>JAPQWN010000005.1:27165338-37165338 GCA_028538565.1 Umbellularia californica | reverse complement strand
AGGGGCCGAACTCGAAAGGTTCAAAGCTTCGCTGCAACAGGCAAAGGACCGGGTCCGGATCCTGTCCTTGCCTAGCTACAAAGAAGACAGGCTCGGCTGCTGCGCCCGAGGGAGCACATCCTTCATCGTCAGAGCCCAGCCAGAGCTGACTGAAGCTCAAATCGCTCGTCGAGCACGCCGCCGTGCTTCATATCGACAAAAGAGACTAGAGAAGCAACGGATCCAGCCTCCTACACTTTAAGTCTCCCACAAATGGGTCGAAAAAGAAAGACCCAACCAACTTGCTGCCGTCCATATGGTTGGAAAAACCAGAAGACGCCAAAGGTCAGCATAAAAAATCCATGTCCGACGTCCGGTGACCCGTAGCGTCACCAGGACACAAAGACATCCCGAAGAATCTCCTGCCCCTTCAAGCCAAGGACGGGAGAGTAATCCTTCATCAAGCTCTTCATCAAAAAAAATGAGCCCCAGCTCGGTCACCAGGACGATTTCTTCGTTCGAATCCCGAGGGATGAACGTCTTGGCTACAAGTTCTGAGCCACCACCTCAGAATCCACCTCGAGATGATGCGCTCACACGCATCCAGCAGTTGGAACAAGGCCAGCAGAGGATTGAAACTCTGATGGAAAACCTTCTCCTTGTTGTCCAAAATCAGGTGAACAATGAGCCTCCTCCGAATCATAGCAATAACGAGGGAAATGGAGAAGAAAATGAGTCACGCGCCCTTACCAAAAAGGACGTAGACAGTATCCTCGCCAAAGCAAAAGAAGAGGATATACTCAAGGAGCATGGGATCAAGCCACCATATCCTTTATGGATGGACTCGGTCCCGTCCCCCACAAAATTCAAGCATCCTACTCTCCAAACATCTACGGGGAAAGGATCAGCCAGACAGCACGTCATCCACTTCAAGATTTTGACGGGAGCTATCGCGGATCAAGATGCACTCAAGATCCGCCTCTTTGCAAGTACCCTAAAAGGTACGGCCTTCGATTGGTACTCCACTCTTCCGGAGAACTCCATTCAGAACTGGGCTATGCTGGAGACACGCTTCCTGACCCACTTCCAAGGTGAGGATCATCCTGTTACTATGGCTCAGCTCTGCAGCCTAAAACAGGGAGAGAATGAGTCAACTTATGACTTCATTCACAAGTGGAAAGCAATGGCATACAAATGTTCAGATGTATTGCCACAGGCGTCGCTAGTCGACATCTGCCGAAACAACATGAGAGCCAGAATACGCTCCATGATCATCGGCAACAAATCAAACAACCTGGGAGAACTCCTGGAAGCTTCTATGGAAGCTGAAACGGTGATTAAAGACCTCAACAGTCAGAAGTCATCAAGAAAAGAGCCAACCGCCATTGCAACCTCTAAACCAAAGAAGAAAGAGGTCCTTAATGTGCAAACCAAGTCAGCTCCTCAGCAACCAAAGAAAGCTGAAAATAGAGCTGCAGGTAAGAGACCTGAACTCTCTGATGCCTTCAAAGAGCGAGTAGAAAAGAAATATCCGTTCGATGAAGACGTTGAAGAAATCTTTGAGGCTCTCCTAGCAAATGGCAAACTCATTTTGCCAGAGCTCAAAAGACCTGGAGACGTTGGAAAAACCAATGGTCCTCGGTACTGTCCATACCACCAGATGGTCTCGCATCCTCTTAATCAATGCTTTGTTGTGAGAGAGAAGATAAACGAGATGTGGAAAAACGGAGTCATCACCTTTGACAAAAACTATGGGACTGCCTCCGTCAACATGGTGTCATGTGGACAAACACCAAAATCACCGAAGAAGAAGATCACTACTTCCTTCAAGGTGATAAAAAGAATTCAAACGTCCGAAGTGTTGGTTCCTTGCCCGACACCAGACGGACAACCCATATGGGTACATCCCGATCTCCTGGAAGATGAAAACTGGGAGATCGTAAAAACAAAGCCGACAGCTCAACAGCGAAGGCAGGCTAGGAAACATCTCCTCAGGCTCAAACGGCAAGAGAAGACCCAGCCAAAACAAGAAGTCCATGAAAAGGCAGAGGCCTCCTCTACCACTTCACTCGGGGCAACAAAAACGTCCCTTCCAGAGACTTCAAAGGCGGTAAGAAACTTCACTCTCAGTGATTTCATGCCACCTCAATTCAAAAAAGAAGCCATGCAGGGGGCATTATACTCTTGCAACTCGGTAGTTGGATTCTCCATTAATGGATACGAGTCCAGCGACACCGACGATGGATTCGAGCCCAACTACACCGGCGAGTGGGAGGAATCTCTTGAAACAGGAGAGTATCTCTCCGACGAAGAATGGGTTCCTGAAACTCACCTTATGCCAGTAATCTGGTATAACCCCTTCCAACCACAAGGATCCTGGTCTGATGATGAAGAAGACCAAGAGGCTGCACAAGAAGATGCTGTTAACCCAGCACCTGTCATTGCTCCAGTGGAAATCAACTATGTTGAGCCACACGGAGAAGACGAAGAAGAGGATCTGGCTCCCATGCCTGATCTTGAAGAATATGCAAGGATCTTGCAGCGTCTCGCTCTAGAACAAGAGCAAGATCGTGTTAACGAGCCTCCTCGCAACCCAGAGCCTGAAGTCCCTGAAGATAATCAGGTACATCCACCCTTAACTCCTGAAAATGGAGAACATTGCTGGATTGACGATCCTCTTACATCCGAGGATGAGTCTGACTCCGAGCAGGCAACATCTCCTATCAGAGCTTCCTGTAATGTAATATATCAGGACTATAGCTCTTCTGAAGCGTCGTCTGATGAGATTACCTATACTCCGACGACGCCTAGCAATGTATCTTCTGGAGCTACCTCGTCTCACGTGACTTTCACAGAGATGACACCCTCTCAGGTTTCTTCTCCTGAGACTGTGACTTCAGAATACACATTCTTCCCGACTCATCATCATGAAGAAAACCCAACTTGGGATGATGGATGGGTCAACGAAGAAGAAAAGCTGCTGGATGCTGTTCAGGACTTGCTCCCGGAAAATGCTCCGTGCAACACAATCACTGAGGATGGCAACTCTGCTGCAGATACATCCCCAGTAGATGAAAAACGACAGCCTCTTGATCCTGAAGACAATCTTCCAAACGAAGATCCTTCTCAAGAAGCTCTCGAAGTTGGTAGAGGTACCCGCTCTGGCCGGGACTACCACAAGAATTACAACCAATCTTCCTTTACTTATGTAAATCCTTCGGGAAAAGATGTTGTAAGCGCCCCCAGTAGCAAAAACAATGAACATGCAGGCCCCAAGGAGGCTTTCAAGTATGACTTGGTTGAGCACTTCAAACACATACCTGTACGTCTTCACATCCTAGACTTATTGCGAATGTTTCCACGCACTCGTGATAATCTCATCTCAGAATTACAAAAACTGAATGAGGATGTCGACAAACATGCCCCACAAGTCCTCCAAATTGAAATGGACTACCGGGTCAAAAACTCAGAAACCTCCTTAAAAGGAGAAAAAGAGAAAAGCGAGGGATCATGCATCCAATGCCTCTCGGTTCAAAAGGCAGCCAGTGCAACCATCGCCTTCACTAAGGAAGACCTCCTACTTGGCGAACCAAGGCACAACCGACCCCTGTACTTCACAGGGTACATCAAGGAAATGCCTATACACAGAGTTCAGGTCGACCCAGGTTCCGCACTCAACCTCATCTCCACTTCGGCTCTCGAAGAGTTGGGCATCCCACCCAGCAAGCTAAGCCACACATCTGTATCTATCTTTGGATACGATGGGAGCGCTCAAAGGCCTATCGGCAAAATCAGGTTCAAATTCCAAATCGGTGATCTTATCTCTGAGGTCACTGTGTATGCAATAAAAACCCCCTCATGCTACAACATCCTTCTCAGACGTCCTTGGATACACGAGAACGGTGTTGTCCCTTCAACTCTACATCAATGCATCAAGTTCGTCGGCGACGACGGCATGGTACATCGTGTCTTTGCAGACAGAAAACCCTTCAAAGGTAAAGAAGTCCACCTCGCAGACTCCCAGATGTATGAAGGAGAAAAAGAAGAAGAGGAAATAGCACCTCCTGCTGAAAATCTCCAGAAAGATAAAGGCAAGGCTCCTCAAAAATCACCGGAAGAAAACAAATCCTCCGGCAAATTAGAAGAGAGTAGTCAATCTCCCTTCCTCATCTCCCTCAAATCTTCAAAACCTTTGGTCATCACAACCAGAGTGAAGAAGGCAAAGCAAAAGCCTGGGGGCAAATTTGTTGTTTCTCTCGTGTCTATCATGGAAGACACAGACTCGGACTCAGAGCCAGAAGACGATGCATCGTCAAGCCAAGCTGACGCTCAGCATGTTCAGCCTGCTCTCACTCCGATGGAGACACCTGCTGATGTAGAAGATCCTACGTCTGCTACCTTTGTTGTTCCGACAACATCACCAAAGCAAAAGCCGATCTTCTTCCATTGATCGGATGCTTCTTCATCAAATTCCTTGCTTGAACCCTTCCAAAATGAAGGTATGCCTCAACTATCTCTATATAGTCCTGTGGCACAAGCTATCATGAAGAAAATGGGCTTTGACGCTCAGAACCCAGTCGGTTTGGGAGAAAGACGCGGTATTCTCACGCCATTGGGGCCCGCCTTGACCAAAAGCCAGCTGGAAGATTGGAGACTCTACGGTCATGTAGAAAAGTCTTCATATGGGTTAGGGTATGATCCCGACACTCCTTTGAGACAGTTGACACAAAAGCTTAAAAGTCGTTTTACCGACCAAGCCTCAACATCTCAAGTCCATAAAGACATCGATCTCCCTGGATATCTCTTTAAAGAGTTACCTGACAAAGATCCAGGAAGCTCATCCAATTTGTACGATTTCTCTGATGATAAAGAGGAATCGTCCGATAATACAGACTTGTGTTATTCTGACCTAGAAGAGCCCTCGTCTCCAAAAGAAGTACCTTACTTCGACCCAGTCTCAACAGGCGATTGGGACTATCTCATAGCAAGCCTTGAGGAGATCACCAATCAAGAAAATCCATGGAAAGGAACAGAGCCTTGGTCTGGTAATGCAGTTGAAACTCCAGAAGGTTTCGTTGAGTTGGAAGCCTCCGAAAATATTGTGGAGGAACCACCTTCGAACCTTCCGACAGAAGATCCTGTTCAAAAGATAAACTTGGGAACACCTGATAACCCACGTCCGGTATTCATAAGCAAGAATATAAAGGATGATGAGTTACCCGAGTATATCGCTTTTCTTCGTGAGTTCGTTGATTGCTTTGCATGGTCCTATGCTGAAATGCCTGGTTTAGACCCCAAAGTAGCAGTCCACAAACTCAATCTTCAAGAAGACATCAAGCCTGTCAAACAAGGCCAAAGAAGATTCCGTCCAGATGTGATGGATAAAATTGAACAAGAAGTTCAAAAACTCAAAAGCGTTGGCTTCATCCGTGAGGAACAACATCCAGAGTGGTTGGCCAATATTGTCCCCGTGACAAAGAAAACTGGGCAGATCAGAGTCTGTATTGACTATAGAGACTTGAATGGCGCTTGCCCTAAAGATGAATTCCCGCTCCCCATACCGGAGGTGATGATTGACAATACCTGCGGATTCGAGCGAATGACATTCATGGATGGCTTCTCTGGTTACAATCAGATAAAGATGCATCCCGAGGATGAAAAACACACTTCATTTCGGACTCCATTTGGCGTGTATTGCTACACTGTCATGCCATTTGGTCTGAAAAATGCTGGTGCCACATATCAGAGGGCTATGATGAAAATATTCCAAGATATGCAGCACAAGACGGTCGAATGTTACGTTGATGATCTCGCCGTCAAAAGCAGAAGAAAAGAAGACCATCTCAAAGATCTTCGGGAAGTCTTCCTCCGACTCCGCAAACACAAACTGCGGATGAATCCTCTAAAATGCTTCTTCGGCGTCTCGTCGGGTAAGTTTCTCGGATTCCTTGTTCGGAAAGCTGGAATAGAACTTGACCCCATAAAAGTCAAGGCTATTCTAGAAATGCCCTCTCCAAGAACCTTGAGAGAACTAAAAGGGCTCCAAGGGAGATTGGCCTACATCAGACGGTTCATCTCCAATCTTTCGGGGAAATGCCGTCCATTCTCTCGATTGATGAAAAAGGGTGTAGACTTTGTCTGGGATGCCGACTGTGAAGCCGCATTTCAAGATATCAAGTCATACCTGACCAAACCTCCAGTGTTAGCTGCCCCTGCCACTGGAAAACCATTCATCTTGTACACAAGAGCCCTTGATCACTCTCTGGGTGCTCTGCTTGCACAAGAAAATGATGAAAGAAAAGAAGCTGCTCTATACTACCTCAGCCGCATGCTAGTAGGTGCAGAGCATCGCTACTCCCCAGTCGAAAAAGAATGCCTTGCAGTGATGTTTGCCGTACAAAAGCTATGTCACTACTTGCTTTCCAACACAGTCTACCTGGTCTCGAGGATCAACCTCTTGAAGGTCCTTGTCACGAAGGCCGGTTCTCTCAATGCACGACTGGCAAAATGGTCCATCCTCTTGTCACAATTTGATATTAGGTATATACCACAAAAAGCAATCAAAGGCCAAGCTCTAGCAGACTTTCTCGCAGAGCATCCATTGCCTAAAGATTCTCCACTCAGAGATGATCTCCCAGACGAACCTGTCTACAAGGTGGAGACTTCCTCACCAAATGCCTCCTGGGACATGTACTTTGACGGTGCAACCAGGACAAATGAAAAAAGAAAGCTGATCTCGGGAGTTGGGATCTTCTTTGTTAGCCCCGACAAATACATGATTCCACACGCTTTCTCGCTACTGGAACCATGCACAAACAATGCAGCTGAATACCAAGCTCTGATCCTAGGATTGGAACTCGCCATTGAATCCGGTATCACCATGCTGGAAGTCTTTGGAGACTCTCAACTGATCGTCAACCAGATGAATCAGAAATATGAAGTCAGGAAGCCCGATCTGCTGCCTTATTACAACAAGGCACAATCGCTTCTGCAAAAGTTTGACATCTGCAACATCACCCACATTCGTAGAGGTGAAAACATCCGTGCAGATGCCCTGGCCGGACTTGCCGCATCAATGGCGATCCAGGAAGGGGAAAACATGCAAATTACAGTGTGCGAGAGAAGGATCCTCCCTCCTCTTAACACACACCAAGCAGTTGCTGAATGCCACCGAGTGGTTGGAAGTCGGATCTCTATCCTTCAACCTTCAATCGGCGACTGGAGGGATCCGTTCATTGATTACACTATGTTCGGAATCCTACCTGAAGATCCAAAAGAACGGGTAAGCATCCAAAGGCGAGCCCCAAACTTTCATTTGGATATCCCTTCAAAGATCCTTTACAGGAAATCCTTCAATGGAGTACTCCTACGCTGCTTGTCACAACAAGAAGCTGAAGAAACACTCAAAGAAGTTCACGCTGGTCTTTGTGGAGCTCATCAGGCTGGTCCCAAGCTCTACGACCAAATCAAAAGGTTGGGTTACTACTGGCCTACCATGGTACCCGACGCAATGCAATTTGCTAAGCGCTGCCAACAATGCCAAGTTCATGGAGACTACATTCACATGCCTCCAGAATGGCTGCATCCTACAACAATCTCATGGCCTTTTGAAGCATGGGGCATGGATATCATAGGTCCTATCTCTCCCCCTTCAAGCAAAGGTCATCGCTTCATCTTCGCCACTACGGATTATTTCTCCAAGTGGTCAGAAGCATTTGCGTTCAACGAAATGAAGACCTCATCAGTTCTTCAATTCCTACGCACCAACATCAGTTGTCGTTTCGGCATACCCAAAAGATTCGTCCATGATAACGGACCACAATTCCGGGATCATCGATTCTACAGGTTCTGCGACAAATACAAAATTCAAAGCTGTCCTTCGACTCCATACAATCCGGCAGCAAACGGATTAGCAGAAGCCTTCAACAAGACACTCTGCAAAATCCTCAAGAAAATGGTCTCTAGTCACAAAAGAGACTGGAGCGACAAACTGTTAGACCCCAACCAAGACCAACTCGATTAGTACTAATTAAGTGACGTTTAGTCTTAAGTGAGTCTTAAGTACTAGTTGGGTTAGAATGTGATTAGACTTAGTCTGGATAATAGCTTTGGGGATTTCGAGGACGTTTAGTATGAGTCAGACACGCTCAGGGACACCCTGAGTACACGAGTAAGAATGGGGTTTTGTGCTAGATCTTTGATGTGGATGTGATCTTTATTTCTCTTGAGTGATTTTATTATTTGTGACAACTTTTGTTTTCAAGCTGCATGCATGTGAGGCCCAGAAGCCCAAGTTTTGGCCCAATAGGGTAAATCTGTCTTTGCATGTAAATCTGGGAACACTTTTCGAAGTCGCGAAACTATGTCAAAATAATACTTTTCCGAAACTAGATTTTTCGACGATCGTTTTGTTCTTCTTCGTCGATTCCATCCGGGGTCCACAAGACCATGTTCCAAGCGTTCCAAGTTTCACTGCTTAGGGGACCCACTTCCAGACACTATATATACTCTCTTTCTCCTTCATTTGCCCTTTTCCCAAATCCTGCAACGTTTTGCCCTAGAGTGGAGAGGTGAAGCAAGCTTCTTCTTGATCTTCTTCCTTTGAAATCATCTAGCTAGAAGGCTCCATTTTTCGATCTAAGACCACCATTCTCTTCCTCTTTTCTCAAGCTACAGCTGGACGTTTTTGGGAGCCAAACCTCCCTACTATTCATCATCTTCAAGCCCTATTCTTCTTGTTTGGCTAGCTCAAGGTTGGTGTCCTTCTTCATTCTTTCCATTTGATGTTCTTTAGCTCACCTAGAGCTTGTTTTCATGGTTTTCAAACCCATTTTCGAAATGGGGATTTGTGATGGCCAAAAATGTTGATTTTTGTATGCTCCATTTTGGGGGTTTTGTGTAGATCTCGTGGAGCACCCCTTTCTTGTTGAGTTGTGAAGCTTTGGCTTGGCTTGGGTTAGAGGCAAGTAAACCTTTTAGTTTTCCCTAGTGCATGTTGAGTTTTTGGGCATTTTTACTTTTGGAAATGTTGGTTATTATCAAGCTATCTTTCTTGCATGTCATTAATCTCTTTTAGCTTGTTTTAATCTTGTTAAGCAAGAGCCCTAATTTCTCTATCTAATGTAGAGGTTTCAACTTCAATGGAAGTATGTTTTCAATGGAATGGTTTGCAAGTTATTAGATTTATGTTTTGAATGTAAATGGGTTTATGATTTTGATGTTTTGAATGAAATGTGAATGGATTTTGTGTGGAAATCATCCCTTGGAAAGCATGTAGGCTTGGGGAGTGCAGGTGGTAAGAATGTGGAAGTGAAGAAGTGAATGAAGTGTGAAAGAAATTGATTTTCCGAAGTTCTACCGGTAGAGGTATTTCAACCGGAAGTTCTACCGGTAGAAAGGGCTCAAATTTTGACAGAGAGCTGAGGAAATTAAAAACCCCAAGTTCTACCGGAAGTTCTACCGGTAGAAATGGCCCAGATTTCGGCAGAGAGTGAGAAAAAAACTGTGAACCGCAGTTCTACCGGAAGTTCTACCGGTAGAAACGGCCCAAATTGTGGCAGAGAGTTGAGAAAAACTGTGAACCGCAGTTCTACCCGAAGTTCTACCGGTAGAAGTGCTTCAACCGGAAGTTCTACCGGTAGAAGCACTTCAACCGGAAGTTCTACCGGTAGAACATCTTCTACCGGAATTTCTACCAGTAGAGAGGCATGAACCACACCAAAAAGTACTGTTTTGAAGGATTTTGCAGGAATGAAAACTAGACTTGGTCTTAGACCCTTTTTGTTGACCTTGTGCACTTGAAATTTCCAAAATGTAATATACCTTCGGGGACACCAAGTTTTATTGAATTTCAACATTTGGTTTTCAATTCCACAAGGGTCAAAGATGTGGTCTTAGCCTATGCTTGATAAAGTTATGTTTGAACCTTTGTTTGTGATGCTTTATGCACCATCGTGTTCTCGTCTGATTTCCAAGTGCAAGTCGTTTTCAAGATGTGTTTCAAGAATCAAAAAGGGAATCATTTATTAAGTTTGTAAGCATTAATACTATGCTATTTTGCTAGTCTTGTTACGTCGTGCTCGTTAAATGATTTCCCTCTTGTTTTGTAGTGTTTTCGATCGCGTATTGCCGTGTTTTGTGCATTCATGATATAAGTGAATTTCACTGAGCTTGGACCGCCCTTTTAGCTTGATCCACTACCTGGGGGTCCTTAAACTCGTGGACTGTCTGCAGACTAGTCGTGTCTTGAATGACACATCGTGCGTGTTCGTGGTCCGGTTCCGCGGCCGGATACCCCGTCTACCTTGTGTGGCGTGGGATCGTGTTTCTTGTCGTGCTTGTCTTGCGTGCTTGCTCTTGTCATCATGTATGACGGAGAAAGGATGAGCTCATGTGGATTTATCTTTTCATGATATTATATGTATTCGTGCTAGTTTCGTAAGCATTGAAACGTGTATTTAAACTTTGAACTGTTTTAGCATTATTTCAACTATTCATGTCTAAATTGTTTATTTGCCAAACCGTCGTGTTTGATGCTTGTATTTTGGTGTCCAGGTGCCGGTGGTTTCGCGCGTGACGAGGAGTGCCCGGAGGAGGCTATTGAGCCACCCCCAGCACTCGAGTGGCAGCCCAACGACGTCATCTAGACGCCGGTCGGGATCGTGATTCTCGTTCACCTAGCTGGTTATGTTGGGTTATTATTTTGGGGTTCAGATTGTTGTATTGGCCTTTGTTGGCCTCTCAGGGTTTTGTAATTGAAAGTAAAATACTTTGTATAAACATTGAAACTTTAATCATGCTAGGAATGCTAATTTGACATTCCCTTTTGATACCTTGTCTCGATGTTAATTATTGATCTTGTATTGTGATTGTTTAAGAATGGTGTGATGAGTTTTGCTACACGCTTCCGCATATCAATTCGTGTGAGCTCGACCCGTGTCATGGGATCCTCACCGCGGAAACCTGTGGGAAAAAGATCAAAACAGCGGCGGTGTGTCTTGTGTTGGTTAATCATGCCGCCGCCGCGCAGTCGCGGGCCCGGGTCCCGGTCCGGGGTCGCGATACAAACTGTCTGAAGCTTTATGGGCCTATCGAACCACCGTTCGAGGACCAACCCATAGCACACCATTCTCCTTGGTCTATGGATGCGAAGCTGTCGTGCCCCTAGAGGTACAAATTCCTTCTCTGAGGGTATCTCTACAAAATGACATGACTCAAGAAAGCAATGTCAAATTGCGACTCCATGAGCTGGACAATATCAACGAGAGACGGCTCGAAGCTCGACAAAGCATTGAACTTTACCAAGCACGCATGGCAGGATCTTTTGATAAAAAGGTCAGGCAACGCGCCTACAAAAAGGGTGACTTGGTTCTTGCGGTAAAAAGACCAATGGTCTTCGCTCACAAGTCCAAAGGCAAGTTTGAACCGAAATGGGAGGGACCCTACGTCATCGACAAGGTCTTCTCCAACGGCGCATATGCCCTCCTAAACATGGAAGGCAACAGATGTATGCTGCCTATCAACGGCAAGTTCTTGAAGCGGTACTACCCTTGAAGACTTACCCAACTGGGTAAGAGCAATCCTTGTATGGCCAAAACCTGTTCTCAGGTACTCGGTCGTCAAACCCACTCTCTTTAGAATTTTCATATCAAATGTCAAAATTTCTAGAGATTCAAAAACAATGCTTACTTTCATCGTTTCATTGTTCAAAAACAAAAAAATCCAAGTTTAGGAGCCTCTCCCTGACTTGACCAAAACTTTCGATCCTTGAACCAAAATTCATGGTTTGAAACAAAAATCCGGATTCAGGGATTTCCACCCTAGTCCACCTTACCTTTTACCGCCAAATGGTTCTAGGTCAAAATTTACGACCCTCGTGTCTTTAAACAAAAAAAAATGGTTTTTCAAAAATCGTGGGGAAACGACATCAAAGTCAGTACCCGCAAAACAAAAATTTTGAAAAAAAGCAAGGATGCGACATTCCATCGATACTTGCACCCAAAATCGCAGGGAAGCGACATTTCGTCGATACTTGCAAAATCCAAAAACCGTGGAGACGCAACATATCAGTTGATATCCACAACCCAAATTTCAAAGGTTCGAGAAAACCTAAAATCGTGGAGAAGCAACAAACCAGTTGATATCCACAACCCAATTTCAAAAATTGTGGAGATGTAACATACCAGTTGCTATCCACAACCCAAAATTACAAATGGTTCGAGAAAAACCTGAAATTTCAAAAATCGCGGAGAAACGACATCAAATCAATACCCGCAAAACCAAAAGTTTCGGGAAAAGCAAGGAAGCGACGCTTAGTCGATATTTGCACCCCAATTCGCGAGGAAGCGACATTCCATCGATACTTGCAAAACCTAACCCGCGAGGAAGTGACATTCCATCAATACCCGCAAAACCGAATGAGCAAGGAAGCGACATTCCATCGATACTTGCAAGACCATTCAGCGGGGAGGCGACATTTAGTCGATACCTGCATTTTGAAAACCAAAACTCGGCTATAAATGCCAAAATCCGGCTATAAATGCCAAAACAAAAATTTCCGGCTATAAGCGCCAAAATCGGCTTTCATGCCAATAAAACAAAACTTGGTTTTCAAAAAACTCGGCTACAAATGCCACACAAAAAAAAAAAAAAAAAAACCTGACTCTCATGTCAAAACCGGCTATAAATGCCACAAATTGGCTATCAATGCCACCAAACCGGCTATAAATGCCACAAATTGGCTATCAATGCCACCAAACCGGCTATAAATGCCACCAATTGGCTATCAATGCCACCAAACTGGCTGTAAATGCCACAAAAATCCGGCTTTCATGCCAAATTCGTTTCCCCTACCAAAACAACCATTTGACAAAAGAATTTCACAAAATGACAAAGCTTTTGATCAAATCCCATTTAGCAATTGCTTTCATCACAAAAAGATTTGAGTGAGCGTAGGGAAAACAAAACAAAAAAAAAAAAAAAAGAAAAGTACCAAAAAATACATGTGGTACCAAAAAAAAAAGAAAAGTGTTCACAAGCACTACACAAAAAAAAAAAAAAAAAGAGTACCAAAAATATACATGTGGTACCAAAAAAAAAAGAAGAATAGTTTCTGCTACAAAAAATCAGGAGCTTAGCCAAAAATGGTCTCCAGCCAAAGCTTCAGCTCCTCAAGCAAACTTTTGGCATCAGCCGTCAGAGTTTCCAAGGCACGCTTCTTCAGGAACTTGCCATGAGATGCTGGCGAATGCCGTAACCCTTCTTTTACACCGGGAAGCTTTTCCCCAGCAGTTTGCCATTGCTCGTTCTCTAGAGTCCTCCTCTCAAGAACTTGACCGGCATCTGCAACCCTGCGAATCAGAGTACTCTCCCTGTCATGAGCCTCTGTTATAGTAGTCCACTTAGCATCAACTTGTGCCTTCAAATGCTCGAGATGCTTCCTGGCCAATTCGACGTCTCCATCAAGGATGTCAAGATCGCGTTTTAATCCAAGGATGACTAGCTCTTCCTTATTCTTCTCTCGGACTACCTGCTTCCTGCTTTGTATAGCCTCATTCAGGTCAGACTTAGCCTTATTAGCAGGGTCCAAGAACATCTCCTTGAAGAATTGGTCGTCAGGGAAATCCATGGTCTCAAACCACTTGTCACCCAGTGCAATGATCCTATCAACGATCGCCCTGGCACCTGTGACATCCAGACCAACCTCTTCGGTATCAGTGAGAATCTCCTGTACATGTGGGATCATGCCAAATCCTGCCTCCAAGTGTCCAGAAAGGAGAGTCTTGACCCAAGAACTCAAAACCCGAGCCAGCACCTTCTTCGCAAATTGAAGAGACGAACTGGATGAAGATTCACCCTTCTCCGCTGATCGGCTGCTCATGTCATGTCCCATTGGAAGAGTAACAAAAGAACTCTTTCCACTTGGAGCCACTGGAGAAGGAATCTCAGCACGAGGTATCTTCTCTATCGCGTCAGAACTGGTTGTAGGAGTCTCTACCTCCGGATCGACCTCTGGCATCCCTTGCTCTGGTTCTGAAGGAAGCGATGGACTCTCTTCTGTCACTTCAAAACCTGCAAATGAAACACAAAAAGGTATGAATATGATCCTGTTAAAAAAAAAATCATCAGGGTCATCACTACAAAGTACCTTCTTCGACGACTGGCGGAACACTCTCTTCCTCCACGAACTCATCGGAAGCATCATCAACATTTGCGTCCATTGATGGTTCAAAGTCATCGGAATCCTGTGGCAAGTCAGCTGACAAGAGAAATGTTAGCAAATCAAGTCGCAGGCAAAAAAAAAAAAAAAAAGAGAAAGCGAAAGAAGTTATACCAATTGGAGATTCTAGAATCATTCCAGAGTCCCTCGGTTCTTCTTCAGATGCCATAACCGGCTCCATCACCGCCTCATCGGTCGGAACCTCAGGCATCGCCAAGTCTTCATCCTCTGCTAAAAAAAAAAAAAGCAGCAGCAGGGTGAGAAAACAAATCAGAACATGGAAAGCCCCATGAAAGAAGTAGAAAACGAAAAAGGAAGAATCATACCTTCACCAATGGTCTCTTCTCCACGGCTCCTCTTCTCTGGAGGCTCGTCGACAGCCTCTGGCGCCTCCTCGTTGATGGTAAGAGGGATTTCCATGTCAGGAGAGTCCTCATGTGGCCCCTCGCTGTGATGATGACTCCTCCTCTTCTTACCTCTACGGGTTCGCTTCCTAGAAGAACCCGCCCCACTATCAGAGTCAGGTTTCTCACTTGGCTCCTCACTGGATGGTCTGCTCTCGCCAGTAGACTCCGCGGAAGCTCGCCTCTGTGCCGCTTGCATCCAAGCGTCGAGCTCAGCTTCCTCCTGTTCTAGCTGCTCCAAAGCCTCATCAGGTACTTCCCGAACAGCTTCAGAACCAATGACGCCCTGGTCACCGAGAAAGCCTATCTTGTGCTTCTCTCCAGAAAGGAAGGCCCAAACTTCCTCTCGCCGGACGCCATCCGACTTTCCAGTACCTTTCCCCGAAGACAGCTTTACATCAAGCTCCTTCTTGGAAAGCCCCCGATATGCCAAAAAGCTCTCCACGAACCACTTCGTGAAGCCGGCAGTTCGGAAAGTCGACAGCTCAAGATAAGAAATCGTGGCAGTAGTGTCTTCAGCACTATAAAAAGCCCATGCATTTCTGCCATCCTGCAAACCCCCAAAACGCTTCACCATACTCGAAGGCGCTCCAACAACGCCTTGAGAGAAGCCCAACTGAAGCGCGAAGCGAGAAGGTACATACGGCTGGATGTCGACGAAAAGATGTCTGCGGTACACCATTGTGCCGACTCGTATGCTGAAAAGCCACTCCTTCTCTGCATTGGTCAAAGGGTAATGCCTTCTCGACCCTGCTCTGGTAGAGTCTCGGGAGGCACCAAAATCAAAAGCCTTTTTCCGCAACTCCGGAGAAAGCTTCACTGAAGACTGCCCCATCTCGACATCCCTGAACCGTCGGATCCTCATGGGGGCAAACAAAAGTGATTCGGATACGGCTTTTCCCTTAGCCAATCGAATCATCAGAGGATCATCATCCTGTGCAGTACCCAGCTGGTGGAAACCAGGACAGTGGTATACAAACCACGAATAAAAGATATGGGCTGAAAATACCCTATTCATAGGGAGCCCAAGCCGAACCAAGAAAGCAGCAGCTTGCAGTTTGGTACACAAGTAGGAGTAAAGAGCAGGCACCAAAGCAAGCCGCTCTCCAAACGCCATCTGACAAGTCGGAAAAATACAATGCGGCCTGATGTACGTCCCATCTCCACCAGCAAACACAGCCTCACCTAGCCAATAAGTGAGGTAAACAGCAAGATCTCTCCGCAGTGCAATGTCAGAACAAATGACATCTGTGCTCGCGAAGAAACCCTTCAACTCTTCCTGCATGGCCGAAGTCTTCTTCCTATCTTCCCGGGTCATACTATCAGAAGACTCTTTGCTGTCAAAGAAGTTGAAGAATGAAGAGCCATAACTCTTCCAACTGCTGGATCTCACTTTCGAGCCCTCCTTCAAAAAATCATAGAAGGCGACGAGCTGAAAGTATAGGAGCCTGAACTCCTCTGACTGCTCCTCAAGGACGCTGTCAATCGGCATGAACTCCTCATAGAGTTTGCCAAGGATGGGCAATCCAGTAATAGCACTCAACTCCTTCAGAGAAAAACCAATCTCACCGTTCGTGACAACGAAGGTATTGGTCTGAGGGAGGAAAGACTCCAACATAGCCATGAAGGCATCATCAGAAAAAGTCACGGTCTCCCTAAAAGCACGGACCGCGTCAAAAATCCCGGCTTCCTTCAAAACGGCGGCCCCAATCAGCAAGGTGTGGTCAGTCCATGACTTCCAATCGGAGTCAGCATTGAAACGGCCACGAAGTCGAAAAGGCTTCACCCAAGTACTGCCGTCACCGCTGAAAACGCCATGGCCCACCGGTCTCAAATCGACCGACGGATAATCAGAGCCCTGGTAGCCGCTGGTTGGCATCAACACGTCCATACGGACAGGTGGCTTCTCTGCAAAACCGGAAGGTCCACCAACAAAAACCCCGGTCTTGATCACACTGGTCCTCTTCACCCAGCTCGGAGGATCTTCCCTCTTAGGGCACGTGGGAGAAAGGCTCAGGATCGAGATGGTCCGATCAAAAGACGACCGGGTAAAAATAGTTCTCTCCTCACCATCCGCTGTGTAAGAGAACTGAAAACATCTCCTTTGGTATGTCAAGTCGTCAAGGACTGCATCTCCAAAGAAGAAGGTAGGCTTGGGCAAAACCCTCAGATCGTCCATAACCCAAGGACGGCTGCTTACCATGATCTTATAGAACTCCTCATCCTTGAGAGCGATCAATCGCTGTCTCATCTCATCGCGATTGAGGGAATCACACTCTTCCAAGTTCTTCTCAACAAACTGGACCTTCTCCCAGGCCTGCTGAACGGCCACATTAGAAGATCTGGCGGATCGACGAGGTACGCTTGTAGCAGGCTCTTTACCCTTGTTCGTTCTGGAGGAACCACCTGCAAAGGTTGGAAAAGAAAAAAAAAAGATTATTATCAAAATGACAGAATTTCGCTAAAAGCAAATCTGGCGAAATTTTGGCATAGTTCCGGGGCAATTCCGAAGAAAAGGGAAATACCCTGAAAGAAACAGAAAGTTTTGAAGATGGGCTCAACATCGCTGCGAGCTCCGAAACTCCAAACTTTCGAAACCTCAAAATCTCCGCAAAATCAAGAAGGGCTCAACATCACTGCGAGCTCCAAATTCCCAAATTTGCAAAGATTTTCAGGTATACCATCATGCTCAATCTACAAAAAGTACATGCATGAACATCTAGATTTGCATAAAAAAACGCATTATCATGATGAGCACAAAAAAAAAAAAAAGAAACTTTCTCAAAAAAAAAAAAGGAGAAAGAAAAGAAAAAAAAAAAAAAAGAAACTTTCGCAAAAAAAAAAAGGAGAAAGAAAAGAAAAAAAAAAGAAACTTTCTCAAAAAAAAAGGGGAGAAAGAAAAGAACAAAAAAAAAGGAAGAAACTTTCTCAAAAAAAAGAAGAAAGAAAACAGCAAAAAAAAAAAAAAAATATCAGGCCCATCAGGCCGTGGCCCACAGGCCACGTGGCCGTACGGACCAGATCCGTACGGATCTGTCCGTACGGCCCACAAA
This sequence comes from Umbellularia californica, assembly GCA_028538565.1. Lineage (NCBI taxonomy): Eukaryota > Viridiplantae > Streptophyta > Magnoliopsida > Laurales > Lauraceae > Umbellularia > Umbellularia californica. Next base: position 37,147,684 of record JAPQWN010000005.1, on the reverse strand, counting down.
AAAAAAAAAAAAAAAAAAAAAAAAAGAGAAAAGAGACACACGTGAAAAAAAAAAAAAAAAACAGAAATCACATGGAAAAGAAAAGAAAAAAAAAGGAGAAGAAGAATAGAAAGAAAAGAAAGAAAAAAAAAAAAAAGAAGAGAAACTTTCTTTTTTTACCATCCTATTCTCTACATAAAGTTTTCTTGAAAGAAAAAGAGAGAAAACTTACTTGAAGCCATTGATGGAGAAGAAGAAGGAAAAAGCTTGAAGATCCTTGAAGAAGAAGAACTCTTGGTCTTGGAGCTCTCTTGAGATTGTTGCAAAAGAAAGCAATAAGAGCAAGAGATCCTACCTTCCTTTGCTTTTATAGGAGAGAGCAAATCAAAGAAGGAAACAAAGAAGAAAGGTAAGTGTTACTAATTAGTAACCTTACCAAAAGAGAAGGAATTAGAAAGATTCTTTCCCAAAAAGAAAGATGTCTATGAGAGATTTTCTCCCAAAATCAATCAATGAGAGATTCTCTCCAACAAAATAGGATATTGAAGATTCTTTCCCAAAAAGAAAGATACCTTGAGATATTCTCTCCCAAATTAAGGGAATATGAGAGATTCTCTCCCATAAAGCTATTTTTAGATATTCTCTATCCAAATGAGATATCTTTAGATATTCTTTACAAAAATGGCCCCACTTGTGATCTCAGCCATCCTAAAAAGCTTAAGGTCCCATGGGTTAGCCCATATGAGCCAGGTTTGACCACCTAGGCACTAAAAAAAAAAAAAAAAAAAATTGGGCTTTTAGTCAGGAAAAAATCCCTCTTACCAAGAGCATACAATAATGATTCCATGCCTCTTTTGAGTTGATTGAACCATACAAAAAATTCCAAGCCCCATGAGCTTCCAAAAATCAAACCATCCAGCCTCATAAACCAAATTGAGCCAAAATATTGAAATTGACATTCCACAAAAATCCAAACCACTCCAATGGACCCACACAGTCCCAAAGAGTGACCAAAAACCAAAGCCTGGTCCCCTAACTTGCCACATACAGCTTGTTAGGTCACAAGATCAAAACCAAAACCCGACCCCCTAACCTGCCACATACAGCTTGTTAAGTCACAAGGTCAAAAACAAAAGCCCAAATCCACATCCCTGATGTCATCTTCAAAACTTTGCCTCGAGATGGTCCCTGATTCCTTTCATTTACCATAAAATTCCCCTGGAAGCTCAAAGGCTACTCTACCAAAGGAAAGATTGCTCAAAGACTCTTGGTCAAGACACAAGCTCTCCTTAAAAAATCTCTTCGAGGCACATCGACTACAAAAGTCAAGCAACTCGTCGCTGTACCTCGAGGGGGCATTTGTTGACACCAAAAATGTCACTTTGCCTCTTCAACATCAAGAAAGCTGCATGAAGTCGCAACCTGCCATAAATAGGCAATGCAATTTCTCCAAAAAATCAAATCTTGTCAGAATCAAACAAAAACTGTAAGATCCTTCAAGATAGCCAAGAGAAGAGTACACATGAAGTTTCGGGCCATTTCGACAACATTTGGCCTAACTTCACTTCTCCGACAGCTAAACAGGAGCTCTCGGCGGCGACATCATCGGAGACGTCAAAACTTCGATTAGAGCCTATAGATGACTCCAGCATGTCTCAAAAGGGCTCCATGCCAAATTTCAAGTCAAACCGACAACGTTTGACCCTCCATCAATGCTCGAGCAGCAAAATCAAGCCTCCCGGCGGCGGGAACCACCGAAGCCTTCGCTCATCAAACCAAGTGCATGAGTGGCTTCAACATGCTTCCAAAAGGCTGCACGTCAAATTTCAGGTCATTCTGACAACGTTTGACCAGGTTTCGATGCTCCGAGAGAAAATCAAGCCTACCGGCGGCGGAGCAACCCGGGACCATGACATCCAAAATGGAGCCCATGGAACGACTCAAAATGACTCCAATAGGCTCCCCGTCAAATTTCAGGTCAATCGGACATCGTTTGGCCACATATCAAAGCTCGGCATTTTCCCCGCAGCAAAATCAAGTGAAGCATCGACGGGACCCCAAACGGCTTCAAAACTCAAACAAAAGCCTATGGTTGGTCTTATTTATTGCTCAGGAGGCTTCACCTCAAATTTCAGGTCATTCCGACATCGTTTGACCAAGTTTCAGCTTCTGGCGGAAAATCAGCAGCTCTACGCGACAAAGTCTTCGGCTTTCCCGGAAAATTGGAAACTTTGCACTCTAAAAATGCAAGGATTCTCATCAGGTTTTCTACAGGAAAATCAAGCCAATAAATGAGAAGAAATGTCAGGAAAAATACAGAAGAAAACGGCGACGAAAAAGACCTCAAAACGACCGCAAAACGGGCTCCGAAGGGGAAAATTCCCCCAGGGTCGCAGGCCCCTGCGACCATGGCCCATGGTCGCCGGCGACCATGGAAGTCCGGGTCACCGGATTTTTCGCCGGTGACCCGTTTTTCCGTCCTTTTTCGCGTTTCGCGCACTTTGGCCCCTGTGGTTTCCTGAAAATGTGATTTTTAGTGCTTGAAATTGACTCATGTCCGCCAACATCCGTCAAAATCACGGGTCAACCTCCAAAAGTATCAAAGTCAACATTGATCGCCAACCGGTCGACCAAAAAAGTGTACTTTCCGCCCGATCGATCGAAAAATCGACAGGACAGATGTCACCGGCCCGCTCTTAGCTATCACTATCTGAAGTTACATGTTCATCCGATGTCGATCAGCATGAAGATCCATCGATGATCATCGCCAGAAGAATTCCAGAAGACACGGCACGGCCCGCGACTCTTCGACTGCTCGGCGACCAATTAATGTGGTTAATTGACTAGCTTTATTGCAGTCATTAATTCATTTCTTTGGACGGCCCAATCAGAAGCAAGCATTTGGGAGTTACAAGTCAATTGATTCATGGCATTTAACCCATGAAACTCCTCCCATTATGGTAATTAAGGTGATTAAAAGCCCTTAATCTCCATCGGCCAATCAGATTCAAGGAAAAAGGAGTTACAAAATCAAAGAAATAAATCTTGTAACTCCTCCCATTAAAGCCATTAAAGCCCATAAACTCTCCTAAATGGCTACCAAAAGCCTATAAATAGGAGAGCATTCCATTGAAATCAGGATCAGAAAAAAAGAGATCGGATCAGAAAAAAAGAGATCGGATCGGAAGAGAGCGGAAAGAATCCAGAGAAATAAAAAGAGAGAAAAACTCTGCTGAAGTTCTGCACCGGCCACCACTACAAGGTGACAAAAGTCCCTTGGGGGCACCCCCCCCAAGGTCCTTGCCTTCTCCCGCTGCCTCCAATGGCTTAGACGTGGCTTTTCAGCCCGTCTACTTAGCTTTTTATTGGACATAGGACCTTCTCTTGGTCTTTGTCCTCTAAAAACCTGAGGTTATAGCCAAGCCAAGCGAATCAAGAGCATCCTCTGTTCTCATCTGCATGGATGATGGCGAAGCCCATACATGACTTGCGACCGTCAATCTGAACGAGTCCCCCACAATCTCCTGAGAAGTTAGATCCTCCTTTTCTTGCTTTTCATTGTAGTTTGTATTTTTCTAAAAGAGACAAAAATCACAACTCTTGTCTTTCATTATTGATGAGAATTGTAAATCGGCTATAAACGCCAAAATCGGCTATAAATGCCAAACAAAATCGCCTTTCACGGCAAACCAAGAAAATGTCTCTTTTCTTAAATATTTGTGCAATGGAAAACTTGAATGAAGTTGATTTCCTTTTTACTTGCCAAGGTTGATCTCCGGATTACCACTTGCAATTCCAAGTAAAATAGAAAATCTGGCACACCCACACAAAGAAATGTTGATGCACGCTTCAGGCCCGCCAGGGCGCGAAAGGGCCGGACCCGACGGACTCCCACGTTCCGCCGACCCCGGTAGCCGCCCCACGGCGCCTCGGAGCGCGTTCCATCAAGTTTGGAATTTCAAGTGGTAATCCGGAGATCAACCTTCGCAAGTAAAAAGGAAATCAACTTCTTTCAAGTTTTCCATTGCACAAATATTTAAGAAAAGAGACATTTTCTTGGTTTGCCGTGAAAAGCGGTTCTTTTTGGCATTTATAGCCGATTTTGTGGCGTTTATAGCCGATTTTGGCGTTTATAGCCGATTTACAATTCTTATCAATAATGAAAGACAAGAGTTGTGATTTTTTTGTCTCTTTAGAAAAATACAAACTACAATGAAAAGCAAGAAAAGGAGGATCTAACTTCTCAGGAGATTGTGGGGGACTCGTTCAGATTGACGGTCGCAAGCCATGTGTGGGCTTCGCCATCATCCATGCAGATGAGAACAGTGGATGCTCTTGATTCGCTTGGCTTGGCTATAACCTCAGATTTTTAGAGGACAAAGACCAAGAGGAGGTCCTATGTCCAATAAAAAGCTAAGTAGACGGGCTGAAAAGCCATGTCTAAGCCATTGGAGGCAGCGGGAGAAGGCAAGGACCTTGGGGGGGAGTACCCCCCAAGGGACTTTTTGTCACCTTGTAGTGGTGCTCGGTGCAGAACTTCAGCAGAGTTTTCTCTCTTTCTCTAGACTCTGTCTGTCTGGAATTCGGGATTCTCTGGATACGAGCTCTGGATTCTTTTTTTCTCTCTTTTTTCCGATCCGGATTTCAATGGAATGCTCTCCTATATTATAGGCTTTTGGTAGCCATTTAGGAGAGCTTTTATGGGCTTTAATTGCTTTAATGGGAGGAGTTACAAGATTTATTTCTTGATTTTGTAACTCCTTTTTCCTTGAATCTGATTGGCCGATGGAGATTAAGGGCTTTTAATCACCTTAATTACCATAATGGGAGGAGTTTCAAGGTTTAAGTGCCATGAATCTCTTGATTTGTAACTCCCGAATGCTTGCTTCTGATTGGGCCGTCCAATAGAATGAGTTAATGACTGCAATAAAGCTAGTCAATTAACCACATTAATTGGTCGCCGAGCAGTCGAAGAGTCGCGGGCCGTGCTGTGTCTTCTGGAATTCTTCTGGCGATGATCATCGATGGATCTTCATGATGATCGACATCGGATGAACATGTAACTTCAGACAGTGATAGCTAAGAGCGAGCCGGTGACATCTGTCCTGTCGATTTTTCGATCGATCGGGCGGAAAGTACACTTTTTTGGTCGACCGGTTGGCGATCAATGTTGATTTTGGTACTTTTGGAGGTTGACCCGTGATTTTGACGGATGTCGGCGGACATGAGTCAATTTCAAGCACTAAAAATCACATTTTCAGGAAACCACAGGGGCCAAAGTGCGCGAAACGTGAAAAAGGACAGAAAAACGGGTCACCGGCGAAAAATCCGGTGACCCGGACTTCCATGGTCGCCGGCGACCATGGGCCGGCGACCATGGGCCAGGGTCGCCGGCGACCCTGGGGGTTTTTCCCCTGTTTTTGGTCCGTTTTGTGGTCTTTTTCGTCGCCGTTTTCTTCTGTATTTTTGCTGACATTTCTTCTCATTTATTGGCTTGATTTTCCTGTAGAAAACCTGATGAGAATCCTTGCATTTTTAGAGTGCAAAGTTTCCAATTTTCCGGGAAAGCCGAAGACTTTGTCGCGTAGAGCTGCTGATTTTCCGCCAGAAGCTGAAACTTGGTCAAACGATGTCGGAATGACCTGAAATTTGAGGTGAAGCCTCCTGAGCAATAAATAAGACCAACCATAGGATTTTGTTTGAGTTTTGAAGCCGTTTGGGGTCCCGTCGATGCTTCACTTGATTTTGCTGCGGGGAAAATGCCGAGCTTTGATATGTGGCCAAACGATGTCCGATTGACCTGAAATTTGACGGGGAGCCTATTGGAGTCATTTTGAGACGTTCCATGGGCTCCGTTTTGGATGTCATGGTCCCGGGTTGCTCCGCCGCCGGTAGGCTTGATTTTCTCTCGGAGCATCGAAACCTGGTCAAACGTTGTCAGAATGACCTGAAATTTGACGTGCAGCCTTTTGGAAGCATGTTGAAGCCACTCATGCTCTTGGTTTGATGAGCGAAGGCTTCGGTTGTTCCCGCCGCCGGGAGGCTTGATTTTGCTGCTCGAGCATTGATGGAGGGTCAAACGTTGTCGGTTTGACTTGAAATTTGGCATGGAGCCCTTTTGAGACATGCTGGAGTCATCTGTAGGCTCTGATCGAAGTTTTGACGTCTCCGATGATGTCGCCGCAGAGAGCTCCTGTTTAGCTGTCGGAGAAGTGAAGTTAGGCCAAGTGTTGTCGAAATGGCCCGAAACTTCATGTGTACTCTTCTCTTGGCTATCTTGAAGGATCTTGCAGTTTTTGTTTGATTCTGACAAGATTTGATTTTTTGGAGAAATTGCATTGCCTATTTATGGCAGGTTGCGACTTCATGCAGCTTTCTTGATGTTGAAGAGGCAAAGTGACATTTTTGGTGTCAACAAATGCCCCCTCGAGGTACAGCGACGAGTTGCTTGAATTTTGTAGTCGATGTGCCTCGAAGAGATTTTTGAAGGAGAGCTTGTGTCTTGACCAAGAGTCTTTGAGCAATCTTTCCTTTGGTAGGGTAGCCTTTGAGCTTCCAGGGGAATTTTATGGTAAATGAAAGGAATCAGGGACCATCTCAAGGCAAAGTTTTGAAGATGACATCAGGGATGTGGATTTGAGCTTTTGTTTTTGACCTTGTGACCTAACAAGCTGTATGTGGCAGGTTAGGGGGTCGGGTTTTGGTTTTGATCTTGTGACCTAACAAGCTGTATGTGGCAAGTTAGGGGACCAGGCTTTGGTTTTTGGTCACTCTTTGGGACTGTGTGGGTCCATTGGAGTGGTTTGGATTTTTGTGGAATGTCAATTTCAATATTTTGGCTCAATTTGGTTTATGAGGCTGGATGGTTTGATTTTTGGAAGCTCATGGGGCTTGGAATTTTTTTGTATGGTTCAATCAACTCAAAAGAGGCATGGAACCATTATTGTATGCTCTTGGTAAGAGGGATTTTTTCCTGACTAAAAGCCCATTTTTTTTTTTTTTTTTTTTTTAGTGCCTAGGTGGTCAAACCTGGCTCATATAGGCTAGCCCATGGGACCTTAAGCTTTTTAGGATGGCTTAGATCTCATGTGGGGCCATTTTTGTAAAGAATATCTAAAGATATCTCATTTGGATAGAGAATATCTAAAAATATCTTTATGGGAGAGAATCTCTCATATTCCCTTAATTTGGGAGAGAATATCTCAAGGTATCTTTCTTTTTGGGAAAGAATCTCCAATCTCCTATTTTTTTGGAGAGAATCTCTCATTGATTGATTTTGGGAGAAAATCTCTCAAAGACATCTTTCTTTTTGGGAAAGAATCTTTCTAATTCCTTCTCTTTTGGTAAGGTTACTAATTAGTAACACTTACGTTTCTTCTTTGTTTCCTTCTTTGATTTGCTCTCTCCTATAAAAGCAAAGGAAGGTAGGATCTCTTGATCTAATTGCTTTCTTTTGCAACAATCTCAAGAGAGCTCCAAGACCAAGAGTTCTTCTTCTTCAAGGATCTTCAAGCTTTTTCCTTCTTCTTCTCCATCAATGGCTTCAAGTAAGTTTTCTCTCTTTTTCTTTCAAGAAAACTTTATGTAGAGAATAGGATGGTAAAAAAAGAAAGTTTCTCTTCTTTTTTTTTTTTTCTTTTCCACGTGATTTCTCTTTTTTTTATCACGTGTGTCTCTTTTCTCTTTTTTTTTTTTTTTTTTTTTGTGGGCCGTACGGACAGATCCGTACGGATCTGGTCCGTACGGCCACGTGGCCTGTGGGCCACGGCCTGATGGGCCTGATTTTTTTTTTTTTTTTTGCTGTTTTCTTTCTTCTTTTTTTGAGAAAGTTTCTTCCTTTTTTTTGTTCTTTTCTGTCTCCCCCTTTTTTTTTTTGGAAAGTTTCCCCTTTTTTTTTTTTTCTTTCTCCCCTTTTTTTTTTTGAGAAAGTTTCTTTTTTTTTTTTGCTCATCATGATAATGCGTTTTTTATGCAAATCTAGATGTTCATGCATGTACTTTTTGTAGATTGAGCATGATAGCATACCTAAAAGTCTTTGCAAATTTGGGAATTTGGAGCTCGCAGCGATGTTGAGCCCTTCTTGATTTTGCGGAGATTTTGAGGTTTCGAAAGTTTGTAGTTTCGGAGCTCGCAGCGATGTTGAGCCCATCTTCAAAACTTTCTGTTTCTTTCGGGGTATTTCCCTTTTCTTCGGAATTGCCCCGGAACCATGCCAAAATTTCGCCAGATTTGCTTTTAGCGAAATTCTGTCATTTTGATGATGATCTTTTTTTTTTTCTTCTTTTCCAACCTTTGCAGGTGGTTCCTCCAGAACGAACAAGGGTAAAGAGCCTGCTACAAGCGTACCTCGTCGATCCGCCAGATCTTCTAATGTGGCCGTTCAGCAGGCCTGGGAGAAGGTCCAGTTTGTTGAGAAGAACTTGGAAGAGTGCGATTCCCTCAATCGCGATGAGATGAGACAGCGATTGATCGCTCTCAAGAATGAGGAGTTCTATAAGATCATGGTAAGCAGCCGTCCTTGGGTTATGGACGATCTGAGGGTTTTGCCCAAGCCTACCTTCTTCTTTGGAGATGCAGTCCCTGACGACTTGACATACCAAAGGAGATGTTTTCAGTTCTCTTACACAGCAGATGGTGAGGAGAGAACTATTTCTACCCGATCGTCTTTTGATCGGACCATCTCGATCCTGAGCCTTTCTCCCACGTGCCCTAAGAGGGAAGATCCTCCGAGCTGGGTGAAGAGGACCAGTGTGATCAAGACCGGGGTTTTTGTTGGTGGACCTTCCGGTTTTGCAGAGAAGCCACCTGTCCGTATGGACGTGTTGATGCCAGCCAGCGGCTACCAGGGCTCTGATTATCCGTTGGTCGATTTGAGACCGGTGGGCCTTGGCGTTTTCAGCGGTGACGGCAGTACTTGGGTGAAGCCTTTTCGACTTCGTGGCCGTTTCAATGCTGACTCCGATTGGAAGTCATGGACTGACCACACCTTGCTGATTGGGGGCGCCGTTTTGAAGGAAGCCGGGATTTTTGACGCGGTCCGCGCTTTTAGGGAGACCGTGACTTTTTCCGATGATGCCTTCATGGCTATGTTGGAGTCTTTCCTCCCTCAGACCAATACCTTCGTTGTCACGAACGGTGAGATTGGTTTTTCTCTGAAGGAGTTGAGTGCTATTACTGGATTGCCCATCCTTGGCAAACTCTATGAGGAGTTCATGCCGATTGACAGCGTCCTTGAGGAGCAGTCAGAGGAGTTCAGGCTCCTATACTTTCAGCTCGTCGCCTTCTATGATTTTTTGAAGGAGGGCTCGAAAGTGAGATCCAGCAGTTGGAAGAGTTATTGCTCTTCATTCTTCAACTTCTTTGACAGCAAAGAGTCTTCTGATAGCATGACCCGGGAAGACAGGAAGAAGACTTCGGCCATGCAGGAAGAGTTGAAGGGTTTCTTCGCGAGCACAGATGTCATTTGTTCTGACATTGCACTGCGGAGAGATCTTGCTGTTTACCTCACTTATTGGCTAGGTGAGGCTGTGTTTGCTGGTGGAGATGGGACGCACATCAGGCCGCATTGTATTTTTCCGGCTTGTCAGATGGCGTTTGGAGAGCGGCTTGCTTTGGTGCCTGCTCTTTACTCCTACTTGTGTACCGAACTGCAGGCTGTTGCTTTCTTGGTTCGGCTTGGGCTCCCTATGAATAGGGTATTTTCAGTCCATATCTTTTATTCGTGGTTTGTATACCACTGTCCTGGCTTCCACCGGCTGGGTACTGCACAGGATGATGATCCTCTGATGATTCGATTGGCTAAGGGAAAAGCCGTATCCGAATCACTTTTGTTTGCCCGCATGAGGATCCGACGGTTCAGGGACGTCGAGATGGGACAGTCTTCAGTGAAGCTTTCTCCGGAGTTGCGGAAGAAGGCTTTTGATTTTGGTGCCTCCCGAGACTCTACCAGAGCAGGGTCGAGAAGGCATTACCCTTTGACCAATGCAAAGAAGGAGTGGCTTTTCAGCATACGAGTCGGCACGATGGTGTACCGCAGACATCTTTTCGTCGACATCCAGCCGTATGTACCTTCTCGCTTTGCGCTTCAGTTGGGCTTCTCTCAAGGCGTTGTTGGAGCGCCTTCGAGTATGGTGAAGCGTTTTGGGGGTTTGCAGGATGGCAGAAATGCATGGGCTTTTTATAGTGCTGAAGACACTACTGCCACGATTTCTTATCCTGAGCTGTCGACTTTCCGAACTGCCGGCTTCACGAAGTGGTTCGCGGAGAGCTTTTTGGCATATCGGGGGCTTTCCAAGAAGGAACTTGATGTAAAGCTGTCTTCGGGGAAAGGTACTGGAAAGTCGGATGGCGTCCGGCGAGAGGAAGTTTGGGCCTTCCTTTCTGGAGAGAAGCACAAGATAGGCTTTCTCGGTGACCAGGGCGTCATTGGTTCTGAAGTTGTTCGGGAAGTACCTGATGAGGCTTTGGAGCAGCTAGAACAGGAGGAAGCTGAGCTCGACGCTTGGATGCAAGCGGCACAGAGGCGAGCTTCCGCGGAGTCTATTGGCGAGAGCAGACCATCCAGTGAGGAGCCAAGTGAGAAACCTGACTCTGATAGTGGGGCGGGTTCTTCTAGGAAGCGAACCCGTAGAGGTAAGAAGAGGAGGAGTCATCATCACAGCGAGGGGCCACATGAGGACTCTCCTGACATGGAAATCCCTCTTACCATCAACGAGGAGGCGCCAGAGGCTGTCGACGAGCCTCCAGAGAATAGGAGCCGTGGAGAAGAGACCATTGGTGATGGTATGATTCTTCCTTTTTCGTTTTCTACTTCTTTCATGGGGCTTTCCATGTTCTGATTTGTTTTCTCACCCTGCTGCTGCTTTTTTTTTTTTTAGCAGTTGATGAAGACTTGGCAATGCCTGAGGTTCCGACCGATGAGGCGGTGATGGAGCTGGTTATGGCATCTGAAAAAGAACCGAGGGACTCTGGAATGATTCCAGAATCTCCAATTGGTATAACTTCTTTCGCTTTCTCTTTTTTTTTTTTTTTTTGCCTGCGACTTGATTTGCTAACATTTCTCTTGTCAGCTGACTTGCCACATGATTCCGATGACTTTGAACCATCAATGGACGCAAATGTTAATGATGCTTCTGATGAGTTCGTGGAGGAAGAGAGTGTTCCGCCAGTCGTCGAAGAAGGTACTTTGTAGTGATGACCCTGATGATTTTTTTTTAACAGGATCATATTCATACCTTTTTGTGTTTCATTTGCAGGTTTTGAAGTGACAGAAGAGAGTCCATCGCTTCTTTCAGAACCAGAGCAAGGGATGCCAGAGGTCGATCCGGAGGTAGAGACTCCTACAACCAGTTCTGATGCGATAGAGAAGATACCTCGTGCTGAGATTCCTTCTCCAGTGGCTCCAAGTGGAAAGAGTTCTTTTGTTACTCTTCCAATGGGACATGACATGAGCAGCCGATCAGCGGAGAAGGGTGAATCTTCATCCAGTTCGTCTCTTCAATTTGGGAAAAAGGTGCTGGCTCGGGTTTTGAGTTCTTGGGTCAAGACTCTCCTTTCTGGACACTTGGAGGCAGGATTTGGCATGATCCCACATGTACAGGAGATTCTCACTGATACCGAAGAGGTTGGTCTGGATGTCACAGGTGCCAGGGCGATCGTTGATAGGATCATTGCACTGGGTGACAAGTGGTTTGAGACCATGGATTTCCCTGACGACCAATTCTTCAAGGAGATGTTCTTGGACCCTGCTGATAAGGCTAAGTCTGACCTGAATGAGGCTACACAAAGCAGGAAGCAGGTAGTCCGAGAGAAGAATAAGGAAGAGCTAGTCATCCTTGGATTAAAGCGCGATCTTGACATCCTTGATGGAGAGGTCGAATTGGCCAGGAAGCATCTCGAGCATTTGAAGGCACAAGTTGATGCTAAGTGGACTGCTATAACAGAGGCTCGTGACAGGGAGAGTACTCTGATTCGCAGGGTTGCAGATGCCGGTCAAGTTCTTGAGAGGAGGACTCTAGAAAACGAAAAATGGCAAACTGCTGGGGAAGAGCTTCCCGGTGTTAAAGAAGGGTTACGGCATTTGCCAGCATCTCATGGCAAGTTCCTGAAGAAGCGTGCCTTGGAAACTCTGACGGCTGATGCCAAAAGTTTGCTTGAGGAGCTGAAGCTTTGGCTGGAGACCATTTTTGGCCGAGCTCCTGATTTTTTGTAGCAGAAACTATTCTTCTTATTTATTTTTTTTTTGGTACCACATGTATTTTTTGGTACTTCTTTTTTTGTAGTGCTTGTGAACACTTTCTTTTTTTTTTTTTGGTACCACATGTATTTTTTTGGTACTTTTCTTTTTTTGTAGTGCTTGTGAACACTTTCCTTTTTTTTGCTTTGGTACCACATGTATTTTTTTGGTACCTTTTTTTTTTTTTTTTGTGTTCCCTACGCTCACTCAAATCTTTTTGTGATGAAAGCAATTGCTAAATGGGATTTGATCAAAAGCTTTGTCATTTTGTGAAAATCTTTTGTCAAATAATTGTTTTGGCATGGGAGCCTGATTTTGGTTGTGGCGTGAAAGCCGATTTTGAGATGGCATTTACAGCCAGTTTGGTGGCATTGATAGCCAATTTGTGGCATTGATAGCCGGTTTGGTGGCATTGATAGCCGGTTTGGTGGCATTGATAGCCGGGTTTTTTGAAAGCCAAGTTTTGGTTTGTTGGCATGAAAGCCGATTTTGACGTTTATAGCCGGAAATTTTTGTTTTGGCATTTATAGCCGGATTTTGGCATTTATAGCCGAGTTTTGGTTTTCAAAATGCAGGTATCGACTAAATGTCGCCTCCCCGCTGAATGGTCTTGCAAGTATCGATGGAATGTCGCTTCCTTGCTAATTCGGTTTTGCGAGTATTGATGGAATGTCACTTCCTCGCGGGTTAGGTTTTGCAAGTATCGATGGATTGTCGCTTCCTCGCGAATTGGGGTGCAAATATCGACTAAGCGTCGCTTCCCTGCTTTTCCCAAAACTTTTGGTTTTGCGGGTACTGACTTGATGTCGTTTCTCCGCGATTTTTGAAATTTGAGGTTTTCTCGAACCATTTGTAATTTTGGGTTGTGGATAGCAACTGGTATGTTACATCTCCACGATTTTTGAAATTGGGTTGTGGATATCAACTGGTTTGTTGCTTCTCCACGATTTTAGGTTTTCTCAAACCTTTGAAATTTGGGTTGTGGATATCAACTGATATGTTGCGTCTCCACGGTTTTTGGATTTTGCAAGTATCGATGGAATGTCGCATCCTTGCTTTTTTTCAAAATTTTTGTTTTGCGGGTACTGACTTTGATGTCGTTTCCCCACGATTTTTGAAAAACCATTTTTTTTTATTTAAAGACACGAGGGTCGTAAATTTTGACCTAGAACCATTTGGCGGTAAAACGTAAGGTGGACTAGGGTGGAAATCCCTGAATCCGGATTTTTGTTTCAAACCATGAATTTTGGTTCAAGGATCGAAAGTTTTGGTCAAGTCAGGGAGAGGCTCCTAAACTTGGATTTTTTTGTTTTTGAACAATGAAACGATGAAAGTAAGCATTGTTTTTGAATCTCTAGAAATTTTGATATTTGATATGAAAATTCTAAAGAGAGTGGGTTTGACGAGCGAGTACCTGAGAACAGGTTTTGGCCATACAGGCATTGCTCTTACCCAGTTGGGTAAGTCTTCAAGGGTAGTACTGCTTCAAGAAATTGCCGTTGATAGGCAGCATACATCTGTCGCCTTCCATGTTTAGGAGGGCATATGCGCCGTTGGAGAAGACCTTGTCGATGACGTAGGGTCCCTCCCATTTTGGTTCAAACTTGCCTTTGGACTTGTGAGCGAAGACCATTGGTCTTTTTACCGCAAGAACCAAGTCACCCTTTTTGTAGGCGCGTTGCCTGACCTTTTTTTCAAAAGATCCTGCCATGCGTGCTTGGTAAAGTTCAATGCTTTGTCGAGCTTCGAGCCGTCTCTCGTCGAGATTGTCCAGCTCATGGAGTCGCAATTTGACATTGCTTTCTTGAGTCATGTCATTTTGTAGAGATACCCTCAGAGAAGGAATTTGTACCTTGTAAGACCCCGACCCTCAATTTTTGGGTTTAGTATTGTCTTAATTGTGATTTAGCTTTTTAAATAAGATTAGAGATGACTTGACTTTGTTTTTGAGTTTGAATAGATTTTTCATAACTTTTGAGAGTTTTAAAAGGACCATTGACTTTGTTTTGATCCGACCCTTGTAAATTGTATTTTTGTGAGAATTTATTATTGGTTTCTAAAAATTCCAAATTTTATTCCTTTTTGACTCATTTTATTGTTATAAACAACTTTCATGTTTTGACCATCTTGATTTAATACTCAGAAATCGCGTTTTTCGAGAAAAAGGGCAAAAATGACAATTTTCACTAAATCTGTCCATGAATTTCGAAAATTCCAGGAATTGGGGAAAATATACTTTTTGAAAACTAGATTTTTCGACGATCGTTTTGTTCTTCTTCGTCGATTTCATCCGGGGTCCGCAAGACCAAGTTTTAATCGTTTCAAGTTCTACTGCTTTGGGACCCACCCTCCAGACACTATAAAAGGTCTCTTACTCTCTCTCCTCCATTTTCTTCTTCCATTTTCCTGCAACCGGTCCTTGCCTTGCCCTAGAGTGGAGAGGAGAGAAAGCCTTTTTCCTCTTGGTCTTTTCCCTTGGATCTTCCATCAAGAGAGCTCCAATCTCAAATCCGACTCCGCCATTTTCTTCCTCTCTTCGCAAGCTTCGATTGGACCCGTTTTTGAGCCAAATCCCCGACACTATTCATCGTCTTCAACCTCCATTCTTCTTGTTTGGCTAGCAAAAGGTTAGGGCTCTTGTTCCTCTTTTCATTTGGTGTTCTTTTAGTTCATTTAGAACTTGTTTTCTATGTTTTCAAACCCATTTTCGAAATGGGGCTTTGTAGTGACAAAAATGGTGATTTTTATGTGCTTTCTTTTGGGGCTTTTGTGTAGATTTCGTGGATCAACTCTTTGATTTGGATTTGTGAAAGTTTTGCTTGGCATGTGGACAAAGGCAAGTGATCTCTATAGGATTTCTTATGTATATTGCTCATGTTTGCATTAGGGTTTCAATCTTTCATTAAGACATGTTTTCCATGTTTAATCTCATAATGCAAGTCATGTGCATGCTCTTTCAAGTCATGGGTTTTAGCTTCCTCATTTGTCTTGTTAGCAATGATTTTGTAAGTTCTTGGAATCTTGTTTGATCTTGTTAGCTTTATGATTGTATACCTTAAAATGTCTTGATGTTTTCTCTTTGGAATGAATGGACAAATTGTGGATGGAATGCTCTTTAATGTGTGTAATGAATCCCTTGGAAAGCATGGAGGCTTGGGGAGTGCAGGTGGTAAAAATGTAGAAGTGAAGAAGGGAAGAAGTTGTGAAAAATCTGTACAGAAATGCACTGCCCGAGTCCTGTCGGTCAGCTGTCGGTCAAGTTTCGGTTGACCGACAGGTCGACCGACACCAACCGAGGACTTGTCGGTTCAATTTCCAGAGAGCAACATTTTTGTCAGGTCATCCGTCGGTCAAGCCTTCGGTCGACCGAGGATCTGTCGGTTTGAATTCCAGAGAGCAGCAATTCTGGGCTGGGATCTGTCGGTCAAGCCTTCGGTCGACCGACAGATCGACCTCGGTTAACCGACGGTTAACCGATCGTTGACCGACAGTTACAAAAAGGACTGTTTTGAAGGACTTTTGCGAGAAGGAAAACTAGACTAGGTTTTAGACCTTTTTATTGACCTTGTGCACTTGGAATTCCAAAATGTACTATAACTTCTGAGGCACCAAACCTTATCGAAACTCCGACATTTGGGTTTCAACTCCACAAGGGTCAATGAATGGTCTTAGCCTAAACTTGATAGATTTCGTGTTTGAACTTCTGTTTTGATGTTACGTACATCATCGTGTTCTCGTTTGATTTTCAAGTATAAGTTGTTTGAAGATTTGTTTCAAGAACCAAGAATCTTGTTTTGATACTTCGTGTTTCATCGTGTATTTGCCCGAATTTCAAGTATAAGCTTGTATTTAAGATGTGTTTCAAGAATCGTGTTTCAAGAAAGAAAAAGGGAATCATTTCTTCAGTTTGTTAAGCATTTTATATTATGCTATCGTGCTAGCCTTGTCGTGACGTGTTTGACAAATGATTTCCCTCTTGTTTTGTCGTGCTCTCGAACGTGTATCGCCATGTTTTATGCATTCATGATATAAGTGATTTCACTGAGCTTGGACCGCCCTTTTAGCTTGATCCACTACCTGGGGGTCCTTAAACTCGTGGACTGTCTGCAGACTAGTCGTGTCTTGAATTGACACATCGTGCGTGTTCGTGGTCCGGTTCCGCGGCCGGATACCCCGTCTACCTTGTGTGGCGTGGGATCTTGTTTCTTGTCGTGCTTGTCTTGCGTGCTTACTCTTATCATCATGTATGATGGAGAAAGGATGGGCTCTTTGTGGATTTTACTAATCATGATATTATATGTATTCATGTCTTGTTCCGTATATCGTGCATGCACTAATGATTTCCTGATAAGCATCATGTTCATGCATTGTTTTTAAATCTTGTAAACTTGTTTCAAGTTCAATGAAGTGTTTTTAGTTCTTGTTTCCTTTAAACCTTGATTTTGTTTATGCTCTTGCCTATTTTGATCACCTGCCAGACCGTCGTGTCTGATATACTTCTGTTTTGGTGCTCTAGATAGCAGGTCCTTGTTTTGATCTAGTTCGCGTGCAGAGGGCTGTTGAGCCACGAGTTTTGCAGCTTGTTGTGTCAGCGATGTCATGTAGACGTCATGCTTGACTCCGGAGTTACGTTACACCATTGGGTAGTATTTGTTCTAGCTTGTTATTGTGTACGGCTTTTGTAAGCCTGTTTCTTGGGAATTGTAATTAATGCACTTGTTAATTTGTAACTTGAATATGTTGGGTAATGATAAGCCTGTTACTGTCAGCTCTGTATATCTTGATATTATGAATGGTTCCAGTCTGAATTTAAATATGTCTATGACAATCTTGTGCTGACAGATCGAGTACGACACGGAACCCGATGGATACGGATTCCGGGTCGTAACGTCTTGTATAGCTTCCGCGAAATATTTTGATGTGTTGTGAATTTTGTTATCCTCACACACGCGGATCCTGGGAGGGGAAATACAAATTTTCCCCATGCTCGCGTCCCCGAGATCGGATCCCGGTTTTGGGGGCGCGACAGACTGGTATCAGAGCGGGCAGGTTTCTAGGAAATAAAACACTCTAGTAACCTTAAGACGTGTGGTGAGGACTCCTTAGTTCGTGTGGATTTTGTTTTGGCTAGCCATTGTTTGTTTTATCAGCTCGGTTTGTTTTCTTCTAGTGGGGGAGACCCTCTTTGTCTCGTGTTCTTGTCCTTGTTGTGAGGGAATTTGGAGGACCAAATTCTTTTCTAGTGGGGGAGGATTTAATGTATCCATACCCATATTTAGTATCTTTTGCTTGTTTTTGTGTCAAAGAGTCGATGTTTTGTGGCATTTTGTGGACTTAGCACGTGATTCTCGAAGGACTTTGGCAGAATTTCCAGCTTTTCGATGTCGCAGATGGAGTTAGCAAGGGAATTTGTGAGCAGTTGTTAGTCAGCAAGTTATGTGAATGGCATATCAAGATCCAATTATAGTTGATCGTGTATCGTCAGACGGTGTGTTAGACAAGTAAGTGCAGATTTTTGGATAAACTTGGATTATCTTCCTAAGTTAGAAGACTCCAAAAGCCGGACAAGTGGTGGACTTTATGAGGTTTGAGGTGATTTTCAGTGGTACGGCTCCAAGAAGATGTGAGAAAGTTAGAAACTTCTCGAGTATTGATGAACTTGTGACGGAGTATTGATGAACTTGTGACGGAGAATTGTTCGAGGAAGTTCAACAAGTGTAGCTATAGTGGTGAAGTTGACTCAGCGAGGTGTATCAGTGAATGGTTAGAAGCATGAGAATTCAGTTTTTGGCAAAGTGTAGATAGCAGTATGCAGAATTGATTGTTACCTGGTTACATGATAGAGCAGATTTTGTGGATTTTACCGACTCGTAAAACATTAGTTTGGGCAGAGTACAGATGCAAGCTGAAGAATCATAACCTATGGACAAGGTCAGTTGAAAGATATAGAAAAGAATGAAACATGTGCGAGGCTTGAGGATGGTGAACCTGAAACAGAGGCAGAAGATTGAGCAACCAAGGTTTGATTTGAGCAGTTTCGAGATTTAAATGCAGAGTTATAACCGTTGAGGTGACGCGAAGTGAACAAACATGTTTGGTTAGGAATCGATTATTATGCAGAGGACCAATGGCAACTGGACAGAAAGAGTCAGAGTAACAAGAACTTTTGGTTATTTTGAAGAAAGACTTTATTCTTGGATTGTGGACACGAATCGAGCTCGCAAGGTCAGCTATGCATGCCTGGGTAAAAGACCGGAAGACAGAGACAGAGTTTGATAGAAGCACACCTTACGAAGTTTGGAAATGTGGAGTAGCATGACTGTTAGAATGTTAGCAGGTTTGGTCAGAGCTGGAAACCTACAGAGTTGTGAACCTCTTGGTTGAACAAGCAAACAGAGATGACAGAAGTGTACCGAGGACTGGACGACATTGCCCAAAGTAAGACACATCTGGTAGTACTCAGCGTCGCCAATTTTCTGAAACCAAGGGTAGATAGGAGAATTAGTAAGAGCATGTGGTAGGATTGTTTCAAGGCTTGGGTTGGAGATTTTGACTTTCCATAGAAGGATACCAAGTTGACAGATGTTTTGTTGATGACGCATCTTCAGATAAGAGATCTAGAACAATAGACAGATATAATCAGATGTGAACAGGAACTGTGAGCATAGCACAGAAAGGTTGGACTCCAAGACTTTAAACACAGATTTGAATTCTAAGACCAGTTATACATGTCAATGGTAAGAGATTTAGAAATAAGATTTGAAAGAGGCAAACCATACGAAGTGTTGAAACTCAGAGCAGCTCAGCAGGTTATGGCAGTTTAGCATCTGGGTTGTAGTAGTGGAGTATCTGAGTTGTAACCGACCGAGTCAGAAACAGGACACTTATAGAATTTTGTAAGATGTGGCAGCATAGTTTCAAGAATTTGAATAACGTAGATAGAGGATGGAAGAGACTGGTACGTGGTAGCACTTCAGCTTCGCCAATTCTTCGAAGACAAGGAACCAGAATCTGAGTAGTACAGTGAGAGCAGATATATGAGATTCCAGAATTTCTTCGGGAAGAAGATTATTTCAGAGAAAGCATGTCTACGATCACATCTTCATGCAAATGTCAGAATCATCGTGTACATCTCGGTATAACAGTTGGCATAAAAATTTCAAGGTGATAGAATGAGACAGAACTCGTTGTTCCTTAGACAGACAGTGATTAACAAAGTTAGTAAAATAGATGATCCAGCGTAAGGACGTCAGTTGACCACCGAAGGATGACTAGAGAAGTTATTGAACATGGGATTGTTAGAAGAGCAGGTTGTTGGACAGATATGTGTGATAGTGTGAAGTTTTCAATCGAATCAGACGTGTTGTTGCCGGCGCTTCTCTTTGTCAGGATTGATCAGGGATAGTTCAGTTTCCGAGGTTCGACTTAGGGTGTCAGTGTTTTCTTTGGTCTTTGAGTCTTCGGTGTTTTCTTTAGTCTTTGGGTCTTCAGTGTTTTCTTTGATCTTTTGAGTTTTTGATTTTTGATTTGGTTTAGACCATTTGGAGGACCAAATGGATTCTAAGGGGGGGAGGATGTAAGACCCCGACCCTCAATTTTTGGGTTTAGTATTGTCTTAATTGTGATTTAGCTTTTTAAACAAGATTAGAGATGACTTGACTTTGTTTTTGAGTTTGAATAGATTTTTCATAACTTTTGAGAGTTTTAAAAGGACCATTGACTTTGTTTTGATCCGACCCTTGTAAATTGTATTTTTGTGAGAATTTATTATTGGTTTCTAAAAATTCCAAATTTTATTCCTTTTTGACTCATTTTATTGTTATAAACAACTTTCATGTTTTGACCATCTTGATTTAATACTCAGAAATCGCGTTTTTCGAGAAAAAGGGCAAAAATGACAATTTTCACTAAATCTGTCCATGAATTTCAAAAATTCCAGGAATTGGGGAAAATATACTTTTTGAAAACTAGATTTTTCGACGATCGTTTTGTTCTTCTTCGTCGATTTCATCCGGGGTCCGCAAGACCAAGTTTTAATCGTTTCAAGTTCTACTGCTTTGGGACCCACCCTCCAGACACTATAAAAGGTCTCTTACTCTCTCTCCTCCATTTTCTTCTTCCATTTTCCTGCAACCGGTCCTTGCCTTGCCCTAGAGTGGAGAGGAGAGAAAGCCTTTTTCCTCTTGGTCTTTTCCCTTGGATCTTCCATCAAGAGAGCTCCAATCTCAAATCCGACTCCGCCATTTTCTTCCTCTCTTCGCAAGCTTCGATTGGACCCGTTTTTGAGCCAAATCCCCGACACTATTCATCGTCTTCAACCTCCATTCTTCTTGTTTGGCTAGCAAAAGGTTAGGGCTCTTGTTCCTCTTTTCATTTGGTGTTCTTTTAGTTCATTTAGAACTTGTTTTCTATGTTTTCAAACCCATTTTCGAAATGGGGCTTTGTAGTGACAAAAATGGTGATTTTTATGTGCTTTCTTTTGGGGCTTTTGTGTAGATTTCGTGGATCAACTCTTTGATTTGGATTTGTGAAAGTTTTGCTTGGCATGTGGACAAAGGCAAGTGATCTCTATAGGATTTCTTATGTATATTGCTCATGTTTGCATTAGGGTTTCAATCTTTCATTAAGACATGTTTTCCATGTTTAATCTCATAATGCAAGTCATGTGCATGCTCTTTCAAGTCATGGGTTTTAGCTTCCTCATTTGTCTTGTTAGCAATGATTTTGTAAGTTCTTGGAATCTTGTTTGATCTTGTTAGCTTTATGATTGTATACCTTAAAATGTCTTGATGTTTTCTCTTTGGAATGAATGGACAAATTGTGGATGGAATGCTCTTTAATGTGTGTAATGAATCCCTTGGAAAGCATGGAGGCTTGGGGAGTGCAGGTGGTAAAAATGTAGAAGTGAAGAAGGGAAGAAGTTGTGAAAAATCTGTACAGAAATGCACTGCCCGAGTCCTGTCGGTCAGCTGTCGGTCAAGTTTCGGTTGACCGACAGGTCGACCGACACCAACCGAGGACTTGTCGGTTCAATTTCCAGAGAGCAACATTTTTGTCAGGTCATCCGTCGGTCAAGCCTTCGGTCGACCGAGGATCTGTCGGTTTGAATTCCAGAGAGCAGCAATTCTGGGCTGGGATCTGTCGGTCAAGCCTTCGGTCGACCGACAGATCGACCTCGGTTAACCGACGGTTAACCGATCGTTGACCGACAGTTACAAAAAGGACTGTTTTGAAGGACTTTTGCGAGAAGGAAAACTAGACTAGGTTTTAGACCTTTTTATTGACCTTGTGCACTTGGAATTCCAAAATGTACTATAACTTCTGAGGCACCAAACCTTATCGAAACTCCGACATTTGGGTTTCAACTCCACAAGGGTCAATGAATGGTCTTAGCCTAAACTTGATAGATTTCGTGTTTGAACTTCTGTTTTGATGTTACGTACATCATCGTGTTCTCGTTTGATTTTCAAGTATAAGTTGTTTGAAGATTTGTTTCAAGAACCAAGAATCTTGTTTTGATACTTCGTGTTTCATCGTGTATTTGCCCGAATTTCAAGTATAAGCTTGTATTTAAGATGTGTTTCAAGAATCGTGTTTCAAGAAAGAAAAAGGGAATCATTTCTTCAGTTTGTTAAGCATTTTATATTATGCTATCGTGCTAGCCTTGTCGTGACGTGTTTGACAAATGATTTCCCTCTTGTTTTGTCGTGCTCTCGAACGTGTATCGCCATGTTTTATGCATTCATGATATAAGTGATTTCACTGAGCTTGGACCGCCCTTTTAGCTTGATCCACTACCTGGGGGTCCTTAAACTCGTGGACTGTCTGCAGACTAGTCGTGTCTTGAATTGACACATCGTGCGTGTTCGTGGTCCGGTTCCGCGGCCGGATACCCCGTCTACCTTGTGTGGCGTGGGATCTTGTTTCTTGTCGTGCTTGTCTTGCGTGCTTACTCTTATCATCATGTATGATGGAGAAAGGATGGGCTCTTTGTGGATTTTACTAATCATGATATTATATGTATTCATGTCTTGTTCCGTATATCGTGCATGCACTAATGATTTCCTGATAAGCATCATGTTCATGCATTGTTTTTAAATCTTGTAAACTTGTTTCAAGTTCAATGAAGTGTTTTTAGTTCTTGTTTCCTTTAAACCTTGATTTTGTTTATGCTCTTGCCTATTTTGATCACCTGCCAGACCGTCGTGTCTGATATACTTCTATTTTGGTGCTCTAGATAGCAGGTCCTTGTTTTGATCTAGTTCGCGTGCAGAGGGCTGTTGAGCCACGAGTTTTGCAGCTTGTTGTGTCAGCGATGTCATGTAGACGTCATGCTTGACTCCGGAGTTACGTTACACCATTGGGTAGTATTTGTTCTAGCTTGTTATTGTGTACGGCTTTTGTTAGCCTGTTTCTTGGGAATTGTAATTAATGCACTTGTTAATTTGTAACTTGAATATGTTGGGTAATGATAAGCCTGTTACTGTCAGCTCTGTATATCTTGATATTATGAATGGTTCCAGTCTGAATTTAAATATGTCTATGACAATCTTGTGCTGACAGATCGAGTACGACACGGAACCCGATGGATACGGATTCCGGGTCGTAACGTCTTGTATAGCTTCCGCGAAATATTTTGATGTGTTGTGAATTTTGTTATCCTCACACACGCGGATCCTGGGAGGGGAAATACAAATTTTCCCCATGCTCGCGTCCCCGAGATCGGATCCCGGTTTTGGGGGCGCGACATACCTCTAGGGGCACGACAGCTTCGCATCCATAGACCAAGGAGAATGGTGTGCTATGGGTTGGTCCTCGAACGGTGGTTCGATAGGCCCACAAAGCTTCAGACAATTTATCGCTCCAGTCTCTGTTGTGACTAGAGACCATTTTCTTGAGGATTTTGCAGAGTGTCTTGTTGAAGGCTTCTGCTAATCCGTTTGCTGCCGGATTGTATGGAGTCGAAGGACAGCTTTGAATTTTGTATTTGTCGCAGAACCTGTAGAATCGATGATCCCGGAATTGTGGTCCGTTATCATGGACGAATCTTTTGGGTATGCCGAAACGACAAATGATGTTGGTGCGTAGGAATTGAAGAACTGATGAGGTCTTCATTTCGTTGAACGCAAATGCTTCTGACCACTTGGAGAAATAATCCGTAGCGGCGAAGATGAAGCGATGACCTTTGCTTGAAGGGGGAGAGATAGGACCTATGATGTCCATGCCCCATGCTTCAAAAGGCCATGAGATTGCTGTAGGATGCAGCCATTCCGGAGGCATGTGAATGTAATCTCCATGAACTTGGCATTGTTGGCAGCGCTTAGCAAATTGCATTGCGTCGGGTACCATGGTAGGCCAGTAGTAACCCAACCTTTTGATTTGGTCGTAGAGCTTGGGACCTGCCTGATGGGCTCCACAAAGACCAGCATGAACTTCTTTAAGTGTTTCTTCGGCCTCTTGTTGTGACAACAGCGTAGCAGTACTCCGTTGAAGGATTTCCTGTAGAGGATTTTTGAAGGAATATCCAAATGAAAGTTTGGGGCTCGCCTTTGTATGCTTACCCGTTCTTTTGGATCTTCAGGTAGGATTCCGAACATAGTGTAATCAATGAACGGATCACTCCAGTCGCCGATTGAAGTTTGAAGGATAGAGATCCGACTTCCAACCACTTGGTGGCATTCAGCAACTGCTTGGTGTGTGTTAAGAGGAGGGAGGATCCTTCTCTCGCACACTGTAATTTGCATGTTTTCCCCTTCCTGGATCACTATTGATGCGGCAAGTCCGGCCAGGGCATCTGCACGGATGTTTTCACCTCTACGAATGTGGGTGATGTTGCAAATGTCAAACTTTTACAGAAGCGATTGTGCCTTGTTGTAGTAAGGCAGCAGATCAGGCTTCCTGACTTCATATTTCTGATTCATCTGGTTGACGATCAGTTGAGAGTCTCCAAAGACTTCCAGCATAGTGATACCGGATTCGATGGCGAGTTCTAATCATAGGATCAGAGCTTGGTATTCAGCTGCATTGTTTGTGCATGGTTCCAGTAGCGAGAAAGCGTGTGGAATCATGTATTTGTCGGGGCTAACAAAGAGGATGCCAACTCCTGAGATCAGCTTTCTTTTTTCATTTGTCCTGGTTGTACCGTCAAAGTACATGTCCCAGGAGGCATTTGGCGAGAAAGTTTCCACGTTGTAGATAGGTTCGTCTGGGAGATCATCTCTGAGTGGAGAATCTTTAGGCAATGGATGCTCTGCGAGGAAATCTGCTAGAGCTTGGCGTTTGATTGCTTTTTGTGGCACATACCTAATATCAAATTGTGATAGAGGGATGGACCATTTTGCCAGTCGGGCATTGAGAGAACCTGCCTTTGTGACAAGGACCTTCAAGAGGTTGATCCTTGAGACGAGGTAGACTGTGTTGGAAAGCAAGTAGTGACGTAGCTTTTGTATGGCAAACATCACTGCAAGGCATTCCTTTTCGACTGGGGAGTAGCGATGCTCTGCACCTACTAGCATGCGGCTGAGGTAGTATAGAGCAGCTTCTTTTCTTTCATCATTTTCTTGTGCAAGCAGAGCACCCAGAGAGTGATCAAGGGCTCTTGTGTATAAGATGAATGGTTTTCCAGTGGCAGGGGCAGCTAACACTGGAGGTTTGGTCAGGTATGACTTGATATCTTGAAATGCGGCTTCACAGTCGGCATCCCAGACAAAGTCTACACCCTTTTTCATCAATCGAGAGAATGGACGGCATTTCCCCGAAAGATTGGAGATGAACCGTCTGATGTAGGCCAATCTCCCTTGGAGCCCTTTTAGTTCTCTCAAGGTTCTTGGAGAGGGCATTTCTAGAATAGCCTTGACTTTTATGGGGTCAAGTTCTATTCCAGCTTTCTGAACAAGGAATCCGAGAAACTTACCCGACGAGACGCCGAAGAAGCATTTTAGAGGATTCATCTGCAGTTTGTGTTTGCGGAGTCGGAGGAAGACTTCCCAAAGATCTTTGAGATGGTCTTTTTTTTTCTGCTTTTGACGGCGAGGTCATCAACGTAACATTCGACCGTCTTGTGCTGCATATCTTGGAATATTTTCATCATAGCCCTCTGATATGTGGCACCAGCATTTTTCAGACCAAATGGCATGACAGTGTAGCAATACACGCCAAATGGAGTCCGAAATGAAGTGTGTTTTTCATCCTCGGGATGCATCTTTATCTGATTGTAACCAGAGAAGCCATCCATGAATGTTATTCGCTCGAATCCGCAGGTATTGTCAATCATCACCTCCGGTATGGGGAGCGGGAATTCATCTTTAGGGCAAGCGCCATTCAAGTCTCTATAGTCAATACAGACTCTGATCTGCCCAGTTTTCTTTGTCACGGGGACAATATTGGCCAACCACTCTGGATGTTGTTCCTCACGGATGAAGCCAACGCTTTTGAGTTTTTGAACTTCTTGTTCAATTTTATCCATCATATCTGGACGGAATCTTCTTTGGCCTTGTTTGACAGGCTTGATGTCTTCTTGAAGATTGAGTTTGTGGACTGCTACTTTGGGGTCTAAACCAGGCATTTCAGCATAGGACCATGCAAAGCAATCAACGAACTCACGAAGAAAAGCGATATACTCGGGTAACTCATCATCCTTTATATTCTTGCTTATGAATACAGGACGTGGGTTATCAGGTGTTCCCAAGTTTATCTTTTGAACAGGATCTTCTGTCGGAAGGTTCGAAGGTGGTTCCTCCACAATATTTTCGGAGGCTTCCAACTCAACGAAACCTTCTGGAGTTTCAACTGCATTACCAGACCAAGGCTCTGTTCCTTTCCATGGATTTTCTTGATTGGTGATCTCCTCAAGGCTTGCTATGAGATAGTCCCAATCGCCTGTTGAGTCTGGTATTTCTTTTGGAGACGAGGGTTCTTCTGGGTCAGAATAGCACAAGTCTGTATTATCGAACGATTCCTCTTTATCATCAGAGAAATCGTACAAATTGGATGAGCTTCCTGGATCTTTGTCAGATAACTCTTTAAAGAGATATCCAGGGAGATCGATGTCTTTATGGACTTGAGATGTTGAGGCTTGGTCGGTAAATTGACTTTTAAGCCTTTGTGTCAACTGTCTCAGGGGGGTATCAGGATCATATCCTAACCCATGTGAAGACTTTTCTACATATCCGTAGAGTCTCCAATCTTCCAGCTGGCTTTTGGTCAAGGCGGGCCCCAATGGCATGAGAATACCACGGCCTTCTCCCAAACCGACTAGGTTCTGAGCGTCAAAGCCCCTTTTCTTCATGATAGCTTGTGCCACAGGACTATATAGAGATAGTTGAGGCATACCTTCGTTTTGGAAAGGTTCAAGCAAGGAACTTGATGAAGAAGCATCCGATCTATGAAAGAAGATCGATCTTTGCTTTGGTGATGTTGCCGAAACAACAAAGGTAGCAGACGTAGGATCTTCTACATCAGCAGGTGTCTCCATCGGAGTGAGAGCAGGTTGAACTTGCTGAGCGTCAGCTTGGCTTGACGATGCATTGTCTTCTGGCTCTGAGTCCGAGTCTGTGTCTTGCATGATAGACACGAAAGAGACAACAAATTTGCCCCCAGGCTTTTGTTTCGCCTTCTTCACTTTAGTCGTGATGACCAAAGGTTTTGAAGATTTGAGGGAGATGACGAAGGGAGATTGACTACTCTCTTTTAATTTGCCGGAGGGTTTATTTTCTTCCGGTGATTTTTGAGGAGCCTTGCCTTTATCTTTCTGGAGATTTTCAGCAGGGGGTGCTATTTCCTCTTCTTCTTTTTCTCCTTCATACATCTGGGAGTCTGCGAAGTGGACTTCTTTACCTTTGAAGGGTTTTCTGTCCGCAAAGACACGATGTACCATGCCGTCGTCGCCGACGAACTTGATGCATTGATGTAGAGTTGAAGGGACAACATCGTTCTCGTGTATCCAAGGACGTCCGAGAAGGATGTTGTAGCATGAGGGGGTTTTTATTGCATACACAGTGACCTCAGAGATAAGATCACCGATTTGCAATTTGAACCTGATTTTGCCGATAGGCCTTTGAGCGCTCCCATCGTATCCAAAGATAGATACAGATGTGTGGCTTAGCTTGCTGGGTGGGATGCCCAACTCTTCGAGAGCCGAAGTGGAGATGAGGTTGAGTGCAGAACCTGGGTCGACCTGAACTCTGTGTATAGGCATTTCCTTGATGTACCCTGTGAAGTACAGGGGTCGGTTGTGCCTTGCTTCGCCAAGTAGGAGGTCTTCCTTAGTGAAGGCGATGGTTGCACTGGCTGCCTTTTGAACCGAGAGGCATTGGATGCATGATCCCTCGCTTTTCTCTTTTTCTCCTTTTAAGGAGGTTTCTGAGTTTTTGACCCGGTAGTCCATTTCAATTTGGAGGACTTGTGGGGCATGTTTGTCGACATCCTCATTCAGTTTTTGTAATTCTGAGATGAGATTATCACGAGTGCGTGGAGACATTCGCAATAAGTCTAGGATGTGAAGACGTGCAGGTATGTGTTTGAAGTGCTCAACCAAGTCATACTTGAAAGCCTCCTTGGGGCCTGCATGTTCATTGTTTTTGCCACTGGGGGCGCTTACAACATCTTTTCCCAAAGGATTTACATAAGTAAAGGAAGATTGGTTGTAATTTTTGTGGTAGTCTCAGCCCGAGCGGGTGCCTCTACCAACTTCGAGAGCTTCTTGAGAAGGATCTTCGCTTGGAAGATTGTCTTCATGATCAAGAGGCTGTCGTTTTTCATCTACTGGGGATGCATCTGCAGCAGAGTTGCCATCCTCAGTGATTGTGTTGCACGGAGCATTTTCCGGGAGCGAGTCCTGAACAGCATCCAGCAGCTTTTCTTCTTCGTTGACCCATCCATCATCCCAAGTTGGGTTTTCTTCATGATGATGACTCGGGAAGCATGTGTATCCTGAAGTCACAGTCTCAGGAGAAGAAACCTGAGAGGGTGTCATCTCTGTGAAAGTCATGTGAGACGAGATAGCTCCAGAGAATACATTGCTAGGCGTTGTCGGAGTATAGGTAATCTCATCAGACGACGCTTCAGAAGAGCTATAGTCCTGATATATTACATTACAGGAAGCTCTGATAGGAGATGTTGCCTGCTCGGAGTCAGACTCATCCTTGGATGTAAGAGGATCGTCAATCCAGCAATGTTCTCCATTTTCAAGAGTTAAGGGTGGATGTACCTGATTGTCTTCAGGGACTTCAGGCTCTGGGTTGCGAGGAGGCTCGTTAACACGATCTTGCTCTTGTTCTAGAGCGAGACGCTGCAAGATCCTTGCATATTCTTCAAGATCAGGCATGGGAGCCAGATCCTCTTCTTCGTCTTCTCCGTGTGGCTCAACATAGTTGATTTCCACTGGAGCAATGACAGGTGATGGGTTAACAGCATCTTCTTGTGCAGCCTCTTGGTCTTCTTCATCATCAGACCAGGATCCTTGTGGTTGCAAGGGGTTATACCAGATTACTGGCATAAGGTGAGTTTCAGGAACCCATTCTTCGTCGGAGAGATACTCTCCTGTTTCAAGAGATTCCTCCCACTCGCCGGTGTAGTTGGGCTCGAATCCATCGTCGGTGTCGCTGGACTCGTATCCATCAATGGAGAATCCAACTACCGAGTTGCAAGAGTATAATGCCCCCTGCATGGCTTCTTTTTTGAATTGAGGTGGCATGAAATCACTGAGAGTGAAGTTTCTTACCGCCTTTGAAGTCTCTGGAAGGGACGATTTTGTTGCCCCGAGTGAAGTGGTAGAGGAGGCCTCTGCCTTTTCATGGACTTCTTGTTTTGGCTGGGTCTTCTCTTGCCGTTTGAGCCTGAGGAGATGTTTCCTAGCCTGCCTTCGCTGTTGAGCTGTCGGCTTTGTTTTTACGATCTCCCAGTTTTCATCTTCCAGGAGATCGAGATGTACCCATACGGGTTGTCCGTCTGGTGTCGGGCAAGGAACCAACACTTCGGACGTTTGAATTCTTTTTATCACCTTGAAAGAAGTAGTGATCTTCTTCTTCGGTGATTTTGGTGTTTGTCCACATGACACCATGTGGACGGAGGCAGTCCCATAGTTTTTGTCAAAGGTGATGACTCCGTTTTTCCACATCTCGTTTATCTTCTCTCTCACAACAAAGCATTGATTGAGAGGATGCGAGACCATCTGGTGGTATGGACAGTACCGAGGATCATTGGTTTTGCCAACGTCTCCAGGTCTTTTGGGCTCTGGCAAAATGAGTTTGCCATTTGCTAGGAGAGCCTCAAAGATTTCTTCAACGTCTTCATCGAACGGATATTTCTTTTCTACTCGCTCTTTGAAGGCATCAGAGAGTTCAGGTCTCTTACCTGCAGCTCTATTTTCAGCTTTCTTTGGTTGCTGAGGAGCTGACTTGGTTTGCACATTAAGGACCTCTTTCTTCTTTGGTTTAGAGGTTGCAATGGCGGTTGGCTCTTTTCTTGATGACTTCTGACTGTTGAGGTCTTTAATCACCGTTTCAGCTTCCATAGAAGCTTCCAGGAGTTCTCCCAGGTTTTTTGATTTGTTGCCGATGATCATGGAGCATATTCTGGCTCTCATGTTGTTTCGGCAGATGTCGACTAGCGACGCCTGTGGCAATACATCTGAACATTTGTATGCCATTGCTTTCCACTTGTGAATGAAGTCATAAGTTGACTCATTCTCTCCCTGTTTTAGGCTGCAGAGCTGAGCCATAGTAACAGGATGATCCTCACCTTGGAAGTGGGTCAGGAAGCGTGTCTCCAGCATAGCCCAGTTCTGAATGGAGTTCTCCGGAAGAATGGAGTACCAATCGAAGGCCGTACCTTTTAGGGTACTTGCAAAGAGGCGGATCTTGAGTGCATCTTGATCCGCGATAGCTCCCGTCAAAATCTTGAAGTGGATGACGTGCTGTCTGGCTGATCCTTTCCCCGTATATGTTTGGAGAGTAGGATGCTTGAATTTTGTGGGGGACGGGACCGAGTCCATCCATAAAGGATATGGTGGCTTGATCCCATGCTCCTTGAGTATATCCTCTTCTTTTGCTTTGGCGAGGATACTGTCTACGTCCTTTTTGGTAAGGGCGCGTGACTCATTTTCTTCTCCATTTCCCTCGTTATTGCTATGATTCGGAGGAGGCTCATTGTTCACCTGATTTTGGACAACAAGGAGAAGGTTTTCCATCAGAGTTTCAATCCTCTGCTGGCCTTGTTCCAACTGCTGGATGCGTGTGAGCGCATCATCTCGAGGTGGATTCTGAGGTGGTGGCTCAGAACTTGTAGCCAAGACGTTCATCCCTCGGGATTCGAACGAAGAAATCGTCCTGGTGACCGAGCTGGGGCTCATTCTTTTTGATGAAGAGCTTGATGAAGGATTACTCTCCCGTCCTTGGCTTGAAGGGGCAGGAGATTCTTCGGGATGTCTTTGTGTCCTGGTGACGCTACGGGTCACCGGACGTCGGACATGGATTTTTGATGCTGACCTTTGGCGTCTTCTGGTTTTTCCAACCATATGGACGGCAGCAACTTGGTCGGGTCTTTCTTTTTCGACCCATTTGTGGGAGACTTGAAGTGTAGGAGGCTGGGTCCGTTGCTTCTCTAGTCTCTTTTGTCGATATGATGCACGGCGGCGTGCTCGACGAGCGATTTGAGCTTCGGTCAGCTCTGGCTGGGCTCTGACGATGAAGGATGTGCTCCCTCGGGCGCAGCAGCCAAGCTTGTCTTCTTTGTAGCTGGGCAAGGACAGGATGCGGACCCGGTCCTTTGCCTGTTGCAGCGAAGCTTTGATTTTTTCAAGTTCGGCCCCTGTAGAGATAAAGGGTCGAACCGTAGGAGTGTAGGCCTTAGCAGGTACTTGGAGAGGCCTGGTGATGCATGATCTGATTTTGGGCCTGTAGGAACAAGCCGGCTCATGCTGGGTTGACTTGGGAGTCAGGTTGGAGATGGGTCTCTCCTCTTTCATGTAGGCAAGAGGGTAGAACTGGTTCTCTTTGAGTGGGGCCAGGTATGCTGGCTTGGTGGAAGTTTGAGACCTTCTTTGTTTTGGGGAAGGTCTTGGAGACCAAGTCTTAGGGTAGACGTGGTTGGTTGTTGGTCGAGGCTTCGCGGGGGTGCCGCGGGCTTCGGGCTTTTGGGCGCTCGCCTTTGGTGTCACGGGAGTGACACGTTGAAAGGCGATCTTCTGCTTTTTAGCAGGCGCAGCTTGTTCTTCGGGAAGTGGGAATGGTCCCAGTGTCCCGAAGACGATGGTCTGGGGAGTCGAGGTCGACCCGGAGTTCAGAGAGTTGCCGAGGGAGTTGACGCTTCGGCAGCTGGCCGGGCGCTTGTAAGTGCGCTCGGTTTGCTTCTGTTGAAGCATGAGTTGGTGCTTGTTCTCATCGAAGATAATGGTTAAGGCTGCCATTGTTAATTTCGAAAAAAGTTTTCTGAAACAAGACCACATCCATTAGTAATCACAAGAATATAATGATCATAAATGGGAATTTCTATGGTTGTCTTTTCAAATCGCTCAAGGGATATGACCCAAGCGACATGAAGAAGGTAAAAAGCCATAGATGGTACAATTGTTCTGATAGCAAGTATGGTGAGCCCAGAATGAGCGTTCCAGTGACTGCTAGAAGCAATTGTAAACCTAAATTCGACTTATCGAGAAGCAGGGCTTGCTCGAGATAAGAAGAATATAAGGTAGGAGTTACAAATGTGCCGGTCACAGATACAGTATACCCTGAAAGGGCGTACGAGTATTGCTAGGCACAAATGTTGGAGATCGCATCCATGAGATGGGATTCTTTGTTTTGAAAGGTCAGAAATGGATTCGTCAAAGAGAGCAGGTGGCATTCCGATTCAAATACGGGCTCAACGATTTCCGCGAGCGCCAGTACTCAGAAGGGAAGAGACCACAATTTCTCGAATCTGAATCCAAAAGTGACTAGTTTTTTTTTTTTTGAAATGTCAAGATTGGTTCCATCAAGGAGAGCAAATGGTATTCTGATCTGAACACGGTCTCGGCGATTTCCGCGAGCGCCAGTGCTCAGAAAAGAAGAAACCAAAATTTCTCAGATCTGAAATCAAATGTGACGAGTTTTTGGAGATTTTTTTTTGAAATGATTTTTTTATTTTATTATTTTTATTTTTTTTTATTTTTTT
Source organism: Umbellularia californica (assembly GCA_028538565.1). Taxonomy (NCBI): domain Eukaryota; kingdom Viridiplantae; phylum Streptophyta; class Magnoliopsida; order Laurales; family Lauraceae; genus Umbellularia; species Umbellularia californica. The sequence goes on along the minus strand of JAPQWN010000005.1, from coordinate 37,115,322 downwards.
TAAATATATTTTTATTTATTATTTTTTTTTATTTTTATTTTTTTTTGAAATTTTTTTTTTAGATTTTTTTTTTGAAAATCTTTTTTTTATTTTTTTTTATTTTTTTTATTTTTTTTTTAGATTTTTTTTTGAAAATCTTTTTTTTTATTTTTTTTTTATTTTGATTTTAATTTTTTAAGATTTAAAGACGAGAGAGTACACATAGGCCTCCTAACCCGGTCTTATGAAACCTCAATTGATAGAATTGCCCCCAGGTAAGGGTAGGATTACTTAATGAACCCGTTTGGAGGACCCTTGCCTAGAACAGTCAAGCTGTCTCCAAACTCTGGACAAGGCTTTTCTTGAATCAATCGTGATCAAAGAACGCAATTGGTTTAACCTTAGTGGTCTATGTCCTTTTTTTTTTATAAAAATCCCAAATAGACTCATCGAAGAGAAACGATGGCCCAAAACCTTAGTCGAACGGGCTCAACATTTCTGCAAGCACCAAAGAACGATAGGATAGGATCAAAGTTTCTCAATCTTGAATCCAAACTAAGAAAGCTGATTTTTTATTTATTTATTTATTTTTTTTTTTTGAAATCTCTAATGAACTCATCGAAGAGAAACGATGGTCCAAAACCTTAGTCGAACGGGCTCAACATTTCTGCAAGCACCAAAGAACGATAGGATAGGATCAAAGTTTCTCAATTTTGAATTCAAACCAAGAAAACTAATTTTTTTTTTTTTTTGAAAAGAGAAAGAATGGAAACAAACTCAAAGAAATAGAAATTTCCAAAAAATCCCATCTCATTTTTTTTAGGATGCAAAATCCAACATAGGCTACCAGCTAGAAAGTAGCCAAGGAATCCGGAAAAGAAGTATAAGAATAGAGCAAAAGGTACGATATGCAAATATTTCATTTCCAAGCACCGTGTTCTCAAATGAACGAGTCCCACCGGGTGTGCCAGCTTGATGGAACGCGCTCCGAGGCGCCGTGGGGCGGCTACCGGGGTCGGCGGACGTGGGAGTCCGTCGGGTCCGGCCCTTTCGCCCCCGGGGGGCTGAAGCGTGCATCAACATTTCTTTGTGTGGGTGTGCCAGATTTTCTATTTTACTTGGAATTTCAAGTGGTAATCCGGAGATCAACCTTCGCAAGTAAAAAGGAAATCAACTTCTTTCAAGTTTTCCATTGCACAAATATTTAAGAAAAGAGACATTTTCTTGGTTTGCCGTGAAAAGCGGTTTTTTTTTGGCATTTATAGTCGATTTTGTGGCATTTATAGCCGATTTTGGCGTTTATAGCCGATTTACAATTCTTATCAATAATGAAAGACAAGAGTTGTGATTTTTTTGTCTCTTTAGAAAAATACAAACTACAATGAAAAGCAAGAAAAGGAGGATCTAACTTCTCAGGAGATTGTGGGGGACTCGTTCAGATTGACGGTCGCAAGCCATGTGTGGGCTTCACCATCATCCATGCAGATGAGAACAGTGGATGCTCTTGATTCGCTTGGCTTGGCTATAACCTCAGATTTTTAGAGGACAAAGACCAAGAGGAGGTCCTATGTCCAATAAAAAGCTAAGTAGACGGGCTGAAAAGCCATGTCTAAGCCATTGGAGGCAGCGGGAGAAGGCAAGGACCTTGGGGGGGAGTACCCCCCAAGGGACTTTTTGTCACCTTGTAGTGGTGCTCGGTGCAGAACTTCAGTAGAGTTTTCTCTCTTTCTCTAGACTCTGTCTGTCTGGAATTCGGGATTCTCTGGATACGAGCTCTGGATTCTTTTTTTCTCTCTTTTTTCCGATCCGGATTTCAATGGAATGCTCTCCTATTATAGGCTTTTGGTAGCCATTTAGGAGAGCTTTTATGGGCTTTAATTGCTTTAATGGGAGGAGTTACAAGATTTATTTCTTGATTTTGTAACTCCTTTTTCCTTGAATCTGATTGGCCGATGGAGATTAAGGGCTTTTAATCACCTTAATTACCATAATGGGAGGAGTTTCAATGTTTAAGTGCCATGAATCTCTTGATTTGTAACTCCCGAATGCTTGCTTCTGATTGGGCCGTCCAATAGAATGAGTTAATGACTGCAATAAAGCTAGTCAATTAACCACATTAATTGGTCGCCGAGCAGTCGAAGAGTCGCGGGCCGTGTCGTGTCTTCTGGAATTCTTCTGGCGATGATCATCGATGGATCTTCATGATGATCGACATCGGATGAACATGTAACTTCAGACAGTGATAGCTAAGAGCGGGCCTGTGACATCTGTCCTGTCGATTTTTCGATCGATCGGGCGGAAAGTACACTTTTTTGGTCGACCGGTTGGCGATCAATGTTGATTTTGATACTTTTGGAGGTTGACCCGTGATTTTGACGGATGTCGGCGGACATGAGTCAATTTCAAGCACTAAAAATCACATTTTAAGGAAACCACAGGGGCCAAAGTGCGCGAAACGCGAAAAAGGACGGAAAAACGGGTCACTGGCGAAAAATCCGGTGACCCGAACTTCCATGGTCGCCGGCGACCATGGGCCGGCGACCCTGGGGGTTTTTCCCCTGTTTTTGGTCCGTTTTGTGGTCTTTTTCGTCGCCGTTTTCTTCTGTATTTTTCCTGACATTTCTTCTCATTTATTGGCTTGATTTTCCTGTAGAAAACCTGATGAGAATCCTTGCATTTTTAGAGTGCAAAGTTTCCAATTTTCCGGGAAAGCCGAAGACTTTGTCGCGTAGAGCTGCTGATTTTCCGCCAGAAGCTGAAACTTGGTCAAACGATGTCGGAATGACCTGAAATTTGAGGTGAAGCCTCCTGAGCAATAAATAAGACCAACCATAGGATTTTGTTTGAGTTTTGAAGCCGTTTGGGGTCCCGTCGATGCTTCACTTGATTTTGCTGCGGGGAAAATGCCGAGCTTTGATATGTGGCCAAACGATGTCCGATTGACCTGAAATTTGACGGGGAGCCTATTGGAGTCATTTTGAGACGTTCCATGGGCTCCGTTTTGGATGTCATGGTCTCGGGTTGCTCCGCCGCTGGTAGGCTTGATTTTCTCTCGGAGCATCGAAACCTGGTCAAACGTTGTCAGAATGACCTGAAATTTGACGTGCAGCCTTTTGGAAGCATGTTGAAGCCACTCATACACTTGGTTTGATGAGCGAAGGCTTCGGTGGTTCCTGCCGCCGGGAGGCTTGATTTTGCTGCTCGAGCATTGATGGAGGGTCAAACGTTGTCGGTTTGACTTGAAATTTGGCATGGAGCCCTTTTGAGACATGCTGGAGTCATCTGTAGGCTCTGATCGAAGTTTTGACGTCTCCGATGATGTCGCCGCCGAGAGCTCCTGTTTAGCTGTCGGAGAAGTGAAGTTAGGCCAAGTGTTGTCGAAATGGCCCGAAACTTCATGTGTACTCTTCTCTTGGCTATCTTGAAGGATCTTGCAGTTTTTGTTTAATTCTGACAAGATTTGATTTTTTGGAGAAATTGCATTGCCTATTTATGGCAGGTTGCGACTTCATGCAGCTTTCTTGATGTTGAAGAGGCAAAGTGACATTTTTGGTGTCAACAAATGCCCCCTCGAGGTACAGCGACGAGTTGCTTGACTTTTGTAGTCGATGTGGCTCGAAGAGATTTTTGAAGGAGAGCTTGTGTCTTGACCAAGAGTCTTTGAGCAATCTTTTCTTTGGTAGAGTAGCCTTTGAGCTTCCAGGGGAATTTTATGGTAAATGAAAGGAATCAGGGACCATCTCGAGGCAAAGTTTTGAAGATGACATCAGGGATGTGGATTTGGGCTTTTGTTTTTGACCTTGTGACCTAACAAGCTGTATGTGGCAGGTTAGGGGGTCGGGTTTTGGTTTTGATCTTGTGACCTAACAAGCTGTATGTGGCAAGTTAGGGGATCAGGCTTTGGTTTTTGGTCACTCTTTGGGACTGTGTGGGTCCATTGGAGTGGTTTGGATTTTTGTGGAATGTCAATTTCAATATTTTGGCTCAATTTGGTTTATGAGGCTGGATGGTTTGATTTTTGGAAGCTCATGGGGCTTGGAATTTTTTTGTATGGTTCAATCAACTCAAAAGAGGCATGGAACCATTATTGAATGCTCTTGGTAAGAGGGATTTTTTCCTAACTAAAAGCCCATTTTTTTTTTATTTTTTATAGTGCCTAGGTGGTCAAACCTGGCTCATATGGGCTAGCCCATGGGACCTTAAGCTTTTTAGGATGGCTTAGATCTCATGTGGGGCCATTTTTGGAAAGAATATCTAAAGATATCTCATTTGCATAGAGAATATCCAAAAAATATCTTTATGGGAGAGAATCTCTCATATTCCCTTAATTTGGGAGAGAATATCTCAAGGTATCTTTCTTTTTGGGAAAGAATCTTCAATATCCTTTTTTGTTGGAGAGAATCTCTCATTTGATTGATTTTGGGAGGAAATCTCTCAAAGACATCTTTCTTTTTGGGAAAGAATCTTTCTAATTCCTTCTCTTTTGGTAAGGTTACTAATTAGTAGCACTTACCTTTCCTTTTTTGTTTCCTTCTTTGATTTGCTCTCTCCTATAAAAGCAAAGGAAGGTAGGATCTCTTGCTCTTATTGCTTTCTTTTGCAACAATCTCAAGAGAGCTCCAAGACCAAGAGTGCTTCTTCTTCAAGGATCTTCAAGCTTTTTCCTTCTTCTTCTCCATCAATGGCTTCAAGTAAGTTTTCTTTCTTTTTCTTTCAAGAAAACTTTATGTAGAGAATAGGATGGTAAAAAAAAGAAAGTTTCTCTTCTTTTTTTTTTTTTCTATTCTTCTTCTCTTTTTTTTTTCTTTTCTTTTCCACGTGATTTCTGTTTTTTTTTTTTTTTTTTTTTTTTCACGTGTGTCTCTTTTCTCTTTTTTTTTTTCTTTCTACTTTTTTTTGAGAAAGTTTCTTCCTTTTTTTTTTTGTTCTTTTCTTTCTCCCCCGTTTTTTTTTTTGGAAAGTTTCCCCTTTTTTTTTTTCTTTTCTTTCTCCCTTTTTTTTTTGAGAAAGTTTCTTTTTTTTTTTTTTTTGCTCATATGATAATGCGTTTTTTATGCAAATCTAGATGTTCATGCATGTACTTTTTGTAGATTGAGCATGATAGCATACCTGAAAATCTTTGCAAATTTGGGAATTTGGAGCTCGCAGCGATGTTGAGCCCTTCTTGATTTTGCGGAGATTTTGAGGTTTCGAAAGTTTGTAGTTTCGGAGCTCGCAGCGATGTTGAGCCCATCTTCAAAACTTTCTGTTTCTTTCGGGGTATTTCCCTTTTCTTCGGAATTGCCCCGGAACCATGCCAAAATTTCGCCAGATTTGCTTTTAGTGAAATCCTGTCATTTTGATGATGATCCTTTTTTTTTTCTTTTCCAACCTTTGCAGTTGGTTCCTCCAGAACGAACAAGGGTAAAGAGCCTGCTACAAGCGTACCTCGCCGATCCGCCAGATCTTCTAATGTGGCCGTTCAGCAGGCCTGGGAGAAGGTCCAGTTTGTTGAGAAGAACTTGGAAGAGTGCGATTCCCTCAATCGTGATGAGATGAGACAGCGATTGATCGCTCTCAAGGATGAGGAGTTCTATAAGATCATGGTAAGCAGCCGTCCTTGGGTTATGGACGATCTGAGGGTTTTGCCCAAGCCTACCTTCTTCTTTGGAGATGCAGTCCCTGACGACTTGACATACCAAAGGAGATGTTTTCAGTTCTCTTACACAGCAGATGGTGAGGAGAGAACGATTTCTACCCGATCGTCTTTTGATCGGACCATCTCGATCCTGAGCCTTTCTCCCACGTGCCCTAAGAGGGAAGATCCTCCGAGCTGGGTGATGAGGACCAGTGTGATCAAGACCGGGGTTTTTGTTGGTGGACCTTCCGGTTTTGCAGAGAAGCCACCTGTCCGTATGGACGTGTTGATGCCAGCCAGCGGCTACCAGGGCTCTGATTATCCGTCGGTCGATTTGAGACCGGTGGGCCTTGGCGTTTTCAGCGGTGACGGCAGTACTTGGGTGAAGCCTTTTCGACTTCGTGGCCGTTTCAATGCTGACTCCGATTGGAAGTCATGGACTGACCACACCTTGCTGATTGGGGGCGCCGTTTTGAAGGAAGCCGGGATTTTTGACGCGGTCCGCGCTTTTAGGGAGACCGTGACTTTTTCCGATGATGCCTTCATGGCTATGTTGGAGTCTTTCCTCCCTCAGACCAATACCTTCGTTGTCACGAACGGTGAGATTGGTTTTTCTCTGAAGGAATTGAGTGCTATTACTGGATTGCCCATCCTTGGCAAACTCTATGAGGAGTTCATGCCGATTGACAGCGTCCTTGAGGAGCAGTCAGAGGAGTTCAGGCTCCTATACTTTCAGCTCGTCGCCTTCTATGATTTTTTGAAGGAGGGCTCGAAAGTGAGATCCAGCAGTTGGAAGAGTTATGGCTCTTCATTCTTCAACTTCTTTGACAGCAAAGAGTCTTCTGATAGCATGACCCGGGAAGACATGAAGAAGACTTCGGCCATGCAGGAAGAGTTGAAGGGTTTCTTCGCGAGCACAGATGTCATTTGTTCTGACATTGCACTACGGAGAGATCTTGCTGTTTACCTCACTTATTGGCTAGGTGAGGCTGTGTTTGCTGGTGGAGATGGGACGCACATCAGGCCGCATTGTATTTTTCCGGCTTGTCAGATGGCGTTTGGAGAGCGGCTTGCTTTGGTGCCTGCTCTTTACTCCTACTTGTGTACCGAACTGCAGGCTGCTGCTTTCTTGGTTCGGCTTGGGCTCCCTATGAATAGGGTATTTTCAGCCCATATCTTTTATTCGTGGTTTGTATACCACTGTCCTGGCTTCCACCAGCTGGGTACTGCACAGGATGATGATCCTCTGATGATTCGATTGGCTAAGGGAAAAGCCGTATCCGAATCACTTTTGTTTGCCCGCATGAGGATCCGACGGTTCAGGGACGTCGAGATGGGGCAGTCTTCAGTGAAGCTTTCTCCGGAGTTGCGGAAGAAGGCTTTTGATTTTGGTGCCTCCCGAGACTCTACCAGAGCAGGGTCGAGAAGGCATTACCCTTTGACCAATGCAGAGAAGGAGTGGCTTTTCAGCATACGAGTCGGCACCTTCTTCGCAAATTGAAGAGACGAACTGGATGAAGATTCACCCTTCTCCGCTGATCAGCTGCTCATGTCATGTCCCATTGGAAGAGTAACAAAAGAACTCTTTCCACTTGGAGCCACTGGAGAAGGAATCTCAGCACGAGGTATCTTCTCTATCGCGTCAGAACTGGTTGTAGGAGTCTCTACCTCCGGATCGACCTCTGGCATCCCTTGCTCTGGTTCTGAAGGAAGCGATGGACTCTCTTCTGTCACTTCAAAACCTGCAAATGAAACACAAAAAGGTATGAATATGATCCTGTTAAAAAAAAATCATCAGGGTCATCACTACAAAGTACCTTCTTCGACGACTGGCGGAACACTCTCTTCCTCCACGAACTCATCGGAAGCATCATCAACATTTGCGTCCATTGATGGTTCAAAGTCATCGGAATCCTGTGGCAAGTCAGCTGACAAGATAAATGTTAGCAAATCAAGTCGCAGGCAAAAAAAAAAAGAGAAAGCGAAAGAAGTTATACCAATTGGAGATTCTGGAATCATTCCAGAGTCCCTCGGTTCTTCTTCAGATGCCATAACCGGCTCCATCACCGCCTCATCGGTCGGAACCTCAGGCATCGCCAAGTCTTCATCCTCTGCTAAAAAAAGAAAAAGCAGCAGCAGGGTGAGAAAACAAATCAGAACATGGAAAGCCCCATGAAAGAAGTAGAAAACGAAAAAGGAAGAATCATACCTTCACCAATGGTCTCTTCTCCACGGCTCCTCTTCTCTGGAGGCTCGTCGACAGCCTCTGGCACCTCCTCGTTGATGGTAAGAGGGATTTCCATGTCAGGAGAGTCCTCATGTGGCCCCTCGCTGTGATGATGACTCCTCCTCTTCTTACCTCTACGGGTTCGCTTCCTAGAAGAACCCGCCCCACTATCAGAGTCAGGTTTCTCACTTGGCTCCTCACTGGATGGTCTGCTCTCGCCAGTAGACTCCGCGGAAGCTCGCCTTTGTGCCGCTTGCATCCAAGCATCGAGCTCAGCTTCCTCCTGTTCTAGCTGCTCCAAAGCCTCATCAGGTACTTCCCGAACAGCTTCAGAACCAATGACGCCCTGGTCACCGAGAAAGCCTATCTTGTGCTTCTCTCCAGAAAGGAAGGCCCAAACTTCCTCTCGCCGGATGCCATCCGACTTTCCAGTACCTTTCCCCGAAGACAGCTTTACATCAAGCTCCTTCTTGGAAAGCCCCCGATATGCCAAAAAGCTCTCCGCGAACCACTTTGTGAAGCCGGCAGTTCGGAAAGTCGACAGCTCAGGATAAGAGATCGTGGCAGTAGTGTCTTCAGCACTATAAAATGCCCATGCATTTCTGCCATCCTGCAAACCCCCAAAACGCTTCACCATACTCGAAGGCGCTCCAACAACGCCTTGAGAGAAGCCCAACTGAAGCGCAAAGCGAGAAGGTACATACGGCTGGATGTCGACGAAAAGATGTCTGCGGTACACCATCGTGCCGACTTGTATGCTGAAAAGCCACTCCTTCTCTGCATTGGTCAAAGGGTAATGCCTTCCCGACCCTGCTCTGGTAGAGTCTCGGGAGGCACCAAAATCAAAAGCCTTCTTCCGCAACTCCGGAGAAAGCTTCACTGAAGACTGCCCCATCTCGACGTCCCTGAACCGTCGGATCCTCATGCGGGCAAACAAAAGTGATTCAGATACGGCTTTTCCCTTAGCCAATCGAATCATCAGAGGATCATCATCCTGTACAGTACCCAGTTGGTGGAAGCCAGGACAGTGGTATACAAACCACGAATAAAAGATATGTGCAGTACCCAGTTGGTGGAAGCCAGGACAGTGGTAGACAGTATCCTCGCCAAAGCTAAAGAAGAGGATATACTCAAAGAGCATGGGATCAAGCCACCATATCCTTTATGGATGGACTCGGTCCCGTTCCCCACAAAATTCAAGCATCCTACTCTCCAAACATATACGGGGAAAGGATCAGCCAGACAGCACGTCATCCACTTCAAGATTTTGACGGGAGCTATCGCGGATCAAGATGCACTCAAGATCCGCCTCTTTGCAAGTACCCTAAAAGGTACGGCCTTCGATTGGTACTCCACTCTTCCGGAGAACTCCATTCAGAACTGGGCTATGCTCGAGACACGCTTCCTGACCCACTTCCAAGGTGAGGATCATCTTGTTACTATGGCTCAGCTCTGCAGCCTAAAACAGGGAGAGAATGAGTCAACTTATGACTTCATTCACAAGTGGAAAGCAATGGCATACAAATGTTCAGATGTATCGCCATAGGCGTCGCTAGTCGACATCTGCCGAAACAACATGAGAGCCAGAATACGCTCCATGATCATCGGCAACAAATCAAAAAACCTGGGAGAACTCCTGGAAGCTTCTATGGAAGCTGAAACGGTGATTAAAGACCTCAACAGTCAGAAGTCATCAAGAAAAGAGCCAACCGCCATTGCAACCTCTAAACCAAAGAAGAAAGAGGTCCTTAATGTGCAAACCAAGTCAGCTCCTCAGCAACCAAAGAAAGCTGAAAATAGAGCTGCAGGTAAGAGACCTGAACTCTCTGATGCCTTCAAAGAGCGAGTAGAAAAGAAATATCCGTTCGATGAAGACGTTGAAGAAATCTTTGAGGCTCTCCTAGCAAATGGCAAACTCATTTTGCGAGAGCCCAAAAGACCTGGAGACGTTGGCAAAACCAATGATCCTCGGTACTGTCCATACCACCAGATGGTCTCGCATCCTCTCAATCAATGCTTTGTTGTGAGAGAGAAGATAAACGAGATGTGGAAAAACGGAGTCATCACCTTTGACAAAAACTATGGGACTGCCTCCGTCAACATGGTGTCATGTGGACAAACACCAAAATCACCGAAGAAGAAGATCACTACTTCCTTCAAGGTGATAAAAGGAATTCAAACGTCCGAAGTGTTGGTTCCTTGCCCGACGCCAGACGGACAACCCATATGGGTACATCCCGATCTCCTGGAAGATGAAAACTGGGAGATCGTAAAAACAAAGCCGACAGCTCAACAGCGAAGGCAGGCTAGGAAACATCTCCTCAGGCTCAAACGGCAAGAGAAGACCCAGCAAAAACAAGAAGTCCATGAAAAGGCAGAGGCCTCCTCTACCACTTCACTCGGGGCAACAAAAACGTCCCTTCCAGAGACTTCAAATGCGGTAAAAAACTTCACTCTCAGTGATTTCATGCCACCTCAATTCAAAAAAGAAGCCATGCAGGGGGCATTATACTCTTGCAACTCGGTAGTTGGATTCTCCATTGATGGATACGAGTCCAGCGACACCGACGATGGATTCGAGCCCAACTACACCGGCGAGTGGGAGGAATCACTTGAAACAGGAGAGTATCTCTCCGACGAAGAATGGGTTCCTGAAACTCACCTTATGCCAGTAATCTGGTATAACCCCTTGCAACCACAAGGATCCTGGTCTGATGATGAAGAAGACCAAGAGGCTGCACAAGAAGATGCTGTTAACCCAGCACCTGTCATTGCTCCAGTGGAAATCAACTATGTTGAGCCACACGGAGAAGACGAAGAAGAGGATCTGGCTCCCATGCCTGATCTTGAAGAATATGCAAGGATCTTGCAGCGTCTCGCTCTAGAACAAGAGCAAGATCGTGTTAACGAGCCTCCTCGCAACCCAGAGCCTGAAGTCCTTGAAGATAATCAAGTACATCCACCCTTAACTCCTGAAATTGGAGAACATTGCTGGATTGACGATCCTCTTACATCCGAGGATGAGTCTGACTCCGAGCAGGCAACATCTCCTATCAGAACTTCCTGTAATGTAATATATCAGGACTATAGCTCTTCTGAAGCGTCGTCTGATGAGATTACCTATACTCTGACAACGCCTAGCAATGTAGTCTCTGGAGCTATCTCGTCTCACGTGACTTTCACAGAGATGACACCCTCTCAGGTTTCTTCTCCTGAGACTGTGACTTCAGGATACACATTCTTCCCGACTGATCATCGTGAAGAAAACCCAGATAATGATGCTTGGGATGATGAAATAGTCAACACAGAAGAAAAGCTGCTGGATGCTGTTCAGGACTTGCTCCCGGAAAATGCTCCGTGTAACACAACCACTGAGGATGGCAACTCTGCTGCAGATACATCCTCAGTGGATGAAAAACGACAGACTCTTGATCCTGAAGACAATCTTCCAAACGAAGATCCTTCTCAAGAAGCTCTCGAAGTTGGTAGAGGCACCCGCTCTGGCCGGGACTACCACAAGAATTACAACTAATCTTCCTTTACTTATGTAAATCCTTTGGGAAAAGATGTTGTAAGCGCCCCCAGTGGCAAAAACAATGAACATGCAGGCCCCAAGGAGGCTTTCAAGTATGACTTGGTTGAGCACTTCAAACACATACCTGCACGACTGCACATCCTGGATTTATTACGAATGTCTCCACGCACTCGTGATAATCTCATCTCAGAATTACAAAAACTGAATGAGGATGTCGACAAACACGCCCCGCAAGTCCTCCAAATTGAAATGGACTACCGGGTCAAAAACTCTGAAACTTCCTCAAAGGGAGAAAAGAAAACTGAGGGATCATGCATTGAATGCCTCTCGATGCAAAAAGCAGCCAGTGCAACCATCGCCTTCACAAAGGACGACCTCCTACTTGGCGAAGCAAGGCACAACCGACCCCTGTACTTCACAGGGTACATCAAAGAAATGCCGATACATAGAGTTCAGATCGACCAAGGTTCTGCACTCAACCTCATCTCCACTTCGGCTCTTGAAGAGTTGGGCATCCCACCCAGCAAGCTAAGCCACACATCTGTATCTATCTTTGGATACGATAGGAGTACTCAAAGGCCTATCGGCAAAATCAAGTTCAAATTGCAGATCGGTGATCTTACCTCTGAAGTCACTGTGTATGCAATAAAAACCCCTTCATGCTACAACATCCTTCTCGGACGCCCCTGGATACACGAGAACGGTGTTGTCCCTTCAACTCTATATCAATGCATCAAGTTCGTCGGCGACGACGACATGGTACATCGAGTCTTTGCGGGCAGAAAACCCTTCAAAGGTAAAGAAGTCCACTTCGCAGACTCCCAGATGTATGAAGGAGAAAAAGAAGAAGAGGAAATAGCACCCCCTGCTGAAAATCTCCAGAAAGATAAAGGCAAGGCTCCTCAAAAATCACCGGAAGAAAACAAACCCTCCGGTAAATTAGAAGAGAGTAGTCAATCTCCCTTCGTCATCTCCCTCAAATCTTCAAAACCTTTGGTCATCACAACCAGAGTGAAGAAGGCAAAGCAAAAGCCTGGGGGCAAATTTGTTGTCTCTCGTGTCTATCATGCAAGACACAGACTCGGACTCAGAGCCAGAAAACGATGCATCGTCAAGCCAAGCTGACGCTCAGCATGTTCAGCCTGCTCTCACTCCGACGGAGACACCTGCTGATATAGAAGATCCTACGTCTGCTACCTTTGTTGTTCCGACAACATCACCAAAGCAAAAGCCGATCTTCTTCCATAGATCGGATGCTTCTTCATCAAATTCCTTGCTTGAACCTTTCCAAAATGAAGGTATGCCTCAACTATCTCTATATAGTCCTGTGGCACAAGCTATCATGAAGAAAATGGGCTTTGACGCTCAGAACCCAGTCGGTTTGGGAGAAGGCCGCGGTATTCTCACGCCATTGGGGCCCGCCTTGACCAAAAGCCAGCTGGAAGATTGGAGACTCTACGGTCATGTAGAAAAGTCTTCATATGGGTTAGGGTATGATCCCGACACTCCTCTGAGACAGTTGACACAAAAGCTTAAAAGTCGTTTTACCGACCAAGCCTCAACATCTCAAGTCCATGAAGACATCGATCTCCCTGGATATCTCTTTAAAGAGTTACCTGACAGAGATCCAGGAAGCTCATCCAATTGGTACGATTTCTCTGATGATAAAGAGGAATCGTCCGATAATTCAGACTTGTGCTATTCTGACCCAGAAGAGCCCTCGTCTCCAAAAGAAGTACCTTACTTCGACCCAGTTTCAACAGGCGATTGGGACTATCTCATAGCAAGCCTTGAGGAGATCACCAATCAAGAAAATCCATGGAAAGGAACAAAGCATTGGTCTGGTAATGCAGTTGAAACTCCAGAAGGTTTCGTTGAGTTGGAAGCCTCCGAAAATATTGTAGAGGAACCACCTTCGAACCTTCCGACAGAAGATCCTGTTCAAAAGATAAACTTGGGAACACCTGATAACCCACGTCCTGTATTCATAAGCAAGAATATAAAGGATGATGAGTTACCCGAGTATATCGCTTTTCTTCGTGAGTTCGTTGATTGCTTTGCATGGTCCTATGCTGAAATGCCTGGTTTAGACCCCAAAGTAGCAGTCCACAAACTCAATCTTCAAGAAGACATCAAGCCTGTCAAACAAGGCCAAAGAAGATTCCGTCCAGATGTGATGGATAAAATTGAACAAGAAGTTCAAAAACTCAAAAGCATTGGCTTCATCCGTGAGGAACAACATCCAGAGTGGTTGGCCAATATTGTCCCCGTGACAAAGAAAACTGGGCAGATCAGAGTCTGTATTGACTATAGAGACTTGAATGGCGCTTGCCCTAAAGATGAATTCCCGCTCCCCATACCGGAGGTGATGATTGACAATACCTGCGGATTCGAGCGAATGACATTCATGGATGGCTTCTCTGGTTACAATCAGATAAAGATGCATCCCGATGATGAAAAACACACTTCATTTCGGACTCCATTTGGCGTGTATCGCTACACTGTCATGCCATTTGGTCTGAAAAATGCTGGTGCCACATATCAGAGGGCTATGATCAAAATATTCCAAGATATGCAGCACAAGACGGTCGAATGTTACGTTGATGACCTCGCCGTCAAAAGCAGAAGAAAAGAAGACCATCTCAAAGATCTTCGGGAAGTCTTCCTCCGACTTCGCAAACATAAACTGCGGATGAATCCTCTGAAATGCTTCTTCGGCGTCTCGTCAGGTAAGTTCCTTGGATTCCTAGTTCGGAAAGCCGGAATAGAACTTGACCCCATAAAAGTCAAGGCTATTCTAGAAATGCCCTCTCCAAGAACCTTGAGAGAATTAAAAGGGCTCCAAGGGAGATTGGCCTACATCAGACGGTTCATCTCCAATCTTTCGGGGAAGTGTCGTCCATTCTCTCGATTGATGAAAAAGGGTGTAAACTTTGTCTGGGATGCGGACTGTGAAGCCGTATTTCAAGATATCAAGTCATACCTAACCAAACCTCCAGTGTTAGCTGCTCGTACCACTGGGAAACCATTCATCTTGTACACAAGAGCCCTTGATCACTCTCTGGGTGCTCTGCTTGCACAAGAAAATGATGAAAGAAAAGAAGCTGCTCTATACTACCTCAGCCGCATGCTAGTAGGTGCAGAGCATCGCTACTCTCCAGTCGAAAAGGAATGCCTTGCAGTGATGTTCGCCGTACAAAAGCTACGTCACTACTTGCTTTCCAACACAGTCTACCTGGTCTCGAGGATCAACCTCTTGAAGGTCCTTGTCACGAAGGCCGGTTCTCTCAATGCCCGACTGGCAAAATGGTCCATCCTTCTATCACAATTTGATATTAGGTATGTGCCACAAAAAGCAATCAAAGGCCAAGCTCTAGCAGACTTTCTCGCAGAGCATCCATTGCCTAAAGATTCACCACTCAGAGATGATCTCCCAGACGAACCCGTCTACAACGTGGAGACCTTCTCGCCAAATGCCTCCTGGGACATGCACTTTGACGGTGCAACCAGGACAAATGAAAAAAGACAGCTTATCTCGGGAGTTGGCATCCTCTTTGTTAGCCCTAACAGATACATGATTCCACATGCTTTCTCGCTATTGGAACCATGCACAAACAATGCAGCTGAATACCAAGCTCTGATCCTAGGATTGGAACTCGCCATCGAATCCGGTATCACCATGCTGGAAGTCTTTGGAGACTCTCAACTGATCGTCAACCAGATGAATCAGAAATATGAAGTCAGGAAGCCTGATCTGCTGCCTTACTATAATAAGGCACAATCGTTTCTGCAAAAGTTTGACATCTGTCACATCACCCACATTCGTAGAGGTGAAAACATCCGTGCAGATGCCCTGGCTGGACTTGCTGCATCTATGGCAATTCAAGAAGGGGAAAACATGCAAATTACAGTGTGCGAGAGAAGGATCCTCCCTCCTCTTAACACACACCAAGCAGTTGCTGAATGCCACCGAGTGGTTGGAAGTCGGATCTCTATCCTTCAACCTTCAATCGGCGACTGGAGGGATCCGTTCATTGATTACACTATGTTCGGAATCCTACCTGAAGATCCAAAAGAACGGGTAAGCATCCAAAGGCGAGCCCCAAACTTTCATTTGGATATCCCTTCAAAGATCCTTTACAGGAAATCCTTCAATGGAGTACTCCTACGCTGCTTGTCACAACAAGAAGCTGAAGAAACACTCAAAGAAGTTCACGCTGGTCTTTGTGGAGCTAATCAGGCTGGTCCCAAGCTCTACGACCAAATCAAAAGGTTGGGTTACTACTGGCCTACCATGGTACCCGACGCAATGCAATTTGCTAAGCGCTGCCAACAATGCCAAGTTCATGGAGATTACATTCACATGCCTCCGGAATGACTGCATCCTACAACAATCTCATGGCCTTTTGAAGCATGGGGCATGGACATCATAGGTCCTATCTCTCCCCCTTCAAGCAAAGGTCATCGCTTCATCTTCGCCGCTACGGATTATTTCTCCAAGTGGTCAGAAGCATTTGCGTTCAACGAAATGAAGACCTCATCAGTTCTTCAATTCCTACGCACCAACATCATTTGTCGTTTCGGCATACCCAAAAGATTCGTCCATGATAACGGACCACAATTCCGGGATCATCGATTCTACAGGTTCTGCGACAAATACAAAATTCAAAGCTGTAAGGTCCGTGACCTTACTTGGTCAGTTGGGCCTAATAACCGGCCCGTTGACCCATTTATTTTGAAATTATTATTATTATTGTTTTGTTAGATATTTAAGTGGGTTTAGATGGTGAGCGAGTTTCTTTTAACATTAGAATAGTGTCTGTGGAGTTTCGTTGGATTCTGAGTTCGTTTGCCCCTAATAGGGGGGTAGTTTGCAATTTAAGGAAAATTGAGTGTTTTCCCGAAAAATTCCTATCGCCGTGATTTTGGGTTCGTTGGAAAGGTCTTATCGTGCTGATCATTTTTGTCTTCTGGCTCGTTGCGATTCGACGACCAGAAACCCTTCTAATAATTGATTCTTTCACCGGACCCACTTAAGGGTAAACTTGTATTTTCTTCCTCCCTTTCTTCTTAAGCAAGAGATTAACCTAATCTCCTTTCATTCTCTGCAACGAAGGTTTTTCTACCGCAGCCATCTCCTCCTTCCTCATTTTTCCAAGGCTCCGGAACTCTTCCCCAGAAAGGCCATCTCGAAGATCCGAACCGCTCATCTTCTTCCTCGCGATCTCCCCTTTTCACTGACATCAGTTTGGTAAGATTTCCCTCACTTTCATCTTTTCAATCAATTCTCTTTGGTTTAGATTTAGGCTTGATCCCAATCTTTTCCTTTCTTTTCTTTTCCTTTGCGTGTTAGGTTGCGTTTGGTCGGGTTAGATTTGTGGGTTTTGTGATAGAGAGCTTCTCTTCGAATACCCCGATTCCAATCTTCTTCTTGGTTGAGGCAAGTAGATCTGCAATTTATAATTAAGCATGTGTGTATGTTTTTCATTGATTGGATGTGTTTTCCTGCTAGATTTCCCTAATTCCAAGCATATTCCTGTTATTAATTTGGGACTAATATGCTAAAATAGTTTTTGGGTAATCTTTAATTAAATTGTAATTTATCTGTTAATTGATGTTTGTGGATATGATGATGGATGGAATTGATTATTGGGGGAGCACGGTGGCTCAATGTTGTGCAGGTAAACTGTTGGAAGGGTTTGGAGTAGATGGAAAATGGTTTTTGGGTGAAAGAAAATAAATATAATAAAATAAAATAATAAAAAGAAGTGTACTGTTGAACGTTCAGAACGTCTGAACGTTCAGTTTAGAACGTTCAGAGGTTCTGAACGTCTGACGCTGGATGTTCGTATGGGCCGGCGCAGGAGGGATTTTTAAATTTAAAAAAAAAAAAGAAGAAGAAAATATACATGCACTGTGGACATTCAAAACGTCAGGACGTTCTGAATGTTCAGTTCAGAACGTTCTGAGACGTTCAGAGTTCAGTCCGGCGCGCAGTATAATTTAATAATAATAAAATATATATTTATATACATGTGAAAATGGCAGATTTCTAAATGTCATATCTTTTAATCCGTCCGTTGGAATTCTATATATAATATACCATTGGAAAGCTCTCGAGATGTAGAATCCAATGGTTCTAGTTTCATCACGATCAGAGGTCAGAAAGTGATGTAAATATTCAGATTACTGTTTCAGCTCTTGTTTTAGTATAAATGAGACTAATAACTTAGGTTTAAGCCTTAGATACTGGAAACCATGAACCTAGTCTCTCACGTGACCATTAATGGGGTATTAAAATCGTAGCACGTGGCTTGGTGTGCTTCGATGAGTTGTCTAGGTATTCGTGTATTGTGTATGGTTTAACCGAATGCGTATGGAGTTGAATCAATCAGTGTTTAACATGATTGTACACTCAGGAACTCTTTACAAACATTGTTGATTCGAATTCCCCACGCACTCCGTTAAAACAAATATGGTACGTGGATGACAACACTTGCCTAGGATTGGATTGTAATCTCTCATTGACTTGTTAATTGTATCCGTTGATTTCGTTCCTTGTACACTCTCTTGGCATAAAATACCTAATTAATTATGAAACATAAACTCTTGTAGAATTAGAACAAGGACCTGACTTAGAGTGTACCTTAGGAACTGTTTATCGTGTATTGATAAACATGACTGGCTAGCATGTAAGGGATTATCGTGTGGTTGATTTGTTTTGTATTGTTTTGAATGAAATAATCCCTAAAAACATGTTTTGTTTGTTGAGCTAGCCAGACTTGCTTGTCTTGTTTTCCCCGCGTGTCAACACCACTTTATTATTATTTGCATATCATCGCCAGCTGCAGTTTTGGGTTTTATTGATGGGCCGGTTACTCGGACATCGGGGTGGGCAGTCGGCTTTGGACGGCGTCCATGGCGTTGAATAGTTGGGAGCGGGCTTGGACCGTGCTACTATTCCCAGGACCGGGAGCTTGGATCCCCCTGGAGCCGGACTTTGGTATCAGTAGTCCGGATAGGATTGTTACTGGTACCCCGTGAGGTGGCTTGGACATCCACGGAGTCTCCTTCTTGTGCATTGCATTACATTGGTAGTGGTGATTGTTAGTATTGCTAGGACTCCTGTTTATGATTCTGATGGTTATTTACTCATGCTTTATGCCTAGTTCTGTTCCTTGTATTCACTTGATTATGTTCTGTCATTACTCTTTCACTTGATGCATGTTATGTTTTAATTATATCTTGCTTATCTATTGCTCAACATGTCGTTGACTCTGTTCCTTAGTGTACAGACTTCTCAGGTGAGTACTACTACGAGGAGCAGGCCGGTGAGGAGATCCCAGAGGATCTCCAACCAGCAGAGGAGGCACGAGAGTGGAGTGCCGATGACGTAGAGTAACGTCATCACTATCAGGCACATGAGAGACTCACAGGGGCACTTCATTAGATTTTATTAATTCATTATTATTATCGTTGGAACTTTCTTTCTTTGACTTCGTTGATTTAATGATCTTAGTTTTGGGATGTTCGTTGTAATTAATTTAACTTCTGTATAGGTTTAATTATTCTTCTTGCAACTTTAAATTTAATTGAGATTTATTATCCATTGTTGATATCAATGTATGAATTCCGCTATTTGTTTATGATTTGAGGTTCAAATACATTATCCTCACAGCGGACTTACGATCCTTGGGCCTAAAGGACAAAATTTTTAAATTAGTCCTAAATTTCACTCCTCGGATCCGGTTATTTCTCTAATCGGGTTCGAGGGACGTGACAAAAGCTGTCCTTCGACTCCATACAATCCGGCAGCAAACGGATTAGCAAAAGCCTTCAACAAGACACTCTGCAAAATCCTCAAGAAAATGGTCTCTAGTCACAACAGAGACTGGAGCGATAAATTGTCTGAAGCTTTGTGGGCCTATCGAACCACCGTTCGAGGACCATCCCATAGCACACCATTCTCCTTGGTCTATGGATGCGAAGCTGTCGTGCCCCTAGAGGTACAAATTCCTTCTCTGAGGGTATCTCTACAAAATGACATGACTCAAGAAAGCAATGTCAAATTGCGACTCCATGAGCTGGACAATCTCGACGAGAGACGGCTCGAAGCTCGACAAAGCATTGAACTTTACCAAGCACGCATGGCAGGATCTTTTGACAAAAATGTCAGGCAACGCGCCTACAAAAAGGGTGACTTGGTTCTTGCGGTAAAAAGACCAATGGTCTTCGCTCACAAGTCCAAAGGCAAGTTTGAACCAAAATGGGAGGGACCCTACGTCATCGACAAGGTCTTCTCCAACGGCGCATATGCCCTCCTAAACATGGAAGGCGACAGATGTATGCTGCCTATCAACGGCAAGTTCTTGAAGCGGTACTACCCTTGAAGACTTACCCAACTGGGTAAGAGCAATGCCTGTATGGCCAAAACCTGTTCTCAGGTACTCGCTCGTCAAACCCACTCTCTTTAGAATTTTCATATCAAATGTCAAAATTTCTAGAGATTCAAAAACAATGCTTACTTTCATCGTTTCATTGTTCAAAAACAAAAAAATCCAAGTTTAGGAGCCTCTCCCTGACTTGACCAAAACTTTCGATCCTTGAACCAAAATTCATGGTTTGAAACAAAAATCCGGATTCAGGGATTTCCACCCTAGTCCACCTTACCTTTTACCGCCAAATGGTTCTAGGTCAAAATTTACGACCCTCGTGTCTTTAAACAAAAAAAAAATGGTTTTTCAAAAATCGTGGGGAAACGACATCAAAGTCAGTACCCGCAAAACAAAAATTTTGAAAAAAAGCAAGGATGCGACATTCCATCGATACTTGCACCCAAAATCGCAGGGAAGCGACATTTCGTCGATACTTGCAAAATCCAAAAACCGTGGAGACGCAACATATCAGTTGATATCCACAACCCAAATTTCAAAGGTTCGAGAAAACCTAAAATCGTGGAGAAGCAACAAACCAGTTGATATCCACAACCCAATTTCAAAAATCGTGGAGATGTAACATACCAGTTGCTATCCACAACCCAAAATTACAAATGGTTCGAGAAAACCTCAAATTTCAAAAATCGCGGAGAAACGACATCAAGTCAGTACCCGCAAAACCAAAAGTTTTGGGAAAAGCAGGGAAGCGATGCTTAGTCGATATTTGCACCCGAATTCGCGAGGAAGCGACATTCCATCGATACTTGCAAAACCTAACCCGCGAGGAAGTGACATTCCATTAATACTCGCAAAACCGAATGAGCAAGGAAGCGGCATTCCATCGATACTTGCAAGACCATTCAGCGGGGAGGCGACATTTAGTCGATACCTGCATTTTGAAAACCAAAACTCGGCTATAAATGCCAAAATCCGGTTATAAATGCCAAAACAAAAATTTCCGGCTATAAACGCCAAAATCGGCTTTCATGCTAATAAAACAAAACTTGGTTTTCAAAAAACTCGGCTACAAATGCCACACAAAAAAAAAACCTGACTCTCATGTCAAAACCGGCTATAAATGCCACAAATTGGCTATCAATGCCACCAAACCGGCTATAAATGCCACAAATTGGCTATCAATGCCACCAAACCGGCTATAAATGCCACCAATTGGCTATCAATGCCACCAAACTGGCTGTAAATGCCACAAAAATCTGGCTTTCATGCCAAATTCGTTTCCCCTACCAAAACAACCATTTGACAAAAGATTTTCACAAAATGACAAAGCTTTTGATCAAATCCCATTTAGCAATTGCTTTCATCACAAAAAGATTTGAGTGAGCGTAGGGAAAACAAAACAAAAAAAAAAAAAGAAAAGTACCAAAAAATACATGTGGTACCAAAAAAAAAGAAAAGTGTTCACAAGCACTACACAAAAAAAAAAGAGTACCAAAAATATACATGTGGTACCAAAAAAAAAGAAGAATAGTTTCTGCTACAAAAAATCAGGAGCTTAGCCAAAAATGGTCTCCAGCCAAAGCTTCAGCTCCTCAAGCAAACTTTTGGCATCAGCCGTCAGAGTTTCCAAGGCACGCTTCTTCAGGAACTTGCCATGAGATGCTGGCGAATGCCGTAACCCTTCTTTAACACCGGGAAGCTCTTCCCCAGCAGTTTGCCATTTTTCATTTTCTAGAGTCCTCCTCTCGAGAACTTGACCGGCATCTGCAACCCTGCGAATCAGAGTACTCTCCCTGTCACGAGCCTCTGTTATAGCAGTCCACTTAGCATCAACTTGTGCCTTCAAATGCTCGAGATGCTTCCTGGCCATTTCGACCTCTCCATCAAGGATGTCAAGGTCGCGCTTTAATCCAAGGATGACTAGCTCTTCCTTATTCTTCTCTCGGACTACCTGCTTCCTGCTCTGTGTAGCCTCATTCAGGTCGGACTTAGCCTTATCAGCAGGGTCCAAGAACATCTCCTTGAAGAATTGGTCGTTAGGGAAATCCATGGTCTCAAACCACTTGTCACCCAGTGCAATGATCCTATCAACGATCGCCCTGGCACCTGTGACATCCAGACCAACCTCTTCGGTATCAGTGAGAATCTCCTGTACATGTGGGATCATGCCAAATCCGGCATCCAGGTGTCCAGAAAGGAGAATCTTGACCCAAGAACTCAAAACTCGAGCCAGCACCTTCTTCGCAAATTGAAGAGACGAACTAGATGAAGATTCACCCTTCTCCGCTGATCGGCTGCTCATGTCATGTCCCATTGGAAGAGTAACAAAAGAACTCTTTCCACTTGGAGCCACTGGAGGAGGAATCTCAGCATGAGGTATCTCCTCTATCGCGTCAGAACTGGTTGTAGGAGTCTCTACCTCCGGATCGACCTCTGGCATCCCTTGCTCTGGTTCTGAAGAAGGCGATGGACTCTCTTCTGTCACTTCAAAACCTGCAAATGAAACACAAAAAGGTATGAATATGATCCTGTTAAAAAAAAATCATCAGGGTCATCACTACAAAGTACCTTCTTCGACGACTGGCGGAACACTCTCTTCCTCCATGAACTCATCGGAAGCATCATCAACATTTGCGTCCATTGATGGTTCAAAGTCATCGGAATCCTGTGGCAAGTCAGCTGACAAGAAAATGTTAGCAAATCAAGTCGCAAGCAAAAAAAAAAAGAGAAAGCGAAAGAAGTTATACCAATTGGAGATTCTGGAATCATTCCAGAGTCCCTCGGTTCTTCTTCAGATGCCATTACCGGCTCCATCACCGCCTCATCGGTCGGAACCTCAGGCATCGCCAAGTCTTCATCCTCTGCTAAAAAAAAGCAACAGCAGGGTGAGAAAACAAATCAAAACATGGAAAGCCCCATGAAAGAAGCAGAAAAAGAAAAAGGAAGAATCATACCTTCTCCCAGGCCTGCTGAACGGCCACATTAGAAGATCTGGCGGATCGACGAGGTACGCTTGTAGCAGGCTCTTTACCCTTGTTCGTTCTGGAGGAACCACCTGCAAAGGTTGGAAAAGAAGAAAAAAAAAAAAGATCATCATCAAAATGACAGGATTTCGCTAAAAGACAATCTGGCGAAATTTTGGCATGGTTCCGGGGCAATTCCGAAGAAAAGGGAAATACCCCGAAAGAAACAGAAAGTTTTGAAGATGGGCTCAACATTGCTGCGAGCTCTGAAACTCCAAACTTTCGAAACCTCAAAATCTCCGCAAAATCAAGAAGGGCTCAACATCGCTGCGAGCTCCAAATTCCCAAATTTGCAAAGATTTTCAGGTATGCTATCATGCTCAATCTACAAAAAGTACATGCATGAACATCTAGATTTGCATAAAAAACGCATTATCATGATGAGCACAAAAAAAAAAAGGAAACTTTCTCAAAAAAAAAAAGGAGAAAGAAAAGAAAAAAAAAAAGAAACTTTCTCAAAAAAAAAAAAAAAAGGGAGAAAGAAAAGAAAAAAAAAAGAAACTTCCACAAAAAAAAAAAAAAAAAGAGAAAAGAGACACACGTGAAAAAAAAAGAGAAATCACGTGGAAAAGAAAAAAAAAAGAGAAGAAGAATAGAAAGAAAAGAAAAAAGAAAAAAAAAGAGAAGAGACACTTTTTTTTCCATCCTATTCTCTACATGGAGTTTTCTTGAAAGAAAACGAGAGAAAACTTACTTGAAGCCATTGATGGAGAAGAAGAAGGAAAAAGCTTGAAGATCCTTGAAGAAGAAGAACTCTTGGTCTTGGAGCTCTCTTGAGATTGTTGCAAAAGAAAGCAATAAGAGCAAGAGATCCTACCTTCCTTTGCTTTTATAAGAGAGAGCAAATCAAAGAAGGAAACAAAGAAGAAAGGTAAGTGTTACTAATTAGTAACCTTACCAAAAGAGAAGGAATTAGAAAGATTCTTTCCCAAAAAGAAAGATGTCTTTGAGAGATTTTCTCCCACAATCAATCAATGAGAGATTCTCTCCAACAAAATAGGATATTGAAGATTCTTTCCCAAAAAGAAAGATACCTTGAGATATTCTCTCCCAAATTAAGGGAATATGAGAGATTCTCTCCCATAAAGCTATTTTTAGATATTCTCTATCCAAATGAGATATCTTTAGATATTCTTTACAAAAATGGCCCCACATGTGATCTAAGCCATCCTAAAAAGCTTAAGGTCCCATGGGTTAGTCCATATGAGCCAGGTTTGACCACCTAGGCACTAAAAAAAAAATGGGCTTTTAGTCAGGAAAAAATCCCTCTTACCAAGAGCATACAATAATGGTTCCATGCCTCTTTTGAGTTGATTGAACCATACAATAAAATTCCAAGCCCCATGAGCTTCCAAAAATCAAACCATCCAGCCTCATAAACCAAATTGAGCCAAAATATTGAAATTGACATTCCACAAAAATCCAAACCACTCCAATGGACCCACACAGTCCCAAAGAGTGACCAAAAACCAAAGCCTGTCCCTTAACTTGCCACATACAGCTTGTTAGGTCACAAGATCAAAACCAAAACCCGACCCCCTAACCTGCCACATACAGCTTGTTAGGTCACAAGGTCAAAAACAAAAGCCCAAATCCACATCCCTGATGTCATCTTCAAAACTTTGCCTCGAGATGGTCCCTGACTCCTTTCATTTACCATAAAATTCCCCTGGAAGCTCAAAGGCTACTCTACCAAAGGAAAGATTGCTCAAAGACTCTTGGTCAAGACACAAGCTCTCCTTAAAAAATCTCTTCGAGGCACATCGACTACAAAAGTCAAGCAACTCGTCGCTGTACCTCGAGGGGGCATTTGTTGACACCAAAAATGTCACTTTGCCTCTTCAACATCAAGAAAGCTGCATGAAGTCGCAACCTGCCATAAATAGGCAATGCAATTTCTCCAAAAAATCAAATCTTGTCAGAATCAAACAAAAACTGCAAGATCCTTCAAGATAGCCAAGAGAAGAGTACACATGAAGTTTCGGGCCATTTCGACAACATTTGGCCTAACTTCACTTCTCCGACAGCTAAAATGGCGCTCCCGGCGATGACATCATCGGAGACGTCAAAACTTCGATCAGAGCCTACGGATGACTCCAGCATGTCTCAAAAGGGCCCCATGCCAAATTTCAAGTCAAACCGACAACGTTTGACCCTCCATCAATGCTCGAGCAGCAAAATCAAGCCTCCCGGCGGCGGGAACCACCGAAGCCTTCACTCATCAAACCAAGTGCATGAGTGGCTTCAACATGCTTCCAAAAGGCCGCACGTCGAATTTCAGGTCATTCCGACAACGTTTGACCAGGTTTCGATACTCCGAAAGAAAATCAGGCCTACCGGCGGCGGAGCTCCCCGGGACCATGGTTTCCAACACAGAGCCTGTGGATCATCTCAAAATGACTCCAATAGGTTCCCTGTCAAATTTCAGGTCAATCGGACATCGTTTGACCGCACATCAACGCTCGGCATTTTCCCCGCAGCAAAATCAAGTGAAGCATCGATGGGACCCCAAACGGTTTCAAAACTCAAACAAAAGCCTATGGTTGGTCTTATTTATTGCTCAGGAGGCTTCACCTCAAATTTCAGGTCATTCCGACATCGTTTGACCAAATTTCAGCTTCTGGCGGAAAATCAGCAGCTCTACGCGACAAAGTCTTCGGCTTTCCCGGAAAATTAGAAACTTTGCACTCTAAAAATGCAAGGATTCTCATCAAGTTTTCTACAGGGAAATCAAGCCAATAAATGAGAAGAAATGTCAGGAAAAATACAGAAGAAAACAACGACGAAAAAGACCTCAAAACGACCGCAAAACGGGCTCCGAAGGGGAAAATTCCCCAGGGTCGCAGGCCCCTGCGACCCTGGGCCAAGGTCGCAGGCCCCTGCAACCATGGCCCATGGTCGCAGGCCCCTGCGACCATGGCCCATGGTCGCCGGCGACCATGGAAGTCCGGGTCACCGGATTTTTCGCCGGTGACCCGTTTTTTCCGTCCTTTTTCGCGTTTCGCGCACTTTGGCCCTTGTGGTTTCCTGAAAATGTGATTTTTAGTGCTTGAAATTGACTCATGTCCGCCGACATCCGTCAAAATCACGGGTCAACCTCCAAAAGTATCAAAATCAACATTGATCGCCAACCGGTCGACCAAAAAAGTGTACTTTCCGCCCGATCGATCGAAAAATCGACAGGACAGATGTCACCGGCCCGCTCTTAGCTATCACTGTCTGAAGTTACATGTTCATCCGATGTCGATCAGCATGAAGATCCATCGATGATCATCGCCAGAAGAATTCCAGAAGACACGGCAAGGCCCGCAACTCTTCGACTGCTCGGCGACCAATTAATGTGGTTAATTGACTAGCTTTATTGCAGTCATTAATTCATTTCTTTGGACGGCCCAATCAGAAGCAAGCATTTGGGAGTTACAAGTCAATTGATTCATGGCATTTAACCCATGAAACTCCTCCCATTATGGTAATTAAGGTGATTAAAAGCCCTTAATCTCCATCGGCCAATCAGATTCAAGGAAAAAGGAGTTACAAAATCAAAGAAATAAATCTTGTAACTCCTCCCATTAAAGCCATTAAAGCCCATAAACTCTCCTAAATGGCTACCAAAAGCCTATAAATAGGAGAGCATTCCATTGAAATCATCATCAGAAAAAAAGAGATCGGATCAGAAAAAAAGAGATCGGATCGGAAGAGAGCGGAAAGAATCCAGAGAAAGAAAAAGAGAGAAAAACTCTGCTGAAGTTCTGCACCGGCCACCACTACAAGGTGACAAAAGTCCCTTGGGGGGCACCCCCCCCTAAGGTCCTTGCCTTCTCCCGCTGCCTCCAATGGCTTAGACGTGGCTTTTCAGCCCGTCTACTTAGCTTTTTATTGGACATAGGACCTTCTCTTGGTCTTTGTCCTCTAAAAACCTGAGGTTATAGCCAAGCCAAGCGAATCAAGAGCATCCTCTGTTCTCATCTGCATGGATGATGGCGAAGCCCATACATGACTTGCGACCGTCAATCTGACCGAGTCCCCCACAATCTCCTGAGAAGTTAGATCCTCCTTTTCTTGCTTTTCATTGTAGTTTGTATTTTTCTAAAAGAGACAAAAATCACAACTCTTGTCTTTCATTATTGATGAGAATTGTAAATCGGCTATAAACGCCAAAATCGGCTATAAATGCCAAACAAAATCGCCTTTCACGGCAAACCAAGAAAATGTCTCTTTTCTTAAATATTTGTGCAATGGAAAACTTGAAAGAAGTTGATTTCCTTTTTACTTGCGAAGGTTGATCTCCGGATTACCACTTGCAATTCCAAGTAAAATAGAAAATCTGGCACACCCACACAAAGAAATGTTGATGCACGCTTCAGGCCCGCCAGGGCGCGAAAGGGCCGGACCCGACGGACTCCCACGTTCCGCCGACCCCGGTAGCCGCCCCACGGCGCCTCGGAGCGCGTTCCATCAAGCTGGCACACCCGGTGGGACGCTGGGGAAAAGCTTCCCGGTGTAAAAGAAGGGTTACGGCATTCGCCAGCATCTCATGGCAAGTTCCTGAAGAAGCATGCCTTGGAAACTCTGACGGCTGATGCCAAAAGTTTGCTTGAGGAGCTGAAGCTTTGGCTGGAGACCATTTTTGGCTAAGCTCCTGATTTTTTGTAGCAGAAACTATTCTTCTTTTTTTTGGTACCACATGTATATTTTTGGTACTCTTTTTTTTTGTGTAGTGCTTGTGAACACTTTTTTTTTTTTTTTTTTGGTACCACATGTATTTTTTGGTACTTTTCTTTTTTTTTTGTTTTGTTTTCCCTACGCTCGCTCAAATCTTTTTGTGATGAAAGCAATTGCTAAATGGGATTTGATCAAAAGCTTTGTCATTTTGTGAAAATCTTTTGTCAAATGGTTGTTTTGGTAGGGGAAACGAATTTGGCATGAAAGCCGGATTTTTGTGGCATTTACAGCCAGTTTGGTGGCATTGATAGCCAATTGGTGGCATTTATAGCCGGTTTGGTGGCATTGATAGCCAATTTGTGGCATTTATAGCCGGTTTGGTGGCATTGATAGCCAATTTGTGGCATTTATAGCCGATTTTGGCGTTTATAGCCAGAAATTTTTGTTTTGGCATTTATAGCCGGATTTTGGCATTTATAGCCGAGTTTTGGTTTTCAAAATGCAGGTATCGACTAAATGTCGCCTCCCCGCTGAATGGTCTTGCAAGTATCGATGGAATGTCGCTTCCTTGCTCATTTGGTTTTGCGAGTATTGATGGAATGTCACTTCCTCGCGGGTTAGGTTTTGCAAGTATCGATGGAATGTCGCTTCCTCGCGAATTGGGGTGCAAATATCGACTAAGCGTCACTTCCCTGCTTTTCCCAAAACTTTTGGTTTTGCGGGTACTGACTTGATGTCGTTTCTCCGCGATTTTTGAAATTTGAGGTTTTCTCGAACCATTTGTAATTTTGGGTTGTGGATAGCAACTGGTATGTTACATCTCCACGATTTTTGAAATTGGGTTGTGGATATCAACTGGTTTGTTGCTTCTCCACGATTTTAGGTTTTCTCGAACCTTTGAAATTTGGGTTGTGGATATCAACTGATATGTTGCGTCTCCACGGTTTTTGGATTTTGCAAGTATCGACGAAATGTCGCTTCCCTGCGATTTTGGGTGCAAGTATCGATGGAATGTCGCATCCTTGCTTTTTTTCAAAATTTTTGTTTTGCGGGTACTGACTTTGATGTCGTTTCCCCACGATTTTTGAAAAATCCTTTTTTTTTTTAAAGACACGAGGGTCGTAAATTTTGACCTAGAACCATTTGGCGGTAAAAGGTAAGGTGGACTAGGGTGGAAATCCCTGAATCCGGATTTTTGTTTCAAACCATGAATTTTGGTTCAAGGATCGAAAGTTTTGGTCAAGTCAGGGAGAGGCTCCTAAACTTGGATTTTTTTGCTTTTGAACAATAAAACGATGAAAGTAAGCATTGTTTTTGAATCTCTAGAAATTTTGACATTTGATATGAAAATTCTAAAGAGAGTGGGTTTGACGAGCGAGTACCTGAGAACAGGTTTTGGCCATACAGGCATTGCTCTTACCCAGTTGGGTAAGTCTTCAAGGGTAGTACCGCTTCAAGAACTTGTCGTTGATAGGCAGCATACATCTGTCGCCTTCCATGTTTAGGAGGGCATATGCGCCGTTGGAGAAGACTTTGTCGATGACGTAGGGTCCCTCCCATTTTGGTTCAAATTTGCCTTTGGATTTGTGTGCGAAGACCATTGGTCTTTTTACCGAAAGAACCAAGTCACCCTTTTTGTAGGCGCGTTGCCGGACCCTTTTGTCAAAAGATCCTGCCATGCGTGCTTGGTAAAGTTCAATGCTTTGTCGAGCTTCGAGCCGTCTCTCGTCGAGATTGTCCAGCTCATGGAGTCGCAATTTGACATTGCTTTCTTGAGTCATGTCATTTTGTAGAGATACCCTCAGAGAAGGAATTTGTACCTCTAGGGGCACGACAGCTTCGCATCCATAGACCAAAGAGAATGGTGTGCTATGGGTTGGTCCTCGAACGGTGGTTTGATAGGCCCACAAGGCTTCAGACAGTTTCTCGCTCCAGTCTCATTTGTGACTAGAGACCATTTTCTTTAGGATTTTGCAGAGTGTCTTGTTGAAGGCTTCTGCTAATCCGTTTGCTGCCGGATTGTATGGAGTCGAAGGACAGCTTTGGATTTTGTATTTGTCGCAGAACTTGTAGAATCGATGATCCCGGGATTGTGGTCCGTTATCATGGACGAATCTTTTGGGTATGCCGAAACGACAAATGATGTTGGTGCGTAGGAATTGAAGGACTGATGAGGTCTTCATTTCGTTGAACGCAAATGCTTCTGACCACTTGGAGAAATAATCTGTAGCGGCGAAGATGAAGCGATGACCTTTGCTTGAAGGGGGAGAAATAGGACCTATGATGTCCATACCCCAGGCTTCGAAAGGCCACGAGATCGCTGTAGGGTGTAGCCATTCCGGAGGCATGTGAATGTAATCTCCATGAACTTGGCATTGTTGGCAGCGCTTAGCAAATTGCATTGCGTCGGGTACCATGGTAGGCCAGTAGTAACCCAACCTTTTGATTTGGTCGTAGAGCTTGGGACCAGCCTGACGAGCTCCACAAAGACCAGCGTGAACTTCTTTGAGTGTTTCTTCAGCTTCTTGTTGTGACAAGCAGCGTAGGAGTACTCCATTGAAGGATTTCCTGTAAAGGATCTTTGAAGGGATATCCAAATGAAAGTTTGGGGCTCGCCTTTGGATGCTTACCCGTTCTTTTGGATCTTCAGGTAGGATTCCGAACATAGTGTAATCAATGAACGGATCCCTCCAGTCGCCGATTGAAGGCTGAAGGATAGAGATCCGACTTCCAACCACTCGGTGGCATTCAGCAACTGCTTGGTGTGTGTTAAGAGGAGGGAGGATCCTTCTCTCGCACACTGTAATTTGCATGTTTTCCCCTTCCTGGATCGCCATTGATGCGGCAAGTCCGGCCAGGGCATCTGCACGGATGTTTTCACCTCTACGAATGTGGGTGATGTTGCAGATGTCAAACTTTTGCAGAAGCGATTGTGCCTTGTTGTAATAAGGCAGCAGATCGGGCTTCCTGACTTCATATTTCTGATTCATCTGGTTGACAATCAGTTGAGAGTCTCCAAAGACTTCCAGCATGGTGATACTGGATTCAATGGCGAGTTCCAATTCTAGGATCAGAGCTTGGTATTCAGCTGCATTGTTTGTGCATGGTTCCAGTAGCGAGAAAGCGTGTGGAATCACGTATTTGTCGGGGCTAACAAAGAAGATGCCAACTCCCGAGATCAGCTTTCTGTTTTCATTTGTCCTGGTTGCACCGTCAAAGTACATGTCCCAGGAGGCATTTGGCGAGAAGGTCTCCACGTTGTAGATGGGTTCGTCTGGGAGATCATCTCTGAGTGGTGAATCTTTAGGCAATGGATGCTCTGCGAGGAAATCTGCTAGAGCTTGGCCTTTGATTGCTTTTTGTGGCACATACCTAATATCAAATTGTGATAGAAGGATGGACCATTTTGCCAGTCGGGCATTGAGAGAACCTGCCTTTGTGACAAGGACCTTCAAGAGGTTGATCCTTGAGACGAGGTAGACTGTGTTGGAAAGCAAGTAGTGACGTAGCTTTTGTACGGCAAACATCACTGCAAGGCATTCCTTTTCGACTGGGGAGTAGCGATGCTCTGCACCTACTAGCATGCGGCTGAGGTAGTATAGAGCAGCTTCTTTTCTTTCATCATTTTCTTGTGCAAGCAGAGCACCCAGAGAGTGATCAAGGGCTCTTGTGTACAAGATGAATGGTTTTCCAGTGGCAGGGGCAGCTAACACTGGAGGTTTGGTCAGGTATGACTTGATATCTTGAAATGCGGCTTCACAGTCGGCATCCCAGACAAAGTCTACACCTTTTTTCATCAATCGAGAGAATGGACGGCATTTCCCCGAAAGATTGGAGATGAACCGTCTGATGTAGGCCAATCTCCCTTGGAGCCCTTTTAGTTCTCTCAAGGTTCTTGGAGAGGGCATTTCTAGAATAGCCTTGACTTTTATGGGGTCAAGTTCTATTCCAGCTTTCCAAACAAGGAATCCGAGAAACTTACCCGACGAGACGCCGAAGAAGCATTTTAGAGGATTCATCCGCAGTTTGTGTTTGCGGAGTCAAAGGAAGACTTCCCGAAGATCTTTGAGATGGTCTTCTTTTCTTCTGCTTTTGACGGCGAGGTCATCAACGTAACATTCGACCGTCTTGTGCTGCATATCTTGGAATATTTTCATCATAGCCCTCTGATATGTGGCACCAGCATTTTTCAGACCAAATGGCATGACAGTGTAGCAATACACACCAAATGGAGTCCGAAATGAAGTGTGTTTTTCATCCTCGGGATGCATCTTTATCTGATTGTAACCAGAGAAGCCATCCATGAATGTCATTCGCTCGAATCCGCAGGTATTGTCAATCATCACCTCCGGTATGGGGAGCGGGAATTCATCTTTAGGGCAAGCGCCATTCAAGTCTCTATAGTCAATACAGACTCTGATCTGCCCATTTTTCTTTGTCACGGGGACAATGTTGGCCAACCATTCTGGATGTTGTTCCTCACGGATGAAGCCGACGCTTTTGAGCTTTTGAACTTCTTGTTCAATTTTATCCATCACATCTGGACGGAATCTTCTTTGGCCTTGTTTGACAGGCTTGATTTCTTCTTGAAGATTGAGTTTGTGGACTGCTACTTTGGGGTCTAAACCAGGCATTTCAGCATAGGACCATGCAAAGCAATCAACGAACTCACGAAGAAAAGCGATATACTCGGGTAACTCATCATCCTTTATATTCTTGCTTATGAATACAGGACGTGGGTTATCAGGTGTTCCCAAGTTTATCTTTTGAACATGATCTTCTGTCGGAAGGTTCGAAGGTGGTTCCTCCACAATATTTTCGGAGGCTTCTAACTCAACGAAACCTTCTGGAGTTTCAACTGCATTACTAGACCAAGGCTCTGTTCCTTTCCATGGATTTTCTTGATTGGTGATCTCCTCAAGGCTTGCTATGAGATAGTCTCAATCGCCTGTTGAGTCTGGTATTTCTTTTGGAGACGAGGGTTCTTCTGGGTCAGAATAGCACAAGTCTGTATTATCGGACGATTCCTCTTTATCATCAGAGAAATCGTACAAATTTGATGAGCTTCCTGGATCTTTGTCAGGTAACTCTTTAAAGAGATATCCAGGGAGATCGATGTCTTTATGGATTTGAGATGTTGAGGCTTGGTCGGTAAATCGACTTTTAAGCCTTTGTGTCAACTGTCTCAGGGGGGTATCAGGATCATATCCTAACCCATGTGAAGACTTTTCTACATATCCGTAGAGTCTCCAATCTTCCAGCTGGCTTTTGGTCAAGGCGGGCCCCAATGGCGTGAGAATACCGCGGCCTTCTCCCAAACCGACTGGGTTCTGAGCGTCAAAGCCCATTTTCTTCATGATAGCTTGTGCCACAGGACTATATAGAGATAGTTGAGGCATACCTTCATTTTGGAAGGGTTCAAGCAAGGAATTTGATGAAGAAGCATCCGATCTATGGAAGAAGATCGGCTTTTGCTTTGGTGATGTTGTCGGAACAACAAAGGTAGCAGATGTAGGATCTTCTACATCAGCAGGTGTCTCCGTCGGAGTGAGAGCAGGTTGAACATGCTGAGCGTCAGCTTGGCTTGACGATGCATCGTCTTCTGGCTCTGAGTCCGAGTCTGTGTCTTGCATGATAGACACGAGAGAAACAACAAATTTGCCCCCAGGCTTTTGCTTTGCCTTCTTCACTCTGGTTGTGATGACCAAAGGTTTTGAAGATTTGAGGGAGATGACGAAGGGAGATTGACTACTCTCTTCTAATTTGCCGGAGGGTTTGTTTTCTTCCGGTGATTTTTGAGGAGCCTTGCCTTTATCTTTCTGGAGATTTTCAGCAGGGGGTGCTATTTCCTCTTCTTCTTTTTCTCCTTCATACATCTGGGAGTCTGCGAAGTGGACTTCTTTACCTTTGAAGGGTTTTCTGTCCGCAAAGACTCGATGTACCATGTCGTCGTCGCCGACGAACTTGATGCATTGATGTAGAGTTGAAGGGACAACACCGTTCTCGTGTATCCAGGGGCGTCCGAGAAGGATGTTGTAGCATGAAGGGGTTTTTATTGCATACACAGTGACTTCAGAGGTAAGATCACCGATCTGCAATTTGAACTTGATTTTGCCGATAGGCCTTTGAGTACTCCCATCGTATCCAAAGATAGATACAGATGTGTGGCTTAGCTTGCTGGGTGGGATGCCCAACTCTTCGAGAGCCGAAGTGGAGATGAGGTTGAGTGCAGAACCTGGGTCGACCTGAACTCTGTGTATAGGCATTTCCTTGATGTACCCTGTGAAGTACAGGGGTCGGTTGTGCCTTGCTTCGCCAAGTAGGAGGTCTTCCTTAGTGAAGGATATGGTTGCACTGGCTGCCTTTTGAACCGAGAGGCATTGGATGCATGATCCCTCGCTTTTCTCTTTTTCTCCTTTTAAGGAGGTTTCTGAGTTTTTGACCCGGTAGTCCATTTCAATTTGGAGGACTTGTGGGGCATGTTTGTCGACATCCTCATTCAGTTTTTGTAATTCTGAGATGAGATTATCACGAGTGCGTGGAGACATTCGCAATAAGTCTAGGATGTGAAGACGTGCAGGTATGTGTTTGAAGTGCTCAACCAAGTCATACTTGAAAGCCTCCTTGGGGCCTGCATGTTCATTGTTTTTGCCACTGGGGGCGCTTACAACATCTTTTCCCAAAGGATTTACATAAGTAAAGGAAGATTGGTTGTAATTCTTGTGGTAGTCCCGGCCAGAGCGGGTGCCTCTACCAACTTCGAGAGCTTCTTGAGAAGGATCTTCGTTTGGAAGATTGTCTTCAGGATCAAGAGGCTGTCGTTTTTCATCCACTGAGGCTGTATCTGCAGCAGAGTTGCCATCCTCAGTGATTGTGTTACACGGAGCATTTTCCGGGAGCAAGTCCTGAACAGCATCCAGCAGCTTTTCTTCTGTGTTGACTATTTCATCATCCCAAGCATCATTATCTGGGTTTTCTTCATGATGATCAGTCGGGAAGAATGTGTATCCTGAAGTCACAGTCTCAGGAGAAGAAACCTGAGAGGGTGTCATCTCTGTGAAAGTCACGTGAGACGAGATAGCTCCAGAGAATACATTGCTAGGCGTTGTCGGAGTATAGGTAATCTCATCAGACGACGCTTCAGAAGAGCTATAGTCCTGATATATTACATTACAGGAAGCTCTAATAGGAGATGTTGCCTGCTCGGAGTCAGACTCATCCTCGGATGTAAGAGGATCGTCAATCCAGCAATGTTCTCCATTTTCAGTAGTTAAGGGTGGATGTACCTGATTATCTTCAGGGACTTCAGGCTCTGGGTTGCGAGGAGGCTCATTAACACGATCTTGCTCTTGTTCTAGAGCGAGACGCTGCAAGATCCTTGCATATTCTTCAAGATCAGGCATGGGAGCCAGATCCTCTTCTTCGTCTTCTCCGTGTGGCTCAACATAGTTGATTTCCACTGGAGCAATGACAGGTGCTGGGTTAACAGCATCTTCTTGTGCAGCCTCTTGGTCTTCTTCATCATCAGACCAGGATCCTTGTGGTTGCAAGGGGTTATACCAGATTACTGGCATAAGGTGAGTTTCAGGAACCCATTCTTCGTCGGAGAGATACTCTCCTGTTTCAAGAGATTCCTCCCACTCGCCGGTGTAGTTGGGCTCGAATCCATTGTCGGTGTCGCTGGACTCGTATCCATAAATGAAGAATCCAACTACCGAGTTGCAAGAGTATAATGCCCCCTGCATGACTTCTTTTTTGAATTGAGGTGGCATGAAATCACTGAGAGTGAAGTTTCTTACCACCTTTGAAGTCTCTGGAAGGGACGTTTTTGTTGCCCCGAGTGAAGTGGTAGAGGAGGCCTCTGCCTTTTCATGGACTTCTTGTTTTGGCTGGGTCTTCTCTTGTCGTTTGAGCCTGAGGAGATGTTTCCTAGCCTGCCTTCGCTGTTGAGCTGTCGGCTTTGTTTTTACGATCTCCCAGTTTTCATCTTCCAGGAGATCGGGATGTACCCATATGGGTTGTCCGTCTGGTGTCGGGCAAGGAACCAACACTTCGGACGTTTGAATTCTTTTTATCACCTTGAAGGAAGTAGTGATCTTCTTCTTCGGTGATTTTGGTGTTTGTCCACATGACACCATGTTGACGGAGGCAGTCCCATAGTTTTTGTCAAAGGTGATGACTCCGTTTTTCCACATCTCGTTTATCTTCTCTCTCACAACAAAGCATTGATTGAGAGGATGCGAGACCATCTGGTGGTATGGACAGTACCGAGGATCATTGGTTTTGCCAACGTCTCCAGGTCTTTTGGGCTCTGGCAAAATGAGTTTGCCATTTGCTAGGAGAGCCTCAAAGATTTCTTCAACGTCTTCATCGAACGGATATTTCTTTTCTACTCGCTCTTTGAAGGCATCAGAGAGTTCAGGTCTCTTACCTGCAGCTCTATTTTCAGCTTTCTTTGGTTGCTGAGGAGCTGACTTGGTTTGCACATTAAGGACCTCTTTCTTCTTTGGTTTAGAGGTTGCAATGGCGGTTGGCTCTTTTCTTGATGACTTCTGACTGTTGAGGTCTTTAATCACCGTTTCAGCTTCCATAGAAGCTTCCAGGAGTTCTCCCAGGTTTTTTTGATTTGTTGCCGATGATCATGGAGCGTATTCTGGTTCTCATGTTGTTTCGGCAGATGTCGACTAGCGACGCCTGTGGCAATACATCTGAACATTTGTATGCCATTGCTTTCCACTTGTGAATGAAGTCATAAGTTGACTCATTCTCTCCCTGTTTTAGGCTGCAGAGCTGAGCCATAGTAACAGGATGATCCTCACCTTGGAAGTGGGTCAGGAAGCGTGTCTCCAGCATAGCCCAGTTCTGAATGGAGTTCTCCGGAAGAGTGGAGTACCAATCGAAGGCCGTTCCTTTTAGGGTACTTGCAAAGAGGCGGATCTTGAGTGCATCTTGATCCGCGTTAGGTCCCGTCAAAATCTTGAAGTGGATGACGTGCTGTCTGGCTGATCCTTTCCCCGTATATGTTTGGAGAGTAGGATGCTTGAATTTTGTGGGGAACGGGACCGAGTCCATCCATAAAGGATATGGTGGCTTGATCCCATGCTCTTTGAGTATATCCTCTTCTTTAGCTTTGGCGAGGATACTGTCTACGTCCTTTTTGGTAAGGGCGCGTGACTCATTTTCTTCACAATTTTCCTCGTTATTGCCATGATTCGGAGGAGGCTCATTGTTCGCCTGATTTTGGACGACAAGGAGAAGGTTTTCCATCAGAGTTTCAATCCTCTGCTGGCCTTGTTCCAACTGCTGGATGCGTGTAAGCGCATCATCTCGAGGTGGATTCTGAGGTGGTGGCTCAGAACTTGTAGCCAAGACGTTCATCCCTCGGGATTCGAACGAAGAAATCATCCTGGTGACCGAGCTGGGGCTCATTCTTTTTTATGAAGAGCTTGATGAAGGATTACTCTCCCGTCCTTGGCTTGAAGGGGCAGGAGATTCTTCGGGATGTCTTTGTGTCCTGGTGACGCTACGGGTCACCGGACGTCGGACATGGATTTTTGATGCTGACCTTTGGCGTCTTCTGGTTTTTCCAACCATATGGACGGCAGCAACTTGGTCGGGTCTTTCTTTTTCGACCCATTTGTGGGAGACTTGAAGTGTAGGAGGCTGGATCCGTTGCTTCTCTAGTCTCTTTTGTCGATATGAAGCACGGCGGTGTGCTCGACGAGCAATTTGAGCTTCAGTCAGCTCTGGCTGGGCTCTGACGATGAAGGATGTGCTCCATCGGGCGCAGCAGCCGAGCCTATCTTCTTTGTAGCTAGGCACGGACAGGATCCGGACCCGGTCCTTTGCCTGTTGCAGCGAAGCTTTGAACCTTTCGAGTTCGGCCCCTGTAGAGATGAAGGGTCGAACTGAAGGAGTGTAGGCCTTGGCAGGTGCTTGTAGAGGCCTGGTGATGCATGATCTAATTTTGGGCCTGTAGGAACAAGCCGGCTCATGCTGGGTTGACTTGGGAGTCAGGTTGGAGATGGGTCTCTCCTCTTTCATGTAGGCAAGAGGGTAGAACTGGTTCTCTTTGAGTGGGGCCAGGTATGCTGGCTTGGTGGAAGTTTGAGACCTTCTTTGTTTTGGGGAAGGTCTTGGAGACCAAGTCTTAGGGTAGACCTGGTTGGTTGTTGGTCGAGGCTTCGCGGGGGTGCCGCGGGCTTCGGGCTTTTGGGCGCTCG
This sequence comes from Umbellularia californica, assembly GCA_028538565.1. Classification (NCBI taxonomy): domain Eukaryota; kingdom Viridiplantae; phylum Streptophyta; class Magnoliopsida; order Laurales; family Lauraceae; genus Umbellularia; species Umbellularia californica. Next base: position 37,077,663 of record JAPQWN010000005.1, on the reverse strand, counting down.
CCTTTGGTGTCACGGGAGTGACACGTTGAGAGGCGATCTTCTGCTTTTTAGCAGGCACAGCTTGTTCTTCGGGAAGTGGGAATGGTCCCAGTGTCCCGAAGACGATGGTCCGGGGAGTCGAGGTCGACCCGGAGTTCAGAGAGTTGCCGAGGGAGTTGACGCTTCGGCAGCTGGCAGGGCGCTTGTAAGTGCGCTCGGTTTGCTTCTGTTGAAGCATGAGTTGGTGCTTGTTCTCATCGAAGATAATGGTTAAGGCTGCCATTGTTAATTTCGAAAAAAGTTTTCTGAAACAAGACTACATCCATTAGTAATCAAAAGAATATAATGATCATAAATGGGAATTTCTATGGTTGTCTTTTCAAATCGCTCAAGGGATATGACCCAAGCGACATGAAGAAGGTAAAAAGCCATAGATGGTACAATTGTTCTGACAGCAAGTATGGTGAGCCCAGAATGAGCGTTCCAGTGACTGCTAGAAGCAATTGTAAACCTAAATTCGACTTATCGAGAAGCAGGGCTTGCTCGAGATAAGAAGAATATAAGGTAGGAGTTACAAATGTGCCGGTCACAGATACAGTAGACCCTGAAAGGGCGTACCAGTATTGCTAGGCACAAATGTTGGAGATCGCATCCATGAGATGGGATTCTTTGTTTTGAAAGGTCAGAAATGGATTCGTCAAAGAGAGCAGGTGGCATTCTGATTCAAATACGGGCTCAATGATTTCCGCGAGCGCCAGTACTCAGAAGGGAAGAGACCACAATTTCTCGAATCTGAATCCAAAAGTGACGAGTTTTTTTTTTTTTTTTGAAATGTCAAGATTGGTTCCATCAAGGAGAGCAAATGGTATTCTGATCTGAGCACGGTCTCGGCGATTTCCGGGAGCGCCAGTGCTCAGAAAAGAAGAAACCAAAATTTCTCAGATCTGAAATCAAAAGTGACGAGTTTTTGGAGATTTTTTTTTGAAATGATTTTTTTTTATTTTATTATTTTTATTTTTTTTTAATTTTTTTTTAAAAATATATTTTTATTTATTATTTATTATTTATTTTTATTTTTTTTTGAAAAATTTTGTTTTTTTTAAGAATTTTATTTTGAAAATCTTTTTTTTTTATTTTTTTTTATTTTTTTTGATTTTTTTTTTATATTTTTTTTTTGAAAATCTTTTTTTTTTTATTTTTTTTATTTTGATTTTAATTTTTTAAGATTTAAAGACGAGAGAGTACACATAGGCCTCCTAACCCGGTCTTATGAAACCTCAATTGATAGAATTGCCCCCAGGTAAGGGTAGGATTACTTAATGAACCCGTTTGGAGGACCCTTGCCTAGAACAGTCAAGCTGTCTCCACACTCTGGACAAGGCTTTTCTTGAATCAATCGTGATCAAAGAATGCAATTGGTTTAACCTTAGTGGTCTATGTCCTTTTTTTTTATAAAAATCCCAAATAGACTCATCGAAGAGAAATGATGGCCCAAAACCTTAGTCGAACGGGCTCAACATTTCTGCAAGCACCAAAGAACGATAGGATAGGATCAAAGTTTCTCAATTTTGAATCCAAACTAAGAAAGCTGATTTTTTATTTATTTATTTTGTTTTAAATCTCTAATGAACTCATCGAAGAGAAACGATGGTCCAAAACCTTAGTCGAACGGGCTCAACATTTCTGCAAGCACCAAAGAACGATAGGATAGGATCAAAGTTTCTCAATTTTGAATTCAAACCAAGAAAACTGATTTTTTTTTTTGAAAAGAGAAAGAATGGAAACAAACTCAAAGAAATAGAAATTTCCAAAAAATCCCATCTCATTTTTTTTTAGGATGCAAAATCCAACATAGGCTACCAGCTAGAAAGTAGCCAAGGAATCCGGAAAAGAAGTATAAGCATAGAGCAAAAAGTATGATATGCAAATATTTCATTTCCAAGCACCGTGTTCTCAAATGAACGGGTCCCACCGGGTGTGCCAGCCTGATGGAACGCGCTCCGAGGCGCCGTGGGGCGGCTACCGGGGTCGGCGGAACGTGGGAGTCCGTCTGGTCCGGCCCTTTCGCGCCCTGGCGGGCCTGAGCGGGTATCAACATTTCTTTTGTGTGGGTGTGCCAGATTTTCTATTTTACTTGGAATTGCAAGTGGTAATCCGGAGATCAACCTTCGCAAGTAAAAAGGAAATCAACTTCTTTCAAGTTTTCCATTGCACAAATATTTAAGAAAAGAGACATTTTCTTGGTTTGCCGTGAAAGGCGATTTTGTTTGGCATTTATAGCCGATTTTGGCGTTTATAGCCGATTTACAATTCTCATCAATAATGAAAGACAAGAGTTGTGATTTTTGTCTCTTTTAGAAAAATATAAACTACAATGAAAAGCAAGAAAAGGAGGATCTAACTTCTCAGGAGATTGTGGGGGACTCGTTCAGATTGACGGTCGCAAGCCATGTATGGGCTTCGCCATCATCCATGCAGATGAGAACAGAGGATGCCCTTGATTCGCTTGGCTTGGCTATAACCTCAGATTTTTAGAGGACAAAGACCAAGAGAAGGTCCTATGTCCAATAAAAAGCTAAGTAGACGGGCTGAAAAGCCACATCTAAGCCATTGAAGGCAGCGGGAGAAGGCAAGGACCTTGGGGGGGGGTGCCCCCCAAGGGACTTTTGTCACCTTGTAGTGGTGGCCGGTGCAGAACTTCAGCAGAGTTTTTCTCTCTTTTTCTTTCTCTGGATTCTTTCCGCTCTCTTCCAATCCGATCTCTTTTTTTCTGATCCGATCTCTTTTTTTCTGATCCCGATTTCAATGGAACGCTCTCCTATTTATAGGCTTTTGGTAGCCATTTAGGAGAGTTTATGAGCTTTAATTGCTTTAATGAGAGGAGTTACAAGATTTATTTCTTGATTTTGTAACTCCTTTTTCCTTGAATCTGATTGGCCGATGGAGATTAAGGGCTTTTAATCACCTTAATTACCATAATGGGAGGAGTTTCATGGGTTAAATGCCATGAATCAATTGACTTGTAACTCCCAAATGCTTGCTTCTGATTGGGCCGTCCAAAGGAATGAATTAATGACTGCAATAAAGCTAGTCAATTGACCACATTAATTGGTCGCCGAGCAGTCGAAGAGTCGCGGGCCGTGCCGTGTCTTCTGGAATTCTTCTGGCGATGATCATCGATGGATCTTCATGCTGATCGACATCGGATGAACATGTAACTTCAGACAGTGATAGCTAAGAGCGGGCCGGTGACATCTGTCCTGTCGATTTTTCGATCGATCGGGCGGAAAGTACACTTTTTTGGTCGACCAGTTGGCGATCAATGTTGATTTTGATACTTTTGGAGGTTGACCCGTGATTTTGACGGATGTCGGCAGACATGAGTCAATTTCAAGCACTAAAAATCACATTTTCAGGAAACCACAGGGGCCAAAGTGCGCGAAACGTGAAAAAGGACGGAAAAAACGGGTCACCGGCGAAAAATCCGGTGACCCGGACTTCCATGGTCGCCGGCGACCATGGGCTTGATTTTCTTTTTCAAGCACTAAAAATCACATTTTCAGGAAATCACCGGCCACATTTCTTCTCATTTATTGGCTTGATTTTCCTGTAGAGAACCTGATGAGAATCCTTGCATTTTTAGAGTGCAAAGTTTCCAATTTTCCGGGAAAGCCGAAGACTTTGTCGCGTAGAGCTGCTGATTTTCCGCCAGAAGCTGAAACTTGGTCAAACGATGTCGGAATGACCTGAAATTTGAGGTGGAGCCTCCTGAGCAATAAATAAGACCAACCATAGGCTTTTGTTTGAGTTTTGAAGCCGTTTGGGGTCCCGTCGATGCTTCACTTGATTTTGCTGCGGGGAAAATGCCGAGCTTTGATATGTGGCCAAACGATGTCCGATTGACCTGAAATTTGACGGGGAGCCTATTGGAGTCATTTTGAGACGTTCCATGGGCTCCGTTTTGGATGTCATGGTCCCGGGTTGCTCCGCCGCCGGTAGGCTTGATTTTCTCTCGGAGCATCGAAACCTGGTCAAACGTTGTCGGAATGACCTGAAATTCGACGTGCAGCCTTTTGGAAGCATGTTGAAGCCACTCATGCACTTGGTTTGATGAGCGAAGGCTTCGGTGGTTCCCGCCGCCGGGAGGCTTGATTTTGCTGCTCGAGCATTGATGGAGGGTCAAACGTTGTCGGTTTGACTTGAAATTTGGCATGGAGCCCTTTTGAGACATGCTGGAGTCATCTGTAGGCTCTGATCGAAGTTTTGACGTCTCCGATGATGTCGCCGCCGGGAGCTCCTGTTTAGCTGTCGGAGAAGTGAAGTTAGGCCAAATGTTGTCGAAATAGCCCGAAACTTCATGTGTACTCTTCTCTTGGCTATCTTGAAGGATCTTGTAGTTTTTGTTCGATTCTGACAAGATTTGATTTTTTTGGAGAAATTGCATTGCCTATTTATGGCAGGTTGCGACTTCATGCAGCTTTCTTGATGTTGAAGAGGCAAAGTGACATTTTTGGTGTCAACAAATGCCCCCTCGAGGTACAGCGACGAGTTGCTTGACTTTTGTAGTCGATGTGCCTCGAAGAGATTTTTGAAGGAGAGCTTGTGTCTTGACCAAGAGTCTTTGAGCAATCTTTCCTTTGGTAGAGTAGCCTTTGAGCTTCCAGGGGAATTTTATGGTAAATGAAAGGAATCAGGGACCATCTCGAGGCAAAGTTTTGAAGATGACATCAGGGATGTGGATTTGGGCTTTTGTTTTTGACCTTGTGACCTAACAAGCTGTATGTGGCAGGTTAGGGGGTCGGGTTTTGGTTTTGATCTTGTGACATAACAAGCTGTATGTGGCAAGTTAGGGGACCAGGCTTTGGTTTTTGGTCACTCTTTGGGACTGTGTGGGTCCATTGGAGTGGTTTGGATTTTTGTGGAATGTCAATTTCAATATTTTGGCTCAATTTGGTTTATGAGGCGGGATGGTTTGATTTTTGGAAGCTCATGGGGCTTGGAATTTTTTTGTATGGTTCAATCAACTCAAAAGAGGCATGGAACCATTATTGTATGCTCTTGGTAAGAGGGATTTTTTCCTGACTAAAAGCCCATTTTTTTTTTTTTTTTAGTGCCTAGGTGGTCAAACCTGGCTCATATGGGCTAACCCATGGGACCTTAAGCTTTTTAGGATGGCTTAGATCACATGTGGGGCCATTTTTGTAAAGAATATCTAAAGATATCTCATTTGGATAGAGAATATCTAAAAATAGCTTTATGGGAGAGAATCTCTCATATTCCCTTAATTTGGGAGAGAATATCTCAAGGTATCTTTCTTTTTGGGAAAGAATCTTCAATATCCTTTTTTGTTGGAGAGAATCTCTCATTTGATTGATTTTGGGAGGAAATCTCTCAAAGACATCTTTCTTTTTGGGAAAAAATCTTTCTAATTCCTTCTCTTTTGGTAAGGTTACTAATTAGTAGCACTTACCTTTCCTTTTTTGTTTCCTTCTTTGATTTGCTCTCTCCTATAAAAGCAAAGGAAGGTAGGATGTCTTGCTCTTATTGCTTTCTTTTGCAACAATCTCAAGAGAGCTCCAAGACCAAGAGTGCTTCTTCTTCAAGGATCTTCAAGCTTTTTCCTTCTTCTTCTCCATCAATGGCTTCAAGTAAGTTTTCTTTCTTTTTCTTTCAAGAAAACTTTATGTAGAGAATAAGATGGTAAAAAAAAGAAAGTTTCTCTTCTTTTTTTTTTTCTTTCTTTTCTTTCTATTCTTCTTCTCTTTTTTTTTTTCTTTTCTTTTCCACGTGATTTCTGTTTTTTTTTTTTTTTTTTTTTTTTTCACGTGTGTCTCTTTTCTCTTTTTTTTTCTTTCTTCTTTTTTTTGAGAAAGTTTCTTCCTTTTTTTTTGTTCTTTTCTTTCTCCCCCTTTTTTTTTTTTTTTTTTTTTGAAAAGTTTCCCCTTTTTTTTTTTTCTTTTCTTTCTCCCTTTTTTTTTTTTGAGAAAGTTTCTTTTTTTTTTTTTTTTTTAGCAGAGGATGAAGACTTGGCGATGCCTAAGGTTCCGACCGATGAGGCGGTGATGGAGCCGGTTATGGCATCTGGAGAAGAACCGAGGGACTCTGGAATGATTTCAGAATCTCCAATTGGTATAACTTCTTTCGCTTTCTCTTTTCTTCTTTTTTTTTTTTTTGCCTGCGACTTGATTTGCTAACATTTCTCTTGTCAGCTGACTTGCCACAGGATTCCGATGACTTTGAACCATCAATGGACGCAAATGTTGATGATGCTTCTGATGAGTTCATGGAGGAAGAGAGTGTTCCGCCAGTCGTCGAAGAAGGTACTTTGTAGTGATGACCCTGATGATTTTTTTTTTAACAGGATCATATTCATACCTTTTTGTGTTTCATTTGCAGGTTTTGAAGTGACAGAAGAGAGTCCATCGCTTTCTTCAGAACCAGAGCAAGGGATGCCAGAGGTCGATCGGGAGGTAGAGACTCCTACAACCAGTTCTGACGCGATAGAGGAGGTACCTCGTGCTGAGATTCCTTCTCCAGTGGCTCCAAGTGGAAAGAGTTCTTTTGTTACTCTTCTAATGGGACCTGACATGAGCAGCCGATCAACGGAGAAGGGTGAATCTTCATCCAGTTCGTTTCTTCAATTTGCGAAGAAGGTGCTGGCTCGGGTTTTGAGTTTTTGGGTCAAGACTCTCCTTTCTGGACACTTGGAGGCAGGATTTGGCATGATCCCACATGTACAGGAGATTCTCACTGATACCGAAGAGGTTGGTCTGGATGTCACAGGTGCCAGGGCGATCGTTGATAGGATCATTGCACTGGGTGACAAGTGGTTTGAGACCATGGATTTCCCTGACGACCAATTCTTCAAGGAGATGTTCTTGGACCCTGCTGATAAGGCTAAGTCTGACCTGAATGAGGCTACACAAAGCAGGAAGCAGGTAGTCCGAGAGAAGAATAAGGAAGAGCTAGTCATCCTTGGATTAAAGCGCGACCTTGACATCCTTGATGGAGAGGTAGAAATGGCCAGGAAGCATCTCGAGCATTTGAAGGCACAAGTTGATGCTAAGTGGACTGCTATAACAGAGGCTCGTGACAGGGAGAGTACTCTGATTCGCAGGGTTGCAGAAGCCGGTCAAGTTCTTGAGAGGAGGACTCTAGAGAACGAGCAATGGCAAACTGCTGGGGAAAAGCTTCCCGGTGTAAAAGAAGGGTTACGGCATTCGCCAGCATCTCATGGCAAGTTCCTGAAGAAGCGTGCCTTGGAAACTCTGACGGCTGATGCCAAAAGTTTGCTTGAGGAGCTGAAGCTTTGGCTGGAGACCATTTTTGGCTAAGCTCCTGATTTTTTGTAGCAGAAACTATTCTTCTTTTTTTTGGTACCACATTTATATTTTTGGTACTCTTTTTTTTTTTTTGTAGTGCTTGTGAACACTTTTCTTTTTTTTTGGTACACATGTATTTTTTTGGTACTTTTCTTTTTTTTTTTGTAGTGCTTGTGAACACTTTCCTTTTTTTTGCTTTGGTACCACATGTATTTTTTTGGTACCTTTTTTTTTTTTTTTTGTTCCCTACGCTCACTCAAATCTTTTTGTGATGAAAGCAATTGCTAAATGGGATTTGATCAAAGGCTTTGTCATTTTGTGAAAATCTTTTGTCAAATAATTGTTTTGGTAGGGGAAACGAATTTGGCATGAAAGCCGGATTTTTGTGGCATTTACAGCCAGTTTGGTGGCATTGATAGCCAATTGGTGGCATTTATAGCCGGTTTGGTGGCATTGATAGCCAATTTGTGGCATTTATAGCCGGTTTGGTGGCATTGATAGCCAATTTGTGGCATTTATAGCCGGTTTTGACATGAGAGTCAGGTTTTTTTTTTTTTGTGTCGCATTTGTAGCCGAGTTTTTTGAAAACCAAGTTTTGTTTTATTGGCATGAAAGCCGATTTTGGCGTTTATAGCCTGAAATTTTTGTTTTGGCATTTATAGCCGGATTTTGGCATTTATAGCCGAGTTTTGGTTTTCAAAATGCAGGTATCGACTAAATGTCGCCTCCCCACTGAATGGTCTTGCAAGTATCGATGGAATGTCGCTTCCTTGCTCATTTGGTTTTGCGAGTATTGATGGAATGTCACTTCCTCGCGGGTTAGGTTTTGCAAGTATCGATGGAATGTCGCTTCCTCGCGAATTGGGGTGCAAATATCGACTAAGCGTCGCTTCCCTGCTTTTCCCAAAACTTTTGGTTTTGCGGGTACTGACTTGATGTCGTTTCTCCGCGATTTTTGAAATTTGAGGTTTTCTCGAACCATTTGTAATTTTGGGTTGTGGATAGCAACTGGTATGTTACATCTCCACGATTTTTGAAATTGGGTTGTGGATATCAACTGGTTTGTTGCTTCTCCACGTTTTTTGGATTTTGCAAGTATCGACGAAATGTCGCTTCCCTGCGATTTTGGGTGCAAGTATCGATGGAATGTCGCATCCTTGCTTTTTTTCAAATTTTTTGTTTTGCGGGTACTGACTTTGATGTCGTTTCCCCACGATTTTTGAAAAACCATTTTTTTTTTTTTGTTTAAAGACATGAGGGTCGTAAATTTTGACCTAGAACCATTTGGCGGTAAAAGGTAAGGTGGACTAGGGTGGAAATCCCTGAATCCGGATTTTTGTTTCAAACCATGAATTTTGGTTCAAGGATCGAAAGTTTTGGTCAAGTCAGGGAGAGGCTCCTAAACTTGGATTTTTTTTGTTTTTGAACAATGAAACGATGAAAGTAAGCATTGTTTTTGCATCTCTAGAAATTTTGACATTTGATATGAAAATTCTAAAGAGAGTGGGTTTGACGAGCGAGTACCTGAGAACAGGTTTTGGCCATACAGGCATTGCTCTTACCCAGTTGGGTAAGTCTTCAAGGGTAGTACCGCTTCAAGAACTTGCCGTTGATAGGCAGCATACATCTGTCGCCTTCCATGTTTAGGAGGGCATATGCGCCGTTGGAGAAGACCTTGTCGATGACGTAAGGTCCCTCCCATTTTGGTTCAAACTTGCCTTTGGACTTGTGAGCGAAGACCATTGGTCTTTTTACCGCAACAACCAAGTCACCCTTTTTGTAGGCGCGTTGCCTGACCTTTTTGTCAAAAGATCCTGCCATGCGTGCTTGGTAAAGTTCAATTCTTTGTCGAGCTTCGAGCCGTCTCTCGTCGAGATTGTCCAGCTCATGGAGTCGCAATTTGACATTGCTTTCTTGAGTCATGTCATTTTGTAGAGATACCCTCAGAGAAGGAATTTGTACCTCTAGGGGCACGACAGCTTCGCATCCATAGACCAAGGAGAATGGTGTGCTATGGGTTGGTCCTCGAACGGTGGTTCGATAGGCCCACAAAGCTTCAGACAGTTTATCGCTCCAGTCTCTTTTGTGACTAGAGACCATTTTCTTGAGGATTTTGCAGAGTGTCTTGTTGAAGGCTTCTGCTAATCCGTTTGCTACCGGATTGTATGGAGTCGAAGGACAGCTTTGGATTTTGTATTTGTCGCAGAACCTGTAGAATCGATGATCCCGGAATTGTGGTCCGTTATCATGGACGAATCTTTTGGGTATGCCGAAACGACAAATGATGTTGGTGAGTAGGAATTGAAGAACTGATGAGGTCTTCATTTCGTTGAACGCAAATGCTTCTGACCACTTAGAGAAATAATCCGTAGCGGCGAAGATGAAGCGATGACCTTTGCTTGAAGGGGGAGAGATAGGACCTATGATGTCCATGCCCCATGCTTCAAAAGGCCATGAGATTGCTGTAGGATGCAGCCATTCCGGAGGCATGTGAATGTAATCTCCGCGAACTTGGCATAGCTGGCAGCGCTTAGCAAATTGCATTGCGTCGGGTACCATGGTAGGCCAATAGTAACCCAACCTTTTGATTTGGTCGTAGAGCTTGGGACCAGCCTGATTAGCTCCACAAAGACCAGCGTGAACTTCTTTGAGTGTTTCTTCAGCTTCTTGTTGTGACAAGCAGAGTAGGAGTACTCCATTGAAGGATTTCCTGTAAAGGATCTTTGAAGGGATATCCAAATGAAAGTTTGGGGCTCGCCTTTGGATGCTTACCCATTCTTTTGGATCTTCAGGTAGGATTCTGAACATAGTGTAATCAATGAACGGATCCCTCCAGTCGCCGATTGAAGGTTGAAGGATAGAGATCCGACTTCCAACCACTCGGTGGCATTCAGCAACTGCTTGGTGTGTGTTAAGAGGTGGGAGGATCCTTCTCTCGCACACTGTAATTTGCATGTTTTCCCCTTCCTGGATCGCCATTGATGCGGCAAGTCCGGCCAGGGCATCTGCACGGATGTTTTCACCTCTACGAATGTGGGTGATGTTGCAGATGTCAAACTTTTACAGAAGCGATTGTGCCTTGTTGTAATAAGGCAGCAGATCGGGCTTCCTGACTTCATATTTCTGATTCATCTGGTTGACGATCAGTTGAGAGTCTCCAAAGACTTCCAGCATGGTGATACCGGATTCAATGGCGAGTTCCAATCCTAGGATCAGAGCTTGGTATTCAGCTGCATTGTTTGTGCATGGTTCCAGTAGCGAGAAAGCGTGTGGAATCATGTATTTGTCGGGGCTAACAAAGAAGATGCTGTAAGACCCCGACCCTCAATTTTTGGGTTTAGCATTGTTTTAACCATGATTTAGCTTTTTAAACAAGATTAGAGATGACTTGACTTTGTTTTTGAGTTTGAATAGATTTTTCATAACTTTGGAGAGTTTTAGAAGACCATTGACTTTGTTTTGACCCGACCCTTGTAAATTGTATTTTTGTGAGAATTTATTATTGGTTTCTAAAAATCCCAAATTTTATTCCTTTTGACTCATTTTATTGTTATAAACAACTTTCATGTTTTGACCATCTTGATTTAATACTCAGAAATCGCGTTTTTCGAGAAAAAGGGCAAAAATGACAATTTTCACTAAATCTGTCCATGAATTTCGAAAATTTCGGAAATTGGGGAAAATATGCTTTTTGGAAACTAGATTTTTCGACGATCGTTTTGTTCTTCTTCGTCGATTTCATCCGGGGTCCGCAAGACCAAGTTTTAATCGTTTCAAGTTCTACTGCATTGGGACCCACCCTCCAGACACTATAAATACCCTTCTTCTCTCTCTCCTCCATTCTTCTTCTTCCCATTTTCCTGCAACCGGGTTGCCCTAGAGTGGAGAGGAGAGAAAGCTTTTTCCTCTTGGTCTTTTCACTTGGATCTTCCATCAAGAGAGCTCCAATCTCAAATCCGACTTCGCCATTTTCTTCCTCTCTTCTCAAGCTTCGATTGGATCCGTTTTAGAGCCAAATCCCCGACACTATTCATCATCTTCAACCTCCTTTCTTCTTGTTCAGCTAGCTAAAGGTTAGGGCTCTTGTTCCTCTTTTCATTTGATGTTCTTTTAGTTCATTTAGAACTTGTTTTCTATGTTTTCAAACCCATTTTCGAAATGGGGCTTTGTAGTGACAAAAATGGTGATTTTTATGTGTTCTCTTTTGGGGCTTTTGTGTAGATTTCGTGGATCTTCCTTTTGGTTGAGTTTTGTGGAGTTTTGCTTGGCATTTGGACAAAGGCAAGTGATCTTTATAGGATTTCTCATGTTTATTGTCTTATGCTTTCATTATGGTTTTAATATTTCATTAAGACATGTTTTCCATGTTTAATCTCATAATGCAAGTCATGTTCATGCTCTTTCAAGTCATGAGTTTTGGGCTTCTTCATTTGTCTTGTTAGCATTGATTTTTCAAGCTCTTGAATCATGTTTAGTCTTGTAAGTTTTATGATTTTGTACATGAAAATGCTTTGATGTCTTTGTTATGGAATGAATGGGTTTAATTGTGGATGGAATGATGCCAAATGTTGTAAATGTATCCCTTGGAAAGCATGAAGGCTTGGGGAGTGCATGTGGTTCAAATGTGGAAGTGAAGAAGGGAGAGAAGTGTGAAAGAAATGAGCTTCAGAACTCTACCGGAAGTTCTACCGGTAGAAATGGTTCAAAATTTGACAAAGAGTTGAGAAAACCGTGAACCCTGAGTTCTACCGGAATTTCTACCGGTAGAGGTATTTCAACCGGAAGTTCTACCTGTAGAAAGGGCTTAAATTTTGACAGAGAGTTGAGGAAATTAAAAACCCCAAGTTCTACCGGAAGTTCTACCGGTAGAAATAGCCCAGATTTCGGCAGAGAGTGAGAAAAGTTGAGGAGCATGAGTTCTACCGGAAGTTCTACCGGTAGAAGTGCTCCAACCTGAAGTTCTACCGGTAGAGGTGGTTCTACCGGTAGTACTACCGGTAGAGACGCTTCAACCGGTATTTCTACCGGTAGAGAGGCGTGAACCACAACCAGAAGTACTGTTTTTGAAGATTTTTGCGGGAATGAAAACTAGACTAGGTTTTAGACCTTTTTATTGACTTTGTGCACTTGAAATTCCAAAATGTACTATAACTTCTGGGGCACCAAATCTTGTTAAAAACTCCGACATTTGGGTTTCAACTCCACAAGGGTCAATGATTGGTCTTAGCCTAAACTTGATAGATTTCGTGTTTGAATTCTTGTTTTGATGCTTCATGCATCATCGTGTCCTCGTTTGATTTCCAAGTATAAGCTTGTTTTAAGACGTGTTTCAAGAATCGTGTTTCAAGAAAGAAAAAGGGAATCATTTCTTCAGTTGTTAAGCATGCTATCGTGCTAGCCTTGTCGTGACGTGTTTGACCAATGATTTCCCTCTTGTTTTGTCGTGCTCTCGAACGTGTATCGCCATGTTTTATGCATTCATGATATAAGTGATTTCACTGAGCTTGGACCGCCCTTTTAGCTTGATCCACTACCTGGGGGTCCTTAAACTCGTGGACTGTCTGCAGACTAGTCGTGTCTTGAATTGACACATCGTGCGTGTTCGTGGTCCGGTTCCGCGGCCGGACACCCCGTCTACCTTGTGTGACGTGGGATCGTGTTTCTTGTCGTGCTTGTCGTGCGTGCTTATTCTTATCATCATGTATGATGGAGAAAGGATGGGCTCTTTGTGGATTTACTAATCATGATATTATATGTATTCATACCTTGTTTCGTATATCGTGCATGCACCAGTGATTTCTCGATAAGTATCTTGTACATGCATTGTTTTTAAATCTTGTAAACTTGTTTCAAGTTCAATGAAGTGTTTTTAGTTCTTGTTTCCTTTAAACTTCGGTTTTGTTTATGCTCTTGCCTATATTGATTACCTGCCAGACCGTCGTGTCTGATATACTTCTGCTTTGGTGCTCTAGATAGCAGGTCCTTGTTTTGAGCTAGTTCGCGTGCGGAGGGCTGTTGAGCCACGAGTTTTGCAGTCTTGTAGTGTCAGCGATGTCATGTTGACGTCATGCTTGACTCCGGAGTTACGTTACACCATTGGGTAGTATTTGTTCTAGCTTGTTTTTGTGTACGGCTTTTGTTAGCCTGTTTCTTGGGAATTGTAATCAATGCACTTGTTAATTTGAAACTTGAATATGTTGGGTAATGATAAGCCTGTTACTGTCAGCTTTGTATATCTTGATATTATGAATTGTTCCAGTCTGAATTTAAATATGTCTATGACAATTTTGTGCTGACAGATTGAGTACGACACGGAACCCGATGGATACGGATTCCGGGTCGTAACGTCTTGTACAGCTTCCGCGAAATATTTTGATGTGTTGTGAATTTTACTATCCTCACACACGCGGATCCTGGGAGGGGAAATACATAATACAAATTCTCCCCATGCTCGCGTCCCCGAGATCGGATCCCGGTTTTGGGGGCGCGACAGACTGGTATCAGAGCGGGCAGGTTTCTAGGAAATAAAACACTCTAGTAACCTTAAGACGTGTGGTGAGGACTCCTTAGGTCGTGTGGATTTTGTTTTGGCTAGCCATTGTTTGTTTTATCAGCTCGGTTTGTTTTCTTCTAGTGGGGGAGACCCTCTTTGTCTCGTGTTCTTGTCCTTGTTGTTAGGGAATTTAGAGGACCAAATTCTTTTCTAGTGGGGGAGGATTTAATGTATCCGTACCCATATTTAGTATCTTTTGCTTGTTTTTGTGGCAAAGAGTCGATGTTTTGTGGCATTTTGTGGACTTAGCGTGTGGTTCTCGAAGGACTTTGGCAGAATTTTCAGCTTTTCGATGTCGCAGATGGAGTTAGCGAGGGAATTTGTGAGTAGCTGTTAGTCAGCAAGTTATGTGAATAGCATATCAAGATCCAATTATAGTTGATCGTGTATCGTCAGATGGTGTGTTAGACAAGTAAGTGCAGATTTTTGGATAAACTTGGATTATCTTCCTAAGTTAGAAGACTCCAAAAGCCGGATAAGTGGTGGACTTTATGAGGTTTGAGGTGATTTTCAGTGGTACGGCTCCAAGAAGATGTGAGAAAGTTAGAAACTTCTCGAGTATTGATGAATTTGCGACGGAGAATTGTTCGAGGAAGTTCAACAATTGTAGCTATGGTGGTGAAGTTGACTCAGCGAGGTGTATCAGTGAATGGTTAGAAGCATGAGAATTCAGTTTTTGGCAAAGTGTAGATAGTAGTATGCAGAATTGATTGTTACCTGGTTACATGATAGAGCAGATTTTGTGGATTTTACCGACTTGTAAAACATTAGTTTGGGCAGAGTACAGATGCAAGCTGGAGAATCATAACTCATGGACAAGGTTAGTTGAAAGATATAGAAAAGAATGAAACATGTGCGAGGCTTGAGGATGGTGAACCTGAAACAGAGGCAGAAGATTGAGCAACCAAGGTTTGATTTGAGCAGTTTCGAGATCTAAATGCAGAGTTGTAACCGTTGAGGTGACGCGAAGTGAACAAACACGTTTGGTTAGGAATCGATTACTATGCAGAGGACCAATGGCAACTAGACAGAAGGAGTCAGAGTAACAAGAACTTTTGGTTATTTTGAAGAAAGACTTTATTCTAGGATTGTGGACACGAATCGAGCTCGCAAGGTCAGCTATGCATGCCTGGGTAAAAGACCGGAAGACAGAGACAGAGCTTGATAGAAGTACACCTTACGAAGTTTGGAAATGTGGAGTAGCATGACTGTTGGAATGTTAGCAGGTTTGGTCAGAGCTGGAAACCTACAAAGCTGTGAACCTCTTGGTTTGAACAAGCAAACAGAGATGGTAGAAGTGTCCGAGGACTGGACGACATTGCCTGAAGTAAGACACATCTGGTAGTACTCAGCGTCACCAATTTTCTGAAACCAATGGTAGATAGGAGAATTAGTAAGAGCATGTGGTAGAATTGTTTCAAGGCTTGGGTTGAAGATTTTGGCTTTCCATAGAAGGATACCAAGTTGACAGATGTTTTGTTGATAACGCATCTTCAGATAAGAGATCTAGAACAATAGGCAGATATAATCAGATGTAAACAGGAACTTTGAGTATAGCACAGAAAGGTTGGACTCCAAGACTTTAAACACAGATTTGAATTCTAAGACCAGTTATGCATGTCAATGGTAAGAGATTTGGAAATAAGATTTGAAAGAGGCAAACCATACGAAGTGTGGAAACTCAGAACAGCTCAGCAGGTTATGGCAGTTTAGCATCTGGTTTGTAGTAGTGAAGTATCTGAGTTGTAACCGACCGAGTCAGAAATAGGACACTTATAGAATTTTATAAGACGTGGCAGCATAGTTTCAAGAATTTGAATAACATAGATAGAGGATGGAAGAGACTGGTACGTGGTAGCACTTCAGCTTCGCCAATTCTTCGAAGACAAGGAACCAGAATCTGAATAGTATAGTGAGAGCAGATATATGAGATTCCAGAGTTTCTCCGGGATGAAGATTATTTCAGAGAAAGCATGTCTACGATCACATCTTCGTGCAAATGTCAGAATCATCGTGTACATCTCGGTATAGCATTTGGCATAAATTTCAGGGTGATAGAATGAGACAGAACTCGTTGTTCCTCGGACAGACGGTGATTAACGAAGTTAGTAAGAGATGATCCAGTGTAAGGACGTCAAATGACCACAGAAGGATGATTAGAGAAGTTATTGAACATTGGGATTGTTAGAAGAGCAGGTTGTTGGACAGATATGCGTGATAGTGTGAAGTTTTCAATCGAATCAGACGTGTTGTTGCCGGCGCTTCTCTTTGTCAGGATTGATCAGGGATAGCTCAGTTTCCGAGGTTCAACTTAGGGTGTCAGTGTTTTCTTTAGTCTTCGGGTCTTCAGTGTTTTCTTTGGTCTTTCGAGTTTTTGATTTTTGATTTGGTTTAGACCATTTGGAGGACCAAATGGATTCTAAGGGGGGGAGGATGTAAGACCCCGACCCTCAATTTTTGGGTTTAGCATTGTTTTAACCATGATTTAGCTTTTTAAACAAGATTAGAGATGACTTGACTTTGTTTTTGAGTTTGAATAGATTTTTCATAACTTTGGAGAGTTTTAGAAGACCATTGACTTTGTTTTGACCCGACCCTTGTAAATTGTATTTTTGTGAGAATTTATTATTGGTTTCTAAAAATCCCAAATTTTATTCCTTTTGACTCATTTTATTGTTATAAACAACTTTCATGTTTTGACCATCTTGATTTAATACTCAGAAATCGCGTTTTTCGAGAAAAAGGGCAAAAATGACAATTTTCACTAAATCTGTCCATGAATTTCGAAAATTTCGGAAATTGGGGAAAATATACTTTTTGGAAACTAGATTTTTCGACGATCGTTTTGTTCTTCTTCGTCGATTTCATCCGGGGTCCGCAAGACCAAGTTTTAATCGTTTCAAGTTCTACTGCATTGGGACCCACCCTCCAGACACTATAAATACCCTTCTTCTCTCTCTCCTCCATTCTTCTTCTTCCCATTTTCCTGCAACCGGGTTGCCCTAGAGTGGAGAGGAGAGAAAGCTTTTTCCTCTTGGTCTTTTCACTTGGATCTTCCATCAAGAGAGCTCCAATCTCAAATCCGACTTCGCCATTTTCTTCCTCTCTTCTCAAGCTTCGATTGGATCCGTTTTAGAGCCAAATCCCCGACACTATTCATCATCTTCAACCTCCTTTCTTCTTGTTCAGCTAGCTAAAGGTTAGGGCTCTTGTTCCTCTTTTCATTTGATGTTCTTTTAGTTCATTTAGAACTTGTTTTCTATGTTTTCAAACCCATTTTCGAAATGGGGCTTTGTAGTGACAAAAATGGTGATTTTTATGTGTTCTCTTTTGGGGCTTTTGTGTAGATTTCGTGGATCTTCCTTTTGGTTGAGTTTTGTGGAGTTTTGCTTGGCATTTGGACAAAGGCAAGTGATCTTTATAGGATTTCTCATGTTTATTATCTTATGCTTTCATTATGGTTTTAATATTTCATTAAGACATGTTTTCCATGTTTAATCTCATAATGCAAGTCATGTTCATGCTCTTTCAAGTCATGAGTTTTGGGCTTCTTCATTTGTCTTGTTAGCATTGATTTTTCAAGCTCTTGAATCATGTTTAGTCTTGTAAGTTTTATGATTTTGTACATGAAAATGCTTTGATGTCTTTGTTATGGAATGAATGGGTTTAATTGTGGATGGAATGATGCCAAATGTTGTAAATGTATCCCTTGGAAAGCATGAAGGCTTGGGGAGTGCATGTGGTTCAAATGTGGAAGTGAAGAAGGGAGAGAAGTGTGAAAGAAATGAGCTTCAGAACTCTACCGGAAGTTCTACCGGTAGAAATGGTTCAAAATTTGACAAAGAGTTGAGAAAACCGTGAACCCTGAGTTCTACCGGAATTTCTACCGGTAGAGGTATTTCAACCGGAAGTTCTACCGGTAGAAAGGGCTTAAATTTTGACAGAGAGTTGAGGAAATTAAAAACCCCAAGTTCTACCGGAAGTTCTACCGGTAGAAATAGCCCAGATTTCGGCAGAGAGTGAGAAAAGTTGAGGAGCATGAGTTCTACCGGAAGTTCTACCGGTAGAAGTGCTCCAACCGGAAGTTCTACCGGTAGAGGTGGTTCTACCGGTAGTACTACCGGTAGAGACGCTTCAACCGGTATTTCTACCGGTAGAGAGGCGTGAACCACAACCAGAAGTACTGTTTTTGAAGATTTTTGCGGGAATGAAAACTAGACTAGGTTTTAGACCTTTTTATTGACTTTGTGCACTTGAAATTCCAAAATGTACTATAACTTCTGGGGCACCAAATCTTGTTAAAAACTCCGACATTTGGGTTTCAACTCCACAAGGGTCAATGATTGGTCTTAGCCTAAACTTGATAGATTTCGTGTTTGAATTCTTGTTTTGATGCTTCATGCATCATCGTGTCCTCGTTTGATTTCCAAGTATAAGCTTGTTTTAAGACGTGTTTCAAGAATCGTGTTTCAAGAAAGAAAAAGGGAATCATTTCTTCAGTTGTTAAGCATTTATATTATGCTATCGTGCTAGCCTTGTCGTGACGTGTTTGACCAATGATTTCCCTCTTGTTTTGTCGTGCTCTCGAACGTGTATCGCCATGTTTTATGCATTCATGATATAAGTGATTTCACTGAGCTTGGACCGCCCTTTTAGCTTGATCCACTACCTGGGGGTCCTTAAACTCGTGGACTGTCTACAGACTAGTCGTGTCTTGAATTGACACATCGTGCGTGTTCGTGGTCCGGTTCCGCGGCCGGACACCCCGTCTACCTTGTGTGACGTGGGATCGTGTTTCTTGTCGTGCTTGTCGTGCGTGCTTATTCTTATCATCATGTATGATGGAGAAAGGATGGGCTCTTTGTGGATTTACTAATCATGATATTATATGTATTCATACCTTGTTTCGTATATCGTGCATGCACCAGTGATTTCTCGATAAGTATCTTGTACATGCATTGTTTTTAAATCTTGTAAACTTGTTTCAAGTTCAATGAAGTGTTTTTAGTTCTTGTTTCCTTTAAACTTCGGTTTTGTTTATGCTCTTGCCTATATTGATTACCTGCCAGACCGTCGTGTCTGATATACTTCTGCTTTGGTGCTCTAGATAGCAGGTCCTTGTTTTGAGCTAGTTCGCGTGCGGAGGGCTGTTGAGCCACGAGTTTTGCAGTCTTGTAGTGTCAGCGATGTCATGTTGACGTCATGCTTGACTCCGGAGTTACGTTACACCATTGGGTAGTATTTGTTCTAGCTTGTTTTTGTGTACGGCTTTTGTTAGCCTGTTTCTTGGGAATTGTAATCAATGCACTTGTTAATTTGAAACTTGAATATGTTGGGTAATGATAAGCCTGTTACTGTCAGCTTTGTATATCTTGATATTATGAATTGTTCCAGTCTGAATTTAAATATGTCTATGACAATTTTGTGCTGACAGATTGAGTACGACACGGAACCCGATGGATACGGATTCCGGGTCGTAACGTCTTGTATAGCTTCCGCGAAATATTTTGATGTGTTGTGAATTTTGCTATCCTCACACACGCGGATCCTGGGAGGGGAAATACATAATACAAATTCTCCCCATGCTCGCGTCCCCGAGATCGGATCCCGGTTTTGGGGGCGCGACAGATGCGAACTCCCGAGATCAGCTTTCTGTTTTCATTTGTCCTGGTTGCACCGTCAAAGTACATGTCCCAGGAGGCATTTGGCGAGAAAGTCTCCACGTTGTAGATAGGTTCGTCTGGGAGATCATCTCTGAGTGGTGAATCTTTAGGCAATGGATGCTCTGCGAGGAAATCTGCTAGAGCTTGGCCTTTGATTGCTTTTTGTGGCACATACCTAATATCAAATTGTGATAGAAGGATGGACCATTTTGCCAGTCGGACATTGAGAGAACCTGCCTTTGTGACAAGGACCTTCAAGAGGTTGATCCTTGAGACGAGGTAGACTGTGTTGGAAAGCAAGTAGTGACGTAGCTTTTGTACGGCAAACATCACTGCAAGGCATTCCTTTTCAACTGGGGAGTAGTGATGCTCTGCACCTACTAGCATGCGGCTGATGTAGTATAGAGCAGCTTCTTTTCTTTCATCATTTTCTTGTGCAAGCAGAGCACCCAGAGAGTGATCAAGGGCTCTTGTGTACAAGATGAATGGTTTTCCAGTGGCAGGGGCAGCTAACACTGGAGGTTTGGTCAGGTATGACTTGATATCTTGAAATGCGGCTTCACAGTCGGCATCCCAGACAAAGTCTACACCCTTTTTCATCAATCGAGAGAATGGACGGCATTTCCCCGAAAGATTGGAGATGAACCGTCTGACGTAGGCCAATCTCCCTTGGAGCCCTTTTAGTTCTCTCAAGGTTCTTGGAGAGGGCATTTCTAGAATAGCCTTGACTTTTATGGGGTCAAGTTCTATTCCAGCTTTCCGAACAAGGAATCCGAGAAACTTACCCGACGAGACGCCGAAGAAGCATTTTAGAGGATTCATCCGCAGTTTGTGTTTGCGGAGTCGGAGGAAGACTTCCCGAAGATCTTTGAGATGGTCTTCTTTTCTTCTGCTTTTGACGGCGAGGTCATCAACGTAACATTCGACCGTCTTGTGCTGCATATCTTGGAATATTTTCATCATAGCCCTCTGATATGTGGCACCAGCATTTTTCAGACCAAATGGCATGACAGTGTAGCAATACACACCAAATGGAGTCCGAAATGAAGTGTGTTTTTCATCCTCGGGATGCATCTTTATCTGATTGTAACCAGAGAAGCCATCCATGAATGTCATTCGCTCGAATCCGCAGGTATTGTCAATCATCACCTCCGGTATGGGGAGCGGGAATTCATCTTTAGGGCAAGCACCATTCAAGTCTCTATAGTCAATACAGACTCTGATCTACCCATTTTTCTTTGTCACGGGGACAATGTTGGCCAACCATTCTGGATGTTGTTCCTCACGGATGAAGCCGACGCTTTTGAGCTTTTGAACTTCTTGTTCAATTTTATCCATCACATCTGGACGGAATCTTCTTTGGCCTTGTTTGACAGGCTTGATTTCTTCTTGAAGATTGAGTTTGTGGACTGCTACTTTGGGGTCTAAACCAGGCATTTCAGCATAGGACCATGCAAAGCAATCAACGAACTCACGAAGAAAAGCGATATACTCGGGTAACTCATCATCCTTTATATTCTTGCTTATGAATACAGGACGTGGGTTATCAGGTGTTCCCAAGTTTATCTTTTGAATAGGATCTTCTGTCGGAAGGTTCGAAGGTGGTTCCTCCACAATATTTTCGGAGGCTTCCAACTCAACGAAACCTTCTGGAGTTTCAACTGCATTACCAGACCAAGGCTCTGTTCCTTTCCATGGATTTTCTTGATTGGTGATCTCCTCAAGGCTTGCTATGAGATAGTCCCAATCGCCTGTTGAGTCTGGTATTTCTTTTGGAGACTAGGGTTCTTCTGGGTCAGAATAGCACAAGTCTGTATTATCGGACGATTCCTCTTTATCATCAGAGAAATCGTACAAATTTGATGAGCTTCCTGGATCTTTGTCAGGTAACTCTTTAAAGAGATATCCAGGGAGATCGATGTCTTTATGGATTTGAGATGTTGAGGCTTGGTCGGTAAATCGACTTTTAAGCCTTTGTGTCAACTGTCTCAGGGGGGTATCAGGATCATATCCTAACCCATGTGAAGACTTTTCTACATATCCGTAGAGTCTCCAATCTTCCAGCTGGCTTTTGGTCAAGGCGGGCCCCAATGGCGTGAGAATACCGCGGCCTTCTCCCAAACCGACTGGGTTCTGAGCGTCAAAGCCCATTTTCTTCATGATAGCTTGTGCCACAGGACTATATAGAGATAGTTCAGGCATACCTTCATTTTGGAAGGGTTCAAGCAAGGAATTTGATGAAGAAGCATCCGATCTATGGAAGAAGATCGGCTTTTGCTTTGGTGATGTTGTCGGAACAACAAAGGTAGCAGACGTAGGATCTTCTACATCAGCAGGTGTCTCCGTCGGAGTGAGAGCAGGCTGAACATGCTGAGCGTCAGCTTGGCTTGACGATGCATCGTCTTATGGCTCTGAGTCCGAGTCTGTGTCTTGCATGATAGACACGAGAGAAACAACAAATTTGCCCCCAGGCTTTTGCTTTGCCTTCTTCACTCTGGTTGTGATGACCAAAGGTTTTGAAGATTTGAGGGAGATGAGGAAGGGAGATTGACTACTCTCTTCTAATTTTCCGGAGGGTTTGTTTTCTTCCGGTGATTTTTGAGGAGCCTTGCCTTTATCTTTCTGGAGATTTTCAGCAGGGGGTGTTATTTCCTCTTCTTCTTTTTCTCCTTCATACATCTGGGAGTCTGCGAAGTGGACTTCTTTACCTTTGAAGGGTTTTCTGTCCGCAAAGACACGATGTACCATGCCGTCGTCGCCGACGAACTTGATGCATTGATGTAGAGTTGAAGGGACAACGCCGTTCTCGTGTATCCAAGGACGTCCGAGAAGGATGTTATAGCATGAGGGGGTTTTTATTGCATACACAGTGACCTCAGAGATAAGATCACCGATTTGCAATTTGAACCTGATTTTTCCGATAGGCCTTTGAGCGCTCCCATCGTATCCAAAGATAGATACAGATGTGTGGCTTAGCTTGCTGGGTGGGATGCCCAACTCTTCGAGAGCCGAAGTGGAGATGAGGTTGAGTGCAAAACCTGGGTCGACCTGAACTCTGTGTATAGGCATTTCCTTGATGTACCCTGTGAAGTACAGGGGTTGGTTGTGCCTTGCTTCGCCAAGTAGGAGGTCTTCCTTAGTGAAGGCGATGGTTGCACTGGCTGCCTTTTGAACCGAGAGGCATTGGATGCATGATCCCTCGCTTTTCTCTTTTTCTCCTTTTAAGGAGGTTTCTGAGTTTTTGACCCGGTAGTCCATTTCAATTTGGAGGACTTGTGGGGCATGTTTGTCGACATCCTCATTCAGTTTTTGTAATTCTGAGATGAGATTATCACGAGTGCGTGGAGACATTCGCAATAAGTCTAGGATGTGAAGACGTGCAGGTATGTGTTTGAAGTGCTCAACCAAGTCATACTTGAAAGCCTCCTTGGGGCCTGCATGTTCATTGTTTTTGCCACTGGGGGCGCTTACAACATCTTTTCCCAAAGGATTTACATAAGTAAAGGAAGATTGGTTGTAATTCTTGTGGTAGTCCCGGCCAGAGCGGGTGCCTCTACCAACTTCAAAAGCTTCTTGAGAAGGATCTTCGTTTGGAAGATTGTCTTCAGGATCAAGAGGCTGTCGTTTTTCATCCACTGAGGCTGTATCTGCAGCAGAGTTGCCATCCTCAGTGATTGTGTTACACGGAGCATTTTCCGGGAGAAAGTCCTGAACAGCATCCAGCAGCTTTTCATCTGTGTTGACTATTTCATCATCCCAAGCATCATTATCTGGGTTTTCTTCATGATGATCAGTCGGGAAGAATGTGTATCCTGAAGTCACAGTCTCAGGAGAAGAAACCTGAGAGGGTGTCATCTCTGTGAAAGTCATGTGAGACGAGATAGCTCCAGAGAATACATTGCTAGGCGTTGTCGGAGTATAGGTAATCTCATCAGACGACGCTTCAGAAGAGCTATAGTCCTGATATATTACATTACAGGAAGCTCTGATAGGAGATGTTGCCTGCTCAGAGTCAGACTCATCCTCGGATGTAAGAGGATCGTCAATCCAGCAATGTTCTCCATTTTCAAGAGTTAAGGGTGGATGTACCTGATTATCTTCAGGGACTTCAGGCTCTGGGTTGCGAGGAGGCTCGTTAACATGATCTTGCTCTTGTTCTAGAGCGAGACGCTGCAAGATCCTTGCATATTCTTCAAGATCAGGCATGGGAGCCAGATCCTCTTCTTCGTCTTCTCCGTGTGGCTCAACATAGTTGATTTCCACTGGAGCAATGACAGGTGCTGGGTTAACAGCATCTTCTTGTGCAGCCTCTTGGTCTTCTTCATCATCAGACCAGGATCCTTGTGGTTGCAAGGGGTTATACCAGATTACTGGCATAAGGTGAGTTTCAGGAACCCATTATTCGTCGGAGAGATACTCTCCTGTTTCAAGAGATTCCTCCCACTCGCCGTTGTAGTTGGGCTCGAATCCATCGTCGGTGTCGCTGGACTCGTATCCATCAATGGAGAATCCAACTACCGAGTTGCAAGAGTATAATGCCCCCTGCATGGCTTCTTTTTTGAATTGAGGTGGCATGAAATCACTGAGAGTGAAGTTTCTTACCGCCTTTGAAGTCTCTGGAAGGGACGTTTTTGTTGCCCCGAGTGAAGTGGTAGAGGAGGCCTCTGCCTTTTCATGGACTTCTTGTTTTGGCTGGGTCTTCTCTTGCCGTTTGAGCCTGAGGAGATGTTTCCTAGCCTGCCTTCGCTGTTGAGCTGTCGGCTTTGTTTTTACGATCTCCCAGTTTTCATCTTCCAGGAGATCAGGATGTACCCATATGGGTTGTCCGTTTGGCGTCGGGCAAGGAACCAACACTTCGGACGTTTGAATTCCTTTTATCACCTTGAAGGAAGTAGTGATCTTCTTCTTTGGTGATTTTGGTGTTTGTCCACATGACACCATGTTGACGGAGGCAGTCCCATAGTTTTTGTCAAAGGTGATGACTCCGTTTTTCCACATCTCGTTTATCTTCTCTCTCACAACAAAGCATTGATTGAGAGGATGCGAGACCATCTGGTGGTATGGACAGTACCGAGGATCATTGGTTTTGCCAACGTCTCCAGGTCTTTTGGGCTCTAGCAAAATGAGTTTGCCATTTGCTAGAAGAGCCTCAAAGATTTCTTCAACGTCTTCATCGAACGGATATTTCTTTTCTACTCGCTCTTTGAAGGCATCAGAGAGTTCAGGTCTCTTACCTGCAGCTCTATTTTCAGCTTTCTTTGGTTGCTGAGGAGCTGACTTGGTTTGCACATTAAGGACCTCTTTCTTCTTTGGTTTAGAGGTTGCAATGGCGGTTGGCTCTTTTCTTGATGACTTCTGACTGTTGAGGTCTTTAATCACCGTTTCAGCTTCCATAGAAGCTTCCAGGAGTTCTCCCAGGTTTTTTTATTTGTTGCCGATGATCATGGAGCGTATTCTGGCTCTCATGTTTTTCGGCAGATGTCGACTAGCGACGCCTGTGGCAATACATCTGAATATTTGTATGCCATTGCTTTCCACTTGTGAATGAAGTCATAAGTTGACTCATTCTCTCCCTGTTTTAGGCTGCAGAGCTGAGCCATAGTAATAGGATGATCCTCACCTTGGAAGTGGGTCAGGAAGCGTGTCTCCAGCATAGCCCAGTTCTGAATGGAGTTCTCCGGAAGAGTGGAGTACCAATCGAAGGCCGTACCTTTTAGGGTACTTGCAAAGAGGCGGATCTTGAGTGCATCTTGATCCGCGATAGCTCCCGTCAAAATCTTGAAGTGGATGACGTGCTGTCTGGCTGATCCTTTCCCCGTATATGTTTGGAGAGTAGGATGCTTGAATTTTGTGGGGGACGGGACCGAGTCCATCCATAAAGGATATGGTGGCTTGATCCCATGCTCCTTGAGTATATCCTCTTCTTTTGCTTTGGCGAGGATACTGTCTACGTCCTTTTTGGTAAGGGCGCGTGACTCATTTTCTTCTCCATTTCCCTCGTTATTGCTATGATTCGGAGGAGGCTCATTGTTCACCTGATTTTGGACAACAAGGAGAAGGTTTTCCATCAGAGTTTCAATCCTCTGCTGGCCTTGTTCCAACTGCTGGATGCGTGTGAGCGCATCATCTCGAGGTGGATTCTGAGGTGGTGGCTCAGAACTTGTAGCCAAGACGTTCATCCCTCGGGATTCGAACGAAGAAATCGTCCTGGTGACCGAGCTGGGGCTCATTCTTTTTTATGAAGAGCTTGATGAAGGATTACTCTCCCGTCCTTGGCTTGAAGGGGCAGGAGATTCTTCGGGATGTCTTTGTGTCCTGGTGACGCTACGGGTCACCGGACGTCGGACATGGATTTTTGATGCTGACCTTTGGCGTCTTCTGGTTTTTCCAACCATATGGACGGCAGCAACTTGGTCGGGTCTTTCTTTTTCGACCCATTTGTGGGAGACTTGAAGTGTAGGAGGCTGGGTCCGTTGCTTCTCTAGTCTCTTTTGTCGATATGACGCACGGCGGCGTGCTCGACGAGCGATTTGAGCTTCGGTCAGCTCTGGCTGGGCTCTGACGATGAAGGATGTGCTCCCTCGGGCGCAGCAGCCAAGCTTGTCTTCTTTGTAGCTGGGCAAGGACAGGATGCGGACCCGGTCCTTTGCCTGTTGCAGCGAAGCTTTGAATTTTTCAAGTTCGGCCCCTGTAGAGATAAAGGGTCGAACCGTAGGAGTGTAGGCCTTAGCAGGTACTTGGAGAGGCCTGGTGATGCATGATCTGATTTTGGGCCTGTAGGAACAAGCCGGCTCATGCTGGGTTGACTTGGGAGTCAGGTTGGAGATGGGTCTCTCCTCTTTCATGTAGGCAAGAGGGTAGAACTGGTTCTCTTTGAGTGGGGCCAGGTATGCTGGCTTGGTGGAAGTTTGAGACCTTCTTTGTTTTGGGGAAGGTCTTGGAGACCAAGTCTTAGGGTAGACCTGGTTGGTTGTTGGTCGAGGCTTCGCGGGGGTGCCGCGGGCTTCGGGCTTTTGGGCGCTCGCCTTTGGTGTCACGGGAGTGACACGTTGAGAGACGATCTTCTGCTTTTTAGCAGGCGCAGCTTGTTCTTCGGGAAGTGGGAATGGTCCCAGTGTCCCGAAGACGATGGTCCGGGGAGTCGAGGTCGACCCGGAGTTCAGAGAGTTGCTGAGGGAGTTGACGCTTCGGCAGCTGGTAGGGCGCTTGTAAGTGCGCTCGGTTTGCTTTTGTTAAAGCATGAGTTGGTGCTTGTTCTCATCGAAGATAATGGTTAAGGCTGCCATTGTTAATTTCGAAAAAAGTTTTCTGAAACAAGACCACATCCATTAGTAATCACAAGAATATAATGATCATAAATGGGAATTTCTATGGTTGTCTTTTCAAATCGCTCAAGGGATATGACCCAAGCGACATGAAGAAGGTAAAAAGCCATAGATGGTACAATTGTTCTGACAGCAAGTATGGTGAGCCCAGAATGAGCGTTCCAGTGACTGCTAGAAGCAATTGTAAACCTAAATTCGACTTATCGAGAAGCAGGGCTTGCTCGAGATAAGAAGAATATAAGGTAGGAGTTACAAATGTGCCGGTCACAGATACAGTAGACCCTGAAAGGGCGTACCAGTATTGCTAGGCACAAATGTTGGAGATCGCATCCATGAGATGGGATTCTTTGTTTTGAAAGGTCAGAAATGGATTCGTCAAAGAGAGCAGGTGGCATTCCGATTCAAATACGGGCTCAACGATTTCCGCGAGCGCCAGTACTCAGAAGGGAAGAGACCACAATTTCTCGAATCTGAATCCAAAAGTGACGAGTTTTTTTTTTTTTGAAATGTCAAGATTGGTTCCATCAAGGAGAGCAAATGGTATTCTGATCTGAACACGGTCTCGGCGATTTCCGCGAGCGCCAGTGCTCAGAAAAGAAGAAACCAAAATTTCTCAGATCTGAAATCAGAAGTGACGAGTTTTTGGAGATTTTTTTTTGAAATGATTTTTTTTATTTTATTATTTTTATTTTTTTTTAAATATATTTTTATTTATTATTATTTTTTATTTTTATTGTTTTTTGAAAATTTTTGTTTTTTTTAAGATTTTTTTTTTGAAAATCTTTTTTTTATGTTTTTTTATTTTTTTTGATTTTTTTTTTAGATTTTTTTTTGAAAATCTTTTTTTTATTTTTTTTTATTTTGATTTTAATTTTTTAAGATTTAAAGATGAGAGAGTACACATAGGCCTCCTAACCCGGTCTTATGAAACCTCAATTGATAGAATTGCCCCCAGGTAAGGGTAGGATTACTTAATGAACCCGTTTGGAGGACCCTTGCCTAGAACAGTCAAGCTGTCTCCACGCTCTGGACAAGGCTTTTCTTGAATCAATCGTGATCAAAGAATGCAATTGGTTTAACCTTAGTGGTCTATGTCCTTTTTTTTTATAAAAATCCCAAATAGACTCATCGAAGAGAAACGATGGCCCAAAACCTTAGTCGAACGGGCTCAACATTTCTGCAAGCACCAAAGAACGATAGGATAGGATCAAAGTTTCTCAATCTTGAATCCAAACTAAGAAAGCTGATTTTTTATTTATTTATTTTTTTTTTTTGAAATCTCTAATGAACTCATCGAAGAGAAACGATGGTCCAAAACCTTAGTCGAACGGGCTCAACATTTCTGCAAGCACCAAAGAACGATAGGATAGGATCAAAGTTTCTCAATTTTGAATTCAAACCAAGAAAACTGATTTTTTTTTTTTGAAAAGAGAAAGAATGGAAACAAACTCAAAGAAATAGAAATTTCCAAAAAATCCCATCTCATTTTTTTTTAAGATGCAAAATCCAACATAGGCTACCAGCTAGAAAGTAGCCAAGGAATCCGGAAAAGAAGTATAAGCATAGAGCAAAAGGTATGATATGCAAATATTTCATTTCCAAGCACCGTGTTCTCAAATGAACGAGTCCCACCGGGTGTGCCAGCTTGATGGAACGAGCTCCGAGGCGCCGTGGGGCGGCTACCGAGGTCGGCGGAACGTGGGAGTCCGTCGGGTCCGGCCCTTTCGCGCCCTGGCGGGCCTGAAGCGTGCATCAACATTTCTTTGTGTGGGTGTGCCAGATTTTCTATTTTATTTGGAATTGCAAGTGGTAATCCGGAGATCAACCTTCGCAAGTAAAAAGGAAATCAACTTCTTTCAAGTTTTCCATTGCACAAATATTTAAGAAAAGAGACATTTTCTTGGTTTGCCGTGAAAGGCGATTTTGTTTGGCATTTATAGCCGATTTTGGCGTTTATAGCCGATTTACAATTCTCATCAATAATGAAAGACAAGAGTTGTGATTTTTGTCTCTTTTAGAAAAATATAAACTACAATGAAAAGCAAGAAAAGGAGGATCTAACTTCTCAGGAGATTGTGGGGGACTCGTTCAGATTGACGGTCGCAAGTCATGTATGGGCTTCGCCATCATCCATGCAGATGAGAACAGAGGATGCTCTTGATTCGCTTGGCTTGGCTATAACCTCAGGTTTTTAGAGGACAAAGACCAAGAGAAGGTCCTATGTCCAATAAAAAACTAAGTAGACGGGCTGAAAAGCCACGTCTAAGCCATTGGAGGCAGCGGGAGAAGGCAAGGACCTTGGGGGGGTGCCTCCCAAGGGACTTTTGTCACCTTGTAGTGGTGGCCGGTGCAGAACTTCAGCAGAGTTTTTCTCTCTTTTTCTTTCTCTGGATTCTTTCCGCTCTCTTCCAATCCGATCTCTTTTTTTCTGATCCGATCTCTTTTTTTTCTGATCCTGATTTCAATGGAATGCTCTCCTATTTATAGGCTTTTGGTAGCCATTTAGGAGAGTTTATGGGCTTTAATGGCTTTAATGGGAGGAGTTACTAGATTTATTTCTTTGATTTTGTAACTCCTTTTTCCTTGAATCTGATTGGCCGATGGAGATTAAGGGCTTTTAATCACCTTAATTACCATAATGGGAGGAGTTTCATGGGTTAAATGCCATGAATCAATTGACTTGTAACTCCCAAATGCTTGCTTCTGATTGGGCCGTCCAAATGAATGAATTAATGACTGCAATAAAGCTAGTCAATTAACCACATTAATTGGTCGCCGAGCAGTCGAAGAGTCACGGGCCGTGCCGTGTCTTCTGGAATTCTTCTGGCGATGATCATCGATGGATCTTCATGCTGATCGACATCGGATGAACATGTAACTTCAGACAGTGATAGCTAAGAGCGGGCCGGTGACATCTGTCCTGTCGATTTTTCGATCGATCGGGCGGAAAGTACACTTTTTTGGTCGACCGGTTGGCGATCAATGTTGATTTTGATACTTTTGGAGGTTGACCCGTGATTTTGACGTATGTCGGAGGACATGAGTCAATTTCAAGCACTAAAAATCACATTTTCAGGAAACCACAGGGGCCAAAGTGCGCGAAACGCGAAAAAGGATGGAAAAACGGGTCACCGGCGAAAAATCCGGTGACCCGGACTTCCATGGTCGCAGGGGCCTGTGACCTTGGCCCAGGGTCGCAGGGGCCTGCGACCCTGGGGGAATTTTCCCCTTCGGAGCCCGTTTTGCGGTCGTTTTGAGGTCTTTTTCGTCGCCGTTTTCTTCTGTATTTTTCCTGACATTTCTTCTCATTTATTGGCTTGATTTCCCTGTAGAAAACTTGATGAGAATCCTTGCATTTTTAGAGTGCAAAGTTTCTAATTTTCCGGGAAAGCCGAAGACTTTGTCGCGTAGAGCTGCTGATTTTCCGCCAGAAGCTGAAACTTGGTCAAACGATGTCGGAATGACCTGAAATTTGAGGTGAAGCCTCCTGAGCAATAAATAAGACCAACCATAGGCTTTTGTTTGAGTTTTGAAACCGTTTGGGGTCCCATCGATGCTTCACTTGATTTTGCTGCGGGGAAAATGCCGAGCGTTGATGTGCGGTCAAACGATGTCCGATTGACCTGAAATTTGACAGGGAACCTATTGGAGTTATTTTGAGATGATCCACAGGCTCTGTCTTGGAAACCATGGTCCCGGGGAGCTCCGCCGCCGGTAGGCCTGATTTTCTTTCAGAGTATCGAAACCTGGTCAAACGTTGTCGGAATGACCTGAAATTCGACGTGCAGCCTTTTGGAAGCATGTTGAAGCCACTCATGCACTTGGTTTGATGAGCGAAGGCTTCGGTGGTTCCCGCCGCCGGGAGGCTTGATTTTGCTGCTCGAGCATTGATGGAGGGTCAAACGTTGTCGGTTTGACTTGAAATTTGGCATGGAGCCCTTTTGAGACATGCTGGAGTCATCTGTAGGCTCTGATCGAAGTTTTGACGTCTCCGATGATGTCGCCGCCGAGAGCTCCTGTTTAGCTGTCGGAGAAGTGAAGTTAGGCCAAATGTTGTCGAAATGGCCCGAAACTTCATGTGTACTCTTCTCTTGGCTATCTTGAAGGATCTTGCAGTTTTTGTTTGATTCTGACAAGATTTGATTTTTTGGAGAAATTGCATTGCCTATTTATGGCAGGTTGCGACTTCATGCAGCTTTCTTGATGTTGAAGAGGCAAAGTGACATTTTTGGCGTCAACAGCCTCAATAATGAGACTTACATGGTAATCTAAACATGGAAATAAAAGGGCTATAAGGAAATTCACCATACCTTGCCCTTTCGCAGGAAACCAAGGAAACCATGATGCCCTTTACACTTAGCCTCAAATAAACCATTAACTATAAAAAGAAAGTAAAAGACTTGTGGCACACATGGAGAGGACAAGATCACCTGCAAGTTAGTATCACATACAACCAAGAACCTCACAAAACCAGGTTGCCAAACCATAGTGGAAAGATAGGATTTCAAAAGAAAATTCGAATTAAAATTAGAAAATTTCTTGTCTGCAGTCGGCTAGCCAATCTGATCAAATCGGTTAGCCACCCTGTCCAAGTCGGCTAGCCGACCTGGCGAACACCCAAAATTTTGGCTTTTCCAAATCTTAGCCAATTGATCCCAAAACTTTTCTAATGATTCCAAATACCATCTAATGACTTCCTACCATCCTTCCATCTTAGTTAAACCCTTTTGTGACATTCCAAACATGGATCTACTACAAAAAGTAAGCAAACCTAATCTAAAACTGATCCTTACATAGCCCTAGGTCTATCCTCTTCGCATCTCATACAAAGATTAGATCTAAATTGCCGATCTAATATGATTAGAGATGAGGTATGGCTCAAATACCAATTGTTGGAGTTAGGTGGGCGTTGTGGACAGATTTTCAAAACTTTTAACCCACTTGACTTAGGGATCAAGAACCCATAAGGCCAAAAACCCTATCCAGGATGTAATCCCTCAATCTCATTAATCAAGTATGATGAATTCACAAAAGAGACACTTTCATAGCATTATTTTATGGTTTTTCAAAAATAAAAGAACTCAAAACGTTATTTTTAATAAAAAATAATAAATTTTCTCCCCATCATGCTTTGCTCATATCTTTCCATTATAGATGGCCATTTGTATGCATTTATATGAGTTCTAATGGCTTCCATACAAAATATGTTTGAAAATACTCTCAATTATGTTAATTTCTTTTTGTAGGTGTTAATTGAAGATTGATTTGAAGATTAAAGTTGAGATTCAAGAGTTAAAGAGAGTAAGGATAAGTTTGGAAGACAATTGGATAAAAAAATGACAAAGTTAGGCCAATAATAAGAAGAAAAATGAAAGACCTGGGTTGGTATTTTGACCATATCTTTTTACTCGGATGTCCAATTGAGATGATCTCAAAAGAATTGGAAAGCTTGTTCTAAGATCTACAAATTATATTTCACAACATTTTTCCCAATTCAGACCTTTCGGGGGTCAAAATCGTACATCAATCTAGGACCTGTTCTCTAACATAGGATCATATGCATATGTTCATATTTCCATTCTTGTGAAGTCCCACATTGGAAAGAAACCAAAATAAAGCAAGGCAAATGTTTTTATATAACGAAGGGAGCTCTAGGCATTACAAACACAAGCAAGAAGAGCCTCCTCCTTTTTACTTAAGCTATTCATGTAATTGAGAGCAATTGTAGAGAGAAAGTGAGGAAAGCTTTATAAAATTTGAAGATTTATAATGAAAGGTTTGTATTCTCTAATGGGTGGCTAATCACTTTGATTGGATCTTCTAGATGAAGCTAAGTTAATATTATTCCTTTTTCTTATGCTCTTAATTCCCTTTGTTTATGTGCTTAACATGTTAGAATAGATTTTTCTTCATTGCAATGTGCTACCTTTCATGCTTATTTTTTTATCTTAGCATTCTTTTTACTATCTATGCTTAGGTTTGATAAATCATGCTTAGAAGTTAATATCTTTTGATGGTTTATACTTACTTTTGATAGATAGTCATTAGGAATCTTTTCTTTTATGAAGGGAAGAAAGTCTTAACTATTAGATTGTTAATTTCTATCTTAGAGCTTTAAAGTTATGTTTTCCAAATCTAAGCATTGATTTGTCATTAGATTTGAGTATTTGTTTGGGAAAAGAGAAGATCATTAGTGTTGGATTAGTGTTACTTAGTAGATTCTAGATGATTCAATCTATCCATTAGTATTGCTTGTTGCTTTTTTTTTTACTTACTTTAGTTAGATTTTATCCACATTCTCATACATTTATTCACTAATGGACCCTCGATTTCCGTCCTCTCCTTCCACCCCGGGGGCTGCCAGGTTTCGGCGGAGGAGGAAAAACGGGTATCAACATTTTTGTACGGGTATGCCAGCTTTTCTATTATACTTGGAATTTGGAATGGTGATGATCCAGAGATTCACCTTCACAAGTAGAAAGGAAATCAATCCTTCTTTCTAACTTTTCAAATTGCATAAATATTTAAGAAAAGAGACAAGATGTTTTTGAATGCCGTAGGAGGCGATTTTTTGTTTGTTTACCGTAAAAGGTGATTTGGTGCCGTGAAAGGCGATTTGGTGCCGTGAAAGGCGATTTTGCCGTGAAAGGCGATTTACAAATCTCATCAAAATGAAAGACAAGAATTGTGACTTTTTTTGTCTCTTTAAAAAATATAAATTACAATAGAAAAGGAAGAAAAGGGATCTAACTTCTCAGGAGATTGTGGGGACACGTTCAGATCGACGGTCGCAAGTCATGTATGGAGTTCCCATCGTCCTTCAAATGAGAACGCTTGATGCTTCGATTCTTCAGCTTGGCTCCATCCTCAATTTTTTAGAGGATAAAGACCAAGGGGAGGTCCTATATCCAATGAAAAACCGAGTAAACGGGCTGAAAAGCCGCGTTTAGGCCATGTTGTAGAAGAAGAGAACCTTGGGGAGGTGGCCTCCCAAGGGACTTTGATCACCTTGTAGTGTTTCTTGCAGTAGAGCAGCAGGACTTCGCTGGATTTTCTCTGGGATTTTCCAGACTCCGGATAGGTGTTGGTGTGGATGTACAAATGCAAGGATTCAAAGTTGTTTTTCTCTTTGGAATGGTCCTTCTTTTTATAGGCTCTTGGTAGCCATGAGGTGTTTTATGGGCATTGATGGCCATGATGAGAGAATTGATGGCATTGATGCTCCATGATGGGAGGAGTTACAAGTTTTTATTTCTTGATTTTGTTAATTCCTTTTTCTTGGCTTGTGATTGGCCGATGGAGAATGATGGGCATTTAATCGCCTTTAATCTCCATGATGAGGGGAGTTTCATGGTTTTAATGCCATGATTGCTTGGACTTATAACTCCCATTTGCTTGAATCTAATTGAGCCGTCCAAAATAATGGGTTAATGACCACATTAAGTTGTCATAAAACGGGTCAATTAACGACATTAAGTGGTCGCCGGGGCATTTGAAGAGTCGCGGGCCGCGTTGCGTCCTTTGGGATTCTTCTTGTGATGATCGCCAATGGATCCACATACTATTTGATGTCGGATTGCGATGCAATTTCAGACATTGATTGATGTTGGTGGGCCGGTGACATCTATCTTGTCGATTTCTCGATCGGTCGGACAGAAAGTGTACTTTCTTGGTCAGCCGGTTGGCGATCTTGGAACGATCAGTGATGACTCCATGCTCTTGACGGCGGATCCGAGATGTTGGCAAAGATCAGTCATTTTCAAGTATCAAAAATTGGATTTTCAGAAAATCACAGAGGCATGAACTCTCAAAACAAGAAAATGATTGGAAAACGGGCTATTCGGCGGAAATTCGGCGACCCAGATTTCCAGGGTCGCCGGCGACCACGCACCCAGCGTCGCCGGCGACCATGGGGGATTTGTCCCCTTTGGTCGCCGAGCAATTTTTCGGCCGTTTTTTCTTCTTTTTCACTCCTTTTTTCTTCTGAATTTTTCTTGACATTTTTTCTCAATTATTGAATTAATTTTCTTGGAGAAAACTTGACGAGAAGTCACATAAAACCGGAGCACAAAGTTTCCCATTTTTTGGGAAAGCCGAAAACTTTGCAGCTGATTTTCCGTCAAGAGTCGAAACTAGGTCAAACGATGTCGGAATGACCTGAAAATTGAGGTGAAGCTTCTTGTGCAGTGGATAGGACCAACCATGGGTTTTTATTTGAGTTTTGATGCCATTTGGGGTCCCGTCAATGCTTGACTTGATTTTGCTGCGGGGAAGATGTTGAGCTTTGATATACGGTCAGTCGATGTCCGATTGTCCTGAAATTTGACAGGGAGCCTATTGGAGTCACGTAGAGGTGATCCATTAGCTCCGATTTGGATGTCATGGTCCCTGGGTACTCCGCCGCCGGTAGACTTGATTTTCTTTCGAAGCATCGAAGTCTGATTAAACGTTGTCGGAATGACCTGAAATTAGACGTACAACCCTTTGGAAGCATGTTGAAGCCATTTATATGATTTATTTGATGAGTGATGGCCTCGGTGGTTCTCGCCGCCGAGAGGCTTGATTTTGCTGCTCAAGCGTTGATGGAGGGTCAAACGTTGTCGGTTTGACTTGAAATTTGACAATGAGCCTTTTGGAGGTATTTTGGAACTATCCGTAGGCTCTGATCGAAGTTTTGATGTCTTCGATACTGTCGTCGCTGGGAGCATCTGTTTAGCTGTCGGAAGAGTGAAGTTAGGCCAAACGCTGTGGGAATGGCCCGAAACTTCATAAGTACCCCTCTTTTGGCCGTCTTGAAGGATCTTGCAGTTTTTGTCTGATTCTGACAAGATCTAATGGTTGAAGTAACTTTACCTATTTGTAGCGGGATACAGCTTCATGTGGGTTCTTGATGTTGAGGAGGCAAAGTGACTTTTTTGGTGTCAACAAATACCCCCTCGAGGTACAACGACGAGTAGCCTTTGGAGTCGATGTGCCTCGAAGAGAGACTTGAAAGAGAGCTTCCAACTTGACCAAGAGTTTTGAGCTTTTTTTTTTTTTTTAATAGCCTTTTAAGTTTCCGGGGGAATTTTATGGTAGTGAGAGGGATCACGTACCATCTCAAGGCAAAAGTTCTGAAAATGACATAAGGGATTTGGATTTTTGGGTTTTTGATTTTGGTTTTTGACCTTGTGACCTAACTAGCTGTATGTGGCAGGTTAGGGGGTCGGAGTTTGGTTTTTGATTTTGACCTTGTGATCCAACAAGCTGTATGTAGCAAGTTGGGGGGTCAAGATTTGGTTTTTTGGTTTTGGTTTTGGATTTTGATTTTGGTCTTGTGACCTAACAAGCTGTATGTGGCGAGCTAGGGGACCAAGGTTTGGTTTGTTGTGGAATGTCAATTTCAAGATTTTGGCTTAATTTGGTTCATGAGGTTGGGTGATTTGGTTTTTGGAAACTCATGGGGCTTTCTCTTTTGTTCTTCTTCTCTTTTTTTTTTTCTTTTTGAATGGTCCAATCAACTCAAAAGAGGCATGGGACATTTTTTTTTTTTTTTTTTGCATGCTCTTGGTCAGAGGGATGTTTTGATTAAAAGCCATTTTTAGTGCCTAGATGGTCAAGCCTGGCTCATGTGGGCTAACCCATGGGACCTTAGGCTTTGGAGATGGCATATATCTCATATGGTGTCATTTTTGTAGAGAATATCGCTTTTGTATAGAGAATATCTAAAAATATCCTTACTTGGAGAGAATCTCTCAAGTTTCCTTATTTTTGGGAGAGATTTTCTCAAAGTATCTTTCTTTTGGGAAAGTAGCTAGATTTTAGCACCTACCTCCTTTCTTTTCTCCTTGTTTCCTCTTTTGATTTGCTCTCTTCTATAAAAGGAAGGGGGGTTGGATATTTGGCTCCATTGCTTCCTTTTTGCAAAGATCTTCAAGAGTGCTCCAAGATCAAGAGCTCTTCTTTGTCTTCAAGAATCTTCAAGCTTTTTGTTCTTCTTCTCCATGGCTTCAAGTAAGTTTTCTTCCTTCACAAGAAATCTCCATTGTAGAAGTAGAAAAATTCATCTTTCTTTTCTTCTCCCTTTCTTTTTTTTTTCTTTCTTTTTTTTTCTTTTTCTTCAAGCACGGTTTTTTCTTTCTTTTTTTTTTCGTGCTCCCCTTTTTTTTCTTTTCTTTTTTTTTCTTTGCTCACGGTTTTTTCTCCTTTCTTGTTTTTCTTTTTTTTTTTTCACGGTGTTTTCTCTCTTTTTCTTAACCGTTTTTTCTTTTTCTCTCTTTTTTTCCACGGTGATTTCTCTGTTTTTTTTTTCACCGTTTTTTCCTTTTTTTTTCAGCGTTGCTTTTTTTTTCTTTTTCTTCTTGGCGGTACGGACAGGTCCGTACGGACCTGGCCGTACTGCCACGTGGCAGTGGGCCAAAAAATTTTTTTTGAAGAGATTTTCTCTCTTTCCTCTTTTCTTTTTTTTTTTTTTTTTTTTTTTTGCTCACCATGATAATGAGGTTTCTGCAATTTCAAGATGTTTATGCATTTTTTGTTTAATGCATCAAGATAGAAGGCTAGAGTCTCTAGGTCAAGTCAACATAATTTTTGACTTGGACAAAGTTTGATTGGTTTTAACCAAATTGGGTTAGAATTGATCAAACTTTGGTTAAGGTTTTCCTAGCATCTAATGCATGATGATGTTTCTTTGATGCATGATTTTGAGTAAATGGACTTGGATGCATGATTATGCATACCTAAAGATCTTTTGCAAGTATCGGGATTTGGAACTCGCAGTGATGTTGAGCCCATTTTTAGTCTTGCTGGATTTTGAGGAGCTTTGCAATCATTGGGTTTTGGAGCTCGCAGCAATGTTGAGCCCTTTTCCAATTTTCTGGCTCATCCCCTTTCGTTTCTTTTTTAACAAAATGATGCATCCGAGTCGGACTTGTGGGAGTCAAGGTCCGAGTCCAATGGGACCTGACTAGTTAATTGCTGAGTCTGAATCGACTCAGATTTTGCCATGGGCAAAACTTACTGATTATAGCTAATCGATTATCCTAATTACAACTATTAGAATACTATTGATATTACATGCTAGAATACAATAAATTACACACACGTGGGACATATTATTGTATGTGGTGCCTCCTTACTTTCGACTCTGCCTCAAATTGATGCAGAGTTGATTGTAGCATCAATTTGGTATTCAGAATATCATGGTGATATTTAATCATTGCTTTGGTAAAGAGGTTTGCCAATTAATTTTTGAGATGAAAAATGTGGATTGTGGAAGATGTAGATCTTTTGACACAACATGTTCATGAAGGAAGTGGGAATCAACTTTATTGTGTTTGGTCCGCTCATGTAGAGGTTTGCCAGCGATTCTAATAGTAATTGTATTATCAGCGAAAAGTGGAGTAGATCCCAGAATTAGAACTCCAAATTCAATTAATTTTTACTGATATTGTTGAAATATCATGGGTATTCAACAGTCGTTTAAAATACAGTATATTCCCTTCTAGATGGTCACTGACTTCTTCTAAATCCTTTGATCAAATGATGGGCCCCTAGTTGATACAGCACATAGATAGTGAAGCAGATGTAGCTCTGGTGTTGAGAAATGTTGCAGTGATCAATTGTACACAGATGATGCCGCAGAGATGAAGTCACGGACAAACAAAGACATAAGGCCACTTTCCCACAAGCTCCAACTCGTTGTGAGATGAAACCTTTCTAGGACAGGTAATAACTTTGCACAATCGAGGGCCGACTTACGATGGACTAGAGATTTACAAAACCAGAACCTTCCTCGTAATATCTGATCACATATTACAAAAACCCAAGAAGTTTTGGATGCAATTTTCTGCCTTCATTGATCAGCCCTTGGGGTATTTATATCTTACAAATGGATGAGGGGAATATCAATTATGTGTCCAGTCAGTGGGCAGTTACAATCAATGATCAAAATAACGGTTGTGGTGGGCATAGCGGCTAGTGTCCAAAATGCTAAATAGCAGGTGATATGTAGCAGTTGAGGTAATATGTAGCGGTGTAGGTGTTGAGGCAATATGTAGTAGCGTAGCAGTATGAATTTTTTAAGTGGTAAAAAAAATCAAATCTTGTGTAGCAATCAATCTTTATGTTTTTTTAGTGATTTGGAACCATATAAGAGTAGAGACAACTTTAGGAAAGGCTATTGGGATAAGAAATAGGAAAAACAATGTTCTAAAATAAATTTGTTTGGCTCTACTAGGTTTTAGATTGTAGCGCTGCTATTTTCAAAATAGCGTAGCGGCCTTCAACGCTACGGTCGATCATGTGGCCGATGTGCTAGGCAGCGGACGCTGTTTTGAACCAGGAATGATGTGATCTTATCTAGCTTATCTAATTTTGTATGGTTATCTTATGGCCTAGTATGGTAATCCACAAGACTATTTAACAAGAGTTATATGCCATAGCAATCAACCGTGACATGAATATGGTTATCATAATTTGCAGGAGCTTCAAATATGTACGGAGATGTTCTGTTCTTTTTTTATTTTTCTCAGTACATCTTACTATATTCTTATTCTTTTTCTCAATAGTTAGCACCCTTTGATTTTGTTTTCTTGACAGACCGCAAAGACAAAGGTTATAAATAGCTGCCTTAATCCAGTTTGGAATGAAGAGTTTACTTTTTTCGTTATGGAACCTCCAGGAGTCCTAAATTTGGTAAGCGCGTTATGGTTGATGACTTTATCTATATGATTCGTTTAATGCCAAGGCTAAATTACCTTCCTTTCAAACTGTACCGTTTTCTATTTATTATCTTTTGAGAATTTCTTTGGTTGAATGATAATTTGATGATAAAATGCCCAAAATAGTCCTTGATTACAGATATTCTTAACACCCACAATGTAGTCCAACAAGGCAGAAACCAACACTAAATGTCAAAATCCAGCAAGCATACTAAAGACTGACAATCCCACTGTCACGACCCCGGACCGGGACCAGGTGTAAGACCCCGACCCGAGTGATTCCGATTAGTACTAATTAAGTCGCGTGTTAGTGCTAAACTTGATTAGTTATTTTGACTAAGCTTAGACTAGAATAACTCTTTTATAATTTAGGACAGTTTTAGTACTTCGTGCTTAGTGGGACCCTTTGGGGGTTCCTTTTTAGATAGTTTTGCGTGTACTTGAGGGGATTCTCGAGATTTCTATAATTCTTGTCTTGATCCCGCTTTACTTACCCCGCTAATCTCTACAACTTTCATGTTGATCCCGTAACCGTCCGAAACCCCGAAACCCGATTTTCCTAGTATTGAGGGCAAAACAGTCATTTTACATGACATCTGT
The DNA here is from genome assembly GCA_028538565.1 of Umbellularia californica. Classification (NCBI taxonomy): domain Eukaryota; kingdom Viridiplantae; phylum Streptophyta; class Magnoliopsida; order Laurales; family Lauraceae; genus Umbellularia; species Umbellularia californica. The sequence goes on along the minus strand of JAPQWN010000005.1, from coordinate 37,037,520 downwards.
ACCCAAAAGTTGATATCCCCGAAACCCTCGAAACATGTACTTTTTGGAAACTAGATATTTCGGTGATCATTTCTTCCTTCTTCGTCGATTTCGCTCGAGGTCCCGAAATTAGTGATTTCAGCCCTAAGAGATTCCCATTAGTGGAGCCCACTTCCAATTGCTTTAAATAGAGACTCTTCTCCCTCATTTCTCTTTTTCCTGCAACTCACCCAAACCTAGGGTTTTTCCCTTCTCTTCTTCTTCTCCTTGCTTCTTCACCACCAAATCTCCACCAAGCTTGCACTTAGAGCACTAGTGGTAGTTACCATTCTCTTCTCTACTAGAGCTCTCCATTGATATCATTTGTAGAAGAAAGCCACCCATTTTAGAACTCTCTTGAAGCTCATCTTGCCTTTTGAGGATTTTCCTAGTAAGTTCTCCTTCCCAATCTCTTATTATTGTGTTCTCCTAACTATAGTGAGGCTCTATCTTCATTATTGAAGGTTTCTTCTTCTTCTTTCTTGTTTAACCCATTTTAGGGTTTGTATTTTGGGGGTTTTTGTGTAGCTTGGAGTTTGGCTTCGAAGAGTTGATTAGAAGCTTGATTTTCTTGTCTAGAGACCTTGAGGCAAGTGGAGTTAATGGATGTGTTAGTTTTCAATGTTTTCCATGATCAACATGTTTGATTTATTATCTCATTAATGGTTGGTTTCACTTGCATTCATTGTGCTATAAATGCTTTTAGAAAGGGGTTGTTTAGCCCATTTATTGTCTTGAAATATGATTGATAGCCTTTGTTTTATCTTGTGCCTAAGACTTGAATGAATCTTTGCAATTGGGGTTACATCTTTCTCTTTGTGATTGAATGTGGACATGAATGAATGGATGGATTATTTGTGGAGGTTGTGAGAATTTTTAATGGAGTTGTGAAGATAATGTTGAGGTGCTTACATACCTTCTATTGGAATAGAATGGAACCTCAAGAAAAATGGGTTTGTAAGAGAAGGAGAATGGAGAGAAGAATTGTCCACGAAACCAGTTCTGGACAGTTCGCTCGAGCGAACTGCCCAGGAAAGGGTTCATGTCATTCCAGAGAGCTGTTCGCTCGTGCGAACCCAGTGTCTGCTCGAGCGAACCCTTTCTAGTAGCCTTCCAGAGAATGGTTGGCTTGAGCGCACGAATCGTTCGCTCGTGCCATCCTGAACTGGGCAGGTCCGCTCAAGCGACCTTTGATCCGCTCAAGCGAACCCTCCCATAAGCCATTCCAGAGAGCACTTCGCTCGAGCGAACTCCATGTCCTCTCGAGTGAAGTGTGTTGTTCATCTGGGGCCACTTTGGAAGCAAAAATGAAATATCCTAACTATAGAGGGAGGTTTGTTAACATCCCTATCGTGATTAAAAGACTTATAACCATTGTTTGAAGCTCGGTCGAGAAAGAGACTACAATCACAAGAATTCATTGAAGTTTTGGAAACTTCCAAGTGTATAAGGATCCGGAATGTCCCCAAATCCAAGGAGTACCAAGTTCTTATTAAATAGACATTCGGGATCCCTATTTACTTGAATTAATTTTAAAACCCGATATTTATCCCGATATTTCGAAAGTCTATTTCACCCCTTTTATTCTCGAAATTATGATTTTGGTTTATCAATCCCGAGAACATTGGAAGTGCACTTGTACTGTTTTACTTGTGTTGACATGCATGCCCGATATGACGTGACAGTTGTGACTTTCAGCACCCCGTCTTGCCCGGTAATATTCCTGTCCATGATTTGTTTTACACGTGATTTGATGTATGTGATTTAACCTATGAGTCGGCACCACTAAGCTTGGATGACCTGGTCGGTCTGATTTACCGACTTGGAGATCCCTTCCCGTCCCTCCAGCTGCAGCATGGATCCCGATGCCCGGCTTATTAACTGTGGTCCCGCCCCGATACCCGGCTCGCTCCCGTGGTTCCCGATATCCGGTTCGCTACCGTGATTCCTGACACCCGGTTTGCTACCGTGGTCCCGTCCCGTATTATAGTATATGTATATGTAAATGTTGTCGCATTTCCTCACTCCGGTGACCGAGGTTAACACCCGATACTCTAGTAACTTTGGTGATAGAGGATTTAGCTTCTTGCGGATGCCATCTTGCTTGTTTTCCCGATTTCCTTGGTTACCTCACATGTTTTATTATTGCATATGTGTTTTAAATTAAATAAATCATTTACTTCTTGAAAGTCATTGTTTAAACAGGTTTATGTATTTCCAAGGTAAATGCTTTTACTATCAAACGTTTATATCTTTCCTTCCACCTGCCAAACCGTCGTGTTCGACCCACTTTTGGTACTCAGGTCCCGATGTTGTCTATCCCGAGGAGGAACGTGAGGAGGCGGTCGGAGAACCGCAGCAGCTAGTTGAGTGGCGTGCCGATGATGTTATTTAAGCATCCGTTCGCCTCGAGAGTGGCGTAATATTTTGGGGGTGTCATTAATTGATATTTTGGTGGTTATTGTTTTGTTTATATTGGCCTTTGTTGGCCTCTATTTTTGGGAAATTGTAACTAAATGATTTATGCTTAAACTTTAACAGTACTTTTGAGTTACGCTATAGAACATTACTCATTCTGATACTTGTTATTTAAATGCAATCAGTCTTACGTTTTATGGAAATGATTTATATGCTTGATTTGCCATACGCTTCTGCAATTATACAAAATATTAATGTTGTTGTGAAATCCTCTCCGCGGACACCTGTGGGAAATCACGTGCACGGGTGATGTGTGTTCTTCATTACCCCGTGGGCGTTAGGCACTAACTATACCTATGATCTTTTATGTCACTTACTTCACAATTAGTCCCGATCCCGGATTGGTCCCCAAACCCGGTCTGGGGTCGCGACAGACTGGTATCAGAGCGAGACGTGTTTCAGGCAATTAAAAGAAACTAGAAATCCTAAGGACGTGGCGATGATTCGTTAGATCTTCCGTTAGCTAGAATTGCGTGAGCAATGTGTAACCCTGCTTTGGATTTTTATGTGCTAACAACTTGTTTTGCAGCATCATGCCACCTCGTAAGCGCCCGGTAAATGGCAATCCCACAGCAAGTAACAGTGATTTTACCGAACCGATTGAAGAAGATAGAACTGAAAAAACAATGCCGAATCAGTTTCAGCAGATGTTACAGGCTATGCTTGACCAGCAGCGCCAAGCAAACGAGAATCAAACTAGACTCCAAGAACAGATGCTTAAGAAAGATGAAGATCATGCTAGAGAGTTGGCAGAGATGCAAAGGCAGTTGTTGGAGGTGTTACAGAGGAGACCTGAACCAGTCCAGCCTCAACCTGTTATTGTCATTAATCAGAGGGAGCATGACCCCAATGCATTGTTTGAGAGATTCAGAAAGAGGGCACCCAAGGACTTTGTTGGCTCAGAAGATCCCTTGGCTGCAGATGACTGGTTAGACCATACGGAGAATATCTTCGAAGTCTTTAGGTGCACAGGAGGAGAGAGAGTGAAACTGGCAACATCTCTATTCACCGGGTTGGCAGACATCTGGTGGAAAACAGTAAGGGAAGAGTATAGGACAATGGCTGACGCAGTTGCATGGCAAAACTTCAAGATACAGTTTCCTGACAAATATGTACCCACGCACATCAGGAGACAGAAGGCAGTGGAGTTTCAACAGCTTGTCCAAGGCAATACGACCGTTCAAGAATACCTCACTAAATTTGAGAGGTTGTCAAGATATGCCCCCGAATTAGTGGACGCGGTGGAGAAAAAGATAACCAAGTTCCTTGAAGGACTTCACCCCATCATCGAGAGGGATGCTACGGGAGTTATACCACCGGTCACTTTTGAAGAGGCGATCAAGAGGGCCTACAAGTTCGAAAACTTCCACCACAAGGTCCTTAAATCTCAAGGCAAAGGACAGGGGCAACCTCAACAGCAGCACAACCAGCAGAGGAACCAACATAACAAAAGGCAGAGGCAAGACCAGAATGTGCAACTCGTTTGTATCCACTGTGACAAGAACCATGAGAGTGCCCAATGTCGTACCATCACCGGAGCATGCTTTAGATGTGGCTCCATGGATCATCAGATGAGGAATTGCCCGAGATCGAATAGACAGAATCAGCAGCCCCAAGGAGCACCGCGTTTGGCACCGCCACAAAATGCACTAATGGTACAGAATCAGGCAAGGCCACTCCAGCAACAGGCACCACCGTAACAATATAGACCCCAGCAACAGCAGCAGCAGGCCCGTCAACAAGGACAACAGTAGAATCAGTGTCTTCCACAACAAAACAGAAATGCGCCTCAAGGCAGGCAGTTGCAAGCTCCTATAAGGCCTCAGCAGCGAGGACAAGTGTATGCGGTCAACAGAGCTGATGTAAAGGCAGTAGGCAATGTTGTGGAAGGTACACTTCTTGTTAGTGGGATAAAAGCTAAGATATTATTTGACCCTGGCTCCACGCATTCATTCATATCCCATGCATTTTCTAAATTGATTAATGTGCATGATAGAGATCTTGAGTACATTTTGACTGTTGCAACTCCAGTAGGAAAACAAGTTGTGTGTACTAGTTATTACCCTAGTTGTACAGTTCGGATAAGAGAAGTTGTGTTACCCACAGATCTTATTCTGTTGGAAATGAAGGATTTTGATGTAATCCTAGGGATGGATTGGCTGGCAGGATACCATGCCACAATGGATTGTTTCCATAAGACCCTTATCTTCAAGTTGGATGAGACATCGGTAGGGGTGTTATTCTAGGGAGATAGGAGGAATCCTCGTGCAGGGTTTGTCTCAGCGTTGAAGGCTGATAGACTTTTGCGAAGTGGATGTGAATCCTATTTGGCGTTTATCACGGAGGATAAACGGTCCCAAGGGGTGGAGGAGATTCCTATTGTTTGGGAGTTCCCGGATGTATTTCCGGAGGAGATTCCAGGATTACCACCCATGAGAGAAATTGATTTCACCATTGAGTTATTACCGGGGACCGCTCCGATTTCGATTGCACCATATAGAATGGCTCCGGCGGAATTGGGAGAGTTAAAGATACAATTGCAAGAGTTATTGGACAAAGGTTTTGTTAGACCGAGTATTTTGCCGTGGGGAGCTCCGGTTTTGTTTGTTAAGAAGAAGAATGGTTCGATGAGAATGTGTATTGACTACCGGAGATTGAACCAAGTGACCATCAAGAACAAGTATCCATTGCCAAGGATAGATGAACTGTTTGATCAGTTGCAAGGTGCTTCGTATTTCTCGAAGATTGATTTGAGATCCAGTTAACATCAGCTGAGGGTTAGAGAATCAGATGTGTTGAAAACAGCTTTCCGAACAAGATATGGCCACTATGAGTTTCTAGTGATGCCATTTGGATTGACCAATGCACCAGCAGTGTTCATGGCATTGATGAACAAGATATTTGTCCAATATCTAGATCAGTTTGTAGTGGTGTTCATTAATTATATTTTAGTGTACTCCAAGACCAGAGAAGAGCATGAAGAACATCTGAGGATAGCGTTGTAACTTTTGAGAGAGAACCAGCTGTATGCGAAGCTCAATAAGTGTGAATTTTGGTTAGAGCAAGTCGCATGTTTTGGGGCACATTATCTCCAAGGAAGGATTGTCAGTAGACCCGTCCAAGATTGAGGCAGTAGTGAAGTGGGAAAGACCGAAGAATATGTCAGAAATCAGGAGTTTCCTTGGATTGGCAGGGTATTACAGGAGGTTTGTGCAAGGATTTTCGTCGATTGCAGCACCGTTGACGAAGTTAACGAGGAATAATGTACCTTATGCGTGGACAGACCAGTCTGAATCTAGTTTTCAAGAGCTAAAGAAGAGATTGACCACTGCACCAGTCCTTACTTTGCCATCCGGAAGCAGCGGTTTCACCATTTTTACCGATGCTTCGAACATTGGACTCGGTTGTGTGTTGATGCAAGAAGGAAAAGTAGTTGCATATGGGTCCCGGCAATTGAAAGATCATGAGAAGAACTATGCGACCCATGATCTTGAGTTGGCAGCGGTCATCTTCGCGTTGAAAATGTGGAGACATTACCTCTATGGAGAGAAGTTTGAGGTCCATTCTGATCACCGCAGCCTACAGTATTTGTTTTCTTAGAAAGAGTTGAATATGAGCCAGAGGATATGGATGGAGTATATCAAGGATTATGATTTTCCAATCAAGTATCACCCGGGGAAGGCGAATGTAGTTGCCGATGCTTTGAGTAGAAAATAAGTGGGCATGGCGAATTTGAGTGGTACTTGTATTTTTGAACAGTTCGAGGAGTTGAGAATAGATCTACAGCCACTGAGGAAGGGTGTCATAATTGCCAATATGTCAGTGTCAGAGCCTTTGTTCATTCAGAAAATCAAGGGTAGTCAGTTGCAAGATCCAGAGTTGGCCAAGATTTCAGAGCATATAACAGAACGTCCTGATTTTCGTATCGTGGATGGAGTTCTATACTACCGTGATCGTTTGTGTGTACCTAACATCGAGGATTTGAGGAACAACATCATGGCAGAAGCTCACAGCACTAAGTACTCTATGCACCCAGGCAGTACGAAGATGTATCAGAACTTGAAGGGCAGATTTTGGTGGAACAACATGAAGAGAGAGATTGCAGCGTTTGTCTCCCGATGTATGACGTGTCAGTTGATAAAAGCAGAGCATCAGAAGCCTCCTGGATTGTTGCAACCATTAGAGATCCCGGCATGGAAATGGGAGCACATTACCATGGATTTTATTTCGGGACTACCGAAGACTAGTAGGGGCAATGATGCAATATGGGTTATAATGGACAGACTCACCAAGTCAGCTCCTTTTATCCCCATGAAGACAGGGAAAAAGATGCACATGTTACCCCTAGCGGAGTTATTTGTCAATGAGATCGTCAGTAGACATGGACAGCCAGTTTCTATCTCACCCGACAGAGACAGCAGATTCGTATCAAGATTTTGGAAGACCCTACATGAGTCTATGGGTACGAAGTTATAGTTTAGTACGGCCTATCACCCTCAGACGGATGGCCAATCAGAAAGGACAACTCAGACTCTTGAGGATATGCTCCGTGCTTGTGTATTAGACTTCAAGACTCAGTGGGATGAGACTCTACCGTTGTGTGAGTTTGCCTACAACAATAGCTACCATTCTAGCATTGGGATGGCGCCTTTTGAGGCTTTGTATGGCAGAAGGTGTAGGACACCTATTTGTTGGGAAGAAGTTGGCACCCGCGGTTTCCATGGGCCAACTATAGTAAGTGAGACCAGTGACAAAGTGAGACAGATCCAAGAATGTTTAAAAGTAGCCCGGAGTAGACAAAAGAGCTATGCAGACTCTCACCGAAGGGATCTACAGTTTAAGGAAGGAGATAAGGTTTTCTTGAAGGTGTCACCTACCAGAGGAACATTGAGGTTTGGGCAGAAGGGTAAGTTATCACGGAGATACATTGGACCGTATGACGTTGTGAACGAGATTGGTGATGTGGCCTATCGATTAGCCTTACCACCCAAGCTTTCCGGTGTACACAACGTCTTCCATGTGTCAATGTTGAAGAAGTACATCCCCGATCCTTCACATGTACTCAGGCATCAACCGTTGGAAATCAGAGAAGATGCTACCTATGTTGAGAAGACCATTCAGATCACAGACACGAAGGTGCAAGAATTGAGAACGCCGACTATTCAGTGGGTGAAGGTACTTTGGGAGAATCATGGGCCGGAAGAGGTAATGTGGGAATTGCGAGATCAAGTGCAGAAGAAGTATCCACATCTCCTAACCGAGGTGAGTTTTATATTTCATTTGGAGGACCAAATGCCCTAAGGGGTGGAGGATGTAAAACCCCGACCCGAGTGATTCCGATTAGTACTAATTAAGCCGTGTGTTAGTGCTAAACTTGATTAGTGATTTTGACTAAGCTTAGACTAGAATAACTCTTTCATAATTTAGGACAGTTTTAGTACTTCGTGCTTAGTGGGACCCTTTGGGGGTTCCTTTTTAGATAGTTTTGCGTGTACTTGAGGGGATTCTTGAGATTTCTATAATTCTTGTCTTGATCCCGCTTTACTTGTCCCGCTAATCTCTACAACTTTCATGTTGATCCCGTAACCGTCCGGAACCCCGAAACCCGATTTTCCTAGTATTGAGGGCAAAACAGTCATTTTACATGAAATCTGTACCCAAAAGTCGATATCCCTGAAACCCGCGAAACATGTACTTTTTTGAAACTAGATATTTCGGTGATCATTTCTTCCTTCTTCGTGGATTTCGTTCGAGGTTCCGAAATTAGTGATTTCAGCCCTAAGAGATTCTCATTAGTGGAGCCCACTTCCAATTGCTTTAAATAAAGACCCTTCTCCCTCATTTCTCTTTTTCCTGCAACTCACCCAAACCTAGGGTTTTTCCCTTCTCTTCTTCTTCTCCTTGCTTCTTCACCACCAAATCTCCACCAAGCTTGCACTTAGAGCACAAGTGGTAGTTACCATTCTCTTCTCTACTAGAGCTCTCCATTGATATCATTTGTAGAAGGAAGCCACCCATTTTAGAACTTTCTTGAAGCTCATCTTGCCTTTTGAGGATTTTCCTAGTAAGTTCTCCTTCCCAATCTCTTGATATTTTGTTCTGCTAGCTATAGTGAGGCTCTATCTTCATTATTGAAGGTTTCTTCTTCTTCTTTCTTGTTTAACCCATTTTAGGTTTTGTATTTTAGGGGTTTTTGTGTAGCTTGGAGTTTGACTTGGAAGAGTTGATTAGAAGCTTGATTTTCTTGTCTAGAGACCTTGAGGCAAGTGGAGTTAATGGATGTGTTAGTTTTCAATGTTTTCCATGATCAACATGTTTGATTTATTATCTCATTAATGGTTGGTTTCACTTGCATTCATTGTGCTATAAATGCTTTTAGAAAGGGGTTGTTTAGCCTATTTATTGTCTTGAAATATGATTGATAGCCTTTGTTTTTTCTTGTGCCTAAGACTTGAATGAATCTTTGCAATTGGGGTTACATCTTTCTCTTTGTGATTAAATGTGGACATGAATGAATGGATGGATTATTTGTGGAGGTTGTTAGAAGTTTTAATGGAGTTGTGAAGATAATGTTGAGGTGCTTACATAACTTCCATTGGTATAGAATGGAACCTCAAGAAAAATGGGTTTGTAAGAGAAGGAGAATGGAGAGAAGAATTGTCCACGAAACCAGTTCTGGACAGTTCGCTCTAGCGAACTGCCCAGGAAAGGGTTCGTGTCATTCCAGAGAGCTGTTCGCTCGTGCGAACCCAGTGTCTGCTCGAGCGAACCCTTTCTAGCAGCCTTCCAGAGAATGGTTGGTTTGAGCGCACAAATCGTTCGCTCGTGCCATCCTGAACCAGGCAGGTCCGCTCGAGCGACCTTTGATCCGCCCGAGCGAACCCTCCCATAAGCCATTCCAGAAAGCACTTCGCTCGAGCGAACTCCATGTCCGCTCGAGCGAAGTGTGTTGTTCATCTGGGGCCACTTTGGAAGCAAAAATGAAATATCCTAACTATAGAGGGAGGTTTGTTAACATCCCTATCGTGATTAAAAGACTTATAACCGTTGTTTGAAGCTCAGTCGAGAAAGAGACTACAATCACAAGAATTCATTGAAGTTTTGGAAACTTCCAAGTGTATAAGGATCCGGAATGTCCCCAAATCCAAGGAGTACCAAGTTCTTATTAAATAAACATTCGGGATCCCTATTTACTTGAATTAATTTTAAAACCCGATATTTATCCCGATATTTCGAAAGTCTATTTCACCCCTTTTATTCTCGAAATTATGATTTTGGTTTATCAATCCCGAGAACATTGGAAGTGCACTTGTACGGTTTTACTTGTGTTGACATGCATGCCCGATATGACGTGATAGTTGTGACTTTCAGCACCCCGTCTTGCCCGGTAATATTCCTGTCCATGATTTGTTTTACACGTGATTTGATGTATGTGATTTAACCTATGAGTCGGCACCACTAAGCTTGGATGACCTGGTCGGTCTGATCTACCGACTTGGAGATCCCTTCCCGTCCCTCCAGCTGCAGCATGGATCCCAATGCCCGGTTTATTAACTGTGGTCTCGTCCTGATACCTGGCTCGCTCCCGTGGTTCCTGATATCCGGTTCGCTACCGTGATTCCTGACACCCGGTTTACTGCTGCCGTGGTCCCGTCCCGTATTTTAGTATATGTATATGTAAATGTTGCCGCACCTCCTCAATCCGGTGACCGAGGTCAACACCCGATACTAGTCACTTTGGTGATAGAGGATTTAGCTTCTTGTGGATGCCATCTTGCTTGTTTTCCCAATTTCCTTGGTTACCTCACATGTTTTATTATTGCATATGTGTTTTAAATTAAATGAATCATTTACTTCTTGAAAGTCATTGTCAAAACAGGTTTATGTATTTCCAAGGTAAATGCTTTTACTATCAAACGTTTATATCTTTCCTTCCACCTGCCAAACCGTCGTGTTTGACCCACTTTTGGTACTCAGGTCCTGATGTTATCTATCCCGAGGAGGAGAGTGAGGAGGCGGTCGGAGAACCGCAGTAGCTAGTTGAGTGGCGTGCCGACGATGTTATTTAAACATCCGGTCGCCTCGAGAGTGGTGTAATATTTTGGGGGTGTCATTAATTGATATTTTGGTGGTTATTGTTTTGTTTATATTGGCCTTTGTTGGCCTCTATTTTTGGGAAATTGTAACTAAATGATTTATGCTTAAACTTTAAAAGTACTTTTGAGTTAAGCTATAGAACATTGCTCATTCTGATACTTATTATTTAAATGCAACCAGTCTTACGTTTTATGGAAATGATTTATATGCTTGATTTGCCATACGCTTCCACAATTATACAAAATATTCATGTTGTTGTGAAATCCTCTCCGCGGACACCTGTGGGAAATCACGTGCACGGGTGATGTGTGTTCTTCATTACCCCGTGGGCGTTAGGCACTAACTATACCTATGATCTTTTATGTCACTTACTTCACAATTAGTCCCGATCCCGGATTGGTCCCCAAACCCGGTCCGGGGTCGCGACAGACTGGTATCAAAGCGAGACGTGTTTCAGGCAATTAAAAGAAACTAGAAATCCTAAGGACGTGGCGATGATTCGTTAGATCTTCCGTTAGCTAGAATTGCGTGAGCAATTTGTAATCCTGCTTTGGATTTTTATGTGCTAACAACTTGTTTTGCAGCATCATGCCACCTCGTAAGCGCCCGGTAAATGGCAATCCCACAGCAAGTAACAGTGATTTTACCGAACCGATTGAAGAAGATAGAACTGAAAAAACAATGCCGAATCAGTTTCAGCAGATGTTACAGGCTATGCTTGACCAGCAGCGCCAGGCAAACGAGAATCAAACTAGACTCCAAGAACAGATGCTTAAGAAAGATGAAGATCATGCTAGAGAGTTGGCAGAGATGCAAAGGCAGTTGTTGGAGGTGTTACAGAGGAGACCTGAACCAGTCCAGCCTCAACCTGTTATTGTCATTAATCAGAGGGAGCATGACCCCAATGCATTGTTTGAGAGATTCAGAAAGAGGGCACCCAAGGACTTTGTTGGCTCAGAAGATCCCTTGGCTGCAGATGACTAGTTAGACCATACGGAGAATATCTTCGAAGTCTTTAGGTGCACAGGAGGAGAGAGAGTGAAACTGGCAACATCTCTATTAACCTGGTTGGCAGACATCTGGTGGAAAACAGTAAAGGAAGAGTATAGGACAATGGCTGACGCAGTTGCATGGCAAAACTTTAAGATACAGTTTCGTGAGAAATATGTACCCACGCACATCAGGAGACAGAAGGTAGTGGAGTTTCAACAGCTTGTCTAAGGCAATACGATCGTTGAAGAATACCTCACTAAATTTGAGAGGTTGTCAAGATATGCCCCCGAATTAGTGGACACGGTGGAGAAAAAGATAACCAAGTTCCTTAAAGGACTTCACCCCATCATCGAGAGGGATGCTACGGGAGTTATACCACTGGTCACTTTTGAAAAGGCGATCAAGAGGGCCTACAAGTTCGAAAACTTCCACCACAAGGTCCTTAGATCTCAAGCCAAAGGACAGGGGCAACATCAACAGCAGCACAACCAGCAGAGGAACCAACATAACAAAAGGCAGAGGCAAGACCAGAATGTGCAACTCGTTTGTATCCACTGTGGCAAGAACCATGAGAGTGCCCAAAGTCGTACCATCACCGGAGCATGCTTTAGATGTGGCTCCATGGATCATCAGATGAGGAATTGCCCGAGACAGAATAGACAGAATCAGCAGCCCCAAGGAGCACCGCGTCCAGCACAGCCACAAAATGCACTAGTGGTACAGAATCAGGCAAGGCCACTCCAGCAACAGGCACCACCACAGCAATATAGACCCCAGCAACAGCAGCAGCAGGCTCGTCAACAAGGACAGCAGCAGAATCAGCGTCTTCCACAATAAAACAGAAATGCCCCTCAAGGCAGGCAGCAGCAAGCTCCTATAAGGCCTTAGCAGCGAGGACAAGTGTATGCGGTCAACAGAGCTGATACAGAGGCAGCAAGCAATGTTGTGGAAGGTACACTTCTTGTTAGTGGAATAGAAGCTAAGATATTATTTGACCCTGGCTCCACGCATTCATTCATATTGCTTGCATTTTCTAGATTGATTGATGCAGTCCCAGCTTGGAAATTGTGGAACTCCACTGCCTTCTATCTCCTGATGTGCATGGGTACATATTTATCACGAAACTGTATCTTGAAGTTTTGCCATGCAACAGCGTCAGCCATTGTCCACGAAACTGGGTTTACCACCAGTTAGAGAAGTTGAGTTTACTATTGAACTCCTTCCAGGGATTGCACTGATCTCAATTGCACCTTATAGGATGGCTCCTGCAGAGTTAGGTGAATTGAAACTTCAGTTGCAAGAATTGTTGAACAAAGGCTTTATTAGGCCAAGTGTTTCACCTTGGGGAGCGCCAGTTCTTTTTGTGAAGAAGAAGGATGGAAGTCTTAGAATGTACATCAACTACAGAAGGTTGAAACAGGGTTACCGTCAAGAACAAATACCCCTTGCCAAGGATAGATGAATTATTTGACCAATTACAAGGAGCAGCACACTTTTCCAAGATAGACTTGAGGTCAGGGTATCATCAATTGCGGGTTAGAGAGTCTGATGTGGCGAAGACGGCTTTCCGAACGAGATATGGGCATTATGAGTTCTTAGTGATGCCTTTTGGTTTGACAAATGCACCCGCAGTCTTCATGGTTCTCATGAACAAGGTCTTTGCAGAGTTTTTAGATCACTCTACAGTGGTGTTCATTGATGATGTCCTCGTGTATTCTAAGAGTAAGGAGGAGCATGAAGAGCACTTGAGGACATCATTACAGCTTTTGAGAGACCATCAGCTCTCTGCTAAGTTGAACAAATGTGAATTCTGGCTAGAACAAGTTGCCTTTTTGGGTCACATCATTTCGAGATAAGGATTAGCAGTTGATCCAGCCAAGATAGAAGCAATTATTGAGTGGAAGAGGCCTAGCAGTGTGACAGAAATCAGAAGCTTTTTGGGGTTAGCAGGATACTATCGGAGATTTGTCCAAGGTTTTTCGTCCATTGCAGCTCCTTTGACGAAGTTGACCCGGAAGAATGTACCTTTTGTTTGGACCGATCAGTGTGAAGGCAGTTTTCAGGAGTTGAAGAAAAGGCTAACCACAGCCCCAATCCTCACATTACCATCGGGCAGCGGTGGATTTGTTGTTTTTACGGATGCATCCAACGTGGGATTAGGCTGTGTATTGATGTAAGATGACAAAGTGATTGCCTATGGCTCGAGACAGTTGAAGAATCATGAGGTTAATTATGTAACTCACGACTTGGAGTTGGCAGCAGTAGTTTTTGCTTTGAAGATGTGGAGGCACTACCTCTATGGAGAGAAGTTCGAAGTCCATCCAGACCACCGAAGTTTACAATATTTGTTTTCGCAGAAGGAGTTGAATATGAGGCAGAGACGGTGGATGGAGTATATAAAAGATTATGACTTTCCAATCAAGTATCATCCGGGCAAAGTGAACGTTGTAGCAGATGCGTTGAGCAGAAAATCAGCAGTTATGGCTAGTTTGAGAGGAGTTAGTGTTTTCCAACAGTTTGAAGAACTTGGAGTGGAGGTACAACACTTGAGGAGAGGTGTTTTATTGGCAAATATGACCGTGTCTGAGCCTACATTCATCCAGAGAATCAAAGATAGTCAGTTGCAAGACCCAGAATTGGCCAAGATTGTAGATCAGATTGCAGAACGTCCAGATTTCAGGATTTCTGATGGAGTGTTGTATTTTCATGACTGGTTGTGTGTACCAAATGTTGATGATTTGAAGAATGAAATTATGATTGAAGCCCACCATACTAGATACTCTATACATCCGGGTAGCACGAAGATGTACCATAACTTGAAGAATAGATTTTGGTGGAATAATATGAAGCGAGAGATTACAGCTTTTGTGTCTCGTTCCTTGACATGTCAGATGATCAAGGCAGAACATCAGAAGCCTCTTGGTTTGTTACAGCCCTTAGAGATTCCGGAGTGAAAATGGGAGCACATCACTATGGATTTTGTCTCCGGTTTGCCTAATACCAAGAGGGGAAACAATGCGATTTGCATTATAGTAGGCTGTCTTACGAAGTCTACTCACTTCATTCCGATGAAGACTGGGAATATGATGCATATGGCACCACTTGCAAGACTATTCATTGACGAGATTGTTAATAAGCATGGCCAGCCTGTCTCCATCACCTCCGACAGAGATAGTAGATTTGTTTCGAGATTTTGGAAATCTCTTCTTGAATCCATGGGTACCAAACTTTAGTTCAGCACAGCGTATCATCCTCAGACAGATGGTCAGTCAGAGCGGACGATACAGACTCTTGAAGATATGTTGCGTGCTTGTGTATTGGATTTCAAGGTTCAGTGGGATGAGAACCAACCTCTTTGTAAGTTTGCGTACAACAATAGCTACCATTCTAGCATTGGAATGGCACCTTTCGAGGCACTCTATGGTAGGAGATGCAGAACTCCAGTCTGTTGGGAAGAAGTCGGTGTGCGTAGCTTTCATGGACCGACGATAGTTGGAGAGACAAGCGACGAGGTTAAACAAATTCAGGACAGATTGAAGATTGCTTGAAGCAGACAGAAGAGTTATACTGACACTCGCCGGAGAGAATTACAGTTTGAAGTGGGTGACAAAGTATTCTTAAAAGTCTCCCCGGTCAGAGGCACTCTAAGATTTGGGAAGAAAGGAAAATTGTCCAGCAGATACATTGGCCCATATGAGATTTTGAGCAAGATTGGAAATGTCGCATACAGGCTTGCGCTACCGCCGGAACTCTCTGAGGTACATAATGTTTTTCACGTCTCCTGCTCAAGAAGTATGTTCACAGTCCTTCTCACATTATTCCACACGAGCCTTTAGAGATTCGAGAAGACACATCGTATGTGGAGAAACCGGTTAGAATCATCGACACCAAAGAGCATGAATCGAGAAATCGGACTATCCATTGGGTCAAAGTACTTTGGGAGAATCACGAGCCAGAAGAAGCCACATGGGAATTGAAAGATCAAGTCCAGAAGAAGTATCCACACCTATTACCAGAGGTAAAATTATTTAAATTTGGTGGACCAAATATCCTAAGGGGTGGAGGATGTTAGACCCCGACCGAGACCAACTCGATTAGTACTAATTAAGTGAGTGTTTAGTCTTAAGCGAGTCTTAGTACTAGTTGGGTTAGAATGTGATTAGATTTAGTCTGGATTATAACTTTGGGGATTTTGAGGACGTTTAGTATGAGTCAAACACGCTCAGGGACGCCCTGAGTACATGAGTAAGAATGGGTTCTTGTTCTAGATCTTTGCTATGGTTGTGATTTTTATTTATCTTGAATGGTTTTATTATTTGTGACAACTTTCATTTTTAACCTGCATGCATTTGAGGCCCAGAAACCCAAGTTTTGGCCCAATAAGGGTAAATCTGTCTTTTCATGCAAAATCTGGGCACAATTTTCGAAGTCATGAAACTATGTCAAAAGTATACTTTTCCGAAACTAGATTTTTCGACGATCGTTTTGTTCTTCTTCGTCGATTCCATCCGGGGTCCACAAGACCACGTTTTAAGCGTTTCAGAACTCAGCTGCTAGTGACCCACTTCCGGACACTATATAAACTCTTCCTCTCATTCTTTTCCCTTTTTCCCAATCTTTGCAATAGTTGACCTAGAGTGACGAAAAGAAGGGTTTTCTCTTGACCTCTTCTCCCTTGGAAATCATCTAGCAAGAAGGGCCAAATCTCCGATCTGACTCTGCCAATCTCTTCCTCTCTTCTCAAGCTTTGTTTGGAGTGTTTTTGGAGCCAAACCATTGCACTATTCATCATCTTCAAGCTCTATCCTCCTTGTTCAGCTAGCTCTTGGTTGGTCTTCCTTTTCATTCTTTCTTTTCTTGTTCTTTAGCTCATTTAGAGCTTGTTTTTCATGATTTCAAACCCATTTTCGAAATGGGGGTTTGTAGTAGCCAAAATGATGATTTTGTGTGCTCTACTTTGGGGATTTTGTGTAGAGTTCGTGGAGCACCCCTTCTTGTTGATTTTTGTGAAGTTTTGCTTGACATTGGACTGAGGCAAGTAAACTCTTTAGATTTCTTCTTGTACATTGCACTATGGTTTTATGATTTTGTCATAGAAAGGTCTTGATGTTTGTTTTTGGATTGAATGGTTTAATTGTGGATTGAATGTTGTTTTTTACCCTTGGTGAGCATGGTGGCTCAGGGGTTTGTTTGGTTCAGAAGTGAGAAGAAGAAGGAAGAAAAATGCAAGTGAATGGAAGGAGAAAAGTGCAGTTTCTGCACTCAGACGAGTTCAGGCAGAAGCCTGTTCGCTCGAGCGACTGTAGGGTCTGCTCAAGCGAACATGCCTCTGTTTGAAGGACTTCGAACAGAAACCTGTCCACTCGAGCGAACTTCTGGGTTGGCTCGTGCGAACAAGTTTCTGTCTGGGGTCCGCTCGAGCGATGGTTTGACCGCTCGAGCGAACCTGATGCTCAAAGTCTTGGATTTTCAATCTTTTTCTAAATTTCTTGGAAATTGAAAACTAGACTATACTTTAGACTTTTAATTGACATTGTGTAAATAGGAACTCCAAAATGTACCTTACCTTCGGGGACATCAAACTATGTAAATTTCTAACATTTGGGTTTCAACTTCGCTAAGGTCAATGAATAGTCTTAGCCTATGCTTGATGGACTTTGTTTGCACTTTTGTTTTGATGCCTCATGCATCATCGTGTTCTCGTTTGATTTTCAAGTATGAATTCGTATTTAAGACGTGTTTCAAGATGTGTTTCAAGAATCAAAAAGAGAATCATTTCTTAAGTTTGTTAAGCATTAATATTATGCTATTTTGCTAGTCTCGTCGTGTTGTGTTTTATAAATGATCTCCCTCTTGTTTTGTCGTGTTCTCGAACGTGTATTGCTGTGTTTTGTGCATTCATGATATAAGTGAATACCACTGAGCTTGGACTGCCCTTTTAGCTTGATCCACTACCTGGGGGTCCTTAAACATGTGGACTGTCTGCAGACTAGTCGTATATTATATTACACATCGTGCGTGTTCGTGATCCGGTTCCGCGGCTGGATACCCCGTCTACCTTGTGTGGCGTGGGATCGTGTTTTTCGTGTCGTGCTTGTCGTGCGTGCTTGCTCTTGTCATCATGTATGACGGAGAAAGGATGAGCTCAATGTGGATTTATCTTTTCATGATATTATAAGTATTCATGCTAGTTTCGTAAACTTGAAACGTGTATTTAAATCTTGAATTGTTTTAGCACTATTTATCATATTCATGCCTAAATTGTTTATTTGCCAAACCGTCGTGTTTGATGTTTGTTATTTGATGTCCAGGTGCAGGAGAGTTCACGCTTGACGAGGAGTGCCCGGGGGAGGCTATTAAGCCACCCCCAGCACATGAGTGGCAGCCCAACGACGTCATCTAGACGCCGGTCTGGATCTTGATTCTCGTTTCGCCTAGTTTGGGTTATTCTCTTTGGGATTGTAATTATCGTATTGGCCTCTGTTGGCCTCTCAGGGTTTTGTAATTGAAAGTAAAAATACTTTGTTTAAATATTGAAACTTAATCATGGTAGGAATGCTATGTTGACATTCTCTTTTGATACCAAGTCTTGATATTATAATTTCTCTTGTATCTCATTGTTTAAGATTTGTGTGACATGTTTTGCTACACGATTCCGCATATCCATTCGTGTGAGCTAGACCCGTGTCTTGGGATCCTCACCGCGGAAACCTGTGGGAAAAATAACAGCGGCGGTATGTTTTATTTTCTAGTTAATCATATCGCCGCGCAGTCGCGGGCCCGGGCCTCGGTCCCGGGTCGCGATAGAAGAAGTGAGGGAAAAGACACACATGGGTGAGTTTTGAGTTGGGTGGGGTGTGGGCCCTGTTAGACCCCGACCCAGACCAACCAATTAATACTAATTAAGTGAGTGTTTAATCTTAAGTGAGTCTTAGTACTAGCTGGATTAGAATGTGATTAGACTTAGTCTGGATTATAGCTTTGAGAATTTTGAAGACGTTTAGTATGAGTCAGACACGCTCAGGGACGCCCTGAGTACATGTTAAGAATGAGTTTTTTGTTCTAGATCTTTGGTTTGATAGTGATGTTTATTTCTCTTGAATGGTTTTATTATTTGTGACAACTTTCATTTTTAGCCTGCATGTATTTGAGGCCCAGAAACCCAAGTTTTGGCCCAAAAAGGGTAAATCTGACGATTCATGCTAAATCTGGGCACAATTTTCGAAGTCGTGAAACTATGTCAAAAGTATACTTTTCCGAAACTAGATTTTTCAACGATCGTTTTGTTCTTCTTCGTTGTTTTCATCCAGGGTCCACAAAACCATGTTTTAATCGTTTCAAGTTCAACTGCTTTGGGACCCACCTTCCAGACACTATATAAACTCTCTTACTCTCTCTCCTCCATTCTTCTTCCCTAAAATCCTTGCACCGTCCTTGACCTAGAGTGATGTAAGACCCCGACCCTCAATTTTTGGGTTTAGCATTATTTTAACCATGATTTAGCTTTTTAAACAAGATTAGAGATGATTTGACTTTGTTTTTTAGTTTGAATAGATTTTTCATAACTTTGGAGAGTTTTAAAAGACCATTGACTTTGTTTTGACCCAACCCTTGTAAATTGTATTTTTGTGAGAATTTATTCTTGGTTTCTAAAAATTCCAAATTTTTATTCCTTTTGACTCATTTTATTGTTATAAACAACTTTCATGTTTTGACCATCTTGATTTAATACTCAGAAATCACGTTTTTCGAGAAAAAGGGCAAAAATGACAATTTTCACTAAATCTGTCCATAAATTTCGAAAATTCCAGAAATTGGGGAAAATATACTTTTTGAAAACTAAATTTTTCGACGATCGTTTTGTTCTTCTTCGTCGATTCCATCCGGGGTCCACAAGACTAAGTTTTAATCGTTTCAAGTTCTACTGCATTGGGACCCACCTTCCAGACACTATATAAACCTTCTTCTTCTTCTCTCCCCATTTCCATTTTCCTGCAACTTCTTGACCTAGGGTTGGGAGAGAAAACCCTCTTTTTCCCAAAGCTTCTTTCTCTTGGATCTATGGCTAGGAAGCTCCATTTGCAAATCTAAAAACGTGGTTTTCTTCCTCTCTTCTCAAGCTTCGATTGGACCCGTTTTTGAGCCAAATCCCCGACACTATTCATCATCTTCAAGCTCTCTTCTTCTTGTTCAGCTAGCTAAAGGTTAGGGCTCTTGTTCCTCTTTTCATTTGATGTTCTTTTAGTTCATTTAGAACTTGTTTTCTATGTTTTCAAACCCATTTTCGAAATGGGGCTTTGTAGTGACAAAAATGGTGATTTTTATGTGCTTTCTTTTGGGGCTTTTGTGTAGATTTCGTGGATCAACTCTTTGATTTGGATTTGTGAAAGTTTTTCTTGGCATTTGGACAAAGGCAAGTGATCTCTATAGGATTTCTTATGTATATTGCTTATGTTTTCATTATGGTTTCAATCTTTCATTAAGACATGTTTTCCATATTTAATCTCATAATACAAGTCATGTTCATGCTCTTTCAAGTCATGGGTTTTAGCTTCCTCATTTGTCTTGTTAGCAATGATTTTGTAAGTTCTTGGAATCATGTTTGATCTTGTTAGTTTTATGATTTTATACCTTAAAATGTCTTGATGTTTCTCTTTGGAATAAATGGACAAATTGTGGATGGAATGCTCTATAATGTGTGGAATGAATTCCTTGGAAAGCATGGAGGCTTGGGGAGTGCAGGTGGTAAAAATGTAGAAGTGAAGAAGGGAGAGAAAGTTGTAAAAATTCTGAACAGAATGCACTGCCCGTGCCTGTTGGTCAGCTGTCGGTCCAACTTCGGTCGACCAACAGGTCGACCGACACCAACCGAAATTTGTCGGTTCAATTTCCAGAGAGCAACATTTTTGTCAGGTCATCCGTCGGTCAAGTCTTCGGTCGACCGAGGATCTGTCGGTTCGAATTCCAGAGAGCAGTAATTCTGGGCTGGGATCTGTCGGTCAAGCCTTCGGTCGACCGACAGATCGACCTCGGTTAACCGACGGTTAACCGAGCGTTGACTGACAGTTACATAAAGGACTGTTTTGAAGGACTTTTGCGAGAAGGAAAACTAGACTAGGTTTTAGACCTTTTTGTTGACTTTGTGCACTTGGAATTCCAAAATGTACTATAACTTCTGGGGCACCAAATCTTGTCAAAACTCCGACATTTGGGTTTCCGCTCCACAAGGGTCAATGAATGGTCTTAGCCTAAACTTGATAGATTTCGTGTTTGAACTTCTGTTTTGATGTTACGTACATCCTCGTGTACTCGCCTTGAATTTCAAGTATAAGTTTGTTTGGAGATTTGTTTCATGGATCAAAGTGCTTGTTTTGATGCTTCGTGCATCATCGTGTTTTCGTTTGAATTTCAAGAATAAGCTTGTTTTAAGACGTGTTTCAAGAATCGTGTTTCAAGAATCAAAAAGGGAATCATTTCTTAAGTTTGTTAAGCATTTATATTATGCTATCGTGCTAGCCTTGTCGTGACGTGTTTGACAAATGATTTCCCTCTCGTTTTGACGTGTTCTCGAATAAGTATTGTCGTGTTTTATGCATTCATGATATAAGTGATTACCACTGAGCTTGGACTGCCCTTTTAGCTTGATCCACTACCTGGGGGTCCTTAAACATGTGGACTGTCTGCAGACTAGTCGTGTCTTGAATTGACACATCGTGCGTGTTCGTGGTCCGGTTCCGCGGCCGGACACCCCGTCTACCTTGTGTGGCGTGGGATCGTGTTTATCGTGTTGTGCTTATCGTGCTTGTCGTGCGTGCTTACTCTTATCATCATGTATGATGGAGAAAGGATGGGCTCTTTGTGGATTTACTAATCATGATATTATATGTATTCATGTCTTGTTTTGTATATCGTACATGCACTAGTGATTTCTTGATAAGTATCTTGTACATGCATTGTTTTTAAATCTTGTACACTTGTTTCAAGTTCAATGAAGTGTTTTTAGTTCTTGTTTCCTTTAAACTTCGATTTTGTTTATGCTCTTGCCTATATTGATCACCTGCCAGACCGTC
The DNA here is from genome assembly GCA_028538565.1 of Umbellularia californica. Classification (NCBI taxonomy): domain Eukaryota; kingdom Viridiplantae; phylum Streptophyta; class Magnoliopsida; order Laurales; family Lauraceae; genus Umbellularia; species Umbellularia californica. The sequence continues at coordinate 37,015,864 of JAPQWN010000005.1, read as the reverse complement.
GTGTCTGATATACTTCTACTTTGGTGCTCTAGATAGCAGGTCCTTGTTTTGAGCTAGTTCGCGTGCAGAGGGCTGTTGAGCCACGAGTTTTGCAGTCTTGTTGTGTCAGCGATGTCATGTTGACGTCATGCTTGACTCCGGAGTTACGTTACACCATTGGGTAGTATTTGTTCTAGCTTGTTTTTGTGTACGGCTTTTGTTAGCCTTTTTCGTGGGAATTGTAATTAATGCACTCGCTAACTTGTAACTTGAATATGCTTGGGTAATGATAAGCCTGTTACTGTCAGCTCTGTATATCTTGATATTATGAATTGTTCCAGTCTGAGTTTAAATATGTTTATGATAATCTTATGCTAACAGATCGAGTACGACACGGAACCCGATGGATACGGATTCCGGGTCGTAACGTCTTGTATAGCTTCCGCGAAATATTTTGTTGTGTTGTGAATTTTGTCATCCTCACACACGCGGATCCTGGGAGGGGAAATAAAAACCCCCCACACTCGCGTCCCCGAGATCGGATCCCGGTTTTGGGGGCGTGACAAGTGAAGAAGAGAATAAGGTTTTTCTCTTGGTCTTTTTCCCTTGAATCATCCATCAAGAAGGCTCCGATCCCCGATCTGACTCCGCCATTCTCTTTCTTTCTTCTCAAGCTTCATTTGGGGCGTTTTTGGAGCCAATCCCTTTTACTATTCATCATCTTCAAGCTCTCTTCTTCTTGTTCAGCTAGCTCAAGGTTAGAACTCTTCTTCGTTCTTTCATTTGATGTTCATTTAGCTCATTTAGAGCTTGTTTTCCATGTTTTCAAACGCATTTTCGAAATGGGGGTTTGTAATGACCAAAATGGTGATTTTTGTGTGCTCTATTTTGGGGGTTTTTGTGTAGATTTCGTGGATCTCCCCTTCTTGTTGAGTTTTGTGGAGTTTTTGCTTGACATTAGGCTAAGGCAAGTAAACATTTTTGTCTTTCTTAGTGCATTATGAGTTTTGGGTATTTTACCTTGTGAATGGTTTAGTGGTTTTGAAGTTTTGATTGAATGAGAATGGATATTTGTGTGAAAATCATCCCTTGGAAAGCTTGTAGGCTTGGGGAGTGCAGGTGGTTCAAGTGTGGGAGTGAAGAGGGGAAAGAAGTGTGAAAAATCTGAACTGAAACGCACTGCCGCGTTTTGTCGGTCAGGTGTCGGTTAGCTGTCGGCTAACCGAACTCCCAAGTTTGGTCGACCGACAGCCAACCGAGACCTGTCGGTCCGAATTCTAGAGAGCAACATTGTGCCAGAAATTCCGTCGATCAGGTGTCGGTCAGCTGTCGGCTGACCGAACTCCCAAGTTCGGTCGACCAACAGCCAACCGAGACCTGTCGGTCTGAATTCCAGAGAGCTGCATTTCTAGGCTGAGACCTGTCAGTTAGCCGTCAGTCGACCGGCAGATCAACGTCGGTTAACCGACGGGTAACCGAGGGCTGACCAAAATTTACCAAAAGTGATGTTTTGAAGGATTTTCGTGAGAATGAAAACTAGACTAGGATTTAGACCTCTATTTGACATTGTGCGCTTGGAATTCCAAAATGTGCTATAACTTCTGGGGCACCAAATCTTGTAAAACTCCGACATTTGGGTTTCAACCTCACAGGGGTCAATGAATGGTCTTAGCCTAAACTTGATAGATTTCGTGTTTGGACTCTTGTTTTGATGTTTCGTGCATCATCGTGCATTTGCTCGAATTTCAAGTATAAGCTCGTTTTAAGACGTGTTTTAAGAATAAGAAAAGGGGAATCATTTCTTAAGTTTGTTAAGCACTAATACTATGCTATTTTGCTAGTCTTCTCGTGTCGTGTTTGATAAATGATTTCCCTCTTGTTTGTCGTGTTCTCAAACGTGTATCACCGTGTTTTGTGCATTCATGACATAAGTGAATACCACTGATCTTGGACTGCCCTTTTAGCTTGATCCACTACCTGAGGGTCCTTAAACATGTGGACTGTCTACAGACTAGTCGTATATTATATTACACATCGTGCGTGTTCGTGTTCTGGTTCTGCGGCCGGCCTCCCCGTTTACCTTGTGTAACGTGGGATCGTGTCTTGCGTGTCGTGTTTCGTGCGTGCTTACTATTGTCATTTTACGTGATAGAGAAAGGATGAGCTCAATGTGGATTTATCTTTTCATGATATTATAAATATTTATGCTAGTTTCGTAAACTTGAAACGTGTACTTTAATCTTGAACTGTTTTAGCACTATTTTTCATATTCATAACTAAATTGTTTATTTGCCAAACTGTCGTGTTTGATGCATTTTATTTTGGTGTCCAGGTGCAGGAGGTACCGCGTTTGACGAGGAGTGTTTGGAGGAGGCTATTGAGCCACCCCCAGCACATGAGTGGCAACCCGACGACGTCATCTAGACGCCGGGCGGGATCTTGACTTCTCGTTCATCTAGTTTTGGGTTATCTTTTGGAATCTTTTGTTGTATTGGCCTTTGTTGGCCTCTCTTGGATATGTAACTTGAATTAATATATTTTTATTAATGGTGAAACTTTAATCATGGTAGGAATGCTATGTTGACAATTCTCTTTCGATACCAAGTCTCGGTATTTTTATAAATTCCCTTGCATCTTATTGTTTAAGACTAGTGTGATATGTTTTGCTACACGCTTCCGCATATCTAGTCGTGTGAGCTCGACCCGTGTTTTGGGATCCTCACCGCGGAAACCTGTGGGAAGACAGGCGGTATGTTTTATTATAATTAATCACATCACTGCGTCGCAGGCCCGAGTCTCGGTCCGGGGTCGCGACAGGCCCCACCAGGGCAATCCACTACAAGTGCTTAAAAACTCCATATGAGATTGATGAAGAAGAGTAAGATGATTGTCGAACAACCTAGTTTCCAAAAAATATATTTTTCACATGATTTACAAACATCGAAATTCATGCACAGAGTTTTAGGTGAAAAGTCTGTTTTGCCCTTTCTGCTGAAAAACATAATTTCTGGGTTTCAAAAATGGACGGCGAGAACATAAAAGTTGTAGGGGCTAATATGACAAATCAAAAGAAGTAAAAATCGGAATTTTTCCAAAATCAAGAATGAATTCTCCCCACGTGCACATGGGTCACACAAGCTACCACCAGCCCGTGTCAAACTAAGCTCAACGGCTCTCAAAATTCCCCAAAGCTATGAAAATATAGTCGAGCTCACAATCTAAGCTAAACGCCATCTAATCCCACATAAGAACTAAACTCAACTTAGACAACGCTAAGCACAACAAACCTGGGTCGGGGTCTGACACCCACAATATGCATCTACTAATCAAATTGTGCGAGAACTGTCTGTGTGGTTTATCTTCATTGTACATTCTTTTCATATTAATATATTTTTCCATTACTGATAAAAAAAATGTGTGAGAACTATATTGCATGTGATTATTTCCATTGTGTCTACTCTAGCCAATTTCTTGTGCAAGTCATTCCTAATTTAGGGCTAGTTCTCACACAAGCTTTGAGTCATGTCTGTCTTCCAAATTAAGTTTCCATATTAGGGCGAGATTTGATATTGAATCTTAGAAAATATTAGACATCGACTGATTTATTACTTTATTGAAGCCCATTGATGATTGACCTGCCCTCACGTAGAAAACAAGCTGCAACATTGATGGATGCTTTGTGATCTTGTTATAAGTCATAATAGGATCTTTATGTTATTAGTAGGAACCATGAGGGGTTCTTTGTTCTTCATCATCAGCATCATCATCAAGTCCTTATCCCAACTATGTTGGGGTGGGCTACATGAATTATGCTTCTCCATTTCAATCTATCCTAAGCCAAATCCTCAGATAAGTTGCATGTTTTCATATCTATTAGCCAAAAATCATTCTTTATAAAGAAAGAGGGTCGTCCCACTTTGGGGTTTCTATGTGGAATTAACAGCCATATATGATGTCCTTTGAAGTATTTTGAAGTCGGCAGTCGTATGTGATGTTGTGTGAAGTCAACGGCCATATGTGATGTGGGAAATCGGCACCCATAGTGCGTCCCTATGCGGAATTGACAGCCATATATGATGTCCTTTGAAGTCGTTTGAAGTTGGCAGCCATTTATGATAATGTGTAAAGTCGACAGCCATATGTGAGGTGTGAAATTGGCACCCATAGTGCGTGTGCATTTGTGTGTACGTGTGAGTGTGTGTGTGTGTGTGTGTGTGTGTTCTGAAGTACCTATGAGGATCACCATGTCAAAGTATCCTACATAAAGCACATGGGCACATAAGAGCATGTGTGCGCATGCTTGTTTTGAAGTACCTCAAGGATCACGATGTCAAAGGATCCACACCAGCATTAATTGGGCTGTATCCAAGACGGATAGAAAGTCTACTATAGGATATCGTACATCCGTCGATTAGAACCTTGTTTCTTGGAAAGTAAAAGCGAAAGGAGTTTTGGCAAAATCAAGTGTTGAAGCTGAATATCGGGCTTTGGCCCATAGATGCTATGAATTGATGTGGCTGAGAATATTGTTAGATGAAATGGGATTTAAGAAGGTAGACCTATTGTTTTGTACTCTGATAACAACCAACAATTAAATTAGCCAAAACCCGATATCATGAAGGAACGAAGCATGTGGAAGTTGATTGTCACTTGATTAGAGAAAAAGTCAAAAAAAAGGACATGTTGCTAGTATATACAAGTACAAAAGACCAAGTTATAGATTTCCTTACAAAAGCAGGCGACAAGAGATGGTTAAATAATGTGATGTCCGAGCTGGGCATAGTAAATATATATGCACCACCTTGAGGGGGAGTGTTATAAGTCAGAATAGGAGCTTTATATAATTAGTAGGAACCATGAGGGGCTCTTTGTAACTAGCCAGGAAGAAATTCTGATTATTTCAAGGCTTAGACAATTACTAATGTTTCGTCCAGACATACTGATGAAGATCTCCTTGAACTATAGGTGACGTGCTGGAGGAGGTAATTGCTTTAGGTAAAGCCTTGAAGGCTTCTTTCCATCATGTGAAGAGGAGTGCTAATGAGGTGGCAGACGTGTAGAAACATTAGCACTCTTAGGTATGTAGGAAGGAGTCAATTGCCAGAGTCTGATAATTAATCAGGATGCATCTCTTCTTCCTGTTGTCTAGGCTTCTTGGTTTCTTTGTCTTTCTTGGTTGTTTTGGTAGCTTGCCAGTATATTTATTCTCTTATACTGTTTAAGCTACTTTAATAAAATCAGTATTCATCAAAAACAGGAAAAAATATTGATGAAGGTACAAAACATAGGGATTTTTATGAAAAAATTAAGTTTAAACCATTATTAAACAGTTTTATGAAAAAAAAAAAAAAAAACCCCCGTAAAATAATGAAATAATTTTTTGTACATGTTTTTGGACGAAATTACCCCAATTGATGATATCGTCAACCTCTTGCAACTTTTCTTTGTCTTCTTGGACTTTTCTTCTTCAATAGTTTTCATACCTAATTGTATCAGGTTTGGAGGGGATGATGCTGAAATTTGATGGAAGTTGAACATCCATTTCAAATAAATGAAGGAAAATCGAAAGGAGGCGATGAATGCATCAAAGAATAAGGGTTTGACAATTCTTTCACAAATCACATAATGAAGTGTGTTCAATCCATCCACTATTTAATCCATTCTTAAAGAAAGTTCAAAGATTCTGAATCAACGGAACAAAAAATACTCTTGGGGATCTAAAACTCCACACAAACAATACAATACCTAATAAAAAAACCTCACATTCACTACTCAAAGATTGCCTAACATGGCTCCTACATGTTGCTCACAAACATCAAAACCGATGAAATTCCCCCAATAAGTGGAGTCAAACTATAAATATTCACCAAAGCACACCAAAATTCATCCCCTCCAACCTCACTTGAAGTCAACACCAAGTCAAGAGAAAATCCTCATTTAGGCATTTCACCAAACACCTTCCACTCCGAACTCGAAATCTCAAAACTCATGCGAAGGGGGACAACAAATGTGTAGAAACTAAGCATGGGACCCACATACCTAAGGAAGATTGCCGAGATTACTCAAGGAAGACCACTGGGACACAAAATACAATGATTTTTATAACCTTTCCATCACTAGGTAGAAGATGGAGCAGAATATCATCTTTTGCAATGAAAGTTGACGATTCGTCAACTTGGGCGATTTCTTCAAAAAAAATGTACAAACAATTATCTTGTCATTATATAGTTTTTCTTCATAAAACTGTTTAATTAAGATTTAAGCTTAATTTTCTCATAAAAATCCCCAAAAAAAAATATTGATGGAGACATGAATCTAGATTGAACCATCTGCTTTCTGGAAGCATAGCCCATCTAATTGGGGTTGTCTAAGTGCTACTTTTCAAAGTAGGCACCAAATTCTGTTGGTCAAGTTTTTTATAGTCAACTTGTAGTTTGATGCAACTGTCCCATCTTTAGGCTTGGACCCATTTCATGAAATGAGAAGAAGGGAAAACTGAAGCGGACAATAGAATTAGTCATAAGAAGGGGCATTGGTGAATCCTATGCATTGCTCAGGACAATACTTCCTGAAGAAGGGGCCATCAATGAGGGACTAACAAAGAACCAACAACATGGGCCATCAGAATGAAGTATCAAGAAATGACCATTAGAAAGGAATTCTAAAATCTGAAGAGAAATAAAAGCCTTAAAAGTCCGAAGAGAGCCAACTGCTTTGACAAAGCGTCCAAACGTTCAAAGAAGCATAAATTTTAACTGTGAAAAGGAACTGGCATCTCCAAGTAGAAACATAAATCTGTGGAAATGGGGATTTGAGAATAATTTGTAGCTAGAAAGGAAGTGGCATCTCTAGGTAGAAACATGAACCTGTGGAAAGTGGGGATTTGAGAACGCCCAAAATCGTATATTTTATGGGAAGAGAGGCCCCATTTGGCCCAGTTGAACCCACCAAGTCAACATCATAATTAATTGTCTCATGGTGCCACTTGTGGTATGGTGAGTGGTATGAAAAGAGATGGCAAGTGAAAATGTCCAGTGCTGAACAGGTCTCTGTTTAATTGCAGTAAAAAATGAATCGGAAGTCTTAGCGTGGACTTCTATAATTTTTCTCATCAGCAAGATTATGGGTTATGTGCCATCTGTAAAATTAAATGATTCTATGATTTCTAGGGATTTTCCCTTGAAGATCAAGAAACCCTAAAAGTATGAAAAGAGGGAAAAGATGAGAGGAGGAAGATTTAAATCAAATGAATGGAATTGCATCGTTGCCCATGGTGGGGCAAAACTACTAGTGTATAGTTTATTATATTCTGAATAAGTACAGAAAACCCCCAAACTTCTTTCTTTTTACAAAAGAGCTCACAATATTCTAGTAAACTCTCAACACCATCAAAATAAGCCATCCATTTCAGTTATAATTTTCTGGCCATAGGCCACTTGTTGAAGGAAATGGAAATGAGGCTTCTATTCTGAGCATATAGTGGATCCCTAATTGTTCTCATATTTTATGTCAACTACTTGTTTCACTTATGGTAGCTTGTCGGACAACTTTTCTGTTTCAAGGACGTTCATTAATTAGATTTGAATACATGAACATTCAACAATTCTAGCTTACTATCAGGGTAACATTAAACAGCTATCTATAATCTATATTCTATCGAAAGTACTAGGCAATTAAAAGGAAAAGATTCAATACTATAAAACTCGAAACTTGCCAGTCATATATAGTAGAATCTTGTCAAAACTGGATTTTTCTTTTTCATCTATGACCAAAAGTTTATTAGGGTGCCGGAAAAGAAGCAAAGAGTACTGCAAGTCAGTCTTGCAAAAATACAAGCACAAAAGAGAGCACTTACACTGTAAGATACAGTATATGATACCCTTGATTTGCCATTTTTGTGTTACCGATGCACTTCAGTGATCTGTTTGGTGGCGATTTTGTTCAAAGCTCTGTTTATCTTGCTTAAAAACTAATAAACATAAGTGATTAAAGCTATCATCCTAATCTAAACGGTTTGTCTGAATGCAGTTTTCAAGAGGACCAAATATGCATTCATGCATTGATGATGTAGAATATGATTCTTTGTATTTTATTGGGTATGGCAAGAGAGGAATAATTTATTTTTCTGTGGTAAGGCATTAACAAAGAACAGGTTGCCAGAGAAGGTTAAAGTTGGACTTCTTCAATGGGCATTCCATGGTTGTCTCTTGTGCATTTTCTTCATGACTGGAGTTTTCTTGTTGATCTTGCTAGTCTTTTATCAATTGTTGGGTTTGGGATGTTTGCTGGAAGTTGTATTATGGTTCAGTTTCTTCCTGGGCTCAACTTTACCTTTGATCTTATTTTTTATTTTTTATTTTATTTCTTTCATCCCTTGACTTCACTATGACCAAAAGTCCTTTTCGATCTGTAATTTCTGTTTCTCATCTCCCTTGACTTTGATTTGTAATGATCATATTCTTTATACCCCTCTTTATAATTATGCTTACTCATATTATCATAATCCCATTTTCTTAGCAGAGCTTGACAATGCCTGTTCTTTTCACTCATTTTATGCCGCACATGTTTCATTGTTAACTTAAAAACTACAAAACAAGTGGGAAAAACCAGAAAATTAGCATATGGTCGCTCGTATACTTATTTGTCAAAAACCAATTATGTTTGGTGGGAGTTTTGAAAATGAACAATCGTTATTACGTTAAAGAATTCCATGAGCTTTTCCACAGGAATCTTGTTGAATTTTCTACAAAAACTTGAACTTTGGAATATCATGGCTCTTATGAAATAGATGGACTATGTGCGTGCCTAAATTATTACGGACTTAGTTTAGGTGATGAAGGGGATTAGGAAAATCCTGTTCAGCTGATTGGAGAAGTCACCGACAGCCTGAATCCTGAAAAAAGGGAAGAAAGAACAGTCAGGGCCCGAGGCTGCTGTCAGCCAAAGGCACTCCGACGCCTGAGTTAGTGCAGTCACTGAACTAGGGTGAAGTGAAGAAGGTGTTAGCAGAATAACAGTGCAGGCTGTATATTGCATGTACCTGTTCATGGCTCTTCATGCAGGCATATATAGAGGAGAGTAGAAGATTCCATAGTGGAGGTAGGTGAGGATACTTGTCCCATCAGTCCACACCTGTGATCCTTAGTGGGGGTAGGTGAGGATACTTGTCCCATCAGATCTCCCCTCAAATCCCTCACATAAATGTGGATGTGATCTGTTGATAGGAACGAGCCCTTATCAATGGCCGGTGGCCACCCTACTTGTCAGGGACTCCCTATAAAGTACCCGTCCCATCTGATAATGGGAATTGGACGCCCATTGTTCACCTCGGCCAAGGGGCCGAACTGGAAAAGGAACCGAGGTCAGTTATGCCTGGGATCGGACAAGGATGCTAGCGCGAGGCTGAGCTCGGAAGGATGTGGTCGGTGCTTCTACCTGGACCAGTCCCACCTTGACAACGGCTGAGATGCTGCTGTGCCAGAAAGGTGGGGGTTAAGGCCTTTTCTGATTGGTACCATTGCCGAGGCCGAGATAACATCGGTTTCGGTGGAAACAGTCCACACAACTGCCCCCTGCTCCTGACCTCGGGGGCCTGGACAATACCACGGGGTTAGGAGTGATAGGACGGGTATTTCCCGAAACCGATCCCATAGCTTATAAAAAAGCGTGGGGTGTCGTTTTGCTTTCCGAGGCGCATTTAATAGCGCCTGGCTGTCTGGAGGCGGTTTAATAGCCCACCCATATCATCATGAAGGCGACGCGGTGCTGCCACGTGTCACGTCCCTAATGGTCGTGACTTCTTATCGAGGAGACGGGTGGCGTGCTCGAGGTAGTGTCTGCGAGCGCATTTCGGGATACAAACAGATTTTTCATCTCTGTATAAAAGCTCTCGTCCTCAAAGGAGGACCACTTTTGCTGTCACTGCGTTTGGAGCTTCTGCCTGAGATCTGCCTGAAGCCTCGTCGTCCGAAAAGTCCATTCGTTGCTTTTTGAAGCTCAAGTTTCCGTTGTCCCTACACTCCTTCCGGCCTTGTGTCCTAGTGAGTTCCTCTCTGCCCTTCTGCCATTTTTCCTTTTCTGGGGTCTTTTTTCTTTTGGGGGTTTGTGCTCTCTGTCCTTCTTCTCCGTCGCCGTCACCTATATTCCGGTTTATGTTGGGGAAGATGGGTGATGGACCCGAAAGAAATTTTCCGTCCTCTCCTCCCGCACCCCGGGGGCTAACCTGGGTCTCGGCGGAGGAGGGAAAATCTCGGGCATCAACATTTTTGTACGGGTATGCCAGATTTACTTTCTACTTGAAATTTGGAATGGTGATAATCCGGAGATTCACCTTCACAAGTGGAAAGAAAATCAATCCTTTTTTCTAACTTTTCAAATTGCATAAATATTAAGAAAAGAGACAAGTTTTTTTAGAATGCCGTAAGAGGCGTTTTTGTTTGTTTGCCGTGAAAGGCGATTTTGCCGTGAAAGGCGTTTTTACAAAACTCATCAAATATGAAAGACAAGAATTGTGATTTCTTTTTGTCTCTTTAAGAAATACAAACTACAATAGAAAAGGAAGAAAAGGGATCTAACTTCTCAGGAGATTGTGGGGACACGTTGAGATCGACGGTCGCAAGTCATGTATGGGCTTCGCCATCGTCCTTCAAATGAGAACATGTGATGCTTTGATTCTTTGGCTTGGCTCCTAACCTCAGTTTTTTAAAGGACAAGGACCAAGAGAAGGTCCTATATCCAATGAAAAACCAAATAAACGGGCTGAAAAGCCGCGTTTAGGCCATGTTGGAGAAGGAGGTGACCTTGGGGGGGTGGCCCCCCAAGGGACGTTGATCACCTTGTGGTGCTTCCGGGAGCAAAGTAGCAGGACTTCGTCTCCCTCTTGGATTTTCTGGTTTTTCAGAGCTTGCACTTAGGATCTCTTTTCATCATGCTTTCTTCTTGGAATGGACCTCCTTTTATAGGCTTTTGGTAGCCATGAGGTGTTTATTGGCATTGATGGCCATGATGAAAGAATTGATGAGGAGTTACAAGTTGATTTTGTAACTCCTTTTTCAAGGCTTGTGATTGGCCGATGAAGGTAGTGGGCATTTAATCACCTTTATGCTTCATGATGATGGGAGTTTCATGGGTTTAATGCCATGATTGCTTGGATTTGTAACTCCCAAATGCTTGGTTCTGATTGGGCCGTCCAAAATAATGCGTTAATGATTGCTTTAATGGGTCAATTAACGACATTAAGTGGCTGCCAAGGCATGTGAAGAGTCGCGGGCCATGCTGCGCCTTTTGAGATTCTTCTTGCGATCATCACGGGTGGATCCACACATTATTTGATGTCGGATTGCGATGCAATTTCAGACATTGATTGACGTTGGTGGGCCGGTGACATCTGTCTTGTCGATTTCACGATCGGTAGGACAGAAAGTGCACTTTCTTGGTCAGCCGGTTGGCGATCTTGAGGCGATCGGTGATGATTTCATGCTTTTGACGGCGGATCCGAGATGTCGATAAAGATCAGTAGTTTTGAAGCACCAAACATTGGATTTTCAGAAAATCACAGAGGCCAGAACACCCGAAAAGCGAAAAGAATCGGAAAACGGACAATTCGGCGCAAAATCCGGTGACCTGGATTTCCAGGGTCGCCGGGCAACCATGCACCCAGGGTCGCCGGCGACCTTGGGCCAGGGTCGCCGGCGACCATAGGGTTTCGGCCCGTTTGGTCACCGAGCGTCGTTTTCGGCCGTTTTTTCGTCTTTTTCGTTCCTTTTTTCTTCTGTATTTTTCTTGAAATTTTTCTTCAATTATTGACTTGATTTTCTTGGAGAAATCTTGATGAGAACCCTCGCGAAATCGGAGCACAAAGTTTCCTATTTTTCGGAAAAGCCGAAGACTTTGTAGCCGATTTTTCGTCAAGTGTCGAAACTAGGTCAAACGATGTCGGAATGACCTGAAAATTGAGGTGAAGCTTCTTGAGCAGTGGATAGGACCAACCATGTGCTTTTATTTGAGTTTTGAAGCCGTTTGGGGTCCCATCGATGCTTCACTTGATTTTGCTGCGTGGAAAATGCCGAGCTTTGATATGTGGTCAAACGATGTCGATTGACCTGAAATTTGACGAAGAGCCTATTGGAGTCATTTTGAGACGTTCCATGGGCTCCGTTTTGGATGTCATGGTCCCGGGTTGCTCCGCCGCCGGTAGGCTTGATTTTCTCTCGGAGCATCGAAACCTGGTCAAACGTTGTCGGAATGACCTGAAATTTAACGTGCAGCCTTTTGGAAGCATGTTGAAGCCACTCATGTATTTTGTTTGAAGAGTGATGGCTTCGGTGGTTGCCGCCGCCGGGAGGCTTGATTTTGCTGCTCGAGCTTTGATGGAGGGTCAAACGTTGTCGGTTTGACTTAAAATTTGGCACGGAGCCCTTTGGAGACATTCTGGAGTCATCCGTAGGCTTTGATCAAAGTTTTGGTGTCTTTGATGATGTCGCCGCCGGGAGCGCTTGTTTAGCTGTCGGAGCAGTGAAGTTGGGCGAAACGATGTCGGAATGACCCGAAACCTCAGGTGTACCCGTGTTTTAGCTGTCTTGAAGGATCTCTCAGTTTCTGTCTGATTCTGACAAAATCTGATGCTTGAAGTAGCCTTGCCCGTTTTGTAGCAGGATGCAGCTTCAGGAGGCTTTTTGATGTTGAGGAGACATATTGACTTTTTTTGTGTCAACAAATGCCCCCTTCAGGTACAGCGACGAGTAGCTTTTTGGAGTCGATGTGCCTCAAAGAGAAACTTGGAGGAGACATTCCAACTTGACCAAGAGTCTTGAGCTCTTTTTTTTTTTTTTTTTTTTTTTTTTTTTTTTTTAATAGCCTTCTGAGTTTCCGGGGGAATTTTATGGTAGTGAGAGGGATCACGTACCATCTCAAGGCAAAGTTTTGAAAATGACATGGGGTATTTGGATTTTGGGTTTTGGATTTTGGTTTTTGACCTTGTGACCTAACAAGCTGTATGTGGCAGGTTAGGGGGTCGAGGTTTGATTTTGGTTTCGACTTTGTGACCCAACAAGCTGTATGTGGCAGGTTGGGGGGTCAGGTTTGGTTTGGTTTGGATTTTGATTTTTGGTTTTGGTATTGTGACCTAACAAGCTGTATGTGGCGAGCTAGGGGACCGGAATTTGGTCTTGTGAAATGTCAATTTCAAGATTTTGGCTCAATTTGGTTCATGAGGTTGGATGGTTTGGTTTTTGGAAACTCATGAGACTTTCCTTTTTTTCTCTCTTTGTTTTTTTTTTTTGCTCTTTTCTTTTTTTTTTTTTTTTGCTCTTGGTAAGAGGAATATTTTGACTAAAAGCCACTTTTAGTGCCTAAGTGGTCAAACCTGGCTCATATGGGTTAACCCATGGGACTTAGGCTTTGGAGATGGCCTAGATCTCATATAGTGTCATATTTATAAAGAATATCCAAAAATATCTCTTTTGTGTAGAGAATATTTAAAAATATCTTTACTTGGAGAGAATTTCTCAAGTTTTCTTTTTGTGGAAAGATTCTCTCAAAATATCTTTCTCTTTGGGAAAGTAGCTAAATTTTAGCACTTACCTCCTTTTTTTCTCTTTGTTTCCTCTTTTGGCTTGCTCTCTTCTATAAAAGCAAAGAGGGTTGGTGCTTTTGCTCCATTACTTTCTTTTTGCAAGAAATCTTCAAGAGTGCTCCCCAAGGCAAGAAGTGCTTTCTCTTCTTCAAGGATCTCCAAGCTTTTTTCTTCTTCTTCTCCATCAATGGCTTCAAGTAAGTTTTCTTCCTCGTCAAGAATCTCCATTGTAGAAGTAGTTTCTTCATCATTTTTTTTCTTTTTCCTTTCTTTTCTTTCTTCTTCTCTTTTTTTCTTCTTTTCTTTTCTTTTCATGCACGTTTTTTTTTTTTTTTTTTCGTGCTTCTCTTTTTTTTCTTTCCTTTTTTTTTCTTTTTTTTTCTTCTTTTCACGATTTTCTCTTTTTTTTTTCTCGTGAACTCTTTTTTCTTTCTGTTTTTTTTCACGTAGATATTTTTTTTTCAGCGTTTTTCTCTTCTTTTCTTTTTTTTTTTTTTTTGCTGTTTTTTTTTTTCTCGTACGGACCTGACCGTACTACCACATGGCAGTGGGCCACGGCCTGTGGGCCAAATTTTTTTTTTTGTTTTTTTTTTTTTTTTTTGCTGAGATTTTTTTCTCTCTTTCTTTTTCTTTTTCCTTGTTTGCTCATTATGATAATGAGGCTATGCAATTTCAATATGTATGCATTTTTTTTTGTTTGATGCATCAAGATAGAAGGCTAGAGTCTCTAGGTCAAGCCAACATAATTTTTGACTTGGACAAAGTTTGATTGGTTTTGACCAAATTGGGTTGGAATTGGTCAAACTTTGGTCAAGGCTTTCCTAGCATCTAATGCATGATGATATATTTTTGATACATGAGTTTTGGTAAATAGATTTGGAAGTATGATGATGCATACCTGAAAATCTTTTGCAAGTATCGGGATTTTGAGCTCACAGCGATGTTGAGCTCTTTCTTGGTCTTGCTGGATTTTGAGGAAGTTTGCAACTTTTGGATTCTGAAGCTCGCAGCAATGTTGAGCACTTTTCCAGATTTTGCGGAAGTTTGATGAGATTGGCTTGTTCTCACAGCGATGTCGAGTTCGAGCCTTCTTTGAGAATTCTCCACTCGCAGCGATGTTGAGCTCATCTTCAGGCTTCCTGTCTTTTTCAGAGTATTTTCCTTTTCTTTGGAATTGCCCCGGAACCATGTCAAAATTTTGCTAGAATTTTTGTAGCAAAATTCTGTCATTTCGATGTTTATTGATCTTTTCTCTTCCACCTTTTGCAGGCAATTCTTCTAGAACAAACAAGGGTAAAGGTCCTGTCACTGACGTGCCTCGTCGGTCTGCTAGATCTTCCAATGTTGCCGTTCAGCAGGCTTGGGAGAAGGTCCAGTTTGTGGAGAAAAACTTGGAAGAATGCGATTCCCTCAATCGTGATGAGATGAGACAGCGATTGATCGCTCTCAAGGATGAGGAGTTCTATAAGATCATGGTAAGCAGCCGTCCCTGGGTTACGGACGATCAGAGCGTTGTGCTCAAGCCTACCTTCTTCTTCGGTGATGCAGTCCCCGACGACTTGACATACCAAAGGAGATGTTTTCAGTTCTATTACACAGTAGATGGTGAGGAGAGAACTATTTCTACCCGGTCGTCTTTTGATCGGACCATCTCGATCCTGAGCCTTTCTCCCACGTGCCCTAAGAGGGAAGATCCTCCGAGTTGGGTGAAGAGGACCAGTGTGATCAAGACCGGGGTTTTTGTTGGTGGACCTTCCGGTTTTGCAGAGAAGCCACCTGTCCGTCTGGACATGTTGATGCCAGCCAGTGGCTACCAAGGTTCTGATCATCCATCGATCGATTTGAGACCGGTGGGCCTTGGCGTTTTTCAGGGTGACGGTAGCAATTGGGTGAAGCCTTTTCGACTTCGTGGTCGTTTCAGTGCTGATTCGAGCTGGGAGTCATGGACTGATCACATCTTGAGGATTGGTGAGGCCGTTCTTCGGGAGGTCGAGATTTTTGACGCGGTTCGCGCTTTTCGGCAAACCGTCGTTTTCTCCAATGAGGCTTTCATGGCCATGCTGGAGTCATTCCTTCCACAAACCAACACCTTCATTGTGACGAATGGTGAGATTGGTTTTTCTTTGAAGGAGCTGAGCGCCATCACCGGATTGCCTATCCTCGGCAAACTCTATGAGGAGTTTATGCCTATTGACAGCGTCCTTGATGAGCAGTCTGAGGAGTTTAGGCTTGTGTACTTTCAGCTCGTTGCCTTCTATGATTTTTTGAAGGAGAAGAAAGGCTGGAAAGTTAGGTGCAGCAGTTGGAGAAGTTGTAGCTCCAACTTTTTTGACAGCGGGGATTCTTCTGATGTCATGGCCCAGGATGTCAGGGCTAAAGCATCAAGTTTGAAGAAGATCACTGCTATGCGAGAAGATTTGAAGAAGTTCTTCGCAAGCACAGATGCCATTTGTCCTGACATTGCGTTGCGGAGAGATCTCGCTGTTTACCTCACTTACTGGCTAGGTGAGGCTGTTTTTGCTGGAGGAGATGGAACGCACATCAGGCCGCACTGTATTTTTCCGGCTTGTCAGATGGCGTTTGGAGAGCGGCTGGCTTTGGTACCTGCTCTTTACTCCTATTTGTGTACCGAACTGCAGGTTGCTGCTTTCCTGGATCGGCTTGGGCTTCCCATGAACAGGGTGTTTTCTGCCCACATCTTCTATTCGTGGTATATATACCACTGTCCTAGCTTCCATCGTTTGGGAGTTGCACATGACGAAGATCCCTTTATGATTCGTTTGGCTAGAGGGACAGCCGTTCACGAATCACTTTTATCTGCCCGTTTAAGGATCCGACGATTTAGGGACGTCGAGATTAGGCAGTCTTCAGTGAAGCTTTCTCCTGGCTTGCGGAAGAAGGCTTTTGACTTTGGTGTCTCCCGTGATTCGACCAGGGCAGGGTCGGGAAGACACTATGCTTTGACGGACGCGGAGAAGAGGTGGCTCTTTAACATACGGGTTGGTACGATGGTGTACCGCAGACATCTTTTCGTCGACATCCAACCGTATGTCCCTTCACGTTTTGCGTTGCAGCTTGGCTTCTCTCAAGGCGTTGTTGGAGCGCCTTCGAGTATGGTGAAGCGTTTTGGAGGTCTGCAAGATGGGAGAAATGCATGGACTTTTTACAGTGCAGAGGACACTACCGCCATGATTTCCTATCCTGAGCTACCCACCTTCCGGACTGCTGGCTTCACGAAGTGGTTCGTGGAGAGCTTTTCAGTGTACCTGGGGCTTTCCAAGAAAGAGCTCGATATTAAGCAATCTCCTGGGAAAAGTCTTGGCAAATCGGATGGTGTCCGTCGGGAGGAAGTTTTGGCCTTCCTTTCTGGAGAGAAGCACAAGATAGGCTTTCTCAACGGGCAGGACATCATCAGATCAGGAGCTGCACAAGGGATTCCTGGTGAGGTCTTGAGGCAGCTGGAAGAGGAGGAGGCCGAGATCGATGCTATGATACAGGCAGAGCATACGAAGGCTTCCATGGAGTTTACTGAGAAAAGTAGACCATCAAGTGAGGACTCTTGTGAGAGGCCTGATGTTGATAGTGGGGCAGGATCGTCGAGCAGATTAACCCGCCGAGGCAAGAGGAGGAGAGGACAATGCCGTAACATGAGACGGCACGATAGTCCTTCTGATCTTGAAGTTCCTCTCACCATTGCTGAGGAGGTGTGTGAGGAGGCTGACGAGCCTCCGGAGAAGAGAAGCAGAGAAGAGGAGATAGCTGGTATGATTCCCTTTCTTTCCTTTTGTTTCTTCCTTCCTTTTTTTGTGAAATATTTTGTTTTGATCCGCTACTTCTTTGTTTAGCAGAGGATGATGACCTGGTGACACCTGAGGTTCCTGCCGATGAGGTGATGACGGATCCAGTCGTGGCATCTGAGGAAGAGCCCAGGGACTCTGGAGTGGTTCCAGAACCTTCACCTTGTATGATTTGCTTTGGCTTTTGCTTTTTTTTTTTTTTCTTCTTTTGCTGTCATTTGCTAACATGTAGCTGACTTGCCAGAGGATTCCGACAATTTCGAGCCATCTATGGACGCAACTTTTGACGATGCTTCGGATGAGCTCAAAGAGGCAGAGAGCACTCCGCCGGTCGTCGAAGCAGGTATACTTTTAATAATAATCTTGATATATATTTTTTTGACAAGATTATATTCATACCTTTTTGTCTTTTTCTTTTTTTTTTTTTTTTTTTTGACAGATGGTGAAGTAGCGGAGAGATTCCTCCGTCTTCCTCAGAGCCAGAACAGGGGATACCTGCGGCTGATACAGAAGTAGGGGCTTCTTCCACTTTCAATGAGTCAGCTTCTTCCGTTGGAAAGAGTTTATTGATTACTCTTCCAATGGAGCATGACGTGGGCAGTCGGGCACCAGAGCATGGCGAATCCTCATCTGCACCGCACCTTCAGTATGCAAGGAAGGTGTTGAAGACTGTCTTGAGCTCATGGGTTGAGACTCTTTCTTCAGGTCATTTAGAAGCTGGTTTTGGCATGATCAAGCATGTGCAGGACATCCTCGCTGATAGCAGAGAAGTCGGTCTGGACATCGCAACTGCCGATGATTTTGTTGAGGAGATCATCTCCTTAGGGAACAAATGGACTGAGACCAAGAGTTTCCCAGATGGTGACTTCTTTGATGAGATGTTCATAAAACCTTCCAGCAAAGTCAAAGCTGAGCTAACTGAGGTCATGAAGACTCGGAGGCAGATCGTTCGGGAGAAGAACGTTACCGAGTTATCCATCATGGGGCTGAAGCAAGACTTGGACCGCCTTGATAAGGAGGTCGTTGAGGCTAGGCAATGTCTTGATCTTTTAAAGGAAGAGGCTGCTGCCAAATGGACCGCCATTGTGGAGGCTCGTGACAAAGAGGGGACTCTCATTCGCCAGGTTGAGGAAGCCGAAGGTAATGTCCGGAGGAAGACTTAGGAGCATGAGCAGTGGCAGGTCCTCTGGGAAGAACTTCCTCGTCCTGCAGATGGGTCACGGCATTCGGCCGCGTTTTATGGGGAAATTTTGAAGGAGCATGGCATAAAGACTTTGGAAGTTAAGGCCAAGGGTCTGCTTGAGGAGTTGAACCTTTGGTTGAAGATCATGTAGGATTGAGCTCCTGAGTTGTAACAAACTCTTTTTCCTTTTTCTTTTTTTGGTACCTCCATGTATAAACAATTTTGGTACTATATTTTGTATCCCCTTCCTTTCACTTAAATCATTTTTTGATGAAAACAATTTTGAGCAAAAGTTTGATGGGAATGTTTGTTTAAGGATTTGATCAAAAGGTTGTCATTTTGTGAAAGTCTTTTGTCAAAGAGTTGTTTTGGGCATGAAAGCCAATTTTGTGGAGGAAAGCCTTGTTTTTTGATGGTTTGAAAACCAAAATTTGGATGGCGAGAAAGCCTAATTTTGTGGCGTAAGAGCCAAAATTTGTTTTGCGGCATGGGAGCGAAAATTTTTGGATGGCGTGAAAGCCGAATTTTAGAATGGCATAGAAGCCGAATTTTGTTTTGTTTGTCTTGGCATTTATAGCCGAATTTTGGCATTTATAGCCAGATTTTGGCGTTTATAGCCGATTTTGTTTTGTTTTGTTTTGGCATTTATAGCCGGATTTGGCATTTATAGCCGAGTTTTGGGGTTTATAGCCAGATTTTGGCGTTTATAGCCGAATTTTTTTGAAAACCAAGTTTTGTTTTATTAGCATGAAAGCCGATTTTGGCGTTTATAGCCGTAAAACTTTTGTTTTGGCATTTATAGTCGAATTTTGGCCTTTATAGCCGGATTTTGGCGTTTATAGCCGAGTTTTGGTTTTCAAAATGCAGGTATCGACTAAATGTCGCCTCCCCGCTGAATGGTCTTGCAAGTATCGATGGAATGTCGCTTCCTTGCTCATTCGGTTTTGCGAGTATTGATGGAATGTCACTTCCTCGCGGGCTGGGTTTTGCGAGTATCGATGGAATGTCGCTTCCTCGCGAATTAGGGTGCAAATATCGACTAAGCGTCGCTTCCCTGCTTTTCCCAAGACTTTTGGTCTTGCGGGTACTGACTTGATGTCGTTTCTCCGCGATTTTTGAAATTTGAGGTTTTCTTGAACCATTTGGAATTTGGGTTGTGGATAGCAACTGGTATGTTGCATCTCCATGATTTTTGAAATTTGGGTTGTGGATATCAACTGGTTTGTTGCTTCTCCACGATTTTTGAAATTTGCGTTATGGATATCAACTGGTATGTTGCTTCTCCACGATTTTTGAAATTTGGGTTGTGGATATCAACTGGTATGTTGCTTCTCCACGTTTTTTGAAATTTGGGTTGTGGATATCAACTGGTATATTGCTTCTCCACGATTTTTGAAATTTGGGTTGTGGATATCAACTGGTTTGTTGCTTCTCCACGATTTTTGAAAATTGCAAGTATCGAATGGGGTTCGTTTCCTTGCGATTTTTGGGT
Organism: Umbellularia californica; assembly: GCA_028538565.1. NCBI lineage: Eukaryota > Viridiplantae > Streptophyta > Magnoliopsida > Laurales > Lauraceae > Umbellularia > Umbellularia californica. The sequence continues at coordinate 36,995,840 of JAPQWN010000005.1, read as the reverse complement.
TTTGGAAGTATCGAATGGGGTTCGCATCCTTCCGGTTTTTTGGGTTTTGGAAGTATCGAATGGGGTTCGCATCCTTTCGGTTTTTGGGTTTTGGAAGTATCGAATGGGGTTCGCATCCTTCTGATTTTTTGGGTTTTGGAAGTATCGAATGGGGTTCGCATCCTTCCGGTTTTTTGGGTTTTGCGAGTATCGACTAGGTGTCGCTTCCCCACGGTTTCTAAAAACCAATTTTTTTTTGTTTAGAGACACGAGGGTCATAAACCATTTCGGTTGTAAAAGCCAAGGCGGTCTAGGGTGAAAATTCGTAAGTCCCGATTTTTGTTTCAAACCGTGAATTTTGGGTTCAAGGATCGAAAATTTTGGTCAAGTCTGGGAAGAGGCTCATAAACTTAGATTGATTTTTCTTCTGAACAATGAAACGACGAAAGTAAGCATTGTTTTGAGAGATAGTTTTATTTTTTTTAGAAACTTCAACATAAAGATGAAAATTTCAAAAGGGGTGGGTTTGATGAGCAAGTACCTTGGAAATACGCTTTAGCCATGTAGATATTGCTCTGACCCGTTTGAGGAAGTCTTCAAGGGTAGTAGTACCGCTTCAAGAACTTGCCGTTGATGGGTAGCATACTTCTGTCTCCTTCCATGTTTAGAAGAGCGTATGCACCGTTGGAGAAGACTTTGTCGATGACGAAGGGTCTCTCCCATTTTGGTTCGAATTTGCCTTTGGATTTGTGGGCAAAGACTATGGGTCTTTTTACTGCAAGAACCAAGTCACCCTTTTTGTAGGCGCGTTGCCTGACCTTTTTGTCGAAAGATCCTGCCATGCGTGCTTGGTACAACTCAATGCTTTGGAAAGCTTCGAGTCGTCTTTCATCGAAATTATCCAGCTCTTGGAGTCTCAGTTTGACATTGCTTTCTTGCGTCATGTCATTTTGCAAAGATACCCTTAAGGAAGGAATTTGTACTTCCAAAGGGACAACAGCTTCACATCCATAGACCAAAGAGAATGGTGTGCTATGGGTTGGTCCTCGAACGGTGGTTCGATAGGCCCACAAAGTTTCTAGTAGTTTGTCGCCCCAGTCTCTTTTGTGACTAGAGACCATTTTCTTGAGAATTTTTCAGAGTGTCTTGTTAAAGGCTTCTGCTAGTCCGTTCGCTGCTGGATTATATGGAGTCGAAGGACAACTTTGGATTTTGTACTTGTCGCAGAACCTATAGAATCTGTGATCCCGGAATTGCGGTCCGTTATCATGGACGAATCTTTTAGGTATGCCGAAGCGACAAATAATGTTGGTGCGCAAGAACTGAAGGACTGATGAAGTCTTCATTTCGCTGAGCGCAAATGCTTCTGACCACTTGGAGAAATAATCCGTAGCGGCAAAGATGAAGCGATGACCTTTGCTTGATGGGGGAGAAATAGGACCTATGATGTCCAGTCCCCAGGCTTCGAAAAGCCATGAGATTGCTGTTGGATGTAGCCATTCTGGAGGCATGTGGACATAATCTCCGTGAATCTGGCATTTTTGGCAGCGCTTGGCAAATTGCATTGCATCAGCTACCATGGTAGGCCAATAGTAACCTAGCCTTTTTATCTAGTTGTAGAGCTTAAGGCCAGCCTGATGGGCTCCACAAAGACCAGCATGTACTTCTTCGAGAGTTTCCTTAGCCTCTTGTTGTGATAAGCAGCGTAGGAGTACTCCGTTGAAGGATTTTCTGTAAAGTGCTTTTGAAGGTATATCCAAATGAAAGTTTGGGGCTCGTCTTTGGATGCTTACCCGCTCTTTTGGATCTTCAGGTAGTATTCCGAACATGATGTAATCAATGAACGAATCTCTCCAGTCGTCCATCGGAGGTTTGAGGATGGATATCCGACTTCCAACCACTTGGTGGCATTCAGCAACTGCTTGGTGTGTGTTGAGGGGAGGGAGAATCCTTCTTTGACACACTGTGACTTGCATGTTTTCCCCTTCTTGGATTGCCATAGATGCGGCGAGTCCGGCCAGGGTATCTGCACGGATGTTTTCACCTCTGAGGATGTGGGTGATATGGCAGATGTTGAATTTTTGTCGAAGCGACTGCGCCTTATTGTAGTAAGGTAGCAAATCAGGCTTCCTGACTTCATATTTCTGATTCATCTGGTTGACGACCAGTTGAGAGTCTCCAAAAGCTTCCAGCGTGGTGATGCCGGATTCGAGGGTGAGTTCCAATCCAACAATCAGGGCTTGGTACTCAGCTGCATTGTTTGAACATGGTTCCAGTAGCGAGAAGGTGTGTGGAATCATCTATTTGTCGGGGTTGACAAAGAGGATGCCGATTCCCGATATTTGCTTTCCTTTTTCATTTGTCCTGGTTGCACCGTCAAAGTACATGTCCCAGGAAGCATTTGATAAGGAAGTTTCCATATTATAGACAAATTCGTCTGGGAGATCATCCCTGAGTGGAGAATCTTTAGGAATGGATGCTTTGCGAGGAAATCTGCCAGAGCTTGTCCTTTGATTGCTTTTTGTGGTACATACCTAATATCAAACTGTGATAGAAGGATGGACCATTTTGCCAGTCGGGCATTGAGAGAACCTGCTTTTGTGACGAGGACCTTTAGGAGGTTGATCCTCGAAATCAGGTAGACTGTGTTCGACAACAGATAGTGACGCAGCTTTTGTACGGCGAACATTACTGCAAGGCATTCTTTTTCGACTGGGGAGTAGCGATGCTCTGCACCTACCATCATGCGGCTAAGGTAATATAGAGCAGCTTCTTTTCCGTCGTCGTTTTCTTGTGCGAGCAGAGCACCCAAAGAGTGATCGAGAGCTCTTGTGTACAAGATAAATGGTTTTCCAGTTGTGGGGGCAGCCAGCACTAGAGGTTTGATGAGGTATGCTTTGATGTCTTGAAATGCACTTTCACATTCAGCATCCCAGACAAAGTCCACGCCTTTCCTCATCAGGCGAGAGAATGGACGGTATTTCCCTGATAGATTGGAGATGAACCGTCGAATGTAGGCCAGCCTTCCTTGAAGCCCTTTTAATTCTCTTAGGGTTCTGGGAGATGGCATTTCCAGGATAGCCTTGACTTTGGTGGGGTCAAGTTCTATTCCAGCTTTCCGTACTATGAATCCGAGAAACTTACCCGATGAGACACCGAAGAAGCACTTTAGTGGATTCATCCGCAATTTGTGTTTGCGAAGTCGGAGGAAGACTTCTCGAAGATCATTGAGATGGTCTTCTTTTCTTCTGCTTTTTATGGCGAGGTCGTCAACATAGCTTTCGACCGTCTTGTGCTGCATATCTTGGAATATTTTCATCATAGCCCTCTGATATGTTGCACCTGCATTTTTCAGGCCAAACGGCATAACAGTGTAGCAATACACGCCGAATGGTGTCCGAAATGATGTATGCCTTTCATCTTCAGGATGCATCTTTATCTGGTTGTAGCCAGAGAATCCATCCATGAACGTCATTCGCTCGAACTCATAGGTGTTGTCAATCATCACCTCTGGTATGGGGAGCGGGAATTCATCTTTAGGACATGCACTATTCAGGTCTCTGTAGTCGATACGAACTCTTATCTGCCAATTTTTCTTTGTCACGGGGACGATGTTGGCCAACCATTCAGGATGCTATTCCTCATGGATGAAGCCAACGTTTTTGAGTTTCTGAACTTCTTGTTCAATTTTGTCCATCACGTCGGGACAGAATCTTCTTTGGCCTTGTTTGATAGGCTTGATTTCTTTTTGCAAGTTGAGCTTGTGGACTGCTACTTTGGGATCCAAGCCAGGCATTTCGGCATAAGACCATGTAAAGCAATCAACGAACTCACGAAGAAAAGAGATATACTCGGGTAACTCATCATCCTTTATATTCTTGCTTATGAATACAGGATGTGGGTTATCAGGTGTTCCCAAGTCTATCTTTTGAACAGGGTCTTCTGTCGGAAGGTTTGAAGGTGGTTCCTCCACAGTATTTTCGGAGGCTTCCAACTCAACAAGACCTTCTGGAGTGCCAGAGAAATTTTCAGACTGAGGCTCTATTTCTGTCCATGAATCTTCTTGATCAGCATCCTTCTCAATGCTATCCTTCTCAAGGCTTGCAATGAGATGGTCCGAATCATTTGCCGGAATTGGGTTGAAGTAAAGTACTTCTTTTGGAGATGATGATTCTTCTGGAACAGAGAACCGCTCGTCTACATCATCGGGCAATTCCTCTCTATTATCAGAGAAATTATACCGATTGGAGGAGCTTTCAGGATTTTTGACGAGTAACTCCTCAAAGAGATATCCAGGGATATCGATGTCTTCATGAGATGTTGAGGCTTGGTCAGTAAAGCGACTTTGCAGCCATGGTGTCAACTGTCTCATAGGAGCGGTAGGATCATACCCCAACCCATATGAAGACTTGCCTTTTTGAAGGTGGATTTTCCAATCTTCTGGTTGACTTTTGGTCAGGGTGGGTTCCAATGGTGTAAGAATACCACGGCCACCTCCCAACCCAGTCGGGTTTTGAGCATCGTAGCCCATTTTCTTCATGATAGCTTGTGCCATGGGACTATACAGGGATAGCTGAGGCATACCTTCGTTTTGGAAAGGTTCAAGCAGAGAGTTCAGTGGAGATGCTCCCGATCTATGGAAGAAGATCACTTTTTCTTCTGGCGAAGTTGTCGGAATAATAAAGGAAGCAGATATAGGGTCTTCTATGTCTGCAGGTGTCTCCAATGGAGTGAGAGCGGGCTGATCTCGCTGAGTATCAGCTTGGCTCGATGCTGTGTCATCTTCTGGATCTGACTCTGAGTCCGTGTCATGCATAATAGACACAAAGGAGATAGTGAACTTGCCCCCAGTTTTTTGTTTTGTCTTCTTTGCTTTAGTAATGATTACCAAAGGCTTTGGAGACTTGAAGGAGACGACGAAGGGAGCTTGGCCGCTTACTTCGAGTTTGGTGGAGGGTTTGTTTTCCTCCGATGATTGCTGATGAGCCTTGCCTTTATCTTTCTGGAGACTGTCGACAAAGCGAATTGTTTTTTCCTCCTGTTCTTCTTTTCCATCTTTATACATTTGAGCATCTGCAAAATGGACATATCTGCCTTTGAAGGGCTTTTTGTCTGCAAATACTCGATGTATCAGGCCATCGTCGCCAACGAACTTAATGCACTGATGTAGAGTTGAAGGGACGACACCATTCTCATGTATCCAGGGGCGTGCAAGGAGTATATTGTAGCATGAAGGGGTCCTTATTGCATACACAGTGACTTTAGAAATAAGATCACCGATTTGTAATTTGAACCTGATTTTGCCAATAGGCCTTTGAGCGCTACCGTCATATCCGAAGATGGATACGGACGTGTGACTTAGCTTGCTAAGTGGGATGCCCAGCTCTTTGAGTGCCGAAGTAGAGATGAGGTTAAGTGCAGAACCTGGATCGATCTGAACTCTGTGTACTGGCATTTCTTTGACGTACCCCGTAAAGTACAAGGGTCGGTTGTGCTTTGTTTCGCCTAGGAGGAGGTCATCCTTGTCGAAGGCAATTGTTGCACTTGCTGCTTTTTGTACTGAGAGGCATTCATTGCTTGATCCCTCAGTTTTCGTCTTTTCTCCCTTTGAGGGAGTATTTGATTTTTTGACCCTATAGTCCATTTCAATTTGTAGGACTTGTGGGGCATGTTTGTCGACATCCGCATTCAGCCTTTGTAATTCTGAAATGAGACTATCACGAGTTTGTGGAGACATTCGTAATAAGTCAAGGATGTGCAGACGTGCAGGTATGTGTTTGAAGTGCTCAATCAAGTCGTACTTGAAAGCCTCCTTCGGGCCTGCATTTTCATTATTATTGCCACTTGGGGCGTTTACATCTTGTTTTCCCAAAGGATTTACATAAGAAGAAGAGGGTTGGTTATAACTTTTGTGGTAATCCCGGCCAGAATGGGTACCTCTACCAACTTCAAGAGCCTCTAGAGAAGGGTCTTCTTTTGGAAGATCGTTCTCAGAATCAAGGGGTTGATCCTTTGCTGAGGACGTGTCTGTAACAGCATTGGCGTCTTCAGTGATTGTGTTGCACGGAGCACTTTCCGGGAATAAGTCCTGAACAGTAGCTGGCAACTTTTCTTTATTAGCCCAAACATCGCCCGTGAGATAGGGTATCTGGGACCAGTTGACTGAGTTTTCATTGAAGAAGATTTCATTGGCAGAAGTTTCTTCAAGATGATCAATCGGGAGTGGCTTGAGTTCCGATGTCACAGCTTCAGGAGACGAGGGCTGAGAGGATGTTTTCTTTGTGGAAGTCACCTGAGAGGATGTAGCTCCGGAAGATACGCTACCGGTTGGGGAGTACGTGTCTTCGGAAGCTTCAGAGGCACTGTCGTCCTGAGCTATTGCATTGCAAGTTATCCAGACAGGAGATGCCCCCAGTGTAGAATGTTGGGAATCAGACTCATCCTCGGATGTAAGAGGATCATTGATCCAACTATTTTCTCCATTTTCAGGAGTTGAGGGAGAAAGTTCCCGTTGATTTTCAGGGACTTCCGGCTCTGGATCATGACGAAGATTGATGCTATCCTGCTCCTGCTCTATGGCAAGATGTTGCAAGATTCTTGCATATTCTTCAAGATCAGGCATGGGAGCCAAATCTTCTTCGTCATTTGCCCCTTGTGGTTCGCCCATGTTGGGTTCCACTGAAGCATTTGCTGGTGCTGGATTGACAGCATTTTCTTAAACAGGGTCCTAGTCTTCTTCATCATCAGACCAAGATCCTTGTGGCTGTAATGGGTTATACCAGATTACTGGCATAAGATGAGAGTCGGGAATCCATTCCTCGTCGGAGAGGTATTCTCCTGTTTCAAGGGATTCTTCCCACTCATCGATATCACTGGCAGTGTCACTAGACTCGTATCCGTTCATGGAGAATCCAACTACCGAGTTGCAAGAGTATGATGCCCCCTACATAGTTTCATTTTTGTATAGAGGTGGCATGAAATCATCAAGAGTGAATTTTCTTACCGCCTTGGAGGTTTTGGGAAGAGATTCTTCCGTCGTCCTTAGTGAAGCAGTGGAAGAAGTTTCTGCTCTTTCAAGGACTTTTTGTTTTGGTTGAGACTTCTGCTGCTGTTTGAGCTTGCAGAGCTGTCTCTTGGCTTGGCTTCGCTGCTGAGCAGTCGGCTTTGTTTTGACGATCTCCCAATTTTCATCATCTAGGAGATCGGGATGCACCCATATAGGTTGTCCATCTGGTGTTGGATAGGGAACCAATTCTTGGGACGCTTGAGCCATTTTTATCACCTTGAATGAAGTAGTGATCTTCTCCTTCGGTGACTTTGAAGTTTACCGACATGACACCATGTTGACAGAGGCGGGGCCATAGTTTTTATCAAAGGTTATGACTCCGTTTTTCCACATCTCATTGATCTTTTCTCTCACAACGAAGCATTGATTGAGAGGATGTGAGATCATCTGATGGTATGGACAGTATCGGGGATCATTGGTTTTGCAAACATCTCCCGGTCTTTTGGGCTCTGGGAAAATGAGTTTGCCATTTGCTAGGAAAGCCTCAAAGATTTCTTCAACATCTTCATCGAACGGATATTTCTTTTCTACACGTTCTTTGAAGGCATCAGAGAGTTCAGGCCTTTTACCTGCAGTTTTGTTTTCAGGTTTCTTTGGCTGCTGAGGAGCTGACTTAGTCTGCACATTGAGAACCTCTTTTTTCTTTGGCTGCTGAGGAGCTGACTTAGTCTGCACATTGAGAACCTCTTTTTTCTTTGGCTTTGTAATAGCAGGCGGCTCTTTCTTTAATGATTTTTGACTGCTGAGGTCTTTGATCACCATTTCAGCTTCCATGGAGGCTTCGAGGAGTTCCCCCAGGTTCTTTGATTTATTGCCAATAATCATGGAGCGGATTTTTGCTCTCATATTGTTACGGCAGATGTCGACTAGCGACGCTTGTGGCAGCACATCTGAGCATTTGTACGCCATTGCCTTCCATTTGTGAATGAAGTCGTATGTTGACTCATTCTCTCCCTGTTTTAGGCTGCAGAGTTGAGCCATAGTAACAGGATGATCCTCACCTTGGAAGTGGGTCAGGAAGCGTGTCTCCAGCATAGCCCAGTTCTGGATGGAGTTCTCCGGCAGAGTGGAGTACCAATCAAAGGCTGTACCTTTTAGGGTACTTGCGAAGAGGCGAATCTTGAGGGCATCTTGATCCGCAATAGCTCCTTTCAGGATCTTGAAGTAGATGACATACTGTCTCGCTGAACCTTTCCCAGTATATGTCTGGAGAGTAGCTTGTTTGAATTTTGCAGGGAACGGAACCGAGTCCATCCATAGAGGGAAGGGTGGCTTGATCCCATGTTCCTTCAATGTATCCTCTTCTTTTGCTTTTGCGAGGATATCGTCCACGACCTTTCTGGTAAGGGCGCGAGACTCATTATTTTCTGCATTGCCCTCGTCATCTTCATGATTCGGAGGGGTTTCATTGTTAGGTGGTGGACGCTGTAGAGTGAGAATCAAATTTTCCATCAGAGTCTCAATTCTCTGTTGTCCTTGCTCCAACTGCTGGACACGTGCAGTTACGTCATCATTCGGTGGAGGCTGCTCAGAACTTGTAGCCAAGACGTTCATCCCTCGGGATTCGAACGAAGAAATTGTCCTGGCGACTGAGCTGGGGCTCATTCTTCTGGATGAAGAATCTGAGGAGTGGTTACTCCGATGTCCTTGGCTTGGAGGAGTGGAAGATTCCTCCAGATGTACTCGTGTCCGAGAGACACTGCGAGTCACTGGACGTCTAACACTGATTTTGGTTGCTGACTTCTGGCGTTTTCTGGTTTTGCCAACCATATGAACAGCAACGAATTGGTCGGGTCTTTCTTTTTCGACCCATTTGTTTGAGACGTGGAGAGTAGAATACTGGGTTCTTTGTTTCTCGAGTCTCTTTTGTCGATATGCAGTGCGGCGACGCATGTGACGAGCAATTTGAGCTTCAGTCAGCTCTGGCTGGGCTCTGGCGATGAAGGATGTAGTCCCCCGTGCACAGCAGCCGAGTTTGTCTTCTTTGAAGCTTGGCAAGGATAGAATCTGGATGCGGTCCTTCGTCTGTCGTAGTGAAGATTTGAATTTTGCGAGCTCGGCCCCTGTTGAGATGAAGGGTCGACTCGCGGGAGTGCAGGCTTCAGCATGTTTTTTGTGTAGGCCTAACAATGCAGGATTTGATTTTGGGCTTGTAGGAGCAAGCTGGCTCATGATGATTTTGTTTTTTTTTTGGTGGAGGGTAGGTTTCTCCTTTTTCATGTAAGAGAGAGGGTAGAATTGATTCTCCTTGAGAGGGGCCAGGTATGCTGGCTTTGCAGATGTTTGGGATCTCCGTTGCTTTGGCGAAGATCTCGGGGACCAAGTTTTGGTGTAAACCTGGTTTCTTGTGGGTTGAGGCTTCGTGGGAACGCCACGGGCTTCAGGCTTCTTGGTGTTCGCCCTTGGTGCCATTTTAGTGACACGTTGCGGGGCGGTTTTCTACTTCTTGGCAGGTACAGTGTCTTCTGCGGGAAGTGGGAATGGTCCCAGCGATCCGAAGACGATGGTCCGGGGAGTTGAAGTTGACCCGGTGTTTGGAGAGTTGTCGAGGGAGATGACGCTTCGGCAACTGGTAGGGTGCTTATGCTTGTTTTGCTTATCTTGCAGCATAAGCTGGTACTTGTTCTCATCGAAAGTGATGGTCAATGAAGCTGTCATTGTTAGTTTTGGAAAACTTCTGAAACAAGACCAAATCCATTAGTAATCACAAGAATATGGTGATCGTAAATGGAGAACAACTATGGTTTTGTCTTTTCAAATCACTTGAGGGGGACATGGCCCAGCCCAAGGACGATGAAGAAGGCAAAAAGCCATAGAGGACACAATTGTTCTAAAATGCAAGTATGGTAGGCTCAGAGTGAGCGTTCTAGTGACTGCTAGAAGCAATTGTAGACCTTAATTCACATTACCGAGAAGCAAGGCTCACTCGAGGTAAAATGATATAAGGTTGGAGATACAAATGTGTCGGTCGCGAATACAGTAGACCCGAAAGGGCGTACTAGCACCGCTAGGCACAAATGTTGCAAATCGCATCCTTGGGAAGGACACGAGATGGGTTTTTTTTTTGAAAGGTCAAATTTGGATTCATAAAGGAGAGCAAATGGTATTCCAATCCAAACAAAGGCTCAACATTTCTGCGAGCGCTAAATTCAGAAGGGAAGGAACCATAATTTCTCGGATGTGAATCCAGACGTGACGGAAGTTTTTTTTTTGAAAGGTCAAGATTGAATTCATCGAAGAAAGCAAATGGTGTTCCATTTGGAACAAGGCTCAACATTTCTGCGAGCGCTAAATCCGAAAGGGAAAGAACCAAGATTTCTCAACTCTGAATTCAAAAGTGACAAAAGTTTTTTTGTTGAAAGGTCAAGATTGAATTCATCGAAGAGAGCAAATGGTGTTCCATTCCGAACAAGGCTCAACATTTCTGCGAGCGCTAAATCCGAAAGGGAAAGAACCAAGATTTCTCAACTCTGAATTCAAAGTGACAGAAGTTTTTTTTTTCTTTTTTTTTTTTAGAGAATTTTTTTTTGAAAGGTGCACATAGATTTCCAATTCGATCTTATGAAACCTTAGTAGATAGATCAGCCCCCAGGTAAGGGTAGGATTACTTAATGAACCCGTTTAGAGGACCCTTGCCTCGAACAGTCTAGCTGTCTCCACACTCTGGACAAGGCTTTTCTTAAATCCACTTTGGTCAAAGAACGCAACTGGTGGAACCTTATTGTTTTTTTTTTAAATCTATTTTTTTTTTAAAGGGTTTTTTTTTTAATGAACTCATCAAAGAGAGCGAATGGTGTTCCAATTCGAACAAAGGCTTAACATTTCTGCGAGCGCTAAATCCGTAAGGGAAGGAACCAAGGTTTCTCAAATTTGAATGCAAAAGAGAGAAAACTAAAATTTTTTTGAATTTATAATTTTTTTGAAATCCCAATTTGGACTCATCAAAGAGAAAAGATGGCCCAATCCCCGATATGAACGATAGCTGCGAACATTTCTGTGAGCTATCGAGTTCAAGGAGGAGAGGATCAAAATTTCTCAAAGTTGAATCTTGAGAAAGAGAGATCATTTTTTTTTTTTGAAAGAGTTTGAAATGAAGGTGTTTTTTTTTTTTTTTTTTTAAAAAATCCCATTCGGACTCATCAAAGAGAAAAGATGGCCCAATCCCCGATATGAACGATAGCTGCGAACATTTCTGTGAGCTATCAAGTTCGAAGAGGGAAGGATCAAAATTTCTCAAAGTTGAGTTTTTAAGAAAAAGAGATCAGATTTTTTTTTTTAAAGTGAGAAAGAACAATTGAAATCCCATCTCATGTTTTTTTTAGATGCAAGATGCAACATAGGCCACCAACAAGAAAGGAGCCAAGTGATCAAAGCATCACGTTCTCAAGTCAACGTGTCCCACCGGGTGTGCCAACTTTATGGACCCGAAAGAAATCTTCCGTCCTCTCCTTCCGCACCCCGGGGGCTGACCTGGGTCTCGGCGGAGGAGAGAAAATCTCGGGCATCAACATTTTTGTACGGGTATGCCAGATTTACTTTCTACTTGGAATTTGGAATGGTGATAATCCGGAGATTCACCTTCGCAAGTGGAAAGGAAATCAATCCTTTTTTCTAACTTTTCAAATTGCATAAATATTAAGAAAAGAGACAAGTTTTTTTAGAATGCCGTAAGAGGCGTTTTTATTTGTTTGCCGTGAAAGGCGATTTTGCCGTGAAAGGCGTTTTTACAAAACTCATCAAATATGAAAGACAAGAATTGTGATTTCTTTTTGTCTCTTTAAGAAATACAAACTACAATAGAAAAGGAAGAAAAGGGATCTAACTTCTCAGGAGATTGTGGGGACACGTTGAGATCGACGGTCGCAAGTCATGTATGGGCTTCGCCATCGTCCTTCAAATGAGAATATGTGATGCTTTGATTCTTTGGCCTGGCTCCTAACCTCAGTTTTTTAAAGGACAAGGACCAAGAGAAGGTCCTATATCCAATGAAAAACCAAGTAAACGGGCTGAAAAGCCGCGTTTAGGCCATGTTGGAGAAGGAGGTGACCTTGGGGGGGTGGCCCCCCAAGGGACGTTGATCACCTTGTGGTGCTTCCGGGAGCAAAGTAGCAGGACTTCGTCTCTCTCTTGGATTTTCTGGTTTTTCAGAGCTTGCACTTAGGATCTCTTTTCATCATGCTTTCTTCTTGGAATGGACCTCCTTTTATAGGCTTTTGGTAGCCATGAGGTGTTTATTGGCATTGATGGCCATGATGAAAGAATTGATGAGGAGTTACAAGTTGATTTTGTAACTCCTTTTTCAAGGCTTGTGATTGGCCGATGAAGGTAGTGGGCATTTAATCACCTTTATGCTTCATGATGATGGGAGTTTCATGGGTTTAATGCCATGATTGCTTGGATTTGTAACTCCCAAATGCTTGGTTCTGATTGGGCCGTCCAAAATAATGCGTTAATGACTGCTTTAATGGGTCAATTAACGACATTAAGTGGTTGCCAAGGCATGTGAAGAGTCGCGGGTCATGCTGCGCCTTTTGAGATTCTTCTTGCGATCATCACGGGTGGATCCACGCATTATTTGATGTCGGATTGCGATGAAATTTCAGACATTGATTGACGTTGGTGGGCCGGTGACATCTGTCTTGTCGATTTCACGATCGGTCGGACAGAAAGTGCACTTTCTTGGTCAGCCGGTTGGCGATCTTGAGGCGATCGGTGATGATTTCATGCTTTTGACGGCGGATCCGAGATGTCGACGAAGATCAGTGGTTTTGAAGCACCAAACATTGGATTTTCAGAAAATCAAAGAGGCCAGAACACCCGAAACGAGAAAAGAATCGGAAAACGGACGATTCTGCGCAAAATCCGGCGACCCGGATTTCCAGGGTCACCGGGCGACCATGCACCCAGGGTCGCCGGCGACCATAGGGCTTCGGCCCGTTTGGGGTGAAGCTTCTTGAGCAGTGGATAGGACCAACCATGGGCTTTTATTTGAGTTTTGAAGCCGTTTGGGGTCCCATCGATGCTTCACTTGATTTTGCTGCGGGGAAAATGTCGAGCTTTGATATGTGGTCAAACGATGTCCGATTGACCTGAAATTTGACGAGGAGCCTATTGGAGTCATTTTGAGACGTTCCATGGGCTCCGTTTTGGATGTCATGGTCCCGGGTTGCTCCGCCGCCGGTAGGCTTGATTTTCTCTCGGAGCATCGAAACCTGGTCAAACGTTGTCGGAATGACCTGAAATTTGACGTGCAGCCTTTTGGAAGCATGTTGAAGCCACTCATGTATTTTGTTTGAAGAGTGATGGTTTCGGTGGTTGCCGCCGCCGGGAGGCTTGATTTTGCTGCTTGAGCTTTGATGGAGGGTCAAACGTTGTCGGTTTGACTTGAAATTTGGCATGGAGCCCTTTGGAGACATTCTGGAGTCATCCGTAGGCTTTGATCAAAGTTTTGGTGTCTTTGATGATGTCGCCGCCGGGAGCGCTTGTTTAGCTGTCGGAGCAGTGAAGTTGGGCCAAACGATGTTGGAATGACCTGAAACCTCAGGTGTACCCGTCTTTTAGCTGTCTTGAAGGATCTCTCAGTTTCTGTCTGATTCTGACAAAATCTGAAGCTTGAAGTAGCCTTGCCAGTTTTGTAGCAGGATGCAGCTTTAGGAGGCTTCTTGATGTTGAGGAGACATATTGACTTTTTTGGTGTCAACAATGGGGGTATATAGACACTGGATAGACACAGAGCTTGCCTTAGCAGAGCTTAGGAGAAAATATCAGATACCAGAGAACGTCCAGATTAGGGCGGATGAGCCTGGTGACCGAATCCGACCTCGGGTTCTTGTAGAGGGGTGGATGCCCTTCCCACTAGTGGCAATAATCGAAGGCGGGGTGAGATTCCCAGTCCATCCCCTCCTGAGGGCCTGTCTCAGGAGGTGGAACCTTACTCCCTGCCAACTAATGCCCAATGGTTATAAGATAATCATGGGTATTGCCGAACTCAATAGGATATTGGGAACCGACCTTGGCGTCGAGGATATTGAGGATGTCTACGACCTCTGTCGATCTCCAAAGGACGACGCATACTACCTCCGAGTTCGGTCGAAGGGGAATCCCATAATCAACGAGCTCGAGGACAACACGAAATGTGCTGGGGATGACTGCCTTTACGTCACCGGGAGCTGGGAGTATGCCCCCGGAGAGCCCAGGGTGGATCACATACCCCGTCGTCTCGGAGTGCCACTGAGTAAATATCTTAATTTCTAGTCTTTTGATGTACTTTTTTTCCGCCGAACTGATGCTTAATTACTTGGCGTGCAGGTCATAAGGAGAGAAAACAGCAGAAGAAGAACTCCAGGTGGCAGCGAAACGTCGCCTGGCTAAAAAGAATCTATAGTTACAAGGGTCACCGGACCCGATCAGCCTCAGCCCTTCTTGGGTATGAGCCTGTGTACCGATCCTTCATAAGAAGACGGCACAAGAACCTTAGGGGGGCGCAGGTTCTAACTCTTGCCGAAGCCGAAGAGCAAACAACCCTAGCTGAAGGGTCTGCACAAGTGCCCCCCGAGATCCTACCTTCTCGAGCTTCTGCCGAAGCCGGGCCTTCACAGGCTGAGGCCGCTGCAGAGACCGAATCCGAAGAGGAGCGCTAGTCAGAGGGCGAATCCGAGGAGGCTCGGCGAGAGGAGCTTGTGAACCTCCAGTCTTCCGGATCAGATGAAGAGGTCGAGATGGGGTGACGCCGTGCGGCAATTGTAAGCCTCGAGGATGTCATCTTCGGAGACTCGCCCACCCCCTCGGGAACCGCTCTCGCTCCGAACTTAGAAGACACAGTCGTCTCTCCCCCGACTCAGTCTCCGCTTCAGCCTTCCACAGCGACTGAGCGTCCCACCAAATCCCATCGGGACTCAGTTCGGTTGGGAAAAAGGCCTAGGATTGTAGATCCAGTCGAGGATGAGCCCAACCCCGTCCCTCGGCATTCGCCGCTGCTCGGCCCTCCGCTCTGGAAACCTAGTTTTCTGCTGGAGGATGGCCAGTCATTGTCGTCGGACGCCCGGTTGACTGACGGCACTTCTGTTGTCAGTGCCCTCGAGCACGCCTGCGCTCTGCCTGGAGACATGGCAGAACACTGGAAGCTGAGCGAGGTGGAGCTGGATGTGGCCCAGATGGGCGACGCCCTCAAGGTAATTCCTTCTTCTGAGCTTGCGTTTCTCCTTTGACTTCTGTACTTCCAATATTGACCCCCTTGTGACACTTGTTTTCACAGATCCTGCAAAGGGGTCTGGTGTTGGCAGAGAAAGCCCACCAGAGTGCTGCTCGGGCAGAGAGGGCGGAGAAGAGGGGAATGGGACTTGAGGCGGAGCTCGGGGAAATAAAAAGGAAGGCGGCCGAGCAGGAAACGTATGCCACGGGCCTTAAAAACGAGCTTGATAAGGCCAGAGCAGAATCGGAAAACCAAGCCAAGGCAACGGCCGAGCTTGAAAAGAAGTGGGAGGAGGTAGAGGCTGAACTTCGCGCCGATGCTGAAAAACTGTGGGCTGAAGTCGAGAAGGCTTTCGATGAAGGGGTGGCAGAAGCCACCGAACATTATATCGCCGAAGTCCGGAAGGTCAGCCTGAGAGCCTGGAGGCTAGGGTGGATGAGCTCGTTGAGAGCAGCAGGGGTCCCTGAGGACAGCCCTGTGTATACAGAGATCCCCCAATTTCCTCCTCCTCGGCCCACACCGAGCCAAGCTCCTGAGGTCCCTGTCGGGGAAGGCGAAGACACTGCCCCTGGAATTAACGTCGACGCCGGACAAGAAGTGATTGCCGAAGTTGTGGAGGACGCTGCTGTTGGTGGCACCGAGGGGGCCGTGGCTTGAAAAAGATATGATGTATTTTCCTTTTTGATTTTCTGCACTAGGGGGGAAGGTTTATATCTTTGTTTTTGGAAGAGATTGTAGTCATTCTTCAGTTTCAAATAAAATTGGCTTTGTTTCTAATTTCGAACATCTGTGGTGAATGTTTCTTTTCTTCTTCCTCTCTTTATGTGTTTGGCTTGACAACCAGAATAAAGCAGGAAATAAAACAAAGTAAATGAGCTCGGCCCGCAGCCGTGCTTAATGTATTTATTGTAACCCGAGGTGCCGCATTGATCCTGCAACCATAACAAGCATTGATCTCGGTAAAACTAAAGGCCCTCGGTCCTATGATCAAAGCTGAGTCCGGCTTTATAATCAGAACTCGACTGGTCCATTGGCCGGGCCGAAAGTAGTTGATCCTGGTAACCGGATAAAGAATACAAGCTGATTCTGTGACCGAGCTGCATGTATATGCCGAGTTCCATAACTCGGCCATCTTCTTTGAGAATAGGAGATAATTTGGAAAGTAAAAACATATTCTATAAAAAGAACCAGTTTATTACCTTCCGAAATCAGATTACATCTCAAAAATAGAATTTCTTGAGGTGGGTGGCATTCCACGGGTGTGGTAGCTCTTTACCCTCCATGTCCTCAAGTCTATATGCGGACTGCCCAGCAATCGAAGTTACCTTGAATGGCCCGCGCCAGTTCGGTGCAAACTTTCCTTCGCTAGGACTTCTGTCTGCTGGAAGAGTCTTTTTCAAGACCAATTCTCCAGGGGAGAATTTCCGCTCTTTGACCCTTTGATTGTACCCTCTAGCCAACTGTTACTGGTAGGAAGCGAGACGGATGGCTGCGGCATCCCTTCATTCCTCAGCTAAGTAGAGTTCTGTGGCGAGGTTCACATCATTTTGGCCTTGGTCGAACAGTTCCGACATGAGGGTCGGGAGACCGACTTCAAGTGGTATTACAGCTTCCATCCCATAGGCTAGGGAGAAGGGAGTAGCCGAGGTCGAGTGCCTCGGGGTAGTCCTGTATGCCCAAAGGACACTCGGAAGCTCTCCTACCCATCTCCCTTTGGCTCGGTCTAGTCTCTTCTTGAGTCCATCGAGCACCACCTTATTAGAGATTTCAGCCTGTCCATTGCTCTAGGGGTAAGCTGGAGTGGAGTAGTAGTTTCTGATCCCAAGATCTTGACAGAAGCTCTTGAAGGAGTTGGAGTCGAACTGAGTCCCGCTATCCGAGACCAAGGCTCGAGGCACTCCAAATCTTGTCACGATGTTCCTCCATACGAAGTTTTGGTGTCCTTCTCGGTGATGGAGGAAAGCGCTTCAGCTTCTATCCACTTGGTGAAGTAGTCAGTTGCTACGATCAACTATCTCTTATTTCCTGGAGCTCGGTGGAGGGGTCCCACTGGGTCCAGTCCCCATTGGGCAAAAGGCCAGGGACTGGAAAGAGGACTTAGGTCATGAGCTGGCTGATGGAGAGAGTGAGAGAATTTCTGACACTTCTCACATTTCCTTGCATAGATCTGGGCGTCCTTCTGCATGTACGGCCACCAGTAACCTTGGCTGATAGCTCAGTAAGTTAATGACCGACCTCCGATGTGGCTACCGCAGATTCCTTCATGGATTTCATAAAGGAAATCGTTGACTTTGCTTGGGTGAACACACTGGAGGTAAGGGCCATTGTAGGACTTTTTGTAAAGCTTGCCATCTGGAGAGAGCCAGAACCGAGCTGCTTTCAGCCTGGTCTTATGGGCCTGGTTCTTGTCTTCGGGAAGCTGGTCGTCTTTGAGGTAGGAAATCAACTCGTCCATCCAGCTAGGACCGAGGTTGGTACACATGATTTGCTGCTGCTGAGGTGGGTGGAGTTCTATACTCGGTCTGTCCAGTGCTTCTACTTCGACAGTCCTTTTTCTTCCTGCCTCGACAGCAGAGGCCAGGTTTGCAAGTGCGTCGCGTGAGAATTGGAATCTCTACCGACCTGCCTGACTTCAGCCCTTTGGAACTGAGATAGAAGTTGCTTGGTGTGGGCTAAGTAGGCTGCCATCCTGTCGTCACGGGCCGGGTAGTCTCCATTTAGTTGGTTCGTCACCAGCTGTGAATCGCTGAAGACCACCAGTTGTCGTGCCCCCAGAATTTTTGCACTGCTCAGCCCTACTATTAGTGCTTCATATTCAGCCTCGTTGTTAGATGCTTTGAAGTCAAGGGTCAAGGCTTGTTCAGTGACGAGGCCCTCTGGAGACTGGAGGACAATGCCAACGCCAGCCCTTCTGGAGGTTGAGGACCCATCGACGAAGACCTTCCAAGATGAGTCGAGGAATTTTGTCCAGGACCGCTCCTGCTCTGTTTTGGTCTCGGTGGTCGTCTCCACCTCATTGCCCCCCAGTTCAGTTTCGAGGAGACTCGGTGCCGAGCTAGGAGAAGTGAATTCCACAATAAAGTCTGCCAATACCTGGGCTTTAATAGCTATTCTAGGTTGATATTGGATATCATATTGTCCTAGTTCAATAGCCCATTTGGACACTCTCCCAGAGAAGTCTGCTTTTCTGAAGAGAGACTTGAGTGGGTGTTCTGTCACAACCACTATGGAATACGTCTGGAAGTAGTGGGAGAGCTTGCGGGAGGCACTGATGAGTGCAAATGCGAGCTTCTCCAATGGCAGATATCTTGTCTCGTCATCCAACAACAAATTTTTCTTGTGTAATAAATGGGCTTTTGATGCCCATCATCTTCTCTTATGAGTACCGAGCTTACTGCATGGTCCGAAACCGCTAGATATAAGTAAAGGACCTCACCCTGTGCCGGAGTGGAAAGCAGGGGAGGCGAAGAGAGGTATCTTTTGAGCTCTTGGAGGGCTTTTTCACACTCAGTCGTCCATTGGAACCCAGAGCTCTTTCTTAGGAGTTGGAAGAAGGGACGGCATTTGTCTGAAGCTCGGCTAATGAAGCGGTTCAGCACTGCTGCCATTCCCGTAAGTCTCTGGACCTGCTTTGTCGAGGTTGGGCTTGTAGGGCCCTTATCACCGAGATTTGGTCGGGATTGGCCTCGATTCCTCGTCTGGTGACCAAGCTGCCCAGGAATTTGCCCGAGCCGACGCCAAATGCACATTTGGAGGCGTTCAGTTTGAGCTTGTATTGTTTGAGGACGGCGAAGGTCTGATGTAAGTCAGTCAAGTGGTCCTGTGACCGTTTAGACTTAACGACCATGTCATCAATGTAGACCTCGACCGTTTTCCCGAGCTGGGCCTGAAACATTTTGATTACCAGCCTTTGGTAAGTGGCACCAGCGTTTTTAACCCGAAGGGCATCACTTTGTAGCAGTAAATGCCCCTGGGTGTTATGAACGCGGTTTTCTCTTGATCAGGCCCGTTCATCGGGATCTGATGGTAACCTCGGTAGGCATCGAGGAAACTCATTCTATCATGTCCGGCGGTGGCATCAATCAGCCGGTCTATCTTGGGGAGGGGAAAGCTGTCTTTGGGACATGCTTTGTTGATGTCGGTGAAGTCTACGCAGACCCTCCAGCTTCCGTTCTTTTTTCTGACCACCACCGTGTTTGCCAACCACTTAGGGTAGTGGACTTCTCTGATAGCCTCTGCTTCCAACAGTTTTTTGACCTCTTCGGTCACAGCTTCTGCTTGCTGGATGCCCATCATGCGAGTCTTTTGGACTACAGGCTTGTGCTTGGGGCTCACATTCAGCTTGTGGCTTACGACCTCGGGGTCAATGCCGGGCATTTCATATGGGGTCTAAGCGAAGACCTCCCTGTTCTGTAACAGAAAGTCGAGCATCTCGATCCTTTCTTCATCAGTAAGCCGGCTACCGAGCACGAAGAACCTTTCCGGATCGTTAGGGTCGATCCTGACTTCGGTAAGCTCTTCAACGTTCTTCTGCTCGGGAGTTCGGCCAACTTCATCGAGCTCTGCTTCGAGCTCGGTCACATGGACTCGCTGTGGTTCTGCTCCTCCGAAGACAACGGCCATAAGATATTCTTTGGCCATTTGCTGGTCACCGCGGACTATGAAAACTTCGAAGCCCCTGTCTGTGTTCTGTAACGGGAACTTGAGCTCTTGGTGATGGGTGGAGGGGACAACCTCCATGTTATGAAGCCAGGTTCTTCCCATGATGGCATTGTAAGGAGATTGAGCATCTACCACCAGGAAGTCTGCTGTCATGGGGGCCCCTCCTACCTCGACCTTGAGGGAGATCTTTCCTTTGGGATATACTGTCTTGGAGCTGAATCCCAACAAAGGGGTGCGAGCTTCCAGCAGATCCTCCTCTTTCAGACCCATTCTTTTGAAGCAATCGAAATAGAGGATTTCTGAGGAGCTCCCGGGGTCCACTAGGATCCTTTTGACGTTGAAATTCTGTAACCTCATAGTCAGAAGAAGAGGATCGTTGTGGGGTAGTTGAACCCCGGCCAAGTCTTTGTCAGAGAACCAAATCTTTGGTCTCTCTACACGCGCCTTCTTTGCGGAGGGACCGAGCTCGGCCGCTATCACATGTTTGCCATGCTGGGCCCTCCTGGCCTCGGCACGCGCCTGATCACTGCCTCTGGGAGCGGGGGCCAGGTGAATGACATCGATGGTCCCTGTAGGCCCATCGCTATCCCTGTCGTCGGGGTGGTGCTGCTGGGCTTGGTTTACTCTACCCTCCTCTTTGATATGATCTCTGAGGTGCCCATCTTTCACGAGCCTTTCAAGGCGCGCCTTGAAGGCATGGCAATCTTCGGTTCTGTGTCCTCTATCTTTGTGGTAGGCACAAAACTTGCTCTGATCTCGTGAGGCAGCGTCACTTTTCATAGGCTGGGGCCATTTGAAGAAGGGCTGAGCTTGGATTTTGCCGAGGAGTTTGTAAATGGGCTCCTTGAAGATCGTGTTGACGGCTTTGTGAGGGGCGCCACTTGGCTTCGGCTTTGCGCTGCCTCCCGAGGTGGGAACAGAACGCGCTGCCGAGCTGGATGGTTCTCTATTTTGGTCCGCCTCCCTCTTAGCAAGCCTCTTTTCCCTCCTAGAAGGTCGGCCTTCCGAAGGTCGGCCCTCCGAAGGCTGGCCCTCTGGGAGCGGGGGCCAAAGGTTATGGCTCTCCCGAGCCTTGACCTCATCTTCTTCTTGCTCAACGTACTGGTTCACCCGGGCCATGAATGCCTTTACTGAAACCGCGGGGTGACGCACCAATTTCTTCCGAAGCTCATTGCCTGGTAGCAAAGCTTGTTGGAAGGCCGTGACGGCTACCTCGTCGTTGGAATTTTCGATTACGCTGTAGATGGTCCAGAACCTTTTGGCGAATCGAGTGATATTCTTGGTCGGCCTCATCTTGATGGAGATTAGGTCGGCGTCAGTCTTTGGGATGACCCGGTGTGCTTGAAACTTCTCGACGAAGGAGTTTCGGAGCTGCCGCCAGCTCGAAATCGATCCCTCGGAGAGTGCACAGAACCACCGAAGTGGGAGGTCACCCAAGCTGGAGGAGAAAACCTTGCAATCGAGGTTGCCGTCGCCGCTGAATACCGACATCTTCTGGGTGAAGTGTCGGAGATGAGCTTCGGGGTCTGACGTCCCGTCATAGAGATTGAAGCGCGGGACATTGAATTTGTCAGGGAGAGGATGATCTCTGATTTCCCGAGTAAATGGAGATGTGCCGTGGATGTCACTATGCCTGGTAGCCAACCGACCTCGAGCGAGGCCGACGTGCTCCAGGTTCTGTTGTACGGCCAGCTTAATTTGCTGATCAATATAGGCAGCCATGTAGGTGTCGGCCCTGGGCTCCCGCCTTTTTCTCTGGCGCTGCTGCTGGTCGGCGCTGGCGTGGGTGTTACTCGAGCCCTCTTCCCGAGCTCGGGCACGCCTTTCGTTTAGTTGATGCCTTAGGTCTGGATGACCCCCAGGACCTTGGCGAGCCTGCTGCCGTGGAGGAGGCGTGTGAGAGGCTTCGGGCAGGGTTTCGTCCTTTGCCTCAAGCTGTCGCTGAAGCTGGTGGATCTGCTCCTTCTGTTCTTTAATGACGAGGTTCTGAGCCTTGATTGCTTCAGCTTGGGCCTCAACATCTTTCTCTAGGGCCATGTCATCGTCACCCTCATCATCGAGGTGGACGTGGTCCTCTTCCATGTGGTCCTCATTTTGAGACCGATGAGGATGAGGGCGCATAGGAGCCCTACCTTGTTGGGACTGTTCCTGACGGGGAAAGTCCTTACGAGGTGGCTCAGTGAAAACAACCTCCAGACGTGGGCGCTCTACCTGAGAGGTCGCTGGCCGGGCCCGTTCTGTTACAGGACCGCGCCAAGGAGACGTCGCTGCATCTCTTGACGATGAGTGTGTCACCGTGACGGGTGATCCTACACTTCGAACACCGGGTTCTCCACCCGCTCTTCTCGACTGAGGGTTGGGTGGATTTTGCCTGGCCTCTCTTTGCTGGCTTGTTGCCAATGCCCCTGCCTGGTTCGTCACCAGTGGAGGCGGTATGAGAGGCAGGAATGTCTCTGTCTGCTTGGACCTGGTCGGTCCAGCGACGCTCTTTCCCTTCTTAGCCTTAGGAGGCATGGCTGTTAGGATGAAAATATGGAATTTTCAGATAGTCCCCACAGACGGCGCCAATTGGCATGCCTAAATTATTGCGGACTTAGTTTAGGTGATGAAGGGGATTAGGAAAACCCTGTTCAGCTGATCGGAGAAGTCACCGACGGCCTGAATCCTGAAAAAAGGGAAGAAAGAACGGTCAGGGCCCGAGGCTGCTGTCAGCCAAAGGCACTCCGACACCTGAGTTAGTGCAGTCACTGAACTAGTGTGAAGTGAAAAAGGTGTTAGCAGAATAACAGTGCAAGCTGTATATTGCATATACCTGTTCATGGCTCTTCATGCAGGCATATATAGAGGAGAGTAGAAGATTCCATAGTGGAGGTAGGTGAGGATACTTGTCCCATCAGTCCACACCTGGGATCCTTAGTGGGGGTAGGTGAGGATACTTGTCCCATCAGATCTCCCCTCAAATCCCTCACATAAATGTGGATGTGATCTGTTGATAGGAACGAGCCCTTATCAATGGCCGGTGGCCACCCTACTTGTCAGGGACTCTCTATAAAGCACCCGTCCCATCTCATAATGGGAATTGGACGCCCAGTGTTCACCTCGGCCAAGGGGCCGAACTGGAGAAGGAACCGAGGTCAGTTATGCCTGGGATCGGACAAGGATGCTAGCGCGAGGCTGAGCTCGGAAGGATATGGACGGTGCTTCTACTGGGACCAGTCCCACCTTGACAACGGCTGAGATGCTGCTGTGCCAGAAAGGTGGGGGTTAGGGCCTTTTCTGATTGGTACCATTGCCGAGGCCGAGATAACATCGGTTTCGGTGGATACAGTCCACATAGACTAGTTATCCTTTAAGTGACATCATTCTCTTTTGCCCAAGAAAAAAGTGACTTCATTTTCTATTATGTAAGTTAACACTATTGCTTAGTTTCAGCTGCACCCTTTTTTACTCGCACCATAATGATGTCCGTATTATTATATTTTTATGATTAATAGATCCTTGTGATATTAAAAAAGAGCTCACCAACCTGTCAATTCCTGCTGGTCATTGCAATTACTGTCTAAATCTAAAAGTAGGAATGATCAATTCTTTTGATTTTTTTTATATAAATAACTGTGTAGGAATGATCATTGCATTACTCTATATTGAAATAGGATGTAGGAAACAAAAACAACAATGACCTTTTTCCCACTAGCAGTTGCCTCTCAATTAAAGCTATCAATTTTATGTTCTCAGAATAATTTTATGAAGTGAATACTTGCCAGGAGTGTTTGACAAGGACAGGTTCAAGGCAGATGACAAGATGGGGCACACACATCTCAACATTCAAGCTATTGCATCAGCAGCAAGGATGAAGCGAGTCTTGCAGGTTTCAGCAGGGGAAACGAATCTCAGGAAGATCGTCCCCAGTCTTGATAATTGCTTGTTAAGGGATAGCTTTATTAGTTGTGTGAATGGTGAGGTTATGCTGGATGTTTGGTTGAGGCTTTGTGATGTCGAGTCTGGAGAGTTGGAGTTGAAGATCAAATGGCTTGACCTTCCATCCAGTTCTGCTGCATCTGTCACAACTACTGCAGCTCCGTTGTAGAATGAATGTTGGCCTCCGTGGAGACGAGTGTGTATTTTACAACCACATCTCTATCTTTAAATGTATCTCTCATTTTACAGCCAATCTTCTCTGGAAAGAAATGTGAATTGGAAGTGTTTTTGTGATATGCTGAGGAACAAGAGGTATGCTAGCAACCATTAAAACATGTATCAATTATCAGAGGACATTTCAGTTCGGTCCTATCTGAGTTGTTAAAGAACTGTTAGAATGATACCATTACAATATAGCGAGGATACTGTCATAATCAGCACTATCCCATTGAACTGAGGTCTGCCTAAGCAATTCTCTTCCATCTGACGTAACAGGCAAATGCTAGAGAACTTACATTTTGCAGTCTATTTAAAAGAGAAGCGTTGGTGTGTTAACTCTGCTTTGATGCAGGCAAATCCACTGGCTGATGAAGGCGGATAAAAATTCAGCAGCTACGTGAATAAGACCATGTCCAATATGCATGTGGGGTTCCTTTGTAGGGCATCTTCAGCTAATGCTTCTTCATGGGCGTAAGATCCAATATGCTGTATTGTCACAATTACCTTAGGAAGGGAGAAGGTTTGGAATGGAACTGGTTTCTGATCCTTTCTGTAATAAGAGAATAGTTACAGCAAGTAAAGTTTCCTTAAATGGGGCGACTACAATCAATAACTCCTTGATTTTGGGCAATTATAATCTTACTGGACAAGTTTACAAAAATATAAGAAAGACAAACTTCAGTGTACTATCCACATGAGTAGCCCGAAGTAGATGTTGGGAGTCCACCAGCAGCAATTTGTCTATAAAGAATTAATGCTTTGTTGGTATAGAGCTTTAGTGAAAATATTAGCAACTTGAAGATTAGTAATGACATGAGGAAGAGTTATGAGGTGGTTATTAAAAGCTGCCATGATGCAGTGATGTTCAACTTCAGTATGTTAGATTCTCTCATGAAAAATAGAATTAGTTGCAATTCAAATTGCATTGGTGGTTAGTATAAAGAGAAGTGGCACACTGCATCTCGAGAAGAAGTTAATGTAGCCAAACAATCTCAGAACAAGCGAACATGGAATTGTATTACGCTTCAGTGGACCCTTTTTTTTTTTTTTTTTTCAAAACGGGATCTTGTTTCTTCTTGTGCGGGGTATTTCCATGATCCCGAAATTACTCCCAGTTCGATAAGAGTACCAACAGGGCTTGCTTTGGGCCCGGCCCTACCCAGGTCGGTGACAGCGCCAGCTGGCGTTGGATCCGAGTCCGCCTCGGTAGCAGTACCGATCCCTTTCCCTTGAATTCGGCATCTCGGCAGTAGTATCCGAGCTTGCACCCACGACTTCGGTGACTTCTCCAGTTCGGCTCTGTTAACCGAAGTGAACACTGAATGCCGTATCCCCATTATGTGATGGGACAACTACGTTGCAGAACGTACTGGCAGATAGGGTGGCCGTCGAATATTGATAAGGGGTCGTCCCTATCAGACGATCACGTCTGCATTTATGTGTGGGATTGAGGAAAGATCCGATGGGACGGTACTCTCACCTACCCCCACTGAGGATCCTAGGTATGGGCTGATGGGACAAGCTCCCTCACCTACCTCCACTCAGAAAATCTCCACACTCCTCTACATATACCTGCATGGTAAGTCCATAACAGGTACGCATACATACATTGTGCAAGAGATTACTTCACTTCCTGAATCCTCTTCTTCCTCACTTCACCCTATCTCAGTAACTGCACTAACTCAGGCGTCGGAGTGCCTTCGGCTGACAGCAATCCGGCGCTCTGACCTCTATTTCTTCTCCTTTTCAGGTTTCAGGCCACCAGTGACGATCTCAGCCAGTTAAACAGCACCATCGCAAACTCCATTACCGTCTAAACCAAGTCCGTTATTTTTAGGCACATACAATTGGCGCCGTCTATGGGGAACGTTTGAAAAAACCAAATCTTCCATCTTGAAAAACCATGCCTCTAAAGACTAAGAAAGGCAAGGGCGTTGGGCCATCCAGGTCCATACCGCCACAAACATTTTTGCCCCTCATGTCGCCTCCGCCGATGACGAACCGGCCGGAGGTGACTGGGCGAATGTTGTTGGTCCCTCGGCAGAAGAGGACTGGCGGAGGGCCCGGTTTGAGGAGCGTGGGATCGCCGGTCACCCAGTCGGGTTCGTCGTCAAGAGGAGTGACAACACCTTCTCGTCACGACCCCGTTATGGAACGAGTTCGGCCAACTCCCTCTCAGGCAGAGCGTCCTCGTCAGGACGTTATCCTGTTCAAGCAGCCCCGCAGGTATGTCCCCCCTCAGGGACGTTCCCGACGAGATAAAATTCCAGCGTTGTCCAAGTCACGCCAGCCTCGTCGTCTGGACCACTACACCTCGATGACGAGGGTGACGACGACATGATCCTGGAGGAGCCTGACGAGGCCTGCCTAGCGGCTATCAGGGCTCAAAACCTCCTTATCCAAGAAAAGGATGCTCTGATCCTCCGACTCCAAGAGCAGCTCGCAGAGAAGGAGAAGGTCCCGGCCGGGACCTCGCTCGTGCCTTCTGCACGCCAGTGAGCCCAGAGGGTCCCCGAAGCTCGGCAGAACTTGAGGCAAGTCCAGAATAATAAGAGGCGCCACCAAGCCTATGATGAAGGCTCAGGCAGCACTTATCCCAGCGCTGACCCTCAACGGCAGCACCAGAGACAGAGACTGGAGACCGACCCCAACCTGAGGGCATGGCTTAACCAGAAGATAAAGCAGGCCGTACAGCAGAACATGGAGTTCGCCGGCTTCACCCGAGGTCGGCTTACTACTAATGATGCTGATGGCCGTGGCACGTCTCCATTCTCTCAGGAGACCAGGGACCACCCACTCCCTGAGAAGTTCAGCGTCCCGAGGTTCAGCCTGTACGACGGACCTCAGACCCAGCCGCGCACCTCCGACACTTCACCCAGAAAATGTTGGTGTGGGGTGACGACGGCAACCTGAGCTGCAAAGTTTTCTCTTTTAATATCGGCGACCTCCCACTTCGGTGGTTCTACGCGCTCTCCGAGGGATCGATTTCGAGCTGGAGGCAGCTCCGAAACTCTTTCGTCGAGAAGTTCCAAGCGCATCTGGTCATCCCGAAGACGGACGAAGGCTTGATGGCTATCAAAATGAGGCAGACTGAAAATATCACTCGGTTCTCAAAGAGGTTTTGGACCACCTACAGCTAGGTCGAAGGCCCCAATGACGAGGTGGCCATCAAGTCCTTCAAACAGGCTCTGTTGCCAGCCAACGAGCTTCAAAAGGAACTAGTGCGGTTCCCCGTGGCCACAGTGAAAGCATTGATGGCCCGGGTGAACCAGTTCGTTGAGCAAGAAGAAGATGAGGCCCGAGCTCAGGAGAGCCACAATATCTGGCAAGAGGATAGGCCCTCCAAGAAGGATAGAAAGCTATCCAGGAGAGAGGCGGCCCGGAATAGAGAACCAACCGGTCCGGCGATGCGCTCTGCTCCCACCTTGGAAGGCGCAAAGCCAAGCTCGACTAGAGGCTCTTACAAAGCCGTCAACACTATCTTTAAAGAGCCCATCTACAAGCTCCTCGGCAAGATCAAGACGGAGCCTTTCTTCAAGTGGCCCCAACCTATGAAAAGTGATGCCTCCTCCCGAGATCAGAGCAAGTTCTGTGCCTACCACAAACAGAATGGGCACAGGACTGAGGACTGCCATGCCTTTAAGGCCCACCTCGAAAAGCTCGTGAAAGACGGGCACCTCAAAGACCTCGTCAAAGAGGAAGGCAGAGTCAACCGAGCTCAGCAGGGCCAGCCCCATGCAAGTCGGGACAACGATGAGGAGAGGACCATCAATGTCATCCACTTAGCTCTTGCCCTTAGGGGAAGCAACCAGGCTCGTGCCGAGGCCAGGAGGGCCCTGCACGGTAAACAGGTGATGACGGCCGAGCTCGGTTGCTCTCCGAAGAAGGTAAGGAAGGAGAGACCAAAGATTTGGTTCTCTGATGAAGACTTAGACGGGGTCCAGCTGCCCCCACAATGACCCTCTGCTTCTGACTTTGAGGTTGAAAAACTTCAAGGTTAAGAGGATCTTAGTGGACCCCGGGAGCTCCTCAGAAATCCTCTACTATGATTGCTTCAAGAAAATGGGTCTACAAGAGGAGGACCTGCAGGAAGCTCGCACCCCATTGGTGGGCTTTAGCTCCAAGCCAGTATACCCCAAAGGGAAGATCTCCCTCCAACTCCAAGTAGGGGGTGCCACCATGATGTTGACACAAAAAAAGTCATTATGTCTCCTCGACATCAAGAAGCCTCGTGAAGCTGCATCCTACTAAAAATAGGCAAGGCTACTTCAAGCATCAGATTTTGTCAGAATCAGACAAAAACTGAAAGATCCTTCAAGGCAGCCAAAAGAGGGGTACACCTGAGGTTTCGGGCCATTCCGACATCGTTTGGCCTAACTTCACTGCTCCGATAGCTAAACAAGCGCTCCCGGCGGCGACATCATCAAAGACACCAAAACTTCGATCAGAGCCTACGGATGACTCCAGAATGTCTTCAAAGGGCTCCATGCCAAATTTCAAGTCAAACCGACAATGTTTGACCCTCCATCAACGCTCGAGCAGCAAAATCAAGCCTCCCGGCGGCGGGAACCACCGAAGTCATCACTCATGAAACAAAGTACATGAATGGCTTCAACATTCTCCCAAAAGGTTGCACATCGAATTTCAGGTCATTCCGACAACGTTTGACCAGGTTTCGATGCTCCGAGAGAAAATCAAGCCTATCGGCGGCGGAGCAACCTGGGACCATGACATCCAAAACGGAGCTGATGTAACGTCTCAAAATGACTCCAATAGGCTCCTCTTCAAATTTCAGGTTAATCGGACATCGTTTGACCACATATCAAAGCTCGGCATTTTCCCTACAGAAAATCAAGTCAAGCATCGATGCGACCCCAAACGGCTTCAAAACTCAAATAAAAGCTCATGGTTGGTCCTATCCACTGCTCAAGAAGCTTCACCTCAATTTTCAGGTCATTCCGACATCGTTTTACCTAGTTTCGACTCTTGACAGAAAATCTGCTACAAAGTCTTCGGCTTTCCCGAAAAATGGGAAACTTTGTGCTCCGATTTCGCGCCGGTTCTCGTCAAGATTTCTCCAAGAAAATCAAGTCAATAATTGAGGAAAAATTTCAAGAAAAATACAGAAGAAAAAAGGAACGAAAAAGACGAAAAACGGCCGAAAATGACGTTCGGCGACCAAACGGGCCAAAGCCGTATGGTCGCCGGCGACCCTGCAAATCCGGGTTGCCAGATTTTGCACCAAAATTTTCGATCCTCTTCGGGTTTCGAGCATTCCTGCCTCTGTGATTTTCTGAAAATCCAATGTTTGATGCTTGAAAACGACTGATCTTCACCGATATCTCGGATCCGCTGTCAAAAGCATGAAATCATCACCGATCGCTCCAAGATCGCCAACCGGCTGACCAAGAAAGTATACTTTCTTTCCGACCGATCGTAAAATCGACAAGACAGATGTCACCGGCCCACCAACATCAATCAATGTCTGAAATTGCATTGCAATCCGACATCAAACAATGCGTGGATCCACCTGTGATGATCGCAAGAAGAATCTCAAAAGGCGCAGCGTGGCCCGCGACTCTTCACATGCCTTGGCAACCACTTAATGACGTTAATTGACCCGTTTATGACAACTTAATGCGGTCATTAACTCATTATTTTGGACGGCCCAATCAGATTCAAGCATTTGGGAGTTACAAACCCAAGAATCATGGCATTTAACCCATGAAACTCCCATCATCATGAAGCTTAAAGGGAATTAAATGCCCACTACCTTCATCGGCCAATCACAAGCCATGAAAAAGGAGTTACAAAATCAACTTGTAACTCCTCGTCAATTCTCTCATCATGGCTATCAATGCTCATAATCACCTCATGGCTATCAAAGGCCTATAAAAGGCGATCCATTTCCAAGAGAGAGACATCTATCGGCAAATCGATACACACATCGACTTGAAATTCTGCATTTCTCCCAAAGAAATCCAGAAGAAGTCTTGCTGCTCTGCTGCAAGAAGCACCACAAGGTGATCAACGTCCCTTGGGGGCCATCCCCCAAGGTCCCCTCCTTCTCCAACATGGCCTAAACACGGCTTTTCAGCCCGTTTACTTGGTTTTTCATTAGATATAGGACCTCCTCTTGGTCCTTGTCCTTTAAAAAACTGAGGTTAGGAACCAAGCCGAAGAATCAAAGCATCAACCGTTCTCGTTTGAAGGACAATGGCGAAGTCCATACATGACTTGCGACCGTCGATCTCAACGTGTCCCCACAATCTCCTGAGAAGTTAGATCCCTTTTTCTACTTTTCTATAGTAGTTTGTATTTCTTAAAGAGACAAAAAAGAAATCACAATTCTTGTCTTTCATATTTGATGAGTTTTGTAAAATCGCCTTTCACGGCAAACAAACAAAAACGCCTCCTACGGCATTCTCAAAAAAACAAACTTGTCTCTTTTCTTAATATTTATGCAATTTGAAAAGTTAGAAAAAAGGATTGATTTCCTTTCTATTTGTGAAGGTGAATCTCCGGATTATCACCATTCCAAATTCCAAGTAGAAAGTAAATCTGGCATACCAGTACAAAAAAATGTTGATACCCTCGATTTTCCCTCCTCCGCCGAGACCTAGGTCAGCCCCCGGGGTGCGGAAGGACAGGACGGAAGATTTCTGAGGGTCCATCACATGACAGCAGACTTCCTAGTGGTGGATGCTCCAACCCCATATAATCTAATAATGGGAAGGACCTGGCTGCACAACATGGAAGCTGTACCCTCCACCCATCACCAGAAGCTCAAATTCCCGTTAGAAAACGGGGACGGCAGCATCAAGGTGATCACAGTCCGCGGCGACCAGCAGATGGCCAAACAGTGCTTGATGGCCGTGGTCCCCGGCGAGGCAGAGCCACAGCAAGTACATATGGTCGAGCTGGAGGCAGAGCTCAAAGCTGTTGGACGAGCCCCCGAGCAGAAAAGTGTCGATGACCTTACCGAAATCCGAATGGACCCCAACGACCCGGAAAGGTACTTTCTGCTCGGCAGTCAGCTTGCAGAAGCTGAGAGGTCCGAGCTGCTTAACTTCCTGTTACAGAACAGAGACGTCTTTGCTTGGACCCCCTATGAGATGCCCAGCATCAACCCCAAAGTCATGTGCCATAGACTGAATGTGGATCCCAAACACAAACCTGTAGTCCAAAAGGCTCGCAGGACCGGGGTCCAACAGACAGAGGCCGTAACTGAGGAGGTCAAGGAGCTATTGGAGGCTGAAGCAATCAGGGAGGTCTACTACCCTGAATGGCTGGCCAACACAGTGGTGGTCAAGAAAAAGAACGGGAGCTGGAGGGTCTACGTGGACTTCACCGACCTCAACAAGGCGTGCCCCAAAGACAGCTTCTCACTTCCAAAGATCGACCAGTTAATAGACGCCACTGCCGGGCACGACAGGATGAGTTTCCTCGATGCTTACCGAGGTTACCATCAGATTCCGATGCACGGGCCTGACGAGGAAAAGACCGCGTTCATAACACCCAGAGGCATCTACTGTTACAAAGTGATGCCCTTTGGGTTAAAAAAACGCCGGTGCCACTTACCAGAGGCTGGTAACGAAGATGTTTCAGGCCTAGCTCGGCAAGACAGTCGAAGTGTACATCGACGACATGGTCGTCAAGTCTAAAAGGTCACAGGACCACTTGACTGACCTGAGTCAAACCTTCGCCGTCCTCAAAGAGTTCAAACTCAAGCTGAGCGCCTATAAATGCGCGTTTGGTGTCGGCTCCGGCAAGTTCTTAGGCAGCCTGGTCACCAGACGGGGGATAGAGGACAATCCCAAGCAGATCTCGGCGATCCAGGCCATCCAAAATCTGACCACGGTAAAACAAGTTCAGAGGCTCACGGGGATGGCAGCAGCACTGAACCGCTTCATCAGCAGAGCTTCAGACAAATGCCGCCCCTTTTTCCAGCTCTTAAAAAAGAGCTCGAGGTTTGAATGGACTCTAGAGTGCGACAGCGCCCTCCAGGAGCTCAAACGATACCTCTCTTCAACTCCCCTGCTGTCCACTCCGACACAGGGTGAGGTCTTATACTTGTAATCTGGCGGTTTCGGATCACACAGTGAGCTCGGTACTCATCAGAGAAGAAGACAGGTAACAAAGGCCTATCTACTACGCGAGTAAAATCCTACCGGACGCCGAAATGAGATATCTGCCATTAGAGAAGCTCGCACTTGCGCTCATCAGTGCCTCCCGCAAGCTCTCCCACTACTTCCAGACTTACTCCATAGTGGTTGTTACAGAACATCCACTCAAGTCTCTGTTCCGAAAAGCAGACTTCTCTGAAAGAGTGTCCAAATGGACCGTCGAACTGGGGCAGTACGATATCCAATATCAACCCAGAACGGCAATCAAAGCCCAGGTGCTGGCAGACTTCATCGTGGAGTTCACCTCTCCTAGTTCGGCACCGAGCCACCTCGACACCGAACTGGGGGGCAAGGAGGTGGAGGTAACCTCCGAGACGAGATGGAGCAAGAACGATCTTGGAAGCAGTTCCTCGACTCATCCTGGAAGGTTTTCGTCGACGATTACTCAACCTCCAAAAGGGCTGGCACAAGCATAGTCCTCCAATCTCCGGAGGGCCTTGTCATCGAGCAAGCCCTAACCCTTGACTTCAAAGCATCAAACAATGAAGCTGAGTATGAAGCACTGATAGCAGAACTGGGCAGCGCAAAAACCCTGGGAGAACGACAACTGGTGGTCTTCAGCGACTCTCAGCTGGTGACGAGCCAGCTGAGTGGGGACTACCAAGCCCGTGACGACATGATGGCAGCCTACCTGGCTCATGCAAAACAACTCCTCTCTCAGTTCCACAAAGTTGAAGTCAGGCAGATCGGTAGAGACTCGAACTCTCGCGCCGATGCCCTTGCCAACCTGGCCCCTGCAGTCGAAGCTAGTAAGAAAAGGAATGTCGAAGTGGAAGCACTAGACAGACCTAACATAGAACTCCACCCACCTCGGCAGATCTTATGCGCCAATCTCGGCCCGAGCTTGATGGACCAATACATTTCCTACCTCAAAGATGACTAGCTTCCTAAAGATAAGAGCGAAGCCCACAAAATCAGGCTGAAGGCAGCTCAGTTTTGGCTGTCTCCAGACGGCAAGCTCTATAGAAAGTCCTACAACGGGCCCTACCTTCAGTGCATACACCCTAGCAAAGTCGAAGATTTCCTTTATGAAATCCACGAAGGGGTTTGCGGCAGCCACATCGGAGGTCGGTCACTGGCATATCGAGCCATCAGCCAGGGCTACTGGTGGCCATACATACAGAAGGACACCTAGGTCTACGCCAGGAAATG
This sequence comes from Umbellularia californica, assembly GCA_028538565.1. Lineage (NCBI taxonomy): Eukaryota > Viridiplantae > Streptophyta > Magnoliopsida > Laurales > Lauraceae > Umbellularia > Umbellularia californica. Next base: position 36,962,467 of record JAPQWN010000005.1, on the reverse strand, counting down.
CGAGAAGTGCCAGAAATTCTCTCACTCTCTCCATCAGCCAGCCCACGACCTAAGTCTTCTCTCCAGCCCATGGCCTTTCGCCCAGTGGGGGTTGGATCTAGTGGGACCACTCCACCGGGCACCAGGGAATAAGAGGTGGCTAATAGTAGCCACTGACTATTTCACCAAGTGGATAGAAGCTGAGGCGTTATCTTCCATTACCGAGCTGGATACCAAGAACTTCGTATGGAGAAATATCGTCACAAGATTTGGAGTGCCCGAGCCTTGATCTCGGACAACGGGACTCAGTTTGACTCCAACTTCTTCAAAAACTTCTGCCAGGAGCTCGGCATCAGGAACTACTATTCCACTCCGGCCTACCCATTGAGCAACGGTCAGGCCGAAATCTCCAATAAAGTGGTGCTGGATGGGCTAAAGAAGAGACTCTACCGAGCCAAGGGGAGATGGGTAGAAGAACTTCCGAGTGTCCTTTGGGCGTATAGGACTACCCCAAGGCACTCAACCTTGGTAACACCTTTCTCCCTGGCCTATGGGATGGAAGCTGTAATTCCACTTGAGGTCGGCCTCCCAACCCTCAGGTCGGAACTGTTCGATCAAGGCCAGAACGATGTGAACCTCACCACCGACCTCGACCTAGTTGAAGAACGAAGGGATGCAGCAGCCATTCGCCTTGCTTCTTACCAGCAACAGTTGGCCAGAGGATACAATCAAAGGGTCAAGGAAAGAAAGTTCTCAATTGGAGAGTTGGTCTTAAAGAAGATGCTTCCAGCAGATAAAAACCCCGCTGAAGGAAAGCTAGCATCGAGCTGGCATGGGCCATTCAAGGTGACTTCGGTAGCTGGGCAATCAGCATACAAAATTGAGGACATGGAGGGTAGAGAGCTACCACGCCGATGGAATACCACGCACCTCAAGAAATACTACTTCTAGACTATACTCAATTTTGGAAAACAATAAAATCAAAATTCTTGTGGAAAGATTTGTCTTGTTACTTTCAAAATTCGCCAAGTTACAGAACTCGACAGCCACCCCTCAACTCGGTTACAGAACCAACTACTTTAGCGCGGTCACAGGACTAGCCACCCCTCAGCTCGGTTACAAAACCAGCTACTTTGGCGCGGTCACAGGACTAGCCATCCCTTAGCTCGGTTACAGAACCAGCTACTTTGGCGCGGTCACAGAACTAGCCACTCCCAGCTCGGTTACAGAACTAGCTGCCTGCTCTAGTTATAAGACCAGCCACCCATAGTTCTAGTTATAAAACCAAACTCCGTAGCTCCTACTCTGGTTATGGAACCTAGCTCCGCTACTTAGCTCTGGTTTTGGAACTAGAAGCATCGGCCCGATCACAGACCAACCATTTTTAGCTCTGGTTACGGAACCGAGCTTGGCTACAGTTATGGAACCTAGCTCTCTAATTCTGGTTATGGAACTTAACATGCTACTGACTTCGGCCACAGGGCCGAGCCTGGTTACTTGCTTCTATTCCTGTTATTTTATTTTGGTTGCAAAATTGAATACAAAGGGAAACGGGAAAGAAAATGAAGACACATGGCACGAAGATAGATTCAAAGAAAGGAATTTCATTTATTCCAGAGATGTTTACATATATGTAAAAAAGAAAAATACAAGAGCTCTCCCAAAGTACAGTAAAATAAAGGAAAAATACATCATCATCATCAACCGTTCGTCTGCCCCCCCCCCCCCCCCCCCCCCCCCGCCCTCGGCGTTGGCTTCGCGATCCCCTTCAGCAGACGTCTTAATAGGAGGGGCATTCGAAGAGGAAGTTGGGGCGCCGGAACTAGGAGAATCTTCGGGGGGAGGAGCTGGAGCGGACTCAGGAGCACGACGGGCAAACTTGGGAGGGTCCCGATATACGGGGTGATCTTCGGAGATTCTCGCCTCCTTCAATGCTGCCCTGCACCCAAGCTCGTATACTTTCTTGCACAGACCATCAAGTTGGTCCTCATATGTCTTCGTCGCATCCTTACCCTGTCCAGATATGAAGCATCCACCTCAGCTTGCAGAGACTCCTTGAGTTCGACCATCTCCTTTCGCAAGATCTCCCTCTCGGCCTGCTCTTTTTGAAGACGGGCTTCAACTTCGGTCTTCGATTTGGCTAAGGCCGCCAGTTCGGTCTGTAGTTTCCGTACATCGACCTCTAGCTCGGCTACCCTCTTCGCCTTCACGTCGACCGCCCCCTTCAGATCACACGTCTCAGCCCTCAGCCTGATGATCTCGGCTGCCGCCGAGTCCATCTATGAGGCGAGCTTCTTGTTTTTCTCCTCCAGCTCCCGCACCCGCTTTGTGCTCGCCTCAAGGGCAGATGCAATCTTCCTCTTCTAGCCCTCTAATTGAGACGCCTTGGAGGAGCCATGCAGGGCCCTCGTCAGTACCACCTCAAGCTTATGAACACCCTACACAGAGACGACCAGTTAGAATATTACCGAGATCGAAAGCTTCAAAGTCAAAAGAAAAAGGGGACAAGACTCACTAATATAAACACCTGCGACGTCGCCATCACCAGAGCCGCGTCCTAAAGCTTCTTAAACTTCTCCATGTCGCGAGGGAGGCAGCAGGCTCTAGTAATCGCAGCCAAGACAGTAGAATCATCACATAGCCAGTCATTGATCGTTAGGGGCCTCCCCGGCTCCAACATCAAGTTCGGCTGAAAAGGGGGGCACAGATGACCCTTTTGTCGGGTCGAGCTCGGGACCCTTCTCCCGAGAAGCGCCCTCCTTCATCGACGAGACGCTCTCCTTCACCGGCGGGGCACCCTCCTTCGCCAGCGGGGAATTCCCCTTCTCCAGAGGGGCACTCTTCTTTTCCAAAGGGGCGCTCCCCTTCCCGAGCTCCTTCCCCATGGTCCCCTCCTGCCGAGGCCTCTTCTCCACCGGGCCTCCCTTTTTGCTGCCCTCGGTGGGGCGCTTTTGAGGGCCCTCTGCTGGACACTTTATGGGCCCCCCCGATGGAGCGCCAAGCGTGGTGGAATGCCCCTTTACGCCGGAGACCGGGGGCATCGTCGCCAGGGGAGCCGGGTTGCCAAACACCTGGGACTCCAAGTCCACGAACTGGACGGCTGGCCGGCGCCTTTGCAGCGGCATCTCTTCTTCCTCCTCTTCTTCCGAGCTCGAGGGGAAGGCGTCCACCGCCTGTTGGGGGTCGACAGGCTGCTGCGCAGACGCCGAAGTGGAAGCACCGACTCTGAGGGCGGGCTCTGGCTTCACGTCGACGGGCGGATACAAGGGTACCGAGGTAGAAGCCCCGACTCCTAGGCCGAGATCGGGCTTCACGTCCGGCTCCTCGACCTCGGGTTCTTCAGCCGGAGGGAGATTGCTGGGCCTTCGGGGGATGAACGAGCGGTAGATAGGCTGATAGCTGAGAAGGTCCCAAGCCGCGTGACCGCTGTGGCCTTGGTACTTCTTTACAGCTTTCAGCCACTCGACGTTCCGCCTCCACCCAACCCTCCACGCTTCCTTCTTCCTCTCGTTGTGACATGCTCAGCAAGCAAAAACCATGAGCTCGGTAGAATAAGAAATAGTAAGGTAAAAGATCATTGAGCTCGGTGTTTACGTGGGGGTTTCCCGAGATGGCGGGGTATCTTGAAGAATCTGATCGCCGCGGGCTCGGACGCCGTAAACTCCCATTCTCCAGAGACGAACAGGCAGTCATCCCCGGCATGCCGGCTCGAATCCTCTAATTCGTGGACAAAGAGCTCTGTTTTTGGCTTCCTGCGGAGGTAATAGTGGTTCTTGGACCCCGTGGCCTTACACAAATCGTATTCATCCTCGATATCGTGGACACCAAGGTTAATCCTTAAAATCCTATTGAGCTCGGCTGTGCCCATTATTATTTTATAGCTATTGGGCGTCAGCTGGCAAGGGCAAAGTTTCCACATCCGGAGGCACTCCCTCAGGAGTGGGTGGATGGGGAACCGGACCCCTCCTTCCACGATAGACACCAATGGGAACGGCATCTAGCCATTCGGCAGATCATGCCGTCAAAGCCGTCCTCCGGGTCATCAATCCCAATGGGGGCCTCCTCTGGTATATTATACATGCTCCTAAAGTTTTCTACGGCCTGTGGGGTATCTACCCAGTGCCTGTAGGCTCCCATTTCTGAGGTCCGGGGGATAAAGAAATCTACAGAAACCCTAACGAAAGCCTTAGCGGGAACAAGAGAAGCACAAAGAAAGAAAGGTGAGAAGGGACTCACAAAGGTCAGAAAGTGCAAAGGGTTGCAAAGACAGTCTCTTTTCGTAGAAAGCTCTCATTGCGAAGATCCTTTCTCTTCTCAGAATGCAAATCTCAGAGTGCCAAAGTAAGAGAATGGAGAAGACGCCCAGTTTTTTATAGAGCAGAGAGGCGTCCGTTCGAGTTCGTAAGGCACGCTGTAAGAGCGTCGCTTCGGGAGCCGCACGCATCCCTTCGGGTTAGCCGTACAACTTATCAAGAGATGACACGTAACGAGACGGTACACCTTCCGCTTCCGTCCAGCCTTTGTAATCAATTACCTCGGGCAGACGAAGCGACGTTAGCGCCTTCGGCCAGCAGATCAGCGCAATAAATATCGAACGACAACAACCACCTGAGCTACGAGCTCAGCACAAGGAAATCCCCCATCTATTAGCCCTCGACTTCGGAAAATTACGGAACTCCCGAAGTCAGGGTCTAGGGGCAATTGTGCGGGGTATTTCCATGATCCCGAAATTACTCCCAGTTCGGTAAGAGTACCAACAGGGCTTGCTTTGGGCCCGGCCCTACCTAGCTCGGCGACAGCGCCAGCTGGCATTGGATCCGAGTCCGCCTCGGTAGCAGTACCGATCCCTTTCCCTTGAATTCGGCATCTCGCGCATCTCGGCAGTAGTATCTGAGCTTGCGCCCACGACTTCGGTGACATCTCCAGTTCGACTCTGTTAACCAAAGTGAACACTGAATGTCATATCCCCATTATGTGATGGGACAGCTACGTTGCAGAACGTACTGGCAGATAGGGTGGCCGCCGAATACTGATAAAGGGTCGTCCCTATCAAACGATCACATCTGCATTTATGTGTGGGATTGAGGAAAGATCCGATGGCTCTCACCTACCCCCACTGAGGATCCTAGGTATGGGCTGATGGGACAAGCTCCCTCACCTACCTCCACTCAGAAAATCTCCACACTCCTCTACATATACCTGCATGGTAAGTCCATAACAGGTACGCATACATACACTGTGCAAGAGATTACTTCACTTCCTGAATCCTCTTCTTCCTCACTTCACCCTAATTCAGTGACTGCACTAACTCAGGCGTCGGAGTGCCTTCGGCTGATAGCAGCCCGGGGCTCTGACCTCTGTTTCTTCTCCCTTTCAAGTTTCAGGCCACCAGTGACGATCTCAGCCAGTTAAATAGCACCATCGCAAACTCCATTACCGTCTAAACCAAGTCCGTTATTTTTAGGCACATACACTTCTATTTTCACGAAATCAGAGCATCACTAAGATATCTAACCCATTCCATTGTAGAATGAAGCCTGTCAAGAATAGTTTAAAATTGCAATTGAGGTTGTTGTCGCAGTCAATGAAAAATGATACTGTACGTTGCATTGCTTCTAATTTGTTGCGTCCGTCGCGGTGTAAATTTTTTTCGACCCGTCCAATATAAAATATTAAAAAAAGCCATAGTAGTTTAAAATGTTAGAAAATAATATTATATTTTTCATCAGTACATACTATAAGTGAAAAGATCAGTTGCCTTTTAGTTTTTTACTGTTACATATGTCAAGTTTTTTATTTAATGTTAAGTTTTAGTGTTTAATACTTTGCCCAATTTTCGTCATTTATAAATTCATCAATGAAGTTCATATCTATGAACCAAATCATTCAAAAATAAATATCGCAATTTATATTAGCTTTGTAAAAGTGTTGTAAATTTAGATTAGCCCACTTTCCCTATTGTTAATTCCGCACACAACAATAAGGCTAACAAGTCTTTTCCAACACTCTTTTATGGTTAACTGGTGTTGACACCTCAGTTTCACACAAATCGTTTCTCACATTTAAAGGATCACTCCATGCCACAACCATGTATTATATCAAGTATTTTTTATTCTATTCTATCCATGGCCCACCACATCTATGTTTCATCATTATATTAACAACCAAGATCACCAAACATGATCCCTCAAGAAAAAGGAAAAGAAAAATGAAAATTCAAATAACATTGTATATTCTTTATAAAAAAAAAAACCAACAACAAAAGATACTTATATGATTAAAGTTATCTTATTCCGAATAAAGGATGAAAAGAAAATACATTGAGCCATGTTTCACTAGTTTTAACTTGTCAAAAACGCAAAAAAAAAAGAGAAAAAGAGAAGATCCATCATCTTAGAAGATTATAAAGATCCCACCATACCTTTAATAAGGATTAGGAAAATAAAGAAAATGCTTGGAATGGTGGTGATAGAGTCTATTAGATGAGTAGCGAAATGCAGAAAAAGCATTATAGAAAACAGAAGGTAGAAGGCAGAAGGCTGATCCAACACATTGCAATATCCCATAGTAACGGGCATCATTTCAGTCGTTTTTCCTGCATGCAGCAAGTGCAGCACAACTCTGAGAAATTGTTTGAAAATTGATAATATAGAGGGCATATCTAATTCTAAAGGCAAGCGTACTGTAAAAATCCCTTTTGGTTTTTTACTGATAAATATATTGAGTTTTAGTGTTTAATTAATATTTTGCCCAATTTCTATCATTTATAAATTCATCAATGAAGTTTATATCTAGATCTAAACCACTCAAAAATAAATATCACGATTTAGATTAGCTTTATAAAGTTATTAATTCTAAATTTAGATTATCCTACCTTTGCCTTTTCTTAAGATTAGCCCACTTTCCCTTTTCTTATTTTCACACAAGACAAAAGGCTAGCATGTGTCTTTTCCAACTCTCATGGTTGAGTGGTGTTGGCAACTTGGTTTCACACGCATGGGCCTCACATTAAGAAGGATCACTCCTTGATTAATGGTCTATTGTATAAGAAAAGGACTAACAAGTCTCAGCAACAGAAAAAGGGACAATACAAAAAGGTGGCGCAAAGAATTTCAAACATGCTATAAGCAACTATAATGGTATGTTAAGAACGGAACAGCCTCTCATCGGTTCTTACAACCTGTGCAGTCACATTCCCTCACCCTCACCTGATGGCTGTTTTACCTCACCTTAGGTGTATTTCCCCACCGGAGTGCCCCCTCACCTTACCCGAGGTCTACTTCCCTCACCAGATGACCGGGTCCAACCCCTAAAAGGGGGTACCTCTTATAAATAAAAAAACTATAATTGTCTTTTTTTTTTTTTCTAATTGGCCGAGATGACCCACATAGGCACTTTACACCGATTAGTTGGAAGCAATGCACAAAACCTAGGGCATGGGGAGTTTTGTGTCTACGACGGGCAGAGTCCCGGGCACAGCTTCAATAACATGAGAGGCTTGGAGATTTGTGCGATTTCCAAATCTATTAAGGTACATTTGTTTGGCAAAAAAAAATTAAGGCACACCTCATTTAGATCTTGTCAACCGCGCTCGACTGATTCACATATGTGGATTGTGGACAGCTATCATTCGTCAGAGAGAGAGACTTTTTTTTCCCATAAACTTTCATGGGTTGTGGGAGATAGCGCCATGAATGATACGTGCATGTAATGGCCTAGAGGTGACAAATGGGTCGGGTGGGGCTAATAGGTCGGACCCATTTATTAAACGGATTAGACACTGCTAACCCACATCCGACCTGTTTATTAAATACGTCAAAAACTCCTAATCGGCACCCACTGTGAGTCAACCCGACCCGACCCACTTTAAACGGGTCGGTTTTGCAGGTATGTTTTGGGCAAAATGATTTGCTACAAGCTTCCACTGAAATATATATCCTGTTCATTGTGAGATCACCTGGGATCCTCATAGCAGAAATGGAAAATCTTGTGTGGGTGAAATTTTTCGTACCATCTCGCATGCACAGCCATGACTCCGGCCTAATGACCGTGATTGGTACAAACTCGGTCCCCAACCAAAGGTTACTACAAACTGGAGGTTTCTCCCCCTTTCACTAGCCAGTTGTACTGATGCAGCAAAATAGGAAAAAAAAATGCAAAAGAAAAAAGGCTTTACCCCTAAATCGTTCAACTCGAAATTCTTCATAGAAAGATCATTCTAAGAGAAAGTTGACCAGCCTATTACAACTAACACACTGTGTGGGGTATTTCCATAATCCAGATAATTACCTCCCAGTTCGGTAGAAGTACCAATTGGTTCATGCTCTGGGCCCCGTCTCCGTCAGCTCGGTAATAGTGCCAGTAAGTACCGAGACCCGGTCTACCTCGGTAATACTAACCGAGCACGCTTCCTTGGAGTTCGGCATCTCATGTTTCAGCAGTAAACTCCCGAGGTGGCGCTCTCGGCCTCGGTGTCTTCTCCAGTTCGGCCAAGCGCCGAGGTGAACACTGGGCATCTTAATCTCCATTATGAGATGGGACAGCTGCTTTATAGGGAGTCCCTGACAAATAGGGTGGCCACCGGCAATTGATAAGGGCTTGTTCTTATCAACAGATCACATCCACATTTATATGAGGAATTTGAGGGGAGGTCTGATGGGACAAGTATCCTCACCGACCTCCACTGTGGAACCTTCCACTCTCCTCTATATATGCCTGCATGGTAAGACATGAGGAGGTACGCAATATAGAGTCCACATTCTGTTTATTTTGCTCACATCTTCTTCCTCACTTCACCCTAGTTCAGTGACTGCACTAACTCAGGCGTCAGAGTGCCTTTGGCTGACAGCAGCCTCGGGCCCTGACCTCTGTTTTCTTCTCCTTTTCAGGTTCCAGACCATCAGAGACGTTCCTGCTCAGCTAAACAGCTTATCCTTAAACTCTCATTATCATCTAAACTAAGTCCGTAATTTTTAGGCACACACAATTGACGCCATCTGTGGGAAGACGATCTGAAAATCCATATTTTCATCCTAACAGCTATGCCTCCAAAGGCTAAGAAGGGAAAGAGTGTTGCTGAACCATCCAGGTTCAAGCGACCAGAGACATTCCTGCTACCTCCACTAGTGACAAACCAGGCAGGAGCGCTGGTTACAAACCAGCGGGAAGCAACCAGGCAGACACCGCCCAACCCTCAGCCGAGGAGAGTTGGCGGAGAACCTGGTATTCGAAGTGTATGATCGCCCGTCACGGTGACACACTCATCGTCAAGAGATGTGGCAGCATCTCCTCGGCACGGTCCCGTAATAGAGCGGGCCCGGCCAACTACCTCTCAGGCAGAACGTCCACGTCTAAAGGTTGTTTTCACCGAGCCACCCCGTAAGGATATTCCTCCTCAGGAACAGTCCCAACGAGGCAAGGCTCCTGTGCAATCTCATCCTCGTCGGTCTCGTCACGAGGACTACATGGAAGAGGACCACGTCCACCTCGACGATGAAGGTGACGACGACATTACCTAGAGGAGGATGTCGAGGCCCAAGCCGAAGCAATCAAGGCTCAAAACCTCGTCATTGAACAACAAAAAGAGCAGATCCTCCAGCTTCAGTGACAGCTCGAGGCAAAGGACGGAGTCCCGTCCGCAACCTCTCACACGCCCCAACCTCGGCAGCAAGCTTGGATGGGTCCCAGGGGTCGGCCAGACCTGAGACAGCAACTAAACGAGAGGCGTGCCCGAGCTCGCGAAGAGGGCTCGAGTAACACCCACGCCAGCGCTAACCAGCAGCAGCGCCAGAGGCAAAGACGGGAGACCGAGGCCGACCCCGATATGGCTGACTATATTGATCAGCAAATCAAGCTGGCCGTGCAGCAGAACCTGGAGTACGCCGGCCTCACTCGAGGTCGGTTGGCTACTAGACATAGTGACAACCATGGCACATCTCCATTTACTCGGGAAATCAGAGATCATCTTCTCCCTGATAAGTTCAGTGTCCCGCGCTTCAATCTCTATGACGGGATGTCGGACCCCGAGGCTCATCTCCGACACTTCACCCAGAAGATGACGGTGTTCGGCGGTGACGACAACCTTGATTGCAAGGTTTTCTCCTCCAGCCTGGGTGACCTCCCACTTCGGTGGTTCTGTGCACTCTCCGAGGGATCGATTTCGAGCTGGCGACAGCTCCGAGATTCCTTCGTCGAGAAGTTCCAAGCACACCGGGTCATCCTGAAGACTGACGCCGACCTGATCTCAATCAAGATGAGGCCGACCGAGAACATCACTCGGTTCGCCAAAAGGTTCTGGACCATCTACAGCGTGATCGAAAATGCCAACGACGAGGTGGCCACCACGGCCTTCCATCAAGCTTTGCTACCGGGCAATGAGCTTCGGAAGGAACTGGTGCGGTTCCCCGCGGCTTCGGTGAAAGCACTGATAGCCCGGGTAAACCAGTACGTTGAGCAAAAGGAGGATGAAGTCCGAGCTTGGGAGAGCCATAGCATTTGGCAGGAGGGCCGACCTTCAAAGAAAGAAAGGAGGCTTGCCAAGAGAGAGGCGGATCGAAACAGAGAGCCATCCAGCTCGGCAGTGCATTTTGTTCCCACCTCGGGAGACAGCGCAAAGCCAAAACCAAGTGGCGCTTCTTACAAGGCCGTCAATACCATCTTCAAGGAACCTATCTACAAGCTCCTCGGGAAGATCCAAGCCCATCCCTTCTTCAAATGGCCCCAGCCTATGAAAGGTGACGCCACCTCCAGAGATCAGAGCAAGTTCTGTGCCTACCACAAAGATAAAGGACACAGAGCCGAGGATTGCCATGCCTTCAAGGCGCACCTCGAAAGGCTCGTGAAAGACGGGCACCTCAGAGATCACGTCAAAGAGGAAGGCAGAGTGAACCATGCTCAGCAGCGCCAGCCCGATGATCGGGATAGCGACGAGCCGGTGGGGACTATCGGCGTCATCCATCTAGCCTCCTCTCCCAGAGGCAATGACCAGGCCCGCGCCGAGGTTAGGAGGGCCCAGCACGACAAACAAGTAATGACGGCCGAGCTCGGTCCCTCAGCAAAGAAGGCACGTGTAGAGAGACCAAAAATTTGGTTCTCTGACAAAGACTTGGCCAGGGTCCAGCTACCCCATGATGATCCTCTTCTCCTGACTATGAGGTTACAGAACTTCAATGTCAAGAGGATCCTAGTGGACCCCAGGAGCTCCTTAGAAATCCTTTATTTCGATTGCTTCAAAAGAATGGGTCTGAAAGAGGACGACCTGCAGGAAGCTTGCACCCCGTTGGTGGGTTTCAGCTCCAAGACAGTATATCCAAAAAGGAAGATCTCCCTCAAAGTCGAGGTGGGAGGAGCCCCCATGACAGCAGATTTCCTGGTGGTAGATGCACAATCTCCATACAATGCCATCATGGGAAGAACCTGGCTTCATAACATGGAGGTTATTCCCTCAACCCATCACCAGAAGCTCAAGTTCCCGTTACAGAACGAGAACGGGGGCTTCGAAGTTATCATAGTCCGCGGTGACCAACGAATGGCTAAGGAATGTCTCATGGCCGTGGTCCCAAGAGATGCAAAGCCGCAGCGAGTCCACATGACCGAGCTCGAGGCCGAGCTCGAAGTTGTTGGCCGAACTCCCGAGCAGAAGAGCGTTGAAGACCTCACCGAAGTCAGGATCGATCCCAACGATCCGGAAAGATTCTTCGTGCTCAGTAGCCAACTTGCTGATGAGGAAAGGGCCGAGATGCTTGACTTCCTGTTACAGAACAGAGAGGTCTTCGCTTGGACCGCATATGAAATGCCTGGCATCGACCCCGAGGTCATGAGCCACAAGCTGAACATAGATCCCGAGCATAAGCATGTAGTCCAAAAAACTCGCAGGTCGGGCATCCAACAAGCAGAGGCTGTGACCGAGGAGGTCAAAAAATTGTTAGAAGCTGAAGCTATCAGAGAAGTCCATTACCCTGTGGGGTTAGCCAAAACGGTTGTGGTAAAAAAGAAGAATGGGAGCTGGAGGGTCTGCGTAGACTTCACCGATCTTAACAAAGCCTGTCCCAAAGACAACTTTCCCCTTCCAAAGATAGACCAGCTGATCGACGCCACTGCCGGGCATGATAGGATGAGTTTCCTCGATGCCTACCGAGGTTACCATCAAATTCCGATGCACGGGCCTGATCAAGAAAAAACTGGGTTCATAACACCCAGAGGCATTTACTGCTACAAGGTGATGCCCTTCGGGTTAAAAAACGCTGGTGACACTTACCAGAGGCTGGTGACCAAGATGTTTCAGTCCTAGCTCAGCAGGAAGGTCGAGGTCTATATTGATGACATGGTCGTTAAGTCTAAAAGGTAACAGGACCACTTGACTGACCTGCATCAAACTTTCGCCGTCCTCAAACAATACAAGCTCAAGCTGAACGCCTCCAAGTGTGCATTTGGCGTCGGCTCGGGCAAATTCCTGGGTAGCCTGGTCACTAGACGAGGAATAGAGGCCAATCCCAATCAAATTTCGACGATCAAGGCCCTATAGAGTCCGGCCTCGACAAAACAGGTCCAGAGACTTACAGGGATGGCAGCAGCACTGAACCGCTTCATTAGCCGAGATTCAGACAAATGTCGTCCCTTCTTCCAGCTCTTGAAGAAGAGCTTAGGGTTCCAATGGACCCCAGAGTGCGAAAGTGCCCTCCAGGCACTCAAAGTATACTCTCCTCACCTCCCCTGCTTTCCACCCCGGTACAGGGTGAGGTCTTATACCTATATCTGGCAGTTTCGGACCATGCAGTGAGCTCGGTACTTATAAGAGAAGATGACATGCAGCAAAAGCCCATCTATTACACAAGCAAAATCCTGCTCGATGCCAAAACGAGATACCTGCCATTGGAGAAGCTCGCATTTGCACTCGTCAGTGCCTCTCGCAAGCTCTCCCACTACTTCCAGACATATTCCATAGTGGTTGTGACCGAACATCCACTCAAATCTCTTTTCAGAAAAGCAGACTTCTCTGGGAGGGTGTCTAAATGGGCTGTTGAACTGGGGCAGTATGATATCCAATATCAACCCAGAACGGCAATCAAGGCCCAGGTACTGGCGAACTTTATTGTGGAATTCACCTCTCCTAGTTCGGCACCTAACCTCCTCGGAACCGAACTGGCGGGCAAAGAGGTGGAGGCAACCACCGAGACCGAGACAGAGCAAGAGTAGTCCTGGAAACAATTCCTCGACTCATCTTGGAAGGTCTTCGTGGATGGGTCCTCAACCTCCAGAAGGGCTGGCGCTGGCATCGTCCTCCAGTCTACGGAGGGCCTTGTCATTGAGTAAGCCCTGACTCTTGACTTCAAAGCATCAAACAACGAAGCTGAGTATGAAACACTAAACGCAGGGCTGGGCAGAGCAAAAATTCTCGGGGCACAGCAACTGGTGGTCTTCAGCGATTCACAGCTGGTAACAAGCCAACTGAATGGAGACTACCAGGCCTGTGACGACAGGATGGCAGCCTACCTAGCCCATGGCAAGCAACTTCTATCTCAGTTCCAAAAAGTTGAAGTCAGGCAGGTCGGTAGAGATTCCAACTCTCACGCCAATGCACTTGCAAACTTGGCCTCTGCTGTCGAGGCAAGAAGAAAATGGACTGTCGAAGTGGAAGCACTGGACAGACCGAGTATAGAACTCCACCCACCTCGGCAGATCTTGTGTACCAACCTCGGTCCGAGCTGGATGGAAGAGTTCATTTCCTACCTCAAGGACGACCAACTTCCCGAGGACAAGAACCAGGCCCACAAAATCAGGCTGAAAGCAGCTCGATTCTGGTTATCCCCAGATGGCATGCTCTACAAAAAGTCCTGCAGTGGCCCTTACCTCCAGTGCGTTCACCCGAGCAAAGTCGAGGACTTCCTTTATGAAATCCATGAAGGGATCTGTGGCAGTCACATTGGAGGTCGGTCACTGGCTTATCGAGCTATCAGCCAAGGCTACTGGTGGCCCTATATACAGAAGGACACTCAGGTCTATGCCAGGAAATGCGAGAAGTGCCAGAAGTTCTCTCACTCTCTCCATCGGCCAACACATGACCTAAGTCCTCTTTCCAGTCCCTGGCCCTTTGCCCAATGGGGACTAGACCTGGTGGGACCTCTCCACCGGGCTCCGGGGAATAAGAGATGGTTGATAGTGGCTACTGACTATTTTACCAAGTAGATAGAAGCTGAAGCGTTGTCTTCCATCACCGAGAATGATACTAAAAACTTCGTATGGAGGAGCATCGTGACAAGATTTGGAGTGCCTCGAGTGTGAGAACCCGACCCCTAATTTTCTGGTTTTTAGTTGTCGTTTGGTTGAGTCTTTGAGTTAGAATGACTTTTCATTAGCTTTGGGAAGTTTTGAGAGCCAATGAACCTAAACAGTGACCGTAGGGTCCCATTTGTTCTGCGTGGTCAGCGTGGGGAGATTCTTAATGATTCCTAAAAATTCCCATTTTAGCTTCGTTTGACTAATCTCGCTATTCCCTACAACTTTCGTGTCCACTCCGTGCCCATTCGAAACTCCTAAAAATCAGTTTTTCTAGAAATCCCAAATTTTCCATTCTTTAACCCCTTTCACAAACAGTTGACTTTTTATGTGCACCCCGGAAGTATGTCAATAGTAACCTTGTTGGAAAGATAATTTTATTCCGGACACTTTTCATGTTTTAAGTTTCTTGATCTGAGGTCTAGAAAGCCCTCTAATCTCCATTACAATTTCTACTTAGTGTGGACCCCACACCCACCCATTATAAAAAGGACATCTTCCTCTCTTTCTCCCTCATTTTCCATTCCAATCGGCTGCAACCTCCCTGCTACAGTACTAGCAACCTTTCTTCTTCCTTTTTTTCCATTTCTCTTGCTCAAATGAAGCCTCCAAGCCACCAATCCGACAGGAAACTCCGGCAACTTCTTCTCCTTCATCTCCTCTCTCTTTTGACACCATTTTCATGGGAAACCAAGGTGGGCAGCCCCTATTCCAAGCTTCTTCTTGTTGATTAATGGCCCTAGAGGTAAGGATCTCTTTCCATCTTCTATTGTTGAGCAATGGCTTTCCCCTAGGTCCTATTTCTTAGCTTGTTTGAACCGATTCCTTTTCTTTGATGAGTTACTATTTTTAGGGTTCTTATGGGTTGTTTTTTTGGGGGTTTTTGTGTAGCTTGGAGCCTTGTCTTGAAAGAATGTTTTGAGCTTGGATTTGCTTAGCTTGGACCTAAGGCAAGTGGATGATTGGATAGTTTTAGTATTTATTGAACTTAGTGAGGAATGTGGTTTGTTTGCTTCTCATACTCATGTTTATGAACTTGCATAGATTTGAAATAAATGTTTATGAAAGTAGAATTTAATGTTTTGGAAACATGGTGGATTTTAGTCTTTGTCTATCTCTTGTTTTTGGCTTAAATGAATCTTGGTGATCGTGGAGTTTCTTTTCTCTTATGGTTGAGAGTGAAAAAGGAAGAAGTGATTGGATAATGATATGTAGAAGTTTTGATGTTGGAGAAGGGTTGAAGGTGGAATAGGAGGAGCTTTCAGCTCATTTTATTGTAGGTAAGTGATTGGAGAGGGAAAGGAATGAGTTGGAGAAAAGAGGACCTGAATTTGAACTGCGTTGTGGAATTTCCGCAACTGGCGGTCAGCCGACGGTCACCTAGCGGCTAGCCGAACCGATTTCGGTCCCTTTTCCAGAGAGCTGTAACCTTACGGTCAGCTAGCGGCTAACCGCCAGCCAACCGAACTGAAGCGGTTACATTTCCAGAATGCTGCATTTGGTCAGGTCAATCACGGTCAGCCCCGCGGTCAGCCAGCGGCTAACCGCCAGATCCATTGGCGGCTAACCGCTAGGTGACTGCCAGGTAACCGAATTTCCCAGAATTATGGGAATAAAGAGAGAAGAAGGGAGTTCCCATCCCATTTGCTTGTGAACCTTTCCGAAAGCAATGGGCACTTTCCACCTGGAATATGTTCGAAACAATGATGAAATGTTTGTTGGAAGCCCGTTCGAGTGAGAAACCACATCGCCAAGATTCGTTGAAATGTTGAGGTTACTAAGGTGTGTAAGGAGCCCGGAATGTCTCTAAACTCAAGGAGTACCAAGTGTTTACTGAAAAATAGACATACGGGATCCCTATCCACCTTGAGTTATCTTGAACCCCGATACTTGTCCTGATATTTCGAAAGTTTACTGCACCCCTTTTTTATTTCCGAAGTTTATGAGTTGTGATTTATCCATCCCGAAAGCACTGAACTGTATTTGTAGCATTTGTGCTAGCCCCATTTGCATGACCCGATATTGAAATGATATTTGTGCCTTGAGCACCCCATTTCGCCTGTTTACACGATTTCATCAAGTGTTTTATACATGCCCGATTTCTTGCATATAACCTATCAATACTTGGGGCCTTGAAACATTGTTTTTAAGCTTGGGGAAGTATGGTTTGGAGCCCCAATGCAATGTGGGAACTTGGAATGCATTTTATGGAGTCCGGATGAAGAGAAACCCCATTATGAAGATTCGTCAAGGATCCTTAGAC
Source organism: Umbellularia californica (assembly GCA_028538565.1). Taxonomy (NCBI): domain Eukaryota; kingdom Viridiplantae; phylum Streptophyta; class Magnoliopsida; order Laurales; family Lauraceae; genus Umbellularia; species Umbellularia californica. The sequence goes on along the minus strand of JAPQWN010000005.1, from coordinate 36,945,951 downwards.
TTGTCAATGTGCATAGGGATCCGAGATGTCCTTAATTCTCATGGAATACCAAGTATATGTCAAATTAGACATACGGGACCCCATTCACATTGACTTAAATCTAGGACCCTCAACGTTTGGCCTGGAAAAGTATAGAAATCCATTATGTCGTATTTAACTCGAATTTCACTGTACATTTTAAATCTCGTGTTTTATGACTAGACTTACTCGACAGTATTGAAATCTATGTTGTTCTTTTAGCATGTTGCTAACCCATTTATGCCCAACCCGATACAGATATGTTTTGTGCCTATGGGTATCCTGTCCTGTCATATGTATTTATTGACCTGATTTCTTGTATATGACCCATGAGAATAAAACCTTGAGGCAATATGGGGCCAGAGCTTTGTAGTGCGAGCCCATGAGCCAAAAAGAGAACATGCATACCTGTATTTGTTTTGTTTACTCGCATATAACCTATGAGTCGGCACCACTAAGCTTGGATGACCTTGTCGGTCTGATCTACCGACTTGGAGATCCCGTCCGGTCCTGCCAGCTGCAGTTTGGATCCCAATACCCGGTTTATTAACCGTGGTCCCGTCCCGATACCCGGCTCGCTCCCGTGGTTCCCGATATCCGGTTCGCTACCGTGATTCCCGATACCCGGTTTGCCACCGTGGTCCCGTCCCGTATTATTGTATATGTATATGTAAATTGTGTTGCACTTCCTCACTTCAATGACCGAGGTCAACGCCCGATAGCTCTCATCACTTTAGTAAGAGAGGATTTAGCTTTGTGTGGTTGCCATCTTAATAGTTCCTGATTCCTTGATACCCGTACTGCTTTATATTGATCACGTCTTTTCTTAATAAAATGTTTAGGGCCTGTTTGGATGTTTACAGAATAAAATATTTACAGATTTAAATATTGCAAGAATAAGATAGTATAGAATAGAATAATGTAATATTATAATATTACAATATTTTTGTTGTTTGGAGATTTTTGAAGAATTTCACAGATTTTAAATTGAGTTGTTTGGAAGGTGCTATGATTAAATTAAATTACATTATTAGAATAATTTTTTATTAAACATTTTAATTTCTATTTAATTTACCAAATCTAGATAAAAAAAAGTAGTGTGGTAAACTAAAGTTTAACTGCAATGTTTTTACCTTAAGTTACTTTTCTTTTATTACATAAAACAATAATAAAGTATAGTAAAATCAAGTCATTACAAAAAACAACTACTTTGCAACTCTCTTTCTTACTTTGCTTTACCACATACTTCATCTCACCTTACTTTGCCTCACATTTACTATGACATGACCTCAATCTTTATTTTACTTTACCACACCTATAAATAAATCACTTTTTATTTACCATATAAAACTATGATAAAATGTGATAAAGTAAAGTCAAATAGAAAGAAACTACTTTACCATTCCTTCCTACTTTACTTTACCAAATATTTTATCCCACCTTTACTTTGCCCCAACTTTACCGGGTCGTGACATTTACTTTTAGTTTACTTTATCATATATGTAAACAAACACATCATGATAGATTTGGTGAACTAAAGTCTTTACTTTACTCTACCACTTTTTAATTGCCATTTTGAAAGATTCTTATCTTGTAGAATATTTTCTACAAGGGAGAGGTGTGGAATAAAATATTGAGCTTTTTGAAAGAAAAGATTCTTTTTTTTTAATTTTTCTTGGATTACCAAACGCACAAGATTCTCGTCTTTAGAAAATGAAAGATTATATTCTATAAAATATTATTTTCTTGTGTTTTCTTGTGCATCCAAACAGGCCCTTATTGTTTATACATGCTTTAAATGAGTACCCGATTTGTGAAATGTTTATTGTTTGTTCATGTTTTAAATGAGTTCCCGATTTGTGAAATGTTTATTATTTATACATGTTTAAAATGAGTTTCCGGTTTGTGAAATGTTCATGTTTTATACATGCTTTAAAGGAATACATGTTTTGTCAAATAGTTATGTTTCATACCCGTTTTATACGAATATAGGATTTTGTCGGATATTCATGATTTCCTATAGCCTTTTAATTATGTGCAATTTGATCAGACAACATGATTTATTACATGTTTTATCATTCAGTATATTGTTATATCTTTTCACCCACCTGCCAGAGCGTCGTGTCTGACCCACTACTTTGGTACTCAGGTTCAGACTTCTTCACCCGAGACAAGTGCACGTGTTGGCTGTGGAGCCATGAGCTTTCAGGATTGTTTGTCGGTTATGTCACGTAGACATCGAGCTTGACATCGGTATTACGCCACATATGGGGTAGTGATCATTAGCTTGTTTTTGTATGGCTTCTGTTAGCCTTTTCTTGGGATTGTAATTAATACACATTGTTATTTGTAACTTGAACATATATGGGAATGTAATACCCTGTTACTGTCAGCTCTGTACTTTATTATGATGGTTTATTCAATTTGAGATGGATTATTGATAAGATGAGTATATGCTTGGGGTAAGGGCGGTGTGGAATCCAATGGCCACGGACTCCAAGTCGCAACACCACGAAAGCTTCCGCTAAATATTCTGAGTGTGTTGGAATTTGTAATCCTCACACACGCGGATCTTGGGAGAAACATAATTATTACTTCACGGACACCGGGTTTGGGGTCGTGACATCGAGCCTTGGTCTCGGATAACGGGACTCAGTTCGACTCCAACTTCTTCAAACACTTCTGTCAAGAGCTTGGGATCAGGAACTATTATTCCACTCCAGCCTACCCCTAGAGCAATGGACAAGCTGAAATCTTTAACAAGGTCGTCCTCGACGGACTCAAGAGGAGACTGGACCAAGCTAAAGGTAGATGGTAGAGCAGTTCCCGAGCGTCCTTTGGGCGTACAGAAGTACCCCAAGGCGCTCAACCTCGGTTACACCCTTCTCCCTGGCCTACGGGATGGAAGCTGTAATTCCACTTGAGGTCGGTCTCTCGACCATCAGGACGGAAATGTTCGACCGAGGCCAGAACGATGTAAACCTCGCCACAGAGCTCGACCTAGCTGAGGAACAAAAGGATGCCGCAGCCATCCGCCTCGCTTCCTACCAGCGACAGTTAGCTAGAGGATACAATCGAAAGGTCAAGGAAAGGAAGTTCTCACCTGGAGAACTGGTCTTAAAGAAGACACTACCAACAGACAAAGATCCCAGCGATGGAAAGGTTGCACCAAATTGGCATGGGCCATTCAAAGTCACTTCGGTAGCTGGACAGTCTGCATACAGACTTGAGGACATGGAGGGTAGGGAGCTACCACGTCCATGGAATACCACGCACCTCAAGAAATTCTACTTTTGAGATGTAATCGGATTTCGGAGGTCAATAAACTGATTCTTTTTATAGGATATGTTTTTGCTTTCTAAAATTATCTTCTATTCTCAAATATGGCCAAGTTATGGAACTCGGCACATACATACAGCTCATTCACATGTTCGGTTCGGTTACTAAGGTCAGATACTTCTGCCCGGTCAATGGACCAGTCGAGTTCTGATTGCAAAGCCAAACTCCGCTTTGGTCGTGGGACCAAGCGCCTTTAGTTTTACCGAGATCAATGCTTGTTACGATTACAGAATCTAGACAGCACCTCGGGTTACAAACTTAATACGTTAAGCTCAGCTACAGAGTCGAGCTCATTTACTTTGTCTTATTTCCTATTATTTATTTTGGTTGCAAAACCGAGCACATAAAAAGACAATGAAACAGGAAAGGAAACAATTCATCACACAAATGCTCAAGTTGGATACAAAAACCAATTTCATACATTAAAAAGTGATTACAATCTGTCTGTTCGAAAGACAGTAATGTTGACACCAAAAAAGTCAATATGTCTCCTCAACATCAAGAAGCCTCCTGAAGCTGCATCCTGCTAAAAATAGGCAAGGCTACTTCAAGCATCAGATTTTGTCAGAATCAGACAAAAACTGAGAGATCCTTCAAGACAGCTAAAAGAGGGGTACACCTGAGGTTTCGGTTCATTCCGACAACGTTTGGCCCAACTTCACCGCTCCAACAACTAAACAGGCGCTCCCGACGGTAACATCATCAAAGACACCAAAACTTTGATCAAAGCCTACGGATGACTCCAGAATGTCTCCAAAGGGCTCCATGCCAAATTTCAAGTCAAACCGACAACGTTTGACCCCCCATCAATGCTCGAGCAGCAAAATCAAGCCTCCCGGCGGAGGGAACCACCAAAGCCATTACTCATCAAACAAAATTCATGAGTGGCTTCAACATGCTTCCAAAAGGCTGCACGTCAGATTTCAGGTCATTCTGACAACGTTTGACCAGGTTTCGATGCTCCGAGAGAAAATCAAGCCTACCGGCGGCGGAGCAACCCGGGACCATGACATCCAAAACGGAGCTCATGGAACGTCTCAAAATGACTCCAATAGGCTCCTCGTCAAATTTCAAGTCAATCGGACATCGTTTGACCACATATCAAAGCTCGGCATTTTCCTCGCAGCAAAATCAAGTGAAGCATCGATGGGACCCCAAATGGCTTCAAAACTCAAATAAAAGCCCATGGTTGGTCCTATCCACTGCTCAAGAAGCTTCACCTCAATTTTCAGGTCATTCCGACATCGTTTGACCTAGTTTCGACGCTTGACGGAAAATCGGCTACAAAGTCTTCGGCTTTCTCGAAAAATAGGAAACTTTGTTCTCCGGTTTCGCGAGGGTTCTCGTCAAGATTTCTCCAAGAAAATCAAGTCAATAATTGAGGAAAAATGTAAAGAAAAATACAGAAGAAAAAAGGAACGAAACAGATGAAAAAACGGTCGAAAACGACGCTCGGCGACTAAACGGGCCGAAGCCCTATGGTCGCCGACGACCCTGGGCCAGGGTCGCCGGCGTCCCTGGAAATCCGGGTCGCCGGATTTTGCGCCAAATCGTCCGTTTTCCGATTCTTTTCGCGTTTCAGGTGTTCCGGCCTCTGTGATTTTCTGAAAATCCAATGTTTGGTGCTTCAAAACCACTGATCTTCGTCGACATCTCGGATCCGCCGTCAAAAGCATGAAATCATCACCGATCGCCTCAAGATCGCCAACTGGCTAACCAAGAAAGTGTACTTTCTGTTCGACCGATCGTGAAATCGACAAGACAGATGTCACCGACCCACCAACGTCAATCAATGTCTAAAATTGCATCGCAATCCGACATCAAATAATGCGTGGATCCACCCGTGATGATCGCAAGAAGAATCTCAAAAGGCGCAGCACGGCCCGCGACTCTTCACATGCCTTGGCAACCACTTAATGTCGTTAATTGACCCATTAAAGCAGTCATTAACTCATTATTTTGGACGACCCAATCAGAACCAAGCATTTGGGAGTTACAAATCCAAGCAATCATAGCATTAAACCCATGAAACTCCCATCATCATGAAACATAAAGGTGATTAAATGCCCACTACCTTCATCGGCCAATCACAAGCCTTGAAAAAGGAGTTACAAAATCAACTTGTAACTCCTCATCAATTCTTTCATCATGGCCATCAATGCCAATAAACACCTCATGGCTACCAAAAGCCTATAAAAGGAGGTCCATTCCAAGAAGAAAGCATGATGGAAAAGAGATCCTAAGTGCAAGCTCTGAAAAACCAGAAAATCCAAGAGAGAGACGAAGTCCTGCTACTTTGCTCCCGGAAGCACCACAAGGTGATCAACGTCCCTTGGGGGGCCACCCCCCCCCCCCCCCCCCGCCAAGGTCACCTCCTTCTCCAACATGGCCTAAACGCGGCTTTTCAGCCCGTTTACTTGGTTTTTCATTGGATATAGGACCTTCTCTTGGTCCTTGTCCTTTAAAAAACTGAGGTTAGGAGCCAAGCCAAAGAATCAAAGCATCACATGTTCTCATTTGAAGGACGATGGCGAAGCCCATACATGACTTGCGACCGTCGATCTCAACGTGTCCCCACAATCTCCTGAGAAGTTAGATCCCTTTTCTTCCTTTTCTATTGTAGTTTGTATTTCTTAAAGAGACAAAAAGAAATCACAATTCTTGTCTTTCATATTTGATGAGTTTTGTAAAAACGCCTTTCACGGCAAAATCGCCTTTCACGGCAAACAAACAAAAACGCCTCTTACGGCATTCTAAAAAAACTTGTCTCTTTTCTTAATATTTATGCAATTTGAAAAGTTAGAAAAAAGGATTGATTTCCTTTCCACTTGCGAAGGTGAATCTCCGGATTATCACCATTCCAAATTCCAAGTAGAAAGTAAATATGGCATACCCGTACAAAAATGTTGATGCCCGAGATTTTCCCTCCTCCGCCGAGACCGAGGTCAGCCCCCGGGGTGCGGAAGGAGAGGACGGAAGATTTCTTTCGGGTCCATCAAGTTGGCATACCCGGTGGGACACGTTGACTTGAGAACGTGATGGTTTGATCCCTTAGCTCCTTTCTAGTTGGTGGCCTATGTTGCATCTTGTATCTAAAAAAAAACATGAGATGGGATTTCAATTGTTCTTTCTCACTTCAAAAAAAAATCTGAACTCTTTTTCTTAAAAACTCAATTTTGAGAAACTTTGATCCTTCCCTCTTCGAACTTGATAGCTCACAGAAATGTTCGCAGCTATCGTTCATATCAGGGATTGGGCCATCTTTTCTCTTTGATGAGTTCGATTGGGATTTCAAAAAAAAACTTCATTTCAAATTCTTTTAAAAAAAAAATGATCTCTCTTTCTCAAGATTCAACTTTGAGAAATTTTGATCATCTCCTCTTTGAACTTGATAGCTCACAGAAATGTTCGCAACTATCTCACGGGCGATGTCTGGGCTAATAAAGAAAAGTTGCCAGCTACTGTTCAGGACTTGTTCCCGGAAATTGCTCCGTGCAACACAATCACTGAAGACTCCAATGCTGTTACAGACACGTCCTCAGCAAAGGATCAACCCCTTGATCCTGATAATGATCTTCCAAAAGAAGACCCTTCTCTAGAGGCTCTTGAAGTTGGTAGAGGTACCCGTTCTGGCCGGGATTACCACAAAAATTACAATCAACCCTCTTCTTCTTATGTAAATCCTTCGGGAAAACAAGATGTAAACGCCCCAAGTGGCAACAATAATGAAAATGCAGGCTCGAAGGAGGCTTTCAAGTACGACTTGATTGAGCACTTCAAACACATACCTGCACGTCTGCACATCCTTGACTTATTACGAATGTCTCCACAAACTCGTGATAGTCTCATTTCAGAATTACAAAGGCTGAATGCGGATGTCGACAAACATGCCCCACAAGTCCTACAAATTGCGATGGACTATAGGGTCAAAAAATCAAATACTCCCTCAAAGGGAGAAAAGAAGAACACTGAGGGATCAAGCAATGAATGCCTCTCGGTACAAAAAGCAGCAAGTACAACAATTGCCTTCGACAAGGATGACCTCCCCCTAGGCGAAACAAAGCACAACCGTCCTTTGTACTTTACGGGGTACGTCAAAGAAACGCCAGTACACAGAGTTCAGATCGATCCAGGTTCTACACTCAACCTCATCTCTACTTCGGCACTCGAAGAGCTGGGCATCCCGCCTAGCAAACTGAGTCACACGTCCATATCCATCTTCGGATATGACGGCAGCGCTCAAAGGCCTATCGGCAAAATCAGGTTCAAACTGCAAATCGGTGATCTTATTTCTGAAGTCACTGTGTATGCAATAAGGACCCCTTCATGCTACAATATACTCCTTGGACGCCCCTGGATACATGAGAATGGTGTCGTCCCTTCAACTCTACATCAGTGCATCAAGTTCATTGGCGACGATGGCCTGATACATCGAGTATTTGCAGACAAAAAGCCCTTCAAAGGCAGAGATGTCCATTTTGCAGATGCTCAAATGTATAAAGATGGAAAAGAAGAAAAGGAGGAAAAAACAATTCGCTTTGTCGACAGTCTCCAGAAAGATAAAGGCAAGTCTCCTCAGCAATCATCGGAGGAAAACAGACCCTCCACCAAACTCGAAGTAAGCGGCCAAGCTCCCTTCGTCGTCTCCTTCAAATCTCCAAAGCCTTTGGTAATCACTACCAAAGCAAAGAAGACAAAACAAAAGACTGGGGGCAAGTTCACTGTCTCCTTTGTGTCTATTATGCATGACACAGACTCAGAGTCAGAGTCAGAAGATGACACAGCATCGAGCCAAGCTGATACTCAGCAAGATCAGCTCACCCTCACTCCATTGGAGGCACCTGCAAACATAGAAGACCCTACGTCTGCTTCCTTTATTATTCCGGCAACTTCGCCAAAAGAAAAAGTGATTTACTTCCACAGATCAGGAGCATCTCCACTGAACTCTCTGCTTGAATCCTTCCAAAACAAAGGTATGCCTCAGCTATCCCTGTATAGTCCAATGGCACAAGCTATCATGAAGAAAATGGGCTACGACGCTCAAAATCCGACTGGTTTGGGAGGTGGCCGTGGTATTCTTACACCATTGGAACCCACCCTGACCACAAGTCAACCAGAAGATTGGAAAATCCACCTTCAAAAAGGCAAGTCTTCATATGGGTTGGGGTATGATCCTACCGCTCCTATGAGACAGTTGACACCATGGCTGCAAAGTCGCTTTACCGACCAAGCCTCAACATCTCATGAAGACATCGATATCCCTGGATATCTCTTTGAGGAGTTACTTGTCAAAAATCCTGAAAGCTCCTCCAATTGGTATAATTTCTCTGATAATAGAGAGGAATTGCCCGATAACGTAGACGAGCGCTTCTCTGTCCCAGAGGAATCATTGTCTCCAAAAGAAGTACCTTACTTCAACCCAATTCCAGCAAATGATTGGGACCATCTCATTGCAAGCCTTGAGAAGGATAGCCTTGAGAAGGATACTGATCAAGAAGATTCATGGACAGAAACAGAGCCTCAGTCTGAAAATGCCTCTGGCAGTCCAGAAGGTCTTGTTGAGTTGGAAGCCTCCGAAAATATTGTGAAGGAACCACCTTCAAACCTTCCAACAGAAGATCCTGTTCAAAACATAGACTTGGGAACACCTGATAACCCACGTCCTGTATTCATAAGCAAGAATATAAAGGATGATGAGTTACCCGAGTATATCTCCTTTCTTCGTGAGTTCATTGATTGCTTTGCATGGTCTTATGCCGAAATAGCAGTCCACAAGCTCAACTTGCAAAAAGAAATCAAGCCTATCAAACAAGGCCAAAGAAGATTCCGTCCCGACGTGATGGACAAAATTGAACAAGAAGTTCAGAAACTCAAAAACGTTGGCTTCATCCGCGAGGAACAGCATCCTGAATGGTTGGCCAACATTGTCCCCGTGACAAAGAAAAATGGGCAGATAAGGGTCTGTATCGACTACAGAGACCTGAATAATGCATGTCCCAAAGACGAATTCCCGCTCCCCATACCAGAGGTGATGATTGACAACACCTATGGGCTCGAGCGAATGACGTTCATGGATGGATTCTCTGGCTACAACCAGATAAAAATGCATCCTGAAGATGAAAGGCATACATCATTTCGGACACCATTCGGCTTGTATTGCTACACTGTTATGCCGTTTGGCCTGAAAAATGCAGGTGCAACATATCAGAGGGCTATGATGAAAATATTCCAAGATATGCAGCACAAGACGGTCGAATGCTATGTTGACGACCTCGCCATAAAAAACAGAAGAAAAGAAGACCATCTCAATGATCTTCGAGAAGTCTTCCTCCGACTTCGCAAACACAAATTATGGATGAATCCACTAAAGTGCTTCTTCGATGTCTCATCGGGTAAGTTTCTTGGATTCATAGTACGGAAAGCTGGAATAGAACTTGACCCCACCAAAGTCAAGGCTATCCTGGAAATGCCATCTCCCAGAACCCTAAGAGAATTAAAAGGGCTTCAAGGAAGGCTGGCCTACATTCGACGGTTCATCTCCAATCTATCAGGGAAATGCCGTCCATTCTCTCGCCTGATGAAGAAAGGTGTGGACTTTGTCTGGGATGCTGAATGTCAAAATGCATTTCAAGACATCAAAGCATACCTCATCAAACCTCTAGTGCTGGCTGCCCCCACAACTGGAAAACCATTTATCTTGTACACAAGAGCTCTCGGCCACTCTTTGGGTGCTCTGCTCGCACAAGAAAACGATGACGGAAAAGAAGCTGCTCTATATTACCTTAGCCGCATGATGGTAGGTGCAGAGCATCGCTACTCCCCAGTCGAAAAAGAATGCCTTGCAGTAATGTTCGCTGTACAAAAGCTACGTCACTATCTGCTGTCGAACACAGTCTACCTGATTTCGAGGATTAACCTCCTAAAGGTCCTTGTCACAAAAGCAGGTTCTCTCAATGCCCGACTGGCAAAATGGTCCATTTTTCTATCACAATTTGATATTAGGTATGTACCACAAAAAGCAATCAAAGGCCAAGCTCTAGCAGACTTCCTCGCAGAGCATCCATTGCCTAAAAGATTCTCCACTCAGGGATGATCTCCCAGACGAATTTGTCTACAATGTGGAAACTTCCTTATCAAATGCTTCCTGGGACATGTACTTTGACGGTACAACCAGGACAAATGAAAAAGGAAATCAAATATCGGGAATCGGCATCCTCTTTGTCAGCCCCGACAAATACATGATTCCACACGCCTTCTCGCTACTGGAACCATGTTCAAACAATGCAGCTGAGTACCAACCCTGATTGTTGGATTGGAACTCGCCCTCGAATCCGGCATCACCACGCTGGAAGCTTTTGGAGACTCTCAACTGGTCGTCAACCAGATGAATAAAAAATATGAAGTCAGGAAGCCTGATTTGCTGCCTTACTACAATAAGGCGCAGTCGCTTCGACAAAAATCCAACATCTGCTATATCACCCACATCCTCAGAGGTGAAAATATCCGTGCAGATGCCCTGGCCGGACTCGCCGCATCCATGGCAATCCAAGAAGGGGAAAACATGCAAGTCACAGTGTGTCAAAGAAGGATTCTCCCTCCTCTCAACACACACCAAGCAGTTGCTGAATGCCACCAATTGGTTGGAAGTCGGATATCCATCCTCAAACCTCCGATGGACGACTGGAGAGATCCGTTCATTGATTACATCATGTTCGTAATCCTACCTGAAGATCCAAAAGAGCGGGTAAGCATCCAAAGACGAGCCCCAAACTTTTATTTGGATATACCTTCAAAAGCACTTTACAGAAAATCCTTCAACGGAGTACTCCTACGCTGCTTATCACAACAAGAGGCTGAGGAAACTCTCGAAGAAGTACATGCTGGTCTTTGTGGAGACCATCAGGCTGGCCCTAAGCTCTACAACCAGATAAAAAGGCTAGGTTACTATTGGCCTACCATGGTAGCTGATGCAATGCAATTTGCCAAGCGCTGCCAAAAATGCCAAATTCACGGAGATTATGTCCACATGCCTCCAGAATGGCTACATCCAACAGCAATCTCATGGCCTTTAGAAGCCTGGGGAATGGACATCATAGGTCCTATTTCTCCCCCATCAAGCAAAGGTCATCGCTTCATCTTCGCCGCTACGGATTATTTCTCCAAGTGGTCAGAAGCATTTGCGCTCAGCGAAATGAAGACTTCATCAGTCCTTCAATTCTTGCGCACCAACATTATTTGTCGCTTCGGTATACCTAAAAGATTCGTCCATGATAACGGACCGCAATTCCGGGATCACAGATTCTATAGGTTCTGCGACAAGTACAAAATCCAAAGTTGTCCTTCGACTCCATATAATCCAGCAGCGAACGGACTAGCAGAAGCCTTTAACAAGACACTCTGCAAAATTCTCAAGAAAATGGTCTCTAGTCACAAAAGAGACTGGGGCGACAAACTACTAGAAGCTTTGTGGGCCTATCGAACGACCGTTCAAGGACCAACCCATAGCACACCATTCTCTTTGGTCTATGGATGTGAAGCTGTTGTCCCTTTGGAAGTACAAATTCCTTCCTTAAGGGTATCTTTGCAAAATGACATGACGTAAGAAAGCAATGTCAAATTGAGACTCCAAGATCTGGATAATCTCGATGAAAGACGACTCGAAGCTCTACAAAGCATTGAGTTGTACCAAGCACGCATGGCAGGATCTTTCGACAAAAAAGGTCAGGCAACGCGCCTACAAAAAGGGTGACATGGTTCTTGCAGTAAAAAGACCCATAGTCTTTGCCCACAAATCCAAAGGCAAATTCGAACCAAAATGGGAGGGACCTTTCGTCATCGACAAAGTCTTCTCCAACGGTGCATACGCTCTTCTAAAAATGGAAGGAGACACATGTATGCTACCCATCAACGGCAAGTTCTTGAAGCGGTACTACCCTTGAAGACTTCCTTAAATGGGTCAGAGCAATATCTACATGGTTAAAGCGTATTTCCAAGGTACTTGCTCATCAAACCCACCCCTTTTGAAATTTTCATCTTTATGTTGAAGTTTCCAAAAAAAAAACTATCTCTCAAAACAATGCTTACTTTCATCATTTCATTGTTCAAAAGAAAAATCAAATCCAAAAATCCAAGTTTAGGAGCCTCTTCCCAGACTCGACCAAAATTTCGATCCTTGAACCGAAAATTCATGGTTTGAAACAAAAATCGGGACTTAGGAATTTTCACCCTAGACCGCCTCGGCTTTTACAACCAAAATGGTTTTAAGTCAAAATTTATGACCTTCGTGTCTTTAAACAAAAATTTTGAAACCGCGGGGAAGCGACATTCAGTCGATACTCGCAAAACCCAAAAATCGGAAGGATGCGAACCCCATTCGATACTTCCAAAAACCCAAAATCGCAAGGAAGCGAACCCCATTCGATACTTGCAAATTTCAAAAAATCGTGGAGAAGCAACAAACCAGTTGATATCCACAACCCAAATTTCAAAAATATTGGAGATGCAACATACCAGTTGCTATCCACAACCCAAATTTCAAATGGTTCGAGAAAACCTCAAATTTCAAAAATCGCGGAGAAACGACATCAAGTCAGTACCCGTAAAACCAAAAGTTTTGGGAAAAGCAGGGAAGCGACGTTTAGTCGATATTTGCACCCCAATTCGCGAGGAAGCGACATTCCATCGATACTCGCAAAACCCAGCCCGCGAGGAAGTGACATTCCATCAATACTCGCAAAACCGAATGAGCAAGGAAGCGACATTCCATCGATTCTTGCAAGACCATTCAGCGGGGAGGCGACATTTAGTCGATACCTGCATTTTGAAAACCAAAACTCGGCTATAAACGCCAAAATCCGGCTATAAATGCCAAAACAAAATTTTTTCGGCTATAAACTCCAAAATCGGCTTTCATGCCAATAAAACAAAACTTGGTTTTCAAAAAAAATTCGGCTATAAACGCCAAAATCTGGCTATAATCGCCAAAACTCAGCTATAAACGCCAAATCCGGCTATAAATGCCAAAATCTGGCTATAAACGCCAAAATCTGGCTATAAACGCCAAAACTCGGCTATAAACGCCGACTCCGGCTATAAATGCCAAAACAAAAATTTTTCGGCTATAAACGCCAAAATAGGCTTTCATGCCATCTCAAAATCGGCTCTCATGCCACAAACAAAATTTTTGGCTCTCATGCCATCCCAAAATTCGGCTTCTATGCCATTCTAAAATTCGGCTTTCACGCCATCCAAAAATTTTGGCTCCCATGCCGTAAAACAAATTTTGGCTCTTACGCCACAAAATTAGGCTTTCATGCCATCCAAAATTTCGGTTTTCAAACCATCAAAAATCAGGCTTTTCACCACAAAATTGGCTTTCATGCCCAAAACAACTCTTTGACAAAAATTTTTCACAAAATGACAACCTTTTGATCAAATTCTTAAACAAACATTCCCATCAAACTTTTGCTCAAAATTGTTTTCATAAAAAAATGATTTAAGTGAAAGGGAGGGGATACAAAAATATAGTACCAAAATTGTTTATACATGGAGGTACCAAAAAAAAAGGGAAGAAAAAAAAAGAGTCTGTTACAACTCAGGAGCTCAATCCTACATGGTCTTCAACCAAAGGTTCAACTCCTCAAGCAGACCCTTGGCCTTAACTTTCAAAGTTTTTAGGCCACGCTCCTTCAAAATGTCCCCATAAAACGCGGCCGAATGCCGTGACCCATCTACAGCACGAGGAAGTTCTTCCCAGAGGACCTGCCACTGGTCATGCTCCTGAGTCTTCCTCCGGACATTACCTTCAGCTTCCTCAACCTGGCGAATGAGAGTCCCCTCTTTGTCACGAGCCTCCACAATGGCGGTCCATTTGGCAGCAGCCTCTTCCTCTAAAAGATCAAGACGTTGCCTAGCCTCAATGACCTCCTTATCAAGGCGGTCCAAGTCTTGCTTCAGCCCCATGATGGATAACTCGGTAACGTTCTTCTCCCGAACGATCTGCCTCCGAGTCTTCGTGACCTCAGTCAGCTCAGCTTTGACTTTGCTGGAAGGTTTTATGAACATCTCATCAAAGAAGTCACCATCTGGGAAACTCTTGGTCTCAGTCCATTTGTTCCCCAAGGTGATGATCTCCTCAACAAAATCCTCGGCACTTGCGATGTCCAGACTGACTTCTTTCCTATCAGCGAGGATGTCCTGCACATGCTTGATCATGCCCAAACCAGCTTCCAAATGACCTGAAGAAAGAGTCTCAACCCATGAGCTCAAGACAGTCTTCAACACTTTCCTTGCATACTGAAGGTGCGGTGCAGATGAGGATTCGCCATGTTCTGGTGCCCGACTGCCCACGTCATGCTCCATTGGAAGAGTAATCAATAAACTCTTTCCAACGGAACAAGCTGACTTATTGAAAGTGGAAGAAGCCCCTACTTCTGCATCAGCCGCAGGTATCCCCTGTTCTGGCTCTGAGGAAGACGGAGGAATCTCTCTTGCTACTTCACAATCTGTCAAAAAAAAACAAAAGAAAACGACAAAAAGGTATGAATATAATCTTGTCAAAAATATATCAAGGTTATTATTGCAAGTATACCTGCTTCGACGACCGGCGGAGTGCTCTCTGCCTCTTTGAGCTCATCCGAAGCATCGTCAAAAGTTGCGTCCATAGATGGCTCGAAATCGTCGGAATCCTCTGGCAAGTAAGCTACATGTTAGCAAATGACAGCAAAAGAAGAAAAAAAAGCAAAAGCCAAAGCAAATCATACCAGGTGAAGGTTCTGGAACCACTCCAGAGTCCCTGGGCTCTTCCTCAGATGCCACGACTGGATCCGTCATTGCCTCATCGGCCGGAACCTCAGGCATCACCAGGTCATCATCCTCTGCTAAAAAAAAAGAAGCAGCGGATCAAAACAAAATCTTTCACAAAAAAAAAGGAAGGAAGAAACAAAAGGAAAGAAAGGGGATCATACCAGCTATCTCCTCTTCTCTGCTTCTCTTCTCCGGAGGCTCGTCAGCATCCTCAGACACCTCCTCAGCAATGGTGAGAGGAACTTCAAGATCAGAAGGACTATCGTGCCGTCTCATGTTACGGCGTTGACCTCTCCTCCTCTTGCCTCGGCGGGTCAATCTGCTCGACGATCCTGCCCCACTATCAACATCAGGCCTCTCACAAGAGTCCTCACTGGATGGTCTACTTTTCTCAGTAGACTCCATGGAAGCCTTCGTATGCTCTGCCTGTATCATAGCATCGATCTCGGCCTCCTCCTCTTCCAGCTGCCTCAAGACCTCACCAGGAATCCCTTGTGCAGCTCCTGATCTGATGATGTCCTGCCCGTTGAGAAAGCCTATCTTATACTTCTCTCCAGAAAGGAAGGCCAAAACTTCCTCCCGACAGACACCATCCGATTTGCCAGGACTTTTCCCAGGAGATTGCTTAATATCGAGCTCTTTCTTGGAAAGCCCCCGGTAAACTGAAAAGCTCTCCACGAACCACTTCGTGAAGCCAGCAGTCCGGAAGGTGGGCAGCTCAGGATAGGAAATCATGGCGGTAGTGTCCTCCGCACTGTAAAAAGCCCATGCATTTCTCCCATCTTGTAAACCTCCAAAACGCTTCACCATGCTCGAAGGCGCTCCAACAACGCCTTGAGAGAAGCCAAGCTGCAATGCAAAACGTGAAGGGACATACGGTTGGATATCGACGAAAAGATGCCTGCGGTACACCATCGTACCAACCCGTATGTTGAAGAGCCACCTCTTCTCCACGTCCGTCAAAGCATAGTGTCTTCCCGACCCTGCCCTGGTCGAATCACGAGAGACACCAAAGTCAAAAGCCTTCTTCCGCAAGCCCGGAGAAAGCTTCACTGAAGACTGCCCAATCTCGACGTCCCTAAATCGTCGGATCCTTAAATGGGCAGATAAAAGTGATTCGTGAACGGCTGTCCCTCTAGCCAAACGAATCATAAAGGGCTATTCGTCCTGTGCAACTCCCAAACGATGGAAGCTAGGACAGTGGTATACATACCACGAATAGAAGATGTGGGCAGAAAACACCCTGTTCATGGGAAGCCCAAGCCAAACCAGGAAAGCAGCAGCCTGCAGTTCGGTACACAAATAGGAGTAAAGAGCAGGTACCAAAGCCAGCCGCTCTCCAAACGCCATCTGACAAGCCGGAAAAATACAGTGCGGCCTGATGTGCGTCCCATCTCCTCCAGCAAAAACAGCCTCACCCAGCCAGTAAGTGAGGTAAACAGCGAGATCTCTCCGCAACGCAACGTCAGGACAAATGGCATTCGTGCTTGCGAAGAACTTCTTCAAATCTTCTCGCATAGCAGCGATCTTCTTCAAACTTGATGCTTTAGCCCTAACATCCTGGGCCATACCATCAGAAGAATCCCCGCTGTCAAAAAAGTTGGAGCTGCAACTTCTCCAACTACTGGATCTAACTTTCGAACCCTCCTTCTCCTTCAAAAAATCATAGAAGGCAACGAGCTGAAAGTACACAAGCCTAAACTCCTCAGACTGCTCCTCAAGGACGCTATCAATAGGCATAAACTCCTCATAGAGTTTGCCGAGGATAGGCAACCCGGTGATGGCGCTCAGCTCCTTCAAAGAAAAACCAATCTCATCATTCGTCACAATGAAGGTGTTGGTTTGTGGAAGGAATGACTCCAGCATGGCCATGAAAGCCTCATCGGAGAAAACGACGGTTTGCCGAAAAGCGCGAACAGCGTCAAAAATCTCGGCCTCCCGAAGAACGGCCTCACCAATCCTCAAGGTGTGATCAGTCCCTGACTCCCAGCTCGAGTCAGCACTGAAACGGCCACGAAATCTAAAACGCTTCACCCAATTGCTGCCGTCACCCCGAAAAACGCCAAGGCCCACCGGTCTCAAATCGACCGATGGATGATCTGAACCTTGGTAGCCACTGGCTGGCATCAATACGTCCATACGGACAGCTGGCTTCTCTGTAAAACTGGATGGTCCACCAACAAAAACCCCGGTCTTGATCACACTGGTCCTCTTCACCCAGCTCGGAGGATCTTCCCTCTTAGGGCACGTGGGAGAAAGACTTAAGATCGAGATGGTCCGATCAAAAGACGACCGGGTAGAAATAGTTCTCTCCTCACCATCTGCCGTGTAAGAGAACTGAAAACATCTCCTTTGGTATGTCAAGTTGTCGGGGACTGCATCACCGAAGAAGAAGGTAGGCTTGAGCACAACGCTCTGATCGTCCGTAACCCAGGGACGGCTGCTTACCATGATCTTATAGAACTCCTCATCCTTGAGAGCGATCAATCGCTGTCTCATCTCATCACGATTGAGGGAATCGCATTCTTCCAAGTTTTTCTCCACAAACTGGACCTTCTCCCAAGCCTGCTGAACGGCAGCATTAGAAGATCTAGCAGACCGACGAGGAGCGTTAGTGACAGGACCTTACCCTTGTTTGTTCTAGAAGAACTACCTGCAAAAGGTGGAAGAGAAAAGATCAATAAACATCGAAATGACAGAATTTTGCTACAAAAATTCTAGCAAAATTTTGACATGGTTCCGGGGCAATTCCAAAGAAAAGGAAAATACTCCAAAAAAGACAGGAAGCCTGAAAATGAGCTCAACATCGCTGCGAGCTCATAGTCAGTGGAGAATTCTCAAAGAAGGCTTGAACTCAACATTGCTGCGAGAACAAGCCAATCTCATCAAACTTCAGCAAAATCTGGAAAAGAGCTCAACATTGCTGCGAGCTTCAGAATCCAAAAATTGCAAAACTTTCTCAAAATCCAGCAAGACCGAGAAAGAGCTCAACATCGCTACGAGCTCAAAAATCCCAACACTTGCAAAAGATTTTCAGGTATGCATCATCATACTTCCAAATCTATTTACCAAAACTCATGCATCAAAAATATATCATCATGCATTAGATGCTAGGAAAACCTTGACCAAAGTTTGACCAATTCCAACCCAATTTGGTCAAAACCAATCAAACTTTGTCCAAGTCAAAAATCATGTTGGCTTGACCTAGAGACTCTAGCCTTCTATCTTGATGCATCAAACAAAAAAAATGCATACATATTGAAATTGCATAGCCTCATTATTATAGTAAGCAAACAAGGAAAAAGAAAAAGAGAGAGAGAAAAAAATCTCTGCAAAAAAATAAAAAATAAAAAAAAAATTTGGCCCACAGGCCGTGGCCCACTGCCACGTGGCAGTACGGTCAGGTCCGTACGGACCTGTCCGTACAGCCAGAGAAAAAAACAGAAACAGCAAAAAAAAGAGAGAGAGAGAAAAGAAAGACGCTGAAAAAAAAAAAGAGAAATCAGCGTGGGAAAGAAAAAAAACAGAAAAAAAAAGAGAGTACACGGTTTAAAAAAAAAAAAAAGAAGAGAAAACCGTGAAAAGAAAAAAAAAAGAGAAAAAAAAAGAATGAAAGAAAAAAAGAGAAGCACGAAAAAGAAAAAAAGGGAAAAACGTGCATGAAAAGAAAAGAAAAGAAAAGAAAAAAAAAGAACGAAGAAGAAAAGAAAAAGAAAAAAAAATGATGAAGAAGCTACTTCTACAATGGAGATTCTTGACAAGGAAGAAAACTTACTTAAAGCCATTGATGGAGAAGAAGAAGAAAAGCTTGGAGATCCTTGAAGAAGAGAAAGCACTTCTTGCCTTGGGGAGCACTCTTGAAGATTTCTTGCAAAAAGAAAGTAATGGAGCAAAAGCACCAACCCTCTTTGCTTTTATAGAAGAGAGCAAGTCAAAAGAGGAAACAAAGAGAAAGAAAGGAGGTAAGTGCTAAAATTTAGCTACTTTCCCAAAGAGAAAGATATTTTGAGAGAATCTTTCCACAAAAAGAAAACTTGAGAAATTCTCTCCAAGTAAAGATATTTTTAGATATTCTCTACACAAAAGAGATATTTTTGGATATTCTTTACAAATATGACACTATATGAGATCTAGACCATCTCCAAAGCCTAAGGTCCCATGGGTTAGCCCATATGAGCCAGGTTTGACCACCTAGGCACTAAAAGTGGCTTTTAGTCTAAATATTCCTCTTACCAAGAGCAAAAAAAAAAAAAAGAAAAGAGCAAAAAAAAAAAAAAAAAAAAAGTCCCATGCCTCTTTTGAGTTGATGGGACCATTCAAAAAAAAAAGAGAAAAAAAAGGAAAGTCTCATGAGTTTCCAAAAACCAAACCATTCAACCTCATGAACCAAATTGAGCCAAAATCTTGAAATTGACATTTCACAAAACCAAATTCCGGTCCCCTAGCTCGCCACATACAGCTTGTTAGGTCACAAAACCAAAACCAAAAATCAAAATCCAAACCAAACCAAACCTGACCCCCCAACCTGCCACATACAGCTTGTTGGGTCACAAGGTCGAAACCAAAATCAAACCCCGACCCCCTAACCTGCCACATACAACTTGTTAGGTCACAAGGTCAAAAACCAAAATCCAAAACCCAAAATCCAAATACCCCATGTCATTTTCAAAACTTTGCCTTGAGATGATTACTTTGCCTTGAGATGATACGTGATCCCTCTCACTACCATAAAATTCCCCCGGAAATTCAGAAGGCTATTCAAAAAAAAAAAAAAAAAAAAAAAAAAAAAAAAAAAAAGCTCAAGACTCTTGGTCAAGTTGGAATCTCTCCTCCAAGTTTCTCTTCGAGGCACATCGACTCCAAAAAGCTACTCGTCGCTGTACCTCGAGGGGGCATTTGTTGACACCAAAAAAGTCAATATGTCTCCTCAACATCAAGAAGCCTCCTGAAGCTGCATCCTGCTAAAAATAGGCAAGGCTACTTCAAGCATCAGATTTTGTCAGAATCAGACAGAAACTGAGAGATCCTTCAAGACAGCTAAAAGACGGGTACACCTGAGGTTTCGGTTCATTCCGACAACGTTTGGCCCAACTTCACCGCTCCAACAACTAAACAGGCGCTCCCGGCTGCAACATCATCAAAGACACCAAAACTTTGATCAAAGCCTACGGATGACTCCAGAATGTCTCCAAAGGGCTCCATGCCAAATTTCAAGTCAAACTGACAACGTTTGACCCCCCATCAATGCTCGATGAGCAAAATCAAGCCTCCCGGTGGCGGGAACCACCAAAGCCATCACTCATAAAAAAAAATACATGAGTGGCTTCAACATACTTCCAAAAGGCTGCACGTCAAATTTCAAGTCATTCTGACAACGTTTGACCAGGTTTCGATGCTCCGAGAGAAAATCAAGCCTACCGGCGGCGGAGCAACCCGGGACCATGACATCCAAAACGGAGCCCATGGAACGTCTCAAAATGACTCCAATAGGCTCCTCGTCAAATTTCAGGTCAATCGGACATCGTTTGACCACATATCAAAGCTCGGCATTTTCCCCGTAGTAAAATCAAGTGAAGCATCGATGGGACCCCAAACGGCTTCAAAACTCAAATAAAAGCCCATGGTTGGTCCTATCCACTGCTCAAGAAGCTTCACCTCAATTTTCAGGTCATTTTGACATCGTTTGACCTAGTTTCGACGCTTGACGGAAAATCGGCTACAAAGTCTTCGGCTTTCCCGAAAAATAGGAAACTTTGTGCTCCGATTTCACGAGGGTTCTCGTCAAGATTTCTCCAAGAAAATCAAGTCAATAATTGAGGAAAAATGTCAAGAAAAATACAGAAGAAAAAAGGAACGAAAAAGACGAAAAAACGGCCGAAAACGACGCTGGCGACCAAACGGGCCGAAGCCCTATGGTTGCCGGCGACCTTGGGCCAAGGTCGCCGGCGACCTTGGGTGCATGGTCGCCCAGCGACCCTGGAAATCCGGTCGCCGGATTTTGCGCCAAATCGTCTGTTTTCCGATTCTTTTTGCGTTTCGGGTGTTCTGGCCTCTGTGATTTTCTGAAAATCCAATGTTTGGTGCTTCAAAACCACTGATCTTCGTCAACATCTCGGATCCGCCATCAAAAGCATGAAATCATCACCGATCGCCTCAAGATCGCCAACCGGCTGACCAAGAAAGTGCACTTTCTGTTCGACCGATCGCGAAATCGACAAGACAGATGTCACCGGCCCACCAACGTCAATCAATGTCTAAAATTGCATCGCAATCCGACATCAAATAATGCGTGGATCCACCCGTGATGATCGCAAGAAGAATCTCAAAAGGCGCAGCACGGCCCGCGACTCTTCACATTCCTTGGCAACCACTTAATGTCGTTAATTGACCCATTAAAGCAGTCATTAACTCATTATTTTGGACGGCCCAATCAGAACCAAGCATTTGGGAGTTACAAATCCAAGCAATCATGGCATTAAACCCATGAAACTCCCATCATCATGAAACATAAAGGTGATTAAATGCCCACTACCTTCATTGGCCAATCACAAGCCTTGAAAAAGGAGTTACAAAATCAACTTGTAACTCCTCATCAATTTGTTCATCATGGCCATCAATGCCAATAAACACCTCATGGCTACCAAAAGCCTATAAAAGGAGGTCCATTCCAAGAAGAAAGCATGATGGAAAAGAGATCCTAAGTGCAAGCTCTGAAAAACAAGAAAATCCAAGAGAGAGACGAAGTCCTGCTACTTTGCTCCCGGAAGCACCACAAGGTGATCAACGTCCCTTGGGGGGGGCACCCCCCCCCAAGGTCACCTCCTTCTCCAACATGGCCTAAACACGGCTTTTCAGCCCGTTTACTTGGTTTTTCATTGGATATAGGACCTTCTCTTGGTCCTTGTCCTTTAAAAAACTGAGGTTAGGAGCCAAGCCAAAGAATCAAAACATCACATGTTCTCATTTGAAGGACGATGGCGAAGCCCATACATGACTTGCGACCGTCGATCTCAACGTGTCCCCACATTCTCCTGAGAAGTTAGATCCCTTTTCTTCCTTTTCTATTGTAGTTTGTATTTCTTAAAGAGACAAAAAGAAATCACAATTCTTGTCTTTCATATTTGATGAGTTTTGTAAAAACGCCTTTCACGGCAAAATCGCCTTTCACGGCAAACAAACAAAAACGCCTCTTACGGCATTCTAAAAAAACTTGTCTCTTTTCTTAATATTTATGCAATTTGAAAAGTTAGAAAAAAGGATTGATTTCCTTTCCACTTGCGAAGGTGAATCTCCGGATTATCACCATTCCAAATTCCAAGTAGAAAGTAAATTTGGCATACCCGTACAAAAATGTTGATGCCCGAGATTTTCCCTCCTCCGCCGTGACCCAGGTCAGCCCCCGGGGTGCGGAAGGAGAGGACGGAAGATTTCTTTCGGGTCCATCACGTAAAAATGCAGATGTACTCCCCAAATGCAGAAAAATAAAAGATACATCATCTTCAGTCCTTTTTCCTCCCCTCATCGGCCTTGGCGTTAAGTTCTACAGATGCCGGAGCAAGAGGGGCATCTAAGGAAGAAGGCGGGGCGTCCGAGCTGGAAGGACCCTCGGGGGGAGGGACTATAGCCGAGGTGCGACGGACGAACTTGGGCGGATCACGATACACGGGGTGATCTTTCGAGATCCCCGCCTCTTTCAATGCAGCCCTGCCGCCAAGTTCGTATGCCCTCTGACATACGCCATCGAGCTTGCCCTCGTAGGCCTCTGTCGCGACCCTCACTCCGTCCTTATATGCTTCATCGACCTCATCCTACAAAGACTTCTTGAGTTCGGCCGTCTCCTTGCTCATGTTCTCCTTTTCGGCCTTCTCTTTTTGTAGACTGGTCTCAGCTTCGGTCTTTGCTTTTGCCAAGGCTACCTTCTCGGCCTGGAGTTTATGTACTTCAGCCTCCAGCTCGGCAGCCCTCTTGGCCTTTACATCGACCGCCCCTTTTAGATCACTCGTCTCGGTCCTCAGCCTAATGATCTCAACGCCTGCTGAGTCCATCTCCGAGGCGAGCTTCTTGTTCTTCTCCTCCAGCTCCTTTATCCGCTCCGTACTTGCCTCAAGGGCGGCTGCAATCTTCTTCTTCTCGCCCTCTAATTGGGAAGCCTTGGAAGACTTAGCCAGAGCCCTCTCCAATACCACCTCGAGCTTCTGGACATTCTGCATCAGAAAAGCTAGTCAGGAAACTTACCGAGATAAAGAGAATTATGAAATCAGAGGAGACAAGACTGAACTTACAGCTATCGACGCCTGCATCGCCGACATCACCAGAGCCGCGTCCTCCTGCTTCTCGAATTTCTCCATGTCCTTCGGGAGGCAACAGGCTCTGGTAATCGCAGCGGCCACAAAGGAGTCGTCACAAAGCCGGTCATTGATCGACAAGGGCCTCCCTGGCTGCACCATCATGTTCGGCTGGAAAGGGATGCAAACAGGCCGCTTAGTCGGGTCAAGCTCGGCAGCCTTCTTCAGAGAAGTCTCATCCAGCTTCTCCATATCCCTTGGTAAAAGAGGAATAGCATCCCTCCAAGATGGGGCGTCCCCCGTCTTCGGAGGGATGATTCCTTCCTTCGATGTGGCACTCTTCTCCACGAAGGCGCCCCCTTTCCCGAACTCCTTCTCCACTGGCCCTTCCTGCCAAGACTTCTTCTCGACCAGGCCCCCCTTCTTCTCGGCGAGGCGCTTCTGAGGGCCCTCTGCTGAGCACTTCGCGGGCACGGTTGGCACGGGGGAAGGCCCCTTCCCGCCAGAGGCCAGGGGAATCGTAGCCAGCGGGACCGGCTCTCCAAAGGCCAAGAATTCCAAGTCTATGAACTGGACAGGGGGGCGGCGTCTCTGCAGCGGCATCTCTTCTTCTTCCTCCTCCGAGCTCGAAGGGAGGGTATTTGCCTGCCGAGGGTCCACGGACTGCTGCGTTGGGGCCGAGGTGGAGGTTCCGGCTCCAAGGTCGGGCTCTATTTTCACTTCAACGGTGGAGTGAAGAGGCGCCGAAGTCGAAGCACTTGCTCCGGCTCCGAGGTCGGGCTGGACGTCCGGCTTCTCCTCCCCAAAGTCCTCACCAAAAGGAGGGTGACTAGAGCTCCCTTCAGGCTCTTCACCAGCGGGAAGATCCCCCAACCTTCGGGGGATAAAGGAACTGTAGACTGGCTTGTAGCCGAGAAGGTCCCAGGCCACGCGAGTGTGATGGCCTGTGTATTTCTTCACTGCCTTCAGCCACTCGACGTTCCTCTTCCACCCGACCCTGCGCGCCTCCTTCTTCCTCTCAATGTTATCTGCCCAGGAAAAACAAAGAATGAGCTCGGTAAAACAAATAATTACAGAGCATAAAACATTTGAGCTCGGCGTTTACTTGGGGGTGTTCCGAGACGGCAGGGAATCTTGAAGAATTTGACCGAATTGGGAGCGGACGCCTCGAACTCCCAGTCCCCGATGACAAATAAGCGGTCCTCCCCGGCATACTGGCTCGAATCCTCTAAGTCATGCACAAGGGGCTCTGTCCTCGGCTTCACGCGGAGGTAATAATGGATGTCGGTCCCCGTGGATTTGGACAAATAATATAACTCCTCGATGTCATGGACACCGAGATTAATCCCTAGGATCCTATTCAACTCAGTCGCGCCCATTATTATTTTGAAACAGTTGGGCATCAGCTGGCAAGGACAGAGTTTCCACGTCCGAAGACACTCCCTTAGGAGTGGGTGGACCGGGAACCGAACCCCTCCTTCTACAATGGAGACCAACGGAAACGGCATCCAGCCATTCCAACAAGACAAACCATCAAAACCGTCCTCCGGGTCATCTATCCTAACGATTACCTCTTCTGGTATGTTATACAGCCTCCTAAACTTCTTCAGGGCCGCAGGGGTGTCTACCCAGTGTCTATAGGCCCCAAACTTTGGCTTCGAAGCACGAGGCATGACTACAAAGACCCTAGCCCTAGCAAAAGCCCTAACAGGACAAAGAGAAGAGCAGAGAACAGAAAGGACGGGAGGGACTCACAAAGGTCAGGTGGCGTAGAAAGATGTAGAAGGCAGACTCCGGACGAAGAAAAGCTCCTGTAACAGGGGTCTCCTCTTCAGAATACAGGTCTTTTGGATGCCAAAATGAGGGGACGGAGAAGACGCCCTGTCTTTATAGAACAAAGCGACAATAGGGTATGCTCTAAAGGAATACACATCCTAAACCAACATATATATATATGCATGCGAAGGTTAAGACATAGATACAAAGCGATCCTAAGGTCAAACATAAGGTCTCGTACCCAATAACTACAGGAATTTCTAATATATAAAAGATCAACGTATCTCTTCTCCAACAGTGGTGCATAGACCCAATTAAGGGTTTTCCAATAGAGATGGGTTGAACTCGAATCCATTAGAATTTTCCCGAGGTTATACTAAGTACTGACCCTTATGTTAATAATATACCGTTTGCCCGGACCGTATTTACTTGAACCAAAGATCCACTTATAAAGTACAAAAATATAATTTTAACATATTAAAACCCAAAGGTATCAATTAATTTTAATTTGCAAATAATGATAAGTCACAATCTTAGTTTATAATTTTAGAAAACCTGAAAATTCCATCCCAACATTTTCAACATCCAAAATAAGCCAAAGGTCTAATTTGAATTTATAAAACAACCAGGGCCCTTTTTTCTAATTTTTAGAAAACAAAAGAGGGCAATGTAAATAACCTCACCACACTAAGAGTCAAATGGGATTACATCATCACACCACTACTTTATTATTCCGATCCTTATCAAGTAGCCAGGTCATCCCATTCTCTCTTTCTTTATTCCAATGCATGACAGGTTATAGGTCACATGCCCTCATGTCAACAGGTCACCTTTCATCTCCTTCCTATGCAAGCAACAGTCACCTCATCCTCAACTCTAACACAGAAACCCATTCTGTAACAGTGTCCGACGCCAGCAACATTGGACTACTGGGATTGTGAACCCCATCGATCAACACCATTGATCAAGATGATTTTCAGTGTCGCCCAGGGCCCTACTAATAAATCTTTGGCCCGGATTAATCATTAGGTTACACCTCTTGGCTCCACCATATGATTAAATACAAGAAAAGAACCCATTTCCAGAACGATAGGGTTTGTTTCACTCCTGCCCATCAAGGTCTGGAAAAGTGGGCCCCACTGCTCAAGAACCCAAGATGGGTCTATTTTCTAGGATCGCCCCCACCATGTACGGCCACATGATCAGGCCATATCTGTGATCCGATCAATCATTGGGTCCCACAATCTGATTAAATACAAGAAATCATCTATAGAGTGACTCACGCCCCAAGTTTCAAAATCATTCGATGGTGGGTCAGATGGGACCCACTCCTCATGGGTCCAACACCTCTAAGGTCGCCCGTGGGTCATTTGCCGGATCCACGGATCAGATCTACCATTAAGTGGCCCACCTGGTCCCACCATCAATGCACGGACAGTCCCAACTGCATGGTGCGTTCCCTGTTACAAGTCATTCTCTGGTGTATGTGATTCTGGATGCCCATGAAGGACACTTGAAATAGTGGTCTCAATCCCTAACCACAAGTCTACAATGGGTTTTGAAATCCAAACGAAAATGCTGCTAGGAACAGCCATTTGCAACAGTAGCAACAGTAACATCGATATTAGAAAATCGAATCAATTGGGTCATCCCCAAAACCTCTGATCGCAAAAACAATTAAATCATAAAAAGGGCGGGTTCCTATATGCACAACAATGGAATCAATGACAAACACATATATTAAATTCACATATTTTGGTTAAGTACTTGCCTTTTACCGGGGTTGAAGAAGAAAGCACAGATCCTAACCAATACCCAATCCAAGATTACCACGGCGCTCGATCACAATCCCAACACTAATCTAACATAAGAGATGGAAAAGAAATACCCAGGTGATCAGATCTATGGTTCTCTCAACCATATCTACCATTGGAAAGAAAAGAAGATAAAACCCAAGAATATAGATCTATTCCTAATGATTTGAGGAGACGGTTACCTGAGATGAGAAAGTTGAACCAATAATGGTGGTGTCCTTTGATCTTGGTTCTGATGGCTGGATCCTAAGGCTGGAATGGTTTGAGAAGCTGAAGGAGGAAGAAGACCGGGAGAAGTTGCAGACGAAAGAGGGGAGATAAGAACGTGCAGTTCTTTAAAATAGAGATTAGGTTAAAAAGGGGATCTCTTATGGGCTTAAGTTATTGGGTCAAACTACGGTTCAGGTCCTCTACCCATTAACCCAACTCACCGATCCAAGCAATCAATCTATCGTGTGGCCCAATTAATCCTACCCACTTAAATAACTAGAATACATTTAATTAAAATAATAATAATATTCTAATTAAAATATAATAAAATATTATAGTGGGGCCGGGATCTTACATTCTCCCCCCCTTAGGACATTTGGTCCTCCAAATGCAAACATATCTCTGGAAGAAGATGCTGGTAAAGCTTCTTCACTTGGTCCCGGAATTCCTAAGTGGCTTCTCGAGGACTATGATGCTTCCACTGGACTTTCACCCAATGTATTGTCCGAGTCCTGAGAACTTGCTCCTTCGTGTCGATGATCTAAGTCGGTCGCTCAACATAAGTAACATCTAGCTGCAATTCCAATGGCTCATATTGCAACACGTGAGATGGGTCTGCGATGTACTTCTTCAACATCGAGACATGAAAAACATTGTGCACCGCTGACAACGCTGCGGGTAAGGCCAATCTATAAGCAACTTCTCCAATTCTCTCTAAGATCTCAAATGGACCAATATATTTCCGAGATAATTTCCCTTTCTTCCCAAACCTTAATGTTCCTCGCGTTGGTGAAACCTTTAGAAACACATGATCACCAATCTCGAATTGGAGATCTCTCCTCTTCAAGTCTGCATAACTCTTCTGCCGGCTCCTAGCAATTTTCAACCGATCATGGATTTGCTTCACTTTCTCACTGTATCACTAACAATAGATGGACCATGAAAACTCTCAACACCTATCTCCTCCCAACAGATTGGGGTCCTGCATCTACGTCCATACAACGCCTCAAATGGTGCCATGCCGATACTGGAATGATAACTATTATTGTATGCAAACTCGCACAGTGGGAGACTTTTCTGCCAGTCCTTCCCAAATTGGAGAACGCAAGCTCGCAACATATCCTCTAGTGTCTGATTAGTCCTTTCAGTTTGACCGTCGGTCTAAGGATGATACGCTGTACTGAAACTCAATATTGTGCCCAGAGCTTCCTGAAGCTCAGTCCAGAATTTACCCAAAAATCTAGGATCTCTGTCTGATACAATCGATAGGGGAACACCATGAATTATGACCACCTTCTCCATATACATTCTAGCTAACTCATCCCGAGGTGTCTTCATATTCATCGGTAAGAAATGTGTCACCTTTGTCAACCTGTCCACTATCACCCAGATACTATCTTTGTTATGCATTGATGGCAATCCAGAGATAAAATCCATCGTTATGTATTCCCATTTCCAGTCGGGCACTTCCAACTGCTTTAAAAGTCCTGGGGGCTGCTTCCGTTCTGCCTTTACTTGTTGACACACCAAGCATCTTGCAGTAAATTCTGCTACGTCCTTCTTCATATTATTCCACTAGTAATGATTACGCAGGTTCTGGTACATCTTTGTACTACCCGGATGAATAGTATAACGGGAATGATGTGCCTCTGTCATGATCTCATTCTTCAGTTCTTCTATATTTGGCACACATAACCGATCTTGAAAGTACAACACACCCTCCACTATTCTGAAGTCTGGTCTGCTGTCAATCTGCTCAATCACTCGGGCTAACTCTGGATCTTCTGACTGTTTGCTTTTGATCCTGCTCAAGATCTCTGGTTCCCAGACAAACATGTTGGCTAACATAACCTTGTCATCAACTGGTTGCAAAGACATTCCCAAATCGAGAAAAATTTCTGCCCAAGACCATTCTGCCCTCAAGCATGCATTAGTTGCTACCCTTCAACTTAATGCATCAGCCACTACATTGGCTTTCCCGGGATGATATTTTATTGGAAAATCAAAATCCTTCATGTATTCCATCCACCGGGTCTGTCTCATGTTCAATTCAGGCTGGGTAAACAAATATTGGAGACTTTTGTGGTCTGAATGAATTTCAAACTTCTCACCGTAGAGATAGTGACGCCACATCTTCAATGCCATAACCACTGCTGCAAGTTCCAAATCATGAGTGGCATACTTTTTCTCATGCTCTTTCAATTGTCTAGAGCCATAAGCCACTACCTTCCCATCCTGCATAAGTACACATCCCAATCCAACTTTTGAGGCATCCGTATAAATAACAAATTTACCATTCTCCGAAGGCAATGTGAGCACTGGAGCTGTACTCAACCTATTCTTTAACTCCTGAAAACTTGCTTCACATTCGTCAGTCCACACAAACGGTACATCTTTTCGTGTTAATCTGGTCAATGGAGCAGCAATGGATGAAAATCCTCTCACAAATCTCCGGTAGTAACCTGCTAAACCGAAGAAACTACGAATCTCCGTTACTGACATGGGTCTCTGCCACTTGACCACTGCCTCAATTTTTCCTGGACCTACTGCCAAACCTTCCTTGCTGATGATGTGACCTAAGAAAATCACTTGCTAAAGCCAAAATTCGCACTTACTCAACTTGGAATAGAGTTGATGATCTCTCAAAGTCTGCAATGCCGACCTCAAATGCTATTCGTGATCTTCTCGAGACCGAGAATATACTAACACGTCGTCTATGAAAACAACGATGAACTGGTCAAGAAATGGG
The DNA here is from genome assembly GCA_028538565.1 of Umbellularia californica. Classification (NCBI taxonomy): domain Eukaryota; kingdom Viridiplantae; phylum Streptophyta; class Magnoliopsida; order Laurales; family Lauraceae; genus Umbellularia; species Umbellularia californica. Next base: position 36,915,955 of record JAPQWN010000005.1, on the reverse strand, counting down.
GCAAATATCTTATTCATCAAGGCCATAAATACTCCTGGAGCATTAGTTAACCCGAATGGCATTACTAGAAACTCGTAGTGGCCATATCTTGTTCTGAATGCTGTCTTCTGAATGTCTTGATCTCGAACTCTGAGCTGATGATATCCGAATCTCAAGTCTATCTTTGAGAAATATTCAGCTCCCTGAAGCTGGTCAAACAATTCATCAATCCTTAGGAGAGGGTATTTGTTCTTGATTGTGACCTGATTGAGTTGTCTATAATCTATGCACATCCTCATAGAACCATCATTCTTCTTCACAAATAAGACCGGTACACCCCAAGGTGATACACTTGGTCTCACAAATCCATTGTCCAACCATTCCTGCAATTGAGTTTTCAACTCTCTGAGCTCTGCTGGAGCCATTCTATATGGAGCTTTAGAAATCGGAGCTGTCCCTAGCACCAATTCAATCGAAAAGTCTATCTCCCTGACTGGAGGTAAGCCTGGAATTTCATCCGGGAAAACATCCTGGAACTCACAGACCACTGGAATATCCTCCACCCCTTTAGACTGTTTATCCTCCGTGATAAACGCCAGATATCCTTCACATCCAGATTTCAACAATCTTTCTACTTTCAATGCCGAGATCCGGCATGTCCGAATCGGTTTCCTTCAACTAACAAATTCAATAGTGTCCGAATGCAATGACAACTTGAAATAACGATGGGTTAGATCCTATGAAACAAGCTAACAAACAATTATATAGGCTTTACAATGGGCTCGTAAAGCCTGTCTAACGAAATTCGCAATCCTCACCACGTCCTATTGTTTCTATCCATTTTTAATATCCGAAGATCGTGCTGGGCTCTGATACCAACTGTCACGTCCCCCAAAATAAGAATTGGGAAAATGTGAAAAATTAAAAACAAATTCAAATTTCCTGTGTTTAATACAACACAAGCTTCCAAAAGTGGACCCACAAAAATTTTCAACCTGTGGTGAGTCAAAATGAATTCCATTAAATGCAACGGAAGCTTTATTCAATTGGTATTGAAGATTCATAAATGAAACCCAACATAAACATTAGATAAACATTAATAATTAAAGTTACAGAATGAATTCAGTAATTTCTAAAAAGGGTCTCAATACTAAAAGAAAGTTTATTCAAAGAGAATTTCTAAGATGACGTTCTCTCATTTGCTGGCTCAGATAGCTCCAAAGCCATCTCTGGCATCCCACTCGGGTTTGTCAGTTGGCTCAAACGTTTGAAACGCTTGATCCTCCTCCGTCTCCTGGGTAAAGTAGGGCTCGGTACCTATGCACCAATTATTACAAAGTAAATAGCAAGAACATAATCATAATTCGAAATTTAATACGATAACGAGAAAATATAGACAATTGTGATCATATCGAAGTAATGACAATGACAATGACAAAAGAACGTATAGAATAATCCAAATAAAGCAAATGGAGCAATACGATTCACAAGAAGACAAGTGTCCCCATTTCGGGTGGTCAGCCCTAAATAAATCGGGAAAGCCCGTCCACAACGTCGGTGGTCATAAATCGATCAAATAAAACAAATATCATGATAACCTGTTCACATTCATAGCTGATTATAAGTGATCCAGTCACATCAGTGATCAACCGTCCATATATCGAACTGCAGTCGTCCATAAATGACCCACATAAACATAAACATATAAACATAATAGACCTGAATAATAAAGCTCCGACACAAGAGTCCTAAGTCAAAGTAAAGTGCTGGCTTTCCACATTCCATATCATAATCGAATCGTCATACAAAATTTGCCAAGCCACTTTATAGTCCATAACACACAATAGGGTATGCATCTAAAGGAATACACATCCTAAACCAACATATATATATATATATATATATATGCATGCGAAGGTTAAGACATAGATACAAAGCGATCCTAAGGTCAAACATAAGGTCTCGTACCCAATAACTACAGGAATTTCTAATATATAAAAGATCAACGCATCTCTTCTCCATCAGTGGTGCATAGACCCAATTAAGGGTTTTCCAATAGAGAAGGGTTGAATTCGAATCCATTAGAATTTTCCCGAGGTTATACTAAGTACTGACCCTTATGTTAATAATATACGATTTGCCTGGACGGTATTTACTTGAACCAAAGATCCACTTATAAAGTACAAAAATATAATTTTAACATATTAAAACCCAAAGGTATCAATTAATCTTAATTTGCAAATAATGATAAGTCACAATCTTAGTTTATAATTTTAGAAAACCTGAAAATTCCGTCCCAACATTTTCAACATCCAAAATAAGCAAAAGGTCTAATTTGAAATTATAAAACAACCAGGGCCCTTTTTTCTAATTTTTAGAAAACTAAAGGGGACAATGTAAATAACTTCACCACACTAAGAGTCAAATGGGATTACATCATCACACCACTACTTTATTATTCCCATCCTTATCAAGTAGCCAGGTCATCCCATTCTCTCTTTCTTTATTCCAATGCATGACAAGTTACAGGTCACATGCCCTCGGGTCAACAGGTCACCTTTCATCTCCTTCCTATGCAAGCAACAGTCACCTCATCCTCAACTCTAACACAGAAACCCATTCTGTAACAGTGTCCGACGCCAGCAACATTGGACTACTGGGATTGTGAACCCCATCGATCAACACCATTGATCAAGATGATTTTCAGTGTCGCCCAAGGCCCTACTAATAAATCTTTGGCCCGGATTAATCATCAGGTTACACCTCTTGGCTCCACCATATGATTAAATACAAGAAAAGAACCCATTTCCAGAACGATAGGGTTTGTTTCACTCCTGCCCATCAAGGTCTGGAAAAGTGGGCCCCACTGCTCAAGAACCCAAGATGGGTCTGTTCTCTAGGATCACCCCCACCATGTACGGCCACATGATCGGGCCAGATCTATGATCCGATCAATCATTGGGTCCCACAATCTGATTAAATACAAGAAATCATCTATAAAGTGACTCACGCCCCAAGTTTCAAAATCATTCGATGGTGGGTCGGATGGGATCCACTCCTCAGGGGTCCAACACCTCTAAGGTCGCCCGTGGGTCATCTGCCGGATCCACGGATCAGATCTACCATCAAGTGGCCCACCTGGTCCCACCGTCAATGCACGGACAGTCGCAACTGCATGGTGCGTTCCCTGTTACAAGTCATTCTCTGGTGTATGTGATTCTGGATGCCCATGAAGGACACTTGAAATAGTGGTCTCAATCCATAACCACAAGTCTACAATGGGTTTTGAAATCCAAACGAAAATGCTGCTGGGAACAGCCATTTGCAACAGTAGCAACAGTAACATCGATATTAGAAAATCAAATCAATTGGGTCATCCCCAAAACCTCTGATCGCAAAAACAATTAAATCATAAAAAGGGCGGGTTTCTATATGCACAACAATGGAATCAATGACAAACACATATATTAAATTCACATATTATGGTTACGTACTTGCCTTTTACCGGGGTTGAAGAAGAAAGCACAGATCCTAACCAATACCCAATCCAAGATTACCACGGCGCTCGATCACAATCCCAACACTAATCTGACATAAGAGATGAAAAAGAAATACCCAGGTGATCAGATCTATGGTTCTCTCAACCATATCTACCATTGGAAAGAAAAGAAGATAAAACCCAAGAATATAGATCTATTCCTAATGATTTGAGGAGACAGTTACCTGAGATGAGAAAGTTGAACCAATAATGGTGGTGTCCTCTGATCTTGGTTCTGATGGCTGGATCCTAAGGCTAGAATGGTTTGAGAAGCTGAAGGAGGAAGAAGACCGGGAGAAGTTGCAGACGAAAGAGGGGAGATAAGAACGTGCAATTCTTTAAAATAGAGATTAGGTTAAAAAGGGGATCTCTTATGGGCTTAAGTACTTATTGGGTCAAACGACAGGTCAGGTCCTCTACCCATTAACCCAACTCACCGACCCAAGCAATCTAATCTATCGTGTGGCCCAATTAATCCTACCGACTTAAATAACTAGAATACATTTAATTAAAATAATAATAATATTCTAATTAAAATATAATAAAATATTGTAGTGGGGCCGGGATCTTACAGATAGCCCCCTAGAGGCGCAGCTTCGTCGCTCATGATAAAAACCTCCTGTATTGTGTGTACCTCTTACTATAAGAAAAGGCTTTACTTTAAATCCAAATCATCAATACTCAGTCTCCTTCCTTCTCTCAGCCTTACAGCCTCATCTGGAATGGGTCAGCTACATCTCAACTCTCTGCAAAATGCTTGGAAACAAGTCAGGAGTGATCCAAGCATGGCTCCTTCAGTTTGGAACAAGCTGCTGTATCCGGGAGTATGTGTTTTGCATTTAGGCTTTTTCATAGGAAGAGCACACAGCTGCATGAGCAAAATCCACAATAGTTCATCTGTCTTCTAGATGCCCCCTCTGATTTAAACATCAGGAATCAGACCATGAGCTTATTCTCTTATCTGCCCTTTCTTTCTCACCATATGGAAATGGCGCTTTTTGCCACCGACTCTGCCAAGCAACCTCACCCTAAGTGCCCTATCGTCTCTCTTCAGCAAACTTAAACAGAAAAGCTAAACTTGGCATTGGTGCTTTTATAGTTTCAGTGATTTTTGTACTCTGGAACACATGGAATGCCTGCATTTTTCATGGCCAAAATCCCATCAAAGATTCAGTCATTCATTTGCTCAACGAGGAAGCCACTCAGTCATGGGGACGAACTATTTCTCCTTTCTGAAACCCTACTCTGGACTCCTTATTCCACTGCCTTAACCTGTCAAAGCCTCACCAAAGGAGTTGATTGATCTGAGTTTCTCCTAGCTCAGTCTCAGTTTTTTCTCTCCTCTGTGTAGTCTTCTCTGTTACGGGATTTTTTGGGAGGGCCTTAGAGCTTCTCTGTTCCGGGAATTTTTGGGCGGGCCTCGGTCTCAGTTTTTTGTTTGGATAAAGAAACTTGCCATTGTGAAATTATTAATTAAAAACTGATAATCAAACAAAAATATCGAATAATTTCACAGTGGTGAGTTTCTTTATCCATATATTATGTGTCAATGACTATTTAAATAATGAAAAATTAAAGGGATGATATTACTTGAAGGGATCATCCATTTTCTTCACTAACTGATTCGAACAGCACCGTGGTAGACAGGCAACCCTAAGAAAAAATACACTGATGATGCCATGTATTTGATGATAGACTTCAAACACAAACAGGTAAGTGTTGACTAGGAAAATTGGAAAAAGCAAAAGTTGTCCCATGAATGTGATTTTGTAAAGCTACAACCATACAACACCCAAGAGATGGACAGTCAGGATCATCTGATCACGCCATGTAAACTAACAGACTCTCAACATCTTATGGAGAAAAAACTACACAAAAAAGATAACTCAGAAGCAGAAAGCTATGCTAAATTTTCTTTATAGAAAACAATCCTTACACAAGCACACAAGTCCCATGTAACAATCCAAATTAAATGTGCTAATAATAGTGTCGTTTCCGATGAAGCCCATCACAGCATTTCATGCATGTCATACCTCCATTTTTTTTTTCTTTTTTTGGGTAAAGATGTAGAACCTCCATTTTATACTGAAATATAAAGCACTATAGTCTCATTCTGGTAGGAACGGAAGCTCCACTTTATCAAATGAAAAGAAACTGACCCGCCCATGTTCTAAATGACAAAACTTCAAGGGACTACCCTTACACTCCGCCTCAAGTACTTGTATTTCTGCTTTTGATGGTGGGTCATCACTGCATTGAAAAGCCAATGAGACATTAAGACATCAAGAAAGCTAGAGATCAAGAAATTTTAGAAAATTCTAATTTTATGTGGAATGGTCAATGATAAATGAAATGAAAATAAGTTCAATCATAATCATGCTAGAATGGAGAGAAGAAAAGGTATGTATTGCAATATCATCATCACAAAAGTCTTATCCCAACTATGTTGGGCAACCTGCATGAGTTTTTTTTCACCATTCCAATCTCATAAAAGTTACTTTCTCAGAAAGTACAATAAAAGAAAAGACAAAAAACCACCTTGGAAATCCATCCAGATCCCAGTGGCCAAGAAGTGTTAACTAAGAGAACAGTATCTGATGCAACTAAATATAAGGCTATTGCATCTCAAATCTATACCATGAATTGGATACATGGACAATGCACATCGTGACTCAATGGTGATGATAACACCTGCAAATTTAACCCCATAATAAAGAAAGACAAGAAGGAAAGAAACAAATAAGTGACTTCGAACTTCTAAAGCATATAGAAAGAGGAATAAACCCAAAAGAGAGTAAATCTCAGTTCCTAGTATATTGTGAAATGCATAATGCAGTGCGCTTAAATCCAACATTATTGGAAGGAATTGGAAAACAAACAGAAATTGTCAATTAAAAAAAAGTACAAGTAGAGGAGGCGTTGATCACAAAAAATCTAAGGGGGTACATCGGGCAGTGGAAAATGGGGAGTCTAACAGTATCAAATCATCAGATATTTTGATGAACTGGGAAGCTTATATCTTGGGACGGGACAACAGGAAACAGAGGAAGGCCACTTGGCATCCACCCGAACTGCACTAGTTCAAAGTCGGTGTGGATGTCAGCTAGAGAAAGATAAGAACCAGTGGGTATTGGAGGAGTTTTGAAAAACAATGGAGGAGAAAGATTTCTTTTTTAAATGCGGTGGGCATGAAAGGAATCCGATGAAGTGGAGCATATAGCCATTCTTGGAGCACTCATAAATTTTATACAAAGATTTGTAACATTGTCATTTAGGAGATTCATCAAATGCAATCACTTTGTCTAAAGAAAAAGGGTAAGAACCAAGGGATTAGCTTTCATACTAAGGAAGATTTGGGACTTAAAGTGTGAATTTGGACGTGATATTTCACACGTAAAGATAAGCTAATCAATAAGCAGCAATTTTGCAAAACAAGGAGTTGATCTTGAGTAAGTGATCATTGATTAGCTTTTGTCTTTGTCCATCAATTAGTTGGTTGAATGGTGTATGGTGTTAATATAGCTCTCTTATACTGTACCCACAGCATGTACTGCTTTTCATTTTAACATAATGTAGTGTTGCCAATTAAAAAAGAAAAGAAAAGAAAAGAAAAAAGAAAGAAAGATAAGATAGATAAAAACATATTGCAGTTAAGACTCTGCATGACAATGCTCAAATAATTAAAATGCACCTGTAGGTGCACGAAATTTCACTAACCCGGAGGTGGAGATCTCGAGACCCACTAGAAGAGAAGATGTGATGCCTTGGATAGAACCTGAAAGGAGGAAGACGAAGAGAGCAGTCAAAGACCCTGGCTGTGGGCAGCGCAAGGTTCTCCGATGCCTAAGTCAGTGTAAGAACGTGACAGTAGGGTAGAGATTTTAGAGAGACAGACTAACGACTCTGTCAGTACTGGGTTGTGTATTGCATACCTTTGGAGGAGACTAAGTCCTCTAATTTATACCGTTGTGAGGTTCCAATATCGTTTATAAGTATCACAGCGTGATCTATGCGATCCCCTCAATCAGGGCAACCGTTTCAGTCGATCCCGCTCCTTTAATTTAGATAACTGCTCAGTCAATGCCTATCCCTTAATTACAGTTGTAACGTCGTCCATTCTCCTTGGTGTTCGCTGCCTCATAAACCATTCCGCCACGTCTCTCGGTCGTTACGCCACGTCTCTATCGGGGATGATGGGCGATGCCCTTTGTCCGAAACAGGTGGCCGAGACCGAGGTGAGGACGTCCGAGGTTTGATACATCCGAACTAGAGTAGGACCGAACTGAAGGAGGTGCATGAGCAATGCAAACAAGTCTACCGAACTGCATGGCAAGGACGAGCCTTCTGCCAAACTATAAAGGGTCTTTTGGTGCTATAGCTGAGACTTGGAACAAGTTCGGTTCCGAAGTGGCGCGTAATTTTCCTTTATCCTGGCGGAGTGGGCCCAATCTCGGTGTTCAAGGAACGTCCCCACACAATTGCCCCCTATCTCTCGTCCCTCGGGAGTTAAAGAACTCTCTGAGGTCGGGAGCTATAAATAGAGAGATGTACAAGGCCGATTGACTCGTCTTCTTTGGGGCCGTTTCTCCATGACGCTGTGCTGACATCATCCTGCCCTTTCCCTATACCTTCGCGTCATCCCGAGATATTATAATGATATTAAATACCGTGGTACGATCGAGGAGGAATACAAGACGATGATGCCACGTGTCACTGCTCGGATGGTGGCTCGTTAATAGAGGGATCCGTTTCCCGTGGTTGGCGCGCAGAACGATCATTCGTAAATGGAAGAGCGCAGATTTGCTATGCTTGGGAAAAGCGGCCGAGATCTATAAATAGGGCCTTTCTTCTTCTGGACTCCTCACTCCTGAACGTAGAAGTTTGGAATTTTCAACTGAAGAAGATAGGGTTGGCCTCCATGGAGCTAACATTCGTTGGCGAGGAGAAAAACATCCGCCTTTACCAACCAACTGAGCCTGAAGCTTCGTCCAGTGTAATTATGAAGGCTGGTTCCTCTTCAGCGGGAGGAAATTGCCCCTAATCGTCCCCCGCCTGTGCTATCTCTCCTGAGGCTTCTGGCCAACTGTGCTATCTCTCCTGAGATAGATCTTGATCTCTTGATGATAGGAGATAAGACATCTATGTCAGAAAATAACGCCCGATTTATTCTGGGCAAGAGACCTTGTAGCTCGTATCGTGGTGTCGCTCTTCCGTGAAGAACGAGCCTTTCAGGAGAGGAAGAACACATATTTCAGAGACGAATTTTGTGAGGAAAGAGAGAAATCGAGTGATCCATTGTATCAGACTTCATGTAATAAAAACGACTTAATATAAAATAAAATTTTCTCTGTCGTCCATTCTCTTTCTCTGTGTGCTTGCTTTGCTTGATCATTCCTGTAGCAACAATATCTTTTCTTCATCATGTGGAAGGTACTTTTAGAAGTAATCTTGATAAGGACTGGAATCTTGCCGGACTGGACATCTGCCGAACTGATAAGCCGAGTTGTAGCTTTCGCCGAGCTTGAGATATCTTTGGGAAGCGCAGTGTAAGATTGAATCCGAACTGTGAGATGACTTGGATACAAAGTTTTTGAATCTGAATTCGGATCAGATTGCTGTCCCTTCATGTCCATCCGATGTCGCTTCGCTATCCGCGATATTAAATGCCTCGCCTTGATTGCACGCGGGAAATAAGCTGACGGTACCACGTGTCGTTTCTCCACGGGATGCGTAGTCTTTTCGAAATGGCGCATAAGGCAGCTAATCAATAACAAACACGGTCTTTTTCGAAATTCAAAATGACGCTGTGTTTTTCGAGACGACATGAAGGGTTGCCTTTATTGAACGTACCTTCTTCTTACTATAAATAGGGCGGCACCCTTATCGTTTCTTCTTCTTCTTTACTCCGCGTTTTGCTGTGAAAGAGAAGGCTTCTTTGCAGAGGGTTTCACAGGGAGACTGTCGATCGACGAGAAGTGCTGTAGGAATTTTCTTCTTCGAGTCTCTTCCTTGCTTTATGTCTTGTAAGTCTTCGTTTCCCTGTCTTGCTTATTTCTGAATCTAGGGTTCCATTCTTCCTTCTGTTCTCCGCCTCTACCCCTTCTTTCTCTAGGAAAACGGGCATTTATAGTTACTGGTTAGAATCCGAGGGAGCGCTAAGAGACCTTAGGGCTAGGTATCAGATTCCTGAGGATGTCTTCCTCAAGGTTCCCGAACCCAACGCCTATATTGATGATAGCATCTATGATGGCTGGATACCCTTCCCCTTAGTAGCCATAATAGAGGGCGGAATCCGGTTTCCCCTTAATCCCTTGCTCAGGGAGTGTCTCCGAGCTTGGCGACTCTGTCTGTGTCAGTTGATGCCAAACTGCTTCAAAATCTTAATGGGCACTGTCGCGCTCAATAATATCTTGAAGATTAATCTAGGCATCCATGATATCGAGGACGCCTATGAGCTGTGTAAGTCGAGAGGTAGCTTTTACCTCCGAGTTAAATCGCACCGAACGGGATTCGTTCGTGCCTTAGAAGATTCGAACAAATACGCCGGGGACGATCGCCTGTTCGTCTCAGGTAACTGGGAGTTCGGTGATGACGAGCCGATCTCGCAGAGGTTCAACCGGATCCCCCGTCGTCTCGACACACCACCAAGTAAATATAGCTGTTTTTGAATTCGGTTTTGATTTCTGTTGCATCTTGTTCTCTGTGCAGCGGAAATGATGTCCTTTAATTTTACAGACGCTCGTGAAAGGAGAAGGGAGACCAGGCGAGTGGGCTGGGTTAAAAACGAAGCCTGGTTTTGGTCTGTAGAGACTTACCGAGGCCACGAGGACAGGGCGGCTTTTGCCCTTTTAAACTACGCGCCGAAATATCGATCTTACAAGAAGAGCCTCGCCCATCGTCAGGCTATTGTAGCCGAGGTTGAGGAGACTGAAATCGAGGAAGAACAAGAGCAGGCTGCAGCCGATACTGAGGGTTGAACTGCATCAGGGGCTGAAACATCCACATCCGGTTCCGATCCTGAGGAGGAAAATTCTTCAACAAGCAGTTCGGGAGAAGAAGAGCCAATGGACAAAAACAAGAACCGCCCGAAGCCTCCTCTGAAGAATCTTCGGACTACGGCCTTCGGGGGTGTGACACAAAGGCGCTGCTGCTTCTTTTTCCAGGCCTCCTTCTGGTACGCCTGGCACTGTTGCTCCTCCATCTTCCTCAGCCCGCGCTTCCGCGGTTAGTACCGACGAGGCTGCGCTGGAAGAGGTTCGCTGGGAAAAGAGGGCCAGAACTGAGGGTCAGTCAACCCTAACAACCGTGCAGATGGGAGCTGACCCGGGAGCGGCAGGCCAAAGATCTACAGCAGCGCCCTGGAAGCCGAGCTTTCTGCTTCAGCCAGGAAGGCCGTTGACCGTAGAAGATCGACTTGGTTGGAGTCCATTAGTGGTGGCTACGCTAGGTGATGCCTGGATTTTGCCCCGGGACATGGAGAAGCATGATGAGCTTGACGATGTCATGCTTCTAGTATCATAGATGGAATCCGCTCTGAGCGTAAGTTTAATCTTTTTCGCCCTACTTCTGTGCTGGACTTCAGTAACAACCATCTGATTTGTTTTCTTTGCAGATTGTGTAAAAATGCCACATCTCAGTACGAAGGATCCAGCGAGCCAAGAAAAACCAGGGGATCCTGAGGCGAAAGCTGAAGAGTATAAGAAGTCCTTGGAGGCTAACAGAGATAGAATAAAAGAGTACGAGGAGATGTCCCGTGCCATTCTCTCTGAGCTTGACAAGGCAAAGGCCGAAGCAAGGAAGTTGAGGGAGGCCGAGCTTCAAAAGAATACTACCGAGCTTGAGAAGGAAAAGGCCGAGACCGAATCCAGAATCCGGTCTGATATCAACAGTGCATATCTTGAAGGATTCCAGGAAGCTGGAAACGAGTATGTGGCCCAAGTGACCGGCATCAGGGATGATTCCTAGGAGATGGGCTGGAAGGCCGCCCTAGTAAAGGCTGGCATCCCTAACAACCATCCGGCTTTCCTGAATCCTGACAAGTTTTCAAACTCGGTACCAGTGCTCGATTTGCCCCTACTGCCGAGGTGCCACCCGCCGCGACCAAAGCTGCAGTTGTCGAGCCCCTTCAGTCTGAGACTGAGGTCATCCAGATAGATGGCGAAGGATCCCTGCTTCCTGATTATCTTCATGTCTTTCATTGTAGTTTCTTTTTTTTTTTTTTTTCTGGGGAATGTTCCTTTTGTTTTCGAGCCGTGCTCGTTTGATGTATCTACTATTGGAAGAGTAATGAAAAAATGACTTCGTAATCAAATTGTCTCTATTTCATTATTAAACTTCAATATCTTTAGCAACTTTTTGCCGAAATGTATATGTTTACCAAATATGCCCTCATAATAGCTATAGCTCATGAACCAAGAACCCAAGAGAGAAAATTCCGTAAAGATCTTGTCTGAACTCCGTGCTGCTTTTGCAAGTCTCAGCACGAGTTCCGACTTAGTTAGAACATGACTAGCCGGTTCTTACCGGTAGTGTAGTCCGTATCTGCCAGTGATCTGGTATAAGTACCGAGATCGTCTGTGGCCAAATTTTTGCTGACATGACCAACTGGTTCTTTACCAATGGTGTAGTCATTACCTTGCCAGTGATCTGGTATATGTACCGAGATCTTATGTGGCAGAGGTATGGAATCCTGCCTGTGATCTGGTAGGCGTACCGAGATCTTCTGTGGCAGAATTGTGGCACACCCTGTTGGTGTATAAACCGAAACTAGGATACTACATTGGCACTCCTGCCGAACTAGAAGAGGATTTTGCCGAGCTCTATGACTTATCAAAAATCGAAACGTCAAGGAACAAAAGAATAGCTTTATTGATGCTTGAGAAGTCGATTACAAGTCAGAAATAGAACTTTTTGAGGTGAGTGGCGTTCCATGGTCGTGGCAACTGTTTACCATCCATGTCCTCCAGTCTGTATGATGATTGACCCGCAGCAGATATCACTTTGAACGGTCTGAGCCAAGTCGGTGCTAGTTTGCCCATGTTCGGATCCTTGTCTGCCGGCAATGCCATTTTCAAGACAAGTTCCCCAATGGAGAACTTTCTTTCCCGGACTTTTTGATTGTAGCCTCTAGCCAACTGATGTTGGTATGCTGCTAAGCGAACGGCAGCAACTTCTCTGTGCTCTTCGGCCAGATCAAGCTCTCGTCCAAGATTGATTTCATTTTGGCCTTGGTTGAAGATTTCCGACCTCAATGTCGGGAGCCCGACTTCGAGAGGTATCACTGCTTCGGTCCCATAAGCCAAGGAAAAAGGTATTGCCGAAGTGGAACGCCTTGGAGTCGTTTGATATGCCCAAAGGACACTCGGAAGTTCTTCAACCCGTCTTCCTTTAGCTCAGTCGAGTCTTTTCTTAAGGCCATAGAGGATCACCTTGTTAGAAATTTCGGCTTGACCATTGCTCTGAGGGTAGGCTGGAGTGGAATAACGATTTTTTATGCCGAGCTCCTTGCAGAAGTTCTTGAAGAGGTTGGAGTCGAATTGGGTCCCGTTGTCCGAGATCAAAATTCGAGGAATGCCGAACCTGGTGATGATGTTCTTCCATACGAATTTTTTGGTATCTCGTTCAGTGATGGAAGAGAGTGGCTCTGCTTCTGTCCACTTTGTAAAATAATCAGTAGCTACAATTAGCCACTTCTTATTTCCCAGAGCTCGGTGAAGAGGTCCCATAATGTCCAATCCCCATTGGCCGAAGGGCCAAGGGCTGGAGAGCGGGCTCAAATCCTGTGCTGGTTGATGAAGGGAATGTGAGAATTTCTAACACTTCTCGCATTTCCTTGCATATACCTGAGCATCTTTCTGCATGTATGGCCACCAGTAACCCTGGCTGATATCCCAGTAAGCTAGTGACCGACCTCCAATGTGACTTCCACAGATCCCTTTATGGATTTCGTAGAGAAAATCATCGACTTTGCTTGGATGGACGCATTGAAGGTAGGGGCCTGTAAACGACTTCCGGTAGAGCTTGTCTTCTGAAGATAGCCAAAACCTAGCAGATTTCAGCCGGATCTTGTGAGCTACAACTCTGTCTTCTGGAAGCTGATCGGCTTTGAGGTACGAGATGATTGGATCCATCCAACTCGGGCCGAGATCAACGTAGAGTACTTGTCGAGGTGGATGGAGCTGAATACTGGGTTTATCTAAAGATTCTACCTCAATGATTCTTTTCCTTCCGGCTTCGATGGCGGATGCTAGATTAGCCAAGGCGTCAGCATGAGAATTCAACTCTCTGCCGACCTGCTTGACTTCTACTCTTTCAAACTGAGAGAGGTGTTGTTTTGCAAGAGCAAGGTAGGCCGCCATCCTATCGTCGCGGGCCTGATATTCTCCGCTCAACTGGCTCGTCACCAGCTGTGAGTTGCAGAAGACGACCAGATGCCGTGCCCCCAGGGTTTTAGTGCTACCAAGTCCTGCAATCAACGCCTCGTATTCTGCTTCATTGTTGGTAGCCTTGAAATCAAGTGTAAGGGCCTGCTCGATGACCAATCCTTCTGGAGATTGGAGAACCAAGCCAACGCCAGCCCTTCTAGAGGTCGAAGATCCATTCACGAAAACCTTCCATGTCGAATCGAGGAACTGCTTCCAAGATTGTTGTTTTTCGAGGTCAGTTTCGGTGATCTCTTCGGTACTTTTGCTGCCCCCCAATTCGATTTTGAGTTTACTCGGCGCCGAACTAGGAGAGATGAACTCCACAATGAAGTCAGCTAGTACTTGGGCTTTGATTGCCGTTCTGGGCCGATATTGGATATCTACTGTCCCAGTTCGACAACCCACTTGGACACCCTTCCAGAGAAATCCGCCTTGGTGAAGAGTTACCGAAGCGGATATTCTATTACAACCATGATCGTATGAGCCTGGAAGTAGTGGGAGAGTTTGCGGGAGGCACTGACGAGAGCTAACGCAAGTTTCTCCATTTGCAAGTACCTGGTCTCGGCATCAAGAAGGATTTTTCTGGTGTAGTAAACAGGCTTTTGCTGCGAGTCCTCTTCTCTTACCAGCACCGAACTGACCACGTGATCCGAGACCGCAAGGTATATGTAAAGAATTTCTCCCTCTTTCGCATTCGAAAGCAGGGGTGGTGAAGAGAGGTAGGTTTTGAGCTCTAGCAAAGCTCGGTCGCATTTCTCAGTCCATTGGAATGAGGCGTTCTTCTTCAAGAGCCGGAAGAAAGGCCTGCATTTGTCCGAAGATCGGTTGATGAAGCGGTTGAGGGCGGCTGCCATGCCGGTCAATCTTTGGACTTGCTTCGCAGTGGTAAGGCTCTGCATTGCTTGTATAGCCGCGATCTGGTCTGGATTAGCTTCAATGCCTCGTCTGGTGACAAGACTCGCTAGAAACTTGCCGGAGCCTACCCCAAATGTGCATTTGGCCGCGTTCAGCTTGAGCCGATATCATCTCAGAATGTCAAATACCTGACGTAGGTCAGCCAGGTGATCCTGAGACTGTTTAGATTTGACGACCATATTGTCGATGTAGACCTCCACCGTTTTGCCGAGTAGAGTTTGAGACATCGTGGTGACTAATTTCTGGTAAGTCGCACCCGCGTTTTTTATCCCAAATGGCATTACTTTATAGCAGTAAATTCCTCTTGGTGTTATAAACGCGGTCTTTTCTTCATCTGGGCCGAACATCAGGATCTGGTGGTATCCTCAATAAGCATCGAGAAAACTCATCCTGTCGTGGCCCGCGGTGGTGTCGATCATCTGGTCAATCTTTGGCAGCGGGAAGCAGTCCTTTGGACAGGCCTCATTGAGGTCGGTGAAGTCCACACAGACTCGCCAGCTGCCATTTTTCTTCTTGACCACCATGGTGTTGGCAACCCACTTCGGAGAGTGGACCGCTCTGATCGCCTTGGCTTTCAGCAATTTGTCGACCTCTTCGGCCACAACTTCTGTCTGAGGGATCCCCGTCCTTCGAGTTGTCTGCACGACCGGCTTCTGATTGGGATCCACATTTAAATGATGGCACAATACCTCGGGGTCGATGCCTGGCATTTCGCTCGGGGTCCAAGCTAAAATTCTTTGTTTTCAACTAAGAAGTTTAAGAGTTCGGACTTCTCGGGCTCAACAAGCTCACTGCCGAGCAAGAAGTATCTCTCGAGATCGCTGGGATCGATGTTTACCGAGGTCAGATCCTCAACGCTTTTAAGTTCGGGAGCTCGGCCGAACTTTTCCAGCTCTTCTTCAAGTTCGGCCATGTTAACCTGCTGGGGCTCTGGTTCTCCCGGGACCACGGCCATCAAACATTGCCTGGCCATTTGCTGGTCACCTCTGACCCTCACCACCTCAATTTTGCCATCCTTATTTTCTAAGGGAAACTTCATTTTTTGGTGGTACGTAGAGGGTACAGCCTCCATCTGATGCAGCCATGTCCTCCCTACGATGGCATTGTAAAGAGACGGTGCATCAACCACGATGAATTCTGCCATGACGATGGCTCCTTCGATCTGGACTTTCAGGGTATACTGGTTTCGCACTGAAACCCACGAGGGGAGTTCGCGCTTCCAGTAGATCTTCTTCTCTGAGACCCATTCTTTTGAAGCAATTGTAGTAGAGGATCTCAGATGAACTGCCCGGGTCGACGAGAATCCTCTGGACTCTGCAGTTCTTTAGTTTCAAGGTCACAATGAGTGGATCATTGTGAGGGAGTTGGACGTCTTCCAAGTCCTTTTCTCCGAACCAGATCTTCGGCCTGTCCTTCCGAGCTTTTTTCGTAGCTGGCTCGAGCTTGGCTGACAAGACCTACTTGCCATGGGAAGCCTTTCTCGCCTCAGCGCGAGCTTGGTCGTTCCCTTTCGGAGCACTCCCTTTCGGAGTAGACGCCAAATGAATGATGTTGATTATTCTTTCCGACTCATCGCTATCCTGACCATCATTTCGGCGAGGAGCATGCTCTTCGCGCTGAGTTCGGTTAACTCCTTGACCTTCCTTTACGTACTCTTGAAGGTGTCCGTCTTTAATGAACTTCTCCAGATGTGACTTGAGGCTCAAACAATCTTCTGTCATATGCCCATTCTGCTTATGATAGGAGCAGAATTTGTTTTGATCGCGGGTGGACGGGTCACCCCTCATCGGTTGCGGCCACTGGAAGTATGGTCGCGTCTTTATTTTACCAAGGATCCTATAGATTGGCTCCTTGAAAATTGTGTTGATAGCAGTGAATGCGGAAATGGGCTGCTGTCCTTCTCTGGCTCGTGGAGCCTTCTTAAATTTCTTGCTACCTCCGGAGGGTGTATACGAAGGTGTCGCCGAACTTGATGGTTTTCGGTCGTGACCGACATCCTCCCTCCGAGGCGATTTCTCCCTCTTGGAGAGTTTTGCTTCTCGGGTGAAGCCGAAGCTTTCCCGAGCTCGGGCATCGTCTTCTTCTTGCTCTATGAAGCAATTTACCTTGGCCATGAGAGCTTTCATGGAAGTTACAGGGTTCCAGATCAGGTACTTACGAAGCTCATTGCCGGGGAAGTAGAGATTGCTGGAACGATTTGATAGCCACCTCTTCAGTGGCGTTCTCGACCTGACTGTAGATCGTCCAGAATCTCTTGGCAAATTGAGTAATAGACTCATTCTGCCTCATCCGGAGCGCCATGATGTCGGCGTCGGTCTTGGGGATGATTCTGTGTGCTTGGAATTTCTTCAAGAAGGAGCCTTGGAGTTGTCGTCAGCTTGTGATCGACTCTTCTAGGAGTACACAAAACCATCTTAGGGGGAGGTCCCCAAGACTAGAAGAGAAAACCCTGCAGTTGAGGTGTCCGAGGTCACCCCAGAGCGACATCCTTTGAGTGAAATGCTGAAAATGCGCTCTTGGATCCGAGGTTCCGTCGTACAAGACGAACCGTGGGACGACGAACTTCTCTAGGAGAGTAAGTTCACTTATCTCCTGAGAGAAAGGAGATGTACCAAGGTTCTCTGCGTCGCCGACATCCAACTGTTCGCGGGCGAATCCGGCCGCCTCCATGTTGCGCCGGACCGTCTGTTTAACCTCCCGGGCCAACCAGTCCCTCATGTCATCCTTGTCGTCGAATGTGTGCTCTTGCTTTCTTTGGGAACAGCTATCGCCCGAGTCTTCGACGTGATCTCGGGAGCGCCTTTTGCGGTTGAGGTGTTGCCGCAGATCATTGTGGATGATAGGACGTGAGACGTTGTTCATGGAAGCCTTTTCCACCTCCTGGAGCTGCTGCCGGAGCTGACGAATCAGCATATCTTTTTCTTGGATGATCAGGTTCTGGGTCCTGATTTCCGCGAGTGAGGGGTTGTCGTCATTGTGGGCCTGGTGGGCCACTGGGCCTTTGCCCTTCTGAGGCAGCTTTGGTGGAGGGTTGTTTGTTGGAGGAGGCCTTGTCTCCTCCATTAGAGGTGAGACAGAGCTAGTATGGTAACTCTCCACCACTACTGGACGCTCGCCGTTATTCTTTTGTCGAGAAACTGCCCGGGATGGCACATGAATTTCCCTTGCTTCTGCAGATTTCGTCTTGCCACCTCTCTTGCTCCTTGGAGGCATGGTGTAAGGAAGGATTTCTGAGTAATGAAAAGATTACTATATCGTTTCCCACAGATGGCGCCAACTGTAGGTGCACGAAATTTCACTAACCCGGAGGTGGAGATCTTGAGACCCACTAGAAGAGAAGATGTGATGCCTTGGATAGAACCTGAAAGGAGGAAAACGAAGAGAGCAGTCAAAGACCCTGGCTGTGGGCAGCACAAGGCTCTCCGATGCCTAAGTCAGTGTAAGAACGTGACAGTAGGGTAGAGATTTTAGAGAGACAGACTAACGACTCTATCAGTACTGGGTTGTGTATTGCATACTTTTGGAGGAGACTAAGTCCTCTAATTTATACCGTTGTGAGGTTCCAATATCGTGGATAAGTATCACAGCGTGATCTATGCGATCCCCTCAATCAGGGCAATCGTTTCAGTCGATCCCGCCCCTTTAATTTAGATAACTGCTCAGTCAATGCCTATCCCTTAATTAGAGTTGTAACTGTCACGCCCCCAAAACCGTGATCCGATCTCGGGGACGCGAGTTTGGGGAATTTGTATTTCCCCTCCCAGGATCCGCGTGTGTGAGGATAACAAAATTCACAACACATCAAAATATTTCGCGGAAGCTCTACAAGACGTTACGACCCGGAATCCGTATCCATCGGGTTCCGTGTCGTACTCGATCTATCAGTCTAAGATGATCATAAACATATTTAAACTCAGACTGGAACAATTCATAATATCAAAATATACAGAGCTGACAGTAACAGGCTTATCATTACCCAAACATATTCAAGTTACAAATTAACGAGTGCATTAATTACAATTCCCAAGAAACAGGCTAACAAAAGCCGTAGACAAAAACAAGCTAGAACAAATACTACCCAATGGCGTAACGTAACTCCGGAGTCAAGCATGACGTCTACATGACATCGCTGACACAACAAGCCTGCAAAACTCGTGGCTCAACAGCCCTCTGCACACGAACTAGCTCAAAACAAGGACCTGCTATCTAGAGCACCAAAGCAGAAGAATATCAGACACGACGGTCTGGCAGGTGATCAATATAGGCAAGAGCATAAACAAAATTTGAAGTTTAAAGGAAACAAGAACTAAAAACACTTTATTGAACTTGAACAGATTTACAAGATTTAAAACCAATGCATGAACATGATACTTATCGAGAAATCACGAGTACATGCACGATATACGAAACAAGACATGAATACATATAATATCATGATTAGTAAATCCATAAAGAGCCCATCCTTTCTCCATCATACATGATGACAAGAGTAAGCACGCACGACAAGCACGACACGATCCCACATATACGGGGAATTTCCGGCCGCAGAACCGGAACACAAACACGCACGATGTGTCATTCAAGACACGACTAGTCTGCAGACAGTCCACATGTTTAAGGACCCCCAGGTAGTGGATCAAGCTAAAAGGGCAGTCCAAGCTCAGTGGTAATCACTTATATCATGAATGCACAAAACACGGCAATACTTATTGGAAAACACATCAAAACAAGAGGGAAATCATTTAACAAGCACGACACGACGAAACTAGCAAAATAGCATAATATAAATGCTTATCAAACTTAAGAAATGATTCCCTTTTCTTATTCTTGAAACACGTCTTAGAACAAGCTTATTCTTGAAATTCGAACGAATGCACGATGATGCACGAAGCATCAAAACAAGAGCTTTGGTTCTTAAAATAATTCTTCAAACAAACTTGTACTTGAAAATCAAACGAGAACACGATGATGCATGAAGCATCAAAACAAGAGTTCAAACACGAAATCTATCAAGTTTAGGCTAAGACCATTCATTGACCCTAGTGGAGTTGAAACCCAAATGTCGGAGTTTTGACAAGGTTTGGTGCCCCAAAAGTTATAGTACATTTTGGAATTTCAAGTGCACAAAGTCAATAAAAAGGTCTAAAACCTAGTCTAGTTTTCATTCCCGCAAAAATCCTTCAAAAACAGTACTTTTTGTAACTGTCGGTCTGGGTTCAGCATCTCTACCGGTAGAAATTCCGGTTTAAGCTTCTCTACCGGTAGAACCATCTCTACCGGTAGAACTACCAGTTGGAGCGCTTCTACCGGTAGAACTTCCGGTAGAACTAAGGGTTCACAGTTTTTCACACTTCTCTGCCAAAATTCGAGCCACTTCTACCGGTAGTACTTCCGGTTTAATCGCTTCTACAGGTAGAAATTTCGGTAGAACTAAGGGTTCACAGTTTTTCACACTTCTCTGCCAAAATTCGAGCCACTTCTACCGGTAGTACTTCCGGTTTAATCGCTTCTACCGGTAGAAATTCCGGTAGAACTTATGACGTTCAACTTTTTTCACACTTCTCTCCCTTCTTCACTTCCACATTTGAACCACATGCACTCCCCAAGCCTTCATGCTTTCCAAGGAATACATTTCACACATTTTTAAAGCATTCCATCCACAATTAAACCATTCATTCTATAAAAAGACATCAAGACATTTTCAAGTATAAAATCATAAAAACTAACAAGATCAAACATGATTTTGAGAGCTTGCAAAATCATGGCTAACAAGACAAATGAAGAAGCCAAAACTCATGAATTGAAAGAATATAACATAACTTGCATTATGAATTTAACATAGAAAACATGTCTTAATGAAATATTGAAACCATAATGAAACCATAAAGCAATAAACATGAGAAATCCTATAAAGATCACTTGCCTCAATCCAATGCCAAGGAAAACTCCACAAAAACTCAACCAAAGAGAAGATCCACGAAATCTACACAAAAGCCCCAAAATAGAACACATAAAAATCACATTTTTGGTCATCACAAACCCCCATTTCGAAAATGGGTTTGAAAACATAGAAAACAAGTTCTAAATGAACTAAAAGAACACCAATGAAAGAATGGAGGAAAGTACCAACCTCGAGCTAGCTGAACAAGAAGAAGGGAGGTTGAAGATGATGAATAGTGAAATGGTTTGGCTCCAAAAACACTCCAAACGAAGCTTGAGAAGAGAGGAAGAGAATGATAGCCTTGGATCTTGATTTGGGACACTCTAGCTAGATGATTTCAAGGAGGAGAAGGTCAAGAAGAAGGGTCTTCCACTCTTGCTCTAGGTCAAGATGAGTTGCAGGAAAATGGGAAAAGAATGGAGGAGAGAGAGTAAGAGAGTATAAATAGTGTCTGCAAGGTGGGTCCCAAAGCAGTAGAACTTGAAACGATTAAAACATGGTCTTGCGGACCCCGGATGAAATCGACGAAGAAGAACAAAATGATCGTCGAAAAATCTAGTTTTCAAAAAGTATATTTTCCCCAATTTCTGGAATTTTCGAAATTTATGGACAGATTTAGTGAAATTTGTCATTTTTGCCCTTTTTCTCGAAAAACGTGATTTCTAAGTATTAAATCAAGATGGTCAAAACATGAAAGTTGTTTATAACAATAAAATAGGTCAAAAGGAATAAAAATTGGAATTTTTAGAAACCAAGAATAAATTCTCACAGAAATTCAATTTACAAGGGTTGGGTAAAAACAAAGTCAACGGTCTTTTAAAACTCTACAAAGTTATGAAAAATCTATTCAAACTCAAAAACAAAGTCAAATCAACTCTAATCTTGTTTAAAAAGCTAAATCACAATTAAAACAATGCTAAACCCAAAAATTGAGGGTCGGGGTCTTACAGTAACGTCGCCCATTCTCCTTGGTGTTCGCTGCCTCATAAACCATTCCGCCACATCTCTCGGTCGTTACGCCACGTCTCTATCGGGGATGATGGGCGATGCCCTTTGTCCGAAACAGGTGGCCGAGACTGAGGTGAGGACGTCTGAAGTTTGATACATCCGAACTAGAGTAGGACCGAACTGAAGGAGGTGCGTGAGCAATGCAAACAAGTCTACCGAACTGCATGGCAAGGACGAGCCTTCTGCCGAACTATAAAGGGTCTTTTGGTGCTATAACTGAGACTTGGAATATGTTCGGTTCCGAAGTGGCACGTAATTTTCCTTCATCCTGGCGGAGTGGGCCCAATCTCGGTGTTCAAGGAACGTCCCCACACAGCACCAATAGATGACCATGATACCCCTAAATCTCTTTCTAAAAGCCAGAACCAACGATCGTAAAACTTTAGGAGAAGCTTTCCCGTGAGCTAGAAGTGGGTAATAAAAGCACTCACAAATTGTGTAGTTTAAGGCAACAATTTCTTAAACAAAACAGCTAGATGAGTGGGTGAGTGGGTGTGTGAGCGGAGCAGTACCTAAGAAGATAGAGTATGAAATTGGGATTGCCAGGAGCTGACTTTCTAAACTTGCTATTGTTAGTTTTATGGTCTCAATCCATTAGATGATGAATATATTGATTAATTTCTTTCTTTATTTATCATTATATTCTTGCTTTCCTTTCATGAGATGAATGGTGATTTATTACTTGTTTGTTCATAACTAATACGAATGACATAATGGTTCATGAGTTGAACCGGGTCCCATTAGTATATTAGATGTGATATATGTGTATGGATGAGATCCACATACGGGAGATATATGTCACAAATCTTATACTTAAAAATTCTTCACAACCAGTGATGAGACTGGGCATCTCATCTGATAAGGTTGCAACACTTTGATCACTATGAGATAGTGTGATTTGTCTCGATCATCAGAATGGAAGATTCTGGATCAATGTGCTGGTACATTGGATGTATTGAAGGACCATGAGAAGCACCTTAAAAATACTGTCTTTACTTTAAGGTCTACTCTTATAATTCCCTAGCAATAGGCTCTTAATCCTGAGACATTAATGAACTCAAGTTTCTACCTATTCATTTGCTTTGAGTCACCAATGAGTGAGGCCAATTGTAGGTCAACACCTCGGTGATTTGGGTGAGTGGTAGTAGAGCTGTGAGAACATTTAATGGTCAAGATGGAATCTATCATGATTATCCCCTTCTGCCAATTAATGGATTTATCATTGGTAAGTGCGCACCCATTCTGATTAAGAGTTAATTGGATAGGTACCAATCGATCATTATAATTGATTGGGGCTCAAGGATAATAAGATATGGATCTAATTTGGTGGAAAGATCCAATTGATCCATGGATATAGATGGAGGGGCCTACTTGTGGTCATAGGGAAGTTTAGGGTCTTCTATGTAATTTATTCCTAAGACTGGAGTTCAATTGCATTTATATAGTGGAGTTATTTGCAATTAACTGTGGGCCTGGATTGCACATGAGATGTGGGGTCCCGTGTCCCAGTTGGGGCCAGCTTTCTAAGGAATCCCTAGTGGTCCCCACACTGGCCTAAGTATTGGATAGATACTAATTCTAGTAGAACTCTAGATGGAAAGGAATTAGAGAATTACTATTTCTATTTGAAGTGAGACTTCTAATAGTGGTAATAGTAAGCTACTAATTATTAATGGAAGTAGGACTTCTATTTTAATTAGAAAGAGAATGTTACTAATTAATGGAAGTAGGACTTCTATTTTAATTAGAAAGAGAAGGTTACTAATTAATGAAGTAGGACTTCTATTTTAATTAGAAAGAGAGGAGTTGCAAGAGGCTATAAAAAGGGAAGCACCCCACTTTAGACGTCCAATGCATATTTGTGCAAAAACGCGTGCAAGGCAATCTCTCTCTCTCTTCTCCTCTCTTGTGCAAGTTGTTGCACATCTCTTCTAGTTCCTTCCCTAGTTGTTCTCTAGTAGTTTTCTTTAGGAGATCCCACCCATCTCCTTGAGAAAAGAAATCTGATAAGGGACATTGTGTGGAAGACAATTGGGTCTTGGAGATCTTGATTTGATTTGCCAAAGAGTTTGACATCAAAGAAAGTAACAACTTCTCCATTAGAGCACAACCGAACTCCGAAGGTATAATCTACTTCCTTGCAAGTTGTAGATTTATTTGAAGCTTTTATATTGCTGATTCTATCTTCTAGATAGATGTTTTACTGATCTTGATATGTGAGATTGAGGGTTTGCATCCTGGATTGGGTTTCTGGCCTTATGGATACTTGATCCCTGAGTCAAGTGGGTCAAAAGTTTTGTAAATCTATCCACGAGGCCCACCTACTTCCAACAGCTATTGGGCAGATAAACGTCAAAGTTTGGCATCATTTCATTTATCCTCGTTTCTTTTAACTGGCAAATAATCGAAGAAGTTTCATCTTCCCTATTTGGTTTTGATGTATCATCACTGTCTAATGTGCCCTCAGGACATTTTGAATTGCAGCAGCTCTTGCTGATCTTCAGAGTCCATGGTAGGCCATAGCGATTGATAATATAGCCAAGTGACTTTAAGTGTCTATAAACCTCAAAAGACTCCCATGAACATCCATTTTTGTCCTTTGCAACCTTCTCATATATGTCTGTCAGCGAAAGGGCTGCATCATTGGCATCCAAGAGAGTTAATGATCCTCTTTCAGCCAAAAACCTAGAAACAACCAAAGACACAAATGTTACTGAACATGCCTGAAAGAAAAGCGGTAAATGAGAGAAAAACAAGAATTCTCACAATGATAAATTGATGATGAAAAAGACTAATAATCGCCCAATAACTCAGTAGCTATAAATTAAAACAAGTTCATTTACTCAAAAAGCACCAGTTCTGGTCATTAGGATTTACCTTGTAGCGTTAAGGATTTACCTTGTTGAGTTTCTTATTCATTGATTATATATATAGAGGGTTGATCTGATGCGATGAAAAATTGGTGTGATGTATGCGATGGTCGCGAGTCCTGCTTACGAAATTAAAAACAGCGTGCTGGAATAGAAAAGCTACCCTTTTTCTTTCCGCTTCTTTCTCCTCCCACCGCACAACCCATTCAAAGCACCAACACCCCCTTCCACTCCTCGTCTCCCACACTGCAGTTCCTCGATCCAGTGCCTCCGGCTCGTCTCCCACGCGCTCCCAGCCTTTTTCTCGGCCAAGTCAATCTTTCTCTCTCCCCATCAGTGTCCTCCTGTCTTTCTCCCCTATCCCTCTCTCCCAGCAACCCCATTCCCTCTCTCTCTGCCATTTCAGTTTTTTTTATTCTCTCAGTTTTTTGTTTTTTTGTTTTTATTGTGTGGAAGCTGGGTATGAATTAGGGGTATATATTGCTTTGTAGAGCATGGTGTTTCTTTAGCTTCAAGTTTTAGGTATGAGAATAATGTTATAATACACGTGCACATATAACCCTTCTTTTCTTTCTTGAATTCTAAGCATCGATAACATTGAGATTTTTTCTCCCATTAGAAAACCAGGTTATACTGTTATAATGATGTAGCAGCTACCAAGATTCATCAGGATTCATTAAAGCTTGACTTGAGAAAAGTACAATCACTGTAAGGTGGCATACTAGCAAAATTGACACATCCTAATGAGTATGCAGTCTAGACCACAGACTAGCTATTTAATGATTCATCATGACCTTGGTTTGTCCATGCACCAAATTCTTGCCTAGACATTGCCTCGAGAATTTAAATCAAGTCTGTGAGTTTTTGAGGGTGGGGACCAACAATTTTGAGTTTTGAAACCAGATTTGAGTGAGATAACAGGGGTGTTGAGCTGTTGAAATCTTTTAAATTTATATTAGTCATAGTTGTCAATCTCTTACTCATAGTTGGCATTGGCAACTTTGTTTCCAAATCTGTTTTGGCTTGTCTCAAGACTGAATTGTATTGATGTTTTACATTATCTACAATGCGATAGTCGGCACTGATGATGAGTTTTAGTAACTAGATAATGATGATGATGCGATAGGTGATGATGATGCAAGTTAAAAATCGAGTATGCATGTTGGGTCTAAAAAATTGGGCGAAATCGAGTTAGCTCAGATTCTCTGTCATTGAGTTGAGTTCAATACTTGATAGGTGTAGGGGTGAAACTTCGCAAGGTCAAGCGCAAGCCTACACGAAAATGCCATTGAGGCTGGGTGTGTTTGGCTTGGGCCTAGGTTTTGTAGCTTGAGTATAACTTGCGCCAAGAGCGGGCCTAGTGTACCCAAGTTTGGTCTGAGTACTTGCATCGCATTATAATTATATATCCAATGTAGGCTAGCTACGATGCCGCTGTGGAAAAGTCTTTTTATTGTGAATTGATGTTTTGCCAAGGAAAAGTCTTTTTATCTGAGTACTTGTGCCCCGGTTATGAAGATGCTATTAATGTGTCATCTTTTTATGAATGTGTTAAAGATGCTCTTAATGTGATTTTTTATTGAAAAATATAATAAATTGTTATGAATCCAAATTGGGGCTTCAAATTAGGGTGTCCCTATCTGACCGTTGAGATTTTATCCACGGTGGGAGTTGTTTGAGTCTATAAGTGGGTTTCAGAGATGGGTTTTGTGTTTCTTTGGTGGGAAGTTGATGATTCTGGAGAAGAAGTTTCTTTGGTGGGGTGTTTTCTTGGGGAAGTCATTAAGTCAAGTTTATAGAATACTTGCATGATTGGTCTTTCGCCTTTGAATTTTTTTGTTAGTCTTACACAAATTTTTGGTTTACGACCGGTGGTTTTGATCTCATAGAGCTTCGTTTTGTTTATGCTAGGATAAAAATTATGTTCCATGGAGATAAATGAATACCTAACATTGAAAAAACATTAAAAGAACTTAAAATAGAAAAGCAAAAAAAAAAAAAAAAAAAAAAACAGATTTCATAATCTTTAAAAGATATTTAAAATTTAAATGAGAAAATTATTAAATTTTAAATACATGGACATATTTTCATTGCACATAATTTGTTTGAGTGTATGCACCACTAAAAAAAAAAAGATGCCATGGCTCTGGCAAAGAGAGAGAGGGAAAAAATATACAATGGCTGGAATCTTTGGCGAGGGTGTTCCATTCTACCCAGAACCAAATCTGGAACGTTTCGGCTAATTCCAGCCAAATAGAACAGAATTGACCACTATGTTTATTGTAGGTGCACGAAACTTCACGAACCCGGAGGTGGAGATCTCGAGACCCACTAGAAGAGATGTGATGCCTTGAATAGAACCTAAAAGGAGGAAGACGAAAAGAGCAGTCAAAGACCTTGGCTGTGGGTAGCGCAAGGCTCTCCGAAGCCTAAGTCAGTGTAAGAACGTGACAGTAGGATAGAGATTTCAGAGAGAGAGAGTAATAGCTCTGTAAGTAAGGAGTTGTATGTATGCGTACCTTTTGAGGAGACTAAGTCCTCCATTTTATATAGTCACAAGGATCCAATATCGTTGATAAGTATTCACAGAGCGATCGATGCGATTCCCTCAATCGGGGCAACCGTTTCAATCGATCCCGCTCCTTTAATTTGGGTAACCGCTTAGTCAATGCCTATCCCTCAATTACAGTCGTAACGTCGCCCGTTCCCCTTAGTTTTCGCTGCCTCATAAACCATTCCGCCACGTCTCTTGGTCGTTACGCCACGTCTCTATTGGGGATGATGGGCGATGCCCTTTGTCCGAAATAGGTGGCCGAGACCGAGGTGAGGACGTCCAAGGTTAGATACATCCGAATTGAGGTAGGACCGAGCTGAGGGAGGTGCGTGAGCAATGTAAGCAAACCCACCGAACTGCGTGGGAAGGACAAGCTTTCGCCGAACTGTGAAGGACCTTATGGTATAGCCGAGACCGAGAATATTAAGTTCGGTTCCGAAGTGTCACATGTCTCTGTTGACACCAAAAATGTCACTTTGCCTCTTCAACATCAAGAAAGCTGCATGAAGTCGCAACCTGCCATAAATAGGCAATGCAATTTCTCCAAAAAAATCAAATCTTGTCAGAATCAAACAAAAACTGCAAGATCCTTCAAGATAGCCAAGAGAAGAGTACACATGAAGTTTCGGGCCATTTCGACAACATTTGGCCTAACTTCACTTCTCCGACAGCTAAAATGGCGCTCCCGGCGACGACATCATCGGAGACGTCAAAACTTCGATCAGAGCCTACGGATGACTCCAGCATGTCTCAAAAGGGCTCCATGCCAAATTTCAAGTCAAACCGACAACGTTTGACCCTTCATCAATGCTCGAGCAGCAAAATCAAGCCTCCCGGCGGCGGGAACCACCGAAGCCTTCGCTCATCAAACCAAGTGTATGAGTGGCTTCAACATGCTTCCAAAAGGCTGCACGTCAAATTTCAGGTCATTCCGACAACGTTTGACCAGGTTTCGATGCTCCGAGAGAAAATCAAGCCTACCGGCGGCGGAGCAACCCGAGACCATGACATCCAAAACGGAGCCCATGGAACGTCTCAAAATGACTCCAATAGGCTCCCCGTCAAATTTCAGGTCAATCAGACATCGTTTGGCCACATATCAAAGCTCGGCATTTTCCCCGCAGCAAAATCAAGTGAAGCATCGACGGGACCCCAAACGGCTTCAAAACTCAAACAAAAGCCTATGGTTGGTCTTATTTATTGCTCAGGAGGCTCCACCTCAAATTTCAGGTCATTCCGACATCGTTTGACCAAGTTTCAGCTTCTGGCGGAAAATCAGCAGCTCTACGCGACAAAGTCTTCGGCTTTCCCGGAAAATTGGAAACTTTGCACTCTAAAAATGCAAGGATTCTCATCAGGTTTTCTACAGGAAAATCAAGCCAATAAATGAGAAGAAATGTCAGGAAAAATACAGAAGAAAACGGCGACGAAAAAGACCACAAAACGGACCAAAAACAGGGGAAAAACCCCCAGGGTCGCAGCAGGCGACCATGGAAGTCCGGGTCACCGGATTTTTCGCCGGTGACCCGTTTTTCCGTCCTTTTTCGCGTTTCGCACACTTTGGCCCCTGTGGTTTCCTGAAAATGTGATTTTTAGTGCTTGAAATTGACTCATGTCCGCCGACATCCGTCAAAATCACGGGTCAACCTCCAAAAGTATCAAAATCAACATTGATCGCCAACCGGTCGACCAAAAAAGTGTACTTTCCGCCCGATCGATCGAAAAATCGACAGGACAGATGTCACCGGCCCGCTCTTAGCTATCACTGTCTGAAGTTACATGTTCATCCGATGTCGATCAGCATGAAGATCCATCGATGATCATCGCCAGAAGAATTCCAGAAGACACGGCACGGCCCGCGACTCTTCGACTGCTCGGCGACCAATTAATGTGGTTAATTGACTAGCTTTATTGCAGTCATTAATTCATTTCTTTGGACGGCCCAATCAGAAGCAAGCATTTGGGAGTTACAAGTCAATTGATTCATGGCATTTAACCCATGAAACTCCTCCCATTATGGTAATTAAGGTGATTAAAAGCCCTTAATCTCCATCGGCCAATCAGATTCAAGGAAAAAGGAGTTACAAAATCAAAGAAATAAATCTTGTAACTCCTCCCATTAAAGCCATTAAAGCCCATAAACTCTCCTAAATGGCTACCAAAAGCCTATAAATAGGAGAGCATTCCATTGAAATCAGGATCAGAAAAAAAGAGATCGGAAAGAATCCAGAGAAAGAAAAAGAGAGAAAAACTCTGCTGAAGTTCTGCACCGGCCACCACTACAAGGTGACAAAAGTCCCTTGGGGGGCACCCCCCCCCAAGGTCATTGCCTTCTCCCGCTGCCTCCAATGGCTTAGACGTGGCTTTTCAGCCCGTCTACTTAGCTTTTTATCGGACATAAGACCTCCTCTTGGTCTTTGTCCTTTTAAAATCTGAGGTTATAGCCAAGCCAAGCGAATCAAGAGCATCCACTGTTCTCATCTGCATGGATGATGGCGAAGCCCACACATGGCTTGCGACCGTCAATCTGAACGAGTCCCCCACAATCTCCTGAGAAGTTAGATCCTCCTTTTCTTGCTTTTCATTGTAGTTTGTATTTTTCTAAAAGAGACAAAAATCACAACTCTTGTCTTTCATTATTGATGAGAATTGTAAATCGGCTATAAACGCCAAAATCGGCTATAAATGCCAAACAAAATCGCCTTTCACGGCAAACCAAGAAAATGTCTCTTTTCTTAAATATTTGTGCAATGGAAAACTTGAAAGAAGTTGATTTCCTTTTTACTTGCGAAGGTTGATCTCCGGATTACCACTTGAAATTCCAAGTAAAATAGAAAATCTGGCACACCCACACAAAGAAATGTTGATGCACGCTTCAGGCCCGCCAGGGCGCGAAAGGGCCGGACCCGACGGACTCCCACGTTCCGCCGACCCCGGTAGCCGCCCCACGGCGCCTCGGAGCGCGTTCCATCAAGCTGGCACACCAGGTGGGACTCGTTCATTTGAGAACACGGTGCTCGGAAATGAAATATTTGCATATCATACTTTTTGCTCTATGCTTATACTTCTTTTCCGGATTCCTTGGCTACTTTCTAGCTGGTAGCCTATGTTGGATTTCGCATCCTAAAAAAAAAATGAGATGGGATTTTTTGGAAAACGATTTTTTGGTAGCCTATGCTTATACTTCTTTTCCGGATTCCTTGGCTACTTTGAGGTTGTTTCCATTCTTTCTCTTTTCAAAAAAAAAAAAAAATCAGTTTCCTTAGTTTGAATTCAAAATTGAGAAACTTTGATCCTATCCTATCGTTCTTTGGTGCTTGCAGAAATGTTGAGCCCGTTCGACTAAGGTTTTGGACCATCGTTTCTCTTCGATGAGTTCATTAGAGATTTCAAAAAAAAATTATTAAAAAAAAAAATAAAAAAAAATCAGTTTTTTTAGTTTGGATTCAAAATTGAGAAACTTTGATCCTATCCTATCGTTCTTTGGTGCTTGCAGAAATGTTGAGCCTGTTCGACTAAGGTTTTGGACCATCGTTTCTCTTCGATGAGTTCATTAGAGATTTCAAAAAAAAAATTATTAAAAAAAAAATAAAAAAAAAATCAGTTTTCTTAGTTTGGATTCAAAATTGAGAAACTTTGATCCTATCCTATCGTTCTTTGGTGCTTGCAGAAATGTTGAGCCCGTTCGACTAAGGTTTTGGGCCATCGTTTCTCTTCGATGAGTCTATTTGGGATTTAAAAAAATAAAAAGACATAGACCACTAAGGTTAAACCAATTGCGTTCTTTGATCACGATTGATTTAAGAAAAGCCTTGTCCAGAGTGTGGAGACAGGCTGACTGTTCTAGGCAAGGGTCCTCCAAACGGGTTCATTAAGTAATCCTACCCTTACCTGGGGGCAATTCTATCAATTGAAATTTCATAAGACCGGGTTAGGAGGCCTATGTGTACTCTCTCGTCTTTAAATCTTAAAAAAATTAAAAAAAAATCAAAATAAAAAAAAATAAAAAAAAAAGATTTTCAAAAAAAAAAATCTTAAACAAAAAAAAATAAAAATAAATAAATAAATAAATAAAAAGATTTTCAAAAAAAAAATCTTAAAATAAAAAAATCTTCAAAAAAATAAAAATAAATAATCTTAAAAAAAAAACATTTTTTTTAAAAAAAAAATAATAAAAATAATAAAATAAAAAAAATCATTTCAGAAAAAAAAAATCTTCAAAAACTCGTCACTTTTGATTTCAGATCTGAGAAATTTTGGTTTCTTCTTTTCTGAGCACTGGCGCTCGCGGAAATCGCCGAGACCGTGTTCAGATCAGAATACCATTTGCTCTCCTTGATGGAACCAATCTTGACATTTCAAAAAAAAAAAAACTCGTCACTTTTGGATTCAGATTCGAGAAATTGTGGTCTCTTCCCTTCTGAGTACTGGCGCTCGCGGAAATCGTTGAGCCCGTATTTGAATCGGAATGCCACCTGCTCTCTTTGACGAATCCATTTCTGACCTTTCAAAACAAAGAATCCCATCTCATGGATGCGATCTCCAACATTTGTGCCTAGCAATACTGGTACGCCCTTTCAGGGTCTACTGTATCTGTGACCGGCACATTTGTAACTTCTACCTTATATTCTTCTTATCTCGAGCAAGCCCTGCTTCTCGATAAGTCGAATTTAGGTTTACAATTGCTTCTAGCAGTCACCGGAACGCTCATCCTGGGCTCACCATACTTGCTGTCAGAACAATTGTACCCTCTATGGCTTTTTGCCTTCTTCATGTCGCCTGGGTCATATCCCTTGAGCGATTTGAAAAGACAACCATAGAAATTCCCATTTATGATCATTATATTCTTGTGATTACTAATGGATGTGGTCTTGTTTCAGAAAACTTTTTTCGAAATTAACAATGGCAGCCTTAACCATTATCTTCGATGAGAACAAGCACCAACTCATGCTTCAACAGAAGCAAACCGAGCGCACTTACAAGCGCCCTGCCAGCTGCCGAAGCGTCAACTCCCTCGGCAACTCTCTAAACTCCGGGTCGACCTCGACTCCCCGGACCATTGTCTTCGGGACACTGGGACCATTCCCACTTCCCGAAGAACAAGCTGCGCCTGCTAAAAAGCAGAAGATCGCCTCTCAACGTGTCACTCCCGTGACACCAAAGGCGAGCGCCCAAAAGCCCGAAGCCCGCGGCACCCTCGCGAAGCCTCGACCAACAACCAACCAGGTCTACCCTAAGACTTGGTCTCCAAGACCTTCCCCAAAACAAAGAAGGTCTCAAACTTCCACCAAGCCAGCATACCTGGCCCCACTCAAAGAGAACCAGTTCTACCCTCTTGCCTACATGAAAGAGGAGAGACCCATCTCCAACCTGACTCCCAAGTCAACCCAGCATGAGCCGGCTTGTTCCCACAAGCCCAGAATCAGATCATGCATCACCAGGCCTCTACAAGCACCTGCTAAGGCCTACACTCATTCGGTTCGACCCTTTATCTCTACAGGGGCCGAACTTGAAAAATTCAAAGCTTCGCTGCAACAGGCAAAGGACCGGGTCCGGATCCTGTCCTTGCCTAGCTACAAAGAAGACAGGCTTGGCTGCTGCGCCCGAGGGAGCACATCCTTCATCGTCAGAGCCCAGCCAGAGCTGACTGAAGCTCAAATCGCTCGTCGAGCACGCCGCCGTGCTTCATATCGACAAAAGAGACTAGAGAAGCAACGGATCCAGCCTCCTACACTTCAAGTCTCCCACAAATGGGTCGAAAAAGAAAGACCCGACCAACTTGCTGCCGTCCATATGGTTGGAAAAACCAGAAGACGCCAAAGGTCAGCATCAAAAATCCATGTCCGACGTCCGGTGACCCGTAGCGTCACCAGGACACAAAGACATCCCGAAGAATCTCCTGCCCCTTCAAACCAAGGACGGGAGAGTAATCCTTCATCAAGCTCTTCATCAAAAAGAATGAGCCCCAGCTCGGTCACCAGGACGATTTCTTCGTTCGAATCCCGAGGGATGAACGTCTTGGCTACAAGTTCTGAGCCACCACCTCAGAATCCACCTCGAGATGATGCGCTCACACGCATCCAGCAGTTGGAACAAGGCCAGCAGAGGATTGAAACTCTGATGGAAAACCTTCTCCTTGTCGTCCAAAATCAGGCGAACAATGAGCCTCCTCCGAATCATGGCAATAACGAGGAAAATTGTGAAGAAAATGAGTCACGCGCCCTTACCAAAAAGGACGTAGACAGTATCCTCGCCAAAGCTAAAGAAGAGGATATACTCAAAGAGCATGGGATCAAGCCACCATATCCTTTATGGATGGACCCGGTCCCGTTCCCCACAAAATTCAAGCATCCTACTCTCCAAACATATACGGGGAAAGGATCAGCCAGACAGCACGTCATCCACTTCAAGATTTTGACGGGAGCTATCACGGATCAAGATGCACTCAAGATCCGCCTCTTTGCAAGTACCCTAAAAGGTACGGCCTTCGATTGGTACTCCACTCTTCCGGAGAACTCCATTCAGAACTAGGCTATGCTGGAGACACGCTTCCTGACCCACTTCCAAGGTGAGGATCATCCTGTTACTATGGCTCAGCTCTGCAGCCTAAAACAGGGAGAGAATGAGTCAACTTATGACTTCATTCACAAGTGGAAAGCAATGGCATACAAATGTTCAGATGTATTGCCACAGGCGTCGCTAGTCGACATCTGCCGAAACAACATGAGAGCCAGAATACGCTCCATGATCATCGGCAACAAATCAAAAAATCTGGGAGAACTCCTGGAAGCTTCTATGGAAGCTGAAACGGTGATTAAAGACCTCAACAGTCAGAAGTCATCAAGAAAAGAGCCAACCGCCATTGCAACCTCTAAACCAAAGAAGAAAGAGGTCCTTCATGTGCAAACCAAGTCAGCTCCTCAGCAACCAAAGAAAGCTGAAAATAGAGCTGCAGGTAAGAGACCTGAACTCTCTGATGCCTTCAAAGAGCGAGTAGAAAAGAAATACCCGTTCGATGAAGATGTTGACGAAATCTTCGGGGCTCTCGTGGCAAACGGCAAGCTCACCTTGCCTGAACCCAAAAGACCGGGCGATGTTGGCAAAACCAACGATCCTCGGTACTGTCCATACCACCAGATGGTCTCGCATCCTCTCAATCAATGCTTTGTTGTGAGAGAGAAGATAAACGAGATGTGGAAAAACGGAGTCATCACCTTTGACAAAAACTATGGGACTGCCTCCGTCAACATGGTGTCATGTGGACAAACACCAAAATCACCGAAGAAGAAGATCATTACTTCCTTCAAGGTGATAAAAAGAATTCAAACGTCCGAAGTGTTGGTTCCTTACCCTACACCAGACGGACAACCCATATGGGTACATCCCGATCTCCTGGAAGATGAAAACTGGGAGATCGTAAAAACAAAGCCGACAGCTCAACAGCGAAGGCAGGCTAGGAAACATCTCCTCAGGCTCAAACGGCAAGAGAAGACCCAGCCAAAACAAGAAGTCCATGAAAAGGCAGAGGCCTCCTCTACCACTTCACTCGGGGCAACAAAAACGTCCCTTCCAGAGACTTCAAAGGCGGTAAGAAACTTCACTCTCAGTGATTTCATGCCACCTCAATTCAAAAAAGAAGCCATGCAGGGGGCATTATACTCTTGCAACTCGGTAGTTGGATTCTCCATTGATGGATACGAGTCCAGCGACACCGACGATGGATTCCAGCCCAACTACACCGATGAGTGGGAAGAATCCCTTGAAACAGGAGAATATCTCTCCGATGAAGAATGGGTTCCTGAAACTCACCGTATGCCAGTAATCTGGTATAACCCTTTGTAACCACAAGGATCTTGGTCTGATGATGAAGAAGATCAAGTGGCTGCACAAGAAGATGCTGTTAACCCAGCACCTGTCGTTGCTCCAGTGGAAATCAACTATGTTGAGCCACACGGAGAAGACGAAGAAGAGGATCTGGCTCCCATGCCTGATCTTGAAGAATATGCAAGGATCTTGCAGCGTCTCGCTCTAGAACAAGAGCAAGATCGTGTTAACGAGCCTCCTCGCAACCCAGAGCCTGAAGTCCCTGAAGATAATCAGGTACATCCACCCTTAACTCCTGAAAATGGAGAACATTGCTGGATTGACGATCCTCTTACATCCGAGGATGAGTCTGACTCCGAGCAGGCAACATCTCCTATCAGAGCTTCCTGTAATGTAATATATCAGGACTATAGCTCTTCTGAAGCTTCGTCTGATGAGATTACCTATACTCCGACAACGCCTAGCAATGTATTCTCTGGAGCTATCTCGTCTCACGTGACTTTCACAGAGATGACACCCTCTCAGGTTTCTTCTCCTGAGACTGTGACTTCAGGATACACATTCTTCCCGACTAATCATCATGAAGAAAACCCAGATAATGATGCTTGGGATGATGAAATAGTCAACATAGAAGAAAAGCTGCTGGATGCTGTTCAGGACTTGCTCTCGGAAAATGCTCCGTGTAACACAATCATTGAGGATGGCAACTCTGCTGCAGATACATCCTCAGTGGATGAAAAACGACAGCCTCTTGATCCTGAAGACAATCTTCCAAACAAAGATCCTTCTCAAGAAGCTCTCGAAGTTGGTAGAGGCACCCGCTCTGGCCGGGACTACCACAAGAATTACAACCAATCTTCCTTTACTTATGTAAATCCTTTGGGAAAAGATGTTGTAAGCGCCCCCAGTGGCAAAAACAATGAACATGCAGGCCCCAAGGAGGCTTTCAAGTATGACTTGGTTGAGCACTTCAAACACATACCTGCACGTCTTCACATCCTAGACTTATTGCGAATGTCTCCACGCACTCGTGATAATCTCATCTCAGAATTACAAAAACTGAATGAGGATGTCGACAAACATGCCCCACAAGTCCTCCAAATTGAAATGGACTACCGGGTCAAAAACTCAGAAACCTCCTTAAAAGGAGAAAAAGAGAAAAGCGAGGGATCATGCATCCAATGCCTCTCGGTTCAAAAGGCAGCCAGTGCAACCATCGCCTTCACTAAGGAAGACCTCCTACTTGGCGAACCAAGGCACAACCGACCCTTGTACTTCACAGGGTACATCAAGGAAATGCCTATACACAGAGTTCAGGTCGACCCAGGTTCTGCACTCAACCTCATCTCCACTTCGGCTCTCGAAGAGTTGGGCATCCCACCCAGCAAGCTAAGCCACACATCTGTATCTATCTTTGGATACGATGGGAGCGCTCAAAGGCCTATCGGCAAAATCAGGTTCAAATTACAAATCGGTGATCTTATCTCTGAGGTCACTGTGTATGCAATAAAAACCCCCTCATGCTACAACATCCTTCTCGGACGTCCTTGGATACACGAGAACGGTGTTGTCCCTTCAACTCTACATCAATGCATCAAGTTCGTCGGCGACGATGGCATGGTACATCGTGTCTTTGCGGACAGAAAACCCTTCAAAGGTAAAGAAGTCCACTTCGCAGACTCCCAGATGTATGAAGGAGAAAAAGAAGAAGAGGAAATAGCACCCCCTGCTGAAAATCTCCAGAAAAATAAAGGCAAGGCTCCTCAAAAATCACCAGAAGAAAACAAACCCTCCGGCAAATTAGAAGAGAGTAGTCAATCTCCCTTCCTCATCTCCCTCAAATCTTCAAAACCTTTGGTCATCACAACCAGAGTGAAGAAGGCAAAGCAAAAGCCTGGGGGCAAATTTGTTGTTTCTCTCGTGTCTATCATGCAAGACACAGACTCGGACTCAGAGCCAGAAGACGATGCATCGTCAAGCCAAGCTTGCGCTCAGCATGTTCAGCCTGCTCTCACTCCGACGGAGACACCTGCTGATGTAGAAGATCCTACGTCTGCTACCTTTGTTGTTCCGACAACATCACCAAAGCAAAAGCCGATCTTCTTCCATAGATCGGATGCTTCTTCATCAAATTCCTTGCTTGAACCCTTCCAAAATGAAGGTATGCCTCAACTATCTCTATATAGTCCGTGGCACAAGCTATCATGAAGAAAATGGGCTTTGACACTCAGAACCCAGTCGGTTTGGGAGAAGGCCGCGGTATTCTCACGCCATTGGGGCCCGCCTTGACCAAAAGCCAGCTGGAAGATTGGAGACTCTACGGTCATGTAGAAAAGTCTTCATATGGGTTAGGGTATGATCCCGACACTCCTCTGAGACAGTTGACACAAAAGCTTAAAAGTCGTTTTACTGACCAAGCCTCAACATCTCAAGTCCATAAAGACATCGATCTCCCTGGATATCTCTTTAAAGAGTTACTTGACAAAGATCCAGGAAGCTCATCCAATTTGTACGATTTCTCTGATGATAAAGAGGAATCGTCCGATAATACAGACTTGTGCTATTCTGACCCAGAAGAACCCTCGTCTCCAAAAGAAATACCAGACTCAACAGGCGATTGGGACTATCTCATAGCAAGCCTTGAGGAGATCACCAATCAAGAAAATCCATGGAAAGGAACAGAGCCTTGGTCTGGTAATGCAGTTGAAACTCCAGAAGGTTTCGTTGAGTTGGAAGCCTCCGAAAATATTGTGGAGGAACCACCTTCGAACCTTCCGACAGAAGATCCTGTTCAAAAGATAAACTTGGGAACACCAGATAACCCACGTCCTGTATTCATAAGCAAGAATATAAAGGATGATGAGTTACCTGAGTATATCGCTTTTCTTCGTGAGTTCGTTGATTGCTTTGCATGGTCCTATGCTGAAATGCCTGGTTTAGACCCCAAAGTAGCAGTCCACAAACTCAATCTTCAAGAAGAAATCAAGCCTGTCAAACAAGGCCAAAGAAGATTCCGTCCAGATGTGATGGATAAAATTGAGCAAGAAGTTCAAAAACTCAAAAGCGTTGGCTTCATCCGTGAGGAACAACATCCAGAGTGGTTGGCCAATATTGTCCCCGTGACAAAGAAAACTGGGCAGATCAGAGTCTGTATTGACTATAGAGACTTGAATGGCGCTTGCCCTAAAGATGAATTCCCGCTCCCCATACCGGAGGTGATGATTGACAATACCTGCGGATTCGAGCGAATGACATTCATGGATGGCTTCTCTGGTTACAATCAGATAAAGATGCATCCCGAGGATGAAAAACACACTTCATTTCGGACTCCATTTGGCGTGTATTGCTACACTGTCATGCCATTTGGTCTGAAAAATGCTGGTGCCACATATCAGAGGGCTATGATGAAAATATTCCAAGATATGCAGCACAAGACGGTCGAATGTTACGTTGATGACCTCGCCGTCAAAAGCAGAAGAAAAGAAGACCATCTCAAAGATCTTCGGGAAGTCTTCCTCCGACTCCGCAAACACAAACTGCGGATGAATCCTCTAAAATGCTTCTTCGGCGTCTCGTCGGGTAAGTTTCTCGGATTCCTTGTTCGGAAAGCTGGAATAGAACTTGACCCCATAAAAGTCAAGGCTATTCTAGAAATGCCCTCTCCAAGAACCTTGAGAGAACTAAAAGGGCTCCAAGGGAGATTGGCCTACATCAGACGGTTCATCTCCAATCTTTCGGGGAAATGCCGTCCATTCTCTCGATTGATGAAAAAGGGTGTAGACTTTGTCTGGGATGCCGACTGCGAAGCCGCATTTCAAGATATCAAGTCATACCTGACCAAACCTCCAGTGTTAGCTGCCCCTGCCACTGGAAAACCATTCATCTTGTACACAAGAGCCCTTGATCACTCTCTGGGTGCTCTGCTTGCACAAGAAAATGATGAAAGAAAAGAAGCTGCTCTATACTACCTCAGCCGCATGCTAGTAGGTGCAGAGCATCGCTACTCCCCAGTCGAAAAGGAATGCCTTGCAGTGATGTTTGCCGTACAAAAGCTACGTCACTACTTGCTTTCCAACACAGTCTACCTCGTCTCAAGGATCAACCTCTTGAAGGTCCTTGTCACAAAGGCAGGTTCTCTCAATGCCCGACTGGCAAAATGGTCCATCCTTTAATCACAATTTGATATTAGGTATGTGCCACAAAAAGCAATCAAAGGCCAAGCTCTAGCAGATTTCCTCGCAGAGCATCCATTGCCTAAAGATTCACCACTCAGAGATGATCTCCCAAACGAACCTATCTACAACGTGGAGACTTTCTCGCCAAATGCCTCCTGGGACATGTACTTTGACGGTGCAACCAGGACAAATGAAAACAGAAAGCTGATCTCGGGAGTTGGCATCTTCTTTGTTAGCCCCGACAAATACATGATTCCACACGCTTTCTCGCTACTGGAACCATGCACAAACAATGCAGCTGAATACCAAGCTCTGATCCTAGGATTGGAACTCGCCATTGAATCCGGTATCACCATGCTGGAAGTCTTTGGAGACTCTCAACTGATCGTCAACCAGATGAATCAGAAATATGAAGTCAGGAAGCCCGATCTGCTGCCTTATTACAACAAGGCACAATCGCTTCTGCAAAAGTTTGACATCTGCAACATCACCCACATTCGTAGAGGTGAAAACATCCGTGCAGATGCCCTGGCCGGACTTGCCGCATCAATGGCGATCCAGGAAGGGGAAAACATGCAAATTACAGTGTGCGAGAGAAGGATCCTCCCTCCTCTTAACACACACCAAGCAGTTGCTGAATGCCACCGAGTGGTTGGAAGTCGGATCTCTATCCTTCAACCTTCAATCGGCGACTGGAGGGATCCGTTCATTGATTACACTATGTTCGGAATCCTACCTGAAGATCCAAAAGAACGGGTAAGCATCCAAAGGCGAGCCCCAAACTTTCATTTGGATATCCTTTCAAAGATCCTTTACAGGAAATCCTTCAATGGAGTACTCCTACGCTGCTTGTCACAACAAGAAGCTGAAGAAACACTCAAAGAAGTTCACGCTGGTCTTTGTGGAGCTCATCAGGCTGGTCCCAAGCTCTACGACCAAATCAAAAGGTTGGGTTACTACTGGCCTACCATGGTACCCGACGCAATGCAATTTGCTAAGCGCTGCCAACAATGCCAAGTTCATGGAGACTACATTCACATGCCTCCAGAATGGCTGCATCCTACAGCAATCTCATGACCTTTTGAAGCATGGGGCATGGACATCATAGGTCCTATCTCTCCCCCTTCAAGCAAAGGTCATCGCTTCATCTTCGCCGCTACGGATTATTTCTCCAAGTGGTCAGAAGCATTTGCGTTCAACGAAATGAAGACCTCATCAGTTCTTCAATTCCTACGCACCAACATCATTTGTCGATTTCGGCATACCCAAAAGATTCGTCCATGATAACGGACCACAATTCCGGGATCATCGATTCTACAGGTTCTGCGACAAATACAAAATTCAAAGCTGTCCTTCGACTCCATACAATCCGGCAGCAAACGGATTAGCAGAAGCCTTCAACAAGACACTCTGCAAAATCCTCAAGAAAATGGTCTCTAGTCACAAAAGAGACTGGAGCGATAAACTGTCTGAAGCTTTGTGGGCCTATCGAACCACCGTTCGAGGACCAACCCATAGTACACCATTCTCCTTGGTCTATGGATGCGAAGCTGTCGTGCCCCTAGAGGTACAAATTCCTTCTCTGAGGGTATCTCTACAAAATGACATGACTCAAGAAAGCAATGTCAAATTGCGACTCCATGAGCTGGACAATCTCGACGAGAGACGGCTCGAAGCTCGACAAAGCATTGAACTTTACCAAGCACGCATGGCAGGATCTTTTGACAAAAAGGTCAGGCAACGCGCCTACAAAAAGGGTGACTTGGTTCTTGCGGTAAAAAGACCAATGGTCTTCGCTCACAAGTCCAAAGGCAAGTTTGAACCAAAATGGGAGGGACCCTACGTCATCGACAAGGTCTTCTCCAACGGCGCATATGCCCTCCTAAACATGAAGGCGACAGATGTATGCTGCCTATCAACGGCAAGTTCTTGAAGCGGTACTACCCTTGAAGACTTACCCAACTGGGTAAGAGCAATGCCTGTATGGCCAAAACCTGTTCTCAGGTACTCGCTCGTCAAACCCACTCTCTTTAGAATTTTCATATCAAATGTCAAAATTTCTAGAGATTCAAAAACAATGCTTACTTTCATCGTTTCATTGTCCAAAAACAAAAAAATCCAAGTTTAGGAGCCTCTCCCTGACTTGACCAAAACTTTCGATCCTTGAACCAAAATTCATGGTTTGAAACAAAAATCCGGATTCAGGGATTTCCACCCTAGTCCACCTTACCTTTTACCGCCAAATGGTTCTAGGTCAAAATTTACGACCCTCGTGTCTTTAAACAAAAAAAAATGGTTTTTCAAAAATCGTGGGGAAACGACATCAAAGTCAGTACCCGCAAAACAAAAATTTTGAAAAAAAGCAAGGATGCGACATTCCATCGATACTTGCACCCAAAATCGCAGGGAAGCGACATTTCGTCGATACTTGCAAAATCCAAAAACCGTGGAGACGCAACATATCAGTTGATATCCACAACCCAAATTTCAAAGGTTCGAGAAAACCTAAAATCGTGGAGAAGCAACAAACCAGTTGATATCCACAACCCAATTTCAAAAATCGTGGAGATGTAACATACCAGTTGCTATCCACAACCCAAAATTACAAATGGTTCGAGAAAACCTCAAATTTCAAAAATCGC
Source organism: Umbellularia californica (assembly GCA_028538565.1). NCBI lineage: Eukaryota > Viridiplantae > Streptophyta > Magnoliopsida > Laurales > Lauraceae > Umbellularia > Umbellularia californica. The sequence continues at coordinate 36,874,085 of JAPQWN010000005.1, read as the reverse complement.
GGAGAAACGACATCAAGTCAGTACCCGCAAAACCAAAAGTTTCGGGAAAAGCAGGGAAGCGACGCTTAGTCGATATTTGCACCCCAATTCGCGAGGAAGCGACATTCCATCGATACTTGCAAAACCTAACCCGCGAGGAAGTGACATTCCATCAATACCCGCAAAACCGAATGAGCAAGGAAGCGACATTCCATCGATACTTGCAAGACCATTCAGCGGGGAGGCGACATTTAGTCGATACCTGCATTTTGAAAACCAAAACTCGGCTATAAATACCAAAACAAAAATTTCCGGCCTTAAACGCCAAAATCGGCTTTCATGCCAATAAAACAAAACTTGGTTTTCAAAAAACTCGGCTACAAATGCCACACAAAAAAAAAAAAAAAAAAAAACCTAACTCTCATGTCAAAACCGGCTATAAATGCCACAAATTGGCTATCAATGCCACCAAACCAGCTATAAATGCCACAAATTGGCTATCAATGCCACCAAACCGGCTATAAATGCCACCAATTGGCTATCAATGCCACCAAACTGGCTGTAAATGCCACAAAAATCCGGCTTTCATGCCAAATTCGTTTCCCCTACCAAAACAACCATTTGACAAAAGATTTTCACAAAATGACAAAGCTTTTGATCAAATCCCATTTAGCAATTGCTTTCATCACAAAAAGATTTGAGTGAGCATAGGGAACAAAAAAAAAAAAGGGTACCAAAAAAATACATGTGGTACCAAAGGAAAAAAAAAGGAAAGTGTTCACAAGCACTACAAAAAAAAGAAAAGTACCAAAAAAATACATGTGGTACCAAAAAAAAAAAAGAAAGTGTTCACAAGCACTACAAAAAAAGAAGTACCGAAAAATACATGTGGTACCAAAAAAAAAATAAATAAGAAGAATAGTTTCTGCTACAAAAAATCAGGAGCTCAGCCAAAAATGGTCTCCAGCCAAAGCTTCAGCTCCTCAAGCAAACTTTTGGCATCAGCCGTCAGAGTTTCCAAGGCACGCTTCTTCAGGAACTTGCCATGAGATGCTGGCGAATGCCGTAACCCTTCTTTTACACCGGGAAGCTTTTTCCCAGCAGTTTGCCATTGCTCGTTCTCTAGAGTCCTCCTCTCAAGAACTTGACCGGCATCTGCAACCCTGCGAATCAGAGTACTCTCCCTGTCACGAGCCTCTGTTATAGCAGTCCACTTAGCATCAACTTGTGCCTTCAAATGCTCGAGATGCTTCCTGGCCATTTCGACCTCTCCATCAAGGATGTCAAGGTCGCGCTTTAATCCAAGGATGACTAGCTCTTCCTTATTCTTCTCTCGGACTACCTGCTTCCTGCTTTGTGTAGCCTCATTCAGGTCAGACTTAGCCTTATCAGTAGGGTCCAAGAACATCTCCTCGAAGAATTGGTCGTCAGGGAAATCCATGGTCTCAAACCACTTGTCACCCAGTGCAATGATCCTATCAACGATCGCCCTGGCACCTGTGACATCCAGACCAACCTCTTCGGTATCAGTGAGAATCTCCTGTACATGTGGGATCATGCCAAATCCTGCCTCCAAGTGTCCAGAAAGGAGAGTCTTGACCCAAGAACTCAAAACCCGAGCCAGCACCTTCTTCGCAAATTGAAGAGACGAACTGGATGAAGATTCACCCTTCTCCGTTGATCGGCTGCTCATGTCATGTCCCATTGGAAGAGTAACAAAGGAACTCTTTCCACTTGAAGCCACTGGAGAAGGAATCTCAGCACGAGGTATCTTCTCTATCGCATCAGAACTGGTTGTAGGAGTCTCTACCTCCAGATCGACCTTTGGCATCCCTTGCTCTGGTTCTGAAGCAGGCGATGGACTCTCTTCTGTCACTTCAAAACCTGCAAATGAAACACAAAAAGGTATGAATATGATCCTGTTAAAAAAAAATCATCAGGGTCACACTACAAAGTACCTTCTTCGACGACTGGCGGAACACTCTCTTCCTCCACGAACTCATCGGAAGCATCATCAACATTTGCGTCCATTGATGGTTCAAAGTCATCGGAATCTTGTGGCAAGTCAGCTGACAAGAGAAATGTTAGCAAATCAAGTCGCAGGCAAAAAAAAAAAAAAAAAAAAAAGAGAAAGCGAAGGAAGTTATACCAATTGGAGATTCTGGAATCATTCCAGAGTCCCTCGGTTCTTCTTCAGATGCCATAACCGGCTCCATCACCGCCTCATCGGTCGGAACCTCAGGCATCGCCAAGTCTTCATCCTCTGCTAAAAAAAAAAAGAGAAACAGCAGCAGGGTGAGGAAACAAATCAGAACATGGAAAACCCCATGAAAGAAGCAGAAAAAGAAAAAGGAAGAATCATACCTTCACCAATGGTCTCTTCTCCACGGCTCCTCTTCTCTGGAGGCTCGTCGACAGCCTCTGGCACCTCCTCGTTGATGGTAAGAGGGATTTCCATGTCAGGAGAGTCCTCATGTGGCCCATCGCTGTGATGATGACTCCTCCTCTTCTTACCTCTACGGGTTCGCTTCCTAGAAGAACCCGCCCCACTATCAGAGTCAGGTTTCTCACTTGGCTCCTCACTGGATGGTCTGCTCTCGCCAGTAGACTCCGCGGAAGCTCGCCTCTGTGCCGCTTGCATCCAAGTGTCGAGCTCAGCTTCCTCCTGTTCTAGCTGCTCCAAAACCTCATCAGGTACTTCCCGAACAGCTTCAGAACCAATGACGCCCTGGTCACCGAGAAAGCCTATCTTGTGCTTCTCTCCAGAAAGGAAGGCCCAAACTTCCTCTTGCCGGACGCCATCCGACTTTCCAGTACCTTTCCCTGAAGACAGCTTTATATCAAGCTCCTTCTTGGAAAGCCCCCGATATGCCAAAAAGCTCTCCGCGAACCACTTCGTGAAGCCGGCAGTTCGGAAAGTCGACAACTCAGGATAAGAGATCGTGGCAGTAGTGTCTTCAGTACTATAAAAAGCCCATGCATTTCTGCCATCCTACAAACCCCCAAAACGCTTCACCATACTCGAAGGCGCTCCAACAACGCCTTGAGAGAAGCCCAACTGAAGCGCAAAGCGAGAAGGTACATACGGCTGGATGTCGACGAAAAGATGTCTGCGGTACACCATCGTGCCGACTCGTATGCTGAAAAGCCACTCCTTCTCTGCATTGGTCAAAGGGTAATGCCTTCCCGACCCTGCTCTGGTAGAGTCTCGGGAGGCACCAAAATCAAAAGCCTTCTTCCGCAACTCCGGAGAAAGCTTCACTGAAGACTGCCCCATCTCGACGTCCCTGAACCGTCGGATCCTCATGCGGGCAAACAAAAGTGATTCAGATACTGCTTTTCCCTTAGCCAATCGAATCATCAGAGGATCATCATCCTGTGCAGCACCCAGCTGGTGGAAGCCAGGACAGTGGTATACAAACCACGAATAAAAGATATGGGCTGAAAATACCCTATTCATAGGGAGCCCAAGCCGAACCAAAAAAGCAGCAGCCTGCAGTTCGGTACACAGGTAGGAGTAAAGAGAGGGCACCAAAGCAAGCCGCTCTCCAAACGCCATCTGACAAGCCGGAAAAATACAATGCGGCCTGATGTGCGTCCCATCTCCACCAGCAAACACAGCCTCACCTAGCCAATAAGTGAGGTAAACAGCAAGATCTCTCCGCAGTGCAATGTCAGAACAAATGACATCTGTGCTCGCGAAGAAACCCTTCAACTCTTCCTGCATGGCCGAAGTCTTCTTCCTGTCTTCCCGGGTCATGCTATCAGAAGACTCTTTGCTGTCAAAGAAGTTGAAGAATGAAGAGCCATAACTCTTCCAACTGCTGGACCTCACTTTCGAGCCCTCCTTCAAAAAATCATAGAAGGCGACGAGCTGAAAGTATAGGACCCTGAACTCCTCTGACTGCTCCTCAAGGACGCTGTCAATCGGCATGAACTCCTCATAGAGTTTGCCAAGGATGGGCAATCCAGTAATAGCACTCAACTCCTTCAGAGAAAAACCAATCTCACCGTTCGTGACAACGAAGGTATTGGTCTGAGGGAGGAAAGACTCCAACATAGCCATGAAGGCATCATCGGAAAAAGTCACGGTCTCCCTAAAAGCGCGGACCGCGTAAAAAATCCCCGCTTCCTTCAAAACGGCGCCCCCAATCAGCAAGGTGTGGTCAGTCCATGACTTCCAATCAGAGTCAGCATTGAAACGGCCACGAAGTCGAAAAGGCTTCACCCAAGTACTGCCGTCACCGCTGAAAATGCCAAGGCCCACCGGTCTCAAATCGACCGACGGATAATCAGAGCCCTGGTAGCCGCTGGCTGGCATCAACACGTCCATACGGACAGGTGGCTTCTCTGCAAAACCGGAAGGTCCACCAACAAAAACCCCGGTCTTGATCACACTGGTCCTCTTCACCCAACTCGGAGGATCTTCCCTCTAAGGGCACGTGGAAGAAAGGCTCAGGATCGAGATGGTCCGATCAAAAGACGACCGGGTAAAAATAGTTCTCTCCTCACCATCTGCTGTGTAAGAGAACTGTAAACATCTCCTTTGGTATGTCAAGTCGTCAGGGACTGTATCTCCAAAGAAGAAGGTAGGCTTGGGTAAAACCCTCAGATCGTCCATAACCCAAGGTCGGTTGCTTACCATGATCTTATAGAACTCCTCATTCTTGAGAGCGATCAATCGCTGTCTCATCTCATCGCGATTGAGGGAATCGCACTCTTCCAAGTTCTTCTCAACAAACTGGACCTTCTCCCAGGCCTGCTGAACGGCCACATTAGAAGATCTGGCGGATCGACGAGGTACGCTTGTAGCAGGCTCTTTACCCTTGTTCGTTCTGGAGGAACCACCTGCAAAGGTTGGAAAAGAAAAAAAAAAAGATCATCATCAAAATGACAGAATTTCGCTAAAAGCAAATCTGGCAAAATTTTGGCATGGTTCCGGGGCAATTCCGAAGAAAAGGGAAATACCCCGAAAGAAGCAGAAAGTTTTGAAGATGGGCTCAACATCGCTGCGAGCTCCGAAACTACAAACTTTCGAAACCTCAAAATCTCCGCAAAATCAAGAAGGGCTCAACATCGCTGCGAGCTCCAAATTCCCAAATTTGCAAAGACTTTCAGGTATGCTATCATGCTCAATCTACAAAAAGTACATGCATGAACATCTAGATTTGCATAAAAAACGCATTATCATGATGAGCAAAAAAAAAAAAGAAACTTTCTCAAAAAAAAAAAGGGACAGAGAAAAGAAAAAAAAAAAAAGGGGAAACTTTTCAAAAAAAAAAAAAAAAAAAAAAGGGGGAGAAAGAAAAGAACAAAAAAAAAAGGAAGAAACTTTCTCAAAAAAAAGAAGAAAGAAAAAAAAAAAGAGAAAAGAGACACACGTGAAAAAAAAAAAAAAAACAGAAATCACGTGGAAAAGAAAAGAAAAAAAAAAAAAGAGAAGAAGAATAGAAAGAAAAGAAAGAAAAAAAAAAGAAGAGAAACTTTCTTTTTTTTACCATCCTATTCTCTACATAAAGTTTTCTTGAAAGAAAAAGAAAGAAAACTTACTTGAAGCCATTGATGGAGAAGAAGAAGGAAAAAGCTTGAAGATCCTTGAAGAAGAAGCACTCTTGGTCTTGGAGCTCTCTTGAGATTGTTGCAAAAGAAAGCAATAAGAGCAAGAGATCCTACCTTCCTTTGCTTTTATAGGAGAGAGCAAATCAAAGAAGGAAACAAAAAAGGAAAGGTAAGTGCTACTAATTAGTAACCTTACCAAAAGAGAAGGAATTAGAAAGATTCTTTCCCAAAAAGAAAGATGTCTTTGAGAGATTTCCTCCCAAAATCAATCAAATGAGAGATTCTCTCCAACAAAAAAGGATATTGAAGATTCTTTCCCAAAAAGAAAGATACCTTGAGATATTCTCTCCCAAATTAAGGGAATATGAGAGATTCTCTCCCATAAAGCTATTTTTAGATATTCTCTATCCAAATGAGATATCTTTAGATATTCTTTACAAAAATGGCCCCACATGTGATCTAAGCCATCCTAAAAAGCTTAAGGTCCCATGGGTTAGCCCATATGAGCCAGGTTTGACCACCTAGGCACTAAAAAAAAAAAAAAAAAAAAAGGGCTTTTAGTCAGGAAATAATCCCTCTTACCAAGAGCATACAATAATGGTTCCATGCCTCTTTTGAGTTGATTGAACCATACAAAAAAATTCCAAGCCCCATGAGCTTCCAAAAATCAAACCATCCAGCCTCATAAACCAAATTGAGCCAAAATATTGAAATTGACATTCCACAAAAATCCAAACCACTCCAATGGACCCACACAGTCCCAAAGAGTGACCAAAAACCAAAGCCTGGTCCCCTAACTTGCCACACACAGCTTGTTAGGTCACAAGATCAAAACCAAAACCCGACCCCCTAACCTGCCACATACAGCTTGTTAGGTCACAAGGTCAAAAACAAAAGCCCAAATCCACATCCCTGATGTCATCTTCAAAACTTTGCCTCGAGATGGTCCCTGATTCCTTTCATTTACCATAAAATTCCCCTGGAAGCTCAAAGGCTACTCTACCAAAGGAAAGATTGCTCAAAGACTCTTGGTCAAGACACAAGCTCTCCTTAAAAAATCTCTTGGAGGCACATCGACTACAAAAGTCAAGCAACTCGTCGCTGTACCTCTAGGGGGCATTTGTTGACACCAAAAATGTCACTTTGCCTCTTCAACATCAAGAAAGCTGCATGAAGTCGTAACCTGCCATAAATAGGCAATGCAATTTCTCCAAAAAAATCAAATCTTGTCAGAATCAAACAAAAACTGCAAGATCCTTCAAGATAGCCAAGAGAAGAGTACACATGAAGTTTCGGGCCATTTCGACAACATTTGGCCTAACTTCACTTCTCCGACAGCTAAAGTGGCGCTCCCGGCGACGACATCATTGGAGACGTCAAAACTTCGATCAGAGCCTACGGATGACTCCAGCATGTCTCAAAAGGGCTCCATGCCAAATTTCAAGTCAAACCGACAACGTTTGACCCTCCATCAATGCTCGAGCAGCAAAATCAAGCCTCCCGACGGCGGGAACCACCGAAGCCTTCGCTCATCAAACCAAGTAAATGAGTGGCTTCAACATGCTTCCAAAAGGCTGCACGTCAAATTTCAGGTCATTCCGACAACGTTTGACCAGGTTTCGATGCTCCGAGAGAAAATCAAGCCTACCGGCGGCGGAGCAACCCGGGACCATGACATCCAAAACGGAGCCCATGGAACGTCTCAAAATGACTCCAATAGGCTCCCCGTCAAATTTCAGGTCAATCGGACATCGTTTGGCCACATATCAAAGCTCGGCATTTTCCCCGCAGCAAAATCAAGTGAAGCATCGACGGGACCCCAAATGGCTTCAAAACTCAAACAAAAGCCTATGGTTGGTCTTATTTATTGCTCAGGAGGATCCACCTCAAATTTCAGGTCATTCCGACATCGTTTGACCAAGTTTCAGCTTCTGGCGGAAAATCAGCAGCTCTACGCGACAAAGTCTTCTGCTTTCCCGGAAAATTGGAAACTTTGCACTCTAAAAATGCAAGGATTCTCATCAGGTTTTCTACAGGAAAATCAAGCCAATAAATGAGAAGAAATGTCAGGAAAAATACAGAAGAAAACGGCGACGAAAAAGACCACAAAACGGACCAAAAACAGGGGAAAAACCCCCAGGGTCGCAGCCTGCGACCATGGAAGTCCGGGTCGTCGGATTTTTCGCCGGTGACCCGTTTTTCCGTCCTTTTTCGCGTTTCGCGCACTTTGGCCCCTGTGGTTTCCTGAAAATGTGATTTTTAGTGCTTGAAATTGACTCATGTCCACCGACATCCGTCAAAATCACGGGTCAACCTCCAAAAGTATCAAAATCAACATTGATCGCCAATCAGTCGACCAAAAAAGTGTACTTTCCGCCCGATCGATCGAAAAATCGACAGGACAGATGTCACCGGCCCGCTCTTAGCTATCACTGTCTGAAGTTACATGTTCATCCGATGTCGATCAGCATGAAGATCCATCAATGATCATCGCCAGAAGAATTCCAGAAGACACGGCACGGCCCGCGACTCTTCGACTGCTCGGCGACCAATTAATGTGGTTAATTGACTAGCTTTATTGCAGTCATTAATTCATTTCTTTGGACGGCCCAATCAGAAGCAAGCATTTGGGAGTTACAAGTCAATTGATTCATGGCATTTAACCCATGAAACTCCTCCCATTATGGTAATTAAGGTGATTAAAAGCCCTTAATCTCCATCGGCCAATCAGATTCAAGGAAAAAGGAGTTACAAAATCAAAGAAATAAATCTTGTAACTCCTCCCATTAAAGCCATTAAAGCCCATAAACTCTCCTAAATGGCTACCAAAAGCCTATAAATAGGAGAGCATTCCATTGAAATCAGGATCAGAAAAAAAGAGATCGGATCAGAAAAAAAGAGATCGGATCGGAAGAGAGCGGAAAGAATCCAGAGAAAGAAAAAGAGAGAAAAACTCTGCTGAAGTTCTGCACCGGCCACCACTACAAGGTGACAAAAGTCCCTTGGGGGGCACCCCCCCCCCCCCCCAAGGTCCTTGCCTTCTCCCGCTGCCTCCAATGGCTTAGACGTGGCTTTTCAGCCCGTCTACTTAGCTTTTTATCGGACATAAGACCTCCTCTTGAAAATCGGCTATAAATGCCAAACAAAATCGCCTTTCACGGCAAACCAAGAAAATGTCTCTTTTCTTAAATATTTGTGCAATGGAAAACTTGAAAGAAGTTGATTTCCTTTTTACTTGCGAAGGTTGATCTCCGGATTACCACTTGCAATTCCAAGTAAAATAGAAAATCTGGCACACCCACACAAAGAAATGTTGATGCACGCTTCAGGCCCGCCAGGGCGCGAAAGGGCCGGACCCGACGGACTCCCACGTTCCGCCGACCCCGGTAGCCGCCCCACGGCGCCTCGGAGCGCGTTCCATCAGTCTCCTTCATTACTGGTGAAGTGGGTCCAATCTCAGTGTTCGAGGAATGCCCCCATACAATTGCCCCCTAGCTCTCGTCCCTCGGGAGTTAAAGAACTCTTCGAGGTCGGGAGCTATAAATAGAGAGATGTCCAAGGCCGATTGATTCGTCTTCTTTGGAGCTCGTCTCTCCATGACGCTGTGCTAACATCATCCTGTCCTTTCCCTATACCTCCATGTCATCCCGAGATATTATAATGATATTAAGTACCGTGGTACAATCGAGGAGGAAAACAAGACGATGATGCCACGTGTCACTGCTCGCTTGGTGGCTCGTTAATAGAGAGATCCGTTCCCCATGTTTAGCACGTAGAACGATGCTTCGTAAATGGAAGAGCTTTGATTTCCTGTGCTTGGAAAAAGCAGCCCAGGCCTATAAATAGGGCATTTCTTCTTCTGGACGACTCACTCCTGAACGTGGAAGTTTGGAATTTTCAACTGAAGAAGATAGGGTTGGCCTCCATGGAGCTAATATTCGTTGGCAGGGAGAAAAACGTCCGCCTTTACCAACCAACTAAGCCTGAAGCTTCGTCCAGTGTAATTACGATGGCTGGTTCTTCTTTAGCGGGAGAAAATTACCCCTGGTCGTCCTCCGCCTGTGCTATCTCTCCTGAGGCTTCTGGCCAACTGTGCTATCTCTCCTGAGATAGATCTTGATCTCTTGATGATAGGAGATAAGACATCTATGTCAGGAGTTAACGCCGGATTTATTCTGGGCAAGAGACCTTGTACCTCGTCTCATGGTGTCGCTCTTCCATGAAGAACGCGCCTTTCAGGAGAGGAAGAACACATCCCTCAGAGACAAATTTTGTGAGGAAAGAGAGAAATCGAGTGATCCATTGTATTGGACTTCATGTAATGAAACCGACTTAATATAAAATCAAATTTTCTCCGTCGTCCATTCTCTTTCTCTGTGTGCTTGCTTTGATTGATCATTCCTGTAGTAACAATATCTTTTCTTCATGATGTGGAATGTACCTTTGGACGTAATCCTGATAAGGACTGGAATCTTGCCGAAATGAACATCTGCCGAACCGAGAAGCCGAACAGTGGCTCCAGCCGAGATGTAGCTTTCGCCGAGCTTGAGATCTCTTTGAGAAGCACAGTGTAAAAAATATGCAAGGACTCTGGTAGAGCGCTGAGAGTCCCCAACTCTTAGAGGTCGGAAGCTGTACTATGGAAGATTGAATCCGAATTGTATTACTTGGATACAAAATTAATTTTGAATCTGACTTCGGATTAGATCGCTGTCCCTTCATGTCCATCCGATGTCGTTTCGCTATCCGCGATATTAAATGCCTCGCCTTGACTGCGCGCGGGAAATAGGCTGACGGTACCACGTGTCGTTTCTCCACGGGATGCGTAGTCTTTTCGAAACGGCGCATATGGCGGCTAGTCAATAATAAACATGGTCTTTTTCGAAATTCAAAACGACGCTGTGTTTTTCGAAACGACGCCATGATGGGTTACCTTTATTGAATGTACCTTCTTCTTTCTATAAATAGGGGAGCACCCTTATCGTTTCTTCTTCTTCTTTACTCCGCATTTTGCTGTGAAAGAGAAGACTTCTTTGCAGAGGGTTTCACAGGGAGATTGTCGATCGACGAGAAGTGTTGTAGGAATTTTCTTCTTTGAGTCTTTTCCTTGCTTTCTGTCTTTGTAAGTCTTCTTTTCCCTATCTTTCTTATTTATGAATCTAGGGTTCCATTCTTCCTTCTGTTCTCCACCTCTACCCCTTCTTTCTCTAGAAAAATGGGCATTTATAGTTACTGGTTAGAATCCGAGGGAGCGCTAAGAGACCTTAGGGCTAGGTATCAGATTCCTGAGGATGTCTTCCTTAAGGTTCCCGAATCCAACGCCTATATTGATGGTAGCATCTATGATGGTTGGATGCCATTCCCCTTAGTAGCCATAATAGAGGGCGGGGTTCGGTTTCCCCTTAATCCCTTGCTCAGGGAGTATCTCCGAGCTTGGCACCTCTGTCCATGTCATTTGATGCCAAACAGCTTCAAGATCATAATGGGCGCTGCCGTGCTCAACAATATCTTAAAGATCAATCTAGGCGTTCATGATATTGAGGACGCCTATGAGCTGTGTAAGTCGAGAGGTAGCTTTTACCTCCGAGTTAAGTCGCGCCGAACGGGATTCGTTCGTGCCTTAGAAGTGTCACACCCCGAGCCCGAGACTGCACCCATCTCGAGGTGTGACAAACACCCGCATGGGGATTCGAGTCAAACTCGTTGACCCTTGTCCCCACGAACGGAATTCCCCACAGGATTTCACGTGTGAGGTTTCAAATTTCCTGTTTATTTAAATTCCCACCTGTGTAATTTCTGTCAAATATATATAATCATAATCCAACGTCATTAAATGCATCAAGATATAGAGCATAAGATTCATGAGCATAGATTAATAGTTCGAGTTTAAGAACTAAAGATATAGAGAGAGAGAAGTAAGTTATTTAAGGTTTACAATCCAAATCCTAAACAAGTTATAAACTATAACAAAAGATGTGGTAATCTAAACCACGGTCCTTGGGTCATTTCCGTCCAAATCTCAACGAGTGGATGTCTAGAAGACATCTTCAGAAGTCCATTCAGCTACACGACGGGGAGATTCCTCCTCCTCGTTGATCTTCGGGGCAGTGGTATCGAAGTACTCACCTGTAACGCCAAGTGTAGTACCATTAGACTAAGCTAAGCAAGGTAAACAGATATAAATCATATAACATGTAACAAATGAATTGTTAAACAGGTATAAATCATATGAGGTCAAAGTATAATTACTAGGCAAATCTGAGCATGAATAAACATGAGACGTACGAATCATAATTTACAGGTATACATAATAACGTAACTAAATGGCACATCCACATTAGCTAAATTCTCTCAAATTAACCATGTAAACATGTATATAAAGTGAGAACAGAAAACAGAGCAGAACAGAATAGGGTGGTGCCACTAGGAGACAGAGGGCCCAAAACTCTCCATTGTGGACCTAGGGTGCCGGTAAACCCTCAGAATATAATCCCATCTGCAGAGGGCCGGAATATACTAAACCCACACTTAGCCGGGTCCGACTTAGGTAGGGTCGAAGCCAAGTGGTGCCGACTCACGGAACAAAAGGACAAATTAACAGAACATATACAGAACATATCATATCATAATTCAGAGCTTACCAAGCCTTAACTGACCAAAAACGGAAACAAATATAATATAAACAGGTATATAAGCAAGATATACGAAACTAGACGGAAGTATGATCAAATCACACGAGAGTACTGGAAACGAAATGCAATGCATGTACACAGATCATATACGGAATCAAGATATAAGACAAGCCAATCCTATGGTCTTGGGAATACTCATGGTCTTCACCGTCCAACTTGGTGTAGTACTAAGGATTTCGGTGTGGGTGGCCTACAAAAAAACTCTTGGCGTTACTTAATTTGGGCACCGAATCCCTTAGTATAACACATTTGGTTCGGTTTTCAATTTCGAAGAAAACGAGGTCCCATGTGGGTGCACGGTTGCTCAAACCGCATGCACATAACATACAAGTCCATTGGTCATGATAAAATAGTCAAGGTATCCATCCTTAGGGTCCAACTATTAGGCCAATTAAGCTAAACATACTACAATTCAACATTTGACTCGCGGTACCATTCGATTAGCATAGCTTAAGATAAAATCCAATTTCCACTTCTTCCCAAAATTTCAAATCAAATATATGTATGGACCATTGGATTCTACTCTTCAAGAGCTTTCCAACGGTATGTGAAACTCCCAAAACGAATGTACGGTTAAAAAGATATGGCCGTTGGAAGTTGACACAATTTTGCATGTGTCAAGTGTGCTCGAGCGGGAAAACCTGCGCTTGAGCGGACACAACCAGCAGCCATGCGCGGTCGAGCGGACTGTCATGCGCACGAGCGCGCAGTCCAGAACTCTGCACCCGAGTTCTGAACCTCCCTGTTCCCTTCCAAGGCTCACCATGGCCATTTTCCAAACTTAAAACCACATTAGATGGATCACTTGAGTCTCCAAAATGCTCACAAACATTCCCATTAACCACCAATATGAACCAATCCATTTATTACACAAATCACGAACAAAAATCAAACTTGAGCAAGGAAATGGGTATCTAAACATGGAGATCATATTAGTAGAATCAATGGAAGAAACATGTATACAATCATATTAATTTAACTTGCCTTGGGTGTTAGCACACTTAATCTTACACCTCACACCTCTCCTAGCCAAACCAAGCTCTCCAAGGTAAAAACCCCCAAAATGCAAGATCAAGAAGCAACCTAAAATGGTGAAATGAAATGGAATGAGGAAGAAGAAGATGTACGCACGAATTTTAACATTCTAAGACTAGAAGAAATCAAGAGGAAGTGATTAATAGAGAAGGAGCTTACCAAAAGAACAAGGAGATGGAAAAATGGTGGGATGCTTGAGCTTGGAAGATGAAATCCTTGTTGAAGAACATGGAGAAGATAATGTAGAGATGAAATCCACTCACTTGCAAGGTCACCACCCACTCTTTCTTGACAAGGTTTGATGAAGTAGTAGAGGGGTAGAGAAGAAGAGGTTTAGTTGAAAATGAAGGAAGAAAGGAAGAAGATGATTGGTGTAAGGTTTATAAGGGTTTTAACTAGGTTTTGTATGCAAGCCTAGGTAATTCACAGAATTTTCAAGAAGGGGCTTTAAGCATAGAAATGGGCTGGAAATGGTCAAGATGGATCCAAATCCATTGGGTTAAAACATAAGAATTAAAGTACATGCTATGCTCTAAGCAATGCACCCAAAATCCCAAAAATCTAAAACACACATAAAACCCAAAACCACTCCAGAAGTCATAGTGTATCTAGTCCAAGGTCAACGCAACTAAATTCTACATAATCAAGCCCAATAACATTCAAAACATTCATTAAGCTACTAATCTCGGTTAATAAACTCTAAATCAGAATTAAGGTGGGTCGGGGTGTTACAAGAAGATTCGAACAAATACGCCAGGGACGATCGCCTGTTCGTCTCAGGTAACTGGGAGTTTGGTGATGACGAGCCGATGTCGCAGAGGTTCAATCGGATCCCCCGCCATCTCGGCACACCACCAAGTAAATATAGTTGTTTTTTAATTTGGTTTTGATTTCTGTTGCATCTTGTTCTCTGTGCAGCCGAACTGATGTCCTTCAATTTTGCAGACACTCGTGAAAGGAGAAGGGAGGCCATGCGAGTGGGCTGGGTTAAAAACGAAGCCTGGTTTTGATTTGTAGAGACTTACCGAGGCCACGAGGACAAGGCGGCTTTTGCCCTTTTAGATTACGCCTCGAAATACCGCTCTTACAAAAAGAGCCTCGCCCATCGCCAAGCTGTCGTAGCCGAGGTTGAGGAGCCTGAAATCGAGGAGGAAGAACAAGGGCAGGCTGCAGACGATACTGAGGGCCGAGTTGCATCAAGGGCTGATACATCCACATTCGGTTCCGATCCTGAGGAGGAAAATTCTTCAATAAACAGTTCAGGAGAAGAAGAGCCCATGGATAAAAACAAGGACCGCCCGAAGCCCCCTATGAAGAATCTTCGGGCTGCGGCTTTCTGGGGTGTGACTCCAGGCGTTGCTACTTCTTCTTCCAAGCCTCCCTCTGCCACGCCTGGCACTGTCGCTCCTCCATCTTCCTCAGCCCGAACTGCCGTGGTTATAGTACCGACGAGGCTGCGCTAGAAGAGGTTCGCCGGGAAAAGAGGGCCAGAACCGAGGGTCAGTTAGCCCTAACGACTGTGCAAAGGGGAGCTGACCCAGGAGCGGCGGGCCAACGATCTACAGCGGCGCCATGGAAGCCGATTTTTCTGCTTCAGCCAGGAAGGCCGTTGACCGTAGAAGATCGACTTCGCGGGAGTCCATTAGTGGTGTCTACGCTAGGTGATGCCTGCATTTTTCCCCGGGACATGGAGAAGCATGATGAGCTTGACGACGTCATGCTTCTAGTATCATAGATGGAATCCACTATGAGCGTAAGTTTAATCTTTTTCGCCATACTTCTGTGCTGGACTTCGGTAGCAACCATTTGATTTGTTTTCTTCGCAGATTGTGTAAAAATGCCACATCTCAGTGCGAAGGATCCAGCGAGCCAAGAAAAACCAGGCTGTCGCTGAGGCCAAGGCTGAAGAGTATAAGAAGTCCTTGGAGGCTAACAGAGATAGAATAAAGGAGTACGAAGAAACGTCTCGTACCATTCTCTCTGAGCTTGACAAGGCGAAGACCGAGATTGAAGTAGGGAAGTCGAGGGAGGCCGAGCTTCAGAAGAAAATTACCGAGCTTGAGAAGGAGAAGGCCGAGACCGAATCCAGAATCCGGTCTGATATCAACAATGCATATCTTGAAGGATTCCAGGAAGCTGAAACCGAGTATGCGGCCCAAGTGGCCGGTATTAGGGATGATTCTTGGGAGATGGGCTGGAAGGCCGCCCTTGTAAAAGCTGGAATCCCCAACGATCATCCAGCTTTCCTGAACCTTGACAAGTTTTCAAGCTCGGTACCTTTGCCTGATTTGCCCCTACTCCTGAGGTGCCATCCGTCGCAACCAAAGCCGCAGTTGTCGAGCCCCCTCAGTCTAAGACTAAGGTCATCCAAATAGAAGGCGATGGATCTGGTGCCCCTGCTTCCTGATTATCTTCATGTCTTTCGTTGTAGTTTTTTTTTTTTTTTTTTTTTTTGGGGGGGGGGGGGGGGGGGGGGAATGTCCCTTTTGTTTGCTAGCCATGCTCGTTTGATGTATTGAACACACACTTGAAGAGTAATGAAAACCAACTTTGCAATCAGGTTGTCTCTATTTCATTTTTAACTTCAATGTCTTATCAAACTTTTTGCCGAAATGCATATGTTTATCAAATATGCCCACCTAGTAGCTTTAGCTCATGAACCAAGAACCCAAGAGAAAAATTCGGTAAAGATCTTGTCCGAACTCCGTGCTGCTTTTGCTAGTCTCAGCACGAGTTCCGTCTTAGTTAGAACATGACTAGCCGGTTCTTACTGGTAGTGTAGTCCGTATCTTCCAGTGATCTGGTATAAGTACCGAGATCGTCTGTGGCCAAATTTTTGCTGACATGACCAACTGGTTCTTCACCAATGGTGTAGTCATTACCTTGCCAGTGATTTGGTATATGTACCGAGATCTTCTGTGGCAGAGGTATGGAATCCTGCCTGTGATCTGGTAGGCGTACCGAGATCTTCTGTGGCAAAGTCGTGGCACATCCTGTTGGTGTATAAACCGAAACTAGGATACCACATTGGCACTTCTGCCGAACTGAAGAGGATTTTCCCGAGCTCTATGACTTGTCAAAAATCGAAACGTCAACGAACAAAAGAATAGCTTTATTGATGCTTGAGAAGTCGATTACAAGTCAGAAATAGAACTTTTTGAGGTGAGTGGCCTTCCATGGTCATGGCAACTGTTTACCATCCATGTCCTCCAGTCTTTATGCTGATTGACCCGCAGCAGAGATTACTTTGAACGGTCCGAGCCAAGTCAGTATAAGTTTGCCTTGGTTCGGATATTTGTCTGCTGGCAGTGCCTTTTTCAAGACGAGTTCCCCAATGGAGAACTTCCTTTCCCGGACTTTTTGATTGTAGCTTCTAGCCAACTGCTGATGATAGGTTGCTAAGCGAACGGCAGCAGCCTCTCTGCGCTCTTCGGCCAAATCAAGTTCTTGTCCAAGATTGATTTCATTTTGGCCTTGGTCGAAGAGTTCCGACCTCAGTGTCGGGAGTCCGACTTCGAGAGGTATCACTGCTTCGGTCCCAAAGGCCAAGGAGAAAGGAGAGGCCGAAGTGGAACGCCTTGGAGTCATCCGATATGCCCATAGGATACTCGGAAGTTCTTCCACCCATCTCCCTTTAGCTCGGTCTAGTCTTTTCTTAAGGCCATCGAGGATCACCTTGTTAGAAATTTCGGCTTGACCATTGCTCTGAGGGTAAGCTGGCGTGGAATAATGATTTCTGATGCCGAGCTCCTTGCAGAAGTTCTTGTAGAGGTTGGAGTCAAACTGGGTCCTGTTGTCCGATATCAAAATTCGGGGAATACCGAACCTGGTGATGATGCTCTTCCATACGAAATTTTTGGTATCTCGTTCAGTGATGGAAGAGAGCGGCTTTGCTTCTATCCACTTTGTAAAATAATTAGTAGCTACAATTAGCCACTTCTTATTCCCCGGAGCTCGGTGGAGAGGTCCCACGATGTCCAATCCCCATTGGGCGAAGGGCCAAGGGCTGGAGAGCGGGCTCAAATCCTGTGCTGGTTGATGAAGGGAATGTGAAAATTTCTGTCACTTCTCGCATTTCCTTGCATAAACATGAGCATCCTTCTGCATGTATGGCCACCAGTAGCCTTGGCTGATAGCCCGGTATGCTAGTGACCGACCTCCAATATGGCTTCCGCAGATCCCCTCATGGATTTCGTAGAGAAAGTCCTCGACTTTGCTCGGATGGACGCAATGAAGGTAGGGGCCTGTAAACGACTTCTGGTAGAGCTTGCCTTCTGGAGATAGCCAAAATCTAGGAGATTTCAACCTGATCTTGTGAGCTGCAATTCTGTCTTCCGGAAGCTAATCGTCTTTGAGGTACGAGATGATTGGGTCCATCCAACTCGGGCCGAGATCTACACAGAGTACTTGCCGAGGTGGATGGAGCTGAATACAACTCGGTACCATGATTGTATGAGCCTGGAAGTAGTGGGAGAGCTTGCACGAAGCACTGACAAGAGCTAACGCAAGTTTCTCCATTTGCAAATACCTGGTCTCGGCATCAATAAGGATTTTGCTGGTGTAGTAAATAGGTTTTTGCTGCGTGTCCTCTTCTCTAACCAGTACCGAACTGACCGCGTGATCCGAGACCGCAAGGTATATGTAAAGCTTTTCTCCCTGTTTCGCAGTTGAAAGCAGGGGTGGTGAGGAGAGGTAGATTTTGAGCTCCTACAGAGCTCGGTCGCATTCCTCAGTCCATTGGAATGAGGCATTCTTCTTGAGGAGCCGAAAGAAAGGCCTGCATTTATCCGAAGATCGGCTGATGAAGCGGTTGAGTGCGGCTGCCATGCCCGTCAATCTTTGGCCTTGTTTTGCAGTGGTAGGACCCTGCACTGCTTGGATAGCCGCGATTTGGTCTGGATTAGCCTCAATGCCTCATCTGGTTATGAGACTCCCTAGAAACTTGCTGGAGCCAACCCCAAACGTGCATTTGGCCGCGTTCAGCTTGAGCCGATATCGTTTCAGAATGTCAAATACCTGACGTAGGTCAGCCAGATGATCCTGCGACTGTTTGGATTTGACAACCATATCATCGATGTAGACCTCCACAGTTTTGCCGAGAAGAGCTTGGAACATCATGGTGACTAGCCTCTGATAAGTCGCACCCGCATTCTTTAACCAAAAAGGCATTACTTTGTAGCAGTAAATTCCTCTTGGTGTTATAAATGCGGTCTTTTCTTCATCGGGGCCGAACATCGGGATCTGGTGGTATCCTTGATAAGCATCGAGAAAACTCATCCTGTAGTGACCCGCGGTTGCGTCTATCATCTAGTCCATCTTCGGCAGCAGGAAGCAGTCCTTCGGACAGGCCTTATTGAGGTCAGTGAAGTCTACACAGACTCGTCAGCTGCCATTTTTCTTCTTGACCACCACGGTGTTGGCAACCCACTTCGGATAGTGGACTGCTCTGATCGCCTTGGCTTTCAGTAATTTTTTGACCTCTTCGGCCACAGCTTATGTCTGTGGGACCCCCATCCTTCGAGCCTTCTACACGACCGGCTTCTGATGGGGATCCACCTTCAAATGATGGCACATGACTTCGGGGTCGATGCCGGGCATTTCGATTGGGGTCCAAGCAAAAACTTCTTTATTTTCAATTAAGAAGTTCAAGAGTTCGGACTTCTTCGGCTCAACAAGTTGACTGCCGAGCAAGAAGTATCTCTCAGGATGGCTGGGATCGATGTTGACCGAGGTCAGGTCCTTAACACTCTTTAGCTCGGGAGCTCGGCCTACCTTTTCCAGCTCTTCTTCAAGTTCGGCCATGTTAACCTGCTGGGGCTCTGCTTCTCCCGGGACCATGGCCATCAAACATTGCTTGGCCATTTGCTGGTCACCTCTGATAGTCACCACCTCAATTTTGCCTTCCTTATTTTCTAAGGGAAACTTTCTTTTTTGGTGGTACGTATAGGGTACAGCCTCCATCTGATGCAGCCATGTCCTCCCTACGATGGCATTGTAAGGAGACGGTGCATCCACCACGATGAATTCTGCCATGACGATGGCTCCTTCGATCTGAACTTTTAGAGGAATCTTCCCCTTAGGGTATACTGGTTTTGCGTTGAAACCCAATAGGGGAATTCGCGCTTCCAGTAGATCTTCTTCTCTGAGACCCATTCTTTTGAAGCAGTCGTAGTAGAGGATCTCGGATGAACTGCCGGGGTCGACGAGAATCATCTGTACTCTGCAATTCTTCAGCTTCAAGGTCACAATGAGTGGGTCATTGTGAGGGAGTTGGACGTCTTCCAAGTCCTTTTCTCCGAACCAGATCTTCGGCCTGTCCCTCCGAACTTTTTTCGTAGCTGGCTCGAGCTCGGCTGACAGAACCTGCTTGCCATGGAAGCCTTCCTCGCCTCAGCGCGAGCTTGGTCGTTCCTTTTCGGAGCACTCCCCTTTGGAGTAGACGCCAAATGAATGACGTTGATTATTCTTTTCGACTCATCGCTATCCTGACCATCATTTCGGCGAGGAGCACGCTCTTCGCGCTGAGTTCGGTTAACTCCTTGACCTTCCTTTACGTATTCCTGAAGGTGTCCGTCTTTAATGAGCTTCTCCAGATGTGACTTGAGGCTCAAACAATCTTCTGTCATATGCCCATTCTGCTTATGATAGGAGCAGAATTTGTTTTGATCGCGGGTGGATGGGTCACCCCTCATCGGTTGCGGCCACTAGAAGTATGGTCGCGTCTTTTGTTTTTCCAAGGATCCTATAGATTGGCTCCTTGAAAATTGTGCTGACAGCAGTGAATGTCGAGATGGGTTGCTGTCCTTCTCTGGCTCGCGGAGCCTTCTTAAATTTCTTGCTACCTCCGGAGGGTGTTTACAAAGCTGTCGCCGAACTTGATGGTTTTTGGTCGTGGCCGACATCCTCCCTCCGAGGTGATTTCTCCCTCTTGGAGAGTTTTGCTTCTCGGGTGAAGCCGAAGCTTCCTCGAGCTCGGGCATCGTCTTCTTCTTGCTCTATGAAGCGATTTACCCTGGCCATGAGAGCTTTCATGGAAGTTACAGGATTCCAAATCAGGTACTTACGAAGCTCATTGCCGGGAAGTAGAGATTGCTGGAACGATGTGATAGCCACCTCTTCAGTGGCGTTCTCGACCTGACTGTAGATCGTCCAGAATCTCTTGGCAAATTGAGTAATAGACTCGTTCTGCCTCATCCGGAGCGCCATCATGTCGGCGTCGGTCTTGGGGACGATTCTGTGTGCTTGGAATTTCTTCAAGAAGGAGCCTTGGAGCTGTCGCCAGCTTGTGATTGACTCTTCTGGGAGTGCACAGAACCATCTTAGGGGGAGGTCCCCAAGACTGGAAGAAAAAACTCTGCAATTGAGGTGACCGAGGTCACCCCAGATCGACATCCTCTTAGTGAAATGTTGAAGATGCGCCCCTGGATCCGAGTTTCCGTCGTACAAGATGAAGCGTGGGACGCTGAACTTTTCTAGGAGAGTAAACTCCCTTATCCCCTGAGAAAAGGGAGATGTACCCAGGTTCTCTGCGTCGCCGACATCCAATTGGTCGCGGGCGAATCCGACCGCCTCCATGTTGCACCGGACCGTATGCTTGACCTCTCGGGCAAGCCATTCCTTCATGTCATCCTTGTCGTCGAATGTGGGCTCTTGCTTTCTCTGGGAACAGCTATCGCCCGAGCCTTCGACGTGATCTAGGGAGCGCCTTTTGTTGTTCAGGTGTTGCCGCAGATCATTGTGGATGATCGGACGTACGGCGTCGTTCATGGAAGCCTTTTCCATTTCCTGGAGCTGCTGCTGGAGCTGACAGATCAGACTATCTTTTTCTTGGATGATCAGGTTCTGGGTCCTGATATCCGCGAACGAGGGGGTGTCATCATCGTGCGCCTGGTGCACCACCGGGCCTTTGCCCTTCTGAAGCAGCTTTGGTGGAGGGTTGTTTGTTGGAGGAGGCCTTGTCCCCTCAATTAGAGGTGAGACAGAGCTAGTATGGTAACTCTCCACCACTCCTGGATGCTCGGAAATGTTCTCTTATTGAGATACAGCCCGGGATGGCCCAAGAAGTTCCCTTACTTCTGCAGATTTCGTCTTGCCACCTCTCTTGCTCCTTGTAGGCATGGTGTAAGGAAAGATTTCTGAGTAATGAAAAGATTACTATATCTTGGATTTCCCACAGACGGCGCCAATTGTAGGTGCACGAAACTTCACGAACCCGGAGGTGGAGATCTCGAGACCCACTAGAAGAGATGTGATGCCTTGAATAGAACCTGAAAGGGGGAAGACGAAAAGAGCAGTCAAAGACCCTGGCTGTGGACAGCGCAAGGCTCTCCGATGCCTAAGTCAGTATAAGAACGTGACAGTAGGGTAGAGATTTCAGAGAGAGAGTAATAGCTCTGTAAGTAAGGAGTTGTATGTATGCGTACCTTTTGAGGAGACTAAGTCCTCCATTTTATATAGTCACAAGGATCCAATATCATGGATAAGTAGTCACAGAGCGATCGATGTGATTCCCTCAATCGGGGCAACCGTTTCAGTCAATCCCGCTCCTTTAATTTGGGTAACCGCTTAGTTAATGCCTATCCCTCAATTACAGTCGTAACGTCGCCCGTTTCCCTTAGTATTCGCTGCCTCATAAACCATTCCGCCATGTCTCTCGGTCGTTACGCCACGTCTCTATTGGGGATGTTGGACGATGCCCTTTGTCCGAAATAGGTGGCCGAGACCGAGGTGAGAACGTCCGAGGTTAGATACATCCGAATTGAGGTAGGACCAAGCTGAGGGAGGTGCGTGAGCAATGCAAGCAAACCCACCGAGCTGCATGGCAAGGACAAGCTTTCGCCGAACTGTGAAGGACCTTATGGTGCTATAGCCGAGACCGAGAATATTAAGTTCGGTTCCGAAGTGTCACATGTCTCCTTCATTACTGGCGAAGTGGGCCCAATCTCGGTGTTCGAGGAATGCCCCCACACATTTATATTATCCAAAAAAAAAAAGAAAAAAACTACCTATCAACAGTCGCCACTCACCAGTGCAAAACTCAACAAAATGAAGAAATTTATAAGTGTAGCAAAGGGGGGTAAAAAAAGACAATATCACCACATACTGGATCTCCTCGAATGATTCCAGTAGTTCTCCACATGCCCCATTTACTTCCAGTAACCTCTGCCATGCCCATATCCTCATCCCAACGAGCCTTGGACACATCCTTCCTATCGAGAGGGTTAAAAAAAAAGGTTTTTGATTGTTCACTATCAAGTTATATCAATAAAGTAAAATTGCAAACGTCTGTTTTGACACAAGAGACTGAAAATCAATAATAAAACATGATTTGGGTCAGCAGAAATGGAGAAAACAAATAACCGAAATCGAATAGCATGATTGTCATTTGTTCTATAAACATATACCAACATGTTACAAATAAGCTACAATCAAACACACCAAAAGCTTATGAAAACTGGGTTTTTATTAATTCAATTGTACCTAAAATATCAACTGGGGGATGGATACAAAATAAGGCTTGGATGAACCCAAAATTACGAATGTCTGTTTTGAAACAACAGATTGAAAATAAACGATAAAATTGATCTGTGGTAGCAGAAAAGGAAGAAAAGAAATAACCTAAATCGAATAGCGTGATTTTCATCTATTCTAAAAAAAATGCCAACAAATTAAAATTTGGGGTACATACAAAAATACGAAAAGCATACTTAAAGTGGGGTTTTGTTAATTTAAAGTGTACCTAAATTGTAACTTCGGGATGAATCCAGGAGAAGGTTTGTAGGGGTTATTGTGGCTGTATTCTTCATCGTTCCAGTCCTTTAAGTTGAAGGTTTCCTGATCTTCTGTCTCTGTTCCATCAAAGTAACAACCCCAATCTTCATCCTCTTCCATGGTAGACCCAACTAAGACGACGGACGATCATTAATTGGAGTCCACACAATCATAGGGTGGTCCGTAGATTTCAGGAAGCCAAGCCTCGCCTGTCCAAATAATATAATATTTTATATAAGAGGCCAACTCTCCTGAGCTGTAGCTTAGCTTATCCTAAGCTGAAACATGGTTGGTCCCATAAAATCAAAGTCGATTATGCCGTGTTTTGGATGATGATCGTCTCCAAAATCAAGATAAATCAAATCAAAATTGGATTTTTCAGTTCCATTTTGCTAAAAAGGTATAATCGACTTTGATTTTGTGGGACCAGCCCTGTTTTAGCTTAGGATAAGCTAAGCTACAGCTTAGGAGAGCCCTGCTCTTTATAAAATATATATATATATATTTATTTTCTAAAGAGCTTTGTGCATTTGGTATGTTAAGAAAATTTCCCAAATAAAATCTTTTCTTTCAAAAAACTCAATACTTCTCCTACAACTCCCCATATATAAAACTTTGTACAAGATAAAAATCCTTCAAAATAACAATTACAAAGTGGTAGAGTAAAGTAAAAACTTTAGTTCACAAAATCCATCATGATGTATTTATTTACATATACGATAAAGTGAAGTAAAAGTAAATGTCACGATACAGTAAAAGTGTGATAAAAGTATAAGGTGAAGTGGGAATGAATGATATAGACTTTTTTTTCTTACTTTACTTTATCACATTTTGTCGTAGTTTTATTTGGTAAATAAAAATTGACCTTTTTTTATACGTATGGTAAAGTAAAATAAAGATTGATACCATATTATAATAAAATGTGAGGTAAAGTATGGTGAAATGAAGTATGTAGTAAAGCAAAGTGAGGGAGAGAGTTGTAAAATAGTATTTTTTGTATTGACTGTACTTTACTATACTTTTCATGGTTTTATGTGATAAAATAAAAGTAACTTATGCTAAAAATATGACAGTTGAACTTTACTTTACCACAGTACTTTTTTATAATATTTATTAAATTACATATAAATTAAAATATTTATTAAGAAGTTATTCTAATAATGTAATTTACTTTATTTAATCATAGCACATTCCAAACAACTCAATTTAAAATCTATAATATTCTTCAAAAATTGCCAAACAGTAAAAATATTATAATATTATAATATTGCATTATTCTATTCTATACTATTTTATTCTTCAAATACTTAAATCTATAAATATTTTATTTTGTAAACATCCAAACGGGCCCTAGAGATTTTTTGGATCACATATTAAATTCAAATCTCATAATATCTCATAATATACATGTTATATATTTGTTTATTTTATATTTATCTTTCTCTTCAAATTTCTAAAAAAAAATTAATATTTTTTCACTTTTGGCATGTGTTGGGTATGGACCTCTCACACTAGTTATATTGATAGCCATTGGATTATATAGAAGAGAATGATCGCATTTTCTTTACAAGAGTTCCCATACACTGGTGCTAGGATAGAGTCCACTATCCTTGAAAAAATTAGATTATAGTATTGAAAATAACTATAACTTTAGATAATGCAAGCTCTAACAATGTCGCAGTTGAGTTAACAAGATCTGCACATTAACTTAATTTAAATGGAGCTATATTTCACAATAGATGTGCATGCTACGTCTTAAATCTTATTGTACAAGAAGGGATAAAGGCTATTGAGTCTAGCTTAGAAATTATTAAATTGACTGTCTGTTACATTTTTTGTATTCCCACAAGAAAACAATGGTGGACGAAGATATATGAAAATCTAAATAAAAGGAAAAAAAGAAGAAGAACTAGATGCAAAACATAGGTGGTATTTTACTCATATAATGTTAAAAGAAGCCTGTAGTTATAAAATGACACTTAATCAATTTTGTCAACTATATTTAGCACATGCAAATATTTTTATACCTGAAGAAAGTTGGCAAATTCTTGAGATAATAAAAGATTTTTTAGAAATTTTTCAAGATACAACCTTATTTTTTATAGGATATATTATCCCACGCCAACTCAAGCTTTGACCTATTTTTTTCGAAATAAGTCTTGCTTTTAAAAGATATAGAAATGTATTGAATTTTCAAGTGATGTGTTAAACAATGGAAGCAAAGTTTTCACAATATTGGAAAGTTGCTTCTTTAACATTTTGTTTATCTGCTGCAGTAGATCCTAGGTTGAAATTAGTAGGTATAGAAACGTTACTTACTAATATAAATATCAATGTGAATCAAACTAATGTAAATGATATTTATACAATTAGGACTCAATTGTAACAACTTTATTTGGAATGTGCTACCCAAATGGATAGAATCGAAATACCCTCTGCCTTCGTGGCCCCTCCCCAAACACATAAATGGGAAAAGAGGGCCATTTGGGGTCTTATAAGGAACACTATAGGAAGTGGATCCTCTTCTTCCGGAGGGTCCTCCCACTCAGTTAATGAATTAACGATGTACATACAGATGGGTCCGATTGAAGTATCAGATGATGATGATGATTTTGACCTTTTGGCTTGGTGGAAAACACATGAAAGTAGGTTTCCTCTGCTTTTCCCCGTGGCCTGTGATTTACTAACAATTCAAGCATCTACAGTTGCATCGGAGGGGAGCCTTCTTGACCTCAGCGGACGATGCTAGCAAAAGAAACTACTGTGGAGACTTGCGTGTGCTTGCGGGATTGGTTTCAAGAAAATAATAAAACACATCACCTGATGGAGGAAAATGAGATAGAAGATGAGCCCTTGGCGTACCATATATTATAGTGTTTAGAATTTATCAACTTATTACTTTTCTGTAAAATTTATCATAGCTTTTCATATTATAACATTTTTTTATCATAAAGTTGTAATTCTTAATATTTTTTGGAATGCATCGTAGTGTTAGAAGTTGTAATTTTTAATTTTTTCATTTCTCATAAAATTTGAATTTCATCATAGTGTTCAAACTTATACATATTTTTAAAAATTTTTGTAACTTCATTTCAAAGAAATTTAATCTATTTGATATCTTTCTTCAATGAATGTTTGTTTCTTTATCTCAATGAAATAAAAAAATAAAAACTTTTAATTTTAATAAACTTAAAAAGGAGAGAGAAATTGACTGGCTCGTGGGCGGCACAACCCATGGCACCGATAATTCCGGATCATGGACCGCGCTGGATGAGCCCCAGGCGGCACGGACACTGCACGGCACAAGCACCTCTAGGCAAGGCATAGTGTAGTTTTAACGGCTACTCTGCCAGTCCCACTCCCATCCAATGAAAATGAGAAGGTAAAACCAAATGACGCTGCGTCGCTGACGTAGTACGTAGTTCACTGTCAGCGATACCCGATACACACATTCCTATTTTTAGAGTTCAGATCAGACCCTGAAGAGATAGACAAAAGACCAGCATCGAGGAGGCACGACAAAAATAGAGCGGCCAAGACAGACATAGAGAGATCAACAACATTCCCATCTCAATCCACCTTCATTAAGATCATCTCAAAAAAACTAGTAGTAGAAGATGGCGAGTCCTTCTCTTCCTCCTTGTGTTCTGACTGTAGCCAAGGACGAGAAAGGAGAGTTCTCGACCGTGCAGGACGCCATCGACGCAGTTCCCCATTCAAACACGCGCCGCACCATGATCCGTGTATCCCCTGGGGTCTATAATCTGCCCATCTACGCTGCCCAGAGACCACACTCCTAAGTCCTAACCTAGAACAACACCGCCTCCCACATCGACCATCATCAGGTTTGTATGTGTGCGTGGGGCCCACATTCACCCATCACGATTGCCTGTCTGCTAGGGTTTGTATTCTCCTTTTCTCGAAGGCTTCATGTTTGGTGTGATGGACCTGAAAAAAAAAGGGGAATCTTCCGTCCTCTCCCTCCGCACCCCGGGGGCTGACCTGGGTCTCGGCGAAGGAGGGAAGATCTCGGGCATCAACATTTTTGTACAGGTATGCCAGATTTACTTTCTACTTCGAATTTGGAATGGTGATAATCCGGAGATTCACCTTCACAAGTGGAAAGGAAATCAATCCTTGTTTCTAACTTTTCAAATTGCATTAATATTAATAAAATAGACAAGTTTTTAGAATGCCGTAAGAGGCGTTTTGTTTGTTTGCCGTGAAAGGCGATTTTACAAAACTCATCAAATATGAAAGACAAGAATTGTGATTTCTTTTTGTCTCTTTAAGAAATACAAACTACAATAGAAAAGGAAGAAAAGGGATCTAACTTCTCAGGAGATTGCGGGGACACGTTGAGATCGACAGTCGCAAGTCATGTATGGGCTTCGCCATCGTCCTTCAAATGAGAACATGTGATGCTTTGATTCTTTGGCTTGGCTCCTAACCTCGGTTTTTTAAAGGACAAGGACCAAGAGAAGGTCCTATATCCAATGAAAAACCGAGTAAACGGGCTGAAAAGCCACGTTTAGGCCATGTTGGAGAAGGAGGTGACCTTGGGGGGTGGCCCCCCAAGGGACGTTGATCACCTTATGGTGCTTCCGAGAGCAAAGTAGCAGGACTTCGTCTCTCTCTTGGATTTTCTGGTTTTTCAGAGCTTGCACTTGGGATCTCTTTTCATCATGCTTTCTTCTTGGAATGGACCTCCTTTTATAGGCTTTTGATAGCCATGAGGTGTTTATTGGCATTGATGGCCATGATGAAAGAATTGATGAGGAGTTACAAATCGATTTTGTAACTCGTTTTTCAAGGCTTGTGATTGGCCGATGAAGGTAGTGGGCATTTAATGACCTTTATGCTTCATGATGATGGGAGTTTCATGGGTTTAATGCCATGATTGCTTGGATTTGTAACTCCCAAATGCTTGGTTCTGATTGGGCCGTCCAAAATAATGAGTTAATGACTACTTTAATGGGTCAATTAACGACATTAAGTGGTTGCCAAGGCATGTGAAGAGTCACGGGCCGTGCTGCGCCTTTTGAGATTCTTCTTGCGATCGTCATGGGTGGATCCACGCATTATTTGATGTCGGATTGCGATGCAATTTCAGACATTGATTGATGTTGGCGGGCCGGTGACGTCTGTCTTGTCGATTTCACGATCGGTCGGACAGAAAGTGCACTTTCTTAGTCAGCCGGTTGGCGATCTTGAGGCGATCGGTGATGATTTCATGCTTTTGACGGCGGATCCGAGATGTCGACGAAGATCAGTCGTTTTCAAGCATCAAACATTGCATTTTCCGAAAATGACAGAGGCCGTAACACCCAAAACGCGAAAACCATCGAAAACGGACACTTTGGTGCAAAATCCGGCGACCCGGATTTCCAGGGTTGCCGGGCGACCATGCACCCAAGGTCACCGGCGACCATAGGGCTTTGGCCCGTTTGGTCGTCGAGCGTCATTTTCGGCCGTTTTTTCGTCTTTTTCGTCCCTTTTTTCTTCTGTATTTTTCTTGACATTTTTTCTCAATTATTGACTTCATTTTCTTGGAGAAAACTTGACGAGAACCCGCACGAAATCGGAGCACAAAGTTTCCCATTTTTTGGGAAAGCCGAAGATTTTATAGCCGATTTTCCGTCAAGCGTTGAAACTAGGTCAAACGATGTCGGAATGACCTGAAAATTAAGGTGAAGCTTCTTGAGCAGTGGATAGGACCAACCATGGGCTTTTATTTGAGTTTTGAAGCCGTTTGGGGTCCCATCGATGCTTCACTTGATTTTGATGCGGGGAAAATGCCGAGCTTTGATATGTGGTCAAACGATGTCCGATTGACCTGAAATTTGACGAGGAGCCTATTGGAGTCATTTTGAGACGTTCCATGTGCTCCGTTTTGGACGTCATGGTCCCGGGTTGCTCCGCTGTCGGTAGGCTTGATTTTCTCTCGGAGCATCGAAACCTGGTCAAACGTTGTCGGAATGACCTGAAATTCGACGTGTAGCCTTTTGGAAGCATGTTGAAGCCACTCATGTATTTTTTTTTATGAGTGATGGCTTCGGTGGTTTCAGCCGCCGAGAGGCTTGATTTTGCTGCTCGAGCATTGATGGAAGGTCAAACGTTGTCGGTTTGACTTGAAATTTGGCACGGAGCCCTTTGGAGACGTTCTGGAGTCATCCGTAGGCTCTAATCAAAGTTTTGGGGTCTTTGATGATGTCGCCGCCTGGAGCGCTTGTTTAGCTATCGGAGCAGTGAAGTTAGGCCAAACGCTGTCGGAATGGCCCGAAACCTCAGTTGTACCCCTCTTTTAGCTGTCTTGAAGGATCTCTCAGTTTCTGTCTGATTCTGAAAAGATCTGATGCTTGAAGTAGCCTTGCCTGTTTTGTAGCAGGATGCAGCTTCACGAGGCTTCTTGACGTGGAGGAGACATAGTGACCTTTTTGGTGTCAACAAATGCCCCCTCTAGGTACAACGACGAGTAGCTTTTTGGAGTCGATGTGCCTCGAAGAGAAACTTGGAGGAAAGATTCCAACTTTACCAAGAGTCTTGAGCAAAATATTTTTTTTTAATAGCCTTCTGAGTTTCCGGGGGAATTTTGTGGTAGTGAGAGGGATCACGTACCATCTCAAGGCAAAGTTTTGAAAATGACATGGGGTGTTTGGATTTTGGGTTTTGGATTTTGGTTTTTGACCTTGTGTCCTAACAAGCTGTATGTGGCAGGTTAGGGGGTCGAGGTTTGATATTGACCTTGTGACCCAACAAGCTGTATGTGGCAGGTTCGGGGGTCAGATTTGGTTTGTTGGTTTTGGATTTTGATTTTGGTTTTGGTCTTATGACCTAACAAGCTGTATGTGGCGAGCTAGCGGACTGGAATTTGGTTTTGTGAAATGTCAATTTCAAGATTTTGGCTCAATTTGGTTCATGAGGTTGGATGGTTTGGTTTTTGGAAACTCATGAGACTTTCTTTTCTCTTTTTTTGAATGGTCCCATCAACTCAAAAGAGGCATGGGACTTTTTTGCTCCTTTCCTTTTTTTTGCTCTTGGTAAGAGGAATATTTTGACTAAAAGCCACTTTTAGTGCCTAGGTGGTCAAACCTGGCTCATATGGGCTAACCCATGGGACCTTAGGCTTTGGAGATGGCCTAGATCTCATATGGTGTCATATTTGTAAAGAATATCTAAAAATATCTCTTTTGTGTAGAGAATATCTAAAAATATCTTTACTTGGAGAGAATTTCTCAAGTTTTTTTTTTTTGTGGAAAGATTCTCTCAAAATATCTTTCTCTTTGGGAAAGTAGCTAAATTTTAGCAATTACCTCCTTTCTTTCTCATTGTTTCCTCTTTTGGCTTGCTCTCTTCTATAAAAGCAAAGAGGGTTGGTGCTTTTGCTCCATTACTTTCTTTTTGCAAGAAATCTTCAAGAGTGCTCCCCAAGACAAGAAGTGCTTTCCTCTCCTTCAAGGATCTCCAAGCTTTTCTTCTTCTTCTCCATCAATGGCTTCAAGTAAGTTTTCTTCCTCCTCAAGAATCTCCATTGTAGAAGTAGCTTCTTCATTTTTTTTTTCCTTCGTTTTCTTTTCTTTTGTTTTTCTTCTTTTCTTTTCTCTTTTTCTTCTTTTCATTTCTCCTTTTTTTTTTCAAGCACGTTTTTCTCCTCTTTGTTTTTTTTTCGTGCTTCTTTTTTTCTCTTTCCACTGTTTCTCTTTTTTTTTTTTTTTTTTTTTTTTTAAAAACCTTGTACTCTCTCTTTTTTTCTGTTCTTTTTTCCCACGCTGATTTCTTTTTTTTTTTTTTTCAGCGTCTTTCTTTTCTTTTTTTTGCTGTTTCTTTTTTCTGGCTGTACGGACAGGTCTGTACGGACCTGACCGTATTGCCACGTGGCAGTGGGCCATGGCCTGTGGGCCAAATTTTTTTTTTTTTCTGCTGAGATTTTTTTTTTTCTCTCTTTCTTTTTCTTTTTCCTTGTTTGCTCACTATGATAATGAGGCTATGCAATTTCAATATGTATGCATTTTCTTTCTCTCTCTCTCTTTTTTTTTTGATGCATCAAGATAGAAGGCTAGAGTCTCTAGGTCAAGCCAACATTATTTTTGACTTGGACAAAGTTTGATTGGTTTTGACCAAATTGGGTTGGAATTGGTCAAACTTTGGTCAAGGTTTTCCTAGCATTTAATGCATGATGATATATTTTTGATGCATGAGTTTTGGTAAATAGATTTGGAAGTATGATGATGCATACCTGAAAATCTTTTGCAAGTATTGGGATTTTGAGCTCGCAGCGATGTTGAGCTCTTTCTCGGTCTTGCTGGATTTTGAGGAAGTTTGCAATTTTTGGATTCTGAAGCTCGCAGCAATGTTGAGCTCTTTTCCAGATTTTGTGGAAATTTGATGAGATTGGCTTGTTCTCGCAGCGATGTTGAGTTCGAGCCTTCTTTGAGAATTCTCTACTGACTATGAGCTCGCAGCGATGTTGAGCTCATCTTCAGGCTTCCTGTCTTTTTTCGGAGTATTTTCCTTTTCTTTGGAATTACCCCGGAACCATGTCAAAATTTTGCTAGAATTTTGTAGCACAATTCTGTCATTTTGATGTTGATTGATTTTTTCTCTTCCATCTTTTGCAGGTAGTTCTTCTAGAACGAACAAAGGTAAAGGTCCTGTTACTGACGCACCTCATGGGTCTGCTAGATCTTCTAATGCGGCCGTTCAGCAGGCTTGGGAGAAGATCCAGTTTGTGGAGAAAAACTTGGAAGAATACGATTCCCTCAATCGTGATGAGATGAGACAGCGATTGATCGCTCTCAAGGATGAGGAGTTCTATAAGATCATGGTAAGCAGTCGTCCCTGGGTTACGGACGATCAGAGTGTTGTGCTCAACCCTACCTTCTTCTTCGGTGATGCAGTCCCCGACGACTTGACATACCAAAGGAGATGTTTTCAGTTCTCTTACACAGCAGATGGTGAGGAGAGAACTATTTCTATCCGGTCGTCTTTTGATCGGACCATCTCGACCCTGAGCCTTTCTCCCACGTGCCCTAAGAGGGAAGATCCTCCGAGCTGGGTAAAGACGACCAGTGTGATCAAGACCGGGGTTTTTGTTGGCGGACCTTCCGGTTTTGCGGAGAAGCCACCTGTCCGTATGGACGTGTTGATGCCAGCCAGTGGCTACTAAGGTTCTAATCATCCATCGGTCGATTTGAGACCGGTGGGCCTTGTCGTTTTTCGGGGTGACGGCAGTAATTGGGTGAAGCCTTTTCGACTTCGTGGCCGCTTTAATGCTGATTCGAGCTGGGAGTCATGGACTGATCACACCCTGAGGATTGGTGAGGCCGTTCTTCGGGAGGCCGAGATTTTTGACGCGGTTCGCGCTTTTCGGCAAACCGTTGTTTTCTCCGATGAGGCTTTCATGGCCATGCTGGAGTCATTCCTTCCACAAACCAACACCTTCATTGTGACGAATGGTGAGATTGGTTTTTCTTTGAAGGAGCTGAGCGCCATCACCGGGTTGCCTATCCTCGGCAAACTCTATGAGAAGTTTATGCCTATTGATAGCGTCCTTGAGGAGTAATCTGAGGAGTTTAGGCTTGTGTACTTTCAGCTTGTCGCTTTCTATAATTTTTTGAAGGAGAAGGAGGGCTCGAAAGTTAGATGCAGCAGTTGGAGAATTTGCAGCTCCAACTTTTTTGACAGCGGGGATTCTTCTGATGGCATGGCCTAGGATGTTAGGGCTAAAACATCAAGTTTGAAGAAGATCGCTGCTATACGAGAAGAATTGAAGAAGTTCTTCGCAAGCACGGATGCCATTTGTCCTGACATTGCGTTGCGGAGAGATCTCGCTGTTTACCTCACTTACTGGCTGGGTGAGGCTGTTTTTGCTGGAGGAGATGGAACACACATCAGGCCGCACTGTATTTTTCCAGCTTGTTAGATGGCGTTTGGAGAGCGGCTAGCTTTGGTACCTACTCTTTACTCCTATTTGTGTACCGAACTGCAAGCTGCTGCTTTCTTAGTTTGGCTTGGGCTTCCCATGAACAGGGTATTTTCTGCCCACATCTTCTATTCGTGGTATGTATACCACTATCCTAACTTCCATCGTTTGGGAGTTGCACAGGAAGAAGATCACTTTATGATTCGTTTGGCTAGGGGGACAGCCGTTCACGAATCACTTTTATCTGCCCGTTTAAGGATCCGACGATTTAGGGACGTCGAGTTTGGGTAGTCTTCAGTGAAGCTTTCTCCGGGCTTGCGGAAGAAGGCTTTTGACTTTGGTGTCTCCCGTGATTCGACCAGGGCAGGGTCGGGAAGACATTATGCTTTGACGGACGCGGAGAAGAGGTGACTTTTCAATATACGGGTTGGTACGATGGTGTACCGTAGACATCTTTTCGTCGACATCCAACCGTATGTCCCTTCACGTTTTGCATTGCAGCTTGGCTTCTCTCAAGGCGTTGTTGGAGCGCCTTCGAGTATGGTGAAGCGTTTTGGAGGTCTGCAGGATGGGAGAAATGCATGGGCTTTTTATAGCGCCAAAGACACTACCACCATGATTTCCTATCCTGAGCTGCCCACCTTC
Organism: Umbellularia californica; assembly: GCA_028538565.1. Classification (NCBI taxonomy): domain Eukaryota; kingdom Viridiplantae; phylum Streptophyta; class Magnoliopsida; order Laurales; family Lauraceae; genus Umbellularia; species Umbellularia californica. The sequence goes on along the minus strand of JAPQWN010000005.1, from coordinate 36,840,482 downwards.
CGGACTGCTGGCTTCACGAAGTGGTTCGTGGAGAGCTTTTCAGTCCACCGGGGGTTTTCCAAGAAAGAACTCGATATTAAGCAATCTCCTGGGAAGGGTCTTGGCAAATCAGATGGTGTCCGTCGGGAGGAAGTTTTGGCCTTCCTTTCTGGAGAGAAGCACAAGATAGGCTTTCTCAACGGGCAGGGCATCATCAGATCAGGAGCTGCACAGGGGATTCCTGGTGAGGTCTTGAGACAGCTGGAGGAGGAGGAGGCCGAGATCGATGCTATGATACAGGCAGAGCATACGAAGGCTTCCCTGGAGTCTACTGAGAAAAGTAGACCATCCAGTGAGGACTCTTGTGAGAGGCCTGATGTTGATAGTGGGGCAGGATCGTCGAGCAGATTGACCCGCCGAGGCAAGAGGAGGAGAGGACAACGCCGTAACATGAGACGGCACGATAGTCCTTCTGATCTTGAAGTTCCTCTCACTATTGCTGAAGAGGTGTCTGAGGATGCTGACGAGCCTCCGGAGAAGAGAAGCAGAGAAGAGGAGATAGCTGGTATGATCCCCTTTCTTTCCTTTTGTTTCTTCCTTCCCTTTTTTTTTTTTTTTTGAAAGATTTTGTTTTGATCTGCTGCTTCTTTTTTAGCAGAGGATGATGACCTGGTGATGCCTGAGGTTCCTGCTGATGAGGAGATGACGAATCTAGTCGTACGGATCCAGTCGTAGCATCTGAGGAAGAGCCCAGGGACTATGGAGTGGTTCCAGAACCTTCACCTGGTATGATTTGCTTTGGCTTTTGCTTTTTTTTTTCTTTTCTTCTTTTGCTGTTATTTGCTAACATGCAGCTGACTTGCCAGAGGATTCCGACAATTTCGAGCCATCTATGGACGCAACTTTTGACGATGCTTCGGATGAGCTCAAAGAGGCAGAGAGTACTCCGCCGGTCGTCGAAGCAGGTATATTTGCAATAATAATCTTGATATATTTTTTGATATATTTTTGACAAGATCATATTCATACCTTTTTGTCTTTTCTTTTTTTTTGACAGATTGTGAAGCAGCAGGAGAGATTCCTCCGTCTTCCTCAGAGCCAGAACAGGGGACACCTGCTGCTGATCCAGAAGTAGGGGCTTCTTCCACTTTCAATGAGTTAGCTTCTTCCATTGGAAAGAGTTTATTGATTACTCTTCCAATGGAGCATGACGTGGGCAGTCGGGCACCAGAGCATGACGAATCCTTATCTGCACCGCACCTTCAGTATGCAAGGAAGGTGTTGAAGACTGTCTTGAGCTCATGGGTTGAGACTCTTTCTTCAGGTCATTAGGAAGCTGGTTTTGGCATGATCAAGCATGTGCAGGACATCCTCGCTGATAGCAAAGAAGTCGGTCTGGACATTGCAAGCGCCAAGGATTTTGTTGAGGAGATCATCACCTTGGGGAACAAATGGACTGAGACCAAGAGTTTCCCAAATGGTGACTTCTTTGATGAGATGTTCATAAAACCTTCCAGCAAAGTCAAAGCTGAGCTGACTGAGGTCACGAAGACTCGGAGGCAGATCGTTCGAGAGAAGAACGTTACCGAGTTATCCATCATGGGGCTGAAACAAGACTTGGACCGCCTTGATAAGGAGGTTGTCGAGGCTAGGCAACGTCTTGATCTTTTAGAGGAAGAGGCTGCTGCCAATTGGACCGCCATTGTAGAAGCTCGTGACAAGGAGGAGACTCTCATTCGCCAGGTTGAGGAAGCCGAAGGTAATGTCCAGAGGAAGACTCAGGAGCATTAGCAATGGCAGGTCCTCTGGGAAGAACTTCCTCGTGCTGCAGATGGGTTGCGGCATTCAGCTGCGTTTTACGGGGACATTTTGAAGGAGCGTAGCCTAAAAACTTTGAAAGTTAAGGCCAAGGGTCTGCTTGAGGAGTTGAACCTTTGGTTGAAGACCATGTAGGATTGAGCTCCCGAGTTGTAACAAACTCTTTTTCCTTCTTCTTTTTTTGGTACGTCCATGTATAAACAATTTTGGTACTATATTTTGTATCCCCTTCCTTTCACCTAAATCATTTTTTTGATGAAAACAATTTTGAGCAAAAGTTGATGGGAATGTTTGTTTAAGAATTTGATCAAAAGGTTGTCGTTTTGTGAAAATCTTTTGTCAAAGAGTTGTTTTGGGCATGAAAGCCAATTTTTGTGGCGAAAAGCCTGGTTTTTTTTTTTATGGTTTGAAAACCAAATTTTGGATGGCGTGAAAGCCTAATTTTGTGGCGTAAGAGCCAAAATTTGTTTTGAGGCATGGGAGCCAAAATTTTTGGATGGCGTGAAAGCCGAATTTTAGAATGGCATAGAAGCCGGATTTTGGAATGGCATAGAAGCCGAAGTTTGAGATGGCATGAGAGCCAAAAATTTTGTTGTGGCATGAGAGCCGATTTTGAGATGGCATGAAAGCCGATTTTGGCGTTTATGGCCGAAAAATTTTTGTTTTGGCATTTATAGCCGAATTTTGGCATTTATAGCCGAACTTTGGCGTTTATAGCCGGATTTTGGCGTTTATAGCCGAGTTTTGGCGTTTATAGCCGAGTTTTTTTTTTTTTTGAAAACCAAGTTTTGTTTTATTGGCATGAAAGCCGATTTTGGCGTTTATAGCCGGAAAATTTTTGTTTTGGCATTTATAGCCGAATTTTGGCGTTTATAGCCGGATTTTGGCGTTTATAGCCGAATTTTGGTTTTCAAAATGCAGGTATCGACTAAATGTCGCCTCCCCGCTGAATGGTCTTGCAAGTATCGATGGAATGTCGCTTCCTTGCTCATTCGGTTTTGCGAGTATTGATGGAATGTCACTTCCTCGCGGGCTGGGTTTTGCGAGTATCGATGGAATGTCGCTTCCTCGCGAATTGGGGTGCAAATATCGACTAAGGGTCGCTTCCCTGCTTTTCCCAAAACTTTTGGTTTTGCGGGTACTGACTTGATGTCGTTTCTCCGCAATTTTTTTTTTTTTGAAATTTGAGGTTTTCTCGAACCATTTGAAATTTGGGTTGTGGATAGCAACTGGTTTGTTGTTTTTCCACGATTTTTGAAATTTTGCAAGTATCGAATGGGGTTCGCTTCCTTGCGATTATTTTGGGTTTTGGAAGTATCGAATGGGGTTCGCATCCTTCCGTTTTCTTTTTTGGGTTTTGGAAGTATCGAATGGGGTTCGCATCCTTCCGTTTTTTTAAAAAAAAACCATTTTTTTGTTTAGAGACACGAGGGTCATAAATTTTGCCTTAAAACCATTTCGGTTTGTAAAAGCCAAGGTAGACTAGGGTGAAAATTCCTGAGTCGTGGTTTTTGTTTGAAACCATGAATTTTGGGTTCAAGGATCGAAAATTTTGGTCAAGTCTGGGAAGAGGCTCCTAAACTTGGATTTTGGACTTGATTTTTTTTTTAACAATGAAACGATGAAAGTAAGCATTGTTTTGAAATATTGTTTTTTTTTTTTTGGAAATTTCAACATAAAGATGAAAATTTCAAAAGGGGTGGGTTTGACGAGCAAGTACCTTGGAAATACGCTTTAGCCGTATAGATATTGCTCTGACCCGTTTGAGGAAGTCTTCAAGGGTAGTACCGCTTCAAGAACTTGTCGTTGATGGGTAGCATACATCTGTCTCCTTCCAAGTTTAGAAGAGCGTATGCACCGTTGGAGAAGACTTTGTCGATGACGAAGGGTCCCTCCCATTTTGGTTCGAATTTGCCTGTGGATTTGTGGGCAAAGACTATGGGTTTTTTAACTGCAAGAACCAAGTCACCCTTTTCGTAAGCGCGTTGCCTGTCCTTCTTGTCGAAAGATCCTGCCATGCGTGCTTGGTACAACCCAATGCTTTGTAGAGCTTCAAGTCGTCTTTCATCGAGATTGTCCAGTTCTTGGAGTCTCAATTTGACATTACTTTCTTGCGTCATGTCATTTTGCAAAGATACCCTTAAGGAAGGAATTTGTACTTCCAAAGAGACAACAACTTCGCATCCATAGACCAAAGAGAATGGTGTACTATGGGTTGGTCCTCAAATGGTGGTTCGATAGGCCCACAAAGCTTCTAGTAGTTTGTCGCCCCAGTCTCTTTTGTGACTAGAGACCATTTTCTTGAGAATTTTGCAGAGTGTCTTGTTGAAGGCTTCTGCTAGTCCGTTCGCTGCTGGATTATACGGAGTCGAAGGACAACTTTGGATTTTGTACTTGTCGCAGAACCTGTAAAATCTGTGATCCCGGAATTGTGGTCCGTTATAATGGACGAATCTTTTGGGTATGCCGAAGCGACAAATAATGTTGGTGCGCAAGAACTGAAGGACTGATGAAGTCTTCATTTCGCTGAGCGCAAATACTTCTGACCACTTGGAGAAATAATCCGTAGCGGCGAAGATGAAGCGATGACCTTTACTTGATGGGGGGAAATAGGACCTATGATGTCCATACCCCAGGCTTCGAAAGGCCATGAGATTGTCGTTGGATGTAGCCATTCTGGAGGCATGTGGACATAATCTCCGTGAATCTGGCATTTTTGGCAGCGCTTGGCAAATTGTATTGTATCAGCTACCATGGTAGGCCAATAATAAGCTAGCCTTTTTATCTGGTTGTGGAGCTTAGGGCCAGCCTGATGGGCTCCACAAAGACCAGCATGTACTTCTTTGAGAGTTTCCTCAGCCTCTTGTTGTGAGAAGCAGTGTAGGAGTACTCCGTTGAAGGATTTTCTGTAAAGTGCTTTTGAAGGTATATCCAAATAAAAATTTGGGGCTCGTCTTTGGATGCTTACCCGTTCTTTTGGATCTTCAGGTAGGATTCCGAACATGATGTAATCAATGAACGGATCTCTCCAGTAGCCAATCGGAGGTTTGAGGATGGATATCCGACTTCCAACCACTTGGTGGCATTCAACAACTGCTTGGTGTGTGTTGAGAGGAGGGAGAATCCTTCTTTGACACACTGTGACTTGCATGTTTTCCCTTTCTTTGATTGCCATGGATGCGGCGAGTCCGGCCAGGGCATCTGCACGGATGTTTTCACCTCTGAGGATGTGGGTGATATGGCAGATGTTGTATTTTTTTTGAAGCGACTGCGCCTTATTGTAGTAAGGTAGCAAATCAGGCTTCCTGACATCATATTTCTGATTCATCTGGTTGACGACCAGTTGAGAGTCTCCAAAAGCTTCCAGCGTGGTGATGCCGGATTCGAGGGCGAGTTCCAATCCTATAATCAGGGCTTGGTACTCAGCTGCATTGTTTGAACATGGTTCCAGTAGCGAGAAGGCGTGTGGAATCATGTATTTGTTGGGACTGACAAAGAGGATGCCAATTCCCGATATTTGCTTTCCCTTTTCATTTGTCCTGGTTGCACCGTCAAAGTACATGTCCCAGGAAGCATTTGATAAGGAAGTTTCCACATTGTAGAAAAATTCGTCTGGGAGATCATCCCTGAGTGGAGAATCTTTAGGCAATGGATGCTCTGTGAGGAAGTCTGCTAGAACTTGGCCTTTGATTGCTTTTTGTGATACATACCTAATATCAAATTGTGAAAGAAGAATGGACCATTTTGCCAGTCGGGCATTGAGAGAACCTGCTTTTGTGACAAGGACCTTTAGGAGGTTGATCCTCGAAATCAGGTAGACTGTGTTCGATAGCAGATAGTGACGCAGCTTTTGTACGGCGAACATTCCTGCAAGGCATTCTTTTTCGACTGGGGAGTAGCGATACTCTGCACCTACCATCATGCGGCTAAGGTAATATAGAGCAGCTTCTTTTCCGTCGTCGTTTTCTTGTGTGAGCAGAACACCCAAAGAGTGGTCGAGAGCTCTTGTGTACAAGATAAATGGTTTTCCAGTTGTGGGGGCAGCCAGTACTGGAGGTTTGATGAGGTATGCTTTGATGTCTTGAAATGCATTTTCACATTCAACATCCCAGACAAAGTCCACGCCTTTCTTCATCAGGCGAGAGAATGGACGGCATTTCCCTGATAGATTGGAGATGGACCGTCGGATGTAGGCCAGCCTTCCTTGAAGCCCTTTTAATTCTCTTAGGGTTCTAGGAGATGGCATTTCCAGGATAGCCTTGACTTTAGTAGGGTCAAGTTCTATTCCAGCTTTCCGTACTATGAATCTGAGAAACTTACCCGATGAGACACCGAAGAAGCACTTTAGTGGATTCATCCGCAATTTGTGTTTGCGAAGTCGGAGGAAGACTTCTCGAAGATCATTGAGATGATCTTCTTTTCTTCTGCTTTTTATGGCGAGGTCGTCAACATAGCATTCTACCGTCTTGTACTGCATATCTTGGAATATTTTCATCATAGCCCTCTGATATGTTGCACCTGCATTTTTCAGACCAAACGGCATAACAGTGTAGTAATACACGCCGAATGGTGTCCGAAATGATGTATGCCTTTCATCTTCAGGATGCATCTTTATCTGGTTGTAGCCAGAGAATCCATCCATGAACGTCATTCCCTCGAACCCATAGGTGTTGTCAATCATCACCTCTGGTATGGGGAGCGGGAATTCATCTTTAGGACTTGCACTATTCAGGTCTCTGTAGTCAATACAGACCCTTATCTGCCCATTTTTCTTTGTCACGGGGACGATGTTGGCCAACCATTCAGGATGCTGTTCCTCACGGTTGAAGCCAACGTTTTTGAGTTTTTGAACTTCTTGTTCAATTTTGTCCATCACGTCGAGACGAAATCTTCTTTGGCCTTGTTTGATAGGCTTGATTTCTTTTTGCAAGTTGAGCTTGTGGACTGCTACTTTGGGATCCAAGCCATGCATTTCGGCATAAGACCATGCAAAGCAATCTACGAACTCACGAAGAAAAGAGATATACTCGGGTAACTCATCATCCTTTATATTCTTTCTTATGAATACAGGACGTGGGTTATCAGGTGGTCCCAAGTCTATCTTTTGGACATGATCTTCTGTCGGAAGGTTTGAAGGTGGTTCCTCCACAGTATTTTCGTAGGCTTCCAACTCAACAAGACCTTCTGGAGTGCCAGAGGCATTTTCAGATTGAGGCTCTGTTTCCGTCCATGAATCTTCTTGATCAGTATCCTTCTCAAGGCTTGCAATGAGATGGTCCCAATCATTTGCTGGAATTGGGTTGAAGTAGGGTACTTCTTTTGGAGACGATGATTCTTCTAGGACAGAGAACCGCTCGTCTATGTCATCGGGCAATTCCTCTTTATTATCAGAGGAATTATACCAATTGGAAGAGCTTTCTAAATTTTTGACGAGTAACTCCTCAAAGAGATATCCAGGGATATCGATGTCTTCATGAGATGCTGAGGCTTGGTCGGTAAAGCGACTTTGCAGCCATGGTGTCAACTGTCTCATAGGAGCGGTAGGATCATACCCCAACCCATATAAGGACTTGCCTTTTTGAAGGTGGATTTTCCAATCTTCTGGTTGACTTTTGGTCAGGGTGGGTTCCAATGGTGTAAGAATACCACGGCCACCTCCCAAACCAGTCGGATTTTGAGCGTCGTAGCCCATTTTCTTCATGATAGCTTGTGCCATTGGACTATACAGGGATAGCCGAGGCATACCTTCATTTTTGAAAGGTTCAAGCAGAGAGTTCAGCGGAGATGTTCCTGATCTGTGGAAGTAAATCACTTTTTCTTCTGGCGTAGTTACCGGAATAACAACGGAAGCAGACGTAGGGTCTTCTATGTCTGCAGGTGTCTCCAATGGATTGAGAGTGAGCTGATCCTGCTGAGTATCAGCTTGGCTTGATGCTGTGTCATTTTCTGGATCTGACTCTGAGTCTGTGTCATGCATAATGGACACAAAGGAGACAGTGAACTTGCCCCCAGTCTTTTGTTTTGTCTTCTTTGCTTTGGTAGTGATTACCAAAGGCTTTGGAGATTTAAAGGAGATGACGAAGGGAGCTTGACCGCTTACTTCGAGTTTGGTGGAGGGTTTGTTTACCTCCGGTGATTGCTGAGGAGCCTTGCCTTTATCTTTCTGGAGACTGTCGGCAAGGTGAATTGTTTTTTCCTCTTGTTCTTCTTTTCCATCTTTGTACATTTGAACATCTGCAAAATGGATATCTCTGCCTTTGAAGGGCTTTTTGTCTGCAAATACTCGATGTATCAAGCCATCGTCGCCAACGAACTTGATGCACTGATGTAGAGTTGAAGGGACGACACCATTCTCATGTATCCAGGGGCGTCCAAGGAGTATATTGTAGCATGAAGGGGTCCTTATTGCATACACAGTGACTTCAGAAATAAGATCACCGATTTGCAATTTGAACCTGATTTTGCCGATAGGCCTTTGAGTGCTACCGTCATATCCGAAGATGGATACGGACGTGTGACTCAGCTTGCTGGGTGGGATGCCCAGCTCTTCGAGTGCCAAAGTAGAGATGAGGTTGAGTGCAGAACCTGGATCGATCTGAACTCTCTGTACTAGCATTTCTTTGACGTACCCCGTAAAGTACGAGGGACGATTGTGCTTTGTTTCGCCTAGGAGGAGGTCATCCTTGTCGAAGGCAATTATTGCACTTGCTGCTTTTTGTACCGAGAGGCATTCATTGCTTGATCCCTCAGTTTTCTTCTTTTCTCCCTTTGAGGGAGTATTTGATTTTTTTACCCTATAGTCCATTTCAATTTGTAGGACTTGTGGGGCATGTTTGTCGACATCCGCATTCAGTTTTTGTAATTCTGAAATAAGACTATCACGATTTTGTGGAGACATTCGCAATAAGTCAAGGATGTGTAGACGTGCAGGTATGTGTTTGAAGTGCTCAATCAAGTCGTACTTGAAAGCCTCCTTCGGGCCTGCATTTTCATTATTATTGCCACTTGGGGCGCTTACATCTTACTTTCCCGAAGGATTTACATAAGAAGAAGAGGGTTGATTGTAATTTTTATGGTAATCCCGGCCAGAACAGGTACCTCTACCAACTTCAAGAGCCTCTAGAGAAGGGTCTTCTTTTGGACGATCGTTCTCAGGATCATGGGGTTGATCCTTTGCTGAAGACGTCTCTGTAACAGCATTGATGTCTTCAGTAATTGTGTTGCACGGAGCAATTTCTGGGAACAAGTCTTGAACAGCAGCCGGCAACTTTTCTTTATTATCCCAGACATCGCCCGTGAGATCGGGTATCTAGGACCAATTGACTGAGTTTTCATTGAAGAAGATTTCATTGGCAGAAGTTTCTTCAAGATGATCAATTGGGAGAGGCTTGAGCTCTGATGTCACAGCTTCAGCAGACGAGGGTTGAGAGGATGTTATCCCAGTGGAAGTCACCTGAGAGGATGTAGCTCCGGAAGATACGCTACCGGTTGGGGAGTACGTGTCTTCGGAAGCTTCAGAGGCACTGTCGTCCTGAGCTATTGCATTGCAGGTTATCCTGACAGGAGATGCCCGCAGTGTAGATTGTTGGGAATCGGGCTCATCCTCAGATGTGAGAGGATCATGGATCCAACTGTTTTCTCCATTTTCAGGAGTTGAGGGAGAAAGTTCCCGTTGATTTTCAGGGACTTCCGGTTCTGGATCATGACGAAGATTGATGCGATCCTGCTCCTACTCTATGGCAAGATGTTGCAAGTTTCTTGCATATTCTTCAAGATCAGGCATGGGAGCCAAATCTTCTTCGTCATGTGCTCCTTGTGGTTCGCCCATGTTGGGTTCCACTGAAGCATTTGCTGGTGCTGGATCGACAGCGTTTTCTTGAATAGGGCCCTGGTCTTCTTCATCATCAGACCAAGATCCTTGTGGCTGTAATGGGTTATACCAGATTACTGGCATAAGATGAGACTCGGGAATCCATTCCTCGTCGGAGAGGTATTCTCCCGTAGGGATTCTTCCCACTCATCGATATCACTGGCAGTGTCACTGGACTCGTATCCATCCATAGGGAATCCAACTACCGAGTTGCAAAAGTATGATGCCCCCTGCACATTTTCATTTTTGTATAGAGGTGGCATGAAATCATCAAGGGTGAATTTTCTTACCGCCTTTGAAGTTTTGGGAATAGATTCTTCCGTCGTCCCTAGTGAAGCAGTGGAAGAAGTTTTGCTTTTTAAAGGACTTCTTGTTTTGGTTGAGACTTCTGCTGCTGTTTGAGCTTGCGGAGCTGACTCTTGGCTTGCCGTCGCTGCTGAGCGGTCGGCTTTGTTTTGACGATCTCTCAATTTTCATCATCTAGGAGATCGGGATGCACCCCTATAGGCTGGCCATCTGATGTTGGGTAGGGAACCAACTCTTGGGACGCTTGACTCATTTTTATCACCTTGAATAAAGTAGTGATCTTCTCCTTCGGTGACTTTGAAGTTTGCCGACATGACACCATGTTGACAGAGGCGGGGCCATAGTTTTTATCAAAGGTTATGACTCCGTTTTTCCACATCTCATTGATCTTGTCTCTCACAACGAAGCATTGATTGAGAGGATGTGATATCATCTGATGGTATGGACAGTATCGGCGATCATTGGTTTTACCAGCATCTCCCGGTCTTTTGGGCTTTGGCAAAATGAGTTTGCCATTTGCTAGGAGAGCCTCAAAGATTTCTTCAATATCTTCATCAAACGGATATTGCTTTTCTACACGTTCTTTGAAGGCATCAGAGAGTTCAGGCCTTTTACCTGCAATTTTGTTTTCAGGTTTCTTTGGCTGCTAAGGAGCTGACTTAGTCTGCAAATTGAGAACCTCCTTTTTCTTTGGTTTAGAGGTTGTAACAGCAGTCGGCTCTTTCTTTGATGATTTCTGACTGTTGAGGTCTTTGATCACCATTTCAGCTTCCATGGAGGCTTCGAGGAGTTCCCCCAGGTTCTTTGATTTATTGCCGATAATCATGGAGCGGATTTTTGCTCTCATATTGTTACGGTAGATGTCGACCAGCGACGCTTGTGGCAGTACATCTGAGCATTTATACGCCATTGCCTTCCATTTGTGAATGAAGTCGTATGTTGACTCATTCTCTCCCTACTTTAGGCTGCAGAGTTGAGCCATAGTAACAGGATGATCCTCACCTTGGAAGTGGGTCAGGAAGCATGTCGCTAGCATAGCCCAGTTCTGGATGGAGTTCTTCGGCAGAGTGGAGTACCAATCAAAGGCTGTACCTTTTAGGGTACTTGCAAAGAGGCGAATCTTGAGGGCATCTTGATCCGCAATAGCTCTCGTTAGGATCTTGAAATGGATGATATGTTTTCTGGCTGAACCTTTCCCAGTATATGTCTGGAGAGTAGGTTGTTTGAATTTTGCAGGGAACGGAACCGAGTCCATCCATAGAGGGTAGGGTGGCTTGATCCCATGTTCTTTCAATGTATCCTCTTCTTTTGCTTTTGCAAGGATATCGTCCACGTCCTTTCTGGTAAGGGCGCGAGACTCATTGTTTTCTGCATTGCCCTCGTCATCTTCATGATTCGGAGGGGTTTCATTGTTAGGTGGTGGACGCTGTAGAGTGAGAATCAGATTTTCCATCAGAGCCTCAATTCTCTGTTGTCCTTGCTCCAACTGTTGGATGCGTGCAGTTACGTCATCATGCTGTGGAGGCGGCTCAGAACTTCTAGCCAAGACGTTCATCCCTCGGGATTCGAACGAAGAAATCGTCCTGGTGACTGAGCTGGGGCTCATTCTTCTGGATGAAGAATCTGAGGAGTGGTTACTCCGATGTTCTTGGCTTGGAGGAGTGGAAGACTCTTCCAAATGTGTTCTTGTCCGAGAGACGCTGCGAGTCGCTGGACGTCTAACACTGATTTTGGTTGCTGACTTCCGGCGTTTTTTGGTTTTGCCAACCATATGAACAGCAACGAATTGGTCGGGTCTTTCTTTTTCGACCCATTTGTTTGAGACGTGGAGAGTAGAACGCTGGGTTCTTTGTTTCTCGAGTCTCTTTTGTCGATATGCAGTGCGGCGACGCATACGACGAGCAATTTGAGCTTCAGTCAGCTCTGGCTGGGCTCTGGCGATGAAGGATGTAGTCCCTTGTGCGCAGCAGCCAAGTTTGTCTTCTTTGAAGCTTGGCAAGGACAGAATCTGGATACGGTCCTTTGTCTGTCGCAGTGAAGACTTGAATTTTACGAGCTCAGCCCCTGTTGAGATGAAGGGTCGACTCGCAGGAGTGCAGGCTTTAGCATATTTTTGCGTAGGCCTAACAATGCAGGATTTAATTTTGGGCTTGTAGGAGTAAGCCGGCTCATGATGATTTTGTTTGTTTTTTGGGTGGAGGGTAGGTTTCTCCTCTTTTATGTAAGAGAGAGGGTAGAACCGATTCTCCTTGAGAGGGGCCAGGTATGCTGGCTTTGCAGATGTTTGGGATCTCCGTTGCTTTGGTGAAGATCTCGGAGACCATGTTTTGGTGTAAACCTGGTTTCTTGTGGGTTGAGGCTTCGTGGGAACGCCACGGGCTTCAGGCTTCTTGGTGTTCGCCCTTGGTGCCATTTTAGTGACACGTTGCGGGGCGGTTTTCTGTTTCTTGGCAGGTACAGTGTCTTTTGTGGGAAGTGGGAATGGTCCCAGCGATCCGAAGACGATGGTCTGGGGAGTTAAAGTTGACCCGGTGTTTGGAGAGTTATCGAGGGAGATGACACTTCGGCAACTGGCAGGGCGCTTATGCTTGTTTTGTTTGTCTTGCAGCATAAGCTGGTACTTGGTCTCATCGAAAGTGATGGTCAATGAAGCTGCCATTGTTAGTTTTGGAAAACTTCTGAAACAAGACCAAATCCATTAGTAATCACAAGAATATGGTGATCGTAAATGGAGAACAACTAGGGTTTTGTCTTTTCAAATCACTTGAGGGGACATAGCTCAACCCAAGGACGATGAACAAGGCAAAAAGCCATAGAGGACACAATTGTTCTAAAATGCAAGTATGGTAGGCTCAGAGTGAGCGTTCCAGTGACTGCTAGAAGCAATTGTAGACCTTAATTCAAATTATCGAGAAGCAAGGCTCACTCGAGGTAAAATGATATAAGGTTGGAGATACAAATGTGTCGGTCGCGAATACAGTAGACCCGAAAGGGCGTACTAGCACCGCTAGGCACAAATGTTGCAAATCGCACCCTTGGAAAGGACACGAGATGGGATTTTTTTGAAAGGTCAAAATTGGGTTCATAAAGGAGAGCAAATGGTGTTCCAATCCAAACAAAGGCTCAACATTTCTGCGAGCGCTAAATTCAGAAAGGAAGGAACCAGAATTTCTCGGATGTGAATCCAATAATGACGGAAGTTTTTTTTTAAAGGTCAAGATTGAATTCATCAAAGAGAGCAAATGGTGTTCCGTTTCGAACAAAGGCTCAACATTTCTGCGAGCGCTAAATCCGAAAGGGAGGGAACCAAGATTTCTCAACTCTGAACTCAAAAGTGACGGAAGTTTTTTTTGAAAGGTCAAGATTGAATTCATCGAAGAGAGCAAATGGTTTTCCATTCCGAACAAGGCTCAACATTTCTGCGAGCGCTAAATCCGAAAGGGAAAGAACCAAGATTTCTCAACTCTGAATTCAAAGTGACAGAAGTTTTTTTCTTTTGTTTTTTTTTTTTAAAAGATTTTTTTTAGAGAGTTTTTTTTTGAAAGGTGCACATAGATTTCCAATTTGATCTTATGAAACCTTAGTAGATAGATTAGCCCCCAGGTAAGGGTAGGATTACTTAATGAACCCGTTTGGAGGACCCTTGCCTCGAACAGTCTAGCTGTCTCCACACTCTGGACAAGGCTTTTCTTAAATCCACTTTGGTCAAAGAACACAATTGGTGGAACCTTAGTGTTTTTTTTTTAAAGGTTTTTTTTTTTTAATGAACTCATCAAAGAGAGCGAATGGTGTTCCAATCCGAACAAAGGCTCAACATTTCTACCAGCGCTAAATCCGAAAAGGAAGGAACCAAGGTTTCTCAACTTTGAATGCAAAAGAGAGAAAACTAATTTTTTTTTTGAAATTATAATTTTTTTTGAAATCCAAATTGGACTCATCAAAGAGAAAAGATAGCCCAATCCCCGATATGAACGATAGCTGCGAACATTTCTGTGAGCTATCAAGTTCAAAGAGGAGAGGACCAAAATTTCTCAAAGTTGAATCTCGAAAAAGAGAGATCACTTTTTTTTTAAGGCGTTTGAAATGAAGGTGTTTTTTTTTTTTGAAATCCCAATTGAACTCATCAAAGAGAAAGATGGCCCAATCCCTGATATGAACGATAGCTGCGAACATTTCTATGAGCTATCAAGTTCGAAGAGGGAAGGATCAAAGTTTCTCAAGATTGAGTTTTTAAGAAAAAGAGATCAGATTTGTTTTTTTTTTTTTGAAGTGAAAAAGACCAATTGAAATCCCATCTCATGTTTTTTTTTTTTAGATGCAAGATGCAACATAGGCCACCAACTAGAAAGGAGCCAAGGGATCAAAGCATCACGTTCTCAAGTCAACGTGTCCCACCGGGTGTGCCAACTTGATGGACCCGAAAAAAAAAAGGGGAATCTTCCGTCCTCTCCCTCCTCACCCCGGGGGCTGACTTGGGTCTCCGCGAAGGAGGGAAGATCTCGGGCATCAACATTTTTGTACGGGTATGCCAGATTTACTTTCTACTTGGAATTTGGAATGGTGATAATCCGGAGATTCACCTTCACAAGTGGAATGGAAATCAATCCTTCTTTCTAACTTTTCAAATTGCATTAATATTAAGAAAAGAGACAAGTTTTTAGAATGCCGTAAGAAGCGTTTTGTTTGTTTGCCGTGAAAGGCGATTTTGCCGTGAAAGGCGATTTTACAAAACTCATCAAATATGAAAGACAAGAATTGTGATTTCTTTTTGTCTCTTTGAGAAATACAAACTACAATAGAAAAGGAAGAAAAGGGATCTAACTTCTCAGGAGATTGCGGGGACACGTTGAGATCGACAGTCGCAAGTCATGTATGGGCTTCGCCATCGTTCTTCAAATGAGAACATGTGATGCTTTGATTCTTTGGCTTGGCTCCTAACCTCGGTTTTTTAAAGGACAAGGACCAAGAGAAGGTCCTATATCCAATGAAAAACCGAGTAAAAGGGCTGAAATGCCACGTTTAGGCCATGTTGGAGAAGGAGGTGACCTTGGGGGGGTGGCCCCCCAAGGGACGTTGATCACCTTGTGGTGCTTCCGGGAGCAAAGTAGCAGGACTTCGTCTCTCTCTTCGACTTTCTGGTTTTTCAGAGCTTGCACTTGGGATCTCTTTTCATCATGCTTTCTTCTTGGAATGGACCTCCTTTTATAGGCTTTTGATAGCCATGAGGTGTTTATTGGCATTGATGGCCATGATGAAAGAATTGATGAGGAGTTACAAATCGATTTTGTAACTCGTTTTTCAAGGCTTGTGATTGGCCGATGAAGGTAGTGGGCATTTAATCACCTTTATGCTTCATGATGATGGGAGTTTCATGGGTTTAATGCCATGATTGCTTGGATTTGTAACTCCCAAATGCTTGGTTCTGATTGGGCCGTCCAAAATAATGAGTTAATGACTGCTTTAATGGGTCAATTAACGACATTAAGTGGTTGCCAAGGCATGTGAAGAGTCGCGGGCCATCCTGCGCCTTTTGAGATTCTTGTTGCGATCATCACGGGTGGATCCACGCATTATTTGATGTCGGATTGCGATGCAATTTCAGACATTGATTGATGTTCGGTGACGTCTGTCTTGTCGATTTCACGATCGGTCGGACAGAAAGTGCACTTTCTTGGTCAGCCGGTTGGCGATCTTGAGGCGATCGGTGATGATTTCATGCTTTTGACGGCGGATCCGAGATGTCGACGAAGATCAACCATTTTCAAGCATCAAACATTGCATTTTCCAAAAATCACAGAGGCCGGAACACTCGAAACGCGAAAACCATAGAAAACTGACACTTTGGTGCAAAATCCGGCGACCATAGGGCTTTGGCCCGTTTGGTCGTCGAGCGTCGTTTTCGGCCGTTTTTTTGTCTTTTTCGTCCCTTTTTTCTTCTGTATTTTTCTTGACATTTTTCCTCAATTATTGACTTCATTTTCTTGGAGAAAACTTGACGAGAACCCGCACGAAATCGGAGCACAAAGTTTCCCATTTTTTGGGAAAGCCGAAGACTTTGTAGCCGATTTTCCGTCAAGCGTCGAAACTAAGTCAAACGATGTCGGAATGACCTGAAAATTGAGGTGAAGCTTCTTGAGCAGTGGATAGGAACAACCATGGGCTTTTATTTGAGTTTTGAAGCCGTTTGGGGTCCCATCGATGCTTTACTTGATTTTGCTGTGGGGAAAATGCCGAGCTTTGATATGTGGTCAAACGATGTCCGATTGACCTGAAATTTGACGGGGAGCCTATTGGAGTCATTTTGAGACGTTCCATGTGCTCTGTTTTGGACGTCATGGTCCCGGGTTGCTCCGCCGCTGGTAGGCTTGATTTTCTCTCTGAGCATCGAAACCTGGTCAAACGTTGTCGGAATGACCTGAAATTCGACGTGTAGCCTTTTGGAAGCATGTTGAAGCCACTCATGTATTCTGTTTGATGAGTGATGGCTTCGGTGGTTTCCGCCGCCGGGAGGCTTGATTTTGCTGCTCGAACATTGATGGAAGGTCAAACGTTGTCGGTTTAACTTGAAATTTGGCATGGAGCCCTTTGGAGATGTTCTGGAGTCATCCGTAGGCTCTGATCAAAGTTTTGGGGTCTTTGATGATGTCGCCGCCGGGAGCGCTTGTTTAGCTATCGGAGCAGTGAAGTTAGGCCAAACGCTGTCGGAATGGCCCGAAACCTCAGGTGTACCCCTCTTTTAGCTATCTTAAAGGATCTCTCAGTTTCTGTCTGATTCTGAAAAGATCTGATGCTTGAAGTAGCCTTGCTTGTTTTGTAGCAGGATGCAGCTTCACGAGGCTTCTTGATGTGGAGGAGAAATAGTGACTTTTTGGTGTCAACATGGTGATTTGGATTTTTTTTTATTTTCTCAGACGTCTCGAGTGATTGGGGTTGGAACGTTTGGGTGTGGGTCTGTGATTGTGGAAGGTGAGGATTTCATTGCTGAGAACATCACATTCGAGAACTGTGCGTGCCTAAAAATTATGGACTTGGTTTAGATGATGATGGGGATTAGGGAGATCCTGTTTGACTGATCGGGAACGTCTTTGATGATCTGAAACCTGAAAGGGAGAAGAAGTAGAGGTTAGGGCCCGAAGCTGCTGTCAGCCAAAGGCACTCTGACGCCTGAGTTAGTGCAGTCACTGAACTAGGGTGAAGTGAGGAAGAAGATGTGAGCAAAATAACAAAGTGTATGCTGTGTATCTTGCGTACCTGTTCATGGCTGACCATGCCAGTATATGTAGGAGGGAGTAGAAGGTTCCATAGTGGAGGTAGGTGGGGATACTTGTCCCATCAGCCCACTCCTAGGATCCTTAGTGGGGGTAGGTGAGGATATTTGTCCCATCGGATGTCTCCTCAAATCCCTCACATAAATGTGGACGTGATAGGGAGGGTCCCTTATTAGTATTCGGCGGCCACCCTATCTGTCAGGGGGCTCTGTAATGCAGTCGTCCCATCTCATAATAGAGATTAGACGAACAACGCCCATCTCGGTCAAGTGGACCGAGATGGATATCACCGAGGTCAGGCCTGCTTGTGGTCGAGCACTGTTACAGAGACGCTCGAGGCAGAACCCATAAAGAGCGCGGCCGGTACACTTATAGGGTCCCACTCCAACTCAGTACCAACTGCTTGTTGCCGAGCTGGGTTAAATGAGGTCGGTGTAACCCCTAATTGGTATTATTGTCCAGGTCGAAGATCACCTCGGTATTAGATAATCACCCCACACAATTGCCCTCTAGCTGCTGACCTCATCAGACTCCTGGGGCTGGATTGAGGTCGGGAGCTAGAAACGTGGAAACTTTTATGAGCACCGAGCTAGCAGCACTGTCTTTTGTAATCAGCCGCTGGTGTCGAGGTCTCACCATGACTTCATTTAAGGGCTTCATTACTCCGTCGCCAGCCTGTCTGCCAGAAGGCGGCGAAACCACTGCACCTGCCCGAGGTAATCAATCATTCTGACGGCGTTTACTGCGGAAACCATATTGCTCTCGCCACGTGGCAACGCCTGATTCGACGTACGGCCGTCCCGAAGCGACGCGTACGCCTTTTGAGGTGAAGTGATGAGGGCGAGGCGTCCTGCTGCTTATAAAAACAGCAATCTTCTTCTTCCTTCGTTTACTTTGGCATTCTGAATCTGGGGGAGACTCTGCTCGTGCGATTTTCTCAGATCACCTCTATGTCTTCCTTTCCCTTCTGCTTCTTTTTCTCTGTAAGTCTTTTTCTCATCTTATCTTTTCCCTTTAGCACCTCTTTTCCAGTTTCTTCCTCCAGTTAGGGTTTTTCTTTTGTCACCCGTCTTCCAGTCCTCAAAACATGGGAATAGGGGTTTACCGCTGCCTAGTTGACACCCCCGAGGCCATATTTAGGTTCAGGGAGACCTATAGCATCTCGGATGACGTCCAGATCAGGCTGGACGGTCCGAAGGACCCGTGGGACGCTTTCTCCTACCGAGATGGGGCGATGCCCTTCCCATTGGTCTCGGTAGTTGAAAGAGGGGTTCCCCATCCACCAACTGCTTAGGCGATGTCTGGTGACGTGGCACCTTGCCCCCTGTCAATTAATGCTGAATAGCTATAAAATCATAATGGGGACAGAGAGTTGAATAAGCTCTTAGGTATCCACCTCGGTGTCCATGACATCGAGGAAGCGTACGACATTTACAAGTCGACCGGGGAACCCGACAACTGTTATTACCTCCGGGGAAAACCAAAGATGGTCTCCTTTGTTACTGCCCTTGAGGACTCAATGCGCCACGCCGGGAGCGACAGATTGTTCGTTACCGGCAACTGGGAGTTCGGCGCGGAAGAAACCGAGGCAGAGAGGAGGTACAGGGTACCTCGTCACTTTGGGTGCCTTCCAAGTAAACACCGAGCTCAGATAGCTTGACTTTTTGTCTCTCTATTTATCTGTCGAACTGACGTACATTGGTCTGCTGCGCATGTCTTAGTGAGAGGAGACAGGCGGCCTCACGCGACGGCTGGAAGAAGAACGGTACTTGGTTTGACGCCGTCCAATGCTACCAGGGGCACAAAGGCAGGTCTGCTTGGTGCCTCATAGGATACCTGCTGAGGTACAAGCACTTCTATAAAAGACAAGGGGCTGAGTACCTTGAGGCCGGGCCTCGTTACTCGCCGGAGGCGGTTGGGCAGCATCGGCCGATCTCACCACCTGTTACCGACCCAGATGAGGCGACCGAGGAGCACCAGCCAAGCCCCGAGATGGAGAGGGGTCTGCAAGATTTTCCCACCACCAACCTCTGGGAGAAACTGCTGGGCAAGCGGGCCTCTTCTTCCTCGAGGTCCGCTGATTCCTCCTCTAGGGATGCCCATAAGGCTCCCCATGCCGGCTCCTCCCGAGATGACACCATCGCGGTGAGGGAGGAGAGGCAGACGAAGAAGGCGAGGGGCGAAGAGCCACGCCAGACCAAGCCCTGGGAGGAAAGGGCTTTTCGGTAAACCCCGGCGGAGGAGAGGAGGGAGCCGAGGCAGCGAGAGGAGGAGGAGGAGGAGCAGAGGGAGGAGGAGCAGCCCCTGGTCTGCCGAGAAAGGCAGGAGGAGAGGGTTCCGGTGATTTCCAGAGGATAGGGTTCATCTCGGCAGGGCCCTGTCCAGCCTTTGGTGCCCCACGCCCTCGAAGCTGAGCCGTGGAGGCCATCTTTCCTCCTTGGGCCAGGTACGCGCTGACCTCGGGACATCGTTTACATGGCTGTCCGGCAGTGGCGGCCATGTTGGCTTGTGCCTGTGCGCTTCCGGGAGACAACAACCGGTTCAGGAGAATGGAAGAGAGCGCACTACACCAGGCTAATCTCTTGTCGGCCCTGCTGGTAAGGAATACTTGACGAGCTGTATGATTTTGCAGAGATGTTGTGTGATGCTAACCTTTGTCTCTCTCCTGTACAGATCGTGCAAAGATCTCAAGTGGCACTAGAAAAATCTTGCCAGAGTTGTGATGTGATTCAATCCCTGCAGGCTGATAAACAGAGGCTCGCAGCAGCTCTGGAGGGGAGTTCAGAGGAACTGAGGAAGTCTCGGGAGGAGTATGCCAAGATGAATGCAGAAAATGAGGCAGCCATGGAGGAGATCACCAAGAAAAGTGCTGAAAACTATGGGCTCCAGGCTGGGTGTACAAGATGGAGAAGAGGGCGAAACAGATGGAGGCCGAGATGGAGGCCTTGAGGAAGGAAAAGGCCGAGATCGACGCTTCGCTGTAGGCCGAGCAGGAAACCTCAGCTAAACTGAGAGCTGAGCTCGAGGCTTCCCGGCAAGCAGAGATCGATGCCTCTTTCCGGGATGGGGTGGCCTAGGCGACCAAGGAGTATGAAGATCAACTCGTGGGGCTGGGAGAGGAGCTTTTTGAAATGGGCTGCCTGGCGGTGCTCAGAAAAATGGGGGTCCCTGAGGATCATCCCATCCGCCAGGATCTGCCCAAGCTCCCCTGTGCCGAGCCCAAGTCGCCAGCCCCCTCATTCACCGAGGCCTCTCTTGACCATCCAGCTGGCGAGCCCCCGGTCTCAGAGATTCTTCAAGAGGCTCTCTAAGTCCAAGCTGCCGAGACCAACTCTGCCGATCTCGGGGCCGATGTTACGAAGGCTCCTCCTGCTCCTACTGGTGGCGGCGTTGGTGATGTTGGCGATGTTTTTGTCATTGACATAGACCAGCTGCCATGATGTTGTATCTTTCGTTTTCTTTTCCTGTGCCCTTAAGGAGATTTTTATTTTTGATTTTGTAAGTACAATCAGTAAATGAAAATGTTTCTCAGCTGTATACACATTTTTGATAAATGAAAACCCTTTTTTTCTCTTTTCCATGTTCCTTGTGTGTCTTGGCTTTGTAACCCAGAATAAGTAACAGGAATAAAGGCAAGTAGTTGAGCTCAGCTCTACAGCCGAGCTTAATAGACCAAGTTCTCAGAGGTGAATGTTTTAGTTAGGTTTCGTAATCATAACGAAGCATTGACCTCGGTAGAGCTGGGATGTGCTTGGTCTTGTGACCACGGTGGAATTCTGTTTTGTAATTAGAACTCGCGGTTGGTCTAATGACCGGGCTGAAGTAACTGTCTTCGATAACCGAACTGAGTGACGAGTCCTGTGACTGCGTTGGAATGTAAGCTGGTGTGATGACCGAACTGCAAATGGCTAGTCCTGCGACCGTGCCGAAATGCAAGCTGGTGTCATGACCGAACTATATGTTCTTGCCGAGTCCCATAACTTGGCACAATTTGGGAGTAGGAGACAGATTGGAAAAGTAAAAACACATTCTATAAAAAGAATCAATTTTATTGACCTTTCAAAAATCAGAGTACATCTCAAAAGTAGTATTTATTGAGGTGCGTGGCATTCCATGGACGTGGTAGCTCTCTATCCTCCATGTCCTCAAGTTTGTATGCAGACTGCCCAGCTACCGAAGTCACTTTGAATGGCCCATGCCAGTTCGGTGCAAGCTTTCCTTCGCTGGGATTTTTTTCTACTGGAAGTGTCTTCTTCAAGACTAGTTCTCCAGGTGAGAACTTTCGTTCTTTGACCTTTTGATTGTATCCTCTGGCCAACTGTTGCTGGTAGGAAGCGAGGCGGATGGCTACTGCATCCCTTCGTTCCTTAGCCAGGTCGAGCTCTGTGGCGAGGTTTACATCGTTTCAGCCTTGGTCGAACAGTTCCGACCTGAGGATCGGGAGACCGACCTCAAGCAGAATTACAGCCTCCATCCCGTAGGCCAGGGAGAAGGGTGTAGCCGAGGTTGAGCACCTTGGGGTAGTTCGGTACGCCCAAAGGACACTCTGGAGCTCCTCTACCCATCTCCCTTTGGCTCTGTCCAGTCTCTTCTTGAGTCCGTCGAGCACGACCTTATTAGAGATTTCAGCTTGCCCATTGATCTGGGGATACGCTGGATTAGAATAGTAGTTCCTGATGCCAAGCTCTTGACAGAAGTTTTTGAAGAAATTGGAGTCAAACTGAGTCCCGTTGTCCGAGACCAAGGCTCGAGGCACTCCGAATCTTGTTACGATGTTCCTCCATACGAAGTTTTTAGTATGCTTCTCGGTGATGGAGGACAACACTTTAGCTTCTATCCACTTGGTGAAATAGTCAGTAGCCACTATCAACCATCTTTTGTTCCCTAGAGCTCAGCGGAGAGGTCCCACCAGGTCCAGTCCCCACTGGGCGAAAGGCCAGGGACTGGAAAGAGGACTCAGGTCATGTGTTGGCTGATGGAGAGAGTGAGAGAACTTCTGGCACTTCTCACATTTTCTAGCATAGACCTGTGCGTCCTTCTGCATGTAGGGCCACCAGTAGCCTTGGCTGGTAGCTCGGTAAGCCAGCGACCGACCTCCAATGTGATTGCCGCAGATTCCTTCATGGATTTCATAAAGGAAGTCCTCGACTTTTCTTAGGTGAACACACTGGAGGTAAGGGCCATTGTAAGACTTTTTGTAGAGCTTGCCATCCGAAGTAGCCAGAACCGAGCTACTTTCAACCTAATTTTGTGGGCCTGATTTTTGTCTTCGGGGAGCTGGTCATCCCGGAGGTAGGAAATGAAATCATCCATCTAGTTCGGTCCGAGGTCGGCACATAGTATTTGCCGAGGTGGGTGAAGTTCTATACTTGGTCTGTCCAGTGCTTCCACTTCGACAGTTCTTTTCCTTCCTGCCTCGACAGCAGAGGCCAAGCTTGCAAGTGCGTCTGCATGAGAGTTGGAATCTCTGCCGATCTGCCTGACTTCAGCTTTTTGGAACTGAGATAGGAGTTGCTTGGAGCGAGTTAGGTAGGCTGCCATCCTATCGTCACGGGCCTGGTAGTCTCCATTCAGTTGGCTCGTCACCAGCTGTGAATCACTGAAGACCACCAGTTGCCGTGCCCCTAGAATTTTTATGCTGCCCAGCCCTGCGATTAGTGCTTCGTATTCAACTTCATTGTTTGATGCTTTGAAGTCCAGAGTCAGAGCTTGCTCGATGACAAGGCCCTCCGGAGATTGAAGGACAATGCCTGCGCCGACCCTTTTGGAGGTTGAGGATCCATCGACGAAGACCTTCCAAGATGAGTCGAGGAACTATTTCCAGGACCGCTCCTGTTCTGTTTCGGTTTCTGTAGTTGTCACCTCCTTGCCCCCCAGTTCGGTGTCGAGCTGGCTCGGTACCGAACTAGGAGATGTGAATTCCACAATAAAGTCTGCCAACACCTGGGCTTTGATTGCCGTTCTGGGTCGGTATTGGATATCATACTGTCCCAGTTCGACAACCCATTTGGAGATTCTTCCAGAGAAGTTTGCTTTCCTAAAGAGGGACTAGAGTGGATGTTCGGTCAACACCACTATGGAATATGTCTGGAAGTAGTGAGAGAGCTTGCGGGAGGCACTGACAAGTGCAAATGCAAGCTTCTCCAATGGCAGGTATCTCGTCTCAGCATCCAGCAGGATTTTTCTTGTGTAATAGATGTGCTTTTGCTGCCTGTTATCTTCTCTTATGAGTACCGAGCTCACTGCATGGTCCGAAACTGCCAGATATAAGTATAGGACCTCACCCTGTGCCTGATGGACCCTCGGGAATCTTCCGTCCTCTCCTTCTGCACCCCGGGGGCTGACCTGGGTCTCGGAGGAGGAAAGAAAATCGCGGGTATCAATATTTTTTTGTACGGGTATGCCAGATTTACTTTCTATTTGGAATTTGGAATGGTGATAATCCGGAGATTCACCTTCACAAATAGAAAGGAAATCAATCCTTTTTTCTAACTTTTCAAATTGCATAAATATTAAGAAAAGAAACAAGTTTCTTTTTTGAGAATGCCGTAGGAGGCGTTTTTGTTTGTTTGCCGTGAAAGGAGATTTTACAAAACTCATCAAACATGAAAGACAAGAATTGTGATTTCTTTTTTTTGTCTCTTTAAGCAATACAAACTACAATAGAAAAGTAAGAAAAGGGATCTAACTTCTCATGAGATTGTGGGGACACGTTGAGATCGACGGTCGCAAGTCATGTATGGACTTCGCCATCGTCCTTCAAATGAGAACGGTTGATGCATTGATTCTTCGGCTTGGCTCCTAACCTCAGTTTTTTAAAGGACAAGGACCAAGAGGAGGTCCTATATCCAATGAAAAACCAAGTAAACGGGCTGAAAAGCCGCTTTTAGGCCATGTTGGAGAAGGAGGGGACCTTGGGGGGATGGCCCCCCAAGGGACGTTGATCACCTTGTGGTGCTTCTTGCAGCAGAGTAGCAGGACTTCGTCTGGATTTCTTTGGGAGAAATGCAGAATTTCAAGTCGATGTGTGTATCGATTTGCCGATAGATGTCTCTCTCTTGGAAATGGATCTCCTTTAATAGGCCTTTGATAGCCATGAGGTGATTATGAGCATTGATAGCCATGATGAGAGAATTGATGAGGAGTTACAAGTTGATTCTATAACTCCTTTTTCATGGCTTGTGATTGGCCGATGAAGGTAGTGGGCATTTAATTCCCTTTAAGCTTCATGATGATGGGAGTTTCATGGGTTAAATGCCATGATTGCTTGGATTTGTAACTCCCAAATGCTTGAATCTGATTGGGCCGTCCAAAATAATGAGTTAATGACCGCATTAAGTTGTCATAAACGGGTCAATTAACGTCATTAAGTGGTTGCCAAGGCATGTGAAGAGTCGCGGGCCATGCTTCGCCTTTTAAGATTCTTCTTGCGATCATCACAGGTGGATCCACGCATTGTTTGATGTCGGATTGCAGTGCAATCTCAGACATTGATTGATGTTGGTTGGCCGGTGACATCTGTCTTGTCGATTTCACGATCGGTTGGACAGAAAGTATACTTTCTTGGTCACCCGGTTGGCGATCTTGAGGCGATCGGTGATGATTTCATGCTTTTGACGGCGGACCCGAGATGTCGGTGAAGATCAGTCGTTTTCAAGCATCAAACATTGGATTTTCAGAAAATCATAGAGGCAGGAATGCTCGAAACGCGAAGAGGATCGAAAAACGGGCAATTTGGTGCAAAATCCGGCGACCCGGATTTGCAAGGTCGCCGGCAACCATAGGGCTTTGGCCCGTTTGGTCGCCGAGCGTCGTTTTCGGCCGTTTTTCGTCTTTTTCGTTTCTTTTTTCTTCTGTATTTTTCTTGAAATTTTTTCTCAATTATTGACTTGATTTTCTTGGAGAAATCTTGACGAGAACCCGCGCGAAATCGGAGAACAAAGTTTCCCATTTTTCGGGAAAGCCGAAGACTTTGTAGCCGATTTTCCGTCAAGAGTCGAAACTAGGTCAAACGATGTCGGAATGACCTGAAAATTGAGGCGAAGCTTCTTGAGCAGTGGATAGGACCAACCATGAGCTTTTATTTGAGTTTTGAATCCGTTTGGGGTCCCATCGATGCTTGACTTGATTTTGCTGCGGGAAATATGCCGAGCTTTGATATGTGGTCAAACGATGTCCGATTAACCTAAAATTTGATGAGGAGCCTATTGGAGTCATTTTAAGACGTTCCATCAGCTCCGTTTTGGATGTCATGGTCCCGGGTTGCTCCGCCGCCGGTAGGCTTGATTTTCTCTCAGAGCATCGAAACCTGGTCAAACGTTGTCGGAATGACTTGAAATTCGACGTGCAGCCTTTTGGAAGCATGTTGAAGCCATTCATGTACTTTGTTTCATGAGTGATGACTTCGGTGGTTCCCGCCGCCGAGAGGCTTGATTTTGCTGCTCGAGCGTTGATGGAGGGTCAAACATTGTTTGTTTGACTTGAAATTTGGCATGGAGCCCTTTGAAGACATTCTAGAGTCTTCCATTGGCTCTGATCGAAGTTTTAGTGTCTTCGATGATGTCGCTGCCGGGAGCGCTTGTTTAGCTATCGGAGCAGTGAAGTTAGGCCAAACGATATCGAAATGGCCCGAAACCTCAGGTGTACCCCTCTTTTGGCTGCCTTGAAGGATCTTTCAGTTTCTGTCTGATTCTGACAAAATCTGATGCTTGAAGTAGCCTTGCCTATTTTTAGCAGGATGCAGCTTCACGAGGCTTCTTGATGTTGAGGAGACATGGTGGCTTTTTTTGTGTCAACAAATGCCCCCTTGAGGTACAACAACGAGTAGCTTTTTGGAGTCGATGTGCCTCGAAGAGAAACTTGGAGGAGAGATTCCAACTTGACCAAAAGTCTTGAGCTTTTTTTTTTTTTTTAATAGCCTTTTGAGTTTCCGAGGGAATTTTATGGTAGTGAGAGGGATCACGTACCATCTCGAGGCAAAGTTTTGAAAATGAGATGGGGTGTTTGGATTTTGGGTTTTGGATTTTGGTTTTTGACCTTGTGACCTAACAAGCTGTATGTGGCAAGTTAGGGGGTCGGGGTCTGATTTTGATTTTGACCTTGTGACCCAACAAGCTGTATGTGGCAGGTTGGGGGGTCAGATTTGGGTTTTTGGTTTTGGTTTGGTTTGGATTTTGATTTTGGTTTTAGTCTTGTGACCTAACATGCTGTATGTGGCGAGCTAGGGGACTAGAATTTGGTTTTGTGAAATGTCAATTTCAAGATTTTGGCTCAATTTTGTTCATGAGGTTGGATGGTTTGATTTTTGGAAACTCATGAGGCTTTCTTTTCTCTTTTTTTTTTGAATGGTCCCATCAACTCAAAAGAGGCATGGGACTTTTTTGCTCTTTTTTCTTTATTTTTTTTTTTTTTGCTTTTGGTAAGAGGAATATTTTGACTAAAAGCCACTTTTAGTGCCTAGGTGGTCAAACCTGGCTCATATAGGCTAACCCATGGGACCTTAGGTTTTGAAGATGGCCTAAATCTCACATGGTGTCATATTTGTAGAGAATATCTAAAAATATCTCTTTTGTGTAGAGAATATCTAAAAATATCCTTAGTTGGAGAGAATTTCTCAAGTTTTCTTTTTGTGGAAAGATTCTCTCAAAATATCTCTCTTTTGGGAAAGTAACTAAATTTTAGTACTTACCTCTTTTCTTTCTCATTGTTTCCTCTTTTGGCTTGCTCTCTTCTATAAAAGCAAGAGGGTTGTTTCTTTTGCTCCATTGCTTTCTTTTTGCAAGAAATCTTCAAGAGTGCTCTCCAAGATTAGAAGTGCTTTGTTTCTTCTTCAAGGATCTTCAAGCTTTTCTTCTTCTTCTCCATCAATGGCTTTAAGTAGGTTTTCTTCCTCCACAAGAATCTCCATTGTAGAAGTAGCTTCTTCATTTTTTTTCTTCTCTTCTTCTTTTTTTTTTTCTTTTCTTTTTTTTTCTCAAGCATGTTTTCCCTTTTTTTTTCGTGCTTCTTCTTTTTTTTTTTCTTTTTCTTTTTTTTTTCTCTTCTTTTCACGGTTTTCTTTTTTTTTTTCACCGTGTATATGTTTTTTTTTTCCACACGCTGACTTCTTTTTTTTTTTTTTTTGCCAGCGATTTTTCCCTTTTTGTTCTGTTTTCATGCTGATTTTTTTTTGTCAGCGTTTTTTTTTTTTTTTTTTTCTGTTTTCTGCTTTTGCACGCTGATTCCTGTTTTTTTTTTTTTTCAGCGTTTTTCCTTTTCTTTTTTTTTTCTGCTACTTTTTTTTCCTTTTTTTTCTGTTTTTCTTGGCTGTACGGACAGCCTGCCACGTGGCAATGGGCCACGGCCTGTGGGCCAAATATATATATATTTCTTTTTTGCTGAGATTTTTTTTTCTCTCTCTCTCTCTCTTTCTTTTTCTTTTTCCTTGTTTGCTCACCATGATAATGAGGCTATGCAATTTCAATATGTATGCATTTTTTTTTGATGCATCAAGATAGAGGGCTAGAGTCTCTAGGTCAAGCCAACATGATTTTGCAAGGATTTTTGTAGTAGAATTCTGTCATTTTGATGTTGATTGATCTTTTCTCTTCCATCTTTTGCAGGTAGTTCTTCTAGAACGAACAAGGGTAAAGGTCCTGTTACTGACGCACCTCGTCGGTCTGCTTGATCTTCCAATGCGGCTGTTCAGCAGGCTTGGGAGAAGGTCCAGTTCATGGAGAAGAACTTGGAAGAATGTGATTCCCTCAATCGTGATGAGATGAGACAGCGATTGATCGCTCTCAAAGATGAGGAGTTCTATAAGATCATGGTAAGCAGCCGTCCTTGGGTTACGGACGATCGGAGCGTTGTGCTCAAGCCTACCTTCTTCTTTGGTGATGCAGTTCCCGACGACTTGACATACCAAAGGAGATGTTTTCAATTCTCTTACGTAGCAGATGGTGAGGAGAGAACTATTTTTACCCGGTCGACTTTCGATCAGACCATCTCGATCCTGAGCCTTTCTCCCATGTGCCCTAAAAGGGAAGATCCTCCGAGCTAGGTGAAGAGGACCAGTGTGATCAAGACCAGGATTTTTGTTGGCGGCCCTTCCGGTTTTGCAAAGAAGCCACCTGTCCGTATGGACATGTTGATGCCAGCAAGTGGCTACCAAGGTTCTGATCATCCATCGGTCGATTTGAGACCGGTGGGCCTTGGTGTTTTTCGGGGTAACGGCAGCAATTGGGTGAAGCCTTTTCGACTTCGTGGCCGTTTCAGTGCTGACTCGAATTGGGAGTCATGAACTGATCATACCCTGAGGATTGGCAAGGCCGTTTTACGGTAGGTCGAGATTTTTGATGCGGTTCGCGCTTTTCGGCAAACAGTTGTTTTCTCCGATGAGGCTTTCATGGCCATGCTGGAGTCATTCCTTCCACAAACCAACACCTTCATTGTGACGAATGGTGAGATTGGTTTTTCTTTGAAGGAACTGAGCACCATCACGGTTGCCTATCCTCGGCAAACTCTATGAGGAGTTTATGCCTATTGACAGCGTCCTTGAGGAGCAATCTGAGGAGTTTAGGCTTGTGTACTTTCAGCTCGTTGCCTTCTATGATTTTTTGAAGGAGAAGGAGGGTTCGAAAGTTAGATGCAGCAGTTGGAGAAGTTGCAGCTCCAACTTTTTTGACAGCGGGGATTCTTCTAATGGCATGGCCCAAGATGCTAGGGCTAAAGCATCAAGTTTGAAGAAGATCGCCGCCGTGCAAGAAGATTTAAAGAAGTTCTTCGCAAGCACGGATGCCATTTGTCCTAACATTGTGTTGCGGAGAGATCTCGCTGTTTACCTCACTTACTGGCTAGGTGAGGCTGTTTTTGCTGGAGGAGATGGAATGTACATTAGGCCGCACTGTATTTTTCCGGCTTGTCAGATGGCGTTTGGAGAGCGGCTGGCTTTGGTACCTGTTTTTTACTACTATTTGTGTACCGAACTTCAGGCTGCTGCTTTCCTGGGTCGACTTGGGCTTCCCATGAACAGGGTATTTTCTGCCCACATCTTCTATTCGTGGTATGTATACCACTGTCCTAACTTCCATCGTTTGGGAGTTGCATAGGACGAAGATCCTTTTATGATTCGTTTGGCTAGAGGGACAGCCGTTCCCGAATCACTTTTGTCTGTCCGTTTGAGGATCCAACTTTTTAGGGACGTCGAGATTGGGCAGTCTTCGGTGAAGCTTTCTCCGGGTATGTGGAAGAAGGCTTTTGACTTTGGTGTCTCCCGTGATTTGACCAAGGCAAGGTCGGGAAGACACTATGCTTTGACAGACGCGGAGAAGAGATGGCTCTTCAACATACGGGTTGGTACGATGGTGTACCGTAGACATCTTTTCGTCGACATCCAATCGTATATCCCTTCGCGTTTTGCATTGCAGCTTGGCTTCTCCCAAGGCGTTGTTGGAGCGCCTTTGAGCATGGTGAAGCGTTTTGGAGGTTTGTAGGATGGGAGAAATGCATGGGCTTTTTATAGCGCTGAGGGCACTACCACCATGATTTCCTATCCTGAGCTGCCTACCTTCCGGACTGCTGGCTTCACGAAGTGGTTCATGGAAAGCTTTTCAGTGTACCGGGGGCTTTCCAAGAAAGAGCTCGATGTCAAGCAATCTCCTGGGAAGGGTCTTGGCAAATCGGATGGTGTCCGTCGGGAGGAAGTTTTGGCCTTCCTTTCTGGAGAGAAGCATAAGATAGGCTTTCTCAATGAGCAGGACGTCATCAAATCAGGAGCTGCACGAGGGATTCCTGGTGAGGTCTTGAGACAGCTGGAAGAGGAGGAGGCCGAGATCGATGCTATGATACAGGCAGAGCATACAAAGGCTTGCATGGAGTCTACTGAGAAAAGTAGACCATCCAGTGAGGACTCTAACGAGAGGCCTGATGTTGATAGTGGGGCAGGATCGTCAAGCAGATTGACCCACCGTAGTAAGTGGAAGAGAGGACAACGTAGAAATATGAAACGGCACAATAGTCCTTCTGATATTGAAGTTCCTCTCACCATTGTGGAGGAGGTGTCTAAGGATGTTGACGAGCCTCCGGGGAAGAGGAGACAGCTGGTATGATCCTCTTTCTTTCTTTTGTTTCTTCTTTTCTCCTGTAAGAGGTTTTTTTTGTTTTGATCCGCTGCTCTTTTTTTTTTTGTTTTTTTTTTTGCAGAGGAAGACTCAGGAGCATGAGCAGTGGCAAGTCCTCTGGGAAGAACTTCCTCGTGCTGCAGATGGGTCACGGCATTCGGCCGCGTTTTATGGGAACATTCTGAAGAAGCGTGGCCTGAAAACTTTGGAAGCTAAGGCCAAGGGTCTGCTTGAGGAGTTGAACCTTTAGTTGAAGACCATGTTGGATTGAGCTCCTGAGTTGTAACAAACTCTTTTCTTCTTCTTGTTTTTTTTTTTTTGGTACCTCCATGTATAAACAGTTTTGGTACTATATTTTGTATCTCATTCTTTTTACTTAAATCATTTTTTGATGAAAACAATTTTGAGCAAAAGTTGATGGGAATGTTTGTTTAAGAATTTGATCAAAAGGTTATCATTTTGTGAAAATCTTTTGTCAAAGAGTTGTTTTGGGCATGAAAGCCAATTTTGTGGCAAAAAGCCTGGTTTTTGATGGCTTAAAAAGAGAAATTTTGGTGGCATGGATGCCTAATTTTGTGGCGTAAGAGCCAAAATTTGTTTTGCGGCAAGGGAGCCAAAAAATTTTGAGATGGCATTAGAGCCAAAGTTTTTTTTTTTTGTTTGGAGAATGAAAGCCAAAGTTTTTTTTTTGTTTGTGGCATGAGAGCCAAGGTTTTTTCTGTTTGTGGGATGAGAGCCAAGGTTTTTGGATGGCGTGAAAGATGATTTTTGGAAAGGCACAGGAGCCGAATTTTAAGATCGCATGAAAGCCGAAGTGTTTTTTTTTTTTTTTTTGTTTTGTTTTGGCATAGGAGCCAGATTTTTGAAAACCAAGTTTTGTTTTGTTGGCATGAAAGCCGATTTTGGTGTTTATAGCCGAATTTTTTTTTTTTGGCATTTATAGCCGAATTTAGCGTTTATAGCCGGATTTTGGCGTTTATAGCCGCTTTTTGGCGTTTATAGACGGATTTTGGCGTTTATAGCCGAATTTTTCTTTCCTTGTTGTTTGTTTTGTTTTTGCATGGAAGCCAGATTTTTGGAAACCAAGTTTTTGTTTTGTTGGCATGAAAGCCGATTTTGGCATTTATAGCCGATTTTTGGCGTTTTATAGCCAGATTTTTTTTTGTTTTGGCATTTATAACTGAATTTGGTGTTTATAGCCGGATTTTGGCGTTTATAGCCGGATTTGGTTTTCAAAATGCAGGTATCGACTAAATGTCGCCTCCCCGTTGAATGGTCTTGCAAGTATCGATGGAATGTCGCTTCCTTGCTCATTCGGTTTTACGAGTATTGATGGAATGTCACTTCCTCGCGGGCTGGGTTTTGCGAGTATCGATGGAATGCAAGTATCGACTAAGCGTCGCTTCCCTGCCTTTCCCAAAACTTTTGGTTTTACGGGTACTGACTTGATGTCGTTTCTCTGCGATTTTTGAAATTTGAGGTTTTCTCGAACCATTTGAAATTTGGGTTGTGGATAGCAACTGGAATATTGCGTCTCCACGATTTTGAAATTTTGAGGTTTTGCAAGTATCGAATGGGGTTCGCTTCTTTGCGATTTTTGGGTTTTGGAAGTATCGAATGGGGTTCGCATCCTTCCGGCTTTTTCTTGGGTTTTGGAAGTATCGAATAGGGTTCGCATCCTTCCTTTTTTTTTGGGTTTTGGAAGTATCGAATGGGGTTCGCATCCTTCCGTTTTTTAGGTTTTGCAAGTATCAACTGAATGTCGCTTCCCCGCGGTTTAAAAAAAACCAATTTTTTTTTGTTTAGAGACACAAGGGTCATAAATTTTGACTTAAAACCATTTTGGTTGTAAAAGCCGAGGCAGACTAGGGTGAAAATTCCTAAGTCCTGGTTTTTTATTCAAACCAAGAATTTTGGGTTCAAGGATCAAAATTTTTGGTCAAGTCTGGGAAGAGGCTCCTAAACTTGGATTTTTGGATTTTGATTTTTTTTTTTTTTTTGAACAATGAAACGATGAAAGTAAGCATTGTTTTGAAAGATTTTTTCTTGGAAACTTCAACATAAAGATGAAAATTTCAAAAGGGGTGGGTTTGACGAGCAAGTACCTTGGAAATAGGCTTTGGCAGTGTAGATATCGTTCTGACCCGTTTGAGGAAGTCTTCAAGGGTAGTACAGCTTCAAGAACTTGTCGTTGATGGGCAGCATACATCTATCTCCTTCCATGTTTAGAAGAGCGTATACGCCGTTGGAGAAGACTTTGTCGATGACGAAGGGTCCCTCCCATTTAGGTTCAAATTTGCCTTTGGATTTGTGGGCAAAAACTATGGGTCTTTTTACTGCAAGAACCAAGTCACCCTTTTTGTAGACGCGTTCCCTGACCTTCTTGTCGAAAGATCCCGCCATGCGTGCTTGGTACAACTCAATGCTTTGTAGAGCTTCGAGTCGTCTTTCATCGAGATTATCCAGCTCTTGGAGTCTCAATTTGGCATTGCTTTCTTGCGTCATATAATTTTGCAAAGATACCCTTAAGGAAGGAATTTGTACTTCCAAAGGGACAACAACTTCGCATCCATAGACCAATGAGAATGGTGTACTATGGGTTGGTCCTCTAATGGTGGTTCAATATGCCCATAAAGCTTCTGGTAGTTTGCCGCCCCAATCTCTTTTGTGACTGGAGACCATTTTCTTGAGAATTTTGTAGAGTGTCTTGTTGAAAGCTTCTGCTAGTCTAATCGCTGCCGGATTATATGGAGTCGAAGGACAATTTTGGATTTTGTACTTGTCGCGGAACCTGTAGAATCTATGATCCCGGAATTGTGGTCCGTTATCATGGACGAATCTTTTAGGTATGCCGAAGCGACAAATAATGTTGATGCGCAAGAACTGAAAGACTGATGAAGTCTTCATTTCACTGAGCACAAATGCTTCTGACCACTTGGAGAAATAATCCATAGTGGCGAAGATGAAGCGATGACCTTTGCTTGATGGGGGAGAGACAGGACCTATGATGTCCATACCCTAGGCTTCGAAAGGCCACGAGATTGCTGTTGGATGTAGCCATTCTGGAGGCATGTGGATATAATCTCCGTGAATCTGGCATTTTTGGCAGTGCTTGGCAAATTGTATTGCATCAGCTACCATGGTAGGCCAATAGTAACCTAGCCTTTTTATCTGGTTGTAGAGCTAAGGACCAGCCTGATGGGCTCCACAAAGACCAGCATGTACTTCTTTAAGAGTTTCCTCAGCCTCTTGTTGTGACAAGCAGCGAAGGAGTACTCTGTTGAAGGATTTTTTGTAAAGTGCTTTTGAAGGTATATCCAAATGAAAGTTTGGGGCTCGTCTTTGGATGCTTACCCGATCTTTTGGATCTTCAGGTAGTATTCCGAACATGATGTAATCAATGAACGGATCTCTCCAGTCGCCAATCGGAGGTTTGAGGATGGACATCCGACTTCCAACCACTTGGTGGCATTCAACAACTGCTTGGTGTGTGTTGAGAGGAGGGAGAATCTTTCTTTGACACAGTGTGACTTGCATGTTTTCCCCTTCTTGGATTACCATGTATGCGGCGAGTCCAGCTAGGGCATCTGCACGGATGTTTTCACCTCTGAGGATGTGGTTGATGTGACAGATGTTGAATTTTTGTCGAAGCAACTGCGCCTTGTTGTAGTAAGGTAGCAAATCAGGCTTCCTGACTTCATATTTCTGATTCATCTCGTTGACGATCAGTTGAGAGTCCCCAAAAGCTTCCAACATAGTGATGCCGGATTTGAGGGTGAGTTCCAATCCTACAATTAGGGCTTGGTACTCAGCTGCATTGTTTGAACATGGTTCCAGTAGCGAGAAGGCATGTGGAATCATGTATTTGTCAGGGTTGACAAAGAGGATGCCGATTCCCGATATTTGCTTTCCTTTTTCATTTGTGCCGGGTGCACCGTCAAAGTACATGTCCCAGGAAGCATTTGATAAGGAAGTTTCCACGTTGTAGACAAATTCGTCTGGGAGATCATCCCTGAGTGGAGAATCTTTAGGCAATGGATGCTCTACGAGGAAGTCTGCTAGAGCTTGGCCTTTGATTGCTTTTTGTGGTACATACCTAATATCAAACTGTGATAAAAGGATGGACCATTTTGCCAGTCGGGTATTGAGAGAACCTGCTTTTGTGACAAGGACCTTTAAGAGGTTGATCCTCGAAATCAGGTAGACTGTGTTCGACAGCAGATAGTGACGTAGTTTTTGTACGGCAAACATCACTGCAAGGCATTCTTTTTCGACTGGGGAGTAGCGATGTTCTGCACCTACCAACATGCGGCTAAGGTAATATAGAGCAGCCTCTTTTCCATCTTCGTTTTCTTGTGCGAGCAGAGCACCCAAAGAGTGGTCGAGAGCTCTTGTGTACAAGATAAATGGTTTTCCAGTTGTGGGGGCAGCCAGTACTGGAGGTTTGATGAGGTATGCTTTGATGTCTTGAAATACATTTTCACATTCAGCATCCCAGACAAAGTCCACGCCTTTCTTCATCAGGCGAGAGAATGGACGGCATTTCCCTGATAGATTGGAGATGAACCATCGGATGTAGGCCAGCCTTCCTTGAAGCCCTTTTAATTCTCTTAGGGTTCTAGGAGATGGCATTTCCAGGATAGCCTTGACTTTAGTGGGGTTAAGTTCTATTCCAGCTTTCCGTACTATGAATCCGAGAAACTTACCCGATGAGACACCGAAGAAGCACTTTAGTGGATTCATCCGCAATTTGTGTTTGCGCAGTCGGAGGAAGATTTCTCGAAGATCGTCGAAATGGTCTTCTTTTCTTCTTCTTTTGATGGCGAGGTCATCAACATAGCATTCGACCGTCTTGTGCTGTATATCTTGGAATATTTTCATCATAGCCCTCTAATATGTTGCACCTGCATTTTTCAGAGCAAATGGCATGACAGTGTAGCAATACACGCCAAATGGTGTGCGAAATGACGTATGCCTTTCATCTTCAGGATGCATCTTTATCTGATTGTAGCCAGAGAATCCATCCATGAATGTCATTCGCTTGAACCCATAGGTTTTGTCAATCATCACCTCTGGTATGGGAAGCGGGAATTCATCTTTAGGTCATGCATTATTCAGGTCTCTGTAGTCAATACAGACCCTCATCTGCCCATTTTTCTTTGTCACGGGGACGATGTTGGCTAACCATTCAGGATACTGCTCCTCACGGATGAAGCCAACGTTTTTGAGTTTCTGAACTTCTTGTTCAATTTTGTCCATCACGTCGGGACGAAATCTTCTTTGGCCTTGTTTGACAGGCTTGATTTCTTTTTGCAAGTTGAGCTTGTGGACTGCTACTTTGGGATCCAAGCGAGGCATTTCAGTATAAGACCATGTAAAGCAATCAACGAACTCGCGAAGAAAAGAGATATACTCGGGTAACTCATCATCCTTTATATTCTTGCTTATGAATATAGGACGTGGGTTATCAGGTGTTCCCAAGTTTATCTTTTGAACAGGGTCTTCTGTCGGAAGGTTTGAAGGTGGTTCCTCCACAGTATTTTCAGAGGCTTCCAACTCAACAAGACTTTCTGGAGTGCCAGAGAAATTTTCAGACTGAGGCTCTGTTTCTGTCCATGGATCTTCTTGATCAGTGTCCTTCTCAAGGCTCGCAATGAGATGGTTCCAATCATTTGCTGGAATTGGGTTGAAGTAGGGTACTTCTTTTGGAGACGATGATTCTTCTGGGTCAGAGAACCGCTCGTCTGTGTCATCAGGCAATTCCTCTTTATCATCAGAGAAATTATAGCAATTGGAGGAGCTTTCTGGATTTTTGACGAATAACTCCTCAAAGAGATATCCAGGGATATCGATGTCTTCATGAAATGTTGAGGCTTGGTCGGTAAAGCGACTTTGTAGCCATGGTGTCAACTGTCTCATAGGAGCGGTAGGATCATACCCCAACCCATATGAAGACTTGCCTTTGTGAAAGTGGATTTTCCAATCTTCTGGTTGACTTTTGGTCAGGGTGGGTTCCAATGTTGCGAGAATACCACGGCCACCTCCAAAACCAGTCGGATTTTGAGCGTCGTAGCCCATTTTCTTCATGATAGCTTGTGCCATCGGACTATATAGGGATAGCTGAGGCATACCTTCATTTTGGAAAGGTTCAAGCAAAGAGTTCAGTGTAGATGCTCCCGATCTATGGAAGAAGATTGCTTTTTCTTTTGGCGAAGTTGCCGGAATAACAAAGGAAGCCGACGTAGGGTTTCTATGTCAGCAACTGTCTCCAATGGATTGAGAGGGGGCTGATCTCGCTGAGTATCGGCTTGGCTTGATGCTGTGTCATCTTCTGACTCTGACTCCGAGTCTGTGTCATGCATAATAGACACAAAGTAGACAGTGAACTTGCCCCCAGCCTTTTGTTTTATCTTCTTTACTTTGATAGTGATTACCAAAGGGTTTGGAGATTTGAAGGAGACGACGAAGGGAGCTTGACCGCTTACTTCGAGTTTGGTGGAGGGTTTGTTTACCGCCGGTGATTGCTGAGGAGCCTTGCCTTTATCTTTCTGGAGGCTGTCAGCAAAGTGAATTGTTTCTTCCTCCTGTTCTTTTTTCCATCTTTATACATTTGAGCATCTGCAAAATGGACATCTCTGCCTTTGAAGGGCTTTTTGTCTCCAAACACTCGATGTATCAAGCCATCGTCGCCAATGAACTTGATGCACTGATGTAGAGTTGAAGGGACGACACCATTTTCATGTATCCAAGGGCGTCCAAGGAGTATATTGTAATATGAAGGGGTCCTTATTGCATACACAGTGACTTCAAAAATAAGATCACCGATTTGTAATTTGAACCTGATTTTGCCGATAGGCCTTTGAGCGCTGCCGTCATATCCGAAGATGGATATAGACGTGTGACTCAGCTTGCTAGGTGGGATGCCCAGTTCTTCGAGTGCCGAAGTAGAAATAAGGTTGAGTGCAGAACCTGGATCGATCTGAACTCTGTGTACTGGCATTTCTTTGACGTACCCCGTAAAGTACAAGGGTAGGTTGTGCTTTGTCTCGCCTAGCAGGAGGTCATCCTTGTCGAAGGCAATTGTTGCACTTGCTGCTTTTGTACCAAGAGGCATTCATTGCTTGATCCCTCATTTTTCTTCTTTTCTCCCTTTGGGGGAGTATTTGATTTTTTGACCCTGTAGTCCATTTCAATTTGTAGGACTTGTAGGGCGTGTTTGTCGACATCTGCATTCAGCCTTTGTAATTCTGAAATGAGACTATCACGAGTTTGTGGAGACATTCGTAATAAGTCAAGGATGTGCAGACGTGCAGGTATGTGTTTGAAGTGCTCAATCAAGTCGTACTTGAAAGCCACCTTCGGGCCTGCATTTTCATTATTATTGCCACTTGGGGCGCTTATAACTTGCTTTCCCGAAGGATTTACATAAGAAGAAGAAGGTTGGTTGTAATTTTTGTGGTAATCCCGGCCAGAACGGGTACCTCTACCAACTTCAAGAGCTTCTAGAGAAGGGTCTTCTTTTGGAAGATCACTCTCAGGATCAAAGGGTTGATCCTTTGCGGAAGACGTCTCTGTAACATCATTGGTGTCTTCAGTAATTGTGTTGCGCGGAGCAATTTCCGGGAACAAGTCCTGAACAGCATCCAACAACCTTTCTGTATTAGTCCAGACATCGTCTATGAGATCAGGCATCTGGGACCAATCGACTGGGCTTTCAATGAAGAAGATTTCATTGACAGGAGTTTCTTCAAGATGATCAATCGGGAGAGGCTTAAGTTCCGATGTCACAGCTTCAGGAGACGAGGGGTGAGAGGATGATATCTCAGTGGAAGTCACCTGAGAAGATGTAGCTCCAGATGATACATTACCGGTTGGGGTGTACGTGTCTTCGGAAGCTTCAGAGGCACTATCGTCCTGAGCTATCGAATTGCAGGTCATCCGGACAGGAGATGCCCCTAGTGCAGACTGTTGGGAATCGGACTCATCCTCAGATGTAAGAGGATCATCGATCCAATTGTTTTCTCCATTTTCAGGAGTTAAAGGAGAAAGTTCCCGTTGATTTTCAGAGAATTCTGGTTCTGGATCATGATGAAGATCATTGATGCGATCCTGCTCCTGCTCTATAGCAAGATGTTGCAAGATTCTTGTATATTCCTCAAGATCAGGCATAGGAGCCAAATCTTCTTGGTCATCTGCTCCTTGGTTGGTGCTGGATCGACAGCACTTTCTTGAATAGGGTCCTGGTCTTCTTCGTCATAGGACCAGGATCCTTGTGGCTGTAATGGGTTATACCAAATTACTGGCATAAGATGAGACTCGGGGATCCATTCCTCGTCGGAGAGGTAGTCTCCTGTTTCAAGGGATTCTTCCCACTCATTGATATCACTGGCAGTATCACTGGACTCGTATCCATTCATGGAGAATCCAACTACCGAGTTGCAAGAGTATGATGCCCCCTACACATTTTCATTTTTGCATAGAGGTGGCATGAAATCATCAAGGGTGAATTTTCTTACCGCCTTTGAAGTTTTGGGAAGAGATTCTTCCATCGTCCCTAGTGAAGCATTGGAAGAAGTTTTTGCGTTTTCAAGGACTTCTTGTTTTGGTTAAGACTTCAGCTGCTGTTTGTGGTAGTACATCTGAGCATTTGTACGCCATTGCCTTCCATTTGTGAATGAAGTCGTATGTTGACTCATTCTCTCACTGTTTTAGGCTGCAGAGTTGAGCCATAGTAACATGATGATCCTCACCTTGGAAGTGGGTCAGGAAGCGTGTCTCTAGCATAGCCTAGTTCTGGATGGAGTTCTCCGGCAGAGTGGAGTACCAATCAAAGGCTGTACCTTTTAGGGTACTTGCAAAGAGGCGAATCTTGAGGGCATCTTGATCCGCAATGGCTCCCGTCAGGATCTTGAAATGGATGACATGCTGTCTGGCTGAACCTTTCCCAGTATATGTCGAGAGAGTAGGTTGTTTGAATT
Organism: Umbellularia californica; assembly: GCA_028538565.1. Taxonomy (NCBI): domain Eukaryota; kingdom Viridiplantae; phylum Streptophyta; class Magnoliopsida; order Laurales; family Lauraceae; genus Umbellularia; species Umbellularia californica. The sequence continues at coordinate 36,801,166 of JAPQWN010000005.1, read as the reverse complement.
TTGCAGGGAACGGAACCGAGTCCATCCATAAAGGGTAGGGTGGCTTGATCCCATGTTCTTTCAATGTATCCTCTTCTTTTGCTTTTGCGAGGATATCGTCCACATCCTTTTTGGTAAGGGCGCGCGACTCATTGTTTTCTGCATTGCCCTCGTCATCTTCATGATTCGGAGGGGTTTGGTTGTTAGGTGGTGGACGCTGTAGAGTGAAAATAAGGTTTTCCATTAGAGCCTCAATTCTCTATTGTCCTTGCTCCAACTGCTGGATCCGTGTGGTTACGTCATCATGAGGTGGAGGCTGCTCAGAACTTGTAGCCAAGACGTTCATCCCTCGGGATTTGAACGAAGAAATCGTCCTGGTGACTAAGCTGGGGCTCATTCTTTTGGATGAAGAATTTGAGGAGTGGTTACTCCGGTGTCCTTGGCTTGAAGGAGTGGAGGATTCTTCTAGATGTGTTCGTGTTCGGGAGACGCTGCGAGTCACCGGACGTCTAACACTGATTTTTGTTGCTGACTTCTGGCGTTTTCTCGTTTTGCCAACCATATGAACAGCAATGAATTGGTCGGTTCTTTCTTTTTCGACCCATTTATTTGAGACATGGAGATTAGAACACTGGGTTCTTTGTTTCTCAAGTCCCTTTTGTCGATATGCTGCACGGCGACGCATACGACGAGCAATTTGAGCTTCAGTCAGCTCTGGCTGGGCTCTGGCGATGAGGGATGTAGTCCCTTGTGCGCAGCAGCCGAGTTTGTATTCTTTGTAGCTTGGCAAGGACAGAATCTGGATGCGGTCCTTTGTTTGTCGCAGTGAAGATTTGAATTTTGCAAGCTCGGCCCCTGTTGAGATGAAGGGTCGACTCGCAGGAGTGCAGGCTTCAGCATGTTTTTGCGTAGTCCTAACAATGCAGGATTTGATTTTGGGCTTGTAGGAGCAAGCCGGCTCATGATGATTTTGTTTGTTTTTTGGGTGGATGGTAGGTTTCTCCTCTTTCATGTAAGAGAGAGGGTAGAACCGATTCTCCTTGAGAGGGGTCAGGTATGCTGGCTTTGTAGATGTTCGGTACCTCCGTTGCTTTGGTGAAGATCTCGGAGACCAGGTTTTGAGGTAAACTTGGTTTCTTATGGGTTGAGGCTTCATGGGAGCGCCATGGGCTTCAGGCTTTTTGTTGTTCGCCCTTGGTGCCAAGTTAGTGACACGTTGCGGGGAGATTTTCTGCTTCTTGGTAGGAACAGTGTCTTCTGCGGGGAGTGGGAATGGTCCCAACGACCCGAAGACGATGGTCCGGGGAGTTGAAGTTGACCCAGTGTTTGGAGAGTTGTCGAGGGAGATGACGATTCGGCAACTGGCAGGGCGCTTATGCTTGTTTTGCTTGTCTTGAAGCATAAGCTGGTACTTGTTCTCATCGAAAGTGATGGTTAATGAAGCTGCCATTGTTAGTTTTGGAAAACTTCTGAAACAAGACCAAATCCATTATTAATCACAAGAATATGGTGATCATAAATGGAGAACAACTATGGTTTTGTCTTTTCAAATCACTTGAGGGGACATGGCCCAACCCAAGGACGATAAATAAGGCAACAGGCCATAGAGGATACAATTGTTCTAAAATGCAAGTATGGTAGGCTCAAAGTGAGCATTCCAGTGATTGTTAGAAGCAATTGTAGACCTTAATTCAAATTACCGAGAAGCAAGGCTCACTGGAGGTAAAATGATATAAGGTTGGAGATACAAATGTGTCGGTCGCGAATACAGTAGACCCGAAAGGGCGTACTAGCATCGCTAGGCACAAATGTTACAAATCGCATCCTTGGGAAGGACACGAGATGGGATTTTTTTTTAAAAAGGTCAAATTTGGGTTCATAAAGGAGAGCAACCGGTATTCCAATCCGAACCACAACTAAACATTTCTGCGAGTGTTAAATCCGAAAGAGAAAGGAACCAGAATTTCTCAAATGTGAATCCAGTATTGACGGAAGTTTTTTTTTCCTTTTTTGAAAGGTCAAGATTAAATTCATCAAAGAGAGCAAATGGTATTCCAATCCGAACCACTACTCAACATTTCTGCGAGCGTTAAATCCGAAAGGGAAAGAACCAAGATTTTTCGATTCTGAACTCAAAAATGACGGGAGTTTTTTCTTTCTTTCTTTTTTTTTTTTTTTGAAAAATGCACATAGGTTTCCAATTCGATCTTATGAAACCTTAGTAGATAGATTAGCCCCCAGGTAAGGGTAGGATTACTTAATGTACCCGTTTGGAGGACCCTTGCCTCGAACAGTCTAGCTGTCTACATACTTTACACAAGGCTTTTCTTGAATCCACTTTAGTCAAAGAGCGCAATTGATGCAACCTTAGTGGCTTTTTTTTTTTTTTTGAAAGATTTCTAATGAACTCATCAAAGAGAACAAGTGGTGTTCCAATCCGAACCACAACTCAACATTTCTGCGAGCGTTAAATCCGAAAGGGAAAGAACCAAGATATCTCAATTTTGAGCCCAAAAGAAAGAAAACTGTTTTTTTTTAAGTTATAATTTTTTTGAAATCCCAATTGGACTCATCAAAGAGAAAAGATGGCCCAATCCCCGATATGAACGATAGCTGCAAACATTTCTGTGAGCTATCAAGTTCAAAGATTTCTCAAAGTTGAATCTTGAGAAAGAGAGATCATTTTTTTTTTTGAAAGAATTTGAAATGAAGGTGTTTTTTTTTTGAAATCCCAATTGGACTCATCAAAGAGAAAAGATGGCCCAATCCCCGATATGAACGATAGCTGCGAACATTTCTGTGAGCTATCAAGTTCGAAGAGGGAAAGATCAAAATTTCTCAAAGTTGAGTTTCTAAGAAAAGGAGATCAGATTTGTTTTTTTTTTAAGTGAGAAAGAACAATTGAAATCCCATCTCATGTTTTTTTTTTTTTTTAGATGCAAAATGCAACATAGGTCACCAACTAGAAAGGAGCCAAGGGATCAAAGCATCACGTTCTCAAGTCAACAAGTCCCACCGGGTGTGCCAACTTGATGGACCCTCGGGTTTCCGTCCTCTCCTTTCGCACCCCGGGGGCTGACTTGGGTCTCGGCGGAGGAGGGAAAATCGAGGGTATCGACATTTTTTTGTACGGGTATGCCAGATTTACTTTCTACTTGGAATTTGGAATGGTGATAATCCGGAGATTCACCTTCACAAATAGAAAGGAAATCAATCCTTTTTTTCTAACTTTTCAAATTGCATAAATATTAAGAAAAGAGACAAGTTTTTTTTTTTAGAATGCCGTAGGAGGCGTTTTTGTTTGTTTGCCGTGAAAGGCGATTTTGGCGTGAAAGGCGATTTTACAAAACTCATCAAATATGAAAGACAAGAATTGTGATTTCTTTTTTTGTCTCTTTAAGAAATACAAACTACAATAGAAAAGTAACAAAAGGGATCTAACTTCTCAGGAGATTGTGGGGACACGTTGAGATCGACGGTCGCAAGTCATGTATGGACTTCGCCATCGTCCTTCAAATGAGAACGGTTGATGCATTGATTCTTCGGCTTGGCTCCTAACCTCAATTTTTTAAAGGACAAGGACCAAGAGGAGGTCCTATATCCAATCAAAAACCAAGTAAACGGGTTGAAAAGCCGTGTTTAGGCCATATTGGAGAAGGAGGGAACCTTGGGGAGATGGCCCCCCAAGGGACGTTGATCACCTTGTGGTGCTTCTTGCAGCAGAGCAGCAGGACTTCGTCTGGATTTCTTTGGGAGAAATGCAGAATTTCAAGTCGATGTGTGTATCGATTTGCCGATAGATGTCTCTCTCTTGGAAATGGATCTCCTTTAATATGCCTTTGATAGCCATGAGGTGATTATGAGCATTGATAGCCATGATGAGAGAATTGATGAGAAGTTACAAGTTGATTTTATAACTCCTTTTTCATGGCTTGTGATTGGCCGATGAAGGTAGTGGGCATTTAATTCCCTTTAAGCTTCATGATGATGGGAGTTTCATGGGTTAAATGCCATGATTGCTTGGATTTGTAACTCCCAAATGCTTGAATCTGATTGGGCCGTCCAAAATAATGAGTTAATGACCGCATTAAGTTGTCATAAACGGGTCAATTAACGTCATTAAGTGGTTGCCAAGGCAAGTGAAGAGTCGCGGGCCACGCTGCGCCTTTTGAGATTCTTCTTGCGATAATCATAGGTGGATCCACGCATTGTTTGATGTCGGATTGCAGTGCAATCTCAGACATTGATTGATGTTTGTGGGCCGGTGACATCTGTCTTGTCGATTTCACGATCGGTCGGACAGAAAGTATACTTTCTTGGTCAGCCGGTTGGCGATCTTGAGGCGATCGGTGATGATTTCATGCTTCTGACGGTGGATCCGAGATGTCGGTGAAGATCAGTCGTTTTCAAGCATCAAACATTGGATTTTCAGAAAATCACAGAGGCAGGAATGCTCAAAACGCGAAGAGGATCGAAAAACGGGAAATTTGGTGCAAAATCCGGCGACCCGGATTTGCAGGGTCGCCGGGCAACCATGCACCTAGGGTCTCCGGCGACCCTGGGCCAGGGTCGCCGGCGACGATAGGGCTTTGGCCCGTTTGGTCGCCGAGCGTCGTTTTCGGTCGTTTTTCTTCTTTTTCGTTCCTTTTTTCTTCTGTATTTTTCTTGAAATTTTTCTTCAATTATTGACTTGATTTTCTTGGAGAAATCTTGACGAGAACCCGTGCGAAATCGGAGCACAAAGTTTCCCATTTTTCGGGAAAGCCGAAGACTTTGTAGCCGATTTTCCGTCAAGAGTCGAAACTAGGTCAAACGTTGTCGGAATGACCTGAAAATTGAGGTGAAGCTTCTTGAGCAGTGGATAGGACCAACCATGAGCTTTTATTTGAGTTTTGAAGCCGTTTGGGGTCCCATCGATGCTTGACTTGATTTTGCTGCGGGGAAAATGTCGAGCTTTGATATGTGGTCAAACGATGTCCGATTAACTTGAAATTTGACGAGGAGCCTATTGGAGTCATTTTAAGACGTTCCATCAGCTCCGTTTTGGATGTCATGGTCCCGGGTTGCTCCGCTGCCGGTAGGCTTGATTTTCTCTCGGAGCATCGAAACCTGGTCAAACGTTGTCGGAATGACCTGAAATTCGACGTGCAGCCTTTTGGAAGCATGTTGAAGCCATTCATATACTTTGTTTCATGAGTGATGACTTCAGTGGTTCCCATCGCCGGGAGGCTTGATTTTACTGCTCGAGCGTTGATGGAGGGTCAAACATTGTCGGTTAGACTTGAAATTTGGCATGGAGCCCTTTGAAGACATTCTGGAGTCATCCGTAGGCTCTGATCGAAGTTTTGGTGTCTTCGATGATGTCGCCGTCGGGAGCACTTGTTTAGCTATCGGAGCAGTGGAGTTAGGCCAAACGATGTCGGAATGGCCCGAAACCTTAGGTGTACCCCTCTTTTGGCTGCCTTGAAGGATCTTTCTGTTTCTGTCTGATTCTGACAAAATCTGATGCTTGAAGTAGCCTTGCCAATTTTTAGCAGGATGCAGCTTCACGAGGCTTCTTAATGTTGAGGAAACGTAGTGACTTTTTTGTGTCAACAGTGCCGGGGTGGAAAGTAGGGAAGGTGCAGAGAGGTATCCTTTGAGCTTTTGAAGGGCGCTTTCGCACTCCAGCGTCCATTGGAACCCTGAGCTCTTCTTGAGGAGTTGGAAGAAGGGACGGCATTTATCTGAAGCTCTGCTAATGAAGTGGTTTAGTGATGCTGCCATCCCTGTAAGCCTCTGGACTTGCTTTGCCGAGATCTGATCGGGATTGGCCTTTATTCCTCGCCTAGTGACCAGGCTGCCCAGGAATTTGCCCGAACCGACGCCAAATGCACACTTGGAGGCGTTCAGCTTGAGCTTGTATTGTTTGAGGACGGCGAAGGTTTGACGTAGGTCAGTCAAGTGGTCCTGTGACCTTTTAGACTTAACGACCATGTCATCAATGTAGACCTCGACCGTCTTGTCGAGCTGGGCCTGAAACATCTTGGTCACCAGCCTCTGGTAAGTGGCACCAGTGTTCTTTAACCCGAAGGGCATCACCTTGTAGCAGTAAATGCCTCTGGGTGTTATGAACGCTGTTTTTTCCTGATTTGGCCTGTGCATCGGAATTTGATGGTAACCTCGGTAGGCATCGAGGAAACTCATCCTATCGTGCCCGGCAATGGCATCGATCAGCTGGTCTATCTTCGGAAGGGGAAAGCTGTCTTTAGGACAGGCTTTGTTGATATCGATGAAGTCTACGCAGACCCTCCAGCTTCCATTCTTCTTTTTGACCACAACCGTGTTGGCTAACCACACAGGGTAGTGGACTTCTCTGATAGCTTCAGCTTCTAACAATTTCTTGACCTCCTCGGTCACAGCCTCTGCTTGCTGGATTCCCGACCTGCTAGTCTTTTGGACTACAGGCTTGTGCTCGGGATCCACATTTAGCTTGTGGCACATGACCTCAGGGTCAATGCTAAGCATCTCATATGGGGTCCAGCGAAGACCTACATGTTCTGTAATAGGAAGTCAAGCATCTCGGCCCTTTCTTGATCCGCAAGCTGACTATTGAGCACGAAGAACCTCTCCGGATCGTTGGGATTGATCCTGACTTCGGTGAGGTCTTCAACGCTCTTCTGCTAGGGAGTTCGGCCAACAGCCTCAAGCTCGGCCTCCAGCTCGGTCATATGAACTCTCTGCGGTTCTGCTTCTCCGGGGACCACGGCCAGGAGGCACTCTTTGGCCATAAGTTGGTCACCGCGGATTATGATTACTTTGAAACCACCTTCCCCGTCCTGCAACGGGAATTTGAGCTTCTGGTGATGAGTGGAGGGGATAGCTTCCATGTTGTGTAGCCAGGTCCTTCCCATGATGGCATTGTATGGGGATGGTGCATCTACCACCACGAAGTCTGTTGTCATGGAGGCTCCTCCCACTTCGACCTTGAGGGAGATCTTCCCTTTGGAGTACATGGACTTGGAGCTGAAGCCCACCAGTGGGGTGCGAGCCGCCTGCAGGTCCTCCTCTCTTAGACCCATCTTTTTGAAGCAGTCAAAATAGAGGATTTCCGAGGAGCTTCCGGGGTCCACCAGGATCCTTTTGACATTGAAGTTCTGCAACCTCATAGTCAGGAGCAGGGGATCATTATGGGGTAGCTGGACCCCGTCCAAGTCTTGGTCAGAGAACCAAATCTTTGGTCTCCCAATACGTGCCTTCTTTATCGAGGGACCGAGCTCGGCCGTCATTACTTGCTTGCCGTGCTAGGCCCTCCTGGCCTCAGTGCGGGCCTGGTCACTGCCCCTAGGAGCGGAAGCCAGGCGGATGACGTCGATGGTTCCCACCGGCTCATCGCTATCCCGGTCATCGGGCTGGCGTTGTTGAGTTTGGTTGACTCTGGGTTCTTTTTTGACGTGATCTCTGAGGTGCCCGTCCTTCACGAGCCTTTCGAGGTGTGCCTTGAAGGCGTGACAGTCCTCTGTCCTGTGTCCTTTATCTTTGTGATAGCCACAGAACTTGCCCTGGTCTCGGGTAGAGGGATCGCCCTTCATAGGCTGGGGCCATTTGAAAAAGGGTTGGGCTTGGATCTTGCCGAGGAGCTTGTAAATAGGCTACTTAAAGATGGTATTGACGGCCTTGTAAGAGGCGCCAATTGGTTTCGGCTTCGCGCTGCCTCCCGAGGTGGGAACAGAACGCGCTGCCGAGGTAGATGGCTCTCTGTTTCGGTCTGCCTCCCTCTTGGCGAGCTTCTTTTCCTTCTTGGAAGGTCGATCCTCGTGCCAGTGGCTGTGGCTTTCTCGAGCTCGGACTTCGTCTTCTTCTTATTCAACGTACTGGTTCACCCTGGCCATCAGTGCTTTCACCTAGGCCACGGGGAACCGCACCAGTTCCTTCCGAAGCTCATTGCCCGGTAACAAAGCTTGTTGGAAGGACTTGATGGCCACTTCGTCGTTGGCACCTTCGATCACGCTGTAGATGGTCCAGAACCTCTTGGCGAACCGAGTGATATTCTCGGTCGGCCTCATTTTGATTGAAATCAGGTCGGCGTCAGTCTTCGGGATGACCTGGTGTGCTTGGAACTTCTCGACGAAGGAATCTCGGAGCTGTCGCCAGCTCAAAATCGATCCCTCGGAGAGTACACAGAACCACCGAAGTGGGAGGTCACCCAGGCTGGAGGAGAAAACCTTGCAATCGAGGTTGCCGTCACCGCCAAACACCGACATCTTCTGGGTGAAGTGTCGGAGGTGCGCCTCGGGGTCCGAAGTCCCGTCATAAAGATTCAACCGCGGTACGCTAAACTTATCAGGGAGGGGATGATCTCTGATTTCCCGAGTGAATGGAGACGTACCGTGGTTCTCGCTGTTTCTTGTGGCTAGCCGACCTCGGGTGAGGCCAGCGAACTCCATATTCTGCTGTGCGACGAGCTTGATTTGCTGATCAATATAATCAGCCATGTCGAGGTCGGCCTCAGTCTCCCGCCTTTGTTTCTGGTGGTGCTGCTGGTCAGCACTGGCGTGGGTGCTACTCGAGCCCTCTTCGCGAGCTCGGTCACGCCTTTTGTTTATGATTTGCCTCAGATCTGGCCGAGCTTTAGCAGCTTTCAGGGTTTGCTGCTGTGCACGAGGCACGAGCGAAGTCTCGGTCGGGGCCTTCTATTAGACCCCAACCCAGACCAACTCGATTAGTACTAATTAAGTGAGTGTTTAGTCTTAAGTGAGTCTTAGTACTAGTTGGGTTAGAATGTGATTAGACTTAGTCTGGATTATAGTTTTGGGGATTTTGAGGACGTTTAGTATGAGTCAGACACGCTCAGGGACGCCCTGAGTACACGTGTAAGAATGGGGTTTTGTTCTAAATCTTTGATGTGGATGTGATTTTTGTTTCTCTTGAATGGTTTTATGATTTATGACAACTTTTGTTTTTAACCGGCATGCATTTGAGGCCCAGAAACCCAAGTTTTGGCCCAATAAGGGTAAATCTGTCTTTGCATGTTAAATCTGGGCACACTTTTCGAAATCGTGAAACTATGTCAAAATTATACTTTTCCGAAACTAGATTTTGCGACGATCGTTTTGTTCTTCTTCGTCGATTCCATCCGGGGTCCACAAGACCATGTTCCAAGTATTTCAAGTTTCACTGCTTAGGGGACCCACTTCCAGACACTATATATACTCTCCTTCTCCTTCATTTTCCCTTTTTCCAATCTCTGCAACGTTTTTGCCCTAGAGCAAGTGAGTGGAGAGCCTTCCTCTTTGGTCTTCTCCCTTGGAAACGATCTAGCTATAGTGTTCCAAATCAAGAATGTACCTTTTGTTTGGACTGATCAGTGTGAAGGCAGTTTTCAGGAGTTGAAGAAGAGGTTAACCACAGCCCCAATCCTCACTTTACCATCGGGCAGCGGTGGATTTGTTGTTTTTACGGATGCATCTAATGTGGGATTAGGTTGTGTATTGATGCAAGATGGCAAGGTGATTGCCTATGGCTCGAGACAGTTGAAGAATCATGAGGTTAATTATGCAACTCATGACTTGGAGTTGGCGGCAGTAGTTTTTGCTTTAAAGATGTGGCGGCACTACCTCTATGGGGAGAAGTTCGAAGTTCATTCCGACCACCGAAGTTTGCAGTATTTGTTTTCACAGAAGGAGTTGAATATGAGGCAGAGACGGTGGATGGAGTATATAAAAGATTATGACTTCCCAATCAAGTATCATCCGGGCAAAGTGAATGTGGTAGCAGATGCTTTGAGCAGAAAGTCGGCAGTGATGGCTAGTTTGAGAGGAGTTAGTGTTCTCCAACAGTTTGAAGAACTTGGAGTGGAGGTACAACACTTGAGGAGAAGTGTTTTGTTGGAAAATATGATCGTGTCTGAGCCTACCTTCATCCAGAGAATCAAAGATAGTCAGTTGCAAGACCCAGAATTGGCCAAGATTGTAGATCAGATTGCAGAACGTCCAGATTTCAGGATTTCTGATGGAGTGTTGTATTTTCGTGACCGGTTGTGCGTACCGAATGTTGATGATTTGAAGAATGAAATTATGATTGAAGCTCACCATACTAGATACTCTATACATCCGGGTAGCACGAAGATGTACCATAACTTGAAGAATAGATTTTGGTGGAATAATATGAAGAGAGAGATTGCGGCTTTTGTGTCTCGTTGCTTGACTTGTCAGATGATCAAGGCAGAACATCAGAAGCCTCCCGGTTTGTTACAGCCTTTGGAGATTCCGGAGTGGAAATGGGAGCATATCACTATGGATTTTGTCTCCGGTTTGCCTAATACCAAGAGAGGGAACAATGCAATTTGGGTTATAGTTGATCATCTTACGAAGTCTGCGCACTTCCTTCCGATGAAGACTGGGAATATGATGCATATGGCACCACTTGCAAGACTATTCATTGACGAGATTGTTAGTAAGCATGGCCAGCCCGTCTCCATCACTTCCGACAGAGATAGTAGATTTGTTTCGAGATTCTGGAAATCTCTTCTTGAATCCATGGGTTCCAAACTTCAGTTCAGCACAGCGTATCATCCTCAGACAGATGGTCAGTCAGAGCGGACGATACAGACTCTTGAAGATATGCTACGTGCTTGTGTATTGGATTTCAAGGTCCAGTGGGATGAGAACCTACCTCTTTGTGAGTTCGCGTACAACAATAGCTACCATTCTAGCATTGGAATGGCACCTTTCGAGGCACTCTATGGTAGGAGATGCAGAACTCCAGTCTGTTGGGAAGAAGTCGGTGTGCGTAGTTTTCATGGACCGACTATAGTTGGAGAGACAAGCGACAAGGTTAAGCAAATTCAGGACAGATTGAAGATCGCTCGAAGCAGACAGAAGAGTTATGCTGACACTCGCCGGAGAGAATTACAGTTTGAAGTGGGTGACAAAGTATTCTTGAAAGTCTCCCCGGTCAGAGGCACTTTAAGGTTCGGAAAGAAAGGAAAATTGTCTAGCAGATACATTGGCCCATATGAGATTCTGAGCAAGATTGGAAATGTTGCATACAGGCTTGCGCTACCGCCGGAACTCTCCGGGGTACATAATGTTTTTCATGTCTCCATGCTCAAGAAATATGTTCACAGTCCTTCTCACATTATTCCACACGAGCCTTTAGAGATTCGAGAAGACGCGTCGTATGTGGAGAAACCGGTTAGAATCATAGACACCAAAGAGCATGAATTGAGAAATCGGACTATCCATTGGGTCAAATTACTTTGGGAGAACCACGAGCCAGAAGAAGCCACATGGGAATTGAGAGATCAAGTCCAAAAGAAGTATCCACACTTGTTACTAGAGGTAAGATTATTTATATTTGGTGGACCAAATATCCTAAGGGGTGGAGGATGTTAGACCCCAACCCAAACCAACTCGATTAGTACTAATTAAGTGAGTGTTTAGTCTTAAGTGAGTCTTAGTACTAGTTGGGTTAGAATGTGATTAGACTTAGTCTGGATTATAGTTTTGGGGATTTTGAGGACGTTTAGTATGAGTCAGACACGCTCAGGGACGCCCTGAGTACACGTGTAAGAATGGGGTTTTGTTCTAAATCTTTGATGTGGATGTGATTTTTGTTTCTCTTGAATGGTTTTATGATTTATGGCAACTTTTGTTTTTAACCGGCATGCATTTGAGGCCCAGAAACCCAAGTTTTGGCCCAATAAGGGTAAATCTGTCTTTGCATGTTAAATCTGGGCACACTTTTCGAAATCGTGAAACTATGTCAAAATTATACTTTTCCGAAACTAGATTTTGCGACGATCGTTTTGTTCTTCTTCGTCGATTCCATCCGGGGTCCACAAGACCATGTTCCAAGTATTTCAAGTTTCACTGCTTAGGGGACCCACTTCCAGACACTATATATACTCTCCTTCTCCTTCATTTTCCCTTTTTCCAATCTCTGCAACGTTTTTGCCCTAGAGCAAGTGAGTGGAGAGCCTTCCTCTTTGGTCTTCTCCCTTGGAAACGATCTAGCTATAGTGTTCCAAATCAAGATCCAAGACCACCATCCTCTTCCTCTCTTCTCAAGCTACAGCTGGACGTTTTTGGGAGCCAAACCTCCCCACTATTCATCATCCTCAAGCCCTATTCTTCTTGTTTGGCTAGTTCAAGGTTGGTGTCTTTCTTCATTCTTCCCATTTGATGTTCTTTAGCTCGCCTAGAGCTTGTTTTCATGGTTTGCAAACCCATTTTCGAAATGGGGATTTGTGATGGCCAAAATGTTGATTTTTGTATGCTCCATTTTGGGGGTTTTGTGTAGATCTCGTGGAGCACCCCTTTCTTGTTGAGTTTGTGAAGCTTTGGCTTGGCTTGGGTTAGAGGCAAGTAAACCTTTTAATTTTGCCCTAGTGCATGTTGAGTTTTTGGGCATTTTTACTTTTGGAAATGTTGTTTATCATCAAGCTTATCTTTCTTGCATGTCATTAATCTCTTTTAGCTTGTTTTAATCTTGTTAAGCAAGAGCCCTAATTTCTCTATCTAATGTAGAGGTTTCATCTTCAATGGAAGCATGTTTTCAATGGAATGATTTGCAAGTTATTAGATATATGCTTTGAATGCAAATGAGTTTGTGATTTTGAGGATTCAAATGAAATGTGAGTGGATTTTTGTGTGGAAATCATCCCTTGGAAAGCATGTAGGCTTGGGGAGTGCAGGTGGTGAAAATGTGGAAGTGAAGAAGTGAATGAAGTGTTGAAAAAAATTGAATTTTCGAAGTTCTACCGGTAGGGGTATTTCAACCGGAAGTTCTACCGGTAGAAAGGGCTCAAATTTTGACAGAGAATTGAGGAAATTAAAAACCCCAAGTTCTACCGGAAGTTCTACCGGTAGAAATGGCCCAGATTGTGGCAGAGAGTGAGAAAAAAACTGTGAACCGCAGTTCTACCGGAAGTTCTACCGGTAGAAACGGCCCAAATTGTGGCAGAGAGTTGAGAAAAACTGTGAACCTCAGTTCTACCGGAAGTTCTACCGGTAGAAGTGCTTCAACCGGAAGTTCTACCGGTAGAAGCACTTCAACCGGAAGTTCTACCGGTAGAACATCTTCTACCGGAATTTCTACCGGTAGAGAGGCATGAACCACACCAAAAAGTACTGTTTTGAAGGATTTTGCAGGAATGAAAACTAGACTTGGTCTTAGACCCTTTTTATTGACCTTGTGCACTTGAAATTTCCAAAATGTAATATACCTTCGGGGACACCAAGTCTTATTGAAATCCGACATTTAGTTTTCAATTCCACAAGGGTCAAAGATGTGGTCTTAGCCTATGCTTGATGGATTTACGTTTGAACTCTCGTTTTGATGCTTCATCCATCCTCGTGTTCTCTTTTGATTTCCAAGTGCAAGTTTGTTTCAAGATGTGTTTCAAGAATAAAAAAGGGAATCATTTCTTAAGTTGTAAGCATTAATACTATGCTATTTTGCTAGTCTTGTCACTTCGTGCTCGTTAAATGATTTCCCTCTTGATTTGTCATGTTTTCGATCGTGTATTGCCGTGTTTTGTGCATTCATGATATAAGTGAATTTCACTGAGCTTGGACCGCCCTTTTAGCTTGATCCACTACTTGGGGGTCCTTAAACTCGTGGACTGTCTGCAGACTAGTCGTGTATTTTATTACACATCGTGCGTGTTCGTGGTCCGGTTCCGCGGCCGGATACCCCGTCTACCTTGTGTGGCGTGGGATCGTGTTTCGTGTCGTACTTGTCGTGCGTGCTTGCTCTTGTCATCATGTATGACGGAGAAAGGATGAGCTCATGTGGATTTATCTTTTCATGATATTATATGTATTCGTGCTAGTTTCGTAAGCATTGAAACGTGTATTTAAACTTTGAACTGTTTTAGCATTATTTCAACTATTCATGTCTAAATTGTTTATTTGCCAAACCGTCGTGTTTGATGCTTGTATTTTGGTGTCCAGGTGCCGGTGGTTTCGCGCGTGACGAGGAGTGCCCGGAGGAGGCTGTTGAGCCACCCCCAGCACTCGAGTGGCAGCCCAACGACGTCATCTAGACGCCGGTCGGGATTTTGATTCTCGTTCACCTAGCTGGTTATGTTGGGTTATTCTTTTGGGTCCCAAATTGTTGTATTGGCCTTTGTTGGCCTCTCAGGGTTTTGTAATTGGAAGTAAAATACTTTGTCTAAATGTTGAAACTTAATCATGATAGGAATGCTAATTTGACATTCTCTTTTGATACCTTGTCTCGATGTTAAATATTTCTCTTGAATCTTATCGTTTAAGATTTGTATGACATGTTTTGCTACACGCTTCCGCATATCCATTCGTGTGAGCTCGACCCGTGTCATGGGATCCTCACCGCGGAAACCTGTGGGAAAATCAAAACAGCGGCGGTGTGTTTGGTGTTGGTTAATCATGCCACCGCCGCGCGGTCGCGGGCCCGGGTCCCGGTCCGGGGTCGCGACACCTTCTGCCCCTCGAGTTGCTGCTGGAGGAGAAGGATCTGAGCTTTTTGCGCTTCGATTATTTGGTTTTGAGCCTTAATTGCTTCGGCTTGAGCCTCGGCATCCTCCTCCAGGGCCATGTCGTCGCCTTCATCGTCGAGGTGGACGTGGTCCTCTTCCATGTGGTCCTCGTGTTGAGACTGGTGAGGATCAGACTGCACTGGAGCCTTGCCCCGTTGGGACTATCCTTGAGGAGGAATGTCCTTACGGGGTGACTCGGTGAAAACGACTTCCAGATGTGGACATTCCGCTTGAGAGGTAGTCGGCCTGACCCGCTCCAGTACGGGACCAGGGAGAGGAGATGCGGCTGCATCCCTTGACGACGAGTATGTCACCGTGACGGGAGATCCTACACTTCTTATGCCAGGTTCTCCGCCAACCCTCCTGTGCTGAGGATTAGGTGGCCTGACTGCTTTTTCCTGGTTTGTCACCAGGGGAGGTGGCATGGAGGACAAGAAGCTCTCTGGCTGCTTGGACATGGATGGTCCAGCAACGCCCTTTCCCTTCCTAGACTTCGGAGGCATGGCTTTCAGGATGAAAATATGGATTTTTCAAATCGCTTTCCCACAGACGGTGCCAATTGTGCGTGCCTAAAAATTACGGACTTGGTTTAGATGATGATGGGGATTAGTGAGATCCTGTTTGACTGATCGGGAACGTCTTTGATGATCTGAAACCTGAAAGGGAGAAGAAGCAGAGGTCAGGGCCCGAGGCTGCTGTCAGCTAAAGGCACTCCGACGCCTGAGTTAGTGCAGTCACTGAACTAGGGTGAAGTGAGGAAGAAGATGTGAGCAAAATAACAAAGTATATGCTGTGTATCTTGCGTACCTGTTCATGGCTGACCATGCCAGTATATGTAGGAGGGAGTAGAAGGTTCCATAGTGGAGGTAGGTGGGGATACTTGTCCCATCAGCCCACTCCTAGGATCCTTAGTGGGGGTAGGTGAGGATATTTGTCCCATCGGATGTCTCCTCAAATCCCTCACATAAATGTGGACGTGATAGGGAGGGTCCTTTATCAGTATTCGGCGGCCACCCTATCTGTCAGGGGGCTCTGTAATGCAGCTGTCCCATCTCATAATAGAGATTAGACGAACAACGCCCATCTCGGTCAAGTGGACCGAGATGGATATCACCGAGGTCAGGCCTGCTTGAGGTCGGGTACTATTACCGAGACGGTCGAGGTAGAACCCAGAAAGAGCGCGGCCGGTACACTTACCAGGTCCCACTCCAACTCGGTACTAGCTGCTTGTTGCCGAGCTGGGTTAAATGAGGTCGGTGTAACCCCTAATTGGTATTAATGTCTAGGTCGAAGATCACCTCGGTATTAGATAATCACTCCCACACAAGAACTCTGCACCTGAGGTAACCCTAGATTCCTTTTTTTTTTCTTTTCTTTTTTATATTTTTACCCTTTCCTGCTTTGTTATTAAAATTTTTTTATTTTGGAAGCTAGAGAGTAGACATCATTGTCATGGATATGGTTATGTAGAAATAGTGTGTATAGGGTAAAATGTGGGGATCCAAATACTGTATGTGGTAAAGAAAGTTTATTAAAAAAACTTCTAATACATCAAATGCCCCAAATTAGTTCATTTTTTTTTTTTTTCTGTTACCAAGTTCATCTGCCTCCTTTGAGAAAAAGTCTTAGAGGCTTTTGAGAAATTTGTGAAAAGCCTCGAAAATGGTAGGATGTACCCATGAAAATCGACATTTGTATATGTAAAACCCATTTTTACAATCTCATGCGTTAAAAGGCAAACGGCCTATTAAGGATCACTTTTCAGGAATAATGATCATTAGAAGCAACTTGAGATATGCATTGAGTGGGTACTCATAGAAGTTTTTCATGCCATGGAGATTGACTGTAATTTCAAGGGAATTTGGTTGCTTCTAGGAGAGATCACAGTTCAAATCCAAGAATATCGTTAGGGAAGACAAATATGGTAGTGGATCAGTGAGTGAGAGGGAATCAAGATAGAATGGTAATGAAATGATGCTATCTATATGGGATGTATTGTTTGTTGAAGCATGTTCTTACTTCTTACCACAATATAAATGATGCTATTTGGGATGTATTGTTTGTTGAAGTGTGCTCTTATAATAATATAAATTAATATCTATTACTTTAGTGATAGAAAAAAAAAATTACGATGGAGTGCATTAAGGACAACCTTCTTGTTTGGCCTTTGTAGTTTTTCAGTGGGACCATTAATAGTGATGGGATTCTAATGGTGTGATCAATGATCTTTGTCTACGAATTAAGGTTATTATGATTATTTCTTTAACAATGTCAGTGGCCTTTTCTTTTGGAATTTTTCTTTTTATTTTTCATAGAATCAACAATTAAGGGTGCATACCTGAAAGTGTTGTGAGGTCACATCTAGCGAACCTCTCATGGTACTTTCTAAATCATTTTTTAATAACATCCTAATTCTTTGTTCATACTTTTGCGCTGAAGGGCCCCTTGAGTCAAGTTGAGTTGACTGAGTCGCATGGGACTGAGCTATGTTGGACTGAGTTCCACCTTGGATCCCACCTTAAAAGTATTTGTAAAAATGATAAAAAAAAAAATCTTCAAATAATAGAAAATGGTGTCGTATGATTCTAAAATTTCAGGATACATGCTTTAACCATTAAGAATGAATTCAAGCAGTCATAAGTGGCTGCACTTGTATTTTTCTAAGAGCCCGTCTAATCTAATTAGATTAAAGTCTAAAATAAAAGCTCTAATTTTTAAGTTCTAATATACAATTAGATTGTTTGGTAGAATTATAAAAAAAACCTCTTGTTTCATAATAGAGTGTTTGGTAACCATTAGAATAAGAGCTAATTAAAGGGCATTTCTAAGTCATTTAAAAAAAACAATAATTTAACTAAAAGGAAAACTTGCCTTATACCGATGACTCCACGTCAAACTCCAATTATTTCATGCCTACATCTGTTATGTAAATGAAAGATAGCCGAGCCCAATTGTTAGTCGGACGTCGAGTTTCATACCATCCTTCTTGTGTATGTGTGGTCCATTTGTTAGTGGGTGCCATTCCACATACATTTTGGGGCTTACCTAATGTGGGACATGTGTTGGACCAAGGTTAGCCAAAGTTAATTGATGCTTAAAATGGCGTAATGAGCTCATAGTTGAACCCATTCCACATGTGACCTACAGTCATTCAATTTGGTTCTAGTTTTTAGCATCCAACCACCGATATATTTGTTCCTCCAACATATTTAGGGCCTGCAAGTGCAAGTGCAACGAGGGTAGATTAGGTCAAGCATTAGCTTTAGCAAAGTCCAACTCAAATTATATGTTGGTAAACCAAAACTCAAACCACTCTAGAGTGTAAGCCAAACATGCTTGATCATCAGCCCCAAGTGCAAGGCCGCGATTGTAGTAATAACTCGGTGAAGTCCGAGGTCGATCCACAAGGAGTAATTAATCGCATAAAACCTGACCTATTAAAAAACTAATCTAGCCTATCAAAAATCTATATAAATAAATCTCTACGAAACTGAAATTGAAATTTTATTACAAATCCAAATTAAAAATTACAATCCCAAATAAAAATTCCTAATCTAAAAATCATAGTCTAAAGATTGCAAAAACATAAAAGACATCAAACCACCAATTGCATAAAAGTAAATAAATCATGCATTAAAATAAAAATCCATTAATAATATCATTCAGAAATAAGGATAAAATTAATTCTAAATATTCTAATAATGAGAAATCACAACATTATATCGGCAAAATTTAATAAAAAGATTGCAAAAACACCGCACCAAGTGCGTATTGTCACTACCCACAAACACGTGATGCCAATCCAAGGCGGGACACCTTGACCTCACTAATTGCGTCTTTTAAATTAAATTGAACCAATAAACTAGTAATTTCCTAACATTAATCAAAATTGAAAAATAAATCTTTCCTTACCCTAGATTGAACACATCAAGAAAATAGGACTTGCGCATAATCCTATCTTCAAGTCTTCAATCCTTAACCAATGGAGAAGTAGATGGCTGGTTAATGATGGAGCGACAGAGTAACGGCAGGGGCGCGACGGCATAGAAATCCAAATGGTGGTGTGCCTTAGGGAAGGCCTTGGATGAAGTAGTGATGGAAGTAGGGAGGGATGAAGAAAAATTAATGGAAATAGGGAGGTGGGTTGTTGCTGGTCGTCCAAGGTGGGATGGGGGATGGAATTCACGTGCAACAACTTTTTTGGTCTTTTTATAATTTTTTGATAACTTGGGTTGCAAGATTTTGGTTTGGGTAAGGATTAGTAGTGTGGCGTCCAAGTTGGATTAGGATTAGGAGGGTTTTTGGGAGAGTTTCAAGGGATTTTTCAACTTCTTGGATTTCTTGGCACACCATCCTACTAAAGGTAGGATTCTTTATATCTCATGCAACTTCCTTTCTTGGGCCCACTTATGATTTAATTCAAAATTCGAAACCATATGGGGAGCTCCCTTTTTTTGGACGTGTGATGGCTTTGGATAGAGGTGTTGGACGTGCAAAAATCTTGGGATGGAGTAGTTGGACGTGCAACACTTTCTTTGGTAAAATCTTGGTTGCAAATTTCAAATCTTTGAGGCCTATCTTTTTGGAGATATATTTAACAACTTGATGCTAAAAGCTTGAATTCCTTGATTTAGTTTCCAACTTGGATTGCTAACCAAGATCTTCCAAATTATTTTTGAACTCTTCATGGCTAGAAAGATATCCTTAGAAGGACCCACTTTCTCTCCTTGGAATTTATGCCAAATGTAGATGGGTCCCATGGTGCATTTGCTTCATTAATTCTCTTCCGCGGGCCCCAATTTTTGAAATTCCCTACAAAAATAAAAACAAATGTTAAAGAATAATATATTCATATAGGGAAGGAATTATGCAAGATGCGGGTCCAATTCACACTAAATAGATGCATAAAATGTCACCATTTTATTAAATCTTCAATTAAATCAATGATGCAACTAAAATTCATCATTTTATTTGTGAATAAAAAGTTATGAGAAATTTATGACCTCCATTGCCAAAAATAGAGAAATTCATGATATTATGTGAAAATGCAATTTTTGGATGAATTTTGACTTGAATTCAGACTTTGATGCTCACAAACATAGAATCATGATTTTTTTACTAAAATGGTCCATGATTTGATGATTAAGTCCTTAATTAATTCTAAATTGATGATGAAATTATGTATTTTTAAGGACTTATCAATGCCCAACCTGAACTAGGCTTGAATTGCAAATTCCCTAACCAAGAACAATTTTGATTTTATATGGTTGATGTAGATTGACCTCAGGCCACATGTGTTGGGCCCAAGTTAATTTAGGAGTTATTTCACTAATTATCTGATATTGGTTTTAAAATTTTATTTAAAGAGTTGTAATTAGGCCATGATTCTAGTTTACTTAGTTCCCCAGTTTAATTAGGTTTTTTAGGCCCTAAGTTATGTTTTTATTATTTATATGGCATTGTAAAAGTTGGAATTTCAGAGTTGATTAAGTGAGTTGGGTTTTTCTTGTTGAGGTGCGTCCTCGTTATCTTCTCTGCAGAGGCCCGTTGAACTGTTTGCAGACACGTGCTTCGGCACTCCACGCAAGCCTTGACCCTCGGGCCTGCATTAGTTTGGTATGAGAGCTGAACGATCCTCATGATTGATCGGCGTGATTGTTAAGCCATTTGAAATTGGATTTCAGATCAATTTTCGCCTACACGTTTGTGGAGAGTAAATCTACGAAAAAGGTCAGTCCATTTTTACATCAGAGTCAATATGAAATTGCATATCGGTAGATTCCACAATGCCGTTCAAAGAGCCAAATATGCACTTAAATATGGAATATGGTATGTTGAGAATGAAGGCTATTTTTGGTAATTTCTTGATTTAAAGCAAGAAGAGTTGTCTGGTCTTGACTACTTTGGCAAATTTTCGAGGCTCCAAGATGCATGTGGATTAGAGGATGATGAGGAACACGATTTAATTAGTTTTTTGAGAGGCTTGAGACTGGATATAGTGGAGAAAATGAATGATTGCAAGACCATTCATGAGGCATATTGGGAACTAATTCTTGTGGAGTGCATGCTTAAACGATCTCATCTGGGGAACATTACGCCTCAAGAAGGAAAGTTACCTTAAATAACAGCTGATCACCATGTTGAGGAACCAGTGGCAAAGGAATTGTAGACTGAGAAGCCAAAGCAAGATGCGTAAGACTCCACAACTAAAGAATATACAAGCAACAAGGAAAGATGAACAAGTTGATGCAATCCCCCACATTAATTCTCACATTGATTTTGTATTCGGGAATCAACAATGGAAACTTGGAGATGAACAACGGCAAGTCATAGATTGTGATTTGATGGTGCAAATTCCGTACATGAAGTTCCTAAGGGTTTGATCTCACAACCACATAACATCTAACCATCAAAAGAAGTTTTATATGAAGCCGTGCGTAGAAGCTGTAGATCAACCGACAAATTGAAAGTTTGTCGGATTGATCTTTTACCCAGGTGGACTTTTACCGAACTTGAGTTCGAGTTCTTTCCAAGCCGGGGATAATGATGCAGATGAACCTCATGCCACGTGTAGGGCCCAAGTTAATTTAGGAGTTTTATTTCACTAATTATCTGATATTAGTTTAAAGTTTTATTTAAAGAGTTGTAATTAGGATAGGCTTCTAGCTTACTTAGTTTCCCAGTTTAATTAGGTTTCTTAGGCCTTAAGTTATGTTTTTATTATTTATATGACATTGTAAAAGTTGGAATTTTAGAGTTAGTTAATTAAGTTGGGTTTTCCCCATTGAGGTGCATCCTCATTATCATCTATGCGGAGACTTGTTGAAGTGCTTGCGGACACATGCTTCGGTACTCTACGCAAATCCTAGTACCTGGATCAGTTCTTGTTGGCCATTTTTTATTTGTTTGTGCTCCCACCACATATATTGTCAAGATGACAGTTTCTTTACTATATTCCCAAAATGGTAAACCCAGATTCACTTGAACAGATAAGATATCACTTTAGAAAATGTTAACAATTACCACGGTAAAATTATAGTCCTCGGTAATCATTTTCAATTTCCATAGAAAATGCTCAGCACAAACACACCCCAGATGTGATAATTCCCCATTTTCAGACAAATACACATTTCTACCCCAAAAACAACATGATTTCTCAAAATATGAAAAGAAAAAAAAGGGAAAATAAGATTTCAAATAATAGCCAAGTCAGTTTCTTTTGAAATCCGCTCATTCTAATCCCAACCTTAGATCAAAACAGCGAAATCTCATCATAAAATAAAAAAAACTGAAATTAAAATATCCCGCAAGTCATTACCCCAACAACACCCCCCCCCCCCCCCCCCCCCCCCCCCCCCCCGTAAAAAAATAAAAAAAAAACCTTCATTCTTGCATCACATCCTGTCACGACCCCGGACCGGGTTTAGGGTCCAATCCGGGATCGGGACTCATTAGAATAATATTAATGGTGATAAAAGTATGTTTGGTGCCAATACGTACACGGGTTAATAAAGAATACACATTACCGGTGCACGTGATTTCCCACAGGAGTCCGCGGTGAGGATTTCACAACAACATTAAACATTTTGTATAATTGCGGAAGCGTATGGCAAATCATGCATATAAATTATTTCCATAAAACATAAGACTGATTGCATTTAAGTATCAAGTATCAGAATGAGCAATGTTCTAAAGCTTAACCCAAAAGTACTGTTAAAGTTTTAAACAAATATCTCTTAGTTACATTTCCCAAAATTAGAGGCCAACAAAGGCCAATAAAAAAAAAAAAACAATATCCACCAAAATATAGTTTAAACATTCCCCCAAAATGTTTCATATCTTTCGAGGCAACCGAATGTTTAGACAACATCATCGGCGCACTACTCTACTAGCTGCTGCGGTTCTCCGACCGCCTCCTCATGCTCCTCCTCGGGAAAGTCAACATCGGGACCTGAGTACCAAAAGTGGGTCAAACATGACGGTTTGGCAGGCGAGTGAAAAGATACGATAATAAATGAAATTACCTTTGAAAGCATTGAAATCTGTATACATGATGATCATCATGAAAAGATAATTCATTTAATAAAAAACATGCATGTACTACAAAACAAGTGAAGGTACCAAGGAAATAGGAACAACAAGATGGCATCCACAAGAAGTTAAATCCTCTATTACCGAAGTGACAAGAGTCTATCGGGGTGTTGACCTCAGTCATCGAAGTGAAGAGATGCAACAATATTTACATATACATAAGTAATAATACGGGACGGGACCACGGTAGCGAGCCGGGTATCGGGACGGGACCACGGTTAATAAACCGGGTATCGGGATCTAAACTGCAGCTGGCGGGATGGGAGGGGGAATCTCCAAGTCAGTGGATCAGACTGACAAGGTTATCCAAGCTTAGTGGTGCCGACGCATGGGTCACAAGTGGAAAAACAAAACAATTACATATAACGAGACGGGGTGCTCATAAGTACAAAAGCATAACTGTATCGGTCGGGCATGTACGGGCTACCAACAGTGCTAAAAACATGAATTTCAATACTGTCGGGCAAGTCTAGTCATAAAATACGAGATTTAAAATGTACAAGTGAAATTCGATTCGCATTAAAGTATGAATGGATTCCTCATATTCTCCGGGTTACGTGTTGAAAGTCCAAGATTTGAATCAATGTAAATAGGGTTCCGTATGTCGAATTTGATATGCATTTGGTACTCTTTAAGAATTGATAACATGCCGGGACCTTATATACATTGACAAGTCTATAAGACCTAAACAACAACATGATAAAACGGATTTCTTCTTCATTATAGCTCCACACTTTCTTTAAAAGAAATCTTTCAAGATTGGCATTTCGGTCAACCCTCGGTTGGCTTGTCGGTTAACCGACAGTGTAATGTCGGTCACCTGACAGGCTGACCGACGGCTAGCCGAGATCAGAAATAGGGAGAAACAGCTCTCTGGAATTGGAGCCGACAGATTTGTCGGTTGCTGTCGGTCGACCGACGTTGAGTTAACGGTCAACTGACAACGAACCTGCAGAACTTCTGACTGAATGCAGCTCACTGTTATTTGAGCCGACAGGTTGTCGGTTGGCGTTCGGTCGGCCGACAGCTGACCGACACTGCACAGTCAGTTCCGTTTCAAGTCAGATTTTCTGCTGTCTTTCTTCCCTTATTCACATACACCCTGGGCACACTTCTTTGTACACTTTGAGGGTTTCAAAACCTCATTCAAGCCCATTTAATCTACCAATATTATCGCCCCAATCAACTTCTTTCCATCCACATGCAATCTCATCCAATCTCATCCATTCTTCCATCAAATCCTTCCATTCCATTCCCATTCAACCAAAAGAAATCCATTCCAATCATAACTTAAAATTTCAATAAAAAGGGCTATGGCATTTTCAATATGAATAAGAAAGGAATAGACTAACATTATGCATTTCCAAATAAATGTGAATAATAAAGAAACATGAATAGTGATAATGTGAAACATCAATGTATGAAATAAGAAAACCACATTTCTCATAAAACATGTAAATATCAAATCATCCACTTGCCTTAGATCTTCTAACAAGCAAATCCAAGCTCTAAACCAAATTTCCAAGCCAAGATCCAAGCCACAAGCAAAACCCCCAAAACAAAACCCTAAAATGGCAAAACCAAACCAAAACACAAAGGAAACCTCCAATAATCAAGACAAAGCTCCTCAAAGGCTAGGAGAATATAAATCCAAAAGACTACAAGGATCCCTTACTTGGAAGTTCTTCAAAAAGCAAGAAGTTGTTCAAAGGAGATCTTGAAAAGCTTGGTTTTCTTCAAAAATGGCATCAATGGATAGCTATTGTGAAGAGGATGAAGATGGTAAAGTCCAATCTTGGTTTAGCAATGGTTTAGTGGTGCTATGAGATGGAGAAAGCAAGAAGGAAATGGAGGAAACTCATGGCTGCTGGGATTCATCTCTTAGGACATTAATTAGGGCAAGGAAGAAGAGAAGAGAAGAAGGGTTCTCTTTATATATCAAAGGTGAAGTGGGTCCCACAACTTAAAGTACTAGTCGGGCTAAAAACATGCATTTCGGGGCCTCAAATGGATTCGACGAAGAAGGCAAAGTTGATCAACAAAATTTCTAGTTTCCAAAAAGTATATATTTCACGGGTTTCGGGGACATCAAATTTTGGATACAGATTTCATGTAAAAAGACTGTTTTGCCTTCAATGCTAGGAAAAATCGGGTTTCAGGGTTCCGGACGGGCACGGGTTCAATATGAAAGTTGTAGGGATCGACAAGACGAGTACAACGTGACACGAACAAAATCACAAGAATCTCGAATAATCCCCAAAGTAAATTCAAGACTAATAAAAAGGAACCCCCAAAGGGTCCCACTAAGCACAAGACACTTAGAACTCCCAAAAAGCTATAAAATAGCTATTCTAATCCAAGCTAGTCGAATTATAATCACCATGCTTAGCACTAACACGCAACTTAATTAGTACTAATCGAGTCACTCGGGTCGGGGTCTTACACATCCAAACCAACATCAAAGAATAAGGAAGGATCAGACCATTTAAATCTCGAAAGCTCTCAAACTCAAACAAATTTCATCCCAAAGTCAAGCATACATTCTTCTCTCTCTCTAACAACTTAGATAACGAGCTGGTTATGCTGGGATAGGTTTAGCGAAAATTTCAGTTAAACAAACCTAGTGATCAAAAAAAAAAAAAACAAAAGAATATAATATATATAAGATATATTTCTCTAAACTAGAACACGAAATTCGATATTGAACATCCACCAATGCAACCATCCACCAAAATAAAAACAACAAACAATTATGTTCATTCAAATCATCCATCAAAGAAATAAACCACCATTCACACAATTTTTATATGCCATCCAACAAAAAGTATAAACAACCATTAATCATGTTCATAAACAATGTTTATAAACCATCCTCTAAAATATAAAATATGTCGAAATCTGTAAAAGTAAATCTTATCAACATTCAAATGCCATCCACATAATTAAAATACCAATGTTAGAATCTTGAAACTAGGCAACAAAACTACTGTCCGTGGTTACTTTCAACCACATCATGCGTATTCTATCATCATCCTTTGACAGCCATATCTCTCTATTTTCCTTTATATGAAAGGCATTGAGTGCATAAATGTACGACCCATTGTGCACATTTTGAAACTTTTTCAGGGATGCAATACATTCAGCGATTGTCGGACCGTCAGCATTGGTGGTGGAACCAATTAAAGAAACAAGATTCTCAAGAACCAATTAAAGAAACAAGATTCAAAATGCTAACCACCAATGCATAATTCCCTAAGTGATGCAATCCTAGGGTTAGGATGCAAGTGCCGGGGCACAATTACGGTTCCGAAGAACAATCACTTGAAAAAGAAACAGTCTCCAACGAAAAATCCACACAGGGAATTTTATTAACTCAATTATAATCTGAGATCATTGATCTCTACAATGTCTTATTTATAATAAAAGAAACTTAAGCCCTAAGAAAGCATTCCTAATCAAACTATAAAACAAAATAACAATCCTATCCAAATTACAATAAAATTAGAAACTATTGACATAAAAATAAATCCCTAAATCTATGTGGCCCTACACATGTGGCCATGAGGTCTGTTGCATCACTAAGTCTTTCCTACCATGGATGAAAATAGCGGTAACGGCGGGCCGCGGGCGCTACGTAGTGGCATAGCGATGCGATTTGAAAAAATTGCCCAAAAAATCTGAAAAGATTTCAGAAAATCTGGAAAATTGTAAAATGAAAGAAAATTTGTTTCTTTTGCAAAAGTAAGTAAGAAAAGGGGGCGTAGCGGTGCTCTCAATATATCTGTATCGCTGTATAAATTGAAAATAATAGTAATAATTAGTTTTTCACATGTATTCATGTTTCTTATTCATGCTAACTTAGAAAAGTAATGAAAAGCTCATTAAAAAAAAAAAAAAAAAAAAAAAAAAACTACAACATGAAATGAAGGCATAAGACTTAAGATTTAGGTCCTAGGGAGTAGGGATTCAATAGCAAATAATATCCAATGAAGTTTAGTGAACATTGAACAATCAATAGTTCAAGCCTCAAGGTTCACATTCAATCAATTGATCAACAACAATTTAGAAATGACATAAAGAGTAGAGAGTTGGTGAAGGAATACCTTATACTTTAGCACCACCAAAAGGAATGTCTACCAGGATCTATGGCAGTATGGTTATCCTCATCCCCACTAGTGTTATCATTTCTATTGGCACCATATTGAATTTGATATTGATGAGCATTGGGATCCACAAATCCAAAGAAGGCAGTCGCATTGATGCAGCAGCAATTCCACATTATTGCAACAAGAATCGTGGGCCACATGTGGGACCCATGAAGTTCTGATTTATTAATTTTTATTAATTTCTAATTTTTATTTAAGAAGTTGCATTTAGAATTAGGTTTCTAATTTATGTAGGATTATTATTTGGTTTCCTAGTTTGATTAGGAAAGTTTTCTTAGAGCTTTAGTTTCTTTTATTATAAATATAGCATTGTAGATATCAATGATCTCAGAGATTTGAGTTAATAAAATTTCCCGACGTGAGTTTATCATGGAGATTGTCTTCATTGTGATTGTTTCAAGTGGGAACCTTAATTGTGCCCTGGCACTTGCATCCTAACCCTACGATTGCATCAATTGGTATAAGAGCCGAACGATCCCTCGATCGTCTGCATGTTACCCCTATCCCCACCCCTATCGATCATCCATCCCAACCGATCCACCCACTGTCTTCCCTGCCATCCAGCGGTCCACTCACCATCCCAGCCTCCCATCACCCTTTGAGAGTCCCTGACCATCTTCCGCACTTCCCGGCACCCCCGCCCCATCTTCTGCCCACTTCCCGCAACACAACCCACTGTCGGAACCCATCACCATACCTGAACCCTGCAACCATCCCGCACCCCGCTGCCAAACCCTATTCATGGAAACTCTTCCAGTCCAACTCTCGACATCCAACCCACCACAGATTCCTCCCAGCCACAACCGAATCCAATTAAAACCCTAACCGAATCTTTCGCAACAGATCCGCTGCCCCATTCCACAATCGCATCCCATACCCGACCCCAGCCCTTGTATAGCCCCTTACCCACCTCGCAGAAACCTAAACCTGTCCAAACCCATCATCCTTTCCGCCTAAACCTGCTGCCCAGAAAACCCATTCGCCCAAACCAAAGACAAAAAAAAAAAAAGAAGAAGCAGAACAAAGAAGAAGAAGCATACCGTGCACTGAGTCGTCCTTGCCGTCGCGCCGCCCTCACTGTCGTCGTCGCACGCCAGCAACAAGATCCAAGTCATCACCATCGCACCCCAGTCTCCTTCTCCTCATTCAAACAGAAGAGTTCGAAGTCTTTTTCTTGTTTCCTTCGACACGAAGGTCAAAGACTCACACGTGCCTCGTGTACCTAGTGCACGGGCTTCAATTTAGGCCACTTAAATTTGGGCCAGGTTTTATTTTCAAGCCCATCTGCAATAAAACAGCTAGGACAACGTTGTGCTACCATAACCAACATTAAGGCTAACATCATCACTGCATCTCAGCATCCGATCAATCATCAAGCCCCTTGACCAAGATCAATGGTTGAGATTTTTTCTGACGATATCGGGCTCATCCACTGTCCAATTTTCGATCCATTTTCACTAGCGTGATCGTGAAGATCAAATTTACACATCAGGTCAGTCAAAAATTTTAAATTTGCATTAACCAAAGATGCCTCCCAAAAGGCAGGTTGACATAGAGCCTTCCTCTCACAATGATGATGATTTGAGGGAATCCGTTGCGCAATTATTAGTAACTGTTAATCAACTATCTGCAACGGTGGGTCAAATGCAAGTGACTCTTGATAGGATTGAAACCCGATTAACAAATTTGGAAACTAATCGACGTGAAGGTAATCATTAGGATGATGGAGAACATATTTAGAATCAACGAGATCCACATGTCGTCCATGTTGATCGTGATTTGGGTATTAAACTCGTGATTCCTGAATATGATGGAAAATTGAAGCCAAATGAATTTTTGAATTGGTTAGTGTGTGTTGAAAATATTTTTGCACATAAACCAATGACAGATGGTCATAAAATTACACTGGTGGCAACTCGATTTTGCAATTATGCTGCAATATGGTGGGCCGAGTTGTAAAAGAAGAGGAGATACCGGCAAATTGACTTTGTTGACACGTGGGCCGAGATGAAAAATCTATTGAAGTAGAAATTCCTGCCTGTCAATTACTCCAGAGATTTGCGTTCATCTTTTCAATACTTGAAACAAGGATCTGACACAGTTGTTGAGTATTTTGAGGAGTTTCTGACCATGCAAGCCCGTTGTGGTTTGAATGAAGATGATGAGGTCTTAGTTGACAGATACTTTAATGGGCTTACACTTGATATTCAAGATATCTTCGCGTTCAAGCATTTTGATAATGTTGATGAGATTATTCAGCATGCTATCAAAGCTGAGGGCATTGCAAATCATCAAGCCCAAAAACTTAATGCAGCTAAATGGGTTATGTAGAAGAATTCCTCCATTGCAGGTTCTAAACCGAGTGCGTCATCGGAGAAAGTTTTCACCAAGCCCGAAGGTCAAAATAGACTCACATGCTTTAATTGTATACAACAAGGGCATCGTGCAGTAGAATGTCCAAAACGCATCCATCTCATTGAGAATGAAAGTGATATGCAAGATGTTCCAGATGATCCTAAAGAGCCTGAAACAGAGGAAGTGGAGGATAGTTCGCCCGAGGAGGGTCTTGAGTCTCTCATGGTCATCCAAGAAACTACATCGACTACTGAGAAGAAATGGTTGCGAGAAAATATTTTTCGTTAAAAAGGAAAAGTCAATGGTTACGAATGCACAGTCGTCATTGATGGAGGCAGTTGTCAGAATATCATATCCCAGGCTTTTGTGGATCGCTTACACCTGAAAGTTCGGAAGCATCATCGTCCTTATTTTGCTAGATGGTTAATGACAGGTGATGAAGTGCAAGTCCGATATGCATGTTCAGTTACCTTTTCCATTGGTGCAGATTATACAGATACAGTTTGGTGTAATGTGATACCTATGGATAGTTGTGATATTTTGTTGGGTCGTCTATGGATGTATGATAAGAATAGAACTAATGGCATGCGTGACAACACCTACACTTTCATGCATGGTGAAAAGTAAGTCACACTCCGTCCTCTGAAGTCGACGCCCCCAAAGAAAGGATCCCGTTCTCGTCTCACCAAGGAAGCGCTTCATGTACACACTATCTATAAAAACAACATCAAGAAGAAGAGCCGAGTTCGAGGTCGAACTCTTTTCCAACCTGGGGAGAATGATTCAGCAGCAATTCCACATTATTACAACAAGAATCGTGGGCCACATGTGGGACCCAAGAAATGCTGATTTATTAATTTTTATTAATTTCTAAATTTTATTTAAGAAGTTGCATTTAGAATTAGGTTTTTAATTCATGTAGGATTATTATTTGGTTTCCTAGTTTGATTAGAAAAGTTTTCTTAGAGCTTTAGTTTCTTTTATTATAAATATAGCATTGTAGAGATCAATGATCTCAGAGATTTGAGTTCATAAAATTTCCCCGTGTGGGTTTATCGTGGAGATTGTCTTCATCGTGATTGTTCCAAGTGGGAACCTTAATTGTGCCCTGGCACTTGCATCCTAACCCTAGGATTGCATCACGCATCATAGGAGCTTGGAGGAGGTGGATATCTATACTGCGTTTGACCATAGTCACCATATGAGCTTCTCCCTAAAGTTGAAGACTGTTCTTCTCCTTGTTGCATTTGACCATATGAAAAATATTGTGAGGGTCCTTGTCCACATTGCCAGGAGTCTGAATGTGGTTCATTATAACTAGGGTTCCACGATGCAGCTTGTTATCATCCAACATTTCCGCCCATATTTCCTTGCTCATTATTGTTTCTAGGTGGTGAGTCTCTTTGGTGCCATTGATAACCACGTTTTGGATCAAATCTTCTAGTTTCAGGTAACTCTTTTATGTCCTCTACAGGAATGACATCGTCTTCATCATGTTGATAATATTCATTAGTACTACCTGTCCCACTGTCTCCTCCATCTCCTCCACTATGGCTACTCGAAGAGACAGTGGTGGAACTAACTTTGTCAGAAGATACAATATGAGCAGGTTCTTTCCCACTCCTCCTATGTGCACCTGTACTGGTACCTTCTTGAGGTGGCTGGCCTTTTGCAAGTGCCTCACCCATTTCTTCATCTATCAACACTTGAACCGTTTCCTGAAACCCCAGATCTGAATCTCGCAACAAATTCTCTATCTCGGCTAGCCATGGGAGTAAGGGATTGTCCTTTCTGAATATGTGATCCAAATTAATAGGATAATAAGCAGGAGCATTCCTTACCCTTCTCTCCCTAGTTCTGTTTCTCAACTTTAGATTGTAGTGACAGTACACAAGCTTGTTGATTTTGTGCATGGCAAGCCGATTCCTGGCCTTCTTGTGGATCAAGGAGAAAGTGCTCCAATTTCTCTCACAGTTGGAAGATGTTGTAGTCCGACTAAGGATGCAAACAGCCGCTCTCCTTAGATGTGGAGCACTCTCTCCATAATTCATCCGCTAATAAGCTAAAATGCAAAATAAATAAAGAAAATTAGATATTCATAATCCTCAAGTCCTTCTAATCAATTAAGATAAATAGATTAAGACTTGTGTGGGGTCTTTTGTTCATAGTAATACCAAGTGACATTGTTCTAATCAATCGTTGCACAAGAGGGTCAGCAAATGTTCCTTTCCTTTGTGTATATATAGATATCTACAATGTGAAAATTAGAAATAAGTCAGTAAACCCCTACATATGTATGGCAATTGGCAGCATAATTAATTTCTCTTAAGTAACCACTCACTCACCTCTTGTATGGCATCAATTTGATCATCTTCATTTAACAATCTCTTCAATACCTCCCGTAATCATACCCGTAAGTCCATATCTACTGCTTCGGTGTGTAGATCGGCATTGCGGTAATAGAATTCGAGATTCAAAAAATAACCTACATTGAAAATAAGTAGAATGTACTATGAGCAAACAAGATAATAAATACATGAGTTAGGAAAACAAAAAAGTATCAAAGATATATATTAATTACCTGCAGCATGCATTGGATGGTGCAGCTGATCGTTCCACCGGGCATCAATAATGTTTATATATGCTTCATGATATCTAACATTTTCCATAATAGCTTGCTTTGCCCAATCCATTGCTTCATATATAAAGCCCATTGTTGGCTTGTCATCACCATCTACAAGCCACAACACTTTAACTAAAGGCTAAAAAACCCTTAACATCTTCCCCACTTTCTTCCAAAATTTTATGTCTCCCATCAAGTTTGGGACTTTAAACTCCGGATCACTGGTTGCATTGCCCCATTTCGAACGAAGCCATTCTCCTTATGCAAATATCTGAATTAGCTCCGTTCTAAACCTTGCAAGGCTTTCCATAGCCAGAAAATAGGTTGCACACCTAGTTGATCGTGGACGCAGCAAGGCATGGTTATTTATGTACCTTTTCATCAAGCTTAACACCCATGAATGATCATATATAAATCTTGTAATTCCTCTACATGCCTTGATCAATGAAGCCACTTTTTTCTTTCTTCCAGTCTTTTCCAAGATGAAATTTACGCAGTGTGCTGCACATGGGGTCCAGAATAAATGAGTCCTCTTCTCCATTGACTTCCTACTTGCTGCCTTAAAATTTGCACCATTATCCGTAACGATCTGTACAGTATGCTCTTCTCCAACACTTTCCACAACTTTATCCATAAGACTGAATATATCTGTGGCCGTCCATCTATGTTCAGTTGCATCAATGGACTTCACAAAGACGGTCCCAGCGACTAAATACACCAAAAAGTTAATTAATGGTGTTTGTGTGCAGCTGGTCCACTCGTCACATTTGATGGTAACACCATTCTGCTGCCACATGGGCTTAAACTTTTCCACCCTAGCCTTTATTTCTTTGTATTCTTCTTTTAGATATGTGGTACCCACATCATATACGGAGGACGACTGTATACCCAATCCAACATCAAGAATAGTCTGAAAATAAGGTAAATATATTGCTGTAGGGGGTATGTTCTTATGAATTAGCCATTTCGCAGTAGCTTTGGCTAATTTTGCAGTAGCTTTGGCTAATCTATCTCTTGCACTCTTCAAAGTCCCTTTGAGAACATTTGAAATCTTTAGCTGCTTTGCTCCCTCCGATCTATGTGCTAGAGGATCAACCGGGGGAGGAGCTGCTCTTCTAGTAGAAAGTATCTCTACATCATCATCCCGTTGACGGGTGCTAAATGCTTTACGCATTGCCCCCGCAATGCCCTTGCCCTTACTCGGCACACTAGATGACCCCCCTGCTTCATAGTGGGAGGATAGTCCACTAGATGTGTGATGACGACGCTATTGTTCTTCTTGGTGTGTCATGAATGACTCTCGGCATGCAGTTGTCATTTGATCATCATTCTCATCATTAGAATCTCCAAATACATCATAACAGGTAATATCAACATCTTGTTGCCTCTTTTCTTTTATTTCAACTTTTATGGCTTTGTTTTGATTCAACATAGCTCTCATTTGCTCCCTCACTTCCCTCGAAACTTCAGTACAACCTGCAACATTGCCAGCAACATGGGCCAAGTGTTGCTTGAATCTTGTAATAGCCCCATTGGTCATTTTCCCACAGAAGTTACACTTGATTTTCAACCGGTTGTTATTCTCAACCGCCTAACCAAAACTCTTGCAGGATCAATTTTATGCGGCATTTTCAATTGTCAGTTGGCACACACAATGACACAAAAAGAATACTGAATACCTATAAAATATGAAAAATTAGTGTGTTAAAATTGTAAAAAACACAAAAATAGGTGGGAGGAAACATACATCTAGCATTTAAGAGTTATTCTCAATACATTTGATGGGTATTTCATAAGTTAAAATATTTTTTTTTCAAAAAAAAAAATCAAAAAATAAAGAACCAAAAAAACTATAAAAAAAAAACACAAAAATGTGTTGGATTGATCTATTGGAAACATTCTTCAATACTTTGTGAGCCATTTTCAATACATTTGATGGTTTCCAATTATTAAAAATATATTTTTTTCAGAAAAAAATCTGAAAATAATTAAACAAATAAATAGCATATTTTTTTGGATTGATCTATGGGAAAGATGGATCTATCATTTAGAATGCATTTCCAAGTGGTTTCATGGGTTGTCCATGAGTAATCACATTTTTTAAAATAAGAAATAAATAAATCTGAAAAAAAAATCAATAAAAGTTCAAAATGTGATGGATTGATATATTGGAAACATAGATCTATCGTTTAGAATGCATTTCTTAGTGGTTTCATGGGTTGTCCATGAGTATTCACATTAAAAAAAATAAGAAATAAGTAAATCCGAAAATAAAAAAATAAAAAAAATCAATTCAACATTCAAAATGTGATGGATTGATCTATGAGAAACATAGATCTATCGTTTAGAATGAGTTTCCAAGTGGTTTCATGGGTTATCCATTTGTAATCAATTCCAAAAATAAGAAAAGCAAAAATAAAAAATAAAAATAAAAATATTTGTGCATGATCAAATTCAAAGGGAAACATGGATCTCATCATATTACAATACAAGGAAGCATTATCATGTGATTTATAGTACTTAGAGAGATGAATAGATGATCTCAAAAGTCAGAAGTCAACTTTAAAAAACCCAAAAGAAAAGGCATACCTAGAATCTTGATGAAGATGGAATGGAAGCTTAGATCTTATAGTTGTGTTTGATTCCTTGTATTTGATTTTACTTGTGGTAAAATCTTGAAACTATGGAGTTGGGAGGCACTTGGAAGCTCTCACAGCAGTAAAAGAGGAAATTACAATTACAAAGAGGTTAAAAGAGAGAACTAGGGCTGGCTGGGGGGTTATTTAAACCCCCACCGCCATGTAGCGGGCGCCATACCGGCCGCCACGCTGTGGTTATTTAAACCCCACTACCACGTAGCAAAAGCCATGTATCGTGGCAGCTGGTATCGGCCGCTACGTGGTATGCACCAAGTAACCTAGAAATAAGCTACTAGTATGCACACAATTAAACTCGCAAACGCACAAGATCACTATATAGTGTAGTGAATTGTAAGTATGAGGTCGATCCCACGAAGACTTGTAATAGAACAATGTCAAAAACAACTACAAATCAGAATATTAAAAACAATTGAATGATAAAAGTTTGAAGTAAACTACTAAAAACAATAAATTAGACTATCAAAAGCTAAGTAGAAATTAATCTAAAACACACAAACTATTATTAGAATTGAAAACAATGATAATGAATGAACTAGAGCTTCATCTACTCCCCTAACCTATCCTATGCATGTTCCTTATTATCTTTTAATCACAAATCAGATTTTATTAGTGACATCTATCAACCTAGACCATGGCATATGTATCTAGATCATTATTCTCCTAAACCTAATTCATGAGTGGCATACTACATGAATTGTTCATTATGATGCAAAAACTAAGCATGGCATATGTCCTGGTCAAAACTCACATAATGCATAAAAACAATGGGAATGATAAATGCATGAGTCTAAGCATGGCATATACTTAGATTATTCATGGTTCTAAACCCTAGATGCTTAACATCAAGATCAATCAAAATTTAAGTTAATTACTCTTAAAATTAATTGAACATGGCATGGTTGGCTTGCACTACAACAAAATACATTTTTGCCAATGTATTCACTGCGTCTTGAAAAATTAGAATTGCGTCAGGACAGGCTTTACCGACGTAGTACAATGTGTCGGCACCACGTCGGCAACCTAATGCCAAGAAAACCATACCCGACGTAATAATGTTCAGCGTCGGCTAAAAAGGGCCATTCACCGACGCAATGGTGCGTCGTCCCAAACGTCGACAATGTCAACTGCGTCGGCAAAAAGTCGAACTTAATGGTCAACCTCACTTCACTGCCGACACATAACAACGTCGGTTATACATTTGCCAACGCACATACTAGTGTCGGAATACATATTTGACGACACATACGCAATGCCGGTAATACATATCCCGACGTGTGGAAGCATCGGGAAATGTCTTCAACGACGCATGAAAATTACGTTTAGCGACGCAAAAAGTACGTTGGGAAATAGATTTACCTAACGGCCCACGCATAATAACACCGGTTATACATTTGCCAACGCACATATTAGCGTCAGAATACATATTTGACGACGCATACACAATGCCGGTAATACATATCCCGACGTGTTGAAGCGTCGGAAAATGTCTTCAATGACACAGGAAAATTACTTTTGGCGACGCAAAGAGTGCGTTGGGAAATAGGTTTACCTAACTGTCGACGCATAATAACATCAGTTATACATTTGCCAACGCACATTCTAGCGTCGGAATACATATTTGACGACGCATACACAATGCCGGTAATACATATCCCGACGTGTTGAAGCGTCAGGAAATGTCTTCAACGACACAGGAAAATTACTTTTGGCGACGCAGAGAGTGCGTTGGGAAATAGATTTACCTAGATGCATAATAACGTCGGTTATACATTTGCCAACACACATACTAGCGACGAAATACATATTTGATGACGCATACACAGCGCCGGTAATACATATTTCGACGTGTTGACGCGTCGAGAAATGTCTCCAACAAGAGCAGGAAATTTAATTTTGCCGATGCAAAGAGTGCGTTGGGAAATAGATTTTCTTATCAATTAAGAAATAATTTAAAAAATAAAAAAAAATTCCTATACAATATTTTCTTGTTGAAATCTACATTTTCAACATTGCACAAGCATAAGCATTAATAAACAACAAATAATCCAACATTCATCATGAAATAATAAAAAATAATGAGTCACCAATAAACTAAAACCAATCATAAAATTTGTCTATGCCGCATAAAATGTAACATCCCACATCAAAAAAAGTCAAATATCTCAATAAAGTAAATCCCAACTAAAATCTAATCATCATCAAATATCCAAAGTACACCATGAAATTTGGCCAATAAGGAGCAAAATGAACTTATTAGAGGGATGACCCATGCCAATTCATAAAACCATCAAATCCTTATCTTTCGGAGGAGCCCGAACCATCCATACCGACTCGGGAAAGCAGCAACTGAATCTGACTCTGCATGTGAACCTGCATAGCTGCCTGATCATGCATTTGCTTCTGTGAGTCCTCATACTGTCACCTCAATTCTTCTTGTGCTTTCAACGAATCAGCTAGTTGCTGCCGTAGGGTGCTCATTTCAGAAGACATCAAGATACCAGTAGAAGATGATGATGGGCCCCTTGAGCGATACCCTTGCCTCCTCGCGACCCTCTTCCCTAGCAGATTCTCGATCACCTGTTGCTCAGCCACTGGAGAATTATTTTCAGGCTGCGACAGTGCCTCCTCCATTTTTCGTTGCATTATCAAAGCATTTAAATATGTCATGTAACTAATATATGTTAGGCAACTGAAATAAACTAGGATCTACAGTATTGTTAATGAAACAACTCACATGTGTCTCCTCAGCATGATCTGTGATCCATTTGTTCTTTTTCTTGCTATAGTGTCGCTGTTTATATAAATCAGGTTGAGAGGGAGGAGCCTGTTGCTCATCTGCCTGCATGATCGAGAACTGGGCTGCAAATGATCGAGATCCAGATGTATGAAGTGTCTTCACTTTGCTCCGGGTCTCTGAATTCTTCTGTGACTTGCGCTGAAAATTACAAGTAATAGACAATGTAGTTAGCTTATTTAAAAGAAACTTTAGGGAACATAAAAACTTGTGCATGGATGCTAAATGATACAAGTTCAGGGAGCTAAAAAATGTGTGCTTCTACTGTGAATTCAACTAACTTGATGTGTGGATAATATAGTGTAGAAACTGATTTAAACCATGTACCGAATGCAAATCAAGAAATATAATTTAGCTACCTTCCACTCTGGTGTCTCCCATTTGTTTTCTATCAACCAGACCCACTGGGCCGCCCTCTGCATATCATGTGGGTACTGCTTCGGATCGTGGCCATTTTCCAACAATTTCTTATATGCTTTGTGTAGCTCCGCCCTAAACTCCCTATAAATATGCATCCTTAGTTTCCCGACTGCATTTGCCACACATGCATCGGTCTTCCAGTCTCCAAAGTCATACTTTTGCTGTCATTTCAAACCCACAAGTGTGAAAAGTAAGCTATAAAGCATATGGATATAGATTAGAAAGTATAAGATTGTTTTATTACCGCAGCTGCAGTAAAGATTGCCTCCTTACACCCATCATCAATTGCTCCCCATGTTTCTTTGTTTAAAGGTGCAAGCCTACGAATATGACTCCCCAGCTCGATTGCAAATGTAGAGGCATTTATACCCTCAAATGCCCCTGATTGTGCACCTAGCGGAACAGACATCCTACTGCCCAGAATCCTCATCCTCTTCTCTGACTCATGGCCCACCACCCTACCCCGTACACGTCGAGAGGATGATGCTACAACCAACACAAACAAATATGAATTATTAATCATAAAAAAATGAAATCGGGCTAATAAGTTCAAAAAGATAATATAGTCAAATATTTCTTACCTACGCTGCTGTCTGTAGTAGGCTGGCTAGATACATCGGGCTGGGTGGCACCGATCTCACCCTGACTGGTAATACGATCTGGGACCGATGCTTGAGTGCCGGCTGATTGGCATTGTCTACGTCTCCCTGGGGCCATGTGTGCGAACTGAATAACACAATAAGTTAGGATAAAATCAAGCATTACGAAAAAAAAACACATTTAGTTAGTATACATGCAATAAATATCACAAGTGTTTAAATTTTGATATTAGATATAACAACCTCATCTTCTAACTCTTCTTCATCCTCACTACTTCCGGATGGTCTATACTCTTTGTCGACGTCATCATGCTCGTCTTCAACAGAGAGTTGATGCCGAGATGGATTTTGGATTGCCTGTACCAGTTGCCGTGCGCCAATTTCACTCATTCGGGCCATGTTGCTTACAATTTTTTTATTTCTAGCTAACTCATAAGCATTCTTCTTTTGAGACAATGCGCCAGGAGGAACATAAGCTTTTCTTTTTTTCGGCATTTTTTGGACCGCTATGATAAAAAATGACAAAGGGATCATAAATATATAAAGGGATCGAACATATAAAAATTTAAAAAAAGTCACAATAGTGGCAAACAAATGAAAGTAAAATTAATGATTCCATTGCATGTAATCCTTGTCCACACACATGAAGAAATGAAGTTTACATATCATAATTCCATATCAGAATCAATATCAGGGTCAGACTGATCGGTTTCCTCTTCATTTATGTACTCTGCCAATGTTTCGTCCTCGTCACCACCATCGCCAGCAATTGGCTCATCACCAATGGCCGCAGGTTCATCATCCTCAGGGATGATATCTGGTTCAATGTCATCCCTAGTGTAACAAAAGGAAAAATCCTCGGCAACAGATACTGAGACAGTTTCAATGGCTTCTTCCTGTTGGTATGGCTCGTTTACCACATTTTGCTCGTTTTCCTCGTCTCGCTCTTGCACATCCCAAACACCCCGATTCTTGACCCGTTCCACGACTTTCCAATTTGGGCCTAATTTGGTGTCATTGACATAGAACACTTGATTTACTTGATTTGGCAAGACAAAGGGATCCTCTTCATACCAACGATTCCTAATGTAAATGCTTGTGACATGTGCCTCGATATTTATTTTAGATTTATGACCTGTATTATACCATTCACATTTGAACAAAACAATTTCAGAACCATTAATGTATGACAATCCAAAAATGTTGGTCAAGTAACCGAAAAAGTCAATGCTTTCCTCATTATGGTCCCCCTCGACGACCACCCCGCTATTCTAGCTCTTGTGACGGTTGTCGCGGTCTATGGTGACGAATCGGACACCATTAACCATACAACCCGAGTATTGATGCACCAAACAACTAGGACCATTTGCCAATGTCCACAATGCATCTGTTGCTTCTGGAGACCCTCGAGATCTAAGTTGGTTTAACTGCATTAGTTTCTTAAAATTAGTTCAAATTGGATTTTCATGTTTTTAGTTGATAACATTTAGAATGCATCTGTTGTACGTACATGATCTCTGAACCATCGAGAAAACTCTTCCCATTGTAAATTGGTGATGTTGCGTACACCTCTCTCATTCACTTGCCTCTTGTGCTCCCTACTCAGGGTATTAGTAACACATAATCAGTGTGACATATAGGAATATCAGAAAGTTTACATGTAACGCATATAATTAGTTAAATTGAACCACTTACTCTAGATAAGGTATGACATCGGGAGTGTTATACAACACAAACCAATGGGCCATGTTGCGTTCCCTATCGGACACATTAGGAGCCCTCTTGATAGGTGAAAAGGGCCAGACGCGTTGGGTGAAGACACCCAACTCTAGGCCTTGTTCGCCCCCATCATCATTCCGTTCTTCAGGAACTTCTCCCTTTAGGTACATCTTCATAAAATTAACACTCTCTTTAGCAATATATGCCTCCGCGATCGAACCTTCTGGCCGAGCTCGATTGGTAACATAGCCCTTTAGTGTTCCCAAAAACCTAAAAACACATACATCAATATCAAGATGAAAAAATTTAACAGCATCTTAAACACAATCACCTCTTATACTAATCAACAATTTAAAGAATGACAAAGGGAATCACCTCTCGATTGGATACATCCATCGATATTGCACTGGTCCAGCGAGTATAGCCTCACGCGGTAAATGAACTATCAAATGGACCATCACATCAAAAAATGCCGGTGGAAAAATCCTTTCCAACTTACACAGTATGAGGACTATCTTATTTTCCAATTCTTCCACATGACTCCATTTCATAGTCTTTGAGCAAATGTCCTCAAAGAAGCTACTCAGCTCAAATAGTGTTGTGCATATCTCTTTGTTCACGTACCCACGCATACCAATCGGAAAGAGACGCTGCAGTAAAACATGGCAGTCATGACTTTTCAGGCCCGCTAATCTCCCATTCTTTGAGGTCACACACCTCGAGAGGTTCGCAGCATAGCCATCTGGGTACTTGATCGATTTTAAATATTGATAAAAACCATCCTTCTCCTTTGGGCCTAATGTGTAGGACGCACGGGGCTTCTCTTGTGTTCCATTGCTTCTTTTTCGTAGATGCAATTCTTGTCTAATGTTCATATCTGCCAAATCCTGACGGGCATACTCTGTGTCCTTGCTCTTCTTGTCTAAGCTCACCATTGTGCAGAGAAGACTTTCACATATATTCTTCTCCACGTGCATAACATCAATGTTGTGTCGAAGCTTTAGTTTCTTAAAGTACGGTAGCTCATAAAAAATGCTTTTCTTTGTCCAGTTTAAGTCTTCAGGGTCACGTGGTCTTTTTTTGTTGTTAGAGTGCTTCCCAAACCTTGTATCTGGAAGCCGCTCCAATTGTGCTTGTACCTTTTCCACCGATGGCAACTCCAATGACTTCACTCGATTCTCCACCTTTCCATTAAAGTCCTTGCTACGTCGCCAAGTGTGCCGCTTAGGTAAGAAAGATCTATGGCCCGTGTAACCAATCTTCCTTCTCAACCTGACGGATAAGGAGTCTTCATTACAAGTGGGACAAGCCTTGTACCCTTTAGTACTCCACCCAGACAAGTTACCATATGCAGGGAAGTCGTTTATGGTCCACAACAAAGCCGCACGCATTTGAAAGCTCTCCTTGCTAGAGGCATCGTAAGTTTCGATACCATTCTCCCATAACTCCTTCAACTCTTCAATCAAGGGTCGAAGATAAACATCAATATCATTAACAGGTTGATGCGGTCCAGGAATAAGCAATGACATCATGAAGAATGGCTCCTTCATGCACATCCATGGTGGCAAGTTGTACGGTATAAGTATGACAGGCCACATACTGTAAGACGTGCTCATGTCCCCGAAAGGGTTGAACCCATCAGAGGCTAGCCCTAGCCTTATATTACGGGTCTCCACAGCAAAATCCGGATGTTCCTTATCAAGACCCTTCCATTCCTCACAATCAGCCGGATGCCTACCTATCCCATCATCTTTGCATTTATCACTGTGCCATCTCATGTGTGTGGCAGTCTTTCTGGACATGTAAAGTCTCTGCAACCTCGGTATCAATGGGAAGTACCGTAAAACCTTATGCGGTATCTTCTTTCCCTTCCCATCATTTAGCTTGTATCTGGACTCCCCGCATATCGGGCATTTTTCTAAATCTATGTTCTCCTTCCAAAACAACGCGCAATCATTATGACAAGCATCAATGTGCTCATATCCCAGACCCCAGTCACGCAATATCTTCTTTGCTGCATAAATTGAATCTGGAACCAAATTACCGTCTGGCAGGAGTGCCTTTTGTATCTGCATCACATTGTTGAAAGATTTGTTGCTCCACTTTCCCTCCACCTTTTGCTCCATCATCTTAATTACAAAATCTAGCAAAGTGTTTTCTGAAGAGCAACCCGGGTACAAAGGGCGCTGAGAAGCATCCAACATTCTTTCAAAGTGACGCATTGCGTTACTATGGATGTCCTCAACGTTGGTGTAAGTTCCCATGTAATGGTCTTCCATCATTTCTTGATATTCATCCCGATCCTCATAATCACTATCACCCCCATGTTCCGATTCGACAATGTCATCCACAGGAGGTGTTATCTCTCCGTGGTAAATCCAGGTCTTGTAGGATGCTTGCATACCCCAACGATAAATATGAAAGTTCACAGTGTCGTAGTCATGCCGTTGATTGTTCTTGCAAACCCTACACGGGCACCAAATCTCAATAGCATCCCCAACATTTGCCTTTGCAAATTCAATAAATGACTTCACCCCGTCACGATACTCCCGACCCATTCTCACGATGCGATCTTGACTATCCAGTGTCGTCCAAGTCTTGTCCATATCTTAAAAATGAAAAATCAATAAGCTAATCACATTATTAAAAAGAGAACACACAAAAACATGTGCATATGATTATGAATAAAGAAATGTATCTATTAATCCACTCTTATCATGAGAAACTCAAGTATAAACCCTGTATTCTTTATGTAAGCAACTTGGGTTTCTATGGCACATTATGAACTTGAGATTCTAATGAAGTACGACTTGTAAGTATGCACTTTCTTAGTCACTATAGGCAGTTTCTCATTTCATACTCTTCATTGCCATTTCAGCATTTTTTCTCTTCTAGATAAATAATACATTTTTTCTCTTTTAGACTTTTCTTTCTAATAATATGTTTTCAACCCAATTGTGAATACTTAAGAGGAATTCAATGGACAGAATTCACATGAAACATTCAAAACAACTAAGAGGAACATCCAGTTTTACTGGTGAAGAAGAGTGGTGTTCAGTTATTTTCTTTTTCCAGGTATTTCTAAACCTCTTCTATTTATCCTCAACCTTTCTCTACTAGCCTTTTTTTCTTTCTAGCTATGATACCTATATACTTAATATTGACAAAGTGTTTGTGTCATATCGTAGGCAATGGTCCCCGTTGTATCCATAGTGTGCCCCTGCCATCTCCATCCAATATCTAACAATAGTTGTGAGCAAATAGAATTGAGCATTTTCAAAACAAATCAACATACCAAGCATCAGTTAAAATATACTGTTTACAGTTAACAGTCAAAGTAAAATGAAACTACTAAGTTTTTGCTCACTGAAAATTTTGCAGGGTTACTTTGCCCCAGTTGTCAAATATGCTAGCTATCATCAAGACAAACTGAAAAATCTTGTACTAGTGAATCCTCCGGTATGGATAATTTTGTTTATGGGAATCTTTTACAAGTTAATGGGAACCTATTGAAGAATGTTTTGCAAGATGCTTTGTATATACCAGTACTGATTCTCTTGTTGATTGTTCTGTGCACAAATATTTTCTCAAGAAATAATAAGTAAATGAAGTTGAAAAGAACACAAAATTTGATAAGAAATTGTGCTTAAACCTGAAAAAGGGCATCTGACATGTTCCTTATTATGTGAAAGCTGACAGACAAGCATGCTAAGCTACCACCAACATTATCGTCCTTCAGCAGTTTTCTATTGGGTGAAATTTTCTCCCAGGTTAGGAGACTTTCTGTTGCGGTTTAGTGTTTTGTTTTTAAGTTGAATTTAAAACTAAGAATATTCTTGAGGAATCCATATCATGTTTTTTGTACTGCTGAATTATACTGGTATTTAATTTGATGAATTGGGAAGCTTCTCTATTGAGGAAACAAAAGGAGAACATATAGATGTCACTTTTCGTCACCCAAATGACACTAGTATAAATATAATGTGCATGGTGTGGCATGAGGAAAATATAGACCGCTAAGAATTAAAAGAATTTTACAATGTAGAGTGCCACATATCATTGATTAGCTCTCTTTTTTTCTTTTTTCTTTTTGTCTGCTAGCCATGTTGCATTATGGAAGGGTAATTTGTTTTTTTTTTTTTTTTTTTTTGCTTAATGGCAAATTGAATTGAAGAGGAGGGGAAAGGCCAAAGGCCCCCAAAGAACAAGGAGACAACCACCAAAGAGGACAAACAAAAAACAAAAACAGCAGGAAAACAAACCAAACAAGAGAATGCAGAGAAGGGAGGGAAAAGACCCCACAAAAGGCTGCACACTACCCAGCCACACCTGGACCAAACACCCCACAAGGGGTTGCACTCTACCCAGCCACTCCAAGACAGCACCACCACAAGGCAGACAACCAAAACCCCACAGCTGAAAGGCATTGCTCCATCAGCACAGCAACTGAACTCAGAAGGAGGCAGAGATGAAGCTGCAGAAGAAAAGCTGCAAAGCAAAAAGAACCCTCTACCCGAGCACCCCAGAACCTCAACCTCTGCAACAACCCAATCACTTAAATCAGACTGAGTCAGCCTCATGCAAGACCAATTCCACAGAGCCGGCAGAAGTTTAATAGACTTTTCCTTAATCACCCAAATACTTAAACAATCATGGACCTGATGAATAAAGAAGGATGATTTTCTGACCAGCACCCTGGAATCACCTTTCACAGGCCTTCAAAACAACATGACCTGGAATAGCAGAACCCAGCAAAACCTCAACAGGGAAGACTTCCAAACAACCCACTAAAGAAACAACGCTGCACCGCC
Source organism: Umbellularia californica (assembly GCA_028538565.1). Classification (NCBI taxonomy): domain Eukaryota; kingdom Viridiplantae; phylum Streptophyta; class Magnoliopsida; order Laurales; family Lauraceae; genus Umbellularia; species Umbellularia californica. The sequence goes on along the minus strand of JAPQWN010000005.1, from coordinate 36,756,449 downwards.
ACCACAAAAAGATGGAACAGCTGCAGAAGAACAAAACTTGGAAGGGTAATTTGTTATGTTGTAATAGGATATAGTATAGTTATGTTTCTATAGCAGTGTTGCCATGGTATATACTACTTTTCATATTAATAGAACTATGTTTTTATTGCTGATCAGGTGGGGAGAGAGAGGGAGACAGACACAGAGATAGAGAGAGATATCCGTTCCTAGCTTACAAGGTGCAACTTAAGATTTTTATTGGGCCCAACATAGTTCATGGCTCCCACTTCAATTGGCTTGAGCCAGCCAGGTTAGGCTTGAGTTCATTTAGTATTGATCTGGTTTCAGGCTTAGCTTCACTAGGCCTGCATCTAGATACAGATCTGGGCTCAACTTGGTTGAGTTCAGATCTGGTCTAGGCTTACATCTAGCTCCTGCAAATGTGACACATGATGAGACTAAAGACCTAATGTTTTTATGTGAAAACACACACAGAGAGAAAAAAGAAAACTCCTTGCCATATGCTATTTTATGATGCTTGGCTCTGAGAAAATATGTATTTATTATGATTATCTTTTTAAATAGAAAAGATACAGATGGGCCCATTTGTTTCCAATTTATGGCATTTATGTTGTGGGTCAACTAGTTATTTTGAATTGTGGGTTGTTTGTCTTTTATGCATTGGATATGAACATGGGATTCGTAATGACAACAAGCAGAACATGACACAATCACAACTTGTTTCTAAATCTATTAGCTAGGTGTGGTTTAAATCTTCTTTTTAATCAATCTCTATATGGTGCTTCACCGCTCTCCCTGCTAGGAGCTTTACACATACCTTCAGGACATCAATAGCATTAAACAGAGTTAGGTGGTAAACTAAGTGGTGCATATAATTTCTTAACAAAGATGGATTTTTCAAGAGATTTTGGAGCTTTTAGTGTGTTTAGTGGAGTCTTCCCTGTAATACCTGCAAAACTTGAACAAAAGAATTGGTATAGTATTTTTAGGCTCCTTGAAATATTAATTGTCACTTTCTAGTTAGAAGTGTTAAGGGACCATTGCATTCAAGCTTTGGATTAAATAATCAGAAATACAAACCCTTGTATAACAAAAGTGCCATAGGGAGAACAACAACTTAACTCACACTTACTTGGAATTTAACCACTTTTACCAGTCTTAGAATACCCAGGAACTCAATTACATGAAACAAACTAGCCTTGTTTGTAAATCGCCTCTTGATTTTCTGCTTATCTATAAGTTTCGCCCTTATGCAATAGTATTAGCCTAGAGAGGTATTTTGTGGTTAATTGCAGAGAGGAGTTAGGTAATTTTAGTTTTTTTTTTTATAAGATTTTTGCTACCTTTTTCTTGTTTTTATTATCTTTTCTTGGTCTTTGGTATTACTGATTAATATTAGGTTTTTGGTAATTGAATTTTCTCAAGCTGTATTCTTGTTTGAATTTGTCTTTTTTTAGTTGTGCATATCGAGGGATCGATGTTTAGTGATATCAATATTAGAATTATGGAGATGGAGTTGCTACACAAGCAAACTAGACCAACAGCAACTTCATCACTTTAAAATATTTTGTGCAAGTGGTTTCATGTTTTATTTGTCTTTCCCCTTTGATTACACATGCTTTTGTCTCTTTATAGAAGAATTAGTCAGATTTACCAAAACTTATCAGATTTAATTTTCATTTATCTTGGAACATCATCAATCATGCAACTGTCTTGCAACCTCTGTATTAAAGTAATTAGATTGTCCAACCAATGCACCTTGCCTACCAAAGTAACACCTTCTTATATTCTAGTATTTGGATGATGCCAGTGATTCTTGTAACCAACCCAAAAAGGTAGAAGGCTTGAACCAAGTAGGAGTAACTGAAGTAGGTGTTAGGTAGTCCCTGTTGGCCACTACTAGGCCAAGGGGGGGAATTGGCTGCAAAAAAGCTGTGAGATTTAACCATTCAATTGGTAGCCTATAAGTAGCAGTTAACAATTGCAGTCCACAGAAAAGTTGAAAATTCTGGACAACTAGGATCTTCCAATTTTGATGATTTTTGGTGTATCCTCTATCCATCATGGCCCAATCATATCACAGATATGAGGATCACTGCTCACTACAAGAACTACCCTGTGTATCCTTATGAGGCATTTATATTCCCCAGCAAGGTGATGAAGTTGCATACTTAATACAGGTACTATTCATAAATAATGAATAGATATTGTTATACTTATATCTAGGCATAACTTCCTATTACAGAAAGATAAGATGTTAGCATTTATAACTAGGATATAGGCATAGCATCATTGTGAACATGTTAGAGATTTACACAATACAAGACCAGGATAATCTGTTGGATCCTAGAATGGATGGTTAGGGCCCAAAATCCACGACTTGGACGGTATGAGGCTCCCAGCCATCATAACCATACCCAGAATAGAAGCTGATTGCACCAAGCAGCAGAACAACACAATGCAAAGCCACTCCCAGGCCAAACTACAACTCTGCCCACAACAGAACAGACAACACAACAGCTGAACTGCAACACTGCTCACTATATAACTCTGAACTCCTGCACACTTGGCACTCCTACAACAGGAACAAAGCATCTATGAATCAATTATTTCACAGGCTTGTTCTGTTAAATGTTGAAATGTATTCCAAGTTATCATCCTGTCATGTTTTCCCAGAGTGATGTTATTCACAACTAAAACAAAAAAAAATTTCTAGTCTCATAACATTTGGATATTACGTTAGTGTCGTCTATGGTGCTTTTATATGACATGCATCACAACTTTCTAAAGTTCCTTTAAAATTTTGGAAGGTTGGAAAGTCCAAGCATCAAGCTTCTGGGAATAATGGTCATCATTTCCATTGGAGTTCTATTAACAAGTTTGTAGTCTCATCAGTTGCATTTACTTGCAGCAATTTTGTTACAAGAATTATTTGATCTCTAATTGTTTTGAGAAGAAGCGTGTTTCATGAGTAGATAATGCTCATGGGTTTTCAATCATCATTCAGTTTAGGTTTTAGTCCCATTTTTATGTACATATCAATAGCAGTGTGAGCTATGCTGTGCCCAGATATAGAATGCAGATATGACAAGGACTTCTTATGAATGCAGCTTGGACAATTATTTTGTTTGAACATAAAAGTGAAGAATTAGATATTATATGATATGGAATTGGGTATGTCTTCATTTTTTGAAATTGTAGATTGCAGTTGATTGTGGGTGCATTCATGCTATGTAGCAAGCAGGTGCAAACACACGTTCATGAAGGCTCTAAATTACTTTAATTTCTTAAACCATGTATCTTAGCTCCAGTAGTCTTTCATATCCAAGGGAAATAAACTGTATGACTGTTCTCTCTAGTATCCACCACCATTTCTCTTATTCCTTTTGATACAACTGGCCCCTAAAGGGTTTGTCTTGTTTTAAAATTACTTGAGCCTTAAGATGTTTACAACTTTTTACTTGTTTTAGATTTTTTTTTTATAAAATCTCACACCACTTTTGTTTTTTAATTTTTGGGCTATAGTTTAATTTTTCATGTTTTTCTTACCTCTTTATTTATCTTTTTTTGTTTTTTTCCCAAAAACACCAATTAGAAAAAACTAGAACCATATCATAGGAAAGAGATGGTTTTTTTCCCAGTTCCTGCAAGATGCTCAACCCTGCCTATTTCCAGAGCTGCAGCTGCTATTTATAACTCTCAACAATAGGTGCAGCAGTGCAACTATTATTTATATGTTTCCCCATGTTCTATTGTGTGCTTGAATATGCAGAAGCATAAATAAGTTTTTATCATCAGGGATTTCACCAATTGACTTGATAATAGCTGCTGCATGTTCCTGGTGCACCTTCATCAGTCATCCAGCGCTCCATATAGCCTCTATTTTCTCTTTACTTAAAATTTCAAGATTTAAGAATCTTCCCAGTTTGCTTACTTTACTAACTTTTTTGAGATTGAGTTCCCCATTTACTGCTGAGTTTTCGTGTGGAGTTCTATCCATGCACATTCATAAAGACCTGGCTTTTAATCTCCAAATATGGAGATTGATAAACACAGAGAGGAAATCAATGTCTATCATAAGGGGAAAGATTTCTCCAAAGTCCTTTGAATATGTGGAAATATAAAAGAAAAGAGATGCACTAAATCGGCAACAGCCAACAGTAGGTAAAAGAAGCCAAAACATCAATCAGTACTGTGAATGCAGAAAATAGAAATTAGCAGGAATGGATTCCATACTAGATTTTCGGAAGAGAAGTGCTGAAAAGCCACACTTTCATCAAAGTGCCCATCTGAGGAAAGCATAATCACTTCCATAATGCTTAAATATATCATCCACACAAGACTGAGTAATCTAATAAACAAATACACAAAAGAATAAGAGAAATAAAAAATGGAATATTTCTAGATCTAAGTAATCGAAGCACATAAAAGACTTCAACTTAGGTTAATCAGACGTGGAATATGGCGAATGTAGCGTCGCCTCATACACAGCAACCATCACAATACATACGACTACCGGTAATCAGTAATGAACGCAATCTGTAAACCAACCATGCTACATAAAAAATAAAAAAAAACACAAAATCAACCAGAGGGCTGCTTGGCGGGAGGGTTGCTGGCAGGCAGAGGGTCTGGGCGGGTGGAGGCAGGGGCGATGGGGGAAGAGGGAGGACTAACAGGCATAAAGAGAGATGGAGAGAGAGAGAGAGAGAGAGAGAGAGAGAGAGAGAGAGATATCATACCTTGGATTGCTACAGGTGCAAGAAGAAGCGATTCCGAAGAAAGGTTTGCCTTGCTGCAGTTGCAAGAGAACGATGATTCCGAAGATTGGTTTCGCTTGCTGCAGTTGCAAGAAGAAGACAATTCTGAAGGAGGATTACGCTTGCTGCAGTTGCAAGAAGATGACGATTGCGAAGGAGGATTTGGCTTGATGGAATAGGAAGAAGAAGAAATTCGAAAGGGTTTAGATACAGGGAAGATACAGGGAATAAGGGTTTTGGCGTGGGTCTTTTATAATGATAGAAATTTTTAGCGGGAGATCCTATGTCCCACCAAAAAATTAGGATTGGTTCACCTAATATAATACTAGCTGCTAAAAATATATATTTAGCCTCAAAAGCATAGGCCGCTGCAAAAAGTTAGACGCTATAAACTAAAAAATTTTGATTTCCACCAAAATTTGGCACCATTAGAGTGGGATTTATACAGGCAGCCATTGCTACGAACGCCGCTAACAGTAAATTAAAATTGACTTATGGAATCAAAATACAGGCCTCATGTGTTTTTTTTTTTTTCAAGTTGGATAGTGGCTTACCTTATATATGAATTCGACCCTCAATGAATAACTACCATACGTATATGAGGTATCGTCAAATCTCATTTTGAATGGAGGTTATCTCATCATACGATTGAACACACACACACAAAAAAAAAAAAAAAAAAGTTAATAAAACAACATTTTTTTAGCCATGGTTTTCTGTTTGGTCAATCTTATAGTGGTTCCAACTCATTTCTAAACAAAAAATTGGGATACCCAATAATTAAATGTGTATGATCATTTTGAACAACTTTGATTATCCATATATGGTCACAAGTGGGACCCATCCAAAAAAGTTTCCACCATACTGCATTAGAAGATATTGTAGTTGCCCTCCGAATAAAAAATTAAAAAATTAAAAAATAAAAACCCATTAAAGAGGCAGAGAGTTGGGAATAAATAAAAGCGATTAAAACGAAGTGCTCATATTATTTTGGCAAAAAAGAATTTTACTAAATGGGGTTTTGCAGACGCAGACCTGTGCATCGCCAGTAAGCAAAATAATTGTATGTTGTCCATAACTTTTGCCAACGTGGTCTTACTTGTGTTGGTAAAAGTAACAATTCTATGTGGCTTTTGCCAACGCAGTCCAAATATGCATCGGAAATAAGACTTTTGCCAACGCCAATTTTTACTGCATCGGAAAATAGTGTCAGCAAAGGTTTTCCACGGTTTTTGCCAACGCGGTCTTACTTAGTCGGTAAAAGCGACAATTCTCCATGACTTTTGCCAACGCAACATTTCACTGTGTCGGAAAATAGTGTCGGGAAAGGTAACTTTTTCATTAATGGGCTTTGGGGACGCAACTCAAACGATGGCAATTGTACGAATAAAAACTCAGACCTTTCCCAACGCACACCTGTGCGTCACCAGTAGGCAAAATAATTGCCAACACATTATTGCGTTGCCATTAGAAACAAAACGCGTTGGCAAAACTTTCCCTCTCTTTTTGGGGTTTTTTTGTTGGCGCCAATGTGGTTTCTATAGCTTTTGCCAACGTGGTCTTACTTGCGTCGGTAAAACTAGCATTTTGCTACACTAATTGCCAACGCAGTCCAAATATGCGTTGGAAATAAGAGTTTTGCCAACGCAAATTTTCACTGCGTTGGCAAATAGCGTCGGGAAAGGTGCAGTTTGTTGTAGTGTTGGTATATACACAACTCGTCAATTAAAAACATGGTTTAGAAACTCAACCAATAAATCTGAATTCTTAATTAAAAGACGCCAAAAGAAACTACATAGAACTAGGTTAGGGTTTCAATTACACCCTAGCCCTAAAAAGTTTAGCTACTCATGTCTTTAATGAAAAATAAACTAGAGAATAAAGTCATTAGAAGAAAACTAGAAGATTGAAGAAGAAGAAGATGTCCGCCAGCAGCTTGTTCCTCTTTTCCTCGCTCCAAAAGCCCTCCAAGATGCTCCAAAGAATGCTCCAAAGGTGGTCGTATGAGAAATAAGGTTTATGGGATGATAATAACTGGTTTTTATGCTTTTGTTGTGGCTGGATGATGGCTCAAATAGTGCCGGACGTGCAATTTTTATATCCCCTTGTTAAGTCTTGCAACAACCCTCTTTTGTGAATAGTTTCCTTGTAGGTTTTGATCTCCATCTTGCTTTACAATTGGGCTTCCTAATTAGAATGAAATAGGAGTCTTCTTTCTTGTTTAGCAAGACTTTCTAATCTGGTCCCACTTATATCTTCTTGACAATTCCTCACATGGACCCACAAATTTGGGTTTTAATTGTAAAGACTCAAATATGAAACTTTAAACATAAAAGTGGGCCCATATGGTGCGTGTACAATGATTGTGGGACCCTCTTTTAGACTTCTAATTTGACTTGAATTCTTGCTATAAACTTTCCTTATTTTTCTCCTTTTTCATCTCCATTCTTGGGCTCCACTTGAAATTGAACAAGACTTCCTAATTTCTGAATTCAGCTCTTTACAATGACTGTGGGGCCCCTTTTGGGCGTGTAACACACTTGGAATTCTTCTTTTCCTTCTTTGTTTCATCTTCCTTACTTGATTATGCTTTCTTGTTATCCAATTCTTTCCTTCTAATTTGAATTGCAAGTTGCCAAAGAATTAGAAAGTAGTCTTTGAAATCTGAAACAACTTGGATGGGACCCACCATGGCCCTACCTGGTGATTCACACCCATCATTCTCTTCTTTTTGCTCATTTTTACCTTTACATAAAAAAACACAAAGAATATGTAAAATCAAATAAAATAACTATGACTAGCATAAGATAAATCAAAATATTATGGCTCTAATTACAAACAATTAACCACTTATCACAATGCATGTGGGCCACTACGGGTGCGATACCCGCTTTTTTCCATTTTTCGTGGCGGCCAATGCCATCATGGCTGATATTTTCATCCATGTTTCCTACGTCAAGATGGGTAGGAATAGGACGCTTGCGCCTTACTTCGGCCAATTGGTCTTTGAATCCAATTTCTCGGGCTCCCTCTTGAAAATTGGATGACTATGGAGATATATGGTTACTAGCAAAGCTCAAGTTATGATTTTCCGAAGGCATCCTCAGCATATCATCCGGTATCCTACCAAATGCTGGCGTCCAAGCAGCTTCACCGATAGCCATAATCCCACTAAATAGGATAGCTATCTCTTTGAGAAACTGTAATGGTTTTGTGTGGAATACCTTCGTATCAGAATTTGCTTGTAACAAATGATATATTAGTTTAAGGCTTTCCAAGTTTTGAAATATAAAAATGATATATTTACCTTCAAGTACTCTTTCGATCTTTCTAGCTCCATAGTGACAATATAACTATCCCCGTTTGGTTAAGAACTTGTTCCATGTTGCATACTGCTGCATCATGATATCCTACATTTTTTTTAATTGTTTCTGATCGTAGTTATGCTTTGTTTTTTGTTAAATGATATAACAAATTTTTTTCCATAAAGAAGCTTTTAGATGAGTCCCTGGTTTGCTTCCTGTTTGCACTTCTTCAATGCAAAGGTCATTAAAGATCTTATTTTCATTGGACTACAAAGCCCTGCCCCTTTCTATTGTAGCCTATCTTTTTTCTCCTATATTGGCCAAAAGGTGAAAAGAATATGATTCCTTAAAAATATATATGTGAATGGTAGTACGAAGTAATAATTAATAAAAACCAACATCCAGGCAACAAATATAATTCTTATAACAACAAAAATCATAGACAGTTGTAGTATATGCGTGTTGCCAAACTAACAAAAATCACTCCAACAAGATAGCATTCCAATATATAAGAAATGAATAGTAGTCACCATAACTAATTTGAAATCAACCTGAAAGAAATATAAGTATCAATTTGCTTTCAATGGTCATCTTAGTAGAACGTTGGAGAGTTAGCACAATCAAATTGTTCAAAAGATTAGTGAACAAGACAGACTGCATACTATTCTAAGACTGCATACTATTCTAGTATATGAAGAAAAATGACATGATAGAGAGTCCATTTTGCTAATACAAAAGTGAAAAACTTCGTGTGTCCATTGACAATTATAAAGTTATCATCAATACTACTAGACATCTTCTACAGCCAAAGAAATCAACAGTTACATTTCTCGCAGGTCGGTTGTTTTCTGATAGAAGAGCCACCATTTATTTAGAATTTCATCTTAATTTGGTTTAGTCGATGACCGAGACAATGTGTCGAATTAAAACAAAGGAGACAGAAAAGTAAAAGGGTAAAGGAAGTGAAGTTGCGCAAATCATACACCATATTGGCATGCCAAAACCCAAAAGATCTAATGTAAGTATTTTACCATCGGCAAATAGTGTACCTTAATAAACTATCATTGCCATTGACCCAACTCCACTCTACCATCCCGACATTATCAATATACCTTGAGAGACCCAACATTGATGACAACCCCCACTATGCTAGCAATACACCAAATTCACATGGATCAGCCTCGGGGGATGAGTTTCAACCAGTAGATATTAAGGCACATTTCATTTGCAGGTCTTATAGTAATTGGATAAGAGACCACATTCAAAAATTGCTCGTGTGAGACAATTTGATGGGTTAAAAAAGAGGTATGCCTAGGACCTTGTGTAAAGTAGTGAGGAATAATAGGTCATTTTGTGGAGTAACTGAGCACATGATATTGAATATGGTTGGGGTGGGAGAAAAAAAAAGAACTCAAACTTTTTCCTAGTTATATGAATTGCACAATGTTGTAGTTGAGTAGGTGTATCTTTAGCTAATAAGAGTGTGAGGATCTATAGCATATATCATATTTGGTAAAGAGAGTTCCTCATTCTTTCAAACATGTACATAGTGGGAGACGATTTCTTGGTCTTCTGGAGGTTTTCTTTTTTCTTTTTTGAAAAAAATTGAGGATTTTTGGAGTAGAACTCTTAGTCAACCCTCATTGATGAGATAAAGCTCTGATGATAATGATAACAAAGACGACGATGTATAAGATAGTGTGGCTTAGGCCCACTTAGGCCCAGCCCACTCAGTTGTATATAAAATCCCACGTGTGGGATTCGGTAATTAGATTATATTGCTGATTTCTCTGTATTACTTACATAGATTAGGAGATTGATTCATTAACTATTCTGATTGTATTAATTAGCATGTTTAGAGCCCTTGATTAGGGTATAATGATAATATAAATTGACAGACGATCCTCCCTTTGGAGTATCAGTTTCTCTCGAACTCTCGTCTCTTTCTCCTTTCCTCATTACATATAATTACATGGTATCAGAGACTAGGTTTTGATCAATCCATCTTCTCTCATTGATCAAACCCTTTTTATTGGTGTGCATCCTCTCTCCATTACTGCTGTCGTTACTGATAATAGTGTCTGACGTGCCTTGATCAAACTGTGGCACCTTTGATCAAACTGTGGCCCACCACTGATCAACTCCCTATCACCAAGCGACCTCCACAGTTGTGTTCGCCAGTCCTTCAGGGTTATTGTAAGGTTTTTTCTGGAATTTTTCATCATCATCTGAGGTAGTCTTCATCCACTTCTTCCTTTGCTCTTTTTGACATATTATTATCAGAAAGATTTCATCACCACCGTCTAGATTTATGGATCCTTATCCAATATTCATCAGATTTGGACTAAAGAAAGTACTTTTGAACTCCTTCAAGAGTTTCAAACTGGATGTGTGATTAGATCACTCCGTGGGGCCCACGCACAGATCCTGTACCAAATTTCATGGTTGTCTGCCTTTGTCTGGGATACTTTTGCACTGTTTCTTGATTTTTGCGGCTAGATTCTTCATTAGGTAAATCAAGTACAATCTTCCTACTGTATTAGCAGTTTTATAGCAGATCAATATCACTTCTTCATTCTGTTTCGTTGATCTGAGGGCTGATCTCTTTGCTCTACTGATTTGCACCTGATTAGAAACCGCTGTCACCTCTATTAGTAGGTCTCAAGTTAACTGTGGACTGTTTTTAACCTTCTTGTGCTGCTACTAGCTGTTCTCTTCCTTTCCCATTGTTGATGGGTTGTGCTGCTGCTCTTTGTTGACCTTTTTCTTTCATATTCATATTCTGCAATGGATAAATATGATGTTATCATAATCAAATTTAACGGGCAGAATTTTATGTCCTGGTCCTTCCACTTAAGGAATTTTGTCGAAGGATAGGGCCTTTTTGGTTATCTTGATGGATCAATAACGAAGCCTTAGATTACAAGTACTGTTGACTCAAAAGGCCTCGCCACTTGGTCCAGAGAAAATGAGAAAGTAGTCACTTGGATCCTTGACTCTATTGATCCCTCTCTTGCTGTGGCTCTTCAAGCCTACACCACAGCAGCTGATATGTGGGCTCATCTAAAGAAAGTCTACCATCAAACCAATAAAGCCTGGAGATTTCATCTGGATAGTAAAATTGCCAAATATAGTCAAGGAGATAGAACTGTGCAGGAATACTTTAATGGTTTCCTCACGTTGTGGACCGAAATGGATTCCATACTGATCCAAATGGTATCTTCTGGATTTTTGTCTAAGGCTCTCCAGTTACAAGAAGAAACTCATATCAACCAGTTTTTTATGAATCTACGACCTGAATTTGAATCTGTTCGGTATGCGCTCATGAATAGGGAGAATACTGCTAATCTTGATACTTGCTTTCAAGATGTCCTTCGCGAAGAACTTCATCTCACTTCACAATGCACTATTCTGGAAGCACCCGAAGCACCCAAAGCCTTCCTTGCGCCTCTTCCTACTGACTCGGCTCTTCTGGCAACTCCAAAGCTAACTCAATGTTATGAATGCAAAAGCTTCGGACATATTGCCAAAAATTGTCCCAAGAAATTGTTTTGCAGATATTGTAAATGGACCGGTCATGTGATTGATGACTGTCGAAGCCTGCAATGACGGAATGAGTCATAACCTAAGAAGCCTCCCTCCAATATACCAAGATAGAATGTTCCATCCGCATTTCAGGCTTAAGCCCCTGTATCAGATACAGGCAGCACTTCCTTCAGGGTTATATCCATGACTCCTGCTCAGATTCAAGAACTGATTCTGAGCACAGTCACCTCTGCATATGCATCTATGGGTTTCTCTGGTGGTCGGTATCAACCTCATTCTCATATAGCATCTCCTGCATTTCATTCTTCTGCATCCCTTTCTTTTTCTATCACCTCTTCCACAGGATTTTTAGATTCAGGAGCCTCAAATCATATGATATCTATAGAACATAGCTTTACAGATTCCCACCCTTACCTGGAAAAGAAAAAATTACCACTGCTAATGGTGATCAGCTACTCATTTCTGGAGTTGGTCACATTACTTTATCTAATGTCACTGGCCAATCCATCACCCTTTCCAATGTCTACCTTTTTCAAAATTATCAGCCAATTTACTTTCTGTAGGACAACTTATTGAAGAGGGCTATCTTATTCACTTTTCTTCCTCTGGTTGTGTCATACAGGGGCAACAAACTGGGAAGGTGATTGCGACGGGGAGTAAACATGGGCGCTTGTTTTTGCTGGACATTAGACATCATTCATTCTTTGCTTCTTCTTCTAATAATTTCAAAAACTTGTGGACGGTTTGGCGTAAACGTCTTGGTCATGTGAACAATGCCTATTTAATTTCTTTGTTTAAACTTGGTTGTTTGGACTCTCCAATTGATAATAAAATGATGTCTTCTTTATCTTAATCAAAATGTGAAGCTTCTTGTTTAAGTAAGAGCCATATTTTGCCATTTTCTGTTTATTATTCTCGTGCATTAGAATCATTTGACATCATTCACACTGATGTTTGGGGCGTTGCTCCTACCTTGAGTAGGGCAGGATTCAAGTACTATGTGACGTTTATTGATGATCATTCCCGTTATACTTGGATTTATTTCATGCATTTAAAATTTGAAGTGGTTTCTATTTTTAAAAGATTTTATACATGTCTCATGAATTCTCTGCTTTCCTTTCTGATAAAGGAATTCTTCATAAAAAATCCTGTCTGCACACTCCTCAGCAGAATGGAATTGTGGAAAGAAAGAACAGGCATATTTTTAAAACTGTTCGCACCCTTTTACTTGTATCCTTAGTTCCTCCAAAATTTTGGTGTGATGCTGCACAGACTGCAGTATATCGATCAACCGTCTTCCTAGTATTGTTTTAGGCAAGACTACTCCTTAAGGAATTCTCTTTGAACATCCTCCTTCATACTCTCACTTACTTGTGTTTGGTTGCTTGTGTTTTGTTCATCTTTCACTGACTGAACGCACTAAGCTATCCCCTCAGGCTACCAAATACATCTTTTTTTGCTACAGTTCTGAACCCAAAGGGTTATTGTGTTATGACTGTTTTGAAAAACGCATGCAAATCTCTCGTAATGTGATCTTCTTGGAACAAATTCATTTCTTTTCATTACATTTAGACCATCATCCTATTGATGTGTCTTATTTGCCACAATTCCCGGAGTCTGCTTCTCTATCACCTACTCTCAAGGTCTATGTCCGGTGTAACAAGGTTCTTCCGGTGGTGCCTTCCTCTCCTGATCATCTCCCAGTGCCGCCTACTGCTCCTATAGGTAACTATGCTTCTTATGATAATATCATCTCTCTGCCACGATCTAATCGTCTTTCTATTGTCCCTTTCTTGCTCTCTTTTCATCTTTAGATAGTGCTCATATACCCACCTCATATTCACGGCCTCGAAAATTGCTTACTGGCAGGATGCTATGAATGAGGAATTGCTCACTCTCGAAGCTAATCAGACATGGGACTTGGTACTGGCTCCTGAAGGAGCCTCTGTGATTGACAGTAAATGGATCTATTCCATAAAAGTTCACTCCGATGGAAGTCTTGATCGCTACAAAGCCCGGTTGGTTGCGCAGGGTTATAAATAGGAGTATGAAATTGACTATGAGGAGACATTTGCACCAGTGGCTAAAATGACCACCGTTCGTACTCTCCTTTGTGTCGTTGTAGCCCGCAACTGGCCTTTGTGGCAAATGGATGTAAAAAATGCATTTCTTCATGGGGATTTGCAAGAGACTGTTTACTTAAAGCCTCAAGCATCAGATTTTGTCAGAATCAGACAGAAACTAAGAGATCCTTCAAGATAGCTAAAAGACGGGTACACCTGAGGTTTCGGGTCATTCCGACATCGTTTGGCCCAACTTCACTGCCCCGACAGCTAAACAAACGCTCCCGGCGGCGACATCATCAAAGACACCAAAACTCTGATCAAAGCCTACGGATGACTCCAGAATGTCTCCAAAGGGCTCCATGCCAAATTTCAAGTCAAACCGACAACGTTTGACCCTCCATCAAAGCTCGAGTAGCAAAATCAAGCCTCCCGGCGGCGGCAACCACTGAAGCCATCACTCTTCAAACAAAATACATGAGTGGCTTCAACATGCTTCCAAAAAGCTGCACGTCAAATTTCAGGTCATTCCGACAACGTTTGACCAGGTTTCGATGCTCCGAGAGAAAATCAAGCCTACCGGCGGCGGAGCAACCTGGGACCATGACATCCAAAACGGAGCCCATGGAACGTCTCAAAATGACTCCAATAGGCTCCTCGTCAAATTTCAGGTCAATCGGACATCGTTTGACCACATATCAAAGCTCGGCATTTTCCCTGCAGTAAAATCAAGTGAAGCATCGATGGGACCCCAAACGGATTTAAAACTCAAATAAAAGCCCATGGTTGGTCCTATCCACTGCTCAAGAAGCTTCACCTCAATTTTCAGGTCATTCCAACATCGTTTGACCTAGTTTTGACGCTTGACGGAAAATCGGCTACAAAGTCTTCGGCTTTCCCAAAAAATAGGAAACTTTGTGCTCCGATTTCGCGAGGTTTCTCGTCAAGATTTCTCCAAGAAAATCAAGTCAATAATTGAGGAAAAATGTCAAGAAAAATACAGAAGAAAAAAGGAACGAAAAAGACGAAAAAACGGCCGAAAACGACGCTCGGCGACCAAACGGGCCGAAGCCCTATGGTCGCCGGCGACCTTGGCCCAAGGTCGCCGGCGACCCTGGGCCAAGGTCCCCAGGCGACCCTGACCCAGGGTTGCCGGCGACCCTGGTCCAGGGTCGCCGGATTTTGCGCCGAATCGTCCGTTTTCCGATTCTTTTCGCGTTTCGGGTGTTCTGGCCTTTGTGATTTTCTGAAAATCCAATGTTTGGTGCTTCAAAACCACTGATCTTCTTCGACATCTCGGATCCGCCGTCAAAAGCATGAAATCATCACCGATCGCCTCAAGATCGCCAACCGGCTAACCAAGAAAGTGCACTTTCTGTCCGACCGATCGTGAAATCGACAAGACAGATGTCACCGGCCCACCAACGTCAATCAATATCTGAAATTGCATCGCAATCCGACATCAAATAATGCGTGGATCCACCCGTGATGATCGCAAGAAGAATCTCAAAAGGCGCAGCACGGCCCGCGACTCTTCACATGCCTTGGCAACCACTTAATGTCGTTAATTGACCCATTAAAGCAGTCATTAACGCATTATTTTGGACGGCCCAATCAGAACCAAGCATTCGGGAGTTACAAATCCAAACAATCATGGCATTAAACCCATGAAACTCCCATCATCATGAAGCATAAAGGTGATTAAATGCCCACTACCTTCATCGGCCAATCACAAGCCTTGAAAAAGGAGTTACAAAATCAACTTGTAACTCCTCATCAATTCTTTTATCATGGCCATCAATGCCAATAAACACCTCATGGCTACCAAAAGCCTATAAAAGGAGGTCCAGTCCAAGAAGAAAGCATGATGAAAAGAGATCCTAAGTGCAAGCTCTGAAAAACCAGAAAATCCAAGAGAGAGACGAAGTCCTACTACTTTGCTCCCGGAAGCACCACAAGGTGATCAACGTCCCTTGGGGGGCCACCCCCCCAAGGTCACCTCCTTCTCCAACATGGCCTAAACGCGGCTTTTCAGCCCGTTTACTTGGTTTTTCATTGGATATAGGACCTTCTCTTGGTCCTTGTCCTTTAAAAAACTGAGGTTAGGAGCCAAGCCAAAGAATCAAAGCATCACATGTTCTCATTTGAAGGACGATGGTGAAGCCCATACATGACTTGCGACCGTCGATCTTAACGTGTCCCCACAATCTCCTGAGAAGTTAGATCCATTTTCTTCCTTTTCTATTGTAGTTTGTATTTCTTAAAGAGACAAAAAGAAATCACAATTCTTGTCTTTCATATTTGATGAGTTTTGTAAAAACACCTTTCACGGCAAAATCGCCTTTCACGGCAAACAAACAAAAATGCCTCTTACGGCATTCTAAAAAAAACTTGTCTCTTTTCTTAATATTTATGCAATTTGAAAAATTAGAAAAAAGGATTGATTTCCTTTCCACTTGCGAAGGTGAATCTCCGGATTATCACCATTCCAAATTCCAAGTAAAAAGTAAATCTGGCATACCCGTACAAAAATGTTGATGCCCGAGATTTTCCCTCCTCCGCCGAGACCCAGGTCAGCCCCCGGGGTGCGGAAGGAGAGGACGGAAGATTTCTTTCGGGTCCATCATGCCTGTCCTCCTAAGCATGTTTGTAAGTTGCGGAAATCTTTGTATGGACTTAAGTAGGCTCATAGGGCTTGGTTTGATAAAATCCGGACTGCAATTCTTTAAGCTGGATTTCATCAGTCATTGGGATAGCTCATTATTTCTTAGATGGACAACGAAGGGCTACACCTTCCTTTTAGTCCATGTTGATGATATGATTATCGGTGGCAATGATAGTGCTAGCGTTACGGATCTCAAACATCATCTCACTCACCACTTCAAAATGAAGGATCTTGGTCCTCTCACCTACTTTCTGGGGCTGGAGTTCTTGCGTACCAAATCTGGCATTCGGGTTCATCAGAGGAAATATGCTACAAATTTGATCACTTCGGCATGACTTGATGATGCTCACACTTTTGATACACCTATGGAGTTGAATAATAAGATCAGTACGGATGATGACCATCCCCTGGATGATACCTCTGTTTTTCGGCGGATAGTTGGTAGTTTGCTCTACCTAACTATGACTCGGCCGGATCTCTCTCATGCCGTTCATACGGTTAGCGAGTTTGTGAGCAATCCTCACAAACCTCACCTTGTTGTTGCCTTGCGCATACTCCGTTATGTCAAAGGCACTCTTAATCATGGTCTCTTCTACTCTTCGGGCGCTTCTTTGCACTTATCTGCTTATGCGGATGCTGACTGGGCTGGTTGCCCCAATGTTTGGCGATCTACCACTGGTTGGTGTATGTTTCTTGGGGAATCTTTAATTTCATGGAAGTGCAAGAAGCAAACCACCGCTTCGAAATCTTCTGCTAAGGCAGAATATCGGGCCATGTCATCCGTGAGTGCTGAAATCATCTAGCTACGCCATCTTCTTTGTGAATTCGGTGTCACTATTGGTAGCTTTACACCTCTTCATGGGGACAACACCAATGCTACCCGAATTGCAAAAAAATCCGGTATTTAATGAAAGAACGAAGCATACTGAGATTGATTGCCACTTCATCCCTCAGCATGTTGTTACTGAGAAGATAACTTTGCCTCATGTCTCTACTCATGGCCTGTTGGCAGATATCTTCATAAAAGCACTTCCCAAACCGCCCCATCATGATTTCATTGACAAATTGTTGTTTTCTGCATTACCACCTCAATTTGAGGGGAGTGTAGAAGATAGTGTGGCTTAGGCCCACTTAGGCGCAGCCCACTCAGTTGTATATAAAATCCCACGTGTGGGATTCAGTGATTAGGTTATGTTGCTGATTTCTCTATATTACTTCCTTACATAGATTAGGAGATTGATTCATTCATTATTCTGATTGTATTAATTAGCATGTTTAGAGCCCTTGATTAGGGTATAATGATAATATAAATTGACAGACGATCCTCCCTTCGGAGTATCAGTTTCTCTCCAACTCTCATCTCTTTCTCCTTCCCTCATCACATATAATTACAGACGATAGTGATGATTGTTGCTTGCTTTTACCCATAAAACTTTGAGATACATACATATATCTTTCTCTCTATCTATCTATCTATCTATCTATCTATATCTATATCTATATATATAGAACATAATTTTCACATGAGAACTAGCGTGTGTGGCCCACATGAGCCAGCCTATTATCAATCTATCCCCCACACTCACTACTGCCTCTCCCCCTGATGAATTGACACTCGTTCTTCTGCTCTGGATTTGAAATGCCCATTTATATTTAAGTTATTTGTGGGGACTCACTCTATATATATGGGCCATGCTCACATGCGGAAAGCCTTGTGTGACCCATCAGGGAGGTGGGGCATCGAATGATCTAGATGGTTCTTGCCTGTGTGCAAAATTCCAAGTCCATAGATCACCCTAACCCTTGATTGATGACCCTCAGGTTTAATGATTTTAGTGGGCATCATTTTTTTAGGATTTCAATCCTGCAAGTGACTTCTATTCAGATGGTTGTCGAACTTGGGGCTTGTGGCATTTTATTTTCCTTTTTTGTGTCTTGGTTGATTGAGGGTTGGTAGGGGGTGTGAAGAGGTTGGACTCATCATAAGGGCTCCCACATCGTAAAAAAAAGGGAATCCACACTGTTGTTCCCATGGGAAACGTCCATTTGAACATTTCTTTGTATATATATAATTTTCCTGATTTTTTGGCTACCCTGATGCATGTCCACCCCCTTGTACCGCCCATCATCAGCATGCGTCTACGTGGGTTCCAAAAGGCGGTTCTCATTTAGCAATATGAGAAATGGTTCTCAAGTGAATAGAACTCCAAATACATTATCTATCAGTTAGAGTTTTATCTTGTTTTTCTTTTGTGATCATCTTATTTGGTTCTGCTTGTGCATGTAATGTTTTCATAAGATAAAATAATGAAAGTTGCAATAGAAATAATTGCCGATTTATAATGGCATCTTTCCTTAAACTTTCTTGGTCCTTACAGGGTTCCGGCCAAGCCGTAGCAGTTAGAGTAACAATTGATCGCTGTGCATTCTATAATTGCAGGTTTCTTGGATGGCAGGTATTCTAGTGCTTCTACTTTGTTACTTTCTTTTAACCTTTCTTCAATTTAGAAGATGTGTTCCTGGTTTTAGATTATCCGAGAATTTCATTTTTCTAGTTGACATGGTTTGCTTATGATTACTGTAAAAATTATGGGAAAAAGGGAATGGTTAAACATTTAGAAGGATTGGAATAAGAACTCAAGCTAAGAAATGAATACTGAAGAAAATAAATTAATAAGTATAATTATTTTTCTTTGAATGTAAGTCGTAATCTTTCAGATCCTCAAATCTTCCGTAAATTATGGAAAGGAAAAGGGAAAGAAGGGGACCCAGTATCATCATGGGACCAATATGCATTGATTTATCATATCGGTGTGATCTTTTTGTAGCAAAAAAAAACCCAGATTATTGGAAAACCCTATAAATTACTATATCACAAAACTGCAAGTTGGCTGGCTTTGATGATGATGATGATGATAACACTTTGATACTTCACTATGGGCAACATATAGATGTTCTATGATTACCGATATAAGTTAATGTACGAAATTGGTGTCCTTGCTGTATTCATGGCTTGCCCTGTTGAATTCTTGATGTATATGAGCATCATAGTTAGCAGGAAGCTTCATCTATGTATCAGACCTCTTGCTATCATAAAACACTAATTCATTATGACTTATTCCCGACCTTTCAACTCACCTGTTTTACCTTTGTGCAACACATGATCAAAATATGATTAACTTCGTTTGATTAGAAAGTGGAAGCTAGTCATGTGTTTTACACACTGATCAAATAGTCAATGAGCTCCACTGTGATTAGAGTGAAATTTAGGCTAGTGCCATTGCAATGTGAGGATTGTGCTGTTAAAACAAAATTTTTGGATTTCTTGCCTTTAGGTTGTCTCAAATTTCTTTCAGTAAGTACTAGAAGGGAATAATATTTTGTGAGAAAATGATGTTTTAATCACGGGCCAAAATGATTGAAATTCATGTCTGATACATGTCCTACATCGTTCTGGTTTTCATTTCACAGAATCCATGCAATATAGGCCAGGGACATCACCTGCAAATATATGGGTCATTGATCTTAATCAACCCGGAATTGAACAATTTGAGCATTTTCTCGACAATCTAAAATTGTTTCATTTTATTGAAGCATGTATATTTCAGCTAAACACAGTTTTGGTCTGTTTGTGAAGGATACCTTGTATTTGCATTATGGAAGACAGTGTTTGAGAGATTCTTATATTGAAGGCAGCGTGAACTTTATTTTTGGAAATAGTACTGCTCTTCTTGAACATTGCCATATTCACTGCAAGTCACAAGGTTATATAACCGCTCAAGGTCGGAAGTCTTCTCAGGAGACAACAGGTTATGTGTTTCTAAGGTGTGTTTGTTGCATGATCTCTTTCATGTTTTAGTTTGCTCCACTGCATATTTTAGTTGAAAATATTAGTAATAACTACTTAAATCTACTTAATAGTAGTAACCATGGTTCAAAATAGCGGTTGCTGCTTATCGGCCGTAGCGGTTGAGTCCGCTACATTATTTTGAAAATAAGGGCGCTACGGTCTAAAACCTAATAAAGCCAAGTAGTTTTAATTTAAAACATTAATTTTCCTATTTCTTCTTCTTCTCAATAGCCTTTCCTAATGTTGTCTCTACCCTTATATGGTTTCAAATCACTAAAAAAACATAAGATTGACTGCTACACAAGACTCGAATTCTTTTGACAACTTAAACAATTCACGCCGTACGTATCACCGCAACTGCTACATGTCTTCCACTACACGTAGTGTTTTGGCCACTGGCTGCTACTCCTATTGCAACGGGTGCTTTGATCCTTTGTAGTAACAACTAATTAAAGTTGCTTGGATCAGTAAGTGCCATTAGTTCTCAAGGAACTCAGACAGAAGAAGGGTAGGATGTCTTTACCTCATTCATGCCATTCACTGGATTTGTGCGCATCAGATACAATCCTCTATTCAGCTATTCTCTCCTGTTATTTTTGAAACCGCAACTTCATAGTCTCTCTTGTAATGCTCATTTGGGTTTTATGAACTTATTAATTTAATCAGATGTGTGATCACTGGCAACGGAGGAACTTCATATTCATATCTGGGTAGGCCATGGGGACCCTTCGGAAGGGTGATATTTGCATACACTTGGATGGATGCATGCATTAAGCCTGCTGGGTGGAATAACTGGAACAAAGCTGAAAATGA
The DNA here is from genome assembly GCA_028538565.1 of Umbellularia californica. Taxonomy (NCBI): domain Eukaryota; kingdom Viridiplantae; phylum Streptophyta; class Magnoliopsida; order Laurales; family Lauraceae; genus Umbellularia; species Umbellularia californica. Next base: position 36,735,447 of record JAPQWN010000005.1, on the reverse strand, counting down.
AAGAAGTGCTTGCATTTATGAGTTCAGGTATTTGCACTCAACTAACGTGTTCTAATATTTGTGTTTTTGTACCTCTGCTAAATGCTTTTGTCATTGAAAACCTTTTTTCTGTGTCATTTGAGTGGTGTGTTTTGTAGTTTCTGTTGGAAGTAGGTGGGCTTCGTGAATAGATATTCAAAACTTTTGACCCACTTGACTCAGGGATCAAGTATCCATAAGGCAAAAAACCCAATCCAGGATGCATAACCCTCAATCTCATGATCACATACAGTAAGTAAAACTATCTAAAAGATAGAACAGAAACGAACAAGCATTCATTAAAATCCACAACATACAAGGAAGCAGATTTTACCTTAGGAGCTCGGTTGCGCTCTAATGGAGAAGTTGATAACTTTCGTTGATGTAGAACTTCTCTACAAACTGAGATCAGAATCTTCAACACCTCTTGGCCTTCCACACTATGACCCGAATCAGATTTCTCTTCTCAAGAAGATTGGTGGAATGTTCAAGAGAAAACCCAACTCGAAACCTTAAGGAACTAGAAGAAGAAGAGAGAAGACAGCAGTGCAACTGTTGCACAAAAGGGGATGGACGTTTTCCACTATGATAATGTTATATGACGTCCAAGAGGGGGGGGATTCCCTTTTTTTAATCTCTCAAAGCTCCTCTTGTCTTAATTGAAATAGAAGTCTTACTTCCACAACAATTAGCAAGAATACTATTACCACTATTAGAAGTCCTACTTCAAATAGAAATGGTAATTTCCTAATTCATTCCTTTTAGAGTTCAAATAGGATTAGTATCTTTCTAATAACTTGAGCTAGCGTGGGGACCACTAGGGATTCCATAGAAAGCTGGCTCCAACTGAGACACGCGACCCCACATCTCATGTGCAATCCGGGCCCACAGTTAATTGCAAATAACACCACTATATAAATGCAATTGCATTCCAGTCTTAGGAATAAATTACAATGAAGACCCTAAACTTCCCAATTACCACAAGTAGGCACCTCTATCAATATTCATGGATCAATTGGAATAAATCTGTCGCTTCCAATCTTAGTTCTACATCTTATTATCCTTGAGACCCAATTAATCACTATAATCATCAGTACCATCCAATTAACTTTTAATCGAGATGGGTGCGCACTTACTAATGACAAACCCATTAATTGGCACAAGGGGATAATAGAGATAGATTCCATCTTGATCATTCAATATTCCCACAGTCCTACTACCACATACCCAAGACACCGAGGTGTTGACTTATAGTTGGCCTCACTCATTGGTGACTCAAAGCAAATGAATAGATAGAAACTTGAGTTTATCAATGTCTCAGGATTGAGAGCCTATTGCTAGGGAATTATGAAAGCATACATTATTATTGAGACGGAATTCCATAAGGTGCTTCTCATGGTCCTTCAATACATCCAATGTATCAGTACATTGATCCAGAATCTTCCATTCTGATGATCGAGACAAATCACACTATCTCATAGTGATCAAAGTGCTGCAACCTTATCAGATGAGATGCCCAGTCTCATCACTGGTTGTGAGGATATTTTAAGTATAAGATTTGTGACATATATCTCCCGTATGTGGATCTCATCCATATACATATATCACATCTAATATACTAATGGGACCAAGTTCAACTCATGAACCATTATGTCATATGTATTGGTCATGTGCATGAAGTAATAAAATAACATTCATCTTATGAAAGTAAAGCATGATTTTATTGATTAATCAATTTATTACATCAACTGATGGATTGAGTCCATACAATCTAACAGTTTCTGCTGCGTTTGTTCATTACCCACCTTTTCTGATGGCATACCGACTTTCACGGGTAAGGAGTTGCTTATAAGCCCATCTCATTTGCCATGCAGGTGTTCTGGTCAAGGTAGTTGTCTTTCAAAAAGGGTTCATTGGTCCAGAGAATTAGTAGATGAAGAAGCAGACCAGTTCCTCTTGCATGATTTTATAGACCCTGATATTCAGAGGCCTTGGCTTTGCCAGAGGATGCGAATTAAAGTACCATACTCTGCATAACTTTTTGCCTTCTAGTAGTGGGCGATTTGAGATGGTTCATGGAGGATCCAACGATGATAGTGTCTGTGTTTCTGGTAGTTTTTTTCTAATGAATTCCTATTAACTTTGCAAGATAAGTATATGAAATGTTCACTAAAAATTTGATGCTAGAAAGCAAGTATTTTAATGTTGGAGTATGCAGGTGCCATTCTTACTGTTGGCTTCTTGTGTTTGTTGGTGTGAACAGAAAGATGCTCTATATCATCCTTATGTAAAAGTCTAAAGCTATTTATCTTTTCCTTCCACATATGGGTAACAGAACATCCTTGCAATAGAATGGAAAACCAATCGTTTGCATGTAAATGAAAGGTTTTGTACATTTGGATAATTTGAGTTGCCCATAATTCAAAGCTGTTTCGCGCTTTGTTACAACCAAATTACAGGTAACATGGGTGCAAGAGAATTAAGTTCCAAGATCAAAATGAAGCTTAAGCCCCTCTGGTCAAGAGTTTCCTGGCCTATCCATGTCATTGCGAGATTCTTGTTGCTTCAGCAAAACTGAAAAGCAATAGCAACGCATGTTTATCATTGTTTTAAAGTTTAAATCACTGTTTTGGACCTGCTGGAATTTCTTTATTGGTCAATTTATTGGTGTTTAACTGGCATCTCAGCTTGTTTTGGCATTTCTTATTTATCTGACATTGGTAAAGAAAAGATCTGAAAAAATATTGAGAAATTTTGAATTTTTGTTTATTTTTATTTCCAAGTGCTTTTAGATGCAACAATAATATAGAATATTAAGTTGCTGCAATAACATAATTAAGGTTCATTTCAAAAAAAAAAAAAAACATAATTAAGGTTTCAGACTAAATGACATGGATCAAATCGCATCCATGGATGTGGATCAAGAAGTATGGGCCAAAAAACATAAAATGGATGGTCAAGATGGTTCCATACACATTCTCAAAATTAATTATGCATATTCTGAATTATTCAGGGATCAAACTCAGTCCCTAAAAGACCCAATTGACACAATCTAGGAAGCCAGACATGACCCACAAAGATCAAATGGTACAAAATATATGGACAGCTTTATATGGCCCGATTGAAGAACCCGGCCCAATTAAGGTCCAGTCCATCTGGGACCCATTCAAAAGGGTCGGCAGAGCTGGAGACTCCTTCCAGGCTTTCAGTTGGCCTATCAGGGCCACCTAGTGGGGCCCACAGATTCAGGTGCCCAAATTTGTCCAGGTCGACATACAGTGTCCAGTATCCCATTGTTAGGGGTCTCCCAGGAAGACAAAGATTACTTAGTTCCCAACGAGAGGTGTAACTACTATTTAGTAGTCCTGTTGTGGTGCTGTGAAAGTGAAGACAATCATTTTGGAGGAATAGAAACAAATGTCTCTAGGAAGCAAGAAACAAATTTATGACATTTTAAACAGAAATTGAGAAAGTGAAAGGGATCTGGACAACTTTTTTACACAAAATATGGTGTGCTTTTAAGTCAATTTTATCTTGTTTCTCAATAAATAGGTCCCTGTTTGATTCTGGGTCATCTCATCTCAGTGGCTCCCTCATGCTTACCTCTTTCTACAATGTGCCCAATTCTACACCAGCAGCTAAAGCTTGCTTTCCACATCATTGTCTTTAACAGCATTGTGGACTTTTAATGCATCAAAAAAAATAGCAGGGACAAATTTATTTTTTTTAAATTAAAATTTTTTTTTTTGAGTCTTGGGCTCCAAAAAATTTCTCATGCTCTGCAATGGGGCCAACTTATTTAAAATCTAAATAGTTATTACAAATTCTAACTCTAAATATTTATATTTACCTTTAAGATTTATGACACACATAATAGAAGGGAAGAAAGTTAAAGGAATATGGAAAGCTTTAGATTTATGACATCCATAAAAGAAGCTGAGAAAGTGGAAGGAATCAAAACAGCTTTTGACCACCAAGAGCTGGGCAGGTATTTGCACTCAACTGACAGTTTCTTGCATTCTGAAAATGAATACTATGTGTTTTTTTTTTTTTACCTCTGTTGAAATGCTTATGTCAAAAAAGCCTGTTTTTCTGTTTCATTTCTTGTCTTTTTTTTAGCATTATTGTGTTCTGTAGTTTCTGCTGCCTTTTATTCATTAATTTCCTTTTCTGATGACAAACCAATTTTCAAGGGTAAGGAATTGCTTATTTCACCATCTCATTTGCCATGTAGGTGTTGTAGATGAAGAAGCAAACCAATCCTCATGCATGATTTTATTGACCCAGATACTCTGAGGCCTTGGCTTTGCATGCTCTGCATAGTTTATTGCATTCTTTAACTTTGCTTGAAAGTATGAGATGATGCCGGAACACATGTATTTCAATGTGCAATATGAAGACGCGAGTCTTATTGTTGGTTCTTGTGTACATAGGTGCTGAGGACAAATAAGATACTGAATAGAACGCTTGAGCAAAACTGAAAAGTAACAATGACACATACTTCTATTCATCATTGTTTTAAATCATGACATATTGGTCAATATATCGGAGATCGACCAACATTAATTTCATCTAGATTTGGATTTATTTTATTTATTTATCTGGAAATGAAACAAGAAAACTAGAAAAATGTTCAGAAGTTGTGAATCTTCATTTCTTTTTGTTTCCAAGGACTTTCAAATGTGACAATGATATAGAATATAAAGATCCTACAAGATGGACTTCTAAACAATTGAGGTTTAAGAATAAAGCTAGTGGATGATACTGACTCAGTTCCACCCGATTTTAGAAGTATGATTATACTATTGAAAATTAAGACCCCAAGCATGATTTACTCATCTAATCATTATTTCCAAATGTAATTGGACAAAGGGCCGTCACCTTGCTCGCTATTTCTTCATCCCTTTTTCCTCTTTCAGGAAGAGAGTCAAGAGTTTCCCATATGTACCAAAGGCTCCTTCAAGCACATCCATAGCCCTCTTCCTATCCTGTTCCACCACGGCCAACCACTTCTCCATATCCTTCATCTCCCTCAGAGGCCTACATATCTCCCTACCTGCAAACCCAAGACCATTGTCGTCCCATTCAGCAGCATTGTGAACCACGCTGCCGCCTCCTACGCATTTTGCCACCATGAGATCACTCACACTGGTCAGCGCTTTCCCAAGAACCCTCACCACCTTCCTGCTTGTCATCTCCCAAACCCAAATAACCCCGTCTTCCGAAGCTGTAACTAGATTACGACCTTCATTTGTGATCACCAATCCAGTAACAGCCCCACAGTGTTCTTGGGACAAAGATACCACCTCTTCTTCATCTCTGGATGATTGCTTCCTCCTACTGACCTTCAAAGCTCCCACATGGACCTGGCCATTGGAACCTCCGGCGTAAAACACCCAGTCGATTGGATCCATTGTAACTGACCAAATTGGACATGGGAATTGAATGGTGCGTAAGTGAGTGCCATTGGTTAAGTTCCAAAACCTGCATGTGCAGTCCAAGGAGCATGAAACTGTAGTAGAATTATACCCGCCGAATCCAGAAATAATGGCTGTTATGGATAGTGAATGTGCTGATATCTGATGAAAAGTTGATTGGGTTGAATCATTAACATCCAGAAGCTGGAGGATGGGGAGTACAGTGATTAAACCATCAGCACCACCGGAGATGAGTAGCGAGCAATCATCATTGATAGTGAGACAGGTGACGGGCTTACGATGAGTAGGCAGGGAGCAGAGAAGGTCTCCAGATGGGAGCGACAAGGCATGGATATGGCCTGAGATGCCACCAGCAAAGAGGAAGGAACCATCTGCAGTTGTGGTTATGGGGGTGACTGGTTCAGGCATAGGGAGGTGGTAGAAGGCAGATGAGGATCACCAGTTGTAGAGACATATGGAGGCAGAGGCTGTGGCAGGTGAGATGTGTGAGGTGGCGATCATGGTCTTTCCGGCGAGGGCTAAGCCTCTGTGGGGGAAATGGCTGCCAGAGAAGTGGGTGATGGTGGTGCCTGTAGATGCATTGTAAGCCATGATTGGGCCATTAGGGGAGCTCACAAGAATAATTTCCCGGGGAGATGATGTCATCTTTTCGCCAAGAATTGTGAAAACTCCCAACAAGGTTCAATTGGTTGTGAGGGTGGAGTTCATCTAGTACGGTAGTGGTATTGTGGTACTATGAAAGAGGAGAATCCTTTCGGAGAAACGGAAACTCAAGTCTGTAGTAAAATTAGGAACTGAATTTATGACTTTCTTAACAGACTGAGAAACTGAAAGGGATCTAGACACTTTTTGACCACAAAATGGGAAGAGCTTTTAAGTCATTCCTATCTTCTTTCTCACTAAATTCAAACTCTTCTTGAATCTGGATCATCTCAATTGCTCACACATGCTTATCCTCGTTTCCCTATTGTGCTCAAAGTGCAAAATAAATAAATAATTTAAAATAAAATTTTGCTTTCTACAGCATTGTCTTAATACCACCATGGACTTTTAACACGTTTAGATAATAGTAGGAAGCAATTTTGAAAAAAAAAAAAAAAAAAAACTAAAATTCAATTTCCCTCCCTTTTGTAATTAAGAACCCATTCCATTTTTCTAGGCTTGGAATCACAAAAAATTGTGATGCTCCACGCGGGGCCAAATATTATATAATCTAAATATGTTGTTACAAACTTTCACTTAATATATTTTGACCCACCTTAATATTTATGATATTCTCAACAAAACCTCAGGAAGTGTAAGGAATCTGGACAGCTCTAGAATTCCAAATAAGGAGAGCTTTTAATTCACTGTTATCCTGTTACACCCTGACCTGAACTGATCACAATTAAGGCTAATTAATTAGGATTAGTGCTAGTTAAGCACGAATAATTGAGTTAATGAAGGTCAAAGACCAAAGAGAGACAAATTAGTCTCAAATAATGCATTAAGCATAATGGAATGAATTTAAATGGGTTTGAGTCGGTTAAAATGAGTTTAGACTCAAACAAGGTAGGCTAAGGACTTTTTCGTAAATACGAGTTTGTACGTATTTCGTCGAATACGGAAGTTCTTGATACCAACATGTGTATCTCGAATATTACTTTAACTTTAGTAATAGGCGCGATCCCATTTGACCTCAAATGGGCTAAGTGAGGGTTCATTTGACTTAAAATGTAAAAAGACTAAATAGGAGGGGGTTTTGGTGTGAGAAAACCATATATTAGAATGAGATGGGGGAAATGAGCTCATTTCACCAAACCCTAGACTCATCTCCATCTCTTTCTTTTCTCTTCCATTCTCCTTCATCAAGAGTGAGGTTGAGAGTGATTCAAAGGGGTTTTTGAGGAGTTATCTTCATCTTCATCTTCTTCCTCAAGCCATCCCTCCATTGTCGAAGTGTAGAGCTTGAAAGAGAACCCAAAATCTCTTTGCTTGGAGCTACAAGTAAGTAGTTGGTCTTCTCTTAGGATTTCCAAGTTATATTGAGTAGTGAGGAAAGGTTTCTAGCATAGATAGCTTAAAGATTGTGTATTTTCATGTTTTCATGGAGTAGGGTTTCATTTGGGGATTTTTCATCTCAAAGACAACTAGGCAAGGGACTTTGAGTTCATTGACTTCTAAAGAGGCAAGTGTAAACATTTCTTGTAATTAGTGTTAATGATTGTAGAAATGCATAGAGTCCTTATGGGTTTGTATGTATTTCCATTGAGCTTTGAATGGTTTATAGATTGATTAGATGCTTAATGGATGATTAGAAATGTTATTGGATGTGAATGGATGATGTGTGTGTGTGTGTGTGTGTGTGTTTTGAGAACCCGACCCCTAATTTCTTGGCTTAGTGTGGTTTTAATCGTGATTTGGTTTTCTCGATGGGTTTAGTGGTTGTTGGTTGAGTTTTTGAGTTAGAATGACTTTTCATTAGCTTTGGGAAGTTTTGAGAGCCAGTAAACCTAGACAGTGACCGTATGATCCCATTTGTTTTGCGTAGTCAGCGTGGGGAGATTCTTGGTGATTCCCAAAAATTCCCATTTAAACTTCGTTAGACTAATCTCGCCATTCCCTACAACTTTCGTGTTCACTCCGTGCCCATTCGAAGCTCCTAAAATCAGTTTTTCTAGAAATCCCAAATTTTCTATTCTTTAACTCCTTTGACCAAATAGTTGACTTATTATGTGGACCCCGGAAGTATGTCAATATTGACCTTGTTGGAAAGATAATTTTATTCCGGACACTTTTCATGCCTTAAGTTTCTTGATCCGAGGTCTAGAAAACCCTCTAATCTCCGTTACAATTTCTACTTAGTGTGGACCCCACACCACCCATTATAAAAGGACATCTTCCTCTCTTTCTCCCTCATTCCCATTTCCATCGGCTGCAACTCTCCAGCTACAGTACCAGCCACCTTTCTTCTCCTTTTTCTTCCATTTCTCTTGCTCAAATGAAGCCTTCAAGCTACCAATCCGACGAAGAAACTCCGGCAACTTCTTCCCCTTCATCTCCTCTCTCTTTTGACACCATTTTCATGGGAAACCAAGGTGGGCAGCCCCTATTTCAAGCCCCTTCTTGTTGATTAATGGCCCTAGAGCTTGGAGCCTTGGCTTGGAAGAGTGTTTAGAGCTCGATTTGCTTGATTAGAGATCCAAGGCAAGTGGATGATTTGATATTTACATGTTTTATGAGAAATGCGGTTTCTTTCTATTTCATACATGATGTTGTACATTATCACTATTCATGTTTTCTTTATGATTCACATTGATTTGGAAGTACATTTAATGTTTTGGAAACATGGTGGATTTTAGTCTTTGTCTATCTCTTGTTTTTGGGCTAAAATGAATCTTGGTGGTTGTGGAGTTCCTTTTCTCTTATGGTTGAGGGTGAAAAAGGAATAAGTGATTGGATAATGATATGTAAAAGTTTTGGATGTTGGAGAAGAGTTGAAGGTGGAATAGGAGGAGCTTTCATCTCATTTTATTGTAGGTAAGTGATTGGAGAGGGAAAGGAATGGATTGGAGAAAAGAAGACCTAAATCTGAACTGTATTGTGGAGTTTCCGCAACTGGCGGTCAGCTGACGGTCACCTAGCGGATACCCGCCTGGTGACTGGCGGCTAGCCGAACCGGTTTCGGTTCCTTTTCCAGAGAGCTGTAACCTTACGGTCAGCCCCGCGGTCAGCCAGCGGCTAACCGCCGAAGCCATCGGCAGCTAACCGCCAGCCAACCGAACTGAAGCGGTTACATTTCCAGAATGCTGCATTTGGTCAGGTCAATCACGGTCAGCCCTGTGGTCATCCAGCGGCTAACCGCCGAATCCATTGGCGGCTAACCGCCAGGTGACCGCCAGGTAACCGGATTTCCCAGAATTATGGGAATAAAGAGAGATGAAGGGAGTTCCCATCCCATTTGCTTGTGAACCTTTCCGAAAGCAATGGGCACTTTCCACCTGGAATATGTTCGAAACAAAGATGAAATGTTTGATTGAAGCCTGTTCGAGTGAGAAACCACATCATCGAGATTTGTTGAAATGTTGAGGTTACTCGGGTGTGTAAGGAGCCCGAAATGTCTCTAAACTCCAGGAGTACCAAGTGTTTACTGAAAAATAGACATACGGGATCCCTATCCACCTTGAGTTATCTTGAACCCCGATACTTGTCCCGATATTTCGAAAGTTTATTGCACCCCTTTTATTCTCGAAAATTATGATTTGTGATTTATCCATCCTGAAAGCACTGAACTGTATTTGTAGCCTTTGTGCTAGCCCTGACTTACATAACCCGATATTGAAATGATATTTATGCCTTGAGCACCCCGTTTCGCCTGTTTACACGATCTCATCAAGTGTTTTATACATGCCCGATTTCTTGCATATGACCTATCAATACTGGGGGCCTTGAAACATTGTTTTTAAGCTTGGGGAGGTATTGTTTGGAGCCCCAATGCAATGTAAGAACTTGGAAGGCATTTTATGGAATCCGGATGAAAAGGAACCCATTATGAAGATTCGTCGAGGATCCTTAGACTTGTCAATGTGCATAGGGATCCGAGATGTCCTTAATTCTCATGGAGCACTAAGTATATGTCAAATTAGACGTACGGGACCCTATTCACATCGATATGAATCTAGGACCCGCAACGATTGACCCGGAAAAGTATAGAAATCCATTATGTCGTATTTAACTCGAATTTCACTTGTACACTTGAAATCTCGTGTTTTATGACTAGACTTCCCAGACAGTATTGAAAGTTATGTTTTTAACATTATTGCTAGCCCGTACAGGCCCAACCGATACAGATATGCTTTTGTGCTTATGAGCACCCCGTCCCGTCATATGTAGTTATTGGATTTGATTTCTTGTATATGACCCATGAGCCAAAACCTTGAGGTAAGATGGGGCCAGAGCTTTGTAGTGCGAGCCCATGAACCAAAAGGATTATTATTTTGAGAATAAAACTGGAGGCAATATGGGGCCAGAGCTTTGTAGTGCGAGCCCATGAGCCAAAAAGAGAACATGCATACATGTACTTGTTTTGTTTACTTGCATATAACCTATGAGTCGGCACCATTAAGCTTGGATACCTTGTTAGTCTGATCCACTGACTAGGTGATCCCCCTCTTGTCTTGCCAACTGCAGTTTGGATCCTGATGCCCGGTTTATTTAACCGTGGTCATGCCTTGATACCGCAGATTGCTACTGTGGTTCCTGATGCCCGGCTCGCTACCGTGGTCATGTCTAGTATATAGTATATATGTATATGTATTTCGTTGTACCTCCTCACTTCGGTGACTGAGGTCAACGCCTTGACTTGCTTGCTCTATCACTTCGGTGATAGAGGATTTAGCTTTGTGTGGTTGCCATCTTGATAGTTCCTGGTCCTTGATACCCGTCCTACTTTATATTGATCACGTCTTTTCTTAATCAATGTGTACTAATTATACATGCTTTAAATGAGTTCCAGATTTGTAAAATGTTCATGTTTTATACATGCTTTAAAGGAATACATGTTTTGTCAAATATTTATGTTTCATATCCGTTTTATATGAATATAGGATTTTGCCAAGAGATTCCTGATTTCCTATGCATTGTAATTATGTACAATTTTGATCAGACAGCATGATTTATTACATGTTTTATCGTCCAGTATATTGTTATATCTTTTCACCCACCTGCCAGACCGTCGTGTCTGACCCACTACTTTGGTACTCAGATTCAGATTTCTTCACCCGAGATGAGTGCACGTGTTGGCGGTGGAGCCATGAGCTTACAGGTTGTTGTCGGCTATGTCACGTAGACATTGAGCTTGACATTGGTATTACGTCACATATGGGTAGTGATCATTAGCTTGTTTTCTTGTATGGCTTCTATTAGCCTTTTTCTTGGGATTTGTAATTAATACACATTGTTATTTGTAACTTGAACATATATGGGAATGTAATATCCTGTTACTGTCAGCTCTGTACTTTTATTGTGATAGTTTATTCCAGTCTGAAATGAATCATGATAAGATGATTATATGCTTGGGTTGAGTGCGGTGCGGAATCCAATGGCCACGGACTCCGAGTCGCAACACCACGAAAGCTTCCGCTAAATATTCAGAGGTGTTGGAATTTGTAATCCTCACACACGCGGATCTTGGGAGAAACATAACTCTCAATTCACGGACCCCGGGTTTGGGGTCGTGACAGTGTGTGTGTTGGGGGGGGGGGGGGGGGGGGGGGGGGTGTGGTGGTGGGGGAGGAGGTTCCGGTTGCATTGCAGGTTGTGGAAATGGAATGTATAATGGGAGTAGAAGAAGGAAGTGAATCAGAAATTTCGGAATGGATTTCTGAAGGGTTCACTCGAGCGAACAAGTCCGCTCGAGTGAACGTCGTTCTATCTGATACGAAGTGGCCACTTGTAAGGGTCCGCTCGAGCGAACGTTATGTGCGCTCGAGCGATGTAGGTTCTGTCTGATGAGGACAGCAGTCTGTAGAAGTTCGCTCGAGCGAACTTGGTTTCGTTCGAGCAAATCCTCTGCCTGTTTGGTCCGCTCGAGCGAACTTGGATCCGCTCGAGCGAACCTGATACTGACCAAACATGAATTGTAAGCGAAAATTTGGCCAATCGATCAGACCTATCGGTCCGATGAATTTTGGGATTTTTGCATAAGCTTGGACACTCCTTGTGAGTATAAATGCTCCCTATATTAGTTTTAAGACTAATCATGGGGTAAAGTGAGACCGATAAGAATTATGAATAATAAAGAAGGGATCTCATAGATAATTTATTGTGGACTAAACTTCCATGGGTGATAATTATGGGAACTAGAATGCACACACTAATATTACTAATGTGATGTCCATCAAGAATAACACGTGCATTCGGTGACCAATGGTTCTACTTTATCGGTTGTTCAGATTTGAGATAGAGTTAAATAGAAACAAGATTTGCTAGCAAGTCCCTCATTGTAACTTTGTGTCCCAATCTAATGAGATTGGTATCACTATTATTCCCTTCCCTCGTCATGATGGGAATCATTGAATGGAATTAAATCCAGGATTGGATTGCTCACTGAAAAACATTGACTCTGAAGTCTGGCACTACCTAACAATTTTATTCGAACTCTAAATGAGTTTAATGAATTAATAAATGAAAGAAATGACTAATCCTACTGCAGTAGATGGATTTGGGGGCGTTCCGGAGCTCCGTGGTGATGCTAGTTGTCCCTGGCCCGGACACTAGTAAGTCCCACTAATTTCCGATCGTATCTATGGGTATTGATCGATGCCTTCCAATTGGAAGATGAATCCTTCCTTTGAGGGAAGATGGTAATGATAAATCCTTCCTTTGAGGGAAGATGGTAAATGAAATGAATGAAATGACAATGAATGCTATGGTAGTGACTACCCATAAACATGTCCACAAGATTGACTTTTATGTTTATATATTGTTATTGTAGGAACTTTCTAGACTTATCTAGAATTGGAACTGTTACTAATAGATTGATTAAGTTTAACTTATGGACTAACATGATATTGCAAGATTTGTTTATACATTGTTGAACCGTCATGTTCACTAGTGTTATAGATGGCATTACAGGCCCGATTGCCCATGCCGGTGCAGCAGCGCCCCCGGCGGGAGCGGAGGAGACCGCTCAGGTTCCTCCAGGAGGTTTAAATGAATGGAACGGACTGGATACCGTTTGATACGGTCATCCGAGTACGAGGAGGAATATGATATTTTTGGAAAATGTTTTGTGAAATCATTCTTTTGTATAATCATTTTGGGATGTAATTATTGGTTATTGCACAATATTTTTGGACATGCACTATTTGACAAGTAAATGATGGATATGATACATGTATAAGGAACATTATTTTGTATATGTCGCGACCCCGGACCGGGTTTGGGGACTGATGGAACGCGCTCCGAGGCGCCGTGGGGGCGGCAACCGGGGTCGGCGGAACGTGGGAGTCCGTCGGGTCCGGCCCTTTCGCGCCCTGGCGGGCCTGAAGCGTGCATCAACATTTCTTTTATGTGGGTGTGCCAGATTTTCTATTTTACTTGGAATTGCAAGTGGTAATCCGGAGATCAACCTTCGCAAGTAAAAAGGAAATCAACTTCTTTCAAGTTTTCCATTGCACAAATATTTAAAAAAAGAGACATTTTCTTAATTTGCCGTGAAAGGCGATTTTGTTTGGCATTTATAGCCGATTTTGGCGTTTATAGCCGATTTACAATTCTTATCAATAATGAAAGACAAGAGTTGTGATTTTTGTCTCTTTAGAAAAATACAAATTACAATGAAAAGCAAGAAAAGGAAGATCTAACTTTTCAGGAGATTGTGGGGGACTCGTTCAGATTGACGGTCGCAAGCCATGTATGGGCTTCGCCATCATCCATGCAGATGAGAACAGAAGATGCTCTTGATTCGCTTGGCTTGGCTATAACCTCAGGTTTTTAGAGGACAAAGACCAAGAGAAGGTCCTATGTCCAATAAAAAGCTAAGTAGACGGGCTGAAAAGCCACGTCTAAGCCATTGGAGGCAGCAGGAGAAGGCAAGGACCTTGGGGGGGGGGGGGTGCCCCCCAAGGGACTTTTGTCACCTTGTAGTGGTGGCCGGTGCAGAACTTCAGCAGAGTTTTTCTCTCTTTTTCTTTCTCTCAGATCTCTTTCTGATCCCTTTTTTTCTGATCTTCTGATTTTCTCCTCTTTTTTCCGATTCCGATTTCAATGGAATGCTCTCCTATTTATAGGCTTTTGGTAGCCATTTAGGAGGGTTTATGAGCCTTAATGGCTTTAATGGGAGGAGTTACAAGATTTATTTCTTGATTTTGTAACTCCTTTTTCCTTGAATCTGATTGGCCGATGGAGATTAAGGGCTTTTAATCACCTTAATTACCATAATGGGAGGAGTTTCATGGTTTAAATGCCATGAATCAATTGACTTGTAACTCCCAAATGCTTGCTTCTGATTGGGCCGTCCAAAGAAATGAATTAATGACCATAATAAAGTTAGTCAATTAACCACATTAATTGGTCGCCGAGCAGTCGAAGAGTCGCGGGCCGTGCCGTGTCTTCTGGAATTCTTCTGGCGATGATCATCGATGGATCTACATGCTGATCGACATCGGATGAACATGTAACTTCAGACAGTGATAGCTAAGAGCGGGCCGGTGACATCTGTCTTGTCGATTTCACGATCGGTCGGACAGAAAGTGCACTTTCTTGGTCAGGCGGTTGACGATCTTGGAGCGATCAATGATGATTTTATGCTTTTGACGGCGGATCCGAGATGTCGTCGGATATGAGTCAATTTAAAGCACTAAAAATCACATTTTCAGGAAACCACAGGGGCCAAAGTGCGCGAAACGCGAAGAAAGACGGAAAAAACGGGTCACCGGCGGAAAATCCGGTGACCCGGACCTCCATGGTCGCCGGCGACCATGGACCGGCGACCATGGGCCATGGTCGCAGGGGCCTGCGACCATGGGCCATGGTCGCAGGGGTCTGCGACCCTGGGGGATTTTTCCCCTTCGGAGCCCATTTTGCGGTCGTTTTGAGGTCTTTTTCGTCGCCGTTTTCTTCTGTATTTTTCTTGACATTTCTTCTCATTTATTGGCTTGATTTCCCTGTAAAAAACCTGATGAGAATCCTTGCATTTTTAGAGTGCAAAGTTTCCAATTTTCCGGGAAAGCCGAAGACTTTGTCGCGTAAAGCTGCTGATTTTCCGCCAGAAGCTGAAACTTGGTCAAACGATGTCGGAATGACCTGAAATTTGAGGTGAAGCCTCCTGAGCAATAAATAAGACCAACCATAGGCTTTTGTTTGAGTTTTGAAGCCGTTTGGGGTCCCGTCGATGCTTCACTTGATTTTGCTGCGGGGAAAATGCCGAGCTTTGATATGTGGCCAAACGATGTCCGATTGACCTGAAATTTGACGGGGAGCCTATTGGAGTCATTTTGAGACGTTCCATGGGCTCCGTTTTGGATGTCATGGTCCCGGGTTGCTCCGCCGCCGGTAGGCTTGATTTTCTCTCGGAGCATCGAAACCTGGTCAAACGTTGTCGGAATGACCTGAAATTCGACGTGCAGCCTTTTGGAAGCATGTAGAAGCCACTCATGCACTTGGTTTGATGAGCGAAGGCTTCGGTGGTTCCCGCCGCCGGGAGGCTTGATTTTGCTACTCGAGCATTGATGGAGGGTCAAACGTTGTCGATTTGACTTGAAATTTGGCATGGAGCCCTTTTGAGACATGCTGGAGTCATCTGTAGGCTCTGATCGAAGTTTTGACGTCTCCGATGATGTCGCCGCCGGGAGCACCATTTTAGCTGTCGGAGAAGCGAAGTTAGGCCAAATGATTCTGAAATGGCCCGAAACTTCATGTGTACTCTTCTCTTGGCTATCTTGAAGGATCTTGCAATTTTTGTTTGATTCTGACAAGATTTGATTTTTTGGAGAAATTGCATTGCCTATTTATGGCAGGTTGCGACTTCATGCAGCTTTCTTGATGTTGAAGAGGCAAAGTGACATTTTTGGTGTCAACAAATGCCCCCTCGAGGTACAGCGACGAGTTGCTTGACTTTTGTAGTCGATGTGCCTCGAAGAGATTTTTGAAGGAGAGCTTGTGTCTTGACCAAGAGTCTTTGAGCAATCCTTCCTTTGGTAGAGTAGCCTTTGAGCTTCCAGGGGAATTTTATGGTAGTGAAAGGAATCACACACCATCTCGAGGCAAAGTTTTGAAGATGACATCAGGGATGTGGATTTGGGCTTTTGTTTTTGACCTTGTGACCTAACAAGCTGTATGTGGCAGGTTAGGGGGTCGGGTTTTGGTTTTGACCTTGTGACCCAACAAGCTGTATGTGGCAAGTTGGGGGATCAGGATTTGGTTTTTGGTTTTGGTCTTGTGACCTAACAAGCTGTATGTGGCAAGTTAGGGGACCGGGATTTGGTTTTTGGTCACTCTTTGGGACTGTGTGGGTCCATTGGAGTGGTTTGGATTTTTGTGGAATGTCAATTTCAAGATTTTGGCTCAATTTGGTATATGAGGCTGGATGGTTTGATTTTTGGAAGCTCATGGGGCTTGGAATTTTTGTATGGTTCAATCAACTCAAAAGAGGCATAGAACCATTTTTGTATGCTCTTGGTAAGAGGGATTTTTTTTCTGACTAAAAGCCCATTTTTTTTTTCAGTGCCTAGGTGGTCAAACCTGGCTCATATGGGCTAGCCCATGGGACCTTAAACTTTTTAGGATGGCTTAGATCTCATGTGGGGTCATTTTTGTAAAGAATATCTAAAGATATCTCATTTGGATAGAGAATATCTAAAAATATCTTTATGGGAGAGAATCTCTCATATTCCCTTAATTTGGGAGAGAATATCTCAAGGTATCTTTCTTTTTGGGAAAGAATCTCCAATATCCTTTTTTTGTTGGAGAGAATCTCTCATTTGATTGATTTTGGGAGGAAATCTCTCAAAGACATCTTTCTTTTTGGGAAAGAATCTTTCTAATTCCTTCTCTTTTGGTAAGGTTACTAATTAGTAACACTTACCTTTCTTCTTTGTTTCCTTCTTTGATTTGCTCTCTCCTATAAAAGCAAAGGAAGGTAGGATCTCTTGCTCTTATTGCTTTCTTTTGCAACAATCTCAAGAGAGCTCCAAGACCAAGAGTTTTTCTTCTTCAAGGATCTTCAAGCTTTTTCCTTTTTCTTCTCCATCAATGGCTTCAAGTAAGTTTTCTCTCTTTTTCTTTCAAGAAAGCTCCATGTAGAGAATAGGATGGAAAAAAAAGTGTCTTCTCTTTTTTTTTTTCTTTCTTCTTCTTCTTTTTTTTTTTCTTTTTTTTTTCTTTCTATTCTTCTTCTCTTTTTTTTTTTCTCTTCTCCACGTGATTTCTTCTTTTGTTTTTTTTTTTTTTCTTTTTTTCTTCACACGTTTTTTTCTTCTTTTTTTTTTGTGGGCCGTACGGACAGATCCGTACGGCCACGTGGCCTGATTTTTTTTTTTTTTTTTTTTTTTTTTGAGAAAGTTTCTTTTTTTTTTCTTTTCTTTTCTTTTCTTTCTCCCTCCTTTTTTTTGAGAAAGTTTCTTTTTTTTTTCTTTTCTTTCTCCCTCCTTTTTTTTGAGAAAGTTTTTTTTTTTTTTTTTTTTTTTTTTTTTTTGCTTATCATGATAATGCGTTTTTATGCAAATCTAGATGTTCATGCATGTACTTTTTGTAAATTGAATTGAGTAGCATGATGTGATAGCATACCTGAAAATCTTTGCAATTTTGGGAATTTGGAGCTCGCAGCGATGTTGAGCCCTTCTTGATTTTGCGGAGATTTTGAGGTTTCGAAAGTTTGGAGTTTCGGAGCCCGCAGCAATGTTGAGCCCATCTTCAAACTTTCTATTTCCGTCGGGGTATTTCCTTTTTCTTTGGAATTGCCCCGGAGTCATGCCAAAATTTCGCCAGATTTTTGGTGGGACAAAGTGACCCTTTTTTTTTTTAGCGAAATCCTGTCATTTTGATGACGATCTTTTTCTTTTCCAACCTTTGCAGGTGGTTCCTCCATAGCGAACAAGGGTAAAGAGCCTGCTACAAGCGTACCTCGTCGATCTGCTAGATCTTCCAATGTGGCCGTTCAGCAGGCCTGGGAGAAGGTCCAGTTTGTTGAGAAGAACTTGGAAGAGTGCGATTCCCTCAATCGCGATGAGATGAGACAGCGATTGATCGCTCTCAAGAATGAGGAATTCTATAAGATCATGGTAAGCAACCGTCCTTGGGTTATGGACGATCTGAGGGTTTTACCCAAGCCTACCTTCTTCTTTGGAGATGCAGTCCCTGACGACTTGACATACCAAAGGAGATGTTTTCAGTTCTCTTACACAGCAGATGGTGAAGAGAAGACTGTTTCTACCCGGTCGTCTTTTGATCGTACCATCTCGATCATGAGCCTTGCTCCCACGTGCTCTAAGAGGGAAGATCCTCCGAGCTGGGTGAAGAGGACCGGTGTGATCAAGACCGAGGTTTTTGTTGGTGGACCCTCCGGATATGCGGAGAAGCCACCTGTCCGTATGGACATGTTGATGCCAGCCAGCGGCTACCAGGGCTCTGATTATCCGTCGGTCGATTTGAGACCGGTGGGCCTTGGCGTTTTCAGCGGTGACGGCAGTACTTGGGTGAAGCCTTTTCGACTTCGTGGCCGTTTCAATGTTGACTCCGATTGGAAGTCATGGACTGACCACACCTTGCTGATTGGGGGCGCCGTTTTGAAGGAAGCCGGGATTTTTGACGCGGTCCGCGCTTTTAGGGAGACCGTGACTTTTTCCGATGATGCCTTCATGGCTATGTTGGAGTCTTTCCTCCCTCAGACCAATACCTTCGTTGTCACGAATGGTGAGGTTGGTTTTTCTCTGAAGGAGTTGAGTGCTATTACTGGACTGCCCATCCTTGGCAAACTCTACGAGGAGTTCATGCCGATTGACAGCGTCCTTGAGGAGCAGTCAGAGGAGTTCAGGCTCCTATACTTTCAGCTCGTCGCCTTCTATGATTTTTTTAAGGAGGGCTCGAAAGTCAGATCCAGCAGTTGGAAGAGTTATGGCTCTTCATTCTTCAACTTCTTTGACAGCAAAGAGTCTCCTGATAGCATGACCCGGGAAGACAGGAAGAAGACTTTGGTCATGCAGGAAGAGTTGAAGGGTTTCTTCGCGAGCACAGATGCCCTTTATTCTGACATTGCACTGCGGAGAGATCTTGCTGTTTACCTCACTTTTTGGCTAGGTGAGGCTATTTTTGCTGGTGGAGATGGGACGCACATCAGGCCGCATTGTATTTTTCCGGCTTGTCAGATGGCGTTTGGAGAGCGGCTTGCTTTGGTGTCCGCTCTTTACTCCTACCTGTGTACCGAACTGCAGGCTGCTGCTTTCTTGGTTCGGCTTGGGCTCCCTATGAATAGGGTATTTTCAGCCCATATCTTTTATTCGTGGTTTGTATACCACTGTCCTGGCTTCCACCAGCTGGGTGCTGCACAGGATGATGATCCTCTGATGATTCGATTGGCTAAGGGAAAAGCCGTATCTGAATCACTTTTGTTTGCCCGCATGAGGATCTGACGGTTCAGGGACGTCGAGATGGGGCAGTCTTCAGTTAAGCTTTCTCCGGAGTTGCGGAAGAAGGCTTTTGATTTTGGTGCCTCCCGAGACTCTACCAGAGCAGGGTCGGGAAGGCATTACTCTTTGACCAATGCAGAGAAGGAGTGGCTTTTCAGCATACGAGTCGGCACGATGGTGTACCGTAGACATCTTTTCGTCGACATCCAGCCGTATGTACCTTCTCGCTTTGCGCTTCAGTTGGGCTTCTCTCAAGGCGTTGTTGGAGCGCCTTCGAGTATGGTGAAGCGTTTTGGGGGTTTGTAAGATGGCAGAAATGCATGGGCTTTTTATAGTGCTGAAGACACTACTGCCACGATCTCTTATCCTGAGCTGTCGACTTTCCGAACTGCCGGCTTCACGAAGTGGTTCGCGGAGAGCTTTTTGGCATATCGGGGGCTTTCCAAGAAGGAGCTTGATGTAAAGCTGTCTTCTGGAAAAGGCATTGGGAAGTCGGATGGCGTCCGGCGAGAGGAAGTTTGGGCCTTCCTTTCTGGAGAGAAGCACAAGATAGGCTTTCTCGGTGACCAGGGCGTCATTGGTTCTGAAGCTGTTCGGGAAGTACCTGATGAGGCTTTGGAGCAGCTAGAACAGGAGGAAGCTGAGCTCGATGCTTGGATGCAAACGGCACAGAGACGAGCTTCCGTGGAGTCTACTGGCGAAAGCAGACCATCCAGTGAGGAGTCAAGTGAGAAACCTGGCTCTGATAGTGGGGCGGGTTCTTCTAGGAAGCGAACCCGTAGAGGTAAGAAGAGGAGGAGTCATCATCGCAGCGAGGGGCCACATGAGGACTCTCTTGACATGGAAATCCCTCTTACCATCAACGAGGAGGTGCCAGAGGCTGTCGACGAGCCTCCAGAGAAGAGGAGTCGTGGGGAAGAGACCATTGGTGAAGGTATGATTCTTCCTTTTTCTTCTTTCATGGGGCTTTCCATGTTCTGATTTGTTTTCTCACCCTGCTGCTGCTTTTTTTTTTTTTAGCAGAGGATGAAGACTTGCCGATGCCTGAGGTTCCGACCGATGAGGCGGTGATGGAGCCGGTTATGGCATCTGAAGAAGAACCGAGGGACTCTGGAATGACTCCGGAATCTCCAATTGGTATAACTTCTTTCGCTTTCTCTTTTTTTTTGCCTACGACTTGATTTCCTAACATTTTTTTCTTGTCAGCTGACTTGCCACAGGATTCCGATGACTTTGAACCATCAATGGATGCAAATGTCGATGATGCTTCTGATGAGTTCATGGAGGAAGAGAGTGTTCCGCCAGTCGTCGAAGAAGGTACTTTGTATTGATGACCCTGATGGTTTTTTTTTGAACAGGATCATATCATACCTTTTTGTGTTTCATTTGCAGGTTTTGAAGTGACAGAAGAGAGTCCATCGCTTTCTTCAGAACCAGAGCAAGGGATGCCAGAGGTCGATCCGGAGGTAGAGATTAGTTCAGACATGATTGAGGAGATGCCTCGTGTTGAGATTCCCTCTCCAGTGGCTCCAAGTGAAAAGAGTTCTTTTGTTACTCTTCCAATGGGACATGACATGAGCAGCCGATCAGCGGAGAAGGGTGAATCTTCATCCAGTTCGTCTCTTCAATTTGCGAAGAAGGTGCTGGCTCGGGTTTTGAGTTCTTAGGTCAAGACTCTCCTTTCTGGACACTTGGAGGCAGGATTTGGCATGATCCCACATGTACAGGAGATTCTGACCGACACCGAAGAGGTTGGTCTGGATGTCACAGGTGCCAGGGTGATCGTTGATAGGATCATTGCACTGGGTGACAAGTGGTTTGAGACCATGGGTTTCCCTGACGACCAATTCTTCAAGGAGATGTTCTTGGACCCTGCTGATAAGGCTAAGTCTGACCTGAATGAGGCTACCCAAAGCAAGAAGCAGCTAGTTCGGGAGAAGAACAAGGAAGAGCTAGCCATCATCGGATTGAGGCATGACCTTAACGTCCTTGATAGGGAAGTTGAGGAAGCCAGGAAACGTCTTGAGCATTTGAAGGCACAAGTCGATGCGAAGTGGGCTGCTATAACAGAGGCTCGTGACAGGGAGAGTACTCTGATCCGCAGGGTTGCAGATGCCGGTCAAGTTCTCGAGAGGAGGACTCTAGAAAACGAACGATGGCAAACTGCTGGGGAAGAGCTTCCCGGTGTAAAAGAAGGGTTACGGCATTCGCCAGCATCTCATGGCAAGTTCCTGAAGAAGCGTGCCTTGGAAACTCTGACGGCTGAGGCCAAAAGTTTGCTTGAGGAGCTGAAGCTTTGGCTGGAGACCATTTTTGGCTGAGCTCCTGATTTTTTATAGCAGAAACCATTCTTCTTTTTTTTTGGTACCACATGTATTTTTTGGTACTCTTTTTTTTGTAGTGCTTGTGGACACTTTCTTTTTTTTTTTTTCGGTACCACATGTATTTTTTTTTTGGTACTTTTCTTTTTTTTTTTGTAGTGCTTGTGAACACTTTCTATTTTTTTTTTTTTGCTTTGGTACCACATGTATTTTTTTGGTACCCTTTTTTTTTGTTGTTCCCTACGCTCACTCAAATCTTTTTGTGATGAAAGCAATTGCTAAATGGGATTTGATCAAAAGTTTTGTCATTTTGTGAAAATCTTTTGTCAAATAATTGTTTTGGCATGGGAGCCTGATTTTGGTTGTGGCGTGAAAGCCAATTTTGAGATGGCATGGAAGCCGAAATTTTATGGCGTAAAAGCCAAAATTTGGGTTGGCATGGAAGCCGAAATTTTTGTGGCATTTACAGCCGGTTTGGTGGCATTGATAGCCAATTTGTGGCATTTATAGCCGGTTTTGTGGCATTGATAGCCATTTTTTGAAAGCCAAGTTTTGGTTTGTCGGCGTGAAAGCCAATTTTTCGTGGCATTGATAGCCGGTTTGTGGCATTTATAGCCGGATTTTTGTGGCATTTACAGCCAGTTTGGTGGCATTGATAGCCAATTGGTGGCATTTATAGCCGGTTTGGTGGCATTGATAGCCAATTTGTGGCATTTATAGCTGGTTTGGTGGCATTGATAGCCAATTTGTGGCATTTATAGCCGGTTTTGACATGAGAGTCAGGTTTTTTTTGTGTGGCATTTGTAGCCGAGTTTTTTGAAAACCAAGTTTTGTTTTATTGGCATGAAAGCTGATTTTGGCGTTTATAGCCGGAAATTTTTTGTTTTGGCATTTATAGCCGGATTTTGGCATTTATAGCCGAGTTTTGGTTTTCAAAATGCAGGTATCGACTAAATGTCGCCTCCCCGCTGAATGGTCTTGCAAGTATCGATGGAATGTCGCTTCCTTACTCATTCGGTTTTGCGAGTATTGATGGAATGTCACTTCCTCGCGGGTTAGGTTTTGCAAGTATCGATGGAATGTCGCTTCCTCGCGAATTGGGGTGCAAATATCGACTAAGCGTCGCTTCCCTGCTTTTCCCAAGACTTTTGGTTTTGCGGGTACTGACTTGATGTCGTTTCTCCGCGATTTTTGAAATTTGAGGTTTTCTCAAACCATTTGAAATTTTGGTTGTGGATAGCAACTGGTATGTTGCATCTCCACGATTTTTGAAATTGGGTTGTGGATATCAACTGGTTTGTTGCTTCTCCACGATTTTAGGTTTTCTCGAACCTTTGAAATTTGGGTTGTGGATATCAACTGAAATGTTGTGTCTCCACGATTTTTGAAATTGGGTTGTGGATATCAACTGGTTTGTTGCTTCTCCACGGTTTTTGGATTTTGCAAGTATCGACGAAATGTCGCTTCCCTGCGATTTTGGGTGCAAGTATCGATGGAATGTCGCATCCTTGCTTTTTTTCAAAATTTTTGTTTTGCGGGTACTGACTTTGATGTCGTTTCCCCATGATTTTTGAAAAACCATTTTTTTTTTGTTTAAAGACACGAGGGTCGTAAATTTTGACCTAGAACCATTTGGCGGTAAAAGGTAAGGTGGACTAGGGTGGAAATCCCTGAATCCGGATTTTTGTTTCAAACCATGAATTTTGGTTCAAGGATCGAAAGTTTTGGTCAAGTCAGGGAGAGGCTCCTAAACTTGGATTTTTTTTTTAACAATGAAACGATGAAAGTAAGCACTGTTTTTGAATCTCTAGAAATTTTGACATTTGATATGAAAATTCTAAAGAGAGTGGGTTTGACGAGCGAGTACCTGAGAACAGGTTTTGGCCATACAGGCATTGCTCTTACCCAGTTGGGTAAGTCTTCAAGGGTAGTACCGCTTCAAGAACTTGCCGTTGATAGGCAGCATACATCTGTCGCCTTCCATGTTTAGGAGGGCATATGCGCCGTTGGAGAAGACCTTGTCGATGACGTAGGGTCCCTCCCATTTTGGTTCAAACTTGCCTTTGGACTTGTGAGCGAAGACCATTGGTCTTTTTACCGCAAGAACCAAGTCACCCTTTTTGTAGGCGCGTTGCCTGACCTTTTTGTCAAAAGATCCTGCCATGCGTGCTTGGTAAAGTTCAATGCTTTGTCGAGCTTCGAGCCGTCTCTCGTCGAGATTGTCCAGCTCATGGAGTCGCAATTTGACATTGCTTTCTTGAGTCATGTCATTTTGTAGAGATACCCTCAGAGAAGGAATTTGTACCTCTAGGGGCACGACAGCTTCGCATCCATAGACCAAGGAGAATGGTGTGCTATGGGTTGGTCCTCGAACGGTGGTTCGATAGGCCCACAAAGCTTCAGACAGTTTATCGCTCCAGTCTCTTTTGTGACTAGAGACCATTTTCTTGAGGATTTTGCAGAGTGTCTTGTTGAAGGCTTCTGCTAATCCGTTTGCTGCCGGATTGTATGGAGTCGAAGGACAGCTTTGGATTTTGTATTTGTCGCAAAACCTGTAGAATCGATGATCCCGGAATTGTGGTCCGTTATCATGGACGAATCTCTTGGGTATGCCGAAACGACAAATGATGTTGGTGCATAGGAATTGAAGAACTGATGAGGTCTTCATTTCGTTGAACGCAAATGCTTCTGACCACTTGGAGAAATAATCCGTAGCGGCGAAGATGAAGCGATGACCTTTGCTTGAAGGGGGAGAGATAGGACCTATGATGTCCATGCCCCATGCTTCAAAAGGCCATGAGATTGCTGTAGGATGCAGCCATTCCGGAGGCATGTGAATGTAATCTCCGTGAACTTGGCATAGCTGGCAACGTTTGGCAAATTGCATTGCATCAGCAACCATGGTAGGCCAATAGTAACCTAACCTTTTTATCTGATCATAGAGCTTAGGACCTGCCTGATGGGCTCCACAAAGACCAGCATGAACTTCTTTAAGTGTTTCTTCGGCCTCTTGTTGTGACAAGCAGCGTAGAAGTACTCCGTTGAAGGATTTCCTGTAGAGGATTTTTGAAGGAATATCCAAATGAAAGTTTGGGGCTCGCCTTTGTATGCTTACCCGTTCTTTTGGATCTTCAGGTAGGATTCCGAACATAGTGTAATCAATGAACGGATCCCTCCAGTCGACGATTGAAGGTTGAAGGATAGAGATCCGACTTCCAACCACTCGGTGGCATTCGGCAACTGCTTGGTGTGTGTTAAGAGGAGGGAGGATCCTTCTCTCGCACACTGTAATTTGCATGTTTTCCCCTTCCTGGATCGCCATTGATGCGGCAAGTCCGGCCAGGGCATCTGCACGGATGTTTTCACCTCTACGAATGTGGGTGATGTTGCAGATGTCAAACTTTTGCAGAAGCGATTGTGCCTTGTTGTAATAAGGCAGCAGATCGGGCTTCCTGACTTCATATTTCTGATTCATCTGGTTGACGATCAGTTGAGAGTCTCCAAAGACTTCCAGCATAGTGATACCGGATTCGATGGCGAGTTCCAATCCTAGGATCAGAGCTTGGTATTCAGCTGCATTGTTTGTGCATGGTTCCAGTAGCGAGAAAGCGTGTGGAATCATGCATTTGTCGGGGCTAACAAAGAGGATGCCAACTCCCGAGATCAGCTTTCTGTTTTCATTTGTCCTGGTTGCACCGTCAAAGTACATGTCCCAGGAGGCATTTGGTGAGGAAGTCTCCACGTTGTAGACAGGTTCGTCTGGGAGATCATCTCTGAGTGGTGAATCTTTAGGCAATGGATGCTCTGCGAGGAAATCTGCTAGAGCTTGGCCTTTGATTGCTTTTTGTGGCACATACCTAATATCAAATTGTGACAAGAGGATGGACCATTTTGCCAGTCGGACATTGAGAGAACCGGCCTTCGTGACAAGGACCTTCAAGAGGTTAATCCTCGAGACCAGGTAGACTGTGTTGGAAAGCAAGTAGTGAGGTAGCTTTTGTACGGCGAACATCACTGCAAGGCATTCTTTTTCGACTGGAGAGTAGCGATGCTCTGCACCTACTAGCATGCGGCTGAGGTAGTATAGAGCAGCTTCTTTTCCCTCACCATTCTCTTGTGCAAGCAAAGCGCCTACAGAATGATCAAGAGCTCTTGTGTACAAGATGAATGGTTTTCCAGTGGCAGGGGCAGCTAACACTGGAGGTTTGGTCAGGTATGACTTGATATCTTGAAATGCGGCTTCGCAGTCGGTATCCCAGACAAAGTCTACACCTTTTTTCATCAATCGAGAGAATGGACGGCATTTCCCCGAAAGATTGGAGATGAACCGTCTAATGTAGGCCAATCTCCCTTGAAGCCCTTTTAGTTCCCTTAGGGTTCTTGGAGAGGGCATTTCTAGAATAGCCTTGACTTTTATGGGGTCAAGTTCTATTCCAGCTTTCCGAACAAGGAATCCGAGAAACTTACCCGACGAGACGCCGAAGAAGCATTTTAGAGGATTCATCCGCAGTTTGTGTTTGCGAAGTCGGAGGAAGACTTCCCGAAGATCTTTGAGATGGTCTTCTTTTCTTCTGCTTTTGACGGCGAGGTCATCAACGTAACATTCGACCATCTTGTGCTGTATATCTTGGAATATTTTCATCATAGCCCTCTGATATGTGGCACCAGCATTTTTCAGACCAAATGGCATGACAGTGTAGCAATACACGCCAAATGGAGTCCGAAATGAAGTGTGTTTTTCATCCTCGGGATGCATCTTTATCTGATTGTAACCAGAGAAGCCATCCATGAATGTCATTCGTTCGAATCCGCAGGTATTGTCAATCATCACCTCCGGTATGGGGAGCGGGAATTCATCTTTAGGGCAAGCGCCATTCAGGTCTCTATAGTCAATACAGACTCTGATCTGCCCATTTTTCTTTGTCACGGGGACAATGTTGGCCAACCATTCTGGATGTTGTTCCTCACGGATGAAGCCGACGCTTTTGAGCTTTTGAACTTCTTGTTCAATTTTATCCATCACATCTGGACGGAATCTTCTTTGGCCTTGTTTGACAGGCTTGACGTCTTCTTGAAGATTGAGTTTGTGGACTGCTACTTTGGGGTCTAAACCAGGCATTTCAGCATAGGACCATGCAAAGCAATCAACGAACTCACGAAGAAAAGCGATATACTCGGGTAACTCATCATCCTTTATATTCTTGCTTATGAATACAGGACGTGGGTTATCAGGTGTTCCCAAGTTTATCTTTTGAACAGGATCTTCTGTCGGAAGGTTCGAAGGTGGTTCCTCCACAATATTTTCGGAGGCTTCCAACTCAACGAAACCTTCTGGAGTTTCAACTGCATTACCAGACCAAGGCTCTGTTCCTTTCCATGGATTTTCTTGATTGGTGATCTCCTCAAGGCTTGCTATGAGATAGTCCCAATCGCCTGTTGAGTCTAGTATTTCTTTTGGAGACGAGGGTTCTTCTGGGTCAGAATAGCACAAGTCTGCATTATCGGACGATTCCTCTTTATCATCAGAGAAATCGTACAAGTTGGATGAGCTTCCTGGATCTTTGTCAGGTAACTCTTTAAAGAGATTTCCAGGGAGATCGATGTCTTCGTGGACTTTAGATGTTGAGGCTTGGTCGGTAAAACGACTTTTAAGCCTTTGTGTCAACTGTCTCAGAGGAGTGTCGGGATCATACCCTAACCCATATGAAGACTTTTCTATATGACCGTAGAGTCTCCAATCTTCCAGCTGGCTTTTGGTCAAGGCGGGCTCCAATGGCATGAGAATACCGCGTCTTTCTCCCAAACCGACTGGGTTTTGAGCGTCATAGCCCATTTTCTTCATAATTGCTTGTGCCACAGGACTATATAGAGATAGCTGAGGCATACCTTCATTTTGGAAAGGTTCCAGCATGGAATTTGATGAAGAAGCGTCCGATCTATGGAAGAAGATCGGCCTTTGCTTTGGTGATGTTGCCGGAACAACAAAGGTAGCAGACGTAGGATCTTCTACATCAGCAGGTGTCTCCATCGGAGTGAGAGCAGGCTGAACTTGCTGAGTGTCAGCTTGGCTTGACGATGCATCGTCTTCTGGCTCTGAGCCCGAGTCTGTGTCTTGCATGATAGACACGAGAGAGACAACAAATTTGCCCCCAGGCTTTTGTTTCGCCTTCTTCACTTTAGTCGTGATGACCAAAGGTTTTGAATTCTTGAGGGAGATAACAAAGGGAGATTGACTACTCTCTTCTAATTTGCCGGAGGGTTTGTTTTCTTCCGGTGATTTTTGAGGAGCCTTGCCTTTATCTTTCTGGAGATTTTCAGCAGGGGGTGCTGTTTCCTCTTCTTCTTCTTTTTCGCCTTCATACATTTGGGAGTCTGCGAAGTGGACTTCTTTACCTTTGAAGGGTTTCCTGTCCGCAAAGACTCGATGTACCATGCCGTCGTCGCCGACAAACTTGATGCATTGATGTAGAGTTGAAGGAACAACACCATTCTCGTGTATCCAAGGACGTCCGAGAAGGATGTTGTAGCATGAGGGGGTTTTTATTGCATACACAGTGACCTCAGAGATAAGATCACCGATTTGCAATTTGAACCTGATTTTGCCGATAGGCCTTTGAGTGCTCCCATCGTATCCAAAGATAGATACAGATGTGTGGCTTAGCTTGCTGGGTGGGATGCCCAACTCTTCAAGAGCCGAAGTGGAGATAAGGTTGAGTGCAGAACCTGGGTCGATCTGAACTCTATGTATCGGCATTTCTTTGATGTACCCTGTGAAGTACAGGGGTCGGTTGTGCCTTGCTTCGCCAAGTAGGAGGTCTTCCTTAGTGAAGGCGATGGTTGCACTGGCTGCCTTTTGAACCGAGAGGCATTGGATGCATGATCCCTCAGTTTTCTTTTTTTCTTCTTTTAAGGAAGTTTCAGAGTTTTTGACCCGGTAGTCCATTTCAATTTGGAGGACTTGTGGGGCATGTTTGTCGACATCCTCATTCAGTTTTTGTAATTCTGAGATGAGATTATCACGAGTGCGTGGAGACATTCGTAATAAATCCAGGATGTGAAGACGTGCAGGTATGTGTTTGAAGTGCTCAACCAAGTCATACTTGAAAGCCTCCTTGGGGCCTGCATGTTCATCATTGTTGCCACTGGGGGCGCTTACAACATCTTTTCCCGAAGGATTTACATAAGTAAAGGAAGATTGGTTGTAATTTTTGTGGTAGTCCCGGCCCGAACGGGTGCCTCTACCAACTTCGAGAGCTTCTTGAGAAGGATCTTTGTTTGGAAGATTGTCTTCAGGATCAAGAGGCTGTCGTTTTTCATCTACTGGGGATGTATCTGCAGCAGAGTTGCCATCCTCAGTGATTGTGTTGCACGGAGCATTTTCCGGGAGCAAGTCCTGAACAGCATCCAGCAGCTTTTCTTCTTCGTTGACCCATCCATCACCCCAAGTTGGGTTTTCTTCATGATGATGAGTCGGGAAGAATGTGTATCCTGAAGTCACAGTCTCAGGAGAAGAAACCTGAGAGGGTGTCATCTCTGTGAAAGTCACGTGAGACGAGGTAGCTCCAGAGGATACATTGCTAGGCGTTGTCGGAGTGTAGGTAATCTCATCAGACGACGCTTCAGAAGAGCTATAGTCCTGATATATTACATTACAGGAAGCTCTGATAGGAGATGTTGCCTGCTCGGAGTCAGACTCATCCTCGGATGTAAGAGGATCGTCAATCCAGCAATGTTCTCCATTTTCAGGAGTTGAGGGAGGAGGTACCTGATGGGCTTCAGGGACTTCCGGCTCTGGATTGTGAGGAATCTCGTTGACGCGGTCTTGCTCTTGTTCTAGAGCGAGACGCTGCAAGATCCTTGCATATTCTTCAAGATCAGGCATGGGAGCCAGATCCTCTTCTTCGTCTTCTCCGTGTGGCTCAACATAGTTGATTTCCACTGGAGCAATGACAGGTGCTGGGTTAACAGCATCTTCTTGTGCAGCCTCTTGGTCTTCTTCATCATCGACCAGGATCCTTGTGGTTGCAAGGGGTTATACCAGATTACTGGCATAAGGTGAGTTTCAGGAACCCATTCTTCATCGGAGAGATATTCTCCTGTTTCAAGAGATTCCTCCCACTCATTGGTGTAGTTGGGCTCGAATCCATCGTCGGTGTCGCTGGACTCGTATCCATCAATGGAGAATCCAACTACCGAGTTGCAAGAGTATGATGCCCCCTGCATGGCTTCTTTTTTGAATTGAGGTGGCATGAAATCACTGAGAGTGAAGTTTCTTACCGCCTTTGAAGTCTCTGGAAGGGACGTTTCTGCTGCCCCGAGTGAAGTGGTAGAGGAGGCCTCTGCCTTTTCATGGACTTTTTGTTTTGGCTGGGTCTTCTCTTGCCGTTTGAGCCTGAGGAGATGTTTCTTGGCTTGCCTTCGCTGCTGAGCGGTCGGCTTTGTTTTGACGATCTCCCAATTTTCATCTTCCAGGAGATCGGGATGTACCCATATGGGTTGTCCGTCTGGTGTCGGGCAAGGAACCAACACTTCGGACGTTTGAATTCTATTTATCACCTTGAAGGAAGTAGTGATCTTCTTCTTCGGTGATTTTGGTGTTTGTCCATATGACACCATGTTGACGGAGGTAGTCCCATAGTTTTTGTCAAAGGTGATGACTCCGTTTTTCCACATCTCGTTTATCTTCTCTCTCACAACAAAGCATTGATTGAGAGGATGCGAGACCATCTGGTGGTATGGACAGTACCGAGGATCATTGGTTTTGCCAACGTCTCCAGGTCTTTTGGGCTCTGGCAAAATGAGTTTGCCATTTGCTAGGAGAGCCTCAAAGATTTCTTCGACGTCTTCATCGAACGGATATTTCTTTTCTACTCGCTCTTTGAAGGCATCAGAGAGTTCAGGTCTCTTACCTGCAGCTCTATTTTCAGCTTTCTTTGGTTGCTGAGGAGCTGACTTAGTCTGCACATTGAGAACCTCCTTCTTCTTTGGTTTAGAGGTTGCAACAGCAGTCGGCTCTTTCTTTGATGATTTCTGACTGTTGAGGTCTTTGATCACCGTTTCAGCTTCCATGGAAGCTTCCAGGAGTTCCCCCAGGTTCTTTGATTTATTGCCGATGATCATGGAGCGGATTTTAGCTCTCATGTTGTTTCGGCAGATGTCGACTAGCGACGCTTGTGGCAGTACATCTGAGCATTTGTACGCCATTGCTTTCCACTTGTGAATGAAGTCATAAGTTGACTCATTCTCTCCCTGTTTTAGGCTGCAGAGCTGAGCCATAGTAACAGGATGATCCTCACCTTGGAAGTGGGTCAGGAAGCGTGTCTCCAGCATAGCCCAGTTCTGAATGGAGTTCTCCGGCAGAGTGGAGTACCAATCGAAGGCCGTACCTTTTAGGGTACTTGCAAAGAGGCGGATCTTGAGTGCATCTTGATCCGCGATAGCTCCCGTCAAGATCTTGAAGTGGATGACGTGCTGTCTGGCTGATCCTTTCCCCGTATATGTTTGGAGAATAGGATGCTTGAATTTTGTGGGGAACGGGACCGAGTCCATCCATAAAGGATATGGTGGCTTGATCCCATGCTCTTTGAGTATATCCTCTTCTTTAGCTTTGGCGAGGATACTGTCTACGTCCTTTTTGGTGAGGGCGCGTGACTCATTTTCTTCTCCATTTCCCTCGTTATTGCTATGATTTGGAGGAGGCTCATTGTTCACCTGATTTTGGACGACAGGGAGAAGGTTTTCCATCAGAGTTTCAATCCTCTGCTGGCCTTGTTCCAACTGCTGGATGCGTGTGAGCGCATCATCTCGAGGTGGATTCTGAGGTGGCGGCTCAGAACTTGTAGCCAAGACGTTCATCCCTCGGGATTCGAACGAAGAAATCGTCCTGGTGACCGAGCTGGGGCTCATTCTTTTTGATGAAGAGCTTGATGAAGGATTACTCTCCCGTCCTTGGCTGGAAGGGGCAGGAGATTCTTCGGGATGTCTTTGTGTCCTGGTGACGCTACGGGTCACCGGATGTCGGACATGGATTTTTTATGCTGACTTTTGGCGTCTTCTGGTTTTTCCAACCATATGGACGGCAGCAACTTGGTCGGGTCTTTCTTTTTCGACCCATTTGTGAGAGACTTGAAGTGTAGGAGGCTGGGTCCTTTGCTTCTCTAGTCTCTTTTGTCGATATGACGCACGGCGGCGTGCTCGACGAGCGATTTGAGCTTCAGTCAGCTCTGGCTGGGCTCTGACGATGAAGGATGTGCTCCCTCGGGCGCAGCAGCCGAGCGATCTTCTGCTTTTTAGCAGGCGCAGCTTGTTCTTCGGGAAGTGGGAATGGTCCCAGTGTCCCGAAGACGATGGTCCGGGGAGTCGAGGTCGACCCTGAGTTCAGAGAGTTGCCGAGGGAGTTGACGCTTCGGCAGCTGGCGGGGCGCTTGTAAGTGCGCTCGGTTTGCTTCTGTTGAAGCATGAGTTGGTGCTTGTTCTCATCGAAGATAATGGTTAAGGCTGCCATTGTTAGTTTCGAAAAAGTTCTGAAACAAGACCACATCCATTAGTAATCACAAGAATATAATGATCATAAATGGGAATTTCTACGGTTGTCTTTTCAAATCGCTCAAGGGATATGACCCAAGCGACATGAAGAAGGCAAAAAGCCATAGATGGTACAATTGTTCTGACAGCAAGTATGGTGAGCCCAGAATGAGCGTTCCAGTGACTGCTAGAAGCAATTGTAAACCTAAATTCGACTTATCGAGAAGCAGGGCTTGCTCGAGATAAGAAGAATATAAGGTAGGAGTTACAAATGTGCCGGTCACAGATACAGTAGACCCTGAAAGGGCGTACCAATACTGCTATGCACAAATGTTGGAGATCGCATCCATGAGATGGGATTCTTTGTTTTAAAAGGTCAGAAATGGATTCGTCAAAGAGAGCAGGTGGCATTCCGATTCAAATACGGGCTCAACGATTTCCGCGAGCGCCAGTACTCAGAAGGGAAGAAACCACAATTTCTCGAATCTGAATCCAAAAGTGACGAGTTTTTGGAGATTTTTTTTTTGAAATGATTTTTTTTTTATTTTATTTTTTTATTTTTTATTTTTTTATTTTTTTAAAATATTTTTTTTTATTTTATTTTTTTTTGAAAATTTTTGTTTTTTTTTTTTTTTTTTTTAAGATTTTTTTTGAAAATCTTTTTTTTTTATTTTTTTTTATTTTGATTTTAATTTTTTTAAGATTTAAAGACGAGAGAGTACACATAGGCCTCCTAATCCGGTCTTATGAAACCTCAATTGATAGAATTACCCCCAGGTAAGGGTAGGATTACTTAATGAACCCGTTTGGAGGACCCTTGCCTAGAACAGTCAAGCTGTCTCCACACTCTGGACAAGGCTTTTCTTGAATCAATCGTGATCAAAGAACGCAATTGGTTTAACCTTAGTGGTCTATGTCCTTCTTTATAAAAAATCCCAAATAGACTCATCGAAGAGAAACGATGGCCCAAAACCTTAGTCGAACGGGCTCAACATTTCTGCAAGCACCAAAGAACGATAGGATAGGATCAAAGTTTCTCAATTTTGAATCCAAACTAAAAAAACTGATTTTTTTTTATTTTTATTTTTTTTTAATATTTTTTTTTTTTGAAATCTCTAATGAACTCATCGAAGAGAAACGATGGTCCAAAACCTTAGTCGAACGGGCTCAACATTTCTGCAAGCACCAAAGAACGATAGGATAGGATCAAAGTTTCTCAATTTTGAATCCAAACTAAGAAAACTGATTTTTTTTCTTGAAATCTCTAATGAACTCATCGAAGAGAAACGATGGTCCAAAACCTTAGTCGAACGGGCTCAACATTTCTGCAAGCACCAAAGAACGATAGGATAGGATCAAAGTTTCTCAATTTTGAATTCAAACTAAGAAAACTGATTTTTTTTTTTTGAAAAGAGAAAGAATGGAAACAAACTCAAAGAAATAGAAATTTCCAAAAAATCCCATCTCATGTTTTTTAGGATGCAAAATCCAACAGAGGCTACCAGCTAGAAAGTAGCCAAGGAATCCGGAAAAGAAGTATAAGCATAGAGCAAAAAGTATGATATGCAAATATTTCATTTCCAAGCACCGTGTTCTCAAATGAACGAGTCCCACCGGGTGTGCCAGCTTGATGGAACGCGCTCCGAGGCGCCGTGGGGGCGGCTACCGGGGTCGGCGGAACGTGGGAGTCCGTCGGGTCCGGCCCTTTCGCGCCCTGGCGGGCCTGAAGCGTGCATCAACATTTCTTTTATGTGGGTGTGCCAGATTTTCTATTTTACTTGGAATTGCAAGTGGTAATCCGGAGATCAACCTTCACAAGTAAAAAGGAAATCAACTTCTTTCAAGTTTTCCATTGCACAAATATTTAAGAAAAGAGACATTTTCTTAATTTGCCGTGAAAGGCGATTTTGTTTGGCATTTATAGCCGATTTTGGCGTTTATAGCCGATTTACAATTCTTATCAATAATGAAAGACAAGAGTTGTGATTTTTGTCTCTTTAGAAAAATACAAATTACAATGAAAAGCAAGAAAAGGAAGATCTAACTTTTCAGGAGATTGTGGGGGACTCGTTCAGATTGACGGTCGCAAGCCATGTATGGGCTTCGCCATCATCCATGCAGATGAGAACAGAAGATGCTCTTGATTCGCTTGGCTTGGCTATAACCTCAGGTTTTTAGAGGACAAAGACCAAGAGAAGGTCATATGTCCAATAAAAAGCTAAGTAGACGGGCTGAAAAGCCACGTCTAAGCCATTGGAGGCAGCAGGAGAAGGCAAGGACCTTGGGGGGGGGTGCCCCCCAAGGGACTTTTGTCACCTTGTAGTGGTGGCCGGTGCAGAACTTCAGCAGAGTTTTTCTCTCTTTTTCTTTCTCTTAGATCTCTTTCTGATCCCTTTTTTTCTGATCTTCTGATTTTCTCCTCTTTTTTCCGATTCCGATTTCAATGGAATGCTCTCCTATTTATAGGTTTTTGGTAGCCATTTAGGAGGGTTTATGAGCCTTAATGGCTTTAATGGGAGGAGTTACAAGATTTATTTCTTGATTTTGTAACTCCTTTTTCCTTGAATCTGATTGGCCGATGGAGATTAAGGGCTTTTAATCACCTTAATTACCATAATGGGAGGAGTTTCATGGTTTAAATGCCATGAATCAATTGACTTGTAACTCCCAAATGCTTGCTTCTGATTGGGCCGTCCAAAGAAATGAATTAATGACCATAATAAAGTTAGTCAATTAACCACATTAATTGGTCGCCGAGCAGTCGAAGAGTCGCGGGCCGTGCCGTGTCTTCTGGAATTCTTCTGGCGATGATCATCGATGGATCTACATGCTGATCGACATCGGATGAACATATAACTTCAGACAGTGATAGCTAAGAGCGGGCCGGTGACATCTGTCTTGTCGATTTCACGATCGGTCGGACAGAAAGTGCACTTTCTTGGTCAGCCGGTTGACGATCTTGGAGCGATCAATGATGATTTTATGCTTTTGACGGCGGATCCGAGATGTCGTCGGATATGAGTCAATTTAAAGCACTAAAAATCACATTTTCAGGAAACCACAGGGGCCAAAGTGCGCGAAACGCGAAGAAAGACGGAAAAACGGGTCACCGGCGGAAAATCCGGTGACCCGGACCTCCATGGTCACCGGCGACCATGGGCCATGGTCGCAGGGGCCTGCGACCATGGGCCATGGTCGCAGGGGTCTGCGACCCTGGGGGATTTTTCCCCTTCGGAGCCCATTTTGCGGTCGTTTTGAGGTCTTTTTCGTCGCCGTTTTCTTCTGTATTTTTCTTGACATTTCTTCTCATTTATTGGCTTGATTTCCCTGTAAAAAACCTGATGAGAATCCTTGCATTTTTAGAGTGCAAAGTTTCCAATTTTCCGGGAAAGCCGAAGACTTTGTCGCGTAAAGCTGCTGATTTTCCGCCAGAAGCTGAAACTTGGTCAAACGATGTCGGAATGACCTGAAATTTGAGGTGAAGCCTCCTGAGCAATAAATAAGACCAACCATAGGCTTTTGTTTGAGTTTTGAAGCCGTTTGGGGTCCCGTCGATGCTTCACTTGATTTTGCTGCGGGGAAAATGCCGAGCTTTGATATGTGGCCAAACGATGTCCGATTGACCTGAAATTTGACGGGGAGCCTATTGGAGTCATTTTGAGACGTTCCATGGGCTCCGTTTTGGATGTCATGGTCCCGGGTTGCTCCGCCGCCGGTAGGCTTGATTTTCTCTCGGAGCATCGAAACCTGGTCAAACGTTGTCGGAATGACCTGAAATTCGACGTGCAGCCTTTTGGAAGCATGTAGAAGCCACTCATGCACTTGGTTTGATGAGAGAAGGCTTCGGTGGTTCCCGCCGCCGGGAGGCTTGATTTTGCTGCTCGAGCATTGATGGAGGGTCAAACGTTGTCGATTTGACTTGAAATTTGGCATGGAGCCCTTTTGAGACATGCTGGAGTCATCTGTAGGCTCTGATCGAAGTTTTGACGTCTCCGATGATGTCGCCGCCGGGAGCACCATTTTAGCTGTCGGAGAAGCGAAGTTAGGCCAAATGATTCTGAAATGGCCCGAAACTTCATGTGTACTCTTCTCTTGGCTATCTTGAAGGATCTTGCAGTTTTTGTTTGATTCTGACAAGATTTGATTTTTTGGAGAAATTGCATTGCCTATTTATGGCAGGTTGCGACTTCATGCAGCTTTCTTGATGTTGAAGAGGCAAAGTGACATTTTTGGTGTCAACAGGGACCAATCCGGGATCGGGACTAATTGTGAAGTAAATAAGAAGAGGTATGTCTGATGCCCAAGTGTACACGGGTTAATAAAAGAACGCACATTACCCGTGCACGTGATTTCCCACAAGTGTCCGCGGTGAGGATTTTCCCAACACACATAACCATATAGTATAATTGCGGAAGCGTATGGCAAATCAAGCATGTATTTCATTTCCAAAATGTCAAGACTGATTACATTTGAATAACAAGTATCAGAATGAGCAATGTCCTAAAGTGTAACCCAAAAGTACATGTTAAATTTTAATCAACAATAATTTAATTACAACTCCCAAAAATAGAGGCCAACAAAGGCCAATATAGATAAAACAATGTCCACCAAAATAAATAAATCCAATCACCCCCAAAATGTTTCGCATCTCGACAACCCGATGTTTACATAACATCATCAGCACGCCACTCAACTAGCGGTTGCGGTTCTCAGACCGCCTCCTCTGGCTCCTCCTCGGGATAACCAACAACTGGACCTGAGTACCAAAACAAAAGGGTCAGACACGACGGTCTGGCAGGTGGGTGAAAAGAAATAAACATTAATAATAAAAACCTTTACTTTGGAAAACATGCAAACCTGTTTAAACAATGTCTTTCAAGGGGTAAATGATTCATTTAATTAAAACGCATATGCAGTCACAAAACATGCAAGGCAATCAAGGAAATCGGAAAACAATCAAGATGCCATCCACAAGAAGCTAAATCCTCTATCACCGAAGTGACGAGAGTATCGAGTGTTGACCTCAGTCACCGAAGTGAGGAGGTACAACCAATTTACATATACATATACAATAATACGGGACGGGACCACGGTAGCAAACCGGGTGTCGGGAATCACGGTAGCGAACCGGATATCGGGAACCACGGGAGCGAGCCGGGAATCAGGACGGGACCACGGTTAATGAACCAGGTATCGGGATCCATGCTGCAACTGGCGGGACGGGAAGGGATCTCCAAGTCAGTGGATCAGACTGACAAGGTTATCCAAGCTCAGTGGTGCCGACTCAAAGGTCATATGCAAGAAATCGGGCATGTATAAAACACTTACGATGAAATTGTATAGACGAGCAAAATGGGGTGCTCAAGGCACAAACATCATTTCAATATCGGGTCACATCATGTCGGGCATGCATTTCGGGACTATAAAAGAGTGCAAGTACAAATACAATGCTTTCGGAATCGATAAATTATAACTCATAAATTTCTGGAATAAACGGTTGCAATAGACTTTCAAAATATCGGGGTTTAAAACTAATTCAAGGTGAATAGGGATCTCGTATGTCTGTATAATAAAGGAAACTTAGTACTCTTTGAATTTGGAAGACATGCCGGGTTCCTTATACACTATAGTAGCCTCAATGCTTAAATGAATTTCTGTGATGTGGTTTCTCATTCGAACGAGCTCCCAACAAACCTTTCATCTCTGCTTCGAACACATTCTCAGGAGAGCGGTGCCCATTGCTCTCTGAAAGGGTCACAAGCAATGGGATGGAAGCTCCCTTAAACACCCCCTTATTCATAAATTCAGGGAATTTCGGTCACCTCGCGGTCAGATGGCGGTTAGCCGCCAGTGAATCCGGCGGTTAACCGCTGGCTGACCGTGAGACTAACCGTGGGATTGCAGCTCTCTGGAATTGTGACCGCTTCAATTCGGTTGGCTGGCGGTAAGCCGTCGATGGATACGGCAGTTAGCCGCTAGCTGACCACGAGATTACAGCTCTCTAGAGACGTGACCGTAACTACGCGGTTGGATGGCGGTTAACCGTTGATGGATACGGCGGTTAGCCGCTAGCTGACCGTGAGGTTACAACTCTCTGGAAATGTAACCGAACTTGCTTCGATTAGCCGCTAGTCACCAGGCGGCTAGCCACTGGGCGACCACCAGCTGACCGCCAGTCACGAGAATTTCCTCACTGGGTTCAGATTCGGGTCTTCCCTTCTCCAAACTATTTTCTTTCATTCTCCATTTTTACATTCATAATATCACAAAGAGAAGGAAGACATCCATCATCACAAAGATTCACTTAGGCATTGTACAAAAGATGAACCAAAAGCTACAATTCAAGATTTTAAAGACCACAAATGAAACAAAGGCTAGAAATCATGTTCAAGACAATAAAGAGGTTTACCAACCCTTTTCAAAAGTATTTAACATCATTGAATGCCAAGGAAACAAGCCATTAATGAGATACAAATCAAGCATACATGTCATGGAAATCATTAAAACCAAAACATCCATTTAATCCACTTGCCTCAAGATCTCTAACAAGAAAATCCAAGCTTCTAATCACTCTTCCAAGCCAAGGGTGCAATCTACACAAAAACCCCCAAATACCAACCCTAAAATGGGTCAGACCAAGAAACAAGAAAAATAAACTCACAATAATAAAAATGGAGTTCCTCTAGGACTAGGAGAAAACAAATCTAAGAGATTGGGAGGGAAAACTTACTAGGAAAGTCCTCAAAAGGCAAGATGAGCTTCAAGAGAGTTCTAAAATGGGTGGCTTCCTTCCACAAATAGTATCAATGGAGAGCTCTAGTAGGGAGGAAGAAGATGGTGATCACCATTAGTACTCTAAGTGCAAGCTTGGTGGAGATTTGGTGGTGGATGAGCAAGAGGAAGAAGAAGAAGAAGAAAAGCCCTAGCTTTTGTGCTTGTGCTAGAAAAAGGGAAATGAGGGAGAAGGGTTTCTTTTTATACAAGTTGGGTGTGGGCTCCACCAATGGAAATCTCTAAGGGCTGAAATCACTAATTTCGGGATCTCGAATGAAATCGACGTAGAAGGAAGAAATGATCACCGAAATATCTAGTTTCCAAAAAGTATATGTTTTGCGGGTTTCGGGGATATCGAGTTTTGGGTACAGATTCCATGTAAGAAGACTGTTTTGCCCTCAATGCAAGAAAATCGGGTTTCGGGGTTCCGGACGGGTATGGAATCAACATGAAAGTTGTAGGGATTATCGGAACGAGTGAAACGGGGTAGGCATACAAGTCATCGGGGTCTCGGGAAAATTTCCAAATTAAAGCAAAGTTATCAAAAGGGAACCCCCAAAGGGCTCCACTAACACAAGCACTAAAAATTCTCAAAGCTATAACAAGAACTATACTAATCCAACTTAGTAAATTCTATCAAACACGCTTAGCACTAACACGTGACGTAATTAGCACTAATCAAGGTCACTCGGGTCGGGGTCTTACAGTATACATGTAAATCGTAATTGATATTGTCAAGTGAAAATGTTTCCGCAGATTTGTATAATTGACAGGTTTATTGAGAATGTTATCCCTTGTGGATTTCATTTTAACTTCGGTTAATTCAGGATTTACGGGAGTAAGTATGGGCTACGGCTCGGGGTTACCGGATCTCGGGCCCGGGTTGTGACATATCCTTTTCGTCAATGAATATGGACTCGGTTTGCATGTTTGTTTGTACAAGTAGATTCTTCTAGAGCTCATTGTTACATCCAAAAATTGGATTTCCTTAATGGTTCCAATTTCATGACCTAACTAGTATAGGGATTTAAGTCATTTAAGCTTAAATAATAAATTTAATTACTGCACTATACCCATAGGATATCACGAGTGAGATTAACCTGCATATTCCAAAATTTTACGACGGAAGCATAAATGAACAATAATAAATCCATATCTCATATGATAACAGAGCATATGTAGTTTCAAAATATTTACAATCCAAAAGTCTTTAAGTTTACAACATAACAAAAGAGCGTTTTATATAGAATCCCAGAATAAAGCTGATCACACAGCCGCCAAAACTTTCCTAGATACATCCACCACGGAACACTCTCACTGTGACAAACTCTCATATCCAGAAGACTAAGAACAAGGCCGGTTCTGAATTTTTCAGGGCCCGGGGCAAGAGTAAAAATTAGCCCTATATATATATATATATAAACACTCAGTGATGGCCTCACATTCATTTTTCAACCAATATCTAACATGTCAAAATTAACTAAAAAATTAACATTCAAAGCATATAAATTCAAACTTCAATATATAAACATTCAAAATAAAAAGCTATAATGTATAAACAAGACAAATAGTTGTAAGTTGTAACAATTCAATTCTTTTTCATATAGCAATAAGCAACCAACAAAATAAAAATTTCTTTGCATCCTCAATAGCCAAAGCAAACAACAGCATCCTACTTGAAATCCCCTTACATCTTCAGCAACTAGCAAAATGAAAATGTCTTTGCATCCTCAATAGCCAAAGCAAAGAACATCAATCTACTTAAAATCTCTTTGCATCATGAATGGTCAAAGCAAAACAGCAGCATCACCATCTACAAGATAAGGTGAAAAACAAAATCACAACTAAAAAAGTATTATTGAAATGATTTTCTTCTTGCTTTTTGAGAAGTAAAATCCTCAATTATGCTTTCAAATTCAAGATTTTCTAACATCTCCTTTCAATGGATAAGATTGCTAGCCCATTTAGCCTTTCTTGTGACATGGTAGACTTCAAGTAAGATTTCAATAATTTTAATTTAGAAAAGCTTCTTTCTGCAGATGCTACAGTCACAGGTACAGTCAATAGTATTCTATAGGTAATCAAAACATTTGGAAAACAGTCCATATCTTTTACAAACTCTACAATTTCAAGTGTTGTGTTTACCTCTGCTGGTAAAAGAAATTGCAGCACCTGTAACTCTGAAAACAAATCACTTGCATCAACATCAGAAGACTCACCATTTCTTAAAGTAGTTTCAAGCTTCACACAACATTTTTTCAATTAATCATCACCCAATGAAGTTAACTTCTTTGAATTAAACAAGAACCCAAAAATACCTTCATATGTTTGCATTTGTTCAAATCTACTTCTTAATGAAGAAAGAGCCATATCCACTACACATATGAAATAATTGACTCTAAATGATTCTTCAACTGATTGTACTGTCTCTTCTTTAGCATTCTCATCAAATTGTTTTTTTCTATGACTTTGACATTTTTTAGGAAATTCGGGTTCAATCCCCATATCACAAGCAATAGTTTTAGCTTCAATTATAGCAGACGCAAATCCATTTTCCCTATAATTCTCAGAAAAAGAAATGAGCCCCTCCAAATTTTTTAAAGCAACATCAATGCACATATCTTTAGATTGTAATTTTTTGCTGACTAAGTTAATTTTCAACAAAATATCATGCCAAATAACCATGCCTAATAAAAACTCAAAATTTCCCAATTCATGTGTTGCTAAACTTTCTGCTTCACTTTTTGCTTTAGCATCTTCACTAGTTTCTGCTACTTTAAATAAAGCTTCTTTTATTTGGGCAGATTGGTATCTTATTGCTTTAATACTCTCTACACGACTTTCCCAACGTGTAGTTGATAACGTTTTAAGAGTTAAACCATCTATATGAACCTGTAAAATGTTCCAACTCTTTGTAGAATTAGCAAAAACACAATAAATGCGATGAACCACCCCAAAAAAGGATTTCGCTTTCACACAACAGTTTGCCATATCACATAGTGTTAAATTAAGAGAATGACAACCACATGGCATGAACAAAGTTCTGGGATTTATTTCAAGTAATCTTTTTTGGACACCTTGATTTTCCCCTTTCATATTAGAGCCATTATCATCTTACAGCAGAAACAAAATACATTTCCAATTCCTTTGAGTATACTAGCCATTTTCTATCCCGAGTCTCTCCATTTGGTAACTTTCTCATGTAATACGTTGAGGAAAAATGTCTAAAGTTTTCATCCCTAGGAAATTTGATATTATTATCTTTTGCAGGACCTTTTTCCACAAGTAAAGCTCTCATTTTTTCATCAAGATTATCCCAAATTCTAGGATCACAAAAGTTTTAAAGGAAAACTTGGTTCTACACCCTCAAGTTCAATGTCTTCATTATTACAAAGATGATCAATATCTTCATTCTCAACATGTTCATCTTCACCTAAGTCACCTACATGTTCATTAAAATTATTCTCAGTTCCTACTAATTCTTCCACATGATTTAGTTGTTCAGATTCATTGACTAAATCATTATCAATTCCTACAAATTCTTCAACATGATTTTGTATTTCAGATTCATTGACGAAATCTTCAGTTGAGTTATGAAGTGAACTATTTGTTTTATTAAGAAAAAATTTATCTAAAGTTCCAGTTTGAGATTTAGTTAATTCTTCTCTATCTCTTTTTCTTTTTCTTTTTTGACTTCCAAATGGTTGTTTCTTAAGGAACATTGCTACTTGAAAACAGAAACAGTACAAGTAAAACTAATGCAATTTAAATACTTAAAAGAATAAACAAAGAACAACATAACCTGGAATTTGAGAAATCCCCCTCCACAACAACAAACTTGATATTTCCAAATTTGCAGTCAAATAGAGCTTAAAAGAATTCTTGCAAAGGGAATGTTTAACTCATGTGAATTCACAGATCTACAAACAAACAAACAAACAAAAATCATATTTTCCTTTTCATTTGATATTAAATCATGAAAAATTACCTTCAATTGATTTCTACAACGACCAATTTTGCACTGAAAAAAGCCACACTTTGGATTTTGGAATCTCCCTAATCTACCAACAGAAAAATTAATTTAGGGAT
This sequence comes from Umbellularia californica, assembly GCA_028538565.1. Taxonomy (NCBI): domain Eukaryota; kingdom Viridiplantae; phylum Streptophyta; class Magnoliopsida; order Laurales; family Lauraceae; genus Umbellularia; species Umbellularia californica. The sequence goes on along the minus strand of JAPQWN010000005.1, from coordinate 36,692,178 downwards.
TCACAACTCTAGGCTTAGATAAGATGAGATGAGATGAGATGAGATGAGAAGAAGAAGAAAAATTTATAACAAAAAATCTAACGTTACTAACCTGGAGGAGTGGAAACGTTTTCTTGAGGAGCAGAAGAGTTGAAGAGAGATGCTGAGTTCCTCCAATCTTCCATAATTAAATATAATATAACACTTAAAAAAAATTTTTGGGCCCCCCTGAAAAAAGGGCCCGGGATGAGCGCACTTACATCCCCTCTTAAGGGCCGGGCTTGACTAAGAAACATCATCTGGAGTCCACTCACTAAATCCCGGTGTAGTTTCCTTGATTGCCTCAGGTGTAGTCTCTTGTAATGCCAAAGGGTAATTTAGAAACTGAGCAAGTAAACTAGTATAATAAACATAAACAATTTGATTAAAACTGATAATTATAATTAAATAGATAAATAAATCAAAATGCATGAATTTCACATACATCTAATAGGAAACCTAACAAACCATATGTCACATCCACATTTGCTACCACAAATATAATAATTATATCAGGATCAGGGGTACCATTAGATATCAGAGCGTAGCCATGTTTTACTGAACAAAGGTACCTAAAGTATAAATACTCTAAGCTGCAACCAGTCTGACAGAAGAAACATGAGCTTAGTGTTGTTGCTGACTAAGAAATACATACTGAACACGTTTGTATGTAAAACGAACTAATCTTTTTCGTAAAACATATTATTGGTTAAACAAGACCCTTAAATAACAAATTATTGTTAGATGATGATGTTATTGAAGTAAAGGCAATTTGCAGATCAATGTCTGCTTTAGAGATCATCTACTATGATTTCTTAGAAATTCAGGACCACTGGGGTATTATAGGGTATCTTCCCAAGCTAGAAAACTAGGTTTGAAAAGTAATTAGATGAAACAAAGTTTTACGGTTGACCTCACGGTTGACCGCGGAACCACGGTTGATCCAACGATTGATCGTGAATACACAGATCTGACGGGCTGGTTCTAGGTTCTTGAGTGTTCCTGTGTTTTTTTCAACCTATGGTCAGCTTTACGGTCAGCTCACAATTAGCCGTGAGATGCTCATGGTCGACCATGAGACTCCTCATGGTTGACCATGGAGCTTCAGAACCTGCAACTCAAATTCAAAAATTTCTCAATTTCAGAACATAAAACTTATATATCTTTCAACTTCATTCACTCTTATAGATAAAATATCCTTTTTGAATCTTAAAAACATATCTAAATATCACTTAAAATAAGAAATAACAGTATGCTTGGTATATTCAAAGAAATTACAGTTTAAACGGATCATTTGAAATTCAACAAAGATGAGCTTAAACTCATGAAAATCCTTTGAGTTATATACTCACGAAATGTTTAAAAGACCATTTACTTTCCTTGATAAAGATTCTACTAATTCCTCTCCAAATTCCTCACAACCCAAGCTTAGTCACCCACTCAACACAAGGAAGAAGAAATAAGAGAAGGAGATAATGAGATGAACAAGATGCCGATGAAGTTTCCTAGACACAGCAGGTGAAAAGTGTGAGAACCCGACCCCAGATTTTCCGGTTTAATGTGGTCTTAATCGTGATTTAGTGTTCTTAGTGGTTTTAGTGGTTGTTTGTTTAACTTTCTTAGTTTAACTACCCTTTTCTTTGGTTTTGAAAAGTTTGAGAACCTTCTTAACTTGTGGGACCCTTTGGGGGTTCTTATTGCGATTTTGTGTGAGCTTGGGATTTATTTTGATTTCCTAAAAATTGTGTTTTCATCCCATTTAACTTATATTGTTAATCCCTACAACTTTCATGTTGGACCCGTCCTCGTTTGAAACTCCTAAACCCGACTTTTCTCAATTTGAGGGCAAAACTGTCTTTTCACCCAAAATCTGGACATGATTTTCAATGTCACCAAAACCCGCAAAATATATACTTTTTGAAAACTAGAAATTTCGTTGATCAACTTTTTCTTCTTCGTCGAAATCATTTGAGGCTTCAAAACTCATGTTTTTAGCCCGACAAATGTTTTAAGTTGTGGGACCCATCTCCCCTTTGTTATAAAAGGAACCATCTCTTCTTCTTCTTCCCTTCATGACCTAATTCCTAAGAGAGGAGCAGCCCCAGCAGCCATGGTTCTTCCACTTTCTTCTTACTTTCTTCCTTCTCAAATCACCTCAAAACCCTTGATAAATCAAGAACGGACCTTGCAATCTTCTTCTCCACCTTGGAGGCTCTCCATTGACACCATTTTTGAAGAAAACCGCCCATTCCAAGATTTCCCTTGTGTTCTCCTTGCTTATTTGAAGGTCTCCATGTAAGTGATTCTCCCCATCTCTTAGATTTGTGTTCTTCTTGTCTTAGAGGAGCTCCATTTCGATTATTGAAAGCTTTCGTTTTGTTTTGGATTGGTTTTTTATTTTTGGAGTTGTATTTGGGGTTTTTGTGTAGATTTGTGATTTTGGCTTGGAGAGGTGATTAGTGGTTGATTTGCATTAGCTTGGACCTAAGGCAAGTGGATGATGTGATATTTACATGTTTTATGAAAAATGTGGTTTTTTTTCTACTTCATACATTGATGTTTCACATTATCACTATTCATGTTTACCTTATGATTCACATTGATTTGGAAATTCATAATGTTAGTCTATTTCTCTCTTGTTCATATTGAAAATGTCATAGCTCATTTGATTGAAATTTTAATTTATGTTGGAATGGATTTCTTTTGGTTGAATGTGAATGGAATGGATGATTTGATGGAAGAATGGATGTAGTTGGATGGTGAATTTGAAGTGTTGAGAATGAAGTTTTGATTGCTTGAAATGGAGGATCTTGAGCTCACTTTATTACAGGGATCTGACCCTTGAGAATGAGGAGTGTTGGGAGAAAGAAGGGACTGAAAACAGCTTCAAAATTCTGTGTCCGCAGTAACGTTGGTCAGCTGTCGGTTAACCGACCAAGATGGACCGACATCTCTCGGTTCCAATTCCAGAGAGCAATTTTCCATCAGGAAATATGTCGGTCAACTGTCGACTAACCGAACGCCTTGGTTCGGTCAACCGAGAACCAACCAACAGATCTGTCATTCCCAATTCCAGAGAGCTACCATTTCCTGAAAATTCTGATGCCAAAGTGTCGGTCAACCGACATGTGAACCGACAACCTCTCGGTCCCAATTCCAGAGAACTGTTTTCTCCCCATTTTTGATCTCGGCTAGCCGTCGGTCAGCTTGTCGGTCGACCTACATTACACTGTCGGTTAACCGACAAGCCAACCGAGGTGTCGCGACCCCGAACCGAGACCCGGGCCCGCGACCGCGGCAGTATGATTAATTAACATAAAATACACCGCCTGTTTTGATTTTCCCACAGGTTTCCGCGGTGAGGATCCCAAGACACGGGTCGAGCTCACACGAATAGATATGTGGAAGCATGTAGCAAAACGTGTCATACAATTCTTAATCAATAAGATACAAGAGGAATTAAAATGTCGAGACTAGGCATCAAAAGAGAACGTCCTCAACCATTCCTAGCATGATTAAAGTTTCAATGTTTAACAAAAGTATTTTTGTTCAAGTTACAAAACCCTGAGAGGCCAATAAAGGCCAATACAACAATTACAATCCCATAAAAATAACCCAGCTAGGCGAAACGAGAATCAATATCCCGACCGGCGTCTAGATGACGTCGTTGGGCTGCCACTCGTGTGCTGGGGGTGGCTCAACAGCCTCCTCCGGGCACTCCTCGTCATGCGTGAAACCGCCGGCACCTGGACACCAAAACACAAGCATCAAACACGACGGTTTGACAAATAAACAATTTAGCTTGAATATAAGAAATAATGCTAAAATAGTTCGAGATTGAATACACGTTTCAAGTTTACGAAAGTAGCATGAGTACTTATAATATCATGAAAAGATAAATCCACATAGAGCTCATCCTTTCTCTGTCATACATGATGACAAGAGCAAGCACGCACGACAAGCACAACACAAAACACGATCCCACGCCACACAAGGTAGACGGGGTATCAGGCCGCGGAACCGGACCACGAACACGCACGATGTGTAATAAAATACACGACTAGTCTGCAGACAGTCCACATGTTTAAGGACCCCCAGGTAGTGGATCAAGCTAAAAGGGCAGTCCAAGCTCAGTGGTATTCACTTATATCATGAATGCACAAAACACGGCGATACACGTTCGAGAACACGACAAAACAAGAGGGAAATCATTTACCAAGCATAACACGGCAAGACTAGCAAAATAATATAATATAAATGCTTAACAAACTTAAGAAATGATTCCCTTTTGATTCTTAAAACACATCTTGAAAACGAACTTTCACTTGGAAATCAAACGAGAACACGATGATGCATGAAGCACCAAGACAAGAGTTCACACATAAATCCATCCAGCATAGGCTAAGACCAATCCCTGACCCTTGTGTAATTGAAAACCAAATGTCGGAATTCAATAAAACTTGGTGTCCCCGAAGGTATATTACATTTTGGAATTCCAAGTGCACAAGGTCAATAAAAAGGTCTAAAATCTAGTCTAGTTTTCATTCCCGCAAAAATCCTTCAAAAACAGTACTTTTTGTAACTGTGGGTCTGGGTTCAGCATCTCTACCGGTAGAACTTCCGGTTTAAGATGTTCTACCGGTAGAACTTCCGGTTGAAGCGCTTCTACCGGTAGAACTTCCGGTTGAAGCACTTCTACCGGTAGAACTGAGGTTCACAATTTTTCTCAACTCTCTGCCACAATTTGGGCCGTTCCTACCGGTAGAACTTCCGGTAGAACTAAGGTTCACAGTTTTTCTCAACTCTCTGCCACAATTTGGGCCGTTTCTACCGGTAGAACTAAGGTTCACAGTTTTTCTCAACTTTTTGCCAAAATTCGAGCCACTTCTACCGGTAGAACTTCCGGTAGAACTTTGAAGTTCAATGTTTTTTTCACACTTCTCTCCCATCTTCACTTCCATATTTTTACCCCTATGCTCCCCAAGCCTACAAGCTTTCCAATGGATGATTTCCACACCAAAATTCATTCACATTTCATTCAAAACATCAAAATCACCAACCCTTATACATTCAAATCATGAATCACTAACTTGTAAGGCTTTCCATAGAAAAAAATACTTCCATTCAAAACAAAACTTCTAAATTAAATGAAGAAATTAGTAACCATGCTTATCAAGATTAAATAAGCTAGAAGAGATTAATAACATGAAAGGAAAGACAAGTTACATGATGAATAACATTTCCAAAAGTAAAATGCCCTAAAACTTGCAATGTACTAGGAAGAACTAAAATGTTTACTTGCCTCAAACCAAAGTCAAGGAAAGCTTCAACAAATCAAAAAGAAGAGGTGCTTCACGAAATCTACACAAAACCCCCAAAATGGAGCATACAAAAATCAACATTTTGGCCATTACAAATCCCCATTTCGAAAATGGGTTTGAAACCATGACAAACAAGCTCTAGGTGAGCTAAAGAACATCAAATCAAAAGAATGAAGGAACACCAACCTAGAGTTAGCTGAAACAAGGAGGATAGAGCTTGAAGATGATGAATAGTAGTGAAGGTTGGCTCCAAAAACGGTCCAGCTGTAGCTTGAGAAGAGAGGAAGAGAATGGCGGAGTCGAATCGAAGAATGGAGCCTTCTTACTAGATGATGTCCAAAGGAGAAGACCAAGGAGAAAACTCTTCTCTTCTTCACTCTAGGTCAAAAGTTGCAAAGATCGGAAAAAAAAGGAAAATGAAGAAGGAAAGGGCTTATATAGTGTCTGGAAGTGGGTCCCTGGCAACTGAGTTTTGAAATGCTAAAAACATGGTCTTGTGGACCCCGGATGGAATCGACGAAGAAGGACAAAACGATCGTCGAAAAATCTAGTTTCGGAAAAGTATAATTTTGACATAGTTTCACGACTTCGAAAAGTGTGCCCAGATTTAACATGCAAAGACAGATTTACCCTTATTGGGCCAAAACTTGGGTTTCTGGGCCTCAAATGCATGCCGGTTAAAAATGAAAGCTGTCACGAATAATAAAACCATTCAAGAGAAATAAAAATCACATCCACATCAAAGATCTAGAACAAAAACCCATTCTTACACGTGCACTCAGGGCGTCCCTGAGCGTGTCTGACTCATACTAAACGTTCTCAAAATCCCCAAAGCTATAGTCTAGACTAAATCTAATCACATTCTAACCCAACTAGTACTAAGACTCACTTAAGACTAAACACTCACTTAATTAGTACTAATTGAGTTGGTTTGGGTCGGGGTCTAACATCCTCCACCCCTTAGGATATTTGGTCCGCCAAATATAAATAATTTTACCTCTGGTAACAGGTGTGGATATTCTTTTGGACTTGATTTCTCAATTCCCATATGGCTTCTTCTGGCTCGTGGTTCTCCCAAAGTACCTTGACCCAATGGACAGTCCGATTCCTCAATTCATGCTCTTTGGTGTCGATGATTCTAATTGGTTTCTCCACATACGATGCGTCTTCTCGAATCTCTAAAGGCTCGTGTGGAATAATGTGAGAAGGACTGTGAACATATTTCTTGAGCATGGAGACATGAAAAACATTATGTACCCTGGAGAGTTCCGGCGGTAACGCAAGTCTATAGGCAACACTTCCAATCTTACTCAAAATCTCATATGGGCCAATGTATCTGCTAGACAATTTTCCTTTCTTCCCAAATCTTAAAGTGCCTCTGACCGGGGAGACTTTCAAGAATACTTTGTCACCCACTTCAAACTGTAATTCTCTCCGGCGAGTGTCAGCATAACTCTTCTGTCTGCTTCGAGCGATCTTCAATCTGTCCTGAATTTGCTTAACCTTGTCGCTTGTCTCTCCAACTATAGTCGGTCCATGAAAACTACGCACACCGACTTCTTCCCAACAGACTGGAGTTCTGCATCTCCTACCATAGACTGCCTCGAAAGGTGTCATTCCAATGCTAGAATGGTAGCTATTGTTGTACGCGAACTCACAAAGAGGTAGGTTCTCATCCCACTGGACCTTGAAATCCAATACACAAGCACGCAGCATATCTTCAAGAGTCTGTATCATCCTCTCTGACTGACCATCTGTCTGAGGATGATACGCTGTGCTGAACTGAAGTTTGGAACCCATGGATTCAAGAAGAGATTTCCAAAATCTCGAAACAAATCTACTATCTCTGTCGGAAGTGATGGAGACGGGCTGGCCATGCTTACTAACGATCTCATCGATGAATAGTCTTGCGGGTGGTGCCATATGCATCATATTTCCAGTCTTCATCGGGAGGAAGTGCGTAGACTTCGTAAGACGATCAACTATAACCCAAATCGCATTGTTTCCCCTCTTGGTATTAGGCAAACCGGAGACAAAATCCATAGTGATATGCTCCCATTTCCACTCCGGAATCTCCAAAGGCTGTAACAAACCGAGAGGCTTCTGATGTTCTGCCTTGATCATTTGACAAGTCAAGCAACGAGACACAAAAACTGCAATCTCTCTCTTCATATTATTCCACCAAAATCTATTCTTCAAGTTATGGTACATCTTCGTGCTACCCGTATGTATAGAGTATCTAGTATGGTGAGCTTCAATCATAATTTCATTCTTCAAATCATCAACATTCGGTACGCACAACCTGCAACACTCCATCAGAAATCCTGAAATCTGGACGTTCTGCAATCTGATCTACAATCTTGGCCAATTCTGGGTCTTGCAACTGACTATCTTTGATTCTCTGGATGAAGGTAGGCTCAGACACGGTCATATTTGCAAACAAAACACCTCTCCTCAAGTGTTGTACCTCCACACCAAGTTCTTCGAACTGTTGGAGAACACTAACTCCTCTCAAACTAGCCATAACTGCTGACTTTCTGCTCAACGCATCTGCCACAACGTTCACTTTACCCGGATGATACTTGATTGGGAAGTCATAATCTTTAATATATTCCATCCACCGTCTCTGCCTCATATTCAACTCCTTCTGTGAAAACAAATACTGCAAACTTCGGTGGTCGGAATGAACTTCGAACTTCTCCCCATAAAGGTAGTGCCTCCACATCTTCAAAGCAAAAACCACTGCTGCTAACTCCAAATCATGCGTTGCATAATTTACCTCATGATTCTTCAACTGTCTCGAGCCATAGGCAATCACTTTGCCATCTTGCATCAAAACACAGCCTAATCCCACGTTGGATGCATCCGTAAAAACAACAAATCCACTGCTGCCCGATGGTAATGTGAGGATTGGGGCTGTGGTTAACCTTTTCTTCAACTCCTGAAAACTGCCTTCACACTAATCGGTCCAAACAAAAGGTACATTCTTCCGAGTCAACTTCGTCAATGGTGCTGCAATGGACGAGAAACCTTGGACAAATCTCCGATAATATCCTGCTAACCCCAAAAAGCTTCTAATTTCTGTCACACTGCTAGGTCTCTTCCATTCGATGACTGTTTCTATCTTGGCTGGATCAACTGCTAACCCTTCTCTTGAAATGACGTGACCCAAAAAGGAAACTTGCTCTAGCCAGAATTCACATTTGTTCAACTTAGCATAGAGCTGGTGGTCTCTCAAAAGCTGCAACGATGTCCTCAAGCGCTCTTCATGCTCCTCCTTACTTTTAGAATACACGAGGACATCATCAATGAACACCACTGTAGAGTGATCTAGGAACTCTGCAAAGACCTTGTTCATGAGAGCCATGAAGACTACGAACGCATTTGTCAAGCCGAAGGGCATCACTAAGAACTCATAATGCCCATATCTCGTTCGGAAAGCTGTCTTTGCCACATCAGACTCTCTAACCCGTAACTGATGATACCCTGACCTCAAGTCTATCTTGGAAAAGTGTGCTGCTACTTGTAATTGATCAAACAATTCATCTATCCTTGGCAATGGGTATTTGTTCTTGACGGTGACATGATTCAACCTTCTGTAGTCGATGCACATTCTAAGACTTCCAACCTTCTTCTTCACAAAAAGAACTGGCGCTCCCCACGGTGAAACACTTGGCCTAATGAAGCCCTTACTCAACAATTCTTGCAACTGAAGTTTCAATTCACCTAACTCTGCAGGAGCCATCCTATAAGGTGCAATTGAGATCGGTGCAGTCCCTGGAAGGAGTTCAATAGTAAACTGAACTTCTCTAACTGGTGGTAAACCCAGGATTTCTTCTGGAAAAACATCCAGAAATTCACACACTACGGGGATATCCTCCACCCCTTGGAACTGTTTATCCTCCGTGATAAACGCTATAAATGCCTCACAACCACTGCTCACCAATCTATTAGCTTTTAAAGCTGAAATGAAACCACTGGAAGACTTCTTCCTATCACCCTGAAACATCAACTCTGTCTGTGGCCCTTGCAATCTGAATGTGATGGCCTTACCAAAACAGTCCATGGTAGCATGGTAGGTCTCTAACCAATCCATGCCTAAGATAATATCAAAATCATGCATGTCTAAAATTATGAGGTTGGCCGGTAAATTGATATCTCCTAACAAAATCTGACAACTAGGGTAAAAGGTGGTACAAACAACATGTCTACCTACTGGTGTAGTGACAGTCAACAAATAATCCAATTCTGCATGTTGTGCATCAATCTTCTTTACAAATAAAGGAGATAGAAAAGAGTGTGTGGATCCTGGATCAAATAAGATCTGTGCTTCTACTCTACAAACAAGAAGTTTACCTTCTATGATGTCACCTGCTGCTTCAGCGTCAGCACGGTTGATATTGTACGCACGTCCTTGCTGGTTGGGCCTATTCTGTTGCTGAGTCTGCCTGCCCTGATTGTTCCTATTCTGCGGTGGACGAGCATTCTGATTCTGTACTTGCCTGCCTTGTTGCTGTTGTTGCTGTGGTCTCATTTGGTTCTGAACTGGTACTGCTTAATTCTGTGGTGCCATCTGCCTTGGCTGCTGATATCGGTTGGCTTGACTCTGGAGGTGTGGGCAATCCTTGATTGCATGGTCCATTCCTCCACACTTGAAGCAAGCACCCGTTGCCTTGCGGCATTCGTGGGTAGGGTGATTCTTGCCACAGTGATTGCAACCACTCTGTCTGACTTGGTGCTGTTCCTGTCTTGGCTTCTTGCCACTTTGCTGTCTTTGGTTCTGTTGCTGGTAGTGCTGCTTCCTATCTTGGATTATCTCATTGTTAAACTCTTCAAACTTATATGCCCGACTAACTGCCTCATCAAAGGTAACCGGTGGAATTACTCCCGAGACATCCTTCTTGAAAATGGGATTCAGCCCTTCCAAAAACTTGACGATCTTTTTATGCTCCGTATCTATCAGCTCGGTAGCATAGCAAGCAAGCCTCTCAAACTTCGTAACATACTCCTTCCTTGCTTCAACTGTTGGAATTCAATTGCCTTCTGTCTCTTAACATGGGAGGGGACGTACTTGTCTGTGAAATGTGTCTTGAAGGTTGTCCAAGCAACCTCATCTGCCATGACCTGATATGGCTCTTTGACTGTTTGCCACCAATCGTCTGCAAGCCCATAAAATAGAGAAGCTCCCTGCCCGTGCAAACAAAAACATCAAAAATCTTTGCCGTGTTCGCAAGCCAATCATCAGCAGTCAAAGGATCCTCTTGGCCCGAGAATTCCTTAGGTCCCCTCTTCCTGAATCTCTCAAAGAGAGCATTAGGGTCATCAACCCTATTCTGGTACACCACATTTGGTGGGACTTGGTGCTGAGGTCTATTTTGAAGGACCTCCAGAAGTTGCCTCTGGACTTGAGCCATCTCTTCATCTTTCTTTGCCATTTGCTCTTGAAATTTTGCTTGTGTTTCATTGGCTTGTCTCTGTTGCTCTAACATGGCCTGCATTAGTTGTTGGAACTGAGTAGCAGTAGGATTTTCAGACGGTTCTGTCTCATTCTGATTACTACCCGAAGCATGATGGTTGGGAGCTTTTCTCGGAGGCATGATGCTGTAAGACAATCTGTTAGCACATATATAAGCATAATTGGGTAGGTCAACTTGGTCTAGACAAAAACGTTCTAATGAACTCACGAATCCTCGCCACGTTCCTAAGATTTTCTAGTTTCTTTTAAGTGCCTGAAACATGTCTCGCTCTGATACCAGTCCTGTCGCGACCCCGAACCGAGACCCGGGCCAGCGACCGTGGCGGTATGATTAATTAACATAAAACACACCGCCTGTTTTGATTTTCCCACAGGTTTCCACGGTGTGGATCCCAAGACACGGGTCGAGCTCACACGAATAGATATGCGGAGCGTGTAGCAAAACGTGTCATACAATTCTTAATCAATAAGATACAAAAGGAATTAAAATGTCGAGACTAGGCATCAAAAGAGAACGTCCTCAAGCATTCCTAGCATGATTAAAGTTTCAATGTTTAACAAAAGTATTTTTGTTCAAGTTACAAAACCCTGAGAGGCCAACAAAGGCCAATACAACAATTACAATCCCACAAAAATAACCCAGCTAGGCGAAATGAGAATCAATATCCCGACCGGCGTCTAGATGACGTCGTTGGGCAGTCACTCGTGTGCTGGGGGTGGCTCAACAGCCTCCTTCGGGCACTCCTCGTCACGCGTGAAACCACCGGCACCTGGACACCAAAACACAAGCATCAAACACGACGGTTTGGCAAATAAACAATTTAGCTTGAATATAAGAAATAATGCTAAAATAGTTCGAGATTGAATACACGTTTCAAGTTTACGAAACTAGCATGAGTACTTATAATATCATGAAAAGATAAATCCACATAGAGCTCATCCTTTCTCTGTCAAACATGATGACAAGAGCAAGCACGCACGACAAGCACGACACAAAACACGATCCCACGCCACACAAGGTAGACGAGGTATCCGGCCGCGGAACCGGACCACGAACACGCAGATGTGTAATAAAATACACGACTAGTCTGCAGACAGTCCACATGTTTAAGGACCCCCAGGTAGTGGATCAAGCTAAAAGGGCAGTCCAAGCTCAGTGGTATTCACTTATATCATGAATGCACAAAACACGGCGATACACGTTCGAGAACACGACAAAACAAGAGGGAAATCATTTACCAAGCATAACACGGCAAGACTAGCAAAATAACATAATATAAATGCTTAATAAACTTAAGAAATGATTCCCTTTTGATTCTTAAAACACATCTTGAAAACGAACTTGCACTTGGAAATCAAACGAGAACACGATGATGCATGAAGCACCAAGACAAGAGTTCACACATAAATCCATCAAGCATAGGCTAAGACCAATCCCTGACCCTTGTGTAATTGAAAACCAAATGTCGGAATTCAATAAAACTTGGTGTCCCCGAAGGTATATTACATTTTGGAATTCCAAGTGCACAAGGTCAATAAAAAGGTCTAAAACCTAGTCTAGTTTTCATTCCCGCAAAAATCCTTCAAAAACAGTACTTTTTGTAACTGTGGGTCTGGGTTCAGCATCTCTACCGGTAGAACTTCCGGTTTAAGATGTTCTACCGGTAGAACTTCCGGTTGAAGCGCTTCTACCGGTAGAACTTCCGGTTGAAGCACTTCTACCGGTAGAACTGAGGTTCACAATTTTTCTCAACTCTCTGCCACAATTTGGGCCGTTTCTACCGGTAGAACTAAGGTTCACAGTTTTTCTCAACTCTCTGCCACAATTTGGGCCGTTTCTACCTGTAGAACTAAGGTTCACAGTTTTTCTCAACTTTTTGCCAAAATTCGAGCCACTTCTACCGGTAGAACTTTGAAGTTCAATTTTTTTTTCACACTTCTCTCCCATCTTCACTTCCATATTTTTACCCCTATGCTCCCCAAGCCTACAAGCTTTCCAATGGATGATTTCCACACCAAAAATTCATTCACATTTCATTCAAAACATCAAAATCACCAACCCTTATACATTCAAATCATGAATCACTAACTTGTAAGGCTTTCCATAGAAAAATATACTTCCATTCAAAACAAAACTTCTAAATTAAATGAAGAAATTAGTAACCATGCTTATTAAGATTAAATAAGCTAGAAGAGATTAATAACATGAAAGGAAAGACAAGTTACATGATGAATAACTTTTCCAAAAGTAAAATTCCCTAAAACTTGCAATGTACTAGGAAGAACTAAAATGTTTACTTGCCTCAAACCAAAGTCAAGGAAAGCTTCACAAAATCAACAAGAAGAGGTGCTCCACGAAATCTACACAAAACCTCCAAAATGGAGCATACAAAAATCAACATTTTGGCCATTACAAATCCCCATTTTGAAAATGGGTTTGAAACCATGACAAACAAGCTCTAGGTGAGCTAAAGAACATCAAATCAAAAGAATGAAGGAACACAAACCTAGAGCAAGCTGAAACAAGGAGGATAGAGCTTGAAGATGATGAATAGTAGTGAAGGTTGGCTCCAAAAACGGTCCAGCTGTAGCTTGAGAAGAGAGGAAGAGAATGGCGGAGTCGAATCGAAGAATGGAGCCTTCTTACTAGATGATGTCCAAAGGAGAAGACTAAGGAGAAAACTCTTCTCTTCTTCACTCTAGGTCAAAAGTTGCAGAGATCGGAAAAAAAGGAAAATGAAGAAGGAAAGGGCTTATATAGTGTCTGGAAGTGGGTCCCTGGCAACTGAGTTTTGAAATGCTAAAAACATGGTCTTGTGGACCCCGGATGGAATCGACGAAGAAGGACAAAACGATCGTCGAAAAATCTAGTTTCAGAAAAGTATAATTTTGACATAGTTTCACGACTTCGAAAAGTGTGCCCAGATTTAACATGCAAAGACAGATTTACCCTTATTGGGCCAAAACTTAGGTTTCTGAACCTCAAATGCATGCCGGTTAAAAATGAAAGCTGTCACAAATAATAAAACCATTCAAGAGAAATAAAAATCACATCCACATCAAAGATATAGAACAAAAACCCATTCTTACACGTGCACTCAGGGCGTCCCTGAGCGTGTCTGACTCATACTAAACGTCCTCAAAATCCCCAAAGCTATAGTCCAGACTAAATCTAATCACATTCTAAGCCAACTAGTACTAAGACTCACTTAAGACTAAACACTCACTTAATTAGTACTAATCGAGTTGGTTTGGGTCGGGGTCTAACACGAGGGTTGACCGAAATTCCAATTCTAAAAGATTTCTTTTAAAGAATTCGTGGAACTATATTAAAGAAGAAATTCCATCATTATGACTTTGTTGTTAAGGTCTTTTAGATCTGTTAATGTATATAAGGCCCCGGAATGTTTTCAATTCTTAAAGAGTACCAAATGTATATCAAACCTTACATACGGGACCCTATTTACATTGATTCAAATCTTGAACTTTCAACACTTGGCCCGGAGAATATGAGAAATCCATTCATGCTTTATTTCAACCTGAATTTCACTTGTACACTTTAAGTCTCGTGTTTTATGACTAGACTTACCCGACAGTATTGAAATTCATGCTTTTTGCATTGTTGCTAGCCTGTACATGCCTGACCGATACAGATATGTTTTTGTGCTAATGAGCACCCCGTTTCACCCGTTTATACAATTTCATCAAGTGTTTTATACATGCCCGACTTCTTGCATATGACCTATCAATACTTGGAGACTTGAAACATTGTTTTTAAGCTTGGGGAGGCATTGTTTGGAGCCCCAATGCAATGTAAGAACTCGGAAGGCATTTTATGGAGTCCGGATGAAGAGAAACCCCATTATGAAGATTCGTCGAGGATCCTTAGACTTGTCAATGTGCATAGGGATCCGAGATGTCCTTAATTCTCATGGAGTACTAAGTATATGTCAAATTAGACATACGGGACCCTATTCACATCGATTTAAATGTAGGACCCTCAACATTTGGCCCGGAAAAGTATAGAAATCCATTATGTCGTATTTAAACTCGAATTTCACTTGTACACTTGAATCTCATATTTTATTACTAGACTTGCCCCGAAGGTATTGAAATTTATGTTTTGTTTTTAGCATGTTGCTATCCCGTTTATGCCCGACCCGATACAGATACGTTTTTGTGCCTATGGGTATCCCATCCCGTTATATTCGTACTTGTTGATTTCTTGTATATGACCCATGAACTAAAAGGATTATTATTTTGAGAATAAAACCTTGAGGCAATATGGGGCCAGAGCTTTGTAGTGCGAGCCCATGAGCCGAAAAGAGAACATGCATACATGTATTTGTTTTGTTTACTCACATAAAACCTATGAGTCAGCACCACTAAGGTTTGATGATCTTGTCGGTCTGATCTACCGACTTAGAGATCCCTTCTTGTCCCGCCAGCTGCAGCTTGGATCCCGATACCCTGTTATTTAACCGTGGTCCCGTCCCGATACCCGGCTCGCTCTCGTGGCTCCCGATATCCGGTTCACTACCGTGATTCCCGATACCCGGTTTGCTATCGTGGTCCTGTCCCGTATATAGTATATGTATATGTAAATTTCGTTGTTCCTCCTCACTTCAGTGACTGAGGTCAACGCCTTGATATGCGTACTCTATCACTTCGGTGATAGAGGATTTAGCCTTGTGTGGTTGCCATCTTGATAGTTCCTGATCCTTGATACCTGTACTGCTTTATATTGATCATGTATTTTCATAATAAATGTTCATTATTTATACATGTTTTAAATAAGTTCCCGATTTGTGAAATGTTCATGGTTTATACATGCTTTAAGGGAATATATGTTTTGCCAAATATTCGTGTTTCATACCTGTTTTATATGAATACAGGATTTTGTCAGATGTTCATGATTTCCTATACATTTTTAATTATATACATTTTTTATCAGACAACATGATTTATTACATGTTTTATCGTTCAATATATTGTTTATATCCTTTCACCCACCTGCCAGACCGTCGTGTCTGACCCACTACTTTGTTACTCAGGTTCAGATTTCTTCACCCGAGATGAGTGCACGTGTTGGCTGTGGAGCCATGAGCTTATAGGTTGTTTGTTGACTATGTCATGTAGACATTGAGCTTGACATCGGTATTACGTCACATATGGGTAGTGACCATTAGCTTGTTTTCTTGTATGGCTTTTATTAGCCTTTTTCTTGGGATTTGTAATTAATACACATTGTTATTTGTAACTTGAACATGTATGGGAATGTAATACCCTGTTACTGTCAGCTCTGTACTTTTATTGTGATGGTTTACTCCAGTCTGAGATGGATCATTGATAAGATGACTAGATGCTTGGGTTGAGTGCGGTGCGGAATCCAATGGCCATGGACTCCGAGTCGCAACACCATGAAAGCTTCCGCTAAATATTCAGAGTGTGTTGGAATTTGTAATCCTCACACACGCAGATCTTGGGAGAAACATAATTATTACTTTACGGACCTCGGGTTTGGGGTCGTGACAAAAAGAAAGAGAGAGAGAAAGAGAGAGCTGGAGAGGAGCTAAAGCTTGCTTGAACGAAAGAAAGGGAGAGAGACAAACACAAAGAATTGTGGAATTTTGGTGGAAATTTTGGAAAATTACAGAATAGTCCACATTGATATAAATGCGTAATTTCTTATCAAATGACACATTGAATCATAAGTTTCCAATAACTAAAGATGCTTAAAATAATGTCCTCGAACCACCGAAGCAAAGAAAATAAAAATCTACTATTTACAAATAACCCCTAACCTTTTCTCAAATTAAAAATACATCCTTGCTATTGTCAAAACCCCACCAAAACTAATCTAGTATTAATCTAAGATACAAAACTAGATTATTAACCAATAAGCATGATTATCTAACATACAAATACATCCTTGTTTTTACAAGGACCGTCTTTTGTGTAGCTCAAGGGAGTTGTTGATTTGTTTGTACCAAAAAATGTCCAAGGTCGTGTCATTCTAGATCCTTGTTTATGGGAAAAAAGAATGAAGCCTAAAGGAGACATTCACAACAATTCTTTGAAGACAAGGACACCTTTACTCCTTAAATGAGAAAATCAAAGAAAGAATGGAAAATTATGTGTTTTGGGGCTTAAATGGGTTGGTAAGACCATGAACTCTTGGTTTCTTCCTCTGGAGGAGCACTCCAAAGGTTAAAGACTAAGTTTCAGAGGTTAAGGGACTATTCTTACTGAGTTCTTGGGAACAAAACTTCACTTTTTGGAAGTGGTTATCGGAGGTTTTGGGTTGGAGAAGAGGTTTCTAAGTGTTACCTAGAGTTGCAAGGGGTTGCAATGTCTAGTATGTTGTTAATTGTGCCTGAATGGTTGCCCATGGGGGGGTATTTATAAGCCAGGGATGCAATTGATGCAGTTTCTAGAGGTTTGAACTCGAAATGGGCGGGAATCAACTGACTAGATGCCCGTGTTTGGCCAAACAGGAACTAGTTGGACATGGGGGACCAATGCATTGAAATTTTCCTGGTTTCATATTCCTATGACCTCTAATTGCTTTGAAATTTTGAAAATGCTTGTAGGATTTGTTCTTGAACTTTGAGATAGATCTCACCGTCGCGACCCCGGACTGGGTTAGCGCCCGAGGGCACTCCTAATCCAGGATTGACGATCTTGCCGTGTGTAATTTTTTTTATTTTCTTTATTGCTACGTATGCGGATGACGGAGAAACACAACATCCGCGTTCATGATTTCCCACAGGTTTCTGCAGTGAGGATGTCACACACACAAGCCAATCACAATCGGGGTGCGGAAGCATGTAACAAACCAAATTTAGAACTGCATTCCATCATAGCAAGACTGATGACATAAGTATCTATAGCGTGACGTTAGAGTAAGCAATGATTCCCAAAGTGTGAAGTTAATGTTTATACAAAAGATAAGTTTAATTAAACATTCCCCAAAAATAAAGGCCAGTACAACCAAAATCTTAAAACATGACAATCACCCTCCCAAAAGATGTCTCACAAATCATAGCTTGACCAAATGTCTAGACGACATCGTCAGCTTGTCATTCTCTTACACATTGCAGCTCTCTGGTCGCCTCCTCTGGCTGCTCTTCGGGGATAACGAAATCTGAACTTGAGTACCAAAATAATAGGTCAGATACGACGGTCTGACAGGTGGGTGAGGAGATATAAAAAATATAGAAATTTATAAACCAACTAAGAAAGACATTTAAAACTTGTGTACACATCAATTATCCTGAAATGCAATACATAATTTACCCAAAACACATGATCAATATAAAATATGAATAGGTACTAATAAAAAGGTAATTGACAAGATGGCATCCACACAAAGCTAAATCCTCCATCACTAACGTGATAAGAGCACACTAGAGGCGTTGGTCTTTGTCACGTGAAGTGACAAGAGCCAACTAAATACATATACTAAATGCCAAGAAACTTGGCTAACAGGCTAAACACCGGCTGCGGAACCGAATAACGGGACAGGTAAAAACCCAGACTGCAGCTGGCAGGAGTTATTAAGGACCCCAAGTCGGTGGATCAAGTCGACAAGGTTGCCCAAGCTTAGTGGTGTTGATATATAGGTCACAAGATGAAACCAAAACATAAGTAGGTGTATAACACCAAACAGGCCAAATGAAAAGCTCACACGCACATATTGTCACGACCCTCGACCGGGATCGCAGCCCTAATCAGGCACAGCGACGTTTCCCATAGGTTCCCGCGGTGAGGATTCCATGCATAATTCGAATCATCTCACGATCGCACATAAAGATTTATTTGCGGAAGTGTGTAGCAAACCCAAGCATAACATCACACATAAGTAGAGTATAAAAGAACTCATGTCAGAGGGAGAAACATAACTAGCATACCCATTAGTTCAAGTTTGAAGTTGTACACACATAAAGATAAAGTTAAGTTTTTACATTCCCAAAAGATAGCCAACAAAGGCTAATAACAAGTTCCCAAAAGATAGAAGTTATATTTCTCGAGTGTTACGTATCTCAAGACCCAACCCGACGTCTAAATGACATCGTTGGGTTGCCATTCTCGCTCAACCAGTTGCTCTACAGCCGCCTCCTAGTGCTTCTCCTCAAGGGTAATGAAACCTGGATCTGAGCACCAAAATGAAAGGGTCAAACATGACGGTCTGGCAAGCAAAAAAATGAAGTACAATCATGCTATAAATCAATAATTTGAAATTAATAAAACAACATGTACGATAAAGAGAATCTGAATAAAACAAAACATTTCAATGACAATATCATTTATAAGATAAGATGTTATATCAAGATGACCATTCGAAAGCAATACCTTGGCAACCACATGAAGCTACATTCTCCATCACACGCAGTGACGAGAGCACTCAAGATTCTCCGTCACACATGGTGAAGGGAGACACTATCATAAATTGTAGTAACCTAGTATAACTGAGAACTACTCATGAGTCCTGCAGCGGAACGGGCTAAATAAGCAAGCAAGCACGTATGTATTTTCCAAATTAATGTTGGACAAGATTTAAGGACCCAAGGTGGCGGATCAAATCGACAATGGTCGTCCAAGCTGAGTGGAGCCGACATGAAAATACAAACTTTCAAAACAATGTTCGACACTTTCAAATCCGGGAACTACTCACTCTATATCAAGTGAAGGGTCAAACATGACGGTCTGGCAAGCAAAAAAATGAAGTACAATCATGCTATAAATCAATAATTTGAAATTAATAAAACAACATGTACGATAAAGAGAATCTGAATAAAACAAAACATTTCAATGACAATATCATTTATAAGATAAGATGTTATATCAAGATGACCATTCGAAAGCAATACCTTGGCAACCACATGAAGCTACATTCTCCATCACACGCAGTGACGAGAGCACTCAAGATTCTCCGTCACACATGGTGAAGGGAGACACTATCATAAATTGTAGTAACCTAGTATAACTGAGAACTACTCATGAGTCCTGCAGCGGAACGGGCTAAATAAGCAAGCAAGCACGTATGTATTTTCCAAATTAATGTTGGACAAGATTTAAGGACCCAAGGTGGCGGATCAAATCGACAATGGTCGTCCAAGCTGAGTGGAGCCGACATGAAAATACAAACTTTCAAAACAATGTTCGACACTTTCAAATCCGGGAACTACTCACTCTATATCAAGTGTACGCACGCTCGTTCACGAAAGATCATGAAATAGTAGTCCCGACACGATGTGTATAAAAACACGATTCACACAATGATTCCCAAACGGGTTTTAAATATGAGTGGAGCCGACACGAAAATACACACACTTTCAAAACAATGTTCGACATTTTCAAATCCAGGAACTACTCACTCTATATCAAGTACACGCACGCTCGTTCACGAAAGATCATGTGTATAAAAAGCTGAGTGGAGCCGACACGAAAATACACACACTTTCAAAAAACTGTTTGACACTTTAAATCCGGGAACTACTCACTCTATATCAAGTACATGCACGCTCGTTCACGAAAGATCATGAAGTAGTAGTCCTAACACGATGTGTATAAAAGTACGATTCACGCAATGATTCCCAAACGGGTTTTAAATCAAAACCTTGGAAACAATCTTTTCAAGACGATACGATTTGCAAAACGAGAATTTGGTTTATAAATCACAATTCCACATCGAGGCTTTGAGACCGTAACCGTCGAATCATATATACTTTGAAATCCCATGTCGATCGTTCGTTTAGATGATGCCCAATTTTTAAACGATATTAAGGATATCAAGGTATACATATCGACCAAGAAGGGTCTACGAGTGATTGGAATAGAGACCCCTCCAATCCTCTTCAATTCCCAAAAAGTAATGGGAGGTTGGTCACCTGTCGACTGGCAGGTGGCTAGCCGCTTGGGACTAGGTTGGCTAGCCGACTGGTCGCTGCCCCTTCAGAGATCCCATTTTCCTCCATACTGATATGGTGACCGCCCTTGTGCAGTCACCAGTCAGCCTGCTGACCGCCCAGTCAGTGGGCAGCTCATTTTTGAACTATTTCAGCCCCTTTTCTTTCTCTAAAATGTTTCTCTATTCAACCCCACAATTCCCTGTAATAAACTGAGCTCAAAAGCTCCTCCATTTCATCATTCAACACTTCAATTTCATCACTTCAATCCAAGTAACCAAACCTCCTTTAATCACTTCAAGATTTCCAACAATCCAAGCATAAAAATACCAATTTAGATAAAATCATTATCAAAACAGATTTTAATGAAATGAAACAAAACAAATGAACATTAAAACATATGTTTAGTAAGCTAAACTTCAAAACAAAACAAGATTAAACATAGTTAATTCAAAAAATAAGAAATCAAGAGGAAAATCTATAAATCAACACATGCACATTCATATTTCATTCAAAATGCACTCAAAGGTAGTCTCCCAACACTCCTCTCTACAGCTGAACTCCAATATATAAGAAGCCACATGGAAAGAGCTCAAAATCAAGGAAATTTTTGAAAGAGAAAGGGTTCCTCCTTAGGAAGCTTTGCATGCATGATATTAGAGCTATAATGGACTCCATAAAACCATAGTTGGAAGATGAAAGTCATTGCTTACCTTTAGAAGCTCTAACAATGGAGAAGAACCTCAAGAAGAAGATGATCCCAGCTGAAATCCTTTGAGAATTGTACCAAGAGAAAGCTTGGAAGATGAGAAAGAGTTTTGGTGGACTCAAATCTTCATTTTAGTCAAGAAAAATCCAACATGCAAGGGAGAGAAGTAGAGAAGAAAAGCTGGTTCTTTCTTGCTGGACTTAGGTGATCTCAAACGTGCAAATGGAGAAGGGAGGGAGAAACACACATGGCTGAGTTTTTGAGTTGGGTAGGGTGTGGGCCCCATTAGGCCACTTCACTTCAAGGCTTTGGAAACCCATCATGCGGGTCCCTGATGAGATCGACGAAAGAGAGTAAAATGATCGTCGAAATATCTAGTTTCAAAAAATAAAATTTTCACATGATTTTGTAAACATTGAAATTCATGCACAGATTTCGAGGTGAAAAGTTCGTTTTTCCCTTTTTGTTGAAAATTTCGATTTCAAAGTTTCAAAACGAACGGAGAGAACATAAAAGTTGTAAATGCTAATTTGACAAATCAAAGGAATTAAAAATCATGATTTTCCCAATATCAAGAATCAATTCTCCCCACACGGTTCCCACAGGCAACCCCCAGCCCATGACAAGCTAAATCAATGGCTTAAAAAAAATTTCAAAAGCTATGCAAAGTCTATCGAGCTCACAATCTAAGCTAAACGTCATCTAATCACACTTAAGATCTAATCTCGGCTTAAACGACGCTAAACAAAGCAAACCTGGGTCGGGGTCTTACACATATATCATTTAAGTCGCGTAAAACAATAGTTTTGAAGCAAAACTAGTGATGACACACAAGGCTGAAGAGAAAACATGTAATTTGAATAAAATAGAATATGGATGGATTTCCATATAATGTCGGACCATACGTTGAGGCTTCAAAACTTAGTTCAATGCGTATAAGACACTCGTATGTCAAGTTTTATTCTTGGCTTGGCACTCCTGAAGATCAAGGCACTCTAAGTATCCTATACACTTCGGTAAGTAAAAGAGTCTTCAATGTCTCTCTGTGATGGGGTTTCTTTCTCAATCGAGCTCCATACATCACTTCCTGGGTCCCACCATAGCATTAGGGCTCCAAACAAACCTCTCCAAGCATTAAAACACCCCTTTTCAAGTTCCCAACATAGACCCAAGCCTGAAGGGTAGTTGGCTCGAGCCAATAGCTCTCTGGGAGGGGTTCGCTTGAGCGAACTGGCTCCTCAGAGGTTGGGTCAAGCGACCTAAAGGTTGGCTCGAGCCAACAGCTCTCTAGACATGGTTGGCTCGAGTGAGTTGTGTCAGATACCCATTTTCTATGCTTTTTGTGCTCTTCCTTCCTCCCTTTCAAGCCTCTTTTGAGCCTCAACTCTTATACATAAATGAGGGCCTCCTTGCCTTCTAAAAACACATTCTCCTCTATCAAACACTTCACCACATTACAAAAAAATCCATCCAATTCACCCTCATTCATCACAAGACAACCCATTATCCATCGAATCCATAAGTAAACATAACACAAGATTTAACAAACTAGAATGCATAAATAGCAAGAGGCTAAACTAAATAGAAGGACTAATCAATATGCATTTTTGAAACATATCAAAAGGCTAAACTAAATAGAAGGACTCATCAATATGCATTTATGAAACCAATAGAAATCATAGCAAGAAGCATTGTGAAAATAAGTAATAACAAGTAATAAAAATCAAGGTTTTCTCACAAAACTTGCTAGCATTCAAATTCATCCATTCATCCACTTGCCTTCGCCTTAAAGAGAAATAAACAAGCTCCCAAAACCACCCTCAAGACCAAACCTACAAGCACACCAAAAACCCCTAAAAACAAACCCATTTAAAACCCTAAATGGCCAACACAATGAACAAGAAGGAGAGAGCTTACATTAATGGAGGTGAAGGCTCTCCAGGGCTAGGAAAACACAAATCTAAGAGATGGGAGTGGTTACTTACTTGGAAGATCTTCAAATGACAAAAGCTTGCTTAAAAGGAACCCTAGAATGGGTGGATTTCTCTTCAAATGGCATCCATGGAAAGCTCTCAAGATGGGAAGAAGAAGATGAGGTCTCATTCTTTATTTGACAAGAGTTGGAGTGGATTTTGAAGCGAAAGAGCAAGAACAAGAAAAAGAAAACCCTAGCTTGGGTTGGAGCCAATCCTTCCACAACAAACATGAGCAAAGAAAAAAAGGGAAAGGGGAAAGGAGCTCTTTATATATAGAAAGTGAAGGTGGGTCTCTCAACTAACATGACTTATTGAGCTTAAAACATAGGCCTTCGGGCCTCGAATGAGTTCGACGAAGAAGGGAAAAACACTTGACATAAAATCTAGTTTCCGAAAAGTACATATTTCGTGGGGTTTAGAGACATCAAAAACTGTGTCCAGATTTTGTGTAAAAAGACTGTTTTGCCCTTGAGTTGGAAAAGTCGAGTTTCGGGGTCTCGAATAGGAACGAAATAAACACGAAAGTTGTAGAGGCTAACAAGATCTATCAATCGGAGTTAAAACATGAATTTTTTGAAATCGCGGATAACCCCTCATACTTAAGCAAAGTCACTAAAAGGACCCTCAAAGAGTCATTAAATAAAAAAGACTCTCAAAACTCCCCAAAGCTATATAAAAGCTACTCTAATCCCAAGCTTAAAACAAAATCCACTAATCTCACTTAGAGTTAAAACACTACTTAACTAGTGCTAATCGCGGTAGCTCGGGTTGGGGTCTTACACTTACCATCCTTTGACTTCTGAAAATTAGTCAAATGTGAACTTTACACCCCATGTCTAAGCACTTCTGCATTGGACTGTTTGAGTTAGATTCAGGTCCAAATGATCTTCAATTACTTTGAAACTTTGGTGAACCTTTCTGGAACTTTTCTTTGAGCTTTGAGGAAGATTTTATCTTCATTTTACCCATGAAACTTGGTTAACAACGGGTCTCAGCCCCACATGTTCAACCATCTCTGTATTGGACGGTCTTAAGCTTTGTTTTGCTTGCATTTGGGTCCAAATGGCCTTTGTTTGTTCTAAAACCCAAAGTCATGTTTTTAAAACCCGTGCTTGAATTTTTGGAATAGTTTCATCATCTTTTGATCCTTGAAAGTTGACCAAATATTAATTTCAGGCTCCATGTCGGACCAAATTAACCTTGGACTGCATTGACTTCTTTTTGAATTTTCATCCAAATGGCCCTAGATTGCTTTGAAACTCTGTACAACTATTTTGAATGCATGTTTCTTAGCTTTGAATGAGATTCCATCTTGTACTGGTCTCTAAATATTTGCTGACTAAGGGGTCCATGTTTGAGCAATTTTTACTTGGACTGTTTTGACTCTTTTTTTTTCTGAATTTCCATCCATATGATGTTGGATTGCTCTGAGATTTTAAAGAACACTTTGAATATGTGTTTCTTTGACTCTGGATGAGGACTTTACCTTGCATTGGTCTCCAGAAGTTTGTTGAATGTTGACCTTAGGGTTCATGTCTGAGCACTATGAAACCATCAGACATGGAACCTATTTTTAGTGCTTAGCCTTCTTTTGTACTTTAAATGATTCTGGAGTCTTCTGTGGTCTTCCTCTGGCTATAAAAAGCATCATTTAGCCTTTGTCTTTGAAAGAATTGAAGTGTAATTCTTTGTGTTTCTCCTCATGCTTGCCTTGTCTGCTTCTTGTCCTGTTGGAAAATTTTATAATTATTATTGTATGCCAACACCTCTATCTAAATGTCGTCTGAACCTTTAGCCATTCCTATCTTCATTTGTTTCATTGCTTTTCTCACTTCCACTACAGTAATTCTATGAAAAATATATGTTCTGAAAACAAAGTTTCATCTCTTGTTCCCGTGTCTCCTACACAACCTTCATTTAAAAGTTTGCTAAAACATTCTCTTTACCTTCTTTGATATCATTGTCCTGCTCTAGAACCTTTTGGTCATTGCTTTTAATACATTTGACATGGTCTAAGTCTCTCCTTTTCCTTTCTCTTAGTTTTGAAAGCTTAAAAATATCATTCTCTCCTATTATTCCCAACCTATTATGTAGGTCGCCATATGCTTAGAATTTTGCAATGCTTACAACTTTCTTAGCTTCTATCTTTGCATTCTTATACATCTCATACATTTTCATATTTCTAGTATGTTGCCAAACTTTGTAACAGTGTCTTTTCTCTCAAATAGCTTCTTAAACCCCTACACTCCGCCATCGGATTTCTTTATTGTAGTGTCTTTTTCCTTTTAACTCTCCAAGCACCTCTTTAAGAACCTTCCCAATACAATTAGCCATTTGATTCCACATCTCTGTAGTTTCTCCCTCAAAATTTCAATCTCTCTTTTATATTTCTTTATCCTTAAATATTGTTGCTCATTCTCCTTTCAAGTCTCTCCACCTTATTTTAGGGCACATTTTATGTACTAACACTCTTTTTCTACTTCTAATGCAAATATCTAAAACTACTAGCCTATGTTATGTGGTAAAACTCCCTCTTGGAATAGCCTTAGTCTTTTACAAGCCAATCGGTCATGTTATATATAGGAAAAAAGTCCATCTAGTTCTTGCTAGTTCCACTTTTATAGGTAATTAAATGCTCATCTCTCTTTCTAAAGCAAGTGTTTTCTATTAGTCGAATGCCGATGCAAGATCCAATATAGTGTCTCCTACTCATTCATTTCGCCAAATCCTTGTCCTCCATGCACCTTCTCATACCCTCTATTATCCTTTCCTTCATAACCATTCAAGTCTCCTCCTAAGGAAATATTTTCATTAGTTGGAATCTCTTGTAGTAAACCATCCGTCTCCTCTTGTCTCTTGATACTCTCATCTAATCCTACTTAGGGAGTATATGCACTAATGATATGAATTATGTCTTCTTTTAACATTAGTTAATTAATATATTCTATCATCCGACTTATGTATCCCCACAATTCTCTCTTTCAAATCCCTATCTACAACTATAAATACTCCAGTTCTTATATTGTCTTTTTCTTGCATAAAAAAGTTTATAACCATCAATGAGCTCCTTAGCTTTATCCCCTTCCACTTTGTCTCCTATAGACAAGCTACGCTAACTCTTCGTCTTTTCATTATCTTAACTGACTCCATGCTCTTGCCTATCAAGGTTCCTCTATTCCTAGTAGTAAGTCGAGTTTCCCACTTTTTCTGAACTAACTTCTTTAGCTGCACTCATACAGGATGGTGCGGTAGCCCTTGCAAACTTTTCATTGCAATCAGGCAATGTTGCAATGCATTGCTTAAAGGGGGGATCGCTTAGCATAATCTTGATTTTCTCTTATCTTAGAATTCATGTTTGAGTTGTGACAAAATTTTACGATGGCTATCAACCTACCTAACACAACTCTCCTTTAACCATGCTTAAGACTAGTAATAAAAAATGGAGAAGTTATAAAAGAATCTCTCAAGTCTCTTATGTTAGGGTTTTCATTTGTTGCAATTTGATTGGATGCATTCATTTTATTCATACCTTGATCTCTCATGCACTCATACCTTTTATTCTTGGAATATTCATGCATTTTGTTATGTAAGTTTCATGCTTGACATCATGTAAGTTAAGACTTGATCTTTATGCATGATTTAATCTTTTCAATTTAGTTTCAAAAGTTTTATAAAATGAATTTTTGAAATTCATGCATAAACATGTAATTTGTATCACAGTTTGAAAGTCCAATTCAAACATGTTAATCTCTATTCAAGTCTAGTTTTTAATGGCCAAAAGACCCACTTAGAAAATCATTTTCAAATCAGAAATAACCATAAAAAGTCGGCTAACCGACCTTTGGGCGGTCACCAGTCAGTCTCAATTTCAACAAGCAATTTTTACTTAAAAACAGTGGGCGGTCACTTGGCGGATAGCCGCCTCTGGACCGACTGTTGATCACCTGTCAGAAGTTTTCAAAAATATGACCGTTAGGATATGACCATTGGAGGTCGGCGAACCCCTTTTTACTATAAATTGAGCCATTCCTCGGGATTTTTGCCAACACTTTTTGAGATTTGTTAGGGCCAAGGAAGGTGGGGCATCCATGCTAGGCTGGAGGGAGGCTAGGATGGAAAATCAATGTTTTCAACCTTTGATTCTTCAAATGGGTTTGCTCCCTCTATCTCAAATTAATTCATGCTTGTCTTTAAAACTTTATTTTCATTAAATGACATGATTTAGTGTTCAAATGTTGTTTGTTTAAAATGCTTTGATTTTAAACATGATTATTAATTTGACTTCAACATTTGGATAGTTCTACACATGTTATTAAATTAATGTTTTGAACAAACTTGTTAGATTTAAGTTGCGTTTCCTAAAACTAGTTTGTTCATCATTTCAAAACATGTATGCATCATTTAATCACTCTTATCTCTCATTTATGGCTTTTACCTTTGTATCATTTATGAGCATTCAATTTCAAAAAGAGATAGAGGGTTTCAAGCATATGCATCTTTTATAGATCTTTGCTTTTATCATGCACATGTCTTAGATTGGTTTGCACTTTTATTATCAGCCTATGTTAAGAGGCATCAATATGTACTTAAGTGCATCTCATCTTCTTCATCCTTAGGCATAAGAATTGAGATAGAAACATCGTGTTGTAAAGGTTATTGCTAAGCCTTAGAAAAACATAAGTGGTTGTAAAGGTTAATGCTAAGCCTTTGAAAAGCATATGTGATTGTAAGGTTAGAAGTGAGCTAAACCTCAAGTTGAAATAGTGGAAAATCCGGTAGGAAAATCGGGAGTGGATGTAGGCATGATTGGCCGAACCACTATAAATTTGTTTGTTATGGTGGTTGATCTTTTAATGTGTGGATGATGCTCATATCCTTAATGTTTCTTTATTAATGTCAATATTGGATGATTACATAGTTTCTTCACTTGTTCTTGAATGACTTAGAAACTTCTCTTGTAGTCAAGTTAATTTATTTCCAAAGCATAATTGGCATTGGAAAATTAAAATTTGGACTAGGTTTTTTAGCTCACCCTATTCACCCCCCTTCTAGGGTTCGGATCTTGGACTTTCAATTGGTATCAGAGCCTAGGTGCTCTTGTTTAGGTCTAACAACCTAGAGCTAGAGCCCTAGAGTGTGTTTTCATTTGTAGCAAATATGTAAGCTCATTTGGGAGAAGGCGATGCCACCAATAGACCACCCCTATTCAATGGAACACATTATCGTTATTGGAAGATTCGAATGCAAGTGTTCTTGGAATCTCAAAGTCTTGATGTTTGGAATATCATAGAAGAAGGCTACCATCCACCTACTGTTACTGAGAAAGATTCGGCAGGATAGTCATATCCATAAAACCCAAGCCTAAGAGAGATTGGACCCGAGGTGAAAAAGATAGGGATAATTTGAATGCTAAGGCAAAGAATGCCTTACTTTGTGCTTTATCCCAAGAAGAGTTCAATAGGGTCTTTAATTGTACTACGACTAAGGAAGTCTGGGGCACCTTAGAGACCACAAATGAAGGGACGGATCAAGTAAAAATTGCTAAAATTCAGATGTTAACATCTAAGTTTGAAGATATCAAAATGCTTGAGGAAGAAACATTTGATGAATTTTACACTAAGTTCATGGAGATTTTTAACTCCCTCACAGGTCTAGGAGAGAGGATGGATGAATCCAAGATAGTTAGAAAAATCTTAAGATCTCTCCTGAAAAGGTTCAAACCCAAGACGGTAGCCATAGCTGAAAGTAAAGATGTTGATATGATCAAAATTGAAGAGCTTAGAGGAAGCCTCCTTACTTATGAATTAGATTTAGAAGTCATTAGCAAAAAGAAAGTAATAGCCCTTTCCTCTCAACTTAAGGAAAATGAAATTGATGGTGAGAGTGATGATGACAATGCTTTGATTACCAAAAAGTTAAAAGATCTTTCAAGAACAACAAGAATGGTAGAAATTCAGATGAAACTAAGAGTCCAAAATCCCAAAGGAACCCCCAAATGATCATTTAGTAAAAAGGATGTGCAATGTTACAATTGCAAGGGATTTTGTTAGATTGTATAGACTCAATCCATCGGTTGATGTAATAAATTGATTAATCAATAAAACCATGCTTTACTTTCATGAGATGAATGTTATTTTATTACTTCATGCACATGACCAATACATATGACATAATGGTTCATGAGTTGAACCGGGTCCCATTAGTATATTAGATGTGATATATGTATATGGATGAGATCCACATACGGGAGATATATGTCACAAATCTTATACTTAAAATATCTTCACAACCAGTGATGAGACTGGGCATCTCATCTGATAAGGTTGCAGCACTTTGATCACTATGAAATAGTGTGATTTGTCTCGATCATCAGAATGGAAGATTCTGGATCAATGTGCTAGTACATTGGATGTATTGAAGGACCATGAGAAGCACCTTATGGAATTCCGTCTCAATAATAAGGTATGCTCTCATAATTCCCTAGCAATAGGCTCTCAATCTTGAGACATTAATGAACTCAAGTTTCTATCTATTCATTTGCTTTGAGTCACCAATGAGTGAGGCCAACTGTAGGTCAACACCTCGGTGTCTTGGGTATGTGGTAGTAGGACTGTGGGAACATTAAATGATCAAGATGGAATCTATCTCTATTATCCCCTTGTGCCAATTAATGGGTTTTGTCATTAGTAAGTGCGCACCCATCTCGATTAAGAGTTAATTGGATGGTACTGATGATCATAGTGATTAATTGGGACTCAAGGATAATAAGATGTGGAACTAAGATTGGAAGAGACAGATTTATTCCAATTGATCCATGGATATTGATAGAGGGGCCTACTTGTGGTAATTGGGAAGTTTAGGGTCTTCATTGTAATTTATTCCTAAGACTGGAGTGCAATTGCATTTATATAGTGGTGTTATTTGCAATTAACTGTGGGCTCGGATTGCACATGAGATGTGGGGTCGCGTGTCCCAGTTGGAGCCAGTTTTCTATGGAATCCCTAGTGGTCCCCACACTAGCCCAAGATATTAGAAAGATACTAATCCTATTCGAACTCTAAAAGGAAGGAATTAGGAAGTTACTATTTCTATTTGAAGTAGGACTTCTAATAGTGGTAATAGTATACTTACTAATTGTTGTGGAAGTAAGACTTCTATTTCAATTAAGACAAGAGGAGCTTTGGGAGATTATAAAAGGGATAACACCCCTCTTGGACGTCCATCATATTATATAGTGAAAAACGTCCATCCTCTTTGTGCAACAGTTGCACTGCTCTCTTCTCTCTTCCTCTTCTAGTTCCTTAGGGTTTCGAGTTGGGTTTTCTCTTGAAGATTCCACCAATCTTCTTGAGAAGAGATATCTAATTCGGGTCATAGCGTGGAAGGCTAAGAGGTGGTGGAGATTCTGATCTCAGTTTGTAGAGAAGTTCTACATCAACGAAAGTTATCAACTTCTCCATTAGAGCGCAACCGAGCTCCTAAGGTAAAATCTGCATCCTTGTATGTTGTGGGTTTTAATGGATGGTTGTTCGTTTCTGTTCTATCTTTAAGATAGTTTTACTTACTGTATGTGATCATGAGATTGAGGGTTATGCATCCTGGATTGGGTTTTTTGCCTTATGGATACTTGATCCCTGAGTCAAGTGGGTCAAAAGTTTTGAATATCTATCCACGAGGCCCACCTACTTCCAACATTGGACACATTGCTCAAAATTGTTCTACCCCTAGAGAGTCTGAAAAAGAGATAAGAAAGGAAAGAAAGTGCTAAATATAACTTCGGGATGATGAAGATGAAGTTAGTGACAATGATTTATGGTGACAAGACTGGTATAGGTTTTGAGTGTTCCTTCAGTAGTAAGAAGAATAGCTTTCAACATATTGCTAGGACTTTTCACAAACCCATAGATGAGAAATTTTCTACTCCTAGATGGACTTTTCATTTTTGCAATCATAGTGGACATTTAGTTCCTAATTGCACATATAAAATTAGGTTGTTTCTTAAGAATTCCTTTAGAGTGCATTTTAAGTTTTTTCCCAAGATCATCTCCTCTAAATCTCTTATGTCTAGTTGGATTATAAAGGAGAAAACAATTAAGAGTCTCTTAGTTCAAACCGCATTAAAAGCTAAGGAAAAACATACATGGTTTTTTTATAGTGTTTGTTCCAAGCATATGACAGGAGACCGATCTAGATTTATCTCTCTTGTTGATTATGATGGAGGAAATGTATCCTTTGGAGACAATAGTAAGGCTCAAATCATTGGCAAAGGATGTGTGAAAGGAGATCAAATGCCCACCTTGAATGATGTATTTCTTATGGAAGTATTGAAGCATAATAATCTTCTTAGTATAAGCAATTGTGTGACAAAGGAAACAAAATAGTTTTTGATAGCAAGTCATGCAAAGTGGTGAATGATAAATCCAACCAAGTTATACTCACTGGTTCAAGCACAAAAGGAAATATTTACATCATAGAAGAATGTGGTGAAAATGAATGTAGGTGCTTAATAACAAAGGATCAAGAAAGTTACTTATGGCACCAAAGGATGGGACATATATAGTACAAATTGATGAAGACATTGTCACATAATGAAATTGTGAAAGGGATTCCCAAGTTGAGTGATGAAAAATCTGAAATTTGTAAGGCATTTCAATTAGGAAAACAGGTTAAGAAGAGCTTTAAATGATTGAAAGATATAACGTCTTCTCGTCCCCTTGAATTAATTCATATGGATTTGATTGGGCTTGCACACGTACAAAGTATTAGAGGAAGAAAATACATATTGGTAATGGTTGATGATTATTCTCATTTTGGATGGATTGCTTTCCTTCATGCAAAATCAAATGTAGAAGATAATATCATAAGAATTTGCAACAAGACTTTGGTTAAAAAGGATTGAAAAATTCGGAAGATTAGAAGTGATCATGGAGGAGAGTTTGAAAATGAAAGATTTGTTGAATTTTGTGATAGTCATGGTATTAATCACCAATTTTCTGCTCCAAAAACACTTCAACAAAATGGAGTCGCAGAAAGGAGAAATATAGTTATTCAAGAAATGGCTTGGACTATGCTTAATGAGAAGCATCTTGCTCGTAACCTATGGGTGGAACCTGTTAACACTGCTTGCTATCTCATAAACAAAGTTTATTTGACAAGGAATGCCAACAAAACCCCTTATGAACTTTATTTTGAAAGTAAGCCAAATTTGGGTATTTAAAAGTATTTGGGAGTAAATGTTACATTCTAAGAGATTGAGAGCAGTTGGAAAAATTTGAGCCTAAGCCTGATGAAGGATATTTTTAGGATATTCTGATAGGAGCAAAGCTTACAGAGTCTTTAATCACAGAACCTTGACTATCATGGAATCAGTACATGATGTTATTCATAAAACTAATCAAATTGGAAGAGCTCTACAAGACAATGATGAAGCCGAAATATTAGTGACCAGTCAACTCCTAAAGAAAATGAAGATATTACTCCTTCTATTTCGATTATACCATCCAGGTTAACGAAGGATCACAACTTGGATAATATCATTGGAGACATCAAAAGTGAGACAAGTTCAAAATTTGTGTGCTCATTATTCAATTGTCTCTCAACTTGATCCCAAGAAATTTTCTGAGGCTGAAACTAAATCTGAATGGATTGAGGCAATGCAAAAAAAGTTGAATCAATTTAAGAAGAATGATGTTTGGAATCTTGTTCCATTACCTGAAGGCAAAAATCCGATTGGCACAAAATGGATTTTTAAGAACAAATTATATGAATTGGGAAATGTTGTAAGGAACAAGGCAAGACTTGTAACCAAAGGATATGCTCAAATAGAAGGAATTGATTTTGAAGAAACCTTTACTCCAATAGCTCATTTGGAGTACATATGTATATTATTGGGATATGCTAGTAGTATGAGAATCAAATCGTTTCAAATGGATGTTAAACGTGCATTCTTGAATGACGAAATTAAGGAAGATGTCTATGTGACACAACCAGAAGGCTTTGAAGATCCTAATCATCCTAAGTACGTTTTCAAACATAAGAAAGCACTGTATAGTTTAAAATAAGCACCAAGGACTTGGTATGAGAAGCTTACAAGTCACTTGATTGAAAATGATTTTGATTGTGGAAAAGTAGATAAGACTCTTTTTATCAAAAAGGTTGATCAAGACATTCTCGTTGCCTAGATTTATGTTGATGATATAGTTTTTGGATCCACTTCAGAAAAACTTGCTCAAAGATTTTCAGAGTTGATGAGCTCCACATTTGAGATGAGTCTGGTCTGTCCTCTGCAATTTTTTCTTAGACTTCAAGTTAATCAGACTGAGAAGAGAATTCTCCTTAGTCAGTCCAAATTTGCTTTAGAAATTGTTAAGAAGTTGGTTTAGGAGACTCTAAGGCTAGTTGCAATCCCATAGGATCTACTACAAAACTTTTTAGTGACCCTCAATGTAAAAAGGTAGACCAAAAGCTCTACAAAAGCATGATAGGAAGCCTCCTTTAGTTATAGCGAGCAGACTGAACCTCTCATTTTGTGTTAGGATATGTGCTACATACCAATATGCCCTTGTGAGTCTCACCTTAAGGCTGTCAAGCATATCATAAAATATATTTATAGGACTTCTCATTATAGTATCCGGTATCCCCGTGATTCAACAATTTATTGGATATAGTTATGCAGATTGGGTAGGGTCCATAGATGATAGGAATAACACTAGTGGTGGCTGCTATTTCATAGGAAATTGTTTAGTAGCGTGGCATATCAAAAAGCAAAATTTTGTATCATTGTCTACTGCATATGCTAAATATATATTGCTGCAAGTAGTTGTTGTG
This sequence comes from Umbellularia californica, assembly GCA_028538565.1. Lineage (NCBI taxonomy): Eukaryota > Viridiplantae > Streptophyta > Magnoliopsida > Laurales > Lauraceae > Umbellularia > Umbellularia californica. Next base: position 36,657,940 of record JAPQWN010000005.1, on the reverse strand, counting down.
CCCAATTGTTGTGGATGAAATAAACTCTTTTAGATTATAATATTCCACAACAATGTATGCCTATCATGTGTGATAATTCTAGTGCCATTCGCATCTCTAAGAACCCTGTTTAGCACGCTCACACAAAGCACATTGACATTTGATATCATTTTCTATGCAATCATACTGATTAAGGCAACATTGTGTTACTTTTTGTTCCCACCGATGCTCAACTAGCCGATTTCTTTACTAAACCCCTTGGTATTGAACGGTTTATCAATTTAAGACATCAATTGGGCATTGGTCCATGCCCTGATTATTAAGTCCTTGTTGTTTAATCACATGTTTAGTCACTTGATAGAGCAAATTGTGCAGATTTTACCGACTTTTGGAACATTAGTTTGGGCAGAGTACAGATGCAAACTGGAGAATCATAACCCATGGACAAGGTCAGTTGAAAGACCCAGAGAAGAGTAACACATGCGCAAGACTTGAGGATGGTGAATCTAAGACAGAGGCAGAAGATTGAGCAGACTCCAGATTATGAAGTTTCCAGTCAAGCACTCGAGGATTTGGATTATGTTGGTGAACCTTGGAGGACAAGTAGGAAGTGGTAGAATTGTTTCAAAGCTTGGGTTGAAGATTGTGGCTTTCCATAGTAGGATACCAAGTTGACAGATATTTTGTTGATAACGCATCTTTAGGTAAGAGATCTAGAACAACAGGCAGATAGAATCAGATGTAAACAGGAACTTGAGTATGGCACAGAAAGGTTGAACCAGAATCCGAGTAGTACAGTGAGAGCAGATATATGGGATTCCAGAATTTCTCCGGGATGAAGATTGTTTCAGAGAAAGCATGTCTACGATCACATCTACATGCAAATGTCAGAATCATCGTGTGCATCTCGGTATAACATTTGGCATAAAATTTCAGGGTGATAAAATGAGACAGAACTCGCCGTTTCTCAGACAGACAGTGATTAACAAAGTTAGTAACAGAGATGATCCAGTGTAAGGACGTCAAATGACCACCGAAGGATGACTAGAGAAGTTATTAAACATTGGATTTGTTAGAAGAGCAGGTTGTTGGACAGATATATGGATAGTGTGAAGTTTTCAATCAAATCAGACGTGTTGTTGCAGGCGCATCCCGTCGTCAGGATTGATCAGGGATAGCTCAGTTGCCGAGGTTCGACTCAAGGTGTCAGTGTTTTCTTTAGTCTTTGAGTCTTCAGTGTTTTCTTTGATCTTTCGAGTTTTTTATTTTTGATTTGGTTTAGACCATTTGGAGGACCAAATGGATCTAAGGGGGGGGAGGATGTAAGACCCCGACCCTCAATTTTCGGGTTTAGCATTGTTTTAACCATGATTTAGCTTTTTAAACAAGATTAGAGTTGATTTGACTTTATTTTCGAGTTTGAATAGATTTTTCATAACTTTGGAGAGTTTTAAAAGACCGTTGACTTTGTTTTGACCTGACCCTTGTAAATTGTATTTTTGTGAGAATTTATTCTTGGTTTCTAAAAATTCCAATTTTATTCCTTTTGACTCATTTTATTGTTATAAACAACTTTCATGTTTTATCCATTTGGATTTGATACTCAGAAATCACGTTTTTCGAGAAAAAGGAGCAAAAATGACAATTTTCACTAAATCTGTCCATAAATTTCGAAAATTCCAGAAATTTGGGAAAATATACTTTTTGAAAACTAGATTTTTCGACGATCGTTTGTTCTTCTTCGTCGATTCCATCCGGGGTCCACTAGACCATGTTTTAACCGTTTCAAATTCTACTGCATTTGGGACCCACTTCCAGACACTATAAAAGATCTCCTATTCTCTCTCCTCCATTCTTTTCCCATTTTCCTACAACTCATCTTGACCTAGAGTAAGAGTGGAAGAAACCTTCTTCTTGACCTTCTCATCCTTGAAATCATCTTGCTAGAGTGTCCCAAATCAAGATCCAAGGCTATCATTCTCTTCCTCTCTTCTCAAGCTTCGATTGGGACGTTTTTGGAGCCAAACCACTGCACTATTCATCATCTTCAACCTCCCTTCATCTTGTTTAGCTAGCTCGAGGTTGGTGCTTTCCTCCATTCTTTCATTGGTGTTCTTTTAGTTCATTTAGAGCTTGTTTTACATGTTTTCAAACCCATTTTCAAAATGGGGGTTTGCAATGACCAAAAATGTGATTTTTATGTGTTCTATTTTGGGGTTTTTGTGTAGATTTCGTGGATCTTCTCTTTGGTTGAGTTTTAGTGGAGTTTTCCTTGGCATTGGATTGAGGCAAGTGATCTTTATAGGATTTCTCATGTTTATTGTTTTATGTTTTCATTATGGTTTCAGTATTTAATTAAGACATGTTTTCTATGTTTAACTTCATAATGTAAGTTATGTTATACTCTTTCAAGTCATGAGTTTTGGTTTCTTCATTTGTCTTGTTAGCAATGATTTTGCAAGCTCTTAGATTCATGTTTGAACTTGTTAGTTTTTATGATTTTATACTTGAAAATGTCTTGATATCCTTGTTATAGAATGAATGGTTTAGATGTGGATGGAATGTTTTAAAAATGTGAGAAATGTATCCCTTGGAAAGCATGTAGGCTTGGGGAGTGCATGTGGTTCAAATGTGGAAGTGAAGAAGGGAGAGAAGTGTGGAAAAAGTTGAACGTCATAAGTTCTACCGGAATTTCTACCGGTAGAAGCGCTTAAACCGGAAGTACTACCGGTAGAAGTGGCTCGAATTTTGGCAGAGAAGTGTGAAAAACTGTGAACCCTTAGTTCTACCGGAATTTCTACCGGTAGAAGCGCTTAAACCGGAAGTACTACCGGTAGAAGTGGCTCGAATTTTGGCAGAGAAGTGTGAAAAGCTGTGAACCCTTAGTTCTACCGGAAGTTCTACCAGTAGAAGCGCTCCAACCGGTAGTTCTTCCGGTAGAGATGTGTGAAAAACTGTGAACCCTTAGTTCTACTGGAATTTCTACCGGTAGAAGCGCTTAAACCGGAAGTACTACCGGTAGAAGTGGCTCGAATTTTGGCAGAGAAGTGTGAAAAACTGTGAACCCTTAGTTCTACCGGAAGTTCTACCGGTAGAAACGCTCCAACCGGTAGTTCTACCGGTAGAGATGGTTCTACCGGAAGTTCTACCGGTAGAGAAGCTTAAACCAGAATTTCTACCGGTAGAGATGCTGAACCCAGACCGACAGTTACAAAAAGTACTGTTTTTGAAGGATTTTTGCGGGAATGAAAACTAGACTAGGTTTTAGACCTTTTTATTGACTTTGTGCACTTGAAATTCCAAAATGTACTATAACTTCTGGGGCACCAAATCTTGTTAAAACTCCGACATTTGGTTTTCAACTCCACAAGGGTCAATGAATGGTCTTAGCCTAAACTTGATAGATTTCGTGTTTGAACTCTTGTTTTGATGCTTCAGGCATCACCGTGTTCTCATTTGATTTACAAGTACAAGTTTGTTTGAAGAATTGTTTCAAGAACCAAGACTCTTGTTTTGATGCTTCGTGCATCATCGTGCATTCGTTTGAATTTCAAGTATAAGCTCGTTTTAAGACGTATTTCAAGAATCGTGTTTCAAGAATCAAAAGGGAATCATTTCTTAAGTTTGTTAAGCATTTATATTATGCTATTTTGCTAGTCTCGTCGTGTCGTGCTTGTTAAATGATTTCCCTCTTGTTTTGACGTGTTCTCGAATAAGTATTGTCGTGTTTTATGCATTCATGATATAAGTGATTACCACTGACCTTGGACTGCCCTTTTAGCTTGATCCACTACCTGAGGGTCCTTAAACATGTGGACTGTCTGCAGACTAGTCGTGTCTTGAATGACACATCGTGCGTGTTCGTGTTCCGGTTCCGCAGCCGGAAATTCCCCGTATATGTGGGATCATGTCGTGCTTGTCGTGCGTGCTTACTCTTGTCATCATGTATGATGGAGAAAGGATGGCCTCTTTGTGGATTTACTAATCATGATATTATATGTATTCATATCTTGTTTCGTATATCGTGCATGTACTCGTGATTTCTCGATAAGTATCTTGTTCATGCATTGTTTTTTAACCTTGTAAATCTATTTCAAGTTTGATAAATTGTTTTAGTTATTGTTTCCTTTAAACTTTATTTTGTTTATGCTCTTGCCTATATTGCTCACCTGCCAGACCGTCGTGTCTGATATTTTTCTGCTTTGGTGCTCTAGATAGCAGGTCCTTGTTTTGAGCTAGTTCGCGTGCAGAGGGCTGTTGAGCCACTAGTTTTGCAGGTTTGTTGTGTCAGCGATGTCATGTTGACGTCATGCTTGACTCCGGAGTTACGTTACACACTGGGGTAGTATCTGTTCTAGCTTGCTATTTTGTACGGCTTTTGTTAGCCTTTTTCGTGGGAATTGTAATTAATGTACTTGTTAATTTGTAACTTGAATATGTTTGGGTAATGATAAGCCTGTTACTGTCAGCTCTATATATTTTGATATTATGATTAGTTCCAGTCTGAATTGAATATTACTATGAAAATCTTGTGCTGACAGATTGAGTACGACACGGAACCCGATTGATACGGATTCCGGGTCGTAACGTCTCGTATAGCTTCCGCAAAATATTTTGATGTGTTGTGAATTTTTCCATCCTCACACACGCGGATCCTGGGAGGGGAAATACAAATTCCCCCAAACTCGCGTCCCCGAGATCGGATCCCGGTTTTGGGGGCGTGACAATATAAATAGGAAGTGACAAATAGGAAGTTGACATAAATAACCAAAGATAGTGACAAATAGGAAGTTGACATGAATAGGAAGTTGACAAATACGAGTTAAGCGACTCGGCTAGCCAAGGATAGTGACAAATAGGAAGTTGACATAAATAATCTTTTATTTTCTCTTTCTTTTTTCTTCTTTTAGCAGGGTTTTTTTTTAGAAGGTTATTTAGTGGTTAACAAAAATCGGTTAAGAATTTTGAAATTTTGAGGAGAGGTTTTAGAGAAGTGTAAGAAACAAGTATTCATGTGCATGCATGGGTTTTTATGTTGTATCTTTTTTTCTAAATCATTTTTAGTTTTTCTAACTGCATGAGACATCCTAGTTCCTAAGATAGAAGATTAATGAATTGAACTTTATTTTTCTAAGACTTAAAGATAAACTTATTTATGTTTCCTAGCTAGCAACATTGATATAAACATATTTACCTATTTACATATATCCTTTATGATGTATTAATATATGTCAAATAAAAAATCTTATGATTTGTGATATGTCTCATGATATGAAACCATGGGTGTTTTGGCCTGTCCTTCTGTGTTTCAATTCCTTGTTATCCTTGTCTGTTTGGTATGAAGTTGTTTTGCTTCTACCAATCTCCTTAGGGAGAAAAAAGAAAAAGAAACTGCCGAGAAATGAACACACTCTTTCTCATCCCATAAAAGTATCAAGTACACAAAAATAATTACATATTATATCAAAGTTGTATTCTTTCACATTCTGTAATTGGTTTTTGCTAGGTTCGGTAAAGGAGGCTAAGTCAATCATAAGTGGGTTGGATTGCCTCAAAAACAATTCAAGGCCACACAATTCTTACATGTAGGACGATCTTCAAATATTCATCATCATCATTATAATCAAAGCCTTATATGAATTCTATTTTGTCATTCTAGTATATCTTGAGATAAATTTGACATATGAAGTATGATTTAGGACCGCTTCTTTATTGGAATTTCTGGAATTCATGTCTAGTGGTTGTTTGGGAATTTCAAATGTTGGAGCTTTGAAATGCTACATTAGATGGCCTTTAAATTTCAAAATTTTGAAATGATATTGAGTTCTATCATTTCAGATGTGGGTGGATAAACGCATTACATAATATCAACAAATTTAAATATTATGAGATTTCATTATCATCGAAAAAAATAATATCATATTAGTATATTATGTCACTTATGGTGTTTGACAATTCCCATAAATCTTAATATACCTTTGAAGTGCTTGAAAATTTATAAAAACTCACAAGAGGATATACCGAACAAAAAAAAAGAGTGAGAGAAAGTAATCAATTGACCTAATGCATGACCCATCAATTAGTATATCAAGTGTTAATAATCATGGTAGGACCTATCTATTATTTAAAAAATCACATAATTAAATGTGAGAACCATGAAATCCAATCAATATTATTTGATTAAGGTGATTCCACCAAATGTTGGAAACCATATGTAACACATGTAATGGTGATTATCACAAATGACCCTATATATATATATTGTAAAACCTTATCCAATGTCCGACATGAACCCATCTATGAGAAATCATTATGGGACCCATTTGATGTTGGTTGTCAAATTAATATTAGGGGAGCTATCAAATGGTGGGAGCCATTTAATGATAGCAAACTGATAATTGCAATCACAAAATTCTAATCTTGGTAATCAGTATGGGATATGGCTACTTTTGGTATATGGGACCCACTTAATGTTGGTAATTACAATGAAAGCCCTCTAGTGTGATATTTGTAGGACCTACCTAATATTGATAATTAACAAGGGCTATTTAATCATGATATGGCTATAGGACCCCACATTGAATTTGTAAGCACTTGGGCCACTATAATTTATGGTTGCTCATGAACTATCCAATGACTTTTACTAAAGTTCTCCATTCGTGTTTAGGAAAGTTTTTCTTAACAAAATATTATTTTATACACCATATCTTTGAATAATCGAATTTGAAGGTTTTGGAAGAAAGTAAGATATTGTAAGATACTTTCTAAGTTATCCAAACACCTCATTTTTAGGTGAATAGATTATACTCTAACCTAGTAGATAATATAGTAAAATCTCTTGAAATATCTCGTTTCCAAACACCCCATAAATGATATTGAATTCTATCATTCTTAAATTCTTTGTTGTATTCATGTTAGAATTTCTGCATGAGAATTTCATGCATCTTGAATCCCATAAATTCTCTATTAGAATTATACCTTTTATATATTGTGGTACATCAGATCTAACTTTTGTGATTGTGAACATGCGACCAGACTTTAGGAACTACAAACGTGGACTCACCTTAGGAATTATAGTACACGGCACCCACCTTTAGAAATTAGAATAGGGGGCCAACTTTAGAAACTAGAACATGGGGCCCACCTCCACAGGAATTTCGTGGCCACCTTTAGGAATTGTTGCATGGCGCCTGTTTTTAGAAATTATATGGGTTCCACTTAAAGGAATTAGAACGTGGGGCCCACCTCTACAATGTATGTTGTATTGTGCTCATCTTTGACTATTACAATGTGGGAGCCACTTTAAATTAAAGTGAGGCCCACCTTTAGGAATTACAATATATGGCACAACTTTATAGGAATTATGTAGGCCTTTGTAATTGTAAATATGGGACCTAATTTAGGAATTACATTGGTCCATCTTTACGAATTATAGTGTGACTCTGCCTTTATGGAATTGTTATGCATGGGACCCACATTTAGGAGTTAGAATATGAAACCTAACTTTAGTAATTTTATCGTATATGGGGCCATCTTTAGAAATCATAATGTGGGACCCACCTTTTAAATTCCAACAAAGAACCCCTTTTTTTGGCAATTGTACGATGCTTGAGCCCCATCTTTCAAAAATTAACTAGGTACCTACTTTTAAAAAATGAGACTCCACCTTTAGAAATTGCGTGGAACCCATCTTTTTGTAAGTTATTATACTTTGGCCTTAAAAACTATATTTAGGGATTCTACTGTAGGGCTCACTTTTAGAAATCACCAAGTTTAGGGAGTGTTTGGAAACCACATAATTTTAAAGATTTTGCTATATTTTCTACTAATTTAGAATATATAGTATTGCACACACCTAAAAATAAAATTTTGGATAATTTAGAATGTATTGTACAATATTTTAGTTTCTAACAAAAACTTCCAGTTTAGATTCTCTAGGGATATGCAGTATAAAAAAAATTCACTAAAAAATCTCCCAAAAGACGAGTGGAGAATTTTAGCAAACACAAATGGAGAGTTTAGAAGCAACTATTTATAATAGTGGCCCACTGTAATTTTCAACATTGATGATTCCTTTAAGGGTCCTTTGACTCCCAATTTTAAATTGGCTCATTTACCAATTTATATAAGGTCCCTTTGTTGTTACTAATATTAAGGTGGGTCCTACGTATGTCACCCTATGTGGCTTCCATCGTGATCACCAAAATTAGATGGGTCCTTACTACCAACATTAGCAGGGTCCCATGTTGATTACTATGATTGGCTTATGTATCACTAAATAAGTCTCATTGTTAGATGGCTCCCTCAACGATTATTATAGTTAGCTTGACTAATATGATTAGCAACATCAAATGAGTCCCATGAATTCAAAATTCAGGGTCCACATAGAAAGTAATTTTGTCCATACTACTTATATTTACTTTGAGAAGGATACAGACCTTTTTTTTTTTTATTTTAGTTTGGAATTACTTGGAAAGAATCATGTAAAAATCAAATTCACTTTTATCAATCAATGTCCAACTCCTCCTCCTCCTCCTTAACAAAGTGAGATTTCTTACTCGGAGAAGTAAAAGCAATTTTATTAAGAGAAAAGTGAAGATTGTGCAATAATTACAATAGGACATTATCAATGTAATTATTGCTGTCAGAATTCTATGATAACAAATCCTATCATTCCTATCGAATTCTAAGGAAAACGATTTGTATCTATGCTTCGAATACCATTTCTAAGTGAATCTTATGAGTGGACACTCGTTTTATCGGAACTTATGAGTTAAGCAACTCAGCTAACCAAGGATAGTGACAAATAGGAAGTTGACATTAATAATCTTTTATTTTTTCTTTCTTTTTTTCTTCTTTCAGCAGTCCTGTTTTAAAAGGTTATTTAGTGGTTAACAAAATTCTCTTAAGAATTTTCCTATTTTGAGGAGAGGTTTTAGAGATTTGTAAGAAATAAGTATTCACTTGTGCATGCATGGGGTTTTGTCTTGTATCTTTTTTTCTAAATTATTTTTATTTTTTTCTTTATGAATGCTTTTCTAACTTCGTGAGACATCCTGATTCCTAAGGTAGAAGATTAATGAATTGAACTTTATTGTTTTTTAAATTTAAAGATAAAAGATATTGAAACTTATTTATTTTTCCTTAGCAACACTAATATAAAAATATATACCTATTTACACATATCCTTTATGATATATTAATATATGTCATATAAGAAATTCTACAATTTGTGATATGTTTTCGTTGGATTGTATGTCCTCAATCCAGTGGATGACGAGAATAAATTCATTTATTATCTTAACTGATTTATAATTTCATACTTTATTCATGAGATGAATGTGACTTTATTTTGTGGTTGCACATGATTAATACAAAATGACATGATTGTTCATGAGATTAACAAAAAGCCCTTAAGTATATTAAATGTGATCTATGTGTGTAGATGAGATTCATATGCAGTACACATAGGTCACAACTCTTATACTTGAAGCATTCTCATAACCAGTGATGAGACTGGGCATCTCATCTGAAAAGGTTGTAGTACTGCAATTATTATGAGATAGTGTGATTTGTCTCGATCATCAGAGTAGAAGAGTTTAGATTGTTTTATTAGTACATTGAATGTATTGAAGAACCATGAGGAGCACCTTAAACCAAATATTGTCTCTTATTAAGGAAAGCTCTCATAGTTTCCAAGCAATAGGCTCTTAATCCTGAGAGAGTAATAGACTCAAGTTACTGCTATGCACTTTAACTTATTAATGAGTGAGGCTAACGGTAGCTCAACACCTCGGTATCATGGGTAGATGGTAATGAGATTGTGGGAACATATATTCTCAAAATGGAATCTATCATCTAAAGAGAGAAATATCCCCTTATGCCGATTAATGGTGTGAGAACCCGACCCCTAATTTCCTGATTTAGTGTGGTTTTAATCGTGATTTAGTTTTCTCAGTGGTTTTAATGGTTGTTTGTTTAACTTTCTTAGTTTAACTACCCTTTTCTTTAGTTTTGAAAAGTTTTGGGAACCTTCTTAACTTGTGGGACCCTTTGGGGGTTCTTATTGAGATTTTGTGTGAGCTTGGAATTTATTTTGATTTCCAAAAAATTGTGTTTTCATCCCATTTAACTTATATTGTTAATCCCTACAACTTTCATGTTGGACCCGTCCTCGTTTGAAACTCCTAAACCCGACTTTTCTCAATTTGAGGGCAAAACAGTCTTTTCACCCAAAATCTGGACACGATTTTCAATGTCACCAAAACCAGCAAAATATATATTTTTTGGAAACTAGAAATTTTGTTGATCAACTTTGTCTTCTTCGTCGAATCCATTTGAGGTCCCGAAATGCATATTTTTAGCCCGACTAGTACTTTAAGTGGTAGGACCCATCTCCCCTTTGTTATAAAAGGAACCCATCTCTTCTTCTTCTCTCCTTCCTTGCCCTAATCATTATTCCAAGAGAAGAATCCCAGCAACCATGGTTCCCTCCATTCTTTTCTTGCTTTCTCCATCTCATAGCACCACCAAACCATTGCTAAACCAAGATTGGACTCTACCATCTTCATCCTCATCTCAAGAGCTACCCTTGGACACCATTTTTGAAGAAAACCAAGCTTTTCAAGATTTCCTTTGAACAACCTCTTACTTTTTGAAGAACTTCCAAGTAAGGGATCCTTGTAATCTTTTGGATTTGTATTCACCTAGCCTTTGAGAAGCTTTGTTTTGATTATTGGAGGTTTTCCTTTTGTTTTGATTTGGTTTTGATATTTGGGCTTGTACTTGGGGGTTTTGTGTAGATTTGGTGTTTATAGCTTGGAGAAGTGATTAGTGGTTGATTTGATTAGTGTTGGACCCAAGGCAAGTGGATGAAATGATTTATTTTTCATTGATCATGTTTTATACAAATGTGTAGCTCTCATTAATGATTTTCATTACTTATGCTTTGCTTCATGACATGTTTTTATTGAGATTTGAAGTACACTCTTTAGAGTATCTTTCTTGTATATTGCTTTCTTGGAAATGATATCTTGATGATACTAAGTTTTGACTTGTTTCATGTGATGGATTTCTTGTGGTTGAATGTGAATGGGATTGATGATTTGATGGAAGAATGGATGAGATTGAATGCGGATGGAAAGGAGATGATGGGGATACTTATATTGGTGGATTTCATGGAGTTTTAATGGGGTTTAGAGACCTCTAAAGTTGGGTGAGAAGAATGCTCAATGTATAGAAAGATTGGATGGGAGAAGGGAATGGAAGATGTGAGAGTCTGACTTGAAACGGAACTGACCGCGTAGGGTCGGTTCACTGTCGGTCAGCCGTAGGTCGACCGACACACCTCTGTCGGTTAACCGACAGCCAACCGACAGTCCGTCGGCTCCAATTCCAGAGAGCTGCATTCTTTGCAGTTTCTGATGCCGAAGTGTCGGTCAACCGACACCCGACCGACAACCCATCGGTCTCAATTCCAGAGAGTTGTTTCTCCCCACTTCTGATCTCGGTTAGCCGTCGATCAGCCTGTAGGTCGACCGACATTACACTGTCGGTTAACCGACAAGCCAACCGAGGGTTGACCGAAACCCCAATTCTGAAAGATTTATTTTAAAGAATTTGCGGAACTATATTGCAGAAGAAATTCCATCATCATGACTTTGTTATTTAGGTCTTTTAGATTTGTTAATGTATATAAGGCCCCGGAATGTTTACAATTCTTAAAGAGTACCAAATGTATATCAAACCTAACATACGGGACCCTAGTACATTGATTCAAATCTTGGACTTTCAACACTTGGCCCGGAGAATATGAGAAATCCATTCATGCTTTATTTCGACCCGAGTTTCACTTATACATTTTAAATCTCGTGTTTTATGACTATACTTGCCCGACAGTATTGAAATTCATGCTTTTTACATTGTTGCTAGCCCGTACATGCCTGACCGATACAGATATGTTTTTGTGCTAATGAGCACCCCGTTTCGCCCGTTTATACAATTTCATCAAGTGTTTTATACATGCCCGACTTCTTGCATATAACCCATCAATACTTGGAGACTTTAAACATTGTTTTTAAGCTTGGGGAGGTATTGTTTGGAGCCCCAATGCAATGTAAGAACTTGGAAGGCATTTTATGGGGTCCGAATGAAGAGAAACCCCATTATGAAGATTTGTCGAGGATCATTAGACTTGTCAATGTGCATAGGGATCCGAGATGTCCTTAATTCTCATGGAGTACTAAGTATATGTCAAATTAGACATACGGGACCCTATTCACATCGATTTAAATATAGAACCCTCAACGTTTGGCCCAGAAAAGTATAGAAATCCATTATGTCTTATTTTAACTCGAACTTCACTTGTACACTTTAAATCTCATATTTTATGACTAGACTTGCCCCAAAGGTATTGAGATTTATGTTTCTTTTTAGCATGTTGCTAACCCGTTTATGCCCGACCCGATACAGACATGTTTTGTGCTTATAGGCACCCCGCCTCGTTATATGTATTTGTTTTGTTTTCCCGCTTGTGACCCATGAGTCGGCATCACTAAGCTTGGATAACCTTGTCAGTCTGATCCACTGACTTGGAGATTCCCCCTCCCGTCCCGCCAGCTGCAGCTTGGATCCCGATACCCTGTTTATTAACCGTGGTCCCGTCCCGATACCCGGCTCGCTCACGTGGCTCCCGATATCCGGTTCGCTACCGTGATTCCCGATACCCGGTTTGCTACCGTGGTCCCGTCCCGTATATATATATATATATATGTATATGTAAATTTCGTTGTTCCTCCTCACTTCGGTGACTGAGGTCAATGCCTTGATATGCTTGCTCTATCACTTCAATGATAGAGGATTTAGCTTTGTGTGGTTGCCATCTTGATAGTCCCTGATCCTTGATACCCGTACTGCTTTATATTGATCATGTCTTTTCTTAGTAAATGATGCATTATTTATACATGTTTTAAATGAGTTCCCGATTTGTGAAATGTTCATGTTTTATACATGCTTTAAAGGAATATATGTTTTGTCAAATGTTTATGTTTCATACCCGTTTTATATGAATACATGATTTTGTCAGATATTCATGATTTCCTATACATTTGTAATTATGTACAATTTTGATCAGAAAGCATGATTTATTGCGTGTTTTATCGTTCAGTATATTGTTATATCTTTTCACCCACCTGCCAGACTGTCGTGTCTGACCCACTACTTTGGTACTCAGGTTCAGATTTCTTCACCCGAGATGAGTGCACGTGTTGGCTGTGGAGCCATGAGTTTATAGGTAGTTTGTCGGCTATGTCACGTAGACATCGAGCTTGACATCGGTATTACGTCACATATGGGGTAGTGATCATTAGCTAATTTTTGTATGGCTTCTGTTAGCCTTTTTCTTGGGATTTGTAATTAGTACACATTGTTATTTGTAACTTGAACATATATGGGAATGTAATACTCTGTTACTGTCAGCTCTGTACTTTATTGAGATGGTTTATTCCAGTCTGAGATGGATCATTGATAAGAGGACTATATGCTTGGGTTGAGTGTGGTGCGGAATCCAATGGCCATGGACTCCGAGTAGCAACACCATGAAAGCTTCCGCTAAATAATCAGAGTGTGTTGGAATTTGTAATCCTCACACACGCAGATCTTGGGAGAAACTTAATCATTACTTCATGGACCCCGGGTTTGGGGTAGTGACAAATGGGTTAATCGTCAGTAAGTGCGCACCCATCCTGATTAAGAGTCAATCGGATGGTATCGATGATCAGTGTAATTAATTGGGTCACAAGGATAATAATAGGTGGGTCCAATTTGGTTGGACAATTTAATTCCAATGGATATAATTAATGGAGGGGCCTACTTGCAGTAATTGAAAAGTTTAGGGTCTTCTTGTAAATATATCTAAGACTGGAGTGCAATTGCATTTATTTAGTGGAGTTATTTGCAATTAATTATGGGTCGGAGTTCACATGAGATGTAGGGTTTAGATGCTTTACTTGGAGTATGATCTAAGGAATCCATAGTGGTCCCCATGCTATTCCAATTGGAACTCATAAGGATAGGAGGAGTATGACACATAATAGAATTAGAAGTGAGATTCTAAATATAGATAGAGAGAAAGTTCTCAAAAACTATAAATAGGAGAGAAGGGCTGGATGTCCCATATACACTTACACGCCCAATAGAGAACATCTGGTTTCTCTCTCTTTCCTTCTCTTCTATCCTCTCATGACTAGAGTGCCTAGGGTTTTATTCTCAATTGAGATCCCACCATTCTCTTTCAGAAGTTCTTTACAAGAAGGTCATAGCGTGGAAGATCTCAAGGCTTAGCAGATCAAATCTGGGAAAGATTTTCGTGGAAATCAAGAACATCTACTTCTCGATTTGAGTGCAACCAAGCTCCTCTCTCTCTCTCTCTCTCTCTCTCTCTCTCTCCTCTAACTAGAGTGCCTAGGGTTTTATTCTCAATTGAGATCCAACCAATTCTCTTTGAGAAGTTCCCTACGAGAGGGTCATAGCATGGAAGATCTCAAGGCTTAGGAGATCAAATCTGCGAAAGAGTTTCGTGAAAATCAAGAACATCTACTTCTCATTTTGAGTGCAACCAAGCTCCTCGGGTATAGATCTACAATCAGTTATTTTAGTAGATCTTCTTGAATGTGTATGCTTGTTAAGGTCTGTCTTTTATTGATAGATCTATGATCTTAATGCATGAGATGAGGGTTTTAGATCTTGGGATTGGGTTCTTGTCCTTTTGGGTGTTTAATCCCTGCATTAAGAGTGTCAAACGTTTTTTAAACCCATTAAGAAAGCCCACCTACTTCCAACAGTTTCATGATATGATACCATGGGTGTGTTGACTTGTCCAATGTTTCAATTCCTTATTATCCTTGTTTGTTTGGTCTGATGTTGCTTTGCTTCTAAGAATCCCCTTAGGGAGAAAAAAAGAAAAAAACTATTTAGGAATGAACATACTCTTTCTCATCCCATAAAAGTATCGAGTACACACAGAGAATTACGTGTTACGTTAAAGTTGTATTCTTTCTCATTCCATAATTGGTTTTTGCTGGGTTCGGGGAAGGAGGCCAAGTCAATCATAAGTGGGTTAGATGGCCTTAAAAACAATTCAAGGCCGGCCACACGATTCTTACATGTAGACGATCTTCAAATATTCATCATCATCATTATAATCAAAGCCTTATATGAATTCCATTGTGTCATTTTAGTATATCATGAGATAAATTTGACATATGAAGTATGATTTAGGACCGCTTTTTAATTGGAATTTCTGGAATTCATGTCTAGTGGTCGTTTGGAAATTTCAAATGTTGGACTTTTGAAATGCTACATTAGATGGCCTTAAAATTTTAAACATTTGAAATGATATTGAATTCTATCATTCTTGAATTCTTTGTTGTATTCATGTTGGAATTCCTGCATGAGAATTTCATGCATCTTGAATTCCATAAATCCTCTATTAGAATAATACCTTTTATATATTGTGGTACATGAGATCTATCTTTTGTGACTGAACGTACGACCAGACTTTAGGAACTACAACTGGACTCACCTTAGGAATTATAGTACATGGCACCCACCTTTAGAAAAGGGCGGGGGGGGGGGGGGGTGTGCAACTTTAGGAATTACAACATAGGGCCCAGCTCCATAGGGATTTCGTGGCCCCTTAGGAATTGTTGCATGACACCAACATTTAGAAATTATATGGGTTTCACTTTAAGGAATCAGAACGTGGGGCCCCCCCCCGGGGGGGGGGGGGGGGGGGCAACTTTAGGAATTACAACATAGGGTCCATCTCCATAGGGATTTCGTGGCCCATTAGGAATTGTTACGCGACGCCAACCTTAAGAAATTATATGGGTTCCACTTTAAGGAATCAGAACGTGGGGCCCACCTCTAAAATATATGTTGTATGTGGGCTCATCGTTGGCTATTACAATGTGGGAGCGACCTTTAAATTACAGTGTGAGGTCAACCTTTTGGAACTACAATATGTGTCTCAACTTCATAGGAATTATGTAGGCCTTTGTAATTGTAATTATGGGACCAAGCTTTAGGAATTACATTGGTCCACATTTAGGAATTATAGTATGACTCCACGTTTGGGGAATTCTTATACATGGGGCCTACCTTTACAAATTATAACATGGGACCCACATTTAGGAGTTAGATCATGAACCTAACTTTAGTAATTTTATCGTATATGGGGCCATCTTTAAAAATCACTTTTAAATTCCAAGATAGAACGCCTTTTTTTTTTTTTTTTTTGGCAATTGTGATACTTGAAGCCCAGCTTTCAAAACTAACTAGTTACCTACTTTTAAAACATGAGACTCCCACCTTTGAAAATTGCATGGAACCCACCTTGTTGAAAGTTACTGTATTTGAGCCTTAAACCTATATTTAGGAATTATCATGTAGGTCCCACTTTTAAAAATCACCAAGTTTAGGGTGTTTACCACATATTTTTAAAGATTTTACTATATCTTCTACTATTTTTGAATATAAAGCACACACCCTAAAAATAAAATTTTAGATAATTTAGAATGTATCGTACAATATTTTAGACTCCACCTAACAAAAACTGCCATTTTAGATTATTCAAGGATAAACGGTATAAAACAATCTTTCAACAAAAAAAACCTTCCTAAAACACAGGTGGAGAATCTTACCAAACACACATGGAGAGTTTACAAGCAACTATCTAAAATAGTGACACACTATAATTTTTAACATTGGTGATTCTTTCAAGGGTCCTATGACTCCCAATTTTAAATTGCCAATTTTATGTTGATTTTATAACCCTGTTATAATTATAAAGTCCCTTTGTTGTTACTAATATTAGGTGGATCCTACATATGCCACCCTATGTGGCTGCCATTGTGATTATCAACATTGCATGGTCCCTTGCTACCAACATTAGCTGGGTCCCATATTGATTACTAGGGCTGGATTGTGCATCACTGAATGAGTCTCATGGTTAGATGGCTCCCCTAGTGATTATTATAGTTAGTTGTGGCTAATATATTACCAACATCAAATGACTCCCATGAATTCAGAATTCAGGGTCCACGTAGAAAGTAATTTTGTCCATACTACTTCTCTCTCTCTCTCTCTCTCTCTCTCTCTATATATATATATATATATATATATATGAAGCCAAGAAATCAGCCTGTTAATTTCTAATTAATTTTGACCATTTCCTAGATTGATTTGACCCTCAAATTTAACTCATAAAAACTGTTCTCTCTCTTCACTCCCCTAATTAATCTTACTGCAGTTACGAAACTCTTGCAATATTACCCACTCTGAAATTTAATTAGTAACATCTCTATTACACTTGTAACTCCTACCGATCTCCTGGCTCCTCCACTTCCCTCATTTTTTTTTTTATTTCTTTTTCAGTTTCACGAAATTCCAATTGCAACTCCTACAATGAGTTCCTCTCTCATTTATCATGAGAGTTCCTCACTTGGATTGTGCGAAAAGCAAAGCCCTCGGCATTCATGGTCGGTCTTGCTATTCAAAGATCGTACTCAACCGAAACCCTAACATGAGCATAGCTCCTTAGCTAGCTGGTTGGATTGATGGGGGTGAGCATATCTCCTTAGCTAGCTGGTTGGATTGATGGGGGTAAGGCAACTAAGGTTCTCACGAGCACTATTTCCATGGTTGGGTTCATCAAACTTTTCCTTCTTTATTTCTTTTGAATTATTTTTTACCCACGTTAATTCTCGTGCTTTGTTTTTCAATTTTGAGATTGGGTTGAGTCTGAAATGTGTTGGGAAATGATTTAGATATAGAAAAACAAAGTGCTGCGGTGTAGGAAGAGATCATGGTGTCTTATTGATGGCCGTTAATATTGGAAGCTCAATCTCCATCTCCTGAAGGGTTGTACTAATACCATAGGATTATCTCATCTGTTTAATCTATACATTGCTTTATGGTTGATAAAAATATTATTACACGTTTTCTTCTTTTAAATGTTTATTTGTTGATTATTTAATAAGATTAGCATTTGTACTTTTTTTGTTAATTTTCTTTGATTTATTGTTATAGTTTTTTTTTTTTTTTTTTTTAATGTCCAAGTAATATATACAGGCATTTGCTCATGTGAGAGCATCTCTCAAGGAAAGGTTATGCGAGAAGAAAATTATAGTTGTTGTTGTGGTTTCTTGATAAGCATGTATTCTATCTTTCTGTCCTTTGACCCTCCCTTCCAATTGTGAGGGTTGCATATGATAATAATTTCTTTTGGAGGCATGCCATGGCATTGTGCTCTATTATCTATCTATTCTAGATTTTTATTTCATCCTTAATTGCATCTCCTATATCTCTATTTATTTATTTTACCATTAATTTTTTTTCTAAAATAGATGAGAAATTCATCGATATTGGCCTCAAGATAGAAAGATGGACGAACTTTATACATTGGGAAAAATGGTTGAAGAGAATAACAGATAGCAAATGCTTGGAAAGGATTCCTTATATTAATTTTTCTTATTTTTTAATTCTAATTTTTATTACCAAATTTCTTTTAATAGATTTTTTTTTATATTTTGGATACCAATAGAAATGGTTTATGTCAATTTCATTTTTATATCTTAACCTTTACTCATCTATATTGACAACAATACCTTTCTTAGTAGGAATTATCACATTTTGAAATTCTTTTATATATTTTTATACCGCTAATTACACGGGCGTGCTTTGCTAGTTATTATATATGGACCGAACTGGTTTTCAATTGTGAAATTAGGCAATTGGAGGAAAATTGATTTTGACCGTTAGAATTTATCTTGATTGTGAGCCATATAAGCTAATGCCATGTCAACAATTTAACTCTTATTTAATTCTCTTAATCTCTACTTTAATCTCCATTAATATAGTAAGCTAATGCCATGTCAACCAATTTAACTCTTATTTAATTCTCTTAATCTCTATTTTAATCTCCATTAATATAGTATATACAATAAAATCAAATTTCTTGACTCAATGCCTCTCCCCAACGTAAGAGTCATTTCACCAATTAACTTCTAATTCCTTAATTAACTCATTCATGTCAAAGCAATGAAGCCATTTCTCATTCCCAAAACGCACAACCATCTCTCTGTAATCCCTTCCCTCACAATGCATCACAACTATTGATGAGCCGTTTTCACCCTTCTCCTCCTATCTTTGCTTTTCTCTTTCTTTTGTCATGCCACTGCATATCCAATCCACCCAAACTTTGCTTATCACAACTGCAGAAATGCCCTCTCCAAATCAATCATCTTCTTTGAAGGACAGATGTCAGGAAGGCTCCCTTCTAACAATATATGTAATGTGAATTGGGCTATGTAAGTATTTGACTTCTCCCTCTCTTTGTTTTATGGGTATGATATAATATTTTAATATTTAATATACTTGGGACTCTGTTTAGCTCATGCAGAAAATTTCAATCTTGGGATTATATTGTTGTTAGGTCAAGTTTTACTCGTGGAGGAGAATATGAATGACAATGATTAACCAGTTTTTCAGCCTCTTTCGTACTGGGCAAATGGATGTTGAACATCTGTATAAAATGTCACTGTGAGAACTTATCTCTTACTATCATATCCATGCTATCTCTTTTACCAATCTGTTTTTCTCACATATTTATTTAGTTTTTATATTTTCTCTATTAGTTCTCTTCCTGTTTCCTACAATCTAATATAAACTCTAGGTTAGGAACTCATAGCCTACAAAAAAAAAAAAACAAAAAACCCTCATAGTCTGCACTCACTTGAGAGTAATAAGTATTTATGAAATGGGATCACTGCGAGATGCCTCAAGAAAATCCTTGATCAGAACTTGCAGATGCACAAAGATGTGACACTTGATTAATCTAATGGTATATATTAGTTGGTTGAAAATTGGAATCAATGCTAACTACCCAGTAGAAGGTGTACAATTGTATCAATAAAGAAGTCCGCCATGTGAAAACTCTCATGCATCAGTTTAGCAAAATAGTAGATTAGTATCAATAAAAAGTAAAGATATATGAAAATGCTCATGAATTAGTTCCCTTTCAGATTTATATCAGTTTAAATTAAATAACAAATTATTCAGATTTTGTTTGTTTTTGTATGAAGATTTTATATCCCACAACCTTTTCATATTTTAATGCCTTTTAATCTAAAGTTTTCTTATTACCAATAAAAAAATTATGTCTAATTATATTAGATAGAAATTGAATTTATTGGAACCATCAACAAGAGTAGATTTGGGCAATATCTCATCATTATCTTTTGATAATGGTTGTTATTGGTTATCATTTTTCCTAATTGATGTTGGAAACATGTTGCAGGTGGCCTTTTTTTTTTTTTTTAAGCTCAAAAATTTAAATCATTGGTGGAAGTTGAAAAGATATGAAAACCATGGAGTTATCTTGTACACTTAATTTATGTTCAGTAATCTCGTGCTTTTTGTTTTTTCTAGTGGTAGATAATCTTGTGCTATTAGAATTGTTGATTCTTGCATTATGGAAATCACTCGCTATTGCTTTTGCTTTTATGCTTTTGTATGCATTGAATTGATGGCCATGGAAAAGATGGTGAAGAAATTGACGGCAACCAAAGACATGAATAATTTGTTTTGTTTTAAAAATGTTATATATTGTCTTTTATTACAATAGAAGTATAGAGATAAGAGTCTAAATCTCATAGGTCTTTTGAGTACATGTTGTAGGAATTGTTATATTTTATTACTAGCAACAAAAAAACTAATTTTGTTAGATAATATTATTGTCCTCTAATTTAGTTTGACCCTAGCAAACAAGTCGGATCGGGGTAAATTAGGTCGGGCTAGAGATAAAGCACACTTTTTAGACCCAACTTGACCTATGTATTTTTAATGACATGGAAAAATTAATCTAGTTTGTGCCGAGACTCAAACACAGGACAATATGGATTTCAAATGAGCAACCCTACCACATGCAATACCACAGAGCATCTTAATGAGAAAGGGACCCGGCCCCACTTTGGAATATTGACTATGAGTTGAAATTTATCTACGAGGTATTTATAAAAATAACTATATTTTTAGAATATTGACCCCTATAAATATTGTTGTTATTATTTTCATACTTATACATTGTACTTTAAGCATAGATTATCAAACTTTTGAATTAACTATTTTATATAATTCCCTGTATAGTCATTAATTTTCTATGAAAACCATTTTATAATAAATCTAAACTCAAATGAATATATAATATATGGAATTGATCAACAAAAATAATAAGTTTCATAATTAATAAGAAAATGACAATATTATTGAAAAATGAAAAACTCGCGACAACAGCGTGGAGCTAAAGAGGAGGCGGGAAACTTTGCATGTAACTGATGTACTATCATGCACTCTTGCCGAGGGAGAAAGGGTGGAGTCTGGTGTTTTTCTTTTTTGTGTGTGTGGCTTTAACTTTTATAAATCGTGATGTAAATGGAGTGGAACACTATGATAGACCCCATCTATTAAAAATCACAATCATTAAGGCAAATATCCTTGCTATTTATGGAATACCTCAAATTCTCACCTCATTCTGGGTTATTTCCAAGGTCAAATTGATTCTCTGATAAAAAAAAAAAATACAAAATACTAGAGTTTTCGAAATGAAGTTTTTTTTTTTTTTTGTGTGTGATTTGGACTCTCCATCATGCCTTTTGTCTATTAAGAAACTCCCAATATCATCATATTTCTATCAAGGCAAAAGTATTTGAGTGTTAATGGGTCCCACTATCTATAAGTGCCACTAATCTATGGAATTTCAACTGTTTATGTTTCTTCTGATTATATGATTTTTTTTTCTTTTTTTTATTAGATAGTGAAATGCCGATTTCTGGGTTGTCTGGTTTATTTAATCCTTAGTCTTTTTTATTTAATCCACTCTCGGTTCTAGGCTATTTGCATTCTTTTTTATCTATTGATTTCGATTGTACACTTTTTTTAAGAATGCGGAACTAATGGTAAAAGGAATCTCCACTAATATTGGTCCATCTAAATAAAGAATTAAGCTCATTCTTATTATCATCATTTTCTACTTTCTCCAATATAATTCTATTTCTCTATGTCAACAAGAGAACTTTCATTTTTTCCATTCATTTACTTTTAAGTTCATTGTATTTCTTTAGAGCAACTTCTATAATTTTTTTTGTTTCTTTGTGTCTCTTTTTAGTACCTTCTCATGTCCCATTTGCATGTTTAGTTTAGAACAGTGTTCAACTCATTTTAAAATGTGAGAATCTTCAGACAATTGGTGCAATTATTAAACATTTCAACTTGAGAGTTAAACCTTTTTTAATTCATTTACTTTTGAGTTCATCATATTTTATTTGAGAAATTTAGTTATGTCATTTTAATATGATTTATACAAAAGAATCATCATTTAAAATTTCTATAGATTTGCAATATTTTTATGGTTTGTATTTGTATGGTTTTCATAGATTGTGAGTTTCTTTTTTTCCCCTTTTTTATTTCAACTTTTGGGTATTGGGTTCTCCTTTTTTTTTCCCCCTTTTAAATCACTTTTTATCATGAGATTTTCTGTGAATTCTCATTTTTCTGTTCTATTTTTAAAATTTTTTTAATGCTTATCATTGTGAGTTAATTATTTATTTTACTTCCTTTGGGTTCTTTAAGTTCTCTTTGTGAAATCTTTTTATGGATTTTTCTTATTTCTTTTGTGGCTTCATATTTTCATTTTTGAGTATTAGATTATCATAAGTTGGTTTGATTCTTCTAAATTTATTTTATCATTGTATTGTCTATGAATCTTTATTTACATATATTTTTATAGCCTTTTTAATAAAATTTATTTCATTTTATTTTGTATTTCTTTTACTATAATTTCTCACTTGTGATGGATTTTTAGTTTTTTTTTTTTTTTTTAATGATGATTTTTCATGAGTTTGTGGGTTCTTGTCTTTGCCCTTCTATGCTCCGTTGTTGAGGTTTTTTTTTTTTTTTTTTTGTCTCATGAGTGTTTGATTCTTTTAAATTGCTTATGTTATTGAGTTGATTATGGATTTTCATTTCTATGTGTCTTTCAAATTTCATTGGATTTTATTCATAGTTTATATTGTTTGTTTGTTTTGATTTTTTTTTTTTAGTTTTCTTGATCATTAATCTTCAAGTTTCTTGGGCTTGTGTTTTTTTTTTTTTTTAAATTATATGGTATTCGATATTGAATTCTTATGGACTTCTTTTCTTTTTTTTTTTTTTTTTTTTTTTTTTTTTTTGTCCTCTCTCTCAGACTAAAACCTTTTGCATTTAATTTTAAAGAATCTGATCATAAAATTTTTTTATACATTTTAATATTATGATTATATTGGCATGGGCGTGTTTTTCTAGTTTATATATATGAAGCGAATTGGTTTCAATTGGCAATTTTGAATTTGATTTTGACTGCCCAATTTGTTTTGACTATCCAATTTATTTTGAAGGCAAAGATTTGATATGTGCTTCCACCCCACAATAATGGGGGGATCCTCCACTACTATACGTTTCATGTTCTTTATAAATACCACATGGGGGCATACTAAACCATTTCTCTCTCTTTGCTTGTAGATGACATCAAAGTGATATTTCTTATAATGGTATTGGTAACATCCAAATCATAAAACATAAAATATCTCTCCCACTCTCTTTCCTTGTAAATGAGATCCCATATATAATGGTGACATGAATAACTCTCTCCCTTTCCTTATAAATGAGATCAAAATGAGATTTTTTTAATGGTAACGTCCAATTCATATAAATGCATATCAATATCAGATTCCTTATACCTGTAATATTCAATTCATATAAATGCATATCAATATGAGATTCCTTATACCTGTAATATTCAATTCATAGAACTGCAAAAATCTAAGGCACTATGAGGCCTCCGAGAGGTATGAACCTCCCTCTCCATTCTCTGTGTTTCTTCTATGGCCTCAATGGGCTGTTGTATTCTTCTCTTTTTATCTTGGCCTCAATGGGCTGTTGTACTTTTCTCTTTTTATCTTATCCTTTTGTTTAGTGAGAAATGAAGCCTATATGCTCTTTTGATATGGCAAGAAAAATCTATTATGAGATTCATGGAAATTCAGGAGGAGGAAATCGATGATAGAAGCGTGAAATGGACTCAGTAGAAGGTGGGAAGAATTGGGCAAGGTTAAGTCTTGGTGGTATGGAGGCTGACGGACAATAACTTAGATCATTAAGAGTTTCACATCAGGTGCAGTGGAAAATTATTGTTGAAGCGAGTGAATATCTAGATAATTTTTTGACTGGGTATTATACAAAGGAAATCCTATGGTTGTTAAAGGTCTTGGTTTTTGCTAGAGGTACGGTTGCGTTGTAATGATTATTTGTTTGGTTTTGATTTTTTAAATTTCTTTTGAATTTTAACTTTATATGTTTCATTGGTACTAATTTTTGTCATTGGATACCATTAATAAATTTGAAGATTTGGCACTAATTGGGATGATTGGTATAACTTTTTATTTTACTTTTCTTTCTTTATTTATTTTTTATGAAAATTGTTTATGTTGCAACATTCTCATAGGAAGTTGGCCAGCATTCTTTAAGAAGGGGCACCAACACACACTTGCAAATGGAAGCAACGATTCAAGACTCTTAACCCGTCCTAAAATTTAGGATCGGTTAAGAGATGTGTTTTGAGGGAAGAGAAAAGGTGATGGGAGAGAACCACTCCTTTTTTTTTCCGCCATTGTTTAATGATAAGTTAGTGACCTCTCATGATGATGAATGGTGTCAGTGAATTAGGGTTGGTTCCATAAACCAGTATAACTTTTTTCAAATTAATTATCTTATTTATGTTTATTGGAAACGAACACTTTCCTTGGCTACATTGCTGAATGAATAAGAAACTACCACTATCATTGTCGTAAATGATTTTCTCCACTCCATAGGGTCAGCTGAAACATATGAAGTAACTATAGAAGAAAAAAAAAAAGAAAAGAAAAGACGAAAGATGTAAATGAGTTATGTTAATTAACATAACGGTTTTTATGAGTTAGCATAATGCATTGAGGTCTGTATATGGATCACCCCACCATTAGTGCCTAGGTAAACCCTACATGCTTTTTTTTTTTTTTTTTTTTTTTGTTGCTTTACATGAATATGCTCTGTAAAATAGAATATCAACAAATGTTCAACTGTAGAAGCTAATATATGTTCACAAATTAACAAGTAAAGTCAATGTTTAAAAAAAAAGAAAAAGGAAAAATAGAATTGAGACTAATAAATTGCTTCGGTTTTTTTTTTTTTTTTTTTTTTTCAATACGTAATTTATGTGATAAATAAGAGATTCCATCTATGGAGTCCAAACACGTCACTGTTACATCAACTTTTGTGTTTTATATACTGTATTTAGTGTTTGTAAATTTTAATAGTTGATTGTTTGGGTATTAGCTCAATTGTTGATGGTATCAACCAAAGTTCCATCCGTTCATGAATGGGGAACATAAAACACACTACAATCCTCAAAGAGTTGGAATTCATAAGTATCATAGCAAACATGGGTACACTTTCGCATGTATCTTTACATGCGAATAAGAAGAAATTTATCTGTTGTTCTCTTTGTATATGTTTTTATATCTATTTATTTCTTATCACATCTGTTTGTGTATGAGTTATGTTATGAATTTAGAAATCAAATGGCGTCAATGTCTCCACTTCTTACCTTTTGCAGGAAATTTTTCATAGAATTTGCAATTGGGAAATACTTGGATGAAAGCTATGCTCCAGACCTCAAAATATCAGACATTGGTTACTTCAACCCAAGAAGCAAAAACTAATATGCTCATGGAATATTTACTTGATAATGATTTGAAGAGATTTTCTAAGTTGAAAAGGGGGCCATGAAAATGAAAGTTCTTACAAAATGCACTCAATCAAACATCCTTTTTTTAGTTATCCTTAGTTACATACATGAGTTGGTCATATGATGTGTGAGCCTGGCTGGATTTGAAAGAAAACACATTGTCAATTTATTGAATTTGTAAAAATTATGGTATTTAATTATGGGAGGTGTTCTTGTGAGAGACACTCTCACCTTATAGTAAGGTGAGAGTGTCTCTCACAAGAACACCTCCCTTTAATTATAGCTATCGGATTGTGTTAAATTTGACCTCATGGATGTTACTAAATTACAAATCTATGACATTGAAGAAAATTTTAATGATCAAACTCAAATGGATATGCTGCGAAATAAATAATTAATGGGCACACCATTGCAAGGTGAGGAAAAGTAATCAAGAGTTAATTTGAATATTCTTCAGGAAGGTTAATCCATGTCCAACGTGTACCTACTTTGAGTTGTATTTAGGAAAGGAACAACAAAAGGTTCCTTTGCTTCCTCGAAGATCCGCAAGGTGATATCCTCAACATAGACAATTGAATCTAAATCACTATAGACAATTGAATCTACAACTAGATCTTTTGTTGCTTCTCGTTTTTCATGTTTACATCTATTTTAATTTTCTCAATTCTTTTCTCACAGTGGTTATCTTCTAATTTACGTTAATGTAAGTTAATTTTTCTTTTCATTGAAGGTAATAAATAACTCATTGATTTTTTTTATTAGGGTTAAACTCTAAACTACCTCTATCGATTTTTTATTTTAGACCTTTAAATTATAACTTCCACTAATGATGTTACCTGTGCTCAGCACGGGGGGCTTTTCGCTAGTCTACTTTGACAATTATAGAGACCCTTTTTTTTTTTTTTTTTTGATAGTTTGGAGTTACTTGGAATGAATCATGTAAGAATCAAATTCACTTTTATCAATCAATGTGCTGCTCTCCTCCTCCTCCTCCTTAACAAATATACAAGCCAAAAGGCCAAGGTGTTAAAGAGTGGGGGAGCTTCAATGGTATGCTATCTTCAATAAGATGGCTACTGTTTAGACTGTGATAGAAATCCTACACTTGTGCAAATAGGATTTCATTCCAGGTATCTGGAATGCCAGGCAGGCACCAATGCAAACAATCACGCATCCCTTCAGTGGCTTTGATACTGTACCGCGATATGTGGCCTTCATCTCTCAACTGTGAAATGGCAGTTATGTCTAGAAGCCTGACCCTCGTGCCCTCAACGGCACCCGCCACAACTGTGTCTTGAGATTCATCCTGTGAAACTGTGTCCCCTGAAGCCAAAGGAGCTGTGTTATCGCAGCTACCACCAGTATTCCAATCCCCATTGAAGAAATGCCTGGGTGATAAGGTCCTGAAAAAAGCTTTCAGCCGTGGATGCTTTGGAAGCTCTGAATCCAGCCACTTCACAACACTCTGAATTGCAAAGTTCTTTGCATTTCCTATGGGAGCAAGGTTCCGATTTTTGTTGGGCTCACCATTCACATGCATCACCCAATGGTTTGCATTAAACTTGCCTCTGTTCCAATGGTGTCCTGTATTGAGAACCAAAACATCCAACATGTGGAGGTAGCGCAGCAAGAAGGCTGCAGGACGATCCAGATGCATGGCATATTCTGTAGCTGGTTTAGTCATGTTCAGTGGCTCCAAGTCACAGAGGCTTGCAGACCAGTGATAAGAGAATGGTGGTATTGGTTGTTGGAAATCGGTACGCCCACCCATCTGGTCTCATAGCACCTTCAGCTTTGACAAAGCCGTACTGCCATCCAACATCTTCCACTTCTGGGCTGTCTTTCCCTCCAGTGACCATACACATCATGGACTGGAATTGCTGCCTGCCCAAGGAATCCCCTACAAAAGCAATAGTCTTGTCCTGCATCCTGGAAATAATCACAAATGTCGACCATGCAAAATTTCAAAGTCCTGACTAAAACATAAAAGAAATGATTGGTAACAAAAAAAGATAAGGAAAAAAGAAAAAGAGAAAGAAACGAACCCCACACACGAGCCCTGGAACAGGAATTTTTAAGGCCCTCCACCACAGGAAAATTTACAGTTTGCTGCAATTCCTATCCTACACAAGCAGGATCTATGATTTGGTGATTGTTGACACCAAAAATGTCACTTTGCCTCTTTAACATCAAGAAAGCTGCATGAAGTCGCAACATGCCATAAATAGGCAATGCAACTTCTCCAAAAAATCAAATCTTGTCAGAATCAAACAAAAACTGCAAGATCCTTCAAGACAGCCAAGGGAGGAGTACACAAGGAGTTTCGGGCCATTTCAGAATCATTTGGCCTAACTTCGCTTCTCCGACAGCTAAATTGGCGCTCCTGGCGGCGACATCATCGAAGACGTCAAAACTTCGATCAAAGCCTACGGATGACTCCAGCATGTCTCAAAAGGGCTCCATGCCAAATTTCAAGTCAAACTGACAACGTTTGAACCTCCATCAATGCTCGAGCAGCAAAATCAAGCCTCCCGGCGGCGGGAACCACCGAAGCCTTCGCTCATCAAACCAAGTGCATGAGTGGCTTCAACATGCTTCCAAAAGGCTGCACGTCGAGTTTCAGGTCATTCCGACAACGTTTGACCAGGTTTCGACGCTCCGAAAGAAAATCAAGCCTACCGGCGGCGGAGCTCCCCGGGACCATGGTTTCCAAGACAGAGCCTGTGGATCATCTCAAGATGACTCCAATAGGTTCCCTGTCAAATTTCAGGTCAATCGGACATCGTTTGACCGCACATCAACGCGCGGCATCTCCCTCGCGGTAAAATCAAGTCTACTGGCGACGGGACCCCAAACGGCTTCAAAACTCAAACAAAAGCCTATGGTTGGTCTTATTTATTGCTCAGGAGGCTTCACCTCAAATTTCAGGTCATTCCGACATCGTTTGACCAAGTTTCAGCTTCTGGCGGAAAATCAGCAGCTCTACGCGACAAAGTCTTCGGCTTTCCCGGAAAATTGGAAACTTTGCACTCTAAAAATGCAAGGATTCTCATCAGGTTTTCTACAGGGAAATCAAGCCAATAAATGAGAAGAAATGTCAGGAAAAATACAGAAGAAAACGGCGACGAAAAAGACCGCAAAACGGACCAAAAAGGGGAGAAAAACCCCAGGGTCGCCGGCGACCATGGCCCATGGTCGCCAGCAACCATGGAAGTCCGGGTCACTGGATTTTTCGCCGGTGACCCGTTTTTCCGTCCCTTTTCGCGTTTCGCGCACTTTGGCCCTTGTGGTTTCCTGAAAATGTGATTTTTAGTGCTTGAAATTGACTCATATCCGACGACATCTCAGATCCGCCATCAAAAGCATAAAATCATCATTGATCGCTCCAAGATCGCCGACCGGTTGACCTAAAAAGTGCTCTTTCTGTCCGACTGATCGAGAAATCGACAAGACAGATGTCACCGGCCCGCTGCTAGCTATCAATGTCTGAAATTACACGGTCATCCGATGTCGATCAGCATGTAGATCCATCGGTGATCATCTCCAAAAGAATCCCAAAAGACGCGGCGCGGCCCGCGACTCTTCAACTGCTCGGCGACCATTTAATGCAGTTAATTGACTAGCTTTATTGCAGTCATTAATTCATTTCTTTGGACGGCCCAATCAGAAGCAAGCATTCAGGAGTTACAAATCAATTAAGTCATGGCATTCAAGCCATGAAACTCCTCCCATTATGGTAATTAAGGTGATTAAAAGCCCTTAATCTCCATCGGCCAATCAGATTCAAGGAAAAAGGAGTTACAAAATCAAGAAATAAATCTTGTAACTCCTCCCATTAAAGCCATTAAAGCCCATAAACTCTCCTAATGGCTACCAAGAGCCTATAAATAGGAGAGCTTTCCAAGAAGAAAGGGATAGGAAAAGGACGAACGGAAAACCGAAGATCGAAAATCAAAAGGTACAGAGAATCCCGAATTCCAGACAGAGTCTAGAGAAAGAGAGAAAATTCTGCAGAAATTCTACATCAAGCACCACTACAAGGTGACAAAAAGTCCCTTGGAGGGTACTCCCCCCCAAGGTCCTTGCCTTCTCCCGCTGCCTCCAATGGCTTAGACGTGGCTTTTCAGCCCGTCTACTTAGCTTTTTATTGGACATAGTGTCACGACCCGGGCCCGAGATCCGGTAACCCCGAGCCGTGATCCCATACTTACTCCCGTAAATCCCGAATTAACCGAAGTTAAAACGGAATCCACAAGGGATAACAATCTCAATAGACCTGTTAATTACACAAACCTGCGGAAACGATTTCAATTGACAATAGCAATTAAGATGTACATGTATACAAAATAATGTCCCCTATACATGAGTACTATCCATCATTTGCCCATCAAATACTGCATGGCCAAAATATTGTGCAACGACCATTAATTACATCAATGACCATTAATTACAACCCAAAATGATTATACAAAAGAATGACTTCATGAAATATTTCCAAAATGTAATATTCTTTCTCGCACTCGGATACCCGTGTCAAACGGTATCCCGGCCATTCCATTCGATTAAACCTCCTGGAGGAACCGGAACAGTCTCCTCCGCTCCCGCCGGGGGCGCTGCTGCACCGGTAAGGACAACCGGGCCTGTAATGTCATCAATAACACTAATGAACACGACGGTTCAACAATGTATAAACAGATATTGTAATAGCATGTTAACCCATAAATTAAACTCATTCCATCTATTAATAACAGTTCCAATACCAGATAAGTCTGGAAAGTTCCTACAATAGGATGTGTGTACATAAAAGCTAAACTTGTGGTCATGCGTTGGGTGGACACTACCATAGCATTCATTTTCCATTTCATTTCATTTACCATCTTCCCTCAACAGAAGGATTCATCTTCCAACTGGAAGGCATCGATCAATACCATAGATATGATCGGAATTAGTGGGACTTACTAGTGTCCGGGCCAGGGACAACTAGCATCACCACGGAGCTCCGGAACGCCCCCAAATACCATCTACTGCAGTAGGATTAGACATTTGTCTCACTTATTCATTTATTGAACTCATTTAGAGTTCTAGTACAATTGCTAGGTAGTGCCAGACTCCAAGGTCAACATTTCTCAGTGAACAATCCAATCCTAGATTCGATTCGATTCAATTCAATTCAATGATTCTCTTCCTAGTAAAAGAAGAAAAGGATAATAATACCAATCACATTAGATTGGGATACATTGTTACAATAGGAATTGCTGGACAATTATGATTCTAATTAATTCTTTCTTAAGTCTAAACCACCATATAGATATAGCCAACGGTACTAAATGCACGTGTTATTCTTGATGAGCATCACCTTTATATTTAGTGTGTGCATTATAGTCCCCGTGGTTATCATCCATGGAGTTTAGACCACAACTTATTAACCATGAAGTCCTTCCTTCATTATCCTTAATTCTCAATCATTTCACTTTACTCCACGATTAGTCTTTGAACTAAATTAGGGAGCATTATACTCACAAAGAGTGCTACAAACTTTCGTAAAAATCCAAAACTCACTTAACATTCTTTCCCTCGATTTTCTATACTTAATAGTCTTTAATTAGGGTACACTTAGTTCTAGGACTCATTCATAGTCCATTCTTATTATAAATAAGGTACCGGCACAATTAATCACCGATCTCAACCGGACTCAAAATGAGCCCTCCGATCGATCGGACTGAAACCACGTCCAGTTAGTGACTTGTCCGATCGATCGGCCTGCTGGTCCGATCGATCGGACTGAAAACATGTCCAGTTAATGACTTGTCCGATCGATCGGCCTGCTGGTCCGATCGATCGAACCTGGGACGAAACCCTTCTAAAAATCAGTCCGAAATCTGATTCTTCTTCCTCTTTCTCTACTTCTAATACATTCAAAGCTTACAACCAATTGGGAATCTCCTATTCCCCTCCTCATCCACAATCCATCAATAAAAACACACATTTAATCATCTATTAATCATTCCATTCATTCCATAAACAACTCAAAGCTCAATAACAATGTATAAAAATCTAAATCCATGGAAACTATAAGTATTTCTACATTGATTAACAATAACTACAACCAAATGCTTATACTTGCCTCTTAAAGCCAACTCACTCAATGTCCTTTGCTTAGCTAGCTTTTGGAGAAGAAAACCCCCAAATCTCAAACCCTAAATCCATAAACATGCAAATACACAACCTTTAAGCTATTTGTGCAAGAAATCTCTCCTCACTACTCAATGTAACTTGTAGATCCTAAGAGAAGAACCATTACTTACTTGTAGTTCCAAACAAAAGATCTTGAGTTCCCTTCTAAGCTCTATCACTTCAACAATGAAGAAGAAGGCTTGAGGAAGAAGATGAAGTTGAAGATGAACTCCTCAAAACCCCCTTGAAATCACTTCTAACTTCTCTTTTGACAAGGAGAATGGAAGAGAAAAGAAGAGAAAGAACCTAGGGTTTGGCTTGAAATGCTTGAATGAATGCATTTCATTCTAATATAATGCCTCCTTACACTATAACCCCCTCTCATTTATCCTTATTTCATTTTGAGTCAAATGAACCCTCACTTGGCCCATTTGAGGTCAAATGGGACCGCGCCTATTACGAAAGTTAAAGCACTATTCAAGATACACACATTGGTATTAAGAATTTCCGTATTCGACGAAATACGCAAAAACTCGTATTTACGAGAAAGTCCTTAGCCTACTTTATCTAAGTCCAAATTCATTTTAACCAACCCAAATCCATTCAAATTCATTCCATTATGCTTAATGCAGCACTTGAGACTAATTTGTCTTTCTTTGGTCATTAAACTTCATTGACCCAATTATCCGTGCTTAATTAGCATAAATCCTAATTAATTAGCATTGATTTCGATTAATTAGAGTTAATCTTGATTAACTCGGGGCAGGGTCTTACACATAGGACCTTCTCTTGGTCTTTGTCCTCTAAAAACCTGAGGTTATAGCCAAGCCAAGCGAATCAAGAGCATCCTCTTTTCTCATCTGCATGGATGATGGCGAAGCCCATACATGGCTTGCGACCGTCAATCTGAACGAGTCCCCCACAATCTCCTGAAAAGTTAGATCCTCCTTTTCTTGCTTTTCATTATAGTTTGTATTTTTCTAAAAGAGACAAAAATCACAACTCTTGTCTTTCATTATTGATGAGAATTGTAAATCGGCTATAAACGCCAAAATCGGCTATAAATGCCAAACAAAATCGCCTTTCACGGCAAACCAAGAAAATGTCTCTTTTCTTAAATATTTGTGCAATGGAAAACTTGAAAGAAGTTGATTTCCTTTTTACTTGCGAAGGTTGATCTTCGGATTACCACTTGCAATTCCAAGTAAAATAGAAAATCTGGCACACCCACACAAAGAAATGTTGATGCACGCTTCAGCCCCCCGGGCGCGAAAGGGCCGGACCCGACGGACTCCCACGTCCACCGACCCCGGTAGCACCCTCGGCAGGAGCACATTCCATCAGTGATCTATACCGAAATCTCCCTGACTAAAAAATGATAGGCAATCAGCAAAGAGATTTTCTGGACTTTTGTATGCTATTTCAACATTCTCTTTATATGCTACAAAATTAAAGACCTTGGAATTAAAATATCCCAATTTGGAAAGATTTTGTGACATTCTCTACAAAGGGTGGGCAATGAGCTGGATCATTGCAGAATAAGGGGCAACATACTAATCTGTGGTTATATAGGACCATATAATTCTTCACCCACCAAAATAACTTCACCGTACCCATTTGCACTTAACTAGTAATAATGAGATCATTATTATATATGAAGCGAAGTGGTTTCAAATTGAAATCAGTTCCAATTAGTTTTGACTCATCCAATTTACCAATTTAATTTAGTTTGACCCTAGCAAATGGGTCGGAACGGGGTAAATTAGGTCGAGCCAGAGATAAAGCACACTTTTTGGACCCAACCCGACCCGTGTATTTTTAATGACATGGTAAAAATTATGGTTTGTGCCGAGACTCGAACTCAGTACAATATGGATTTCAAAGGAGCGACCATACCACTGCACCACAGAACATCTTTTTGTTAATAGTTATCAACAAAAACTTAAAATTAGTCAATGAGAAAGGGACTCGGCCCCACTTTGGAATATTGACCGTGAGTTGGAATTTATCTACGAGGTATTTATAAAAATAACTATATTTTTAGAATATTGACCCCTATAAATATTGCTGTTATTATTTTCATACTTATGCATTGTACTTTAAGCATAGATGATCAAACTTTTGAAATAACTATTTTATATGATTTCCTATATAGTCATTAATTTTCTATGACAACCATTTTACAATAAAACTAAATTCAAATGAATAAATAATATATGGAATTATCAAAAAAAATAATAAGTTTCATAATTAATAAGAAAATGAAAATATTATTGAAAAAAGAAAAACTCGCGACAATAGCGTGGAGCTAAAGAGGAGGTGGGAAACTTTCCATGTAACTGATGTGCTACTATGCACGCTTGCCGAGTTAGAAAAGGTGGAGTCTGTTTTTTTTTTTTTTTTTCTTTTATGTGTGTGTGGGTTTAACTTTTATAAATCATGATGTAAATGGAGTGGAACAGTACGACAGACCCCATCTATTAAAAATCACAATCATTAAGGCAAACATCCTTGCTATTTATGGGATACCTCAAATTCTCACCTCCTTCTGGGTTATTTCCACCATCAAATTGATTCTCTGATAAAAAAAAAATACAAAATACTAGAGTTTTTTTTTTTTTTTTTTTTTTTTTTTTTTTTTTTGTGATTTGGACTCTCCATCATGCCTTTTGTCTATTAAGAAACTCCCAATATCATCCTATTTCTATCAAGGCAATAGCATTTGAGTGTCAATGGGTCCCGGTGTCTATAAGTGACACTAATCTAAGGAATTTCAACTATTTTTGTTTCTTTTGATTATATGATTTTTTTTCTTTTTTTTTTAGATAGTGAAATGCCGATTTCTGGGTTGTCTGTTTTATTTAATCCTTAGTCTTTTTTATTTAATCCACTCTTGGTTCCGGGCTGTCTGCATTTTTTTTTATCTATTGATTTTGATTGTACACTTTTTTTTAAGAATGCGAAACTAATGGTAAAAGGAATCTCCACTAATATTGGTCCATCTAAATAAAGAATTAAGCTCATTCTTATTATCATAATTTTCTACTTTCTCCAATATAATTCTATTTCTCTATGTCAACAAGAGAACTTTCATTTTTTTCCATTCATTTACTTTTAAGTTCATTGTATTTCTTTAAAGCAACTTCAATAAAAAAAAATTTGTTTCTTTGTGTCTCTTTTTAGTACCTTCTCATGTCTCATTTGCATGCTTTGTTTAGAACAGTGTTCAACTCATTTTAAAATGTAAGCATCTTCAGACAATTGGTGCAATTATTAAACATTTCAACTTGAGAGGTATACCTTTTTTAATTCATTTACTTTTGAGTTCATCATATTTTATTTGAGCAATTTTAGTTATGTCATTTTAATAAGACTTATACAAAAGAATTATCATTTTAAAATTTCTATTGATTTGTAATATTTTTATAGTTTGTATTTGTATGGTTTTCATAGATTGTGAGTTTCTTTTTTTCCCCTTTTTTGTTTCAACTTTTGGGTATTGGGTTCTCCTTGTGTTTTTTTTTTTTTTTTAATCACTTTTTAGCATGGATTTGCTGAGAATTCTCATTTTTCTGTTCTATTTTTAAAATTTTTGTAATGCTTATCATTGTGAGTTAATTATTTATTTTACTTCCATTGGGTTCCTTCTGTTCTCTTTGTGAAATTTTTTTATGGATTTTTCATGTTTCTTTTGTGGCTTCATATTTCCATTTTTGAGTATTCGATTATCATAAGTTGGTTTGGTTCTTCTAAATTTCTTTTATCATTGTATTGCTATGAATCTTTATTTATATATATTTTTATAGCCTTTTTAATAAAATTTATTTCATTTTATTTTGTATTTCTTTTACTATAATGTCTCACTTGTGATGGGTTTTTAGGTTTTTTTTTTTTTTTTTTTTTATGATGGTTTTTCATGAATTTGTGGGTTCTTTGTCTTTGCTCTTCTATGCTCCATTGTGGAGTTTTTTCTTTCTTCTCATGAGTGTTTGATTCTTTTAAATTGCTTATGTTATTGAGTTGATTATAGATTGTCATTTCTATGTTTTATTTCTATGTGTCTTTCAAATTTCATTGGATTTTATTCATAGTTTAAATTGTTTGTTTGTTTTGATTCTGTTTTTTAGTTTTCTTGATCATTAATCTTCAATTTTCTTGGTCAATTTTCTTGGGCTTGTGTTTTTCTTTTAAATTATATGGTATTCACTATTCGGTATTGAATTCTTATGGACTTTTTTTTTTCCCTCTCTCAGACTAAAACCTTTTGCATTTAATTTTAAAGAAACCGATCATAATTTTTTTTTATAAATTTTAATATTATGATTATATTGGCACGGGCGTGTTTTTCTAGTTTATATATATGAAGCGAATTGGTTTTAATTGGCAATTTTGGATTTGATTTTGACTGCCTAATTTATTTTGACTATCCAATTTATTTTGAAGGCAAAGATTTGATATGTGCTTCTGCCCCACAATAATGAGTGGATCCTCCGCTACTGTACGTTTAATGTTCTTTATAAATACCAGATGGGGCATACTTAACCGTTTCTCTCTCTTTGCTTGTAAATGAGATCAAAGTGATATTTCTTATAATGGTATTGGTAACGTCCAATTCATAAAAAATAAAATAACTCTCTCACTCTCTTTCCGTGTAAATGAGATCCCGTATATAATGGTGACATGAATAACGCTCTCCCTTTCCTTATAAATGAGATCAAAATGAGATTTTTTTAATGGAAACGTCCAATTCATATAAATGCATATCAATATGAGATTCCTTATACCGGTAATATTCAATTCATAGAACTACAAAAATCTAAGGCACTATGAGGCCTCCGAGGTATGAATCTCCCTCTCCAATATTCTCTGTGTTTCTTCTATGGCCTCAATGGGCTGTTGTATTTTTCTCTTTTTATCTTATTCTTTTGTTTAGTGAGAAATAAAACCTCTATGCTCTTCTGATATTGCAAGCAAAATCTATTATGAAATTCATGGAAATTCAGGAGGAGGAAATCGATGATAGAAGCGTGAAATGGACTCAGTAGACGGTGGAAAGAATTGGGCAAGGTTAAGTCTTGGTGGTATGGAGGCTGATGGACAATAACTTAGATCCTTAAGAGTTTCACATCAGGTGCAGTGGAAAATTATTGTTGAAGTGAGTGAATATCTGGATAATTTTTTGACTGGGTATTATACAAAGGAAATCCTATGGTTGTTAAAGGTGTTGGTTTTTGCTAGAGGTACGATTGCGTTGTAATGATTGTTTGTTTGGTTCTAATTTTTTAAATTTCTTTTGAATTTTAACTTTATATGTTTCATTGGTTTAATTGTCGTCATTGGATACCATTAATAAATTTGAGGATTTGGCACTAATTGGGATGATTGGTAGAACTTTTTATTTTACTTCTCTTTATTTATTTATTTTTTATGAAAATTGTTTATGTTGCAACACTCTCATAGGAAGTTGGCCAGCATTCTTTAAGAAGGGGCACCAACACACACTTGCAAATGGCACCAACGTTTCAAGACTCTTAACCCGTCCTAAAATTTAGGATCGGTTAAGAGATGTGTTTTGAGGGAAGAGAAAAGCTGATGGGAGAGAGCCACTCTCTTTTTTTTCTACCATTGTTTAATGATAAGTTAGTGACCAATCATGGTGATGAATGGTGTCAGTGAATTAGGTTCCATAAACCAGTATAACTTTTTTCAAATTAATTATCTTATTTATGTTTAGTGGAAACGAACACTTTCCTTGGCTACATTGCTGAATGCGTAAGAAACTACCACCATCATTGTCATCAATGATTTTCTCCACTCCATAGGGTCAGCTGAAACATATGAAGTAACTATAAAAGAAAAAAATGACTAAAGATGTAAATGAGTTATGTTAATTAACATAACGGTTTTGGTGAGTTAGCATAATGCATTGAGGTCTGCATATGGATCACCCCACGCCTAGGTAAACCTACATGCTTTTTTTTTCTTTTGTTGCTTTACATGAATATGCTCTGTAAAATAGAATATCAATTCACATGTCAACAAATGTTCAACTGTAGAAGCTAATATATGTTCACAAATTAACAAGTAAAGTCAATGTTAAAAAAAGTGAAAAAGGAAAAATAGAATTGAGACTAATAAATTGCTTCGGTTTTTTTTTTTTTTTTTTCTTTTTTTTCAATACGTAATTTATGTGATAAATAAGAGATTCCATCTATGGAGTCCAAACACGTCACTGTTACATCAACTTTTGTGTTTTATATACTGTATTTAGTGTTTGTAAATTTTAATAGTTGATTGTTTGGGTATTAGCTCAATTGTTGATGGTATCAACCAAAGTTCCATCCGTTCATGAATGGGGAACATAAAACACACTACAATCCTCAAAGAGTTGGAATTCATAAGTATCATAGCAAACATGGGTACACTTTCGCATGTATCTTTACATGTGAATAAGAAGAAATTTATCTGTTGTTCTCTTTGTATATGTTTTTATATCTATTTATTTCTTATCACATCTGTTTGTGTATGAGTTATGTTATGAATTTAGAAATCAAATGGCGTCAATGTCTCCACTTCTTACCTTTTGCAGGAAATTTTTCATAGAATTTGCAATTGGGAAATACTTGGATGAAAGCTATGCTCCAGACCTCAAAATATCAGACATTGGTTACTTCAACCCGAGAAGCAAAAACTAATATGCTCATGGAATATTTACTTGATAATGATTTGAAGAGATTTTCTAAGTTGAAAAGGGGGCCATGAAATTGAAAGTTCTTACAAAATGCACTTAATCAAAAATCCTTTTTTTAGTTATCCTTAGTGTAAGTGCCTAAATTATTACGGACTTAGTTTAAGTGATGAAGGGGATTAGGAAGATCTCGCTGAGCTGATCGGAGAAGTCACCGACGGCCTGAATCCTGAAAAGAGGGAAGAAAGAACGGTCAGGGCCCGAGGCTGCTGTCAGCCAAAGGCACTCCGACGCCTGAGTTAGTGCAGTCACTGAACTAGGGTGAAGTGGAGAAGATGTGGGTGAAATAAACAGGATGTAAACTGTATATTGCTTACCTCTTATGGGGCTCCCATGCAGGTATATGTAGGAGAGAATAGAAGGTTCTATAGTGGAGGTAGGTGAGGATACTTGTCCCATCAGCCTACTCCTAAGATGGTAGGTGAGGATACTTGTCCCATCGGACGTCCCCTCAACCCCCTCACATAAATGTGGAAGTGATAGGGAAGGTCCCTTATCAGTACTTGGCCACCTTCTGTCAGGGAGGCTCTACTACCATGTAGCCGTCCCATCTCATAAATGGTGATTAAGACGGACATCCATCTCGGTCAAGTGGACCGAGATGGGAATTACCGAGATCAGGGGATGCAGGAGGTCGGTCAGCAGATCGAATCCAACTCCAACTTGGCGACAGCTGGCACTCTTGCCGAACTGGAATAAATCAGGCCGGAGTAACCCCTAATTGGTATTTTGGTGCCGAGGCAGGAGATTACCTCGGTATTACGTAAGCACTCCACACAATTGCCCCTCAGCTGTCGAGCTCGTCAGCTCGGGGCTGAAACGAGGTCGAGAGCTGGAGACGTGGAAGCTTATGTGAATATCGAGCTAGTACACTTTTTATAACCGGCTGCGGATGTCACGGTCTTCATTATGACTTCATTTAAGAGTTCCATCAATCCATCGCCAGCCTGTCCGCTGGGAAGCGCCAAAATCGCTGCTCCTGCCCGAGAGAATTAATTACTCTGACGGCGTTTACTGCGGAAACCGCCCTGATCTTGACACGTGGCGCCGTCCGGTTTACAGTGCCGTAAACTGAAACGACGTGTGCGCCTTTTGAGGCGGTGTAATGAGGGCGTGCTTTTGGTTTTCGAGCAGACGTCTCGCTGCCCTATAAAAGCAATGCTTCATTCTTCCTCCGTCCACCTTTCTGCTCTGAACCTGGGGGAGACTCTGCCTGCGTGATTTCTCAGACCTTCTCTGTGTCTTCCCAACCTTTCTGTCCTTCTGCGTCTAGTTTACTGTAAGTCTTCTTCTCCCTGATCTTTCCTTTGAGCACCTCTTCTTCCAGTTTCTTCTCTTCAGTTAGGGTTTTTCGTTCACCCATCTTAGTCTTCAGAACCAAAACATGGGAAAAGGGGTTTACCGTTGTCTGGCCGATACCCCTGATGCTTTATTTAGGTTTAGGGCGACCTACGATATTCCGGACGACGTCCGGATTAGGCTGGATGATCCAGCGAATCCCTGGGACGGCGATGTCTACCGAGATGGGACGATGCCCTTCCCATTGGTCTCGGTAGTGGAAGGGGGAGTGAGGTTCCCTGTCCACCCGTTGCTCAGGCGATGCCTGGCAGCGTGGCATCTTGCCCCTTGCCAATTGATGCCGAACAGCTAGAAGATCATAATGGGGACGGTAGCGCTGAATAGGATTTTAGGCATCCAGCTCGGTGTCCACGACATTGAGGAAGCGTATGATATTAGCAAGTCCACCGGGGTGGTCGACGACCGTTATTACGTCCGGAGTAAGCCGACGATGGTCTCGTTTGTAAATGCCCTGGAGGACTCAATGCGCCACGCCGGGACTGACAGGTTGTTCGTTACCGGCAACTGGGAGATCGGTGCGAACGAAACCGAGGCAGAGAAGAGGTACCGGATACCTCGTCACTTTGGGCGCCTCCCAAGTAAAGCACCGAGCTCAAATAGCTTAACTTTTTATTCTGCTATCTTCCTGCCGAACTGACACATGCTGATCTGCTTTTCGTGCAGGCATTGCTGAGAGGAGACAAGCGGCCATTTCTTGACGGCTGGAAGAAGAACGGAGGTTGGTTCGAAAAAGTCCAGCACTACCAGGGGCATAAAGGCCGGGCTGCCTGGTGTCTCATAGGCTATCTGCCGAGATACAGGCATTATAACAAAAGGCAGGGGTCAGAAATCCTTGAGGTCGGGCCTAGCTACGCACCAGAGGCGGTTGGGCAAGAGCGGCCGATCTCACCCCTTACCGACCTGGAAGAAGTCTCTGAGGAGAATCGGCCCGGCACCGAGATGGGTCAAGATCCTCCTCTCACCAACCTCCGGGAGAAGCTCCTAGGAAAGCGGCCATCTTCGTCGTCGAGGTCGGCGCCCTCTTCTTCTTCTTCAAGGGACGCCCATCCGGCTCCCCCATCTGGCTCCTCCCGGGATGATTCAACTGCAGCTAGGGAGGAGAGGCAGACGAAGAGGGCGAAGGGCGAGGAGCCGCGCCAAACCAAGCCCCGGAAGGAAAGGGCTAGTCGGAAAGACCCGACGGAAG
This sequence comes from Umbellularia californica, assembly GCA_028538565.1. Taxonomy (NCBI): domain Eukaryota; kingdom Viridiplantae; phylum Streptophyta; class Magnoliopsida; order Laurales; family Lauraceae; genus Umbellularia; species Umbellularia californica. The sequence goes on along the minus strand of JAPQWN010000005.1, from coordinate 36,616,618 downwards.
AGCTGGAGGAAGAGCCGCGGGCGGAGGAACAACCTCTAGTTCGCCGAGGGAGGCAGGAGGAGAGGATGCCGGTGACGCCCGGAAGAGAGGGCCCATCCCGGTAAGATCCTGTCCAGCCCTCGGCGCCTCGCGCCCCTTTGGATGAGCCCTGGAGGCCATCATTCCTTCTGGCGCCAGGGACGCCGCTGACCTCGGGACACCATTTACAAGGCTGTCCGGCAGTGGCGGCCGTGCTGGCTGGGGCGTGCTCACTTCCCCTGGATGTTGAGGGCTTCAGGAGAATGGAGGAGGCCACGCTGCTTCAGGCCAACCTGTCATCCGCACTGATGGTGAGCACTACTCTTTCTATATATAGATTTGGAGATATCTTGCATGTTGTTTCTAACTTGTTCCCTTTGTCCAGGTCGTGCAGAGGACTGTAGTGGCTCTGGAAAAATGCCAACAGAGCCGTGCCGAGATCCAGTCTTTGCAGGCGGATAGACAGAAACTCGCTGCAGCCCTGGAAGGGAGCTCGGAGCAGCTGAGGAGGTCCGAGGAGGCATGCGCCAAGCTGAACGCGGAGAACGAGGCTGCCATGGAGGCAATCACCAAGAAAAGTACCAAAAACTATGGGCTCCAAGCAGCCGCGTATGAGATGGAGAAGAAGGCCAAAGAGAGGGAGGCCGAAATGGAGATCCTGAAGAAGGAGAAAGCCAAGGCCGAAGCTCTGCTGAGAGCCGAGCAGGAAGCCTCAGCCAAACTGAAGGCTGACTTCGAGGCTTCTCGGGAAGCAGACCTCGAGGCCTCCCTGCAGAAGGGGGTGGCACAGGCGACGAGGCTTTACGAAGAGCAACTCGTCCCGCTGGGAGAAGAGCTCTTCGAAATGGGGTGTCTGGCTGTGCTGAAGGAAATGGGGGTTCCCGAGGATGACCCCATTCGTCAAAATCTGCCCAAGCTCCCCCGTGCCGAACCCGAGTCGCCAGCCCCTCCGTTCTCCGAGGCCACTCTGGACCGTGTAGATGATGAGCCTCAGGCCTCAGAAAGTCTCCAAGTTCAGGCTACCGAGACCACCAATGCTGATCTCGGGCCCGTCGTCACCGAGGCCCCTCTCGCTCCGGCTGGTGATGGCGAAGACGTGTCCATCATCGACATAGATCGGCTGCCGTGATGTTTTTGTCTTCTTTTCTTGTGCCCATTTGGGGAGATATATGTAATTTTTTGATGATTTCTGAAACCTTCGTTTTGTACATGACACTGTCGTGAATGGAATTTTTAGGGGAAGATTTACATTTTTCTGGAATAGAATTGGTTCTGTTTCCGATTTTGAACATCCGTGGTGAATGTTTCTTAGCTTGTTCTTTCTCTCTTTATGCGTTTGGTTGAACAACCAGAATAAAGTAGGAAATAAAACAAGTAAATGAGCTCAGTCCTCAGCCGTGCTAAATGTATTTTTTGTAAACCGAGATGCCGTATTGATCCTGCAATGAGAACAAGTATTGACCTCGGTAAAAGGCGCCTGGTTCTATGACCAAAGCTGAGTCCGGTTTATAATCAAAAACTTGACTGGCCCAAGGGCCGCGCCGAAGTGGTTGATCCTTGTAACCGAGCTGTATGTTATATGCCAAGCTCCAAAACTCGGCCATCTTCTTTGAGAATAGGAGAGAATTTGGAGAATACAAACTTATTCTATAAAAAGAACCAGTTTATTACCTTCCGAAATCAGATTACATCTCAAAAATAGAATTTCTTGAGGTGGGCGGCATTCCACGGGCGTGGTAGCTTTTTGCCTTCCATGACCTCAAGCCTGTAAGCAGAATGCCCAGCTACCGAAGTCACCTTGAATGGCCCGTGCCAGTTCGGTGCAAACTTTCCTTTGCTAGGGCTTCTGTCTGCTGAAAGGGTCTTTTTCAAGACCAATTCTCCAGGGGAGAACTTCCGCTCTTTGACCCTTTGATTGTATCCTCTAGCCAACTGTCGTTGGTAGGAAGCGAGGTGGATGGCTGCAGCATCCCTTCGTTCCTCAGCCAATTTCAGCTCTGTGGCGAGGTTTGTATCATTTTGGCCTTGGTCGAACAGTTCTGACCTGAGGGTTGGGAGACCGACCTCAAGTGGAATTACAGCTTCCATTCCGTAAGCTAGGGAGAAGGGAGTTGCCGAGGTCGAGCGCCTTGGGGTAGTCCTGTACGCCCAGAGGACACTTGGAAGTTCCTCTACCCATCTGCCTTTGGTTCGATCCAGTCTCTTTTTGAGTCCGTCAAGCACCACTTTGTTCGAAATTTCAGCCTGTCCATTACTCTAGGGGTATGCCGGGGTAGAATAGTAGTTCCTGATGCCAAGGTCTTGACAGAAGCTTCTGAAGAAGTTGGAGTCGAACTGGGTCCCGTTATCCGTGACCAAGGCTTGAGGAACTCCGAATCTAGTGACGATGTTTCTCCACACGAAGTTTTTGGTATCCTTCTCAGTGATGGAGGACAACGCTTCAGCTTCTATCCATTTGGTAAAATAGTCAGTAGCTACCAACAACCATCTTTTGTTTCCTGGAGCTCGGTGGAGTGGTCCCACGAGGTCCAGCCCCCATTGGGCAAAGGGCCAGGGGCTAGAAAGAGGACTTAGGTCATGTACTGGCTGATGGAGAGAGTGGGAGAACTTCTGGCACTTCTCACATTTCCTGGCGTAGACCTGTGCGTCCTTCTGCATATAGGGCCACCAGTATCCCTGACTAATAGCTCGGTAAGCCAGTGACCGACCTCCAATGTGGCTGCCGCAGATCCTTTCCTGAATTTCATAAAGGAAGTCCTCGACTCTGCTCGGGTGTACGCACTGGAGGTAAGGGCCATTGTAGGACTTTTTGTAGAGTTTGCCATCCGGAGAGAGCCAGAATCGGGCTGCCTTTAGCCTGATTTTGTGAGCCTGGTTCTTGTCGTCGGGCAGCTGGTCATTCTTGAGATAGGAGATGAGTTCATCCATCCAGCTCGGGCCGAGATCAATACACATGAGCTGCCGAGGTGGTTGAAGTTGTATACTCGGTCTGTCTAGTGCTTTTACTTCGACAGTTCTTCTTTTTCCTGCCTCGACAGCAGAGGCCAAATTTGCAAGGGCATCGGCGTGAGAGTTGAAGTCCCTGCCTATCTGCCTGACTTCAGCCTTTTGGAACTGAGATAGGAGTTGCTTGGTGTGGCCAGGTAGGCTGCCATCCTGTCATCACGAGCCTGGTAATCCCCATTGAGTTGGTTTGTCACCAGCTGTGAATCGCTGAAGATCACCAGTTGTTGTGCCCCCAGGATTTTTGCACTGCCCAGCCCTGCAATTAGTGCTTCATACTCAGCTTCATTGTTAGATGCTTTGAAGTCAAGGGTCAGGGCTTGCTCAATGACGAGGCCCTCTGGAGATTGAAGGACTACGCCAGCGCCAGCCCTTTTGGAGGTGGAGGACCCATCGACGAAGACTTTCCAGGATGAGGCGAGGAAATGTTTCCAGGACCGCTCCTGTTCGGTCTCTGCCGAAGTGCTCGCCTCCTTACCCCCCAGTTCGGTGTCGAGATGGCTCGGTGCCGAACTAGGAGAGGTGAATTCCACAATGAAGTCTGCCAATATTTGGGCTTTAATGGCCGTCCGGGGCTGATAATTGATGTCATATTGCCCGAGTTCGACAGCCCATTTAGACACTCTTCCTGAGAAGTCTGCTCTCCGAAAGAAGGACTTGAGCGGGTGTTCTGTCACAACCGCTATGGGATATGTCAGGAAGTAGTGGGAGAGCTTGCGGGATGCACTGACGAGTGCAAATGCGAGCTTCTCCAGTGGCAGGTATCTCGTTTCGGAGTCCAGCAGGATTTTGCTTGTGTAATAGATGGGCTTTTGCTGCTTGTCATCTTCTCGCACGAGTACAGAGCTTACTGCATGGTCCGAAACCGCCAGATATAGGTATAAAACCTCACCCCGAACCGGGGTGGAAAGCAGAGGAGGGGAAGAAAGGTACGACTTTAGTTCCTGGAGAGCGCCTTCGCATTCCGGGGTCCATTGGAACCCGGAGCTCTTTTTCAAGAGCTGGAAGAAGGGATGGCATTTATCTGAGGCTCGACTGATGAAGCGGTTCAGTGCTGCTGCCATCCCGGTAAATCTCTGAACCTGTTTGGTCGAGGTCGGACTCTGTAGGGCTCTGATGGCCGAAATCTAATCTGGATTGGCCTCGATTCCTCGCCTAGTAACCAGGCTGCCAAGGAACTTGCCCGAGCCGACGCCAAATGCACACTTGGAAGCGTTCAGCTTGAGCTTGTATTGTTTGAGGATGGAGAAGGATTGATGTAGGTCAGTCAAGTGGTCCTGTGACCGTTTTGACTTGACGACCATGTCATCAATATATACCTCGACCGTGCTGCCGAGCTGGTCCTGAAACATCTTGGTCACCAGCCTCTGGTAAGTGGCACCAGCGTTTTTAACCCGAAGGGCATTACTTTGTAACAGTAGGTGCCCCTGGGTGTTATGAACGCGGTTTTCTCTTGATCAGGCTCATGCATTGGAATTTGATAGTAACCTCGGTAGGCATCGAGGAAACTCATCCTTTCATGCCCGGCAGTGGCGTTGATCAGCTGGTCTATCTTTGGTAGAGGAAAGCTGTCTTTGGGGCAGGCTTTATTCAGGTCGGTGAAGTCTACGCAGACCCTCCAGCTCCCATCCTTCTTTTTCACCACAACCGTGTTGGCTAACCACACAGGGTAGTGGACTTCTCTAATGGCGTCAGCTTCCAGTAACTTGCTGACCTCCTTGGTCACAGCCTCTGTCTGTTGGGTACCCGACCTTCGAATCTTTTGGGCAACAGGTTTATGCTGGGGGTCAACATTTAGCTTGTGGCTTATGACCTCCGAGCTGATGACAGACATTTCATATGGGGTCCAGGCGAAGACCTCTCTATTTTGCAACAGGAAGTCGAGCATCGTGGCCCTTTCCTTGTCAGCAAGTTGACTACCCAGCAGGAAGAATTTCTCTGGATCGCTGGGGTCGATCCCGACCTGGGTGAGGTCCTTGATGCTCTTCTGCTCGGGAGTCCGGCCCACAGCATCGAGCTCAGCCTCGAGCTCGGTCATGTGGACTCGCTGAGGCTCTGTCTCTCCGGGGACCACGGCCAAGAGGCATTCTTTGGCCATGTCTTGGTCGCCACGGACTATGATGACTTCGAAGCTCCCGTCCTTGTTCTGTAAAGGGAACTTGAGCTTCTGGTGATGGGTCGAGGGAACAGCCTCCATGTTATGAAGCCAAGTTCTTCCCACGATGGCATTGTATGGGGATTGTGCATCCACCACCAGGAAATCTGCCGTTGTGGGGGCTCCTCCGACCTCGACCTTGAGGGAAATCTTCCCCTTGGGATATACCGTCTTGGAGCTGAATCCCACTAAAGGGGTGCGAGCTTCGAGCAGATCCTCTTCCTTCAGACCCATTCTTTTGAAGCAGTCGAAATAAAGGATTTCTGAGGAGCTCCCGGGGTCCACTAGGATCCTCTTGACGTTGAAGTTTTGCAACCTCATAGTCAAAAGAAGAGGATCATTGTGGGGTAGCTGAACCCCGGCCAAGTCTTTGTCTGAGAACCAAATCTTTGGTCTCTCTATACGGGCCTTCTTTACAGAGGGACCGAGCTCGGCCGCCATCACATGTTTACCGTGCTGGGCCCTCCTGGCCTCGGCACGCGCTTGATCACTTCCTTTGGGAGCGGGAGCCAGGTGAATGACGTCGATGGTCCCTATAGGCCCATCGCTGTCCCTGTCGTCGAGGTGGTGCTGCTGGGCCTGGTTTACCCTTCCCTCCTCTTTGATATGATCTCTGAGGTGCCCATCTTTTACAAGCCTTTCAAGGTGATTTTTGAAGGAGTAGCAATCCTCGGTTCTGTGTCCTCTATCTTTGTGGTAGGCACAAAACTTGCTCTGATCCCGTAAGGCGGCGTCACCTTTCATAGGCTGGGGCCATTTGAAGAAAGGCTGGGCTTGGATTTTGCCCAGGAGTTTGTAAATGGGCTCTTTGAAGATGGTGTTTACGGCTTTGTGAGGGGCGCCACTTGGCTTCGGCTTTGTGCTGCCTCCCGAAGTGGGAGCAGAACGCGTTGCCGAGCTGGATGGCTCTCGACCTCGGTCCGCCTCCCTCTTAGCAAGCCTCTTTTCCCTCCTTGTAGGTCGGCCTTCGGAAGGTTGGCCCTCTTGGAGTGGGGGCCAGAGATTATGGCTCTCCCGAGCCCGGAGCTCGTCCTCCTCTTGCTCAACATACTGGTTCACCCGGGCCATGAGTGTCTTCACTGAGTCCGCGGGGCGACGCTGTTGACACCAAAAATGTCACTTTGCCTCTTCAACATCAAGAAAGCTGCATGAAGTCGCAACCTGCCATAAATAGGCAATGCAATTTCTCCAAAAAATCAAATCTTGTCAGAATCAAACAAAAACTGCAAGATCCTTCAAGATAGCCAAGAGAAGAGTACACATGAAGTTTCGGGCCATTTCGACAACATTTGGCCTAACTTCACTTCTCCGACAGCTAAACAGGAGCTCTCGGCGGCGACATCATCGGAGACGTCAAAACTTCGATCAGAGCCTACAGATGACTCCAGCATGTCTCAAAAGGGCTCCATGCCAAATTTCAAGTCAAACCGACAACGTTTGACCCTCCATCAATGCTCGAGCAGCAAAATCAAGCCTCCCGGCGGCGGGAACCACCGAAGCGTTCGCTCATCAAACCAAGTGCATGAGTGGCTTGAACATGCTTCCAAAAGGCTGCACGTCGAATTTCAGGTCATTCCGACAACGTTTGACCAGGTTTTGATGCTCCGAGAGAAAATCAAGCCTACCGGCGGCGGAGCAACCCGGGACCATGACATCCAAAACGGAGCCCATGGAATGTCTCAAAATGACTCCAATAGGCTCCCCGTCAAATTTCAGGTCAATCGGACATCGTTTGGCCACATATCAAAGCTCGGCATTTTCCCCGCAGCAAAATCAAGTGAAGCATCGACGGGACCCCAAACGGCTTCAAAACTCAAACAAAAGCCTATGGTTGGTCTTATTTATTGCTCAGGAGGCTTCACCTCAAATTTCAGGTCATTCCGACATCGTTTGACCAAGTTTCAGCTTCTGGCGGAAAATCAGCAGCTTTACGCGACAAAGTCTTCGGCTTTCCCGGAAAATTGGAAACTTTGCACTCTAAAAATGCAAGGATTCTCATCAGGTTTTCTACAGGGAAATCAAGCCAATAAATGAGAAGAAATGTCAGGAAAAATACAGAAGAAAACGGCGACGAAAAAGACCTCAAAATGACCGCGAAACGGGCTCCGAAGGGGAAAATTCCCCCAGGGTCGCAGGCCCCTGCGACCATGGAAGTCCGGGTCACCGGATTTTCCGCCGGTGACCCGTTTTTTCCGTCTTTTTTCGCGTTTCGCGCACTTTGGCCCCTGTGGTTTCCTGAAAATGTGATTTTTAGTGCTTGAAATTGACTCATATCCGACGACATCCGTCAAAATCACGGGTCAACCTCCAAAAGCATAAAATCATCATTGATCGCTCCAAGATCGTCAACCGGCTGACCAAGAAAGTGCACTTTCTGTCCGACCGATCGTGAAATCGACAAGACAGATGTCACCGGCCCGCTCTTAGCTATCACTGTCTGAAGTTACATGTTCATCCGATGTCGATCAGCATGAAGATCCATCGATGATCATCGCCAGAAGAATTCCAGAAGACACGGCACGGCCCGCGACTCTTCGACTGCTCGGCGACCAATTAATGTGGTTAATTGACTAGCTTTATTGCAGTCATTAATTCATTTCTTTGGACGGTCCAATCAGAAGCAAGCATTTGGGAGTTACAAGTCAATTGATTCATGGCATTTAACCCATGAAACTCCTCCCATTATGGTAATTAAGGTGATTAAAAGCCCTTAATCTCCATCGGCCAATCAGATTTAAGGAAAAAGGAGTTACAAAATCAAAGAAATAAATCTTGTAACTCCTCCCATTAAAGCCATTAAAGCCCATAAACTCTCCTAAATGGCTACCAAAAGCCTATAAATAGGAGAGCATTCCATTGAAATCGGGATCAGAAAAAAAAAGATCAGAAAGAGATCTGAGAGAAAGAAAAAGAGAGAAAAACTCTGCTGAAGTTCTGCACCGGCCACCACTACAAGGTGACAAAAGTCCCTTGGGGGGCACCCCCCCCCCCCCCCCCCCCCCCAAGGTCCTTGCCTTGTCCCGCTGCCTCCAATGGCTTAGACGTGGCTTTTCAGCCCGTCTACTTAGCTTTTTATTGGACATAGGACCTTCTCTTGGTTTTTGTCCTCTAAAAACCTGAGGTTATAGCCAAGCCAAGCGAGTCAAGAGCATCTTCTGTTCTCATCTGCATGGATGATGGCGAAGCCCATACATGGCTTGCGACCGTCAATCTGAACGAGTCCCCCACAATCTCCTGAAAAGTTAGATCTTCCTTTTCTTGCTTTTCATTATAGTTTGTATTTTTCTAAAGAGACAAAAATCACAACTCTTGTCTTTCATTATTGATAAGAATTGTAAATCGGCTATAAACGCCAAAATCGGCTATAAATGCCAAACAAATCACCTTTCATGGCAAATTAAGAAAATGTCTCTTTTCTTAAATATTTGTGCAATGGAAAACTTGAAAGAAGTTGATTTCCTTTTTACTTGCGAAGGTTGATCTCCGGATTACCACTTGCAATTCCAAGTAAAATAGAAAATCTGGCACACCCACATAAAAGAAATGTTGATGCACGCTTCAGGCCCGCCAGGGCGCGAAAGGGCCGGACCCGACGGACTCCCACGTTCCGCCGACCCCGGTAGCCGCCCCACGGCGCCTCGGAGCGCGTTCCATCAAGCTGGCACACCCGGTGGGACTCGTTCATTTGAGAACACGGTGCTTGGAAATGAAATATTTGCATATCATACTTTTTGCTCTATGCTTATACTTCTTTTCCGGATTCCTTGGCTACTTTCTAGCTGGTAGCCTATGTTGGATTTTGCATCCTAAAAAACATGAGATGGGATTTTTTGGAAATTTCTATTTCTTTGAGTTTGTTTCCATTCTTTCTCTTTTCAAAAAAAAAAAAATCAGTTTTCTTAGTTTGAATTCAAAATTGAGAAACTTTGATCCTATCCTATCGTTCTTTGGTGCTTGCAGAAATGTTGAGCCCGTTCGACTAAGGTTTTGGGCCATCGTTTCTCTTCGATGAGTTCATTAGAGATTTCAAAAAAAAAAAATCAAAAAATCAGTTTTCTTAGTTCTGATTCAAAATTGAGAAGCTTTGATCCTATCCTGTCGTTCTTTGGTGCTTACAGAAATGTTGAGCCCGTTCGACTAAGGTTTTGGGCCATCGTTTCTCTTCGATGAGTTCATTAGAGATTTCAAAAAAAAAAATCAAAAAATCAGTTTTCTTAGTTCTGATTCAAAATTGAGAAGCTTTGATCCTATCCTATCGTTCTTTGGTGCTTGCAGAAATGTTGAGCCCGTTCGACTAAGGCTTTGGGCCATCGTTTCTCTTCGATGAGTTCATTAGAGATTTCAAAAAAAAAAATCAAAAAATCAGTTTTCTTAGTTCTGATTCAAAATTGAGAAGCTTTGATCCTATCCTATCGTTCTTTGGTGCTTGCAGAAATGTTGAGCCCGTTCGACTAAGGTTTTGGGCCATCGTTTCTCTTCGATGAGTCTATTTGGGATTTTTTTTTATAAAGAAGGACATAGACCACTAAGGTTAAACCATTTGCGTTCTTTGATCACGATTGATTCAAGAAAAGCCTTGTCCAGAGTGTGGAGACAGCTTGACTGTTCTAGGCAAGGGTCCTCCAAACGGGTTCATTAAGTAATCCTACCCTTACCTGGGGGCAATTCTATCAATTGAGGTTTCATAAGACCGGGTTAGGAGGCCTATGTGTACTCTCTCGTCTTTAAATCTTAAAAAAATTAAAATCAAAATAAAAAAAAATAAAAAAAAAGATTTTCAAGAAAAAAATCTTAAAAAAAAAAAACAAAAATTTTCAAAAAAAATAAAATAAAAAAATAAATAAAAATATATTTTTTTTAAAAAAATATATATATTAAAAAAATAAAAATAATAAAATAAAAAAAATCATTTCAAAAAAAAATCTCCAAAAACTCGTCACTTTTGGATTCAGATTCGAGAAATTGTGGTCTCTTCCCTTCTGAGTACTGGCGCTCGCGGAAATCGTTGAGCCCGTATTTGAATCGGAATGCCACCTGCTCTCTTTGACGAATCCATTTCTGACATTTCAAAACAAAGAATCCCATCTCATGGATGCGATCTCCAACATTTGTGCCTAGCAATACTGGTACGCCCTTTCAGGGTCTACTGTATCTGTGACCGGCACATTTGTAACTCCTACCTTATATTCTTCTTATCTCGAGCAAGCCCTGCTTCTCGATAAGTCGAATTTAGGTTTACAATTGCTTCTAGCAGTCACTGGAACGCTCATTCTGGGCTCACCATACTTGCTGTCAGAACAATTGTACCATCTATGGCTTTTTGCCTTCTTCATGTCGCTTGGGTCATATCCCTTGAGCGATTTGAAAAGACAACCATAGAAATTCCCATTTATGATCATTATATTCTTGTGATTACTAATGGATGTGGTCTTGTTTCAGAACTTTTTCGAAACTAACAATGGCAGCCTAAACCATTATCTTCGATGAGAACAAGCACCAACTCATGCTTCAACAGAAGCAAACCGAGCGCACTTACAAGCGCCCCGCCAGCTGCCGAAGCGTCAACTCCCTCGGCAACTCTCTGAACTCAGGGTCGACCTCGACTCCCCGGACCATCGTCTTCGGGACACTGGGACCATTCCCACTTCCCGAAGAATAAGCTGCGCCTGCTAAAAAGCAGAAGATCGCCTCTCAACGTGTCACTCCCGTGACACCAAAGGCGAGCGCCCAAAAGCCCGAAGCCCGCGGCACCCCCGTGAAGCCTCGACCCACAAACAACCAGGTCTATCCCAAGACTTGGTCTCCAAGACCTTCCCCAAAACAAAGGAGGTCTCAAACCTCCACCAAGCCAGCATACCTGGCCCCACTCAAGGAGAACCAGTTCTACCCTCTTGCCTACATGAAAGAGGAGAGACCCATCTCCAACCTGACTCCCAAGTCAACCCAGCATGAGCCGGCTTGTTCCTACAGGCCCAAAATCAGATCATGCATCACCAGGCCTCTACAAGCACCTGCCAAGGCCTACACTCCTTCAGTTCGACCCTTCATCTCTACAGGGGCCGAACTCGAAAGGTTTAAAGCTTCGCTGCAACAGGCAAAGGACCGGGTCCGGATCCCGTCCTTGCCTAGCTACAAAGAAGACAGGCTCGGCTGCTGCGCCCGAGGGAGCACATCCTTCATCGTCAGAGCCCAGCCAGAGCTGACCAAAGCTCAAATCGCTCGTCGAGCACGCCGCCATGCGTCATATCGACAAAAGAGACTAAAGATGCAAAGGACCCAGCCTCCTACACTTCAAGTCTCCCACAAATGGGTCGAAAAAGAAAAGACCCGACCAAGTTGCTGCCGTCCATATGGTTGGAAAAACCAGAAGACGCCAAAGGTCAGCATCAAAAATCCATGTCCGACGTCCGGTGACCCGTAGCATCACCAGGACACAAAGACATCCCGAAGAATCTCCTGCCCCTTCAAGCCAAGGACGGGAGAGTAATCCTTCATCAAGCTCTTCATCAAAAAGAATGAGCCCCAGCTCTGTCACCAGGACGATTTCTTCGTTCGAATCCCGAGGGATGAACGTCTTGGCTACAAGTTCTGAGCCGCCACCTCAGAATCCACCTCGAGATGATGCGCTCACACGCATCCAGCAGTTGGAACAAGGCCAGCAGAGGATTGAAACTCTGATGGAAAACCTTCTCCTTGTCGTCCAAAATCAGGTGAACAATGAGCCTCCTCCGAATCATAGCAATAACGAGGGAAATGGAGAAGAAAATGAGTCGCGTGCCCTTACCAAAAAGGACGTAGACAGTATCCTCGCCAAAGCTAAAGAAGAGGATATACTCAAAGAACATGGGATCAAGCCACCATATCCTTTATGGATGGACTCGGTCCCGTTCCCCACAGAATTCAAACATCCTACTCTCCAAACATATACGGGGAAAGGATCAGCCAGACAGCACGTCATCCACTTCAAGATCTTGACGGGAGCTATCGCGGATCAAGATGCACTCAAGATTCGCCTCTTTGCAAGTACCCTAAAAGGTACGGCCTTCGATTGGTACTCCACTCTTCCGGAGAACTCCATTCAGAACTGGGCTATGCTGGAGACACGCTTCCTGACCCACTTCCAAGGTGAGGATCATCCTGTTACTATGGCTCAGCTCTGCAGCCTAAAACAGGGAGAGAATGAGTCAACTTATGACTTCATTCACAAGTGGAAAGCAATGGCGTACAAATGCTCAGATGTACTGCCACAAGCGTCGCTAGTCGACATCTGCCGTAACAATATGAGAGCAAAAATACACTCCATGATCATCGGCAACAAATCAAAGAACCTGGGGGAACTCCTCGAAGCTTCCATGGAAGCTGAAATGGTGATCAAAGACCTCAACAGTCAGAAGTCATCAAGAAAAGAGCCAACCGCCATTGCAACCTCTAAACCAAAGAAGAAAGAGGTCCTTAATGTGCAAACCAAGTCAGCTCCTCAGCAACCAAAGAAAGCTGAAAATAGAGCTGCAGGTAAGAGACCTGAACTCTCTGATGCCTTCAAAGATCGAGTAGAAAAGAAATATCCGTTCGATGAAGACGTTGAAGAAATCTTTGAGGCCCTCCTAGCAAATGGCAAACTCATTTTGCCAGAGCCCAAAAGACCTGGAGACGTTGGCAAAACCAATGATCCTCGGTACTGTCCATACCACCAGATGGTCTCGCATCCTCTCAATCAATGCTTTGTTGTGAGAGAGAAGATAAACGAGATGTGGAAAAACGGAGTCATCACCTTTGACAAAAACTATGGGACTGCCTCCGTCAACATGGTGTCATGTGGACAAATACCAAAATCACCGAAGAAGAAGATCACTACTTCCTTCAAGGTGATAAAAAGAATTCAAACGTCCGAAGTGTTGGTTCCTTGCCCGACACCAGACGGACAACCCATATGGGTACATCCCGATCTCCTGGAAGATGAAAACTGGGAGATCGTAAAAACAAAGCCGACAGCTCAACAGCGAAGGCAGGCTAGGAAACATCTCCTCAGGCTCAAACGGCAAGAGAAGACCCAGCCAAAACAAGAAGTCCATGAAAAGGCAGAGGCCTCCTCTACCACTTCACTCGAGGCAACAAAAACGTCCCTTCCAGAGACTTCAAAGGCGGTAAGAAACTTCACTCTCAGTGATTTCATGCCACCTCAATTCAAAAAAGAAGCCATGCAGGGGGCATCATACTCTTGCAACTCGGTAGTTGGATTCTCCATTGATGGATACGAGTCCAGCGACACCGACGATGGATTCGAGCCCAACTACACCGATGAGTGGGAGGAATCTCTTGAAACAGGAGAATATCTCTCCGATGAAGAATGGGTTCCTGAAACTCACCTTATGCCAGTAATCTGGTATAACCCCTTGCAACCACAAGGATCCTGGTCTGATGATGAAGAAGACCAAGAGGCTGCACAAGAAGATGCTGTTAACCCAGCACCTGTCATTGCTCCAGTGGAAATCAACTATGTTGAGCCACACGGAGAAGACGAAGAAGAGGATCTGGCTCCCATGCCTGATCTTGAAGAATATGGAAGGATCTTGCAGCGTCTCGCTCTAGAACAAGAGCAAGATCGTGTTAACGAGCCTCCTCGCAACCCAGAGCCTGAAGTCCCTGAAGATAATCAGGTACGTCCACCCTTAACTCCTGAAAATGGAGAACATTGCTGGATTGACGATCCTCTTACATCCGAGGATGAGTCTGACTCCGAGCAGGCAACATCTCCTATCAGAGCTTCCTGTAATGTAATATATCAGGACTATAGCTCTTCTGAAGCGTCGTCTGATGAGATTACCTACACTCCGACGACGCCTAGCAATGTATCCTCTGGGGCTACCTCGTCTCACGTGACTTTCACAGAGATGACACCCTCTCAGGTTTCTTCTCCTGAGACTGTGACTTCAGGATACACATTCTTCCCGACTCATCATCATGAAGAAAACCCAACTTGGGGTGATGGATGGGTCAAAGAAGAAGAAAAGCTGCTGGATGCTGTTCAGGACTTGCTCCCGGAAAATGCTCCGTGCAACACAATCACTGAGGATGGCAACTCTGCTGCAGATACATCCCCAGTAGATGAAAAACGACAGCCTCTTGATCCTGAAGACAATCTTCCAAACAAAGATCCTTCTCGAGAAGCTCTCGAAGTTGGTAGAGGCACCCGTTCGGGCCGGGACTACCACAAAAATTACAACCAATCTTCCTTTACTTATGTAAATCCTTCGGGAAAAGATGTTGTAAACGCCCCCAGTGGCAACAATGATGAACATGCAGGCCCTAAGGAGGCTTTCAAGTATGACTTGGTTGAGCACTTCAAACACATACCTGCACGTCTTCACATCCTGGATTTATTACGAATGTCTCCACGCACTCGTGATAATCTCATCTCAGAATTACAAAAACTGAATGAGGATGTCGACAAACATGCCCCACAAGTCCTCCAAATTGAAATGGACTACCGGGTCAAAAACTCAGAAACCTCCTTAAAAGGAGAAAAAGAGAAAACTGAGGGATCATGCATCCAATGCCTCTCGGTTCAAAAGGCAGCCAGTGCAACTATCGCCTTCACTAAGGAAGACCTCCTACTTGGCGAAGCAAGGCACAACCGACCCCTGTACTTCACAGGGTACATCAAAGAAATGCCGATACATAGAGTTCAGATCGACCCAGGTTCTGCGCTCAACCTTATCTCCACTTCGGCTCTTAAAGAGTTGGGCATCCCACCCAGCAAGCTAAGCCACACATCTGTATCTATCTTTGGATACGATGGGAGCACTCAGAGGCCTATCGGCAAAATCAGGTTCAAATTGCAAATCGGTGATCTTATCTCTGAGGTCACTGTGTATGCAATAAAAATCCCCTCATGCTACAACATCCTTCTCGGACGTCCTTGGATACACGAGAATGGTGTTGTTCCTTCAACTCTACATCAATGCATCAAGTTCGTCGGCGACGACGGCATGGTACATCGTGTCTTTGCGGACAGAAAACCCTTCAAAGGTAAAGAAGTCCACTTCGCAGACTCCCAGATGTATGAAGGAGAAAAAGAAGAAGAGGAAACAGCACCCCCTGCTGAAAATCTCCAGAAAGATAAAGGCAAGGCTCCTCAAAAATCACCGGAAGAAAACAAACCCTCCGGCAAATTAGAAGAGAGTAGTCAATCTCCCTTCGTTATCTCCCTCAAGAATTCAAAACCTTTGGTCATCACGACTAAAGTGAAGAAGGCGAAACAAAAGCCTGGGGGCAAATTTGTTGTCTCTCTCGTGTCTATCATGCAAGACACAGACTCGGACTCAGAGCCAGAAGACGATGCATCGTCAAGCCAAGCTGACACTCAGCAAGTTCAGCCTGCTCTCACTCCGATGGAGACACCTGCTGATGTAGAAGATCCTACGTCTGCTACCTTTGTTGTTCCGGCAACATCACCAAAGCAAAGGCCGATCTTCTTCCATAGATCGGACGCTTCTTCATCAAATTCCATGCTGGAACCTTTCCAAAATGAAGGTATGCCTCAGCTATCTCTATATAGTCCTGTGGCACAAGCAATTATGAAGAAAATGGGCTATGACGCTCAAAACCCAGTCGGTTTGGGAGAAAGACGCGGTATTCTCACGCCATTGGAGCCCGCCTTGACCAAAAGCCAGCTGGAAGATTGGAGACTCTACGGTCATGTAGAAAAGTCTTCATATGGGTTAGGATATGATCCCGACACTCCTCTGAGACAGTTGACACAAAGACTTAAAAGTCGTTTTACCGACCAAGCCTCAACATCTCAAGTCAACGAAGACATCGATCTCCCTGGATATCTCTTTAAAGAGTTACCTGACAAAGATCCAGGAAGCTCCTCCAATTTGTACGATTTCTCTGATGATAAAGAGGAATCGTCCGATAATACAGACTTGTGCTATTCTGACCCAGAAGAACCCTCGTCTCCAAAAGAAATACCAGACTCAACAGGCGATTGGGACTATCTCATAGCAAGCCTTGAGGAGATCACCAATCAAGAAAATCCATGGAAAGGAACAGAGCCTTGGTCTGGTAATGCAGTTGAAACTCCAGAAGGTTTCGTTGAGTTGGAAGCCTCCGAAAATATTGTGGAGGAACCACCTTCGAACCTTCCGACAGAAGATCCTGTTCAAAAGATAAACTTGGGAACACCTGATAACCCACGTCCTGTATTCATAAGCAAGAATATAAAGGATGATGAGTTACCCGAGTATATCGCTTTTCTTCGTGAGTTCGTTGACTGCTTTGCATAGTCCTATGCTGAAATGCCTGGTTTAGACCCCAAAGTAGCAGTCCACAAACTCAATCTTCAAGAAGACGTCAAGCCTGTCAAACAAGGCCAAAGAAGATTCCGTCCAGATGTGATGGATAAAATTGAACAAGAAGTTCAAAAGCTCAAAAATGTCGGCTTCATCCGTGAGGAACAACATCAGAATGGTTGGCCAACATTGTCCCCCGTGACAAAGAAAAATGGGCAGATCAGGGTCCGTATTGACTATAGAGACTTGAATGGCGCTTGCCCTAAAGATGAATTCCCGCTCCCCATACCGGAGGTGATGATTGACAATACCTGCGGATTCGAGCGAATGACATTCATGGATGGCTTCTCTGGTTACAATCAGATAAAGATGCATCCCGAGGATGAAAAACACACTTCATTTCGGACTCCATTTGGCGTGTATTGCTACACTGTCATGCCATTTGGTCTGAAAAATGCTGGTCTATGATGAAAATATTCCAAGATATGCAGCACAAGACGGTCGAATGTTACGTTGATGACCTCGCCGTCAAAAGCAGAAGAAAAGAAGACCATCTCAAAGATCTTCGGGAAGTCTTCCTCTGACTCCGCAAACACAAACTGCGGATGAATCCTCTAAAATGCTTCTTCGGCGTCTCGTCGGGTAAGTTTCTCGGATTCCTTGTTCGGAAAGCTGGAATAGAACTTGACCCCATAAAAGTCAAGGCTATTCTAGAAATGCCCTCTCCAAGAACCTTGAGAGAACTAAAAGGGCTCCAAGGGAGATTGGCCTACATCAGACGGTTCATCTCCAATCTTTCGGGGAAATGCCGTCCATTCTCCCGATTGTTGAAAAAGGGTGTAGACTTTGTCTGGGATGCCGACTGTGAAGCCGCATTTCAAGATATCAAGTCATACCTGACCAAACCTCCAGTGTTAGCTGCTCCTGCCACTGGAAAACCATTCATCTTGTACACAAGAGCTCTTGATCATTCTGTAGGCGCTCTGCTTGCACAAGAGAATGGTGAGGGAAAAGAAGCTGCTCTATACTACCTCAGCCGCATGCTAGTAGGTGCAGAGCATCGCTACTCTCCCGTCGAAAAAGAATGCCTTGCAGTGATGTCCGCCGTACAAAAGCTACGTCACTACTTGCTTTCCAACACAGTCTACCTCGTCTCAAGGATCAACCTCTTAAAGGTCCTTGTCACGAAGGCCGGTTCTCTCAATGCCCGACTGGCAAAATGGTCCATCCTCTTGTCACAATTTGATATTAGGTATGTACCACAAAAAGCAATCAAAGGCCAAGCTCTAGCAGACTTTCTCGCAGAGCATCCATTGCCTAAAGATTCACCACTCAGAGATGATCTCCCAGACGAACCTATCTACAACGTGGAGACTTTCTCGCCAAATGCCTCCTGGGACATGTACTTTGACGGTGCAACCAGGACAAATGAAAACAGAAAGCTGATCTCGGGAGTTGGCATCCTCTTTGTTAGCCCTGACAAATACATGATTCCACACGCTTTCTCGCTACTGGAACCATGCACAAACAATGCAGCTGAATACCAAGCTCTGATCCTAGGATTGGAACTCGCCATCGAATCCGGTATCACTATGCTGGAAGTCTTTGGAGACTCTCAACTGATCGTCAACCAGATGAATCAGAAATATGAAGTCAGGAAGCCCGATCTGCTGCCTTATTACAACAAGGCACAATCGCTTCTGCAAAAGTTTGACATCTGCAACATCACCCACATTCGTAGAGGTGAAAACATCCGTGCAGATGCCCTGGCCGGACTTGCCGCATCAATGGCGATCCAGGAAGGGGAAAACATGCAAATTACAGTGTGCGAGAGAAGGATCCTCCCTCCTCTTAACACACACCAAGCAGTTGCTGAATGCCACCGATTGGTTGGAAGTCGGATCTCTATCCTTCAAACTTCAATCGGCGACTGGAGGGATCCGTTCATTGATTACACTATGTTCGGAATCCTACCTGAAGATCCAAAAGAACGGGTAAGCATACAAAGGCGAGCCCCAAACTTTCATTTGGATATTCCTTCAAAAATCCTCTACAGGAAATCCTTCAACGGAGTACTTCTACGCTGCTTGTCACAACAAGAGGCCGAAGAAACACTCAAAGAAGTTCATGCTGGTCTTTGTGGAGCCCATCAGGCAGGTCCTAAGCTCTATGATCAGATAAAAAGGTTAGGTTACTATTGGCCTACCATGGTTGCTGATGCAATGCAATTTGCCAAACGCTGCCAGCTATGCCAAGTTCACGGAGATTACATTCACATGCCTCCGGAATGGCTACATCCTACAGCAATCTCATGGCCTTTTGAAGCATGGGGCATGGACATCATAGGTCCTATTTCTCCCCCTTCAAGCAAAGGTCATCGCTTCATCTTCGCCGCTACAGATTATTTCTCCAAGTGGTCAGAAGCATTTGCGTTCAACGAAATGAAGACCTCATCAGCTCTTCAATTCCTACGCACCAACATCATTTGTCGTTTCGGCATACCCAAGAGATTCGTCCATGATAACGGACCACAATTCCGGGATCATCGATTCTACAGGTTTTGCGACAAATACAAAATTCAAAGCTGTCCTTCGACTCCATACAATCCGGCAGCAAACGGATTAGCAGAAGCCTTCAACAAGACACTCTGCAAAATCCTCAAGAAAATGGTCTCTAGTCACAAAAGAGACTGGAGCGATAAACTGTCTGAAGCTTTGTGGGCCTATCGAACCACCGTTCGAGGACCAACCCATAGCACACCATTCTCGCTGGTCTATGGATGCGAAGTTGTCGTGCCCCTAGAGGTACAAATTCCTTCTCTGAGGGTATCTCTACAAAATGACATGACTCAAGAAAGCAATGTCAAATTGCGACTCCATGAGCTGGACAATCTCGATGAGAGACGGCTCGAAGCTCGACAAAGCATTGAACTTTACCAAGCACGCATGGCAGGATCTTTTGACAAAAGGGTCCGGCAACGCGCCTACAAAAAGGGTGACTTGGTTCTTGCGGTAAAAAGACCAATGGTCTTCGCACACAAATCCAAAGGCAAATTTGAACCAAAATGGGAGGGACCCTACGTCATCGACAAAGTCTTCTCCAACGGCGCATATGCCCTCCTAAACATGGAAGGCGACAGATGTATGCTGCCTATCAACGGCAAGTTCTTGAAGCGGTACTACCCTTGAAGACTTACCCAACTGGGTAAGAGCAATGCCTGTATGGCCAAAACCTGTTCTCAGGTACTCGCTCGTCAAACCCACTCTCTTTAGAATTTTCATATCAAATGTCAAAATTTCTAGAGATTCAAAAACAATGCTTACTTTCATTGTTTCATTGTTCAAAAATAAAAAAAATCCAAGTTTAGGAGCCTCTCCCTGACTTGACCAAAACTTTCGATCCTTGAACCAAAATTCATGGTTTGAAACAAAAATCCGGATTCAGGGATTTCCACCCTAGTCCACCTTACCTTTTACCGCCAAATGGTTCTAGGTCAAAATTTACGACCCTCGTGTCTTTAAACAAAAAAAATGGTTTTTCAAAAATCGTGGGGAAACGACATCAAAGTCAGTACCCGCAAAACAAAAATTTTGAAAAAAAGCAAGGATGCGACATTCCATCGATACTTGCACCCAAAATCGCAGGGAAGCGACATTTCGTCGATACTTGCAAAATCCAAAAACCGTGGAGAAGCAACAAACCAGTTGATATCCACAACCCAATTTCGAAAATCGTGGAGAAGCAACAAACCAGTTGATATCCACAACCCAAATTTCAAAGGTTCGAGAAAACCTAAAATCGTGGAGAAGCAACAAACCAGTTGATATCCACAACCCAAATTTCAAAGGTTCGAGAAAACCTAAAATCGTGGAGAAGCAACAAACCAGTTGATATCCACAACCCAATTTCAAAAATCGTGGAGATGCAACATACCAGTTGCTATCCACCACCCAAAATTACAAATGGTTCGAGAAAACCTCAAATTTCAAAAATCGCGGAGAAACGACATCAAGTCAGTACCCGCAAAACCAAAAGTCTTGGGAAAAGCAGGGAAGCGACGCTTAGTCGATATTTGCACCCCAATTCGCGAGGAAGCGACATTCCATCGATACTTGCAAAACCTAACCCGCGAGGAAGTGACATTCCATCAATACTCGCAAAACCGAATGAGCAAGGAAGCGACATTCCATCGATACTTGCAAGACCATTCAGCGGGGAGGCGACATTTAGTCGATACCTGCATTTTGAAAACCAAAACTCGGCTATAAATGCCAAAACAAAAATTTCCGGCTATAAACGCCAAAATCGGCTTTCATGCCAATAAAACAAAACTTGGTTTTCAAAAAAAAAATCGGCTATAAATGCCACACACAAAAAAAAAAAACCTGACTCTCATGTCAAACCGGCTATAAATACCACAAACCGGCTATCAATGCCACAAAAAATTGGCTTTCACGCCGACAAACCAAAACTTGGCTTTCAAAAAAAAAAACCCGGCTATCAATGCCACAAAACCGGCTATAAATGCCACAAATTGGCTATCAATGCCACCAAATTGGCTATAAATGCCACAAAAACACCGGCTTCCATGCCAACCCAAATTTTGGCTTTTACGCCATAAAATTTCGGCTTCCATGCCATCTCAAAAGCGGCTTTCACGCCACAACCAAAATCAGGCTCCCATGCCAAAACAATTATTTGACAAAAGATTTTCACAAAATGACAAAGCTTTTGATCAAATCCCATTTAGCAATTGCTTTCATCACAAAAAGATTTGAGTGAGCGTAGGGAAAACAAAAAAAAAAAGAAGTACCAAAAATACATGTGGTACCAAAAAGAAAAATAGAAAGTGTTCACAAGCACTACAAAAAAAAAAGAGTACCAAAAAATACATGTGGTATCAAAAAAAAAGAAGAATGGTTTCTGTTATAAAAAATCAGGAGCTCAGCCAAAAATGGTCTCCAGCCAAAGCTTCAGCTCCTCAAGCAAACTTTTGGCCTCAGCCGTCAGAGTTTCCAAGGCACGCTTCTTCAGGAACTTGCCATGAGATGCTGGCGAATGCCGTAACCCTTCTTTTACACCGGGAAGCTCTTCCCCAGCAGTTTGCCATCGTTCGTTTTCTAGAGTCCTCCTCTCGAGAACTTGACCGGCATCTGCAACCCTGCGAATCAGAGTACTCTCCCTGTCACGAGCCTCTGTTATAGCAGCCCACTTCGCATCGACTTGTGCCTTCAAATGCTCAAGACGTTTTCTGGCCTCCTCAACTTCCCTATCAAGGACGTTAAGGTCATGCCTCAATCCGATGATGGCTAGCTCTTCCTTGTTCTTCTCCCGAACTAGCTGCTTCTTGCTTTGTGTAGCCTCATTCAGGTCAGACTTAGCCTTATCAGCAGGGTCCAAGAACATCTCCTTGAAGAATTGGTCGTCAGGGAAACCCATGGTCTCAAACCACTTGTCACCCAGTGCAATGATCCTATCAACGATCGCCCTGGCACCTGTGACATCCAGACCAACCTCTTCGGTGTCGGTCAGAATCTCCTGTACATGTGGGATCATGCCAAATCCTGCCTCCAAGTGTCCAGAAAGGAGAGTCTTGACCCAAGAAATCAAAACCCGAGCCAGCACCTTCTTCGCAAATTGAAGAGACGAACTGGATGAAGATTCACCCTTCTCCGCAGATCGGCTGCTCATGTCATATCCCATTGGAAGAGTAACAAAAGAACTCTTTCCACTTGGAGCCACTGGAGAGGGAATCTCAACACGAGGCATCTCCTCAATCATGTCAGAACTGGTCTCTACCTCCGGATCGACCTCTGGCATCCCTTGCTCTGGTTCTGAAGAAAGCGATGGACTCTCTTCTGTCACTTCAAAACCTGCAAATGAAACACAAAAAGGTATGAATATGATCCTGTTAAAAAAAAATCATCAGGGTCATCACTACAAAGTACCTTCTTCGACGACTGGCGGAACACTCTCTTCCTCCATGAACTCATCAGAAGCATCATCAACATTTGCGTCCATTGATGGTTCAAAGTCATCGGAATCCTGTGGCAAGTCAGCTGACAAGAAAAATGTTAGCAAATCAAGTCGCAGGCAAGAAAAAAAAAAAAAAAAAAAGAGAAGAAGAATAGAAAGAAAAAAAAAGAAACAAAAAGAAGAAAGAAAAAAAAAAGAGAAGACACTTTTTTTTTCCATCCTATTCTCTACATGGAGTTTTCTTGAAAGAAAAAGAGAGAAAACTTACTTGAAGCCATTGATGGAGAAGAAGAAGGAAAAAGCTTGAAGATCCTTGAAGAAGAAGAACTCTTGGTCTTGGAGCTCTCTTGAGATTGTTGCAAAAGAAAGCAATAAGAGCAAGAGATCCTACCTTCCTTTGCTTTTATAGGAGAGAGCAAATCAAAGAAGGAAACAAAGAAGAAAGGTAAGTGTTACTAATTAGTAACCTTACCAAAAGAGAAGGAATTAGAAAGATTCTTTCCCAAAAAGAAAGATGTCTTTGAGAGATTTCCTCCCAAAATCAATCAAATGAGAGATTCTCTCCAACAAAATAGGATATTGAAGATTCTTTCCCAAAAAGAAAGATACCTTGAGATATTCTCTCCCAAATTAAGGGAAGATGAGAGATTCTCTCCAATTAAAGATATTTTTAGATATTCTCTATCCAAATGAGATATCTTTAGATATTCTTTACAAAAATGGCCCCACATGAGATCTAAGCCATCCTAAAAAGCTTAAGGTCCCATGGGCTAGCCCATATGAGCCAGGTTTGACCACCTAGGCACTAAAAAAAAAAAAAATGGGCTTTTAGTCAGGAAAAAATTCCTCTTACCAAGAGCATACAAAAATGGTTCCATGCCTCTTTTGAGTTGATTGAACCATACAAAAAAAAATCCCAAGCCCCATGAGCTTCCAAAAATCAAACCATCCAGCCTCATATACCAAATTGAGCCAAAATCTTGAAATTGACATTCCACAAAAATCCAAACCACTCCAATGGACCCACACAGTCCCAAAGAGTGACCAAAAACCAAATCCTGGTCCCCTAACTTGCCACATACAGCTTGTTGGGTCACAAGACTAAAACCAAAAACCAAATCATGATCCCCCAACTTGCCACATACAGCTTGTTGGGTCACAAGGTCAAAACCAAAACCCGATCCCCTAACCTGCCACATACAGCTTGTTAGGTCACAAGGTCAAAAACAAAAACCCAAATCCACATCCCTGATGTCATCTTCAAAACTTTGCCTCGAGATGGTATTTGATTCCTTTCATTACCATAAAATTCCCCTGGAAGCTCAAAGGCTACTCTACCAAAGGAAGGATTGCTCAAAGACTCTTGATCAAGACACAAGCTCTCCTTCAAAAATCTCTTCGAGGCACATCGACTACAAAAGTCAAGCAACTCGTCGCTGTACCTCGAGGGGGGCATTTGTTGACACCAAAAATGTCACTTTGCCTCTTCAACATCAAGAAAGCTGCATGAAGTCGCAACCTGCCATAAATAGGCAATGCAATTTCTCCAAAAAATCAAATCTTGTCAGAATCAAACAAAAACTGCAAGATCCTTCAAGATAGCCAAGAGAAGAGTACACATGAAGTTTCGGGTCATTTCGACAACATTTGGCCTAACTTCACTTCTCCGACAGCTAAACAGGAGCTCTCGGCGGCGACATCATCGGAGACGTCAAAACTTCGATCAGAGCCTACAGATGACTCCAGCATGTCTCAAAAGGGCTCCATGCCAAATTTCAAGTCAAACCGACAACGTTTGACCCTCCATCAATGCTCGAGCAGCAAAATCAAGCCTCCCGGCGGCGGGAACCACCGAAGCCTTCGCTAATCAAACCAAGTGTATGAGTGGCTTCAACATGCTTCCAAAAGGCTGCACGTCGAATTTCAGGTCATTCCGACAACGTTTGACCAGGTTTTGATGCTCCGAGAGAAAATCAAGCCTACCGGCGGCGGAGCAACCCGGGACCATGACATCCAAAACGGAGCCCATGGAACGTCTCAAAATGACTCCAATAAGCTCCCCGTCAAATTTCAGGTCAATCGGACATCGTTTGGCCACATATCAAAGCTCGGCATTTTCCCCGCAGCAAAATCAAGTGAAGCATCGACGGGACCCCAAACGGCTTCAAAACTAAAACAAAAGCCTATGGT
This sequence comes from Umbellularia californica, assembly GCA_028538565.1. Lineage (NCBI taxonomy): Eukaryota > Viridiplantae > Streptophyta > Magnoliopsida > Laurales > Lauraceae > Umbellularia > Umbellularia californica. Next base: position 36,591,982 of record JAPQWN010000005.1, on the reverse strand, counting down.
TGGTCTTATTTATTGCTCAGGAGGCTTCACCTCAAATTTCAGGTCATTCCGACATCGTTTGACCAAGTTTCAGCTTCTGGCGGAAAATCAGCAGCTTTACGCGACAAAGTCTTCGGCTTTCCCGGAAAATTGGAAACTTTGCACTCTAAAAATGCAAGGATTCTCATCAGGTTTTCTACAGGGAAATCAAGCCAATAAATGAGAAGAAATGTCAGGAAAAATACAGAAGAAAACGGCGACAAAAAAGACCTCAAAACGACCGCGAAACGGGCTCTGAAGGGGAAAATTCCCCCAGGGTCGCAGGCCCCTGCCACCATGGCCCATGGTCGCAGGCCCCTGCGACCATGGCCCATGGTCGCCGGCGACCATGGAAGTCCGGGTCACCGGATTTTCCGCCGGTGACCCGTTTTTTCCGTTTTTTTTCGCGTTTCGCGCACTTTGGCCCCTGTGGTTTCCTGAAAATGTGATTTTTAGTGCTTGAAATTGACTCATATCCGACGACATCCGTCAAAATCACGGGTCAACCTCCAAAAGCATAAAATCATCATTGATCACTCCAAGATCGTCAACCGGCTGACCAAGAAAGTGCACTTTCTGTCCGACCGATCGTGAAATCGACAAGACAGATGTCACCGGCCCGCTCTTAGCTATCACTGTCTGAAGTTACATGTTCATCCGATGTCGATCAGCATGAAGATCCATCGATGATCATCGCCAGAAGAATTCCAGAAGACACGGCACGGCCCGCGACTCTTCGACTGCTCGGCGACCAATTAATGTGGTTAATTGACTAGCTTTATTGCAGTCATTAATTCATTTCTTTGGACGGCCCAATCAGAAGCAAGCATTTGGGAGTTACAAGTCAATTGATTCATGGCATTTAACCCATGAAACTCCTCCCATTATGGTAATTAAGGTGATTAAAAGCCCTTAATCTCCATCGGCCAATCAGATTCAAGGAAAAAGGAGTTACAAAATCAAAGAAATAAATCTTGTAACTCCTCCCATTAAAGCCATTAAAGCCCATAAACTCTCCTAAATGGCTACCAAAAGCCTATAAATAGGAGAGCATTCCATTGAAATCGGGATCAGAAAAAAAAAGATCAGAAAGAGATCTGAGAGAAAGAAAAAGAGAGAAAAACTCTGCTGAAGTTCTGCACCGGCCACCACTACAAGGTGACAAAAGTCCCTTGGGGGGCACCCCCCCCCCCCCCAAGGTCCTTGCCTTCTCCCGCTGCCTCCAATGGCTTAGACGTGGCTTTTCAGCCCGTCTACTTAGCTTTTTATTGGACATAGGACCTTCTCTTGGTCTTTGTCCTCTAAAAACCTGAGGTTATAGCCAAGCCAAGCGAATCAAGAGCATCTTCTGTTCTCATCTGCATGGATGATGGCGAAGCCCATACATGGCTTGCGACCGTCAATCTGAACGAGTCCCCCACAATCTCCTGAAAAGTTAGATCTTCCTTTTCTTGCTTTTCATTGTAGTTTGTATTTTTCTAAAGAGACAAAAATCACAACTCTTGTCTTTCATTATTGATAAGAATTGTAAATCGGCTATAAACGCCAAAATCGGCTATAAATGCCAAACAAATCGCCTTTCACGGCAAATTAAGAAAATGTCTCTTTTCTTAAATATTTGTGCAATGGAAAACTTGAAAGAAGTTGATTTCCTTTTTACTTGCGAAGGTTGATCTCCGGATTACCACTTGCAATTCCAAGTAAAATAGAAAATCTGGCACACCCACATAAAAGAAATGTTGATGCACGCTTCAGGCCCGCCAGGGCGCGAAAGGGCCGGACCCGACGGACTCCCACGTTCCGCCGACCCCGGTAGCCGCCCCACGGCGCCTCGGAGCGCGTTCCATCAGACGCACCAACTTCTTCCGAAGCTCATTTCCTGGTAGCAAACCTTGTTGAAAGGCCGTGACGGCTACCTCGTCATTGGAATTCTCGATTACGCTGTAGATGGTCCAGAACCTTTTGGCGAATCGAGTGATATTCTCTGTCGGCCTCATCTTGATAGAGATTAGGTCGGCGTCGGTCTTTGGGATGACCCGATGTGCTTGAAACTTCTCGACGAAGGAGTTTCGGAGCTGTCGCCAGCTCGAGATCGATCCCTCGGAGAGTGCACAGAACCACCGAAGCGGGAGGTCACCTAAACTGGAGGAGAAAACCTTGCAGTCGAGGTTCCCGTCGCCGCTGAATACCGACATCTTCTGGGTGAAGTGTCGGAGGTGAGCTTCGGGGTCGGACGTCCCGTCATAAAGATTGAAGCGTGGGACGCTGAATTTGTCAGGGAGAGGATGATCTGTGATTTCCCGAGTAAACGGGGAGGTGCCGTGGATGTCACCATATCTGGTAGCCAACCGGCCTCGAGCGAGGCCGGCATGCTCCAGGTTCTGCTGCACGGCCAGCTTAATCTGTTGATCAATATAAGCGGCCATGTCGGGGTCGGCACCGACGTCCCGCTTTTGCCTTTGGCGCTGACGCCGGTCGGCGCTGGCGTGAGTGTTACTCGAGCCTTCTTCCCGAGCTCGGGCACGTCTCTCGTTTAGCTGCTCCCTTAGGTCTGGCTGACCCTCAGGGCCCCGCCGAGCTCTCCGCTGAGGTGGGGGCGTGTGAGAGGCTTCGAGCTGGGGTCCGTCCTTTACCTCCAGTTGTCGCTGGAGCTGGAGGATCTGTGCCTTCTGTTCCTCAATGACGAGGTTCTGAGCCTTGATTGCTTCAGCTTGGGCTTCAACATCGTCCTCTGGGGCCGTGTCGTCGTCACCTTCATCACCGAGATGGATATGGTCCTCCTCCATGTGATCTTCATGATGAGACCGCGGAGGCTGAGATTGTTCAGGAGCTCTACCCCGCTGGGACTGTTCCTGAGGAGGAACGTCCTTGCGGGGTGCTTGGGTGAAAACGACCTCCAGGCGTGGACGCTCCGCCTGGGAGGACGTTGTCCGGGCCCGTACTACTACGGGACCGCTTCGAGGAGACGCTGGTACACCTCTCGACGATGAGTGTGTCACCGTGACGGGTGACCCTACGCTTCGAACAACAGGATCCCCTTCCGCTCTTTTCAACTGAGGGTTGGGTGGTGCTTGCCTGACATCTCTTTGCTGTCTTGTCCCTAATGCCCCTGCCTGGTTCGTCACCAGTGGAGGCAGCGTGAGAGGCAAGAATATCTCTGGCTGGCCGGACATGGACGGTCCAACAACGCTCTTTCCCTTCTTAGCCCTAGGAGGCATGGCTATTAGGATGAAGGTATGGATTTTGCAGGTCGTGGGTTCGAAGGGTCCCCACAGACGGCGCCAATTGTAAGTGCCTAAATTATTACGGACTTAGTTTAAGTGATGAAGGGGATTAGGAAGATCTTGCTGAGCTGATCGGAGAAGTCACCGACGGCCTGAATCCTGAAAAGAGGGAAGAAAGAACGGTCAGGACCCGAGGCTGCTGTCAGCCAAAGGCACTCCGACGCCTGAGTTAGTGCAGTCACTGAACTAGGGTGAAGTGGAGAAGATGTGGGTGAAATAAACAGGATGTAAACTGTATATTGCTTACCTCTTATGGGGCTCCCATGCAGGTATATGTAGGAGAGAATAGAAGGTTCTATAGTGGAGGTAGGTGAGGATACTTGTCCCATCAGCCTACTCTTAAGATGGTAGGTGAGGATACTTGTCCCATCGGACGTCCCCTCAACCCCCTCACATAAATGTGGAAGTGATAGGGAAGGTCCCTTATCAGTACTTGGCCACCTTCTGTCAGGGAGGCTCTACTACCATGTAGCCGTCCCATCTCATAAATGGTGATTAAGACGGACATCCATCTCGGTCAAGTGGACCGAGATGGGAATTACCGAGATCAGGGGATGCAGGAGGTCGGTCAGCAGATCGAATCCAACTCCAACTTGGCGACAGCTGGCACTCTTGCCGAACTGGAATAAATCAGGCCGGAGTAACCCCTAATTGGTATTTTGGTGCCGAGGCAGGAGATTACCTCGGTATTACGTAAGCACTCCACACACTTAGTTACATACATGAGCGGGTCATATGATGTGTGAGCCTGGCTGGATTTGAAAGAAAACATATTGTCAACTTATTGAATTTGTAAAAATTATGGCATTTAATTATGGGAGGTGTTCTTGTGAGAGACACTCTCACCTTACTATGAGGGATAACGTGGGGGCCCCCACATAGTAAGGTGAGAGTGTCTCTCACAAGAGCAACTCCCTTTAATTATAGCTATCGGATTGTGTTAAATCTGACTTCATTGATGTTTAATTTAAGATTCATTAATGTTACTAAATTACAAATCTATGACATTGAAGGAAATTTTAATGATCAAACTCAAATGGATATGCTGCGAAATAAATAATTAATGGGCACACCATTGCAGGGTGAGGGAAAGTAATCAAGAGTTAATTTGAATATTCTTCAGGAAGGTTAATCCATGTCCAACGTGTACCTACTTTGAGTTGTATTTAGGAAAGGAACAACAAAAGGTTCCTTTGCTTCGTCGAAGATCCGCAAGGTGATATCGTCAACATAGACAATTGAATCTAAATCACCATAGACAATCGAATCTACAACTAGATCCTTTGTTGCTTCTCGTTTTTCATGTTTACATCTATTTTAATTTTCTTAATTATTTTCTCACATTGGTTATCTTCTACTTTAGGTTAATGTAACTTGATTTTTCTTTTCATTGAAGGTAATAAATAACTCACTGATTTTTTTTTATTAGGGTTACACTCTAAACTACCTCTATCGATTTTTTATTTTAGACCTTTAAACTATAACTACCACTAATTATGTTGCCCGTGCTCAACATGGGGGCCTTTTCGCTACTAAACAATTAGGAAAAGGAAAAGAAGACGATAGAGAATATAAAGAAATCATGCCTTCTTAAGAATGCTGAACCATCAGCCTTTTCGCTAGTAAACAATTAGGAAAAGGAAAAGAAGACGATAGAGAATATAAAGAAATCATGCCTTCTTAAGAATGCTGAACCATCAAATTCTGCCATTTCGCAATTTTCTGGTTGCCATCGAAAGCCTTCATAGGAGAAATCAGTACGTTGGGTCAATCTACAAGCCCACATCTCCGATAACCACTGCTTACAACCAAAACCAGAATATAGGGGCCGTCTGCTTTCCGCCACCCATTTGCCCTTGGCATAGTTACACCCTGTCAGAATATTTTAAGGCTGTAAGATACAGATCAAAATGTGAACAGAAGAAAATTGGACAAAGGATTCACTTGGACAGTGAAATCTACCACTAAAATACACCTGTCTGGGTTTTTGTTTTATTTGCTGAATATTCTCAATTCCACGCTATCTAAAAGTGCTCTCTTTCCCTTCGTGAACAATTGAGGGGATTGCAGCACACACCAATATCAATTTTTTTTCTTTTTCTTTTTTCTTCTTATTTTGTTCTTGAGAAGCTATACTGTGTACACAAAGTAACTGTCAGAAAGGGAACATGTGGGAAGCTAGTGGACCCATTGGTGTGGGGTGGGGTGGGTTGGAGTTGGCTAACCAATAATGTTAATAACTACTTTGATGAATAACATGTTAACATAATATCAGAAATCTGGAATTTTGTGTTCAATCCAATTTACCCAATAAACAATCAATTAATTAAACCCCAAAAATGATATAAAAAAAATGAAGAATTTGTAAGCCATGTCTATGTGATGATGCTAAAGTATATAATATGTATTCTCAATTTGTATCCAATTATCAATGATATAACCTAAATAACACACACACACACACAGATCATGTCTATATGCACATAGTACAAAATATATAAATAAATAAATAAAAGAAAAACAATTAAAGACCAATCTGATGAAAATTTCATGAGCTACTCAGTGGGCCCACTTATGAATCTAAAAGATTCAAGGCATCAGATTCACCTAATGGTCCCCGCTATCAGAATGCTAACTTTCAAAACTCAAAGTTTTGGAGAGATCAATCAGACAATGGACCTAGATAGTATTGGAGTGAAATTTCTCGCAGAAAAAGAGGCATTTCCTTGTGGCCCACTGATGATTTCAAGGCCCACCATTGTTGTCTACACAGTAAAGATAGGGCAAAAAGCGTAGAAGAGTTCCACAAGAATTTAGAGAGCCCGCTCGGTGGGCCCACCTGTAAACATCTAAATCATTGAAAAATGACCACTTTATGAAGTGTCTCCTCATCAGATTTCACTTACATGACCCGCTTTTAAAACAATCAAATAAAATATTATAACAAATCCAATGTTTTTGTATAGATTAATCTTTGGGCCTAGATTGAATTGAGTAAAATATTTTTGTATAGAAAATAAGGAATTTCTGTGGATTTTTCTTAAGTGGAAGTCATTTTCAGTTTTCTCAAGTGGACCCACTTAGAGGCATCAGGCCTAGAGGATTCGCATTCCAAGCCTGTTCTGTTTATTTCTCAAGTGGGCCACACTAAGAAGCGTCACAAAATACTCATGTCCGGGAGCCCTAGAGGATCCTGATTCAAACTCTATAAAGGGAGGAATTGCAAGAGGCATGCCCTTTGTGAGCAACAAAAAGACAAAGGTCAAGAGGTTGGATTGCCAAACCGCCCTAGCGAGCAAGAGGGAGAGTGGCGAGGAACTGGAGAAGAAAAGGGGGTATAAAATGAACCTTTGTTGGCCTTTTGGCTAAGGGGACAAGAAAAGTGAGTTTCTTTCTTTATCTTTCGGAAGAAAATAAAAGACACAAATGCCCTCATTACTTTGCCTCCCCCTGAAACCCGTATAAAAAACATAAAATACTGCTCACAATCATTGCCTTTAATTAGAAGGCTAGAAACCATTACTGAGCTGTTTTTTGACAGATATCAAATCCACCAGCCCCTCTTCTTATTTAGAGGAACCCACCAGGTACCCTTTATGGCAGCTTTTTCAGTTTCATTTATGCATAGTTCATCTTTACATTACCATTATCCTGCCTCAGATGTCACCAGCAAAGAGAGGCCAGAGAAAGGGTGCAACCATCGAAAATAAATAAAAAAGGTCAAAAAGCAAAGATTAAACTAGTCATGTTTTGAGACTGAATTCAAAAGGGGAGAGTGCAGAGAGATAATAGCATGCCTTGGACATGATATGAGAGAGAGAGAGAGAGAGAGAGAGAGAGAGTAGAAGACAAAATGGTATAAATCAGCATTACTCTAGTCATTTGAAAGTTGATTTACGAGAGAGTGGAATGCCCAGAGTGATAGGGAAGGGCAGGGAGGGGGAAGACGAAGTGAAAATGATAAAATATACTTGAAAATAGTCGTTGTTTAATGTTGTTTTGGAAAAGGAAGGTGCAACAAACATGCATGTGCACACACAAAACATATATAAAAAATAATATCAAAAAAACAGAGGAAACAGACATACGTAAAACGCTTCACCTTTCTCCTCCACAAGAGATGTTATTGAATTATCATCCACTTTTTTCTCGTCAGGAAACCTTGCAGTCACAGCGTCAATTGGTGCAGCCCCAGAACCTTTTTCTTGATAACTTACCGTTTCTACCTCAGTTGCATGCAAGAGTTGTGTGTTTATCTCACCTTGTTGAGTTCTTGTGTCTTTGTCTATGGCCACATATGAGAAGTCTTCCTCAATGTTAGCCTCATCTTTTAGGGAAGCTAAGTTATTAGATGGAGAAACATTAAAAATCACTGCACAGCCACATGGAAATCCAATAGTAAAAAATAAGTAAAATTCTTTTGGCCATTGAAATCAACAACCATGTTAATATATGTGACCTATGGGACAAACCTGGAGAAGAAAGGACTTTCAACTGTTTCTGCGGAGGGAGAGTAGTGGCAAGTGGGGTTTTCTCCCATGCCAAAATAAGGATGGCTGTGAAAGTTAGAGTGGTGAGAATAAGAGAGAGCCATTTACCTCTCAATCCATTAAAACTTATTCCACCTCTCATTCTCATATAATGGTACCAGAAATATGCTCTGCTTTTGACCTTTCTAACTTGAACTCAAGCTCATCCCCTTGTCGTCTCAGATGATGTCCTTATTCAATTCTCTACTGTGAAAAAAATGCAATTCTTTACAACAACATTCATAATCTTTTCTCGACAAAATTACTTGTCCGGTAACTATCCATATACAAATTTATTTACACCACTATTGTTCAAAATGTAAGATCATCCATTAACTTTCATAACAAGAAAAGATGAGTTATATTATAAATCAAAATGATAAGATTGGCAATGACCCTTCATTTAAACGTTTGCTTAAACAGTTCGACAATTAGATTTGTGGACGAATGCATAAGAATAAGAGTGATAAGATAAAACATTTATGATATATAAGTATATAACTTAATGGCATTATCGAAGATTTATAGGAAATCTTTTAATTACAAAATGAATAATTAATGGTTGAGGAATTGGCAAGAAAAGTGGAATTTCCCTCAAATTTAAGATGCAGAAAACTCACTTAGGTCAAACCATTCAGGCATAATGCCTTTAAGGTGCCTGCCTAGGAAAGATAAAAACACCTCAGACTGCATGCTATTAATAAAGATAATTATTAGGTGCAGCCTCATCTGCTCCAGTAGTGAGAGGTCCAGTACCTCCATCAAATGTCGTTATGAAAAGGTATAAACCTTTTCTTATTGTTAGATGACAAGAATCAGAAGACAATTATGGTAACATGGATTGCTTTTGTAACCATCCTCTTAGTTTCCTGACCCATGATGCCTGGATACGGACACGGGTACGGATACAGGACACGGGAACAAGCGTCCGATATGTCAACTTCAAAATTTTAGGATACGGATATGGGTACGGCATTTTTAGAAATATCTAAATATAAATATTTAATTGGGAGTTTATTTTAAATGAAATATATATATTTTGCTGGAGCAGTTAATCTAGAGTAAATAGATTTTTATTTTGCTGCTGTGTTTTTTTTTTTTTATTATAGCTGGGCTGGGCTTTACTCAATCTGAAGCCCACAAGATGGGCCCTCACTTGAAATTGGAGTGGGGAATACATGGGCCTCGGCTCACTTTTAAATAAGAGTGAGAGACACAGTTTTAAATGGTAATGAAAGACACACTTAAGAGACCCACGTGACGGAGATGAGATGAGAGGTAAAACGAAAAAAAAAGCATCCGTCTCTTTCTTGTTTCTCTTTTCTCTTTTCTGCCCTAACGATAAGAGAGATGAGGGGAGAGAGAAGATAGCAGCAGCAGGACGACGATGGTGGAGGCGGCGATGATGATGGTGGAGGCGACGATGATGCGAAGGCGATGTCGGTGCAGGTATGCCCCCTTTTTTTTATTCCCTGTTCCTCTTTTTTTTTGTGTCTGGGTGATGGAGGTGAAGGGCAAGGGGTTCAGCAAAGAGGGAGTGGAGTTGTGGGTGGTCGGGAAGACAGATTTCCGTTATTTTTTTTTTATATATAAAATACAACACAGCCGTATCCCCCTTTTTTTGCACCGTATCCCTACGGTATCTTGCGGTATCCTGTACCCATATCCGTATCGTACCGTGTCTGCACGAGTACCATGGGTGAGTTGCCGTATCTGGGTATCATAGTTCCTGACGTGTTTGTAGAAATTCGAATCATTGTGATACACTGTAATATTTTTTTATTTTTTTATTTTTATTTATAACATGATACACTGCAATATAGCGCACTATAGGTTATATTTCTACTCTAGAGATGTAAGTATTTAAAAGTGATCAAATAATTCAACACAAGCAAATTCTTCCATGCGGAGCCCATAGTTTATCATTGATCACCGGTTGAAATATCAATTCGAATTCCAAAAAGAGATTTGATTGTTGGATTGAGGTGCTTTATTGTTAGACCCCGACCCAAATTAGCCCGATTTGTGTGTACTTAGTGTGTGTTTAGCCTTAAGTGGGGTTAATGACCATTGGGTTAGAATATAATTGGTTTTAGTTCTGGATATAGCTTTGGGAATTTTGAGAGCGTTTAGTGTTTGTCAGCATGGTTCAAAATAGCGGCCGCTATGTAGCGTAGCACCCGCATTATCAGTCGTAGCGGTCGAGGCCGCGATGCTATTTTGAAAATAGCAGTGCTACGGTCTAAAACCTAATAAAGCCAAGTAATTTTAGTTTTAAACACTATTTTTCCTATTTCTTCTCCTCAATAGTCTTTCCTAAAGTTATATCTACCCTTATATGGTTTCAAATCACTAAAGAAATACAATATTGTTTGCTATACAAGATTAAAAAAAAATTGACCATTTAAAAATTCATACTGCTACACCGCTACGTATCACCGCAACTGCTACGTATCGCCCGATACGTAGCGTTTTGGCCACTGACCGCTACGCTTGCCGCAACCGCTATTTTGATCCTTATTTGTCAGACACGCTCAGGGCGGCCCTGAGTGCACGTGTAAGCATGGGAGGATGGTATTAGGTTCCGATTTAATTGTGGTTTTGATTTCATTTGAATGGTTTTATTAATCGCTACAACTTTCGTTGTTAGCCCCTCTGTGTTTGAAGCCCAAAAATCCAAGTTTTGGCCCAGAAGGCGTAAAATTGACTTTTCACACCCAAATCTGGACACGAATTTTGAAATCTCAAAACCATGTCAAATTTATACTTTTCAGAAACTAGATTTTTTGAATATCATTTCGTCCTTCTTCGTCGATTTCATTCGGGGCCCGCAAGACCATGTTTTTGTCAGCGCAAGGTTTAGACCTGTTAGGCCCACTTCCAGGCCACTTAAGTCATCTCCCTCCTCTCCCCAACGTTTCAAAATTCCTGCAACTCTTTCAAAAAAAAAAAAAAAAAAACTAAAAGAGCTGAGGAGAAAACCCACCTTCCCCTCCATCTTCTTCCTCTTGCATGCATCACCTCTAGGCTTCCAAATGCAAATCTAAGACCACCATCTTCTTCCTCTCATCTCAAGCTTTCTATTGATGTGATTTTCTTGGTGTTTTCAGCTGGCCAACTACTCCATTTTCTTCCTTGCTTCTTGTTCGGACACCTACAGGTAAGAGTTTCAGCCCTCCTCTTCAATGAATTCCTTTTAGCTCCTAAGGAGCTTGTTTCTCTAGCATGCAACACCCATTGTTGAAATGGGTTCTTGTTTTTCAAATTTGTTGAGTTTTTGAATGGTTTTCACGGGATTTTTATAGTGTTTGGGCTCAGCTCTTGAGTAGGATTGCTTGAGGAAGAATTGTGTGGCTTTTGGGCTAAGGCAAGTAACCAATCTAGGAATGTTGTGTGCATGCTTGATTTGAAATGCATTCTTATTTTTAAAATGCATTGTAGGTTTGATTAAGTTTCAATTTTATGTTACCTTAGACTCTTCTTGCTTGTTTTCCATTTCTTTATGTGCATGGATGTTAATTGCACTTCAAGCTTTTGAAATTCTGTCTTGAATTCCAAACATATGCTTTGTTTATAATGTTGGGGTTTGTTTTGATGAAGAATTGAAGTTTGAATGGCCTAGATTGAGATGTGAATGGGTTAGAAATGTTGGTTGATCACTTGGAGAGCATGGAGGCTCAGGAATTGCAAGTGATCCTTTTACTTTGAATGTGCATGCAAGATAATTGGTACATTTTTTTTGTAAAGTGCATTGATTATAGTTAACTAGCTTTCCAACTATATTATTTGTCAACTAAGCATAATTTGGTTTTCATTTCTTTACATACAAGTTATGTTAATTGCTCTCCAAAATTCTTGTTTACTGTTTTGAATTTAAACTCCTTTTCTTGTCTTGGAAATTGCTTTGTTTAGTGCGATATGGAGATGTGGTGGTGAACGGAGAAATGTTGTTGAAAATGATAAATGGTTGTCATTGGAGGAGAGCATGGGGGCTCATTTTTGTGCAGGTTATAGCCCTTGGAATGGTTTAGAAAGGGTGCAGATGCTTTGGGAATGAGTAGAACTCAAAAATTCAGCTAATAGCATTTTCTACACTCGAACGTTCGAACTCTTGGTACTTCACTGATTTAGGCAGATTTTCAAATGGGCATAACTTCTGAACTGTTCATCGGAATTTGGAGTTGTATATACCGTTGGAAAGCTCTCGAAACGAGGAACCCAGTTGTATACTTATCTTAATGACCAAAGTTTGGAAAAGGAAGTGGATATTTAGATAAATGAAAACTAGAATATGTTAAGGAACCTTTAGCTTGATATTGTGCACTTGAAATCTGATATGTCTTCCAACTTCGGTGGCACCAATTCACTATTAAATTCTAATATTTGGGTTTCAATTACACAAGGTTCAACCAAAGGTCTTACCATATACTTGATGGACTTTGTTTTCAAACTTCAGTTGTGATACAATGAATATCATTCTGTGCATTCGTTTTGAATTTCAAGTATAAGCTCGTTCGAAGATTTGTTTCAAGAATCAAAAAGGGGATCACTTCCTAAGTTTGATATGCTTATAATTTATGCTATTTTGCTAGCTTTGCCTTGCCTCGTTTGACAAGTGATTTTCCCATTAAGTTCGATCTGTTTAGAATGTGTATTGCCGTGTTTTGTGCATTCCTGAATTCAAATGAACACCACTGAGCTTGGACTGCCCCTTCAATCTGATCCACTGTCTGGGGTTTCTTAAACTGGTGGACTATCTGCAGATTGGTTGTGTATTATATTACACATCATGCGTGTTCCAGTACAGCGGCCGGCCTCCCCGTCTACCTTGTGTGGCGTGGGAATCGTGTTTTGCGTGTCGTGTTTGTCGTGCGTGCTTACTCTTGTCATTATATATGATAGAGAAAGGATGGGCTCAATGTGGATTAACTATTCATGATATTATATGTATTCATGCTAGCTTTGTTTTGTATCTTCGAAATGTATCTCAGTCATGTATTTGTTTTAAATTCAGCAAATCGTTTTAGTATGGTTTCTTCACACATCTATTGTTCCATGCTCATGCCTAAATTGATTACCTGCGAAACTGTCGTGTTTGATGCTTGTTTATTTTGGTGCCCCGGTGCAGCCGATGTTGCCTTTGAGGAGGAGTGTCAAGAGAAAGCTGTTGAGCCACCCCCAGCTCGAGAGTGGCAGCCCGACAACGTCAACTAGACGTCAGGCGGGATCATGAGATTTGTTTCATTTTGTCTTGGGTGTTATTTTAACTTTTGGAGATGTATTGGCCTTTGTTGGCCTCTTATTGAGATGTAACAAAACTAAACTTACTTTTGGGTTAACCTTGAAACATGAACTACGATGGGAATGCTATGTTATAATTCCTCCTTTTGATATCTTGATCTTGATGTTATTACTCTTGCACTTGGAAATACTACTCATGCTTTGTCTTGATGTGATTTGCTACACACTTCCGCAAACTTGTTCGTGTGAGTTAGTCCCCCGTGTCTAGGGATCCTCACCGCAGGAATCTGTGGGAAATTCAAAATCAACCGCGTCGCAAGCCCGAGCCTCTGTCCGGGGTCGCGACATTTATCACTTGGTAATCACTTTTAGCTTTGAGGCAGTAACATCAATTCAGTGCATTGGTGAATGACAATAACATGCGTGGCAATTCATTGAGTGGTTTTCCCCTATTATGACTGATAACCACCTTATAAATAATCAGTGGCATCTTCTTGGATGAGTCATAATTAGAAATTGCAACATCATGGTGGAATAATGTTGAACCAACTTAGCTCTAATTATTAATCTGATTTCATTGTGTTACTTTCTCTATGATGCTAGTCTGATTAATGGACCATACATATTTATTTCACATATGTTACTCTTTTTTACTTTAACTGTTCTATCCTTCTGACTTTCTTCGTCCCGCATGTATGTGAGCATGCACTTCCTTAAAGTATCTTATGTATGTGTGCCGGTGTATGCGTGTTTAAGATATCTTATGTAAGTTGGAAACCATTTTGCTCAGTAATTCATTTTTAAGGTATCCAAAAGAGCCTTCTTGTGGGTGTCAATTTTTTTTTTTTTGTTAGTTTCTTCTTGCTTGTGTGCTTCTGTAACGTGCTTCTGTAACATACTAACATGTATCACTCATGGACTATGATGCACGGATACTTCGAAATGGGCAACGTATAGTGTCGTATCGTATCCGATACTTCACTTTTTATGTGTAAAATCCATGTCCTTGCCGTGTCTATGGCGTATCTTATCTATATCCATGCCGTATCTGGGCATCATAGCTCATGGATCCTAAATGTGCAATGTTAAAAAGATCATAACTGTCAATTTGTATGCATGATCATGGATTGGCTCTGGCCCAAAGGTACTCTATGGTCATGTTCATGTAATGCCAAGGATTCCATGATGCTTAAGTAAACACTCTTCTTTTCCACACAAATAATTTCTCCATAGTTTGATGTGCTTTTCTCCATGGAAGGAGGAAAATTTTGAAGCAATTTTCCTCGATTCCTAAAAATAAAAAAACTTTTTCTATTTGTGTGTCTGTAGGTGTGGTTTGAAACTGCTTTTCCCTAGAGCGTGGAATCATAGCGTTACACAAACAAGCCCTAAAGGGATAATTCTGATCATCAATCAAGGCATAAAGATTACCAACAATCACATTCACCAAAAAGATTCTCACCATTCACTTGTCAGGTTGTTCCATTTCAATGTGAATTTTGAGCTACAACCGGTCATTTGTAGTATTGTGGCCTAATAGATGGGCAAGCAATTGGATTGATTGAAGAATACAGATCAAAACACTCCTCTTTTGTGTAAAAATCCAAAACTAGAACAAACAGTTGGAGAGAAATAAAAGAGAAGAAATAGCACCTATCCGACACTTAGGTTTGGCGACCAGGCAGGGATATATCAATGAAATTCTCGCAAGTTCCAAAAAAAACCATAGTTAATAAAAAATTACAGAAAGGGCCCTCAAATATAAAAGCCCCTCTATGCTTTTCAACATTCCCATTCAAGTGGTGCATAAATGTTAGTACACGCAGGTTAGAGAAAACAACAGAGAGTTGTCTTGTGGTAACCGTTGGTAAGAAAGCCAGCCACATGATTCTCAGATCGTGTATGTTATAGCTATACTTCCTTTTTCATCACTTTTTCTTGAATAACGTGAAAATCTACTTTAAAAGGGAAACAAAAAAAAAAAATCCTAAGATACTGAACTGAGACATGACCCGTATACCAATGCCACTAGAAAGGATATTGTGTGCCATCTAAAGATTAAGGAAATAAATATCCTTCAGAGAGTCTAGGAAACAGAAATTGTTGCTTTCATGACCACCATCAATCATCTGGCCTGACCTCGGGTCCTAAAAGACACATCAAGATGGAAAAAAAAAAAATTTTGACACTGCAGTTATATGTTTTGGTCAGGCAGCTAACAGATACAAGACTAAGAGGAAGCTGAGGTACATGCAAAATAGATAATAAAGACAATGCAGGAAATGCTTAAGGTCCTCTGCCCACAATTGAGTTGAATGAACCATTAGCAGCCCACCTCCACGAAAAATGGAGTCCGTGATGAAAATGTGTGTGCATACCAGTTATACTACCTTTAGACCCTGAATCAGTGATCCATCCAGGACTAGTGGATGAAGTGAACCCATATATGCCGTCAGACTACTAGAAAAGGCATATGAAGTCATACCTATTTTTCTTTTACTTTTTTTGGTAGAAGAAGTCATACCTATTGATGATGCTGCATCCTCCAATTCTTGAGGTCTCTCTGATTTCACTATGCCTATTCTGCTCTTCTTTATTTGATGATTCATGTTTGAGAAACAAGTTCACTGGTTTTTTCTGATTCAATTGTACTAGAAAAATTAGTTCTAGTGGCCGACCAACTAATTCCCAACATACATCACGAGTATGTTGATACAAGCCACAAAAGTGTACAATGGACCTCGTCCTTAACAATATTGGACAGTCCACAACTGTGCCCACCACCACCACCACTGCAACCAACCTAACCACCTCAATGATCTTTACCTCGATTACCATCACCGTGACCACCACCACAACCATCAATGGCACTAGTTAAGGCTGATAGATCATATATGCTAGGAGTTTAAGGGCGGCCAAGTGGTTAACATCATTTATCTCCCATTTTTCACTTAAGAGAAGTGTGAATACTGTTCCCAAAGCTGCAAGTGGATCTTGACTTAGTATCTCTGCACCTACTGCCTCATAATCTGAATTTAGACCTCCAAAAAGATAAATGATATGCTGGGTTTCTAATTCTTGTTCCTGTTCATTTGTATAACAAGCTAAGTTCATGCAACATCCCTCTGAGCTTAGCATAAAATCCCAGGGGAAAATTACCCTGTTTGAATTGTGACAACTCTCTTGTTAACTGATAGACCCATGCATTATTCTTAGCATGTGTGATGTGCATGGGCAGCAGCAATAGAATCTAATAATTCTTTGGCAGTTTGACAGCAGCAAAAATTAGCTGAACTTCATCCTGCATGGATATTTTCAGCTTCCAGTCTCTGTATTCTGGATCATCCATAGGTGGTTATACAATCCAGCCATATCCTTCATCTTGACCTCTTTAACAGTCCTTCGGTAGAGCTCATTTGACCTTGTACTCCTATGTATTCTATACAAACAAACAGACCCTAAATGTCATTGTCACATCTAGTGTGGAATCTAAATAAGCTCTTGGGTACTTTCTTTGACTTGAATGATCTCTGTTCTGTGGTACAGGCTACAAGATCCAACTAATATGGTATAGAAACTGCTTTGGTAGGTGAGTGCAAAGGAAATTGACTGGACCATATGGCAAGCTTTCATTAACAAGAAAATACATGTTTTTCGAATTGGACATCTGCAGGACTGGGTTACTCTATTTCTGTAAACTTTAAGAACAGAGATTTGTATGTCTTCTCCATTGTGACCAAATGGAGACACAACTAATTTGTTGGGTTCTGGCATTCTACTTAGAGAATGAAATGGGAATGAAATAGAAAATGAGAAAGATCTCAGCCCTGGGGGTTTGTAATAAGGAAATTGCAATGCATGCAAATATATATATATATATATATATTTATGCATGCATTATTCATGTAAACCATCAGATTAAAACTGCACTGCATGATAGCTAGAAATTCCCCGATGAATAGGTGCAGCACAAAAAGCATGCTTGAACTCCTACTGAGCCAATAGTGTTTTCTTCTTCATCATTCAATGGTGAATATTGTCAAGCAAGCCCAGGCCCATTTTGGGCCCAGACTTCATATATTACTTAGTCAAAGCTTCTTAGTTTGTAAAACAGTTTTTTTAGGATCTGATTAGTGATACTAATATGTAATCAGGGATTTCATCCCCTTTATAATGAGAAGAACAGTCGACCAAGAAGGTGACTGCATTCAGCACATCTCTTTAGAATTCTTTCCATCTCTCTAAATGATATGGTATCAGAGCCTTGATATCTAGATCATTCAAGACATCTTCCACGTCTGGAAGCACTCAGTGCATCTCCGATCAGGCGTGGCCCACCTGAGATCTTCTTCATCAACTCAGCAGAACCAGACCATGTTGGTCGATTGGAATTGCTGGTATTTATGGTGATTTTTCAGGAATTTATTTCCCATCCGAAGTAGGTTTTCCATCGCAATTTGTGGTACGTCAGATTTCTCGATCTGATTTCATCTCGGCCGTCCAAAATCAAGGATCTTGGTTATTTTTGGCTGAATCTTCTTCCCTCACTTGCGAAAATATGCTGTGCCTTCATCCCCGACCTCTGATATGTCCTATGATGATCTGGTGGGGCTTCCGTTTATGGAATCATACTGACGGAATGGTCGTCAGTCAGTTTTAGTGCAGATATGTGCACTGGTTCGATTGCATTATCTCTATTTGTGCATCTTCTTCATTATCAAACACATATTCTTCACTGGAAGACATTTTCTGCCACCTGATCGTCTATGATCATCCCTGATCATCTCCGATCAGCCGTGGCCCACCTGCGATCATCAACCTCATATCAGCGGAAGTAGCTCATCTTGGTCGCCTGGGTCTCTTCTTATTTCTGGACATTTTTTCAAGATTTATGGATCATCAAAGGTAGGCCTTCTACTAATTTTTGTGGAAATTCAGTTTTATCAACTTGTTTTCATCTCAGCCGTCCAGAATTTTGGATTCCTGTTGGTTCTGCCTGGCACCACTTCCATTAGGTGCGAAAATAGTCCACCCTTTCATCCCCACCCTTTGATCTGGCCATTGATCATTTGCTGGGGCACACGTGGGAATCTACCCACTGAACGACAGGGACGACTTGCACTCTGTTGTGAGTTTTTTTTTTTTTTTTTGTTCTGGCTGTCTTTTTTATGCTACAGTACTGTGCTGTGTGATATCTGCACTATGGTCGTGCCTTTTTTGGTCTACTGCTGCCTGGAGACAATTGCATTTTTCTACTAGATACAGCAACTGTGAGAATTTTTTCTGGTCCGGCTGTTCTCTGTTCTTGTTTATTCAAGTGTGAAGTTTTTTTTTTCTCTTTGTCTGCTCATCATGGACAAATCTGAAATTAAAATGGTTAGGTTTGATGGAAACAATTATACCTCCTGGGCCTTCCAATTTCAAATTTACTTAGAAGGCAAGGAACTCTGGGCATATATTGATGGATCTGAACCTATATCGGCGGAAGATGACAAAAAGATTTTAGCTTGGAAAACGAAGGATGCTAAAATCAAAACCTGGTTGCTGGGCTCGGTTAAGCCCCATTTTATCCTCAACCTCCGACCTTGCAAAACTGCCAAGGAAATGTGGGATTATCTTAAGAAGATCTATCAACAAGGCAATGTTGCCCGTCAATTTCAATTGGAACTTGACATTTCTCAATTCACTCAAGGCACCCAGTCTATTCAGGAGTATTACAATGGTTTTCGCCGACTGTGGTCAGAATATGATGAGATTAAGTTTGCCACGGTGTCTGACGCACTCCTACCTGAACTCCTTTCCTTACAGTAAAGTAGCCATCGGGATCAGTTTCTTATGAAACTTCGTAGGGAGTTTGAAACAGTTCGATCTAACTTAATGAGCAGGGCTTCTTTTCCCAGCTTAGATGACTGTCTTCAGGAGCTTATGCGGGAAGAACAGCGTCTGGTCACGAAAACTACTCTGGAACAACAGGGTTCTACTAAGGCTCCGCTTGCCTATGTTGCTACCACCAGACCATCTCCCCGGGATATCAGTAAAGTTAAGTCCCATAACTGCAAGAAATATGGTCACTATGCAAATCAATGCAAGGCCAAGATCTGCCGATATTGTAAGGCCACTAGTCATGTCATTGATGAATGCCGGAAGAAGGGTCGCAATTCTACTTCCCGCAACTATGTGCCGTCAGCCTCTGGTCCTTACACAGTGCCATCAACTCCCAGTGCTTACACAGTCACCACTCCTCGATATGCATCCTCTGAATTTAGTGCTATGCCATATGATTCTTCCTCACAACCTGGTTCCTCCACGCAATCTGCATCCCCAGCTCCTCTCACCCCTGAGATGACAAACCAAATGATTATCAATGCCTTGGCATCCATGAACATCACAGGTACTGAGTCATCTCTTTCTAATACATGGTACTTAGATTCTGGTGCGAGTAACCATATGACCTCTTCACTCATAAAATTACAAAATGTCGTTCCTTACACTGGTCATCTTATGGTTCAAGCTGCCAACGGAGATCATCTTCCCATCACCTCTGTTGGTGATACCCCTAGCCCCTTACCCTTAACCAATGTTTTAGTTTCTCCTCCTTGCTACCAATTTGGTTTATGTGAGTCAACTTGTTGAAAATAATTACAATGTCTCCTTTTCTTCTACTGGTTGTGTTGTGCAGGACCAGGAGTTGGGGGAAGTGATCGCGAGGGGGCCTAAGCATGGAAGACTTTTTTCCTTACCAGTGTCTTCATTTATTCATGATAAAACTTTACATCAGTTATTTTGTTTTTTAATTTAGAATAATTCTCGATTGTGGCATAATAGACTTGGTCATCCGAATGCTTCTACAATGTCTACTTTATTTCAATCTGGATTAATAAATAAACCTGTTGATTCTGGTTCTTTTGAATGTGATGCTTGTAAATTAGGAAAGAGTAAAACTTTACCCTTTCCAAACTCTAACACACGAAGCACTACATGTTTTGACTTAATTCACAGTGATGTTTGGGGCATTGCTCCGACCCTTTCACATAGTCATTTCAAGTACTTTGTAACATTCATTGATGACTACAGCAGATTTACTTGGATTTATTTATTACATTCGAAGTCTGATGTTCTTAATGCATTTAAATTTTTTGTTCAATATGTTGAAAACCAATTCTCTAAATGCATTAAAACTTTGCGCTCAGACTCAGGGGGGGAGTATGTTTCCAAGGATTTTTAATCATTTTTAAACAATAAAGGAATCATTTCTCAACGTACATGTCCGTATACTCCACAACAAAATGGAGCCGCGGAACGGAAAAACAGACATCTTCTTGATATCACTAGAACTCTTCTGATTGAAGCATCCGTTCCCCCTCATTTTTGGACTGAAGCTCTCACCACGGCTGTCTATCTCATAAACCGCCTTCCATCACATACCATTGCTCATTTAACGCCTCATTTTAAATTGTTTGGTAATCATCCTGTGTTTGATCACCTACATACCTTTGGCTGTATTTGCTTTGTTCATCTACCTCCCACAGAAAGAACAAAACTAACAGCACAATCTCGCAGGTGTGCTTTTTTGGATTATGCCACTAATCAAAAAGGTTTTGTTTGTTATGATCCCATTGGTAGTCGTATCAGGGTTTCTCGAAATGTTATTTTCTTTGAAAATCAATATTTCTTCCAAACTCACATGGACTGTCCTCATCCCTCTTCACCAGCTCTCTTACCAGGTTTTTCGGATCAAACATCTGTTACTAGGCTTAATCCTGCTTTTGTATACCACCGTCGGGAGAAATCTCCCACTGCAGATGGCCCTCCCCCTGATCCTCCACCGATAAATGGTTCCACAACTACTCCTACCTTACGTCGCTCCTCCAGAAATTCTAGACCGCCTGATCGGTATGGATTTACCCATACTTCTTTGATGACCACTCTATCTTCTATCTCTATCCCAAGTTCTTATTTGCAAGCTGTCCAACAAGATTGCTGGAACCAGGCCATGAAGGAGGAATTGGATGCATTGGATCAGAATCACACCTGGGATATTGTGGAGTGTCCTTCAGTAGTTAAACCCATCGGTTGCAAATGGATCTACTCGATCAAGCTTAAATCTGATGGGTCATTGGATAGACACAAAGCTAGACTTGTGACACTCGGAAACAGACAAGAGTATGGCATTGACTATTAGGAAACGTTCACACCTGTAGCAAAAATGACATCGATTCGGTTACTTCTTGCCATTGCTGCCTCTAAATCCTGGCCTTTATACCAAATGGATGTCAAAAATGCACTTCTTCATGGGGATCTGCAAGAAGAAATCTATATGCGGATACCACAAGGCGTCCCCTCTCCCTCAAAGAGGTTTGTCTGTCGCCTGCGCAAATCGCTTTATGGTCTAAAGCAAGCTCCTCGGGCATGGTTCGAAACCTTCAAGGGTCGCTTATGCGAGAGTGGCTTTACCCAGAGTCCTTCTGATCCATCTTTCTTTTTTTGCCACACATCTACTGGTGTTACTGTGCTTCTCGTATATGTTGACGATATTATTATCACTGGCTCGGATGATGGTATGATCAAATCTCTCCAAGCTTCTCTCAGGGATTCTTCTGTATGAAGGATTTGGGCCCATTGCATTATTTCTTGGGCTTAGAGGTGTATCAATCTCCCAAAGGTCTATTTGTTAATCAACACAAATACACATCAGATCTTATCGAGTTGGCTGACCTCCATGATTCTTCACCTGTTGATATGCCTGTAGAGGTAAATCTCAAGTTGAGTAAAGATGATGGTGATCTTCTTCCTGATCCTCATACCTACCGGCGTCTGGTGGGAAGTCTTGTTTATCTCACCATCACTAGACCTAACATATCCTATGCTATTCATCTTGTGAGCCAGTTCATGACAGCTCCTCGACACCTTCATTTGACAGCTGTGAAGCGCATTATCCGCTAACTGCTAAAAACTGTCCCTCGTGGTTTATATTATCCAAAGGATAATCCTCTTCATCTAACCGCTTATGCGGATGCTGACCGGGCAGGCTGTCAAGACAGACGCCGTTCTACTACTGGTTGGTGCATGTACCTTGGAACTTCTCTCGTTTCTTGGAAATGCAAGAAACAAGAACAGGTGTCCCGATCTTCCACGGAAGCTGAATATCGGGCAATGTCTTCTGCTTGTTCTGAGATCTTATGGTTACGGGGACTTCTTTCGAAACTCGGGTTCGCTCAAACCTTTCCTACTCCATTGCATGCCGATAATACTGGGACTATCCGAATCACTGAAAATCCCGTCTTCCATTAACGCATCAAACATATCGAAGTTGACTGCCACTTTATTCGAGATGAATATAAGCGTGATGTCATTAGTCTTCCTCATGTCCCTACAGAATTTCAGTTTGCAGATATCTTCACAAAGGGACTTCCTCGGCCTCGACATCAATTTCTTGTTTCTAAATTGCTGCTTTATGACTCCCCAGCATCAATTTGAGGGGGGGTGTCAAGCAAGCCCAGGCCCATTCTGGGCCCAGACTTCATATATTACTTAGTCAAAGCTTCTTAGTTTGTAAAACAGTTTTTTTAGGATCTGATTAGTGATACTTACATGTAATCAGGGATTTCATCCCCTTTATAATGAGAAGACAGTCGACGAAGAAGGTGACTGCATTCAGCACATCTCTTCAGAATTCTTTCCATCTCTCTAAATGATAAATATCACTCTATAGGGCCATCACCTATAATGGGGAAACGTTTGATAATGGTGCCTCAATGAAGCACAGGCACAATGTAGAGATTCTGGAAGCATAAAAGACATAAATATGGTAAATTCTTTATATTAAAAGCATGAAATAAATGTTAAAATTGGAATCTTGGATATAAGAAGGAAAAAGAAAAGGCCATGGGGATGTTTAGCCTGCCAGAATTCCATAGAAATACACAAGAAAGCCCATCTGTACATTTAAAAACGTTGATTGGAGAACCTATTTCCATTTTCTTTCGTTTAGCACATAATACCCACATTCCACCTCCTAAGATTCCAATGCAGGCACTGAAATAATAATTCCTGGATTTCCATAAGAAAACCCACTTTTATTTTTATCAATTTCCTTCAAATTTCATAGATCCAAAAGCCTCTATGCTAAAACTCTTTCACAGTTATTTCAAACTTCATAGAGCCCCCATCCTTATTCACAATTATATCAAACAAGTCGTAGTAGTTCCAATCTAGCCTTGGGATCATCACCCATTACATGCTTCCATCTTCTAAGCTTCCAGTGCAAGCACAAAAATACAACTCCTGGATTTCCATTATATATTATATACATAAAAAAAAAACCCACATTGTATTTTATCTATTTCTTTTAATTTCATAGACCCAAGCAGCCCCTCAGCTATAACCCTTAAGAGTCATTTCAATCTTCCCAGAATTTCCATCAGCATAAAAGTCCCATTCTAGCCATGGGATCCTCAGCCACTGCATGGCAACCTACTCAAATTTTCCATAAAAAACCTTTCCATGCTTTTCCTCTCTCCACATTCTTTGATTTCTGACTGCAATATATTATGATCATGGATTTTCCATTACTGACAGAAAACACCCTAAAAAGGCAATTTTCTAACTGTGTATGCCACTAAAAGAAGCAAAGAGAATCCTCATCTAGAAAGTTCCCATTTCCATTTCAGACAAAATGCAAACAAGACCCAGATAAACAAGACAAACATCAAAGATAAATTCACACATGACAAGAATGTGCCTAATACAGAAAGATAAAACCAAACCCAGGTCGGGGAACATTGAAAAGATGTATATCTACGGAGAATGATGGAGCTGCAGTTCCGTACCTGAGACGGAGAGGCGTGAGGAATGCAGCCTTTCTCCCAAACGCGTTTAAACATCCGGATTTTACGTTAGCAAAGAAAGCAGAGGGAAAGTAGAATTGTTGTAAAAAGTGGCGATAAAGTGGGTCCAACTCTTTCAAATGATGTTAGAGAGAGAACAGATGGGAGATTTTATAAAAAGCCGTGGACAGTTTTCATCACAGCCAAACAACCCCGGAAACTAGGAATTGTTTTATTTATTTTTCATTATTTTTTTCTAAATCAAAACTAGGAATAGTTAATATAGGAAAAAATATATATTTATTAAATCAGAAGGCATTCTTCAGTCCTTAGTGTATATGGAACCTCCTCTCCGCCTTCTTGATCCCACTTCGAAAACGCAGATAGAAGTTTTCAGAGCGGAACTGTCCTTAGAGCACGGTTCGACCGAATATGGAGCGAGCCGTGCAAAATCTTTTTGTTCATTTTTTTTTTTTTTTGTAAGCTTGACATTTATCTTTTGATTAAAGAAGCTTCTTTTGAGTGATTAATTATTGTCTATTTTATGTGCTCAAATTGCAAAGTTTTTTTTTCATTTTTTATATTTGAATATATGGATAAGATATATTTGTTTCTATTAATTAATTATATTATAAACCTACAAGCATTATGTTGTATAGGCGTTCCGAACATATAATTATTTTAAAATTTAGCGTTTCAGTGCTCTGCCCCTTGTTCGTGCTTTGCGCACCTAGCTTTCGTCTAGGGCTGGCAAAATGTTACCTGACCGTAACCTAACCCGAATTTGATTTGTCTATGGGTCGGTCAAAAGCGAGGGCTCCTAGGCCCATATAAAAACGGATTGAGTTAGAGTTGGCCCGCCTAACCTGGCAGACCCCGCTAATAAGTTCCTAAATCCCAACAGACATATTTTCAAAGGGAATTTCTATTTGCATCCACTCAAAATGCTGAGTAGACCCACATACTGAGCTCACCCACTGCAAAAACATAAAATCCCCTTTTCTACTGAGCTCACCCACCGAAGATTACCACCTTGCCCTTCTTCTTCCTTCTCCTTCTTCTTCTTCTTTCGTTCTTCTTCCCCATTTCCTTTCCTGCAAGAACGACGTCATTTCAGAGCTGTGGTGAGTGAAAATGTTTGAAGGCGGATCATCTTCTCTTCTTCGTGAGCAAAGACAGATCATCGTCATCTCCCCAAGCACCTCTTCATCTTCAACTTCTTCCATTTTTGTTTTCTTCATTGTTAATCTTTTTTAGGGTAAAAATAAACATGTAATGCAAATGGATTGAGTGCATGCAAATGGAATGGAGTGTATAGGTTGTAATTGTGATTGAATGGAAGGGATGGGAGAGGGGAGAAGGGAAATCAGTGATAGTTGAGATGCAAAATGAAAAACATGATTCACGTCCTGTACGGAAACGCAGATCCGTGCACATTACAATGTGCACGGAAACACAGATCCATGCACATTACAATGTGCATGGAAACGCAGATTGTGCACGAAGAGTAAAACCCGTGTGTTGTGCACGAAAATACATAGCCGTGCAATACACTTATGCACGGAAATACAGAGCCGTGCAATATACTTATGCGCGGCTCTGCAAATTCGTGTAGGACGCGAATGGAAAAAAAAAATGAAAGCATGTGTCACAAAAACGATACATTCTCTTCATATATGGTCATTTGCTTGTCCATATTATAGATAGCTTCTCTAAAACACAATGTGGTGCCTCGGATTGGAGATGTGATAGCTTATATAAGGAAATGGAGAGATGGATTGGGAGATGAGTTCTTCCAAAGTGGGACCTTTATATGGATTGGGAGATGAGAAGGAGTAGAAGAAGAAGTATATGCTGTTAAAGGGAAATAAGTACAGAAGATGTAAAGATGAAAACCTGAAGAGAAGAGGTCTTTAAGTTAATAGGAAAGAAAAATCGACTCAGGAAGAACCAGAGGGCTTGAAGAGAAGAGGAACATGAAGGCAAGGATAATTAGGGAAATTCACATATGGGCATTCTTGGAATTAAAAAAAAAAGATTTAAATGTGGGTTAGCTCAGCATTTTGAGTGGGTGCAAATAAAAATTCATATTTAGAGTTCTTTCCGTTTACAACTCTTCGTGAATCACATTAATGACTTTCCAGTTTCTAGTTTCAGATTTCGTTTCAACTATTATTAGTAGTTTCCAAATCTCGATCTCACTTCGTACTTTTAGAATTTCGTGGGCTATACATATCTTCTTCTTCACTGCAGTTCTGCACTTTTGCTCTTCAAGTTCAACTCACGTCTCCAAGTCCAAGCTTCCTAAGTTCCGCTTGTAAGTCTGCAAATTCGCTTCAAGTTTTTGTGCAACAATAGGTTCTGAAAGTTTTTTATTTAGTGTCAACTTTTTATGCAGGTTATTCTATCTTTTCTTTTCGTCGGTTCTTTTTTTAAACCCTTGCTTATTTTTAGCCGTTTCAGACGAAGATTTGAGTGATTTTGTTACTGTAGAATAGCAAGATTTTTATTTCTGAGATTAGATGTTCAACAACAACATGTCCTTCGATGTGATTGTGGGTCTTTGTTCCTTTATTATGCTAGGACGTATATGTTCCCATGCGTATCGTCTCAATATTTTAAGGGACATGCTACTTGTCCCGACTCCACATGGGAGGGGCAAAAACGTCATTTGCGCCCCCCCCCCCCCCCCCCCCCCCCCCCCCCCTTCTCATGTGGAGTCGGGACAAGTCCCGGGACAAATAGACTTTTTGATATTTTAAAGGCCCGTTACTTCCAGTTCCTATTGGAGAATGACATCTCAAACATATTGTAGAAGGGGACCTTTTGGGGTTGTTGGTGTTTGTTGTTTTTCTTCCGTATGTTCAGTAATTACGTTCCTTCTAAACCTAGGCTTTTGAATCTTGAGGCTAAAGTACAAAACCATGATCGTCACTGTGGTGATTTTTGTTCCATCTTTCAACTGCGTTAGATATGTTCTTAGGGTTTTTGGGGCTTGATGATGGTGTTGGATTGGTGGTGTGTGTTAATTTTATATGTTTTAAAGGGTTTTACCTTAATCTGATTGAGCGTAATTTTTATGTATGTCATATTCAAATTTCAATGGCTATCACTAATGGCTTAGTGCTTTTTAGGACTTCACGACAACATTACGTATGAGCTGGATTAATTCTATAACTTAGTAAATATTTAATGGATTTTTTATGTTGGGCTTAATGAATTCCTTATCTTCTACTGTTAATGGCTTGGTGTCTTGTTGATGTTCTTAAGTTGAGTTTTTTTATTTTGCACGACGTTTCAAGAGGTTTGGGGTTTTAATTGAAATTGATTTCTATTACATTACTAAAAAGCCTTTTCCAAAGATTTTACCTTCTAATATACCTTATTAATTAATACTATGTTTTTTAAAGTGGACTTTATAATAATCCTTGTTTGTTTTATTGTAAAAGGGAATCTTTTGTCGCTGGTGATTGTTGAATACCCCCAAGTGCGAGGGAGCATAGCAATACATCCCCGTGAACACCGCGGGGTCAAATCCACAAGGAGCAGTTTCAATTCAGTGCTTTTTAACCTGTCCTAAAGTTAATTCTAACCTAAATAAAAATCTAACAAATTACAAAAGATCACTAATTAACTGAGATTACAAGTAATTACAAACTTTTAAAAGAAACCTAATTTAAAAACAAACCTAGACTAGCAAATCCTAGCTCACTAAAACCTATGAAAACATAAGATAAAACCAAAACAACCAATTTGATATGATAAAAAATTAGAATTACATAACTGAAAAATAACTGAGAAATGAAAGTGTTAAAAAGGGTGGAAAAAGTATGTAATTCGAGAACTTGGAAATCCACTAATGTGTAAGCATTGAAAATACAGGCGACTTAGCTTCTTCCCCTCTTTTCAGAGTTAGAAAAAAGACACGAATAATTGAATTCAAGTCGCCAAAATCAGCATTTTTCAATGATTACACTCAAAAGTATATCTACATATCAAAGGATTAACTCAAAGAAAACAAACCAACACATCAATTACCCATACTTAGAGAAGTTTCTTGCACGTAGTAATCAATCAAAAGCTTTGTTTCATTCCTTGTAACTTGAATTACATGAAAACAAAGCACTCCCTCTTCATCATTCTCCTAAACAAAGCCTTTCAAATAGTGCCTAGATGAACTGAGGCGGTGGAGAAGGGGATTAGAGAGAGAAGGGTGGAAGGATATGGATAGGACGTCCTCTATTGTGAACTAAAAGGCTTGGGGTTGGATGCCCCCCCCTTGGTTCTCTTTTATAGTTCTTGGTCTCTCATGCGTACAAGGAATTTGTTTCCTTTTTGGACTTTATTTCCCTCTTATGCATTGACTCCTAGCTTAATCTCCAAGCAAAAACTCTCCTTTAGCAACAATTTGAACTTCAAAGTCCAAATTAGATTTGTTGAGAAGCTTGTTCCCTGATCCTTCAAGACTTTCCATGTTGGGCTCCACAAAGGATCTCAATCACTACTAGAAAAAGGGGTACTAGCGGCCACCAAAAGCCGTCGCTAAAAGTGACAAGGCGGTCGCTAGTACCCTTTAGCGACGGTTCAACGATGGCGGGAAGAGCGTCGCAATAAATTCGTCGCAAAAAAGTATTAGCAACCGCCACGTGGTGGCCGCAAATATTTTTGCAACGGCGTAGTGACGGTCAAGAAAATTGTGAACCAAAACTTTTAGCGGCCGCCAATGCCGTCGCTAAAGCTAAAAGAAGGCGGTCCAATAGTTTTTTTTTTTTTAATACCTTTTACAATGGCCAATGGCGGCCGCTAAAGCTAAAAAAAAGTTTATTTTCTAAATTTTTTAATACCTTTTGCAACCGCCAATGGCGGCCACTAAAGCTTAAAAAGCGGTCGCTAATAGTTTTTTTTTTAATTTTTTAATACCTTTTGCGACCGCCAATGGCGGCTGCTAAAGACTATATTCCTATAATTTTTTTTTGTTTTTCGTTAATTTCCCAATTTTGTTCCTGTTTTTTGTACCTGTACTTGAATATATTATATACAACTACTACAATCATTTAAAAATACTAATAACAAAACAAAGTCTTATATTAATGATATTCAAAACTTTATAAAAGTTTTAAGAAATTATATTCATTACAATTCCAGCAAAAATAAATAAATAAATAAACATATTGTTTGAGCAGGGTGCCGTGATCGATCCGATGCTCTCAAACCTGAAGACAAAAAGGGAAATAAATATTAATAGTTAATTATAAAAATTAGCAATATATAGTAAATATAAACAAAATTAAGTATTAAAATTAAAATTTTGAAAGTTAAACCTACATTTCAATTTTACAAGCAATCGAGAGTCAGAATCTCGAGCCGTCAGTTCTGGCAAGTCAAGAATGATTATGGGCTCATGCCCATCCAGTTTCACGGGCACCGGAGACCGTTTGCTCGGTTTGGGCACTTGGAGGCTAATTTTTTAAGTTATAAGTTAACATTTTAAATTAAACCTACATTTCAACTTTACGAGCAATCCGGGAGTCAGAATCTCGAGTCGTCAGTTCCGGCAAGTCAGGAAAGACTATGGGCTCGTGCCCATCTAGTTTCATGGGGACTGAAGCCCGTTTGTTCGGTTTGGGCGCTCGGAGGCTAATTTTCTAAGTTTTAAGTTAACGTTTTAAATTAAACCTACTTTTCAACTTTACGAGCAATCCGGGAGTCGGAATCCCGAGCCATCAGTTCTGGCAAGTCAGTAAAGACTATGGGCTCGTGTTCGTCCAGTTTCACAGGCACCAGAGCCTGTTTACTCGGTTTGGGCGCTTAGAGGCTAATTTTCTAATTCTTAAGTTAACGTTTTAAGTTAAACCTACGTTTCAACTTTACGAGCAATCTGAGAGTCGGAATCCCGAGCCGTCGTTCCGGCAAGTCAGGAATGACTATGGACTCGTGCCCGTCAAGTTACACAGGCACCGGAGCCTGTTTGCTAGGTTTCGGCGCTCGGAGGCTAATTTCTTAAGTCTTAAGTTAACGTTTTAAGTTAAACCTACGTTTCAAATTTACGAGCAATCCGGGAGTTAGAATCTCGAGTCGTCAGTTCCAGCAAGTCAGGAATGACTATGGGCTAATGTCTGTCCAGTTTCACGGGCATCGGAGCCCGTTTGCTCAGTTTTGGAGCTCGGAGGCTAATTTTCTAAGTTTTAAGTTAACGTTTAAAATTAAACCTACGTTTCAACTTTACGAGCAATCCGGGAGTCGGAATCCCGAACAGTCAGTTCCAACAAGTCAGGAATGACTATGGGCTCGTGTCCGTTCAGTTTCACGGACAGCAGAGCCCGTTTGCTCGGTTTGGGCGCTCGGAGGCAAATTTTCTAAGTTTAAGTTAACGTTTTAAGTTAAACCTACGTTTCAACTTTACGAGCAATCTTAGTGTCGGAATCCTGAGCCGTCAGTTCCGGCAAGTCAGGAATGACTATGGACTCGTGCCCGTCCAGTTTCACAGGCACTGGAGCCTGTTTCCTAGGTTTGGGCGCTCAGAGGCTAATTTTTTAAGTTTTAAGTTAAACCTACGTTTCAACTTTACGAGCAATCCGGGAGTTTAAATAGCGAGCCGTCAGTTCTACCAAGTCAGGAATGACTATGGGCTCGTGTCCGTCCAGTTTCACGGGCACCGGAGCCCGTTTGCTCAGTTTGGGAGATCGGAGGCTAGTATTCTAAGTTTTAAATTAACGTTTAAAGTTAAACCTACGTTTCAACTTTAATAGCAATCCGGGAGTCGAAATCCCGAGCCGTCAGCTCCAACAAGTCAGGAATGACTATGGGCTCGTGTCCATTCAGTTTCACGGGTAACGGAGCCTGTTTGCTCAGTTTGGGCACTCGGAGGCTAATTTTATAAGTTTAAGTTAACGTTTTAAGTTAAACCTACGTTTCAACTTTACGAGCAATCCGGGAGTTTAAATAGCGAGCCGTCAGTTCTACCAAGTCAGGAATGACTATGGGCTCGTGTCCGTCCAGTTTCACGGGCACCGGAGCCCGTTTGCTCGGTTTGGGCGCTCGGAGGTTAATTTTCTAAGTTTTAAGTTAACGTTTTAGGTTAAACCTACTTTCAACTTTACGAGCAATTCGGGAGTCGGAATCCCGAGCCATCAGTTCTAGCAAGTCAGTAATGACTATGGGCTCGTGCTCGTCCAGTTTCACAGGCACCAGAGCCTGTTTGCTCGGTTTGGACGCTCGGAGGCTGATTTTCTAATTTTTAAGTTAACGTTTTAAGTTAAACCTACGTTTCAACTATACGAGCAATCTGAGAGTCGGAATCCCGAGCCGTCAGTTCCGGCAAGTCAGGAATGACTATGGGCTCGTGTCCATTCAGTTTCATGGGTAACGGAGCCCGTTTGCTCAGTTTGGACGCTCGGAGGCTAATTTTCTAAGTTTAAGTTAACGTTTTAAGTTAAAACTACGTTTCAACTTTACGAGCAATCTGAGAGTCAGAATCCCGAGCCGTCAGTTCCGGCAAGTGAGGAATGACTATAGGCTCATGCCCGTCCAGTTTCATGGGTACTGGAGCCCGTTTTCTCGGTTTGGGCACTCGGAGGCTAATTTTCTAAGTTTTAAGTTAACATTTTAGGTTAAACCTATGTTTCAACTTTACGAGCAATCCGGGAGTCGGAATCCCGAGTCGTCAGTTGCGGTAAGTCAGGAATGACTATGGGCTCGTGTCCGTCCAGTTTCATGGGCACCGGAGCCCGTTTGCTCAGTTTGGGCCCTTGGAGGCTAATTTTCTAAGTTTTAAGTTAACGTTTTAAGTTAAACCTACGTTTCAACTTTACGAGCAATCCGGGAGTCGGAATCTCGAGCCGTTAGTTCTGGCAAGTTAGGAATGACTATGGGCTCATGCCCGTCTAGTTTCACTGGCACCAGAGCCCGTTTGCTCGGTTTGGGCGCTCGGGGGCTAATTTTTTAAGTTTTAAGTTAAACATACGTTTCAACTTTACGAGCAATCCGGGAGTCGGAATCCCGAGCCGTCAGTTCCAGCAAGTCAGGAATGACTATGGGCTTGTGCCCGTCCAGTTTCATGGGCACGGGATCCTATTTGCTTGGTTTGGGCGCTCGGAGGCTAATTTTTTTAGTTTTAAGTTAAACCTATGTTTTCAACTTTACGAGCAATCTGGGAGTCAGAATCCCGAGCTGTGAGTTCTGGCAAGTCAGGAATGACTATGGGCTCGTGCCCGTCCAGTTTCACGGGCACCAGAGCCCGTTTGCTCTGTTTGGGCGCTCGGAGGCTAATTTTTTAAGTTTTAAGTTAAACCTACGGTTCAACTTTATGAGCAATCCGTTTGAACTTTCTAGGTTTCTACATTTAACACAACTTAAAAAAAATCTATACATGTTGAAATATTGAATTAAAAAAATAATTATACCTGGTCAGGATCAGTCGGGCCTGCTAGATCATGACTGCCCTGTCCAACCGAGTCATGTCTCGCCCTGTAGCCGCTGCCAGCGTCAGGTGCCTGTAATTATTTATTATACAATTAAAAACAATTAAAAGAAACATAAATATTGACACATCAATGATATAATTGACAATTTAAATGTACAAATTTTTTTCTTACTAACCCGAGTAGTGGGTGATGGGTCTGAAGCGAGCGGGCCGCGACTCTTTGATAGACGAGCCTCCAGCTCTGCCAACTCTACTCTCAACTTGGCCCTCATCTCTGCCCTCACCTCATTTGTCACCTCCTCTCTGATCGCTGCCTTCATGGACTGGAGCAACTCCTTGACCTTTTCATCTGTACGGAGGCGCAAGCCCTGGGAGGAACTAGCACAGGATGACTCCGCTTGCGCGATGTGCGAGCGTGGAATGCCCGTCCCATATGTGAGTGCGTATCCGTGCCCATCCCGACCAACGACGAAGTGGAATATCTCATCCCTCCGCGATGACAAACTGCACTCCTCCTTGGGCAACACCTCCAGGCGTGACTGAAATTGGGCATGCGTAGTTGATTCATTTAATATACTATCATGCATAACAAGACATAGTAATAGACAGATAATTTAAGCGGTTCAATTTAAAAACTTACAAAGATAGCTGCAACTTTCGGGTGGCGAGGATCTCCAAAATGCATCCAGACGGACTTTCTATCGACCGGACCGCCCTCGGAACGCACGCCCTCGGAACGCAACTGTTTGGTGGAGAGTTATATTATTAGTATAATATCATACAAAATGATAAAAATATAAATTACATGTACGATTTAACTTTTTACCTCGTGGCGGACCTGGGTGATGTGTCGAGTCCCCAACCTGTGTGCAAGACCCTGCATTGCGCGGTTCCGCACATTCGTAGCTGCCTCTTTCTGTTTTCAATATTTATCAGTTAATTTTTGTTAGTTATGTT
Organism: Umbellularia californica; assembly: GCA_028538565.1. Classification (NCBI taxonomy): domain Eukaryota; kingdom Viridiplantae; phylum Streptophyta; class Magnoliopsida; order Laurales; family Lauraceae; genus Umbellularia; species Umbellularia californica. Next base: position 36,558,705 of record JAPQWN010000005.1, on the reverse strand, counting down.
AGTCACTTGTAAATTGTTAAAATTAAAATAAAAAATTACAAGTTTCTCACCTTTGCCTCCTCGCTCGTCCACTGATTCGGGAGAACGCCCTTCGGAACTCGCTCAAGTACGTGGGGGCATCCTGATGTGGCTTCTAGTGCTGATCTTCATTTTATTTTTATAATCTTTCCACATCTTCCGGCACTTCGACGTGCACACCGGCCGGAAGAGCTCAGGACATGCCCTCAAAGTGTCCTGAAAAGACAAATAATTTTTCATTAAGTTATGGTTTAAATTGACACATTCTGCGGAGAAATGTTAAATTATTACCTTAACCTGCTTCCAGATACGATCTAATGTCTCCACCGGGAATGCCTCCCAATCAAGTGTAGTCAAAGGGAATGCATATGGATCCCGGATCATATGTCCCAAATGGCCGATGAGCTGGCGAGCATGCGAACCCACCGAATGGTATGTCTCATCAAACTCCAGGTCAATGGGATGACCGGAATTCCACGTCCGGATCCCTCTAGCAGGGCCTCTCCCCCTACTGGAAGATGGGCTTGTGCTCATAGAATCTGTTCGAATTAGAGATAATCTAATTAAATTGAAATAAAATAATTTGCTAGAATTAAAATGTTTTAATTAAATAAACTTATACTGATTTGTGTATCGGCTGATGCAAGCCGAGACGGTGAAGCTGAACCAGTCGATGTTGAAGGCCCCATTGGGGTGGATAGGGATGGTCGATCAATCGGGGGCGGCGCGGCGACGATTGGTGAATGGGTCGATGGACTCGGATGAGAGGTTGATGGCCTACTCGGTGGGGCCATCGAACTAGGCTGGGCGGCACCCGGTGTAGGTCTAGGGTCCCCAAATGGCATACTGGCCTGGGCCTGGCGCAGCAGCTTGTCCATCGTCCGCGGACGATCTCTCCTCTTTTGTTCTGACATAACTGTTCAAATGTTTGTGAGATAAATTAATTTAACGAGACAATTGAAATTAACATTTAAAAATTATTTACACTGAAATTTAACATTGGTGAATTAGTTTCCAACCGTTCACTGGTCATGTAAGTCAACTGTATCTCTTCAATGGTTTCCCGAACCCAATTAACATCTTCTTCGTATTGAACAACTGCATTCTGGTTAAGAACTTGTTGGGCGAATGCATCAATATCTGGCTTATCACATTCAATCTGATACGCTCCCCTCCTTGACATTTTAACTGCAACCTGCCAGTTAAGATCTTTCGGATCTCTGACATAGTAAACTTGCTCCGCCATTGAGGACAGTATGTAGGGTTCGACACTTATTCGATCATCACGATGTAACAAATTGTTAAAATTTACCAATGTAAACTGGTAATTATCTGTTTTCACCCTTCGGATGGGATCCACGCAATCACACTTAAACAATAGAAATTTTAACCCGTGATTGTATACAACTTCAACAATATTCTTCAATCGGCCATAGTAGTAACCAGCATCGACAGATGGACAATCGAGCCCACTATTTTGCGTCGCTCGTTTCTCATCTACATCCTTGATGCGAAATCGAAAACCGTTGACATCACAAGTTGTGTGACGTCGGGCCGTTATAAAGGGACCATCAGCTAACTAGTTCATTTCATCGGTCAAATTAGGATCATTGGTTCTTCGTAAGTTACACACCTACGTAATGCATGTAATTACTGAATATCACTACATGAAAGTAATATGATAGGAACAAGTGAAACTACTCCTAATGATTGAATACGTACGTGATTCTTGAACCATTCGTGAAATGACCGATAATGGGACTGATGAATTTGATTATTTGTAGCACGAGGCATGTCCCGTTTGAGCTCATCGATGTGTGTCCTGCAATGCATAACACGTGTTAATGACAAGTATGATAATTTAGGTAAAAAACTGACATGTTACACTTATGAATGAGTGATAACTTACTGAGTCAAAGCCACAACTGATGGGGTGTTGAACAACACCCACTGGCAAGCTTGAATTCACTCAATATTATTGAGATCAAATGGCCTGCCCTCCTCAACTGGACCATCATTAATCCGCGAGGGCCTAGTTAACTTTGTTTCAATATTGTCATTAAGATATGTTGCGTAGAAATTGGTGCACTCATCCATCAAATACCCCTTAGCTATTGATGCCTCTAGACGAGCTCTATTATGAACATACCTCTTCAATGTGTTCATGTACCTCTCAATCGGATACATCCATCTGAATTGGACGGGGCCACCAAGTAGGGCTTCACTGGTTAAGTATATGGTCAAGTGAACCATGACATCGAAAAATGCAGGTAGAAATTTTTTTTCTAGATGACACAATGTCACAGCAATCCTCTCTTGCAGACCATTCAACTCATCAATTCAGTGAACTCTAGAACACAGTTGTCTGAAGAAGTTACTAACTTCAATCAACGGCGCTACAACACTCTTAGGCAAACAATTCCGTATGGAGATAGACAGTAACTGTTGAATGAGAATGTGATTGTCATGACTCTTCAAACCCTGTAATGTTCTTTCTTTCATGTTCACACGATTAGCGATATTCGAACAGTACCTGTCGGGAACCTTGACACCCTTCAGAACAGAGAGGAAGACATCTTTCTCATCTTTACTCATCGTGTACTGTGTAGGAGGCATGTATGCCTTGTTGGACACTCTCAGTTGCAAGTGCAACAGTTTTCTCAAGCCCATTTCTTCCAAGCCATGGCGTGCATTGACACCATCCTTCGACTTCCCTTGAACACCAAGAATGGTCCACAATATATTATCACAGACGTTCTTCTCGATGTGCGTAACATCTAAGTTGTGCCTGAGTAAGTTATCTTTCCAGTATGGTAGATCGTAGAAAATACTTTTTTTCTTCCAATTATGACTTTGCCTTCTATTTGCACCGGGAATAGAAGGCAGCGCGGGGGAGGGGGGGGGGGGGGGGGGGGGGGGCAATAAATCTTGAAAATCATACACAGTACATATTTGCTCCTGCTCGAGCTGTGACAACAATTCAACTCCCGTCATTGTTCGAGGTGCTGGACCATATTCTCGAGTGCCGTCAAATGACACTTTGTCCCTCCTGAACCAATGCAATGGAGGTAGAAAACGTCTATGACCCGTGTATACCCATTTTCTACCGTGCTTCAACCAAGTTGACTTCTTCTCCTGATTGCAGCAAGGACATGCAAACTCTCCATTTGTGCTCTAACCCGACAAGTTAGCGTACGCAGGGAAGTCGTTGATTGTCCATAATAATGTGGCGCGGAGTTTAAACATTTCATTGCCTTCGGCATCAAATGCCATCAGACCGTCAGCCCATAATTCATTCAATTCATCAATCAAAGGTTACATATGTACATCAATCTTGTCCCTTGGTCCTCTTGGTCCATCAATAAGTGTGGATAGGATCAAAAAAGGTTGCTTTATACACATCCATGGCGGGAGATTATAAGGTATCAAAACAACTGGCCACATACTGTGATTTGCCCCAGTCATGGATCTGAATGGACTAAAACCATCTGCTGCCAAACCAAGCTGCACATTGCGACAATCCAAGGCAAAGTCTGCATTCCTCCGATCGAAGTCTTTCCACGCGGGGAATCTGCTGGATGGTGTCACGACCCCAAACCCGGGGTCCGTGAAGTAATAATAATTATGTTTCTCCCAAGATCCGCATGTGTGAGGATTACAAATTCCAACACACTCTGAATATTTAGCGGAAGCTTTCATGGTGTTGCGACTCGGAGTCCGTGGCCATTGGATTCCGCACCGCACTCAACCCAAGCATCTAGTCATCTTATCAATGATCCATCTCAGACTGGAATAAACTATCACAATAAAAGTACAGAGCTGACAGTAACAGGGTATTACATTCCCATACATATTCAAGTTACAATTAACAATGTGTATTAATTACAAATCCCAAGAAAAAGGCTAATAGAAGCCATACAAGAAAACAAACTAATGATCACTACCCATATGTGACGTAATACCGATGTCAAGCTCAATGTCTATATGACGTAGCCGACAAACAACCTGAAAGCTCATGGCTCCACAGCCAACACGTGCACTCATCTTGAGTGAAGAAGTCTGGACCTGAGTACCAAAGTAGTGGGTCAGACACGACGGTCTGGCAGGTGGGTGAAAGGATATAACAATACACTGAATGATAAAACATGTAATAAATCATGCTTTCTGATCAAATTTGTACATAATAAAAATGTATCGGAAATCATGAATATCCGACAAAATCCTGTATTCATATAAGACGGGTATGAAACATAAATATTTGATAAAACATGTATTCTTTTAAAGCGTGTATAAAACATGAACATTTCACAAATCGAGAACTCATTTAAAACATGTATAAATAATGTGTCATTACTAAGAAATTGCATGATCAATATAAAGCAGTACGGGCATCAAGGATCAGGGACTATCAAGATGGCAACCACACAAAGCTAAATCCTCTATCACCGAAGTGATAGAGCAAGCATATCAAGGCGTTGACCTCTGTCACCGAAGTGAGGAGGAACAACGAAATTTACATATACATATACTATAATACGGGACGGGACCACGGTGGCAAACCGGGCATCGGGAATCACGGTAGCGAACCGGATATCGGGAACCACGGGAGCGAGCCGCGTATCGGGATGGGACCACGGTTAATGAACAGGGTATCGGGATCCAAGCTGCAGCTGGCGGGACGGGACGGGATCTCCAAGTCGGTAGATCAGACCGACAAGGTCATCCAAGATTAGTGGTGCCGACTCATAGGTTATATGCGAGTAAACAAAACAAATACATGTATGCATGTTCTCTTTTTGGCTCATGGGCTCGCACTACAAAGCTCTAGCCCCATATTGCCTCAAGGTTTTATTCTCATGGGTCATATACAAGAAATCAGGTCAAATAAATACATATGACGGGACGGGATACCCATAGGCACAAAAACATATCTATATCGGGTCGGGCATAAACGGGTTAGCAACATGCTAAAAAGAAACATAAATTTCAATACCTTCGGGGCAAGTCTAGTTATAAAATATGAGGTTTCAAGTGTACAAGTGAAATTCGAGTTTAAAATAAGACATAATGGATTTCTATACTTTTCCGGGCCAAACGTCGAGGGTCCTAGATTTGAATCAATGTGAATGGGGTCCCGTATGTCTAATTTGACATAAACTTGGTATTCTATGAGAATTAAGGACATCTCGGATCCCTATGCACAAAGACAAGTCTAAGGATCCTTGACGAATCTTCTTAATGGGGTTTCTCTTCATCCGGACTCCATAAAATGCCTTCCAAGTTCTTATATTGCATTAGGGCTCCAAGCAATACCTCCCCAAGCTTAAAAGCAATGTTTCAAATCTCCAAGCATTGATAGGTCATATGCAAGAAATCGGGCATGTATAAAACACTGGTAATGAAATTGTATAAACGGGCGAAACTGGGTGTTTAAGGCACAAATATCATTTTATATCGGGCAAGGCATGGCAGGGCTAGCAAAATGCTAAATGCAGTTCAATGTTTTCAGGAATGAACATAAAAACTTCGGGAACAAAGCAATGCAATTAGCCTTTCGAAATTCTAAGATAGACATCGGGGTTCAAAACTAATTCGAGGTGGATAGGGGTCCCGTATGTCGTTATCAGAAAATACTTGATACTCTTTAAGTTTGGAGACATTTCGGGCTCCTTATACACTTTGGCTATTTTCCAAAACTCCAATGGATACCTTGTGATTATGGTTTCTTTCTCATCCGGGCTTCATACATCACTTAATAAATCTTCCGACACAACGGGGCTCCCCATGAACCTCTCACTATCATATAAATGTTTTACTTCATCTCCAAACATGTCTCCAGTGAATCAGCACCCATCGCTCGAGCGGACATTACAGTTCGCTCGAGCGGAGGGGTCTCTGGAATGGTTTCTGAGAGAGTTCGCTCGAGCGGACATGGGGTTTGCACAAGCGGACAGCTCTCTGGAATGGCACGAACCCTTTTCTGGGCAGTTCGCTCGAGCGATGTGTCAAGTTTGCTCGAGGGAACTGTCCAGAACTGAGTTCGGGTCAGTTCGGGACAGCTCTGTTCTTCCATTCTTCTTTTCTCATTTCAACTCCCTTGAGTCCCATTTCTTCACATCAATGGGAGATCGAAATCTCTACCAAAACTACTACCATATCCATCAAAACTCCTCTCAACCTCCACTAGTAATCCATCCATTCATTCATATCCACATTCAACCACAAAGAGAAAGAAGAGACAAGTCCAACAATCACAAGTATTCATTGAGCTAGGCATAAGCAATAAATGAAGAGCTATAAATGATGTTCTTTTCCAAAAGTTTGGCAACTAACAAGACTCATATGTGCATTTCTTTCAAAATTAATGCAAGGCAAGAACATATAAAAATGAAATAGCAAGATCATCCACATTTTCATAAAACTATACAAAGCTCAAAATATCCATTCATCCACTTGCCTTAGGTCCAAGCTAATGCAAATCAACTACTAATCACCTCTCCAAGCCAATATCACAAATCTACACAAAACCCCCAAAATAAACCAGTCTTAGAACCCTAAAATGGTAAATCATCAAAAAGAAGGAAAAGGGGGTTCAAACAAACTAAGAAATAGGACCTAGAGGAAAGCCATTGCTCAATAGTAGAAGATGGAAGGAGATCCTTACCTCTAGGGCCATTAATCAACAAGAAGGAGCTTGAAATAGGGGCTGCCCAGCTGAGATTTGTGCAAGGATGATGTCTATGGAGAGCTAGAAGGATGGAGGAGAAGAAGTTGAGCCAAAGTCTCCATTGTAGCAAGGTTTGGAGGTGGAATTTGTGAAAGGGAGCAAGAAGGAGGAGAGAAAAGGGAAAAAAGCCCTAAGGAGCTGGAGCTCTCTCTCCTAAGAGTGCTGGAATGAATGGGGAAGAAGGGAGAGGGGTGGTCCTTTTATAAAAGGGTGGGTGTGGGCCCCACTATCACTTAAACTTGTCGGGATTAAAACATTAATTTCTGGGCCTCGGATACGATCGACGAAGAAGGGAAAAATGTTCCTCATAAAATCTAGTTTTCAAAAAGTATAATTTTGGTATGGTTCTGAAATCTCGAAATTTGGGTCCAGATTTTGTGAAAAGGACCGATTTTTGCCCCCATGGCTGGAAAAATTGGTTTCAGGAGCTTCGAATGGGCACGGAGTGAACACGAAAGTTGTAGGGAATGGCGAGATTAGTCAAACGAAGCTGAAATGGAAATTTTTGGGAATCACCAAAAATCTCCCTACGCTGACCACGCAAAACAAATGGGACCCTACGGTCACTGTCTAGGTTCACTGGCTCTCAAAACTTCCCAAAGCTAATGAAAAGTCATTCTAACTCAAAAACTCAACCAAACAGCCACTAAACCCATCAAGAAAACCAAATCACGATTAAAACCACACTAAACCAAGAAATTAGGGGTCGGGTTCTCACAGATGGGTTAACTTACCATCGTCCCTGCTATTCTCGACATGCCATCTCATCAGTTTAGAAATATTTGATGACATAAAAAGCCTCTTCAGCCTTGGCTTAAGTGGGAAATATCTCACTTGCTTTGTTGCCACAAGTTTGTCACGATTGATAATACTTGTAGAACTATTTTGACGATTGTAACCAACCTTGTCCTCCTTTCATCTCGAAGTCTAACACATAATGCATGTATCAAGATTGGCATTCTCATTCCTAAACAACATACAATTGTTTGGACATGCATCTAAAGTCTCATATGTGAAGCCTAAATTTTCAGTTAACTTGGGAGCCTGATAGTAGGACTCGGCAAGTTTTGCACTGGATGGGAGCACTCGATGCAAACAACTGGAGGAGCATATCGAAGGACGTGTCAGACCACTGATTCAATGCCTTCAAATGTAACAACTCAACAATAAAGGACAATTTACTGAAGTCCTTGCATCCATGATACAATTATGTCTGTGCATCGTCTAGAATTTCAAAATATCTCAAGGCTTCTTCATCGGCACCGGAGCGAGGATTACTCCCACCTGCCCCCTCAGTCTTATAGCTTGTGTATTCGGGTGCCAACCCGCATGCGATATCATTTAGCATCGCGATCATCGGATCAGTCTCTGACATATCATTCACCTTAATTTCATCTCTTTTCTCTCTGCGACAGGAAACATACTCTTCTCCATGTCTTATCCAATTCTTGTACTGCTTCAAGAATCCGTTCAGAATCAGATGCTCTCGGACAAACTCTCTTTTGTAGTATATCGATTCACACATTTTCTACATGGACAACTGGTGAACTCATTGTCAAACCCATTGGTAAATTCCATGAACTAGTTAATCCCCTCCATGTATTCCCTAGACATCCTATTCTGTAAATCAATCCAGCTCTTGTCCATCTCGGTAACTATTTCTATGGAAATCTAAAATGAGCAAGTACAATTAGCCCAAGGTACCGTGCATCATGCAAGTCACCTATCCATAAACTGCAAACTCCTTACTACAGGGTGGTTGGTCCTATCTCATTCGAGAATGCACGATCCAACTTGCACTCAACAACTCGAATGCTTCGTCCCCTAGTCAGACAAAATTTTGGCAGTATGTCCGCGTGGTTCTCCAAGTACATGACACAGATACAACATCAGTCGTACATATGTATGTACCTAGAGAACAATGGGACATCAACCGAAACTCTATCTAACATCGGACTTACATGAGCTATTGAGTATAAGATGGATAATTGGATTCCCAAACTGTCCGAATTAAACAATTCAAGAATCGCAAACGACAAAGTTCGAATGTACATCACAAGAACAATGAATCTAGTCAAAGACCCAATCCGTCGCGTCAAGGATTACCGAACAGATGTCGTACACAATTCTCGAACGGGTCTAAGTTTTACTAATGCATGCAAATGAATAAAAGTTGCAGTGGAAGGTTTACAACCAATGAAATCTTCAAATATAAAACCATCTATAGCAGTTCTAAGTTTGTTAGTACCATTAATTAATCTAATATTTAACGTACTTAAATAATAACTATATCTTTCTAATTTTAGTTATGTCACTTTGTTTTCTGATTTATTTCTAACTTTTATTGTTTGTTATTGGTTTATCTAGTATCTAAAGGATTTGAATTTGGATTTGGATTGGATTAGATTGGATTGAGCCCAAGTAATAAATATTTGAATGAATTTTAAGTACATTGGATTGGATTGGGTCCAAGTAATGGATATTAGATTAATGATTAAGCCAAAGGGTTTTGATTATCTTTTAAAGTCGGAATTATTGTTATTATTTGATTTCAAGTTTTGCTAATTTTCTTTAAAGTTTGTGAATAGTGAATTTTTCACATATAAATAATTAATTTAAAATAGTTATTTATATGGACAAATTAAATTTGAAATATTTATTTATATGGATGAGTATTAATTTATTGTTCATATTATATTTTTTTCAAAGCCTCTAAGCTTGCCTATCAATTTAATCAAATATTGTATTAAAAATATTTATTTCTGAAATAAATTCCTAAAATTAAATTTATACATATTCAAAATACAAAATATTATTCAACACAACAACAATAACCCAAAAAATTTTACAATAACCCATTCACAAACAATATGTACCCAAATTTGTAATAAAACAATAAGTGAAGAACACAATATTCAACGCAACAATAATGTTCAAAATATCAATAATAAAAAATATATATCAAAATTCATAATTCGGAAAAAAAAAAAAAAAAACAGCAACATGTCCTTCAACCAAAAATCAGCCCTTTCCAACAAATTAATGAAAGATAACAAACTATTACATCATTCATTCAACAACATTAACAAACAACAACAAATAAATCAAATGAAAAAAATATATATATACCAGAAGCTGTAGCAAGAGTGGAAATGACTAGAAAATGAAATCCTTGGACCAAGGATTATATAATTCTGAGTAAAGCTCATCAATAAGCAGAAAAAAAATAGTCAATAGAGAAAACTTCAATAAGACATAGCCAAAATTCAATCAAAGCACCATACATGAAAGCTTATTCAGTCTAGGATTGACACAAACATACATTTTTGTCCTTTTCTTTTTCAGGCTAACGGAGTTGAGATAATTATCCAAAACTACTTTATATGCAAAGAAAAAAAAAGTCCTTTTATAAGGTTTTTAGATTAATCTTTTTTCTTTTATGCCCCCTATTTCCTTTGTGTTGGGAAAGAACAAAGTTGACAAATTTTGGGTCCAAGCAACAGACTTAGATCATTGACATAATTTCCATATTTCTTATTTATATTTTTGTAAAATCACTTGTTATATTTGGATTACTTTTACCAAACATAGAAACAAACAACTGCATGTGTAAAACTGGCAAATGCAGAACTTCTATACGTGATTAATATCTGTTGACAAAGTGGCACAGCTCTCCAAAAATGTAGGAAGTAGATTTAGAAACCTGTGTACAGGCGCTATAAAACACAAATGCACTGATCCGGATATGGTACAAGAACATGCAGAAGAAAATAGAAAAGGATATGTAATGTTCAAGATGACATAAAAAAAAAAAAAAACGTATACAAACTGCATGAGATCAGCTCAAGCATGCATTTAGTGCCCTCGAGCATTGAGATTGTAGTAGTAGACGACAACCCACACCTAATGATCATTCATCTAGAAACCCGACATGGATGGACCACACCCCAAATTCCTGAAGTGTAAGATTAAATGCGTATCCTAGTTCTTGCTACCCCACGATAGGATTGTTCCATCAGGACAACCATGGAGGCGTAGTTCATTCATAGTGGGGCCAATCACATCAATGGTTATCTTTAGGGCCCACATGTAAAAAATTCGAGGCCTGAATACACACACACAAATCCTTGAATCAACTATCATATAATTCCAAGTAAACCTGATCAATAAGCAGAAAGCAAATTATTCAGAGATAAAACTGCATCAATAAATTTAAAAAAATGGAAGGAAGACTTCTTCAACAATACCAAAAATCAATCAAAACACAATGCAAGAGAGCTAATGCAGTTGAGGATCCAAGCAAGCGAACTAGACATTTTTGCCTTTCTTTATCAGGCTTAGGGCGTTGGGATACTTATCCAGAGCTACTTTATTATGCCCAAAAAAGGCCCTCTTTACAGAGTCTGAGGGTTTTATTTATTTATTTATTTATTTTATTTTATATGCTCTACATTTCCTTAGTGTTAGAATTGAACAAAGTTGACAAATTTTGGCTTTAACTTTTTATTGTTTATGCTCTGCATTTCCTTGGGCGTTGAAAACGAGCAGAATTATGAGTTCTGGATCCCATCAAGTGAATTAGAAGTTAGATCTTTGTTATAATCTCCATGCTTCTTATATTTTTGGTACAATCACATGTTATATTTGGATTACCTTTTCACTAACATAGAAATGAACAACTGAATATACAAAGCTGGGAAATAAAACTTTTGTGAGTTAATAAAATACACCCAAAAATTAGTGGCACTGCTCTTCAAAGAAGTAGGAAGTAGATTTAGAAACCTATCAAACAGATTCTAATAAAACACGATAAATGGCAACCTGGATATAATAGTACAAAAACACGTGGAAATGAATAGAAAATGAAATTTAAAGTTTAACATGATGTTAAAGCTGTAGAAACTGTATGAGACTAGCTCCAGCATTCATCTAGTGATATCAAGCTTTGAGCTTGTAAAAGTGAACCAACAACACACCCCTCAAGACTATTCATCTGACAAGCCCAAAATGGCGGACCACACCCAGAAATTCCCAAAGTGGACGATCGAATCCATCCAATCCTCGGCCCTTTACCAATGAATGTAGATCCCAGTCCTTGCTACCCTACCAATCAAAGGGTAAGGATTGTCCCATTAGGACAACTTTGTAGACACAGCCCATCAACAGGGGAGCCAATCATATCAAATGGTTTTCCAGAAAAAACCCAAAGCCCTTAATACATTACAAACATCTTCAGGCTGAGAATCCCACAAATCCCAACTAAACCTCTGATCATTAACAAGCAAAAAACAAACAATCAGAAGACAAAAAAAAAAAAAATTAAAAAAAAAAAACATCCACAGAAATAAAAAAACCCAAGAATTATACACAATTCTTCGACAACACCGAAAAACCAATCAAAGAACAATCTTAAGCAATTCAATTCCCCATCCCCTCATATCTCTCCATCACTACTATCCAAAAAAATAAATAAAACCAAACATACAACATAAACAAAATCCTAAGCAGCTCAAACACAGACAGATTACATATACACAAACTGTCGTCTCAAACTCCTTCAAATGGGGAAAAGGACCAGTTCCTTGTTCAGACAGCAGCTGACGAAACCGAAGAGGGTTTGTGTAGAGGCAACAATCGACAATCTTGGTGCGAGCTAGGGTTTCCTACACTCAATACACAAAAAAAACAAGAGCAAGAGAATGGAAAAAAATAAAAATTCTATAAGTATATACATATATAAATTGGGAAAAAGAGAGAGAAATAGAGAGAGGGAGAGGGAGAGAGAGAGAGAACCGGTGGCGGCTTCGGCGCGGAGAGGGAGAGAGAGAGAACCGGTGGCAACTCCGGCGCGAGGGAGGGCATAGTGCAGAGATAGAGGGAGAGGGAGGGAGGGAGAGAGAGAAATAGAGAGAGAGAGAGAGAGAGAGAGGGAGAGGGAGGGAGAGAGCGAGAGAGCCGGTGGCGGCGGGCTCCGGTGGTGGTGTGGCGGGAAAGCACTGTTTGGGCGCAGGAGGGCAGAGCGCGGGAGGGGAAAAAAACAGTGGGAAGGAAAAATTGAAGAAGAAAAAGTGGGTTGCTGAGGGGAGGGGGGGTTAAAAAACCTTTAGTGACCGCCTATGGCGGCTGCTAATGATGCCTTTTGCGACAGCCAAAGGCGGCCGCCCGCTTTTTGCTCTGCCAATAACTTAAATTCTAGTAGTGAATGCTGCAAACTTTGGAATTTCTTGCAATTCCGGTCTAAATTTACAGCAGTCAACTTCCTAAGGTCATATCTCCCTCAATATAGCTCTGATTGACATAATCTTGGGTTCTACAGATATCTACTCAAAAAGAATTTCCAACGGTGGATAGATTGCGCCAATCCAACACTTACTTTGGAAGTTATGGTCGTTACAACTTGCTGCCCCTGAGAAAAATGGAAATAATTATGGAATACTTTAACCTTCCGTGTGGGACATCCAAGAGCAAGTGGAACCCCTTTATTGGACGTCCAAGGGAGCTTGGAGTCTTTCTATGTGTGTGCTTGATTCACCTTCCATCTTTGCTTGATTTTCTTGCTGTCACGACCCCAGACCGGGTCCCAACGGTCCAATCCGGGATCGGGACTAATTGAGTAATAACAATGGTGATAAGAGTATGTTTGGTGTCACGACGTACACAGGTGAATAAAGAACATACATTACCCGTGCACGTGATTTCCCACAGGAGTCCGCGGTGAGGATTTCACAACAACATTAAACATTTTATAATTGTAGAAGCGTATGGCAAATCATGCATATAAATCATTTCCATAAAACATAAGACTGGTTGCATTTAAGTATCAAGTATCAGAATGAGCAATGTTCTAAAGCTTAACCCAAGAGTACTGTTAAAGTTTAAACAAATGTCTCTTAGTTACATTTCCCAAAATTAGAGGCCAACAAAGGCCAATATAAAAAAAACAATGTCCACCAAAGTATCAATAAAAGACACCCCCAAAACGTTTCGCATCTCTCGAGACGGCCGGATGTTTAAACAACATCATCGGCACGCCACTCCACTAACTGGTGCGGTTCTCCGACCGCCTCCTCATGCTTCTCCTCGGGAAAGTCAACATCGGGACCTGAGTACCAAAAGTGGGTCAAACACGACAGTTTGGCAAGCGGGTGAAAAGATACGATAATAAATGAAATTACCTTTGAAAGCATTTAAATCTGTATACATGACAATCTTCATGAAAAGATAATTCATTTAATAAAAAACATGCATGTACTGAAAAACAAGCAAAGGTACCAAGGAAACAGGAATAACAAGATGGCATCCACAAGAAGCAAAATCCTCTACCACCGAAGTGACAAGAGTTTATCGGGGTGTTGATCTCAGTCACCGAAGTGAGGAGGTGCAACAATATTTACATATACATAAGTAATAATACGGGACGGGACCACGGTAGCGAGCCGGGTATCGGGACGGGACCACGGTTAATAAACCGGGTATCGGGATCCAAACTGCAGCTGGCGGGATGGGAGGGGGAATCTCCAAGTCAGTGGATCAGACTGACAAGGTTATCCAAGCTTAGTGGTGCCGACGCATGGGTCACAAGCAGGAAAACAAAACAAATACGTATTACGAGACGGGGTGCTCATAAGTACAAATCATAACTATATCGATTGGGCATGTACGGGCTAGCAATAATGCTAAAGACATGAATTTCAATACTGTCGGGCAAGTCTAGTCATAAAACACGAGATTTAAAATGTACAAGTGAAATTCGGTTCGAATTAAAGTATGAATGGATTTCTCATATTCTCCGGGCCGAGTGTTGAAAATCCAAGATTTGAATCAATGTAAATAGGGTTCCGTATGTCGAATTTGATATGCATTTGGTACTCTTTAAGAATTGATAACATGCCGGGACCTTATATACATTGACAAGTCTATAAGACCTAAACAACAACATGATAAAGGGATTTCTTCTTCAATATAGTTCCACACTTTCTTTAAAAGAAATCTTTCAGAATTGTAATTTCGGTCAACCCTCGGTTGGCTTGTCGGTTAACCGACATGGTCATGTCGGTCGACCGACAAGTTGACCGACGGCTAGCCGAGTTCAGAAATGGGGAGAAAACAGCTCTCTGGAATTGGGACCAAGAGGATGTCGGTCGAGTGTCGGTCGAGGTGTCGGTTGGGTATCGGTTGACCGACACCTGGGCATCAGAAACTGTAGAAAAATGCAGCTCTCTGGAAATGGAGCCGACGGTTCTGTCGGTTGCTCTCGGTCGACCGTCGTTGAGTTGACGGTCAACCGACAGCAGACCTACAGAACTCCTGACTGAATGCAGCTCGCTGTTCTTTGAGCCGACAGGTTGTCGGTTGGCTTTCGATCGACCGACATGGGATGTCGGTTGGCCGACAGCTGACCGACAACAAACCGACGCTGCACAGTCAGTTCCGTTTCAAGTCAGATTTTCTGCTGTCTTTCTTCCCTTATTCACATACAACCTGGGCACCCTTCTTTGTACACTTTGAGGGTTTCAAAACCTCATTCAAGCCCATTTAATCTACCAATACAACACCCCAATCCTCTCCTTCCCATCAACATCCCACCTCATCCATTCTTCCATCAAATCCCTCCATTCCATTCACATTCAACTAAAAGAAATCCATTCCAATCATAAATTAAGATTTCAATCAAAAGGGCTATGACATTTTCAATATGAATAAGAAAGGAATGGACCAACATTATGCATTTCCAAGTCAATGTGAATAATACAAAAACATGAATAGTGATAATGTGAAACATCAGTGTATGAAATATGAAAACCACATTTCTCATAAAACATGTAAATATCAAATCATCCACTTGCCTTAGGTCTTCTAACAAGCAAATCCAAGCTCTAAACCAAATTTCCAAGCCAAGATCCAAGCTACAAGCAAAACCCCCAAAACAAACCCTAAAATGGGTCAAACCAAGAAACAGAAGAAGAAGAAACTCACAATAATAAAAATGGAGCTCCTCTATGACTAGGAGAGTACAAATCTAAGAGATTAGGAGGGAAAACTTATTAGGAAACTCCTCAAATGAGCAAGACTAGTTCAAAGAAGATCTTAGAATGGAGGTCTCCCTTCAAAAGTTGTATCAATGGAGAGCTCTTGTGAAGAGGATGAAGATGGTAAGGTCCAATCTTGGTTTAGCAATGGTTTAGTGGTGCTATGAGATGGAGAAAGCAAGAAAGAAATGGAGGAAACTCATGGCTGCTGGAATTCATCTCTTAGAACATTAATTAGGGCAAGGAAGAAGAGAATAGAAGAAGGGTTATCTTTATATATCAAAGGTGAAGTGGGTTCCACAACTTAAAGTACTAGTCGGGCTAAAAACATGCATTTTGGGACCTCAAATGGATTCGACAAAGAAGGCAAAGTTGATCAACAAAATTTCTAGTTTCCAAAAAGTATATATTTCGCGGGTTTCGGGGATATCAAATTTTGGGTACAGATTTCATGTAAAAAGACTGTTTTGCCCTCAAAGCTAAGAAAAATCGGGTTTTGGGGTTTCGGATGGGTATGGGATCAACATGAAAGTTTTAGGGATTGACGAGACGAGTAAAACATGATACGAACAAAATCACAAGAATCTCGAATAATCTCCAAAGTAAATTCAAGACTAATAAAAATGAACCCCCAAAGGGTCCCACTAAGCACAAGACACATAGAACTCCCAAAAAGCTATAAAATAGCTATTCTAATCCAAGCTAGTCAAATTCTAATCAACACACTTAGCACTAATACGCAACTTAATTAGTACTAATCGAGTCACTCGGGTCTGGGTCTTACACTTGCTTGCAGATTTGACTTTTCAACCACTTTAGTAAACTTTCCTTTTTTTTTTTTTTTTAATTTGTTAGTTAATTTGAGTTTTAAAACTTGGAAACCAATAGCACTTTTCAAATCTGAATTCTCTCTTCCTTAGGCTTGAATTTCTGACTTTGAACTTTCCATGATTAACTTTTCATTTCTCCAAGGATTCCTATAGTCTTGCCAAAATAGGGAGCTTCCAAGTGGGAATTCTCACCTTGGGACTTGTCACAAGTAGACGCATGGAAAGAAGAATAAAGTGTTTTGTGGAAAACGTGTACCCCTTAGGGTTGATTCCTTCACATTATATAAGGGTTGATTACACTCTTATTAGTCTCCTAACACAATCAAGATCCTAAGTTATAGCTACTTAATATAGAAAGTGAACATGTATTATAACTATACTAGTTCCTAAATAATAGCTAACTTAATGATACAATCACCAAGCCTGCGCAAATGGGCTGCATTGACACCCCCACCTCAAATTGATGCGGCGAGTCATAAAGCAGCAATTTGGAAAATAGAAACTGATGTCGAGGCCGAGAAAGTCCTTTAGTGAAGATATCAGCAAACTGAAGTTCAGTAGGGACATGAGGTAAATAAATGACATCACGCTTCAATTCATCCCGAATAAAGTGGCAGTCCACTTCAATCTGTTTGGTACGTTCATGAAAAACATGATTTTTAGTGATCCTAATAGTCTACCCAGTCAGCGTCTGCATAAGCTCAACTGAAGCTGATTATCCTTGGGATAATATAAACCACAAGTGACAGTGCCCAACAAATATCGGATAATGCGTTTGACAGCAATCAGATGAAGGTGTCGAGAAGATGTCATGAATTGGCTCACAAGATTGACAGCATATAATATGTCTGGTCGAGTGATGGTGAGATAGATCGGGTTGCCCACCAGGCGCCTGTAGGTATGTGGATTAGGAAGAAGATCACCATCATCTTTACTCAATTTTAGGTTGATCTCTACAGGTGTATCAACTGGCAAAGATTCATGTAGATCAACAAGCTCAATAAGATCTAATTTGTATTTGTGTTGATTAAGAAACAAGCCTTTGGGAGATGGATGCACTTCTAAGCCCAAAAAACAATGTAAAGGGCCCAAATCCTTCATATGGAAATAAACCCAAAGAGAAGCTTGGATAGACTTGATCATACTATCGTCTGTACCAGTGATAATAATATCATCAATAAACACAAGTAAAACAGTAACACCAGTAGATGTTGTTTGCATGAACAAAGATTAATCGTAAGGGTTTTGAGTAAAGTCACTCATGCATAAGCGCCCCTTAAAAGTTTCGAACCATGCCCGAGGAACTTGCTTTAGACCATAAAGAGATTTCCAGAAGCGACAGACAGGATTTTTAAATGGAAAGGTGACACTCTACAGTATCCTCATATAGACATCTTCTTTCAAATCCCCATGGATAAAGACATTTTTGACATCCATTTCGTATAATGGCCAAGATTTTGAGGCAGCAATGGCGAAAAGTAACCAGATATCATTTTTTCCATAGGTGCAAATGTCTCCTCGTAGTCAATGCAATATTCTTGCTTGTTTCCAAGTGCCACAAGTCTAGCCTCTGTGTCTATCCAAAAAGATATCAGATTTAAGTTTGATGGAAAGATCCATTTGCAATCGATTGGTTTAACTGCTGACGGACAACCCACAATTGTCCCATGTGTGATTCTGATCTAATGCATCTAATTCTGCCTTCATAGCTTGGTTTCAACTATCATGTTGTACTGCCTGCAAATAAGAACTTGGTATAGAAACAAAGGAAAAGGTTGTCATTAGGGAAGTGTGGGTAAATCCATACCACTCTGGTGGTTTAGAAGTTCTGGAGGAGCGACGCAAGATATGAGTAGGTGTGCAACCAGTTGTTAGCGGATGATCGGGAGGATGGGCATCTGCAGTGGTAAGTTTTTCCTGATGATGATAAACAAAGTCTGGATAAAACCTAATAACAATTGGTTTATCTGAAAACCCTATAAGAGAGCGGGAGAAGATGGATGTGGACAATCCAAGTGAGTTTGAAAAAAATACTAGTTTTCAAAGAAAATAACATTGCGAGACCCTGATGTGACGACCAATGGGGTTGTAGCAAACAAAACCTTTTTGAGTAGTGGCATAACCCAAAGAAGCACACCTATGAGATTGAGCGATTAAATTTGTTCGTTTTGTAGAAGGTAAATGAACGAAGCAAATGTGAGATGATCCAGAACAAATCTAGTAGCATACGAGAGAGAGAGAGAGTTTTGCAAGAGAATTGTGTATTCTAGTATTGACGATTGAATCCATATATAATACAGTGTTTCCTAGTTTAGAGAATCTAATTACATGATTACAAGTATTGTTAAGGTAAGTAGAATCTATTTACAATTAATACAAAGACTTGGTTTGTGACTTGATTTGTGGGCTGACCCAATTCATGGGTCGAGCTGACCTGTATCTTTATACCCCCTCTAAAGCTTTGGATGTGAGAATGTGACCATCGAAAGCTTGGAAACTATCTCTGAAAAACGAGAGGTGGAATGGCTTTTGATGAAAAAATCTGCGACTTGAACAGCTGAAGAAATGTGGATGAGCTTTATAGTACCACTCCGAACATGTTGACGAATGAAATGACAGTTAACTTCAAGATGTTTGGATCGTTCATGAAAGACATCATTTGTTGCTAGTTTCCATGCACTTTCACTGTCTGTAAAAAGAGAGGTAGATTTAGGAACTAGAACTCCTAAATCCTGAAGTAACTAGCTAAGCCAAATAATTTCAATGGTAGTGTGAGATACAGCACGATATTTAGCTTCAGTGGAAGATCGGGAGACAACTTCATGTTTCTTGTTCTTCCAAGAGATGAGAGAAGAGCCAAGAAAAATGGCGAAACCGGTTGTGGAGCGCCGATCATTGACATCTCCTGCCCAGTCAGAATCAGAATAACCATACAGAGTAAGATTTTGACTGGAGGAAAGAAGGAGGGCGCGGTTGGAACTTCCTTTTAAGTATCTTAATATGCGCAGGATAGCAGCTTAGTGAAGATGAGTGGGTCGCGCAACAAATTGGGTTACCACACGTGCTGCATAGGCAATATCTGGTCTGATAATAGTAAGATAAACCAAGCTGCTGACCACCTCACGATAACGAGTTGGATCGAAAAGTAATTCTCCATCACTAGTTCGAAGCTTAATATTATGTTCAATTGGAGTAAAGACAGGTTTACTATCCGTGAGTCCAACTCGTTGGAGAACTTCATTGCAGTATTTTGTTTGCGACAAAAGATATCCTTTGGGAGAGTAGGCAACCTCAATGCCTAGAAAATACCGCAGATGACCCAAATCTTTCATCTCAAACTGTCAATGAAGAAAACGCTTCAAGGATAGATGATGGAACGCGCTCCTGCCGAGGGTTCTACCGGGGTCGGCGGACGTGGGAGTCCGTCGGGTCCGGCCCTTTCGCGCCCGGGGGGCTGAAGCGTGCATCAACATTTCTTTGTGTGGGTGTGCCAGATTTTCTATTTTACTTGGAATTGCAAGTGGTAATCCGGAGATCAACCTTCGCAAGTAAAAAGGAAATCAACTTCTTTCAAGTTTTCCATTGCACAAATATTTAAGAAAAGAGACATTTTCTTGGTTTGCCGTGAAAGGCGATTTTGTTTGGCATTTATAGCCGATTTACAATTCTCATCAATAATGAAAGACAAGAGTTGTGATTTTTGTCTCTTTTAGAAAAATACAAACTACAATGAAAAGCAAGAAAAGGAGGATCTAACTTTTCAGGAGATTGTGGGGGACTCGTTCAGATTGACGGTCGCAAGCCATGTATGGGCTTCGCCATCATCCATGCAGATGAGAACAGAGGATGCTCTTGATTCGCTTGGCTTGGCTATAACCTCAGGTTTTTAGAGGACAAAGATCAAGAGAAGGTCCTATGTCCAATAAAAAGCTAAGTAGACGGGCTGAAAAGCCACGTCTAAGCCATTGGAGGCAGCGGGAGAAGGCAAGGACCTTGGGGGGGAGTACCCCCCAAGGGACTTTTTGTCACCTTGTAGAATTTCTGCAGAATTTTCTCTTTTTCTCTAGACTCTGTCTGTCTGGAATTCGGGATTCTCTGCACCTTTTGATTTTCGATCTTCGGTTTTCCGTTCGTCCTTTTCCCATCCCTTTCTTCTTGGAAAGCTCTCCTATTTATAGGCTCTTGGTAGCCATTAGGAGAGTTTATGGGCTTTAATGGCTTTAATGGGAGGAGTTACAAGATTTATTTCTTGATTTTGTAACTCCTTTTTCCTTGAATCTGATTGGCCGATGGAGATTAAGGGCTTTTAATCACCTTAATTACCATAATGGGAGGAGTTTCATGGCTTGAATGCCATGACTTAATTGATTTGTAACTCCTGGATGCTTGCTTCTGATTGGGCCGTCCAAAGAAATGAATTAATGACTGCAATAAAGCTAGTCAATTAACTGCATTAAATGGTCGCCGAGCAGTTGAAGAGTCGCGGGCCGCGCCGCGTCTTTTGGGATTCTTTTGGAGATGATCACCGATGGATCTACATGCTGATCGACATCGGATGACCGTGTAATTTCAGACATTGATAGCTAAGAGCGGGCCGGTGACATCTGTCCTGTCGATTTTTCGATCGATCGGGCGGAAAGCACACTTTTTTGGTCTACCGGTTGGCGATCAATGTTGATTTTGATACTTTTGGAGGTTGACCCGTGATTTTGACGGATGTCGGAGGATTTGGCGCCTCAAAAGTATGAATTTTGGAAAGTCCCAGGGGTTGGAAGCTTCGAATCGCGAAAAACGACGGAAAACGGAGCTCCCGGGGTGAAACCGGAGATTCCGGGCTTCCAGGGTCGCGGGGGTCTGCGACCCTGGGGGAATTTTCCCCTTCGGAGCCTGTTTTGCGGTCGTTTTGAGGTCTTTTTCCTTCGTTTTTTCTTCTGTATTTTTCTTTGACATTTTTGCTCATTTGTTGGCCTTATTCCCTTGTAGAAAAATTGATGAGAATCCTTGCAATTTGGGTTGCAAAGTTTCCAATTTTCCAGGAAAGCCGAAGACTTTGTCGCGCAGGGTTGCCGATTTTCCGCCAGAAGCTGAAACTGGGTCAAACGATGTCCGAATGACTTGAAATTTGAGGTGGAGCCTCCTGAACAATAAATAAGACCAACCATAGGCTTTTGTTTGAGTTTTGAAGCCGTATGGGGTCCCGTCGCCAGTAGGCTTGATTCTGCCGCGAGGGAGATGCCGCGCGTTGATGTGCGGTCAAACGATGTCCGATTGACCTGAAATTTGACAGGGAACCTATTGGAGTCATTTTGAGATGATCCACAGGCTCTATCTTGGAAACCATGGTCCCGGGGAGCTCCGCCGCCGGTAGGCTTGATTTTCTTTTGGAGCGTCGAAACCTGGTCAAACGTTGTCGGAATGACCTGAAATTCGACGTGCAGCCTTTTGGAAGCATGTTGAAGCCACTCATGCACTTGGTTTGATGAGCGAAGGCTTCGGTGGTTCCCGCCACCGGGAGGCTTGATTTTGCTGCTCGAGCATTGATGGAGGGTCAAACGTTGTCGGTTTGACTTGAAATTTGGCATGGAGCCCTTTTGAGACATGCTGGAGTCATCCGTAGGCTCTGATCGAAGTTTTGACGTCTTCGATGATGTCGCCGCCAGGAGCGCTAATTTAGCTGTCGGAGAAGCGAAGTTAGGCCAAATGATTTTGAAATGGCCCGAAACTCCTTGTGTACTCCTCCCTTGGCTGTCTTGAAGGATCTTGCAGTTTTTGTTTGATTCTGACAAGATTTGATTTTTTGGAGAAGTTGCATTGTCTATTTATGGCAGGTTGCGACTTCATGCAGCTTTCTTGATGTTGAAGAGGCAAAGTGACATTTTTGGTGTCAACATTGTGGTGTGGCAGGACAAGATAATTGTGCTAGAGTCCCTTGGCTGGTCAGGTAAGAACGAAATTTATGGGACATGTGTTCTCCCCTGGAGTCAAACCTGAATATTTTAATCCTCGTGTCAAATTGAGTGGAAACCATGGTAGAGAAAGCACTGTAGATGTTATATAACTCAGAACGATTCTCCATCAAATATAACCATGTATATCTAGTGAAATCATCAATAAATAACACATAATAAATGGAACCGCCTTTCGCTGGCTGAGAGGCAGGTCCCCAGACATCAGAATGTACCAAAGCAAAAGTAGTAGTAGTAAAAAAAAGTGCTTTTATTATAAGGAAATGCATGTTGTTTACCAAAGTGGCAATCAAAACAAGTAGAAATGTCTGATACAGAAATGTAACAAAAAACACCACTATTAAATAAAAACTTCATTTTATTTAAAGATAAATGGCCTAAACGAGAGTGCCAAAGAGCAAAGGGTGATGCAGAGGAAACAAGGGCGACTGGGGAGATGCTTGAGGATGGAAGGTGCAGCGAGAGTAGATAGTAAAGTCCTCCTGACCTAAGGCCAGTCCCAATCTGTCTCCTGGTGCGCAGATCCTGCACAGAACATCCTGTGGAAGAAAATGAGATAAGAAATCCAAAAGAAGTCAGTTGACTGACAGAGATTAAATTGATTGAGAGGTGGGAACACACAAAACATTAGTGAGAGAGAGCGACTTATTTGAAACGGAGCCAATAAGGGAGACTGGTAGAGGAGTGGCATCTGCTGTATGGATGGTAATAGAGCTAGCAGGAGTATAACAATGATGAAGTTTGGAAGCATCATTTGTCATATGATAGGAAACACCAGAATAAAAAATCCGTGTAGTATCATGTGTACCTGAGGGACCAGAAATGGTCATGTCAGAACCAGAGGCTGAGGGGGTAGCAGAACCAGTGGAGGAAGCCAGAAACAACTGTTGCATGCGCTCATCAACCATATCCTGGATATGAGATGTAAGATCCATTTGCGAAAGCACAAAACTATCATCTTCAGTAACATTTGCAGCATCGGATCGCTGAGAATAAGATTGCTAGGGACCACGATTGGGCTGTTGACCAGATTGTTTGTTCTTGGTATTTGGCCTTCGAGGTCTTCCATTGTCGTTTCTTCTTACAATAATTGCAAAAGTCATTGGTACCAGGTGGAAAAGAGCGATCATTCTGAGAGGTACTAACATTTGCTGACAGAACATGTGTAGGTTCCACATGTTTCTTCTTTATAAGAGAAAGTTGAATAGGTTCCACATGTTTCTTCTTTATAAGAGAAAGTTGAGTCTGTTCTTCTGCCAGAAGTTCCGAGAGCCATATCAACAATAGGCAGTGGAGACTGATGTAATAAGAGACCACGAACATGCTCAAAATCAGGGCGAAGAGACATAAGAAACTGAACCAGGCGAGTCTACTGCCTATAGACCTCAAAGGTGTGAGCATCATTAGTTGTTGCAAAAGTGAGTTCCATTATAGCCAGTTGATCCCATAAGGCAGTCATTTTGATAAAGAAGTCATGAATGGAGTCATTTCCTTGATCTGCATTTTTAATGTCCCATTCTAACTGATACGACGAGCAGCATTAGATTGAGTGTATAATTTTGCTAAATAATCCTAAGCATCCTTAGGATAACTGAATTTAGCCGATTGATTCCCAATAGATGGAGTGACCGAATTTGCAATCTAAGAATTGATTTTCCCGATTAAAACTTCTCATTCCTCAACCGTAGCATCTTTACTATCTGGTGTAGGGATCTGCTAGCAATATATTTCCAAAGTTTTTGTCCTTTGATGAAATTTTTCATTAGATGGGACCAATATGGATAATTGGTTCCATCGAGTATGACAGTGATGCCCGAGATAGTTTGATCAGAAGACATGGGAACATAAACAAATTGCTCATGGACTAAATATATGAGAAATCCAGCCCCAGAAGATAATTTCTAACCAGACCTGAAAAATCCCAGAAAATGGTCCAGGCCTGCTGAAAGATCAGAAGACAGATGACTTGATCTGAGCACAGAGGAGTGCTATGGGTCCCACTGAATGAGCAGATGACAAATTTAGCCACAGGGAGCAGGCTGATTAAAAAAATCCCAGAAAATGGTCCAGGCGACCTTGAATCTGGGCACATATATGATCTGTGGACCCCAGTGGATGATCAGGGTATGATCAGATCACATAGTGATCTCTGCCTCAAAAATCCGAAGCTCCTCCAAGTGGAATTTTGATGAAAGTTTGAGAGGCCAGAAAGTTTGACGGCCGTGATGAAAACTATGTGCTCAAATGGGAGAAGTACAAATCAGAGAGAATGGCCCACCTCAGATGATAAAAAAATCTGGAAAAAATGTGTATAATTCCCAGGAGTGATGGAAGACCAAGATGGGAAGATTTCTCTGGGCAGAGGGTGATCAACAGGTGGGCCACCTTTGATCACAGCCGATACAATGCTCTCACAGACGAACAGAATTGTCGCACGTCTTCTCCTATGCTTGAATGGACAGACGATCAGGGTTCTAGGGCTCTGATACCATGTGAGATGATCTAGAACAAATCTAGTAGCATACGAGAGAGAGAGTTTTGCAAGAGAATTGTGTATTCTTGTATTAACGATTAAATCCATATATAATATAGTGTTTCCTAGTTTAGAGAATCTAATTACATGATTACAGGTATTATTAAGGTAAGTAAAATCTATTTACAATTAATACAAAGACTTGGTTTGTGACTTGATTTGTGGGCTGACCCAATTCATGGGTCGAGTTGACCTGTATCTTTACAGCAAACACATCCGAAGGTATGTAGATGATCAAACATAGAATGATGACCGAATAGTTTAAAATACGGTGTTAATTGAGCAATCGTTGGGGATGGAAGACGGTTTATTAAATGTACTTCAGTGGCGAAAGCTTTTGCCCAAAAACGAGGAGGAACTGGTGATTCAATCAGTAGTGTTTGAGTAACATCAAGGAGATGTTTGTTTTTCCGTTCTGCGACTCCATTTTGTTGAGGAGTATACAGACAGGTATGTTGACAAAATGGTCCCTTTAGCGCCCCCCCCCCCCCCCCCCCCCCAACCGAATTTGAGCGCAAAGTTTTAATGCATTTTGAAGATTGGATTTCAACATAGCTAAGGAAAAATTGAAAAGCATTAAGAACATCAGACTTACAATGCAATAAATAAACCCATGTAAACCGGCTGTAGTCATCAATGAACGTAACAAAGTACTTGAAATGACCATGAGAAAGGTGAGGAGCAATGCCCTAAAACATCATTGTGAATTAAGTCAAAACATCCAGTACTCCGTGTTATGGAGTGAGGAAAAGGTAAAGTTTTACTTGTTTCTAATTTACAAGCATCACATTCAAAAGAAGCGGAATTAAAACGTTTATCTAATAATCCATATTTAAATAAAGTAGACATCGTAGATGCATTCAGATGACCAAGTCTATTATACCACAACCGAGAATTATTCGAAGAAAAAAAAATAAAACAACTGGTGTAAAAATTTGTTCTGAGTAAATGTAGAAAACGAAAGAAAAAATATTCTGCCACGCTTAGGCCCCCTTGCGATCACATCCCCTGACTCCTGGTCCTACACAATACAACCAGAAGAAAAAAAGGAAACATTGTAATTATTCTCAATAAGTTGACCCATAGAAACCAGATTTGTAGCAAGATGAGGAGACAATAAAACATTGGTTAATGGTAAGGGGCTAGGGGTATCACCTGTTAGTGCCACATTCTAATGAGCACTTGTTTTGTATTGTCAATCCCGTGTCAAAAGAGAGTCCAAGACCTTGCCTCTCAGAGTTTCACAAAGAAGATCAAGTTTGAAGGCAGAAGATCAAGTCTTGGAAGGCCTGGATTCATCGAGGAAGAACTCCATGTGTGTGCCAACCTATTCAGGTAAAATGAGACCCAAACCAACCAAGTAGTGGACCCTAAAAACCCTAGTTTAATGGCTTATTTAATGGGGTTTTAGAAATTGTTTTTGAGCCTTTTCAAAACTCAAAACTGGTCCCAGAGGTTGGCTAACCGCCATGGTTTGCGGTCACCTCACGGTTACCTCACGGTTAACCGCAGAGTGGCTCTGCGGCTAACCGCAGGTGACCGAAGTCCTGAGGTCACCTTTCCAGAGAGCAAACTCTTTCCCTGTCAGGATCTTCGGTCACCTCACGGCTAACCGCCAAGGTCACCCGCGGCTAACCGTGAGCTGACCACTTTTAAAAATATATCCGTTGGGGTGGCGGCTAACTGCGAATTTGAAGGGGGCTAGCCGCCAAAAGCCGTTAGAGAGCCATTGGAGGGTCTTTTGTAAATAGAAAAGGCCCCAAATCATCCAAGGTCTCCTTGAAGATCATGAGAGCTCATGTCCTAACCATGGTCCATCTTATTTGACCTCTCATAGATCATTCCACACACACCTTGAGCTTGTATTGGAAATCTAAGAGCTTCATTAGCTTAAGGAAAGTGTGATGTGTGGAAACAATATTGCCCACACACACTATGAGCTTGTATTGGCAAATCTAAGAGCTTTATTAGCTTAAGGAAAGTGTGATGTGTGGAAACAATATTACCTAGGGAAGAACTTGAGCCATCATAGGTTAAAATCCAAATCCCTAGACCAAAGACCTCTTCCCTTGATTGAGCACAATATTGGAGCATCATCATCAACATCAAGGAAGCATTGCAAGAGGCATCAAAGCTTGGAGCTACGGTGACAAGCTTGGAAGAGCATCCTCCGGACTTCGTCAAAGAGGCAAGTGGCAACCTCCAGACTTTGTCAAAAGAGGCAAGTGTTCTTCCCCTTCACTTCATTAAATTCAGAGCATTGTAAGAGTGGCTTATTTCTTTGTGATTTAACCACTATAAAAAAATGTAGAGGGGAGTAGATCTTTGTGATCGAACCTCGTAAACAAAATTGATGTAGAATCAATACTTGTGTAGTTTGATTCTTCATAGTGGAACTAGGGGACTGTGTGACCCTTGAGAGTGGATGTAGGTCTGTGTGACTGAACCACTATAAATCCGTTGTGTCAATTTCTCTTTCTCTATCTCTTGTGCTTGATTTACATATCTATAAGTTGTGGAGATTGATATGAATGATATTTCTTCTTTGATTTTAAATTGATACACATCCACTCGTGCGAAAACAATATTGAACATATTGGTAAATCTTGTCTTGTTTAGCACACACTCTTTAAACATATATTCAATTGAGCACATTGATATAAATCATAAGTGAATTTGTGAAGAGTGTTGTACACACACTTGTGCTTATTATTATGAAATTGATTGTCATATCTTTGAATGCTTAAGCACTCACACATTGAACACATATTCCGTATAAGTTGTATTCTTTTTTGTGTTCATTGTGTTCTTTGTCCTAGTTGAGATTAAAATTGGACTAAGTAATTTTTTTTATTGGGAAAAGAATTCCATTAGTCCTATTCACCCCCCCTCTAGGACACTTTCATTGGCCCTAGTTGCACTTTCATCACCAACAGAGGTGATGGGAAGATTGTCTCCATTAGCAGTTTGAGCAGTAAGAGTACCAGTGTGAGGAACAACATTTTTCAATTTTGTAGGTGAAGAGGTCGTATGGTTACTTGCACCAGAATCTAAGTACCATGTATGAGACAGAGACGAATCAGTACCTGAGATGTTCATAGATGCCAAGGCATTGATAATCATTTGATTTACCATATCAGGCGTGAGAGGAGCTAGGGATGCAGATTGTAACGATGAACCAGGCTGTGAACAAGAATCATACTAAAGGAACCACTAAAGTTAGAGAGTGCATATTGTTGAGAGATCGTTGTGTAAGCACTGGGAGCGGACTTTACTGTGTAAGTACCAGGGGCCGACAACGTATAGTTGTGGGGAGTAGAATTGCGACTCTTCTTTCGACATTCTTCAATAATGTGACCAATACAAAATTTGCAGATCTTTGCTTTGCATTGGCTTGCATAATGACCATATTTTTTTACAGTTATAGCATTGAACTTTACTGATATCCCTGGGAAGTGGTCCGGTTGTAGTAACATAGGCAAGTGGAGCCTCATCAGATCTTAGTTTTTTCATAGCAGCTTTCGTAACTAGACGTTGTTCTTTCCGCAGAAGTTCCTGAAGACAGTCATCTAAGCTGGAAAGGGAAGCCCAGCTCATTAAGTTTGATCTAACTGCCTTAAACTCCGGACGAAGTTTCATGAGAAATTGGTCCTGATGGTTATTTTGTTATAATGGAAGAAGTTCGGGTAGAAGTGCTTCATACACAGTGGCAAATTTAATCTCATCATATTCCGACCAGAGTTTTCGAAACCCATTGTAATATTCTTGTATAGACAAGGTGCCTTGAGTAAATTGGGAGATGTCAAGATTCAATTGATAAATCTTTTGAAGCTAGTCCTACATCTCACGGGCATTTTTGCAAGGTTTCAGGTTGATTATAAAATGCGGTTCAATAGAGCCCAGCAGCCAAGTTTAGATTTTAGCATCCTTAGTTTTCCTGGGCTAAATCTTTTTGTCATCTTCGTCTGGTTTACTTTCAGACCATTAATATATCCCCACAGTTCTTTTCATTCCAAGTAAATTTGAAACTGAAAGGCCCAAGAGGTGTAGTTTTTGCCATCAAAGCGTACCAAGGCAATTTCAGATTTTCCCATTATTGACAGATCAGTCAGAAGTGCAAGATGAGACGATAGAAGAGAGAACCACGCACTAAAAATCTACTCAGAATAGGACCAGAACTGTTCCCAGAGCAATTGCTTGAGATAGATTCTATGAAGAGTGCAAACAGAAGCCCAAAACAACCCAAAATAGGGACTAACGAGCCTGCTCAGATGTTGGGTTTTATTCGTGGGCCCCACCAGATAATCAAAGTATAGATCTGAGGTCGGGGATGAGGGCACAGAATTTTAAGCAAGCGATGGAAGAAGTTGCAGCAAAAAACAATCAAGATCCTTGATTTTGTACGGCTGAGATGAAATCAGAGGGAAAAAATTGAATTTCCATAGACTGTGATAAAAGACCTACCTCGGATGGGAAAAGAATTGCTGAAAAACCGCCACAATTACTAAGACGTCCAGTCGACCATCATGGGCTGGTTCCTTAGAGTTGCTGAAGATTATCTCAAGTGGCCACACCTGATCTGAGAGGATCTGAGATGATCGGAGATGCACCAAAAGCTTTCTAGATGTGGAAGATGTTAGGAAGGATCCACAAATCCTTGTAATTTGAAGAAACTAGAGCACTACATGTACTGCCAACTATAGGCTCTGGTACCATGTCACAAGTAGACGCATGAAAAGAAGAATAAAGTGTTTTGTGGAAAACGTGTACCCCTTAGGGTTGATTCCTTCTCATTATATAAGGGCTGACTACCCTCTTATTAGTCTCCTAATATAATCAAGATCCTAAGTTATAACTACTTAATATAGAATTAGTGTAAATGTATTATGATTGTACTAGTTCCTAAATTATAGGTAACTTAATGATATAATCACCAAGCCTACGCAGATGGGCTGTATTGACATGATTCATGTCCAAGGTGGACTCCACATGTGTCTAACAATTCTTTCTCTTCTTCTCCTTTTCTTCTTTTGATTTCTTTCCAATTTCATCTCAATATGAGCCCTGAATGTTTAATGTTTCTTACACAAATTAAAAGAACTAATTTCAGCTATAATAAAATTTGAGAAACTCACATGTACCATGCATGGGATGGGACCAAAACATGCATAATAATGTACTAATTTGACCCAATTTCCATGAATCTCACATTGGTGCAAATATAGCAGGCATGCTATTTTGAAATAAAAAGGCTAATTGGTGTGATAATCAAGTGATGCAGAATAATGATTTCATAAAGATCATGTATTGTAATGAATTTTGACTAAAATTCCAACTTGATGCCCAAATGCATGAAATTGTAAAATTCTATGAAATTCAATACAATTAATCCTAATTAAGTCCACAAATGCACATGAAATGATGAATTAATGATGCATTATTGTGGACTTATAAGTGGTGTTCATTGATGTTCTCTTCAATCAGGCTTATATTAGAATCCTTGTTTGTTTGTAGGCTTTTTAGTTCGTGAAGATTCAGTGATTTTATTGTTGGCAGAACATGAGTTTTTGAATCCTCCAGACTACTAGTGCAGAACGGTCATGTCCACCAATGTGGGATTACCGTAAAAGCTTCAAACATTGGTAGTGGAAGTAGTATAGAAAAAGTAGCATAGTTGGTAAGCAAGGAGAAGTTATAGTAGCTATAGTAGTGTGGGTCTGAGATGGGTGGGAGGAAACAGTCAGTATGGTGGGTTCGGATCTAGTGAGTAAGAAGAAGAAATAACATGAGTAGGACTAGGAGAAAAAAAAAAAAACTGTTATGCATAGACAGTAGTAGGGTATGGGAAATATGGTGTGTTCTAATATGGGTAGGAAGAATAAATGGTACGGTTCTGAGATAGGTAGAGAGATAAAGAAGATAAATCATGGATTTGACTTTTGAAGATGTGGGCTACATCTGAATGTGTCACTTCTTTCCACTAATAAATACTTTAATAGGAATCAGATGGGAGCTCATTTGTCCATTTGCTTATTTGAAATTGATTTCCAATTGTGTGAGTCTGCATCATTATCACAACAAGAAGCCCATTTGAATTTTAAATCTTTACCATTTTACATTTGAAAATTTTATCCATGGATCGTATGAGGATCCTTACTGTACATGCACCACAAGATGTTATAAAAGTGTAAAACCAAACACACAATACCAGAATACATTATTTTCAAACCATCTAATCTTTCACAATTAAAATTAGAAAATTGTACGTGTTCTTCCACTGTGATACAACCATCCAACTCAATGGAACATTTATGGTCAATAGATAATTGATTTATTTTCATTATAGGTGAAGGGTTATGAATTCTTATGTTAATGGTTTTTGTGGATGTTCAAGCATTATTTTGACTTATGAGATGTTTGGAACATGAAATAAAGTGGAATTTAAAATCCAAAATCTAAGACATTACAAATTTAGATCAACTATCTTTGAAATGGGTGAATCATGACAACCATAATTTACTTTATTTCTTGCAGCTTGACTTTGGTTAAATATGTCGTCGCAAGTGGATAATGATTTTGACCACATTAATGAAATGAGTGATGATGATATTAATGTTATAGAATCACAAACTCCAAAAGTTAAAAGTAAATGTCAAAAAAAGTTCTCATCTTCGGTATGGAAGTTTTATGAGAGAATTACTAATAAAGATGGGAATGAAAGAGCTCAGTGCATAAAAATGTGGTGTGAAGTATTTTATTGATAGCAGAACAATTGAGACATTGGCCATGTATCATCATTTAAAGAATTTCCCAAGAACTGAAACTCATGATGTGGGTAAGTTATTCTTATCTCAATCAGGTGGAGTCCATCCAAACAAAATAGAACAGGTTGTCTTTCATGAGAAAATAGCAACAGCTATTTTTAGGCATGACTGACTACCTCTTCAATCTTGTAGAATGTGAGGGATTTAGGGATCCATACAACTACTTAAATCTAGATGCAGAACCCATACCTCATAACACTGCAAAAGCCGATGTGTTGAAATTGCATAAGAAGCATAAAGATAATCTTTGTCAAAAGTTATTATTAAGTTCTAGAAGAATATGTCTAACATCGAACTTGGGGACCTCCGTCACCCCTGTTGGATATATTTGCCTTACAATACATTTTATTAACGAGAAGTGGATTTTTACAGAAAATGTATTTTGAATTTTAGTTACATGCCCCTCCACACTCAGGTGTCATGATTACAGAGAAACTGTCCATGCTGTTAAATGAATGAGGACTTTAAAATAAAATATTTTCTATCACACTAGATAATTCTTTGGCAAATAATGTACGCATTCAAGTAATGAAAAATCAGCTTACTTTAAAATTTTCTCTTTTAGTGATGGAAGAGTTTTCTTATTCGTTGTTGCGTTCGCATATTAAACATAATTGTGAAAAAATGATTGAAAGTGTTGAGCGACGCCGTTCACAAGGTTCGAGAAACTGTCAAATATTTCAAAGGTTTGCAAGTACGAAAGACTAAATTCTTAGATTGTGTTGCACAAATGTCATTGAAAAGAAATAAGTGCATACGTCAAGTTGTCCTTATAAGATGGAATTCAACGTTTCTGATGCATGAAACTTGTTTATTAAATCATCCAAGATTTTTTCGTTTATAGTTGGTAGATGTCAATTATAAGAATTGTCCGACCTCAGAAGAATTGAAACAGATTCAAGGATGATCTAGTTTCTTGATGTTTTTTATGAGGTCACAAATATATTTTCGGGCACCAAATATCCAACTTCCAATTTATATTTTCATGGAGTTTGAAAAATTCAAATGCATTTAAAAAAGGAGGTTGAAAGCACAAAATGGTTTTATCAATAACATTTCTAGACAAATGAAGGCGAAGTTTGACAAGTATTGGACAGAATATAGTCCAGCATTAGCCATGGCAATTGCTTTTCATTCACACTATAAATTGCAGTTTTTAAAGTTTTGTCACAATAAACTATATGGAGAGAATTTCAAAGTAGAAATGGACCTGGTTAAAGGAAACTTAAACTCATTTTAGGAGGAGTACTTGCACCATGCTTCTAAAGAATCAACAAAAAACAATCCGTTAGTAAGTGAGTTGGTTGGCATGAGTGACGACATTACGGATGACATACAAGTAATGTATATGTTTAATTTTTACATAAACAATGTGTATCTTACTTGTCACTTTTTATTTATATTTTGAAACTAACTACCTTGCATTTACGTCATACTGGAGTTTACGAGCTTTGAGAGCCAAGAAACACAAAATCAGTTTTTTTTATTTATATATAAATGGATTTGTATTTGCAAGAACCAAAAGTTCCAAATAACCCATGACTTGTACATTTTGAAGTATTGGAAATCTCATGAATATCGATGTCCTGAACTCTCTCTAATGGCGCCACGACTTGTACCCCAGGGATTAGTCTGTGCATGCCAAAAGATTTCTTGACCCCCAGTACTGATTGAATGGACTTGGAAGACGATAACTTCATTATTAGCTCAAAGAATTTGACTCATCTTTCAAGAGGTCTAGATGAATCCAATTCTTTTGGGGGCATATGTAGATATGTAGACATTGAAAAAGATATCATAGACCATCAAAGGATTCAGGATTTGGTGACGAGTGCAAAAGGTTTTAATTAAAGTGAAGATTGATAGATGATTACTAATTAGACTGGGTCAAAGCTATGCATTATATTAATATACTTGAGAAGATCTTTCCAACTATTTATGGCATGTCACACTTTGATGGTAGGATGAAAAGTTATAGCCCACCTTTATGGGGTGTACCAAGAACATTCTACCACTATGGCGGAATGTCCTAATAATATCAGTAACGTGTAAAGATCACCACAGTTCCATAAAAAAAGGGTCCATTGACACCCACTTTCATGAAGGAGCCACTTCCACGGAGGCATGTCCATTGACACCCTGCCTCCATGAAGGTTCACTTCCATGAAAGCGGGTCCATTGGCACTCCACTTCCATAAAAGAAGGTCCAAGTCCCAAGTCCGTGAAGGAACCACTTCAACGAAGGCATGTCTATTGACACCCCACCTCCATGAAGGAGCCACTTCAATGAAAGTAGGTCCATTGGCACCCCACTGCCAAGAAGGAGCCAGTTCCACAAAACAAGGTCCATTGACACCTTGCCTCCATGAATGAGCCACTTCCATGAAGGCATGTCTTACACTACCAAAGATTAATCTACCACCACAGAGAAATGTCCTACCACTTCTGCGGTCGCCACTCTTCATAAAAAAGTCTAAAAATACCCCTCTTTACTCATTCTTGGGGAGGAAAAAAAGGGGATGTTAGGGTAGGTTACAACAAGTTAGGGCATACGAAGCCTTCTTGCCCAAGGGAACGATGGCAAGATCCAGAGCTCGTCTCCACAGCACATCCTACTCTTGGCTGATTGATGAGCTTGGGAGCATGAATCAAGTTCCAAAGTTCAACTATATGACTTTCTATTCCTATCTTTTTTTTAATTAAAAGTCTTAAACAAAATGGGAGGCCATCATCTGAGATTATCAAAGGGGTACTTGGTGATTGAAAAAATCAGTCAGGAGCTTAGTACTAACCTAGAAATCCCTGCTTTCCATGTATAAAAGTGTATGAAGTCATAGGATCATCTTTTTCTTGCTATGTTATTGTGCATCCGAAGCAAAGATTGTCTTGTCCTACCAAATATCAATAAAATCAAGGGAAATTCTATATGCACCCGTCAATTTTGCTGAGCACACCCACATTCCTTCTTCATGTGAAATTTTTTTTCTTCTAAAGATGGGTGTGTTCGGCAAAAATAGGGGTGCATATAGAATTTCCCTAAAATCAAACCAAGGAATCTTCTCTCAGATCTTGAACGTAGGCACATTGCCAAACCACATATATCATGTTGTTCTCTCCTTTCACATGGATGCTTGATTTGACAATTGTCTCTATTATTTCTATTTTTTCTACACTTATGTTTAAATAAAAATACAAAGAGGTTTTGTTCACGCAGACATGAAGGAACAACTTGATGAAGGCTCTTATTTCTTTTCAATGACATTTGTGCTACACAGTCGAAGAATTTAGTCTTTCGGACTTGTAAACCTTTGAGATATTTGACAGTTTTTCGAACCTTGTGAGCTGCATCGCTCAATACTTTCAATCCTTTTTGCACAATTATGTTTAATATGTGAGTGCAACAACGAACATGAAAAAAAAGATCTTCCATCACTCAAAAGAGCATTTTTTAAAGTAAGCTGATTTTTCATTACTTGAACGTAAACATAATTCGCCGAAGCATTATCTAGTGTCATTGAAAATATTATATTTTCAATTCCTCATTCATTTAACAACATAGACAGTTTCTCTATAATTGCAACACCTAAGTGCAGAGGGGGCTTGTAACTAAAACTCAAAATACGTTTATGTAAAACCCACTGCTTGTTAATAAAATGTGTTGTAAGGAAAATATATCCAACAGTGGTGATAGAGGTCCACAAGCTTGATGTTAGATATTCTTCTAAGACTAAATAGTAACTTTTGACAAAGATTATCTTTATGCTTCTTATGCAATCTCAACACATCTACTTTTACAGTGTTATGAGATGTGGGTTCTGAATCTGGATTTAAGTAGTCTTATAGATCCCAAAATCCCTCATGTTCTACGAGATTGAAGGGGTAGTCATGCCTAATAATAATTGTTGCTATTTTCTCATGAAAGACATCCTGTTCTATTTTGTTTGGATGGACTCCACCTGACTGAGATAAGAGTAACCAACCCACATCATGAGTTTGATTTCTTGGGCATTTCTTTAGAAGACGATACAGGGTCAATGTCTCGATTGTTCTACTATTAAGATACTTGACACCACATTTTTATGCACTGAGCTCTTTCATTCCCATCTTTTTCAGAAATTCTTTTATAAAACTTCCATACCGAAGATGGGTACCTTTTTTAAATTTACTTTTAACTTTAGGTGTTTGTGAATCTATAACGTCTATAACATTAATATCATCGTCACTCATTCCATCAATCTGGTCAAAATCATTATCCACTATATTTAACCGAAGTCCAGATGCAAGAAATAAAGTAAATTATGGTTGTCATGATTCACCCATTTCAAAGATAGTTGATCTAAACTAGTAATGTCTTAAATTTTGGATTTTAAATTCCTCTCTAATTCAAGCTTCGAACATCTCATAATAAAAATAATGGTTGAACATCCACAAAAACCATTAACATAAGAATTCATAACCATTCACCTACAATGAAAATAAATCAAGTGTCTATTGGCCATATATGTTCCATTGAGTTGGATGGTTGTATCACAGTGGAAGAACACGTACAATTTTCTAATTTTAATTGTGAAAGACTAGAAGGTTTGAAAATAAAGTATTCTGGTGTTGTGTGTTTGGTTTTACACTTTTATAACATCTAGGGGTGCATATATAGTAAGGATCCTCATACGATCCATGGATAAAATTTTCAAATGTAAAATGGTAAAAATTTTAAATTCAAATTGGTTTGTTGTGATAATGATGCATACTCACACAACTGGAAATCAGTTTCAAATAAGCAAATGGACAAATGAGCTCCCATCTGATTCCTATTAAAGTATTTTTAAGTGGAAGGAGGTGAAACATTCAGATGTAGCCCCACATCTTCAAAAGTCAAATCCATCATTTATCTTCGTTATCTCTCTACCTATCTCAGAACCATACTATTTATTCTTTCTACCCATGTTAGAACACACCATATTTCCAAGACCCTATCTCAATCTAGGGTCTAATGCAGTAGCTAAACAAAATGTTAAAGGAGCTATTCTCCAATATGATGAAAACTTTGCCTCCATATGTATACACATGAGTTGAAAAATTGAAAAATCTCGATACTTTTTAAAAGTAAGACTTATTTCATAAAAATGGGCTAAAGCTTGATTTGATGTGGGATAATATACCCCAGAAAAAAACATTGTTGCATCATGAAAAACTTCTAAAAAATCTCTTATTATCTCAAGAAGGGTCCATTTATCATCACTTACAAAAATATTTTCATGCTCCAAATAAAGTTGACAATATTGATTTAGTGCCATTTTATAGGCATATGATTCTTTTAACATTTTATAGGTAAAATTCCATCTATGCTTTACATCATATGATATTTTCTTTGGTCTTAGATTCAAATTTACACATATGTCCCTCCACCATTGTTTTCGCGAGGGAGAAGAAAAAATGTATCCTACAATCCATTTAATAGTCTCTAAATCATCTCTAATTAATTTC
Source organism: Umbellularia californica (assembly GCA_028538565.1). NCBI lineage: Eukaryota > Viridiplantae > Streptophyta > Magnoliopsida > Laurales > Lauraceae > Umbellularia > Umbellularia californica. The sequence goes on along the minus strand of JAPQWN010000005.1, from coordinate 36,521,294 downwards.
ACCCCTACTTGTACAATAAGAATTATGATGTGGCATGCACATCTATTGTGAAATAGATCTCCATTTAAATCAAGTTGAATTGATTATTTTATTAACTCTACTGCGACATTGTTAGTGCTTGCATTATCTAAAGTTATAGAAATTATTTTATTTTCAATTCTATATTCTCTAAGTTTTTCAAGGATGGTGGACCCTATCCTAGCACCGGTGTGTGGAAATTCTAGCATAGAAAACGAAATTATTCTTTTTTGCATCACCTAATCACTATCAATATAATGTGATGTGATTGCAATGTACCCCAGATTTTGTTTAGAAGTCCATAAATCTGAAGTTAAAGCTTATTTTCCAGGTAAATTTTCAAAAACATTTTTTAAATTCTCTTTTTTTTTAAAAAAAGTTTTTATTGCATCATTTCTAGCAGTAACTCTAAATATTTTTTGCCATGAAGGAACAAAGGCAAACCTAAAAAATCTTTCAAAACGTCGGTCTTCGGAAAGTACAAATGGATATTGGCCACAAATTATATACTTAATAAGTTGATATCTAGCATTAGTAGGGTTATAATTGAAAATTCCTAAACTGCCAGATGAATCTGTTTGAGAAAGTTGTGTTTGAACCATCCCACGGTTTCCACCTCCTCCCCCATCGTTAGCGGTATTTGTGTGTTTGAGCATACACGTTTTCATGTGTCTATTAAGGTGGCCAGTGCCACTTGATGATTTGCCACTGAGGAGATCTTTGCAAAATTTACATTGTGCCTTTTCCTCTGTTCCTCCCGTGGGACATGGGACAATAACTTTAGCAAAATAAGTCCATACAAGAGAAGTCAATCTTGATTTTCTCTTCTTTTTAGTTGTAGCAACCGAAAATGCAGGATTTTGAAGATTATTGCTATCTAATTCTATGTCCTGATTTTGATCTAAATGAATAAATCTAGGATCTTCCTCATTTAGAGAGAAGTCAAGGTTGAAAGGTTGTGATGGTCCATCCATTTTTCTAAATAAAAGATAATTTTTTTAATAAATAATTATGTATAATGTGTTTTTTGTGATAATTTATATAAGAAAGGGGAGAAGATGAGACTTAATATATAATATTACTATGTATATTATTACTAAGTAAAACTCAAAATTAAAGATAATAAATACCTTTATGAGAGAGTGAGAGCTAATGGAGAAGTTCTTCTTAGTTGAATCCTCCACTTTAGAGAAGTCACCCTCACTCTTCACTTCTTAGAAAACTTTGTATAGAGAGCTTATACTTTAGAATGAGACTTAAAAAAGCTTAGAGCCTTAGAACTTTAGAGGGAGTGTGAGAAATGAGAGAGTAGATGAGTGTAGAGAAATGAGAGGAATGAGGGATATTTATAGAATTCTTAAGTGATAAAATGACATAAAATACCCCCTCATGACTGTTTTATAGCAGTTGGGGGGGTATAATGGTAAAAAATGATCAAAAGACACTAATACCCGCCCATATGACCGTTTATAGTTGTTGGAGGGGGGTTAAAAATGTAAAAAGACCCTTTTTTGAGAAGTGGGGGGGATTTTTTTAAAAAAAGAGCTGTTGGGGGCTCTCTGCGAGCCGGGCCGCCAGTGGGCTCTAGGGCACAGGCCCAACACGGCACGGGTTTTATCCGTGCCATACCGGGCCGTGCCTTGGGCCCTGGCAACCCTGGCCCAGCACGGCCCAATGAGGCTGCCGGGCCGGGTCGGGCCGTCAACGGGCCCAGGCACGCTTTTTTCGTGCTGGGCTTGGGCTGCCCGCCCAGATTTTCACCCCTAGTCCTACTCATGTTATTTATTTTTCTTATGCACTAGATCCGAACCCACCATACCGACTGTTTCCTCCCACCCATCTCAGACCCACACTACTATAGCTACTATAACTTCTTGCTTACTAACTATGCTACTTTTTCTATACTACTGCTACTAATGTTTGAAGCTTTTACGGTAATCCCACATTGATGGACATGACGCTTCTGCACTTGCAGTCTCGAAGATTCAAAAACTCATATTCTGCAGCAATAAAATCACTGAATATTTATGCCCTAAAAAAACCTACAAACAAACAATGATTCTCGTATAAGTCTGATTAAAGAGAATATCAATTAACACCACCAGCGACAAAAGATTCCCTTTTACAATAAAATGAACAAGGACTACTATAAACACCACTATAAAAAACATAGTCTTAATAAGGTATCAGAGGGTAAGTACATTGGAAAAGGCTTTTTATTTATGTAATAGAAATCGATTTCAATGGAAACTCCAAACCTCTTGAAACAGTGCGCACTAAAGACCAACACGACATGAAGCCATTAACAGTAGAAGATAAGGAATTCATGAAGCCAAACATGAAAAATCCATTTAATACTTACGAAGTCAAGACTAAATTGAATTCACACGTAATGTTTTCATCAAGTCATGAAAAGCACATAGAGTACCCCCAAACAATAAAAGAGACTATCATATTACCTCATGATGTCTTACCTGTCAAGAGCCTCTCGACGCACATGTAAAAGAGACATTCTCCTCCAGTCTCCCTCTGTGGTATCCAAAGATGCACTTGGGGCTGATGAGGCATGTACCCGCTGCGGGGAGTATGTCTGAACTTTCTGAAATGCTCGTATATCCAGGCCTCCAAAAGCGTTAGATAACCACCTATCTACTTCACGGAAACCCGAGTGGCAAGTGTTAGTTGTCTATACAGCTATGCCAAGGCAGTAGACCCTAGGCATATGTATCCACCCGATCTAAGTCCGTCAGCAATTACAAAAAAATCATCGGAACCCACGTGCCGGTCTTGTCAGCAAATAGTGTGCTACCTAATATGTACAACAGGTACGCTCTTACAGCATTCCTAATACTGTCCTCTGGGTCCACATCAAACACCTGTCCAAAAATGCCCTTCAGCCACGCCAACCTGAGCGATGTACCCCAAGCACTACTAAGCTCATCATGTGCAACCTCGGGTGAGGCACCCAACTATGAGCACATTAGGTCAATAGCCGCGTTAGATGATAGTAGATCTGTCGATACTGATCTACCAGTCAATGAAATCTTGAGAATGGTGCCTACATCGTCTAATGTAATAGTCATCTCACTGAAGGGCTTGTGAAATGTGTTCGTTTCGGGCTGCACCTTTCAACAAAAGCTGATACGAGCTGCTTGTTGATGTATTTATATGACAAAGTAATGAGCGAAGACAGCCTTGACCAGACGACCAAATCTCTGAAAATGGTGTTAGGCACAACATTTGTTAGGAAAATTGTGTGGCCCGACTGCCATTGGGCCCACGCCAGATCGAGCCTGGCGGTGTGCCGCGGATGAACTCCCAACAAGTCTTGATCTGGTTGAGTCAGATAAGGACCAAACTCTTGGTGGTAGAGTTTGGATCGAGTTCAGACTCCCGGTTTGGCAGATTTCCCACGCTGGTAAAGAGATGTGGGATTCCAGGAGAGGTAGTATCCTAATAGAGCAGTAACTCCTATGGATTACTCTATTTAAGGGAGATGGAACCCTTGCTTCTGATCATCCAGAGATCTGAGAGTATTGCAGCGAGTTCGCAGGTCTACCTCACACCGGAAGACACAAGGTTCTCGGCAAGCTCAGTTCCGACACCCATCTGGGATCAGCACTTCTTTCAATTGGTATCAGAGCCTGATCCATGCGTTTGACGGTTCTGATCTTGCGATAAGGCTGTGGATCGTCGGATCTACGACCTCTTCATTGTGTGTTTTTCTCTCGGTTCCATTCTGTTCTGCCAAACCGAGAGTCTAAACTCGATCCAAACTCTACCACCAAGAGTTTGATTCTTATTTGACTCAACCAGATCAAGACTTGTTGGGAGTTCATCCGCGGCACACCGCCATGTTTGATCTAGCGTGGGCCCAATGGCAGTCGGGCCACACAATTTTCCTAACAATCTCCCAGTTGGCATGAATGCCATGGTTGACAAACGTGCCAATGTACATCAAATGTATTTGAGTCCCATACACATCACATGCCTCACAAATTCTTCCGCAGGCAACGGTTTGGTGAGAGCATCAGCCATCAGTTCCTTGGAAGGCAAATAAGAAATCTCAATTTCTCCATTTTCGGCCGTCTCCCGGATAAAATGATATTTTATCGCAACATGCTTTGATCGGCTGTTAAATTTTGGCTCAGTCACCATTGAGATGGCAGACGTACTATCTACGTTCATCGGGACAGGCTGATCCTCACTGATTAAATCAATACCACATAAAAAGTTTCTTAACCAGATAGCCTCCTGAACTGCGGTACTACAGGCTATATACTGTGCCTCGGCTGCAAACAAGGCCGTTGAGGTCTGTTTATTGCTATCCCAAGAGATCGCACCTCCTCCCAGAGTATACACATAGCCTGTGGTTGACTTTCTATTGTCTAAGTCACCGACCCAATCCGCATCGGAATAGCCACGCAATTTCAGATCATCACCTTGATAACATAGTTGCAACTTCAAGGTGCCTTTGATGTACCGTAGAATCCTCTTAACCGCATATCAATGAGGTAATCCAGGGTTACTTAGGAATCTACTTACGAGACCCACGGCGAATGCAACATCCAGTCTCGTACATAGCATTGCATACATGATGCTTCCCACAACCTGAGCATAAGGCTTGCCCCGCATTATTGCCTTATCTTCCTCAGTTGTGGGCCCCTGTTTGCTGGACAATTTTTCACTTTTGCTAATGGGAGTATTGTCGCGACCCCGAACTGGGTCTACGGCCTAATTCGGGATCGGGATGCATAAGTGATGAAAAGATAAAGATAATGGTATGTTTAGTGCCAATGCGTACACGGGTTAATAAAGAACGCATATGACCCGTACACATGATTTCCCACAGGTGTCCGCAGTGAGGATATCACAACAACATGAAATTTTGTTTAAGTGCGGAAGCGTGTAGCAAATCAAATATGTAATTCATTTCCATAATGATAAGACTCATTACATTTGAATGACAAGTATCAGAATGAGCAATGATCATTAGCGTTTCCCCAAAAGTAATGTTAGAGTTCAAATAAAAGATCAATAATTACATTCCCCAAAAATAGAGGCCAACAAAGGCTAATATTGTTAGATTGTATGGACTCAATCCATCAGTTGATGTGATAAATTGATTAATTTCTTTATTTATAAATAAAATCATGCTTTTCTATTTTATTACTTTATACACATGACCAATACAAATGACATAATGGTTCATGAGTTGAATCGGGTCCCATTAGAATATTAGATGTGATATATGTGTATGGATGAGATCCACACACGGGAGAAATATGTCACAAATCTTATACTTAAAATATCTTCACAACCAGTGATGAGACTTGGCATCTCATCTGATAAGGTTGTAGCACTTTGATCACTATGAGATAGTGTGATTTGTCTAGATCATCATAATGGAAGATTCTGGATCAATGTGCTGGTACATTAGATGTATAGAAGGACCATGAGAAGCACCTTATGGAATTCCGTCTCAATAATAAGGTATGCTCTCATAATTCCCTAGCAATAGGCTCTCAATCCTGAGACATTGATGAACTTAAGTTTCTATCTATTCATTTGCTTTGAGTCACCAATGAGTGAGGCCAACTGTAGGTCAACACCTTGGTGTCTTGGGTATGTGGTAGTAGGACTATGGGAACATTGAATGATCATGATGAAATCTATCTCTATTATCCCCTTGTGCCAATTAATGGATTTGTCATTAGTAAGTGTGCACCCATATCGATTAAGAGTTAATTGGATGGTACTGATGATCATAGTGATTAATTGGGGCTCAAGGAAAATAAGATGTGGAACTAAGATTGGAAGAGACAGATTTATTCTAATTGATCCATGGATATTGATAGAGGGGCCTACTTGTGGTAATTGGGAAGTTTAGGGTCTTCATTGTAATTTATTCCAAAGACTGGAGTGCAATTGCATTTATATAGTGGTGTTATTTGCAATTAACTGTGGGCCCGGATTGTACATGAGATGTGGGGTCGCGTGTCCCAGTTGGAGCCAGCTTTCTTTGGAATCCCTAGTGGTCCCCATGCTAGCCCAAGTTATTAGAAAGATACTAATCCTACTTGAACTCTAAAAGGAAGGAATTAGAAAGTTACTATTTCTATTTGAAGTTGGAGTTCTAATAGTGGTAATAGTATACTTACTAATGGTTGTGGAAGTAAGAATTCTATTTCAATTAAGAAAATAGGAGACTTGAGAGATTATAAAAGGGAATCCACCCCTCATGGACGTCAATCTAATAGGAGTAAAAAATGTCCAGCCTCTTTTGTGCAATTGTTGCACTGCTTTCTCCTCTCTTCCACTTCTAGTTTCTTAGAGTTTCGAGTTGGGTTTTCTCTTGAAGATTCCACCAATGTTCTTGAGAAAAGAGATCTAATTTGGGTCATAGCGTGGAAGGCTAAGAGGTGTTGGAGATTCTGATCTAGAAAAGTTCTACATCAACGAAAGTCATCAACTTCTCCATTAGAACACAAACGAGCTCCAAAGGTATAATCTACTTCCTTGTATGTTGTAGATTTTTTTGGATGCTTGTTCGCTTCTGTTCTATCTTTTAGATAGTTTTACTTACTATACATGATCATGAGATTGAGGGTTATGCATCCTGGATTGGGTTTTTGGCCTTATGGATACTTGATCCCTGAGTCAAGTGGGTTAAAAGTTTTGAAAATCTATCCACGAGACCCACCTACTTCCAACAATTGGTATCAGAGCCATACCTCATCTCTAATCATGTTAGATCAGTTATCTTGTTCTAATCTTTGCATGAGATGCGAAGAGGATAGAACGAGGGCTATGTAAGAATCAATTTTTTTATTGGATTTGCTTACTGTTCTAGTGGATCCATGTTTGGAATGTCACAAAAGGTTTTAATCATGATGGAAGAATGGTAAGTAGCCATTAGAAGCCTACTGAGATCATTAGAAGTGATTAGGGAACAGCAGAAGTCGAATCTGAAAAACCCAGATTTTTGGGTTCGTCAGGTGGGCTAACCGCACAGACCAATATGGCTAGTCGTAGAGGTCTGATCGGGTAGCTGCCCCCTTGGACCCCGCCGGGGGCGCTGCCCCCTGGACCCCCGCCGTGGGCGATGGTTCCCGGACCCCCTCTGCGTAGGGCATCTTGTATAGTACTGGCAAACTTTTGGCATCTTGTTTTTCCATTGTGGTTTGGTAACCTAGTTTTGTGAGATGCATTGTTGTATGAGATACTAACATGCAGGTTATCATGTCCTCTCCATATGGCCCAGATGACATTTACTTTCTTTTATGGTTGAATGGTTTATTTATGGCTAAGTATAAAGGGCATCATGGTTTCCTTGGTTTCCCGCGAAAGGGCAAGGCATGGTGAATTTCCCTATAGCCCTTTTATTTCCATGTTTAGATTATCATGTAAGTCTCATTGTAGAGACATAGGAATTTATGTAATTTTTTAAATTTGTAAATTCTGGAGATGTCCGAGACAAAGAAGGAAAGTGAAGATGGACTCCTAATCAAAATAGTTTGAAGATTACCAAAAGGAGTTTTGGAGATACCCAAAGAGTTTGAGGAATCCCAAAGCTTTGGAAAGTCTAGAAGTCCAAGAAGTCTATTCCACATGGGCCATGTGAAGGAGTTGACTAGTTTCTAATTATAGCACTTTCTTTTTATGGATGAATGCTTGTTTTAGAAAGTTTCCAAATCTGATCCAAACATAGCAATTTCCAAAATTGGTCAAATCAAATTAATTCTTGGAAAGAGTTCTAACTAGAGTTAATGGGCCCATGAGATGGATCCATTGGTAACACTAATTTTAGAAACTGGACTTTCCTTAAAATAACTTGGCTTGGAACCAATCATTGGTCATATCATGAGATGTTTTGATGTCTATATATATATATGTGGGCCCATATACCTATTAGGAAATCCTCAATTCTAAAATATTAAGTAGGAGCGGGGCATTTATATTTAGAAATCCCCATGGTTTTCCACCATAGGTCCATTGTAAGGAAAGTATTAGCTGTCGCGACCCCGGACCGGGACCCGGGCCCGCGACTGTTGCGGCGATATAATTAGTCAAAACATAACACATACCGCCGTTTTTTTTTATTTTCCCACAGGTTTCCGCGGTGAGGATCCCACGACACGGGTCGAGCTCACATGAATAGATATGCGGAAGCGTGTAGCAAAACAATTCATACAAATCTTAAATGATAAGATACAAGAGAAATATTAATATCAAGACAAGGTATCAAAAGAGAATGTCATCAAAGCATTCCTAGCATGATTAAAGTTTCAATGTTAGACAAAGTATTTTACTTCCAATTACAAAACCCTGAGAGGCCAACAAAGGCCAATACAACAATTGAAGCCCAAAAGAATAACCCAACATAATCAGCTAGGTGAACGAGAATCACGATCCCGACCGGCGTCTAGATGACGTCGTTGGGCTGCCACTCGAGTGCTGGGGGTGGCTCAACAGCCTCCTCCGGGCACTCCTCGTCACGCGCGAAACCACCGGCACCTGGACACCAAAATACAAGCATCAAACACGACGGTTTGGCAAATAAACAATTTAGACATGAATAATTGGAATAATGCTAAAACAGTTCAAAGTTTAAATACACGTTTCAATGCTTACGAAACTAGCACGAATACATATAATATCATGAAAAGATAAATCCACATGAGCTCATCCTTTCTCCGTCATACATGATGACAAGAGCAAGCACGCACGACAAGCACGACAAGAAACACGATCCCACGCCACACAAGGTAGACGGGGTATCCGGCCGCGGAACCGGACCACGAACACGCACGATGTGCCATTCAAGACACGACTAGTCTGCAGACAGTCCACGAGTTTAAGGACCCCCAGGTAGTGGATCAAGCTAAAAGGGCGGTCCAAGCTCAGTGAAATTCACTTATATCATGAATGCACAAAACACGGCAATACGCGATTGAAAACACGACAAAACAAGAGGGAAATCATTTAACGAGCACGACGTGGCAAGACTAGCAAAATAGCATGGTGTTAATGCTTACAAACTTAAGAAATGATTCCCTTTTCGATTCTTGAAACCCATCTTGAAAACAACTTGCACTTGGAAATCAAGCGAGAACACGAGGATGCACGAAGCATCATAAACAAAGATTCAAACATAACTCTGTCAAGCATAGGCTAAGACCACATCTTTGACCCTTGTGGAATTGAAAACCAAATGTCGAAATTCAATAAAACTTGGTGTCCCCGAAGGTATATTACATTTTGGAAATTTCAAGTGCACAAGGTCAATAAAAAGGGTCTAAGACCAAGTCTAGTTTTCATTCCTGCAAAATCCTTCAAAACAGTACTTTTTGGTGTGGTTCATGCCTCTCTACCGGTAGAAATTCCGGTAGAAGATGTTCTACCGGTAGAACTTCCGGTTGAAGTACTTCTACCGGTAGAACTTCCGGTTGAAGCACTTCTACCGGTAGAACTTCCGGTAGAACTGCGGTTCACAGTTTTTTTTTCTCACTCTCTGCCGAAATCTGGGCCATTTCTACCGGTAGAACTTCCGGTAGAACTGCGGTTCACAGTTTTTTTTCTCACTCTCTGCCGAAATCTGGGCCATTTCTACCGGTAGAACTTCCGGTAGAACTTGGGGTTTTTAATTTCCTCAACTCTCTGTCAAAATTTGGGCCCTTTCTACCGGTAGAACTTCCGGTTGAAATACCCCTACCGGTAGAACTTCGGAATTTCAATTTTTTTCCACACTTCATTCACTTCTTCACTTCCACATTTTCACCACTTGCACTCCCCAAGCCTACATGCTTCCAAGGGATGATTTTCACACCAAATCCATTCACATTTCATTCAAAACATCAAAATCATAAACCCATTTACATTCAAAACATAAATCTAATAACTTGCAAACCATTCCATTGAAAACATACTTCCATTGAAGATGAAACCTCTACATTAGATAGAGAAATTAGGGCTCTTGCTTAACAAGATTAAAACAAGCTAAAAGAGATTAATGACATGCAAGAAAGATAGCTTGATAATAAACAACATTTCCAAAAGTAAAAATGCCCAAAAACTCAACATGCACTAGGGAAAACTAAAAGGTTTACTTGCCTCTAACCCAAGCCAAGCCAAAGCTTCACAACTCAACAAGAAAGGGGTGCTCCACGAGATCTACACAAAACCCCCAAAATGGAGCATACAAAAATCAACATTTTTGGCCATCACAAATCCCCATTTCGAAAATGGGTTTGAAAACCATGAAAACAAGCTCTAGGTGAGCTAAAGAACATCAAATGGAAAGAATGAAGAAGGACACCAACCTTGAGCTAGCCAAACAAGAAGAATAAAAGTAGAAGATGATGAATAGTGCAGTGGCTTGACTCCAAAAACACTCCAGCTGTAGCTTGAGACGAGAGGAAGAGGATGGTGGTCTTGGATCGAAAAATGGAGCCTTCTAGCTAGATGATTTCAAGGGAAAAGAATCAAGAAGAGAGCTTCCTCCTCAACTTCACCCTAGGGCAGAATCGTTGCAGGAAATGGAAAAAGGGCAAATGAAGGAGAAGAGAGCTTATATAGTGTCTGGAGGTGGGTCCCTTTAGCAGTGAAACTTGGAACGCTTGGAACATGGTCTTGTGGACCCCGGATGGAATCGACGAAGAAGAACAAAACGATCGTCGAAAAATCTAGTTTCGGAAAAGTATTATTTTGACATAGTTTCGCGACTTCGAAAAGTGTGCCCAGATTTACATGCAAAGACAGATTTACCCTATTGGGCCAAAACTTGGGCTTCTGGGCCTCACATGCATGCAGCTTGAAAACAAAAGTTGTCACAAATAATAAAACCATTCAAGAGAATTAAAAATCACATCCACAACAAAGATCTAGCACAAAAACCCATTCTTACACGTGCACTCAGGGCGTCCCTGAGCGTGTCTGACTCATACTAAACGTCCTCAAAATCCCCAAAGCTATAATCCAGACTAAGTCTAATCACATTCTAACCCAACTAGTACTAAGACTCACTTAAGACTAAACGTTTACTTAATTAGTACTAATCGAGTTGGTCTGGGTCGGGGTCTAACAATCCTCCACCCCTTAGGATATTTGGTCCGCCAAATATAAATAATTTTACCTCTGGTAACAGGTGTGGATACTTCTTTTGGACTTGATCTCTCAATTCCCATGTGGCTTCTTCTGGCTCGTGGTTCTCCCAAAGTACCTTGACCCAATGGACAGTCCGATTCCTCAATTCATGCTCTTTGGTGTCGATGATTCTAACCGGTTTCTCCACATACGACGCGTCTTCTCGAATCTCTAAAGGCTCGTGTGGAATAATGTGAGAAGGACTGTGAACATATTTCTTGAGCATGGAGACATGAAAAACATTATGTACCCCGGAGAGTTCCGGCGGTAACGCAAGTCTGTATGCAACATTTCCGATCTTGCTCAGAATCTCATATGGGCCAATGTATCTGCTAGACAATTTTCCTTTCTTTCCAAATCTTAGAGTACCTCTGACCGGTGAGACTTTCAAGAACACTTTGTCACCCACTTCAAATTGCAATTCTCTCCGGCGAGTGTCAGCATAACTTTTCTGTCTGCTTCGAGCGATCTTCAATCTGTCCTGAATCTGCTTAACCTTGTCGCTTGTCTCTCCAACTATCGTCGGTCCATGAAAACTACGCACACCGACTTCTTCCCAACAAACTGGAGTTCTGCATCTCCTACCATAGAGTGCCTCGAAAGGTGCCATTCCAATGCTAGAATGGTAGCTATTGTTGTACGCGAACTCACAAAGAGGTAGGTTCTCGTCCCACTGGACCTTGAAATCCAACACACAAGCACGCAACATATCTTCAAGAGTTTGTATCGTCCGCTCTGACTGACCATCTGTCTGAGGATGATACGCTGTGCTGAACTGAAGTTTGGAACCCATGGATTCAAGAAGAGATTTCCAAAACCTCGAAACAAATCTGCTATCTCTGTCGGAAGTGATGGAGACGGGCTGGCCATGCTTACTAACGATCTCATCGATGAATAGTCTAGCGAGTGGTGCCATATGCATCATATTCCCAGTCTTCATCGGAAGGAAGTGCGCAGACTTCGTAAGACGATCAACTATAACCCAAATTGCATTGTTCCCTCTCTTGGTATTAGGCAAACCGGAGACAAAATCCATAGTGATATGCTCCCATTTCCACTCCGGAATCTCCAAAGGCTGTAACAACCCAGGAGGCTTCTGGTGTTCTGCCTTGATCATCTGACAAGTTAAGCAGCGAGACACAAAAGCTGCTATCTCTCTCTTCATATTATTCCACCAAAATCTATTCTTCAGGTTATGGTACATCTTCGTGCTACCCGGATGTATAGAGTATCTAGTATGGTGAGCTTCAATCATAATTTCATTCTTCAAATCATCAACATTCGGTACACACAACCGGTCACGAAAATACAACACTCCATCCGAAATCCTGAAATCTGGACGTTCTGCAATCTGATCTACAATCTTGGCCAATTCCGGGTTTTGCAACTGACTATCTTTGATTCTCTGGATGAAGGTAGGTTCAGTCACGGTCATATTTGCCAACAAAACTCCTCTCCTCAAGTGTTGTACCTCCACTCCAAATTCTTCAAGCTGTTGGAGAACACTAACTCCTCTCAAACTCGCCATCACTGCTGACTTTCTACTCAATGCATCTGCTACCACATTCACTTTGCCTGGATGATACTTGATTGGGAAGTCATAATCCTTAATATACTCCATCCACCGTCTCTGCCTCATATTCAATTCCTTCTGTGAAAACAGATATTGCAAACTTCGGTGGTCTGAATGGACTTCAAACTTCGCTCCATAGAGGTAGTGTCGCCACATTTTCAAAGCAAAAACTACTGCCGCTAACTCCAAGTCATGAGTTGCATAGTTTACCTCATGATTCTTCAACTGTCTCGAACCATAGGCAATCACCTTGCCATCTTGCATCAAAACACATCCTAATCCCACGTTGGAAGCATCCGTAAACACAACAAATCCACTGCTGCCCGATGGTAAAATGAGGATTGGGGCTGTGGTTAACCTCTTCTTCAACTCTTGAAAGCTGCCTTCACACTGATCAGTCCAAACAAAAGGGACATTTTTCCGGGTCAACTTCGTCAATGGAGCTGCAATGGACGAAAATCCTTGGACAAATCTCCGATAATATCCTGCTAACCCCAAAAAGCTTCTAATTTCTGTCACACTGCTAGGCCTCTTCCATTCAATGACTGCTTCTATCTTGGCTGGATCTACTGCTAATCCTTCTCTCGAAATGATGTGACCCAAAAAGGAAACTTGCTCTAGCCAGAATTCACACTTGTTCAACTTAGCATAGAGCTGGTGGTCTCTCAAAAGCTGAATGACGTCCTCAAGTGCTCTTCATGCTCCTCCTTACTCTTAGAATACACGAGGACATCATCAATGAACACCACAGTAGAGTGATCTAGGTACTCTGCAAAGACCTTGTTCATGAGAGCCATGAAGACTGCGGGCGCATTTGTCAAGCCAAAGGGCATCACTAAGAACTCGTAATGCCCATATCTCGTTCGGAAAGCTGTCTTCGCCACATCGGACTCTCTAACCCGCAACTGATGATACCCTGACCTCAAGTCTATCTTGGAAAAGTGCGATGCTCCTTGTAATTGGTCAAACAATTCATCTATCCTTGGCAAGGGGTATTTGTTCTTGACAGTCACATGGTTCAATCTTCTATAGTCGATGCACATTCTAAGACTTCCATCCTTCTTCTTCACAAAAAGAACTGGCGCTCCCCACGGTGAAACACTTGGCCTAATGAAGCCTTTGCTCAACAATTCTTGCAACTGAAGTTTCAATTCACCCAACTCTGCAGGAGCCATCCTGTAAGGTGCAATTGAGATCGGTGCAGTCCCTGGAAGGAGTTCAATAGTAAACTCAACTTCTCTAACTGGTGGTAAACCCGGGATTTCTTCTGGAAAAACATCTGGAAATTCACACACTACGGGGATATCCTCCACCCCTTGGGACTGTTTATCCTCCGTGATAAACGCTAAAAATGCCTCACAACCACTGCTCACCAATCTGTTGGCTTTTAAAGCCGAAATGAACCCACTGGAACACTTTTTCCTATTTCCCTGAAACATCAACTCTGTCTGTGGCCCTTGCAATCTGAAGGTAATGGTCTTACCAAAACAATCCATGGTAGCATGGTAGGTCTCTAACCAATCCATGCCTAAGATAATGTCAAAATCATGCATGTCTAAAATTATGAGGTTGGCCGGTAATTTGATATCTCCTAACAAAATCTGACAACTAGGGTAAAAGGTGGTACAAACAACATGTCTACCTACGGGTGTAGTGACAGTCAAATTATAGTCCAATTCTGCATGCTGTGCATCAATCTTCTTTGCAAACAAAGGTGATAGAAAGGAGTGTGTGGATCCTGGATCAAATAAGATCTGTGCTTCTACTCCACAAACAAGAAGTTTACCTTCTATTACGTCACCTGCTGCTTCAGCGTCAGCACGGTTGATATTGTATACACGTCCCTGCTGGTGTGGCCTGTTCTGCTGCTGAATCTGTCTGCCCTGATTGTTCCTATTCTGCGGTGGACGAGCATTCTGGTTTTGTACTTGCCTGCCTTGTTGCTGTTGTTGCTGTGGTGGTCTCATCTGAACTGGTATGGCTTGATTCTGTGGTGCTATCTGCCTTGGCTGCTGATATCGGTTGGCTTGACTCTGGAGGTGTGGGCAATCCTTGATTGCATGGTCCATTCCTCCACACCTGAAGCAAGCACCCGTTGCCTTGCGGCATTCGTGGGTAGGGTGATTCTTTCCACAATGATTACAACCAGACTGTCTAACTTGAGTCTGTTCTTGCCTTGGCTTCTTGCCACTTTGCTGTCTTTGGTTTTGCTGCTGGTAGTGCTGCTTTCTATCCTGGATAATCTCGTTGTTAAACTCTTCAAATTTGTATGCCCGACTAACTGCTTCATCAAAGGTGACTGGTGGGATTATTCCCGAAACATCCCTCTTGAGAATGGGATTCAGTCCTTCCAAAAACTTAGTTATCTTTTTCTGTTCAGTGTCAATAAGCTCGGTAGCATATCTGGCAAGCCTCTCAAACTTCGTGACATACTCCAAAACGGACATACTTCCTTGCTTCAACTGTTGGAATTCAATTGCCTTCTGTCTCTTAACATGGGAGGGGATGTACTTGTCTGTGAAATGTGTCTTGAAGGTTGTCCAAGCAACCTCATCCGCCATGACTTGGTATGGCTCTTTGACCGTCTGCCACCAATCGTCTGCAAGCCCATAAAATAGAGAAGCTGTGAGGTTCACCCTCTCCCTGCCAGTGCAAACGAAAACGTCAAAAATCTTAGCCGTGTTCGCGAGCCAATCATCAGCCGTCAAAGGGTCCTCTTGACCCGAGAACTCCTTGGGTCCCCTCTTCCGAAATCTTTCAAAGAGGACATTGACATCATCAGCCCTATTCTGGTACACCACATTTGGTGGGGCTTGATGTTGAGGTCTATTTTGGAGGACTTCTAGAAGTTGCCGCTGTACTTGAGCCATCTCTTCATCTTTCTTAGCCATTTGCTCTTGGAATTTGGCTTGAGTTTCGTTTGCTTGCCTCTGTTGCTCTAACATGGCCTGCATAAGTTGTTGGAACTGAGTAGCAGTAGGATTCTCAGTCGGTTCTGTCTCATTCTGATTACTGCCCGAAGCATTATGATTCGGAGCTTTACGTGGAGGCATGATGCTGCAAGACAATTTGTTAGCACATATATCGACAGATTTGGGTTGGTCATGTTGTCTAGACAAACATTCTATCGAACTCACGAATCCTCGCCACGTTCCTAATACTTTCTAGTTTCTTTTAACTGCCTGAAACATGTCCCGCTCTGATACCAGTCCTGTCGCGACCCCGGACCGGGACCCGGGCCCGCGACTGTTGCGGCGATATAATTAGTCAAAACATAACACATACCGCCGTTTTTTTTGATTTTCCCACAGGTTTCCGCGGTGAGGATCCCACGACACGGGTCGAGCTCACATGAATAGATATGCGGAAGCGTGTAGCAAAACAATTCATACAAATCTTAAATGATAAGATACAAGAGAAATATTAATATCAAGACAAGGTATCAAAAGAGAATGTCATCAAAGCATTCCTAGCATGATTAAAGTTTCAATGTTAGACAAAGTATTTTACTTCCAATTACAAAACCCTGAGAGGCCAACAAAGGCCAATACAACAATTGAAACCCAAAAGAATAACCCAACATAATCAGCTAGGTGAACGAGAATCACGATCCCGACCGGCGTCTAGATGACGTCGTTGGACTGCCACTCGAGTGCTGGGGGTGGCTCAACAGCCTCCTCCGGGCACTCCTCGTCACGCGCGAAACCACCGGCACCTGGACACCAAAATACAAGCATCAAACACGACGGTTTGGCAAATAAACAATTTAGACATGAATAATTGGAATAATGCTAAAACAGTTCAAAGTTTAAATACACGTTTCAATGCTTACGAAACTAGCACGAATACATATAATATCATGAAAAGATAAATCCACATGAGCTCATCCTTTCTCCGTCATACATGATGACAAGAGCAAGCACGCACGACAAGCACGACAAGAAACACGATCCCACGCCACACAAGGTAGACGGGGTATCCGGCCGCGGAACCGGACCACGAACACGCACGATGTGCCATTCAAGACACGACTAGTCTGCAGACAGTCCACGAGTTTAAGGACCCCCAGGTAGTGGATCAAGCTAAAAGGGCGGTCCAAGCTCAGTGAAATTCACTTATATCATGAATGCACAAAACACGGCAATACGCGATCGAAAACACGACAAAACAAGAGGGAAATCATTTAACGAGCACGACGTGGCAAGACTAGCAAAATAGCATGGTGTTAATGCTTACAAACTTAAGAAATGATTCCCTTTTCGATTCTTGAAACCCATCTTGAAAACAACTTGCACTTGGAAATCAAGCGAGAACACGAGGATGCACGAAGCATCATAAACAAAGATTCAAACATAACTCTGTCAAGCATAGGCTAAGACCACATCTTTGACCCTTGTGGAATTGAAAACCAAATGTCGAAATTCAATAAAACTTGGTGTCCCCGAAGGTATATTACATTTTGGAAATTTCAAGTGCACAAGGTCAATAAAAAGGGTCTAAGACCAAGTCTAGTTTTCATTCCTGCAAAATCCTTCAAAACAGTACTTTTTGGTGTGGTTCATGCCTCTCTACCGGTAGAAATTCCGGTAGAAGATGTTCTACCGGTAGAACTTCCGGTTGAAGTACTTCTACCGGTAGAACTTCCGGTTGAAGCACTTCTACCGGTAGAACTTCCGGTAGAACTGCGGTTCACAGTTTTTTTTTCTCACTCTCTGCCGAAATCTGGGCCATTTCTACCGGTAGAACTTCCGGTAGAACTGCGGTTCACAGTTTTTTTTCTCACTCTCTGCCGAAATCTGGGCCATTTCTACCGGTAGAACTTCCGGTAGAACTTGGGGTTTTTAATTTCCTCAACTCTCTGTCAAAATTTGGGCCCTTTCTACCGGTAGAACTTCCGGTTGAAATACCCCTACCGGTAGAACTTCGGAATTTCAATTTTTTTCCACACTTCATTCACTTCTTCACTTCCACATTTTCACCACTTGCACTCCCCAAGCCTACATGCTTCCAAGGGATGATTTTCACACCAAATCCATTCACATTTCATTCAAAACATCAAAATCATAAACCCATTTACATTCAAAACATAAATCTAATAACTTGCAAACCATTCCATTGAAAACATACTTCCATTGAAGATGAAACCTCTACATTAGATAGAGAAATTAGGGCTCTTGCTTAACAAGATTAAAACAAGCTAAAAGAGATTAATGACATGCAAGAAAGATAGCTTGATAATAAACAACATTTCCAAAAGTAAAAATGCCCAAAAACTCAACATGCACTAGGGAAAACTAAAAGGTTTACTTGCCTCTAACCCAAGCCAAGCCAAAGCTTCACAACTCAACAAGAAAGGGGTGCTCCACGAGATCTACACAAAACCCCCAAAATGGAGCATACAAAAATCAACATTTTTGGCCATCACAAATCCCCATTTCGAAAATGGGTTTGAAAACCATGAAAACAAGCTCTAGGTGAGCTAAAGAACATCAAATGGAAAGAATGAAGAAGGACACCAACCTTGAGCTAGCCAAACAAGAAGAATAAAAGTAGAAGATGATGAATAGTGCAGTGGCTTGACTCCAAAAACACTCCAGCTGTAGCTTGAGACGAGAGGAAGAGGATGGTGGTCTTGGATCGAAAAATGGAGCCTTCTAGCTAGATGATTTCAAGGGAAAAGGATCAAGAAGAGAGCTTCCTCCTCAACTTCACCCTAGGGCAGAATCGTTGCAGGAAATGGAAAAAGGGCAAATGAAGGAGAAGAGAGCTTATATAGTGTCTGGAGGTGGGTCCCTTTAGCAGTGAAACTTGGAACGCTTGGAACATGGTCTTGTGGACCCCGGATGGAATCGACGAAGAAGAACAAAACGATCGTCGAAAAATCTAGTTTCGGAAAAGTATTATTTTGACATAGTTTCGCGACTTCGAAAAGTGTGCCCAGATTTACATGCAAAGACAGATTTACCCTATTGGGCCAAAACTTGGGCTTCTGGTCCTCACATGCATGCAGCTTGAAAACAAAAGTTGTCACAAATAATAAAACCATTCAAGAGAATTAAAAATCACATCCACAACAAAGATCTAGCACAAAAACCCATTCTTACACGTGCACTCAGGGCGTCCCTGAGCGTGTCTGACTCATACTAAACGTCCTCAAAATCCCCAAAGCTATAATCCAGACTAAGTCTAATCACATTCTAACCCAACTAATACGAAGACTCACTTAAGACTAAACGTTTACTTAATTAGTACTAATCGAGTTGGTCTGGGTCGGGGTCTAACATTAGCCTCGTGCCATCTTAAGAATGGTCGTTCCTCACGAAGGGCTTGTACTTGTCTGGATACCGGATATGGATCTCCTATGGATAGTGTTGATGAGACGGGGCGGGGGCCCACTCCCCAAGGAGTAGCTGCCCGCAACGGTTGTGATACAATGCTAGTTGGTGGGTCACACTTAACTAAAATAATGATGTAGTATCCCCAAGGATTTGCCTCATGTATTTTAGAAACCGAAGCTAATCGGGAGTTATACATTATTTGGTATGAGATACCTAGATAATAATGAATGATGGGGATCATGGATAGTTAGTCTTAATTCTAATTTTGACCAACTATGATCCGCACCAGTCTAGGTGGTATTAGCACTCCCCAAGGAGGCATACCCCAGAGGATTGGG
The DNA here is from genome assembly GCA_028538565.1 of Umbellularia californica. Lineage (NCBI taxonomy): Eukaryota > Viridiplantae > Streptophyta > Magnoliopsida > Laurales > Lauraceae > Umbellularia > Umbellularia californica. Next base: position 36,501,882 of record JAPQWN010000005.1, on the reverse strand, counting down.
ATTCCGATGTATTCTAAATTTTGTAGTTGTCGCGACCCCGGACCGGGTTCGGGGACCAAATCCGGGATCGGGACTAATTGTGATGAAGCCAATGATGTGATCATATGGAGTGATGACAATAATTAAAGGTATGTTTATGATCAAGCGTACACGGGTTAACAAAAGAACACTCATTACCCGTGCACGTGATTTCCCACAGGTGTCCGCGGTGAGGATATTCTAACACACATAACCATTTAGTATAATTGCGGAAGCGTGTAGTAAATCATGCATGTATTTCATTTCCAAAATGATAAGGCTGATTACATTTGAATATGAGTATCAGAATGAGCAATGTCCTAAAGCATAACCCAGAAGTACATATTCAAGTTTAATCAGAAGATCAGTTAATTACAGTTCCCAAAATTAGAGGCCAACAAAGGCCAATATAAACAAAACAATAGCCACCAGAAAACTATCCAAACGACCCCCAAGATGTTTCGTATCTCGGCAGCCCGATGTTTACATAACATCGTCGGCACGCCACTCGACTAGTGGTTGCGGTTCTCCGACCGCCTCCTCTGGCTCCTCCTCGGGGAAACCAACAACGGGACCTGAGTACCAAAGCAAAGGGGTCAGACACGACGGTCTGGCAGGTGGATAAAAAGTATAAACATCTAATGATAAAACGTTTACCTTGGAAACAGTTAAACCTGTCTAAATAATACTTTCATGAGTAAATGCATCATTTAATTTAAAACATCTATGCAGGTAAAACATATAGAGGTAACCAAGGAATACAGGAAAAGAGTAAAATGGCAACCACATGAAGCTAAATCCTCTATCACCGAAGTGATAGAGCAAGCAAGTCAAGGCGTTGACCTCAGTCACCGAAGTGAGGAGGTACAACGAAATACATATACATATATACTATATACAAGACATGACCACGGTAGCGAGCCGGGCATCAGGAACCACAGTAGCAATCTGCGGTATCAGGACAAGACCACGGTTAAATAACCAGGTAGCAAGATCCAAACTGCAGTTGGCGGGATAAGAGGGGGATCACCTAGTCAGTAGATCAGACTAACAAGGTATCCAAGCTTAGTGGTGCCGACTCATAGGTCAAAACATGGAAATCAAGACATGTGTAAAATAAATCAAGTACAAGACTATATTCGGGTAAGACGTGGGTGCTCAAGGCACAGCTATCATATCAGGTCTGGCATGTATATCAAAGCTAGCAAAACAGTACAAGTATACTTTCAAAGTTTTCGGGATGATAGATTCCAAATCATCAATTTCGAGAATAACAAGGTAAAGTACCCTTTTGAAAAGCCCAGACAGTGTCGGGTTAAAACTAATCCCAAGTGAATAGGGATCTCGTACGCTTATCTTACAATTGCTTGATACTCTTTGAATTTGAAGGCATTCCGGGCTCCTTAGGCACTTGGAGATTTCCAAAACTTCAATGAATCCTTGTGATTATGGTTTCTTTCTCGTTCGAGCTTCAAACAACGGTTATGAGTCTTCTCATCACGATAGGGACGTTAACCAACCTCCCTCCATAGCTAGGATATTTCATTGTCTCCTCCAAAGTGGCCCCAGATGAACAGTACACGTCGCTCGAGCGGACATGGAGTTCGCTCGAGCGATGTGTTCTCTGGAATGGCTTTCTGGGAGGGTTCGCTCGAGCGGACATCGAGTTCGCACGAGCGGACTTGCTCAGTTCAGGACGGCACGAGCAAATGATTTGTGCGCTCGAGTCGACCATTCTCTGGATGGCTGTTGGAGGAGTTCGCTCGAGCGGACATGGGGTTCGCACGAGCGAACAACTCTCTGGAATGGCACGAACCCTTCCTGGGCAGTTCGCTCGAGCGGTGTGTCAAGTTCGCTCAAGCGAACTGTCCAGAACTGGTTTTGTGAACAGCTCTTTTCTCCATTCTCCTTCTCTTACAAATCCACATTTCTTGAGGTTCTATCATACACCAAAGAGGGCATGTAACAACCTCAACATCCTCTTCAAAACTTCATCAAAACTTCTCACCACCTCCACAAATGATCCATTCATTCATACATTTTCTCATTCAATCAAAAGAGAAAGACATAACCACAATTACATAGATTCATTCAAGTTTTCAAGAACAAGATAAATCAAAGGCTATCAATCATTTTTCAAGACAATGAATGGGTTCAACAACCCCTTTTTAAAATATTAAAACCACATTGAATGCAAGTAAAAGCTCATCATAAATGATACAATAAATCCAAACATTTGATCATGGAAATCATTTTAAAACTAAACATCCACTTGCCTCAAGGTCTCTAATCAAGAAATCCAAGCTCTAATCCACTCTTTCAAGCCAAATACCAAGCTACACCAAAAACCCCCAAAAACAAACTTTAAAATGGGTCAAACCAAGAAACAAGAGGAAGGAACTCATAATAATAGAAATAGAGCTCCTCTATAGCTAAGAGATTACCAATCTAAAAGAATAGGAGAGAAAACTCACTTGGAAGCTCTTCAAATGGACAAGGCTAGCTCAAAGAAGGTCTTAGGATGGAGGTCTTCCTTCAAAAATGGCATCAATGTATAGCTCTAGTAATGAGGAAGAAGAAGGTGAAGTTCATTTCTTGATTGGTGTAAGGTTTGGTAGGGACTTAGGATGGGGAAGCAAGAAGAAGAAGAAGAGAAAGGGAAAACCCTAGGTTGTTCTTGTGTTTGTGCTGGAACAAAAGAAATGGAGGGGAATGAGTTCCCTATATAAGGCAATGGGTGTGGGCTCCACCACTAGAAAGTCTTCGGAGGCTGAAATCACTAATCTCGGGACCTCGGACGAAATCGACGAAGAAGAGAAAAGTGATCGTCGAAATATTTAGTTTCTAAAAAGTACATGTTTCGCGGGTTTCGGGGATATCGAGTGTTGGGTACAGATTTCATGTAAAAAGGCTGTTTTGCCCTCGAAGCAAGAAGATCGGGTTTCGGGGTTCCGGACGGTTGCGGGCTCAACATGAAAGTTGTAAGGATCGACAAAATAAGTAAAACGGGATCAAGACAAGAATTAGGGGAAAAATAAGTAACCTCCAAAAGCTAGCAAGACTATCAAAAAGGAAACCCCCAAAGGGTCCCGCTAAACACAAGACACTAAAAATTCCCCAAAGCTATCAAGAACTATACTAATCCAAGCTTAGTCAAAACCACTAATCAAGCTTAGTACTAACACACAACTTAATTAGTACTAACCGAGTCACTCGGGTCGGGGTCTTACAGTAGTTATGAGGATTCCTACATAAATTTGGTAGAATACTAAACCCAATGTAATTTAAATTCATTAATTGAATGTATGGTTATGTGCTACAGTTTTCCAAGCATGAATTCAACTACTTTCAATACACTTGCGACCATCCTCAACCAGAATAAGTTGGTAGGATCCAACTATGTAGATTGGAAACGAAATCTGGATATTGTCCCAACAGCTTCAGGATATAAATATGTCCTTACCAAAACCCCCCTTGATGAGCCTGGCCTTGATGCATCAAATGTAGAAAATGAACTTTACACCAAATGGGCCAAAAACGATGAGATGGCCCGATGTTACATTCAGGCATCCATGTCTAGTGTTTTGCAACACCAACATCAGTCCTATAAGACTGCATACGATATTATATCGAACTTAAAGGAGATGTTTGTGGAACAGGGCAGGCCTGCTAGGCAGGCAGCCATGAGGGTGCTCATTAGTACTAAGATCGTCGAAGGAACATCAGTACAGGAACACATGTTGAAAATGATGGACTCATTGAATGAGTTAGATGTACTGGGAGCTTCGATTGATGTAGAATTGCAGATCGATATAATCCTTGAGTCACTACCAGAGTCATTCAACAATTTCAAGGTTAACTATAATATGAATAAAATGAATCTGACTCTGGCTGAGCTGTCTAGTCAGCTGGCAGTGACTGAAGGGATTTTGAAAATGAAGCCAACTACCCTCATGACAGAAAAGTCAGATGCCAAGTCCAAGCCGAAAGGTAAAGGGCGGAAAGGCAAAAAGAAATCAGTTCCGAAGGGTCCTAAGGTGGAGAATGGTCCTACTGGTGGCATGTTCAAGGCTAAGGGTTCAGGGACAAAAGGAAAGTGTTTCCATTGTGGTAAGACAGGACATTGGAAAAGGAATTGTCTAGAATATCTGTCTAAGAAGAATACCTCAGGTATGATTGAATCACTTATTTCTGAAGTTAGTTTTGCAACTAGTATTCAGAATCTTGGGGCGTGGACTCCGGGGCAACTAATCACATATGTAATACGTTGTAGGGGTTCAGGGAAAACAGGAGGCTAAGTGATGGAGAAATCATTGTCAACTTAGGATCTGACGCTAAGGCGGAGGCTGTTTCAGTGGGAGTTATTACTTTATGTTTCTCAAATAATAAATTGGTTTTGTCAGATACATTTATGCACCGTCTTTAAGGCAGAATTTAATTTCAGTTTCTAATTTGGTGAATAAAAGTTATTCTATCACTTTTGGTACTGAAGTTGTCATAAAGAATAATGGTGCTTTTATATGTTCTGGCAAGGTAACCAATAGGCTTTATTTGTTAACTCCCACGATGTATGAGATACATGATACTGAAACAATTAATAGACCATCATTAAAGAGAAAGTTACCTTCATCTAATCCAACAAAGCTTTGGCACTTGAGGCTAGGTCATATAAACCTAAACAGGATTGAGAGGCTAGTGAAAGATGGTATCTTACCTTCATTGGTGGTAGAACCGATGCCTGTCTGCGAGTCCTGTCTGGAAGGTAAAATGACCAAAAGACCCTTTTCATCTAAGGGCAATAGGGCCAAAGATTTATTGGAATTAGTGCATATTGATGTGTGTGGACCCATTAATGTCAGGGCCAGAGGAGGATATGAGTACTTCATCACTTTCACAGATGATTACTCAAGATATGGATACATATACCTTATGCACCGCAAGTCCGAAGCTTTTGAAAAGTTCAAAGTGTTTCGAGCGGAAGCGGAAAAGCAATTAGGTAAAAGTATTAAGACTCTTCGATCAGATCGAGGATGGGAATATCTTTCTACTGATTTTATGGGATACTTATCAGAAAATGAGATTCTATCCCAGTTGTCTGCTCCTGGTATGCCTCAACAGAATGGAGTAGCAGAAAGAAGGAACCGAACTCTTTTAGATATGATTAGGTCTATGCTGAGTTTCTCAGGATTACCCATATCCTTTTGGGGATACGCTTTAGATACTGCGATGTACATACTAAACCTCATACCATCTAAGTCTGTACCTAAGACTCCCCAAGAGTTGTGGTCCGGGTGAAAGCCTAGTCTACAACATTTACACATTTGGGGTTGTCCGGCACATGTGCTGAAGGTTAAGACGGATAAGTTGGATGCGAAGTCGGAAGTATACACGTTTGTAGGATATCCTAAAGGAACTAAAGGTTGGTTATTCTATAATCCCAGAGAGCAGAAAGAGCTGGTTAGCACCAATGCGGTTTTTCTGGAGGAAGATTATATGATGGACCGGAAATCTTTAGAAAAGGTGATCTTAAAAGAGATTCAAGAGCAATCAATTCCAAATCCAAGTATGACCGAACTTGAGGAAGAACAACTCATACCAGACCCAGTAGTTATACCAGTGTCTCGTCGTAGTGGGAGGATTGTCAGACCCCCTGACAGGTTCTTGTTCTTGGGAGAGTCTTACGAGACTGTCCCGGAAGAGCCGGAACAAGATCCCTGTAACTATGATGAAGCATTTAATTACTTAGATTCAGGATGCTGACAAGATGTTATGAAAGCTGAGATGGAGTCTATGTACTCAAATCAGGTCTGGACACTTGTGGAATTGCCTGCCAATATTAAACCTATTGGGTGTAAGTGGGTCTACAAGAGAAAAAGAGGACCAGATTGAAGAGTGGAGACCTATAAGGCCAGGCTTGTAGCGAAATGATATACTCAAAAAGAGGGTATCGATTATGAGGAAACCTTCTCGCCGGTAGCCATGCTCAAGTCCATTGCGGCTCATCTCGATTACGAGATTTGGCAAATGGATGTCAAGACAGTGTTTCTCAACGGCCATCTTGAGGAAGACATCTATATGGTGCAACTAGACGGTTTTGTAGCTAAAAACCAAGAGCAAAATGTTTGCGAGCTGCAGAAGTCCATTTATGGACTGAAGCAGGCATCCCGAATCTGGAACATCCGTTTTGACCAGGCAATCAAGTCATTTGGTTTTTGTCAAAATCCGGATGAGTCATGTGTGTACATGAAAAGTGAAGGTGACAGGGTAGTTTTTCTGGTTTTATATGTCGATGACATCCTTCTCCTCGAGAAAGACATAGGAATGTTGTCAACCGTAAAAGTTTGGTTGGCCAAGATTTTTGATATGAAGGACTTTGGAGAAGCTAGCTACATCCTAGGGATTAAACTCTTTCGAGACAGGAAAAATAGGATGATCGGCTTATCCCAAGCTGCATTCATAGATAAAGTGCTAGTACGGTTTGCTATGCAAGACTCAAAGAAGGGTATTACACCTTTCAGGCATGGAGTGCACCTTTCCAAGAATCAGTGTCCTAAGACACCCGAGGAAAAGGAGCAAATGAGGTCAATACCATACGCTTTGGCTGTTGGTAGCCTAATGTACCCTATGTTATGTACTAGACCAGATATCTATCATGCAGTGGGCCTGGTCAGCAGATAACAGTCTAATCCAGGACCTGAACATTGGACTGCTGTAAAATGTATTCTTAAATACTTGAGAAGGACTAGAGATTACATATTGATTTATAGTAGTGATGAGCTCATTCCAGTCGGATACACAGATTCTGACTTCATGTCAGATAAGGATTCCAGGAAATCCACCTCTGGTCATGTGTTTATGCTTGGAGGCGGTGCTATCAGCTGGAGGAGTATAAAAGAGGAATGTACTGCTAATTCAACCTCGGAGGCTGAATATGTAGCAGCTTGTGAAGCAGCTAAGGAAGCAGTATGTCTCAAAAGATTCCTTTTGGAACTTGGGGTGGTACCTTTGGCACGACAGCCGCTCAAAGTTTACTGTGACAGCAGCGGGGCAGTCGCACAGTCAAAAGAGCCCAGAAGCCATAAAAGCCAAAAGCATGTACAGAGGAAGTATCACTTAGTCAGAGTGATTATGCAGAGAGGTGATATTGCTATTACCAAGATAGCCTTTGCAGACAATCTGGCAGATCCCTTTACTAAGCCTTTGACTACCAAAGTCTTTGAGCAGCATTGTAGACGGGATGGGCATGAGATGCAACCCTGACTGACATTGAGCCCAAGTGGGAGATTTTTAGATTGTATGGACTCAATCCATCAGTTGATGTGATAAATTGATTAATTTCTTTATTTATAAATAAAGTAATGCTTTACTTTCATGAGATGAATGTTATTTTATTACTTTATGCAAATGACCAATGCTCATGAGTTGAATCGGGTCCCATTAGTATATTAGATGTGATATATGTGTATGACTGAGATCCACACATGGGAGATATATGTCACAAGTCTCATACTTAAAATATCTTCACAACCAGTGATGAGACTGGGCATCTCATCTGATAAGGTTGTAGCACTTTGATTACTATGAGATAGTGTGATTTGTCTCGATCATCAGAATGGAAGATTCTGGATCAATGTGCTGGTACATTAGCTGTATTGAAGGACCATGAGAAACACCTTATGGAATTCCGTCTCAATAATAAGGTATGCTCTCATAATTCCGTAGCAATAGGCTCTCAATCCTGAGACATTGATGAACTCAAGTTTCTATCTATTCATTTGCTTTGAGTCACCAATGAGTGAGGCCAACTGTAGGTCAACACCTTGGTGTCCTGGGTATGTGGTAGTAGGACTGTGGGAACATTGAATGATCAAGATGGAATCTATCTTTATTATCCCCTGTGCCAATTAATGGATTTGTCATTAGTAAGTGCGCACCCATCTCGATTAAGAGTTAATTGGATGGTACTGATGATCATAGTGATTAATTGGGGTTCAAGGATAATAAGATGTGGAACTAAGATTGGAAGAGACAGATTTATTCCAATTGATCCATGGATATTGATAGAGGGGCCTACTTGTGGTAATTGGGAAGTTTAGGGTCTTCATTGTAATTTATTCCAAAGACTGGAGTGCAATTGCATTTATATAGTGGTGTTATTTGCAATTAACTGTGGGCCCGGATTGCACATGAGATGTGGGGTCGTGTGTCCCAGTTGGAGCCAGCTTTTTATGGAATCCCTAGTGGTCCCCATGCTAGCCCAAGTTATTAGAAAGATACTAATCCTACATGAACTCTAAAAGGAAGGAATTAGAAAGTTACTATTTCTATTTGAAGTTGGAGTTCTAATAGTGGTAATAGTATACTTACTAATTGTTGTGGAAGTAAGACTTCTATTTCAATTAAGAAAATATGAGACCTGAGAGATTATAAAAGGGAATCCACCCCTCATGGACGTCAATCTAATAGGAGTAAAAAACGTCCAGCCTCTTTTATGCAATTGTTGCACTGCTTTCTCCTCTCTTCCTCTTCTAGTTCCTTAAGAGTTTCGAGTTGAGTTTTCTCTTGAAGATTCCACCAATCTTCTTAAGAAAAGAGATCTAATTCGGGTAATAGCGTGGAAGGCTAAGAGGTGTTGGAGATTCTGATCTAGAAAAGTTCTACATCAACGTAAGTCATCAACTTCTCCATTAGAGCACAACCGAGCTCCAAAGGTATAATCTACTTCCTTGTATGTTGTAGGTTTTTTTGGATGCTTGTTTGCTTCTGTTCTATCTTTTAGATAGTTTTACTTACTGTACATGATCATGAGATTGAGGGTTATGCATCCTGGATTGGGTTTTTGGCCTTATGGATAATTGATCGCTGAGTCAAGTGGGTCAAAAGTTTTGAAAATCTATCCACGAGGCCCACCTTTTCAAGAAAGGGAAAAAATCCACAATCACAAGAATTCATTCAAGTCATAAACAAGAGGTAAAACAAGGGCTATAAACTATCTTTCCAAGACAATAAATGAGTTAACCAACCTTTTCAAGAGCATTTATTTCACATTGAATGCAAGTAAACCAAAACATTAATGGAAATAACAAGATCAATCATATTTGTCATGAAAACCATTCAAAACCCAAACATCAATTCATTCCACTTGCCTTAGTGTCTCAAATCAAGGAAACAAGCAATAATCAAGCACTCTCTCAAGAAACCTACAAGCACAACAAAAATCCCCCAAAATAAACTTTAAATGGGTCAAACAAGAAATGAAGAAGAAGGAACTCTCAATAAGGAAGATGGGGCTTCTCTATAGCTAGGAGAACACAACATCAAAGGATTAGAAGGATTACTTACTTGGAGACTCTTCAAATGGGTAAGACTAGCTCAAGGAAGGTCTTAGAATGGAGGTCTCTCTTCAAGAATTGCATCAATTGAGAGCCCAAGTGGTGAAGAAAAAGATGATGGCTCCCATCTCTCAATTTGTGCAAGGTTGGTGATGATTTGGTGATGGAAAAGCAAGAGAAAAAAGGAGGGAGAAAAAGCACTAGCATTTGTTGAGTTTGTGCTGGAAAAGGAAGAAGAAGAAGAAGGGTTCCATCTATACCAATGGGTGTGGGTTCCACCACTAGGAAATCTTTGGAGGCTGAAATCACGACATTGGGACCTCGAACGAATTCGACGAAGAAGGGAAGAATGATCACCGAAATATCTAGTTTCCAAAAAGTATATTTTTCACGGGTTTCAAGGATATCAAATTTTGGGTACAAATTTGGTGTAGAATGAGTTTCAGGGTTTCGGGGCGAGCACAGGATCATCATGAGAGTTGTAGGGATCGACGAGACAAGCAATGTATCTCAATGTTCTCCTGGATAACTTGCCCTTCTGCCCAAATCTCAATGTTCCCCTATGTGACACTTTCAGGAAAACCTTATCCCCTTCTTTGAACTGTAAGTCTCTCCGGTGAGAGTCTGCATAGTTTTTCTATTTACTCCGGGCTACTTTCAAACGTTCTTGAATCTGTCTGACTTTGTCACTGGTCTCACTCACTATGGTTGGTCTATGGAAACTGCGAGTGCCAACTTCTTCCCAACAAACAGGTGTCCTACACCTTCTGCCATACAAAGCCTCAAAAGGCGTCATTCCAATGCTTGAATGATACCTATTATTATAAGCGAACTCGCACAACGGTAGAGTTTCATCCCATTGAGTCTTGAAGTCTAACATACAAGCACGGAGCATATCCTCGAGGGTTTGAATTGTTCTCTCTGACTGGCCATCTGTCTGAGGGTGATAAGCCATGCTGAACTGTAACTTCGTACCCATAGACTCGTGTAATGTCTTCCAGAATCTCGAGACGAATCTGCTGTCTCTGTCGGATGTGATAGAAACTGGCTGTCCATGTCTACTAATGATCTCATTAACGAACAACTCTGCCAGGGGTAACATATGCATCTTCTTTCCTGTCTTCATGGGCATAAAATGAGCTGACTTGGTGAGTCTGTCCACAATAACCCATATTACATCATTGTCTCTGCTAGTTCTTGGTAGTCCCGAAATAAAATCCATGGTAATGTGCTCCCATTTCCATTTCGGGATCTCTAATGGTTGCAACAACCCTAGAGGCTTCTGATGCTCTGCCTTTATCAACTGACATGTCATACAGCGAGAGACAAATGCTGTAATCTCTCTCTTCATGTTGTTCCACTAAAATCTGCCTTTCAGGTTCTGATACATCTTCGTGCTGCCTGGGTGTCGCGACCCCGGACCGGGTTTGGGGACCAATCCGGGATCGGGACTAATTGTGAAGTAAATAAGAAGAGGTTTGTTTGATGCCCAAGTGTACACGGGTTAATAAAAGAACACACATTACCCGTGCACGTGATTTCCCACAGGTGTCTGCGGTGAGGATTTTCCAACACCCATAACTGTTAGAGTATTTATTTTGTTGCAATTTGATAGGATGCATTCATCTTCGTAAGCTTGTCCTCTCATTCATTCATAGATCATCATGCATTTTTATCTTCATGGTTTTTGTTCTTTCAAAGTTATGCATGGTTTTTCATCATATTCTTAGTTATCAAAGCTTTCAGTTCAGTCTTGGTATTCTTCCTTGTTTTCAAAAAAGCTTTGAATTTGTTCAGCTCTTTCAGAATTTTCTGGATGTTTGGCCTGTCGGTCACCTGTCGGTCAGGTGTCGGCTAACCGACAGTGAACCAAGCTTAACCGAGACATTGTCGGTTAGAAATCCAGAGAGCTTCATTTTCAAACATTTGCTGATACTCTCTGGTCGGTCAAGGTGTCGGTTAGGTATCGGTTAACCGACCTTCATTCAGAACCTGACCGAAGTTCTCTCGGTTGGAATTCCAGAGAGCTGTTTTCTGAACTATTTTGATCTGTCGGTCAATGTGTCGGTCAACCCTCGGTTAACCGAACAAGTTCGGTCAACCGACCATGCTTTTTGGTCAACTAAATTTTGAAAATATGACCGTTGGGGCTGTCGGTTAACCGACACATATATGACGGCTAACGACGCCTAGCCGTTAGAACAACTTTTTCTATAAAAAGTGGTTTTCTCTTTTGGAAAAGTTGCTGAACTTTAGGGGATTTTCAAGAGCAAGGAAGAGCAACTTTTCAAGCATCTTTGTAAAGGGATTATGAAGCCATCTCATTAGACTCAACCTTTGATCTTCAAAATGGGTGTGCTTCTCTTCTCTTTAAATTTCAAAAACATACTCTTTTCTTAAATCTTTGTGTTTCTATTTAAGGCATGATCATAGAGTTGCTTGTTTCCTTGTATAGTTGATTTTCATAACATGTTTCACCTTTTAGAGTCTATTTGATTTATGAAATCAACTTAAGTCTTGTTTTCACATGAGTTTTTCAAAACCTAGTTTTCAAAATCAACTTGTTTTTCTTGTGATTACATCTTTCAATATACAAGTTGATTCTTTATGAAAACCATGTGTAAATCATTCTACTCTTTGTCTCACATATGATTAGCATCTTTGAATCATCTTGAATTTACTTTTCTAAAAAGAGTTTGAATGTATTTCTAGAACTTGCATCTACTACACTCTTTGTCATTCATTTGCATGCATCTAGAAGTTTAGTTTTTCACCTTCATCTCAGCCTATTTAGAGGCAAATCTTAGTGCTTGATTAGTTCTCTTATTCATGCATGTTGAGGCATAATTCACAAGAGAAAAATCTAAGTTGTAAAGGTTAGTGCTTAGCCTTGAAAAGCATTTGTTGTGGTTGTAAAGGTTTATGCTTAGCCTTGAAAAGCATAGTGTTGTATGTGTAAGGTTTGAGGTGATCCTAAACCTTAAAATTGATTAGTGAAAATCCGGTAGGGTTACCAGGAGTGGATGTAGGCATTTTGGCCGAACCACTATAATTGATTGTGTTATGGTGGTTGATCTTTTACTTTTATTTCATGAATGATATATGAATGCTTAGGATTGAATATCTAGGAGTTCTCCCTTTTCATCAAAGTATAATGTATTTAAAAAGTGAAAGAAATTTAAAAGTTATATAATTTTTTTGGAGTAATGCTATTCAACCCCCCCCCCCCCCCCCCCTCTCGGATTCGATCTTGGACTTTCAATTGGTATCAGAGCCAAGTTGCTCTTGATTAGGTCTTACCACCTAGAGTTAGAATCCTAGCGAGTGCTTGTATTTTATTGCCACCATGCAATCTCATTTGGGAGAGGGAAATGCCACAAATAGACCACCCTTGTTTAATGGAACACACTATAGGTATTGGAAAATTCGAATGCAAGTGTTCTTAGAATCACAAAGCCTAGATGTTTGGAACATTATTGAAGAAGGCAACCATCTTCCCACTACCACAGAAAAAGATTCTGAAGGAAATGATATTTCCATAAAACTCAAGCCCAAGAGTACTTGGACTCAAGGGGAAAAGGATAGAGCCAACTTGAATGCTAAAGTAAAGAACTCTCTATATTGTGCTTTGTCTCAAGAAGAATTTAATAGAGTAGTAAATCGCAATACTGCTAAAGAATTTTGGGATACACTAGAGACCACTCATGAAGGAACGGATCAAGTCAAGATAGCTAAAATTCAAATGTTGACCTCTAAATTAGAAGACATTAAAATGCTTGAGGAAGAAACATTTGATGAGTTCTACACAAAGATAATGGGACTTGTCAACTCTCTCATAGGTCTAGGAGAAGTCATGGATGAAGCTAAAACTATTAGAAAAATTTTGAGATCTCTCCCTAAAAGATTCAAACCAAAAATTGTGGCCATAACTGAGAGTAAAGATGTTGACAAAATTAAAATTGAAGAACTAAGAGGAAATCTACTCACTTATGAATTAGATTTTGAAGTGTAAGACAAAAAGAAAGGAGTAGCTTTCTCATCTCAATTTAAGGAAAATAAAAGTGAATGTGATAGTGATGAGGACAATGCTCTGTTTGTTAAAAAATTTAAGAAATTCTTTAGAACAAACAAGAACATTAGAAATTCTGATGAAAGCAAGTTTTCTAAATTTCAAAGAAGCCCCATGAGATCATTTGTTAAAAAGGATGTGCAATGTTACAATTGCAAAGGGTTTGGACATATTGCACAAAATTGCTCCACTCCTAAAGAATTTGAAAGAGGAGACAAGAAAGGAAAGAAAGCTTTAAACATAACTTGGGATGATGAAGATGAAGAAAGTGATAAAAATGAATCCCAAGATGTTGAAGATGAAAATTCCCCTAATTGGCTTCTCATGACACATATTGAAGAAATTAATGAGCATAATTCATTAATAGATGATCTATTAGGGCAAGAAAAAATCAAAAATGAAAATGAAGATAATTAATTACAACAAGCTTATGATGAACTCTATGAAAATTGGGAGATTGTGATTAAGAAAAATAAATCACTAAAAGAAGAGTCTAAAAAGCTTGTCAATGAATTAAGCATCTTGAAGGATGACTTAAAATTGAAAATTATTGAGAAAGAAAGCATAGAACAAAAATTCATCACTCAAAATGAAGATCTAAAGCTTGCTCAAAACAACATTCATAATTTACAATCCAAGTTAGAATCTAGTCAACTTGAAATCAACTCTCTTTAATCAAAACTTAACAAAGGAAAATTCATTGTTGATAAATTCACCTTGGGAAGTGATAAAGCTTATCAAATGTTGGGCATGCATAAAATCTATGGTGATAAGAGTGGACTTGGGTTTGAAGGTTCCTCGATTAACATAAATAATAACACTCAAAACTTCACAAAAAATTCACACAGACCCTTAGTTGAAAGAAACTATCTCTCTAGATGGATTTGCCACTTTTGCAATCATAGTGGACATTTAGTTCCTAATTGTCCTTACAAGATTAAGTTGTCACTTAAAAATCCCTCTAGGATCCCATTCAAATTTGTCCCCAAGATCATTACTTCTAAACCTTTGTTAGCTAGTTGGGTTGTTGAAGAAACTAATCTTAAGAATCTTATAGTCCAAACTGCCTTGAAAGCTAAGGAAAACCCCACTTGGTTCTTAGATAGTGGGTGTTCTAAACATATGACCGGAGACCGATCTAGGTTCAGCTCTATAGTGGAATATGATGTTGGAAATGTTTCTTTTGGAGATAATAGCAAGGCTCAAATCATTGGCAAAGGAAGTGTGAAAGGAGATCAAATACCAACTCTAAATGATGTATTTCTAGTGGAAGGATTAAAACACAATCTTCTTAGCATAAGCCAATTATGTGACAAGGGAAACAAAGTAGTCTTTGACAGTCTTTCATGCAAAGTGGTTAATGACAAAACCAAACAAGTCATTCTTACTGGATCAAGGACAAAAGGAAACATTTACATTATTGAAGAATGTGATGACAATGAATCGAGGTGCTTGATAACCAAAGATCAAGAAAATTATTTATGGCATCAAAGGATGGGTCACATAAATTTCAAGTTAATGAAAATGTTGTTGAAAAATGAAATTGTGAAAGGTATACCCAAGTTAAGTGATGAAAGATCAGAAATATGCAAAGCTTGTCAGTTGGGTAAACAAATCAAGAAAAATTTCAAAGGATTAAAGGATATATCGTCTTCTCGTCCTCTTGAACTAATCCACATGGACTTGATTGGACCTGCACCTGTGCAGAGTTTGGAGGAAAGAAGTTCATATTGGTTATGGTAGATGATTTTTCTCGTTTTGGATGGGTTGCATTTCTTTATGCAAAGTCTAATGCTGTAGACAATATTATAAGGATTTGCAACAAGATTCAAATTGAAAAGGATTGTAAAATTCAGAAAATTAGAAGTGATCATGGAGGAGAGTTTGAAAATGAAAAATTCGCAAATTTTTGTGAGAATCATGGAATCAATTATCAATTTTCAGCTCCTAAGACTCCTTAACAAAATGGAGTGGCAGAAAGGAGAAATAGAGTAATTCAAGAAATGGCGAGGACCATGTTAAATGAAAAGAATCTTCCTCGAAATCTATGGGCTAAAGCTGTTAATACTGCTTGCTATCTTATAAACAAAGTTTATCTCACCAAGAATACCAACAAAACCCCCTATGAACTTTACTTTGAAAGGAAACCTAATTTGGGGTATTTGAAAGTGTTTGGAAGCAAATGTTATATTCTAAGAGATAGGGAGCAGCTGGAGAAATTTGAGTCTAAATCCGATGAAGGAATTTTCTTAGGATATTCTGAAAGAAGCAAAGCCTATATAGTATTCAATCATAGAACCATGACTATTATGGAATCAGCTCATGTAGTTATTGATGATATGAATCAAGTTGGAAGAACACTACAAGAAGATGATGAAGTCGAGATTGAGTGTGAACAAATATCTCCTACAGATAAAAGTGATATCATTCCATCCAAAGCAATTGTACCAGTCAAACTAATGAAAGATCATACCTTGGATGATATCATTGGAAATATCAGCAGTGGGGTTATGACCCGGAAACAAGTACAAAACCTTTGTGCTCATTATTCTTTTGTTTCTCAAATTGAGCCCAAAGATTTTTCTGAGGCTGAATCTAAATCAGAATGGATGGAAGCAATGCAAGAAGAGTTAAATCAATTTAAGAAAAATGATGTTTGGGATCTTGTACCTTTACCTACAGAGAAAAATTCCATAGGCACTAAGTGGATTTACAAGAATAAATCAGATGAGTCTGGAAATGTTGTGAGAAATAAGGCAAGACTTGTAGCTAAAGGATATGCTCAAATAGAAGGTATTGATTTTGAAGAAACCTTTGCTCCTGTAGCCAGACTGGAATCCATAAGAATCTTATTGAGCTATGCTAGTAGCATGAAAATCAAATTATTTCAAATGGATGTCAAGAGTGCCTTCTTAAATGGAGAGATTGAGGAAGACGTATATGTTACTCAACCAGAAGGTTTTGAAGATCCTCACCATCCTGAATATGTTTATAAGCTCAAGAAAGCTCTTTATGGATTAAAACAAGCCCCTAGGGCCTGGTATGAGAAGCTTACAAATCATCTGATCGAAAATGAATTTGACTGTGGGAAGGTTGATAAGACACTGTTTATCAAGAAAATCTTGTTGCTCAAATCTATGTTGATGACATTGTTTTTGGATCCACTTCAGAGAAGCTTGCACAAGGATTTTCAGAATTAATGAGTTCCACTTTTGAGATGAGCCTGGTCGGTCCCCTTCAATTCTTCCTTGGTCTTCAGGTTAATCAAACTGAGAAAGGGATTTTTCTTAGCCAGTCCAAATTTGCCTTAGACATCATTAAGAAATTTGGCCTAGAAAACTCTAAACCTAGTAGCAATCCCATGGGATCCACCTCAAAACTTTCCAGTGATCCAAGTGGCATTAAAGTGGACCAACAACTTTACCGCAGTATGATATGAAGTCTTCTCTACCTCACAGCTAGTAGGCCGGATCTCTCCTTTAGTGTTGGGATTTGTGCTAGATATCAATCAGATCCTCGAGAGTCCCATCTCAAAGCAGTTAAACGTATTATCAAATATGTCAATGGTACATCTCATTATGGTATCTGGTATCCTTGTGACTCAACCTTACAATTACTTGGTTACAGTGATGCTGATTGGGCCGGATCAATTGATGATAGGAAAAGCACCAGTGGATGTTGTTACTTCATAGGTAGTTGCTTAGTAGCTTGGCATAGCAAAAAGTAAAATTCTGTATCCCTCTCCACTGCAGAAGCTGAATACATTGCTGCAGGGAGCTGTTGTGCTCAATTGTTGTGGATGAAACAAACCTTGTTGGATTATAATGTTCCACAACAATGTATGCCTATCATGTGTGATAACTCTAGTGCAATCAGCATTTCTAAAAATCCTGTTCAGCATTCTCGCACTAAACATATTGACATTCGCTATCACTTTTTGCGTGATCATGCTGATCAAGGATCTATTGAGTTACTATTTGTTCCGACAGATTCTCAATTGGCTGACCTATTTACAAAGCCCTTAGGAAATGAAAGGTTCATCAAATTGAGACATCAATTGGGCATTGACCCTTGCCCTGAATTTTAAACCTCTTGTTGACATATCCCCTGTTATTTCATTTTTTTTTTATCTTATAAACAGGTGCTACTAACAAGGTTATGTGCTTTTCTTGTGGTTGGGCAGGCTCCTTTGCAATTAGATGTCGAAGGGGGAGAGAGTGTCTCAAGTCAAATCAAGTGGTCTCCAATTGAGGGGGAGAAGAATCAAGGTCTACCAAGTTGAGGGGGAGAATTTCTGGCCTATAGTTGGTCCTACAAGGAAAATCCAAAGCTCCAGAACATCCAAATGCTCCCAAGCATCCAAAGCTCCTTAATATCCAAAGAAGTTAGTTTTTCAAGTTTCAAGGAGATTGAGAGAGAGAGAGTTCAAGTTTCAAGGAGATTGAGAGAGAGTGTTCAAGCTTCTAAAGTTGCCATCAAATTGCAAAGGGGGAGATTGTTAGAGTATTTATTTTGTTGCAATTTGATAGGATGCATTCATCTTCGTAAGCTTGTCCTCTCATTCATTCATGGATCATCATGCATTTTTATCTTCATGGTTTTTGTTCTTTCAAAGTTATGCATGGTTTTTCATCATATTCTTAGTTATCAAAGCTTTCAGTTCAGTCTTGGTATTCTTCCTTGTTTTCAAAAAAGCTTTGAATTTGTTCAGCTCTTTCGGAATTTTCTGGATGTTTGGCCTGTCGGTCAGGTGTCGGCTAACCGACAGTGAACCAAGCTTAACCGAGACATTGTCGGTTAGAAATCCAGAGAGCTTCATTTTCAAACATTTGCTGATACTCTCTGGTCGGTCAAGGTGTCGGTTAGGTATCGGTTAACCGACCTTCATTCAGAACCTGACCGAAGTTCTCTCGGTTGGAATTCCAGAGAGCTGTTTTCTGAACTATTTTGATCTGTCGGTCAATGTGTCGGTCAGGCCTCGGTTAACCGAACAAGTTCAGTCAACCGACCATGCTTTTTGGTCAACTAAAATTTGAAAATATAACCGTTGGCAAGTGACTGTTGGGGCTGTCGGTTAACCGACACATATATGTCGGCTAACCGACGCCTAGCTGTTAGAACAACTTTTTCTATAAAAAGTGGTTTTCTCTTTTGGAAAAGTTGCTGAACTTTGGGGGATTTTCAAGAGCAAGGAAGAGCAACTTTTCAAGCATCTTTGTGAAGGGATTATGAAGCCATCTCATTAGACTCAACCTTTGATCTTCAAAATGGGTGTGCTTCTCTTCTCTTTAAATTTCAAAAACATGCTATTTTCTTAAATCTTTGTGTTTCTATTTAAGGCATGATCATAGAGTTGCTTGTTTCCTTGTATAGTTGATTTTCATAACATGTTTCATCTTTTAAAGTCTATTTGATTTATGAAATCAACTTAAGTCTTGTTTTCACATGAGTTTTTCGAAACCTAGTTTTCAAAATCAACTTGTTTATCTTGTGATTACATCTTTCAATATACAAGTTGAATCTTTATGAAAACCATGTGTAAATCATTCTACTCTTTGTCTCACATATGATTAGCATCTTTGAATCATCTTGAATTTACTTTTCTAAAAAGAGTTTGAATGTATTTCTAGAACTTGCATCTAGTACACTCTTTGTCATTCATTTGCATGCATCTAGAAGTTTAGTTTTTCACCTTCATCTCAGCCTATTTAGAGGCAAATCTTAGTGCTTGATTAGTTCTCTTATTCATGCATGTTGAGGCATAATTCATAAGAGAAAAATCTAAGTTGTAAAGGTTAGTGCTTAGCCTTGAAAAGCATTTGTTGTGGTTGTAAAGGTTTATGCTTAGCCTTGAAAAGCATAGTGTTGTATGTGTAAGGTTTGAGGTGATCTTAAACCTTAAAATTGATTAGTGAAAATCCGGTAGGGTTACCAGGAGTGGATGCAGGCATTTTGGCCGAACCACTATAATTGATTGTGTTATGGTGGTTGATCTTTTACTTTTATTTCATGAATGGTATATGAATGCTTAGGGTTGAATATCTAGGAGTTCTCCTTTTTCATCAAAGCATAATGTATTTAAAAAGTGAAAGAAATTTAAAAGTTGTGTAAGTTTTTAGGAGTAATCCTATTCACCCCCCCCCCCCCCCCCTCTAGGATTCGATCTTGGACTTTCAATAACCATATAGTATAATTGCGGAAGCGTATGGCAAATCAAGCATGTATTTCATTTCCAAAATGACAAAACTGATTACATTTGAATAACAAGTATCAGAATGAGCAATGTCCTAAAGCGCAACCCAAAAGTACATGTTAAAGTTTAATCAACAAATAATTTAATTACAACTTCCAAAAAAATAGAGGCCAACAAAGGCCAATATAGACAAAACAATGTCCACCAAAAATATAAATCCAATCCAACCACCCCCAAAATGTTTCGCATCTCGACAACCCGATGTTTACATAACATCGTCAGTACGCCACTCAACTAGCGGTTGTGGTTCTCCGACCGCCTCCTCTGGCTCCTCCTCGGGATACCCAACAACGGGACCTGAGTACCAAAGCAAAGGGTCAGACACGACGGTCTGGCAGGTCGGTGAAAAGATATAAACATTTAATAATAAAAACCTTTACCTTGGAAAACATGCAAACCTGTTTAAACAATGTATTTCAAGGAGTAAATGATTCATTTAATTAAAACGCATATGCAGTCACAAAACATGTAAGGCAATCAAGGAAATCGGGAAACAATCAAGATGGCATCCACAAGAAGCTAAATCCTCTATCACCGAAGTGACGAGAGTATCGGGTGTTGACCTCAGTCACCGAAGTGAGGAGGTGCAACCAATTTACATATACATATACAATAATACGGACGAGACCACGGTAGCAAACCGGGTATCGGGAATCACGATAGCGAACCGGATATCGGGAACCACGGGAGCGAGCCGGGAATCGGTACGGGACCACGGTTAATAAACCGGGTATCGGGATCCATGCTGCAGCTGGCGGGACGAGAAGAGATCTCCAAGTCGGCAGATCAAACCGACAAGGTCATCCAAGCTTAGTGGTGCCGACTCATAGGTTAAATCACATTAATTGAGACATGTATAAAACAAATCCAATGCATGACTATAAACGGGCAAGACGGGGTGCTCAAGGGTACATCTGTCATATCATGTCGGGCATGTATTTCGGGACTAATACAAAGAGTGCGAGTACAAATACAATGCTTTCGGAATCGATAAATCGAAATTGATAAATTTCTGGAATAAACAGTTGAAACAGACTTTCAAAATATCGGGGTTTAAAACTAATTCAAGGTGAATAGGGATCTCGTATGTCTGTATAATAAAGAAAACTTGGTACTCTTTGAATTTGGAGGACATGCCGGGTTCCTTATACACTATAGTTGATGGACCCGAAAGGAATCTTCCATCCTCTCCTTCCGCACCCCGGGGGCTGACCTGGGTCTCGGCGGAGGAGGAAAAATCTCGGGCATCAACATTTTTGTACGGGTATGCCAAATTTACTTTCTACTTGGAATTTGGAATGGTGATAATTCGGAGATTCACCTTCACAAGTGGAAAGGAAATCAATCTTTTTTTCTAACTTTTCAAATTGCATTAATATTAAGAAAAGAGACACGTTTGTTTTTTTTTAGAATGCCGTAGAAGGCGTTTTTTGTTTGTTTACCGTTAAAGGCGATTTTGCCGTGAAAGGTGATTTTACAAAACTCATCAAATGTGAAAGACAAGAATTGTGATTTCTTTTTGTCTCTTTAGGAAATACAAACTACAATAGAAAAGTAAGAAAAGGGATCTAACTTCTCAGGAGATTGTGGGGACACGTTGAGATCGACGGTCGCAAGTCTTGTATGGGCTTCGCCATCGTCCTTCAAATGAGAACATGTGATGCTTTAATTCTTTGGCTTGGCTCCTAACCTCAGTTTTTTAAAGGATAAGGACCAAGAGGAGGTCCTATATCCAATGAAAAACTGAGTAAACGGGCTGAAAAGCCGCGTTTACGCTATGAAGGAGGTGACCTTGGGGGGGTGGCCCTCCAAGGGACGTTGATCACCTTGTGGTGCTTCTGGGAGCCAAGTAACAGAACTTCGTCTCTCTCTTGGATTTTCTGGATTTTCAGAGCTTGCACTTGGGATCTATTTTCGTCATGCTTTCTTCTTGGAATGGACCTCCTTTTATAGGCTTTTGGTAGCCATGAGGTGTTTATTGGCATTGATGGCCATGATGAAAGAATTGATGAGGAGTTACAAGTTGATTTTGTAACTCCTTTTTCAAGGCTTGTGATATGCCGATGAAGGTAGTGGGCATTTAATCACCTTTATGCTTCATGATGATGGGAGTTTCATGAGTTTAATGCCATGATTGCTTGGATTTGTAACTCCCAAATGCTTGAATCTGATTGGGCCGTCCAAAATAATGAGTTAATGATCGCATTAAGTTGTCATAAACGGGTCAATTAACGTCATTAAGTGGTCGCCAAGGCATGTGAAGAGTCGCGGGCCGCCCTGCGCCTTTTGAGATTCTTCTTGCGATCATCACAGGTGGATCCACGCATTGTTTGATGTCGGATTGCAGTGCAATTTCAGACATTGATTGACGTTGGTGGGCCGGTGACATCTGTCTTGTCAATTTCACGATCGGTCGGACAGAAAGTGCACTTTCTTGGTCAGCTGGTTGGCGATCTTGAGGCGATTGGTGATGATTTCGTGCTTTTGACGGCGGATCCGAGATGTCGATGAAGATCAGTGGTTTTCAAGCATCAAAATTTGGATTTTCCGAAAATCACAGAGGCCGGAACACCCGAAACGCGAAAAGATCGAAAACGGTCAATTTGGTGCGAAATCCGGCGACCCAGATTTGCAGGGTCACCGGGCGACCATTCACCCAGGGTCGCCGGCGACCTTAGGGTTTTTTGCCCTTTGGTCGCCGAGCTTCGTTTTCGGTCGATTTTGCGTCTTTTTTGTTCCTTTTTTCTTCTGTATTTTTCTTGATATTTTTCCGCAATTATTGACTTCATTTTCTTGGAGAAAACTTGACGAGAACCCGCGCGAAATCGGAGCACAAAGTTTCCCATTTTTCGGGAAAGCCGAAGACTTTGTAGCCGATTTTTCGTCGAGAGTCGAAACTAGGTCAAACGATGTCGGAATGACCTGAAAATTGAGGTGAAGCTTCTTGAGCAGTGGATAGGACCAACCATGGGCTTTTATTTGAGTTTTGAAGCCGTTTGCGGTCCCATCGATGCTTCACTTGATTTTGTTGTGAGGAAAATGCCGAGCTTTGATATGTGGTCAAACGATGTCCAATTGACCTGAAATTTGACAGGGAGCCTATTGGAGTCATTTTGAGACGTTCCATGGGCTCCGTTTTCGATTTCATGGTCCCAGGTTACTCCGCCGCCGGTAGGCTTGATTTTCTCTCGGAGCATCGAAACCTGGTCAAACGTTGTCGGAATGACTTGAAATTTGATGTGCAGCCCTTTGGAGGCATGTTGAAGCCACTCATGTACTTTGTTTGATGAGTGATGGCTTCGGTGGTTCCCGCCGCCTGGAGGCTTGATTTTGCTGCTCGAGCATTGATGGAGGGTCAAACGTTGTCGGTTTGACTTGAAATTTGGCATAAAGCCCTTTGAAGACATTCTGGAGTCATCCGTAGGCTCTGATCGAAGTTTTAGTGTCTTCGATGATGTCGCCGCCGGGAGCGCTTGTTTAGCCATCGGAGCAGTGAAGTTGGGCCAAACAATGTCGGAATGGCCCGAAACCTCAGGTGTACCCCTCTTTTGGCTGTCTTGAAGGATCTTTCAATTTCTGTCTGATTCTGAAAAAATCTGATTCTTGAAGTAGCCTTGCCTGTTTTGTAGCAGGATGCAGCTTCACGAGGCTTCTTATGTTGATGAGACATATTGACTTTTTTGGTGTCAACAATAGTAGCCTCAATGCTTAAATGAATTTCTGTGATGTGGTTTCCCTTTCGAATGGGCTCCCAACAAACCTTTTATCTCTGCTTTGAACACATTCCCAGGCGAGCGGTGCCCATTGCTCTCAGAAAGGTTCACAAGCAATGGGATGGAAGCTCCCTTCAACCCCCCTTTATTCATAAAAATTCAGGGAATTTCGGTTACCTGGCGGTCAGATGACGGTTAGTCGCCAGTGAATCCGGCGATTAACCGCTGGCTGACCGTGAGGCTGACCGTGGGATTGCAGCTCTCTGGAATTGTGACCGCTTTAATTCGGTTGGCTGGCGGTTAGCCGTCGATGGATACGGCAGTTAGCCGCTTGCTGACCGGGAGCTGACCGTGCGATTACAGCTCTCTGGAGACGTGACCGTAACTACGCGGTTGACTGGCGGTTAGCCGTTGATGGATACAGCGGTTACCCACTAGCTGACCGCGGAGCTGACCGTGAGGTTACAGCTCTCTGGAAATGTAACCGAACTTGCTTCGGTTAGCCGCTAGTCACCAGGTGGCTAGCCGCTGGGCGACCGCCAGCTGACCGCCAGTCACGGGAATTTCCTCACTGGGTTCAGATTCAGGTCTTCCTTTCTCCAAACCAATTTCTTTCATTCTCCATTTTTACATTCATACTATCACCAAGAGAAGGAAGACATCCATCATCACAAAGATTCACTTAAGCATTGTACAAAAGATGAACCCAAAGCTACAATTCAAGATTTAAAGACAACAAATGAAACAAATGCTAGAAATCATGTTCAAGACAATAAAGAGGTTTACCAACCCTTTTCAAAAGTATTTAACATCATTGAATGCCAAGGAAACAAGCCATTAATGAGATACAAATCAAGTATACATGTCATGGAAATCATTAAAACCAAAACATCCATTCAATCCACTTGCCTCTAGATCTCTAATCAACGAAATCAAGCTTCTAGACACTCTTCCAAGCCAAGGGTGCAATCTACACAAAAAACCCCCAAATACAAACCCTAAAATGGGTCAAACAAGGAATAGGAAGAAGAAAGCTTCAATAATGGAAATGAAGCTCCTCCAAGGCTAGGAAGACACAATAACAAAAGAGTTGGAAGGATTACTTACAAGAGGGCTCCTCAAAATGGTGAGACTAGCTCAAAGAAGAACTTGGAGTGGAGGTTTCTCTACAAAAGTTGTATCAATGGAGAGCCCAAGTGGTGAGGAAGAAGATGATGATTTCCATTTGAACTCTAGGTGCAAGCTTGGTGGAGATTGAGGATGGGGAAGCACTAAGAAGAAGAGAAAGAGAGAAAGAAACCCTAGAGTGCTCTTGTGCTGGAAAAGGGAAATGAGGGAGAAGGGTTCCTTTTTATACAAGTTGGGTGTGGGCTCCACCAATGGGAATCTCTAAGGGCTGAAATCACTAATTTCGGGGTCTCGAATGAAATCGACGAAGAAGGAAGAAATGATCACCGAAATATCTAGTTTCCAAAAAGTATATGTTTCGCGGGTTTCGGGGATATCGAGTTTTGGGTACAGATTTCATGTAAGAAAACTGTTTTGCCCTCAATGTAAGAAAATCGGGTTTCGGGATTCCGGACGGGTACGGGATCAACATGAAAGTTGTAGGGATTATCGGAACGAGTGAAACGGGGTAGGCATACAAGTCATCGGGGTCTCGGAAAAATTCCCAAATTAAAGCAAAGCTATCAAAAGGGAACCCCCAAAGGGCCCCACTAACACAAGCACTTAAAATTCCCAAAGCTATAACAAGAACTATACTAATCCAACTTAGTAAATTCTATCAAACACGCTTAGCACTAACACGCGACTTAATTAGTAGTAATCGAAATCACTCGGGTCGGGGTCTTACACTGGGTGCATAGAATACTTCGTACTGTGAGCTTTTGCCATGATGTCATTCCTCAAATCTTCAATGTTAGGCACACACAGACGGTCATGGTAGTAAAGAACTCTATCAACGATACGAAAATCAGGACGTTCTGCTATATGCTCTGAAATTCTGGCCAACTCTGGATCTTGCAATTGACTATCCTTGATCTTTTGAATGAAAGAGGGTTCAGACACTGACATGTTGGCAAATATCACACCCTTCCTTAGTGGCTGTAGTTCTATTCTCAACTCTTCAAATTGCTCGAAAATACAAGTGTCACTTAGATTTTCCAAGCCTACTGATTTTCTGCTCAAGGCATCGGCAACTACATTCGCTTTTCTCGGGTGATACTTGATTGGAAAATCATAATCTTTGATATATTACATCCATCTCCTCTGTCTCATGTTCAATTCCTTCTGAGAAAACAGATATTGTAAGCTGCGGTGATCGGAATGGACCTCAAACTTCTCTCCATAGAGATAATGCCTCCACATTTTCAACGCAAAGACAACCGCTGCCAACTCAAGGTCATGGGTGGTGTAGTTCTTCTCGGGATCCTTCAACTGCTGGGACCCATATGAGACAAGGTCATGGGTGGTGTGGTTCTTCTCGGGATCCTTCAACTGCTGGGACCCATATGCGACAACTTTCCCATCTTGCATCAATACACATCCAAGTCCTACATTCGAAGCATCGGTAAAAATGGTGAAGCCGCCGCTTCCGGATGGCAAAGTAAGGACTGCTGTTGTAGTCAATCTCTTCTTTAGGTCTTTGATACTGGCCTCACACTGATCTGTCCATACATAAGGTACATTTTTCCTTGTCAAGTTCGTCAATGGTGCTGCAATCAATGAAAATCCTTGTACAAACCTCCGGTAATACCCTGCCAATCCAAGAAAACTCCTGATTTCTGACACATTCTTCGGTCTTTCCCACTTCACTACTGCCTCAATTTTGGATGGGTCTACTGACCATCCTTCTTTGGAGATAATGTGCCCCAAAAATGCAACTTGTTCGAGCCAGAATTCACACTTGTTGAGCTTTACATACAGCTGGTTCTCTCTCAAAAGTTGCAATGCTATCCTCAGATGCTCTTTGTCGCGACCCCGGACCGGGTTCGCGGAACCAAATCCGGGATCGGGACTGTTTGTGATGAAGCCGATGATATAATCATATGGAGTAATGACAATAATTTAAGGTATGTTTATAATCAAGCGTACACGGGTTAACAAAAGAACACTCCTTACCCGTGCACGTGATTTCCCACAGGTGTCCGCGGTGAGGATATTCCAACACACATAGTCATATAGTAATAATTGCGGAAGCGTATGGTAAATCATACATGTATTTCATTTCACAAAATATCAAGGCTAATTACATTTGAATATGAGTATCAGAATGAGCAATGTCCTAAAGCATAACCCAAAAGTACATATTCAAGCTTAATCAGAAGATCGGTTAATTACAGTTCCCAAAAATAGAGGCCAACAAAGGCCAATATACAAAACAATAACCACCAGAAATCTATCCAACCACCCCCAAAATGTTTCGCAACTCGGCAGCCCGATGTTTACATAACATCGTCAGCACGCCACTCCACTAGCGGCTGCGGTTCTCCGACCGCCTCCTCTGGCTCCTCCTCGGGGAAACCAACAACGGGACCTGAGTACCAAAGCAAAGGGGTCAGACACGACGGTCTGGCAGGTAGATGAAAAGATAAGTACATTTAATAATAAAGACCTTTACCTTTGAAAACATGTAAACCTGTTTAACAATGGCTTTCAAAGTAAATGAATCGTTTCATTTAAAACACACATGCAGTAATAAAATATGCAAGGTAACCAAGGAAGTCGGGAAACAATCAAGATGGCATCCACAAGAAGCTAAATCCTCTATCACCGAAGTGACGTGAGTATCGGGTGTTGACCTCGGTCACCGAAGTGAGGAGGTGCAACCAAGTTACATACAGATATACAATAATACGGGACGGGACCGCGGTAGCAAACCGGGTATCGGGAATCACGGTAGCGAACCGGATATCGGGAACCACGGGAGCGAGCCGGGTATCGGGACGGGACCACGGTTAATAAACCGGGTATCGGGATCCAAGCTGCAGCTGGCGGGACGGGAAGGGATCTCCAAGTCGGAAGATCAGACCGACAAGGTCATCCAAGCTTAGTGGTGCCGACTCATAGGTCAAATCACATAAATCGAGACATGTATAAAACAAATCCAGTGCAAAGCTATAAACGGGCAAGACGGGGTGCTCAAGGCACAGCTATCATATCAGGCCTGGCATGTATATCAAAGCTAGCAAAACAGTACAAGTATACTTTCAAAGTTTTCGGAATGATAGGTTCCAAATCATAAATTTCGAGAAGAACAAGGTAAAGTACTATTTTGAAAAGCCAAGACGATGTCGGGTTAAAACTAGTCCAAGTGAATAGGGATCCCGTATGTCTGTATAATAAAGGAAACTTGGTACTCTTTGAATTTGGGAGACATTCCGGGTTCCTTATACACTATAGTAGCCTCAATGCTTAAATGAATCTCGATGATGTGGTTTCTCTCTCTAACGTACTACCAACGAACGCTTCACTTGGGCTTCGAGCACGATCCCAGGTGAGCGGTGCCCATTGCTCTCAGAAAGGTTCACAAGCAATGGGGGTGGAGGCTCCCTTCAATCCTCTTTTATTCATAGAATTCAGGGAATTTCGGTTACCTTGCGGTCAGGTGGCGGTTAGCCGCCAGTGCATCCGGCGGTTAACCGCTGGATGACCGTGGGGCTGACCGTGGAATTGCAGCTCTCGGAAAAAGTGACCGTAACTGTACGGTTAGATGGCGGTTAGCCGTCGGTGGACACGGCGGTTAGCCGCAAGATGACCGCGGAGCTGACCGTGAGGTTACAGCTCTCTGGAAATGTGACCGAACTTGCTTCGGTTAGCCGCTAGTCGCCACGCGGCTAGCCGCTGGGTGACCGCCAGCTGACCGCCAGTCACGGGAATTTCTTCCCTGGGTTCAGATTCAAGCTTTCCTTTCCCCCGAATCAATTCCTATCATTCTCCATTGACATTCATACAATTTATAAGGGAAGGAGGACAACCATCATCACAAGGATTCACTTAGGCAATGTACAAAAGATGAACTCAAACTACAATCCATGATTTAAAGACAATAGATGAAAACAAAGCTAGAAATCATGTTTCAAGACAATAAAGAGGCTTACCAACCTCATTCAAAGCATTTAATATCATTGAATGTAATTAAGACAAAGCATTAATGAAGTCATGATTTAAAACCCATTTGTCACAAAAAAAATCAATGCAAGCTAAACTATCCATTCAATCCACTTGCCTCAAGGTTCATTATGCAAGAAATCAAGCTAATAATCTCTTCCTCCAAGCCAAGGATGCTATCTACACAAAACCCCCAAAACCAAACCCCAAAATGGGTCAAACAAGGAATAGAGAGAAGGAAGCTTCAATAATGACAATAGGGCTCCTCTAAAACTAGAAGAACACAAATCTAAGAGATTGGAAGGGAAAACTTACTTGGAAGCTCTTCAAATGGTCAAGGTGAGCTCAAAGAGGGTCTTGAGTTGAGTAGATCCTTCCACAAATGGTATCAATGAATAGCTCTAGTAATGGGGAAGAAGAGGGTGAAGTTCATCTCTTGATTGGTGTGAGATTTGGTAGGGTTTTGGTGGTGAGGAAGCAAGGAGAAAAAGAGAAGAGATGGAAACCCTAGGCTCTCATATGCTTGTGCTGGAAAGGGGAAATGGAAGAAGAGGGTTCTTCTTATAAAGCAATGGGTGTGGGCTCCACCACTAGGAAAGCTCTTTGGGCTGAAATCGTTAATTTCGGGATCTCGAATGAAATCGACGAAGAAGAGAAAAGTGATCACCGAAATATCTAGTTTCGGAAAAGTACATGTTTCGCGGGTTTCGAAGATATCGAGTGTTGGGCACAGATTTCATGTAAAAAGACTGTTTTGCCCTCAAAGCAAGAAGATCGGGTTTCGGGGTTCCGGACGGGTTCGGGATCAACGTGAAAGTTGTAGGGATTAACAAGACGAGTAAAACGGGATAGAAATGCAAATTACCGGAATACGAATAATCCCCCAGCACTTAGTAAAACTAATCAAAAAGGGAACCCCCCAAAGGGTCCCACCAACACGAAGCACTAAAATAATTTCCCAAAGCTATCAAGAACTATACTAATCCAAGCTTAGTCAAAAATCACTAATCGAGCTTAGCACTAACACGCAACATAATTAGTACTAATCGAGTCACTCGGGTCGGGGTCTTACATCCTCCACCCCTTAGGGCATTTGGTCCTCCAAATGAAATACAAACTCACATCGGGTAAGAGATGCGGATACTTCTTCTGCACTTGCTCTCGCAATTCCCACGTTGCCTCTTCCGGCCCATGATTCTCCCAAAGTACTTTCACCCACTGAATAGTCCGTGACCTCAACTCTTGCTCCTTCGTGTCTATGATCCGAATGGGCTTCTCAACATAAGTGGCATCTTCCCTGATCTCTAACGGTTCATGCCGGAGTACATGTGAAGGGTCGGGGACGTACTTCTTCAACATCGACACATGGAAGACATTGTGTACACCGGATAGCTCAGGTGGTAAGGCTAATCTATAAGCCACGTCACCAATCTTGCTCATTATATCATACGGTCCAATGTATCTCCGTGATAATTTGCCTTTCTGCCCAAACCTCAATGTTCCTCTGGTCGGTGACACCTTCAAGAAAACCTTATCTCCTTCCTTGAATTGTAGATCCCTGCGGTGAGAGTCTGCATAGCTCTTTTGTCTACTCCGGGCTACTCTCAAACATTCTTGGATCTGTCTCACCTTGTCAGTAGTCTCACTCACTATGGACGGTCCATGGAAACTGCGAGTGCCAACTTCTTCCCAACAAACAGGTGTCCTACACCTTCTGCCGTACAAGGCTTCAAAAGGCGCCATCCCAATGCTTGAGTGGTAGCTGTTATTGTAAGCAAACTCACACAACGGTAGGGTCTCATCCCATTGAGTCTTGAAATCTAATACACAAGCTCGGAGCATATCCTCAAGAGTCTGAATCGTCCTCTCCGACTGGCCATCTGTCTGAGGGTGATAAGCTGTACTGAACTGTAGTCTCGAACCCATAGACTCATGTAGGGTCTTCCAAAATCTCGAGACAAATCTGCTGTCTCTATCGGACGTGATGGAAACTGGCTGTCCATGCCTACGGACGACCTCATTGACAAATAATTCTGCCAGGGGTAACATGTGCATCTTCTTCCCTGTCCTCATGGGGATAAAGTGAGCTGACTTGGTGAGTCTGTCCACAATCACCCATATCGCATCATTGCCTCTGCTAGTCTTCGGTAGTCCCGAAATAAAGTCCATGGTAATGTGCTCCCACTTCCACTCTGGGATCTCTAATGGCTGCAACAAACCTGGGGGCTTTTGATGTTCTGCCTTTATCAACTGACAAGTCATGCAACGAGATACAAACGCTGCAATCTCCCTCTTCATATTGTTCCACCAAAATCTACCCTTCAAATTCTGATACATCTTTGTGCTGCCTGGATGCATGGAGTACTTTGCACTGTGAGCTTCTGCCATGATGTCATTCCTCAAATCTTCTATGTTAGGCACACACAACCGATCACGGTAATAAAGAACTCCGTCAACAAAACGAAAATCAGGACGTTCTGCTATGTGGTCTACAATCTTGGCTAACTCTGGATCTTGCAGCTGACTGTCCTTAATCTTCCGGATGAATGAAGGCTCTGACACTGACATATTTGCAATTATAGCACCTTTCCTTAGTGGCTGGAGGTCTATCTTCAACTCCTCAAACTGATCAAAAATACAAGTACCACTCAAATTTGCTATGCCCACTGACTTCCTACTCAAAGCATCGGCAACAACATTCGCTTTACCCGGGTGATACTTGATTGGGAAATCATAGTCTTTGATATACTCCATCCATCTCCTCTGCCTCATGTTCAGCTCCTTCTGAGAAAATAGGTACTGCAGGCTACGGTGATCCGAATGAACCTCAAACTTCTCTCCGTAGAGATAATGTCTCCACATCTTCAATGCAAAGACAACTGCTTCCAACTCAAGATCATGGGTCGCATAATTCTTCTCGTGATCTTTCAACTGCCGGGACCCATATGCTACAACTTTTCCTTCTTGCATCAACACACAACCAAGTCCAATGTTCGAAGCATCGGTAAAGATGGTAAAACCGCCGCTTCCGGATGGCAAAGTGAGGACTGGTGCGGTAGTTAATCTCTTCTTCAGCTCTTGGAAACTAGTTTCACACTGATCTGTCCACACATAGGGTGCATTCTTCCTTGTTAACTTCGTCAATGGTGCTGCAATCGACGAAAACCTTTGCACAAACCTCCTGTAATACCCTGCAAAACCAAGAAAACTCCTAATTTCTGACACATTCTTCGGTCTCTCCCACTTCACTACTGCCTCGATCTTAGACGGGTCTACTGACAAACCTTCCTTAGAGATTATATGTCCCAAAAATGCGACTTGCTCAAGCCAAAATTCACACTTGTTGAGCTTCGCATACAACTGACTCTCCCTCAAAATCTGCAATACTATCCTCAGATGCTCTTCATGTTCTTCTCTGGTCTTGGAGTACACCAGAATATCGTCTATGAACACCACTACAAACTGATCTAGGTACTGAGCAAAGATCTTGTTCATCAAAGCCATGAACACTGCCGGTGCATTAGTCAACCCAAATGGCATCACTAGGAACTCATAGTGGCCATATCTTGTCCGGAAAGCTGTCTTCAACACATCTGATTCTCTAACTCTCAGCTGATGATAACCGGATCTCAAATCAATCTTCGAAAAGTACGAGGCACCTTGTAACTGATCAAACAATTCGTCTATCCTTGGCAATGGATACTTGTTCTTGATGGTCACTTGGTTCAATCTCCGGTAATCAATACACATTCTCATCGAACCGTCCTTCTTCTTCACGAACAACACCGGAGCTCCCCACGGTGAGATGCTTGGCCTCACAAAACCTTTGTCCAACAACTCTTGTAACTGTATCTTCAACTCTCCTAATTCTGCCGGAGCCATTCTATATGGTGCAATAGATATCGGAGCGGTCCCCGGTAACAACTCAATGGTAAAATCAATCTCTCTCATGGGTGGTAATCCCGGAATCTCCTCCGGAAATACATCCGGGAACTCCCAACAATAGGGATCTCCTCCACCCCTTGGGACCGTTTATCCTCCGTGATAAACGCCAAATAGGCTTCACATCCACTTCTTAAAAGTCTATCAGCCTTCAACGCTGAGACAAACCCTGCACGAGGATTTCTCCTCTCTCCCTGGAATAACACTCCTGCTGGTGTCTCATCCAACTTGAATGTGAGGGTTTTATGGAAACAATCCATTGTGGCATGGTACCCTGCCAGCCAATCCATCCCTAGGATGACATCAAAATCCTTCATCTCCAACAGAATAAGATCTGCGGGTAACACAACTTCTCCTATCCGGACTGTACAACTAGGGTACTGAACCGTACATACAACTTGTTTTCCTACTGGTGTAGCTACAGTCAAGGTGTACTCAAGATCTCTACCATGCACATCAATCAATTTAGAAAATGCATGGGATATGAATGAATGCGTAGACCCAGGGTCAAATAATATTCTAGCTTCAATCCCACTGACAAGAAGTGTACCTTCCACAACATTGCCTGCTGCCTCTGCATCAGCTCTGTTGACCGCGTACACTTGTCCTCGTTGTTGTGGCCTTATCGGTGCCTGTTGTTGTCTGCCTTGCGGGGCATTTCTATTCTGTTGCGGTGGACGATGAATATGCTGCTGACGGGCCTGCTGCTGCTGCTGGGGCCTAAACTGCTACGGTGGTGCCTGTTGCTGAAGTGACCTTGCCTGATTCTGCACTACCAGTGCATTCTGTGGCGGGGCTGGACGCGGTGCTCCTTGAGGCTGCTGATTTTGCCTATTCGGTCTTGGGCAACTTCTCATCTGATGATCCATGGAACCACATCTAAAGCACGCCCCGGTGATGGTGCGACATTGGGCACTCTCATGGTTCTTGCCACAGTGGATGCAAATGTGCTGCACATTGTCTTGCCTCTGCCTCTTGTTCTGCTGGTTCCTTTGCTGATGATGCTGCTGCTGGGGCTGCCCTTGTCCCTTACCTTGAGATCTAAGGACCTTGTGGTGGAAGTTCTCGAACTTGTAGGCCCTCTTGATCGCCTCTTCAAAAGTGACCGGTGGTACAACTCCCGTAGCATCTCTCTCGATGATGGGATGAAGTCCTTCAAGGAACTTGGTTATCTTCTTCTCCACTGTGTCCACTAATTCGGGTGCATATCTTGACAACCTCTCAAATTTAGTGAGGTATTCTTGGACGGTCGTATTGCCTTGGACAAGCTGTTGAAACTCTACAGCCTTCTGCCTCCTGATGTGCGTGGGCACATATTTGTCACGAAACTGTACCTTGAAATTCTGCCAAGCAACTGCGTCAGCCATTGTCCTATACTCTTCCCTTACAGTTTTCCACCAGATATCTGCCAACCCGGTGAATAGGGACGTTGCCAGCTTTACTCTCTCACCCCCTGTGCATCTGAAGACTTCGAATATGTTTTCTGTATGGTCTAACCAATCATCCGCGGTTAAGGGATCTTCTGAGCCAACAAAATCCTTGGGTGCCCTTTTTCGAAATCTCTCAAATAAAGCATTGGGGTCATACTCTCTCTGATTGATAACAATTGCAGGTTGAGGCTGGACTGGCTCTGGCCTTCTCTGTAGTACCTCCAACAACTGTCTCTGCATTTCTGCCAATTCTCTGGCATGATCCTCATCCTTCTTTAGCATTTGTTCTTGAAGTCTAGCCTGATTCTCATTAGCTTGACGCTGTTGATCGAGCATAGCTTGCATCATCTGCTGAAACTGATTTGGAATTGTGTGTTCAGTTCTATCTTCTCCCACTGGTCCTGTACCTTCTACCGGCCCAGTATAATCACTGTTGCTCGCTGTGGGGTTACCGTTCACTGGGCGCTTGCGAGGTGGCATAATGCTGCAAAACAAATTGTTAGCACATGATAATCAAGAATAGGGTCACACATTGCTCACGCAATTCTAACTAACGGAAGATCTAACGAATCCTCGCCACGTCCTTAGGATTTCTAGTTTCTTTTAATTGCTTGAAACACGTCTCGCTCTGATACCAGTCTGTCGCGACCCCGGACCGGGTTCGGGGAACCAAATCCGGGATCGGGACTGTTTGTGATGAAGCCGATGATATAATCATATGGAGTAATGACAATAATTTAAGGTATGTTTATAATCAAGCGTACACGGGTTAACAAAAGAACACTCCTTACCCGTGCACGTGATTTCCCACAGGTGTCCGCGGTGAGGATATTCCAACACACATAGTCATATAGTAATAATTGCGGAAGCGTATGGTAAATCATACATGTATTTCATTTCACAAAATATCAAGGCTAATTACATTTGAATATGAGTATCAGAATGAGCAATGTCCTAAAGCATAACCCAAAAGTACATATTCAAGTTTAATCAGAAGATCGGTTAATTACAGTTCCCAAAAATAGAGGCCAACAAAGGCCAATATACAAAACAATAACCACCAGAAATCTATCCAACCACCCCCAAAATGTTTCGCAACTCGGCAGCCCGATGTTTACATAACATCGTCAGCACGCCACTCCACTAGCGGCTGCGGTTCTCCGACCGCCTCCTCTGGCTCCTCCTCGGGGAAACCAACAACGGGACCTGAGTACCAAAGCAAAGGGGTCAGACACGACGGTCTGGCAGGTAGATGAAAAGACAAGTACATTTAATAATAAAGACCTTTACCTTTGAAAACATGTAAACCTGTTTAACAATGGCTTTCAAAGTAAATGAATCGTTTCATTTAAAACACACATGCAGTAATAAAATATGCAAGGTAACCAAGGAAGTCGGGAAACAATCAAGATGGCATCCACAAGAAGCTAAATCCTCTATCACCGAAGTGACGTGAGTATCGGGTGTTGACCTCGGTCACCGAAGTGAGGAGGTGCAACCAAGTTACATACAGATATACAATAATACGGGACGGGACCGCGGTAGCAAACCGGGTATCGGGAATCACGGTAGCGAACCGGATATCGGGAACCACGGGAGCGAGCCGGGTATCGGGACGGGACCACGGTTAATAAACCGGATATCGGGATCCAAGCTGCAGCTGGCGGGACGGGAAGGGATCTCCAAGTCGGTAGATCATACCGACAAGGTCATCCAAGCTTAGTGGTGCCGACTCATAGGTCAAATCACATAAATCGAGACATGTATAAAACAAATCCAGTGCAAAGCTATAAACGGGCAAGACGGGGTGCTCAAGGCACAGCTATCATATCAGGCCTGGCATGTATATCAAAGCTAGCAAAACAGTACAAGTATACTTTCAAAGTTTTCGGAATGATAGGTTCCAAATCATAAATTTCGAGAAGAACAAGGTAAAGTACTATTTTGAAAAGCCAAGACGATGTCGGGTTAAAACTAGTCCAAGTGAATAGGGATCCCGTATGTCTGTATAATAAAGGAAACTTGGTACTCTTTGAATTTGGGAGACATTCCGGGTTCCTTATACACTATAGTAGCCTCAATGCTTAAATGAATCTCGATGATGTGGTTTCTCTCTCTAACGTACTACCAACGAACGCTTCACTTGGGCTTCGAGCACGATCCCAGGTGAGCGGTGCCCATTGCTCTCAGAAAGGTTCACAAGCAATGGGGGTGGAGGCTCCCTTCAATCCTCTTTTATTCATAGAATTCAGGGAATTTCGGTTACCTTGCGGTCAGGTGGCGGTTAGCCGCCAGTGCATCCGGCGGTTAACCGCTGGATGACCGTGGGGCTGACCGTGGAATTGCAGCTCTCGGAAAAAGTGACCGTAACTGTACGGTTAGATGGCGGTTAGCCGTCGGTGGACACGGCGGTTAGCCGCAAGATGACCGCGGAGCTGACCGTGAGGTTACAGCTCTCTGGAAATGTGACCGAACTTGCTTCGGTTAGCCGCTAGTCGCCACGCGGCTAGCCGCTGGGTGACCGCCAGCTGACCGCCAGTCACGGGAATTTCTTCCCTGGGTTCAGATTCAAGCTTTCCTTTCCCCCGAATCAATTCCTATCATTCTCCATTGACATTCATACAATTTATAAGGGAAGGAGGACAACCATCATCACAAGGATTCACTTAGGCAATGTACAAAAGATGAACTCAAACTACAATCCATGATTTAAAGACAATAGATGAAAACAAAGCTAGAAATCATGTTTCAAGACAATAAAGAGGCTTACCAACCTCATTCAAAGCATTTAATATCATTGAATGTAATTAAGACAAAGCATTAATGAAGTCATGATTTAAAACCCATTTGTCACAAAAAAAATCAATGCAAGCTAAACTATCCATTCAATCCACTTGCCTCAAGGTTCTCTATGCAAGAAATCAAGCTAATAATCTCTTCCTCCAAGCCAAGGATGCTATCTACACAAAACCCCCAAAACCAAACCCCAAAATGGGTCAAACAAGGAATAGAGAGAAGGAAGCTTCAATAATGACAATAGGGCTCCTCTAAAACTAGAAGAACACAAATCTAAGAGATTGGAAGGGAAAACTTACTTGGAAGCTCTTCAAATGGTCAAGGTGAGCTCAAAGAGGGTCTTGAGTTGAGTAGATCCTTCCACAAATGGTATCAATGAATAGCTCTAGTAATGGGGAAGAAGAGGGTGAAGTTCATCTCTTGATTGGTGTGAGATTTGGTAGGGTTTTGGTGGTGAGGAAGCAAGGAGAAAAAGAGAAGAGATGGAAACCCTAGGCTCTCATATGCTTGTGCTGGAAAGGGGAAATGGAAGAAGAGGGTTCTTCTTATAAAGCAATGGGTGTGGGCTCCACCACTAGGAAAGCTCTTTGGGCTGAAATCGTTAATTTCGGGATCTCGAATGAAATCGACGAAGAAGAGAAAAGTGATCACCGAAATATCTAGTTTCGGAAAAGTACATGTTTCGCGGGTTTCGAAGATATCGAGTGTTGGGCACAGATTTCATGTAAAAAGACTGTTTTGCCCTCAAAGCAAGAAGATCGGGTTTCGGGGTTCCGGACGGGTTCGGGATCAACGTGAAAGTTGTAGGGATTAACAAGACGAGTAAAACGGGATAGAAATGCAAATTACCGGAATACGAATAATCCCCCAGCACTTAGTAAAACTAATCAAAAAGGGAACCCCCCAAAGGGTCCCACCAACACGAAGCACTAAAATAATTTCCCAAAGCTATCAAGAACTATACTAATCCAAGCTTAGTCAAAAATCACTAATCGAGCTTAGCACTAACACGCAACATAATTAGTACTAATCGAGTCACTCGGGTCGGGGTCTTACATCCTCCACCCCTTAGGGCATTTGGTCCTCCAAATGAAATACAAACTCACCTCGGGTAAGAGATGCGGATACTTCTTCTGCACTTGCTCTCGCAATTCCCACGTTGCCTCTTCCGGCCCATGATTCTCCCAAAGTACTTTCACCCACTGAATAGTCCGTGACCTCAACTCTTGCTCCTTCGTGTCTATGATCCGAATGGGCTTCTCAACATAAGTGGCATCTTCCCTGATCTCTAACGGTTCATGCCGGAGTACATGTGAAGGGTCGGGGACGTACTTCTTCAACATCGACACATGGAAGACATTGTGTACACCGGATAGCTCAGGTGGTAAGGCTAATCTATAAGCCACGTCACCAATCTTGCTCATTACATCATACGGTCCAATGTATCTCCGTGATAATTTGCCTTTCTGCCCAAACCTCAATGTTCCTCTGGTCGGTGACACCTTCAAGAAAACCTTATCTCCTTCCTTGAATTATAGATCCCTGCGGTGAGAGTCTGCATAGCTCTTTTGTCTACTCCGGGCTACTCTCAAACATTCTTGGATCTGTCTCACCTTGTCAGTAGTCTCACTCACTATGGACGGTCCATGGAAACTGCGAGTGCCAACTTCTTCCCAACAAACAGGTGTCCTACACCTTCTGCCGTACAAGGCTTCAAAAGGCGCCATCCCAATGCTCGAGTGGTAGCTGTTGTTGTAAGCAAACTCACACAACGGTAGGGTCTCATCCCATTGAGTCTTGAAATCTAATACACAAGCTCGGAGCATATCCTCAAGAGTCTGAATCGTCCTCTCCGACTGGCCATCTGTCTGAGGGTGATAAGCTGTACTGAACTGTAGTCTCGAACCCATAGACTCATGTAGGGTCTTCCAAAATCTCGAGACAAATCTGCTGTCTCTATCGGACGTGATGGAAACTGGCTGTCCATGCCTACTGACGACCTCATTGACAAATAATTCTGCCAGGGGTAACATGTGCATCTTCTTCCCTGTCCTCATGGGGATAAAGTGAGCTGACTTGGTGAGTCTGTCCACAATCACCCATATCGTATCATTGCCTCTGCTAGTCTTCGGTAGTCCCGAAATAAAGTCCATGGTAATGTGCTCCCACTTCCACTCTGGGATCTCTAATGGCTGCAACAAACCTGGGGGCTTCTGATGTTCTGCCTTTATCAACTGACAAGTCATGCAACGAGATACAAACGCTGCAATCTCCCTCTTCATATTGTTCCACCAAAATCTACCCTTCAAATTCTGATACATCTTTGTGCTGCCTGGATGCATGGAGTACTTTGCACTGTGAGCTTCTGCCATGATGTCATTCCTCAAATCTTCTATGTTAGGCACACACAACCGATCACGGTAATAAAGAACTCCGTCAACAAAACGAAAATCAGGACGTTCTGCTATGTGGTCTACAATCTTGGCTAACTCTGGATCTTGCAGCTGACTGTCCTTAATCTTCCGGATGAATGAAGGCTCTGACACTGACATATTTGCAGTTATAGCACCTTTCCTTAGTGGCTGGAGGTCTATCTTCAACTCCTCAAACTGATCAAAAATACAAGTACCACTCAAATTTGCTATGCCCACTGACTTCCTACTCAAAGCATCGGCAACAACATTCGCTTTACCCGGGTGATACTTGATTGGGAAATCATAGTCTTTGATATACTCCATCCATCTCCTCTGCCTCATGTTCAGCTCCTTCTGAGAAAATAGGTACTGCAGGCTACGGTGATCCGAATGAACCTCAAACTTCTCTCCGTAGAGATAATGTCTCCACATCTTCAATGCAAAGACAACTGCTTCCAACTCAAGATCATGGGTCGCATAATTCTTCTCGTGATCTTTCAACTGCCGGGACCCATATGCTACAACTTTTCCTTCTTGCATCAACACACAACCAAGTCCAATGTTCGAAGCATCGGTAAAGATGGTAAAACCGCCGCTTCCGGATGGCAAAGTGAGGACTGGTGCGGTAGTTAATCTCTTCTTCAGCTCTTGGAAACTAGTTTCACACTGATCTGTCCACACATAGGGTGCATTCTTCCTTGTTAACTTCGTCAATGGTGCTGCAATCGATGAAAACCTTTGCACAAACCTCCTGTAATACCCTGCCAAACCAAGAAAACTCCTAATTTCTGACACATTCTTCGGTCTCTCCCACTTCACTACTGCCTCGATCTTAGACGGGTCTACTGACAAACCTTCCTTAGAGATTATATGTCCCAAAAATGCGACTTGCTCAAGCCAAAATTCACACTTGTTGAGCTTCGCATACAACTGACTCTCCCTCAAAATCTGCAATACTATCCTCAGATGCTCTTCATGTTCTTCTCTGGTCTTGGAGTACACCAGAATATCGTCTATGAACACCACTACAAACTGATCTAGGTACTGAGCAAAGATCTTGTTCATCAAAGCCATGAACACTGCCGGTGAATTAGTCAACCCAAATGGCATCACTAGGAACTCATAGTGGCCATATCTTGTCCGGAAAGCTGTCTTCAACACATCTGATTCTCTAACTCTCAGCTGATGATAACCGGATCTCAAATCAATCTTCGAAAAGTACGAGGCACCTTGTAACTGATCAAACAATTCGTCTATCCTTGGCAATGGATACTTGTTCTTGATGGTCACTTGGTTCAATCTCCGGTAATCAATACACATTCTCATCGAACCGTCCTTCTTCTTCACGAACAACACCGGAGCTCCCCACGGTGAGATGCTTGGCCTCACAAAACCTTTGTCCAACAACTCTTGTAACTGTATCTTCAACTCTCCTAATTCTGCCGGAGCCATTCTATATGGTGCAATAGATATCGGAGCGGTCCCCGGTAACAACTCAATGGTAAAATCAATCTCTCTCATGGGTGGTAATCCCGGAATCTCCTCCGGAAATACATCCGGGAACTCCCAACAATAGGGATCTCCTCCACCCCTTGGGACCGTTTATCCTCCGTGATAAACGCCAAATAGGCTTCACATCCACTTCTTAAAAGTCTATCAGCCTTCAACGCTGAGACAAACCCTGCACGAGGATTTCTCCTCTCTCCCTGGAATAACACTCCTGCTGGTGTCTCATCCAACTTGAATGTGAGGGTTTTATGGAAACAATCCATTGTGGCATGGTACCCTGCCAGCCAATCCATCCCTAGGATGACATCAAAATCCTTCATCTCCAACAGAATAAGATCTGCGGGTAACACAACTTCTCCTATCCGGACTGTACAACTAGGGTACTGAACCGTACATACAACTTGTTTTCCTACTGGTGTAGCTACAGTCAAGGTGTACTCAAGATCTCTACCATGCACATCAATCAATTTAGAAAATGCATGGGATATGAATGAATGCGTAGACCCAGGGTCAAATAATATTCTAGCTTCAATCCCACTGACAAGAAGTGTACCTTCCACAACATTGCCTGCGCCTCTGCATCAGCTCTGTTGACCGCGTACACTTGTCCTCGCTGTTGTGGCCTTATCGGTGCCTGTTGTTGTCTGCCTTGCGGGGCATTTCTATTCTGTTGCGGTGGACGCTGAATATGCTGCTGACGGGCCTGCTGCTGCTGCTGGGGCCTAAACTGCTGCGGTGGTGCCTGTTGCTGAAGTGGCCTTGCCTGATTCTGTACTACCAGTGCATTCTGTGGCGGGGCTGGACGCGGTGCTCCTTGAGGCTGCTGATTTTGCCTATTCGGTCTTGGGCAATTTCTCATCTGATGATCCATGGAACCACATCTAAAGCACGCCCCGGTGATGGTGCGACATTGGGCACTCTCATGGTTCTTGCCACAGTGGATGCAAATGTGCTGCACATTGTCTTGCCTCTGCCTCTTGTTCTGCTGGTTCCTTTGCTGATGATGCTGCTGCTGGGGCTGCCCTTGTCCCTTACCTTGAGATCTAAGGACCTTGTGGTGGAAGTTCTCGAACTTGTAGGCCCTCTTGATCGCCTCTTCAAAAGTGACCGATGGTACAACTCCCGTAGCATCTCTCTCGATGATGGGATGAAGTCCTTCAAGGAACTTGGTTATCTTCTTCTCCACTGTGTCCACTAATTCGGGTGCATATCTTGACAACCTCTCAAATTTAGTGAGGTATTCTTGGACGGTCGTATTGCCTTGGACAAGCTGTTGAAACTCTACAGCCTTCTGCCTCCTGATGTGCGTGGGCACATATTTGTCACGAAACTGTACCTTGAAATTCTGCCAAGCAACTGCGTCAGCCATTGTCCTATACTCTTCCCTTACAGTTTTCCACCAGATATCTGCCAACCCGGTGAATAGGGACGTTGCCAGCTTTACTCTCTCACCCCCTGTGCATCTGAAGACTTCGAATATGTTTTCTGTATGGTCTAACCAATCATCCGCGGTTAAGGGATCTTCTGAGCCAACAAAATCCTTGGGTGCCCTTTTTCGAAATCTCTCAAATAAAGCATTGGGGTCATACTCTCTCTGATTGATAACAATTGCAGGTTGAGGCTGGACTGGCTCTGGCCTTCTCTGTAGTACCTCCAACAACTGTCTCTGCATTTCTGCCAATTCTCTGGCATGATCCTCATCCTTCTTTAGCATTTGTTCTTGAAGTCTAGCCTGATTCTCATTAGCTTGACGCTGTTGATCGAGCATAGCTTGCATCATCTGCTGAAACTGATTTGGAATTGTGTGTTCAGTTCTATCTTCTCCCACTGGTCCTGTACCTTCTACCGGCCCAGTATAATCACTGTTGCTCGCTGTGGGGTTACCGTTCACTGGGCGCTTGCGAGGTGGCATAATGCTGCAAAACAAATTGTTAGCACATGATAATCAAGAATAGGGTCACACATTGCTCACGCAATTCTAACTAACGGAAGATCTAACGAATCCTCGCCACGTCCTTAGGATTTCTAGTTTCTTTTAATTGCTTGAAACACGTCTCGCTCTGATACCAGTCTGTCGCGACCCCGGACCGGGTTCGGGGAACCAAATCCGGGATCGGGACTGTTTGTGATGAAGCCGATGATATAATCATATGGAGTAATGACAATAATTTAAGGTATGTTTATAATCAAGCGTACACGGGTTAACAAAAGAACACT
This sequence comes from Umbellularia californica, assembly GCA_028538565.1. Taxonomy (NCBI): domain Eukaryota; kingdom Viridiplantae; phylum Streptophyta; class Magnoliopsida; order Laurales; family Lauraceae; genus Umbellularia; species Umbellularia californica. Next base: position 36,459,077 of record JAPQWN010000005.1, on the reverse strand, counting down.
CCTTACCCGTGCACGTGATTTCCCACAGGTGTCCGCGGTGAGGATATTCCAACACACATAGTCATATAGTAATAATTGCGGAAGCGTATGGTAAATCATACATGTATTTCATTTCACAAAATATCAAGGCTAATTACATTTGAATATGAGTATCAGAATGAGCAATGTCCTAAAGCATAACCCAAAAGTACATATTCAAGTTTAATCAGAAGATCGGTTAATTACAGTTCCCAAAAATAGAGGCCAACAAAGGCCAATATACAAAACAATAACCACCAGAAATCTATCCAACCACCCCCAAAATGTTTCGCAACTCGGCAGCCCGATGTTTACATAACATCGTCAGCACGCCACTCCACTAGCGGCTGCGGTTCTCCGACCGCCTCCTCTGGCTCCTCCTCGGGGAAACCAACAACGGGACCTGAGTACCAAAGCAAAGGGGTCAGACACGACGGTCTGGCAGGTAGATGAAAAGACAAGTACATTTAATAATAAAGACCTTTACCTTTGAAAACATGTAAACCTGTTTAACAATGGCTTTCAAAGTAAATGAATCGTTTCATTTAAAACACACATGCAGTAATAAAATATGCAAGGTAACCAAGGAAGTCGGGAAACAATCAAGATGGCATCCACAAGAAGCTAAATCCTCTATCACCGAAGTGACGTGAGTATCGGGTGTTGACCTCGGTCACCGAAGTGAGGAGGTGCAACCAAGTTACATACAGATATACAATAATACGGGACGGGACCGCGGTAGCAAACCGGGTATCGGGAATCACGGTAGCGAACCGGATATCGGGAACCACGGGAGCGAGCCGGGTATCGGGACGGGACCACGGTTAATAAACCGGATATCGGGATCCAAGCTGCAGCTGGCGGGACGGGAAGGGATCTCCAAGTCGGTAGATCATACCGACAAGGTCATCCAAGCTTAGTGGTGCCGACTCATAGGTCAAATCACATAAATCGAGACATGTATAAAACAAATCCAGTGCAAAGCTATAAACGGGCAAGACGGGGTGCTCAAGGCACAGCTATCATATCAGGCCTGGCATGTATATCAAAGCTATCAAAACAGTACAAGTATACTTTCAAAGTTTTCGGAATGATAGGTTCCAAATCATAAATTTCGAGAAGAACAAGGTAAAGTACTATTTTGAAAAGCCAAGACGATGTCGGGTTAAAACTAGTCCAAGTGAATAGGGATCCCGTATGTCTGTATAATAAAGGAAACTTGGTACTCTTTGAATTTGGGAGACATTCCGGGTTCCTTATACACTATAGTAGCCTCAATGCTTAAATGAATCTCGATGATGTGGTTTCTCTCTCTAACGTACTACCAACGAACGCTTCACTTGGGCTTCGAGCACGATCCCAGGTGAGCGGTGCCCATTGCTCTCAGAAAGGTTCACAAGCAATGGGGGTGGAGGCTCCCTTCAATCCTCTTTTATTCATAGAATTCAGGGAATTTCGGTTACCTTGCGGTCAGGTGGCGGTTAGCCGCCAGTGCATCCGGCGGTTAACCGCTGGATGACCGTGGGGCTGACCGTGGAATTGCAGCTCTCGGAAAAAGTGACCGTAACTGTACGGTTAGATGGCGGTTAGCCGTCGGTGGACACGGCGGTTAGCCGCAAGATGACCGCGGAGCTGACCGTGAGGTTACAGCTCTCTGGAAATGTGACCGAACTTGCTTCGGTTAGCCGCTAGTCGCCACGCGGCTAGCCGCTGGGTGACCGCCAGCTGACCGCCAGTCACGGGAATTTCTTCCCTGGGTTCAGATTCAAGCTTTCCTTTCCCCCGAATCAATTCCTATCATTCTCCATTGACATTCATACAATTTATAAGGGAAGGAGGACAACCATCATCACAAGGATTCACTTAGGCAATGTACAAAAGATGAACTCAAACTACAATCCATGATTTAAAGACAATAGATGAAAACAAAGCTAGAAATCATGTTTCAAGACAATAAAGAGGCTTACCAACCTCATTCAAAGCATTTAATATCATTGAATGTAATTAAGACAAAGCATTAATGAAGTCATGATTTAAAACCCATTTGTCACAAAAAAAATCAATGCAAGCTAAACTATCCATTCAATCCACTTGCCTCAAGGTTCTCTATGCAAGAAATCAAGCTAATAATCTCTTCCTCCAAGCCAAGGATGCTATATACACAAAACCCCCAAAACCAAACCCCAAAATGGGTCAAACAAGGAATAGAGAGAAGGAAGCTTCAATAATGACAATAGGGCTCCTCTAAAACTAGAAGAACACAAATCTAAGAGATTGGAAGGGAAAACTTACTTGGAAGCTCTTCAAATGGTCAAGGTGAGCTCAAAGAGGGTCTTGAGTTGAGTAGATCCTTCCACAAATGGTATCAATGAATAGCTCTAGTAATGGGGAAGAATAGGGTGAAGTTCATCTCTTGATTGGTGTGAGATTTGGTAGGGTTTTGGTGGTGAGGAAGCAAGGAGAAAAAGAGAAGAGATGGAAACCCTAGGCTCTCATATGCTTGTGCTGGAAAGGATAAATGGAAGAAGAGGGTTCTTCTTATAAAGCAATGGGTGTGGGCTCCACCACTAGGAAAGCTCTTTGGGCTGAAATCGTTAATTTCGGGATCTCGAATGAAATCGACGAAGAAGAGAAAAGTGATCACCGAAATATCTAGTTTCGGAAAAGTACATGTTTCGCGGGTTTCGAAGATATCGAGTGTTGGGCACAGATTTCATGTAAAAAGACTGTTTTGCCCTCAAAGCAAGAAGATCGGGTTTCGGGGTTCCGGACGGGTTCGGGATCAACGTGAAAGTTGTAGGGATTAACAAGACGAGTAAAACGGGATAGAAATGCAAATTACCGGAATACGAATAATCCCCCAGCACTTAGTAAAACTAATCAAAAAGGGAACCCCCCAAAGGGTCCCACCAACACGAAGCACTAAAATAATTTCCCAAAGCTATCAAGAACTATACTAATCCAAGCTTAGTCAAAAATCACTAATCGAGCTTAGCACTAACACGCAACATAATTAGTACTAATCGAGTCACTCGGGTCGGGGTCTTACATCCTCCACCCCTTAGGGCATTTGGTCCTCCAAATGAAATACAAACTCACCTCGGGTAAGAGATGCGGATACTTCTTCTGCACTTGCTCTCGCAATTCCCACGTTGCCTCTTCCGGCCCATGATTCTCCCAAAGTACTTTCACCCACTGAATAGTCCGTGACCTCAACTCTTGCTCCTTCGTGTCTATGATCCGAATGGGCTTCTCAACATAAGTGGGATCTTCCCTGATCTCTAACGGTTCATGCCGGAGTACATGTGAAGGGTCGGGGACGTACTTCTTCAACATCGACACATGGAAGACATTGTGTACACCGGATAGCTCAGGTGGTAAGGCTAATCTATAAGCCACGTCACCAATCTTGCTCATTACATCATACGGTCCAATGTATCTCCGTGATAATTTGCCTTTCTGCCCAAACCTCAATGTTCCTCTGGTCGGTGACACCTTCAAGAAAACCTTATCTCCTTCCTTGAATTATAGATCCCTGCGGTGAGAGTCTGCATAGCTCTTTTGTCTACTCCGGGCTACTCTCAAACATTCTTGGATCTGTCTCACCTTGTCAGTAGTCTCACTCACTATGGACGGTCCATGGAAACTGCGAGTGCCAACTTCTTCCCAACAAACAGGTGTCCTACACCTTCTGCCGTACAAGGCTTCAAAAGGCGCCATCCCAATGCTCGAGTGGTAGCTGTTGTTGTAAGCAAACTCACACAACGGTAGGGTCTCATCCCATTGAGTCTTGAAATCTAATACACAAGCTCGGAGCATATCCTCAAGAGTCTGAATCGTCCTCTCCGACTGGCCATCTGTCTGAGGGTGATAAGCTGTACTGAACTGTAGTCTCGAACCCATAGACTCATGTAGGGTCTTCCAAAATCTCGAGACAAATCTGCTGTCTCTATCGGACGTGATGGAAACTGGCTGTCCATGCCTACTGACGACCTCATTGACAAATAATTCTGCCAGGGGTAACATGTGCATCTTCTTCCCTGTCCTCATGGGGATAAAGTGAGCTGACTTGGTGAGTCTGTCCACAATCACCCATATCGTATCATTGCCTCTGCTAGTCTTCGGTAGTCCCGAAATAAAGTCCATGGTAATGTGCTCCCACTTCCACTCTGGGATCTCTAATGGCTGCAACAAACCTGGGGGCTTCTGATGTTCTGCCTTTATCAACTGACAAGTCATGCAACGAGATACAAACGCTGCAATCTCCCTCTTCATATTGTTCCACCAAAATCTACCCTTCAAATTCTGATACATCTTTGTGCTGCCTGGATGCATGGAGTACTTTGCACTGTGAGCTTCTGCCATGATGTCATTCCTCAAATCTTCTATGTTAGGCACACACAACCGATCACGGTAATAAAGAACTCCGTCAACAAAACGAAAATCAGGACGTTCTGCTATGTGGTCTACAATCTTGGCTAACTCTGGATCTTGCAGCTGACTGTCCTTAATCTTCCGGATGAATGAAGGCTCTGACACTGACATATTTGCAGTTATAGCACCTTTCCTTAGTGGCTGGAGGTCTATCTTCAACTCCTCAAACTGATCAAAAATACAAGTACCACTCAAATTTGCTATGCCCACTGACTTCCTACTCAAAGCATCGGCAACAACATTCGCTTTACCCGGGTGATACTTGATTGGGAAATCATAGTCTTTGATATACTCCATCCATCTCCTCTGCCTCATGTTCAGCTCCTTCTGAGAAAATAGGTACTGCAGGCTACGGTGATCCGAATGAACCTCAAACTTCTCTCCGTAGAGATAATGTCTCCACATCTTCAATGCAAAGACAACTGCTTCCAACTCAAGATCATGGGTCGCATAATTCTTCTCGTGATCTTTCAACTGCCGGGACCCATATGCTACAACTTTTCCTTCTTGCATCAACACACAACCAAGTCCAATGTTCGAAGCATCGGTAAAGATGGTAAAACCGCCGCTTCCGGATGGCAAAGTGAGGACTGGTGCGGTAGTTAATCTCTTCTTCAGCTCTTGGAAACTAGTTTCACACTGATCTGTCCACACATAGGGTGCATTCTTCCTTGTTAACTTCGTCAATGGTGCTGCAATCGATGAAAACCTTTGCACAAACCTCCTGTAATACCCTGCCAAACCAAGAAAACTCCTAATTTCTGACACATTCTTCGGTCTCTCCCACTTCACTACTGCCTCGATCTTAGACGGGTCTACTGACAAACCTTCCTTAGAGATTATATGTCCCAAAAATGCGACTTGCTCAAGCCAAAATTCACACTTGTTGAGCTTCGCATACAACTGACTCTCCCTCAAAATCTGCAATACTATCCTCAGATGCTCTTCATGTTCTTCTCTGGTCTTGGAGTACACCAGAATATCGTCTATGAACACCACTACAAACTGATCTAGGTACTGAGCAAAGATCTTGTTCATCAAAGCCATGAACACTGCCGGTGCATTAGTCAACCCAAATGGCATCACTAGGAACTCATAGTGGCCATATCTTGTCCGGAAAGCTGTCTTCAACACATCTGATTCTCTAACTCTCAGCTGATGATAACCGGATCTCAAATCAATCTTCGAAAAGTACGAGGCACCTTGTAACTGATCAAACAATTCGTCTATCCTTGGCAATGGATACTTGTTCTTGATGGTCACTTGGTTCAATCTCCGGTAATCAATACACATTCTCATCGAACCGTCCTTCTTCTTCACGAACAACACCGGAGCTCCCCACGGTGAGATGCTTGGCCTCACAAAACCTTTGTCCAACAACTCTTGTAACTGTATCTTCAACTCTCCTAATTCTGCCGGAGCCATTCTATATGGTGCAATAGATATCGGAGCGGTCCCCGGTAACAACTCAATGGTAAAATCAATCTCTCTCATGGGTGGTAATCCCGGAATCTCCTCCGGAAATACATCCGGGAACTCCCAACAATAGGGATCTCCTCCACCCCTTGGGACCGTTTATCCTCCGTGATAAACGCCAAATAGGCTTCACATCCACTTCTTAAAAGTCTATCAGCCTTCAACGCTGAGACAAACCCTGCACGAGGATTTCTCCTCTCTCCCTGGAATAACACTCCTGCTGGTGTCTCATCCAACTTGAATGTGAGGGTTTTATGGAAACAATCCATTGTGGCATGGTACCCTGCCAGCCAATCCATCCCTAGGATGACATCAAAATCCTTCATCTCCAACAGAATAAGATCTGCGGGTAACACAACTTCTCCTATCCGGACTGTACAACTAGGGTACTGAACCGTACATACAACTTGTTTTCCTACTGGTGTAGCTACAGTCAAGGTGTACTCAAGATCTCTACCATGCACATCAATCAATTTAGAAAATGCATGGGATATGAATGAATGCGTAGACCCAGGGTCAAATAATATTCTAGCTTCAATCCCACTGACAAGAAGTGTACCTTCCACAACATTGCCTGCGCCTCTGCATCAGCTCTGTTGACCGCGTACACTTGTCCTCGCTGTTGTGGCCTTATCGGTGCCTGTTGTTGTCTGCCTTGCGGGGCATTTCTATTCTGTTGCGGTGGACGCTGAATATGCTGCTGACGGGCCTGCTGCTGCTGCTGGGGCCTAAACTGCTGCGGTGGTGCCTGTTGCTGAAGTGGCCTTGCCTGATTCTGCACTACCAGTGCATTCTGTGGCGGGGCTGGACGCGGTGCTCCTTGAGGCTGCTGATTTTGCCTATTCGGTCTTGGGCAATTTCTCATCTGATGATCCATGGAACCACATCTAAAGCACGCCCCGGTGATGGTGCGACATTGGGCACTCTCATGGTTCTTGCCACAGTGGATGCAAATGTGCTGCACATTGTCTTGCCTCTGCCTCTTGTTCTGCTGGTTCCTTTGCTGATGATGCTGCTGCTGGGGCTGCCCTTGTCCCTTACCTTGAGATCTAAGGACCTTGTGGTGGAAGTTCTCGAACTTGTAGGCCCTCTTGATCGCCTCTTCAAAAGTGACCGGTGGTACAACTCCCGTAGCATCTCTCTCGATGATGGGATGAAGTCCTTCAAGGAACTTGGTTATCTTCTTCTCCACTGTGTCCACTAATTCGGGTGCATATCTTGACAACCTCTCAAATTTAGTGAGGTATTCTTGGACGGTCGTATTGCCTTGGACAAGCTGTTGAAACTCTACAGCCTTCTGCCTCCTGATGTGCGTGGGCACATATTTGTCACGAAACTGTACCTTGAAATTCTGCCAAGCAACTGCGTCAGCCATTGTCCTATACTCTTCCCTTACAGTTTTCCACCAGATATCTGCCAACCCGGTGAATAGGGACGTTGCCAGCTTTACTCTCTCACCCCCTGTGCATCTGAAGACTTCGAATATGTTTTCTGTATGGTCTAACCAATCATCCGCGGTTAAGGGATCTTCTGAGCCAACAAAATCCTTGGGTGCCCTTTTTCGAAATCTCTCAAATAAAGCATTGGGGTCATACTCTCTCTGATTGATAACAATTGCAGGTTGAGGCTGGACTGGCTCTGGCCTTCTCTGTAGTACCTCCAACAACTGTCTCTGCATTTCTGCCAATTCTCTGGCATGATCCTCATCCTTCTTTAGCATTTGTTCTTGAAGTCTAGCCTGATTCTCATTAGCTTGACGCTGTTGATCAGCATAGCTTGCATCATCTGCTGAAACTGATTTGGAATTGTGTGTTCAGTTCTATCTTCTCCCACTGGTCCTGTACCTTCTACCGGCCCAGTATAATCACTGTTGCTCGCTGTGGGGTTACCGTTCACTGGGCACTTGCGAGGTGGCATAATGCTGCAAAACAAATTGTTAGCACATGATAATCAAGAATAGGGTCACACATTGCTCACGCAATTCTAACTAACGGAAGATCTAACGAATCCTCGCCACGTCCTTAGGATTTCTAGTTTCTTTTAATTGCTTGAAACACGTCTCGCTCTGATACCAGTCTGTCGCGACCCCGGACCGGGTTCGGGGAACCAAATCCGGGATCGGGACTGTTTGTGATGAAGCCGATGATATAATCATATGGAGTAATGACAATAATTTAAGGTATGTTTATAATCAAGCGTACACGGGTTAACAAAAGAACACTCCTTACCCGTGCACGTGATTTCCCACAGGTGTCCGCGGTGAGGATATTCCAACACACATAGTCATATAGTAATAATTGCGGAAGCGTATGGTAAATCATACATGTATTACATTTCACAAAATATCAAGGCTAATTACATTTGAATATGAGTATCAGAATGAGCAATGTCCTAAAGCATAACCCAAAAGTACATATTCAAGTTTAATCAGAAGATCGGTTAATTACAGTTCCCAAAAATAGAGGCCAACAAAGGCCAATATACAAAACAATAACCACCAGAAATCTATCCAACCACCCCCAAAATGTTTCGCAACTCGGCAGCCCGATGTTTACATAACATCGTCAGCACGCCACTCCACTAGCGGCTGCGGTTCTCCGACCGCCTCCTCTGGCTCCTCCTCGGGGAAACCAACAACGGGACCTGAGTACCAAAGCAAAGGGGTCAGACACGACGGTCTGGCAGGTAGATGAAAAGACAAGTACATTTAATAATAAAGACCTTTACCTTTGAAAACATGTAAACCTGTTTAACAATGGCTTTCAAAGTAAATGAATCGTTTCATTTAAAACACACATGCAGTAATAAAATATGCAAGGTAACCAAGGAAGTCGGGAAACAATCAAGATGGCATCCACAAGAAGCTAAATCCTCTATCACCGAAGTGACGTGAGTATCGGGTGTTGACCTCGGTCACCGAAGTGAGGAGGTGCAACCAAGTTACATACAGATATACAATAATACGGGACGGGACCGCGGTAGCAAACCGGGTATCGGGAATCACGGTAGCGAACCTGATATCGGGAACCACGGGAGCGAGCCGGGTATCGGGACGGGACCACGGTTAATAAACCGGGTATCGGGATCCAAGCTGCAGCTGGCGGGACGGGAAGGGATCTCCAAGTCGGTAGATCAGACCGACAAGGTCATCCAAGCTTAGTGGTGCCGACTCATAGGTCAAATCACATAAATCGAGACATGTATAAAACAAATCCAGTGCAAAGCTATAAACGGGCAAGACGGGGTGCTCAAGGCACAGCTATCATATCAGGCCTGGCATGTATATCAAAGCTAGCAAAACAGTACAAGTATACTTTCAAAGTTTTCGGAATGATAGGTTCCAAATCATAAATTTCGAGAAGAACAAGGTAAAGTACTATTTTGAAAAGCCAAGACGATGTCGGGTTAAAACTAGTCCAAGTGACTAGGGATCCCGTATGTCTGTATAATAAAGGAAACTTGGTACTCTTTGAATTTGGGAGACATTCCGGGTTCCTTATACACTATAGTAGCCTCAATGCTTAAATGAATATCGATGATGTGGTTTCTCTCTCTAACGTACTACCAACGAACGCTTCACTTGGGCTTCGAGCACGATCCCAGGTGAGCGGTGCCCATTGCTCTCAGAAAGGTTCACAAGCAATGGGGGTGGAGGCTCCCTTCAATCCTCTTTTATTCATAGAATTCAGGGAATTTCGGTTACCTTGCGGTCAGGTGGCGGTTAGCCGCCAGTGCATCCGGCGGTTAACCGCTGGATGACCGTGGGGCTAACCGTGGAATTGCAGCTCTCGGAAAAAGTGACCGTAACTGTACGGTTAGATGGCGGTTAGCCGTCGGTGGACACGGCGGTTAGCCGCAAGATGACCGCGGAGCTGACCGTGAGGTTACAGCTCTCTGGAAATGTGACCGAACTTGCTTCGGTTAGCCGCTAGTCGCCACGCGGCTAGCCGCTGGGTGACCGCCAGCTGACCGCCAGTCACGGGAATTTCTTCCCTGGGTTCAGATTCAAGCTTTCCTTTCCCCCGAATCAATTCCTATCATTCTCCATTGACATTCATACAATTTATAAGGGAAGGAGGACAACCATCATCACAAGGATTCACTTAGGCAATGTACAAAAGATGAACTCAAACTACAATCCATGATTTAAAGACAATAGATGAAAACAAAGCTAGAAATCATGTTTCAAGACAATAAAGAGGCTTACCAACCTCATTCAAAGCATTTAATATCATTGAATGTAATTAAGACAAAGCATTAATGAAGTCATGATTTAAAACCCATTTGTCACAAAAAAAATCAATGCAAGCTAAACTATCCATTCAATCCACTTGCCTCAAGGTTCTCTATGCAAGAAATCAAGCTAATAATCTCTTCCTCCAAGCCAAGGATGCTATCTACACAAAACCCCCAAAACCAAACCCCAAAATGGGTCAAACAAGGAATAGAGAGAAGGAAGCTTCAATAATGACAATAGGGCTCCTCTAAAACTAGAAGAACACAAATCTAAGAGATTGGAAGGGAAAACTTACTTGGAAGCTCTTCAAATGGTCAAGGTGAGCTCAAAGAGGGTCTTGAGTTGAGTAGATCCTTCCACAAATGGTATCAATGAATAGCTCTAGTAATGGGGAAGAAGAGGGTGAAGTTCATCTCTTGATTGGTGTGAGATTTGGTAGGGTTTTGGTGGTGAGGAAGCAAGGAGAAAAAGAGAAGAGATGGAAACCCTAGGCTCTCATATGCTTGTGCTGGAAAGGATAAATGGAAGAAGAGGGTTCTTCTTATAAAGCAATGGGTGTGGGCTCCACCACTAGGAAAGCTCTTTGGGCTGAAATCGTTAATTTCGGGATCTCGAATGAAATCGACGAAGAAGAGAAAAGTGATCACCGAAATATCTAGTTTCGGAAAAGTACATGTTTCGCGGGTTTCGAAGATATCGAGTGTTGGGCACAGATTTCATGTAAAAAGACTGTTTTGCCCTCAAAGCAAGAAGATCGGGTTTCGGGGTTCCGGACGGGTTCGGGATCAACGTGAAAGTTGTAGGGATTAACAAGACGAGTAAAACGGGATAGAAATGCAAATTACCGGAATACGAATAATCCCCCAGCACTTAGTAAAACTAATCAAAAAGGGAACCCCCCAAAGGGTCCCACCAACACGAAGCACTAAAATAATTTCCCAAAGCTATCAAGAACTATACTAATCCAAGCTTAGTCAAAAATCACTAATCGAGCTTAGCACTAACACGCAACATAATTAGTACTAATCGAGTCACTCGGGTCGGGGTCTTACACTCTTCATGTTCTTCTTTGGTCTTGGAGTACACCAAAATGTCATCGATAAACATTACCACAAACTGATCCAGATACTGTGCAAATATCTTGTTCATCAATGCGATGAACACTGTCGCTGCATTAGTCAACCCAAATGGCATCACTAAGAACTCGTAGTGGCCATATCTTGTCCGGAAAGCTATCTTCAACACATCTGATTCTCTGACTCTCAGTTGATGGTAACCGCATCTCAAATAAATCTTCGAAAAATATGAAGCACCTTGTAACTGATCGAACAGTTCATCTATCCTTGGCAATGAATATTTGTTCTTGATGGTCACCTGATTCAACCTTCGGTAGTCAATACACATTCTCATCGAACCATCTTTCTTTTTTACAAACAGAACTGGAGCTCCCCACGGCGAAATACTAGGCCTTACGAAACCTTTATCCAACAACTCTTGTAATTGTATCTTCAATTCTCCCAATTCCGCCGGAGCCATTTGATATGGTACAATAAAAATCAGAGCGGTTCCTGGCAACAACTCAATGGTGAAATCGATTTCTCTTATAGGTGGTAATCTCGGAATCTCCTCCGGAAACACATCCGGAAACACATCCGGAAACTCCCAAACAATAGGGATCTCCTCCACCCCTTGGGACCATTTATCCTCCGTGATAAACGCCAAATAGGCTTCAAATACACTTCTCAATAGTCTATCAGCTTTCAACGCTAAGACAAACCTTGCACGAAAATTTCTCCTCTCTCCCTGAAACAACACCCCTGCTGGTGTCTCATCTAACTTGAATGTGAGGGTCTTATGGAAACAATCCATCGTGGCATGGTATCCTGCCAGCCAATCCATCCCTAGGATGACATCAAAATCATTCATCTCCAACAGAATAAGATCTGCGGGTAACACAACCTCTCCTATCTGGACTGTACAACTAGGGCAATAAATAGTACACACAACTTATTTTCCTACTGGAGTAGCCACAGTCAAAATATATTCGAGTTCTCTACCATGCACATCAATCAACTTAGAAAATGCATGGGATATAAAAGAATGCGTAGAACTAGGGTCAAACAATATCTTAGCTTTTATCCCACAAACAAGAAGTGTACCTTCCACAACATTGCCCGCTGCCTCTGCATCAGCTCTATTAACTGCATACACTTGTCCCCATTGCTGTGGCCTGATCGGAGCCTGTTGTTGCCTGGCTTGAGGGATATTTCTAATCTGTTGTGGGGGACGCTGATTATGATGCTGTCCTTGAGACGGACTTGCTGTTGTTGTTGCTGGGGCTTATAATGTTATTGCGGTGCCTGTTGCTGAAGTGGCCTCGCCTAATTTTGGACCACCATTGCATTCTGTGGTGGTGCTGGACGCGGTGCTCCCTGTTGCTGCTGGTTCTACCTATTTTGTCTTGGGCAATCTCTTATCTGATGGTTCATCGAACCACATCTAAAGCATGCTCGGACTGTACGACACTGGGCACTCTCATGGTTCTTCCCACAGTGAATACAAACTAGCTGAACATTTTGGTCTTGCCTCTACCTCTTGTGTTGTTGGTTCCTCTGCTGGTTGTTCTGCTGTTGAGGTCGCCCCTGTCCTTTGCCTTAAACTCTAAGAATCTTGTGATGAAAGTTCTCAAACTTTAGGCTCTCTTGACAGCTTCCTCAAATGTGACAGGTGGTACTATTCCTGTGGCATCCTTCTCAATGATGGGGTGAAGTCCTTCTAAGAACTTGGCAATCTTCTTCTCCACTGTGTCCACCAATTCCGGAGCATACCGAGACAACCTCTCAAACTTGGTGAGGTACTCTAGCACTATCATACTGCCTTGGATAAGCTGTTGGAACTCCACTGCTTTCTGCCTCTTGACATGGGTGGATACATACTTCTCCTCAAACTGTCTCTTGAAATTAACCCAAGCCACTGCATCTGTCATGGTCCTATACTCTTCTCTTACTGTCTTCCACCAGATGTCTGCTAAGCCAGTGAAGAGTGATGATGCAAGTTGTACTCTCTCACCTCCTGTACATCTGAAGACCTCCAAGATATTCTCTGTATGCTCAAACCAGTCGTCTGCAGCTAATGGGTCTTTTGTCCCAACAAAATCCTTTGGTGCTCTTTTCCGAAACCTCTCAAACAACGCATTTGGGTCATGTCCCCTCTGATTGATGACAATTGCGGGTTGAGGTTAAACCGGTTCTGGCCTTCTCTATAGTACTTCTAGCAACTGTCTCTGCATCTCTGCTAACTCTCTGGCATGATCCTCATCTTTCTTAAGCATCTGCTCTTGGAGTTTAGCCTGATTCTCATTTGCCTGACGTTGCTGATCAAGCATAGCTTGCATCATTTGTTGAAACTGATTCGGCATATTGTTATCAACCATATCTTCTTCAACCGGTCCCGTATAATCACTGCTACTTGCAGTGGGATTGCAGTTTAATGGTCGTTTACGAGGTGGCATGATGCTGCAAAACAAGTTGTTAGCACATATAAATCAAAAACAGGGTCACACATTGCTCGCACGATTCTAGCTAACGAAAAGTCTAACGAATCCTCACCACATCCTTAGGATTTCTTGTTTCTTTTAATTGCCTGAAACACATCTCGCACTGATACCAGTCTGTCGCCACCCCGGACTGGGTCTACGGCCTAATCCGGGATCGGGACGCATAAGTGATGAAAAGATAAAGATAATGGTATGTTTAGTGCCAATGCGTACACGGGTTAATAAAGAACGCATATGGCCCGTGCACGTGATTTCCAACAGGTGTCCGCAGTGAGGATATCACAACAACATGAATATTTTGTTTAAGTGCGGAAGCGTGTAGCAAATCAAGTATGTAATTCATTTCCATAATAATAAGACTGATTACATTTGAATGACAAGTATCAGAATGAGCAATGATCATTAGCGTTTCCCCAAAAGTAATGTTAGAGTTTAAACAAAAGATCATTTAATTACATTCCCCAAAAATAGAGGCCAACAAAGGCCAATATAAACAAAACAATAACCACCAAAAGAATAGTTAGTCACAACTCAAAATGTAACGTCTCTCGAGGCAACCGGATGTTTAAACAACATCATCAGCGCGCCACTCAACTGACTGTTGCGGTTCCCCGACCACCTCCTCGTGCTCCTCCTCGGGATAACCAACAACGGGACCTGAGTACCAAAAAGTGGATCAAATACAACGGTTTGGCAAGTGGGTGAAAAGATATGATCATTCAATAATAAATACATTTACATTGGAAAGCATTTAAATCTGTTTAAACAATAACTTTCATAAAGAAAATGAATCATTTACTGGAAACATATATGCAATAATAAAACATGTACTGGTATCCAAGGAATCAGGAAAATAAGTAAGGTGGCAACCATACGAAGCTAAATCCTTTATCACCGAAGTGACAAAAGCGAGCATATCAAGGAGTTGACCTCAGTCACCGAAGTGAGGAGGTTCAACGAAATATACATATACATATATAATATATGGGACATGACTACGGTAGAGAGCCGGGCATCAGGAACCACGGTTGTAATCCGCGGTATCAGGACAAGACCACGGTTAATAAATCGGGTAGCGGGATCGAAACTGCAGCTGGCGGGACAAGTGGGGGATCTCCAAGTCGGTTGATGAAACCGGTGAGGTCATCCAAACTTAGTGGTGCCGACTCATAGGTCAAGTAATAGAAATCAAATCACGTGTAAAATAAATCGAGTGCAAGGATATAATCGGGCAAGACGTGGGTGCTCAAAGGCAAAACTATCATATCATGTCGGGCATGCATTTCGGGATTAATAATTATCACAAGTATCTTTTTCAATGCTTTCAGGGATTGATAAATCATAAATCATAAATTTCGGGACTACATGTTGAAATTCGGAATAATGGGGTGCAATAGACTTTCAAAATCTCAGGACAAGTATCAGGGTTCAAGACTAGTTTCAAGGTGAATAGGGATCCCGTATGTCAATATACATAAAAACTTGGTACTCCTTGAGTTTGGAGACATTACGGGTTCCTAATACAATCTGGGATTTCAAAATTTTGATGAATCTTTGTGACGTGGTTTTCTTTTCAAATGGGCTTCAAACAATGCCCCATAGGTCTCCCCAATGCTAGGGGGTTCCTTTAAAGACGTTTCCCGAGCTCCAAAAGTGGTCCAAGCCCAAGAGAGGGTGCGCTCGAGCAGACCAAAGTGCGCTCGAGCGGACCAGGGCTGGCAGGAAAACAGGCAGACAGCAAGTCTACCCGCTCGAGCGGACACCATATGGCAGTCATTCTGCCGCCCGAGATTGCAGTCAGATTGATTGCGCGCTCGAGCGGCCTAGTGCCCGCTCGAACGGCCTGGTACGCGTTCGAGCGGGCAGTCAACTGTGCTGCCTGAGAATGGCCATTCAGGCCTTTCTTCCCCTTTCCTTCTACACATTTCACCTGTAATAGATAGGCCTCCTTGCCTCCAATAATCATTCTTCAAATCCCTTCAAACACTACTTAAAACTCCCATCAAAACTTCCATGAGCATTCAACCCAATCTCCTTTTTCACATTCAAACACCCCAAAGAGAAAGGGAAAAAAATCCACAATCACAAGAATTCATTCAAGTCATAAACAAGAGGTAAAACAAGGGCTATAAACTATCTTTCCAAGACAATAAATGAGTTAACCAACCTTTTCAAGAGCATTTATTTCACATTGAATGCAAGTAAACCAAAACATTAATGGAAATAACAAGATCAATCATATTTGTCATGAAAACCATTCAAAACCCAAACATCAATTCATTCCACTTGCCTTAGGATCTCAAATCAAGGAAACAAGCAATAATCAAGCTCTCTCTCAAGAAACCTACAAGCACAACAAAAATCCCCCAAAATAAACCCTAAATGGGTCAAACAAGAAATGAAGAAGAAGGAACTCTCAATAAGGAAGATGGGGCTTCTCTATAGCTAAGAGAACACAACATCAAAGGATTGGAAGGATTACTTACTTGGAGACTCTTCAAATGGGTATGACTAGCTCAAGGAAGGTCTTGGAGTGGAGGTCTCTCTTGAAGAATTGCATCAATGGAGAACCCGAGCGGTGAAGAAGAAGATGATGGCTCCCATCTCTCAATTTGTGCAAGGTTAGTGATGATTTGGTGATGGAAAAGCAAGAGGAAAAAGGAGGGAGAAAAAGCCCTAGCTTTTGTTGAGTTTGTGCTGGAAAAGGAAGAAGAAGAAGAAGGGTTCCATATATACCAATGGGTGTGGGTTCCACCACTAGGAAATCTTTGGAGGCTGAAATCACGATTATCGGGACCTTGAACGAATTCGACGATGAAGGGAAAAATGATCACCGAAATATCTAGTTTCCAAAGAGTATATTTTTCACGGGTTTCGGGGATATCAAATTTTGGGTACAGATTTGGTGTAGAATGACTGTTTTGCCCTCAATGCTAGGAAAATCGAGTTTCGGGGTTTCAGGCCAGCACAGGATCGTCATGAAAGTTGTAGGGATCGATGAGACAAGCAAAACGCGGTTGAAATACAAATCACCGGAATCTCGGATAATCACCTACGTATGCGCAAAGCTATAAAAAGGGACCCCCAAAGGGTCATACAAATCATAAAGGCACTCAAAACTCCCCAAAGCTATATCAAAAGATATTCTAATCCCAACTTAACCATAGTTCACCAATCACCCTTAACACTAACACGCGATTAAATTAGTACTAATCGTGGACACTCGGGTCGGGATCTTACAAGTATCGACTGGCTTGCACATCATCATATCAAACCGTTTTAACATAGTTTCCAAATAGGATTCCTGTGACAAAGTCAATAACCGATTCGGCCGGTCACGGGTGATCTTTATGCCCAGTACATATTTAGCCTCACCCATGTCCTTCATCTTGAATCTTGACTTTAACCACTATTTCATTCCATTGACAGCATCCAAATCGTCACCAGCAATCAGGACGTCATCCACATACAATGACAAATATAAATAGCTACTCCCACTACATTTAATATAGAAATATATATAAAAAATATTGGGGACAAAACCAATTTCACTTATAGCCTGGTGAAATTTCTTGTACCAATGCTTCGATGACTGTTTAAGTCCATAGAGTGCCTTTTGTAATTTGTACACCTTGTCCTCATGACCTTGCACCAAAAAACCTTCAGGTTGTTTCATGTAAATCTCTTCATCCAATTCGCCATTTAGGAAAGCAGATTTTATATCCATTTGGTGCAATTCAAAGTCATGATAAGCCACAACCGCCATAAGGGTCCTAATGGATTGGAATTTTAAGACCTGGGAGAAAGTTTCATCGTAATCAATTCCTTCCACTTGCGTGAAGCCCTTGGCCACCAACCGTGCTTTGTATTTATCCAAGGAACCATCCGAATTGAATTTCTTCTTAAGAACCCATTTACAATTGATGGCCTTTCGAACTTTGGGTAGATCGACTAATTGCCACACCCGGTTCCTATGAATTGATTCAATTTCCTCTCTCATATCATTCATCCAATTTTCAGCATCATGTCCATTGATTGCTTGAGAGTGGGATGTCGGATCCAAATCTTCTGCGGCTTCCACTAGACTGCAATAATCATCCAGATATGACGGATGTTTCCTTATCCGAACGGGTCTACTAAGTTCTGGTTGTTCCTCATCAAGTGGGTCTTGGCCAGGAGTTATATTTCCAACATTAATCACGTCAGACCCCCCACTCTCTTGAGCATCCTTATCCTTCGAAATCTCATAGAAATCCACCATCCGTGGTCTATCTCAAGGTTTAATCGTTGGATTCTCAAGGAAATACACATCTCGACATTCCATGATTATTTTATTATCGTGATCATACACATGATACCCTTTTGAAGGACTTGGGTAGCCAACAAATGAGCAATTCTTTCTCGTTTTTTCCTGCAGTTTGTGTCTTTCTTGTGGCGGTAATAGGACATGTACGGGGCAGCTCCAAACTTTTATATGTTCCATTTTAGGTTTAGCTCCAGTCCATAACTCATACGGGGTCTTGGGCACAGATTTAGAGGGCACCTTATTCAATATATATTGTGCGGTATTAATTGCCTCCCCCACAAATACAACGGAAGTTCCGCGTGGCTAATCATGGACCTAACCATGTCCAAAAGTGTTCGATTTCAACGTTCAGCCACGCTATTTTGTTGTGGGGTGTAAGGGATCGCATACTCATGTATGATTCTCTCTTTTGCACAATATTCTTTAAACAACACTTCTGTACTCCCCCCCTCTATCGGATCGAGTTCGTTTAATTTTCTTGCCATTTTGATTCTAAACTTCAGCAACATATATTTGAAAAAAATTTAATGCCTCATGTTTATGTTTAATTAAGTAGATATAGCCATATCTGTTGAAGTCATCAATGAAGGTAATGAAATACACCTCACCGGTCCTAGTATGAACATTTAAAGGTCCACATATATCTGTGTGAATCAGGTCTAGCAATTCTGAATTTCTAGTTCCCTTTGGGAATGGTTTCTTGACCATTTTCCCACGCAGACATGGTTCACATGTAGGGTATTCCACTTTTCCAATATCATGTAAAAGTCCATCCCTAAACATTCTAATTATTCTGTTCTTGTTAATGTGTCCTAATTTGTAGTGCCATAATAATGCCAAACCATTAACACATTCATTCACACACACAGAATAATTGGAACTAGATTTTATTACAACTTTAGAAGTGTCTAGCAAATATAATTTGTCATGAAGCAAATCAGAATTACAAATTTTCCCATTGAACCCAATAGTAATCTTATCAATAGTGAACCTAATTTCAAAACCACTAGATGCAGGCTGGCTAACGGAAATCACGTTCCTCCTCATGCCGGGAGTGAATAAGACATCTGACAAATACATCGATTTTCCAGTTGGCAAGGAAATTTTGACTTTCCCTACCCCCAACACATCACAAAATGTCTCATTCCGCATGTATATATTATGTTCTCCAGCTTTAAGTTCTTGGAATTCAATGAAGCTTGCTTTGGTCCTCGAGATATGTCGAGTAGCGCCGGAATTGATCCACCAGTTGCTGTCATTGGTGTCCACTATTATGGATTCCGTGATCATATCAATATAATCTTTATTTGCATGTGGTACCATTAACTGTTGGCCATTCTCACCCTTTTCCTTTTTATTTTCATCCGGACAGTCCGCACGAAAGTGCCCAAGCTTCTTACAAATAAAGCAACGCCCTTTTTTCTTTTGTTGCACCTTTTTGTTTTTCCTTTGCCCTTTTGCTTCATTTTCCCCATAATAGCCATCGAGCCACTGACAAAATTGGTCTGGGCAAGCAAAGTAGTAGGTACAACACCACGGGCAGCCTGCCTTTGTCCTTCAGCAATTAATTCAGCCTCAATATCTTTAACGGTTAGTGTTTTCTGGAGGCTTAGGGTCTGAGAAACATTCTCCCATGAAGGTGGGAAACTTTGTAACAGATACAATCGCTGCAACTCCTGATCTATATCCCTTCCCAAAGCAATCAAATTCCTCAATCTTATATTCATTTGGTCCATGTGGTCATTGATCGAGGTTCCTTTAGGCATTTTATAATTAACATAATTTGAGAATGCCTCCATAAGGTGGGACATAGTTGATTCATCGTATTTCGCAATTATTTGATCATAAATTTCTTTTGCTAAAGTCAATTGCTCAAATTGCTTGACCAAATCATTAGAAATAAATCCAAATA
The DNA here is from genome assembly GCA_028538565.1 of Umbellularia californica. Taxonomy (NCBI): domain Eukaryota; kingdom Viridiplantae; phylum Streptophyta; class Magnoliopsida; order Laurales; family Lauraceae; genus Umbellularia; species Umbellularia californica. The sequence goes on along the minus strand of JAPQWN010000005.1, from coordinate 36,439,138 downwards.
CCAAATGCCTTGCTGATTCATTATCATATTCCCAAGTAGCATAGAGATCTTTATCTTCTTTGGAAGCATCATCAGCAGGCTTCTCAGGTGTCTTTTCTTTAATAACATAAGAAAGACCCTCAGAGTGCAATAAGGCATCCATCCGATGTTTCCAAATGGGTAAGTTCCTCCCATTGAAAATATCGACCTTAGCAAGATCGTGCATAGCAGATTTAGCAGTAGACATATTTGAAAAAAAAAAAAATAAAGTCCAAATACCACTTACCGTGATCGCAATCCAAAAAATTTTTGACCGTTGGAATGCCAATTTGTCACATCTACCAAATAGTGCTTCTCGCCACGAATCCACAAAATCAGACCGTTCGTCGATCGGAGACCGGATGAATAAGTTAGGGCCGGTCAAAGTTGCAGTTGACTGATGAGACCGGGACCCGCACTCACCGACGTCACTGCTGTAAGAACTTTTCTTCCCCCGCGCGTCACGTGATGATGGTGGCGCTGTTCCCTCTTCCCTTGCTTTCACGTGTCCAGAGACAGCAACGAAAAAAAAAAAAAAGAAACACAAAAATTGTGGCTGGCAGCGATTTCTACTCGAAACACGTCCTGGACCTATTGCACGCGTCCCGAGGTGAAAAAGCTACCAGCAATTGTTCCTTCCTTACAACAACATTGTGACTAGCTAGCCATTGTAGGAGTCTGCCACCATGGCTGACGCACTTCAACAGGAGGGCTCCTGTTGATATAAGTATTCAAATCACTGTAGCTATATATGAATACCTATCCTTTCCAAACGGCCATTGAGATGTGGTTCCTGAAATTCGATAACAAGGTAAAATTGACTGGACCCCCAAGAAATGGTCCAGTGTCCTATGCATCATTGTCTCCACCTGCAATGTCCACTGCATCATCGAGTTGGCCATGCTCATTTATAGCCTCAGCTTCTTCCACTGCGACCTTTGAAACCTCGGGCTCTCACGTGGCTCAGCTTCCATGGCCTGACGTCGCGTCGCATTACGTTTCCAGTGTGAAGCTGTAGGCCGAATTCGAGAAGGTCCTAGCCTGTCCATGACTGATTCGAAAATAGAGGAGATAAAACTGTCAACCAACAAAAGAAACATAGTTGCAAAAGTAGAAAGAAAATACAAAAAAAAAAGAAAAAAACAGAAGAAAAAGATGGTTATGTTCTGCCCTTACAGACCGAACAACACAAAACTTGTTCGGTTGTACCATACCGAATAGGGTCATGTTGTTCGGTTGAACATAGCTGAACATGATGCATGTGTTCGGACCTAAAAGTCCGAACAGTTGCAAAGAACAAAACAAAAAACCCTATGCCAGCGAAAGATTAAGCGAGGGAGGGAGTGAATGGCCCCTTTAAACATCTAAACCTTTCTCGAATGCATCGAAACTAAACATCTAATTAAATGAGAGATGATAAATGGAGAGAAGCATTACCCAATGAATCGTTTGGATCCTCGATTGTGTGAAGGAGACAAGTTTTGGATCCTCAACCCAACCTCAATGAATAGTTTGGATACCAGCACTCTGTTAAGAAGGAGGGAAAGAGAAGAATAAGAAAAAGGAGGAGGAGGACGGAGCTTCAAATTGGGAATGAGTGAAGGAGAAGAAGAGTAAGAAGAAGGGGGCAGAGGAGGGAGCTTCAAACCGAGAATGGGAGGGGAGGAGGGAAGGATGTGCACCGAGCAAATGTTTGGGCAAACTAGGAAGAGGGAAAGGTGCAAGGAGCAAAACCCGAAATCTGAAGGATGTGCAGAGAGCGAAGATGTGCAGTGAGCAACTTTGGATGTGCAAGTAGCAGCTCCCTTAAATGAGAAAACACAATTTTAATTAGTCAAAGATTTAAGTAGTAGCAATGAATGGCTGAAGAGAACACGTAGCTTTCATATTCAAATCAATGTAACATCGATGCAAACCGAAAAATACATTTATACTAAGTTTGAGTTAAAGTTTTGAGGTTCCTCAATCAAATTTATTCTTAGTGTAATTAAGAAACTAAGCAAGTATAGAAAAATAAATAAAAAAAGAAACAATGATGGTCATCCAACTGTGGCTCAACTGGTTAGGAACATTGGTTTGTGAATTAGTGTATGAATTCTCTCGCAAAAAAAAAAAAAAAAAAAGTGTATGAATTCGAATCCCTATGAATAACTTTAACCAATCGCATGTCAAAGATATTGTGCTATTTCTTTTATTTCCATTTGTGGGATTATATACACATTGTCATAAGGTGGAAATACATGCAGACGCCCAAAAGAAGTAGAGCTGTACTTAGACAATGCAAATCATTCAGAATATGGTGGAGGGTCCTAGTGATTGGTTACATCTTCAAAGCAAACGTTGCACCAAAGAGATCCTAACCAATAAACCAAACTTGTCATCCAATACTTAATGAAACATGTTGCCTCAAAAAAAGAAAAAAAAAAAAAAAGAAAAAAAAAAACATTAGAGAAGAAATTCTTTTTTATTAAAAAAATATATGATATTTCATTAAACTTGCAGCTTCTTTGACGATATATAAAGAAAGGGAGGGGACAGTAAGAATTGACAAAAATGGATCAAAACTAAATGTAAAATGCTCCACTTAATATCTAAGAAAAATGTGAATAAAATATTATGACGTCTTACTACACATTATGACCTCTTGCTACTTAAAAAAGAGAATAAAATATTAAAACTCAAGTGTTTCATACCGATAAAATTAACGATGGCCTAACTCTTATTAGAGTGAAAATATCCAATGACCCAAATAAATGAAGGGCATTTACTTTGGAGGGTATGAAATTTCATAAGTAAGCCCCACCGAGGAGCCTCACAAATTTCTCGCGAGCAGAAGCCCTAGAGGATCCTGACAATGATAGTCGTGCCATTATTCTACAATGACTTTTGCTTCAAGTTTTAAACTGCATCTCATGATCTTGGATAAGGTTTGGGTAGAAATCTTGTTTCATCGGTGTAAACATTGCTCTATTTAAACAAATGGCACATACCAGTCTGATTATAACATCAATTCTGGACAAGTGAGGGATCAGACAAATGTGGAGGGGTTGGATTTACCTGCAAACTGTATACGATTCTCTTTTCAAATCATGCCCCACCTAACTTGGCATGGTGGCCATACATCAAGGAAATTGGATGGAGAGAAATCTTTTCTATATTCCTTCCTTTTTGGTCTAATTATCCAGCACTCTGTAGAATTAGTACTTACTACTTAGCCACTTACAGTGGTTAAAGTAGAAGAAATTATCGGAAAAATCAGCTTGATGTCTAGTTCACCAAAAAGCCCTCATAATTTATCTGTAACAGTAATTTTTGTTTCATCTCTTCTTCTAAACCCTCCCCCTTGTCCAATTCTTTGACCTATAAAAGCAAAGTTTCCAGGGTGGGCGTTATGTCTAATGTTTTTGGCAGGTAAGCCTATGCCAAAATGGACCAGAAACTTAGGGTGCCGGTTGACATTATTGACCGATTAATAAAGGGTAGGTTTGAGTTCATTCATATTACTAGTCATTTGCCATTCAATCCAACTTAACTAATTGCACTAAAAGCCCACCAATCCAATCTGTACTGAGCCGTTGGATAAAGTTTCACATTGACCATTTTAACTTCTGAATTGGGTTTGTGTTTACAATTCCAACCTGACTGAAAGGGCCCTTCACCCTAAAAAAAAATAAAAATTCAAAGTTGATTGAAAAGGTAGCTTCTACGATGGGTTGACAAGTCGGCATTATTCAAGTTCGCCAACTAGTAAAAATGGCCATAGCCCCAACCCACCTACTTACTAAATGGTTCAACATGAAAAATAAATGACAGGAAAAAAAAAAAAAAAAAAAGAAGAGATCCTTCTTAAACTACGAGGTGCAGTTGGTTGGTTGGTTGGTTATGACTGCCACCATTATTGGTCCACTAATAGAGATGGCAACGGGGCGGGTTTGGCACAGATTGGGGTAAACACAGACCGCACAAATATATGCTGATTCGGGCCAGGCATACTAAGATGTATAGACTTTATCCTTCACAATCAATAAAAAGAAAAAGTAAGCTTATTTTACAAAAGATCCACACCCCAGTTCAATAGCTTTGCGTCCACTATCCCAATCAAGATTTCAATCATGATTTTCCTAACCCCAGTAACAGCAAAGGAGAGGTCACAAACCACACCCAAAAGGACCGGTTGCATGATGTGATAAAATTACGAGCGCAACAAACAAACAGGCTCTCAATCACAATGCACAAAACTTCCACAGGCTATTAAATCACACAATGTACAAAATCTACATTTTCCCAAGATGACAGGTGATTACTATATTGCGAAAGACATTTCCAAATAAGTACAACAAAGATGACTGACTGCATCAAAGCCCAGCAAGGGACCTAAAACTTGATAAAAGTTAGGTAGTATTTTGGACAATTTTTGGATGAGTTGCAGCGTAAATGGAGGAATTCTGATCATTTGTTAAGTGAGAAAGAAGATGTTGCACATCTGGCCGTCGAAGCTGCACTACTTTGCTGCAGAGAGTCAAGGTGTCTACTTTGGGCTTACTGCTTGTCCATATATATATATAGAGAGAGAGAACTGCTCGTCCTGTTTTTCACTATTAAATGAAAAAGAAAACCAACAAAAAGAGATGCCAAAAAACCGATGGACCCTTCTTATAAAATATAAACAAATAAATAAAATAATGGATCAACATCTGATTATACAAGATCCCTAGAGGATTTCTAACCACCAGTCTGAATCTATGTACCATAGAATTTGCAAATGGATGTGCCTTCCATGCTTCACCCACCCCAGGCTGTAGGCACATGTGTGGGGTGTTTTCACCGAAACCGAGGTTACCCCTGACTTCGGTGACTGCACCAAGCAGGGAACGCCTCATTTCGTCTATCCAGCACGGCAGGTTGCCAGCAGGTACCGAGGTGGGATTGGTCTTGGTAAAGGTACCGACCACATCCTCCCGAACTCAGCCTCGTGCGTCGACATCCTTGTCCGACCTCAGGCTTAGCCGACCTCAGTGCCTTCTCCAGTTCGGTCTATTAACCGGGGTGAACACTGAGCATCTAATCTCCATTATGAGATGGGACAGCCATCTTGCAGGGTGCCCTGACAGATACGGTGGCCGCCAAATATCGATAAGGGGGCGCCCCTATCATGCCCACATTTATATGAGGGATTTGAGGAGAGATCCGATGGGACAGTACCCTCACCTACTCCCACTAAGAGTCCTAGGTATGGGCTGATGGGACAAGTATCCTCACCTACCTCCACTATGAAACCTTCTACTCTCTTCTACAAATACTTGCATGGTAAGCCATGAACAGGTACGCAAGACACAACATTCACTGTGTTATTTTGCTTAAGCCTTCTTTCTCACTTTACCCTAGTTCAGTGACTGCACTCACTCAGGCGTCGGAGTGCCTTCGGCTGACAGCAACCCGGGGCTCTGACCTCTGTTTTTTTTCTCCCTTTCAGGATTCAGGTCACAGCGACGTTCCCGATTAGCTAAATAGCATCTCCATAAATCCCCATTACCATCTAAATCAAGTCCGTAATTTTTAGGCGCCACAATTGGCGCCATCTGTGGGGACGAGTTGAAAAAACCATATTATTATCCTGAAAAGCCATGCCTCCGAAGACTGGGAAGGGAAAGGGCGATGCTGGACCATCCAGGTCCAAGCAGCCAGAGACGCTCCTACCCTTCATGCCGCCTCCACTGGTGACGAACCAGGCAGGGGCACTGGTGACAAACCAGGAAGGAACAACCAGGCAAACACCGTCTAACCCTCAGCAGAGGAGGGTTGGCGGAGAACCTGGTGTAAGAAGTGTAGGATCGCCTGTCACGGTGACACACTCGTTGTCAAGGGATGCAGCTGCATCTCCTCGCCACAGTCCCGTACTGGAGCGGGTCAGGACAACTACCTATCAGGCGGAGCGTCCACGTCTGGAAGTCGTCTTCTCCGAGCTACCCCGTAAGGATGTTCCTCCTCAAGGACAGTCCCAACGGGGCAAGGCTCCAGTACAACCTGATCCTCGCCAGTCCCATCACCAGGACCACATGGAAGAGGACCACGTCCACCTCGACGATGAAGGCGACGACGACATGGCCCTGGAGGAGGATACCGAAGCGCATGCTGAAGCAATCAAGGCTCAAAACCAAATCATCGAAGAGCAAAGAGCTCAGATCCTCTAGCTCCAGCAGCAGGTCGAGGAGAAGAAGGCCCCGGCCGAGACTCCGCTTGTGCCTCATGCACAGTAGCGAGCCCGGAAAGCTCCTAAAGCTCGGTTGGACTTGAGACAAATCATAAACAGAAGGCATGACCAAGCTCGCGAAGAGGGCTCGAGTAGCACCCATGCCAGTGCTGACCAGCAGCAACAGAGACAAAGCCAGGCTGCCGATCCCGACATGGCTGATTGGATCAATCAGCAAATCAAGCTGGCTGTGCAATAGAATATGGAGTTCGTTGGCCTCACTCGAGGTCGGTTGGCTACCAGGGACAGCGACAACCACGGAACGTCTCCATTTACTCGGGAGATGAGGGATTACCCCCTCCCCGATAAGTTCAACGTCCCAAGTTTCAATCTTTATGACGGAACCTCGGACCCAGAGGCGCATCTTCGCCACTTCACCCAGAAGATGTCGGTGTGGAGTGGTGACGGCAACCTGGACTGCAAGGTCTTTTCCTCCAGTCTGGGCGACCTCCGACTTCGGTGGTTCTGTGCGCTCTCCGAGGGATCGGTTTCGAGCTAGCAACAGCTCCGAAATTCCTTCGTCGAGAAGTTCCAAGCACACCGGGTTATCCCGAAGATAGACGCCGACCTGATGGCCATCAGAATGAGGCCGGCCGAAAACATCACCCGGTTCGCCAAGAGATTCTGGACCATCTACAACCAGGTCGAAGACGCCAGTGACGAACTAGCCATCAAAACCTTCCAACAAGCTCTGTTGCCAGGCAACGAGCTTCGGAGGGACCTGGTACGGTTCCCCGTGGTCTCGGTGAAAGCACTGATGGCCCGGGTGAATCAATTCATTGAGTAGGAAGAAGACGAGGTCCGAGCTCGGGAGAGCCATAACTTCTGGCAGGAAGGCCGATCCTCTAAAAAGGAAAAAAGGCTAGCCAAGAAGGAAGCGGACCGAAGCAAAGAGCCATCTAGCTCTGCAGGACGCTTCGCTCCCACCTCGGGGGGTAGCGTGAAGCCGAGGCCAAGTGGCGCCTCTTACAAGGCCGTCGACACCATCTTTAAAGAGCCCATTTACAAGCTCCTCGGCAAGATCCAAACCCAACCCTTCTTCAAATGGCCCCAGCCTATGAAAGGTGACGCCGCCTCCCGAGATCAGAGCAGATTCTGTGCCTACCACAAAGATAGAGGACACATGACAGAGGATTGTCACGCCTTCAAGGCACACCTCGAGAGGCTCGTGAAGGATGGGCACCTGAGAGACCACGTCAAAGAAGAGGGCAGAATAAACCGCGCTCAACAACGCCAGCCCGATGACAGGGATAGCGATGAGCCTGTCGGGACCATCGTTGTCATCCATCTAGCTTCCGCCCCTAAAGGGAGCGGCCAGGCCCGTACTGAGGCCAGGAGGGCCCAGCACGGCAAACAATTGATGACGGCTAAGCTCGGTCCCTCAGCAAAAAAGGCGCGTATTGAGAGACCAAAGATTTGGTTCTCTGACCAAGACTTGGACGGGGTCCAGCTACCCCACAATGATCCCCTGCTACTGACTATGAGGTTGCAGAACTTCAATGTCAAAATGATCCTAGTAGACCCCGGGAGCTCCTCAGAAATCCTCTATTTCGACTGCTTCAAGAAGATGGGCCTGAAAGAGGAGGACCTGCAGGAAGCCCGCACCCCACTGGTGGGTTTCAGTTCCAAGTCTGTCTACCCCAAAGGGAAGATCTCCCTTAAAGTTGAGGTGGGGGGAGTATCCATGACAACAGACTTCCTGGTTGTGGACGCGTCATCCCCGTACAATGCCATCATGAGAAGGACCTGGCTGCACAACATGGAAGTTGTGCCCTCCACCCATCACCAGAAGCTCAAGTTTCCGTTGCAGAGCGACGATGGCAGCTTCAAGGTGATCATAGTCCGCGGTGACCAGCAGATGGCCAAAGAATGCTTAATGGCCATGGTCCCCGGCGAAGCAGAGCCACAGCGAGTCCATATGACCGAGCTCGAAGCTGTCGGCCGAGCTCCCGAGCAGAAGAGCATAGAGGACCTCACCGAGGTCAAGATCGACCCCGACGATCCGGAAAGATACTTCCTACTCGAGAGTCAGCTCGCAAAGGAAGAGAAGTCTGAGCTGCTTGACTTCCTGTTACAGAATAGGGAGGTCTTCGCGTGGACCCCATATGAAATGCCCGGCATCGACCCTGAGGTCATGAGCCACAAGCTAAATGTAAATCGCGAGCACAAACCTGTAGTCCAAAAGACCCGCAGGACGGGAATCCAACAAGCAGAGTGATGGACCCTCGGAATCTTTCGTTCTCTCCTTCCGCACCCCGGGGGCTGACCTGGGTCTCTGCGGAGGAAGGAAAATCGCTGGCATCAACATTTTTGTACGGGTTTGCCAGATTTACTTTCTACTTGGAATTTGGAATGGTGATGATCCGAAGATTCACCTTCACAAGTGGAAAGGAAATCAATCATTTTTTCTAATTTTTCAAATTGCATAAATATTAAGAAAATAGACAAGTTTGTTTTTGAGAATGCCGTAGGAGGCGTTTTTGTTTGTTTGCCGTGAAAAGTGATTTTGCCGTGAAAGGCGATTTTACAAAACTCATCAAATATGAAAGACAAGAATTGTGATTTCTTTTTGTCTCTTTAAGAAATTAAAATTACAATAGAAAAGTAAGAAAAGGGATCTAACTTCTCATGAGATTGTGGGGACACGTTGAGATCGACGGTCGCAAGTCATGTATGAACTTCGCCATCGTCCCTCAAATGAGAACATGTGATGCTTTGATTCTTTGGCTTGGCTCCTAACCTTAGTTTTTTAAATGACAAGGACCAAGAGGAGGTCCTATATCCAATGATAAACCAAGTAAACGGGCTGAAAAGCCGCGTTTAGGCCATGTTGTAGAAGGAAGGGACATTGGGGGGGGGGGTGGCCCCCCAACGGATGTTGATCACCTTGTGGTGCTTCTGGGAGCAAAGTGGCATGACTTCATCTCTCTCTTGAATTTTCTGGATTTTCAGAACTTGGGATTGCACTTGGGATTCCTTCTTTTTTTTTCCTTGGAACTCACCTCTTTTTATAGGCTTTTGGTAGCCATGAGGTGTTTATTGGCATTGATGGCCATGATGAGAGAATTGATGGGGAGTTATAAGTTAATTTTGTAACTCCTTTTTCATGGCTTGTGATTGGCCGATGAAGGTAGTGGGCTTTTAATTCCCTTTAACCTTCATGATGAGGGAGTTTCATGGGTTTATTGCCATGATTGCTTGGATTTGTAACTCCCAAATGCTTGAATCTGATTAGGCCGTCCAAAATAATGAGTTAATGACGGCATTAAGTTGTCATAAACGGGTCAATTAACGTCACTAAGTGGTTGCCAAGGCATGTGAAGAGTCGCGGGCCGCGCCGCGTCTTTTGAGATTCTTCTTGCGATCATCATAGGTGGATCCACGCATTGTTTGATGTCGGATTACAGTGCAATTTCAGACATTGATTGATGTTGGTGGGCCGGTGACATCTGTCTTGTTGATTTCACGATCGGTCGGACAGAAAGTATACTTTCCTGGTCAGCCGGTTGGCGATCTTGGGGCGATCGGTGATGATTTTATGCTTTTGACGGCAGATCCTAGATGTCGGTGAAGATCAGTCATTTTCAAGCATCAAACATTGGATTTTCAGAAAATCACAGAGGCAGGAATGCTCGAAACGCGAAAAAGATCGAAAAATGGGACATTTGGTGCAAATTTCTGCGACCCTGGGCCAGGGTCACCAGCGACCTTGGGCCAGGGTAGCCGGCGACCTTAGGGTTTTGCCCTTTTCGGTCGCCGAGCTTCGTTTCCGGCCGTTTTTCCGTCTTTTTTGTTCCTTCTTTCTTCTGTATTTTTCTTGACATTTTCCTCAATTATTGACTTGGTTTTCTTGGAGAAAACTTGATGAGAGCCCGCGCAAAACCGGAACACAAAGTTTCCCATTTTTTCGGGAAAACCGAAGACTTTGTAGCCGATTTTTCGTCAAAAGTCGAAACTAGGTCAAACGATGTCGGAATGACCTGAAAATTGAGGTGAAGCTTCTTGAGCAGTGGATAGGACCAACCATGGGCTTTTATTTGAGTTTTGAAGCCATTTGGGGTCCCATCGATGCTTGACTTGATTTTGCTGCGGGGAAAATGCCGAGCTTTGATATGTGGTCAAACGATGTCCGATTGACCTGAAATTTGACGGGGAGCCTATTGGAGTCATTTTGAGACGTTCCATTAGCTCTGTCTTGGATGTCATGGTCCCAGGGTGCTCTGCCGCTGGTAGGCTTGATTTTCTTTCGGAGCATCGAAACCTGGTCAAACATTGTTGGAATGACCTGAAATTCGACGTGCAGCCTTTTGGAAGCATGTTGAAGCCACTCATGTACTTGGTTTGATGAGTGATGGCTTCGGTGGTTCCCGCCGTCGGGAGGCTTGATTTTGCTGCTCGAGCGTGGATAGAGGGTCAAACGTTGTCGGTTTGACTTGAAATTTGGCATGGAGCCCTTTGAAGACATTCTGGAGTCATCCGTAGGCTCTGATCGAAGTTTTGGTGTCTTCGATGATGTCGCCGCTGGGAGCGCTTGTTTTAGCTATCAGAGCAGTGAAGTTAGGCCAAACGATATTGGAATGGCCCGAAACCTCAGGTGTACCCCTCTTTTGGCTGTCTTGAAGTATCTTTCAGTTTTTGTCTGATTCTGAAAAGATTTGATGTTTGAAGTAGCTTTGCCTGTTTTGTAGCGGATGCAGCTTCATGAGGCTTTTTGATGTTGAGGAGACATAGTGACTTTTTTGGTATCAACAAATGCCCCCTCGAGGTACAACGACGAGTAGCTTTCTGGACTCGATGTGCCTCGAAGAGAAACTTGGAGGAGAGATTCCGACTTGACCAAGAGTCTTGAGATTTTTTTTTTAATAGTCTTCTGAGTTTCCGGGGGAATTTTATGGTAGTGAGAGGGATCACGTACCATCTCAAGGCAAGGTTTTGAAAATGACATGGGGTGTTTGGATTTTGGATTTTGGATTTTGTATTTTGTATTTTGACCTTTTGACCTAACAAGTTGTATGTGGCAGGTTAGGGGGTCGGGGTTTGATTTTGATTTTGACCTTGTGACCCAACAAGCTGTATGTGGCAAGTTGAGGGGTCAAATTTGGGTTTTTTGTTTTGGTTTGGTTTGGATTTTGATTTTGGTTTTGGTCTTGTGACCTAACAAGCTGTATGTGGTGAGCTAGGGGACCAGAATTTGGTTTTGTGAAATGTCAATTTCAAGATTTTGGCTCAATTTGGTTCACGGGTTGGATGGTTTGATTCTTTTTTTTTTTTTCACACGCTGATTTTTCTTTTTTTTTTTCTATCAACGATTTTTTTTTCTGTTTTCATGCTGGTGATTTTTTTTTCTGTCAGCATTTTTTTTTCTTTTTCTATTTTTTTTTCCACGCTGATTTTTTTTGTCAGCGTTTTTTTCTGTTGTTTTTTTCATGCTGATTTCCTCTTTTTTTTCAGCATTTTTCCTTCTTCTTTTTTTTTTCTGCTGTTTGTTTATTTTTTTTCCTGTTTTTCTCTTGGCTGTACGGATGGCCTGCCACGTGGCAGTGGGCCACGGCCTGTGGGCCAAAAAATATTTTTTTTTCTGCGATTTCTTTCTCTCTCTCTCTCTCTTTTTTTCTTTTTCTTTCCTTTGTTTGCTCACCATGATAATGAGGCTATGCAATTTCAATATGTTGGGTTGGAATTGGACAAACTTTGGTCAAGGTTTTCCTAGCATGTAATGCATGATGATATTCTTTGATGCATGATTTTTGGTAAATGGACTTGGAAGCATGATGATGCATACCTGAAAATCTTTTGCAAGTATTGGGATTTTGAGCTTGCAGCGATGTTGAGCTCTTTCTCGGTCTTGCTGGATTTTGAGGAACCTGGCAATTTTTGGATTCTGAAGCTCGCAGCAATGTTGAGCTCTTTTCCAAATTTTGCGGAAATTTGATGAGATTGGCTCGTTCTCGTAGCGATGTTGAGTTCGAACCTTCTTTGAGAATTCTCCACTGACTATGAGCTCGCAGCGATGTTGAGCTCATCTTCAGGCTTCCTGTCTTTTTCGGAGTATTTTCCTTTTCTTTGGAATTGCCCCAGAACCATGTCAAAATTTTGCTAGAATTTTTGTAGCAGAATTCTGTCATTTTGATGTTGATTGATCTTTTCTCTTCCATCTTTTGCAGGTAGTTCTTCTAGAACGAACAAGGGTAAAGGTCCTGTTACTGACGCACCTCGTCGGTTTGCTAGATCTTCCAATGTGGCCATTCAGCAGGCTTAGGAGAAGGTCCAGTTTGTTGAGAGAACTTGGAAGAGTGTGATTCCCTCAATCGTGATGAGATGAGACAGCGATTGATCGCTCTCAAAGATGAGGAATTCTACAAGATCGTGGTAAGCAGCCGTCCTTGGGTTACGGACGATCAGAGCGTTATGCTCAAGCCTACTTTGTTCTTCGGTGATGCAGTCCCTGACGACTTGACATACCAAAGGAGATGTTTTCAGTTCTCTTACACAGCAGATGGTGAGGAGAGAACTATTTTCACCTAGTCGACTTTCGATCGGACCATCTCGATCCTGAGCCTTTCTCCCACGTGCCCTAAGAGGGAAGATCCTCCGAGCTGGGTGAAGAGGACCAGTGTGATCAAGACCGAGGTTTTTATTGGCGGCCCTTCTGGTTTTGTAGAGAAGCCACCTGTCCGTATGGACATGTTGATGCCAGCCAGTGGCTACCAAGGTTCTGATCATCAATCGGTTGATTTGAGACCGGTGGGCCTTGGCGTTTTTCTGGGTGACGGCAGCAATTGGGTGAAGCCTTTTCGACTTCGTGGCCGTTTCAGTGCTGACTCGAGCTGGGAATCATGGACTGATCACACCCTGAGGATTGGCGAGGCCGTTCTGCAGGAGGCCGAGATTTTTGATGCGGATCGCGCTTTTCGGCAAACCGTTGTTTTCTCCGATGAGGCTTTCATGGCCATGTTGGAGTCATTCCTTCCACAAACCAACACCTTCATTGTGACGAATGGTGAAATTGGTTTTTCTTTGAAGGAGCTGAGCGCCATCACCGGATTGCCTATCCTCGGCAAACTTTAAGAGGAGTTTATGCCTATTGACAGCGTCCTTGAGGAGCAGTCTGAGGAGTTCAGGCTTGTATACTTTCAGCTCATTGCCTTCTATGATTTTTTGAAGGAGAAGGAGGGCTCGAAAGTTAGGTGCAGCAGTTGGAGAAGTTGCAGCTCCAACTTTTTTGACGGCGGGAAGTCTTCCGATGGCATGGCCCAGGATACTAGGGCTAAAACATCAAGTTTGAAGAAGATCGCCGCTATGCGAGAAGATTTGAAGAAGTTCTTCGCAAGCACGGATGTCATTTGTCCTGACATTGCATTGCGGAGAGATCTCGCTGTTTACCTCACTTACTGGCTAGGTGAGGCTGTTTTTGATGGAGGAGATGGGACGCACATCAGGCCGCACTGTATTTTTCCGGTTTGTCAGATGGTGTTTGGAGAGCGGCTGGCTTTGGTACCTGCTCTTTACTCCTATTTGTGTACCGAACTTCAGGCTATTGCTTTCCTGGTTCGGCTTGGGCTTCCTATGAACAGGGTGTTTTCTGCCCACATCTTCTATTCATGGTATGTATACCTCTGTCCTAACTTCCATCGTTTGGGAGTTGCACAGGACGAAGATCCTTTTATGATTCGTTTGGCTAAAGGGACAGCCGTTCCCGAATCACTTTTGTCTGCCCGTTTGAGGATCCGACGATTTAGGGACGTCGAGATTGGGCAGTCTTTGGTGAAGCTTTCTCCGGGTTTGCGGAAGAAGGCTTTTGACTTTGGTGTCCCCCGTGATTCGACCAGGGCAGGGCCGGGAAGACATTATGCTTTGACAGACACGGAGAAGAGATGGCTCTTCAACATACGGGTTGGTACGATGGTGTACCGCAGACATCTTTTCATCGATATCCAGCCGTATGTCCCTTCGCGTTTTGCATTGTAGCTTGGCTTCTCTCAAGGCGTTGTTGGAGCGCCTTCGAGCATGGTGAAGCGTTTTGGAGGTTTGCAGGATGGGAGAAATGCATGGGCTTTTTACAGTGCAGAGGACACTACCGCCATGATTTCCTATCCTGAGCTGCCCACTTTCCGGACTGCTGGCTTCACAAAGTGGTTCGTAGAGAGCTTCTAAGTGTACCGGGGGCTTTCCAAGAAAGAGCTCGATGTTAAGCAGTCTCCTAGGAAGGGTCTTGGCAGATCAGATGATGTCCGTCGGGAGGAAGTTTTGGCCTTCCTTTCTGGAGAGAAGCATAAGATAGGCTTTCTCAATGAGCAGGACATCATCAGATTAGGAGGTGCATAAGGAATTCCTGGTGAGGTCTTGAGACAGCTGGAGGAGGAGGAGGTTGAGATCGATACTATGATACAGGCAGAGCATACGAAGGCTTCCATGGAGTCTACTGAGAAGAGTAGACCATCCAGTGAGGACTCTAATGAGAGGCCTGATGTTGATAGTGGGGTAGGATCATCAAGCAGATTGACCCGCCGAAGCAAGAGGAAGAGAGGACAGCGTCGTAACATGAAACGGCACGATAGTCCTTCTGATATTGAAGTTCCTCTCACCATTGTTGAGGAGGTGTCTGAGAATGCTGACGAGCCTCCGAAGAAGAGGAGTAAAGAAGAGGAGGCAGGTGGTATGATCCCCTTTCTTTCTTTTGTTTCTTCTTTTCTCTTGTAAGATATTTTTTGTTTTGATTCGTTGCTTTCTTTCTTTTAGCAGAGGATGATGACTTGACGATGCCTGAGGTTCCTGCCAATGAGGCGATGACGGTTCCAGTCGTGGCATCTGAGGAAGAGCCCAGGGACTCTGGAGTGGTTCCAGAACCTTCACCTGGTATGATTGGTTTGGCTTTTTTTTTTTCTTCTTTTTTTGTTTGTACTGGTCATTTTCTAATATGTAGCTTTTGTTTTCTTGACTTGCCAGAGGATTCTGACGATTTCGAGCCATCCATGGACGCAACTTTTGACGATGTTTCGGATGAGTTCAGAGAGGCAGAGAGTACTCCGCCGGTCGTCGAAGCATGTATTTTTGCAATAATAATCTTGATATATTTTTTTTGACGAGATTATATTCATACCTTTTGTCCTTTCTTCGGCAGATTGTGGAGCAACAGGAGAGGTTCCTCCATCTTCCTCAGAGCCAGAACAGGGGGTACCTGCTGCTGATCCAGGAGTGGGGGCTTCTGCTTCCTTCAATGAGTGAGCTTCTTCAGTTGGAAAGAGTTTATTGATTACTCTTCCAATGCAGCATGACATGGGCAGTCGGGCACCAGAGCATGGCGAATACTCATCTGCACCGCACCTTCAGTATGCAAGGAAGGTGTTGAAGACTGTCTTAAGCTCATGAGTTGAGACTCTCTTTTCAGGTCATTTGGAAGCTGGTTTTGGCATGATCAAGCATGTGCAGGACATCCTTGCTGATAGCAAAGAAGTCGGTCTAGACATCGCAAGCGCCAAAGACTTTGTTGAGGAAATCATTGCCCTAGGGAACAAATGGACTGAGACCAAGAGTTTCCCAGATGGTGACTTCTTTGATGAGATGTTTATAAAACCATCCAGCAAAGTCAAAGCTGAGTTGACTGAGGTCACGAAGACTCGGAGGCAGATCGTTCGGGAGAAGAACGTTACCGAGTTATCCATCATGGGGCTGAAGCAAGACTTGGACCGCCTTGATAAGGAGGTTGTCGAGGGTAGGCAGCGTCTTGAGCTTTTGGAGGAAGAAGCTGCTGCCAAATGGACCGCCATTGTGGAGGCTCGTGATAAGAAGGGGACTCTCATTCGCCAGGTTGAGGAAGCTGAAGGTAATGTCCGGATGAAGACTCAGGAGCATGAGCAGTGGCAAGTCCTCTGGGAAGAACTTCCTCGTGCTGCAGATGGGTCACGGCATTCGGCCGCGTTTTATGGGAACATTCTGAAGAAGCGTGGCCTGAAAACTTTGGAAGCTAAGGCCAAGGGTCTGCTTGAGGAGTTGAACCTTTGGTTGAAGACCATGTTGGATTGAGCTCCTGAGTTGTAACAAACTCTTTTCTTCTTCTTTTTTTTTTTTTTGTATCTCCATGTATAAACAATTTTGGTACTATATTTTTGTATCCCATTCTTTTTACTTAAATCATTTTTTGATGAAAACAAATTTGAGCAAAAGCTGATGGGAATGTTTGTTTAAGAATTTGATCAAAAGGTTGTCATTTTGTGAAAATCTTTTGTCAAAGAGTTGTTTTGGGCATGAAAGCCAATTTTGTGGGAAAAAGCCTGGTTTTTTGATGGCTTGAAAACTGAAATTTTGGTGGCATGGAAGCCTAATTTTGTGGCGTAAGAGCCAAAATGGTTTTTGATTGGGCTTGGGAGCAAAAAAATTTTGAGATGGCATTAGAGCCAAAGTTTTTGAGATGGCATGAAAGCCGAATTTTGGAATGGCATAGAAGCCGAATTTCATTTTGTGGCATGGGAGCCAAATTTTGTTTGTGGCACGAGAGCCAAAAATTTTGTTTGTGGTATAAGAGCCAAAGTTTTTTGGATGGCGTGAAAGCCAAAGTTTTTTTTGTTTGTGGCATGAGAGCCAAAGTTTTTGGAATGACATAGGAGCAGAATTTTAAGATGGCATGAAAGCCGATTTTTTTTTAATGGCGTAGGAGCCGAATTTTAAGATGGCATGAAAGCCGATTTTTGGAATGGCATAGGAGCCAAATTTTGTTTTGTTTGTTGTTTGTTTTTTTTTTTTGCATGGAAGCCAGATTTTGAAAACCAAGTTTTTGTTTTGTTGGCATGAAAGCCAATTTTGGCGTTTATAGTTGAATTTTTTTTTTGTTTTGGTGTTTATAGCCGAATTTTGGCGTTTATAGCCGGATTTGGTTTTCAAAATGCAGGTATCGACTAAATCTCACCTCCCTGCTGAATGGTCTTGCAAGTATCGATGGAATGTCGCTCCCTTGCTCATTCGGTTTACGAGTATTGATGGAATGTCACTTCCTCGCGGGCTGAGTTTTGCGAGTATCGATGGAATGTCGCTTCCTCGCAAATTGGGATGCAAGTATCGACTAAGCGTCGCTTCCCTGCCTTTCCCAAAACTTTTTGTTTTACGGGTACTGATTTGATGTCGTTTCTCCGCAATTTTTGAAATTTGAGGTTTTCTCGAACCATTTGAAATCTGGGTTGTGGATATCAATTGGAATATTGTGTCTCCACGATTTTGAAATTCAAGGTTTTGTAAGTATCAAATGGGGTTGGCTTCCTTGCAATTTTTGGGTGTTGGAAGTATCGAATGGGGTTCGCATCCTTCCGGCTTTAGGGTTTTGGAAGTATCGAATGGGGTTCGCATCCTTCTGGTTTTTTTTTTTTTTTTTGGTTTTGCGAGTATCGACTGAATGTCGCTTCCCCGCGGTTTCTAAAAAACCATTTTTTTTTGTTTAAAGACACGAGGGTCATAAATTTTGACTTAAAACCATTTTGGTTGTAAAAGCCGGGGCGAACTAGGGTGAAACTTCCTGAGTCCTGGTTTTTGTTTCAAACCATTAATTTTTGGGTTCAAAGATCGAAAATTTTGGTCAAGTCTGGGAAAAGGATCCTAAACTTGGATTTTTGGATTTTGATTTTTTTTTTAACAATGAAACGATGAAAGTAAGCATTGTTTTGAGAGAGTTTTTTTTTGGAAACTTCAACATAAAGATGAAATTCTCAAAAGGGGTGGGTTTGACGAGCAAGTACCTTGGAAATAGGCTTTGGCCGTGTAGATATCGTTCTGACCAGTTTGAGGAAGTCTTCAAGGGTAGTACCGCTTCAAGAACTTGCTGTTGATGGGTAGCATACATCTGTCTCCTTCCACGTTTAGAAGAGTGTATGCACCGTTGGAGAAGACTTTGTTAATGACGAAAGGTCCCTCCCATTTTGGTTCAAATTTGCCATTGGATTTGTGGGCAAAGACTATGGGTCTTTTTACTGCAATAACCAAGTCACCCTTTTTGTAAGCGCGTTGCCTGACCTTCTTGTCGAAAGATCCTGCCATGCGTGCTTGGTACAACTCAATGCTTTGTAGAGCTTCGAGTCGTCTTTCATTAAGATTATCCAGCTCTTGGAGTCTCAATTTGACATTGCTTTCTTGCGTCATGTCATTTTGCAAAGATACCCTTAAGGAAGGAATTTGTACTTCCAAAGGGACAACAGCTTCGCATCCATAGACCAAAGAGAATGGTGTGCTATGGGTTGGTCCTCGAACGATGGTTCGATGGCCCACAAGGCTTCTGGTAGTTTGTCGCCCCAGTCTCTTTTGTGACTAGAGACCCTTTTCTTGAGAATTTTGCAGAGTGTCTTGTTGAAGGCTTCTGCTAGTCTGTTCGCTGCTAGATTATATGGAGTCGAAGGACAACTTTGGATTTTGTACTTTTCGCAGAACCTGTAGAATCTGTGATCCCGGAATTGTGATCCGTTATCATAGACAAATCTTTTAGGTATGCTGAAGCGACAAATAATGTTGGTGCGCAAGAACTGAAGGACTGATGATGTCTTCATTTCGCTGAGCGCAAATGCTTCTGACCACTTGGAGAAATAATCCATAGTGGCGAAGATGAAGCGATGACCTTTGCTTGATGGGGGAGAGATAGGGCCTATGATGTCCATACCCCAGGCTTCGAAAGGCCATGAGATTGCTGTTGGATGTAGCCATTCTAGAGGCATGTGGACATAATCTCTGTAAATCTGGCATTTTTGGCAGCGCTTGGCAAATTGAATTGCATCAGCTACCATGGTAGGCCAATAATAACCTAGCCTTTTAATCTGGTTATAGAGCTTAGGACCAGCCTGATGGGCTCCACAAAGACCAGCATGTACTTCTGTAAGAGTTTCTTCAGCCTCTTGTTGTGACAAGCAGCGTAGGAGTACTCCATTGAAGGATTTTCTATAAAGTGCTTTTGAAGGTATATCCAAATGAAAGTTCGGGGCTCGTCTTTGGATGCTTACTCGCTCTTTTGGATCTTCAGGTAAGATTCCGAACATGATGTAAATAATGAACAGATCTCTCCAGTCGCCGATCGGAGGTTTGAGGACGGAAATCCGACTTCCAACCACTTGGTGGCATTCAGCAACTGCTTGGTGTGTGTTAAGAGGAGGGAGAATCCTTCTTTGACACACTGTGGCTTGCATGTTTTCCCCTTCTTGGATTGCCATGGATGCGGCGAGTCCGACTAGGGCATCTGCACGGATGTTTTCACCTCTGAGGATGTGGGTGATGTGACATATGTTGAATTTTTGTCGAAGCGACTGCGCCTCATTGTAGTAAGGTAGCAAATCAAGCTTCCTGACTTCATATTTTTGATTCATCTGGTTGACGATCAGTTGAGAGTCTCCAAAAGCTTCCAGCATGGTGATGCCGGATTCGAGGGTGAGATCCAATCCTACAATCAGGGCTTGGTACTCAGCTGCATTGTTTGAACATGATTCCAGTAGCGAGAAGGAGTGTGGAATCATGTATTTGTCGGGGCTGACAAAGAAGATGTCAATTCCTGATTTTTGCTTTCCTTTTTCATTTGTCCGGGTTGCACCGTCAAAGTACATGTCCCAGGAAGCATTTGATAAGGAAGTTTCCACGTTGTAGACAAAATCGTCTAGGGGATCATCCCTGAGTGGAGAATCTTTAGGCAATGGATGCTCTGCGAGAAAGTCTGCTAGAGCTTGGCCTTTGATTGCTTTTTGTGGTACATACCTAATATCAAACTGTGATAGAAGAATGGACCATTTTGCCAGTCGAGCATTGAGAACACCTGCTTTTGTGACAAGGACCTTTAGGAGGTTGATCCTCGAAATCGGGTAGACTATATTAGACAGAAGATAGTGACGCAGCTTTTGTACGACAAGCATCACTGCAAGGCATTCTTTTTCGACTGGGGAGTAGCGATGCTCTGCACCTACCAACATGCGGCTAAGGTAATATAGAGCAACTTCTTTTCCATCGTCGTTTTCTTGTGCGAGCAGAGCACCCAAAAAGTGGTCGAGAGCTCTTGTGTACAAGATAAATGATTTTCCAGTTGTGGGGGCAGCCAGCACTGGGGGTTTGGTGAGGTATGCTTTGATGTCTTGAAATGCATTTTTACATTCAGCATCCCAGACAAAGTCTACGCCTTTCTTGATTAAGCGAGAAAGTGGACGGCACTTCCCTGACAGATTGGAGATGAACCGTCGGATGTATG
The DNA here is from genome assembly GCA_028538565.1 of Umbellularia californica. Classification (NCBI taxonomy): domain Eukaryota; kingdom Viridiplantae; phylum Streptophyta; class Magnoliopsida; order Laurales; family Lauraceae; genus Umbellularia; species Umbellularia californica. The sequence continues at coordinate 36,418,673 of JAPQWN010000005.1, read as the reverse complement.
CCAACCTTCCTTGAAGCCCTTTTAATTCTCTTAGGGTTCTTGGAGATGGCATTTCCAGGATAGCCTTGACTTTAGTGGAGTCAAGTTCTATTCCAGCTTTCCGTACTATGAATCCGAGAAACTTACCCGATGATACACCGAAAAAGCATTTTAGTGGATTCATCCGCAGTTTGTGTTTGCGAAGTCGGAGGAAGGCTTCTCGAAGATCGTCGTGATGGTCTTCTTTTCTTCTACTTTTGATGGCGAGGTCGTCAACATAGCATTCGACCGTCTTGTGCTGCATATCTTGGAATATTTTCATCATAGCCCTTTGAAATGTTGCACCTGCATTTTTCAGACCAAATGGCATGATAGTGTAGCAGTACACGCCAAATGGTGTGCGAAATGACGTATGCCTTTCATCTTCAGGATGCATCTTTATCTGATCGTAGCCAGAGAATCCATCCATGAATGTCATTCGCTTAAACCCATAGGTGTTGTCAATCATCACCTCCGGTATGGGGAGCGGGAATTCATCTTTAGGACATGCATTATTCAGGTCTCTATAGTCGATACAGACCCTTATCTGCCCATTTTTCTTTGTCACAGGGACGATGTTGGCTAACCATTCAGGATATTGTTCTTCGCGGATGAAGCCAACATTTTTGAGTTTCTGAACTTCTTGTTCGATTTTGTCCATCACGTCGGGACGGAATCTTCTTTGGCCTTGTTTGGCAGGCTTGATTTCTTTATGCAAGTCGAGCTTGTGGACTGCTACTTTGGGATCCAAGCCAGGCATTTCGGCATAAGACCATGCAAAGCAATCAACGAACTCGCGAAGAAAAGAGATATACTCGGGTAACTCACAATCCTTTATATTCTTGCTTATGAATACAGGACGTGGGTTATCAGTTGTTCCCAAGTTTATCTTTTGAATAGGGTCTTCTGTCGGAAGGTTTGAAGGTGGTTCTTCCACAGTATTTTCGGAGGCTTCCAACTGAACACGACCTTCTGGAGTGCTAGAGACATTTTCAGACTGAGGCTCTGGTTCTGTCCATGGGTCTTCTTGATCAGTGTCCTTCTCAAGGCTTGCAATGAGATGGTCCCAATCATTTGCTAGAACTGGGTTGAAGTAGGGTACTTCTTTTGGAGACGATGGTTCTTCTGGGTCAGAGAACCGCGCATCTATGTCATCGGACAATTCCTCTCTATTATCAGAGAAATCGTACCAATTGGAGGAGCTTTCTAGATCCTTGACGAGTGATTCCTCAAAGAGATATCCAGGGATATCGATGTCTTCATGAGATGTTGAGGCTTGGTCGGTAAAGCGACTTTGAAGCCATGGTGTCAATTGTCTCATAGGAGCGGTAGGATCATACCCCAACCCATATGAAGACTTGCCTTTATGAAGGTGGATTTTCCAATCTTTTGGTTGACTTTTAATCAGGGTGGGTTTCAATGGTGTGAGAATACCACGGCCACCTCCCAAACCAGTCGGATTCTGAGCATCGTAGCCCATTTTCTTCATAATAGCTTGTGCCATCGGACTATACAGAGATAGCTGAGGCATACCTTCGTTTTGGAAAGGTTCAAGCAGAGAGTTTGATGGAGATGCTCCTGATTTGTGGAAGAAGATTGCTTTTTCTTCTGGCGAAGTTGCCGGAATAACAAAGGAAGCAGACGTAGGGTCTTCTATGTCAGCAAGTGTCTCCAATGGAGTGAGAGCGGGCTGATCTTGCTGAGTATCATCTTGGCTTGATGCTGTGTCATCTTCTGACTCTGACTCCGAGTCTGTGTCATGTATAATAGACGCAAAGGAGACAGTGAACTTGCCCCCAGCCTTTTGTTTTATCTTCTTTACTTTGGTAGTGATTACCAAAGGCTTTGGAGATTTGAAGGAGCAACGAAGGGAGCTTGACCGCTTACTTCGAGTTTGGTGGAGGGTTTGTTTACCTCCGGTGATTGCTGAGGAGCCTTGCCTTTATCTTTATGGAGACTGTCGGCAAAGTGAATTATTTTTTCCTCCTGTTCTTCTTTTCCATCTTTATACATTTGAACATCTGCAAAATGGACATCTCTGGCTTTGAAGGGCTTTTTGTCTGCAAACACTCAATGTATCAAGCCATCGTTGCCAACGAACTTGATGCACTGATGTAGAGTTGAAGGGACGACACCATTCTCATGTATCCAGGGGCGTCCAAGGAGTATATTGTAGCAAGAAGGGGTCCTTATTGCATACACAATGAGTTCAGAAATAAGATCACCGATTTGTAATTTGAACCTGATTTTGCCGATAGGCCTTTGGGTACTGCCGTCATATCCGAAGATGGATACAGATGTGTGGCTCAACTTGCTAGGTGGGATGCCCAGCTCTTCGAGTGCCGAAGTAGAAATGAGGTTGAGTGCAGAACCTAGATCAATCTGAACTCTTTGTACTGGCATTTCTTTGACGTACCCCGTAAAGTACAAGGGTCGGTTGTGCTTTGTCTCGCCTAGCAGGAGGTCATCCTTGTCGAAGGCAATTGTTACACTTGCTGCTTTTTGTACCGAGAGGCATTCATTGCTTGATCCCTCAGTTTTCTTCTTTTCTCCCTTTGGGGGAGTATTTGATTTTTTGACCATGTAGTCCAATTCAACTTGTAGGACTTGTGGGGCGTGTTTTTCGACATCCGCATTCAGTTTTTGTAATTCTGAAATGAGATTATCACGAGTTTGTGGAGAAATTCGTAATAAGTCAAGGATGTGCAGACGTGCAGGTATGTGTTTGAAGTGCTCAATCAAGTCGTACTTGAAAGCCTCCTTCTGGCCTGCATTTTCATTATTATTGCCACTTGGGGCGCTTACAACTTGATTTCCCGAAGGATTTACATAAGAAGAAGAAGGTTGGTTGTAATTTTTGTGGTGATCCCGGCCAGAACGGGCACCTCTACCAACTTCAAGAGCCTCTAAAGACTGGTTTTTTTTGGAAGATCACTCTCAGGATCAAGGGGCTGATCCTTGTCATTTGCTGAAGACGTTTCTGTACTACCATTGGCGTCTTCAGTGATTGTGTTGCACGAAGCAATTTCCGGGAACAAGTCCTGAACAGCATCCGACAACCTGTCTTTATTAGTCCAGACATCGTCTATGAGATCGGGTATCTGGGACCAATCGACTGGGCTTTCATTGAAGAAGATTTCATTGGCAGGAGTTTCTTCGGGATGATCAACCGGGAGAGGCTTGAGTTCCGATGTCACGACTTTATGAGACGAGGGGTGAGAGGATGATATCTCAGTGGAAGTCACCTGAGAAGATGTAGCTCCAAATGATACATTACCGGTTGGGGTGTACGTGTCTTAGGAAGTTTCAGAGGCACTATCGTCCTGAGCTATCGCATTGCAGGTCGTCTGGATAGGAGATGCCCCCAGTGCAGACTGTTGGGAATCGGACTCATCCTCAGATGTAAGAGGATCATCGATCCAACTGTTATCTCCATTTTCAGGAGTTAAGGGAAGAAGTTCCCTTTGATTTTCAGGGAATTCTGGTTCTGGATTATGACGAAGATCATTAACGCGATCCTGCTCCTGCTCTATGGCAAGATGTTGCAAGATTCTTACATATTCCTCAAGATCAGGCATAGGAGCCAAATTTTCTTCGTCATCCACTCCTCGTGGTTCACCAATGTTGGGCTCCACCGGAGCATTGGTTGGTGCTGGATCGACAGCATTTTCTTGAAAAGGGTCTTGGTCTTCTTCATCATCGGACCAGGATCCTTATGGCTGCAATGGGTTATACCAGATTACTGGCATAAGATGAGACTCGGGAATCCATTCCTCGTCGGAGAGGTATTCTCCTGTTTCAATGGATTCTTCCCACTCATTGATGGACCCGAAAAGGAATCTTCCGTCTTCTCCTTCCGCACCCCGGGGGCTGACCTGGGTCTCGGCGGAGGAGGGAAAATCTCGGGCATCAACATTTTTTGTACGGGTATGCCATATTTACTTTCTACTTGGAATTTGGAATGGTGATAATCTGGAGATTCACCTTCACAAGTGGAAAGGAAATCAATCCTTTTTTCTAACTTTTCAAATTGCATTAATATTAAGAAATAGACAAGTTTGTTTTTTTAGAATGCCGTAGGAGGCGTTTTTGTTTGTTTGCCGTAAAAGACGATTTTGCCGTGAAAGGCGATTTTACAAAACTCATCAAATGTGGAAGACAAGAATTGTGATTTCTTTTTGTCTCTTTAAGAAATACAAACTACAATAGAAAAGTAAGAAAAGGGATCTAACTTCTCAGGAGATTGTGGGGACACGTTGAGATCGACGGTCGCAAGTCATGTATGGACTTCGCCATCGTCCTTCAAATGAGAACATGTGATGCTATGATCCTTTGGCTTGGCTCCTAACCTCGGTTTTTTAAAGGACAAAGACCAAGAGAAGGTCCTATATCCATTGAAAAACCGAGTAAACGCTGAAAAGCCACGTTTAGGCCATGTTGGAGAAGGAGGCGACCTTAGGGGGGTGGCCCCCCAAGGGACATTGATCACCTTGTGGTGCTTCCGGGAGCAAAGTAGCAGGACTTCATCTCTCTCTTGAATTTTCTAGTTTTTCAGAGCTTGCATTTGGGATTCATTCCTTGCATTCTTCTTGGAACTCACCTCCTTTTATAGGCTTTTGGTAGCCATGAGGTGATTATGGGCATTGATAGCCATGATAAGAGAATTGATGAGGAGTTACAAGTTGATTTTGTAACTCCTTTTTCATGGCTTGTGATTGGCCGATGAAGGTAGTGGGCATTTAATTGCCTTTATGCTTCATGATGATGGGAGTTTCATGGGTTTAATGCCATGATTGCTTGGATTTGTAACTCCCAGATGCTTGAATCTGATTGGGCAGTCCAAAATAATGAGTTAATGACCGCATTAAGTTGTCATAAATGGGTCAATTAACGTCATTAAGTGGTCGCCAAGGCATATGAAGAGTCGCGGGCCGCGCCGCGTCTTTTGAGATTCTTCTTGCGATCATCACAGGTGGATCCACGCATTATTTAATGTCGAATTGCGATGCAATCTCAGACATTGATTGATGTTGGTGGGCCAGTGACATATGTCTTGCCGATTTCACGATCGGTCTGACAGAAAGTGCACTTTCTTGGTCAGCCGGTTGGCGATCTTGGAGCGATCGGTGATGATTTCATGCTTTCGACGGCGGATCGGAGATGTCGACGAAGATCAGTCGTTTTCAAGCATCAAAATTTGGATTTTCCGAAAATCACAGAGGCCGGAACACCCGAAACGCGAAAAGATCGAAAAACGATCAATTTGGTGCAAAATCCGGCGACCCGGATTTGTAGGGTCGCCGGCGACCTTAGGGTTTTTTGCCCTTTGGTCGCCGAGCTTCGTTTTCTGCCGATTTTGTGTCTTTTTCGTTCCTTTTTTCTTCTGTATTTTTCTTGTCATTTTTCCTCAATTATTGACTTCAATTTCTTGGAGAAAACTTGACGAGAACCCGCGCGAAATCGGAGCACAAAGTTTCCCATTTTTCGGGAAAGCCGAAGACTTTGTAGCCGATTTTCCGTCAAGAGTCGAAACTAGGTCAAACGATGTCGGAATGACCTGAAAATTGAGGTGAAGCTTCTTGAGCAGTGGATAGGACCAACCATGGGCTTTTGGGGTCCCATCGATGATTCACTTAATTTTGCTGCGGGGAAAATGCCGAGCTTTGATATGTGGTCAAACGATGTCCGATTAACCTGAAATTTGACGAGGAGTCTATTGGAGTCATTTTGAGACGTTCCATGGGCTCTATTTGGGATGTCATGGTCCCGGGTTGCTCCGCCGCTGGTAGGCTTGATTTTCTCTCGGAGCATCAAAACCTGGTTAAACGTTGTCGGAATGACCTGAAATTCATGCAGCCCTTTGGAGGCATGTTGAAGCCACTCATATACTTGGTTTGATGAGTGATGGCCTCGGTGGTTCCCGCCGCCGGGAGGCTTGATTTTGCTATTCGAGCATTGATGGAGGGTTAAACATTGTCGGTTTGACTTGAAATTTGGCATGGAGCCCTTTGGAGACATTCTGGAGTTATTCGTAGGTTCTGATCAAAGTTTTGGTGTCTTTGACGATGTCGCCGCCGGGAGCGCTTGTTTAGCTGTCGGAGCAGTGAAATGGGGCCAAACGATGTCAGAATGGCCCGAAACCTCAGGTGTACCTCTCTTTTAGCTGTCTTGAAGGATCTCTCAGTTTCTGTCTGATTCTGATAAGATCTGATGCTTGAACTAGCCTTGCCTGTTTTATAGCAGGATGCAGCTTCACGAGGCTTCTTGATGTTGAGGAGACATAGTGACTTTTTTGGTGTCAACAAATGCCCCATCGAGGTACAGCGACGAGTAGCTTTTTGGAGTCGATGTGCCTCGAAGAGAAACTTGGAGGAGAGATTCCAACTTGACCAAGAGTCTTGAGCATTTTTTTTTGAATAGCCTTCTGAGTTTCCGGGGGATTTTATGGTAGTGAGTGGGATCACGTACCATTTCTGTTGACACCAAAAAAGTCACTATGTCTCCTCAACATCAAGAAGCCTCCTGAAGCTGCATCCTGCTAAAAATAGGCAAGGCTACTTCAAGCATCAGACCTTTTCAGAATCAGACAGAACCTGAGAGATCCTTCAAGACAGCTAAAAGAGGGGTACACCTGAGGTTTCGGGCCATTCCGACAGCGTTTGGCCCAACTTCACTGCTCCGACAGCTAAACAAGTGCTCCCGGCGGCGACATCATCAAAGACACCAAAACTTTGATCAAAGCCTACGGATGACTCCAGAATGTCTCCATGCCAAATTTCAAGTCAAACCGACAATGTTTGACCCTCCATCAATGCTCGAGCAGCAAAATCAAGCCTCCCGGCGGCGGCAACCACCGAAGCCATCACTCATCAAACAAAATACATGAGTGGCTTCAACATGCTTCCAAAAGGCTGCACGTCAAATTTCAGGTCATTCCGACAACGTTTGACCAGGTTTCGATGCTCCGGGAGAAAATCAAGCCTACCGGCGGCGGAGCAACCCGGGACCATGACATTCAAAACGGAGCCCATGGAACGTCTCAAAATGACTCCAATAGGCTCCCCGCCAAATTTTAGGTCAATCGGACATCATTTGACCACATATCAAAGCTCGGCATTTTCCCCGCAACAAAATCAAGTGAAGCATCGATGGGACCCCAAACAGCTTCAAAACTCAAATAAAAGCCCATGGTTGGTCCTATCCACTGCTCAAGAAGCTTCACCTCAATTTTCAGGTCATTCCGACATCGTTTGACCTAGTTTCGACGCTTGACGGAAAATCGGCTACAAAGTCTTCGACTTTCCCGAAAAATAGGAAACTTTGTGCTCCGATTTCGCGAGGGTTCTCGTCAAGATTTCTTCAAGAAAATCAAGTCAATAATTGAGGAAAAATGTCAAGAAAAATACAGAAGAAAAAAGGGACGAAAAAGACGAAAAAACGGCCAAAAACGACGCTCGGCGACCAAACGGGCCGAAGCCCCATGGTCGCCCGGCGACCATGGAAATCCGGGTCGCCGGATTTTGCGCCGAAGTGGCCGTTTTCGATTCTTTTCGCATTTCGGGTGTTTTGGCCTCTGTGATTTTCTGAAAATCCAATGTTTAGTGCTTCAAAACCACTGATCTTCGTCGACATCTTGGATCCGCCGTCAAAAGCATGAAATCATCACCGATCGCCTCAAGATCGCCAACCGGCTGACCAAGAAAGTGCTTTCTGTCCGACCGATCGTGAAATCGACAAGACAGATGTCACCGGCCCACCAACATCAACTAATGTCTAAAATTGCATCGCAATCCGACATCAAACAATGCGTGGATCCACCTGTGATAATCGCAAGAAGAATCTCAAAAGGCACAGCGCGGCCCGCGACTCTTCACATGCCTTGGCAACCACTTAATGTCGTTAATTGACCCATTAAAGCAGTCATTAACTCATTATTTTGGACGGCCCAATTAGAACCAAGCATTTGGGAGTTACAAATCCAAGCAATCATGGCATTAAACCCATGAAACTCCCATCATCATGAAGCATAAAGCTGATTAAATCCCACTACCTTCATCGGCCAATCACAAGCCTTGAAAAAGGAGTTACAAAATCAATTTGTAACTCCTCATCAATTCCTTCATCATGGCCATCAATGCCAATGGACACCTCATGGCGACCAAAAGCCGATAAAAGGAGGTTCATTCCAAGAAGAAAAAAGAGAGAAAAGAGAGATCCTAAGTGCAAGCTCTGAAAAACCAGAAAATCCAAGAGAGAGACGAAGTCCTGCTACTTTGCTCCCGAAAGCACCACAAGGTGATCAACGTCCCTTGGGGGGCCACCCCCCAAGGTCACCTCCTTCTCCAACATGGCCTAAACGCGGCTTTTCAGCCCGTTTACTTGGTTTTTCATTGGATATAGGACCTTCTCTTGGTCCTTGTCCTTTAAAAAACTGAGGTTAGGAGCCAAGCCAAAGAATCAAAGCATCACATGTTCTCATTTGAAGGACGATGGCGAAGCCCATACATGACTTGCGACCGTCGATCTCAACGTGTCCCCACAATCTCCTGAGAAGTTAGATCCCTTTTCTTCCTTTTCTATTGTAGTTTGTATTTCTTAAAGAGACAAAAAGAAATCACAATTCTTGTCTTTCATATTTGATGAGTTTTGTAAAAACGCCTTTCACGGCAAAATCGCCTTTCACGGCAAAATCGCCTTTTACGACAAACAAACAAAAACGCCTCTTACGGCATTCTAAAAACTTGTCTCTTTTCTTAATATTTATGCAATTTGAAAAGTTAGAAAAAAGGATTGATTTCCTTTCCACTTGCGAAGGTGAATCTCCGGATTATCACCATTCCAAATTCCAAGTAGAAAGTAAATCTGGCATACCCGTACAAAAATGTTGATGCCCGAGATCTTCCCTCCTCCGCCGAGACCCAGGTCAGCCCCCGGGGTGCGGAGGGAGAGGACGGAAGATTCCTTTCGGGTCCATCAAGTTGGCATACCCGGTGGGACACGTTGACTTGAGAACGTGATGCTTTGATCCCTTGGCTCCTTTCTAGTTGGTGGCCTATGTTGCATCTTGCATCTAAAAAAAAAAAACATGAGATGGGATTTCAATTGTTCTTTCTCACTTCAAAAAAAAAAAAATAAAAAACAAATTTGATCTCTTTTTCTTAAAAGCTCAATTTTGAGAAACTTTGATCCTTCCCTCTTCGAACTTGATAGCTCACAGAAATGTTCGCAGCTATCGTTTGTATCGGGGATTGGGCCATCTTTTCTCTTTGATGAGTCCAAATTGGGATTTCAAAAAAAAATTATAAATTCAAAAAATTTTTAGCTTTCTCTCTTCTGCATTTAAATTTGAGAAACCTTGGTTCCTTCCTTTTCGGATTTAGCGCTCGCAGAAATGTTGAGCCTTTGTTCGGATTGGAACATCATTCGCTCTCTTTGATGAGTTTATAAAAACCCTTTAAAAAAAAGATTTAAAAAAAAAACACTAAGGTTCCACCAGTTGCGTTCTTTGACCAAAGTGGATGTAAGAAAAGCCTTGTTCAGAGTGTGGAGACAGCTAGACTGTTCGAGGCAAGGGTCCACCAAACGGGTTCATTAAGTAATCCTACCCTTACCTGGGGGCTGATCTATCTACTAAGGTTTCATAAGACCGAATTGGAAATCTATGTGCACCTTTCAAAAATTTTTTAAAAAAAAAAAATCTTTTTAAAAAAAAAAAAAAAACTTCTATCACTTTGAATTCAGAGTTGAGAAATCTTGGTTCTTTCCCTTTCGGATTTAGCGCTCACAGAAATGTTGAGCCTTGTTCGAAATGGAACACCATTTGCTCTCTTCGATGAATTCAATCTTGACCTTTAAAAAAAAAACTCCCGTCACTTTGAATTCAGAGTTAAGAAATCTTGGTTCTTTCCCTTTCGGATTTAGCGCTCGCAGAAATGTTGAGCCTTATTCGAAATGGAACACCATTTGCTGTCTTCGATGAATTCAATCTTGACCTTTCAAAAAAAAAACTTCTGTCACGTCTGGATTCACATCCGAGAAATTATGGTTCCTTCCCTTCTGAATTTAGCGCTCGCAGAAATTTTGAGCCTTTGTTCGGATTGGAATACCATTTGCTCTCCTTTATGAATCCAAATCCGACCTTTCAAAAAAAATCCCATCTCGTGTCCTTCCCAAAGATGCGATTTGCAACATTTGTGCCTAGCAGTGCTAGTACGCCCTTTTGGGTCTACTGTATTCGCGACCGACACATTTGTATCTCCAACCTTATATCATTTTACCTCGAGTGAGCCTTGCTTCTCGGTAATTTGAATTAAGGTCTACAATTGCTTCTAGCAGTCACTGGAACGCTCACTCTGAGCCTACCATACTTACATTTTAGAACAGTTGTATCCTCTATGGCTTTTTGCCTTCTTCATCGTCCTTGGGTTGGGCCATGTCCCCTCAAGTGATTTGAAAAGACAAAACCATAGTTGTTCTCCTTTTACGATCACCATATTCTTGTGATTACTAATGGATTTGGTCTTGTTTCAGAAGTTTTCCAAAACTAACAATGGCAGCTTCATTGACCATCACTTTCGATGAGAACAAGACCAGCTTATGCTGCAAGACAAACAAAACAAGCATAAGCGCCCTGCCAGTTGCCGAAGCGTCATCTCCCTCGACAACTCTCTAAACACCGAGTCAACTTCAACTCCCCGAACCATCGTCTTCGGATCACTGGGACCATTCCCACTTCCCGCAGAAGACATTGTACCTGCTAAGAAGCAGAAAACCGCCCCGCAACGTGTCACTAAAATGGCACCAAGGGCGAACACCAAGAATCCTGAAGCCCGTGGCGTTCCCACGAAGCCTCAGCCCACAAGAAACCAGGTTTACACCAAAACTTGGTCCCCGAGATCTTCGCCAAAGCAACGGAGATCCCAAACATCTGCAAAGCCAGCATACTTGGCCCCTCTTAAGGAGAATCAGTTCTACCCTCTCTCTTACATGAAAGAGGAGAAACCTACCCTCCACCCAAAAAATAAACAAAATCATCATGAGCCGGCTTGCTCCTACAAGCCCAAAATCAAATCCTGCATTGTTAGGCCTACACAAAAACATACTGAAGCCTGCAATCCCGCGAGTCGACCCTTCATCTCAACAGGGACCGAGCTCGCAAAATTCAAGTCTTCATTGCGACAGACAAAGGACCGCGTCCAGATTCTGTCCTTGCCAAACTTCAAAGAAGACAAACTCGGCTGCAGCGCACAAGGGACTACATCCTTCATCGCCAGAGCCCAGCCAGATCTGACTGAAGCTCAAATTGCTCGTCGTATGCGTCGCCACACTGCATATCGACAAAAGCGACTCGAGAAACAAAGAACCCAGCGTTCTACTCTCCACGTCTCAAACAAATGGGTCGTAAAAGAAAGACCCGACCAATTCGTTGCTGTTCATATGGTTGGCAAAACCAGAAAACGCCAGAAGTCAGCAACCAAAATCAGTGTTAGACGTCCCATGACTCGCAGTGTCTCTCGGACACGAACACATCTGGAGGAATCTTCCACTCCTCCAAGCCAAGGACATCGGAGTAACCACTCCTCAGATTCTTCATCCAGAAGAATGAGCCCCAGCTCAGTCACCAGGACGATTTCTTCGTTCGAATCCCGAGGGATGAACGTCTTGGCTACAAGTTCTGAGCAGCCTCCACCGCATGATGACGTAACTGCATGCATCCAGCAGTTGGAGCAAGGACAACAGAGAATTGAGACTCTGATGGAAAATCTGATTCTCACTCTACAGCGTCCACCACCTAAGAATGAAACCCCTCCGAATCATGAAGATGATGGGGGTAATGCAGAAAACAATGAGTCTCGCGCCCTTACCAGAAAGGACGTGGACGATATCCTCGCAAAAGCAAAAGAAGAGGAAACATTGAAGGAACATGGGATCAAGCCACCCTACCCTCTATGGATGGACTCGGTTCCGTTCCCTGCAAAATTCAAACAACCTACTCGCCAGACATATACTGGGAAAGGTTCAGCGAGACAGCATGTCATCCACTTCAAGATCCTGACAGGAGCTATTGCGGATCAAGATGCCCTCAAGATTCGCCTCTTCGCAAGTACCCTAAAAGGTACAGCCTTTGATTGGTACTCCACTCTGTCGGAGAACTCCATCCAAAACTGGGTTATGCTGGAGACACGCTTCCTGACCCACTTCCAAGGTGAGGATCATCATGTTACTATGGCTCAATTCTGCAGCCTAAAACAGGGAGAGAATGAGTCAACATACGACTTCATTCACAAATGGAAGGCAATGGCGTACAAATGCTCAGATGTGCTGCCACAAGCATCGCTAGTCGACATCTGCCGAAACAATATGAGAGCAAAAATCCGCTCCATGATTATCGGCAATAAATCAAAGAACCTAGGGGAACTCCTCGAAGCCTCCATGGAAGCTGAAATGGTGATCAAAGCCCTCAACAGTCAGAAATCATCAAAGAAAGAGCCGCCTGCTGTTACAACCTCAAAACCAAAGAAAAAGGAGGTTCTCAATGTGCAGACTAAGTCAGCTCCTCAGCAGCCAAAGAAACCTGAAAACAAAACTGCAGGTAAAAGGCCTGAACTCTCTGATGCCTTCAAAGAACGTGTAGAAAAGAAATATCCGTTCGATGAAGACGTTGAAGAAATTTTTGAGGCTCTTCTAGCAAATGGCAAACTTATTTTTGAGGCTCTCCGTTTGACCAGGTTTCGATGCTCCGAGAGAAAATCAAGCCTACCGGCGGCGGAGCAATCCGGGACCATGACATCCAAAACGGAGCCCATGGAACGTCTCAAAATGACTCCAATAGGCTCCCCGCCAAATTTCATGTCAATCGGACATCATTTGACCACATATCAAAGCTCGGCATTTTCCCCGCAGCAAAATCAAGTGAAGCATCGATGGGACCCCAAACGGCTTCAAAAGTCAAATAAAAGCCCATGGTTGGTCCTATCCACTGCTCAAGAAGCTTCACCTCCATTTTCAGGTCATTCTGACATCGTTTGACCTAGTTTCGACGCTTGACGGAAAATCGGCTACAAAGTCTTCGACTTTCCCGAAAAATAGGAAACTTTGTGCTCCAATTTCGCGAGGGTTCTTGTCAAGATTTCTTCAAGAAAATCAAGTCAATAATTGAGGAAAAATGTCAAGAAAAATACAGAAGAAAAAAGGGACGAAAAAGACGAAAAAACGGCCGAAAACGACGCTCGGCGACCAAACGGGCCAAAGCCCCATGGTAGCCGGCGACCCTGGGTGCATGGTCGCCCGGCGACCCTGGAAATCCGGGTCGCCGGATTTTGCGCCGAAGTGGCCGTTTTCGATTCTTTTCGCGTTTCGGGTGTTCTAGCCTTTGTGATTTTCTGAAAATCCAATGTTTAGTGCTTCAAAACCACTGATCTTCGTCGACATCTCGGATCCGCCGTCAAAAGCATGAAATCATCACCGATCGCCTCAAGATCGCCAACCGGCTGACCAAGAAAGTGCACTTTCTGTCCAATCGATCGTGAAATCGACAAGACAGATGTCACCGGCCCACCAACATCAACTAATGTCTGAAATTGCATCGCAATCCGACATCAAACAATGCGTGGATCCACCTGTGATGATCGCAAGAAGAATCTCAAAAGGCACAGCGCGGCCCGCGACTCTTCACATGCCTTGGCAACCACTTAATGTCGTTAATTGACCCATTAAAGCAGTCATTAACTCATTATTTTGGACGGCCCAATCAGAACCAAGCATTTGGGAGTTACAAATCCAAGCAACCATGGCATTAAACCCATGAAACTCCCATCATCATGAAGCATAAAGCTGATTAAATACCCACTACCTTCATCGGCCAATCACAAGCCTTGAAAAAGGAGTTACAAAATCAATTTGTAACTCCTCATCAATTCCTTCATCATGGCCATCAATGCCAATGGACACCTCATGGCGACCAAAAGCCGATAAAAGGAGGTTCATTCCAAGAAGAAAAAAGAGAGAAAAGAGAGATCCTAAGTGCAAGCTCTGAAAAACCAGAAAATCCAAGAGAGAGACGAAGTCCTGCTACTTTGCTCCCGAAAGCACCACAAGGTGATCAACGTCCCTTGGGGGGCCACCCCCCAAGGTCACCTCCTTCTCCAACATGGCCTAAACGCGGCTTTTCAGCCCGTTTACTTGGTTTTTCATTGGATATAGGACCTTCTCTTGGTCCTTGTCCTTTAAAAAACTGAGGTTAGGAGCCAAGCCAAAGAATCAAAGCATCACATGTTCTCATTTGAAGGACGATGGCGAAGCCCATACATGACTTGCGACCGTCGATCTCAACATGTCCCCACAATCTCCTGAGAAGTTAGATCCATTTTCTTCCTTTTCTATTGTAGTTTGTATTTCTTAAAGAGACAAAAAGAAATCACAATTCTTGTCTTTCATATTTGATGAGTTTTGTAAAAACGCCTTTCACGGCAAAATCGCCTTTCACGGCAAAATCGCTTTTTACGGCAAACAAACAAAAACGCCTCTTACGGCATTCTAAAAACTTGTCTCTTTTCTTAATATTTATGTAATTTGAAAAGTTAGAAAAAAGGATTGATTTCCTTTCCACTTGCGAGGGTGAATCTCCGGATTATCACCATTCCAAATTCCAAGTAGAAAGTAAATCTGGCATACCCGTACAAAAATGTTGATGCCCGAGATCTTCCCTCCTCCTCCGAGACCCAGGTCAGCCCCCGGGGTGCGGAGGGAGAGGACGGAAGATTCCTTTCGGGTCCATCAATCTCAAGGCAAAGTTTTGAAAATGACATGGGGTGTTTGGATTTTGGGTTTTGGATTTTTGTTTTTGACCTTGTGACCTAACAAGCTGTATGTGGCAAGTTAGGGGGTCAGGGTTTGATTTTGATTTTGACATTGTGACCCAACAAGCTGTATGTGGCAGGTTGGGGGGTCAGATTTGGGTTTTTGTATTTGGTTTGGTTTGGATTTTGATTTTGGTTTTGGTCTTGTGACCTAACAAGCTGTATGTGGCGAGCTAGGGGACCGAAATTTGATTTTGTGAAATGTCAATTTCAAGATTTTGGCTCAATTTGGTTCATGAGGTTGGATGGTTTGGTTTTTGGAAACTCATGAGGCTTTCTTCTTTTCTTTTCTTTCTTTTTTTCTTGAATGGTCCCATCAACTCCAAAGAGGCATGGGACTTTTTTTTTTTTTGCTTTTTTTCTTCTTTTTTTCTTTTGCTCTTGGTAAGAGGAATATTTTGACTAAAAGCCACTTTAGTGCCTAGGTGGTCAAACCTGGCTCATATGGGCTAACCCATGGGACCTTAGGCTTTGGAGAAGGCCTAGATCTCATATGGTGTCATTTGTGTAGAGAATATCTAAAAATATCTTTACTTGGAGAGAATTTCTCAAGTTTCCTTTTTGTGGAAAGATTCTCTCAAAATATCGTTCTTTTTAGGAAAGTAGCTAAATTTTAGCACTTACCTCCTTTCTTTCTCCTTGTTTCCTCTTTTGGCTTGCTCTCTTCTATAAAAGCAAGAGGGTTGGTGCTTTTGCTCCGTTGCTTTCTTTTTGCAAGCAATCTTCAAGAGTGTTCTCCAAGATAAGAAGTGCTTTCTCTTCTTCAAGGATCTCCAAGCTTTTCTGCTTCTTCTCCATCAATGGCTTCAAGTAAGTTTTCTTCCTCCACAAGAATTTCCATTGTAGAAGTACCTTCTTCATCATTTTTTTTTCTTCTCTTCTTCTTTTTCTTTTCTTTTCTTGTTTTTTCCAAGCACGTTTTCCCTTTTTTTTCGTGCTTCTTCTTCTCTTTTTTTTTTTGTTTTTTTTTTTCTTTTCACGGTTTTCTTTTTTTTTTTTTTTTACCGTGTATATTTTTTTTCCCACATCCTGACTTTTTTTTTTATCAGCGATCTTTTTTTTTCCTTGTTTGTTCACCATGATAATGAGGCTATGCAATTTCAATATGTATGCATTTTTTTTTATGCATCAAGATAGAAGGCTAGAGTCTCTAGGTCAAGCCAACATGATTTTTGACTTGGACAAAGTTTGATTGGTTTTGACCAAATTGGGTTGGAATTGGTCAAACTTTGGTCAAGGTTTCCTAGCATCTAATGCATGATGATATATATATATATTTGATGCATGAGTTTTGGTAAATGGATTTGGAAGCATGATGATGCATACCTGAAAATTTTTTGCAAGTATTGGGATTTTGAGCTCGCAGCGATGTTGAGCTCTTTCTCGGTCTTGCTGGATTTTGAGGAACTTTGCAATTTTTGGATTCTGAAGCTCGCAACAATGTTGAGCTCTTTTCAAGATTTTGCGGAAGTTTGATGAGATTGGCTCGTTCTCGCAACGATGTTGAGTTCAAACCTTCTTTGAGAATTTCGCACTGACTATGAGCTCGCAGCGATGTTGAGTTCATCTTCAGGCTTCCTGTCTTTTTCGGAGTATTTTCCTTTTCTTCGGAATTGCCCTGGAACCATGTCAAAATTTTGCTAGAATTTTTGTAGCAGAATTCTATCATTTTGATGTTGATTGATTTTTTCTCTTCATCTTTTGCAGGTAGTTCTTCCAGATCGAACAAGGGTAAAGGTCCTATTACTGACGCACCTCGTCGATCTGCCAGATCTTCCAATGCAGCCGTTCAGCAGGCATGGGAGAAAGAGGGGACTCTCATTCGCCAGGTTGAGGAAGCTGAAGGTAATGTCCGGAGGAAGACTTAGGAGCATGAGCAGTGGCAGGTCCTCTGGGAAGAACTTCCTCGTGCTGCAGATGGGTCACGGCATTCGGCCGCGTTTTATGGGGACATTTTGAAGAAGCGTGGCCTAAAAACTTTGGAAGTTAAGGCCAAGGGTCTGCTTGAGGAGTTGAACCTTTGGTTGAAGACCATGTCGGATTGAGCTCCTGAGTTGTAACAAACTCTTTTTCCTTCTTCTTTTTTTTTTTTTTTTGGTACCTCCATGTATAAACAGTTTTGGTACTATATTTTTTGTATCCCCTTCCTTTTACTTAAACAATTTTGAGCAAAAGTTGATGGAAATGTTTGTTTAAGAATATGATCAAAAGGTTGTCATTTTGTGAAAATCTTTTGTCAAATGATTGTTTTGGGCATAAAAGCCAATTTTGTGGCGAAAAGCTTGGTTTTTGATGGTTTGAAAATCGAAATTTTGGATGGCATGAAAGCCTAATTTTGTCTATGGCATGGGAGCCAAATTTGTTTGTGGCATGAGAGCCAAAATTTTTGGATGGCGTGAAAGCCGAATTTTGGAATGGCATAGAAGCCGAATTTCGTTTTGTGGCATGGAAGCCAAATTTTGTTTGTGGCATGAGAGCCAAAATTTTTGTTTGTGGCGTGAGAGCCAAGGTTTTTTTTTTTTTTTGTTTATGGCATACGAGCCAAAGCTTTTTGTTTGTGGCATGAGAGCCAAAGTTTTTTGGATGGCGTGAAAGCCGATTTTTTTTGGAATGGCATAGGAGCCGAATTTTGTTTTGTTTGTGGCGAAAGAGCCAAAGTTTTTGTATGGCATGAAAGCCGATTTTGGAGTTTATAGCCGATTTTTGGCATTTATAGCCGAGTTTTGGCGTTTATAGCCGAGTTTTTTGAAAACCAAGTTTTGTTTTATTGGCGTGAAAGCCGATTTTGGCATTTATAGCCGAGTTTTGGCGTTTATAGCCCTTTTTTGGCGTTTATAGTCTAGTTTTGGCGTTTATAGCCGAATTTTGGTTTTCAAAATGCAGGTATCGACTAAATGTCGCCTCCCCACTGAATGGCCTTGCAAGTATCGATGGAATGTCGCTTCCTTGCTCATTCAGTTTTGCGAGTATTTATGGAATGTCATTTCCTCGCGGGCTGGGTTTTGCGAGTATCGATGGAATGTCGCTTCCTCGCGAATTGGGGTGCAAGTATCGACTAAGCGTCGCTTCCCTGCTTTTCCCAAAACTTTTGGTTTTGCGGGTACTGATTTGATGTTGTTTCCCCGCGATTTTTCAAATTTGAGGTTTTTTCGAACCATTTGAAATTTTGGTTGTGGATATCAACTGGTATGTTGCTTCTCCACGGTTTTTGAAATTTGGGTTGTGGATATCAACTGGTTTGTTGCTTTTCCACGGTTTTTGAAATTTTGCAAGTATAGAATGGGGTTCGTTTCCTTGCAATTTTTGGGTTTTGGAAGTATCGAATGGGGTTCGCATCCTTCCGGTTTTTGGGTTTTGCGAGTATCGACTAAGTGTCACTTCCCCACGGTTTCTAAAAACCAATTTTCTTTTTTTTTTTTTTTGTTTAAAGACACGAAGGTCATAAATTTTGACTTAAAACCATTTTGGTTGTAAAAGCCGAGGCGGTCTAGGGTGAAAATTCCTAAGTCCCGATTTTTGTTTCAAACCATGAATTTTGGGTTCAAGGATCGAAATTTTTGGTTAAGTCCGGGAAAAGGCTCCTAAACTTGGATTTTGGATTTGATTTTTTTTTTTGAACAATGAAACGATGAAAGTAAGCATTGTTTTAAGAGAATTTTTTTTTTTAAACTTCAACATTGTCGCGCCCCCAAAACCGGGATCCGATCTCGGGGACGCGAGCATGGGGAGAATTTGTATTTCCCCTCCCAGGATCCGCGTGTGTGAGGATAACAAAATTCACAACACATCAAAATATTTCGCGGAAGCTATACAAGACGTTACGACCCGGAATCCGTATCCATCGGGTTCCGTGTCGTACTCGATCTGTCAGCACAAGATTGTCATAGACATATTTAAATTCAGACTGGAACCATTCATAATATCAAGATATACAGAGCTGACAGTAATAGGCTTATCATTACCCAACATATTCAAGTTACAAATTAACAAGTGCATTAATTACAACTCCCAAGAAACAGGCTAACAAAAGCCGTACAAAATAACAAGCTAGAACAAATACTGCCCAATGGTATAACGTAACTCCGGAGTCAAGCATGACGTCAACATGACATCGCTGACACAACAAGACTGCAAAACTCGTGGCTCAACAGCCCTCTGCACGCGAACTAGATCAAAACAAGGACCTGCTATCTAGAGCACCAAAATAGAAGTATATCAGACACGACGGTCTGGCAGGTGATCAAAATAGGCAAGAGCATAAACAAAATCGAAGTTTAAAGGAAACAAGAACTAAAAACACTTCATTGAACTTGAAACAAGTGTACCAGATTTAAAAACAATGCATGTACAAGATACTTATCAAGAAATCACTAGTGTATGCACGATATACAAAACAAGACATGAATACATATAATATCATGATTAGTAAATCCACAAAGAGCCCATCCTTTCTCCATCATACATGATGATAAGAGTAAGCACGCAAGACAAGCACGACAAGAAACACGATCCCACGCCACACAAGGTAGACGGGGTGTCCGGCCGCGGAACCGGACCACGAACACGCACGATGTGTCAATTCAAGACACGACTAGTCTGCAGACAGTCCACGAGTTTAAGGACCCCCAGGTAGTGGATCAAGCTAAAAGGGCGGTCCAAGCTCAGTGAAATCACTTATATCATGAATGCATAAAACATGGCGATACACGTTCGAGAGCACGACAAAACAAGAGGGAAATCATTTGTCAAACACGTCACGACAAGGCTAGCACGATAGCATAATATAAAATGCTTAACAAACTGAAGAAATGATTCCCTTTTTCTTTCTTGAAACACGATTCTTGAAACACGTCTTAAATACAAGCTTATACTTGAAATTCGGCCAAATACACGATGAATCACGAAGTATCAAAACAAGATTCTTGGTTCTCGAAACAAATCTTCAAACAACTTATACTTGAAATTCAAGGCGAGTACACGATGATGTACGTAACATCAGAACGGAAGTTCAAACACGAAATCTATCAAGTTTAGGCTAAGACCATTCATTGACCCTTGTGGAGTTGAAACCCAAATGTCGAAGTTTTGATAAGGTTTGGTGCCCCAGAAGTTATAGTACATTTTGGAATTCCAAGTGCACAAGGTCAATAAAAAGGTCTAAAACCTAGTCTAGTTTTCCTTCTCGCAAAAGTCCTTCAAAACAGTCCTTTTTGTAACTGTCGGTCAACGATCGGTTAACCGTCGGTTAACCGAGGTCGATCTGTCGGTCGACCGAAGGCTTGACCGACAGATCCCAGCCCAGAATTGTTGCTCTCTGGAATTCAAACCGACAGATCCTCGGTCGACCGAAGGCGAACCGACGGATGACCTGACAAAAATGTTGCTCTCTGGAAATTGAACCGACAGGTCCTCGGTTGGTGTCGGTCGACCTGTCGGTCAACCGAAACTTGACCGACACCTGACCGACAGGACTCGGGCAGTGCATTTCGAGTCAGATTTTTCACAACTTCTTCCCTTCTTCATTCACATATTCGAACCACCTGCACTCCCCAAGCCTTCATGCTTTCCAAGGGATACATTTCACACATTATAGAGCATTCCATCCACAATTTGTCCATTTATTCCAAAGAGAAACATCAAGACATTTTAAGGTATAAAATCATAAAAACTAACAAGATTAAACATGATTCCAAGAACTTACAAAATCATTGCTAACAAGACAAATGAGGAAGCTAAAACCCATGACTTGAAAGAGCATGAACATGACTTGCATTATGAGATTAAACATGGAAAACATGTCTTAATGAAAGATTGAAACCCTAATGCAAACATAAGCAATATACATAAGAAATCCTATAGAGATCACTTGCCTTTGTCCAAATGCCAAGCAAAACTTTCACAAATCCAAATCAAAGAGTTGATCCACGAAATCTACACAAAAGCCCCAAAAGAAAGCACATAAAAATCACCATTTTTGTCACTACAAAGCCCCATTTCGAAAATGGGTTTGAAAACATAGAAAACAAGTTCTAAATGAACTAAAAGAACACCAAATGAAAAGAGGAACAAGAGCCCTAACCTTTTGCTAGCCAAACAAGAAGAATGGAGGTTGAAGACGATGAATAGTGTCGGGGATTTGGCTCAAAAACGGGTCCAATCGAAGCTTGCGAAGAGAGGAAGAAAATGGCGGAGTCGGATTTGAGATTGGAGCTCTCTTGATGGAAGATCCAAGGGAAAAGACCAAGAGGAAAAAGGCTTTCTCTCCTCTCCACTCTAGGGCAAGGCAAGGACCGGTTGCAGGAAAATGGAAATGGGGAGAGAAGAAGAGGAAGGTTTATATAGTGTCTGGAGGGTGGGTCCCAATGCAGTAGAACTTGAAACGATTAAAACTTGGTCTTGCGGACCCCGGATGAAATCGACGAAGAAGAACAAAACGATCGTCGAAAAATCTAGTTTTCAAAAAGTATATTTTCCCCAATTTATGGAATTTTCGAAATTTATGGACAGATTTAGTGAAAATTGTCATTTTTGCCCTTTTTCTCGAAAAACGCGATTTCTGAGTATTAAATCAAGATGGTCAAAACATGAAAGTTGTTTATAATAATAAAATGAGTCAAAAGGAATAAAATTTGGGATTTTTAGAAACCAATAATAAATTCTCACAAAATACAATTTACAAGGGTCGGGTCAAAACAAAGTCAATGGTCTTTTAGAACTCTCCAAAGTTATGAAAAATCTATTCAAACTCAAAAACAAAGTCAAATCATCTCTAATCTTGTTTAAAAAGTTAAATCATGGTTAAAACAATGCTAAACCCAAAAATTGAGGGTCGGGGTCTTACATCCTCCCCCCCTTAGAATCCATTTGGTCCTCCAAATGGTCTAAACCAAATCAAAAATCAAAAACTCGAAAGATCAAAGAAACACTGAAGACCCAAAGACTAAAGAAAACACCGAAGACTCAAAGACCAAAGAAAACACTGACACCCTAAGTTGAACCTCGGAAACTGAGCTATCCCTGATCAATCCTGACAAAGAGAAGCGCCGGCAACAACACGTCTGATTCGATTGAAAATTCACACTATCACACATAACTGTCCAACAACTTGCTCTTCTAACAAATCCAATGTTCAATAACTCCCGTAGTCATCCCTCTGTGGTCATTTGACGTCCTTACACTGGATCATCTCTTTTACTAACTTTGTTAATCACTGTCTGTCTAAGGAACAACGAGTTCTGTCTCATTCTATCACCTTGAAATTTTTATGCCCACTGTTATACCGAGATGTACACGATGATCCTGACATTTTCATGTAGATGTGATCGTAGACATGCTTTCTCTGAAATAATCTTCATCCCGGAGAAATTCTGGAATCCCATATATCTGCTCTCACTGTACTACTCAGATTCTGGTTCCTTGTCTTCGAAGAATTGGGGGGCGGAGCGTGTCAACCACGGGCTTCAAACGGTGAGTCTCCGTTAGCCCGCATCAGAAATATCCAAGTCCTGACCCTGGGCTTATAAGTCAAACCCCATATTAACTTAGCATGAGGCCTTTTAAAACCGTGCGGCCCCGGAAAACGTAAGAACTCCGTAGTTAAGCGTGCTCGGGCGGGAGCAGTACTAGGATGGGTGACCTCCTGGGAAGTCCCCGCGCGTGCACGTGGGCCAAAGCGGACAATTTCATGCTGAGTTGGGCGGGGCTGTGACAATTGGTATCAGAGCCGAGGATGGCTCTATTTCCGGTGGGGGAGAATGTGAGAACTTGGTCCGGGCGGCACCCTTAACCACGGGGCGGAGCGTGTCAACCACGGGCTTCAAACGGTGAGTCTCCGTTAGCCCGCATCAGAAATATCCAAGTCCTGACCCTGGGCTTATAAGTCAAACCCCATATTAACTTAGCATGAGGCCTTTTAAAACCGTGCGGCCCCGGAAAACGTAAGAACTCTGTAGTTAAGCGTGCTCGGGCGGGAGCAGTACTAGGATGGGTGACCTCCTGGGAAGTCCCCGCGCGTGCACGTGGGCCAAAGCGGACAATTTCATGCTGAGTTGGGCGGGGCTGTGACAAACATAAAGATGGAAATTTCAAAAGGGGTGGGTTTGACGAGCAAGTACCTGGAAACAGGCTTTGGCTGTGTAGATATCGCTCTGACCCGTTTGAAGAAGTCTTCAAGGGTAGTACCACTTCAAGAACTTGCCATTGATGGGTAGCATACATCTGTCTCCTTCCATGTTTAGAAGAGCGTATGCACCGTTGGAGAAGACTTTGTCGATGACGAAGGGTTCTTTCCATTTTGGTTCAAATTTGCCATTGGATTTGTGGGCAAAGACTATGGGTCATTTTACTGCAAGAACCAAGTCACCCTTTTTGTAGGTGCGTTGCCTGACCTTCTTGTCGAAAGATCCTGCCATGCATGCTTGGTACAACTCAATGCTTTGTAGAGCTTCAAGTCGTCTTTCATCGAGATTATCCAGCTCTTGGAGTCTCAATTTGACATTGCTTTCTTGCGTCATGTCATTTTGCAGAGATACCCTTAAGGAAGGAATTTGTACTTCCAAAGGGACAAAAGCTTCACATCCATAGACCAAGGAGAATGGTGTACTATGAGTTGGTCCTCGAACGGTGGTTCGATAGGCCCACAAAGCTTCTAGTAGTTTGTCGCCCCAGTCTCTTTTGTGACTAGAGACCATTTTCTTGAGAATTTTGCAGAGTGTCTTGTTGAAGGCTTCTGCTAGTCCATTCGCTGCTGGATTATATGGAGTCGAAGGACAACTTTGGATTTTGTACTTGTCGCAGAACCTGTAGAATCTGTGATCCCGGAATTGTGGTCCGTTATGATCGACGAATCTTTTAGGTATGCTGAAGCGACAAATAATGTTGGTGCGCAAGAACTGAAGGACTGATGAAGTCTTCATTTCGCTGAGCGCAAATGCTTCTAACCACTTGGAGAAATAATCCGTAGCGGCGAAGATGAAGCGATGACCTTTGCTTGATGGGAGAAAAATAGGACCTACGATGTCCATACCCCAGGCTTCGAAAGGCCATGAGATTGCTGTTGGATGTAGCCATTCTGGAGGCATATGGACATAATCTCCGTGAATCTGGCATTTTTGGCAGTGCTTGGCAAATTGCATTGCATCAGCTACCATGGTAGGCCAATAATAACCTAACCTTTTTATCTGGTTGTAGAGCTTAGGGCCAGCCTGATAGGCTCCACAAAGACCAGCATGTACTTCTTTGAGAGTTTCCTCAGCCTCTTGTTGTGACAAGCAGCGTAGGAGTACTCCGTTGAAGGATTTTCTGTAAAGTGCTTTTGAAGGTATATCCAAATGAAAATTCGGGGTTCGTCTTTGGATGCTTACCCACTCTTTTGGATCTTCAGGTAGGATTCCGTACATGATGTAATCAATGAACGGATCTCTCCAGTCGCCATTCGGAGGTTTGAGGATGGACATCCGACTTCCAACCACTTGGTGGCATTCAGCAACTGCTTGGTGTGTGTTGAGAGGAGGGAGAATCCTTCTTTGACACACTGTGACTTGCATGTTTTCCCCTTCTTGGATTGCTATGGATGCGGCGAGTCCGGCCAAGGCATCTGCACGGATGTTTTCACTTCTGAGGATGTGGGTGATATGGCAGATGTTGAATTTTTATCGAAGCAACTACGCCTTATTGTAGTAAGGTAGCAAATCAGGCTTCCTGACTTCATATTTCTGATTCATCTGGTTGACGATCAGTTGAGAGTCTCCAAAAGCTTCCAGCATGGTGATGCCGGATTCGAGGGCGAGTTCCAATCCTACAATCAGGGCTTGGTACTCAGCTGCATTGTTTGAACATGGTTCCAGTAGCGAGAAGGCGTGTGGAATCATGTATTTGTTGCGGTTGACAAAGAAGATGCCAATTCCCGATATTTGCTTTCCTTTTTCATTTGTCCTGGTTGCACCGTCAAAGTACATGTCCCATGAAGCATTTGATAAGGAAGTTTCCACATTGTAGATAAATTCGTCTGGGAGATCATCCCTGAGTGGAGAATCTTTAGGCAATGGATGCTCTGCGAGAAAGTCTGCTAGAGCTTGGCCTTTGATCGCTTTTTGTGATATACCTAATATCAAACTGTGATAGAAGGATGAACCATTTTGCCAGTCGGGCATTGAGATAACCTGCTTTTGTGACAAGGACCTTTAGGTGGTTGATCCTCGAAATCAGGTAGACTGTGTTCGACAGCAGATAGTGACGCAGCTTTTGTACAGCGAACATTACTGCAAGGCATTCTTTTTCGACTGGGGAGTAGCGATGCTCTGCACCTACCATCATGCGGCTAAGGTAATATAGAGCAGCTTCTTTTCCATCATCGTTTTCTTGTGCGAGCAGAGCACCTAAAGAGTGGTCGAGAGCTCTTGTGTACAAGATAAATGGTTTTCCAGTTGTGGGGGCAGCCATCACTAGAGGTTTGGTGAGGTATGCTTTGATGTCTTGAAATGCATTTTCACATTCAGCATCCCAGACAAAGTCTACACCTTTCTTCATCAGGCAAGAGAATGGACGGCATTTCCCTGATAGATTGGAGATGAACCGTCGAATGTAGGCCAACCTTCCTTGAAGCCCTTTTAATTCTCTTAGGGTTCTGGGAGATGGCATTTCCAGGATAGCCTTGACTTTGGTAGGGTCAAGTTCTATTCCAGTTTTCCGTACTATGAATCCGAGAAACTTACCCGATGAGACACCGAAGAAGCACTTTAGTGGATTCATCCGCAATTTGTGTTTGCGAAGTCGGAGGAAGACTTCTCGAAGATCATCGAGATGGTCTTCTTTTCTTCTGCTTTTGATGGCGAGGTCGTCGACATAGCATTCGACCGTCTTGTGCTGCATATCTTGGAATATTTTCATCATAGCCCTCTGATATGTTGCACCTGAATTTTTCAAACCAAATGGCATGACAGTGTAGCAATACACGCCAAATGGAGTCCGAAATGATGTATGCCTTTCGTCTTCAGCATGCATCTTTATCTGATTGTAGCTAGAGAATCCATCCATGAATGTCATTCGCTCGAACCCTTAAGTGTTGTCAATCATCACCTCTGGTATGGGAAGCGGGAATTCATCTTTAGGACATGCATTATTCAGGTCTCTGTAGTCGATACAGACCCTTATTTGCCCATTTTTCTTTGTCACGGGGACGATGTTGGCCAACTATTCAGGATGTTGTTCTTCGTGGATGAAGCCAACGTTTTTGAGTTTTTGAACTTCTTGTTCAGTTTTGTCCATCATGTCGGGACAGAATCTTCTTTGGCCTTATTTGACAGGCTTGATTTCTTTATGCAAGTCGAGCTTGTGGACTGCTACTTTGGGATCCAAGCCAGGCATTTCGGCATAAGACCATGCAAAGCAATCAACGAACTCGCGAAGAAAAGAGATATACTCGTGTAACTCATCATCCTTTATATTCTTGCTTATGAATACAGGACATGGGTTATCAGGTGTTCCCAAGTTTATCTTTTGAACAGGGTCTTCTGTCGGAAGGTTTGAAGGTGGTTCCTCCACAATGTTTTCAGAGGCTTCCAACTCAACAAGACCTTCTGGAGTGCCAGAGACATTTTTAGAATGGGGCTCTGTTTCTGTCCATGGATCTTCTTGATCAGTGTCCTTCTCATGGCTTGCAATGAGATGGTCCCAATCATTTGCTGGAATTGGGTTGAAGTAACGTACTTCTTTTGGAAGATCACTCTCAGGATCAAGGGGTTGATCCTTTGCTGAAGACGTCTCTGTAACAGTATTGGTGTCTTCAGTAATTGTGTTGCACAGAGCAATTTTCGGGAACAAGTCCTGAACAGCAGCCGGCAACTTTTCTTTATTAGCCCAGACATTGCCTGTGAGATCGGGTATCTGGGACCAATTGACTGAGTTTTCATTGAAGAAGATTTCATTGGCAGAAGTTTCTTCAAGATGATCAATCGGGAGAGGCTTGAGTTCTGATGTCACAGCTTCAGGAGACGAGGGCTAAGAGGATGTTATCTCAGTGGAAGTCACCTGAGAAGATGTAGCTCCAGATGATACACTACCGGTTGGGGTGTACTCGTCTTCGGAAGCTTCAGAGGCACTATCGTCCTGAGCTATCGCATTGCAGGTCATCTGGACAGGAGATGCCCCCAGTGCAGACTGTTGGGAATCAGACTCATCCTCAGATGTAAGAAGACATCGATCCAACTGTTTTCTCCATTTTCAGGAGTTAAGGGAGAAAGTTCCCGTTGGTTTTCAGGGAATTCTGGTTCTCGATCATGACGAAGATCATTGATGCGATCCTGCTCCTGCTCTATAGCAAGATGTTGCAAGATTCTTGCATATTCCTCAAGATCAGGCATAGGAGCCAAATCTTCTTCGTCATCTGCTCCTAGTGGTTCGCCCATGTTGGGTTCCACCGGAACATTGGTTGGTGCTAGATTGACAGCATTTTCTTGAACAGGGCCCTGGTCTTCTTCATCATCAGACCAAGATCCTTGTGGCTGTAATGGGTTATACCAGATTACTGGCATAAGATGAGACTCGGGAATCCATTCCTCATCGGAGAGGTATTCTCCTGTTTCAAGGGATTCTTCCCACTCATCGATATCACTGGTAGTATCACTAGACTCGTATCCATTCATGGAGAATCCAACTACCGAGTTGCAAGAGTATGATGCCCCCTGCACATTTTCATTTTTGTATAGAGGTGGCATGAAATCATCAAGGGTGAATTTTCTTACCGCCTTTGAAGTTTTGGGAAGAGATTCTTCCGTTGTCCCTAGTGAAGCAGTGGAAGAAGTTTCTGCTTTTTCGAGGACTTCTTGTTTTGGTTGAGACTTCTGCTGCTGTTTGAGCTTGCGGAGCTGTCTCTTGGCTTGCCTTCGATGCTGAGCGGTCGGCTTTGTTTTGACGATCTCCCAATTTTCATCATCTAGGAGATCGGGATGCACCCATATAGGCTGTCCATCTGATGTTGGATAGGGAACCAATTCTTGGGACGCTTGAGCCATTTTTATCACCTTGAATGAAGTAGTGATCTTCTCCTTCGATGACTTTAAAGTTTGCCGACATGACACCATGTTGACAGAAGTGGAGCCGTAGTTTTTGTCAAAAGTTATGACTCCATTTTTCCACATCTCATTGATCTTCTCTCTCACAACGAAGCATTGATTGGGAGGATGTGAGATCATCTGATGGTATGGACAGTATCGGGGATCATTGGTTTTGCCAACATCTCCCGGTCTTTTGGGCTCTGGCAAAATGAGTTTGCCATTTGCTAGGAGAGCCTCAAAGATTTCTTCAACATCTTCATCGAACGGATATTTCTTTTCTACACGTTCTTTGAAGGCATCAGAGAGTTCAAGCCTTTTACCTGCAGTTTTGTTTTCAGGTTTCTTTGGCTGCTGAGGAGCTGACTTTGTCTGCACATTGAGAACCTCCTTTTTCCTTGGTTTTGAGGTTGTAACATCAGTCGGCTCTTTCTTTGATGATTTCTGAGTGTTGAGGTATTTGATCACCATTTCAGCTTCCATGGAAGCTTCGAGGAGTTCCCCCAGGTTCTTTGATTTGTTGCCGATGATCATGGAGCGAATTTTTACTCTCATATTGTTACGGCAAATGTCGACTAGCGACGCTTGTGGCAGTATATCTGAGGATTTGTACGCCATTGCCTTCCATTTGTGAATGATCCTCACCTTGGAAGTGGGTCAGGAAGCGTGTCTCCAGCATAGCCCAGTTCTGAATGGAGTTCTCTGGCATAGTGGAGTACCAATCAAAGGCTATACCTTTTAGGGTACTTGCGAAGAGGCGAATCTTGAGGGCATCTTGATCTGCAATAGCTCCCATCAGGATCTTGAAATGGATGACGTGCTGTCTGGCTGAACCTTTCCCAGTATATGTCTGGAGAGTAGGTTGTTTGAATTTTGCAGAGAACGGAACCGAGTCCATCCATAAAGGGTAGGGTGGCTTGATCCCATGTTCCTTCAATGTATCATCTTCTTTCGCTTTCACGAGGATATCGTCCACGTCCTTTCTGGTAAGGGCGCGAGACTCATTGTTTTCTGCATTGTCCTCGTCATCTTCATGATTTGGAGGAGTTTGGTTGTTAGGTGGTGGACGCTGTAGCGTGAGAATAAGGTTTTCCATCAGAGCCTCAATTCTCTGTTGTCCTTGCTCCAACTGCTGGATGCGTGCAGTTACGTCATCATGCGGTGGAGGCTGCTCAGAACTTGTAGCCAAGACGTTCATTCCTCGGGATTCGAACGAAGAAATCGTCCTGGTGACTGAGATGGGGCTCATTCTTCTGGATGAAGAATCTGAAGAGTGGTTACTCCGGTGTCCTTGGCTTGGAGGAGTGGAGGATTCTTCTAGATGTGTTTGTGTCCGGGAGATGCTGCGAGTCACCGGACGTCTAACACTGATTTTGGTTGCTGTCTTCCGGCGTTTTCTGGTTTCGCCAACCATATGAACAGAACGAATTGGTTGGGTCTTTCTTTTTCGACCCATTTGTTTGAGACATGAAGAGTAGAACGCTGGGTTCTTTGTTTCTCAAGTCTCTTTTGTCGATATGCAGTGCGGCAACACATACGACGAACAATTTGAGCTTCAGTCAGCTCTGGCTCGGCTTTGGCGATGAAGGATGTAGTCCCTCGTGCGCAGCAGCCGAGTTTGTCTTCTTTGAAGCTTGGCAAGGACAGAATCTGGACACGGTCCTTTGTCTGTCGTAATGAAGACTTGAATTTTGCGAGCTCGACCCCTGTTGAAATGAAGGGTCTAGGGATGGCAACGGGGCGGGTCGGGGGCGGAATTGGGCTGCCCCGTCCCCGCCCCGAACCTCATGGGATACGCCCCGTCCCCGCCCCGCCCCGCAATTCGGGGTATGTTTAATACCCCGCCCCCGCCCCGGCCCCGCGGGGCCCCGCCCCGATTTGTGACATCCCACGGGATGGCAACAGGGCGGGTCGGGGGCGGAATTGGGCTGCCCCGTCCCCGCCCCGGCACCGAGGGGCCCCGCCCCGATTTGTGACATCCCACCACTGCTTTGGGATGCAACCTCCCAAAGCAGTGTTTTTTTTTTACTTTCGTGAAATACTAGTGTTTTTTTTCTTCTTTGAATGATGCTCATGCTTCACGCTAACATACTTGTTACTTAAATACCCATCTATTTCATGGAGCAAGAAAGCAGTGAAGTCTTTTGAGTCTGACAAAAGAGGTAATGTAAAATGATTGAAGATGTCCAAGAGCTGTTATCTCATACTTAGTTGTTGAATATGAGACTTTTTCTTTCCTTGTTTTATTGTCTTATTCTCATGAAAGGAATTACACCTTGCAGTCCCATCCCTTGACATTATCAGTGTAGATAAATCTCTTTACCATGATCTGTGGCCTACAGACAGTCCAAAATCAACACAACAAGGATTGGTCTATAAGAAAAGGTCAGGCAAACATTGGTCTTTGATCTATGTTATGGTTTCCCATTTCAATCATCTGCATGTGAAAGTCCCAACATATTCGCAATGCCATTTAGCAGAATTAAGTGTATTAGTCTGAGACAACTTGAAAAGAATTTAAATGAAAAGGGAATAGAAAAAATATCTTTTAGTATAAGAGAGATTATAATAGCATGCAAGAACAGCCATTGCTGCTTCTCGATATGCTGCTAATCTAAGCTTTAATTCCTCTGGAATTTCAGTGCTGTCTTCTTGACCGGTTGCAAATGTGTCCTTTTGCTGCAAAAGCATAAGACGAATATAGAAAAGGAAAAAAAAAAAAAAAAAAACAAAATCAGAACAACTGTGAGGCATTTTTTTCTTATCAGCATGCATGAAAGAAAAGAAGACAATATTTACCCTTTCCAAAGCTTCCAGCAGTTCCTCTCGTCCAATGTAGTCTAAATCCTTTCTAGCAGTCAAAATTCCAATCTCATTCCTGCCAAACAGCTCCAAAATGGTGAAACAACGTATCTTCTAGTGAGCAATCAGAAACAAGCAAAAAGTTCTAAACTAATTACAATATATTTTGCAGCTCTGCTCCAGTGAAATCTACTGCAAGCTCTGCAATTTCCTGGAGGAGGATGTCTTTTTCCTCTTCTGACCGAAAAAACTTATTCCTAGCATGCACCTGTAATATGTATAAACTATGCATGAGAACTTCTACCATTACAATAATCCAGAACACATACACAGGTATATATTATCATTAGCACCAAAGAGAGACTACCTTTAATATGGCTAGCCTGCCATCTTTAGATGGTAAACCAACCTGTATAATCTTGTCAAAAAGACCTTTTCTTAAGAGTGCATGATCCAATATATCCAGTCGATTAGTTGCACCTATAACTAATACCTGAAAAAATAATTTCAGCAGAAACATACAAAAATATTGTTTTTATCATCAAGGGAATAATTTTGCACAAAATGTTATGAACCATACACATTACAACATCTATCCACAAAATTTTTAAACAACCACAAACAGAGTTCAAATAGAGTACATGATTGTTCACATAAAAGATACAAGTTGCACCAGCAAAATAGGATAAAAAAAAAAAAAAAAAAGAACCCTGCAACGCCCTTCGAAGCAACAAATGCACCAACAACTAGTTGTCCTCTGTCAGCCTCACTGCCATGCAAAATCAAAATCTAATGAATCCAATAATCACCATATAAACTCTCAAGTAGTTACATAAGTGAAAGTGATACAAAAAAAATTACATTAGAAGGTATCATCCAAGCATAGTTTGATCACTTTCTTCTCCTTCATCATCATCAATGTCATCGAGAATGTTTTGAAACGTGATGGAATCCTTTGAACTTATTTTTAATGAATGACCTAATAACACCAAAAACATATTAAAAATAAGAGAAATTCAATTAAATAACATGTAACTAATTTAAATATTAATTTTGCATACCTCCATCTCTAGGTGAAATTTCATTGTTTAACCAATTCTGAGCACACATCAACACCTCAACCGTATTTGAATGGAGTTTACTATGGTGTGGACTCAACAATCGACCACTAGTGCTGAAGGCTGACTCTGAAGCAACCGTTGACACCGGAATGGCTAG
The DNA here is from genome assembly GCA_028538565.1 of Umbellularia californica. Lineage (NCBI taxonomy): Eukaryota > Viridiplantae > Streptophyta > Magnoliopsida > Laurales > Lauraceae > Umbellularia > Umbellularia californica. The sequence continues at coordinate 36,386,728 of JAPQWN010000005.1, read as the reverse complement.
AATATCCCTTGCCATACGTTGCAAATTGGGATACTTGGGTCCATTAGTTTTCCACCAAGCAAGGATGTCAAAATCAGGAGACTGAGGCAATACATCATCCTCAAGATAGTGGTCCAACTCTAACTTCATGTTTCCAATTGAACCCTTCTTTCTACTACTGACAAACTGATCAAAACTTGCAAGACTATCTTTTTTTACCACATTTGGATTTGATGTAAATGAGTCGTAGCTATCTGTGTCCACAGTTTGGGAACTATATTGATGCATCAAATCCTCACAAATTCCCTTAATCTTCCTAATCTCATCATCTGCATCATCACCATAAATTGTTGGGAAGTAGAATTCCAACAACATCATCTTATACCTTGGATCTAGGATAGTTGCTACACCCATGATACCACTAATGACATTCCAATAACTATTAAATTTGTCAAACATCTGAAATGCCATATTCTTAATCACAACATTAGAATCCAAACAGCACTCCGCCAATGATATTTTAATTTCACAAACTGTTGGAAAATAAATATTTGCGGTAGGATATGTGGTACCTGAGAACAACTTAGTCACATTGAAGAATAACTCTAGTTTCTTGCAAATATCTATTGCAACCTCCCATTCTTCCTCACTTGGCATGCAATCATAGGATGAGTCACGTTGTTTTAAGCGAAAGAAAACATCCTTGTACATCACAGCAGTAGACAACATAAGATATGTAGAGTTCCAACGAGTCTTACAGTCCAGAACCAATTCTTTAGCTCTTTCTATATGCAACTGTTGCACTGTCTCTCCAAATTTTTGTCTTCTCTTTGTTGATGCTATCCAAAATACCACACTACCTCGAATTTTTTCAATTGCTACCTTAATTACACCCAACCCATCTTGAACAATCAGATTAAGAATATGCGCGGCACACTGCATATGCAACAAGGACCCGTGCAACATAAGTGAACTTTTTTGAAGCCTCTCCGAAAGAATTTTAACCATGGCATCATTTGTACTACAATTATCCACGGTCATTGTAGACAACTTCCGGTCAATATTCCATTCCAACAAAGCAATCCAAAAGTGGATCCGCAAGAACCTCCTTTGTATGTGGAGAAGGCACATAAATGAACCTGAAACATAAGTAATTATTGAGTTTGATTAGTTTAAAAAAATCTACTTGTTCAATAATTAGGTTCAAACAATCTAAAATAATATATAAAAAAAAGAAGTATATACCTCATAACTCGATTATGTAAATTCCACGAGTCATCGATAAAGTGTGCCGTTACAACCATAAACCCCCTCTTTTTGTTACTTGATGTCCACATATCATTTGTAATGGCAACTCTGCCTCGATTCTTATCTAACTTTTTCATCACATTCTCTTTCTCACAATTATAGATTTTGAAGATTTCGCTCTTTATTGTATTTCTGCAAACCATTTTAAACAAAGGTTGCAATGAAGATACAAATCTTCTAAACCCAAAATGCTCCACTATAGAAAGAGGATACTCATGCAAAATAATCATATTTGCAAGTTCCCTCTTTGATACTTCTTGATCAAAGTGATGGGCAGTCAAACTCATTCTTTCATCAGCCATATTTTGTTGATTCACCAAAACTTGTTGTCTCATATCCGTAATATCTTTATACTTTCGCTTTGGACATCTCTTAAAATGGTCATGTAAATACTTGGTCCCATTTTTAGTTTCTCCACCAAGGGATTTGGAACAATAATGGCACACTGCCCTATAAACCCTATCAACTGATATTCTTTTATAATGACTCCACATAGCCGACTTCAATCTTGACTTTCCACTATCATTAGCTTCAACTTGATCAGAATTGACAGGACTTGAAGAATCATTGGATTGATTCTCTTCAAAAGGGATCATAGGTGATTACGTACTTTCGGAAATTGGTGAAGAAGTTTAAGATTCACTAACCATATCATCATTTCCAGGAGAAGATGATGAAGACATTTTGACGAAATCTGCAAAAATTCTTTTAGTAATTGCTTTCAATGAGTCCAATTTATATATATAAATGGTTACAAACAGAGACATCTAATACTTTATCCACTCATCCCACCACAACTACCTTAATTGAGCAAGATTCAAGTCCTAGAGCTTGATTACAGAGACAACCATGTGACATATTCATAATCAAGTATCAAAAGGTGTGGTCCTGCCCAATTGGGACATTTTCTCTTTTGGAACATTATTGCAATAATTCTAGACTGTGTTTTTATTAGGATTTCTAAGGAAAATATTATTGAAAAATTAAGTAAAAACAAAAAATAAAGCAAAGATATTACATGAATTATTCAAATTCTAGGGGAAAAGTGAAAAACAAAGAGACTACAAAAAATTAAATAAATAATGTTTTGGTGGGCTTGATTCTTGTAAATCATGAAAATATGCAAATATATGTTGGACATTCTTTAATAGTTTGGATAAATCTAATGTAGGTGGACTTGTGTAATTCTTCGTCTGGGCCAGATGAGTAGCATGTGGAGGACTATTAAGTTCATAGAGTAAAACCATAAATGGGTATTTCTCTTTCATTTTAACTATCAACTTTGAGGAATCAATTCCAGTGGTCATTTCTCAAAGTCTAGAAGGCCTGTGTGTGGTGTGTTCTGAATTTCCTGCATTCAGCAGAGCATGCATCACAAGCTCACAGATTGCATGATCACTAGAGATTGATATATTTGCATGGAATACAGTGCAAATGTAGCCATGATGCCTTTAGCAAAAAACTTAGTGACAAGAGTCACAAGCCCTGTCATTAACATAGGCCTTTGAAAGTGTCTAACCTCCAACTTCAGCCCTGGAAAATGCAGGGGATGCATCAATAATGTCTTCAAGATGGAAATTCCTCACACTGCCAACATTGTCTGTGCTATGCAGAAAAATGAAAAGATAGTCTGCCATCTCTGATAAAAATCACATAAAGAACAAAACAACAAAAAGAACCATAAAAGATACCAAGAGGTAAAACCTGGGTGATGGATGGAAATCTTGAAGGCCACATTACTTTATCCTTTGAAAAAGTTCATAATACAAACATTTCATGCTGCCAAAACCACTATTCCCAGAGATTGAATAGACAAAATAGTTGCTCAATTAAAATTTATAATACAAACATTGCATACAAACCTACGGTGTGATTGAGAAGCCAAGGTGGCAGTGACTTTTGAAAGACAGAGAGATCAATCTACAAAATCTAGCTATCTGATCATTATCAAATTATATCAAGTTCCTCAATCAGTAGGATGCATGATGCATTGGTGCCTCCTCAAGTACTGATGTAAAGTTGGTTCTGATGTTGAGGATGAGCTGGTCCATGTTCCATGCAACGTGCACATCATAGTAACTGTACTCCATCCTAGCCGACCATCACAGACTGGTTTCCTCAGTTTTTTTACATTTCTTATAGGAAGGTAAAACCAGGGTGATGGATGGAAATCTTGAAGGCCACATTACTTTATCCTTTGAAAAAGTTCATAATGCAAATATTTCATGCTGCCAAAACCACTATTCCCAGAGATTGAATAGACAAAATAGTTGCTCAATTAAAATTTATAATACAAACATTGCATACAAACATTTCATGCTGTTGTCAGCCTTGACACTAAAAGACATGGGTACCCTCGAGCTCTCATATAAAGAAATTAAAAAGATCTCAACACACACCCAAAAAAAATTAAAAAGAAACCTCACACGAGAGAGAGAGAGAGAGAGAGAGAGAGAGAGAGCATTGCATCCCATCCCTATGTTTTCAACAAGAGATGGGGCCATTTCAAAGAATGCCCAAAATATGTTTCTTATGACCTGAGAAACAGAACCACAAAATAGCTGTCTCCAGAACTCTATATATGTTTTTCCTAGTATCCACACAGTCCCTAACGCTGTTTCTGTTGAATGTTCCAAGCAGGTAAGGATATAGACTTCAATCCCTATTGCCACCAGTGTATGGCTGCTACTGCTGCAAGTTGTTGTGGGTTTTAATGAACCCACTCTAATCTCCTATATTACCACTAATTTTTTGCTTATTTTTCCGCCGTCTTTACTCTTACTCAACAAATATTAGCTTTAAAATCTGCATAAGATTAGGGATTTCAGATCGAAAACGTACCCTCGAGCGAGATGAGCGAAAGGCCTCTCTCTCTCCTTTTCTTGCTTTCTGCTGCCGCTGGTGGGAAGGAGGAGAAAGAGAGAGAAAGAGCTGAAACCGTCGGCTGGTCGCTGGGAGTTTGGGATGGGAGTCTGAGAGCAGGGAGTCGAGAAAAAGAGTGAGAGGGGCTAGGGTTACTTATGTCTGATAGCAGGGAGTTGAGAAAAAGAGTGGGGCTAGGGTTACTTACTAGTTACTATATATATTATAACTTATATATTATTTATCATTTATTTAAAAGAAAAATGTTAAAGGCTACATTGAGCTCATTTCCATCTCTTGGATTTTGAAATCTTTTGGTATTGTGAAATTAATGGAACTTTATTTTTAAAATAATAATTTCGCTGATCAAACATTTTGTTTGGATATCTATTGGACTCATGGCTTGGAAATTCTAGAATCTTTTGAAATTTTGAAATATTTTTCTGGACATCAATTGGGATTGGGCCTAATTATTTCTTCATGTGTTTCTCAATAAAAGCTCCATTCTAACTCAAGACCCAAATAAGAAATTTTTTCTTAACTTCATAATTTTTCTTTCAAGGCAAAATAAATTAAATTTTGGATTGACTACAAAGAAAAAGGTAAATTCATTTATTTTACATGGTAAAAAGCACATGAATGATTCATCTATGTTGTCTTCATGCCTTTAATAATATTAATAAAAAAAAAACCTCAACCATGCTGATTCATTTGCCCGAAACTCAGGCCCCTCTCAAAACATCAGTCTTCCTAGGGACCATGACATTTTTCCCAAAATAGAATAAAAAGATCTCTCAGCATAAATATTTTATAAGTGTGGGGCACTATTAGATTGTTTAAAATTTTTTAAAATTATCTAAAATTAATATTATAAATTTTCCTTTACCTAAAAGTGAGTTTTATTCTTATAAGATTTTCTCTAAACCCTTGAAGGTCACTAATATACACTTGAAAATATCATATATGCTTTGAGACATTTTTTATAAAAGAGACAATATATCTAAAATATCATAAACTCCATCAATACATGGTTTCACTTCATTTCTGGTATTGAACTCCACTCACTAATAAAGAGTAATTACACATATAATTAAAATTAGTATAATGTATAGTGTTGTTAGTATGATTAGAATCATATTAAGTTACTAACTATAATTTACCTTGCTATTTCTAATTCACATGAGTTATTATAAGCGTATAGCATGATATATCTTGTAATGCAGCTAACGCTATATCAAATTAGTATAATTATATTATTATTAGTATGATTAGAATCATACCAATTATAATTTATCTTACTATCTAATCATATATATTATTATAAGCTTAAAGCATGATCTATCATTCTATTATATTCGTTTTATTTAATATGATTTATCATGTCGCAATTTAACATTATAAATTATTAAAGTCAAATAAGCTTAGATAGATTTTTAACAACTTTAATTTCATTAAATTTGAATTAGAGGGAATGGGATCATATTATATGCTTTTATAATGTCTAGGATTCAATCAATTACATATTTAACTTTAACAAAAGTCTTCAATCAATCTACTTAACCCTTAATAACAACATAAAATCAATATATACATTTACATATAAACATGTTTATTTATTATAAAAGAAATCTAAAAACTATTATATTTTTTAGAAGATTATTAGTTTCAGGGCGGGTTACGGGGCGGGATATGGGGCGGATCAACGGGGCGGGGCATGGGGCGGATCAACGGGGAGGGGCAACGGGACGGATCAACGGGGCGAGGCATGGGGCGGGGCAACGGGGCGGATCAACGGGGTGGGGCAGGGCGGGGAATTGGGTAGACCCATCCCCGCCCCGCCCCGGCTTCGGGGTATGTTTTTTTGCCCCGTCCCCGCCCCGTCTAAGAGTCGGGGCGGGGAAAACCCGTACGGGGCAGGGCGGGCACTCCGGGTTGGGGCGGGGCGGGTTAAAAATGCCATCCCTAGAAGGGTCAACTCGCAGGAGTGCAGGCTTCAGCATGTTTTTGCGTAAGCCTAACAATGCAGGATTTGATTTTGGGCTTGTAGGAGCAAGCCGGCTCGTGATGATTTTGTTTGTTCTTTGGGTGGAGGGTAGGTTTCTCCTCTTTCATGTAAGAGAGAGGGTAGAACCGGTTCTCTTTGAGAGGGGCCAGGTATGCTGGCTGTGCAGATGTTTGGGACCTTCGTTGCTTTGGTGAAGATCTCGGGGACCAAGTTTTGGGGTAAACTTGGTTTCTTGTGGATTGAGGCTTCGTGGGAGCGCCACGGGCTTCAAGCTTCTTCATGTTTGCCCTTGGTGCCATGTTAATGACACGTTGCAGGGCGGTTTTCTGCTTCTTGGCAGGTATAGTGTCTTCTGCGGGAAGTGGGAATGGTCCCAGCGATCCGAAGACAATGGTCCGGGGAGTTGAAGTTGACCCGGTGTTTGGAGAGTTGTCGAGGGAGATGACGCTTCGGCAACTGGCAGGGCGCTTATGCTTGTTTTGCTTGTCTTGAAGCATAAGCTGGTACTTGTTCTCATCGAAAGTGATGGTCAATGAAGCTGCCATTGTTAGTTTTGGAAAACTTCTGAAACAAGACCAAATCCATTAGTAATCACAAGAATATGGTGATCATAAATGGAGAACAACCATGGTTTTGTCTTTTCAAATTACTTGAGGGGACATGGCCTAGCCCAAGGACGATGAAGAAGGCAAAAAGCCATAGAGGATACAATTGTTCTAAAATGCAAGTATGGTAGGCTCAGAGTGAGCGTTCCAGTGACCGCTAGAAGCAATTGTAGACCTTAATTCAAATTACCGAGAAGCAAGGCTCACTCGAGGTAAAATGATATAAGGTTGGAGATACAAATGTGTCGGTCGCGAATACAGTAGACCCGAAAGAGCGTACTAGCACCGCTAGGCACAAATGTTGCAAATCGCATCCTTGGAAAGGACACGAGATGAGAATTTTTGAAAGGTCAAATTTGGATTCATAAAGGAGAGCAAATGGTGTTCCAATCCAAACGAAGGCTCAACATTTCTGCGAGCGCTAAATTCAGAAGGGAAGGAACCAGATTTCTCGGATGTGAATCCAATAATGACGGGAGTTTTTTTTTTAAGGGTCAAGATTGAATTTATCAAAGAGAGCAAATGTTGTTCCGTTCCGAACAAAGGCTCAACATTTCTGCGAGCGCTAAATCCGAAAGGGAGGGAACCAGATTTCTCAATTCTGAACTCAAAAGTGACGGAAGTTTTTTTTTTTTTGAAAGGTCGAGATTGAATTCATCAAAGAGAGCAAATGGTGTTCCATTCCGAACAAAGCTCAACATTTCTGCGAGCGCTAAATCCAAAAGGGAAAGAACCGAGATTTCTCAACTCTGAATTCAAAAGTGACATAAGTTTTCTTTTTTTTTATTTAAGATTTTGTTTTTTAAGGATTTTTTTTTGAAAGGTGCACATAATTTCCGATTCGATCTTACGAAACCTTAGTGGATAGATCAGCCCCCAGGTAATGGTAGGATTACTTAATGAACCGGTTTGAAGGACCCTTGCGTCGAACAGTCTAGCTGTCTCCACAATCTGGACAAGGCTTTTCTTAAATCCACTTTGGTCAAAGAACGCAATCGGTGGAACCTCAGTGTTTTTTTTTTTTTTTTTTTTTTTGAACCCTTTTTGAAAGATTTCTAATGAACTCATCAAAGAGATCGAAAGGTGTTCCAATCCGAACAAAGGCTCAACATTTCTGCGAGCGCTAAATCCGAAAAGGAAAAACCAAAGTTTCTCAAATTTGAATTGAAAAGAGAGAAAACTGATTTTTTTTTAAATCCCAATTGGACTAATCAAAGAGAAAAGATGGCCCAATCCCCGATATGAACGATAGCTGCGAACATTTCTGTAAGCTATCAAGTTCAAAGAGGAGAGGATCAAAATTTCTCAAAGTTGAATCTTGAGAAAGAGAGATCATTTTTTTTTTTTGAATTTGAAATGAAGGTATTTTTTTTTTTTTTTGAAATCCCAATTGGACTCATCAAAGAGAAAAGATGGCCCAATCCCCGATATGAACGATAGCTGCGAACATTTCTGTGAGCTATCAAGTTCAAAGAGGGAAAGATCAAAATTTCTCAAAGTTGAGTTTTTAAGAAAAGGAGATCAGATTTGTTTTTTTTTTTTTTTTTTTTTTTTTTTGAAGTGAGAAAGAACAATTGAAATCCCATCTCATGGTTTTTTTTTTTTTTTTAGATGCAAAATGCAACATAGGCCACCAACTAGAAAGGAGCCAAGAGATCAAAGCATCACGTTCTTAAGTCAACAAGTCCCACCGGGTAAGCCAACTTGATGGACCCGAAAAGGAATCTTCCGTCCTCTCCTTCCGCACTCCGGGGGCTGACCTGGGTCTCGGCGGAGGAGGGAAAATCTCGGGCATCAACATTTTTTGTACAGGTATGCCAGATTTACTTTCTACTTGGAATTTGGAATAGTGATAATCCGGAGATTCACCTTCACAAGTGGAAAGGAAATCAATCCTTTTTTCTAACTTTTCAAATTGCATTATTATTAAGAAAAGAGACCAGTTTGTTTTTTTAGAATGCCGTAAGAGGCGTTTTTATTTGTTTGCCGTAAAAGGCGATTTTGCCGTGAAAGGCGATTTTACAAAACTCATCAAATGTGGAAGACAAGAATTGTGATTTCTTTTTGTCTCTTTAAGAAATACAAACTACAATAGAAAAGTAAGAAAATTGATCTAACTTCTCAGGAGATTATGGGGACATGTTGAGATCGACGGGCGCAAGTCATGTATGGACTTCGCCATCATCCTTCAAATGAGAACATGTGATGCTTTGATTCTTTGGCTTGGCTCCTAACCTTAGTTTTTTAAAGGACAAAGACCAAGAGAAGGTCCTATATCCAATGAAAAACCGAGTAAACGGACTAAAAAGCCGCGTTTAGGCCATGTTGGAGAAGGAGGTGACCTTGGGGGGGTGACCCCTCAAGGGACGTTGATCACCTTGTGGTGCTTCCGGGAGCAAAGCAGCAGGACTTCATCTCTCTCTTGAATTTTCTATTTTTTCAGAGCTTGCACTTGGGATTCTTTCATTGCATTCTTCTTGGAACTCACCTCCTTTTATAGGCTTTTGGTAGCCATGAGGTGATTATGGGCATTGATAGCCATGATGAGAGAATTGATGAGGAGTTATAAGTTGATTTTGTAACTCCTTTTTCATGGCTTGTGATTGGCCGATGAAGGTAGTGGGCATTTAATTGCCTTTATGCTTCATGATGATGGGAGTTTCATGGGTTTAATGCCATGATTGCTTGGATTTGTAACTCCCAGATGCTTGAATCTGATTGGGCCGTCCAAAATAATGAGTTAATGACCGCATTAAGTTGTCATAAACGGGTCAATTAACATCATTAAGTGGTCGCCAAGGCATGTGAAGAGTCGCGGGCCGCGCCGCGTCTTTTGAGATTCTTCTTGCGATCATCACAGGTGGATCCACGCATTGTTTGATGCCGGATTGCGATGCAATCTCAGACATTGATTGATGTTGGTGGGCCAATGAGATCTGTCTTGTCGATTTCACGATCGGTCGGACAGAAAGCGTAATTTCTTGGCCTTTTTGGTAAGGGCGCGAGACTCATTGTTTTCTGCATTGCCCTCATCATCTTCATGATTCGGAGGGGTTTCATTGTTAGGTGGTGGACGCTGTAGAGTGAGAATAAGGTTTTCCATCAGAGCCTCAATTCTCTGTTGTCCTTGCTCCAACTGCTGGATGCGTGTAGTTACATCATCATGTTGTGGAGGCGGCTCAGAACTTGTAGCCAAGACGTTCATCCCTCGGGATTCGAACGAAGAAATCGTCCTGGTGACTGAGCTGGGGCTCTTTCTTCTGGATGAAGAATCTGAGGAGTGATTACTCCGGTGCCCTTGGCTTAGAGGAGTGGAGGATTCTTCTAGATGTGTTCGTGTCCGGGAGACGCTGCAAGTCACCGGACGTCTAACACTGATTTTGGTTGCTGACTTCTGGCGTTTTCTGGTTTTGCCAACCATATGAACAGCAACGAATTGGTCGGGTCTTTCCTTTTCAACCCATTTGTTTGAGACATGGAGATTAGAAAGCTGGGTTCTTTGTTTCTCCAGTCTCTTTTGTCGATATGCTGCACGGCGACGCATACGACGAGCAATTTGAGCTTCAGTCAGCTCTGGCTGGCTCTGGCGATGAAGGATGTAGTACCTCGTGCGCAGCAGCCGAGCTTATCTTCTTTGAAGCTTGGAAAGGACAGAATCTGGACGCGGTCCTTTGCCTGTCGCAGTGAAGATTTGAATTTTGCGAGCTCGGCCCCCGTTGAGATGAAGGGTCGACTCGCAGGAGTGCAGGCTTCAGCATGTTTTTGTGGAGGCCTAACGATGCAGGATTTGATTTTGGACTGGTAGGAACAAGCCGGCTCATGATGATTTTGTTTGTTCTTTGGGTGGAGGGTAGGTTTCTCCTCATTCATATAACAGAGAGGGTAGAACCGATTCTCCTAGAGAAGGGCCAGGTATGCTGGCTTTGCAGATGTACGGGACCTCCGTTGCTTTGGTGAAGATCTCGGGGACCAAGTTTTGGGGTAAACCTGGTTTCTTGTGGGAGCGCCACGGGCTTCAGGCTTTTTGTTGTTCGCCCTTGGTGCCATGTTAGTGACACGTTGCGGGGCGATTTTCTGCTTCTTGGCAGGTATAGTGTCTTCTGCAGGGAATGGGAATGGTCCCAGCGACCCGAAGACGATGGTCCGGGGAGTTGAAGTTGACCCGGTGTCTGGAGAGTTATCGAGGGAGATGACGCTTCAACAACTGGCAGGGCGCTTATGCTTGTTTTGCTTGTCTTGAAGCATAAGCTGGTACTTGTTCTCATCGAAAGTGATGGTCAATGAAGCTGCTATTGTTAGTTTTGGAAAACTTCTGAAACAAGACCAAATCCATTAGTAATCACAAGAATATGGTGATCATAAATGGAGAACAACCATGGTTTTGTCTTTTCAAATTACTTGAGGGGACATGGCCTAGCCCAAGGACGATGAAGAAGGCAAAAAGCCATAGAGGATACAATTGTTCTAAAATGCAAGTATGGTAGGCTCAGAGTGAGCCTTCCAGTGACTGCTAGAAGCAATTGTAGACCTTAATTCAAATTACCGAGAAGCAAGGCTCACTCGAGGTAAAATGATATAAGGTTGGAGATACAAATGTGTCGGTCGCGAATACAGTAGACCCAAAAGGGCGTACTAGCACCGCTAGGCACAAATGTTGCAAATCGAATCCTTGGGAAGGACACGAGATGGGATTTTTTTTAAAAGGTCAAATTTGGGTTTATAAAGGAGAGCAACTGGTATTCCAATCCGGACCACAACTCAATATTTCTGCGAGCGTTAAATCCGAAAGAGAAATGAACCAGAATTTCTCAAATGTGAATCCAGTATCGACGGAAGTTTTTTTTTTTTTTTTTTTTTTTGAAAGGTCAAGATTAAATTCATCAAAGAGAGCAAATGGTATTCCAATCCGAACCACAACTCAACATTTCTGCGAGCGTTAAATCCGAAAGAGAAAGGAACCAGAATTTCTCAAATGTGAATCCAGTATTGACGGAAGATTTTTTTTTGAAAGGTCAAGATTAAATTCATTAAAGAGAGCAAATGGTATTCCAATCCGAACCACAACTCAACATTTCTGCGAGCATTAAATCCGAAAGGGAAGGGAACCAGAATTTCTCAAATGTTAATCCAGTATTGACGGAAGTTTTTGTTTTTTTGAAAGGTCAAGATAAAATTCATCAAAGAGAGCAAATGGCGTTCCAATCCGAACCACAACTCAACATTTCTGCGAGCGTTAAATCCGAAAGGGAAAGAACCAAGATTTCTCACTTCTGAACTCAAAAATGACGGGAATTTATTTTTTATTTTTTTTTTCTTTTTTTTTTCTTTTGGAAAATGTCGCGACCCCGGACCGGGACCCGGGCCCGCGACCGCGCGGCGGCATGATTAACCAACACAGAAAACACACCGTCGTTGTTTTATTTATTTTCCCACAGGTTTCCGCGGTGAGGATCCCAAGACACGGGTCGAGCTCACACGAATGGATATGCGGAAGCGTGTAGCAAAACAATTCATACAAATCTTTAACGGTAAGATACAAGAGAATACTAATATCGAGACAAGGTATCAAAAGAGAATGTCATCAAAGCATTCCAAGCATGATTAAAGTTTCAATGTTTAATAAAAGTACTTTTGTTCAAGTTACAAAACCCAAAGAGGCCAACAAAGGCCAATACAACAAATGGAACCCCAAAAGAACAACCCAACATAACCCAAGCTAGGTGAAATGAGAATCAAGACTCCGACCGGCGTCTAGATGACGTCGTTGGGCTGCCACTCGAGTACTGGGGGTGGCTCAACAACCTCCTCCGGGCACTCCTCGTCACGCGTGAACACTCCTGCACCTGGACACCAAAACACAAGCATCAAACACGACGGTTTGGCAAATAAACAATTTAGACATAATATAAGAAATAATGCTAAAACAGTTCAAGAGTTAGATACACGTTTCAAGTTTACGAAACTAGCATGAGTACTTATAATATCATGAAAAGATAAATCCACATAAAGCTCATCCTTTCTCTGTCATACATGATGACAAGAGCAAGCACGCACGACAAGCACGACACGAAAACACGATCCCACGTCACACAAGGTAGACGGGGTATCCGGCCGCGGAACCGGACCACGAACACGCACGATGTGTAATAAAATACACGACTAGTCTGCAGACAGTCCACATGTTTAAGGACCCCCAGGTAGTGGATCAAGCTAAAAGGGCAGTCCAAGCTCAGTGGTATTCTCTTATATCATGAATGCACAAAACACGGCGATACACATTCGAAAACACGACAAAACAAGAGGGAAATCATTTACCAAGCATAACACGGCAAGACTAGCAAAATAGCATAATATAAATGCTTAACAAACTTAAGAAATGATTCCCTTTTGATTCTTAAAACACATCTTGAAAACGAACTTGCACTTGGAAATCAAACGAGAACACGATGATGCATGAAGCACCAAGACAAGAGTTCACACAAATCCATCAAGCATAGGCTAAGACCAATCCCTGACCCTTGTGGAATTGAAAACCAAATGTCGGAATTCAATAAAACTTGGAGTCCCCGAAGGTATATTACATTTTGGGAATTTCAAGTGCACAAGATCAATAAAAAGGGTCTAAGACCAAGTCTAGTTTTCATTCCCGAAAAATCCTTCAAAACAGTACTGTTTGGTGTGGTTCACGCCTCTCTACCGGTAGAAATTCCGGTTTAAGATGTTCTACCGGTAGAACTTCCGGTTGAAGCGCTTCTACCGGTAGAACTTCCGGTTGAAGCACTTCTACCGGTAGAACTGAGGTTCACAGTTTTTCTCAACTCTCTGCCACAATTTGGGCCGTTTCTACCGGTAGAACTTCTGGTAGAACTAAGGTTCACAGTTTTTCTCAACTTTTTGCCAAAATTCGAGCCACTTCTACCGGTAGAACTTCCGGTAGAACCTCGACGTTCAATTTTTTTTCACACTTCTCTCCCATCTTCACTTCCATATTTTTACCCCTATGCTCCCCAAGCCTACAAGCTTTCCAAGGGATGATTTCCACACCAAAATTCATTCACATTTCATTCAAAACATCAAAATCACCAACCCTTATACATTCAAATCATGAATCACTAACTTGTAAGGCTTTCCATAGAAAAATATACTTCCATTCAAAACAAAACTTCTAAATTAAATGAAGAAATTAGTAACCATGCTTATCAAGATTAAATAAGCTAGAAGAGGTTAATAACATGAAAGGAAAGACAAGTTCCATGATAAATAACATTTCCAAAAGTAAACTGCCCTAAAACTTGCAATGTACTAGGAAGAACTAAAATGTTTACTTGCCTTAAACCAAAGTCAAGGAAAGCTTCACAAAATCAACAAGAAGAGGTGCTCCACGTAATCTACACAAAACCCCCAAAATGGAGCATACAAAAATCAACATTTTGGCCATTACAAATCCCCATTTCGAAAATGGGTTTGAAACCATGACAAACAAGCTCTAGGTGAGCTAAAAAAACATCAAATGAAAAGAATGAAAAGGAACACCAACCAAGAGCTAGCTGAAACAAGGAGGATAGAGCTTGAAGATGATGAATAGTAGTGAAGGTTGGCTCCAAAAACACTCCAGCTGTAGCTTGAGAAGAGAGGAAGAGAATGGCGGAGTCGAATCGGAGAATGGAGTCTTCTTCTTAGATGATTTCAGTGGAAAAAGATCAAGAAGGAACTTGCTTCACTTCTCCACTCTAGGGCAAAAACGTTGCAGGATTTTGGAAAAAGGGCAAAGAAGGAGAAGAAGAGTTTATATAGTATCTGGAAATGGGTCCTTTTACAGCTGAACTTTGAAACGATTAAAACATGGTCTTGTGGACCCCGGATGGAATCGACGAAGAAGAACAAAACGATCGTCGAAAAATCTAGTTTCGGAAAAGTATAATTTTGACATAGTTTCACGACTTCGAAAATTGTACCCAGATTTAGCATAAAAAGACAGATTTACCCTTTTTGGGCCAAAACTTGGTTTTTCTGGGCCTCAGATGCATGCAGGTTAAAAATGAAAGCTGCCACGAATAATAAAACCATTCAAGAGAAATAAAAATCACATCCATATCAAAGATCTAGAACAAAAACCCATTCTTACACGTGCACTCAGGGCGTCCCTGAGCGTGTTTGATTCATACTAAACGTCCTCAAAATCTCGAAAGCTATAGTCCAGACTAAGTCTAATTACATTCTAACCCAACTAGTACTAAGATTCACTTAAGACTAAACAGTCACTTAATTAGTACTAATCGAGTTGGTCTGGGTCGGGGTCTAACAAAACTCGAAGTAAGCAGCCAAGCTCCCTTCGTCGTCTCCTTCAAATCTCCAAAGCCTTTGGTAATCACTACCAAAGCAAAGAAGACAAAACAAAAGACTGGGGGCAAGTTCACTGTCTCCGTTGTGTCTATTATGCATGACACAGACTCAGAGTCAGAGTCAGAAGATGACACAGCATTGAACCAAGCTGATACTCAGCAAGATCAGCTCACTCTCACTCCATTGGAGACACTTGCAGACATAGAAGATCCTACGTCTGCCTCCTTTGTTATCCCGGCAACTTCGCCAGAAGAAAAAACAATCTTCTTCCACAGGTCGGGAGCATCTCCACTGAACTCTCTACTTGAACCTTTCCAAAACGAAGGTATGCCTCAGCTATCCCTGTATAGTCCAATGGCACAAGCTATCATGAAGAAAATGGGCTACGACGCTCAAAACCCGACTGGTTTGGGAGGTGGCCGTGGTATTCTTACACCATTGGAACCCACCCTGACCAAAAGTCAACCAGAAGATTGGGAAATCCACCTTCAAAAAGGCAAGTCTTCATATGGGTTGGGGTATGATCCTACCGCTCCTATAAGACAGTTGACACCATGGCTGCAAAGTCGCTTTACCGACCAAGCCTCAACATCTCATGAAGACATCGATATCCCTGGATATCTCTTTGAGGAGTTACTCGTCAAAAATCCTGAAAGCTCCTCCAATTGGTATAATTTCTCTGATAATAAAGAGGAATTGCCCGATGACGTAGACGAGTGGTTCTCTGTCCCAGAAGAATCATCGTCTCCAAAAGAAGTACCTTACTTCAACCCAATTCCAGCAAATGATTGGGACCATCTCATTTCAAGCCTTGAGAAGGATAGCATTGAGAAGGATGCTGATCAAGAAGATTCATGGACAAAAACAGAGCCTCAGTCTGAAAATTTCTCTGGCACTCCAGAAGGTCTTGTTGAGTTGGAAGCCTCCGAAAATACTGTGGAGGAACCACCTTCAAACCTTCCGACAGAAGACCGTGTTCAAAAGATAGACTTGGGAACACCTGATAACCCACGTCCTGTATTCATAAGCAAGAATATAAAGGATGATGAGTTACCCAAGTATATCTCTTTTCTTCGTGAGTTCGTTGATTGCTTTGCATGGTCTTATGCCGAAATGCCTGGCTTGGATCCCAAAGTAGCAGTCCACAAGCTCAACTTGTAAAAAGAAATCAAGCCTATCAAACAAGGCCAAAGAAGATTCCGTCCCGACGTGATGGACAAAATTGAACAAGAAGTTCAGAAACTCAAAAACGTTGGCTTCATCCGCGAGGAACAGTATCCTGAATGGTTGGCCAACATTGTCCCCGTGACAAAGAAAAATGGGCAGATAAGGGTCTGTATCGACTATAGAGACCTGAATAATGCATGTCCTAAAGATGAATTCCCGCTCCCCATACTAGAGGTGATGATTGACAACACCTATGGATTCGAGCGAATGACATTCATGGATGGATTCTCTGGCTACAATCAGATAAAAATGCATCCTGAAGATGAAAGGCATACATCATTTCGGACACCATTCGGCGTGTATTGCTACACTGTTATGCCGTTTGGCCTAAAAAATGTAGGTGCAACATATCAGAGGGCTATGATGAAAATATTCCAAGATATGCAGCACAAGCCATGAGGTGTTTATTGGCATTGATAGCCATGATGAGAGAATTGATGAGGAGTTATAAGTTGATTTTGTAACTCCTTTTTCATGGCTTGTGATTGGCCGATGAAGGTAGTGGGCTTTTAATTCCCTTTAACCTTCATGATGATGGGAGTTTCATTGGTTTAATGCCATAATTGCTTGGATTTGTAACTCCCAAATGCTTGAATCTGATTGGGCCGTCCAAAATAATGAATTAATGACCGCATAAGTTGTCATAAACGGGTCAATTAACGTCATTAAGTAGTCGCCAAGGCATGTGAAGAGTCGCGGGCCGCGCCGCGTCTTTTGAGATTCTTCTTGCCATCATCACAAGTGGATCCACGCATTGTTTGATGTCAGATTGCAGTGCAATTTCAGGACATTGATTGATGTTGGTGGGCTGGTGACATCTGTCTTGTCGATTTCACAAACGGTCGGACAGAAATTATACTTTCTTGGTCAGCCGGTTGGCGATCTTGGGGCGATCGGTGATGATTTCATGCTTTTGATGGCGGATCCGAGATGTCGGTGAAGATCAGTCATTTTCAAGCATCAAACATTGGATTTTCAGAAAATCACAGAGGCAGGAATGCTCGAAACGCAAAAAAGATTGAAAAACGGGGCATTTGGTGCAAAATCCGGCGACCCGGATTTGCAGGGTCGCCGCGACCTTAGGGTTTTGCCCTTTTCGGTCGTCGAGCTTCGTTTTCGGCCGTTTTTCCGTCTTTTTTGTTCCTTCTTTCTTCTGTATTTTTCTTGACATTTTTCCTCAACTATTAACTTGGTTTTCTTGGAGAAAACTTGACGAGAGCCCGCGCAAAACCGGAACACAAAGTTTCCCATTTTTTCGGGAAAACCGAAGACTTTGTAGCCGATTTTTCATCAAGAGTCGAAACTAGGTCAAACGATGTCGGAATGACCTGAAAATTGAGGTGAAGCTTCTTGAGCAGTGGATAGGACCAACCATGGGCTTTTATTTGAGTTTTGAAGCCATGCGGGGAAAATGCCAATCTTTGATATGTGGTCAAACGATGTCCGATTGACCTGAAATTTGACGAGAGCCTATTGGAGTCATTTTGAGACGTTCCATTAGCTCCGTCTTGGATGTCATGGTCCCGGGGTGCTCTGCCGCCGTAGGCTTGATTTTCTTTCGGAGCATCGAAACCTGGTCAAACGTTGTTGGAATGATCTGAAATTCGACGTGCAGCCTTTCGGAAGCATGTTGAAGCCACTCATGTACTTGGTTTGATGAGTGACGGCTTCGGTGGTTCCCGCAGCCAGGAGGCTTGATTTTGCTGCTCGAGCGTTGATGGAGGGTCAAAAGTTGTCGGTTTGACTTGAAATTTGGCATGGAGCCCTTTGAAGATATTCTGGAGTCATCCGTAGGCTCTGATCGAAGTTTTGGTGTCTTTGATGATGTCGCCGCCGGGAGTACTTGTTTTAGCTATCAGAGCAGTGAAGTTAGGCCAAACGATGTCAGAATGGCCCGAAACCTCAGGTGTACCTCTCTTTTGGCTGTCTTGAAGGATCTTTCAGTTTTTGTCTGATTCTAAAAAGATCTAATGTTTGAAGTAGCTTTGCCTGTTTTGTAGCAGGATGCAGCTTCACGAGGCTTCTTGATGTTGAGGAGACATAGTGACTTTTTGGGTGTCAACACAGAGGCTGTGACCGAAGAGGTCAAGAAACTGTTAGAAGCTGAAACCATCAGGGAAGTCCAATACCCTGTATGGTTGGCCAACACAGTGGTGGTCAAGAAGAAGAATGGCAGCTGGAGGGTCTGCATGGATTTCACCGACCTCAACAAAGCTTGTCCCAAAGACAGCTCTCCCCTTCCAAAGATAGACCAGCTGATTGATGCCACGGCCGGGCATGATAGGATGAGTTTCCTCGATGCTTACCGAGGTTACCATCAGATTCCAATGCATGAGCCTGATGAGGAAAAGACCGCATTCATAACACCCAGAGGCATTTACTGTTACAAGGTGATGCCCTTTGGGTTAAAAAATGCGGGTGCTACTTACCAGAGACTGGTAACAAAAATGTTTCAGGCCCAGCTCGGCAAGACAGTCGAAGTATACATTGACGACATGGTCGTCAAGTCTAAAAGGTCACAGGACCACTTGACCGACCTACATCAAACCTTCGCCGTCCTCAAACAATATAAGCTCAAGCTAAACGCCTCCAAATGTACATTTGGCGTCGGCTCGGGCAAATTCCTGGGCAGCCTAGTCACTAGACGAGGAATAGAGGCCAATCCCGAGCAGATCTCGGCGATTCAGGCCCTCCAAAGTCCGACCACGGCAAAGCAAGTCCAGAGGCTGACAGGGATGGTAGCAACACTCAACCGCTTTATTAGCAGAGCCTCAGATAAATGTTGTCCCTTCTTTCAACTCTTGAAGAAAAGTTCGAGGTTCCAATGGACCTCGGAGTGCGAAAGTACCCTTCAAGAGCTCAAAGGGTACCTCTCTTCACCTCCCCTGCTGTCCACCCCGGCACAAGGTGAGGTCTTGTATCTGTACTGGCAGTTTCGGACCATGCAGTAAGCTCGGTACTCGTAAGAGAAGATGACAGGCAGCAAAAGACCATCTATTACGTAAGAAAAATTTTGCTGGATGCCGAAACGAGATACCTGCCATTGGAGAAGCTTGCATTTGCACTCGTCAGTGCCTCCCGCAAGCTCTCCCACTACTTCCAGACATACTCCATTGTGGTTGTAACGGAACACCCACTCAAGTCTCTCTTCAGAAAAGCAGACTTCTCTGGGAGAGTCTCCAAATGGACTGTCGAACTGGGCAGTACGATATCCAATATCAGCTCAGAACTGCAATCAAAGTCCAGGTGCTGGCAGACTTCATTGTGGAGTTGACCTCTCCGAGTTCGGCACCAAGCCAGCTCGATGCCGAACTGGGGGACAAGGAGGTGGGGCCATCCACCGAGACCGAGACAGAACAGGAGGGATCTTGGAAACAGTTCCTCGATTCATCTTGGAAGGTCTTTGTCGATGGGTCCTCAACCTCCAAAAGGGCTGGCGCTGGCATAGTCCTCCGGTCTCTGGAATGCCTTGTCATCGAACAAGTCCTGACTCTCGACTTTAAAGCATCAAACAATGAAGCTGAATACGAAGCACTGATCGCAGGGCTGGGCAGCGCAAAAATTCTGGGGGTACGGCAACTGGTGGTCTTTAGCGATTCACAGCTGGTGACGAGCCAACTGAATGGCGACTACCAGGCCCGTGACGATAGGATGGCAGCCTACCTAGCCCACGCCAAGCAACTTCTTTCTCAATTCCAAAAAGCTGAAGTCAGGCAGATCGGCAGGGATTACAACTCTCATGCTGACGCATTTGCAAACTTGGCATCTGCTATCGAGGCAGGGAGGAAAAGGACTGTCAAAGTGGAGGCACTGGACAGACCAAGTATAGAACTCCACCCACCTTGGCAGATCCTATGTGCTGACCTTAGTCCGAGCTGGATGGACGATTTCATCTCCTACCTCAGGGACGACCAGCTCCCCGAGGACAAAAACCAGGCCCACAAGATCACCCTGAAAGCAGCTCGGTTCTGGCTCTCTCCAAATGGCAAGCTCTACAAAAAGAAGTTCTCTCACTCTCTCCACCAACCAGCACATGACCTGAGTCCTCTTTCCAGTCCATGGCCTTTTGCCCAATGGGGACTGGACTTGGTGGGACCCTTACACCGAGCTCCTGGGAACAAAAGATGGTTGATAGTAGCCACTGACTATTTTACCAAATGGATAGAAGCTGAAGCGTTGTCCTCCATCACCGAGAAGGATACCAGAAACTTCGTATGGAGGAACATCGTGACAAGATTCGGAGTGCCTCGAGCCTTGGTCTCAGACAACGGGACTCAGTTCGACTCCAACTTCTTGAAAAACTTCTGTCAAGAGCTTAGGGTCATGAACTATTACTCCACTCCAGCGTACCCCCAAAGCAATGGATAGGCTGAAATCTCCAATAATGTTATGCTCGACGGACTCAAAAAGAGACTGGACCGAGCCAAAGGAAGATGGGTAGAGGAGCTCCCGAGTGTCCTTTGAGCATACAGAACTACCCCAAGGCACTCAACCTCGGCTACACCCTTCTCCCTGGCCTACGGGATGGAAGCTGTAATTCCACTTGAGGTCGGTCTACCGACCCTCAGGACGGAACTGTTCGACCAAGGCTAGAACGATATAAACCTCGCCACAGAGCTCGACTTGGCTGAGGAATTGAGGGATGCAGCAGCCATCCGCCTCGTCTCCTACCAGCGGCAGCTGGCCAGAGGATACAATCAAAAGGTCAAGGAAAGAAAGTTCTTACCTGGAGAGCTGGTCTTAAAAAAGACACTTCCAGCAGACAAAAATCCCAACGAAGGAAAACTTGCACCGAACTGGCATGGGCCATTCAAAGTGACTTCGGTAGCTGGGCAGTCTGCACACAAACTTGATGACATGAAGGGTAGAGAGATCCACGTCCATGGAATGCCACGCACCTCAAAAATACTACTTTTGAGATGTATTCGGATTTTGGAAGTCAATAAAATTGATTCTTTTTATAAAATGTTTACTTTCAAATCTGTCTCCTACTCTCAAATAAAGCCAAGTTATGGAACTCAGTACATGCATACGGCTCGGTCACAGGACCAGCTTGCATTTCGGCGCGGTCGCAGGACTAGCCATCTTCTGCTCGGTTATAGAACCAGCTTATGACTGTCACGGGACTCATCACTTATTTCGGTTATCTAAGTGAGCTACTTCAACCCGGTCATTGGACCAGAGCACATTCTTATTATATAACTGAATTCCGCTATGGTCACAGGACCGAGCACATCCAGTTTTACCGAGATCGGTGCTTGTTACGGTTAAGGAACCTAACTAGAACATCTCAAGTCACGAACTTGGTACATTGAGTTCGACTATAGAGCCAAGCTCAACTACTTGTCTTATTATCTTAATTCTTGTTGTTTATTCTTGGTTACGAAGCCAAACACAAGAACAGAGAAAGAAGAAAAGAGACATTCATTACATTCGCTCAGGTTGGAAACAAAAGCCAATTTCATTTACTGAAAAAATGATTACAATCTTTTCATTCAAAGACAGAAAAATACAAATGTTCTTCCCCAAGTACAGAAATAAAAAAGAAATACATGAAATCAAATTTCTTTAGACAGCAGCATTGACCTCGGCTTCGGCGTCTCCAGCGGGGCCCTCAGGAGGTTGGTTCGCCGCGGGCTGAGGGGGAGGAAACTGGGGGATCTCTGCGTAGGCGGCATGGTCCTCGGGGACCCCGGCCGCTCTCAACGAGTTCGTCCACCCCAGTCTCCAGGCCTTCTGACTAACCTCACGGACTTGGGCGACATACAACTCAGAGGCTTCCTCCACCCTTTCATCATATGCCTTGTCAGCCTTGGCCCGGAGTTTGTCAGCTTCAGCCCAGAGTCCAGCCTCTACCTCCTCCCACCTCTTCTCGAGCTAGGCCGTTTTCTTCATCTGATCTTCAGTTTCCGCTCTGGCCTATCCGAGCTTGGACCTGAGGCCCGCGACAACCATTTCCTACTCTGCCGCCTTCTTCTTCACCTCGCCAAGCTCCGCCTCGAGGACCGCCTTCCTCTTCTCCGCCTTCTCAGCCCGGGTAGTGTTCTGATGGGTCTTCTCCGCCAGCACCAGACTCCTTTGAAGGATCTGTAGAGGCAAGTATCAAAATTACAGAAGTCAAAGAGTATCTATATATCAAAAGCTGAGAAGAGAAAAATTTACCCTGAAGGCGTCGCCCATCTAAGCCACATCCAGGTCCACCTCGCTCAGCTTCAAGTATTCTGCCATATCTCCTGGCAGAGCATAGGAGTGCGCGAGGGCGCTGACAACCAAAGTGCCGTCACTCACCCTGCCATCCTCCAACAACGGCTGGCCGTCTTCCAGTAGGAAGCTAGGATTCCAGGGGCCTGGGCTGAGGGACGGCAGGCGCTGAGAGGACGGATTGGGTACGCCCTCGGCCAGATCTGCGATCCTAGGCCTTTTTCCCAACCGAACCGCGTCCCGGTTGGACCCGGTTGAGCGCTCCTCGACTGCTGAGGAGGAAGGCCGGGGGGGAGAAGACTGAGTGGGGGCAGGGATGACTGCGTCGACCGGAGTCGGAGGAAGAACAATTCCCGAGGTGGGGGTGGCAGATCCCCCAAAGACGACGGCATCTAGATTCTGGAGGATAGGACGGCGTTGACCCATCTAGGCCTCTTCGTCTGAGCTGGAAGACTAAAGGTTCACAAGGTCCTCTCGCTGAGCCTCCTTGGGTTCGCCCTCTGACTGGGTTTCTTCTCTGGATTCGACCTCGAAGGCAATTTCACGAGTCTCGTGACCAATCTGGGAAGGCCCGGCCTCAGCTAAGGCTTAAGAAGGTCTGGTCTCGGGGGGCACTTGAGGAAGCCCCGCAGCTAGAGCTCCTTGCTCTTCGGCCTCGGCCAAAGTTAGCACTCGTTCCCCCCTTAGATTTTCGTACCTTCTTCTAATGAAAGATCGGTATACGGGTTCGTACCCGAGAAGAGATGAGGCTGATTGGTTCCGATGGCCCTTGTAGCTATGAATTCTCTTTAGCCAGGTGACGTTTCGTCGCCACCTAGAGCTCTTTTCCTGCTGTTTTCTTTCCTTGTGGCCTACGCAACAAGCAATGGATGTATCAGTTCGGCAGGACAGAAACGCATCAGAAAAAAGAGGCTAAGAAAAGATATTTACTCGGTGGCTCGCCGAGACGACGAGGGATGTGGTCCACCCTAGGCTCGCCGGGGCCGAACTCCCAGTTCCCGGTGACGTAAAGATGGTCATCCCCGACGTACTTACTATTGTCCTCGAGCTCGTTGATTAAAGGGATTTCCTTCGACCGTACTCGGAGGTAGTACGCGTCGTCCTTCGGAGATCAACAGAGGTCATACACGTCCTTAATATCTTCGATGCCGAGGTCGGTCCCCAGAATCCTATTCAGCTCGGTTATACCCATGATTACCTTGTAGCCGTTGGGCATGAGCTGGCAGGGGGTGAGGTTCCACCTCCTGAGGCAGGCCCTCAGGAGGGGGTGGACCGGGAACCTCACCCCACCTTCTATAATGGCAACTAGTGGGAATGGCATCCACCCATCTACAAAAATCCGAGGTCGGATTTGGTCATCGGGGCCGTCCACCCTAATACTGACGTTCTCCGGTATCTGGTATTTATTCCTAAGCTCTGCTAGGGCAAGTTCTGTATCTATCCAATGTCTGTATACCCCCATCTTCCCCGGC
The DNA here is from genome assembly GCA_028538565.1 of Umbellularia californica. Lineage (NCBI taxonomy): Eukaryota > Viridiplantae > Streptophyta > Magnoliopsida > Laurales > Lauraceae > Umbellularia > Umbellularia californica. Next base: position 36,362,726 of record JAPQWN010000005.1, on the reverse strand, counting down.
ATAGACAGAAGAACGAACGGTGACGGAAAAGAAGCCCCGATAGAAACCCCAGAAAAGGAAAAATGACAGAAGAAAAGCAGAGAGAAACTCACTGAGACGCGAGGCTTGAACAGACGGAGAGATGAACAGAGACTCGGATTTCAGAACAATGGACGGACTTCTCAGGCAACGACGTTTCTCAGGCAGACCTCAGGCAGAAGTACCAGACGCAGGAGCAGTTTCAGTAAAAGTAGAAGTCCTTCGAGGACGAGATCTTTTATACAGAGATAAGAATCTCTTCGTATCCCGGAAGGCGCGCATGTTGACGCCGCCTCGGGCACGCCACTCGTCTCCTTGAAATGACTTCACAGCCATCAGGGGTGTGACACGTGGCAGTACCACACCGCCTTATAATGATATGGGCAGGAAATCGCCTCCAGACAACTGCGCGCCATCAATACGCCTCGGAGAGCAAAACAACACCCCACGCTTCTTAAAAAGCTACGGGTTCGGTTTCGGAAAACTCCCATCCTACTTAGCTCCCAACCCCGAAGATTAGACAAACCCTCGAGGTCAAGAGCTGGGGGCAATTCTGTGGGGTGTTTTCACCGAAACCGAGGTTACCCCTGACTTCGGTGATTGTACCAAGCAGGGAACGCCTCATTTCGTCTATCCAGCACGGCAGATTGCCAGCAGGTACCGAGGTGGGGTTGGTCTCGGTAAAGGTACCGACCACATCCTCCCGAACTCAGCCTCGTGCGTCGACATCCTTGTCCGACCTCAGGCTTAGACGACCTCAGTGCCTTCTCCAGTTCGGTCTATTAACCGAGGTGAACACTGAGCGTCTAATCTCCATTATGAGATGGGACAGCCACCTTGCAGGGTGCCCTAACAGATAGGGTGGCCGCCAAATACCGATAAGGGGCCGCCCCTATCATGTCCACATTTATGTGAGGGATTTGAGGAGAGATCCAATGGGACAGTACCCTCACCTACCCCCGCTAAGGGTCCTAGGTATGGGCTGATGGGACAAGTATCCTCACCTACCTCCACTATGGAACCTTCTACTCTCTTCTACATATACTTGCATGGTAAGCCATGAACAGGTACGCAAGACACAACATTCACTGTGTTATTTTGCTTAAGCCTTCTTTCTCAGTTCACCCTAGTTTAGTGACTGCACTAACTCAGGCATCGGAGTGCCTTCGGCTGACAGCAGCCCGGGGCTCTGACCTCTATTTTCTTCTCCCTTTCAAGATTCAGGCCATCAGCGACGTTCCCAATCAGCTAAATAGCATCTCCATAAATCCCCATTACCATCTAAATCAAGTCCGTAATTTTTAGGCACACACAGCACATATTTTAAGAGAAAGAAAAGGTAAATTTTTCTCTTTTGCTAATGATAATGATAATAATAATGATGATGTTAATGATAAACTTTTCTTTTTTGCTAACATTAAAAAAAATATATTATTTTTGGGTACAACGTAGCATTAAAATCCAGGTGGATCATACATAGATTATTAAATTCTTGTGTTCCTTTTACAACTGTAAATAGGCAAAACAATGGACGTCGAACCCTAGATCGCAGCATATTGCAGTGCATCTCGAAGAACCTTCAAGTTTAGCGATTCTCCTCTTTTGTCGTCTTTAGAACTCTTTATGAAACCAGGGATGCTCTTGAATGGTTAATGAGGATTGAACATGCTTGTAAATGGATGTAGATGCCTCTTGATCTTGCTCCACACCCCTATTTATATGGTTGTGATTAAGATGAATTCAACTAGGAATCGGTACCTTGTAACTTCGATTCATAGCACAACTGGGGATGTTGGCCCTAGGCATGTCCACATTAGGGAGGTCCCCAATGACTCTTTAGGATGATATGTTGCAATGTCTCATCTAGGAAGTCGATGGGCCCTAACTGGAATTCGGTTCCAATCTTCTTCAAGATTTTTTTTTTATTTTTTTTTAAATTTTTTTTATGGTCTACTCATTTATTAGGAGCCAATTTTTTAGATGTACAAATGTTAGGACAGTCACACAAAAGACCTAAATCTTTGCTTCCAAGTGCGAAGACTAAGATTCAAATGGTCCTCAGTGTACAATACTCTAGTGTAGGGATATAAATTGGGCCGGGCTGCCAGGACCCAACTTGGCCTAGCACGCCGGTCAACATGTCGTGGCCCGGCCCAGCATGTTGACCAGCCTCACCCGGCCAAGCTAATGGACAGGCCGTGCCGAGCCAGGGTGCCCGAGGTCGTGGCCAGCACGACATGGCCCAGCACATTGGCAATGTTATGCTGGGCTAGGGTGCCACAGCCAGGGCACGACATGGCCCGCCCAACACGGTTAAAAAACACACCCTCCCACCCCCGAACTAAGGATGTAAACGGGTTGGTTCCAATCCGGATCCATATAGGTAGCATAACCGTTAAGGAAAGGATGATTCCGATTTTGGAACCGATTTCGACTCGGAGCTAGGGAACAGGTTCCGAAACCGGTTTTGAGAACTGGAACCGATACACAAGGGAGAGGTAGAGGGAGGGAGAGCAGGAGAGATTGAAAACATAAAAACCCTAAAGTCCAAAAAAGTTCAAGATCCTAAAAGCCAATATCCCCAAAATTTCCAAGAAACCCTAAACCTAGACCCCATCACCCCTAAAAAGAACTATCAAAATCTGAAGGCAACCTGCAATCCAACACATACCACATCCTTCCAAAACCCAAAAACAAATAAATAAATTAATTAAAAAGAGGCAGAATGAAGAAAATAGGAGATAGAATGAAGAAGAAAACGCAAAAAGGCACATGCAGAGAAAATGAAAAGAGAGATAGAAATAGTACCTGGCTGCTTGCTACTACAATCCTCCACCTTGATTGCAACCCCATTGCCAAGCTTCCACCGCCATTAAAGACTTGCATCCCATTCCATTCCTCACCTCCCCCTCCCTTTCTTTTCCTAGTGAAGAGATCAATGAAAGTTTTTTGGTTTAAGGCTCTTTAAAAAGGGCTCGACGAGTCTTCATGAAGCCTGCATGTGTCGGGTCTTGGTTCCACGGCTCTGAACCAAAGTGCTTCCGGAACCAAACCTGTTTAGGTCCCAGGTCCAAAAAAGAGGACCCAGTGCAAAAGATAACAAGCCTATAAAATAAGGTCTAGGCCCAACCCAACAAGGCCCATGTACAGCCTGTATAAAATCCCACCATATCCCACATGTGGGACTTAGTCAAAGATTATATAGCTGATTTCTCTCTTCTTACTTCCTTGTATAGACTAGGATATATTCTTTCATTATTATGATTGTAAATATAGCATGCTTAAAGCCTTTGATTAGGCATAATGATATTATTAAACTGGGCAGTCGATCCTCCATTAAGGATGACCTTTTCCTCCAACTCTCTTCTTCTTCTTCTTTTTCTTCTTCCATATTATAACATGGTATCAGAGCTCTGTGGGATTTCTTCATATCAACTGTCTCTAAGTTACAATCCCTTCTCAAAGATCTGAAAAGAAGACTGTGGGATTCCTTCCTCCCAGTAGATTGGCTGTGTCGACATTGTGCAGGGTGTGTATCAAAGGTGGGCCAGATACGAACATCAAGAAATAAAAAACAAAGACCACAAGGGTCGCCCCTATTCTCTATGATTTATGGTGATTTTTGCAGAATTATTGGTAAATCTAAGGTAGGCCAATTACTGCAATTCGTAGTTCCCAAGTTTTTCAGTATAGTTTTCATCAGATCCGTCCCATCTTGCGGATTTTTAATCTTTTGTTATGCAATCTGATATAGAAGATAGTAGGAAGTATAACGAAGAGGACTACACCCACTAATCAGAGATCTGATCTCATTATGGGCATACGTGACCACTCATGCACCAGAAAGGAGGTTGTCTGGCCCTGGAATTGGTATTTTCTGTTGTGTTGCTTTTGGAGTTCATCTTTGTGCTCCATTAACATATCTGAACTAGATTTCAGACTCTCTTGTTATTTATTGCTGACTGATTGGTGTTCAATCCTCTGTACCTCTCTCTCTGCTTGGATTGATTAAGAACAGAACTTCTTCTTACTGTTGCTTAACTGTTCACATCAATTGCTTGCTGATTTTCTGCTTTACCATTCAATCTCTCTCTCTGTTGATTATTCTGCTGTAATGGAAATCGTGGAAAAATATGATGTTATCCCAATTAAATTTAATGGGCATAATTATGTCCTGATCCTTCCATTTAGAGAACCTTGTAGAAGGACAAGGGCTATTTGGTTATCTTGATGGATCAATAACTAAGCCTCCTACTATAAGTACCATCGACTCAAAAGCCTTAGCCACCTAGTCCAAGGAAAATGCTAAAATAGTCACTTGGATACTTAACTCTATTGATCATTCTCTTGCTCTGGCTCTTCAAACCTATACTACAGCAGATGATATGTGGGGTCATCTCAAGAAGGTCTACCATCAAACCAATAAAGCCCGAAAGTTTCACTTGGATAGTGAAATTGCTAAATACAGTCAAGGGGATAAATCTGTGCGGGAATATTTTAATAGTTTCTCACTTTCCGGACCGAAAGGGATTCTATGTTGATCCAAATAGTCTCTTCTGGATTTCTATCTGAGACTCTTAAATTACAAGAAGAAACTCACATTAGCCAGTTTCTTATGAATCTAAGACCAGAATTTGAATCTATTCAGTCTGCTCTCATGAATGAAGAAATTTCTGCTAATCTTGATACTTGATTTCAAGAAGTTCTTCGTCTCACCTCACAGCGTTCTTAAAGAACCAAAGGCCTTCCTTGCACCTCTTCCTACTGACTCTGCTCTTCTGGCAACTTAAATCACACAACAGAAGAAGCCTCCCTCCAATCTACCAAGACAGAATATTCCAACTGCATTTCAGGCTCAAGCACCATTATCTGATACAAGAAGCACTTCTTTCTGGGCTGTATCCATGACTCCTACTCAAATTCAAAAATTGATTCAGAACACGTTTAGCTCAGCATATGCATCATGGGCTTTAATGGTGGTCGGTATCAATCTCGGCCTCCTATAGTTTTTCCTGCTTTCATTCTTCAGCATCTCTTTCTTCTCCCATCACCTCATCCACATGGTTTTTAAATTCAGGAGCCTCAAATCACATGAAATTTGTAAAACATAGCATAACAGATTCCCACCCTTACCTTGGAAAAGAAAAAAATAACCACTGCTAATGGAGATCAACTACTCATTTCTGCAATTGGTACCATTACTTTATCTAGTGTCTCTGGCCAGTCCATCACCCTTCCCAATGTCTATTTTATTCCAAAATTATCAGTCAATTTACTTTCTATAGGACAACTTATTGATGATGGATGTATTGTTCACTTTCCTTCCTCTGGTTGTGTTATACAAGGGTGACAAACTGGGAAGGTGATCGCGACGGAAAGTAAACATGGGCATCTATTTTTACTGGACATTGGACATCATTCCTTATTTGCTTCTTCTAATAATTTCAATAAATTATGGATTGTTTGGCATCAACATCTTGGTCATATGAACAATGCTCATTTAATTTCTTTGTTTAAGATTGGTTGTTTAGAATCTACTATTGATAATAAAATGATGTCTTCTTTATTTCAATCAAAGTGCGAAACTTGTTGCCTAAGAGTCATATTTTGCCTTTTTCTATTCATAATTCTCATGCATTGGTATCATTTGACATTATTCACACTGATGTTTGGGGAATTGCTCCTACCTTGAGTAGGGCAGGATTTAAGTACTATGTGACCTTTATTGATGGTCATTCCCGCTATACTTGGATCTATTTCATGCACTTGAAATCTGAAGTATTTTCTATTTTCTAAAGATTTTACAACAAGGTCCAAACCCAATTTAAGAGAGCAATCAAAATTCTTAGATCAGATTCAGGTGGAGAATACATATCTCATGATTTCTTTGCCTTTCTTTCTGATAAAGGCATTCTTCACCAAAAATCACGTCCGCATACTCCTTAGTAAAATGGAATTGCAGAAAGAAAGAACAGACACATTTTTGAAATTGTTCATACTCTTCTAATTGCATCCTTAGTTCCTCCCTATTTTTGGTGTGATGCTGCAGACTGTATGTATCTTGTCAATCTTCTTCCTATTACTGTTCTAGGAAAGAATACTCCTTTCGAAGTTTTCTTTGGTCATACCCCTTCATACTCTCACTTGCGTGTTTTTGGTTGCTTGTGTTTTGTTCATCTTCCACCTACTGTGCGCACTAAGTTATCACCACAAGCTACCAAACGCATCTTTCTTGGCTACAGTAATGAACACGAAAGGTTTCTATGTTATGATCAGTCTGAGAAACGCATGCGAATATCTCGTAACGTAATCTTTTTGGGACAGATTCCTTTCGTTTATTCGCATTTGGATAGTCATCCTATTGTTGTGTCCTATTTGCCACAATTCCCTGAGTTTGCTTCTCCATCAACTCTTCCCAAAGTCTATGTCCGGCGTAACACGGTCCCTCCTATGGTGCTCCCTCTTGATCATCTCCCAGTGCCACCTACTGAACCTTCATGTAATAATGCTTCTTCTAATAATATCATCCCTTTGCGACGCTCTAGTCATCCTTCAGTTGCCCCTAACTGCTATGAATTTACAACTCTTTTTACTTCTTTAGATAGTACTCCTATACCCACCTCATATTCACAGGCCTCAAAGATCACATACTGGCACGATGCTTTGAATGAGGAATTACTCACTCTTGAAGCAAACCAAACATAGGACTTGGTACGGGCCCCTGAAGGAGCATTTGTGATTGGTAGTAAATGGATCCACTTCGTAAAAGTTCACTTTGATGGGAATCTTGATCGCTACAAAGGCAAATTGGTTGCGCAAGGTTATAAACAGGAATATGGAATTGACTATGAGGAGACATTTGCACCAGTGGCTAAAATGACCGTCGTTCATACCCTTCTTTGTGCAGTTACAGCCCGCAACTGGCCTCTATGGCAAATGGATGTCAAAAATGCATTTCTTGATGGGGACTTGTAAGAGACTGTTTACTTAAAGCCTCCTCTGTTATATGCTTGTCCTTCAAAGCATGTTTGGAAGTTGTGGAAATCACTTTAAGGACTTAAGCAGGCTCCCAGGGCTTGGTTCGATAAATTCCGGGCAGCAATTCTTCAAGTTGGATTTCGTCAGTCATTCTGATAGTTCCCTATTTCTTAGATGGACACCGAAGGGCTACACATTTCTTTTTAATATGATTATCAGTGGCAATGATATTGCCGGCATTACGGATCTCAAACAACATCTTACTCACCACTTTAGAATAAAGGATCTTGGTCCTCTCACCTATTCTCTGGGCTTGAGTTTTTACGTAACAAATCAGGCATTAGGGTCCATCAATGTAAGTATGCTACAGATTTGATCACTTTGGTAAGGCTTGATGATGTTCACACTTTTGATACGCCTATAGAACTAAACAGCAAAATCAGTACGGATGATGGCCCTCCCCTGCATGATCCCTCCATTTTCCGGCGGATCGTTGGTTGTTTGATCTACTTAACTATGACTCAGCCGGATATTTCTCATGCGGTTCATACGGTTACCCAGTTTGTTAGCAATCCCCACAAACCTCACCTTGTTGTGGCATTGCGCATACTCCGCTATGTTAAAGGTACTCTTAACCTTGGTCTCTTCTACCCTTCTAGTACTTCTCTGCACTTATCAGCTTATGCGAATGCTGACTGGGCTGGCTACCTAGATTCTCAGAGATCTACCACTGGCTAGGGTATGTTTTTTCGGTAATCTCTGATTTCGTGGAAGTGTAAGAATCAAACCACCGTTTTAAAGTCTTCTGCTAGGCAGCATATCGGACGATGTTATTTGCTAGTGCTGAAATCATCTGGATACACCGTATTCTTTGTGAATTGGGTGTCCTTGTTAGTAGTTCTACACCTGTTCATGGGGACAATACCAGTGCTACCAAAATCGCAAACAATCCGTTTTTTCATGGAAGGACGAAGCATAATGAGATTGATTGTCACATCATCTGTTGGCCTGTTGTTATTGAGAAGATAACTTTGCCTCATACCTCAACTCATAACCAGTTGGCAGATATATTCACAAAAGCACTTCCTAAAACGTGTTATCATGATCTCACTAGCAAATTGATGTTTTGTGTCTTGCCACATCAATTTAAGGGGGACTGTAGAAGATAACAAGCCTGTAAAATAAGGTCAAGGCCCAGCCCAACAAGACCCATGTACAGCCTATATAAAATCCCATCGTATCACACGTGCGGGGCTTAGTCAAAACTTGTATAGCTGATTTCTCTTTTCTTACTTCCTTGTATAGACTGGGATATATTCTTTCATTATTCTGATTGTAAATATAGCATGTTTAAAGCCTTTGATTAGGCATAATGATGTTATAAAAATGGGCAGTCAATCCGCCATTGAGGATGACCTTTTCCTCCAACTCCCTTCTTCTTTCATATATTATAACACTCGGAACCATACCCATTTACTTAACAATACCTAAATGAGGTTTCAAACTCAGTTTTTCACGAGTCGGAACCTCCAATCAAACCCCCCCCCCCCCCCCCCCCCCCCCCCCACCCCAATACCCATTTACTTAACAATACCTAAATGAGGTTTCAAACTCAGTTTTTCATGGGTCGGAACCTCCGATCAAAACCCCCCCCCCCCCCCCCCCCCCCCCCTAAAAAAAAAAAAAACAAAAACAAACACCAAAAAAGAGTAAAAAAGGGGGTATTTTGTGTCATTTCAATACTTGGTAGATTTATAAATACCTCCTCTCCCCTCATTTCTCAACACTCATGTACAAACTCTCTAAGCTCTCTCTAAGTTATACATGGCACCAAAAGTGTAAGACCCCGACCCTCAATTTTCGGGTTTAGCCTTGTTTTAGTCATGATTTAGCTTTTTAAACAAGATTAGAGTTGATTTGACTTTGTTTTTGAGTTTGAATAGATTTTTCATAACTTTGGAGAGTTTTAAAAGACCGTTGACTTAGTTTTGACCCAACCCTTGTAAATCGTATTTTTGTGAGAATTTATTATTGGTTTCTAGAAATTCCAATTTTTATTCCTTTTGACCCATTTTATTGTTACAAACAATTTTCATGTTTTGACCATCTTGATTTAATACTCAGAAATCGCGTTTTTCGAGAAAAAGGGCAAAAATGACAAATTTCACTAAATCCGTCCATAAATTTCAAAAATTCCAGAAATTGGGGAAAATATACTTTTTGGAAATTAGATTTTTCGACGATCGCTTTGTTCTTCTTCGTCGTTTCCATCCGGGGTCCGCAAGACCATGTTTTAATCGTTTCAAGTTCTACTGCATTGGGACCCACCTTCCAGACACTATATATACCCTCCTATTCTCTCTCCTCCATTCCTTCTTCCCCATTTTTCTGCACCGGTCTTGACCTAGAGTGAAGAAGAGAAAAAGGGTTTTTCTCTTGGTCTATTTCCCTTGAAACATCCATCTAGAGAGCTCCATTCCCCGATCCAACTCCGTCAATCTCTTCCTCTCTTCTCAAGCTTCGTTTGGAGTGTTTTTGGAGCCAAACCATTCCACTATTCATCATCTTCAACCTCTCTTCATCTTTTTCAGCTAGCTCAAGGTTAGAGCTTGGACCCATCTTTTCATTTGATGTTCTTTAGCTCACCAAGAGCTTGTTTTATCATGTTTTCAAACCAATTTTCGAAATAGGGGTTTGTAGTAACCAAAATGGTGATTTTGTATATTCTATTTTGGGGGTTTCATGTAGATTTCGTGGATCTCCATTCTTGTTGAGTTTTGGGAAGATTTCCTTGACATTGGCCCAAGGCAAGTAGACTTTTTAGTCCCTTATAGTACATTATAAGTTTTGGGTGTTTTATCTTTAGAAATGTTGTTTCATCATCAAGCTTATCTTCTCTTGCATGTTATTAATCTCTTTTAGCTTGTTTTAATCTTGATAAGCATGGTTGCTAATTACTTCATTAAATTTAGAAGTTTTGTCTTGAATGGAAGCATGTTTTTCTATGGAAGGCTTTACAAGTTAGTAATTCATGATTTGAATGTAAATGGGTTGGTGATTTTGATGTTTTGATTAAATTGCGAGTGGATATTTGTGTGAAAATCATCCCTTGGAAAGCATGTAGGCTTGGGGAGTGCAGGTGGTTCAAGTGTGGAAGTGAAGAAGGGAAGAAAAATATAATTTCTGACTTGAAATTCGCCCAGCCCGAGCCTAGTGGTCAGCCAGCGATTAACCGCTTTTTCCATGGCGGCTAGCCGCCAGCCAACTGCATTGGGCGGTTACTTTTCCAGTAGCTTGCAAAAAAACTGCCCAGGTCTACGTTGACCTCACGGTCAGTTCACGGCTAGCCGTCAGCTAACCGTGAGCCATTTCGGCTACTTTTCCAGAGAGATGTGTTTTCCCTGTTCTGATCCAGCGGTCAGCTAACGGCTAGCCGCCAGACCCCAGTGTGGCTAGCCGCCAGGTGACCGCCAGGTGACCGCCAGCTAGCCGAATTTTAAGGAAAACTAGACTATGCCTTAGACCTTCATTTGACATTGTGCACTTGAAATTCCAAAATGTATCTTACCTTCGGGGGCACCAAGCTATATAGAATTCCGACATTTGGGTTTCAATTCCACAAGGGTCAAAGATTGGTCTTAGCCTATGCTTGATAGATTTATGTTTGAACTCTTGTTTTGATGCTTCATGCATCATCGTGTTCTCGTTTGATATCCAAGTATAAGTTCGTTTTCAAGATGTGTTTCAAGAATCAAAAGGGAATCATTTCTTAAGTTCATTAAGCATTTATATTATGTTATTTTGCTAGTCTCGTTGTGTCGTGCTTGTTAAATGATTTCCCTCCTGTTTTGACGTGTTCTCGAATAAGTATTGCCGTGTTTTGTGCATTCATGATATAAGTGATTACCACTGAGCTTGGACTGCCCTTTTAGCTTGATCCACTACCTGGGGGTCCTAAAACATGTGGACTGTCTGCAGACTAGTCGTGTATTGTATTACATATCGTGCGTGTTCGTGTTCCGGTTCCGGGGCCGGAAATTCCCCGTATATGTGGGATCGTGTCGTGCTTGTCGTGCGTGCTTACTCTTGTCATCATGTATGATGGAGAAAGGATGAGCTCTTTGTGGATTTACTAATCATGATATTATATGTATTCATGTCTTGTTTCGTATATCGTGCATGTACTCGTGATTTCTTGATAAGTATCTTGTCCATGCATCGTTTTTAAACCTTGTAAATCTGTTTCAAGTTCAATAAATTGTTTTTAGTTATTGTTTCCTTTAAACTTCAATTTTGTTTATGCTCTTGCCTATATTGATCACTTGTCAGACCGTCGTGTCTGATATTCTTCTGCTTTGGTGCTCTAGATAGCAGGTCCTTGTTTGAGCTAGTTCGTGTGCAGAGGGCTGTTGAGCCACGAGTTTTGCAGGCTTGTTGTGTCAACGATGTCATGTAGACGTCATGCTTGACTCCGGAGTTACGTTACACCCGTGGGTAGTATTTGTTTTAGCTTGCTATCTTGTACGGCTTTTGTTAGCCTTTTTCTTGGGAATTGTAATTAATGCACTCGTTAAATTGTAACTTAAATATGTTTGGGTAATGATAAGCCTGTAACTGTCAGCTCTGTATATTTTGATATTATGATTGTTTCAGTCTGAGTTTGAATATGTCTATGATGATCTTATGCTGACAAATTGAGTACGACACGGAACCTGATGGATACGGATTTCGGGTCGTAACGTCTTGTAGAGCTTCCGCGAAATATTTTGATGTGTTGTGAATTTTGTCATCCTCACACACGCGGATCCTGGGGAGAAAACACAAATTTCCCAAATTCGCGTCCCCGAGATCGGATCCCGGTTTTCGGGGCTTGACAAAAAGCTCTCTTTAATTTCTCAAAGGCTATGCAGTTTGTGGGGGGGGACAAAGGCTACTCAAGCAGCTCTCTCTCTCTCTAAGAACTTCTCTATAGCGCTCTCCGTCTCTCTCTTTTCAAAGTATTTATTAATTTAAATTTCAGATTTTATTTAGTATATAATAAGTCTCATCTTCTCCCCTTTCTTATATAAATTACTACAACAAATACAATAAATATTTATGTATAATTATTTATTTAGTTTTTTATAGACCATCATGATAGTTCAACTTTGACTTTAGCCTAAATGATTCAAATGCTGCAAATTTGGGTCTAGATTAGGAGGTAGAAAGCATTCCTGATTCGGATGCCCATCGTCAAACTTCAACCAAAAAGAAAAGAAATTAACTTCTGAAGTATGGAAATATTTTGAGTTAGTTGAGATTAAAGATCCAATTGGAAACACAGTGGAATAGACACAATGTAGATTTTGTAAAGAATGTTACAGTTGTAAGTCATAAAGGGGCACTGGCCATCTTAACAGACACATGCGAGTGTATATGCTCAAACATGCTAGAGGGAATGTCAATCCAGTGGCAGGGGGCACTCAAACGCGACTATCTCAAAGTTCTTCAATTGGTAGTTTAGGAGTTTTTAATAAAAACCTTACTAATGCTAAATACCAACTTGTAAATTTATTATAATTAATCAATTACCATTTCTACTTGCTAAGAATGAATCCTAATAAGGATTCGTGAATCAAGCCTTCACCCTTTTATTTAAAAAGATTTCTAGAAATACTGGCTGAAAAATACTTGGAAAAATAGGATTAACTTCAGATTGATGGACCTCCAAACAAAATGTTCGGTATATTTCAATAACTACACATTATATTGATAAGGCCTGAGTTATGCTGAAAAGAATGATTTCAATCTCTTTACTTGAGTACCCACATACTGGTACTAGCATAGGATCCTCTATCCTAGAAAAAATCAAAGAGTATAATTGTAAGGACCCGGACCATAATTATATGTATTACTGCTAATTAATAGTAATCAGTAGTAATTAATTGGATTTGATAGTTTTCTAAGTGGTTTAGTGGTGGTCCAACTTAGATTGAGAGTTAGAATGGTTTTTGAATAGCTTTGGAAAGTTTTGAGAGCATTTTGACCAAGTCTAATGACTTTAGGGGCCTAATGTAGATTTCGGGAAGGTTTAGGAGGTTAAAATTCTGAAAAACTTCCCATTTCGACTATGTTTGATAGATAAAATTATTCCCTACGACTTTCATGTTTTTTTCAAATTTATTTGACACACACCATTTTGCAGTCTTTCGTGACCGGGGCGTAGTTGTCATTTCTGAAGAGTTGAGTAAAACTTCCAAAGTTCTTGAAATATGTCGTTCTTGGGCTCGTTGGAAACAAGATTTAATTTCCAGAAAATTTCTCTCCCGCAGCGAGTTCATCCGAGGTCCCGAACTCAAGTAATTGAACACCCAAGTTAAGCAGTGGACCCTAGTCATTTCTTATATAAACCCTAGTTCCCCATCATTTCTTCTCATTCCATTCTCGTTCCCGCAACCATGACAACAGCACCGTCCCCTCTCCTCTTTCTCTCATTTCTTCTTCTCTTAAACCCCATCAAATCGCCCTTAATCGAAGATCTGTCACCGCAATCATCTGCCTTTCCTTCTCCGCTCTCCAAAGACCCCATTTTCGCACAGATCTCAGTTTGGCCACCCCATCCTTGACGGTTTTTGGCTTGATCAGAGGTTCTAGAGGTAACAGATCCTGTCCATCTTTTAGTATGTGCATTAACAGCCCCTATGGATGTGTTTTCCATCCATGAACCCTAGGTTGATTTGGGGATTTTGTTGCTTAGGTTATTTTTCAACGAAATTGACGAGATTAGAAGTGATTTTTGGAAGGCTAGAGACCAAGGTAAGTGATTAATTTCATATTCATGATGCATTTGCTTGTATTCCATTGATTTTGTGTTCTACTTCATATTTTCCTTAGAATCCTACCCATGTTTAAATCCATTGTTTGCTACTTTAAATCAGTGATTAGAGGCAGGCTTAAATGAGATTTTGGATGGCTAAATAATTCCTAAGTGTGCCTAAGGTTCCCCAAAAACTGGCCAAAGAACAGTACAGAAACAGGGCCAAGACCCGCAGTGTTCAAGGGTTTTCGGACATGGGACTCTGTGGTCCCATGTCCGACCATGTTAGATCAGACATGGGATCCAAGAAGTCCCATGTCCGACCACTGCATTTGGGATAGTTTGGTATTTTTAGGCTGTTCGACCCCACTTCCTTCGACATATTTGGGTGCTGTTTGGGAAGTTTGAGAACCTTAATTTGGGCCATTGAATGCCCCCTCTAAAGTACCAATTAGAGGAAATTAATTTCGATTTTTCAAGCAAGAATCTCAAGCCTTGGGACTTGTTATTTGGACTTGTAACCCGGACTCATTGGGACCTTTTTTTTTTTTGCAAGGTAAGGTTTGATATATTAATAAATAAATCAAAGATACAGCAGCAAAAGAAGGCGCAACCTGTTTCCAACAGTTGTGAACAGAGATTGCCACAACAGAGCAAAACAAGCAACAAAAAATAAAGAATAATAACAAACCCAGAATCCGGGCTAGCAAAAAAAAACCCCAAAGCTTAGGGAATGCTACAAACAGCCTAAGGAAAAGAGAAAGCAGAGAAGCAGAACCTCCAACTTCAAACAAGTATTAGAGAAGTAGAGGCTTGGAATGGCAAGCATTCACCAAGCTACCAGCAACAATCTCCTACTACCTACGCATTGAGCTAGCAACAAACTAATTGTCAGCGGTCACTAGGTTAACAAATCTCAGCCCTTCGGCGATTCTAGACCATCGAACTACCTCTTGGGAAGAAATATAGCAGTGTGTATCATTGAGGACAGTAACCAAGCCATTCAGCCCTTTTTCCTTAAAATGATTGCTCCAAGGATAGAGAGATGGGTCAGTGAGGGACATGTAGGGACTTAATTATCGGACTACACAAATGAGTAGTTTGAGTTGTGTAACCACCCTAGGATTGTCCGGAGGCATGTTTGGGTCAATATTGAACCGAGGGTATGCCAATTTAAGGCCTAAGGATGTCACATACACCTTTGGAAGCACCAAATTCATTATCATCCAACATTGGACCTTAAATGCAAATGAGGTCGTTTCGTATTGCCTTAGCATGTTGATGGAAAGCCCGAACCCGAATTGGACCTGTAGGTGGTATTCCATGAATGTTTGGTCAATCAATCTCAATATTTACATTGTTTATGCATGTTTACTTGCGTGCACGGGCGTGCATCTCTTCATATTGTATTTGTTAGATACTCACCACTATCTACATCGTACCCCGCGGTAAAATGGATTGTTAGGTTTGAAAGTCATGCGTTGGGAAGTTGGGACCAGTGAGCACACGTTGCCATTACTATCCTTTGGATGGCAGGATCCTAGGTTAGGGTGTTATGGGAATTTGCAGAGGTGCAATTTACGTGTCACATGCATCCTCGTGCACCAGATCTGAATTATAACTTCTCTACCCATTGGGGCAGCCCATTCCTTGCCGGAATGCTGTCCAACTGTTTCCAAACCATAGGCTTTATTTTATAGTGGTTTTTAACTTAACTTACCAATTTTGCTCGTAAGCACTTGACCTGCTAGATTTGACCTTTACAATTTCCATTTAACCAATTTTGGACCCGGAAGGATTACTCGGTACTATTAGCCTGATTTGCCAAACTTAGTATGTTTCTAAGAGTAGTCGCTTTACCCCTAGCTATCGCCTCTGAGGTAGTGCCTAGTTAGCTAGTTGTTTGGATTCCCGATTCGGCACCACTCAAGTTCGACCCTTACTTGGTTAGACCAATCTAAGTCTGGGTTTGGATTAATTTATGTCACTGCAATAGGTTTCTGTCTGTTTGCCACTCTGGTCACACCGCTGCAACAGTAGTTGGATTTTGCCCTATCACGGTCATGCCACAACAACTGTGTAGAGAATATAGCTTATGTGGTTTGCCATTTTGCTAGGATATGTTGGTTATCATACATGTTGGTCATTTGATTCTTATACATGTTTATCAGTATTTATTCATGCACAATTTGCCTAGCTTTTCTAACAATGCCCTCTGTTAATTATAAACTTGTTTATATTTATATTTACTATAAACATATTATACTTTTGATATTAATCACGTGCCAGGTCGTCGTACTTGACCCTATTTATTTGGTCCTCAGGTAATGTCGCCACCTCCTTTGAGGAGGAGCACAAGGAGGCGGCAGAGTAGCCGCAACCCGTAGTTGAATGGAGCGTAGGTGATGTCATCTAGACATCGGAGGCTGTTCGCGAGTTGAGGATCACATTTGAGTGCATATCTTTTATTTTGGGATTCTTGGATGTTGACCATTTTATTTTGGGGTTGTACTTAAAACTTACTTTTATGTAAATACTCAACTTAAATGCTAGGGGATATGCCAATTTAGATTTCTTTGTTATCATGTTTATCTTTATACATATGTAATGTGTTGATTAGCATGAGCCTCCGTCTAAATATACACATTCAAATTTGAGGAAAGGTTATTTAGTCCTCATAGCAGAATCATATGGGCAATCAACGCACACGCGGGCGAAACTTCGTCGCCCCAGCCCACATGCACAGCTGCGACCCCGGATTATGGAACATGCTTACTTCTAACCCGGTCTAGGGGCAAGACAATAATATTGAAAATTAAATAATTTCTATGACTTTAGATAATGCAAGCTCCAACAATAATGATGATGATATGCTAAAACCTGCGCTCCTACTTAATTTAAATGGGCTTATCTTTGACAATAAATGTGCATGGCAGATCTTAAATTTTATAGTACAAGATGCATTTTATAATCTTATCATAGAAGTGATTAAATACATTGCAGGTTACATTTTTTTAATCTCCTTCAAGGAAACAAAATTGGAAACGAATATGTAGAAGTCTTAATAAAAATCTCACAAATGTACAACCCGATGTAAAGTACAGGTGGAAATTTACTTATCAAATGTTCAGAGAAACTTGTAATTATAAAGGTGTAATTAATCAATATTGTGTTTTATATTTAACGGATGCAGATATTTTTATAGGTTAAGAAAATTGGCAAGTTCTTGAAATAATAAGAGATTTTTTAGAAGTTTTTTATGATGCAACCCTTTTTTTTTCTGGGGTATAGCATCCCACCTCAACTCAAGTTTTGGACCACTATTATGAAATTAGTCTTGCAAGGATAAGTGTACAGTAATGGAAATGAAGTTTTCACAATAATGGAAAAGTGCTCCATTAACATTTTGTTTAGCCTCAATATTAGATCCTAGGGTAAAATTAGTAGGTGTATAAGCTTTACTTGAAGCAATAAATAATACTATGAATGCTACTAATGTAAATAATATTTCTATCATCAAATCTTATTTAGAATAACTTTTTATTGAGTATTTTACCAATACCCTCTACCCCCCTGGGCCCTCCCTAACAACTGGGAGGGAAAAAAAAGCCTCATGGAATCTTCTGAGGAGTTGATGTAGGCTAGACAATAGGTCGGCCAACCCATTGGGTCCAGTCCATAGGCCCAAGGGGACATCCATTTAGTTAGGAAATATTATTTAGTAGTTTGGTTTGTTTATGATTAATATTAGTTAGTTTCCTTTTATTTTAGATATGATTGATATATTAGGAAATATAATTGCTTAGGGATCAAGCCAACTCCTTTATAAAAGGATGTTAGGCCTCATGGTAATAGACATGCTTATTATCAATTAATCTTTGAGTTATGAGAGTTTTCTCTTCAATTATGGTGTTTTCTCCTCTTATGAGGTTGCCCAAGTGACTGGAATCCTCTTGGATTCGATCAATCCTTTGGGAGATTGATCTATTGTTCGATCGCGGATCTTAGCTGCATTAGGAGATCGAGGCAATAGCTCCTTTTCCTCTGGATCCGATCAAGTTATGAATGAATTAACGGTGTATCTATAGATTGGTCAAGTTGAAGTCCCAAATGATGACACTGGTTTCGACCTTTTGGCCTAGTGGAAAGCAAGTGAAAGTAGCTTTCATATGCTTTCCCCTGTGGCCTGCGTCTACAATTGCATCGGAGGAAGCTTTTAGTGCAGCCGGGCAACTTATTGACACCAAGAGGACGATGCTAATGTCGCCTTTAACTTTGCTGCCAACATCGCCACCTTCATCCTAAGCTACTGCATCTCCTTCATCACTGCTTGCTAGTAGTATGATACCGTAGAGGTTCTCGTTTCTCCTATTCCACAAAGCATCAGCAGAGAAAAAGTTGTTCGGTCCCTTTTTTTTTTTTTTTTTGCTTTGGGCACTGCAGAAGTAAGCAAAAGAGGTCTTAAACATGCCCTTCTTGCTGTGACATGTGCCTGACCCAAACCCAAATTGATTAAAAGAAGAGCCTAAGAAAGCCTAGTGGGGAGCACAGTAAGCAACGACATCAGCAGACAAGTAAAGGGCTATATTTGGCTAGATTGAGGGCCAGGATCTATTTTCGCAATATCGGAGCCAACTAAACTCAGATTCCAGATTCCCTTTTTGCATGCGCTTTTGTGGAGATCAGATCTACAAATCAGGTGTCGCGACCCCGGACCGGGTCCGCGGACCAAGTCCGCGATCGGGACCCGATTATGATGAAGCCGATGATATGATCATATGGGGTGATGACAATAATTAAAGGTATGTTTATGATCAAGCGTACACGGGTTAACAAAGGAACACTCATTACCCGTGCACGTGATTTCCCACAGGTGTCCGCGGTGAGGATATTCCAACACACATAACCAGTTAGTATAATTGCGGAAGCGTATGGTAAATCATGCATGTATTTCATTTCCCAAATATCAAGGCTGATTACATTTGAATATGAGCATCAGAATGAGCAATGTCCTAAAGCATAATCCAAAAGTACATATTCAAGTTTAATCAGAAGATCAGTTAATTACAATTCCCAAAAATAGAGGCCAATAAAGGCCAATATACAAAACAATGACCGCCAGGAAACTATCCAAACAATCCCCCAAAATGTTTCGCAACTCGGCATCCCGATGTTTACATAACATCGTCAGCACGCCACTCAACTAGCGGCTGCGGTTCTCCGACCGCCTCCTCTGGCTCCTCCTCAGGATAACCGACAACGGGACCTGAGTACCAAAGCAAAGGGTCAGACACGACGGTCTGGCAGGTAGATGAAAAGATATGAACATTTAATGATAAAACATTTGCCATGGAAACAATTGAACCTGTCTAAATAATACTTTCATGAGTAAATGCATCATTTCGTTAAAAACATATATGCAAGGTAAAACAAGTAAGGGTAACCAAGGAAATCGGGAAACGAGCAAGATGGCAACCACACCAGGCTAAATCCTCTATCACCGAAGTGATAGAGCAAGCAAGTCAAGGCGTTGACCTCAGTCACCGAAGTGAGGAGATGCAACGAAATACATATACATATATACTATATACTAGACATGACCACGGTAGCGAGCCGGGCATCAGGAACCACAGTAGCAATCTGCGGTATCAGGACAGGACCCAAACTGCAGTTGGCAAGACAAGAGGGGGATTACCTAGTCAGTTGATCAGACTAACAAGGTATCCAAGCTTAGTGGTGCCGACTCATAGGTTATATGCAAGTAAATAAAACAGGTACATGTATGCATGTTCTCTTTCTTGGCTCATGGGCTCGCACTACAAAGCTCTGGCCCAATATTGCCTCAAGGTTTTGGCTTATGAGTCATGTACAAGAAATCAGATCAAAACATGGAAATCAAGACAGGTGTAAAATAAATCAAGTACAAGATTATATTCGGCAAGACGTGGGTGCTCAAGGCACAGCTATCATATCAAGTCTGTCATGTATATCAAAGCTAGCAAAACGGTACGAGTATACTTTGAAAAGCCAAGACAATGTCGGGTTAAAACTAATCCAAGTGAATAGGGATCCCGTATGTCCGTATAATAAAGGAAACTTGGTACTCTTTGAATTTGGGAGACATTCCGGGTTCCTTATACACTATAGTAGCCTCAATGCTTAAATGAATCTCGATGATGTAGTTTCTCTCTCTAACGTACTACCAACAAACACTTCACCTAGGCTTCGAACACGATCCCAAGTGAGCGGTGCCCATTGCTCTCAGAAAGGTTCACAAGCAATGGGGTGAAAGCTCCCTTCAATCCTTCTTTATTTATAAAAATTTCAGGGAATTTCGGTCACCTTGCGGTCAGATGGCGGTTAGCCGCCAGCGAATACGGCGGTTAACCGCTGGCTGACCGTGGAATTGCAGCTCTCTGGAAATGCAACCGCTACAATCCGGTTGGCTGGCGGTTAGCCGCTGATGGATTAGGCGGTTAGCCGCTAGCTGACCGTGGGGCTGACCGCGAGATTTCAGCTCTCGGGAAAAGTGACCGTAACTAAGCGGTTGGATGGCGGTTAGCCGTCGATGGACACGGCGGTTAGCCGCTGGCTGACCGCGGAGCTGACCGCCAGTCACGGGAATTTCTTCCCTGGGTTCAGATTCATGCTTTCCCTTTTCCCAAACCCATTCCTTTCATTCCCCATTTGACATCCATACAATCACCAAGAGAAGAAGACAACCATCATCAAAAGGATTCACTTAGGCATTGTACAAAAGATGAACCAAAACTACAATCCATGATTTAAAGACAATAGATGAAACCAAAAGCTAGAAATCATGTTTCAAGACAATAAGGATGCTTACCAACTCTTTTCAAAAGCATTTAATAGCATCATGAATGCAAGTAAAAGCTCATCATAAATGATACAATAAATACAAACATTTGATCATGGAAATCACTTTTAAAACTAAACATCCACTTGCCTCAAGGTCTCTAAATCAAGAAATCGAAGCTCTAATCCACTCTTCTAAGCCAAATACCAAGCTATACCAAAAACCCCCAAAACAAACCCTATAATGGGTCAAACTAAGAAACAAGAAGAAGAAACTCACAATAATGAAGATAGGGCTCTCCCAAGACTAGAAGAACAAGGATCTAAGATATTAGGGAAGGAGCTTACTTGTAAGTTCTTCAAATGGACAAGGTGAGCTCAATGAGGGTCTTGAGTTGAGTAGGTCCTCCCACAAATGGTATCAATGAGTAGCTCTAGTAGTGAGGAAGAAGAGGGTGAAGTTCAATCTTGATTGGTGTAAGGTTTGGTAGGGACTTGGGATGAGGAAGCAAGAAGAAGAAGAAAAGAGAGAAAGAAAACCCTAGGCTGTTCTTGAGCTTGTGCTGGAAAAAGAGAAATGGAGGGAAAGAGTTCTCTATATAAAGCAATGGGTGTGGGTTCCACCACTAGAAAGTCTTCGGAGGCTGAAATCACCAATCTCGGGACCTCGGATGAAATCGACGAGGAAGAGAAAAGTGATCGTCGAAATATCTAGTTTCCAAAAAGTATATGTTTCGCGGGTTTCGAGGATATCAAGTTTTGGGTACAGATTTCATGTAAAAAGACTGTTTTGCCCTCAAAGCAAGAAGATCGGGTTTCGGGGTTCCGGACGGTCACGGGCTCAACATGAAAGTTGTAGGGATCGACAAAATAAGTAAAACGAGATCAAGATAAGAATTAGGGGAAAACAAGTAACGTCCAAAGCTAGCAAGACCATCAAAAAGGAAACCCCCAAAGGGTCCCACTAAACACAAGACACTAAAAATAATTCCCCAAAGCTATCAAGAACTATACTAATCCAAGCTTAGTCAAAACCACTAATCAAGCTTAGCACTAACGCACAACTTAATTAGTACTAATCGAGTCGCTCGGGTCGGGGTATTACATCCTCCACCCCTTAGGGCATTTGGTCCTCCAAATGAAATACAAACTCACCTCGGGTAGGAGATGCGGATACTTCTTCTGCACTTGATCTCGTAATTCCCACGTTGCCTCTTCCGGCCCGTGATTCTCCCAAAGTACTTTCACCCACTGAATAGTCCGTGACCTCAACTCTTGCTCCTTCGTGTCTATGATCCGAATGGGCTTCTCAACATAAGTGGCATCTTCTCTGATCTCTAACGGTTCATGCTGGAGTACATGTGAAGGGTCGGGGACGTACTTCTTCAACATCGACACATGGAAAACATTGTGTACACCGGATAGCTCAGGTGGTAAGGCTAATCTATAAGCCACATCACCGATCTTGCTCATTATATCATATGGTCCAATGTATCTCCGTGATAATTTGCCTTTCTGCCCAAACCTCAATGTTCATCTGGTCGGTGATACCTTCAAGAAAACCTTATCCCCTTCCTTAAACTGTAGATCCCTTTGGTGAGCATCTGCATAACTTTTCTATCTACTCCGGGCTATTTTCAAACATTCTTGTATCTGTCTCACTTTGTCGGTGGTCTCACTTACTATGGACGGTCCATGGAAACTGCGGGTGCCAACTTCTTCCCAACAAACAGGTGTCCTACACCTTCTGCCATATAAAGCCTCAAAAGGCGCCATTCCAATGCTAGAGTGATAGCTGTTGTTGTAGGCAAACTCGCACAACGGTAGGATTTCATCTCACTGAGTCTTGAAGTCCAATACACAAGCACGTAGCATGTCCTCGAGTGTCTGAATTGTCCTCTCTGATTGGCCATCTGTCTGAGGGTGATAAGCTGTACTAAACTGCAGCTTCGTACCCATAGACTCATGTAGGGTCTTCCAAAATCTTGAGACGAACCTGCTGTCTCTGTCCGAAGTGATGGAAACTGGCTGTCCATGTCTACTGACGATCTCATTAACGAACAACCCTGCCAGGGGTAACATGTGCATCTTCTTCCCTGTCTTCATGGGGATAAAGTGAGCTGACTTGGTGAGTCTGTCCACAATCACCCATATCGCGTCATTGCCTCTGCTAGTCTTCGGTAGTCCCGAAATAAAGTCCATGGTAATATGCTCCCACTTCCACTCCGGGATCTCTAATGGCTGCAACAAACCTGGAGGCTTCTGATGTTCTGCTTTTATCAACTGGCATGTCATGCAACGAGATACAAACGCTGCAATCTCTCTCTTCATATTGTTCCACCAAAATCTGCCCTTCAAATTTGATACATCTTTGTGCTGCCTGGGTGCATGGAATACTTCGCACTGTGAGCTTCTGCCATGATGTCATTCCTCAAATCTTCTATGTTAGGCACGCACAAACGATCACGGTAGTAAAGAACTCCGTCCACAAAACGAAAATCAGGGCGTTCCGCTATGTGATCTACAATCTTGGCTAACTCTGGATCTTGCAACTGACTGTCCTTAATCTTCCGGATGAACGAAGGCTCTGACACTGGCATATTGGCGATTATGGCACCCTTCCTTAGTGGCTGGAGGTCTATCTTCAACTCCTCAAACTGATCAAAAATACAAGTACCACTCAAATTTGCCATACCCACTGACTTTCTACTCAAAGCATCGGCAACTACATTCGCTTTCCCCGGGTGATACTTGATCGGAAAATCATAGTCTTTGATATACTCCATCCATCTCCTCTGCCTCATGTTCAACTCCTTCTGAGAAAATAGGTACTGTAGGCTGCGGTGATCCGAATGAACCTCAAACTCCTCTCCGTAGAGGTAATGTCTCCACATCTTTAATGCAAAGACGACCGCTGCCAACTCAAGGTCATGGGTCTCATAATTCCTCTCGTGATCTTTCAACTGCCGGGATCCATATGCTACAACTTTTCCTTCTTGCATCAACACACAACCGAGTCCAATGTTCGAAGCATCGGTAAAGATGGTGAAACCGCCGCTTCCGGATGGCAAAGTAAGGACTGGTGCGGTAGTTAATCTCTTCTTCAGCTCTTGGAAACTAGCTTCACACTGATCTGTCCAAACATACGGTACATTCTTCTTCGTTAACTTCGTCAACGGTGCTGCAATCGACGAAAACCCTTGCACAAACCTCCTGTAATACCCTGCCAAACCAAGAAAACTCCTAATTTCTGACACATTCTTCGGTCTCTCCCACTTCACTACTGCCTCAATCTTAGACGGGTCTACTGACAAACCTTCCTTGGAGATTATGTGTCCCAAAAATGCGACTTGCTCTAGCCAAAATTCACACTTGTTGAGCTTCGCATACAGCTGACTCTCCCTCAAAATCTGCAATACTATCATCAGATGCTCTTCATGCTCTTCTCTGGTCTTGGAGTACACCAGAATATCGTCTATGAACACCACTACAAACTGATCTAGGTACTGAGCAAAGATCTTGTTCATCAAAGCCATGAACACTGCCGGTGCATTAGTCAACCCAAATGGCATCACTAGGAACTCATAGTGGCCATATCTTGTCCGGAAAGCTGTCTTCAACACATCTGATTCTCTAACTCTCAGCTGATGATAACCGGATCTCAAATCAATCTTCGAAAAGTACGAGGCACCTTGTAACTGATCAAACAATTCGTCTATCCTTGGCAATGGATACTTGTTCTTGATGGTCACTTGGTTTAATCTCCGGTAATCAATACACATTCTCATCGAACCATCCTTCTTTTTCACAAACAACACTGGAGCTCCCCACGGTGAGATGCTTGGCCTCACAAAACCTTTGTCCAACAACTCTTGTAACTGTATCTTCAACTCTCCTAATTCTGCCGGAGCCATTCTATATGGTGCAATAGATATCGGAGCGGTCCCTGGTAACAACTCAATGGTGAAATCAATCTCTCTCATGGGTGGTAATCCCGGAATCTCCTCCGGAAATACATCCGGGAACTCCCAAACAATAGGGATCTCCTCCACCCCTTGGGACCGTTTATCCTCCGTGATAAACGCCAAATAGGCTTCACATCCACTTCTTAAAAGTCTATCAGCCTTCAACGCGGAGACAAACCCTGCACGAGGATTTCTCCTCTCTCCCTGGAATAACACTCCTGCTGGTGTCTCGTCCAACTTGAATGTGAGGGTTTTATGGAAACAATCCATTGTGGCATGGTACCCTGCCAGCCAATCCATCCCTAGGATGACATCAAAATCCTTCATCTCCAACAGAATAAGATCTGCGGGTAACACAACTTCTCATATCCGGACTGTACAACTAGGGTAATAACTAGTACACACAACTTGTTTTCCTACTGGTGTAGCTACAATCAAGATGTATTCAAGATCTCTACCATGCACATCAATCAGTCTAGAAAATGCATGGGATATGAATGAATGCGTAGATCCAGGGTCAAATAATATTCTAGCTTCTATCCCACTGACAAGAAGTGTACCTTCCACAACATTGCCTGCTGCCTCTACATCAGCTCTGTTGATTGCATAAACTTGTCCTCGCTGCTGTGGCCTGATATGAGCTTGTTGTTGCCTGCCTTGAGGGGCATTTTTGTTCTGTTGCGGGGGACGCTGATTCTGTTGTTGTCCTTGCTGACGGGCCTGTGGCTGCTGTTGCTGCGGTCTATACTGTTGCGGTGGTGCCTGCTGCTGAAGTGGCCTTTCCTGATTCTGCACGACTAGTGCATTCTGTGGCGGTGCCTGACGCGGTGCTCCTTGTTGCTGATTCTGCCTGTTCTGCCTCGGACAATCCCTCATTTGATGGGTCATGGAACCACATCTATAGCATGCTCCTGAGACGGTACGACACTGGGCACTGTCATGGTTCTTCCCACAATGAATGCAAACTAGTTGCACATTCTGATCTTGTCTCTGTCTCTTGTGCTGCTGGTTTCTCTGATGGTGGTACTGCTGTTGAGGCTGTCCTTGTCCCTTGCCTTGGACCTTAAGGATCTTGTGGTGGAAGTTCTCAAACTTGTAAGCTCTCTTGACCGCTTCCTCGAAGGTAAGAGGTGGTACTACACCGGTGGCATCCCTCTCAATGATAGGATGAAGTCCTTCTAGGAACTTGGCAATCTTCTTTTCCACCGTGTCTACCAATTCCGGAGCGTATCTTGACAACCTCTCGAATTTGGTGAGGTACTCTAAGACGGTCATACTCCCTTGGACAAGCTGCTGGAACTCTGCTGCCTTCTGTCTCTTGACATGGGCAGGCACGTATTTGTCTCTGAATTGGGTCTTAAAGTTCGCCTAAGCTACTGCATTTGCCATAGTTCGGTATTCCTCCCTCACCGTCTTCCACCAATTATCTGCTAAGCTGGTGAAGAGTGATGCTGCAAGCTATACTTTCTCACTCCCATTACATCTAAAAACCTCGAATATATTTTCTATATGCTCTAGCCAGTCGTCTGCAGTCAAGGGGTCCTCTGTCCCCACAAACTCCTTCGGGCATCTCTTTCTGAACTTCTCAAACAGTGCATTGGGGTCATGTTCCCTTTGATTAATGACAATAGCAGGTTGAGGTTGAACTGGTTCGGGTCTTCTCTGTAATACCTCCAACAACTGTCACTGCATTTCTGCCAACTCCCTAGCATGGTCCTCATCTTTCTTGAGCATCTGTTCTTGCAATCTGGTTTGGTTCTCATTAGCCTGATGCTGCTGGTCAAGCATGGCTTGCATCATCTGCTGAAACTGATTTGGAATTGGGTTTTCAGTTCTATCTTCTCCCACTGGTCCTGTGTTTTCGACTGGTCCTGTATAATCACTGTTACTCGCTGTGGGGTTCCCATTTACCGGGCGTTTACTTGGTGGCATGATGCTGCAAAACAAGTTGTTAGCACAAAATAATCAACAATAGGGTCACACATTGCTCACGCGATTCTAGCTAACGAAAGATCTAACGAATCCTCGCCACGTCCTTAGGATTTCTAGTTTCTTTTAATTGCCTGAAACACGTCTCGCTCTGATACCAGTTCTGTCGCGACCCCGGACCGGGTCCGCGGACCAAGTCCGGGATCGGGACCCGATTATGATGAAGCCGATGATATGATCATATGGGGTGATGACAATAATTAAAGGTATGTTTATGATCAAGCGTACACGGGTTAACAAAGGAACACTCATTACCCGTGCACGTGATTTCCCACAGGTGTCCGCGGTGAGGATATTCCAACACACATAACCAGTTAGTATAATTGCGGAAGCGTATGGTAAATCATGCATGTATTTCATTTCCCAAATATCAAGGCTGATTACATTTGAATATGAGCATCAGAATGAGCAATGTCCTAAAGCATAATCCAAAAGTACATATTCAAGTTTAATCAGAAGATCAATTAATTACAATTCCCAAAAATAGAGGCCAATAAAGGCCAATATACAAAACAATGACCGCCAGGAAACTATCCAAACAATCCCCCAAAATGTTTCGCAACTCGGCATCCCGATGTTTACATAACATCGTCAGCACGCCACTCAACTAGCGGCTGCGGTTCTCCGACCGCCTCCTCTGGCTCCTCCTCAAGATAACCGACAACGGGACCTGAGTACCAAAGCAAAGGGTCAGACACGACGGTCTGGCAGGTAGATGAAAAGATATGAACATTTAATGATAAAACATTTGCCATGGAAACAATTGAACCTGTCTAAATAATACTTTCATGAGAAAATGCATCATTTCGTTAAAAACATATATGCAAGGTAAAACAAGTAAGGGTAACCAAGGAAATCGGGAAACGAGCAAGATGGCAACCACACCAGGCTAAATCCTCTATCACCGAAGTGATAGAGCAAGCAAGTCAAGGCGTTGACCTCAGTCACCGAAGTGAGGAGATGCAACGAAATACATATACATATATACTATATACTAGACATGACCACGGTAGCGAGCCGGGCATCAGGAACCACAGTAGCAATCTGCGGTATCAGGACCCAAACTGCAGTTGGCAAGACAAGAGGGGGATCACCTAGTCAGTTGATCAGACTAACAAGGTATCCAAGCTTAGTGGTGTCGACTCATAGGTTATATGCAAGTAAATAAAACAGGTACATGTATGCATGTTCTCTTTCTTGGCTCATGGGCTCGCACTACAAAGCTCTGGCCCAATATTGCCTCAAGGTTTTGGCTTATGAGTCATGTACAAGAAATCAGATCAAAACATGGAAATCAAGACAGGTGTAAAATAAATCAAGTATAAGATTATATTCGGCAAGACGTGGGTGCTCAAGGCACAGCTATCATATCAAGTCTGTCATGTATATCAAAGCTAGCAAAACGGTACGAGTATACTTTGAAAAGCCAAGACAATGTCGGGTTAAAACTAATCCAAGTGAATAGGGATCCCGTATGTCCGTATAATAAAGGAAACTTGGTACTCTTTGAATTTGGGAGACATTTCGGGTTCCTTATACACTATAGTAGCCTCAATGCTTAAATGAATCTCGATAATGTAGTTTCTCTCTCTAACGTACTACCAACAAACACTTCACCTAGGCTTCGAACACGATCCCAGGTGAGCGGTGCCCATTGCTCTCAGAAAGGTTCACAAGCAATGGAGTGAAAGCTCCCTTCAATCCTTCTTTATTTATAAAAATTTCAGGGAATTTCGGTCACCTTGCGGTCAGATGGCGGTTAGCCGCCAGCGAATACGGCGGTTAACCGCTGGCTGACCGTGAGGCTGACCGTGGAATTGCAGCTCTCTGGAAATGCAACCGCTACAATCCGGTTGGCTGGCGGTTAGCCGCTGATGGATTAGGCGGTTAGCTGCTAGCTGACCGTGGGGCTGACCGCGAGATTTCAGCTCTCGGGAAAAGTGACCGTAACTAGGCGGTTGGATGGCGGTTAGCCGTCGATGGACACGGCGGTTAGCCGCTGGCTGACCGCGGAGCTGACCGCCAGTCACGGGAATTTCTTCCCTGGGTTCAGATTCATGCTTTCCCTTTTCCCAAACCCATTCCTTTCATTCCCCATTTGACATCCATATAATCACCAAGAGAAGAAGACAACCATCATCAAAAGGATTCACTTAGGCATTGTACAAAAGATGAACCAAAACTACAATCCATGATTTAAAGACAATAGATGAAACCAAAAGCTAGAAATCATGTTTCAAGACAATAAGGATGCTTACCAACTCTTTTCAAAAGCATTTAATAGCATCATGAATGCAAGTAAAAGCTCATCATAAATGATACAATAAATACAAACATTTGATCATGGAAATCACTTTTAAAACTAAACATCCACTTGCCTCAAGGTCTCTAAATCAAGAAATCCAAGCTCTAATCCACTCTTCCAAGCCAAATACCAAGCTACACCAAAAACCCCCAAAACAAACCCTATAATGGGTCAAACCAAGAAACAAGAAGAAGAAACTCACAATAATGAAGATAGGGCTCTCCCAAGACTAGAAGAACAAGGATCTAAGATATTAGGGAAGGAGCTTACTTGTAAGTTCTTCAAATGGACAAGGTGAGCTCAATGAGGGTCTTGAGTTGAGTAGGTCCTCCCACAAATGGTATCAATGAGTAGCTCTAGTAGTGAGGAAGAAGAGGGTGAAGTTCAATCTTGATTGGTGTAAGGTTTGGTAGGGACTTGGGATGAGGAAGCAAGAAGAAGAAGAAAAGAGAGAAAGAAAACCCTAGGCTGTTCTTGAGCTTGTGCTGGTAAAAGAGAAATGGAGGGAAAGAGTTCTCTATATAAAGCAATGGGTGTGGGTTCCACCACTAGAAAGTCTTCGGAGGCTGAAATCACCAATCTCGGGACCTCGGATGAAATCGACGAGGAAGAGAAAAGTGATCGTCGAAATATCTAGTTTCCAAAAAGTATATGTTTCGCGGGTTTCGAGGATATCAAGTTTTGGGTACAGATTTCATGTAAAAAGACTGTTTTGCCCTCAAAGCAAGAAGATCGGGTTTCGGGGTTCCGGACGGTCACGGGCTCAACATGAAAGTTGTAGGGATCGACAAAATAAGTAAAACGGGATCAAGATAAGAATTAGGGGAAAACAAGTAACCTCCAAAGCTAGCAAGACCATCAAAAAGGAAACCCCCAAAGGGTCCCACTAAACACAAGACACTAAAAATAATTCCCCAAAGCTATCAAGAACTATACTAATCCAAGCTTAGTCAAAACCACTAATCAAGCTTAGCACTAACGCACAATTTAATTAGTACTAATCGAGTCGCTCGGGTCGGGGTCTTACATTAGGTGAGTTCAAATTTTTAGCTTGCATTAAAAAAATTGGCTAAAAGGAAGAAAGAAGAGGTGGAGTCTTCATCCACATCCGTGGAAGAATTTGCTAAAAACGATGGAGAATTATCTGGAACTATTGCTCAATTATCCGCAATAATCTCTTAACTCAATGAAACTCTCGTAAGGATGGATACCAAAATAATAGATTTGGAAAATAATCAGCATGGGGTTGCTAACCGAGATAATGGAGGACATATTTGGAATCAACGAGATCGACCGGCAATCGATGTTGATCGAGATTTAGGAATTAAATTTGGGTTCCCGAATATGATAGAAAATTGAAGCCAGATGAATTTATGCATTGGTTAGTGCGTGTGGAAAATATTTTTGCACACAAACCAATGACTGAGGGCCATAAAGTCACTTTGGTAGCAACTCAATTTCACAATTATGCTGTGATTTGGTGGGTTGAATTGCAAATAAAGAGAAGGAACCAAAACATCAATCCTGTTGAGACATGGATTGAGATGAAAAACCTTTTGAAACAAAAGTTCCTTTTTGTCAATTATTCAAGAGATCTACGTTCAAGCTTTCAAGACTTGAAACAAGGGTCCAAAATAGTTGTTGAGTGTTCCGGAGTGTTTATCACAATTCAAGCTCATTGTGGCTTAAATAAGACCGATGATGTTTTGGTTGATCGATATTTTCCAGGGTAGAGAATTGACATTAAAAATATCCATGCATTCAAGAATTTTGATATGTTGAAGAGATCATCAAGCATGCCGTCAAGACCGAATACATTGAAAATTATCACACCCAAAAAATTAGTGTATCTAAATGGCCTACACAAAAGAGCCCATCAAAGTGAGGTTCAAATCCAAGTGCTAGTTCCTCGAAAAAAAAATTCTCCACGCTTAACGATCAAAATAGAATCACATGTTTTCATTCTAAGCAAAAGGGGCATCGTTCATTTAAATGTCCAAAATGAATAATCTTAATGGAAGGTGCACACAATGAACCGGATACACAAGATGATCCTAAAGACAAAGAAATAGAGGAAGTGGAGGAAATAGAAGCTGAAAAGGATGGTGAAGCTTTATGGTCGTCCAAGAGACTACACCCACTGCTAAGAAGAAATGGTTGCGAATATTTTTCGCTCAACAGGTTAGTACATAGGCAAAATTGCATAGCTGGGATTGATGGCGGAAGTTGTGTAAACAACATCTCTCAAACTCTTGTTGATTGCTTGAAGCTAAAGCTTTACAAGCACAATCGTCCCAACTTTGTCAGATGGCTAATGACAGATGATGAAGTGCTGGTGCAACATACATGCCAAGGCAACAACATATACACATTCATGCACAGTGGAAAGCAAGTCTCACTCCATCCAAAGAAGCCAGGGTTGTCGAAGAAGAGATCAAGAGAAAATGCAACAAAGGAAGTGCTTCACATACACCATGTCTACAAATATTTTGTTGGTCGCCCATGGACATATGACAAAAATGGCACCCATGGTATGCAGGACAACACATACACATTCGTGCATAGTGGAAAGCAAGTCACACTCCATTCAAAGAAGTCAGTACTATCGAAGAAGAGATCAAGAGAAAGCGCAACAAAAGAAGTGTTTCACTTACACCATGTCTACAGAGGCAACATGAAGAAGACCCAAGTTCGAGGTCGAACTCTCCTTTCAACCTGGGGGGAATGATACAGAACAAATGACCCAAGTGTGAGGCCCAGCAAAGTGTTTTAGGAATTATTTTAAAATTACTTGTTATTTAATATAGTTTCTAATTTAATCTCTTTCCTAGTTGATAAGTGTTAGACCCCGACCCAGACCAATTCGATTAGTACTAATTGAGTGAGTGTTTAGTCTTAAGTGAGCCTTAGTACTAGTTGGGTTAGAATGTGATTAGACTTAGTTTGGATTATAACTTTGGGGATTTTGAGGACGTTTAGTATGAGTCAGACACGCTCAGGGACGCCCTGAGTACACGTGTAAGGATGGGCTTTCGTTCTAGATATCTTGTTCGATTGTGATTTTTAGTTCCCTTGAATGGTGTTATTATTTGTGACAACTTTCGTTTTTAACCTGCATGCATTTGAGGCCCAGAAACCCAAGTTTTGGCCCAATAAGGGTAAATCTGTCTTGTCATGCAAAATCTGGGCACAATTTTCGAAGTCATGAAACTATGTCAAAATTATACTTTTTCGAAACTAGATTTTTCGACGAGCGTTTTGTTCTTCTTCGTCGTTTCCATCCGGGGTCCACAAGACCATGTTTTGATCGTTTCAAGTTCAGCTGTAAAGAGACCCACCTCTCAACCCATATAAAAGATCTCCTATTCTCTCTCCTCCCTTTTTCTTCCCCATTTTTCCTGCAACGGTTTTGCCCTAGAGTGGAGAAGAGAAGAAAGTTCTTCCTTGGTCTTTCTCCCTTGGAAATCATCTAGCAAGAAGGCCCCAATCTCCGATTCGACTCCGCCATTCTCTTCCTCTCTTCTCAAGCTTCGATTGGGACGTTTTTGGAGCCAAACCATTTCACTATTCATCATCTTCAACCTCCCTCCATCTTGTTTAGCTAGCTCAAGGTTGGTGTTTTCCTTCATTCTTTCCATTTGATGTTCTTTAGCTCACCTAGAGCTTGTTTATCATGATTTCAAATCCATTTTCGAAATGGGGGTTTGTAATGGCCAAAATAGTGATTTTGTGTGCTTTCTTTTGGGGGTTTTGTGTAGATTTCGTGGAGCACCCCATTCTAGTTGGATCTTGTGGAGTTTTGCTTGCCTTTGGTTGAGGCAAGTAAACTTTATAGGGTTTTCATGTACATTGTATTGTGGTTTCATTTCTTCCATTAAGACATGATTTTTATGCTTAAACCCATGAATGTATGTTATGTTTATGTTCTCTTAAATCATGGGTTGAGTTCCTCTACTTGTGTTGTGGTTAATGACTTTTCCAAGTTCTTAGAATCAAGTTGGTTTTGTGAGCTTTATGAATTTGTATTTGGAAATGCCTTGATGTTTCTCTTTCGAATGAATGGATTATTTGTAGATGGAATGCCTTGAAAATGTATGAAATCATCCCTTGGAAAGCATGTAGGCTTGGGGAGTGTAGGTGGTGAAAGTGTGGAAGTGAAGAAGGGAAGGAAGTGTGAAAAATTCTGAACTGAAATGCACTGCCCGAGTCCTATCAGTCAGGTGTCGGTCAAGTTTCCGTCAACCGACAGGTCGACCAACACCAACCGAGGACCTGTCGGTTCAAATTCTAGGGAGCAACATTTTGTCAGGTCATCCGTCGGTTAGCCGTAGGTTGATCGACAGGTCGACCGACAGCCAACCGAGAATCTGTCGGTTCAAATTCCAAAGAGCAGCATTTCTGGGCTAGATCCTGTCGGTCATCCATCGGTCGACCGACAGTTTTACGTCGGTTGACCGACAGGTGACCGAGGGTTGACTGACAGTTACTAAAAGAACTGTTTTTGAAGAAATTTTGCGGGAATGAAAACTAGACTATGCTTTAGACCTTCATTTGACATTGTGCACTTAAAATTCCTAAATGTACCTTACCTTCGGGGACACCAAGTTATATAGAGTTTCGACGTTTGGGTTTTCAAGTCCACAAGGGTCAAGGTCTTGGTCTTAGCCTATGCTTGATAGATTTATGTTCGGACTCTTGTTTTGATGCTTCATGCATCCTCATGTTCTTGTTTGATTTTTCAAGTATAAGCTTGTATTTAAGACGTGTTTCAAGAATCGTGTTTCAAGAATCAAAAAGGGAATCATTTCTTAAGTTGCTAAGCATTAATATTATGCTATTTTGCTAGTCTCGTCGTGTTGTGTTTTATAAATGATCTCCCTCTTGTTTTGTCGTGTTCTCGAACGTGTATTACCATGTTTTGTGCATTCATGATATAAGTGAATACCACTGAGCTTGGACTGCCCTTTTAGCTTGATCCACTACCTGGGGGTCCTTAAACATGTGGACTGTTTGCAGACTAGTCGTGTATTATATTACAGATCGTGCGTGTTCGTGGTCCGGTTCCGCGGCCGGATACCCCGTCTACCTTGTGTGGCATGGGATCGTGTTTTCCTGTCGTGCTTGTAGTGCGTGCTTGCTCTTGTCATTATGTATGACGGAGAAAGGATGAGCTCAATGTGGATTTATCTTTTCATGATATTACAAGTATTCATGCTAGTTTCGTAAACTTGAAATGTGTATTTAAGCCTTGAACTGTTTTAGCATTATTTTTCTCATATTCTTACCTAAATTTTTTATTTGTCAAACCGTCGTGTTTGATGCTTGTTATTTTGGTGTTTAGGTGCAGGAGAGTTCACGCGTGACGAGGAGTGCTCGGAGGAGGCTGTTGAGCCACCCCCAGCACACGAGTGGCAGCCTAACGACGTCATCTAGACGCCGGTCGGGTTCGTGATGTCTTGTTCACTTAGTTGTGATATTCTTTTGGGATCTATTGTTGTATTGGCCATTGTTGGCCTCTCTTGATTTTGTAACTTGAATCAATATACTTTTGTTAAACATTGAAACGTCAATCATGCTAGGAATGCTTTGATGACACTCTCTTTTGATACCTTGTCTCGATATGATATAATTCTCTTGTATCTCATTGTTTAAGATTTGAGTGACATGTTTTGCTACACGCTTCCGCATATCCATTCGTGTGAGCTCAACCCGTGTCTTGGGATCCTCACCGCGGAAACCTGTGGGAAAATAAAACAGCGGCGGTGTGTTTTATGTGTTGGTGAATCACATTGCCGCCGTAGCGTCGCGGGCCCGGATCTCAGTCCGGGGTCGCGACAGGACTGGTATCAGAGCGGGACATGTTTCAGGCACTTAAAAGAAACTAGAATATCTTAGGAACGTGGCGAGGATTCGTGAGTTCGTTAAAACGTTTGTTTAGACCAAGTTGGCCAACCCAATTGTGCTTATATATGTGCTAACAAATTGTCTTGCAGCATCATGCCTCTCAGAAAAGCTCCCAACCACCAAGCTTCGGGTAGTAATAACAATGACACAGATCCATCTGAGAATCCTACCGCTACTCAATTCCAAGCACTAATGCAAGCTATGATAGAGCAACAAAAAAAGACCAATGAAACACAAGCAAAGTTCCAAGAGCAAATGGCAAAGAAAGATGAGGAGATGGCTCAAGTACAGAGGCAACTTCTGGAAGTCCTCCAAAACAGACCTCAACATCAAGCTCCACCAAATGTTGTGTACCAAAATAGAGTTGATGATCCTAATACTCTCTTTGAGAGATTCAGAAAGAGGGGACCCAAGGAGTTCTCGGGTCAAGAGGACCCTTTGACCGCAGACGATTGGCTTACCAACACAGCAAAGATCTTTGACGTTTTTGTTTGCACAGGCAGGGAGAGGGTCAACCTCACAGCTTCCTTGTTCTATGGGCTTGCTGACTCTTGGTGGCAGACGGTTAAAGAGCCATACCAGGTCATGGCAGACGAGATAGCTTGGACGACCTTTAAGACACACTTCACGGACAAGTATGTCCCTTCTCATGTTAAGAGACAGAAGGCAATCGAATTCCAACAGTTGAAGCAAGGAAGTATGTCAATTCTAGAGTATGTTACAAAGTTTGAGAGGCTTGCTCGCTATGCTACCGAACTGATAGATACGGAGCATAAGAAGATCGTAAAGTTTTTGGAAGGGGTGAATCCCATTCTCAAGAGGGACGTCTCGGAAGTGATTCCACCGGTTACCTTTGATGAGGCAGTTAGTCGGGCATATAAGTTTGAAGAGTTCAACAATGAGATAATCCAAGATAGAAAGCAGCACTACCAGCAACAGAACCAAAGGCAACAAAGTGGCAAGAAGCCAAGGCAGGAACAAAATCAAGTTAGACAGAGTAGTTGCAATCACTGTGGCAAGAATCACCCTACCCACGAATGCCGCAAGGCAACGGGTGCTTGTTTCAAGTGTGGACGAATGGACCATACAATCAAGGATTGCCCACACCTTCAGACTCAAGCTAACAGATATCAGCAGCCAAGACAGACAGCCCCACAGAATCAGGCAATAGTGAGGCCACCACAGCAACA
This sequence comes from Umbellularia californica, assembly GCA_028538565.1. Classification (NCBI taxonomy): domain Eukaryota; kingdom Viridiplantae; phylum Streptophyta; class Magnoliopsida; order Laurales; family Lauraceae; genus Umbellularia; species Umbellularia californica. The sequence continues at coordinate 36,326,765 of JAPQWN010000005.1, read as the reverse complement.
ACAGCAACAAGGGAGGCAAGTGCAGAATCAGAATACTCGTCCACCTCAGAATAGGAACAACCAGGACAGGCAAATTCAGCAGCAAAATAGGCCCAACCAGCAAGGACGTGCGTACAATATCAACCCGGCTGACGCTGAAGCAACAGGTGACGTCATAGAAGGTAAACTTCTTATTTGTGGAGTAGAAGCACAGATCTTATTTGATCCAAAATCCACACACTCTTTTCTATCTCCTTTATTTGCAAAGAAGATTGATGCACAGCATGCAGAATTGGATTTCATTTTGACTGTTACTACACCAGTAGGTAGACATGTTGTTTGTACCACCTATTACCCTAGTTGTCCGATTTTGTTAGGAGATATCAGTTTACCGGCCAACCTCATAATTTTAGACATGCATGATTTTGATATTATCTTAGGCATGGATTGGTTAGAGACCTACCATGCTACCATGGACTGTTTTGGTAAGACCATCACATTCATATTGCAAGGGCCACAGACAGAGTTGATGTTTCAGGGCAATAGGAAGAAGTCTTCCAGTGGTTTCATTTCAGCGTTGAAAGCTTATAGATTGGTTAGCAGTGGTTGTGAAGCATTTATAACGTTTATCGCGGAGGATAAACAGTCCCAAGGGGTGGAGGATATCCCCGTAGTGTGTGAATTTCAGGATGTTTTTCCAGAAGAAATCTCGGGTTTACCACCAGTTAGAGAAGTTGAGTTTACTATTGAACTCCTTCCAGGGACTGCACCGATCTCAATTGCACCTTATAGGATGGCTCCTGCAGAGTTGAAACTTCAGTTGCAAGAAATGTTGAACAAAGGCTTCATTAGGCCAAGTGTTTCACCTTGGGGAGCGCCAGTTCTTTTTGTGAAGAAGAATGATGGAAGTCTCAGAATGTGCATCGACTATAGAAGGTTGAATCATGTGACCGTCAAAAACAAATACCCGTTGCCAAGGATAGATGAATTGTTTGACCAATTGCAAGGAGCAGCACACTTTTCCAAGATAGACTTGAGGTCAGGGTATCATCAATTGCGGGTTAGAGAGTCTGATGTGGCGAAGACCGCTTTCCGAACGAGATATGGGCATTATGAGTTCTTAGTGATGCCTTTTGGTTTGACAAATGCACCCGCAGTCTTCATGGCTCTCATGAACAAGGTTTTTGCAGAGTTTCTAGATCACTCTACAGTGGTGTTTATTGATGATGTCCTCGTGTATTCTAAGAGTAAGGAGGAGCATGAAGAGCACTTGAGGACGTCTTTGCAGCTTTTGAGAGACCACCAGCTCTATGCTAAGTTGAACAAATGTGAATTCTGGCTAAAGTAAGTTTCCTTTTTGGGTCACATCATTTCGAGAGAAGGGTTAGCAGTTGATCCGGCCAAGATAGAAGCAGTCATTGAGTGGAAGAGGCCTAGCAGTGTGACAGAAATCAGAAGCTTTTTGGGGTTAGCAAGATAGTATCGGAGATTTGTCCAAGGTTTTTCGTCTATTGCAGCACCATTGACGAAGTTGACCCGGAAAAGTGTACCTTTTCTTTGGACCGATCAATGTGAAGGCAGTTTTCAAGAATTGAAGAAAAGGCTAACCACAGCCCCAATCCTCACATTACCATCGGGCAGCGGTGGATTTGTTGTTTTTACGGATGCATCCAACGTGGGATTAGGCTGTGTATTGATGCAAGATGGCAAAGTAATTGCCTATGGCTCGAGGCAGTTGAAGAATCATGAGGTAAATTATGCAACTCATGACTTGGAGATGGCGGCAGTAGTTTTTGCTTTGAAGATGTGGAGGCACTACCTCTATGGAGAGAAGTTCGAAGTCCATTCAGACCATCGAAGTTTACAATATTTGTTTTCGCAGAAGGAATTGAATATGAGGCAGAGACGATGGATGGAGTATATAAAAGATTATGACTTCCCAATCAAGTATCATCCGGGCAAAGTGAACGTTGTGGCAGATGCATTGAGCAAAAAATCAGCAGTTATGGCTAGTTTGAGAGGAGTTAGTGTTTTCCAACAGTTTGAAGAACTTGGAGTGGAGGTACAACACTTGAGGAGAGGTGTTTTGTTGGCAAATATGACCGTGTCAAAGCCTACCTTCATCCAGATGATCAAAGATAGTCAGTTCCAAGACCCGGAATTGGCCAAAATTGTAGATCAGATTGCGGAACGTCCAGATTTCAGGATTTCTGAAGGAGTGTTGTATTTTCGTGACCGGTTGTGTGTACCAAATGTAGATGATTTGAAGAGTGAAATTATAACTGAAGCTCACCATACTAAATACTCTATACATCCGGGTAGCACGAAGATGTACCATAACTTGAAGAACAGATTTTGGTGGAATAATATGAAGCGAGAGATAGCAGCTTTTGTGTCTCGTTGCTTGACTTGTCAAATGATCAAGGCAGAACATCAGAAGCCTCCTGGTTTGTTACAGCCCTTGGAGATTCCGGAGTGGAAATGGGAGCACATCACTATGGATTTTGTCTCCGGTTTGCCTAATACCAAGAGGGGAAACAATGCGATTTGGGTTATAGTTGATCGTCTTACGAAGTCTGCGCACTTCCTTCCAATGAAGACTGGGAATATGATGCATATGGCACCACTTGCAAGATTATTTGTTGATGACATTGTTAGTAAGCATGGCCAGCCTGTCTCCATCACCTCCGACAGAGATAGTAGATTTGTTTCGAGATTTTGGAAATCTCTTCTTGAATCCATGGGTTCCAAACTTCAGTTCAGCACAGTGTATCATCCTCAGACAGATGGTCAGTCAGAGCGGACGATACAGACTCTTGAAGATATGCTACGTGCTTGTGTTTTGGATTTCAAGGTTGAGTGGGATGAGAACCTACCTCTTTGTGAGTTCGCGTACAACAATAGCTACCATTCTAGCATTGGAATGGCACCTTTCGAGGCATTCTATGGTAGGAGATGCAAAACTCCAGTTTGTTGGGAAAAAGTCGGTGTGCCTAGTTTTCATGGACCGACGATAGTTGGAGAGACAAGCGACAAGGTTAAGCAGATTCAGGACAGATTGAAGATCGCTCGAAGCAGACAGAAGAGTTATGCTGACACTCGCCGGAGAGAATTACAGTTTGAAGTGGGTAACAAAGTATTCTTGAAAGTCTCACCGGTCAGAGGCACTCTAAGATTTGGGAAGAAAGGAAAATTGTCTAGCAGATACATTGGCCCGTACGAGATTTTGAGCAAGATTGGAAATGTTGCATATAGACTTGCGTAACCGCCGGAGCTCTCCGGGGTACATAATGTTTTTCACGTCTCCATGCTCAAGAAGTATGTTCACAGTCCTTCTCACATTATTCCACACGAGCCTTTAGAGATTCGAGAAGACGCGTCGTATGTGGAGAAACCGGTTAGAATCATCGACACCAAAGAACATGAACTGAGAAATCGGACTATCCATTGGGTCAAAGTGCTTTGGGAGAACCACGAGCCAGAAGAAGCCACATGGGAATTGAGAGATCAAGTCCAGAAGAAGTATCCACACCTATTACCAGAGGTAAAATTATTTATATTTGGTGGACCAAATATTCTAAGGGGTGGAGGATGTTAGACCCCAACCCAGACCAACTCGATTAGTACTAATTAAGTGAGCGATTAGTCTTAAGTGAGTCTTAGTACTAGTTGGGTTAGAATGTGATTAGACTTAGTCTAGATTATAATTTTGGGGATTTTGAGGACGTTTAGTATGAGTCAGACACGCTCAGGGACACCTTGAGTACACGAGTAAGAATGGTTTCTTGTCCTAGATCTTTGTTATGGTTGTGGTTTTTATTTCTCTTGATTGGTTTTATTATTTGTGACAACTTTCGTTTTTAACTTGCATGCATTTGAGGCCCAGAAACCCAAGTTTTGGCCCAATAAGGGTAAATTTGACTATTCATGCTAAATCTGGGCACAATTTTCGGAGTCGTGAAACTATGTCAAAATTATACTTTTCCGAAACTAGATTTTTCGATGATCGTTTTGTTCTTCTTCGTCGTTTCCATCCGGGGTCCACGAGACCATGGTTTAATCGTTTCAAAGTTCAGCTGTAAGGGGACCCACTTCTCAACCAATATAAATATCCTCTTACTCTCTCTCCTCCATTCTTTCTTCCCCATTTTCCTGCACCGGTCTTGACCTAGAGTGGAGAGGAGAGAAAGCTTTTTCTCTTTGTCTTTTCCCTTGGATCATCTAGCAAGAAGGCTCCATTCTCCGATTCAACTTCGTCATTCTCTTCCTCTCTTCGTAAGCTTCGATTGGACACGTTTTGGAGCCAAACCCCTTTCACTATTCATCATCTTCAACCTCCATTCTTCCTATTTGGTGAGCAAAAGGTTAGAGCTTGGACCCATCTTTTCATTTGATGTTCTTTAGCTCACCAAGAGCTTGTTTATCATGATTTCAAACCCATTTTCGAAATGGGGGTTTGTAGTGGCCAAAATGGTGATTTTTGTGTGCTTTCATTTGGGGGTATTGTGTAGATTTCGTGGAGCTTCCATTCTTGTTGGATTTTGTGGAGTTTTGCTTGACTTTCGTTAGAGGCGAGTAAACTTTATAGGTTTTTCATGTACATTGTATTGGGGTTTCATTTCTTCCATTAAGACATGATTTTTATGCTTAAACCCATGAATGTATGTTATGTTTATGTTCTCTTAAATCATGGGTTGAGTTCCTCTACTTGTATTGTGGCTAATGAATTTTCCAAGTTCTTAGAATCAAGTGGGTTTTGTAAGTTTTATGAATTTGTATTTGGAAATGCCTAGATGTTTCTCTTTGGAATGAATGGATGAATTACCCTCCATCAATGCTCGAGCAGCAAAATCAAGCCTCCCGGCGGCGGGAACCACCAAAGCCTTCACTCATCAAACCAAGTGCATGAGTGGCTTCAACATGCTTCCAAAAGGCTGCACGTCAAATTTCAGGTCATTCCGACAACGTTTGACCAGGTTTCGATGCTCCGAGAGAAAATCAAGCCTACCGGCGGCGGAGCAACCCGGGACCATGACATCCAAAACGGAGCCTATGGAACGTCTCAAACTGACTCCAATAGGTTCCCTGTCAAATTTCAGGTCAATCGGACATCGTTTGACCACATATCAAAGCTCGGTATTTTCCCCGCAGCAAAATCAAGTGAAGCATCGACGGGACCCCAAACGGCTTCAAAACTCAAACAAAAGCTATGGTTGGTCTTATTTATTGGTCAGGAGGCTCCACCTCAAATTTCAGGTCATTCCGACATCGTTTGACCAAGTTTCAGCTTCTGGCGGAAAATCAGCAGCTCTATGCGACAAAGTCTTCGGCTTTCCTGGAAAATTGGAAACTTTGCACTCTAAAAATGCAAGGATTCTCATCAGGTTTTCTACAGAGAAATCAAGCCAATAAATGAGAAGAAATGTCAGGAAAAATACAGAAGAAAACGGCGACGAAAAAGACCGCAAAACGGACCAAAAAAGGGGAAAAAACCCCCAGGGTCGCCCGCGACCCTGGCCCAAGGTCGCCGGCCCATGGTCGCCGGCGACCATGGAAGTTCGGGTCACCGGATTTTTCGCCGGTGACCCGTTTTTCCGTCCCTTTTCGCGTTTCGCGCACATTGGCCCCTGTGGTTTCCTGAAAATGTGATTTTTAATGCTTGGAATTGACTCATATCCGACGACATCTCGGATCCGCCGTCAAAAGCATAAAATCATCAGTGATCGCTCCAAGATCGCCAACCGGTCGACCAAAAAAGTGTTCTTTCTGTCCGACCGATCGAGAAATCGACAAGACAGATGTCACCGGCCCGCTCTTAGCTATCAATGTCTGAAGTTACATGTTCATCCGATGTCGATCAGCATGAAGATCCATCGATGATCATCGCCAGAAGAATTCCAGAAGACACGGCACGGCCCGCGACTCTTCGACTGCTCGGCGACCAATTAATGTGGTTAATTGGCTAGCTTTATGGCAGTCATTAACTCATTCTATTGGATGGCCCAATCAGAAGCAAGCATTCGGGAGTTACGAATCAAGAGATTCATGGCATTCAAGCCAAGAAACTCCTCCCATTATGGTAATTAAGGTGATTAAAAGCCCTTAATCTCCATCAGCCAATCAGATTCAAGGAAAAAGGAGTTACAAAATCAAGAAATAAATCTTGTAACTCCTCCCATTAAAGCCATTAAAGCCCATAAAAGCTCTCCTAAATGGCTACCAAAAGCCTATAAATAGGAGAGCATTCCATTGAAATCGGGATCAGAAAAAAGAGAGATCAGAGATCGAAAAGAATCCAGAGATCACTTCCCCGGACTTCGGAAAAAGCACCACAGATCCAGAAATCTGAGAGAAAGAAAAAGAGAGAAAACTCTGCTGAAGTTCTGCACCGGCCACCACTACAAGGTGACAAAAGTCCCTTGGGGGGCACTCCCCCCCAAGGTCCTTGCCTTCTCCCGCTGCCTCCAATGGCTTAGACGTGGCTTTTCAGCCCGTCTACTTAGCTTTTTATTGGACATAGGACCTTCTCTTGGTCTTTGTCCTCTAAAAATCTGAGGTTATAGCCAAGCCAAGCGAATCAAGAGCATCCTCTGTTCTCATCTGCATGGATGATGGCGAAGCCCACACATGGCTTGCGACCGTCAAACTGAACGAGTCCGCCACAATCTCCTGAAAAGTTAGATCCTCCTTTTCTTGCTTTTCATTGTAGTTTGTATTTTTCTAAAAGAGATAAAAATCACAACTCTTGTCTTTCATTATTAATGAGAATTGTAAATCGGCTATAAACGCCAAAATCGGCTATAGATGCCAAACAAAATCGCCTTTCACGGCAAACCAAGAAAATGTCTCTTTTCTTAAATATTTGTGCAATGGAAAACTTGAAAGAAGTTGATTTCCTTTTTACTTGCGAAAGTTGATCTTCGGATTACCACTTGCAATTCCAAGTAAAATAGAAAATCTGGCACACCCACACAAAGAAATGTTGATGCACGCTTCAGCCCCCCCGGCGCGAAAGGGCCGGACCCGACGGACTCCCACGTCCGCCGACCCCGGTAGCACCCTCGGCATTGGAGCGCTTTCCATCAAGCTGGCACACCCGGTGGGACTCGTTCATTTGAGAACACTGTTGACACCAAAAATGTCACTTTGCCTCTTCAACATCAAGAAAGCTGCATGAAGTCGCAACCTGTCATAAATAGACAATGCAATTTCTCCAAAAAATAAAATCTTGTCAGAATCAAACAAAAACTACAAGATCCTTCAAGATAGCCAAGAGAAGAGTACACATGAACTAAAATGGCACTCCCGGCGGCGACATCATCGGAGACGTCAAAACTTCGATCAGAGCCTACGGATGACTCCAGCATGTCTCAAAAGGGCTCCATGCCAAATTTCAAGTCAAACCGACAACGTTTGACCCTCCATCAATGCTCGAGCAGCAAAATCAAGCCTCCCGGCGGCGGGAACCACCGAAGCCTTCGCTCATCAAACCAAGTGCATGAGTGGCTTCAACATGCTTCCAAAAGGCTGCACGTCAAATTTCAGGTCATTCCGACAACGTTTGACCAGGTTTCGATGCTTCGAGAGAAAATCAAGCCTACCGGCGGCGGAGGAACCCGGGACCATGACATCCAAAACGGAGCCCATGGAACGTCCCAAAATGACTCCAATAGGCTCCCCGTCAAATTTCAGGTCAATCGGACATCGTTTGCCCACATATCAAAGCTCGGCATTTTCCCCGCAGCAAAATTAAGTGAAGCATCGATGGGACCCCAAATGGCTTCAAAACTCAAACAAAAGCCTATGGTTGGTCTTATTTATTGCTCAGGAGGCTTCACCTCAAATTTCAGGTCATTCCGACATCGTTTGACCAAGTTTCAGCTTCTGGCGGAAAATCAGCAGCTCTACGCGACAAAGTCTTCGGCTTTCCCGGAAAATTGGAAACTTTGCACTCTAAAAATGCAAGGATTCTCATCAGGTTTTCTACAGGGAAATCAAGCCAATAAATGAGAAGAAATGTCAGGAAAAATACAGAAGAAAACGGCGACGAAAAAGACCACAAAACGGACCAAAAACAGGGGAAAAACCCCCAGGGTCGCCGGCGACCCTGGCCCATGGTCGCCGGCGACCATGGAAGTCCGGGTCACCGGATTTTTCGCCGGTGACCCGTTTTTCCGTCCTTTTTCGCGTTTCGCGCACTTTGGCCCATGTGGTTTCCTGAAAATGTGATTTTCAGTGCTTGAAATTGACTCATGTCGTCCGACATCCGTCAAAATCACGGGTCAACCTCCAAAAGTATCAAAATCAACATTGATCGCCAACCGGTCGACCAAAAAAGTGTACTTTCCGCCCAATCGATCGAAAAATCGACAGGACAGATGTCACCGGCCCGCTCTTAGCTATCACTGTCTGAAGTTACATGTTCATCCGATGTCGATCAGCATGAAGATCCATCGATGATCATCGCCAGAAGAATTCCAGAAGACACGGCACGGCCCGCGACTCTTCGACTGCTTGGCGACCAATTAATGTGGTTAATTGACTAGCTTTATTGCAGTCATTAATTCATTTCTTTGGATGGCCCAATCAGAAGCAAGCATTTGGGAGTTACAAGTCAATTGATTCATGGCATTTAACCCATGAAACTCCTCCCTTTATGGTAATAAGGTGATTAAAAGCCCTTAATCTCCATCGGCCAATCAGATTCAAGGAAAAAGGAGTTACAAAATCAAGAAATAAATCCTGTAACTCCTCCCATTAAAGCCATTAAAGCCATTAAAGCCCATAAACTCTCCTAAATGGCTACCAAAAGCCTATAAATAGGAGAGCATTCCATTGAAATCCGGATCGATCGATCGGAGATCACTTCCAAAGCACCACAGATCCAGAAATCTGAGAGAAAGAAAAAGAGAGAAAAACTCTGCTGAAGTTCTGCACCGGCCACCACTACAAGGTGACAAAAGTCCCTTGGGGGTACCCCCCCCCCCCCCAAAGTCCTTGCCTTCTCCTGCTGCCTCCAATGGCTTAGATGTGGCTTTTCAGCCCGTCTACTTAGCTTTTTATTGGACATAGGACCTTCTCTTGGTCTTTGTCCTCTAAAAACCTGAGGTTATAGCCAAGCCAAGCGAATCAAGAACATCCTCTGTTCTCATCTGCATGGATGATGGCGAAGCCCATACATGGCTTGCGACCGTCAATCTGAACGAGTCCCCCACAATCTCCTGAGAAGTTAGATCCTCCTTTTCTTGCTTTTCATTGTAGTTTGTATTTTTCTAAAAGAGACAAAAATCACAACTCTTGTCTTTCATTATTGATGAGAATTGTAAATCGGCTATAAACGCCAAAATCGGCTATAAATGCCAAACAAAATCGCCTTTCACGGCAAACCAAGAAAATGTCTCTTTTCTTAAATATTTGTGCAATGGAAAACTTGAAAGAAGTTGATTTCCTTTTTACTTGCGAAGGTTGATCTCCGGATTACCACTTGCAATTCCAAGTAAAATAGAAAATCTAGCACACCCACACAAAAGAAATGTTGATGCACGCTTCATGCCCCCCGGGCGCGAAAGGGCCGGACCCGACGGACTCCCACGTCCGCCGACCCCAGTAGCACCCACGTCATTCGGAGCGCGTTCCATCAAGCTGGCACCACCCGGTGGGACTCGTTCATTTGAGAACACGGTGCTCGGAAATGAAATATTTGCATATCATACTTTTTGCTCTATGCTTATACTTCTTTTCCGGATTCCTTGGCTACTTTCTAGCTGGTAGGCTATGTTGGATTTTGCATCCTAAAAAAAATGAGATGGGAATTTTTTTTTGGAAATTTCTATTTCTTTGAGATTGTTTCCACTCTTTCTCTTTTCAAAAAAAAAATCAAAAAAAAAAAAATTAGTTTTCTTAGTTTGAATTCAAAATTGAGAAACTTTGATCCTCTCCTATGGTTCGTGTGCTCGCGGAAATCGTTGAGCCCGTCCGAAATGGGTTTTGGGCCATCGTTTCTCTTCGATGAGTTCATTAGAGATTTAAAAAAAAAAAAATCAGTTTTCTCATTTTGGATTCAAAATTGAGAAACTTTGATCCTTTCTCTTCTGGGCATGTGTGCTCGCGGAAATCGTTGAGCCCGTGTTCGGATCGAGGATTGGGCCATCGTTTCTCTTCGATGAGTCTGTCAAAAAAAATATTTTAAATAAATAAATAAAAAGACATAGACCACTAAGGTTAAACCAATTGCGTTCTTTGATCACGATTGATTCAAGAAAAGCCTTGTCCAGAGTGTGGAGACAGCTTGACTGTTCTAGGCAAGGGTCCTCCAAACGGGTTCATTAAGTAATCATACCCTTACCTGGGGGCAATTCTATCAATTGAGGTTTCATAAGACCGGGTTAGGAGGCCTATGTGTACTCTCTCGTCTTTAAATCTTAAAAAAATTAAAAAAAAATCAAAATAAAAAAAAAGATTTTCAAAAAAAAAATCTTAAACAAAAAAAAATCAAAAATAAAAATAAAAAAAATAATCTTAAAAAAAATATATTTTAAAAAAATAATAATAAATAAAATAAAATAAATAAAATAAAAAAAACCATTTCAAAAAAAAAATCTTCAAAACTCGTCGGTTTTGATTTCAGATCTGAGAAAGTTTGGTTTCTTCTTTTCTGAGCACTGGCGCTCGCGGAAATCGCCGAGACCGTGTTCAGATTGGAATACCATTTGCTCTCCTTGATAGAACCAATCTTGACATTTCAAAAAAAAAAACTCGTCACTTTTGAATTCAGATTCGAGAAATTGTGGTCTCTTTCCTTCTGAGTACTGGCGCTCGCGGAAATCGTTGAGCCCGTATTTGAATCGGAATGCCACCTGCTCTCTTTGACGAATCCATTTCTGACCTTTCAAAAAGAGAATCCCATCTCATGGATGCGATTTCCAACATTTGTGCCTGGCAATACTGGTACGCCCTTTCAGGGTCTACTGTATCTGTGACCGGCACATTTGTAACTCATACCTTATATTCTTTTTATCTCGAGCAAGCTCCCCTTCTTGATAAGTCGAATTTAGGTATACAATTGCTTCTAGCAGTCATTGGAACGCTCATTTCAGGCCTACCATGCTTGCAACCAGAACAATTGTACCCTCTATGGCTTTTTGCCTTCTTCATGTCGCTTGGGTCATGTCCCTTGAGCGATTTGAAAAGACAACCATAGAAATTCCCATTTATGATCATTATATTCTTGTGATTACTAATGGATGTGGTCTTGTTTCAGAAATTTTGAAACTAACAATGGCAGCTTCATTGATCATCACCTTCGATGAAAACAAGCACCATCTCATGCTTCAACAGAAGCAAAGCACGCGCACTCATAAGCGCCCTGCCAGCTGCCGAAGCGTCAACTCCCTCGGCAACTCTCTGAACTCCGGGTCGAACTCGACTCCCCGGACTATCTTCTTTGGGACGCTGGGACCATTCCCACTTCCCGAAGAACAAACTGCGCCTGCCAAAAGGTAGAAGATCGCCTCTCAATGTGTCACTCCTGTGACACCAAAGGCGAGCGTCCAAAAGCCCGAAGCCCGCTGCACCCCCGCGAAGCCTCGACCCACAAACAGCCAGGTCTATCCCAAGACTTGGTCTCCAAGACCTTCCCCAAAACAAAGAAGGTCTCAAACTTCCACCAAGCCAGCATACCTGGCCCCACTCAAGGAGAACCAGTTCTACCCTCTTGCCTACATGAAAGAGGAGAGACCCATCTCCAACCTGACTCCCAAGTCAACCCAGCATGAGCCGGCTTGTTCCTACAGGCCCAAAATCAGATCATGCATCACCAGGCCTCTACAAGCACCTGCTAAGGCCTACACTCCTTCAGTTCGACCCTTCATCTCTACAGGGGCCGAACTCGAAAGGTTCAAAGCTTCGCTGCAACAGGCAAAGGACCGGGTCCGGATCCTGTCCTTGCCTAGCTACAAAGAAGACAGGCTCGGCTGCTGCGCCCGAGGGAGCACATCCTTCATCGTCAGAGCCCAGCCAGAGCTGACCAAAGCTCAAATCGCTCGTCGAGCACGCCGACGTGCGTCATATCGACAAAAGAGACTAGAGAAGCAACGGACCCAGCCTCCTACACTTCAAGTCTCCCACAAATGGGTCGAAAAAGAAAGACCCGACCAAGTTGCTGCCGTCCATATGGTTGGAAAAACCAGAAGACGCCAAAAGTCAGCATAAAAAATCTATGTCCGACGTCCGGTGACCCGTAGCGTCACCAGGACACGAAGACATCCCGAAGAATCTCCTGCCCCTTCAAGCCAAGGACGGGAGAGTAATCCTTCATCAAGCTCTTCATCAAAAAGAATGAGCCTTAGCTCAGTCACCAGGACGGTTTCTTCGTTTGAATCCCGAGGGATGAACGTCTTGGTTACAAATTCTGAGCCACCGCCTCAGAATCCACCTCAAGATGATGCGCTCACACGCATACAGCAGTTGGAACAAAGCCAGCAGAGGATTGAAATTCTGATGGAAAACCTTCTCCTTGTTGTCCAAAATCAGGTGAACAATGAGCCTCCTCCGAATCATCGCAATGACGAGGAAAATCTTGAAGAAAATGAGTCACGCGCACTTACCAAAAAGGACGTAGACAGTATCCTCGCAAAGCAAAAGAAGAGGATATACTCAAAGAGCATGGAATCAAGCCACCATATCCTTTATGGATGGACTCGGTCCCGTTCCCCACAAAATTCAAACATCCTACTCTCCAAACATATACGGGGAAAGGCTCAGCCAGACAGCACGTCATCCACTTCAAGATTTTGACGGGAGCTATCGCGGATCAAGATGCACTCAAGATCCGCCTCTTTGCAAGTACCCTAAAAGGTACGGCCTTCGATTGGCACTCCACTCTTCCGAAGAACTCCATCCAGAACTGGGCTATGCTGGAGACACGCTTCCTGACCCACTTCCAAGGTGAAGATCATCCTGTTACTATGGCTCAACTCTGCAGCCTAAAACAGGGAGAGAATGAGTCGACTTATGACTTCGTTCACAAGTGGAAAGCAATGGCGTACAAATGCTCAGATGTACTGCCACAAGCGTCGCTAGTCGACATCTGCCGTAACAACATGAGAGCCAGAATACGCTCCATGATCATCGGCAACAAATCAAAAAACCTGGGAGAACTCCTGGAAGCTTCTATGGAAGCTGAAACGGTGATTAAAGACCTCAACAGTCAGAAGTCATCAAGAAAAGAGCCAACCGCCATTGCAACCTCTAAACCAAAGAAGAAAGAGGTCCTCAATGTGCAAACCAAGTCAGCTCCTCAGCAACCAAAGAAAGCTGAAAACAAAACTGCAGGTAAAAGGCCTGAACTCTCTGATGCCTTCAAGGAACGTGTAGAAAAGAAATATCCGTTCGATGAAGACGTTGAAGAAATCTTTGAGGCTCTCCTAGCAAATGGCAAACTCATTTTGCCAGAGCCCAAAAGACCGGGAGACGTTGGCAAAACCAACGATCCTCGGTACTGTCCATACCACCAGATGGTCTCGAATCCTCTCAATCAATGCTTTGTTGTGAGAGAGAAGATAAACAAGATGTGGAAAAACGGAGTCATCACCTTTGACAAAAACTATGGGACTGCCCCCGTCAACATGGTGTCATGTGGACAAACACCAAAATCACCGAAGAAGAAGATCACTACTTCCTTCAAGGTGATAAAAAGAATTCAAACGTCCGAAGTGTTGGTTCCTTGCCCGACACCAGACGGACGACCCATATGGGTACATCCCGATCTCCTGGAAGATGAAAACTGGGAGATCGTAAAAACAAAGCCGACAGCTCAACAGCGAAGGCAGGCTAGGAAACATCTCCTCAGGCTCAAACGGCAAGAGAAGACCCAGCCAAAACAAGAAGTCCATGAAAAGGCAGAGGCCTCCTCTACCACTTCACTTGAGGCAACAAAAACGTCCCTTCCAGAGACTTCAAAGGCGGTAAGAAACTTCACTCTCAGTGATTTCATGCCACCTCAATTCAAAAAAGAAGCCATGCAGGGGGCATCATACTCTTGCAACTCGGTAGTTGGATTCTCCATTGATGGATACGAGTCCAGCGACGCCGACGATGGATTCGAGCCCAACTACACCGGCGAGTGGGAGGAATCTCTTGAAACAGGAGAGTATCTCTCCGACGAAGAATGGGTTCCTGAAACTCACCTTATGCCAGTAATCTGGTATAACCCCTTGCAACCACAAGGATCCTGGTCTGATGATGAAGAAGATCAAGAGGCTGCACAAGAAGATGCTGTTAACCCAGCACCTGTCGTTGCTCCAGTGGAAATCAACTATGTTGAGCCACACGGAGAAGACGAAGAAGAGGATCTGGCTCCCATACCTGATCTTGAAGAATATGCAAGGATCTTGCAGCGTCTCGCTCTAGAACAAGAGCAAGATCACGTTAACGAGCCTCCTCGCAACCCAGAGCCTGAAGTCCCTGAAGATAATCAGGTACATCCACCCTTTACTCCTGAAAATGGAGAACATTGCTGGATAGACGATCCTCTTACATCCGAGGATGAGTCTGACTCCGAGCAGGCAACATCTCCTATCAGAGCTAGTACACACAACTTGTTTTCCTACTGGTGTAGCTACAGTCAAGGTGTACTCAAGATCTCTACCATGCACATCAATCAATTTAGAAAATGCTTGGGATATGAATGAATGCGTAGACCCAGGGTCAAATAATATTCTAGCTTCAATCCCACTGACAAGAAGTGTACCTTCCACAACATTGCCTGCTGCCTCTGCATCAGCTCTGTTGATTGCATAAACTTGTCCTCGCTGCTGTGGCCTGATAGGTGCCTGTTGTGGCCTGCCTTGAGGGGCATTTCTGTTCTGTTGTGGGGGACGCTGATTCTGTTGTTGTCCCTGTTGACGGGCTTGCTGCTGCTGCTGGGGCCTATACTGCTGCGGTGGTGCCTGCTGCTGGAGTGGCCTTGCCTGATTCCGTACCACTAGTGCGTTCTGTGGCGGTGCCTGACGCGGTGCTCCTTGCTGCTGATTCTGCCTATTCTGCCTCGGACAATCCCTCATTTGATGGGTCATGGAACCACATCTGTAGCATGCTCCGGAGACCGTACGACACTGGGCACTATCGTGGTTCTTCCCACAATGAATGCAAACTAGTTGCACATTCTGATCTTGTCTCTGTCTCTTGTGTTGCTGGTTTCTCTGGTGGTGGTACTGCTGTGGAGGCTGTCCTTGTCCCTTGCCTTGGACCTTAAGAATCTTGTGGTGGAAGTTCTCAAACTTGTAAGCTCTCTTGACTGCTTCCTCGAAGGTAAGAGGTGGTACTACACCGGTGGCATCCCTCTCAATGATAGGATGAAGTCCTTCTAGGAACTTGGCAATCTTCTTTTCCACGGTGTCTACCAATTCCGGAGCGTATCTTGACAACCTCTCGAATTTGGTGAGGTACTCTAAGACGGTCATACTCCCTTGGACAAGCTGCTGGAACTCTACTGCCTTCTGTCTCTTGACATGGGCAGGCACATATTTGTCTCTGAATTGCCTCTTGAAGTTTGCCCAAGCTACTGCATTTGCCATAGTCCTGTATTCTTCCCTCACTGTCTTCCACCAATTGTCTGCCAAGCTGGTGAAGAGTGATGCTGCAAGCTGTACTTTCTCACCCCCATTACATCTGAAAACCTCAAATATATTCTCTATATGCTCTAGCCAGTCATCTGCAGTCAAGGGGTCCTCTGTCCCCACAAACTCTTTCGGACCTCTCTTCCTGAACTTCTCAAACAGTACATTGGGGTCATGTTCCCTCTGATTAATGACAATAGCAGGTTGAGGTTGAACTGGTTCGGGTCTTCTCTGTAGTACCTCCAACAACTGTCTCTGCATTTCTGCCAACTCCCTAGCATGGTCCTCATCTTTCTTGAGCATCTGTTCTTGCAATCTGGTTTGGTTCTCATTAGCCTGACGCTGCTGGTCAAGCATGGCTTGCATCATCTGCTGAAACTGATTTGGAATTGTGTTTTCAGTTCTATCTTCTCCCACTGGTCCTGTACCCTCTACTGGCCCAGTATAATCACTGTTGCTCGCTGTGGGGTTACCGTTCACTGGGCGCTTACGAGGTGGCATAATGCTGCAAAACAAATTGTTAGCACATGATAATCAAGAATAGGGTCACACATTGCTCACGCGATTCTAACTAACTGAAGATCTAACGAATCCTCGCCACGTCCTTAGGATTTCTAGTTTCTTTTAATTGCTTGAAACACGTCTCGCTCTGATACCAGTTCTGTCGCGACCCCGGACCGGGTTCGGGGAACCAAATCCGGGATCGGGACTGTTTGATGAAGCCAATGATGATGTGGTCATATGGAATGATAACAATAATTTAAGGTGTGTTTATAATCAAGCGTACACGGGTTAACAAAAGAACACTCCTTACCCGTGCACGTGATTTCCCACAGGTGTCCGCGGTGAGGATATTCCAACACACATAACCATTTAGTATTATTGCGGAAGCGTATGGTAAATCATGCATGTATTTCATTCCCAAAATATCAAGGCTGATTACATTTGAATACGAGTATCAGAATGAGCAATGTCCTAAAGCATAACCCAAGAGTACATATTCAAGTTTAATCAGAAGATCAGTTAATTACAATTCCCAAAAATAGAGGCCAGTAAAGGCCAATATAAACAAAACAATAACCAACAGAATACTATCCAAACAACCCCCCAAAATATTTCGCAACTCTGCAGCCCGATGTTTACATAACATCGTCAGCACGCCACTCAACTAGCGGCTGCGGTTCTCCGACCGCCTCCTCTGGCTCCTCCTCGGGGAAACCAACAACGGGACCTGAGTACCAAAGCAAAGGGTCAGACACGACGGTCTGGCAGGTGGATAAAAGTAAAAACATTTAATGCTAAAACATTTACCTTGGAAACAGTTAACCCTGTCTAAATAATATTTTCATGAGTAAATGCATCATTTAGTTAAAAACATATATGCAAGGTAGAACAAGTTAAGGTAACCAAGGAAATCAGGAAACTGGCAAGATGGCAACCACACAAAGCTAAATCCTCTATCGCCGAAGTGATAGAGCAAGCAAGTCAAGGCGTTGACCTCAGTCACCGAAGTGAGGAGGTACAACGAAATACATATACATATATACTATATACTAGACATGACCACGGTAGCGAGCCGGGCATCAGGAACCACAGTAGCAATCTGCGGTATCAGGACAAGACCACGGTTAAATAACCGGGTAGCAAGATCCAAACTGCAGTTGGCGGGACAAGAGGGGGATCACCTCGTCAGTAGATCAGACTAACAAGGTATCCAAGCTTAGTGGTGCCGACTCATAGGTCAAAACATGGAAATCAAGACATGTGTAAAATAAATCAAGTACAAGACTATATTCAGGCAGGTCATGGGTGCTCAGGGCACAGCTATCATATCAGGTCTGGCATGTATATCAAAGCTAGCAAAACAGTACAAGTATACTTCCAAAGTTTTCGGGATGATAGATCCCAAATCATCAATTTCGAGAATGACAAGGTAAGGTACCCTTTTGAAAAGCCAAGACAATGTCGGGTTAGAACTAATCCAAGTGAATAGGGATCCCGTATGTCTGTATAAAAAGGAAGCTTGGTACTCTTTGAATTTGGGAGACATTCCGGGTTCCTTATACACTATAGTAGCCTCAACGCTTAAATGAATCTCGATGATGTAGTTTCTCTCTCTAACGTACTACCAACAAACACTTCACCTATGCTTCGAACACAATCCCAGGTGAGTGGTGCCCATTGCTCTCAGAAAGGTTCACAAGCAATGGGGTGACAACTCCCTTCAATCCTTCTTTTATTCACAGAATTCAGGGAATTTCGGTTACCTTGCGGTCAGGTGGCGGTTAGCCGTCGATGGACACGGCGGTTAGCCGCTAGCTGACCGTGAGGCTGACCGTGGAATTGCCGCTCTCTGGAAATGCGACCGTTACAACCCGGTTGGCTGGCGGTTAGCCGCTGATGGGTTAGGCGGTTAGCCGCTAGCTGACCGCGGAGCTGACCGTGAGACTTCAGCTCTCGGGAAAAGTGACCGTAACTGCGCGGTTAGATGGCGGTTAGCCGTCGATGGACACGGCGGTTAGCCGCTATCTGACCGCGGAGCTGACCGCCAGTCACGGGAATTTCTTCCCTGGGTTCAGATTCAAGCTTTTCCTTTCCCCAAACCCATTCCTTTCATTCTCCATTGGCATTCATACAATTACTAAGGGAAAGAGGACAACTAACATCACAAGGATTCACTTAGGCATTGTACAAAAGATGAACTCAAAACTACAATCCATGATTTAAAAACAATAGATGAAACAAAAACTAGAAATCATGTTTCAAGACAATAAAGATGCTTACCAACTGTTTTCAAAAGCATTTAATAACATCATGAATGCAAGTGAAAGCTCATCATAAATGATACAATGAAAGCAAACATTTAATCATGGAAATCACTTTTAAAACCAAACATCCACTTGCCTCAAGGTCTCTAAACCAAGAAATCCAAGCTCTAATCCACACTTCCAAGCCAAGTACCAAGCTACACCAAAAACCCCCAAAAACAAACCCTAAAATGGGTCAAACCAAGGAACAAGAAGAAGAACTCACGAAAATAGAAATAGAGCTCCTCTAAGGCTAAGAGATTATAAATCTAAAAGAATAGGAGGGAAAACTCACTTGGAAGCTCTTCAAATGGACAAGGTGAGCTCAATGAGGGTCTTGAGTTGAGTAGATCCTTCCACAAATGGTATCAATGAATAGCTCTAGCAATGGGGAAGAAGAGGGTGAAGTTCATCTCTTGATTGGTGTGAGATTTGGTAGGGTTTTGGTGGTGAGGAAGCAAGGAGAAAAAGAGAAGAGATGGAAACCCTAGGCTCTCATATGCTTGTGCTGGAAAAGGGAAATGGAAGAAGAGGGTTCTCTTTATAAAGCAATGGGTGTGGGCTCCACTACTAGGAAAGCTCTTTGGGCTGAAATCGTTAATTTCGGGATCTCGAATGAAATCGACGAAGAAGAGAAAAGTGATCACCGAAATATCTAGTTTCGGAAAAGTACATGTTTCGCGGGTTTCGAGGATATCGAGTGTTGGGCACAGATTTCATGTAAAAAGACTGTTTTGCCCTCAAAACAAGGAGATCGGGTTTCGGGGTTCCAGACGGGTTCGAGATCAACATGAAAGTTGTAGGAATTAACAAGACGAGTAAAACGGGATAGGAGTGCAAATCACCGGAATACGAATAATCCCCCCACTCAATAGTAAAGCCAACTAAAAAGGGAACCCCCAAAGGGTCCCACTAACACAAAGCACTAAAACTCTCCCAAAACCAAATAAGAGCTATTCTAGTCCAAGCTTAGTCAAAAATCACGAATCGAGCTTAGCACTAATACGCAACATAATTAGCACTAATCGAGTCACTCGGGTCGGGGTCTTACATCCTCCACCCCTAGGGCATTTGGTCCTCCAAATGAAATATAAAACTCACCTCGGGTAGGAGATGCGGATACTTCTTCTGCACTTGATCTCGCAATTCCCACGTTGCCTCTTCCGGCCGATGATTCTCCCAAAGTACTTTCACCCACTGAATAGTCCGTGACCTCAACTCTTGCTCCTTCGTGTCTATGATCCGAATGGGCTTCTCAACATAAGTGGCATCTTCCCTGATCTCTAACGGTTCATGCCGGAGTACATGTGAGGGGTCAGGAACGTACTTCTTCAACATCGACACATGGAAGACATTGTGTACACCGGATAGCTCAGGTGGTAAGGCTAATCTATAAGCCACATCACCGATCTTGCTCATTATATCATACGGTCCAATGTATCTCCGTGATAACTTGCCTTTCTGCCCAAATCTCAAAGTTCCTCTGGTCGGTGACACCTTCAAGAAAACCTTATCTCCTTCCTTGAACTGTAGATCCCTGCGGTGAGAATCTGCATAGCTCTTTTGTCTACTCCGGGCTACTTTCAAACATTCTTGGATCTGTCTCACTTTGTCAGTAGTCTCACTCACTATGGACGGTCCATGGAAACTACGGGTGCCAACTTCTTCCCAACAAACAGGTGTCCTACACCTTCTGCCGTACAAGGCCTCAAAAGGCGCCATCCCAATGCTCGAGTGGTAGCTGTTGTTGTAAGCAAACTCACACAATGGTAGGGTCTCATCCCATTGAGTCTTGAAATCTAATACACAAGCTCGGAGCATATCCTCAAGAGTCTGAATCGTCCTCTCCGACTGGCCATCTGTCTGAGGGTGATAAGCTGTACTGAACTGTAGTCTCGAACCCATAGACTCATGTAGGGTCTTCCAAAATCTCGAGACGAATCTGCTGTCTCTATCGGACGTGATGGAAACTGGCTGTCCATGCCTACTAACGATCTCATTGACAAACAATTCTGCCAGGGGTAACATGTGCATCTTCTTCCCTGTCCTCATGGGAATAAAATGGGCTGACTTGGTGAGTCGGTCTACAATCACCCATATCGCATCATTGCCTCTGCTAGTCCTCGGTAGTCCCGAAATAAAATCCATGGTAATGTGCTCCCATTTCCACTCCGGGATCTCTAATGGCTGCAACAATCCTGGAGGCTTCTGATGTTCCGCCTTTATCAACTGACACGTCATACATCGAGATACAAACGCTGCAATCTCTCTCTTCATATTGTTCCACCAAAATCTACCCTTCAAATTCTGATACATCTTTGTGCTGCCTGGGTGCATGGAATACTTCGCACTGTGAGCTTCTGTCATAATGTCATTCCTCAAATCTTCTATGTTAGGCACACACAAACGATCACGGTAGTAAAGAACTCCGTCAACAATACGAAAATCAGGATGTTCTGCTATATGATCTGCAATCTTGGCTAACTCTGGATCTTGCAACTGACCGTCCTTAATCTTCTGGATGAACGAAGGTTCTGACACTGACATATTGGCAATTATGGTACCGTTCCTTAGTGGCTGGAGGTCTATCTTCAACTCCTCAAACTGATCAAAAATACAAGTACCACTCAAATTTGCTATGCCCACTGACTTCCTACTCAAAGCATCAGCAACTACATTCGCTTTACCCGGGTGATACTTGATCGGAAAATCATAGTCTTTGATATACTCCATCCACCTCCTCTACCTCATGTTCAGTTCCTTCTGAGAAAATAGGTACTGTAGGCTACGGTGATCCGAATGAACCTCAAACTTCTCTCCGTAGAGGTAATGTCTCCACATCTTCAATGCAAAGACAACCGCTGCCAACTCAAGGTCATGGGTCGCATAATTCTTCTCGTGATCTTTCAACTGCCGGGACCCATATGCTACAACTCTTCCTTTTTGCATCAACACACAACCAAGTCCAATGTTCGAAGCATCGGTAAAGATGGTAAAACCGCCGCTTCCGGATGGCAAGGTAAGGACCGGTGCGGTAGTTAATCTCTTCTTCAGCTCTTGGAAACTAGCTTCACACTGGTCTGTCCACACATAGGGTGCATTCTTCCTTGTTAACTTCGTCAATGGTGCTGCAATCGACGAAAACCCTTGCACAAACCTCCTGTAATATCCTGCCAACCCAAGAAAACTCCTAATTTCTGACACATTCTTCGGTCTTTCCCACTTCACTACTGCCTCAATTTTGGACGGGTCTACTGACAAACCTTCCTTGGAGATTATGTGTCCCAAAAATGCGACTTGCTCTAGCCAAAATTCACACTTGTTGAGCTTCGCATACAACTGATTCTCCCTCAAAAGCTGTAATGCAATCCTCAGATGCTCTTCATGCTCTTCTCTGGTCTTGGAGTACACCAGAATATCATCTATGAACACCACTATAAACTGATCTAGATACTGCGCAAAGATCTTGTTCATCAAAGCCATGAACACTGCCGGTGCATTAGTCAACCCAAATGGCATCACTAGGAACTCATAGTGGCCATATCTTGTCCGGAAAGCTGTCTTCAACACATCTGATTCTCTAACTCTCAGCTGATGATAACCGGATCTCAAATCAATCTTCGAAAAGTATGAAGCACCTTGTAACTGATCAAACAGTTCATCTATCCTTGGCAATGGATATTTGTTCTTGATGGTCACTTGGTTCAATATCCGGTAATCGATACACATTCTCATCGAACCATCCTTCTTCTTAACAAACAAAACCGGAGCTCCCCACGGTGAAATACTAGGTCTCACAAAACCTTTGTCCAACAACTCTTGTAACTATATCTTCAACTCTCCTAATTCTGCCGGAGCCATTCTATATGGTACAATAGATATCGGAGCGGTCCCTGGTAACAACTCAATGGTAAAATCAATCTCTCTCATGGGTGGTAATCCCGGAATCTCCTCCGGAAATACATCCGGGAACTCCCAAACAATAGGGATCTCCTCCACCCCTTGGGACCGTTTATCCTCCGTGATAAACGCCAAATAGGCTTCACATCCACTTCTCAAAAGTCTATCAGCCTTCAACGCTGAGACAAACCCTGCACGAGGATTTCTCTTCTCTCCCTGGAACAACACCCCTGCTGGTGTCGCATCCAACTTGAATGTGAGGGTTTTATGGAAACAATCCATTGTGGCATGGTACCCTGCCAGCCAATCCATCCCTAGGATGACATCAAAATCCTTCATCTCCAACAGAATAAGATCTGCGGGTAACCCAACTTCTCCTATCCGGACTGTACAACTAGGGTAATAGCTAGTACACACAACTTGTTTTCCTACTGGTGTAGCTACAGTCAAGGTGTACTCAAGATCTCTACCATGCACATCAATCAATTTAGAAAATGCTTGGGATATGAATGAATGCGTAGACCCAGGGTCAAATAATATTCTAGCTTCAATCCCACTGACAAGAAGTGTACCTTCCACAACATTGCCTGCTGCCTCTGCATCAGCTCTGTTGATTGCATAAACTTGTCCTCGCTGCTGTGGCCTGATAGGTGCCTGTTGTGGCCTGCCTTGAGGGGCATTTCTGTTCTGTTGTGGGGGACGCTGATTCTGTTGTTGTCCCTGTTGACGGGCTTGCTGCTGCTGCTGGGGCCTATACTGCTGCGGTGGTGCCTGCTGCTGGAGTGGCCTTGCCTGATTCCGTACCACTAGTGCGTTCTGTGGCGGTGCCTGACGCGGTGCTCCTTGCTGCTGATTCTGCCTATTCTGCCTCGGACAATCCCTCATTTGATGGGTCATGGAACCACATCTGTAGCATGCTCCGGAGACCGTACGACACTGGGCACTATCGTGGTTCTTCCCACAATGAATGCAAACTAGTTGCACATTCTGATCTTGTCTCTGTCTCTTGTGTTGCTGGTTTCTCTGGTGGTGGTACTGCTGTGGAGGCTGTCCTTGTCCCTTGCCTTGGACCTTAAGAATCTTGTGGTGGAAGTTCTCAAACTTGTAAGCTCTCTTGACTGCTTCCTCGAAGGTAAGAGGTGGTACTACACCGGTGGCATCCCTCTCAATGATAGGATGAAGTCCTTCTAGGAACTTGGCAATCTTCTTTTCCACGGTGTCTACCAATTCCGGAGCGTATCTTGACAACCTCTCGAATTTGGTGAGGTACTCTAAGACGGTCATACTCCCTTGGACAAGCTGCTGGAACTCTACTGCCTTCTGTCTCTTGACATGGGCAGGCACATATTTGTCTCTGAATTGCCTCTTGAAGTTTGCCCAAGCTACTGCATTTGCCATAGTCCTGTATTCTTCCCTCACTGTCTTCCACCAATTGTCTGCCAAGCTGGTGAAGAGTGATGCTGCAAGCTGTACTTTCTCACCCCCATTACATCTGAAAACCTCAAATATATTCTCTATATGCTCTAGCCAGTCATCTGCAGTCAAGGGGTCCTCTGTCCCCACAAACTCTTTCGGACCTCTCTTCCTGAACTTCTCAAACAGTACATTGGGGTCATGTTCCCTCTGATTAATGACAATAGCAGGTTGAGGTTGAACTGGTTCGGGTCTTCTCTGTAGTACCTCCAACAACTGTCTCTGCATTTCTGCCAACTCCCTAGCATGGTCCTCATCTTTCTTGAGCATCTGTTCTTGCAATCTGGTTTGGTTCTCATTAGCCTGACGCTGCTGGTCAAGCATGGCTTGCATCATCTGCTGAAACTGATTTGGAATTGTGTTTTCAGTTCTATCTTCTCCCACTGGTCCTGTACCCTCTACTGGCCCAGTATAATCACTGTTGCTCGCTGTGGGGTTACCGTTCACTGGGCGCTTACGAGGTGGCATAATGCTGCAAAACAAATTGTTAGCACATGATAATCAAGAATAGGGTCACACATTGCTCACGCGATTCTAACTAACTGAAGATCTAACGAATCCTCGCCACGTCCTTAGGATTTCTAGTTTCTTTTAATTGCTTGAAACACGTCTCGCTCTGATACCAGTTCTGTCGCGACCCCGGACCGGGTTCGGGGAACCAAATCCGGGATCGGGACTGTTTGATGAAGCCAATGATGATGTGGTCATATGGAATGATAACAATAATTTAAGGTGTGTTTATAATCAAGCGTACACGGGTTAACAAAAGAACACTCCTTACCCGTGCACGTGATTTCCCACAGGTGTCCGCGGTGAGGATATTCCAACACACATAACCATTTAGTATTATTGCGGAAGCGTATGGTAAATCATGCATGTATTTCATTCCCAAAATATCAAGGCTGATTACATTTGAATACGAGTATCAGAATGAGCAATGTCCTAAAGCATAACCCAAGAGTACATATTCAAGTTTAATCAGAAGATCAGTTAATTACAATTCCCAAAAATAGAGGCCAGTAAAGGCCAATATAAACAAAACAATAACCAACAGAATACTATCCAAACAACCCCCCAAAATATTTCGCAACTCTGCAGCCCGATGTTTACATAACATCGTCAGCACGCCACTCAACTAGCGGCTGCGGTTCTCCGACCGCCTCCTCTGGCTCCTCCTCGGGGAAACCAACAACGGGACCTGAGTACCAAAGCAAAGGGTCAGACACGACGGTCTGGCAGGTGGATAAAAGTAAAAACATTTAATGCTAAAACATTTACCTTGGAAACAGTTAACCCTGTCTAAATAATATTTTCATGAGTAAATGCATCATTTAGTTAAAAACATATATGCAAGGTAGAACAAGTTAAGGTAACCAAGGAAATCAGGAAACTGGCAAGATGGCAACCACACAAAGCTAAATCCTCTATCGCCGAAGTGATAGAGCAAGCAAGTCAAGGCGTTGACCTCAGTCACCGAAGTGAGGAGGTACAACGAAATACATATACATATATACTATATACTAGACATGACCACGGTAGCGAGCCGGGCATCAGGAACCACAGTAGCAATCTGCGGTATCAGGACAAGACCACGGTTAAATAACCGGGTAGCAAGATCCAAACTGCAGTTGGCGGGACAAGAGGGGGATCACCTCGTCAGTAGATCAGACTAACAAGGTATCCAAGCTTAGTGGTGCCGACTCATAGGTCAAAACATGGAAATCAAGACATGTGTAAAATAAATCAAGTACAAGACTATATTCAGGCAGGTCATGGGTGCTCAGGGCACAGCTATCATATCAGGTCTGGCATGTATATCAAAGCTAGCAAAACAGTACAAGTATACTTCCAAAGTTTTCGGGATGATAGATCCCAAATCATCAATTTCGAGAATGACAAGGTAAGGTACCCTTTTGAAAAGCCAAGACAATGTCGGGTTAGAACTAATCCAAGTGAATAGGGATCCCGTATGTCTGTATAAAAAGGAAGCTTGGTACTCTTTGAATTTGGGAGACATTCCGGGTTCCTTATACACTATAGTAGCCTCAACGCTTAAATGAATCTCGATGATGTAGTTTCTCTCTCTAACGTACTACCAACAAACACTTCACCTATGCTTCGAACACAATCCCAGGTGAGTGGTGCCCATTGCTCTCAGAAAGGTTCACAAGCAATGGGGTGACAACTCCCTTCAATCCTTCTTTTATTCACAGAATTCAGGGAATTTCGGTTACCTTGCGGTCAGGTGGCGGTTAGCCGTCGATGGACACGGCGGTTAGCCGCTAGCTGACCGTGAGGCTGACCGTGGAATTGCCGCTCTCTGGAAATGCGACCGTTACAACCCGGTTGGCTGGCGGTTAGCCGCTGATGGGTTAGGCGGTTAGCCGCTAGCTGACCGCGGAGCTGACCGTGAGACTTCAGCTCTCGGGAAAAGTGACCGTAACTGCGCGGTTAGATGGCGGTTAGCCGTCGATGGACACGGCGGTTAGCCGCTATCTGACCGCGGAGCTGACCGCCAGTCACTGGAATTTCTTCCCTGGGTTCAGATTCAAGCTTTTCCTTTCCCCAAACCCATTCCTTTCATTCTCCATTGGCATTCATACAATTACTAAGGGAAAGAGGACAACTAACATCACAAGGATTCACTTAGGCATTGTACAAAAGATGAACTCAAAACTACAATCCATGATTTAAAAACAATGGATGAAACAAAAACTAGAAATCATGTTTCAAGACAATAAAGATGCTTACCAACTGTTTTCAAAAGCATTTAATAACATCATGAATGCAAGTGAAAGCTCATCATAAATGATACAATGAAAGCAAACATTTAATCATGGAAATCACTTTTAAAACCAAACATCCACTTGCCTCAAGGTCTCTAAACCAAGAAATCCAAGCTCTAATCCACACTTCCAAGCCAAGTACCAAGCTACACCAAAAACCCCCAAAAACAAACCCTAAAATGGGTCAAACCAAGGAACAAGAAGAAGAACTCACGAAAATAGAAATAGAGCTCCTCTAAGGCTAAGAGATTATAAATCTAAAAGAATAGGAGGGAAAACTCACTTGGAAGCTCTTCAAATGGACAAGGTGAGCTCAATGAGGGTCTTGAGTTGAGTAGATCCTTCCACAAATGGTATCAATGAATAGCTCTAGCAATGGGGAAGAAGAGGGTGAAGTTCATCTCTTGATTGGTGTGAGATTTGGTAGGGTTTTGGTGGTGAGGAAGCAAGGAGAAAAAGAGAAGAGATGGAAACCCTAAGCTCTCATATGCTTGTGCTGGAAAAGGGAAATGGAAGAAGAGGGTTCTCTTTATAAAGCAATGGGTGTGGGCTCCACTACTAGGAAAGCTCTTTGGGCTGAAATCGTTAATTTCGGGATCTCGAATGAAATCGACGAAGAAGAGAAAAGTGATCACCGAAATATCTAGTTTCGGAAAAGTACATGTTTCGCGGGTTTCGAGGATATCGAGTGTTGGGCACAGATTTCATGTAAAAAGACTGTTTTGCCCTCAAAACAAGGAGATCGGGTTTCGGGGTTCCAGACGGGTTCGAGATCAACATGAAAGTTGTAGGAATTAACAAGACGAGTAAAACGGGATAGGAGTGCAAATCACCGGAATACGAATAATCCCCCCACTCAATAGTAAAGCCAACTAAAAAGGGAACCCCCAAAGGGTCCCACTAACACAAAGCACTAAAACTCTCCCAAAACCAAATAAGAGCTATTCTAGTCCAAGCTTAGTCAAAAATCACTAATCGAGCTTAGCACTAATACGCAACATAATTAGCACTAATCGAGTCACTCGGGTCGGGGTCTTACATCCTCCACCCCTAGGGCATTTGGTCCTCCAAATGAAATATAAAACTCACCTCGGGTAGGAGATGCGGATACTTCTTCTGCACTTGATCTCGCAATTCCCACGTTGCCTCTTCCGGCCGATGATTCTCCCAAAGTACTTTCACCCACTGAATAGTCCGTGACCTCAACTCTTGCTCCTTCGTGTCTATGATCCGAATGGGCTTCTCAACATAAGTGGCATCTTCCCTGATCTCTAACGGTTCATGCCGGAGTACATGTGAGGGGTCAGGAACGTACTTCTTCAACATCGACACATGGAAGACATTGTGTACACCGGATAGCTCAGGTGGTAAGGCTAATCTATAAGCCACATCACCGATCTTGCTCATTATATCATACGGTCCAATGTATCTCCGTGATAACTTGCCTTTCTGCCCAAATCTCAAAGTTCCTCTGGTCGGTGACACCTTCAAGAAAACCTTATCTCCTTCCTTGAACTGTAGATCCCTGCGGTGAGAATCTGCATAGCTCTTTTGTCTACTCCGGGCTACTTTCAAACATTCTTGGATCTGTCTCACTTTGTCAGTAGTCTCACTCACTATGGACGGTCCATGGAAACTACGGGTGCCAACTTCTTCCCAACAAACAGGTGTCCTACACCTTCTGCCGTACAAGACCTCAAAAGGCGCCATCCCAATGCTCGAGTGGTAGCTGTTGTTGTAAGCAAACTCACACAATGGTAGGGTCTCATCCCATTGAGTCTTGAAATCTAATACACAAGCTCGGAGCATATCCTCAAGAGTCTGAATCGTCCTCTCCGACTGGCCATCTGTCTGAGGGTGATAAGCTGTACTGAACTGTAGTCTCGAACCCATAGACTCATGTAGGGTCTTCCAAAATCTCGAGACGAATCTGCTGTCTCTATCGGACGTGATGGAAACTGGCTGTCCATGCCTACTAACGATCTCATTGACAAACAATTCTGCCAGGGGTAACATGTGCATCTTCTTCCCTGTCCTCATGGGAATAAAATGGGCTGACTTGGTGAGTCGGTCTACAATCACCCATATCGCATCATTGCCTCTGCTAGTCCTCGGTAGTCCCGAAATAAAATCCATGGTAATGTGCTCCCATTTCCACTCCGGGATCTCTAATGGCTGCAACAATCCTGGAGGCTTCTGATGTTCCGCCTTTATCAACTGACACGTCATACATCGAGATACAAACGCTGCAATCTCTCTCTTCATATTGTTCCACCAAAATCTACCCTTCAAATTCTGATACATCTTTGTGCTGCCTGGGTGCATGGAATACTTCGCACTGTGAGCTTCTGTCATAATGTCATTCCTCAAATCTTCTATGTTAGGCACACACAAACGATCACGGTAGTAAAGAACTCCGTCAACAATACGAAAATCAGGATGTTCTGCTATATGATCTGCAATCTTGGCTAACTCTGGATCTTGCAACTGACCGTCCTTAATCTTCTGGATGAACGAAGGTTCTGACACTGACATATTGGCAATTATGGTACCGTTCCTTAGTGGCTGGAGGTCTATCTTCAACTCCTCAAACTGATCAAAAATACAAGTACCACTCAAATTTGCTATGCCCACTGACTTCCTACTCAAAGCATCAGCAACTACATTCGCTTTACCCGGGTGATACTTGATCGGAAAATCATAGTCTTTGATATACTCCATCCACCTCCTCTGCCTCATGTTCAGTTCCTTCTGAGAAAATAGGTACTGTAGGCTACGGTGATCCGAATGAACCTCAAACTTCTCTCCGTAGAGGTAATGTCTCCACATCTTCAATGCAAAGACAACCGCTGCCAACTCAAGGTCATGGGTCGCATAATTCTTCTCGTGATCTTTCAACTGCCGGGACCCATATGCTACAACTCTTCCTTTTTGCATCAACACACAACCAAGTCCAATGTTCGAAGCATCGGTAAAGATGGTAAAACCGCCGCTTCCGGATGGCAAGGTAAGGACCGGTGCGGTAGTTAATCTCTTCTTCAGCTCTTGGAAACTAGCTTCACACTGGTCTGTCCACACATAGGGTGCATTCTTCCTTGTTAACTTCGTCAATGGTGCTGCAATCGACGAAAACCCTTGCACAAACCTCCTGTAATATCCTGCCAACCCAAGAAAACTCCTAATTTCTGACACATTCTTCGGTCTTTCCCACTTCACTACTGCCTCAATTTTGGACGGGTCTACTGACAAACCTTCCTTGGAGATTATGTGTCCCAAAAATGCGACTTGCTCTAGCCAAAATTCACACTTGTTGAGCTTCGCATACAACTGATTCTCCCTCAAAAGCTGTAATGCAATCCTCAGATGCTCTTCATGCTCTTCTCTGGTCTTGGAGTACACCAGAATATCATCTATGAACACCACTATAAACTGATCTAGATACTGCGCAAAGATCTTGTTCATCAAAGCCATGAACACTGCCGGTGCATTAGTCAACCCAAATGGCATCACTAGGAACTCATAGTGGCCATATCTTGTCCGGAAAGCTGTCTTCAACACATCTGATTCTCTAACTCTCAGCTGATGATAACCGGATCTCAAATCAATCTTCGAAAAGTATGAAGCATCTTGTAACTGATCAAACAGTTCATCTATCCTTGGCAATGGATATTTGTTCTTGATGGTCACTTGGTTCAATCTCCGGTAATCGATACACATTCTCATCGAACCATCCTTCTTCTTAACAAACAAAACCGGAGCTCCCCACGGTGAAATACTAGGTCTCACAAAACCTTTGTCCAACAACTCTTGTAACTATATCTTCAACTCTCCTAATTCTGCCGGAGCCATTCTATATGGTGCAATAGATATCGGAGCGGTCCCTGGTAATAACTCAATGGTAAAATCAATCTCTCTCATGGGTGGTAATCCCGGAATCTCCTCCGGAAATACATCCGGGAACTCCCAAACAATAGGGATCTCCTCCACCCCTTGGGACCGTTTATCCTCCGTGATAAACGCCAAATAGGCTTCACATCCACTTCTCAAAAGTCTATCAGCCTTCAACGCTGAGACAAACCCTGCACGAGGATTTCTCTTCTCTCCCTGGAACAACACCCCTGCTGGTGTCGCATCCAACTTGAATGTGAGGGTTTTATGGAAACAATCCATTGTGGCATGGTACCCTGCCAGCCAATCCATCAAAATCCTTCATCTCCAACAGAATAAGATCTGCGGGTAACCCAACTTCTCCTATCCGGACTGTACAACTAGGGTAATAGCTAGTACACACAACTTGTTTTCCTACTGGTGTAGCTACAGTCAAGGTGTACTCAAGATCTCTACCATGCACATCAATCAATTTAGAAAATGCATGGGATATGAATGAATGCGTAGACCCAGGGTCAAATAATATTCTAGCTTCAATCCCACTGACAAGAAGTGTACCTTCCACAACATTGCCTGCTGCCTCTGCATCAGCTCTGTTGATTGCATAAACTTGTCCTCGCTGCTGTGGCCTGATAGGTGCCTGTTGTGGCCTGCCTTGAGGGGCATTTCTGTTCTGTTGTGGGGGACGCTGATTCTGTTGTTGTCCCTGTTGACGGGCCTGCTGCTGCTGCTGGGGCCTATACTGCTGCGGTGGTGCCTGCTGCTGGAGTGGCCTTGCCTGATTCTGCACCACTAGTGCGTTCTGTGGCGGTGCCTGACGCGGTGCTCCTTGCTGCTGATTCTGCCTATTCTGCCTCGGACAATCCCTCATTTGATGGGTCATGGAACCACATCTGTAGCATGCTCCGGAGACCGTACGACACTGGGCACTATCGTGGTTCTTCCCACAATGAATGCAAACTAGTTGCACATTCTGATCTTGTCTCTGTCTCTTGTGTTGCTGGTTTCTCTGGTGGTGGTACTGCTGTGGAGGCTGTCCTTGTCCCTTGCCTTGGACCTTAAGAATCTTGTGGTGGAAGTTCTCAAACTTGTAAGCTCTCTTGACTGCTTCCTCGAAGGTAAGAGGTGGTACTACACCGGTGGCATCCCTCTCAATGATAGGATGAAGTCCTTCTAGGAACTTGGCAATCTTCTTTTCCACGGTGTCTACCAATTCCGGAGCGTATCTTGACAACCTCTCGAATTTGGTGAGGTACTCTAAGACGGTCATACTCCCTTGGACAAGCTGCTGGAACTCTACTGCCTTCTGTCTCTTGACATGGGCAGGCACATATTTGTCTCTGAATTGCCTCTTGAAGTTTGCCCAAGCTACTGCATTTGCCATAGTCCTGTATTCTTCCCTCACTGTCTTCCACCAATTGTCTGCCAAGCTGGTGAAGAGTGATGCTGCAAGCTGTACTTTCTCACCCCCATTACATCTGAAAACCTCAAATATATTCTCTATATGCTCTAGCCAGTCATCTGCAGTCAAGGGGTCCTCTGTCCCCACAAACTCTTTCGGACCTCTCTTCCTGAACTTCTCAAACAGTACATTGGGGTCATGTTCCCTCTGATTAATGACAATAGCAGGTTGAGGTTGAACTGGTTCGGGTCTTCTCTGTAGTACCTCCAACAACTGTCTCTGCATTTCTGCCAACTCCCTAGCATGGTCCTCATCTTTCTTGAGCATCTGTTCTTGCAATCTGGTTTGGTTCTCATTAGCCTGACGCTGCTGGTCAAGCATGGCTTGCATCATCTGCTGAAACTGATTTGGAATTGTGTTTTCAGTTCTATCTTCTCCCACTGGTCCTGTACCCTCTACTGGCCCAGTATAATCACTGTTGCTCGCTGTGGGGTTACCGTTCACTGGGCGCTTACGAGGTGGCATAATGCTGCAAAACAAATTGTTAGCACATGATAATCAAGAATAGGGTCACACATTGCTCACGCGATTCTAACTAACTGAAGATCTAACGAATCCTCGCCACGTCCTTAGGATTTCTAGTTTCTTTTAATTGCTTGAAACACGTCTCGCTCTGATACCAGTTCTGTCGCGACCCCGGACCGGGTTCGGGGAACCAAATCCGGGATCGGGACTGTTTGATGAAGCCATGATGATGTGGTCATATGGAATGATAACAATAATTTAAGGTGTGTTTATAATCAAGCGTACACGGGTTAACAAAAGAACACTCCTTACCCGTGCACGTGATTTCCCACAGGTGTCCGCGGTGAGGATATTCCAACACACATAACCATTTAGTATTATTGCAGAAGCGTATGGTAAATCATGCATGTATTTCATTCCCAAAATATCAAGGCTGATTACATTTGAATACGAGTATCAGAATGAGCAATGTCCTAAAGCATAACCCAAGAGTACATATTCAAGTTTAATCAGAAGATCAGTTAATTACAATTCCCAAAAATAGAGGCCAGTAAAGGCCAATATAAACAAAACAATAACCAACAGAATACTATCCAAACAACCCCCCAAAATATTTCGCAACTCTGCAGCCCGATGTTTACATAACATCGTCAGCACGCCACTCAACTAGCGGCTGCGGTTCTCCGACCGCCTCCTCTGGCTCCTCCTCGGGGAAACCAACAACGGGACCTGAGTACCAAAGCAAAGGGTCAGACACGACGGTCTGGCAGGTGGATAAAAGTAAAAACATTTAATGCTAAAACATTTACCTTGGAAACAGTTAACCCTGTCTAAATAATATTTTCATGAGTAAATGCATCATTTAGTTAAAAACATATATGCAAGGTAGAACAAGTTAAGGTAACCAAGGAAATCAGGAAACTGGCAAGATGGCAACCACACAAAGCTAAATCCTCTATCGCCGAAGTGATAGAGCAAGCAAGTCAAGGCGTTGACCTCAGTCACCGAAGTGAGGAGGTACAACGAAATACATATACATATATACTATATACTAGACATGACCACGGTAGCGAGCCGGGCATCAGGAACCACAGTAGCAATCTGCGGTATCAGGACAAGACCACGGTTAAATAACCGGGTAGCAAGATCCAAACTGCAGTTGGCGGGACAAGAGGGGGATCACCTCGTCAGTAGATCAGACTAACAAGGTATCCAAGCTTAGTGGTGCCGACTCATAGGTCAAAACATGGAAATCAAGACATATGTAAAATAAATCAAGTACAAGACTATATTCAGGCAGGTCATGGGTGCTCAGGGCACAGCTATCATATCAGGTCTGGCATGTATATCAAAGCTAGCAAAACAGTACAAGTATACTTCCAAAGTTTTCGGGATGATAGATCCCAAATCATCAATTTCGAGAATGACAAGGTAAGGTACCCTTTTGAAAAGCCAAGACAATGTCGGGTTAGAACTAATCCAAGTGAATAGGGATCCCGTATGTCTGTATAAAAAGGAAGCTTGGTACTCTTTGAATTTGGGAGACATTCCGGGTTCCTTATACACTATAGTAGCCTCAACGCTTAAATGAATCTCGATGATGTAGTTTCTCTCTCTAACGTACTACCAACAAACACTTCACCTATGCTTCGAACACAATCCCAGGTGAGTGGTGCCCATTGCTCTCAGAAAGGTTCACAAGCAATGGGGTGACAACTCCCTTCAATCCTTCTTTTATTCACAGAATTCAGGGAATTTCGGTTACCTTGCGGTCAGGTGGCGGTTAGCCGTCGATGGACACGGCGGTTAGCCGCTAGCTGACCGTGAGGCTGACCGTGGAATTGCCGCTCTCTGGAAATGCGACCGTTACAACCCGGTTGGCTGGCGGTTAGCCGCTGATGGGTTAGGCGGTTAGCCGCTAGCTGACCGCGGAGCTGACCGTGAGACTTCAGCTCTCGGGAAAAGTGACCGTAACTGCGCGGTTAGATGGCGGTTAGCCGTCGATGGACACGGCGGTTAGCCGCTATCTGACCGCGGAGCTGACCGCCAGTCACGGGAATTTCTTCCCTGGGTTCAGATTCAAGCTTTTCCTTTCCCCAAACCCATTCCTTTCATTCTCCATTGGCATTCATACAATTACTAAGGGAAAGAGGACAACTAACATCACAAGGATTCACTTAGGCATTGTACAAAAGATGAACTCAAAACTACAATCCATGATTTAAAAACAATGGATGAAACAAAAACTAGAAATCATGTTTCAAGACAATAAAGATGCTTACCAACTGTTTTCAAAAGCATTTAATAACATCATGAATGCAAGTGAAAGCTCATCATAAATGATACAATGAAAGCAAACATTTAATCATGGAAATCACTTTTAAAACCAAACATCCACTTGCCTCAAGGTCTCTAAACCAAGAAATCCAAGCTCTAATCCACACTTCCAAGCCAAGTACCAAGCTACACCAAAAACCCCCAAAAACAAACCCTAAAATGGGTCAAACCAAGGAACAAGAAGAAGAACTCACGAAAATAGAAATAGAGCTCCTCTAAGGCTAAGAGATTATAAATCTAAAAGAATAGGAGGGAAAACTCACTTGGAAGCTCTTCAAATGGACAAGGTGAGCTCAATGAGGGTCTTGAGTTGAGTAGATCCTTCCACAAATGGTATCAATGAATAGCTCTAGCAATGGGGAAGAAGAGGGTGAAGTTCATCTCTTGATTGGTGTGAGATTTGGTAGGGTTTTGGTGGTGAGGAAGCAAGGAGAAAAAGAGAAGAGATGGAAACCCTAGGCTCTCATATGCTTGTGCTGGAAAAGGGAAATGGAAGAAGAGGGTTCTCTTTATAAAGCAATGGGTGTGGGCTCCACTACTAGGAAAGCTCTTTGGGCTGAAATCGTTAATTTCGGGATCTCGAATGAAATCGACGAAGAAGAGAAAAGTGATCACCGAAATATCTAGTTTCGGAAAAGTACATGTTTCACGGGTTTCGAGGATATCGAGTGTTGGGCACAGATTTCATGTAAAAAGACTGTTTTGCCCTCAAAACAAGGAGATCGGGTTTCGGGGTTCCAGACGGGTTCGAGATCAACATGAAAGTTGTAGGAATTAACAAGACGAGTAAAACGGGATAGGAGTGCAAATCACCGGAATACGAATAATCCCCCCACTCAATAGTAAAGCCAACTAAAAAAGGAACCCCCAAAGGGTCCCACTAACACAAAGCACTAAAACTCTCCCAAAACCAAATAAGAGCTATTCTAGTCCAAGCTTAGTCAAAAATCACTAATCGAGCTTAGCACTAATACGCAACATAATTAGCACTAATCGAGTCACTCGGGTCGGGGTCTTACAGACATGTACTTTGACGGTGCAACCAGGACAAATGAAAAAAGACAGCTGATCTCGGGAGTTGGCATCCTCTTTGTTAGCCCTAACAGATACATGATTCCACATGCTTTCTCGCTATTGGAACCATGCACAAACAATGCAGCTGAATACTAAGCTCTGATCCTAGGATTGGAACTCGCCATTGAATCCGGTATCACCATGCTGGAAGTCTTTGGAGACTCTCAACTGATCGTCAACCAGATGAATCAGAAATATGAAGTCAGGAAGCCTGATCTGCTGCCTTACTACAATAAGGCACAATCGCTTCTGCAAAAGTTTGACATCTGCAACATCACCCACATTCGTAGAGGTGAAAACGTCCGTGCAGATGCCTTGGCCGGACTTGCCGCATCAATGGCGATCCAGGAGGGGGAAAACATGCAAATCACAGTGTGCGAGAGAAGGGTCCTCCCTCCTCTTAACACACACCAAGCAGTTGCTGAATGCCACCAAGTGGTTGGAAGTCAGATCTCTATCCTTCAAACTTCAATCGGCGACTGGAGGGATCCGTTCATTGATTACACTATGTTCGGAATCCTACCTGAAGATCCAAAAGAACGGGTAAGCATTCAAAGGCGAGCCCCAAACTTTCATTTGGATATTCCTTCAAAAATCCTCTACAGGAAATCCTTCAACGGAGTACTTCTACGCTGCTTGTCACAACAAGAGGCCGAAGAAACACTTAAAGAAGTTCATGCTGGTCTTTGTGGAGCCCATCAGGCAGGTCCTAAGCTCTATGATCAGATAAAAAGGTTAGGTTACTATTGGCCTACCATGGTACCCGACGCAATGCAATTTGCCAAGTGCTGCCAACAATGCCAAGTTCATGGAGACTACATTCACATGCCTCCAGAATGGCTGCATCCTACAGCAATCTCATAGCCTTTTGAAGCATGGGGCATGGACATCATAGGTCCTATCTCTCCCCCTTCAAGCAAAGGTCATCGCTTCATCTTCGCCGCAACGGATTATTTTTCCAAGTGGTCAGAAGCATTTGCGTTCAACGAAATGAAGACCTCATCAGTCCTTCAGTTCCTGCGCACCAACATTATTTGTCGTTTCGGCATACCTAAAAGATTCGTCCATGATAACGGACCACAATTCCGGGATCATCGATTCTACAGGTTCTGCGACAAATACAAAATCCAAAGCTGTCCTTCGACTCCATACAATCCGGCAGCAAACGGATTAGCAGAAGCCTTCAACAAGACACTCTGCAAAATCCTCAAGAAAATGATCTCTAGTCACAAAAGAGACTGGAGCGACAAACTGTCTGAAGCTTTGTGGGCCTATCGAACCACCGTTCGAGGACCAACCCATAGCACACCATTCTCCTTGGTCTATGGATGCGAAGCTGTCGTGCCATTAGAGGTACAAATTCCTTCTCTGAGGGTATCTCTACAAAATGACATGACTCAAGAAAGCAATGTCAAATTGCGACTCCATGAGCTGGACAATCTCGACGAGAGACGGCTCGAAGCTCGACAAAGCATTGAACTTTACCAAGCACGCATGGCAGGATCTTTTGACAAAAGGGTCCGGCAACGCGCCTACAAAAAGGGTGACTTGGTTCTTGCGATAAAAAGACCAATGGTCTTCGCATACAAATCCAAAGGCAAATTTGAACCAAAATGGGAGGGACCCTACGTCATCGACAAGGTCTTCTCCAACGGCGCATATGCCCTCCTGAACATGGAAGGCGACAGATGTATGCTACCTATCAATGGTAAGTTCTTGAAGCGGTACTACCCTTGAAGACTTACCCAACTGGGTAAGAGCAATGCCTGTATGGCCAAAACCTGTTCTCAGGTACTCGCTCGTCAAACCCACTCTCTTTAGAATTTTTATATCAAATGTCAAAATTTCTAGAGATTCAAAAACAATGCTTACTTTTATCATTTCATTGTTCAAAAACAAAAAAATCCAAGTTCAGGAGCCTCTCCCTGACTTGACCAAAACTTTCAATCCTTGAACCAAAATTCATGGTTTGAAACAAAAATCTGGATTCAGGGATTTCCACCCTAGTCCACCTTACCTTTTACCACCAAATGGTTTTAGGTCAAAATTTACGACCCTCGTGTCTTTAAACAAAAAAAAAATTGGTTTCTCAAAAACCGCGGGGAAGTGACACTTAGTCGAGACTCGCAAAACTCAAAAATCGGAAGGATGCGAACCCCATTCGATACTTCCAAAACCTCTAAAAATCGTGGAGACACAACATTTCAGTTGATATCCACAACCCAAATTTCAAAAATCGTGGAGAAGCAACATTTCAGTTGATATCCACAAACCAAATTTCAAAAATCGTGGAGAAGCAACAAACCAGTTAATATCTACAACCCAATTTCAAAAATCGTGGAGATGCAACATACCAGTTGCTATCCACAACCAAAATTACAAATGGTTCAAGAAAACCTCAAATTTCAAAAATCGCGGAGAAACGACATCAAGTCAGTACCCGCAAAACCAAAAGTTTTGGGAAAAGCAGGGAAGCGACGCTTAGTCGATATTTGCACCCCAATTCGCGAGGAAGCGACATTCCATCGATACTTGCAAAACCTAACCCGCGAGGAAGTGACATTCCATCAATACTCGCAAAACCGAATGAGCAAGGAAGCGACATTCCATCGATACTTGCAAGACCATTCAGCGGGGAGGCGACATTTAGTCGATACCTGCATTTTGAAAACCAAAACTCGGCTATAAATGCCAAAATCCGGCTATAAATGCCAAAACAAAAATTTCCGGCTATTATCGCCAAAATCGGCTTTCATGCCAACAAAACAAAACTTGGTTTTCAAAAAACTCGGCTACAAATGCCACACAAAAAAAAAAAAAAAAACCTGACTCTCATGTCAAAACCGGCTATAAATGCCACAAATTGGCTATCAATGCCACCAAACCGACTATAAATGCCACAAATTGGCTATCAATGCCACCAAACCGGCTATAAATGCCACAAATTGGCTATCAATGCCACCAAACTGGCTGTAAATGCCACAAAAATCTGGCTTTCATGCCAAATTCGTTTCCCCTACCAAAACAACCATTTGACAAAAGATTTTCACAAAATGACAAAGCTTTTGATCAAATCCCATTTAGCAATCGCTTTCATCACAAAAAGATTTGAGTGAGCGTACGAAAAAACAAAAAAAAAAAAAAAAAAGGGTACCAAAAAAATACATGTGGTACCAAAGCAAAAAAAAAAGAAAGTGTTCACAAGCACTACAAAAAAAGAAAAGTACCAAAAAAATACATGTGGTACCAAAAAAAAAAGAAAGTGTTCACAAGCACTACAAAAAAAGAAGTACCAAAAAAATACATGTGGTACCAAAAAAAATAAATAAGAAGAATAGTTTCTGCTACAAAAAATCAGGAGCTCAGCCAAAAATGGTCTCCAGCCAAAGCTTCAGCTCCTTAAGCAAACTTTTGGCATCAGCCGTCAGAGTTTCCAAGGCACGCTTCTTCAGGAACTTGCCATGAGATGCTGGCGAATGCCGTAACCCTTCTTTAACACCGGGAAGCTCTTCCCCAGCAGTTTGCCATTTTTCGTTTTCTAGAGTCCTCCTCTCGAGAACTTGACCGGCATCTGCAACCCTGCGAATCAGAGTACTCTCCCTGTCACGAGCCTCTATTATAGCAGTCCACTTAGCATCAACTTGTGCCTTCAATTGCTCAAGATGCTTCCTAGCCATTTCGACCTCTCCATCAAGGATGTCAAGATCGCGCTTAATTTAATCCAAGGATGACTAGCTCTTCCTTATTCTTCTCTCGGACTACCTGCTTCCTGCTCTGTGTAGCCTCATTCAGGTCAGACTTAGCCTTATCAGCAGGGTCCAAGAACATCTCCTTAAAGAATTGGTCGTCGGGGAAATCCATGGTCTCAAACCACTTGTCACCCAGTGCAATGATCCTATCAACGATCGCCCTGGCACCTGTGACATCCAGACCAACCTCTTCGGTATCAGTGAGAATCTCCTGTACATGTGGGATCATGCTAAATCCTGCCTCCAAGTGTCCAGAAAGGAGAGTCTTGATCCAAGAACTCAAAACCCGAGCCAGCACCTTCTTCGCAAATTGAAGAAACGAACTGGATGAAGATTCACCCTTCTCCGTTGATCGGCTGCTCATGTCATGTCCCATTGGAAGAGTAACAAAAGAACTCTTTCCACTTGGAGCCACTGGAGAAGGAATCTCAGCACGAGGTATCTTCTCTATCGCGTCAGAACTGGTTGTAGGAGTCTCTACCTCCAGATCAACCTCTGGCATCCCTTGCTCTGGTTCTGAAGAAAGCGATGGACTCTCTTCTGTCACTTCAAAACCTGCAAATGAAACACAAAAAGGTATGAATATGATCCTGTTAAAAAAAAAATCATCAGGGTCATCACTACAAAGTACCTTCTTCGACGACTGGCGGAACACTCTCTTCCTCCATGAACTCATCGGAAGCATCATCAACATTTGCGTCCATTGATGGTTCAAAGTCATCGGAATCCTGTGGCAAGTCAGCTGACAAGAAAATGTTAGCAAATCAAGTCGCAGGCAAAAAAAAAAAAAAACAAGAGAAAGCGAAAGAAGTTATACCAATTGGAGATTCTGGAATCATTCCAGAGTCCCTCGGTTCTTCTTCAGATGCCATAACCGGCTCCATCACCGCCTCATCGATCGGAACCTCAGGCATCGCCAAGTCTTCATCCTCTGCTAAAAAAAAAAAAGAGAAAACTTGCAAAAAGAAAAAGAGAAAGAAAGAAGCACGAGAAAAAAAAAACAGAAATCACGTGGAAAAAGAAAAAAAAGAGAAAAAGAATAGAAAGAAAAGAAAAAGAGAAAGAAAAAAAAAAAAAAAGAGAGAAACTTTTTTCTTTTACCATCCTATTCTCTACATGGAGTTTTCTTGAAAGAAAAAGAGAGAAAAACTTACTTGAAGCCATTGATGGAGAAGAAGAAGGAAAAAGCTTGAAGATCCTTGAAGAAGAAGAACTCTTGGTCTTGGAGCTCTCTTGAGATTGTTACAAAAGAAAGCAATAAGGGCAAGAGATCTAGCCTCCTCCTTCCTTTTATAGAAGAGAGCAAATCAAAGAAGGAAACAAAAAAAGAAAGGTAAATGCTACTAATTAGTAACCTTACCAAAAGAGAAGGAATTAGAAAGATTCTTTCCCAAAAAGAAAGATGTCTTTGAGAGATTTTCTCCCAAAATCAATCAATGAGAGATTCTCTCCAACAAAATAGGAGATTGGAGATTCTTTCCCAAAAAGAAAGATACCTTGAGATATTCTCTCCCAAATTAAAGGAATATGAGAGATTCTCTCCCATAAAGATAT
Source organism: Umbellularia californica (assembly GCA_028538565.1). Classification (NCBI taxonomy): domain Eukaryota; kingdom Viridiplantae; phylum Streptophyta; class Magnoliopsida; order Laurales; family Lauraceae; genus Umbellularia; species Umbellularia californica. The sequence continues at coordinate 36,285,674 of JAPQWN010000005.1, read as the reverse complement.
TTTTAGATATTCTCTATCCAAATGAGATATCTTTAGATATTTGATGGAACGCGCTCCGAATGCCGTGGGTGCTACCGGGGTCGGCGGATGTGGGAGTCCGTCGGGTCCGGCCCTTTCGCGCCCGGGGGGCATGAAGCGTGCATCAACATTTCTTTTGGGTGGGTGTGCCAGATTTTCTATTTTACTTGGAATTGCAAGTGGTAATCCGGAGATCAACCTTCGCAAGTAAAAAGGAAATCAACTTCTTTCAAGTTTTCCATTGCACAAATATTTAAGAAAAGAGACATTTTCTTGGTTTGCCGTGAAAGGCGATTTTGTTTGGCATTTATAGCCGATTTTGGCGTTTATAGCCGATTTACAATTCTCATCAATAATGAAAGACAAGAGTTGTGATTTTTGTCTCTTTTAGAAAAATACAAACTACAATGAAAAGAAAGAAAAGGAGGATCTAACTTCTCAGGAGATTGTGGGGGACTCGTTCAGATTGACGGTCGCAAGCCATGTATGGGCTTCGCCATCATCCATGCAGATGAGAACAGAGGATGCTCTTGATTCGCTTGGCTTGGCTATAACCTCAGGTTTTTAGAGGACAAAGACCAAGAGAAGGTCTTATGTCCAATAAAAAGCTAAGTAGACAGGCTGAAAAGCCACGTCTAAGCCATTGGAGGCAGCGGGAGAAGGCAAGGACCTTGGGGGGGGGGGGGTACCCCCCAAGGGACTTTTGTCACCTTGTAGTGGTGGCCGGTGCAGAACTTCAGCAGAGTTTTTCTCTCTTTTTCTTTCTCTCAGATTTCTGGATCTGTAGTGCTTTGGAAGTGATCTCTGATTGATCGATCCGGATTTCAATGGAATGCTCTCCTATTTATAGGCTTTTGGTAGCCATTTAGGAGAGTTTATGGGCTTTAATGGCTTTAATGGGAGGAGTTACAAGATTTATTTCTTGATTTTGTAACTCCTTTTTCCTTGAATCTGATTGGCCGATGGAGATTAAGGGCTTTTAATCACCTTAATTACCATAATGGGAGGAGTTTCATGGGTTAAATGCCATGAATCAATTGACTTGTAACTCCCAAATGCTTGCTTCTGATTGGGCCGTCCAAAGAAATGAATTAATGACTGCAATAAAGCTAGTCAATTAACCACATTAATTGGTCGCCGAGCAGTCGAAGAGTCGCGGGCCGTGCCGTGTCTTCTGGAATTCTTCTGGCGATGATCATCGATGGATCTTCATGCTGATCGACATCGGATGAACATGTAACTTCAGACAGTGATAGCTAAGAGCGGGCCGGTGACATCTGTCCTGTCGATTTTTCGATCGATTGGGCGGAAAGTACACTTTTTTGGTCGACCGGCTGGCGATCAATGTTGATTTTGATACTTTTGGAGGTTGACCTGTGATTTTGATGGATGTCGGAGGACATGAGTCAATTTCAAGCACTAAAAATCACATTTTCAGGAAACCACAGGGGCCAAAGTGCGCGAAACGCGAAAAAGGACGGAAAAACGGGTCACCGCGAAAAATCCGGTGACCCGGACTTCCATGGTCGCCGGCGACCATGGGCCAGCGACCATGGGCCAGGGTCGCCGGCGACCCTGGTCCATGGTCGCGGGCTGCGACCCTGGGGGTTTTTCCCCTGTTTTTGGTCCGTTTTGTGGTCTTTTTCGTCTCCGTTTTCTTCTGTATTTTTCCTGACATCTCTTCTCATTTATTGGCTTGATTTCCCTGTAGAAAACCTGATGAGAATCCTTGCATTTTTAGAGTGCAAAGTTTCCAATTTTCCGGGAAAGCCGAAGACTTTGTCGCGTAGAGCTGCTGATTTTCCGCCAAAAGCTGAAACTTGGTCAAACGATGTCGGAATGACCTGAAATTTGAGGTGAAGCCTCCTGAGCAATAAATAAGACCAACCATAGGCTTTTGTTTGAGTTTTGAAGCCGTTTGGGGTCCCATCGATGCTTCACTTAATTTTGCTGCGGGGAAAATGCCGAGCTTTGATATGTGGCCAAACGATGTCCGATTGACCTGAAATTTGACGGGGAGCTATTGGAGTCATTTTGAGACGTTCCATGGGCTCCGTTTTGGATGTCATGGTCCCGGGTTGCACCGCCGCCGGTAGGCTTGATCTTCTCTCGGAGCATCGAAACCTGGTCAAACGTTGTCGGAATGACCTGAAATTTGACGTGCAGCCTTTTGGAAGCACGTTGAAGCCACTCATGCACTTGGTTTGATGAGCGAAGGCTTCGGCGGTTCCCGCCGCCGGGAGGCTTGATTTTGCTGCTCGAGCATTGATGGAGGGTCAAACGTTGTCGGTTTGACTTGAAATTTGGCATGGAGCCCTTTTGAGACATGCTGGAGTCATCCGTAGGCTCTGATCGAAGTTTTGACGTCTCCGATGATATCGCCGCCGGGAGCGCCATTTTAGCTGTCGGAGAAGCGAAGTTAGGCCAAATGATTCTGAAATGGCCTGAAACTTCATGTGTACTCTTCTCTTGGCTATCTTGAAGGATCTTGCAGTTTTTGTTTGATTCTGACAAGATTTGATTTTTTGGAGAAATTGCATTGTCTATTTATGGCAGGTTGCGACTTCATGCAGCTTTCTTGATGTTGAAGAGGCAAAGTGACATTTTTGGTGTCAACAAATGCCCCCTCGAGGTACAGCGACGAGTTGCTTGACTTTTGTAGTCGATGTGCCTCGAAGAGATTTTTGAAGGAGAGCTTGTGTCTTGACCAAGAGTCTTTGAGCAATCTTTCCTTTGGTAGAGTAGCCTTTGAGCTTCCAGAGGAATTTTATGGTAAATGAAAGGAATCAAGTACCATCTCGAGGCAAAGTTTTGAAGATGACATCAGAGATGTGGATTTGGGCTTTTGTTTTTGACCTTGTGACCTAACAAGCTGTATGTGGCAGGTTAGGGGGTCGGGTTTTGGTTTTGACCCTGTGACCCAACAAGCTGTATGTGGCAAGTTGGGGGATCATGATTTGGTTTTTGGTTTTGGTCTTGTGACCTAACAAGCTGTATGTGGCAAGTTAGGGGACCAGGATTTGGTTTTTGGTCACTCTTTGGGACTGTGTGGGTCCATTGGAGTGGTCTGGATTTTTTGTGGAATGTCAATTTCAAGATTTTGGCTCAATTTGGTTTATGAGGCTGGATGGTTTGATTTTTGGAAGCTCATGGGGCTTGGAATTTTTTGTATGGTTCAATCAACTCAAAAGAGGCATGGAACCATTTTTGTATGCTCTTGGTAAGAGGGATTTTTTTTTTTTTTGGTTTTCTTTCTCCCTCCTTTTTTATTGAGAAATTTTTTTTTTCTTCTTTTTTTTTTTTTTTCTTTTCTTTCTCCCTTTTTTTTTTTGAGAAAGTTTCTTTTTTTTTTTTTTTTGCTCATCATGATATTGCGTTTTTATGCAAATCTAGATGTTCATGCATGCACTTTTTGTAGATTGAGTTGAGTAGCATGATGTGATAGCATACCTGAAAATCTTTGCAAATTTGGGAATTTGGAGCTCGCAGTGATGTTGAGCCCTTCTTGATTTTGCGGAGATTTTGAGGTTTCGAAAGTTTGGAGTTTCGGAGCTCGCAGCGATGTTGAGCCCATCTTCAAACTTTCTATTTCTTTCGGGGTATTTCCCTTTTCGCCAGATTTTCTTTTAGCGAAATCCTGTCATTTTGATGATGATCTTTTTTTTCTTTTCCAACCTTTGCAGGTGGTTCCTCCAGAACGAACAAGGGTAAAGAGCCTGCTACAAGCGTACCTCGTCGATCCGCCAGATCTTCTAATGTGGCCCTTCAGCAGGCCTGGGAGAAGGTCCAGTATGTTGAGAGAAACTTGGAAGAGTGCGACTCTCTCAACAGAGATGAGATGAGGCAACAACTGATCCAGTGAGGAGTCAAGTGGGAGACCTGACTCTGACAGTGGGGCAGGATCTTCTAGGAAGCGAGCCCACAGAAGTAAGAGGAAGAGGAGTCAGCGTCACACGGGGCGGGACGAAGACTCTCCTGATGTGGAAGTCCCTTTCACTGTCAATGAGGAGGTGCCAGGGGAAGCTGACGAACCTCCGGAGAAGAGGATTCGGGAAGAAGAGACCATCGGTGAAGGTATGATTCTTCCTTTTTCTTTTTCTGCTTCTTTCATGGGGCTTTCCATGTTCTGATTTGTTTTCTCACCCTGCTGCTGCTTTTTTTTTTTAGCAGAGGATGAAGACTTGGCGATGCCTGAGGTTCCGACCGATGAGGCGGTGATGGAGCCGGTTATGGCATTTGAAGAAGAACCGAGGGATTTTGGAATGACTCCGGAATCTCCAATTGGTATAACTTCTTTTGCTTTCTCTTTTCATTTTTTTTTTTTTTTTTTTGCCTGCGACTTGATTTGCTAACATTTTTTCTTGTCAGCTGACTTGCCACAGGATTCCGATGACTTTGAACCATCAATGGACGCAAATGTTGATGATGCTTCCGATGAGTTCATGGAGGAAGAGAGTGTTCCACCAGTCGTCGAAGAAGGTACTTTGTAGTGATGACCCTGATGATTTTTTTTTTTAACAGGATCATATTCATACCTTTTTGTGTTTCATTTGCAGGTTTTGAAGTGACAGAAGAGAGTCCATCGCTTTCTTCAGAACCAGAGCAAGGGATGCCAGAGGTCAATCCGGAGGTAGAGACTCCTACAACCAGTTCTGACGCGATAGAGAAGATACCTCGTGCTGAGATTCCTTCTCCAGTGGCTCCAAGTGGAAAGAGTTCTTTTGTTACTCTTCCAATGGGACATGACATGAGTAGCCGATCAACGGAGAAGGGTGAATCTTCATCCAGTTTGTCTCTTCAATTTGCGAAGAAGGTGCTGGCTCGAGTTTTGAGTTCTTGGATCAAGACTCTCCTTTCTGGACACTTGGAGGCAGGATTTGGCATGATCCCACATGTACAGGAGATTCTCACTGATACCGAAGAGGTTGGTCTGGATGTCACAGGTGCCAGGGCGATCGTTGATAGGATCATTGCACTGGGTGACAAGTGGTTTGAGACCATGGATTTCCCTGACGACCAATTCTTCAAGGAGATGTTCTTGGACCCTGCTGATAAGGCTAAGTCCGACCTGAATGAGGCTACACAGAGCAGGAAGCAGGTAGTCCGAGAGAAGAATAAGGAAGAGCTAGTCATCCTTGGATTAAAGCGCGACCTTGACATCCTTGATGGAGAGGTCGAAATGGCCAGGAAGCATCTCGAGCATTTGAAGGCACAAGTTGATGCTAAGTGGACTGCTATAACAGAGGCTCGTGACAGGGAGAGTACTCTGATTCGCAGGGTTGCAGATGCCGGTCAAGTTCTTGAGAGGAGGACTCTAGAGAACGAGCAATGGCAAACTGCTGGGGAAAAGCTTCCCGGTGTAAAAGAAGGGTTACGGCATTCGCCAGCATCTCATGGCAAGTTCCTGAAGAAGCGTGCCTTGGAAACTCTGACGGCTGATGCCAAAAGTTTGCTTGAGGAGCTGAAGCTTTGGATAGAGACCATTTTTGGCTGAGCTCCTGATTTTTTGTAGCAGAAACTATTCTTCTTGTTTTTTTTTTTGGTACCACATGTATATTTTTTGGTACTCTTTTTTTTGTAGTGCTTGTGAACACTTTTCTTTTTTTTTTTGGTACCACATGTATTTTTTTTGGTACTTTTTTTTTTTTTTTTTTTTTTTGTTTTCCCTACGCTCACTCAAATCTTTTTGTGATGAAAGCAATTGCTAAATGGGATTTGATCAAAAGCTTTGTCATTTTGTGAAAATCTTTTGTCAAATAATTGTTTTGGCATGGGAGCCTGATTTTGGTTGTGGCGTGAAAGCCGCTTTTGAGATGGCATGGAAGCCGAAATTTTATGGCGTAAAAGCCAAAATTTGGGTTGGCATGGAAGCCGAAATTTTATGGCGTAAAAGCAAAAATTTGGGTTGGCACGGAAGCCAAAATTTTATGGCGTAAAAGCCAAAATTTGGGTTGGCATGGAAGCCGGATTTTTGTGGCATTTGCAGCCAGTTTGGTGGCATTGATAGCCAATTTGTGGCATTGATAGCCGGTTTGGTGGCATTGATAGCCGGGTTTTTTTGAAACCCAAGTTTTGGTTTGTCGGCGTGAAAGCCAATTTTTTGTGGCATTGATAGCCGGTTTGTGGCATTTATAGCCGGTTTTGGCGTTTATAGCCGGGTTTTGGCGTTTATAGCCAGATTTTGGCGTTTATAGCCGAGTTTTGGTTTTCAAAATGCAGGTATCGACTAAATGTCGCCTCCCCGCTGAATGGTCTTGCAAGTATCGATGGAATGTCGCTTCCTTGCTCATTCGGTTTTGCGAGTATTGATGGAATGTCACTTCCTCGCGGGTTAGGTTTTGCAAGTATCGATGGAATGTCGCTTCCTCGCGAATTGGGGTGCAAATATCGACTAAGCGTCGCTTCCCTGCTTTTCCCAAAACTTTTGGTTTTGCGGGTACTGACTTGATGTCGTTTCTCCGCAATTTTTGAAATTTGAGGTTTTCTCGAACCATTTGTAATTTTGGTTGTGGATAGCAACTGGTATGTTGCATCTCCACGATTTTTGAAATTGGGATGTGGATATCAACTGGTTTGTTGCTTCTCCACGATTTTTGAAATTTGGTTTGTGGATATCAACTGAAATGTTGCTTCTCCACGATTTTTGAAATTTGGGTTGTGGATATCAACTGAAATGTTGCGTCTCCACGATTTTTAGAGGTTTTGGAAGTATCGAATGGGGTTCGCATCCTTCCGATTTTTGAGTTTTGCGAGTATCGACTAAGTGTCACTTCCCCGCGGTTTTTGAAAAACCAATTTTTTTGTTTAAAGACACGAGGGTCGTAAATTTTGACCTAAAACCATTTGGCGGTAAAAGGTAAGGTGGACTAGAGTGGAAATCCCTGAATCCAGATTTTTGTTTCAAACCATGAATTTTGGTTCAAGGATCGAAAGTTTTGGTCAAGTCAGGGAGAGGCTCCTAAACTTGGATTTTTTTTTTTGTTTTTCAAAAATGAAACGATAAAAGTAAGCATTGTTTTTGAATCTCTAGAAATTTTGACATTTGATATGAAAATTCTAAAGAGAGTGGGTTTGACGAGCGAGTACCTGAGAACAGGTTTTGGCCATACAGGCATTGCTCTTACCCAGTTGGGTAAGTCTTCAAGGGTAGCACCGCTTCAAGAACTTGCCGTTGATAGGCAGCATACATCTGTCGCCTTCCATGTTTAGGAGGGCATATGCGCCGTTGGAGAAGACTTTGTCGATGACGTAGGGTCCCTCCCATTTTGGTTCAAATTTGCCTTTGGATTTGTGTGCGAAGACCATTGGTCTTTTTACCGCAAGAACCAAGTCACCCTTTTTGTAGGCGCGTTGCCTGACCTTTTTGTCAAAAGATCCTGCCATGCGTGCTTGGTAAAGTTCAATGCTTTGTCAAGCTTCGAGCCGTCTCTCATCGAGATTGTCCAGCTCATGGAGTCGCAATTTGACATTGCTTTCTTGAGTCATGTCATTTTGTAGAGATACCCTCAGAGAAGGAATTTGTACCTCTAGGGGCACGACAGCTTCGCATCCATAGACCAAGGAGAATGATGTGCTATGGGTTGGTCCTCGAACGGTGGTTCGATAGGCCCACAAAGCTTCAGACAGTTTATCGCTCCAGTCTCTTTTGTGACTAGAGACCATTTTCTTTAGGATTTTGCAGAGTGTCTTGTTGAAGGCTTCTGCTAATCCGTTTGCTGCCGGATTGTATGGAGTCGAAGGACAGCTTTGCATTTTGTATTTGTCGCAGAACCTGTAGAATCGATGATCCTGGAATTGTGGTCCGTTATCATGGACGAATCTTTTAGGTATGCCGAAACGACAAATGATGTTGGTGCGTAGGAATTGAAGGACTGATGATGTCTTCATTTCGTTGAACGCAAATGCTTCTGACCACTTGGAAAAATAATCCGTTGCGGCGAAGATGAAGCGATGACCTTTGCTTGAAGGGGGAGAGATAGGACCTATGATGTCCATGCCCCATGCTTCAAAAGGCCATGAGATTGCTGTAGGATGCAGCCATTCTGGAGGCATGTGAATGTAGTCTCCTTGAACTTGGCATAGCTGGCAGCGTTTGGCAAATTGCATTGCGTCGGGTACCATGGTAGGCCAGTAGTAACCCAACCTTTTGATTTGGTCGTAGAGCTTGGGACCAGCCTGATGAGCTCCACAAAGACCAGCGTGAACTTCTTTGAGTGTTTCTTCGGCCTCTTGTTGTGATAAGCAGCGTAGAAGTACTCCGTTGAAGGATTTCCTGTAGAGGATTTTTGAAGGAATATCCAAATGAAAGTTTGGGGCTCGCCTTTGTATGCTTACCCGTTCTTTTGGATCTTCAGGTAGGATTCCGAACATAGTGTAATCAATGAACGGATCCCTCCAGTCGCCGATTGGAGGTTGAAGGATAGAGATCCGACTTCCAACCACTCGGTGGCATTCAGCAACTGCTTGGTGTGTGTTAAGAGGAGGGAGGATCCTTCTCTCGCACACTGTGATTTGCATGTTTTCCCCTTCCTGGATCGCCATTGATGCGGCAAGTCCGGCCAGGGCATCTGCACGGATGTTTTCACCTCTACGAATGTGGGTGATGTTGCAGATGTCAAACTTTTGCAGAAGCGATTGTGCCTTATTGTAGTAAGGCAGCAGATCAGGCTTCCTAACTTCATATTTCTGATTCATCTGGTTGACGATCAGTTGAGAGTCTCCAAAGACTTCCAGCATAGTGATACCGGATTCGATGGCGAGTTCCAATCCTAGGATCAGAGCTTGGTATTCAGCTGCATTGTTTGTGCATGGTTCCAGTAGCGAGAAAGCGTGTGGAATCATGTATTTGTCAGGGCTAACAAAGAGGATGCCAACTCCTGAGATCAGCTTTCTTTTTTTATTTGTCCTGGTTGCACCGTCAAAGTACATGTCCCAGGAGGCATTTGGTGAGGAAGTCTCCACGTTGTAGACAAGTTCGTCTGGGAGATCATCTCTGAGTGGAGAATCTTTAGGCAATGGATGCTCTGCGAGAAAGTCTGCTAGAGCTTGGCCTTTGATTGCTTTTTGTGGCAAATACCTAATATCAAATTGTGATAGAAGGATGGACCATTTTGCCAGTCGGGCATTGAGAGAACCGGCCTTCGTGACAAGGACCTTCAAGAGGTTGATCCTCGAGACCAGGTAGACTGTGTTGGAAAGCAAGTAGTGACGTAGCTTTTGTACGGCGAACATCACTGCAAGGCATTCCTTTTTGACTGGAGAGTAGCGATGCTCTGCACCTACTAGCATGCGGCTGAGGTAGTATAGAGCAGCTTCCTTTCCCTCATCATTTTCTTGTGCAAGCAGAGCGCCTACAGAATGATCAAGAGCTCTTGTGTACAAGATGAATGGTTTTCCAGTAGCAGGGGCAGCTAACACTGGAGGTTTGGTCAGGTATGACTTGATATCTTGAAATGCGGCTTCACAGTCGGCATCCCAGACAAAGTCTACACCCTTTTTCATCAATCGAGAGAATGGACGGCATTTCCCCGAAAGATTGGAGATGAACTGTCTGATGTAGGCCAATCTCCCTTGGAGCCCTTTTAATTCTCTCAAGGTTCTTGGAGAGGGCATTTCTAGAATAGCTTTGACTTTTATGGGGTCAAGTTCTATTCCAGCTTTCCGAACAAGGAATCCGAGAAACTTACCCGATGAGACGCCGAATAAGCATTTTAGAGGATTCATCCGCAGTTTGTGTTTGCGAAGTCGGAGGAAGACTTCCCGAAGATCTTTGAGATGGTCTTCTTTTCTTCTGCTTTTGACGGCGAGGTCATCAACGTAACATTCGACCGTCTTGTGCTGCATATCTTGGAATATTTTCATCATAGCCCTCTGATATGTGGCACCGGCATTTTTCAGACCAAATGGCATGACAGTGTAGCAATACACGCCAAATGGAGTCCGAAATGAAGTGTGTTTTTCATCCTCGGGATGCATCTTTATCTGATTGTAACCAGAGAAGCCATCCATGAATGTCATTCGCTCGAATCCGCAGGTATTGTCAATCATCACCTCCGGTATGGGGAGCGGGAATTCATCTTTAGGGCAAGCGCCATTCAAGTCTCTATAGTCAATACAGACTCTGATCTGCCCATTTTTCTTTGTCACGGGGACAATGTTGGCCAACCATTCTGGATGTTGTTCCTCACGGATGAAGCCGACGCTTTTGAGCTTTTGAACTTCTTGTTCAATTTTATCCATCACATCTGGATGGAATCTTCTTTGGCCTTGTTTGACAGGCTTGATTTATTCTTGAAGATTGAGTTTGTGGACTGCTACTTTGGGGTCTAAACCAGGCATTTCAGCATAGGACCATGCAAAGCAATCAACGAACTCACGAAGAAAAGCGATATACTCGGGTAACTCATCATCCTTTATATTCTTGCTTATGAATACAGGACGTGGGTTATCTGGTGTTCCCAAGTCTATCTTTTCAACAGGATCTTCTGTTAGAAGGTTCGAAGGTGGTTCCTCCACAATATTTTCGGAGGCTTCCAGCTCAACAAAACCTTCTGGGATTCCAAGGGCATTTGTAGACCGAGGGTTTGTTCCTTTCCACGGGTCTTCTTGATTGGTGATCTTCTCAAGGCTTGCTATGAGATGGTCCCAATCGCCTGTTGAAACTGGGTCGAAGTAAGGTACTTCTTTTGGAGACAAGGGCTCTTCTGGGTCAGAGTAGCACAAGTCTGTATTATCGGACGATTCCTCTTTATCATCAGAGAAATCGTACCAATTGGATGAGCTTCCTGGATCTTTGTCAGGTAACTCTTTAAAGAGATATCCAAGGATATCGATGTCTTCATGGACTTGAGATGTTGAGGCTTGGTCGGTAAAACGACTTTTAAGCTTTTGTGTCAACTGTCTCAGAGGAGTGTCGGGATCATACCCTAACCCATATGAAGACTTTTCTACATGACCGTAGAGTCTCCAATTTTCCAGCTGGCTTTTGGTCAAGGCGGGCCCCAATGGCGTGAGAATACCGCGTCTTTCTCCCAAACCGACTGGGTTTTGAGCGTCATAGCCCATTTTCTTCATAATTGCTTGTGCCATAGGACTATATAGAGATAGCTGAGGCATACCTTCATTTTGGAAAGGTTCCAGCATGGAGTTTGATGAAGAAGCGTCCGATCTATGGAAGAAGATCGGCTTTTGCTTTGGTGATGTTGTCGGAACAACAAAGGTAGCAGACGTAGGATCTTCTACATCAGCAGGTGTCTCCGTCGGAGTGAGAGCAGGCTGAACATGTTGAGCGTCAGCTTGGCTTGACGATGCATCGTCTTCTGGCTCTGAGTCCGAGTCTGTGTCTTGCATGATAGACACGAGAGAAACAACAAATTTGCCCCCAGACTTTTGTTTCGCCTTCTTCACTTTAGTCGTGATGACCAAAGGTTTTGAAGATTTGAGGGAGATGAAGAAGGGAGATTGACTACTCTCTTCTAATTTGCCGGAGGGTTTGTTTTCTTCCGGTGATTTTTGAGGAGCCTTGCCTTTATCTTTCTGGAGATTTTCAGCAGGGGGTGCTATTTCCTCTTCTTCTTTTTCTCCTTCATACATCTGGGAGTCTGCGAAGTGGACTTCTTTACCTTTGAAAGGTTTTCTGTCCGCAAAGACACGATGTACCATGCCGTCGTCGCCGACGAACTTGATGCATTGATGTAGAGTTGAAGGGACAACACCGTTCTCGTGTATCCAAGGACGTCCGAGAAGGATGTTGTAGCATGAAGGGGTTTTTATTGCATACACAGTGACTTCAGAGATAAGATCACCGATCTGCAATTTGAACCTGATTTTGCCGATAGGCCTTTGAGCGCTCCCATCTATCCAAAGATAGATACAGATGTGTGGCTTAGCTTGCTGGGTGGGATGCCCAACTCTTCGAGAGCCGAAGTGGAGATGAGGTTGAGTGCAGAACCTGGGTCGACCTAAACTCTGTGTATAGGCATTTCCTTGATGTACCCTGTGAAGTACAGGGGTCGGTTGTGCCTTGCTTCGCCAAGTAGGAGGTCGTCCTTTGTGAAGGCGATGGTTGCACTGGCTGCTTTTTGCACCGAGAGGCATTTAATGCATGATCCCTCAGTTTTCTTTTCTCCCTTTGAGGAAGTTTCAGAGTTTTTGACCCGGTAGTCCATTTCAATTTGGAGGACTTGCGGGGCATGTTTGTCGACATCCTCATTCAGTTTTTGTAATTCTGAGATGAGATTATCACGAGTGCGTGGAGACATTCGTAATAAATCCAGGATGTGCAGTCGTGCAGGTATGTGTTTGAAGTGCTCGATCAAATCATACTTGAAAGCCTCCTTAGGGCCTGCATTTTCATCATTGTTGCCACTGGGGGCGCTTACAACATCTTTTCCCGAAGGATTTACATAAGTAAAGGAAGATTGGTTGTAATTCCTGTGGTAGTCCCGACCAGAGCGGGTGCCTCTACCAACTTCGAGAGCTTCTTGAGAAGGATCTTCGTTTGGAAGATTGTCTTCAGGATCAAGAGGCTGTCGTTTTTCATCTACTGGGGATGTATCTGCAGCAGAGTTGCCATCCTCAGTGATTGTGTTGCACGGAGCATTTTCCGGGAGCAAGTCCTGAACAGCATCCAGCAGCTTTTCTTCTGTGTTGACTATTTCATCATCCCAAACGTCATTATCTGGGTTTTCTTCATGATGATCAGTCGGGAAGAATGTGTATCCTGAAGTCACAGTCTCAGGAGAAGAAACCTGAGAGGGTGTCATCTCTGTGAAAGTCACGTGAGACGAGGTAGCTCCAGAGGATACATTGCTGGGCGTCGTCGGAGTATAGGTAATCTCATCAGACGACGCTTCAGAAGAGCTATAGTCCTGATATATTACATTACAGGAAGCTCTGATAGGAGATGTTGCCTGCTCGGAGTCAGACTCATCCTCGGATGTAAGAGGATCGTCTATCCAGCAATGTTCTCCATTTTCAGGAGTTAAGGGTGGATGTACCTGATTATCTTCAGGGACTTCAGGCTCTGGGTTGTGAGGAGGCTCGTTAACGCGATCTTGCTCTTGTTCTAGAGCGAGACGCTGCAAGATCCTTGCATATTCTTTAAGATCAGGCATGGGAGCCAGATCTTCTTCTTCGTCTTCTCCGTGTGGCTCAACATAGTTGATTTCCACTGGAGCAATGACAGGTGCTGGGTTAACAGCATCTTCTTGTGCAGCCACTTGATCTTCTTCATCATCAGACCCGGATCCTTGTGGTTGCAAAGGGTTATACCAGATTACTGGCATAAGGTGAGTTTCAGGAACCCATTCTTCATCGGAGAGATATTCTCCTGTTTCAAGGGATTCCTCCCACTCATCGGTGTAGCCGGACTCGAATCCATCGTCGGTGTTGCTGGACTCGTATCCATCAATGGAGAATCCAACTACCGAGTTGCAAGAGTATGATGCCCCATGCATAGCTTCTTTTCTGAATCGAGGTGGCATGAAATCACTGAGAGTGAAGTTTCTTACCGCCTTTGAAGTCTCTGGAAGGGACGTTTCTGTTGCCCCTAGTGAAGTGGTAGAGGAGGCCTCTGCCTTTTCATGGACTTCTTGTTTCGGCTGGGTCTTCTCTTGCCGTTTGAGCCTGAGGAGATGTTTCCTAGCCTACCTTCGCTGTTGAGCTGTCGGCTTTGTTTTTACGATCTCCCAGTTTTCATCTTCCAGGAGATCGGGATGCACCCATATAGGTTGTCCGTCTGGTGTCGGGTAAGGAACCAACACTTCGGACGCTTGAATTTTGTTTGTCACCATGAAGGAAGTAGTGATCTTCTTCTTCGGTGATTTTGGTGTTTGTCCACATGACACCATGTTGACGGAGGCAGTCTCATAGTTCTTGTCAAAGGTGATGACTCCGTTTTTCCACATCTCGTTTATCTTCTCTCTCACAACAAAGCATTGTTTGAGAGGATGCGAGACCATCTGGTGGTATGGACAGTACCGAGGATCGTTGGTTTTGCCAACATCGCCCGGTCTTTTGGGTTCAGGCAAGGTGAGCTTGCCGTTTGCCACGAGAGCCTCGAAGATTTCGTCAACATCTTCATCGAACGGGTATTTCTTTTCTACTCGCTCTTTGAAGGCATCAGAGAGTTCAGGTCTCTTACCTGCAGCTCTGTTTTCAGCTTTCTTTGGTTGCTGAGGAGCTGACTTGGTTTGCACATTGAGGACCTCTTTCTTCTTTGGTTTAGAGGTTGCAATGGCGGTTGGCTCTTTTCTTGATGACTTCTGACTGTTGAGGTCTTTAATCACCGTTTCAGCTTCCATAGAAGCTTCCAGGAGTTCTCCCAGGTTTTTTGATTTGTTGCCGATGATCATGGAGCGTATTCTGGCTCTCATGTTGTTTCGGCAGATGTCGACTAGCGATGCTTGTGGCAATACATCCGAGCATTTGTACGCCATTGCTTTCCACTTGTGAATGAAGTCATAAGTCGACTCATTCTCTCCCTGTTTTAAGCTGCAGAGCTGAGCCATAGTAACAGGATGATCCTCACCTTGGAAGTGGGTCAGGAAGCATGTCTCTAGCATAGCCCAGTTCTGAATGGAGTTTTCCGGAAGAGTGGAGTACCAATCGAAGGCCGTACCTTTTAGGGTACTTGCAAAGAGGCGGATCTTGAGTGCATCTTGATCCGCGATAGCTCCCGTCAAAATCTTGAAGTGCATGACGTGTTGTCTGGCTGATCCTTTCCCCGTATATGTTTGGAGAGTGGGATGTTTGAATTTTGTGGGGAACGGGACCGAGTCCATCCATAAAGGATATGGTGGCTTGATCCCATGCTCCTTGAGTATATCCTCTTCTTTTGCTTTGGCGAGGATATTGTCTACGTCCTTTTTGGTAAGGGCGCGTGACTCATTTTCTTCTCCATTTCCCTCATTATTGTTATGATTCGGAGGAGGCTCATTGTTCACTTGATTTTGGACAACAAGGAGAAGGTTTTCGATCAGAGTTTCAATCCTCTGCTGGCCTTGTTCCAACTGCTGGATGCGTGTGAGCGCATCATCTTGAGGTGGATTCTGAGGAGGTGGCTCAGAACTTGTAGCCAAGACGTTCATCCCTCGGGATTCGAACGAAGAAACCGTCCTGGTGACTGAGCTGAGGCTCATTCTTTTTTATGAAGAGCTTGATGAAGGATTACTCTCCCGTCCTTGGCTGGAAGGGGAAGGAGATTCTTCGGGATGTCTTTGTGTCCTGGTGACGCTACGGGTCACCGGACGTCGGACATGGATTTTTTATGCTGACTTTTGGCGTCTTCTGGTTTTTCCAACCATATGGACGGCAGCAACTTGGTCGGGTCTTTCTTTTTCGACCCATTTGTGGGAGACTTGAAGTGTAGGAGGCTGGGTCCGTTGCTTCTCTAGTCTCTTTTGTCGATATGACGCACGGCGGCGTGCTCGACGAGCGATTTGAGCTTCAGTCAGTTCTGGCTGGGCTCTGACGATGAAGGATGTGCTCCCTCGGGCGCAGCAGCCGAGCTTGTCTTCTTTGTAGCTAGGCAAGGACAGGATCCGGACCCGGTCCTTTGCCTGTTGCAGCGAAGCTTTGAACCTTTCGAGTTCGGCCCCTGTAGAGATGAAGGGTCGAACTGAAGGAGTGTAGGCCTTAGCAGGTGCTTGTAGAGGCCTGGTGATGCGTGATCTGATTCTGGGCTTGTGGGAGCAAGCCGGTTCATGCTGGGTTGACTTGGGAGTCAAGTTGGAGATGGGTCTCTCCTCTTTCATGTAGGTAAGAGGGTAGAACTGGTTCTCCTTGAGTGGGGCCAGGCATGCTGGCTTGGTGGAGGTTTGAGACCTTCTTTGTTTTGGGGAAGATCTTGGAGACCAAGTCTTAGGGTAGACCTGGTTGGTTGTTGGTCGAGGCTTCACGGAGGTGCCGCGGGCTTCGAGCTTTTGGGCGCTCGCCTTCGGTGTCACGGGAGTGACACGTTGAGAGGCGATCTTCTGCTTTTTAGCAGGCGCAGCTTGTTCTTCGGGAAGTGGGAATGGTCCCAGTGTCCCGAAGACGATGGTCCGGGGAGTCGAGGTCGACCCGGAGTTCAGAGAGTTGCCGAGGGAGTTGACGCTTCGGCAGCTGGCAGGGCGCTTGTAAGTGCGCTCGGTTTGCTTCTGTTGAAGCATGAGCTGGTGCTTGTTTTCATCGAAGATAATGGTTAAGGCTGCCATTGTTAGTTTCGAAAAAGTTTTCTGAAACAAGACCACATCCATTAGTAATCACAAGAATATAATGATCATAAATGGGAATTTCTATGGTTGTCTTTTCAAATCGCTCAAGGGATATGACCCAAGCGACATGAAGAAGGCAAAAAGTCATAGATGGTACAATTGTTCTGACAGCAAGTATGGTGAGCCCAGGATGAGCGTTCCAGTGACTGCTAGAAGCAATTGTAAACCTAAATTCGACTTATCGAGAAGCAGGGCTTGCTCGAGATAAGAAGAATATAAGGTAGGAGTTACAAATGTGCCTGTCACAGATACAGTAGACGCTGAAAGGGCGTACCAGTATTGCTAGGCACAAATGTTGGAGATCGCATCCATGAGATGGGATTCTTTGTTTTGAAAGGTCAGAAATGGATTCGTCAAAGAGAGCAGGTGGCATTCCGATTCAAATACGGGCTCAACGATTTCCACGAGCGCCAGTACTCAGAAGGGAAGAGACCACAATTTCTCGAATCTGAATCCAAAAGTGACGAGTTTTTTTTTTGAAATGTCAAGATTGGTTCCATCAAGGAGAGCAAATGGTATTCTGATCTGAACACGGTCTCGGCGATTTCCGCGAGCGCCAGTGCTCAGAAAAGAAGAAACCAAAATTTCTCAGATCTGAAATCAAAAGTGACGAGTTTTTGGAGATTTTTTTTTATTTTATTATTTTTATTTTTTATTTTTTATTTTTTTTTTTTAAATATATTTTTATTTATTTTTTTTTATTTTTATTTTTTTTTTTGAAGATTTTTGTTTTTTTTTTAAGATTTTTTTTTTGAAAATCTTTTTTTTTATTTTTTTATTTTTTTTTATTTTTAATTAATTTTTCTAAGATTTAAAGACGAGAGAGTACACATAGGCCTCCTAACCCGGTCTTATGAAACCTCAATTGATAGAATTGCCCCCAGGTAAGGGTAGGATTACTTAATGAACCCGTTTGGAGGACCCTTGCCTAGAACAGTCAAGCTGTCTCCACACTCTGGACAAGGCTTTTTTTGAATCAATCGTGATCAAAGAACGCAATTGGTTTAACCTTAGTGGTCTATGTCTTTTTTTTCAAATCCCAAATAGACTCATCGAAGAGAAACGATGGCCCAAAACCTTAGTCGAACGGGCTCAACATTTCTGCAAGCACCAAAGAACGATAGGATAGGATCAAAGTTTCTCAATTTTGAATACGAACTAAGAAAACTGATTTTTTTATTAATTTTTTTTTGAAATCTCTAATGAACTCATCGAAGAGAAACGATGGTCCAAAACCTTAGTCGAACGGGCTCAACATTTCTGCAAGCACCAAAGAACGATAGGATAGGATCAAAGTTTCTCAATTTTGAATTCAAACTAAGAAAACTGATTTTTTTTTATTTTTTTTTTAATTTTTTTTTTTTGAAATCTCTAATGAACTCATCGAAGAGAAACGATGGTCCAAAACCTTAGTCGAACGGGCTCAACATTTCTGCAAGCACCAAAGAACGATAGGATAGGATCAAAGTTTCTCAATTTTGAATTCAAACTAAGAAAACTGATTTTTTTTTAAAAGAGAAAGAATGGAAACAAACTCAAAGAAATAGAAATTTCCAAAAAATTCCATCTCATTTTTTTGAGGATGCGAAATCCAACATAGGCTACCAGCTAGAAAGTAGCCAAGGAATCCGGAAAAGAAGTATAAGCATAGAGCAAAAAGTATGATATGCAAATATTTCATTTCTGAGCACCGTGTTCTGAAATGAACGAGTCCCACCGGGTGTGCCAGCTTGATGGAACGCGCTCCGAATGCCGTGGGTGCTACCGGGGTCGGCGGACGTGGGAGTCCGTCGGGTCCGGCCCTTTCGCGCCCGGGGGGCATGATGCGTGCATCAACATTTCTTTTGTGTGGGTGTGCCAGATTTTCTATTTTACTTGGAATTGCAAGTGGTAATCCGGAGATCAACCTTCACAAGTAAAAAGGAAATCAACTTCTTTCAAGTTTTCCATTGCACAAATATTTAAGAAAAGAGACATTTTCTTGGTTTGCCATGAAAGGCGATTTTGTTTGGCATTTATAGCCGATTTTGGCGTTTATAGCCGATTTACAATTCTCATCAATAATGAAAGACAAGAGTTGTGATTTTTGTCTCTTTTAGAAATTTACAAACTACAATGAAAAGCAAGAAAAGGAGGATCTAACTTCTCAGGAGATTGTGGGGGACTCGTTCAGATTGACGGTCGTAAGCCATGTATGGGCTTCGCCATCATCCATGCAGATGAGAACAGAGGATGCTCTTGATTCGCTTGGCTTGGCTATAACCTCAGGTTTTTAGAGGACAAAGACCAAGAGAAGGTCTTATGTCCAATAAAAAGCTAAGTAGACAGGCTGAAAAGCCACGTCTAAGCCATTGGAGGCAGCGGGAGAAGGCAAGGACCTTGGGGAGGGGGGGGGGGGGGGTACCCCCCAAGGGACTTTTGTCACCTTGTAGTGGTGGCCGGTGCAGAACTTCAGCAGAGTTTTTCTCTCTTTTTCTTTCTCTCAGATTTCTGGATCTGTAGTGCTTTGGAAGTGATCTCTGATTGATCGATCCGGATTTCAATGGAATGCTCTCCTATTTATAGGCTTTTGGTAGCCATTTAGGAGAGTTTATGGGCTTTAATGGCTTTAATGGGAGGAGTTACAAGATTTATTTCTTGATTTTGTAACTCCTTTTTCCTTGAATCTGATTGGCCGATGGAGATTAAGGGCTTTTAATCACCTTAATTACCATAATGGGAGGAGTTTCATGGGTTAAATGCCATGAATCAATTGACTTGTAACTCCCAAATGCTTGCTTCTGATTGGGCCGTCCAAAGAAATGAATTAATGACTGCAATAAAGCTAGTCAATTAACCACATTAATTGGTCGCCGAGCAGTCGAAGAGTCGCGGGCCGTGCCGTGTCTTCTGGAATTCTTCTGGCGATGATCATCGATGGATCTTCATGCTGATCGACATCGGATGAACATGTAACTTCAGACAGTGATAGCTAAGAGCGGGCCGGTGACATCTGTCCTGTCGATTTTTCGATCGATTGGGCGGAAAGTACACTTTTTTGGTCGACCGGTTGGCGATCAATGTTGATTTTGATACTTTTGGAGGTTGACCCGTGATTTTGACGGATGTCGGAGGACATGAGTCAATTTCAAGCACTAAAAATCACATTTTCAGGAAACCACAGGGGCCAAAGTGCGCGAAATGCGAAAAAGGACGGAAAAACGGGTCACCGGCGAAAAATCCGGTGACCCGGACTTCCATGGTCGTCGGCGACCATGGGCTGCGACCCTGGGGGTTTTTCCCCTGTTTTTGGTCCGTTTTGTGGTCTTTTTCGTCGCCGTTTTCTTCTGTATTTTTCCTGACATTTCTTCTCATTTATTGGCTTGATTTCCCTGTAGAAAACCTGATGAGAATCCTTGCATTTTTAGAGTGCAAACTTTCCAATTTTCCGGGAAAGCCGAAGACTTTGTCGCGTAGAGCTGCTGATTTTCCGCCAGAAGCTGAAACTTGGTCAAACGATGTCGGAATGACCTGAAATTTGAGGTGAAGCCTCCTGAGCAATAAATAAGACCAACCATAGACTTTTGTTTGAGTTTTGAAGCCGTTTAGGGTCCCATCGATGCTTCACTTAATTTTGCTGCGGGGAAAATGCCAAGCTTTGATATGTGGCCAAACGATGTCCGATTGACCTGAAATTTGACGGGGAGCCTATTGGAGTCATTTTGAGACGTTCCATGGGCTCCGTTTTGGATGTCATGGTCCCAGGTTGCTCTGCCGCCGGTAGGCTTGATTTTCTCTCGGAGCATCGAAACCTGGTCAAACGTTGTCGGAATGACCTGAAATTTGACGTGCAGCCTTTTGGAAGCATGTTGAAGCCACTCATGCACTTGGTTTGATGAGCGAAGGCTTCGGTGGTTCCCGCCGCCGGGAGGCTTGATTTTGCTGCTCGAGCATTGATGGAGGGTCAAACGTTGTCGGTTTGACTTGAAATTTGGCATGGAGCCCTTTTGAGACATGCTGGAGTCATCCGTAGGCTCTGATCGAAGTTTTGACGTCTCCGATGATGTCGCCGCCGGGAGCGCCATTTTAGTTCATGTGTACTCTTCTCTTGGCTATCTTGAAGGATCTTGTAGTTTTTGTTTGATTCTGACAAGATTTTATTTTTTGGAGAAATTGCATTGTCTATTTATGACAGGTTGCGACTTCATGCAGCTTTCTTGATGTTGAAGAGGCAAAGTGACATTTTTGGTGTCAACAATATTCTTTACAAAAATAGCCCCACATGAGATCTAAGCCATCCTAAAAAGCTTAAGGTCCCATGGCTTAGCCCATATGAGCCAAGTTTGACTACCTAGGCACTAAAAAAAAAATGGGCTTTTAGTCAGGAAAAAAAAAATCCCTCTTACCAAGAGCATACAAAAATGGTTCCATGCCTCTTTTGAGTTGATTGAACCATACAAAAAAAAATTCCAAGCCCCATGAGCTTCCAAAAATCAAACCATCCAACCTCATATACCAAATTGAGCCAAAATCTTGAAATTGACATTCCACAAAAATCCAAACCACTCCAATGGACCCACACAGTCCCAAAGAGTGACCAAAAACCAAATCCTGGTCCCTTAACTTGCCACATACAGCTTGTTAGGTCACAAGACCTAAACCAAAAACCAAATCATGATCCCCCAACTTGCCACATACAGCTTGTTGGGTCACAGGGTCAAAACCAAAACCCGACCCCCTAACCTGCCACATACAGCTTGTTAGGTCACAAGGTCAAAAACAAAAACCCAAATCCACATCCCTGATGTCATCTTCAAAACTTTGCCTCGAGATGGTGTGTGATTCCTTTCATTACCATAAAATTCCCCTGGAAGCTCAAAGGCTACTCTACCAAAGGAAAGATTGCTCAAAGACTCTTGGTCAAGACACAAGCTCTCCTTCAAAAATCTCTTCGAGGCACATCGACTACAAAAGTCAAGCAACTCGTCGCTGTACCTCGAGGGGGCATTTGTTGACACCAAAAAATGTCACTTTGCCTCTTCAACATCAAGAAAGCTGCATGAAGTCGCAACCTGCAATAAATAGGCAATGCAACTTCTCCAAAAAATCAAATCTTGTCAGAATCAAACAAAAACTACAAGATCCTTCAAGACAGCCAAGGGAGGAGTACACAAGGAGTTTCGGGCCATTTCAGAATCATTTGGGCTAACTTCGCTTCTCCGACAGCTAAATTGGCGCTCCCGGCGGCGACATCATCGAAGACGTCAAAACTTCGATCAGAGCCTACGGATGACTTCAGCATGTCTCAAAAGGGCTCCATGCCAAATTTCAAGTCAAACTGACAATGTTTGACCCTCCATCAATGT
Source organism: Umbellularia californica (assembly GCA_028538565.1). Lineage (NCBI taxonomy): Eukaryota > Viridiplantae > Streptophyta > Magnoliopsida > Laurales > Lauraceae > Umbellularia > Umbellularia californica. The sequence continues at coordinate 36,264,055 of JAPQWN010000005.1, read as the reverse complement.
TCGAGCAGCAAAATCAAGCCTCCCGGCGGCGGGAACCACCGAAGCCTTCGCTCATCAAACCAAGTGCATGAGTGGCTTCAACATGCTTCCAAAAGGCTGCACGTCAAATTTCAGGTCATTCCGACAACGTTTGACCAGGTTTCGATGCTCCAAGAGAAAATCAAGCCTACCGGCGGCGGAGCAACCCGGGACCATGACATCCAAAACGGAGCCTATGGAACGTCTCAAAATAACTCCAATAGGTTCCCTGTCAAATTTCAGGTCAATCGGACATCGTTTGACCACATATCAAAGCTCGGCATTTTCCCCGCAGCAAAATCAAGTGAAGCATGGACGGGACCCCAAACGGCTTCAAAACTCAAACAAAAGCCTATGGTTGGTCTTATTTATTGCTCAGGAGGCTCCACCTCAAATTTCAGGTCATTCCGACATCGTTTGACCAAGTTTCAGCTTCTGGCAGAAAATCAGCAGCTCTATGCGACAAAGTCTTCGGCTTTCCTGGAAAATTGGAAACTTTGCACTCTAAAAATGCAAGGATTCTCATCAGATTTTCTACAGGGAAATCAAGCCAATAAATGAGAAGAAATGTCAGGAAAAATACAGAAGAAAACGGCGACGAAAAAGACCGCAAAACGGACCAAAAAAGGGGAAAAAACCCCAGGGTCGCCGGCCCATGGTCGCCGGCGACCATGGAAGTCCGGGTCACCGGATTTTTCGCCAGTGACCCGTTTTTCCGTCCCTTTTCGCGTTTCGCGCACATTGGCCCCTGTGGTTTCCTGAAAATGTGATTTTTAATGCTTGAAATTGACTCATATCCGACGACATCTCGGATCCGCCGTCAAAAGCATAAAATCATCAGTGATCGCTCCAAGATCGCCAACCGGTCGACCAAAAAAGTGCTCTTTCTGTCCGACCGATCGAGAAATCGACAAGACAGATGTCACCGGCCCGCTCTTAGCTATCAATGTCTGAAGTTACATGTTCATCCGATGTCGATCAGCATGAAGATCCATCGATGATCATCGCCAGAAGAATTCCAGAAGACACGGCACGGCCCGCGACTCTTCGACTGCTCGGCGACCAATTAATGTGGTTAATTGGCTAGTTTTATGGCAGTCATTAACTCATTCTATTGGACGGCCCAATCAGAAGCAAGCATTCGGGAGTTACGAATTAAGAGATTCATGGCATTCAAGCCATGAAACTCCTCCCATTATGGTAATTAAGGTGATTAAAAGCCCTTAATCTCCATCGGCCAATCAGATTCAAGGAAAAAGGAGTTACAAAATCAAGAAATAAATCTTGTAACTCCTCCCATTGAAGCCATTAAAGCCCATAAAAGCTCTCCTAAATGGCTACCAAAAGCCTATAAATAGGAGAGCATTCCATTGAAATCGGGATAAAAAAAAAAAAAGAGATCAGAGATCGAAAAGAATCCAGAGATCACTTCCCCGGACTTCGGAAAAAGCACCACAGATCCAGAAATCTGAGAGAAAGAAAAAGAGAGAAAACTCTGCTGAAGTTCTGCACCGGCCACCACTACAAGGTGACAAAAGTCCCTTGGGGGGCACTCCCCCCCAAGGTCCTTGCCTTCTCCCGCTGCCTCCAATGGCTTAGACGTGGCTTTTCAGCCCGTCTACTTAGCTTTTTATTAGACATAGGACCTTCTCTTGGTCTTTGTCCTCTAAAAATCTGAGGTTATAGCCAAGCCAAGCGAATCAAGAGCATCCTCTGTTCTCATCTGCATGGATGATGGCGAAGCCCACACATGGCTTGCGACCGTCAATCTGAACGAGTCCCCCACAATCTCCTGAAAAGTTAGATCCTCCTTTTCTTGCTTTTCATTGTAGTTTGTATTTTTCTAAAAGAGACAAAAATCACAACTCTTGTCTTTCATTATTGATGAGAATTGTAAATCGGCTATAAACGCCAAAATCAACTATAAATGCCAAACAAAATCGCCTTTCACAGCAAACCAAGAAAATGTCTCTTTTCTTAAATATTTGTGCAATGGAAAACTTGAAAGAAGTTGATTTCCTTTTTACTTGCGAAGGTCGATCTCCGGATTACCACTTGCAATTCCAAGTAAAATAGAAAATCTGGCACACCCACACAAAGAAATGTTGATGCACGCTTCAGCCCCCCGGGTGCGAAAGGGCCGGACCCGACGGACTCCCACGTCCGCCGACCCCGGTAGCACCCTCGGCATTGGAGCGCGTTCCATCAGTTCCGCGGCCGGATACCCCGTCTACCTTGTGTGGCGTGGGATCGTGTTTTCGTGTCGTGCTTGTCGTGCGTGCTTGCTCTTGTCATCAAGTATGACGGAGAAAGGATGAGCTCAATGTGGATTTATCTTTTCATGATATTATAAGTATTCATGCTAGTTTCGTAAACTTGAAACGTGTATTTAAGCCTTGAACTGTTTTAGCATTATTTTTCTCATATTCTTGCCTAAATTGTTTATTTGCCAAACCGTCGTGTTTGATGCTTGTTATTTTGGTGTCCAGGTGCAGGAGAGTTCACGCGTGACGAGGAGTGCTCGGAGGAGGCTGTTGAGCCACCCCTAGTACATGAGTGGTAGCCCAACGACGTCATCTAGACGCCGATCGGGATCGTGATGTCTCGTTCACTTAGTTGGGAAATTCTTTTGGGATCTATTGTTGTATTGGCCTTTGTTGGCCTCTCTTGGTTTTGTAACTTGAATTAATATACTTTTGTTAAACATTGAAACGTTAATCATGATAGGAATGTTTTGATGACAATCTCTTTGATACCTTGTCTCGATATTATATATGTCTCTTGTATCTTCTTGTTTAAGATTGTGTGACATGTTTTGCTACACGCTTCCGCATATCCATTTGTGTGAGCTCGACCCGTGTCTTGGGATCCTCACTGCGGAAACCTATGGGAAAATAAAACAGGGGCGGTGTGTTTTTGTCTTGGTTAATCACATTGCCGCCGTAGCGTCGCGGGCCCGGATCCCGGTCCGGGGTCGCGACATTCAGGATCCACACACTCTTTCCTATCCCCTTTGTTTGCAAAGAAGATTGATGCACAGCATGCAGAATTGGATTTCATTTTGACTATTACTACACCAGTAGGTAGACATGTTGTTTGTACCACCTATTACCCTAGTTGTCCGATTTTGTTAGGAGATATCAGTTTACCGGCCAATCTCATCATTTTAGACATGCATGATTTTGATATTATCTTAGGCATGGATTGGTTAGAGACCTACCATGCTACCATGGACTGTTTTGGTAAGACCATCACATTCAGATTGCAAGGGCCACAAACAGAGTTGATGTTTCAGGGTGATAGGAAGAAGTCTTCCAGTGGTTTCATTTCAGCGTTGAAAGCTAACAAATTGGTGAGCAGTGGTTGTGAAGCATTTATAACGTTTATCACGGAGGATAAACAGTCCCAAGGGGTGGAGGATATCCCCGTAGTGTGTGAATTTCCGGATGTTTTTCCAGAAGAAATCCCGGGTTTACCACCAGTTAGAGAAGTTGAGTTTACTATTGAACTCCTTCCAGGGACTGCACCGATCTCAATTGCACCTTATAGGATGGCTCCCGCAGAGTTAGGGGAATTGAAACTTCAGTTGCAAGAAATGTTGAGCAAAGGTTTCATTAGGCCAAGTGTTTCACCGTGGGGAGCGCCAGTTTTTTTTGTGAAGAAGAAGGATGGAAGTCTCAGAATGTGCATCGATTATAGAAGGTTGAATCATGTGACCGTCAAGAACAAATACCCCTTGCCAAGGATAGATGAATTATTTGACCAGTTGCAAGGAGCAACACACTTTTCCAAGATAGACTTGAGGTCAGGGTATCATCAGTCGCGGGTTAGATAGTCTGATGTGGCAAAGACAGCTTTCCGAACGAGATATGGGCATTATGAGTTCTTAGTGATGCCTTTTGGTTTGACAAATGCACCCGCAGTCTTCATGGCTCTCATGAACAAGGTTTTTGCAGAGTTCCTAGATCACTCTACAGTGGTGTTCATTGATGATGTCCTCGTGTATTCTAAGAGTAAGGAGGAGCATGAAGAGCACTTGAGGACGTCATTACAGCTTTTGAGAGACCATCAGCTCTATGCTAAGTTGAACAAATGTGAATTCTGGCTATAGCAAGTTTCCTTTTTGGGTCACATCATTTCGAGAGAAGGATTAGCAGTTGATTCAGCCAAGATAGAAGCAGTTATTGAGTGGAAGAGGCCTAGCAGTGTGACAAAAATCAGAAGCTTTTTGGGGTTAGCAGGATACTATCGGAGATTTGTCCAAGGTTTTTCATCCATTGCAGCTCCATTGACGAAGTTGACCCGAAAGAATGTACCTTTTGTTTGGACCGATCAGTGTGAAGGCAGTTTTCAAGAGTTGAAGAAAAGGCTAACCACAGCCCCAATCCTCACATTACCATCGGGCAGCAGTGGATTTGTTGTTTTTACGGATGCGTCCAACGTGGGATTAGGCTATGTACTGATGCAAAATGGCAAGGTGATTGCCTATGGCTCGAGACAGTTGAAGAATCATGAGGTTAATTATGCAGCTCATGACTTGGAGTTGGCAGCAGTGGTTTTTGCTTTGAAGATGTGGAGGCACTACCTCTATGGAGAGAAGTTTGAAGTCCATTCAGACCACCGAAGTTTGCAATATTTGTTTTCACAGAAGGAATTGATTATAAGGTAGAGAAGGTGGATGGAATATATAAAAGATTATGACTTTCCAATCAAGTATCATCCGGGCAAAGTGAACGTTGTGGCAGATGCATTGAGCAGAAAATCAGCAGTTATGGCTAGTTTGAGAGGAGTTAGTGTTTTCCAACAGTTTGAAGAACTTGGAGTGGAAGTACAACACTTGAGGAGAGGTGTTTTATTAGCAAATATGACAGTGTCTGAACCTACCTTCATCCAGAGAATCAAAGATAGTCAGTTGCAAGACCCAGAATTGGCCAAGATTGTAGATCAGATTGAAGAACGTCCAGATTTCAGGATTTCTGAAGGAGTGTTGTTTTTCGTGACCGGTTGTGTGTACCAAATGTAGATAATTTGAAGAATGAAATTATGATTGAAGCCCTATACATCCGGGGAGCATGGAGATGTACCATAACTTGAAGAGTAGATTTTGGTGGAATAATATGAAGCGAGAGATTGCAGCTTTTGTGTCTCGTTGCTTGACTTGTCAGATAATCAAGGCAGAACATCAGAAGCCTCCTGGTTTGTTACAGCCTTTGGAGATTCCGGAGTGGAAATGGGAGCACATCACTATGGATTTTATCTTCGGTTTGCCTAATACCAAGAGGGGAAACAATGCGATTTGGGTTATAGTTGATCGTCTTACGAAGTCTGCGCACTTCCTTCCGATGAAGACTGGGAATATGATGCATATGGCACCACTTGCAAGACTATTCATTGACGAGATTGTTAGTAAGCATGGTCAACCTGTCTCCATCACCTTCGACAGAGATAGTAGATTTGTTTCGAGATTTTGGAAATCTCTTCTTGAATCCATGGGTTCCAAACTTCAGTTCAGCACAGTGTATCGTCCTCAGACAGATGGTTAGTCAGAGCGGACGATACAGACTCTTGAAGATATGCTACGTGCTTGTGTTTTGGATTTCAAGGTTGAGTGGGATGAAAACCTACCTCTTTGTGAGTTCGCGTACAACAATAGCTACCATTCTAGCATTGGAATAGCACCTTTTGAGGCACTCTATGGTAGGAGATGCAGAACTCCAGTTTGTTGGGAAGAAGTCGGTGTGCGTAGTTTTCATGGACCGACGATAGTTGGAGAGACAAGCGACAAGGTTAAGCAGATTCAGGACAGATTGAAGATCGTTCGAAGCAGACAGAAGAGTTATGCTGACACTCGTCAGAGAGAATTACAGTTTGAAGTGGGTGACAAAGTATTCTTGAAAGTCTCACCGGTCAGAGGCACTTTAAGATTTGGGAAGAAAGGAAAATTGTCCAGCAGATACATTGGCCCATATGAGATTTTGAGCAAGATTGGAAATGTTGCATACAGACTTGCGTTACCGCCGTAGCTCTCCAGGGTACATAATGTTTTTCACGTGTCCATGCTCAAGAAATATGTCCACAGTCCTTCTCACATTATTCCACACGAGCCTTTAGAGATTCGAGAAGACGCGTCGTATGTGGAGAAACCGGTTAGAATCATCGACACCAAAGAGCATGAACTGAGAAATCGGACCATCCATTGGGTCAAAGTACTTTGGGAAAACCACGAGCCAAAAGAAGCCACATAGGAATTGAGAGATCAAGTCCAGAAAAAGTATCCACACCTATTACCAGAGGTAAAATTATTTACATTTGGTGGACCAAATATCCTAAGGGGTGAAGGATGTTAGACCCCGACCCAGACCAATTCGATTAGTACTAATTTAGTGAGTGTTTAGTCTTAAGTGAGCCTTAGTACTAATTGGGTTAGAATGTGATTAGACTTAGTCTGGATTATAGCTTTGGGGATTTTGAGGACGTTTAGTATGAGTCAGACACGCTTAGGGACGCCCTGAGTACACGTGTAAGGATGGGCTTTCGTTCTAGATATCTTGTTCGATTGTGATTTTTAGTTCCCTTGAATGGTGTTATTATTTGTGACAACTTTCGTTTTTAACCTGCATGCATTTGAGGCACAGAAACCCAAGTTTTGGCCCAATAAGGGTAAATCTGTCTTGTCATGCAAAATCTGGGCACAATTTTCGAAGTCATGAAACTATGTCAAAATTATACTTTTTCGAAACTAGATTTTTCGACGAGCGTTTTGTTCTTCTTCGTCATTTCCATCCGGGGTCCACAAGACCATGTTTTAATCGTTTCAAGTTCAGCTGTAAAGGGACCCACCTCTCAACCCATATAAGAGATCTCCTATTCTCTCTCCTCCCTTTTTCTTCCCCATTTTTCCTGCAACGGTTTTGCCCTAGAGTGGAGAAGAGAAGAAAGTTCTTCCTTGGTCTTTCTCCCTTGGAAATCATCTAGCAAGAAGGCCCCATTCTCCGATTCGACTCCGCCATTCTCTTCCTCTCTTCTCAAGCTTCGATTGGGACGTTTTTGGAGCCAAACCATTTCACTATTCATCATCTTCAACCTCCCTCCATCTTGTTTAGCTAGCTCAAGGTTGGTGTTTTCCTTCATTCTTTCCATTTGATGTTCTTTAGCTCACCTAGAACTTGTTTATCATGATTTCAAACCTATTTTCGAAATGGGGGTTTGTAATGGCCAAAATAGTGATTTTGTGTGCTTTCTTTTGGGGGTTTTGTGTAGATTTCGTGGAGCACCCCATTCTAGTTGGATTTTGTGGAGTTTTGCTTGGCTTTGGTTGAGGCAAGTAAACTTTATAGGTCTTTCATGTACATTATATTGTGGTTTCATTTCTTCCATTAAGACATGATTTTTATGCTTAAACCCATGAATGTACGTTATGTTTATGTTCTCTTAAATCATGGGTTGAGTTCCTCTACTTGTGTTGTAGTTAATGACTTTTCCAAGTTCTTAGAATCAAGTTGGTTTTGTGAGCTTTATGAATTTGTATTTGGAAATGCCTTGATGTTTCTCTTTCGAATGAATGGATTATTTGTGGATGGAATGCCTTGAAAATGTATGAAACCATCCCTTGGAAAGCATGTAGGCTTGGGGAGTGTAGGTGGTGAAAGTGTGGAAGTGAAGAAGGGAAGGAAGTGTGAAAAATTCTGAACTGAAATGCACTGCCCGAGTGCTGTCGGTCAGGTGTCGGTCAAGTTTCCGTCCACCGACAGGTCGACCGACACCAACCGAGGACCTGTCGGTTCAAATTCCAGAGAGCAACATTTTGTCAGGTCATCCGTCGGTTAGCCGTAGGTCGACCGACAGCCAACCGAGGATCTGTCGGTTCAAATTCCAGAGAGCAGCATTTCTGGGCTGGATCCTATCGGTCATCCATCGGTCGACCGACAGTTTTACGTCGGTTGACCGACAGGTGACTGAGGGTTGACCGACAGTTACTAAAAGAACTGTTTTTGAAGAAATTTTGCGGGAATGAAAACTAGACTATGCCTTAGACCTTCATTTGACATTGTATACTTGAAATTCCTAAATGTACCTTACCTTCGGGGACACCAAGTTATATAGAGTTTCGACGTTTGGGTTTTTAAGTCCACAAGGGTCAAGGTTTTGGTCTTAGCCTATGCTTAATAGATTTATGTTCGGACTCTTGTTTTGATGCTTCATGCATCCTCATGTTCTTGTTTGATTTTTCAAGTATAAGCTTGTATTTAAGACGTGTTTCAAGAATCGTGTTTCAAGAATCAAAAAGGGAATCATTTCTTAAGTTGCTAAGCATTAATATTATGCTATTTTACTAGTCTCGTCGTATTGTGTTTTATAAATGATCTCCCTCTTGTTTTGTTGAGTTCTCGAACGTGTATTGCCGTGTTTTGTGCATTCATGATATAAGTGAATACCACTGAGCTTGGATTGCCCTTTTAGCTTGATCCACTACCTGGGGGTCCTTAAACATGTGGACTGTCTGCAGACTAGTCGTGTATTATATTACACATCGTGCGTGTTCTTGGTCCGGTTCCGCGGCCGGATACCCCGTCTACCTTGTGTGGCGTGGGATCGTGTTTTCGTGTCGTGCTTGTCGTGCGTGCTTGCTCTTGTCATCATGTATGACGGAGAAAAGATGAGCTCAATGTGGATTTATCTTTTCATGATATTACAAGTATTCATGCTAGTTTCGTAAACTTGAAATGTGTATTTAAGCCTTGAACTGTTTTAGCATTATTTTTCTCATATTCTTACCTAAATTGTTTATTTGCCAAACTGTCGTGTTTGATGCTTGTTATTTTGGTGTCCAGGTGTAGGAGAGTTCACGCGTGACGAGGAGTGCTCGGAGGATGCTGTTGAGCCACCCCCAGCACACGAGTGGCAGCCCAACGACGTCATCTAGACGCCGGTCGGGTTCGTGATGTCTCGTTCACTTAGTTGGGATATTCTTTTGGGATCTATTGTTGTATTGGCCTTTGTTGGCCTCTCTTAGTTTTGTAACTTGAATTAATATACTTTTGTTAAACATTGAAACGTCAATCATGCTAGGAATGCTTTGATGACATTCTCTTTTGATACCTTTGTTGGGATTGGTGTATGCCCTAAAGCCCACTAGCTGTTTTTTTTTTCTCTCTGTTACTGGATATTTATTGGTTATATATATTGGAATGATTCTTTCTCTATAAACATGTGTATATGTATGGTTGTGTGTAAGGCCCATTGTTTTCTAATAATTGAATCAGGTGTGAAGTGGCTTCACACAGATAGGTCTGATTCATGGATATTGGAAACAACAGATTTGTTCATAACTGAAAGATGGAGTTGGGCACTTCATCTTGGTTTAAGTTATAATGAGATACTCTCCTATATAGGGTGACATACCTAAGTCACGGGAGGGCTTTCCCGGATCTATCTCATTAGTGTATGTGTCATGCATTGAACAGGACCATTGTAGGTGTGATCTCTATAATAGTACTATCACAGAGAGAGATCAAATCACCTCATGCTACTAAGTGACCGGTGCTCTTAATCTTGAGCATCTGTGGATGAACTGACGAAGTCAAGTTCTTGTACTTTAATTCACTATGGGTGAGATTCTTTTCATGGGTCAACAGCTCTGTGAGTTAGGTACTCGGGCTCGATCAGTTGGGACATGCAAATGCAATATAGAATCTATGCCATCTACTGATGGATTGATCGTCCCCTTAGAATTATCCGATTGATCATCAAAATCTAAGATCTTAGTATATGGATGTTCCATATTGATATTGAACTTGTGGGTCGCTCCCGGGATCAAGAGAATAATATCAGGATGATGATTAAATCAAGGATATGAAGTTCTAAGGTTTAAGATTTAATCGAGAAGGTTGATAGTACATCGAATAACCTGACTCGATTGAGGATGTTACATAGAGGGGCATTTAGGTCATTGCACTTGGTAGGTCGGAGACAACAGTCATTTTATGACAAGCTTATTTCATACTTTATATTTGTCCTTGGAGTGCAACCATAACTCTCTAGTGGAATGAGTTAAGGTTAAAATGGTCTTAATGTTGCTATGGGTTTAGCATGGACATTTTGGTCATTTTGGGAGCCAAGGGCAAATATGTCTTTTGGTCCCTTCTCTAGTCACTTTCCTATATTGGCATGGTTTCCTAATTTGTTTAGGAGATGAGGTTGAATTATTTTATGGAAACATAATTTTGAATTTAGATTCAAATAGGCCTTAATGGCATACATGAATTTAATTCTAGACAAATTATGGACATGTGGGCCATAGTGTGGGCCATAGCATGTGGGACGTCCAACATAGGGATTCTTAGTGTGGGGTCTCCAACTTTGAGTAAGTCTCTCTACTTGGAAGGTTGGACTCCTCCTTGGACAAGTATTCCTATAATAGAGTTTCCCTTAGAAACTTAAATTAGTAAGTGTTGCACAACTAGGATTACTAATTGCTAAGTTTAAGGGATATTCATCATAGTTTCCTTTTCTAATTTGGAATGTTTCTAAGAGGAAATTAATCTTAGGATTGAGCTTTCTTTTTAGGACTTCTAAGAGAATTAGTAGGAGAAACTTAATGGGAAAGGATTCCTTGTAATCTTCATAAAAGGAGGAAGCTTCCCTTGGGCGTGAATCACCTTAAAACACAAGAACAAAGCCCAAAACGTGTAGCCCTTGTTTCTCTTCTTTCTTGAGGAGATTTCCATCACATATGATTCTAGAAACTCATCTCAAAACCTAGATTAAGGTTCCACCACCTTAGCCAATCAGATTTGGAAGTGAGATAGAGGAGAAGATTAGAAGAAGAATAATTCCTGCAGAAATTCCTGCAGCATAGTAGCTGATTGCAGACCTGATCTTGTCCCTTTTGCATCAGATTTTCAGAGGTTTAAAGCTTGCAAATCTTTGAGGTAATAGTCTTCTATAATCTCCTTTTAATTAGACACATGTTGATTATGATTTCATGGAGTTTCTACGCGATTCTTTATGGCTGATTTCCGCTGCATAGTGCAAAAATCAGATTTTTTAAAATCTGTCATGCTTTGTATCAGCCATAGTTGTCTCTATATGAGAAGTTTCAGATCTGAATCGCGGTTTCCTTCAACCTTGTCTCGATTTGATATAATTCTCTTGTATCTCATTGTTTAAGATTTGAGTGACATGTTTTGCTACACGCTTCCGCATATCCATACGTGTGAGCTCAACCCGTGTCTTGGGATCCTCGCCGCGGAAACCTGTGGGAAAATAAAACAGCGGCGGTGTGTTTTATGTGTTGGTGAATCACATTGCCGCCGTAGCGTCGTGGGCCCGAATCTCGGTCCGGGGTCGCGACAATAAGGTTTCTTAGACATCAATTTTATTTGTTATTTACATTACATTGTAGAGATGGAAATTTTGGAATTGATTATTGGAATAAAATTTATCGTGGGTTTCTATGCCTCGGAGGTGCATCCTCATGTTTTAGTCTCTCTAAAGACATGTTAAAGTGTCTACAGACCATGTCGTAAAGACATCACTGCTGATTGCATCGACTTAGTGCACAAGGATGCTTGGAGGATTGCACTCACCATCACTCATTCCCATCAAAAGTATTTTGTCACATTCATAGATAATTATAGTGGATTTACTTGGGTTTATTTCTTGCATGCTAAATCTGAAGTTTTTGATACCTTTAAAAATTTCTTGCATCAATTGAAAATCAATTTCCTAAGAAAATCAAAATTCCGCACTTCGACTTGGGGGGATATGTTGCACAACCTTTCCATAAAATTTTACAAACTATAGGCATCATTTCTTAAAGATTTTGTCCTTACACAAAATATAGTATCCAAAATGAAAATCCGTCATCTTCTTGATGTTGTTTGAATTCTGCTTCTAAAGCCCTTTGTTCGAATAAACTTAAGGGTCAAAGCCCTCTCGACTAATGTGCATCTCTTTAACCTTCTCCCATCACCAAAGCTTAGAAATCAATAAGTTTACTTCCATTTTTATGGATCTCATCCTCCAACAACCATCTCCATAATTTTAGTTGCTTGTGGTTTGTCTATCTTCCACCTCATGAAAGGAATAAACTTTTTGCCTAGTCCATGAAATGTGCTTTCCTAGGATTTGACACACATCAGAAAAGCTTTATGTGTTATGATCCAACCGTTCATTGCATACAAATTTCTCAAAACGTGGTATTTTCTGAAAATCGGCATTTTTTTTTATTACTCATCTAGCATTGCCTACGCCTCAAAACATTTCTTTCCTTCTGGGCTGGTGTATAGAAGCCAGAATCCTCAAGAAAATCTTGTAAGTAGGCCACCTCTCATTGCGCCTAACCTGGCGCCTAATCCAGACCCTACATTTCTTTAAAGATCCACTTGCCTCTTGTGTCCCTTAGATCGTTATGATTTTTTACATTCCTCACCACTTGCCTTGTTATCTTCCATTTCTATGCATGACAACTATTCCCTGAAAGCAATACACAATGAACTTGACGCACTGTAGCATAACCATACATGGGATGTTCCATGCCCCTCATATCAAACCCATTGCGTGCAAATGGATTTACTCGATCAAGCTCAATCAAGTCAGATGGATCTTTCGAATGATAACAAAGCTCATCTTGTAGCTTTAGGCAATTGGAAAGAGCAGTAATTGACTATGATGTACTAATACAAGAGAAAACCAAAACAAAGATAATTTTCCAAATAAAAAAGACTCTGCCAAACATTACATTCGAGTCTCATTCTTATAGAACCAGACCCACGATCGAAAAGTAGGTCAATCTCCAATGGGATTGATCAAATCCAAAGATTGATTCAAGCACTAGGGTACACTCAAGATCATGGAAAACACATAATTGAAGAGAAAACTTAGAACTCATATTTTAATTGATAAAAAGCATGAACTAGTTTGAGGTAGAATCATCTATATAAAGAGAGGATTAGGGTTGATCCTCTCTCTTGCTTAGAAGTTAAGCCCCTGTTGAAATCACTATTTTTTGCCTCCATTTTTCAGAATCTCTAAATCGGATAGAGATTTTGAGAATAGAGGTGTTTGGCAACCTCTAAATGGTGTAGAGAAGTAGAGGCAATGCCTCTATTTCCCACAACCAACCATTGGATGCATGTAGAAAGTAGAGGGAAAAAACAAAGGCGGGTAAACAGAGTTCCTGGCCTATTCACGCCCAATCCGTTTTTTTTTTTTTTCTGTTTTTTTTTTGTTTCCAAAAGCTATAATTGTAGAGCAAGATCCAAACTGTTAGAAAATGTTCACAAGATCAAACACGGCTGTGAGAACAAATCTCAGGCATTGGATCATCACCAATCTCGAGATACATGCAATAAAAGTGAGCCATTTGATGCAATTTTCTGAAATTTGTGGGCTCCAAACGCAAGATCCAACCCGTTATATCTCTTTGGAAGGCTGCTGAAAACGGCTGTGGTTAATTTTCATGGCTTGATACCTTGTAGATCTCGAGATATTTGCAAAACAATATCAGCCATTGATGTATTATGCTCAATATTGGATTTGTCCATGAGCAGTAATGTTTTTCTTTTTTTAGTTTCTGGGAGTGTAAATCAAGATTCAAGCCGTTGGAAATGTTCACAAGATCAAACACGACCACGAGACCAAATTTCAGTCGTTGGATCATCACTAATCTCGAGATATGTGCAAAAAAGTGAGCCGTTGGTTACAATTTTCTAGATTATGTGGGCCCCAAACACAAGATCCAAACTGTTAGATCTCTTTGGAAGGTTGAACATGGCCATAGGGTCAATTTTCAAGGCTTCATACCTAGTGGATCTCAAGAAATTTGTAAATAACTTTCAACCATTGATATAAAAAAGTCTATTATTTAACATAGATCCTTGCATTACCAAACACTTGTTTTGATTCTAGCCTCTTTTTTTTTATAACTATTTTTTTAATGGCTCTATTTTGATGGGTCTATCCAAAAAAGAGTAGAGATACCAAACAAGACCTAAGACTTTCTTAAAAACTAGAGAATACTAAATAAAAGAGGAAACTAACAGTATGGCAATCCTAATCAAACTAGAAAATAGAAATAGTTCTCTAATTAAACAAGGAATGAAAATAGAAAAAGGTCAAAATTAGAGCTCCACAATAGTTATCGGTTAAATTGGGTCTGTGGACTGAACCCAATTGTAATACCCCATACCTTGATTTTCTAATATTTATATATTGAATTTCCTTGGTCTCCTATAATGATTGTATATTATATTACACACACACACACATATAAATAGGAGCATCTCCCATATATTATATATAATGTGTGGTTGTATAAGTATTAGTGATTTTGGTGGCTCCCATATATTATATATAATGTGTGGTTGTGTAAGTATTAGTGATTTTGGTGGCTATTATTATTATTATTATTATTATTATTATTATTATTATATTGATGTTATGGATATTCTGGTTCTCTTGGGCAGGCCCAAGCAAGCCATTTGGACAACTGAAAAAATAAGGTTCTAGTGGGTAGCACCCCTGGATTGGGCCTAGGGAGCTGTTGCACATTTCTCTAATCCAAGTAGGAACCTTTATGAGACCCTTTCTTACCAAAGACTTAGTGGTATTAGGCGGGACCCATTTTGTATTTTATGTAGTAATCTTTTGGTGGGCTTTAATAGAGAGTTAAGAGATTTTTGGTAGGACCCCTATCGAAATACGTTTATAAGAGATGGGACCCATTGGGTTTTAGTTTGTGAGAGAGATAGGAGGGTACCCATGACTAGTTCGCATGGAATAAGGGAAGAGTTGTGCGCAAGAGAGTTAGAAAACCAGCGCAGGACTCAAACCCCTCCCTCCTCTCTAAGTCGGCATCCTTTTTCCCTTATAAAACTCTCTTCTCCGCCTACCATTCTCATCTTTCCTCATCTCCACTTCACTCCGAAGTCCAAACCCTAACCCTAGTCTTGGGCAAGGAGACTATTACGATAGAAAGGAGAATCAAAGGGGAGGTGGAAGGACCAGCAAGGAACTAGCAAATATAAGGTGACCACCATTCAAATTTAATTGCAAAACTATGATGTTTTCTTTAAATCAGAGTTTTCAAGAACCCTAATTACTGGATCTGTGGTTGTGTGGTGATGAGTGCTTAGTTGAGTTGATTTTTATTTAGTTTTTTATAATTGGCATTGATATTGAGGACCATGGGATAGGAGAATGTAGAAATTAATGAAAAAATTAAAGTCCAAGAACCCTGCTGGCCAAACTCCCAATTTGGAGTTTTGGACCAGTTGAAATCAGATCTGAATCTAGGAGTTCATTCAAACCCTAGTAGTTGGGTCCTATGTGTTGCCCAAAACCCTAGCCTAGGGTTTTGCTCTCGACCAACCCCCATATGTAGTGTGAGTCATGGTCAACTGATGAATCAGGCCTTTTATGGATTTAATTGTGTTTTTGGTACCCTATCTATGTGTATATAGAGTGTGAAACCTCGACTGAACCCTAAGCTTAAGGTTTTGATATTAACCAAACCTGGTACCGATGTTTTGTCTTGACTGGTTTCTAATTTGAGAGCTCTGGTTGGAAGTGCTCCTATGATAGTTTCTCTCACGGTACTATGAGAGTAAGCGTAGGGGCCCTCACATCCATATCCAATGCCAACATCCTAAATGAGAGAGCCCCCACCCCTTACTCTCATAGTACCTTGAAAAAAACTCTCATAGGAGCATCTCTCTATATATATATATATATATATATATATATATATATATATATGTATTGCTAATATCCTACTATACCACATTGGAGGAATTAGGAAAGGTTTTTAGCCAAACCTTTAGAACCTTGAAATACTGTTTTATAATGTTTCTTGATTGTTTCTACATCATGTCAGTCTGCTTGTACATTATTGATGAATGGATGTTCAGATTCACACATAACTATGACTCTTCTATTTCCATATTGTAAATCTGAAGTTATGTTAAAAAGAAAGAAGCCAACTCCCAACGTGGGAATTTCAGAATGGCTGAACTCAAGACTTAGTCCTTGGAATCAGGCTGAACCACGTGGATGGGCGCTGGTCATAGTTTATTACTCTAATGTGTTGACTTTTTATGGGCTCTTTTCTATCGTCTGTTTATTAATAGATTGTTGTATGAATACTTGCATGACTGTTGGTTTTACTCGGTTATATCTATTGCGTGATGCCTATGACATTGTTCCGGTGTAATAAAATTATCGTTGTGACTACTTATATCCTTGTAATTGAAAGCTATTTGGCATGTCATACATGTACTATGTTGCTTTCTATAAAAGGGATGGTATGCAATTATCTCCATACGTCTCGGATAAAAAAAAAATATCGAATCGGACAGGGCCAGATGAAATCCAGAAATTTAGCGTATGGGACTGATGTCAAAAAGCAGCCCAATTATACGTATTGGATTGGAGTGTGGAACAATTTGGAACTGGAGTTTATGATAAATTGAGAGGACTCGGTGATAGTTGGAATTACCCGTGGACACCCCTAGACCACTAGCAATGTGGGAAGATGACATCCTTCGTACAATGGCCGTGTAATTATGTGTTGTTTCACTTCGGGTCAACCGTGGTTAATTTTTTTAACTTCATGTTATCCGTGGATAGTTGTCCGGCCTTTATGCCAGCCGTATTAATGGATTGTCTGAACATGGGTCAGATGTGTGGTACCATTGTGAGGATGTTGAATGACGGGTCACCGTGATATGTATATATGAGAATCCTGAGGTACAGTGTGCGATCTTGTACTTACTTGATCCCGTGTTGGCCGGTGCTTCAGATGGTTACGTGTTTGTAATAAGAAAAATGATGGACGTGAATTCATGATACAGTTCATATTGTGAGATGCTACTTTACTGGCCTTGAATAATTTACTTAAGATTTTCCTGTGTTATTAAAACTTATTGTGTTGTTTATCATGCAAATGTGTTTGAATGTTTATCAATCAATATCCACAGACTCCTGGATTACCCCTTCCAGGTAATCAGGATTTAGAGAATGAGGAATTTCACGACAAACAAGAGATAGGCTTCGGCTTGCACACTTGAGAGGACGGAACGACCTAGAAGATTGAAGAGAAATAATTTCCTTTTATTGATTTCATTGATTTCCAGTTACGACACTTATAGATTGTAATAGTTTTATTTTATTGAAGGATAGTTGATTTGTTTTGATGATTAAAAGGTGGGTTTTTTACTAATACATGTTTGAGTTATTTAGTAGGAAATGTCTAATGCCTTGTGTGAATTTATTTGATTTATGCAGAGTGAATATTGCCTATGGGCCACTACCTAGAATCCAACATGGCCCCGGAATTCGGGTTAATGGGGTCGCCCAGTTGTCTTTCCGTACCGCATCAATCACCGCCCCGCCCCCCCCCCCCCCCCCTTGCCCCCCCGCCAAACACGTTCTTCTTCCCCCTTCTTTTCCCTTTTCAAAAACCCTCAATCCCCTCTCAAATTGATGATGGTGAATCAATGAGCATCATCAATTTGTTAACGAGGAACTGATGTTTGACGCACAGAAGAGCTTTAGTGAAGACATCTATAACTTGGAGATCAGTGGTGATATGGGAAAGGGTAATGAGCTTGTCATGAAATCCCTCTCGTATGTAGTGACAATCAACTTGGTTCTCACATGAAAGATAGGATTAGCTACAATTTGGATTGCACTGTTGTTGTCGCATGTAGACGGGTAGCCTGTTGTGGAACCAAGTTCAGCAAGTAGTAAAATTAGTTATGGATCTGGTTTGAAGACTGTTCAAGTACCTTAGTTGTTAAAATAGTGGTTTGAGACAAGTCGAAGATGGAAGGTAGCAAGGTTTATTCTCCTAACCCAACTACAAGGTACATGCAGTGTAACCTTGAAGTAGCTGTTCCAATTTTATTAAAGATTAAGTTCCTTTCCTACTGCAAGTTTTTGAGGCATCTGCTTTTGGTAACGTCCTCATCCTACTGCAGTTGTGTTCCCTGTATATATATTTCTATTTGAGGAACAGTGGTGCTACATGTCCGAATTCATTCCCGAATTCGGGACCGAACATAACACTGCAGTGTTTTTCTCTCTCCTGCTCCCCCAAAAGTCAATGCCCATGTAGCACAACTGTGTCCCACGTGGATGTTCGGTCCCGAATTCGGGACAATTAGACTTTTTGTTTGAGGAAAGGCCACTGCTATGATTTGTGAAAGTTAAAAGTGTTAGAAAAATGGGTTGTAATTGAAAGTTCAAAGTATAGTGAACACATGGAACTTGGAATTACACAAATCCATTGAGTATTGAATGAGTAATTTGTCTCCCTTGTTACCCCACTTGAAATGAAATGAGTGAGAAATGAATGAGGGAAAGTATGAAAAACACTTGTCCCACATTGGAAGAAAACCAAAGAGATGTTGAGTATATATAGAGAAAGTATGACTATAAGGATTGGGCCCCAAGGGGTACCACTAATTTTCCGTGGAGACGGAACGCAACACGCGCGCGCCGCCACCGCCCGTCCGGCCCGGCCCGGATTCGGGCTCGGGCTCGGGCTGATGTGTGGTTTCTTTTTGGAACACAGATTTCTTATTTTTTACAAGGCCCAATCCGAATTGGGTCCATAAGGCTAAGTTAGTTTCTGTAAGACCCCGACCCTCAATTTTTGGGTTTAGCATTGTTTTAACCATGATTTAGCTTTTTAAACAAGATTAGAGATGATTTGACTTTGTTTTTGAGTTTGAATAGATTTTTCATAACTTTGGAGAGTTTAGAAGACCATTGACTTTGTTTTGACCCGACCCTTGTAAATTGTATTTTGTGAGAATTTATTATTGGTTTCTAAAAATCCCAAATTTTATTCCTTTTGACTCATTTTATTGTTATAAACAACTTTCATGTTTTGACCATCTTGATTTAATACTCAGAAATCGCGTTTTTCGAGAAAAAGGGCAAAAATGACAATTTTCACTAAATCTGTCCATGAATTTCGAAAATTTCAGAAATTGGGGAAAATATACTTTTTGGAAACTAGATTTTTCGACGATCATTTTGTTCTTCTTCGTCGATTTCACCCGGGGTCCACAAGACCAAGTTTTAAGCGTTTCAAGTTCTACTGCATTGGGACCCACCCTCCAGACACTATAAATACCCTTCTTCTCTTTCTCCTCCATTCTTCTTCTTCCCATTTTCCTGCAACCGGTTTGCCCTAGAGTGGAGAGGAGAGAAAGCTTTTTCCTCTTGGTCTTTTCCCTTGGATCTTCCATCAAGAGAGCTCCAATCTCAAATCCGACTCCGCCATTTTCTTCCTCTCTTCTCAAGCTTCGATTGGATCCGTTTTTGAGCCAAATCCCCGACACTATTCATCATCTTCAACCTCCTTTCTTCTTGTTCAGCTAGCTAAAGGTTAGGGCTCTTGTTCCTCTTTTCATTTGATGTTCTTTTAGTTCATTTAGAACTTGTTTTCTATGTTTTCAAACCCATTTTCGAAATGGGGGTTTGTAGTGGCCAAAATGTGATTTTTGTGTGTTCTATTTTGGGGCTTTTGTGTAGATTTCGTGGATCAACTCTTTGATTTGGATTTGTGAAAGATTTGCTTGGCATTTGGACAAAGGCAAGTGATCTTTATAGGACTTCTTATGTTTATTGTCTTATGCTTTCATTTTGGGTTTTAACATTTCATTAAGACATGTTTTCCATGTTTAATTTATGCAAGTCATGTTCATGCTCTTTCAAGTCATGAGTTTTGGGCTTCTTCATTTGTCTTGTTAGCATTGATTTTTCAAGCTCTTGAATCATGTTTAGTCTTGTAAGTTTTATGATTTTGTACATGAAAATGCTTTGATGTCTTTGTTATAGAATGAATGGGTTTAATTGTGGATGGAATGATGCCAAATGTTGTAAATGTATCCCTTGGAAAGCATGAAGGCTTGGGGAGTGCATGTGGTTCAAATGTGGAAGTGAAGAAGGGAGAGAAGTGTGAAAGAAATGAGCTTCAGAACCCTACCGGAAGTTCTACCGGTAGAAATGGTTCAAAATTTGACAAAGAGTTGAGAAAACCGTGAACCCTGAGTTCTACCGGAATTTCTACCGGTAGAGGTATTTCAACCGGAAGTTCTACCGGTAGAAAGGGCCCAAAATCTGACAGAGAGTGAGGAAATTGAAAAACCTCAAGTTCTACCGGAAGTTCTACCGGTAGAAATAGCCCAGATTTCGGCAGAGAGTGAGAAAAGTTGAGGAGCATGAGTTCTACCGGAAGTTCTACCGGTAGAAGTGCTCCAACCGGAAGTTCTACCGGTAGAGGTGGTTCTACCGGTAGTACTACCGGTAGAGACGCTTCAACCGGTATTTCTACCGGTAGAGAGGCGTGAACCACAACCAGAAGTACTGTTTTTGAAGATTTTTGCGGGAATGAAAACTAGACTAGGTTTTAGACCTTTTTATTGACTTTGTGCACTTGAAATTCCAAAATGTACTATAACTTCTGGGGCACCAAATCTTGTTAAAAACTCCGACATTTGGGTTTCAACTCCACAAGGGTCAATGATTGGTCTTAGCCTAAACTTGATAGATTTCGTGTTTGAATTCTTGTTTTGAGGCTTCATGCATCATCGTGTCCTCGTTTGATTTCCAAGTATAAGTTTGTTTGAAGATTTGTTTCAAGAACCAAGACCATTGTTTTGACGCTTTGTGCATCATCGTGTCCTCGTTTGATTTCCAAGTATAAGTTTGTTTGAAGATTTGTTTCAAGAACCAAGACCATTGTTTTGACGCTTTGTGCATCATCGCGCATTCGTTTGAATTTCAAGTATAAGCTTGTTTTAAGACGTGTTTCAAGAATCGTGTTTCAAGAAAGAAAAAGGGGATCATTTCTTCAGTTGTTAAGCATTTATATTATGCTATCGTGCTAGCCTTGTCGTGACGTGTTTGACAAATGATTTCCCTCTTGTTTTGTCGTGTTTTCGATCGCGTATTGCCGTGTTTTGTGCATTCATGATATAAGTGAATTTCACTGAGCTTGGACTGCCCTTTTAGCTTGATCCACTACCTGGGGGTCCTTAAACTCGTGGACTGTCTGCAGACTAGTCGTGTCTTGAATGGCACATCGTGCGTGTTCGTGGTCCGGTTCCGCGGCCGGATACCCCGTCTACCTTGTGTGGCGTGGGATCGTGTTTCTTGTCGTGCTTGTCTTGCGTGCTTGCTCTTGTCATCATGTATGACGGAGAAAGGATGAGCTCATGTGGATTTATCTTTTCATGATATTATATGTATTCATACCTTGTTCCGTATATCGTGCATGCACTAGTGATTTCTCGATAAGTATCTTGTACATGCATTGTTTTTAAATCTTGTAAACTTGTTTCAAGTTCAATGAAGTGTTTTTAGTTCTTGTTTCCTTTAAACTTCGGTTTTGTTTATGCTCTTGCCTATATTGATTACCTGCCAGACCGTCGTGTCTGATATACTTCTGCTTTGGTGCTCTAGATAGCAGGTCCTTGTTTTGAGCTAGTTCGCGTGCGGAGGGCTGTTGAGCCACGAGTTTTGCAGTCTTGTAGTGTCAGCGATGTCATGTTGACGTCATGCTTGACTCCGGAGTTACGTTACACCATTGGGTAGTATTTGTTCTAGCTTGTTTTTGTGTACGGCTTTTGTTAGCCTGTTTCTTGGGAATTGTAATCAATGCACTTGTTAATTTGTAACTTGAATATGTTGGGTAATAATAAGCCTGTTGCTGTCAGCTCTGTATATCTTGATATTATGAATTGTTCCAGTCTGAATTTAAATATGTCTATGACAATTTTGTGCTGACAGATTGAGTACGACACGGAACCCGATGGATACGGATTCCGGGTCGTAACGTCTCGTATAGCTTCCGCGAAATATTTTGTTGTGTTGTGAATTTGTTATCCTCACACACGCGGATCCTGGGAGGGGAAATACTACAAATTCTTCCCCAAGCTCGCGTCCCCGAGATCGGATCCCGGTTTTGGGGGCGCGACAGACTGGTATCAGAGCGGGCAGGTTTCTAGGAAATAAAACACTCTAGTAACCTTAAGACGTGTGGTGAGGACTCCTTAGGTCGTGTAGATTTTGTTTTGGCTAGCCATTGTTTGTTTTATCAGCTCGGTTTGTTTTTCTTCTAGTGGGGGAGACCCTCTTTGTCTCGTGCTCTTGTCCTTGTTGTTAGGGAATTTGGAGGACCAAATTCTTTTCTAGTGAGGGAGGATTTAATGTATCCGTACCCATATTTAGTATCTTTTGCTTGTTTTTGTGGCAAAGAGTCGATGTTTTGTGGCATTTTGTGGACTTAGCGTGTGGTTCTCGAAGGACTTTGGCAGAATTTTCAGCTTTTCGATGTCGCAGATGGAGTTAGCGAGGGAATTTGTGAGTAGTTGTTAGTCAGCAAGTTATGTGAATAGCATATCAAGATCCAATTATAGTTGATCGTGTATCGTCAGATGGTGTGTTAGACAAGTAAGTGCAGATTTTTGGATAAACTTGGATTATCTTCCTAAGTTAGAAGACTCCAAAAGCCGGATAAGTGGTGGACTTTATGAGGTTTGAGGTGATTTTCAGTGGTACGGCTCCAAGAAGATGTGAGAAAGTTAGAAACTTCTCGAGTATTGATGAATTTGTGACGGAGAATTGTTCGAGGAAGTTCAACAATTGTAGCTATGGTGGTGAAGTTGACTCAGCGAGGTGTATCAGTGAACGGTTAGAAGCATGAGAATTCAGTTTTTGGCAAAGTGTAGATAGTAGTATGCAGAATTGATTGTTACCTGGTTACATGATAGAGCAAATTTTGCAGACTTTACCGACTCTTGGAACATTAGTTTGGGCAGAGTACAGATGCAAGCTGAAGAATCATAACTCATGGACGAGGTCAGTTGAAAGATATAGAAAAGAATGAAACATGTGCGAGACTTGAGGATGGTGAACCTGAAACAGAGGCAGAAGATTGAGCAACCAAGGTTTGATTTGAGCAGTTTCGAGATTTAAATGCGGAGTTGTAACCGTTGAGGTGACGCGAAGTGAACAAACACGTTTGGTTAGGAATCGATTACTATGCAGAGGACCAATGGCAACTGGACAGAAAGAGTCAGAGTAACAAGAACTTTTGGTTATTTTGAAGAAAGACTTTATTCTAGGATTGTGGACACGAATCGAGCTCGCAAGGTCAGCTATGCATGCCTGGGTAAAAGACCGGAAGACAGAGACAGAGTTTGATAGAAGCACACCTTACGAAGTTTGGAAATGTGGAGTAGCATGACTGTTAGAATGTTAGCAGGTTTGGTCAGAGCTGGAAACCTACAGAGTTGTGAACCTCTTGGTTTGAACAAGCAAACAGAGATGGCAGAAGTGTACCGAGGACTGGACGACATTGCCTGAAGTAAAACACATCTGGTAGTACTCAGCGTCACCAATTTTCCGAAACCAAGGGTAGAGAGGAGAATTAGTAAGAGCAAGTGGTAGAATTGTTTCAAGGCTTGGGTTGAAGATTTCGGCTTTCCATGGAAGGATACCAAGTTGACAGATGTTTTGTTGATAACGCATCTTCAGATAAGAGATCTAGAACAATAGGCAGATATAATCAGATGTGAACAGGAACTCTGAGTATAGCACAGGAAGGTTGGACTCCAAGACTTTAAGCACAGATTTGAATTCTAAGACCAGTTATGCATGTCAATGGTAAGAGATTTGGAAATAAGATTTGAAAGAGGCAAACCATACAAAGTGTTGAAACTCAAAGCAGCTCAGCAGGTTATGGCAATTTAGCATCTGGTTTGTAGTAGTGAAGTATCTGAGTTGTAACCGACTGAATCAGAAACAGGACACTTATAGAATTTTATAAGACGTGGCAGCATAGTTTCAAGAATTTGGATAACATAGATAGAGGATGGAAGAGACTGGTACGTGGTAGCACTTCAGCTTCGCCAATTCTTCGAAGACAAGGAACCAGAATCTGAGTAGTACAGTGAGAGCAGATATATGGGATTCCAGAATTTCTCCGGGATGAAGATTATTTCAGAGAAAGCATGTCTACGATCACATCTACATGCAAATGTCAGAATCATCGTGTACATCTAGAGATGATCCAGTGTAAGGACGTCAAATGACCGCCGAAGGATGACTAGAGAAGTTATTGAACATTGGATTTGTTAGAAGAGCAGGTTGTTGGACAGATATGTGTGATAGTGTGAAGTTTTCAATCGAATCAGACGTGTTGTTGCCGGCGCATCTCATCGTCAGGACTGGTCAAGGATAGCTCAGTTGCCGAGGTTCAACTCAGGGTGTCAGTGTTTTCTTTAGTCTTTGGGTCCTCAGTGTTTTCTTTGATCTTTCGAGTTTTTGATTTTTGATATGGTTTAGACCATTTGGAGGACCAAATGGATTCTAAGGGGGGGAGGATGTAAGACCCCGACCCTCAATTTTTGGGTTTAGCATTGTTTTAACCATGATTTAGCTTTTTAAACAAGATTAGAGATGATTTGACTTTGTTTTTGAGTTTGAATAGATTTTTCATAACTTTGGAGAGTTTAGAAGACCATTGACTTTGTTTTGACCCGACCCTTGTAAATTGTATTTTGTGAGAATTTATTATTGGTTTCTAAAAATCCCAAATTTTATTCCTTTTGACTCATTTTATTGTTATAAACAACTTTCATGTTTTGACCATCTTGATTTAATACTCAGAAATCGCGTTTTTCGAGAAAAAGGGCAAAAATGACAATTTTCACTAAATCTGTCCATGAATTTCGAAAATTTCAGAAATTGGGGAAAATATACTTTTTGGAAACTAGATTTTTCGACGATCATTTTGTTCTTCTTCGTCGATTTCACCCGGGGTCCACAAGACCAAGTTTTAAGCGTTTCAAGTTCTACTGCATTGGGACCCACCCTCCAGACACTATAAATACCCTTCTTCTCTCTCTCCTCCATTCTTCTTCTTCCCATTTTCCTGCAACCGGTTTGCCCTAGAGTGGAGAGGAGAGAAAGCTTTTTCCTCTTGGTCTTTTCCCTTGGATCTTCCATCAAGAGAGCTCCAATCTCAAATCCGACTCCGCCATTTTCTTCCTCTCTTCTCAAGCTTCGATTGGATCCGTTTTTGAGCCAAATCCCCGACACTATTCATCATCTTCAACCTCCTTTCTTCTTGTTCAGCTAGCTAAAGGTTAGGGCTCTTGTTCCTCTTTTCATTTGATGTTCTTTTAGTTCATTTAGAACTTGTTTTCTATGTTTTCAAACCCATTTTCGAAATGGGGGTTTGTAGTGGCCAAAATGTGATTTTTGTGTGTTCTATTTTGGGGCTTTTGTGTAGATTTCGTGGATCAACTCTTTGATTTGGATTTGTGAAAGATTTGCTTGGCATTTGGACAAAGGCAAGTGATCTTTATAGGACTTCTTATGTTTATTGTCTTATGCTTTCATTTTGGGTTTTAACATTTCATTAAGACATGTTTTCCATGTTTAATTTATGCAAGTCATGTTCATGCTCTTTCAAGTCATGAGTTTTGGGCTTCTTCATTTGTCTTGTTAGCATTGATTTTTCAAGCTCTTGAATCATGTTTAGTCTTGTAAGTTTTATGATTTTGTACATGAAAATGCTTTGATGTCTTTGTTATAGAATGAATGGGTTTAATTGTGGATGGAATGATGCCAAATGTTGTAAATGTATCCCTTGGAAAGCATGAAGGCTTGGGGAGTGCATGTGGTTCAAATGTGGAAGTGAAGAAGGGAGAGAAGTGTGAAAGAAATGAGCTTCAGAACCCTACCGGAAGTTCTACCGGTAGAAATGGTTCAAAATTTGACAAAGAGTTGAGAAAACCGTGAACCCTGAGTTCTACCGGAATTTCTACCGGTAGAGGTATTTCAACCGGAAGTTCTACCGGTAGAAAGGGCCCAAAATCTGACAGAGAGTGAGGAAATTGAAAAACCTCAAGTTCTACCGGAAGTTCTACCGGTAGAAATAGCCCAGATTTCGGCAGAGAGTGAGAAAAGTTGAGGAGCATGAGTTCTACCGGAAGTTCTACCGGTAGAAGTGCTCCAACCGGAAGTTCTACCGGTAGAGGTGGTTCTACCGGTAGTACTACCGGTAGAGACGCTTCAACCGGTATTTCTACCGGTAGAGAGGCGTGAACCACAACCAGAAGTACTGTTTTTGAAGATTTTTGCGGGAATGAAAACTAGACTAGGTTTTAGACCTTTTTATTGACTTTGTGCACTTGAAATTCCAAAATGTACTATAACTTCTGGGGCACCAAATCTTGTTAAAAACTCCGACATTTGGGTTTCAACTCCACAAGGGTCAATGATTGGTCTTAGCCTAAACTTGATAGATTTCGTGTTTGAATTCTTGTTTTGAGGCTTCATGCATCATCGTGTCCTCGTTTGATTTCCAAGTATAAGTTTGTTTGAAGATTTGTTTCAAGAACCAAGACCATTGTTTTGACGCTTTGTGCATCATCGTGTCCTCGTTTGATTTCCAAGTATAAGTTTGTTTGAAGATTTGTTTCAAGAACCAAGACCATTGTTTTGACGCTTTGTGCATCATCGCGCATTCGTTTGAATTTCAAGTATAAGCTTGTTTTAAGACGTGTTTCAAGAATCGTGTTTCAAGAAAGAAAAAGGGGATCATTTCTTCAGTTGTTAAGCATTTATATTATGCTATCGTGCTAGCCTTGTCGTGACGTGTTTGACAAATGATTTCCCTCTTGTTTTGTCGTGTTTTCGATCGCGTATTGCCGTGTTTTGTGCATTCATGATATAAGTGAATTTCACTGAGCTTGGACTGCCCTTTTAGCTTGATCCACTACCTGGGGGTCCTTAAACTCGTGGACTGTCTGCAGACTAGTCGTGTCTTGAATGGCACATCGTGCGTGTTCGTGGTCCGGTTCCGCGGCCGGATACCCCGTCTACCTTGTGTGGCGTGGGATCGTGTTTCTTGTCGTGCTTGTCTTGCGTGCTTGCTCTTGTCATCATGTATGACGGAGAAAGGATGAGCTCATGTGGATTTATCTTTTCATGATATTATATGTATTCATACCTTGTTCCGTATATCGTGCATGCACTAGTGATTTCTCGATAAGTATCTTGTACATGCATTGTTTTTAAATCTTGTAAACTTGTTTCAAGTTCAATGAAGTGTTTTTAGTTCTTGTTTCCTTTAAACTTCGGTTTTGTTTATGCTCTTGCCTATATTGATTACCTGCCAGACCGTCGTGTCTGATATACTTCTGCTTTGGTGCTCTAGATAGCAGGTCCTTGTTTTGAGCTAGTTCGCGTGCGGAGGGCTGTTGAGCCACGAGTTTTGCAGTCTTGTAGTGTCAGCGATGTCATGTTGACGTCATGCTTGACTCCGGAGTTACGTTACACCATTGGGTAGTATTTGTTCTAGCTTGTTTTTGTGTACGGCTTTTGTTAGCCTGTTTCTTGGGAATTGTAATCAATGCACTTGTTAATTTGTAACTTGAATATGTTGGGTAATAATAAGCCTGTTGCTGTCAGCTCTGTATATCTTGATATTATGAATTGTTCCAGTCTGAATTTAAATATGTCTATGACAATTTTGTGCTGACAGATTGAGTACGACACGGAACCCGATGGATACGGATTCCGGGTCGTAACGTCTCGTATAGCTTCCGCGAAATATTTTGTTGTGTTGTGAATTTGTTATCCTCACACACGCGGATCCTGGGAGGGGAAATACTACAAATTCTTCCCCAAGCTCGCGTCCCCGAGATCGGATCCCGGTTTTGGGGGCGCGACAGTTTCTCTTGAAACAGTAAGTGCCTTTTCAAATGCTGAAAGGGTGCAACCTTTTTTGAATCAGTGCATGGGACTGAAGTGGTGCAACCTTTCATGAAGGGTTGTTTCCAACAGCTACTATGCAGTTTCAAAGAGGCACCAATCTCCTATAAATAGTGGACGAAGTTGAGAGAGGAAAGGACCAGAGATCACACAGATTTCTCTTTTTCTCTTCTCCCTCTATTCTTGTTCAAATACTGATCTTGTGTTCGTTGTTCTTTGGAATTGAAGTGCTACTTTCCAGAGAATGAAATATCCGTTCTATCTTGGGAGACAGTTTCCCATTTAACCTTCAGCACCTTGAGGGGGAAAATCTATCTTAAGGACATAGTGAATTCACTAGGCTTGGATTATTTGAGACTTGGACTTATAAGTCTGGCTAAAGTAATACAAAGACAAAAAGAAGGTATGTACTGTATTTGATGTATTCTAATTTTAAGTTGTAGATTCCTAACAAGTTGATAACAACTTAAGACAGATTTCTTTTAACTTCTTCTTCTTACTTACGAATAGAATTTGTTTCTGTTTTCTTTTCGTTTCTTGGATTAAATATGTGTGTTACAGAAATGGAATCACCACTAGTTACTCCTGTTGTTCCCCATTCTGTTCCTCATGGGGAGAAGCCTGAAAAATTCAATGGAACTGATTTCAAGCGTTGGCAACAGAAGATGCTCTTTTATCTGACCACCCTGAACTTGGCAAGGTTTCTTTAGGATAAGGCTCCTGAAGTAAACCATGATGAAACTGACAAGGAAAAGGTGTTGGCCAAAGATGCTTGGTTGCATGCTGATTTCTTGTGTAGAAATTATGTCCTCAGTGGATTAGCCGACTCATTATACAATGTGTATAGTGTGTTCCAATCGGCTAAGGATCTTTGGGATTCCTTGGACAAGAAATACAAGACTGAAGATGCTGGCATGAAAAAGTTCATAGTTGGCAGATTTCTTGATTTCAAAATGACGGATAGTAAGACCGTCATAAGCCAAGTTCAAGAACTTCAAGTAATCCTACATGATGTCATTATTGAAGGAATGACTTTAGGAGAATCTTTCCAAGTGGCTGTGATGATTGAAAAATTACCACCATCTTGGAAGGATTTTAAGAACTATCTTAAGCATAAACGCAAAGATATGAATCTTGAAGAACTAATTGTCTGTCTAAGGATAGAGGAAGATAACCGTCTATCTGAAAAGAAGGGCAAAGATCCCATGGTGGCAAAGGCCAATGTTGTAGAAGGCCAAAATGCTAAAGAAAAGAGGAAGCGCCAAAAGAAACCTCAAGGCGAAAAGAGTGCACCTACCAAATTCAAGGGCAAGTGCTACAACTGTGGAAAGGCTGGACACAGGGCTAGTGACCGTCGCAAGCCAAAGAAGTCCAAGAAGCAAAAGACTGAAGCTAATATGACAATGGATAAGCTTTCTGATGACGTGAATGACATGAACCTATCTGCTGTGGTTTCTGAATGTCTCACGGTTGGAAACGAGAGAGAATGGTGGGTGGACACTGGTGCTACTCGCCATATTTGCTCCAACAGGTCCATGTTCACCACCTATCATGCTGTGGAAAAGGAAGAGCAACTCTTCATGGGAAACTCCTCTACATCCAAGGTTGAAGGTAAAGGAAAGGTGGTGATGAGGCTGACTTTTGGGAAGGAACTGACTCTGAATGAGGTGCTCTATGTGCCTGACATTCGCAAGAACTTGGTTTCTGGGTCGCTCCTGAGCAAGAATGGTTTTAAGTTAGTCTTTGTTTCTGATAAATTTGTACTAACTAAGAATGATGTATTCGTGGGTAAGGGCTATCTTCAGGATGGGCTCTTTAAGATGTCATGTTTGACTATTGCGCCGAAGAGCGCTAATAAAGTTCAAACTTCTGTTTACTTGATTGAGTGTTCACATGTATGGCATGGTAGATTAGGACATGTTAATTATGATACCTTGCGTAGATTAATTAATTTGAACTTTATACCAAAGATAAAAATAGACCCACACCAAAAATGTGAAACTTGTGTAGAATCCAAATTGACCAGATCATCCTTTCATTCTGTTGAAAGAAATACCGAACCTCTGGACTTAATACACACAGATATCTGTGATCTTAAGTTTGTGCCTACTAGAGGCGGTAAAAAGTATTTCATTACTTTTATTGACGATAGCACTCGATACTGTTATGTTTACTTGTTGAGAAGTAAAGACGAGGCAATTGAAGTGTTCAAACACTATAAAAATGAAGTTGAAAATCAACTAAGCAAGAAGATTAAGGCTATAAGAAGCGATAGAGGGGGTGAATATGAATCACCTTTTGAAGGTCTATGTTCTGAACATGGAATCATTCATCAAACTACGACTCCTTATTCACCTCAATCAAACGGTATTACTGAGCGCAAAAACCGAACTCTTAAAGAGATGATGAATGCTATGTTGTTAAGTTCTGGTTTACCCCAGAATTTGTGGGGGGAAGCCTTGCTTTCCGCCAATTACATTCTCAACAAGATTCCTAACAAAAAGACGCTTAAAACACCTTACGAATTGTGGAAAGGTCATAAGCCTTCTTACGAATTCTTAAAAGTGTGGGGGTGTCTTGCAAAAGTGGAAGTCCCTAAACCTAAGAAGGTGAAGATAGGACCCAAGACTATTGATTGTGTATTCATTGGATATGCAAACAATAGTAGTGCATATCGTTTTCTGGTTCATAAATCAGAGATTCAAGATATACATGTTAATACGATTATTGAGTCTAGGAATGCTTCATTCTTTGAAAATACGTTTCCATATAACATGTGTATAGAGTCAAGTTCATCAAAGAGAACTTTGGATGCTACAACTCATAACCATCCTACACAAAGCGAATTTGAGGAGGGACCGAGACGTAGTAAACGGTCAAGGACGTCAACGTCTTTTGGACCTGATTTTTTAACATTCATGTTAGAAAATGAACCTCAAACGTTCAAGGAGGCAATGTCAACTCCTGAAGCTACTTACTGGAAAGAAGCAATAAATAGCGAGATTGAATCCATATTACAAAATCATACATGGGAATTAGTGGATTTACCACATGGTTCCAAGACTTTGGGACATAAATGGATATTCACAAAGAAGTTTAAGACTAATGGATCAATTGACAAGTATAAAGCCAGACTTGTGGTCAAAGGCTTTAGACAAAATGAAGGATTGGATTATTTCAATACTTATTCTCTAGTTACAAGAATAACGTCCATAAGGATGCTAATTGCTATAGCATCTATACATGGACTTGAGATACATCAAATGGATGTAAAGACGGCATTCTTGAATGGTGAGTTAGATGAAGAAATATACATGGAACAACCCGAAGGGTTTATTGCTCCTGGACAAGAAAGGAAAGTATGCAAGCTTGTTAAATCCTTATATGGATTAAAGCAAGCACCAAAGCAATGGCATGAGAAATTTGATAATGCAATGTTGTCCAACGGTTTCAAAATTAACGAGTGTGACAAATGTGTTTATGTCAAAAGCAATCAAAAAGGATGTGTCATTGTTTGTCTCTATGTGGACGATATGCTAATATTGGGTAGTAATATGGATGTTATAAAATCTACCAAACAAATGTTGTCCAGTAAGTTTGACATGAAAGATTTAGGAGTTGCGGATGTTATCCTAGGAATTAAAATTTCTAGGACGCAAGATGGACTTGTTCTATCACAATCTCATTACATTGAGAAAATTCTTGAAAAGTTCAAGGGATATAACATCACTCCAAAAAGGTCACCCGTTGACATAAATCTTCATTTAGCCAAAAATACTGGTATTAGCATATCTCAACTAGAGTACTCTCGTATACTTGGCAGTTTAATGTATGTCATGAATTGTACAAGACCGGACATAGCATACTCTGTGAGCAAGTTAAGTCGATATACGAGTCATCCTGGCAAAGATCATTGGACTGCCATACTTAGAGTTTTGGGATACTTAAAGTATACTCAGAACTATGGTCTGCACTATACCAGATATCCAGCTGTTCCAGAAGGGTACTGCGATGCTAATTGGATATCTAACACTAAAGACTCAAAATCCACAAGTGGATATGTCTTTACACTTGGAGGTGCAGCTATTTGTTGGAAATCCTCAAAACAAACGTGCATAGCGCGGTCCACTATGGAATCAGAATTCATAGCATTAGACAAGGCTGGAGAAGAAGCAGAATGGCTTCGAAATTTCTTAATATATTTATTAAATAGAGTTCCTTCTAAGTTTGTTCCAAAGACTCCGTATCTGTTGTAGACCGGTAGAAAACCTTCCTTGGGCGGGGTTCTTTAGGGCATGTCCTTATCCCTCATCCTAATAAATTGGAGCGTAAGACCATTCCAAGTATATTTGTGAGATACTCTGAATTGTCAAAAGGATACGTTTTAGTTCATGAAGATGTCAATGGCAGATTAATTGAAACAGAATCTCGTGATGTAGATTTCTTTAAGTTTCAATATCCTGAAAAGAAGAAAACAAGGGTGTCCATTGAACTATTTGAAATGGATGACTTCTCCTACCAAGGAGAGCCAACACCACTTGCTGGTCTCAGTGGGAGAGATCTTATGGAGTCACAAGCAAGTGGGAGTGATCTTGATGCCCTTCGTCGTTCTTTTCGTGGATTAATTCCAAAGAAGTATTTTGAAATTGAGGGAACTTCATATGCATATATTGCAACTGATGAGGACGAACCACGTTCTTATAAAGAAGCAATGGAATCGGAAAACTCGAAAGAATGGATGCTTGCGATGAATGATGAAATCAGCTCTATGAGCAAGAACCATGTATGGGATCTCGTGGATCTTCCCAAGGATAGGAAAGCCATTACCAATAAATGGGTTTTGAAAATTAAGCGAAAAGCCAATGGTTCCATTGACAAATTTAAAGCTAGGCTTGTGGCTAAGGGGTTCACACAGAAAGAAGGTATGGATTGTGAAGAAACTTTCTCCCCTGTGGTGAGATTTTCTTTTGTCCGCATGATCTTATCTATTGTGGCCCACATGGATTTAGAACTACACCAGATGGATTTTAAGACCACTTTTTTAAACGGTAATCTTGAGGAGGAAATATACATGAAACAACCGATAGGATATGTGGGAAAAGGCCATGAGGATAAAGTCTGTAAACTCCTTAAATCTATCTATGGCCTTAAACAATCCTTGAGACAATGGTAGAAAAAGTTTCATAATACAATCATTTCAAATGGTTTCTCCATGTGTTACGAAGATCATTGTGTTTATATTAAGCGATCTAAACATAAATTTGTGTTGCTATCCCTTTACGTTGATGATATTCTTTTGGCTTGCAATGATCTTGGTTTTTTAATTGAGACCAAAGCTTGGTTGTCAACTGTTTTTGAAATGAAAGATTTGGGTGAGGCTGAGTTCATTTTGGGGGTTAAAATTATGTGGAATCGTACAAATGGTTTCTCCATGTGTTACGAAGATCATTGTGTTTATATTAAGCGATCTAAACATAAATTTGTGTTGCTATCCCTTTACGTTGATGATATTCTTTTGGCTTGCAATGATCTTGGTTTTTTAATTGAGACCAAAGCTTGGTTGTCAACTGTTTTTGAAATGAAAGATTTGGGTGAGGCTGAGTTCATTTTGGGAGTTAAAATTATGCGGAATCGTACAAAACGCATTCTTGGCCTGTCCAAAACAACTTACATTGAGAAAATTTTAGAGAAATTTAGAATGACCAATGCTAGTCCCGTTGAGACCCCGATTGATAAGGGTTGAAAATTAAGTGTAATGCAATGTCCTCAAACCGATGCTGAAACAAAAGGAATGGCTTCCATACCCTATGCCAGCGCTGTAGGAAGTTTAATGTATGCTATGTTGTGCACACGCCCTAATTTTTGCTATGCGGTTGGGTTGGTTAGTTGATTTCAAAGTAATCCGGGTATTGCTCATTGGAATGCCGTCAAACGAATCTTCCAATATTTAAAGGGCACAAAAGATATGATGCTTTGTTATCACGGTGGTGGCTTGAGTTTATTAGCATACAGTGACTCATCCTTTTCGGATGATACCGACGATGGCAAATCCACATCGGGATATGTGTTCTTACTGGGCGGGGGAGCCATTTCATGGTCCAGTAAGAAGCAGGAGTGTACGGTCATGTCGACCACGAAGGCCGAATATGTTGCTTGTGCACTAGCAGCAATGGAGGCCGTATGGATTCGCCGTTTTCTGTTGGATTTGGGACTAGTATCCATTGCCCGTGATCCCATTCCATTGAGAACTGATAGCACAACTGCTATAAGCTTGGCAAAAGCCCCCAACTTCATCAGAGGGCAAAACATATCAAACGAAAGTGGCATTTTATCCGTGAACATGTTAGATTGTATGGACTCAATCCATCAGTTGATGTGATAAATTAATTAGTTTCTTTATCTATCAATAATATCATTCTTTACTTTCATTAGATGAATGTTATTTTATTACTTTATGCACATGACCAATACATATGACATAATGGTTCATGAGTTGAACCGGGTCCCATTAGTATATTAGATGTGATATATGTGTATGGATGAGATCCACACACGGGAGATATATGTCACAAATCTTATACTTAAATATCTCCACAACTAGTGATGAGACTGGGCATCTTATTTGACAAGGTTGCAGCACTTTGATCACTATGAGATAGTGTGATTTGTCTCGATCATCAGAATGGAAGATTCTGGATCAATGTGCTGGTACATTGGATGTATTGAAGGACCATGAGAAGCACCTTATGGAATTTTGTCTCGATTATAAGGTATGTTCTCAAAATTCCCTAGCAATAGGCTCTCAATCCAGAGACATTGATGAACTCAAGTTTCTATCTATTCATTTGCTTTGAGTCACCAATGAGTGAGGCCAACTGTAGGTCAACACCTCGGTGTCTTGGGTATGTGGTAGTACTGTGGGAACATTGAATGATCAAGATGGAATCTATCTGTATTATCCCCTTGTGCCAATTAATGGATTTGTCATTAGTAAGTGCGCACCCATCACGATTAAGAGTTAATTGGATGGTACTGATGATTATAGTGATTAATTGGGGCTTAAGGATAATAAGATATGGAACTTGGATTGGAAGAGACAGATATATTCCAATTGATCCATGGATATTGATAGAGTGGCCTACTTGTGGTAATAGGGAAGTTTTGGGTCTTCTATGTAATTTATTCCTAAGACTGGAGTGCAATTGCATTTATATAGTGGTGTTATTTACAGTTAACAGTAGGCCCAGATTGCACATGAGATGTGAAGTCGCAATGTCCTAGTTAGAGCCAGCTTTCTAAGGAATCCCTAATGGTCCCCACGCTAGCCCAAGTTATTAGAAAGATACTAATTATAGTAAAAACTCTAAAAGGAAATAGAAAGTTACTATTTCTATTAGAAGTGAGACTTCTAATAGTGGTAATAGTAAGTTACTAATTATAATGGAAGTGAGACTTCTATTTAAATTAGAAAGAAGAGAGTTACTAATTGTTAGAGAAGTAAGACTTCTATTTCAATTAGATAACAAAGAAGAGAAGCTTGCTTTCAGCAATAAATAGAGGATATAAGAGGTCTTGGACGTCCCATGCAAATTCCTACCTAGGGATTCACGCCCATGCTTTTTGTGCAAGAGTTGCACATGCTTTGTCTCCTCTCTTCCCTCTTCTAGTTCTCTTCTAGTTTCTTTGAGAGTTTTCTCTTGGAGATCCCATCCATCTTCTTGAGAAAAGAGAATCTGATATGGGTCATAGCGTGGAAGATTAAAAGGTCTTGGAGATTCTTATTTGATAAGAGAAAGAGTTTCATCATCAAATAAAGACGCAAATTCTCCATTAGAGCACAACTGAGCTCCAAAGGTATAATCTACTTCGTTGCATGTTGTAGATTTTTATGGATACTTGTTAGGTGCTTGTTTCTATCTTTTAGATAATTTTCTTTACTGTACATGATCTCGAGATTGAGGGTTTATGCATCCTGGATTGGGTTTTTGGGGGTATTTGATCCCTGAGTCAAGTGGGTCAAAAGTTTTGAAAATCTATCCACGAGGCCCACCTACTTCCAACAGAACAAGTAGAAGCAAAAGAGATAGCAATATCTCATGTACCATCTTTGGAAATGATTGCTGACCCAATGACCAAACCCTTGGCGCGAAAACTATTTGTTATTCATGTTAGGCGTATGGGAATGCAATATATATAATCATTTTATTCAGTGGGAGTGTATTGGATTTTTTTTAATAAAAGATTTTTTCCATTGTTTTGTGGTTATATGCGTGTTATATTTCTTTCATTCATGCATGTTCATATACTTTACATTGGCAACATACACAAAAAGCATGTGTGTTAGATGCACACGTGGCACCAAATAGGCGAGGTCATCCACTCGCACGGATATAGACTGCCCTTGATGTCTTAGTGACTAATAGGATGAGGTGCATGCATTTGTATGATATGCTGATTAGACCAATATGGATCTTATTGGTGCATATAGATGTATGGAACGCCAACTCAGTCTTGTGTGCATTGGGGGTGATGTGGATCATAAGACTGAATGAGACTTAGCATTAGTCGTCGAACAAATCACACCCTAATAAGTTTGATAGCCTGTTTTAAAAACCAAGCGTGATTGTGTTTGTGACGATCTGCTTGCGCAGTAGTGAATCGGTGCAATGTTAGCATGAGCTCAGTTGTGGAGCTAATGCATTTTCACATTGCGACGCGTGTCTACAGATATGCGTGTTTAAGGACCTACCTACAAGCAACGGGATAATACCCTAGAATCTTGTTTGATGTACGAGAGTTAGTTCCGTAGGTGACTCTCGAGCTTGGAGTTGGTTTTTTATGTGAGCCAATTCTTGAGGCTCTTATGCCCTTATACCAACCTCTACGTCGGAAAGATGAGATCGGTGATGCTTACTTTAGCTGCAGTTGTGCCATGGCGACATAGGAGCCTACAAGCCGCCGTGTTAGGAAAGTTGTTTGGTTGATTCAGATCCTCGTAAGTCCATGGGAAGACTTCTTGACATCACACTCTAGTTCATACGTGCTTACAATGCTTATCAGCCTGGGCTATATCGAGTATTTTCAAAATTTTCAGACGAACAATTTTTTTTTTTAAATTTATATATGTATGACTATGTTATTTTATAAAAAAAATGTTTGTAAAGAGTTTTTTTTCTCGATAAGTTGAATATGCACGTATGTGGGTTGAACATGACTCAGGGGTATGAGTCAATATCCAATCCGGTGTGGTTATGCGAGTGTCTAGGGCAGACTGACGTGTCGGTGAGTTGGTGTATTCTAGTTAGATGGCGACTTAGTTTACATTCTCTCCGAGAATAGGCATCGTGGTGGTCCCACTCTTCAGGTCCATTTTTACTTTGTAGAATTTGATGATGGAAATTGGTGATCTAATGGGATGAAACTTGTTCGGTGTAAGTGGGAGATGTTGGCATTTGTGATGGGGCCCACTTGTGTTTACATGTGGGTGGACCCCACTCACAAAGATACACCCCTTACAATTTGAATCTCATGGTGATATGGATAAGAATAGTTTGAGTTTTATCTAAACTCTTTATCCTTATCATATCTCCATTTAAAATTCTAATTGAGAGAGTTTGATCCAACCTATTCTTCTTATCATCTCTCATTTTGAATTTGAATGAAGATCTTATCATCCATTAGTGTAAGACCCCGACCCGAGTGACCTCGATTAGTGCTAATTACGTCGCGTGTTAGTGTTAAGCGTGTTTGATAGGATTTACTAAGCTGGATTAGTATAGTTCTTGTTATAGCTTTGGGAATTTTTAGTGCTTGTGTTAGTGGAGCCCTTTGGGCCGGGTTCCCTTTTGATAGCTTTGCATTAACTTGGGAATTTTTCCGAGACCCGATGACTTGTATGCCTATCCCGTTTCACTGGTTCCGATAATCCCCACAACTTTCATGCTGATTCCATACCCATCCGGAACCCCGAAACCCGATTTTCTTGCATTGAGGGCAAAACAGTCTTCATACATGGAATTTGTACCCAAAACTCGATATCCCCGAAACCCGCGAAACATATACTTTTTGGAAACTAGATATTTCGGTGATCATTTCTTCCTTCTTCGTCGATTTCATTCGAGATCCCGAAATTAGTGATTTCAGCCCTTAGAGATTTCCATTGGTGGAGCCCACACCCAACTTGTATAAAAAGAAACCCTTCTCCCTCATTTCCCTTTTTCCAGCACAAACACAAAAGCTAGGGCTTTTCTTCTTCTTCTTCTTCCTCTTGCTCATCCACCACCAAATCTCCACCAAGCTTGCACTTAGAGTACTAATGGTGATCACCATCTTCTTCCTCCCTACTAGAGCTCTCCATTGATACTATTTGTGGAAGGAAGCCACCCATTTTAGAACTCTCTTGAAGCTCATCTTTCCTTTTGAGGACTTTCCTAGTAAGTTTTCCCTCCCAATCTCTTAGATTTGTTTTCTCCTAGTCCTAGAGGAATTCCATTTTTATTATAGTGAGTTTCTTCTTCTAGTTTCTTGGTTTGACCCATTTTCGGGTTGGTATTTGGGGGTTTTTGTGTAGATTGCACCCTTGGCTTGGAAGAGTGATTAGAAGCTTGGATTTTCTTGTTAGAGATCTTGAGGCAAGTGGATTGAATGGATGTTTTGGTTTTAATGATTTCCATGACATGTATGCTTGATTTGTATCTTATTAATGGCTTGTTTCCTTGGCATACAATGATGTTAAATACTTTTGAAAAGGGTTGGTAAACCTCCTTATTGTCTTGAACATGATTTCTAGCCTTTGTTTCATTTGTGGTCTTTAAAATCTTGAATTGTAGCTTTTGGTTCATCTTTTGTACAATGCCTAAGTGAATCTTTGTGATGATGGATGTCTTCCTTCTCTTGGTGATATTATGAATGTAAAAATGGAGAATGAAAGAAAATGGTTTGGAGAAGAGAAGACCCGAATCTGAACCCACTGAGGAAATTCCCGTGACTGGCGGTCAGCTGGCGGTCGCCAAGCGGCTAGCCGCCTGGTGACTAGCGGCTAACCGAGCCAAGTTCGGTTACATTTCCAGAGAGCTGTAACCTCACGGTCAGCTCCGAGGTCAGCTAGCGGCTAACCGCCGTATCCATCAACGGCTAACTGCCATCCAACCGCGTAGTTACGGTCACGTCTCCAGAGAGCTGTAATCTCGCGGTCAGCTAGCGGCTAACCGCCGTATCCATCGACGGCTAACCGCCAGCCAATCGAATTGAAGCGGTCACAATTCCAGAGAGCTGTAATCCCACGGTCAGTCTCACGGTCAGCCAGCGGTTAACCGCCGGATTCATTGGCGGCTAACCGCCATCTGACCGCGAGGTGACCGAAATTCCCTGAATTTATGAATAAGGGGGTGTTGAAGGGAGCTTCCATCCCATTGCTTGTGACCCTTTCAGAGAGCAATGGGCACCGCTCTCCTGGGAATGTGTTCGAAGTAGAGATGAAAGGTTTGTTGGGGGCTCGTTCGAATGAGAAACCACATCACAGAAATTCATTTAAGCATCGAGGCTACTATAGTATCTAAGGAACCCGGCATGTCTTCCAAATTCAAAGAGTACCAAGTTTCCTTTATTATACAGACATACGGGATCCCTATTCACCTTGAATTAGTTTTAAACCCCGATATTTTGAAAGTCTATTGTAACTGTTTATTTCAGAAATTTATGAGTTATAATTTATCGATTCCGAAAGCATTGTATTTGTACTTGCACTCTTTTATAGTCCCGAAATGCATGCCCGACATGATGTGACCCGATATTGAAATGATGTTTGTGCGTTGAGCACCCCGTTTTGCTCGTCTATACGATTTCATCGTAAGTGTTTTATACATGCCCGATTTCTTGCATATGACCTATGAGTCGGCACCACTGAGCTTGGATAACCTTGTCAGTCTGATCCACTGACTTGGAGATCCCTTCCCGTCCCGCCAGCTGCAGCATCGATCCCGATACCCGGTTTATTAACCGTGGTCCCATCCTGATTCCCGGCTCGCTCCCGTGGTTCCCGATATCCGGTTCACTACTGTGATTCCCGATACCCGGTTTGCTACCGTGGTCCCGTCCCGTATTATTGTATATGTATATGTAAATTGGTTGCACCTCCTCACTTCGGTGACTGAGGTCAACACCCGATACTCTCGTCACTTCGGTGATAGAGGATTTAGCTTCTTGTGGATGCCATCTTGATTGTTTCCCGATTTCCTTGATTGCCTTACCTGTTTTGTGATTGCATATGCTTTTTAATTAAATGAATCATTTACCCCTTGAAAGACATTGTTTAAACAGGTTTGCATGTTTTCCAAGGTAAAGGTTTTTATTATTAAATGTTTATTTCTTTTCACCCACCTGCCAGACCGTCGTGTCTGACCCTTTTGCTTTGGTACTCAGGTCCCGTTGTTGGTTATCCCGAGGAGGAGCCAGAGGAGGCGGTCGGAGAGCCGCAACCGCTAGTTGAGTGGCGTGCTGACGATGTTATGTAAACATCGGGTTGTTAAGATGCAAAACATTTTGGGGTGTTTGGATTTATATATTTTGGTGGACATTGTTTTGTCTATATTGGCCTTTGTTGGCCTCTATTTTTGGGAGTTGTAATTAAATTATTGTTGATTAAACTTTAACATGTACTTTTGGGTTACGCTTTAGGACATTGCTCATTCTGATACTTGTTATTCAAATGTAATCAGTCTTGTCATTTTGGAAATGAAATACATGCTTGATTTGCCATACGCTTCCGCAATTATACTATATGGTTATGTGTGTTGGAAAATCCTCACCGCGGACACCTGTGGGAAATCACGTGCACGGCGGGTAATGTGTGTTCTTTTATTAAACCGTGTACACCTGGGCATCAAACATACCTCTTCTTAATTACTTCAAAATTAGTCTCGATCCCGGATTTGGTCCCCGAACCCGGTCCGGGGTTGCGACAGACTGGTATCAGAGCGAGACGTGTTTCAAGCAATTAAAAGAAACTAGAAATCCTAAGGACGTGGCGAGGATTCGTTAGATCTTCCGTTAGCTAGAATCGCGTGAGCAATGTGTGACCCTATTCTTGATTATTATGTGCTAACAACTTGTTTTGCAGCATCATGCCACCTCGTAAGCGCCCAGTAAACGGTAATCCCACAGCGAGCAACAGTGATTATACTGGGCCAATTAAGGGTACAGGGCCAGTGGGAGAAGATAGAGGTGAAAATACGATGCCAAATCAGTTTCAGCAGATGTTACAGGCTATGCTTGATCAGCAGCGTCAAGCCAATGAGAATGAAACTAAGCATCAAGAGCAAATGCTGAAAAAAAATGAGGATCATGCCAGAGAGTTGGCAGAAATGCAGAGACAGTTATTAGAGGTGTTACAGAGAAGGCCAGAACCAGTCCAACCTCAACCTGCTATTGTTATTAATCAGAGGGAGCATGACCCCAATGCTTTGTTTGAGCGATTCAGAAAGAGGGCCCCCAAGGATTTTGTTGGCTCAAAAGATCCCTTAACCACGGATGATTGGTTAGACCATACAGAAAACATCTTTGAAGTCTTCAGATGCACAGGGGGAGAGAGAGTAAAGCTGGCAACGTCTCTATTCACCGGATTGGCAGACATCTGGTGGAAAACAGTAAAGGAAGAGTATAGAACATTGGCTGACACAGTCGCTTGGTGGAACTTCAAGATACAGTTTCGTGACAAATATGTACCCACGCACATCAGGAGACAGAAGGCTGTGGAGTTTCAACAGCTTGTCCAAGGCAATACGACCGTTCAAGAATACCTCACTAAGTTTGAGAGATTGTCAAGATATGCCCCTGAACTAGTGGACACGGTGGAGAAAAAGATAACCAAGTTCCTTGAAGGACTTCACCCTATCATCAAGAGGGATGCTACGGGAGCTATACCACCGGTCACTTTTGAAGAGGCGATCAAGAGGGCCTACAAATTCGAGAACTTCCACCACAAGGTCCTTAGATCTCAAGGCAAAGGACAAGGGCAACCACAACATCAGAATCACCAGCAAAGGAATCAGCAGAACAAGAGGCAGAGGCAAGACAACGTACAGCACGTTTGTATCCACTGTGGGAAAAACCATGAGAGTGCCCAATGTCGTACCATCACCGGAGCATGTTTTAGATGTGGCTCCATGGATCATCAGATGAGGAATTGCCCGAGACCGAATAGGCAGAATCAGCAGCCTCAAGGAGCACCACGTCCAGCACCGCCACATAATGCACTAGTAGTGCAGAATCAGGCAAGGCTACTTCAGCAACAGGCGCCACCGCAGCAGTATAGGCCCCAGCAGCAGCAGCAGCAGCAGGCCCGTCAGCAGTAGAATCAGCGTCCCCCACAGCAGAACAGAAATGCCCCTCAAGGCAGGCAACAGCATGCACCAATCAGGCCACAGCAGCGAGGACAAGTATATGCGGTCAACAGAGCTGATGCAGAAGCAGCAGGCAATATTGTGGAAGGTACACTTCTTGTTAGTGGGATAGAAGCTAAGATATTATTTGACCCTGGCTCCACGCATTCATTCATATCCCATGCATTTTCTAGATTGATTGATGTGCATGGTAGAGATCTTGAGTACATATTGACTGTGGCAGCACCAGTAGGAAAATAAGTTGTGTGTACTAGTTATTACCCTAGTTGTACAGTCCGAATAGGAGAAGTTGTGTTACCCGCAGATCTTACTCTGTTGGAGATGAAGGATTTTGATGTCATCCTAGGGATGGATTGGCTGGCAGGGTATCATGCCACAATGGATTGTTTCTATAAGACCCTCACGTTCAAGTTGGATGAGACACTAGCAGGGGTGTTATTCCAGGGAGAGAGGAGAAATCCTTGTGCAGGGTTTGTCTCAGCGTTAAAGGCTGATAGACTATTGAAAAGTGGATGTGAAGCCTATTTGGCGTTTATCACGGAGGATAAACAGTCCCAAGGGGTGGAGGAGATCCCTATTGTTTGGGAGTTCCCGGATGTATTTCCGGAGGAGATTCCGGGATTACCACCCATGAGAGAAATTGATTTCACCATCGAGTTGTTACCGGGGACCGCTCCGATTTCGATTGCACCTTATAGAATGGCTCCGGCGGAATTGGGAGAGTTGAAGATACAGTTACAAGAGTTATTAGACAAAGGTTTTGCGAGGCCTAGTATCTCACCGTGGGGAGCTCCAGTTTTGTTTGTTAAGAAGAAGGATGGTTCGATGAGAATGTGTATTGACTACCGGAGATTGAACCAAGTGACCATCAAGAACAAATATCCATTGCCTAGGATAGATGAACTGTTTGATTAATTACAAGGTGCCTCGTACTTTTCGAAGATTGATTTGAGATCCGGTTATCATCAGCTGAGAGTCAGAGAATCAGATGTGTTGAAAACAGCTTTCCGGACAAGATATGGCCACTATGAGTTTCTAGTGATGCCATTTGGGTTGACAAATGCGCCGGCAGTGTTTATGGCTTTGATGAACAAGATCTTTGCACAGTACCTAGATTAGTTTGTAATGGTGTTTATTGATGATATTTTGGTGTACTCCAAGACCAGAGAAGAGCATGAAGAACATCTGAGGATAGCATTGCAACTTTTGAGAGAGAATCAGTTGTATGCGAAGCTCAACAAGTGTGAATTTTGGTTAGAACAAGTCGCATTTTTGGGACATATTATCTCCAAGGAAGGATTATCAGTAGACCCGTCCAAAATCGAGGCAGTAGTGAAGTGGGAGAGACCGAAGAATGTGTCAGAAATTAGAAGTTTTCTTGGATTGGCAGGGTATTACAGGAGGTTTGTACAAGGATTTTCTTCGATTGCAGCACCGTTGACGAAGTTGACAAGGAAGAATGCACCCTACGTGTGGACAGAGCAATGTGAAGCTAGTTTCCAAGAGCTGAAGAAGAGATTAACCACCGCACCAGTCCTTACTTTACCATCTGGAAGCGGCGGTTTCACCATTTTTACCGATGCTTTGAACATTGGACTTGGTTGTGTGTTGATGCAAGAAGGAAAAGTGGTTGCATATGGGTCCCAGCAGTTGAAGGACCACGAGAAGAATTATGCGACCCATGATCTTGAGTTGGCAGCAGTTGTCTTCACGTTGAAGATGTGGAGACATTACCTCTACGGAGAGAAGTTTGAGGTTCATTCTGACCACCGCAGCCTACAATATCTATTTTCTCATAAGGAATTGAACATGAGGCAGAGGAGATGGATGGAATATATCAAGGACTATGATTTTCTGATCAAATATCACCCGGGGAAGGCGAATGTAGTTGCCGATGCCTTGAATAGAAAGTCAGTGGGCATGGCAAATTTGAGTGGTACGTGTATTTTTGATCAGTTCGAGGAGTTGAGGATAGACCTCCAGCCACTGAGGAAGGGTGTTATTATGGTCAATATGTCAGTGTCAGAACCTTTATTCATCCAGAAGATTAAGGACAGTCAGTTGCAGGATCCAGAGTTGGCCAAGATTACAGATCATATAGCAGAACGTCCTGATTTTCGTATCGTTGACGGAGTTCTTTACTATCGTAACCGTTTGTGTGTGCCTAACATCGAG
The DNA here is from genome assembly GCA_028538565.1 of Umbellularia californica. Classification (NCBI taxonomy): domain Eukaryota; kingdom Viridiplantae; phylum Streptophyta; class Magnoliopsida; order Laurales; family Lauraceae; genus Umbellularia; species Umbellularia californica. The sequence goes on along the minus strand of JAPQWN010000005.1, from coordinate 36,219,662 downwards.
GATTTGAGGAATGACATCATGGCAGAAGCTCAAAGTGCGAAGTATTCCATGCACCCGGGCAGCACAAAGATGTATCAGAATTTGAAGGGCAGATTTTGGTGGAACAACATGAAGAGGGAGATTGCCGCGTTTGTCTCTCGTTGCATGACATGTCAGTTGATAAAGGCAGAACATCAGAAGCCTCCAGGATTATTGCAGCCATTAGAGATCCCGGAATGGAAATGGGAACACATTACCATGGACTTTATTTCGGGACTACCGAGAACTAGCAGAGGCAATGACGCGATATGGGTTATAGTGGACAGACTCACCAAGTCAGCTCATTTTATCCCCATGAGGATAGGAAAGAAGATGCACATGTTACCCCTGGCAGAGTTGTTCGTCAATGAGATCGTCAGTAGACATGGACAGCCAGTTTCCATTACTTCCGACAGAGACAGCAGATTCGTATCGAGGTTTTGGAAGACCCTACATGAGTCTATGGGTACGAAGTTGCAGTTTAGTACAGCTTATCACCCTCATACAGATGGTCAGTTAGAGAGGACAATTCAGACTCTTGAGGATATGCTCCGTGCTTGTGTGTTGGATTTCAAGACTCAATGGGATGAGACTTTACCGTTGTGTGAGTTTGCTTACAACAACAGCTACCATTCTAGCATTGGAATGGCGCCCTTTAAAGCTTTGTATGGCAGAAGGTGTAGGACACCTGTTTGTTGGGAAGAAGTTGGCACCTGCAGTTTCCATGGGCCAACTATAGTGAGTGAGACCACTGACAAAGTGAGACAGATTCAGGAATGTTTGAAAGTAGCTCGGAGTAGACAGAAAAGTTATGCAGACGCTCACCGAAGGGATCTACAGTTTAAAGAAGGAGATAAGTTTTCCTGAAAGTGTCACCTACCGGAGGAACATTGAGGTTTGGGTAGAAGGGCAAGTTATCCAGGAGATACATCGTACCATATGATATCATAAGTAAGATTGGTGACGTGGCTTATAGATTAGCCTTACCACCCGAGCTATCTGGTGTACACAACGTCTTCCATGTGTCGATGTTGAAGAAGTACGTCCCCGATCCTTCACATGTACTCCTACATGAGCCGCTGGAAATCAGAGAAGATGCTACCTATGTTGAGAAGCCCATTCAGGTCATAGACTTAAAAGAACAGGAATTGAGGAATCAGACTATTCAGTGGGTGAGAGTACTTTGGGAGAATCACGGGCCGGAAGAGGTGACATGGGAATTGCGAGACCAAGTGCAGAAGAAGTATCCACATCTACTACCCGAGGTGAGTTTTGTATTTTATTTGGAGGACCAAATGCCCTAAGAGGTGGAGGATGTAAGACCCCGACCCGAGTGACCTCGATTAGTGCTAATTACGTCGCGTGTTAATGCTAAGCGTGTTTGATAGAATTTACTAAGTTGGATTAGTATAGTTCTTGTTATAGCTTTGGGAATTTTTAGTGCTTGTGTTAGTGGAGCCCTTTGGGGGTTCCCTTTTGATAGCTTTGCGTTAACTTGGGAATTTTTCCGAACCCAATGACTTGTATGCCTACCCCGTTTCACTCGTTTCGATAATCCCCACAACTTTCATGTTGATTCCATACCCGTCCGGAACTCCGAAACCCAATTTTCTTGCATTGAGGGCAAAACAGTCTTCTTACATGGAATCTATACCCAAAACTCGATATCCCCGAAACCCGCGAAACATATACTTTTTGGAAACTAGATATTTCGGTGATCATTTCTTCCTTCTTCGTCGATTTCATTCGAGATCCCGAAATTAAAGATTTCAGCCCTTAGAGATTTCCATTGGTGGAGCCCAGACCCAACTTGTATAAAAAGAAACCCTTCTCCCTCATTTCCCTTTTTCCAGCACAAACACAAAAGCTAGGGCTTTTCTTCTTCTTCTTCTTCCTCTTGCTCATCCACCACCAAATCTCCACCAAGCTTGCACTTAGAGTACTAATGGTGATCACCATCTTCTTCCTCTCTACTAGAGCTCTCCATTGATACTATTTGTGGAAGGAAGCCACCCATTTTAGAACTCTCTTGAAGCTCATCTTGCCTTTTGAGGACTTTCCTAGTAAGTTTTCCCTCCCAATCTCTTAGATTTGTTTTCTCCTAGTCCTAGAGGAAGTCCATTTTTATTATTGTGAGTTTCTTCTTCTAGTTTCTTGGTTTGACCCATTTTCGGGTTGGTATTTGGGGGTTTTTGTGTAGATTGCACCCTTGGCTTGGAAGAGTGATTAGAAGCTTGGATTTTCTTATTAGAGACCTTGAGGCAAGTGGATTGAATGGATGTTTTGGTTTTAATGATTTCCATGACATGTATGCTTGATTTGTATCTTATTAATGGCTTGTTTCCTTGGCATTCAATGATGTTAAATACTTTTGAAAAGGATTGGTAAACCTCCTTATTGTCTTGAACATGATTTCTAGCCTTTGTTTCATTTGTGGTCTTTAAAATCTTGAATTATAGCTTTTGGTTCATCTTTTGTACAATGCCTAAGTGAATCTTTGTGATGATGGGTGTCTTCCTTCTCTTGGTGATATTATGAATGTAAAAATGGAGAATGAAAGAAAATGGTTTGGAGAAGGGAAGATCCGAATCTGAACCCACTGAAGAAATTCCCGTGACTGGCGGTCAGCTGGCGGTCGCCAAGCGGCTAGCCGCCTGGTGACTAGCGGCTAACCGAGCCAAGTTCGGTTACATTTCCAGAGAGCTGTAACCTCACGGTCAGCTCCGAGGTCAGCTAGTGGCTAACCGCCGTATCCATCAACGGCTAATTGCCATCCAACCGCGTAGTTACGGTCACGTCTTCAGAGAGCTGTAATCTCGCGGTTAGCTAGCGGCTAACCGCCGTATCCATCGACGGCTAACCGCCAGTCAACCGAATTGAAGCGGTCACAATTCCAGAGAGCTGCAATCCCACGGTCAGTCTCACGGTCAGCCAGCGGTTAACCGCCGGATTCACTGGCGGCTAACCGCCATCTGACCGCGAGGTGACCGAAATTCCCTGAATTTATGAATAAGGGGGTGTTGAAGGGAGCTTCCATCCCATTGCTTGTGACCTCTTCAGAGAGCAATGGGCACCGCTCTCCTGGGAATGTGTTCGAAGTAGAGATGAAAGGTTTGTTGGGAGCTCGTTCGATTGAGAAACCACATCATAGAAATTCATTTAAGCATCGAGGCTACTATAGTGTATAAGGAACCCGGCATGCCTTCCAAATTCAAAGAGTACCAAGTTTCATTTATTATACAGACATACGGGATCCCTATTCACCTTGAATTAGTTTTAAACCCCGATATTTTGAAAGTCTATTGCAACTGTTTATTCCAGAAATTTATGAGTTATAATTTATCGATTCCGAAAGCATTGTGTTTGTACTTGCACTCTTTTATAGTCCCGAAATGCATGCCCGACATGATGTGACCCGATATTGAAATGATATTTGTGCGTTGAGCACCCCGTTTTGCTCATCTATACGATTTCATCGTAAGTGTTTTATACATGCCCGATTTCTTGCATATGACCTATGAGTCGGCACCACTGAGCTTGGATAACCTTGTCAGTCTGATCCACTGACTTGGAGATCCATTCCCGTCCCGCCAGCTACAGCATGGATCCCGATACCCAGTTTATTAACCGTGGTCCCGTCCTGATTCCCGGCTCGCTCCCGTGGTTCCCGATATCCGGTTCGCTACCGTGATTCCCGATACCCGGTTTGCTACCGTGGTCCCGTCCCGTATTATTGTATATGTATATGTAAATTGGTTGCACCTCCTCACTTCGGTGACTGAGGTCAACACCCGATACTCTCGTCACTTCGGTGATAGAGGATTTAGCTTCTTGTGGATGCCATCTTGATTGTTTCCCGATTTCCTTGATTGCCTTACCTGTTTTGTGACTGCATATGTGTTTTTATTAAATGAATCATTTACCCCTTGAAAGACATTGTTTAAACAGGTTTGCATATTTTCCAAGGTAAAGGTTTTTATTATTAAATGTTTATTTCTTTTCACCCACCTGCCAGACCGTCGTGTCTGACCCTTTTGCTTTGGTACTCAAGTCTCGTTGTTGGTTATCCCGAGGAGGAGCTAGAGGAGACGGTCGGAGAACCGCAACCGCTAGTTGAGTGGCGTGCTGACGATGTTTTGTAAACATCGGGTTGTCGAGATGCGAAACATTTTGGAGTGGTTGGATTTATATATTTTGGTGGACATTGTTTTGTCTATATTGGCCTTTGTTGGCCTCTATTTTTGGGAGTTGTAGTTAAATTATTGTTGATTAAACTTTAACATGTACTTTTGGGTTACGCTTTAGGACATTGCTCATTCTGATACTTGTTATTCAAATGTAATCAGTCTTGTCATTTTGGAAATGAAATACATGCTTGATTTGCCATACGCTTCTGCAATTATACTATATGGTTATGTGTGTTGGAAAATCCTCACCACGGACACCTGTGGCAAATCACGTGCACGGCGGGTAATGTGTGTTCTTTTATTAAACTGTGTACACCTGGGCATCAAACATACCTGTTCTTAATTACTTCACAATTAGTCCCGATCCCGGATTTGGTCCCCGAACCCGGTCCGGGGTCGCGACAATTAGCCAAAGGGTTATATATAGACATGAGAATAATGGTTGGGCCTAACTTTTCAACAACACATCTTCCACTAGACCTACAATTCTCCATCATTATCTTCTACATCTAGGGTGTCCATCCTTGCCCTTGGATCTTGAAGAGTGAATCACATGTGACTGATCTTTTGTATACAGTCACAGATCTCCACAACTAGTGCATGATTCAAGCCGACGCAGTCCTGTTCGCATTTGTAGCAGCCAGCCTATTTAGATCCGTGCTTCCGCTACATCTACATCCATCATGCTACTACACAGATGTGCTTTAATCATTTTTTATCAAATTGTTGTTTATTTTTGGATTGGAACAAAACGTAAAACATCAAACAACAAAAAACACATGATTAATTCCAATATTATTATAACTTTTGTTCAAGGACAATTGAATGAATGGTAATCCACCAAGGATTGTTTGGTATAACAGCCTTGCAATGTGACCTAGCTACATGATATTGCAGTTGAAATTTAGGAACTACACCTGTTTTATTGAGAAAACCCAATGGCGGTTTAATTTTGGGTGGGGTGGGGTGGGGTGGGGTGGGCTGGGGATAGGTTTGATTAAATGACTTTACACACAAACATGTGCTCATGCACAAAGGATGAACCGTTATTTAGATAGATGTTTTCTTTATCATGACATGGAAAAGAAAAGGCAGTAAATACTTTATTTGTTCTGGTGGTTCATCTTTTCTATGCCTTTCCTCTTTACTGGTGTTTGTTTTACACTCTTTCAGGAGGGTCTGACAGTTGTGGAGAACAGAACTGCTGAAATCATCTCTGAAAATCGTAAGCTGCATGCTAGGAGAAGAGGAAGTGATCCTGCTGCTCTAAGTCAAATGACCAATAGTTCTAGTCCCCAGCAACCATTTCAGAAGCGAGCGGATCAAGAAACCAAACTGAAGGCATCCTGCGACGTAAGGTGGCAAATGTGTATGATGGGACCATGAAGTGTGCATAATTTAGTTAGCATCTTTATAGTCGAGATAATCCATTCCCCATGCCTTTGACCAGATGAATTATTTAGTCTTGTCACTTGGACTTGGTTTGGCCAGGAACGAAACTGACAGCTAATAACATCAATCACTTGAGTCAATTGACAGTCTTCTTTTAGCAGAATCACTGGCTTGCTCTCTGACTTGGCCTTTAACATTTGAAGGAGTTTCTGAAAATTATGTAACTGATATATCCTTTAGTTGCCACACAAAAGTTAAAGTTCATCATTTGGATTGGTTTGTAGTGGACTGTTGGCAACTTTAATGTAGCCAAGACTCAGATGATACTATTTTTCCTGTCGCAAGGGATGAGCTACTAATGCCACCACCAAAACTTCTCTTTCCACATCTCTTCTCTCTACACACACAAGTAAAAAAAATGCCAAAAATTCTCTCTACACACCCCTTTCCCCTCAAATTACCCATCCTCTCTTCGTCACGTTCTCTCTACACTCCCTTTCTTCCCCTCACCCTCACGTGCCTCTCTCTCTCTGCCCGCCACCGCCCTCTCTCCCTCCTCTTCTTGCCCCCTCCGCCTGCCGCCGCCCACTCTTTCACCCCCCCCCCCCATCCACCGCTTGCCGCCGCCCTCTCTCCCTCTCCCTCTCCTTTCTCGCCTTTGTCTGCCACCCGCCGCCGCCCTCTCCCTCTCCCTCTCCCTGTCCCTCCCCCCCCCCCCCCCCCCCCCCCCCCCCCCTCCGGCGATGCTGCTAACGGGGGCGGTGGTGGCTAGGGTGAGAGTGAGGGTGGGTGAGTGTAGAGAGAAAATGGGTAAGGTATGAAACTATGAATGGTGTCCTGTCTGGTAATTTCACACATGGGTATATTATTCTTAAAATAAGGTATGTGGAAAGAGAAGTTTTGGCTGTGGCATTAGTAGCTCTCTATAAAAAATTTGGCAGCTTATTTCATAGACATTTTGGTTAGACCTTTTCTTTCTCATTTGGGTAAAAGGTTTGACTATGGGATTCTGGTAGTCTTCAGGTTGCATTGGCAATGGCTGCCAAAACCAAGCTTCTTGTCCAAGAGCTAAATACCATGAAAGCAGACCTAGCTTTTGCAAAGGAGCGTTGTGCAGAGCTGGAGGAGGAGAACAAAATACTCAGGGAGTCCCATGAAAAAGGAGTTAGTCTAGAAGAAGACGATTTGGTAAGCTTCGACCTTTCTATTTCAATACAGCACCATGCTGAGGCTCCTCATTTAAGTAGGATTTTAATTTTAACTTCTTAGACTTGTGGATGCATAGATGTGTGAGATCCTACCCATGGAACAAAATATCAGCCATTATGCAACATAGCAGCCAATACATCAGGCATAGCGACTGTAACGCCCCATCCATTAATCTCCTATTAATATTAATTAATTGTGTGATTAGTTAGTAAGTGTGTTTAGAGTTTTAGCGAGTCGGGTTTGACGTGTGGCTCATGCGTGCGAAGTCTCGCGCGAGTCCGAGTCCGTTTGGATATCCTTTCGTTGCAGCCCGATCCGGACCCGACCCAAAACTCGACCCGAATCCAACCCAAGGCCCAAACGGGCTGTTTGGTAATTCTCACCCATCCCTTTTAGGTCACGTTGAGCAAACCCCTCCCCCCATTTTCACAACAGCAGCAGCCCTCTCATTCTCTCTTTCACTTATCTCTCTTTCTCTCCCTCACTCTCCTCGCCGCCGCCGAACGACGCCCCATCACTATCGCTGGCCAGTACCACCACCAAGCTCCCCATTCTCTTCTCCATACTCTCATCTCTCATTTCTCACTCATCTCTTCCCAGCAGCAGCAAACCCCATCTCTCTTTCTTTTTCCCCTTTTCTCTTCTCCCTCATCTCACCTCACTGCCGCCCCACTATCCCGGAATCGCCCCATCACCACCGGACCACCTCCGCTGCCGGCGAACTTCCCCATCTCCGGCGAATCAGCCCCACTTCATCCCTCCCTGTTTTCCCCACTTTCCTTTCTTCATTTCTTTCCCCTGTTTCTTTCTTTCATTCCCTGTTTCCTTTCTTTTCTCTCATTACTCTCTCCACCCTCTTGCTGCCAACGTGGATCAGCACCCATTTCATCCATCCCATTCCTTATTTCTCTATCTTTTCATTTCTTTCTTTTCTCTCTTCTTCACTCACCTCTTGCTGCCAACGAAATAACCCAACACCCCACTTCATTTTCTCATTTTCTCTCATCTCATACTATTTTCTCTCATCTCATTTATACTCATATCACCTCATCTCTCCCTCACCTCACTCCACTCACTGTCAACTCACGTTGACTTCTTTCTCACCACCCATTTCACCATTTGCATTTTCTATTTCTTTATTTCTCTCTTTCTTCATTCTTTTTTTCATTCTATCTTTTCCCTCCTCCTTGACAATGGACCACCAAAGAGCCACATCACCACTAATTTAGTGGGCCACCAAATCAAGTGGGCCCCACAACCTCCAATCATCACTATCATCTCCACGTGGACCCCGCAAGCTCAACAATCTCCAATTTGCAAGCCACACTCCATCCACCCATTTATTTGGTAAGCTCATCTCCCCCTTAGGTTGGATTAATTACTTTGGGTATAGTAGTGTGAGAAGGTAGCTTAGAGCCTTACTTTCTTTTGGTTTATGTTTTAATTTAGTTTTTATATTGCTAATATTTTCTTAGGTTTGGTTGTTGGGCATTGGGCTAGGATTTGTGGATTTTCAACCAAAGGCAAGTAGATATTTATATAATGGCTTTGATATGTTTGTCTCTCTTTTGATTCGATGATTTAATGGTGATTTAGATAACCACATGCTCATTGATATCTTTGATTTTAGAAAACATGATAACTATGTTTAATTGTTTAATGAAATGATATCTTAATTGGATGGCTAAATTAGTTGATGAACTTGATGAGAGGGGGTATGGATGTATGTGGAGAGGGCTAGGCCCTATTCTTGTATTTGTCTGCAGGTGTGGATGAAAAGGGAGTTTCTCCCCAACTCAATTCGGTTACAGAAGCTTCATTCTGTTTTCTGAAACCGCGCGGTTGACCGAGGATGAACCGGGGTTCTTTCTTAAGGGCCTCTTTGACTTAGAATTGGATGGAGTTAGGTGGAACCTTGGCTCATTTGACTTTGTACGAGGAGCGTTTTGAGCAGATGATTCCTTGTAGTTATTTCCGTTTTCTCGGGTTTCAATTCATCTCAATCTTGAACGGAATGGGACAACGGGATACCCTTTTTATATCTATGCACGAAGAGATTCCGTTCGGGTATCGCAAACCCTAATTCCTTTTGTTGACTGAGTAGGGTTGTACGAGACTTCGGGAATAACAATTGACTTAGGATTGGATTGTCTATCGCTTTTGATTCTACATTGTACCGTCTGGTACTATCTACATGTAACGAACATGTTCAATAGATCTGTTTGCTTTACTTTGTTTATGGATCACACTGAGAACTTAGATGATGAACTTAGGATCCCTTTTGATGTTCCGTTTGTTTCGAGGTTTGGTTGAAGTGTTGAGACTAGGAGGCTTTGATTGTAAGGCTTGAAGAGAACTACTATTTAAGTTTGTTTGAAGTTTGATTTGATTTGGAATAAAGTAGTTTCTCTAATATTATTGAATCTTGTTCGCGCAAGAAAGCCTAGCCCATCACTGATGTTTATTTAGGATTCCTTGTGTCAGGCACCACTCAGCTGTTAACGTTCAACACAGCTGGGGCACCACCTGTGTGAGGACTTGATCTAGAACCTTGAGGCAAGATTGGGCCAGAGCCCACGGGGCCCGAGCCGCATGAGCCCAAGAAGACCGTCTGCAGTTCGGATTTGGTGTAATGGACACCACTTTGAACACTTTGATTGAAGGGTTATGATCCCAAACTATTTATATCTCCACCACGACTCAATGTGAGTAAGGGAGGGCAATGACACTATCCCGTGGTAATTAGCATATGTGGACCGCCTACTTTGATAGTATGTTTATGATTCAAATGCAATGTGTTTCTTATGATCAGACCGCTATGCATTTCATATGATCTTGTGTATCGTTTACTCTCTTTAGTACTGCATATCTTTAGTGATTTATATATCTATCTGCCTACCGACCGTTGTGTTTGATGATGCTACTCTTGGTGCATAGGTACCGAGCCTTTCTACCCCGAGGAGGAGGAGGCGACGGAGGAGGTTCAGGCAGATCAGCCTGATGACTCCCTAGAGTACAGTACGGACGGCATAGTATAGCCGTATCGACCCCGTACACGAGAGCCTTCATGTTATATCTGATTAGTTTCTTCTTTTGGTTTATTATCTTTTGATTAGGCCTAGTTTTAGTGTGGCCTTCTTATTATTATTAATATTTGGTTAACAGTCTCAAACTTGAACTCTAGATATGATATTCAGTATTTGCTCTTAAACTATACATCTTTAAGATACCAATTGCATTTATGAAGCTTCCGCTAATTGTTATATGTATATTTGAGGAAATGTTTACACCTCACAGCGATCTTCGATCCGGATGGGACATGATTAGGGCCAGGTTGCATTTGATTAATGTTAGAAAATTTTTAATTGGCCCTAATTTCACGCATAACCCCGGTTTCACTTTTGGGGGCGTGACAAGTTGGTATCAGAGCATTACTGGTTTCTAGAATAAAAACAAGTAGAAACCTAAGACGTGTGAGGATTGGTTTTCTTTGGGTATCTTAGCTTTTGTAGATTGTATAGTTTGCATGCTAGATTGAGTCCTATAGGACTAATGTTTCTTATGTTTCAGAATGGCTGGAGGACATACTCGTTCTAATCAAAACAATGACAATGCCAGTTCTAGTGATAATGATTCTGTAGAAGCCAGATTCAATAAGTTAATGCAAGCATTCGTGGCTTCCCAAGAGGCAAATGTACAGAATCAAGCCCAGCAAAGGGAAGATCAGAACAAACAAAGGGAAGACCAGGCTACCTTTCAAAATCAGATGCTACAATTCTTGCAAAGGCCAGCTCCGGCAAGTCAGATCATCATGCCAGCTCGGGTGATAGATCTGAATGACGTATATGACAAGTTTAAGAAGAGGAACCCACCAGTGTTCTATGGGAATGAGGACCCCCTTGATGCTGAAGAGTGGGTAGTTCAGATGGAGAAGATTTTTCAGGTCTTCCAGTGCTCAGGGAAGGAACAGGTTCAGTTAGCAGCTTATATGTTCCGAGGAGTGGCAGAGATGTGGTGGAAATCGGTCAAGACACCTTTCGACACGATAGAGGAGGACATTGCTTGGACTTCATTTCAGACACTATTTCGTACCAAGTACATTCCACCCCACATCCAGGCCCAGAAGCTTGTTGAGTTTGAGACTTTGGTTCAGGGAGAGGACACCATTCAGGTGTATGAGCAGAATTTCACCAACCTTTCTAGGTTTGCACCGACCCTAGTTCGTCTCGAGGCAGATAAGGTGATGCGGTTCATTCGGGGACTGAGACCCGATATTCAGATGGAGGTGACATCTGTCACCCTAGTTACATATGAAGAGAACCTTAAGCGTGCATATTGGGCTGAGGAGTCCATTCAGAAGAAGACCTTATATGCACAGCAGCTTCAGCAAGTACAGGTGCAAGCTAGGAATCCTGGTTCAGGACAGTTTCAGCAGCGTCCACAGCAAGCGTATCAGCAACAGCAGCGTCCACAGCAGCAGTACCAGCAGCAGGGCAAGAAGCCTAGGTTTGACCAGGTACATAGGGCTCATTATGTACATTGTGGTAAGAATTCACATGCGTCTGCGAACTGCAGATGGAAGTCAGGGGCTTGCTTTGAGTGTGGTTTGACGGGTCACCAGATAAGAGATTGCCCTCAGGCACAAGGGCAGGGTGTGAGGAACGCACCTCCTCGACCACCAGTGGCAGCACAGCCTTTGAGGCAGGCACCTCAGCAGCAGCCTCGGGCACCGCAGCAACCACAGCAGCTTAGACTTCCAGCACCCCCACAGAATAGAGGGCAACAGAGGCCCCAGGGACAGCAGAGGCCACAGGGCCAACAGTATGGATAGCACAGACCTCAGGGGCAGCAACAGTATGGACAGCAGTGGCAGCAACAAAGGCCTCAACAGTATGGAAAGCTTTATGCCTTAGATCAGCAGGAGGGCGAGGAAGCAGGAGGAGTGGTGGAAGGTACACGTTCTATCTTAGATGTACCTGCTAGAGTCCTATTTGATTCTGGCTCCACACATTCTTTTGTGTCTCCCATATTTGCTGCATGTTTAGTGGGAGACATAGCTCCATTGCATTGCATTTTGCTTGTTAGTACTCCCTTAGGGAAGACAGTACCGTGTGAGTCCTATTATCCGGCATGCAAAGTGCAGGTGGGAAGTTTTATCCTATCTGCAGATTTGATCATCCTAGGGATGAAAGATTTTGATGTGATACTGGGAATGGATTGGTTATCCACCTACAGAGCAGTTATGGATTGCTTTAACAAGACAGTCAGATTGCAAGTTTTAGCAGATAGTGTAGAAATTGTTGGAGAGAGGAGACCCATGTCCACTAGAGTAATTTCAGCCTTAAGGGCAGACAGATTGATTAGGAGTGGATGTGAAGGCTATGTGGCATTTATCACGGAGGATAAATTGTCCAAAGCGGTGGAGGATATTCCAGTTGTTTGTGAGTTCCCGGATGTCTTTCCGGAGGAGATACCTGGATTACCACCGATTCGAGAGATTGATTTCACGATTAAGCTTGTGCTAGGAACGGCACCGATATCGAAAGCACCTTACCGCATGGCTCCAGCAGAACTAAGAGAGTTGAAAGTTCAGTTGCAGGATCTCTTGGATAGAGGATTTATGAGACCGAGTGTATCACCTTGGGGTGCACCAGTTTTGTTCGTGAAGAAGAAGGATGGATCGATGCGTAAGTGCATAGACTACAGGCAGCTGAATCAGGTTACGATCAAGAACAAGTACCCGTTACCCAGGATAGATGAGTTGTTTGATCAGTTGCAGGGAGCACAGCATTTCTCTAAGATAGATTTGAGATCAGGGTACCATCAGATACGAGTCAGGGATCAAGATGTGTAGAAGACAGCCTTCAGGACCAGATATGGACATTATGAGTTCTTGGTTATGCCATTTGGGTTGACCAACGCACCAGGAGTATTTATGGCTTTGATGAACATAGTCTTTGCACCATGCTTAGATAAGTTCACAGTTGTATTCATAGACGATGTTCTAGTCTATTCGAAGCCCAGAGATGAACATGCAGAGCATTTGAGAAGTTCATTGCAGATTCTGAGAGAGAACCAGCTCTATGCCAAGCTTAGTAAATGTGAATTTTGGCTTGAACAAGTGTCTTTTCTTGGACACATCATCTCTAAGGAAGGTTTATCAGTAGATCCAGAGAAGATTGAGGCAGTAGTCAATTGGCAGAGCCCGAAGTCAGTGTCAGAGATCAGGAGTTTTCTCGGTTTGGCAGGTTATTATAGAAGATTTGTGAAGGGATTCTCCAGTATAGCAGCCCCATTGACCAAATTGACAAAGAAGGATGTTCCTTTTGTGTGGACAGAGCAGTGTGAGACTAATTTTCAGGAGCTGAAAACCAGATTGACCACAGCCCCTATTCTTACGTTACCTACAGGGAATGGAGGGTTTGTGATTTTTACAGACGCTTCAGGCATTGGATTGGGATGTGTACTCATGCAGGAAGGAAAAGTAGTGGCCTACGGGTCCAGACAGTTGAAAGAACATGAAAAGAGATACGCTACCCATGACTTGGAGCTTGCAGCAGTGGTTATGGCACTGAAGATGTGGAGACATTATCTGTACGGAGAGAAATTCGAGGTTCATTCGGATCACAGGAGTCTTCAGTATCTGTTTGGTCAGAAGGATTTGAACATGAGGCAGAGCAGATGGATGGAATACATCAAGGACTACGATTTTCCGATAAAGTATAATCTAGGGAAAGCAAATGTGGTTGCAGATGCATTGAGTAGAAAGACAGCGAATACCGGATGCTTACAAACAGAGTGGTCTTTGACAGAGTTATTCAGAGATTTGGCCATAGAGTTCCAGCCTCAGAGTGAGAAAGTCATGGTTGCCAACATGCTTACTTGGGAACCAGAGATTCTTAGCAGAATCAAGGGCAGTCAGAGAGAGGATCTAGAGTTAGTCAGACTGATAGACAGCATAGCAGACAGGCCAGAGTTCAGACTCATAGATGGAGTGTTGTATTGCCAGGACAAATTATGTGTACCGAGTGTACATGATTTGAGGAACGAGATTATGGTTGAGGCACACCATTCTCGTTATGCTATTCACCTAGGGAGCACCAAAATGTACCAAAACTTGAAGAGTTTTTACTGGTGGAACAACATGAAGAAGGACATTGCAGGATTTGTCTCGAGATGCCTAGTGTGTCAGCAAGTGAAGGTTGAGCATCAGAAACCTCCAGGGTTACTCCAACCATTGAAGACACCGAAATGGAAGTGGGAGCACATCACCATGGATTTCGTTGCAGGATTGCCACCCACGAGGGACAATGATAGTATTTGGGTGATTGTTGACAAACTCACCAAGTCAGCACACTTTATTCCGATGAAGATGAAAGGATCCATGGATATCTTGGCACATAAGTACATCAACAACATCGTCAAATTGCATGAAATTCCAAAGTCCATTGTTTCAGATAGAGATATGAGGTTTGTGGGCAGATTTTGGGTCAGTTTGCAAGCAGCTTTGGGTACTACATTGAGTTTCAGCACTGCGTATCACCCTCAGACAGATGGACAGACGGAGAGGACCAACCAGACTATGGAGGATATGTTGCGGGCATGTGTTCTAGATTTCGGAAAAGACTGGGAGAAGAGTCTTCCTTTGTGTGAGTTTGCCTACAACAACAGTTACCACTCCAGTATCGGGATGGCACCGTTCGAGGCATTGTACGGACGGAAGTGCAAGACCCCAATTTGTTGGGAAGAGATTGGTGTTCGGAGTTTTCACGGACCTTCAATCATCAGTGATACCAGTGAGAAGGTGAAGCAGATCGTCGACAGGCTGAAGATTGCAAGAGACCGTCAGAAGAGCTATGCAGATCCCAAGAGGAGGGATTTGGAGTTTCAGGTAGGAGACAAGGTATTTCTCAAAGTCTCACCGACTAGAGGAACTATGAGATTTGGTCAGAAAGGAAAATTGGCTAGAAGGTACATTGGACCGTTTGAGATTGATATGCATGTGGGCGAAGTGGCTTATAGATTGATACTACCAGCAGAGTTAGCAGGAGTTCATAGAGTTTTTCACATTTCCATGCTGAGAAAGTACATTCCAGACCCTTCACACGTGCTACATCACGAGTCTTTGGATGTTCAGCCAGATGTTACATTTGTGGAGAGACCGAAGAAGATCATTGATACTAAAGAGCAGGTGTTGAGGACAAGGACTATTCATTGGGTCAAAGTACAGTGGGAACATCACAGTCCAAGGGAAGCGACTTGGGAACTCAGAGATCAAGTCAAGGAGAACTATCCCGAGTTATTGCCAGAGGTGTGTAGGGATTTGGAGGACCAAATATCCTAAGGAGGGAAGGATGTAACGCCCCGTCCATTAATCTCCTATTAATATTAATTAATTGTGTGATTAGTTAGTAAGTGTGTTTAGAGTTTTAGCGAGTCGGGTTTAACGTGTGGCTCATGCGTGCGAAGTCTCGCGCGAGTCCGAGTCCGTTTGGATATCCTTTCGTTGCAGCCCGATCCGGACCCGACCCAAAACTCGACCCGAATCCAACCCAAGGCCCAAACGGGCTGTTTGGTAATTCTCACCCATCCCTTTTAGGTCACGTTGAGCAAACCCCTCCCCCCATTTTCACAACAGCAGCAGCCCTCTCATTCTCTCTTTCACTTATCTCTCTTTCTCTCCCTCACTCTCCTCGCCGCCGCCGAACGACGCCCCATCACTGTCGCTGGCCAGTACCACCACCAAGCTCCCCATTCTCTTCTCCATACTCTCATCTCTCATTTCTCTCTCATCTCTTCCTAGCAGCAGCAAACCCCATCTCTCTTTCTTTTTCCCCTTTTCTCTTCTCCCTCATCTCACCTCACTGCCGCCCCACTATCCCAGAATCGCCCCATCACCACCGGACCACCTCCGCTACCGGCGAACTTCCCCATCTCCGGCGAATCAGCCCCACTTCATCCCTCCCTGTTTTCCCCACTTTCCTTTCTTCATTTCTTTCCCCTGTTTCTTTCTTTCATTCCCTGTTTCCTTTCTTTTCTCTCATTACTCTCTCCACCCTCTTGCTGCCAACGTGGATCAGCACCCATTTCATCCATCCCATTCCTTATTTCTCTATCTTTTCATTTCTTTCTTTTCTCTCTTCTTCACTCACCTCTTGCTGCCAACGAAATAACCCAACACCCCACTTCATTTTCTCATTTTCTCTCATCTCATACCATTTTCTCTCATCTCATTTATACTCATATCACCTCATCTCTCCCTCACCTCACTCCACTCACTGTCAACTCACGTTGACTTCTTTCTCACCACCCATTTCACCATTTGCATTTTCTATTTCTTTATTTCTCTCTTTCTTCATTCTTTTTTTCATTCTATCTTTTCCCTCCTCCTTGACAATGGACCACCAAAGAGCCACATCACCACTAATTTAGTGGGCCACCAAATCAAGTGGGCCCCACAACCTCCAATCATCACTATCATCTCCATGTGGACCCCGCAAGCTCAACAATCTCCAATTTGCAAGCCACACTCCATCCACCCATTTATTTGGTAAGCTCATCTCCCCCTTAGGTTGGATTAATTACTTTGGGTATAGTAGTGTGATAAGGTAGCTTAGAGCCTTACTTTCTTTTGGTTTATGTTTTAATTTAGTTTTTATATTGCTAATATTTTCTTAGGTTTGGTTGTTGGGCATTGGGCTAGGATTTGTGGATTTTCAACCAAAGGCAAGTAGATATTTATATAATGGCTTTGATATGTTTGTCTCTCTTTTGATTCGATGATTTAATGGTGATTTAGATAACCACATGCTCATTGATATCTTTGATTTTAGAAAACATGATAACTATGTTTAATTGTTTAATGAAATGATATCTTAATTGGATGGCTAAATTAGTTGATGAACTTGATGAGAGGGGGTATGGATGTATGTGGAGAGGGCTAGGCCCTATTCTTGTATTTGTCTGCAGGTGTGGATGAAAAGGGAGTTTCTCCCCAACTCAATTCGGTTACAGAAGCTTCATTCTGTTTTCTGAAACCGCGCGGTTGACCGAGGATGAACCGGGGTTCTTTCTTAAGGGCCTCTTTGACTTAGAATTGGATGGAGTTAGGTGGAACCTTGGCTCATTTGACTTTGTACGAGGAGCGTTTTGAGCAGATGATTCCTTGTAGTTATTTCCGTTTTCTCGGGTTTCAATTCATCTCAATCTTGAACGGAATGGGACAACGGGATACCCTTTTTATATATATGCACGAAGAGATTCCGTTCGGGTATCGCGAACCCTAATTCCTTTCGTTGACTGAGTAGGGTTGTACGAGACTCCGGGAATAACAATTGACTTAGGATTGGATTGTCTATCGCTTTTGATTCTACATTGTACCGTCTGGTACTATCTACATGTAACGAACATGTTCAATAGATCTGTTTGCTTTACTTTGTTTATGGATCACACTGAGAACTTAGATGATGAACTTAGGATCCCTTTTGATGTTCCGTTTGTTTCGAGGTTTGGTTGAAGTGTTGAGGCTAGGAGGCTTTGATTGTAAGGCTTGAAGAGAACTACTATTTAAGTTTGTTTGAAGTTTGATTTGATTTGGAATAAAGTAGTTTCTCTAATATTGTTGAATCTTGTTCGCGTAAGAAAGCCTAGCCCATCACTGATGTTTATTTAGGATTCCTTGTGTCAGGCACCACTCAGCTGTTAACGTTCAACACAGCTGGGGCACCACCTGTGTGAGGACTTGATCTAGAACCTGGAGGCAAGATTGGGCCAGAGCCCACGGGGCCCGAGCCGCATGAACCCAAGAAGACCGTCTGCAGTTCGGATTTGGTGTAATGGACACCACTTTGAACACTTTGATTGAAGGGTTATGATCCCAAACTATTTATATCTCCACCACGACTCAATGTGAGTAAGGGAGGGCAATGACACTATCCCGTGGTAATTAGCATATGTGGACCGCCTACTTTGATAGTATGTTTATGATTCAAATGCAATGTGTTTCTTATGATCAGACCGCTATGCATTTCATATGATCTTGTGTATCGTTTACTCTCTTTAGTACTGCATATCTTTAGTGATTTATATATCTATCTGCCTACCGACCGTTGTGTTTGATGATGCTACTCTTGGTGCATAGGTACCGAGCCTTTCTACCCCGAGGAGGAGGAGGCGACGGAGGAGCCCGAGGAGGAGGAGGCGACGGAGGAGGTTCAGGCAGATCAGCCTGATGACTCCCTAGAGTACAGTACGGATGGCATAGTATAGCCGTATCGACCCCGTACACGAGAGCCTTCATGTTATATCTGATTAGTTTCTTCTTTTGGTTTATTATCTTTTGATTAGGCCTAGTTTTAGTGTGGCCTTCTTATTATTATTAATATTTGGTTAACAAGTCTCAAACTTGAACTCTAGATATGATATTCAGTATTTGCTCTTAAACTATACATCTTTAAGATACCAATTGCATTTATGAAGCTTCCGCTAATTATTATATGTATATTTGAGGAAATGTTTACACCTCACAGCGATCTTCAATCCGGATGGGACATGATTAGGGCCAGGTTGCATTTGATTAATGTTAGAAAATTTTTAATTGGCCCTAATTTCACGCATAACCCCGGTTTCACTTTTGGGGGCGTGACAGCGACCTAGACAATAGTGCTTCTGCGAAGGCTGCCCCTGGTCCAAAGATGGGACAGTTTTTATGCAACACATCATCATAATTGGAATCATATTACAATTAACTGGGCTCTTGGTTTTTATATCACACATGCACAGATAAAATTGGATGGCAATACATTTTAGCTATCAGTTTGTTGTTCCAGCATACCTGTGGCATCTGCTTGGTAAGTGGCTGGCCTATCCCTTTTTTTTTTTTTTTTTGCCATCTGGCCTATTCTTTGCTCAGGCCTCAGGGCTAGATTTACTGGGCTTCAACCCTTCCAGAAGTAACTTTCACACTTCATTCAATGATGCTTCATTAGTCTCCATTTCCTTGGAATGATCATCTTATATAAATTCATGGATTATTACTATAGATCAATTAGAATAGGCGTATTAGATGAGTAAATCCTACTGCATCTCAGTGCCAAAGGCTGTTTCGAAAGAAGGGAAACTGCCTTGAGTAGGCATCAGGGCAATCACGAGATCCAGGACTACCAGCCAATCTTAAAACTAGCCCTTGATCCAGATGCATTGCAGCATGCGTCATAGGATTGGTTGGACGCTCTATGCACCTGGATGTATCATCTGTTGTATGAATGCTATTTTTTCTGCTTAATATTAAGTTATAATTGTAGTATAATACATTAATATCTCATTATTATTGTAAGTTTAGAATTATGGCATCTACTGGGGGAATCAAGGGGCCAGATTTGTTTTAGGGCTATAACTAAAGTTATAAATATCATTGCTTAGGAATGACCCAATGCCTATTGTTTAGCACATCATATATTAGTTTGGGAGTTTGTCCCGTTTGCTAGATATTCTATTAATGGTTCTGTCTTGTAAGTTGTCATCACTCTTTGCCAAACCCAAATTGATGGAATAAGGCTCTCCTGCTAGTGATGATGGTTCTTATATAATTTCTGTGGACAGGCATAAAAATGTTTTAAGAGTCCTAATTTGGAGACTGAAATTTATATTTCCAAGTTTGGCCTACTAACTGAAATCATTCAATTAGTAGATTATTCTTTTTTCTCTATGCTTCAACTGATGAATGGTCCTTTTGCAAATTAGTACTAATTTTATGAGTGTAGTGTGGGTAGTTTTATTTATTTTTTATTTTTTACTTCTTTTTTTGGATTCCCTTTGGAAGCTTATGATCTTGTACAATGTTTACTTCCTGGGCCCGACGTTTAGGCTTGCAGGCTGGATCTGGACAATGGGCTGGTCTCTCACATGCTTTGGCCATGACAGATCCACATGCAACCATATCTAGAGCTAGACCTCTGCTGGTTCTACCATCTAATAATGCATGCTATGGTAATCACCTATCTACAACTGTCCTAAGCCCGAACCCTTCCATTGCGGGCCAGTGGTGGACCTACGTTGTATTCATTTGGGGCGGTTGCTTCAGGTTAAAATTGAAATCTGTATAGATTTCAGTGGTGTCTTGGTGCAGGGCGGAGCAATTTGGGACACGATCTAGGGTAGTTGCCCCACATTAGAATTGAAATCACCATAGAGTTGAATGGGGCCTTGGAGCATGTCCCATATGTCTAAACTTGTCGCTCTACATATGTCTAAAGATAGCCCTACATATGTAAAGCTTCATTGGTAAAAAAAAAAAAAAAAAAAAGAAGAGTTTGCGGCAATACATCACTCTCCCTCTTTTTTTGAAACTTCTTCGTGCCAATTGTCGATTGAACTCCTCGTCGCCGGTCCCTATTTACTTTGTAGACTACTTCATCTTTATTTGCCAAACATATCTAGTATAATCCTTCTGAATCACTCTATACCTAAATCTAAACGCTTAATCACCAAATCCTAATTCCAAAAACCGAATCCCCAAATCCTAATCCATACACTAAGCCTTAAGCCACAAAATCTGAGTGCATATGCAAAAACCCAAAGATAACCAAATCCATTTCTGTTATCATGTCTTCTTACCCCACTATGATTAAGATGGAATTCCACTCCCATTGTCCAAAGATTGGAGGCTTTGAGAAAGTGAAAAGGGAAAGGATGGGTGTCCTTAAAATGTTCTTGTATTCGGTTTTTCTCGTACCTCCAATCACCTTGAATTTGCAGTGACGCCCATTGGACATTGATTTTGACATAAAGATTTAGTGAAACATGATAATGTGAGTTTGAATATTTAAGATTAAGTTAGAATTATTTTTTATCCGTCTAATACTTTATAGTACTTCTGACTAACAACCTCTTCATTGTCCATTCTTCACTAACTTGATGTATCTATTTGAGCTCCATGAGTTGGACATTTTTCTAAAGAAAAGTGCTACTATTTGGTAAAAGTCAAGAAATTTTTTTGTTCAAATGCCAAGTCTAGCAAAATTTTAGCCCCACCTAAACAAAAATCATGCATCCGCCACAAGGCCTGAACATGGTTAGAGGAGAGGAAAACAAAAGGCCCAAAGTTGGGGACAATCCTTTGCCCCATGTTCTGTGAGAGTTACATGGGTTCGCCTGTCATTCAAACTTTTCCAAGGCAAACCTCACTCGAGCAATAACTAGTATAAACCGCTGTCCTTTTCAATTGATATTAAATGCCATCTCTGATAACTTACAATGCTTTGAACCTAATTCTTAGTGACTCATTGTTGTGACCCAGATACGCCTTCAACTTGAGACACTGCTAGCAGAGAAGTCTCGTTTAGCAAACGAGAATTCCATCTATGCCCGCGACAATCGGTTCCTGCGGGGAATCGTGGACTACCACCAGCTCACCATGCAAGATGTTATCTCCGTGAATGAGGGCACTGAAGAAGTTATGGAGGTCTACCCAATTCCAGATACAATGGTGGTCTTGGATGCTGTGCCCTCTAAACCATCTGTTTTGGCAGCTCCACCAGTCTCTGCTAATCAAATCGTCCTGAACGGCCCTCCCACACTACACACTGCACTAACAAGCACAGATGTGGTTTCCACTGATGTTGTAGTAATTCCATCAAGTGAAGACCAGAAACAAGACAATGCTCTACAAGCAACCTCTGTATAGCATTTGCTGATAACCAAACCGAGCTCTTCTCGAGGATGCTTCTTGTACTTGCCTGTGTGTAGCAGCGGACCCAGAATTTTTATTTGAGGAGTGCGAACCTTAATAGGTAGTATGGTTATGGAGGCAAAATTGAGGATTTTCAAGTGGATTTTGAGGGTGGGTCCATAATTTATAATGGATTTTTTAAAATGTACTCTGGTTTAACGTGTGCGGCCGCACCTGCGTGGTTTTGCATGGGTCTGCCCGTGTGTATGTGTCCTTCAGCCTTGCCATTTCATCAGCTTGGTCAGTTGCCCGGTTTAATTTGTTGTCTGTAATTGTCTTCACGTCATCTCCTATCTCTGGCCTTTCTATAATTGATTTGATTAATTATTTGTGACTGTATGTATTGAGATCTGTTGTATGTAATCCTCAGGAAAATGAAAGTGATTGATCTGTATATCAGCTATAGAATGAAATGTCAATTTGTTTTGCCCTTTCCTTCTTTGGAATGAAAATTTAAGAACTGTTTTGGGAAATGGAGTTCGCATCTTAAACTAATATATTATAAGCAGACAGGCCAATATCTTTTACATATTGGATGAGCTTTAAAGATGAGCCTTCACATATTCTTCTGCTTGCCTCAAGAAGACTTTGTCTGCTTTTCCTCGGAAGTCTATGTTTTGGAATTAGATTATATCATTATGCACTATCATTTTTTTTCTTGCACCGGTGAGTACGTTAGTGCTCGGAACCTCCTCTCAGACGTCTCGATCGCGCTCCGAAAATGCAGATTGGCGTTTTGGGAGTAGATTCGTTCTCAGAGCATAGTTCG
The DNA here is from genome assembly GCA_028538565.1 of Umbellularia californica. Classification (NCBI taxonomy): domain Eukaryota; kingdom Viridiplantae; phylum Streptophyta; class Magnoliopsida; order Laurales; family Lauraceae; genus Umbellularia; species Umbellularia californica. Next base: position 36,197,359 of record JAPQWN010000005.1, on the reverse strand, counting down.
ACCGAATATGGAGCGAACCATGCAGAGTTTTTGGTTTTATCTACATTTTTTTCTGTAAGCTTAGCATTTATCTTTTGAATGAAGTAACTTCTTCTGACTTATTAATTATTGTCTATTTTATGTGATCAAATTACAAAGTTAATTTTTTTTCTATTTTTATACTTGAATATATGAATAAAATATATTTGTGCCCATTAGTTAATTGCTTATAAATCCACAAGAACTATGTTGTGTAGGCGCTCGCACTCTAGGCATTTAGGTGAGTATACACACTTAAGTCCTCCACCATCAGCCTACAGCCAGGTCAACATTCAATATCATAGGTCAATGCATGGCGAGTAGTTTATTGCTATCATTATTGACATTCCCTTCTGCATCAATATGCTCACATTTTGAGGTAAAATTGATACATGTGTTACCCATTACCATATCATATTATTGGAAGGCACATTTTTAGAAACACAAAATGGTTTTTTTAATAAATTATTTAGGGCCAATTTGTTTGTGTGGAATTGAATTTCTAGGAATTTTAAGAAATATATTTCTATTGAAATTGGAACTTATGTTTGGGTTGTAAGAAAATTTTATGCTAGTTGTCAACTTACCTAACACAATCCTCCTTTATCCGGGCTTGGGATTGGCAGTAAAAACTAGCGGAATTTTATAGAACTAGAGCTAATAAAAAAAAAAAAAAAAGGCAGAATTCATGTAGCCGACCCCGACATATATTTGGGACAAGGCTTTAATGATGATGATGATGATGATGATATCTCTATGGAAATGGCTAGAATTGAAGAAACAAGGGTAAATGGAATCAAATAATCCATCCTTTGGTGGAAAATGACTCCCATGGTGGAAAATGACTCCCAAGCCATCATCCTAACCCTAATAAATCAAATCCTAAGAAGGCAAGTGTAACGACCTGAGCCCACAGTCCACATGATATTGTCCTCTTTGGCTCATGAGATTTCAACATAATCTTGTCACACAATTTAAAAAAGGCCTCATGCGGGATTAAGGTCATGTCTCACACATATATAACCAATGTTTCTGATGTGGGACTTATGCACCACTGCATACCCAGTCCTCGTCGGACCCAACACCCTTCTATAGGAGGACATGGCTTTGATACCATCTGTAACGAGCCAACTACGTGATATTCTCTGCTTTTGGTAATGAGATTTCAACATAATCTTGCCACACGGTTTTAAAAGGCCTCATGCGGAATTAAGGTCGGATCTCACACATATATAATCAAGATCAAGACTAACATATTTCCGATGTTGGACTTATGCACCACTGCATATCCAGTCCTCATCGGACCCAACACCCTTCTATAGGAAAACCATGGGTGTGGCAGTAAGGTCCCATCTGCATTTTCGCCTTATATCATGCGTTACTTATCTCTATAATATTCCTTTGTTAAACTCATTTTATCATAAATTCTTTCACATATTAGTTAGTTTGGTATTTCTATAATTGGACCGGAACTAGAAGCTATGACCCATATCCATCACTGCATATACTATATTAACAGAGCTCAATATTACAAATTCTAGTAATCAACCTGCCTAACTTAATCCAAAATATACTTAAGAGTTAGAACTTGTTCAAGCATAATCTGGGCTCATTTGAGCTTAAGCTCAAACTTAGCTACATGGAACTTCGACCGGTCACATCGTAGGTCAAAAGTCCATTCTAATTCTGCCTGATGGAGCTGCGGTCTCTGCTTTTGTTCATATAATATATAATTTAGTGATCAAAATCTTATGCAAATTCCTTGAGATGGCCGAGTTGGTCTAAGGTGCCAAATTATGATTCTGGTCCGAAAGGGCGTGGGTTCTAATCCCACTCTCAACACTTACTATGCCCGTCGGAAGCCTAAAATAATGATATGATCCCAATATCGTATCAGTTGATATGCAACAAAATCCAAGAAAAACAAGATGAAGAAATTGGGAAAATAATGATACGATCCCAATATTGTATCAGTTGTCATGCAACAAAATCCAAAAAAAACAAGATGAAGAAATTGGGAAAATAATGATACGATCCCAATATTGTATCAGTTGATATGCAACAAAATCCAAAAAAAACAAGATGAAGAAATTGGGAAGATGGTCCCTTCGAGTAATACAAATCCATTGCACTCGTCTTTAAATAACTGCAATTTCTCAATCCAAGCGTTAAACAAAGCCTAATCAAGAATATACCTTATTTAAATAAGGGTGATATTTAGGTGAGAACAGTTCTCACGTAATATGCGAGAAGTGTCTTCACAGCCGGTTGATCATGAAAGTGGATCCAACGGCTGCCTTCATTCTCATTTAACAGGTCATTTCGATGAGGCCAGCCCAACCTTTTCATTTCCCCCTTTCGACAGCTCCAAAATCCCCAAATCAAGAGCCCTTTACTCTTCCCTTTTCAACCATTCCAATCGAAAGTCTTCTCCAGATTTTCCACTGCTCTCCACTCCAACCCCTATGCAACGTCTCCTCTCCATTTCTCCAAGCCCTGAGCAGTGTCTCTTTTTTCATATCCATCTCCTCATTTGGGCTTCTCCATCGTCGTTCTTTTTAGAGACCTCCAAATGCAGAGATCATCTCCATCATCGTTCTTTGTAGCAGCACCATCACCGGAGAGAGAGACCATCACCATCAAAATCGCCAAAAGTTGAGAAGATTATTGTAGCTTCCTTTTGATCTCCACCGCCCCAAATTTCCATCCCCCTCTCCATCGTCGACGATCATCTCCATCGCCGGTTTGCATCATCATCGTAGAGCGGCCTCCAATCTCCCTCCCTCTCTCGGCGGACCCACCCAAGAATGAAGTGTAGAACAAACCTTGCATTTAGAAGGTATCCATGCTATGACGTCTCATTTTTCTGTGTTTTTATTTTTTTGAAAAATGCCTCTCACTATATTTCGGTGATGGAGCCATCGAAGATTTTCGAACCCTAAGATGAAATCGATGGAGCAATCGATCTTCTTCTCATTTTAGGTTTTAGAGGGGTGAGAGACGACTGGATCTGGGGCGAGCGCTGGAGTTGTGCCTTTTACTACCATGAATGGTATTAGCAGGAAAAAGAAAGAAAGCACTAGCTTATGTTAAGCCATGGTCTCATTCCATAATGCTCGATGATACTTTGCTAATGTTAAAGGCAATATGTTCCCTAACCCGATATGCCTTTGTCATGCTGAATACCCATTATATCATCTCTGTTTACTTGATTTGGCGGCCAAGATTTAAACAAGATTTGAGGGTGTGATGGGGTCCTCCAGATCCACCTTGCTCATTAAGAATGTTCATTCTCTAGTTTGTGTAGGTTTATTGGTACCAATCAGTTTCCCCTCATCTGAATATTATAAGTCTCCATTAGGGGAAAAAAAGAAGGTCTAAAAACTGTTTAGGGTCGAAAATAAATCCACATCTAATTCAAGTTAATGCTTAATTCAATCCAAAGGTCATGAGATGGAGCCAGCTAGGTGCAATCTATTACAAAGAGCTTGGATCAATGTCACCATATTTCTGCTTTGAATGTCCATATAGTACATAACTTAAACCGTATTGCCATTTTGAATTCCCGGTTATATACCAAAAAAATTTACTGTCACACTGATTGCAGTTTGTTTGTTTGTTTCAGGTGCCATAAAAAAGGATTTTGATTGCTGCTGAAAATGATTGTATACAGGATTTAGTGGTGCTCATGTTGGATCTTTTGATACCTGAAGGTGTTTCAGGGTTTGAAGTTGTATTTTTTGGTGCATTTGGTTCTTCTTAGTTGTATTGGTTTTTTAAGATAGAAGGGGGGAAAGTTGGATTGGGCTTGTTTGGGATGTATGATTCTTCCATTTGTGTTAAACTTTCCTTGTAATTTGGTTTGTGTAATTCTCATTTTGAGATGTAGAAGATATGTAAAGAAGTCAAGTGAAATGAAATGCCTCTTCTTCTTATTATTGTTGTTTTGTTTCTGATGAGTGATGGATCTGTGAATTCATTTTCTTCATGTTCTTGGGACAAACCCAATAGCCTTGAAATCATAGTGATTAGAAGTTCACAACTCCCAGTCCATCATTCATTTTAGGATGAGCAAGCACAGAGAATGGCCCACAAAATTCTTTGGGATTGACAGGGCCCATAGGTTCATGTTTTAATTGTGATGTGAAGGGGGGAACTGCAAAAGGAATAAAGGTCTAGGAAATAGAGGAAATGGAAATCTTTCAAAACCATGGAAGCAAGCTTACAGAGGAGAATTTTCATACATCAGAAAAAAAAAAAAAAAAAAAAGCTCTGGCGTTGTTATAGGGATGGTTTCTCTATCATATACATTCAGTGTAAGATTTACAGTTACAATTTGTATTTGTTTAATCACAATCATGTAGGCACAAGTGTCCCATGCCCATGGTGAATGACATAGCACCAAAATTTCATAGTTTATAGTATCCGCGTTCATGTTATTTGTTACTGTTAGTTTTCTGTTACTATTAGAAAAGGTAAGCTACAATTTGTAATTGCCTGATTTTGGTGTACATAGATACATATGGATGCAGGAGAGGAGAATGGTGTAATGAGTCTCCACTTTATCTAAAACCTAATTCAGCCTGTCACCTTACTAAAAAAGCAAGCCTAAAAAGAGAGTGAGATCGGTTTTTCGCATAGACTAAACAACAAAAACTTTTTTAAGGGTTTGCTGCCTTTCATTCAATGATCAACTATAGAAGCAAGAAATTTACAGGGGGGAATTCTCATACAAACTAGATTTCTAAATCCTAGACGTTTCTACTACTTCCTCCATGACACCACCACAACAGCAGATCTATCCATCAAGACAGCTGAGAATATCGGCGTCATTGCTGTTCCTGAGATCTCAGTGGTTCAACTCTCACCAGACCATCTTTTTTGTGGCTACAAGCAATGTCTTGTCTCTTCAACTGCAACATATAATCGTCTCTCCATATCAAACAAATCATCTCTCCATGTAAGCATTTTGGCACATAATCATTGGAAATAAAATACGCCATGACATGCTCTTGACCTATGAAAAAAGAGCATTTGATGAGACTACAATAGAAAAAACAATTTTAAAGACATGAATGGCTAAAAAAATAGTTGATCTACTGAAATCATTCTGAGAAAATTAAACAATTAACAGCCACAAGGGCAAATTAAAAGAACAAGTAAAGAAAAGTAATCACACTTCAAATTAAAACTGTTCCTACCTCCATTTCCTATTTCCTCTAATTCATCCGATAGCATCCTAAGAAGACAAGAAACTATTGAACATCACAAATGATACTCAAAATGTTTTGTATACAACTGGACTGACGATTGACATCATCTGGGACCATCACCCAATAATGCACACGCTAAACTAAATCCAAAGCAATTGAGACACAACATTGCCAAGAATTTAAATAACCAATATGTATGAGAAATTCAATCCACGCCTTTTCTATTTCATTATTCAACAAAATCAATTGGCAATGTAGTGCTTGACGCTTTGCCACTTCACATTATGCCATTCTTTGTAGCAGCACATACTCAAAGGAGGTATATGAACAGAAATATATCACGTTTATAATCTTGTAGTGATAAAGTAAAATCTTGCCTGTCAATTTTAATGTCAAGTTTTTGTAAAAGAACTAAAAAAAAAAAAACCAGAGAGGACATAGGAAGAAAGGAACCAGGCCCTGTTTCTTCGGCGGGAGAGAGGAGAGGGGATTTTTTCGATAGGAATGGAGGAAAGGGAACGAGCTAACTAGCACCTGTTTCTCTAGAGACGAGCTTCTTCCATTCTATCTTCCTAGGTTAGTCGGCCAAGATATGGATGGATATGAAAGTGCAGGCTAGAGCCAATGACTAAGTCCTAGGGGAGGGGGGGTGAATAGGACTAATCGTATTCATTTGCCAATTTTAATTTTCTAAGTCCGATTTTAATCGAACCAGAACAAAGAACAAAAACAAACACAAATAAGAGTATAACTTATGCGGAAAATGTGTTCAACAAGAGAGTGCTTAAATAGTAAAGACGTGACAAAATTAGTTTTAAGATGATAAGCACAAGTGTGTGTCAATTAAACTTAGTGATGAAATATCATACGTATCAATTTCCACAACATACAGAAATGTAAATCATGCAATAGAGAAATAGACACAGGGGATTTATAGTGGTTCGGTCATATAGACCTACATCCACCCTCAAGAGTCACACAGTCCCTTGGTTCCACTAAGAGGAATCAAACTACACAAGTATTGATTCTACCTCAATTTTATTATTGAGGTTCAATCACACAGATCTACTCCTCACACAATTATAGAGTGATTTAGTCACACATATCTGAACCACTATCACATTATACACATATTGTAGAAGTTTGAAGAAGGGTGAACACTTGCCTTTGATGAAGATTGAAAGTGTTCTAAGGAGCTCTAATCGTAGTCGAAGCTTTCACCTCTTGACGACCTCTTGGTGTTGAGAAGGATGCTTCCAACGTGTTGCACAACCAAGGTTCAGAGGTTTGGTCTTCTAGGATTACAAAGATAAGGCTTGCATAGCATAAGGGATCCTAGAAGAAGCTCTTCCTCACAACACACTCATCTTTGAGCTAATGAAGCTCTTGGATTTTCCTAAATCTAACACAAGAGTGTTTGGAAGAAAATTTGAGAGCTTAGATTTGATGGGAAGAAAGTAGCAAGCAAAGCTCTTCTCAAAAGTCACATTTTGTAAAGCAAAACGAGCTTCAGTTTTATAGACAAAAATCCAACGGCTAGATTTGGCGGTTAGCCTCTTAACACGTCGGCTAGCCCTTTTTTCAGTTTCCCTAAGACAACGGATATATTTTCTAATTCGGTCAGCTCACGGTTAGTTGTTGGTGGCCTTGGAGGCTAGCCGTGAGGTGGCCGCTGAGGTGACCGAGTGAAATTCAGAAACAAGGAGCTCTCTGGAAAACTAATCGTGAGTTTCGGTTGCTTGCGGTTAGCCGCTATGGCTCTCGGCGGTTAGCCGTGAAGTGAACGCTGAGGTAACCAAACTCCATGTCAGGTGATAATATTGCTCTCTGGAAAAGTAACCGCAGAATTTCTGTTACCTAGGGGCTAGCCGCTTTTTGTAAAGGGGCTAGCTCCCAGGTGACTGAAAGGTCACCGAACCCTCTTTTTTGCAAGATTGTTTTAGCTGAGAGTAAGAGATTGAAAATAGGTTTTAAAACAGAACTTTTTCCAAGGGTTCTAAAGTCTGGTCTGGGTCTAAAATACCTGATAAGGTTGGCAAACACAAGTGGAGTCTTTCTTTGACGAATCCGGTCCATCCAAATGCTAGATAAACCCTTTGAATTTGATATTCCTTGAGGCATTTTGAGAAACAAGATCTTCTTGGACATATTGGCACGATATTGACAACACAAACACAGTGCTCATGAAAATGTGGCACTAATAGGATAAACCTGGGTCTCAGCTTCTCTGTTTCTCTGCTTCGGTGATGGAGATGGAGGGAGAGGGGCTCAGCTTCTCTGCTTCTGTGCCTCAATGGAGATAGAGAGGGGAGAAAAAAGCTCTCCATCGGAATGGTTGAAAGGGGGAAAAGGAAAGGATCAATTGCTCCTTTTAAACCCTAAAACGGTACAACTCCAGCGCCTGCCCTAGATCTCTGGTGAGAGACGAATCTTCTCAGCTTCTGGCGATTTTGATGGTCATGGTCTCTCTCCGGTGATGGTGCTGCTACAAACAATGATGATGGAGATGATCTCTGCATTTAGAGGTCTCTAAAGAGAATGATGATGGAGATGCCCAAATGAGGAGATAGAGATGAAAAAAGAGACACTGCTCATGGCATGGAGAGATGGAGAAAAGGCGCAGCACAGGGGTTGGAGTGGAGAGTAGTGGAAAATCTAGAGAAGATGAAAGGGCTTTCGATTGGAATGGTTAAAAAAGGGAAGAGGAAAGGGCTCTTGATCTGGGGATTTTGGAATTGTCGAAAGGGGGAAATGAAAACGCTGGGTGGGCCTCGTCAAAATGATCTGTTAAATGAGAATGAAGGCAGCTGTTGGATCCATTTGACGATCCAACGGCTGTGAAGATACTTCTCATGTGAGAAATGTTCTCACCTGAATATCTATATCTATATCTATATTTATATCTATATCTATATCTATACTATTATAAAAGAGGAGAAATTGCATACTTTTTCACTACACCTTTGTGGGGCCCACCTCCAAATAATTATAATATAATATAATATAATAATATTTTATTATTATATAATAATATTTTATTATTATATAATAATAATAATAATATAAAATCTATATCTATACCCTTATTATAAAAGAGAAGAGAAGTTGCATACTTTTTCACTACACCTTTGTGCCCCCCCCCCCCCCCCCCCCCCCCCCTCTCCCAAAAAAAAATATATATATAATATAATATAATAATATATTCTTATTATATGATAATAATAATAATCATATAATATCTATGCCCTTATTATAAAAGAGAAAAAAGTGTTATGCTTTTTCTCTATACATCTGTGGGGCCCACTTAGTATTTTGATATTATATATATAAAATAAAAGAGAACTACACATATGTGGGCCCCAATAAAAGAGAAGAACTTGTCATGCTTTTTCTTTACACATCTGTGGGCCTCACTTAGTATTATTATATTATATTATATTATATATATTAAAAGAGAACTACACGTCTGTAGGCTCCACTTAGTAGAATAACTTGTCATGCTTTTTCTCTATATCTAGACCTCTGTGGGGCCCGCTTAGTATTATTATATTATATATATAATACAAGAGAACTACACATCTGTGGGCCCCACTTCGTAGAAGAATTTGTCAAGCTTTTTCTCTACATCTACACATATGTGGGCCCCACTTAATATTATTATATTATACCACTTAGTAGAACTTGTCATACTTTTTCTTTACACATCTGGCACTCAGTACTATTATAATATCTGTATACCCCACTTAGTATTATTATATTAGATATATATATATAATAAAACGAGAACTACACATCTATGGGCCCCACTTAGTATTATTATATTATATATATAAAATAAAAGAGAACTAATATTTGTGGGCCCCACTTAGTCGAAGAACTGGTCATGCTTTTTCTCTACACATATGTGGGCCCCACTTAGTATTATTCTATTATATTATATATATATAAAATCAAAGAGAACTACACATCTGTGGGTCCCACTTAGTATTATTATATTTCGATGAAATGCTTAGCTTAAATGATCATGAAAAGGGTTGTGTTTAAAGAATTTGTTCATTCGCTGCAATAACTCAAATGAGAAATTTTAGTTGAGATTTTCATGTGTAGAAAATTCCAACTTCGATCCCATTGCCTATAGAGACACGATTTGCTTGTCAGAGGAAGAGATGAGAATGCCAAAGATTGCTTGGAATCCTTGTGATTTGTTGTTGATTCGTTTAAAGCTATGAGTTGGGTATTGCTTTGGTTGGTTAGTATTTTGTTTCGTTGAATTTGGTATGTATTTGGCGCTAGGTTTTAGACAAATTTTAATGGGAAATAAGCCGGACTATCGATCTATATTGAAATTGGTGAGTGTTTTGCCTAATCATGTATGGCCAAAAAAGGTTGGTTTACAACTTTTTTTTTAATTAGTTTCCTTCCATATATCTTATTATTCCATCTTCTTCTTACTTTTTTCTATTGAAGCTTTTACTAAATTTCATAAGCACAATGAGTGATTGTAAATTACTAAATTTGTTACATGGTCATTCTCCATTGGGATACTTAATATTGAGTTTTTCAATGACTTTATTTTTTCAGATTATCATACTGAAAGAGTATATTCAATGCATATGCAGGGTAACTAGTTATCTTTAAATAATAAGACTAATAAATGTTGCATGACTGGATAGTGAATGCTGATTGACTGAGTATTGAACATTGCATATCTCGGTAGTAAATGCTACACATATGGGTATATCTATCACTCCCCACCTCTTAAACAAAACCTTTTGACGCATCTATCAAACACTATATTATCAGCAAACAACATATACTAGGTACTTCCTCTTAAATGTAAGAAATTAACTCATCCATAATTAGTACAAATAGATAAAGGCTTAAAGCTGACCTTTGATGCAAACATATGGTCATTAAGAACTCACATATCTCTCCACAAGTAGTTTTCACATTCGTTGTCGATTTTTCATATATGTCTTTAATAATTTCAATATTATCTCTTTGAATATTTCTTTTATTTAAAACCCACCAAATTATATCTCTAGGTACACTATCGTTAACTATTTCTAGATTGTAAGTGCCTAAATTTTTACGGACTTAGTTTAAGTGATGAAGGGGATTAGGAAAATCCTGTTCAGCTGATCAGAGAAGTCACCGACGGCCTGAATCCTGAAAAAAGGGAAGAAAGAACAGTCAGGGCCCGAGGCTGCTGTTAGCCAAAGGCACTCCAACGCCTGAGTTAGTGCAGTCACTGAACTAGGGTGAAGTGGAGAAGAAGGTGTTTAGCAGAATAACAGTGCGGGCTGTATATTGCATGTACCTGTTCATGGCTCTTCATGCAGGCATATATAGAGGAGAGTAGAAGATTCCATAGTGGAGGTAGGTGAGGATACTTGTCCCATTAGATCACACCTGGGACCCTTAGTGGGGGTAGGTGAGGATACTTGTTCCATCAGATCTCCCCTCAAATCCCTCACATAAATATGGATGTGATCTGTTGATAGGAACGAGCCCTTATCAATGGCCGGTGGCCACCCTACTTGTCAGGGACTCCCTATAAAGCACCCGTCCCATCTCATAATGGGAGTTGGACGCCCAGTGTTCACCTCGGCCGAGGGGCCGAACAGGAGAAGGCACCGAGGTCAATTATGCCTGAGATCGGACAAGGATGCCGGCGCGAGGCTGAGCTCGGAAGGATGTGGTCGGTATTTCTACCGGGACCAGTCCCACCTTGACAACGGCCGAAAAGCTGCTGTGCCAGAGAGGTGGGGGTTAAGGTCTTCTCTGATTAGTACCATTGCCGAGGATGGGATAACATCGGTTTCGGTGGGAACGGACCACACAACTGCCCCTGCTCCTGACCTCGGGGGCCTGGACAACACCACGGGGTTAGGAGTGATAGGACGGGTATTTTCCCGAAACCGATCCCGTAGCTCATAAAAAAGCGTGGGGTGTCGTCTTGTTTTCCGAGGCGCATTAAATAGCGACTGTCTGTCTGGAGGCGGTTTAATAGCCCATCCATATCATCATGAAGGCGACGCGGTGCTGTCACGTGTCACGTCCCTGATGGACGTGACGTCTTATCGAGGAGGCTGGTGGCGTGCTCGAGGCAGTGTCTGCGCGCGCCTTTCGGGATACGAACAGATTTTTCATCTCTGTATAAGAGCTCTCGTCCTTGAAGGAGGACTACTTTTGCTGTCACTGCGTTTTGGAGCTTCTGCCTGAGATCTGCCTGAAACCTCGTCATCCGAGAGGTCCATTCGTTGCCTTTTGAAGCTCGGGTTTCCGTTGTCTCTACATTCCTTCCGGCCTTGTGTCCTAGTGAGTTCCTCTCTGCCCTTCTACCATTTTTCCTTCTCTGGGGTCTTTTTTTCTTTTTTTGGGGGTTTTGTGCTCTCTGTCCTTCTTCTCCGTCACCGTCACCTATATTCCGGTTTATGTTGGGGAAGATGGGGGTATATAAACACTGGATAGACACAGAGCTTGCCCTAGCAGAGCTTAGGAGAAAATATCAGATACCAGAGAATGTCCAGATTAGGGCGGATGAGCCTGGTGACCGAATCCGACCTCGGGTTCTTGTAGAGGGGTGGATGCCCTTCCCACTAGTGGCCATAATCGAAGGCGGGGTGAGATTCCCAGTCCATCCCCTCCTGAGGGCCTGTCTCAGGAGGTGGAACCTTACCCCCTGCCAACTAATGCCCAATGGTTTCAAGATAATCATGGGTATAGCCGAACTGAATAGGATATTGGGAACCGACCTTGGCGTTGAGGATATTGAGGATGTCTACGACCTCTGTCGATCTCCAAAGGACGACTCATATTACCTCCGAGTTCGGTCGAAGGGGAATCCCATAATCAACGAGCTTGAGGACAACACGAAATACGCTGGGGATGACTGCCTTTACGTCACCGGGAGCTGGGAGTATGCCCCTGGAGAGCCCAGGGTGGATCACATACCCCGTTGTTTCGGAGTGCCACCGAGTAAATATCTTAATTTCTAGCCTTTTTGATGTGCTTCTGTTTTGCCGAACTGACGCTCAATTTCTTGGCATGCAGGTCATAAGGAGAGAAAACAGCAGAAGAAGAAACTCCAGGTGGCGGCGAAACGTCGCCTGGCTAAAAAGAATATACAGTTACAAAGGTCACCGGACGCGATCAGCTTCAGCCCTTCTCGGGTACGAGCCCGTGTACCGATCCTTTATAAGAAGATGGCACGAGAACCTTAGGGGGGCGCAGATTTTAACTCTTGCCGAAGCCGAAGAGCAAACAACCCTAGCTGAAGGGTCTGCACGAGTGCCCCCCGAGATCATACCCTTTCGAGCATCTGCCGAAGCCGGGCCTTCACGGGCTGAGGCCGCTGCAGAGACCGAATCCGAAGAGGAGCGCGAGTCAGAGGGCGAATCCGAGGAGGCTCGGCGAGAGGAGCTTGTGGACCTCCAGTCTTCCGGATCAGATGAAGAGGTTGGGATGGGGCGACGCCGTGCGGCGATCGTAAGCCTTGAGGATGTCATCTTCGGAGACTCGCCCACCCCCTCAGGACCCGCTCTCCCTCCGAATTTGGAAGACACAGTCGTCTCTCCCCCGAATCAGTCTCCTCTTCAGCCTTCCACAACGACTGAGCGTCCCACCAAATCCTATCGGGACTCAGTTCGGTTGGGAAAAAGGCCTAGGATTGTAGATCCAATCGAGGACGAGCCCAACCCCGTCCCTCGGCACTCTCCGTTGCTCGGCCCTCCGCTCTGGAAACCTATTTTTCTGCTGGAGGATGGCCAGTCATTGTCATCGGACGCCCGGTTGACTGACGGCACTTCCGTTGTCGGTGCCCTCGCGCATGCCTGTGCTCTGCCTGGAGACATGGCAGAACATTGGAAGCTGAGCGAGGTGGAGCTGGATGTGGCCCAGATGGGCGACACCCTCAAGGTAATTCCTTCTTCTGAGCTTGCATTTCTCCCTTGACTTCTGTACTTTCACTACTGACCTCCTTGTGACACTTGTTTTCACAGATCCTGCAAAGGGGTCTGGTATTGGCGGAGAAAGCCCAACAGAGCGCTGCTCGGGCAGAGAGGGCGGAGAAGAGAGGAATGGGACTTGAGGCGGAGCTCGGGGAAATAAAAAAGAAGGCGGCCGAGCAAAAAACGTACGCCATGGGCCTTAAAAACGAGCTTGATAAGGCCCGAGCAGAATTGGAAAACCAAGTCAAGGCAACGGCCGAGCTTGAAAGGAAGTGGGAGGAGGTAGAGGCTGAACTTCGTGCCGACGCTGAAAAGCTGCGGACTGAAGTCGAGAAGGCTTTCGACGAAGGGGTGGCAGAAGCCACCGAACATTATATCGCCGAAGTCAAGAAGGTCAGCCTGAGAGCCTGGAGGCTGGGGTGGACAAGCTCGTTAAGAGCAGTAGGGGTCCCCGAGGACAGCCCTTTGTATACAGAGATCCCCCAGTTTCCTCCTCCTCGGCCCACACCGAGCCAAGCTCCTGAGGTCCCTGTCGGGGAAGGCGAAGACACTGCCTCTAGAATTAATGTCGACGCCGGACAAGAAGTGATTGCCGAAGTCGAGGGGGATGCTGCTGTTGGTGGCACCGAGGGGGCCGTGGCTTGAAAAAGATGATGTATTTTCCTTTTTTATTTTCTGCACTGGGCGGGGGGGGGGGGGGGGGGGGGGGGGGGGGAAAGATTTAAATCTTTGTTTTTTGGAAGAGATTGTAATCAGTCTTCAATTTAGAATAAAATTGGCTTTGCTTCCAATTTCGAACATCTGTGGTGAATGTTTCTTGCTTTTCCTTCCTCTCTTTATGTGTTTGGCTCGACAACCAGAATAAAGCAGGAAATAAAACAAAGTAAATGAGCTCAGCCCGTAGCCGTGCTTAATGTATTTTTTGTAACCCGAGGTGCGGTATTGATCTTGCAATCATAACAAGCATTGACCTCGGTAAAACTAAAGGTGCTCGGTCCTACGACCAAAGCTGAGTCCGGCCTTATAATCAGAACTTGACTGGTCCATTGGCCGCGCGGAAGTAGTTGATCCTGGTAACCGAACAAAGAATACGAGCTGATTCTGTGACCGAGCTGTATGTATATGCCGAGTTCCATGACTCGGCCATCTTCTTTGAGAATAGGAGATAATCCGGAAAGAAAAAACATATTCTATAAAAAGAACCAGCTTATTACCTTCCGAAATCAGATTACATCTCAAAAATAGAATTTCTTGAGGTGGGTGGCATTCCACGGGCGTGGTAGCTCTTTACCCTCCATGTCCTCAAGTCTATATGCGGACTGCCCAGCAATCGAAGTCACCTTGAATGGCCCGCGCCAGTTCGGTGCAAACTTTCCTTCGCTAGGACTTCTGTCTGCTGGAAGAGTCTTTTTCAAGACCAATTCTCCAGGGGAGAATTTCCGCTCTTTGACCCTTTGATTGTACCCTCTAGCCAACTGTTGCTGGTAGGAAGCGAGACGGATGGCTGCGGCATCCCTTCGTTCCTCAGCTAAATCGAGCTCTGTGGCGAGGTTCACATCATTTTGACCTTGGTCGAACAATTCCGACCTGAGGGTCGGGAGACCGACCTCAAGTGGAATTACAGCTTCCATCCCATAGGCTAGGGAGAAGGGAGTAGCCGAGGTCGAGCGCCTCGGGGTAGTCCTGTATGCCCAAAGGACACTCGGAAGCTCTACTACCCATCTCCCTTTGGCTCGGTCTAGTCTCTTCTTGAGTCCATCGAGCACCACCTTATTAGAGATTTCAGCCTGTCCATTGCTCTAGGGGTAAGCTGGAGTGGAGTAGTAGTTCCTGATCGCAAGATCTTGACAGAAGCTCCTGAAGGAGTTGGAGTCGAACTGAGTCCCGTTGTCCGAGACCAAGGCTCGAGGCACTCCAAATCTTGTCACGATGTTCCTCCATACGAAGTTTTTGGTGTCCTTTTCGGTGATGGAGGAAAGAGCTTCAGCTTCTATCCATTTAGTGAAGTAGTCAGTTGCTACGATCAACCATCTCTTATTTCCTGGAGCTCGGTGGAGAAGTCCCACCAGGTCTAGTCCCCACTGGGCGAAAGGCCAGGGACTGGAAAGAAGACTTAGGTCGTGAGCTGCTGATGGAGAGAGTGAGAGAATTTCTGACACTTCTTACATTTCCTTACATAGATCTGGGCGTCCTTCTGCATGTACGGCCACTAGTAATCCTGAAGGAGTTGGAGTCGAACTGAGTCTCGTTGTCCTAGACCAAGGCTCGAGGCACTCCAAATCTTGTCACGATGTTCCTCCATACGAAGTTTTTGGTGTCCTTTTCGGTGATGAAAGAAAGCGCTTCAGCTTCTATCCACTTGGTGAAGTAGTCAGTTGCTACGATCAACCATCTCTTATTTCCTGGAGCTCGGTGGAGAGGTCCCACCAGGTCTAGTCCCCACTGGGCGAAAGGCCAGGGACTGGAAAGAGGACTTAAGTCGTGAGCTGGCTGATGGAGAGAGTGAGAGAATTTCTGACACTTCTCACATTTCCTTGCATAGATCTGGGCGTCCTTCTGCATGTACGGCCACCAGTAACCTTGGCTGATAGCTCGGTAAGCTAATGACCGACCTCCGATGTGGCTGCCGCAGATTCCTTCATGGATTTCATAAAGGAAATCGTTGACTTTGCTTGGGTGAACACACTGGAGGTAAGGGCCATTGTAGGACTTTTTGTAAAGCTTGTCATCTGGAGAGAGCCAGAACTGAGCTGCTTTTAGCCTGGTCTTATGGGCCTGGTTCTTGTCTTCGGGAAGCTGGTCGTCTTTGAGGTAGGAAATCAACTCGTCCATCCAGCTAGGACCGAGGTCGGTACGCATGATTTGCTGCTGCTGAGGTGGGTGGAGCTCTATACTCGGTCTGTCCAGTGTTTCTACTTTGACAATCCTTTTTCTTCCTGCCTCGACAGCAGAGGCAAGGTTTGCAAGTGCGTCGGCGTGAGAATTGGAATCTCTGCCGACCTGCCTGACTTCAGCCCTTTGGAACTGAGATAGAAGTTACTTGGTGTGGGCTAAGTAGGCTGCCATCCTATCGTCACGGGCCTGGTAGTCTCCATTTAGTTGGTTCGTCACCAGCTGTGAATCACTGAAGACCACCAGTTATCGTGCCCCCAGAATTTTTGTACTGCTCAGCCCAGCTATTAGTGCTTCATATTCAGCCTCGTTGTTAGATGCTTTGAAGCCAAGGGTCAAGGCTTGTTCAGTGACGAGGTCCTCTGGAGACTGGAGGACGATGCCAACGCCAGCCCTTCTAGAGGTTGAGGACCCATCAACGAAGACCTTCCAAGATGAGTCGAGGAATTTTTTCCAGGACCGCTCCTGCTCTGTTTTGGTCTCGGTGGTCGTCTCCACCTCATTGCCCCCCAGTTCGGTTTCGAGGAGACTCGGTGCCGAACTGGGAGAAGTGAATTCCACAATAAAGTCTGCCAGTACCTGGGCTTTAATAGCTGTTCTAGGTTGATATTGGATATCATATTGTCCCAGTTCAATAGCCCATTTGGACACTCTCCCAGAGAAGTCTGCTTTTCTGAAGAGAGACTTGAGTGGGTGTTCTGTCACAACCACTATGGAATACGTCTGGAAGTAGTGGGAGAGCTTTCGGGAGGCACTGATTAGTGCAAATGCGAGCTTCTCCAACGGCAGATATCTCGTCTCGGAATCCAGCAGATATAAGTAA
Source organism: Umbellularia californica (assembly GCA_028538565.1). Lineage (NCBI taxonomy): Eukaryota > Viridiplantae > Streptophyta > Magnoliopsida > Laurales > Lauraceae > Umbellularia > Umbellularia californica. The sequence continues at coordinate 36,180,461 of JAPQWN010000005.1, read as the reverse complement.
AGAACCTCACCCTGTGCCGGAGTGGAAAGCAGGGGAGGCGAAGAGAGGTATCTTTTGAGCTCTTGGAGGGCCTTTTCACACTCAAGCGTCCATTGGAACCCCGAGCTCTTTCTTAGGAGTTGGAAGAAGGGACGGCATTTGTCTGAAGCTCGGCTAACGAAGCGGTTCAGCGCTGCTGCTATTCCTGTAAGTCTCTGGACTTGCTTTATCAAGATTGGACTTTGTAGGTCCCTTATCGCCGAGATTTGATCGGGATTGGCCTCGATTCCTCGTCTGGTGACCAAGCTGCCAAGGAATTTGCCCGAGCCGACGCCAAATGGACATTTGGAGGCGTTCAGTTTGAGCTTGTATTGCTTGAGGACGGCGAAGGTCTGATGTAAGTCAGTCAAGTGGTCCTCCGACCGTTTAGACTTAACGACCATGTCATCAATGTAGACCTCGACCGTTTTCCCGAGCTGGGACTGAACCATTTTGGTTACCAGGCGTTGGTAAGTGGCACCAGCGTTTTTTAACCCGAAGGGCATCACTTTGTAACAGTAAACGCCTCTGGGTGTTATGAACGCGGTTTTCTCTTGATCAGGCCCGTTCATCGGGATCTGATGGTAACCTCGGTAGGCATCGAGGAAACTCATTCTATCATGTCCGGCGGTGGCATCAATCAGTTGGTCTATCTTGGGGAGAGGAAAGCTGTCTTTGGGATAGGCTTTGTTGAGGTCGGTGAAGTCCACGCAGACCCTCCAGCTTCCGTTCTTTTTTCTGACCACCACCGTGTTTGCCAACCACTCAGGGTAGTGGACTTCCCTGATAGCCTCTGCTTCCAACAGTTTTTTGACTTCTTCGGTCACAACTTCTGCTGCTGAATGCCCATCCTGCGAGTCTTTTGGACTACAGGCTTGTGTTTGGGGCTCACATTCAGCTTGTGGCTTACGACCTCGGGGTCAATGCCGGGCATTTCATATGGGGTCCAAGCGAAGACCTCCCTGTTCTGTAACAGAAAATCGAGTATCTCGGTCCTTTCTTCATCAGTTAGACGGCTACCGAGCACGAAGAACCTTTCCGGATTGTTAGGGTTGATCCTGACTTCGGTAAGCTCTTCAACGCTCTTCTGCTCGGGAGTTCGGCCAACTTCATCGAGCTCTGTCTCGAGCTCGGTCACATGGACTCTCTGTGGCTCTGCTGCTCCGGGGACAACGGCCATAAGACATTCTTTGGCCATTTGCTGGTCACCGCGGACTATGACAACTTCAAAGCCCCCGTCTGTGTTCTGTAACGGGAACTTGAGCTTTTGGTGATGGGTGGAGGGGACAGCCTCCATGTTATGAAGCCAGGTTCTTCCCATGATGGCATTGTAAAGAGATTGACCATCTACCACAAGGAAGTCTGCCGTCATGGGGGCCCCTCCTACCTCGACCTTGAGGGAGATCTTCCCTTTGGGATATACCGTCTTGGAGCTGAATCCCACTAAAGGGGTGCGAGCTTCTAGCAGATCCTCTTCCTTCAGACCCATTCTTTTGAAGCAGTCGAAATAGAGGATTTCTGAGGAGCTCCCGGGGTCCACTAGGATCCTTTTGACGTTGAAGTTTTGTAACCTCATAGTCAAAAGAAGAGGATCATTGTGGGGTAGCTGGACCCCGGCCAAATCTTTGTTTGAGAACCAAATCTTTGGTCTCTCTATGCGGGCCTTCTTTGCAGAGGGACCGAGCTCGGCCGCCATCACATGTTTGCCATGCTGGGCCCTCCTGGCCTCGGCACGCGCTTGATCACTGCCTCTGGGAGCGGGGGCCAGGTGAATGACATCGATGGTCCCTATAGGCCCATCGCTATCCCTGTCGTCGAGGTGGTGCTGCTGGGCTTGGTTTACTCTACCCTCCTCTTTGATATGATCTCTGAGGTGCCCATCTTTCACAAGCCTTTCAAGGTGCGCCTTGAAGGCATGGCAATCCTCGGTTCTGTGTCCTCTATCTTTGTGGTAGGCACAGAACTTACTCTGATCTCGTGAGGCAGCCTCACTTTTCATAGGCTGGGGCCATTTGAAGAAGGGCTGAGCTTGGATCTTGCCGAGGAGTTTGTAAATGGGCTCCTTGAAGATGGTGTTGACGGCTTTATGAGGGGCGCCACTCGGCTTCGGCTTTGCGCTGCCTCCCGAGGTGGGAACAGAACGCGCTGCCGAGCTGGATGGTTCTCTATTTCGGTCCGCCTCCCTCTTAGCAAGCCTCTTTTCCCTCCTTGAAGGTCGGCCTTCGGAAGGTCGGCCCTCGGGGAGTGGGGGCCAAAGGTTATGGCACTCCCGGGCCCGGATCTTTTCTTCTTCTTGCTCAACGTACTGGTTCACCCGGGCCATGAGTGCCTTTACGAAAACCGCGGGGTGACGCACCAATTTCTTCCGAAGCTCATTGCCTGGTAGTAAAGCTTGTTGGAAGGCCGTGACGGCTACCTCGTCATTGGAATTTTCAATTACGCTGTGATGGTCCAGAACCTTTTGGCGAATCGAGTGATATTCTCGGTCGGCCTCATCTTGATCGAGATTAGGTCGGCGTCAGTCTTCGGGATGACCCGGTGTGCTTGAAACTTCTCGACGAAGGAGTTTCGGAGCTGTCGCCAGCTCGAAATCAATCCCTCGGAGAGTGCACGGAACCACCGAAGCGGGAGGTCACCTAAGCTGGAGGAGAAAACCTTGCAATCGAGGTTACCGTCGCCACTGAATACCGACATCTTCTGGGTGAAGTGTCAGAGATGAGCTTCGGGGGTCTGACGTCCCGTCATAGAGATTGAAGCGCGGGACGTTGAATTTATCAGGAAGAGGATGATCTCTGATTTTCCGAGTAAATGGAGATGTTCCGTGGATGTCACTATGCCTGGTGGCCAACCGACCTCGAGTGAGGCCGACATGCTCCAGGTTCTGCTGCACGGCCAGCCTAATTTGCTGATCAATATAGTCGGCCATGTCGGGGTCGGCCCCGGTCTCCCGCTTTTGCCTCTGGTACTGCTGCTGGTCGGCGCTGGCGTGAGTGTTACTCGAGCCCTCTTCCCGAGCTCGGGCACGTCTCTCGTTTAGTTGCTCCCGTAGGTCTGGTTGACCCTCGGGGCCCCGCCGGGCTTTCCGCCGAGGTGGAGGCGTGTGAGAGGCTTCGGGCAGGGTTCCGTCCTTTACCTCCAGCTGTCGCTGGAGCTGGAGGATCTGCGCCTTTTGTTCTTCAATGACGAGGTTCTGAGCCTTGATTGCTTCAGCTTGGGCTTCAACATCTTCCTCTAGGGCCGTGTCGTCGTCACTTTCGTCACCGAGGTGGACATGGTCCTCTTCCATGTGGTCTTCGTGATGAGACCGAAGAGGATGAGACTGCGCAGGAGTCCTACCTCGCTGGGACCGTTCCTGAGGAGGAACGTCCTTGCGGGGTGCTTGGGTGAAAACAACCTCCAGACGTGGACTCTCCGCCTGGGAGGACGTTGTCCGGGCCCGTATTGCTACAGGACCGCTTCGAGGAGACGCTGGTACACCTCTTGACGATGAGTGTGTCACCGTGACGGGTGACCCTACACTTCGAATACCAGGCTCCCCTTCCGCTCTTCTCGACTGAGGGTTGGGTGGTGTTTGCCTGGTATCTCTTTGCTGGCTTGTTACTAATGCCCCTGCCTGGTTCGTCACCAGTGGAGGCGGCATGAGAGGCAAGAATGTCTCTGGCTGGCTGGACCTGGACGGTCCAACAACGCTCTTTCCCTTCTTAGCCTTAGGAGGCATGGCTGTTAGGATGAAAATATGGATTTTTCAGATCAGTCCCCACAGACGGCGCCAATTGTAAGTGCCTAAATTATTACGGACTTAGTTTAAGTGATGAAGGGGATTAGGAAAATCCTGTTCAGCTGATTGGAGAAGTCACCGACGGCCTGAATCCTGAAAAAAGGGAAGAAAGAACAGTCAGGGCCCGAGGCTGCTGTTAGCCAAAGGCACTCCAACGCCTGAGTTAGTGCAGTCACTGAACTAGGGTGAAGTGGAGAAGAAGGTGTTTAGCAGAATAACAGTGCGGGCTGTATATTGCATGTACCTGTTCATGGCTCTTCATGTAGGCATATATAGAGGAGAGTAGAAGATTCCATAGTGGAGGTAGGTGAGGATACTTGTCCAATCAGATCACACCTGGGACCCTTAGTGGGGGTAGGTGAGGATACTTGTTCCATCAGATCTCCCCTCAAATCCCTCACATAAATGTGGATGTGATCTGTTGATAGGAACGAGCCCTTATCAATGGCCGGTGGCCACCCTACTTGTCAGGGACTCCTTATAAAGCACCCGTCCCATCTCATAATGGGAGTTGGACGCCCAGTGTTCACCTAGGCCGAGGGGCCGAACAGGAGAAGGCACCGAGGTCAATTATGCCTGAGATCGGACAAGGATGCCGGCGCGAGGCTGAGCTCGGAAGGGTGTGGTCGGTATTTCTACCGGGACCAGTCCCACCTTGACAACGACAGAAAAGCTGCGTGCCAGAGAGGTGGGGGTTAAGGTCTTCTCTGATTAGTACCATTGCCGAGGATGGGGTAACATCGGTTTCGGTGGGAACGGTCCACACATAGATCGATGAAGATCATAAGTAGACTTTTCCTCTTCGCTCGATAGTTTTTTATTAATTGCCAAAGTAAAAGTATAGCTTCCATAGTTGACCTCCCTTATATGTACACAAAATTGATTTTCAGATATCTTGGTCTTCTATCTAAGTCTTTGCTATTAATCGCTCCCATAGCTTCATAGTATTACTTATAAGTTTAATTCCATGATAGTTGGTATAATTTTAGATATCACCCATGTTCTTATATATATAGTAGGGCTCTCCTAAGCTGAAGCTTAGCTTATCTTAAGCTGGAATAATGCTGGTCCCACAAATTAAAGTTGATTATATCTATTTTTTGCATGATAGAACTGGAAAATCCAGTTCTAATTGAATTTATCTTGATTTTGGAGATGATCATCATGTAGAAAACAACAATAATCGACTTTGATTTATGTGACCTGCATTCAGCTTAAGATAAGCTAAGCGTCAACTTAGGAGAGCTCGCCCCATATATATATATATATATATATATATACAATAATCGACTTTGATTTATGCGACCTGCATTCAGCTTAAGATAAGCTAAGCGTCAACTTAGGAGAGCTCGCCCCATATATATATATATATATATATATATATATATATATATATATATATATATATATATATGGGAGATGCTCCTACGAGATACGCTCTCACTTTACTATGAGAGATAGGATATGGGCCCTCACATCCATATCCAATGCCAAAACTTAAATGTGAGGGCCCCCACCCCTATCTCATATAAGGTGAGAGATATCTCTCATAAGAGCATCTCCTTATATATATATATATATATATATATATATATATGAGAATTGCTCCTATGAGAGACACTCTCACCAACTTGGTGAGAGATGGGTAGGGGCCCTCACATTTAAGTTGGAGGCCCTTGCATTTAAGTTGGTGAGAGTGGATATGGAAGTGAGGGCCCCCCACCCATCTCTCATAAAGTTGGTGAGAGTGTCTTTCATAGGAGTACTTCCCTATATATATATACATATATATATATATAGGGAGATGCTCGTATAAGATATGGTATCACCTTATTATGAGAGATAAGGTGGGGGCCCTCACATCCATATCCAATGCCAACAACTTAAATATGAGGGCCCCTGCCCCTATCTCTTATAGTAAGATGAGAGATACTCTCACAGGAGCACCTCCCACACACACACACACACACACACATATATATATATATATATATATAGGTAATACCACACTTCTCCATTCATCTGACATTTTCTTTGTCATTAATATCTTATTGAAGAACCTAGTTAACCAAATTCCTCCAACTTCTCACAAGCATTTATAATCCTATGTTGGAATGTCATCTGGACCCCTATCCATTCCCATAGGTAATATCATATCAGTTGATATTAAACAAAATTTAAAAGAAAAGAAAAAGATATGGGGAAAATAATCCTTTAGAGCAGGATCATCCTCCTTCTTGCCTTTATTATTGAAAAATTCTCAAGATAATTACAAATCCATTGAAGCCATATTTAAATAACTACAATTTTTGAATCCAAGCCTTAAACAAAGCCTAATCATAAACATATCTTATTTAAATAAGAGAACTAATAAATGTTGCATGGCTGGGTTATGAATGCTTATTGACTGAGCATTGAATGCTGCATATCTTGGTAGTAAATGCAAGATATATGGGTATCTATCAAACAATGTGACTAGGCCCATATGCTTGGAGTTTTGCTTGGCCCAACCTCAGATGTGTATAGAAGGTAGATCTGGGAATATTTTCAAAAAAGAAGCGTAGATCCAGGTAGAACCACGGTGTATCTGGATCTGGATCTCGATTTGGATCCATTTTATGTAGGATGGATCCATCTCTTAATCTATTTGATTTGAACTACACAACTAAAAACAGTGAGATCAAAGTAGAAACTTAGATTCTAGACAAAAAGTGAAGGTTTGAGCTCTTTAGATTCCCTAAGCTATAAAAAAAAATCAAAGATCTTTGAAACTTAAAATATATATTAGCAATATGCAGTCTGCTCGTGGGAAAACATTGTCCATGGAGTCTTGGATATAAAGACTTTCAGATTCTATATGCATGGATCCAATTCTCTAGGTTGTTTACCAATAAAAAAGCATCTATAGGTAAATTTGACCCAACCTGTCTTATCATTTCTTCACCTAAATTGAGCTTGTGTTTTGCTAGGGTCATTGAAAAAAAAAACTACGAAAACTCCACTCGGCTTGGCAGACTGATGTGCGAAGTTAGACTTGAAGACTCGCCTTGGGCTTCATAGAACTCAGAAATCCAAACTTGGAATTTGTGACTGAAATGGAAAAACTGATCTGCGCCTACCCTTTCATCCCCTAACATTTCGAACTTCTACACCCATTTGAATTTAGCTTTCAATATTTCTGTATCGGCAGCCTCAGGTCAGTCAAATCGGGTTGATTTTGTTTACCCTTTATATCCATCCATAGACCTTTCAGTCCCCTTGATGAATAATCACTCAAGTGAGCCCCTAGGAACGTTCTTTGTGGGGCCTTAAATGCACAGGATATTAAAAATTGAAAAAAAGTGTTCATTTGCATTTTATTGAGGTCCAACCCTTGATTTGAGCAAAAAATCTGTGATAAGAACCTCGTAAAATGATCAATTTTTTTGATCACCACCTAATTATGGGCTCCCTTTAAACCATGACCATATGGCGAAAATTGTGAATCTCACTTAACTGGATTAGGATAGACCCCGACCTAACAATCTGCTCTGTGGGATCAAAAGATAAACAAAATGTCTAAGCTAAGGTGTCATTTGGCAAATCAGTTAAGACTTCAAATTGATTCAAATATTTTACATTGATTTAGATTGTTTGGTAAATGTTTATGTTAATCTCTAATTGAATCAGCACCCTCTGCCTCCTTTTATTTTTTAGAAAGCTACGGGTAACATTTTCAAACAAACATTCTAAGCAACTGGTAACTTTTTTTTTTTCCCACATTTGCCTGCATGACTTTTACTAAATATGAAAGCTTCCTCGTACTATTTTCTCTATATATGATTTGTTAGACCATGTAACTTATTTTATCTGACAAACTTGCTTTTTTAATTAAATCAGATATACCAAAAGGGTCTATTTGTTAAAGGGTTTAATTGCAACAGCCCTACTTCATGCAGATCTGTTTGAATCAGCCCTATTTCAAACAGACCAAAATTCCCAAACAACCCTTTAGTGGCTCACCAAAATGAAGAAAAAGGCATCCCTGTTACAGCCTGTTTGATCACTTCATCTCCTTATCTAAATAGAGACATAATGCAGATCTCCTAACCTCAAGGCTCTTGAACGGGAAAAAAGAAAGAATAAATAGATAGGAAATTTTCATAAAGGTATAAAACATATAGTTCATTTAAAAAAAAAAAAGTATCATATGAAAGATCCAAGAACTTTATCAACAATCAAGCCATTATTCATGGATTCAGAAATAAAAAAAAGCTTTAAAAGAAATAAATCTAAATTGGATTTTGCATTGGAATTACCTTGTTCTTTAAATTATCTTCAATTTGCAGTTAAGAGAGTGAAACATTGAGAAATTAAAAAGAGGAGAGGATCACAATCAATGAAAAGATTAATGTCTGTTGCACCATGCAAGCTCCAAAATATGCCACAGGCGTATCAGATTACAAGACAGATTGGATCACAGAAATCATTGGATTTCATTGGATTTACAACAAGAACAGGGTTTTGCCTTTTCCTTTTTTTTTGTTTTTTTTTGTTTTCTTTCTTTATTGTATGCTGTTTCTTCTATCAACTAGTTCTTAAAATGCTTACATTATCAATCATAACCATGAGGCATAGAAATTACGTTACTACATACAGAAAAAATTAATCAGATCGTCCAGTTCGTAACTTCACTCAGTCATTTCTGTGATGGTTCCGATGCTCCTGTAGATGAAGGTTGAGGCCAAGATTTCTGTAAGCCACCAGAACTAAAAATAATAAACACTATATTACCAAACCATAACCAAACAGTCTCCAATGGATGCATGAAACACAGTTTGCTGTTTTCTCCTTTTGCAGTGTAGTCAAGCAGCAAGCACAAGTACTTTAATGGTTCCTTGACTGTTCGCTGCTAACATGGTGGGGCTATCACTCTTCCAACATACAGCGCTAATAAAGTATGAACCTGCATCGTCATCTGCATCGTCCACGTCAGAAGAACCAAATCTATGCCATGCGGCAGGTTTAGAAATGGCCTGCATACAAATACAAATGTGAGGCCAGAACTGTTTACCAGGTGGTAAGCAGAAATTTTCAACAGAGTATTCTACAAGATCGTTGAAGTGTGGCGTAAGATACAACATGCAGCATACTAGCTTATTGATAAAGTACCAGAAAAATCCGCTTAAGAGTACATTTGATTCCACTTTGCTAGTAAAAACCCGTAATCAGGCAATTGTTATAAGTATGGTTTTTCTCTGGTGAAAGTCTATCTCGTATCATGATGTGAGGCATTATGACAGAGTAATTGCATGCTTAACAGAATTCAAAATTGGTGTGGCCCAATAATCAAAACCAGTGGGTTTCACACTTTCACTCCACCACTGATAGGTAATTATGATGAGAATAACCCAGTGGGCCTAACTGCTAATGGATGGTAAAGTACTATGCTCCAAAGTCATATGCAACAAAGAGGCTTAGAGACTGATTAGTTTAGGGTTGCCCATGGCCTGAGGCCCCAACCTGCATCTTGGGTACATGAGCCAACCTGCATCTTGGGTACATGAGCCTAATTTTTAAATGGGCTGGCATTGACCTACAAATGCTAAAAGCCAAGCCTGTCCCGACATATTGAGTACAATGGTTTGGCCTGGCTTTGCACATAGGCTGACTATTAGACCCAATAACTAGAGGGGCCAGCTTGGACAAACTTTGGCCTGGCCCAACCCAGCCCGGTCCATGAACTCCCCTAGTTCAGTTGCTGCCTAAAGTGGTGGATGTAGGAGATTAAAGATGCCAATCACTGGAAGGTGGGCCCATGGAATACTACCTACAAATGAATGCTGTTAATTTGGGCTAAGTATAGTATAATAGCGTGTTAAGTTCACTAACCTTGTGGTAGACAAAAACCTCATTTGTTTCACTGCCACAGGCAATATACTCGCTGTTCACTGTGAGACCCACAAAGTTCTTCTCATTTGTATGGCCCTTAAATGTGTGCACCTGATCAAACAATACAAAAAACAAAGAAAATAAGAGCCCACCAAAATTCAGGTGACTTGCAACCATAGAAAAGGAATAAGCAAAAGCCAAAAACACTGAATCAATCAACTACTTCAGGGCACATGGTAATGTTAGGAATGCAACTGGATCAAAACATGATTGAATAGGCCAAGCCCATCAGTTTAATGCTGGACTTATTTATGCTAGGTGGTCCAAAGCTCAGTTCTAAAAGGCCTGAGCCCATTAGGCAAGTAAGCCCGACTGAGGTTCAACATGTCAGTCTGGACCAATCTGAGCAGGTCTAGCCAGTCGAACTATGGGCTTCCCTTCGGGCTCAACCTGTGGACCACTAGTTACTGAACTAAATTGGCTCACCAGTTATACAAGTAGTAAAAAAATACGAAATTGCAAGTCCCGATGCACGACCACGTCTGAGGCCAATATCCAATCACCAGCATGGTTCAAAATAGCGGCGCGGCACTACAGTCTAAAACCTAATAGAGCTAAGTAATTTTAGTGAGCCAAGTAATTTTAGTTTTAAACACTGTTTTTCCTATTTCTTCTCCTCATTAGTCATTCCTAAAGTTATCTCTACCCTTATATGGCTTCAAATCACTAAAGATATACAGTATTGTTTGCTATACAAGATTCAAAAAAATTTGACCATTTAAACAATTCACACTGCTACACTGCTACGTATCACCGCAACCGCTACGTATCGCCCGCTACATAGCGTTGGCCACTGACCGCTACACCTGCCGCAACCGCTATTTTGATCCTTGATCACCAGACCAATTATGAGAGGAAGCGTAAATCTCCTAGATGGAAATATTCTTGCCTTCAATTACTGGCCTGAAAATAGAAAGTTCAGAAAACAAACAGCAACAGAATGGGGATAAGGCCAAATTTTTTTTAGCTACAAAGAATGAACTCAATATAGGGTAAGTTCTGGCACACATGCAGCTCCTAAAATAGGAGCAGACCAGGCAAAGCAAACCCAAGCTAGTGTTATAAGTTAAAGAATCAGACCTGTTTATAATTTATAATATGCTGGGGACCTCGGTGTAAATATCAGGAACCTGAGGGCTTTTTTGTAATTTGAAGAAACTAAAATCTAATGATATGGGAATGGTTGCCTGCCCAAGTAGGTTAGATCATTCCACTGTTTCCCCCTCAAACTCCTCTTTTTTTTTTTTTTTTTTTTTGTGTGTGTGTGTGTGTGTGTGTGTGTGTGTGTGTCTTTTCTTCCTTTGTTTGCAGGATGATTTCCTAATAGGTATTGTGTTAAAACCCTAGATCAGGTCTAGGGTTTCAAATATTAGAAAGTGTAGTCCTAATTCATTAGGAGAACTAATGGTAGTCAGCAGGATTAGTCTCAATGCATATAGGAAAGACAATAGGAGAACTAATTGTAAAAGGAAACTTGCATTGCATGCCCATAGAAGGTTCATTCTCTCTCATAGAACTAGAAGGGAAGGTTACTATTTTAGAAAAATTACTATTTCAGGGAATGTTACTATTTCAGGAAACTTACTATTTTAGGAAAGAAGTACTCTACATGAGGATTGTAACTCCTAACTACAATTAAACTCAAGGGCCCAAGCCAAGTCTATATAAAGCTATACACCTCCACATGACCAATCACATTCTTTCACACAACTAGAAGCTAAAAGGGAAAAAAAAGAGAGAGAAGAAAGCAGGGGGCGATTGGGGCAAGGTGAATTTGGGATTCTAGCACACGTTCTCAACTAGAGACGTCAACTAGAAGGCAATCGAAGGAAAGTAAACAAGCCAGATAAATTGAGCATGCATGATTCTCTTTTGTTTCTAATTCAATTCAAATCTAGAAAACCCTAATTTGAGTCTACACATGGAAGTGATCTAATGTTTACATGTAAATGATCATACCCTATACCCTCAAATATGTGGATCGCTTTGGCTGTGAGACACATGGACAAACCACATTGGCCAAATGTGGTTTGGCCACATCATTGGGTCGTTGGACCTATGCGCTTTAGGGTTCCTTGTTGCATGTTTACTTCGGGTTTCCATGTTTTTCAATGTTAGATGTTTTTGTAATGACATGGACCCACTGTCCACATGATATTGTTCGCTTTGGCTCATGGGACTCCAACCCAATCTTGCCGCACGGTTTTAAAAGGCCTCATATGGGGTTAAGGCCAGGTTGGACATTATAAGCCCATGGTAAGGAATTGGATATTTCCGATATGGGACTTGGACAAAGCCTCACGGTGCTAACACCCTTAACCCTGTGGATTACCCTTTCTTGGCTCAAAGGATCACTTGACCTGGTCTTGTCTTGAGGGATTACCCAGGCGGATTGGGGTCTCATAGTTTTCATGTTATTCGTTGTTAGTTAATTAGAGTTTCAGATTTGTTCAACAGTTGGTAGTGTTTTTAGGTTGATGCATCCTTGTGTTTATGTGTTACATGTGAGATACACTTCGAAATCAACAACATGTGATTTCGGAAACCCAAATTCACAGAATATGCTAGGATTTGGGTGAGTGATATAGGGCTTGGCCGTAGACCTCCATAGGGAGATCCATGTTGGCAGAACCTTATGGGTATTTGATTTGGGTCTTGTGATCCTAGGACATCATTTGATGCTTAATTTTGAGATATTCCTAGATGTAGACATCCTAGGGTCTGTTAGATTTGGTGATTTGGCCTTGTATTTTGGGATTTAGACTTAATTAAGAATGTGTAAATCTGATTCCAGCAGTTTGTGATCATTAGGATTTGGTATTCACCCATGAATTACTGATTTGCATGCGTAGGATGATGTAGAACCTAAGGATACGATGTCATAATGATTCTTAACACCTAATACCTCAAGAAAGTGTCAAATTGGATTGGCCAAGACTTAATTTGGAGATCCATATGGTCTTCCGACATAATATTGGGCAATCATGCTGTTTTTAGCATTTTATGAGATCATAGGGTTTGCGTGTACGTGTTCGTTATGTGTGAATGATAATTCTAAACCTAGGGTTGTGTATTTGTATCCTATATTTGCTTCATAATTTGACTATTTCCGTAGCATGCTTGTTTAGGAACTCTCGCCTTACATGTTGTAAATTGTCTTGATGTAAAATCTAGAATTCTATCTTGACATGGAGGGAAGTGTATAAGATAACAGGCCTTTGGGAAGTGTATAAGATAACAGGCCTTGAGAAGGCCCAGCCCAACAAAGGCCCATGTACAATATCCCACATGTGGGATACACTTAAGATTGTATAGCTGTAGCTGATTTCTCTCATTCCATGTATAGGATAGGATTTTATTCTTTCCATTCTTAGTTTATTCTAATTTGTATTCTTTACATAATTAGAGCCTTGATTAAGGCATAAGATCATTATAAATAGAATAGTCGTTGCTCAATCAAGGCACGACCTTCTCCCACCATTCTTCTTCTTCTTCTTCCTCTCCTTCTTCACACAATATTACATGGTATCAGAGCTTAGGTTATGATCAATCCTGCTCTCTCATTGATCCAATAATTCTCCCTGGCGTGGTTCTCCTCTCTTTCAGTACTTGACATGCTCACTGATCAACAGTGGCCCACCACGGATCATCTTCGTATCTCCAAGAGACCACCACAGTTGTGATCGACTATCCTTGAGGGTCTTTCTAAGAATTTTTCTGGAATTTTTTCATCACCTTTGAGGTAGATTTCAGCCACTTCTTCCTCTGTTGTTTTTAATCAAGTTGTTAGATAGTTTTCATCAAGATTGTCCAGATTTCTGGATCTGTATCCAAATCTCATCAGACTTGGACTGAAGGAAGTAACTTTGATATTCTTTAAGATATTCAAACCTGATCTGTGATTTGATCACCCTGTGGGGCCCACGAACAAATCCTGGTCCATAATTCCAGTTCGTCTGGCACTGTCTGGGGGGAATATTGCACTGGTTTGGGCTGTCTGCTACTCTCTTCTGCTATTTGATAGTCCTGTTTGTGCTGTTGATGCTGTTTATTACTGTTAAGGGCTGATTAATTGGGTACTGCCTAGTGTTGTTTGCTGCTGTTAGTGCACTGTTGGCTGTACTATTATTGCACTGTTGGGGCTGCTTTACTGCTGTAGTCACCATTCATAGCAGATTTTTGTTTTCTGCTTCTCTGCTGTCTTTTCTCTACTACATTCTACAATGGACAAATATGATGTTATCCCGATTAAATTCAATGGGCAAAACTATATGTGCTGGTCCTTCCACTTAAAGAATTTTGTTGAAGGACATGGACTTTTTGGTTATCTTGATGGATCAATAACGAAGCCTCAGCTTCAAGCACTGTTGACTCAAAAGGCCTCGCCACCTAGTCCAAAGAAAATGCGAAAGTAGTCACTTGGATCCTTAACTCTATTGATCCCTCTCTTGCTGTGGCTCTTCAAGCCTATACCACAGCAGCCCATATGTGGGCTCATCTGAAGAAAGTTTACCATCAAACCAATAAAGCCCGGAAATTTCATTTTGATAGTGAAATTGCCAAATATAGTCAAGGGGATAAATCTGTGCATGAATACTTTACCGGTTTCCTCACCATGTTGATCCAAATAGTCTCTTCTGGTTTTCTTTTTGAGGCTCTCCAGTTACAAGCAAGGATGAAAATATCGGCCGCTACAAAGCGTAGCGGCCTAGGCCGCCACGCTATTTTCAATTTATCGGTGATCTCACTGCTACATGAATGTAGCGGCCGCTACGCTACCTGGGCATTATAAATCCCCTCCCAGCCGACCCTAACTCCTTTACAACTTACCATACACTACTGTGATTGCCTCCAAACTCCAAATTTTCAACTTTCAAACTCATTTTCGACTACAAGACTCTACAAGTGAGTAACATCAAATTCGAAGGAATCAAACACAAAAAAGTGAAACAAGTCAAACAACTACAAGATTGAAGATTCAACTTTCAAGCCCAAGCTTCCATTCCATCTAGGTATGTTTTTCTTTTTGATTTTTTTCTAGTCTTTTAACTTTTGACTGAGATCATCTATAAAAAGCTTTCTTGTGTTGTAATATGATGAGATCCATGTTTCCCTTTCATCATGCACACATATTTTTATTTTTATTTTATTTTTCTCTATTTTTTATTTCCGGATTTATTTATTTTTTGAAAAAAAAAATTTGAATACTCATGGACAACCCATGAAACCACTTGGAAAATGCTTGTAAATGATAGATCTATGTTTTTCATAGATCAATCCATCACATTTTGAATGTTTGTTGATTTTTTTCTATTTTTTATTTTCGGATTTATTTATTTTTTGAAAAAAAAAATGTGTATATTCATTGACAACCAATGAAACAACTTGGAAATTGCTTGTAAATGATAGATCTGTGTTTCTCATAGATCAATCCATCACTACTCGAATGTTTATTGATTTTTCTTTGATTTTTATTTTCGGATTTATTTATTTTTTGAAAAAAAAATGTGTATATTCATTGACAACCAATGAAACAACTTGGAAATTGCTTGTAAATGATAGATCTATGTTTCTCATAGATCAATCCATCACTACTCGAATGTTTATTGATTTTTCTTTGATTTTTATTTTCGGATTTATTTATTTTTTGAAAAAAAAAAAT
Source organism: Umbellularia californica (assembly GCA_028538565.1). Taxonomy (NCBI): domain Eukaryota; kingdom Viridiplantae; phylum Streptophyta; class Magnoliopsida; order Laurales; family Lauraceae; genus Umbellularia; species Umbellularia californica. The sequence continues at coordinate 36,165,072 of JAPQWN010000005.1, read as the reverse complement.
GTGTATATTCATTGACAACCAATGAAACAACTTGGAAATTGCTTGTAAATGATAGATCTATGTTTCTCATAAATCAATCCATCACTACTCGAATGTTTATTGATTTTTCTCTATTTTTTATTTTCGGATTTATTTATTTTTTGAAAAAAATTGATACTTTAAGTAATGAAATACCAATTAAATGTCAAGAGAATAATTCCTAAGCATTATATATATGTTTCTTCTAACATGTTTCTTTGTGTTTTTAATTTTTAATGTACTACTTGTTCATATTTATAGCAAGAGCCAGGTATTCAGTCTATTTGTCTTCGCCAATTAATAACTTAAAATGCCTCGTAATATTGATCCAGTATGGAGCTTTGGTGAGGTAGTTAAGGACAATAGGTTGAAAATCAAATGCAAGTTTTGTGGGAAAGTGATAAATGGGGGTATTACAAGATTCAAGCAGCACTTGGGCCACGTTTCTGGCAATGTTGCTGCCTGTACCGAAGTACCAAGGGAAGTTAGGGAAGAAATGAAAGCTTTGCTTGGCCAAAATAAAGCTAGAAAAGTAGAGATAAAAGAAAAGAAGTGGCAAGATGTTGATGCTGCCCGTTATGATGTATTTGGGAATGAATACTTTGATGAAGAGGAAGATGCACAGATGGAGGCTGCACGCCGAGAGTCTTTGATGAGTCAACAAGAAGAACAAGAACGTCGTGCATTTGCTGGAAGCAGATATTATGATGCAGGGGCTTATCTGCATCTGTGCCAAGCAAGGGTAAGGGCATTGCGGGGTCCATGCGTAGGGCATTTAGCACCCGAGAACGGAATGTTGATGTAGAAATTATCTCTACGAGAAGAACAGTTCCTCCCCCCTGTTGATCCTTTAGCACATAGAAAAGAGGGAGATAAACAACCAAAAATATCTAGTGTTGTGAAAGGGGTAATGAAGGCTGCAAGAGATAGATTGGCCAAAGCTACAGCAAAATGGCTAATTCACAAGAACATACCACCTACATCAATAGATTCCCTATATTTCCAGACTATTCTTGATGTTGCCGCCGAAGCTAGGCGGGGTATACAGGCGCCCTCCGTATATGATGTGGGCACTAAATATCTTAAAGAAGAATATAGAGAAATAAAGGCTTGGGTGGAAAAGTTTAGGCCCATGTGGCAACAGAATGGTGTTACCATCATGTGTGACGGGTAGACCAGCGGCACCCAAACACAATTAATAAACTTTTTGGTGTATTCAGTCGCTGGGACCGTCTTTGTGAAGTCCATTGATGCAAGTGAATATAGATGGACAGCAACATATATATACAATCTTATGGATAAAGTTGTAGAGAGTGTGGGAGAGGAGTATATTGTACAGATTGTTCCAGATAATGGCGCTAATTTCAAGAAAGCAGGTTTGCAATTAATGGAGAAGATGACCCATTTATTCTGGACCCCGTGTGCAACACACTGCATAGATCTCATCTTGGAAGAGATTGGAAGGAAGACAAAAGTGGCTTCATTGATCAAGGCATGTAGAGGAATTACAAGATTTATATATGATCATTCATGGGTGTTAAGCTTGATGAAAAGATACAAAAATAACCATGCTGTGCTGCGTCCAGGAATAACTAGGTTTGCAACTCATTTTCTGGCTATGGAAAGCCTTGTAAAGTTTAGAACGGAGCTCATTCAGATGTTTGCATCAGAAGAATGGCATTGTTCGAAATGGGGCAATGCAACTAGTGGCTCGGGGTTTGAAGTCCCAAACCTTATGAGGGACTAAGTTTTGGTAGAAAGTGAGGAAGATATTACAGGTTTTTGAGCCTTTGGTTAAAGTGTTGCGGCTTGTAAATGGTGATGACAAGCCGACAATGGGCTTTATACATGAAGCAATGGATCGGGCAAAACAATCCATTATAGAAAATGTTAGATATCACGATAAATATATAAAGATTATTGATGCCCGTTGGAACGATCAGTTGCACCATCCATTGCATGCTGCAGGTAATTAATATATATCTTTGAATTTGATACTTTTTTGTTTTCCTAACTAATGTATCTATTATCTTGTTTGCTCACAGTACATTCTACATATTTATAATGTAGGTAATTTTTTGAATCCCGAAATTCTATTACCGCAATGTCGAACTACACACCGAAGCAATAGATACAGACTTGCGGGTAGGATTACGGGAGGTATTGAAAAGATTGTTAAATGTAGATGATCAAATTGATGCAATACAAGAGATGAGAGGGTAGTTACTTAAGAGAATTTAATTATGCTACCAAGTGCCAATTGCCATACATGCTTATATCTAATTTTTACATTGTAGATATCTATGTATACACAAAGGAGACGAACCTTTGCGGACCCTCTTGTGATACGATCGATTGGAAGGATGCCACTTGGTATGACTATGAACAAAAGACCCCACCCAATAGTCTTGAATCTTGATTTATTTATCTTAATTGATTAGAAGGACTTGAGGGTTACGAATATCTAATTTTCTTTATTTATTTTTTGCATTTCAGTTGATTGGTGGATGAATTTTGGAGAGAGTGCTCCACATCTAAGGAAAGCGGCTGTTCGCATCCTTAGTCAAACTACATCTTCCAACTGTGAAAGAAATTGGAGCACTTTCTCTTTGATCCACACGAAGGCCAGAAATCAGCTTACCATGCAGAAACTCAACAAGCTTGTATATTGTCATTACAATCTGAAGTTGAGAAATAGAATTAGGGAGAGAAGGTCAAGGGATGATCCTACTTATTGTCTTATTAACTTGGATCACATATTCAGAGAGGACGATCCCTTCCATGGTTAGCCGAGATAGAGGATCCACTGCTAGATTCAGATTCGAAGTTTCAGGAAACGGTTCAAGAGTTGATAGATGAGGATATGGGTGAGGCACCTGCAGAAGGTCAGCCACCTCAGGGAGAAGGTACCAGTAGGACTAGGAGTGGGAAAGAACCTGCTTTTGAGAAAGCTAGTTCCACCACCGTCTCTTCGAGTAGCCATGGTGGAGATGGAGGAGCAGGAGACAGTAGGACAGGTGGTACTAGTGAATATTATCAGCATGATGACAACGATGACGTTCCTATAGAGGAAGTACATGAGTTACCTCCATCTGGAAGATTTGATCCAAGCCGTGGTTATCAACGGCACCGAATAGATTCACCACCTGGGGCTGGAGGTAGTAATGAGCAAGGAAATATGGGTGGAGATGTTGGAGGACAACAAGCGGCATCATGAATTGATTCGTGGAACCCTAGTTACAGTGAACAAGGACCCTCACAGTATTTTGACTATTTTCCATATGGTCAATTACAACAAGGAGAAGAACAGTCTTCAACTTCGGGGTCATACTCATATGGTGACTATGGTGAAACGCAATATGGTAGAAATCCACCTGTACCACCTCCACCTCCTCCAAGTTCTTTTGATGCGGGTGCTGCTCCCTTCTTTGGATTTGTAGATCCCAATGCTCATCAATATCAAATCCAATATGGTGCCAGTGGAAATAATAACACTAATGGGGATGAGGATAACCATAGCCCCTTGAATCTTGGTAGACATTCCTTTTGGTGGTGATTAAGGTATTCCTATTTCCTTCACTAACTCTCTATTCTTTGTCATTTTTAAATTGGTGTTGAATGTTGATTGTTGATCACTTCATAGTTCATTCACTTGATTGAATTTGAATCATGAATATTGAAGTATTGATATTTGACCGTTCAATATTCACTAGTGACTAATGGGTATTGTGTAATGACCTAACTCTTAAGTCTTCTTAATTCTTATGCTTTTATTTCATGAATTCATGTTCTATTTTTTTTTATGAGCTTTCCATTACTTTTTAAGTTAGCATGAGTAAGAAACATGAAAACATGTGAAAAAACTAATCATTACTATTATTTTCTATTTATACAGCAATACAGGACTTCATGTATTGAGGGCACCGCTACGCCCCCTTTTCTTACTTACTTTTGCAAAAGAACCACATTTTCTTTCATTTTACAATTTTCTGGATTTTTTGGAATTTTTTCAGATTTTTTCAAATCGCACCGCTACGCCGCTACGTATCCCCGCTACACTATGTATCGCCCGCTTCGTAGCGGTTTGGCGGCGGGCCGCTACACTGCCGCTACCGCTATTTTCATCCTTGGTTACAAGAAGAAACTCACATTAGCCAGTTTCTTATGAATCTCCGACTAGAATTTGAATCTGTTCGGTCTGCCCTCATGAATAAAGAAAATACTGCTAATCCTGATACTTTCTTTCAAGAAGTCCTTCACGAAGAACTTCGTTTCAGCTCCCAGCGGGCTATTCTTGAAGAACCGAAGGCCTTCCTTGCACCTCTTCCGGCTGACTCTACTCTTCTAGCAACTCCCAATCCGAAGCTCACTCAATGGTATGAATGCAAAGGCTTTTGGTCATATTTTCAAAAATTGCCGCAAGAAGTTGGTTTACCGCTATTGCAAGAGGTCTGGTCATCTTATTGATGACTGCCATAGCCTCCAGCGAAGGAATGAGACACAGCTTAAGAAGCCTCCCTCCAATTTGCCAAGACAGAATATTCCTTCCACATTCCAGGCTCAAGCACCATCATCTGATGCAGGAAGCACTTCATCTGGGGCTGTATCCATGACTCCTGCTCAGATTCAAGAACTAATCAAGAGCACGGTTACCTCTGCATATGCGTCTATGGGCTTCTCTGGTGGTCGGTATCAAACTCATTCTCATATAAAATCTCCTGCCTTTCATTCTTCTGTATCTCTTTCTTCTCCTATTACCTCTTCCACATAGTTTTTAGATTCAGGAGCCTCCAATCACATGACATTTGTAGAACATAGCTTTACAGATTCCCACCCCTGCTTTGGAAAAGAGAAAATAACCATTGCTAATGGTGATCAATTATTCATTTCGGGAGTTGGTATCATTACTTTATCTAGTGTTTTTGGCTAGTCCATCACCCTTCCAAATCTTTACTTTGTTACCAAATTATCAGCCAATCTTCTTTCTATAGGACAACTTATTGATGATGGCTATCTTGTTCACTTCTTCCTCTAGTTGTGTTATATAGGGGCGACAAACTGGGAAGTTGATCGTGATGGAGAGCAAACATGGGCGCTTGTTCTTGCTGGACATTGGACATCATTCTTTCTTTGCTTCTTCTAATTTCAATAAATTGTGGACTGTTTGGCATAAACGTCTTGGTCATGTGAACAATGTACATTTGCTTTCCTTGTTTAAATTTGGTTGTTTGGATTCTACTATTGATAATAAAATGATGTCTTCTTTATCTCAATCAAAGTGTGAAACTTGTTGCTTAAGTAAAAGTTACATTTTGCCTTTTTCTGATCATAATTCTCGTTCTTTGGCATCATTTGACATTATTTATTCAGATGTTTGGGGCGTTGCTCCTACCTTGAGTAGGACATGTTTTAAATACTATGTGACCTTTATCGATGACCACTCTCGTCATACTTGGATTTACTTTATGCGCATGAAATCTGAAGTCTTCTCCATTTTTTCAAAATTTTATAACATGGTCCAAACCCAATTTCAGAAAGCAATCAAAATTCTTAGATCAGATTCCGGTGGAGAATACGTCTTATGAATTCTCTGCCTTCCTTTCTGATAAAGGAATTCTTCACCAAAAATATTGTCCGCATACTCCTCAGCAAAATAGGATTGCGGAAAGAAAGAACAGACATATTCTTGAAATTGTTCGTACTCTGTTAATTGCATCCTTAGTCCCTCCCAAATTTTGGTGTGATGCTGCACAGGCTGCTGTGTATCTTATCAACCGTTTTCCTAGCACTCTTCTAGGAAAGACTATTCCTTACGGAGTTCTTTTCGGTAAAACCCCCTCATACTCTCACGTGTTTTTGGTTACTTGTGTTTTGTTCATTTTCCTCTTACTGAGCGCACTAATTTATCACCACATGCTGCTAAATGCGTCTTTTTGGGTTACAGTAATGAACACAAAGGGTTTTTGTGTTATGATCAATTCGAAAAACGCATGACATTTCTCGTAATGTGATATTCTTGGAGCAAATTCCCTTATTTTCTTTACGTTTGGATAGTCATCCTATTACTGTATCCTATCTACCACAATTCTTGGAGTTTGCTTCTCCATCACCTCTTCCCAAAGTCTATGTCCGGCGGAACACGGTCCCTCCTCTGGCGACTCCCTTTCCTGATCCTCTCCCAGTGCCGCCTCCTAAATCTTTAGGTAATAATACTTCTTCTGATAGCACCCTTTCTCTGCGACGCTCTAGTCGTCCTTCTGTTGCCCCTATCCGCTATGGATTTCTTACTCTTCTTACTTCCTTGGATAGTACTCCTATACCCACCTCATATTCACACGCCTCAAAGATTGCTTACTGGCAGGATGCTATGACCGAGCAATTGGTTGCTCTCGAAGCAAACCAAAATGGGAATTGGTACTGGCCCTGGATGGAGCCTCTATGATTGGTAGCAAAATGGATATACTCCATCAAAGTACTCTTATGGGAGTCTTGATCGTAACACAAAGCCAGATTGGTTGCACAGGGTTATAAGCAGGATTATGAAATTGACTATGAGGAAACATTTGCACCGGTGGAGAAAATGACCACCGTTCGTATTCTTCTTTGTGTTGCGGCAACCCGCAACTGGCCTCTTTGGCAAATGAACGTTAAGAATGCTTTTCTACATGGGGACTTGAGCGAGACTATTTATTTAAAACCTCCTCTAGGCTATGCTTGTCCTCCAAAGCATGTGTGTAAATTGAGGAAAGCTCTTTATGGACTTAAACAAGCTCCTAGGGCTTGGTTCGATAAGTTTCGAGCAGTAATCCTTCAGGCCGGATTTCGTCAGTCACTCTGATAGTTCCCTCTTTCTGCGATGGACATTGAAGGGCTACACATTCCTCTTAGTCTATGTTGATGATATCATTATTAGTGACAATAATACTGCCGACATTACGGATCTCAAACACCACCTTACTCGCCACTTCAGAATAAAGGATCTTGGACCTCTCACCTACTTTCTGGGGCTTGAGTTTGTAAGTAACAAATCAGGCATTGGGGTCCTTCAGCGCAAATATGCGACATATTTGATCACGTCGGCTAGGCTTGATGATGCTCACATTTTTGATACGCCTCTGGAATTGAACAACAAAATCAGTTCCGATGATGGCACTCCCCTGGGTGATCCATCTGTTTTCCGGCGGATAGTTGGTGGTTTGCTCTACTTAACTATGACTAGGCCGGATATTTCTCATGTAGTTCATACGATTAGCCAGTTTGTTAGCAATCCGCACAAACCGCACCTTGTTGCTGCGTTACGCATCCTCCGCTATGTTAAATGAACTCTTCATCATGGTCTCTTCTTCCCTTTTGCTACTTTTCTGCAATTATCAGCTTATGCGGATGCTGACTGGGCTGGCATTCCGGACTCTCGAAGGTTTACCACTGGCTGGTGTATGTTTCTTGGAAAATCTCTGATTTCATGGAAGTGTAAGAAGCAAACCACTGTATCAAAGTCTTCTGCTGAGGCAGAATATCGGGCGAAGTCATCCGCCAGTGCTGAAATTATCTGGCTCTGCCGCCTTTTGTGTGAATTAGGTGTTCTTGTTGGTCGTTCCACACCTCTCCATGGGGACAATACCAGTGCTACCAGAATTGCCAACAACCCTGTCTTCCATGAAAGAACAAATTACATTGAGATTGACTGTCACTTCATCCGCCAACATGTTGTTACTGAGAAGATAACTCTGCCTCATGTCTCTCCGTTTAACTAGTTGGCGGATATCTTCATCAAAGCCCTTCCCAAAACGCGTCATCATTATCTAACTAGCAAATTGATGTTTTCTTTACCACATCAATTTGAGGGGGAGTGTAGAAGATAACAGGCCTTGAGAAGGCCTAGCCCAACAAAGGCCTATGTACAATATCCCACATGTGGGATACGCTTAAGATTGTATAGCTATAGTTGATTTCTCTCATTCCATGTATAGTATAGGATTTTAATCTTTCCATTCTTTGTTTATTCTAATTTGTATTCTTTACATAATTAGAGCCTTGATTAAGGCATAAGATCATTATAAATAGAATAGTCGTTGCTCAATCAAGGCACGACCTTCTCCCACCATTATTATTCTTCTTCCTCTCCTTCACACAATATTACAGGAAGTACTTGTTTAAACCTTTAAAATGTGTCTAATAAACCCCAGATTTGGTGTGGATAGTGATTCTATATGTATTTTAGGGATAATTGGAATAATTGGGTATTTGAATAGGGGCAAGTTAAATTTGGATGGTGCTTCTAGAGGCAAGCTAGGGCCAGCAGGAATCAGTCGTGTGCTTCGGCAAGTCTAAAGGTGAAGTGTTGTTGATGTTCTTAAAACCAATTAGTATTCGACATTCGAATGAAGTGGATGTTTTGGCCATTTTGGAAGCCCTTCGTATTAATTTGGCTTTATTTTCGAGAAAAGCTAATTGTGGAAAGTGAATCCTCTAGTGTGGAGGGTTGGGTTTTCCCAAAGTGGTTCAAAGCCTTGAAAGTTTCAGTTTTAATTCAACAAGATTAAGGAGATATCTTTGCACTTGGATGTTGCCTTTCGTCATGAGATTAGATCCGCGAATAGTATGGCAGGCACTTTAGCTAAGCAAGGGATTTATAGATCTTCTCTCCGGTAGGAATTATTGTTGTAATTTTTGGGGTGTTGTATAGGAATTTCCAGCAGACAGCAAGCGTGAGGCCCACTTTTCGAGGGTCAAACGATGTGGAAGTTCGGTGATGTATGGTTCAATGGATTCGTCTCATCGAGTACTACGAGATGCATACATAAATCATCAACAAATGAAAATGTTATAAGCGACGCAAAGTTACCAATAACAATTGCCTAATGCAGTAAATTCTATATTTAGTTCCTAACTTCTTGTCTAGAAAGTACAAACCAGCAGATTTGACGTACGTTTCCAATTAATTTTAAGGTACTAATTGAGTCACAATGGGTTGAAACTAGATACCCAACCAGCTTGTTTAGGAATTGGTGATATTACTTGTTATTTGTCACTTGTAGGGCCACTCAATTTAAATATGTGACTTGTAGGTATTTCCTTGTGTCTTGGAGTAGTTTTCTATTTGATTTGAGTATTTGCTATTGTCTATTGTTTATGTTTTGTCGGAACCTGGGGCCCTTTGAATTCTGAATCGTGACTTAAAAATGTATCACAATCACCATCATAAATCAAATAAATAATTCAGATTCAAGGGCATAAATTAATAAATCTTGATATTAGAAAAAGAAACTAATACAGGAAAAGACAAAACATTTATTGTTAACGATAACTAAAACATTATATATCTAGTTCTACTTGTCATGCTACACAATCTTTATTGTTCACAGTAACTAAAACATTATATATCTAGTTCTTCTACTTGACGTGCTATCTTTTGCCCTCACAATTAGCATGCCAAATGCCTACATCATCCTGAGATCATCACAAGTCCATTTCTAGGTTTTGGTTACCTAGGATTGGGGCAAAAATACACAAATCAGTAATACTTAGTCTACATGTAGATTTGAAGGCAATAATAAAATAAAAGAAATATTCATCATAACATGTAACACCGATGAGGTTTATTTGTTAAATCTGGTAAGGTTTCTAATTCTAACCTTTGGACCACCACCTAACCACCGCACGCACATGCTTTCAAAATCACACATATCATGGATGCCTCGAATCAGCAATAAGGGGGCTGACCTATAGTCAATCGAACAACTGACCTATAGTAAGCTGATTAACATAACTGACCTGAGAGTTAGTGAATAACATATGAGTCAAGGAATAATGGATCTAACCTATGAGTCAGGGAATAACAGATCTGACCTATGAGTCGGAATAACACTTATGTCATGGCCTTGTATGTGCTAGTGGTGTAGGGATGTCCAATGGGTCAGTCCCGTTTAATCCACTTATGCCATGTTACTTCATTCTTAGATTCCACATAAACATAGCTTAAATAGAACTTCTCCCTGCTCTCAACCGTTATAACGAGGTGGCTTGAAATCAGCCCTTTACACGAATCTTGGGTTTAACACGCCCCATTCCGTTTCATTATTGGTACCCGATCATGTAGAAGCAATTGTATAACTAACCCCGTTAAGTTTGAGACGCTTCCACAAATGACCAAAAGTCAACTATAATAACAATATGCGATAGGTAACATGTGAAACAATTACAATCCATTAACCATCTTAGAATCATGTAATATTGCATTCACAAATAACACAATAGAATCACCATTTAGGAATTTCAAAGAAATTACATCATATGCAAATAGAAACATGTAGAACCAAATATGAACACGCAATTCAATTCTAAAAACTGTTATTGTAGCAAATCACTATAGCGAGCACTGTAGCATGAATAGTGACTACTGACTACTATTGTTTAATTTACACTCAAAACACAGTAAACCCTATAATTCCTACAATAGTAAGGGCGCTAATTTAGTAGGAAAAAAAAAGTAGATTTTGGCCACCAAACTGAAATATTTGGAATTTCGGAGTTACATTTCGGAAACATATAAACATGTGTATATATAAAATATTAAACATATATCAGAATTAAATGTGGATAGGACCCATGTAATTATTAGTGGAACTTTTAATTTATCTTAACTCAAGGTTGAAATGTGGCTGGCCATGCAATTATTAGTGGGACATTTAATTTATTTCAATTTGAACCTCAAATGTGGCTAGGGCCCCATGTAATTATTAGTGGCACATTTAATTTATGGATCAAATGTGAGTAGGGCCCATGTAATTATTAGTGGGGCATTTAATTTATTTCAATTTATGGCTCAAATATGGCTAAGGCCCATGTAATTAATAGTGGGACATTTAATTTATCTTAATTTAAGGATCAAATGTGAGTATGGCCCATGTAATTATTAGTGAGATACTTAATTTTATCTCAAATTAGGGAAATGTGAATAGGGCCCGTTTATTTTTTTTATTAGGAACGGATTGGATTTACAATAAGATGGCCCCCACCGTACGTCCTGCAATTTGACGAGAATGTTACAAGAAGTGAAAGGGATATTTTGACCCCTTTTTCTTTTGAGTTTCGCCCCAAATCCCACTCATGGAAAGATTTGGAGAAACGAAAAGCAGAAAAGAAGAAAGATGGGGAAGAGAGAGAGGAGAAAGAAGAGGAAGAGGAGAAAGAAGTTCGTTGTGGCTGATCTTCTAGGGCAACGAGCAAGGGCTCGATTTCACATCAGGTACGCTCGATGCCCCTCATCTCTCTCTGTGTCCAGCTTTTCTTCTCCCAGTCGTCTTCCTCCTTTCTTTATTTCTTGCTTTTTTTTTTTTTTTTTTCCTTTTTAGCTGAATGAAACTGGTGCATGATTGATTTTTTTATTTTAAAAAAAATATATTCAGCCGAACCGGATTGGACTTTTTTGGCTGAAATCTTTGATTTTGGACCATATCGGACAAACAGGTCCGAATTTCTGAACTAAACCTTTTAGGGGTTTATTCAGTTCACTTTTGCGAATGTTTCAGAAAATTCATCTGAAATGAAACGAATTTCGTAACTGTGTTCTAAACACATAAATGGAAAAGTCATATACACATGTCGATTTAGACGTCTACTCACAGGAAACGGTGGCTTTAGCAATATGACGGAGGCTTAAGGACATTAACAAATGCTCTAATTGTTGCTTGTTCTCTTCCCCTTCTAGTTCTCTTCAAATCTCTTCTAATTCTCTCTAGGCCTATAGTTGATAGGAATGCTGAAAGAAGGGAGACGTTGTGTGGAGGTTTCTCTAGTGGAGACACGTATTTATAATTTGGGGCTACCTATCCACTTTCCTAATTCAAACTCTAGTAAGAAAGTCTTCTTTCCAATTTATATTAAGAGTCCTTTTAGGCAACAAGGTTGAATTTCTAATCTCATAGAATACATAAGCAGTCCATCCTATTTTAAGTCAACTACCTCTTTCGAATTCATGGTGCTTTCTCATAATGAGAATACAATTCCTATTAAATCACTTTTCATGGTCCCACTAATCAGGGATGAAAAAAGCGGCCGCCACACAATATATCGGCCGTAGTGGCAGATACCGCCGCGCTACGGCCCATATATCGGCCGTCGCAACCGTGGCGGCCCGTAGCGGCCGCTACTCCCGCTATGGGCCGCCACGGGAGTTATAAAAAACCCCCCTTTTGACGACTTTAGGGTTAAAAAACCCTCTCTTTCTGTTATTTCTTCCTCCTTGTGGTCCCAAGTGACTCCCAAGACCATTTCTTCAAGATTTCTTGCCACCAAATCACCAACATTCAAGTATTCAAAGGAATCTAAAGATTCCAAACAAGATTCTTCATCTAGGTATGTGATTTTTTTTTTCAACTTTTGAGATTATCACTCTTTAACTACTATGAATCACAACATAATGGCATCATTGTCTTGTTTTATTGTGGATCCATGCTTCCTTTTGATCTCGCATGCATATCTTTTTTTTTTTTTTTTATATTGTTATTTTTATTTTCGGATTTATGTTATTTAAAAAAAAAAAACATTATCACTTATGGAAAACTCATGAAACGACTTGAAAATAGCTTCATATTGTTAGCTCTATGTTTCCCATAGATCATTCCAACATATATTGCTTTTTTTTCAATTTTTTTCCTTTTTTATTTTCTGATTATTTTATGTTTGTAAAAAAAAAAAATTTTTATTAATTGAATGCCAATCAAATGTCTTAAAAAGGGCTCTTAGATTTTAGATCTTTGTTTCCCATAAATCATTCCAACATATATTGCTTGTTTTTCAATTTTTCTCTTAATTTTCTGACTTTTTTTTGTAAAAAAAAAATATTTTTTGTAATGGAATGCCAATCAAATGTAATGAAAACTGCTCCGAAATGTTTTGAATATGTTTGACATAGATCAATCCAACATTTCTTTGTCGTTCCCCTTTTTTTCTTCTTTCTTTTTATTTTTGGATTTATTTATTATTTTGAAGGAAAAAATGCTTTAACTAATTCATTACCCATTATATTGTTTTGAATAAGGCCCCTAAATGTTATATCTATGTTTGGCATAGATCAATCCAACATATATTTGTCTTTTCCTAATTTTATTTTATTTTTTTATACTCGGATTTTTTAAATTTTCGAAAAAAAATTGTACTTTAAGTAATTAAATACCAATTAAATGTCAAGAGAATGATTCCTAAGTGTTAGATATATGTTTCCTCTAATTTGTTTTTTTAATTTTTAAAATACTAATTGTTCATATTTATAGTTATTCAGTCTTCTATTGTGCATTTGTGTTTGCCAATTGATAACTTAAAATGCCTCGTGATATTGACCCCGCATGGAGCTTTGGTGAGGCAGTTGAAAACAACAGGTTGAAAATCAAATGCAAGTTTTGTGGGAAAGTGACCAATGGGGGCATTACAAGATTCAAGCACCAATTGGGCCATATTTCTGGCAATGTTGCTGGCTGTACGAAAGTACCAAGGGAAGTCAGGGAACAAATGAAAGCTTTGGTTGGCCAAAACAAAGCTAGAAAAGTAGAGATAAAAGAAAAGAGGCAGCAAGATGTTGATGCAGCCCATTATGATGTATTTGGAGATGAAAGTTTTGATGATGAAGATGCACAGATGGAGGCTGCACGCCAAGAGTCCATCATGAGTCACCAAGAAGAATATGAACGTCGTGCATTTGCTGGAAGCAGCAAATATTATAATGCAAAGGGTTCATCTGCTGTGCCAAGCAGGGGAAAGGGCATTGCGGGGGCCATGTGTAGGGCATTTAGCACCCGGGAACTAGCTGTTGATGTAGAAGTTATTTATACTAGAAGAGCAGTTCCTCCTCCTGTTGATCTAGAGCACATAGAAAAGAGGGTAAACAACCAAATATATCAAGTGTTATGAAAGGGGTGATGAAGGGTGCAAGAGATAGTTAGCCAAAGCTACAGCAAAATGATTAATTCACAAGAACATACCAACTACATCAATAGATTCCCCCTCTTTTCAAACTATTCTTGATGTTGCCGCCGAAGATGGCCGAGGAATACAGTCGCCCTCTATTTATGATGTGGGCACTAAATATCTCGAAGAAGAATATAAAGAAATAAAGGAATGGGTGGAGACCTTTAGGCCCATGTGGCAACAATATGGGGTCACCATTATGTGTGATAGGTGGACTAGCGACACACAAACACAATTAATAAGCTTTTTGGTACAATCAGTCGCTGGGTGTGTCTGTGAAGTCCATGGATGCATCTGAACATAGACGGACAGCTAAATATATATACACTCCTATGGATAAGGTTGTAGAGAGTGTGGGAGACGAGCATATTGTATATATTGTTACAGATAATGTCGCTAATTTCAAGGCAGCTGGTAAGATGTTGGAGAAGAAAAGGGCTCATTTATTTTGGACTCCATGTGCAGCACACTGTATAGATCTCATTATGGAAGAGATTGGAAAGAAGAAGAAAATTACTGAAGTTATCAAGGCATGTAGAGGCATTACCAGATTTATTTATGATCATTCATGGCTTTTCAGCTTGATGAAAACATTCACAAATAACCATGCTATGATACATCCAGGATCAACTAGGTTTGCTACCCATTTCATTGCGATGGAGAGCCTTGTAAGGTTTAGAATAGAGTTGATTCAGATGTTTGCATCAGAAGAATGGCTTCGTTCGAAATGGGGCTATGTAACAAGTGGTCTGGAATTTGAGATCCCTAACTTGATGAGGGACAATAAATTTTGGAAGAACCTGTCTAATTTATTAAAGGTTTATGAGCCTTTAGTTTGAGTGTTGCGGCTTGTAGACGGTGATGACAAACCAATAATGGGATATATATATGAAGCAATGGATCAGGCTAAGCAAGCTATCATGGAAAATGTTAGATATTATGATGAATATATAAAGATTATTGATGCCCGGTGGAACGACCAGCTGCACCATCCATTGCATGCTGCAAGTACTCAAAAACAATATAACTATTTGATGCTTTTAAAGCAAGCTAGCTCTCTTTGATTAATGTTTAATCATTCTGCATTTCAACTTGTTTTCAATGTAGGTTATTTCCTTAATCCCGAATTCTACTACCCCAATGCCCAACACCACAACGATGAAATAGAAACGGGGTTGAGGATAGGATTAAGGTAAACGTTAAAGAAATTGTTGGGAGTTGATGATCAAATCCAAGCCATCCAAGAGGTAAGTTAGTGATTGAGATTTCAGATGACATATGTATATGCTTGAGATAGGTCCGTTAAACATGTATGGTTTATTGAATTATTCCTAATTTTCACACTGTAGATATCTACATACACACAAAGGAGAGAAGGCTTTGTTGACCCTTTTGCAATAAGGGTGATTGGAAAGATGCCACCTGGTATGAACAAAAGACCCAATCACCCAACCTATTAGACTTTTGTTATTTATCTCTCAATTGATTGGAACTTGGAAGGACTTAAGGAATATCTAATTTATTTGTTTACAAAGAATTTCAGCTGATTGGTGGATGAATTTTGGAGAGGATACTTCAAATCTAAGGAGAGCGGCTGTTCGCATCCTCAGTCAAGTTACAACTTCATCAAACTGTGAAAGGAATTAGAGCACTTTCTCCTTGATCTACACAAAGTCCAGGAATCGGCTTACCATGCAAAAACTCAACAAGCTTGTATATTGCCATTACAATTTGAAGTTGAGTAACAGAACAAGAGAAAGGAAGGCAAGGGATGATCCGAGCTATTGTCCTATTAGTTTGGATCACAAATTCAAAGAGGACGATCCCTTGCTCCCATGGATAACCGAGATAGAGGATCCATTGCTAGATTCAGATCCAGGCTTTCAAGAGGAGGTTAGAGATTTGCTTGATGAAGATATGGACGAGGCAAAGGTTGCCCCACTTGAAGGAGAAGGCTCAAGTGCACAGCTGCACCCACAACCTAAAGGGAAAGAACCTACCCATGTTGTGTCATATTCTGAGAGGACAAGTACCACCGTTTCTTTGAGTAGCCATGGTGGAGATGGGGGAGGTGGAGCAGGAGACTAGTGGGACAGGTGCCACTAGTGAATACTACTAACATGATCAGGAAGATGTCATTCTTGTAGAGGAGGTATAGGACTTTCCGGAAAGAATGGAAGGAAACCGCGGTTATCAACGGCGTTGGAGAGTCTCACCACCTGCTCTACCTGCTCCTGGAGGTAGTAATGAACAAGGAAATATGGGTGGAGGTGTTAGAGGACAACAAGCGGCATTATGTGCTGATTCGTGGAACCCTAGTTATAGTGGACAAGGACCCTTACAGTATTTTGACTATTTTCCATATGGTCAAATGCAACAAGGAGAAGAACAATCTTTTGTTTCATGGTCCTACTCATATGGTGACTATGGTGGAATGCAATATAACAGATATCCACCTCCTCCTCCCCCAAGTTACGATGATACGGCTACTTTCTTTGGATTTGTGGATACCAATGCTCATTAATATCAAATGCAATATGGTGCAAATAGAAATGATAATACTGATGGGGATGATGAGGATAACCATGCCTTGAATCTTGGTAGACATTCCTTTTGGTGGTGACCAAGGTATTCCTATTTCCTTCACCAACTTTCTATGATTTGTCATTTCTAAATTGGTGTTGAAATGTTGACTGTTGAGTATTGAATTGTTGAACACTTCATTCACTTGATTGAATTTGAAGTTTGAACCTTGACTCCTTGAGGCTTGAAGTATTGATCATTTTATTGTTCAATTTTCACTAATGACCTAACTCTTAAGTCTTGTGCCTTTATTTCATGTTCTAGTTTTTTTTTTTTAATAAGCTTTTCATTACTTTCTAAGTTAGCATGACTAAGAAACATGAATACATGTGAAAAAACTAATCATTACTATTATTTTCTATTTATACAGCGATACAGGACGTCATATATTAAGGGCACCGCTACACCCCCTTTTCTTTTTTACTTTAGCAAAAGAACACATTTTCTTTCATTTTACAATTTTCTGGATTTTATGGAATTTTTTCAGATTTTTTTGGCAAGTATTTCAAATCACATCACTACGCTGCTACATAGCCCCGCTACACTACGTAGCACCCGCTTCGTGGGTGTCCCGCCGCCACTGCTATTTTCATCCTTGCCACTAATATCTCTCAATTTCCAAATTAGAAGTCCACCAATAAAATAAAACTTATTTAATATGCAAAGGGTCCCACCAATAATTCTAAATGACTAGTTCCTTTTATCTTAAAATCAATGGCCCCTATAAAGCCAAGGATATATTAAAAAATTAATAAAAATCTATGCTACACAAAAGGGGCCTGACATACTTACATGCATATATATAAAAAAGCATCATTCACCAGATAAAATATATAATTATTCAAAACAAATCATAAATCCGGAACATCAAGGAAATTAAACATATAAGGTATTATGTAAAATACTAGCCCCTATAATAGGGTCAGGGGTATCACAGAGGGGGCTTTTGCATTTATTTATACTAGCTGCAATTTAGTCTTGTTAAAGCGGTTATGATTACTCAGTACCAATTTGACATATCTTGATGGACATAAATTCCTATGAGGAATTCTTGGGTACCATTTTTATTTCCACCATAAAAGAAATAAGGAGGGTTATAATATCCACGGCACCTTGTTGGCTTCATAGTGGGCTAGAAACATCAATCGTTTAGCTCATGTGGATTTCCATTTTGTTTAGTTTGTTATTTGTTCTATCATGTAATGTTGAATCTTGTTTATTAAGCAATTCTGATCTTGCACTAATCTCGCATTGTATATCCATAAGATCATTACCTATCTATAGTTTCATTTATGATTGTATGGGATATTTTAAAGGCTTGCTTACTCGATCATCACCTATCTATAGTTTCATTTATGATTGTATGGGATATTTTAAAGGCCTGCTTACTTGGTCATCACCCATCTATAGTTTCATTTATGATTGTATGGGATAATTTTAAAGGCTTGCTTACTTGATAGGTTTTCGAAAACCTAACCCAATCTTTGGCACTTTACAGGTGAGGAGGTAGTTAACAATCCCGAGGAGGATCACATGAGTGGAGTGAGGATCACATAATTTAGAGAAGTCAAAGAATGCTCCACAAGAACATTAAATTTTGCTGCAGTTCCATTTAAAGTTGAAGGATTGTAATAAGACCCTAGAAAGTAATGGTTTTGATTTAGTTTTTAATTGATTAGACTATTGAAGCTGATTAATAAAATTAGGAGTTATTACTTGTGCTCTGTTATGAAATGTTTGATGTTTTGGAAAACATTCCATTGTAATTTGATTTGACCTAATATCACAAATTAAAATAAGTTCAATTGCGGCATGAAAGATGGACTTCCACTGAAGTCCAGGTTTCAGGTAGTGACATTTACTCGTGAAATTGATGCTTCCAACGAAACATGGTATTGAGTTTAACGTGTAAATTTTACAATTTTAAAATCCCCATATGCAAATTTCACATGTAAATCCATTTTCAGATCCCACGCATAAAAGAAGACAACCCAAAAGAACAAGTGTACTTATGTGTGCCTGTCGAGCAACTGAAAATATAGGATAGTCTAAAACTGGCATAATGACACATACCGCGCAGTTCTCATTCACGTCCCACAAACGCAATGTGCTGTCTGTTGATGCGGAAGCAAGCTCTCTGGTTGACAAGAATTTCACATATGAAACTGCTTTCCGGTGCCCACTGAAAACATGCACAGGGGCACTGACGTTTCTCAAGTCATAATAGTGGATGTGATGATCAGCAGAACCCACCTACAAGATGGCATGTTTTAAATCAAGCTCAACAGAATAAAGAAGGTGCACAACACACTACTAAGGCTGTCAATTTAGGTAAAACAATGACCCATCAGACCTGCTCCAACATCAGTAAGGGTTAAAATCATGCTTGGGGTTCATCAGGTCAACCTGATGGTCTGATTCAACCCATATATGGCCCTACTATGTGTGCTTGGTATGGAAAGAGAATTTTCAGGTTGACCGATAAAACCCTGAAGACCCGGTCCAACCCTGATCAGCATTTGGACCAAAATTTGGGGTAATCCAGGCTGAATGCAAATCCAGGCCGTGATATCCAACTAAAACTTAGATTGTACCGGATACACCCAGAACTGACCCATCTACAGCCTAATAAAACACAGAAATGGATGGAAACTTACAGCCACATAAATACTTGATCCTGGATTATACTTGACACAGCAAATATTCGCCTTCATGTCAATGTTGAGCACACTGGCTTCTTGTTTCGTGCACCATACTTTGACCTGATTGATACAGATGCAACATGTAACCATTACTCAATTCTAAGATAACAAACCAAAGGAAGGCATGCACCTCGGTTCCAAACAAGGTTGGATAGATACATTCAGATTATAAGATAAACAAACCAAAAATTAGGTTGGATGGATACATTCAGAACCAGACAGTCCAGAAGTACCAACACAACAATTGTGCCTTTCTTGTTTGGTTTCGCACATACTTTAAACTCTTTTAACTAGAAGTTCTATGCTCCACTCTTTCCAGTGGAGAATTTTAGTTGCAAAAAACGACATCACAATTTTATGCCGCTATTGTACCCATTACGTAACGTTTAATTTGTGTCATACAAAAATATTATCTTCCTAAAGTACATGCTTAAGTGAGTCTTCCAGGTAATTATCCCATGGTAACTGCATCTTTCATACAAGGACATTTAGACAGGTTGCAAACTTGTCTAAATGGTAAAGAAACATGATGACAAGTAAAGATGGGAAGAAAATAAGAAATTAAGTTTCAATTTTACATCCAACCTCAAAAGACGGACTTTCCTAATACTTTCTAGTTCTATCCAGATATGGCACTGATCCAAATAGAAACTTTTTAATCTTTCTTTAAAATATATTAAATTAGGCTAGTAATCCCTAGATCTAATGTTCACCTAGAACACTTTAAAGATAAGGTTACCTTGCAATCATCACTACCAGACACAAGCATTGACGGATCTGTGCGTGAAAAGTCAACACTCCATGCTCGTTTTTCGTGCTCTTCATATTCCATTACACTCTGAAATATTAGAAAATCATACATAAATTTGTTGATTCCTTCAAATAGATCAAAAATAAATAGAGTCCATTGCAATAGAGAAAGCAAAAGAATGCTGAAATTTATAAATCCTTATTACCTGCTGAGTGGTTACATCCCAAACAGTCACTATTCCTTCATAATCACTACTTGCTATATGGTTCTTGGTATATTTGTTCCAACTCAAGCAACTAAGTTTAGATCGTGTGGACATCTCTACAACTGGGCAGTGCACATCTGCAGGTTCATTTACAACCTGAAAAGAACTCAAATAGGCTTAAGACTGGCACCTGCCTGAAGAAGAAGGAAATTATATACTTATAATCAGGACATGCAATGCCTGATAATTCATTCCATACAAGCGCCAATGGTGTATGGAACAAATCCGTTAGAATGTAGATCCATCCTACAAGGTGATAGATACCCAAAAATATTCATGATTACAAGATCCCACACATCCATCAGTCAGTAAAAAATGGACTGTTTGGAAGAAATAATCTGCAATGGTTTGGAAAATAACAAAGATTCAATGGCTAGGATCCTCAAATAAGCAGCACAATTTGTGCCTATCCACATTGACACTCATAGGTTTGCAGCAGTCTGGATATCATAACATGGCACCACCTGTATGGAATGGTCCACCATAAAACAATATGGATTCTATGTTCATTCAGATACAGTAGTAAAAAAACCTATGAAGGAAATATCTTACTGTCGAGAACTCAAAGACTTTAATGCGCCTAGAAACTCCAGCAGTGGCAAATAGTTCATCATCACGATCAAATTCAATGCTGTATTAAATAATGGTTGTCAAAAAAATTATCAGTAAATTTAGTTATTATAGAAGCAAAATAAGAAAAAGATATGAAGGCAGAAGCTAAAGGGAGGACATCCTCACATATACCCTAATATCCTCAGTTAATTTAGACACAAATCGGAGACCTGTCAGGCCCATTGAGGAACTGAGAAGTAAGGTTCTACCACCCAAAGGATACAAAAATAAAATTGACCCAATTCAGAAATCTAGACCACCAAAATAAATATGGTGAGAATTCTAGAAAACTAGGAAGAATCACAATGGCACGTTAATTCATTATCTGCATCACAACGATTTCTCAACATACAAGTGCAAAGAAATTTTTTGATGGTAACCATTTGACTGATACGTTTGTAAAAGAAAGATTCTTGGTCCCCCTTTTCTCACAGATTGTGCATTAAGACAGTTGCCTTTCATTCTCCATTTTGGCTGAAGTTCCAAGGGAAATATGGGTCAGACAAGAGTCACAGACAGCATAGGTATAACTATGTGGGTATGACAGTGACACCGCAAAGAAAATTTAATTTCAAATTGTTCGCGTACCCAAAACTCAAATATCTTCAATCAACAGTAAATCTAACACAAAACAAGGAGTAAAAAGTAGATTCGCCTACTGATGGCAGCTAAAATCCACTGAGATGTCTTCAATTTTTTGGGAGATAGTCAAACCAAGGAGAATAAGTAAAAAATAATAAAAAAAATAAAAGGAGAAAAGAAAAAAAAAATTGCAAGAAAACATTATTGAAGAAATAGACTGAACAATAATAGAATTGAACCGGTTGCATCTTACAAAGGAATAAACTGAATAATAATAGAATTGAACCAGTTGTATCTTACAAAGAATAAAATAAATATACTAAACCCAATAAAACCCTAATTCTAATCACAACCCTTGCTCTAATATATAAATAGTAGAAAACCCTATACATAAAAGTCATAACTCCAACAATGCATAAAATAGGAAAGAAGAAACAATCCAAATTGTATCAAAATAGGAACCGATTGTGTGCAGGCCTTCTTCTGGATGTGTTGGACAGTCTGATCTCTAGGGGTTCTCGGCCCCACAGGTCCTGTGGCTGTGGGCCTGCCATATAGTCAGATTGGGTAGCCAGGCCTGGGCAACCAGGCTGAAATTATTCTTTGTAGGCTGGTTCCTGATCTGGTACCAGTTTTGGTAGGCCGAGTCCAAGCTATTGTCTGTTCAGTCTTTGGACTGCTGGGCCTATATGGGCTCTCTAGGCTATTTGGGCCAATCCAAATTGGTCATTAGGGTACACTGATTCAGTCACTCTGATTTATATTAGCAAATTTAGAAAGTTAATTGGACCCATCTGGACCGTCCAATTTCTGTTTTTCCCCATACAATATATGTCATTCTCATAATTGCAAACCATGAGAATGTAACGAGAGATCTTGAAAACTGATTGTATTCAACTGTCCTCATCTCTGGAGGTCGATCATCAATATAAAGATGTTTACATGCCTCAATCAAGGCTCTAAGAAAGGAAACCAACTAATTACATCAATCCCTAACCTAAGTTTAGAAAGCAATCAATAAAGGAAAATAAGGAAATATGTACAGTTGTATTACAACTCAAATCCACGTGAGATGAGTTTGCTGGGCTGGTTTGTGTAATGGGCCTTGGGCCTGTTTAACACCCCCTCTCAAATTGATGTGGGAGAGTCAACCAGCATCAATTTGCCAACCAAGAACTGGTGGCGTGGGTATGGAAGACCTTTAGTAAGAATATCAGCAAGTTGTAACTCAGTGGAGACATGCGGAAGGCTGATTACATCACGCTTTAATTCATCACGGATGAAGTAACAATCAATCTCGATGTGTTTAGTCCGTTCATGGAAAATAGGATTTTCAGTAATCCTAATTGCACTTGTGTTATCAGCATAGAGTGGAGTAGCACCGGCTGGGGGAAACCCAATGTCTGAAAGTAGACCTCGGAGCCACAGAATTTCGGAGCATGCTGCAGACATGGCGCGGTATTCAGCTTCGGTAGATGATTTTGAAACTTTTTCATTCTTCTTGCATTTCCAGGAAATCAGGCTATTACCCAAAAACATGCACCAGCCAGTGGTCGAGCGGCGAGTATCCGGACAACCAGCCCAATCAGCATCTGAATAAGCTCTGAGAGAGATAGGATTGTTCGATGGAAAAAACAACCTGCGAGTCGGTGTGCGAATAAGGTACCGAATGATGCGGCGAACAGCAGCCATATGAAGATGACGGGGAGCAGTCATGAACTGACCCATAAGGTTGACTGCATAGGAGATATCAGGACAAGTGATCGTGAGGTAGATCAAACTCCCAACTAACTGGCGATAAGCAGTAGGATCAGGAAGCAGGTCACCCTCCTCTCGACTAAGTTTGACATTCAGTTCGACTGGCATATCGACGGGAGCAGAAGCAGTAAGGCCAGCCAAGTCAATGAGATCAACAGTATATTTGTGCTGATTTAAAATGATACCCTTAGGCGATTGATGAACTTCAAGACCAAGGAAATAGTGTAAAGGGCCGAGATCCTTCATGTGAAAAGTCGCACTAAGAGAAGCTTGGAGTTCCTGTATCATTTTGGCATTAGGACCAGTAATGACGATGTCATCAACATAGACAAGTAGCACAGTTATCCCGGACGGAACATGATGTAAAAATATAGAAGGATCATATGGACTTAGAGAGAAATCCAAGCGGAGAAGAGCATCTTGAAACTTAAGAGCATCTTGAAACTTTTCAAACCATGCACGAGGAGCTTGTTTTAGTCCTTAGAGGGAGCGACGGAGTTTGGCAACCATACTTCTGTCGGAAGAGTACCCCTGAGGGAGACGCATATACACGTCTTCTTTGAGATCACCATGAAGAAACGCATTTTTTACATCCATTTGATATAGAGGCCAAGACTAAGATGCAGCAACAGCAAGAATTGTGAATACGGTGGTCATCTTGGCAACCGGTGCAAAAGTTGCATCATAATCAATGCCATATTCTTACCGATTTCCAAGGGCGACAAGATGCGCCTTATATCGATCTAATGTGCCATCTGATTTTAACTTGAGAGAAAAAATCCACTTACAACCAATAGGTTTGACACCCACAGGAGACGGGACAACATCCCACGTATGGTTTTGTTCCAAAGCCTTCAATTCATCTTGCATAGCCTTGTTCCAACATTGGTGCTGCACAGCCTGAGAATAGGATTGTGGGATCGAAGAGGATGACAAAGTGGCTATTAAGGAAGTATGAGAAAACCCATAACGGTCTGGTGGAACTGAAATGCGAGTGGAGCGGTGCAATGTAGTGGGACCAAGTGCCGGAGGTGGACCGGATGCTGGAGGAAGATCAGGAGGGGGGTCGCTTGTAGGCGCTTCTGTAGTCCATCTGTGATACACAAAGTTAGGGTTAAAGCGAACAATAGACTTGGTGTCAGAAAAACCAGGTAAGGAAACTGATGAGGAGGAGTCCGGGGGATCAATATGGTGTTGAAAAAAATACTTGTTTTCAAAAAACACGACATTCCTAGAGGTACGGATACGACGAATGTTGGGATCATAGCAAAGGAACCCTTTCTGAAAGGGTGCATAACCTAAAAAAACACAATGAGCTGATTGAGCGGTTAGTTTGGTCCTTTCAGGAGGAGGTAAATGTACAAAGCAAAGGGAGCCAAAAACATGAAGATCATCATAGGATCGAGATGTCTTGTACAGGCGGTAATATGGGCTCTGATTGTCAATAGAGGATAAGGGCATACAATTGATAAGGTGAGCAGCAGTAGCTAATGCCTCAACCCAAAACCGGGTAGGAACCGATGATTCAAGAAGAAGGGTATGAGTGACATCAAGGAGATGTCTATTTTTCCTTTCAGCGACTCCATTTTGTTGTGGAGTATAAGGACAAGTTCTTTGAGAAATAATGCCTTTGGTTTGCAGAAACTGTTGAAAATCAGAGGACACATTCCCCTCCCGAATCCGAAAGCAAGGTTTTAATGCATGTGGAAAATTGAGTCTCAACATAAGCCAAAAAAAGTTTAAAAACATGAAAAACATCAGATTTGGAATGTAGAAAATAAACCCAAGTGAACCGACTGAAATCATCAATAAAAGTCACAAAGTATTTATAGTGAGCATGAGAAAGGGCTGGAGCAATGCCCCAGACATCGCTATGAATTAAATCAAAACACTGAGTGCTGTGGGAATTGGAGATTGGAAAAGGAAGAGTTTCGCTCTTTCCCATTTTGCAAGTAGCACAATCAACAGGCACACAAGAAGATAAACCACTATTTTTATTTAATAAACCAGAATTTAACACAATGGACAAAACTTTGGAATTAGGGTGTCCAAGTCTATTATGCCACAATTGGCAGTTATCTCTAATAGAAAAGCAAAACACATCATTGTCAAATTTATCCCTAGAAAACTTAGAAAAATCCAGCGGAAACAAGCGCCCACACTTAGGCCCCCTCGCGATCTCCTTCCCTGACATCTGGTCCTGCACAATACAACCAGAAGAAGAGAAAGAGATGTTACAATTATTTTCAACAAGTTGTCCAACTGACAATAGGTTTGAAGTTAAATTGGGACAAAGGTAAACATTGTTCAAAGGAATGGGACCAGGGATATCTCCGAGAGCAGTAATGGGTACATTGGCGCCGTTAGCAGTTTGTATCTGAAGTTTTCCATTGTATGATGCCATATTGGAGAGGGAGGCACGGGAATACGTCATATGATTTGACGCCCCGGAATCAAGGAACCAAGTAGAAAAGGGAGGGGACGTACCTGAGAGACCAAAAGCAGAGAGGGCATTGACAATCATTTGCTGGACTAATTCAGGAGTGAGAGAAGATGAGGGGGGTGCAAGTGTAGGAGCTGGCATCACCGATGAAGCAACATAAGCATGCAGAGCCGGAGTTGGAGACTGAGGAGTCTGATATTGAGGATTCTGATACTGTGGAGATGGACGTTGTGGGCGGCGGCGACATTCAGAGATGATATGTCCCGACTTTTTACAATACCTGCAGACCTTCTGTTTGCACTGAGTGGCAATGTGCCCAAATTTTTGACAACTGTAACACTGCGTTTTACTCGAGTCACGAGGCGGAGGCTGAGAAGCCTTATTAGCCGATAAGGCAACTGAATAGGTCTTAGTCTTATGTTGAGCTATATGAGCTGATGTTTCAATGCGTTGTTCCTCGCGAAGGAGCTCATTCAAGCATACATCTAAAGAAGGTAATAGGGTCCGATTCATCAGAGTAGAACGAACACTTTCATATTCAGTACGCAGTTTCATCAAAAATTGATCCCTTTGACTAGAGGCCTGAAGATCTTGAATAACTGTCAAAACATTGTCAGCCTTATCTGCATATTTAATACTATCATATTATAACCATAGCGTATGGAAGCCTGAATAGTAGTCTTGTACCGATAAGGTCCCCTGTGTATATTTAGCAATTGCACATTTAAGATGAAATTGACGCGCTGAGTTATCTTGATGGTACACTTTCTTCAGATACTCCCACATGGCTTTGGAGGTTCGGTAAGGTTTGAGATTCATAATTAGATGGAGCTCGACCGATCCCAGTATCCATGATTTGGTTTTGGCATCTTTGGTATGCCAAGAAGCTATCTTCTTATCATCTTCCGTGGGTTTAGGGTCGGAGCCAGAAATATACCCCCACAATTCCTTAACTTCAAGATATATTTGGAACTGAAACGACCAAGCGGGGTAATTTTTTCCCGTGAATCGGATCAAGGTAACCTCAGATTTTTCCATCTTTAATGGAGATTGGCCAAAGAAAAACTGAATGAAACAGTGAAAAGGTAGTAAAAAATCCAGCAACAGTGAAGAGATGAAGTCTCAAAGTGGAGAACAAAACTATGCAGAGTGCAGTAGCCAAGATCAGACCAAGTAGTAAAGAAAAAAAACCAACACAGAACAGCAAACAGGCGAAAAACCACTCCAGACGACCTGATTTTTTGCTCTGGATCCTCTACGTGGGCCCCACTGATGGATCAGGACAAGGATCAGATCACTGATCTGAGGAATCACAATAGTCTGGCTTCTACTGGAAAAAGTTTCATCCAATTCCACCACAGATCCATGATTCTGGACGGTCTAGATGAAAACAGGATTAAAAATCTGGAAAATCTCTAGAATGAGTAAATCACCAACCTGGGAGTGCTGATAAATTCTGAAAAAATCTCTAATATTCCTAGAAAATCCAGTCGACTATGTCTGGATAGGTCTCTGATGGTGATTTGATGATCAGAGGTGGGCCACCTTGAAGATGAGACTGCCGTTGAGTCTGGATTTCTTGAAACAGATCCTTGATCTGTCGATCTGCACAAGAGAGAGTGATTTCTCTCTATCCTTAATCCCTTAATGCTATATAAGATCAAACACAAGATTTTCTTGAACATAGCTCTGATACCATGTCATTCTCATAATTGCAAACCATGAGAATGTAACGAGAGATCTTGAAAACTGATTGTATTCAACTGTCCTCATCTCTGGAGGTCGATCATCAATATAAAGATGTTTACATGCCTCAATCAAGGCTCTAAGAAAGGAAACCAACTAATTACATCAATCCCTAATCTAAGTTTAGAAAGCAATCAATAAAGGAAAATAAGGAAATATGTACAGTTGTATTACAACTCAAATCCACATGAGATGAGTTTGCTAGGCTGGTTTGTGTAATGGGCCTTGGGCCTGTTTAACAATATATTGGGCACGCACTTATAGATGGATCAAGACCTCATTTGATTAATCAAATTTATCTAGATATTTTAGGGCCTTATCTAACATATGACCCTCATTGATTATGCCGTTCGAGTCTGCATCAAACTCCCTTGCTTGGAAAAGATTCGTCCTAAAGTCGGTTTTGGCAAAATGTCGCTTTTTTTTCTGCTTCTGTTTTCGCTCCGCTGCAACTTGACCACTTAAATCTATTGACTTTTGAGCAGCTCCTAGATGTTTGAAGACCCACCATGGCATGTCATCAAGTACGGATAGATATTGTCAACATGTGCTTGAAACTCAATCCATTGTAAATCTTGTTGCAGTATCCATTCCCATAAAGGATCAATGTAGTTTGTCGTCAGAAAAGAAAAGCTGATTCTTCCGATGTGATGACCAAACTGAACTCATCTTACATAAGATCTGTCTCATCCACACCCTCCAAAATACCAACCTATGATTCATATATGTCACGACCTGAAACCTAGATTTCCTAAAAGTCCAAATTTCGGGCCGCAAATGCAATTTCGGTAATGTGAGAATAAGTCAAATCAATTTGCAGCAATTTTTTTAAACATCAAGCATTAAATGATAAAGAGAGCACAAGGTATTAATAAATCCTAATTTATTAATTCAATCCAAACTGTCACAAAACTAAACTAATCAAACCAAATAATAAACTTGACCAATTCTAAGGTCTTATAACAACTTTCTAAAGTACTCAAACTAAATCAAAATAAATTTTTTCAAGTGACTCTTTAAGCTGCCTACACAATGTCATCGGCACTCCACTCCTTTTCCCACTGAAGTTCTTCCTCGTACACATTATCATCAAGTTCTGGTGCTACCTCATTATATGAAAAATACCCCATATGAATAAACAAGCATTCATAATATCACATACAATCATGCAAAGAGAGTAAGACAAATAAAGAATTGTATGAGGTCAAGGTTAGGATAGCAATGGAGAATAAGTGCAAGATTTGAATTATTGAATAGTTTAGAATTTAAGGAACAAGGGTAATATATCAAGATATCTCAGATAATAGGTTCCAAAAAACTAGTAGAAGATGGCAGTCAAAATGAGCTGAAGCTAGTAAATTATAGTCCCACAAGATAGGATAAACAAGTTCAGAGGTTTAATGTAATACCCCTGACCCTGTTATAGGGGCTAGAATTTTATGTGATATTTTATATGTTTAATGCCCTTGATTTTTTTTATTTGTCTTGAATTATATATTTTATTAGGTGAATGATGATTTGTTACATATATGTATATCTAAGAAAGTTCCTGGGCTCTTTTGTGTAGCATAGAACTGTCTTTTAAATAGATTTTTGGCTTTGTAGGGCCCATTGATTTTAAGATAATAGGATCAAGTCCTTTAGAATTATTGGTGGGACCCGTTGCATATTAAATAGTTTGTATTTTATTGGACTTCTAATTTGGAAATTGAGAGATATTAGTGGGACCATGAGAAGTGATTTAATAGGAATTTTATTCTCATTATAAGAAAGGACCGTGAATTAGAAAGAGATAGTTGACTTAGAATAGGAAGGATGACTGCTTAGGTATTCTACGAGAATTAGAAAATCAACCTTGTTGCCTAAAAGGACATTTTTTTAACGGTGACTTTCATTAAAAAGTAAGCAGTACAACAGAACTATACTGGCAAGCTTAAGAAACCAGAAACAAGAAAAACCAAAAAACAGAAAGAGAATGGAACAGCTGAAAAAAGCCCAGAAAACCATAACTACTTAGGACCAGCCAAAAGTAAAGCCCAACTCATTATAGTGTAGCATAATTTGGTCCAACGTGTATCCTTCAAAGAGGGACTAGATAAAACCCAAAGCGCAACTATTAGTTTAGCTTTCTCCACCAAGCAATTATCACTAGAAGCATGTCCTTCAAAACATCTGAGTTCTTTTCCTTCCAAATTATCCATGACTGCAAGAAAAGACAATCTCCAAAACTCCTTGCTTGTAGGCATAGTTGTCTAAAAGGACTCCTAATTTTATATATATATATATATATATATTAAAACAATAGGGAGGAAGGCTGTAGAGAGCGCCACGTCAGCAGGTAGGGAGATCTCCTTTGAAAAAAAATTATATATATACAAGAAAAAAATTGCACGGCTTTGGCTTTGACTAGGCCACTGCACCTCTCCAAATCGCAGCCACAATTATCACATCTCATCACAATCAAATTCAAACAACCCATATTCTTTCTACTCAATTAATACATCCCAAAAATCTCTCTTGATTTCGTTTGACTTGTCACCCTAGATATATATCCCCAACAAAATGAAATCCACCCAATTGTAAAACTAATCTCTATATTATAGGAGTTTCTTCTCATCTCCACGTCTCCCTCCCTATCTCTATATTATAGGGGTGTACTCTAATACAAGTTATGATGTACTGCCGGGGTTGATCTATTCTTTTCCAGTTACTTGTTGCAATGGTTATTGGAAAATAATACAAGGTATGTATGTAAACCTAGAAACTTGATTTTCCATCACTAACGGTTTTGAACTTACTTGGGACATTTGGCCATTTATCCTGTAAAGTATAAACCAAGAAACAGTATATGACCAACTGGGTACACCATTCATTTTATGGCATGTAAGTCATCTTGGTTAACTGTTGTCAAGGTTTCTGTTTACTTTGATCTAATTTTTATAAAATTCATGCAAAATTCATCTACCTCCAAAAATTAAAATCATAAAAAAAAAAATATTTATACAACACTGGGGAAACCATTCTACAATAAAAATCTTTTTTCCCTCAGAAAATGCATGGCACAGTCCTTCCCTTTATGAATATTCTTATTTGCATATTTTTATTGTTTATCTCTCCAGATTTTTGTTGCTCCACACTTTAATAATTTCACATGTGCAGTGGGTCCTATAATTTGATATTTGATTGTAGCTATGCATAATTATTTGGATAATTTTTTTTATTGAGATATCCTTATAATAATATTGCTAAATTAACTTGATCTGGAATCTTAATGATCAGTTCTGGAGTAGTAGTAGGTCCTATATTATGAAATAACATGGCCTGACCATTTGGTTAAATGTTCCAGATTCTAACAATTTCAAACGTGTAGGGGTCATAGAAGTCAATTTTGAATGGTATGTGCAGATTTATTTGTGTAGATTTTTAATTGATTTATCAAATTTAAGAATAGTCTAAATTAGATTATAGGTCACAGATTTTACATGCATTTTGATAGGTTTCTTTTATATTCATTTTTATAACATTTTAAAAATCTACCATAATTTAATTTTTTGGCCCGGGCTTAGCACAAGCCTTTGTTGCTAGTACATATTATAAAGAAGACTTTCCTAGCGCTATGATGCCGAGACACGACAGGGACACGCCATGAACATGGCGAGGACATGGATTTAACACATAGAAAGTGAAGTATCAGGTACGATACGATGTGATACGTTGCCCACTTTAAAGTATCCGTGCATCATAGTTTCCTAGTAGAGATCGAATTAGGAAAGTGGATAGGTGACAGTGTGAGAGACGAACATACAAATATGCTGAATGACCTGTCCTTTGAGGGACGTTTGTCTTTCATATATATAGGGGCTGAATGCCCTAATTACAAGCAATTAGCAGTATCTAATCAAATCCCTAATTACAGCAATTAGCAATAACTAATCAAATCAAGATCCTAAAGATTAGCAAATAAATATATACAGATCTTTGACTAAATTACAAAGACTGGGCCTATGATACAAAGAATGGGCCTAATGGGCCTGCAAGCTTGGGCCAACATTAACACCCCCCCTCAAATTGATGCCGAGGAATCAACAAGCATCAATTTGTCAGTCAAGAATTGATGACGTGGGCGAGGAAGTGCTTTGGTAAAAATATCAGCAGTCTGGAGGCTTGAGGAGATGAACGGAAGGGAAATAACATTGCGTAGATATTCATCCCTGATAAAATGACAAGCCACTTCAATGTGTTTAGTTCTCTCATGAAATACTGGATTCTCAGTAATCCGAATGGCACTGGTGTTATCCGCATGTAATGGTGTGGGAGATTTCTGGGAGAAGCCAAGTTCCTCAAGAAGTCCACGAAGCCATATAATTTCGGAGCAGGCGGCAGACATAGCCCGGTATTCTGCCTCAGTGGATGATTTTGAAACTTTGTCCTGTTTCTTCACTTTCCATGAAATAAGAGCATCACCTAGGAACATGCACCAGCCCGTAGTAGACCGGCGAGTATCAGGACAACCTGCCCAATCAGCATCAGAATAGGCAGACAAATGCATCTGCGAGCCAACAGGGAAAAACAAGCCTCTGTGAGAAGTGCCAAGAAGATAACGAATAATACGTCGAACAGCGGCTAAATGAAGATGATGAGGCTTGGTCATATACTGACTCATCAAGTTGACTGCATAACTGATGTCAGGCCGAGTAGTAGTCAAATATATAAGACTACCAACAAGTTGACGATAATATGTTGGATCAGAAAGGAGATCACCACTGTCACTATGGAGTTTAAGATTCAGTTCAAGTGGAGTATCCACTGGTGTGGATTTAGACAAACCCGCCGATTCAATTAAATCCATAGTATACTTATGTTGATGTAAAATCAACCCCTTCTCAGAGTGATGAACTTCCAATCCTAAAAAATATTGCAGAGGGCCCAGATCCTTCAGATGAAAATATTGATGTAGAGAAAATTGGAGATCTTGAATCGTGGCTGTATCTGTGCCAGTGATGATGATATCATCGACATAGACGAGAAGAATGGTGATTCCTTTTGATGTGTGGTGCAAAAACAAAGATGGATCATAAGGACTCTGCTGAAACTGTAGCTTGAGTAAAGCATCTTTGAATTTGTCGAACCATGCACGTGGTGCTTGTTTTAGCCCATATAATGATCGTTTCAGAAGAGCAACTTGATCTGCCGATGGTTTCGGGAAACCTTGAGGCAATCGCATGTAAACTTCCTCTTTAAGATCACCATGAAGAAAGGCGTTTTTCACATCAAATTGAAAAAGAGGCCAGGATTGAGATGCAGCTATGGCAAGGATAGTGCGAACAGTGGTCATCTTTGCAACAGGCGCAAAAGTTTCATCGTAGTCAATGCCATATTCCTGTCGGTTGCCAAGGGCCACAAGCCTAGCCTTGTATCGATCCAAAGTACCATCGGCCTTTAATTTGATAGAGTAAACCCATTTACTCCCAATAGGTTTAACCGAAGCTGGGCAAGGAACAGTAACCCAGGTTTGGTTCTGCTGTAGAGCACTAAGTTCTTCTTCCATAGCCTGTCTCCAGCACTCATGTTTTGCTGCTTGTGAATAAGAAGTAGGAATGGATACAGAGGATAAAGTAGCAAAATATGAAGAATGAGAGAAACCGTATCTATCCGGTGGACGAGATATACGAGCAGAACGGCGAATAGCAAGTTGAGGGGAAGTTGATGCTGGAGCAGGATTCGGGACCGGTTCTTGCAAAAGAGGCAAAGTAGTGGCATTTGTTCCTTGTCGACGAATATACACCTTGTCCGGATGAAATCGCAAAGGTGAAGGAAGACATTCATCATCAAAGGATGGTACTTTAGAAAAGGAGATTTTTGGAGAAGAATCAGAAGAAGACTGAAAAAGGTACTGATGTTCAAAAAAAACAACATTCCGAGAAATACGAATACGCTTGGAGGTGGGGTCATAACAAACAAAACCTTTTTGGTGGGAAGCATAACCAAGGAAGGCACATTTTACAGATTGTGCGGATAACTTGGAACGTTCATGTGTGGGTAGATGAACAAAACAAACACAACCAAAAGTGTGGAAATTTGTGTATTGTGGGTCAGTTTTGAAAAGACGAAAATGTGGAGATGTGTTTTGAAGTTTTGGAGAAGGAAGGCGGTTGATGATATGAGTAGCAGTAGTTAAAGCTTCTGGCCAAAATCTAGGTGGAACAGAGGATTCTAATAATAGACACCTGACCATGTCTAGAAGATGACGATTTTTCCGTTCTGCAACACCATTCTGTTGGGGAGTATAGGGACAAGTCCGTTGGGATATAATCCCTTTGTTTTGTAAAAATTCCTGAAATTGGTTGGACACATATTCCCCCCCTGAGTCGGTTCGAAGAACCTTAATACATGTGGAAAATTGATTTTGAACATAATTCAAAAATTTTTGAAACACATCAAAGACTTCAGATTTGGCATGTAGAAAATAAATCCATGTAAAACGGCTATAGTCATCAATGAAAGTTACGAAATACTTATACTGTGAATGAGAAATAATTGGTGCAACACCCCAAACATCACTATGTATTAAATCAAAACTTTTGGTAGCAGAAGAAACATGTAATGGAAAAGGCAAAGTTTTACTCTTTCCTAGCTTACAAGTGGTGCAATCAAGAGCAACATCAGATGATAAAAACTTCATTTTATTAATATGACCAGAATTTAACAAGGATAACAAAATAGTTGAATTGGGATGGCCTAATCTATTGTGCCACAACTGCACATTATTCCTAGAGACAACTGATAAAGCAAACAAAGACATATCTGGAGTTGGTGTTACTATGTGAAGAGGAAACAAACGCCCACACTTAGGCCCCTTCACTATTACCTTCCCCGTCTCCTGATCCTGCACCACACAACCAGAGGAGGAAAAAGAAACATTGCAGTTATTATCAACCAATTGACCAACAGAGATTAAATTGGTAGAAAGATTGTTGGAACAAAACACATCATGTAAAGGTAGAGAATGAGCAATATCACCAACAGAGGTAATTGGTATGGTGGTACCATTAGCAGCATGGACCTGAATCTGCCCATCATATGGTTTAATTTTGGAGAAATTTTTGGAGGATGATGTCATATGATTGGAAGCACCAGAATCAAAATACCAGTGAGAGGGAGATTTAATTTTACCAGATATACCAAGAGTGGAAAAAGCCTGGAGAATCATCTGTTGGATCATTTCAGGGGAGACTGGAGCAGCAGTAGCAGGTGCCGAAGAAGATGTGGAAGAAGAATCAATAGTGCCTGTAGCAGTAATCGCCTGGTAAACTTTCGGATTTCTGTTTTGAGGACGTTTGCGGCATTCATTGATTGAATGTCCAGAAGCTTTGCAATAATTGCAGATCCTCTGCTTGCACTGATTTGCATAATGGCCGAAAGTTTGACACTTGAAGCACTGCACTTTACTCATATCTCTGGGTGGTTGCTTCCCCTTGGAAGAATAAGCAACATTTTCTGACGAGTTCGGTGAGTGAAAGGCAGTGGGTACAGTATAGGCAACATCCATAGCACCCGGACTAGCTTGGTGGAGCATACCAGATTGCGTCAATTGTCTCTGTTCCTCTCGCAGTAATTCATTGAGACAAACATCCAGTGAAGGAGAAGGGACCCTACTCATGAGATTAGATCTGACTGATTCATACTGAGGCCTTAATTTCATAAGAAATTGGTCCCGATGAGTAGTTGCTAAAATTACTTGCAATTCGGGAAGAGCTTGTGCAGAAATATTGGCATATTTGATGTCACTTAATTCTGTCCACAAAGTCTGAAAACCAGAATAATATTCCTGAATGGAAGAAGTCCCTTGCATATAATTCGCAATTTCAAATTCTAACTGATACTGTCGAGCAGAATTTCCCTGATGATATACTGTTTTTAGATATTCCCACATATCTTTGGCAGATTTGTAAGGTCTCAAATTCATGAAGAATTGTGGTTCCATGGAACCTAGAATCCAAGTTTTGACCTTAGCATCTTTTGTGTTCCATGACAGAATTTTTTTCTCATCTTCTGTTGGTTTTGGATCAGTGCCAGAGATATGGCCCCATAACTCTTTACCCTCTAGATAAAGTTCAAATTGAAAAGCCCAAGAGGGATAATTTTTTCCATTAAACTTGATTAAGGTGATTTCAGATTTCTCCATTAGAACAACAGATGAACTAGCAGAAGAAAAATCCAGACAGCAACAGTAGTCACAGCAAAAACACAGCAGAGATCCACAAAGAACAACAGGACATGCAGAATAAACCAGCAGAAGAAACAAGAAGAATAAAGAACCACTGCATACACTAGCAGAAGAGGCCGTCAGCAAAAACTTCAGAAAAGGTGCTCCCAGCAGTAGGAGTCGTTCATGTCGTCAGGGAGGAGAACATGAGCTGGGCCCCACCTGATGATCTCTAGAGAGATCAGAGAGTGGGGATGGCTGAGCAGGATAAATACGCAACTAATGGAAGTGGTTGCTAACAAATCAAATCCAGATCCAGGATTTTGTACGGCCGAGATGAAAACAGACCCAAAAAATTGAATTTCCACAAAAGTGGGTAGAAGGCCTACCTCGGATGACCAATAATTGTTGCAAAAATCTTCATAAATCAGAGAATATGCAGACGACCAATATGGAGGAGTCCACTGAGATGGGTCACGTCTGATCACAGGTGGGCCACACCTGATCTGAGATGATCAGGGAAGATCAAGGAGGATCCGACTGAAGAAAATGATCACAGATGATCACTGATAGGCTTCCAATGCTTGGAAGATGCTTGAGACAATCACAGATGTTTGATTGACTGAAGAGAAAAAATTTTACTCAGCTCTGATACCATGACAGTGTGAGAGACGAACATACAAATATGCTGAATGACCTGTCCTTTGAGGGACGTTTGTCTTTCATATATATAGGGGCTGAATGCCCTAATTACAAGCAATTAGCAGTATCTAATCAAATCCCTAATTACAGCAATTAGCAATAACTAATCAAATCAAGATCCTAAAGATTAGCAAATAAATATATACAGATCTTTGACTAAATTACAAAGACTGGGCCTATGATACAAAGAATGGGCCTAATGGGCCTGCAAGCTTGGGCCAACATTAACAATAGGTAGCCCCAAATTATAAATACATGTCTCCACTAGAGAAGCCTCCACACAATCTCTCTCTAGAATTCCTATCAAGTAACCCTAGAGAAGAACTAGCAAAAGGAAGATCCATTGATGTCCTTTAGTTGTCCAACTAACTCGTTATGAGAATCAAAGAAATTGATAATTGAATTAGTTTCGACCTACCCACCCAATGGACACCCCTAGATCACTAGCATGAGAGGACAAGAGATGAGTTTCTTATGTGGCTTTAGGCCATCCGCGTAATTTCTCTGACTTCTAGGTATCACTAGCATGTGAGGACAAGAGATTAGTTTCTTCTGTGGCTGTAGGCCATCCGTGTAATTTCTCTGACTTCTAGGTCAGTTGCTTTGTTCATTGGCTATAGGTCAGCCGTTCGACTGACTATAGCTCACCCCTTGTGTCCATTGACTTTCCAAGCTATGATGCCCTGACACGGCAGGGATACGCCATGAACATGATGAGGACACAGATTTAACACATAAAAAGTGAAGTATCGGATACATTACAACACAATACGTTGCCCCACTTTGAAGTATCCGTGCATCATAGTTTCCTAATAGAGTTCGAATTAGGAAAGTGGATAGGTAGCCCCAAATTATAAATACATGTCTCCACCAGAGAAGCCTCCACACAATCTCTCTCTAGCATTCCTATCAACTAGAACCCTAGAGAAAAAATAGAAAAAGGAAGATCGATTGATGTCCTTTAGTCATCCAACTAACTCGTTATGAGAATTAAATTAAGAATAAGAATGAAAGAAATTGATAATTGAATTAGTTTGGACCTACCCACCCAATGGACACCCCTAGATCACAAGCATGTGAGGACAAGAGATGAGTTTCTTATGTGGCTTTAGGCCATCCACGTAATTTCTCTGACTTCTAGGTTAGTTGCGTTGGTCATTAGCTATAGGTCAGCTGTTCGATTGAATATAGCTCACCCTTGTGTTCAGGAGGCAGCCGTGAGGTGTATGATTTTGAGAGCATATGCATACAGTCGTTCGAGGGTAGTCAAGGTTAGAGCTAGAAACCTTAACTGGATGGTGCAGCCCAACCACGATCAACGGTGAAGATCAGCACCCCCAACGGTGTGATCGAGTCCTCAGACTCAAGCCCTCAAGCAACTTAGAGAAAAACAGCCAATGATAACTCACGACAATACTGAGGAACAATCTAAAGAAACCAAATTATTCAGTGATTGCTAAAATCACTCCCTGAAATCTTTGATTACATGAAATCACTAAAACTTCTCTTAAATTTAAATCAAATCAAATCACTAAAATTACTAATCTATTTAAGGAAAGCAAATCAATAGACTCTTCTTCTTGGACCGCATTGCATCAACTCTCCCCGCTTGGAAAAACTTGACTCTGGCAAATTAACAACTTGATAACACCAAAGAATCCAACCACAAGTTCAGAAAAATGTCCGCCTGGGTTGAAAATCAAAAGCGCAAATGTTTGCCTTTTCTTTTGATCTGCATGGCATGACTTGGGAGTTTGACGTAATCTGTTCTGCCATCTAAAAATATATTGGAAGCGTTGCTTCTTCTAATGTCTTTATTTAGCGCGAACAAGCACTTTTTCCATAAGAGACTACAACTGTAAAATCTGCCATATCTGAGTGCAATCGCCAAGCTCCCATTGTTGATCCTTGAAGATGAAGTCAATGTGAGGGGCATCAACAACTTGATCTTCTTGGAAACCTTTGAAGTAATTTCCAATGACCCAATTGGATTTGCTAGAAGTGACATGACAATGAAATCAACCGAATGTTCAATTTGTTTGCTAACCTGGTCAAAAACTTCAATGTACGCTAGTCCATGTTCTTGCCCAGCGCTTGATTGGCATGGCCTTGATCAATAGTGGGTACCCACAAAATCATCTTTGCCATGAACTTGCCCTTCGATGTCATCCTTGAGGTCGTCTATCTTCCCTTGTGTTGCCACCATGACTTCCGGTCCAGCTTTTTTCCCTTTCTGTGGTTCTTCTGTAGAAGGTGATAATGTAGATGAAGACAGAGCTATCAACTTCATTGGAATAAGTCTACTCCATTTTCCATTCTAGAAAAGGGTATATGTGCTCACCTCTTCATCATTGTGCACTTTCCGATAAAAAAACCATGGACGTCCAAAAAGGTTATGAGCAATATTCATATGGATCACATCAAACCAAATCTTATCCTCATAAGAGCCAATCTTGAAAGATACCAAACATCTATGATTCACAGGAATGACATGACCATTAGACCATGTGACTTGGTAGGGCTTAGGAAGCTTCTCAGTTGGCAAATGAAGCTTAACAACCTTTTGTGCGACAAAATTTATTGCACTACCATTGTCAATAATCACATTAACAGACTTTTCTTTGACTCTAACCCACGTGTGAAATTTCTTAGCTTGTCTCCTTTCTTCTTCCTTTTCATTCAAATTGAGTCGTCGCCGAATGACAAGAGTATGATTATTTTCTCATTCAAAAAGTTTCTCCAAAACATGAGCTATCGGTCGACATTGTTGCATGCGAGACCGTCAAAGCATACGCTCAACATGGAAGGCTTCCAAGTATGCCTCTTGACTAGTGTTGCAATGATTCATATTTTCCACGATGTCTGGTCTCCAAACTTTGACATAACGAGCTAAATCATGTCTCACCTTCCTCCAGTTCGCATGTCTTGCAACTCCTGAAATTGGTGGGTATATTCATCAACCATCAAATTTTTTTTTCTTCAAATTGAGACATTCCTCAAAATAGAACTCATTCTCAAAATACCAATCTATACATGTAAGTTTATACCAAATTCTTTGAATTTCATTGGAGTTTCCAAAAAATTTCATGATGATTTGGAATCAAAAGGACTTACTTTATAT
The DNA here is from genome assembly GCA_028538565.1 of Umbellularia californica. Lineage (NCBI taxonomy): Eukaryota > Viridiplantae > Streptophyta > Magnoliopsida > Laurales > Lauraceae > Umbellularia > Umbellularia californica. The sequence continues at coordinate 36,125,618 of JAPQWN010000005.1, read as the reverse complement.
GTGGATCTTGTTGATTAGAGAACATTGGCGAAGATGGATTGTCGATCAGACTGCGGATGGCCCAAACTGTAGAAGATAGTATGGGTTTGGTCTTTGGCCCACTTAGGCCCAGCCCACTGTACATAAAATCCCACGTGTGGGATCATTGCTTAAGTGATTAGATTTAGTTGCTAAAATTCCCTGTTGCTATTTCCATGTACTATTTCCTTTTATAGATTAGGAGATTCTTTCATTCCTTGATTGATTCTAAGTTTGTATCTTAACATAATTAGTGCCTTGATTAAGGTAACTTTTGATTATATAATGGAACAGTCGATGATCAATTGATCATTGAGTTTTCTCCCATATTGCTGTCTTCTTCTTCATCTCATCTCATCACAGACTCTCAAAGAGTCTTACATGGTATCAGAGCACTGTGGGATATCTCCATCTCTCAGTTGCAATTTTTTCTCACGGATCTTGAAGTCGTCATTCTTCACTGTCGACATTCGTCACTGTGCAACGAGGAGATCAAGGTGGGCCACCATCAGATCATCACGATAGCACCCCCAACCACTACCACAGTGGTCGACCCTCCTCTCTGAGATTTATGGGCATTTTTTCAGGATTTTTAGCACATTAGAGGTAGGCCATCTACTGCAACTTGTGCTTTCCCAGTTTTTCATGATAGTTTTCATCAGATCCGTCCAATTTTGCGGACTTTCATCCATTTGCCTTGCAACCTGATCTGGAAGTTAGTAAAAAGACTCCTCCATTAGACTGTACTCTCTGATCAGAGGTCTGATCCTTTTGTGGGGCCCACGTGACCAATCCAGGACCAAATCAGTGGTCGTCTGGCTCTTTCTCTGCTATTTTGGGTTGATTTTCTACACTGTTCTATTTTCTGCACTATTCTGCTGGGTTTGTTTCCTGTTTGGAGGTCATCTTCTTACTCCTGTTGGCCATCTGCACCATAAATTCAGCCTTTCTTGCTGATTATTGTTGTTCGTTCTCTTCATCCCTCTCTGTCAAAGATCATGGACAAGTATGATGTAATTCCCGTTAAGTTTAATGGGCAAAATTATATGTCTTGGTCCTTCCACTTACGGAACTTTGTCGAAGGACAGGGCCTTTTTGGTTATCTTGATGGATCGATAACCAAGCCTCAGACTACAGGTACTGCAGACTCCAAAGGTCTAGCCACTTGGTCCAAAGAGAATGCGAAAGTCATCACTTGGATCCTTAACTCTATTGATCCTTCTCTGGCTGTGGCTCTTCAAGCTTACACCACAGCAGTTGATATGTGGGCTCATCTGAAGAAAGTCTACCATCAAACCAATAAAGCTCGGAAATTTCATCTAGATAGTGAAATTGCCAGATACAGTCAAGGGGATAAAACTGTGCAGGAATACTTTAATGGTTTCCTCACCTTATGGACTGAAAGGGATTCTATGCTAATCCAAACGGTCTCTTCTGGATTTCTGTCTGAGGCTCTCCAGTTACAAGAGGAAACTCATATTAGCCAATTTCTTGTGAACCTACGACCGGAATTTGAATCAGTTCGCTCTGCGCTAATGAATAGGGAGAATACTGCTAATCTTGATACATGCTTCCAAGAAGTCCTTCGCGAAGAACTCTGTCTCACTTCCCAGCGCACTATTCTAGAAGCACCCGAAGCACCCAAAGCCTTCCTTGCACCTCTTCCTGATTCCTCTGCTCTTCTGGCAACTCCAAAGCAGCCTCAATATTATGAATGCAAAGGCTTCGGACATATTGCCAAAAATTGTCGCAAGAAATTGGTTTGCAGATATTGCAAACGCACCGGTCATGTGATTGATGACTGTCGAAGCCTGCAGCGACGGAATGAACCACAGCCTAAGAAGCTTCCCTCCCATATGCCAAAACAGAATATTCCATCAGCATTTCAGGCTCAAGCCCCAGTCTCAGATACAGGCAGCACTTCCTCCGGGGCTATCTCCATGACTCCTGCTCAAATTCAAGACCTGATTCAGAGCACAGTCACCTCTGCATATGCGTCTATGGGCTTCTCTGGTGGTCGGTATCAACCTCATTCTCATATAGCATCTCCTGCCTTTCATTCTTCTGCATCTCTTTCCTCTTCTATCACCTCTTCCACTTGGTTTTTAGATTCAGGAGCCTCCAATCATATGACCTCTGTAGAACATAGCTTTACAGATTCCAACCCTTACCTTGGAAAAGAAAAAATTACCACTGCCAATGGTGATCAACTACCCATCTCTGGAGTTGGTACCATTACTTTATCTAGTGTCACTGGCCAGTCCATCACCCTTTCTAATGTCTATTTTGTTCCAAAATTATCAGCCAATTTACTTTCTGTAGGACAACTTATTGATGATGGCTATCTTGTTCACTTTTCTTCCTCTGGTTGTGTCATACAGGGTCGACAAACTGGGAAGGTGATCGCGACGGGGAATAACATGGGCGCCTGTTTTTGCTGGACATTGGACATCATACCTTCTTTGCTTCTTCTTCTAATAATTTCAAAAACTTGTGGACGGTTTGGCATAAACGTCTTGGTCATGTGAACAATGCCTATTTAATTTCTTTGTTTAAACTCGGTTGTTTGGACTCTCAAATTGATAATAAAATGATGTCTTCTTTATCTCAATCAAAATGTGAAGCTTGTTGTTTAAGTAAGAGTCATATTTTGCCATTTTCCGTTCATAATTCTCGTGCATTAGAATCTTTTGACATCATTCACACTGATGTTTGGGGCATTGCTCCTACCTTGAGTAGGGCAGGTTTCAAGTACTATGTGACATTCATTGATGATCATTCTCGATATACTTGGATTTACTTCATGCGTTTAAAATCTGAAGTGTTCTCTGTTTTTAAAAGATTCTATAACATGGTCCACACCCAATTTAAGAAAGCTATCAAGATCCTTAGATCCGATTCTGGCGGAGAATACATGTCTCATGAATTCTCTGCTTTCCTCTCTGATAAAGGAATTCTTCATCAAAAATCTTGTCCGCACACTCCGCAGCAGAATGGAGTTACGGAAAGAAAGAACAGACATATTCTTGAAACAGTTCGCACCCTCTTATTGGCATCCTTAGTTCCTCCTGAATTTTGGTGTGATGCTGCCCAGACTGCAGTATATCTGCTCAATCGTCTTCCTAGTACTGTTCTAGGCAAGACTACTCCTTACGGAGTTCTTTTAGACCATCCTCCTTCATACTCTCACTTACGTGTGTTTGGTTGTCTATGTTTTGTTCATCTTCCACCAAATGAACGCACTAAGCTATCTCCACAGGCTGCCAAATGCATCTTTCTTGACTACAGTTCTGAACACAAAGGGTTCTTGTGTTATGACCGATTTGAAAAACGCATGCGAATTTCTCGAAACGTGATCTTCCTGGAACAAATTCCTTTCTTTTCCTTGCATTTAGATCATCATCCTACTGCTGTGTCCTTTTTGCCACAATTCCAGGAATCTGCTCCTGCCTCACCTGCTGTTCAGGTCTATGTCCGGCGTAACAAGGGTCCTCCTATGGTGCCTCCCTCTCCTAATCCTCTCTCAGTGCAGCCTCCTTCTCCTACAGGTAATCATGCTTCTTCTGACAATATCCTATCTCTGCGACGATCTAATCATCCTTCCATTGCCCCTAACCGCTATGGCTTTCCTGCTCTCTTTTCATCCTTAGATAGTGCTCCTATCCCCACTTCATATTCACAGGCCTCGAAGATTGCATACTGGCAGGATGCTATGAATGAGGAATTACTTGCTCTCGACGCAAATCAAACATGGGACTTGGTCCCCGCTCCTGAAGGAGCCTCGGTGATTGGCAGTAAATGGATCTACTCCATCAAAGTTCACTCCGATGGGAGTCTTGATCGCTACAAAGCCCGATTGGTTGCGCAGGGATATAAACAAGAGTATGGAATTGACTATGAGGAGACATTTGCACCAGTGGCTAAAATGACCACAGTCCGTACTCTCCTCTCTGTCGCTGTAGCCCGCCACTGGCCTCTGTGGCAAATGGATGTCAAAAATGCCTTTCTCCATGGGGATTTGCGAGAAACTGTTTACTTAAAGCCTCCTCCAGGATATGCCTGTCCTCCTAAGCATGTTTGTAAGTTGCGGAAATCCTTGTATGGCCTTAAGCAGGCTCCCAGGGCTTGGTTTGATAAGTTTCGGGCGGCAATTCTTTAAGCAGGATTTCGCCAGAGTCATTCGGATAGCTCACTCTTTCTTTGATGGACATCGAAGGGCTACACTTTCCTGTTAGTATATGTTGATGATATGATTATCAGTGGCAATGATAGTGCTAGCATTACGGAACTCAAACATCATCTCACTCGCCACTTCAGAATGAAGGATCTTGGTCCTCTCACCTACTTTCTGGGGCTGGAGTTCGTGCGTAGTAAATCTGGCATTCAAGTTCATCAGCGGAAATATGCTACAGATTTAATCACTTCAGCAAGACTCGATGATGCTCACACTTTTGATACACCTATGGAGTTGAACAATAAGATCAGTGCGAATGATGGCCCTCCCCTGGATGATCCCTCTGTTTTCCGGCGGATAGTTGGTAGTTTGCTCTACTTAACTATGACTAGGCCGGATATTTCTCATGCCGTTCATACGGTTAGCCAGTTTGTGAGCAATCCTCACAAACCTCACCTTGCTGCTGCTCTGCGCATCCTCCACTATGTCAAAGGCACCCTTAATCATGGTCTTTTCTACTCTTCTGGCGCTTCTCTGCACTCATCTGCTTATGCGGATGCTGACTGGGCTGGTTGCCCCGATTCTCGGCGCTCTACCACTGGTTGGTGTATGTTTCTTGGGGAATCTTTGATTTCATGGAAGTGCAAGAAGCAAACCACAGTTTCAAAATCGTCTGCTGAGGCAGAATATCGAGCCATGTCATCTGCGAGTGCTGAAATCATCTGGCTGCGCCGCCTTCTCTGTGAGTTCGGTGTCACTATTGGTAGCTCTACACCTCTTCATGGGGATAACACCAGTGCTACCCGCATTGCAAACAATCCGGTCTTTCATGAACGGACAAAGCATATTGAGATTGATTGCCACTTCATCCGTCAGCATGTTGTTACTGAGAAGATCACTCTGCCACATGTCTCGTCTCATGACCAGTTGGCAGATATCTTCACCAAAGCTCTTCCCAAACCGCGCCATCATGATCTCACTCACAAATTGATGTTTTCTGCGTTACCACATCAATTTGAGGGGGAGTGTAGAAGATAGTATGGGTTTGGTCTTTGGCCCACTTAGGCCCAGCCCACTGTACATAAAATCCCACGTGTGGGATCATTGCTTAAGTGATTAGATTTAGTTGCTAAAATTCCCTGTTGCTATTTCCATGTACTATTTCCTTTAATAGATTAGGAGATTCTTTCATTCCTTGATTGATTCTAAGTTTGTATCTTAACATAATTAGTGCCTTGATTAAGGTAACTTTTGATTATATAATGGAACAGTCGATGATCAATTGATCATTGAGTTTTCTCCCATATTGCTGTCTTCTTCTTCATCTCATCTCATCACTGACTCTCAAAGAGTCTTACACAAACATCATTGATCAAAGATTGACGGCTAAAAGTCTCAAATTGGAATAGGGCCTACCTGACTCAAGTTGCAAAAATATGCAGTCTTTTTTTTTTATTTTTCTTTTTTCCTTTTTTTTAGTTAGTGGGCTTTTTTCTTTTTTTTCCTGTTGCCTATTAGTGGGCTGGGTTTGGTTCGGGCTCAGATTGGACCCAGACTCAGATCAGGCCAAACTGCAAAGGCCCGGTTCAGTTTCTGCCATACGAAAGCACGTGTGGAGAGAAAAAAAGAGGTCTTTTCGTCTCTCCTTGCTCTTTGTGGCAGGGTAAATAAAAGAAGGTTAGAAGGATTACTGTTTTGGGCAGAAATGAAAAGGAAAGTGATGTAGAGGAATTGCTTTGAGGCTATGGTGTTGTTGGAGTGCGAGGAAGAGGTCGATGATGCTGCCGTTTGGCTGCTGTCTATTCGAGAAGTGGAGATGAATCTCGATGGTGCCAGTTATCTCCTCTACTCTACTCTCCTTCTCTTCTCTCTTCTTCTTCTTCTTGCTACTCCATTATTTTTTTTTCTGGGACAGGGATGCCTGACAGATGCAAAGGGACAACAGTTTGGGGTTTCAAATGATGGGTTGGTTTCGGTGGACTGGGAAGGGGTTTAGGGATTTTTTGAAGTTCGGTTTGGGTTCCACAGGGGCTTACTAGGGTCCGGTTGGTTTATGGGAGATAGTAGAGAGTTTTGTGGGATAGAGAGAAGTGACAAGGGGAGGTGATGGATGGACGGGAGGGGAATTCGGGGAAGGAAAGAGGTCTCCCAGTCCCTGGCGATCGCTCTTCGGCTCTGATACCAATTTGGTCCAGCCAGCCACGATCAACGGTGAAGATCAACACCTCCAACAGTGTGATCGAGTCCTTAGACTCAAGCTCAAAGGGAACTCCATGAAAACACTCAAAATAACAGAAGATTTTCTTATTATCAATGGCATGTGTTACATCCAGAATTTTCCTTCATAAATAATAGAGGAACAATATGAGGAAACCAAATTATTCAGTAATTGCTAAAACCACCCCCTAAAATCTTTGATTACATCAAATCACTAAAATCTCTCTTAAATTTAAATCAAATCAAATCACTAGAATTACTGACCTATTTAAGGAAAGAAAATCAATGGAAGGTTCCTTGGTGGGGCCCATTAGTGGGGCCTCGTCTTCTGGGACCACATTGCATCACTGGACTAAACAAGTACATTCCATTATTATTTCATATCCTGTAAAATATTTCTTTTATTATATTATTGCTCACACACATATATGTAGACTTAGAAATTTATTCACTCAATGTTACTGATTTGTGTATTTTCATCCCGATCTAGGTAACCAGAACCTAGAGAATGAGCTTGTAATGGATGATGTAGGCATTTGGCATGTGCATTGTGAGGGCGAAAGATAGCATGACAAATAGAAGAACTACATACATAATATTTTAATTATTGCGAACAATAAAGGTTTTGTCTTTTCCTGCATTAGTTTTCTTTTTAATTTCAAGACTTGTTAATTTATGTACTTTAATCTGAATTATTTATTTAATTTGTGATGGTGATTGTGAAATATTTTTAAGTTTCAATTTGGAATTCGAAGGGCACCAGGTTTCGGGACATGCCATTTATAGCCAGCCATACATGAAAAATAATGTGTGGAATCCAAAACTGCCTGGTGTATTTAGACCCAACCGGTGTGCAAGCAGGCCATCAAGACGTACCATATAATATAAACAAGCAAGATTGTAGCTAGAAAATATGTAACTAGGTCAAAAGCCCCTACATAAGTGTTGGAACCCTAAGTACACAAAATCCCTGTAATACCCCTGGACTTCAAAAGGGGTTAGGAATTTTGTGTTTATTCTAAATTAATGTTTTGCTTTTGAATTTGTTAGTTGGGGCCCTATTTCTATTTACCCTTATAAAAGAGAAGTTGCTCAATTTTTTCACTACACCACTATGGGGCCCACTTAAAGAAATGACCTTTTTTTTTTTTTATGAAAGAGAAGAAATGACCTGCTTAGCCTTGACCTTCTTATCTTCCCTTTTACAAGGGCAGTTCATCTACCCCACCGTGGAGCCCACTTGCTGCATGTCATGTCAAAAGATTTTCTCTACACCACCATGGGGCCCACTTACTGTATTTATCAACTACCCTTATAAAAAAGAAGAAATGACCTGCTCTATATTTTCTCTACACCACTATGTGGCCCACTTGAAGAATTGACCCGTTTGTATTATAAAAGACCACTATGGGGCCCACTTGAAGAATTGACCCGTTTGTATTATAAAAGACCACTATGGGGCCCACCTGTACTAAGAAATGACCTGTTGAATATTTTCTCTACACCACTATGGGGACGCTCTCAAACAAACACAACAAACACAGAAACTCAAAAAAAAAAAAAAAAAAGGACTACCTCTCTCGTCATTTCATCTCCCTTAAGAATCTCGGTAGGAATGATGCTCAAATGCTCAAAGGTAAGATTTTTGTATGCAAACCCTTCTTTTCTTCATTGCTCCATCTCCATCTGTTTGTTACTTGATTTTATTAAATTTTTTATGTGTTGGAATTGGTTGGTTTGTTGAGAATAAATGTCATCTTCTCTATGAAATCTCCCATGACATAGAAAAAATATTCTTTCAAGAACTTTACCAATTTTGGAGCCCTTATAAAGGAGAACAAGTTGCTTAATCTTTTCTCTACACCATTATGGGGCCCACTTGAAGAAACGACCTCCTTTTTTTTTTTTTTTATGAAAGAGATTAAATGACCTGCTTGACCGTGATACACTTATCTTCCCCTGTACAAGTGTAGTTCATCTACACCACCGTGGGGCCCACTTGCTGCATGTCATGTCAAAAGATTTTCTCTACACCACCATGGGGCCCACTTACTGTATTTATCAACTACCCTTATAAAAAAGAAGAAATGACCTGCTCTATATTTTCTCTACACCACTACGTGGCCCACTTGAAGAAATGATCCGTTTGTGTAATATCCTGAGTTACCTGGGCCCAGGATTAGTCCGGCCCAGGTAGTACCCTAGTTGTTTCCTTATTATGAATTAAGAAGTATTACCTATTATGGAATTGGAAAGTGTCTCACGCTTCTGGGACTGGAGTTGTATAACTCTAATAGAGGAAATAAGCGAAGGATTAGAATTAGGAAGCTTATACACCCTCATCCTTATACATACATAAGTAAACCAACGACAGTATTATGGTATTCTATTCCGTTAGAGATAATTCTGAGAGAGAGTCTTGTGGCTGTTCATTAGGAGGAGGGGAAGGCTACTGATGTTCTATTCGCGTCCGCATATTGCAAAGGTGACAATCATTTACCAAAAAGGTGAGTGGATCTTCCCAATTACTTAGTTGATCACTTAAGATGATTAAATATTGGGATGGAATTCAAATATTCTGTACTATTCATTATACAGTGATTTTGTGTCTATCAATCAGATATGAAACGGTTTGTCCTCGGTTAAGAAATTGTATAGTAATGACTGTAGGCATGAGACTGGTATAAGGAAGACAGACCTTTTGAATAGGATTGAATTGGATTAAAACAGAGGCTGGGCGGCAATACTATAACTGATGTTGGGGAGTTGTGGGACCCTCTGTAGAAATAAAAAGGCCCATGTACACTAATCTGGGCTGGGCCCATCTAGGCCCAAGAAGGAAATCCCACGTGGGATTGGGTGCTGTCTTAAAGATATACTTCCATGTATAGATTGATTAAGATTGATTAGGATTCTTTTATTCTTTGATTCTAATTGTAATTAGATTGATTCTTATTATGATTGATAGCATGTAATTAGGAAACACTACATTATAAAATGATGAGTCGATCCTCCATTGAGGATCAACTTTTCCTCCAACGTTTTTGTCTCTCTATCTCTTGCTCTTTTATATCTTGATATGGTATCAGAGCCTAGGTTATGAGAAGATTTCCTCTTCATTAGTCCAGAGATTTCCCAAATCAAGCATCGAGTGCTTCTCCTCTTCCTGGTCCTGTCTCGTTCGTCACTGACTCTGCCTGAAATTCCCTGATCAAGGTGGCCCACCTCTGATCAATCACTAGTCACCAGCGATATACAGGGATATGATCGACTGTCCTTCAGGAGTTTTTTGAAGATTTTTCTGGATTTTTTCGTCATCGGTTAAGGTACTGATTAACCACTTCTTCATCTGACGGTTTTGGGTTCTTTTTCTCAAAAAGATTTCATCACCACCGTCCAGATTTGTGGATATTTATCCAAATCTCCTCAAACTTGGACTAGAGCACATACGTTTGATCTCCTCCAGGATTCTATACTCTGATCTGAGATTGGACAACATTGTGGGACCCACGCACCACTTTTGCCCTCAAAATCCAGTTCGTCTGGCTCATTTTTCTGGTATTTCTGTGTTGTTTCCTGCTGATTTCATATATCAACACATCTTTAGCCTCTTTTATGCTTGGTTAGTTAAAATCATAGCATATTACATCATTCTTTCATTGTGATCTGCTGGACACTGTGATTTGCTCTTCTCTGCTGCTGCTATTCTTGTGATTAAAATCAACATTGTGATTAAAATCATAGCATATTCTCTGCTGCTGCTGTTCTTGTCTGTTGCTGTTGATATTCTACTCTGCTACTGCTTTCTGTGTGGTCTCTGCTGCTGGTTATTCACTGCTATCTGGCTCACTGAGTTGTGTATTCTCTCTGCTGCATCCGGTAACAATGGAAAAGTATGATGTTATTCCTGTTAAATTTAATGGGAATAATTATATGGCCTGGTCCTTTCATCTAGAGAATTTTGTAGAAGGCCAAGGACTGTTTGGTTATCTTGATGGATCAATAACTAAACCTACTGCTACAAGTAGTGTCTACTGCTACAAGTAGTGCTGACACAAAAGCCTTACCCACCTGGACTAAAGAAAATGCTAAGGTGATCACTTGGATTCTTAACTCCATTGATCCTTCTCTTGCCATTGCTCTTCAAGCCTATACTGCCGCAGCTGATATGTGGGCTCACCTCAAGAAAGTTTATCATCAAACTAATAAAGCTCGCAAATTTCAATTAGATAGTGAAATTGCTAAATTCAGTCAAGGCGATAAAACTGTACAACAATACATCAATGGATTTCTTACCTTATGGACTGAGAGGGATGCTATGATTATTCAGACTATTTCTTCTGGGTTTCTGTCAGAGGCTCTTAAATTACAAGAGGACACCACATCAGCCAGTTCCTCATGAATCTAAGACCCGAATTCGAATCTGTTAGCTCGGCTCTCATGAATAAAGAAGTCTCTGCAAACCTGGAAACTTACTTCTAAGAAGTCCTTCGCGAAGAACTTCGTCTTCACTCACAGCGAGCTATTATTGAAGAACCAAAGGCCTTCCTAGCTCCTCCTTCAGCTGATTCTGCTTTTCTGGCAACCCCCAATCAGAAGCTTGCTCAATGCTATGAATGCAAAGGCTTTGGTCATATTACCAAGAACTGTCGTAAGAAATTGGTTTGCAGATATTGCAAACACTCTGGTCATCTTATTGATGACTGTCGCAGATTACAGCGAAAGAATGGGCCCCAACAAAAGCAGAATCCTTCCAAACATAATGCTCCAGTTGCCTTCCAAGTTCAAGCACCTTTCCCTGATACGGGAAGCACCTTTTTCAGATCCGTCTCCATGACTCCTTCCCAGATTCAAGAACTGATTCAGAACACGGTGACCTCAGCATACGCATCTATGGGCTTTAATGGTGGTCGGTATCAAACTCATTCTCATATAGCATTTCCTGCTTTTCATTCTTCAGTCTCTATATCTTCTTATATCACCCCATCCACATGGTTTCTCGATTCAGGAGCATCAAACCACATGACCTCTATATCACCCTATCCACATGGCAGAGACAATATCACCACTGCTAATGGAGACCAATTAATCATTTCTGGTATTGATTCCATTACTTTTTCTAGTGTCTCTAGCCAGTCCTTCAACCTTCCCAATGTCTACTTCGTTCCTAAATTATCAGCCAATTTTCTTTCTGTCGGACAACTTATTGATGATGGGTATAGTATTAACTTTTCTTCCACTGGTTGTGTCATACAGGGGCGGCAAACTGGGAAGGTGATCGCGACGGGGAATAAACATGGTCGACTGTTTCTGCTGGACATTGGACATCATTCCCTATTTTCTTCTTCTTCTTCTCTTAATTTCAATAAAATGTGGACTGTGGCATAGTCGTCTTGGTCATGTGAACAATTCTTATTTACTTTCTTTGTTTAAATTCGGTTATTTAGAACCTACTTTTGATAATAAAATGCTGTCATCTTTTCTTCAATCCAAGTGTGAAACATGTTGCTTGAGTAAGAGCCATATTTTGCCTTTTCCTATTCATCACTCTCGTGCGTTGTCATCTTTTGATATTATTCACACGGATGTTTGGGGAATTGCACCCACATTGAGTAGGACGGGGTTTAAGTATTATGTGACATTTATTGATGATCATTCTCGGTTCACTTGGATTTATTTCATGCGCTTAAAATCTGAAGTATTTTATCTTTTCCAAAATTTTACAAAATGGTTCAAACACAATTTCAGAAAGAAATAAAAATCCTTCGGTCCGACTTCGGTGGCGAATACATGTCCCGTGATTTTTCTGCATTTCTTTCTGATAAAGGCATTCACCAAAAATCCTGCCCACATACTTCACAGCAAAATGGTGTTGCGGAGAGAAAGAACAGACATATTCTCGAAACTGTTCGAACTCTCCTCCTTGCGTCCTTAGTTCCTCCCACCTTTTGGTGTGAAGCTGCACAGACAGCTGTGTATCTCCTCAACCGTCATCCTAGCTCCGTTCTAGGAAAGACGACTCCTTATGAAGCTCTCTTTGGTCATGCCCCTTCATATTCTCATTTACGAGTTTTTGGTTGTCTATGCTTTGTTCATCTTCCTTCTACAGAACACACTAAGCTGTCACCACAGGCTGCCAAATGTGTCTTTCTGGGGTACAGTACTGAACACAAGGGATTTCTCTGTTATGATCACTCCGAAAAACGCATGCGAATATCTTGTAATGTGATTTTCTTGGAACACATTCCCTTCTTTTCTTTGCGGTTGGACAATCACCCTGTTACTGTGTCTTATATGCCAAATTTCCCTGAAACTACTTCTCCACCACTTATTACCAATGTCTATGTCCGGCGTAACACGGTTCCTCCTGTGGGGACTCCTTCTCCTGATCCTCTTCCAGTGCCACCTACTGCATCCTCAGGTATTAATGCTTCTTCTGATAATATCATACCCCTGCGACGCTCTAGTCGTTCTTCAGTTGCTCCTGACCGTTATGGCTTTCCTGCTCTTTTCACTTCTTTAGATAGTGCTCCTATACCCACCTCCTATTCACAGGCCTCCAAGATTGCTTACTGGCAGGATGCTATGACCGAGGAGTTGCTTGCTCTTGAAGCAAACAAAACATGGGATTTGGTACAAGCCCCTGTTGGCGCATCTATTATCGGCAGTAAATGGATCTATTCCATAAAAGTTCACTCTGATGGGAGTCTTGACCGCTACAAAGCCCGATTGGTTGCACATGGTTACAAGCAGGAATATGGGATTGACTATGAAGAGGCCTTTGCACCAGTGGCTAAAATGACCACTGTTTGCACTCTTCTTTGTGTAGCTGCAGCCCGCAATTGGCCCCTATGGCAAATGGATGTCAAAAATGCCTTTCTTCATGGCGACTTGCGTGAGACTGTGTACTTAAAACCACCTCCGGGATATGCTTGTCCTCCACAACATGTTTGTAAATTGAGAAAAGCTCTTTATGGACTTAAGCAGGCTCCCAGGGCTTGGTTTGATAAATTTCGGACAGCTCTCCTTCAAGCTGGATTTCGCCAAAGTCACTCTAATAGTTCCCTCTTCCTTAGATGGACACCAAAAGGCTACACATTTCTCTTAGTCTATGTTGATGATATGATTATTAGTGGCAATGATGTTACTGGCATTACGGATCTCAAACTTCATCTTACTCGCCACTTCAGAATGAAGGATCTTGGTCGGTCCTCTCACCTACTTTCTAGGGCTTGAGTTTGTGCGTAACAAATCCGGCATCAGGGTCCATCAGCGCAAATATGCTACCGATTTGATCACTTCAGCCAGGCTTGATGATGCTCACACTGTTGATACTCTTATGGAATTAAACAGCAAACTCATTTTAGATGATGGCCCTCCCCTGGATGATCCCTCAGTTTTCCGAAGAATAGTTGGTAGTTTGCTCTACTTAACTATGACTCGGCTGGATATTTCTCACGCAGTTCATACGGTTAGCCAGTTTGTTAGCGCCCCGCACGAACCTCACATTGCTGCTGCTTTACGCATACTCTATTATGTTAAAGGCACTTTTAATCATGGTCTCTTCTACCCTTCCAGTACTTCTCTGTGCCTATCTGCTTATGCTGATGCCGACTGGGCTGGTTGTCCAGATTCTCGGCGCTCTACTACTGGCAGGTGTATGTTTCTTGGGGACTCTTTGATTTCATGGAAGTGCAAGAAACAAACCACCGTTTCGAGATCTTCTGCTGAGGCAGAATATCGGGCAATGTCATCCGCTAGTGCTGAGATCATCTGGCTACGCCATCTTCTTTATGAATTCGGTGTTCGTATTAGTTGTTCTACGCCTCTTCATGGAGACAACACCAGTGCTACCAGAATTGCCAACAATCCGGTCTTTCATGAACGAACGAAGCACATTGAGATTGATTGTCACTTCATCCGTCAGCATGTTGTTATTGAGAAGATATCTTTGCCTCATGTCTCTACTTTTAATCAGTTGGCGGATATATTCACCAAAGCGCTACCCAAAACACGTCATCATGATCTTACTTGCAAATTGATGTTTTCTGCCTTACCACATCAATTTGAGGGGGAGTGTAGAAATAAAAAGGCCCATGTACACTAATCTGGGCTGGGCCCATCTAGGCCTAAGAAGGAAATCCCACGTGTGGGATTGGATGCTGTCTTAAAGATATACTTCTATGTATAGATTGATTAGGATTGATTAGGATTCTTTTATTATTTGATTCTAATTGTAATTAGATTGATTCTTATTGTGATTGATAGCATGTAATTAGGAAACACTACATTATAAAATGATGAGTCGATCCTCCATTGAGGATCAACGTTTCCTCCAACGTTTTTGTCTCTCTATCTCTTGCTCTTTTATATCTTGATACCCTCTGGCCCACCTGATCTCATATCAGGTCCATAGATCTGGTAGGGCACTACTAGCCAACCATGGAGGTGCTGGTCCTACAAAGATTCAATTTTGTTTGGGTTATCATCCACATACCTGAAATTTAAAAATCGTGAATGAACCAGAAAACAGAGGATTTGTCGTTTGTAGTTGTGGAACCCATTGATTGATCTAATCAATGATCAAGACCCCACACCTAAAAGGGGACACATGGGCGACACTTGTGGTGGTGGTCCCATGAGGGGTGGGCCCCATCTGGATACTTATCCAGTAGTTTGTTTGAGCCCAGGCGTGAATAGGGAAGAAACAGGGCAGTTGGTCGACACCCTCACTGGGACCCACTACCAAAGTAAATCGGAGACTAGGACCCCACATCTTGAAGAGGGCCCAGAGACAACCTGGATGGTGGTGGTCCCATGTGGCCTAGGCCTCATCTGCCCAGATATCCAGAAGCTTCAATTTTGTTAATAGTTAGGCTTACTGTTCGTGTTTATTGAGACTATGGGGCTAGTAAAAGATGTTTGATGGTGAATCCAATCCATTAAGAGTAAAGCCTATTCCTGGGCGACCTTAGACATTAGGTCTGATCTTGGTTTGCTCCAGTGGGACCCACTGAATTTTTACATTAAGAGGTCCAGATATAAACGGTTTGTTTATTTTACGTTGTGTATATTGAGATTAGTTCTAAAAAAGGTTTAATAATTGAGAAAGACCTGGATTTTGGTGTAGAAATATTAAATAACTTCTTACTTTGATGAAGTGAAGTTTTTAGAATTATGATTAACTGTGATTAATTATGATTAGTTATGATTAACTGTGATTAATTATGATTAACTGTGATTAATCTTTTAAACTGCGAGCAATTAATGTTATGTTTATAATAAAGTGTGGGCCACCCCTATATCACTCAATACTATTATGATAAGAAGTGGGGCAGTGATTAGTAAGAGGTGCATAGGTTGGGCCCACGCTGCTAACATGTGTGTTCAATTATATGTTCTGTTTGTTATGTGTTTGTGAGATATTATGCATTGGGTCCTAGACATGGGATGTTGGACTTTGTGTCCGGGCTGTTATAGCGGCTGGTACTTAGTGGACGAGAATGGCCATTATGATGGCTAGTCCTTAGTAGACGTGTCTGATGAGACAGGGTCATGGTGACCGGTATAGATGTATACGATGGGCCTTTTGAAGCGTGGTAATGTGCATGGGCACGGATTTGTATGTGGATGTACTTTAATGATATTTGATCGATTGATTCAGATGTGTTGATTATGTGATATTATGTTGTATGTGGCTTGTGTAATTAGGAAAATTCATTCACCAGTCATACTGAAGTTGTGTTGCCCCCTTCAGGTAATCATAATGCGGGTGGGCCAGAGAGGAATTACGATCACCACGTAGATTTTGGCATCCGTGGCTGAAAAGAGAGAACGAGAAAAGCTTAAATAGTTGATGAAATCTCTAGTTCTTGTTTAGGAAAAGTTTTTTAATGTTTTAAGCACTTTATTGAATTGAGTTAGGACATAATAAGTTGATTACTCAGAGATTTTGGATATTTATAATTGGAATTATATTATGAATTAAGTGCCCGATTCCTTCCGAATATTATTTGATGTGTGTATGGTGAATATTGCTATGTGATCACGATCCGAATATCCCACAGGGCCCCAAAATTTGGGTCGTGACAGTTTGTATTATAAAAGACCACTATGGGGCCCACTTGTATTAAGAAATGACCTGTTGAATATTTTCTCTACACCACTATGGGGACCCTCTCAAACAAACACAAAAACTCAAAAAAAAAAAAAAAAAAAAGGACTACCTTTCTCGTCATTTCATCTTCTTTAAGAATCTCCGCAGGAATGATGCTCAAATGCTCAAAGGTAAGATTTTTGTATGCAAACCCTTCTTTTCTTCATTGCTCCATCTCCATCTGTTTGTTACTTGATTTTATTAAATTTTTAATGTGCTGGAATTGGTTGGTTTGTTGAGAATAAGTGTCATCTTCTCTCTGAAATCTCCCATGACATAGAAAAAGATAATCTTTCAAGAACTTTACCAATTTTGGAGCCCTTATAAAAGAGAACAAGTTGCTTAATCTTTTTTCTACACCACTAAGGGGCCCACTTGAAGAAATGACCCTTTTTTTTTTTTTTATGAAAGAGAATAAATGACCTGCTTGACCTTGATCCGCTTATCTTCCCCTTTACAAGTGTAGTTCATCTACACCACCGTGGGGCCCACTTGCTGCATGTCATGTCAAAAGATTTTCTCTACACCACCATGGGGCCCACTTACTGCATTTATCAACTACCCTTATAGAAAAGAAGAAATGACCTGCTCTATATTTTTCTCTACACCACTATGTGGCCCACTTGAAGAAATGAACTGTTTGTATTATAAAAGACCACTATGGGGCCCACTTGTACTAAGAAATGACCTTTTGAATATTTTCTCTACACCACTATGGGGACCCTCTCAAACAAACACAACAAGAAAAACTAAAAGAAAAAAAAAGGACTACCTTTCTTGTCATTTCGTCTCCCTTAAGAATCTTCCCTTAAGAATCTCCGCAGGAATGATGCTCAAATGCTCAAAGGCTCAAAGGTAAGATTTTTGTGTGCAAACCCTTCTTTTCTTCATTTCTCCATCTCCATCTGTTTGTTACTTGATTTTATTAAATTTTTTATTTGCTGGAATTGGTTGGTTTGTTGAGGATAAGTGTCCTTTTCTCTCTAAAATCTCTCATGACACAGAAAAAATATTCTTTCAAGAACTTCACCATTTTTGGAGTAAATGGCATTAGTGGATTCTCTGCAATGCTCTGTTTTCTTGTGTGAAACTTCTTTTAATTGTCTTTATGAAATTGAACTTTGACTAATTAAATTATTCATAATATCATGAAAGAGACTTAAAAATTCCCTAACTACATTCATGTGGGTTGTTTGATTATTTCTATTGAAAGTTTGAATTGTTGGCTTTTTGAAAATTTTGATCATTTTAGTTTTAAATTGTTGGGAGGTTCCCATCACTAATTGGGTGTGTTCATTTCTAGACATTGTTGAAAATTCACCTGAAGTTATCATTGGCTTTCAAGTAATTAGTTTCAAAATTTATTTGAAAATCAGCCTTTGGAGATGCTTCGCTCAAGAGTGACTGCTTGTGTATTTGAAGCATATGACAACGATATGAAAGATTTAAAAAAAAGAAAAAAAAAAAAAAAAAAAAAAAACAAAACAAAACAAAATCCATGAACCCATCACTAATTGCATGTTTTCATATCTAGACATTTTTCAAGTTCACCTGAAGTTACCATTGGCTTTCAAGTCATTAATTTTATAAATTGTTTGTTTGTTTCTTCTGATATGGCGCACCTTTAGGTGGTCTTTTTTCTTTTTTTCTTTTTCTTTTTTTTTTTTATTGCTTATGTTCATGTAGTGATTAACAACATGAGTGACCCTATGAACTATGAAGCACGGACACGGATACAGGACACAGACACGATACGATATGGATATGTAGATACGCCATTTCTCAAAAAATTAGGATACGATATGTCGGGGATACGTTTAAATATTTTTTATATGACTATGTAATAAAAACCTAACATTATTTCAATCAAAATAGCTATAAAATATGCACTTTCATACACACAGATATATATATATATATATAATACATTATAGGGAAGTGCTCTTATGAGAGACACTCTCACCAACTTTATGAGAGATGGGTGGGGGCCCTCACTTCCATATCCACTCTTACCAACTTAAATGCAAGGACCCCCAACTTAAATGTGAGGGCCCCCACCCATCTCTCACCAAGTTGGTGAGAGTGTCTCTCATAGGAGCACTTCCCTACATTATATATCTATTCATTTGTGAATGGGGATAGCTTTTGAAGAATTTGGTTACTATCAGCACAAGAATTTTCAGATATCTTCTAACCAACAGGCCCTTAATAAAGAATGAACTCTTTTAAAGAGTACAAAGTTCTTTATTTTGCTGCTGTTTTTTTTATTGTATCTGGGCCGAGCTTGACTCGTCTCAAGCCCACGAGATGGGCCTTGCCTCACTTGAAATTGGAGTGGGCCTTGCCTCACTTTGAAATAAGAGTGGGAGGGAGACACTTTATGCTTGCATCACTTGAAATTGGAGTAGTACCCACGTGTCGTACTTGACTATTGGAGTGGGAAACATACCCACGTGACAGACTTGACTGCATCTCTGCCAACCATCATAATATCATAAACAGACCTGAGTTAGCAACAGAACATACCCACGCAACTTTCTCTCTACCTTTGACGAGAAGAGATGAGGAGAGGCGGTGATGGTGGAGGCGACGACATCTTCGCGGCCGATGGAGATGGTGGTCGGCTATGGCGACGTCGGTGCAGGTACGCTGTTTTTTTTTTTTTTCACTTCTCTGTTAATTTTTTCTTCTTCTCTGGGTCTGGGCGATGGAGGCGAAGGGGAGATGGTGAGGTTGCAGCGGCACAGCAGGCTGCGTGGAGGAGACTGCACAGCAAGTTCCTGCTCTTCGTTTTTTTTTCCCCTCTTTTTTTTTTTTTCCCTTCTCCTCTCCCACGTTTTCTTATCTATTTCTCCTCTCCCCACCTTTTTTTTTATTTTTCACTTAAAACGAGTCCAGCCCGTGTCCTACACGTATCCCGAACATGTCCTGCACATGTCCGATATTAAAAAAAATAAAAAAATAATCAGATACGCTTTTTGCGTATCCCAGACGTATCCCAGGCGTATCCGGGCGTATCCGTGTCCAATACACCCGGGATACGGATTTGGGGCCCCTTTTTGCGTATCCGTGCTTCACAGCCTATGAATTCATTGACGTTGACAGAAGATTCACTGACATCAACATAAAATTGTGTTGAAGTCAACAAAAACGCCCAGTTAGCATCAACAAAAACTAGAAAAAAAGGCCCGGGCTTATAAAAGCATTATGAGTCTTATCATTGACTCTCCCTGCAAGCCGAAAAGAGAAAATAGATTATTCAAAATTAACTTGAAAAGAAGTAGTGCGGAAGTTCTTTTCCTCACCCGATGAGCCGCGGAATAAGAAAAATAAATATATATATATATATATCACTTAATTGGGAATTACATGATGTCTAGTTGTAAGGTACACTTGGGCCCACTTATGATCAATTTGGCTCATCACACCACTAATCCTCCAAGTAAGTGAAATTCCCAATATTTTTGCCACTCCTCTAAACTTTAACAACTGTTGAATTCTCAGCCAAAACAATAAAAAAATAATAATAATAATAATCAAGCACTTGATCTAAGGGTTAAAAATCATCAACTCTTAAGCCACCAAACTAAAGTTTCAATAATTATCAAATGACCTTCCTTTCAATCCCAATTTTACCATGATTGACATGTAATCAAGTGGGCCACTAACCTTGGGATTTTGGAAGTTTCAATATGTGAAAATAAAGCACGTGTAGCATAAATTAAGTCCAATCCAAATTGAATAATAAATTAAAATTAAAATTAATATCAAAATAAAATATTAATAAAAAAACATAGATTGAGTGAATGAATAAGCCCATTTTTTTTTTTTTCTATTGATGATTAAAAGCAGGCTCTTACTTTTTTTTTCACATTAGTTAAAAAATATCATTATAAAAACGTGCATAATAAATAAAAAGTAATTGCAAAATGAGATAGATCTATCTTCACAACGCAGCACAATCAAACCACATGTCAATGGACATCTTGGAAGTTGTCAATATGTAGGGGATTAAAGCTTCTATCAAAATGGCTCCTAATATACAATGCACATATGATTTGGTTTTGGATACCTCTTGCGAGTTCACCAAGCATGCCTTTCCTTTCCCTCCCACATAAGAAACTTTGTTGTCACTTCTCCACCTTTTTTGCCATTGCTGACACCATTTTAAAAAGAGAAAGATGGTACCCCATTATATTTGCTAAAGCTGCCTTGACAAAATAAGTGTGGCTGATCTTCTGACGGTCTAAATTGTTCATACAAAGGCCCCTATACAGGAGAGAATTAACCTCATAACTTCCACATCAAATGATCCTAACCATTTTATTAGGCCAACTTTCATAGAATTCAAAAAACTTCAGCTACAGCTTTCTTGAAATTTGCAACAATTTCCAAACAGCATAACAAAATAATACAATATCAGTATTTTGTTTGACAAAACTGAAATCTGGAAGTATTCAAATCTGCAGATATTCTGCCCTGGATGTAACCAATGGCCCTAAAGGAAAAAACATATAAAACACTAAACAGTGCAATGTTTTTCTCACCTGGAAACAATATTGGCCGACTGAAACAGATCGCCATGCCTAAGTTCAGCAATGACCCGCAAACGACTGATTCATGCCAAATATAAAAGAAAGTATTAAAAAAATAAAAGCTGACGTGGAGCCCAACATAGAACAGTATTGAAACTACAGGCATGACCAGAGAGGAACTAATAAGAAGAAGTGTAGACCAAAACACAGAACGACATAAACCTGTATCTAGTGAAGGTAGTCAGTACTGATTGGAAGTCGACAAGACCTGCATGATAACCCTCTCGATTTATGGCATTCACATCCCTTTCTTCAGGCTTAGGTGACTGTTTAGCTCCTTGACGCCTCTTTTGCAAGTAGCACTCTTGCAGATCATTGAACTGTTGTAGTAAACCAGAAAGTTGTCAGATCACACAACACAAAAAGATATCAAAGTAATGGCCTCCCAAAACAATGGTCTTCTGCACTTTCACAAAAAATAAATCTAATTTACCAACAGCAATATTTATAATTTGTGGGGCAGAAAGTTCACTGATCCAAACCATTGATCTGATGGATAATGGATTGCCCATGCAACAAAAATCTTAGACCGAATAATCCTGTCCATTTTGTTAGAAAATAACAATTATGACAGAGAATTTAATAATTGACACATAGGAGATAAAAAAAGGGATTGTCATTTCACAGCACAAGCACACTACACACTAGATCTTCTCGAAGAAATAGAAAACTAGGGTCCATAGTGATAAGTGCTTAATTTTTTGTAATTAGAGCCATAATATTTGATTTATCTTATGCTAGTCATAGTTATTTTATTTGATTTTACATATTCTTTGTTGATTTTTATGCAAAGGTAAAAAGGAGCAAAAAGAGAGGATTAATGAAGAGAGTGATGGGCGTGAATCATCAAGTAGGACCAAGGTGGGTCCCATCCAAGCTATTTCAGATTTCAAGATTACTTTCTAATTCTTTGGACAACTTAGAATTCAAATCAAAAAAGGAAAGTGTTGGAGACTCATGTCATAAATCAAAGAAGAAAAAGAAGACAACTCCAAAGTGTGTCACACACCCAAGGGGGGTCCACATCCATTGCTAAAGGTAGAATTTCAGAATTTAGGAAGTCCTCTTCAAGTTAAAAGAGGAATTCAAGAATGCAGAAAACAAGGAGAAAAAGAAGGAAAGTTAAAGGAAGATTTCAAGCCAAGACACATGTCCAAAAAGAGGGGTCCCACACTCATGTTGCACGCACCATATGGGCCCACTTTTATTCTCAAGTTTCAGATTTAATTCCCTGCAATTAAAATTCAGATTGGTGGGCCACATGTGAGGAACTTTCTATAAAATACAAGTAGAATCAAATTTAGAAAGTCTTGTTTATTAAGAAAGAAGACTCCTATTCTATTCTATTTAGAAAACATAATTATAAAGAAAATTGAAGATCTATTTCCACAAGGGAATTAAGTACTAAGAGGTTGTTGCAAGACTTATAAAAGGGCATAAGAACAGTGCACGTCCAACCACTAATAGAGCCATCATTCAGCCACGAGCCATCATCATCCCAAAAACCCTATTTCCCATACAGCCACCTTTGGAGCATTATTTGGAGCATATTGGAGAGCTTTTGGAGCGAGGAAAAGGGGAAAAAGCTGCTGGCAGAATTCTTCTTCTTCTTCAAAATTCAGTGTTCTTCTTATGGCTCTATTTTCTATTTTGTTTTCAATTCCAGACATGAGTAGCTAATTTTTTAGGGCTAGGGTGGAGTACTGGAAAAGAAAAGAGTGTGTGTCGCATATATAGAGGCGATAAAGGATATGTATGATAGAGTCGTGACATCTATAAGGACGACTGGAGGAGGGACTAAGGAGTTTCCTATCACGATTGGTCTACACCAAGGCTCAGCGTTAAGCCCGTACTTGTTTGCCCTAGTTATCGATGAGATTAAAAGACATATTCAAGATGAGGTACCGTGGTGTATGCTATTTGCAGATGACATTGTTTTAGTGGATGAGACGAGAGAAGGAGTGAATACTAAGCTAGAAGTGTGGCGGGAAACATTAGAGACAAGGATTTATGTAAAGTCAATGCAAGACGGAATATATGGAATGCAAGTATAGTCATAGTAGGACACTTGGTAACATAGAAGTAAGTTTGGGCACACAAAAGATTGTAGAGAAAGAAAACTTTAGGAACCTTGGATCGATGGTGCAATAGGATGGAGGGATTGATACTGATGTAAGTCACAGGATTCAGGCCGGGTGGACCAAATGGAGGAGTGCTTTAGGGGTCTTGTGTGATCGGAAAGTCCCCCTCAAGGTTAAAGGAAAGTATTATAAAGTGGCGGTAAGACCAGCGTTGTTATACGGATCGGAGTGTTGGGTAGTAAAGCATAATCATGTTAAGAAGATGGAAGTTGCGGAGATGAGAATGTTAAGATGGATGTGCGGGATCACAAGGAGAGATAGGATTAGGAATGAGGAGATTAGGGGCAAAGTAGGAATAGCACTGATTGAAAATAAAATGAGAGAAAATCGACTAAGATGGTTCGGCCATGTTAGAAGGCGTCCAACGGAGACACCTATTAAAAGGTGTGAAAGCATGGAGATTGCCAAGAAGGGAGAGGGAGACCCAAGAGAAGTTGGAAAGAAACTATTAAACATGACCTTGCCTACACGGATCTAACATAGGACATGGCCCTAAACAAATTTGATTGGCGTCGTCAAATCCATATAGCCGACCCCACCTAGTGGGAAAAGGCTTGGTTTGGTTTGGTTAGGGTGCAGTTGAAACCCTACCTAATCTATGTAGTCTCTTTTGGCATCTTTTAATTCAAGTTTCAGTTTTATTAGTTCAGATTCTAAACCATGTTTATAATTGATGAGTTGTGTATATGCCATGCCAACCATGCCATGTTCAATTAATTTTAAGAGTAATTAACTTAATTTTGATTGATCTTGATGTTAAGCATCTAGGGCTTAGAACCATGAATAATCTAAGTATATGCCATGCTTAGACTTATGCATTTATCATTCCCATTGTTTTTATGCATTATGTGTGTTTTGACTAGGACATATGCCATGCTTAGTTTTTGCATCATAATGAATAATTCATGTAGTATGCCACTTATGAATTGGGTTTAGGGGAATAATAATCTAGACGCATATGCCATGGTCTAGGTTGATAGATGTCACTAATAAAATCTGATTTTTGATTAAAAGATAATGAGGGACATAGGATTGGCTAGGGGAGTAGATGAAACCTTAGTTCATTCATTATCATTGTTTTCAATTCTAATATTAGTTGTATGTTTTAGATTAATTTCCATTTAGCTTTTGATAGTTTAATTTACTGTTTTTAGTAGTTTAATTCAACCTTTCATCATACAATTATTTTTTTTTTTTATATTCTGATTTTTAGTTGCTTTTGACACTGTTTTATCACAAGTCTTCGTGAGATCGACCTCGTACTTACAATTCACTACACTACATAGTGATCTTGTGCGCTTGCGAGTTTTAATTGTGTGCACATAACAATTGACACTCTAATTGAACAAAATCATGGGCTACATTCTCAAAGTGGGGAGTCACTTTGTGATCAAAGATCATAACAAGAAGTAGTGGAAATGACAATTTATCTAACCATCACAAGGCCTGATACCTCCTATGTTGTAAGTCAATTCATGCATGCCCCAAGGATTGATCGTTTGGCTATTGTTCATAGAATTCTCAAAATTTAAAAGGAACACAAGGGCAAGTTATCTTGTATAAATCTCATGGGCATGTGAGAGCACAAGCATATACTGATGGATCCAAAACAGATAGTAGATCTACCATAGGGTATTGTACCATAATTGGTGTGAATCTCATTTTATGAAAAGCAATAAACAAGTCGTAGTTGTAAAATTGAGCTCCGAAGCCAACATACTCATGGTTGAGTGGTGTTTGCACCTCGATATCACACACATATCCAGGGATCGATCCCTGGGTCTTCAAGTTGGTAGTATCACTCCTGGCCAGTAGGCCAATCTAGCATAAAAAATAAAATAATAAAAAAAAAATTGAGTGCTGAAGTTGAATATCAAGCCATGGCTCGTGGGTGAATCATGAGGGACCTAAGTGATGGAAGTTTCAATTCGATTTCAATGAGATCAAGTCCTTAGTGTCTCATTTCCATGGTGTTTCTTTATGTGGTGAGGTACGTAAATTGGTTGGCAGATGCATTGGCAAAACAGGGGATTGACAAAGCTCCTAGGGTAGTTTGCCTTATGTAATGGTTATTGTAGGGCACGTCTCTTGTACCCAGGATGTTAATGGCCTATTGATGTGCTTTTAATATGAAATAAATTTACCTGTTATATATAAAAATATAATATTGCATGCTCCCTCAAGTTTCATAATGTCCTCCAAGTCTATTGGGCTCGTGACCATATATGGTACATTGGCAATAACAAATATTGATTGTTATAGTATGACTGAGAATTTTCGTTAAAACTTTTAATTATGGCTGTAAACATATACTGGTTAGGCATGGTTATTAAGCTATGACCATGGAATGTAAAATTCTGGTGAAGCAGAATATATGGGAGTGTTGTGTGGGGAGGTTTGCGGGGGGGGGGGTGGGGTTTGGGGGTTTGTTACTTCAATAACTAACCAAGAATTTGGAAGTTACCCAAAAATAAAAGGCTAATAAAGAGTAAGGATCTTCCAATCTTGAAGATTTTGCAACATCTAGTGTCCAACTCCCATCAGATCATGGTTCAAAGTCGCGGTATCGGTTGGGCAAAAAAACCAATACAGTATTGGTATCAGTAGCGGTTATTGGTCCGTCGCGGTGTTAATTTTTTTAGTCCAAAAGAATATTCAAAAAAATCCAAATTATTATAAAATGCTGGAAAACAATGTTTTTTCCATTAGTAACAATAATAAATAAAAATATCGATCCCCCTAAGTCATGACATCCCGTATCATTGTTTTGCCAGAAACTGATGAATACATTAACTTTTATGATTTTATCTTTGGTTCATCCTTATAGTTTATAAATCCATCATGTAGTGCACAACTAAAACCCCAAATCCAATCACATAAAAGAATCTTTTTATATTCAAGAGAAGGGCATTTATTTTAGTGATTTTAGATTTTTCATTAATATATCATATTAGAAGGGTACTAGTAGAATAAAATGTCCGGATACTTAATTGAATTTTTTTAAATATTATATTTGGATGTTTATGAGCAATCAATGTGACTTATGGGCCAAACTATTATTTAATTAAGATTTATTGAGCGACCATGTAGGAGGGGAATTCATTTTGAGTGGGGCAATTAAAAAGGAGCATTTTATATTTTGGCTTCAAGAGTCGGCATTAATGGTTTGGGTTTTAAATTATAAAATTTATCAGGGACCGTTTAAGAGGAGGCATGTTTATATTTAAAAAAGTGGGCCACAACAATGGGATGGAACCTGTAAGACCCCAACCCCTAATTTTCGCAATTAGTGTGTGTTTAGTTGTGGGTTAGTTCTCTAAGTGAGTTTTGAGCCTAATCGAGTTGGTTTGTGGTTTCAAATAGTTTTCTATAACTTTTGGGAATTTTGAGAGCCGTTGGACCCAGTCTGGCAACCCGGGGATGCCTTGGGTTGCACATGTCAGCGTGATTGTTCTTGATTTTGAAAAATTCCAATTTCGGTTTCTTTTGATGGGTCAAATTATCCCCAACAACTTTTTTGTTTAGCCCGATCCCATTCGAAACTCAGAAAATCAGTTTTTCAGCCCTAGGTAAAACAGCCTTTTCACTTTTAAATCTGAGCCCAAATTTCGAAATTCCATAACCATATCAAAAATATAACTTTTGAAAACTAGATTTTTTGAGGATCATTTTTGTCCTCTTCGTCGAGTCCATCCAAGGACCAGAAAGCCCAGTTCCAAGCCCATGAAGAGTTTTAAGTTATGGGCCCCACTATCATCAACTTATATAACCCCATCTTCTTTCTTTCTTCTCCATTTTGCTCCCCCGAATGAGACCTGTTGCAGAGATCCCAGCTGAGCTCCTTCTCCTCCCCTCCTTGCTCATTTTCCCTCCCAAATCCTCACTAAACTCTACCAAATTGAAGATTGATCACCACCACTCTACTCCATGCATTGAGAGCTTCCTATTGGCGCCATTTTTTTGTCGTTTCGTTGCCAACAACCTCTCCAACAGCCAATAGAGTTTCTGTAGGGCTAACTTAGAGTACGCCTCTTGCTCCCATCTTTTAACATGTTGATCTAGGTCATAGATGAGCCACTAATTCCAACATGCAAGATCAAATTCCATGTCCTTGTTTGTTTTCTAAATTTTGAGCCATTTTGGATATTTCTTTGGGGGTTTTGTTTAATAGGTGTGCTATTGTCTTTTGGGTGAGATCTAGGAGTGATCTTGGAGTGCTAGAGGCCAAGGCAAGTGATCTCTTTAGTTTTTCCCTGTGCATGTTAATTATGGAGACTAATTTGATTTCAAGTATATGATTTTATTTACTAATCTTGCGTTTATATTCATATCAACAAGGTTGGGTTGTTTTGAAATCTACTTTTAAGCTTGCATGCATATGTTTCTAGTATGGCCTGAAAATCCTTCATTTAGTCAAGTTTGAATTCTGTTTTTGTCGCAAATAACTTGTTTTGAATGGTTGGGTTGATGATCTCTAATGATTGGAAAAATGGAAATGTGAGATGCATGGATTATTTGTGAAGGAAATGTTGAAGAGGAGCTTGTTGGCTCAGTTTATTGCAGGGAATGGATGTGTTGGAAGGAGAAATGTTTGGTGAAGAGAAGGGGATGAAAACATCTTCAAAAATGCATTTTCGCAGAGTGTCGGCCAGCTGTCAGTTACACAGGTGACCAAACCAATTCAGCTCCAATTCCAGAGAGCTGCAAATTCATGCTTTTAAAGTGTCGGCTAATCGACAGGTGACCGACACTATTTCGGTTCCAATTCCAGTAAGCTGTTTTCCTTGTTCCTAATGGGTTGGCTGGCTGTCGGTCAGCTGTCGGCTCGCTGACTTGACCCTTGTCAACTAACCGACAGGTGACCAAATTTTACCCAGATTTTTAGAAATGAACAGAAAGGTGGGGTTTTTTATCCCAATCACCTTTGGACCCTTCTTGGTCGATGCGTACATCTTGGTATCTTTAATGTCATTGAAAAATGGACACCATCTAAACGAATGAACTACATGGGATCTCAAAGTGTATACTAACTCGACGGTTGCGGTTCCAAGGTATTGATGAGGATGTGTGACATGGACTCATGCTTTTTAAACCAAACTCTCGCTTTGCGATTTGTATCGTCTTGAAAAGAATGTTTCAAAGGTTTTGACTTGAGAAGGCATTGGTTTGCAATAATTTGGAATTGTAAAGGTTTTGATTGAAAAGGCATTGGTTTGTAATAATTTGGAATTGCAAAGGTTTTGACTTAGTGCCAACTGTAGATTTCGTGTGGCTCGCCACGTCGTGTGTGCTTTTTGATAGGGCTACTCGTCTCGTGTGCTCTCGTGCATGTGGCTATTTCCAGTGTGCATAGTAGTCCCTTATCAATTCAGGAATACAGTTGTGATTTGTAAAGCTTTGCGTGGATTTTTATATGGATTTTCGTGTCGGCACCACTCAGCTTGGACGACCTTGCTGGTTTGATCAACTGCCTTGAGTCCTTAAATCTTCATGCCAACCTGCAGCTTGGAATATCGTGCGTGTTATTTAGCCCGTTCTACGGCGAGACTCGTGTGTGATGCCCAGCTATACTAGGTTACTATAATTATATAAGCGTGTCTCCCTTCACTTTATGTGATGGAGAATTATTATCATGAGTGCTCTCATCACTTCGATGACGGAGAATATAGCTTCATGTGGTTGCCATCCGCTCAGTCAGTTTTATTCCCCTGGTTTCTATCTTGAACATTGATTTCAATGTTCTTATCTTGCAAACTTTGTATGATTTCTCGGGGACTTTCAAATGTTCTTTGGTATTGAAAAATGGTTTTACTAATCATGATATTATATGTATTCATGCTAGTTTCATTTCGTATATCGTTCATGGACTTTCTTTTCTTTGAAATGTATCTTAGTCATGTATGTGTTTTAAATTGAGTAAATTGTTTCAAATGTTGTTTCTTTTAAACTTTAATTGTGTTTATGTTCTCGCCTAAATTGATCGCCTGCCAGACCGTCGTGTCTAATATGCTATACTTCGGTGCCTTAGGTAGTAGGTTCTCGTCTTGAGCTAGTACGTGTGCAGATGGTTGTGAAGCCACAAGTCTTGTAGGTTTGTTGTGTCAGTAATGTCATTTAGACGTCATGCTTGTCTCCGGAGTTACGTTACACACTTGGGTAGCATTTGTTCTTAGCTGGTTATTTTGTACGGCTTTTGTTAGCAATTTTCTTTGGGATTGTAATTAATGCACTTGTTAAATTATAAATTGAATATGCTTGAGTAACGATTAACCACTTACTATCAACACTGTATATGTTATTATCTTGGTTTGTTACAGTCTGAGTTTGATCATTGCTATGATAGTTTTACGCTGATAGGTTGAGTGCAACATGGAATCCGATGGGGCCACAGACTCCGGGTCGCAACGCCACGTAAGCTTCCGCATAATGTTCTTTATGTGTTCGGAAATTTTGTCTTCCTCACACCCGCAAATCCTGGGGACAGCTAAAATTTTGATTAATCCCAAAAATCACGCCTGCAGGAGTCCGGTTTTAGGGTCGTGACAAAACCCATCATGACTTATTGTGCAGAATAGTGGAAGACTCACGTCATGGGAGTCAAAAAAAAAAAAAAAAAACCTTCAAAAGGGTTTCTGTCATTTTGCCGACAGAAATGGGAGCGGGACTGCAAGAGCGGGGAGAGGGAAAAGGAACAGGTAAAAAGAGGAAGAAAGGGGAAAAAGAGAAGGGGAAGAAAAGGAAAAAGGAAAGGAAAAGAGAAAAGGAGAGGAGAAAAGGAAGAGAAGAAGAGAAAGTAGCAGCAATGATTCATGGCTGCTGTAATATCTTGAGTTACATAGGCCCCAGGATTAATCTGGCCCAGGTAGTACTTTTAATTGATTTCTTAATATGAAATTAGAAGTGTTGCTTATTATAAATTTGGTAGTTTCGACGTGAATGAGTTTTGGAAAGAAGAGAAGTTGTAAAACAACTCTAAATAGGAAGTTTGAGATGACTAGAATTCCATCTTCCCTTTATAAATATAGATAACCAACGATCCCTGTTATATCCAATTCCTTCGGAGAAATTCTGAGTGAGAGAATCTTGTGGCTGCAATTCAAGAGAAGGAGAGGAAGGCTGACTGATGTCCTATTCGCGTCCACATATTCCAAAGGCGACGATCGTTTACCAAAGGTGAGTGGATCTTCCCAATTACTTAGTTGATCAATTAAGATGATTGATATTGGGATGGGATTCAAATATTCTGTACTGTTCATTATACAATGATTTTGTGTCTATCGATCAGGCATGAAGAGGTTTGTTTTTTGTTAAGAAATTGTGTAGTAATGACTGTAGGCATGAGACTGGTATAAGGAAGACAGACCTGTTGAATAGGATTGAATTGGATTGAAACAGAGGCTGGGCGGCAATACTGCAACTGATGTTGGGGAGTTGTCGGACCCCATGGCCCACCTGATCCCAGATCAGGTCCAGAGATCTGGTAGGGTATTAATGGTCGACCATGGTGGTGCTGGTCCCATGTAGAGTGGACCCCACCTGGGCCCTCATCCAATCGACATAGCGCTTAGGAGGCGTCTATCATAGAGTTTATGACTGTATGTCGGCAAGGACTATTGGGACCCACTACTTGGCCTGATCAAAGATTAGGACCCCACATCTTGTAGGGGACCCATGGTCGACCATAGGGGAGTGGGACATCTGGGTATTAAACCAGTAGGTCCCACTGTCCAATAGAATTAAAGAACCCAGATGTGATTGTGATAAAAATTATGCAGAATGTCGACAAGCACTGTGGAACTCATCAGAGAACCTGATCAAAGATCAGAACCATACATATGAAATGGGACTAAAGGACGACCTCTGTGGTGGTGGACCACTAGGGTGTGGGCCCCATCTAACCGTACACACAGTGAAGTAAAATATCAAGCGGGAATTGGTTTCATAATCACATGTGGTGTTCTGTGGACCATCAGGAGGAATTGGACATTAGGAAAAAAGGCTAGCCTTGGGCGACCATGAATTTGTGAACAGATCTTGGATTAGCCAAGTGGTGTCCACTGGATTTCACATCAAGAGGTCCAGACATGAATTGTTTGTTTATTTTATGTTATGTGTACTAAGATTAGTTCTGGAAAAGGTTTAATAATTGAGAAAGACCTGGATTTTCGGGTAGAAATATTAAATAACTTCTTACTTTGATGAAGTGAAGTTTTGAGAATTATGATTAACAGTGATTAATTATGATTAATCCTTTAAACTGCGAGCAATTAATGTTATGTTTATAATAAAGTGTGGGCCACCCCTATATCGCTCAACACTATTATGATAAGAAGTGGGGCAGTGATTTTAAGTAAGATGTGCATAGGTTGGGCCCCCGTTGCTTACATGTGTGTTCAATTATATGTTTTGGTTGTTATGTGTTTGAGAGATATTATGCACTGGATCCCAAACGTGGGACGTGGGACTTAGTGTCCGGGCCGTTATAGCGGCTGGTCCTTGTGGACGTGTTTGATGAGACAGGGTCATGGTGACCGGTATACATGTATACGATGGGCCTTTGAGGCGTGGTAATGTGCATGGGCACGGATTTGTATATGGATGTACTTTAATGATATTTGATCTATTAATTCAAATGTGTTGATTATGTAATATTATGTTGCATGTGGCTTGTGGCTTGTGTAATTAGGAAAATTCATTCACCAGTAGTACTGATGTTGTGTTGCCCCCTTCAGGTAACCATATTGCGGGTGGCCAGAGCGGATTGACGATCAGCACATAGATTTCAGCATGCGTGACTGAAGGAAGAGAACGAGAAAAACTTTAATACTTGATAGAATTATTAGTCCTTGTTTAGGACAAATTATTTAAAGTTTTAGCACATTATTGAATTGAGTCAAGACATAATAAGTTGATTATTCAGAGATTATTGATATTTATAATTGGAAATATATTTGAACTAAATGCCTGATTCCTTGTGGAAAATATTTGATGTATGCATGGTAAATATTGTTATATAATTACGATCCAAATATCCGACAGGGCCCCGGAATTTGGGTCGTAAAAGTTGCAGCAGCAACGGCACCAAGCGGCACCGCCAAAGCTATGACTTCCAGGTTCAGTTGTATGCACATTTTGTTCTCTTTCTTCTACAACTGCATGCTAGTTTTTTTTTTTTTTTTTTTTTTTTTTTCCTCCTTTTCTCTGCAAGTATCTTCTCCCCTTTCTCTTCTGTTTTTCCTTTCTCCCCCTAGTTTTGGCCGTATCGGCTGCTACGATAGATGCAAATATTGGTTGTAACGGCCAATATTCAACCGAGAAAATGGCGATATTGACAGCGACGATACCAAGACCGTTAAAATAGAAAAATATCGTCGCGGTTCGGGCCAATACGAACCAAACTGGTATCGGCCGATATTATAAACCATGCATCAGATCAATTGCTTGGATCACCAAACTATAGGCTCCACATTTAACTGGATTCTAAACCTCAGTTCACTAGGAAAAAATTCTCTATAAGAAACACAATAAATTAGCTAAGCTTATATAAATTGAACCAGATCCAGTTACTAACCTGCGTGTGGACTCTCCTTTTTCTTGCCACAGCTAGGCCTGATTGAGTCAGAACATTTTGTGGCTCTGAACCACTGAAAGCATCTTTTCTTTGGTGTCCGCGGGAGCTTCCTTTAGATTTCACATCAACTTTCTTGTTCTGAAAATTTCCCGAATATGTTCCACCGTGTGCACTACGAGCACTTGAGATGAGGCCACTATTGTGTCTATCAATAAGAGAAGGCCAAACCTTAGTTGTCGTCGGATCATCAAGCATCCGCAACTTCATTGAGTATCTCTCCCTCACTCGATATAACTCTATTCGATGTCTTTCTACGCAATTTATATCCTCTTTGATATACTGGAGATCAGTTTGTACCTACAGAGGACCCCAAAAGTAGCAATTTGCAAATTACGTTACAGGTTACAAAAAAATGGGTTATATGGTGTTAGCTATGAAACAAATTGTGAGATTTAAGGATCCAATCTAGTTCCGAAGAAATGGGATTTGTTTCTCTTTCTTCTATTTTGATCCATAAAAAAATTATATGGCATTAGCTACAAACCAAATTGAGAAATTTATGGATACAATCTAGTTCCAAAGAACTGAAATTCCGAATTTCAATTTTTTTTTCTTTTGAGTGGCATAAAACTTTGTTCAAAAAGTCAAAAAACCAGAAATCAATTCATAAGATAATAACATAGTTATACCATAATGAAGAGTATCATGGTTTCAAACTACAGTCTCAGTGACCGGAATGATGGTAGATGAAACCTGTACGTTATGATTGAAGCATAAAACTTCATTCAAAAAGTCAAAAATCCAGAAATCAATTCAAAAGACAATAACATAGTTATACCATAATGAAGAGTATCATGGTTTCAAACTATAGTCTCAGCGGAATGGTGGCAGATGAAACCTTTACGTTATGATTGAAACAGTTACGTAAAATCATTACATCCATTATAACAGTGTTTTTATTGGTTGGACAGAGTTCTGTCACGCAACTGCCTCAGATCTCATGGAAAACGTCAATTTTAGAGTATCTAAGGGCATTCTAGACATAAAGATAGCCATAAAAACTGAAAAAGGGGTTTAAGGGTTTCAGCAGACTCAATATGACATCATGTTAGTTCTGCAAGAAACATCATAGCTGTCACTAAAAAATGGGTTCCTTCATTCCCAAGGGGACCAATTTTGTTCCAAAATACAAATCATGCTATATAGCTGTTTCATCAAGTTCTAAGGATCAATTTACTGTTTTTCGAAAAAAAAAAAAACACATTTTCTAAGGATCGCTTAACTGAATCAAAAGTTCGTGAATGAGAAGCATCCTTAAGGTATGAACCACTGTAAGTTTGAAAATTCTGGGAACAATAGGATGGCTATTCATTAGGATGTGCATTACGGCAGTTTAGAGACCACAACCACATTAGACAGAATACTTTCTGCCTTTTCCCCATGTCAATTTGAAATCAGCATTGATCAACAGTATTAATTTGACCAGGGTATGACAAACAATATCCCACTCATTATGGGTTATGATTTCCATCCCATCCCAACCCAACCCATGACAGAGGTGGTAAAATTCCTTTCTCCTGGACATTCCTGCTTCTCCTGAATATTGACAGAATTCTATTACTTAACACATCTATTCCATATTAAAGCAAGCCCATAACAGAAAATTGGATGTTAAGGCTGCACAAAAAACAATAATTAAAGTTTATGAGATCAACCTCATGCAGCTCATCAAGTTTTTGCTTCCTCAGGCACTGCAAGAAATCAAGCAGAATCTGCATGTTTGTCTCAGCTTCTTCTTGTTCCATCTTTCTTTTCCTCTCTGAAAGGAGAGATAATATGCTATCTAGCTCCTTAACTGACACTTCATAACCCTGTCTAAGGACCACAAGCAAACGTCACATTAAAAGTCCTTTCCAAGACCATCCTCGAATTTTAGAAGTAGATTTCAATAGGATGGGAATGAAAAATTATTTGAAATGGTGTAATCTCTGCTGGAAGCAATGAACCAGATATCAAATATTAGGAAAAAAACCATGTATCATGTCATAGTTCAAAAGATGAATAGGCACCATGGTGTCATACGTCTAAGCTAATGTTTTCAACCAAGAGTTTGAAACATTAATATCATGAGGCCTATAATCAAAGGTTCAAACACTAGTCTCCCTACAAAATATATTAAACAGAAAAGAAAAATAAAAACCGCTTCCTTTCTCAAATGATAATATTATTAATCCAAACCCCCAACAACTCCACCACACCCCCCCCCCCCCCCCCCAAAAAAAAAAATAATAACAATAATAATAATAAATAAAATAAAATAAAAACTCTCTTTACAAAAGGGAATAGGATAATTCCACTGTGGCAGGGCTCACAGTGTGCTGTACATAGAACATCCATTGGCAGCCAAAATTCTAGAATTCCTACGGGCTGCAATACAGTAGTCACTTCTCTCATATGAATGAAGTGTTGTTATCAATAGACCTGTTGAAGAAGTGTACAGAAGTTGCTGCTTGTAATATTTATTTCTTGCAGGGAGTATAGCACAACACACCCCCCGCCCCAACACTCTCTCTCGCACATGCCAGGGAACTGACTTCATTCCAAATAATATGTGTGAACATGCAAGCATGAATGTCCATGAACCATTAATCCAGTGGCAAGTGGAGACCAGTTAAATAATGTTGGAATTTTGCACCCAAAAATATCCAACTCTAAACATGGGTTTGTTATTTATACAACTAAAGAATGCAAATGTCCAAAATCCCTTAGACAACATATATAGTGACGACTAAGTAAAGAACATAAATAATGCACCCGTATGAATGAGAAACAGTCAAACTAACTTAATATTCAACAAGCCCTCAAGCTGGTGCATAGATATCTGTTTTCCTAGCTTTTCAATAATTCCAATCATCTTACTCTTCAACAATACTTTAGAGAAGATATCAACTCTGAATTAAGTCTTCATAATTTCTTGCACAAAAGGATAATTCACCCACGGTTTTAAAACTTGGCCGACTACATAACTCGGATTCGGCTCTAAGTAAAAAAAAAAAAAAAAAATGGTTGCTTTTGTAAAAATGGTTTAAATAGAGGGATGAGAGAGTGTTATAGCGTGAGGGAAAGGCTCTTTCGTTGGCATAAAAAAGGTTGGGAAAGGGTTTCTGGTTTCAGGGGTGGGGGGGAGAGAGAGAGAAAGAGAGAGAGAGATGCTGGCCTCCTTGCAGTGCTTTGTTATTGCTGCTGCTTTTGCAGTGCTATTGTTGGTGCTGCTGCTCTGCTGCTGGGAGCCTGGGACTGTTGCAGTGCTGCTGATGCTGGTGCTGCTGTTGCTCTGCTACTGGTAGCCTGGTATGCTGGTCTTCTCAATTTATCTTCTTTTCTTTCTTTCTTTCTTTCTTTTTTCCTTTTCTCTTGCTGATGTTGCACTGCTGGTGCAAGTCATCTTCTTCTTCTTTTATTTTCTCTTCGTTTTTCAGTCGGCTGGGGTTGGGCTGGGCGGGGAGTAGGGTTCCCGTTTTATTTATTATTTTCTTATTTTTTTCAAGTTTCTTTGTTCTAAAGTGGCTGGATCTAGTGGCTGGATCTCGACTTGGACTCGACCATGCACGAGTCGGGTCCCGGGTTCTTTTTTTAAAACCATGAACTCACCTCTTGCTGCTTAGTATGCTCATGACATACTGGATTACTCACTGCATAGCTGCTTGATTATCATAATGCACCAGGATTCAAGTTGGAACCTGAAAACCAAGCTCATCCAGGAAGTGCCTCAAGCAAGCAAGCTCACGAGTTGCCATAGCGATGGCTCTATACTTGGCTTCAGGACTTGATCTTGCGGCTGCCCATTTTTCTTAGTTTTCCATGTAACCAAGTCACCTCCGACAAATGTAAAAAATCTTAACATTGACAGCCTATGATGCCCAGATACGGATATGGTTACAAACATATCCAAACACTGATATGGGGATCGGGGATACGACTCCTCACTTTTAAAAATCTAGGACACAGATATAGATACATGTGTCCTTATTTCTTTCTTTAGATTATTAGTAGTTCAAGGACTTCTATGTAACTGGAGGGGCTTCTATGTAAATATCCAAAATATGGGTAATATGATTTATTAATAAGTCAGGGAGTGTCATCCAAAATAGATAACGACAACTTCTCCTCTTTTCTCCTTTTTCCTTTTTTTTCTTCGTCTCAATATTATTTAGTACTTTATCATAAAAGCCTAGATCTACAAGAATCTAGAGGTTCAACTTAATACCAGAGCCTCGGAGGAGTATTAGGACTTGCACCAGAACACATTTGAAGGTCTTGATCTGAAGCTTTTAGGAGTTTGAAGGTGTTTCAACCCCAGCCGAACAAGTCAACATGTTCGGCTGGGTCGTGTGATCCCTGTGACAAGTCGGCAATGTTGTCTACTCACAGAAATGGTTGCTACAGTGTGTGGCAACCATCGATATTGTTTCTGTGTTGGTGTTTGACGGTCAATAAGGGTTATTGAGGATCTGGAGCGTGATAAAATCTTTCTTCAAGATGCTGACATCCAGGACATGATCAATGCATTTGATTTCTGTTTGAAAAAGGGCTCAAGCAAAAGTGTTGATTCGGCAGTTCCAAGGGATGATTCAAAGATAATGATTGATGCTTTACAGACAAGAAGATTAAGGATCTGAAGGTCTGTGTGTGTTGACTTCTGGAGGATCTCTTGTGTGTCTAGACTGGTTCTTTCTTCTTCTTCTTCTTCTTCTTCTTCTTCTTCTTTTTTATTTTATTTTATTTTATTTTATTTGATGATACTGCTGACTCGAGGTTTATTATTCTCAAGTTGTGATTGAAACCTGAGTTTTTGGAATGGAGTCCAAACAGCCCGGTGAGGGTTCTACATCCAATGCATCTAATGTCCAACAAATTCCTGGTGTTATTAATCCTAATGTTAGGATCACCCCAAGTCTCCTCATTGGTACAAACTATAAAGATTGGGCATATTCAGCCAGAATGGCTATTGGGGGATCTAAAAGACTTGGGAATATTACTGGAAGCATTAAAGAACCAGTAAAAGAGGATTCAACATACTCAGATTGGGTATTGGAGAATATGTTAGTAATGAATTGGATTCTCAATTCCATTGAAGAGGGAATTGCAGGAAGCTTCAAATACTGTAATACAGCCAAAGAACTCAGGAATTCTATAGAAGCAGCATATGCTCAAAAAAGAAACAATCCCCGTATTCTTGAGTTGAAAAAACAAATTGCAACATTTACCGAAGGAATGTTGTCTAATAGTGATTGTTACACAAAGTTTAGGGCTTTATGGCATGAGTTGGAACTCTATCTTAGTCCTAAACCATGTTGTGCGAAAAAACAGGCCAAGTTACTGGAAGATATACATGTGTTTGAGCTTCTTGTGGGTGTTAACCCAGAGTATGAAACAGTTTGTTCCCAAGTAACTAGCCAAGATCCCCTACATCCTATTGGAACAGTCTTTGCATTGTTGCAAGGCGAAGAAAGCCGTAGGAAAACAAGAGCAACTTTAGATACTACTGGTCATGATCGATCTTCTCTTGTTAGTAATATTGCTACAAATCAGACTG
This sequence comes from Umbellularia californica, assembly GCA_028538565.1. Taxonomy (NCBI): domain Eukaryota; kingdom Viridiplantae; phylum Streptophyta; class Magnoliopsida; order Laurales; family Lauraceae; genus Umbellularia; species Umbellularia californica. The sequence continues at coordinate 36,087,150 of JAPQWN010000005.1, read as the reverse complement.
TAAATTCTGGAGTTGGAAATGGAGGTGGTGTTGGAAATGGTAGAGGTCATGGTCGTGGTTGACAATCTCTGATTACTTACGATCACAGAAAGAGTTTCCAGAATTCTCTATAGAATCTATTAATTTGTGTTGTCCTTTCTCTGGAGATTATCCATCAATATATAGTATTTACATGCCTTTAAACAAGGTTCTAATCTTAGAAGGAAACTAATTACATTGATCATAAGTTAGGAAGGAAACTAACTAAAACTAATTATAGAATAGGTACAGTTGTAATACAACCCAATCATTCCACGTGAGAGTTATGTGAAGGACTTTCTCATGGGCCTTGGGCCTTGGGCCTTGGGCCTTGCTAACACCCCCCCTCAAATTGATGCGGGAGAATCAACAAGCATCAATTTGCCAACCAAGAACTGATGACGCGGTCGCGGAAGACCTTTAGTAAGAATGTCAGCAATTTGAAGTTCAGTGGAGATATGTGGAAGACTAATGACACCGCGTGTAAGTTCATCACGTATGAAGTGACAATCAACCTCGATGTGCTTAGTGCGTTCATGGAAAATCGGATTTTCAGTAATCCGAATAGCACTTGTATTGTCTGCATATAGTGGGGTAGCACCGGCTGCTGGAAACCCAATATCGGAAAGGAGTCCGCGTAGCCAAAGAATTTCAGAGCACGCAGCAGACATTGCTCGGTACTCAGCCTCGGTAGAAGATTTTGAAACTTTTTCATGTTTCTTGCATTTCCAAGAAATCAGACTATCACCCAAAAACATGCACCATCCTGTTGTCGATCTGCGAGTATCCGGACAACCAGCCCAATCAGCATCGGAATAAGCTCTGAGAGATAGAGGATTGTTGGATGGGAAAAACACCCCGCGAGTCGGTGTGCGAATAAGGTACCGAATGATGCGACGAACAGCAGCCATATGAAGATGTCTTGGAGCAGTCATGAACTGACTCATGAGGTTGACCGCATAGGAGATATCAGGGCGAGTGATCGTGAGGTAGATCAGGCTACCAACTAACTGGCGATATGTTGTAGGATCGGGAAGAAGGTCACCCTCCTCTTTACTGAGTTTGACATTCAGTTCGACCGGTGTATCTACGGGAGCAGAAGCAGTAAGGCCGGCCAAGTCAATGAGGTCCACCGTGTATTTGTGCTGATTGAGAACGATTCCTTTAGTCGATTGATGAACTTCAAGACCAAGGAAATAGTGTAAAGGGCCGAGATCCTTCATGTGAAATGTCTGATTAAGAGAAGCTTGGATTTCCTGAATCATATGTGCATTCGGACCAGTAATGACAATGTCATCCACGTAGACCAGTAGCACAGTAATCCCGGATGGAGCATGATGTAAGAACATAGAAGGGTCATACTGGCTCGGATGAAAATCCAACCGGAGAAGAGCAGCTTGAAATTTCTCAAACCAGGCGCGAGGAGCTTGCTTCAGACCATAGAGGGAGCGACGGAGTTTGGCAACCATACCCTTCCCAGAGGAGCAGCCCTGAGGCAAACGCATATAGACATCTTCGTGGAGATCGCCATGAAGAAATGCATTCTTGACATCCATCTGATATAGAGGCCAAGACTGAGATGCAGCAACAGCAAGAATGATGCGAACCGTGGTCATTTTGGCAACAGGAGCAAACGTTTCATTATAATCAATGCCATATTCCTGGCGATTTCCAAGAGCTACAAGACGCGCCTTATATCTATCCAATGTGCCATCGGATTTTAACTTGAGAGAAAAGACCCACTTACAGCCAATAGGTTTGACACCCATAGGAGATGGTACAATATCCCACGTATGATTTTGCGCTAACGCATCCAATTCCTCTTGCATAGCCTTGTTCCAACATGGGTCCTGTACAGCCTGAGAATAGGATTGGGGAATGGGAGAGGAAGATAAAGTGGCCATTAAGGAAGTATGGGAGAACCCATAACGGGCTGGTGGTACCGAAATCCGAGTGGAGCGACGCAGAGAAGGATGTCCGGGTGGATCAACTGCCGGTGGTGGACCGGATGCCGGAGGAAGATCAGGAGAGGGATCCCTGGTAGGCGCTGGGCGGTTCCGTCTGTGATACACAAAGTTAGGATTAAACCGAACAACTGACGGGTCGTCAGAAAAACCAGGTAATGACACAAAAGAGGAGTCAGGAGGGTCAACGTGTTTTTGAAAAAAATACCGATGTTCAAAGAAAACAACATTCCTAGAGGTACGTAAACGGCGAATGTGAGGATCATAACAAAGGAACCCTTTCTGGAATGGTGCATAACCTAAAAACACACACTGAGCTGATTGTGCCGTGAGTTTGATCCTCTCAGAAGGAGGCAAGTGTACAAAACAAGTGGAGCCAAAAACATGAAGATCCTCATAGGATGGAGCGGTCTTGTACAAACGGTAATATGGGCTTTGATTCTCGATGGAGGTGGATGGCATACGATTGATAAGATGAGCTGCTGTAGCCAGTGCCTCAACCCAAAAACGAGTAGGAACCGAGGATTCCAGAAGAAGGGAACGAGTGACATCAAGGAGATGTCGATTTTTCCTTTCAGCGATTCCATTCTGCTGGGGAGTATAAGGACAAGATTTTTGGGAAATAATGCCTTTGTTTTGCAAAAACCGTTGAAAATCAGAGGACATATATTCCCCGCCGGAATCAGATCGCAAAATTTTAATGCAGGTGGAAAACTGATTTTCAACATAAGCCAAAAATATTTTAAAAACATGAAAAACATCAGATTTTGAATGCAGAAAATAAACCCAGGTGAACCGACTGAAATCATCAATAAAGGTCACAAAATATTTATAGTGAGCGTGGGAAAGAGCTGGAGCAATTCCCCATACATCACTATGAACTAAATCAAAACACTGAGAGGTGTGTGAGGTTGAATGAGGAAAAGGAAGAGTTTTGCTCTTTCCCATTTTACAAGTAGCACAATCAAAAGGCACACAAGAAGATAAACCAAGAGTTTTATTTAATAAACCAGAATTTAACATAAGGGACAAAACCTTGGAATTAGGATGTCCGAGTCTATTATGCCACAAGCGGCAATTATCTCTAAGAGAAAAACAAAACACATTTTGGACAAATTGATTCCTAGAAAGTTTAGAAAAATCCAGCGGAAACAAGCGCCCACACTTAGGCCCCCTCGCGATCTCCTTCCCGGATATCTGGTCCTGCACAACACAACCAGAAGAAGAGAAAGAGATGTTACAATTATTTTCCACAAGTTGTCCAACTGATAGTAGGTTGGAAGTTAAATTTGGACAAAGGTAAACATTTTCCAATGGGATGGGACCAGGGATATCACCGACAGCAGTAATGGGAACATGTCCACCGTCAGCAGTTTGTATTTGAAGATGGCCATTGTAACTTGTCAGATTGGAGAAAGGGGTGTGGGAATACGTCATATGATTAGATGCCCCGGAATCAACGAACCAAGTAGAAGAGGAATGTGACTTACCTGAGAGACCAAAAGCAGAAAGGGCATTGATAATCATTTGTTGAACCAATTCAGGAGTGAGAGATGATGAGGGTCCAGGCTGTGAGGCAGATGGAGGAGCAGGCATAACCGAGGAAGCGACATATGCGTGTGGAGTCGGAGACTGAGAATTCTGATGCTGCTGAGCCGGATATTGTGGAGTCTGATACTGTGTTGACGGACGTGGTGGACGGCGGCGACATTCAGAGATGATATGTCCCGACTTTTTACAGTAACTGCAGACTTTCTGTTTGCATTGAGATGCAAGATGCCCAAATTTCTGACAACTGTAGCACTGTGTTTTGCTCAAGTCTCGAGGCGGAGGCTGAGAAGCTTTATTGGCTGAAAATGCGACTGAATAGGTCTCAGTCGTTTGTTGAGCCATATGTGCAGAGGTGGCCATGCGCTGTTCCTCGCATAAGAGTTCATTCAAGCAGACAGCCAAGGAAGGTAGAGGCGTCCGATTCATCAGGGCAGATCGGACACTTTCATATTCATTCCGCAATTTCATTAAAAATTGATCCCGCTGACTAGAGGCCTGAAGGTCGCGGATGACGATCAAAACATTGGCAGCCACACCTGCATACTTAATACTGTCGTATTCCGACCAGAGGGTCCGGAATCCCGAATAGTAGTCCTGGATCGACAAGGTCCCTTGTGCATATTCAGCAATGGCACATTCAAGATGAAATTGTCGGGCTGAGTTATCTTGATGGTATACTTGCTGCAGATATCCCCACATGTCTTTAGAAGTGGGGTAGGGTTTGAGGTTCATTATCAGATGTGGCTCAACTGAGCCAAGGATCCATGATTTTATTTTGGCATCTTTGGTATGCCAAGTGGATATCTTCTTCTCATCATCAGTGGGTGTAGGGTCAGATCCAGAAATATAGCCCCACAATTCCTTAGCTTCAAGGTAGATTTGGAATTGGAAAGACCAAGCAGGGTAATTTTTTCCCGTGAATCTGATCAAGGTAACTTCAGATTTGTCCATCTTAATGGTAGATTGAAAAATTTGATTGAAACCAAGCAATAGTGGTCTGAAAAACAGATTGGGTGAGCAGATGGCAAGATCCAACGAAACAGAGAAGAAAAAATCCAAATCAGGCTAATAATAGTGAAAATATAGCCTCAGACGACCCAGACTGAAGCATCAGTTTCACAACGTGGGCCCCACAGACGAATCGGTATGCTGATCAGATGGTTGATCCAAGAAAGCACAGTAATTTCGCACCTTCTGGAACAAGTTTGAACCTATTCCGCTGAATATCCAAGAAACTGGACGGTCTTGATTGAAACTAGATGAATTTTTTGAAAAAACACAAGAATGATCAGAGAGACTACCTGGAGGTGCTGAAAAATCTTGAAAAAATCCTTAATAAACCTAGAAATATTGGGCGACCATGTCTGTGTAGAAGGTGGAGAGTGATCTGATGATCAGGGGTGGCCCACTTCGTGATGAGGTTGACGCAGAAGGTGAATGCCGCTTGAAAAATTTTGAAACAGTTATCAGAAACTGTTTACTGCACGACAGGGATGTATTTCTCTAGACCTTGATAGCTTTGGAAGAAAGGAAACTAGATGTTCATGAACCACGCTCTGATACCATGACAATCTCTGATTACTTACGATCACAGAAAGAGTTTTCAGAATTCTCTATAGAATCTATTAATTTGTGTTGTCCTTTCTCTGGAGATTATCCATCAATATATAGTATTTACATGCCTTTAAACAAGGTTCTAATCTTAGAAGGAAACTAATTACATTGATCATAAGTTAGGAAGGAAACTAACTAAAACTAATTATAGAATAGGTACAGTTGTAATACAACCCAATCATTCCACGTGAGAGTTATGTGAAGGACTTTCTCATGGGCCTTGGGCCTTGGGCCTTGGGCCTTGCTAACAGTGGTGCTAATCGTGGAGGCCGTACAGGTGTTGGACATGGTTGTGGTGGTACTGATCGGGATAAACTACCCTATGCACATTGCGGAAGATATAGACACACTCGTGAGAACTGTTGGAATCTGGTTGTGAGAAATCAAAATACATCTGCAGTCCCTGCCGAGTCAGAGAAGAATATCAATTTTGGTGACCCAGAGAAAGCTAATACAGAGTTTGAATCCCAAAATTGGCAGAATGAACTTGCTATTCTTCGTCAGAGGCTAGGAGCTTTGGAAGGTGCATCTCAAACATCAGCAGTGGGTATGGTTTCTTCTTCTTCTCGTAATCCATCTGCAATGGCTTCTTCATCTGCATGGATTATTGATTGAGGTGCCACAGACCACGTGACACGTATGCGATCTGAGTTTCATACCTATACACAAAAGTCACTTGGGAGAGTCAAAATTGCAGATGGAACTTTCACTCAGATAACAGGGAAAGGATCCATTAGTGTTTTACCCAATCTGTTGTTATCCCGTCTTACATGTTCCCTCTTTTTCATTTAATCTTATATCAGTCGGTACTTTGACCAAAGACCTCAATTGTTCTGTTACTTTTTTCCCTACTCATTGTGTATTTCATGATCTGAAGACTAGGCAGGTGATTGGTGGTGGTCGTGAGAGTAATGGTCTTTATCTTCTGAAGCCAATAAGGAAGGAATCAAGAGTACTGCAGTCCACTACGAGTGAGGATAGTGAAATAATGCTGTAGCATCGTCGCCTTGGACATGCACCAGTCCAGAGTCTTAGAAGTATATCTACTTTACAGTTTAAAAATAGTGTTCAGCATTTGAACTGTGACACTTTCAGTTTGCAAAAACTAAAAGGAATGTTTATCCAGCCAGTATTAATAAAAGAAATATGTTTCCATTTGATTTAATTCATTCTGATGTATGGTACGCAGTCTGTAATACCCGGGCCCAGTATAAGGGCTAGAATATTTTCTGATATTTAATATTTAATTATCTTTATTTTACTTAGAATTATTGGGACCCATAGTTTGATGGAGGAATTCGAGTGGGACTTGTGTTGGTTATACCATAGACTCCTAGTAATTTTAGGAATAGGATTGGCATGTGAGAAGGAAATAATAAAATTAGAAAAAGGACTTTGGGAAGGATTCTAACTTCTAGCTTTTATTTATTGATCGAACCCAAGCCTCTCTCAAGCTATTCTCTCTCTCTTTTCCACTTTCTTTTCCATCAACCCAAAGCCTAGTTTAGTATTATCCTTGAAGAAATTAGGAGGAGGACCAGTTCTAGTCAGCCATAACAGGTGAGTAGAAATTTTGATATGCTTGTGTGGGGTTCCTGTAAGACCCCGACCCGAGTGATCTCGATTAGTACTAATTAAGTCGCGTGTTAGTGCCAAGCGTGTTTAATAGAATTTACTAAGTTGGATTAGTATAGTTCTTGTTATAGCTTTGGGAAATTTTAAGTGTCTTGTGTTAGTGGGACCCTTTAGGGGTTCCTTTTTGTTAGTTTTGCGTTACTTGGGGGATTCTTGAGATTTCTATAATTCTTGTTTTGATCCCGTTTCACTCGTCCCGATAACCCCTACAACTTTCACGTTGATCCCATAACCGTCCGGAACCCCGAAACCTGATTTTTTTACATTGAGGGCAAAACAGTCATTTTACATGAAATCTGTACCCAAAACTTGATGTTCCCGAAACCCGCAAAACATATACTTTTTGGAAACTAGATATTTCGACGATCACCTTTCTCTTCTTCGTCGATTCCGTTCGAGACACCAATAGTAGTGATTTCAGCCCAAAGAGATCTTCTAATGGTGGAGCCCACACCCACTTGTTAATATAGAGAGGTTCTCTTCTCCATTTCTCTTTTCCAGCACAACAACCAACCTAGGGTTTTTCTTTCCCTTTTCTCTTATTCTTATTGCTTCTCCATCCTAAATCCCTATCAAACCTTACACCAATCAAGAAATGAACTTCACCTTCTTCTTCCTCACTACTAGAGCTATTCATTGATGCCCTTTTTTGGAGGAATCCATTCACCTCAAGACCCTCATTGAACTAGTTTGGTGATTTTGAAGAGCTTCCTAGTAAGTCTTCCTTCCAATCTCTTTGTTTTGTGTTTTCCTATCTTTAGAGGAGCTCCATTTCCATTATTGAGAGCTCTCTCTTCTTGTTTCATGGTTTGACCCATTTTAGGGTTTGGATTTGGGGGTTTTGTGTAGATTGCATCCTTGGCTTGGAGGAAGAGAGTAATAGCTTGATTTTCTTGCATAGAGACCTTGAGGCAAGTGGATTGAATGGATGTTTTGGTTTTAATGATTTCCATGACATGTATACTTGATTTGTATCTCATTAATGGCTTGTTTCCTTGGCATTCAATGATGTTAAATGCTTTTGAAAAGGGTTGGTAAGCCTCTTTATTGTCTTGAAACATGATTTCTAGCTTTTGTTTCATTTATTGTCTTTAAATCTTGAATTGTAGCTTTTGGTTCATCTTTTGTACAATGCCTAAGTGAATCTTTGTGACGATGGATGTCTTCCTTCTCTTGGTGATTGTATGAATCTAAAAATGGAGGATTTGATGATGGTTGGGTAATGATTGAAGGGAGTTGAGAGCCTCCCATTATGTTGTAGAAAAGAGGCTCAAAATGGGGTTTAAGAGAAGAGAAGAATGGAAGAGCAGAACCGTCCCGAACCCAGTTCTGGACAGTTCGCTCGAGCGAACCTGATACTTCGCTCGAGCGAACTGCCCAGAAGAGGGATCCTGTCATTCCAGAGAGTTGTTCGCACGAGCGAACCCAGTGTCCGCTTGAGCGAACTCTTCCAGCAGCCATCCAGAGAGTGGTTGGGTCGACCGAACTGATGCATCGCTCATGCCAACCTGAACCTGGGCAAGTTCGCTCAAGCGAACTTGGGTCTGCTCGAGCGAACCCTCCCAGAAACCATTCCAGAGACTCCTCCGCTCGAGCGAACTGTAATGTCCGCTCGAGCGATGGTTGTTGTTTCACAAGGGATGTGTTTGGAGCTGAAGTGAAACATTTTCAGGATTTTGAAAGGTTCATCGGAAACCCCATTGTGTCAGGAGAATTGTTAAGTGGTATATGAGGCCGGATGAGAAAGAACCTATAATCACAAGGAATTCATAGAAGTTTTGGAAACTTCCAAGTGTATAAGGAACCGGAATGCCCTCAAATCCAAGGAGTACCAAGTTTTATTAAATAGACATTCGGGATCCCTATGCACTTGAATCAATTTTAAACCTTGATACTCATCCCGATATTCGAAAGCTTATTTCACTCTTTTTATTTCCGAAATTTACAAGTTACAATTTATCAACCCCGAAAGCACGGAACTGTATTTGTAGCCTTGTGCTAGCCCCGATGCCCATGACCCGATACTGAAATGATGTTTGTGCCTTGAGCACCCCGTTTCACCCGTTTATACAAATTTGTCTTGAGTGTTTTATACATGTCTGGTTTCTTGTATTTGACCTATGAGTTGGCACCACTAAGCTTGGATGACCTTGTCGGTCTGATCTACCGACTTGGAGATCCCTTCCCGTCCCGCCAGCTGCAGCTTGGATCCCGATACCCGGTTTATTAACCGTGGTCCCGTCCCGACACCCGGCTCGCTCCCGTGGTTCCCGATATCCGGTTCGCTACCGTGATTCCCGATACCCGGTTTGCTACTGCGGTCCCATCCCGTATCATTATTATATATGTATAGGTAAATGTTGTTGCACCTCCTCACTTCGGTGACTGAGGTCAACGCCCCGATAGTCTCTTGTCACTGCGGTGATAGAGGATTTAGCTTCTTGTGGATGCCATTTTGTTTGTCCTGTTTCCTTGGTACCTTCATTGTTTTACATTGCATACAAGTTTGAATAAATGATTATCTTTTCATGAAAATGATTATGAACAGGTTTAAATGTTTTCCAAGGGAAATGTTTTATTACCGTATGTCTATATCTTTTCATCTACCTGCCAGACCGTCGTGTCTGACCCTTTGCTTTGGTACTCAGGTCCCGTTGTTAGTTTCCCAGAGGAGGAGCCAGAGGAGGTGGTCGGAGAACCGCAACCACTAATTGAGTGGCGTGCTGACGATGTTATGTAAACATCGGGTTGTCGAGATGCGAAACATTTTGGGGGTGGTTGGATAGCTATTCTGGTGGATATTGTTTTGTCTATATTGGCCTTTATTGGCCTCTATTTTTGGGAATTGTAATTAAATGATATATGTTTAAACTCTAACAGTACTTTTGGGTTACGCTATCGAACATTGCTCATTCTGATACTTGTTATTCAAATGTAATCAGTCTTGTCATTTTGGAAATGAAATACATGCATGATTTACTACACGCTTCCGCAATTATACAATATGGTTATGTGTGTTGGAAAATCCTCACCGCGGACACCTGTGGGAAATCACGTGCACGGGTAATGTGTGTTCTTTTATTAACCTATGTACGCTTGATCATAAACATATCTTTATTTATTGTCATCACTCTATATGATCACATGTCCATCACATTAGTCCCGATCCCGGATTGGACCCCAAACCCAGTCCAGGGTCGCGACAGTTCCTAATCTCTTATTTTCTGCCTTTGGATTCTTTGTTATTCAGTTTTATGGATGTAGATGATGATGTTGACTGATTTCTAAGCATTCAAATAACTACTACAGTGTATTTATGTTATTATCGACTTGTGTATATCACATATGGGGCTCGAAATCTTCATCCACAGCTTGGAGTCCTTGCAAATCTTTGTTGTAATTTAGATATGAGCTTTAGGCACCATTCTCATCACGAGTTATACAAAAATCAGTAAGAAATCTGAATCAGAATTGGAATTTCCCAATCCCAGATCGTCAAAATCTGTTTTGGTCGACAATAGTTGTGGGAACATATGGCCCCCTCGATGGATGATCTGTACCATAGATCGGGAAGTGGACCCATGGGCGACCTCAAGGGTGGTGGACCCATGTGTAGTGGATCCTATCTGGCCCACCATCCAGTTTCTTGAATTACATGAGGCGTGAGTCACTGTTGAGGGGCCTTCTTTTATGTACACAGGTTGTGGGGCCCAGTAGGGTCACTTGATGCCAAATCAGAACCTTAGGATTTGTTGTGGGGCCCTGGGTGACCTTGGAGATCAGGTCCCATCATGGATTGGGCCAGTTGGACCCACTATCCATGCATCCCTGTTGCTGCGAGCGTGCAGCGCATAGTCTTGTGGGTTCTGTACTTGAAGGGTGTTGAGACCTGGACACGTTTTGAACAAGGGAGTCCACATGTTACAAGCTTTAACTTTTTGTTAAATTATTTACCTTATCCCCTTAAGTTTCTAGAATTTAGAATAAGGGCCTGATATTTATTGTTGTCATAGCTGGGCCTGTTTTGATTAATTTGAGATCATTCCTTGGATTTCAGACTTTATGAAATTACAATTAATGGCTGATCAATTATAATTATTATATTTATTGTTGGAGTTGTTTTCTTTATTTCATTACTTGAGTAATTATGTTTTGAACCATATTGTGGATTATGTTTACCCATTGCGTGCCATTGTTATTTGGGGATCTCATATGGTAGATTGTGTGGTTTATATATGTATATCTTGTGGTTGAGTTGGTACTTGAATATTTCCTTCAAAACTGTAAAGGGTGAGTTATGTAATTGACCTCTCATCTCGTACACCAATTTTGATTCGGACTGGGGCAGATTAAATCCACAATTTGAAAAGGGGTTGATTATGGAAATTGCCCATTACTAATGTTGAGGGCATGCTAATATCATATTTCTGATGAGACATATATTTGCTATTTGATTGAAAAACTGAGATACAGTGACTTTGTTTGTTTGGAGGAACTTTTTGGACACCCCTAAACCACGAGCATGTATGGCCGATTTTGTAAGGATTGTTGATGTTGGGTCTTTTTGGGAAAGGTCGATTTTGTGGTACCAGTTTGATGGTTTTGGACCTAGGTGGTCGGATTTATTTTGAACCTTAGTGGTTGATGGTTTTAGACCTTGGTGGTCAGATTTATTTTGGACCTGAAAGTCGGTTTTATGACTTGGTGGTCAGTTTTATTTGAGCTGGTGATATCAGGTGGTTAGGAGGTTGTCGTTTGTTTGACCCGATTTCAACCTTGGTTTGAATGAGACTTTGGATGTTATTTTAATTTGTTGTGTAATCTTATCTAAGTATATGTTTAAATGCACAAATAGATTCGAATATCTATTCACTCAGTTGTACTGATATTTTGTGGATTTGCCCCAATCCAAGTAACTAGAACTTAGCAACTCAGGAAAACCATGAAGACCGGGAGATAGACTTTGGGATGCATACTTGAGCGTCGAAGCCACATAGATGAAGAAGATTTAGACTTAATAGATTGTTCAGATTATTTTATTTTATAGGCATTGTAATTATTTTTGGACAATGTTATATTTGTTTATAAGATTTGGATTTTTAATACAAGTTGTTTTAAACTGGCAAAATGCCTAAATCTTTATGTGATCTTTGATTTAACCTATGTGTGTGATGCTTACGAGTCTTGGCACGGAATTCAAAGGGCCCCGGATTCTGGGTTATGACACTCCTCATAACTCTATTTATGGTCATCGGTATTTTGTTACATTCATTGATGATGCAACTTGATGTACTTAGGTTTATCGTTTAAAATCAAAAGGGAAGTTCTGAATGTTTTTAAGACATACTATATGTGAAAACCAGAAGAAGGAAGAAGATGGCAATAGAATTGTGAATTCAGTGATCCTTTTGAGGGTCACGATGCTCCTTTATATAGAAAATATAGTTGCTATACAAGTTACCATGATTGTATGTACTTAGGTTTATCGTTTAAAATCAAAAGGGAAGTTCTGAATGTTTTTAAGACATACTATATGTGAAAACCAGAAGAAGGAAGAAGATGGAAATAGAATTGTGAATTCAGTGATCCCTTCGAGGGTCACGATGCTCCTTTATATAGAAAATATAGTTGCTATACAAGTTACCATGATTGTAGCAATCATCTAGATTACAGCCATTCTAATCTTAATTACAATCTAATCATATCTCCTAATAAGGCAAACATAACAGATACATATCTTTACACACGTGAGATGTGATTTATCCCACAAGTTGGGCTTTATTTAATATGGGTTATGACCCACTGACCCATTTAACACCCCCCCCCCCCCCCCCCCCCCCCCCTCTTCTCAAATTGATGCGGGTGAATCAACCAGCATCAATTTGCCAACTAAGAATTGGTGCCGTGGCCAAGGAAGTCCCTTAGTAAATATATCTGCAATTTAAAGCCCGGTAGGAACATGAGGGAGAGTAATAGCTTCACGCACAAATTCATCACGGATGTAATGACAAGCCACTTCAATATGTTTGGTGCATTCATGGAAGACAGGATTTTCAGTAATCCTGATGGCACTTGTGTTGTCGGCATAGAGAAGGATAGGACCAGATTGAGGAAATCCAAGTTCAGATAGAAGACCCCGAAGCCAGACAATTTCAGAGGTGGCGGCATACATAGCACGATATTCTGCTTCTGTGGATGATTTGGAAACTTTATCTTGTTTCTTACACTTCCAGGAGATCAACAAGTCACCTAAAAACATGCACCAGCCCGTGGTAGACCGTCGACTATCAGGGCAACCAGCCCAATCAGAATCGGAGTAAGCAATGAGAGAAGTCGAATTGCCCACGGGAAAGAAAAGTCCCCGAGATGGTGTATGCAGAATATACCGAAGAATGCGTCGAACAGCAACGAGATGGAGATGGCGTGGTTGAGTCATGAACTGACTAACCAGGTTGACCGCATAGGAGATATTGAGCCTAGTGATAGTCAAGTAGATCAAGCTGCCGACTAAACGATGATACAGGATAGCATCAGGAAGAAGATCACCCGAATCGAGTGTGAGCTAAAGATTTGCCTCAACAGGGGTATCAACAGGAGTTGAATTTTGAAGACCAACCATCTGAATGAGGTCTAGAGCATATTTGTGTTGATCAATGATGAGACCTTTCTCTGACTGATGAACCTCAAGGCCTAAGAAGTATGTGAGTGGGCCTAAATCTTTCATATGAAAATATTCATGTAAGGATGCCTGTAGATGGGTGATCATGCTAGAATCTGTCCCAGATATGATAATATCATCCACGTAGACCAAGAGAACAATAATCCCATTTGAGGAGCGATGAAGGAACATAGAAGGATCAGAGGCACTTTGAGTAAACTAAAGATGAAGGAGAGCATCCCGAAATTTTTCAAACCAAGCGCGCGGAGCTTGCTTAAGACCAAAGAGAGAGCGTCGTAAGCGCACACAATCTCCAACCGAGGCACCCGGAGTTCCTTGGGGAAGGCGCATATAAACTTCTTGCTTGAGATCACCATGAAGGAAGGCATTCTTGACATCAAATTGGTAAAGAGGCCATGAGTGAGAAGCAGCAATGGCAAGAACAGTAGGGTTGGTTGTCATTTTGGCAACCGGAGCAAATATTTCTTCATAATCGATGCCATATTCCTGTTGGTTGCCCAAAGCTACTTGTCAATCCAAGCCCAAACTCGTTGGCCCATTAAGGCCCAGTTATTGTATTTTAACATTAGTCAAAGCACACATGTACAAACTTAGTTGGTTAGCTACATTTTAGGATCTGAGATATGATTAGATACTAATTAGGATGTAATTAGGGCAATCAGCCCCTTTATATATGCAACAACAGTCGACCCTCAAAGGGTACCGTATTCAACATATGAATGTGTTCTACTTCAAATCTCGCTCAATGATATGGTATCAGAGACAAATCGATCATCTGATCGTCTCCTGAGTCATCTTCCAAGCCTTGGAAGCCATCTATGATCATCTTCTTCAGCTGGATCCTCTCTAATCATCCCTGATCATCTCTGATCAGGCGTGGCCCACCTGTGATCAACATCACCAATCTCAGCGGATTCTTCCCTCTTGGTCGCCTGAATATCTTCTTGTTTATGAAGATTTTTTTCAAGATTTATTGATCATCAGAGGTAGGTCTTCTACCTTTTTTTGTGAAAATTCAATTTTTCCCACTTGTTTTCATGTCGGCCGTCCAAAATCCTGGATCTGGATTTGTTTTGACCGAGACCACTTCCAAAAGTTGCATAAATTTGCTGTTAACTCATGCCCATCCTCAGATCTGTCATCAGATCACTTGGGGGGGCCCACATGTAGAATTTCCTTGTGACGACAGGGTCGTCTGAAGCCATTCAGCAGCACTGTTTTTGTGCACTGTTCATCCAGTCCTTCTGGGAACTATTTTGGGCATCTTCAAACACAGATCTTGGCTGCCGGTTGCTGTCTGCTGCAATACATCACCAATCTGACCCTTCTGATTGTGTTCCTACCCACTGATTGTGGTATGATCCGTCTGCTATTGATCTGCAACAGTGCTGCTGCCATATCTAAAGCTAATTCTTTATGATTCTTGCTGCTGTTGCTATTTGCTAGTTACTGCTATTACTGCTGATTGCTCATCCTTCTGCTGATCTGCTAGTAATTCATCATTCTGGTTGTTTATTGCTGTTGGGTTGATTGCTTGTTCATCCTTCTGCTAGTTAGTGTCATTACTGTTGATTGATCTAGTTACTGCCATTCTGGTTGTTTACTGCTTTCTGGATTGATTGCTTGTTCTGGGTAGTCATGGACAAATCTGAAATTACCCTGGTTAAGTTTGATGGAAAAAATTATACCTCATGGGCCTTCTTTCACTTTCAAATTTACTTAGAAGGAAAGGAACTCTGGGCACACATTGACGGATCTGAACCTAAACCCGAGGAAGATGACAAGAAGATTTTAGCTTGGAAAACTAAGGATGCTAAAATAAAAACCTGGTTACTGAGCTCAGTTGACCCACATTTTATCCTCAACCTCAGACCTTGCAAAACTGCCCGTGACATGTGAGACTATCTTAAAAAGATCTATCAACAAGGCAATGCTGCTCGTCAATTTCAATTAGAACTTGACATTTCTCAATTTACTCAAGGCACCCAGTCTGTTCAGGAGTATTACAATGGCTTTCGCAGACTGTGGTCCGAATACGGTGAGATTAAGTTTGCCACGGTCTCTGAAGCTCTCCTACCTGAACTACATCTCTTACAGCAAAGTAGCCATCGGGATCAGTTTCTTATGAAACTTCGTATGGAGTTTGAGACAGTTAGATCTAACTTGGTGAGCAGGGCTTCTCTTCCTAGCCTGGATGACTGTCTTCAGGAGCTTCTACGGGAAGAACAACGTCTAGTCACTAAAACTACTCTGGAACAACAGACGTCTGTTGAGGCTCAGCTTGCCTATGTTGCTACAACTAGACCACCTCCTCAGGACATCAGTAAAGTTCAGTGCCATAACTGCAAGAAATACGGTCACTATGCAAATCAATGCAAGGCAAAAATTTGCAGATAGTGTAAGGCCACTGGTCATGTTATTGAACAATGTCAGAAGAAGAATCGCAACTCTACTTCCCGCACCTAGGTGCAGTCTGCCCCTGGTACATACACAGTGCCGTCAGCTCCTAGTGCTTACACAGTGACCACTCCACCATATGCATCATCTGACTTCAGCGGTTCTCTACAGTATGATTCTTCCTCCCAACCTGGTTCCTCCTCCCAATCTACGTCACCAACTCCTCTCACCCCTGAGATGGTCAACCAAATGATCATCAATGCCTTAGCATCCATGAACATCGCAGGTACTGATTCATCTCTTTCCAATACATGGTACTTAGATTCTGGTGCGAGTAACCATATGACCTCTTCACCCATAAAATTGCAAAATGTCTTTCCTTACACTGGTCATCTTACTGTCCAAGCTGCCAACGGAGATCATCTTCACATCACCTCTGTCGGTGATACCCCTGGCCCCTTACCATTAACCAATGTTTTCGTTTCTCATCTTGCTACCAATTTAGTTTCTGTGGGTCAACTTGTTGAAAATAACTACAATGTCTCCTTTTCATCTTCTGGTTGTGTTGTGCAGGACCAGGAGTCGGGAGAAGTGATCGCGAGGGGGCCTAAGCGTGGACGACTTTTTCCTTTACTAGTGTTCATTTATTCAGAATAAAAATTTCCATCAGTTATTTTGTTTTTTCATTCAGAATAATTCTCGATTGTGGCATAATAGACTTGGTCATCCAAATGCCTCTACAATGTCTACTTTATTTCAATCTGGATTATTAAATAAACCTATTGCCTCTGCTTCTTTTGAATGTGATGCTTGTAAATTAGGAAAGAGTAAAACTTTACCTTTTTCACACTCTACAACTCGGAGCACTGCATGTTTTGACTTAATTCACAGTGATGTTTGGGGCATTGCTCCGACTCTTTCCCATAGTCATTTCAAGTACTTTGTCACATTCATTGATGACTACAGCAGATTTACTTGGATTTATTTATTACATTCGAAGTCTGGTGTTCTCAAGGCATTTAAAATTTTTGTTAGATATGTTGAAACCCAATTCTCCAAATGCATTAAGAATTTGCGCTCAGACTCAGGGGGGGAGTATGTGTCCAATGATTTTCAATCTTTTCTAAACGATAAATGAATCATTTCTCAACATACCTGTCCTTATACTCCACAACAAAATGGAGTCACGGAACGAAAAAACAGACATCTCCTTGATGTCACTAGAACACTTCTCATTGAATCATCCGTTCCCCCTCGTTTTTGGACTGAAGCACTCACTACAGCAGTTTATCTCATAAATCGCCTTCCATCACCTACCATTGCTCATTTCACACCTCATTTTAAATTGTTTGGTCATCAACCTGTGTTTGATCACCTTCATACATTTGGATGTGTTTGTTTTGTTCATCTACCTCTCACGGAACGAACCAAAATAACCGCGCAATCTCACAGGTGTGCGCTTTTGGGTTATGCCACTAATCAAAAAGGTTTTGTTTGTTATGATCCCATTGGACGTCGTATGAGAGTTTCTCGAAATGTTATTTTCTTTGAAAATCAGTATTTCTTCCAAACTCACATGGACTGTCCTCCACCATCTTCACTAGCTCTCTTACCTGGTTTCTCGGATCAAACAACTGTTACTAGGTTTACTCCTGATTTTGTGTATCATAGATGGGAAAAACCTACCACTGCAGATGGCCATCCTCTTGATCCTCCACCGACAAATGGTTCCGCGCCTACTCAAGCCTTGCGTCGCTCCTCCAGAAATTCTAGACCGCCTGAGAGGGATGGATTTACCCATACTTCTTTGATAACAACCCTATCTTTTGTCCCTATCCCAAGTTCTTATTTGCAGGCTGTACAACAAGATTGTTGGAACCAGGCCATGAAGGAGGAATTGGCTGCATTGGATCAAAATCACACCTGGGATATTGTGGAGTGTCCTTCAACAATTAAACTCATTGGTTGCAAATGGATCTACTCGATCAAACTTAAATCTGATGGGTCATTGGATAGACACAAAGCTAGACTTGTGGCACTTGGAAACAGACAAGAGTATGGCATTTACTATGAGGAAACGTTTGCACCTGTGGCAAAAATGGCATCGGTTCGGTTACTTCTCGCCATCGCTGCATCTAAATCCTGGCCATTATACCAAATGGATGTCAAAAATGCTTTTCTCCATGGGGATCTGCAAGAAGAAGTCTATATGCGGATACCACAGGGGTCCCCTCTCCCTAAAAAAGGATTGTCTGTCGCCTGCAAAAATCGCTCTATGGTCTAAAGCAAGCTCCTCGGGCATGGTTCGAAACCTTCAAGGGTCGCTTATGTGAGAGTGGCTTTACTCAAAGCCCTTATGACCCATCTCTCTTTCTATGCCACACATCTACCGGTGTTACTGTGCTTCTCGTCTATGTTCACAATATTATTATCACCGGCACGGATGATGGTATGATCAAATCTCTCCAAGCCTCTCTCAGGGATTCCTTTCATATGAAGGATTTGGGCCCATTACATTATTTTTTGGGCTTAGAGATGCATCAATCTCCCAAAGGTATATTTGTTAATCAACACAAATATACATCAGATCTTATCGAGTTGGCTAACCTCCATGATTCCTCGCCTGTTGATACGCCTGTAGAGGTCAATCTCAAGTTGAGTAAAGATGATGGCGATCTTCTTCCTGATCCTCATACCTACCGGCGCCTGGTAGGAAGTCTTGTCTATCTCACCATCACTAGACCTGACATATGCTATGCTGTTAATCTTGTGAGCCAGTTCATGACAGCTCCTCGACACCTTCATTTGACAGCTGTGAAGCGCATTATCCGCTACCTGCTGAGAACTGTCCCTCGTGGTTTATATTATCCAACGGATAATCCTCTTCATCTGACCGCTTATGCGGATGCTGACTGGGCAGGCTGTCCAGACACACGTCGTTCTACTACTGGTTGGTGCACGTACCTTGGAAAGTCTCTCATTTCTTGGAAATGCAAGAAACAAGAACGTGTGTCCAGATCTTCCACCGAAGCTGAATATAGGGCAATGTCTTCTGCTTGTTCTGAGATCTTATGGCTACGGGGACTTCTTTCGGAACTTGGGTTCGCTCAAACCTCTCCTACTTCATTACATGCAGACAATACTGGGGCCATCCGCATCACTGAAAATCCAGTCTTCCATGAACGCACCAAGCATATCGAAGTGGACTGCCACTTTATTCGAGATGAATATAAGCGTGATGTCATTAGTCTACCTCATGTCCCTACAGAGCTTTAGTTTGCAGATATCTTCACAAAGGGACTTCCTCAACCTGGACATCAATTTCTTGTCTCCAAATTGCTGCTTTATGACTCCCCAGCATCAATTTGAGGGGAGGTGTCAATCCAAGCCCAAACTCGTTGGCCCATTAAGGCCCAGTTATTATATTTTAACATTAGTCAAAGCACACATGTACAGACTTAGTTGGTTAGCTACATTTTAGGATCTGAGATATGAGTAGATACTAATTAGGATGTAATTAGGGCAATCAGCCCCTTTATATATGCAACAACAGTCGACCCTCAAAGGGTACTGTATTCAACATATGAATGTGTCGATTTGAAGTAGAACACATTCATATGTTGAATACAGTACCCTTTGAGGGTCGACTGTTGTTGCATATATAAAGGGGCTGATTGCCCTAATTACATCCTAATTAGTATCTAATCATATCTCAGATCCTAAAATGTAGCTAAACAACTAAGTCTGTACATGTGTGCTTTGACTAATGTTAAAATACAATAACTGGGCCTTAATGGGCCAACGAGTTTGGGCTTGGATTGACACTACTAACCGTGCTTTATAAGGATCCAACGAGCCATCAGCCTTGAGTTTGACTGAGAAAACCCATTTGCAGCCGATAGGTTTGGTAGATGTGGGACATGGAACAATATCCCAGGTATGATTATCCTGCAGTGCATCTAATTCTTCTTGCATAGCCTGTTGCCAACAGTCATGCTTCACTGCCTGTGAGTAAGAAATAGGAATAGCAATGGAAGAGAGGGTAGCAAGCAAGGATGTATGAGTGAACCCATATTTTTCCGGAGGCTTGGAGAGACGAGTAGATCGTCGAAGTTGAACTGGAGATGAAGCAGTATGTGATGTAGTGGGGGCAAGATCAGGTGCCGGCGAGGGATCTAGAGGGGGCGGCAGTAATGGAGCATCCTTTTGACGATGTCGTTCATAGATAATGAATGGAGATAAGATTGTATCAAAAAAAGCAGGAAGACGAGAAAAGGAAGGTAAAGGCGAGGAATGGTTTGAAAAAAACAGTCAATTTTCAAAAAAAGTGACATTTCGGGAGATGCGAAGACGGTTGAGCACAGGATCATAGCAGATATATCCTTTTTGGTGAGAAGCATAGCCAAGGAACGCACATTGAACTGATTGAGCAGTTAATTTTGTTCGTTCAGTAGGAGGTAGATGGACAAAACACACACATCCAAATATACGCAAGTGGGTATAAGTAAGATCTGTATGAAAGAGACGAAAGTATGGTGCTTGATTGGCGAGGCGATGAGATGGCAAGCGATTGATTAAGTGAACCGCAGTGGCTAAAGCTTTGGGCCAAAATTTTGCCAGAACAGAAGATGTTAAGAGAATGGAATGAACAGTATCGAGGAGATGTCTGTTTTTCTGTTCAGCCACTCCATTCTGTTGAGGAGTGTAAGGGCAAGATCGCTGCGATAAAATCCCGAGTGTTTGCAAAAAAATTTGAAACTGACGAGACATATATTCTCCTCCGGAGTCGGATCGGAGAATTTTTATGCGAGTAGAAAACTGATTTTCAACATAAGCCATAAATTTTTGGAAAGCATCAAAGACTTCTAATTTGGAATGCAAGAAATAGACCCATGTGAATCGACTATGATCGTCAATAAAAGTGACAAAATATTTGAAATGTGTATGAGAGATTACAGGAGTAATCCCCCAGACATCACTATGAATAATGTCAAAGCAATTTGAAGCCATAGTAGAGTTGGAAGGAAATGGAAGGACTTTGCTTTTCCCAAGTTTGCAAACAGAACACTCATCAGAAATGTGACGAAAAGAATTTTTATTTTCATTAATAATACAAGAATTTAACATCAAAGATAACAATTTTGAATGAGGATGGCCTAATCTATTATGCCAGAGCCTCCAGACATCTTGAGAAGAAGAACAAGAAAAGGCAGAAATTTGTTTATTTTGAGATGAAGGCAGAACAATAGGAAACAAGCGTCCACACATCGGCCCCATCGCGATCACCGTCCCCGACACTCGATCCTGCACAACACAACCAGAACGAGAAAAGGAAATATTACAATTATCATCAATCAGTTGTCCAACAGATAGAAGATTTGTAGTGAGATGAGGGGATAGAAAGACATTGGTGAGGGGTAATGAGTGAATGATATCACCAATAGCTGTAATAGGAAGCTTTTGACCATCAGCAGTATGGACTTGCAGATTTCCATCATATGGTTGTATGTTAGAGAGATCAGTGGTGGAAGAGGTCATGTGATTGGAAGCCCCAGAATCAATAAACCATATAGAGGAAGAGGATTGGTGTTTACCTGAAATGCCAAGTGCAGAAAAGGCATTTATGATCATTTGTTGAATAAGCTCAGGAGTGATCTGAGGAGCATTACTTGAGGCAGGAGGGGGTGAAGGCATGACTGGTGCTGAAGGACTATCATTGGAAGTAGGAGCATCTGCAGTGCTGACATGATATGCTCGTGGAGTGCGATTTTGAGGCCGCCTTTTGTATTCATTAATAACATGACCATTTGAGTTGCAATAACTACAAAACTTGGTCTTACACTGCGAGGCATAGTGTCCATAACTTTTGCAGCTAAAGCACTGGATTTTGCTAAGATCTTTAGCAGGAGGTTGCCCTTTATTAGCAGAAGTAGTATGATGAACGATCCCTCCCTGACCATGATAGCCACCAGGGGTGTGACTTGCAGTGGCAGCATATGCGACATCAGGAGAGTTTCCTGAGAATTGTTGCTTCAGAACATGCTGAGTGAGCTGACTTTGTTCCTCTCGCAAGAGTTCATTAAGGCATCCATTCAGGGATGGAGATGGAACCCTACTCATCAGATTTGAACGAATGATCTCATATTCAGATCGCAATTTCATGAGGAACTGGTCTCTATGAGAAATTGCCTGCAATTTTTGAATCTCAGAAAGAGCTACCGCAGATACATTGAGGTATTTGATTTTATCATATATTCTGCCCATAAATTGAGAAAACCCGTATAATAGTCCTGGATGGAAGAAGTTCCTTGGGAATACTGAGCAATCTCCAATTCAAGTTGGTATTGACGGGCAGAGTTCCCTAGGTGATACACGTGTTTCAGAAATTCCCACATCTCCTTAGAGGCCTTGTAAGGTTTGAGGTTCAGGATATATTGTGGTTCAACAGAACCAAGAATCCAGGTTTTTATCTTGGCATCCTTTGTATTCCAAGAGAGTATTTTTTTCTCATCTTCCGTAGGGCGTGGATCCAATCCTGAAACAAGTCCCCACATTTCCTTTCCTTCAAGATAGACTTGAAATTGATAGGACCAGGAAGTATAATTCTTGCCATTAAATTTTATCAGGGCAATGTCATGCTTTTCCATTTTAGTGAAGCTTTCACAATATGCAAGACAGTCCAACTGTGCTTAAGATTGTCTCCAAATCTTCAGAAAACGAATTGAGAGAAGATGCTAAACAGAGAGGGCTTCCAAATGTTCCAAAAGATTAATCAGAATGCACAGTTGTGAAAAAAGAACAATTTTTCTTCAAAAATATGTGCCAGGCGACCTGAATTTTGAAACTAGAATGAAGTGCAGCAAAGGAAATTTGAATGGAAAGATCAATCAGACATCATAGATTGATGAAGGATCAAAATTCGCATTCAATAAACCAGATTTCTTGCCAAACAGAGCCAGATCCAAAAATCTGGACGGCTGTGATGAAAATATACTACTGAAACTGAGATTTGACTAGAGGTTGTAGAGATCCAGAGATGCAAAAAATCCTCAAAAAATGTCCACAAATACCAGAGGGAGCAAACGACCAGAATGGTTGCAACTTCCAGAGGTGATGATGCTGATCTGTGGTGGGCAGCGTTTGATCACAACTTGATCTGACGACTTCCAATGCTTGGAAGATAAAGACGATATACTCAGAGAGTCTCCCAGAGACTATGACAACTTCCAATGCTTGGAAGATGGAGAAGATTCACTTAGAGACACAGCTCTGATACCATGTGAAAACCAGAAGAAGGAAGAAGATGGAAATAGAATTGTGAATTCAGTGATCCCTTTGAGGATCACGATGCTCCTTTATATAGAAAATATAGTTGCTATACAAGTTACCATGATTGTAACAATCATCTAGATTACAGCCATTCTAATCTTAATTACAATCTAATCATATCTCCTAACAAGGCAAACATAACAGATACATATCTTTACACACGTGAGAGATGATTTATCCCACAAGTTGGGCTTTATTTAATATGGGCTGTGACCCATTGACCAATTTAGCACTGACCCATTTAACACTATAGAATGGAGTAAGTAAAATTTGAAAAGAAAATCAAGGCATTTCGGCATGATAATGGTGGAGAATATATGCCTCATGGGTTTCAATCTTATTTATTTGAGAATGGGATTGAATCTCAAACTTCATGTGCATACACACCTGAACAAAATGGAGTTACAGAAAAAAAAAAAGAACGGACATTTATTAGAAGTCACAAGAGCTCTGCTTCTAGAAATGAATGTTCCAAAGTCGTTTGGTCAGATGGTGTGCTAACAACAGCCTTCTTGATTAATAGAATGCCTTCAAGAGTATTGGGAGGAAAAAGCCCGATAGAAATGCTATGCCCTGATGCAGAGCAAGCTACCATTCTACCAATGGTCCCACTCAGCATATTTTTAGTAGCTTCCTGATTTTATTGTAATTAGGATTAGTATTTTAATTTATTTGGTTTCCTAGTTTGATTAGGATAGTTTCTATTATCATATTAGGTTTTCTTAGGCCCTAAGTTACTTTACCGATTTATACTACAATGTAAAGATGATAAACTCAGATTTAGAGTTGAATAAAATTGGGATTTTCCCTTGGAGAGATTATTCCTCATGTTAGAAATCTCTGCGGAGATAATTTGAGGTGTCTTTGACACATGCTTCGGCATCTACGCAAACCCTAACCCTAGGGCCTGCATCAATTGGTATCAGAGCCGAACGATCCCTTGATCGTTGGCGTGTTACCCCTATCATCATCCCTACTTTCATCCAACATCGCCATCAACCAGCGAGCCCAACCCTTCTCCTGCAATCTGACAACACTTCTAGAACCTCCCGCCACCTCTCCCCTGCCCATCAGCCAATCGTAACACCCCATCAGCCACATCGACTCTGCCCTCTGCATTGCACGATCCAACCAAACCTCACTTCCCCTCGCCTCTATCACCCATCTCCCATTCCCTAAAAATCCTTTCGAAACCCTTGCATAGCCGCACCAAACCACCTTCCACCCCACTGCCAAATGCCCTCTTCGATCAGATCCAGCCCTCCTCCAGTCACCCGTTTCCCCTTTCTCACCCACCCTTCCCACCTTCGCAAACTTTCGAAATCCCCACCTCTCGACCCTTTTCGTCTGAAACCCCATACCCAAATCAGAGAAAAAAAAAATAACAGAAGAAAGAAGACCAGAAAAAGAAGACAAAGAAAAGCAGAAGGGAGCGTACCTTGCACCGTTGCCGCCAGCGCACTGCATCTGCATCGCCATCACCATCGCCATCGCCCTTCTCCCCCTTCGCCAGTGCCAGCAACCAGCGAAGCCGGAAGCGCAGAAAACTCTTGACTTCGTTGACGAAAGGGCATAACCTCTTTTCTGCCTTCGTTGCAACAAACCCAAGAGGGTGGATCACATGCCACAAGTGATACGTGCAGTCACTAGTGCTTACGAGTCTGGCCCAGAATTCCAAGCCCATCTGATTCGGGTCAATTTGACCCATTTACAGAAAGCTCGGAAACAGACTTCCTCCAACGTTAGCAGCATCCGATCAAAGATAGATTTAGCTTGATCGACGGTTAGATCTTTTATTCACGATTTCAGAGTCTTCCACCGTCAGATTTCAGGTCCATTTTAGTTACTGTGTTCGTGAATAGCAGATCTACAAATCAGGTCAGTCACCTATTTTAAATTTGCATTAAACAAGTATGCCTCCCAAGAAGCATGTAGAAGTGGAGTCTACCTTCGCCGATGATGATTTGAGGGGAACCGTTGCTGAATTATCAGCAAATGTTAATCAACTGTCCGCAATGATGGTTCAAATGCAAGACACTCTTGTAAGAATTGAAACCCGATTAACTACTTTAGAAACTAATCTACATGAGGATGATCATCGAGATGATGGAAGACATAATCGGAATCAACGAGATCCACGTGCCGTCAATGTTGATTGTGATTTGGGTATTAAGATCGTGATTCCCGGATATGATGAAAAGTTGAAACCGGATGAATTCATGGATTGGTTAGTGTGTATTGAAAATATTTTTGTGCACAAACCAATGACGGATGGTCATAAGGTTACATTGGTGGCAACTCGATTTCGCAATTATGCTGCGATTTGGTGGGTCGAGTTGCAAAAGAAAAGAAGAAATCAAAATATTGATCCTGTTGACACATGGATCGAGATGAAGAATTTGTTAAAGCAAAAATTCCACCCTTTAAATTATTCAAGAGATCTTCGTTCAAGTTTTCAAGATTTGAAGCAAGGTTCCAAAACTGTTATTAAATATTCTGCGGAGTTCTTAACCATGCAAGCTCGTTGTGGCTTGAATAAAGATGATGATGTGTAGGTTGATCGATATTTTCATGGGCTACATATTGACATACAAAATATCCTTACATTCAAGAATTTTGATAATGTTGATGAGATCATCCAATATGCTATCAAAGCTAAAGACATTGCTAATTATCAAGCTCGAAAGTTTAGTGTCTCTAAATGGCCTGCACAAAAGACCCCTGTCAAGTCAAACATCAATCCAAGTGCCAGTTCCTCAGAAAAGTTTTCCTCCAAGTTTGAAGATCAGAACAAGTTCACATGTTTTAATTATAAGCAAAAGGGTCACCGTGCGTTTGAATGCCCAAAAAGAATAAATTTACTGGAAGGTGCACAAAAAGAACCGGAAACAACAGATGATCCTGAAAGAGAAGAATCCGATGAAGATGAAGTGGAGGAAATTGCAGCTGAAACAGATGGTGCACTTCTCTTGGTGCAACAAGAGTCTTAAACTACTGTTAAGAAGAAATGGTTGCAGAAAAATATTTTTCGTTCCACTGGTACAATACAGGGGTACAATTGTACAGCTGTGATTGATGGTAATAGTTGTGAGAATATTATCTCCCAATCTCTTGTTGATCGCTTGAAGTTGAAGGTTTACAAGCACAATCGTCCATACTTTGTCAAATGGTTAATGACAGGTGATGAAGCGCAAGTGCGACATACATGTCAGGTTACTTTTTCAGTTGGTGTTGATTACAAATATATAATTTGGTACGATGTTCTACCAATGGATAGTGGAGATATCCTGAATGGCACTCATGGGATGCGCAACAACACGTATACCTTCATGCACGGTGGAAAGGATGTTACTCTCCATCCAAAGAAGCTAGAATTACCGAAAAAGAAATCAAGGGCCCATGCTACAAAGTGCTTCATGTACATTATATATACAGAGGCGACTTGAAGAAGACTCGAGTTCGAGGTCAAACTCTTCTTTCAACCTGGGGGGAATGATGCAGAGCAGGCTACCACTCTACCAATGGTCTCACTCAGCATATTTTTAGTAGCTTCCTCATTTTATTGTAATTAGGATTAGTATTTTAATTTATTTGGTTTCCTAGTTTGATTAGGATAGTTTCTATTATCATATTAGGTTTTCTTAGGCCCTAAGTTACTTTGCCTATTTATACTACAATGTAGAGATGATAATCTCAGATTTAGAGTTGAATAAAATTGGGATTTTCCCTTGGAGAGATTATTCCTCGTGTTAGAAATCTCTGCGGAGATAATTTGAGATGTCTTTGACGCGTGCTTCGACATCTACGCAAGCCCTAACCCTAAGGCCTACATCATGTCCCAATATAACTTTGTTTCCAATTCCACCAAAGGTTTTTGGATGTTATTGTTTTGTACATATTCCCAAACAAAATCGAGATAAGTTAGACCCAAGGGCCATAAAGTGTATATTTGTGGGATATCTGAGTACTCAGAAAGGTTACAAATGTTACTTTCCCGGAAATGGTGGAAAGATATTTGTTACAATGGATGTGACATTCCCTGAAGATGTTCCATTTCACTCCTTAGAAGGAAAAGTAATCCACCATTGTATTTGGGACAAATGGATCATCATAGAGAGCAAAGACGAGGAGCAGCCAGAGACAGTGCCAGAGACTTCTGAGGTGATTAGAACAACCAAAGCATTACCAAAGCCATTGCAGGTATATTCCAAGAAAAAACCAGAAGACTAGACCATTATTCTCATCATCGGAATCATCAGTTGATGCTCTAAATTCAGATCCCCAACCTCCTCCTGATCTTAACCTTCCTGTCGCATTACGCAAAGGTACAAGATCATGTGTTGCTCGTCATTCTATTCAGAATTTTGTTTCTTATAACCATTTGTCTCTTTTTTTCGTGCATTTGTTACAAAGATATCATCAGTTAACATACCTAAATGTGTGTCTGAGGCACTTGCTCATCCTAAGTGGAAAGAGGCAATGGTAGAAGAAATGGAAGCACTTGAGAAGAACAACACATGGGTGTTAACCATAGTTACCTAGTTTGTTCAAGAGGCCTTCGAACTGCAAATAGTTCATTTCGAATAATTCACAGTTAGATTTGCGAACTAATTTCACGTAGTTCTCTAGTGAATCATATAATTCTATTGGGGTGCTTACCTAAAAACACAAACCACTCAAAAGCATTTTACCCTAATGTATTAATGCTAATTCATACCTAATTCCGATCAAAGTTGGCCTGATCAACAGTAAAACATGGAAGTTTACTTTGATTTTTATCATAACTATATTTTACATGTAGTCAATCGGAATGTGACCCAAATTATAATTGAAGTAGACTTTTGCCTATAGGATAAATGAATATAACAGTTATTTTTAGTGATTTGGATTTTAGACAAGGACCTTGAGTAACTGACTTACAAAATGGGTACACATGAATTAGTTCATCGAATTTGTCGAACTCGAACTTCGAATTGGCCGAATTGAGAAGCGAATCAAATGAACCTACTCCACCGAATTTTATGATCAAGCTAAGTCTCGAATTGCAAAATCGAATGTGAATTAGTTGAACTACGAATTAGGTAACTATGGTGTTAACTTCTCTTCCTGAAGGAAAGTGAACTGTTGGATGTAAGTGGGTCTTCACTTTAAAATATAATCCAGATGGTTCCATCAATAGATATAAAGCCGGTCTGTAGTAAAGTTGAACTCTGTTAGAGTTGTATTATCATTAGTGGCTAAATTATCATGGCCATTATATCAATTGGATGCAGAAAAAAAAAATGCCTTCTTGCATGGGGACCTCAAAGAGGAGGTCTACATGGATCTTCCACCAGGATTTGTTGTGAAGGGGCAGGAGGACAGAGTTTGTCGTTTGAATAAATCACTTTATGGGCTAAAGCAGTCTCCTCGAGCATGGTTTGATAGGTTTAGTAAAGCTGTGATCAGTTTTGGATTTAACTGGTGTCATTCGGATCACACTGTGTGACAATTTGATTATCACACAACTTAGAAAACAAGAGTTTGAATACCAAACTGAGAATGTATTGTCGTGTCCCTTATTGGAGAGCACTCATCAATATATATAGGTATTACATGCCTTATTCAAGGCTCAAAGTTAAGGAAACTAACCAATTAAGTTACTTGCTATTCTAAGATAAGGAAACTAACTAATTAAAGAATATATACAGTTGTATTACAATTGAACCCAATCATTCCACGAGTGATATATGAGTTGGATCTTCTCATGGGCCTTGGGCCTTGGGCTTTATTAACACCCCCCCTCAAATTGATGCGGGAGAATCAACAAACATCAATTTGCCAACCAAGAACTGATGAAGCGGGCGTGGTAGGCCTTTAGTAAGAATATCAGCAAGTTGAAGCTCAGTGGAGACATGCGGAAGACTAATGACACCATGCTTAAGTTCATCACGTATGAAGTGACAATCAACCTCGATGTGCTTAGTGTGTTCATGAAAAATCGGATTTCAGTAATCCGAATAGCACTTATATTATCCGCATAGAGTGAGGTAGCACATTCCGGTGGGAACCCAATGTCGGAAAGGAGTCCGCGAAGCCAAAGAATTTCGGAGCATGCAGCAGACATGGCGCGGTACTCAGCTTCGGTAGAAGATTTTGAAACCTTTTCATGTTTCTTGCATTTCCAGGAAATCAGGCTGTCACCCAAAAACATGCACCATCCAGTGGTAGATCTGCGAGTATCCGGACACCCAGCCCAATCAGCATAGGAATAAGCTAGGAGAAATAGAGGATTGTTATAGGGAAAAAACAACCCGCGAGTAGGTGTGCGAATAAGGTACCGAATGATGCGGCGAACAGCAGCCAGATGAAGATGACGAGGAGCAGTCATGAACTGACTCATGAGGTTGACCGCATAGGAGATATCAGGGCGAGTGATCGGAAGGTAGATCAAGCTACCAACTAACTGGCGATATGTGGTAGGATCGGGAAGAATGTCACCCTCCTCTTTACCGAGTTTGACATTCAGTTCTACTGATGTATCGACTGGAGCGGAAGCAGTAAGGCCAGCCAAGTCAATGAGGTCAACCGTGTATTTGTGCTGAGTGAGAACTATGCCTTTAGGCGATTGATGAACTTCAAGACCAAGGAAATAGTGTAAGGGGCCGAGATCCTTCATGTGAAATGTCTTATTAAGAGAAGCTTTGAGTTCCTGAATCATATGTGCATTGGGACTAGTAATCACAATGTCATCTACGTAGACCAGTAGCACAGTAATCCCGGACGGAGCACGATGTAAGAACATAGAAGGATCATATTGGCTTGGATGAAAATCCAATTGGAGAAGAGCATCTTGAAATTTCTCAAACCAGGCGCGAGGGGCTTGCTTCAGACCATAAAGGGAGCGACGGAGTTTCGCAACCATACCCTTCCCAGATGAGTATCCCTGAGGCAGACGCATGTAAACGTTTTCTTTGAGATCGCCATGAAGAAACGCATTTTTGACATCCATCTGATATAAAGGCCAAGACTGAGATGCAGCAACAGCAAGAATAAGCCGAACCGTGGTCATTTTAGCGATGGGAGCAAAAGTTTCATCATAATCGATGCCATATTCCTGCCGATTTCCAAGGGCGACGAGACGGGCCTTATATCGATCCAATGTGCCATCTGATTTTAATTTGAGAGAAAAAATTCACTTACAGCCAATAGGTTTGACACCCATAGGAGCTTGGACAACATCCCAAGTGTGATCCTGTTCTAAAGCCTCCAATTCCTCTTGCATAGCCTGGTTCCAACATTGATGCTGCACAGCCTGAGAATAGGATTGCGGGATAGAAGAAGATGACAAAGTGGCCATTAAGGAAGTATGAGAGAACCCATAGCGGTCTGGCGGGACTGAAATGCGAGAGGAGCGACGCAATGAAGGAGGGTCGGAAGGACCAAGTTCCGGAGGCGGACCCGATGTCGGAGGAAGATCAAGAGGGGGAGTACCTGTAGGCGCATCTATGTTCCGTCTGTGATACACAAAGTCAGGATTAAAGCGAACAAAAGATTTTGATTCAGAAAAACCAGGTAAGGAAACCAATGAGGGGTCCGGAGGATCAAGGTGTTGGTGAAAAAAATACTTGTTGTCAAAAAACACCACATTCCTAGAGGTACGTATGCGACGAATGGTGGGATCATAACAAAGGAATCCTTTCTGGAAGGGAGCATATCCTAAAAAGGCACACTTAGCTGATTGAGTTGTCAGTTTGGTCCTTTCTGAAGGAGGCAAATGCACAAAGCAAATGGACCCAAAAACATAAAGGTCATCATAGGATGGAGATGTCTTGTACAACCAGTAATATGGGCTCTGATTGTCACGCGATTAATAAGATGAGCTGCAGTAGCCAGTGCCTCAACCCAAAAACAGGTAGGAACCAATGATTCAAGCAGAAGAGAATGAGTGACATCAAGGAGATGTCTATTCTTCCGTTCAGCGACTTCATTCTGCTGTGGAGTATAAGGACAAGTTCTTTGAAAAATAATGCCTTTGGTTTGCAAAAACTTTTGAAAATCAGAGGACACATATTCCCCGCCTGAATCAGATCGCAGGATTTTAATGCAGGTGCAAAATTGAGTCTCAACATAAGCCAAAAAAAATTTAAAAACAGTAAAAACATTAGATTTGGAATGGAGAAAGTAAACCCATGTGAACCGACTAAAATCATCAATAAAAGTCACAAAATATTTATAGTGAGCGTGAGAAAGAGCTGGAGCAATTCCCCAGACATCGCTACGAATCAAATCAAAACATTTAGTGCTGTGAGAAGTGGAAATAGGAAAAGGAAGAATTTTACTCTTCCCCAGTTTACAAGTAGCACAATCGAAAGGCACACAAGAAGATAAACCAGGAGATTTATTTAATAAACCAGAATTGAACATAATGGATAGAACTTTGGAATTAGGATGGCCAAGTTTATTATGCCACAATTGGCAGTTATCTCAAATAGAGAAACAAAAGACATCTTTGTCAAATATATTCCTAGAAAGCTTATTAAAATCCAGCAAAAACAAGCGTCCACACTTAGGCCCCCTCGCGATCTCCTTCCCGGACATTTGGTCCTGCACAACACAACCAGAAGAAGAGAAAGAGATGTTACAGTTATTTTCAACAAGTTGTCCAACGGACAATAGGTTTGAAGATAAAGTGGGACAAAGGTAAACATTGTTTAAAGGAAGAGGACCAGTGATATCGCCGAGGGCAGTAATGGGTACGTCACCTCCGTTAGCAGTTTGGATATGAAGATTGCCATTGTATTTTGTCATATTGGAGAGTGAGGAATGGGAATTCGTCATATGATTAGACGCCCCGGAATCAAGGAACCAAGTAGAAGAGGGAGAGGACGTACCTGAGAGACCAAAAGCAGAGAAGGCATTGAGAATAATTTGTTGAACTAGCTCAGGAGTTAGAGAGGATGAGGGCCCAGGCTGTGAGGATGTAGATGTTGGAGCCGGCATAACTGAAGAGGCAACATAAGCATATGGAGTCTGAGACTGTGGAGTCTTTGTGGACGGACAAGGTGGGCGGCGGCGACATTCAGAGATGATATGTCCCGACTTTTTACAGTAACTGCAGACTTTCTGTTTGCATTGAGATGCAAGATGCCCAAATTTCTGACAACTGTAGCACTGTGTTTTGCTCAAGTCTCGAGGCGGAGGCTGAGAAGCTTTATTGGCTGAAAATGCGACTGAATAGGTCTCAGTCGTTTGTTGAGCCATATGTGCAGAGGTGGCCATGCGCTGTTCCTCGCATAAGAGTTCATTCAAGCAGACAGCCAAGG
The DNA here is from genome assembly GCA_028538565.1 of Umbellularia californica. Taxonomy (NCBI): domain Eukaryota; kingdom Viridiplantae; phylum Streptophyta; class Magnoliopsida; order Laurales; family Lauraceae; genus Umbellularia; species Umbellularia californica. The sequence continues at coordinate 36,054,658 of JAPQWN010000005.1, read as the reverse complement.
AAGGTAGAGGCGTCCGATTCATCAGGGCAGATTGGACACTTTCATATTCATTCCGTAATTTCATTAAAAATTGATCCCGCTGACTAGAGGCCTGAAGATCGCGGATGACGATCAAAACATTGGCAGCCACACCTGCATACTTAATACTATCGTATTCCGACTAGAGGGTCCGGAATCCCGAATAGTAGTCCTGGATCGATAAGGTCCCTTATGCATATTTAGCAATCGCACATTCAAGATGAAACTGACGGGCTGAGTTATCTTGATGGTATACTTGCTGCAGATATCCCCACATGTCTTTAGAAGTGGGGTAGGGTTTAAGGTTCATTATCAGATGTGGCTCGACAGAGCCAAGGATCCATGATTTGATTTTGGCATCTTTGGTATGCCAAGTGGATATCTTTTTCTCATCATCAGTGGGTGTAGGGTCAGATCCAGAAATATAGCCCCACAATTCCTTAGCCTCAAGGTAGATTTGGAATTGGAAAGACCAAGCATGGTAATTTTTTCCCGTGAATCTGATCAAGGTAACTTCAGATTTGTCCATTTAAAATTGATATTGGCCAAAAGAACGGAGCAAGGCAGCAAACAACAGCAAACAAAGAAGAAAACAGCAGCAAAGAGAACAACAGGAATAAAAAACGTCCTTGATTTCAAGGGAAGAGTAGCACGTGGGCCCCACTAAGTAAACTCTAGACAGATCAAAGACAGGGGATGGAAGGGTAGTCAAGTTTCGCAACTGCTGAAAGAGGTCTCACTCAAAACAGATCAAAATCCACAATTTTGAACGGCTGAGATGAAATCTGTTGGACAAAACTGAAATACCAAAAGAGATGGTAGATGGCCTACCTCTGATGATCGAAAAATTCTGAAAAAATGTCCAAGAATTCCAGGATGAGTGGTCGACCAGGATGGGAGGCTCTGTTGATACTGCAGTGTTGATCAGAAGTGGGCCCCTGATGACTTACTCCAAGTTGCTGACGTGAATGGTTCCCATAACCTAAATCTGTCTTCTGATTTCTCTGCTGAGTCAAACAAACGTCCACAAGGCTCTGAATTAACTATCGATCAAGATAGAATGATGTCTGTGATGAACTTGGGCTGATCTGTGGTGGGCCACAGTGATCAGATTTCAAGATGTAGATGAAAAACTATGTTAACATGCACGAACAATCAAGGACAGGATGCCAATGACTGTTATCACCAAGATTCGACAAACAAGTCGAAGAAGAAGACTAGAAGAGGAGAGTTTATCAGAGCTCTAATACCATGACAATTTGATGATCACACAACTTAGAAAACAAGAGTTTGAATACCAAACTGAGAATGTATTGTCGTGTCCCTTATTGGAGAGCACTCATCAATATATATAGGTATTACATGCCTTATTCAAGGCTCAAAGTTAAGGAAACTAACCAATTAAGTTACTCGCTATTCTAAGATAAGGAAACTAACTAATTAAAGAATATATACAGTTGTATTACAATTGAACCCAATCATTCCACGAGTGATATATGAGTTGGATCTTCTCATGGGCCTTGGGCTTTATTAACACTGTGTTTGTAAAAAGAAGGAACATGAAGGTAGTGATTCTCGTTGTCTATGTTGATGAATGATGACATTGTGATCGCAGGGAATGATGGAGATAAGATTAATAAACGGAAGGATTTTTTAAAAACTGAGTTTGAAATCAAGAACCTTGGAATACTGAAATATTTTCTTGGCATTGAGGTTGCAAGGTCAAAGAGTGGAAAAGTTATTTCCCAGTGGAAATACAATCTTGATCTTCTTGAAGAAACAGGAGAATTGGGAGCCAAACCTGTTGATACTTAAGCAAAATCATGTATTACATTAACACAGTGGAGAGTTATTTAATGATAAAAATGGTTATCAAAGACTTGTTGGGAAATTAATTTCTCAAACCATCACTAGACCAGATATTTCTTATGTTGTCGGTCTAGTTAGCCAGTATATGCATTCTCCACGAACAAATCATTTGCCTGATGTTCATAGCACTCTTAAATACTTGAAAGGTTCACCATGTCAATCAAGCCCAACTGCGCAAGCCCAGTTAGGCCCAACAAATGTATTTTAGTTAGCTATAATTAGTCTAGTCATAACACATGTATACTTTCTATATTAGTGTTAGCAAGGCCCAAGGCCCATGCGAAAGTCCTTCACATAACTCTCACGTGGATTGATTGGGTTGTATTATCTTGATGGTATACTTGCTGCAGATATCCCCACATGTCTTTAGAAGTGGGGTAGGGTTTGAGGTTCATTATCAGATGTGGCTCAACTGAGCCAAGGATCCATGATTTTATTTTGGCATCTTTGGTATGCCAAGTGGATATCTTCTTCTCATCATCAGTGGGTGTAGGGTCAGATCCAGAAATATAGCCCCACAATTCCTTAGCTTCAAGGTAGATTTGGAATTGGAAAGACCAAGCAGGGTAATTTTTTCCCGTGAATCTGATCAAGGTAACTTCAGATTTGTCCATCTCAACCGATATTGGTAATAAATCAATGTAGCAGCAATAAAAAAACAAACAACAGAGAAGAGAAAGTCTGTCATGTGGAAAAAAAACTCAATCCGACCAAGTAGGAAGAAACAGAACAGTATAGCACAAAAATTGTGCAAAAAAAACACCCCAGACGTCCTTGACAGTGGCTGAAAAACCACCACGTGGGCCCCACTGATGATCCTGGGCAAAGATCAAGGGACAGATCTGAGAAAACCCTCTATTCTGGGTTCTACTGAACTAAGAATGAACTGAATCTACTGAATATCAAAAATTCTGGACAGTCTTGATGAAAACAATGTGAAATTTTGGAATATCTAGAAATTGAGTAAAAATCCAACCTGGAGTCTCTAAAAAATTCTGGAAAAATCACCAATAGACTTAGGAATATCAGTCGACCAATGTGGAATGGATTCGGATGTTGATCTGATGGATCTGTGGTGGGCCACACAGAGAGATCTGTTGCTGTTGCTGGAATTATCGTGAGTGTAGTCGCTGGAATTTTCTTGAAACAGATCCTGGATCTGTTTGTTGCACGAGAGAGACTAGAGACTTCTTTCTCTATCCCTAATCCCTTGATGTGTTGGAAGATTTCCCAAAGATCAGATTGCCCTAAACCTAAGCTCTGATACCATGACAAAAATAAGATGCTCACGGCTGATCACAAGAAGTCTTTAAATTGAATTGTATTGAATGAATTTTTGTGTCCCTCTCTGGAGATTGTCCTTTCATATATATAGGGCTTTACATGCCTTTAAACAAGGTTCTAATCTTGGAAGGAAACTAATTACATTGATCATAAGTTAGGAAGGAAACTAACTAAAACTAATTATAGAATATGTATAGTTGTAATACAACCCAATCAATCCACGTGAGAATTATGTGAAGGCCTTGGGCCTTGGGCCTTGGGCCTTGCTAACAATTAGGTCACTATAATTTTGGATCTGAGATTGTATTAAGATATTATAAATAGGGCAATCAACCCATATAAAATGAGAAGGCAGTCGACCCTAAGGGATAAGACATTCATCCTCATATTCTATATTCTCCACAGTTTCATCCAAAAGACATGGTATTAGAGCACATGGTCAATAGCCCCTAGTGCCTCTATTTCTTTAAGATACAAGGATCTGTGGATCATCCGAGTCATCTTCCAAGTTCTGGAAGCCTTCAGAGAAAAATCTATTCAACCTGATCATCTTTAATCATCCCTGATCATGGATGAAAATATCGGCCGCTACGCGATATATCGGCCGTAGCAGTGGCCACCGCCACTCTACGGCCGATTTAGCTGCCGTCGCACCCATAGCGGCCACTACGTCCACTACGGGGCCATTACGGCCGCTACGACCGCTATAGGGCTGCTACGGGGTGAGAAAAATTCCTTATTTTCATATTTTTTTTAAAATGCATAATAAGACTTATTTCTTTTATTCTTCTCTCCAAATAACATTTCTACACAACTTTTCTACCCTTTTACATTTAAAAGAACACCAAAAAACACATGATCTTGCCGTCGATACAGAGAGTTCTTATCCTTCTCTAAGTACATCTTATTAGATACCCCCTTTGGTAGATGTATTTTTTTTCTCTTCATAACATATTTTTTTCTTTTCTGAGCCTTTCATTAGTTTCTAAGTTAGCATAACCAAGCAACATGAATACATGTGAAAAAAAAAAAGATCATTACTATTATTTTCTATTTATATTGTACAGCGATACAGGACCTCATACAATAAAAGGACCGCTACGCCCCCTTATCTTAGTTACTTCTGCAAAAAAAAAAAAAAAAAAAAAAAAAACATTTTATCTCATTTTCCAATATTCTAGATTTTCTAAATTTTTTTTTTTTTTTGACAATTTTTCCAAATCACGCCGCTACGTAGTGTTTTGGCGGCAGGCATAGCGCTATTTTCATCCTTGTCCCTGATCATCTCAGATCAGTCGGGGCCCACCTGCGATCATCATCACCATACAAGCAGAATCAGCCCACCCTGATCGCCTGGATTTCTTCTTGTTTATGGTGATTTTCTCAACATTTATTGCTCATCAAAGGTAGGCTTCTACCAATCTGTGGATTTTCAGTTTTTTCCACTTATTTCCATCTCTACCGTACAAAATCTTGGATCTGGAATAGTTTTTACTATGACAACTTCCCTTAGTTGCTTAAAACTGCTGTTCATTCATCCCCATACTCAGATCAGTCAATAGATCACTTGGTGGGGCCCACGTGCAATACTTCACATAGACGACAGGGTCGTATGAGCCTTTTTTAGTGTGTTATGCATTGTTTCGTGCGCTGTTCATCTAGGAACTGTTCTCGGAACATTACACATTCTGTTTTGGCACTTCAAACATATCAGATTGTGGAAGCTTTTATCTATATCCTCTTGGAACTGTTCTGCGAACAGTTCATTTTCTGTGCTGGATCTTCAGTAGTTCATCTCTGCTGCTACCTCTCTTCACAATTATCTGCAATTTTACTTACCCTGCTAGTAATGAAAAAATCTGAAATCACCCTGGTTCGCTTTGATGGCAAAAATTACACCTCGTAGGCCTTACAACTTCAAATTTACTTAGAAGGGAATGAACTCTGGGGATACATTGATGGGTCTGAAACTAAACCTGAGGAAGATAACAAGAAGATTTTAGCCTAGAAAACTAAGGATGCTACTAAAATCAAAACTTGATTATTGGGCTCTATTGAACCACATTTTATCATCAACACGAGACCTTGCAAAAGTGCCCATTAAATGTGGGATTATCTTAAAAGATTTATCAACAAGGTAATGTTGCACGCCAATTTCAATTGGAGCTAGACATCTCTCAATTTACTCAAGGCACCCTATCTATATAGGAATATTATAATGGGTTTCGAAGACTGTAGTCTAAATATGATGAGATCAAATTTGCCACTGTGTCTGAAGCACTTCTACCAGAATTGCTTCCCTTACAGGAAAATAGCCATCAGGACTAGTTTCTCATGAAACTCCGTCCAGAGTTTGAGACAGTTAGATCAAACTTGATGAGCTGACTTCTCTTCCCAACTTAGATGACCATCTTCAGGAACTTCTGCATGAAGAAGAACGTATGGTTATAGAAACTGCTCTCAAACAACAGAGTTCTGCTAAGGCTCCACTTGTCTATGTTGCTAAAACCAGACCACCTCCTCGGGACATTAGTAAAGCTCAATACTATAACTGTCAAAAACTACGGTCATTATGCAAATCAACACAAGCTGAAACTTTGTAAATATTGTAAGGCCATTGGTCATGTTATTGAAGAATGTCAAAAGAAGGCTCGCAATTCTGCTTCGCGCAACTATGCGCAGTCTGGCCCGAGTACTTACACAGTGTAGTCAACTCCTGGTGCTTACACAGTTACTACTCCACAATATGCACCTTTTAACTTCAATGGTTCTCTTTCGTATGATTCATCATCACAACCTGGTTCCACATCACAATCGATGTCCCCAGCTCCTCTCACTCCGGATATGGTAAATCAAATGATTATCAAAGCATTGGCATCTATGAACATCTCAGGTACCACTTCGTCTCTTTCTAATACATAGTACTTAGACTATGGTGCAAGTAATCATATGACCTCTTCGCCCACAAAATTACAAAATGTTGTCCCCTACAATGGTACTCTTACTGTTCAAGTTGCCAATGGAGACCATCTTCCCATTAGCTCTATTGGTGATGCTCCTGGCCCATTATCATTAACCAATGTTTTTGTATCTCCTCATCTTGCTGCCAATTTGGTTTCTGTGGGTCAACTAATTGAGGATAATTACAATGTCTCATTCTCTTCTTCTGGTTGTGGTATACAGGACCAGGAGTCTGGGGAAGTGATCGCCAGGGGGCCTAAGCGTGGCAAACTTTTTTCCCTACTAGTGTCTACATTTATTAAGAATAAATCCTTTCATCAGTTGTTTTGTTTTATTCTTCAGAATAATTCTCGGTTGTGGCATAATAGAATTGGCCATCCGAATGCTACTACAATGTCTACTTTTTTCAATCTGGATTACTAAATAAACCTACTGATTATGTTTATTTTGAATGTGATGCTTGTAAATTAGGAAAAAGTAAAACTTAATCTTTTCCTCACTCAACATGGAGCACTGAATGTTTTGACTTAATTCACAGTGATGTTTGGGGGGCATTACTCTTAACATTTTCCATGGTCATTTCAAGTACTTTGTTACGTTCATTGATGACCACAGCAGATTTACTTGGGTTTATTTATTGCATTCGAAGTCTGATGTTCTCAAGGATCAAAATAACGGTTGCGGTAGGCATAGCGGTCAGTGGCCCAAACGCCACGTAGCGGGCGATACGTAGCGGTTGCAGTGATAGATAGCGGTGTAGCGGTGTGAATTTCTTAAATGGTCTAAGTTTTTTGAATCTTGTATAGCAACCAAGATCGTGTATTTTTAGTGATTTGAAACCATATAAGGGCAGAGACAACTTTAAGAAAGGCTATTGAGAAGAAGAAATAGCAAAAATAGTATTTAAAACTAAAATTACTTGGCTCTACTAGGTTTTAGATCGTAGCGCCGCTATTTTCAAAATGGCGTAGCGGCCTCAACCGCTAAGGCCGATAATGCGGGCGCTACGCTACGTAGCGGCCGCTATTTTGAACCATGGATGTTCTTGATGCTTTTAAATTTTTTTGTTAGCTATGTTAAAACCCAATTTGCCAAATGCATTAAAACACTGCGCTCAGATTCGGGGGGGAGTATGTTTCCAGTGATTTTCAATCTTTCTTAAAAACTAAAAGAATCATTTCTCAGCATACCTATCCATATACTCCACAACAAAATGGAGTCGCGGAATGGAAAAACGGGTATCTCCTTAATGTCACTAGAACTTTGCTGATTGAATCATCAGTCCCTCCTCGTTTTTGGACTAAAGTTCTCCCCGTTGCAGTGCATCTCATAAACCATCTTCCATCTCCTACCATTGCTCAATTACCACTGCACTTTAAACTATTTGGTCACCATCCTGCATTTGATCATCTACATACCTTTGGTTGCATTTGTTTCATTCATTTACCTCTGATAGAGCACACGAAACTAACCGCGCAATCTCGCATGTGTGCATTTTTGGGTTATGCCACTAATCAAAAAGGTTATGTTTGTTATGATCTCATTAGTCAGCATCATAATTTCTCATAATGTTATTTTCTTTCAAAATCAGTAGTTTTTTCCAAACTCACTTAGATTGTCCTCCTCTATCCTCCCCATGTATCGTACATGTTTTCTCAGATAAAACAATTGTTACTAGGTTTAATCCTGATTTGTGTATCACCAAAGGGAAAAAACCACCACTGCAGATTACCGCCCTCCTTATCCTCCGCCGACAAATGGTTCCACCTCTACTAATACCTTGCGTCGCTCCTCCAGATCTTCTATACCTCCTGAGCAGTATGGGTTTACCCATGCTTCCTTGATGACAACCCTATCTTCTGTCTCTATCCTAAGTTCTTATTTGCAGGCTACGCAACATGATTGTTGGAACCAAGCCATGAAGGAGGAATTGGATGCATTGGCTCAGAATCACACGTGGGATATTGTGGAGTGTCCCTCCTCAGTTAAACCCATGGGTTGCAAATGTATCTACTCGATCAAAGTTAAATCCGATGGCTCCTTGGATAGATACAAAGCTAGACTTGTGCACTCGGAAACTGACAAGAATATGTCATTGACTATGAGGAGACGTTTGCACTTGTGGCAAAAATGACTACTATTCGGTTACTTCACGCCATTGCTGCCTCTAAATCTTGGCCATTATACCAAATGGATGTCAAAAATGCATTTCTCCATGGGGATCTGTAAGAAGAGGCCTATATGCGGATACCACAAGGCGTCACCTCTCCATCTAAGAGGCATGTATGTCGCCAATGAAAATCACTTTATGGTCTAAAGCAGGCTCCTCGAGCGTGGTTCAAAACTTTCAGGGGTCTCTTATGCAAGAGTGGCTTTACTCAAAAGCCCTTACGATCCATCTGTTTTCCTGCACCACATATCTACTAGTGTTACTGTTCTCCTCGTGTATGTTGATGATATTATCACCCGAACTGATGATGGTATGATCAAATCCCTTCAAGCTTCTCTAAGGGATTCTTTCCATATGAAGGATTTAGGCCCCTTGCATTATTTTCTGGACTTAGAGGTGCATTAATCCACAAAAAGCCTAATTATTAATCAATACAAATACACATCAGATCTTATCGAGCTTGCTGATTTCCATGACTCTTCGCCCGTTGATACGCCTGTAGATATCAATCTAAAGTTGAGTAAAGATGATGGCGATCTTCTTCCTGGTCCTCATACCTACAGGCGCTTGGTGGGAAGTCTTGTCTATCTCACCATCACTAGACCTAACATATCCTATGCTATCAACCTTATGAGCCAATTAATGGCATCTCCTCGAAACCTTCATCTGACCGCTGTAAAGCGCATTATTCGCTATCTGTTGGGAACTGTCACTCGTGACTTATATTATCCCAAGGATAATCATTCATATGACCGCTTATGCAAATGCTGATTGGGCGGGGGCTGTCAGGATATAAGTCGTTCTACTACTGGTTGGTGCATGTACTTCAGAAATTCTCTCATTTCTTGGAAATGCAAGAAATGTTTTAAGGTCTTCCACAGAGGCCGAATATATGGCAATGTCTTCTGCCTGTTCTAAAATATTATGGCTACGGGGACTTCTTTCAAAACTCGGGTTTGCCCAAACCTCTCATACTTCATTACATGCAGACAATACATGGGTTATCAAAATCATTGAAAATCCTGTCTTCGATGAACGCACCAAACATATTGAAGTTAATTGTCACTTATTCAGGATAAATATAAACATGATGTCATTAGTTTACCTCATGTCCCTAGAGAGCTTCAGTTTGCTGATATCTTCACCAAAGGACTTCCTCGGCCTCACCATCAATTTCTTGTCTCCAAATTGCTACTATATGACTCCCCAGCATCAATTAAATTGCAGGGGGTGTCAATTGTAAGACCCCGACCCTCAATTTTTGGGTTTAGCATTGTTTTAATCATGGTTTAGCTTTTTAAACAAGATTAGAGTTGATTTGACTTTGTTTTTGAGTTTGAATAGATTTTTCATAACTTTGGAGAGTTTTAAAAGACCGTTGACTTTGTTTTGACCCAACCCTTGTAAATTGTATTTTTCTGAGAATTTATTCTTGGTTTCTAAAAAATTCCAATTCTTATTCCTTTTGACTCATTTTATTGTTTTAAACAACTTTCATGTTTTGACCATCTTGATTTAATACTCAGAAATCACGTTTTTCGAGAAAAAGGGGCAAAAATGACAATTTTCACTAAATCTGTCCATAAATTTCGAAAATTCCAGAAATTGGGGAAAATATACTTTTTGGAAACTAGATATTTTGAGGATCATTTTAGTCTTCTTCGTCGATCTCGTCTGGGGCCCGCAAGACCATGATTTAGCCATTTTAAGTTTCAGCTGAATGGGTCCATTTTCAAGTCACTTAAGTTGTCTTCCTCCTCTTCCATGCCATGCCCATTTCTCAAATTCCTGCAACTTCTTGACCTAGGGCTGGGAGAGAACCCTTTTTTTTCCCCAAGCTTCTTTCTCTTGGACCTATGGCTAGGAAGCTCCATTTGCAAATCTAAAAACGTGGTTTTCTTCCTCTCAACTCGAGCTCTCCTTTACACCCATCTAGTTGAGGATTTCAGCTGAGCACCCACTTCATTTTCTTCATCTCTTCTTGTTTGGGCAGCCATTGGTAAGAGCTTGAACCCATCTCTTCCATGGAGTTTATTTAGCTCATAAAGAGCTCTTTTCTCTAACTTTCAAACCCATTTTCGAAATGGGGGTTTGTAGTGACCAAAAATGTGATTTTTATGTGTTCTCTTTTGGGGCTTTTGTGTAGATTTCGTGGATCTTCCTTTTGGTTGAGTTTTTGTGGAGTTTTCCTTGGCATTGGATTGAGGCAAGTGATCTTTATAGGATTTCTCATGTATATTGCTTGATGTTTCATTATGGTTTCAATATTTCATTAAGACATGTTTTCCATATTTAATCTCATAATGCAAGTCATGTTCATGCTCTTTCAAGTCATGGGTTTTAGCTTCCTCACTTGTCTTGTTATCAATGGTTTTTCAAGCTCTTGAATCATGTTTAATCTTGTAAGTTTTATGATTTTGTGCATGAAAATGCTTTGATGCCTTTGTTATAGAATGAATGGTTTAATTGTGAATGGAATGCTTTAAAAATGTGAGAAATGTATCCCTTGGAAAGCATGAAGGCTTGGGGAGTGCAGGTGGTTCGAATATGTGAATGAAGCAGGGAAGAAGTTGTGAAAAATCTGACTCGAAGGGCACTGTCCGTGTACTGTCGGTCAGGTGTCGGTCAGCTGTCGGTTGACCGATAGGTCGACCGACAACCAACCGAGACCTGTCGGTTCAAATTCCAGAGAGCAACATTTTGTCAGGAAAACTGTCGGTCAGCTGTCGGTTGACCTACAGGTCGACTGATAGCCAACCGAGGACTTGTCGGTCCCTTTTCCCGAGAGCTACATTTCTGGACTGAGGCTTGTCGGTCAGCCGTCGGTCGGCTGTCGGTTAACCGAAAGCTCAACGTCGGTTAACCGACAGGTAACCGAGGACTGACCGAAATTTTACCAAAAGTACTGTTTTGAAGGATTTTTGCGAGAAGGAAAACTAAACTAGGTTTTAGACCCTTTTGTTGACTTTGTGCACTTGGAATTCCAAAATGTACTATAACTTCTGGGGCACCAAACCTTGTCAAAACTCCGACATTTGGGTTTCAACTCCACAAGGGTCAATGAATGGTCTTAGCCTAAACTTGATAGATTTCGTGTTTGAACTTCTGTTTTGATGTTACGTACATCCTCGTGTACTCGCCTTGAATTTCAAGTATAAGTTTGTTTGGAGATTTGTTTCATGGATCAAAGTGCTTGTTTTGATGCTTCGTGCATCATCGTGTTTTCGTTTGAATTTCAAAAATAAGCTTGTTTTAAGACGTGTTTTAAGACGTGTTTCAAGAATAAGAAAAAGGGAATCATTTCTTAAGTTTGATAAGCATTTATATTATGCTATTTTGCTAGCCTTGTCGTGACGTGTTTGATAAATGATTTCCCTCTTGTTTTGTCGTGTTCTCGAACGTGTATCGCCATGTTTTGTGCATTCATGATATAAGTGAGTACCACTGAGCTTGGACTGCCCTTTTAGCTTGATCCACTACCTGGGGGTCCTTAAACATGTGGACTGTCTGCAGACTAGTCGTGTCTTGAATGACACATTGTGCGTGTTCGTGGTCCGGTTCCGCGGCCAGACACCCCGTCTACCTTGTGTGGCGTGGGATCGTGTTTATCGTGTCGTGCTTGTCGTGCGTGCTTACTCTTGTCATCATGTATGATGGAGAAAGGATGGGCTCTTTGTGGATTTACTAATCATGATATTATATGTATTCATGTCTTGTTTCGTATATCGTGCATGCACTAGTGATTTCTCGATAAGTATCATGTTCATGCATTGTTTTTAAATCTCGTAAACCTGTTCAAGTTCAATAAAGTGTTTTTAGTTCTTGTTTCCTTTAAACTTCAATTTGTTTATGCTCTTGCCTATTTTGATCACCTGCCAGACCGTCGTGTCTGATATACTTCTACTTTGGTGCTCTAAATAGCAGGTCCTTGTTTTGAACTAGTTCGTGTGCAGAGGGCTGTTGAGCCACGGGTTTTGCAGGCTTGTTGTGTCAGCGATGTCATGTAGACGTCATGCTTGACTCCGGAGTTACGTTACGCCATTGGGTAGTATTTGTTCTAGCTTGTTTTTGTGTACGGCTTTTGTTAGCCTGTTTCTTGGGAATTGTAATTAATGCACTCGTTAATTTGTAACTTGAATATGTTTGGGTAATGATAAGCCTGTTACTGTCAGCTCTGTATATTTTGATATTATAAATTTGTTCCAATCTGAGTTTAAATATGTTTATGATAATCTTATGCTGACAGATCGAGTACAACACGGAACCCGATGGATACGGATTCCGGGTCGTAACGTCTTGTAGAGCTTCCGCGAAATGTTTTGATGTGTTGTGAATTTTGTTATCCTCACACACGCGGATCCTGGGAGGGGAAATACAATTTCCCCAAAATTCGCGTCCTCGAGATCGGATCCCGGTTTTGGGGGCGCGACATCAATCAAGCCCAACTGCGCAAGCCCAGTTAGGCCCAATGAATGTATTTGAGTTAGCTATAATTAGTCTAGTCATAACACATGTACACTTTCTATATTAGGTAGTTATAATTTTGGATCTGAGATTGTATAAAGCTATTATAAATAGGGCAATCAAACCTTACATAAGAGAAGGCAGTCGACCCTAAGGGCCCGTTTGGCACTTTACTAATATAATACAAGTCAAGTATAGCCTCCATTTTCCAGACAAGATGTCACATCAAATGCACTTTATTCAAAACTCCCCCTATCTTTTTCATACAAAAAGTCAAAAAGCAACTACCTTTATCCACTAAAATACAAAAATACTCCACTTTTTCATACAAAAAGTCAAAAAGATTCCATAACAAACAACTAAAAACAAAATACCATCATAACCCACTTATATTTTATTCTTTCTTCAAAATCAACTTTACTTCACTTGACTTAATTAGTAGAGTTTCCAAACGGGCGTCATATCCTCATATTCTATATTCTCCATGATTCCATCCAAAAGACACACCAGGCCCGGGAATCTTATATAAGTCACATGGGCACATTAGAGCATATATTGCACTATGGTTGGGCTAGATCATAACACATATACCGATGCCAATTGGGCTAGATCTTTGACAGACAGGAAGTCTACTACAGGATATTGCACTATGGTTGGCGGTAATCTCGTATCACGGAAAAGTAAAAAGCAGGTGGTCGCTGCAAAATCTAGTGCTGAGGCTGAATATTGAGCAGTTGCTCTTGAGTGTTGTGAGTTGATGTGGTTGAAAATATTGTTAAGTGGAATCGGATTTAAACAGGGTGAACCAATGAAAATGTACACTAAAAAGTCATCGGCAATCAAGTTAGCTAGAAACCCAGTATATCATGAAAGAACAAATCATGTGGAGATTGATTGTCACTATATCAGAGAAAAAATTCAAAGTGAGGATGTGGAGCTAATTTATATTCATACAAGCTCTCAATCTGCGAACTTTCTTACAAAAGCAGTTGGCAGGAAAGAGTTACAAGAAGCTTTGACCAAGCTGGGCATAGTTAACATATATGCATCAGCTTGACGGGGAGTATTAGTAGTTCAAGGACTTTTACATAAATAATAGTAACTGTAGGGGCTTGTAAGTAAATACCCAAAATATGGGTAATATGATTTACTAATAAATCAAGGAGTGTCATCCAAAATAGATAACGACAACTTCTCTTCTCTTTTCTCTTTTCTCCTTTATCCTTTTTTTTCTTCGTCTCAATATTATATAGTACTTCATCATAAAACCCTAGATCTACAAGAATCTAGAAGTTCAACTTAGATCACTTTTGAATCAACGAAATTATCATTGTTTTCGTCCCTTCATAGCATTTTTTATAGTGAGAAGTAAAAATATTAAAGGAACTATATGAAAATAAAGGACTTTATAAGTAGGATATGTTAAACTTGTTCCCTAAAAGTATCAGTGTGGTATGAGGTGCCAATACAAGTGTCGTATCAGTCTGATACATTGGGCTTGTACAAGTATTTGGGTATCATAGTTGACAACCTATCATCAAGGGGGCCTGACCAATATGCATCTAAATAGGCAACAATGTTTAGATGACCATGTTGCCTAAAAAAATTCCCTTCCTATCTGATGCAGGAACCTAGGGTTAGGGCTTGCGTAAAAGTGCCGAACCACGATAAGAGGTCTCCACAGAGATGTTCATACAAGGACGCACCTCAACGAGATAAAACCCACTACAAACTCTATTAATCTTTTAGAGTCAGCGATCTAAATCTCTACAATGCATATAAATAAGTAAAGAAACCTTAGGGGCTAAGATTCCTACTAAAACTAGGAAACTAAACAAATTAGAAACTACCCTAATTACGACTCTCAGACTTAGAAAGAAATAACAATTAATTTTAAAAAGTAAAATTAGAAAATCTTTAACCTTTCTTGGGTCCCACATGTGGACCACGAGTCTCATTGCAACGGCTCACTAGCATTGCAACAGGTACGGTTTTCTAAAGACTTTTCAATTATTTTCACAAATATTTTAAGGCTTTAGGCACTAAGGTGCATGGTTAAAAATCACAATATCGGTAGCGGTATCGCCCGACCCCAAAAACTGATACCGTCACGGTATCGATAGCAGTTCACGGTCCGTTGCGGTGTGAATATTTTTCCTACACAAAAAAATTTGAAAAAATATACAAAGAATTCAAATATTGTAAAATGCTAGAAAACAGTGTTTTTTTTTCCATTAGTGACACATAAATCAAAATATCGGTCCCCTAAGTGACTACATACTGTGTCGCTATTTATTCATTACCTTTATTAATTTTTAGTGTTTAATCTTAGGCCTATCATTACTAATTTATTTATTTATTCTTTACCCTTTTGATTAACCATTATCTAACACCTAAATTTTTAATATTTTATTACTATGTATAATAAATTATTAATATGACAATGACACGATTCCTATTTGAATAAATTTTATTGAGGACCCATTTAGGGTGGCATTTATTTTCAATGGTGTATATTTTTTTTATAAGTGGGCCTTAATAGAATGTACAATTCAAAATAAGTAGGCATTTAATGAGCAGGTTAAATCTATAGACTGTGGGGCTCATTTTGGAGCCCACAAAATTATCTTAAATCAAAACAAGTATGGTACTTAATTGTGTAGATTAGATCTATAGAATGTGAGCCTATAGTGGAGCCCATGAAATTATGGCCAATCAAAACCCTTGTTTTGAATCAAAGCCATAAAAGTCAAACCTCACATGGATCGAGAAAAGGACATTTGCCCAACATAACACAACACAGCATACCCAAGAGCATTAAATGCCTGACATTTACATTTAGCAAAAACTAAAGCCCAACATTTATTTCTTTCTTGGGGAACGTTGGGGAAAACTGGAAAAGGAAATGGAGAAGAAAGGGAGAAGAAGAAAGAGGGGAGAGCAGAAAAGGGAGGAGAAGAGGAAGATGAACAGCCAGCCCGCATAGGAGCCACCACCACCCACAGCAGCGCAGGTAGGTCTCCTTCAACCCTTGTTCCTCTCTCTCTTTGTTTTTTTATTCTTTTCCCCCTCCATTGAAAGCATGTCAATCTGTCTCCCTTTCTTTCCACAATAAACATAGAAAGCACAGATTCTCTCTCTCTCTCTCTCTCTCTCTCTCTCTCTCTCTCAGCCCTTAGAACGAACCGTTTCCTTTTCAAAGTCCGTATCAGCCGATACCGATTATTTGGCCGATATTTACCGATATAGATGCAATATTATACTGTGCCGGGACCGAAACCAACTCCCAGTAAAATATCGGTTCGGTCATGGCCGATACCAGTACTTTGTATCGTCCAATATTTTAAACAATGCTGAGGTGGGACTTGGTCTGACTCAGCCAACTCAACTCAACTCGAGTGGGACTGAGTCACTCCCAAGTCCCAAGTTCTAAAACCCTGGTTAGGACCCTATAAAATCCTTCTGATGCTAACTAGCCATCAGAATATGGACGGATTACACCTTCAGAAGGTTAATGTGCACCTATAACATTATATCAATACCATAAAAGGTTAATGGATTCTGCTATTTGTAGACTGGTATCATTAAGAAACATCTAAATACCAATTGGCTAGAAAGTTGTTTAGAATTTGGAAAGCCATGTATCTGTGCATGTGAGCCCATAAAAATTATGTCCGTTCTGTGTGAGTGGGTACTAGATATGCCTATCAGATTTACTGATTTTAAATTTTAGACATTATCATTTCCAAACATTAAGTCCATAATTTATTATTTCCAAAGAGATTTGGTTTAGAAATAATGACTGACCTGTTGTAATGCCAAACGAAGATGCTCCACAGGAGATGCAGCTTTAGCAATTTGGCGAGCAGATGTTTTCTTCAAAAGCTATAAAGGTGGTAGAAAGAAAACAGACGATAATACAGTATGTCAAATTAAAAACTTTAAAGCTATTACCCATCTAACGGCAGTACTAGTAACAAACAATTTAACAATTAATAATCTACTTGCCACAACTGCTATGAAATGCAAATGATATAGTAGCGTAAGTGCATAAACCATGCCAGTGATTTATGATTATTAGAGCATAATTATAGCATTCAAAGACCAGGTTCACATAAAACGAGTGAGAGCAGCTGTCAAATAAATTGTCAGAAACAATTTAGTCAAGGTTTAAGGTGCAAGCTAGGTGCCAAGCCCTTATGGAGCCCAAGGTGCAAGGCACAAGCACAAGCCTATTTATGTAGGCGCACCACCAATGGAAAAAAAATAAAGGCTATATATAATTTTAGCTTCTTTAATTATATGACACACCATTACTGCATAAATAAAAGTCACTTATTTTAGCCCATTTTGTATTCTACATTTTTTTGTCCCTGATGAGAAACGAAATGGATCTATTTAGCCTTAAGCAAAACATATAAAATAATTCTAAGAAAGACTTGGTACAAAAGAAGAAGAAAAACATACACAAATGGAAATTTAAAAAAAGAAAAGAAACATGTACACTACCATCAGACTTATACAATTGACTATAATACTTGGCTGTGACAATAAAGAAGGAAGAAAAAGGAAGGAAGAAGAGGAAGAAGAATAGTAAGCAAACAATGAGGAAAAAATAATGATTATGATGAAGGGAGAACTGACTAAGAGCCACAAGAAAAAAGGACCCTATTACAGCCGACTCTAACAATCCATACATGGCTGTAGCAAAGAAGATGATGGACAGCTAATTAAGAGGAAGAAATGTATATATATAATTTCCAAAAATAATAATAATTTCCAATAAAATACAACCATAGACTATAACCTATGAAGCACGGACACGGATACGATACGTGTCGGATACGCCGATACGTCATTTCTCAAAAAAAGTAGGATACGATACGCCGGGGATACGTTGAATTTTTATTTTTTTAAAATATTTTTTATATGACTTTGTAATAAAAAAAACTAACATTATTTCAATCAAAATAGCCATAAAATATGCACTTTCATTGATTTAATCATCATCAAACATTACATTCAATACTTCCAAGTTCCAAGTTCAAAATCCAAGTTTCACCAATTACTACAGAAATATAAACATACAACCCAAACAAACAAACATTAGATCTACTTAAACTTCAATTGCCTGACCACCAGGTCCACCACCATCACCATCTTCACGAAAGAACACGGCCTCCAATTCTGGTTCATCAAGGGAGAGTTGTGCAATCTCAAGCTCTCCAGCATCCTCAAATGAATCAAAAGCATCTCTAGCAATATCCCACATCTTGGTTTCTCCTTTTAGATATTGTGGAGTTCTTCTTGAAAGAAGGCGAAGATTGCTATGAATGAAAACCAAGTCTTCAGCACGTTTTGGTGTCATCTTATTCCTTCTCACCAGTGCACAAAGGAATAAGTACTCCAATTCCTCTCTGCACATGACGACGAGGAAGGTTGCACAAGTAGCTTGAAAGCTAGAGTTTGAAGCAAAGGTGCACATGCACCATAAGTGACCCACCACCTTTTAGGATCCATTTCATAGTGATCACGAATGGAATCAACATCCGCAAACTCTCCTGACTTGCTAGAGAAATCAGCAAATTGTGTGATTACCATTTTGCGCTCCTCCAAATTAGGAAAATATTTTTTAAGGATTTTCATTCTTTCTCTAGCAACCTCCATATCTCTATGTGGAGCAACTCGACTAGGATCCTCATGAAGCCAATGCTCGCTATAGTACCTTGAATATGAAAGAAAAAGAATTAAGGATAAGTTCAAGACTAGAAGTCAAGACTAAGAGGGAGAAAAAAAAGTTCAATACTAGAAGTTACCTTGGATTTAGTGAATGAGCTAAGCAATGGAGAGGAGTGTTGTTCTTGTTCCAACGATCCACAAGAATTTTATGCACCACTTCATAAAAGGTAGATGCCTCATCAAGTCTCTTTCCTTCATGCCTATATATTGCACCCTTCACTTTTTCTATCATGGTATCCCACATGTCATACACCAAGTGAAGACAAGGCTTATCCGTGTCACAAACCCTTAGCATATCATATATAGGAGCCGTAAAAGAAAGTATGTAAGTCATTTTGTCCCACCAAAGGTCATCTAACACAAACTCTTTCACAGCCTTGGCTCTCTCCTTATCATCCTCTCTGTAGGAATTCCACCTTTCACTAATAACCATGGCTTGAAGACTACCTTTTATGAGCTTGAATCTTTTAAGCATGACAAGGACAGAAGCAAAACGTGTACTTGCAACCGAAAGCAACTTCAAAGGGACAAATTCATTAAAAATAGCCAATCTCATGGAGTGATTCATGATAAAGTTCTTAACAAACACAACATCCTCAGCCAAGTCCGTGATCCAACGACACTCCTCATATGTTAGTACATTGTTTTCAATATTCTCTGCCATACAAATGTTTTGCAAGGCAAGGTTGAGTGTATGAACCACACATGGTGTCCAAACAATATTTTCAAATTGTGCTTCAAAGAGATGCCCTGCACCCGCACAATTCTTAGCATTATCAGTTATCACTTGAATCACATTTTGGGGACCAACCTCTTCTATCACTTCTTTCAACAGCCCATAAATGAAATACTTATC
Source organism: Umbellularia californica (assembly GCA_028538565.1). Lineage (NCBI taxonomy): Eukaryota > Viridiplantae > Streptophyta > Magnoliopsida > Laurales > Lauraceae > Umbellularia > Umbellularia californica. Next base: position 36,035,297 of record JAPQWN010000005.1, on the reverse strand, counting down.
TTTAATTTCACCCGTACAATCCACTGCTTTAAGGAACATAGGCCCACTTTCTGTCACCGCCATAAAATTAATCAAGGGCCTCCTTTGTGAGTCACTCCATCCATCACTCACAATGCTTACACCCTTTTCTTTCCATGTGCCTTTAATTGGTTGTAGCAATCTATCAACATGAGCCCTTTCTTGTTGGAGTAGACTTGTCCTTAGCTTATTATACCCCGGTGGCACATAGCCTGCAAGAACATTGTTTGCGGCAAATTGGATACAACTCACATAATAAGGGCTCCTTGCTAGGTGAAATGGTAAGCCCGATGCATAAAACATCCTAGCAATCTCCGCATCCATTTGGTCACGCAACTTCAAGTTAAATGACTTCCCAATAGCCGTATTAGTGTCACTTGTACTCCAACTTCCACTTCCACTCGCCTTCCTTTTTTTGCATTCATAATCCACACTAGAAGTTGGCAATGGTACTTTCTTGGGTGCATTTTTCCTCAATCTCTCATTGCATTCGTCCTCTAACCTTTTCATCTCCGCAATATCACTGCTCTTAACTTTTGGACAGAATGCAACGGCATGACCAGCCTCATGTATCAAATGAGCCCTCACCCTAGTGTATGAGCTTCTCTTGGTTTGATGGCAAAAATTGCATTGCCACGACACATTTCCCCCTCCTTCACCAAGCTTTTGCAATTTTGTCACATACCTCCAAAGAGGGTTGTGAGCGTCTTCTAATTCAATAGCTGGAGAAGACGCACTAGCACTACCACCCGTACTAGAAGCCATTACAGTAAACTTTGGTTGCTGGAAACACAAAATATTGGCCCCATCAGGCCACCTAAAATCATGGCATTGCCACTAAGAAAAAAAGAAAAAAAAAAAAGAAAGAAACAGCAGCAGCAATATAGCATAAAAAAAAAAAAAGCAGCAGCAGCAACATCATAGCATCAAGAAAAAATGTAAAAAATGAAACAGCAGCAGCAGCATATATCCAAATGATTTAAGGGGGAAGCAACAGCAGAAGCAACATATATTGCAGCAGCCAGAAATCAACAAACATCCAATCGAAAGCAATAAATCAGCATATATATTACAGCAGACACAGCCACATCCATTACAGCAGACACAGCCACAGCCATTACAGCCATTACAGCATATATTATAGCAGACACAGCCACAACCACAGCAGAAGCAGCAAACAAAAAAAAAGAAAAAGAAAATTGCAGCAGCAATCAGCAAACATCCCAATCGAAAGCAAAGACAGAAATCAGTAGAAAAAAAAACCCTAAAATCCAAATGATTGAAGGGGGAAGAAAAAAAAAAAACAACCCTAGATACAACCCCAACGAAAATCAACAATACAGATGAAGGGAAAGAAAGAAACAAAAGGAAAGAAAGAAGAGAAGAACCTGAAGGTGGAGAGCAGCAGTTGCAGCAAGCCGACAGTTGCAGAAAGAAGAGAAAAGAACCTGGTTTCAGCAAGCCGACAGCAGCAGCACGGCGACAGCAGCACGGCGACAGCGGCAGCACGGCGACGGCAGCAGCACGGCGACGACGAGGCGAGGCGAAGGCGACGTCGACAGGTTTCCCTTCCCCTCTCTTCTTCTTCTTTTTTTTTTTCCTCTCTCCCAGAGCCCAGGTCGACTTTTTTTTTTTTTTCCTTTCTTTCCCTCAACGAGCTCGACCCATCTTTTTATATCTTAAGTTAAAGGGGACACGTGCGTGTCCCGTGCGTGTCCCCCACGTATCCGACATTTAAATTTTAAACAAAATTCTGGATACGGATTGGGCGTATCCCATACGTATCCAGGGCGTATCCGGGCGTATCCGTGTCCGATACGTCCGGGATACGGATACGGGACCCTTTTTTATGTATCCATGCTTCATAGACTATAACAGTCGGCTGATGGTAACGACAGAGTCTGGTTATAGAAGAAAAGTAGGAGTGAAAAGAGACTAAAGAGACAAATATGCAGTTGGGCTGAATGGGCCTAGGGCGTAGCCAGATGAGCCTTTGGGCCAAGGGACTCATGAGTCTATGAGTCGACCCATAATCAAAGAAGGCCTGTATTGTGGAAACCATCCTTCATTGTAGCATGAAATCTCTTAAGAGATTATAACCTCTCTTAGATGGATACGCTACCAGTAGCATCCTATTTAATTGAGTGTAAAATCATGAGGTGATACACTACAAATGATGGGAATTCTCCAATTTTTAGCTCCATCTGTCTTCCCCATCTCTTTTTCATTTATCAGAGACCCTAGCGGGTGGCCACGACCGGTCCTACTAACACAGACACAGAAAAACCCTGGAAGATAGTCGCCTACAGATTGGTATCTCTAGTAGCTGCATCCACTGACCCTTTTGTACTAAGGATCCTCAGCAGATCTCTCCCAGCATCATTCAAATAACTCAATCACCTGTTTGGAACTGTGTGTCGACACCTACAACAGATCTCTGACTGTCTGGTCAGCTGTAGGGCCCACCTCTCCTGATCAGCATCACCTAATGTCACCACCAACAGGATCCCCTGAGATTGCTGGGAATTATAGACATTTTTTTGGAATCTTTTGGGAGCTTTAAAAAGGTAATTTTCAGCATTACCTTCAGTCATTTTTCTGCAACCAAATTCCATTTAAACCATACAATTCTTGGATCTGCGCCATTTCAACTTGTGGTATTGGGTTGATATACTAGTCTAGGGTCTCTTAACACCTAGTGTTCTCAGATCAATGAATCAAGGTCATTTTTCCACAAACTTTTGCAATCCAGTCCCACAGTGATTGTCGGACCAACCAATTTTCTTGGGATTATTTTCTGGTTCAATTGTACGGCCTTGTTTTTCTAATCCACACTCCTCACCAACCCTACCATTGATCAATGGAGCAATCACAAGGCTTTATGGTACGATTGAATGGAACCCTGGCTAATGCAAAACCATCTCAAGGGTTTTGAAATTGTGGAAATATATCACTGGAAAAGTTAAAATCACAGATGAATCTGATTTAAAATACGAGGAATATGATTCTGACATTGGTGAAATTAATTCTTGGAAAGCAAATACATTCAATCCATCTAGTAGCAAACAGTTGTCCTTACTCCTTGGGAGTACTTGTCAGGTTATACACTCAAACCAGCTCTACTAAGAGATAATAACTTGAGTGTGAGATTAAAAATGATTTTTTTATCAATAATAGAAACTTTCATTAAAAGAGTGAGAATTACAAAAAGCAATAACCCAATCCCAAGGAATGGGAAGGAAGAGGAAATTCATGAATTGATCTCATTTTCTCATTTAAACTGTACAAAAACCAAATGTTGAACAAGGAAATGAGAACATTCATGACTTTCATGTACGGATGACGGAGTTATCGAACTAGCCTGCTCTCATGGAACTCCAATTTGTCTGTATTGCCAACGCCACCACCTTTAATACATTCAGACAAGAAACCACACACATCCCATTACTTGGCCCTAAGACTAGAATATGAACATGTTAGAAGACTCGTGCTTCATTGGACAGTGGACACTATGTCCTTAGCTGATTCTACCATGTCAAAACTTCCTGCCAAAGAACAAGCAAAGAGTTATTTGCAAAAGAAGGTAATTGACACTCAGTGCTAATTAGCAGCACAAACATCCTCCGGTCATTTGTCAACACAAAGGGGTCATGTGCCTCCTGATGTATGCAACTATTGCAAGAAGCCTGGCCATTAGATATGAGGTTGTCTCTTCGGCTGAACCTCAAGATAATCGGCAACGTCATTGAAATAACAATCATGGTTTCCGATGATGACCTCAGCAGGACAGTCGAGATCCTTTATCCTACAATTCCCTCACACTCCATGCTGATGTATCTCAGATACAACCTCCTACTATCTCACTGCTCATATTCAACAGCTCCTAGATGAACATGTGCAAAGAAGCACGGACACAGGACACCGAAACGGCACGACACGGACACGCCAACCCGGCATTTCTCAAAAAAAGTAAGACACGGACACGTTGGGGACACGTTAATATTTAATAATAATAATAACAATAATATATCTAATCATATACTAAAAGATAATATCATTTTAACTTTGAAATCAATTTAGCCATCAAATAAATAAAAATTCAAGTACCAGTGTACCACATATCAAATTATCAAATAGCAATACAAAACTAAAACATAATCCATAATCATTAAACATGAAATATCCATAGTTTCATAAAATCCATACAAAGAAAAGGGAGGATGACATTTCCCCTCCATTCCAAAATTACAAAAAGAAAAAAAGAAGTCAATTTCCATCTAAAGTTTACTCAATTTCTACCAACTAAAAGAGATTTTTGCGAACGGCCCCTTCTCTTTTCTTTATTATAATTTTAATACTTTTCTCCAACTAACATAGACAGCGTGTCCGGGAAATAAAATATAAAAAATAAGCAAGACACCATTTTTGGAGTGTCGGACACATGTCTAGGCGAGTCTGTCTCGGAAACTGACATGCCGACCCCGGAGAGGTGTCCGTGCTTCCTAGAACATATGCAACAAATGCTTATTACATCCCAAGAAAGTGACTCTTCACTGCCTGCAGTCTTGGCCATGGCGTTTGCCGATACTTCATGTAAAAACCACTTGTCCTGGATTTTTTCTAGTGCATCCTGCCATACGACATCTGATCTCATTATAACTAGTTGTCATAAACAAATTGTTCCATACTTCCATTTACTATCCAAACAGTCCATTTATTATCCAAACAGCTAATGGAACCCCTTTAGTAGCTAAAAAAGTTGGTAACATTACTCCAGCTATGTCATCTACTTTGCTTTTCCCTTCATCTGTACTACATGCCACACATCTTTTTATTAACTTGCTTTCAATAAGTCAACAAATGGCTCTTGGCTATCCTGTTACCTTTAATAATACCCACTGTATGGCTCATGATCCACGTACCAAGAAGCATATTGAGAGTTGAGACGCTGTAGATCAGGAGGACTGCACTATCTGGAAGACAGGCCCACCTATTTTTTCCTATCCTGTCTCCAAATTTTCCCTTTGGCATTCTAGATAAGGCCATCTTTCGGTCAGTTGTTTGAAACATTTGATTCATAAAGGCGTATTGTGTAATGTGCGGACCTTATACCATATATAATTCATTAATGATTAGTGTAAGATCCCTGCCTGGGCTTCTGTGCCTTGTTTGCTTGCTTGTTTCACAAGGGACTTTGGAGTTTGGACTCTGCTAAATCCAACATCAGAAACATCCATGTCCTGACCCTGGGCATAGATGTGCGGCCTGGCCTTAACCCTATATGAAGCATTTTGAAGTAGTAAGACTTCACTCAAAGCAGATAATATCATGTGGATAGTGGACCTAGGTCGTCACAGAATGGTATCAAAGCTGAGGCGAGCTCTATTTCTGATGGGAGAGAGTGTGAGATCCTCCCTACCTTGGCTTGCTTGTCTCCCAGGGGCTTTGGACTACACTAAGTCCAACATCAGAAACATCCATGTCCTGACCATGGGCATACATGTGCAGCCTAGCCTTAACGGACACATTTTCAAGCCGTGAGGTGAGACTTTGGTCAAAGCAGACAATATCATGTGGATAGTGAGTCCGGGTCATTATAAATACACTTGTTACACATGGCTTTACTTATTGAAAAATAAATTTATTTTCTACAACATTAATGTCAATTTTGCCACCATGGTTGCCATTCAATTCTCTATTAAGATAAAAACCTTTAGATCTAATTCAGGGAGAGAATAATATCTCCAAGCTTTAGTGATTTCCTAGCATCTGAGGTTACTCAAAAACTCTCATGCCCCTACACTACAGAACAGAATTGTGTAGCAGAACGCAGGTACCATCAAATTCTTGGCACTGCTCGTAATTTGCTCCACTCGTATTTGGTGCCCATTAGTTTTTGGGGAGAATTTGTTCTCACTGTAGTATACCTGATTAATCATACCCCTTCATCTGTTCTCTACAATGACACATCTTTCGAAAAATGTTTCATACAAAACTGAATTATACAGACCTTCTTGTCTTTGGTTCTACATGCATTGTCCAATTACCACATCATGAACAAACCAAATTCTCACCACAATGTGTGTATTTTTCTTGGATATGATATTGCACATAAAAAGGATATCAATGCTAAAATCCTAAACAAATCACCTTCATACATCAAGGCATGTGACCTTTTTGGAACACACTCCATATTTCTCCCTTCCTCCTTTTCCACTTCTCCTGAGCAGCCTTCTCTTACTCCCACTGACCCATGTCCTTACCTCTTTCCTTCTACTACAGCATCTGCCCCACAAGATTCCACTACCACATCCCTATCTACATCTCCTGACAAACCATTATATGTGCACAGTTGACAGCAAATACAACCCCCTCTTGACATTAACCTCTCTACTTATTTAGACATGGATACTACTCAGTATCCAATCCGTACTCAAAAACCTGTAGAAAGATATGAATTTGCTTCTGACCATGTCTCTATAGCTTGTTTTTCCTTTTCAGCCTCTATACACAATATTCAGAGCCTAAAACCTACAAGGAAGTCTCATCTGTACATCAGTGGCAACAGGCTATGGCTAAAGAACTAGTCGCACTTGATAAGGCTCACACTTAGGATCTTGTTCGCTTACCTCCTGGAAAATCACTCATAGGTGCAAATGGATCTGTAAAATAAAAACAAAGGCCAATGGCTCTATTGAAAGATATAAAGCCCAAATAGTTACAAAAGGTTATATTCAGAAGTATGACATCGACTATGAAGAAACCTTTACGCCAAATCACCGGTTGCCAAGATGACTACTATTCACACTTTTCTCGCTATGTCCATTGCCATGAAATGGTAGCTTTCTCAAATGAATGTCAAAGATGTTTTTTTTTTCTATTTTCTTTCTTCTTCTACCCTTTTATAACTTTCATCTTTTTAAAAATTTGGACATCAAAGAGGCGCTTTCTTAAATGGCGTTATCTCATAAAACATTTATATGAAACCTCCCTTTGCTTGTCCCATCCATCTGGGCATGTTTGTTGCCTTTGACAAGTTCTTAATGGCTCTAAACAGGCCCCTCACACCTGGTTTGCTAGATTTAGTGAAGCCATATGTATTATCAATTACACTCAGAGTGCTTTGAATTCGGCCTTATTGCATTGCAATACACTTCATGGGAGTATCTTATTACTTTAAATGTAGATGACATGTTCATAACTGGAAATAACCATCAAGGCATTCAAAGGCTGAAAGAGTTTTTGCATGCTCAATTTGAGATTAAAGACCTGGGCATTCTTCATTATTTCCTACGTATTGAAGTTGCATACTCATCGCATGGGCTTCTCCTTACTCAACAGGAATATACTCAAGACATTTTCTCGTGCTAGTATTACTGATGATAAATCAGTTGCTACACCTTTAAAAGGATCAATACAAATCTTGGCATTACTGCTGGCACCCTTCTACATGAAACGAACTGAATCGATATCATTAAGTTGTTGCAGGCCTGGTCTATCTCATTAAGTTGTTGGAGGGCTGGTCTATCTCACTAATACTCGCCCGGACATTGCATTTGCAGCTCATACCGTCAGCCAGTTTGCTGCCACTACTAGCACAATTCATTGGGAAGCCGTGCTGCGCATCCTTCGTTTTTTGTCATACATCAACAAACGGTGTGATATTTTCCTCATCAAGCTCTTTCACCCTCACAGCCTACTTAGGTAGCGTTTGGTTCGCTTGAGTGGTTTTAGGTAGGAATGGAATGGAGAGTGGAATGAGTCTGGAATGGAATGAGGTTGGAATAGTCGTTTCCATTCCAACGTTTGGTACGCTGAGGAATCAACCCAGTAATATAACTCTGGATTCCTGTTCTTGCATTTGGTACGCTGGAATGATGCCCGGAATGGAATAAAATTTACATAAAATTGACCAAAACACCCGCTGGGCATGGGCGAAAAGAAGTTGCAGCAATGCGAATTGAGGCCTTGTTGATGATCTTGAACCACCCTATTAACATTTCCATTGCAGCAATGCAAACTGAGGCCTCGGTGAGATTTATGAGATGAATTCATATGAAAAGTAGAAAGAGTAGAAGAGACCCCTATGATAATTTCACTGTCTGTGAGCGATTCGAGCTCAAGCGCCTCTTTACCAGTAAACCATCCAAGAAGTACGCTCGAATTCTTATAAATGGGGCATAGAGAAGCAGTTCTTCTCATCCACCATGGGACCTTCCCCTATTTTGTAACAGATGGGTTCTGTTGGAAAGCCATTTCCAGGAAAGGGAATGATTTAAAATCCCCATCTTCTCCTCGCTCCAATTCCAGAAAAAGCTTATTAACAACGCCAAATCTGAGCCTGGAAATGGCCTCGGTCTTGAAAGATCGTAGCAGGGGACTGAATAGAGAACACCCATCTCGAGTTCCTGCCTTGAGCACACCTAGAGAGACAGTAACGATGACATGGTCCGCAACCATGGTCGAACCATCAATGAAATGCAGCTTCACAGGTCCCGTGTCGAAGAGATTCCGCCGGACATAGGGCGGTTGCAGAATCTGGACACGCTCTTCGTGCAGGATAATAGGTTTTACAAGAGGATCACGCTGGAGCTGGGGATGCTGAGGAGCTTGAAATCCATGGGCTGTGAGATGGGTTGGTAACAGAGCGCCAGTTCCAGGGGCATTTTGGTCTCAAGGATAAAACATAAAGGAATGGAATGACCATTCCTTCCCCTCCCCAGTGGAATGACCATTCCCTTACATAAAGGAATGGTGATTCCGGAGGTAATGGTCATTCTGCCGCTTTTTTGTGAACCAAACGCAGGAATAATCATTCCGTTTGAATGACCATTCCATTCTGACCTTCATTACAGCAAACCAAACGCTACCTTAGACTCAGAATGGGATGGAGATATTAATGATCATCACTCTACAAGATATTCCATCGTCTCACTCCTTCATCGAAGCTGAATACCGTGCTCTAGCCCATACAATATGAAATCATTTGGAGTGCATACACTTAATATCATACGGCCCTCAATGTAAAATAATTTTTTAATTTCATATGGTCTTCAGTGTACCATAATTTTTAAGCCTCTCATGTACTATCCAACATCACCGTATTTGTGTAGATAAGATTATTACAATTATTCTACATGAGAATTCATTATAAATAAATGGTCGGAGCATTAGCCCAACACAACAACTTCTCCATATCTGTTGTGTTTCTTAAAGTTATTTCACGCACAACCCAAACCCCATTGGCACATGAACAGCTCTTTCATTTACCCACAGTTGTAGAAAAAATAAAAGGGCGTTTCTGCAAAGATAATTGGTTGAAAAACAACAGAAAACCTTTAGGGGAAAAAAAGCAAGCTTCCTTAAGAAGCTGAAGAGCTACTACCAGGTGACACTGTGACAGCCTTTGGTTCATAATTGCACCACCAACCAATGGTGAACCCTGAAAGTTCTATACAACTAAACTACACTTGCAACGGGTTGCTAAAAGAAGGGAAAAAGAACTCTCATATAGGCTTAAAAAGCAGACCAAAAGCCACGTGCGAGTCACATAAACACAAGCATGCCACGCCCACCCAACCTGACATCGCCAGTTTTTTGCACACACGCGTGCAAAAGATTTTCCCAAAGCCCACATGGTTTTTTCTTTTAGGTTTTCTCACAAACCAATATACACCTTTCTTATTACAAGAATGATGGCAAAGCCAGGAGGCCACGGTGAAGATCTACACCACCGATGGTGAGATCGAGTCTTCCGACTCGTCCTAAGATCACTTAGGAGAAGTAGCCAAAGATAACTGACAATTCTGAATTGTATTAAAATTATAGCTTGACTATTACAATCGGAGACTGCTCTATATATAGAGTAACAATATTGTTTCTTAACAACCAAGACATCCTAAAATAAGAAACTACCTAATCTTAATCAAAATAGAATTTAGGAAGCAAATATATTAATCAACTCCACTAATTTAGATACTAGCTAAACTAATGATAGGGATCTCAAAATTAGAGATCATGTGGATCCCATCAAGCGGGTCCAACAGGGCCTGCTGGTCTTGAGCTTTGATAGGCCTGCATCAACTCTCCCCGGCTTAGAAAAACTTAACCCCAGCGAGTTAATCGCCTGATGTCTCTCATAAAGATCGGGATTAAGAAGCTGGAAATCAATAGCTGTAATCCACGTGGCATTGGAGATTGGACGATTCTTCCAACAAACAAGAAACTTCTGAAATCCCCCTTATCTAGTGGAGACAATCTGATCATCAAGCACATCAACAATTTTATCTCCAGGGGCAGGTGAGGATGGTAGCTAAATCTCCTATTCTTCCGACGGACTGTCTTGGTCATGGCCCTTATGAAGTGTGAGATCTTCAACATTGAAGGTAGCATTTAATCCAAGATCTGGTGGCAAATCCAACACATATGCATTAGGACCAATTTTCTTGAAAATCTTGAATGGTCCGAAATTGCAGGGGTGCAATTTTTTATTGGCTCCCGGTGGAAGGCGCTATGGACGATTACGAAGCATAACCATATCTCCTTCCTCAAATTGAGCGAAACGACGACGCTTATCTACATGGTCTTTATATGAATCATTGCTTGCTGAAATATGGCGCCGAACTTCTTCATAAATCTGCTGCATATGGCGAATAAAGCTGTCTGCATCAGCACTTGGTCTTGCTTCTACAGGAAGGGGAACAAGATCAACCGATAGACGTGGTCTGATGCCAGTAACTACTTCAAAAGGAGAAATCCATGTAGACCGGTTGACTGAGTTATTATACACGAACTCAGCCATAGGCAGAACCTGATCCCATCTGGTAAGATGGTCTCGCACTAAACAACATAGCAGATTCCCAAGGCTACGGTTGACGACTTCTGTTTGACCATCAATTTGTGGATGATAGGCAGTAGAAAATTTCAGCTTTATTTTGGACATGCCCCACAATGTCTTCCAGAAGTAGCTAACAAACTTTGTATCCCTGTCGGACACAATGGTCTTTGGAAGTCCATGTAGACGGACGACTTCCTTAAAGAAGAGTTGTACAACTTTGTAGGCATCTGCTGTGTTGGTACAAAGAATACAATGGGCCATTTTCGAGAAACGATCCACAATCACAAATACAGAGTCCACTTTTCTGTGGGTCATAGCAGCCCAAGTACAAAATCCATGCTGATATCCTCCTAGGGGCCCTAAGGAACCGGCAATGGCTGATATAACCCTGCATTCTTCTTGCTTCCTTTGGCCAACTGGCAAGTACGACACCGCTCACAGATACGAGAAACATAGGGTGTCATGTGTGGCCAATAGTATCTATCTCTGACAAGAGCAAAGGTCTTATCACAACCCAAATGTCCGTTGCATCCTCCGGAATTGAGTTCCCTGATAACATGCTCTCGGATAGATGTATTTGGCAAACAAAAGCGACTACCATAAAATAAATATCCATCATGAATGCTAAAGTAGGGATGCTTGATATGCTCACCCTGACGGACCTCTTTATATATGGTGTAGAAGTCTTTATCTGTTTCATATTCCTCCTTGATTTGCTCGAAGCCCGATACAAAAATAGCCATGGTAGTCAGGAGATGTCTCCGGCGGCTGAGAGCATCCACTATCACATTTTCCTTACCAGATTTATGGCGGATGGTAAAGTTAAACTCCTGAATACAAGCGCTCCATTTGCCATAATTAGCTCTCACTTTCTATTGTGAATGAAGGTGCTTGAGAGACTCATGATCAGAGGAAAGCACAAATTCTCTACCCATCAGGTAATGTCTTTAATGGCAAAGTGACTGAACAAGAGCATAGAACTCCAAGGCATAAGGAGAGTACTTGCACTTTGAATCTAAAAGTTTCTCACTGTGGAAGGCAAGTGGATGTCCCTCTTGGCTAAGGACACTTCCAATTCCAACATTGGACGCATCGCAAGCAACTTCGAACACCTTGTCAAAATCTGGAAGGCGGAGGACAGGAACTTCTGTGATTTTTTGTTTGATCTGCTCAAAAGCTCGAGTTGCGGCATTGGTCCATTTGAACTCGCCTTTTTTTAAACATTCTATAATTGGAGCAGTGATACCGCTAAATTTCCTGATGAAGGTAGCAAGTCCATGAAAACTCCTGACTTCAGTTACTGTGGTGAGGAGTGGCCAATCCAAAATTGCTTTGACTTTCTCTATATCCATTTTGATGCCTTCTGTCGATATGATGAATCCCAAGAATATAACTGAATTGCTCATAAAGGTGAACTTCTTAAGATTGATGTAGAAGCTTTCTCGACGAAGGAGATGGCAAATAGCGTGGAGATGAGTGAGATGCTCCTCCCTGGTTTTGCTGTAAATAAGGATGTCGTCGAAATAAGCGATGAATTTCCCGATATAAGGTTACATCAGATGGGTCATGACCCGCATGAAGGTAATGGGAGCATTTGTTAACCGAATGGCATGACCATCCATTCATAAAAACCATTTCTTGTCTTGAATGTCGTCTTCCACTCATTACCTATTCTGATGAGAATCTGATGGTAACCACTTTGCAGATCAATCTTAGAGAAAATGGTTGAACCTATCATCATGTCAAGCATATCATCTAATCTGGGAATAGGAAATCTGTATTTTACCGTGATCTTGTTGATAGCTCGATTGTCTATACACATGCGCCAACTTCCATCCTTCTTAGGAGTAAGAAGGGTGGGCACACCGCAGGGACTGAGACTTTCTCGAATGTATCCCTTTTGTAACAAATCATCCACCTGCCTCTTTAGTTCGGCGTGTTCTACAGGGCTTATCCGATATGCAGGTAGATTCGGTAAGGAAGAGCCAGGGACTAGATCAATGGCATGCTGTATGTCCCTCATAGGTCGAAGATTATTTGGTAGCTCATCCGGAATAAGATCGGAGAAGTGTTGCAGGAGTGGCTTGACTTCTTCCGGAATGGACTCGTGCTCTGAGTCATTTGCAACTTGTTAGATAACCAAGGCATACATCATACCCTGATCTCTGCTTTCCTGTTCAAATTTGCTCATGGTTAATATCTAAGGAGTGGTTGCTTCTTTTGCGGCCTTAGCAGGATGCTGGGTTTGCAGTGGCCATATCCGGGTCTCGTGTCCTTTCCACATGAAAGTATGGGTGTTGGTGTCGTTATCAGTGACAACCTTCAACTTCTTTAGCCAAGGACGACCAAAGAGTATGTGTGAGTGTGTGACTTTCATTGGTATAACATCACATTTGATTGTATCTTCATAAGAACCCATTTTGAAAGGAACAATGCACTGCTTGTCAACCGGAATAGTTGAGTCATTTACCCATGCTATTTTATATGGCCTCGGATGCTTTGTTGTAGGCAGCTTTAGCTTTTCCACAGCGTCTTTAGCAATAACATTCATAGCACTGCCTCCATCAACAATCATATTGCAAGTCTTGCCCATGCAGTGAACTCTAGAGCGAAAGATAGGTGCATGATTAGAATCCTGCTCATCCAGTTGATCTTCTGGGATCAAAAGATGACGCTCAAGATATACAAGTGGGACACCATCAGCAAGAAGTACTTCATTGAAAAGCTTTGAGTGTCTGCAGGTTTTTTCATATCAATGTGCTCATCATACTCTTCGCTATCTTCAGCTTCATCGTCTACATAAAGATTCCTATGAGGACATTCTCTAGCATAATGCCCTTTTTGCTGACAGGTATGACAGATCACTTCCCTTTTGTCATCACGTCCTCACGCATGAGGATCATTTTGTGCTGCCTGTTGCCGCTGATTTTGGGGAGGAAGTGGCTATTGTGGTACCCCTTGGGGTTGTTTTTGCTATGCCGATGGTGGTCTCGGTCGATTAATCAATTGTTGGGAGTTATTGGGGGTTGTATATTGTACCCCTCGATTACAAAACTCCCCGGCTTGGTACCTTTCTCACCTCCGTAACTGAATTTCATGCTATGCTTTACGGGCTTTACAATAGGCTTCGTTGATATCATTGAAATCAAACATAGAAATCCGTTGCCAAATATCAGGACGTAAACCTTCTATGTATTTGTTGACGATGAGTCCATCATTAGCCCGCAGATTGCAGTGCACTATATATTCTTGAAACAGATTGGTATGCTCATCCAGAGAAAAGGCACCTTGTTGTAGACTGAGGTATCCTTTATGTAAGGAATCAATATAGTCAGAAGGAAGAAAAATTTTGCTTGAGTCGCTGCTTCATTTCTTCCCACTGCAAGATGGGATGCCCAAAGGCAAGCTCAGTGTTTACAATACTTTGCCACCACATGCGTGCAGGACCCTTGAGCTTAACTTTTGTGAAGGTTATCTTCTGGGCATCATTCATGTTGTACCATGCAAAATAGTCGTCGGGCAAATTGAGCCAATCAACAATGTCTTTGGGATAGAGATCCCCTGAAAAATCACTGATCTCTAGTCGCACCTTTCTAGTGATGTCATCTGTATGTGGTGCACTGCGTGGCTCGTCATCACCATGTTCAATTAAATGGCACTGTACCATGTCAAACATGGTCTCACGATGCTGACGCTGAGGACCAGGTGTGACTAGATTCACTTGGGCCCTTGTTCCGGATGCCTAGGGAGCGGGGCTTACTGGCTTGATCTGAGTTCCAGTTCCAGATGTTTGCGGATCCAGCTTTGTGATAGAAGATTTTGTTCTTCCTGCAGCCCGTTTTCCTTGAAGTTCACTGCGTGGCTCGTCATCACCATGTTCAATTAAATGGCACTGTACCATGTCAAACATGGTCTCACGATGCTGACGCTGAGGACCAGGTGTGACTAGATTCACTTGGGCCCTTGTTCCGGATGCCTAGGGAGCGGGGCTTACTGGCTTGATCTGAGTTCCAGTTCCAGATGTTTGCGGATCCAGCTTTGTGATAGAAGATTTTGTTCTTCCTGTAGCCCGTTTTCCTTGAAGTTCAGTAAGAGCAGCTTCAACAATTTCCAGTCGCTCAACCACAGCGTCCATGTCATTTCATAATTTAGTCAATTGCTCATCCCGCTGATAATTGGTGAAATACGCGTGATATTGATGTCCTCGGGTAGCCATGAAATGTCAAATGCAAATTTTTTTTCTACTGGTGAGCAGGGGCGAGTTGGGCTTGGACTCATATCAAGCCTAAACTACAGGTGAAACCCAACTCAGGGTATTGCCAACAGATAGCACTTGGATGAAAAAAAAAATCTTCGCCTTGGACTCTGTGCACGCTGAAGAAACAAAGAGGGGGTGGTATTCCTCTTACCGGTTCGACCTAGAGAGGGAAGCAAGAAGGGTTCGGGCAGTAGGGAAGCGGGGCGATAGCGCTGCTGGATGATGGCTGCTAGATGACAATGATGCTAGAGACGACGCTGCCCTCTGGTGCGCGGTAGTCTTCTTAACTCAGACTTCCCTTCACTGTCTACTTCTTCTCTCTTCTATTCTCTGTTTTTTTCTTTTTTCTTTTCTGCAGCTTTCTGTTTCTCTTCTTCTGGGTATGGGCGATGGGACAGTGGGCTTGATTTGGCCAAGGATGGAGTGATGGGGTTGCGAGGTTAGGGAGTTGGGGATTTTTGGGTTTCAACGAAGGGATGCAGAGGGTTCAGTGGTGGTGTGAAGGGGTTTGGCTGGGTGGGTCATCTGAGACGGTTTATGGAGGGGTTGGGTTCGGTAGTCTAGGGTGATGGTGTGAAGGGGCTCGATGAATGATTTAGGGTTTTCGAGAGGAGGGGGGGATTGATTGGTAGAAATGAGGGATTACGAACAGGGATGATAACAGAAGATGATGGGTGGTGTTTGATGAGTTGGGCAATTGGTGGAGATGGTCAGGATGCCTGTGTTGGGATGGGAGGGATTTGCAAATTGGGGATAATTGGGGCTTGTAGGTTTTTTTTTTTTTTTATTTTTTTTTTTTTTTATTTTTTTGGAAAAATTGAGATTGGGATGGATGGTGGGTTCGGTGATTTGGGGTTTGGGGGGAAATTTGTTTTAGGGCTAGGATTTGGTTCGGGAGTTGTTTATGTGGGGGTATTGGTTACTGTGATGGAGGGATGGGTTTCGAATGATTGCAGGGGGTGGGGTGAATGACAGTAGATGGTGGATGATATTGGCTGAGGTGATAATCGGTGGGGGTAACGGGATACCTCGGATCGGTGATCGAACCGGCGATCTGAGATGGATCGTCGGCTCTGATGCCAATTGATGGCGGAGCCTGAAGGCCACGGTGAAGATCTACACCTCCGACGGTGAGATCGAGTATTCCGACTCAAGCCCTAGGATCACTTAGGAGAAGTAGCCAAAGATAACACACGATTCTGAATTGTATTAAAATTATAGCATGACTATTACAATCGGAGACTACTCTATATATAGAGTAATAATATTGTTTCTTAACAACCAAGACATCCTAAAATAAGAAACTACCTAATCTTAACCAAAATAGAATTTAGGAAGCAAATATATTAATCAACTTTACTAATTTAGATACTAGCTAAACTAATGATAGGGATCTCAAAATTAGAGATCATGTGGACCCCATCAAGCGGGTCCATCAGGGCCTGCGGGTCTTGAGCTTTGATCGGCCTGCATCAAAGAAGCTTTAATTTAACCGACATAGGAGAAGGGAAACCTCCCTCACAGCACATGAAAAAAGAATTCTATCTTTTAAGTACTTTTAAACCCAACAGTTTTTTGCTGCACTATCTTATCTGTTCTTTGCTGGTGATTTAATGGTCATTTGTAAGGCTTCATGAACAGTTGGATATCTCCAAATCCTTTTCAAAGATTACTTCATGCCTTAAGGTTAATTCCAGCAAAAGTGCTATATGTATTGCTAGGTGCCATCCCGCCCAACAGAAGTATATCTCAGGGATTTCAGATATTCACATTGGAAATCTCCCAGTCAAGTACCCCCCCCCCCCCCCCCCCCCCCCATTTTTTTTTTTTTTTTTTTTACCCCAGCAAGCTTTCTCTTAGTGATTTGAGGCCTCCGGCTGACAAACTCGGAGGCAGAGCATTGATGCCAAGGTCAGTGAATTATCTCTGGCATCAAACATTCCCTCCCTGATAAATACTCAAATCAGCTTCTCATCAACCGAGAGGACATTAGAATGGTCCCCATCTTTGAAGAAGAAGGTGACACAATTGTGGACAAATCTGACAGCGAAGGCTCCGTCAACATTCTCGGTTAGACTGACTTCAAACTGACGAGGTTGCTAACATATCTCACGCTGGCAGTCTTTGATTCAAAGGAGCCATTCCTAAGCATGATTCTTTTTTTTAACATGGCTTTGTCTTCATTAGTCATAACCATCTAAAAACAAAATCCTTCCTCATCAAGAGATCTGTCACCTGTGAGGCTGTGACCCTAGCTGTGTCTTGTGCAAGAACAGTCTAGAAGCATTTAATCACCTAATTATTGCATTGTCCAGCATATTTGTTTAGTAAGTAGAGGAGTAAGGTGAAGTTAAAGTTGGTTGAGATGTGATGCTTTTAACCTTTACCATCTTTGGGTGACAAAAGTAGTGTGGGAAGTAAACTTAAAATCTAACACTTCTAACCTTTACTCCTCCACAAGCCCCTTTTATAACACAGAAAACTGTGATAAAGTGAGATGAAGTTAAGTTTAAGACAAAATGTTTTTTTTAAGCACGCTCTCTCACCTCTTAACCATGATGTGACATTTCTTACTAAAATTTCATACTATCCACAAAAAAAAAAAATTACCACCCTCTACTTTTACTTCGACATATCGTACTTTTAGTTTTTCCATGATGTGACGCCAACCTTACATTTACTCCTCCACACATGTAAACAAACATGCCTTTGTGTTTTGGGTTTGGAACGCTATAGCTACTCTGCAGCATAAATGCCACTCCCTCATGTACCTCAGAAGAAATCCAAATCTCTTTTCAATGTTGAAGACTCCTGATAAAGGACTAGAGTTCATGTTCTTTCCTTTGCTGCCTTGGATTGGCATGTACGGAAAGAGAAAGGGAAATTATAAACGGCTCAATGCAGCCTATAGAAACTCCTGACATTGTAGAGGTGAGATAGCATCACCTTCATCAGAAGGAGAATTGGGAGCTTAGTCATTCTCAGCAATTAGGGGCTGTCCACCTGTCCTCTCTGTCCCATCCTCCTATAGACACCTCCTAAAACACCCAAATTTCCATCCTCTACAAAAGAGATAAGCAAGTTGTAGGGCTTCTTTTTTGCAGTAATCACAACATGTCCCTGCAGTCCATCCCATTCACTGCATGCCTCCCCAAGTCTGACTATTACCTTCATGCTCTCCTCCACATTGTTCCTGCAGTCTCCTGCAACCAGGTGGCTATCAGCACCCCTTCTTGTAGTGTATTTCAGCTGGCTCACAGAGCCTTCAAAATCCAATTGGAAGGTCATTGGAACTGTCGGGAAAGGTGGATCTATCCTCAACATATCTAGTTCTCAGTCAATCTGGAATGTCGATAATCAGACTAAGTGGAGTATCAGCGCTTTCCTTGATGTATGATAAACACACCCCACCCCCACCCCCCTCTTCCTTGCTGATTGGTTTACTTGGTTTTCCTTTTTCTTTCTTTTTTTTTTTTTCTTCTTGGTGGCTTCTCCAGGGGGTTTAAGATGTCCCATATTGTTTGCTTCTCTTGTAGCTAGCTCGGCTTGTGGTCCCTCTTCAGATTATTCGCTAGCTGGCCCATCTTGCGGGTTTACTTTATTAAGTGGATTCTTCCCAAGCATTCTCTTGTGCTTTCTTCCTTGTCTTTGCATGTTGTGGGGTCGTCTTGCTGATGCCTTACATAAGGGCGATTGATCTCAACTGCACTTTTCAGAGGAGTCTTATCGACTCTCCCAAATTTTTATTTTCAATATATACAACTGCTTACTTGGCTATGGTGGGTGGGAAGATAAACATAGCCAAATATATTGCAGGACCCTCCCACCGAAAACCCTTTCAGAGGATATTTCAATTTCAACAATAACCTCTTCTTTCTTTTTTTTTTTTTTTTAGGCCCACCGAGAGGTGACAATAAAGTTTCATTTTCTGTCAATTTTAAGAATAACCGATACTCTAATTTTTTTCTGAGAGGTGACAGTAAAGTTTCCTTTTTTTCCAATTTTAAGAATACCCCAATTCTTTTTCTTTTCTTTCAGAAAGGTAACAATAAAGCTTCCTTTTTTTCCAATTTTAAGAATAACCCAATCCGAGTTTCTTTTCTTTCTAGAAGATATATATAGAGTTCAATTTCTCAATTCCAACAATAACCCAATTCAAGTTCACTACCCAATAACAACGCCAAAAGAAACGCACACAGAGAAGAATGAGAGAAACCTTATTGAGGAGGAAATTGGGGAAGAGCTGGTTGTGGGTGAGATAGTGAGAGCAACATGGGCAATCATTCTTGTTGTTGAGATGCGTCACAATGCACATGTAGCAGAAACTATGCCCACAGGCAGTGAGAAAAGCATCCTTTATTATCTGCATACAGATCGGGCACAGCAGATCCTTGTCCACCACCTCCACTCCACCCACCTGTCCTTTTTTGTTATCTGATTCTGAAAATGCTGCTTTCCTATCTTCCTTCACGGACGGAACCAGAGCACCCAAGGAAGAGGTATTGGTGTTTGTGTCCCCCATCATCATACCCTCTCTCTCTGTTTCACCTTCTCTGGTTTTATAGAGCAGAGAGAGAGGGAGTGAGACTTTTGGGCATGAGCGCTTATGCTTCTGTAATAACTCTCTCTCTCTCTCTGCTGTGTAGATTTGGAGTTTTGGGTGTGCTTTATTTCCTTCTTTTTTTTTCCCTTTAGTCTCTCTCAATATATCTAGAAAAGGAATGAGAGATGGGGTTTCTTAACTCTTCCATTTTATTGGTATTGTTTTATTGGTATTGTGGGCATGTGGGAGAGAAGTTTTGTGAGGGCAGGAACGGCCCACGTCGAAGGAGAGAGGAGGGGGGCTGGGGGATTGTGGAGAGGCCGTTTTTTAGGATAGGGATTAGGGACTAAAATAAAGCATTTGAAATGCATCGAAAGCTGACGTTACAAGATGCCCGTCAATAAATGGCCTTTTGAAGGGACTGGTTCTGCTGGGACGTCTAGATCTACGGTCTCTGGCATCCCACGAGCTCCCCGGTGGTGGGGAGTCCAGATCTGTTGACGATCTTACCCCAGTAACCACGGTCCGCCAATCCACCACATCCCTTTGTGCAGGGGCCCGCCGATGGTGGTGCGGCGGAATGTAATTGGTCCACCCACTATCACACCATGGGTCAAATCACACAAAGGATTCTGATATTGGTGGTGGGATGTGTTGTACTTGATTGTGGGGCCTATCTGTTGATGTGCGGACCCTTTCAAATAAATCTCATGTCACTAAGTGATATTTGAAGGGAGCGAGAATATACGTACAT
Organism: Umbellularia californica; assembly: GCA_028538565.1. Classification (NCBI taxonomy): domain Eukaryota; kingdom Viridiplantae; phylum Streptophyta; class Magnoliopsida; order Laurales; family Lauraceae; genus Umbellularia; species Umbellularia californica. The sequence continues at coordinate 36,014,887 of JAPQWN010000005.1, read as the reverse complement.
CCAGAGTTGTTCAGTGCACATCTGTCCATGAGACACTTGATAGACCCCTCTAAAAAAAGACAAACACCCTTCCTTTCTTCTCTTTCCTCTTCCTGCTTGTCTCTCTCTCTGCGCGGCAGCCCACCTCCTCTCCTTCTCCCTGCCTCTCCTTCTCCCTCCCTGTCTCTCTCCCTCTCCTTCTCCATCCTCCCTCTCGTTCTCCCTCCTCTGCCGCTGCCCAAGCCCACCCCTCTCCATCTCTCCCTCTCATTATTCCTATCCCTCTCCCTCCCTCTCCCGCCTTTCTCCTTGTCTCTCCCTCTCCTTCTTCTTCTCCCCAATCGTCATCCATCCCTCTCATTCGACCACTTAAGGCCGAACAAATGAGTATATTGTTCAACCCTAGGTATCCGAACAATATACTCATTTGTTTGGCACTTTGACCACCAGGGCCCGAACAATATACTCAATTGTTTGGCAATAAGTAGCTGAACGGGAGAGGGAGAGAGGGAGGGAGAGGACAAACGACAATCAAGGAGAGGGAAAGAGAAAAAAAAGAGCAGAGGTTGGCGCTGAGAGAGGGAGGGATAAGGAGAAGGAAAGGGGGTGGAGTTGGGCTGCGACAGAGGAGGGAGAAGGAGGGAGAAGGGGAGGAGGGAGGTGAGCGAAGGTGGACTGCTGAGCAAGGAGAGGGAGAGGGAAGAGAATAAAAGGAGGGCGTTTTCATCTTTTTTCAAAAGAGTCGATCAAGGGTCCCATGGACGAATGTGCACCGAGCAACTCTGAATGTGCATATAGTCGCTCCCATTTTTGAAAAGGTAAATTTCAAAAAAAGCCTTAAGTCTTTTACTTATTTCAAGAAAAATAGAATAATCAAAAGTTCTCAAATTAGGATGTAAGTTTTTGGCAAAGTTTTCCAGTTAAAGACAAAGGGCTAAATTAAGTGTTTTCTAGATAAATTTCTCCCCAAAAAAAATTGAAAAGGCTAAAATGCCCTTTTCCTTTCTTTCTTTTTCCTTCTTCTCTTTTCTTCATTTTCTCTCTTTTTCCTTCTTCTCTTTTCTTCATTTTCTCTCTCTTTCTCATCTCTCTCATCCTCTCACCACAACATTTACTGCCATGGTACTAACCCACTTCCTTACCTCACTTACAAACACACCACGTACTACTGCCCACTTGCAAAAGTTTTTGTGCTAGTGATCTTATATAAGTTACTAGTCTCAAAACTCTCCTTCCACCATCATCATCATCAGGATTCCCTAGGGAGGCCTTAAAGAGGTTAATGAGGCAAGCACCGTGAACCTTTCATTCCACAAAACACGTAGAGAAAGAAGGAAGCCTATTTTTAAATCGAGAAACTATGAGAAAGAAACAAAGCATAAGCATTTCCCAATTCTCATATGGGTTCCACTAATTACAAAGAAATGTAAGGGGAATTACCGAAATAGCCACCGTTTAAAAGAGCTAACACTGATACGAATTAGGTCAGTTGGCTCATCTCGAGCCGAAATAACCCTGCAGAGGAAAACCCAATTGCCCGAGATTCAAACTCCCCAATAGTAGAAGCCGAAGCAAGAGACCTTAAACAAATCATCTTCATCGAGGGGAAATTCACTTAAATCGGTGAGATTTTACCCTAATAGCATCATCTTCGATGAAGATTGCAAGCCATGCGGCCAGAAACGCTCGACGAGAGAAAATGGAATCTAGATCATCGACTATTGATTATTAGGAATGAGCCAAGATTACATGTTATGGAGAAGATAAGGTAAGTAGAAAAGGCTCTACATGGGTATCGACAGAAGACAAGGCTAGCACGAGTTGTTTCTGTTGGAAGTAGGTGGGCCTCGTGGATAGATTTTCAAAACTTTTGACCGACTTGATACAAGGATTAAGTACCCATAAGGCCAAAAACCCAATCCAGGATGCATAACCCTCAATCTTAAGATCATGTACAGTAAATAAAACTATCTAAAAGATAGAACAGTAGCGAACAAGCATCTAAAAAAATCTACAACATGCAACGAAGCAGAATATACCTTAAGAGCTCGGTTGTGCTCTAATGGAGAAGTTGATAACTTTCGTTGATGTAGAACTTTTCTACAAATTAAGATCAGAATCTCCAACACCTCTTAGCCTTCCACGCTATGTCCCGAATCGGATCTCTCTTCTTAAGAAGATTGGCGGAATCTTCAAGAGAAAACCCAACTCGAAACTCTAAGGAACTAGAAAAGGAAGAGAGGAGAAAGCAGTGCAACAATTGCACAAAAGAGGCTGGACGTTTTTTACTCCAATTAGATGGACGTCCATGAGGGGTGGATTCCCTTTTGTAATCTCTCAAGCCTCCTTCTTTCCCAATTGAAATAGAAGTTTCACTTCCAATACAATTAGTAAGTATACTATTACCACTATTAGAAGTTCTACTCCAAATAGAAATAGTAACTTTCTAATTCCTTCCTTTTAGAGTTCAAATAGGATTAGTATCTGTCGCGACCACGGACCGGGTTTGGGGACCAATCCGGGATCGGGACTAATTGTGAAGTAAATAAGAAAAGGTATGTTTGATGCCCAAGCGTACACGGGTTCATAAAAGAACACACATTACCCGTGCACGTGATTTCCCACAGGTGTCCGCGGTGAGGATTTTCCAACACACAGAACCATATAGTATAATTGCGGAAGCGTGTAGTAAATCATGCATGTATTTCATTTCCAACATGACAAGACTGATTACATTTGAATAACAAGTATCAGAATGAGCAATGTTCGATAGCGTAACCCAAAAGTACATATTAAAGTTTAATCAAAAGATGATTTAATTACAATTCCCAAAATAGAGGCCAACAAAGGCCAATATAGACAAAACAATATCCACCAAAAAATATAAATCCAACCAATCCCAAAATGTTTCGCATCTCGACAACCCGATGTTTACATAACATCGCCAGCATGCCACTCAACTAGTGGTTACGGTTCTCCGACCGCCTCCTCTGGCTCCTCCTCGGGGAAACCAACAACTGGACCTGAATACCAAAGCAAAGGGTCAGACACGACGGTCTGGCAGGTAGGTGAAAAGATATAAACATTTAATAAAAAAAACATTTACCTTGGAAAACATGTAAACATGTTTAAACAATGACTTTCAAGAAGTAAACGAATCATTTCGTTAAAAACACATATTCAGTAATAAAACATGTAAGGTAGCCAAGGAAATCGGAAGACAATCAAGATGGCATCCACAAGAAGCTAAATCCTCTATCGCCGAAGTAACGAGAGTATCGGGTGTTGACCTCAGTCACCGAAGTGAGGAGGTGCAACCAATTTACATATACATATATAATAATACGGGGCGGGACCACGGTAGCAAACCGGGTATCGGGAATCACGGTAGCGAACCGGATATCGGGAACCACGGGACCGAGCCGGGTATCGGGACGGGACCACGGTTAATAAACCGGGTATCGGGATTCATGCTGTAGCTGGCGGGACGGGAAGGGATCTCCAAGTCAGTGGATCTGCCTTTCAAATTCTGATACATCTTCGTGCTGCCCGGGTGCATGGAATACTTAGTGCTGTGAGCTTCTGCCATGATGTCATTCCTCACATCTTCTATGTTAGGCACACACAAACGATCACGGTAGTAAAGAACTCCGTCAACGATACGAAAATCAAGACGTTCTGCTATATGTTCTACAATCTTGGCCAACTCTGGATCCTGCAATTGACTACTCTTGATCTTCTAAATGAACGAAGGCTCTGACATTGACATATTGGCCATAATAACACCCTTCCTCAGTGGCTGTAGGTCTATCTTCAACTCCTCAAACTGATCGAAAATACAAGTACCGCTTAGATTCGCCATGCCCACTAATTTTCTGCTCAAAGCATCGGCAACTACATTCACCTTCCCCGGGTGATACTTGATCAGAAAATCATAGTCCTTGATATATTCCATCCATCTCCTCTGCCTCATATTCAATTCCTTCTGTGAAAATAGGTACTGTAGGCTGCGGTGATCAGAATGAACCTCAAACTTCTCTCCGTAGAGGTAATGTCTCCACATCTTCAATGCAAAGACGACCGCTGCCAACTGAAGATCATGGGTCGCATAATTCTTCTCATGGTCCTTCAACTGCCGGGACCCATATGCAACCACTTTTCCTTCTTGCATCAACACACAACCAAGTCCAATGTTCGAAGCATCGGTAAAAATGGTGAAACCGCCGCTTCCGGATAGCAAAGTAAGGACTGATGCGGTGGTTAATCTCTTCTTCAACTCTTGGAAACTAGCTTCACACTGATCTGTCCATACATAGGGTGCATTCTTCCTTGTCAACTTCGTCAATGGTGCTGCGATCGACGAAAATCCTTGCACAAAGCTCCGGTAATACCCTGCCAATCCAAGAAAACTCCTGATTTCTAACACATTTTTCGGTCTCTCTCACTTCACTACTGCTTCAATTTTGGACGGGTCTACTGATAATCCTTCCTTGGAGATAATATGTCCCAAAAATGCGACTTGCTCTAACCAAAATTCACACTTATTGAGCTTCGCATACAACTGATTCTCCCTCAAAAGTTACAATGCTATCCTCAGATGCTCTTCTTTGGTTTTGGAGTACACTAAAATATCATCAATGAACACCACTACAAATTGATCTAGGTACTGCGCATATATCTTGTTCATCAACGCCATGAACACTGCCGGTGCATTTGTCAATCCAAATGGCATCACTAGAAACTCATAGTGGCCATATCTTGTCCGGAAAGCTATTTCAACACATCTGATTCTCTGACTCTCAGCTGATGATAACCAGATCTCAAATCAATCTTCGAAAAGTACGAAGCACCTTGTAACTGATCAAACAGTTCATCTATCCTTGGCAATGAATACTTGTTCTTGATGGTCACTTGGTTCAATCTCCGGTAGTCAATACACATTGTCATCGAACCATCATTCTTCTTAACAAACAAAACTGGAGCTCCCCACGGTGAGATACTAGGCATCGCAAAACCTTTGTCCAATAACTCTTGTAACTGTATCTTCAACTCTCCCAATTCCGCCGGAGCCATTCTATATGGTGTAATAGATATCGGAGCGGTCCCCGGTAACAACTCAATGGTGAAATCAATTTCTCTCATGGGTGGTAATCCTGGAATCTCCTCCGGGAATACATTTGGGAACTCCCAAACAATAGGGATCTCCTCCACCCCTTGGGACCGTTTATCCTCCGTGATAAAAGCCAAATAGGCTTCACATCCACTTCTCAAAAGTCTATCAGCTTTCAACGCTGAGACGAACCTTGCATGAGGATTCCTCCTCTCTCTCTAGAATAACACCCCTGCTGGTGTCTCATCCAACTTGAAGGTAAGGGTCTTATGGAAACAATCCATCGTGGCATGGTACCCTGCCAGCCAATTCATCCCTAGGATGACATCAAAATCCTTCATCTCCAACAGAATAAGATCTGCGGGTAACACAACTTCTCCTATCCGGACTGTACAACTAGGGTAATAAACCGTACACACAACTTGTTTTCCTACTAGTGTAGCTACAGTCAAAATGTACTCAAGATCTCTACCATGCACATCAATCAATCTAGAAAATGCATGGGATATGAATGAATGCGTGGAGCCAGGGTCAAACAATATCTTAGCTTCTATCCCACTAACAAGAAGTGTACCTTCCACAACATTGCCTGCTGCCTCTGCATCAGCTTTGTTGACCACATACACTTGTCCTCGTTGCTGTGGCCTTATAGGAGCTTGCTGTTGCCTGCCTTGAGGGACATTTCTGTTCTGTTGCAGGGGACGCTGATTCTGTTATTGTCCTTGCTGACGGACCTGCTGCTGTTGTTGTTGTTGGGGCCTATACTGTTGCGGTGGTGCCTGCTGCTGAAGTGGCCTTGCCTGATTCTGTACTACTAGTGCATTCTGTGGCGGTGCTGGACGTGGTGCTCCTTGAGGCTGTTGATTCTGTCTATTTGGTCTCGGGCAATTCCTCATCTGATGATCCATGGAGCCACATCTAAAGCATGCTCCGGTGATGGTACGACATTGGGCACTCTCATGGTTTTTGCCATAGTGGATACAAACGAGCTACACATTCTGGTCTTGCCTCTGCCTCTTGTTCTGCTGATTCCTTTGCTGGTGATTCTGCTGCTGAGGTTGTCCTTGTCCTTTGCCTTGAGATCTAAGGACCTTGTGGTGGAAGTTCTCGAACTTGTAGGCCCTCTTGATCGCCTCTTCAAAAGTGACCGGTGGTATAACTCCCGTGGCATCCCTCTCGATGATAGGGTGAAGTCCTTCAGCGAACTTGGTTATCTTTTTCTCCGCCGTGTCCACTAATTCAGGGGCATATCTTGACAACCTCTCAAACTTAGTGAGGGATTCTTGAACGGTCGTATTGCCTTGGACAAGCTGTTGAAACTCCACAGCCTTCTGTCTCCTGATGTGCGTGGGTACATACTTGTCACGAAACTGTATCTTGAAGTTTCGCCATGCCACTACGTCAGCCATTGTTCTATACTCTTCCCTTACTGTTTTCCACCAGATGTCTGCCAACCCAGTGAATAGAGATGTTGCCAGCTTTACTCTCTCTCCTCCTGTGCACCTGAAGACTTCGAAGATATTCTCTGTATGGTCCAGCCAATCATCTGCAGTCAAGGGATCTTCTGAGCCAATAAAATCTTTGGGTGCCCTCTTTCTAAATCGCTCAAACAAAGCATTGGGGTCATGCTCCCTCTGATTAATAACAATAGCAGGTTGAGGTTGGACTGGTTCTGGCCTTCTCTGTAACACCTCCAATAACTGTCTCTGCATTTCTGTCAACTCTCTGGCATGATCCTCATCTTTTTTCAGTATTTGCTCTTGAAGTCTAGTCTGATTCTCATTGGCTTGACGCTGCTAATCAAGCATAGCCTGTAACATCTGCTGAAACTGATTTGGCATTATGTTTTCAGTTCTATCTTCTCCAACTGGACCTGTACCCTCAACTGACCCAGTACAATCACTGTTGATTGCGGTGGGATTGCCGTTTACGGGTCGCTTACGAGGTGGCATGATGCTGCAAAACAAGTTGTTAGCACATGATAATCAAGAATAGGGTCACACATTGCTCACGCGATTCTATCTAACGGGAGACCTAATGAATCCTCACCACGTCCTTAGGATTTCTAGTTTCTTTTAATTGCTTGAAACACTTCTCGCTTTGATACCAGTTTGTCGCGACCTCGGACCAGTTTTGGGGACCAATCCGGGATCGGGACTAATTGTGAAGTAAATAAGAAAAGGTATGTTTGATGCCCAAGCGTACACGGGTTCATAAAAGAACACACATTACCCGTGTACGTGATTTCCCACAGGTGTCCGCGGTGAGGATTTTCCAACACACAGAACCATATAGTATAATTGCGGAAGCGTGTAGTAAATCATGCATGTATTTCATTTCCAACATGACAAGACTGATTACATTTGAATAACAAGTATCAGAATGAGCAATGTTCGATAGCGTAACCCAAAAGTACATATTAAAGTTTAATCAAAAGATGATTTAATTACAATTCCCAAAATAGAGGCCAACAAAGGCCAATATAGACAAAACAATATCCACCAAAAAATATAAATCCAACCAATCCCAAAATGTTTCGCATCTCGACAACCCGATGTTTACATAACATCGTCAGCACGCCACTCAACTAGCAGTTGCGGTTCTCCGACGCCTCCTCTGGCTCCTCCTCGGGGAAACCAACAACGGGACCTGAGTACCAAAGCAAAGGGTCAGACACGACGGTCTGGCAGGTAAATGAAAAGATATAAACGTTTAATAATAAAAACCTTTACTTTGGAAAACATGTAAACCTGTTTAAACAATGACTTTCAAGAAGTAAACGAATCATTTCGTTAAAAACACATATGCAGTAATAAAACATGTAAGGTAGCCAAGGAAATCGGAAGACAATCAAGATGGCATCCACAAGAAGCTAAATCCTTTATCACCGAAGTGACGAGAGTATCGGGTGTTGACCTCAGTCACCGAAGTGAGGAGGTGCAACCAATTTACATATACATATACAATAATACGGAGCGGGACCACGGTAGCAAACCGGGTATTGGGAATCACGGTAGCGAACCGGATATCGGGAACCACGGGAGCGAGCCGGGTATCGGGACGGGACCACGGTTAATAAACCGGGTATCGGGATCCATGCTGTAGCTGGCGGGACGAGAAGGGATCTCCAAGTCAGTGGATCAGACTGACAAGGTTATCCAAGCTTAGTGGTGCCGACTCATAGGTCATATGCAAGAAATCGGGCATGTATAAAAAACTTATGATGAAATCGTATAGACGAGCAAAACGGGGTGCTCAAGGCACAAACATTATTTCAATATCGGGTCACATCATATCGGGCATGCATTTCGGGACTATAAAAAAAAAGAGTGCAAGTACAAATACAATGCTTTCGGAATCGATAAATTATAATTCATAAATTTCTGGAATAAACAGTTGAAATAGACTTTCAAAATATCGGGGTTTAAAACTAATTCAAGGTGAGTAGGGATCCCGTATGTCTGTATAATAAAGAAAACCTGGTACTCTTTGAATTGGGAAGACATGCCGGGTTCCTTATACACCATAGTAGCCTCAATGCTTAAATGAATCTCTGTGATGTGGTTTCTCTCTCGAACGGGCTCCTAACAAACCTTTGATCTCTGCTTCGAACACATTCCCAGGTGAGTGGTGCCCATTGCTCTCAAAAAAGTTCACAAGCAATGGGATGGAAGCTCCCTTCAACCCCCCATTATTCATAGAATTCAGGGAATTTCGGTTACCTTGCGGTAAGATGGCGGTTAGCCACCAGTGAGTCCGGCGGTTAACCGCTGGCTGACCGTGAGGCTGATCGTGGGATTTCAGCTCTCTGGAATTGTGACCCCCTCATTTCGGTTGGCTGGCGGTTAGCCGCCGATGGATTCGGCGGTTAGCCACTAGCTGACCGCGTAGTTGACCTCGAGGTTGCAGCTCTCTGGAAAAGTGACCAAAATTGCTTCGGTTAGCCGCCAGTCACCAGACGGCTAGCCACTGGGTTACAGCCAGCTGATCGCCAGCCACGGGAATTTCCTCACTGGGTTCAGATTCAGGTCTTCCCTTCTCCAAACCAATTTCTTTCATTCTCCATTCATTTTCCTGCAACAACATGAGCTAAAAAGCTCCTCCAATTCAACCGTTAACACTTCTCCTATATCAAAGCTTCTACAAACCACTCTCTAATCATTTCCTTCCTCTCCACATTCCAACCCAAATAGAAGGAGAATAACTACAACCACAGTGATCCATTTAAGTCCTAAGCAAGAGCTTCAAAACCACATTTTTAAGGCAATAAATGAACTAACCAACCTCTTCAAGAGCATTTTTTTCACATTGAATACAAATAAAACCAAAGCATTTATGGCAATACAAAATCAATCACACTTGTCATGAAAACCATTCCAAATACAAAACATCAATTCATTCCACTTGCCTCTAGATCTCTAATCAAGGAAATCAAGCTTCTAGTCACTTCTCCAAGTCAAGAACACAATCTACACAAAAACCCCCAAATACAAACCCTAAAATGGGTCAAACAAGGAATAAGAAAAAGAAACCTTCAATAAAGAGGATAGAGCTTCTCTAGAGCTAGGAAAACACAATGATACAAGATTGAGAAGGAAAACTTACTAGGAAGCTCCTCAAATGAGCAAGACTATCTCAAAGAAGGCTTTAGAGTGGAGGTTCCCCTTGAAAGATTATATCAATGGAGAGCACTAGTGGAGAGGAAGAAGATGATGACTTCCATTTCTTGATTTGGGTAAGGTGGGTGGTGCTTTGATGGTGGAGAAGCAAGGAGAAAAGAAAAAGATGGAAACCGTAGGTCTTAGTTGCTCTTGTGCTGGAAAAAAAAGGGGAATGAGGGAGAAGGGTTCCTTTTTATACAAGTTGGGTGTGGGCTCCACCAATGAGAATCTCTAAGGGCTGAAATCACTAATTTCGGGATCTCGAATGAAATCGACGAAGAAGGAAGAAATGATCACCGAAATATCTAGTTTCCAAAAAGTATATGTTTCGCGGGTTTCGGGGATATCGAGTTTTGGGTACAGATTTCATGTAAAAAGACTGTTTTGCCCTCAATGTAAGAAAATCGGGTTTCGGGGTTCCGAACGGGTACGGGATCAACATAAAAGTTGTAGGGATTATCGGGACGAGTGAAACGGGATCAAAATAAGAATTATAGAAATCTCAAGAATCCCCCAAGTAATGCAAAACTAACAAAAAGGAACCCCCAAAGGGTCCCACTAACACAAGACACTAAAATTTCCCAAAGCTATAACAAGATTATACTAATCCAACTTAGTAAATTCTATCAAACACGTTTAGCACTAACACGCGACTAATTAGTACTAATCGAGGTCACTCGGGTCGGGGTCTTACAGTATCTTTCTAATAACTTGGGTTAGCGTGGGGACCACTAGGGATTCCATAGAAAGCTGGCTTCAACTAGGACACGTGACCCCACATGTCATGTGCAATCCGGGCCCACAGTTAATTGCAAATAACACCACTATATAAATGCAATTGCACTCCAGTCTTAGGAATAAATTACAATGAAAACCCTAAACTTACCAATTACCACAAGTAGGGCCCTCTATCAATATCCATGGATCAATTGGAATAAATCTGTCTCTTCCAATCTTAGTTCCACATCTTATTATCCTTGAGCCCTAATTAATCATAGTGATCATCAGTACCATCTAATTAACTCTTAATCGAGATGGGTGCACACTTACTAATGACAAATCCATTAATTGGCACAAGGGGATAATAGAGATAGATTCCATCTTGATCATTCAATGTTCCCACAGTCCTACTACCACATACCCAAGACACCGAGGTGTTGACCTACAGTTGGCCTCACTCATTGGTGACTCAAAGCATATGAATAGATAGAAACTTGAGTTCATCAATGTCTCAGGATTGAGAGCCTATTGCTAGGGAATTATGAGAGCATACCTTATTATTGAGACGGAATTCCATAAGGTGCTTCTCATGGTCCTTCAATACATCCAATGTACCAGCATCATGATTCAGAATCTTCCATTCTGATGATCGAAACAAATCACACTATCTCATAATCAAAGTGCTGCAACCTTATCAGATGAGATGCCCAGTCTCATCACTGGTTTCGAAGATATTTTAAGTATAAGATTTGTGACATATATCTCCCGTGTGTGGATCTCATCCATACATATATATCACATCTAATATACTACTAATGGGACCAGTTAAACTCATGAACCATTATGTCATATGTATTGGTCATGTGCATAAAGTAATAAAATAACATTCATCTCATGAAAGTAAAGCATGATTTTTATTGATAAATAAAGAAATTAATCAATTTATCACATTAACTGATGGATTGAGTCCATACAATCTAACAGTTTCATGGAGCCCATATCCTTAAGGCCGACCAACCTAGACCAATAGATGAAATCCAAACCGTTCTCCCTCTTAATTAAAGGTAGGTTAAGTTTCTCCATGATTGAAGTTGATGCATCCCTACTGACATAAAAAAATCACAAGTGACTCTACTAATAGCACAAGTGACTCTACTAATAGCAAGTCATTTGAAAAGAATGAAATAATGATATAGGACTTCCAAGGCAATCGGGTTCCAAGGAAATCGAACGTCAATGAAGAAAATTTCAGGAGTTTTGAGTTCGAATAATCAAGAAAAGAAAACCAATAGCAAGTCAATTCATACAACATTTGACCATTCAAACATTAGAGCAAAATCAAAGTTCTAAGCGAATGTCTTTCATGTTTGAATACAAGATCCCAAAGTTTCAAGATCATTAAGAATGTGAAAAAATGCAAAGAGGAGCAAAAATCTCAAACTTAGTCCAAAGTTCAATTGAGACATTGCAATCAGACAGTGAACCACAGTCAATGTTTCATCAACTTCTAGAAGCCAAAACATAATGAAATCTTCCTTAGAGTCTGAGCAGATGTTTCAGAATTATTTTCCAGAGTTTTAGAGGAAATGGGAGTCGTTTAGACTAAAATCCAAGCAAAATTTGGCCAATATATGATTGACATGCTAAGATAGGACATTGGATTCAAATCAATATTGAGTTAACTTCCAAGGAAAACTATGTGGAAAGCTTCCTCAATGTCAAATAACTTATTCACCAAAGTCTCAGATCAAATGAAGATCATTTGGATCAAAATCCAAACAAAAACTAACCAAAGACGGCAATTCTACAGGTAGTGTCCGATTGGCCTGGCCGAACATTGTGTGAGAAAGCACATGTTGGTGCTCCTTTTTTAATCCAGATCTTCTCAAACCGCTCCAACCACTTCAGAGGCCTATAAAAACCTCTCACAGAGTGTATTTAAAGGGGACATTGAACAATTGTAAATAATTCTCAAAGGATCAAGCCTCTTCTCCTTTAAGACTAAAGCCTCCCTTAAATTTCCTATAACTACTTCTGCCAAAGGTGAAACTTTATCCAAAGGAGCGTTCCTTCCAAAACCTCGGAAATTGGTGATGGAACGCGCTCCTGCCGAGGGTGCTACTGGGGTCGGCGGACGTGGGAGTCCGTCGGGTCTGGCCCTTTCGCGCCCGGGGGGCTGAAGCGTGCATCAACATTTCTTTGTGTGGGTGTGCCAGATTTTCTATTTTACTTGGAATTGCAAGTGGTAATCCGGAGATCAACCTTCGCAAGTAAAAAGGAAATCAACTTCTTTCAAGTTTTCCATTGCACAAATATTTAAGAAAAGAGACATTTTCTTGGTTTGCCGTGAAAGGCGATTTTGTTTGGCATTTATAGCCGATTTTGGCGTTTATAGCTGATTTACAATTCTCATCAATAATGAAAGACAAGAGTTGTGATTTTTGTCTCTTTTAGAAAAATATAAACAACAATGAAAAGCAAGAAAAGGAGGATCTAACTTTTCAGGAGATTGTGGGGGACTCGTTCAGATGGACGGTCGCAAGCCATGTATGGGCTTCACCATCATCCATGCAGATGAGAACAGAGGATGCTCTTGATTCGCTTGGCTTGGCTATAACCTCAGGTTTTTAGAGGACAAAGACCAAGAGAAGGTCCTATGTCCAATAAAAAGCTAAGTAGACGGGCTGAAAGGCCACGTCTAAGCCATTGGAGGCAGCGGGATAAGGCAAGGACCTTGGGGGGGAGTACCCCCCAAGGGACTTTTTGTCACCTTGTAATGGTGCTTGATGTAGAATTTCTGCAGAATTTTCTCTCTTTCTCTAGACTCCGTCTGTCTGGAATTCGGGATTCTCTGCACCTTTTGATTTTCGATCTTCGGTTTTCCGTTCGTCCTTTTCCGATCCCTTTCTTCTTGGAAAGCTCTCCTATTTATAGGCTCTTGGTAGCCATTAGGAGAGTTTATGGGCTTTAATGGCTTTAATGGGAGGAGTTAAAAGATTTATTTCTTGATTTTGTAACTCCTTTTTCCTTGAATCTGATTGGCCGTTGGAGATTAAGGGCTTTTAATCACCTTAATTACCATAATGGGAGGAGTTTCATGGCTTGAATGCCATGACTTAATTGATTTGTAACTCCTGGATGCTTGCTTCTGATTGGGCCGTCCAAAGAAATGAATTAATGACTGTAATAAAGCTAGTGAATTAACTGCATTAAATGGTCGCCGAGCAGTTGAAGAGTCGCAGGCCGCGCCGCATCTTTTGGGATTCTTTTGGAGATGATCATCGATGGATCTACATGCTGATCGACATCGGATGACCGTGTAATTTCAGACATTGATAGCTAGCAGCAGGCTGGTGACATCTGTCTTGTCGATTTCTCGATCGGTCGGACAGAAAGAGCACTTTTTAGGTCAACCGGTCGGCGATCTTGGAGCGATCAATGATGATTTTATGCTTTTGACGGCGGATCTGAGATGTCGTCGGATATGAGTCAATTTCAAGCACTAAAAATCACATTTTCAGGAAACCACAGGGGCCAAAGTACGCGAAACGCGAAAAGGGGCGGAAAAACGGGTCACCGGCGAAAAATCCGGTGACCCGGACTTCCATGGTCGCCGGCGACCATGGGCCAGGGTCGCCAGCGACCCTGGGGGTTTTTCTCCCCTTTTTGGTCCGTTTTGCGGTCTTTTTCGTCGCCATTTTCTTCTGTATTTTTCCTGACATTTCTTCTCATTTATTGGCTTGATTTCCCTGTAGAAAACTTGATGAGAATCCTTGCTTTTTTAGAGTGCAAAGTTTCCAATTTTCCGGAAAAGCCGAAGGCTTTGTCGCGTAGAGCTGCTGATTTTCCGCCAGAAGCTGAAACTTGGTCAAACGATGTCGGAATGACCTGAAATTTGAGGTGAAGTCTCCTGAGCAATAAATAAGACCAACCATAGGCTTTTGTTTGAGTTTTGAAGCCGTTTGGGGTCCCGTCGCCAGTAGACTTGATTTTGCCGCGAGGGAGATGCCACGCGTTGATGTGCGGTCAAACGATGTCCGATTGACCTGAAATTTGACAGGGAACCTATTGGAGTCATTTTGAGATGATCCATAGGCTCTGTCTTGGAAACCATGGTCCCGGGGAGCTCCGCCGCCGGTAGGCTTGATTTTCTTTCGGAGCGTCGAAACCTGGTCAAACGTTGTCGGAATGACCTGAAATTCGACGTGCAGCCTTTTGGAAGCATGTTGAAGCCACTCATGCACTTGGTTTGATGAGCGAAGGCTTCGGTGGTTCCCGCCGCCGGGAGGCTTGATTTTGCTGCTCGAGCATTGATGGAGGGTCAAACGTTGTCGGTTTGACTTGAAATTTGGCATGGAGCCCTTTTGAGACATGCTCGAGTCATCCGTAGGCTCTGATCGAAGTTTTGACGTCTTTGATGATGTCGCCGCCGGGAGCGCCAATTTAGCTGTCGGCGAAACGAAGTTAGGCCAAATGATTCTGAAATGGCCCGAAACTCCTTGTGTACCCCTCCCTTGGCTGTCTTGAAGGATCTTGCAGTTTTTGTTTGATTCTGACAAGATTTGATTTTTTGGAGAAGTTACATTGCCTATTTATGGTAGGTTGCGACTTCATGCAGCTTTCTTGATGTTGAAGAGGCAAAGTGACATTTTTGGTGTCAACAAATGCCCCCTCGAGGTACAGCGACGAGTTGCTTGACTTTTGTAGTTGATGTGCCTCGAAGAGATTTTTGAAGGAGAGCTTGTGTCTTGACCAAGAGTCTTTGAGCAATCTTTCCTTTGGTAGAGTAGCCTTTGAGCTTCCACGGGAATTTTATGGTAATGAAAGGAATCAAGTACCATCTCGAGGCAAAGTTTTGAAGATGACATCAGGGATGTGGATTTGGGTTTCTGTTTTTGATCTTGTGACCTAACCAGCTATATATGGCAGGTTAGGGGATCGGTTTTGTTTTGATCTTGTAGACCTAACAGGTTGTATGTGGCAAGTTAGGGGATTAGGATTTGGTTTTTGGCTTTGGTCTTGTGACCTAACAAGCTATATGTGGCAAGTTAGGGGACCAGGATTTGGTTTTTGGTCACTCTTTGGGACTGTGTGGGTCCATTGGAGTGCCTAGGTGGTCAAACCTGGCTCATATGGGCTAACTCATGGAACCTTAAGCTTTTTAGGATGGCTTAGATCTCATGTGGGGCCATTTTTGTAAAGAATATCTAAAGATATCTCATTTGAATAGAGAATATCTAAAAATATCTTTAATTGGAGAGAATCTCTCATCTTCCCTTTATTTTGGGAGAGAATATCTCAAGGAATATCTCTTTGGGAGAGAATATCTCAAATCCCCTCCTTTTTGGGAGAAAATCTCTCTAATTGCTTTCTTTTTTGGAGAGAATATCTCAAGGCATCTTTCTTTTAGGAAAAAACCTTTCTAATTCTTTTCTTTTGGTAAGGTTACTAATTAGTAACACTTACCTCTTTCTTTTCTCCTTGTTTCCTTCTTTGGTTTGCTCTCTTCTATAAAAGCAAAGGAAGGTAGGATCTCTTGCTCTTATTGCTTTCTTTTTGCAACAATCTCAAGAGTGCTTCAAGACCAAGAGTTCTTCTTCTTCAAAGATCTTCAAGCTTTTCTTCTTCTTTTTCTCCATCAATGGTTTCAAGTAAGTTTCTTTTTCAAGAAAACTCCTTTCTAGAAAGTAGGATGGTAAAAAAAAAGGTCTTTTCTTTTCTTTCTTTGTTTTTTTTTTCACGTGTTTCTCTTTTCTCTTTTTTGTTTTTTTTTACACGTTTTTTTCTTTTCTTTTTTTTTTCGTGCTTCCTTTTCTTTTTTTTTTTTTTGTGGGCCGTACGGACAGATCCGTACGGATCTGGTCTGTACGGCCACGTGGCCTGTAGGCCACGGCCTGATGGGCCAGCCCCTCTCCTCTTTTTTTTTCTTCTTTTTTTTTTTTTGCTGTTTTCTTTCTTCTTGTTTTTTTTCTTTCTCCCCCTTCTTTTTTTTAGAAAGTTTCTTTTTTTTTGTTCTTTTTTTTCTCCCCTTTTATTTTGAGAAAGTTTCTTTTTTTTTTCTCATCATGATAATGCGTTTTTATGCAAATCTAGATGTTCATGCATGTACTTTTTGTAGATTGAATTTGAGAGCATGATAGCATACCTGAAAATCTTTGCAAATTTGGAAATTTGGAGCTTGCAGCGATGTTGAGCCCTTCTTGATTTTGCGGAGATTTTGAGGTTTTGAAAGTTTGGAGTTTCGGAGCTCGCAGCGATGTGGAGCCCATCTTCAAACTTTCTATTTCTTTCGGGGTATTTCCCTTTTCTTCGGAATTGCCCCGGAACCATGCCAAAATTTCGCCAGATTTTCTTTTAGCGAAATCCTGTCATTTTGATGATGATCTTTTTTTTTTCTTTTCCAACATTTGCAGGTGGTTCCTCCAGAACGAACAAGGGTAAAGAGCCTGCTACAAGCGTACCTCATCGATCCGCCAGATCTTCTAATGTGGCCGTTCAGCAGGCCTGGGAGAAGGTCCAGTATGTTGAGAGAAACTTGGAAGAGTGCGACTCTCTCAACAGAGATGAGATGAGGCAACAACTGATCGCTCTCAAGAGTGAGGAATATTATAAGATCATGGTAAGCAACCGTCCTTGGATTATGGACGATCTGAGGGTTTTGCCCAAGCCTACCTTCTTCTTTGGAGATGCAGTCCCTGACGACGTGACATACCAGAGGAGGTGTTTTCAGTTTTCTTACACAGCTGATGGTGAGAAGAGAACTGTGGTTACCCGGTTAACGTTTGATCATACTATCTCGATCATGAGCCTTTCTCCCACGTGCTCTAAGAGGGAAGATCCTCCAAGCTGGGTGAAAAGGACCAACGTGATCAAGACCGGGGTTTTTGTTGGCGGTCCCTCCGGATATGCGGAGAAGTCGCCTGCCCAAATGGACATGTTGATGCCAGCCAGCGGCTATCAGGGCTCTGATTATCCGTCGGTCGATTTGGGACCGGTGGGCCTTGGCGTTTTTAGCGGTGACGGCAGCAATTGGGTGAAGCCTTTTCGACTTCGTGGCCGTTTCAGTGTTGACTCCGATTGGAAGTCGTGGACTGATCGCGTCCTGCTGATTGGTGGCACCATTTTGAAGGAAGCCGGGATATTTGATGCAGTCCGCGCTTTTAGGGAGACCGTGACTTTTTCCGATGATGCCTTCATGGCTATGTTGGAGTCTTTCCTCCCTCAGACCAATACCTTCGTTGTCACGA
Organism: Umbellularia californica; assembly: GCA_028538565.1. Classification (NCBI taxonomy): domain Eukaryota; kingdom Viridiplantae; phylum Streptophyta; class Magnoliopsida; order Laurales; family Lauraceae; genus Umbellularia; species Umbellularia californica. The sequence goes on along the minus strand of JAPQWN010000005.1, from coordinate 35,997,170 downwards.
ACGGTGAGATTGGTTTTTCTCTGAAGGAGCTGAGCGCCATTACTGGATTGCCCATCCTTGGCAAAATCTATGAGGAGTTCATGCCTATTGACAGCGTCCTTGAGGAGCAGTCAGAGGAGTTCAGGCTTCTGTATTTTCAGCTCGTCGCTTTCTATGACCTTTTGAAGGAGAAGGAGGGCTCGAAAGTCAGGTCCAGCAGTTGGAAGAGTTGTGGCTCTTCGTTTCCTAACTTCTTTGACGGTGGAGAACCTTCTGATAGCATGACCCGGGAAGACAGGAAGAAGACTTCGGCCATGCAGGAAGAGTTGAAGGGTTTCTTCGCGAGCACAAATGCCATTTGCTCTGACATTGCACTGCGGAGAGATCTTGCTGTTTACCTCACTTTTTGGCTAGGTGAGGCTATTTTTGTTGGAGGAGATGGAACACACATCAGGCCGCATTGTATTTTTCCGGCTTGTCAGATGGCGTTTGGAGAGCGGCTTGCTTTGGTGCCTGCTCTTTACTCCTACTTGTGTACCGAACTGCAGGCTGCTGCTTTTTTGGTTCGGCTTGGGCTCCCTATGAATAGGGTATTTTCAGCCCATATTTTTTATTCGTGGTTTGTATACCACTGTCCTGGCTTCCACCAGCTGGGTGCTGCACAGGATGATGATCCTCTGATGATTCGATTGGCTAAGGGAAAAGCCGTATCCGAATCACTTTTGTTTGCCCGCATGAGGATCTGACGGTTCAGGGACGTCGAGATGGGGCAGTCTTCAGTTAAGCTTTCTCCGGAGTTGCGGAAGAAGGCTTTTGATTTTGGTGCCTCCCGAGACTCTACCAGAGCAGGGTCGGGAAGGCATTACTCTTTGACCAATGCAGAGAAGGAGTGGCTTTTCAGCATACGAGTCGGCACGATGGTGTACCGTAGACATCTTTTCGTCGACATCCAGCCGTATGTACCTTCTCGCTTTGCACTTCAGTTGGGCTTCTCTCAAGGCGTTGTTGGAGCGCCTTCGAGTATGGTGAAGCGTTTTGGAGGTTTGCAGGATGGCAGAAATGCATGGGCTTTTTATAGTGCTGAAGACACTACTGCCGCGATTTCTTATCCTGAGCTGTCGACTTTCCGAACTGCCGGCTTCACGAAGTGGTTCGCGGAGAGCTTTTTGGCATATCGGGGGCTTTCCAAGAAGGAGCTTGATGTAAAGCTGTCTTCGGGGAAAGGTACTGGAAAGTCGGATGGCGTCCGGCGAGAGGAAGTTTGGGCCTTCCTTTCTGGAGAGAAGCACAAGATAGGCTTTCTCGATGACCTGGGCGTCATTGGTTCTGAAGCTGTTCGGGAAGTACCTGATGAGGCTTTGGAGCAGCTAGAACAGGAGGAAGCTGAGCTCGACGCTTGGATGCAAGCGGCACAGAGGCGAGCTTCCGTGGAGTCTACTGGCAAGAGCAGACCATCCAGTGAGGAGTCAAGTGGGAGACTTGACTCTGACAGTGGGGCAGGATCTTCTAGGAAGCGAGCCCACAGAAGTAAGAGGAAGAGGAGTCAGCGTCACACTGGGCGGGACGAAGACTCTCCTGATGTGGAAGTCCCTCTCACTGTTAATGAGGAGGTGCCAGGGGAAGCTGACAAACCTCCGGAGAAGAGGATTCGGGAAGAAGAGACCATCGGTGAAGGTATGATTCTTCCTTTTTCTCTTTCTGCTTCTTTCATGGGGCTTTCCATGTTCTGATTTGTTTTCTCACCCTGCTGCTGCTCTCTTTTTTAGCAGAGGATGAAGACTTGGCGATGCCTGAGGTTCCGACCGATGAGGCGGTGATGGAGCCGGTTATGGCATCTGAAGAAGAACCGAGGGACTCTGGAATGATTCCAGAATCTCCAATTGGTATAACTTCTTTCGCTTTCTCTGTTTTTTTTTTTGCCTACGACTTGATTTGCTAACATTTTTCTTGTCAGCTGATTTGCCACAGGATTCCGATGACTTTGAACCATCAATGGACGCAAACGTTGATGATGCTTCCGATGAGTTCATGGAGGAAGAGAGCGTTCCGCCAGTCGTCGAAGAAGGTACTTTGTAGTGATGACCCTGATGATTTTTTTAATAGGATCATATTCATACCTTTTTGTGTTTCATTTGCAGGTTTTGAAGTGACAGAAGAGAGTCCATCGCTTTCTTCAGAACCAGAGCAATGGATGCCAGAGGTCGATCCGGAGGTAGAGACTCCTACAACCAGTTCTGACGCGATAGAGGAGATACCTCGTGCTGAGATTCCTTCTCCAGTGGCTCCAAGTGGAAAGAGTTCTTTTGTTACTCTTCCAATGGGACATGACATGAGCAGCCGATCAACGGAGAAGGGTGAATCTTCATCCAGTTCGTCTCTTCAATTTGCGAAGAAGGTGCTGGCTCAAGTTTTGAGTTCTTGGATCGAGACTCTCTTTTCTGGACACCTGGATGCCGGATTTGGCATGATCCCACATGTACAGGAGATTCTCACTGATACCGAAGAGGTTGGTCTGGATGTCACAGGTGCCAGGGCGATCGTTGATATGATCATTGCACTGGGTGACAAGTGGTTTGAGACCATGGATTTCCCTAACGACCAATTCTTCAAGGAGATGTTCTTGGACCCTGCTGATAAGGCTAAGTCTGACCTGAATGAGGCTACACAAAGCAAGAAGCAGCTAGTTCGGGAGAAGAACTTGGAAGAGCTAGCCATCATCGGATTGAGGCATGACCTTAACGTCCTTGATAGGGAAGTTGAGGAGGCCAGGAAACGTCTTGAGCATTTGAAGGCGCAAGTCGCTGCCAAGTGGGCTGCTATAACAGAGGCTCGTGACAGGGAGAGTGCTCTGATTCGCAGGGTTGTAGATGCCGGTCAAGTTCTCGAGAGGAGGACTCTAGAAAACGAACAATGGCAAACTGCTGGGGAAAAGCTTCCCGGTGTAAAAGACGGGTTACGGCATTCTTCAGCATCTCATGGCAAGTTCCTGAAGAAGCGTGCCTTGGAAACTCTGACGGCTGAGGCCAAAAGTTTGCTTGAGGAGCTGAAGCTTTGGCTGGAGACCATTTTTGGCTGAGCTCCTGATTTTTTTTTTTAGCAGAAACTACTCTTCTTTCTTTTGGTACCACATGTATATATATATTTTTTTTGGTACTTTTTTTTTTGCAGTGCTTGTGAAAACTTTTTTTTTGGTACCACATGTATTTTCTGTACTCTTTGCAAGTACTCATTCTACAAAAGTTACTTTTTTTTTTTTTTTTTTGGTTTTCCCTACGCTCACTTAAATCTTTTTGTGATGAAAGTAATTGCTAAATGAGATTTGATCAAAAGCTTTGTCATTTTGTGAAAATCTTTTGTCAAGTGATTGTTTTGGTAGGGGAAACGAATTTGGCATGAAAGCCGGATTTTTGTGGCATTTACAGCCAGTTTGGTGGCATTGATAGCCAATTTGTGGCATTTATAGCCGGTTTGGTGGCATTGATAGCCGGGTTTTTTGAAAGCCAAGTTTTGGTTTGTCGGCGTGAAAGCCAATTTTTTGTAGCATTGATAGCCAGTTTGTGGCATTTATAGCCGGTTTTGACATGAGAGTTAGGTTTTTTTTGTGTGGCATTTATAGCCGATTTGGTGGCATTGATAGCCAGTTTTGGCAAAAGAGCCAGGTTTTTGGTTTTCAAAAATGCAAGTATCGACTAAGAGTCGCCTCCCTGCTGAATGGTCTTGCAAGTATCGATGGAATGTCGCATCCTTGCTCATTTAGTTGCGAGTATCGATGGAATTTCGCCTCCTCGCGGATTTGGGTGCAAGTATCGATGGACTGTCGCATCCTTGCTTTTCAAAAATTTTGTTTTGCGGGTACTGACTTGATGTCGTTTTGCCCTTGATTTTTGAAATTTGCGGTTTTCTCGAACCTTTGGGTTGTGGATATCAACTGATATGTTGCGTCTCCACGGTTTTAGGTTTTTTTCGAACCTTTTTTGAAATTTGGGTTGTGGATATCAACTAATATGTTGCGTCTCCACGGTTTTTGGATTTTGCAAGTATCGACGAAATGTCGCTTCCCTGCGTTTTTGGGTGCAAGTATCGATGGAATATCGCATCCTTGCTTTTTTTCAAAAATTTTGTTTTGCGGATACTGACTTTGATGTCGTTTCCCCACGATTTTTGAAATTTGCGGTTTTTTTGAACCTTTGGGTTGTGGATATCAACTGATATATTGCGTCTCCACGGTTTTAGGTTTTTTTGAACCCCTTTTTTTTGAAATTTGGGTTGTGGATATCAACCGGTATGTTGCGTCTCCACAGTTTTTTTTTTTGTTTGGGTTTGCAAGTATCGACAAAATGTCGCTTCCCTGCGAGTTTGGAAGTGTTGAACGTGGTTTGTATTCTTCCGATGGGTGCGAGTATCGACTAAGCGTCGCTTCCCCATGGTTTTTTTTTTTGAAAAACCATTTTTTTTGTTTAAAGACACGAGGGTCGTAAATTTTGACTTAAAAAACCATTTGGCGGTAAAAGGCAGGGTGGACTAGGGTGGAAATCCCTGAATCCGGATTTTCATTTCAAACCATGAATTTTGGGTTCAAGGATCGAAAATTTTGGTCAAGTCAGGGAGGGGCTCCTAAACTTGGATTTTTTTTTTTGAACAATGAAACGATGAAAGTAAGCATTGTTTTTTGAGTTTCTTTAGAAATTTCGACATTTTGATATGAAAATTCTAAAGGAGTGGGTTTGATGAGCAAGGACCTGAAAATAGGCTTTTGCCGTGCAGGCATTGCTCTTACCCAGTTGGGTAAGTCTTCAAGGGTAGTACCGCTTTAAGAACTTGCCATTGATGGGCAGCATACACCTGTCGCCTTCCATGTTTAGGAGGGCATATGCGCCGTTGGAGAAGACCTTGTCGATGACGTAGGGTCCCTCCCATTTTGGCTCAAACTTGCCTTTGGACTTGTGAGCGAAGACCATTGGTCTTTTTACCGCAAGAACCAAGTCACCCTTTTTGTAGGCGCGTTGCCTGACCTTTTTGTCAAAAGATCCTGCCATGCGTGCTTGGTAAAGTTCAATGCTTTGTCGAGCTTCGAGCCGTCTCTCGTCGAGATTGTCCAGCTCATGGAGTCGCAATTTGACATTGCTTTCTTGAGTCATGTCATTTTGTAGAGATACCCTCAGAGAAGGAATTTGTACCTCTAGGGGCACGACAGCTTCGCATCCATAGACCAAGGAGAATGGTGTGCTATGGGTTGGTCCTCGAACGGTGGTTCAATAGGCCCACAAGGCTTCAGACATCTTGTCGCTCCAGTCTCTTTTGTGACTAGAGACCATTTTCTTGAGGATTTTGCAGAGTGTCTTGTTGAAGGCTTCTGCTAATCCGTTTGCTGCCGGATTGTATGGAGTCGAAGGACAGCTTTGAATTTTGTATTTGTCGCAGAACCTGTAGAACCGATGATCCCGAAATTGTTGTCCGTTATCATGGACGAATCTTTTAGGTATGCCGAAACGACAAATGATGTTGGTACGTAGGAATTGAAGGACTGATGAGGTCTTCATTTCGTTGAACGCAAATGCTTCTGACCACTTGGAAAAATAATCCGTTGCGGCGAAGATGAAGCGATGACCTTTGCTTGAAGGGGGAGAAATAGGACCTATGATGTCCATACCCCAGGCTTCGAAAGGCCACGAGATTGCTGTAGGGTGTAGCCATTCCGGAGGCATGTGAATGTAATCTCCGTGAACTTGGCATAGCTGGCAGCGTTTGGCAAATTGCATTGCATCAGCTACCATGGTAGGCCAATAGTAACCTAACCTTTTTATCTGATCATAGAGCTTAGGACCTGCCTGATGGGCTCCACAAAGACCAGCATGAACTTCTTTAAGTGTTTCTTCGGCCTCTTGTTGTGACAAGCAGCGTAGAAGTACTCCGTTGAAGGATTTCCTGTAGAGGATTTTTGAAGTAATATCCAAATGAAAGTTTGGGGCTCGCCTTTGGATGCTTACCCGTTCTTTTGGATCTTCAGGTAGGATTCCGAACATAGTGTAATCAATGAACGGATCCCTCCAATCGCCAATTGAAGGTTGAAGGATAGAGATCCGACTTCCAACCACTCGGTGGCATTCAGCAACTGCTTGGTGTGTGTTAAGAGGAGGGAGGATCCTTCTCTCGCACACTGTGATTTGCATGTTTTCCCCTTCCTGGATCGCCATTGATGCGGCAAGTCCGGCCAGGGCATCTACACGGATGTTTTCACCTCTACGAATGTGGGTGATGTGACAGATGTCAAACTTTTGCAGAAGCGATTGTGCCTTGTTGTAATAAGGCAGCAGATCGAGCTTCCTGACTTCATATATCTGATTCATCTGGTTGACGATTAGTTGAGAGTCTCCAAAGACTTCCAGCATAATGATACCGGATTCGATGGCGAGTTCCAATCCTAGGATCAGAGCTTGGTATTCAGTTGCATTGTTTGTGCATGGTTCCAGTAGCGAGAAAGCGTGTGGAATCATGTATTTGTCGGGGCTAACAAAGAGGATGCCAACTCCCAAGATCAGCTTTCTTTTTTCATTTGTCCTGGTTGCACCGTCAAAGTACATGTCCCAGGAGGCATTTGGTGAGGAAGTCTCCACGTTGTAGATAGGTTCGTCTGGGAGATCATCTCTGAGTGGAGAATCTTTAGGCAATGGATGCTCTGCGAGAAAGTCTGCTAGAGCTTGGCCTTTGATTGCTTTTTGTGGTACATACCTAATATCAAATTGTGACAAGAGGATGGACCATTTTGCCAGTCGGGCATTGAGAGAACCTGCCTTTGTGACAAGGACCTTTAAGAGGTTGATCCTCGAGACCAGGTAGACTGTGTTGGAAAGCAGATAGTGACGTAGCTTTTGTACGGCGAACATCACTGCAAGGCATTCCTTTTCGACTAGAGAGTAGCGATGCTCTGCACCTACTAGCATGCGGCTGAGGTAGTAAAGAGCAGCTTCTTATCTTTCATCATTTTCTTGGGCAAGCAGAGCACCCAAAGAGTGATCAAGGGCTCTTGTGTACAAGATGAATGGTTTCCCAGTGGTAGGAGCAGCTAACACTGGAGGTTTGGTTAGGTTTGACTTGATATCTTGAAATGCGGCTTCACAGTCAGCATCCCAGACAAAGTTTACACCCTTTTTCATCAATCGAGAGAATGGACGACACTTCCCCGAAAGATTGGAGATGAACCGTCTGATGTAGGCCAATCTCCCTTGAAGCCCTTTTAGTTCCCTTAAGGTTCTTGGAGGGGGCATTTCTAGAATAGCCTTGACTTTGATGGGGTCAAGTTCTATTCCGGCTTTCCGAACTAGGAATCCAAGGAACTTACCCGACGAGACGCCGAAAAAGCATTTCAGAGGATTCATCCGCAGTTTATGTTTGCGAAGTCGGAGGAAGACTTCTCGAAGATCTTTGAGATGGTCTTCTTTTCTTTTGCTTTTGACGGCGAGGTCATCAACGTAACATTCGACCGTCTTGTGTTGCATATCTTGGAATATTTTCATCATAGCCCTCTGATATGTGGCACCGGCATTTTTCAGACCAAATGGCATAACAGTATAGCAATATACGCCAAATGGAGTCCGAAATGATGTGTGTTTTTCATCCTCGGGATGCATCTTTATCTGATTGTAACCAGAGAAGCCATCCATGAATGTCATTTGCTCGAATCCGCAGGTATTGTCAATCATCACCTTCGGTATGGGGAGCGGGAATTCATCTTTAGGGCAAGCGCCATTCAGGTCTCTATAGTCAATACAGACCCTGATCTGCCCAGTTTTCTTTGTCACGGGGACAATGTTGGCCAACCATTCTGGATGTTGTTCCTCACGGATGAAGCCGACGCTTTTGAGCTTTTGAACTTCTTGTTCAATTTTATCCATCACATCTGGACGGAATCTTCTTTGGCCTTGTTTGACAGGCTTGATTTCTTCTTGAAGATTGAGTTTGTGGACTGCTACTTTGAGGTCTAAACCAGGCATTTCAGCGTAGGACCATGCAAAGCAATCAACGAACTCACGAAGAAAAGCGATATACTCGGGTAATTCATCATCCTTTATATTCTTGCTTATGAATACAGGACGTGGGTTATCTGGTATTCCCAAGTCTATCTTTTCAACAGGATCTTCTGTTAGAAGGTTCGAAGGTGGTTCATCCACAATATTTTCGGAGGCTTCCAGCTCAACAAAACCTTCTGGGATTCCAAGGGCATTTGTAGACCGAGGGTTTGTTCCTTTCCACGGGTCTTCTTGATTGGTGATCTTCTCAAGGCTTGCTATGAGATGGTCCCAATCGCCTGTTGAAACTGGGTCGAAGTAAGGTACTTCTTTTGGAGACGAGGGCTCTTCTGGGTCAGAATAGCACAAGTCTGTATTATCGGACGATTCCTCTTTATCATCAGAGAAATCGTACCAATTGGATGAGCTTCCTGGATCTTTGTCAGGTAACTCTTTAAAGAGATATCCAGGGAGATCGATGTCTTCATGGACTTGAGATGTTGAGGCTTGGTCGGTAAAACGACTTTTAAGCTTTTGTGTCAACTGTCTCAGATGAGTGTCGGGATCATACCCTAACCCAAATGAAGACTTTTCTACATGACCGTAGAGTCTCCAATCTTCCAGCTGGCTTTTGGTCAAGGCGGGCCCCAATGGCGTGAGAATACCGCGTCTTTCTCCCAAACCGACTGGGTTTTGAGCGTCATAGCCCATTTTCTTCATAATTGCTTGTGCCACAGGACTATATAGAGATAGCTGAGGCATACCTTCATTTTGGAAAGGTTCCAGCATGGAGTTTGATGAATAAGCGTCCGATCTATGGAAGAAGATCGGCCTTTTCTTTGGTGATGTTGCCGGAACAACAAAGGAAGCATAGTAGGATCTTCTACGTCAGCAGGTGTCTTCATCGAAGTGAGAGCAGGCTGAACTTGTTGAGTGTCAGCTTGGCTTGACGAGGTGTCGTCTTCTGGCTCTGAGTCCGAATCCGTGTCTTGCTTGATAGACACGAAAGAGACAACAAATTTGCCCCCAGGCTTTTGCTTTGCCTTCTTCACTCTGGTTGTGATGACCAAAGGTTTTGAAGATTTGAGGGAGATGACGAAGGGAGGTTGACTGCTCTCTTCGGATTTACCAGAGTGTTTGTTTTTTTCCGGTGATTTTTGAGGAGTCTTGCCTTTATCTTTCTGGAGATTTTCAGCAAAGGGTGCTATTTCCACTTTTTCTTCTTTTTCGCCTTCATACATTTTGGGAGTCTGTGAAGTGGACTTCTTTACCTTTGAAGGGTCTTCTGTCCGCAAACACTCGATGTACCATGCCGTCGTCGCCGACGAACTTGATGCGTTGATGTAGAGTTGAAGGGACAACACCATTCTCGTGTATCCAGGGGCGTCCGAGAAGGATGTTGTAGCATGAAGGGGTTTTTATTGCATACACAGTGACTTCAGAGATAAGATCACCGATCTGCAATTTGAACCTGATTTTGCCGATAGGCCTTTGAGTACTCCCATCGTATCCAAAGATAGATACAGATGTGTGGCTTAGCTTGCTGGGTGGGATGCCCAACTCTTCAAGAGCCGAAGTGGAGATGAGGTTGAGTGCAGAACTTGGGTCGACCTGAACTCTGTGTATAGGCATTTCCTTGATGTACCCTGTGAAGTACAGGGGTCGGTTGTGCCTTGCTTCGCCAAGTAGGAGGTTGTCCTTTGTGAAGGCGATGGTTGCACTGGCTGCTTTTTGCACCGAGAGGCATTCAATGCATGATCCCTCAGTTTTCTTTTCTCCCTTTGAGGAAGTTTCAGAGTTTTTGACCCGGTAGTCCATTTCAATTTGGAGGACTTGCGGGGCATGTTTGTCGACATCCTCATTCAGTTTTTGTAATTCTGAGATGAGATTATCACGAGTGCGTGGAGACATTCGTAATAAATCCAGGATGTGCAGTCGTGCAGGTATGTGTTTGAAGTGCTCGATCAAATCATACTTGAAAGCCTCCTTAGGGCCTGTATGTTCATCATTGTTGCCACTGGGGGCGCTTACAACATCTTTTCCCGAAGGATTTACATAAGTAAAGGAAGATTGGTTGTAATTTTTGTGGTAGTCCCGGTCCGAGCGGGTGCCTCTACCAACTTCGAGAGCTTCTTGAGAAGGGTCTTCGCTTGGAAGATTGTCCTCAGGATCAAGAGGCTGTCGTTTCTCATTTACTGAGGATGCGTCTGCAGCAGAATTGCCATCCTCAGTGATTGTGTTGCATGGAGCATTTTCCGGGAGCGAGTCCTGAACAGCATCCAGCAGCTTTTCTTCTTCGTTGACCCATCCATCATCCCAAGTTGGGTTTTCTTCATGATGATGAGTCGGGAAGAGCGTGAGTTCTGAAGTCACAGTCTCAGGGGACGAAGCCTGAGAGGGTGTCATCTCTGTGAAAGTCACGCGAGACGAGGTAGCCCCAGAAGATATGGTGCTAGGTGTCGCCGATGTGTAAGTGATCTCATCAGATGATGCATCGGAAGAGCTATAATCCCGAATTATCACATTACAGGCAGCTCTTAAAGGAGACCTGCTCGGAGTCAAACTCATCCTCAGATGTAAGAGGATCATCTACCCAGCAATTTTCTCCATTTTCAGGAGTTGAGGGAGGAGGTACCTGGTGGGCTTCAGGGACTTCCGGCTCTAGATTGTGAGGAATCTCGTTGACGCGGTCTTGCTCTTGTTCTAGAGCGAGATGCTGCAAGATCCTCGCATATTCTTCAAGATCAGGCATGGGAGCCAAATCTTCTTCTTCGTCTGCTCTTTGTGGCTCAACATGGTTGATTTCCACTGGAGCAACGACGGGTGCTGGCTCAACAACATTTTCTTGTACAGCCTCTTGATCTTCCTCATCATCAGACCAGGATCCTTGTGGCTGTAAGGGGTTATACCAGATTACTGGCATAAGGTGAGTTTCAGGAACCCATTCTTCGTCGGAGAGATACTCTCCTGTTTCAAGAGATTCCTCCCACTCGCCGGTGTAGTTGGGCTCGAATCCATCGTCGGTGTCGCTGGACTCGTATCCATCAATGGAGAATCCAACTACCGAGTTGCAAGAGTATGATGCCCCCTGCATAGCTTCTTTTTTGAATCGAGGTGGCATGAAATCACTGAGAGTGAAGTTTCTTACCGCCTTTGAAGTCTCTAGAAAGGACGTTTCTGTTGCCCCGAGTAAAGTGGTAGAGGAGGCCTCTGCCTTTTCATTGATTTCTTGTTTTGGCTGGGTCTTCTCTTGCCGTTTGAGCCTGAGGAGATGTTTCCTAGCCTGCCTTCGCTGTTGAGCTGTCGGCTTTGTTTTTACGATCTCCCAGTTTTCATCTTCCAGGAGATCGGGATGTACCCATATGGGTTGTCCGTCTGGTGTCGGGTAAGGAACCAACACTTCGGACGTTTGAATTCTTTTTATCACCTTGAAGGAAGTAGTGATCTTCTCTTCTGGTGATTTTGGTGTTTGTCCACGTGACACCATGTTGACGGAGGCAGACCCATAGTTTTTGTCAAAGGTGATGACTCCATTTTTCCACATCTCGTTTATCTTCTCTCTCACAACAAAGCATTGATTGAGAGGATGCGAGACCATCTGGTGGTATGGACAGTACCGAGGATCGTTGGTTTTGCCAACATCGCCCGGTCTTTTGGGTTCAGGCAAGGTGAGCTTGCCGTTTGCCACGAGAGCCCCGAAGATTTTGTCAACATCTTCATCGAACGGGTATTTCTTTTCTACTCGCTCTTTGAAGGCATCAGAGAGTTCAGGTCTCTTACCTGCAGCTCTGTTTTCAGCTTTCTTTGGTTGCTGAGGAGCTGACTTGGTTTGCACATTGAGGACCGCTTTTTTCTTTGGTTTAGAGGTTACAATGGCGGTTGGCTCTTTTCTTGATGACTTCTGATTGTTGAGGTCTTTAATCACCGTTTCAGCTTCCATAGAAGCTTCTAGGAGTTCTCCCAGGTTTTTTGATTTGTTGCCGATGATCATGGAGCGGATTCTAGCTCTCACGTTGTTTCGGCAGATGTCGACTAGCGACGCTTGTGGCAGTACATCTGAGCATTTGTACGCCATTGCTTTCCACTTGTGAATGAGGTCGTATGTTGACTCATTCTTCCCCTGCTTCAGGCTACAAAGCTGAGCCATAGTAGAGGGATGATCCTCACCTTTGAAGTGAGTCAGGAAGCGTGTCTCTAGCATGGCCCAATTTTGGATGGAGTCCTCCGGAAGAGTGGAGTACCAATCGATGGCCGTACCTTTTAGGGTACTTGCAAAGAGGCGAATCTTGAGTGCATCTTGATCCGCGATAGCTCCCGTCAAAATCTTGAAGTGGATGACGTGCTGTCTGGCTAATCCTTTCCCCGTATATGTTTAGAGAGTAGGATGTTTGAATTTTGTTGGGAATGGGACTGAGTCCATCCATAAGGGATATGGTGGCTTGATCCCATGCTCCTTGAGTATATCCTCTTCTTTTGCTTTGGCGAGGATACTGTCTACGTCGTTTTTGGTAAGGGAGCGTGACTCATTTTCTTCTCCATTTACCTCCTCATCTTGAGGATTCAGAGGAAGTTCATTGTTCGCCTGATTTTGAAAGGCGAGGAGAAGATTTTCCATCAGAGTTTCAATCCTCTGCTGGCCTTGTTCCAACTGCTGGATGCGTGTGATCGCATCATCTGGAGGTGGATTGCGAGGTGGTGGCTCAGAATTTGTGGCCAGGACGTTCATCCCTCATGATTCAAACGAAGAAACTGTCCTGGTGACTGAGCTGGGGCTCATTCTTTTTTATGAAGAGCTTGAGGAAGGATCGCTCTGCCGTCCTTGGCTTGAAGGAGCAGGGGATTCTTCGTGATGTCTTTGTGTCCTGGAGACGCTACGAGTCACCGGACATCGGACATGGATTCTAGATGCTGACTTTTGGCGTCTTCTGGTTTTTCTAACCATATGGACAGCAGCAACTTGGTCGGGTCTTTCTTTTTCGACCCATTTTTGAGAGGCTTGAAGTGTAGGTGGCTGAGTCCTTTGCTTCTCTAGTCTCTTTTGTCGGTACGACGCATGGCGGCGTACACGACGAGCAGCTTGAGCTTCGGTCAACTCTGGCTGGGCTCTGACGATGAAGGATGTGCTCCCTCGGGCGCAGCAGCCGAGCTTGTCTTCTTTGTAATTGGGCAAGGACAGGATGCGGACCCGGTCCTTTGCCTGTTGCAGTGAAGCTTTGAACCTTTCGAGTTCGGCCCCTGTAGAGATGAAGGGTCGAACTGAAGGAGTGTAGGCCTTGGCAGGTGCTTGTAGAGGCCTAGTGATGCATGATCTGATTTTGGGCTTGTGGGAGCAAGCCGGTTCATGCTGGGTTGACTTGGGAGTCAAGTTGGAGATGGGTCTCTCCTCTTTCATGTAGGCAAGAGGGTAGAACTGGTTCTCTTTGAGTGGGGCCAGGTATGCTGGCTTGGTGGAGGTTTGAGACCTTCTTTGTTTTGGGGAAGGTCTTGGAGACCAAGTCTTAGGGTAGACCTGGTTGGTTGTTGGTTGAGGTTTCGCGGGGATGCCGCGGGTTTTAGTATTCTTGGGGTTCGCCCTTGGTGTCACAGAAGTGACACGTTGAGGGGCGATCTTCTGCTTCTCGGCAGTTGCCTTTGGTGTCACAGTAGTGACACGTTGCGAAGCGACCTTCTGCCTTTTGGCAGGAGCAGTTTCTTCTTCGGGAAGTGGGAATGGTCCCAGTGTCCCGAAGACAATGGTCCGGGGAGTCGAGGTCGACCCGGAGTTCAGAGAGTTGCTGAGGGAGTTGGTGCTTCGGCAGCTAGCAGGGCGCTTGTAAGTGTGCTCGGTTTGCTTCTGTTGAAGCATGAGCTGGTGCTTGTTTTCATCGAAGGTGATGATCAGTGAAGCTGCCATTGTTAGTTTCAAAATTTCTGAAACAAGACCACATCCATTAGTAATCACAAGAATATGATGATCATAAATGGGGAATTTTATTATTTTGTCTTTTCAAATCGCTCAAGGGACATGACCCAAGCAATATGAAGAAGGCAAAAAGCCATAGAGGGTACAATTGTTCTGGTTGCAAGCATGGTAGGCTCGAAATGAGCGTTCCAATGACTGCTAGAAGCAATTGTATACCTAAATTCGACTTATCGAGAAGCGGAGCTTGCTCGAGATAAGAAGAATATAAGGTAGGAGTTACAAATGTGCCGGTCACAGATACAGTAGACCCTGAAAGGGCGTACTAGTACCGCTATGCACAAATGTTGGAGATCGCATCCATGAGATGGGATTCTCTGTTTTGAAAGGTCAGAAATGGATTCGTCAAAGAGAGCAGGTGGCATTCCGATTCAAATACGGGCTCAACGATTTCCGCGAGCGCCAGTACTCAGAAGGAAAGAGACCACAATTTCTCGAATCTGAATCCAAAAGTGACGAGTTTTTTTTTTTGAAATGTCAAGATTGGTTCCATCAAGGAGAGCAAATGGTATTCCAATCTGAACACGGTCTCGGCGATTTCCGCGAACGCCAGTGCTCAGAAAAGAAGAAACCAAAATTTCTCAGATCTGAAATCAAAAGTGACGAGTTTTTAAAGATTTTTTTTTTGAAATAATTTTTTTTATTTTATTATTTTTTTTATTTTTTTTAATATATATTTTTTAAGATTATTTATTTTATTTTTTTGAAGATTTTTTTTATTTTTATATATATATATATATATTTTTTTGAAGGTTTTTAAAGACGAGAGAGTACACATAGGCCTCCTAACCCGGTCTTATGAAACCTCAATTGATAGAATTGCCCCCAGGTAAGGGTAGGATTACTTAATGAACCCGTTTGGAGGACCCTTGCCTAGAACAGTCAAGCTGTCTCCACACTCTGGACAAGGCTTTTCTTGAGTCAATCATGATCAAAGAACGCAATTGGTTTAACCTTAGTGGTCTATGTCTTTTTTTCCAAATCCCAAATAGACTCATCGAAGAGAAACGATGGCCCAAAACCTTAGTCGAACGGCCTCAACATTTCTGCAAGCACGACGAACGAAAGGATAGGATCAAAGCTTCTCAATTTTGAATCAGAACTAAGAAAACTGATTTTTTGATTTTTTATTATTTTTTTTATATATATATTTTTTAAAATCTCTAATGAACTCATCGAAGAGAAACGATGGCCCAAAACCTTAGTCGAACGGGCTCAACATTTCTGCAAGCACCAAAGAACAATAGGATAGGATCAAAGTTTCTCAATTTTGAATTCAAACTAAGAAAACTGATTATTTTTTTTGAGTTTTTTTTATTATTTTTTATTATTATTTTTTTGAAATCTCTAATGAACTCATCGAAGAGAAACGATGGCCCAAAACCTTAGTCGAACAGGCTCAACATTTCTGCAAGCACCAAAGAACGATAGGATAGGATCAAAGTTTCTCAATTTTGAATTCAAACTAAGAAAACTGATTTTTTTTTTGATTTTTTTTTGAAAAGAGAAAGAGTGGAAACAAACTCAAAGAAATAGAAATTTCCAAAAAATCCCATCTAATTTTTTTTAGGATGCAAAATCCAACATAGGCTACCAGCTAGAAAGTAGCCAAGGAATCCAGAAAAAAAGTATAAGCATAGAGCAAAAAGTATGATATGCAAATATTTCATTTCCGAGCACTGTGTTCTCAAATGAACGAGTCCCACCGGGTGTGCCAGCTTGATGGAACGCGCTCCTGCCGAGGGTGCTACCGGGGTCGGCGGACGTGGGAGTCCGTCAGGTCCGGCCCTTTCGCGCCCGGGGGGCTGAAGCGTGCATCAACATTTCTTTGTGTGGGTGTGCCAGATTTTCTATTTTACTTGGAATTGCAAGTGGTAATCCGGAGATCAACCTTCGCAAGTAAAAAGGAAATCAACTTCTTTCAAGTTTTCCATTACACAAATATTTAAGAAAAGAGACATTTTCTTGGTTTGCCGTGAAAGGCGATTTTGTTTGGCATTTATAGCCGATTTTGGCGTTTATAGCCGATTTACAATTCTCATCAATAATGAAAGACAAGAGTTGTGATTTTTGTCTCTTTTAGAAAAATACAAACTACAATGAAAAGCAAGAAAAGGAGGATCTAACTTTTCAGGAGATTGTGGGGGACTCGTTCAGATTGACGGTCGCAAGTCATGTATGGGCTTCGCCATCATCCATACAGATGAGAACAGAGGATGCTCTTGATTCGCTTGGCTTGGCTATAACCTCAGGTTTTTAGAGGACAAAGACCAAGAGAAGGTCCTATGTCCAATAAAAAGCTAAGTAGACGGGCTGAAAAGCCACGTCTAAGCCATTGGAGGCAGCGGGAGAAGGCAAGGACCTTGGGGGGGAGTACCCCCCAAGGGACTTTTTGTCACCTTGTAATGGTGCTTGATGTAGAATTTCTGCAGAATTTTCTCTCTTTCTCTAGACTCTGTCTGTCTGGAATTTGGGATTCTCTGCACCTTTTGATTTTCGATCTTCGGTTTTCCGTTCGTCCTTTTCCGATCCCTTTCTTCTTGGAAAGCTCTCCTATTTATAGGTTCTTGGTAGCCATTAGGAGAGTTTATGGGCTTTAATGGCTTTAATGAGAGGAGTTACAAGATTTATTTCTTGATTTTGTAACTCCTTTTTCCCTGAATCTGATTGGCCAATGGAGATTAAGGGCTTTTAATCACCTTAATTACCATAATGGGAGGAGTTTCATGGCTTGAATGCCATGACTTAATTGATTTGTAACTCCTGGATGCTTGCTTCTGATTGGGCCTTCCAAAGAAATGAATTAATGACTGTAATAAAGCTAGTGAATTAACTGCATTAAATGGTCGCCGAGCAGTTGAAGAGTCGCGGGCCGCGCCGCGTCTTTTGGGATTCTTTTGGAGATGATCACCGATGGATCTACATGCTGATCGACATCGGATGACCGTGTAATTTCAGACATTGATAGCTAGCAGCGGGCCGGTGACATCTGTCTTGTCGATTTCTCGATCGGTCGGACAGAAAGAGCACTTTTTAGGTCAACCGGTCGGCGATCTTGGAGCGATCAATGATGATTTTATGCTTTTGACGGCGGATCTAAGATGTCGTCGGATATGAGTCAATTTCAAGCACTAAAAATCACATTTTCAGGAAACCACAGGGGCCAAAGTGAGCGAAACGCGAAAATGGATGGAAAAACGGGTCACCGGCGAAAAATCCGGTGACCCGGACTTCCATGGTCGCGGGCTGCGACCCTGGGGGTTTTTCTCCCCTTTTTGGTCCGTTTTGCGGTCTTTTTCGTCGCCGTTTTCTTCTGTATTTTTCTTGACATTTCTTCTCATTTATTGGCTTGATTTCCCTGTAGAAAACCTGATGAGAATCCTTGCTTTTTTAAAGTGCAAAGTTTCCAATTTTCCGGGAAAGCCGAAGACTTTGTCGTGTAGAGCTGCTGATTTTCCGCCAGAAGCTGAAACTTGGTTAAACGATGTCGGAATGACCTGAAATTTGAGGTGAAGCCTCCTGAGCAATAAATAAGACCAACCATAGGCTTTTGTTTGAATTTTGAAGCCGTTTGGGGTCCCGTCGCCAGTAGACTTGATTTTGCCGCGAGGGAGATGCCGTGCGTTGATGTGCGGTCAAATGATGTCCGATTGACCTGAAATTTGACAGGGAACCTATTGGAGTCATTTTGAGATGATCCACAGGCTCTGTCTTGGAAACCATGGTCCCGGGGAGCTCCGCCGCCGGTAGGCTTGATTTTCTTTCGGAGCGTCGAAACTTGGTCAAACGTTGTCGGAATGACCTGAAATTCGACGTGCAGCCTTTTGGAAGCATGTTGAAGCCACTCATGCACTTGGTTTGATGAGCGAAGGCTTCGGTGGTTCCCGCCGCCGGGAGGCTTGATTTTGCTGCTCGAGCATTGATGGAGGGTCAAACGTTGTGGTTTGACTTGAAATTTGGCATGGAGCCCTTTTGAGACATGCTGGAGTCATCCGTAGGCTCTGATCGAAGTTTTGACGTCTTCGATGATGTCGCCTCCGGGAGCGCCAATTTAGCTGTCGGAGAAGCGAAGTTAGGCCAAATGATTCTGAAATGGCCCGAAACTCCTTGTGTACTCCTCCCTTGGCTGTCTTGAAGGATCTTGCAGTTTTTGTTTGATTCTGACAAGATTTGATTTTTTGGAGAAGTTGCATTGCCTCTTTATGACAGGTTGCGACTTCATGCAGCTTTCTTGATGTTGAATAGGCAAAGTGACATTTTTGGTGTCAACAATTGGTACTCAACTTTTGGAATGTCCCTCCAAAGGATGAAACCAATCATCTAAGGTCCTTTACCAACCATCTCACACCCAAAACCCATGATTTTCAAGATTTTAATTTCTTTGTCTTTCTCACTTATAAGAATTTGAACGTCTTTGATGTTAGAAACTAGTAGCAACCAGGATCTCTAGATATTGCGTACAAATCACTGTGGAAATAACTTTGGAAAAATATACCTACGAGATCTCTTTGATTTGATCTCGATCTTACAGTAACCCAAAAAAACTCAAGATCTTCTACTGTATTCCTATATGCTCGAAATCGCACTAGGGAGTGGGCCTCTTTTGCGAATTCTCTTTGCTCTCCCAAAACCGAGATTTCTCTCTTCTTAATCTTGTATATTAACCTAGAGAGCAGTAAAGCATATTTATAGGCTACAATAAGGACCTTAAGAAGGAAATAAGGATAGGCTCCTTATGGAAATAGGAAAGCCTAATTCGAGCCAAATTAGAATCCTAGTTCCATAAATTACAATCTTGTCCACTAAAGAATTGTAATTGCACTCCAGTCCTTATTCTCAAAATTATATTTCGACCTTCTTGTTATTAAATGCTTATCAATCTCCCCATGTTAAGATTTTAGATATCTATCGATTAAATAATTACTGACAACTATATTTAATCGATATCTTTATAATTCCTTAAGACCTTACTCTTAACTTATTTGATATGTCGGACACAAAGTCCACCTGCAGGGTTTGACATAATCAAAAATTAAAAACTTCATCAAGGGAATAGCATCAATCCCTATTACGGGACGTTGATTCTATCAATAAACTAATATCCACCATACACGCAGTGTAGTCATCCAATTTACTGAGATTGTTGACCCATAAAAGATCTCTCATTCGTAAATCAAAATGCCAAAGTTTAGTATGTATCTATTATTTATATCGGGATTAAGAGTACAAGTACTCATAATAACCATTTGGATGTTCATTGTTTTATATAGTCAATATAAAGACAATAAAACCAAAAACCGGTCATGTTCAATACACACAAAGTGTACTAGCATAATGAGTCGAAACTATACCGTTTTCCGCAGCCAAGACAAGCCTGTTGAAACATTATGCTACAATCGCATCGACGGTGTGTCCAAATCCATCTAGATTGTGAACAATAACTTATATTCTATAAGAACCGACAAATGAGTCTTCCGTGTGCAAGTAGAACTCTACACACCAACTTGTCTACTTTATAGAATAAAAGACACTCACATGTATAATAATTAACAATACAACTATTTGCTTATACAAAATCTCAGTTAGATGAGAAGACAAAATATACTAAAAATGAACCAATCAAAGACAAATACATAAAAATATGTTTTTAGTATAAATTCCCAACACTTGACTCCAACAGTAATGTTGTGTGTGCCACTTAGGCCTCTTTCTGCATTGCCACTTCATCCCCAAATAGATACAACCTTGGACAATTTGTTGGCACAAAAACCGATGACTCCCTGGAGTTATACTAACAAAATCCTTGATAAATAAGTGATGGATCTAAAAAATGATTGTTGGTTAAAAAAACACATCAAACCACTTGGTAAAACATCACAATTCAGTGGTAAAAAGATTTCAGAGCCCTTGATAACTACGTTATGGAGAAACAAGGAGAAAAAGAGGAGAAAAACAGTTTCTACAATGCACTGTCCAACCACATGAAGGCCTTGAGATTAAGTTATTTTGTAGTTTTTGGCCATTTTTTGTATTCTCATGCAATTTCAGCCCATTTTGAGGTCATTTAAGGCCAATGGAGGAGCTGCAAAATGTATTTGGAAACAACTTGCACCCACAAAGCCAAAGCTTGAATCCATGTAATATAAATATGAGAAATTAATCAAAAAATATAGTTTTATGCAGGATGTTCTTTCTCATATTTTTTGTCTATGATTATTGTGAAATCCACTTCATATTTTCATAATTCTCTCCTACCGTCCCACTTTTATGTTGCTTTTGTTTGCCTTACACCTTATCCATCTTTAGCCCAAATCGATTGGAGAGAAATTTGGCCTTTGATCGACATAAAGGGAATTGTGTTGTTTTAGTGATTTAGATTATAATGGTGGCCCCATCAATGGATCCATCGACTCATCACTAGCACAAAAACTTTTGCAAGTGAGTGCTAGCAAGTGGTTTGTTTGTAGGTGAGGCAATGAAGTGGGGTGGTAGTGAAGGTGGTGTTAAGAGGATGGGAGAGATTAGAAAGTGAGAGAAGCCGAGTGATGGCTCGCTATGTTTGCGGGACTGCCGGGGTTAGCGGATGTGAGAATCTATGGGGTTCAACCCTTTCGTGATCGGAGACAAGCGAACAACATCAATTTTCTTTTGTGTACGAGTATGCCAAATTTTCTATTCTACTTAGAAATAACAAGCGGTGGTCCGTAGATCCACCTTTTCAAGTAGAAAATAAAATAAACTTTTTTCTAGCTTTCATTGCACATGTGTTAAGAAAAGAGACATAATTTAGATTTTGGTTGCCGTGAAAGGTGAATTTCATTTGTTTGCCCTGAAAGGCGATGTTTTTGCCGTGAAAGGCGATTTACAACTCTCATCAAAAGAAAATACAAGATTTGTGACTTTTGTGTCTCTCTTTTAAAAATACAAATGCAATGAGAAGACAAAAAAGGAAATCTGACTTCATAGGAGATTGCGGAGACTCGTTCAGATTGACGATCGCAAGTCATGTTTAGGCTTCGCCATCATCTTTCAAATGATAACAGAGGATACTTTTAATTCTCTTGGATCGGCTTGAACCTTAAATTTTTAGAAGATAAGGATCAAGGAGAGATCCTATATCTTATAAAAATCTAAGTAGACGGGATGAAAAGCAGCGTCTAAGCCATGAAGATAGAAGGAGAGGGCCTTGGGGGAGTGTGACTGTAAGACCCCGACCCGAGTGACCTAGTTTAGTACTAATTAAGTCGTGTGTTAGTTCTAAGCGTGATTGGTAGTTTTGGTTAAGTTGGGATTAGAATAGCTTTTGTCATAGCTTTGGGGAATTTTGAGTGCCTTGTGATTAGTGGGATCCTTTGATGGTTCCTTTTTGTGACCTTTTGAGTACTTGGGGGATTATTTGAGATCCTAATAATTCGTATTTCAATCTCGTTTTACTTGTTTCGTTAATCCCTACAACTTTCATGTTGATCCTGTCCCCGTTTGGAACCCCGAAACCCGACCTTTCCTATATCAAGGGCAAAACAGTCTTTTTACACTAAATTTGGGCATAAAATTTGATGTTCCCGAAACCCTTGAAATATATACTTTTTGGAAACTAAAAATTTCTACGATTGTTTTTCCCTTCTTCGTTGAACGCACCCGAAGCCCCAAAAAGCATGATTACAGCCGCACAAGAATTTCAAGTGGTGGTGCCCATCTCATTTGCTATGTAAGAAGAACCCTTCTTCCCCTTCTCCTTTTTCCAGATCAAAGCCACCCAAGCTAGGGTTTTTCTTTCCCTCTTTTCTTCTTGCTCTTCCATCTCCCAATCTCCACCAAATCTTGCATCAAAGGCCATATGGAAGTCATCTTCTTCTTCCTCTCCTTGAAGGCTCTCCATTGATACTATTTTTGGAAGAAACTCCCCATTCCAAGATCCTTATTGAGATATTCTTGCCCATTTGAAGACCCCACAAGTAAGCAAACCCTCCCTTTCTCTTTGATATGTATTTTCCTAGACTTTGGGAGTCTCCGTTTTCATTATTGAAAGTTTCTTCTTCTCCATTCCTTGTTTTGACTGTTTTAGGGTTTATTTTGGGGGCTTTTGTGTAGATTGGAGTTTTGGCTTGGGAGAGTTACTAGACGCTTAATTTGCTTGATTAGAGACCAAAGGCAAGTGGATGAATAGATACTTTGAACTTTGAATGTTTTTTTTTATGAGAAACATTGATGATTTCACTATCTCTTTTGTGCTTTCATTGACTTGCATTGATTTGAAATAAATGCTCATTAATGAATCTTGTTAGTTCATTTAATGTCTTGGAAAAGTTGGTTTATAGTCCTCATTTATCTCTTGACTGTAGCACAAATGAATCCTTGTGAATGGTGGTTTCTTTTCTCTTTCTCTTATGGTTGAATGAGGTGAAGAAGAAGGAGATTGGGTTGTATGTTTGTAGAAGGTTTGATGGTGTTGGGAATGGGGGAAGTGTTGAATGATGAATTGGAGGAGCTTTTAGCTCATTTTATTGCAGGGGAATGAATGGGAAATGAAGGTAATTGATTTGAGGAAGAAATGGCTCGAATATGAACTCAATGGGAATTTTCCGCAGTTGAGTGGTCAGCTGGCGGTCACCTATCAGCTAGCCGCCAGTCAGGTTCGGTCACAATTCCAGAGAGTTGCATCCTGTTGTAAGGGGGCAATCAGCTGGCGGTCACCTGTTAGCTAGCCACCTGGTGACTGACGGCTAGCCGAACCCATTTCGGTTACAATTCCAGTATGCTGCATCTTGTTGGTCTGCTCGAGGTCAGCCAGCAACTAACTGCCGAATCCATCGGCGGCTAACCGCCAGCTAACCGACCTCACTCGGAAATTTTGAAATGAAGAGAAAAGAAAGGATTTCCGTCCCAATCGCTCGTGAACCCCTTTCAAAGAGCGATGGGTACTTTTTACCTAGGGGGTATATTTGGAGCAGAAATGAAATGTTTAAATGATGGGAATAGGTTTGTTGGAGGCCCGTTTGAGAGAGAAAACGCTATCACAAAAATTCATTGTAGTTTCGAGATCTCTAAGGTGTATAAGGAGCCCAGGATGTCCTTAAACTCAAGGAGTACCAAGTCTATATTGAAATCGACATACGGGACCCCTATTCACCTTGAGTTAACTTAGAATCCCGATACTTGTCCCGAGATTTTGAAAGTTCAGTTTTATTTCATTATCCCTGAAAATTGATATGCACTCCCGAAATCCATGATTTATAATTTGTTACTCCCGAAAATGATGAAATTACATTTGTAGCATTTTACTAATCCCGATGTGCATTCTCGACATTGAATTGACATTTTTGCCTTCGAGTACCCCGTTCCCGCCCGGTTATTTAATTGCATTATATGTGTTTTAGGCGTGTCCAAATTTTTGTTACATGACCTATGAGTCGGCACCACTCAGCTTGGACGACCTTGTCGGTCTAATCCATTGACTTGGCGGTCCCCCTCCCATCCCACCAGCTGCAGTTTGGATCTCGATACCCGATTTATTAACCGTGGTCCCGTCCAGATACTCGGCTCGCACCCGTGGTTCCTGATATCCGATTCGCTACCGTAATCCCGATACCCTGTTTCCTACCATGGTCCCGTCCCATATTATTATATGTATATGTATATTTTTGTTGAGTCTCCTCACTTCGGTGACTGAGACCAACGCCCCGATATACTCTTGTCACTTCAATGATAGAGGACTTAGCTTTGTGCGGTTGCCATCTTGTTTGTTTCCCGATTCCTTGGATAGCTGTACACGTTTTACATTGCATATATATTTTTCAGTAAATGATTCATTTCCTTATGAAAGTTATTGTTTAAACAGGTTTAAATGTTTTCCAGAGTAAATTCAATTATTGTTATATTGTCATATCCTGCCACTCACCTGCCAAACCGTCGTGTTTGACCCACTTTTGGTACTCAGGTCCAGTTGTTGGTTATCTTGAGGCGGAGCATGAGGAGGCAGTCAGTGAACCGCAACGATTAGTCGAGTGGCATGCAGATGATGTCGTTTAAACATTCGATTACCTCGAGTTACGTCACATTTTGGGGATCGTGAATATCCTAATCTTTTGGAGATTTATATTTTGTTTATATTGGCCTTTGTTGGCCTCTATTTTTAGGAATGTAATTAAATGATCTTTTGTATAAACATTAACTTCACTTTTGGGAAAATGCTAATGATCATTGCTTATTCTGATTCCTTATATCTCTAAATGTGTTATTAGTCTTGTCGATGGAAATGAACTACAGTCTTTGTCGCGCCCCCAAAACCGAGATCCGATCTCCGGGACGCGAATTTGGGGAAATTTTGTATTTCCCCTCCTAGGATCCGCGTGTGTGAGGATGATAAAATTCACAACACATCTAAATATTTCACGGAAGCTATACAAGACGTTACGACCCGGAATCCGTATCCATTGGGTTCCGTGTCGTACTCAATCTGTCAGCACAAGATTTTCACAGTAATATTCAATTCAGACTGGAGCTAATCATAATATCAAAACATACAGAGCTGACAGTAACAGGCTAGTCATTACCCAAACATATTCAAGTTACAAATTAACGAGTACATTAATTACAATTCCCAAGAAAAAGGCTAACAAAAGCCGTACACAAAAACAAGCTAGAACAAATACTACCCAATGGTGTAACGTAACTCCGGAGTCAAGCATGACATCAACATGACATCGCTGACACAACAAGACTGCAAAACTCGTGGCTCAACAGCCCTCTGCACGCGAACTAGCTCAAAACAAGGACCTGCTATCTAGAGCACCAAAGTAGAAGTATATCAGACACGACGGTCTGGCAGGTGATCAAAATAGGCAAGAGCATAAACAAAATTTGAAGTTTAAAGGAAACAATAACTAAAAACACTTTATTAAACTTGAACAGGTTTACGAGATTTAAAAACAATGCATGAACATAATACTTATCGAGAAATCACTAGTACATGCACGATATACGAAACAAGACATGAATACATATAATATCATGATTAGTAAATCCACAAAGAGCCCATCCTTTCTCCATCATACATGATGACAAGAGTAAGCACGCACGACAAGCACGACAAGCACGACACGATAAACACGATCCCACGCCACACAAGGTAGACGGGGTGTCCGGCCGCGGAATCGGACCACGAACACGCACGATGTGTCATTCAAGACACGACTAGTCTGCAGACAGTCCACGTTGTTTAAGGACCCCCAGGTAGTGGATCAAGCTAAAAGGGCAGTCCAAGCTCAGTGGTAATCACTTATATCATGAATGCACAAAACATGGCGATACACGTTCGAGAACACGACAAAACAAGAGGGAAATCATTTATCAAACACGTCACGACAAGGCTAGCAAAATAGCATAATATAAATGCTTAACAAACTTAAGAAATGATTCCCTTTTTTATTCTTGAAACACGATTCTTGAAACACGTCTTAAATACAAGCTTATACTTGAAATTCAAACGAATGCACGATGATGCACAAAGCATCAAAACAGGGGTCTTGGTTCTTGAAATGAATCTTCAAACAAACTTATACTTGAAAATCAAACGAGGACACGATGATGCATGAAGCATCAAAACAAGAATTCAAACACGAAATTTATCAAGTTTAGGCTAAGACCAATCATTGACCTTTGTGGAATTGAAACCCAAATGTCGGAGTTTAAACGAGATTTGGCGCCCCCGAAGTTATAGTACATTTTGGAATTCGAAGTGCACAAAGTCAACAAAAAGGTCTAAAACCTAGTCTAGTTTTCCTTCTCGCAAAAATCCTTCAAAACAGTATTTTTGGTAAAATTTCGGTCAGTCCTCGGTTACCTGTCGGTCAACCGAGGTTGATGTGTCGGTTGACCGACAGCCGACCGACGGCTGGCCGACAAGTCTCAGTCCAGAAATGTAGCTCTCGGGAAAAGGGACCGACAAGTCCTCGGTTGGCTGTCGGTCGACCTATCGGTCAACCGATAGCTGACCGACAGTCCTCCGGACAAAATGTTGCTCTCTGGAATTTGAACCGACAGGTCTCGGTTGGCTGTCGGTTGACCTATCGGTCAACCGATAGCTGACCGACACCTGACTGACAGTACACGGATAGTGCATTTCGAGTCAGATTTTTCACAACTTCTTCCCTTCTTCATTCACATATTCGAACCACCTGCACTCCCCAAGCCTTCATGCTTTCCAAGGGATACATTTCTCACATTTTTAAAGCATTCCATGCACAATAAACCATTCGTATTTCAATCTAAACCTTCAAGTCATCAAAATCATTCATTATAAAATCATGTTACTAAACAACTTGTAAACCATTAAGCAAGATATATGCTTCCAATCAAGACAAGACCTCAAGATTAGGAAAAATAACGCTTGACATGATTAAGCAAACTAAGAGAGATTCAAACATAAAATGAAATGGAAAAACTTAGAAATAAGGGCATCATTTTCTCAAGGCAAAATGTCAAAAATCATAATACATCATAAAAACCCAAAATGATTACTTGCCTTTGTCCAAATGCCAAGCAAATCTTTCACAAATCCAAATCAAAGAGTTGATCCACGAAATCTACACAAAAGCCCCAAAATAGAACACACAAAAATTACATTTTGGTCACCACAAACCCCCATTTCGAAAATGGGTTTGAAAGTTAGAGAAAAGAGCTCTTTATGAGCTAAATAAACTCCATGTAAGAGATGGGTTCAAGCTCTTACCAATGGCTGCCCAAACAAGAAGAGATGAAGAAAATGAAGTGGGTGCTCAGCTGAAATCCTCAACTAGATGGGTGTAAAGGAGAGCTCGAGTTGAGAGGAAGAAAACCACGTTTTTAGATTTGCAAATGGAGCTTCCTAGCCATAGGTCTAAGAGAAAGAAGCTTGGGGAAAAAGAGGGTTTTCTCTCCCAGCCCTAGGTCAAGAAGTTGCAGGAATTTGAGAAATGGGCATGGAAGAGGAGGAAGACAACTTAAGTGACTTGAAAATGGGACCCATTCAGCTGAAACTTAAAATGGCTAAATCATGATCTTGCGGGCCCCGGATGAAATCGACGAAGAAGACTAAAATGATCCTCAAAATATCTAGTTTTCAAAAAGTATATTTTCCCCAATTTCTGAAATTTTCGAAAATTATGGACAGATTTAGTGAAAATTGTCATTTTTGCCCTTTTTCTCGAAAAACGCGATTTCTGAGTATTAAATCAAGATGGTCAAAACATGAAAGTTGTTTATAACAATAAATGGGTCGAAAGGAATAAAAATTGGAATTTTTACAAACCAAGAATAAATTCTCAGAAAAATACAATTTACAAGGGTTGGGTCAAAACAAAGTCAATGGTCTTTTAAAACTCTCCAAAGTTATGAAAAATCTATTCAAACTCAAAAACAAAGTCAAATAATCTCTAATCTTGTTTAAAAAGCTAAATCACAATTAAAACAATGCTAAACCCAAAAATTGAGGGTCGGGGTCTTACAGTCTTGATTTGCTACATGCTTCCGCACTTAAACAAAGATATTACGTTGTTGTGATATCCTCACTGCGGACAATTGTGGGAAATCACGTGCATGAGTAGTATCATATTCTTTATTGACCCGTGTACCATTGTATGTTCTATGGCACCAGCCATTTATTCATTTGTACATTTATCCATCTATCATTATGAGTCCAGATCCCAGATTAAGCCCGCGGGCCCGGTGTCGCGACCCCCCAAGTGTCTTTAATCACCTTATAGTAGTGGCCGCTGCAAGGGTAAGACCCTGACCCGAGTGACCGCGATTAGCACTAATTAAGTTGTGTGTTAGCTCTAAGTGAGATTAGTAGATTTTATTTAAGTTTGGGATTAGAATAACTTTTATATAGCTTTGGGGAGTTTTGAGAGCCTTTTTTTTAGTTAAATAGACTCTTGAAGGATCTCTTAGTGTTTTGCATAAGTATGGGGGCAATATCCGTGATTCTGAAAATTCATGCTTTAACTCAGTTTGACTTATCTCATTAACCTCTACAACTTTCATGTTGACTCCTTTCCCGTTCAAGACCCCAAAACCTGACTTTTCCAACTTCGAGGGGACAACAATCTTTTTACACAAAATATGGACATAAATTTTGATGTCTCCAAAACCCTTGAAATATATACTTTTTGGAAACTAATTTTTTCGAAGAACACTTTTCCCTGCTTCATCAAACTCATCCTTGGCCTAGAAAACCACGTTTTTAGCCCGACAAACTTTGTCTGTAGTGGGATCCATCTCCACTTCATATATAAAGGAGAATCCATCTTCACTCTCCCACTTTCTAGATCAAAAATGTGTGGGAGGACTTGGCCAGCTGCTCTAGGGTTCTCTCCCCTTTCTTCTCCCTGTTTTTCCATATCTAATCCTCCACCAACTCTTGCTAAATGGAGAAATGCTTGTCACCGTCTTCTTCCTCACCTTGAGGGCTCTCCATTGATAGCATTGAGAAGGAAAACCAGCCATCCTAGGGTTCTCTTGGGGCTACTTCTTGCCATTTGAGGGTTTTCCATATAAGCAATCTTCTCCATCTTTTAGATTTATGTTCTACCAATCCTAGAGAGGCTCCATCTTCATTATTGCAAGCTCTCTCTTTCTTTTTCTTTGTTTTGGCTATTTAGGGTTCTAAATGGGTTGTATTTTGGGGGTTTTGTGTAGCTGGTGATCTTTGGCTTGGAGAGTGAGATTAGGGGCTTGATTAGCTAATTTGGAACCCAATGCAAGTGGATGAATGGATGTTTGAGTGTTTTCATGTTTTATGAGAAATGTGGATCCCCATTATTTACTTTTGGTGATTTCATTACTTGTTTGTTTATGCTTTTTTCCATGATTTCCATTGATTTCAAAATATGCATATTGATAGGTCTCTCTCTCCCTCTTTTTTAATCTCATGGAAATGTGTGTATTTATTTTTGTCAAAGCTTACTTTATGTTAGCACTTAGATTCCATGGATGAGGGGTTTCTTTCGATGAAATGAGGATAAATGTGGTGGAGTTTTGATGCATTCTGTGGGATGTGTTAATGGAGAATGAAATGTAGTTTGGGGAGGTTATAAACCCCTCATTTATGTGTAGAAAGGGTGGCTCAAAGGGGTGACAAGAGGAGGAAAGGAAACAGGTCGAAATGCATCAGAACATGTTCCTGACATAGTTCGCTCAAATGAACCTGAGTTCGCTCGAGCGATCCCCAGGTAGAGACCAGTTGGCTAGAGCCAACCTTCTGGTCACTCGAGCCAACCAGTCTAGAGCCAAGTTCGCTTGAGCGAACCCCTCCCAGAGAGCACATGGCTTGAACGAACCTCTGGTTCGCTTAAGCCATCTATACTACTGGCCTAGGTCTGTGTTGGGAGCATGGGACTGATGTTTAAATGCTTGGGAGAGGTCTGTTTGGAGCCCAAATGCGATGGTGAGACCTAGGAGTGAAGTATGGAGCTCGATTGAGAAAAAAACCCTATCACAAAGAATTATTGAGGATTCTGGACTTGTCAATGTGTATAGGGAACTTGGGATGTCTTAGATCTTATGGATTACCAAGCCAATGAGAAAACTGACATATGGGACCCCTATGCCCATTGATTTAGATCTTGAACCCTCAATATGTGTTTCGGACTTTTATGGAAATCCATTTGTGTTCTCTTTTACTTGAATTACACAAGTTCTCTTTTGTTTTCATGTGACACTTCTATTTTTGCCTTAAACTATTAATACATGTACTTTGAACGTTCTATTAGCCCAATATATGCATGACAAGATCCCGATGTGATATATGTGCCTATGAGCGCCCTGTTCAGTCTATTGGGTGTTACACACCTATATATATGTATGTATAAGTTCTAATTTCTTTGTGTGACCTATGAGTCGGCACCACTAAGCTTGGACAACCTTGTCGGCTTGATCCACCGACTTGAGGTTTCCCTTTTAGCTCTGCCAACTGCAGTTTGGATTCTGTTATGTTTTGCTACCCAATCCGCAGTCGTGGTTTTTCCTAGTTACATGTATATATGTATATAGTTGATTCTTGTCACTTCGCGTGCCTGAGGCCAACACCTTTAGTGTGCTCTCATCACTTTAGTGATAGAGGATTTAGCTTCGTTTGGTTGTCATCTTGCCAGTTTCCCGATTCTTTGGTACCTACTCATGTTTTAAATTTATCACGTGATTTCGGATAAACTATGCATCTTCTTTTATGAAAATTGTTATTTTGAGTAGGTTTGCTTGTTTTCCAAAGTAACTTTTAAATCGTTATATTCTTTTTATCTTTTCACCCACCTGCTAGACCGTAGTGTCTGACCCACTCTTTTAGTACTTAAGTCCTGATGTCGTTTACCCCAAGGAGGAGCCAGAGGATGCGCCTGGAGAGCCGCAACAAGTAGGAGAATGGCAGGCTGACAATGTCGTTTAGACATTGGGTCAAGCCTTGAGTAGTTGCGAAATACATTTTGGGATTGTGACTAATGTGCTTTTGGGATTTTATTGGTTGTACTGGCCTTTGTTGGCCTTTATTTTTGGGGAATGATAACTAACTCACATTTTGTATAAACCTTTAACTTTACAATTGGAGAATGCCATGTGATCATTGCTCACTCTGACATCATGAATTATGTGTGTTATCTACCTTGTATAATGGAATGAAAATTACCAACTTGACTTGCTACACGCTTCTGCGTCCTGATTGTGACTGAATTGTGTATGTGTGATATCCTCACTGTGGAAACCAGTGGGAAATACGTGCATGGATGTTTTAACTCTTTGTAATCCGTGTACGTAGAGATAGCCAAATAAATAGATGCGCATGGCAACATTAACGTCGCTCGATCCCGGATTAGGTGCGCCCCTTGGTCGATAACCCAGTTCGGGGTCACTACAGCAAGGCTTCTTCAACTGAGGAGAGATAGTCATTGGAGCATCGTAGCAATGATGTAGAATTTTTTTGTCGGATTTGTACAACATGCCTTGGAATGGTGGAAATGGCCTCCTTTTATCGGCTTTTAATGGCCATGGGGGGAGTTTATGGGCTTTAAATGCATTAATTGCATTTATGCTCCATGATGGGAGTCACACATTTTAATTTATGTTTTTTGTCACTCCTTTTGTAACTCCTTTTTCTTGAGTTTTGATTGGCCGTTGGAGAATAATGGGCCTTTATTTGTATTTAAACTTTATGATGGGATGAGTCACATGGTTTTAACACCATAATTGTTTTAATTCCTAATTCCCCCTTCTCGAATTCTGATTGGGTCGTCCATGATAATGGGTAATTAATCACTTTCATTTGTCATAAAAAATGGTTATTAACCGCATTAAGTGGCTGCCGAAGTACTTGAAGAGTTGCGGGCCATGGAGCTTCTTTTGGAATTCTACCCATGACGTAGGGAGCCTTGATTGCTGGTAGATTTTTCATGCCGATTGTTGTTAGATGATCATGCAATTTCAAACATTGATTGCTACCAGTAGGCCGATACCATCCGTCCCATTGATTTCTCGATCGATTGGACAGAAAGTACACTTTCTTGGTTGGCCGGTTGGAGATTTCGAAGTTCCTAATGACAAACCCATGATTTCGATGGTGAATCTGTGATATTGTAAAAAATCGGCGGATCTTTTGCCCCGAAAATCAGATTTTTTTGAAAATCACAGAGGCCAAACTGTCCGAAACGTGAAAAGGACCCAAAGAATTTGTTTTCGGCGAAAATCCAGCAACCCGGATTTCCAAGGTCACCAACGACCATGAACACATTTGGTCCCCTTTTTGGCCTTTTTCTGATTTTTTCGGTCTTTCTTCTTTGGCATATTTTTCTTGGTATTTTTGTACAATTTTGACATGATTTTCCTACAGAAAACTTGATGAGAAGCCTTGCAACACGGAGAGCAAAGTTCCTGATTTTCCAATAAAGCCAAAGACTTTGTCTCGCAGGGGTGCCGATTTGTAGCCAGAAGCCAAAATTTGGTCAAACGATGTCGGAATTACCTGAAATTTGACGTGAAGCTTCATGGGAAAGAAATAAGACCAACTACAGGATTTTGTTTGAGTTATTAAGCCGTGTGGGGTTCTATAGCCAATAGACTTCATTTTGTCACGAGGGAGACTCTGCATTTTGATGTGCGGTCAAACGATGTTCAAATGATCTGAAATTTGATAAGGAGCCTTTTAGAATCATTTAAAGATGATCTATCGGCTCTGATTTGGAAATCACAGTCCCAGGGGGGCTTCGTCGCCGGCAGACCTGATTTAGCTTTCGGGGTATCAAAGTCTGGTCAAATGATGTCGAAATGACCTGAAACTTGACATGTAGCATTTTGGAAGTATTTTGAGACCATCCTCCTGCTTTGTTTGTTGAGTGATAGCCTTGGTGGTTGCCACCACAGGAAGTCTTGGTTTTGCTGTTTGAGGGTTGATGTTGAGTCAAAGTTGTCGGTTTTACTTGAAATTTGACATAGAGCCTCTTGGGAGTATTTTAATATCATCTATAGGCTCTAATTGAAGATTTGATGTCTCCAATGTTGTTATCGCCTAAAGGGCTGACTTTGTCACATGGAGAATACGGCTTTTTGCATTTTGGGCGAAACAGTGTCGGAATGACTTGAAATTTGAGGTAGAGCCTTCTTGTAACATTTTGAGGCCAACCGTGTGCTTTGTTTTGTGAAACAAGGTCTCCAGCTTCACCGCCGTAGGGAGCTCCTATATAGCTGCCAGAAGAGTGAAGTTAGGCCAAATGATATCGAAATGGCCCAAAACTTCATGTGTACTCTTCTTATGACAGTTTTGAATGATCTTGAAGTTTCTGGATGGTTCTGACACGATCTGATACTTGAAGTAGCTTTGCCCGTTGTGGTATGATGTAACTTCATATATCTTCTTTGATGTTGAAAGTGTATGAAGAGGCAAACTGACATTTTGGTGTCAACGCCGAGAGAGGAGAAAATGAAAAAGAGAAAGAAGAATAAAGAAGGGCATTTTGTTCTTTTAAAATTTCTGGGAGAAATGTAGCTGGAAAACACTTAATTTGGCCAGTTGTCCTTAATTACAAACTTTGTGGAAAACTTAAACCTTGATTTGAAAACTTCTTATTCTTATATCCTTTTTTGAAATAAGCCAAGAACTTAGGGCCCTTTTGTAAGATTCCCTTGTTCAGGTTCGTTCCGAGGACTATCGAGGTCAGTGGATGTGAGAATCCATGGAGTCCAACCCCTTCTTGACTTGAGACGAATGAACAGTTGGGTTTTCTTTTTGTGTATGGGCATGCCAAACTTTCTATTCTACTCGAAAAGAACAAGAGATGTTCTATAGACCAACTTTTCCATGTAGAAAAGAAAGTAAAGTTTTTAAACTGTCATTGCACATGTGTTTAAAAGAGACATAATTTGATTTTTGAATGTCGTGAAAGGCGAATTTCACTTGTTTGTCGTAGAAGGCGGTGTTTTTGTCATGAAATGCGATTTTGATTTGTTTGCTGTGAAAGGAGATTTTTGTGTTTTCCGAAAAATGCGGCTTACAACTCTCATTGAAAAATACAAGACTTGTGATTTTTAGTGTCTTTTTATAAATATAAGAGGATCTTACGGGAAAAATCCCGAAATATAGCCATATGTCTCAAAGGGTCTTGGCAAACTATGTAGCACTGATTAGGTCCTTCAATACTCATTTGGTTTTTTTTTTTTTTTTTTTTTTTTTTTTTTTTTTTTTTTTTTTCAACTTTGATAGGAGCGACGCTAGCGTCGCCCTAGTGTCGCTCGTCAGCACATCTTTTAATGCCTAGCGTGCTTGTGTCCGGAGAAAACAGACGACGCGGGGGGTGATGGAGGAAGCGGCTTACCACTTGGGAGTATGTAGGCCATAGTTCTTTAGTTTAGGTGGTTCCACTATAATTCTTTGAAATCCCATTTCGTTTATATCTTTTTATCCAGTTTCTTTACTGATTCCAATTATCAAACTTGTAGCTTTTCTCAGCTGCTTGTTTTGATGTTCATTGATTCTGAGCGTGCAGTTTTCTGTTTATTTACATCTTTATAGTTTTCTGTTCCGTACATTAGAACACAATAGAAACATTACATTTAGTTGATGGCAAAAAACCACAACCACACTTCAGTAGAAAAAGAGGACTTAATTGGATAGGATTGGGTTCAACATATCAATCATTTGTTTACATCAAAATTGGACAGTAGGGTCCAGTAGGTGATTTTGTTGCATATATATTCATGTGATAGTCTCTGATAGGATCAGGTCCATATCAATGGAGAAGGTTAGTTGTCAGCGCCTGCCTAATGTGCCTAGCAGCGGTGGAGACTGTGGACCACCTTCTTCCAAACTGCAAAGGGGCTCAAACTGTTTGGAAAAAGGTCCTTGGATGGTTCAACTATAGTTGGGTTTTGGCCCACCCATTACAAGATCTTTTCCAAGCTAGCTTAGAAGATGTCAGTGGGTTCTGATGAGTCAGGTCCAAGTGGCCCAGTACTTAATGAGCCAAAACCTAAATTAATGGAGATCCGTTTGGGCCAATGGAGTCCGGGTCCGAATCCACGATGCTTGGACACGTCACAGCAACCCACATCGCTTCGGAAGCAGTCAGGCCACGTCTCGCTTTTACCAAGTCCTGCGGAGAATATCCCAACTGCCTCGCCAGTTGAGGACACCTCAAAGGCTCCTCGTGAATGGCGTTGTAAAGTCGTCCCCATCTTGTTAAGGGAAGACTATAAATTAAAGAGCCTCTCGTCACTTGAGGGGCAAGCAAGAATCTCTCTTCCACACTCTCTCTAAAGTTTGTAATCTCTGAAATACTTGGGAATTAATACATCCGGCGATCTCAGCCTTTCCGAAAGTGGACGTAGGTCACACTGACCGAACCACTATAAATCTCTCTCTCATCTCAATTACTGCATTTATTACCTATTAATTGACCTATGGTGTGCGAAGTCAATTTTTTACATCATCAGTTTGGCGCCGTCTGTGGGAAACGACTAAAGTTCTCACGTCAGTATCCTCCCCTATTTCAAAAATTATGGTGATCACCACAAGATCTGCAAGACGACCAGAGGATAATCCCTCTCGAGAAGGCGGGAATGATCTTCCACCGACTAATCTTGCCCCAGATGTCCCTGCTCCCACTCTGCAACAGATGTTGGAGACCATGCAACAGCTGGTGACCCAAAACCAGCAGATCCTACAGTTCATGCTCACAGCAGGGCAGGGAGGAGCACACTTTGGAGGAGCACAGCATGGAGTACCGCGCCCGGGGCACGCAAGGGCTCCACGCCGGGGAGCTCCTCCCCCGGGCGCCCATCCCTTGGGCGCCAATCCCCTGGGCGCCCATCCCCCGGGCGCCCATCCCCCGGGCGCCAATCCCCTGGGCGCCCATCCCTTGGGCGGCCAAGGGTTTCCTCTGCCCCCCCCTTTTGGGGTTACGCTGGGGGCTGGGAGAACACATCACGAGGGACCTCCTCCTCCTGGTGGAGCCCAGTTTGAAGGATTTCCACCTCTTGGAGGAGCAGGTCATGGAGGACTTCCACCTCCGTGGGGAGTACATCATGAAGGACCCCCACCTACTCCCTCTGCTTCAAATGGGGATGGTCCTAGCTTCCAAGAAGGGGAAAGTGAAAACATGGAGGAGAGCAACTTCCATGATCACTCTCGAGGAGCCCCCAATCGCTGGGATGAGAAGATCAGGGAAATGCAGAACCAACTCGGTGATGTCTTCAACGCCATGAAGGCGCAGGCCCCACAAACGGTGGATTACCTAGTCGGGTGGACGGATACACCATTCAAGCCCGACGTGGTAAACTACCCGCTCCCTCCAAGGTTCAAAATGCCGTCCATAGAAACCTTCGATGGTACGAAGGATCCATTGGACCACTTGGAGACATACAAAACTGTAATGCAGCTGCATAATATCCCTGACGAGGTTATGTGCAGGGCATTCCCAACTACCCTGAAGGGTTCCGCTCGGCAGTGGTTTGCCAATCTAGCCCCAGCCTCCATCGCCACCTTTGGGGAGTTAAGCAAATCCTTCGTGTCACACTTCATTGGAGGGCGCTGCCATCAGAAGCCCACCACACACCTGCTCAGCGTAAAGCAGGACAAAAATGAGAGCCTCAGGAGTTACCTCACTCGTTTTAACGAGGAGGTACTTCAGGTCGAAGATCCCAATGACAAAGTGACAATGACAACCTTCTTGGGAGGCCTTCGCTCGTCGAGTTTCCTCTTCTCAGTGATGAAGCGCCAGCCAAAGAGCGTGACAGAGCTACTAGCAAAGGCCCAAAAATATATAAATGCTGAAGACATCACCAGGGCTAGGCGAGGTGAGTCCTCTAGATCAGGGGACAAGGGGAAAGAGCGGGACAGAGACGAAAAGAAGGAGACAAGTAACAAGCGAAGCAGGACAGAGAGGTTACCTGTCAGAGACCGACTCGGTCCTTCTCCGCAAAGAGACCGACTCGGTCCTGCTCCGCAGAGAGACCGACAAGCATTCACCCCCCTCAATGCCGCTGTTGAGCACATTTTGCTCCATATACAAGATGACCCTGCCATAAAATGGCCTGGAAAGATGAAGTCCCCTCCAAACCGCAGAAACCCGGCCAAATATTGTCGCTTCCATCGCGACCATGGTCATGACACCGACGATTGCTATGACCTTAAGAGACAGATTGAGGATCTCATTCAACGTGGTCACCTACGCCAGTATGTTGCTGGTAGGGGGCAAGCACCACCACCACCTCACAATCTGGAGGACCAACATCCCATTGGGGAGATCCGAACCATCTCAGGCGGATTAGCAGAGTCACTTACTGCCATGAAGGCCCACGTCAGAAGGGCAAGGCATCCTGACGAAGCACGCCCATCCAAGGCCCCCAGGCATGGCGCTAGTGATACCATATCCTTCTCAGACAAGGACTTGGAAGGAGTCCAGCATCCCCATGACGACCCTCTGGTGCTTACCATGACGGTCGCCAATTTCCAGGTGCGTAGGATCTTGGTGGACAGCGGCAGCTCTGCGGATATCCTATTCGCAGAAGCTTCTGACTAGCTCAAGTTGGGCCGGGAAAGGCTGCAGCCAGTAAAATCCCCCCTTATTGGGTTCTCTGGGGAGAAAGTGTATCCCCTTGGGGCAATCACATTGCCAGTCACGGCCGGGGCAGCACCCCGAAGCTCTACTACGATGGTGAACTTCCTGGTGATAGACTGCCCGTCCGCTTACAACATCATACTAGGACGACCTGCCCTTAACGCATTAAGGGCCGTCCTCTGCACCTATCATCTCATCCTCCGCTTTCCAACCCCAAATGGAGTGGGGGAGATCAGGGGAGATCAGGTTGCAGCAAGAGAATGTTACATCTCCTCAATCAAGGCCAAGAAGACCCAGGAGGCGTTACAAGTCGAAATCTTGGACCCGAGGGATGACGCCACCACAGAAAGAGGGGAACCAGTTGAAAAACTTTCCTCGGTGGCCTTACATGAAGAACATCCTGACAGAAGAGTGTACATTGGCTCTTCTGTTTCAGAAGATCTGGTCTGCCAGTTAACAGATTTTCTGAGAATGAACATGGACATTTTCGCATGGTCACATGCGGATCTTGAAGGGATTGATCCCGAAGTCGCCACTCATCGCCTCAATGTCAACCCTCGCCACAAGCCTGTTCGACAAAAGCTAAGGGGCGCCTCCACTGAAAGGGCCCAAGCAATGGACAAAGAAGTCGGGAAGCTGATAGAAAATGGAGCGGTCAGAGAAGTAGCATATTCCGAATGGCTGTCAAATGTGGTAATGGTGACAAAAGCCAGTGGGAAGTGGCGCCTCTGCGTCGACTTCACAGAGCTCAACAAAGCATGCCCAAAGGACAGCTATCCGCTGCCTCGGATTGACCTCCTCATCGACGCCACAGCAGGACATGAACTCCTCTCCTTCCTAGATGCCTATTCTGGATACAACCAGATCAGCATGCATCCCCCAGACCAAGAAAGGACGTCGTTCATCACTCCAAAGGGGACCTACTGCTACAGGGTCATGCCCTTTGGGCTGAAAAACGCAGGTGCAACCTACCAGCGCCTGGTAAACAAAATGTTCCAGTCCTAGATTGGGCGAACAATGGAGGTTTATGTCGACGATATGCTAGTGAAGAGCTTGGCCGCAGCAGATCACATCGACCATCTTCAAGAGACTTTCAATGTTCTCAGAGCCTACCACATGAAGCTGAACCCTGAGAAATGCGCCTTTGGCATGGGATCGGGAAAGTTCTTGGGCTTCATGGTCAACCAGAGGGGAATTGAGGCGAACCCTGATAAAATCAAAGCTATACTTGACGTGAAGTCGCCCACTTCCACCAAGGAGGTGCAGTGCCTCAACGGAAGAATTGCAGCGCTCAATAGATTCGTCTCCAAGTCTGCAGATAAGTATTTGCCTTTCTTCAAAATTCTCCGAAAGACTTTCGAATGGGGACCTGAGGCTGAGGAGGCCTTCCAGAAGCTTAAAGCATACTTGGCCGCGCCTCCTCTCCTTTCACATGCTGCACCCGGTGAGGTGTTGTATTTGTACCTATCTGCTTCCCCCTCAGCAGTTAGCACTGTTCTGATCAGAAATCATGATGGTGTGTGTCACGACCCCAAACCCGGGGTCCGTGAAGTAATAATTATGTTTCTCCCAAGATCTGCGTGTGTGAGGATTACAAATAAATTCCAACACACTCTGAATATTTAGCGGAAGCTTTCGTGGTGTTGCGACTCGGAGTCCGTGGCCATTGGATTCCGCACCGCACTTAACCCAAGCATATACTCATCTTATCAATGATCCATTTCAGACTGGAATAAACCATCACAATAAAGTACAGAGCTGACAGTAATAGGGTATTACATTCCCATATATGTTCAAGTTACAAATAACAATGTGTATTAATTACAAATCCCAAAAGAAGGCTAATAGAAGCCATACAAGAAAACGAGCTAATGATCACTACCCATATATGACGTAATCCGATGTCAAGCTTAATGTCTACATGACATAGCCGACAAACAACCGGTAAGCTCATGGCTCCACAGCCAACACGTGCACTCATCTCGGGTGAAGAAGTCTGGACCTGAGTACCAAAGTAGTGGGTCAGACACGACGGTCTGGCAGGTGGGTGAAAAGATATAACAATATACTGAATGATAAAACATGCAATAAATCATGAATATCTGACAAAAATCCTGTATTCATATGAATCGCGTATAAAGCACGAATATTTGGCAAAGCATGTATTCCTTTAAAGCATGTATAAAACATGAACATTTCACAAATCGGGAACTCATTTAAAACATGTATAAATAATGAACATTTACTAAGAAAATGCATGATCAATATAAAGCAGTACGGGTATCAAGGATCAGGAACTATCAAGCTGGCAACCACACAAAGCTAAATCCTCTATCACCGAAGTGATAGAGCAAGCATATCAGGGCGTTGACCTCAGTCACCGAAGTGAGGAGGAACAACGAAATGCATATACATATATACTATATACAAGACATGACCACGGTAGCGAGCCGGGCATCAGGAACCACAGTAGCAATCTGCGGTATCGGGACAAGACCACGGTTAATAAACCGGGTAGCGGGATCCAAGCTGCAGCTGGCGGGACAAGAAGGGATCTCCAAGTCGGTAGATCAGACCGACAAGGTCATCCAAGCTTAGTGGTGCCGACTCATAGGTTATATGCAAGTAAACAAAACAAGTACATGTATGCATGTTCTCTTTTTGGCTCATGGGCTCGCACTACAAAGCTCTGGCCCCATATTGCCTCAAGGTTTTATTCTCAAAATAATAATCCTTTTGGTTCATGGGCTCGCACTACAAAGCTCTGGCCCCATCTTACCTCAAGGTTTTATGCTCAAAATAATAATCCTTTTGGTTCATGGGCTCGCACTACAAAGCTCTGGCCCCATCTTACCTTAAGGTTTTGGCTTATGAATCATGTACAAGAAATCAAATCAGAT
This sequence comes from Umbellularia californica, assembly GCA_028538565.1. Classification (NCBI taxonomy): domain Eukaryota; kingdom Viridiplantae; phylum Streptophyta; class Magnoliopsida; order Laurales; family Lauraceae; genus Umbellularia; species Umbellularia californica. Next base: position 35,957,251 of record JAPQWN010000005.1, on the reverse strand, counting down.
AAATACATATGACGGGACGGGGTGCTCAAGGTACAGCTATCATATCAGGTTTGGCATGTTTATCAACGCTAGCAAAACAATACAAGTATGTACTTTCAAAGTTTTCGGGATGATAGATTCCAATCATCAATTTCGAGAATAACAAGGTAGGTACCCCTTTTTGAAAAGCCAAGACAGTGTCGGGTTAAAACTAATCCAAGTGCATAGGGATCCCGTATGCCTGTATAATAAAGGAAACTTGGTACTCTTTGAATTTGGGAGACATCCCGGGTTCCTTATACACCATAGTAGCCTCAATGCTTAAATGAATCTCGATGATGTGGTTTCTCTCTCTAACGTACTACCAACAAACACTCCACCTATGCTTCGAACACAATCCCAGGTGGGCAGTGTCCATTGCTCTCAGAAAGGTTCACAAGCAATGGGGTGGAGGCTCCCTTCAGTCCTCTTTATTCATAGAATTCAGGGAATTTCGGTCACCTGGCGGTCAGATGGCGGTTAGCCGCCAGCGAATCCGGCGGTTAACCGCTGGCTGACCGTGAGGCTGACCGTGCAATTGCAGCTCTCTGGAATTGTAACCGCTACCATCCGGTTGGCTGGCGGTTAACCGCTGATGAACACGGCGGTTAGCCGCTATCTGACCGCGGAGCTGACCGTGAGGTTACAGCTCTCTGGAAATGTAACCGAACTTGCTTCGGTTAGCCGCTAGTCACTAGGCGGCTAGCCGCTGGGCGACCGCCAGCTGACCACCAGTCACGGGAATTTCTTCACTGGGTTCAGGTTCAGGTCTTCCCTTCCCCCAAACCAATTCCTTTCATTCTCCATTTGACATTCATACAATTACCAAGAGAAAGAAGACAACCAACATCACAAGGATTCACTTAGGCATTGTACAAAAGATGAACCAAAAGTCACAATTCAAGATGTCATTTTCAATCGTGGCGAACCACTCAAGTACATTTCAAATCGTTTTACAACAAGAGCATATAACTTTTCTGACATGGAATGGAATAGTGTATGTGATTCAATGGTTCACCAAGGGGAGTCCCAATGCATACTTAATATCTAAAGGTTGATTTATAATAATGAGTTTGGCACCAATGAAAATCCACAACACTTAAGATTATAAAGTATGCTTTAAGACTCATAAGGATTCCCGGGTAAAATCCCATGTCAAAACTTTCTTTCATTTTTCCATTCAATTGGTACACTTCAAGCATTTCATTTCATTGATCCAAATATTCACTTCCATTTGCATTCTCATACAATTTGGGCTTTCTCCTAGCCTTAACAACTCCATCAACATATCATACACTAAATCATTCCATTATTTGCATGAATTTTTCACAATGACAAAATACTAATATTCACCAAAATCACTAAAATTCTGAAATACATATAACCAATCCAAAGACAACTCTTTGCTAAATAAAATCCATATAGTCGAAACATCAACTTAGAGAAACAATAGACATAAATCATCTCTTGAACATTTCAATGAAAAATCAATAATAAAAGCTAACCATTTGCATAAAACATGATTAATGAAAATAAATCATTTCATCCACTTGCCTTAGGTCTCTAATCAAGCAAATCAAGCTCTAAACACTCTTCCAAGTCAAGGCTCAAGCTACACAAAAACCCCCAAAAAGCAACCCATCTTAGAACCCTAAAATGGTAACTCAACAAAGAGAAGGAATGGGCTCAAACAAGCTAAGAAATAAGACCTAGGGGAAAGCCATTGCTCAACAATAGAAGATGGAAAGAGATCCTTACCTCTAGGGCCATTAATCAACAAGAAGGAGCTTGAAATAGGGGCTGCCCACCTTGGTTTCCCATGAAAATGGTGTCAAAAGAGAGAGGAGATGAAGGGGAAGAAGTTGCCGGAGTTTCCTCGGCGGATTGGTAGCTTGAAGGCTTTATTTGAGCAAGAGAAATGGAAAAAAAGGAAGAAGAAAGGTGGCTGGTACTGTAGCAGGGAGTTGCAGCCGATTGGAGTGGAAAAAATGAGGGAGAAAGAGATGGAGTTGTCCTTTTATAATGGGTGGTGTGGGGTCCACACTAAGTATAACTTGTAATGGAGATTAGGGGGCTTTCTAGACCTCGGATCAAGAAACTTAAAACATGAAAAGTGTCTGGAATAAAATTATCTTTCCAACAAGGTCAACATTGACATACTTCCGGGGTCCACATAAAAAGTCAACTGTTTGGTCAAAGGGGTTAAAGAATAGAAAATTTGGGATTTCTAGAAAAACTGATTTTAGGAGTTTCGAATGGGCACGGAGTGAACGCGAAAGTTGTAGGGAATGGCGAGATTAGTCTAACGGAGTTTAAATGGGAATTTTTGGGAATCACCACAAATCTCCCCACGCTGACCACGCAAAACAAATGGGACCCTACGGTCACTGACTAGGTTCTCTGGCTCTCAAAACTTTCCAAAGCTAATGAAAAGTCATTCTAACTCAAAAACTCAACCAACAACCACTAAACCCATCGAGAAAACCAAATCACGATTAAAACCACACTTAACCAATAAATTAGGGGTCGGGTTCTCACAGTGTGCAAAGACCCATCTATTATGTCAGCAGAGCATACCGTGGAGCCGAGATCAGATACTTGGGGTTAGAAAAACTGGAGCTCGCCCTCATCTCGACTGCTAGGCGCCTACGGCACTATTTTCAGAGCCATACGGTTGTGGTCGTCACCAATCAGCCTTTGAAGAGAGTCTTGGCAAAGCCAGAAGTATCTAGAAGACTCCTCAAGTGGTCAGTGGAATTGGGTGAGTTTGATGTTCAGTACCAACTAAGGATGGCCATCAAGGCCCAGGCGCTGGCAGACTTTGTTGCTGAGTTTACGCATGCAGAAGGGGAGCCCACCACGTCGCTGCAGTCTAGCCCAGAATTAGAACCCAACCTACCACCTGGCGAGGACACCCGGACGGGCGCCTAGACAACAGTGGGCGCCCAGGCCACCCCGGGCGCCTAGACTTCCTCAATGGGCGCCCAGGCTACTGCGGGCGCCCACACCCCTCCTGGCGGCCTGACATCCTCAATGGGCGCCCAGATCCCTCCTGGCGCCCAGACACCTCGAGAAGATTTTGCTTCACCACCACTTTGGAACCTGTATGTTGATGGCTCCGCAACCAGCGAGGGAGGTGGAGCGGGACTCATCTTGATCAGCCCTGATGGTACACCCATCAAATATGCAGTGAAGCTACACTTTGTTGCCACAAATAATGAAGCAGAATATGAGGCCCTCCTCTCTGGCTTGAGGTTGGCAGCAGAAATGGACGCCCGGTCCCTCGCCGCCTATAGCAATTCACAATTGATAGTAAATCAAGTGAATGGAGAATTCGAAGCAAAAGAAACAAAAATGCAGGAATACCTTGGCATGGCAAGGAAATTGGCACAACAGTTTCAATACTTCCAGATCCGTCATATCCCTCGAGGGGATAGCATGGCCGCGGACGCACTCGCCAGGCTCACCTCATCCTTGGAGGCCTCATTTGCAGAGCCAACACTCATCGGGCACCAGTTTGAGCCAAGTAAGTTGGATGAAGACACAGTAAACATCAATTGTACAATCGACGAATCAAACTGGATGACCCCCATAAGGGCATACCTCCAAGAAGAAACAGTACCAGATGATCCCCTCGAGGTCAAGAAGCTTAGAATGAGAGCTTCTAAGTTCACCCTGTTACAAAATGTACTCTACAAGAAGGGCTACTGCTTACCATTGCTACGCTGCCTTTCGCCAGAAGAAGCTGACTACGCCCTTAGAGAGATTCACAAAGGAATTTGTGGGAATCACTCTGGAGGACGCTCCCTTGCCCACAAAGCGCTTAGGCAAGGGTATTTTTGGCCGAGCATGGTAAAAGACGCCAAAGAGTTTGCCAAAAAGTATGACAAATGCCAGCGTTTCGCAACTGTGCCAAGACAGCCACCAGAGGAACTGACGACCATTGTGAGTCCATGGCCTTTTTCCAAATGGGGCATTGACATCCTGGGCCTCCTTCCTTTGAGCAAAGGACAGTGCAAGTTTGTGGTCGTTGCCATCGACTATTTCACAAAGTGGGCGGAGGCAGAACCCCTAGCCAAAATAACAGACTTGAAGGTAAAGGACTTTGTCTGGAAAAACCTAGTCTGCCGCTTCGGGATACCTCACGCCATTGTCAATGACAATGCCAAGCAGTTCGATAATAAGCTCTTTAATTCTTTCTGCTATGACCTTCAAATAAAGCAGCCTCATTCCAGCCCGGCACACCCACAGGCGAATGGGCAGGCAGAAGTCATGGTGAGAACAATTCTCCGTAACTTAAAGACAAGGCTCGAAAGAGCGAAGGGTCTTTGGGTCGATGAACTCCCAGGAGTGTTATGGGCCTATCGAACTATGCCAAGAACTCCTACCGGGGAAACTCCTTTCTCCCTCTCTTATGGGACTGAGGCAGTCATCCCTGTTGAGATAGGAGTCCATTCCCTAAGAGTCCACCACCACGACCCCGTCACCAACCAGGAAGGACTTCGCCTCAACCTCGACTTAGTAGAGGAGGCAAGGGAGATGGCTGTGGTCTGCAACGCGGAGTACAAGCGACGCATGGCGAGGTACTACAACTCGAGGGTAAAGTCTCGTTCCTTCCAACCGGGAGACCTAGTCCTCAAAAAGGTGATCCTCGCTACAAAGGACTCTCGCGAAGGAAAGTTGGGACCAAATTGGGAAGGGCCATACCTCGTCACAGAAGTAGTGAGACCAGGCACTTACAGGATCCAGAATTCTGATGGAAAGGCCTTACCTCATCCGTGGAACGCGGAACATTTGAAGAGGTACTACCAGTGACATTGTATGAGAGTCAGTGTATGAGGGTTTGGGGCTCAATGTGATTACTTTTACCTTGTCAATGTTGTTTCAAGCAATGGATGAATAAAAACATTTTATGATAAAAAGATCCTTACATTCTCAAAAGTCAGGCTACAGACTGCCTTTCTTAAAAAAAAAAAAAAAAAAAACAGCAAAAGTTCCCCCTATCCTCTAATCACTCTCTTCTCCCTCCTCATCGTCCTCCTCCTCATCATCCTCGGCATCATCAGAGCTGCCACTGCCATCATCATCAGGCGCCTCAGTCGGCAAGAAGCCTGAGAAGTCAAGATCCGGGAAAGCAGCAGAAATCTTCCCTCGAAGCTCATCATAGCCGTCAATAAAGGCATTAGCGAGGTCATTTTCGAGGTCCCTCTCAGCAAGGGTAGTCCTCTCCTCAGCCTGAGAAGCCCTCTCGTGTGCAGCCTTCATCTCTGTCTTCACCGCAACCTCTCTGAGCAGCACCCTCTCACGGGTCTCTGCAAGCTCAGCCTCACTGAGCGAAGCCCTCTCACGGGCCTTCACAAGCTCAGCCTCTGCCTTGGCCGCCCTCTCGTGGGCTGCTGAGAGATCAATATCAACCTTGGCCGCCCTCTCGCGGGCTGCTGAGAGCTCAATATCAACCTTGGCCGCCCTCTCGCGGGCTGCTGAGAGCTCAGTATCAAGCTTGGTCGCCCTCTCGCGGGCCGCCATAAGTTCAACCTCGGAAGCCTTACTAGCAGCTTCCATAGCGGTAATCTTTCCTTCAGCAGCGGATAGCTCCTTCTTAACAATCTCATTCTCCCGTTTCACCTGCATGTAAGATTGGGCCCTCGACAACAAGCAGACAGATGCAGTGGAGGCCTGAAAAGACAACGGACAAAGGAAATGAGACAGTACATAAAACAAAAAAGATGAAAGTCTAGAGAAAAGAGAAACAGTAAACCTGTACCTGAGCCAGACCTTCCAGGAACGTGTTGATAACTCCCTCGGTGCCCAAGGCATTGACCTGAGAAACCTCGGGTGGCAACACAAATCTCCCTAGCCTTTCCCGGATCGCTCGCGGGTTGCCTAGCATGGGATCAGCCCCAGTCGGTACCCCTGTTGAAGTACCCGCGCGCGGAAGACACAATTGAGGGGCAGCTGGAGAGGAAGACTGCGGAGCAGCAGTCTTAGCTGAGGAGGTCGTTGCGTGGAGAGACACCATAGGAGAGGCCACCCGAGGAAGGCGCACCCGAGGCCCCGCACGAGTCACTGGTGGAGAGGCCACCTGAGGGAGGCGCACCCGAGGCCCCGTACGAGTCACTAGCGGAGAGGTCCCTGGTGAGGAGTCATCTGTCCTCACCACCTTGGAGGGAGGGGTACTCCTACCAGACAGGCAGGCCTCAATCGCTTTTCTGTTTACGGCTGGAAAAAACAAAAGTTGGGGTACGGCATATCAAGTAAACACACAAAACATTGCTAAAGTTGAAATGACTTACCTTTTCTCTTAGAAGTCGATCCCGGAAGGAGTCCGCCAGTCCTACCCAAAGACGAAGAGTTCGTAGGAGGTCCAGTGGTCTTGCCTCTCTCCTTGGGAAGAACTCCCAAGTCCTTGTCAGGGTGATCTCTCACCGCTTGCAGCTTGCGCTCCTGCCCCGTGGAGAGTACGGGAGGATCTGCAAATGAGGACATGACAGTGAGCACATGCATAAAAAAAAGAAGAAGAAAGCAATCAGAAAACGTACCGAGTCTCTTGGCGTCAATCCATCGTGTGGGTACCAAAGGTCGATCTGACTCAGCAACCCACTCTCCACCGATGAAGAAGAATCGAGATTTCCAATCGTGGCAGTTTGAACGCAATCCCGTGAGCAGCTTGCCGCCCCTAGGGGTAATATAGTACCATCCCCTGTTAGGGGCTAGGGACTCAATCAAACTGTAGGCAGCATGAAACTCGAGTGGAGAAGCGTCCTCTTGATGTACTCTCCTCCACGGTGCAAGGAAGCCGAGCAGAACTCTCCACCCGTTGGGTGCTAATCGCCCCGGAGTTAAGGAAAAATAGTGAAGAATACAGTAAATAGGAGAGGATATTGGAAACCTTAACCCTGCCTTGATCATCTCCTCATAAATGACAACGTCACCGGAGTAATCATCACAAGCTGGCTCGTCCGCTTCAGCCCGGCGGCACAGCACAGTAGGAGGGATACAAACAGTAATCTTCAAAAGGTCACCATCAGTTTTGAGTACACTAAAAGTAGTACTCACCTTGGATCCGGCATCCTCAACAATGACTTTTCCTTGATACTTTTTGCGACGACGTAAAATTCTACTCGATGATCCAGCCTCGCCTGCCCGTGCTGCAGTAGTCATGCTTCCGCCCAACACTGCTGCCGCCGAACACGTTGACCTAAAGCCTGCCTGGACGCCAGCGCCCTTGGGCGCCTCCGTGTGCTCCACGCCCACGCCCGTGGGCCCCGTAGCACTCACAACTGCTTGGGCGCCCGGCCTCACGCTCCCCTGGGAGCCCGCGCCGGGCGACGTCCTAACATCCTCCTGGGCGCCCGCGCCCGAGCATGTCGCACCGACGCCAGGCGCGCCCGGGCCTGCCACTTCCGCCCGAGATGCTGCGGTCATCCCTGTGTTCACTGCACCTGCCGCACCGTCGCCCACCACGCTGCCGCTGCCAAAACTCACCCCGCCTGGGGCGCCGGGCGCTGTCGCCACCTGGGCGCCCGGGCCGGGCGCTGCCGTGCTGCCGACGCCAGGGCCGGGCGCTGCCATGAGACCGGCGCCCCTGCCGCCGCCTGCCGTGCTGCCGACGCCAGGGCCGGGCGCTGCCATGAGACCGGCGCCCCTGCCGTCGCCTGCCGTGCTGCCAACGCCAGGGCCGGGCACCGCCATGAGACCGACTCCCCTGCCGTCGCCTGCCGTACTGCCGACGCCAGGGCCGGGCGTGCCATGCTGCCGGCGCCCCTGCCGCCGCCTGCCGTGCTGCCAACGCCCTTGCCGCCGGCTGCCTGCCTGCTGTGCACTTCCTTCTTGGATTGTTCAGCCATGGTGGGTCTTTTTCTTTGAGAATGAGGAAGGTTAAAAAATAATAATAGCCCAATGTGCAATGGGTTGTCTTCTACTTAAAGAAGATGGATGGAAGAAAAAATAGTGAAGAATGAAAAAAAGTTAAAGCTTTTCTTTCTCTGGGAAGAGGAACAGTTGAAGAAGGTGGGGTGGCTCTCCTCTCTTTCAAAGGGCTTTTATAGCCTAAGGCTTCACAAGCCCCACAAAACCTAGGGTTACCTAGGGTTTAAAAAAAAAAAAAAAAAAAAAAAAAAAACCCCAAACATAAGAGGAGTCCCACGCTAACAGGACTCTCCCAAAATCCTTCTCCTCAGGGCCTGGGAGGAACACAAGACGCTGGTAAGGAAAGGAACGCGACAAATAATCATTTGAATGGGAAAGAAGCCCGGATATTCAAAATGCCCCCCTTTCAAAGCTTCTTTGGGCACAGGGCATTGAGGGGCAAATGATGAGTCAGGTCCAAGTGGCCCAGTACTGAATGAGCCAAAACCTAAATTAATGGAGATCCGTTTGGGCCAATGGAGTCCGGGTCCGAATCCACGATGCCTGGACACGTCACAGCAACCCACATCGCTTCGGAAGCAGTCAGGCCACGTCCCACTTTTACCAAGTCCTGCGGAGAATATCCCAACTGCCTCGCCAGTCGAGGACACCTCAAAGGCTCCTCGTGAACGGCGCTGTAAAGTCGTCCCCATCTTATTAAGGAAAGACTATAAATTAAAGAGCTTCTCGTTACTTGAGGGGCAAGCAAGAATCTCTCTTCCACACTCTCTCCAAAGTTTGTAATCTCTGAAATACTTGGGAATTAATACATCCGGCGATTTCAGCCTTTCCGAAAGTGGACGTAGGTCACACTGACCGAACCACTATAAATCTCTCTCTCATCTCAATTACTGCATTTATTACCTATTAATTGACCGGTGGTGTGCGAAGTCAATTTTTTACATAATCAGGTTCAGCTAAAGGAAAGATAACGTGGAAATCTTCATCTATAGCGGTCCTTTGGGTCCTTTAGAAAGAATGGAATTCTAGATGCTTTGACTTGAATTTTTTTTTTTTTTGTTGAAGTATCTAGAATTCCATTCTTTCTAAAGGACCCAAAGAACCGCTATAAATGAAGATTTCCACGTTATCTTTCCTCTAGCTAAACCCACCGACATCTTCTAAGCTAGCTTGGAAGAGATCTTGTAATGGGTGGGCCAACACCCAACTATAGTCGAACCACCCAAGGACCTTTTTCCAAACAGTTTGAGTCCCTTTGCAGTTTGGAAGAAGGTGGTCCATAGTCTCCACCGCTACTAGGCACATTAGGCTGGCGCTGACAACTAACCTTCTCCATTGATATGGACCTGATCCTATCAGAGACTATCACATGAATATATATGCAACAAAATCGCCTACTGGACCCTACTGTCTAGTTTTGATGTAAACAAACGATTGATATGTTGAACCCAATCCTATCCAATTAAGTCCTATTTTTCTACTGAAGTGTGGTTGTGGTATTTTGCCATCAACTAAATGTAATGTTTCTATTGTGTTTTAATGTACGGAACAGAAAACTATAAAGATGTAAATAAACAAAAAACTGCACACTAAGAGTCCATTGAACATCAAAACAAGCAGCTAAGAAAAGCTACAAGTTTGATAATTGGAATCAGTAAAGAAACTGGATAAAAAGATATAAACAAAATGGGATTTCAAAGAATTATAGTGGAACCACCTAAACTAAAGAACTGTGGCCTACATACTCCCAAGTGGTAAGCCGCCTCCTCCATCACCCCCCGCGTCATCTATTTTCTCCGGACACGAGCACGCTAGGCATTAAAAGATGCGCTGACGAGCGACGCTAGGGCGACGCTAGCGTCGCTCCTATCAAAGTTGAAAAAAAAAAACCAAATGAGTACTAAAGAACCTAATCAGTGCTACATATTTTGCCAGGACCCTTCAGGACATATGGCTATATTTCGGGATTTTTTCCGTAAAATCCTCTAAATACAAATACAATAAGAAGAAAGAAAATGGAATCTGACTACACAAGAGATTGCGGGGACTCGTTTAGATTGACGAATGCAAGCCATGTTTAGGCTTCGCTGACATCCTTCTGATGATAACATGAGATGCTTTTTATTCTTTGGTGAGGCTTGATTCTCGGGTTTTCAGAGAATAAGGATCGAAATGAGATCCTATATCTAATAAAAATCTAAGTAGACAGACTAAAGAGTTGTGTCTATTCCATGAAGATAGAAGGAGAAGGCCTTGGTGGGAGGGGGGAACCCACCAAGGGTCTCCAATCACCTTGTGGTGTGGCCGCTGTACAACTTCTTCAACGAAGAGGAAACCAGTTGTAGGAACATTGGTGCATCGATGTAGACTTGTATGTGATGAGCTTGGTTTTGACTTGATCTTTTGATCATGCCCTGAAATCGTGAAAATGGCTTCCTTTTATAAGCTTTTGGTGAGCAGGTGGGGGGTTTATGGACCTTTAATGCATTGAATGCATTAATGCTCCATGATGGAGGGAGTTACACATTTTGAATTAATGGTATTTGTTGACACAAAAAATGTAACTTATGCCTCTTAATACATCTTTAACATCAAAGAACTTACATTAAGCGACAAAAGTGTGATCTTCCAAGCTCCTGCACCATGTTGGAGAAATCTCAACATCATTTCATATACAACGATTCTTCTCTCGACAGAAGGGGGAACAACTAGTTTAAGCATCAAAGCTTCCCAAAATTGATTGAAAATTTCAGATCCCTCAAAACAGCCATGAAGAGTGTACACAAGATGTTTTGGGCCATTTCAGCGTCATTTGGCCTGACTTTGCTCTTCCATTGGCCAAATAAGAGCTCCCAACGATAGTGAAGATGGTGATCTTGTTTTGAAAAACAGAGCAAGCAGTTGGTCTCAAAGCACCATTAGAAGACTCCACATCAAAGTCCAGGCCAATCCAAAATTGTTTGGCCCAAAATGCAAAAGTAGCATTCTTCTCGCGACAAAGTCAGCCCTTCCGGCGATGACAACATCAGAGACATCAAATCTTTAATTAGATCCTGTGGATGGTCTTAAAAACCTTTCAAGAGGTTATATGTCAAATTTCAGGTCAATTCAATATCATTTGACTTAACATCAACCTTCAAACAACAAAATCAGGCCTCTCGGCGACAGAGACTGCCAAAATCACCACTCTTCAAACAAAGCAGGTGGTGTTAGATTATATGGTCTCAATCTAGTGAATGATGTAACAAATTGATTTATTTCATTATTTATCAATATAATCATGCTTTACTTTCATGAGATGAATGGTGTTTTATTACTTTCTTGCACATAATCAATACGAATGACATTCTGCTTCATGAGATGTACTGGAGCCTACAAGTATATTAGATGTGACCCATGTGTGTTGATGAGATCTACATACGGGAGACATATGTCACAAATCCTATACTTAAATTGATTCACAACCGGTGATGAGATTGGGTATCTCATCTGATAAGGTTGCAGCACTTTGATAACTATGAGATAGTGTGATTTGTCTCGATCATCAGAATGTAAGATTCTGGATCATGGTGCTGGTACATTGAATGTATTGAAGAACCATGAGAAGCACCTTATGAAACACTGTCTATACTTTAAGGTTTGCTCTCATAATTCTCTAGTAATAGGCTCTCAATCCTAAGATATTAATGAACATAAGTTTCTGTCTATTCATTTGCTTTGAGTCACAATGAGTGAGGCCAACTACAGGTCAACACCTCGGTGTCTTGGGTACGTGGTAATGGGACTGTGGGAACATTCAATGGTCAAGATGGAATCTATCTACATTATCCCCTTGTGCCAAATAATGAATTTATCATTAGTAAGTGCGCACCCATCTCAATTAAGAGTTAATTGGATGATACTGATGATCACTATAATTAATTGGGTCTCAAGGATAATAAGATATGGATCTAATTTGGTGGACAGGTCCAATTGATATATGAATATAGATGGAGGGGCCTACTTGTGGTAATAGGGAAGTTTAGGGTATTCTTTGTAATTTATTCCTAAGGCTAGAGTGCAATTGCATTTATATAGTAGAGTTATTTGCAATTAACTGTGAGCCCGAATTGCAAATGAGATGTGGGGTCGGGGTGTCCCAGTTGGAGCCAACTTTCTATGGAATCCTAGTGGTCCCCACGCTAGCCCAATTATTAGATTTTGCTAATTCTACTTGAACTCAAAATGAAAGGAATTAGAAAGTTACTATTTCTATTTGAAGTAAGACTTCTAATGTTGGAAGTAGGCGGGCCTCGTGGATAGATTTTCAAAACTTTTGACCCACTTGACTCAGGGATCAAGTATCCATAAGGCTAAAAACCCAATTCAGGATGCATAACCCTCAATCTCATGATCATGTACAGTAAGTAAAACTATATAAAAGATAGAAACGAGCATCCAACAAGCATCCATAAAATTACAACATGCAATGAAGCAGATTATACCTTAGGAGCTCGGCTGTGCTCTAATGGAGAATTTGCGTCTTTATTTGATGATGAAACTCTTTCACTTATCAAATAGGAATCTCCAAGACCTTTTGTTCTTCCACGCTATGACCCTTATCAGATTCTCTTTTCTCAAGAAGATGGGTGGGATCTCCACGAGAAAACTCTCAAGGAAACTAGAAGAGAACTAGAAGAGGGAAGAGAGAAGACAAAACATGTGCAACTCTTGCACAAAAGGGCATGGGCGTGAATCCCTAGGAAGGAATTTGCATGGGACGTCCAACACCTCTTATGTCCTCTATTTATTGCTAAAAGCAAGCTTCTCTTCTTTGTTATCTAATTGAAATAAAAGTCTTACTTCTCTAACAATTAGTAACTCTCTTCTTTCTAAAATAGAAGTCTCACTTCCATTATAATTAGTAACTTACTATTACCACTATTAGAAGTCTCACTTCTAATAGAAATAGTAACTTTTTATTTCATTTTAGAGTTCTACTATAATTAGTATCTTTTTAATAACTTGGGCTAGCCTGGGGACCACTAGGGATTCCTTAGAAAACTGACTCCAACTGGGACACCGTGACCCCACATCTCATGTGCAATCCGGGCCCACAGCTAATTGCAAATAACACCACTATATAAATGCAATTGCACTCCAGTCTTAGGAATAAATTACAATGAAGACCCTAAACTTCCCAATTACCACAAGTAGGCCCCTCTATCAATATCCATGGATCAATTGGAATAAATCTGTCTCTTCCAATCTTAGTTCAACATCTTATTATCCTTGAGCCCCAATTAATCACTATGATCACCAGTACCATCCAATTAAGTCTTAATCGAGATGGGTGCGCACTTACTAATGACAAATCCATTAATTGGCACAAGGGGATAATAGAGATAGATTCCATCTTGATCATTTAATGTTCCCACAGTCTTACTACCACATACCCAAGACACTGAGGTGTTGACCTAAAGTTGGCCTCACTCATTGGTGACTCAAAGCAAATGAATAGATAGAAACTTGAGTTCATCAATGTCTCATGATTGAGAGCTTATTGCTTGGGAATTATGAGAGCATACCTTATTATTGAGATGGAATTCCATAAGGTGCTTCTCATGGTCCTTCAATACATCCAATGTACCAGCACATTGATCCAGAATCTTCCATTTTGATGATCGAGACAAATCACATTATCTCATAATGATCAAAGTGCTGCAACCTTATCAGATGAGATCCCCAGTCTCATCACTGGTTGTGAAGATATTTTAAGTATAAGATTTGTGACATATATCTCCCGTGTGTGGATGTCATCCATACACATATATCACATCTAATATACTAATGGGACCCGGTTCAACTCATGAACCATTATGTCATATGTATTGGTCATGTGCATAAAGAAATAAAATAACATTCATCTCATAAAAGTAAAGCATGATTTTTATAAATAAATAAAGAAATTAATCAATTTATCACATCCACTGATGGATTGAGTCCATACTATCTAACATCTAATAGTGGTAATAGTAAGTTACTAATTGTTATAGAAGTGAGACTTCTAATAATAATTAGAAAGAAGATAATTACTAACTCTTATAGAAGTGTTACTGATTCTTATGGAAGTGAGACTTCTATTTTAATTAGAAAGAGGAGGTTGCATAGGGCAATAAATAGGGGAACCAAACCCCTTGGATGACCTCCTTGAAATTCACGCCCAATAGTGCAAGGGTTGCACTCCCTCCTTTCTCTTCTTCTTCTAGTTTCCTGTTCTAGTTTCCTTAGAGCTTTTAGTTGATTTTCTCTTAGAGATTCCACCATTCTTCTTGAGAAAAGAAATCTGAAATGGGTCATAGCGTGGAAGACAACAAGGTCTTGGAGATCCTTAATTCTCTACAAGAAGAGTTCTTGTTCAAGATAATTGTCTTCTTCTCCCTTAGAGCGCTACCGAGATCCAAAGGTATAATTCCTTGTATGCTGTGGATTTATTTTGGCTGCATGGTGTTGCTATTTACTATCCTAGAGATAGTGTGTACTGATCATGATCATGAGTTTGAGGTTCTTGGATCCTGATTGGGTTTTATGGCCTTATGGGTACTTGATCCCTGAGTCAAGTGGGTCAAAAGTTTTTGAAACCTATCTACGAAGCCACCTATTTCCAACACATGGATGGTCTCAAAATACTTCCAAGGGGCTACATATCAAGTTTCAGATCATTTTGATATCATTTGACCCCACTTTGCCCCCCTCCCCCCGAGCTAAACCAGGTCTCTTAGCGACAAAGCCCCTTGGGACCATGATTTGCAAAGAAAATTTGATGGATCATCCTAAAATGCCATGAGGTTCCCTGCCAAACTTCAGGTCAATAAAAAATCGTTTGATTGTACATCAATGCACGACATCTCCCTCGCAACGAAATCAAGTCTATTGGCTACATGACTCCTAGTGGCTTTGAAATTCAAGAAAAAGACTATGGTTGGTCTTATTTCTTGCCCATGAGGCTTCACCTCGAACTTCAGGTCATTCCGACATCTTTTGACCTAGTTTTGACTTCTAGAGGTAAATCGACACCCATGCATGACAAAGTCTTCGATTTTCTCGAAAATTCAGAAACTCCGCCCTTTGTTTTGAGCGGCTTCTCGTCAAGTTTTCTGTGGGGAAATTATGCCAAAAATTTTAAAAAAATACCAGAAAAAATATGTCAAAAAGAAAAATAAGAAAAAGACTGAAAAAGTGACCAATTGGGCAAACTAGGCCCATGGTCGCCGGCAACCCTGGAAATTCGAGGTCATCGGATTTCCGCGAAAACCAATTTTGGGTCATTCTTGTGTTTTCAAGCCATTTGGCTTCATGATTTTCTGAAAATCTTATATTCCGAACACGAAATCCATCGATCTTTGACAACATCACGGATTCGCCGTTGAAATCTTGGTTTTGTCATCGGACACCTCAAAATTGTCAACTGGCCAACCCAGAAAGCATACCTTTTACTCAATCGATCGAGAAATCGACAGGACGGATGGTCGTCGGCCCATCGATAACAATCAATGTCTGGAATTGTATGATCATCTGACAACAAACAAGGCTTCCTACGTCGCGGGTAGAACTCCAAAAGTCACGATGTGGCCTGCAACTCTTCAAATGCTTTGGCAGCTACTTATTGAGGTTAATGACATAATTTAATGTAGTTAATTACCCATTATCATGGACAACCTAATAAAAATCCAAGAAATAAGAGTTACAAATTAAAGCAATTATGGTATTAAACCATGTAACTCCCCCCATCATGAAGATTAAATGTGAATGATGGCCCATTATTCTCCAATGGCCAATCAGAAATCAAGAAAAATGAGTTACAAATCCATAAATTCAAAATGTGTAACCTCTCATCATGGAGCATTAATGCATTTAAAGCCCATAAACTCCCCATATGCCCACCAAAAGCCTATATATAAAAGGAGGCATTTTCCACCATTCCAAAGCATGTTTTTCATTGTTGCACGTTTTTCCAAGGTTACATATTTTTCCATTGCTGCTACGACGCTCCTACGATGATCTCTCCTCAATTGAAGAAGTTCCGCAACAGCTAGCACTGCAAGGTGATTGAATCGCTCCCCCCCCCCCCACCCCCGTACCCCAAGGCCCTCTCCTTCAATCTCCATGGCATAGATGTAGCTCCTTAGACCGTTTACTTGGATTTTTGTTGGATATAGGATCTCTCCTCGATCCTTATTCTCTAAAAAACGAGTATCATGCCTCACCAAACGAATGAAAAGCATCCACTGTTATCATTAGAGGGATGACAATGAAGTCCACACATGGTTTGCGACCATCAATTTGAAGGAGTCCCTGCAATATCCTGAAAAGTTAGATTTCCTTTTCTTTCTTTTTATTGTATTTGTATTTTTAAAATGACAAAAAAAAATCACAAGTCTTGTCGTTTTCTGTTAAGAATTGTAAATCACCTTTCACGACACCAAAAAATCGCCTTTCATGGCAAATATAAAATCGCCTTTCACGATAAAAACATCGCATTTCATAGCAAACCAATGAAATTCGCCTTTCACAGCATTCAAAAATCAAATTATGTCTCTTTTTTAACACTTATGCAATCAAAGTTAGCAAAACTTTTATTTTCTTTTCTGCATGAAAAGGTTGATCTATGGATCACCACTTATTATTTTCAAGTATAATAGAAAATTTGGAATACCCATACACAAAATAAAACACGGTTGTTTGATCGTCTTGGGCACAAAAGGGTTGGACCCCACAGATTCTCACATCCGCTGACCTCGGTAATCCCTGAAAGAACGCGAACAGTTTTGCAACTCCTTTTTCTTGGATTTGATTGGCCATTGTAGAAAAATGGGCCATTATTTGAATTGAATCTTAGGGAGGAGTTTCACAATTTAATGTTATGTTTGCATTGATTTATAACTCCTTTTCTTTGCATTTTGATTAGGCCATCCGAGATAATGGGCAATTAACCACATTAAGATGTCTTGATAATAGGTCATTGACCGCATTAAGTGGCCGCCAAAGCGCTCAAAGAGTCGTGGCTTTTGGAATTCTTCAGCAACATAGGGGACTTTGATCATAGTGGATTTCACACTTGATTTGATGTCCGATGACTTTGTAATTTTAGACATTAATCGTCGTTTATGGGCCAATACCATCTGTCATGTTGATTTCTCGACCGGTCGGACAGAAAGTATGCTTTCTTGATTGGCCGGATGAAGTCTTTGAGGTGTCCGATGATGAACCCATGATTTTTATGATGAATCTATGATGTTGACATAGATCGATGGATTTCGTGCCCAAAAATTCAGATTTTCAGAAAATTACATACGCCAAATGGCTTAAAAAAAAGGACCCGAAAAATGGATTTTCGCGGAAATCCGGTGACCCCGAATTCCCATGGTCCTGTTTGGTCGCCTTTTCTGACCTTTTCTTTTTGGCATATTTTTTCTGATATTTTTGTACATTTTTGACATGATTTCCCTACAGAAAACTTGATGAGAAGCCATGCAAAACGAGGGGCGAAGTTTCTTATTTTTCGGGAAAGCCGAAGACTTTGTCGCGCAGGGGTGCTGATTTTTCACCAGAAACCAAACCTGGGTCAAACGATGTCAGAATGACTTGAAATTTGAGGTGAAGCTTTATGACCAATAAATAAGACCAACCATAGGCTATTGTTTGAATTGTGAAGCCGGTAGGGTTCTATTGCCAGTAGATTCAATTTTATCGTGGGGGAGATGTTGAGCCTTAAAGTGTGGTCAACGATGCCCAAATGACTTGAAATTTGACGGGGAGCCTTGTGGGATCATTTTAAGATGATTCATCAGCTCTAATTTTCAGGTCATGGTTACGAGGGGCTCCGTCACGGGGAGATCTGGTTTACCTACCAAGGGGCCAAAGTTAGGACAAATGATGTCGAAATGACCTGAAGCTTGATATGTAGCTTGTCGGAAGCATTTTGAGAGCATCCATGTGTATTGTTTGAAGAGTGGTGATTCCAGCGGTCTCCATTGTCGGGAGGCGTAATTCTGGTACTTGAAGATTGAAGTTAGGTCAAACAATGACGGATTGACCTGGATTTTGACATAGAGCATCTTGAAAGTATTTTAAGACCATCCATGGGCTCCGATGCTGTTTTCGCCGGAAGGGTTGACTTTATCGCAAGGAGAATGCAACTTTTACATTTTAGGCCAAACGATGTTGGAATGGCTTGAAATTTGACGTAAAGCCCTCCAGTGGTATTTTGAGACCAATTATGTGCTCTATTTTGTGAAATAGGGTCTCCAGCTTTGTTGTCGCCAGAAGGTCTTGTTTAGCCACTGGAGGAGTGAATTTAGGCCAAATGATGCTGAAAAGGGCAAGATATACACTCCTCATTACTAGTTTGAAGGGTCTTTAAGTTTTCAATTGATTTTGATGAGATTTGATGCTTGAATAGTTTCATCCATTTCATGTGGTTTGATGTAGCTTCATGTGACTTCTCTAGTGTTGAAGATGTATGAAGAAGCATAAGTGACATTTTTTATATCCACAAATGCCCCTTCGAGGTACATCGATGAGTTTCATAACTTTGAAATAGGTGTGCCTTAAAGAGAACTTTTGAGCTTTGAAGGGGTGCTTTTGATTTGACCAAGAGTCTTCCAGCAATTTTCTTTTAATGGAGTAGCTTTTTGAGTCTCCAAGGGTATTTTATGGCAGTGAGGGGGATCATGTACCATCTCAAGGCAAAGTTCTGAAAATGATATAAGGGCATGTTTGGTAAGCATCCACTGAGAGGAATCCTCTCCATGTTTCCTCGGAATAGAGGAAAACCCATGTTTGGGTAATTTTCTTTGTAGAGGATTTTTGGGCCTGATGATTTTCAGAATCAACTATAGCATGGATTCCCCCAGTCTGACCTTCACCCATAGGAATGAATGAATCATCACTAAAAGAGGAGGAAGTATAAAAGCTATCTATTTACAGGATTCTTGCCTAGAGAAACGTTCCTCTCCTTTCTTCTTGGTTTGCTGCCCTAGACATTCCTTTCTCTGCGCTTGCAACTTCGGAAGCATCGGAAAAGTCTCTCTCCGGCCGGCTATTTTCTCTAAACAGGTATGTCTCCCTCTCCCCTGGTCTCTTCCTCTCCCTCTCTCTCTTCTTCTTTGACGGACAAACCCCAAATGATCTTCTTGTTGGGTTATCTACAGCGATTTTTTCGAACTCTCTCTTGATTAGAGACTGAGAAGGGGAGCTGAACTGATTGGGTCAATCCACTGGTTGTAGAAAACTGTCAAAGAGGGTTTCTTTCTTTAGGGCATGGTTGTGTAACCATTTTCCACAGAAAGGGGATTATTTTCTACAAAAACATCATTTTTCATTTTTTTTTTAATCTATTGAGCTATAGGTAGAAGGTTGAGACAATGATTTTGGAGAGTGTTTCTACCCTCTTCTTTATCTAGATTTTTTTAAAACTACATACGAAAGCTTAATTTGATCAATTACAAAATATTCAGCATTGAAATGATTGGCTCAACCATTGGCAACTAATGAGTGGGTGTTATCAATTATTAGAGTAATAATATACATGGATAATATCATATTTGAACATTAAAACAGCATGCACCACAGCACAAATTCGTGCAGTGGTGAGAGAATCACCTCACAGCTCAGGCTGTTTAAGTGAGGTGTGAAGTCACACTGGGATGAGTGAATAGCATGAGATAAAGTAGATTAGTAAAAAGGGGCTGGCTGCTGGGGTGACAAAAAGTTTTACTCCCAGGTGTTTGGACTGAAATGGAAAAAGAAGAGTAGAGCAATCACTGATGTGCAAGGATCAAAATAGTGCTTACAGTGGGCGATATCTTGTGGTAGCGCCGTGGGGTGTAAATCGAAAAAGTTGTCAAAAAAATTCCAAAAAATCCAGAATATTGGAAAATGTCAGAATTTGATATTTTCTTTCCCTTAATAACTAAGATTTTGGGGGGGGGGGGGGGGGGGGGGTGGGTGGTTTCGGTTTAAAAAATATTATGCATTTCTAAACTCATGGTATACGCGAAAATACGCATTGTGTTTCCGATCAGAGGTTAGTTGCACAGAAGAGGGCTTTCTTGGTTGTTAACACTATATATAAAATAGTCAACTATCCTTCCACTATAGATTTGGATTGCTTGCTTCATTGTTTAGGGGTCATTCATGAAATCGGTTCGGTGGAGATATGTATAATGTTATTGTTGCCTGGTTGATATTTGTTCTTATATGCTTATGTGGTTGTTAACACTATGTAAAATGTAGAATGTTTGAACCAAGTAGCTCTCAAGCTACAAACAGGTCAGCATCAAAAAACATGAAGTGGACTGATGCACATGATGAAGTGCTTCTCCTCATCATGCTTGACATGCGAAAAGAAGGGAAATTTATCCCCGAAGGCTTTACGTCGGAGGGATGGGGTCTTATTACAAGACAAATGCTTACAGTACATGGGCCTGAGTTTTCTAAAGACAAGTTGAAGAATAGGTTCAAGAGCTACAAAAAATGGTATAGCGCTATGAAATCCATGTTAAATCTGAGTGGGTTTGGATGGGATGAAGAAAGGAAAAAAGTCACGGCTGAAGAAGGGGTTTGGGATGATTATATTGCGGTGAGATTTTTATTTATTTATTGTATGGATTTTGTTTTTATTATATACAAGAATGGATTGTGAGTTAATATGCATGGAATGCAGGCACATCCTGGACATAGTATGTATAGGACTAGGCGTATGCCCTACTACATTCTCATGTGTGAAATATTCAGCGACTTAATTGTTGATGGTCGAGAGGAATTTGTCACTAATGACGTTCCTCAATCACCACCATCTGTACATGCCGATGCCTTGGGTGATAATAACATGGATGCTGATGATGATGGCACCCTCCAAAATGAGGAAGCTAGAGATGAGCACATCTCTTCAATTAGAGGGTGTAGCCCTGCATCTGGAGGGTCATCCCGTCAAATAACAAGGCGCCAAAGCACAGGGGATGCGATGGTGGCAATTGTAGGGCGTATGACAGATGCTGTAGATGCAATTTCAAGGAATACAATTTTGACTAAAAACCTTCAGAAGGAGGTTTGGGAAGCACTACTACCAATTGATCTGGAAATGAGGATCAGGATGAAAGCGTTTGAACAACTTGGAGATGAAGTGAAGGCCTCACAGTTTCTGGCCTTAGATAACGATACCCGCAAGATCTATGTTCTTGGCAGCCTTGACCTTATATAATTTGTTGCTATGGGTTGTTATCTCATGATTATATTTTGTGCTTTTGATTATGGTAGTTATATTGGACTCGTTTACACTTCTCTTTCTTATTTTGAAATGTCATCTTTTGAAATGTTATGGATATTATTATTGCTTTGTGGGATGTTTGGACAAGGAATGACATTTAACTTCTGTGGAATGTTAAGGTCGTTTTTTTATTAATTTGTCGGATGTTTGGGATGTTAATGACTTTATTCATTAGCTTGGAATGATGATGATATCTTTTACTAATTTTTGTTCAGTTTGGACAAAGATTGACTCTAAATTATTATCTTGGAATGTCATTGATACTTTTATTAATCGATTGTTTTGTTATCTTCACTTGCAGCATGGATAGACAAGAACCTTTGTTACTATTGACACAACTTGTAACGACAATATGTATCTTATGGTACCGTTATCAGTATCTTATTAAAGATAAAGTTCATGAATCCGTACAAAGTGGAATGACTTATCTCAATGAGATATTGACTGGACACCCCCGTAAATGTCTTGGCATTTTTAGAATGAGCAGTGGTTGTTTTCTACTATTGGCCAATGAGCTCAAGCGTAGGGACCTTTTGAGAGACTCTCGTAGGGTGAGCGTGGAAGAACAATTGGCAATATTTTTATACACCATTGGCCACAGTCAAAGAAATCGAGTAATGCAGAATCTATTTCAGCATTCCGGGGAGACAATCAGTCGATACTTTAATTCAACACTGAATGCTATTTTGAAACTTGCTCCATATTATGTGAAGCAATCTGAAGGAGAGTGTCCACCTCATATTGCGAATAATCCATTATTCTACCCGTTCTTCAAGGTAACATTTTAAAGAGGAATTAAAAAATAATCATATATTGTATTTTAATACATGTTTTTTTTAATAGGATTGTATCGGAGCAATAGACGGTACACATATTCCTGCATGGGTTAGACTTGAAGATCAAGTTCGTTATCGCAATAGGAAGGGAGGATTATCACAGAATGTGATGGCCGTTGTTTCATTTGATATGCGATTTCACTATGTCTCTGCTGGATGGGAAGGATCTGCCTCAGATTCAAAGATTCTTCAACACACGGTTTGGAGGCGACCCCAAAACAGGCTACATGTTCCAACTGGTATGATAATTTTATTCATTTTCTAATTGAATGGAATTAACTTAGTATGTTTGAGGCCTAAAAAGAATATCCAAAAATGTTTATGTAGGAAGATTTTACCTTGTAGATGCTGGTTACGCGAACGCGCGAGGGTTTTTAGCCCCATTTCGCGGAGTTCGCTATCACCTAAAAGAATGATCCACAACTCAAGCTCCTAGAACTGAACACGAACTGCTCAACTTGCGTCATTCAAAACTACGCAATGTAGTGGAGAGAACGTTTGCTATGTTCAAGCAACGGTTCGCCCTTCTCCAAACTGCTCCACGATATCCTATCAAGACACAAGTGAAGATTGTTGTGGTGTGTTGTGTTTTACATAACTTCATCTGTCAATGGAATGTTGAAGATGAATTATTCCAAGAAGCATTGAATGAGAGGATGGAAGAGGGTGATCTCAATGATGAGCGATATCAAGATATCGAAGGGGATAATGTTGGTGGCCCTACCGATGCGGACAAGCAGTTTATGATGGACTTTAGAGAACAACTATCTAAAGATATGTGGGAAGCTAGGGGGCCAAGGAGAGTTTGATCTTGTCCATTAGCTTCATCAATGTTTTTTTGTGGGTACATAAGTTACTTCTATTGGTCTTTTTCTTTTGGGAAGCTATTTTGTGTACATGTTATGGGTTTTTTTTGGCTGGCCCAACCTATGGGCACTATTTTTGGGTGGTCCAGCTCCACCTTGGTTGTTCTTTATGTTATTGGTTCAAGTGGGGTGGAGCTGCTCCTCATTATTTTGTTACTATAGCTCTTAACTTTGGGAATATATACTTGTTTTTCAGAAAAAAAAAAAAAAAAAAAAAAGATCTCACCTTTGGGTGTTATGTTTGTTGTATCTTTATGGTGGTGTTTGGGAAATTCAATTATGGCTTGGTTAATGAATGATTGGTTTTTATGTAGAAGCGTGCAATAAGTGGGTTAACCATCAAACTGGGCAAACCCAATGTTGTATAAAATAGGCGGAGTTGGTGCTTCTATAGTCTTGAACTTGACCTATAGCTTAGAGAGCAGCCTATTTTTTGTATCATAGCTTTTCACTCTGTATTGATTAGTCTAAACTTGCTTGAGTTACTTAGTTCTTTCCACCTGTAGAGTAGCTGTAATCTATTTTTGTATCATAGCTTTTCACTCTGTTTTGATTAGTCTAAACTTGCTTGAGTTACTTAGTTCTTTCCACCTGTAGAGTAGCTGTAATCTATTTTGTATTATCAAAACCCTTGTATAGATCAGGCCATCCTTACCATTTTATTTTTAATTTAGAAATTGTCTATGGACTTGTATCTTAGCAACCGTTTCTTTTCCATTCATGTGGTTGTTTGATCAAATCGATTGTGACATGCAGAGCTCCTATGCAGGGTTGTCAACAAGTCCTCTCTTTTAGGCATGAAACTGTAGCTATAGATTGGGAATGAACCTTGTTTTGTTACTATATCATGTGGACTTATGAGATTTAAGCTTTGAGATCAATGAGATGTGGTTCTGACTTTAAAATCTTCTTTTCGATGAAGCTGATGAGAAAGTGCAAGAAACATCTAACATCTCAACTGGTACATCAAATGGATTGGTTGCATTTTCATTTTCCATACACTCCAACCATGATTGACCTGGTAGTTGCAAAAGTAGAAGTTGATTGATGTTCCAAAGCATATTAGTTCACCTCTTTCCTCATGCTTGGGTTTAGGCTATAGCAAAATGCCTCCTTGGGAAAACTCATAAATGGACTAAGTTGTCCTTATAATTCTATGAGATTCTGCATTTTACAGGTTATTTTTTCTGTGTACAGCCATTGCAAGGTGCTATTTCTCATTATCCTGTAGTGAATGAACTATGATATGGTATGAGTTTTGTATGATCTTTAATCCTTTCTGCTGGTGATTGTGGCTTATGAATTTATCTTCTTTTATCTAAATATGGATCTTATTAAATGCATCCCCATTAAGATTCAGGTCTTAATGTATGCGAAATGAGCTCAATCCATTAGAATGAGCACAACTCAGCATTATATAAAACGGGGGATAGTTTTCAGAAATTCCTGTCACCTCTATATAATACTTTCCAATGACCATAGATAAATTGTATCATTTGAAGATCAAACATATAGTACTTTTCTCATGTATCCCTCCTGTTGGTGCTGTTTGGTTGCTGCTCCAGTGATTCATCTGTACTGGTTACAAGAGGATGGGTCCCCCGCAGTTGGCGAAACAAGCTGTCAGAAGATCTACGAGATGTGGAGAAATCTTCAACGGTTGCATCACAAGATATTGAAGAGAAAGAGAGAAACTTTAGGGGGAGGTTATGGCCCAAGAAACTTAAACTAATTAAGGTTATTTGTTCTCACTTTGTCATGTATTTTGGCAGCTCTACTATTCATTGATTAAGTCTGGAAAATGTTTTTAAGACAGGATTATTTTTAGCAATCAAAGAAGTTAAGGTTATTTTTCAAAATCTTTATTCAGGACTCAAGAGTACTTGTGGGGTCTTGAATATTAGAAATTTCATGTTTGCAGAGGTTTGACAGCTTACATGTTTGCACATGTTTCAGTTTTCCAAACTGTTACCTGATGGGTGCATGTGAGATGCCTGAGAATCACCGAGAGTGGAAAATCTTATTGTGACCTACAAACAGATGATTAAGAAAATAAAACAGTGATGCAAAATTATCTGAATTAATTGAAATGTCTGCTTCTTACTGAAGTGTCAGGATCTTCCAATCTGGAAAATATTTTATGCAATTTCTGTTTCCGGTGGGGACCATCAGGTTAATGGTTTGTTTTACTAAAATATGATCCTGCATGTACAAAATACCACCACCGGTAGGCCGTTCATTTGTTAAGGCTTGGGGTTCTATAACCCTGCTGCTTACAGTTTCCATTTATGAATGCTGAAAATTTTTGTAACCTTCAAGATGAGAAGCCTGCGGTGACTCTTGTAAAGGTTATCGGTGTTGTTTGTGAAAGTGAGAAACCCAGCATCTTTGTGCCCGCTAATGATCCAAGCTCTGGTCAGTGGTTATATGTTGATGTCCCCAGCAATAGCACGTTCTGCCGGACTTCCTGAGAATACTATTTATATTGAAGATACCAATGAGGATATCTCATATCAGTGCGAGTCAACCATATCCCATTCCAAAGGATGTGAACACATTGATCCGCTATTCAGTCATGCTACAGGACCATTTAAATTATACATTGACTTGGTATTGCTTTTGATGCCTAAATCCTAGAGTTTGATGTGCATAGATATATTCAAATTGTTCGTGGGGAATTTGGATACGTTTTGTTATATGACCTTCATTTAAATGCTAATTGGATGAATGCAAATTATCTATATGCTGCACGCGGGGAGTTCTTTCTGCGCAGCCATTTAAATCAAAGGGTGGGTCCCACTGCTGATTATATGGGTTCACTCAAAAGGATCTGTCTTCTAATTGAATTACTTCATTTACATGATGGGTGCTTGTTGCCATGTACATGTAATGATTCCCTCATTCTCTTGCTTTGGCCACTACCACCTTCCAAACTCGGCATTTTGAAGTCTCAACTCTCAACACAAGTAATGCAAGAGGAGCTGTTTGTGTTAGAACTTGTTGATATCATTCATTTTGCTTATAACCAATCACCAAAGAATAATTCCTGCTTGTGAATGAAGTATTGTGATTCCACAACAATTCTGAAGTCTCAACAGAAGTAACACAAGTAGTAGGAGCTGCTTCTGCTTGTATTAGATCTTGTTGATATCATTCATTTTGCTTATAAGTAATCACAAAATAATAGTACCCACTTGTAAATGCAGTACTGGGAATTCCGACAATTTGTTTACATTGCCTTAGCTTGAGATTTTTCTGAATAATTTCTGTTCCTATTTGCCACCCAGTTCTGATATGGTTTCTGGGGGCTCATCTAACAATTCCCCATTTCTAATGTTCCAAGTTCCTGGCATGCCCGTGTTCAATTTATCCAGGTTGGTTTCAAATTCATTGGATTATAAAAGCACTCAAACCTCTCATATTTCAATGGAATAAGTCCTTGAGTTCAGATTGTTATTCCAGAAATTAACAATTTAATTGGACTAGAGGGTAAATTCAAAATTCTAAGAAAAAAAGCATCCTGTGTCAGAAATTACTAGGACTAGAAAGTTATTCATAATCTGAGCACTGGTATTAATTTTGGCAGTAACCTTGGTTGCTTTTCTATCTTGAACATGTTCTGATGAAAATATTGGGAGTGGGTCTTATTGGAGATACTGGTGTACAATTTTTGATTAAATCCTAATTAGTTGAAACTTGAGTGATGGGGGTGGGTTTAATTGGAGATGGTGATTTGGGATATAAGTTAGGATGGGTGGTGTGATGGGGGTGGGTTTAATTGGAGATGGTGATTTGGGATATAAGTTAGGATGGGTGGTGTGAACTGAATTTAAGATGGAAGATAACCAATCCTTTTTTTTTTTTTTTTGGGATTCCACTCGCGTTACCAAATGTGGGTCCGGAGGAATCATCTCTAATTCCTCTGTGCTAGCCAAACGTGGAATGTTATGAATCCTCTCCCTCATAAATCATTTATGCAGAAAGTTTAAATCCATGGCACCAAGGATTCATCCGAAGAGAGGATTCCTCTTCCATTGCCAAACGCGCCCTAAGGGATTTGGATTTGGTTTTTGGGGTTTTTGGGTTTTGGATTTTATTTTTTTATTTTTCTTTTTGACCTTATGAACTTAAAGGTTTTATGTGGCGAATTAGGCAGCCAAGAAGTGGTTTTGTTTTTTACCTTGTAACCTATCAATTTGTATGTGGCAAGCTACGGGTTGGGGGATTTTTTTAATTTACTTTTGACCTTGTGACTTAACAAGCTGTATGTGGCAAGATAGGGGTCAGGATTTGGGTTTTGGTCACTCTTTGGGACTATTTTGGGTCCATTGGAATGGTTTGGATTTTTGTGGAATGTCAATTTCAAGATTTTGACTCAATTTGATGCATGAGGTGACGATGGTTTGAAATTTTGAAGCCCATAAGGCTTAGATTTTGGCCTTTTCAAAGGTCCAATCAACTCAAAAGAGGGATGGGACCATTTTTGTATGCTCTTGGAAGGAGGACTTTTGTTGAAAAAGGATTTCCAAAATTTTGAGTGATGTTCAATTGTAGGAAGCACCTTTTTAGTGCCTAGGTAGTCAACCCCGGCTTATGTGGGCTAACCGATGGGATCATAAGCTTTGAATGATGGCTTAGATCTCATATGGGGTCACTTTTGTAGAAAATATCCAAAAATATCTCTCTTTGGGTAGAGAATATCTCAAAGTATCTTGTTTTGGGAGAGAATCTATCAAAATATCTCTCTTTTAGGAAGATTGCTAGTTTTTAGCACTTACCTCCTTGTTTCGTTCTTTGGGTTGATCTCCTCTATAAAAGTAAAGAGAGATTGGTTCCCTTGCTCTTATTACTTTCTTTTACAAAGATCTCAAGAGTGCTTTTCTTCCTTCGAGATCAAGGATTTTCTTCTCCAAAGATTTTCTAGTTCATCTTCTTCCTTTTTTATCTTTTTTCTTTCCTTTCTTTCTTTCTTTTCTTTTTTGTTCTCTCTTTTTTTCTTCTTCTTTTTTTTTTCTTCTATCTTCTCCTTTTTATGGTTTTTTTCTTGGCCTCACGGCCATGGTCGCATGGCCTGATCAGTACGGTTTTGTCCGTACAGCTAAGTGGCCTTGTGGACCATGGCCGTGGGCCATCTCTCTCTCTCTCTCTGGTTTTTTTTTTTTTTTTTTTTTTTGCATCAAATGATAGGGATAGGGTTTCTAAGTCAAGCAAACAAGGATCTTGGCTTGAAAAAATTTGATCGATTTTGAGCAAGTTGAGTTGGAATTGGTCAAACTTTGATCAAGGGTTTCCTAGCATCTTATCCATGATAATTTTTTATGTAATGCATGAATTTGCAAATTGAATTGGATAACATGGCATGATGGTGCATGTAAGGTCCGCGACCTTACTGGGTCAGTTGGGCCCAATGGTAGGCCCATTGACCCATTTATTTTGTACTTATTATAATTAACTGTATTTTAGATATTTAAGTGGCTTTAGATCATGAGCAAGTTTATTTTAGTGTTAGAATAGTGTCTGCAACGTTTCGTACAATTTTGAGTTTGTTTGATCCAAACAGGTGGGTAGTTTCCAATTTAGGGAAAATTGAGTGTTTTTCCAAAAATTCCAAACACGATGATTTTTGAGTTCGTTGGAAAGGTCTCGTTTCGCCGATCATTTTTGTTTCCTGGCTCGTTGCGATCCGACGATTAGAAACCCTTCAAGTAGTCCATTCCTTCAACAGACCCACTTAAGGGTAGTTCAGTCATTTTTCCCTCTCTTCTTTTTAAGAAGAGATTAACCCTAATTTCTTTTTCGTTCTCTACAAAGAAAGTAGCTACATCAGCCCCTTCTGCTTCCTCTTCATCTTCTCAAGCCCAGAACTCCACCTTGAAGAGATCACTTCCGCAATTCGGACTGCACAACTTCATCCTCTCAATCTCATCTTTCCTTTGATCTTAGTTTGGTAGGCTTTTTCTCACCAGTACTTTTTCAATCATCCTTTCTTTCGGTTAGATTTAGGTTGTTCTTGATCTTTTCCTCTTTTTCCTCCTCCTTTGCGTTCTAGGTTGTGTTTGAGTGGATTGGATTTGTGGGTTTTGTGGTAGAAGGCTTCTCCTCCCATTTTCCCAATTTCCATCTTCTTCTTGGTTGAGGCAAGTAGATTTGTATTTTATAATTAAGCATGTGTGTATGTTTTCTATTGATTGGCTATGCTTACATGTTATATTTCCTTAATTCCAAGCCCGTTTCTATTTTCGATTTGGGGATTAACATGCTAAGTTAGGTTTTGGGAATCGGGTTTGTTAAATCGTAATTGGTATTTTTAGAATGTTTTAATGAATGGATGGAATGTGATGAATGGATAGTGGGGAGAGCAGGAGGCTCAATTTTGTGCAGGTTGTAGCCTTTACATAGGCTCAGGAATAGAGAAAATGAACTAGAGTGAAAGAGCTTCAGAAAAGGCCTGAAACTGTTCTGAACGCATGAAGTCAATCAGCCGAACTTGAGTTCAGTTAACAGAGTCCTGGTTCAATTCCAATTCCAGAGAGCGATATTTAGCTCCTGAGGGGTGTTGGTCAGCCGAATTCAGCTTCAGTCAACCGAACAATGGAGTTCGGTCAACTGAAGGTGAACCAACAACTGACCGAATTGAGGCGGAACTATCTAAAATTGGACTTTTTGTTGGACGATACGGCTGAAGTTCGGTCAAGGTTTGGTCAATTGAACTCAGACTCAGTTTTCATTCAAGAGAGCAGGTTTTAGCTCTCTGTCTGTGTTCAGTCGGCCGAATTCAAGGATTCGGTCGGCTGAACAGTATAGTTCGGTTAACCGAAGGCTGACTGAAGGTGAGCCGAAATGCCTAGTTTATTTTGGAAATGAGATTGTTAACCTAGGTTTGGGACTTACATGTTGGAAACCACGAACCTACTGTCGCATGAGCATTAATGGGATTAAAATCAAAGCACGTGGCTTAGTGTGCTTCGATGGGTTGTCTAGATATTCATGTATTATGCATGGTATAACTGAATACGTATGGAATTGTCTCAAGAGATGCTTAACATGATTGTACACCAAGGGATTTCCCTAGAAGCATCGTTGACTCAATTTCCACACGTACTCCTTTAGAACATGTGGGGTACAGGGATGACAACACTTGCCTAGGTTTGGATTGTAATTCTTCCTTTACTTGTTACTTGTATCCGTTGATGATGTTCCTTGTACACTCTCTTGGCATAGCACACGTAACTAATTATGAAACATAAATTCATGTAGAATTAGGACTTGGACCTAACTTAGAGTGTATCGTAGGAACCGTGTGTCGTGTATTGATAAACATGACTGGCTAGCATTAAGGGATTATCATGTGGATAACTTGTCTTGTATTGTCTTGAATGAGATAATCCCAATGATCATGTCTGGTGTGTTGAGCTAGCTAGACTTGATTGTCTTGGTCTTCTTGTGTCAACATCACTTCGTTATTATTTGCATATCATGGCCAACTGTAGTTTGGGGGTTTTATTGATGGGCCGGCTACTCGAATATTGGGATGGACAGTCGACATAGGATGGCATCCATGACGTTGAATAGCTGGGAGAGGACTAGGACCGTGCTGCTATTCCCAGGACCGGGAGCTAGGATCCCCCTAGAGCCGGACTTTGGTATTAGTAGTCTGGTTTGGATTGTTACTGATACCCCGTGAGATGGCTAGGATATCCTTGGAGTCTCCCTCCTGATTCTTGCATTGCATGTATAGTGGTTATTGCTAGATGATGCTAGGATTCCTATTATTGCTTCTAATGATTATTATTCATGCATTTATGCCTAGCTTCGATTCCTTGTATTTACATGATTATTATATTCATCACTATTCTTTTACTTGATGGATGTCTTGTTTATTATATCCTACTTATCTATTGCTCAACATGTCGTTGATTCTGTTCCTTGGTGTGCAGATACCCTAGGTGACTACTACTACTATGAGGAGCAGGCCGGTGAGGAGATCCCAAAGGATCTCCAACCAGCAGAGGAGGAGCGAGAGTGGCCTGCCGATGACGTAGAGTAGCGTCATCACTTCCAGCACGAAAAAGATTCATATGGGACTCTACTAGATTTTTATTCATTCATTTATTACTCTCGCTGAACCTTTCACTTTATTGACTTTATAGTTCTTTAAAATGGTCTTGGATTTTGGGATGGCCACTGTAATAAATTAACTTCTTTGTTTAGTCCTGTTTATTCCCTTGCAACCTTAATACTTAATGATATTTATTATTCACTGTTTGATATCCAAATATGCCTTAAATTGTATGAATTTTGCAATCTTATGTTTCTTGAGGTTTGAAATGCTACATCCTCATAGTGGACTTACGATCATTGGGTCTAAAGGACAAGAATTTTAATTAGTCCTAAATTACACTCCCTAGATCCAGTTTATTCTCAAATCGGGTTCAGGGGACGTGATAGTGCATACCTGGAGAGTTTTTTGAATTTTGGAGTTTGGAGCTTGTAGCAATGTTGAGCTCCCTTCCAATTTTTGCAAGCATTTGAAATGGACGCTTGAGCTCACAGCAATGTTTGAATCCAAGCTTCTTCGAGATTCTTTCATTGAATGTGGGCTCGCAGTGTTGTTGAGTTCATCTTCCATACCATCAAGTGCAGATTGAGTGCCATATCCAATTGTAGTTTGTTGCCTATATCAAGATGGAGAGTAAGTAGCCAGGGTTGATTCGAAACCTACTAATCCATCGAAGAGCCAATTGTTGTTGATCCACCTTAGGCGGTAGTAAAGGCAGTTTCAGTTGATCTAGTCGCAATGGAAATACCCACTAGGTAAGGCTTCCTACGGAGAAAGGATAGTGTAAGGCTCGAGGCAAATAATGGCCTAGGCTTAAACGTGAAATAGGGGATGTGGCCGGATCAAACTTTCTTCTCAAGTCATAGGACGAGCGCACAGGAAGATCATCATGGGTAAGGTTCTTGGTCAGGATTGGACCTTACAATTCAAGCAAAGGGTGCAGGCTGTGGCCCTGAATCTCCCCACATAAGTGGGAAACTACTCATCTGGCTTTTGATGCAAAAGTCTCCGTACTCTCCGCCATCTCCTTATGTACAAGGGGAGTAGGTATAGACTCTACCAAAATAGGTGCTTCATCTGCACACTTCAAGATAACAGTAGCCGGGGAAGGCGTTTCTACTCTAATTGTCCCCTCCACTTCCATATGTACAATGTGGGGAGGTGCAGGAGGAAGGACTTATTTATTTACAAAGACCTTCGATTTAGACTGTACGTTGGCCGGGAGATTAGACTCATTAGATCCAGCTTCGTTTTTTATAGGAGCTAGAGTAGAAGAAGGAATATAAAAAGGAGTAGAGGAGGGGATGGAAGACAAAACTTCAGTTGCAGCTGCATTTTGTTCTTGCTGCAACTTCCCTTGTGCATCAGCAAAAGGTTGTTAAACCTCTAAGACATCCCTTTCACCAACAAAATCAATCTGTCTCATGCAACCTAGAGACGATTCCGCCACTGCTCTATCCTCATCTCCGGATGTATAATCATCTACCAAGGTGGGACATCTGCAACTGGAGATGGAGGAATTGTAATAGGGGAAGGTGGGATAGCCTGAAAGCGAGAAGGCTTATCTCCAGCAGTCCCTCTTTGTGAAGCACCCCTTTTTGCTCTTTTTAGGAGTTAGGTTGATAATTGTAAGCACTCGGGAAGCTAGGGCTTTTCTTTTCCTCTTTTTGCCCTTACCCGCGAAAGTGGTTGTGTCCCCATCAATTGCCTCAAGACACTTGACAGTACCTGAGATCGGAGGTTGTGAATTGTCAGGTCTATTCTTTCAGGCCATAGTAGAATGGTTCTCGACTCCGTATTTATAACAATTGTAAGGTGCACAATAGTCAATACCATCTTCATAGAGGCCAATCTTCCACTCGGAAGTACCGTGGACATATGTGTCCAAATGATCACAGTTGATAGAATCGTCGGCGTTTGACTCTGGAATAACTCCCCCCCTCCACAAATGTAGGAATTATTAGAGTCTAATGAAACCCAAAGTCATGTCATGTTTGAACACATTGCCTATTTTGTTCCATATTTACATATGCTTACAATCTCCGGATTTTGTTTTAACAAATTCAAAAAATTCAATTTACATCCTAGAGATCACATGGGAAATCACATATTGATCTACCAGTTCCGTTCTTTCACTTCCATCGGATCCACCGTTATATGAATATAACCTTTTGATCTGATCCACTAGGTTGTCTATCCCATCATATTCTAACGCCCCTTGATTTTAAAAAAATTAAAGTTCTTTGCCTCAAATTCCTTTGAAATTTAAATATTTGAGAGTAAGAAATACACCCGCACTAAAGTGGAAGACCTTGACAATAGATATAAAGTTTGAAACACATTACTCAATTAATTTTCCCCACCATGGTCAACACTTTTATAATTGATCTGATCAACCCAATTGTCGATCAATAATCCATTAGGCAATTAACAGTACATCATGCATAATAGGTTATTCATCCGAGATCTAGTGGCTTTATCAAATTTTACAACTAACAACAGGTCATACGTCCCTTGTGCTTTTGGATTGTGCTCACATAATTTGGATGAAATCCTTGACCCTAGGATTCACACATCAAATATTTATTGAATCACTCATTATACCTCCACTGCACATTATAATTTAAAGTTACCATCAGATTGCACCACAGTGGTTGTCAAGGGTTTATCAAAAGAAAACACATGTTGGATCTTATCTCAACAAATAAATGCAAAATCCTACATAGGGCACACATCCGATATCTCGACATGGGCTGTTTCTTCTCGTTAGAGATATCGCTATTGGAGAGATCACACAGTGCAGATTTTATAAGACATATCCAACATAAATAAAAGAGAAGCCAAGATACCACCGGCCGTGTTTGCTGACTAGAAACTTTTCTAACCATTGGATTGTCATTCGTCCATTACCTCTGAATGGTGCTTGTGAGAACTTGGTCTGGGCGGCACCCTTAACCACGGGGCGGAGCGTATCAACCACGGGCTTCAAACGGTGAGTCTCCGTTGGCCCGCATTAGAAATATCCAAGTCCTAACCCTGGGCTTATAAGTCAAACCCCGTATTACTTAGCATGAGGCCTTTTAAAACCGTGCGGCCCCGGAAATCGTAAGAACTTCGTAGTTAAGCGTGCTCGGGTGGGAGCAGTACTAGGATGGGTGACCTCCTGGGAAGTCCCCACGCGTGCACGTGGACCAAAGCGAACAATTTCATGCTGAGTTGGGCGGGAATGTGACAATTGGTATCAGAGCCGAGGACGGCTCTATTTTTGGTGGGGGAGAATGTGAGAACTTGGTCCGGGCGGCACCCTTAACCACGGGGCGGAGCGTGTCAACCACGGGCTTCAAACGGTGAGTCTCCGTTGGCCCGCATTAGAAATATCCAAGTCCTAACCCTGGGCTTATAAGTCAAACCCCGTATTAACTTAGCATGAGGCTTTTTAAAACCGTGCGGCCCCGGAAACCGTAAGAACTCCGTAGTTAAGCGTGCTCGGGTGGGAGCAGTACTAGGATGGGTGACCTCCTGGGAAGTCCCCGCGAGTGCACGTGGGCCAAAGCGGACAATTTCATGCTGAGTTGGGCGGGGATGTGACAGTGCTTATCACCAGGAATCTGCATGCGCAAACAGATCGTCCATCGGAGATCAAATGACCTAGATAACACGCGACAAAGCTCAAAAGTCAAAGATGACGACATCTAGTTCAAAAAATTCCTGACCATTGGATTCCAAATTTTTCAATGCTACTGGGTATTGCTCATCACCACGAATCCACGGAACCAAACCGCTTGTCGATCGGAGTTCGGATGAGCATGATATGGCCCGTCAAAGTTCTCGTAGTGACCATTGATTGGGCCCGGCTAGTGTCTGCAACTCGTCAGCAATTGTATTGTCTTCTGCAATGTGCTAACGTCATCTGTGTACTGCCCTTGTCCTTACGAAGGGCTTGAACCAGGCCTGATTGCGGCCTGATTTGGCTTGTTGCTGTAGGATGTGAATTTTTTACCCCCACCTGGGAAGGACATTTCTTTGTCTTGGGGGATCTCATTCATCTATATATGCTACTAAATTTTATATCGAAAATGAAGATTCCGACTACCGTCAAAATTGATGGATCACGATCGCCAGCTACGGTAACGGCAGTAACATCGTTCTTCAACCAAAGTCGAAGAAAAATGGGAGAATAAGTGGGTGGGTTCTTCCTCTCGTCTACTGTGCTGCCGGCAACACACGACGGTTGCCTTGTCATATTAATTTGGGTCTCTTTGATATAGGGTCAATTCAGGGTAATGAGTTAAAGTCCAAATAAAGGTTAATCCTCACATAGCATAAATATAGTATATCCAAGTAAAATAAAGAAAATAAAAAGTGGGGAGGTACCAAATATTTAAGAAGAGGATCGGCCCCGTTCTCGGATACCCTGTTCAGTTCCCTTAGTAAAATAGGGTTTAAAGGCTGACTTTTCAAACCAAAATGATGATGCAAATGAGTTTTGACTTGTGATTTCTGTGTTTTTCGTGTGTGATACACAAGTGATAAAAGTGAGAGGCCGATGGGCCATAATTGATTGGAGATGGCCGATGGGCTAGTGTTTGTTTTAGGGAGGCCGATGGGCTCTGAATGTTTAAAAGTGTGTGCGAAATCGCTCATCTCATCTCGTCATTCTCAATTATTCAATTTTAGAAGTCAGTTCTTCATTTCCTTTTATCATTAAGCTCGATTAAATATCTAGCACCAGAGGTGGAGGAAGAAATAAAGAAAAATCTTTTTGGGTTTATTTTGTTGGTTTTATAGTTTTTATGGATTTTTGATATTCGTGTGAGAAGGGCGTAACTAGGGGGTTTTTACATGGATTTACGTGATTAATTCTTTATTTCTGATTATCGGAGTAACTTTAACTTAAGGACCTAAACCGCCCACATTAGCTTTCCTAGTCCCCTAACGCAACAGGAAAAGTGATAGGACGAAGCCTAATGCTCTAATCTGTCTAACAGGGAAGTCTGATCTTATTCTAGGGTGTAAATAAGCTAAGTTTGATAGTTCATGCGCCTATGCAGTTTGTTAATTGTGATTTTTAATTGGTCAAGTTATGAGTTGATTAAGAATTAGATTATGGATGGATTAGGGGCGTCTTAGGGTTCTGTTTTTAGTTGTTGAAGGTTCTAGAGCTTCAGGGTTTAATTCAAAAGGTGAAATGATCTCGAAATCGATGAAACAGGGTTGGCAGAGGACTTGGCCACACACACATGGGCGACTAGGTCACTCTGGTGACTTGGGAGACAGGCAATGGCACCCAAGTGGCTATTCTGTGTGGTTTGGCTAGTGATAACGGTGTCGACTTGAGTTTGGGATTTCGTGGGGTTTTGCTTAGTTTAAGTCTCTGTTCTGATGTCGTTTTAGATCCTAGGTTGATTTTATTGTAATGATTTAAGTCTGAAATTCGAAACACATCCAGAATTCACAACTCGGGCCAGGCAGAGGACTTGGGGGCACTTGTGTATGCGCCTAAGTGTTTCTGTGCACTTGAGCGCACCGGCAGTGGCCCCTAAGTTATAACTTGATACTCTTTGGTCGTCCGACTTTGGTTTGAGGTTCCAAATGGGTTTAAGTTGATTGGATTTTTAATTTCAGTACTGTTATGGGTTCTATGAAGGTTCTGAGATGCTAATTGGGGTCGAGGTTTCAGGTGAATAGGGATTCGGTGGTCCCGGGGCTAGAATGGGACTTGGGTGCACCTGTAGTGGCGCCCAAGTGGTTGGTTCGTGGGTTTTGGTGATCTCCGGGATTCGTTTCCTTAGATTTGGGGTTCTAGGTGATCTATGTCAATAAATTCTATATCCCTGATTGGTTTTGAGTCTCTGGTCCTCAAGTGTGACTGTGGTTTGAGTTCGGGAGTGGAAACACAACAAGAGCGCGTCCCGGGGCTGTACCAGAGAGTTGGGCGCACCTGTGTGGGCGCATAAGTGTCCTAGGTGACTTGGGCGTTAAGTGTCTGTTTACTGGGTGGCTTCTAAATCGACGGATTCTAAGGTATTTCTATGTCTATTTCGGGTATTCTAACTCGAGTCTTGGTTGGGTTTTGACTAAGGTCTTAATAAGGGATTGGTAATTAGGGATTAAAGTTTGAATTTGGGAATGTTAATTAGACTTCATTTATTGGGGTTTGAATTAGAGGTTTGTTGATTAAGGTTATTAGTTAGGATTTTAATGGGAGCTTAGTAATTAAGATTTATTAATTAGGATTTCAATTAGGGTTTTCGATTAATCTGATTTATTAATTAAGATTTTTATTAGGTTTTGGGGTTTTGATTACTTAGAGTTTAATTATAGTTATGGATTTGGTTAATTAGGTTTTAATTGATTGTGATTCGTCGAATTAAGTTTTGTTAACTCACTTAGGCGTGAATAAAATAACCTACGGTCATCTACCTAATGTCTACTTTTTTATGGATTTTTCTATTTCTTTTAATCTTTTTGGGTTCTCTTCTCTAATTACTAAAGAGTAAGATTAGAAGAGGAGGGTTTTATGCTTTTTGTGTTTTTTTTGGTATTTTATGCAATATCAATGCAACCTAACCTAAAGTGTGATGATTCGATAATTCGAAGTCCAAAAGTTCAGCAAACAATCATAGTCATCACAATAAGCTAAAGAAAACACAAAACGTGGAAAATGTGGGCCGGGAAGCGAACTAAGGGTCCTGGTGTAGGTGCGCCCAAATGTCCCTACAATAGTTGGGCGCCACTGTGTCTCCCCTGTGGGTTGTAATGCACTTGCGACTTTTTAGCGACATTCTGACACGATTTCCGACACTTCACGACTAAATGCAGGGTCCTAATATGAACTAATGATATCAGAACTTTCGGGTTTGAAAATAATGACATGAGGATCGAGATTCGAGGGATGGATCCTTTGGCAGGGATTTGGATGCACCCATAGTGTCGCTCAAGTGCCTCTGTTCTTTCTTCTTTTCTTTTCCTTTTCTTCTTAACAATATATTTGCGTATTCTTTCGATGCTTTTTGCACGACTTAGAACGTATAGTTGCAGATTTGAGGGCCCTGATATCAACTTTGTATGAGAATCAATTTGGATCTGAGAAACGAAGTGCACGCGCTATGAAGATTGGGGTTGAAACCCTACTCCAGAGAATTGGGTGCTCCCACAGTGGCGCCCAAGTTCTTTCCTGCACTTTTCTCTCTCATATTCGGATTTTTCCCAATGAAAATGATATGGATGCAAGATCTATTCTAATCACGAGTTCGGGATGATGAAAATGATGTAGATCTACAACCTACGAATGATCCTAAGCATGTTTCTAATGATGGATGATTACTAAATATCAGATCTACTAGAAAAATACTATTATAAATGCAGATCTACGATGTGTGGATGATCCTAAGATGTTTCTAACTATTAATGATGACGAACTTTAACTGAAAAGACTAGATCTAGAAATACCGATTTGGATTTGTGTTTCTCAAGTCATAGATCGAAGCTCTCACGCAAATCCATGGCTTTCGGAAGCTTTCTCCATTGTTGATCTTGAAAACCAAAATGCTCTATCTTCTCCTTTCTTCTAGATATAGAGCTCTCTCTATGGTGGCTACTCTCTTTCTCTCCCTTTACTTCTATTTTCTATCTTTTTGGTAGCCGTCTTTGCAAATGGGGTTAAGAGATCCTTATATAGAGGTTTTGGGCATGCAAGAGGGGTTAGGGTTGCTGTTTGCATGAATTTCTAGGAGGTTCTCGCATCCTAAGGTAGATCTAGGGTTTTGGGTGACTATGTGTGTGCCCAGGTCCTCTTTTGGGATTAAGTGGATTTAGGGTTTGGGTACGGATTTTTCTTGGGCTGAGGTTGGGCCGAAACTACGAAAAGTAGAGCGGAACACGTAAACATGCACCCAAGTGTATTCCTAAGGTGACTGGGGACCTGGGCGGACCTGTGTGTGCGCCCAAGTACAGTTTAG
Source organism: Umbellularia californica (assembly GCA_028538565.1). NCBI lineage: Eukaryota > Viridiplantae > Streptophyta > Magnoliopsida > Laurales > Lauraceae > Umbellularia > Umbellularia californica. Next base: position 35,918,333 of record JAPQWN010000005.1, on the reverse strand, counting down.
GACATGGGTACACCTATGGTGTGTTGACACCAAAAAAGTCACTATGTTTCCTCAATATCAAGAAGCCTCATGAAGCTGCATCCTGCTACAAAACAGGCAAAACTACTTCAAGCATCATATCTTGTCATAATCAGACAAAAACTGCAAGATCCTTCAAGACAGCCAAAAGAAGGGTACACTTGAAGTTTCGGGCCATTCCGACATCGTTTGGCCTAACATCACTTCTCCGACAGCTAAACAAGCGCTCATGGCGGCGACATCATCAAAGACACTAAAACTTTGATCAGAGCCTATGGATGACTCCAGAATGTCTTCAAAGGGTTCCATGCCAAATTTCAAGTCAAACCGATAACGTTTAACCCTCCATCAACGCTCGAGCAGTAAAATCAAGCCTCCCTGCTGCGGGAACCACCGAGGCCATCACTCATCAAAAAAAGTACATGAGTGGCTTCAACATACCTCCAAAAGGCTGTACGTCGAATTTCAAGTCATTCCGACAACGTTTGACCAGGTTTCGATGCTTCGAAAGAAAATCAAGCCTACCGGCGGCGGAGCACCCCGGGACTATGACATCCAAGTTGGAGCTAATGGATTATCTCAAAATGACTCCAATAGGCTCCCCGTCAAATTTCAGGTCAATCGGACATCGTTTGACCACATATCAAAGCTCGGCATTTTCCCCGCAGTAAAATCAAGTCAAGCATCGACGGGACCCCAAACGGCTTCAAAACTCAAATAAAAGCCCATGGTTGGTCCTATCCACTGCTCAAGAAGCTTCACCTCAATTTTCAGGTCATTCCGACATCGTTTGACCTAGTTTCGACTCTTGACGGAAAATCGGCTACAAAGTCTTCGGCTTTCCCGAAAAATGGGAAACTTTCTGCTCCGGTTTTGCACGGGTTCTCGTCAAGTTTTCTCTAAGAAAATCAAGTCAATAATTGAGGAAAAATGTCAAGAAAAATACAGAAGAAAGAAGGAACAAAAAAGATGGAAAAGCAGTCGAAAACGAAGCTCGGCGACCAAAAGGGCCAAAACCCTATGGTCGCGGGCGACCTTGGCCCAAGGTCGCCGGTGACCTTGGGTGAATGGTCGCCGGCGACCCTGCAAATCCAGGTCGCCGGATTTCTCGCCGAATGGCACGTTTTTAGATCATTTTCTCGTTTCGAGTGTTCCTGCCTCTGTGATTTTCTGAAAATCCAATATTTGATGCTTGAAAACCACTGATCTTCACCGACATCTCGGATCCACCGTCAAAAGCATGAAATAATCACTGATCGCTCCAAGATCGCCAACCGGCTGACCAAGAAAGTACACTTTCTGTCCGACCGATCGTGAAATCGACAAGACAGATGTCACCGGCCCACCAACATCAATCGATGTCTGAAAATGCACTGCAATCCGACATCAAACAATGTGTGGATCCACTTGTGATGATCACAAGAAGAATCTCAAAAGACGCGGCGCGGCCTGCGACTCTTCACATACCCTGGCGACCACTTAATGTCGTTAATTGACCCGTTTATGACAACTTAATGCGGTCATTAACTCATTATTTTGGACGGCCCAATCAGATTCAAGCTTTGGGAGTTACAAATCCAAGCAATCATGGCATTAAACCCATGAAACTCCCATCATCATGAAGATTAAAGGCGATTAAATACCCACTATCCTTCATCGGCCAATCACAAGCCAGGAAAAAGGAGTTACAAAATCAAGAAATAAAACTTGTAACTCCTCATCAATTCTGTCATCATGACCATCAATGCCTCATGGCTACCAAAAAGCCTATAAAAGGAGGTCCATTCCAAGAAGAATGCAACAATAATAAAAAATCCCAAGTGCAATCCCAAGCTCTGAAAATCCAGAAAATCCAAGAGAGAGACGAAGTCCTGCTGCTTTGCTCCTAGAAGCACTACAAGGTGATCAACGTCCCTTGGGGGTCCACCCCCATAAGGTCCTCTCCTTCTACAACATGGCCTAAACGCGGCTTTTCAGCCCGTTTACTCGGTTTTTCATTGGATATAAGACCTTCTCTTGGTCATTGTCCTTTAAAAAACTGAGGTTAGGAGCCACGCTGAAGAATCGAAGCATCAAGCGTTCTCATTCGAAGGACGATGGTGAAGTCCATAAATGACTTGCGACCGTCGAGCTGAACGTGTCCCCACAATCTCCTGAGAAGTTAGATTCCTTTTCTTCCTTTTCTATTGTAATTTGTATTTTTTTAAAGAGACAAAAAGAAATCACAATTCTTGACTTTCATATTTGATGAGTTTTGTAAAATCGCCTTTCACGGCAAAAATCACCTTTCACGGCAAACAAACAAAAAAACGCCTCCTACGACATTCTCAAAAACAAACTTGTCTCTTTTCTTAATATTTATGCAATTTGAAAAGTTAGAAAAAAGGATTGATTTCCTTTCTACTTGTGAAGGTGAATCTCCAGATCATCACCATTCCAAATTCCAAGTAGAAAGTAAATCTGGCATACCCGTACAAAAAGTTGATACCCGCGATTTCCCTCCTCCGCCGAGACCCAGGCAGCCCCAAGGGTGCGAAAGGAGAGGATGGAAACCCGAGGGTCCATCAAGTTGGCATACCCGGTGGGACCCTTTCATTTGAGAACGTGATGCTTTGATCCCTTGGCTCCTTTCTAGTTGGTGGCCTATGTTGCATCTTGCATCTAAAAAAAAAAAAAAACATGAGATGGGATTTTAGTTATTCTTTCTCATTACAAAAAAAAAAAAAAAATCTGATTTCTTTTCTTGGATTCAACTTTGAGAAATTTTGATCCTCCTCTCTTCGAACTTGATAGCTCACAGAAATGTTTGCAGCTATCGTTCATATCGAGGATTGGGTCATCTTTTCTCTCTGATGAGTCTGATAGAAGTTTTCAAAAAAAAAAAAAATGATGATCTCTCTGTCTTAAAATTCAACTTTGAGAAACTTTGATCCTCTCCTCTTTGAACTTGATAGCTCACAAAAATGTTTGCAGCTATCGTTTATATCGGGGATTGGGCCATCTTTTTTCTCTTTGATGAGTCCAATTGATATTTCAAAAAAAAAAAATTATAATTTCAAAAAAAAAATCAATTTTCTCTCTTTTGAATTCAAATTTGAGAAACTTTGGTTTTTCCTTTTCGGATTTAGCGCTCGCAGAAATATTAAGCCTTTGTTCAGATTGGAATACCATTCGCTCTCTTTGATGAGTTCATTAGAAATCTTTCAAAAAGAGCTCAAAAAAAAAAAAAAAAAAAAAACTAAGGTTCCACCAATTGCGTTCTTTGACTAAAGTGGATTTAAGAAAAGCCTTGTCCAGAGTGTGGAGACAGCTAGACTGTTCGAGGCAAGGGTCCTCAAAACGGGTTCATTAAGTAATCCTACCCTTACCTGGGGGCTGATCTATCTACTAAGGTTTCATAAGATCGAATTGGAAATCTATGTGCACCTTTAAAAAAAAAACCTTTCAAAAAAAAAAAAAAACTTCGATCACTTTTAAGTTCGGAATTGAGAAATCTTGGTTCTTTCCCTTTCGGATTTAGCGTTCGTAGAAATGTTGAGCCTTTGTTAGGATCGAAACACCATTTGCTCTCTTTGATGAATTCAATCGTGACTTTTCAAAAAAAAAAACTTCCATCACTTTTGAGTTCAGAGTTGAGAAATCTTGGTTCCTTCTCTTTCGGATTTAGCGCTCGCAAAATTGTTGAGCCTTTGTTCGGAATGGAACACCATTTGCTCTCTTTGATGAATTCAATCTTGACCCTTTAAAAAAAACTTCCGTCATTACGAGATTCACATTCGAGAAACTCTAGTTCCTTCCCTTCTGGATTTAGCGCTCGTAGAAATGTTGAGCCGTTGTTCGGATTGGAATACCATTTGCTCTCGTTTATGAACCCAAATTTGACCTTTCAAAAAAAATCCCATCTCGTGTCTGTAAGACCCCGACCCTCAATTTTTGGGTTTAGCATTGTTTTAACCATGATTTAGCTTTTTAAACAAGATTAGAGATGATTTGACCTTGTTTTCGAGTTTAAATAGATTTTTTTCATAACTTTGGAGAGCTTTAAAAGACCGTTGACTTTGTTTTGACCAAACCCTTGTAAATTGTATTTCTATGAGAATTTATTCTTGGTTTCTAAAAATCCCAAATTTTATTCCTTTTGACTCATTTTATTGTTATAAACAACTTTCATGTTTTGACCATCTTGATTTAATACTCAAAAATCGCGTTTTTCGAGAAAAAGGGCAAAAATGACAATTTTCACTAAATCTGTCCATGAATTTCAAAAATTTCAGAAATTGGGAAAAATATACTTTTTAAAAACTAGATTTTTCGACGATCGTTTTGTTCTTCTTCGTCGATTTCATCCGGGGTCCACAAGACCAAGTTTTAATCGTTTCAAGTTCTACTGCATTGGGACCCACCCTCCAGACACTATATAAACCTTCTTCTTCTCCTTTCCCCATTTCCATTTTCCTGCAACTTCTTGACCTAGGGCTGGGAGAGAAAACCCTCTTTTCCCCAAGCTTCTTTCTCTTGGATCTTTGGCTAGGAAGCTCCATTTGCAAATCTAAAAACGTGGTTTTCTTCCTCTCTTCTCAAGCTTCGATTGGACCCGTTTTTGAGCCAAATCCCCGACACTATTCATCATCTTCAAGCTCTCTTCTTCTTGTTCAGCTAGCTAAAGGCGAGGGCTCTTGTTCCTCTTTTCATTTGATGTTCTTTTAGTTCATTTAGAACTTGTTTTCTATGTTTTCAAACCCATTTTCGAAATGGGGCTTTGTAGTGACAAAAATGGTGATTTTTATGTGCTTTCTTTTGGGGCTTTTGTGTAGATTTTGTGGATCAACTCTTTGATTTGGATTTGTGAAAGTTTTGCTTGGCATTTGGACAAAGGCAAGTGATCTTTATAGGATTTTTCATGTATATTGTTTTATGGTTTCATTATGGTTTCATTTAGACATGTTTTCTATGTTTAGTTCATAATGCAAGTCATGTTCATGCTCTTTCAAGTCATGGGTTTTAGCTTCCTCACTTGGATTGTTATCAATGGTTTTCAAGCTCTTGAATCATGTTTAGTCTTGTGAGTTTTATGATTTTGTACATGAAAATGCTTTGATGCCTTTGTTATAGAATGAATGGTTTAATTGTGAATGGAATGTTTTAAAAATGTGAGAAATGTAGCCCTTGGAAAGCATGTAGGCTTGGGGAGTGCAGGTGGTGAAAATGTGGGAGTGAAGGAGGGAATGAAGTGTGAAAAATCTGTACAGAAATGCACTGCCCGAGTTCTGTCGGTCAGGTGTCGGTCATATGTCGGTTGACCGATAGGTCGACCGACAGCCAACCGAGACCTGTCGGTTCAATTTCCAGAGAGCAACATTTTTGTCAGGTCATCCGTCGGTTCACAGTCGGTCGACCGAGGATCTGTCGGTTTGAATTCCAGAGAGCAGCAATTCTGGGCTGGGATCTGTCGATCAAGCCTTCGGTCGACCGACAGATCGACCTCGGTTAACCGACGGTTAACCGAGCGTTGACCGACATTTACAAAAAGGACTGTTTTGAAGGATTTTTGCGATAAGGAAAACTAGACTAGGTTTTAGACCTTTTTGTTGACTTTGTGCACTTGGAATTCCAAAATGTACTATAACTTCTGGGGCACCAAACCTTGTCGAAACTCCGACATTTGGGTTTCAACTCCACAAGGGTCAATGAATGGTCTTAGCCTAAACTTGATAGATTTCGTGTTTGAACTTCTGTTTTGATGTTACGTACATCCTCGTGTACTCGCCTTGAATTTCAAGTATAAGTTTGTTTAAAGATTTGTTTCAAGAACCAAAGCTCTTGTTTTGATGCTTCGTGCATCATCGTGCATTCGTTCGAATTTCAAGAATAAGCTTGTTTTAAGACGTGTTCCAAGACGTGTTTCAAGAATAAGAAAAAGGGAATCATTTCTTAAGTTTGTTAAGCATTTATATAATGCTATTTTGCTAGCCTTGTCGTGACGTGTTTGATAAATGATTTCCCTCTTGTTTTGTCGTGTTCTCGAACGTGTATCGCCATGTTTTGTGCAGTCATGATATAAGTGAGTACCACTGAGCTTGGACTGCCCTTTTAGCTTGATCCACTACCTGGGGGTCCTTAAACTTGTGGACTGTCTGCAGACTAGTCGTGTCTTGAATGACACATCGTGCGTGTTCGTGGTCCGGTTCCGCGGCCGGACACCCCGTCTACCTTGTGTGGCGTGGGATCGTGTTTATCATGTCGTGCTTGTCGTGGGTGCTTGCTCTTTTCATCATGTATGATAGAGAAAGGATGGGCTCGTGTGGATTTACTAATCATGATATTATATGTATTCATGTCTTGTTTTGTATATCGTGCATGTACTCGTGATTTCTTGATAAGCATCTTGTCCATGCATCGTTTTTAAATCTTGTAAATCTGTTCAAGTTCAATAAAGTGTTTTTAGTTCTTGTTTCCTTTAAACTTCGAATTTTGTTTATGCTCTTGCCTATTTTGATCACCTGCCAGACCGTCGTGTCTGATATACTTCTGCTTTGGTGCTCTAGATAGCAGGTCCTTGTTTTGAGCTAGTTCGCGTGCAAAGGGCTGTTGAGCCACGAGTTTTGCAGGCGAGTTGTGTCAGCGATGTCATGTAGACGTCATGCTTGACTCCGGAGTTACGTTACACCCTTGGGTAGTATTTGTTCTAGCTTGCTATTTTGTACGGCTTTTGTTAGCCTGTTTCTTGGGAATTGTAATTAATGCACTTGTTAATTTGTAACTTGAATATGTTGGATAATGATAAGCCTGTTACTGTCAGCTCTGTATATCTTGATATTATGAATTGTTCCAGTCTGAAATTAAATATGTCTATGACAATCTTGTGCTGACAGATTGAGTACGACAAGGAACCCGATGGATACGGATTCCGGGTCGTAACGTCTTGTATAGCTTCCGCGAAATATTTTGTTGTGTTGTGAATTTTGTCATCCTCACACACGCGGATCCTGGGAGGGGAAATACAAATTCCCCAAACTCGCGTCCCCGAGATCGGATCCCGGTTTGGGGGGCGTGACAGTGTCCTTTCCAAGGATGCGATTTGTAACATTTGTGCCTAGCGGTGCTAGTACGCCCTTTTTGGGTCTACTGTATTCGCGACCGATACATTTATATTTCCAACCTTATATCATTTTACCTTGAGTGATCTTTGCTTCTCAGTAATTTGAATTAAGGTCTACAATTGCTTCTAGCAGTCACTGGTACGCTCACCCTGAGCCTACCATACTTGCATTTTAGAACAATTGTATCCTCTATGGCTTTTTGCCTTCTTCATCTTGCTTGGGTTGGGCCATGTCCCCTCAAGTGATTTGAAAAGACAAAACCATAGTTGTTCTCCATTTATGATCACCATTTTCTTGTGATTACTAATGTATTTGGTCTTGTTTCAGAAGTTTTCCAAAACTAATAATGGTAGCTTCATTGACCATCACTTTCGATGAGAACAAGTACCAGCTTATGCTTCAAGACAAGCAAAACAAGCATAAACGCCTTGCCAGTTGCTGAAGCGTCATCTCCCTCGACAACTCTCAAAACCCCAGGTTAACCTTAATTCCCCGGACTATCGTTTTCGGGTCACCAGGACCATTCCCACTCCCCGCTGAAGAAACTGTACTTGCCAAGAAGCAGAAAACCGCCCCGCAACGTGTGTCACTACCATGGCACCAAGGGTGAACACCAAGAAGCCTGAAGCTTGTGGCGCTCCCACAAAGCCTCAACCCACAAGAAACCAGGTTTGCCCCAAAACCTGGTCTCCGAGATCTTCACCAAAGCAACGGAGGTCCCGAACATCTGCAAAGCTAGCATACTTGGCCCCTCTCAAGGAGAACCGGTTCTACCCTCTCTCTTACATGAAAGAGGAGAAACCTACCCTCCGCCCAAAGAACAAACAAAATCAGCATGAGCCAGCTTGCTCCTACAAGCCCAAAATCAAATCCTGCATCGTTAGGCCTCCGCAAAAACATGCTGAAGCCTGCACTCCTGCGAGTCAACCCTTCATCTCAACAGGGGCCGAGCTCGCAAAATTCAAGTCTTCACTGCAACAGGCAAAGGACCGCGTCCAGATTCTGTCATTGCCCAACTTCAAAGAAGATAAGCTCGGCTGCTGCACACGGGGGACTACATCCTTCATCGCCAGAGCCCAGCCAGAGCTGACTAAAGCTCAAATTGCCCGTCGTATGCGTCGCCGCGCGGCATATCGACAAAAGAGACTTGAGAGACAAAGAACCCAGCATTCTACTCTCCATGTCTCAAACAAATGGGTCGAAAAAGAAAGACCCGACCAATTCGTTGCTGTCCATATGGTTGGCAAAACCAGAAAACGCCAGAAGTCAGCGACCAAAATCAGTGTTAGACGTCCAGTGACTCGCAGCGTCTCTCGGACACGAGCACATCTGGAAGAATCCTCCACTCCTCCAAGCCAAGGACACCAGAGTAACCACTCCTCAGATTCTTCATCTAGAAGAATGAGCCCCAGCTCAGTCACCAGCACGATTTCTTCGTTTGAATCCCGCGGGATGAATGTCTTGGCCTTAAGTTCTGAGCAGCCTCCACCGCATGATGACGTAACCACACGCATCCAGTAGTTGGAGCAAGGACAATAGAGAATTGAGGCTTTGATGGAAAACCTCCTTCTCACTTTACAGCGTCCACCACCTAACAACCAAGGCCCTCCGAATCATGAAGATGATGAGGCCAATGCAGAAAAAAATGAGTCACGCGCTTTTACCAAAAAGGACGTGGACGATATCCTCGCAAAAGCAAAAGAAGATGATACATTGAAGGAACATGGGATTAAGCCACCCTATCCCTTATGGATGGACTCGGTTCCGTTCCCTGCAAAATTCAAACAACCTACTCTCCAGACATATACGGGGAAAGGTTCAGCCAGACAGCATGTCATCTATTTAAAGATCCTAACAGGAGCTATTGCAGATCAAGATGCCCTCAAGATTCGCCTCTTTGCAAGTACCCTAAAAGGTACAGCCTTTGATTGGTACTCCACTTTGCCGGAGAACTCCATCCAGAACTGGGCTATGCTGGAGACACGCTTCCTGACCCACTTCCAAGGTGAGGACCATTCTGTTACTATGGCTCAACTCTGCAGCCCGAAACAGGGAGAGAATGAGTTAACATACGACTTCATTCACAAGTGGAAGGTAATGGCGTACAAATGCTCAGATGTACTGCCACAAGTGTCGCTAGTCGACATGTGCCGTAACAATATGAGAGCAAGGATTCGCTCCATGATCATCGGCAACAAATCGAAGAACTTGGGAGAACTTCTCGAAGCTTCCATGGAAGCTGAAATGGTGATCAAAGACCTCAACAGTCAGAAATCGTCAAAGAAAGAGCCGACTGCCGTTACGACCTCAAAACCAAAGAAAAAGGAGGTTCTCAATGTGCAAACTAAGTCAGCTCCTCAGCAGCCAAAGAAAGCTGAAAACAAAGCTACAGGTAAAAGGCCTGAACTCTCCGATGCCTTCAAAGAGCGTGTAGAAAAGAAATATCCGTTCGATGAAGATGTTGAAGAAATCTTTAAGGCTCTCCTAGCAAATGGCAAACTCACTTTGCCGGAGCGCAAAAGACCGGGAGATATTGGCAAAACCAATGATCCCCGGTATTGTCCATACCACCAGATGATCTCACATCCTCTCGATCAATGCTTCGTTGTGAGAGAGAAGATCAATGAGATGTGGAAAAACGGAGTCATAACCTTTGACAAAAACTACGGCTCCGCCGCTGTCAACATGGTTTCATGTGGGCAAACTTCAAAATCACCGAAGAAGAAGACGACTAATTCATTCAAGGTGATTAAAATGGCTCAAGCATTCCAAGAGTTGGTTCCCTATCCAACACCAGATGGACAACCTATATGGGTGCAATCCCGATCTCCTAGATGATGAGAATTGGGAGATCGTCAAAACAAAGCCGACCGCTCAACAACGAAGGCAAGCTAAGAGACAACTCCGCAAGCTCAAACAGCAGAAGAAGTCTCAATCAAAACAAGAAGTCCTTGAAAAGGCAGAAACCTCTTCCACGGTTTCACTAGGGGCGACGGAAGAATCCTTTCCCAAAGCTTCAAAGGCTGTAAGAAAATTCACCCTTGATGATTTCATGCCACCTCAATACAAAAATGAAACTGCGCAGGGGGCATCATACTCTTGCAACTCGGTAGTTGGATTCTCCATGGATGGATACGAGTCCAGTGATACTGCCAGTGATATCGATGAGTGGGAAGAATCCCTTGAAACAGGAGAATACCTCTCCGACGAGGAATGGATTCCTGAGTCTCATCTTATGCTAGTAATCTGGTATAACCCATTACAGCCACAAGGATCTTGGTCTGATGATGAAGAAGATCAGGACGCTGTTCTAGAAAATGCTTTCAATCCAGCACCAGCAAATGCTCCAGTGGAACCCAACATTGGTGAACCTCAAGGAGCAGATGACGAAGAAGATTTGGCTCCTATGCCTAATCTTGAAGAATATGCAAGAATCTTGCAATATCTTGCCATAGAGCAGGAACAGGATCGCATCAATGATCTTCGTCATGATCCAGAGCCAGAAGTCCCTGAAAATCAACGGGAACTATCTCCCTCAACTCCTGAAAATGGAGAAAACAGTTGGATCGATGATCCTCTTACATCCGAGGATGAGTCCGATTCCCAACAGTCTACACTGGGGGCATCTCTTGTCAGGATAACCTACAATGCGATAGCTCAGGACGATAGTGCCTCTGAAGCTTCCGAAGACACGTACTCCCAACCGGTAGTGTATCTTCCGGAGCTACATCTTCTCGGGTGACTTCCATTGAGATATCATCTTCTCAGCCCCCGTCTCCTGAAGCTGTGACATCGGAACTCAGGCCTCTCCCGGTTGATTATCTTGAAGAAACTCCTGCCAATGAAAACCCAGTCGATTGGTCCCAGATACCCGATCTCATAGACGATGTCTGGACTAATAAAAAAAGATTGTCGGATGCTGTTCAGGACTTGTTCCCAGAAATTGCTCCTTGCAACACAATCACTGAAGACGTCAATGCTGCTACAGAGACGTCTTCAGCAAATAACAAGGATCGACCCCTTGATCCTGAGAATGATCTTCCAAAAGAAGACCCTTCTCTAGAAGCCTTTGAAGTTGGTAGAGGTACCCGTTCTGGCCGGGATTACCACAAAAATTACAACCAACCCTCTTCTTCTTATGTAAATCCTTCGGGAAAGCAAGTTGTAAGCGCCCCAAGTGGCAATAATAATGAAAACGCAGGCCCGAAGGAGGCTTTCAAGTACGACTTGATTGAGCACTTCAAACACATACCTGCACGTCTGCACATCCTTGACTTATTACGAATTTCTCCTCAAACTCGTGATAGTCTCATTTCAGAATTACAAAGGCTGAATGCGGATGTCAACAAGCATGCCCCACAAGTCCTACAAATTGAAATGGACTATAGGGTCAAAAAATCAATTACTCCCTCAAAGGGAGAAAAGAAGAAAATTGAGGGATCAAGCAATGAATGCCTCTCAGTACAAAAGGTAGCAAGTGCAACAATTGCCTTCGACAAGGATGACCTCCTGCTAGGCGAGACAAAGCACAATCGACCTTTGTACTTTACGGGGTACGTCAAAGAAATGCCAGTACACAGAGTTCAGATCGATCCCGGTTCTGCACTCAACCTCATTTATACTTCGGCACTCGAAGAGCTGGGCATCCCACCTAGCAAGCTGAGTCACACGTCCGTATCCATCTTCGGATATGACGGGAGCGTTCAAAGACCTATCGGTAAAATCAGGTTCAAATTGCAAATCGGTGATCTTATTTCCGAAGTCACCGTGTATGCAATAAGGACCCCTTCTTGTTACAATATACTCCTTGGACGCCCCTGGATACATGAGAATGGTGTCGTCCCTTCAACTCTACATCATTGCATCAAGTTCGTTGGCAACGATGGCTTGATACATCGAGTGTTTGCAGACAAAAAGACTTTCAAAGGCAAGGATGTCTATTTTGCAGATGCTCAGATGTATAAAGACGGAAATGAAGAACAGGAGGAAGAAACAATATACTTTGCCGACAGTCTCCAGAAAGATAAAGGCAAGGCTCCTCAGCAATCATCAGAGGTAAACAAACCCTCCACCAAACTCGAAGTAAGCAGTCAAGCTCCTTCGTCGTCTCCTTCAAATCTCCAAAGCCTTTGGTAATCACTACCAAAGTAAAGAAGACAAAACAAAAGGCTAGGGGCAAGTTCACTGTCTCCTTTGTGTCTATTATGCATGACACAGACTCGGAGTCAGAGCCAGAAGATGACACAGCATCAAGCCAAGCTGATACTCAACAAGATCAGCCCGCTCTCACTCCATTGGAGACACTTGCTGACATAGAAGATCCTACGTCTGCTTCCTTTGTTATTCCGGCAACTTCGCCAGAAGAAAAAGCAATCTTCTGCCATAGATCGGGAGCATCTCCACTAAACTCTCTGTTTGAACCTTTCCAAAATGAAGGTATGCCTCAGCTATCTCTGTATAGTCCAATGGCACAAATTATCATAAAGAAAATGGGCTACGACGCTCAGAATCCGACTGGTTTGGGAGGTGGCCGTGGTATTCTCACACCATTGGAACCCACCCTGACCAAAAGTCAACCAGAAGATTGGAAAATCCACCTTCATAAAGGCAAGTCTTCATATGGGTTGGGGTATGATCTTATCGCTCCTATGAGACAGTTGACACCATGGCTGCAAAGTCGCTTTACCGACCAAGCCTCAACATCTCATGAAGACATTGATCTCCCTGGATATCTTTTTGAGGAGTCACTCGTCAAGGATCTAGAAGATTCTTCCAATTGGTATAATTTCTCCGATGATAAAGGGGAATTGCCTGATGACACAGACGCGCGGTTTTCTGACCCAGAAGAACCATCGTCTCCAAAAGAAGTACGCTACTTTGACCCAGTTCTAGCAAATGATTGGGACCATCTCATTGTAAGTCTTAAGAAGGATACCAATCAAGAAGATCCATGGACAAAAACAGAGCCTCAGTCTGAAAATGCCTCTGGCACTCCAGAAGGTCTTGTTGAGTTGGAAGCCTCCGAAAATATTGCGGAGGAACCACCTTTAAACCTTCCGACAGAAGACCCTGTTGAAAAGATAGACTTGGGAACACCTGATAACCCACGTCCTGTATTCATAAGCAAGAATAAAAAGGATGATGAGTTACTCGAGTATATCTCTTTTCTTCGTGAGTTCGTTGATTGCTTTGCATGGTCTTATGCTGAAATGCCTGGCTTAGATCCCAAAGTAGCAGTCCACAAGCTCAACTTACAAAAAGAAATCAAGCCTGTCAAACAAGGCCAAAGAAGATTCCGTCCCGAGGTGGTGGACAAAATTGAACAAGAAGTTCAGAAACTAAAAAACGTTGGCTTCATCCGCGAGGAACAGCATACTGAATGGTTAGCCAACATCGTCCCTGTGACAAAGAAAAATGGGCAGATAAGGGTCTGTATCGACTACAGAGACCTGAATAATGCATGTCCTAAAGATGAATTCCCGCTCCCTATACCAGAGGTGATGATTGACAACACCTATGGGTTCGAGAGAATGACATTCATGGATGGATTCTCTGGCTACAATCAGATAAAGATGCATCCTGAAGACGAAAGGCATACATCATTCGGACTCCATTTGGCGTGTATTGCTACACTGTCATGCCATTTGGTTTGAAAAATGCAGGTGCAACATATCAGAGGGTTATGATGAAAATATTCCAAGATATGCAGCACAAGACGGTCGAATGCTATGTTGACGACCTCGCCATCAAAAGCAGAAGAAAAGAAGATCATCTCGACAATCTTCGAGAAGTCTTCCTCCGACTTCGCAAACACAAATTGCGGATGAATCCACTAAAATGCTTCTTCGATGTCTCATCAGGTAAGTTCCTCAGATTCATAGTACGGAAAGCTGGAATGGAACTTGACCCCACTAAAGTCAAGGCTATCCTGGAAATGCCATCTCCAAGAACCCTAAGAGAATTAAAAGGGCTTGAAGGAAGATTGGCATACATTCGACGGTTCATCTCCAATTTATCAGGGAAGTGCCGTCCATTCTCTCACTTAATGAAGAAAGGTGTGGACTTTGTCTGGGATGCTGAATGTGAAAATGCATTTCAAGACATAAAAGCATACCTCACCAAACCTCCAGTGCTGGCTGTCCCCACAACTGGAAAACCGTTTATCTTGTACACAAGAGCTCTTGGCCACTCTTTGGGTGCTATGCTCGCACAAGAAAACGACGACGGAAAAGAAGCTGCTCTATATTACCTTATTCGCATGTTGGTAGGTGCGGAGCATCGCTACTCCCCAGTCGAAAAAGAATGCCTTGCGGTGATGTTTGCTGTACAAAAGTTGCGTCACTACCTGCTGTCCAACACAATCTACCTGATTTCGAGGATCAACCTCTTAAAGGTCCTTGTCACAAAAGCAGGTTCTCTCAATGCCCGACTGGCAAAATGGTCCATCCTTCTATCACAGTTTGATATTAGGTATGTACCACAAAAAGCAATCAAAGGCCAAGCTCTAGCAGACTTCGTCGCAGAGCATCCATTGCCCACTCAGGGATGATCTCCCAGGCGAATTTTTCTACAATGTGGAAACTTCCACTTTCTGGGACATGTACTTTGACGGTGCAACTAGGACAAATGAAAAAGGAAAGCAAATATCGGGAATTGGTATCCTCTTTGTCAGCCCCGACAAATACATGATTCCATATGCCTTCTCGCTACTGGAACCATGTTCAAACAATGCAGCTGAGTACCAAGCCCTGATTGTAGGATTGGAACTCGCCCTTGAATCCGGCATTACCATGCTGGAAGCTTTTGGAGACTCTCAACTGATCGTCAACCAAAATGAATTAGAAATTTGAGAGGTGAAAATATCCGCGCAGATGCCCTGGCTGGACTCGTCGTATCCATGGCAATCCAAGAAGGGGAAAACATGCAAGTCACAGTGTGTCAAAAAAGGATTCTCCCTCCTCTGAACACACACCAAACAGTTGCTGAATGCCACCAAGTGGTTGGAAGTCAGATGTCCATCCTCAAACCTCCGATCGGTGACTGGAGAGATCCGTTCATTGATTACATCATGTTCGGAATCCTACCTGAAAATCCAAAAGAGCGGGTAAGCATCCAAAGACGAGCCCCGAACTTTCATTTGGATATACCTTCAAAAGCACTTTACAGAAAATCCTTCAACGGAGTACTCCTACGCTGCTTGTCACAACAAGAGGCGGAAGAAACTCTCAAAGAAGTACATTCTGGTCTTTGTGGAGCCCATCAGGATGGTCCTAAGCTGTACAACCAGATAAAAAGGCTAGGTTATTATTGGCCTAACATGGTAGCTGATGCAATGCAATTTGCCAAGCGCTGCCAAAAATGCCAAATTCATGGAGATTATGTCCACATGCCTCCAGAATGGCTACATCCTACAGCAATCTCATGGCCTTTCGAAGCTTGGGGTATGGACATCATAGGTCCTGTCTCTCCTCCATCAAGCAAAGGTCATCGCTTTATCTTCGCCACTACGAATTATTTCTCCAAGTGGTCAGAAGCATTTGCGCTCCGCGAAATGAAGACCTTATCAGTCCTTCAGTTCTTGCGCACCAACATTATTTGTCGCTTTGGCATACCTAAAAGATTCGTCCATGATAACGGACCACAATTCGAGAATCATAGATTCTACAGGTTTTGCGACAAATACAAAATCCAAAGTTGTCCTTCGACTCCATATAATCCAGCAGCGAACGGACTAGCAGAAGCCTTCAACAAGACACTCTGCAAAATTCTCAAGAAAATTGTCTCTAGTCACAAAAGAGACTGGGGCGACAAACTACCAGAAGCTTTGTGGGCCTATCGAATCACCGTTCAAGGACCAACCCATACCACACCATTCTCCTTAGTCTATGGATGTGAAGCTGTTGTCCCTTTGGAAGTACAAATTCCTTCCTTAAGGGTATCTTTGCAAAATGACATGATGCAAGAAAGCAATGTCAAATTGAGACTCCAAGAGCTGGATAATCTCGATGAAAGACGACTTGTAGGTCTACAAAGCATTGAGTTGTACCAAGCACGCATGGCAGGATCTTTCGACAAGAAGGTCAGGCAGCGTGCCTACAAAAAGGGCGACTTGGTTCTTGTAGTAAAAAGACCCATAGTCTTTGCCCACAATTCTAAAGGCAAATTTGAACCAAAATGGGAGGGATCCTTCGTCATTGACAAAGTCTTCTCCAACGGAGCATACGCTCTTCTAAACATGGAAGGAGATAGATGTATGATGCCCATCAACGGCAAGTTCTTGAAGCGGTACTACCCTTGAAGACTTCCTCAAACGGGTCAGAGCGATATCTATAGGGCCAAAGCCTATTTCCAGGTACTTGCTCGTCGAACCCATTCCTTTCTGAAATTTTCATCTTTATGTTGAAGTTTCTAAAAAAAAAAACTTTCAAAACAATGCTTACTTTCATCGTTTCATTGTTCAAAAATTCAAAAATCCAAGTTTAGGAGCCTCTTCCCAGACTTGACCAAAATTTTTGATCCTTGAACTCAAAAATTCTTGGTTTGAAACAAAAACCAGGACTCAGAAATTCTCACCCTAGTCCGCCTCGGCTTTTATAACCAAAATGGCTTTAAGTCAAAATTTATGACCCTCGTGTCTTTAAACAAAAAATGTTTTCTAGAAACCGCAGGGAAGCGACATTCAGTTGATACTCGTAAAACCCAAAAACTTGAAGGATATGAACCCCATTCGATACTTCCAAAACCCAAAAAAAAAAACCGGGAGGATGCGAACCCCATTCGATACTTCCAAAACCCAAAAATAAAAACCGGAAGGATGCGAACTGTCACGACCCCAAACCCGGGGTCCGTGAATTGAGAGTTATGTTTCTCCCAAGATCCGCGTGTGTGAGGATTACAAATTTCAACACACTCTGAATATTTAGCGGAAGCTTTTATGGTGTTGCGACTCGGAGTCCGTGGCCATTGGATTCCGCACCGCACTCAACCCAAGCATATAATCATCTTATCTTTGATCCATCTCAGACTGGGATAAACTATCACAATAAAAGTACAGAGCTGACAGTAACAGGATATTACATTCCCATATATGTTCAAGTTACAAATAACAATGTGTATTGATTACAAATCCCAAGAAAAGGCTAATAGAAGCCATACAAAACAAGCTAATGATCACTACCCATATGTGACGTAATACCGATGTCAAACTCAATGTCTACATGACATAGCCGACAAACAACCTGTAAGCTCATGGCTCCACCGCCAACACGTACACTCATCTCGGGTGAAGAAATCTGAACCTGAGTACCAAAGTAGTGGGTCAGACACGACGGTCTGGCAGGTGGGTGAATAGATGCAACAATATACTGAACGATAAAACATGTAATAAATCATGCTGTCTGATCAAAATTGTACATAATTACAATGCATAGGAAATCAGGAATCTCTTGGCAAAATCCTATATTCATATAAAACGGATATGAAACATAAATATTTGACAAAACATGTATTCCTTTAAAGCATGTATAAAACATGAACATTTCACAAATCTGGAACTCATTTAAAGCATGTATAAACAGTAAACATTTTACAAATCTGGAACTCATTTAAAGCATGTATAAACAGTAAACATTTTACAAATCTGGAACTCATTTAAAGCATGTATAAACAGTAAACATTTTACAAATCTGGAACTCATTTAAAGCATGTATAAATAGTAAACATTTTACAAATCTGGAACTCATTTAAAGCATGTATAAATAGTGCACATTGATTAAGAAAAGACGTGATCAATATAAAGTAGGACGGGTATCAAGGATCGGGAACTATCAAGATGGCAACCACACAAAGCTAAATCCTCTATCACCGAAGTGATAGAGCAAGCATATCAAGGCGTTGACCTCAGTCACCGAAGTGAGGAGGAACAACGAAATACATATACATATATACTATATACTAGACATGACCACGGTAGCGAGCCGGGCATCAGGAACCACAGTAGCAATCTGCGGTATCAGGACCCAAACTGCAGTTGGCAAGACAAGAGGGGGATCACCTAGTCAGTGGATCAGACTAACAAGGTATCCAAGCTTAGTGGTGCCGACTCATAGGTTATATGCAAGTAATTAAAACAAGTACATGTATGCATGTTCTCTTTTTGGCTCATGGGCTCGCACTACAAAGCTCTGGCCCCATATTGCCTCAAGGTTTTATTCTCAAAATAATAATCCTTTTGGCTCATGGGCTCGCACTACAAAGCTCTGGCCCCATCTTACCTCAAGGTTTTGTTCTCAAAATAATAATCCTTTTGGCTCATGGGCTCGCACTACAAAGCTCTGGCCCCATCTTACCTCAAGGTTTTGTTCTCAAAATAATAATCCTTTTGGTTCATGGGCTCGCACTACAAAGCTCTGGCCCCATCTTACCTCAAGGTTTTGGCTTATGAATCATGTACAAGAAATCAGGTCAAATAAATACATATGACGGGACGAGATGCTCATAAGGACAAAAGCACATCTGTATAGGTCGGGCATGTACGAGCTAGCAACAATGCTAAAAACATGAATTTCAGTACTGTCGGGCAAGTCTAGTCATAAAACACGAGATTCAAAGTGTACAAGTGAAATTCGGTCAAAATAAAGCATGAATGGATTTCTCATATTCTCCGGGCCAAGTGTTGAAAGTCCAAGATTTGAATCAATGTAACTAGGGTCCCGTATGTTAGGTTCGACATACATTTGGTACTCTTTAAGAATTGAAAACATTCCGGGGCCTTATATACATTAACAAATCTAAAAGACCTAAACAACAAAGTCATGATGATGGAATTTCTTCTTCTGTACAGTTCCTCACTCTCCTCCAATATAGTTCCCTATGGTTCCTCAAGAAGAAAACAATACAATTGCTGTCGGTCAGCTCATCGGTTGGCTGTCGGTCAGCCGAACTGGGATGTCGGCTAGCCGACGGCTGACCGACGCTGACTGTCAGCTCTACACACATTAGGAAGTTTGTTGCTCTCTGGAAAATGAACCGAAAGATCTGTCGGTTGGTTCTCGGTCGACCGAACTAGGGAGTTCGGTCAGCCGACAGCTGACCGACAGATTTCTGATGGAAATCTGCTCTCTGGAATTGGAACCGAGAGGGTTTCGGTCCACCTCGGTTGGCTGTCGGTTAACCGACGGGCTGACCGACAGCTGACCGACGTTACTGCGGACACATAATTCTGAAGCTGTTTTCAGTCCCTTCTTTCTCCAAACACTCCTCATTTTCAAGGGTCAGATCCCTGTAATAAAGTGAGCTAAAAGATCCTCCATTTCAAACAATCAAAACTCCATTCTCAACACTTCAAATTCCCCATTCAACTACATCCATTCTTCCATCAAATCATCCATTCCATTCACATTCAACCAAAAGAAATCCATCACATGAAACAAGTCAAAACTTAATACAATCAAGATACCATTTTCAAGAATACAATATACTAGAAAGATACACTAAAGAGTGTATTTCAAATCTCAATAAAAGCATGTCATGAAGTAAAGCATAAGTAATGAAAATCATTAATGAAAGCTACACATTTGTATAAAACATGATCAATGAAAATAAATCATTTCATCCACTTGCCTTGGGTCCAACGCTAATCAAATCAACCACTAATCACTTCTCCAAGCTATAAATCACCAATCTAAACAAAACCCCCAAAAGAAACCCATCTTAGAACCCTAAAATGGCAAAACCAAATCAAAACAAAAGGAAAGCCTCCAATAATCAAAACAAAGCTTCTTAAAGGCTAGGAAAACACAAATCCAAAAGATTACAAGGATTCCTTACTTGGAAGTTCTTCAAAAAGCTAGAGGTTGCTCAAAAGAAATCTTGAAAAGCTTGGTTTTCTTCAAAAATAACATCAATGGATAGCTCTTGAGATGAGGATGAAGATGGTGGAGTCTAATCTCGGTTTGGCATTGTTTGGTGGTGCTATGAGATGGAGGAAGCAAGAAAGGGATGGAGAAAAACCATGGCTGATGGGGCATCTCCTCTCTTAGAGATTAGGTCAAGGAAGGAGAGAAGAGAAGAAGGGTTCCTTTTATAACAAAGGGGAGATGGGTCCCACAACTTAAAACATTTGCCGGGCTAGAAACATGCATTTCGGGACCTCAAATCGGTTCGACGAAGAAGACAAAGTTGTTCGTTGAAATAACTACTTTCCAAAAAGTGTATTTTCCCCAATTTCTGGAATTTTCGAAATTTATGGACAGATTTAGTGAAAATTGTCATTTTTGCCCTTTTTCTCGAAAAACGCAATTTCTGAGTATTTATTCAAGATGGTCAAAACATGAAAGTTGTTTGTAACAACAAAATAGGTCAAAAGGAATAAAATTTGGAATTTTTAGAAACCAAATATAAATTCTCACAAAAATACAATTTACAAGGGTCGGGTCAAAACAAAGTCAACGTCTTTTAAAATTCTCCAAAGTTATGAAAAATCTATTCAAACTCAAAAACTCAACCAAACAATCACTAAACCCATCGAGAAACCAAATCATGATTAAAACCACACTAACCAAGAAATTAGGGGTCGGGTTCTCACATCCTCCCCCCCTTAGAACATTTGGTCCTCCAAATGAACTAAACAAATCCAAAACAAGTGGGGATATTAATCCGCACTTCGAAAACAAAATCACAAATCAAAACTCCAAAACGGTCCTCTCGAAAACATCTGAACTCACTGGGTCGCCCTCGTGGTAGAACCCCTTGGTCAACTATCAACGGTCGTCAAACATTCTTCCACTGGCTCGAATCCGTCACTGTCCTCAATCTGACTGCTCAAGGAATTCGCCAACTCTAACTCCTTCTAAGTTCAACCAAGTCTCTTGTTTCTAAACACCTTGATACTGAAAATTCTTGGAACCATTTTGTCGACTTCATCGCAACTATCGAAGCTAGGGTTTCACATCCACTGCACAATCTTCAAGGTTAACTCTTGCTAGCTTTAATTCTTTCTGCTCGTTGCTCTTGATCCTCTGTACAATATTCGGTCTCTAACACTAACATGCTTGTCCCTTCACTATTCTTTAGTATTTGGAGCTCCGTGCTCACTCTTGCAACTGCTCTGCCAAGTCTACCTTTCCTAATAAAATCCAAAATAACTGATTTCCTGCTCCGTATATCTGTACATTGAAATCCCATGCTCCTCGTGTCGCTAAAATCTGCAAAGATCTTCATTGTTGGGCGATCAAGTAGAGACTCTTCCTGTAGTCAACTCCTTCATTAGTTGCTGAAATCCAACTCTAAAAGCTTCTAACCACACAATGACACATCCTGCTGGGTCTACTCCTCCACATGGCTGCACTTGTTGAAAATCCTAAAATAATTCTCTGACAAACCTCATCAATTTCTAGGAATCTCTAATTCTGGACATCTCCTTGGAGCTCTGCTAATTGAAAACCGGTCTCTACACATCTGTACTGTTCCTGAACAACTGCCAATGTCAGTCCAAGAGAATGAAGTTTCTGACTCACTCCGATGTACCGTAACTCTATCTCTGTCGTAGAACACTGCACCTAGTGTCATTCTTCTCCAGGTCTTCTAACCGGACTTGTCCGTAGGCTATGATTCTCCCGTTGTATCTGTACTATGCTCAAACTGATATTCCAAAAGTCCGTAAAGTTTGCAAGATCTCCTTTATCATAAAATCAGGTAACAATCCATTCTGTACACAGCTCTTTACACCACAGCTGAAAGTTTTCTTCCTATCATTAAACCACACACTAATGCATCCTGCTGAGTCGACTTCACCATCATTCTGGAATTATTACAAATCTTCTAGCACTTCTCAGCCAAGAGTTCATCAAATTCGAGGAATTTTTTTTTTTTTTTTTGGTATCCACTTGAGTCTCTATCAACTGAAAATCACCTCAAACTTCCTAAAATCCATCATTTGTCTAGTTTCTGTAGTCTTTTGGTTTAGGAAAATATTCCAGATTTATCCAAAATCCACACTTACTTGCCTGACGCACCATCTGACGATACACGATCAACTGAAATTGGGTCTCAATATGCTGTTCACATTCCTTGCTGACTAACAACTGCTCGTAAACTCCTTCGCTAGCTCCATCTGTGACATCGAAAAGCTGAAAATTCTGCCAAAGTCCTCCGAGATCCACATGCTAAAACCACAAAACTCTAACTCTCTGTCGCAAAAACAAGAAAAAGGCACTGAATGTGGGTGTGGAGACATTAAATCCTCCCCCACTAGAAAAGAATTTGGTCCCCCAAATTCCCTAGCAAGAACAAAATGAAGGAGACAAGAAGGGTCTCCCCCACTAGAAAGAAAACAAATCCGAACCAAAACAGAATGGCATCTAACCAAAACAAGACGACAAATCTAACGGTTTCCTCACCACACGTCTTAAAGTTCCTAGAGTGTTTTATTTCCTAGAAACTTGCCCGCTCTGATACCAGTCTGTCACGACCCCAAACCCGGGGTCCGTGAATTGAGAGTTATGTTTCTCCCAAGATCCGCGTGTGTGAGGATTACAAATTTCAACACACTCTGAATATTTAGCGGAAGCTTTTATGGTGTTGCGACTCGGAGTCCGTGGCCATTGGATTCCGCACCGCACTCAACCCAAGCATATAATCATCTTATCTTTGATCCATCTCAGACTGGGATAAACTATCACAATAAAAGTACAGAGCTGACAGTAACAGGATATTACATTCCCATATATGTTCAAGTTACAAATAACAATGTGTATTGATTACAAATCCCAAGAAAAGGCTAATAGAAGCCATACAAAACAAGCTAATGATCACTACCCATATGTGACGTAATACCGATGTCAAACTCAATGTCTACATGACATAGCCGACAAACAACCTGTAAGCTCATGGCTCCACCGCCAACACGTACACTCATCTCGGGTGAAGAAATCTGAACCTGAGTACCAAAGTAGTGGGTCAGACACGACGGTCTGGCAGGTGGGTGAATAGATGCAACAATATACTGAACGATAAAACATGTAATAAATCATGCTGTCTGATCAAAATTGTACATAATTACAATGCATAGGAAATCAGGAATCTCTTGGCAAAATCCTATATTCATATAAAACGGATATGAAACATAAATATTTGACAAAACATGTATTCCTTTAAAGCATGTATAAAACATGAACATTTCACAAATCTGGAACTCATTTAAAGCATGTATAAACAGTAAACATTTTACAAATCTGGAACTCATTTAAAGCATGTATAAACAGTAAACATTTTACAAATCTGGAACTCATTTAAAGCATGTATAAACAGTAAACATTTTACAAATCTGGAACTCATTTAAAGCATGTATAAATAGTGCACATTGATTAAGAAAAGACGTGATCAATATAAAGTAGGACGGGTATCAAGGATCGGGAACTATCAAGATGGCAACCACACAAAGCTAAATCCTCTATCACCGAAGTGATAGAGCAAGCATATCAAGGCGTTGACCTCAGTCACCGAAGTGAGGAGGAACAACGAAATACATATACATATATACTATATACTAGACATGACCACGGTAGCGAGCCGGGCATCAGGAACCACAGTAGCAATCTGCGGTATCAGGACCCAAACTGCAGTTGGCAAGACAAGAGGGGGATCACCTAGTCAGTGGATCAGACTAACAAGGTATCCAAGCTTAGTGGTGCCGACTCATAGGTTATATGCAAGTAATTAAAACAAGTACATGTATGCATGTTCTCTTTTTGGCTCATGGGCTCGCACTACAAAGCTCTGGCCCCATATTGCCTCAAGGTTTTATTCTCAAAATAATAATCCTTTTGGCTCATGGGCTCGCACTACAAAGCTCTGGCCCCATCTTACCTCAAGGTTTTGTTCTCAAAATAATAATCCTTTTGGCTCATGGGCTCGCACTACAAAGCTCTGGCCCCATCTTACCTCAAGGTTTTGTTCTCAAAATAATAATCCTTTTGGTTCATGGGCTCGCACTACAAAGCTCTGGCCCCATCTTACCTCAAGGTTTTGGCTTATGAATCATGTACAAGAAATCAGGTCAAATAAATACATATGACGGGACGAGATGCTCATAAGGACAAAAGCACATCTGTATAGGTCGGGCATGTACGAGCTAGCAACAATGCTAAAAACATGAATTTCAGTACTGTCGGGCAAGTCTAGTCATAAAACACGAGATTCAAAGTGTACAAGTGAAATTCGGTCAAAATAAAGCATGAATGGATTTCTCATATTCTCCGGGCCAAGTGTTGAAAGTCCAAGATTTGAATCAATGTAACTAGGGTCCCGTATGTTAGGTTCGACATACATTTGGTACTCTTTAAGAATTGAAAACATTCCGGGGCCTTATATACATTAACAAATCTAAAAGACCTAAACAACAAAGTCATGATGATGGAATTTCTTCTTCTGTACAGTTCCTCACTCTCCTCCAATATAGTTCCCTATGGTTCCTCAAGAAGAAAACAATACAATTGCTGTCGGTCAGCTCATCGGTTGGCTGTCGGTCAGCCGAACTGGGATGTCGGCTAGCCGACGGCTGACCGACGCTGACTGTCAGCTCTACACACATTAGGAAGTTTGTTGCTCTCTGGAAAATGAACCGAAAGATCTGTCGGTTGGTTCTCGGTCGACCGAACTAGGGAGTTCGGTCAGCCGACAGCTGACCGACAGATTTC
Source organism: Umbellularia californica (assembly GCA_028538565.1). Lineage (NCBI taxonomy): Eukaryota > Viridiplantae > Streptophyta > Magnoliopsida > Laurales > Lauraceae > Umbellularia > Umbellularia californica. The sequence continues at coordinate 35,893,519 of JAPQWN010000005.1, read as the reverse complement.
TGATGGAAATCTGCTCTCTGGAATTGGAACCGAGAGGGTTTCGGTCCACCTCGGTTGGCTGTCGGTTAACCGACGGGCTGACCGACAGCTGACCGACGTTACTGCGGACACATAATTCTGAAGCTGTTTTCAGTCCCTTCTTTCTCCAAACACTCCTCATTTTCAAGGGTCAGATCCCTGTAATAAAGTGAGCTAAAAGATCCTCCATTTCAAACAATCAAAACTCCATTCTCAACACTTCAAATTCCCCATTCAACTACATCCATTCTTCCATCAAATCATCCATTCCATTCACATTCAACCAAAAGAAATCCATCACATGAAACAAGTCAAAACTTAATACAATCAAGATACCATTTTCAAGAATACAATATACTAGAAAGATACACTAAAGAGTGTATTTCAAATCTCAATAAAAGCATGTCATGAAGTAAAGCATAAGTAATGAAAATCATTAATGAAAGCTACACATTTGTATAAAACATGATCAATGAAAATAAATCATTTCATCCACTTGCCTTGGGTCCAACGCTAATCAAATCAACCACTAATCACTTCTCCAAGCTATAAATCACCAATCTAAACAAAACCCCCAAAAGAAACCCATCTTAGAACCCTAAAATGGCAAAACCAAATCAAAACAAAAGGAAAGCCTCCAATAATCAAAACAAAGCTTCTTAAAGGCTAGGAAAACACAAATCCAAAAGATTACAAGGATTCCTTACTTGGAAGTTCTTCAAAAAGCTAGAGGTTGCTCAAAAGAAATCTTGAAAAGCTTGGTTTTCTTCAAAAATAACATCAATGGATAGCTCTTGAGATGAGGATGAAGATGGTGGAGTCTAATCTCGGTTTGGCATTGTTTGGTGGTGCTATGAGATGGAGGAAGCAAGAAAGGGATGGAGAAAAACCATGGCTGATGGGGCATCTCCTCTCTTAGAGATTAGGTCAAGGAAGGAGAGAAGAGAAGAAGGGTTCCTTTTATAACAAAGGGGAGATGGGTCCCACAACTTAAAACATTTGCCGGTCTAGAAACATGCATTTCGGGACCTCAAATCGGTTCGACGAAGAAGACAAAGTTGTTCGTTGAAATAACTACTTTCCAAAAAGTGTATTTTCCCCAATTTCTGGAATTTTCGAAATTTATGGACAGATTTAGTGAAAATTGTCATTTTTGCCCTTTTTCTCGAAAAACGCAATTTCTGAGTATTTATTCAAGATGGTCAAAACATGAAAGTTGTTTGTAACAACAAAATGGGTCAAAAGGAATAAAATTTGGAATTTTTAGAAACCAAATATAAATTCTCACAAAAATACAATTTACAAGGGTCGGGTCAAAACAAAGTCAACGTCTTTTAAAATTCTCCAAAGTTATGAAAAATCTATTCAAACTCAAAAACTCAACCAAACAATCACTAAACCCATCGAGAAACCAAATCATGATTAAAACCACACTAACCAAGAAATTAGGGGTCGGGTTCTCACACGAACCCCATTCGATACTTCCAAAATCCAAAAACCGGAAGGATGCGAACTCCATTCGATACTTCCAAAAACCCAAAAATCACAAGGAAGCGAACCCCATTCGATACTTGCAAAAACCTTGAATTTCAAAATCGTGGAGACGCAATATTCCAATTGATATCCACAACCCAAATCTCAAATGGTTCGAGAAAACCTCATATTTCAAAAATCGCGGGGAATCAACACCAAGTCAGTACTCGCAAAACCAAAAGTTTTGGGAAAAACAGGGAAGCGACGCTTAGTCGATACTTGCACCCCAATCTGCGAGGAAACGACATTCCATCAATACTCGCAAACCCAGACCGCGAGGAAGCAATATTCCATCGATACTTGCAAATCGAATGAGCAAGGAAGCGACATTCCATCGATACTTGCAAGACCATTCAGTGGGGAGGCGACATTTAGTCGATACCTGCATTTTGAAAACCTAAATCGGCTATAAATGCCAAAATCGGCTATAAACGCCAAAATCGGCTTTCATGCCAACAAAACAAAACTTTGTTTTCAAAAATCTGGCTCCCATGCCAAAACAAAACAAAACAAACAAACAAAAAAACAAAACTCGGCTTCTATGCCATTCTAAAAAATCGGCTTTCATACCATCTCAATATTTCGGTTCTTATGCCAATTCAAAATTTCAGGCTTTCATGACAATTCAAAATTAGGCTTTCACGCCATTTTAAAATTTTGGCTCTCATGCCACAAACCAAAAATTTTGGCTCTCAAACCAAAAACTTTGGCTTTCATGCCATTTCAAAATTTTGGCTCTAATGCCATTTCAAAATCTTGGCTCTCATGCCACAAACCAAAAATTTTGGCTCCCATGCTGCAAAACAAATTTTGGCTCTTACGCCACAAAATTAGGCCTCCATGCCATCTAAAATTCGGTTTTCAAGCCATCAAAAACTAGGCTTTCGCCACAAAAATTGGCTTTCATGTCCAAAACAATCTTTTGACAATAGATTTTCACAAAATGACAACCTTTTGATCAAATTCAAAACAAACATTCCCATCAGCTTTTACTCAAATTTGTTTTCATAAAAAATGATTTAAGTGAAAAGAAGGGGATACAAAAAAATATAGTACCAAAATTGTTTATACATGGAGATACTAAAAAGAGAAAGAAGAAAAAGAGTTTGTTATAACTCCGGAGCTCAATCCAGCATGGTCTTCAACCAAAGGTTCAACTCCTCAAGCAGGCCCTTGGCCTTCGCTTCTAAAGTTTTCAGGCCACGCTTCTTCAAAATGTTCCCATAAAATGCGGCCGAATGCCGCGACCCATCTGCAGCACGAGAAAGTTCTTTCCAGAGGACCTGCCACTGCTTATACTCTTGAGTCTTCCTCCGGAAATTACCTTCAGCTTCCTCAACCTGGCGAATGAGAGTCCCCTCCTTGTCACGAGCCTCCACAATAGCGGTCCATTTGGCAGCAGCTTTTTCCTCCAAAAGCTCCAGACGCTGCCTAGCCTCGACAACCTCCTTATCAAGGTGGTCCAAGTCTTGCTTCAGCCCCATGATGGATAACTCGGTAACGTTCTTCTCCCGAACGAACTCCTTTCGAGTCTTCGTGACCACAGTCAGCTCAGCTTTGACTTTACTGGAAGGCTTCATAAACATTTCGTCAAAGAAGTCACCATCTGGGAAACTCTTGGTCTCAGTCCACTTGTTCCCTAAAGCAATGGCTTCATCAACAAAATCTTTGGCGCTTGCGATGTCCAAACCGACTTCTTCGCTATCAGCAAGAATGTCCTTTACATGTTTGATCATGCTAAAGCCAACTTCCAAGTGACCTGAAGAGAGAGTCTCAACCCATGAGCTCAAAACAGTCTTCAACACCTTCTTTGCATACTGAAGGTGCGGCACAGATGAGGATTCGCCATGCTCTGGCGCCCGATTGCCCATGTCATGCTCCATTAGAAGAGTAATCAATAAACTCTTTCCAACCGAAGAAGCTGACTCATTGAAGGAAAAAGAAGCCCCTACTCCTGGATCGGTTGCAGGCATCTCCTGTTTTGGCCCTGAGGAAGAAGGAGGAACTTCTCCTGCTGCTCCACAATCTGCCAAGGAAAAGACAAAAATGTATGAATATAATCTTGTCAAAAAACAAAAAGAAGAAAAAAAAATCAATATCAAGATTAGTATTGCAAAATACCTTTTTCAATGACCGGCGGAATACTCTCAGCCTCTCTAAGCTCATCCGAAGCATCGTCAAAAGTTGTATCCATGGATGGCTCGAAATCGTCAGAATCCTCTGGCAAGTTAGCCACCAAGAAAGCAAAAGCTATATGTTAGCAAATGACAGCACAAGCAAAAAGAAGAAAAAAGAAGCCAAAGCAATCATACCAGGTGAAGGTTCTGGAACTACTCCAGAGTCCCTGGGCTCTTCCTCAGATGCCACGACTAGATCCGTCATTGCCTCATCAGCCGGAACCTCGGGCATCACTAGGTCATCATCCTCTGCTAAAAGAAAGAAAGCAGCGGATCGAAACAAAAATCTCTCATAAAAGAAAAGAAGTAGCAAAAGAAAGAAAAAAGATCATACCAGCTGTCTCCTCTTCTTTGCTCCTCTTCTCCGGAGGCTCTTCAGCCTCCTCAGACACCTCCTCAGCAATGGTGAGAAGAACTTCAAGATCAGAAGGACTATCGTGCCGTCTCATATTACGGCGTTGTCCTCTCCTCCTCTTCCCTCGGCGGGTCAATCTGCTCGACGATCCTGCCCCACTATCAACATCAGGCCTCTCACTACAGTCCTCACTGGATGGCTTACTTTTCTCAGTAGACTCCATGGAAGCCTTCGTACGCTCTGCTTGTATCATAGCATCGATCTCGGCCTCCTCCTCCTCCAGCTGTCTCAAGACCTCACCAGGAATCCCTTGTGCAGCTCCTGATCTGATGACGTCTTGCTCGTTGAGAAAGCCTATCTTATGCTTCTCTCCAGAAAGGAAGGCCAAAACCTCCTCTCGACGGACACCATCTGATTTGTCAAATCCATTCCCAGGAGATTGCCTGACATCGAGCTCCTTCTTGGAAAGCCCCCGGTACACTGAAAAGCTCTCCACGAACCACTTCGTGAAGCCAAAAGTTTGGAAGGTGGGCAGCTCAGGATAGGAAATCATGGCGATAGTGTCCTCTGCACTGTAAAAAGCCCATGCATTCCTCCCATCCTGCAGACCTCCAAAACGCTTCACCATGCTCGAAGGCGCTCCAACAACGCCTTGAGAGAAACCAAGCTGCAATACAAAATGCGAAGGGACATACGGCTGGATATCAACGAAAAGATGTCTGCGGTACACCATCGTACCAACCCGTATGTTGAAAAGCCATCTCTTCTCCGCGTTTGTCAAAGCCTAGTGTCTGCCCGACCCTGCCCTGGTCGAATCACGGGAGACACCAAAGTCAAAAGCCTTCTTCCACAAACCTGGAGAAAGCTTAATCGAAGACTGCCCAATCTTGACGTCCCTAAATCGTCGGATCCTCAAACGGGCAGATAAAAGAGATTCGGAAACGGCTGTCCCTCTAGCCAAACGAATCATAAAAGGATCTTCGTCCTGTGCAACTCCCAACCGATGGAAGCTAGGACAGTGGTATACATACCACGAATAGAAGATGTGGGCAGAAAATACCCTGTCCATAGGGAGCCCAAGCCGAACCAGGAAAGCAACAGCCTGCAGTTCGGTGCACAAGTAAGAGTAAAGAGCAGGTACCAAAACCAGCTGCTCTCCAAACACCATCTGACAAGCCGGAAAGACACAGTGTGGCCTGATGTGCGTTCCATCTCCTCCAGCAAAAATAGCCTCACCCAGCCAATAAGTGAAGTAAACAACGAGATCTCTCCGCAACGCAATGTCGGAACAAATGGCATCTGTGCTTGCAAAGAACTTCTTTACATCTTCTCGCATAGCGGCAATCTTCTTCAAACTTGATGCTTTAGCCCTAGCATCCTGGGCCATGCCATTAGAAGACTCCCCGCTATAAAAAAAGTTGGAGCTGCAACTCCTCCAACTGCTGCATTTAACTTTCGAGCCCTCCTTCTCCTTCAAAAAATCATAGAAGACGACGAGCTGAAAGTATACAAGCCTAAACTCCTCAGACTGCTCCTCGAGGACGCTGTCAATAGGCATAAACTCCTCATAGAGTTTGCCGAGGATAGGCAACCCGGTGATGGCGCTCAGTTCCTTCAAAGAAAAACCAATCTCACCATTCGTTTCAATGAAGGTATTGGTTTGTGGAAGGAATGACTCCAGCATGGCCATGAAAGCCTCATCGGAGAAAACAACGGTTTTCCGAAAAGCGCGAATCGCATCAAAAATTTCGGCCTCTCGTAGAATGGCCTCACCAATCTTCAGGGTGTGATCAGTCCATGATTCCCAGCTCGAGTCAGCACTGAAACGGCCACGAAGTCGAAAAGGCTTCACCCAATTGCTGCCGTCACCCCGAAAAATGCCAAGGCCCACCAGTCTCAAATTGATCGATGGGTGATCAGAAACTTGGTAGCCATTGGGTGGCATCAACATGTCCATACGGACATGCGACTTCTCTGTAAAACCGAAAGGGCCGCCAACAAAAACCCCGGTCTTGATCACACTGGTCCTCTTCACCCAGCTTGGAGGATCTTCCCTCTTAGGGCACGTGGGAGAAAGGCTGAGGATCGAGATGGTCCGATCAAAAGCCGACCGGGTAGAAATAGTTCTCTCCTCACCATCTACTGTGTAAGAGAACTGAAAACATCTCCTCTGGTATGTGAAGTCGTCGGGGACTGCATCACCAAAGGAGAAGGTCGGCTTGGGCACAACGCTCTGATCGTCCGTAACCTAAGGACGGTTGCTTACCATGATCTTATAGAATTCCTCATCTTTGAGAGCGATCAATCACTGTCTCATCTCATCACGATTGAGGGAATCGCACTCTTCCAAGTTCTTCTCAACAAACTGGACCTTCTCCCAAGCTTGCTGAGCCGCCGCATTAGAAGATCTAACAGACCGACGAGGTGCGTCAGTAACAGGTTCTTTACCCTTGTTCGTTCTGGAAGAACTACCTGCAAAAGATGGAAGAGAAAAGATCAATCATCATCAAAATGACGGAGTTTTGCTACAAAAATTCTAGCAAAATTTTGACATGGTTCCGGGACAATTCCAACGAAAAGGGAAATACTCCGAAAAAGACAGGAAGCTTGAAAATGAGCTTAACATCGCTGCGAGCTCATAGTCAGTGGAAAATCCTCAAAGAAGTTTCGAACTCAACATCGCTGCGAGAACGAGCCAATCTCATCAAATTTCCGCAAAATTTGGAAAAAAGCTCAGCATTGCTGCGAGCTTTAGAATCCAAAAATTGCGAAGTTCCTCAAAATCCAGCAAGACCGAGAAAGAGCACAACATCGCTACGAGCTCAAAATCCCAATACTTGCAAAAGATTTTCAGGTATGCATCATCATGCTTCCAAGTCCATTTACCAAAATCATGTATCAAAGAATATCATCATGCATTAGAAGCTAGGAAAACCTTGACCAAAGTTTGACCAATTCCAAACCAATTTTGTCAAAACCAATCAAACTTTGTCCAAGTCAAAAATCATGTTCGCTTGACCTAGAGACCCTAGCCTGTTGACACCAAAAAAGTCAATATGTCTCCTCAACATCAAGAAGCCTCCTGAAGCTGCATCCTGCTAAAAATAGGCAAGGCTACTTCAAGCATCAGATTTTGTCAGAATCAGACAAAAACTGAGAGATCCTTCAAGACAGCTAAAAGAGGGGTACACCTGAGGTTTCGGGTCATTCCGACAACGTTTGGCCCAACTTCACCGCTCCAACAGCTAAATAGGCGCTCCCGGCGGCAACATCATCAAAGACACCAAAACTTTGATCAAAGCCTACGGATGACTCCAGAATGTCTCCAAAGGGCCCCATGCCAAATTTCAAGTCAAACCGACAACGTTTGACCCTCCATCAATGCTCGAGCAGCAAAATCAAGCCTCCTGGCGGCGGGAACCACCGAAGCCATCACTCATCAAACAAAATACATGAGTGGCTTCAACATGCTTCCAAAAGGCTGCACGTCAAATTTCAGGTCATTTCGACAACGTTTGACCAGGTTTCGATGCTCCGAGAGAAAATCAAGCCTACCTGCGGCGGAGCAACCCGGGACCATGACATCCAAAACGGAGCCCATGGAACGTCTCAAAATGACTCCAATAGGCTCCCCGTCAAATTTCAGGTCAATCGGACATCGTTTGACCACATATCAAAGCTCGGCATTTTCCCCGCAGGAAAATCAAGTGAAGCATCAATGGGACCCCAAACGGCTTCAAAACTCAAATAAAAGCCCATGGTTGGTCCTATCTACTGCTCAAGAAGCTTCACCTCAATTTTCAGGTCATTCCGACATCGCTTGACCTAGTTTCGACGCTTGACGGAAAATCAGCTACAAAGTCTTCGGCTTTCCCGAAAAATGGGAAACTTTGTGCTCCGATTTCGCAAAGGTTCTCGTCAATATTTCTTCAAGAAAATCAAGTCAATAATTGAGGAAAAATTTCAAGAAAAATACAGAAGAAAAAAGGGACGAAAAAGATGAAAAAACGGCCGAAAACGACGCTCGGCGACCAAACGGGCCGAAGCCCCATGGTCGCCGGCGACCGTGGCCCAAGGTCGCCAGGCGACCCTGGGTGCATGGTCGCCCGGCGACCCTGGAAATCCGGGTCGCCGGATTTTGCGCCGAAGTGTCCATTTTCGATTCTTTTCGCGTTTCGGGTGTTCTGGCCTCTGTGATTTTCTGAAAATCCAATGTTTGGTGCTTGAAAACCACTGATCTTCGTCGACATCTCGGATCCGCCGTCAAAAGCATGAAATCATCACCGATCGCCTTAAGATCGCCAACCGGCTGACCAAGAAAGTGCACTTTCTGCCCGACCGATTGTGAAATCGACAAGACAGACGTCACCAGCCCGCCAACATCAATCAATGTCTGAAATTGCATCGCAATCCGACATCAAATAATGCGTGGATCCACCCGTGATGATCGCAAGAAGAATCTCAAAAGGCGCAGCACGGCCCGCGACTCTTCACATGCCTTGGCAACCACTTAATGTCGTTAATTGACCCATTAAAGCAGTCATTAACTCATTATTTTGGACGGCCCAATCAGAACCAAGCATTTGGGAGTTACAAATCCAAGCAATCATGGCATTAAACCCATGAAACTCCCATCATCATGAAGCATAAAGGTGATTAAATGCCCACTACCTTCATCGGCCAATCACAAGCCTTGAAAAAGGAGTTACAAAATCGATTTGTAACTCCTCATCAATTCTTTCATCATGGCCATCAATGCCAATAAACACCTCATGGCTACCAAAGGCCTATAAAAGGAGGTCCATTCCAAGAAGAAAGCATGATGAAAAGAGATCCCAAGTGCAAGCTCTGAAAAACCAGAAAATCCAAGAGAGAGACGAAGTCCTGCTACTTTGCTCCCGGAAGCACCACAAGGTGATCAACGTCCCTTGGGGGGCCACCCCCCCAAGGTCACCTCCTTCTCCAACATGGCCTAAACGCGGCTTTTCAGCCCGTTTACTTGGTTTTTCATTGGATATAGGACCTTCTCTTGGTCCTTGTCCTTTAAAAAATGGAGGTTAGGAGCCAAGCCAAAGAATCAAAGCATCACATGTTCTCATTTGAAGGACGATGGCGAAGCCCATACATGACTTGCGACCGTCGATCTCAACGTGTCCCCACAATCTCCTGAGAAGTTAGATCCCTTTTCTTCCTTTTCTATTTAGTTTGTATTTCTTAAAGAGACAAAAAGAAATCACAATTCTTGTCTTTCATATTTGATGAGTTTTGTAAAAACGCCTTTCACGACAAAATCGCCTTTCATGGCAAACAAACAAAAACGCCTCTTACGGCATTCTAAAAACTTGTCTCTTTTCTTAATATTTGTGCAATTTGAAAAGTTAGAAAAAAGGATTGATTTCCTTTCCACTTGTGAAGGTGAATCTCCGGATTATCACTATTCCAAATTCCAAGTAGAAAGTAAATCTGGCATACCCGTACAAAAATGTTGATGCCCGAGATTTTCCCTCCTCCGCCGAGACCCAGGTCAGCCCCCGGGGTGCGGAAGGAGAGGACGGAAGATTTCTTTCGGGTCCATCAAGTTGGCATACCCGGTGGGACACGTTGACTTGAGAACGTGATGCTTTGATCACTTGGCTCCTTTCTAGTTGGTGGCCTATGTTGCATTTTGCATCTAAAAAAAAAAATTGAGATGGGATTTCAATTGTTCTTTCTCGCTTCAAAAAAAAAAAAAAAAAAAACAAAATCTGTTCTCTTTTCTTAGATTCAACTTTGAGAAATTTTGATCCTTCCCTCTTCGAACTTGATAGCTCACAGAAATGTTCGCAGCTATCGTTCATATCGGGGATTGGGCCATCTTTTCTCTTTGATGAGTCCAATTGGGATTTAAAAAAAAAAAAAAAAAAACACCTTCGTTTCAAACTCTTTCAAAAAAAAAAAAAATGATCTCTCTTTCTCAAGATTCAACTTTGAGAAATTTTGATCCTCTCCTCCTTGAACTCGATAGCTCACAGAAATGTTCGCAGCTATCGTTCATATCGGGGATTAGGCCATCTTTTCTCTTTGATGAGTCCAAATTGGAATTTCAAAAAAAATTATAAATTCAAAAATTTTAGCTTTCTCTCTTTTGCATTTAAATTTGAGAAACCTTGGTTCATTCCCTTCGAATTTGGCGCTCGCAGAAATGTTGAGCCTTTGTTCGGATTGGAACACCATTCGTTCTCTTTAATGAGTTTATAAAAACCCTTTCAAAAAAAAAGGGGATTTAAAAAAAAAAAAAAAAACAAAAACACTAAGATTCCACTAGTTGCGTTCTTTGACCAAAGTGGATTTAAGAAAAGCCTTGTCCAGAGTGTGGAGACAGCTAGACTGTTCGAGGCAAGGGTCCTCCAAACGGGTTCATTAAGTAATCCTACCCTTACCTGGGGGCTGATCTATCTACTAAGGTTTCATAAGATCGAATTGGAAATCTATGTGCACCTTTCAAAAAAAAAAAATTCTAAAAAAAAATCCTTAAAAAAAAAAAAACTTTTGTCACTTTTGAATTCAGAGTTGAGAAATCTTGGTTCTTTCCCTTCCGGATTTAGCGCTCGCAGAAATGTTGAGCCTTGCTCGGAATGGAACACCATTTGCTCTCTTCGATGAATTCAACCTTGACCTTTCAAAAAAAAAAAAAACTTCCGTCATTATTGGATTCACATCCGAGAAATTCTGGTTCCTTCCCTTCTGAATTTAGCACTCGCAGAAATGTTGAGCCTTTGTTCAGATTGGAATACCATTTGCTCTCCTTTATGAATCCAAATTTGACCTTTCAAAAAAAATCCCATCTCGTGTCCTTCCCAAGGATGCGATTTGCAACATTTGTGCCTAGCGGTGCTAGTACGCCCTTTCGGGTCTACTGTATTCGCGACCGACACATTTGTATCTCCAACCTTATATCATTTTACCTCGAGTGAGCCTTGCTTCTCGGTAATTTGAATTAAGGTCTACAATTGCTTCTAACAGTTACTCGAACGCTCACTCTGAGCCTACCATACTTGCATTTTAGAACAATTGTATCCTCTATGGCTTTTTGCCTTCTTCATCGTCCTTGGGTTGGGCCATGTCCCCTCAAGTGATTTGAAAAGACAAAACCATAGTTGTTTTCCATTTACGATCACCATATTCTTGTGATTACTAATGGATTTGGTCTTGCTTCAGAAGTTTTCCAAAACTAACAATGGCAGCTTCATTGACCATCACTTTCGATGAGAACAAGTACCAGCTTATGCTTCAAGATAAGCAAAACAAGCATAAGCGCCCTGCCAGTTGCCGAAGCGCCATCTCCCTCGACAACTCTCCAAACACCGAGTCAACTTCAACTCCCCAAACCATTGTCTTCGGATCACTGGGACCATTCCCACTTCCCCTAGAAGACACTGTACCTGCCAAGAAGCAGAAAACCGCCCCGCAACGTGTCACTAAAATGGCACAAAGGGCGAACACCAAAAAGCCTGAAGCCCGTGGCGTTCCCACGAAGCCTCAACCCACAAGAAACCGGGTTTACACCAAAACCTGGTCCCTGAGATCTTCGCCAAAACAACGGAGGTCCCAAACATCTGCAAAGCCAGCATACCTGCCCCCTCTCAAGGAGAATCAGTTCTACCCTCTCTCTTACATGAAAGAGGAGAAACCTACCCTCCACCCAAAAAATAAACAAAATGATCATAAGCCGGCTTGCTCCAACAAGCCCAAAATCAAATCCTGCATTGTTTGGCCTATGCAAAAACATGCTGAAGCCTGCACTCCCGCGAGTCGACCCTTCATTTCAACAGGGGCCGAGCTCGCAAAATTCAAGTCTTCATTGCGACAGACAAAGGACCGTGTCCAGATTCTGTCCTTGCCAAGCTTCAAAGAAGACAAACTCGGCTGCTGCGCACAAGGGACTACATCCTTCATCGCCAGAGCCCATCCAGAGCTGACTGAAGCTCAAATTGCTCGTCGTATACGTCGCCGCACTGCATATCGACAAAAGAGACTCGCGAAACAAAGAACCCAGCATTCTACTCTCCACGTCTCAAACAAATGGGTCGAAAAAGAAAGACCCGACCAAATCATTGCTGTTCATATGGTTGGCAAAACCAGAAAACACTGGAAGTCAGCAACCAAAATCAGTGTTAGACGTCCAGTGACTCGCAGCGTCTCTCGGACACGAACACATCTGGAGGAATCTTCCACTCCTCCAAGCCAAGAACACCGGAGTAACCACTCCTCAGATTCTTCATCTAGAAGAATGAGCCCCAGCTCAGTCACCAGGACGATTTCTTCGTTCGAATCCCGAGGGATGAACGTCTTGGCTACAAGTTCTGAGCCGCCTCCACAGCATGACGATGTAACCACACGCATCCAGCAGTTGGAGCAAGGACAACAGAGAATTGAGACTCTGATGGAAAATTTGATTCTCACTCTACAGCATCCGCCACCTAACAATGAAACCCCTCCGAATCATGAAGATGACGAGGGCAATGCAGAAAACAATGAGTCTCGCGCCCTTACCAGAAAAGACGTGGATGATATCCTCGCAAAAGCAAAAGCAGAGGATACATTGAAGGAACATGGGATCAAGCCACCCTACCCTCTATGGATGGACTCGGTTCCGTTCCCTGCAAAATTCAAACAACCTACTCTCCAGACATATACTGGGAAAGGTTCAGCCAGACAATATGTCATCCATTTCAAGATCCTGATAGGAGCTATTGCGGATCAAGATGCCCTCAAGATTCGCCTCTTCGCAAGTACCCTAAAAGGTACAGCCTTTGATTGGTACTCCACTCTGCCGGAGAACTCGATCCAGAACTGGGCTATGCTGGAGACACGCTTCCTGACCCACTTCCAAGGTGAGGATCATCCTGTTACTATGGCTCAACCCTGCAGCCTAAAACAGGGAGAGAATGAGTCAACATACGACTTCATTCACAAATGGAAGGCAATGGCGTACAAATGCTCAGATGTACTGCCACAAGCGTCGCTGGTGGACATCTGTCGTAACAATATGAGAGCAAAAATCCGCTCCATGATTATCGGCAATAAATCAAAGAACCTGGGGGAACTCCTCGAAGCTTCCATGGAAGCTGAAATGGTGATCAAAGACCTCAACAGTCAGAAATCATCAAAGAAAGAGCCGACTGCTGTTACAACCTCAAAACCAAAGAAAAAGGAGGTTCTCAATGTGCAGACTAAGTCAGCTCCTCAGCAGCCAAAGAAACTTGAAAACAAAACTGCAGGTAAAAGGCTTGAACTCTCTGATGCCTTCAAAGAACGTGTAGAAAAGAAATATCCGTTCGATGAAGACGTTGAAGAAATCTTTGAGGCTCTCCTAGCAAATGACAAACTTATTTTGCCAGAGCCCAAAAGACCGGGAGATGTTGGCAAAACCAATGATCCCCGATATTGTCCATACCATCAGATGATCTCACATCCTCTCAATCAATGCTTTGTTGTGAGAGAGAAGATCAATGAGATGTGGAAAAACGGAGTCATAACCTTTGATAAAAACTATGGCCCCGCCTCTGTCAACATGGTGTCATTCGGCAAACTTCAAAGTCACCGAAGGAGAAAATCACTACTTCATTCAAGGTAATAAAAATGGCTCAAGCGTCCCAAGAATTGGTTCCCTATCCAACACCAGATGGACAACCTATATGGGTGCATCCCGATCTCCTAGATGATGAAAATTGGGAGATCGTAAAAAAAAAGCCGACCGCTCAGCAGCGAAGGCAAGCCAAGAGACAGCTCCGCAAGCTCAAATTGCAGCAGAAGTCTCAACCAAAACAAGAAGTCCTTGAAAGAGCAGAAACTTCTTCCACTGCTTCACTAGGGACGACGAAAGAATCTCTTCCCAAAACCTCCGAGGCAGTAAGAAAATTCACTCTTGATGATTTCATGCCACCTCTATACAAAAATGAAAATGTGCAGGGGGCATCATACTCTTGCAACTCGGTAGTTGGATTCTCCATGAATGGATACGAGTCCAGTGATACTGCCAGTGATATAGATGAGTGGGAAGAATCCTTTGAAACAGGAGAATACCTCTCCGACGAGGAATGGATTCCCAAGTCTCATCTTATGCCAGTAATCTGGTATAACCCATTACAGCCACAAGGATCTTGGTCTGATGATGAAGAAGACCAGGACCCTATTCAAGAAAATGCTGTCAATCCAGCACCAGTAAATGCTTCAGTGGAACCCAACATGGGCGAACCACAAGGAGCAAATGACGAAGAAGATTTGGCTCCCATGCCTGATCTTGAAGAATATGCAAGAATCTTGCAACATCTTGCCATAGAGCAGGAGCAGGATCGCATCAATCTTCGTCATAATCCAGAGCCGGAAGTCCCTGAGAATCAGCGGGAACTTTCTCCCTTAACTCCTGAAAATGGAGAAAACAGTTGGATCGATGATCCTCTCACATCCGAGGATGAGTCTGATTCCCAACAGTCTACACTGGGGGCATCTCCTGTCAGGATAACCTGCAATGCAATAGCTCAGGACGACAGTGCCTCTGAAGCTTCCAAAGACACGTACTCCCCAACCGGTAGCGTATCTTCCGGAGCTACATCCTCTCAGGTGACTTCCACTGAGATAACATCCTCTCAACCTTTGTCTCCTGAAGCTGTGACATCGGAACTCAAGCCACTCCCGATTGATCATCTTGAAGAAACTTCCGCCAATGAAATCTTCTTCAAAGAAAACTCAGTCAATTGGTCCCAGATTCCCGATCTCACGGGCAATGTCTGGGCTAATAAAGAAAAGTTGCCGGCTGCTGTTCGGGACTTGTTCCTGGAAATTGCTCCGTGCAACACAATCACTGAAGACGCCAATGCTGTTACAGAGACGTCCTCAGCAAATGATCAACCCCTTGATCCTGAGAACGATCTTCCAAAAGAAGACCCTTCTCTAGAGGCTCTTGAAGTTGGTAGAGGTACCCGTTCTGGCCGGGATTACTACAAAAATTACAACCAACCTTCTTCTTCTTATGTAAATCCTTCGGGAAAACAAGTTGTAAGTGCCCCAAGTGGCAATAATAATGAAAATGCAGGCCCGAAGGAGGCTTTCAAGTACGACTTGATTGAGCACTTCAAACATATACCTCCACGTATGCACATCCTTGACTTATTACGAATGTCTCCACAAACTTGTGATAGTCTCATTTCAGAATTACAAAGGCTGAATGCGGATGTCGACAAACATGCCCCACAAGTCCTTCAAATTGAAATGGACTATAGGGTAAAAAAATCAAATACTCCCTCAAAGGGAGAAAAGAAGAAAACTGAGGGATCAAGCAATGAATGCCTCTCGGTACAAAAAGCAGCAAGTGCAACAATTGCCTTCGACAAGGATGACCTCCTCCTAGGCGAAACAAAGCACAACCGTCCCTTGTACTTTACGAGGTACGTCAAAGAAATGCCAGTACACAGAGTTCAGATCGATCCAGGTTCTGCACTCAACCTCATCTCTACTTCGGCACTCGAAGAGCTGGGCATCCCACCTAGCAAGCTAAGTCACACGTCCGTATCCATCTTCGGATATGACGGTAGCGCTCAAAGGCCTATCGGCAAAATCAGGTTCAAATTGTAAATCGGTGATCTTATTTCTGAAGTCACTGTGTATGCAATAAGGACCCCTTCATGCTACAATATACTCCTTGGACGCCCCTGGATACATGAGAATGGTGTCGTCCCTTCAACTCTACATCAGTGCATCAAGTTCATTGGCGACGATGGCCTGATACATCGAGTATTTGCAGACAAAAAGCCCTTCAAAGGCAGAGATGTCCATTTTGCAGATGCTCAAATGTATAAAGATGGAAACGAAGAACAGGAGGAAAAAACAATTCGCTTTGCCGACGTCTCCAGAAAGATAAAGGCAAGGCTCCTCAGCAATCATCGGAGGAAAACAAACCCTCCACCAAACTCGAAGTAAGCGGCCAAGCTCCCTTCGTCGTCTCCTTCAAATCTCCAAAGCCTTTGGTAGTCACTACTAAAGCAAAGAAGACAAAACAAAAGACTGGGGGCAAGTTCACTGTCTCCTTTGTGTCTATTATGCATGACACAGACTCAGAGTCAGAGTCAGAAGATGACACAGCATCGAGCCAAGCTGGTACTCAGCAAGATCAGCCCGCTCTCACTCCATTGGAGACACCTGCAGACATAGAAGACCCTACGTCTACTTCCTTTGTTATTCCGGCAACTTCGCCAGAAGAAAAAGTGATTTATTTCCACAGATCAGGAGCATCTCCATTGAACTCTCTGCTTGAATCTTTCCAAAACGAAGGTATGCCTCAGCTTTCCCTGTATAGTCCAATGGCACAAGCTATCATGAAGAAAATGGGCTACGACGCTCAAAATCTGACTGGTTTGGGAGGTGGCCGTGGTATTCTCACACCATTGGAACCCACCCTGATCAAAAGTCAACCAGAAGATTGGAAAATCCACCTTCACAAAGGTAAGTCTTCATATGGGTTGGGGTATGATCCTACCGCTCCTATGAGACCGTTGACACCATGGCTGTAAAGTCGCTTTACCGACCAAGCCTCAACATCTTATGAAGACATCGATATCCCTGGATATCTCTTTGAGGAGTTACTCGTCAAAGATCCTGAAAGCTCCTCCAATTGGTATAATTTCTCTGATAATAAAGAGGAATTTCCCGATGACGTAGACGAGCGGTTCTCTGTCCCAGAAGAATCATCGTCTCCAAAAGAAGTACCTTACTTCAACCCAATTCCAGCAAATGATTGGGACCATCTCATTGCAAGCCTTGAGAAGGATAGCATTGAGAAGGATACTGTTCCAGAAGATTCATAGACAGAAACAGAGCCTCAGTCTGAAAATTTCTCTGGCACTCCAGAAGGTCTTGTTGAGTTGGAAGCCTCCGAAAATACTGTGGAGGAACCACCTTCAAACCTTCCAACAGAAGACCCTGTTCAAAAGATAGACTTGGGAACACCTGATAACCCACGTCCTGTATTCACAAGCAAGAATATAAATGATGATGAGTTACCCGTGTATATCTCCTTTCTTCGTGAGTTCATTGATTGCTTTGCATGGTCTTATGCCGAAATGCCTGACTTGGATCCCAAAGTAGCAGTCCACAAGCTCAACTTGCAAAAAGAAATCAAGCCTATCAAACAAGGCCAAAGAAGATTCCGTCCCGACGTGATGGACAAAATTGAACAAGAAGTTCAGAAACTCAAAAACGTTGGCTTCATCCGCGAGGAACAGCATCCTGAATGGTTGGCCAACATCGTCCCCGTGGCAAAGAAAAATGGGCAGATAAGGGTCTGTATCGACTATAGAGACCTGAATAATGCATGTCCTAAAGATGAATTCCCGCTCCCCATACCAGAGGTGATGATTGACAACACCTATGGGTTCGAGCGAATGACATTCATGGATGGATTCTCTGGCTACAACCAGATAAAGATGCATCCTGAAGATGAAAGGCATACATCATTTCAGACACCATTTGGCGTATATTGCTACACTGTTATGCCGTTTGGCCAGAAAAATGCAGGTGCGACATATCAGAGGGCTATGATGAAAATATTCCAAGATATGCAGCATAAGACGGTCGAATACTATGTTGACGACCTCGCCATAAAAAGCAGAAGAAAAGAAGACCATCTCGATGATCTTCGAGAAGTCTTCCTCCGACTTCGCAAACACAAATTGAGGATGAATCCACTAAAGTGCTTCTTCGGTGTCTGATCGGGTAAGTTTCTCGGATTCATAGTACGGAAAGCTGGAATAGAACTTGACCCAACCAAAGTCAAGGCTATCCTGGAAATGCCATCTCCCAGAACCCTAAGAGAATTGAAAGGGCTTCAAGGAAGGCTGGCTTACATTCGACGGTTCATCTCCAATCTATCAGGGAAATGCCGTCCATTCTCTCGCCTGATGAAGAAAGGCATGGACTTTGTCTGGGATGCTGAATGTGAAAGTACATTTCAAGACATCAAAGCATACCTCATCAAACCTCCAGTGCTGGCTGCCCCCACAACTGGAAAACCCTTTATCTTGTACACAAGAGCTCTCGACCACTCTTTGGGTGCTCTGCTCGCACAAGAAAATGACGACGGAAAAGAAGCTGCTCTGTATTACCTTAGCCGCATGATGGTAGGTACAGAGCATCGCTACTCCCCAGTCGAAAAAGAATGCCTTGCAGTAATGTTCGCTGTACAAAAGCTGCGTCACTATCTGCTGTCGAACACAGTCTACCTGATTTCGAGGATCAACCTCCTAAAGGTCCTTGTCACAAAAGCAGGTTCTCTCAATGCCCGACTGGCAAAATGGTCCATTCTTCTATCACAATTTGATATTAGGTATGTACCACAAAAAGCAATCAAAGGCCAAGCTCTAGCAGACTTCCTCGCAGAGCATCTATTGCCTAAAGATTCTCCACTCAGGGATGATCTCCTAGACGAATTTGTCTACAATGTGGAAACTTCCTTGTCAAACGCTTCCTGGGACATGTACTTTGACGGTGCAACCAGGACAAATGAAAAAGGAAAGTAAATATCGGGAATCGGCATCCTCTCCATCAGCCCCGACAAATACATGATTCCACACACCTTCTCGCTACTGGAACCATGTTCAAACAATACAGCTGAGTACCAAGCCCTGATTGTTGGATTGGAACTCGCCCTCGAAACCGGCATCACCATGCTGGAAGTTTTTGGAGACTCTCAACTGGTCGTCAACCAGATGAATCAGAAATATGAAGTCAGGAAGCCTGATTTGTTACCTTACTACAATAAGGCGCAGTCGCTTCGACAAAAATTCAACATCTGTCCCATATCCTCAGAGGTGAAAACATCCGTGCAGATGCCCTGGCTGGACTTGCCGCATCCATGGCAATCCAAGAAGGGGAAAACATGCAAGTCACAGTGTGTCAAAGAAGGATTTTCCCTCCTCTCAACACACACCAAGCAGTTGCTGAATGCCACCAAGTGGTTGGAAGTCGGATATCCATCCTCAAACCTCCGATTGGCGACTGGAGAGATCCGTTCATTGATTATATCATGTTCGGAATACTACCTGAAGATCCAAAAGAGCGGGTAAGCATCCAAAGACGAGCCCCAAACTTTCATTTGGATATAACTTCAAAAGCACTTTACAGAAAATCCTTCAACGGAGTACTCCTACGCTGCTTATCACAACAAGAGGCTGAGGAAACTCTTAAAGAAGTACATGCTGGTCTTTGTGGAGCCCATCAGGCTGGCCCTAAGCTCTACAACCAGATAAAAAGGCTAGGTTATTATTGGCCTACCATGGTAACTGATGCAATACAATTTGCCAAGAGCTGCCAAAAATGCCAGATTCACGGAAATTATGTCCACATGCCTCCAGAATGGCTACATCCAACAACAATCTCATGGCCTTTCGAAGCCTGGGGTATGGACATCATAGGTCCTATTTCTCCCCCATCAAGCAAAGGTCATCGCTTCATCTTCGCCGCTACGGATTATTTCTCGAAGTGGTCGGAAGCATTTGCGCTCAGCGAAATGAAGACTTCATCAGTGCTTCAGTTCTTGCGCACCAACATTATTTGTCGCTTCGGCATACCTAAAAGATTCGTCCATGATAACGAACCACAATTCCAGGATCACAGATTCTATAGGTTCTGCGACAAGTACAAAATCCAAAGTTGTCCTTCGACTCCATATAATCCAGCAGCGAACGGACTAGCAGAAGCCTTTAACAAAACACTCTGGCAAATTCTCAAGAAAATGGTCTCTAGTCACAAAAGAGACTGGGGCGACAAACTACTAGAAGCTTTGTGGGCCTATCAAACCACCGTTCGAGGACCCACCCATAGCACACCATTCTCTTTGGTCTATGGATGCGAAGCTGTTGTCCCTTTGGAAGTACAAATTCCTTCCTTAAGGGTATCTTTGCAAAATGACATGACACAAGAAAGCAATGTCAAATTGAGACTCCAAGAGTTGGATAATCTCGATGAAAGACGACTCGAAGCTCTACAAAGCATTGAGTTGTACCAAGCACGCATGGTAGGATCTTTCGACAAAAAGGTCAGGCAACGCGCCTACAAAAAGGGTGACTTGGTTCTTGCAGTAAAAAGACCCATAGTCTTTTTCCACAAATCCAAAGGCAAATTCGAACCAAAATGGGAGGGACCCTTCGTCATCGACAAAGTCTTCTCCAACGGTGCATACGCTCTTCTAAACATGGAAGGAGACAGATGTATGCTACCCATCAACGGCAAGTTCTTGAAGCGGTACTACCCTTGAAGACTTCCTTAAACGGGTCAGAGCAATATCTACACGGCTAAAGCCTATTTCCAAGGTACTTGCTCGTCAAACCCACCTCTTTTGAAATTTTCATCTTTATGTTGAAATATCCAAAAAAAAAAAAAAAACAATCTCTCAAAACAATGCTTACTTTCATCGTTTCATTGTTCAAAAAGAAAAAAAAATCAAAATCCAAAAATCCAAGTTTAGGAGCCTCGTCCCAGACTTGACCAAAATTTCATTCCTTGAACCCAAAATTCATGGTTTGAAATAAAAACCAGGACTCAGGAATTTTCACCCTAGTCTACCTTGGCTTTTACAACCAAAATGGTCAAAATTTATGACCCTCGGGTCTCTAAACAAAAAATGTTTTTTTAGAAACCGCGGGGAAGCGACATTCAGTCGATACTCGCAAAAGCCAAAAAAAAATCGGAAGGATGCGAACCCCATTCGATACTTGCAAATTTCAAAAATCGTGGAGAAGCAACAAACCAGTTGATATCCACAACCCAAATTTCAAAAATCTTGGAGATGCAACATACCAGTTGCTATCCACAACCCAAATTTCAAATGGTTCGAGAAAACCTCAAATTTAAAAAATCGTGGAGAAAGACATCAAAGTCAGTACCCGCAAAACCAAAAGTTTTGGAAAAAGCAGGGAAGCGACGCTTAGTCGATATTTGCACCCCAATTCGCGAGGAAGCGACATTCCATCGATACTCGCAAAACCCAGCCCGCGAGGAAGTGACATTCCATCAATACTCGCAAAACCGAATGAGCAAGGAAGCGACATTCCATCGATACTTGCAAGACCATTCAGCGGGGAGGGGACATTTAGTCGATACCTGCATTTTGAAAACCAAAACTTGGCTATAAACGCCAAAATCCGGCTATAAATGCCAAAAATTCGGCTATAAATGCCAAAAAAAAAAAATTTTCAACTATAAACGTCAAAATCGGCTTTCATGCCAATAAAACAAAACTTCGTTTTCAAAAAACTCGGCTATAAACGCCAAAATCTGGCTATAAACGCCAAAACTCGGCTATAAACGCCAAATCCGGCTATAAATGCCAAAATTCGGTTATAAATGCCAAAAACAAAATTTTTCGGCTATAAATGCCAAAATCGGCTTTCATGCCATCTCAAAATCGGCTCTCATGCCACAAACAAATTAGTGGCTCTCATGCCATCTCAAAATTCGGCTATAAATGCCAAAACAAAACAAAAAAAATCGGCTATAAACGCCAAAATCTGGCTATAAATGCCAAAATTCAGCTATAAATGCCAAGACAAACAAAACAAAATTCGGCTTCTATGCCATTCTAAAATTCGGCTTTCACGCCAACCAAAAATTTTGGCTCCCATGCCGCAAAATAAATTTTGGCTCTTACGCCACAAAATTAGGCTTTCTCGCCATCCAAATTTTGGTTTTCAAACCATCAAAAACAAGGCTTTCCGCCACAAAAATTGGCTTTCATGCCCAAAACAACCCTTTGACAAAAGATTTTCACAAAATGACAACCTTTTGATCAAATCCTTAAACAAACATTCCCATCAAACTTTTGCTCAAAATTGTTTTCATCAAAAAATGATTTAAGTGAAAGAAAGGGGATACAAAATATAGTACCAAAATTGTTTATACATGGAGGTACCAAAAAAAAGAAAAAGGGAAAAAGAGTTTGTTACAACTCAGGAGCTCAATCCTACATGGTCTTCAACCAAAGGTTCAACTCCTCAAGCAAACCCTTGGCCTTAACTTCCAAAGTTTTTAGGCCACGCTCCTTCAAAATGTCCCCATAAAACGCGGCCGAATACCGTGACCCATCTGCAGCACGAGGAAGTTCTTCCCAGAGGACCTGCCACCGCTCATGCTCCTGAGTCTTCCTCCGGACATTACCTTCAACTTCCTCAACCTGGCGAATGAGAGTCCCCTCTTTGTCACGAGCCTCCACAATGGCGGTCCATTTGGCAACAGCCTCTTCCTCTAAAAGATCAAGACGTTGCCTAGCCTCAACGACCTCCTTATCAAGGCGGTCCAAGTCTTGCTTCAGCCCCATGATGGATAACTCGGTAACGTTCTTCTCCCGAACGATCTGCCTCCGAGTCTTCATGACCTCAGTCAGCTCAGCTTTGACTTTGCTGGGAGGTTTTATGAACATCTCATCAAAGAAGTCACCATCTGGGAAACTCTTTGTCTCAGTCCATTTGTTCCCCATGGAGATGATCTCCTCAACAAAATCATCGGCAGTTGCGATGTCTAGACCGACTTCTCTGCTATCAGCGAGGATGTCCTGCACATGCTTGATCATGCCAAAACCAGCTTCCAAATGACCTGAAGAAAGAGTCTCAACCCATGAGCTCAAGACAGTCTTCAACACCTTCCTTGCATACTGAAGGTGCGGTGCAGATGAGGATTCGCCATGCTCTGGTGCCCGACTGCCTACGTCATGCTCCATTGGAAGAGTAACCAATAAACTCTTTCCAACGGAAGAAGCTGACTCATTGAAAGTGGAAGAAGCCCCTACTTCTGCATCAGCCGCAGGTATCCCCTGTTCTGGCTCTGAGGAAGACGGAGGAATCTCTCCTGCTGCTTCACAATCTGTCAAAGAAAAAAAAGAAAAAAACAAAAAGGTATGAATATAATCTTGCCAAAAATATATCAAGATTATTATTGCAAGTATACCTGCTTCGACGATCGGCGGAGTACTCTCTGCCTCTTTGAGCTCATCCGAAGCATCGTCAAAAGTTGCGTCCATGGATGGCTCGAAATCGTCGGAATCCTCTGGCAAGTCAGCTACATATTAGCAAATGACAGCAAAAGAAGACAAAAAAGCAAAAGCCAAAGCAAATCATACCAGGTGAAGGTTCTGGAACCACTCCAGAGTCCCTGGGCTCTTCCTCAGATGCCACGACTGGATCCGTCATCGCCTCATCGGCTGGAACCTCAGGCACACCAGGTCATCATCCTCTGCTAAAAAAAAGAAGCAGCGGATCAAAACAAAATCTTTCACAAAAAAAAAAGGGAAGGAAGAAACAAAAGGAAAGAAAGGGGATCATACCAGCTATCTCCTCTTCTCTGCTTCTCTTCTCCGGAGGCTCGTCAGCATCCTCAGACACCTCCTCAGCAATGGTGAGAGGAACTTCAAGATCAGAAGGGCTATCATGTCGTCTCATGTTACGACGTTGTCCTCTCCTCCTCTTACCTCGGCGGGTCAATCTGCTTGACAATCCTGCCACACTATCAACATCAGGCCTCTCACAAGAGTCCTCACTGGATGGTCTACTTTTCCCAGTAGACTCCATGGAAGCCTTCGTATGCTCTGTCTGTATCATAGCATCGATCTCAGCCTCGTCCTCTTCCAGCTGCCTCAAGACCTCACCAGGAATCCCTCGTGCAGCTCCTGATCTGATGATGTCCTGCCCGTTGAGAAAGCCTATCTTGTGCTTCTCTCTAGAAAGGAAGGCAAAAACTTCCTCCCGACAGACACCATCCGATTTGCCAAGGCCCTTCCCAGGAGATTGCTTAATATCAAGTCCTTTCTTGGAAAGCCCCTGGTACACTGAAAAGCTCTCCACGAACCACTTCGTTAAGCCAGCAGTCCGGAAGGTGGGTAGCTCAGGATAGGAAATCATGGCGGTAGTGTCCTCTGCACTGTAAAAAGCCCATGCATTTCTCCCATCCTGCAAACCTCCAAAACGCTTCACCATGCTCGAAGGCGCTCCAACAACGCCTTGAGAGAAGCCAAGCTGCAATGCAAAACGCGAAGGGACATACAGTTGGATATCGACGAAAAGATTTCTGCGGTACACCATCGTACCAACCCGTATGTTGAAGAGCCACCTCTTCTCCGCGTCTGTCAAAGCATAGTGTCTTCCCGACCCTGCCCTGGTCGAATCACAGGAGACACCAAAGTCAAAAGCCTTCTTCCGCAAGCCCGGAGAAAGCTTCACTGAAGACTGCCCAATCTCGATGTCCCTAAATTGTCGGATCCTTAAACGGGCAGATAAAAGTGATTCGTGAACGGCTGTCCCTCTAGCCAAACGAATCATAAAGGGATCTTCGTCCTGTGCAACTCCCAAACGATGGAAGCTAGGACAGTGGTATACATACCACGAATAGAAGATGTGGGCAGAAAATACCCTATTCATGGGGAGCCCAAGCCGAACCAGGAAAGCAGCAGCCTGCAGTTAGGTACATAAATAGGAGTAAAGAGCAGGTACCAAAGCCAGCCGCTCTCCAAACGCCATCTGACAAGCCGGAAAAATACAGTGCGGCCTGATGTGCGTCCCATCTCCTCCAGCAAAAATAGCCTCACCCAGCCAGTAAGTGAGGTAAATAGCGAGATCTCTCCGCAACGCAATGTCAGGACAAATGGCATCCGTGCTTGCGAAGAACTTCTTCAAATCTTCTCCCATAGTAGTGATATTCTTCAAACTTGATGCTTTAGCCCTGACATTCTGGGCCATGACATCAGAAGAATCCCCGCTGTCAAAAAAGTTGGAGCTGCAACTTCTCCAACTACTGGATCTAACTTTCGAGCCCTCCTTCTCCTTCAAAAAATCATAGAAGGCAACGAGCTAAAAGTACACAAGCCTAAACTCCTCAGATTGCTCCTCAAGGACGCTGTCAATAGGCATAAACTCCTCATAGAGTTTGCCGAGGATAGGCAATCCGGTGATGGCGCTCAGCTCCTTCAAAGAAAAACCAATCTCACCATTCGTCACAATGAAGGTGTTGGTTTGTGGAAGGAATGACTCCAGCATGGCCATGAAAGCCTCATCGGAGAAAACGACGGTTTGCCGAAAAGCGCGAACCGCGTCAAAAATCTCGGCCTCCCGAAGAACGGCCTCACCAATCTTCAAGGTGTGATCAGTCCATGACTCCCAGCTTGAGTCAGCACTGAAACGGCCACGAAGTCGAAAAGGCTTCACCCAATTGCCGCCGTCACCCCGAAAAACGCCAAGGCCCACCGGTCTCAAATCGATCGATGGATGATCAGAACCTTGGTAGCCACTGGCCAGCATCAACACTTCACAGGTGGCTTCTCTGCAAAACCGGAAGGTCCACCAACAAAAACCCCGGTCTTGATCACACTGGTCCTCTTCACCCAACTCGGAGGATCTTCCCTCTTAGGGCACGTGGGAGAAAGGCTTAGGATCAAGATGGTCCGATCAAAAGACGACCGGGTAGAAATAGTTCTCTCCTCACCATCTGCTATGTAAGAAAACTGAAAACATCTCCTTTGGTATGTCAAGTCGTCAGGGACTGCATCACCGAAGAAGAAGGTAGGCTTGAGTACAACGCTCTGATCGTCCGTAACCCAGGGACGGCTGCTTACCATGATCTTATAGAACTCCTCATCCCTGAGAGCGATCAATCGCTGTCTCATCTCATCACGATTGAGGGAATCGCATTCTTCCAAGTTTTTCTCCACAAACTGGACCTTCTCCCAAGCCTGCTGAACGGCAGCATTGGAAGATCTAGCAGACTGACGAGGTGCGTCAGTAACAGGACCTTTACCTTTGTTCGTTCTAGAAGAACTACCTGCAAAAGATGGAAGAGAAAAGATCAATCAACATCAAAATGACAGAATTCTGCTAAAAAAAAATTCTAGCAAAGTTTTGACATGGTTCCGGGGCAATTCCAAAGAAAAGGAAAATACTCCGAAAAAGACAGGAAGCCTGAAGATGAGCTCAACATCGCTGCGAGCTCATAGTCAGTGGAGAACTCTCAAAGAAGGCTTGAACTCAACATCGCTGCGAGAACAAGCCAATCTCATCAAACTTCCCCAAAATCTGGAAAAGAGCTCAACATTGCTGCGAGCTTCAGAATCCAAAAGTTGCAAACTTCCTCAAAATCCAGCAAGACCAAGAAAGAGCTCAACATCGCTGTGAGCTCAAAATCCCAACACTTGCAAAAGATTTTCAGGTATGTATCATCATACTTCCAAATCTATTTACCAAAACTCATGCATCAAATAATATCATCATGCATTAAATGTTAGGAAAACCTTAACCAAAGTTTGACCAATTCCAACCCAATTTGGTCAAAACCAATCAAACTTTGTCCAAGTCAAAAATCATGTTGGCTTGACCTAGAGACTCTAGCCTTCTATCTTGATGCATCAAACAAAAAAAAAATGCATACATATTGAAATTGCATAGCCTCATTATCATAGTGAGCAAACAAGGAAAAAGAAAAAGAAATAGAGAAAAAAAATCTCAGCAAAAAAAAAATAAAAAATAAATAAAAATTTTGGCCCACAGGCCGTGGCCCACTGCCACGTGGCAGTACGGTCAGGTCCATACGGATCTGTCCGTACAGCCAGAAAAAAAAAAAGCAAAAAAAAAAAAAAAAGAAAAGAAACACGCTGAAAAAAAAAACAAAAAAAAAGAGAGAGAGTACATGGTTTTAAAAAAAAAAAAAAAGAAGAGAAAACCGTGAAAAGAAAAAAGAAAAAAAAAAGAAAGAAAGAAAAAAGAGAAGCACGAAAAAAAAAAAGAAAAACGTGCATGAGAAGAAAGAAAAGAGAAGAAGAAAAGAAAAGAAAAAATGAAGAAGCTACTTTTACAATGGAGATTCTTGATGAAGAAGAAAACTTACTTGAAGCCATTGATGGAGAAGAGGAAGAAAAGCTTGGAGATCCTTGAAGAAGAGAAAAGCACTTCTTATCTTGGAGAGCACTCTTGAAGATTTCTTGCAAAAAGAAAGCAATGGAGCAAAAACACCAACCCTCTTGCTTTTATAGAAGAGAGCAAGCCAAAAGAGGAAACAAGGAGAAAGAAAGGAGGTAAGTGCTAAAATTTAGCTACTTTCCAAAAAGAAAGATATTTTGAGAGAATCTTTCCACAAAAAGAAAACTTGAGAAATTCTCTCCAAGTAAAGATATTTTTAGATATTCTCTACACAAAAGAGATATTTTTGGATATTCTTTACAAATATGACACTATATGAGATCTAGGCCATCTCCAAAGCCTAAGGTCCCATGGGTTAGCCCATATGAGCCAGGTTTGACCACCTAGGCACTAAAAGTGACTTTTAGTCAAAATATTCCTCTTACCAAGAGCAAAAAAAAAAAAAAAGAAAAGAGCAAAAAAAAAAAAAGAGAGTCCCATGCCTCTTTTGAGTTGATGGGACCATTCAAAAAAAAAAAAAAAAGAGAAAAAAGGAAAGTCCCATGAGTTTCCAAAAACCAAACCATTCAACCTCATGAACCAAATTGAGCCAAAATCTTGAAATTGACATTTCAGAAAACCAAAATCCGGTCCCCTAGCTCGCCACATACAGCTTGTTAGGTCACAAGACCAAAACCAAAATCAAAATCCAAAACCTACAAACCAAATCTGACCCCCCAACCTGCCACATACAGCTTGTTGGGTCACAAGGTCGAAACCAAAATCAAACCCCGACCCCCTAACCTGCCACATACAGCTTGTTAGGTCACAAGGTCAAAAACCAAAATCCAAATACCCCATGTCATTTTCAAAACTTTGCCTTGAGATGGTACGTGATCCCTCTCACTACCATAAAATTCCCCCGGAAACTCAGAAGGCTATTCAAAAAAAAAAAAAAAAAAAAAAAAAAAAAAAGCTCAAGACTCTTGGTCAAGTTGGAATCTCTCCTCCAAGTTTCTCTTCGAGGCACATCGACTCCAAAAAGCTACTCGTCGCTGTACCTCGAGGGGGCATTTGTTGGCACCAAAAAAGTCAATATGTCTCCTCAACATCAAGAAGCCTCCTGAAGCTGCATCCAGCTAAAAATAGGCACTGCTACTTCAAGCATCAGATTTTGTCAGAATCAAACAGAAACTGAGAGATCCTTCAAGACAGCTAAAAGAGGGGTACACCTGAGGTTTCGGGTCATTCCGACAACGTTTGGCCCAACTTCACCGCTACAACAGCTAAACAGGCGCTCCCGGCGGCAACATCATCAAAGACGCCAAAACTTTGATCAAAGCCTACGGATGACTCCAGAATGTCTCTAAAGGGCTCCATGCCAAATTTCAAGTCAAACCGACAACGTTTGACCCTCCATCAATGCTCGAGCAGCAAAATCAAGCCTCCCGGCGGCGGGAACCACCGAAGCCATCACTCATCAAACAAAATACATGAGTGGCTTCAACATGCTTCCAAAAGGCTGCACGTCCAATTTCAGGTCATTCCGACAACGTTTGACCAGGTTTCGATGCTCCGAGAGAAAATCAAGCCTACCGGCGGCGGAGCAACCCGGGACCATGACATCCAAAACGGAGCCCATGGAACGTCCCAAAATTACTCCAATAGGCTCCCCGTCAAATTTCAGGTCAATCGGACATCGTTTGACCACATATCAAAGCTCGGCATTTTCTCCATAGCAAAATCAAGTCAAGCATCGACGGGACCCCAAACGGCTTCAAAACTCAAATAAAAGCCCATGGTTGGTCCTATCCACTGCTCAAGAAGCTTCACCTCAATTTTCAGGTCATTCCGACATCGTTTGACCTAGTTTCGACGCTTGACGGAAAATCGGCTACAAAGTCTTCGGCTTTCCCGAAAAATAGAAACTTTGTGCTCCGGTTTTGCGCGGGTTCTCGTCAAGTTTTCTTCAAGAAAATCAAGTCAATAATTGAGGAAAAATGTCAAGAAAAATACAGAAGAAAAAAGGGACGAAAAAGATGAAAAAACGGCCGAAAACGACGCTCGGCGACCAAACGGGCCGAAGCCCCATGGTCGCCGGCGACCTTGGGCCAGGCGACCTTGGAAATCCGGGTTGCCGGATTTTGCGCCGAAGTGTCCGTTTTCGATTCTTTTCGCGTTTCGGGTGTTCTGGCCTTTATGATTTTCTAAAAATCCAATGTTTGGTGCTTCAAAACCACTAATCTTCGTCGACATCTCGGATCCACCATCAAAAGCATGAAATCATCACCAATTGCCTCAAGATCGCCAACCGGCTGACCAAGAAAGTGCACTTTCTGCCCGATCGATCGTGAAATCGACAAGACAGACGTCACCGGCCCGCCAACATCAATCAATGTCTGAAATTGCATCGCAATCCGACATCAAATAATGCGTGGATCCACCCGTGATGATCGCAAGAAGAATCTCAAAAGGCGCAGCACGGCCCGCGACTCTTCACATGCCTTGGCAACCACTTAATGTCGTTAATTGACCCATTAAAGCAGTCATTAACTCATTATTTTGGACGGCCCAATCAAAACCAAGCATTTGGGAGTTACAAATCCAAGCAATCATGGCATTAAACCCATGAAACTCCCATCATCATGAAACATAAAGGTGATTAAATGCCCACTACCTTCATCGGCCAATCACAAGCCTTGAAAAAGGAGTTACAAAATCGATTTGTAACTCCTCATCAATTCTTTCATCATGGCCATCAATGCCAATAAACACCTCATGGCTACCAAAGGCCTATAAAAGGAGGTCCATTCCAAGAAGAAAGCATGATGAAAAGAGATCCCAAGTGCAAGCTCTGAAAAACCAGAAAATCCAAGAGAGAGACGAAGTCCTGCTACTTTGCTCCCGGAAGCACCACAAGGTGATCAACGTCCCTTGGGGGGCCACCCCCCCAAGGTCACCTCCTTCTCCAACATGGCCTAAACGCGGCTTTTCAGCCCGTTTAGTTGGTTTTTCATTGGATATAGGACCTTCTCTTGGTCCTTGTCCTTTAAAAAACTGAGGTTAGGAGCCAAGCCAAAGAATCAAAGCATCACATGTTCTCATTTGAAGGACAATGGGGAAGCCCATACATGACTTGCGACCGTCGATCTCAACGTGTCCCCACAATCTCCTGAGAAGTTAGATCCCTTTTCTTCCTTTTCTATTGTAGTTTGTATTTCTTAAAGAGACAAAAAGAAATCACAATTCTTGTCTTTCATATTTGATGAGTTTTGTAAAAACGCCTTTCACGGCAAAATCGCCTTTCACGGCAAACAAACAAAAACGCCTCTTACGGCATTCTAAAAACTTGTCTCTTTTCTTAATATTTGTGCAATTTGAAAAGTTAGAAAAAAGGATTGATTTCCTTACCACTTGTGAAGGTGAATCTCCGGATTATCACTATTCCAAATTCCAAGTAGAAAGTAAATCTGGCATACCCGTACAAAAATGTTGATGCCCGAGATTTTCCCTCCTCCGCCGAGACCCAGGTCAGCCCCCGGGGTGCGGAAGGAGAGGACGGAAGTTTCTTTCGGGTCCATCATAGCCTTCTATCTTGATGCATAAAAAAAAATGCATGAACATATTGAAATTGCATGACCCTCATTATCATGGTGAGCAAACAAAGGAGGAAAGAAAAAGAAAAGGAGAGAAGAAATCTCAGCAAAAAAAAAAAAAAAAAAAATTTTGCCCATAGGTCGTGGCCCACTGCCACGTGGCAAGTATGGCCAGGTCCGTATAGCCAAGGAAAAAACAGAAAAAAAAGAAAAAAAAAACACTGAAAAAAAAGAAAAAAAAAGGAATATCAGCGTGTAAAAGTGACTCATGGGTTAGCCCACATGAGCCAGGTTTGACCACCTAGGCACTAAAAGTGTCTTTTAGTCAAAATATTCCTCTTACCAAGAGCAAAAAAAGAAAAAAAAATGTGTGTCCATGCCTCTTTTGAGTTGATGGGACAATTCAAAAAAAAAAAAAAGAAAAAAAAAAGAAGGAAAAAGTAAGAAAAGAAAGCCTCATGAGTTTCCAAAAAACCAAACCATCCAATCTCATGAACCAAATTGAGCCAAAATCTTGAAATTGACATTTCACAAAACCAAATTCTGGTCCCCTAACTCGCCACATACAGCTTGTTAGGTCACAAGATAAAAACCAAAATCAAAATCCAATCCAAACCAAAACCAAAACCAAAAAACCAAATCTGACCCCCCAACCTGCCACATACAGCTTGTTGGGTCACAAGGTCAAAATCAAAAATCAAACCCCGACCCCCAAACCTGCCACATACAACTTGTTAGGTCACAAGGCCAAAAACCAAAATCCAAAACCCAGAATCCAAATACCCCATGTCATTTTCAAAAACTTTACCTTGAGATGGTACGTGATCCCTCACTACCATAAAATTCCCCCGGAAACTCAAAGGGCATTCAAAAAAAAAAAAAAAAAATTTTTTGCTCAAGACTCTTGGTCAAGTTGGAAACTCTCCTTCAAGTTTTTCTTCGAGGCACATCGACTCCAAAAAGCTACTCGTCGCTGTACCTCGAGGGGGCATTTGTTGAGACAAAAAAGTCACTATGTCTCCTCAACATCAAGAAGCCTCGTGAAGCTGCATCCTGCTACAAAACAGGCAAAACTACTTCAAGCATCAGATCTTGTCATAATCAGACAAAAACTGCAAGATCCTTCAAGACAGCCAAAAGAAGGGTACACTTGAAGTTTCGGGCCATTCCGACATCGTTTGTCCTAACATCACTTCTCCGACATCTAAACAAACGCTCCTGGCGGCGACATCATCAAAGACACCAAAACTTTGATCAGAGCCTATGGATGACTCCAGAATGTCTCCAAAGGGCTCCATGTATAATTTCAAGTCAAATCGATAACATTTGACCCTCCATCAACACTCGAGCAGCAAAATCAACCCTCTCGTCGGCGAGAACCACCGAGGCCATCACTCATCAAACAAAGTACATGAGTGGCTTCAACATACCTCCAAAAGGCCGTACGTCGAATTTCAGGTCATTCCGACAACGTTTGACCAGGTTTCGATGCTCCTAAAGAAAATCAAGCCTACCGGCGGCGGAGTACCCCGGGACAATGACATCCAGGTTGGAGCAAATGGATCATCTCAAAATGACTCCAATAGGCTCCCCGTCAAATTTCAGGTCAATCAGACATCGTTTGACCACATAACAAAGCTCGGCATTTTCTCCATAGCAAAATCAAGTCAAGCATCGACAGGACCCCAAACGGCTTCAAAACTCAAATAAAAGCCCATGGTTGGTCCTATCCACTACTCAAGAAGCTTCACCTCAATTTTCAGGTCATTCCGACATCGTTTGACCTAGTTTCGACTCTTGACGGAAAATCGGCTACAAAGTCTTCGGCTTTCCCAAAAAATGGGAAACTTTGTGCTCCAGTTTTGCGCGGGTTCTCGTCAAGTTTTCTCCAAGAAAATCAAGTCAATAATTGAGGAAAAATGTCAAGAAAAATACAGAAGAAAGAAGGAACAAAAAAGATGGAAAAACAACTGAAAATAAAGCTCGGCGACCAAAAGGGCCAAAACCCTATGGTCGCCGGCGACCATGGCCCATTGTCGCCGGAGACCCTGGGTGCATGGTCGCCGGCGACCCTGCAAATCCGAGTCGCCGGATTTCTCGCCGAATGGCCCGTTTTCCGATCCTTTTCGCGTTTCGAGTGTTTCTGCCTCTGTGATTTTCTGAAAATCCAATATTTGATGCTTGAAAACCACTGATCTTCACGGACATCTCGGATCCGCCGTCAAAAGCACGGAATCATCACTGATCGCTCCAAGATCGCCAACCGGTTGACCAAGAAAGTACACTTTCTGTCCGACCGATCGTGAAATCGATAAGACAGATGTCACCGGCCCACCAACATCAATCGATGTCTGAAATTGCACTGCAATCCGACATCAAACAATGTGTGGATCCACCTGTGATGATCACAAGAAGAATCTCAAAAGACGCGGTGCGGCCCGCGACTCTTCACATACCCTGGCGACCACTTAATATCGTTAATTGACCCGTTTATGACAACTTAATGCGGTCATTAACTCATTATTTTGGACGGCCCAATCATATTCAAGCATTTGGGAGTTACAAATCCAAGTAATCATGGCATTAAATCCATGAAACTCCCATCATCATGAAGATTAAAGGCGATTAAATGCCCACTATCCTTCATCGGCCAATCACAAGCCAGGAAAAAGGAGTTACAAAATTAAGAAATAAAACTTGTAACTCATCATCAATTCTCTCATCATGACCATCAATGCCTCATGGCTACCAAAAGCCTATAAAAGGAGGTCCATTCCAAGAAGAATGCAATAATAATAAAAAATCCCAAGTGCAATCCCAAGCTCTGAAAATCCAGAAAATCCAAGAGAGAGACGGAGTCCTACAGCTTTGCTCCTAGAAGCACTACAAGGTGATCAACTTCCCTTGGGGGGCCACCCCCCCAAGGTCCTCTCCTTCTACAACATGGCCTAAACGCGGCTTTTCAGCCCGTTTACTCGGTTTTTCATTGGATATAGGACCTCCTCTTGGTCCTTGTCCTTTAAAAAACTGAGGTTAGGAGCCAAGCTGAAGAATCGAAGCATCAAGCGTTCTCATTCGAAGGATGATGGCGAAGTCCATACATGACTTGCGACCGTCGAGCTGAACGTGTCCCCACAATCTCCTGAGAAGTTGATTCCTTTTCTTCCTTTTCTATTGTAATTTGTATTTTTTTAAAGAGACAAAAAGAAATCACAATTCTTGTCTTTCATATTTGATGAGTTTTGTAAAATCGTCTTTCAAGGCAAAAATCACCTTTCACGGCAAACAAACAAAAAAACTCCTCCTACGGCATTCTAAAAAACAAACTTGTCTCTTTTCTCAATATTTATGCAATTTGAAAAGTTAGAAAAAAGGATCGATTTCCTTTCTACTTGTGAACGTGAATCTCCGGATCATCACCATTCCAAATTCCATGTAGAAAGTAAATCTGGCATACCCATACAAAAAGGTGATACCCGTGATTTCCCTCCTCCGTCGAGACCCAGGCAGCCCCCAGGGTGCGGAAGGAGAGGACGGAAACTCGAGGGTCCATCATGGCGGCGGCCAGGGGTGTCTCTAGTGGGGCCGCTAGGGTAGTCTTCCGGCGATGATATCTCTTGATCCGTTGGTTGGATTTGGAGAATCTACATATCGTCAGAAAGAAGTTGGAATTTAAAACTCATCGGTCTAGGAACCTTAGTGAGTAGTGAGCGTGACTCGGAGTCTCAACATGATTTGGCTTTTCTCTCATGAATTTCTAGAGATCATCAAACTAAGTCTAAAGTTATCAACAAGCATCTTCATTGTTGTTAATTAATCTGAATTATACCATTAATCATTCAATTATGGGTGAAATGGGGGCACCACTATATATGACTTGTGTTTAAGGCTATTATAGGGGGCCAAATGAGGTGTCTACAATATACCCCTCCTTGGAGAACAACATGTAGAGGGTTGTGCTCCAAAGAGAGTAGACACACCACTCATGACTCATGGGAGCTTTTAAGCTCGCGGGAATGGCCACCTACAGATGTATACAATTGCAAACTTGTTCTAAAGGTGAGGTTCACTTTTCTAGGATCGAATCTGTTTCAGGGGAAAAAGAAAAAACAAGAAGCTACGTGCCTATTGATTTGATTGGAAACCCGAGATCTGTGCCTCGGTGCTCGTGGTATTGCCACGTGGTGGGTTGGGAACTGTGCCTCGGTTATCTAATTTGAGTTGATGGTGGGAACTGTGTCCCGGTGGTCGGAATCAGAAGTCGATCTTTCGATTGGCTAAGTCGCTATTAGAATCTTATTTGTTCTTGCAATAGGGTTTATTTCAAATGGCCATATATCGCGCCTTTTAACTTTCATCCACAGCTGAATGTTCAAGGCATGATTGAAACAAACTAGCAATAATGGGGATCTTAATGGAAATCATAAACATAGTTCAAGCAATAGTGTGAGTGCATGTGAGAATGAGATGCATTTTTGAAAAGGTGCTTGATTTTGAGATTTAGGTATGCATAAAAAAAGCTAAAACAATGGAAGACAGTCACCAAAGTAACCGTCACTCTCTAGGGATCTTGGTCTTCACCCAAGCTTAGATGAGAACCTGGGATAGATTCGATCATCTTCTGGTGCTTATCATGGAGAGTTTCGAGCTACACGGATTCCATCCTCTAACGTCAAGATTGAGTCGGCAAACACCACAATTCATGAGAACACGATATTATGGTTGCTGAACCAATAATAAGTGCTTAAGGGAGACCTATGGCGATATATTTTCAGACGTGAGGTAAAATCATGAAAATTATAGTTAGGAGTACTTACCTCAAGAGCTTTCCATAATCCAACGTTGGGGATCATTGCCACTTTCTTTGTTGTTCATTTGCCGAAATTCGTGTCATTCATCTCCATCAGCATGCTTGAATCAGCTTTTGCTGCTCTCACTTTTGGGCTTGAAATCCGTAGTGAACAAACACTAAAAGATTATGCGTTTTTGTCTGTTAGCACTCAATTTCATAATTTGCAGGAGTGACAATTCTAATTTCATTGATGGAGATGACATGGGATGCAATGCACAATGTATGCGTGATAGGACTGAAGTGTATACGATGAGCTTTCATGTAATGAGATGATGATCGGTGTGCGTGCTTTCGCCCCTCATTTTCTTTCATTGCTCTATTCCTTCTTCTTTTTTTTTTTGGTTGTGGTTGTTGTTGTTTTTTTTTGTGTTTTTTTTTAGTTGTGTGTTTCTTGTTTAAGTCGATTATTCAAGTTTGATTAGTTTTTTTGTTTTTAGATTAATTTTTTTAATTATGTTGTTTTATCATGTGTGTTGATGGGTTTTATCATATTTATGTTCAGGTTTAAGTTCCTTAAACTTTTTATTCATATTAGTGTTGTTTTGAATTGGTTTGTGATTTTTAGGCTGTTTGTGCTTTTGTTCTTGAATTGAACGTGGTCCCCTTTCTTTCACTTTTCACCCCAAATGGTCCTAAGTTTTCAAAGAGGGTAGTTGTTCATTAAAGATAGCTTATGATTGGGCCATGGATTAGGTTTGTTCAAATTCTTTGGCATAGACCTCCAAGTTTTCCATCTATTCTTTTTCCTTAAATGAAGTTCTAAGATGTGGAATGAGGTTCGACCATTGACCATGATGGCCATAGAGGTGATAGATCTTCATAAAAATGGTGGGGCATGTTCGTTTCGGTCTGGGGATGGAGAGATCAAGACCTAGTTGGATTTGGTCGAGATTTGGGGAAAAAGGGGATTTTGTGCAATTTGTGGAAATTAATTAAATTAGTTGGTGTGATTGGGTTTGTTGAGTGTTTTAGTTAATTTAGATTCACTTTTGGTAATTTCTAGATGTGTTTTAATGTTTTTGTGGATTTAAGGGGGCAGTTTTAATTCAATTTTTTTTTTGTGTATGTTTATGTGTGATATGTGGTGCTTGATGAGCGATGTATTATAGATGTGATTGTGGTGTAGTGAGGTGTAATGGTAAAGACGTGAAGTGGAGTGATAATGTGGTGAAGCGGAGTATGGAATGAAGTTCTCTTTCCTATAAATGATGTATTCATGCAAACCATAGAAATGTGCGTGTTATTATCATTTCTTGTTGATTGAGGTTATGAGGTGTGTTTTAACTTTGTCTTTTAGCTTAGTTGTGGGTTAATTGAATTTTAAAATTGGTTTTGTTTAGTTTTAATTTTCTTCTGTTGGTTTCATTTTATTAGCTTGGTTTTAAATGTTGATTTAGGTTTAATTTAATTTGTTTAGTTTATTATTTTGACTTTTATGCTTTATGTTGTTTCAAGTTTGTCTTGGTTTGTTTTGGTTTGGTTGTGAGCTAATTTTTTTTAAATGGCCTTGGTTGTTTGGTTCGTTTGTTTATTTGTTGCTTCTCTTTTTAGTTGAGTTTGTTTAGTTTATCATTGGTGAGTTGGTTTTTATTATTTTATTATTTTTTTTGTTGTGTGTATTTGTTTTTAAGTTAAGTTCATTGTTATTGGTAGGTTGGTGGATTTTATTGATGGTTAATCTGTCGTTTTACAGAGAAAACCAAAAAGAGGGTGGAGGGTGTTCTATGACAATCTCAATTGATTTTGGAATGGAGAGGCAA
The DNA here is from genome assembly GCA_028538565.1 of Umbellularia californica. Lineage (NCBI taxonomy): Eukaryota > Viridiplantae > Streptophyta > Magnoliopsida > Laurales > Lauraceae > Umbellularia > Umbellularia californica. The sequence goes on along the minus strand of JAPQWN010000005.1, from coordinate 35,856,324 downwards.
GGAGGAGCGCAATGAAGCTACCATCTCATCTTGAATGAGTTGAGGAACAACAAGGTACGCATCCTTTTTCTCTGCTTTGTTGGGTTAAGTCTTTAATTTACGTTTAAGTTGAAGTTTAATTTTAATTTTAAGTATTTTAGTTTTAAGTTCAAGTTTGGTTTTAGTTCTTCATTTAGTGAGTTGATTTCTTTTATGGAATTTAATTTGGCAGGTCATTTGGCGCCCCGATCAAGATGGCTCGGATGATGAGTGGATTGTGGTGTAGGAGAACATTATTTATTTGAGAGAATATATGACTCCATGTTCCAAAGATCGCAGATAGGCTTGTCGTTTGCGGAATTGCGCGACAACTAGATCATCATTATGCTATCCTAATCGATCAGGCTATCATGAGTTGGTTATATTCGGGATGGATCCCTAAAGGATTTTGGCGCGAATTCGGAGCATCGGGGAATTACGTGAGATGTTGGAGGGATTTCTTATATCAGTTCATACTCTCATAGTTATACTCTTGTGAGGCGCCCTATTCTATTAGAAATTGTGTAGAGACGATCGAGGCCCTATGTTGTTGTTGTTGTAGTTATGATTGGTGTTTGTTATCTATTGATGTTGATTATTGGTTGTTGATCATTAGTATTATATTTATGATAGAGGGATGTTATTTCTAAGTCCATTCTTTCACTTTGATGTGTGTATTATGGTGTATATATATGATATGTACAAGTGCATGTAGCATTTTTGATGTGAGTGCATGTTTTGTAGTTCGACTTAGAAGTGCCTTGGTTGTGTGTATGATGATGGAATGGACTCCTTGAGGGGCACCAAGGGATCATGTGAAGTTTTTTTTTTCCCATTACAGGTGACAAGTTTTGTACCTGATGATTTTTCATGGTCTAAAAAATAAGGGAGACTTTGGCGAAATCTCTTCATAGTTCCTCGAAATTCGTGTCTAGGCATACGGATCTTATAAAGGGAGCATTAGTAGTTTAGGGTAAATAAAGTGAGGTATATATGACAAAAATCAACTAACTACAGTCTCACATCAGTCTAAACTTAGTAAGCAACATAGAATTAGTTTCTCAAACAATAGGGAGTGCCTGAGTGTGTGACATTTGTGACTTACGCAACTCTATGTTTCGAGGCATTCACAATATCAGCTATAGATATGAAGGCATATGCTAACGCTCATCATATTTTATCATGAAATCCCATCCCAGACATCATCTATGGTATTTAATAGTAGTCAAATTCAATCGACGGCATCAAACAGACAAGATCCATAATTTTCATCAATCATTATCATATTTCAAGTTATAGGGAGTTGTTCACAAAATAGTACACATGATGTGATCCTAAGGAGAACAAAAAAATGCCCCATCTTGAGGGGTGTTTTGAATATGACTGGGGTTGGTTTCCCTGCAAAGGTCTCAAGAAAAGCTTGTTAATTTAGTATTTTTAGGCCCTCTGCATAGTCTGGCTAAGGTAGCATTTTTCTTTCTTGGTAAAAAATGTTAGTTTTTTTTTTTTTTTTTTTTTAGCATTCAAGCTTTGAGAAAAACAAGATTGGGAATGGGACCTTAGGGATATGTGTTTTTTCTACATTCAACCAAAAGTCACTAGTAATGAAAGCATGCATGAGATGAGTGTGTGTAGGCTAGTGAGTGCTTGTGGCAACTGTGTATGAGATGAGGACCCAGATTGGGATGCTATGTGAGATAAACATACATTCATATGTATATATATAAAAATGCGCCAGCATAAGACTAGTGTTCATCCTGGCCGTGGGCACGAATGTGAATGTGGACTAGCCTCTCGATCCATGATTGTCACTTTGGAGGCAACGTAATCTTCCCTAACTATCCTTTGGAGGTCGAGCCCTCACAGGCCCCCTACTGTAGCTGCTTAGTATTTTCGGCTGAACTTTAGAAAGTACTTGACCACCTCCGGGGCTCATTTGTGAGTAGTGTTTGTGTACGGCGTGGTGAGTCGCCGTGCTTCCTTAGTGTTGTGGTTTTCGACCACATTCTACTTAGTTCGCCTGATGAGTACCCATGTCATTCCAACGAGCCTAATTCTAATAGATTTCTTTTTTGGGTAAAAGGGGTCGAAAAGGAAAGGGGATCCTATGGTAATGGCTTCTAAAGCATTAGCCATGGGGAGCATACCCATAGCTCTTGTGACTCTACCGTGGCTTCTCTTCTCTTTTTTTTTTTAAATATGCGACTATGCAATGCCTGGGTCCCTTAAGCTTTCTAATTAACTCATGTAACGAGCATTAGGCCAATGACTCCCAAACCAGATGGCTTTAGGGCACTAGGTATGTAAATACTCATATAGGCTTACTGGCTCGGGTTAAAAAGGCTACGAACCCAGATTAGTCAAAAAACTTTTATTCTTTTCAAGACTTCTAATAAACATTTTTTCTTTTATTTTTTTTCAGTAGATGGTCGAGAAGCTTTCATGACATGGGCAAACTCACCTACAAACCTTCACATTGGATGGCTTTAACCGTGCGGAATTTGTGTGGGGCAGACTCACCACTTTGTGTATTTTTAAGTGTTGGTGTGTGTTCGAGTTCCAAGTTTGATCAAGTTCATCTCTTTGGTCCTCCTACAGGATCTCTACAACTACACCAAGGGACAAGAAGGGTCATACTCCGCAAGAAGTAGGGAAGGGTCATACCGTGTACCTTTTCAGGTATTGTGTACCTTCCATGGATAGGGGAGCTCTTCCCATTCTGCATTTACCAGTCTATATGAATTTCCAGAATATGCTTCTTTAATTACATAAGGGCCTTCCCAATTGGGTTGTAACTTACCTATAGGATGCGGAGACTGAGATAGAGTGATGCGCTTCAGTACGAAGTCGCCAACTTTGAATTTTCTTTCTTTGTCATGTTTGTCGTAGGCTCTAGTGATTCGCTTCTGGTATACTTGAGCATGCTCTACTGCTTTCATTATTTTCTCGTTGAGTAGGTCTAGCTGTGTAAGACCCCGACCCGAGTGACCTCGATTAGCACTTATTAAGTCGTGTGTTAGTTCTAAGTGAGATTAGTGGAATTTGGTTACGTTGGGATTAGAATGGCTTTTTATAGCTTTGGAGAATTTTAAGTGCCTTTTTGACTTGGTGGGACCCTTTGGGGGGTTCCTTTAGTGACTTTGCATGTTCATGGGGATTGTTCGAGATTCCAATAATTAGCGTTTTAATTTGCAATTTCATGGGGATTGTTCGAGATTCCAATAATTAGCGTTTTAACCTCGTTTGAATCATCTTGTTAATCTCTACAACTTTCATGTTGATCCCGTCCCCGTCCGGAACCCCGAAACCCAACCTTCCTAGCATCAAGGGCAAAATAGTATTTTACACCAAATCTAAACACAAAATTCAATATCCCCAAAACCCATGAAATATATACTTTTTAGAAACTAGATATTTCGGCGATTGTTTTAAGAAACTAAAATAAAGAAAATAAAAAGGGGGGGGGTACCAAATATTTAAGAAGAGGATCGGCCTCGTTCCTGGGTACCCCCTTCAGATCCCTTTGTAAAATAGGGTTTAAAGGCTGACTTTTCAAACTAAAATGATGATGCAAATGAGATTTTGACTTGTGATTTTGTGTTTTTCGTGTGCGATACATGTCACGACCCCGGGCCGGGTTTAGGGTCCGATCCGGGATTAGGACTCATTACAATAATAACAACGGTTGTGATAAGAGTATATTTGGTGCCACAACGTACACGGGTTAATAAAGAACACACATTACCCGTGCACGTGATTTCCCACATGAGTCCGTGGGGAGGATATCACAACAACATTAAACATTTTGTATAATTGCGGAAGCGTATGACAAATCATGCATATAATTCATTTCCATAAAACATAAGACTGATTGCATTTAAGTATCAAGTATCAGAATGAGCAATGTTCTAAAGCTTAACCCAAAAGTACTGTTAAAGTTTTAAACAAATATCTCTTAGTTACATTTCCCAAAGTTAGAGGCCAACAAAGGCCAATATAAACAAAACAATGTCCACCAGAAGTAACAATAAAAGACACCCCCAAAATGTTTCGCATCTCTCGAGACGGCCGGATGTTTAAACAACATCATCGGCACGCCACTCCACTAATTGCTGCGGTTCTCCGACCGCCTTCTCATGCTCCTCCTCGGGAAAATCAACCTCGGGACGTGAGTACCAAAAGTGGGTCAAACACGACGGTTTGGCAGGCGGGTGAAAAGATATGATAATAAATGAAATTACCTTTGAAAGCATTGAAATCTGTATACATGATGATCTTCATGAAAAGATAATTCATTTAATCAAAAACATGCATGTACTATAACACAAGTAAAGGTACCAAGGAAACAGGAACAACAAGATGGCATCCACAAGAAGCTAAATCCTCTATCACCGAAGTGACAAGAGTCTATCGGGGTGTTGAGCTCAGTCACCGAAGTGAGGAGGTACAACAATACTTACATATACATAAGTAATAATTCGGGACGGGACCATGGTAGCAAACCGGTATCAGGAACCACGGGAGCGAGCCGGTTATCAGGATCCAAACTGCAGCTGGCGGGACGGGAGGGGGAATCTCCAAGTCAATGGATCAGACTGACAAGGTTATCCAAGCTTAGTGGTGCCGACGCATGGGTCACAAGCGGGAAAACAAAACAAATACATATAACGAGACGGGGTACTCATAAGTACAAAAGCATAACTGTATCGGTCGGGCATGTACGGGCTAGCAACAATGATAAAGACGTGAATTTCAATACTGTCGGGCAAGTCTAGTCATAAAACACGAGATTTAAAATGTACAAGAGAAATTCGGTTCGAATTAAAGCATGAATGGATTTCTCATATTCTCTGGGCTAAGTGTTGAAAGTCCAAGATTTAAAGCAATGTAAATAGGGTCTCGTATGTTAGGTTGATATACATTTGGTACTCTTTTAAGAATTGAAAACATTCTGGGGCCTTATACACATTGACAAATTTAAAAGACCTAAACAACAAAGTCATAAAAGGATTTCTTCTTCAATATAGTTCCACACTTTCTTTAAAAGAAATCTTTCAAAATTGTAATTTCGGTCAACCCTCGGTTGGCTTGTCGGTTAACTGACAGGGTCATGTCGGTCGACCTACAAGCTGACGACGGCTAGTCGAGTTCAGAAATGGGGAGAAAACAGTTCTCTGGAATTGGGACCGAGAGGCTGTCGGTCGAGTGTCGGTCGAGGTGTTGGTTGGGTGTCGGTCTGGGCATCAGAAACTGCAGAAAATGCAGCTCTCTGGAAATGGAGCCGACGGTTCTGTCGGTTGCTGTCGGTCGACCTACGTCGAGTTGACGGTCAACCGACAGCAAACCTGCAGAACTTCTGACTGAATGCAGCTCGCTGTTATTTGAGCCGATAGGTTGTCGGTTGTCTTTCGGTCCACAGACATGGGATGTCGGTCGGCCGACAGATGACCGACAACAAACCGACGCTGCACAGTCAGTTCCGTTTCAAGTCAGATTTTCTGCTGTCTTTCTTCCCTTATTCACTACAACCTGGACACCCTTCTTTGTACATTTTGAGGGTTTCAAAACCTCATACAAGCCCATTTAATCTACCAATACAACAGCCCAATCCTCTCCTTCCCATCCACATCCCACCTCATCCATTCTTCCATCAAATCCCTCCATTCCATTCACATTCAACCAAAAGAAATCCATTCCAATCATAAATTAAAATTTCAATCAAAGGGCTATGACATTTTCAATATGAATAAGAAAGGAATGGACTAACATTATGCATTTCCAAATCAATGTGAATAATAAAGAAACATGAATAGTGATAATGTGAAATATCAATGTATGAAATAGGAAAACCACATTTCTCATAAAACATGTAAATATCAAATCATCCACTTGCCTTAGGTTTTCTAACAAGCAAATCCAAGCTCTAAACCAATTTTCCAAGCCAAGATCCAAGCCACAAGCAAAACCCCCAAAACAAAACCCTAAAATGGAAAAACCAAACCAAAACACAAAGGAAACCTCCAATAATAAAGACAAAGCTTCTCAAAGGCTAGGAGAATACAAATCCAAAAGACTACAAGGATCCCTTACTTGGAAGTTCTTCAAAAAGCAAGATGTTGTCCAAAGGAAGTCTTGAAAAGATTGGTTTTCTTCAAAAATGGCATCAATGGATAGCTATTGTGAAGAGGATGAAGATGATAAGGTCCAACTCGGTTTAGCAATGGTTTAGTGGTGCTATGAGATGGAGAAAGCAAGAAAGAAATGGAGGAAACTCATGGCTGCTGGGATTCATCTCTTAGCACATTAATTAGGGCAAGGAAGAAGAGAAGAGAAGAGGGGTTCTCTTTATATATCAAAGGTGAAGTGGGTCCCAACACTTAAAGTGCTAGTCGGGCTAAAAACATGCATTTCGGGGCCTCAAATGGATTCGACGAAGAAGGCAAAGTTGATCAACAAAATTTCTAGTTTCTCAAAAGTATATATTTCAGGGGTTTCGGGGATATCAAATTTTGGGTACAGATTTCATGTAAAAAGATTGTTTTACCCTCAATGCTAGGGAAATCGGGTTTCGGGTTTCCGAACGGGCACGGGATCAACATGAAAGTCGTAGGGATTGACGAGACGAGTAAAACATGACACGAACAAAATCACAAGAATCTCGAATAATCCCCAAAGTAAATTCAAGACTAATAAAAAGGAACCCCCAAAGGGTCCCACTAAGCACAAGACACTTAGAACTCCCAAAAAGCTATAAAATAGCTATTCTAATCCAACCTAGTCAAATTCTAATCACCATGCTTAGCACTAACATGCAACTTAATTAGTACTAATCGAGTCACTCGGGTCGGGATCTTACATCCTCCACCCCTTAGGGCATTTGGTCCTCCAAATGAAATATAAAACTCACCTCAGGTATGAGATGCGGATACTTCTTCTGCACTTGATCTCGCAATTCCCACGTTGCCTCTTCCGGCCCATGATTCTCCCAAAGTACCTTCACCCACTGAAGAGTCTGTGTCCTCAACTCTTGTTCCTTTGTGTCTATGACCTGAATGGGTTTCTCCACATAGGTGGCATCTTCTCTGATTTCCAACGGTTCATGGTGGAGTACATGGGAAGGGCCGGGGACGTACTTCTTCAACATCGACACATGGAAGACATTGTGTACACCGGCTAGCTTAGGTGGTAAGGCTAATCTATGTTGACACCAAAAAAGTCAATATGTCTCCTCAACATCAAGAAGCCTCCTGAAGCTACATCCTGCTAAAAATAGGCAAGGCTACTTCAAGCATCAGATTTTGTCAGAATCAGACAGAAACTGAGAGATCCTTCAAGACAGCTAAAAGAGGGGTACACCTGAGGTTTCGGGTCATTCCGACATCATTTGGCCCAACTTCACCACTCCGACAGCTAAACAAGCGCTCCCGGCGGCAACATCATCAAAGACACCAAAACTTTGATCAAAGCCTACGGATGACTCCAAAATGTCTCCGAAGGGCTCCATGCCAAATTTCAAGTCAAACCGACAACGTTTGACCCTCCATCAATGCTCGAGCAGCAAAATCAAGCCTCCCGGCTGCGGGAACCACCAAAGCCATCACTCATAAAAAAAATACATGAGTGGCTTCAACATGCTTCCAAAAGGCTGCACGTCAAATTTCAGGTCATTCCGACAACATTTGACCAGGTTTCGATGCTCCGAGAGAAAATCAAGCCTACCGGCGGCGGAGCAACCCGGGACCATGACATCCCAAACGGAGCCCGTGGAACGTCTCAAAATGACTCCAATAGGCTCCTCGTCAAATTTCAGGTCAATCGGACATCGTTTGACCACATATCAAAGCTCGGCATTTTCCCCGCAGTAAAATCAAGTGAAGCATCGATGGGACCCCAAACGGCTTCAAAACTAAAATAAAAGCCCATGGTTAGTCCTATCCACTGCTCAAGAAGCTTCACCTCAATTTTCAGGTCATTCCGACATCGTTTGACCTAGTTTCGACGCTTGACGGAAAATCGACTACAAAGTCTTCTGCTTTCTCGAAAAATAGGAAACTTAGTGCTCCGATTTCACGAGGGTTCTTGTCAAGATTTCTCCAAGAAAATCAAGTCAATAATTGAGGGAAAATGTCAAGAAAAATACAGAAGAAAAAAGGAACGAAAAAGACGAAAAAACGGCCGAAAATGACGCTCGGCGACCAAACGGGCCGAAGCCCTATGGTCGCCGGCGACCTTGGGTGCATGGTCGCCCGGCGACCCTGGAAATCCGGGTCGCTGGATTTTACGCCAAATCGTCCGTTTTCTGATTCTTTTCGCGTTTCGGGTGTTCTGGCCTCTGTGATTTTCTGAAAATCCAATGTTTGGTGCTTCAAAACCACTGATCTTCGTCGACATCTCGGATCCGCCGTCAAAAGCATGAAATCATCACCGATCGCCTCAAGATCGCCAACCGGCTGACCAAGAAAGTGCACTTGCTGTCCGACCGATCGTGAAATCGATAAGACAGACGTCACCGGCCCGCCAACATCAATCAATGTCTGAAATTGCATCGCAATCCGACATCAAATAATGCGTGGATCCACCCGTGATGATCGCAAGAAGAATCTCAAAAGGCGCAGCACGGCCCGCGACTCTTCACATGCCTTGGCAACCACTTAATGTCGTTAATTGACCCATTAAAGCAGTCATTAACTCATTATTTTGGACGGCCCAATCAGAACCAAGCATTTGGGAGTTACAAATCCAAGCAATCATAGCATTAAACCCATGAAACTCCCATCATCATGAAGCATAAAGGTGATTAAATGCCCACTACCTTCATCAGCCAATCACAAGCCTTGAAAAAGGAGTTACAAAATCGATTTGTAACTCCTCATCAATTCTTTCATCATGGCCATCAATGCCAATAAACACCTCATGGCTACCAAAAGCCTATAAAAGGAGGTCCATTCCAAGAAGAAAGCAATGAGGAAAATAGATCCAAGTGCAAGCTCTGAAAATTCAGAAAATCCAAGAGAGAGACGAAGTTCTGCTACTTTGCTCCCGGAAGCACCACAAGGTGATCAACGTCCCTTGGGGGGGCACCCCCCCCCCCCCAAGGTCACCTCCTTCTCCAACATGGCCTAAACGCGGCTTTTCAGCCCGTTTACTTGGTTTTTCATTGGATATAGGACCTTCTCTTGGTCCTTGTCCTTTAAAAAACTGAGGTTAGGAGCGAAGCCAAAGAATCAAAGCATCACATGTTCTCATTTGAAGGACGATGGCGAGGCCCATACATGACTTGCGACCGTCGATCTCAACGTGTCCCCACAATCTCCTGAGAAGTTAGATCCCTTTTCTTCCTTTTCTATTGTAGTTTGTATTTCTTAAAGAGACAAAAAGAAATCACAATTCTTGTCTTTCATATTTGATGAGTTTTGTAAAAACGCCTTTCACGGCAAAATCGCCTTTCACGGCAAACAAACAAAAACGCCTCTTATGGCATTCTAAAAACTTGTCTCTTTTCTTAATATTTATGCAATTTGAAAAGTTAGAAAAAAGGATTGATTTCTTTTCCACTTGCGAAGGTGAATCTCCGGATTATCACCATTCCAAATTCCAAGTAGAAAGTAAATCCGGCATACCCGTACAAAAATGTTGATGCCCGAGATTTTCCCTCCTCCGCCGAGACCCAGGTCAGCCCCCGGGGTGCCGAAGGAGAGGACGGAAGATTTCTTTCGGGTCCATCAATCTATAAGCCACATCACCGATCTTGCTCATGATATCATACGGTGCAATGTATCTCCGTGATAACTTGCCTTTCTACCCAAACCTCAATGTTCCTCTGGTCGGTGACACCTTCAAGAAAACCTTATCTCCTTCCTTGAACTGTAGATCCCTTCTGTGAGAGTCTGCGTAGCTTTTCTGTCTACTCCGGGCTACTTTCAAACATTCTTGGATCTGTCTCACTTTGTCACTAGTCTCACTTACTATAGTCGGTCCATGGAAACTGCGGGTGCCAACTTCTTCCTAACAAACAGGTGTTCTACACCTTCTGCCATACAAAGCTTCGAAAGGCGCCATTCCGATGCTTGAGTGGTAGCTGTTGTTATAAGCGAACTCACACAACGGTAGAGTCTCATCCCATTGAGTCTTGAAATCTAACACACAAGCACGGAGCATATCCTCAAGAGTCTGAACTGTCCTTTCTGACTGGCCATCTGTCCGAGGGTGATAAGCGGTGCTGAACTGTAGCTTCGTACCCATAGACTCATGTAGGGTCTTCCAAAACCTCGAGACGAATCTGCTGTCTCTGTGGATGTGATAGAAACTGGTTGTCCATGTCTACTGACGACCTCATTGACAAACAACTCTGCCAGGGGTAACATATGCATCTTCTTTCCTGTCCTCATGGGGATAAAATGAGCTGACTTGGTGAGTTTGTCCACTATAACCCATATTGCATCGTTGCCTCTGCTAGTTCTCGGTAGTCCCGAAATAAAGTCCATGGTAATATGCTCCCACTTCCATTCCGGGATCTCTAATGGCTGCAACAACCCTGGAGGCTTCTGATGTTCTGCCTTTATCAATTGACAGGTCATATAGCGAGATACAAACTCTGCAACCTCTCTCTTCATATTGTCCCACCAAAATCTGTCCTTCAAGTTCTGATACATCTTCGTGCTGCCCGAGTGCATGGAGTACTTGGTACTATGAGCTTCTGCCATAATGTCATTCCTCAAATCTTCGATGTTAGGCACACATAAACGATCACGGTAGTAAAGAACTCCATCTACAATACGGAAATCAGGGCGTTCTGCTATATGTCCTGCAATCTTGGCTAACTCTGGATCTTGCAACTGACTGTCCTTGATCTTCTGAATAAACGAAGGCTCTGACACTGACATATTGGCAAATACAACACCCTTCCTCAGTCGCTGGAGGTCTATCCTCAACTCCTCGAATTGATAAAAAATACACGTGCCACTTAGATTCGCCATGCCCATTGATTTTCTAACTCAAGGCATCGGCAACTACATTCGCTTTCCCCGGGTGATACTTGATTGGAAAATCATAGTCTTTGATATACTCCATCCATCTCCTCTGCCTCATGTTCAATTCCTTCTGAGAAAATAGGTACTGTAGGCTGCGGTGATCAGAATGAACCTCAAACTTCTCTCCATAGAGGTAATGTCTCCACATTTTCAATGCAAAGACGACCGCTGCCAACTCAAGGTCATGGGTTGCATAATTCTTCTCATGATCTTTCAACTGTCGGGACCCATATGCTACAACCCTTCCTTCTCGCATCAACACACAATCAAGTCCAATGTTCGAAGCATCGATGAAAATGGTAAAACCGCCGCTTCCGGATGACAAAGTAAGGACTGGTGTGGTGGTTAACCTCTTCTTCAGCTCTTGGAAACTGACTTCACACTGATCTGTCCACACATAGGGTACATTCTTCCTCGTTAACTTCGTCAACGGCGCTGCAATTGACGAAAATCCTTGTACAAACCTCCTGTAATACCCTGCCAAGCCAAGAAAACTCCTAATTTCTGACACACTCTTCGGTCTTTCTCACTTCACTACTGCCTCAATCTCAGACGGGTCTACTGACAAACCTTCCTTGGAGATAATGTGTCCCAAAAATGCGACTTGCTCTAACCAAAATTCACACTTGTTGAGCTTCGCATACAACTGATTCTCTCTCAAGAGTTGCAATGCTATCCTCAGGTGCTCTTCATGCTCTTCTTTGGTCATGGAGTACACTAAAATATCATCAATGAACACCAATACAAATTGATCTAGGTACTGCGCATATATCTTGTTCATCAACGCCATGAACACTGCCGGTGCATTAGTCAATCCAAATGGCATCACTAGAAACTCATAGTGGCCATATCTTGTCCGGAAAATTGTTTTCAACACATCTGATTCTCTGACTCTTAGCTGATGTAACCAGATCTCAAATCAATCTTCGAGAAATACGAAGCACCTTGTAACTGATCAAACAGTTCATCTATCCTTGGCAATGGATATTTGTTCTTGATGGTCACTTGGTTCAATCTTCGGTAATCAACACACATCCTCATGAACCATCCTTCTTCTTGACAAACAAAACCGGAGCTCCCCACGGTGAAATGCTTGGTCTCACAAAACCTTTATCCAATAACTCTTGTAATTGTATTTTCAACTCTCCCAATTCCGCCGGAGCCATTCTATAAGGTGCAATCGAAATCGGAGAGGTCCCCGGTAACAACTCAATGGTGAAATCAATTTCTCTCATGGGTGGTAATCTTGGAATCTCCTCCGGAAATACATCCGGGAACTCCCAAACAATAAGGATCTCCTCCACCCCTTGGGACCATTTATCCTCCGTGATAAACGCCAAATAGGCTTCACATCCACTTCTCAAAAGTCTATCAGCCTTCGACGCTGAGACAAACCCTACACGAGGATTCCTCCTCTCTCCCTGGAATAACACCCCAGCTGGTGTCTCATCCAACTTGAATGTGAGGGTCTTATGGAAACAATCCATCGTGGCATGGTACCCTACCAGCCAATCCATCCCCAGGATAACATCAAAATCCTTCATCTCTAACAGAATGAGATCTGCGGGTAATACTACTTCTCCTATCTGAACTGTACAACTAGGGTAATAGCTAGTACACACAACTTGTTTTCCTACTGGAGTAGCCACTGTCAAAATATATTCGAGTTCTCTACCATGCACATCAATCAATTTAGAAAATGCATGGGATATAAAAGAGTGTGTGGAGCCAGGGTCAAACAATATCTTAGCTTCTATTCCACTAACAAGAAGTGTACCTTCCACAACATTGCCCGCTGCTTCTGCATCAGCTCTGTTAACTGCATAAACTTGTCCTCGCTGCTGTGGTCTGATAGGAGCTTGCTGCTGCCTTCCTTGAGGGACATTTCTATTCTGTTGCGGGGGACGCTGATTCTGCTGCTGTTCTTGCTGATGGGCTGGCTACTGCTGTTGCTGAGGTCTATACTGTTGCTGTGGTGCCTATTGCTGAAGTGGCCTTGGCTAATTCTGCATAACCATCACATTCTGTGGCGGTGTTGGACGCGGTGCTCCCTGCTGTTGCTGATTCTGCCTATCTGGTCTGGGGCAGTTCCTCATCTGGTGGTCCATGGAGCCACACCTGAAACACGCTCCTGTGATGGTACGACACTGGGTGCTCTCATGGTTCTTTCCACAGTGGATACAGACTAACCGAACATTCTGGTCTTGCCTCTGTCTCTTGTTCTGCTGGTTCCTGTGCTGGTTGTGCTGCTGTTGTGGTTGCCCCTGTCCTTTGCCTTGAACCTTGAGGATCTTGTGATGAAAGTTCTCAAACTTGTAGGCTCTCTTGACAGCTTCCTCAAAGGTAAGAGGTGGTACTACACTAGTGGCATCCCTCTCAATGATAGGGTGAAATCCTTCTAGGAACTTGGCAATCTTCTTTTCCACCATGTCCACCAACTCCGGAGCATATCTAGACAACCTCTCGAATTTGGTGAGGTACTCTAATACGGTCATACTCCCTTGGACAAGCTGCTGGAACTCTCCTGCCTTCTGTCTCTTGACATGGGCGGGCACATATTTGTCTCTTAATTGCCTCTTGAAGTTTGCCCAAGCTACTGCGTCTGCCATAGTTCTGTACTCTTCCCTCACTGTCTTCCACCAATTATCTGCTAAGCTGGTGAAGAGTGATGCTGCAAGTTGTACCCTTTCACCTCCGGTACATCTGAAAATTTCAAAGATATTCTTTGTATGCTCTAGCCAGTCATCTGCAGCCAATGGATCTTCGGTCCCTACAAAATCCTTTGGAGCTCTCTTTCTAAACTTCTCAAACAATGCATTAGGGTCATATTCCCTTTGGTTGATGACTATTGCAGGTTGAGGTTGAACCGGTTCTGGCCTTCTCTGTAACACCTCTAACAATTGCCTCTGCATCTCTGCCAACTCTCTGGTATGATCTTCATCCTTTTTAAACATCTGTTCTTGGAGTCTAGTCTGATTCTCATTTGCCTGACGCTGCTGGTTAAGCATAGCTTGCATCATCTGCTAAAACTGATTTGACATAGTATTTTCAACTCTGTCTTCCCCAATTGGTTCAGTAAAATCACTGTTACTTGCTGTGGGATTGCCGTTTACCGGTTGCTAAAGAGGTGGCATGATGCAGCAAAACAAGTTGTTAGCACATATAAATTAAATAAGGGTCACACATTGCTCACGCGATTCTAACTAACGAAAGGTCTAACGAATCTGCACCACGTCCTTAGGATTTCTACTTTCTTTTAATTGCCTGAAACACGTCTCGCTCTAATACCAGTCTGTCACGACCCCGGGCCGGGTTTAGGGTCCGATCCGGGGTCGGGACTCATTACAATAATAACAACGATTGTGATAAGAGTATATTTGGTGCCACAACGTACACGGGTTAATAAAGAACACACATTACCCGTGCACGTGATTTCCCACATGAGTCCGCGGGGAGGATTTCACAACAACATTAAACATTTTGTATAATTGCGGAAGCGTATGGCAAATCATGCATATAATTCATTTCCATAAAACATAAGACTGATTGCATTTAAGTATCAAGTATCAGAATGAGCAATGTTCTAAAGCTTAACCCAAAAGTACTATTAAAGTTTTAAACAAATATCTCTTAGTTACATTTCCCAAAGTTAAAGGCCAACAAAGGCCAATATAAACAAAACAATGTCCACCAGAAGTAACAATAAAAGACACCCCCAAAATGTTTCGCATCTCTCGAGACGGCCGGATGTTTAAACAACATCATCGGCAAGCCACTCCACTAACTGCTGCGGTTCTCCGACCGCCTCGGGACTTGAGTACCAAAAGTGGGTCAAACACGACGGTTTGGCAGGCGGGTGAAAAGATACGATAATAAATGAAATTACCTTTGAAAGCATTGAAATCTGTATACATGATGATCTTCATGAAAAGATAATTCATTTAATCAAAAACATGCATGTACTATAACACAAGTAAAGGTACCAAGGAAACAGGAACAACAAGATGGCATCTACAAGAAGCTAAATCCTCTATCACCGAAGTGACAAGAGTCTATCGGGGTGTTGATCTCAGTCACCGAAGTGAGGAGGTACAACAATATTTACATATACATAAGTAATAATACGGGACGGGACCACGGTAGCAAACCGGTATCGGGAACCACGGGAGCGAGCCGGGTATCAGGATCCAAACTGCAGCTGGCGGGACGGGAGGGGGAATCTCCAAGTCAGTGGATCAGACTGACAAGGTTATCCAGGCTTAGTGGTGCCGACGCATGGGTCACAAGCGGGAAAACAAAACAAATACATATAACGAGACGGGGTACTCATAAGTACAAAAGCATAACTGTATCGGTCGGGCATGTACGGGCTAGCAGCAATGATAAAGACGTGAATTTCAATACTGTCGGGCAAGTCTAGTCATAAAACACGAGATTTAAAATGTACAAGAGAAATTCGGTTCGAATTAAAGCATGAATGGATTTCTCATATTCTCCGGGCTAAGTGTTGAAAGTCCAAGATTTAAATCAATGTAAATAGGGTCCCGTATGTTAGGTTGATATACATTTGGTACTCTTTTAAGAATTGAAAACATTCCGGGGCCTTATACACATTGACAAATTTAAAATACCTAAACAACAAAGTCATAAAGTGATTTCTTCTTCAATATAGTTCCACACTTTCTTTAAAAGAAATCTTTCAGAATTGTAATTTAGGTCAACCCTCGGTTGGCCTGTCGGTTAACCGACAGGGTCATGTCGGCCGACCTACAAGCTGACCGACGGCTAGCCGAGTTCAGAAATGGGGAGAAAACAGTTCTCTGGAACTGGGACCGATAGGATGTCGGTCGAGGTGTCGGTTGGGTGTCGGTTGACCGACACCTGGGCATCAGAAACTGCAGAAAATGCAGCTCTCTGGAAATGGAGCCGACGGTTCTGTCAGTTGCTGTCGGTCGACCTATGTCGAGTTGACGGTCAACTGACAGCAGACCTGCAGAACTTCTGATTGAATGCAGCTCGCTGTTATTTGAGCCGACAGGTTGTCGGTTGTCTTTCGGTCGACCGACTTGGGATGTCGGTCGGCCGACAGATGACCGACAACAAACCAACGCTGTACAGTCAGTTCCGTTTCAAGTCAGATTTTGTGCTGTCTTTCTTCCCTTATTCACATACAACCTGGGCACCCTTCTTTGTACATTTTGAGGGTTTCAAAACCTCATTCAAGCCCATTTAATCTACCAATACAACACCCTAATCCTCTCCTTCCCATCCATATCCCACCTCATCCATTCTTCCATCAAATCCCTCCATTCCATTCACATTCAACCAAAAGAAATTCATTCCAATCATAAATTAAAATTTCAATCAAAGGGCTATGACATTTTCAATATGAATAAGAAAGGAATGGACTAACATTATGCATTTCCAAATCAATGTGAATAATAAAGAAACATGATTAGTGATAATGTGAAACTTCAATGTATGAAATAGGAAAACCACATTTCTCATAAAACATGTAAATATCAAATCATCCACTTGCCTTAGGTCTTCTAACAAGCAAATCCAAGCTCTAAACCAATTTTCCAAGCCAAGATCCAAGCCACAAGCAAAACCCCCAAAACAAAACCCTAAAATGGCAAAACCAAACCAAAACACAAAGGAAACCTCCAATAATCAAGACAAAGCTTCTCAAAGGCTAGGAGAATACAAATCCAAAAGACTACAAGGATCCCTTACTTGGAAGTTCTTCAAAAAGCAAGATGTTGTTCAAAGGAAGTCTTGAAAAGCTTGGATTTCTTCAAAAATGGCATCAATGGATAGCTATTGTGAAGAGGATGAAGATGGTAAGGTCCAATCTCGGTTTAGCAATGGTTTAGTGGTGCTATGAGATGGAGAAAGCAAGAAAGAAATGGAGGAAACTCATGGCTGCTGGGATTCATCTCTTAGCACATTAATTAGGGCAAGGAAGAAGAGAAGAGAAGAGGGGTTCTCTTTATATATCAAAGGTGAAGTGGGTCCCACAACTTAAAGTACTAGTCGGGCTAAAACCATGCATTTCGGGGCCTCAAATGGATTCGACGAAGAAGGCAAAGTTGATCAACAAAATTTCTAGTTTCTAAAAAGTATATATTTCGCGGGTTTCGGAGACATCAAATTTTGGGTACAAATTTCATGTAAAAAGACTGTTTTACCCTTAATGCTAGGGAAATCGGGTTTCGGGTTTCCGAACGGGCACGGGATCAACATGAAAGTCATAGGGATTGACGAGACGAGTAAAACATGACACGAACAAAATCACAAGAATCTTGAATAATCCCCAAAGTAAATTCAAGACTAATAAAAAGGAACCCCCAAAGGGTCCCACTAAGCACAAGACACTTAGAACTCCCAAAAAGCTATAAAATAGCTATTCTAATCCAAGCTAGTCAAATTCTAATCACCATGCTTAGTACTAACACGTAACTTAATTAGTACTAATCGAGTCACTCGGGTCGAGATCTTACAATACACGAGTGATAAAAGTGAAAGTGTTTGTTTTAGGGAGGCTAATGGGATGTGATTGTTTAAAAGTGTGTGCGAAATCGCTCATCTCATCTCCTCATCCTCATTTATTCAATTTTAGAAGTCAGTTCTTCATTTCCTTTTATCATTAAGTTCGATTAAATATCTGGCACCAGAGGTGGAGGAAGAAATAAAGGAAAAATCTTTTTGGGTTTATTTTGTTGGTTTTATAGTTTTTATGGATTTTTTATATTGGGGAGAGAAGGGCCTAACTAGAGGATTTTTACTTGGATTTACGTGATTAATGCTTTATTACTGATCATCGGATTAACTTTAACATAAGGTCCTAGACCACCCACATCAGCTTTCCCAGCCCCCTAACGCAACAGGAAAAGTGATGGGACGAAGCCTAATGCTCTAATCTGTCTAACGGGGAAGTCCGATCTAATCCTATGGTGCAAATAGGTTAAGTTTGATAGTTCCTGCGCTTAAGTAGTTTGTTAATTGTGATTTTTAATTGGTCAAGTTATGAGTTGATTAAGAATTAGATTAAGGATGGATTAGGGGCGTCTTAAGGTTCTGTTTTTGGTTGTTGAAGGTTCTGGAGTTTCAGGGTTTAATTCAAAAGGTGAAATGATCTCGAAATCGGTGAAACAGGGTTGGCAGAGGACTTGGGCACACACACAGGGGCGCCTAGGTCACTCTGGCGACTTGGGCGCACAGACAGTGGCGCCCAAGTGGCCGTTCTGTGTGGTTTGGCTAGTGATAACGGTATCGACTTGATTTTGGGATTTCGTGGGGTTTTGCTTAGTGTAAGTCTTTGTTCTGCTGTCGTTTTAGATCCTGGGTTGATTTTATTGTAATGATTTAAGTCCGGAATTTGAAACACATCCAAAATTCACAACTCGAGCCGGGCAGAGGACTTGGGGGCAGCTGTGTATACACCTAAGTGTTTCTATGCACTTGCGCGCACCAGCTATGGCACCTAAGTTATAACTTGATACTCTTTGGTTGTCCCACTTCGGTTCGAGGTTCCGGATGGGTTTAAGTTGATTGGATTTTTAATTTTAGTATTGTTATGGGTTCTATGAAGGTTCTAAGATGTTGATTGAGGTCGAGGTTTCAGGTGAATAGGGATTCGGTGGTCCCGGGGCTAGAATGGGACTTGGGTGCACCTGTAGTGGCGCCCAAGTGGTTGGTTCGTGGGTTTTGGTGATTTCCGGGATTCTTTCGCCTAGATTTGGGGTTTCAGGTGATGTATGTCAATAAATTCTATATCCCGGATTGGTTTTGAGTCTCTGGTCCTCAAGTGTGACTGTGGTTTGAGTTCGGGAGTTGAAACACAACCAGAGCGCGTCCCAGGGCTGTACCAGAGAGTTGGGTGTGCAAAAGAGGGTAGGGTTGCTGTTTGCTCAAATTGTAGAAGGTTCTCGCATCCCAAGGCGGATCTAGGGTTTTAGGTGACTTGGGCACACACACAGGTGCGCCCAGGTCCTCTTTTAGGGTTAAGTGGATTTAGGGTTTGGGTTCGGATTGTTCTTGGGTGATAAGTCCACAATATCACATATTTAATTCATTATCTGACATAAATTTGTGGACTTAATTAAAACAAAATGCATTGAATTTATAATTTTTCACAAGATCATGCAATTAGACTCTTTTATATAAATTTAAGTAAAAATCTCATAAAAATGCATGTCTTGGTGAAATTATCAAATTCTGCATTTTTTGGCCCCATGCATAACATCAATCCTTTTAATAAAAATTATTGTTCTTAAATTAGTTTTAATTGTTTTTGATGGAACGCGCTCTGAGGCGCCGTGGGGCGGCTACCGGGGTCGGCGGAACGTGGGAGTCCGTCGGGTCCGGCCCTTTCGCGCCCTGGCGGGCCTGAAGGGTGCATCAACATTTCTTTGTGTGGGTGTGCCAGATTTTCTATTTTACTTGGAATTGCAAGTGGTAATCCGGAGATCAACCTTCGCAAGTAAAAAGGAAATCAACTTCTTTCAAGTTTTCCATTGCACAAATATTTAAGAAAAAAGACATTTTCTTGGTTTGCCGTGAAAGGCGATTTTGTTTGGCATTTATAGCCGATTTTGGCGTTTATAGCCGATTTACAATTCTCATCAATAATGAAAGACAAGAGTTGTGATTTTTGTCTCTTTTAGAAAAATACAAACTACAATGAAAAGCAAGAAAAGGAGGATCTAACTTCTCAGGAGATAGTGGGGGACTCGTTCAGATTGACGGTCGCAAGTCATGTATGGGCTTCGCCATCATCCATGCAAATGAGAATAGAGGATGCTCTTGATTCGCTTGGCTTGGCTATAACCTCAGGTTTTTAGAGGACAAAGACCAAGAGAAGGTCCTATGTCCAATAAAAAGCTAAGTAGACGGGCTGAAAAGTCACGTCTAAGCCATTGGAGGCAGCGGGAGAAGGCAAGGACCTTGGGGGGGGTGCCCCCCAAGGGACTTTTGTCACCTTGTAGTGGTGGCCGGTGCAGAACTTCAGCAGAGTTTTTCTCTCTTTTTCTTTCTCTGGATTCTTTCCGCTCTCTTCCGATCCGATCTCTTTTTTTTCTGCTCCGATCTCTTTTTTTCTGATCCTGATTTCAATGGAATGCTCTCCTATTTATAGGCTTTTGGTAGCCATTTAGGAGAGTTTATGTTAGACCCCGACCCAGACCAACTCGATTAGTACTAATTAAGTAAACGTTTAGTCTTAAGTGAGTCTTAGTACTAGTTGGGTTAGAATGTGATTAGACTTAGTCTGGATTATAGCTTTGGGGATTTTGAGGACGTTTAGTATGAGTCAGACACGCTCAGGGACGCCCTGAGTGCACGTGTAAGAATGGGTTTTTGTGCTAGATCTTTGTTGTGGATGTGATTTTTAATTCTCTTGAATGGTTTTATTATTTGTGACAACTTTTGTTTTCAAGCTGCATGCATGTGAGGCCCAGAAGCCCAAGTTTTGGCCCAATAGGGTAAATCTGTCTTTGCATGTAAATCTGGGCACACTTTTCGAAGTCGCGAAACTATGTCAAAATAATACTTTTCCGAAACTAGATTTTTCGACGATCGTTTTGTTTCTCTTCGTCGATTCCATCCGGGGTCCACAAGACCATGTTCCAAGTTTCACTGCTAAAGGGACCCACCTCCAGACACTATATAAGCTCTCTTCTCCTTCATTTGCCCTTTTTCCATTTCCTGCAACGATTCTGCCCTAGGGTGAAGTTGAGGAGGAAGCTCTCTTCTTGATCCTTTTCCCTTGAAATCATCTAGCTAGAAGGCTCCATTTTTCGATCCAAGACCACCATCCTCTTCCTCTCGTCTCAAGCTACAGCTGGAGTGTTTTTGGAGTCAAGCCACTGCACTATTCATCATCTTCTACTTTTATTCTTCTTGTTTGGCTAGCTCAAGGTTGGTGTCCTTCTTCATTCTTTCCATTTGATGTTCTTTAGCTCACCTAGAGCTTGTTTTCATGGTTTTCAAACCCATTTTCGAAATGGGGATTTGTGATGGCCAAAAATGTTGATTTTTGTATGCTCCATTTTGGGGGTTTTGTGTAGATCTCGTGGAGCACCCCTTTCTTGTTGAGTTGTGAAGCTTTGGCTTGGCTTGGGTTAGAGGCAAGTAAACCTTTTAGTTTTCCCTAGTGCATGTTGAGTTTTTGGGCATTTTTACTTTTGGAAATGTTGTTTATTATCAAGCTATCTTTCTTGCATGTCATTAATCTCTTTTAGCTTGTTTTAATCTTGTTAAGCAAGAGCCCTAATTTCTCTATCTAATGTAGAGGTTTCATCTTCAATGGAAGTATGTTTTCAATGGAATGGTTTGCAAGTTATTAGATTTATGTTTTGAATGTAAATGGGTTTATGATTTTGATGTTTTGAATGAAATGTGAATGGATTTGGTGTGAAAATCATCCCTTGGAAGCATGTAGGCTTGGGGAGTGCAGGTGGTGAAAATGTGGAAGTGAAGAAGTGAATGAAGTGTGGAAAAAAAAAATTGAATTTCCGAAGTTCTACCGGTAGGGGTATTTCAACCGGAAGTTCTACCGGTAGAAAGGGCTCAAATTTTGACAGAGAATCGAGGAGATTAAAAACCCCAAGTTCTACCGGAAGTTCTACCGGTAGAAACGGCCCAGATTGTGGCAGAGAGTGAGAAAAAAAACTGTGAACCGCAGTTCTACCGGAAGTTCTACCGGTAGAAACGGCCCAAATTGTGGCAGAGAGTTGAGAAAAACTGTGAACCGCAGTTCTACCGGAAGTTCTACCGGTAGAAGTGCTTCAACCGGAAGTTCTACCGGTAGAAGCACTTCAACCGGAAGTTCTACCGGTAGAACATCTTCTACCGGAATTTCTACCGGTAGAGAGGCATGAACCACACCACAAAGTACTGTTTTGAAGGATTTTGCAGGAATGAAAACTAGACTTGGTCTTAGACCCTTTTTATTGACCTTGTGCACTTGAAATTTCCAAAATGTAATATACCTTCGGGGACACCAAGTTTTATTGAATTTCGACATTTGGTTTTCAATTCCACAAGGGTCAAAGATGTGGTCTTAGCCTATGCTTGACAGAGTTATGTTTGAATCTTTGTTTATGACGCTTCGTGCATCCTCGTGTTCTCGCTTGATTTCCAAGTGCAAGTTGTTTTCAAGATGGGTTTCAAGAATCGAAAAGGGAATCATTTCTTAAGTTTGTAAGCATTAACACCATGCTATTTTGCTAGTCTTGCCACGTCGTGCTCGTTAAATGATTTCCCTCTTGTTTTGTCGTGTTTTCAATCGCGTATTGCCGTGTTTTGTGCATTCATGATATAAGTGAATTTCACTGAGCTTGGACCGCCCTTTTAGCTTGATCCACTACCTGGGGGTCCTTAAACTCGTGGACTGTCTGCAGACTAGTCGTGTCTTGAATGGCACATCGTGCGTGTTCGTGGTCCGGTTCCGCGGCCGGATACCCCGTCTACCTTGTGTGGCGTGGGATCGTGTTTCTTGTCGTGCTTGTCGTGCGTGCTTGCTCTTGTCATCATGTATGACGGAGAAAGGATGAGCTCATGTGGATTTATCTTTTCATGATATTATATGTATTCGTGCTAGTTTCGTAAGCATTGAAACGTGTATTTAAACTTTGAACTGTTTTAGCATTATTCCAATTATTCATGTCTAAATTGTTTATTTGCCAAACCGTCGTGTTTGATGCTTGTATTTTGGTGTCCAGGTGCCGGTGGTTTCGCGCGTGACGAGGAGTGCCCGGAGGAGGCTGTTGAGCCACCCCCAGCACTCGAGTGGCAGCCCAACGACGTCATCTAGACGCCGGTCGGGATCGTGATTCTCGTTTCACCTAGCTCGGGTTTTGTCGGGTTGTTCTTTTTGGGATTCCATATGTTGTATTGGCCTTTGTTGGCCTCTTGGGGGTTGTGTAACTTGCAAGTAAAACACTTTGTCTAAATGTTAAACTTTATTCATGCTAGGAATGCTTGGATGACATTCTCTTTTGATACCTTGTCTCGATGTTAAATATTTGTCTTGTATCTTATCATTTAAGATTTGTATGAATTGTTTTGCTACACGCTTCCGCATATCTATTCGTGTGAGCTCGACCCGTGTCATGGGATCCTCACCGCGGAAACCTGTGGGAAAAAGATCAAAACAGCGGCGGTGTGTCTTGTGTTGGTTAATCATGCCGCCGCCGCGCAGTCGCGGGCCCGGGTCCCGGTCCGGGGTCGCGACAGTTTATGGGCTTTAATGGCTTTAATGGGAGGAGTTACAAGATTTATTTCTTTGATTTTGTAACTCCTTTTTCCTTGAATCTGATTGGCCGATGGAGATTAAGGGCTTTTAATCACCTTAATTACCATAATGGGAGGAGTTTCATGGGTTAAATGCCATGAATCAATTGACTTGTAACTCCCAAATGCTTGCTTCTGATTGGGCCGTCCAAAGAAATGAATTAATGACTGCAATAAAGCTAGTCAATTAACCACATTAATTGGTCGCCGAGCAGTCGAAGAGTCGCGGGCCGTGCCGTGTCTTCTGGAATTCTTCTGGCGATGATCATCGATGGATCTTCATGCTGATCGACATCGAATGAACATGTAACTTCAGACAGTGATAGCTAAGAGCGGGCCGGTGACATCTGTCCTGTCGATTTTTCGATCAATCGGGCGGAAAGTACACTTTTTTGGTCGACCGGTTGGCGATCAATGTTGATTTTGATACTTTTGGAGGTTGACCCGTGATTTTGACGGATGTCGGTGGACATGAGTCAATTTCAAGCACTAAAAATCACATTTTCAGGAAACGACAGGGGCCAAAGTGCGCGAAACGTGAAAAAGGAAGGAAAAACGGGTCACCGGCGAAAAATCCGGTGACCCAGACTTCCATGGTCGCAGGCTGCGACCCTGGGGGGTTTTCCCCTGTTTTTGTTCCGTTTTGTGGTCTTTTTCGTCGCCGTTTTCTTCTATATTTTTCCTGACATTTCTTCTCATTTATTGGCTTGATTTTCCTGTAGAAAACCTGATGAGAATCCTTGCATTTTTAGAGTGCAAAGTTTCCAATTTTCCGGGAAAGCCGAAAACTTTGTCGCGTAGAGCTGCTGATTTTCCGCCAGAAGCTGAAACTTGGTAAACGATGTCGGAATGACCTGAAATTTGAGGTGAAGCCTCCTGAGCAATAAATAAGACCAACCATAGGCTTTTGTTTGAGTTTTGAAGCCGTTTGGGGTCCCGTCGATGCTTCACTTGATTTTGCTGCGGGGAAAATACCGAGCTTTGATATGTGGCCAAACGATGTCCGATTGACCTGAAATTTGACGGGGAGCCTATTGGAGTCATTTTGAGACGTTCCATGGGCTCCGTTTTGGATGTCATGGTCCCGGGTTGCTCCGCCGCCGGTAGGCTTGATTTTCTCTTGGAGCATCGAAACCTGGTCAAACGTTGTCGGAATGACCTGAAATTTGACGTGCAGCCTTTTGGAAGCATGTTGAAGCCACTCATGCACTTGGTTTGATGAGCGAAGGCTTCGGTGGTTCCCGCCGCCGGGAGGCTTGATTTTGCTGCTCGAGCATTGATGGAGGGTCAAACGTTGTCGGTTTGACTTGAAATTTGGCATGGAGCCCTTTTGAGACATGCTGGAGTCATCTGTAGGATCTGATCGAAGTTTTGACATCTCCGATGATGTCGCCGCCGAGAGCTCCTGTTTAGCTGTCGGAGAAGTGAAGTTAGGCCAAGTGTTGTCGAAATGGCCCGAAACTTCATGTGTACTCTTCTCTTGGCTATCTTGAAGGATCTTGCAGTTTTTGTTTGATTCTGATAAGATTTGATTTTTTGGCGAAATTGCATTGCCTATTTATGGCAGGTTGCGACTTCATGCAGCTTTCTTGATGTTAAAGAGGCAAAGTGACATTTTTGGTGTCAACAAATGCCCCCTCGAGGTACAGCGACGAGTTGCTTGACTTTTGTAGTCGATGTGCCTCGAAGAGATTTTTTTGAAGGAGAGCTTGAGTCTTGACCAAGAGTCTTTGAGCAATCTTTCTTTTGGTAGAGTAGCCTTTGAGCTTCCAGGGGAATTTTATGGTAAATGAAAGGAATCAGGGACCATCTCGAGGCAAAGTTTTGAAGATGACATCAGGGATGTGGATTTGGGCTTTTGTTTTTGACCTTGTGACCTAACAAGCTGTATGTGGCAGGTTAGGGGGTCGGGTTTTGGTTTTGATCTTGTGACCTAACAAGCTGTATGTGGCAAGTTAGGGGACCAAGCTTTGGTTTTTGGTCACTCTTTGGGACTGTGTGGGTCCATTGGAGTGGTTTGGATTTTTGTGGAATGTCCATTTCAATATTTTGGCTCAATTTGGTTTATGAGGCTGGATGGTTTGATTTTTGGAAGCTCATGGGGCTTGGAATTTTTTTGTATGGTTCAATCAACTCAAAAGAGGCATGGAACCATTATTGTATGCTCTTGGCAAGAGGGGTTTTTTTCTGACTAAAAGCCTTTTTTTTTTTTTTTTTTTTTTTTAAGTGCCTAGGTGGTCAAACCTGGCTCATATGGGCTAACCCATGGGACCTTAAGCTTTTTAGGATGGCTTAGATCACATGTGGGGCCATTTTTGTAAAGAATATCTAAAGATATCTCATTTGGATAGAGAATATCTAAAAATAGCTTTATGGGAGAGAATCTCTCATATTCCCTTAATTTGGGAGAGAATATCTCAAGGTATCTTTCTTTTTGGGAAAGAATCTTCAATATCCTTTTTTGCTGGAGAGAATCTCTCATTTGATTGATTTTGGGAGGAAATCTCTCAAAGACATCTTTCTTTTTGGGAAAGAATCTTTCTAATTCCTTCTCTTTTGGTAAGGTTACTAATTAGTAGCACTTACCTTTCCTTTTTTGTTTCCTTCTTTGATTTGCTCTCTCCTATAAAAGCAAAGGAAGGTAGGATCTCTTGCTCTTATTGCTTTCTTTTGCAACAATCTCAAGAGAGCTCCAAGACCAAGAGTACTTCTTCTTCAAGGATCTTCAAGCTTTTTCCTTCTTCTTCTCCATCGATGGCTTCAAGTAAGTTTTCTCTCTTTTTCTTTCAAGAAAACTCCATGTAGAGAATAGGATGGTGAAAAAAGAAAGTTTCTCTCTGTTTTTTTTTTTTTTTTCTTTCTTTCTATTCTTCTTCTCTTTTTTTCTTTTTCCACGTGATTTCTGTTTTTTTTTTTTTCACGTGATTTTTTTTTCGTGCTTCTTTCTTTCTCTTTTTCTTTTTGCACGTTTTCTTTCTTCTTTTTTTTTTTCTTTTTTTTTCTTCTCTTTTTTTTTTAGAAAGTTTCTCTTTTTTTTTTGGTTATCATGAATAATGTGTTTTTATGCAAATCTAGATGTTCATGCATGTACTTTTTGTAGATTGAGCATGATAGCATACCTGAAAATCTTTGCAAATTTGGGAATTTGGAGCTCGCAGCGTTGAGCCCTTCTTGATTTTGCGGAGATTTTGAGGTTTCGAAAGTTTGGAGTTTCGGAGCTCGCAGCGATGTTGAGCCCATCTTCAAAACTTTCTATTTCTTTCGGGGTATTTCCCTTTTCTTCGGAATTGCCCCGGAACCATGCCAAAATTTCGCCAGATTCTCTTTTAGCGAAATCCTGTCATTTTGATGATGATCTTTTTTTTTTCTTTTCCAACCTTTGCAGGTGGTTCCTCCAGAACGAACAAGGGTAAAGGGCCTGCTACAAGCGTACCTCGTCGATCCGCCAGATCTTCTAATGTGGCCGTTCAGCAGGCCTGGGAGAAGGTCCAGTATGTTGAGAGAAACTTGGAAGAGTGCGACTCTCTCAACAGAGATGAGATGAGGCAACAACTGTGGAGGTTTGCAGGATGG
This sequence comes from Umbellularia californica, assembly GCA_028538565.1. Classification (NCBI taxonomy): domain Eukaryota; kingdom Viridiplantae; phylum Streptophyta; class Magnoliopsida; order Laurales; family Lauraceae; genus Umbellularia; species Umbellularia californica. The sequence continues at coordinate 35,829,406 of JAPQWN010000005.1, read as the reverse complement.
CAGAAATGCATGGGCTTTTTATAGTGCTGAAGACACTACTGCCACGATTTCTTATCCTGAGCTGTCGACTTTCCGAACTGCCGGCTTCACGAAGTGGTTTGCGGAGAGCTTTTTGGCATATCGGGGGCTTTCCAAGAAGGAGCTTGATGTAAAGCTGTCTTCGGGGAAAGGTACTGGAAAGTCGGATGGCGTCCGGCGAGAGGAAGTTTGTGCCTTCCTTTCTGGAGAGAAGCACAAGATAGGCTTTCTCGGTGACCAGGGCGTCATTGGTTCTGAAGCTGTTCGGGAAGTACCTGATGAGGCTTTGGAGCAGCTAGAACAGGAGGAAGCTGAGCTCGACGCTTGGATGTAAGCGGCACAGAGGCGAGCTTCCGTGGAGTCTACTGGCAAGAGCAGACCATCCAGTGAGGAGCCAAGTGAGAAACCTGACTTTGATAGTGGGGCGGGTTCTTCTAGGAAGCGAACCCGTAGAGGTAAGAAGAGGAGGAGTCACATGAGGACTCTCCTGACATGGAAATCCCTCTTACCATCAACGAGGAGGTGCCAGAGGCCGTTGACGAGCCTCCAGAGAAGAGGAGTCGTGGGGAAGAGACCATTGGTGAAGGTATGATTCTTCCTTTTTCTTTTTCTACTTCTTTCATGGGGTTTTCCATGTTCTGATTTGTTTTCTCACCCTGCTGCTGCTTTTTTTTTTTTTTTAGCAGAGGATGAAGACTTGCCGATGCCTAAGGTTCCGACCGATGAGGCGGTGATGGAGCCGGTTATGGCATCTGAAGAAGAACCGAGGGACTCTGGAATGACTCCGGAATCTCCAATTGGTATAACTTCTTTCGCTTTCTCTTTTCTTTTTTTTTTTTGCCTGCGACTTGATTTGCTAACATTTCTCTTGTCAGCTGACTTGCCACAGGATTCCGATGACTTTGAACCATCAATGGACGCAAATGTTGATGATGCTTCCGATGAGTTCATGGAGGAAGAGAGTGTTCCGCCAGTCGTCGAAGAAGGTACTTTGTAGTGATGACCCTGATGATTTTTTTTAACAGGATCATATTCATACCTTTTTGTGTTTCATTTGCAGGTTTTGAAGTGACAGAAGAGAGTCCATCGCCTTCTTCAGAACCAGAGCAAGGGATGCCAGAGGTCGATCCGGAGGTAGAGACTCCTACAACCAGTCCTGACGCGATAGAGGAGATACCTTGTGCTGAGGTTCCTTCTCCATTGGCTCCAAGTGGAAAGAGTTCTTTTGTTACTCTTCCAATGGGACCTGACATGAGCAGCCGATCAACGGAGAAGGGTGAATCTTCATCCAGTTCGTTTCTTCAATTTGCGAAGAAGGTGCTGGCTCGGGTTTTGAGTTCTTGGATCGAGACTCTCTTTTCTGGACACCTGGATGCCGGATTTGGCATGATCCCACATGTACAGGAGATTCTCACTGATACCGAAGAGGTTGGTCTGGATGTCACAGGTGCCAGGGCGATCGTTGATAGGATCATTGCACTGGGTGACAAGTGGTTTGAGACCATGGATTTCCCTGACGACCAATTCTTCAAGGAGATGTTCTTGGACCCTGCTGATAAGGCTAAGTCTGACCTGAATGAGGCTACACAAAGCAAGAAGCAGCTAGTTCGGGAGAAGAACTTGGAAGAGCTAGCCATCATCGGATTGAGGCATGACCTTAACGTCCTTGATAGGGAAGTTGAGGAGGCTAGGAAACGTCTTGAGCATTTGAAGGCGCAAGTCGCTGCCAAGTGGGCTGCTATAACAGAGGCTCGTGACAGGGAGAGTACTTTGATTCGCAGGGTTGCAGATGCCAGTCAAGTTCTCGAGAGGAGGACTCTAGAAAACGAAAAATGGCAAACTGCTGGGGAAGATCTTCCCGGTGTTAAAAAAGGGTTACGGCATTCGCCAGCATCTCATGGCAAGTTCCTGAAGAAGCGTGCCTTGGAAACTCTGACGGCTGATGCCAAAAGTTTGCTTGAGGAGCTGAAGCTTTGGCTGGAGACCATTTTTGGCTGAGCTCCTGATTTTTTGTAGCAGAAACTATTCTTCTTATTTATTTATTTTTTTTGGTACCACATGTATTTTTTGGTACTTCTTTTTTTTTGTAGTGCTTGTGAATACTTTCTTTTTTTTTTGGTACCACATGTATTTTTTTGGTACTTTTCTTTTTTTTTGTAGTGCTTGTGAACACTTTCCTTTTTTTTTTTTGCTTTGGTACCACATGTATTTTTTTGGTACCTTTTTTTTTGTGTTCCCTACGCTCACTCAAATCTTTCTGTGATGAAAGCAATTGCTAAATGGGATTTGATCAAAAGCTTTGTCATTTTGTGAAAATCTTTTGTCAAATGGTTGTTTTGGTAGGGGAAACGAATTTGGCATGAAAGCCGGATTTTTGTGGCATGTACAGCCAGTTTGGTGGCATTGATAGCCAATTGGTGGCATTTATAGCCGGTTTGGTGGCATTGATAGCCAATTTGTGGCATTTATAGCCGGTTTGGTGGCATTGATAGCCAATTTGTGGCATTTATAGCCGGTTTTGACATGAGAGTCAGGTTTCTTTTTTTTGTGTGGCATTTGTAGCCGAGTTTTTTGAAAACCAAGTTTTGTTTTATTGGCATGAAAGCCGATTTTGGCGTTTATAGCCGGAAATTTTTGTTTTGGCATTTATAGCCGGATTTTGGCATTTATAGCCGAGTTTTGGTTTTCAAAATGCAGGTATCGACTAAATGTCGCCTCCCCGCTGAATGGTCTTGCAAGTATCGATGGAATGTCGCTTCCTTGCTCATTCGGTTTTGCGAGTATTGATGGAATGTCACTTCCTCGCGGGTTAGGTTTTGCAAGTATCGATGGAATGTCGCTTCCTCGCGAATTGGGGTGCAAATATCGACTAAGCGTCGCTTCCCTGCTTTTCCCAAAACTTTTGGTTTTGCGGGTACTGACTTGATGTCGTTTCTCCGCGATTTTTGAAATTTGAGGTTTTCTCGAACCATTTGTAATTTTGGGTTGTGGATAGCAACTGGTATGTTACATCTCCACGATTTTTGAAATTGGGTTGTAGATATCAACTGGTTTGTTGCTTCTCCACGATTTTAGGTTTTCTCGAACCTTTGAAATTTGGGTTGTGGATATCAACTGATATGTTGCGTCTCCACGGTTTTTGGATTTTGCAAGTATCGACGAAATGTCGCTTCCCTGCGATTTTGGGTGCAAGTATCGATGGAATGTCGCATCCTTGCTTTTTTTCAAAATTTTTGTTTTGCGGGTACTGACTTTGATGTCGTTTCCCCACGATTTTTGAAAAACCATTTTTTTTTTTGTTTAAAGACACGAGGGTCGTAAATTTTGACCTAGAACCATTTGGCGGTAAAAGGTAAGGTGGACTAGGGTGGAAATCCCTGAATCCGGATTTTTGTTTTAAACCATGAATTTTGGTTCAAGGATCGAAAGTTTTGGTCAAGTCAGGGAGAGGCTCCTAAACTTGGATTTTTTTGTTTTTGAACAATGAAACGATGAAAGTAAGCATTGTTTTTGAATCTCTAGAAATTTTGACATTTGATATGAAAATTCTAAAGAGAGTGGGTTTGACGAGCGAGTACCTGAGAACAGGTTTTGGCCATACAGGCATTGCTCTTACCCAGTTGGGTAAGTCTTCAAGGGTAGTACCGCTTCAAGAACTTGTCGTTGATAGGCAGCATACATCTGTCGCCTTCCATGTTTAGGAGGGCATATGCGCCGTTGGAGAAGACCTTGTCGATGACGTAGGGTCCCTCCCATTTTGGTTCAAACTGGCCTTTGGACTTGTGAGCGAAGACCATTGGTCTTTTTACCGCAAGAACCAAGTCACCCTTTTTGTAGGCGCGTTGCCTGACCTTTTTGTCAAAAGATCCTGCCATGCGTGCTTGGTAAAGTTCAATGCTTTGTCGAGCTTCGAGCCGTCTCTCGTCGAGATTGTCCAGCTCATGGAGTCGCAATTTGACATTGCTTTCTTGAGTCATGTCATTTTGTAGAGATACCCTCAGAGAAGGAATTTGTACCTCTAGGGGCACGACAGCTTCGTATCCATAGACCAAGGAGAATTGTGTGCTATGGGTTGGTCCTCGAACGGTGGTTCGATACGCCCACAAAGCTTCAGACAATTTGTCGCTCCAGTCTCTTTTGTGACTAGAGACCATTTTCTTGAGGATTTTGCAGAGTGTCTTGTTGAAGGCTTCTGCTAATCCGTTTGCTGCCGGATTGTATGGAGTCGAAGGACAGCTTTGGATTTTGTATTTGTCGCAGAACCTGTAGAATCGATGATCCCGGAATTGTGGTCCGTTATCATGGACGAATCTTTTGGGTATGCCGAAACGACAAATGATGTTGGTGCGTAGGAATTGAAGAACTGATGAGGTCTTCATTTCGTTGAACGCAAATGCTTCTGACCACTTGGAGAAATAATCCGTTGCGGCGAAGATGAAGCGATGACCTTTGCTTGAAGGGGGAGAGATAGGACCTATGATGTCCATGCCCCATGCTTCAAAAGGCCATGAGATTGCTGTAGGATGCAGCCATTCCGGAGGCATGTGAATGTAATCTCCGTGAACTTGGCATTGTTGGCAGCGCTTAGCAAATTGCATTGCGTCGGGTACCATGGTAGGCTAGTAGTAACCCAACCTTTTGATTTGGTCGTAGAGCTTGGGACCAGGCTGATGAGCTCCACAAAGACCAGCGTGAACTTCTTTGAGTGTTTCTTCAGCTTCTTGTTGTGACAAGCAGCGTAGAAGTACTCCGTTGAATGATTTCCTGTAGAGGATTTTTGAAGGAATATCCAAATGAAAGTTTGGGGCTCGCCTTTGTATGCTTACCCGTTCTTTTGGATCTTCAGGTAGGATTCCGAACATAGTGTAATCAATGAACGGATCCCTCCAGTCGCCGATTGAAGTTTGAAGGATAGAGATCCGACTTCCAACCACTTGGTGGCATTCAGCAACTGCTTGGTGTGTGTTAAGAGGAGGGAGGATCTTTCTCTCACACACTGTAATTTGCATGTTTTCCCCTTCCTGGATCGCCATTGATGCGGCAAGTCCGGCCAGGGCATCTGCATGGATGTTTTCACCTCTACGAATGTGGGTGATGTTGCAGATGTCAAACTTTTGCAGAAGCGATTGTGCCTTGTTGTAATAAGGCAGCAGATCGGGCTTCCTGACTTCATATTTCTGATTCATCTGGTTGACGATCAGTTGAGAGTCTCCAAAGACTTCCAGCATAGTGATACCGGATTCGATGGCGAGTTCCAATCCTAGGATCAGAGCTTGGTATTCAGCTGCATTGTTTGTGCATGGTTCCAGTAGCGAGAAAGTGTGTGGAATCATGTATTTGTCAGGGCTAACAAAGAGGATGCCAACTCCTGAGATCAGCTTTCTTTTTTCATTTGTCCTGGTTGCACCGTCAAAGTACATGTCCCAGGAGGCATTTGGTGAGGAAGTCTCCACGTTGTAGACAGGTTCGTCTGGGAGATCATCTCTGAGTGGAGAATCTTTAGGCAATGGATGCTCTGCGAGAAAGTCTGCTAAAGCTTGGCCTTTGATTGCTTTTTGTGGCACATACCTAATATCAAATTGTGATAGAAGGATGGACCATTTTGCCAGTCGGGCATTGAGAGAACCTACCTTTGTGACAAGGACCTTCAAGAGGTTGATCCTTGAGACGAGGTAGACTGTGTTGGAAAGCAAGTAGTGACGTAGCTTTTGTACGGCAAACATCACTGCAAGGCATTCCTTTTCGACTGGGGAGTAGCGATGCTCTGCACCTACTAGCATGCGGCTGAGGTAGTATAGAGCAGCTTCTTTTCTTTCATCATTTTCTTGTGCAAGCAGAGCACCCAGAGAGTGATCAAGGGCTCTTGTGTACAAGATGAATGGTTTTCCAGTGGCAGGGGCAGCTAACACTGGAGGTTTGGTCAGGTATGACTTGATATCTTGAAATGCGGCTTCACAGTCGGCATCCCAGACAAAGTCTACACCCTTTTTCATCAATCGAGAGAATGGACGGCATTTCCCCGAAAGATTGGAGATGAACCGTCTGATGTAGGCCAATCTCCCTTGGTGCCCTTTTAGTTCTCTCAAGGTTCTTGGAGAGGGCATTTCTAGAATAGCCTTGACTTTTATGGGGTCAATTTCTATTCCAGCTTTCCGAACAAGGAATCCGAGAAACTTAACCGACGAGACGCCGAAGAAGCATTTTAGAGGATTCATCCGCAGTTTGTGTTTGCGGAGTCGGAGGAAGACTTCCCGAAGATCTTTGAGATGGTCTTCTTTTCTTCTGCTTTTGACGGCGAGGTCATCAACGTAACATTCGACCGTCTTGTGCTGCATATCTTGGAATATTTTCATCATAGCTCTCTGATATGTGGCACCAGCATTTTTCAGACCAAATGGCATGACAGTGTAGCAATACACGCCAAATGGAGTCCGAAATGAAGTGTGTTTTTCATCCTCGGGATGCATCTTTATCTGATTGTAACCAGAGAAGCCATCCATGAATGTCATTCGCTCGAATCCGCAGGTATTGTCAATCATCACCTCCGGTATGGGGAGCGGGAATTCATCTTTAGGGCAAGCGCCATTCAAGTCTCTATAGTCAATACAGACTTTGATCTGTCCAGTTTTCTTTGTCACGGGGACAATATTGGCCAACCACTCTGGATGTTGTTCCTCACAGATGAAGCCAACGCTTTTGAGTTTTTGAACTTCTTGTTCAATTTTATCCATCACATCTGGACGAAATCTTCTTTGGCCTTGTTTGACAGGCTTGATGTCTTCTTGAAGATTGAGTTTGTGGACTGCTACTTTGGGGTCTAAACCAGGCATTTCAGCATAGGACCATGCAAAGCAATCAACGAACTCACGAAGAAAAGCGATATACTCGGGTAACTCATCATCCTTTATATTCTTGCTTATGAATACAGGACGTGGGTTATCAGGTGTTCCCAAGTTTATCTTTTGAACAGGATCTTCTGTCGGAAGGTTCGAAGGTGGTTCCTCCACACGGAGGCTTCCAACTCAACGAAACCTTCTGGAGTTTCAACTGCATTACCAGACCAAGGCTCTGTTCCTTTCCATGGATTTTCTTGATTGGTGATCTCCTCAAGGCTTGCTATGAGATAGTCCCAATCGCCTGTTGAGTCTGGTATTTCTTTTGGAGACGAGGGTTCTTCTGGGTCAGAATAGCACAAGTCTGTATTATCGGACGATTCCTCTTTATCATCAGAGAAATCGTACAAATTGGATGAGCTTCCTGGATCTTTGTCAGGTAACTCTTTAAAGAGATATCCAGGGAGATCGATGTCTTTATGGACTTGAGATGTTGAGGCTTGGTCGGTAAATTGACTTTTAAGCCTTTGTGTCAACTGTCTCAGGGGGGTATCAGGATCATATCCTAACCCATGTGAAGACTTTTCTACATATCCGTAGAGTCTCCAATCTTCCAGCTGGCTTTTGGTCAAGGCGGGCTCCAATGGCGTGAGAATACCGCGGCCTTCTCCCAGACCGACTGGGTTCTGAGCGTCAAAGCCCATTTTCTTCATGATAGCTTGTGCCACAAGACTATATAGAGATAGCTGAGGCATACCTTCATTTTGGAAGGGTTCAAGCAAGGAATTTGATGAAGAAGCATCCGATCTATGGAAGAAGATCGGCTTTTGCTTTGGTGATGTTGTCGGAACAACAAAGGTAGCAGACGTAGGATCTTCTACATCAGCAGGTGTCTCCGTCGGAGTGAGAGCAGGCTGAACATGCTGAGCGTCAGCTTGGCTTGACGATGCATCGTCTTCTGGCTCTGAGTCCGAGTCTGTGTCTTGCATGATAGACACGAGAGAAACAACAAATTTGCCCCCAGGCTTTTGCTTTGCCTTCTTCACTCTGGTTGTGATGACCAAAGGTTTTGAAGATTTGAGGGAGATGACGAAGGGAGGTTGACTGCTCTCTTCGGATTTACCGGAGTGTTTGTTTTCTTCCGGTGATTTTTGAGGAGCCTTGCCTTTATCTTTCTGGAGATTTTCAGCAGGGGGTGCTATTTCCTCTTCTTCTTTTTCTCCTTCATACATCTGGGAGTCTGGGAAGTGGACTTCTTTACCTTTGAAGGGTTTTCTGTCCGCAAAGACACGATGTACCATGCCGTCGTCGCCGACGAACTTGATGCATTGATGTAGAGTTGAAGGGACAACACCGTTCTCGTGTATCCAAGGACGTCCGAGAAGGATGTTGTAGCATGAGGGGGTTTTTATTGCATACACAGTGACCTCAGAGATAAGATCACCGATTTGCAATTTGAACCTGATTTTGCCGATAGGCCTTTGAGCGCTCCCATCATATCCAAAGATAGATACAGATGTGTGGCTTAGCTTGCTGGGTGGGATGCCCAACTCTTCGAGAGCCGAAGTGGAGATGAGGTTGAGTGCAGAACCTGGGTCGACCTGAACTCTGTGTATATGCATTTCCTTGATGTACCCTGTGAAGTACAGGGGTCGGTTGTGCCTTGCTTCGCCAAGTAGGAGGTCTTCCTTAGTGAAGGCGATGGTTGCACTGGCTGCCTTTTGAACCGAGAGGCATTGGATGCATGATCCCTCGCTTTTCTCTTTTTCTCCTTTTAAGGAGGTTTCTGAGTTTTTGACCCGGTAGTCCATTTCAATTTGGAGGACTACTGGGGCATGTTTGTCGACATCCTCATTTAGTTTTTGTAATTCTGAGATGAGATTATCACGAGTGCGTGGAGACATTCGCAATAAGTCTAGGATGTGAAGACGTGCAGGTATGTGTTTGAAGTGCTCAACCAAGTCATACTTGAAAGCCTCCTTGGGGCCTGCATGTTCATTGTTTTTGCCACTGGGGGCGCTTACAACATCTTTTCCCAAAGGATTTACATAAGTAAAGGAAGATTGGTTGTAATTCTTGTGGTAGTCCCGGCCAGAGTGGGTGCCTCTACCAACTTCGAGAGCTTCTTGAGAAGGATCTTCGCTTGGAAGATTGTCCTCAGGATCAAGAGGCTGTCGTTTCTCATTTACTGAGGATGTGTTTGCAGCAGAATTGCCATCCTCAGTGATTGTGTTGCATGGAGCATTTTCCGGGAGCGAGTCCTGAACAGCATCCAGCAGCTTTTCTTCTGTGTTGACTATTTCATCATCCTAAGCATCATTATCTGGGTTTTCTTCATGATGATCAGTCGGGAAGAATGTGTATCCTGAAGTCACAGTCTCAGGAGAAGAAACCTGAGAGGGTGTCATCTTTGTGAAAGTCACGTGAGACGAGATAGCTCCAGAGAATACATTGCTAGGCGTTGTCGGAGTATAGGTAATCTCATCAGACAACGCTTCAGAAGAGCTATAGTCCTGATATATTACATTACAGGAAGCTCTGATAGGAGATGTTGCCTGCTCAGAGTCAGACTCATCCTCGGATGTAAGAGGATCGTCAATCCAGCAATGTTCTCCATTTTCAGGAGTTAAGGGTGGATGTACCTTATTATCTTCAGGGACTTCAGGCTCTGGGTTGCGAGGAGGCTCGTTAACACGATCTTGCTCTTGTTCTAGAGCGAGACGCTGCAAGATCCTTGCATATTCTTCAAGATCAGGCATGGGAGCCAGATCCTCTTCTTCGTCTTCTCCGTGTGGCTCAACATAGTTGATTTCCACTGGAGCAATGACAAGTGCTGGGTTAACAGCATCTTCTTGTGCAGCCTCTTGGTCTTCTTCATCATCAGACCAGGATCCTTGTGGTTGCAAGGGGTTATACCAGATTACTGGCATAAGGTGAGTTTCAGGAACCCATTCTTCGTCGGAGAGATACTCTCCTGTTTCAAGAGATTCCTCCCACTCGCCGGTGTAGTTGGGCTCGAATCCATCGTCGGTGTCGCTGGACTTGTATCCATCAATGGAGAATCCAACTACCGAGTTGCAAGAGTATAATGCCCCCTGTATGGCTTCTTTTTTGAATTGAGGTGGCGTGAAATCACTAAGAGTGAAGTTTCTTACCGCCTTTGAAGTCTCTGGAAGGGACGTTTTTGTTGCCCCGAGTGAAGTGGTAGAGGAGGCCTCTGCCTTTTCATGGACTTCTTGTTTTGGTTGGGTCTTCTCTTGCCGTTTGAGCCTGAGGAGATGTTTCCTAGCCTGCCTTCGCTGTTGAGCTGTCGGCTTTGTTTTTACGATCTCCCAGTTTTCATCTTCCAGGAGATCGGGATGTACCCATATGGGTTGTCCGTCTGGTGTCGGGCAAGGAACCAACACTTCGGACGTTTGAATTTTGTTTATCACCATGAAGGAAGTAGTGATCTTCTTCTTCGGTGATTTTGGTGTTTGCCCACATGACACCATGTTGACGGAGGCAGTCCCATAGTTTTTGTCAAAGGTGATGACTCCGTTTTTCCACATCTCGTTTATCTTCTCTCTCACAACAAAGCATTGATTGAGAGGATGCGAGACCATCTGGTGGTATGGACAGTACCGAGGATCATTGGTTTTGCCAACGTCTCCAGGTCTTTTGGGCTCTGGCAAAATGAGTTTGCCATTTGCTAGGAGAGCCTCAAAGATTTCTTCAACGTCTTCATCGAACGGATATTTCTTTTCTACTCGCTCTTTGAAGGCATCAGAGAGTTCAGGTCTCTTACCTGCAGCTCTATTTTCAGCTTTCTTTGGTTGCTGAGGAGCTGACTTGGTTTGCACATTAAGGACCTCTTTCTTCTTTGGTTTAGAGGTTGCAATGGCGGTTGGCTCTTTTCTTGATGACTTCTGACTGTTGAGGTCTTTAATCACCGTTTCAGCTTCCATAGAAGCTTCCAGGAGTTCTCCCAGGTTTTTTGATTTGTTGCCGATGATCATGGAGCGCATTCTGGCTCTCATGTTGTTTCGGCAGATGTCGACTAGCGACGCCTGTGGCAATACATCTGAACATTTGTATGCCATTGCTTTCCACTTGTGAATGAAGTCATAAGTTGACTCATTCTCTCCCTGTTTTAGGCTGCAGAGCTGAGCCATAGTAACAGGATGATCCTCACCTTGGAAGTGGGTCAGGAAGCGTGTCTCTAGCATAGCCCAGTTCTGAATGGAGTTCTCCGGAAGAGTGCAGTACCAATCGAAGGCCGTACCTTTTAGGGTACTTGCAAAGAGGCGGATCTTGAGTGCATCTTGATCCGCGATAGCTCCCGTCAAAATCTTGAAGTGGATGACGTGCTGTCTGGCTGATCCTTTCCCCATATATGTTTGGAGAGTAGGATGTTTGAATTTTGTGGGGAACGGGACCGAGTCCATCCATAAAGGATATGGTGGCTTGATCCCATGCTCTTTGAGTATATCCTCTTCTTTAGCTTTGGCGAGGATACTGTCTACGTCCTTTTTGGTAAGGGCGCGTGACTCATTTTCTTCACAATTTTCCTCGTTATTGCCATGATTCGGAGGAGGCTCATTGTTCGCCTGATTTTGGACGACAAGGAGAAGGTTTTCCATCAGAGTTTCAATCCTCTGCTGGCCTTGTTCCAACTGCTGGATGCGTGTGAGCGCATCATCTCGAGGTGGATTCTGAGGTGGTGGCTCAGAACTTGTAGCCAAGACGTTCATCCCTCGGGATTCGAACGAAGAAATCGTCCTGGTGACCGAGCTGGGGCTCATTCTTTTTGATGAAGAGCTTGATGAAGGATTACTCTCCCGTCCTTGGCTTGAAGGGGCAGGAGATTCTTCGGGATGTCTTTGTGTCCTGGTGACGCTACGGGTCACCGGACGTCGGACATGGATTTTTGATGCTGACCTTTGGTGTCTTCTGGTTTTTCCAACCATATGGACGGCAGCAACTTGGTCGGGTCTTTCTTTTTCGACCCATTTGTGGGAGACTTGAAGTGTAGGAGGCTGGATCCGTTGCTTCTCTAGTCTCTTTTGTCGATATGAAGCACGGCGGCGTGCTCGACGAGCGATTTGAGCTTCAGTCAGCTCTGGCTGGGCTCTGACGATGAAGGATGTGCTCCCTCGGGCGCAGCAGCCGAGCCTGTCTTCTTTGTAGCTAGGCAAGGACAGGATCCGGACCCGGTCCTTTGCCTGTTGCAGCGAAGCTTTGAACCTTTCGAGTTCGGCCCCTGTAGAGATGAAGGGTCGAACTGAAGGAGTGTAGGCCTTGGCAGGTGCTTGTAGAGGCCTGGTGATGCGTGATCTGATTCTGGGCTTGTGGGAGCAAGCCGGTTCATGCTGGGTTGACTTGGGAGTCAGGTTGGAGATGGGTCTCTCCTCTTTCATGTAGGCAAGAGGGTAGAACTGGTTCTCTTTGAGTGGGGCCAGGTATGCTGGCTTGGTGGAAGTTTGAGACCTTCTTTGTTTTGGGGAAGGTCTTGGAGACCAAGTCTTAGGGTAGACCTGGTTAGTTGTTGGTCGAGGCTTCGCGGGGGTGCCGCGGGCTTCGGGCTTTTGGGCGCTCGCCTTTGGTGTCACGGGAGTGACACGTTGAGAGGCGATCTTCTGCTTTTTAGCAGGCGCAGCTTGTTCTTCGGGAAGTGGGAATGGTCCCAGTGTCCCGAAGACGATGGTCCGGGGAGTCGAGGTCGACCCGGAGTTCAGAGAGTTGCCGAGGGAGTTGACGCTTCGGCAGCTGGCAGGGCGCTTGTAAGTGCGCTCGGTTTGCTTCTGTTGAAGCATGAGTTGGTGCTTGTTCTCATCGAAGATAATGGTTAAGGCTGCCATTGTTAATTTCGAAAAAAGTTTTCTGAAGCAAGACCACATGCATTAGTAATCACAAGAATATAATGATCATAAATGGGAATTTCTATGGTTGTCTTTTCAAATCGCTCAAGGGATATGACCCAAGCGACATGAAGAAGGTAAAAAGCCATAGATGGTACAATTGTTCTGACAGCAAGTATGGTGAGCCCAGAATGAGCGTTCCAGTGACTGCTAGAAGCAATTGTAAACCTAAATTCGACTTATCGAGAAGCAGGGCTTGCTCGAGATAAGAAGAATATAAGGTAAGAGTTACAAATGTGCCGGTCACAGATACAGTAGACCCTGAAAGGGCGTACCAGTATTGCTAGGCACAAATGTTGGAGATCGCATCCATGAGATGGGATTCTTTGTTTTGAAAGGTCATAAATGGATTCGTCAAAGAGAGCAGGTGGCATTCCGATTCAAATACGGGCTCAACGATTTCCGCGAGCGCCAGTACTCAGAAGGGAAGAGACCACAATTTCTCGAATCTAAATCCAAAAGTGACGAGTTTTTTTTTTTGAAATGTCAAGATTGGTTCCATCAAGGAGAGCAAATGGTATTCTGATCTGAACACGGTCTCGGCGATTTCCGCGAGCGCCAGTGCTCAGAAAAGAAGAAACCAAAATTTCTCAGATCTGAAATCAAAAGTGACGAGTTTTTGGAGATTTTTTTTTTGAAATGATTTTTTTTATTTTATTATTTTTATTTTTTTTTATTTTTTTTTAAAAATATATTTTTATTTATTTTTTTTTATTTTTATTTTTTTTTTTGAAAATTTTTGATTTCTTAAGATTTTTTTTTTGAAAATCTTTTTTTTTATTTTTTTTTATTTTGATTTTAATTTTTTAAGATTTAAAGACGAGAGAGTACACATAGGCCTCCTAACCCGGTCTTATGAAACCTCAATTGATAGAATTGCCCCCAGGTAAGGGTAGGATTATTTAATGAACCCGTTTGGAGGACCCTTGCCTAGAACAGTCAAGCTGTCTCCACACTCTGGACAAGGCTTTTCTTGAATCAATCGTGATCAAAGAACGCAATTGGTTTAACCTTAGTGGTCTATGTCCTTTTTTTTTTTATAAAAATCCCAAATAGACTCATCGAAGAGAAACGATGGCCCAAAACCTTAGTCGAACGAGCTCAACATTTCTGCAAGCACCAAAAAACGATAGGATAGGATCAAAGTTTCTCAATTTTGAATCCAAACTAAGAAAGCTGATTTTTTATTTATTTATTTATTTTTTTTTGAAATCTCTAATGAACTCATCGAAGAGAAACGATGGTCTAAAACCTTAGTCGAACGGGCTCAACATTTCTGCAAGCACCAAAGAACGATAGGATAGGATCAAAGTTTCTCAATTTTGAATTCAAACCAAGAAAACTGATTTTTTTTTTTGAAAAGAGAAAGAATGGAAACAAACTCAAAGAAATAGAAATTTCCAAAAAATCCCATCTCATTTTTTTTAGGATGCAAAATCCAACATAGGCTACCAGCTAGAAAGTAGCCAAGGAATCCGGAAAAGAAGTATAAGCATAGAGCAAAAAGTATGATATGCAAATATTTCATTTCCAAGCACCGTGTTCTCAAATGAACGAGTCCCACCGGGTGTGCCAGCTTGATGGAACGCGCTCCGAGGCGCCGTGGGGCGGCTACCGGGGTCGGCGGAACGTGGGAGTCCGTCGGGTCCGGCCCTTTCGCGCCCTGGCGGGCCTGAAGTGTGCATCAACATTTCTTTGTGTGGGTGTGCCAGATTTTCTATTTTACTTGGAATTGCAAGTGGTAATCCGGAGATCAACCTTCGCAAGTAAAAAGGAAATCAACTTCTTTCAAGTTTTCCATTGCACAAATATTTAAGAAAAGAGACATTTTCTTGGTTTGCCGTGAAAGGCGATTTTGTTTGGCATTTATAGCCGATTTTGGCGTTTATAGCCGATTTACAATTCTCATCAATAATGAAAGACAAGAGTTGTGATTTTTGTCTCTTTTAGAAAAATACAAACTACAATGAAAAGCAAGAAAAGGAGGATCTAACTTCTCAGGAGATTGTGGGGGACTCGTTCAGATTGACGGTCGCAAGTCATGTATGGGCTTCGCCATCATCCATGCAAATGAGAACAGAGGATGCTCTTGATTCGCTTGGCTTGGCTATAACCTCAGGTTTTTAGAGGACAAAGACCAAGAGAAGGTCCTATGTCCAATAAAAAGCTAAGTAGACGGGCTGAAAAGCCACGTCTAAGCCATTGGAGGCAGCGGGAGAAGGCAAGGACCTTGGGGGGGGGTGCCCCCCAAGGGACTTTTGTCACCTTGTAGTGGTGGCCGGTGCAGAACTTCAGCAGAGTTTTTCTCTCTTTTTCTTTCTCTGGATTCTTTCCGCTCTCTTCCGATCCGATCTCTTTTTTTTCTGCTCCGATCTCTTTTTTTCTGATCCTGATTTCAATGGAATGCTCTCCTATTTATAGGCTTTTGGTAGCCATTTAGGAGAGTTTATGGGCTTTAATGGCTTTAATGGGAGGAGTTACAAGATTTATTTCTTTGATTTTGTAACTCCTTTTTCTTTGAATCTGATTGGCCGATGGAGATTAAGGGCTTTTAATCACCTTAATTACCATAATGGGAGGAGTTTCATGGGTTAAATGCCATGAATCAATTGACTTGTAACTCCCAAATGCTTGCTTCTGATTGGGCCGTCCAAAGAAATGAATTAATGACTGCAATAAAGCTAGTCAATTAACCACATTAATTGGTCGCCGAGCAGTCAAAGAGTCGCGGGCCGTGCCGTGTCTTCTGGAATTCCTCTGGCTATGATCATCGATGGATCTTCATGCTGATCGACATCGGATGAACATGTAACTTCAGACAGTGAAAGCTAAGAGCGGGCCGGTGACATCTGTCCTGTCGATTTTTCGATCGATCGGGCGGAAAGTACACTTTTTTGGTCGACCGGTTGGCGATCAATGTTGATTTTGATACTTTTGGAGGTTGACCCGTGATTTTGACGGATGTCGGCGGACATGAGTCAATTTCAAGCACTAAAAATCACATTTTCAGGAAACCACAGGGGCCAAAGTGCGCGAAACGCGAAAAAGGACGGAAAAACGGGTCACCGGTGAAAAATCCGGTGACCCGGACTTCCATGGTCGCCGGCGACCATGGGCCGGCGACCATGGGGGTTTTTCCCCTGTTTTTGGTCCGTTTTGTGGTCTTTTTCGTCGCCGTTTTCTTCTGTATTTTTCCTGACATTTCTTCTCATTTATTGGCTTGATTTTCCTGTAGAAAACCTGATGAGAATCCTTGCATTTTTAGAGTGCAAAGTTTCCAATTTTCCGGGAAAGCCGAAGACTTTGTCGCGTAGAGCTGCTGATTTTCCGCCAGAAGCTGAAACTTGGTCAAACGATGTCGGAATGACCTGAAATTTGAGGTGAAGCCTCCTGAGCAATAAATAAGACCAACCATAGGCTCTTGTTTGAGTTTTGAAGCCGTTTGGGGTCCCGTCGATGCTTCACTTGATTTTGCTGTGGGGAAAATGCCGAGCTTTGATATGTAGCCAAACGATGTCCAATTGACCTGAAATTTGACGGGGAGCCTATTGGAGTCATTTTGAGACGTTCCATGGGCTCCGTTTTGGATGTCATGGTCCCGGGTTGCTCCGCCGCCGGTAGGCTTGATTTTCTCTCGGAGCATCGAAACCTGGTAAACGTTGTCGGAATGACCTGAAATTTGACGTGCAGCCTTTTGGAAGCATGTTGAAGCCACTCATGCACTTGGTTTGATGAGCGAAGGCTTCGGTGGTTCCCGCCGCCGGGAGGCTTGATTTTGCTGCTCGAGCATTGATGGAGGGTCAAACGTTGTCGGTTTGACTTGAAATTTGGCATGGAGCCCTTTTGAGACATGCTAGAGTCATCTATAGGCTCTGATCGAAGTTTTGACATCTCTGATGATGTCGCCGCCGAGAGCTCCTGTTTAGCTGTCGGAGAAGTGAAGTTAGGCCAAGTGTTGTCGAAATGGCCCGAAACTTCATGTGTACTCTTCTCTTGGCTATCTTGAAGGATCTTGCAGTTTTTGTTTGATTCTGACAAGATTTGATTTTTTGGAGAAATTGCATTGCCTATTTATGGCAGGTTGCGACTTCATGCAGCTTTCTTGATGTTAAAGAGGCAAAGTGACATTTTTGGTGTCAACAGTTTTGTAGAAATCTAGAACCCAGTGTAGACACCTCACTTGGCCCCCTATGATAGACTTAAACACCTGTCATATATAACGGTGCCCCCATTTCACCCATAATTGAATGGTTAATGGCATAATTAAGATTAATTAATGACGATGAAGATGCTTGTTGAAAATTTTATGCTTAGTTCAACGACCTTTAGAAATTCGTGAGAGAAAAGGCCGAATCGCGTTGAGACCTCAAGTCTGACCCACTACTCATACAAGACTTAGGCTACAACACTATCCCAAGTCCCTTCCAGACTACATAGGACACACTCAAGTTGATCCTAAAGATATTACACTTAGTTTACCTAAGTACGATGCAATTAGTATGATTTAAACAGTTAGAATCTTTGATCCAGATATCCCTACTATTTTCTGAACTCTAATCACTATGACACATGGACCAAAAGATTCTACGTTCCGAGAGCTTTCCGTTGATATATAGAATGTCCAAATCCGATGAACGAATCAAAAGATATGGTCGTCGGAAGATTACATTGCGAAAACCCCACCAGGCACATACCTGGGCGCCCATGTAGGTGCGCCCATGTCCCAGAGTTGTACTTGGGCGCCCACACAGGTGCGCCCAGGTCCCTAATTGCCCTAGGAAGGCACTTAGGTGCACATTTAATCGCATCCCACTTTACCTTTCATAGTTTTGACCCGATCTCGATCTAAGAAATAAACCGAAACCAAACCTCGAGCCCGTTTGACCAAGACATGACATGGGCGCACCTGTGGGTGCGCCCAAGTCCTGGAACCAACTTGGGCGCCACCCCATGTGCGCCCAAGTCCCAAGATGCCTTAAAAATGCACTTTGATGCATACTTAGGTACGATTGACTCTACTCTTCGCAGTTTCGACTTGGTTTAGACCCAAAGACAATCCGGAACCGGACCCTAGACCCATTAGGCATCAAAATGAGACATGGGCGAAACCATGTGGGCGCCCAAGTCATGGGATCCACTTGGGCGTACCTCCATGTGCGCCCAAGTCTCCGAGAGCCCTAATCTCACCTTGGTTTGCAAGAAACCCTTGGAAACTCGTGCAAGAAGTAGCCCTAACCCTTCCTCCACGTCAAAATCACTATAAAGAGACCTCACATACTACTTTTGCAAAAGAGGCTACCAAAAAGAGAGAAAAAGTAGAGTAAAAAAGAGAGAGAAAGAGAGAGGTCACGAAGGAGATCTCTAGATCTAGAAGAAAGGAGGAAGGAGATTGCTTTGGTTCTCCAAGATCAATAATGGAGAAAGCCTCCCAAAGCCACGGACTTGCGCAAGAACTTCAACATAGGACTTAAGAGTACGATTCGAACCGGTATTTCGGGATTTCTTTTGTTTATTTGTATTCCACCAGCATTTTTGTTTAGAAACATGCTTAGGGTCATGCACACATTGTAGATCTGCATTAATAGTACTAGGTTATAGTAGGTCTAATATTCAGTATTCATTCCTCATTAGGAACATGCTTAGGATCATTCATAGTTTGTAGATCTGCATTATTTGCATCATTCTGAACTCGTGATTAGAATAGATCTTGCATCCATATCGTTTTCATTAGGAAAATCCGAATCTGAAAGGAAAGGTGTTAAAAAACAAGAGAAGAGTACTTGGGCGCCACTGTGTGTGCGCCCAAGTCCCAAGAGTGGGATTTTGACCCTAGTCTCATCCCGCTTGCAATTTCTCTCTCAAATCTGGATTTCTATTCATATAAGTTAGTATTAGTACCTTCGGACTTGTGACTTTGTATTCAAAATCGCGCGAAAAGCATTGAAAAAGAAACAAAAGAGGAAGAAAACACAGAAAAGCACTTGGGCGCCCATACAGGTGCGCCCAAGTTCCAAAATTGGAGATTTGACTCCCGTTTTCCATTTCGCGCGCATTTTGCTTCGGAAATCCGAGTCCATCTTCGTATAAGTTGATATCAAAGCATTCGGATTTATTAAGAGTATTGAAAGAATCGAAAAGGGACCAAACATATCATTGAAAAGAAGAAAAAAGTACAGGAAGGTACTTGGGAGCAACCGTAGGTGCGCCCAAGTCCCTGCAAAGGGATTCACCCTCGAATCCTTGTGCTTGCATTATTATTTTCAAGTCCGGAAGTTTTGACATTGATAATTCATAGTATTACCTTATACTTAGTCTCGAATTGTTAGAAATCATATCGGGACATCGACAGAAGTCTGAAATACATCACAACCTGCAGGGGGGACACTTGGGCGCCACTGTGTGTGCGCCCAAGTGCCATTCCACAATTGTGATGATTTCCATTGATTGCTGAACTTCTAGACTTCGAATCTTCAAATTATCATACTTAGGTTGCATCGTTTGCATAAAATACCAAAAAAATCATAAAGTCATAAAACTCTTCCCTTCTCATCTTGCTCTTTAGTAATTAGAGAAGAGAACAAAAAAATTAAAAGAAATAGAAAAATACATAAAAAGAAAAAGAGTAGACATTAATTAAGTAGAAAAACCCTAGATTGTTCTTTAGGATAGCTCACATAGTTTTTGCATAAAAAACCAAACACAAAAAAAAAAAGAGTGATAAAACACTTCTCCTCTCATCTTGCTCACTAGTAATTAGAGAAGAGAACAAAAAGAAGTAGTAGAATTATAGAGTTAGACATTAACTAGGTAATCCTAGGTCAATCCAATAATGCTTGAGTGAATTAATAAACTTAATCAACCCTTATCAATTAATTCGAAGCAATTAATTAAAACACTCAATTAAAATCCACATACTTAATTAATCAATTAAATCCCTAAAACTTATTAACAACTCCTAATGAAACCCCTAATTAAATAAAACTTTAATCAACAAGTCCCAATTAAAATCTCGATTAACAAACCTAATCAATAAGCTTTAATTTATTAAAAGAAATTAACTTAAAGACACCCTAGAAGATAACAAACTACTAGACCGACACTTAGGAGCAACCACAAGTGCTCCCAAGTCACCCCAGACACTTAGGAGCAACCACAGGTGCACCCAAGTCACCCTTGACACTTAGGAGCAAACACAAGTGCGCCCAAGTCACCCCAGACACTTAGGAGCAACCACAGGTGCACCCAAGTCACCCTCGACACTTAGGAGCAACCAGAAGTTCGCCCAAGTCATCTCAGACACTTAGGAGCAACCACAGGTGCGCCCAAGTCATCCCAGACACTTAGGAGCAGCCATAGGTGCGCCCAAGTCACATTTAGTTTGGGAATCACCGAATCCCTATTAATTTCAAACTTCGACCCATATCAACACACTAGAACACCCTTACGATTTGAAACAACTATAGCCAGTAGCCCAAATTAACCTAAAAGATTAAACCGACTTAAGCCACAAAAACATCCGCATAAGTACCAATCCCTTGACACTTAGCCTCCCATAATCATTAAGAAATCTAATTAATTGAAACCTAATTTAATTCCAATTGACACAACACAATAAAAACACAGTTAATTCAAAGAACATCAAACGATAAACACTCAACCTCAAATTAACCCAGAAACAAGAGAAACACGAAAACCGGACACTTGGGAGCAACCACAGTTGCGCCCAAGTCACCTTTTAAACTTAGGCGCCCCCACAGGTGTGCCCAAGTCCATTTCCACTCCCTTGGGACCACCGAATCCCCATCCATTTCCAATTTCGATCTAGATCATTACCTTAAAACTATCACAGAATCAATAACAACCTTTAAATCAAAACCTTGATCAACTTAGACTCGTCCGGCACTTCAAACCGAGCCAAAGTGACCAAAAGATTTGAAATTCCAACTTGGGCGCCACTACTGGTGCGCCCAAGTGCACAGGAATACATAGGCGCATGCACAGGTGCGCCCAAGTCCTCTATCACATCCAAGTTGAGAACCTTGGTTTCGTTTCGAATCCTGGACTTAAGACTATTAAAATTAATTGACCCAAAGTTAAAGACAACATCAAAACAGAAGCCTACATTGATTAGAACCCCACGATATTCCAAAATCTAGCCAACACCAGCGCAAACAACCGAATCACAAAGAGCAACCACTTGGGCGCCGCTACAGGTGCGCCCAAGTCACCAAGAGGACCTAGGCGCCACCACAGGTGCGCCCAAGTCCTCCCGTCCATCACTTCACTGGTTTCGACACCTTTTGATCATTTAAATTGAAACTCAAAATTCCAGAACCTTTGGCATACTAAAACAGAACCTTAAAACACTCTTAACTCATCCCTAAATAACTCTTAATCAAACCACAACTTAAAACAAACGAAATCAAATTAATAAGCTGTTTAGGCATAGAAGCTATCAAATTTAGACAATTTACACCCTAGCATTAGATCGGGTTTCCTCATTAGATAGATTAGAGCATTAGGCTTCGCCCCATCACTTTTCCTGTTCCGTTAAGGGACCGGGAGAGCTAATGTGGGCGGTCTAGGACCTTAGGTTTAGGGTTAATCCGATGATCAGTAATAAAGCATTAATTATGTAAATCCAAGTAAAATCCTCTAGTTAGGCCCTTCTAGCCCCAATATCAAAAATCCATAAAAACTATAAAACCAATAAAATAAACCCAAAAAGATTTTTCCTTTATTTCTTCCTCCACCTCAGGTGCCAGATATTTAATTGAACTTAATGATAAAAGGGAAAGAAGAACTGATTTCTAAAATTGAATAAATGAGAATGACGAGATGAGATGAATGATTTCGCACACGCTTTTAAAACAATCACGGCCCATCGGCCACTCTAAAACAAATATCGGCCCATCGGCCACCTTTAGTCAATTACGGCCCATCGGCCTTTCACCTTTATCACTCATGTATCGCACACGAAAAACACAGAAATCACAAGTCAAAGTCTCATTTGCATCATTGTTTTGGTTTGCAAAGTCAGCCTTTAAACCCTATTTTGCCAAGGGATTTGAAGGGGGTACCCGGGAACGGGGCCGATCCTCTTCTTAAATATTTGGCACCTCCCCCCTTTTTATTTTCTTTATCTTAATTCTTTTACTTTACTTGGATATACTATGATTTTGCTATGTGAGGATTAATCTTTATTTGGACTTTAACGCGTAACCCTGAATTGACCCTGTATTAAAGAGACCCAAAAAGACCCAAATTAATGTGACAAGACAACCGTCGTGTGTTGTCGGCAGCACATTAGACGAGAGGAAGAACCCACCTATTTATCTTCTCCCATTTTTCTTCGGCTTTCGTCGAAGGACGGTGTTACGGCCGTTACCGTAGCTGGCGATCGTGATCCGTCGATTTTGAGGGTAGTCGGAATCCTCACTTTCGACGTAAAATTAAAATAGCACATGTATAGATGAATGGAGATTCTTCCCAAGCCCCATTGGTTGGCGCGGGGGGGTCGAAAATTCACATCCGACACCCAGGACCCACAAGAAGGAAGAATTAAGAAGAGGTCCAAAATCATAGCAGCGGGTCCCACGCCCCAGGGGTGCTCACTTGAAAAAAACACCTATAATTTCTGGAACTCTAATTGCCTCAAAAGTCAGCTCATCTTGACCTACTCACAGAGAGCTTTCCACTGATGTGCAAAACTCCAAGAGCTGACGAGCGGATTGAAATATGAGAAACCTGGGTCCCGACAATGATGCTTTGGACCAAACCCCATTGCAGCCCACCATTTGGGTCCTAAATCTCTTATTCAGACCCAAGACCTAGCCCAATGAACTCCAACCCATTAAACCAAGTCCAAAATCACACCGAACCTAACCTGACCCATTGCCCCTAATAAACCTAGCCTAAGTTCCAAAACCCACCTGAACCTAACCCATCTAAGCTCGGACCCAAGACCTGGCCCAAACTCCTCAGCCCATCACCTGCATAAGGGAGGGAGAGTCCACAAGATCTAGGAAGCAAAGTCCCAGATCAAGAGAACTCTCCCATCCCCCTGATATCTCTCCCTCCCTCTCAATCTCTAACTCCCTCATCTCTATCTTTTCTCTCTCTCACACAACCCTATCTCTCTCCCAGGATGTCATGCGCAGAACACCCCAAAAATCCCTCACGTCATTAGTTTTTTTTCCTTTCTTTCTCTCTCTTTCTTTTTTTCTCTCAATCTCCACTCTCTCACGTGCATCCTTTTCTCTCATTAATCTCTTTCCATTTTCTTTCTCTCTATCTCCTACATCCCTCACTCACCTATTATACGAGACCAAAGAAAAAAATTGATGTGTGAAGGAAGACGAAGAAGGATGGAGGTATAGATTTGCTACTTGTAATCAAAGGAGAAATGGTGTAAGTTGATTTATTTTAATTGAATTTATGGGGTAAGCAAGTTTAATTTAAAATCTAATTTTCAATTTATTAATCTATTTTCTTTATTTATGTATTTTTTATGCCTTATTTTCGAATGATATACTGCATGCTTAAAGGCCTCTAAATACTTAAAATTTTCGAAGGAGACTAGACTCTTTCTGAAATTTATCAAATATTAATAAATATGATTTTTCAGATTTTGGGTCTTTAATGAAATCGCCCATATTTTCAGTATGTAGAAAACAACTAAACACTAACCCTTAGATTGCAAGGTTCTCATTCAATCTTGAATTTTAATTTAATTATTTTTGAATTATTAACATCTCCAATTGGTTTTCTGATTATTTTTATGGTGGATGCAATTTTTAGTATAGTTAGACTAGGTTTCTAGTTTAGAATTTTTCTTTAAATCGGGTTGAATTAATTTTATTCAGATTTGAATTTAATTTTTAATTAGAGTAGGATCTGTGATTTTTATAGATTTTTGATAGGCTAGCACTAGTTTTCCAATAGGACAAGTACATCGTGATCATTGGCTCCCTGTGGATTGACTTGGTTTCACCGGTTATTACTACAATCGTGACGACCTACACTTGGGGCACAATCAAGTTTTTTGTGCCGTTGCCGGGGAGCTTACAAGTGCATGAAGGTAATTTTCTAAACCTCCTTTTTAATTGCTTTATGGGTGTGGTTTAATTCCGATCATCATTCTAGATTAGGGGTAGCATGCATGGAATTCTTAGACCAGCCCTTGGACATTAAAAGGGGGAATTGAAATTCTGATTTTTAACTAAAATTGGCTAATTTCATATTTGAAAAATAATTCTTGCTGTTTTTTTTTAAATCTCATTTTTTCTTGAAAATTGCCTTGATTTCTTGTCCTTATATTACGCGAGCAGAACATTGAACAATGCATAGATTAATTATTCCACTACTGAAAAAGAATTACTGGTAGTAGTCTTTGCATTAGACAAATTCCACTCGTATCTAATAGGATCCAAAATTATTATTTTCACTGATCATTCTGCTCCTAAATACCTTTTTTCCAAAGAAGATGCTAAGCCCAGATTGATTAGATGGATCCTACTAATTCAAGAGTTTGATTTAGAAATACGTGACAAAAAGGGAGTAGAAAATGTAGTGGCAGACCATCTATCTAGACTTGTCATCTCTGATTCTTTAGAGCCTACACCAATACGAGACCAATTTCCTGATAAACATTTATTTTCTATTTCCCAATCCCCATGGTATGCGGACATAGCAAACTATCTTGTTATGGGCATGGTTCATCTAAACTAGAGTTATTTTTCTCATCTGGGCTAATTCTTATTCTTTGTCTTTTGGGATTTCTTAGTAGACTTTGATTTAATGGATTTGCAGGTCCTTAGGGATAGAATGTGGAGTGTGGAAATGCATTTAGGACTTCCCTTTGGGTTGTGATGGACCTGAAAGAAATCTTCCGTCCTCTCCTTCCGCACCCCGGGGGCTGACCTGGGTCTCGGCGGAGGAGGGAAAATCTCGAGCATCAACATTTTTGTACGGGTATGCCAGATTTACTTTCTACTTGGAATTTGGAATAGTGATAATCCGGAGATTCACCTTCACAAGTGGAAAGGAAATCAATCCTTTTTTCTAACTTTTCAAATTGCACAAATATTAAGAAAAGAGACAAGTTTTTAGAATGCCGTAAGAGGCGTTTTTGTTTGTTTGCCGTGAAAGGCGATTTTGCCGTGAAAGGCGTTTTTACAAAACTCATCAAATATGAAAGACCAGAATTGTGATTTCTTTTTGTCTCTTTAAGAAATACAAACTACAATAGAAAAGGAAGAAAAGGGATCTAACTTCTCAGGAGATTGTGGGGACACGTTGAGATCGACGGTAGCAAGTCATGCATGGACTTCGCCATCGTCCTTCAAATGAGAACATGTGATACTTTGATTCTTTGGCTTGGCTCCTAACCTCAGTTTTTTAAAGGACAAGGACCAAGAGAAGGTCCTATATCCAATGAAAAACCAAGTAAACGGGCTGAAAAGCCGCGTTTAGGCCATGTTGGAGAAGGAGGTGACCTTGGTGGGGGTGGCCCTCCAAGGGACGTTGATTACCTTGTGGTGCTTCCGGGAGCAAAGTAGCAGGACTTCGTCTCTCTCTTGGATTTTCTGGTTTTTCACAGCTTGCACTTGGGATCTCTTTTCATCATGCTTTCTTCTTGGAATGGACCTCCTTTTATAGGCCTTTGGTAGCCATGAGGTGTTTATTGGCATTGATGGCCATGATGAAAGAATTGATGAGGAGTTACAAATCGATTTTGTAACTCCTTTTTCAAGGCTTCTGATTGGCCGATGAAGGTAGTGGGTATTTAATCACCTTTATGCTTCATGATGATGGGAGTTTCATGGGTTTAATGCCATGATTGCTTGGATTTGTAACTCCCAAATGCTTGGTTCTGATTGGACCGTCCAAAATAATGAGTTAATGACTGCTTTAATGGGTCAATTAACGACATTAAGTGGTTGCCAAGGCATGTGAAGAGTCGCGGGCCGTGCTGCGCCTTTTGAGATTCTTCTTGTGATCATCACGGGTGGATCCACGCATTATTTGATGTCGGATTGCGATGCAATTTCAGACATTGATTGACGTTGGTGGGCCGGTGACCTCTGTCTTGTCGATTTCACGATCGGTCGGACAGAAAGTGCACTTTCTTGGTCAGCCGGTTGGCGATCTTGAGGCGATCGGTGATGATTTCATGCTTTTGACGGCGGATCCGAGATGTCGACGAAGATCAGTGGTTTTGAAGCACCAAACATTGGATTTTCAGAAAATCACAGGGGCCAGAACACCCGAAACGCGAAAAGAATCGGAAAACGGACGATTTGGTGCAAAATCCGGCGACCCGGATTTCCAGCGTCGCCGGGCGACCATGCACCCAGGGTCGCCGGCGACCATAGGGCTTCGGCCCGTTTGGTCGCCGAGCGTCGTTTTCGACCGTTTTTTCGTCTTTTTCGTTCCTTTTTTCTTCCGTATTTTTCTTGACATTTTTCCTCAATTATTGACTTGATTTTCTTGGAGAAATCTTGACGAGAACCCTCGCGAAATGGGAGCACAAAGTTTCCTATTTTTCGGGAAAGCCGAAGACTTTGTAGCCGATTTTCCGTCAAGCGTCGAAACTAGGTCAAACGATGTCGGAATGACCTGAAAATTGAGGTGAAGCTTCTTGAGCAGTGGATAGGACCAACCATGGGCTTTTATTTGAGTTTTGAAGCCGTTTGGGGTCCCATCAATGCTTCACTTGATTTTGCTGCGGGGAAAATGCCGAGCTTTGATATGTGGTCAAACGATGTCCGATTGACCTGAAATTTGACGAGGAGCCTATTGGAGTCATTTTGAGACGTTCCATGGGCTCCGTTTTGGATGTCATGGTCCCAGGTTGCTCCGCCGCCGGTAGGCTTGATTTTCTCTCGGAGCATCGAAACCTGGTCAAACGTTGTCGGAATGACTTGAAATTTGACGTGCAGCCTTTTGGAAGCATGTTGAAGCCACTCATGTATTTTGTTTGATGAGTGATGGCTTCGGTGGTTCCCGCTGCCGGGAGGCTTGATTTTGCTGCTCGAGCATTGATGGAGGGTCAAACGTTGTCGGTTTGACATGAAATTTGGCATGGAGCCCTTTGGAGACATTCTGGAGTCATCCGTAGGCTTTGATCAAAGTTTTGGTGTCTTTGATGATGTTGCCGCCGGGAGCGCCTGTTTAGCTGTTGGAGCGGTGAAGTTGGGCCAAACGTTGTCGGAATGACCCGAAACCTTAGGTGTACCCCTCTTTTAGCTGTCTTGAAGGATCTCTCAGTTTCTGTCTGATTCTAACAAAATCTGATGCTTGAAGTAGCCTTGCCTATTTTTAGCAGGATGCAGCTTCAGGAGGCTTCTTGATGTTGAGGAGACATATTGACTTTTTTGGTGTCAACAGGTTGGATTTGGGAAAGAGAGGAGGAAGAAGACGAGTGGATCTGATTTTTTTTTTTGTCTGCTCAGGTTCGATATCGACCCTGACCTGTTTAGGGGAGGGTTGATATTGACCTTACCCTGTTTAGGGGAGGGTCAATATCTACAATAGAAAAAAGTGGTAAAAAATGGTTTTTTTGGCGAATTGCCCTATTTGGTGCAATTTTGTCTAATTTGTTCGATTCGCTCATATGGCCACATTAAGTGTTTTTTTGGATAAAATATTTTTATTAATTACATAGAATTGAATATCTTATATATGTTTTGTTGTTTTGTTACATTTTTAAATAATGTTACAAATACAGTGAGATTATAAAGTTATATAAAACTTGTTTCTTTTACTTGGAAATGAGATAAATCTTTATAAATATATGTTATAATCTACAATAATTACCAACAACTTAGTTAAGAATTTATTGATTTTTTCAAATATAACCAAACAAAAAAATATAATAACATTACTATAGCTGCATATATCAAAATGGGCACTGTAGGATCTTACACCCCATTAAGCTACCACTTATCCCAAAACCAATTAGTGATGGGAAACAGCACAACAATAGTTTTATGGTGAGCGCAACTCGACCACAGTTATGACCACTCAAGAGTGAGGGTGGACATTGACCTCAACAATCTCTCCCTCACCGGCGCCCTCGCCATGACTCCTGATGCGCAACTCGCAAAATGTGTGTCCCGTAACTCGAACACCCAACCTACTAGTATCTGATATCACTTGTAGGATCTTACACCCAATTGAGCTACCACTTATGCCAAAACTGTTATATTGTATGGTCTCAATCCATCAGATGATGTAATAAATTGATTTATTTCTTTATTTATCAATAATATCATGCTCTCCTTTCATGTGATGAATGGTGTTTTATTACTTATTGCACATAACCAATACTTATGACATGGTGGTTCTTGAGATGAACCGGGTCCCATTAGTATATTAGATGTGATATATGTGTATGGATGAGATCCACATACGGGAGACATGTGTCACAATTCTTATACTTAAATGTCTTCACAACCAGTGATGAGACTGGCATCTCATCTGATAAGGTTGCAGCACTTTGATCACTATGAGATAATGTGATTTGTCTCAATCATCAGAATGTAAAATTCCGGATCATAGTGTTGGAAGATTGGATGTATTGAAGGACCATGAGAAGCATCTTATGTAATACTGTCTCGATTTTAAGGTCTACTCTCATAATTCTCTAGCAATAGGCTCTCAATCCTGAGACATTGATGAACTCAAGTTTCTATCTATTCATTTGCTTTGAGTCACCAATGAGAAAGGCCAATTGTAGGTCAACACCTCGGTGTCTTGGGTACGTAGAAGTAGAATTGTGGGAACATCCAATGATCAAGATGTAATCTATCTATATTATCCCCTTGTGCCAATTAATAGATTTGTCATAAGTAAGTGCGCACCCATCTCGATTAAGAGTTAATTGGATGGTACTGATGATCACGGTGATTAATTGGGACTCAAGGATAATAAGATGTGAATCTAAGATTGGAAGGGACATGCTTTATCTAATTGATCCATGGATATTGATAGAGGGGCCTACTTGTGAGAAATTGAGAAGTTTAGGGTCTTCTTTGTAATTTATTCCTAAGATTGGAGTTTAATTGCATTTATATAGTGGTATTATTTGCAATTAACTGTGGGCCCAGATTGCACATGAGATGTGGGGTCGCGGTATCCCAGTTGGAGCCAGCTTTCTATGGAATCCCTAGTGGTCACCACGCTAGCCCAAGTTATTAGAAAGATACTAATCCTACTTGAACTCTAAAATGAAGGAATTAGAAAGGTACTATTTCTATTTGAAGTAAGACTTCTAATAGTGGTAATAGTAAGTTACTAATTGTTGTGGAAGTGAGATTTCTATAATAATTAGAAAGGATAAAGTTACTAATTCTTAATGGAAGTAGGACTTCTAATTAATTAGTAAGAGGAGATTTGCGAGGTAAAGCGACGAGTAGCTTTTTGGAGTCGATGTGCCTCGAAGAGAAACTTGGAGGAGAGATTCCAACTTGACCAAGAATCTTGAGCTTTTTTTTTTTTTTTTTTTAATAGCCTTCTGAGTTTCCGGGGGAATTTTATGGTAGTGAGAGGGATCACGTACCATCTCAAGGCAAAGTTTTGAAAATGGCATGGGGTATTTGGATTTTGGGTTTTGGATTTTGGTTTTTGACCTTGTGACCTAAAAAGCTGTATGTGGCAGGTTAGGGGGTCGGGGTTTGATTTTGGTTTCGACCTTGTGACCCAACAAGCTGTATGTGGCAGGTTGGGGGGTAAGATTTGGTTTGTAGGTTTTGGATTTTGATTTTGGTTTTGGTCTTGTGACCTAACAAGCTGTATGTGGCGAGCTAGGGGATCGGATTTTGGTTTTGTGAAATGTCAATTTCAAGATTTTGGCTCAATTTGGTTCATGAGGTTGAATGGTTTGGTTTTTGGAAACTCATGAGACTTTCCTTTTTTTCTCTTTTTTTTTTTTTGAATGGTCCCATCAACTCAAAAGAGGCATGGGACTCTCTTTTTTTTTTTTTTTGCTCTTTTCTTTCTTTTTTTTTTTTTTTTTTTTTTTTTTTTTTTGCTCTTGGTAAGAGGAATATTTTGACTAAAAGCCACTTTTAGTGCCTAGGTGGTCAAACCTGGCTCATATGGGCTAACCCATGGGACCTTAGGCTTTGGAGATGGCCCAGATCTCATATAGTGTCATATTTGTAAAGAATATCCAAAAATATCTCTTTTGTGTAGAGAATATCTAAAAATATCTTTACTTGGAGAGAATTTCTCAAGTTTTCTTTTTGTGGAAAGATTCTCTCAAAATATCTTTCTCTTTGGGAAAGTAGCTAAATTTTAGCACTTACCTCTTTTCTTTCTCTTTGTTTCCTCTTTTGGCTTGCTCTCTTCTATAAAAGCAAAGAGGGTTGGTGCTTTTGCTCCATTACTTTCTTTTGCAAGAAATCTTCAAGAGTGCTCCCCAAGGCAAGAAGTGCTTTCTCTGCTTCAAGGATCTCCAAGCTTTTCTTCTTCTTCTCCATCAATGGCTTCAAGTAAGTTTTCTTCCTCATCAAGAATCTCCATTGTAGAAGTACCTTCTTCATTTTTTCTTTTCTTTTCTTTTCTTTCTTCTCATGCACGTCTTCTTTTTTTTTTTTTTTTTTTCGTGCTTCTCTTTTTTCTTTCTTTCTTTTTTTTTTCTCTTTTTTCTTTTCACAGTTTTTTCTTCTTTTTTTTTTTTTTAAAACCATGTACTCTCTTTCTTTTTTTGTTTTTTTTTTCAGCATGTTTCTTTTCTTTTTTTTTTTTTTTTTGCCGTTTTTTTTTTTTCTGGCTGTATGGACAAGTCCGTACGGACCTGACCGTACTGCCACGTGGTAGTGGGCCACGGCCTGTGGGCCAAAATTTTTATTTTTATTTTTTTTTATTTTTATTTTTTGCTGAGATTTTTTTTTCTCTATTTCTTTTTCTTTTTTCTTGTTTGCTCACTATGATAATGAGGCTATGCAATTTCAATATGTATGCATTTTTTTTTGTTTGATGCATCAAGATAGAAGGCTAGAGTCTCTAGGTCAAGCCAACATGATTTTTGACATGGACAAAGTTTGATTGGTTTTGACCAAATTGGGTTGGAATTGGTCAAACTTTGGTCAAGGTTTTCCTAACATTTAATGCATGATGATATTATTTGATGCATGAGTTTTGGTAAATAGATTTGGAAGTATGATGATGCATACCTGAAAATCTTTTGCAAGTGTTGGGATTTTGAGCTCGCAGCGATGTTGAGCTCTTTCTCGGTCTTGCTGGATTTTGAGGAAGTTTTGCAATTTTTGGATTCTGAAGCTCGCAGCAATGTTGAGCTCTTTTCCAGATTTTACGGAAGTTTGATGAGATTGGCTTGTTCTCGCAGCGGTGTTGAGTTCAAGCCTTCTTTGAGAATTCTCCACTGACTATGAGCTCGCAGCGATGTTGAGCTCATCTTCTGGCATCCTGTCTTTTTCGGAGTATTTTCCTTTTCTTCGGAATTGCCCCAGAACCATGTCAAAATTTTGCTAGAATTTTTGTAGCAGAATTCTGTCATTTTGATGTTGACTGATCTTTTCTCTTCCACCTTTTGCAGGTAGTTCTTCTAGAACGAACAAAGGTAAAGGTCCTGTTACTGACGCACCTCATCGGTCTGCTAGATCCTCCAATGCTGCCGTTCAACAGGCTTGGGAGAAGGTCCAGTTTGTGGAGAAAAACTTGGAAGAATGCGATTCCCTCAATCGTGATGAGATGAGACAGCGATTGATCGCTCTCAAGGATGAGGAGTTCTATAAGATCATGGTAAGCAGCCGTCCCTGGGTTACGGACGATCAGAGCGTTGTGCTCAAGCCTACCTTCTTCTTCGGTGATGCAGTCCCCGACGACTTGACATACCAAAGGAGATGTTTTCAGTTCTCTTACACAGCAGATGGTGAGGAGAGAACTATTTCTACCCGGTCGTCTTTTGATCGGACCATCTCGATCCTGAGCCTTTCTCCCACGTGCCCTAAGAGGGAAGATCCTCCGAGTTGGGTGAAGAGGACCAGTGTGATCAAGACTGAGGTTTTTGTTGGTGGACCTTCCGGTTTTGCAGAGAAGCCACCTGTCCGTATGGACGTGTTGATGCCAGCCAGTGGCTACCAAGGTTCTAATCATCCATCGATCGATTTGAGACCGGTGGGCCTTGGCGTTTTTCGGGGTGACGGCAGCAATTGGGTGAAGCCTTTTCGACTTCGTGGCCGTTTCAGTGCTAACTTGAGCTGGGAGTCATGGACTGATCACACCTTGAGGATTGGTGAGGCCGTTCTTCGGGAGGCCAAGATTTTTGACGCGGTTCGCACTTTTCGGCAAACCGTCGTTTTCTCCGATGAGGCTTTCATGGCCATGCTGGAGTCATTCCTTCCACAAACCAACACCTTCATTGTGACGAATGGTGAGATTGGTTTTTCTTTGAAGGAGCTGAGCGCCATCACCGGATTGCCTATCCTCGGCAAACTCTATGAGGAGTTTATGCCTATTGACAACGTCCTTGAGGAGCAGTCTGAGGAGTTTAGGCTTGTGTACTTTCAGCTCGTCGCCTTCTACGATTTTTTGAAGGAGAAGGAGGGCTCGAAAGTTAGATGCAGCAGTTGGAGGAGTTGCAGCTCCAACTTTTTTTACAGCGGGGATTCTTCTGATGGCATGACCCAGGATGTGAGGGCTAAAGCATCAAGTTTGAAGAAGATCGCTGCTATGCGAGAAGATTTGAAGAAGTTCTTCGCAAGCACAGATGCCATTTCTCCTGACATTGCGTTGCGGAGAGATCTCGCTGTTTACCTCACTTACTGGCTGGGTGAGGCTATTTTTGCTGGAGGAGATAGGACGCACATCAGGCCGCACTGTATTTTTTCGGCTTGTCAGATGGCGTTTGGAGAGCGGCTGGCTTTGGTACCTGCTCTTTACTCCTATTTATGTACCGAACTGCAGGCTGCTGCTTTCCTGGTTCGGCTTGGGCTCCCCATGAACAGGGTATTTTCTGCCCACATCTTCTATTCGTGGTATGTATACCACTGTCCTAGCTTCCATCGTTTGGGAGTTGCACAAGACGAAGATCCCTTTATGATTCGTTTGGCTAGAGGGACAGCCGTTCACGAATCATTTTTATCTGCCCGTTTAAGGATCCGACGATTTAGGGACGTCGAGATTGGGCAGTCTTCAGTGAAGCTTTCTCCGGGCTTGCGGAAGAAGGCTTTTGAGTTTGGTGTCTCCCGTGATTCGACCAGGGCAGGGTCGGGAAGACACTATGCTTTGATAGACGCGGAGAAGAGGTGGCTCTTCAACATACGGGTTGGTACGATGGTGTACCGCAGACATCTTTTCGTCGATATCCAACCGTATGTCCCTTCGCGTTTTGCATTGCAGCTTGGCTTCTCTCAAGGCGTTGTTGGAGCGCCTTCAAGCATGGTGAAGCGTTTTGGAGGTCTGCAAGATGGGAGAAATGCATGGGCTTTTTATAGCGCCGAGGATACTACCGCCATGATTTCTTATCCTGAGCTGCCCACCTTCCGGACTGCTAGCTTCACGAAGTGGTTCGTGGAGAGCTTTTCAGTGTACCGGGGGCTTTCCAAGAAAGAGCTTGATATTAAGCAATCTCCTGGGAAAGGTCTTGGCAAATCGGATGGTGTCCGTCGGGAGGAAGTTTTGGCCTTCCTTTCTGGAGAGAAGCACAAGATAGGCTTTCTCAACGGGCAGGACATCATCAGATCAGGAGCTGCACAGGGGATTCCTGGTGAGGTCCTGAGACAGCTGGAGGAGGAGGAGGCCGAGATCGATGCTATGATACAGGCAGAGCATACGAAGGCTTCCATGGAGACTACTGAGAAAAGTAGACCATCCAGTGAGGACTCTTGGGAGAGGCCTGATGTTGATAGTGTGGCATGATCGTCGAGCAGATTGACCCGCCGAGGCAAGAGGAGGAGAGGACAACGCCGTAACATGAGACGGCACGATAGTCCTTCTGATCTTGAAGTTCCTCTCACCATTGCTGAGGAGGTGTCTGAGGATGCTGACGAGCCTCCGGAGAAGAGAAGCAGAGAAGAGGAGATAGCTGGTATGATCCATTTTCTTTCCTTTTGTTTCTTCCTTCCCTCTTTTTTTTTTGTGAAAGATTTTGTTTTGATCCGCTAATTCTTTTTTTTAGCAGAGGATGATGACCTGGTGACGCCTGAGGTTCCTGCCGATGAGGCGATGACGGATCCAGTCGTGGCATCTGAGGAAGAGCCCAAGGACTCTGGAGTGGTTCCAGAACCTTCACCTGGTATGATTTGCTTTGGCTTTTGCTTTTTTGTCTTCTTTTACTGTCATTTACTAACATGTAGCTGACTTGCCAGAGGATTCCGATGATTTCGAGCCATCCATGGACGCAACTTTTGACGATGCTTCGGATGAGCTCAAAGAGGCAGAGAGTACTCCGCCGGTCGTCGAAGCAGGTATACTTGCAATAATAATCTTAATATATTTTTGACAAGATTATATTCATACCTTTTTGTCTTTTTCTTTTTTCCTTTGACAGATTGTGAAGCACCAGGAGAGATTCCTCCGTCTTCCTCAGAGCCAGAACAGGGGATACCTGCGGCTGATGCAGAAGTAGGGGCTTCTTCCACTTTCAATGAGTCAGCTTCTTCCGTTGGAAAGAGTTTATTGATTACTCTTCCAATGGAGCATGACGTGGGCAGTCAGGCACCAGAGCATGGCGAATCCTCATCTGCACCGCACCTTCAGTATGCAAGGAAGGTGTTGAAGACTGTTTTGAGCTCATGGGTTGAGACTCTTTCTTCAGGTCATTTGGAAGCTGGTTTTGGCATGATCAAGCATGTACAGGACATCCTCGCTGATAGCAAAGAAGTCGGTCTGGACATTGGAAGTGCCAAGGATTTTGTTGAGGAGATCATCACCTTGGGGAACAAATGGACTGAGACCAAGAGTTTCCCAGATGGTGACTTCTTTGATGAGATGTTCTTAAAACCTTCCAGCAAAGTCAAAGCTGAGCTGACGGAGGTCACGAAGACTCGGAGGCAGATTGTTCGAGAGAAGAACGTTACCGAGTTATCCATCATGGGGCTGAAACAAGACTTGGACCGCCTTGATAAGGAGGTCGTTGAGGCTAGGTAACGTCTTGATCTTTTAGAGGAAGAGGTTGCTGCCAAATGGACCGCCATTGTGGAGGCTCGTGACAAAGAGGGGACTCTCATACGCCAGGTTGAGGAAGCTGAAGGTAATGTCCGGAGGAAGACTCAGGAGCATGAGCAGTGGCAGGTCCTCTGGGAAGAACTTCCTCGTGCTGCAGATGGGTCACGACATTCGGCCGCGTTTTATGGGGACATTTTGAAGGAGCGTGGCCTAAAAACTTTGGAAGTTAAGGCCAAGGGTTTGCTTGAGGAGTTGAACCTTTGGTTGAAGACCATGTAGGATTGAGCTCCTGAGTTGTAACAAACTCTTTTTCCCTTTTTCTTTTTTTTGGTACCTCCATGTATAAACAATTTTTGTACTATATTTTGTATCCCCTTTCTTTCACTTAAATCATTTTTTGATGAAAACAATTTTGAGCAAAAGTTTGATGGGAATGTTTGTTTAAGGATTTGATCAAAAGGTTGTCATTTTGTGAAAATCTTTTGTCAAAGGGTTGTTTTGGGCATGAAAGCCAATTTTTGTGGCGGAAAGCCTTGTTTTTGATGGTTTGAAAACCAAAATTTGGATGGCGAGAAAGTCTAATTTTGTGGCGTAAGAGCCAAAATTTGTTTTGCGGCATGGGAGCCAAAATTTTTGGATGGCGTGAAAGCTGAATTTTAGAATGGCATAGAAGCCGAATTTTGTTTTGTTTGTCTTGGCATTTATAGCCGAATTTTGGCATTTATAGCCAGATTTTGGCGTTTATAGCCGATTTTTTTTTGTTTTGTTTTGGCATTTATAGCCGAATTTTGAGATGGCATGAGAGCCAAAAATTTTGTTTGTGGCATGAGAGCCGATTTTGAGATGGCATGAAAGCCGATTTTGGCGTTTATAGCCGAAAAATTTTGTTTTTGGCATTTATAGCCGAATTTTGGCATTTATAGCCGGATTTGGCGTTTATAGCCGAGTTTTGGCGTTTATAGCCAGATTTTGGCGTTTATAGCCGAGTTTTTTGAAAACCAAGTTTTGTTTTATTGGCATGAAATCCGATTTTGGCGTTTATAGCCGAAAAATTTTTGTTTTTGGCATTTATAGCCGAATTTTTGGCATTTATAGCCGGATTTTGGCGTTTATAGCCAAGTTTTGGTTTTCAAAATGCAGGTATCGACTAAATGTCGCCTCCCCGCTGAATGGTCTTGCAAGTATCGATCGAATGTTGCTTCCTTGCTCATTCGGTTTTGCGAGTATTGATGGAATGTCACTTCCTCGCGGGTTAGGTTTTGCGAGTATCGATGGAATGTCGCTTCCTCGCGAATTGGGGTGCAAATATCGACTAAGCGTCGCTTCCCTGCTTTTCCCAAAACTTTTGGTTTTGCGGGTACTGACTTTGATGTCGTTTCTCCGCGATTTTTGAAATTTGAGGTTTTCTCGAACCATTTGAAATTTGGGTTGTGGATAGCAACTGGTATGTTGCATCTCCAAGATTTTTGAAATTTGGGTTGTGGATATCAACTGGTTTGTTGCTTCTCCACGATTTTTGAAATTTGCAAGTATCGAATGGGGTTCGCTTCCTTGCGATTTTTGGGTTTCGGACGTATCGAATGGGGTTCGTATCCTTCCGGGTTTTTTTTTGGTTTTACGAATATCGACTGAATATCGCTTCCCCGAGGTTTCTAAAAAACCATTTTTTGTTTAGAGACCCGAGGGTCATAAATTTTGACCATTTTGGTTGTAAAAGCCAAGGTAGACTAGGGTGAAAATTCCTGAGTCCTGGTTTTTATTTCAGACCATGAATTTTGGGTTCAAGGAATGAAATTTTGGTCAAGTCTGGGAAAAGGCTCCTAAACTTGGATTTTTGGATTTTGATTTTTTTTTTCTTTTTGAATAATGAAACGATGAAAGTAAGCATTGTTTTGAGAGATTGTTTTTTTTTTTTTTTTGGAAATTTCAACATAAAGATGAAAATTTCAAAAGAGGTGGGTTTGACGAGCAAGTACCTTGGAAATAGGCTTTAGCCGTGTAGATATTGCTCTGACCCGTTTGAGGAAGTCTTCAAGGGTAGTACCGCTTCAAGAACTTGCCGTTGATGGGAAGCATACATCTGTCTCCTTCCATGTTTAGAAGAGCGTATGCACCGTTGGAGAAGACTTTGTCGATGACGAAAGGTCCCTCCCATTTTTGTTCGAATTTACCTTTGGATTTGTGGGCAAAGACTATGGGTCTTTTTACTGCAAGAACCAAGTCACCCTTTTTGTAGGCGCGTTGCCTGACCTTTTTGTCGAAAGATCCTGCCATGCGTGCTTGGAACAACTCAATGCTTTGTAGAGCTTCGAGTCGTCTTTCATCGAGATTATCCAGCTCTTGGAGTCTCAATTTGACATTGCTTTCTTGCGTCGTGTCATTTTACAAAGATACCCTTAAGGAAGGAATTTGTACTTCCAAAGGGACAACAGCTTCGCATCCATAGACCAAAGAGAATGGTGTGCTATGGGTTTGTCCTCGAACGGTGGTTCGATAGGCCCACAAAGCTTCTAGTAGTTTGTCGCCCCAGTCTCTTTTGTGACTAGAGACCATTTTCTTGAGAATTTTGCAGAGTGTCTTGTTAAAGGCTTCTGCTAGTCCGTTCGCTGCTGGATTATATGGAGTCGAAGGACAACTTTGGATTTTGTACTTGTCGTAGAACCTATAGAATCTGTGATCCCGGAATTGTGGTCCGTTATTATGGACGAATCTTTTAGGTATGCCGAAGCGACAAATAATGTTGGTGCGCAAGAACTGAAGGACTGATGAAGTCTTCATTTCGTTGGGCGCAAATGCTTCCGACCACTTGGAGAAATAATCCGTAGCGGCGAAGATGAAGCGATGACCTTTACTTGATGGGGGAGAAATAGGACCTATGATGTCCATACCCCAGGCTTCGAAAGGCCATGAGATTGCGGTTGGATGTAGCCATTCTGGAGGCATGTGGACATAATCTCCGTGAATCTGGCATTTTTGGCAGCGCTTGGCAAATTGTATTGCATCAGTTACAATGGTAGGCCAATAATAACCTAGCCTTTTTATATGGTTGTAGAGCTTAGGGCCAGCCTGATGGGCTCCACAAAGACCAGCATGTACTTCTTTGAGAGTTTCCTCAGCCTCTTGTTGTGATAAGCAGCGTAGGAGTACTCCGTTGAAGGATTTTCTGTAAAGTACTTTTGAAGGTATATCCAAATGAAAGTTTGGGGCTCGTCTTTGGATGCTTACCCGCTCTTTTGGATCTTCAGGTAGTATTCTGAACATGATGTAATCAATGAACGGATCTCTCGAGTCGCCAATCGGAGGTTTGAGGATGGATATCCGACTTCCAACCACTTGGTGGCATTCAGCAACTGCTTGGTGTGTGTTGAGAGGAGGGAAAATCCTTCTTTGACACACTGTGACTTGCATGTTTTCCCCTTCTTGGATTGCCATGGATGCGGCAAGTCTAGCCAGGGCATCTGCACGGATGTTTTCACCTCTGAGGATATGGGACAGATGTTGAATTTTTGTCGAAGCGACTGCGCCTTATTGTAGTAAGGTAACAAATCAGGCTTCCTGACTTCATATTTCTGATTCATCTGGTTGATGACCAGTTGAGAGTCTCCAAAAACTTCCAGCATGGTGATGCCGGTTTCGAGGGCGAGTTCCAATCCAACAATCAGGGCTTGGTACTCAGCCACATTGTTTGAACATGGTTCCAGTAGCGAGAAGGCGTGTGGAATCATGTATTTGTCGGGGCTGATGAAGAGGATGCCGATTCCCGATATTTGCTTTTCTTTTTCATTTGTCCTGGTTGCACTGTCAAAGTACATGTCCCAGGAAGCGTTTGACATGGAAGTTTCCACATTGTAGACAAATTCATCTGGGAGATCATCCCTGAGTGGAGAATCTTTAGGCAATGGATGCTCTGCGAGGAAGTCTGCTAGAGCTTGGCCTTTGATTGCTTTTTGTGGTACATACCTAATATCAAATTGTGATAGAAGAATGGACCATTTTGCCAGTCGGGCATTGAGAGAACCTGCTTTTGTGACAAGGACCTTTAGGAGGTTGATCCTCGAAATCAGGTAGACTGTGTTCGACAGCAGATAGTGACGCAGCTTTTGTACAGCGAACATTACTGCAAGGCATTCCTTTTCGACTGGGGAGTAGCGATGCTCTGCACCTACCATCATGCGGCTAAGGTAATACATAACAGCTTCTTTTCCGTCGTCATTTTCTTGTGCGAGCAGAGCACCCAAAGAGTGGTCGAGAGCTCTTGTGTACAAGATAAATGGTTTTCCAGTTGTGGGGGCAGCCAGCACTGGAGGTTTGATGAGGTATGCTTTGATGTCTTGAAATGCACTTTCACATTTAGCATCCCAGACAAAGTCCACGCCTTTCTTCATCAGGCGAGAGAATGGACGGCATTTCTCTGATAGATTGGAGATGAACCGTCGAATGTAGGCCAGCCTTTCTTGAAGCCCTTTTAATTCTCTTAGGGTTATGGGAGATGGCATTTCCAGGATAGCCTTGACTTTGGTGGGGTCAAGTTCTATTCCAGCTTTCCGTACTATGAATCCGAGAAACTTACCCGATGAGACACCGAAGAAGCACTTTAGTGGATTCATCCGCAATTTGTGTTTGCGAAGTCGGAGGAAGACTTCTCGAAGATCATCGAGATGGTCTTCTTTTCTTCTGCTTTTTATGGCGAGGTCGTCAACATAGCATTCGACCGTCTTATGCTGCATATCTTGGAATATTTTCATCATAGCCCTCTGATATGTCGCACCTGCATTTTTCAGGCCAAACGGCATAATAGTGTAGCAATATACGCCGAATGGTGTCCGAAATGATGTATGCCTTTCATCTTCAGGATGCATCTTTATCTGGTTGTAGCCAGAGAATCCATCAATGAATGTCATTCGCTCGAACCCATAGGTGTTGTCAATCATCACCTCTGGTATGGGGAGCGGGAATTCATCTTTAGGACATGCATTATTCAGGTCTCTGTAGTCGATACAGACCCTTATCTGCCCATTTTTCTTTGTCACGGGGATGATGTTGGCCAACCATTCAGGATGTTGTTCCTCGCGGATGAAGCCAACGTTTTTGAGTTTCTGAACTTCTTGTTCAATTTTGTCCATCACGTCGGGACGGAATCTTCTTTGGCCTTGTTTGATAGGCTTGATTTCTTTTTGCAAGTTGAGCTTGTGGACTGCTACTTTGGGATCCAAGCCAGACATTTCGGCATAAGACCATGCAAAGCAATCAATGAACTCACGAAGAAAGGAGATATACTCGGGTAACTCATCATCCTTTATATTCTTGCTTATGAATACAGGACGTGGGTTATCAGGTGTTCCCAAGTCTATCTTTTGAACAGGGTCTTCTGTCGGAAGGTTTGAAGGTGGTTCCTCCACAGTATTTTCGGAGGCTTCCAACTCAACAAGACCTTCTGGAGTGCCAGAGAAATTTTCAGACTGAGGCTCTGTTTCTGTCCATGAATCTTCTGGAACAGTATCCTTCTCAATACTATCCTTTTCAAGGCTTGCAATGAGATGGTCCCAATCATTTCCTGGAATTGGGTTGAAGTAAGGTACTTCTTTTGGAGATGATGATTCTTCTGGGACAGAGAACCGCTCGTCTACGTCATCGGGCAATTCCTCTTTATTATCAGAGAAATTATACCAATTGGAGGAGCTTTCAGGATCTTTGATGAGTAACTCCTCAAAGAGATATCCAGGGATATCGATGTTTTCATGAGATGTTGAGGCTTGGTCGGTAAAGCGACTTTGCAGCCATGGTGTCAACGGTCTCATAGGAGCGGTAGGATCATACCCCAACCCATATGAAGACTTGCCTTTGTGAAGGTGGATTTTCCAATCTTCTGGTTGACTTTTGATCAGGGTGGGTTCCAATGGTGTGAGAATACCACAGCCACCTCC
The DNA here is from genome assembly GCA_028538565.1 of Umbellularia californica. Lineage (NCBI taxonomy): Eukaryota > Viridiplantae > Streptophyta > Magnoliopsida > Laurales > Lauraceae > Umbellularia > Umbellularia californica. Next base: position 35,788,594 of record JAPQWN010000005.1, on the reverse strand, counting down.
CAAACCAGTCGGATTTTGAGCATCGTAGCCCATTTTCTTCATGATAGCTTGTGCCATTGGACTATACAGGGATAGCAGAGGCATACCTTCGTTTTGGAAAGGTTCAAGCAGAGAGTTCAGTGGAGATGCTCCTGATCTGTGGAAGTAAATCACTTTTTCTTCTGGCGAAGTTGCCGGAATAACGAAAGAAGCAGACGTAGGGTCTTCTATGTCTGCAGGTGTCTCCAATGGAGTGAGAGCGGGCTGATCTTGCTGATTCCAGCTTGGCTCGATGCTGTGTCATCTTCTGACTCTGACTCTGAGTCTGTGTCATGCATAATAGACACAAAGGAGACAATGAACTTGCCCCCAGTCTTTTGTTTTGTCTTCTTTGCTTTAGTAGTGATTACCAAAGGCTTTGGAGATTTGAAGGAGACGACGAAGGGAGCTTGGCCGCTTACTTCGAGTTTAGTGGAGGGTTTGTTTTCCTCCGATGATTGCTGAGGAGCCTTGCCTTTATCTTTCTGGAGACTGTCGGCAAAGCGAATTGTTTTTTCCTCCTGTTCTTCTTTTCCATCTTTATACATTTAAGCATCTGCAAAATGGACATCTCTGCCTTTGAAGGCTTTTTTGTCTGCAAATACTCGATGTATCAAGCCATCGTCGCCAATGAACTTGATGCACTGATGTAGAGTTGAAGGGACGACACCATTCTCATGTATCCAGGGGCGTCCAAGGAGTATATTGTAGCATGAAGGGGTCCTTATTGCATACATAGTGACTTCAAAAATAAGATCATCGATTTACAATTTGAACCTGATTTTTCCGATAGGCCTTTGAGCGCTACCGTCATATCCGAAGATGGATACGGACGTGTGACTCAGCTTGCTAGGTGGGATGCCCAGCTCTTCGAGTACCGAAGTAGAGATGAGGTTGAGTGCAAAACCTGGATCGATCTGAACTCTGTGTACTGGCATTTCTTTGACATACCCCGTAAAGTACAAGGGACGGTTTTGCTTTGTTTCGCCTAGGAGGAGGTCATCCTTGTCGAAGGCAATTGTTGCACTTGCTGCATTTTGTACCGAGAGGCATTCATTGCTTGATCCCTCAGTTTTCTTCTTTTCTCCCTTTGAGGGAGTATTTGATTTTTTGACCCTATAGTCCATTTCAATTTGAAGGACTTGTGGGGCATGTTTGTCGACATCCGCATTCAGCCTTTGTAATTATGAAATGAGACTATCACGAGTTTGTGGAGACATTCGTAATAAGTCAAGGATGTGCAGACATGCAGGTATGTGTTTGAAGTGCTCAATCAAGTCGTACTTGAAAGCCTCCTTCGGGCCTGCATTTTCATTATTATTGCCACTTAGGGCACTTACAACTTGTTTTCCCGAAGGATTTACATAAGAAGAAGAAGGTTGGTTGTAATTTTTGTGGTAATCCCGGCCAGAACGGGTACCTCTACCAACTTCAAGAGCCTCTAGAGAAGGGTCTTTTTTTGGAAGATCGTTCTCAGGATCAAGGGTTGATCCTTTGCTGAGGACGTCTCTGTAACAGCATTGGGTCTTCAGTGATTGTGTTGCTCGGAGCAATTTCCGGGAACAAGTCCTGAACAGCAGCCGGCAACTTTTCTTTATTAGCCCAGACATTGCCCGTGAGATCGGGTATCTGGGACCAATTGACTGAGTTTTCATTGAAGAAGATTTCATTTGCAGAAGTTTCTTCAAGATGATCAATTGGGAGAGGCTTGAGTTCCGATGTCACAGTTTCAGGAGACGAAGGTTGAGAGGATGTTATCTCAGTGGAAGTCACCTGAGAGGATGTAGCTCCGGAAGATACGCTACCGGTTGGGGAGTACGTGTCTTCGGAAGCTTCAGAGGCACTGTCGTCCTGAGCTATTGCATTGCAGGTTATCCTGACAGGAGATGCCCCCAGTGTAGACTGTTGGGAATCAGACTCATCCTCGGATGTGAGAGGATCATCGATCCAACTGTTTTCTCCATTTTCAGGAGTTAAGGGAGAAAGTTCCCGCTGATTCTCAGGGACTTCCGGCTCTGGATTATGACGAAGATTGATCGATCCTGCTCCTGCTCTATGGCAAGATGTTGCAAGATTCTTGCATATTCTTCAAGATCAGGCATGGGAGCCAAATCTTCTTCGTCATTTGCTCCTTGTGGTTCGCCCATGTTGGGTTCCACTGAAGCATTTGCTGGTGCTGGATTGACAGCATTTTCTTGAACAGGGTCCTGGTCTTCTTCATCATCAGACCAAGATCCTTGTGGCTGTAATGGGTCATACCAGATTACTAACATAAGATGAGACTCGGGAATCCATTCCTCGTCGGAGAGGTATTCTCCTGTTTCAAAGGATTCTTCCCACTCATCTATATCACTGGCAGTATCACTGGACTCGTATCCATTCATGGAGAATCCAACTACCGAGTTGCAAGAGTATGATGCCCCCTGCACATTTTCATTTTTGTATAAAGGTGGCATGAAATCATCAAGAGTGAATTTTCTTACCGCCTTGGAGGTTTTGGGAAGAGATTCTTCCGTCGTCCTGAGTGAAGCAGTGGAAGAAGTTTCTGCTTTTTCAAGCACTTCTTGTTTTGGTTGAGACTTCTGCTGTTGTATGAGCTTACGGAGTTGTCTCTTGGGTTGCCTTCGCTGCTGAGCGGTCGGCATTGTTTTGACGATCTCCCAGTTTTCATCATCTAGGAGATCGGGATGCACCCATATAGATTGTCCATCTGATGTTGGATAGGGAACCAATTCTTGGGACGCTTGAGCCATTTTTATCACCTTGAATGAAGTAGTGATTTTCTCCTTCGGTGACTTTGAAGTTTGCCTACATGACACCATGTTGACAGAGGCGGGGCCATAGTTTTTATCAAAGGTTATGACTCCGTTTTTCCACATCTCATTGATCTTCTCTCTCACAACGAAGCATTGATTGAGAGGATGTGAGATCATCTGATGGTATGGACAGTATCGGGGATCATTGGTTTTGCCAACATCTCCCGGTCTTTTGGGCTCTGGCAAAATGAGTTTGCCATTTGCTAGGAGAGCCTCAAAGATTTCTTCAACATCTTCATCGAATGGATATTTCTTTTCTACACGTTCTTTGAAGGCATCAGAGAGTTCAGGCCTTTTACCTACAGTTTTGTTTTCAGGTTTCTTTGGTTACTGAGGAGCTGACTTAGTCTGCACATTGAGAACCTCCTTTTTCTTTGGTTTTGAGGTTGTAACAACAGTCGGCTCTTTCTTTGATGATTTCTGACTGTTGAGGTCTTTGATCACCATTTCAGCTTCCATGGAAGCTTCGAGGAGTTCCCCCCAGGTTCTTTGATTTGTTGCCGATGATCATGGAGCGGATTTTTGCTCTCATATTGTTACGGCAGATGTCGACGAGCGACACTTGTGGCAGCACATCTGAGCATTTGTACGCCATTGCCTTCCATTTGTGAATGAAGTCGTATGTTGACTCATTCTCTCCCTGTTTTAGGCTGCAGAGTTGAGCCATAGTAACAGGATGATCCTCACCTTGGAAGTGGGTCAGGAAGCGTGTCTCCAGCATAGCCCAGTTCTGGATGGAGTTCTCCGGCAGAGTGGAGTACCAATCAAAGGTTGTACCTTTTAGGGTACTTACGAAGAGGCGAATCTTGAGGGCATCTTGATCCGCAATAGCTCCTGTCAGGATCTTGAAATGGATAACATGTTGTCTGGCTAAACCTTTCCTTGTATATGTCTGGAGCGTAGGTTGTTTGAATTTTGCAGGGAACGGAACCGAGTCCATCCATAGAGGGTAGGGTGGCTTGATCCCATGTTCCTTCAATGTATCCTCTGCTTTTACTTTTGCGAGGATATCGTCCACGTCTTTTCTGGTAAGGGCGCGAGACTCATTGTTTTCTGCATTGCCCTCGTCATCTTTATGATTCGGAGGGGTTTCATTGTTAGGTGGTGGACGCTGTAGAGTGAGAATCAAATTTTCCATCAGAGTCTTAATTCTCTGTTGTCCTTGCTCCAACTGCTGGATGCGTGTGGTTACATCGTCATGCTGTGGAGGCGGCTCAGAACTTGTAGCCAAGACGTTCATCCCTCGGGATTCGAACGAAGAAATCGTCCTGGTGACTGAGCTGGGGCTCATTCTTCTGGATGAAGAATCTGAGGAGTGGTTACTCCGGTGTTCTTGGCTTGGAGGAGTGGAAGATTCCTCCAGATGTGTTCATGTCCGAGAGACGCTGCGAGTCACTGGACGTCTAACACTGATTTTGGTTGCTGACTTCCGGTGTTTTCTGGTTTTGCCAACCATATGAACAGCAGCGATTTGGTCGGGTCTTTCTTTTTCGACCCATTTTGTTAGACCCCGACCCAGACCAACGCGATTAGTGCTAATTAAGTGAACGTTTAGTCTTAAGTGAGTCTTAGTACTAGTTGGGTTAGAATGTGATTAGACTTAGTCTGGATTATGGATTTGGGGATTTTGAGGACGTTTAGTATGAGTCAGACACGCTCAGGGACGCCCTGAGTACACGAGTAAGAATGGGGTTTTGTGCTAGATTTTTGATGTGGATGTGATTTTTATTTCTCTTGAATGGCCTTATTATTTATGGCAACTTTCGTTTTTAAGCTGCATGCATTTGAGGCCCAGAAACCCAAGTTTTGGCCCAATAAGGGCAAATCTGTCTTTTCATGCAAAATCTGGGCACACTTTTCGAAGTCGTGAAACCATGTCAAAAGTATACTTTTCTGAAACTAGATTTTTCGACGATCGTTTTGTTCTTCTTCGTCGATTTCATCCGGGGTCCACAAGACCATGTTTTAAGCGTTTCTAGTTCAGCTAGAGAGGGACCCACCTCCCAACCCATATAAAAGGTCTCTTACTCTCTCTCCTCATTCTTCTTTCCCCATTTCCATCTTCCTGCAACGGTTGCCCTAGAGTGGAGATGAGAAGAGAGCTTCCTTCTTGACCTTTTCTTCCTTGGATCATCTAGCAAGAAGGCTCCGATCTTCGATTCGTTTCCGCCATTCTCTTCCTCTCTTCGCGAGCTTCGATTGGGCACGTTTTAGAGCCAAACCCCTTCTACTATTCATCATCTTCAACCTCCCTTCACCTTGTTCAACGAGCTCAAGGTTAGTGTTCTTCTTTCATTCCTTCTTTTCATGTTCTTTAGCTCACCTAGAGCTTGTTTGTCATGGTTTCAAACCCATTTTTCGAAATGGGGATTTGTAATGGCCAAAATGTTGATTTTTGTATGCTCCATTTTGGGGGTTTTTGTGTAGATTTCGTGGAGCTCCCATCCTTGTTGGATTTAGTGGAGTTTGGATTGGCTTTGGTTAGAGGCAAGTAAACCTTATAGGTTTTTCATGTACATTGCATTTTTGGTTTCATTTCTTTCATTAAGACATGATTTCCCTTTGCTTGAACCTATTAATGTATGTTGTGTTTATGTTTTCTTAAGTCATTAGTAAGCTTCCTCTACTTGTGTTATTATTGATGATTCATTTAAGTTCTTAGAATCATGTCGGTTTTGAAAGTTACATGGAATTGTTATAAGAATGTCTTGATGTTTCTCTTTGGAATGAATGGACAAATTGTGGATGGAATGCTCTATAATGTGTGGAATGAATCCCTTGGAAAGCATGGAGGCTTGGGGAGTGCAGGTGGTAAAAATGTGGAAGTGAAGAAGGGAGAAAAAGTTGTAAAAATTCTGAACAGAATGCACTGCCCGTGCCTGTCGGTCAGCTGTCGGTCCAACTTCGGTCGACCGACAGGTCGACCGACACCAACCGAAATCTGTCGGTTCGAATTCCAGAGAGCAGCATTTCTGTCAGGACATCCCTCGGTTCGCTGTCGGTCAACCGACAGGTCGACCGACAACCAACCGAGGATCTGTCGGTTCAATTTCCAGAGAGCAACATTTTCTGTCTGGAAATCTGTCGGTTCACATTCGGTCAACCGAGGATCTGTCGGTTCAATTTCCAGAGAGCAGCAATTCTGGGCTGGGATCTGTCGGTCAAGCCTTCGGTCGACCGACAGATCGACCTCGGTTAACCGAAGGTTAACCGAGCGTTGACCGACAGTTACAAAAAGTACTGTTTTGAAGGGTTTTGCAGGAATGAAAACTAGACTTGGTCTTAGACCCTTTTTGTTGACCTTGTGCACTTGAAATTTCCAAAATGTAATATACCTTCGGGGACACCAAGTTTTATTGAATTTCAACATTTGGGTTTCAATTCCACAAGGGTCAAAGATGTGGTCTTAGCCCATGCTTGATAAAGTTATGTTTGAACCTTTGTTTATGATGCTTTATGCACCATCATGTTCTCGTCTGATTTCCAAGTGCAAGTCGTTTTTAAGATGTGTTTCAAGAATAAAAAAGGGAATCATTTATTAAGTTTGTAAGCATAAATGCTATGCTATTTTGCTAGTCTTGTTACGTCGTGCTCGTTAAATGATTTCCCTCTTGTTTTGTCGTGTTTCGATCGCGTATTGCCGTGTTTTGTGCATTCATGATATAAGTGAATTTCACTGAGCTTGGACCGCCCTTTTAGCTTGATCCACTACCTGGGGGTCCTTAAACTCGTGGACTGTCTGCAGACTAGTCGTGTCTTGAATTGACACATCGTGCGTGTTCGTGGTCCGGTTCCGCGGCCGGATACCCCGTCTACCTTGTGTGGCGTGGGATCGTGTTTCTTGTCGTGCTTGTCTTGCGTGCTTGCTCTTGTCATCATGTATGACGGAGAAAGGATGAGCTCATGTGGATTTATCTTTTCATGATATTATATGTATTCGTGCTAGTTTCGTAAGCATTGAAACGTGTATTTAAACTTTGAACTGTTTTAGCATTATTTCAATTATTCATGCCTAAATTGTTTATTTGCCAAACCGTCGTGTTTGATGCTTGTATTTTGGTGTCCAGGTGCCGGTGGTTTCGCCCGTGACGAGGAGTGCCCGGAGGAGGCTGTTGAGCCACCCCCAGCACTCGAGTGGCAGCCCAACGACGTCATCTAGACGCCGGTCGGGATCGTGATTCTCGTTTCACCTAGCTTGGGTTTTGTCGGGTTGTTCTTTTTGGGATTCCATATGTTGTATTGGCCTTTGTTGGCCTCTTGGGGGTTGTGTAACTGGAAGTAAAACACTTTGTCTAAATGTTAAACTTTATTCATGCTAGGAATGCTTTGACGACATTCTCTTTTGATACCTTGTCTCCATATTATATATGTTTCTTGTATCTTATCGTTCAAGATTGTATGAATTGTTTTAATACACGCTTCCGCATACCCATTCGTGTGAGCTCGACCCGTGTCTTGGGATCCTCACCGCGGAAACCTGTGGGAAAATAAATGAAATTCTATCACAACAGCGGCGGCGGTGTGTTTTGAATAATCATGCCGCCGCGGCGCAGTCGCGGGCCCGGGTCCCGGTCCGGGGTCGCGACACATTTGTTTGAGACGTGGAGAGTAGAACGCTGGGTTCTTTGTTTCTCGAGTCTCTTTTGTCGATATGCAGTGCGGTGACGCATACGACGAGCAATTTGAGCTTCAGTCAGCTCTGGCTGGGCTCTGGCGATGAAGGATATAGTCCCTTATGCGCAGCAGCCGAGTTTGTCTTCTTTGAAGTTCGGCAAGGACAGAATCTGGACGCAGTCCTTTGTCTGTTGCAATGAAGACTTGAATTTTGCGAGCTCGGCCCCTGTTGAGATGAAGGGTCGACTCGCGGGAGTGCAGGCTTCAGCATGTTTTTGCATAGGCCTAACGATGCAGGATTTGATTTTGGGCTTGTAGGAGCAAGCCGGCTTATGATGATTTTGTTTATTTTTCGGGTGGAGGGTAGGTTTCTCCTCTTTCATGTAAGAGAGAGGGTAGAACTGATTCTCCTTGAGAGGGGCCAGGTATGCTGGCTTTGCAAATGTTTGGGACCTCCGTTGCTTTGGCGAAGATCTCGGGGACCAGGTTTTGGTGTAAACCCGGTTTCTTGTGGGTTGAGGCTTCGTGGGAAAGCCACGGGCTTCAGGCTTTTTGGTGTTCGCCCTTGGTGCCATTTTAGTGACACGTTGCGGGGCGGTTTTCTGTTTCTTGGCAGGTACAGTGTCTTCTGCGGGAAGTGGGAATGGTCCCAGTGATCCGAAGACGATGGTTCGGGAAGTTGAAGTTGACCCGGTGTTTGGAGAGTTGTCGAGGGAGATGACACTTCGGCAACTGGCAGGGCGCTTATGCTTGTTTTGCTTATCTTGAAGCATAAGCTGGTACTTGTTCTCATCGAAAGTGATGGTCAATGAAGCTGCCATTGTTAGTTTTGGAAAACTTCTGAAACAAGACCAAATCCATTAGTAATCACAAGAATATGGTGATCGTTAATGGGGAACAACTATGGTTTTGTCGTTTCAAATCACTTGAGGGGACATGGCCCAACCCAAGGACGATGAAGAAGGCAAAAAGCCATAGAGGATACAATTGTTCTAAAATGCAAGTATGGTAGGCTCAGAGTGAGCGTTCCAGTGACTGCTAGAAGCAATTGTAGACCTTAATTTAAATTACCGAGAAGCAATGCTCACTCGAGGTAAAATGATATAAGGTTGGAGATACAAATGTGTCGGTCGCGAATACAGTAGACCCGAAAGGGCGTACTAGCACCGCTAGGCACAAATGTTGCAAATCGCACCCTTGGGAAGGACACAAGATGGGATTTTTTTTTGAAAGGTCAAATTTGGATTCATAAAGGAGAGCAAATGGTATTCCAATCCTAACAAAGGCTCAACATTTCTGCGAGCGCTAAATTCAGAAGGGAATGAACCAGAATTTCTCGGATGTGAATCCAATAATGACGGAAGTTTTTTTTGAAAGGTCAAGGTTGAATTCATCGAAGAGAGCAAATGGTGTTCCATTCCGAGCAAGGCTCAACATTTCTGCGAGCGCTAAATCCAGAAGGGAAAGAACCAAGATTTCTCAACTCTGAATTCAAAAGTGACAAAAAAATTTTCTTTTGTTTTTTTTTTTTAAAGATTTTTTTTTTGAAAAGTCAAGATTGAATTCATTGAAGAGAGAAAATGGTGTTCCATTCCGAACAAGGCTCAACATTTCTGCGAGCGCTAAATCCGAAAGGGAAAGAACCAAATTTCTCAACTCTGAATTCAAAGTGACAGAAGTTTTTTTTTTTTTTTAAGGATTTTTTTTTTAGAATTTTTTTTTTGAAAGGTGCACATAGATTTCCAATTCGATCTTATGAAACCTTAGTAGATAGATCAGCCCTCAGGTAAGGGTAGGATTACTTAATGAACCCATTTGGAGGACCCTTGCCTCGAACAGTGTAGCTGTCTCCACACTCTGGACAAGGCTTTTCTTAAATCCACTTTGGTTAAAGAACGCAACTGGTGGAATCTTAGTGTTTTTGTTTTTTTTTTTTTTTAAAAAAAATCCCCTTTTTTTTTTAAAGGGTTTTTATAAACTCATTAAAGAGAACGAATGGTGTTCCAATCCGAACAAAGGCTCAACATTTCTGCGAGCGCTAAATTCGAAGGGAATGAACCAAGGTTTCTCAACTTTGAATTCAAAAGAGAGTGATGGAACGCGCTCCGAGGCGCCGTGGGGCGGCTACCGGGGTCGGCGGAACGTGGGAGTCCGTCGGGTCCGGCCCTTTCGCGCCCTGGCGGGCCTGAAGCGTGTTTCAACATTTTTTTGTGTGGGTGTGCCAGATTTTCTATTTTACTTGGAATTGCAAGTGGTAATCCGGAGATCAACCTTCGCAAGTAAAAAGGAAATCAACTTCTTTCAAGTTTTCCATTGCGCATATATTTAAGAAAAGAGACATTTTCTTGATTTGCCGTGAAAGGCGATTTTGTTTGGCATTTATAGCCGATTTTGGCGTTTATAGCCGATTTACAATTCTTATCAATAATGAAAGACAAGAGTTGTGATTTTTTGTCTCTTTAGAAAAATACAAACTACAATGAAAAGCAAGAAAAGGAAGATCTAACTTTTCAGGAGATTGTGGGGGACTCGTTCAGATTGACGGTCGCAAGCCATGTATGGGCTTCGCCATCATCCATGCAGATGAGAACAGAAGATGCTCTTGATTCGCTTGGCTTGGCTATAACCTCAGGTTTTTAGAGGACAAAGACCAAGAAAAGGTCCTATGTCCAATAAAAAGCTAAGTAGACGGGCTGAAAAGCCACGTCTAAGCCATTGGAGGCAGCAGGAGAAGGCAAGGACCTTGGGGGGGGTGCCTGTGAGAACCCGACCCCTAATTTCTTGGTTAGTGTGGTTTTAATCATGATTTGGTTTCTCGATGGGTTTAGTGATTGTTTGGTTGAGTTTTTGAGTTTGAATAGATTTTTCATAACTTTGGAGAATTTTAAAAGACGTTGACTTTGTTTTGACCCGACCCTTGTAAATTGTATTTTTGTGAGAATTTATATTTGGTTTCTAAAAATTCCAAATTTTATTCCTTTTGACCCATTTTGTTGTTACAAACAACTTTCATGTTTTGACCATCTTGAATAAATACTCAGAAATTGCGTTTTTCGAGAAAAAGGGCAAAAATGACAATTTTCACTAAATCTGTCCATAAATTTCGAGAATTCCAGAAATTGGGGAAAATACACTTTTTGGAAAGTAGTTATTTCAACGAACAACTTTGTCTTCTTCGTCGAACCGATTTGAGGTCCCGAAATGCATGTTTCTAGCCCGGCAAATGTTTTAAGTTGTGGGACCCATCTCCCCTTTGTTATAAAAGGAACCCTTCTTCTCTTCTCTCCTTCCTTGACCTAATCTCTAAGAGAGGAGATGCCCCATCAGCCATGGTTTTTCTCCATCCCTTTCTTGCTTCCTCCATCTCATAGCACCACCAAACAATGCCAAACCGAGATTAGACTCCACCATCTTCATCCTCATCTCAAGAGCTATCCATTGATGTTATTTTTGAAGAAAACCAAGCTTTTCAAGATTTCTTTTGAGCAACCTCTAGCTTTTTGAAGAACTTCCAAGTAAGGAATCCTTGTAATCTTTTGGATTTGTGTTTTCCTAGCCTTTAAGAAGCTTTGTTTTGATTATTGGAGGCTTTCCTTTTGTTTTGATTTGGTTTTGCCATTTTAGGGTTCTAAGATGGGTTTCTTTTGGGGGTTTTGTTTAGATTGGTGATTTATAGCTTGGAGAAGTGATTAGTGGTTGATTTGATTAGCGTTGGACCCAAGGCAAGTGGATGAAATGATTTATTTCCATTGATCATGTTTTATACAAATGTGTAGCTCTCATTAATGATTTTCATTTCTTATGCTTTACTTCATGACATGCTTTTATTGAGATTTGAAATACACTCTTTAGTGTATCTTTCTAGTACATTGCATTCTTGAAAAGGGTATCTTGATAATACTAAGTTTGACTTGTTTCATGTGATGGATTTCTTTGGGTTGAATGTGAATGAAATGGATGATTTGATGGAAGAATGGATGTAGTTGAATGGGGAATTTGAAGTGTTGAGAATGAAGTTTTGATTGTTTGAAATAGAGGATCTTTTAGCTCACTTTATTGCAGGGATCTGACCCTTGAAAATGAGGAGTGTTTGGAGAAAGAAGGGACCGAAAACAGCTTCAGAATTCTGTGTCCGCAGTAACGTCGGTTAGCTGTCGGTCAGCCTGTCGGTTAACCGACAGCCAACCGAGGTGGACCGAAACCCTCTTGGTTCCAATTCCAGAGAGCAGATTTCCATCAGGAAATCTGTCGGTCATCTGTTGTCACAACCCCGCCCAACTCAGCATGAAATTGTCCGCTTTGGCCCACGTGCACGCGCGGGGACTTCCCAGGAGGTCACCCATCCTAGTACTGCTCCCGCCCGAGCACGCTTAACTACGGAGTTCTTACGTTTTCCGGGGCCGCACGGTTTTAAAAGGCCTCATGCTAAGTTAATACGGGGTTTGACTTATAAGCCCAGGGTCAGGACTTGGATATTTCTGATGCGGGCTAACGGAGACTCACCGTTTGAAGCCCGTGGTTGACACGCTCCGCCCCGTGGTTAAGGGTGCCGCCCGGACCAAGTTCTCACATTCTCCCCCACCGGAAATAGAGCCGTCCTCGGCTCTGATACCAATTGTCACAGCCCCGCCCAACTCAGCATGAAATTGTCCGCTTTGGCCCACGTGCACGCGCGGGGACTTCCCAGGAGGTCACCCATCCTAGTACTGCTCCCGCCCGAGCACGCTTAACTACGGAGTTCTTACGTTTTCCGGGGCCGCACGGTTTTAAAAGGCCTCATGCTAAGTTAATACGGGGTTTGACTTATAAGCCCAGGGTCAGGACTTGGATATTTCTGATGCGGGCTAACGGAGACTCACCGTTTGAAGCCCGTGGTTGACACGCTCCGCCCCGTGGTTAAGGGTGCCGCCCGGACCAAGTTCTCACATCTGTCGGCTGACCGAACTCCCTAGTTCGGTCGACCGAGAGCCAACCGACAGATCTTTCGGTTCATTTTCCAGAGAGCAACAAACTTCCTGATGTGTGTAGAGCTGACAGTCAGCGTCGGTCAGCCGTCGGCTAGCCGACATCCCAGTTCGGCTGACCGACGGCCAACCGAGGAGCTGACCGACAGCAATTGTATTGTTTTCTTCTTGAGGAACCATAGGGAACTATATTGGAGGAGAGTGAGGAACTGTACAGAAGAAGAAATTCCATCATCATGACTGTGTTGTTTAGGTCTTTTAGATTTGTTAATGTATATAAGGCCCCGGAATGTTTTCAATTCTTAAAGAGTACCAAATGTATGTCGAACGTAACATACGGGACCCTAGTACATTGATTCAATCTTGGACTTTCAACACTTGGCCCGGAGAATATGAGAAATCCATTCATGCTTTATTTTGACCGAATTTCACTTGTACACTTAAAATCTGGTGTTTTATGACTAGACTTGCCCGACAGTATTGAAAGTTATGTTTTTAACATTGTTGCTAGCCCGTACAGGCCCGACCGATACAGATATGCTTTTGTGCTTATGAGCACCCCGTCCCGTCATATGTATTTATTGGATTTGATTTCTTGTATATGACTCATGAGAGTAAAACCTGGAGGCAATAGGGGGCCAGAGCTTTGTAGTGCGAGCCCATGAGCTAAAAGAGAACTTGCATACATGTATTTGTTTTGTTTGCTTGCATATAACCTATGAGTCGGCACCACTAAGCTTGGATAACCTTGTCAGTCTGATCCACTGACTTGGAGATTCCCCACTTGTCCCGCCAGCTGCAGCATGGATCCCGATACCCGGTTTATTAACCGTGGTCCCGTCCCGATACCCGGCTCGCTCCCGTGGTTCCCGATATCCGGTTCGCTACCGTGATTCCCGATACCCGGTTTGCCACCGTGGTCCCGTCCCGTATTATTGTATATGTATATGTGAATTTTGTTGTACCTCCTCACTACGGTGACCGAGGTCAACGCCCGATACTCTAGTCACTTCGGTGATAGAGGATTTAGCTTTGTGTGGTTGCCATCTTGATAGTTCCTGATCCTTGATACCCGTACTGTTTTATATTGATCATGTCTTTTCTTAATAAAGGATGCATTAATTCTACATGCTTCAAATGAGTACCCGGTTTGTAAAATGTTTATTGTTTGTACATGCTTTAAATGAGTACCCGATTTGAAAAATGTTTATTGTTTATACACGCTTTAAATGAGTACCCGATTTGAAAGATGTTTATTGTTTATACACATTTTTAAATGAATTCCCGATTTGTGAAATGTCCAGTGTTTGTACATGTTTTAAATGAATACCCGATTTGTAAAATGTTTATTGTTTGTACATGCTTCAAATGAGTACCCGGTTTGTAAAATGTTTATTGTTTGTACATGCTTTAAATGAGTACCCGATTTGTAAAATGTATATTGTTTATACACGCTTTAAATGAGTCCCCGATTTGTAAGATGTATATTGTTCGTACACGCTTTAAATGAGTACCCGATTTGAAAGTTGTTTATTGTTTATACATGTTTTAAATGAGTTCCCGATTTGTGAAATGTTCATGTTTTATACATGCTTTAAAGGAATACATGCTTTGCCTAATATCCGTGTTTCATACCCGTTTTATATGAATACATGATCTCGTCAGATACTCATGATTTCCGATACATTTTTATTATGTACAATTTTGATCAGACAGTATGATTTGTTTCATGTTTTATCATTCAGTATGTTGTTATATCTTTTCACCCGCCTGCCAGACCGTCGTGTCTGACCCACTACTTTGGTACTCAGGTTCAGATTTCTTCACCCGAGATGAGTGCACGTATTGGCTGTGGAGCCATGAGCTTACAGGTGTTTGTTGGCTATGTCATGTCGACATTGAGCTTGACATCGGTATTACGTCACATATGGGTAGTAATCATTAGCTTGTTTTCTTGTATGGCTTTTATTAGCCTTTTTGCTTGGGATTGTAATTAATATACATTGTTAATTGTAACTTGAACATATATGGGAATGTAATATCCTGTTACTGTCAGCTCTGTACTTTTATTGTGATAGTTTATTCCAGTCTGAGATGGATCATTGATAAGATGAGTATATGCTTGGGTTAAGTGCGGTGCGGAATCCAATGGCCACGGACTCCGAGTCGCAACACCATAAAAGCTTCCGCTAAATATTCAGAGTGTGTTGGAATGAATTTGTAATCCTCACACACGCGGATCTTGGAAGAAACATAACTCTCAATTCACGGACCCCAGGTTTGGGGTCGTGACAGACTGGTATCAGAGCGGGCAAGTTTCTAGGAAATAAAACACTCTAGGAACTTTAAGACGTGTGGTGAGGAAACCGTTAGATTTTTCGTCTTGTTTTGGCTAGATGCCATTCTGTTTTGGTTCGGATTTGTTTTCTTTCTAGTGGGGGAGACCCTCCTTGTCTCTTCCCTTTTTGTTCTTGCTAGGGAATTTGGGGGACCAAATTCTTTTCTAGTGGGGGAGGATTTAATGTCTCCGCACCCACATTCAGTGCCTTTTTCTTGTTTTTGCGCCAGAGAGTTAGAGTTTTGTGGTTTTAGCATGTGGATCTCGGAGGACTTTGGCAGAATTTTCAGCTTTTCGATGTCACAGATGGAGTTAGCGAAGGAGTTTACGAGCAGTTGTTAGTCAGCAAGGAATGTGAACAGCATATTGAGACCCAATTTCAGTTGATCGTGTACTGTCAGATGGTGCGTCAGGCAAGTAAGTGTGGATTTTGGATAAATCTGGAATATTTTCCTAAACCAAAAGACTACAGAAACTAGACAAATAGTGAATTTCAGGAAGTTTGAGGTGATTTTCAGTTGATAGAGATTCAAGTAAGTTACCAAAAGCAAGAAATTTCTCGAATTTGATGAACTCTTGACGGAGAAGTGCTAGAAGATTTTTAATGATTCCAGAATGATGGTGAAGTTGACTCAGTAGAATGCATCAGTGTGTGGTTAAATGATAGGAAGAAAACTTTCAGCTATGGTGTAGAGAGCTGTGTACAGAATGGATTGTTACCTGGTTTTATGATAGAAGAGATCTTGCAAACTTTATGGACCTTCGGAATATCAGTTTGGGCAGAGTACAGATACAACAGGAGAATCATAGCCGACGGACGAGGCCGGTCGGAAGACCTGGAGAAGAATGACACTAGGTGCAGTGTTTTACGACAGAGATAGTGTTACGGTACATCCGAGTGAGTCAGAAACTTCATTCTCTTGGACTGACATTGGCAGTTGTTCAGGAACAGTGCAGATGTGTAGAGACCGGTTTTCAATTAGCAGAGCTCCAAGGAGATGTCCAGAATTAGAGATTCCTAGAAATTGATGAGGTTTGT
Organism: Umbellularia californica; assembly: GCA_028538565.1. Classification (NCBI taxonomy): domain Eukaryota; kingdom Viridiplantae; phylum Streptophyta; class Magnoliopsida; order Laurales; family Lauraceae; genus Umbellularia; species Umbellularia californica. The sequence continues at coordinate 35,772,805 of JAPQWN010000005.1, read as the reverse complement.
CAGAGAATTATTTTAGGATTTTCAACAAGTGCAGCCATGTGGAGGAGTAGACCCAGCAGGATGTGTCATTGTGTGGTTAGAAGCTTTTAGAGTTGGATTTCAGCAACTAATGAAGGAGTTGACTACAGGAAGAGTCTCTACTTGATCGCCCAACAATGAAGATCTTTGCAGATTTTAGCGACACGAGGAGCATGGGATTTCAATGTACAGATATACGGAGCAGGAAATCAGTTATTTTGGATTTTATTAGGAAAGGTAGACTTGGCAGAGCAGTTGCAAGAGTGAGCACGGAGCTCCAAATACTAAAGAATAGTGAAGGGACAAGCATGTTAGTGTTAGAGACCGAATATTGTACAGAGGATCAAGAGCAACGAGCAGAAAGAATTAAAGCTAGCAAGAGTTAACCTTGAAGATTGTGCAGTGGATGTGAAACCCTAGCTTCGATAGTTGCGATGAAGTCGACAAAATGGTTCCAAGAATTTTCAGTATCAAGGTGTTTAGAAACAAGAGACTTGGTTGAACTTAGAAGGAGTTAGAGTTGGCGAATTCCTTGAGCAGTCAGATTGAGGACAGTGACGGATTCGAGCCAGTGGAAGAATGTTTGACGACCGTTGATAGTTGACCAAGGGGTTCTACCACGAGGGCGACCCAGTGAGTTCAGATGTTTTCGAGAGGACCGTTTTGGAGTTTTGATTTGTGATTTTGTTTTCGAAGTGCGGATTAATATCCCCACTTGTTTTGGATTTGTTTAGTTCATTTGGAGGACCAAATGTTCTAAGGGGGGGAGGATGTGAGAACCCGACCCCTAATTTCTTGGTTAGTGTGGTTTTAATCATGATTTGGTTTCTCGATGGGTTTAGTGATTGTTTGGTTGAGTTTTTGAGTTTGAATAGATTTTTCATAACTTTGGAGAATTTTAAAAGACGTTGACTTTGTTTTGACCCGACCCTTGTAAATTGTATTTTTGTGAGAATTTATATTTGGTTTCTAAAAATTCCAAATTTTATTCCTTTTGACCCATTTTGTTGTTACAAACAACTTTCATGTTTTGACCATCTTGAATAAATACTCAGAAATTGCGTTTTTCGAGAAAAAGGGCAAAAATGACAATTTTCACTAAATCTGTCCATAAATTTCGAGAATTCCAGAAATTGGGGAAAATACACTTTTTGGAAAGTAGTTATTTCAACGAACAACTTTGTCTTCTTCGTCGAACCGATTTGAGGTCCCGAAATGCATGTTTCTAGCCCGGCAAATGTTTTAAGTTGTGGGACCCATCTCCCCTTTGTTATAAAAGGAACCCTTCTTCTCTTCTCTCCTTCCTTGACCTAATCTCTAAGAGAGGAGATGCCCCATCAGCCATGGTTTTTCTCCATCCCTTTCTTGCTTCCTCCATCTCATAGCACCACCAAACAATGCCAAACCGAGATTAGACTCCACCATCTTCATCCTCATCTCAAGAGCTATCCATTGATGTTATTTTTGAAGAAAACCAAGCTTTTCAAGATTTCTTTTGAGCAACCTCTAGCTTTTTGAAGAACTTCCAAGTAAGGAATCCTTGTAATCTTTTGGATTTGTGTTTTCCTAGCCTTTAAGAAGCTTTGTTTTGATTATTGGAGGCTTTCCTTTTGTTTTGATTTGGTTTTGCCATTTTAGGGTTCTAAGATGGGTTTCTTTTGGGGGTTTTGTTTAGATTGGTGATTTATAGCTTGGAGAAGTGATTAGTGGTTGATTTGATTAGCGTTGGACCCAAGGCAAGTGGATGAAATGATTTATTTCCATTGATCATGTTTTATACAAATGTGTAGCTCTCATTAATGATTTTCATTTCTTATGCTTTACTTCATGACATGCTTTTATTGAGATTTGAAATACACTCTTTAGTGTATCTTTCTAGTACATTGCATTCTTGAAAAGGGTATCTTGATAATACTAAGTTTGACTTGTTTCATGTGATGGATTTCTTTGGGTTGAATGTGAATGGAATGGATGATTTGATGGAAGAATGGATGTAGTTGAATGGGGAATTTGAAGTGTTGAGAATGAAGTTTTGATTGTTTGAAATAGAGGATCTTTTAGCTCACTTTATTGCAGGGATCTGACCCTTGAAAATGAGGAGTGTTTGGAGAAAGAAGGGACCGAAAACAGCTTCAGAATTCTGTGTCCGCAGTAACGTCGGTTAGCTGTCGGTCAGCCTGTCGGTTAACCGACAGCCAACCGAGGTGGACCGAAACCCTCTCGGTTCCAATTCCAGAGAGCAGATTTCCATCAGGAAATCTGTCGGTCATCTGTCGGCTGACCGAACTCCCTAGTTCGGTCGACCGAGAGCCAACCGACAGATCTTTCGGTTCATTTTCCAGAGAGCAACAAACTTCCTGATGTGTGTAGAGCTGACAGTCAGCGTCGGTCAGCCGTCGGCTAGCCGACATCCCAGTTCGGCTGACCGACGGCCAACCGAGGAGCTGACCGACAGCAATTGTATTGTTTTCTTCTTGAGGAACCATAGGGAACTATATTGGAGGAGAGTGAGGAACTGTACAGAAGAAGAAATTCCATCATCATGACTGTGTTGTTTAGGTCTTTTAGATTTGTTAATGTATATAAGGCCCCGGAATGTTTTCAATTCTTAAAGAGTACCAAATGTATGTCGAACGTAACATACGGGACCCTAGTACATTGATTCAATCTTGGACTTTCAACACTTGGCCCGGAGAATATGAGAAATCCATTCATGCTTTATTTTGACCGAATTTCACTTGTACACTTAAAATCTGGTGTTTTATGACTAGACTTGCCCGACAGTATTGAAAGTTATGTTTTTAACATTGTTGCTAGCCCGTACAGGCCCGACCGATACAGATATGCTTTTGTGCTTATGAGCACCCCGTCCCGTCATATGTATTTATTGGATTTGATTTCTTGTATATGACTCATGAGAGTAAAACCTGGAGGCAATAGGGGGCCAGAGCTTTGTAGTGCGAGCCCATGAGCTAAAAGAGAACTTGCATACATGTATTTGTTTTGTTTGCTTGCATATAACCTATGAGTCGGCACCACTAAGCTTGGATAACCTTGTCAGTCTGATCCACTGACTTGGAGATTCCCCACTTGTCCCGCCAGCTGCAGCATGGATCCCGATACCCGGTTTATTAACCGTGGTCCCGTCCCGATACCCGGCTCGCTCCCGTGGTTCCCGATATCCGGTTCGCTACCGTGATTCCCGATACCCGGTTTGCCACCGTGGTCCCGTCCCGTATTATTGTATATGTATATGTGAATTTTGTTGTACCTCCTCACTACGGTGACCGAGGTCAACGCCCGATACTCTAGTCACTTCGGTGATAGAGGATTTAGCTTTGTGTGGTTGCCATCTTGATAGTTCCTGATCCTTGATACCCGTACTGTTTTATATTGATCATGTCTTTTCTTAATAAAGGATGCATTAATTCTACATGCTTCAAATGAGTACCCGGTTTGTAAAATGTTTATTGTTTGTACATGCTTTAAATGAGTACCCGATTTGAAAAATGTTTATTGTTTATACACGCTTTAAATGAGTACCCGATTTGAAAGATGTTTATTGTTTATACACATTTTTAAATGAATTCCCGATTTGTGAAATGTCCAGTGTTTGTACATGTTTTAAATGAATACCCGATTTGTAAAATGTTTATTGTTTGTACATGCTTCAAATGAGTACCCGGTTTGTAAAATGTTTATTGTTTGTACATGCTTTAAATGAGTACCCGATTTGTAAAATGTATATTGTTTATACACGCTTTAAATGAGTCCCCGATTTGTAAGATGTATATTGTTCGTACACGCTTTAAATGAGTACCCGATTTGAAAGTTGTTTATTGTTTATACATGTTTTAAATGAGTTCCCGATTTGTGAAATGTTCATGTTTTATACATGCTTTAAAGGAATACATGCTTTGCCTAATATCCGTGTTTCATACCCGTTTTATATGAATACATGATCTCGTCAGATACTCATGATTTCCGATACATTTTTATTATGTACAATTTTGATCAGACAGTATGATTTGTTTCATGTTTTATCATTCAGTATGTTGTTATATCTTTTCACCCGCCTGCCAGACCGTCGTGTCTGACCCACTACTTTGGTACTCAGGTTCAGATTTCTTCACCCGAGATGAGTGCACGTATTGGCTGTGGAGCCATGAGCTTACAGGTGTTTGTTGGCTATGTCATGTCGACATTGAGCTTGACATCGGTATTACGTCACATATGGGTAGTAATCATTAGCTTGTTTTCTTGTATGGCTTTTATTAGCCTTTTTGCTTGGGATTGTAATTAATATACATTGTTAATTGTAACTTGAACATATATGGGAATGTAATATCCTGTTACTGTCAGCTCTGTACTTTTATTGTGATAGTTTATTCCAGTCTGAGATGGATCATTGATAAGATGAGTATATGCTTGGGTTAAGTGCGGTGCGGAATCCAATGGCCACGGACTCCGAGTCGCAACACCATAAAAGCTTCCGCTAAATATTCAGAGTGTGTTGGAATGAATTTGTAATCCTCACACACGCGGATCTTGGAAGAAACATAACTCTCAATTCACGGACCCCGGGTTTGGGGTCATGACAGTGCCCCCCAAGGGACTTTTGTCACCTTGTAGTGGTGTCCGGTGCAGAACTTCAGCAGAGTTTTTCTCTCTTTTTTCTTTCTCTGGATACGAGCTCTGGATTCTTTCCGATCGATCGATCTCGATTTTCTGATCCCGATTTCAATGGAATGCTCTCCTATTTATAGGCTTTTGGTAGCCATTTAGGAGAGTTTATGGGCTTTAATGGCTTTAATGGGAGGAGTTACAAGATTTATTTCTTGATTTTGTAACTCCTTTTTCCTTGAATCTGATTGGCCGATGGAGATTAAGGGCTTTTAATCACCTTAATTACCATAATGGGAGGAGTTTCATGGTTTAAATGCGATGAATCAATTGACTTGTAACTCCCAAATGCTTGCTTCTGATTGGGCCGTCCAAAGAAATGAATTAATGACTGCAATAAAGCTAGTCAATTAACCACATTAATTGGTCGCCGAGCAGTCGAAGAGTCGCGGGCCGTGCCGTGTCTTCTGGAATTCTTCTGGCGATGATCATCGATGGATCTTCATGCTGATCGACATCGGATGAACATGTAACTTCAGACATTGATAGCTAAGAGCGGGCCGGTGACATCTGTCTTGTCGATTTCTCGATCGGTCGGACAGAAAGAGCACTTTTTTTGGTCGACCGGTTGGCGATCTTGGAGCGATCAATGATGATTTTATGCTTTTGGAGGTTGACCCGTGATTTTGACGGATGTCGGAGGATATGAGTCAATTTCAAGCACTAAAAATCACATTTTCAGGAAACCACAGGGGCCAAAGTGCGCGAAACGCGAAAAAAGACGGAAGAACGGGTCACCGGCGGAAAATCCGGTGACCTGGACTTCCATGGTCGCCGGCGACCATGGGCCGGCGACCATGGGCCATGGTCGCAGGGGCCTGCGACCTTGGGGGAATTTTTCCCTTCGGAGCCCGTTTTGCGGTCGTTTTGAGGTCTTTTTCGTCGCCGTTTTCTTCTGTATTTTTCCTGACATTTCTTCTCATTTATTGGCTTGATTTTCCTGTAGAAAACCTGATGAGAATCCTTGCATTTTTAGAGTGCAAAGTTTCCAATTTTCCGGGAAAGCCGAAGACTTTGTCGCGTAGAGCTGCTGATTTTCCGCCAGAAGTTGAAACTTGGTCAAACGATGTCGGAATGACCTGAAATTTGAGGTGAAGCCTCCTGAGCAATAAATAAGACCAACCATAGGCTTTTGTTTGAGTTTTGAAGCCGTTTGGGGTCCCGTCGATGCTTCACTTGATTTTACTGCGGGGAAAATGCCGAGCTTTGATATGTGGTCAAACGATGTCCGATTGACCTGAAATTTGACGGGGAGCCTATTGGAGTCATTTTGAGACGTTCCATGGGCTCCGTTTTGGATGTCATGGTCCTGGGTTGCTCCGCCGCCGATAGGGTTGATTTTCTCTCGGAGCATCGAAACCTGGTCAAACGTTGTCAGAATGACCTGAAATTTGACGTGCAGCCTTTTGGAAGCATGTTGAAGCCACTCATGCACTTGGTTTGATGAGCGAAGGCTTCGGTGGTTCCCGCCGCCGGGAGGCTTGATTTTGCTGCTCGAGCATTGATGGAGGGTCAAACGTTGTCGGTTTGACTTGAAATTTGGCATGGAGCCCTTTTGAGACATGCTGGAGTCATCCGTAGGCTCTGATCGAAGTTTTGACGTCTCCGATGATGTCGCCGCCGGGAGCGCCATTTTAGCTGTCGGAGAAGCGAAGTTAGGCCAAGTGATTCTGAAATGGCCCGAAACTTCATGTGTACTCTTCTCTTGGCTATCTTGAAGGATCTTGCAGTTTTTGTTTGATTCTGACAAGGTTTGAATTTTTGGAGAAATTGCATTGCCTATTTATGGCAGGTTGTGACTTCATGCAGCTTTCTTGATGTTGAAGAGGCAAAGTGACATTTTTGGTGTCAACAAATGCCCCCTCGAGGTATAGCGACGAGTTGCTTGACTTTTGTAGTCGATGTGCCTCGAAGAGATTTTTGAAGGAGAGCTTGTGTCTTGACCAAGAGTCTTTGAGCAATCTTTCCTTTGGTAGAGTAGCCTTTGAGCTTCCAGGGGAATTTTATGGTAATGAAAGGAATCAAATACCATCTCGAGGCAAAGTTTTGAAGATGACATCAGGGATGTGGATTTGGGTTTTTGTTTTTGACCTTGTGACCTACCAAGCTGTATGTGGCAGGTTAGGGGGTAGGGTTTTGGTTTTGACCTTGTGACCCAACAAGCTGTATGTGGCAAGTTGGGGGATCATGATTTGGTTTTTGGTTTTGGTCTTGTGACCTAACAAGCTGTATGTGGCAAGTTAGGGGACCAGGATTTGGTTTTTGGTCACTCTTTGGGACTGTGTGGGTCCATTGGAGTGGTTTGGATTTTTTTGTGGAATGTCAATTTCAAGATTTTGGCTTAATTTGGTTTATGAGGCTGGATGGTTTGATTTTTGGAAGCTCATGGGGCTTGGGATTTTTTTGTATGGTTCAATCAACTCAGAAGAGGCATGGAACCATTTTTGTATGCTCTTGGTAAGAGGGATTTTTTCTGACTAAAAGCCCTTTTTTTTTTTTTTAGTGCCTAGGTGGTCAAACCTGGCTCATATGGGCTAACCCATGGGACCTTAAGCTTTTTAGGATGGCTTAGATCTCATGTGGGGTCATTTTTGTAAAGAATATCTAAACATATCTCATTTGGATAGAGAATATCTAAAAATATCTTTATGGGAGAGAATCTCTCATATTCCCTTAATTTGGGAGAGAATATCTCAAGGTATCTTTCTTTTTGGGAAAGAATCTCGAATATCCTTTTTTTGTTGGAGAGAATCTCTCATTTGATTGATTTTGGGAGGAAATCTCTCAAAGACATCTTTCTTTTTGGGAAAGAATCTTTCTAATTCCTTCTCTTTTGGTAAGGTTACTAATTAGTAACACTTACCTTTCTTCTTTGTTTCCTTCTTTGATTTGCTCTCTCCTATAAAAGCAAAGGAAGGTAGGATCTCTTGCTCTTATTGCTTTCTTTTGCAACAATCTCAAGAGAGCTCCAAGACCAAGAGTTTTTCTTCTTCAAGGATCTTCAAGCTTTTTCCTTCTTCTTCTCCATCAATGGCTTCAAGTAAGTTTTCTTTCTTTTTCTTTCAAGAAAACTTTATGTAGAGAATAGGATGGTAAAAAAAAGAAAGTTTCTCTTCTTTTTTTTTTTTCTTTCTTTTCTTTCTATTCTTCTTCTCTTTTTTTTTTCTTTTCTTTTCCACGTGATTTCTGTTTTTTTTTTTTTTTTTTTTTTTCACGTGTGTCTCTTTTCTCTTTTTTTTTTCTTTCTTCTTTTTTTTTTTTGAGAAAGTTTCTTCCTTTTTTTTTTGTTCTTTTCTTTCTCCACCTTTTTTTTTTTTTTTTTGAAAAGTTTCCCCTTTTTTTTTTTCTTTTCTTTCTCCCTTTTTTTTTTTTGAGAAAGTTTCTTTTTTTTTTCTTTTCTTTCTCCCTCTTTTTTTTTGAGAAAGTTTCTTTTTTTTTTTTTTTTTTTTTTGCTCATCATGATAATGCGTTTTTATGCAAATCTAGATGTTCATGCATGTACTTTTTGTAAATTGAATTTGATAGCATACCTGAAAATTTTGCCAATTTGGGAATTTGGAGCTCGCAGCGATGTTGAGCCCTTCTTGATTTTGCGGAGATTTTGAGGTTTCGAAAGTTTGTAGTTTCGGAGCCCGCAGCAATGTTGAGCCCATCTTCAAACTTTCTATTTCCGTCGGGGTATTTCCTTTTTCTTTGGAATTGCCTCGGAGTCATGCCAAAATTTCGCCAGATTTTTGGTGGGACAAAGTGACCCCTTTTTTTTTTAGCGAAATCCTGTCATTTTGATGACGATCTTTTTCTTTTCCAACCTTTGCAGGTGGTTCCTCCAGAGCGAACAAGGGTAAAGAGCCTGCTACAAGCGTACCTCGTCGATCTGCTAGATCTTCCAATGTGGCCGTTCAGCAAGCCTGGGAGAAGGTCCAGTTTGTTGAGAGAAACGTCACACTGGGCAGGACGAAGACTCTCCTGATGTGGAAGTCCCTCTCACTGTCAATGAGGAGGTGCCAAGGGAAGCTGACTAACCTCCGAAGAAGAGGATTCGGGAAGAAGAGACCATCGGTGAAGGTATGATTCTTCCTTTTTCTTTTTCTGCTTCTTTCATGGGGCTTTCCATGTTCTGATTTGTTTTCTCACCCTGCTGCTGCTTTTTTTTTTTTTTTTTTAGCAGAGGATGAAGACTTGCCGATGCCTGAGGTTCCGACCGATGAGGCGGTGATGGAGCCGGTTATGGCATCTGAAGAAGAATCGAGGGACTCTGGAATGATTCCAGAATCTCTAATTGGTATAACTTCTTTCGCTTTCTCTTTTTTTTTTTTTTGTGCCTGCGACTTGATTTGCTAACATTTCTCTTGTCAGCTGACTTGCCACAGGATTCCGATGACTTTGAACCATCAATGGACGCAAATGTTGATGATGCTTCTGATGAGTTCGTGGAGGAAGAGAGTGTTCCGCCAGTCGTCGAAGAAGGTACTTTGTAGTGATGACCCTGATGATTTTTTTTTAACAGGATCATATTCATACCTTTTTGTGTTTCATTTGCAGGTTTTGAAGTGACAGAAGAGAGTCCATCGCCTTCTTCAGAACCAGAGCAAGGGATGCCAGAGGTCGATCCGGAGGTAGAGACTCCTACAACCAGTTCTGACGCGATAGAGGAGATACCTCATGCTGAGATTCCTCCTCCAGTGGCTCCAAGTGAAAAGAGTTCTTTTGTTACTCTTCCAATGGGACATGACATGAGCAGCCGATCAACGGAGAAGGGTGAATCTTCATCCAGTTCGTCTCTTCAATTTGCGAAGAAGGTGCTGGCTCGGGTTTTGAGTTCTTGGGTCAAGACTCTCCTTTCTGGACACTTGGAGGCAGGATTTGGCATGATCCCACATGTACAGGAGATTCTGACCGACACCGAAGAGGTTGGTCTGGATGTCACAGGTGCCAGGGCGATCGTTGATAGGATCATTGCACTGGGTGACAAGTGGTTTGAGACCATGGGTTTCCCTGACGACCAATTCTTCAAGGAGATGTTCTTGAACCCTGCTGATAAGGCTAAGTCTGACCTGAATGAGGCTACACAAAGCAAGAAGCAGCTAGTTCGGGAGAAGAACAAGGAAGAGCTAGCCATCATCGGATTGAGGCATGACCTTAACGTCCTTGATAGGGAAGTTGAGGAGGCCAGGAAACGTCTTGAGCATTTGAAGGCACAAGTCGATGCGAAGTGGGCTGCTATAACAGAGGCTCGTGACAGGGAGAGTACTCTGATCCGCAGGGTTGCAGATGCCGGTCAAGTTCTCGAGAGGAGGACTCTAGAAAACGAACGATGGCAAACTGCTAGGGAAGAGATTCCCGGTGTAAAAGAAGGGTTACGGCATTCGCCAGCATCTCATGGCAAGTTCCTGAAGAAGCGTGCCTTGGAAACTCTGACGGCTGAGGCCAAAAGTTTGCTTGAGGAGCTGAAGCTTTGGCTGGAGACCATTTTTGGCTGAGCTCCTGATTTTTTATAACAGAAACCATTCTTCTTTTTTTTGGTACCACATGTATTTTTTGGTACTTCTTTTTTTTTGCAGTGCTTGTGAACACTTTTTTTTTTGTACCACATGTATATTTTTTTTTGGTACCTTTTCTTTTTTTTTTTTTTTGTGTTCCCTACGCTCACTCAAATCTTTTTGTGATGAAAGCTATTGCTAAATGGGGTTTGATCAAAAGCTTTGTCATTTTGTGAAAATCTTTTGTCAAATGGTTGTTTTGGTAGGGGAAACGAATTTTGGTTGTGGCGTGAAAGCCGATTTTGAGATGGCATGGAAGCCGAAATTTTATGGCGTAAATGCCAAAATTTGGGTTGGCATGGAAGCCGGTGTTTTTGTGGCATTTACAGCCAGTTTGGTGGCATTGATAGCCAATTTGTGGCATTTATAGCCGGTTTTGACATGAGAGTCAGGTTTTTTTTTTTTTGTGTGGCATTTGTAGCCGAGTTTTTTGAAAACCAAGTTTTATTTTATTGGCATGAAAGCCGATTTTTGAGATGGCATAAGAGCCAAAAATTTTGTTCGTGGCATGGGAGTCAATTTTGAGATGGCATGGAAGCCGAAATTTTATGGCGTAAAAGCCAAAATTTGGGTTGGCATGGAAGCCGGTGTTTGTTTTGTGGCATCTATAGCCAGTTTGGTGGCATTGATAGCCATTTTTTGAAAGCCAAGTTTTGGTTTGTCGGCGTGAAAGCCAATTTTTCGTGGCATTGATAGCCGGTTTGTGGCATTTATAGCCGGTTTTGACATGAGAGTCAGTTTTTTTTTGTGTGGCATTTATAGCTGATTTGGTGGCATTGATAGCCGGTTTTTGGCAAAAGAGCCAGGTTTTGGCGTTTATAGCCAGATTTTTTTTGGCTTTCAAAATGCAGGTATCGACTAAATGTCGCCTCCCCGCTGAATGGTCTTGCAAGTATCGATGGAATGTCGCTTCCTTGCTCATTCGGTTTTGCGAGTATTGATGGAATGTCACTTCCTCGCGGGTTAGGTTTTGCAAGTATCGACGGAATGTCGCTTCCTCCCGAATTGGGGTGCAAATATCGACTAAGCGTCACTTCCCTGCTTTTCCCAAAGCTTTTGGTTTCGCGGGTACTGACTTGATGTCGTTTCTCCGCGATTTTTGAAATTTGAGGTTTTCTCGAACCATTTGAAATTTGGGTTGTGGATAGCAACTGAAATGTTGCGTCTCCACGATTTTAGAGGTTTTGGAAGTATCGAATGGGGTTCGCATCCTTCCGATTTTTTGAGTTTTGCGAGTATCGACTAAGTGTCACTTCCCCGCGGTTTTTGAAAAACCATTTTTTTGTTTAAAGACACGAGGGTCGTAAATTTTGACCTAAAACCATTTGGCGGTAAAAGGTAAGGTGGACTAGGGTGGAAATCCCTGAATCCGGATTTTTGTTTCAAACCATGAATTTTGGTTCAAGGATCGAAAGTTTTGGTCAAGTCAGGGAGAGGCTCCTAAACTTGGATTTTTTGTTTTTTTTTTTTTTTTGAACAATGAAACGGTAAAAGTAAGCATTGTTTTTGAATCTCTAGAAATTTTGACATTTGATATGAAAATTCTAAAGAGAGTGGGTTTGACGAGCGAGTACCTGAGAACAGGTTTTGGCCATACAGGCATTGCTCTTACCCAGTTGGGTAAGTCTTCAAGGGTAGTACCGCTTCAAGAACTTGCCGTTGATAGGCAGCATACATCTGTCGCCTTCCATGTTTAGGAGGGCATATGCGCCGTTGGAGAAGACCTTGTCGATGACGTAGGGTCCCTCCCATTTTGGTTCAAATTTGCCTTTGGATTTGTGTGCGAAGACCATTGGTCTTTTTACCGCAAGAACCAAGTCGCCCTTTTTGTAGGCGCGTTGCCTGACCTTTTTGTCAAAAGATCCTGCCATGCGTGCTTGGTAAAGTTCAATGCTTTGTCGAGCTTCGAGCCGTCTCTCATCGAGATTGTCCAGCTCATTTGTCGTAATTTCGCATTGCTTTCTTGAGTCATGTCATTTTGTAGAGATACCCTCAGAGAAGGAATTTGTACCTCTAGGGGCACGACAGCTTCGCATCCATAGACCAAGGAGAATGGTGTGCTATGGGTTGGTCCTCGAACGGTGGTTCGATAGGCCCACAAAGCTTCAGACAGTTTGTCGCTCCAGTCTCTTTTGTGACTAGAGACCATTTTCTTGAGGATTTTGCAGAGTGTCTTGTTGAAGGCTTCTGCTAATCCGTTTGCTGCCGGATTGTATGGAGTCGAAGGACAGCTTTGGATTTTGTATTTGTCGCAGAACCTGTAGAATCGATGATCCCGGAATTGTGGTCCGTTATCATGGACTAATCTTTTGGGTATGCCGAAACGACAAATGATGTTGGTGCGTAGGAATTGAAGAACTGATGAGGTCTTCATTTCGTTGAACGCAAATGCTTCTGACCACTTGGAGAAATAATCCGTAGCGGCGAAGATGAAGCGATGACCTTTGCCTGAAGGGGGAGAAATAGGACCTATGATGTCCATACCCCAGGCTTCGAAAGGCCACGAGATTGCTGTAGGATGCAGCCATTCCGGAGGCATGTGAATGTAATCTCCGTGAACTTGGCATAGCTGGCAGCGCTTAGCAAATTGTATTGCGTCGGGTACCATGGTAGGCCAGTAGTAACCCAACCTTTTGATTTGGTCGTAGAGCTTGGGACCAGCCTGATGAGCTCCACAAAGACCAGCGTGAACTTCTTTGAGTGTTTCTTCAGCTTCTTGTTGTGACAAGCAGCGTAGGAGTACTCCATTGAAGGATTTCCTGTAAAGGATTTTTGAAGGGATATCCAAATGAAAGTTTGGGGCTCGCCTTTGGATGCTTACCCGTTCTTTTGGATCTTCAGGTAGGATTCCGAACATAGTGTAATCAATGAACGGATCCCTCCAGTCGCCGATTGAAGTTTGAAGGATAGAGATCCGACTTCCAACCACTCGGTGGCATTCAGCAACTGCTTGGTGTGTGTTAAGAGGAGGGAGGATCCTTCTCTCACTCACTGTAATTTGCATGTTTTTTCCTTCCTGGATCGCCATTGATGCGGCAAGTCCAGCCAGGGCATCTGCACGGATGTTTTCACCTCTACGAATGTGGGTGATGTTGCAGATGTCAAACTTTTGCAGAAGCGATTGTGCCTTGTTGTAGTAAGGCAGCAGATCAGGCTTCCTGACTTCATATTTCTAATTCATCTGGTTGACGATCAGTTGAGAGTCTCCAAAGACTTCCAGCATGGTGATACCAGATTCGACGGCGAGTTCCAATCCTAGGATCAGAGCTTGGTATTCAGCTGCATTGTTTGTGCATGGTTCCAATAACGAGAAAGCGTGTGGAATCATGTATTTGTCGGGGCTAACAAAGAGGATGCCAACTCCCGAGATCAGCTTTCTGTTTTCATTTGTCCTGGTTGCACCGTCAAAGTACATGTCCCAGGAGGCATTTGGTGAGGAAGTCTCCACGTTGTAGACAGGTTCGTCTGGGAGATCATCTCTGAGTGGAGAATCTTTAGGCAATGGATGCTCTGCGAGAAAGTCTGCTAGAGCTTGGCCTTTGATTGCTTTTTGTGGTACATACCTAATATCAAATTGTGATAGAAGGATGGACCATTTTGCCAGTCGGGCATTGAGAGAACCTGCCTTTGTGACAAGAACCTTCAAGAGATTGATCCTTGAGACCAGGTAGACTGTGTTGGAAAGCAAGTAGTGACGTAGCTTTTGTACGGCGAACATCACTGCAAGGCATTCTTTTTCGACTGGAGAGTAACGATGTTATGCACCTACTAGCATGCGGCTGAGGCAGTATAGAGCAGCTTCCTTTCCCTCACCATTCTCTTGTGCAAGCAAAGCGCCTACAGAATGATCAAGAGCTCTTGTGTACAAGATGAATGGTTTTCCAGTGGCAGGGGCAGCTAACACTGGAGGTTTGGTCAGGTATGACTTGATATCTTGAAATGCGGCTTCACAGTCGGCATCCCAGACAAAGTCTACACCTTTTTTCATCAATCGAGAGAATGGATGGCATTTCCCCGAAAGATTGGAGATGAACCGTCTGATGTAGGCCAATCTCCCTTGAAGCCCTTTTAGTTCCCTTAGGGTTCTTGGAGAGGGCATTTCTAGAATAGCCTTGACTTTTATGGGGTCAAGTTCTATTCCAGCTTTCCGAACAAGGAATCCGAGAAACTTACCCGACGAGACGCCGAAGAAGCATTTTAGAGGATTCATCCGCAGTTTGTGTTTGCGGAGTCGGAGGAAGACTTCCCGAAGATTTTTGAGATGGTCTTCTTTTCTTCTGCTTTTGACGGCGAGGTCATCAACGTAACATTCGACCGTCTTGTGCTGCATATCTTGGAATATTTTCATCATAGCCCTCTGATATGTGGCACCAGCATTTTTCAGACCAAATGGCATGACAGTGTAGCAATACACACCAAATGGAGTCCGAAATGAAGTGTGTTTTTCATCCTCGGGATGCATCTTTATCTGATTGTAACCAGAGAAGCCATCCATGAATGTCATTCGCTCAAATCCGCAGGTATTGTCAATCATCACCTCCGGTATGGGCAGCGGGAATTCATCTTTAGGGCAAGCGCCATTCAAGTCTCTATAGTCAATACAGACTCTGCTTTGCCCATTTTTCTTTGTCACGGGGACAATGTTGGCCAACCATTCTGGATGTTGTTCCTCACGGATGAAGCCGACGCTTTTGAGCTTTTGAACTTCTTGTTCAATTTTATCCATCACATCTGGACGGAATCTTCTTTGGCCTTGTTTGACAGGCTTGATTTCTTTTTGAAGGTTGAGTTTGTGGACTGCTACTTTGGGGTCTAAACCAGGCATTTCAGCGTAGGACCATGCAAAGCAATCAACGAACTCATAAAGAAAAGCGATATACTCGGGTAACTCATCATCCTTTATATTCTTGCTTATGAATACAGGACGTGGGTTATCAGGTGCTCCCAAGTTTATCTTTTGAACAGGATCTTCTGTCGGAAGGTTCGAAGGTGGTTCCTCCACAATATTTTCGGAGGCTTCCAACTCAACGAAACCTTCTGGAGTTTCAACTGCATTACTAGACCAAGGCTCTGTTCCTTTCCATGGATTTTCTTGATTGGTGATCTCCTCAAGGCTTGCTATGATATAGTCCCAATCGCTTGTTGAGTCTGGTATTTCTTTTGGAGACGAGGGTTCTTCTGGGTCAGAATAGCACAAGCCTGTATTATCGGACGATTCCTCTTTATCATCAGAGAAATCGTACAAGTTGGATGAGCTTCCTGGATCTTTGTCAGGTAACTCTTTAAAGAGATTTCCAGGGAGATCGATGTCTTCGTGGACTTTAGATGTTGAGGCTTGGTCGGTAAAACGACTTTTAAGCCCTTGTGTCAACTGTCTCAGGGGGGTATCAGGATCATATCCTAACCCATGTGAAGACTTTTCTACATGACCGTAGAGTCTCCAATCTTCCAGCTGGCTTTTGGTCAAGGCGGGCTCCAATGGCGTGAGAATACCGCGTCTTTCTCCCAAACCGACTGGGTTTTGAGCGTCATAGCCCATTTTCTTCATAATTGCTTGTGCCACAGGACTATATAGAGATAGCTGAGGCATACCTTCATTTTGGAAAGGTTCCAGCATGGAGTTTGATGAAGAAGCGTCCGATCTATGGAAGAAGATCGGCTTTTGCTTTGGTGATGTTGTCGGAACAACAAAGGTAGCAGACGTAGGATCTTCTACGTCAGCAGGTGTCTCCATCGGAGTGAGAGCAGGCTGAACTTGCTGAATGTCAGCTTGGCTTGACGATGCATCGTCTTCTGGCTCTGAGTCCGAGTCTGTGTCTTGCATGATAGACACGAGAGAGACAACAAATTTGCCCCCAGGCTTTTGTTTCGCCTTTTTCACTTTAGTCGTGATGACCAAAGGTTTTGAATTCTTGAGGGAGATAACGAAGGGAGATTGACTACTCTCTTCTAATTTGCCGGAGGGTTTGTTTTCTTCCGGTGATTTTTGAGGAGCCTTGCCTTTATCTTTCTGGAGATTTTCAGCAGGGGGTGCTATTTCCTCTTCTTCTTTTTCTCCTTCATACATCTGGGAGTCTGCGAAGTGGACTTCTTTACCTTTGAAGGGTTTTCTGTCCGCAAAGACACGATGTACCATGCCGTCGTCGCCGACGAACTTGATGCATTGATGTAGAGTTGAAGGGACAACACCGTTCTCGTGTATCCAAGGACGTCCGAGAAGGATGTTGTAGCATGAGGGGGTTTTTATTGCATACACAGTGACCTCAGAGATAAGATCACCGATTTGCAATTTGAACCTGATTTTGCCGATAGGCCTTTGAGTGCTCCCATCGTATCCAAAGATAGATACAGATGTGTGGCTTAGCTTGCTGGGTGGGATGCCCAATTCTTCAAGAGCCGAAGTGGAGATAAGGTTGAGTGCAGAACCTGGGTCGATCTGAACTCTATGTATCGGCATTTCTTTGATGTACCCTGTGAAGTACAGGGGTCGGTTGTGCCTTGCTTCGCCAAGTAGGAGGTCTTCCTTAGTGAAGGCGATGGTTGCACTGGCTGCCTTTTGAACCGAGAGGCATTGGATGCATGATCCCTCGCTTTTCTCTTTTTCTCCTTTTAAGGAGGTTTCTGAGTTTTTGACCCGGTAGTCCATTTCAATTTGGAGGACTTGTGGGGCATGTTTGTCGACATCCTCATTCAGTTTTTGTAATTCTGAGATGAGATTATCACGAGTGCGTGGAGACATTCGTAATAAATCCAGGATGTGAAAACGTGCAGGTATGTGTTTGAAGTGCTCAACCAAGTCATACTTGAAAGCCTCCTTAGGGCCTGCATGTTCATCATTGTTGCCACTGGGGGCGCTTACAACATCTTTTCCCGAAGGAAATACATAAGTAAAGGAAGATTGGTTGTAATTTTTGTGGTAGTCCCGGCCCGAACGGGTGCCTCTACCAACTTCGAGAGCTTCTTGAGAAGGATCTTCGTTTGGAAGATTGTCTTCAGGATCAAGAGGCTGTCGTTTTTCATCTACTGGGGATGTATCTGCAGCAGAGTTGCCATCCTCAGTGATTGTGTTGCACGGAGCATTTTCCGGGAGCAAGTCCTGAACAGCATCCAGCAGCTTTTCTTCTTCGTTGACCCATCCATCACCCCAAGTTGGGTTTTCTTCATGATGATGAGTCGGGAAGAATGTGTATCCTGAAGTCACAGTCTCAGGAGAAGAAACCTGAGAGGGTGCCGTCTCTGTGAAAGTCACGTGAGACGAGGTAGCTCTAGAGGATACATTGCTAGGCGTCGTCGGAGTGTAGGTAATCTCATCAGACGACGCTTCAGAAGAGCTATAGTCCTGATATATTACATTACAGGAAGCTCTGATAGGAGATGTTGCCCGCTCGGAGTCAGACTCATCCTCGGATGTAAGAGGATCGTCAATCCAGCAATGTTCTCCATTTTCAGGAGTTAAGGGTGGATGTACCTGATTATCTTCAGGGACTTCAGGCTCTGGGTTGCGAGGAGGCTCGTTAACACGATCTTGCTCTTGTTCTAGAGCGAGACGCTGCAAGATCCTTGCATATTCTTCAAGATCAGGCATGGGAGCCAGATCCTCTTCTTCGTCTTCTCCGTGTGGCTCAACATAGTTGATTTCCACTGGAGCAATGACAGGTGCTGGGTTAACAGCATCTTCTTGTGCAGCCTCTTGGTCTTCTTCATCATCAGACCAGGATCCTTGTGGTTGCAAGGGGTTATACCAGATTACTGGCATAAGGTGAGTTTCAGGAACCCATTCTTCATCGGAGAGATATTCTCCTGTTTCAAGAGATTCCTCCCACTCATCGGTGTAGTTGGGCTCGAATCCATCGTCGGTGTCGCTGGACTCGTATCCATCAATGGAGAATCCAACTACCGAGTTGCAAGAGTATAATGCCCCCTGCATGGCTTCTTTTTTGAATGAGGTGGCATGAAATCACTGAGAGTGAAGTTTCTTACCGCCTTTGAAGTCTCTGGAAGGGACGTTTTTGTTGCCCCGAGTGAAGTGGTAGAGGAGGCCTCTGCCTTTTCATGGACTTCTTGTTTTGGCTGGGTCTTCTCTTGCCGTTTGAGCCTGAGGAGATGTTTCCTAGCCTGCCTTCGCTGTTGAGCTGTCGGCTTTGTTTTGACGATCTCCCAATTTTCATCTTCCAGGAGATCGGGATGTACCCATATGGGTTGTCCGTCTGATGTCGGGCAAGGAACCAACACTTCGGACGTTTGAATTCTTTTTATCACCTTGAAGGAAGTAGTGATCTTCTTCTTCGGTGATTTTGGTGTTTGTCCACGTGACACCATGTTGACGGAGGCGGGGCCATAATTTTTGTCAAAGGTGATGACTCCGTTTTTCCACATCTCGTTTATCTTTTCTCTCACAACAAAGCATTGATTGAGAGGATGCGAGACCATCTGGTGGTATGGACAGTACCGAGGATCATTGGTTTTGCCAACGTCTCCAGGTCTTTTGGGCTCTGGCAAAATGAGTTTGCCATTTGCTAGGAGAGCCTCAAAGATTTCTTCGACGTCTTCATCGAACGGATATTTCTTTTCTACTCGCTCTTTGAAGGCATCAGAGAGTTCAGGTCTCTTACCTGCAGCTCTATTTTCAGCTTTCTTTGGTTGCTGAGGAGCTGACTTGGTTTGCACATTAAGGACCTCTTTCTTCTTTGGTTTAGAGGTTGCAATGGCGGTTGGCCCTTTTCTTGATGACTTCTGACTGTTGAGGTCTTTAATCACCGTTTCAGCTTCCATAGAAGCTTCCAGGAGTTCTCCCAGGTTTTTTGATTTGTTGCCGATGATCATGGAGCGTATTCTTGCTCTCATGTTGTTTCGGCAGATGTCGACTAGCGACGCCTGTGGCAATACATCTGAACATTTGTATGCCATTGCTTTCCACTTGTGAATGAAGTCATAAGTTGACTCATTCTCTCCCTGTTTTAGGCTGCAGAGCTGAGCCATAGTAACAGGATGATCCTCACCTTGGAAGTGGGTCAGGAAGCGTGTCTCCAGCATAGCCCAGTTCTGAATGGAGTTCTCCGGCAGAGTAGAGTACCAATCGAAGGCGGTACCTTTTAGGGTACTTGCAAAGAGGCGAATCTTGAGTGCATCTTGATCCGCGATAGCTCCCGTCAAGATCTTGAAGTGGATTACGTGCTGTCTGGCTGATCCTTTCCCCGTATATGTTTGGAGAGTAGGATGCTTGAATTTTGTGGGGAATGGGACTGAGTCCATCCATAAGGGATATGGTGGCTTGATCCCATGCTCTTTGAGTATATCCTCTTCTTTTGCTTTGGCGAGGATACTGTCTACGTCCTTTTTGGTAAGGGCGCGTGACTCATTTTCTTCTCCATTTCCCTCGTTATTGCTATGATTCGGAGGAGGCTCATTGTTCACCTGATTTTGGACGACAAGGAGAAGGTTTTCCATCAGAGTTTCAATCCTCTGCTGGCCTTGTTCCAACTGCTGGATGCGTGTGAGCGCATCATCTCGAGGTGGATTCTGAGGTGGCGGCTCAGAACTTGTAGCCAAGACGTTCATCCCTCGGGATTCGAACGAAAGAAATCGTCCTGGTGACCGAGCTGGGGCTCATTCTTTTTGATGAAGAGCTTGATGAAGGATTACTCTCCCGTCCTTGGCTTGAAGGGGCAGGAGATTCTTCGGGATGTCTTTGTGTCCTGGTGATGCTACGGGTCACCGGACGTCGGACATGGATTTTTTATGCTGACCTTTGGCGTCTTCTGGTTTTTCCAACCATATGGACGGCAGCAACTTGGTCGGGACTTTCTTTTTCGACCCATTTGTGGGAGACTTGAAGTGTAGGAGGCTGGGTCCGTTGCTTTTCTAGTCTCTTTTGTCGATATGAAGCATGGCGGCGTGCTCGACGACCGATTTGAGCTTCAGTCAGCTCTGGCTGGGCTCTGACGATGAAGGATGTGCTCCCTCGGGCGCAGCAGCCGAGCCTGTCTTCTTTGTAGCTAGGCAAGGACAGGATCCGGACCCGGTCCTTTGCCTGTTGCAGCGAAGCTTTGAACCTTTCGAGTTCGGCCCCTGTAGAGATGAAGGGTCGAACTGAAGGAGTGTAGGCCTTGGCAGGTGCTTGTAGAGGCCTGGTGATGCATGATCTAATTTTGGGCCTGTAGGAACAAGCCGGCTCATGCTGGGTTGACTTGGGAGTCAGGTTGGAGATGGGTCTCTCCTCTTTCATGTAGGCAAGAGGGTAGAACTGGTTCTCTTTGAGTGGGGCCAGGTATGCTGGCTTGGTGGAAATTTGAGACCTTCTTTGTTTTGGGGAAGGTCTTGGAGACCAAGTCTTGGGATAGACCTGGTTGTTTGTGGGTCGAGGCTTCGCGGGGGTACCGCGGGCTTCGGGCTTTTGGGCGCTCGCCTTTGGTGTCACGGGAGTGACACGTTGAGAGGCGATCTTCTGCTTTTTAGCAGGCGCAGCTTGTTCTTCGGGAAGTGGGAATGGCCCAGTGTCCCAAAGAAGATAGTCCGGGGAGTCGAGGCCGACCCGGAGTTCAGAGAGTTGCCGAGGGAGTTGACGCTTCGGCAGCTGACAGGGCGCTTATGAGTACGCGTGCTTTGCTTCTGTTGAAGCATGAGTTGGTGCTTGTTCTCATCGAAGATAATGGTTAAGGCTGCCATTGTTAGTTTCGAAAAGGTTCTGAAACACGACCACATCCATTAGTAATCACAAGAATAATGATCATAAATGGGAATTTCTATGGTTGTCTTTTCAAATCGCTCAAAGGATACGACCCAAGCGACATGAGGAAGGCAAAAAGCCATAGATGGTACAATTGTTCTGATAGCAAGTATGGTGAGCCCAGAATGAGCGTTCCAGTGGCTGCTAGAAGCAATTGTAAACCTAAATTCGACTTATCGAGAAGCAAGGCTTGCTCGAGGTAAGTCAAATATAAGGTTGGAGTTACAAATGTGCCGGTCGCAAATACAGTAGACCCTGAAAGGGCGTACCAGTATTGCTAGGCACAAATGTTGGAAATCGCATCCATGAGATGGGATTCTCTTTTTTTTTTTGAAATGTCAAGATTGGATTCATCAAAGAGAGCAGATGGTATTCTGATCCGAATACGGGCTCAACGATTTCCGCAAGCACCAGTACCCAGAAGGGAAGGAACCACAATTTCTCGGATCTGAATCTAAAATGACGAGAGTTTTTTTTTTTTTTTTTTTTTGAAATGTCAAGATTGGTTCCATCAAGGAGAGCAAATGGTACCCAATCTGAACACGGTCTCGGCGATTTCCGCGAGCGCCAGTGCTTAGAAAAGAAGAAACCAAAATTTCTCAGATCTGAAATCAAAAGTGACGAGTTTTTGAAGATTTTTTTTTTTTGAAATGATATTATTTTTTTTATTTATTTTTTTAAAAAATATATATATATATATTTTTAAGATTATTTATTTCTATTTTTTTTAAAGATTTTTTTTTTGAAATGATTTTTTTTATTTTATTATTTTTATTTTTTTTTAAATATATTTTTATTTTTTTTTATTTTTAAGATTTTTTTTTGAAAATCTTTTTTTTATTTTTTTTTATTTTTTTTTTAGATTTTTTTTTTTGAAAATCTTTTTTTTTATTTTTTTATTTTTTTGATTTTAATTTTTTAAGATTTAAAGACGAGAGAGTACACATAGGCCTCCTAACCCGGTCTTATGAAACCTCAATTGATAGAATTGCCCCCAGGTAAGGGTAGGATTACTTAATGAACCCGTTTGGAGGACCCTTGCCTAGAACAGTCAAGCTGTCTCCACACTCTGGACAAGGCTTTTCTTGAATCAATCGTGATCAAAGAACGCAATTGGTTTAACCTTAGTGGTCTATGTCTTTTTTTCAAATCCCAAATAGACTCATCGAAGAGAAACGATGGCCCAAAACCTTAGTCGAACGGGCTCAACATTTCTGCAAGCACCAAAGAACGATAGGATAGGATCAAAGCTTCTCAATTTTGAATCAGAACTAAGAAAACTGATTTTTTGATTTTTTTTTTCTTTGAAATCTCTAATGAACTCATCGAAGAGAAACGATGGCCCAAAACCTTAGTCGAACGGGCTCAACATTTCTGCAAGCACCAAAAAACGATAGGATAGGATCAAAGTTTCTCAATTTTGAATTCAAACTAAGAAAACTGATTTTTTTTTTTTGAAAAGAGAAAGAATGGAAACAAACTCAAAGAAATAGAAATTTCCAAAAAATCCCATCTCATTTTTTTTTAGGATGCAAAATCCAACATAGGCTACCAGCTAGAAAGTAGCCAAGGAATCTGGAGAAGAAGTATAAGCATAGAGCAAAAATATGGTATGCAAATATTCCATTTCCGAGCACCGTGTTCTCAAATGAACGAGTCCCACCGGGTGTGCCAGCTTGATGGAACGCGCTCCGAGGCGCCGTGGGGCGGCTACCGGGGTCGGCGGAACGTGGGAGTCCGTCGGGTCCGGCCCTTTCGCGCCCTGGCGGGCCTGAAGCGTGTTTCAACATTTTTTTGTGTGGGTGTGCCAGATTTTCTATTTTACTTGGAATTGCAAGTGGTAATCCGGAGATCAACCTTCGCAAGTAAAAAGGAAATCAACTTCTTTCAAGTTTTCCATTGCGCATATATTTAAGAAAAGAGACATTTTCTTGATTTGCCGTGAAAGGCGATTTTGTTTGGCATTTATAGCCGATTTTGGCGTTTATAGCCGATTTACAATTCTTATCAATAATGAAAGACAAGAGTTGTGATTTTTTGTCTCTTTAGAAAAATACAAACTACAATGAAAAGCAAGAAAAGGAAGATCTAACTTTTCAGGAGATTGTGGGGGACTCGTTCAGATTGACGGTCGCAAGCCATGTATGGGCTTCGCCATCATCCATGCAGATGAGAACAGAAGATGCTCTTGATTCGCTTGGCTTGGCTATAACCTCAGGTTTTTAGAGGACAAAGACCAAGAGAAGGTCCTATGTCCAATAAAAAGCTAAGTAGACGGGCTGAAAAGCCACGTCTAAGCCATTGGAGGCAGCAGGAGAAGGCAAGGACCTTGGGGGGGGGGGGGGTGTGCCCCCCAAGGGACTTTTGTCACCTTGTAGTGGTGGCCGGTGCAGAACTTCAGCAGAGTTTTTCTCTCTTTTTTCTTTCTCTGGATACGAGCTTTGGATTCTTTCCGATCGATCAATCTCGATTTTCTGATCCCGATTTCAATGGAATGCTCTCCTATTTATAGGCTTTTGGTAGCCATTTAGGAGAGTTTATGGGCTTTAATGGCTTTAATGGGAGGAGTTACAAGATTTATTTCTTGATTTTGTAACTCCTTTTTCCTTGAATCTGATTGGCCGATGGAGATTAAGGGCTTTTAATCACCTTAATTACCATAATGGGAGGAGTTTCATGGTTTAAATGCCATGAATCAATTGACTTGTAACTCCCAAATGCTTGCTTCTGATTGGGCCGTCCAAAGAAATGAATTAATGACTGCAATAAAGCTAGTCAATTAACCACATTAATTGGTCGCCGAGCAGTCGAAGAGTCGCGGGCCGTGCCGTGTCTTCTGGAATTCTTCTGGCGATGATCATCGATGGATCTTCATGCTGATCGACATCGGATGAACATGTGACTTCAGACATTGATAGCTAAGAGCGGGCCGGTGACATCTGTCTTGTCGATTTCTCGATCGGTCGGACAGAAAGAGCACTTTTTTTGGTCGACCGGTTGGCGATCTTGGAGCGATCAATGATGATTTTATGCTTTTGGAGGTTGACCCGTGATTTTGACGGATGTCGGAGGATATGAGTCAATTTCAAGCACTAAAAATCACATTTTCAGGAAACCACAGGGGCCAAAGTGCGCGAAACGCGAAAAAAGACGGAAAAAACGGGTCACCGGCGGAAAATCCGGTGACCCGGACTTCCATGGTCGCAGGGGCCTGCGACCATGGGCCATGGTCGCAGGGGCCTGCGACCTTGGGGGAATTTTTCCCTTCGGAGCCCGTTTTGCGGTCGTTTTGAGGTCTTTTTCGTCGCCGTTTTCTTCTGTATTTTTCCTGACATTTCTTCTCATTTCTTGGCTTGATTTCCCTGTAGAAAACCTGATGAGAATCCTTGCATTTTTAGAGTGCAAAGTTTCCAATTTTCCTGGAAAGCCGAAGACTTTGTCGCGTAGAGCTGCTGATTTTCCGCCAGAAGTTGAAACTTGGTCAAACGATGTCGGAATGACCTGAAATTTGAGGTGAAGCCTCCTGAGCAATAAATAAGACCAACCATAGGCTTTTGTTTGAGTTTTGAAGCCGTTTGGGGTCCCGTCGATGCTTCACTTGATTTTGCTGCGGGGAAAATGCCGAGCTTTGATATGTGGCCAAACGATGTCCGATTGACCTGAAATTTGACGGGGAGCCTATTGGAGTCATTTTGAGACGTTCCATGGGCTCCGTTTTGGATGTCATGGTCCTGGGTTGCTCCGCCGCCGGTAGGCTTGATTTTCTCTCGGAGCATCGAAACCTAGTCAAACGTTGTCAGAATGACCTGAAATTTGACGTGCAGCCTTTTGGAAGCATGTTGAAGCCACTCATGCACTTGGTTTGATGAGCGAAGGCTTCGGTGGTTCCCGCCGCCGGGAGGCTTGATTTTGCTGCTCGAGCATTGATGGAGGGTCAAACGTTGTCGGTTTGACTTGAAATTTGGCATGGAGCCCTTTTGAGACATGCTGGAGTCATCCGTAGGCTCTGATCGAAGTTTTGACGTCTCCGATGATGTCGCCGCCGGGAGCGCCATTTTAGCTGTCGGAGAAGCGAAGTTAGGCCAAGTGATTCTGAAATGGCCCGAAACTTCATGTGTACTCTTCTCTTGGCTATCTTGAAGGATTTTGCAGTTTTTGTTTGATTCTGACAAGGTTTGAATTTTTGGAGAAATTGCATTGCCTATTTATGGCAGGTTGCGACTTCATGCAGCTTTCTTGATGTTGAAGAGGCAAAGTGACATTTTTGGTGTCAACAGAGAGAAAACTAAATTTTTTTTGAAATTATAATTTTTTTTTTGAAATCCTAGTTGGACTCATCAAAGAGAAAAGATGGCCCAATCCCCGATATGAACGATAACTGCGAACATTTCTGTGAGCTATCGAGTTCAAAGAGGAGAGGATCAAAATTTCTCAAAGTTGAATCTTGAGAAAGAGAGATCATTTTTTTTTTTTTTTGAAAGAGTTTGACATGAAGGTGTTTTTTTTTGAAATCCCAATTGGACTCATCAAAGAGAAAAGATGGCCCAATCCCTGATATGAACGATAGCTGCGAACATTTCTGTGAGCTATCAAGTTCGAAGAGGGAAGGATCAAAATTTCTCAAAGTTGAATCTAAGAAAAGAGATCAGATTTTGTTTTTTTTTTTTGAAGCGAGAAAGAACAATTGAAATCCCATCTCATATTTTTTTTAGATGCAAAATGCAACATAGGCCACCAACTAGAAAGGAGCCAAGTGATCAAAGCATCACGTTCTCAAGTCAACGTGTCCCACCGTGTGTGCCAACTTGATGGACCCGAAAGAAATCTTCCGTCCTCTCCTTCCGCACCCCGGGGGCTGATCTGGGTCTCGGCGGAGGAGGGAAAATCTCGGGCATCAACATTTTTGTACGGGTATGCCAGATTTACTTTCTACTTGGAATTTGGAATAGTGATAATCCGGAGATTCACCTTCACAAGTGGAAAGAAAATCAATCATTTTTTCTAACTTTTCAAATTGCACAAATATTAAGAAAAGAGACAAGTTTTTAGAATGCCGTAAGAGGCGTTTTTGTTTGTTTGCCGTGAAAGGCGATTTTGCCGTGAAAGGCGTTTTTACAAAACTCATCAAATATGAAAGACAAGAATTGTGATTTCTTTTTGTCTCTTTAAGAAATACAAACTACAATAGAAAAGGAAGAAAATGGATCTAACTTCTCAGGAGATTGTGGGGACACGTTGAGATCGACGGTCGCAAGTCATGTATGGGCTTCGCCATCGTCCTTCAAATGAGAACATGTGATGCTTTGATTCTTTGGCTTGGCTCCTAACCTCAGTTTTTTAAAGGACAAGGACCAAGAGAATGTCCTATATCCAATGAAAAACCAAGTAAACGGGCTGAAAAGCCGCGTTTAGGCCATGTTGGAGAAGGAGGTGACCTTGGGGGGGGGGGGGGGGGGGGGGGGGGGGGGGTGGCCCCCCAAGGGACGTTGATCACCTTGTGCTGCTTCCGGGAGCAAAGTAGCAGGACTTCGTCTCTCTCTTGGATTTTCTGGTTTTTCAGAGCTTGCACTTAGGATCTCTTTTCATCATGCTTTCTTCTTGGAATGGACCTCCTTTTATAGGCCTTTGGTAGTCATGAGGTGTTTATTGGCATTGATGGCCATGATGAAAGAATTGATGAGGAGTTACAAATCGATTTTGTAACTCCTTTTTCAAGGCTTGTGATTGTCAATTAACGACATTAAGTGGTTGCCAAGGCATGTGAAGAGTCGCGGGCCGTGCTGCGCCTTTTGAAATTCTTCTTGCGATCATCACGGGTGGATCCACGCATTATTTGATGTCGGATTGCGATGCAATTTCAGACATTGATTGATGTTGGTGGGACGGTGACATCTGTCTTATCGATTTCACGATCGGTCGGAGAGAAAGTGCACTTTCTTGGTCAGCCGGTTGGCGATCTTGAGGCGATCGGTGATGATTTCATGCTTTTGACGGCGGATCCGAGATGTCGACGAAGATCAGTGGTTTTGAAGCACCAAACATTGGATTTTCAGAAAATCACAGAGACCAGAACACCCGAAACGCGAAAAGAATCGGAAAACGGACGATTTGACGCAAAATCCGGCGACTCGGATTTCCAGGGTCACCGGGCGACCATGCACCCAGGGTCGCCGGCGACCTTGGCCCAAGGTCAGGGCGACCATGCACCCAGGGTCGCCGGCGACCTTGGGCCAGGGTCGCCGGCGACCATAGGGCTTCGGCCCGTTTGGTCGCCGAGCGTCGTTTTCGGCCGTTTTTTCGTCTTTTTCGTTCCTTTTTTCTTCTGTATTTTTCTTGACATCTTTCCTCAATTATTGACTTGATTTTCTTGGAGAAATCTTGACGAGAACCCTCGCAAAATGGGAGCACAAAGTTTCCTATTTTTCGGGAAAGCCGAAGACTTTGTAGCCGATTTTCCGTCAAGCGTCGAAACTAGGTCAAACGATGTCGGAATGACCTGAAAATTGAGGTGAAGCTTCTTGAGCAGTGGATAGGACCAACCATGGGCTTTTATTTGAGTTTTGAAGCCGTTTGGGGTCCCATCGATGCTTCACTTGATTTTGCTGCGGGGAAAATGCCGAGCTTTGATATGTGGTCAAACGATGTCCGATTGACTTGAAATTTGACGAGGAGCCTATTGGAGTCATTTTGAGACGTTCCATGGGCTCCGTTTTGGATGTCATGGTCCCGGGTTGCTCCGCCGCCGGTAGGCTTGATTTTCTCTCGAAGCATCGAAACCTGGTCAAACGTTGTCGGAATGACCTGAAATTTGATGTGCAGCCTTTTGGAAGCATGTTGAAGCCACTCATGTATTTGTTTGATGAGTGATGGCTTCGGTGGTTCCCGCTGCCGGGAGGCTTGATTTTGCTGCTCGAGCATTGATGGAGGGTCAAACGTTGTCGGTTTGACTTGAAATTTGGCATGGAGCCCTTTGGAGACATTCTGGAGTCATCCGTAGGCTTTGATCAAAGTTTTGGTGTCTTTGATGATGTTGCCGCCGGGAGCGCCTGTTTAGCTGTTGGAGCGGTGACGTTGGGCCAAACGTTGTCGGAATGACCCGAAACCTCAGGTGTACCCCTCTTTTAGCTGTCTTAAAGGATCTCTCAGTTTTTGTCTGATTCTGACAAAATCTGATGCTTGAAGTAGCCTTGCCTATTTTTAGCAGGATGCAGCTTCAGGAGGCTTCTTGATGTTGAGGAGACATATTGACTTTTTTGGTGTCAACAGGTTGGATTTGGGAAAGAGAGGAGGAAGAAGACGAGTGGATCTGATTTTTTTTTTTGTCTGCTCAGGTTCGATATCGACCCTGACCTGTTTAGGGGAGGGTTGATATTGACCTTGCCCTGTTTAGGGGAGGGTCAATATCTACAATAGAAAAAAGTGGTAAAAAATGGTTTTTTTGGCGAATTGCCCTATTTGGTGCAATTTTGTCTAATTTGTTCGATTCGCTCATATGGCCACATTAAGTGTTTTTTTGGATAAAATCCTTTTATTAATTACATAGAATTGAATATCTTATATATGTTTAGTTGTTTTGTTACATTTTTAAATAATGTTACAAATACAGTGAGATTATAAAGTTATATAAAACTTGTTTCTTTTACTTGGAAATGAGATAAATCGTTATAAATATATGTTAAAATCTACAATAATTACCAACAACTTAGTTAAGAATTTATTGATTTTTTTCAAATATAACCAAACAAAAAATATAATAACATTACTATAGCTGCATATATCAAAATGGGCACTGTAGGATCTTACACCACATTAAGCTACCACTTATCCCAAAACCAATTAGTGATGGGAAACAGCACAACAATAGTTTTATGGTGAGCGCAGCTCGACCACAATTATGACCGCTCAAGAGTGAGGGTGGACATTGACCTCAACAATCTCTCCCTCACCGGCGCACTCGCCATGACTCCTGATGCGCAACTCGCAAAATGTGTGTCCCGTAACTCGAACACCTAACCTACTAGTATCTGATATCACTTGTAGGATCTTACACCCAATTGAGCTACCACTTATGCCAAAACTGTAATATTGTATGGTCTCAATCCATCAGATGATGTAATAAATTGATTTATTTCTTTATTTATCAATAATATCATGCTCTCCTTTCATGTGATGAATGGTGTTTTATTACTTATTGCACATAACCAATACTTATGACATGGTGGTTCTTGAGATGAACCGGGTCCCATTAGTATATTAGATGTGATATATGTGTATGGATGAGATCCACATACGGGAGACATGTGTCACAATTCTTATACTTAAATGTCTTCACAACCAGTGATGAGACTGGCATCTCATCTAATAAGGTTGCAGCACTTTGATCACTATGAGATAGTGTGATTTGTCTCAATCATCAGAATGTAAGATTCCGGATCATAGTGTTGGAAGATTGGATGTATTGAAGGACCATGAGAAGCATCTTATGTAATACTGTCTCGATTTTAAGGTCTACTCTCATAATTCTCTAGCAATAGGCTCTCAATCCTGAGACATTGATGAACTCAAGTTTCTATCTATTCATTTGCTTTGAGTCACCAATGAGAAAGGCCAATTGTAGGTCAACACCTCGGTGTCTTGGGTACGTAGAAGTAGAATTGTGGGAACATCCAATGATCAAGATGTAATCTATCTATATTATCCCCTTGTGCCAATTAATAGATTTGTCATAAGTAAGTGCGCACCCATCTCGATTAATAGTTAATTGGATGGTACTGATGATCACGGTGATTAATTGGGGCTCCAGGATAATAAGATGTGAATCTAAGATTGGAAGGGACATGCTTTATCTAATTGATCCATGGATATTGATAGAGGGGCCTACTTGTGGGAAATTGAGAAGTTTAGGGTCTTCTTTGTAATTTATTCCTAAGATTGGAGTTTAATTGCATTTATATAGTGGTATTATTTGCAATTAACTGTGGGCCCAGATTGCACATGAGATGTGGGGTCGCGGTATCCCAGTTGGAGCCAGCTTTCTATGGAATCCCTAGTGGTCACCACGCTAGCCCAAGTTATTAGAAAGATACTAATCCTACTTGAACTCTAAAATAAAGGAATTAGAAAGGTACTATTTCTATTTGAAGTAAGACTTCTAATAGTGGTAATAGTAAGTTACTAATTGTTGTGGAAGTGAGATTTCTATAATAATTAGGAAGGATAAAGTTACTAATTCTTAATGGAAGTAGGACTTCTAATTAATTAGTAAGAGGAGATTTGCAAGGTTATAAAAAGGAGAGAATCTCCTATGGACGTCCATAACAAGGATTCATGCCCAGCCCCCTTTTGTGCAAGAGTTGCACATCTCTTTCTCTCCTCTCTCTCTTCTAGTTTCTATTCTAGTTCCTTAGAGTTTCTAGTTTGGTTTTCTCTTGAAATCTCCACCAATCTTCTTGAGAAAAGAATCTGATAGCTGGTCATAGTGTGGAATACAACAAAGGTCTTGGAGATCCTAATTTGCTACAAGAAGAGTTCTTGTTAAAGCTAATAGTCTTCTTCTCCATTAGAGCACTACCGGGCTCCAAAGGTATAATCTACTTTTCTATCTGTTGTGGGTTATTTTGGTTTCATGGTGTTTCTGATTTCTATCTTTTAGATAGAGTTTATTGTGGTACATGATTGATGAGTTTGAGGGATTGCATCCTAGATGTGTTTTATGACCTTATGGGTACTTGATCCCTGTAGCAAATTAGGATCTCCAAAACCTCTTAGTCTTCCACGCTATATCCCATATTAGATCTCTTCTCTAAAGGACATGGGTGAGATCTCCTAAACAAAACAACTAGAGAACTCTAAGCAATCCGGAAGAGAACTAGAAGGAAGAAGAGATGGAGGACGTGCAACGCTTGCACAATATAGGGCTAGGTGTGAGAACTTGGTCCGGGCGGCACCCTTAACCACGGGGCGGAGCGTGTCAACCACGGGTTTCAAACGGTGAGTCTCCGTTAGCCCACATTAGAAATATCCAAGTCCTAACTCTGGGCTTATAAGTCAAACCCCGTATTAACTTAGCATGAGGCCTTTTAAAACCGTGCGGCCCCGGAAACCATAAGAACTCCGTAGTTAAGCGTGCTCGGGCGGGAGCAGTACTAGGATGGGTGACCTCCTGGGAAGTCCCCGCGCGTGCACGTGGGCCAAAGCGGACAATTTCATGCTGAGTTGGGCGGGGCTGTGACAATTGGTATCAGAGCCGAGGACGGCTCTATTTCCGGTGGGGGAGAATGTGAGAACTTGGTCCGGGCGGCACCCTTAACCACGGGGCGGAGCGTGTCAACCACGGGCTTCAAACGGTGAGTCTCCGTTTGCCCACATTAGAAATATCCAAGTCCTAACCCTGGGCTTATAAGTCAAACCCCGTATTGACTTAGCATGAGGCCTTTTAAAACCGTGCGGCCCCGGAAACCATAAGAACTCCGTAGTTAAGCGTGCTCGGGCGGGAGCAGTACTAGGATGGGTGACCTCCTGGGAAGTCCCCGCGCGTGCACGTGGGCCAAAGCGGACAATTTCATGCTGAGTTGGGCGGGGCTGTGACACTAGGCGTCCAACTCTTGGACATGCAATAAGCATGGGGCATCTAAGGGGATGGGTTCCTTGTATATAGCTTTTGCAACCTCCTCTTACTAATAAAATTAGAAGTCTCACTTCCATTAAGAATTAGTAACTATCTCCTTTCTAATTATTATAGAAGTCTTACTTCCACAACATGAGTAACTTACTACTACCACAATTAGAAGTCTCACTTCAAATAGAAATAGTAACTTTTTAATTTTTTTCCTTTTAGAATTAGTAACTATCCAATAGTTGGTCAAGCGTGGGGACCACTAGTGATTCCATAGAAAGCTGGCTCTAAGTGGGACACCGTAACCCCACATCTCATGTGCAATCTGAGCCCACAGTTAATTGCAAATAACTCAACTATATAAATGCAATTGCACTCCAGTCTTACGAATAAATTACAAAGAAGACCCTAAACTTTCCTATTGCCACAAGTAGTCCCCTCCATCTATATCCATGGATCAATTGGTCCTGTCCACCAAATTGGATCCGTAACTTATTATTCTTGAGACCTAATTAATTATAGTGATTATCAGTACCTATCCAATTAACTCTCAATTGAGATGAGTGCGCACTTACTAATGATAAATCCATCAATTGGCACAAGGGGATAATGAGGATAGATTTCATCTTGTCCATTAAATGTTCCCACGGTTCTACTACCATGTACGCAAGACACCGAGGTGTTGACCTACAGTTGGCCTCACTCATTGGTGACTCAAAGCAAATGAATAGACAAAAACTTGAGTTCATTAATGTCTCGAGATTGAGAGCCTATTACTAGGGAATTATGAGAGCAGACCTTAAAGTATTGACAGTGTTTCATAAGTTGCTTCTCATGGTCCCTAAATACATCCAATGTATCAGTACAATGATCTAGAATCTTACATTCTGATGATCGAGACAAATCACACTGTCTCATAGTAATCAAAGTGCTGCAACCTTATCAGATGAGATGCCCAGTCTCATCACAGGTTGTGAAGATATTTAAGTATAAGATTTGCGACACATGTCTCCCGTATGTAGATCTCTTCCATAAACATATATTGTTGGAAGTAGGTGGACTTTGTGGATAGATTTTAAAAACTTTTGACCCACTTGATTCAGGGATCAAGTACCCATAAGGTCAAGTGGGTCAAAAGTTTTGAAAACCTATCCACGAGGCCCACCTACTTCTAACAATTGGTGTCAGAGCCATACCTCATCTCTAATCATGTTAGATCAGTAGTCTAGATCTAATCTTAGCATGATATGTGAAGAGAGACCTAGGGCTTTGTAAGGAACATATTTGATATTTGTATGCATCTTGTATCTTGTATGGATGCACTAGAATGGATAGGTTCGGACTAGAAAATAACTTCTTTGCAGGTTTTTCGGGCAAGGCGCTCGAGCGGATAGGTTCGGACTAGAAAATAACTTCTTTGCAGGTTTTTCGGGCAGGGCGCTCGAGCGAATGGAGCCTCTGGAAAGTGTCCGCTCGAGCAAACTGAGTGCAGAACTCTTCTTTTTGGTAGTCTGGGATTTTCATCATGAGATGATGAATGGAACCTTTCTAAACCTAGTTCCTACTATGTTCATGATACTAACTTTGCAGGTTCATGTCCTCTCCATATGGCCCACAAGTCTTTTACTTTCTTTTTATGGTTAATGTTTTATTTTGGGCAATTTGTAAAGGGCATCATGGTTTCCTTGGTTTCCCGTGAAAGGGCAAGGTATGGTTGATTTCCTTATAGCCCTTTTTATTTCCATGTTTAGATTACCCTGTAAGTCTCATCATAGAGGCATAGGAATTTATGTAATTTTCTAAATTTGTAAATTCTGGCGATGTTCGAGACGAAGAAGGACAGTGATGTTGGACTCCTAATCAAAGAGTTTGAAGATTACCAAAAGAGTTTTGGAAATGCCCAAAGAGTTTGAAGAATCCCAAAAGTTTTGGAAGGTCTAGAAGTCCAAGAAGTGTTTTTCGCTCGGGCTATATGGAGGAGAGGACTAGTTTCTATTTTTAGTACTTTCTATTTATGGATGAATGCTTTTATAGAATGTTTCCAAATCTGATCCAAACATTGCAAGTTACTAAAATTTGTCAAATCAAATTAATTTTTTGAAAGAGTTTTAATTAGTGTTGGTGGACCCATGAGATGGACCCATTGGTAACACTAATCTTAGAAACTGGACTTTCCTTAAATATAACTTGACTTGGAGCCAATCATTGGTCATATCATGAGATGATTTGGTGTTTACTTTTGTGGGCCCTAATACCTTAAAAGGAAATCCTCAATTCTAAAATATTAAGTGGGAGCGGGGCATTTAAATTGAAATCCCCATGGTTTTCCACCATAGGTCCATTGTAAAGAAAGTATTAGTCTCGTGCCATCTTGAGAATGGCCATTCCCCACGGAGGGCTTTTATTTGTCTGGTTACTAGATATAGATCTCCTATGGATGGTATTGGTGAGACGGGGTAAGGCTCACTCCCCAAGGAGGAGCTGCCTGCAACGGTTGTCATGCAATGCTAGTTGGTAGGTCACACTTAACTAAAATAGTGATGTAGTATCCCCAAGGATTTGCCTCGTGTATTTTAGAAACCATAGCCAATCGGGAGTCATACATTATTTGGTATGAGATACCTAGATGATAATGAATGATGGGAATCATTGATAGTTAGTCTTAATCCTAATTTTACCAACTTGATCCACACCAATTTAGGTGGTATTCGCACTCCCCAAGGAGGCATACCCCAAGGGATTGGAATTCTGATGTATTCTGAATTTAATGGTTATGAGGATTCCCACATAAATTTGGTAGAATACTAAACCCTAATGTCATTTATATTCTTTAATTGGATGTATGGTTATGTGCTATAGTTTTTCAACCATGAATTCGAATACTTTCAATCCACTTGCGACCATCCTCTACTAGAATAAGTTGGTGGGATCCAACTATGTTGACTGGAAACGAAACCTAGATATTGTCCTAACTGCTTCAAGATATAAGTATGTCCTTACCAAGCCCCCCTTGAAGAGCCTGGACCGAATGCACCACACGACGAAAAGGACCTTTACACCAAATGGGCCAAAGACGATGAGATGGCCAGATGTTACATACAGGCATCCATGTCTAGTGTTTTGCAACACCAACATCAATCTTATAAGACTACATATGATACTATATCAAACTTAAAGGAGATGTTTGTGGAACAGGGCAGGCCTACTAAGCAGGCGGCTATGAGGGTTCTTATAAGCACCAAGATGGCTGAGAGCACACCAGTACAGGACCACATGCTGAAGATGATGGACTCATTGAATGAGTTAGATATATTGGGTGCTGCGATTGATGCAGATCACAGATTGACATAATCCTCGAGTCGCTGCCAGATTCATTCAATAATGTTAAGGTCAATTATAATATGAATAAGATGAATCTGACTTTAGCTGAGCTGTCTAGTCAGCTGGTAGCGACTGAGGGGATCATGAAGAAGAACCCAACTGCCTTGTGATAGGAAAGTCAGTTACCAAATCCAAGCTGAAAAGCAAAGGGCGGAAAGGGAAGAATAAATCAGTTCCCGAGGGTCCTAAAGTGTTGAATGATCCTAATGGTGTGGCCAAGGCTAAGGGTTCAGGAACAAAAGGAAAATGTTTCCATTGTGGTATGACAGGACATTGGTAAAGGAATTGTCTAAATTTTCTGTCTAAGAAAAAGACCTCAGGTATGATTGAGTCACTTGTTTCTAAAGTTAGTTTTGCAACTGGTACTTTAGAATCCTTGCGTGTTGACTCCGGTGCAACTAATCACGTATGTAATTCGTTGGAAGGGTTCCGGGAAACCAAGAGGCTTAGTGACAGTGAAATCATTATCAACCTATGATTTGATGCTAAGGGGGAAGCAGTTTCAGTGGGAGTTATTACTTTATATTTTTCTGATAATAAATTGGTTTTGTTAGACACTTTATATGTACTGTCTTTAAGACAGAACTTAATTTCAGTTTCTATTTTGGTGAATAAAAGTTATTCAATTACTTTTGGTACTAAAATTCTCATAAAGAGGAATGGTACTTTTATATGTTCTGGCAAGGTAATCAATGGACTTTATTTGTTAACTCCCACAATGTAGAGTTACACGACACCGAAATAATTAATAGGCCATCATTAAAGAGAAAGTCGCCTTCATCTAATCCAACAAAACTTTGGCACCTGAGGCTAGGTCACATAAACCTAAATAGGATTGACAAGCTACTGAAAGATAGTATCTTGCCTTCATTGGTGGTAGAATCAATGCCTGTCAGCAAGTCCTGTCTGGAAGGAAAAATGACCAAAAGACCATTTTCAACCAAGGACAATAGAGCCAAAGATTTATTGGAATTAGTGCATACTGATGTGTGTGGACCCATAAATATTAGAGTAAGAGGAGGATACGAGTACTTCATCACTTTCACCGATTATTACTCGAGCTATGGATATATATGCCTTATGCACCGTAATTTCGAGGGTTTTGAAAAGTTCAATAAGTTTCGAACAGAAGCAGAAAAGCAATTAGGTAAAAGTATTAAGACTCTTCGATCAGATCAAGGAAGGGAATATATCTCTGCTGATTTTATGGGATACTTATCAGAGAATGAGATTCTATCCCAATTGTCTGCTCCTGGAATGCCTTAACAGAACAGAGTAACAGAAAGAAGAAACCAGACTCTTTTAGATATGATTAGGTCTATGCCGAGTTTCTCAGGATTACCGATATTATTGTAGGGACATGCCATGGAAACTACGATGTACATACTAAACCTCGTACCATCTAAGTCTGTACTTAAGACTCCCCAGGAATTGTGGTCTGGGCGAAAGCCTAGTCTATAGCATTTACAAATTTTAAGTTGTCAGGTACACATGCTGAAAGTAAAGAAGGATAAGTTAGAATCAAAGTCAGAAGTATGCACATTTATAGGATATCCCAAAAGAACTAAAGGTTAGTTATTCTATAATCCTAGAGAGTAGAAAGTGCTTGTCAGTGTTGACACCAAAAAAGTCACTTTGCCTCCTCAACATCAAGAACCCACATGAAGCTGCATCCTACTACAAACAGGCAAAGTTACTTCAAGCATCAAATCTTGTCAGAATCAGACAAAAATTGCAAGATCCTTCAAGACAGCCAAAAGAGGGGCACACATGAAGTTTCGGGCCATTCCGACATCGTTTGGCCTAACTTCACTCCTCCGATAGCTAAATAGGCACTCTCTGCGGCGACAGTATCGAATACATTAAAACTTCATCAGAGCCTAATGATGGTTCCAAAATTCCTCCAAAGGGCTCCTTGTCAAATTTCAAGTCAAATCGACAATGTTTGACCCTCCATCAACGCTCGAGCAGCAAAAGCAAGCCTCTCAGCGGCGAGAACCACCGAGGCCATCATTCATCGAACAAAGTATATGAATGGCTTCAACATGCTTCCAAAGGGCTGCACGTCGAATTTCAAGTCATTCTGACAACGTTTGACCAGACTTCGACGCTCTGAAAGAAAATCAATCCTACCGGTGGCGAAGCCTCCCGGGACCATGACATCCAAATCGGAGCTAATGGATCATCTCTACATGACTCCAATAGGGTCCCTGTCAAATTTCAGGTCAATCGGACATCGGTTGACAGCACATCAAAGCTCGACATCTTCCTCGCAGCAAAATCAAGCCTAGCATTGACGGGACCTCAAACGGCTTCAAAACTGAAATAAAAGCCCATGGTTGGTCCCATCCACTGATCAAGACGCCTCACCTCAAATTTCAGGTCATTCAGACATCGTTTTGACTTTTGAAGAAAAATCGGCGACAAAGTCTTCGGCTTTTCCGAAAAATGGAAAACTTTGTGCTCCGGTTTTGTGCAACTTCTTGTTAAGTTTTCTCCAAGAAAATCAAGTCAATAATAGAGGAAAATGTCAAGGAAAATACAGAAGAAAAAAGGAACGGAAAAAAAAAGAAGAAGAAACTGCCGAAAAACCACGCGGTGACCAAAGGGGACAAAGCCCCCATGGTCACTGGCAACCATGGCCCTGTTGACACCAAAAATGTCACTTTGCCTTTCAACATCAAGAAAGCTGCATGAAGTCGTAACCTGCCATAAATAGGCAATGCAACTTCTCCAAAAAATCAAATCTTGTCAGAATCAAACAAAAACTGCAAGATCCTTCACGACAGCCAAGGGAGGAGTATACAAGGAGTTTCGGGCCATTTCAGAATCATTTGGCCTAACTTCGCTTCTCCGACAGCTAAATTGGCGCTCCCGGCGGCGACATCATCGAAGACGTCAAAACTTCGATCAGAGCCTACGGATGACTCCAGCATGTCTCAAAAGGGCTCCATGCCAAATTTCAAGTCAAACCGACAACGTTTGACCCTCCATCAATGCTCGAGCAGCAAAATCAAACCTCCCGGCGGCGGGAACCACCGAAGCCTTCACTCATCAAACCAAGTGCATGAGTGGCTTCAACATGCTTCCAAAAGGCTGCACGTCGAATTTCAGGTCATTCCGACAACGTTTGACCAGGTTTCGACGCTCCGAAAGAAAATCAAGCCTACCGGCGGCGGAGCTCCCCGGGACCATAGTTTCCAAGACAGAGCCTGTGGATCATCTCAAAATGACTCCAATAGGTTCCCTGTCAAATTTCAGGTCAATCGGACATCGTTTGACCGCACATCAACGCGCAACATCTCCCTCGCGGCAAAATCAAGTCTACTGGCGACGGGACCCCAAACGGCTTCAAAACTCAAACAAAAGCCTATGGTTGGTCTTATTTATTGCTCAGGAGGCTCCACCTCTAATTTCAGGTCATTCGGACATCGTTTGACCCAGTTTCAGCTTCTGACGGAAAATCGGCAACCCTGCGCGACAAAGTCTTCGGCTTTCCTGGAAAATTGGAAACTTTGCAACCCAAATTGCAAGGATTCTCATCAATTTTTCTACAAGGGAATAAGGCCAACAAATGACCAAAAATGTCAAAGAAAAATACAGAAGAAAAAACGAAGGAAAAAGACCTCAAAACGACCGCAAAACGGGCTCCGAAGGGGTAAATTCCCCCAGGGTCGCAGACCCCCGCGACCCTGGCCCAGGGTCGCAGGCCTCTGCGACTCTGGCCCAGGGTCGCCCGCCCCTGCGACCCTGGAAGCCCGGAATCTCCGGTTTCGCCCCGGGAGCTCCGTTTTTCGTCGTTTTTCGCGATTCGAAGCTTCCAACCCCTGGGACTTTCCAAAATTCATACTTTTGAGGCGTCAAATCCTCCGACATCCGTCAAAATCACTGGTCAACCTCCAAACGTATCAAAATCAACATTGATCGCCAACCGGTCGACCAAAAAAGTGTGCTTTCCGCCTGATCGATCGAAAAATCGACAGGACAGAAGTCACCGACCCGCTCTTAGCTATCAATGTCTGAAGTTACATGTTCATCCGATGTCGATCAGCATGAAGATCCATCGGTGATCATCTCCAAAAGAATCCCAAAAGACGCGGCGCGGCCCGCGACTCTTCAACTGCTCGGCGACCATTTAATGCAGTTAATTGACTAGCTTTATTACAGTCATTAATTCATTTCTTTGGATGGCCCAATCAGAAGCAAGCATCCAGGAGTTACAAATCAATTAAGTCATGGCATTCAAGCCATGAAACTCCTCCCATTATGGTAATTAAGGTGATTAAAAGCCCTTAATCTCCATCGGCCAATCAGATTCAAGGAAAAAGGAGTTACAAAATCAAGAAATAAATCTTGTAACTCCTCCCATTAAAGCCATTAAAGCCCATAAACTCTCCTAATGGCTACCAAGAGCCTATAAATAGGAGAGCTTTCCAAGAAGAAAGGGATCGGAAAAGGACGAACGGAAAACTGAAGATCGAAAATCAAAAGGTGCAGAGAATCCCGAATTCCAGACAGACAGAGTCTAGAGAAAGAGAGAAAACTCTGCAGAAATTCTACATCAAGCACCACTACAAGGTGACAAAAAGTCCCTTGGGGGGTACTCCCCCCCAAGGTCCTTGCCTTCTCCCGCTGCCTCCAATGGTTTAGACGTGGCTTTTCTGCCCGTCTACTTAGCTTTTTATTGGACATAGGACCTTCTCTTGGTCTTTGTCCTCTAAAAACCTGAGGTTATAGCCAAGCCAAGCGAATCAAGAGCATCCTCTGTTCTCATCTGCATGGATGATGGCGAAGCCCATACATGGCTTGCGACCGTCAATCTGAACGAGTCCCCCACAATCTCCTGAAAAGTTAGATCCTCCTTTTCTTCCTTTTCATTGTAGTTTGTATTTTTCTAAAAGAGACAAAAATCACAACTCTTGTCTTTCATTATTGATGAGAATTGTAAATCGGCTATAAACGCCAAAATCGGCTATAAATGCCAAACAAAATCGCCTTTCACGGCAAACCAAGAAAATGTCTCTTTTCTTAAATATTTGTGCAATGGAAAACTTGAAAGAAGTTGATTTCCTTTTTACTTGCGAAGGTTGATCTCCGGATTACCACTTGCAATTCCAAGTAAAATAGAAAATCTGGCACACCCATACAAAGAAATGTTGATGCACGCTTCAGCCCCCCGGGCGCGAAAGGGCCGGACCCGACGGACTCCCACGTCCGCCGACTCCGGTAGCACCCTCAGCAGGAGCGCGTTCCATCAAGCTGGCACACCTGGTGGGACTCGTTCATTTGAGAACACGATGCTTTGGAAATGAAATATTTGTAACCATATTTTTGCTCTATGCTTATACTTCTTCTCCAGATTCCTTGGCTACTTTCTAGTTGGTGGCCTATGTTGGATTTCGCATCTAAAAAAAACGAGATGGGATTTTTTGGAAATTTCTAATTCTTCGAATTTATTTCCACTCTTTATCTTTTCAAAAAAAAATAATAAAAAAAAATCAAATTTCTCGTTTTGGATTCAAAATTGAGAAACTTTGATCCTCTCCTATGGTTCGTGTGCTCGCGGAAATCGTTGAGCCTGTTCGAAATGAGATTTTGGGCCATCGTTTCTCTTCGATGAATCTGTCAGGGATAAATAAAAAATAAAAAAAATCAAATTTCTCGTTTTGGATTCAAAATTGAGAAACTTTGATCCTTTCTCTTCTGGGCATGTGTGCTCGCGGAAATCGTTGAGCCCGTGTTCGGATCGAGGATTGGGCCATCGTTTCTCTTCGATGAGTCTGTCAGGGATCTAAAAAAAAAATTAAATAAATAAATAAAAAGACATAGACCACTAAGGTTAAACCAATTGCGTTCTTTGATCACGATTGATTCAAGAAAAGCCTTGTCCAGAGTGTGGAGACAGCTTGACTGTTCTAGGCAAGGGTCCTCCAAACGGGTTTATTAAGTAATCCTACCCTTACCTGGGGGCAATTCTATCAATTGAGGTTTCATAAGACCGGGTTAGGAGGCCTATGTGTACTCTCTCGACTTTAAATCTTAAAAAATAAAAAAAAAATCAAAATTAAAAATAAATCAAAAAAAATGAAAAAAAAAATATTTTCAAAAAAAAATCTTAAACAAAAAAAATCAAAATTAAAAATAAAAAAAAATAAAAAAAAAAGATTTTCAAAAAAAAATCTTAAAGAAAAAATATAAATAAAATAAAAATAAAAAAAAAGATTTAAAAAATAAAAAAATCTTAAAATAAAAAATCTTCAAAAACTCGTCACTTTTGATTTCAGATCTGAGAAATTTTGGTTTCTTCTTTTCTGAGCACTGGCGCTCGCGGAAATCGCCGAGACCGTGTTCAGATTGGAATACCATTTGCTCTCCTTGATGGAACCAATCTTGACATTTCAAAAAAAAAAAAACTCGTCACTTTTGGATTCAGATTCGAGAAATTGTGGTCTCTTTCCTTCTGAGTACTGGCGCTCGCGGAAATCGTTGAGCCCGTATTTGAATCGGAATGCCACCTGCTCTCTTTGATGAATCCATTTCTGACCTTTCAAAATAGAGAATCCCATCTCATGGATGCGATCTCCAACATTTGTGCATAGCGGTACTAGTACGCCCTTTCAGGGTCTACTGTATCTGTGACCGGCACATTTGTAACTCCTACCTTATATTCTTCTTATCTTGAGCAAGCTCCGCTTCTCGATAAGTCGAATTTATGTATACAATTGCTTCTAGCAGTCATTGGAACGCTCATTTCGAGCCTACCATGCTTGCAACCAGAACAATTGTACCCTCTATGGCTTTTTGCCTTCTTCATATTGCTTGGGTCATGTCCCTTGAGCGATTTGAAAAGACAACCATAGAAATTCCCATTTATGATCATTATATTCTTGTGATTACTAATGGATGTGGTCTTGTTTCAGAACTTTTTCGAAACTAACAATGGCAGCCTTAACCATTACCTTCAATGAAAACAAGCACCAGCTCATGCTTCAACAGAAGCAAACCGAGCGAACTTACAAGCGCCCTGCTAGCTGCCGAAGCACCAACACCCTCAGCAACTCTCTGAACTCCGGGTCGACCTCGACTCCCCGGACCATCGTCTTCGGGACACTGGGACCATCCCCACTTCCCGAAGAAGAAACTGCTCCTGCCAAAAGGCAGAAGGTCGCCTCGCAATGTGTCACTACTGTGACACCAAAGGCAACTGCCGAGAAGCAGAAGATCGCCCCTCAACGTGTCACTTCTGTGACACCAAGGGCGAACCCCAAGAATACTAAAACCCGCGGCATCCCTGCGAAACCTCAACCAACAACCAACCAGGTCTACCCTAAGACTTGGTCTCCAAGACCTTCCCCAAAACAAAGAAGGTCTCAAACATCCACCAAGCCAGCATACCTGGCCCCACTCAAGGAGAACCAGTTCTACCCTCTTGCCTACATGAAAGAGGAGAGACCTATCTCCAACCTGACTCCCAAGTCAACCCAGCATGAGCCGGCTTGTTCCTACAGGCCCAAAATCAGATCATGCATCACCAGGCCTCTACAAGCACCTGCGAAGGCCTACACTCCACCGGTTCGACCCTTTATCTCTACAGGGGCCGAACTTGAAAAATTCAAAGCTTCGCTGCAACAGGCAAAGGACCGGGTCAGGATCCTGTCCTTGCCTTGCTACAAAGAAGACAGGCTCGGCTGCTGCGCCCGAGGGAGCATATCCTTCATCGTCAGAGCCCAGCCAGAGCTGACCGAAGCTCAAGCTGCTCGTCGTGTACGCCGCCGTGCGTCGTACCGACAAAAGAGACTAGAGAAGCAAAGGACTCAGCCTCCTACACTTCAAGTCTCTCAAAAATGGGTCGAAAAAGAAAGACCCGACCAAGTTGCTGCTGTCCATATGGTTGGAAAAACCAGAAGACGCCAAAAGTCAGCATCCAGAATCCATGTCCGACGTCCGGTGACTCGTAGCGTCACCAGGACACGAAGACATCCCGAAGAATCTCCTGCCCCTTCAAGCCAAGGACGGGAGAGTAATCCTTCATTAAGCTCTTCATAAAAAAGAATGAGTCCCAGCTCAGTCACCAAGACGGTTTCTTCGTTTGAATCCCGAGGAATGAACGTCCTGGTTACAAATTCTGAGCCACCACCTCAGAATCCACCTCAAGATGATGCGCTCACACGCATCCAGCAGTTGGAACAAGGCCAGCAGAGGAATGAAACTCTGATGGAAAACCTTCTCCTTGTTGTCCAAAATCAGGTGAACAATGAGCCTCCTCCGAATCATCGTAATAACGAGGAAAATTGTGAAGAAAATGAGTCACGCGCCCTTACCAAAAAGGACGTAGACAGTATCCTCGCCAAAGCTAAAGAAGAGGATATACTCAAAGAGCATGGGATCAAGCCACCATATCCCTTATGGATGGACTCAGTCCCATTCCCAACAAAATTCAAACATCCTACTCTCCAAACATATACGGGGAAAGGATCAGCCAGACAGCACGTCATCCACTTCAAGATCCTGACGGGAGCTATTGCAGATCAAGATGCCCTCAAGATCCGCCTCTTTGCAAGTACCCTAAAAGGTACGGCCTTCGATTGGTACTCCACTCTTCCGGAGGACTCCATCCAAAACTGGGCCATGCTAGAGACACGCTTACTAACCCACTTCAAAGGTGAGGATCATCCTGTTACCATGGCATAGCTCTGCAGCCTAAAATAGGGAGAGAATGAGTCGACTTATGACTTCATTCACAAGTGGGAAGCAATGGCGTACAAATGCTCAGATGTATTGCCACAGGCGTCGCTAGTCGACATCTGCCGTAACAACATGAGAGCTAGAATCTGCTCCATGATCATCGGCAACAAATCAAAAAACCTAGGAGAACTCCTGGAAGCTTCTATGGAAGCTGAAACGGTGATTAAAGACCTCAACAGTCAGAAGTCATCAAGAAAAGAGCCAACCGCCATTGTAACCTCTAAACCAAAGAAAAAAGAGGTCCTCAATGTGCAAACCAAGTCAGCTCCTCAGCAACCAAAGAAAGCTGAAAACAGAGCTGCAGGTAAGAGACCTGAACTCTCTGATGCCTTCAAAGAGCGAGTAGAAAAGAAATACCCGTTCGATGAAGATGTTGACGAAATCCTCGGGGCTCTCGTGGCAAACGGCAAGCTCACCTTGCCTGAACCCAAAAGACCGGGCGATGTTGGCAAAACCAACGATCCTCGGTACTGTCCATACCACCAGATGGTCTCGCATCCTCTCAATCAATGCTTTGTTGTGAGAGAGAAGATAAACGAGATGTGGAAAAATGGAGTCATCACCTTTGATAAAAACTATGGGTCTGCCTCCGTCAACATGGTGTCACATAGACAAACACCAAAATCATCAGAAGAGAAGATCACTACTTCCTTCAAGGTGGTAAAAAGAATTCAAATGTCCGAAGTGTTGGTTCCTTACCCGACACCAGACGGACAACCCATATGGGTACATCCCGATCTCCTGGAAGATGAAAACTGGGAGATCGTAAAAACAAAGCCGACAGCTCAACAGCGAAGGCAGGCTAGGAAACATCTCCTCAGGTTCAAACGGCAAGAGAAGACCCAGCCAAAACAAGAAGTCAATGAAAAGGCAGAGGCCTCCTCTACCAC
Organism: Umbellularia californica; assembly: GCA_028538565.1. Taxonomy (NCBI): domain Eukaryota; kingdom Viridiplantae; phylum Streptophyta; class Magnoliopsida; order Laurales; family Lauraceae; genus Umbellularia; species Umbellularia californica. The sequence continues at coordinate 35,728,207 of JAPQWN010000005.1, read as the reverse complement.
TTCACTCGGGGCAACAGAAACGTGCCTTCCAGAGACTTCAAAGGCGGTAAGAAACTTCACTCTCAGTGATTTCATGCCACCTCGATTCAAAAAAGAAGCTATGCAGGGGGCATCATACTCTTGCAACTCGGTAGTTGGATTCTCCATTGATGGATACGAGTCCAGTGACACCGATGATGGATTCGAGCCCAACTACACCGGCGAGTGGGAGGAATCTCTTGAAACAGGAGAGTATCTCTCCGACAAAGAATGGGTTCCTGAAACTCACCTTATGCCAGTAATCTGGTATAACCCCTTACAGCCACAAGGATCCTGGTCTGATGATGAGGAAGACCAAGAGGCTGTACAAGAAAATGCTGTTGAGCCAGCACCCGTCATTGCTCCAGTGGAAATCAACCATGTTGAGCCACAAAGAGCAGACGAAGAAGAAGATTTGGCTCCCATGCCTGATCTTGAAGAATATGTGAGGATCTTGCAGCATCTCGCTCTAGAACAAGAGCAAGACCCCGTCAACGAGATTCCTCACAATCCAGAGCCGGAAGTCCCTGAAGCCCACCAGGTACCTCCTCCCTCAACTCCTGAAAATGGAGAAAATTGCTGGGTAGACGATCCTCTTACATCTGAGGATGAGTCTGACTCCGAGCAGACAACGTCTCCTTTAAGAGCTGCATGTAATGTGATAATTCGGGATTATAGCTCTTCCGATGCATCATCTGATGAGATCACTTACACACCGGCGACACCTAGCACCATATCTTCTGGGGCTACCTCGTCTCGCGTGACTTTCACAGAGATGACACCCTCTCAGGCTTCGTCCTCTGAGACTGTGACTTCAGAACTCACACTCTTCCCGACTCATCATCATGAAGAAAACCCAACTTGGGATGATGGATGGGTCAACGAAGAAGAAAAGCTGCTGGATGCTGTTCAGGACTCGCTCCCGGAAAATGCTCCATGCAACACAATCACTGAGGATGGCAATTATGCTGCAGACGTATCCTCAGTAAATGAGAAACGACAGCCTCTTGATCCTGAGGACAATCTTCCAAGCGAAGACCCTTCTCAAGAAGCTCTCGAAGTTGGTAGAGGCACCCGCTCGGGCCGAGACTACCACAAAAATTACAACCAATCTTCCTTTACTTATGTAAATCCTTCGGGAAAAGATGTTGTAAGCGCCCCCAGTGGCAACAATGATGAACATGCAGGCCCTAAGGAGGCTTTCAAGTATGATTTGATCGAGCACTTCAAACACATACCTGCACGACTGCACATCCTGGATTTATTACGAATGTCTCCACGCACTCGTGATAATCTCATCTCAGAATTACAAAAACTGAATGAGGATGTCGACAAACATGCCCCGCAAGTCCTCCAAATTGAAATGGACTACCGGGTCAAAAACTCTGAAACTTCCTCAAAGGGAGAAAAAAAAACTGAGGGATCATGCATTGAATGCCTCTCGGTGCAAAAAGCAGCCAGTGCAACCATCGTCTTCACAAAGGACGACCTCCTACTTGGCGAAGCAAGGCACAACCGACCCCTGTACTTCACAGGGTACATCAAGGACATGCCTATACACAGAGTTCAGGTCGACCCAGGTTCTGCACTCAACCTCATCTCCACTTCGGCTCTCGAAGAGTTGGGCATCCCACCCAGCAAGCTAAGCCACACATCTGTATCTATCTTTGGATACGATGGGAGTACTCAAAGGCCTATCGGCAAAATCAGGTCCAAATTGCAGATCGGTGATCTTATCTCTGAAGTCATTGTGTATGCAATAAAAAACCCTTCATGCTACAACATCCTTCTCGGACGCCCCTGGATACACGAGAATGGTGTTGTCCCTTCAACTCTACATCAATGCGTCAAGTTCGTCGGCGACGACGGCATGGTACATCGAGTGTTTGCGGACAGAAGACCCTTCAAAGGTAAAGAAGTCCACTTCGCAGACTCCCAAATGTATGAAGGCGAAAAAGAAGAAAAAGAGGAAATAGCACCCTTTGCTGAAAATCTCCAGAAAGATAAAGGCAAGGCTCCTCAAAAATCACCGGAAGAAAACAAACACTCCGGTAAATCCGAAGAGAGCAGTCAACCTCCCTTCGTCATCTCCCTCAAATCTTCAAAACCTTTGGTCATCCCAACCAGAGTGAAGAAGGCAAAGCAAAAGCCTGGGGGCAAATTTGTTGTCTCTTTCGTGTCTATCAAGCAAGACACGGATTCGGACTCAGAGCCAGAAGACGACACCTCGTCAAGCCAAGCTAACACTCAACAAGTTCAGCCTGCTCTCACTCCGATGAAGACACCTGCTGACGTAGAAGATCCTACGTATGCTTCCTTTGTTGTTCCGGCAACATCACCAAAGAAAAGGCCGATCTTCTTCCATAGATCGGACGCTTCTTCATCAAACTCCATGCTGGAACCTTTCCAAAATGAAGGTATGCCTCAGCTATCTCTATATAGTCCTGTGGCACAAGCAATTATGAAGAAAATGGGCTATGACGCTCAAAACCCAGTCGGTTTGGGAGAAAGACGCGGTATTCTCACGCCATTGGGGCCCGCCTTGACCAAAAGCCAGCTGGAAGATTGGAGACTCTACGGTCATGTAGAAAAGTCTTCATTTGGGTTAGGGTATGATCCCGACACTCCTCTGAGACAGTTGACACAAAAGCTTAAAAGTCGTTTTACCGACCAAGCATCAACATCTCAAGTCCATGAAGACATCGATCTCCCTGGATATCTCTTTAAAGAGTTACCTGACAAAGATCCAGGAAGCTCATCCAACTGGTACGATTTCTCTGATGATAAAGAGGAATCGTCCGATAATACAGACTTGTGCTATTCTGACCCAGAAGAGCCCTCGTCTCCAAAAGAAGTACCTTACTTCGACCCAGTTTCAACAGGCGATTGGGACCATCTCATAGCAAGCCTTGAGAAGATCACCAATCAAGAAGACCCGTGGAAAGGAACTAACCCTCGGTCTACAAATGCCCTTGGAATCCCAGAAGGTTTTGTTGAGCTGGAAGCCTCCGAAAATATTGTGGAGGAACCACCTTCGAACCTTCTAACAGAAGATCTTGTTGAAAAGATAGACTTGGGAACACCAGATAACCCACGTCCTGTATTCATAAGCAAGAATATAAAGGAAGATGAGTTACCCGAGTATATCGCTTTTCTTCGTGAGTTCGTTGACTGCTTTACATGGTCCTACGCTGAAATGCCTGGTTTAGACCCCAAAGTAGCAGTCCACAAACTCAATCTTCAAGAAGAAATCAAGCCTGTCAAAAAGGCCAAAGAAGATTCCGTCCAGATGTGATGGATAAAATTGAACAAGAAGTTCAAAAGCTCAAAAGCGTCGGCTTCATCCGTGAGGAACAACATCCAGAATGGTTGGCCAACATTGTCCCCGTGACAAAGAAAACTGGGCAGATCAGGGTCTGTATTGACTATAGAGACCTGAATGGCGCTTGCCCTAAAGATGAATTCCCGCTCCCCATACCGGAGGTGATGATTGACAATACCTGCGGATTCGAGCGAATGACATTCATGGATGGCTTCTCTGGTTACAATTAGATAAAGATGATCCCGAGGATGAAAAACACACATCATTTCGGACTCCATTTGGCGTATATTGCTATATTGTTATGCCATTTGGTCTGAAAAATGCTGGTGCCACATATCAGAGGGCTATGATGAAAATATTCCAAGATATGCAACACAAGTCGGTCGAATGTTACGTTGATGACCTCGCCGTCAAAAGCAAAAGAAAAGAAGACCATCTCAAAGATCTTCGAGAAGTCTTCCTCCGACTTCGCAAACATAAACTGCGGATGAATCCTCTGAAATGCTTCTTCGGCATCTCGTCGGGTAAGTTCCTTGGATTCCTAGTTCGGAAAGCCGGAATAGAACTTGACCCCATCAAAGTCAATGCTATTCTAGAAATGCCCCCTCCAAGAACCTTAAGAGAACTAAAAGGGCTTCAAGGGAGATTGGCCTACATCAGACGGTTCATCTCCAATCTTTCGGGGAAGTGTCGTCCATTCTCTAGATTGATGAAAAAGGGTGTAAACTTTGTCTGGGATGCTGACTGTGAAGCCGCATTTCAAGATATCAAGTCATACCTAACCAAACCTCTAGTGTTAGCTGCTCCTACCACTAGGAAACCATTCATCTTGTACACAAGAGCCCTTGATCACTCTTTGGGTGCTCTGCTTGCACAAGAAAATGATGAAAGAAAAGAAGCTGCTCTATACTACCTCAGCCGCATGCTAGTAGGTGCAGAGCATCGCTACTCTCCAGTCGAAAAGGAATGCCTTGCAGTGATGTTCGCCGTACAAAAGCTACGTCACTATCTGCTTTCCAACACAGTCTACCTGGTCTCGAGGATCAACCTCTTGAAGGTCCTTGTCACAAAGGCAGGTTCTCTCAATGCCCGACTGGCAAAATGGTCCATCCTCTTGTCACAATTTGATATTAGGTATGTACCACAAAAAGCAATCAAAGGCCAAGCTCTAGCAGACTTTCTCGCAGAGCATCCATTGCCTAAAGATTCTCCACTCAGAGATGATCTCCCAGACGAACCTGTCTACAACGTGGAGACTTCCTCACCAAATGCCTCCTGGGACATGTACTTTGACGGTGCAGCCAGGACAAATGAAAAAAGAAAGCTGATCTCGGGAGTTGGCATCCTCTTTGTTAGCCCCGACAAATACATGATTCCACACGCTTTCTCGCTACTGGAACCATGCACAAACAATGCAGCTGAATACCAAGCTCTGATCCTAGGATTGGAACTCGCCATCGAATCCGGTATCACTATGCTGGAAGTCTTTGGAGACTCTCAACTGATCGTCAACCAGATGAATCAGATATATGAAGTCAGGAAGCCCGATCTGCTGCCTTATTACAACAAGGCACAATCGCTTCTGCAAAAGTTTGACATCTGTCACATCACCCACATTCGTAGAGGTGAAAACATCCGTGCAGATGCCCTGGCCGGACTTACCGCATCAATGGCGATCCAGGAAGGGGAAAACATGCAAATCACAGTGTGCGAGAGAAGGATCCTCCCTCCTCTTAACACACAGCAAGCAGTTGCTGAATGCCACCGAGTGGTTGGAAGTCGGATCTCTATCCTTCAACCTTCAATCGGCGACTGGAGGGATCCGTTCATTGATTACACTATGTTCGGAATCCTACCTGAAGATCCAAAAGAACGGGTAAGCATCCAAAGGCGAGCCCCAAACTTTCATTTGGATATTCCTTCAAAAATCCTCTATAGGAAATCCTTCAACGGAGTACTTCTACGCTGCTTGTCACAACAAGAGGCCGAAGAAACACTTAAAGAAGTTCATGCTGGTCTTTGTGGAGCCCATCAGGCAGGTCCTAAGCTCTATGATCAGATAAAAAGGTTAGGTTACTATTGGCCTACCATGGTAGCTGATGCAATGCAATTTGCCAAACGCTGCCAGCTATGCCAAGTTCACGGAGATTACATTCACATGCCTCCGGAATGGCTACACCCTACAGTAATCTCGTGGCCTTTCGAAGCCTGGGGTATGGACATCATAGGTCCTATTTCTCCCCCTTCAAGCAAAGGTAATCGCTTCATCTTCGCCGCAACGGATTATTTTTCCAAGTGGTCAGAAGCATTTGCGTTCAACGAAATGAAGACCTCATCAGTCCTTCAATTCCTACGCACCAACATCATTTGTCGTTTCGGCATACCTAAAAGATTCGTCCATGATAACGGACCACAATTCCGGGATCACCGATTCTACAGGTTCTGCGACAAATACAAAATTCAAAGCTGTCCTTCGACTCCATACAATCCGGCAGCAAACGGATTAGCAGAAGCCTTCAACAAGACACTCTACAAAATCCTCAAGAAAATGGTCTCTAGTCACAAAAGAGACTGGAGCGACAAGATGTCTGAAGCCTTGTGGGCCTATCGAACCACCGTTCGAGGACCAACCCATAGCACACCATTCTCCTTGGTCTATGGATGTGAAGCTGTCGTGCCCCTAGAGGTACAAATTCCTTCTCTGAGGGTATCTCTACAAAATGACATGACTCAAGAAAGCAATGTCAAATTGCGACTCCATGAGCTGGAAAATCTCGACGAGAGACGGCTCGAAGCTCGACAAAGCATTGAACTTTACCAAGCACGCATGGCAGGATCTTTTGACAAAAAGGTCAGGCAACGCGCCTACAAAAAGGGTGACTTGGTTCTTGCGGTAAAAAGACCAATAGTATTCGCTCACAAGTCCAAAGGCAAGTTTGAGCCAAAATGGGAGGGACCCTACGTCATCGACAAGGTCTTCTCCAACGGCGCATATGCCCTCCTAAACATGGAAGGCGACAGGTGTATGCTGCCCATAAATGGCAAGTTCTTAAAGCGGTACTACCCTTGAAGACTTACCCAACTGGGTAAGAGCAATGCCTGCACGGCAAAAGCCTATTTTCAGGTACTTGCTCATCAAACCCACTCCTTTAGAATTTTCATATCAAAATGTCGAAATTTCTAAAGAAACTCAAAAAACAATGCTTACTTTCATCGTTTCATTGTTCAAAAAAAAAATCCAAGTTCAGGAGCCCCTCCCTGACTTGACCAAAATTTTCGATCCTTGAACCCAAAATTCATGGTTTGAAATGAAAATCCGGATTCAGGGATTTCCACCCTAGTCCACCCTGCCTTTTACCGCCAAAAGGTTTTAGGTCAAAATTTACGACCCTCGTGTCTTTAAACAAAAAAAATGGTTTTTCAAAAAAAAAACCACGGGGAAGCGATGCTTAGTCGATACTCGCACCCATCGGAAGAATACGAACCACGTTCAACACTTCCAAACTCGCAGGGAAGCTACATTTCGTCGATACTTGCAAACCTAAACAAAAAAAACTGTGGAGACGCAACATATCGGTTGATATCCACAACCCAAATTTAAAAAAAAAAGGGGTTCGAAAAAACCTAAAACCGTGGAGACGCAACATATCAGTTGATATCCACAACCCAAAGGTTTGAAAAAACCGTAAATTTCAAAAATCGTGGGGAAACGACATCAAAGTCAGTACCTGCAAAACAAATTTTTTTGAAAAAAGCAAGGATGCGACATTCCATCGATACTTGCACCCAAAATCGCAGGGAAGCGACATTTCGTCGATACTTGCAAAATCCAAAAACCGTGGAGCCACAACATATCAGTTGATATCCACAACCCAAATTTCAAAAAAGGTTCGAAAAAACCTAAAAATCGTGGAGATGCAATGTTTTGATATCCACAACCCAAAGGTTCGAGAAAACCGCAAATTTCAAAAATCGTGGGGAAACGACATCAAAGTCAGTACCCGCAAAACAAAATTTTTTGAAAAAAGCAAGGATGCGACATTCCATCGATACTTGCACCCAAATCCGCGAGGAGGCGAAATTCCATCGATACTCGCAACCGAATGAGCAAGGATGCAACATTCCATCGATACTTGCAAGACCATTCAGCAGGGAGGCGACTCTTAGTCGATACTTGCATTTTTGAAAACCAAAAACCTGGCTCTTTTGCCAAAAGCAGCTATCAATGCCACCAAATCGGCTATAAATGCCACAAAAAAAAAACCTGACTCTCATGTCAAAACCGGCTATAAATGCCACAAACCGGCTATCAATGCCACAAAAAATTGGCTTTCACGCCGACAAACCAAAACTTGGCTTTCAAAAAACCCGGCTATCAATGCCACCAAACCGGCTATAAATGCCACAAATTGGCTATCAATGCCACCAAACTGGCTGTAAATGCCATAAAAATCCGGCTTTCATGCCAAATTCGTTTCCCCTACCAAAACAATCATTTGACAAAAGATTTTCACAAAATAACAAAGCTTTTGATCAAATCCCATTTAGCAATTACTTTCATCACAAAAAGATTTAAGTGAGCGTAGGGAAAACAAAAAAAAAAGTAACTTTTGTAGAATGAGTACTTGCAAAGAGTACCAAAAATACATGTGGTACCAAAAAAAAGTGTTCACAAGCACTGCAAAAAAAAAAGTACCAAAAAAAAAATATATATATATATATACATGTGGTACCAAAAGAAAGAAGAGTAGTTTCTGCTACAAAAAAAAATCAGGAGCTCAGCCAAAAATGGTCTCCAGCCAAAGCTTCAGCTCCTCAAGCAAACTTTTGGCCTCAGCCGTCAGAGTTTCCAAGGCACGCTTCTTCAGGAACTTGCCATGAGATGCTGGGGAATGCCGTAACCCTTCTTTTACACCGGGAAGCTTTTCCCCAGCAGTTTGCCATTGTTCGTTTTCTAGAGTCCTCCTCTCGAGAACTTGACTGGCATCTGCAACCCTGCGAATCAGAGCACTCTCCCTGTCACGAGCCTCTGTTATAGCAGCCCACTTGGCAGCGACTTGCGCCTTCAAATGCTCAAGACGTTTCCTGGCCTCCTCAACTTCCCTATCAAGGACGTTAAGGTCATGCCTCAATCCGATGATGGCTAGCTCTTCCAAGTTCTTCTCCCGAACTAGCTGCTTCTTGCTTTGTGTAGCCTCATTCAGGTCAGACTTAGCCTTATCAGCAGGGTCCAAGAACATCTCCTTGAAGAATTGGTCGTCAGGGAAATCCATGGTCTCAAACCACTTGTCACCCAGTGCAATGATCCTATCAACGGTCGCCCTGGCACCTGTGACATCCAGACCAACCTCTTCGGTATCAGTGAGAATCTCCTGTACATGTGGGATCATGCCAAATCCGGCATCCAGGTGTCCAGAAAAGAGAGTCTCGATCCAAGAACTCAAAACCCGAGCCAGCACCTTCTTCGCAAATTGAAGAGACGAACTGGATGAAGATTCACCCTTCTCCGTTGATCGGCTGCTCATGTCATGTCCCATTGGAAGAGTAACAAAAGAACTCTTTCCACTTGGAGCCACTGGAGAAGGAATCTCAGCACGAGGTATCTCCTCTATCGCGTCAGAACTGGTTGTAGGAGTCTCTACCTCCGAATCGACCTCTGGCATCCCTTGCTCTGGTTCTGAAGAAAGCGATGGACTCTCTTCTGTCACTTCAAAACCTGCAAATGAAACACAAAAAGGTATGAATATGATCCTGTTAAAAAAAATCATCAGGGTCATCACTACAAAGTACCTTCTTCGACGACTGGCGGAACGCTCTCTTCCTCCATGAACTCATCGGAAGCATCATCAACATTTGCGTCCATTGATGGTTCAAAGTCATCGGAATCCTGTGGCAAGTCAGCTGACAAGAAAAATGTTAGCAAATCAAGTCGCAGGCAAAAATAAAAAGAGAAAGCAAAAGAAGTTATACCAATTGGGGATTCTGGAATCATTCCAGAGTCCCTCGGTTCTTCTTCAGATGCCATAACCGGCTCCATCACCGCCTCATCGGTCGAAACCTCAGGCATCGCCAAGTCTTCATCCTCTGCTAAAAAAAAAGCAGCAGCAGGGTGAGAAAACAAATCAGAACATGGAAAGGCCCATGAAAGAAGCAGAAAAAGAAAAAGGAAGAATCATACCTTCACCGATGGTCTCTTCTTCCCGAATCCTCTTCTCCGGAGGTTCGTCAGCTTCCCCTGGCACCTCCTCATTGACAGTGAGAGGGACTTCCACATCAGGAGAGTCTTCGTCCCCCCCCCCCCCCCCCCGTGTGACGCTGACTCCTCTTCCTCTTACTTCTGTGGGCTCGCTTCCTAGAAGATCCTGCCCCACTGTCAGAGTCAGGTCTCCCACTTGACTCCTCACTGGATGGTCTGCTCTTGCCAGTAGACTCCACGGAAGCTCGCCTCTGTCCCGCTTGCATCCAAGCGTCGAGCTCAGCTTCCTCCTGTTCTAGCTGCTCCAAAGCCTCATCAGGTACTTCCCGAACAGCTTCAGAACCAATGACGCCCTGGTCACCGAGAAAGCCTATCTTGTGCTTCTCTCCAGAAAGGAAGGCCCAAACTTCCTCTCGCCGGACGCCATCCGACTTTCCAGTACCTTTCCCCGAAGACAGCTTTACATCAAGCTCCTTCTTGGAAAGCCCCCGATATGCCAAAAAGCTCTCCGCGAACCACTTCGTGAAGCCGGCAGTTCGGAAAGTCGACAGCTCAGGATAAGAAATCGTGGCAGTAGTGTCTTCAGCACTATAAAAAGCTCATGCATTTTTGCCATCCTGCAAACCTCCAAAACGCTTCACCATACTCGAAGGTGCTCCAACAACACCTTGTGAGAAGCCCAATTGCAGCGCAAAGCGAGAAGGTACATACGGTTGGATATCGACGAAAAGATGTCTGCGGTACACCATCGTGCCGACGCGTATGCTGAAAAGCCACTCCTTCTCTGCATTTGTCAAAGCATAATGTCTCCCTAACCCTGCTCTGGTAGAGTCTAGGGAGGCACCAAAATCAAAAGCCTTCTTCCGCAACTCCGGAGAAAGCTTAACTGAAGACTGCCCCATCTCGACGTCCCTGAACCGTCGGATCCTCATGCGGGCAAACAAAAGTGATTCGGATACGGCTTTTCCCTTAGCCAATCGAATCATCAGAGGATCATCATCAAAATGACAGGATTTCGCTAAAAGAAAATCTGGCGAAATTTTGGCATGGTTCCGGGGCAATTCCGAAGAAAAGGGAAATACCCCGAAAGAAATAGAAAGTTTGAAGATGGGCTCAACATCGCTGCGAGCTCCGAAACTCCAAACTTTCGAAACCTCAAGATCTCCGCAAAATCAAGAAGGGCTCAACATCGCTGCGAGCTCCAAATTCCCAAATTTGCAAAGATTTTCAGGTATGCTATCATGCTCTCAAATTCAATCTACAAAAAGTACATGCATGAACATCTAGATTTGCATAAAAACGTATTATCATGATGAGCAAAAAAAAAAAAAAAAGAAACTTTCTCAAAAAAAAAGGGGAGAAAGAAAAGAACAAAAAAAAAGAAACTTTCTAAAAAAAGAAGGGGGAGAAAGAAAAAAAAAGAAGAAAGAAAACAGCAAAAAAAAAAAAAGAAGAAAAAAAAAGAGGAGAGGGGCTGGCCCATCAGGCCGTGGCCCACAGGCCACGTGGCCGTACGGACCAGATCCGTACGAATCTGTCCGTACGGCCCACAAAAAAAAAAAAAAAAAAGAGAAAGTGCAAAAGAAAAAAAAAAGAAAAGGAAGCACGAAAAAAAAAAGAAAAGAAAAAAACGTGTAAAAAAAAAAAAGAGAAAAGAGAAACACGTGAAAAAAAAACAAAGAAAGAAAAGAAAAGACCTTCTTTTTTTTTACCATCCTACTTTCTAGAAAGGAGTTTTCTTGAAAAAAAAAAACTTACTTGAAGCCATTGATGGAGAAGAAGAAGAAGAAAAGCTTGAAGATCTTTGAAGAAGAAAAACTCTTGGTCTTGAAGCACTCTTGAGATTGTTGCAAAAAGAAAGCAATAAGAGCAAGAAATCCTACCTTCCTTTGCTTTTATAGAAGAGAGCAAACCAAAGAAGGAAACAAGGAGAAAAGAAAGAGGTAAGTGTTACTAATTAGTAACCTTACCAAAAGAAAAGAATTAGAAAGGTTCTTTCCTAAAAGAAAGATGCCTTGAGATATTCTCTCCAAAAAAGAAAGCAATTAGAGAGATTTTCTCCCAAAAAGGAGGGGATTTGAGATATTCTCTCCCAAAGAGATATTCCTTGAGATATTCTCTCCCAAAATAAAGGGAAGATGAGAGATTCTCTCCAATTAAAGATATTTTTAGATATTCTCTATCCAAATGAGATATCTTTAGATATTCTTTACAAAAATGGCCCCACATGAGATCTAAGCCATCCTAAAAAGCTTAAGGTCCCATGGGTCAGCCCATATGAGCCAGGTTTGACCACCTAGGTACTAAAAAAAAAATGGGCTTTTAGTCAGGAAAAAAATCCCTCTGACCAAGAGCATACAAAAATGGTTCCATGCCTCTTTTGAGTTGATTGAACCATACAAAAAAAATTCCAAGCCCCATGACCTTCCAAAGAATCAAACCATCCAGCCTCATATACCAAATTGAGCCAAAATCTCGAAATTGACATTCCACAAAAATCCAAACCACTCCAATGGACCCACACAGTCCCAAAGAGTGACCAAAAACCAAATCCTGGTCCCCTAACTTGCCACATACAGCTTGTTAGGTCACAAGAACAAAGCCAAAAACCAAATCCTAATCCCCTAACTTGCCACATACAGCCTGTTAGGTCTACAAGATCAAAACCAAACCGATCCCCTAACCTGCCATTTATAGCTGGTTAGGTCACAAGATCAAAAACAGAAACCCAAATCCACATCCCTGATGTCATCTTCAAAACTTTGCCTCGAGATGGTACTTGATTCCTTTCATTACCATAAAATTCCCCTGGAAGCTCAAAGGCTACTCTACCAAAGGAAAGATTGCTCAAAGACTCTTGGTCAAGACACAAGCTCTCCTTCAAAAATTTCTTCGAGGCACATCGACTACAAAAGTCAAGCAACTCGTCACTGTACCTCGAGGGGGCATTTGTTGACACCAAAAATGTCACTTTGCCTCTTCAACATCAAGAAAGCTGCATGAAGTCGCAACCTGCCATAAATATGCAATGCAACTTCTCCAAAAAATCAAATCTTGTCAGAATCAAACAAAAACTGCAAGATCCTTTAAGACAGCCAAGGGAGGAGTACACAAGGAGTTTCGGGCCATTTCAGAATCATTTGGTCTAACTTCGCTTCTCCGACAGCTAAATTGGCGCTCCCGGTGACGACATCATCGAAGACGTCAAAACTTCGATCAGAGCCTACGGATGACTCCAACATGTCTCAAAAGGGCTCCATGCCAAATTTCAAGTCAAACCGACAACGTTTGACCCTCCATCAATGCTCGAGCAGTAAAATCAAGCCTCCCGGCGGCGGGAACCACCGAAGCCTTCGCTCATCAAACCAAGTGCATGAGTGGCTTCAACATGCTTCCAAAAGGTTGCACGTCGAATTTCAGGTCATTCCGACAACGTTTGACCAAGTTTCGACGCTCCGAAAGAAAATCAAGCCTACTGGCGGCGGAGCTCCCCGGGACCATGGTTTCCAAGACAGAGCCTATGGATCATCTCAAAATGACTCCAATAGGTTCTCTGTCAAATTTCAGGTCAATCGGACATCGTTTGACCGCACATCAACGCGCGGCATTTCCCTCGCGGCAAAATCAAGTCTACTGGCGACGAGACCCCAAACGGCTTCAAAACTCAAACAAAAGCCTATGGTTGGTCTTATTTATTGCTCAGGAGGCTCCACCTCAAATTTCAGGTCATTCGGACATCGTTTGACCCAGTTTCAACTTCTGACGGAAAATCGGCAACCCTGTGCGACAAAGTCTTCGGCTTTCCTGGAAAATTGGAAACTTTGCAACCCAAATTGGAAGGATTCTCATCAATTTTTCTACAAGGGAATAAGGTCAACAAATGAGCAAAAATATCAAAGAAAAATACATAAGAAACCGGAATCTCCGGTTTCGCCCCGGGAGCTCCGTTTTCCGTCGTTTTTCGCGATTCGAAGCTTCCAACCCCTGGGACTTTCCAAAATTCATACTTTTGAGGCGCCAAATCCTCCGACATCCGTCAAAATCACGGGTCAACCTCCAAAAGTATCAAGATCAACATTGATCGCCAACCGGTCGACCAAAAAAGTGTGCTTTCCGCCCGATCGATCGAAAAATCGACAGGACAGATGTCACCGGCCCGCTCTTAGCTATCAATGTCTGAAGTTACATGTTCATCCGATGTCAATCAGCATGAAGATCCATCGGTGATCATCTCCAAAAGAATCCCAAAGGACGCGGCGCGGCCCGCAACTCTTCAACTGCTCGGCGACCATTTAATGCAGTTAATTGACTAGCTTTATTGCAGTCATTAATTCATTTCTTTGGACGGCCCAATCAGAAGCAAGCATCCAGGAGTTACAAATCAATTAAGTCATGGCATTCAAGCCATGAAACTCCTCCCATTATGGTAATTAAGGTGATTAAAAGCCCTTAATCTCCATCGGCCAATCAGATTCAAGGAAAAAGGAGTTACAAAATCAAGAAATAAATCTTGTAACTCCTCCCATTAAAGCCATTAAAGCCCATAAACTCTCCTAATGGCTACCAAGAGCCTATAAATAGGAGAGCTTTCCAAGAAGAAAGGGATCGGAAAAGGACGAACGGAAAACTGAAGATCGAAAATCAAAAGGTGCAGAGAATCCCGAATTCCAGACAGACAGAGTCTATTGAAAGAGAGAAAATTCTGCAGAAATTCTACATCAAGCACCACTACAAGGTGACAAAAAGTCCCTTGGGGGGTACTCCCCCCCAAGGTCCTTGCCTTCTCCCGCTGCCTCCAATGGTTTAGACGTGGCTTTTCAGCCCGTCTACTTAGCTTTTTATTGGACATAGGACCTTCTCTTGGTCTTTGTCCTCTAAAAGCCTGAGGTTATAGCCAAGCCAAGCGAATCAAGAGCATCCTCTGTTCTCATCTGCATGGATGATGGCGAAGCCCATACATGGCTTGCGACCGTCAATCTGAACGAGTCCCCCACAATCTCCTGAAAAGTTAGATCCTCCTTTTCTTGCTTTTCATTGTAGTTTGTATTTTTCTAAAAGAGACAAAAATCACAACTCTTGTCTTTCATTATTGATGAGAATTGTAAATCGGCTATAAACGCCAAAATCGGCTATAAATGCCAAACAAAATCGCCTTTCACGGCAAACCAAGAAAATGTCTCTTTTCTTAAATATTTGTGCAATGGAAAACTTGAAAGAAGTTGATTTCCTTTTTACTTGTGAAGGTTGATCTCCGGATTACCACTTGCAATTCCAAGTAAAATAGAAAATCTGGCACACCCACACAAAGAAATGTTGATGCACGCTTCAGCCCCCCGGGCGCGAAAGGGCCGGACCCGACGGACTCCCACGTCCGCCGACCCCAGTAGCACCCTCGGCAGGAGCGCGTTCCATCAGGCCCATGGTCGCTGGCGACCCTGGAAATCCAGGTCACCGGATTTTCCACCAGATGGCCCATTTTCCGATCCTTTTCGCGTTTCGAAAGTTCCTGCCTCTGTGATTTTCTGAAAATCCAATTCTTGATGCTTGAAAATGACTGATCTCCGCCGACATCTCGGATCCGCCGTCAAGAACATGAAATCATCACTGATCGCTCCAAGATCGCCAAACGGCTAACCAAGAAAGTACACTTTCTGTCTGACCGATCGAGAAATCGACAAGACAAATGTCACCGGCCCACTGACATCAATCAATGTATGAAATTGCATCGCAATCCGACATCAAACAATGTGTTGATCCATTGGCGATCATCACAAGAAGAATCCCAAAAGAGGCGGCGCGGCCCGCAACTCTTCAAATGCCCTGGCGACCACTTAATGTTGTTAATTGACCCGTTTTATGACAACTTAATGTGGTCATTAACTCATTATTTTGGACGGCCCAATGAGAATCAAGCAAATGGGAGTTACAAGTCCAAGTAATTATGGCATTAAAACCATGAAACTCCCTTCATCATGGAGATTAAAGGCGATTAAATGCCCATTATTCTCCATCGGCCAATCACAAGCCAAAAAAAAGGAGTTACAAAATCAAGAAATAAAAACTTGTAACTCCTCCCATCATGAAGCATCAATGCCATCAATTCTCTCATCATGGCCATCAATGCCCATAAACCACCTCATGGCTACCAAGAGCCTATAAAAGGAGGTCCATTCTAAAGAGAGAGACACTTTACACTTGCATACTTTACACTTGTACATCCACACATACACACATCCGGAGTCTGGAAAATCCCAGAGAAATTCCGACGAAGTCCTGCTGCTCTGCTGCAAGAGACACCACAAGGTGAACAAAGTCCCTTGGGGGGCCAACCCCCCAAGGTCCCCTTCTTCTATACAACATGGCCTAAATGCGGCATTTTAGCCCGTTTACCCGGTTTTTTATGGGATATAGGACCTCCCCTTGGTCTTCATCCTCTAAAAAACTGAGGTTGGAGCTAAGCCGAAGAATCGAAGCATCAAGCGTTCTCATTTGAAGGACGATGGCGAAGTCCATACATGACTTGCGACCGTCGATCTAAACGTGTCCCCACAATCTCCTGATAAGTTAGATCACTTTTCTTTCTTTTCTATTGTACTTTGTATTTATTTTAAAGAGACAAAAAAAGTCACAATTCTTTTCTTTCATTTTTGATGAGATTTGTAAATCACCTTTCATGGCAAAAAAATCGCCTTTCATGGCAAAATCGCCTTTCACGGCAAACAAACAAAAAATCGCCTCCTAAGGCATTCAAAAACATCCTGTCTCTTTTCTTAAATATTTATGCAATTTGAAAAGTTAGAAAGAATGATCGATTTCCTTTCTACTTATGAAGGTGAGTCTCCAGATCATCACCACTCCAAATTCCAAGTAGAATAGAAAATCTAGCATACCCGTACAAAAATGTTGATACCCGCTTTTCTCCTCCGCCGGACCCCAGCAGCCCCCGGGGCGGAAGGAGAGGACGAAAGGCCGGGTCCATCAAGTTGGCACACCTAGTGGGACTCGTTCACTTGAGAACGTGATGCTTCGATTCCTTGGCTCCTTTCTAGTTGGTGGCCTATGTTGTATCTTGCATCTAAAAAAGAAACATGAGGTGGGATTTCATTCATTCTTTCCCATTTCAAAAAAAAAAAAAAAAAAAAAAAAAAAAAAAAAAAAAAAAAACTGATTTGTTTTTCTTGGATTCAATTTCGAGAAAATTTGATCCTCTCCTCTTCGAAATTGATAGCTCACAGAAATGTTTGCAGCTATTGTTCGTATCAGGGATTGGGCCATCTTTTCTCTTCGATGAGTCCGATAGTGGTTTTTAAAACAAAAAAAAAATTCATTTCAAAGAAAAAAAAAAAAACAAAAATCAGTTTTCTCTCTTTTGGACTCTAATTTGAGAAACTTTGGTTTTTCCCTTTCAGATTTAGTGCTCGCAGAAATGTTTGAGCCTTTGTTCGGATTGGAACACCATTCGCTCTCTTTGATGAGTTCATTAGAAATCTTTCAAAAAAAAAAGTTCAAAAAAAAAAAAAACACTAAGGTTGCACCAATTGCGATCTTTGACCAAAGTGGACCTAAGAAAAGCCTTGTCCAGAGTGTGGAGGCAGCTAGACTATTCGAGGCAAGGGTCCTTCAAACGGGTTCATTAAGTAATCCTACCCTTACCTGGGGGCTGATCTATCTACTAAGGTTTCATAAGATCGAATTGGAAACCTATGTGCACCTTTCAAAAAAAATCTTCAAAAAAAAAAAAAACCTTTCAAAAAAAAAAAACTTCAATCACTTTTGAATTTAGAATTAAGAAATCTTGGTTCTTTCCCTTTCGAATTTAGTGCTCGCAGAAATGTTGAGCCTTTGTTCAGATTGGAACACCATTTGTTCTCTTTGATGAATTCAATCTTGATCTTTCAAAAAAAAAAATTTCCGTCATTATTGGATTCACATCCGAGAAATTTTGGTTCCTTCCCTTTTGGACTCAGTGCTCGCAGAAATGTTTGAGCCTATGTTCGGATTGGAATACCAATTGCTCTCTTTTATGAACCCAATTTTGACCTTTCAAAAAGAAATCCCATCTCGTGTCCTTTCCAAGGATGCAATTTGCAACATTTGTTCCTAGCGGTGCTAGTACGCCCTTTCGGGTCTACTGTATTTGCGACCAACACATTTGTATCTCCAACCTTATAACATTTTACCTCGAGTGAGCCTTGCTTCTCGGTAATTTGAATTAAGGTCTACAATTGCTTCTAGCAGTCACTGGAACGCTCACCCACCCTGAGCCTACCATACTTGCATTTAGAACAATTGTACCCTCTATGGCTTTTTGCCTCCTTCATCTTGCTTGGGCTGAGCCATGTCCCCTTGAATGATTTGAAAAGACAAAACCATAGTTGTTCTCCATTTATGATCACCATATTCTTATGATTACTAATGGATGTGGTCTTGTTTCAGAAGTTTTCCAAAACTAACAATGGCAGCTTCATTGACAATCACTTTTGATGAGAACAAGTACCAGCTTATGCTTCAAGACAAGCAAAACAAGCGCACTCATAAGCGCCCTGCTAGTTGCCGAATCGTCATCTCCCTTGACAAGTCTCAAAACACTGGGTCAACCTCAATTCCCCGGACCATCATCTTCGGGTCACTGGGACCATTCCCACTTCCTGTAGAAAAAACTGTACCTACCAAGAAGGAGAAAACCGCCCTGCAACGTGTCACTAACATGGCACCAAGGGCGAACACAAAGAAGCCTGAAGCCCGTGGCGCTCCCACGAAGCCTCAACCTACAAGAAACGAGGTCTGCCCCAAGACCTGGTCCCCGAGACCTTCACCAAAGCAAAGGAGGTCCCGAACATCTACAAAGCCAGCATACATGGCCCTTCTCAAGGAGAATCGGTTCTACGTTCTCTCTTACATGAAAGAGGAGAAACCTACCCTCCGTCAAACAAACAAATCAATCCATCATGAGCCGACTTGCTCCTACAAGCCCAAAATCAAATCTTGCATTGTTAGGCCTCCGTAAAAACCCGCTGAAGCCTGCACTCCTGTGAGTCGACCCTTGATCTCAACAGGGGCCGAACTCACAAAATTCAAAGCCTCACTGCGACAAGCTAAGGACCGCGTCCAGATCCTGTTCATGCCCAGCTTCAAAGAAGACAAGCTCGGCTGCTGCGCATGGGGGACTACATCCTTCATTGCCAGAGCCCAGCCAGAGCTGACCGAAGCTCAAATTGCTCATCATATACGTCGCCGCCCGACATATCGACAAAAGAGACTTGAGAAGCAAAGAACCCATCATTCTACCCTCCATGTCTCTAACAAATGGGTCGGAAAAGAAAGACCCAACCAAGTCGTTGCTGTCCATATGGTTGGCAAAACCAGAAGACGCCAGAAGTCAGCAACCTAAATTCGTGTCAGACGTCCGGTGACTCGCAGCGTCTCCCGGACACGAACACATCTGGTAGAATCCCCCACTCCTTCAAGCCAAGGACACCGGAGTAACCACTCCTCGAACTCTTCATCCAAAAGAATCAGCCCAGCTCAGTCACCAGGACGATTTCTTCCGTCGAATCCTGAGGGATGAACGTCCTGGCTACAAGTTCTGAGCAGCCTCCACCGCAGGATGACGTAACCTCACGCATCCAACAATTGGAGCAAGGTCAGCAGAAGATCGAAGCTCTCATGAAAAATCTTATTCTCGCTGAAAGTACAGGCTAGGGCCAATGACTAAGTCCTAGAGGGGGGGGGGGGAATAGGCCTAATGGTATACAATTGCCAATTTTAATTTTCTAAGCTTGATTTTAATCTAAATAGAACAAAGAACAAGACAAACACAACAAGAGTATAACTAAAGTGGAAAATGTAGATGATACAGTAAAGAGATAGACACATCAAATTTATAGTGGTTCGGTCACATAGACCTACATCCACTCTCAAGGGTCACACAGACCCTCGTTTCCACTAATATGAATCAAACTACACAAGTCCTAATTCTATCTCATTTTTGTTACAGAGGTTCAACCACACCGATCTACTTCTCCTCACAAAATAGTATAGTAATTTAGTCACACAGATCTAAAGAACTACCACATTATACATATATTGTAGAAAGTTGAAGAAGGGTGAACACTTGCCTTTGATGACGATTGAAGTGTTCTATGGAGCTCTGACCATAGTCGAAGCTTTTACCTCTTGATGACCATTTGGTGTTGAGAAGGATGCCTCCAACGCGTTGCACAACCAGGTTTCAAAGGATAGGGTTTCTAGGGTTACACAAATGAGGCTGCCATATTGTAAAGTATCCTAGAGGATGCACTCCCTAACAAGACACTCATCTTAGAGCTAATAGAGCTCTAGGGTTTTCCTAAATCTAGCACATGAGTGTTTGGAGAGGGATTTTAGAGCCTACAATAGCTAGGAAGAAAGTAGCAAGCAAGGCTTTACCCTCAAGTCCTTGGAATGCACAGCAAAAAGAGCTACAGCTTTATAGAAAAATCCCAACGGATACATTTGGCGGTTAGCCTCTAAGAATGGCGGCTAGCCCCTTTTCAAAATCCCTGAGACAACGGATATAAATTTGAAATCGGTCAGCTCACGGTTAGCTGTTGGAGGACTTGGCGGCTAGCCGTGATCTGACCGCAAGCATGTCAGAAACAATTAGCTCTCTGGAAACCTAACCGTAAGATTTACGGTTGCTTGCGGTTAGCCGCTATGCTATAAGCGGTTAGCCGAAATGTGACAGTTGGGGTAGCCGAAATACCTGACAGGAGAAGAGATTGCTCTCTGGAAAGGTAACCGTAGGATTTCGGTTACTAGCGGTTAGCCGCAAAGGCTCTCTGCGGTTAACCGTGGGGTGACCGCGGAGCTAGCCGAACTCCATGACAGGAGAAACAACATTCTGGAAAAGAAACCGCGGGTTTCGGTTACCTGTCAGTTAGCTGTAATTTACAAAGAGGCTAGCCGCCAGGTGACCGAAAGGTCACCAAACCCTTTGATTTTCCAAGTTAGAATTAGCTGAGTAAAAACAAGCTTTTTCCAAGGGATCTAAAGGTTGGTCTAGGTCTAAAATACCTGAGAAGGTTGGCAAGCACACTTGGAGACATTCTTTGACGACTCTAGTCCATCCAAACTCTTCGAAAAGGATCTCCCTTGAGGCACTTTGAGAACTCGGATCTTCTTGGTCATAATGGCACGATATTGACAGCATAAATATGTGCACACGAAAACGTGGCACTTACAATCTCCCCTTTTGGCAATTTTGTGACAAGAATAATTACAACAAACTAGACAAGAAGAATTACAATATAGCTCATATACATCCTCTTATAAGAACAAGACTTCTTAAAGAAAAAGGACAAAGTTAAGAGCAACAGAGGACAAGACTAGAGTGGAGAATTCTACAATTGTGATTTGAGAAGATTTTCCTATAAAAGCACAAAAACTAACAAACATAGAGCATTATGGGAAACTCCCTTGTTAGTAATCAGAGAAAAATCATCAGTTTGAAATATTTCTCCCCTTACAATGCATAAGAGATTTTCCTCAATCTCTCCCCTTGAAATATTTCTCCCCCTCAATCAGTACATTAGTACATCAATTTTCTCCCCCTTTTTGTCAGAAATTAACAAAGGGATGAAAACAACAGTTAATAGAGAAAAAGAAGAGCAAGGTAAACAGTACTGAAACATATATCAAACCATATAGGACAAGTAAAGCATAAAAAACAAGCGAAGGAGAAGAAACAATGCAATGTCAAAGCATCAGAAACCATCCATTTAATTAGAAGAGCATTCAATGTCAAAGCAGTAGCCATCCAAAAGTATAAGATAGAGAGATAACCATTAGGAAATTAGTGAGCCACAATTTCAAAACACCACCAAAAATAACAATAACCAATTAAAAACACATGTGGCCCCAAAAGAAAATTCTCTAAGTATCTAATCTGAAGGAGGGGACGGAGAAGGAGGCATGGCAGACATATCATTGGTGCGACAGGCCTTTGACAATCCACTCAGATATTTAAGAGTTTTCTTTAGCAGCTTCTCAATCTTGGACTGATTTTGCTCTAAGGCGTCCATCCTTTCAGCAATACTCCGGGGAACAAGAGAAGGAGGTGCCTGGCCATGTGAAGAGGGTGGCTCTAAATCATGCGGCTGAGGAATAGGATGCTGTGGTGCTTGGACCCCTGCAGGAGGTGGGGCTTGCCCTGCTTCAAATTTGGAAACAAGTTCATCTGAATAAGGTTTGCATGGCCAAAAGGAGTATGATAGATAGGTGTCTCAGTAGGGCGAATGACACCAACAGAGTGAGCCAATTCAGACATGAGAAAACCAAATGGGATAGCAGTCTTTGTGGAATTTGACAGATGAAAGCGTACAATGGTCCGACAGATGAGAGAGGGAAGGCATATTTGGACACCTGAAACCACTTTGGAAAGAAGATTGACCATGTAGGTGGTTAACTCAGTCCGATTTCCTTTGTGAGGATATACATTGAAAGTGAATAGGTGGTGCAAAAATCTGTATTTGGGAATCAAGGATCCCAAAGGTAGAAAGTTTTTTCAATCCCATATTGCAGGATAACCACAAAGGTTGATTGTAGCGTCAGCTTTCTCAGCTTCGGAAAGAGTATCAGTAACTATAGTGAGACCATTTTCATTCAAAGGAATATTGAGAGGAGATGTATTCGGGATTAATAGAAACCTCGTCTCTGTTCCGAAGGGCAATTGAGAATTTGCATGAGCCAACAGAGGACTCTGCTGAAGTAAGAGAAGCAAACATCCCATAAACAAGGGAAGGGTGGGCCTTATCACCCCAATCCAGTAGGTTTTTCCAACCAATTTGTGCAAGAATAACATCAGTCTCATGAGGAGCAACAACAGTGGGCAGAGTGCGCCGTTCAACCATGATAGCTCGTGATTTCAGAGAAGCCAACAATTTGGTATTTGGTTTTAACATAGTAGGAACCTGCTGCGGAGGAGGAGGAGAAGGTGAAGGTGAAGGTGAGAGTTTAGGAGAGGTGGATAGAGAGGGAGATGGTGGAGGTGAAGGTGACCTCTTGTAACGGGAGGAGGACCCAGGAGTAGAGCGTCCTCTCTTGGAAGGGCAGTTCACGGTGGATTTCGTCCGTGGTGGCATTTTTACAGATAGGAATAGAGCACAAGGAAACACAAGAATGAAAGGAAAGGAGAGAAACACAAGACGAAGAGGAAATGAACACAATAAACCTATGCAGCAATAGGTAGGATAGAAAGGAAATGGAGAGAGGGAATAGAAAAGAGGGTGGAAAGCCTAAAACGAGAAGCACGAAAAATAGAGAAACAAGAAGAGAAACACAATGTTAAAAACAATAGAAATCATGTGAAAAGAACAAAATAGAAATGAAAATAAAAAGAAGATGGAGATTACCTTGAAAAAGAGAGGAGATGAGAAGTCCAGACAAGTTGGAGAAGACGAACTGACGAGGGCAGAAAAACGGAGAACAGAGAAATAAAGAGAAAAAGGGTTCTGCGATGTTTAAAGTCGCAGTCCGAAAAATGCGGTTAGCCACCAAAGGGGTCCACGGCTAGCCCTTTTTTTTTTTTTTAAGAATAAAACACACACAACATGTCAAGATGGAGAGATTATCTAATGATACAAACACCAAGAGATTTTCTCATATTTTCAAATTTTGAGACATCCAAAGGTTTTGTCAAAATGTCTGCCAGTTGTTTTTCTGTGGGGATATGCTCTAAAATTATGACTTCCTCTTCAACCAATTCTCTAATAAAATGATGTCAGATGTCTATATGCTTAGTTCTAGAGTGTTGAACAGGATTTTTAGAGATATTGATAGCACTAGTGTTATCACAGTACAAATTCATGCTGCTTTGATCAATACCATAGTCTTTAAGCATTTGTTTCATCCATAGCATTTGAGTACAACCGCTACCAGCTGCTATATATTCTGCCTCAGCTGTAGATAAGGAAATGGATGATTGTTTTTTGCTGTGCCAAGCAACTAGACAGTTTCCTAGGTAGAAACACCCACCACTGGTAGATTTTCTATCATCCACATTTCCAACCCAATCGGAGCAAATGTTTCTTCAAAGTCTATTCCTTCAATTTGAGAATAACCTTGGGCAACTAACCTGGCCTTGTTTCTAACTATGGTACAATTTTCATTAAGTTTATTTTTATAAATCCATTTGGTACTTATGATGTTTTTGTCATCAGGCCTAGGTACTAATTCCCAAACTTCATTCCTAACAAACTGATTTAGCTCTTCTTGCATAGCATTTATCCAACAATCATCAGAGAAAGCTTCATCAATAGATTTAGGTTCAATGGTAGAGGTAAAGCAGACAAAGCTAACAATGTTTTCAATTTGTCTTCCAGTTTGACACCAAGCAAGGGATCTCCCAGAATTTGGTCCATAGGATGATCCTTCACATTTACCAAATCCTTAGAGATTGGAGACTAATCTAGGTTTGCAGTGGGAGCATTTATCTCATCATTATGAGGGTCTTCTTGATTACTGGAATCCTTTAGTTTGTCATCAATGACAACATTTACAGATTCTTGTATGGCTCCAGTGTTGGTGTTTAAAACTCTATAAGCCCGACTGTTTTGAGAATAGCCAATAAAGATGCCTTCATCACTATTGGAATCAAACTCGCTCAAATGTTCTCTATCCTTGAGAATATAACATTTGCTACCAAGAGTTTTAAAGTAGCTAATGTTTGGCCTTCTCTCATGCCATAGTTCATAGGCAGTTTTATCCAATCCAGTTCTCAAGTACACCCTGTTTATGATGTAACAAGGTGTATTTACTGCTTCAGCCCATAAATCTCTAGGAACATTCTTTCCATGAAGCATAACTGTGGCCATCTCTTGCAAAACTCTATTCTTTCTTTCAGCAACTCCATTTTGTTGAGGAGTTTTAGGGGTAGAAAATTCATGGTGAATTCCATACTTATCACAATATTTTTCAAATCTGGAATTTTCAAATTTCCCACCATGATCACTTCTTATTCTAGCAACTGCTCTTCCTTTTTCAACTTGGATTCTTTTCACAATCTTTTTAAATCCAGCATATGCATCTGATTTTTCTCTCAAAAAAGCAACCCAAGTGAATCTAGAATAATCATCTACAATAACAAGAAAGTATTTTCTGCCACCCCTACTCTCTTTCTTAGTTGGACCAACCAGGTCCATGTGAAGAAGCTCTAAGGGTCTAGAAGTCTTCGGAGACTTGGTCTTTTTGTGAGATGCTCTGATTTGCTTACCCTTTTGGCATTCTCCACAAACAGTTTTTGACTTCCTGCTGATTTTTGGAAGACCCTTTACATAATTGTTCAGCTTAGACAAGTCTCTATGGTTTACATGTCCAAGTCTTTGATGCCACAGTTGAGCTTCATCAAGATGAGCAATGTAATAGGATGAGTTGAAGGATTCCTTTTGGTCACCAACAACATAGCGGTTTTCTTGATTTCTAAAACCTCTTAGAATGACCTTTCCATTTTTGGAGATCTCACAACCATGACTAGAAAAGATGACGCATGATCTTTATCACATATTTGCGAAATGCAAAGTAAGTTATGTTTCAAGTCATCAACACATAAAACATCTTCTAAGTGAGATAAGTTTGGAACATTTAGAGTACCCTTTCCAATAACCTTGGCTACATTACCATCACCAAAAGTAACAATTCCACCATCATAATCATTTAATTTTGAGAAGAGTGTTTTATCACCAATCATGTGTCTAGAACAACCACTATCCAGATACCACAAGGATTGGTCTTCAGCTTTAAGAGCTGTGTAAACTAATAGGCTTTTGGGTACCCATATGTACTGTTGAGGTTTAGATTTATCTAAATCATGTTGATGAAGAGTTTTCTTAGAATGTCTTTTAACATGATTATTGAATTGAATTCTCAGTTGGTCAATCTATTTCATTAGTTCCTTCAATTTTTGTGGAACAGTGAGATTTTTATGATAACCTGTTTTGGTTTGTTCATTTTTATAGGATTGTCTTTTGATTTGTTTCATTTTATACTCATATTTGACATGTCCTTTTCTTCCACAAGAATGACATATAACTTTGGAGATGTTTAGATTACTTGAAGAAGCTCCTCCTTTTACAAACTTAATAGAGACATTAGGATTATGTTTTGCTTCTTTGTTGTATCCAAGCCCAGTTTTGTCTCTTTGATATTTACCCATCCCAAATAGCTTTTCGTACTTTTCTTCTCCATGAGTGAAGGAATACTCATACTTTTCTTTGTACCAATTTAATTTAGTAACTTCATTCTTCAAACGAGAAATTAATTCTTTTAGATTTTCAGTCTCATCTTTTTCTCTAGTAAGTTTTCTTATGTAGTCACTAGCAATTTGAAATTTGGAATTAATTTCATGAAGATCATTGGTTAAGATATTGTTTTTATCATTCAAAGTTTCAATTTTGTCTTTCAAAGATCTTCATCATTTTCATTTTCTGGACTGTCTTCTTCAGATTCAGTTTCATTCTCAGATTTATCAACATCAGATCTTTCAGAACTTTCATTCATCTCAACTGACGGATCACAAACACTTCTGGCCATTAAGACATTGTAGTTTCCTGTCTCATCTTGGTGTGATTCATCTGATTCTGATTCAAATTCAGATGAGTCATCATCCCATGTTGCCATAAGTGTCTTCTTCTTTCTTTCCATTTGACATTCGATGAGATATGACCATACTTTTGACAATTATAACATTTCACCGTTCTATGTTGACTCTTAGATGAAGAGCTGACTTTGTTTTTACCTTTATCAAAGGATTTGAAATTTGAATTCTTCTTCTTAAAATGTTTTAGAAACTTTTAGTAAGTAAGGCAACATCTTCATTATCACTTTCTTTCTCATTATCTGAATCTTCTTTAGAGGGGGTTGGTTGAGAAGTCTTTAAAGCAATAGATTTCTTATCTTTGGATTTATTAGAAGAATTATTCAATTTCATCTCAAAGGTTCTAATATTGCCAGATAATTCCTCTATTTTCATAGTTTCTGGGTCATTATATTCTTCTATAGATGTCACTTTGGGGTGAAATATTTCGGGTAGAGACCTCAGGATTTTGCTACATACTTTGCCTTCAGGAATTTGTTCACCAAGTGACCACATTTCATTTACAATGACCATTAACTTTGTTTGAAACTCATCGAACACTTCATCTTTCCTCATTCTTAGAGATTCGAATTGGGAAGTCAACATTTGAATCTTGGCTCTTTTAACAATGGTTGTTCCTTCATAATTTGTTTCTAAAAGATCCCAAGCTTGTTTTGCTGTGGCACATGTCATAATCTTTTTGTATTCCTCAGCAGTCATGGCACAGGTTATGGCATTCAATGCCTTTGCATCACTATCTCTCAATGCTTTTTTGATCAGGTGACCATCTGGCCTTTGCAAGAAGCTGAAAAGTGCCATTTGCAGCTGTGGTTGTAGGATGAGTCCATCCGTCCTCAACAGCATCCCAAACAGGTCCACTAAGAGATCTGAAGAAAACAGTCATTCGAGCTTTCCAAAAGGCATAGTTTGTACCATCAAACAAAGGAGGTCTGTTAACTGCACTACCTTCTGGGTTAGACATTAGCACTAGTAACAATAATAGGATCTACTCCAGGTTGTTAAGCCTTTTGGGGAGTGACCTTTAAGCCTTTTGGGGAGTAACCTGCTCTGATACCAACTGAAAGTACAGGCTAGGGCCAATGACTAAGTCCTAGGGGGGGGTGAATAGGACTAATGGTATACAATTGCCAATTTTAATTTTCTAAGCCTGTTTTTAGTCTAAACAAAACAAAGAACAAGACAAACACAACAAGAGTATAACTAAAGCAGAAAATGTAGATGATGCAGTAAAGAGATCGACACAGCAGATTTATAGTGGTTTGGTCACCTAGACCTACATCCACTCTTAAGGGTCACACAGACCCTCGGTTCCACTAATATGAATCAAACTACACAAGTCCTGATTCTATCTCATTTTTGTTACAGAGGTTCAACCACACAGATCTACTTCTCCTCACAAAATAGTATAGTAATTTAGTCACACAGATCTAAAGAACTACCACATTATACATATATTGTAGAAAGTTGAAGAAGGGTGAACACTTGCCTTTGATGACGATTGAAGTGTTCTATGGAGCTCTGACCATAGTCGAAGCTTTTACCTCTTGATGACCATTTGGTGTTGAGAAGGATGCCTCCAACGCGTTGCACAACCAGGGTTCAGAGGATAGGGTTTCTAGGGTTACACAAATGAGGCTGTCATAGTGTAAAGTATCCTAGAGGATGCACTCCCTAACAAGACACTCATCTTAGAGCTAATAGAGCTCTAGGGTTTTCGTAAATCTAGCACACGAGTGTTTGGAGAGTGATTTTATAGCCTACAATAGCTGGGAAGAAAGTAGAAAGCAAGGCTTTACCCTCAAGTCCTTGGAATGCACAGCAAAAAGGTCTACAGCTTTATAGAAAAATCCCAACGGATACATTTGGCGGTTAGCCTCTAAGAATGGCGGCTAGCCCCTTTTCAAAATCCCTGAGACAACGGATATAAATTTGAAATCGGTCAGCTCACGGTTAGCTGTTGGAGGACTTGGCGGCTAGCCGTGATCTGACCTTAGAGGTGACCGCAAGCATGTCAGAAACAATTAGCTCTCTGGAAACCTAATAGTAAGATTTACGGTTGCTTGCGGTTAGCCGCTATGCTATAAGCGGTTAGCCGAAATGTGACCGTTGGGGTAGCCGAAATACCTGACAGGAGAAGAGATTGCTCTCTGGAAAGGTAACCGTAGGATTTCGGTTACTAGCGGTTAGCCGCAAAGGCTCTCTGCGGTTAACCGTGGGGTGACCGCGGAGCTAGCCGAACTCCATGACAGGAGAAACAACATTCTGGAAAAGAAACCGCGGGTTTCGGTTACTTGTCAGTTAGCTGTAATTTACAAAGAGGCTAGCCGCCAGGTGACCGAAAGGTCACCAAACCCTTTGATTTTCCAAGTTAGAATTAGCTGAGTAAAAACAAGCTTTTTCCAAGGGATCTAAAGGTTGGTCTAGGTCTAAAATACCTGAGAAGGTTGGCAAGCACACTTGGAGACATTCTTTGATGACTCTAGTCCATCCAAACTCTTCGAAAAGGATCTCCCTTGAGGCACTTTGAAAAATCAGATCTTCTTGGTCATAATGGCACGATATTGACAACATAAATATGTGCACACGAAAACGTGGCACTTACACTCGCTTTTCAACGTCAAGAAAATAATCAAGCCCCTCTGAATCAGCAAGATAACGAGGCCAATGCAGAAAACAATGAGTCACGCGCCCTTACCAAAAAGGACATTGACGATATCCTCGCCAAAGCAAAAGAAAAGGATACATTGAAGGAACATGGGATCAAGCCACCCTATCCCCTATGGATGGACTCGATTCCATTCCCTGCAAAATTCAAACAACCTACTCTCCAGACATATACGGGGAAATGTTCAGCCAGACAACATGTCATCCACTTTAAGATCATGACGGAAGCTATCGCAGATCAACATGCTCTCAAGATCAGTCTCTTTGCAAGTACCCTAAAAGGTACGGCCTTTGATTGGTACTCCACTCTTCCGGAGAACTCCATCCAAAACTGGGTCATGCTGCAGACACGCTTCCAGACCCACTTCCAAGGTGAGGACCATCATGTTACTATGGCTCAGCTCTGCAGCTAAAACAGGGAGAGAATGAATCAACATACGACTTCATTCACAAATGGAAGGCAATGGCGTACAAATGCTCAGATGTACTGTCACAAGCATCGCTAGTCGACATCTGCCGTAACAACATGAGAGCAAGAATCCGCTCCATGATCATCGACAACAAATCAAAGAACCTGGGAGAACTCCTCAAAGCTTCCATGGAGGCCGAAATGGTGATCAAAGACCTCAACAGTCAGAAATCATCAAAGAAATAGCCAACCGCCATTATAACCTCAAAACCAAAGAAAAAGGAGGTTCTTAATGTACAGACCAAGTCAGCTCCTTAGCAGCCAAAGAAAGTTGAAAACAAAGCTACAAGTAAAAGACCTAAACTTTCTTATGCCTTCAAAGAACGAGTAGAGAAGAAATACCTGTTCGATGAAGATGTTGAAGAAATCTTTGAGGCTCTCTTAGCAAACGGCAAACTCACATTGCCTGAGCCCAAAAGACCTGGAGATGTTGGCAAAACCAACGATCCCCGATATTGTCCATACCACCAGATGATATCGCATCCTCTCAATCAATGCTTCGTTGTGAGAGAGAAGATCAACGAGATGTGGAAAAACGGAGTCATTACCTTTGACAAAAACTACACCTCTGCCTCGTCAACATGGTATCATGTGGGCAAACTTCAAATTCACCGAGGGAGAAGATCACTACTTCATTCAAGGTGATAAAAATGGCTCAAGCGTCCCAAGAGTTGGTTCCCTATCCAACACCAGATGGACAACCCATATGGGTGCATCCTGATCTCCTAGAAGATGAAAATTGGGAGATCGTCAAAACAAAGCCGACCGCTCAGCAGCGAAGGCAAGCCAAAAGACAACTCCGCAAGCTCAAACAGCAGCAAAAGTCTCAACCAAAACAAGAAGTCCTTGAAAAGGCAGAAACCTCTTCCACTGCTTCACTAGGGACAACAGAAGAATCCCTTCCCAAAGCTTCAAAGGCGGTAAGAAAATTCACCCTTGATGATTTTATGCCACCTTATTACAAAAATGAAACTACGCAGGGGGCATCATACTCTTACAACTCGGTAGTTAGATTCTCCATGGATGGATACGAGTCTAGTGATACTGCCAGTGATATCAATGAGTGGGAAGAATCCCTTGAAATGGGAAAATACCTCTCTGATGAGGAATGGATTCCTGAGTCTCAACTTATGCCAGTAATCTGGTACAACCCATTGCAGCCACAAGGATCCTGGTCCGATGATGAAGAAGACCAAGAGGCTAAAAATACTGTTGACCTGGCACCAGCCAATGCTCCAGTGGGACCCAATAATGGTGAACCACAAGGAGCAGATGACGAATAATATTTGGCTCCTATGCCTGATCTTGAAGAATATGCAAGAATCCTGCAATATCTTGCCATAGAGCAGGAGCAGGATCGCGTAAACAATCTTCGTCATGATCAAGAACCAGAAGTCCCTGAAAATCAACGGGAACTTTCTCCTTCAACTCCTGAAAATGGAGAAAACTGCTGGATCAATGATCCTCTTACATCCGAGGATGAGTCCGATTCCCAATAGTCTACACTGGGGGCATCTCTTATCGGAATAACCTGCAATGTAATAGCTTAGGATGATAGTGCCTCTGAAGCTTCCGAAGACACGTACTCCCCGACTGGTAGTATATCTTCCGGAGCTACATCTTCTCAGGTGACTTCCACTGAGATAGCATCTTCTCAGCCTTCGTCTCCTGAAACTGTGACATTGAAACTCAAGCCTTTTCCGATTGATCATCCTAAAGAAGCTCCTGCCAATGAAATCTTCTTCAATGGAAACCCATTCGATTGGTCCCAGATACCTGATCTCATAGACGATGTCTGGACCGATAAATTACTCAACAAAGAAGAAAAGTTGCTGGATGCTGTTCAAGACTTGTTCCCGGAAAATGCTCCGTGCAACAAAATCACTAAGGACGGCAATGCTGCTACAGAGACGCCTTTAGTAAATGACAAGGATCAACCCCTTGATCCTGTGAGTGATCTTCCAAAAGAAGACCCTTCTCTAAAAGCTCTTGAAGTTGGTAGAGGTACCCGCTTTGGCCAGGATTACCAAAAAAATTACAACCAACCTTCTTCTTCTTATGTAAATCCTTTGGGAAAGCAAGTTGTAAACGCCCCAAGTGGCAACAATAATGAAAATGCAGGCCCGAAGGAGGCTTTCAAGTACGACTTGATTGAGCACTTCAAACACATACCTGCACAACTGCACATCCTTGACATATTACGAATGTCTCCATAAACTCATGATAGTCTCATTTCAGAATTGCAAAGGCTGAATGCGAATGTCAACAAACATGCCCCACAAGTCCTACAAATTGAAATGGACTATAGGGTAAAAAAATCAAGTACTTCCTCAAAGGGAGAAGAGAAGAAAGCTGAGGGATCAAGCATTGAATGCCTCTTGCTTCAAAAAGCAGCGAGTGCAACAATCGCCTTTGATAAGAATGATCTCCTGCTAGGCGAGACAAAGCACAACCGACCCTTATACTTCACGGGGTACGTCAGAGAGATGCCAGTACACAGAGTCCAGAAATACCCGGGTTCTGCACTCAACCTCATCTCTACTTCAGCACTCGAAGAGCTGGGTATCCCACCTAGCAAGCTGAGTCACATGTCTGTATCCATCTTCGGGTATGAAGGGAGCGCTCAAAGGCCTATCGGAAAAATCAGGTTCAAATTGCAAATCGGTGATCTTATTTCTGAAGTCACTGTATATACAATAAGGACCCCTTCATGCTACAATATCCTTCTTGGACATCCCTGGATAAATGAGAATGGAGTCGTCCCTTCAACTCTACATCAGTGCATCAAGTTCGTTGGCAATGACGGCTTGATACATCGAGTGTTTGCAGACAAGAAGCCCTTTAAAGGCAGAGATGTCCATTTTGCAGATGCTCAGATGTATAAAGATGGAAAAGAAGAAAAGGAGGAAGAAACAGCACACTTTGCCAAAAATCTCCAGAAAGATAAGGGCAAGGCTCCTTAGCAATCATCAAAGGTAAACAAACCTTCCACCAAACTCGAAGTAAGTAGTCAAGCTCCCTTCGTGATCTCTCTCGAGACATCAAAACCTTTGGTAATCGCCACCAAAGCAAAGAAGACAAAACAAAAGGTTGGGGGCAAGTTCAGTGTCTCCTTTTTGTCTATTATGCATGACACAGATTCGGACTCATAGCCAGAAGACGACACAGTATCAAGCCAAGATGATACTCAGCGAGATCAGCCTGCTCTCACTCCATTGGAGACACCTGCTGACATAGAAGCTCCTACGTTTGCTTCCTTTGTTATTCCGGCAATTTCGCCAGAGGAGAAAATAATCTTCTTCCACAGATCGGGAGTTTCTCCACCAAATCCTCCGCTTGAACCTTTTCAAAAAGAAGATATGCCTCAGCTATCCCTGTATAGTCCAATGACACATGCCATCATGAAGAAAATGGGCTACGACGCTCAGAATCCAACTGGTTTGGGAGGTGGCCATGGTATTCTCACACCATTGGAACCCACCCTGATCAAAAGTCAACCGGAAGATTGGAAACTCCACCCTCATAAAGGCAAGTCTTCATACAGGTTGGGGTATGATCCTACTGTTAGATTGTATGGACTCAATCCATCAGTTGATGTCATAAATTGATTAATTTCTTTATTTATCAATAAAATCATGCTTTACTTTCATGAGATGAATGTTATTTTATTACTTTATGCACATGACCAATACATATGACATAATGGTTCATGAGTTGAACCGGGTCCCATTAGTATATTACATGTGATATATGTGTATGGATGAGATCCACACACTGGAGATATATGTCACAAATCTTATAATTAAAATATCTTCACAACCAGTGATGAGACTGGGCATCTCATCTGATAAGGTTGCAACACTTTGATCACTATGCGATAGTGTAATTTGTCTCGATCATCAGAATGGAAGATTCTGGATCAATGTGCTGGTACATTGGATATATTGAAGGACCATGAGAAGCACCTTATGGAATTCCGTCTCAATAATAAGGTATGCTCTCATAATTCCCTAGCAATAGGCTCTCAATCCTAAGACATTGATGAACTCAAGTTTCTATCTATTCATTTGCTTTGAGTCACCAATGAGTGAGGCCAACTATAGGTCAACACCTCGGTATCTTGGGTATGTGGTAGTAGGACTGTGGGAACATTGAATGATCAAGATGGAATCTATCTCTATTATCCCCTTGTGCTAATTAATGGATTTGTCATTAGTAAGTGCGCACCCATCTCGATTAAGAGTTAATTGGATGGTACTGATGATCATAGTGATTAATTGGGGCTCAAGGATAATAAGATGTGGAACTAAGATTGGAAGAGACAGATTTATTCCAATTGATCCATGGATATTGATAGAGGGGCCTACTTGTGGTAATTGGGAAGTTTAGAGTCTTCATTGTAATTTATTCCTAAGACTGGAGTGCAATTGCATTTATATAGTGGTGTTATTTGCAATTAACTGTGGGCCCGGATTGCACATGAGATGTGGGGTCGCGTATCCCAGTTGGAGCCAACTTCCTATGGAATCTCTAGTGGTCCCCACGCTAGCCCAAGTTATTAGAAAGATACTAATCCTATTCGAACTCTAAAAAGAAGGAATTAGAAAGTTACTATTTCTATTTGAAGTAGGACTTCTAATAGTGGTAATAGTATACTTACTAATTGTTGTGGAAGTAAGATTCTATTTCAATTAAGAAAAGAGGAGACCTGGGAGATTATATAAGGGAATCCACCCCTCTTGGACGTCCATCATTATTAGAGTGAAAAACGTCCATCCCTTTTGTGCAATAGTTGCACTGCTGTCTTCTCTCTTCCTCTTCTAGTTCCTTAGGGTTTCGAGTTGGGTTTTCTCTTGGAGATTCCACCAATCTTCTTGAGAAGAGAAATCTGATTCGGGTCATAGTGTGGAAGGCTAAGAGGTGTTGGAGATTTTGATCTTAGTTTGTGGAAAAGTTCTACATCAACGAAAGTCATCAACTTCTCCATAAGAGCGCAACCGAGCTCCAAAGGTATAATCTACTTCCTTGTATGTTGTAGGTTTTAATGGATGCTTGTTTGCTTCTGTTCTATCTTTTAGATAGTTTTACTTACTGTACATGATCATGAGATTGAGGGTTATGCATCTTGGATTGGGTTTTTGGCCTTATGGATACTTGATCCCTGAGTCAAGTGGGTCAAAAGTTTTGAAAATCTATCCACGAGGCCCACCTACTTCCAACAATTGGTATCAGAGCCATACCTCATCTCTAATCATGTTAGATCAGTAACCTTGTTCTAATCTTTGCATGAGATGCGAAGAGGATAGAACGAGGGCTATGTAAGGATCAGTGTTTATTGGGTTTGCTTATTTTTGTACTAGATCCATGTTTGGAATGTCACAAAAGGTTTTAATCGTGATGGAAGAATGGTAAGAAGCCATTAGAAGCCTACTGAGATCATTAGAAGTGATCAGGGAACAGCAAGAGTCGAATCTAAACAACCCATATTTCTGGGTTAGTCAGGTCGGCTAGCCGCATGGATCACTACCAGTAGAGGTCTAGCTAGATAGCCGTAGGGACCAGCTCGAACCCCACCAGGGGCGCTGCCCCTTGGACCCCACCGGGGGCGCTGCCCCCTGGACCCCCTCTGCGTAGGGCATCTTGGGTAGAAGTGGCAAATCTTTGGCATCTTGTTTTTCCATTGTGGTTTGGCAACCTGGTTTTGTGAGATGCTTTGTTGTATCAGATACTAACTTGCAGGTGATAATGTCCTCTCCATATGGCCCACATCACATTTACTTTCTATTATGGTTGAATGGTTTATTTGTGGCTAAGTGTAAAGGGCATCATGGTTTCCTTGGTTTCCTGTGAAAGGGCAAGGCATGATGAATTTCCTTATAGCCATTTTCTTTCCACGTTTAGATTACCATGTAAGTCTCATTGTAGAGACATAGGAATTTATGTAAATTCTGGAGATGTCCGAGACAAAGAAGGAAAGTTGTGAGGGACTCCTAATCAAAAGAGTTTGAAGATTACCAAGGAGTTTTGGAGATACCCAAAGAGTTTGAAGAATCCCAAAGCTATGGAAAGTCTAGAAGTCCAAGAAGTCTATTCTGCATGGGCCATGTGGAGGAGATGACTAGTTTCTAATTATAGCACTTTCTTTTTATGGATGAATACTTGTTTTAGAAAGTTTCCAAATCTGATCCAAACATAGCAATTTTCAAAATTGGTCAAATCAAATTAATTTTTGGAAAGAGTTCTAATTAGAGTTAATGGGCCCATGAGATAGATCCATTAGTAACACTAATTTTAGAAACTGGACTTTCCTTAAAATAACTTGACTTGGAACCAATCATTGGTCATATCATTAGATGATTTGATATCTATATATATGAGGGCCCATATACCTATAAGGAAATCCTCAATTCTAAAATATTAAGTGGGAGCGGGGCATTTATATTTAGAAATCCCCATGGTTTTCCACCATAGGTCCATTGTAAGAAAAGTATTAGCCTCGCTCCATCTTGAGAATGGTCGTTCCCCACGGAGGGCTTATATTTGTCTGGATACTAGTTATGGATCTCCTATAGATAGTGTTGATGAGACGGGGCTGGGGCCCACTCCCTAAGGAGGAGCTGCCCGCAACGGTTGTCATGCAATACTAAGTTGGTGGGTCACACTTAACTAAAATAATGATGTAGTATCCCCAAGGATTTGCCTCATGTATTTTAGAAACCGAAATTAATCGGGAGTCATACATTATTTGGTATGAGATACCTAGATAATAATGAATGATGGGGATCATGGAAAGTTAGTTTTAATTCCAATTTTGACCAACTGTGATCCGCACCAGTCTAGGTGGTATTAGCACTCCCCAAGGAGGCATACCCTAGAGGGTTGGGATTCCGATGTATTCTAAATTTAGTGGTTATGAGGATTCCCACATAAATTTGGTAGAATACTAAACCCAATGTCATTTAAATTCATTAATTGAATGTATGGTTATGTGCTACAGTTTTTCAAGCATGAATTCAACTACTTTCAATCCACTTGCGACCATCCTCAACCAGAATAAGTTGGTGGGATCCAACTTGTAGACTGGAAATGGAATCTGAATATTGTCCTAACAGCTTCAGGATATAAATATGTCCTTACCAAAACCCCCCTTGATGAGCCTGGCCCGGATGCATCAGATGCAGAAAAGGAACTTTACACCAAATGGGCCAAAGACAATGAGATGGCCCGATGTTACATTCAGGCATCCATGTCTAGTGTTTTACAACACCAACATCAGTCCTATAAGACTGCATACGATATTATATCGAACTTCAAGGAGATGTTTGCGGAACAGGGCAGGCCTGCTAGGCAGGCAGCCACGAGGGTGCTCATTAGTACCAAGATGGCTGAAGGTACATCAGTACAGGAACACATGTAGAAAATGATTGACTCATTGAATGAGTTAGATGTACTGGGAGCTGCGATTGATGCAGAATCGCAGATTGATATAATCCTTGAGTCACTACCAGAGTCATTCAACAATTTCAAGGTTAATTATAATATGAATAAAATGAATCTGACTCTGGCTGAGCTGTCTAGTCAGCTGGTATTGATTGAAGGGATTTTGAAAAAGAAGCCGACTGCCCTAATGACAGAAAAGTCAGATGCTAAGTCCAAGCCGAAAGGTAAAGGGCGGAAAGGCAAAAAGAAATCAGTTCCGAAGGGTACTAAGGTGGAGAATGGTCCTACTGGTGGCGTGGCCAAGGCTAAGGGTTCAGGGACCAAAGGAAATTGTTTCCATTGTGGTAAGACATGACATTGGAAAAGGAATTGTCCAGAATATCGGTCTAAGAAGAAGACCTCAGGTATGATTGAGTCACTTATTTCTGAAGTTAGTTTTGCAACTGGTACTTCAGAATCTTAGTGTGTGGACTCCGAGGCAACTAATCACATATGTAATACGTTG
The DNA here is from genome assembly GCA_028538565.1 of Umbellularia californica. Classification (NCBI taxonomy): domain Eukaryota; kingdom Viridiplantae; phylum Streptophyta; class Magnoliopsida; order Laurales; family Lauraceae; genus Umbellularia; species Umbellularia californica. The sequence goes on along the minus strand of JAPQWN010000005.1, from coordinate 35,690,963 downwards.
CAGGGGTTCAGGGAAACCAGGAGGCTAAGTGATGGAGAAATCATTGTCAACCTAGGATCTGACGCTAAGACGGAGGCTATTTCAGTGGGAGTTATTACTTTATTTTTTTCAAACAATAAATTGGTTTTGTCAGATACATTATATGTACCGTCTTTAAGGCGGAATTTAATTTCAGTTTCTAGTTCGGTGAATAAAAGTTATTCTATTACTTTTGGTACTGAAGTTGTCATAAAGAAGAATGGTACTTTTATATGTTCTGGCAAGGTAACCAATGGGCTTTATTTGTTAACTCCCACGATGTATGAGATACACGATACTGAAACAATTAATAGACCATCATTAAAGAGAAAGTCACATTCATCTAATCCAACAAAGCTTTGGCACTTGAGGCTAGGTCATATAAACCTAAACAGGATTGAGAGGCTAGTGAAAGATGGTATCTTACCTTCATTGGTGGTAGAACCGATGCCTGTCTGCGAGTCTTGTCTGGAAGGTAAAATGACCAAAAGACCCTTTTCATCTAAGGGCAATAGGGCCAAAGATTTATTGCAATTAGTGCATACTGATGTGTGTGGACCCATTAATGTCAGGGCCAGAGGAGGATATGAGTACTTCATCACTTTCACAGATGATTACTCAAGATATGGATACATATACCTTATGCACCGCAAGTCCGAAGCTTTTGAAAAGTTCAAAGAGTTTCGAGCGGAAGCGGAAAAGCAATTAGGTAAAAGTATCAAGACTCTTCGATCAGATCGAGGAGGGGAATATCTTTCTACTGATTTTATGGGATACTTATCAGAAAATGGGATTCTATCCCAGTTGTCTGCTCCTGGTATGCCTCAATAGAATGGAGTAGCAGAAAGAAGGAACCAGACTCTTTTAGATATGATTAGGTCTATGCTGAGTTTCTCAGGATTACCCATATCCTTTTGGGGATACGCTTTGGATACTGCGATGTACATACTAAACCTCATACCATCTAAGTCTGTACCTTAGACTCACCAGGAGTTGTGGTCCGGGCGAAAGCCTAGTCTACAACATTTACACATTTGGGGTTGTCCAGCACACGTGCTGAAGGTTAAGACGGATAAGTTGGAAGCGAAGTCGGAAGTATGCACGTTTGTAGGATACCCTAAAGGAACTAAAGGTTGGTTGTTCTATAATCCCAGAGAGTAGAAATTACTAGTAAGCACCAATGCGGTTTTTCTGGAGGAAGATTATATGATGGACCGGAAATCTTTAGAAAAGGTGATCTTGAAAGAGATTCAAGAGCAATCGATTCCAAATCCAAGTATGACCGAACTTGATGAAGAACCGCCCTTACCAGACCCAGTAGTTACACCAGTGCCTCGTCGTAGTGGGAGGATTGTCAGACCCCCTGACAAGTTCTGGTTCTTGGGAGAGTCTTACGAGGCTGTCCCGGAAGAACCGGAACAAGATCCCTGTAACTATGATGAAGCAATCAATGACTTAGATTCGGGACGCTGGCAAGATGCTATGAAAGCTGAGATGGAGTCTATGTACTCCAATCAGGTCTCGACACTTGTGGACTTACCTGCCAATATTAAACCTATTGGGTGCAAGTGGGTCTACAAGAGAAAAAGAGGACCAGATGGAAGAGTGGAGACCTATAAGGCCAGGCTTGTTGTGAAAGGATATACTCAGAAAGAGGGTATCGATTATGAGGAAACATTCTCGCCGGTAGCCATGCTCATCTCAATTACGAGATTTGGCAAATGGATGTCAAGACGGCGTTTCTCAACGGCCAGTGCAACCAGACGGTTTTATAACTAAAAACCAAGAGCAAAAAGTTTGCAAGCTGCAGAAGTCCATTTATGGACTGAAGCAGGCATCCCGAAGCTGGAACATCCGTTTTGACCAGGCAATCAAGTCATTTGGTTTTTGTCAAAATCCGGATGAGTCATGTGTGTACATGAAAAGTGAAGGTGACAGGGTAGTTTTTCTGGTTTTATATGTCGATGACATCCTTCTCCTCGGGAAAGACATAGGAATGTTGTCAACTATAAAAGTTTGGTTGGCCAAGACTTTTGATATGAAGGACTTAGGAGAAGCTAGCTACATCCTAGGGATTAAACTCTATCGAGACAGAAAAAATAGGATGATTGGCTTATCCCAAGCTGCATACATAGATAAGGTACTGGTACGGTTTGCTATGCAAGACTCCAAGAAGGGTATTACACCTTTCAGGCATGAAGTGCACCTTTCCAAGGATTAGTGTCCCAAGACACCTAAGGAAAAGGAGCAGATGAGGTCGATACCATACGCTTTGGTTGTTGGTAGCCTCATGTATGCTATGTTATGTACTAGACCAGATATCTGTCATGCAGTGGGCCTGGTCAACGGATATCAGTCTAATCCAGGACCTGAACATTGGACTGTTGTAAAATGTATTCTCAAATACTTGAGAAGGACTAGAGATTACATGTTGATTTATAGCAGTGATGAGTTGATTCCAGTCGGATACACAGATTCTGACTTCATGTCAGATAAGGATTCCAGGAAATCCACCTCTGGTCATGTGTTTATGCTTGGAGGCGGTGCTATCAGCTGGAGGAGTATAAAACAGGAATGTACCGCTGATTCAACCTCGGAGGCTGAATATGTAGCATCTTGTGAAGCAGCTAAGGAAGCAGTATGGCTCAAAAGATTCCTTTTGGAACTTGGGGTGGTACCTTTGGCACGACAGCTGCTCACAGTTTACTGTGACAGCAGCGGGGCAGTCACTCAGTCAAAAGAAGCCCAGAAGCCATAAAAGCCAAAAGCATGTACAGAGGAAGTATCACTTAGTCAGAGAGATTGTGCAGAGAGGTGATATTGCTATTACCAAGATAGCCTATGCGGACAATCTGGCAGATCCCTTTACTGAGCCTTTCACTACCAAAGTCTTTGAACAGCATGTAGATGAGATGGGCATGAGATGCAACCCCGACTGGTATTGAGCCCAAGTGGGAGATTGTTAGATTGTATGGACTCAATCCATCAGTTGATGTCATAAATTGATTAATTTCTTTATTTATCAATAAAATCATGCTTTACTTTCATGAGATGAATGTTATTTTATTACTTTATGCACATGACCAATATATATGACATAATGGTTCATGAGTTGAACCGGGTCCCATTAGTATATTACATGTGATATATGTGTATGGATGAGATCCACACACGGGAGATATATGTCACAAATCTTATAATTAAAATATCTTCACAACCAGTGATGAGACTGGGCATCTCATCTGATAAGGTTGCAACACTTTGATCACTATGAGATAATGTGATTTGTCTCGATCATCAGAATGGAAGATTCTGGATCAATGTGCTGATACATTGGATGAATTGAAGGACCATGAGAAGCACCTTATGGAATTCCGTCTCAATAATAAGGTATGCTCTAAAAATTCTCTAGCAATAAGCTCTAAATCCTGAGACATTGATGAACTCAAGTTTCTATCTATTCATTTGCTTTGAGTCACCAATGAGTGAGGCCAACTATAGGTCAACACCTCGGTGTCTTGGGTATGTGGTAGTAGGACTGTGGGAACATTGAATGATCAAGATGGAATCTATCTCTATTATCCCCTTGTGTCAATTAATGGATTTGTCATTAGTAAGTGCGCACCCATCTCGATTAAGAGTTAATTGGATGGTACTGATGATCATAGTGACTAATTGGGGCTCAAGCATAATAAGATATGGAACTAAGATTGGAAGAGACAGATTTATTCCAATTGATCCATGGATATTGATAAAGCGGCCTACTTGTGGTAATTGGGAAGTTTAGGGTCTTCATTGTAATTTATTCCTAAGACTGGAGTGCAATTGCATTTATACAGTGGTGTTATTTGCAATTAACTGTAGTTCCGGATTGCACATGAGATGTGGGGTCGCGTGTCCCAGTTGGAGCCAGCTTCCTATGGAATCCCTAGTGGTCCCCACGCTAGCCCAAGTTATTAGAAAGATACTAATCATATTCGAACTCTAAAAAGAAGGAATTAGAAAGTTACTATTTCTATTTGAAGTATGACTTCTAATAGTGGTAATAGTATACTTACTAATTGTTGTGGAAGTAAGACTTCTATTTCAATTAAGAAAAGAGGAGACCTGGGAGATTATATAAGGGAATCCACCCCTCTTGGACGTCCATCATTATTAGAGTGAAAAACGTCCATCCCTTTTGTGCAATAGTTGCACTGCTGTCTTCTATCTTCCTCTTCTAGTTCCTTATGGTTTCAAGTTGGGTTTTCTCTTGGAGATTCCACCAATCTTCTTGAGAAGAGAAATCTGATTCGGGTCATAGTGTGGAAGGCTAAGAGGTGTTGGAGATTCTGATCTTAGTTTGTGGAAAAGTTCTACAGCAACGAAAGTCATCAACTTCTCCATAAGAGCGCAACCAAGCTCCAAAGGCATAATCTACTTCCTTGTATGTTGTAGGTTTTAATGGATGCTTGTTCGCTTCTGTTTTATCTTTTAGATAGTTTTACTTACTGTACATGATCATGAGATTGAGGGTTATGCATCCTGGATTGGGTTTTTGGCCTTATGGATACTTGATCCCTAAGTCAAGTGGGTCAATTGTTTTGAGAATCTATCCACGAGGCCCACCTACTTCCAACACCTACTACTCCCATGAGACAATTGATACAAAGGCTGCAAACTCGTTTTGCCGACGAAGCCTTAACATCTCGTGTCCATGAAGTTATTGATCTCCCTGGATATCTCTTTGAGGAGTCACCCGTCAAGGATCCAAGAAGCTCCTCCAGTTGGTATAATTTCTCTGACGATGAAAAGGAATTGTCCAATGACACAGACGCACGGTTCTTTGACCAGAAGAACCATCGTCTCCAAAAGAAGTACCCTACTTCAACCCAGTTCCAACAGGTGATTGGGACCATCTCATTGCAAGTCTTGAGAAGAGTACCGATCAAGAAGACCCATGGACTAAAGCAGAGCCTTGGTCTGTAAATGCCTCTGAAACTCCAGAAGGTCTTGTCGAGTTGGAAGCCTCCGAAAATATTGTGGAGGAACCACCTTCAAACCTTCCGACAGAAGATCCTTTTCAAAAGATAGACTTGGGAACACCTGATAACCCACGTCCTGTATTCATAAGCAAGAATACAAAGGATGATGAGGTTCCCGAGTACAACTCTTTTCTCCACGAGTTCGTTGATAATTTTGCATGGTCTTATGCTGAAATGCTTGGCTTAGACCCCAAAATAGCAGTCCACAAGCTCAACTTGCAAAAAGAAATCAAGCCTGTCAAACAGGGCCAAAGAAGATTCCATCCAGACGTGATGGACAAAATTGAGCAAGAAGTTCAGAAACTCAAATACGTTGGCTTCATCCGCGAGGAACAGCATCCTAAATGGTTGGCCAACATCGTCCCTATGACAAAGAAAAATGGGCAGATAAGGGTCTGTATCGACTATAGGGACCTGAATAATGCATGCCCTAAAGATGAATTCCCGCTCCCCATACCAGAGGTGATGATTGACAACACCTGTGGGTTTGAGGGAATGACATTCATGGATGGATTCTCTAGCTACAATCAGATAAAGATGCATCCTAAAGATGAAAGACATACATCATTTCGGACTCCATTTGGCGTGAATTGCTACACTGTCATGCCATTTGGTCTGAAAAATGCAGGTGCAACATATCAAAGGGCTATGATGAAAATATTCCAAGATATGTAGCACAAAACGGTCGAATGCTATGTTGACGACCTCGCCATCAAAAGCAGAAGAAAAGAAGACCATCTCGACGATCTTCGAGAAGTCTTCCTCCGACTTCGCAAATATAAATTGCGGATGAATCCATTAAAATGCTTCTTCGGTGTCACATCAGGTAAGTTTCTCTGATTCATAGCTCGAAAGCCTGGAATAGAACTTGACCCCACCAAAGTCAAGGCTATCCTGGAAATGCCATCTCCAAGGACCCTAAGAGAATTAAAAGGGCTTCAAATAAGATTGGCGTACATCCAACGGTTCATCTCCATTCTATCAGGGAAATGCCGTCCATTCTCTCGCTTGATGAAGAAAGGTGTGGACTTCGTTTGGGATGCTGAATGTGAAACCGCATTTCAAGACATCAAAACATACCTCACCAAACCTTCAGTGTTGGCTGCCCCCATAACTGGAAAACTATTCATCTTGTACACGAGCTCTCGACCACTCTTTGGTTGCTCTACTAGCACAAGAAAACGACGACGGAAAAAAAGCTGCTCTATATTATCTTAGCCGCATGTTGGTAGGTGCAGAGCATCGCTACTCCTCAGTCGAAAAATAATGCCTTGCAGTGATGTTTGCCGTACAAAAGATGCGTCACTACTTGATGTCCAACACAGTCTACCTTGTTTCGAGGATAACCTCTTAAAGGTCCTTGTCACAAAAGCAGGTTCTCTCAATGCCCGACTGGCGAAATGGTCCATCCTTTTATCACAATTTGATATTAGGTATGTACCACAAAAAGCAATCAAAGGCCAAGCTCTAGCAGACTTTCTCGCAGAGCACCCATTGCCTAAAGATTCTCCACTCAGGGATGATCTCCCAGACGAATTTGTCTACAACGTGGAAACTTCCTCATCAAATGCCTCCTGGGACATGTACTTTGACGGCGCAACCAGGACAAATGAAAAAGGGAAGCAAATATCGGGAATTGGCATCCTCTTCGTCAGCCTCGACAAATATATGATTCCACACGCTTTCTCGCTATTGGAACCATGTTCAAACAATGCAGCTGAGTACCAAGGCCTGATTATAGGATTGGAACTCACCCTCGAATCCAGCATCACCATGCTGGAGGCTTTTGGTGTCTCCCAACTGATCGTCAACCAGATGAATTAGAAATCTGAAGTTAAGAAGCCCGATTTGCTACCTTACTACAACAAGGCGCAATTGCTTCGACAAAAGTTCAACATCTGTCACGTCACCTACATCCTCAGAGGTGAAAACATCCGCGCAGATGCCCTGGCCAGACTCGCCGCATCTATGGCAATCCAAGAAGGGGAAAACATGCAAATCACAGTGTGTCAAAAGAGGATTCTCCCTCCTCTTAACACACACCAAGCAGTTGCTGAATGCCACCAAGTGGTTGGAAGTCGGATGTCCATCTTCAAACCTCCGATCGGTGACTGGAGGGATCCGTTCATTGATTACATCATGTTCGGAATCCTACCTGAAGATCCAAAGAGCGGGTAAGCATTCAAAGACGAGCACTTTACAGAAAATCCTTCAACGGAGTACTTCTACGCTGCTTGTCACAACAAGAGGCTGAAGAAACTCTCAAAGAAGTGCATACTAGTCTTTGTGGAGCCCATCAGGCTGGTCCTAAGCTCTACGATCAGATAAAAAGGCTAGGTTATTATTGCCCTACCATGGTAGCTGATGCAATGCAATTTGCTAAGCACTGCCAACAATGCCAAATTCATGGAGATTATGTCCACATGACTCCGGAATGGCTACATCCAACAGCAATCTCATGGCCTTTCGAAGGCTGGGGTATGGACATCATAGGTCCTATCTCTCCCCCATTAAGCAAAGGTCATCGCTTCATCTTTGCCGCTACAGATTATTTCTCCAAGTGGTCAAAAGCATTTGCGCTCAGCAAAATGAAGACCCCATCAGTCCTTCAATTCTTGCGCACCAACATTATTTGTCGCTTCGGCATACCTAAAAGATTTGTCCATGATAACGGACCACAATTCCGGGATCACAGATTCTATAGGTTCTGCGACAAGTACAAAATCCAAAGTTGTCCTTCGACTCCATATAATCCTGCAGTGAACGGACTAGCAGAAGCCTTCAATTAGACACTCTGCAAAATTCTCAAGAAAATGGTATCTAGCCACAAAAGAGACTGGGGCGACAAACTATCAAAAACTTTGTGGGCATATCGAACCACCGTTCGAGGACCAACCCATAGCACACCATTCTCCTTGGTCTATGGATGCGAAGCTGTTGTCCCTTTGGAAGTACAAATTTCTTCCTTAAGGGTATCTCTGCAAAATGACATGACGCAAGAAAGCAATGTCAAATTGAGACTCCAAGAGCTGGATAATCTCGATGAAAGACTGCTCGAAGCTCTACAAAGCATTGAGCTGTACCAAGCACGCTTGGCAGGATCTTTTGACAAGAAGGTCAGGCAACGCGCCTACAAAAAGGCGACTTGGTTCGTGCAGTAAAAAGACCCATAGTCTTTGCCTACAATTCCAAAAGCAAATTCGAACCAAAATGGGAGGGACCTTTCATCATCGATAAAGTCTTCTCCAACGGCGCATACGCACTTCTAAATATGGAAGGAGACAGATGTATGCTGCCCATCAACGGCAAATTCTTGAAGCGGTACTACCTTTGAAGACTTCCTCAAACGGGTCAAAGCGATACCTACACGGCCAAAGCCTATTCCCAGGTACTTGCTCGTCAAACCCACCCCTTTTGAAATTTTCATATTTACGTTAAAATTTCTAAAAAAAAAAAATTTCAAAACAATGCTTACTCTCAACATTTCATTGTTCAAAAAAAAAAAATGAAGAAGTCAAATCCAAAAATCCGAGTTTAGGAACCTCTTCTCGAACTTGACCAAAAATTTCGATCCTTGAACCCAAAATTCATGGTTTAAAACAAAAATCAGGACTCAGGAATTTCCACCCTAGTCCTCCCCAACTTTTACAACCAAAATGGTTTTAAGTCAAGATTTACAACCCTCGTATCTTTAAACAAAAAAAATGGTTTTTAGAAACCGTGGGGAAGCGACGCTGAGTCGATACTCGCAAAACCCAAAAATCGAGAGGATGCGAACCCCATTCGATACTTCCAAAACCCAAAATCGGGGAGGATGCGAACCCCATTCGATACTTCCAAAACCCAAAATCACAAGGAAGCGACCCCCATTCGATATTTAGAAACCGCGGGGAAGCGACATTTAGTCGATACCCGCAAAACTAAATTTTTTTTGAAAGAGCAGGGAAGCGACGCTTAATCGATACTTGCACCCCAATCCCACGAGGAAGTGACATTCCATCGATACTTGCAAACCGAATGAGTAAGGAAGCGACATTCCATCGATACTTGCAAGACCATTCAGCAAGGAGGCGACATTTGTCGGTACCTGCATTTTGAAAACCAAAACCCGACTATAAATGCAAAAAAAATCGGCTATAAATGCCAAAAATCCGGCTATAAATGCCAAAAATCAGGCTATAAACTCCAAAAATCCAGCTATAAATGCAAAAAAATCGGCTATAAATGCCAAAAATGGGCTTTCATGCCAACAAAACAAAACTTGGTTCTCAAAAAAATCTGGCTCCCATGCCAAAAACACAAAAAATTTGGCTTCCATGCCACAAACAAAAAAATTTTGGCTTTTATGCCATCTCAAAATTTCGGCTCTCATGCCAATTCAAAAAATTTGGCTTTTATGCCATCTCAAAAAATTTTGGCTCCCATACCATCCCAAAACTTTGGCTTCCATGCCACAAAACAAAATCGGCTCCTATGCCACAAAACCTGGCTCTTATGCCAATTCAAAAAATTGGCTTTCATGCCATCTCAAAATTTCGGCATTCATGCCATCTCAAAAAAAAAACTTTGGCTTCGATGCCATAAACAAACAAAACCTGGATTTCATGCCATTTCAAAATTCCAGGCTTTCATGCCATCACAAAATTCGGCTTTCACGCCATCTTAAAATTTTGGCTCCCATGCCACAAACAAATTTTGGCTTCCATACCACAAAATAAAAAAATTTAGGCTTCTATGCCACAAAACCCGGCTCTCATGCTAATTCAAAAATTCGGCTCTCATGCCATCACAAAATTCAGCTTTCATGCCATTCCAAAACTCGACTTTGGCCACGAAAATTGGCTTTCATGCCCAAAACAACCCTTTGACAAAAAAATTTCACAAAATGACAACCTTTTGATCGAATTCTCAAACAAACATCCCCATTTAGCCCTTATTTAAATCTATTTTCATCAAAATGGTTTAAGTGAAAGGAGGGAATACAAAAAATATAGTACCATAAATGTTTGTACATGGAGGTACCAAAAAAAAAAGAGAAAAAAAAGGAGTTTGTGACAACTCAGGAGCTCAGTCTAACATGGTCTTCAACAAAAGATTCAACTCCTCAAGCAAGCCCTTGGCCTTAGCTTCCAAAGTTTTCCAGCTACGCTTCTTCAAAACATTCCCATAAAATGCGGCAGAACGCCGCGACCCATCTGCAGCACGAGGCAGTTCTTCCGAGAGAACCTGCCACTGCTCATATTCCTGAGTCTTCCTCCGGAAATTACTTTCAGCCTTCTCAACCTGGCGAATGAGAGTCCCCTCCTTTTCATGAGCTTCCACAAGGGCGGTCCATTTGACAGGAGCTTCTTCCTCCAAAAGCTCAAGATACTGCCTAGCCTCAACAACCTCTTTATCAAGGCAGTTCAAGTCTTGTTTTAGCTCTATGATGGCCAACTCGGTAACGTTCCTCTCCTGAACGAATTGCTTCTGAGTCCACGAGATCTCAGTCAGCTCAGATTTGACCTCGCCGAAAGGCTTCAAAAACATCTCATTAAAAAAGTCACCATCTGGAAAACTCTTGGTCTCAGTCCACTTGTTCCCCCAAAATCCTTGGTCCTTGCAATGTCCAGACCGACTTCTTCGCTATCAGCAAGGATGTCATGCACCTGCTTGATCATGCCAAAACCAGCTTCCAAGTGACCTGAAGAGAGAATCTCGACCCATGAGCTCAAAACACTCTTCAACACCTTCTTTGCATACTGAAGGTGAGGATCAGATGACGATTCACCCTGCTCCGGCGCCCGACTGCCCATCTCATGCCCCATTGGAAGAGTAATCAATAAACTTTTTCCAATCGAAGAAGCTGACTCGTTGAAAGTGGAAAAAGCCCCTACTCTTGGATCGGCTGCAGGTATCTCTTGTTCTAGCCCTGAGGAAGACGGAGGAACTTCTCCTGCTGCTCCACAATCTGTTAATGAAAAAACAAAAAGGTATGAATATGATCTTATCAAGAGTCAATATCGAGATTATTATTATGAAATACCTTCTTCGACAACCGGCAGAGTACTCTCTGCCTCTCTAAGCTCATCCGAAGCATCGTCAAAGGTTACATCCATGGATGGCTCGAAGTCGTCAGAATCCTCTGGCAAGTAAGCTAATAAGAAAACAATGCAACATGTTGGCAAATGGCAGCACAAAAAAAAAAAAAAAAAAAAGCCAAAGAAATCATACCAGGTGAAGGTTCTGGAACCACTCCAGAGTCCCTGGGTTCATCCTTAGATGCCGCAATCGGATCCGTCATTGCCTCATCAGCCGGAACCTCGGGCACCACCAAATCATCATCCTCTGCCAAAAGAAATAAAGCAGCGATCAAAACAAAAGAAATCTCTCGTATGAGATAAAGAAGTGGCAAAAGAAAGAAGGAGGATCATGCCAGCTGTCTCCTCTTCTCGGCTCCTCTTCTCTGGAGGTTTGTCAGCATCCCCAGACACCTCCTCAGCAATGGTGAGAGGAACTTCCAAATCAGGAGGACTTTCTTGCCGTCTCATACTACAGCATTGTCCTCTCTTCCTCTTACTTCTGTGAGACGGTCTGCTTGAAGATCCTGCCCCACTATCAACATCAGTTCTCTCACTAGAGTCCTCACTGGATGGTCTGCTTTTCCCAGTAGACTCTACGGAAGCCTTTGTTCGCTCCGCTTGCATCCAATCGTTGATCTTGGCCTCCTCCTCTTCCAGCTGTTTCAAGACCTCACCAGGAATCCCTTGTGCAGCTCCTGATCTGATGACGTCCTACTCATTGAGAAAACCTATCTTGTGCTTCTCTCCAGAAAGGAAAGGCAAAACTTCCTCTCGACAGACACCATTTGATCTGCCAAGACCCTTCCCAAGAGATTGCTTGACATCAAGCTCCATCTTGGAAAGCCCCGGTACATTGAGAAGCTTTCCACGAATCATTTCGTGAAGCCAGAAGTCTGGAAAATGAGCAGCTCAGGATAGGAAATCATGGCGGTAATGTCTTCCGTAATGTAAAAGGCCCATGCATTCCTCCCGTCCTGTAGACCTCCAAAACACTTCACCATGCTCGAAGGTGCTGCAACAACGCCTTAGAGAAGCCAAGCTGCAATGCAAAACGCGAAAGGACATACGGCTGGATATGGACAAAAAGATGTCTGCGGTACACCATCGTACCAACCCGTATGTTGAAAAGCCATCTCTTCTCTGCGTTTGTCAAAGCATAGTGCCTTCCCGACCCTACCCTGGTGGAATCACGGGAGACACCAAAATCAAAAGCCTTCTTCCGCAAACCTTGAGAAAGCTTCACTGAAGACTGCCCAAATCTCAACGTCCTTGAACCGTCGGATTCTCAAACGGGCAAACAAAAGAGATTCAAAAATGCCTATCCCTCTAGCCAAACGAATCATAAAAGGATCTTCGTCCTGTGCAACTCCCAACTGATGGAAGCTAGGACAGTGGTATACATACCACGAATAGAAGATATGGGCTGAAAATACCCTATTCATAGGGAGCCCAAGCCGAACCAGGAATGCAGCAGCTTGCAGTTCGGTACACAAGTAAAAGTAAAGAGCAAGCACCAAAGCAAGCCGCTCTCCGAATGCCATCTGACAAGCCTGAAAAATACAATGCGGCCTGATGTGCGTTCCATCTCCTCCAACAAAAACAACCTCACCTAGCCAATAAGTGAGGTAAATAGCGAGATCTCTCCGCAATGCAACGTCAGGACAAATGGCGTCTGTGCTTACGAAGAACTTCCTCAACTATTCTCACATAGCGAAGATCTTCTTCAAATTTGAGGCTTTAGCCCTAGCATCTTGGGCCATGCTATCAGAAGACTCGCCACTGTCAAAAAAGTTGGAGCTGCAACTCTTCCAACTGCTGCACCTGACTTTCGAGCCCTCCTTCTCCTTCAGAAAATCATAGAAGACGACGAGCTGAAAGTACAAAAGCCTGAACTCCTTAGACTGCTCCTCAAGGACACTGTCGATAGGTATGAACTCCTCATAGAGTTTCCCGAGGATAGGCAACCCGGTGATGGCACTCAACTCCTTTAAAAAAAAATCAATCTCACCATTCGTAACAATGAAGGTGTTGGTTTGTGGAAGGAATGACTCCAGCATGGCCATGAAAGCCTTATCGGAGAAAACCAAGGTTTGCAGAAAAGCGCGAACCACGTCAAAAATCTCGGCCGCCTGCAAAATGGCCTCACCAACCTTCAGGGTGTGATCAGTCCATTATTCCCAGCTCGAGTCAGCACTGAAACGGCCACGAAGTCGAAAAGGCTGATGGACCCTCGGGAATCTTCCGTCCTCTCCTTGTGCACCCCGGGGGTTGACCTGGGTCTCGGCGGGTATCAACATTTTTTGTACGGGTATGCCAGATTTACTTTCTACTTGGAATTTGGAATGGTGATAATCCGGAGATTCACCTTCACAAATAGAAAGGAAATCAATCCTTTTTTCAAACTTTTCAAATTGCATAAATATTAAGAAAAGAGACAAGTTTGTTTTTTGAGAGTGTCGTAGGAGGCGTTTTTGTTTGTTTGCCGTGAAAGGCGATTTTACAAAACTCATCAAATATGAAAGACAAGAATTGTGATTTCTTTTTTTTTTTTTTTGTCTCTTTAAGAAATACAAACTACAATAGAAAAGTAAGAAAAGGGATCTAACTTCTCAGGAGATTGTGGGGACACGTTGAGATCGACGGTCCCAAGTCATGTATGGACTTCGCCATCGTCCTTCAAATGAGAACGGTTGATGCTTTGATACTTCAGCTTGGCTCCTAACCTTAGTTTTTTAAAGGACAAGGACCAAGAGGAGGTCCTATATCCAATGAAAAACCAAGTAAACGAGCTGAAATGCCACGTTTAGGCCATGTTGGAGAAGGAGGGAACCTTGGGGGGATGGCCCCCAGGGAACGTTGATCACCTTGTGGTGCTTCTTGCAGCAGAGCAGCAGGACTTCGTCTGGATTTCTTTGGGAGAACTGCAGAATTTCAAGTCGATGTGTGTATCGATTTGTCGATAGATGTCTCTCTCTTGGAAATGGATCTCCTTTTATAGGCCTTTGATAGCCATGAGGTGATTATGAGCATTGATAGCCATGATGAGAGAATTGATGAGGAGTTACAAGCTGATTTTGTAACTCCTTTTTCATGGTTTGTGATTGGCTGATGAAGGTAGTGGGCATTTAATTCCCTTTAAGCTTCATGATGATGGGAGTTTCAGGGGTTAAATGCCATGATTGCTTGGATTTGTAACTCCCAAATGCTTGAATCTGATTGGGCCGTCCAAAATAATGAGTTAATGACTACATTAAGTTGTCATAAACGGGTCAATTAACGTCATTAAGTGGTCGCCAAGGCATGTGAAGAGTCGCGGGCCGCGCTGCGCCTTTTGAGATTCTTCTTGCGATCATCACAGGTGGATCCACGCATTGTTTGATGTCGGATTGCAGTGCAATCTCAGACATTGATTGATGTTTGTGGGCCGGTGACATCTGTCTTGTCGATTTCACGATCAGTCGGACAGAAAGTATACTTTCTTGGTCAGCCGGTTGGCGATCTAGAGGCAATCGGTGATGATTTCATGCTTTTGACGGCGGATCCGAGATGTCGGTGAAGATCAGTCGTTTTCAAGCATCAAACATTGGATTTTCAGAAAATCACAGAGGCGGGAATGCTCGAAACACAAAGAGGATCGAAAAACGGGCAATTTGGTGCAAAATCCGGCGACCCGGTTTGCAGGGTCGCCGGTGACCTTAGGGTTTTGCCCTTTTCGGTCGCCGAGCTTCGTTTTCGGCCGTTTTTCCGTCTTTGTCGTTCCTTCTTTCTTCTGTATTTTTCTTGAAATTTTTCCTCAATTATTGATTTGATTTTCTTGGAGAAATCTTGAAGAGAACCCGTGCGAAATCGGAGCACAAAGTTTCCCATTTTTCGGGAAAGCCGAAGACTTTGTAGCCGATTTTCCGTCAAGAGTCGAAACTAGGTCAAACGATGTCGGAATGACCTGAAAATTGAGGTGAAGCTTCTTGAGCAGTGGATAGGACCAACCATGAGCTTTTATTTGAGTTTTGAAGCCGTTTGGGGTCCCATCGATGCTTGACGTGATTTTTCTGCGGGGAAAATGCCGAGCTTTGATATGTCGTCAAACGATGTCCGATTAACCTGAAATTTGACGAGGATCCTATTGGAGTCATTTTGAGACGTTCCCTAACTCCGTTTTGGATGTCATTGTCCCGGGTTGCTCCGCCACTGGTAGGCTTGATTTTTTCTCGAAGCATCGAAACCTGGTCAAACGTTGTCGGAATGACCTGAAATTCGACGTGTAGCCTTTTGGAAGCATGTTGAAGCCATTCATGTACTTTGTTTCATGACTGATGACTTCGGTGGTTCCCGCCGCCGGGAGGCTTGATTTTGCTGGTCAAGCGTTGATGGAGGGTCAAACATTGTCGGTTTGACTTGAGATTTGGCATGAAGCCCTTTGAAGACATTCTGGAGTCATCTGTAGGCTTTGATCGAAGTTTTGGTGTCTTCGATGATGTCGCCGCCAGGAGCGCTTGTTTAGCTATCGGAGCAGTGAAGTTAGGCCAAACGATGTCGGAATGGCCCGAAACCATAGGTGTACCCCTCTTTTGGCTGCCTTAAAGGATCTTTCAGTTTCTATCTGATTCTGACAAAATCTGATGCTTGAAGTAGCCTTGCCTATTTTGTAGCAGGATGCAGGTTCACGAGGCTTCTTGATGTTGAGGAGGCATAGTGACTTTTTTGGTGTCAACAAATTCCCCCTCGAGGTACAGCGATGAGTAGCTTGTTGGAGTCGTTGTGCCTCGAAGAGAAACTCGGAGGAGAAATTCTGACTTGACCAAGAGTCTTGAGCATTTTTTTTTTTTAATAGCCTTCTGAGTTTTCGGGGGAATTTTATGGTAGTGAAAGGGATCACGTACCATCTCAAGGCAAAGTTTTGAAAATGACATGGGGTGTTTGGATTTTGGGTTTTGGATTTTGGTTTTTGACCTTGTGACCTAACAAGCTGTATGTGGCAGGTTAGGGGGTCGAGGTTTGATTTTGATTTTGACCATGTGACCCAACAAGCTGTATGTGGCAGGTTGGGGGGTCAGATTTGGGTTTTTGGTTTTGGTTTGTTTTGGATTTTGATTTTGGTTTTGGTCTTGTGACCTAACAAGCTGTATGTGGCAAGCTAGGGGACCGGAATTTGGTTTTGTGAAATGTCAATTTCAAGATTTTGGCTCAATTTGGTTCATGACGTTGGATGGTTTGATTTTTGGAAACTCATGAGGCTTTCTTTTCTCTTTTTTTTTTTTTTTTTTGAATGGTCCCATCAACTCAAAAGAGGCATGGGACTTTTTTGCTTTTTTTTTTTTTTTTTTTTTAACTCTTGGTAAGAGGAATATTTTGACTAAAGCCACTTTTAGTGCCTAGGTCGTCAAACCTGGCTCATATGGGCTAACCCATGGGACCTTAGGCTTTGGAGATGGCCTAGATCTCATATGGTGTCATTTTATAGAGAATATCTAAAAATACCTCTTTTGTGTAGAGAATATCTAAAAACATCTTTACTTGGAGAGAATTTCTCAAGTTTCCTCCTTTTGTGGAAAGGTTTTCTCAAAATATCTTTCTTTTTGGGAAAGTAACTATTTTTAGTACTTACCTCCTTTCCTTCGCCTTGTTTCCTCTTTTGGCTTGCTCTCTTCTATAAAAGCAAGAGAGTTGGTTCTTTTGCTCCATTGCTTTCTTTGTTTGCCAGAAATCTTCAAGAGTGCTCTCCAAAATAAGAAGTGCTTTTGCTCCAAGGGCTCCAAGCTATTCTTCTTCTTCTCCATCAATGGCTTCAAGTAAGTTTTTCTTTCTCCACAAGAATCTCCATTGTAGAAGTAGCTTCTACATTTTTTTTCTTTTTCTTTTCTTTTTTTTTTCCAAGCACGTTTTTCTCTTCATTTTTTTTTTCGTGCTTCTTCTCCCTTTTTTTTTCCTTTTTTTTTCTCACGGTGACTTTTCCCTTTTTTTTTCAACAATTTTTTTTTTCTGTTTTTCTGTTGTTTTTTTTTTCTTCACGCTGATTTCTGTTTTTTTTTTTTTTTGTTTCAGCGTTTTTTCTTTTTTTTTTTTCTGTTCTCTGTTTTTTTTTTTTTTTTTCTCTTGGCTGTACGGACGGCCTGCCATGTGGAAGTGGGCCACGGCCTGTGGGCCAGAAAATTGTTTTTTTCTTTTTTTTTTTTTTTTGCTGAGAGTTTTTTTTTTCTCTATTTCTTTCTTTTTCTTTTTCCTTGCTTGCTCACCATGATAATGAGACTATACAATTTCAATATGTATGCATTTTTTTTTTATGCATCAAAATAGAAGGCTAGAGTCTCTAGGTCAAGCCAACATGATTTTTGACTTAAACAAAGTTTGATTGGTTTTGACCAAATTGGGTTGGAATTGGTCAAACTTTGGTCAAGGTTTTCCTAGCTTTTAATGCATGATGATATTTTTTGATGCATGATTTTTGGTAAATGGACTTGGAAGCATGATGATGCATACCTGAAAATCTTTTGCAAGTATTAGGATTTTGAGCTCGCAGCGATGTTGGGCTCTTTCTCAGTCTTGCTGGATTTTGAGGAACTTCGCAATTTTTGGATCATGGAGCTCGCAGCAATGTTGAGCTCTTTTCCAGATTTTACGGAAGTTTGATGAGATTGGCTCGTTCTCGCAGCGATGTTGAGTTCGAACCTTCTTTGAGAATTCTCCACTGACATGAGCTCACAGCGATGTTGAGCTCATCTTCAGGCTTCCTATCTTTTTCGGAGTATTTTCCTTTTCTTTGGAACTACCCCGGAACCATGTCAAAATTTAACTAGGATTTTTGTAGCAGAATTCTGTCATTTTGATGTTGATTGATCTTTTCTCTTCCATCGTTTGCAGGTAGTTCTTCTAGAACGAATAAGGGTAAAGGTCCTATTACTGACACACCTCGTCGGTCTGCTAGATCTTCCAATGCGGCCGTTCAGCAGGCTTGGGAGAAGGTCCAGTTTGTGGAGAAGAACTTAGAAGAATGTGATTCCCTCAATCGTGATGAGATGAGACAGCGATTAATCGCTCTCAAAGATGAGGGATTCTACAAGATCATAGTAAGCGGTCATCCTTGGGTTACGGACGATCAGAGCGTTGTGCTCAAGCCTACCTTCTTCTTCGGTGATGCAGTCCCTGACAACTTGAAATACCAAAGGAGATGTTTTTAGTTCTCTTACACAGCAGATGGTGAGGAGAGAACTATTTCTACCTGGTCGACTTTTGATCGGACCATCTCGATCCTGAGCCTTTCTCCCACGTGCCCTAAGAGGGAAGATCCTCCGAGCAGGGTGAAGAGGACCAGTGTGATCAAGACCGAGGTTTTTGTTGGCAGACCTTCCCGTCTTGCAGAGAAGCCGCCTGTCGGTATGGACGTGTTGATGCCAGCCAGTGGCTACCAAGGTTCTGATCATCCATCGGTCGATTTGAGACCGGTGGGCCTTGGTGTTTTTCGGGGTGACGGTAGCAATTGGGTGAAGCCTTTTCGACTTCGTGGCCGTTTCAGTGCTGACTTGAGCTAGGAGTCATGGACTGATCACACCCTGAGGATTGGCGAGGCCGTTCTTCGGGAGGCCGAGATTTTTGATGCGGTTCGGGCTTTTCGGCAAACCGTCGTTTTCTCCGATGAGGCTTTCATGGCCATGCTGGAGTCATTCCTTCCACAAACCAACACCTTCATTGTGACGAATGGTGAAATTGGTTTTTCTTTGAAGGAGTTGAGCGCCATCACCGGATTGCCTATCCTCGGCAAACTCTATAAGGAGTTTATGCCTTTTGACAGCGTCCTTGAGGAGCAGTCTGAGGAGTTTAGGCTTGTGTACTTTCAGCTCGTTGCCTTCTATGATTTTTTTAAGGAGAAGGAGGGCTCAAAAGTTAGATGCGGCGGTTGGAGAAGTTGCAGCTCCAACCTTTTTTACAGCAGGGATTCTTCTGATGGCATGGCCCAAGATGCTAAGGCTAAAGCATCAAGTTTGAAGAAGATCGCCGCCATGCGAGAAGATTTAAAGAAGTTCTTCGCAAGCACGAATGCCATTTGTCCTGACATTGCATTGCGGAGAGATCTCGCTGTTTACCTCACTTACTTGCTAGGTGAGGCTGTTTTTGCTGGAGGAGATGGAATGCACATCAGGCCGCACTGTATTTTTCCGGCTTGTCAGATGGCGTTTGGAGAGCAGCTGGCTTTGGTACCTGCTCTTTACTCCTATTTGTGTACCGAACTTCAAGCTGCTGCTTTCCTGATTCGGCTTGGGCTTCCCATGAACAAGGTATTTTCTGCCCACATCTTCTATTCGTGGTATGTATACCACTGTCCTAGCTTCCATCATTTGGGAGTTGCACAGGACGAAGATCCTTTTATGATTCGTTTGGCTAGAGAGACAGCCGTTCCCGAATCACTTTTGTCTGCCCGTTTGAGGATCCGATGATTTAAGGACGTCGAGATTGGGCAGTCTTTGGTGAAGCTTTCTTCGGGTTTGCGGAAGAAGGCTTTTGACTTTGGTGTCTCCCGTGATTCGACTAGGGCAGGGTCGGGAAGACACTATGCTTTGACAGACGCGGAGAAGAGATGGCTCTTCCACATACTGGTTGGTACGATGGTGTACCGCAGACATCTTTTCATCAATATCCAACTGTATGTCCCTTCGCGTTTTACATTGCAGCTTGGCTTCTCTCAAGGCGTGGTTGGAGCGCCTTCAAGCATGGTGAAGCGTTTTGGAGGTCTGCAGGATGGGAGAAATGCATGGGCTTTTTACAGCGCTGAGGACACTACCGCCATGATTTCCTATCCTGAGCTGCCCACTTTCCGGACTGCTGGCTTCACGAAGTGGTTCATGGAGAGCTTCTCAGTGTACCAGGGGCTTTCCAAGAAAGAGCTCGATGTCAAGCAATCTCCTGGTAAAGGTCTTGGCAAATCAGATGGTGTCCGTCGGGAGGAAGTGTTGGCCTTCCTTTCTGGAGAGAAGCATAAGATAGGCTTTCTCAATGAGCAGGACGTCATCAGATCAGGAGCTGTACAAGGGATTCCTGGTGAGGTCTTGAGACAGCTGGAAGAGGAGGAGGCCGAGATCGATGCTATGATACAGGCAGAGCATACAAAGGCTTCCATGGAGTCTACTGAGAAAAGTAGACCATCCAGTGAGGACTCTAGCGAGAGGCCTGATGTTGATAGTGGGGCAGGATCGTCAAGCAGATTGACCCGCCGTAGCAAGAGGAAGAGAGGACAATGCCGAAATATGAAACGGCACGATAGTCCTTCTAATATTGAAGTTCCTCTCACCATTGTTGAGGAGGTGTCTGAGGATACTGACGAGCCTCCGGAGAAGAGGAGACAGCTAGTATGATCCCCTTTCTTTCTTTTGTTTCTTCTTTTCTCTTATAAGAGATTTTCTATTTTGATCCGCTGCTTCTTTTTTTTTTTTTTTTTTACCAGAGGACGATGACCTGGTGATGCCCGAGGTTCCTGCCGATGAGGCGATAACGGATCCAGTCGTGGCATCTGAGGAAGAGCCTAGGGACTCTGGAGTGGTTCCAAAACCTTCACCTGGTATGGTTGTTTTGGCTTCTTTTTTCTTTCTTCTTTTTGTTTGTGCTGTCATTTGCTAACATGTAGCTGACTTGCCAGAGGATTCTGACGATTTCGAGCCATCCATGGACGCAACTTTTGACGATGCTTCGGATGAGCTCAGAGAGGCAGAGAGTACTCCGCCGGTTGTCGAAGCAGGTATTTTTGCAATAATAATCTTGATATACTTTTGACAAGGACAAGATTATATTCATACCTTTTTGTCTTTTCCTTGACAAATTGTGAAGCAGCAGGAGAGTTTCCTCCGTCTTCCTCAGAGCCAGAACAGGGGATACCATTGGCTGATGCAGAAGTAGGGGCTTCTGCTTCCTTCAATGAGTCAGCTTCTTCAGTTGGAAAGAGTTTATTGATTACTCTTCCAATGGAACATGACATGGACAGTCGGGCACCAGAGCACGGCGAATACTCATCTGCACCGCACCTTCAGTATGCAAGGAAGGTGTTGAAGACTATCTTAAGCTCATGGGTTGAGACACTTTCTTCAGGTCACTTGGAAGCTGGTTTTGGCATGATCAAGCATGTACAGGACATCCTTGCTGATAGCAAAGAAGTCGGTCTGGACATCGCAAGCGCCAAAGATTTTGTTGAGGAGGTCATCGCCTTAGGGAACAAATGGACTGAGACCAAGAGTTTCCCAGATGGTGACTTCTTTGATGAGATGTTCATAAAGCCATCCAACAAAGTCAAAGCTGAACTGACTGAGGTCACAAAGACTCGGAGGCAGATCGTTCGGGAAAAGAACGTTACCGAGTTATCCATTATGGGGCAAAAGCAAGACTTAGACCGCCTTGATAAGGAGGTTGTCGAGGCTAGGCAGCGTCTTGAGCTTTTGGAGGAAGAAGCCGCTGCCAAATGGACCGCCATAGTGGAGGCTCGTGACAAAGAAGGGACCCTCATTCGCCAGGTTGAGGAAGCTGAAGGTAATGTCCGGAGGAAGACTCAGGAGCATGAGCAGTGGCAAGTCCTCTAGGAAAAACTTCCTCGTGCTGCAGATGGGTCACGGCATTCGGCCATGTTTTATGAGAACATTTTGAAGAAGCGTGGCCTAAAAACTTTGGAAGTTAAGGCCAAGGGTCTGCTTGAGGAGTTGAACCTTTGGTTAAAAACCATGCTAGATTGAGCTCCTGAGTTATAAAAAACTCTCTTTTCTTCTTTTTTTTGGTACCTCCATGTATAAACAATTTTGGTACTACATTTTTGTATCCCCTTCTTTTCACTTAAACCATTTTTTTTTTTTTTGTAAAAGCTGATGGGAATGTTTGTTTGAGAATTTGATCAAAAGGTTTGTCATTTTGTGAAAATCTTTTGTCAAAGAGTTGTTTTAGGCATGAAAGCCAATTTTGTGGCAAAAAGCCTGGTTTTTTATGGCTTGAAAAGCGAAATTTTGGTGGCATGGAAGCCTAATTTTGTGGCGTAAAAGCCAAAATTTGTTTTACGGCATGGGAGCCAAAAATTTTGAGATGGCATTAGAGCCAAAGTATTTTTTTTTTTTTGTTTGGAGCATGAAAGCCAAAGTTTTTTTTGTTTGTGGCATGAAAGCCAAGGTTTTTTCTGTTTGTGGCATGAGAGCCAAGGTTTTTGGATGGCGTGAAAGCTTATTTTTGGAATGGCATAGAAGCCGAATTTTAAGATGGCATGAAAGCCGAAGTTTTTTTTTTTTTTTTTTTGTTTTGGCATAGGAGCCAAATTTTTGAAAACCAAGTTTTGTTTTGTTGGCATGAAAGCCGATTTTGGCGTTTATAGCCGAATTTTTTTCTTTTGGCATTTATAGCCGAATTTGGCGTTTATAGCCCGATTTTGGCGTTTATAGCCGCTTTTTGGCGTTTATAGCCGAATTTTGCTTTCTTTGTTGTTTGTTTTGTTTTGGCATGGAAGCCAGATTTTTGGAAACCAAGTTTTTGTTTTGTTGGCATGAAAGCCGATTTTGGCGTTTATAGCCGATTTTTGGCGTTTTATAGCCGGATTTTTTTTTCTTTTAGCATTTATAGCCGAATTTGGCGTTTATAGCCGGATTTTGGCGCTTATGGCCGATTTTTTGGCGTTTATAACCGGATTTGGTTTTCAAAATGCAGGTATCGACTAAATGCCGCCTCCCCGCTGAATGGTCTTGCAAGTATCGATGGAATGTCGCTTCCTTACTCATTCGGTTTGTGAGTATTGATGGAATGTCACTTCCTCTCGGGCTGTGTTTGCAAGTATCGATGGAATGTCGCTTCCTCGCGGATTGGGGTGCAAATATCGACTAAGGTCGCTTCCCTGCTTTTCCCAAAACTTTTGGTTTTGCGAGTACTGACTTGATGTCGTTTCCCCGCGATTTTTGAAATTTGAGGTTTTCTCGAACCATTTGAAATTTGGGTTGTGGATATCAATTGGAATATTATGTCTCCACGATTTTGAAATTTGAGGTTTTGCAAGTATCGAATGGGGTTCGCTTCCTTGCGATTTTTTGGGTTTTTGGAAATATGGAATGGGGTTCGCATCCTTCCGGTTTTTGGGTTTTTGGAAGTATCGAATGGGGTTCGCGTCCTTCCGGTTTTTGGGTTTTGCGAGTATCGACTGAATGTCGCTTCCCTGCGGTTTCTAACAAACCATTTTTTTTTTTTTTGTTTAAAGACACGAGGGTCATAAATTTTGACTTTAAAATATTTTTGTTGTAAAAGCCGGGGCGAACTAGGGTGAAAGTTCCTGAGTCCTGGTTTTTGTTTCAAACTATGAATTTTTTGGGTTCAAGGATCGAAAATTTTGGTCAAGTCTGGAAAGAGGCTCCTAAACTTGGATTTTTTGGATTTTGATTTTTTTTTTTTTTTTGAACAATGAAATGATGAAAGTAAGAATTGTTTTGAGAGAGTTTTTTTTTTTTTTTTGGAAACTTCAACATAAAGATGAAGATTTCAAAAGGGGTGGGTTTGATGAGCAAGTACCTTGGAAATAGGCTTTGGCCGTGTAGATATCGCTCTGACCCGTTTGAGGAAGTCTTCAAGGGTAGTACCGCTTCAAGAACTTGCCGTTGATGGGCAACATACATCTGTCCCCTTCCATGTTTAGAAGAGCGTATGCGCCATTGGAGAAGACTTTGTCGATGACGAAGGGTCCCTCCCATTTTGGTTCAAATTTGCCTTTAGATTAGTGGGCAAAGACTATGGGTCTTTTTACTGCAAGAACCAAGTCACCCTTTTTGTAGGCGCGTTACCTGACCTTCTTGTCGAAAGATCCTGCCATGCGTGCTTGGTACAACTCAATGCTTTGTAGAGCTTCGCGTCGTCTTTCATTGAGATTATCCAGCTCTTGGAGTCTCAATTTGACATTGCTTTCTTGCGTCATGTCATTTTACAAAGATACCCTTAAGGAAGGAATTTGTACTTCCAAAGGGACAACAGCTTCGCATCCATAGACCAAAGAGAATGGTGTGCTATGGGTTGGTCCTCGAACGGTGGTTCGATAGGCCAACAAAGCTTCTGATAGTTTGTCGTCCCAGTCTCTTTTATGACTAGAGACCATTTTCTTGAGAATTTTGCAGAGTGTCTTGTTGAAGGCTACTGCTAGTCCGTTCGCTGCTGGATTATATGGAGTCGAAGAACAACTTTGGATTTTGTACTTGTCGCAGAACCAGTAGAATCTGTGATCCCGGAATTGTGGTCCGTTATCATGGACGAATCTTTTAGGTATGCTGAAGCGACAAATAATGTTGGTGCGCAAGAATTGAAGGACTGATGAGGTCTTCATTTCGCTGAGCGCAAATGCTTCTGACCACTTGGAGAAAAATCCGTAGCGGCGAAGATGAAGCGATGACCTTTGCTTGATGGGGGAGAGATAGGACCTATGATGTCCATACCCCAGGCTTCGAAAGGCCACGAGATTGCTGTTGGATGTAGCCATTCTGGAGGCATGTGGATATAATCTCCGTGAATCTGGCATTTTTGGCAGTGCTTGGCAAATTGTATTGCATCAGCTACCATGGTAGGCCAATAATAACCTAGCCTTTTTATCTGGTTGTAGAGCTTAGGACCAGCCTGATGGGCTCCACAAAGACCAGCATGTACTTCTTTGAGAGTTTCCTCAACCTCTTGTTGTGACAAGCAGCGTAGGAGTACTCCGTTGAAGGATTTTCTATAAAGTGCTTTTAAAGGTATATCCAAATGAAAGTTCGGGGCTCGTCTTTGGATGCTTACCCGATCTTTTGGATCTTCAGGTAGGATTCCGAACATGATGTAATCAATGAACGGATCTCTCCAGTCGCCAATCGGAGGTTTGAGGATGGACATCCGACTTCCAACCACTTGGTGGCATTTAGCAACTGCTTGGTGTGTGCTGAGAGGAGGGAGAATCCTTCTTTGACACACTATGACTTGCATGTTTTCCCCTTCTTGGATTGCCATGGATGCGGCGAGTCCAGCCAGGGCATCTACAGGGATGTTTTCACCTCTGAGGATGTGGGTGATATGACGGATGTTGAATTTTTGTCGAAGCGACTGCGCCTTGTTGTAGTAAGGTAGCAAATCAGGCTTCCTGACTTCATATTTCTGATTCATCTGGTTGACGATCAGTTGAGAGTCCCCAAAAGCTTCCAACATGGTGATGCCGGATTCGAGGGCGAGTTCCAATCCTACAATCAGGGCTTGGTACTCAGTTGCATTGTTTGAACATGGTTCCAGTAGCGAGAAGGCGTGTAGAATCATGTATTTGTCGGGGTTGACAAAGAGGATGCCAATTCCCAATATTTGCTTTCATTTTTCATTTGTCCTGGTTGCACCGTCAAAGTACATGTCCCAGGAATCATTTGATAAGGAAGTTTGCACGTTGTAGACAAATTCGTCTGGGAGATCATCCCTAAGTGGAGAATCTTTAGGCAATGGATGCTCTGCGAGAGAGTCTGCTAGAGCTTGGCCTTTGATTGCTTTTTGTGATACATACTTAATATCAAACTGTGATAGAAGAATGGATCATTTTACCAGTCGGGCATTGAGAGAACCTGCTTTTGTGACAAGGACCTTTAAAAGGTTGATCCTCGAAATCAGGTAGACTGTGTTCGACAGCAGATAGTGACGTAGCTTTTGTACGGCAAACATCACTGCAAGGCATTCTTTTTCGACTGGGGAGTAGCGATGCTCTGCACCTACCAACATGCGGCTAAGGTAATATAGAGCAGCTTCTTTTCCATCGTCGTTTTCTTGTGCGAGCAGAGCACCCAAAGAGTGGTCGAGAGCTCTTGTGTACAAGATAAATGGTTTTCCAGTTGTGAGGGCAGCCAGTACTGGAGGTTTGGTAAGGTATGCATTGATGTCTTGAAATGCATTTTTACATTCAGCGTCCCAGACAAAGTCTACACCTTTCTTCATTAAGCGAGAAAATGGACGGTACTTCCCTGACAGATTTGGAGATGAACCGTCGGATGTACGCCAACCTTCTTTGAAGCCCTTTTAATTCTCTTAGGGTTCTTGGAGATGTCATTTCCAGGATAGCCTTGACTTTAGTGGGGTCAAGTTCTATTCCAGCTTTCCGTACTATGAATCCGAGAAACTTACCCGATGATACACCCAAGAAGCATTTTAGTGGATTCATCCGCAATTTGTGTTTGCGAAGTCGGAGGAAGATTTCTCGAAGATCATCGAGATGGTCTTCTTTTCTTCTGCTTTTGATGGCGAGGTCAACATAACATTTGACCGTCTTGTGCTGCATATCTTGGAATATTTTCGTCATAGCCCTCTGATATGTTGCACCTGTATTTTTCAGACCAAATGGCATGACAGTGTAGCAATACATGCCAAATGGTGTGCGAAATGACGTTTGCCTTTCATCTTCAGGATACATCTTTATCTGATTGTAGCCAGAGAATCCATCCATGAATGTCATTCGCTCGAACCCATAGGTGTTGTCAATCATCACCTCTGGTATGGGGAGCGGGAATTCATCTTTAGGACATGCATTATTCAGGTCTCTGTAGTCAATATAGACCCTTATCTGCCCATTTTTCTTTGTCACGAGGACGATGTTGGCTAACCATTCAGGATGCTATTCTTCGCGGATGAAGCCAACGTTTTTTAGTTTCTGAACTTCTTGTTCGATTTTGTCCATCACGTCGGGACGGAATCTTCTTTGGCCTTGTTTGACAGGCTTGATTTCTTTTTACAAGTTGAGTTTGTGGACTACTACTTTGGGATCCAAGCCAGGCATTTCAGCATAAGACCATGCAAAGGAATCAACGAACTCGCGAAGTAAAGAGATATACTCGGGTAACTCATCATCCTTTATATTCTTGCTTATGAATACAGGACGTGGGTTATCAAGGGGGTCCCAAGTTTATCTTTTGAACAGGGTCTTCTGTTGGAAGCTTTGAAGGTGGTTCCTCCACAGTATTTTCGGAGGCTTCCAACTCAACAAGACCTTCTTGAGTGCCAGAAAAATTTTCAGACTGATGCTCTGTTTCTGTCAATGGATCTTCTTGATTAGTGTCCTTCTCAAGGCTCGCAATGAGATGGTCCCAATCATTTGCTGGAATTGGGTTGAAGTAAGGTACTTCTTTTGGAGACGTTGATTCTTCTGGGTCAGAGAACCGCTCGTCTGTGTCATCGGGCAATTCCTCTTTATCATTAGAGAAATTATAGCAATTGGAGGAGCTTTCTGGATTTTTGACGAATAACTCCTCAAAGAGATATCCAGGGATATCGATGTCTTCATGAGATGTTGAGGCTTGGTCGGTAAAGCGACTTGCGGCCATGGTGTCAACTGTCTCATAGGAGCGGTAGGATCATACCCCGACCCATATGAAGACTTGCCTTTGTGAAAGTAGATTTTCCAATCTTCTGGTTGACTTTTGGTCAGGGTGGGTTCCAATGGTGCGAGAATACCACGGCCACCTCCCAAACCAGTCGGATTTTGAGCGTCGTAGCCCATTTTCTTCATGATAGCTTGTGCCATCGGACTATACAGGGATAGCTGAGGCATACCTTTGTTTTGGAAAGGTTCAAACAAAGAGTTCAGTGGAGATGCTCCCGATCTATGGAAGAAGATTGCCTTTTTTTTTGGCGAAGTTGCCGGAATAATAAAGGAAGCCGACGTAGGGTCTTCTATGTCAGCAACTGTCTCCAATGGATTGAGAGGGGGCTGATCTCGTTGAGTATCAGCTTGGCTTGATGCTGTGTCATCTTCTGACTCTGACTCCGAGTCTATGTCATGCATAATAGACACAAAGTAGACAGTGAACTTGCCCCCAGCCTTTTGTTTTATCTTCTTTACTTTGGTAGTGATTACCAAAGCCTTTGGAGATTTGAAGGAGACGACGAAGGGAGCTTGACCGCTTACTTCGAGTTTGGTGGAGGGTTTGTTTACCTCCGGTGATTGCTGAGGAGCCTTGCCTTTATCTTTCTGGAGACAGTCGGTAAAGTGAATTGTTTTTTCCTCCTGTTCTTCCTTTCCATCTTTATACATTTGAGCATCTGCAAAATGGACATCTCTGCCTTTGAAGGCCTTTTTGTCTGCAAACACTCAATGTATCAAGCCATCGTTGCCAACGAACTTAATGCACTGATGTAGAGTTGAAGGAACAACACCATTCTCATATATCCAGGGGCGTCCAAGGAGTACATTGTAACATGAAGGGGTCCTTATTGCATACACAGTGACTTCAGAAATAAGATCACCGATTTGCAATTTGAACCTAATTTTGCCGATAGGCCTTTGAGCGCTACCGTCATATCCGAAGATGGATACAGACGTGTGACTCAGCTTGCTAGGTGGGATGCCCAGCTCTTCGATTGCCGAAGTAGAAATAAGGTTGAGTGCAGAACCTAGATCGATCTGAACTCTGTGTATTGGCATTTCTTTGACGTAAAGTACAAGGGCCGGTTGTGCTTTGTCTCGCCTAGCAGGAGGTCATCCTTGTCGAAGGCAATTGTTGCACTTGCTGCTTTTTGTACCGAGAGGCATTCATTGCTTGATCCCTCAGTTTTCTTCTTTTCTCCCTTTGGAGGAGTATTTGATTTTTTGACCCTGTAGTCCATTTCAAATTGTAGGACTTGTGGGGCGTGTTTGTCGACATCCGCATTCAGCCTTTGTAATTCTGAAATGAGACTATCACGAGTTTGTGGACACATTCGTAATAAGTCAAGGATGTGCAGACATGCAGGTATGTGTTAGAAGTGCTCAATCAAGTCGTACTTGAAAGCCTCCTTTGGGCCTGCATTTTCATTATTATTGCCACTTGGGGCACTTACAACTTGATTTCCCGAAAGATTTACATAAGAAGAAGAAGGTTGGTTGTAATTTTTGTGGTAATCCCGGCCAGATCGGGTACCTCTACCAACTTTAAGAGCTTCTAGAGACTGGTCTTCCTTTGGAAGATCACTCTCAGGATCAAGGGGTTGATCCTTTGCTGAAGACGTCTCTGTAACAGCATTGGTGTCTTCAGTAATTGTGTTGCACGGAGCAATTTCCAGGAACAAGTCCCGAATAGCATCCGACAACCTTTCTGTATTAGTCCAGACAACGTCTATGAGATCGGGCATCTAGGACCAATCGACTGGGCTTTCAATGAAGAAGATTTCATTGGCAGAAGTTTCTTTAAGATGATCAATCAGGAGAGGCTTGAGTTCCGATGTCACAGCTTCAGGAGACGAGGGCTGAGAGGATGATATCTCAGTGGAAGTCACCTGAGAGGATGTAGCTCCAGATGATACATTACCGGTTGGGGTGTACGTGTCTTCGGAAGCTTCAGAGGCACTATCGTCCTGAGCTATCGCATTGCAGGTCATCCGGACAGGAGATGCCCCCAGTGCAGACTGTTGGGAATCGGACTCATCCTCAGATGTAAGACGATCATTGATCCAATTTTTTTCTCCATTTTCAGGAGTTAAGGGAGAAAGTTCCCGTTGATTTTCAGGGAATTCTGGTTCTGGATCATGACGAAGATCATTGATGCGATCCTGCTCCTGCTCTATAGCAAGATGTTGCAAGATTCTTGCATATTCCTCAAGCTCAGGCATAGGAGCCAATTCTTCTTCGTCATCTGCTCCTTGTGGTTCGCCGATGTTGGGTTCCACTGGAACATTGGTTGGTACTGGATCGACAGCATTTTCTTGAACAGGGTCCTGGTCTTCTTCGTCATCGGACCAGGATCCTTGTGGCTGTAATGGGTTATACCAGATTACTGGCATAAGATGAGACTCGGGAATCCATTCCTCGTCGGAGAGGTATTCTCCTGTTTCAAGGGATTCTTCCCACTCATCGATATCACTGGCAGTATCACTGGACTCGTATCCATTCATGGAGAATCCAACTACCGAGTTGCAAGAGTATGATGCCCCCTGCACATTTTCATTTTTGTATAGAGGTGGCATGAAATCATGAAGGGTGAATTTTCTTACCGCCTTTGAAGTTTTGGGAAGAGATTCTTCCGTCGTCCCTAGTGAAGCAGTGGAAGAAGTTTCTGCATTTTCAAGGACTTCTTGTTTTGGTTGAGACTTCTACTGTTATTTGAGCTTGCGGAGGTGTCTCTTGGCTTGCCTTCGCTGCTGAGCGGTCGGCTTTGTTTTGACGATCTCCCAATTTTCATCGTCTAGGAAATCGGGATGCACCCATATAGGTTGTCCATCTGATGTTGGATAGGGAACCAATTCTTGAGACGCTTGAGCCATTTTTATCACCTTGAATAAAGTAGTGATTTTCTCCTTCGGTGACTTTGAAGTTTGCCGACATGACACCATGTTGACAGAGTCGAGGCCATAGTTTTTATCAAAGGTTATGACTCCATTTTTCCACATCTCATTGATCTTCTCTCTCACAACGAAGCATTGATTGAGAGGATGTGAGATCATCTGATGGTATGGACAGTATCGGGGATCATTGGTTTTGCCAACATCTCCCGACCTTTTGGGCTCTAGCAAAATGAGTTCGCCATTTGCTAGGAGAGCCTCAAACATTTTTTCAACATCTTCATCGAACGGATATTTCTTTTCTACACGTTCTTTGAAGGCATCAGAGAGTTCAGGTCTTTTACTTGCAGTTTTACTTTCAGGTTTCTTTGGCTGCTCAGGAGCTGATTTAGTCTGTAAATTAAGAACCTCCTTTTTCTTTGGTTTTGAGGTTGTAACAGCAGTCGGCTCTTTCTTTGATGATTTCTTACTGTTAAGGTCTTTGATCACCATTTCAGCTTCCATGGAAGCTTCGAGAAGTTCTCCTTGGTTCTTTGATTTGTTGCCAATGATCATGGAGCGAATTTTTGCTCTCATATTGTTACGGTAGATGTCGACTAGCGATGCTTGTGGCAGTACATCTGAGCATTTGTACGCCATTGCCTTCCATTTGTGAATGAAGTCATATGTTGACTCATTCTCTCCCTGTTTTAGGCTGCAGAGTTGAGCCATAGTAACAGGATGATCCTCACCTTGGAAGTGGGTCAGGAAGTGTGTCTCGAGCATAGCCCAGTTCTGGATGGAGTTCTCCGGTAGAGTGGAGTACCAATCAAAGGCTGTACCTTTTAGGGTACTTGCAAAGAGGCGAATCTTGAGGGCATCTTGATCCGCAATGGCCCCCGTCAGGATCTTGAAATGGATGACATGCTGTCTGGCTAAACCTTTCCCAGTATATGTCTGGAGAGTAGGTTGCTTGAGTTTTGCAGGAACGGAACCGAATCCAACCATAAAGGGTAGGGTGGCTTGATCCTATGTTCCTTCAATATATCCTCTTCTTTTCCTTTTGCGAGGATATCGTCCACGTCCTTTTTGGTAAGGGCGCGAGACTCATTGTTTTCTGCATTGCCCTCATCATCTTCATGATTCGGAGGGGTTTGGTTGTTAGGTGGTGGACGCTGTAGAGTGAGAATAAGGTTTTCCATCAGAGCCTCAATTCTCTGTTGTCCTTGCTCCAACTCCTGGATGCGTGTGGTTACGTCATCATGCGGTGGAGGCTGCTCAGAACTTGTAGCCAAGACGTTCATCCCTCGAGATTCGAACGAAGAAATCATCCTAGTGACTGAGCTGGGGCTCATTCTTCTAGATGAAGAATCTGAGGAGTGTTTACTCCGGTGTCCTTGGCTTGGAGTGGAGGATTCTTCTAGATGTGTTCGTGTCCGGGAGACGCTGCGAGTCACCGGACGTCTAACACTGATTTTGGTTGCTGACTTCTGGCGTTTTCTGGTCTTGCCAACCATATGAATAGCAACGAATTGGTCGGGGCTTTCTTTTTCGACCCATTTATTTGAGACATGGAGATTAGAACACTGGGTTCTTTGTTTCTCAAGTCCCTTTTGTCGATATGCTGCACGGCGACGCATACGACGAGCAATTTGATCTTCAGTCTGCTCTGGCTAGGCTCTGGAGATGAAGGATGTAGTCCCTCGTGCGCAGCAGCCGAGTTTGTCTTCTTTGAAGCTTGGCAAGGACAGAATCTGGACGCGGTCCTTTGTCTGTCGCAGTGAAGATTTGAATTTTACGAGCTCGGCCCCTGTTGAGATGAAGGGTCGACTCGCAGGAGTGCAAGCTTCAGCATGTTTTTGCGGAGGCCTAACGATGCAGGATTTGATTTTGGGCTTGTAGGAGCAAGCAGGCTGGCTCATGATGATTTTGTTTGTTTTTTAGGTGGAGGGTAGGTTTCTCCTCTTTCATGTAAGAGAGAGGGTAGAACCGATTCTCTTTGAGAGGGGCCAGGTATGCTGGCTTTGTGGATGTTCGGGACCTCCGTTGCTTTGGTGAAGATCTCGAGGACCAGGTTTTAAGGTAAACCTGGTTTCTTATGGGTTGAGGCTTCATGGGAGCGCCACGGGCTTCAGGCTTTTTGTTGTTCGCCCTTGGTGCCATGTTAGTGACACGTTGCAGGGCTGTTTTCTGCTTCTTGGCAGGTACAGTATCTTCTGCAAGGAGTGGCAATGGTCCCAGCGACCCGAAGACGATGGTCCGGGGAGTTGAAGTTGACCCGGTGTTTGGAGAGTTGTCGAGGGAGATGACGCTTCAGCAACTGGCATGGCGCTTATGCTTGTTTTGCTTGTCTTGAAGCATAAGCTAGTACTTGTTCTCATCGAAAGTGATGGTTAATGAAGCTGCCATTGTTAGTTTTTTGGAAAACTTCTGAGATAAGACCAAATCCATTAGTAATCACAAGAATATGGTGATCAGAAATGGAGAACAACTATGGTTTTGTCTTTTCAAATCACTTGAGGGGACATAGCCTAACCCAAGGACGATGAAGAAGGCAAAAAGCCATAGAGGATACAATTGTTCTAAAATGCAAGTATGGTAGGCTCAGAGTGAGCGTTCCAGTGACTGCTAGAAGCAATTGTAGACCTTAATTCAAATTACCGAGAAGCAAGGCTCACTCGAAGTAAAATGATATAAGGTTGGAGATACAAATGTGTCGGTCGCGAATACAGTAGACCCGAAAGGGCGTACTAGCACCGCTAGGCACAAATGTTACAAATCGCATCCTTGGGAAGGACACGAGATGGGATTTTTTTTTTTAAAAAAAAGGTCAAATTTGGGTTCATAAAGGAGAGCAATTGGTATTCCAATCCGAACCACAACTCAACATTTCTTCGAGCATAAAATCCGAAAGAGAAAGGGACCAGAATTTCTCAACTGTGAATCCAGTATTGACAGAAGTTTTTTTTTCTATTTTTTGAAAGGTCAAGATTAAATTCATCAAAGAGAGCAAATGGTATTCCAATCTGAACCACAACTCAACATTTCTGCGAGCGTTAAATCCGAAAGGGAAAGAACCAAGATTTCTCAATTCTGAACTCAAAAATGACGGGAAATTTTTTTCTTTCTTCTGTTTTTTTTTTTTTTGAAAAATGCACATAGGTTTCCAATTCGATCTTATGAAACCTTAGTAGATAGATTAGCCCCCAGGTAAGGGTAGGATTACTTAATGAACCCATTTGGAGGACCTTTGCCTCGAACAGTCTAGCTGTCTCCACGCTCTGGACAAGGCTTTTCTTGAATCCACTTTAGTCAAAGAGCGCAATTGATGCAACCTCAGTGTTTTCTTTTTTTTTTTTTTTTTGTTTTGAAAGATTTCTAATGAACTCATCAAAGAGAAAGAGTGGTGTTCCAATCCGAACCACAACTCAACATTTCTGCGAGCGTTAAATCCGAAAGGGAAAAAACCAAGATTTCTCAATTTTGAGCCCAAAAGAAAGAAAACTGATTTTTTTTTTGAAATTATAAAATTTTTTTTAAATGCCAATTGGACTCATCAAAGAGAAAAGATTGCCCAATCCCCGATATGAACGATAGCTGCAAACATTTCTATGAGCTATCAAGTTCAAAGAGGAGATGATCAAAATTTCTCAAAGTTGAATCTTGAGAAAGAGAGATCATTTTTTTTTTAAAGAATTTGAAATGAAGATGTATTTTTTTTTTTTTTTTGAAATCCCAATTCGACTCATCAAAGAGAAAAGATGGCCCAATCCCCGATATAAACGATAGCTGCAAACATTTCTGTGAGCTATCAAGTTCGAAGAGGGAAAGATAAAAATTTCTCAAAGTTGAGTTTTTAAGAAAAGGGCATCAAATTTGTTTTTTTTTTTTTTTGAAGTGAGAAAGAACAATTGAAATCCCATCTCATGTTTTTTTCTTTTAGATGCAAAATGCAACATAAGCCACCAACTAGAAAGGAGCAAAGGGATCAAAGCATCACGTTCTCAAGTCAACGAGTCCCACCGGGTGTGCCAACTTGATGGACCCTCGGGAATCTTCCGTCCTCTCCTTCTGCACCCCGGGGGCTGACTTGGGTCTCGGCGGAGAAGGGAAAATCGTGGGTATCAACATTTTTTGTACGAGTATGCAAGATTTACTTTCTACTTGGAATTTGGAATGGTGATAATCCGGAGATTCACCTTCACAAATAGCAAGGAAATCAATCCTTTTTTCTAACTCTTCAAATTGCATAAATATTAAGAAAAGAGACAAGTTCGTTTTTTGAGAGTGTCGTAGGAGGCGTTTTTGTTTGTTTGCCGTGAAAGGCGATTTTACAAAACTCATCAAATATGAAAGACAAGAATTGTGATTTCTTTTTTTGTCTCTTTAAGAAATACAAACTACAATAGAAAAGTAAGAAAAGGGATCTAACTTCTCAGGAGATTGTGGGGACACGTTGAGATCGACGGTCGCAAGTCATGTATGGACTTCGCCATCGTCCTTCAAATGAGAACGGTTGATGCTTTGATTCTTCGGCTTGGCTCCTAACCTCAGTTTTTTAAAGGAAAAGGACCAAGAGGAGGTCCTATATCCAATGAAAAACCAAGTAAACGGGCTGAAATGTCGCGTTTAGGCCATGTTGGAGAAGGAGGGAACCTTGGGGGGATGGCCCCCCAAGGGACGATGATCACCTTGTGGTGTTTTTTGCAGCAGGGCAGCAGGACTTCGTCTGGATTTCTTTGGGAGAAATGCAGAATTTCAAGTCGATGTGTGTATCGATTTGCTGATAGATGTCTCTCTCTTGGAAATGGATCTCCTTTTATATGCCTTTGATAGCCATGAGGTGATTATGAGCATTGATAGCCATGATGAGAGAATTGATGAGGAGTTACAAGTTGATTTTGTAACTCCTTTTTCATGGCTTGTGATAGGCCGATGAAGGTAGTGGGCATTTAATTCCCTTTAATCTTCATGATGATGGGAGTTTCATGGGTTAAATGCCATGATTGCTTGGATTTGTAACTCCCAAATGCTTGAATCTGATTGGGCCGTCCAAAATAATGAGTTAATGACTGCATTAAGTTGTCATAAACGGGTCAATTAACGTCATTAAGTGGTCGCCTAGGCATGTGAAGAGTCGCGGGCCGCGCTTCGCCTTTTGAGATTCTTCTTGCGATCATCACAAGTGGATCCACGCATTGTTTGATGTCGGATTGCAGTGCAATCTCAGACATTGATTGATGTTTGTGGGCCGGTGACAACTGTCTTGTCGATTTCACGATCGGTAGGACAGAAAGTATACTTTATTGGTCAGCCAGTTGGCGATCTTGAGGCAATCGGTGATGATTTCATGCTTTTGACAGCGGATCCGAGATGTCGGTGAAGATCAGTCGTTTTCAAACATCAAACATTGGATTTTCAGAAAATCACAGAGGCAGGAATGATCGAAACGCGAAGAGGATCGAAAAACGGGCAATTTGGTACAAAATCCGGCGACCTGGATTTGCAAGGTCGCCTTGGGCCAAGGTCGCCAGCGACCTTAGGGTTTTGCCCTTTTCGGTCGCCGAGCTTCATTTTCGGCCGTTTTTCCGTCTTTTTCGTTCCTTCTTTCTTCTGTATTTTTCTTGACATTTTTCCTCAATTATTTACTTGATTTTCTTGGAGAAATCTTGACGAGAACCCGTGCGAAATCGGAGCACAAAGTTTCCCATTTTTCGGGAAAGCCAAAGACTTTGTAGCCGATTTTCCGTCAAGAGTCGAAACTAGGTCAAACGATGTCGGAATGACCTGAAAATTGAGGTGAAGCTTCTTGACCAGTGGATAGGACCAACCATGAGCTTTCATTTGAGTTTTGAAGCCGTTTGGGGTCCCATCGATGCTTGACTTGATTTTGCTGCGGTGAAAATGCCGAGCTTTGATATGTGGTCAAACGATGTCCGATTAACCTGAAATTTGACGAGGAGCCTATTGGAGTCATTTTGAGACGTTCCATCAGCTCCGTTTTGGATGTCATGGTCCTGGGTTGCTGCGCCGCCGGTAGGCTTGATTTTCTCTCGAAGCATCGAAACCTGGTCAAACGTTGTCGAATTGACCTGAAATTTGACGTGCAGCCTTTTGGAAGCATGTTGAAGCCATTCATGTACTTTGTTTCATGAGTGATGACTTCGGTGGTTCCCGCCGCCGGGAAGCTTGATTTTGCTTCTCGAACGTTGATGGAGGGTCAAACATTGTCGGTTTGACTTGAAATTTGGCATGAAGCCCTTTGAAGACATTCTGGAGTCATCCGTAGGCTCTGATCGAAGTTTTGGTGTCTTCGATGATGTCACCGCCGGGAGCGCTTGTTTAGCTATCGGAGCAGTGAAGTTAGGCCAAACGATGTCGGAATGGCCCGAAACCTCAGGTGTACCCCTCTTTTGGCTGCCTTGAAGGTTCTTTCAGTTTCTGTCTAATTCTGACAAAATTTGATGCTTGAAGTAGCCTTGCCTATTTTGTAGCAGGATGCAGCTTCACAAGGCTTCTTGATGTTGAGGAGACATAGTGACTTTTTTGGTGTCAACAAAGACTTCACCCAATTGCTGCCGTGACCCCGAAAAATGCCAAGGCCCACCGGTCTCAAATCGACCAACGGATGATCAGAACCTTAGTAGCCACTGACTGGCATCAACATGTCCATACGGACAAGTGACTTCTCTGCAAAACCAAAAGGGTCTCCAACAAAAACCCCGGTCTTGATCACACTAGTCCTCTTAACCCAGCTCTGAGGATCCTCTCTCTTAGGGCACGTGTGAGAAAGGCTCATGATCGAAATGGTGTGATCGAAGGTCGACCAGGTAGAAATAGTTCTCTCCTCACCATCTGTTGTGTAACAGAACTGAAAACATCTCCTTTGGTATGTTAAGTCGTCAGGGACTGCATCACCGAAGAAGAAGGTAGGCTTGGGCGCAACGCTCTGATCGTTCGTAACCCAAGGACGGCTGCTTACCATGATCTTGTAAAATTCCTCATCTTGAGAGCGATCAATCGCTGCCTCATCTCATCACGGTTGAAGGAATCACACTCTTCCAAGTTCTTCTCAACAAATTGGACCTTCTCACAGGCCTGCTGAACGGCCGCATTAGAAGATCTAGCAAACTGTCGAGGTGTGTCAGTAACGGGCCCCTTATCCTTGTTCGTTCTGGAAGAACTACTTACAAACGATGGAAAAGAAAAGATCAATCATCATCAAAATGACTGAGTTTTGCTATAAAAAAAATTCTAGTGAAATTTTGACATGATTCCGGGGCAATTCCGAAGAAAAGGGAAACACCCCGAAAAAGATAGAAAGCCTGAAGATGAGCTCAACATCGCTAAGAGCTCATAGCAGTCAAAGATTCTTAAAGAAGGTTCAAACTCAAATATTGCTGCGAGAATAAGCCAATCTCATCAAATCTCCACAAAATTGGAAAAGGGCTCAACATTGCTGCGAGCTCCAAACTCCAAAACTTGCAAAAATCCTCAAAATCCCGCAAGACCAAGAAAGGGCTCAACATCACTGCGAGCTCCAAATCCCAATACTTGCAAAAGATTTTCAGGTATGCATCATCATGCTTCCAAGTCAATTTACTAAAAATCATCCATCAAAGAACATCATCATACATTAGATGCTAGGAACCCTTGACCAAAGTTTGACCAATTCCAACCCAATTTGGTCAAAACCAATCAAACTTTGTCCAAGTCAAAAATCATGTTGACTTGACCTAAAGACTCTAGCCTTTTATCTTGATGCATCAAACAAAAAAAGTTGCATGAACATTTTCAAATTGCATAAACCTCATTATCATGGTGAGCAAAAAAAAAAAAAAAACAGAAAAAAGAAAAGAAAGGAAATCTCTTCAAAAAAAAAGGAAAGACAAAAAAATTCGACTGGCGCACAAGGCCGTCGCCCCACAGCCACGTGGTCCTACGGTCCAAAAAAAAAAAAAAATAGAGACAGTGTGAAGAAAAAAAAAGAAGAAAAAACGGTGAAAAAAAAAAGAAAACACCATGGAAAAAAAACAGAGAAAAAAAAAGGGTGAAAAAAAAAGGGGAAAACCGTGAATAAAAAAGAAGCATGAAAGAAAAAAGAAGAGAAAAAAGAAAACACGTGCTTAAAAAAAAAAAGAAAAGAGAGAAAAAGAAAGAAAAAGAAAAAAAAAGCAAAGAAAAGAAAGAAAGAAATCTTCCTACTTCTACAATGGAATTTTCTTGTAGAGGAAGAAAACGTACTTGAAGCTGTTGACATCAAAAAAGTCAATATGTCTCCTCAACATCGAGAAGCCTCCTCACTACAACAAATTGGCTTTTTTGCGACGAAAATATTTGCGACGCAATCCAAAGTGTCGCAGAAAATAATTTTTTTGCAACAGAAAACTAGACTTGTCGCAATAAGTTAGGTATTTGCGACGCAAGATTACATGCGTCGCAAATAGATACTTTCAGCAATGAATATAGTGTGTTGCAAATAAATGCGTCACAAAATCATTGGCGCCAAATGGCGGTAAAATTATTCGCAACGCTAGATACACATTTGCGACACAATCATCTGTCGTAAATAAGTGTCTCTATTTGCGACGCAATCCCCGTGTCGCAAATAATTTTTAGTCTAAGCTATGTCGTAGAAAAGTTAAGGTTTTTTGCAACACTTTCCTTTCTGCGTCACACATAATATCTTATTCGCGATGCTGAGATATTTGCGTCGCAAATAATTAGTATTAGCGACCTTCATCATATGGTGTCATAAAAAATTTAATCTAAATAAATAACTATTTATTTGGGACGCAATTTTGACGTCACAAAAAATATTTAGTTGCGACAGTATACCTGCTGCGTCGTAGATAATGAGCTTTTCTGCAACGTGGCTTTAAATGCGTCGTAGATAATAGTTTTATTAGCGACATTATTTTATAGCGTTACAAAAAAAAAAAAAAAAAAAAGTCTCCCAATTATTTACATCTCCCGCTTTTTTTTTTTTTTTTTTATCGATCACCTCGCGCCTTTGTTAAGAGTTCCTTCCAAACGGAAGTCTCTTTGGCGCCTATTATACATGTCTCTCCCGCTTCAGCCCTATTATATAGGTCTCTCCGTTTCAGCCTCTCTTCTGCCTTTGTAGTCTTTTAAACGGAGAAGTCCTTTTTCCTCCCTAGAGATCTCTGTGCATTCTCTCTTTCTATCTCTCTGCCCTAAATCCAGCCAAAATCCAAGATCTCGACAATCCTCTACAAGATCTCGACGTGGCTAGCGGCTGCTACTTGTGGAGGAATCTTCATTCATTGTCTTCTTCAAAGCAGCGCTGATTGGAGAGGTTCTCTTCCTCTTCTTTTCTTTATTTGTTGAAATTTCGTTCCATGTATGCTTATATTTGATTGATTCTTTTACCTTTTGAAAAGAGTTCATGTACGTGATCCCAAACCTCCTTGGCCGTAGATAATAAAATCAGACTAGAACTGATCTCAGGTTCAATAGAATGTTTGAGTCAGGACATCACCAACTCATTCCCTGCCTTCCACTCCATATAGTTTGGTGCATCAGGTTCTGGCCATCTACATATCAAAATTTAAATTTTGCCCCTAAAAGCAATCGGACTGATCGCACCCACTGAAGGAAGTTGGATCCGTTAAGTTTATGCCCAACAATCTGTAAGCCTGGGTTATCAATCACGACATGGGAAGCCATCTGGAATTGAATGGTAAACCAGATTTCTATATTATAAAAAAGTATGTGATTAGAATATGTTCTCTTTATTATCTGAAATCAGGGATTGGTACCGTCATCTTCTTCATCAAAAAACTATTATTATTAATATCAAAGTTGAAGGGTGTTTTCCAACTATTTCAACCACTGTACCGGTTTCCATGAAGACCTTATTGGTAGTGATGTAAATGTGATGTGGGTTTAATGATCCATAGACAACGAGGCTCTCAATTTTAAGTTCTGTTTTTTTTTTTTTTTCTCTATCTTTTCTTGATGTTCTGTTTTTTTTTTTAGAATCAGTTCTATTTTTTTTTTTTTATTATTGGTACGGTTGTTATTGTTGATGGTTTTGTATTGTTATTTGTTTAATTGTCTATTTGAGAGAGTATGGCCTTTTTGGTATTAGGATTTTGATTAGGGTTTAGGGAATTTGATTCATTTTATTCTGATTTGAAGATTTTGATTTATGATTTTATAATTCTTAGATTTTGATTTATGGTTCTTAATAATTTTTTTAAGGAATATGAAATTCGGTATTTTGATTTGGGATTGGAGTATTGAGTAATTGCACTAGGGTTTGACAATTGGGTTTTCAAGTCGGACAATGAAGGTTTTGGTTTGCATTGTTTTTTCTTTTTAATTTTTTTTTTCATAAATTTTGGATTAGATAATTAATAAATTCTATATTGTTAGCAACTAGGGGTTGAGATGGATTCAAGGTATTGGATTTTGAATTTGGGCATTGGAGATAGTGACTTGGTTTTTTTTCAATTTTTATCATTTTGTATTTTAAATTAGAGACAAAATAAATTAAAATTTGGCATATGTGAGTAACAACCAGGCTTGAAAACTCATCTAATGGGGTCATGAAACTTGATTCATCTTGTTTTGGTTTGAAAAGTTTCAATTATGGATTTGAATTCTTGAATTGTATTTTGGATTTTCACCTGAGAATAACCATTCACCTGTTTTAAGCTGCAGTTGTCAAATAAAATTGTGCAAGTGGTGCTCTGTATGTTCCAATTTCAAGTTTAGGCAGCTAGAGTCACCATCAAACTCTAGTGTTGATGACTAGTTGCATTGGGGTTTAGTTTGGTAACAGTTAAGGTATCAACAATTTTAGCATCCCTCACTACCCCTAAAACAAGGCTTTTCACTTCCAATGGGAGGGTAGACAGAGAATTCTAAAAAACTGAGGTGCTAAGATGGCCTAAATCCGCAGAGAATTCCTATTTTCAAACAAGGTTTTCCTTGGCTTATAGTAAAAGGCAAATATCTTTTTCTAGTAGATTTGATCTCCCAACGTTACAGTTCAAAAGATGGTTGAAGATGTGGAGAAAAAAGGGGTAAAAGGGGGTTAAGAAAGCATGTAGAGCAATTTGGTCATTTCATGGAAACATATTAACATGAAAAAAATTCAATCTTCACCTGCAGGTCTCTCTCTTCTAAAGAGGTGAAAAAAAAATGTACCCAAGAGGAAGAGAATCATTTTCTACGATGTTACACATGAGTAGAAACTGGAAACACATTTCACTGCTGAAAATATTTCAGCCAACAAAAAATAGAAACTGAAACAATAAAAA
The DNA here is from genome assembly GCA_028538565.1 of Umbellularia californica. Taxonomy (NCBI): domain Eukaryota; kingdom Viridiplantae; phylum Streptophyta; class Magnoliopsida; order Laurales; family Lauraceae; genus Umbellularia; species Umbellularia californica. The sequence goes on along the minus strand of JAPQWN010000005.1, from coordinate 35,649,356 downwards.
ATGAAGTCTTCAGTTTCTATTTCTATTGAGTCTGTAGATACACATTACCATTTTGTATCTGAGCCAGAGTCCTATCTACTGTTAGTCTTCCTGAAAGCAGGAAGATCTGGTATTGATATTCAGGGGGTGCAGTTGTTTGAATATTGAATAAATTGAGTTGTAAAGTTATGAATCTTGTATCAACTTTCTATGATATGTTGCTGCATTTATGAAAAAAGGTATAAAATTTTGCTTGTAATGTTACTGAATTTCATACAATCAGGTGGTCTTTTTGAATTTTGGTGGTTTTTTGTTCAATCCATACTGTGGGAAGTAGTTGCCTATATATGTAGTGATGGTGGTTTGGATGTACAGGTGAAGTTGTAATTTTCTATGGAATGTTGGTGGAGATTTCGTACAGGTGCAGTTGTTCTGTAGAGGTGCAGGTGCAGTCCGTGCAGATCTGAACTATCAATGGAGATTTTATAGAGGAGTAGTCCAATTCTGCAGATTTGTTTTAGAGTTGCCGGTGGAAATTCTGCAAAAGTTGTTCTGTATGAATTGAGCTGTCTATGGTGGTAAAGTTTCATTCTTTATGTGAAAAGGTGAAGGTTCTGTACATGCTTTCCTCTCTAGTACCTTTTGAATGCTTTGTTTCTTTCTTTTTCTTTTTTTTTTCTTTTTTGTAAAAATAATGATAAACCTATGTGGTGGCCCATGATTGAGAATTGTCTAGGTAATTGTGCAAAATCACACAAATTTTTCTGAATGTTGGAAAAGTAGTGATTAAACCTTATGTTAGCATTCTACCAAACAAAAAGAAAAAACCACTTTATCTCTTTATCTTGATCTGTAGGTTTGGAGTTAATTAACAGCAAATTCACAAACCAAATACTGAGAATTGCTCCACTACATTCTGTCTTGAGTTAGCCCAAAAATGGGCCAAGTAATAATGCAATATTTCTAATTTTTGAAAAGTACTGATCGAACCCTGTGGTGGCTATAACTGCTTTTAGTAATCCAACTTCATCCCCTGCACTGTATTTGTAGGTTCAGAGTCTAAGGGCTCACTTAAGGCCAAAACCCCCATTAAATATTCATCATGTAGATGTGGTCAACATGATCTCTACCCCAGCCCTTTCAGAAAGCCAACTTTGATTTGGGCAAGAAGATTATTATTTAATAATCATAGAGACCCAAAAATCCACAATGAGAAAGAAATGCAACTACTATCTTCCGGACTGGGGGTTGGGGAAGTAGCTAATTATTCACCTAGAGTTTAATTAAATTATTGGTTGTTAAGACGAAGAAGAAGAATAAATGAAAAAAAGAGTATAAATAAAATTACTAGTTACCTTCGTTGAGTTTCCTGTTTCTATATACTCCAACTTTGTATATTCACAACATCTACAAAATAAACTAGGAAACCTTTAATTGTGCGTACGTCACAATTCTTGTGATGGTAAAAGAAACCATATATGAGTTTGATAACATATCAATCTACTGCAAAAGTCATTATTTTTATTTAATATTTCCTCCTTCATTGATTATCTTATTATTGATATATATGTACAATAGTTTCAATTAGTGAGAAAACATATGAGCAAACATTCTATCAATGAGCTGAAATTGTACACATCTGTAGCACCAACAGGCAAAAACAAAGATGACTCTCTAACAACTTGATCTTCCTTGTTCTGTTCATGGTTCATTTCTGCAGTTTCATTTGTGTTGCCTTGGTTTGGTTCAATAAGATGATGAATGGCAATTTATGATTAGTGTAAGAATTAATGTTGAATGGAAAATTGACTCACAGCAAGAAGTAGACTATGTTCATGTATTTATGCTAGAATGATACTAATGTATCATCACCTTTTTGGTAAAGGTATCATCACCTTGACATTTATGCTAGACCAACATGCTTTGTCCAACTCTATTACCAACTCTCATGTACAACTCTTCATACTTCCTGAATTCATTTACTTTTAGAGATTACCATGCTATGTATTTTCCAAGGTTTCTGGTTTTTATTTTTATTTTTAGTTTACAATACTTATGAACTGTTGGCACTCATCAACTGCTATCATTATTATGTATGCACTCAAGTACTTCCGATGGAATTGAGGGGCCACCTTTAAGTGTAAGCACTAAGCATTATTGTTAATACTTCTACTCCAAGTAACTATTACCATAGCTTATCACAAGTCATCAACAAGAATGAACTAAAATTCTGATTACCATGGATTCTGCACTTACTGAAAACTTAATCTAGTTAATTCCAAGTTCTTGAATTTTTTTTTTTTTTTTTTTTGGTGCTCTTTGGGAATACTTCCAAGGGACATTTTAGTGACAGTAACAACATAAACTTGTGGTAGGGAATCAAGTAATTTCTAATCAATACATGATACTCATATTTGTACTTCTTGTGGTAGGGAGTTAAATATGGATAAAAGTTGGATGCAGCTTCGGGGTAGACATTTACCTGCTTACATGAAAGGAATTAAAGACTTTATTGAGTATGCACGTGATTATGCGGATAAAGGCGATAGAATAAAATGTCCATGTAACAAGTGCAACAATAGATATTTCAAACCCATCAATATGGTTAAAGCACATTTGGAGGAAAATGGAATGGATAAGACTTATACCCAGTGGGTATTTCATGGCGAAGATTTTGAGGAGATGAGTGAGGATGAAGACGATGATGGTGATGGTGGTGTAGAGCAACGTTGTGATGGGTTGCAGGACATGTTAGCAGACGTATGTGCGGGAAGGTATGAGATGAATATTAATGTGGAAAATATACCACAAGGGGAAGCATCTAGTAGTCATGGTCCTATTGCAGCAGATGAGGATCCATCTGATGCAATGTCAAATGACTTGGTTCCACAACCATTTGATGCAATGTTAAATGATTTGCACCTTCCACTATATCCAGGGTGTGAGAAGTTTTCAAAATTGGAATTCCTTGTGAAGTTGATGCATATAAAAATAATCAACCGTTGGAGTAATAAATCATTTGATATGAATCTTCAATTGATTAAAGCGGCATTGCCTACTGGTGAGACGCTTCCCAAGTCATATTACGAGGCTAAGAAGTATATGCGGGACTTGGGTCTTGGCTACGTTCCTATACATGCATGCAAATATGATTGTGCACTCTTTTGGAGGGAGCACGAACATAAAACTAATTGTCCAGAATGTGGTGAGCCAAGGTATAAACTTAATGAAGGTAAGGGGAATAAGATTCCTCAAAAAGTTTTACGGTATTTTCCTTTGAAACCTAGACTGCAGAGGTTGTTTATATCAAGAAAGACGGCTGAAGATATGAGATGGCATAAGGAAAAACGGGCTGGGGAGGATAATGTATATAGGCATCCGGCAGATAGTCAATCTTGGGAGGAATTTGACAAGGGCTATCCGTGGTTTGCGAAAGATCCTCGTAATGTCCGTCTTGGCCTCGCGAGCGACGGGTTCAATCCCTTTGGGGACATGAGCACTTCCTATAGCATGTGGCCTGTGATGCTTTTCCCATATAATTTGCCACCATGGAAATGTATGAAAGCACCCTTCCTTTTCATGTCATTACTTATTCCTGGACCAAAAGCACCCGGAAATGACATCGATGTGTACCTAAGGCCATTGATAGATGAATTGAAGGAACTATGGGAAAAAGGCGTAGAGACTTTTGATATAGTGACAAGAAAGAAATTCAATTTGCATGCAGCACTTTTATGGACTATTAATGATTTTCCTGCATAAGGAAACTTGTCTGGTTGGAGTACGAAGGGGTACATGGCATGTCCAATTTGCAACAAGGATGCATGTTCAATGTATTTGAAGCATGGACGAAAGCTATGTTATATGTGCCACCGTCGTTTCTTGCCGCCCAAGCATGCTTGGCGAAGCCGTTACAAGGATCACTTTGATGGTAATATTGAGCGCCGGTCGAAACCTAAGATGTTATCTGGGGATGACGTTTCCGCACAATTGGAACGTGTCCAACCTAACAAATTTGGCAAGGCACCAAACAATAAGAAGAGGAAACGTATTGAGATGGAGTTGAATTGGACAAAGAAGAGCATATTTTTTGAATTATCGTATTGGCGAGCACTAAAGCTTCGACATAATCTGGATGTGATGCACATAGAAAAGAACATTTGTGATAATGTGTTAGGAACATTGTTGAATCTAGATGGGAAAACAAAAGACACCGTGAAAGCTCGCATGGATTTAGAGGCAATGGGTATACGAAAGGAATTACACTTAATCCCGAACGGTGATAAAGTAATGGTGCCACTTGCATGCTATACACTTTCTGGTGTAGAGAAAAAGAGGTTTTGTGAATGGTTTAAATCAGTTAAGTTCCCAGATGGATATGCATCTAATATATCTCGATGTGTGAACATTACAGATGGTAAAATATCAGGATTGAAAAGTCATGACTGTCACGTCCTTTTACAACGGCTTCTTCCGGTTGTAATACGTGGATATTTGAATGATGATGTTTGTATCCCATCGATTGAATTGGGTATTTTCTTTAACAAGTTGTGCAGCAAGACATTAAAGTTGCAGGTGTTAGAGAAGATGGAAAGGGACATTACCATTATACTTTGTAAGCTAGAACGAATATTTCCACCGGCATTCTTTGATGTCATGGTTCACTTAGCAATTCATTTGCCATATGAGGCGAAAATTGGTGGACCTGTGCAATACCGATGGATGTATCCTATTGAAAGGTGATTTATATAAGTTATTAATTTTTATATGATGTCTTTATGAATGTAATTTATTACTTTTTTATTTAGTAACTATAAATTTATAACAGATTCTTGCACACTCTAAAGCAATATGTGCGCAACAAAGCACGTCCAGAAGGCTCAATTGCAGAATCATATATTGATGGTGAATGCCTCTCATTTTGTTCTATGTATTTCGAAGGCATAGAAACAAAATTCAACCGTGAAGAACGGAATTATGATGGAGGTCAAAGGCAAACATGTGAAGGGCTTCATGTTTTTGGACAAATTGTCCGACCATTAGGGTCTCGATCATATGAGATATTGGATATAGTGGAGTATAACAAAATTCGATATTACGTGCTAAATAATTCTGAGGAAATTGCGTCATATCGTGAGTAAGTGAACTATGTACCTATAATATAATTTCATATGAGGTATTTGTTTATTAAAATTTTCATTCGTATTATAATGGTATATACTTCTTATATAGGGAGCACAAGTCAGAGCTTCAAAGGGAAAGCATACACAATGTCCAACAGAGACATCAACGCCAATTTGCTAAATGGTTTCAAAAACGTGTAAGTGCTCACACATATAAGGTGCTTAAAATATATGTAATTCATAATATTTACTAACTTTAGTATTCCATATACTTTTTATCAATAGATTCAACTCTTGCGCCAACAAAAATCACCTGAAGCTACTGATGATTTATATTCATTAACATGTGGTCCTGATAATCGAGTGACACAGTACACAAGCTGCATCGTTAATGGGATTAGGTTTCACTCAAAGGAACGTGAAAAGTATCGTCAAACTCAAAATAGTGGTGTTGTTGTGAGAGTGTATGAAGGTGATAAGGAGATCCAATATTATGGTGTATTAACAAACATTACTGAATTGGATTATTGCTTTAAAAAACAAGTTATATTGTTCAAATGTGATTGGTGGGATGTTGGTAATAAAAAGACAGGAATTCATACAGACGCATACTTCACTAGTGTTAATGTATCTCGAACGTGCTATGAAAATGATCCTTATGTGCTAGCGTCTCAGGCCATACAAGTCTTTTATCTCAAGGACACCAAACTCAGAGGTGATTGGCAAGTTGTCCAAATGATTACGCCGAGAAATGTCTATGATGTTTTGGAAATTGAGGAAGAGAAAGATTCGATTGGGGGTGATGCATTCCAAGAAGAGGAGCAATTAGAAGTTGATGGGATTGTTCGACATCATCTGACTCCTGAATTAATGGATAATGAAGAAAATGATGAGGAAGTTGAACCATTGTCTCTAAATAGGACAGACGTTGATGCATATGAAGTTGATGCTAATGTTGTGGGCATAAACGTGGAGTCAGATCAGACAGATGCCGGTTTCATTAATGATGATGAAAGTGATGCAGAAGATGATACTTTGATGGACTATTGTACTGATGAAGAAGAGCAATTGCCGACTGACAATGATACTGATATAGATTCTTAATTTTTATTTCATTTTATATTCTACAATAAAGCATTATGTTCCAACAATTGCATGCAGCTACATGAATAATTTTCTTCGTTCAGCTCTGTTACTGGAATGTCATTAATCTGTTACATGAATCATTATATTCTAACTTGGAGCATAACCTCTAAAGTCGGCACTCCTGATTTTGAACAAAAGCCGCATCCAATGATGTATAGCCCATGCTAGCGATAATTTACACCATAAAAATATGGGCCTGATAGTGACCATGCCTTAGTCGTGTTGTTAAGATGTTTTTTTTTTTTTTCCAATAATTGTTTTGATAATTGTTTGAGTAATTAGGTTGTGTAATTATGCTCTTTTCTGCATGTGTTGTCCAAACCATTTGATTTCCATACTCTACTTTTTCTCTCATTCATAATTTGGACAATCCGACTGATTTGAGCTTTGTTGACATTTGTAGAAAGGGTCATCAACAAAAAAAAAGGTACGTGTAAATTGATTTAACGATGCAACTTTTTTTCTTCTCTATGTAAATGTAATAGGTTTTGTTCTAAAATTTATCAGGTCCTCATAGAGTCCATTCTATTAGATGTTTCTTCTTTGATCATTCCAATTTCAGATTTTTCATGATTGGTATGGAGAAAGGATATTTGGTTTCTCTATAACATCCTGATTAACAGACTTTGTTTTATCTACCAAAGGTTATGTAAGCAATGTGAACACATCCACATTATCATCAGGATTAGCTCCAGAATTTTCCAATTGATTGAGCATGGCAGCAATATTTACAGATATCTGACAGCTCCAGGCCATCAACTTCATGAGCACTGCAACCAACATCTATAAAAGTTCCTTTGACAACTATGAGCAACCATTTATTTGCTTTATCTTTTGATCTGTGTTGGCCCTTTAAGCGTTTTTGGATGAACTGGGCCCACCTGGTAAGGACCAAGCCCCAGTAAAAATAGTTGCTGAATGGCATGCATTAAAGTCCAGTTTGAATAGGGAGTTGGAAGTTCGGCTCTTTTTTGTTCACCCAGATACAGTTTTCTGGACCAAGCCTACTTTCAGATTTCTTGAACAATGCCGAAACACCCCCATACTCCATCAGAAGCCATAACACTGTAAGAGCTTATATAATCCACTCCTTCAAACAAGTTCATCTCTGCAATATCCAATTTATTATACTTCAAAATAACACCGTATTCATTTCATACCCATCTGATACTTCCTATATTAAAAGTAAAGGTACCTATTTGCATACATAAGAATATAAGGTAAAGTAAAGCATGCAAAAACATGCAAGAGCAAAATGATGAATCTCTCTTTAATCAAGTCATATACTGATAAAGAGATCTGAACCAGGACACATTTGAATTTGCATTTACTATATTATCTTTTTCCATTTAAGATGCCATGCATGACCACAGGTTGCAGTGTTCTTTACATTTCAATTTGAAAATTAACTTGATCCAAATGATGGATCCAACCAGTTGTAGTGTTCTTTACTTCTGAATTTGAAAATTAACTTCATCCAAATGATAGATCCAACTGGTTGCAAGCTTTATTTGGCTTGATGAAAGGGTTTTGAAACCTAATAAGATAATGTTTATGTGATGCAGGGAAAGCTAGAAAAGAAGCTATAAACAAGGTTCCAAGTCTCTTCTTCTACAACTATCAACTCTGAATTAACGGCTGCAACGAGTTCAAGTAAGGACTTTGTTTGTGCATGTGTGTTTAAATTATTTTTTTTTTAAATATTTTGCTCTTCAGATTCATGAATGTCCCATAGCTCCTTTCTCTTGAACAAGTAGTCTAAAGGAAAGAGTTTCTACTATCAAACTTGACAGGCAATATATAAAGTTTATCAATCATTTTAATGTGTTTCAAGGAAAAAAAAAAGAAAAAACCCTCCTAACAGCAAAAAATTATCATTCCTAATTGAAATCCAAAGAAAGGAAATGAGCTGATCATGAATTATCAGCATTCAAACACCATAACAGATCCTAAATTCAAGTGAAACACAATCATAAATCAGGCCTAGACCAAAAGCTGGTCGTCCAGCTCTAGACAGGATACCTTTAATGGTCATTGCTGTTAGAAACCGGTTCAGAGTGTCCCTGCTGGTGTCTATCAAGGCAGTGCTTTCTTGTTATGTGCTGTGCTGCAATTTCTGCTGTAGTGGTCTGGTGTTTATGCTTGCACTGTGCTGCTCTGCTGCTTGCTGCCTTCAGCTCCTGCTTCTAGTTTGTGTTTTGGTTTCTGGCTGAGAGCTGTGTTGAAAGTCCTGTTGTTGTGGCCTGGTTTGTTGTGTGCTGCCCTGCTGCTTACTGCCTTCAGCTCTGGTTCCTGGTTTGTTGTGTGCTGTGTTGCTAGTCCTGCTGTTGTGGCCTAGTGGCCTGGTGGTTGCAGTGTGCTGCTCTGCTGCTTGCTGCATTCAGCCCTTGTTTCAGGGCTAAACCAAACCAACAAAGCTACACAGCACTACAGCACAGGACTAAACCAAAACAACAAAGCTACACAGCACTGTTACTAAGCACACCTGTATTATCTTGTCTGTTTTCTTTCCCCCCCTTAATCATACATGTCCTTGTTTGATAAGACTTAAACAGTAGTTGGTAGGAAGTAGTGAAGCTTATTGTAAGTGCTAAATAGTTATTGACTGCAGCACTTATAAAATGTACCATTTTGGTGCACGAACACACACACATTTATTCAGCATGAAAAGCTCTGGTGTAACATATAATCATGGAAACATACTAAAATGCACGGATCTAAGATATTTTTATAATAATTGTATTCCTTACCCATTCATACATCTTAATTTTATTTAAGCACTAGAGGAAGATTTAAATGACAATTTTTAGAGCACAAAAATCTACAGATCATCATCTTTGCCGTATCCGTTGATTTTGGGTTGGCTCACTTTGTTTTACTCAAGAGAGACAAGCTCTGAGAAACCATATAAGCTATTTTAGATACCAAATTTTTTCATGGAAATATAATGAAATTCATGGAATACTTGCTGAGTAAATCTTAGATATCTCTATGATAATTGCAGAATGTAGTACTAAACCATTGTTCCATTATAATTTTGTTGAAAAATGTCTTTTTTGAGAAAGGGATTACTATTAAGAAAAGCATGTAACATATAATCAAGTGTAAGAGATCCCTCTAAGGGCCTGTTTGTTTCACACCTGATACATACGCATTACTTGTTTAAATCGTATGTACTGATTACAATCCATTTTTTAAGGGTGTGTAATGAATACATATATTGTTACAATTACAATGTTTGTTACAATAACAAACACCCTATCAAGTTTTGAACAGGACTTCATTTTTTTTTCTTAAAAATAAGTCAACAATCACCTCATTTCAAACATCATCAGGATCCAGTGTTCTCCAAATTAAATGGTTAGAGGAATAACTTTGGATCTGAGCAATCTGAGAGTTTTATTACTTTCTGAATAAATAACCCCTTAGTTCATATCTAAATCAATGGAAACAAAAAAAAGTTAGCATCTAGATTTAAATGTGCTACTGAAAAGCAGAAACAGACGCCATACAACTTTAATACCCACAAACATGATTCCAAAAATGTGCTACTTTGTTTCACTATCACTGTAGAGAGGATCATCTGGTGACAACCACTCAGTGCCACTATGGCATAATAGATTATGATGTCTACAGCTGCTATAAAACAAACGGGAGGGCTAGAGTAGGAGATCACAAATAGTATCACTGCAGAAAGCACAAACATCGTCAACAAGGTGGCACTTGTGGGGAGAGATTCACTTATGGATCTTGTGTGCCCTCCAAATCTTTGTTTCTTTTATTGTCTTCGTACATTATGAATACTGCCACTGATTTTTTTTCATTTTAAATTATAAAAGAAAGAAACTCATAATCTTTCAAAAGTTGGGGCTTTTGCTATTTTCATTGGAAATATTTTTATGTACTTTTGTTTCTAGTTATGACAACAGGAAGGATGCAAATGAGTGCACAGGAACGGGATGCTTCAATATTTGATTCAACGATTGAGCCAGAGGCACATAGCGTTGGTAAGATCAATACTATTAGTTATATATTTTATAAAATTATTAAATTTCATGTATTTTTTTTATTAATGATTTTCTTTTTTCCTTTTAGCTTCGACCTTCAACGTCACCTCCACTAGAAGAGGACGTGGGAGATCAAAAAATATCTCCCTTACCAGGCTTATTAAGGATACGGATCAAAAGCTAAAGATTGAAATCCCTGAAGGGCTGTCTAGACCGGTTGGCAAGTATGCAAAGCAATTCAAGACTGAAGTTGGCATAATTTGTCGGACGTATGCTCCTCTTGCATGTTCCACCTGGCCAACGGTTAAACAGGAACATAGGCAAATATTTTATGATCGCATTTTGATAATTCAGTCCTCAAAATTTTTATTTTTTGCTTTTATTTTGCATACTATGTTGTTTGAAAGTTGGATGAAAAATCAAGTAATCTCTTTCCTGTAAAATATACCTAACAAACTTATTATGAATGCATCTTATTTGTAGGACAAATTTGATATAGATCTTCATGATCCACGTTTGAAAAAAGCTGTTAACAGTTATTTAGCAACAACATTCAAAAACTATAGGAACAGATTGCACTCTCATTATAAGAGGGCTGGCAATCACGAGGTGGCATGCCAGAAACCTTATGAGGGTGTGTCACAAGAAGATTGGGAGCTGTGCTGCAATAGGTTTTGTTCAGAAGAGTTTCAGGTGAAATTTATTTTTAACTGTATTACCTACATAGAAATGATTTTTTTTTTAGAAAATCTTGACAGCATTTCTAATTCATTAACTTGAATGCAGAAAGTTAGTAAAAAGAATTCTGAAAACCGACAGCTACTTAAAGTGAACCATTGTGCGGGTTCAAAATCATTTGTTGAATATCTTCATGAGACGGTATTAGTAATTCTAATATTTTAATAAGTATCGATTTATTAGTTTTTTTTTTAAATTTAATATTGTGTTTGAATTTATACAGCGTGATGCTCCAATTGGTAGGATAGAATTGTGGCACAAGACACACTATAGTCAAGAGAAGGGTTGGTCTACTCCCGAGTGTCAGCTCTTCTATGTAAGGACACTTTTTTTAAAATTTCATCTAATTAATTATTTCTTTTGTTCTTCAGTTTTTCTATACATGTCTAAATATTTATGTGAATTTTTTTCCTTTTTAGGATAAAATGATTAAACTCCAGTCCCAGCCCACAAATGAGGACTCTCCCCCATTGACAGATGATGAGATATGCAAACGAGTGTTGGGTACAAGGCCCGGATATGTCCGAGGTCTTGGGCATGGCGTTGTGGCCCCTCCATCCTCTTCAATAGGCCTTCACAATAATCAACAGGTGGAAGAGCTTACTAAGAAGGCCACGGCAGCTGAAAGACAAGCTCAAGAGTTGGCTGAACAGTTACATCGGATGGAAGCTGAGATGGAGGCTCAGAGGCAACAAATGGAGGCTCAGATGGAGGTTTAGATGGCGGGTCAAAAACAACAGATGGAGGCTCAGATGGAGGTTCAGATGGCGGGTCAAAAACAACAGATGGAGGCTCAGATGGATGAAATGAGGTCCTGGCAAAAGAATATGGAGGCTATGATGCAATCTATAATGGCGCAAAAGATGAGCACTCCTCCATGGTAAAACATTTATTCATTGCTTCTATACATCATCAGGTGCATGTTTAGTTCAAATAGAAGGCAAATAAAATTGAATAAAATTTCATCTTAAATTTTGAGATATCAGGTGCTTCATTTTCTTAGTTGCAGTTACCATGTTGAATCTCTATTCACAAATGTCACGTACCCAAAAGGCATTTACGGTGAAGAAATGTTTAAAATGAGAAATAAGTAGCCTTATCATCAAGTCAATCTGGTTTTTTACATACCCCATATTCAAGGGTCATGATTTGAATGATATGGATTGATGTACATGTGGTGACTTTGTGCATATGCTACAATCAACATGAACAAATAAGATTTCAACTTGAGATCTCAAATTTCAGTTTTAACATTTATCTTGTTTTAGAGATTTTAACATCTATCTTGTTTTATTTATTATAGATCAAAATGGGAGATGAAGAGAAAATAAGAAGAAACATTTTTTGGACCGGTTTAGATGGTGCAAATCAAGTTGAGGATGCTATATTTTATCGTGGAAATTGTTCGTTGTCTCTCCATGATACATATCGAAGACCGCCTTTCAGTTATTGTTTCTATGTTATATTGAGACCAACTATTATATAGATTTATGTTTAACAGAATTGTATCAATATCTTCAGGAATAATTTGTGATGAGGACAACTGTTTCATTGCACTCAAATTCAATGAATTAATTTAGTTTATATTTTTACATCGATGGAGTGTTATTTTCATACCTGAATTGCTACTTAGATTGATGTATATGATTTTGATGATCTATGGATGATTTTGCATTAAAGATTTGTGAATGGATGGATTGTGAATGGATGATTAGATTATAATTGTATTGATTGGGTATCAAAACAGGAAAAATATTTTTTTTTTTAAATATTAAAAAATATTTTTTTATTAAAAATTATTATTTGCGGCGCTTTTATTATGTAGCAAATAATAAAATGTAAAAAGATGAAGGTTATTTACGACACCACAAAAGCGTTGCAAAAAAAAATTATTTGCAACTATATAAGAGCGTCACCCTTAATAATTTATTAACGACTTTTTTGAATCGTCGCAAATATAAATTATTGGTGACGCAATTTTGCCGTTGCAAATAAATCATTATCTGCGACGCTTATAATACGTCGCAATTGATGCGTAAGTAGCAACGCTTTGAAACCATCACAAATACTCTCTCCATTTGCCACGCTGCAGTTTTTAGTGTTGCTAATCTTTCTGCGACCCCATTATTTGCGACCCCTTTGTGACGCTTAGTTTTTTGCGTCGCAATTACTTATTGCGACGCTTTTTATGTTATCTGCGACGCTTTTTTCGCGTCGCAAAAAAACCAATTTGTTGTAGTGCCTGAAGCTGCATCCTGCTAAAAATAGGCAAGGCTACTTCAAGCATCAGATTTTGTCAGAATCAGACAGAAACTGAGAGATCCTTCAAGACAGCTAAAAGAGGGGTACACCTGAGGTTTCGGGTCATTCCGACATCGTTTGGCCCAACTTCACCGCTCCGACAGCTAAACAAGTGCTCCCGGCGGCGACATCATCAAAGACACCAAAACTTTGATCAAAGCCTACGGATGACTCTAGAATGTCTCCAAAGGGCTCCATGCCAAATTTCAAGTCAAACCGACAACGTTTGACCCTCCATCAATGCTCGAGCAGCAAAATCAAGCCTCCCGGCGGAGGCAACCACCGAAGCCATCACTCATCAAACAAAATACATGAGTGGCTTCAACATGCTTCCAAAAGGCTGCACGTCAAATCTCAGGTCATTCCGACAACGTTTGACCAGGTTTCGATGCCCCGAGAGAAAATCAAGCCTACCGGCGGCGGTGCAACCCGGGACCATGACATCCAAAACGGAGCCCATGGAACGTCTCAAAATGACTCCAATAGGCTCCCCATCAAATTTCAGGTCAATCGGACATCGTTTGACCACATATCAAAGCTTGGCATTTTCCCCGCAGCAATCAAGTCAAGCATCGATGGGACCCCAAACGGCTTCAAAACTCAAATAAAAGCTCATGGTTGGTCCTATCCACTGCTCAAGAAGCTTCACCTCAATTTTCAGGTCATTCCGACATCGTTTGACCTAGTTTCGACGCTTGATGGAAAATCGGCTACAAAGTCTTCGGCTTTCCCGAAAAATGAGAAACTTTGTGCTCCGATTTCGCGCGGGTTTCTCGTCAAGATTTCTCCAAGAAAATAAAGTCAATAATTGAGGAAAAATGTCAAGAAAAATACAGAAGAAAAAAGGAACGAAAAAGACGAAAAAACGGCCGAAAACGACGCTCGGCGACCAAACGGGCCAAAGCCCTATGGTCGCCGGCGACCTTGGCCCAAGGTCACCGGGCGACCCTGGGTGCATGGTCGCCCGGCAACCCTGCAAATCCAGGTCGCCGGATTTTGCACCAAAACGTCCGTTTTTCAATCTTTTTCACATTTCAGGTGTTCCTGCCTCTGTGATTTTCTGAAAATCCAATGTTTGATGCTTGAAAACGACTGATCTTCGTCTACGTCTCGGATCCACCGTCAAAAGCATGAAATCATCACCGATCGCCTCAAGATCGCCAACCGGCTGACCAAGAAAGTGCACTTTCTATCCGACCGATCGTGAAATCGACAAGACAGATGTCACCGGCCCGCCAACATCAATCAATGTCTGAAATTGCATCGCAATCCGACATCAAACAATGCGTGGATCCACCTGTGATGATCGCAAGAAGAATCCCAAAAGGCGCAGCACGGCCCGCGACTCTTCACATGCCCTGGCGACCACTTAATGACGTTAATTGACCCGTTTATGACAACTTAATGCAGTCATTAACTCATTATTTTGGACAGCCCAATCAGATTCAAGCATTTGGGAGTTACAAATCCAAGGAATCATGACATTAAACCCATGAAACTCCCATCGTCATGAAGCATAAAGGCAATTAAATGCCCACTACCTTCATCGGCCAATCACAAGCCTTGAAAAAGGAGTTACAAAATCAACTTGTAACTCCTCATCAATTCTTTCATCATGGCCATCAATGCCAATAAACACCTCATGGCTACCAAAAGCCTATAAAAGGAGGTCCATTCCAAGAAGAAAGCATGATGAATATAGATCTCAAGTGCAAGCTCTGAAAATCCAGAAAATCCAAGAGAGAGACGAAGTTCTGCTACTTTGCTCCCGGAAGCACCACAAGGTGATCAACATCCCTTGGGGGCCACCCTCCCAAGGTCACCTCCTTCTCCAACATGGCCTAAACGCGGCTTTTCAGCCCGTTTACTCGGTTTTTCATTGGATATAGGACCTTCTCTTGGTCCTTGTCCTTTAAAAAACTGAGGTTAGAAGCCAAGCCGAAGAATCAAAGCATCACATGTTCTCATTTGAAGGACGATGGCGAAGCCCATACATGACTTGCGACCGTCGATCTCAACGTGTCCCCACAATCTCCTGAGAAGTTAGAACCCTTTTCTTCCTTTTCTATTGTAGTTTGTATTTCTTAAAGAGACAAAAAGAAACCACAATTCTTGTCTTTCATATTTGATGAGTTTTGTAAAATCGCCTTTCACGGCAAAATCGCCTTTCACAGCAAACAAACAAAACGCCTCTTACGACATTCTAAAAACTTGTCTCTTTTCTTAATATTAATGCAATTTGAAAAGTTAGAAAGAAGGATTGATTTCCTTTCCACTTGTGAAGGTGAATCTCCAGATTATCACCATTCCAAATTCCAAGTAGAAAGTAAATCTGGCATACCCGTACAAAAATGTTGATGCCCGAGATCTTCCCTCCTCCACCGAGACCCAGGTCAGCCCCCTGGGTGCGGAGGGAGAGGACGGAAGATTCCCCCCCTTTTCGGGTCCACCATCAGAAGCCATGGAGAAGAAGAACAAAAGGCTTGAAGATCCTTGAAGACAAAGAAGAACTCTTGATCTTAGAGCACTCTTGAATATTCTTGCAAAAAGGAAGCAATGGAGCCAAAGATCCAACCCCCCTTGCTTTTATAGAAGAAAGCAAATCAAAAGAGGAAACAAGGAGAAAAGAAAGGAGGTAAGTGCTAAGATTTAGTAACTTTCCCAAAAGAAAGATACTTTGAGAAAATCCCTCCCAAAAACAAGGAAACTTGAGAGATTCTCTCCAAGTAAGGATATTTTTAGATATTCTCTACACAAAAGAGATATTTTTAGATATTCTCTACAAAAATGACACCATATAAGATCTAGGCTATTTCCAAAGCCTTAGGTCCCATGGGTTAGCCCTCATGAGCCAAGTTTGACCATCGAGGCACTAAAAGTGGCTTTTAATAAAAAGAAAATCCCTCTTACCAAGAGCATGCAAAAAAAAAAAAAAAATGGTTACATGCCTCTTTTGAGTTGATTGGACCATTCAAAAAAAAAGTGAAAAAAAAAGAAGAAGAAAGCCTCATGAGTTTCAAAAAACCAAACCATCCAACCTCATGAACCAAATTAAGCCAAAATCTTGAAATTGACATTCCACAAAAAACCAAACCCTGGTCCCCTAGCTCGCCACATACAGCTTGTTAGGTCACAAGACCAAAACCAAACCAAAACCAAAACAAAAAAAAAACCAAATTTGGCCCCCCAACCTGCCACATACAGCTTGTTGGGTCACAAAAAAGCGGGTATGTCAACACCAATGCGTTTTTTTTAGGAATATTACATGATTGACCAGAAATCTTTAGAAAATATGATCTTGGAAGAGACTCAAGAGCGATCAATTTTAAATCCAATATGACTGAACTTGAAGAGAATCCGCCGATACCTGACCTAGTAGTTACACTAGAGCCTCGTCATAGTGGGAGAATTGTCAGGCCCCCTGACAGGTTCTCGTTCTTGGGAGAGTCTTATGAGGCAATCCCGGAAGAACTAGAACAAGATCCCTGTAACTATGATGAAGCAATTAATGACATAGATTCGAGACGTTGGCAAGATGCTATGAAAGGTAAGATGGAGTCTATGTACTCTAATTAGGTCATGACACTTGTGGACTTGCCTGCCAATATTAAACTTATTGGGTGCAAATGGGTCTACAAGAAAAAAAGAGGACCAGATAAAAGAGTTGAGACCTTTAAGTCCAAGTTTGTTGCAAAATGATATACTCAGAAAAAAGGTATCGATTATGAGGAAACCTTCTCGCTGGTAGCCATGCTCAAGTTTATACGGATACTGTTATCCATTGCTACTCATCTCGATTACGAAATTTGGCAAATAGATGGCAAGACGGCATTTTTCAAGAGCCATCTTGAGGAAGACATCTATATGATACAACCAGACGGTTTTGTAGCTAAAAACCAAGAGCAAAGAGTTTGCAAGCTGCATAAGTCTATTTATAGACTGAAGCAGGCACCCCGAAGTTGGAACATCCATTTTGACCAGGCAATCAAGTCATTTGACTTTTGTCAGAATCTGGATGAGTCATGTGTGTATATGAAAAGTGAATGTGGCATGATAGTTATTCTAGTATTATATGTTGACGATATCCTTCTCCTTGGGAAAGACATAGGAATGTTATCAACAGTAAAAGTTTGGTTGGCTAAGACTTTTAATATGAAGGACTTAAGAGAAGCTAGTTACATCCTAGGGATCAAACTCCATCGAGATCAGAAAAAGAGGATGATTGGCTTATCTTAAGCTGCTTACATAGATAAGGTACTGGTACGGTTAGCTATGCAAGACTCCAAGAAGGGCATCACACCTTTTAGGCATGGAGTCCACCCTTCTAAGGATCAGGTATGAGAGCAATTCCATATGCTTTGGCTGTTGGTAGCCTCATATATGATATGCTTTGTACTATACCGGATATCTGTCATGTAGTTGGCTTAATCAGCAGATATCAGTATAACCCAGGTCCTGACCATTGGATTGCTGTAAAATATATTCTCAAATGCCTGAGAAAGACTAGAGATTACATGTTGATTTACGGCAGCGATGAGTTGATTCCAGTCGGTTACATAGATTTTGACTTCATGTCAGATAAGGATTCTAGGAAATCAACATCCGGTTATGAGTTTATCCTTGGCGGAGGAGCTATCAATTGGAGGAGTATTAAACAGGAATGTACCGCTGATTCCACCACGGAGGCTGAATATGTAGCCGCTTGTGAAGCAGTTAACGAAGTAGTATGGCTCAAAAGATTCATTATGGAACTTGGAGTGGTACCTTTAGCGCAATAGCAGCTCACAGTTTACTATGACAGCAATGGGGCAGCCACTCAATCCAAGGAACCCAGGAGATATAAGAGCCAAAAGCACGTACAGAGGAAGTATTACTTGGTCAGAGAGACTGTGCAAAGAGGTGATATTGCAATAACCAAGATAACCTCTGCAGACAATCTGGCAGATCCCTTTACAAAGCCTTTGACCACCAAAATCTTTGAACAACATGTAGACAGAATGGGCATGAGATACAACCCTGACTGGCATTGAGCCCAAGTGGGAAATTGTTAGATTGTATGGTCTTAATCGATCAGATGATGTAATAAATTGATTAATTTTTTTATTTATCAATAACATCATGCTCTCCTTTCATGTGATGAATGGTGTTTTATTATTTAATGCACATAACCAATACTTATGACATGATGGTTCATGAGATGAACCAGGTCCCATTAGTATATTAGACGTGATATATGTGTATGGATGAGATCCACATACGGGAGACATATGTCGCAAATCTCATACTTAAATATCTTCACAACCTGTGGTGAGACTGGGCATCTCATCTGATAAAGTTGCAGTACTTTGATCACTATGAGATAGTGTGATTTGTCACGATCATCGGAATATAAGATTCTAGATCATTGTACTGATACATTGGATGTATTTAAGGACCATGAGAAGCATCTTATGAAACACTGTCAATATTTTAATGTCTGCTCTCATAATTCCCTAGCAATAGGCTCTCAGTCCTGAGACATTAATGAACTCAAGTTTCTGTCTATTCATTTGCTTTGAGTCGCCAATGAGTGAAGCAACTGTAGGTCAACACCTCGGTGTCTAGCGTACATGGTAGTAGAACCGTGGGAACATTCAATGGACAAGATGGAATCTATCCTCATTATCCCCTTGTGCCAATTGATAGATTTATCATTAGTAAGTGCGCACTCATCTTAATTAAGAGTTAATTGGATAAGTATTGATGATCACTATAATTAATTGGGTCTCAAGGATATTAAGTTACGGATTCAATTTGGTGAACATGACCAATTGATCCATGGATATAAATGGAGGTGCCTACTTGTGGTAATAGGGAAGTTTATGATGTTCTTTGAAATTTATTCCTAAGACTGGAGTGCAATTGCATCTATATAGTGAAGTTATTTGCAATTAACTGTATGCTCAGATTGCACATGAGATGTGGGGTCACGGTGTCCCACTTAGAGCCAGCTTTCTATGGAATCCCTAGTGGTCCCCATGCTTGCCCAATTATTGGATAGTTATTAATTCTAGTTGAACTCTAAAAGGAAAAAAAATTAGAAAGTTACTATTTCTATTTAAAGTGAGACTTTTAATAGTGGTAGTAGTAAGTTACTCATTGTTGTGGAAGTAAACTTATATAATAATTAGAAAGGAAATAGTTACTAATTCTTAATGGAAGTGGGACTTCTAATTTTATTAGTAAGAGGAGGTTGCAAAAGCTATATACAAGTGTAGACACCACATTTTGGCACCCCTATGGACAATTTAATACTCATATTATTGATGCCCCAATTTTGCCCCGTTTGAACAATTTTGAATGAATAAATTAAAACCTTCATTATCATACACATTTAGGAAGGTTGCATCATTATAGGCCTTTTCTTTTATGGATCTCACTTCCATGATAATCTACCTTTAATAAACTTCTTGATGATATAAGGATTTAAAGCATCCAACGATCGGATCAGATATGCCTTTTTTATGAGTTTAATACATGTCTGCACCCCAAAAATTAAGATATTTTATAGATCTTCAAATGGACCCGACCCATATATCATCGGGACCTACTCATTAAGAGATTTCCACTGATACTGAGATTTTAAAAATCTAGCGGTCAGATCCCAAGTTATGTCCTTTCTTAAAAATTAATAAAGCCTGGGTCCCTTAAAAAACCAGGTCTTTTCCTAACCTCCAAATTACTCAAACCCATACACCAATATGATCTACCCATCGAGAAATTTCCAACAATACTCAGATCTCAAAAATCCGACGAGCGGATCGAAAATAGCAATAGTGGGTCCTGAACTCTCCAGGGCGCCCCCTGAAAATTCACCTATCATCTCTAGACCCCTGATCACCCTGGAAGTTGGCTCGTTGCGATCTACTCGTCAAGAGCTTTCCATCCATATGTAGAACTCTGAGATCGAACGAGCGGATTGAAAAACCGTGACAGCAGGCCCCACACTCCAAAACCGCCTGCATGAAAAATCACCTATCATTTCTAGACCTTTGATCTCCTTGAGATTGGGTTCATCGTGACCTACTCTCTGAGAGCTTTCCAACGATGTGTAGAACGTCGAAATCCAGCGAGCAGATCAAAATCCATGAAACCTAGACCCTGGCGATGATAACCTGATCCAATCTATCAAATTGGGCCCAAACCCATCTAATCCGAACTTGATCCAAACCCAACCTCAACCAGGCCTTAGGCTCAAACTCATCTGCCCATTAAATCAAGACCTAACCCAAACCCAACCTCACCTGACCCACGACCCAAGACCTAGCCCAGTTTGCATGGCCCATCACCTCGATAAGGATGGAGAGTCCCAAATCTCTGGACTCTCCCCATTGCCTTAAAACTCGTCTCCCTCGTCCCAATCTCCCTATCATGCGCAGACAATCTCCCTGATCCGCCATCTCTCGCATCCCATCATCATCCCTAGACCTCATCTTCATCTCCATCTCGCCACCATCTCCATCCGAGATCCCCGCGCAGATCACAAGGTTCCCAGATCATCCTCTCTCACTACATCTCTCCATCGTCTCCCTCTTGATTATTACCTTGTCTCCACCATCGTCCAAACCTCCGGCCATCTCCACCATCTCCACGCAGGTCATCTCCACCCTCCTCGATCTTCATCACTCATCCTCCATCAGAACCCCACGCAAGCCATCACCTTGCGCAGAACTCCCTCTCGGTTCCCATCTCATTTCCAACCATCACGCCATCTCTCCCATCCATCCCTGCAACCCATCTCTCGACCATCTCCCCTCTTCTTCTCATCCTCTCCATCTCTGTTGACGCTCCTCTCATCTCCCAGGCGCAGGCCCTTCATCAACCATTATCCTTTTGATCTCCCAGGCGCAGAAACGATCGCCTTTAACTCCATACGCAGCGGGCCCCTCCCATATCTCTTCCCATATCCACGTGCGGAACCCATCTCCCCGGTCACCCATCTCTTCCACCTCTGCCCCTGCGCAGAAACCCGTCCCAGGCATCCCTTCCACCAGCGGCCGTCGCCACCCATTTCCCCCGTGCAGAACAGACACGCCGGACGCCCAACCATGTACTCTCTCTCCTCTCCTATCTCATCCCTGCATCATCGCCTGCATTACACACACTGCACCCCTTCTACTTTTTCTTCTTCTTTCCATCTTCTCCCTCTTCTTCCCCTGCGCCGTTGCACCTGCACCCCGCATCATTCTGTCTTTCTTTTCTTTCTCCTCCATCCTTCATCAACCCTCCCTCTTCCTGCACTCCATACAAACTGCCCACCATTCCCCCTCTCCTCTTTCTCTCTTCTCTCTCTCTCTCTCTCTCTCTCTCTCTCCCCCCCCCCCCCCCCCATCTCTTTGTTTCCTCTCTATCTACTCTCCTTCCCTCTCCTTTTCCTCTTTTTCTTCCTTCTCCATTCTTTCCCTCTCCTTCTTATTCTTCTTCCTTTCTCTATCATGCCCTCTCTCCTTCTCCACTCCATCTCCCTGGGTCTCCCTCTTTGCGCTCCATCTTCCTTCCTCATCTGCCACCCGTCGCTCCTTCTTCTCCGCCTCCTTCTTCTCCTCCCTGCTCTCTGTGACACCCCGGAGTCCCACATTAACTATAGAGAGGAAAGTGAATGGGGTTATATGCAGAGCTTACACCCTTACCTTACATAAGGCCTTTTGATGGGTTAAAGCCCATCAGAAGCAAAATCGTGAGGCCCGTGGGCCAAAGCGGACAATATCATGCATGGGTATAGGGTGGGGCGTTACAAATGGTATCAGAGCCGACTCTCGACTAGTTCAAGTGTGGGTCCCCTGCCGTGGTCTGGTGTAAGTGGGCGGATCTCTATGTGGGCGGGCCAAGAGGGCTGGCAGGCTACAGAGACTGGTAGGCTACTGCACAGGGACGTGCAGCCTTAAAGGGGGTGGATTGTAACACCCCGGAGTCCCACATCAACTATAGAGAGAGGAAAGTGAATGGGGTTATATACAGAGCTTACACCTTTACCTTGCATGAGGCCTTTTGATGGGTTGAAGCCCATCAGAAGCAAAACCGTGAGGCCCGTGGGCCAAAGCGGACAATATCATGCATGGGTATAGGGTGGGGAGTTACACTCTCTCTCTGCTGCAGCGCCCACCTGCGCGCCCCCTGCTTTCTCTTTCTCTTCTTCCTCTTCCTCTATTCCTCCTCTTCCTCTTCACTTCACCTGCACACTGCACTCAACCCATTCTTCTCTTCTTCTTTCTTTTCTTTCTCCTCTTCCCTTTCTTTTCTTCCGCTCCCTTTTCTCTTCTCCTCTTCCTCCACCCAGAGCTCTCCCTTCTTTCTTTTTTAGGGATTTGACATATTTGCCCTTCTTAAATAATATTATTCCAAATCCATGACTGAGGATAGGATAATGTCAGTGGAGTCGTTTGACTCTGGTCCTCCCTTTTTTTCTTACGTTTTTGCCCAAGACCCCATGCTATCATGGGATCCAAATGTAAAAAGTCAAGACCCATACATAAAAAAAGCCCCGGCGTCATTTCACTTTTCAACTTTCCCTTTCACCCGTTTCGTTTTTTTAACTTGTAACAGGAGTCTGAAACCCCTGCTTCTGCAAACCAGAACTCAAATGGATCCTTCTTCTCCTGTCAACAGATTTTGCGTCGACCAGAATGGCGGAAGCACTCTGGTTCGTCTTCTTTCCTTCTCCTCCTACAGCACGAACCAATAAGACTCATTTCTCTCTTCGTCTATCAGAGAAAGGAGGCACGAACGATTTGTTAATGTAAAATCTCTGTTTCTTTAAGTGGATTTGTTTTTCTGTGAATGCAAGTATTTTTTGGCGATGTAAATGGATACCTTTTGTATTTGTAGGTGGATATGTATCAGAACAAGTCAATGTTGTGGTCATGTGTCAATTTAACACGCTCTATCGTTATTAATCTATAAATAAAATTCATGTGTACTTACAAGATTTCGACATGTTTGTAATATAGAAACTGAAAAGCCATGATATCATGGGATAATCCCATGAGATCATGGCTTTTCAGTAATGCATTTGGGTAAAATGTTGGTCCAACGACAAAACATTAAAAATGGTGCTCGTGTTGAAAGTTCCGGATCCTAACCCTAGAGGGGGGGGTGAATAGGGTGAGCTACAAATTGATTGCCAATTTTAATTTTCTTCAAATTAAACTCCAACTAGTGATGATTACAAGAAAAGGTGCGGAATATAAACAAATCAATCACCATAAGTCATTCACCATTGCACAAAGATTTATAGTGGTTCGGCCTCAATGCCTACATCCACTACCGGCTTGTGATCACACACCCCACCGGATTTCCACTATTTATGTTTTTACAAAAAGGCTAAGCAATAACCCTTACAATGATGTTTTTAAAGCTAAACAACAACCTAACTATGTGCTTTTCTAGGCTAAGCAATAACCTTTACAATTTGCTTTTCTTAGGCTTAGCAATAACCTTTCATACAATTTGATTTTCTTTCTCAAGAAAGTGTCTAAACACTAGGAGAGAAATACATTAAGCACAATATAATTTGCCTCTAAAATAGGCGAATGAGAAAGTGAAAATCAACTCTCACAACACACTATAAAATGCAAAGATGAATGCTCATGATGTGTGTGTGTGAAAACTTCAATCAAGTTGAAAATGAAAGCTCAATCAGTTTATGCTTGAAGCAATTAAAAGTTTAATGCACATAACATGATTTGATTGAAGTGATATGCAAATCACATGAACAAAGTACAAACTTAATGATGATATGAAAATCCAAAGCTTGCAAGTTGTATGAAATTAATTATTTCTAAACATGTGATGCATGTGATATGTTGTTTTCAAAATCAAAGTATTTTGACTAAAGTTTTAAAGATTGAAAACAACAAGGAAGATTCATACAAGTTAGTGAAACATGTTATAACATAAATTGAAGATTTTGATAAACATGTTTAAGAAGTTTTCTACCACAAACTTGATTTGAATCAAGGTGAAGAATCCAATAACTTAAATCAAAGATTAAGAGAAGAATGGATTCAACATATCATAGTTAATATGCTAAAAATCATTTACCAATAATTTAGACAACGCATAAAAACATATGATTAGAAAAAGTCAAAGCTTACTTGGTGATTGAACTTCATTAATCCAAGCTTAGTTTTACTTAATGATCCTTTGACCTTCTTAGTTCATTCCCTTTGATTTGCCTTAGTACACCTCAGAAATGACTTCAAGAATCATTATCTTTGGCCTTGGAATGAACTATATTTTATAGAATTTTTTGGCCCAACGTCTATATGTCGGTTAGCCGACATCCAGGGGTCGGTTAACCGACACCCTCAACGGTCACTGACCCAACGGTCATAATTTTGAAATTTTGCTGACCAAAAAGTATGGTTCGGTTAGCCGATATGTTCAGTTAACCGAGACCTGACCGACACCCTAACCGACAATGAAAATAGGGTCAGAAAACACCTCTCTGGAAATCTAACCGAGAGAGCTTCGGTCAGGATCAGAAGCAATGTCGGTTAACCGACCCCTGACCGACATGCTGACCGACGTGAAAAATGTATGAGAATGCAGCTCTCTGGAAATCTGACCAACAAGGTGTTCGGTTAGTCCATTTTCTATGGTCGGTTAACCGACACATAACCGACACTCTAACCGACATCAGAGACACCCTTCAGAAAAGCTAACCGAGTGATTTCAGTTAGGCTTCGAGCCAAGGTCGGTTAGCCGACACCTGACCGACAGGCTGACCGACAGTTTGGTCAGACCTTTTTCTGAAGAACTGAGTTTACAAGAAAAAATCTAACTTTTGAAAACTTTTGAAACACAGAATGTAAGGGTGTTTGAGACAAGATTTTATCAAGAAGAAGGCTTTTCAAAATAAGACTAAAATCAACCAAAAGGTTTTGAACAAAGTTTGAGCAAATTGATTTCAAATCCTGTGATTTTCAAGATAAACCTTTGAGAAATGATATGAGATGATCATGATGCAAATGTTGGACATCAAATTGCAAACACAACTTAGGGTCTAACACGTGTTGCCTTCACATTTGGCCTCATGTTTCAATTCAACACGCTCTGTCATTATTGATCTCTAAATAAAATTCATGTGTACTCAAAAGATTTTGACAGTCCTTAATATAGAAATCCCATGACATCATGGCATTTCTGCAATGTATTTGCTTAAAATGTTGGTCCGAAATTAAAACATTAAGAATGATACTCATGTGACCTTCATATTTGTGGTCATGTATCAATTTAATACGCTCTATCATTATTGATCTCTAAAAAAATTCATGTGTACTTACAAGATTTTGACAGTCCTTAATATAGAAACTGAAAAGCCATGATATCATGGAATTATCCCATGATAGCATGGCATTTCTGCAATGTATTTGGGTAAAATGTTGGTCCAACATTAAAACATTAAGAATGATACTCATGTGGCCTTCCCATTTGTGGTCAAGTATCAATTTAACACGCTCTATCATTGTTGATCTCTGATTAAATTTAGACTTGATGTCACTATTCATATGTCCTTATAAAAATTTAGACAGCCCTTAATATAGAAACTGAGAAGCCATGATATCATGGGATAATCCCATGATAGCATGGCATTTATGCACTATATTTGGGTAAAATGTTTTTCCAACATTAAAACACTAAGAATGATACTCATGTTGAATTCGCAATTGTGGTAAATTTCGCTCATTAAACTCTAAATAAATAAAATACATGGGGCATAATTACTATGGGCTAGTGGCAGAATTACTATGGGGCAATTATTGCAATTCCAGAACTTGGTATCTTTCTTTTGAAGCCCTATGTTGTATGTACTGTGGTGTGATAATGTTGGCACGTAAAGCCAACCCAATTTTTCATGCCCGGACTAAGAGTGTAGAAATTGATTTCCATTTTGTTCATGACAAAATTTAAAAAAGTTTGATTAATCCCCACAACAGATCAACCTGCCAATGGTCTCACAAAAGCATTGCCCAGGAACAAGTTTCATAATCTTCAATTCAAACTCAATGATTGTGATAGTAAGGTGGGGCGCTGTTGACCAATTCTTTAACCTCATATATCCTTAACCTCTCACCTTTGTAATTATCCTTCGGTGCAAGTCAAATGACTATGAACTCTTATGTATTATTTGCAATCAAAGAGGCCCTAAAGTTGTAAATAATTTTTGATTTGCAACTTGGTTTAAGTTAAGCATTGACAATATTTGGAATCTAAGGTTTCTGTAGAACAGTTAAAAAAAATGTTGAATAGAGTGGGGACCATATGTGATCGTGTGAAATGTGTAAAGATGTTATAGGTATAATATCTTACCCTTTATTTATCTCAATTTCTATCATTTTCTACTTTTAGTTACTTTCCTCATCAATGGATCTATAGTCTAAATATCTTTCGTTGTAACCCTGTGACTGTGAAGGGGAGAAAAACACAACCCATCTACATCAGCGTAGGACTAAAATGTGATATCCGTATATCATAAAGGTCCAAGAGGAATGTCGTTTAGCAAATGGCCAACGACCCGATTCCAGTGAGCGAGACCCTTCAACGCAATGGGTCTCGCTAGCCTCATTCCAGAAATATAGTAACTAGACCCATCATCCATTATATGAAAGTTCATATATCCATACTGAGTATATAGATTAAATGATTGCCGTTCATGTTACATTCTCGTGCCAGTCAAATTATAGGCATACAGCCAAATACATTGATATCCCCCTTGGTTGTCTCTTCTCCATTTGTCTATAACATGTATGCCACCTAATAACCCTTGCTACCCACCACCCTAGAACAATTACAGGTTATAGTTCTTCATCATTCCAGAGAGGGGTCTCGCTAGCTCTAGCGAGGTCTCGCTAGATGGCAATGTGACTCTCGCTCTAGCGAGGTCTCGCTTCTGTGCAAGTGAGCGAGAGTCTCGCTCACTTGGGTATTTACGTCCTTTTCTACAAGGGTATTTCGTCCCTATCATTCTCGCCATAGGATTCATTTGGGTTCTGGTTTGCAGAAGCAATGGTTTCAAACTCCTGTTACAAGTGAAAAAAACGAAATGGGTGAAAGAGAAAGGTGAAAAGTGAAATACAGACGCTGGGTTTTTTTTTATGTATGGATGGGTCTTTTGACTTTTTACATTTGGATCCCATGATAGCATGGGATCTTGGGCAAAACCGTAAGAATAAAAAGGAGGACCAGAGTCAAACGACTCCACTGACATTATCCTACTATCAGTCATGGTTTTGGGATAACATTGTTTCAGATGGGCAAATATGTCAAATCCCCTTCTTTTTCCTCTTCTTCTCCATCTCCTTCTTACCCCCCCACACACTCTGCACCTGCTACACCCTGCAGTCCTCTTCTTCCTCCTCTCTTTTCCTTTCTCTTCTTCTCACTTCCTCACTCCCTCTCTCCTTCCCTTCCCCTGCACCTGCAAACGTCCAGTACATACACTCCTTCACTGTTTTCTTTCTCTTTCTTTTCCTTTCTTTTCTTTCTCTTCTCCTCCTTGCCACAGCCCCCTACACACCCACCTGCATTCCCACTTCCTGCACCCGGGCTACACTTCTTCTACTCCCTCTTCCTTTTCTTCCTCTCTTTCCTTCCTTGCTGCCCACCTGCACTCATCCACTGCACCTCTCCTTTCCTCCTTTCCTTCTCTTCTTCCCTCTCTTCAGTCCCGTTTCTCTTTCACAGCACCACCCTGCATGGCAACGTAGTTGCTGCACACGCGCGCGCGCGCACACACACACACACACTCTCCTGCTGCGCGCCCGTCCTTCGCTCACTTCCTCTACTTGCAGCTCTTCCACCTGCACGCTCCTCTAAACCCATCTCTTTTTCTCTCCATTCTTTTCTTTCTCTTCTCCCAATCCTCCTAGCCAAACAGCCACGTCCAATCATCACCTTTCACAAGCAAGTCAACACAAACCCAACCCACATCCAAACCTGGCCGAAAACCACTTGTCCAACCCAGTTGAGTCAACTGACCGACCTACTCAACTTAATCCTCGACCTGTGGACCCACCTTCACGATCCAATTATAACATCTAATATACCTCACTGAACCAGACCACTCCCGGCCCACCAACTTATAAATTTGGCCCACCATTCAGCCCATCAACCCACAATTTCACGCATCATATCTCAGTGAATCGAGGTCTAACAGAATTACCCAGCACCATTAAGACAGAGTTCAACGGTGTCATTTACTAGTTACAAAATTTTAATTTTCTTTCTACATCACATCGGTGAGATCCATTCTTCCCTACTCTAAGTTTCAGTTTATTTTTATTAATCTTGCATTTTTAATTCAGGTTGCAATTTGATTAGTTGCATATTTACATTTTATTTATATTTTTTAGTCTAATCTCATGCCTCTTTAATTTAGGTTTCCATTTAGTTTAGTCGCATATTCATCATTAATCTATTTGCATAGTAGTTTAATTGTGTGCATTTTGGATCCCAGGTAGCAATTATTGAATATATTTACCTGCGCTCATAATCCTAATTTGTTTGTTTGAACCAATTGAAGTAGCTTGCATTGCATTCAAGCATCAATCATTTGCATCCATCCTCCGTTTTCGTTAACTTAGACCCTTCGGGGACTAGGAGAGCAGCGATAGACGGGCTGGCCCTTTCATGGGGTCAGCCCATCTATGCACTCCAATGCGAAAGAGATGAACGGTTAGATTAGGTTCCATGCACACCCTTAGTTAGGCCCTTCTAGCCCTATATTTTCAAAAATCCAAAAAAAATCAGAAAATCCCAAAAAAACAACAAAAAGATTTTACTTTTCTTTTCTACATTCAACATCCGCCAATTTTTACCATTGAGCTTCCTGCTATTAGGATAGGCTATACTTGATTCATAAATTCATTGATATTTGAAAAGGAATTTTCAGCACATGCTATATTTTCAAAACCATCTTCCATCCATGTTTTCATTATCGCTTTAATGCATTGAGTAACACCAACCCTTAGGTGTTAGTGACCGCGACATCGTTCACCCTTCTACGCGACTCCCTAGGCCCTACGGCAATAGCCTCCTAGTAGACTCCCTATGAGAGGGGGGGGGGGGGGGGGGGGGGCAAGCTTAAATAAATATATTTTAACAAATCCAAATAGCTAATTTTTTTTATATTTTTTCTGAACATACATCCAAGTTCAAGCATGATAAATATATTAAAATCAAAAGCTGGAAGTTTACCTGCAGCAGCACAGCCACAACCACCGGCGTACACTGCACACAAACTAATCGTTTGATCTCTGATGACTTTGATTGGATCAGGCCGGTGGGCGGTGGAGCAGGCCGACGGGCAGTTGTATGAGCAGGGGCGGTCTGTAGCTTTTTCTTTAGTCTTTTCTTTCTTCCTATTAGAATGTTAGGGAATAGGGATAGGGACTTTAGGGTTGATGCAGCAAAAGTCTTTCTTCTCAAGATTCAAGACCCAAACCAAACGGTTGTCCATCTCAACCAAACAATGAGGAATTGAATGACTTAAGTTATTCATCGACAAATTAGGGGTTGTTAACTTAATTGCATTACAATTTACAAAGGGATGAAGGACTTATGAGCTTCCCTTTTCTGGCTTTGGGACTTGGGACTTGGGACTTGAGGAGATGGATCAAGGCCCATTACAATTTGGTCTTTTCTTTATATATATATATATATATATATATATATATATATATATATATACTTTGTGCAAACAATTAAGGGGGGGGGGGGGGGGGGGGGGGGGCAGTTGTTATAAAATTATTATATAAATTAATTAAAGCATATTAATCTTAGGGGTTAGTAATTTGAGAGGGGGGGCCATGGCCACCCTGGGCCTACTCTTGGGTCCGCCCCTGTACACAGGTCCCTCACTCTCTCATAAGTTAAGTTAGCTTAGTGTGTATCCACTCCCAACTTGCCCTAAGCGATTGTTGGTTTTAAGATGGGCCTGACGGACGATAGTCCACTTCTCTAGGTGATCTTTCCCTAGATCGACTGGGAGCCTTAGTGCTCCCATCTTTAGACCAACGTTGTAGTGAGCACCTAGGCTTTCATTTTTTAGCATCATGTCGCATGTGCTTTTGACCCTTTTTCAAGCATTCTTACATGCATGTTTTCAAATAAAGCCTACCCTTTCCCCGCCAAGGGATTCGAGGAAGGTATCCGGTGAACGGAGTTGATCCCCCTCAATGAATATTGGCACCAAACCCTTTATTTATTTATTTATTTTATCATTTTCTAAACTTTTTTTTAGCTGAATGAAAGAAGATAAACATGACTTTCCTTTGGGATTGTAAATTGATGTAGGAATTTCTTTATTGCATGTTTCAATCCAAATCATGCCATGCTGATTTTTCTATTTATGTATCTCTGAATTATTTTTCCCGTCAATCCAGAATTATACAATTTCAATACAAAATGAATTTTCTAGAATTTCTGAGCTGAACCAGCCAAAATATGTAAATGGGACTGCAGCAGATTTTGGAAACCTGTACACTGTTTTCAAATCCCTGGTTCAATAAGTTGTAATTTGAATAAAGAATGACTGATTTTTCTGAATACTCCCATATCAGTTGTCTTTCAGTGAGACTTGGTTTCATCTGATTTCAATTTTTCAAGAAATTATTAAAAATCGGACAGTGGGCCTGAGTCATGGACTCTGCACTACAGAAAACTCAGCATGTTGACCGGGATTTGTGCACGTAATCACAAGGGTTTATTTTCATTTAAAATTCATGAAAAAATCATATGAGCTTCCCCTTTGGGTCTATTAACTTCCATAAAATTCTCAGATAAATTGGATCTTTATAAAATTTATCAAAATTCAGACAGTGGGCCCCGGTCATACACCAAATTTTACAGTGCAGAAAATCCAGCAGGTTAAGTTGGCTTTGTGTGCATAATCATGAATGGTTATGTCAATCCAGAATTCGTGGAAAATTTACAGGAGACTCCTCTTTGGGTCCATTAAGTCTCATAAAAATTTTAGACTAATTGGAGTCCTGTAGAAATTATAAAAATTCGGAGAGTGGACCTATGTCAGGGGCCAGATCCTGCAGTGCAGAAATTCCAGCATATTTAATCTGATTTGTGTGCATTATTTCATGAGGTTCCAAACCATAAAAATCCAAAATTAAATATGGGACTTTATCATCGCATACACTGAATCCCTATAAAATTTGAGACTGATCCGAGTTACAGAAAAATTATTAAAAATTGGGAAACCAGTATGCAACAACCCATATAGTTCAAGATTACGTTCCCTATTTCATAATTCAACTATTTTTCTTTCTTTTCTTCTAAATGCATGGAACTTAGTCTTCTCACTCATCTCGAATTTTAAAGATGGACTGACCCCCATAACAATGACCCAAAATAATATTGATGAGACCATCACGCGTCGCCGGTGGCGTTGTGATGAGTGGGACCCTTAATTTCCCGCATAAAGGCGATCAAACGGAGTCATGGCTGTTTACCATGACTGGCGATCACATTTTTTTACCATTTCGATGATTAGTCGGGAATCCTCGGAATTGGTCGGTACTTTCACGTATCGCTTTATATAACACTGTGTTTCCACCCACATCGGGTCCGGAAATCACATCCGACAACAAGGAACCCATCCCCTTGGACGCACCATGCTTATTGCATGCCCAAGAGTTGGACACCCAGCCCTATATTGCGCAAGCGTTGCATGTCCTCCATCTCTTCTTCCTTCTAGTTCTCTTCCGGATTGCTTAGAGTTCTCTAGTTGTTTTCTTTAGGAGATCCCACCCATCTCCTTTAGAGAAGAGATCTGATACGGGATATAGCGTGGAAGACTAAGAGGTCTTGGAGATCCTAATTTGCTACTGAGAAAGAGTTTCTTCATCTTAGCAAGTCTTCTTTTCCATTAGAGTACAAACGAGCTCCCAAGGTATAATCTACTTCTCAATATGTTGTGGATTGTTTGCGGTTGCATTCTACTGATTATGATTGATGAGTGTGAGGATTTGGATCCTGGATGTGGTTTATGGCCTTATGGGCACTTAATCGCTGAGTCAAGTGGGTCAAAAGTTTTGAAAACCTATCCACGAGGCCCACCTACTTCCAACAAAAACCACTGATACCACTTACACGTGTCCTTCGTTGATTTTGCATTTTGTTACAATGTGGTCGAATGTGCCTTGTTATCCCACAAAAATGACAAGTTGGGACAAATCTGGACTTAGGCACATTCTTATTAGTTCTTGCATTCACATGTTTAGCATTTGAATTAATGAAAATACTAGATTGTAAGGCTGGTCCTTTAACAAAAACAGAGTTACATGATTTCTTCGAAGAGGACAACTCCGGGGTGAATCCAAGACCATTATTTAGTATCTTGCTCCTTTGTTACATGATTTCATCTAGAGTCATTGATCCTTTGTTCATTCGATCAAGCAAAGACTTGGCTGTTACTAATTCAGTGAGTGTCATTTTAAGTTTCCCACTCACATCGTTCTTATCATCTTTTAGCATGTTGTACTAAGTTTGCAAAGTCTCCAGTTCTTTTCTAACTTTCTCACATTGTGTAATAGCCAGTTAATTTTCTTTTCCTGCTGCGATAACAATTTCAGATAAAATTGCACGTTGGGATTCTAACTGGCTTACCTTGGCACGAGCATCATTAAGTTCAGAAGAGAAGATTGAGCTTTGAGATTTTGAACCTTTCAGTTTGTGAGATTTCTTATCATTTATACGAGACAAACGCAGCGAGTCCTTCAAAAGGTTTTTGTAAGCAACTTCAACATCATGTTCTTCATTAGAAATATCTTGAAGTTTTGACTCGTCATCTGACTTGGAGTCTTTGTCAGATGACCCATGCTCAAAAGAGGAGTTAGTACAAGTCATAAAGGCAACAAATTTAGCAGATTCAGAAGGCAACTCAAATTCACTATTTTCATTCTCGGAATTATCTTCCCAAAAGACATTCAAAGCCTTTCCTTTGTTTCTTTCCAACCGATTAGCACATTTAGAAGCAGAGTGGCCAAAACCTTGACATTCAAAGCATTGAATAGGTTTAGGAGCATTCTTAGAGGGTTTTTTTAACATTCTTTGGCACACCCTTTGGCTTGTTAAAGCCCTTGTTTTTAGGAAATTTCTTTTTAAGATTTAGTTTGTTGTTTTTCAGAGATTTCTTGACTTTTTTGACAAAAAAAGCCTCAAGTTCTACATTGTCGGAATCATTATCAGACCCATCATTAGATCCAGCATCACCTGCCTTAGACGACATGAGAGCAATACCCTTGGATTTCTTATTTAAATAGTGATTTGCTTCAAAAGTTTGCAAGTTTCCAACTAGTTCCTCAACAGGGAGTTCATTGAGATTTGTATGTTCCTCAATAGCAATCACTTTCGACCGAAATCTTTCAGGCAATGACCGAAGAATTTTCTTAACTACTTTTGGTTCTGGAATGGGTTCATCCAAATTGAAACTAGAATTTACTATGTGACCGAGTTTGGAATTGAACTCATTGAAGGTCTCTCCGTCTTTCATACGGATGGTCTCAAAGACAGCGGTCAGATTTTGAATTTAGTTTCCCTCACTATGTGAGTGCCTTCATGCACTGTTTTCAAGAGATCCCACGCCTCTTTCACAGTCTTACAAGTGGAGATTCTGCGAAATTCTGAGTATGTAATGCCATTATATATAGCATTCATAGCTCTATTATTCCAATGGGCCTGATTCTTTTCTCCTTTGGTCCAGTAAGCCACTGGTTTGTGAATATTTTTCCCCTTCAACAATCACAGTTGGTGATTTATAACCATTTTCAGTTGTTTGCCAAACGTCTTGGTCAAGAGAGCGCAAAAACGCAATCATTCTTACCTTCCAGTAAGAACAATTGCCACTACCCTCAAGTAAAGGTGGATTGGTGGTAGAAGTGCCTTACCTATTAAATTCCATAGGTCAAATCTGAGAGGATCGCACAGTTGAATTGTGCAACTTGCCCTGATACCACGTGAAGGTTTGATTGATCCTATATCAACCTTCTATTTAAGCCATAACGCATGCTAAGGTCATTTCTCAGATTATAATATGAATTTCAATCCCAATTAATTAATCTAACCAATTAGCCTACGTCCAAATAAAAATCAATCACCACAAAAGAGAGGAGGCACAAGATTTTTAAGTGGAAAACCCTACTCGGGAAAAAACCACAGGTGATAGAAACCACCAAAAAACAAAGCATTATAAATTGAAGATTACAAGTGAACTCACTAGACCTTTGACACAGTTGGAACTCAACCTAAAGGACTGTGAAGAACTTGCCGACGACTCGCCGTTCACCTTCTACGTGCTAGCTTGAAACCCACCTTGAATACCCTTTCAAGGAGCTTGGAAGAAGAAGAGAGGAGAAGAAAATTTCAGCAGTCTCCGTTGCAACCACAAAATCTCTCAAGATAGATGCTTGGTGCTTGAGAGAAAATAGATAGCTCAAGTAAGTTCCGTTGT
This sequence comes from Umbellularia californica, assembly GCA_028538565.1. Taxonomy (NCBI): domain Eukaryota; kingdom Viridiplantae; phylum Streptophyta; class Magnoliopsida; order Laurales; family Lauraceae; genus Umbellularia; species Umbellularia californica. The sequence goes on along the minus strand of JAPQWN010000005.1, from coordinate 35,614,560 downwards.
GGCTGCAAGGGGTCTATAAATAGCCCCAGGTTTGTGCACAAGACTATAGGAATTGCAATAGGACTCTAAGAAAAAAGTTTGAAACAAAACAGCACAAACAGAGTCCGGACCCTGGTCGCTATGTTCTGCGCCTACGCCAGATTCATGGCTCGCTATAGTGAGCTTCAGGTTCACTATAGCGAGCCTGCATTCTGGAAAGAAGCATGGTAGCACAACTGCAGTTCCAAGTTGGACTCTTTAAACTTCTTCGAACATCATTTAAAGTGCCCAGAAGTCCTCTTCTACTGTCAAAAGGTTTCTTCAAGTCCCTTTCTAAAAGAAATTAAACAAAAAAAAAAAAAAAAATACAGCTCAATTAGGACTTGAGTTTTGCTCAAACTTGGAGAATTAGCCAACTAGAATTCTAACAGGCCCTTAGATGGAAAGGCCTTAGGAAAGCTATTCCAATAAGATACGTTCTCAATTCTAGATTGACCAATTGTAACGCCTCGTGCCATATCTGTTTTGCATGGGACGAATCAGTTGAACATGCCCTATTCAATTATGACCATGCTAGTGCAATTTGATTTAGATCTCAGTTTGGTCTATGCTCCTATGCATACCTGATCATGGTATTCTTTGGGCGGGTGGAAAGATTTCCTTGAAAATGGTCAACCGAACCTTCCGGTTAATGACCATTTCTCCAAAGCTCGGGCTATTTAGAAAGCTAGAAAAAATTTCATATTCAAGGGTATGGAGTTGAATCCTGATAGCATCTTTGAAAAAGCCAAAAGTGTGTTAATTTTGCCTTCAAGTGATAAAATAAAAGATAAGAATGGACCCCCCAGGAAGGGACCCTAGCTTTAGTGAGATGATTAAAAAAGATGCTTTAGGGATTTCCGACATTATGTTTAAGGGATCGGATAGCAAAGCTATATTTGGATATTTTCTATGGTTTAATGGATTGATAATTTTTGCAGGAGGCATTAGGGGAGAAGGGGTTGTCTCCTCGAAGATTTTGAAACAAGGTTATAGAGACGGCCCCACAAGCCTAACATAAGCTAGGTCGTGTAAGGAGTCTCACAAGGGCTTGTTTATTGTGATAGGCTTGATTTGGAGTAAATTACTTGAAATCATTTGAATAGGCCAAGATTGGGCAAGAGAGATCTTATTTAGTGAGATACTAATCCAAAATGTAAGGGTAGAGTGATTTCGTTTTAGCTTTGCATATTTAGAAGAGAATATTGGATGGAAAGAGTGGGAGAAAATTATCACAAATTGTGCTTGTGCTGTCCAACCTCGAATTGGATAATTCTTTCCTCTTTCTTTTTATAAGAAAAAAGTAGATAAAGTGTGGTATAATAAAATTAGGGATTTTTACCAAATAATTAAGCTTATATTGCAAATAATCGATTTTATGAAGAATAATAACAAAATCACTATTTAGTTGTTCGTACCTATTTTTTGACGAAATTACCCCAGTTGACGATATCGCCAACTGAGTTGAAGATATCGCCAACTGAGTTGGCGATATCGCCAACTGAGTTGGCGATATCGTCAACTTCCTATATAAGAATCCACAAATTTTCTTCTTCTTTTTTATAAAATAGTCTTTTCTCTTTCTCTCATTCATCCGTTTTATGGGTTCCCTACTACCATTTCTCATAGATTTTTTTTAAAACTAGTTTATAAAATTAATCTTAAACAACAAGTATGTTCATTTTCATATATTTTCTTATTTTTTGTACTTTCCCCTCATTCTTATTAGATAAATGAGGGATTCTCAGGCAATAAGGTGAATTTGTTCTACTTCATTTATTCTTCTAAAATATTACCAGTGCATTGTTACTGATGCCCACTAGAATGTTGGCATAGTGCCATGTTAATTCAATGCAGAGGGCAGCATTTGTTGAGGAATCCAATTGTTGAGCACTTGGGATTCTTGTACATTAGTGCACTTATCATGATCTATTCATTTAGCAAGTGATCTTAGATGGAGAAGGCTAGAGGAGACTTGGAGTTGGGAGTTTATGAAATGGTGCTACCATGCATGATTTTTTTATTTTTTATTTTTGTAGATGTACATGCTGCATTGCAATTAAAAGAATTTAAGTAATTCTAATGTACATCCATGGACATACTATTCCAATACGTAGGAAGATGAAAGACCATTCTACATCCTAATCTTATTTATTTCCATCTACAACTACCACCTTTGAAATCCTAATAAACATAAGAATAGAAAACCATAAAAAAAAAAAAAAAAAGAAAAAAAAAACCATAAAGTTTAGAACTGTAATACGCAAATGGTAAAAAACTTAAGGGGAACTGGAAGTTTAGAAGTTTAAGCAAGTCAAAATACGAAAATAAACTAGAAATCTCGAAGTTTAAACAAAGTAAAAATACGAAAATGAACTAAAACATGCATCCAATTTATATACATGAAGCGAACTAAATCCAATTAACAAATAAAAAAATTGGATCCAATTGTTGGAAATGAACCCATTTTTTGGGCTGTTATAATATTTAATAGTGCAACTCATTAGTTGGTTGCTTATGTGATACATAGGCACACAATGACACTTGTATGTTTTGTTTATATGGTCATATGGATTAGTTGTCCATATGGGAATATATTGACTTTTTGCTATGGATTTAGAGCTGGATTTTGTTGTTCAATTAATAGGTTATAGACTGCTATAGTTCGGGATTTTTTTTAAAAGATAGTTCAAGATTTATGGGTTGTATGATTGGATTTTTGAAATATATGGAATATTGATTCTTGATTGGACTTGTTTTCCTCTAAAGCTTCCAACATTCAACTTCTGTATCATCAACTTAACTAAACTCATTGACAATTAGTACCAATTTTCTCATTGTTTTAACTGTCTATCAAGTGAAAATCTTGACCCTTAACTAAACAGTTGCTTGACTTGGGTTCAACCTGCCTTCAAGCATTGGACATGTCAATTGAAAAACAACTTTTATTAGAAATTACAAGACAATTGTACAGAGAACCGTGAGCACTAACAAGCAAATAAAAAGTCTAAAACCCACCCCATTCAGAGCATATGTCACTATCCATGGATGCCTACTGTAGCATGGAACATGTGGTGGTTTATGGCAACACAAAACTTAGGAAATTCAAGAAAAAAAGGTGCGACAACTATTCAAACTTCCAAAATATAGTGCATTCCAAATTCACAATAAGCCCATTAGTATGAGCAATGATACCGTCCAACCTATTGACTAAAAATATTTTGTCAGGCTAAATTAGCAACAAAAGGAAATTATAATTATTCTTTCCTACACAATTGTTTTAGAGGCTTGAAAAGTGCACAAACACTTCAAAAAAACACCTTGGCAAAGCTAGAGATGGAGATGAAAAGAGCCAATATGTGGCAATTAACATTTGTTTTCTAAGGAAAAGAAGAACAAGTAATTAACTGCAATGCAGCATGTACATTTACAAAAATAAAAAATAAAAAAATCATGCATAATAGCACCATTTTATAAACTCCCAACTCCAAGTCTCCTCTAGCCTTCTCCATCTAAGATCACTTGCTAAATGAATAGATAATGATAAGTGCTCAACAATTGGATTCCTCAACAAAGTTTGCCCTCTGCATTGAATTAACATGGCACTATGCCAACGTTTTAGTGGGCATTAGTAACAATGCACTAGTAATATTTTAGAGGAATAAATGAAGTAGAAAAAATTCACCTTGTTGCCTGAGAATCCCTCATTTATCTAATAAGAATGAGAGGAAAGTACAAAAAATAAGAAAATATATGAAAATGAACATACCTATTGTTTAAGATTAATTTCATAAACTAGTTTTAAGAAAAATCTATGAGAAATGGTAGTAGGGAACCCATAAAACGGATGAATGGGAGAAAGAGAAAAGACTGTTTTATAAGAAAGAAGAAGAAAATTCGTGGATTTTTATACAGGAAGTTGATGATATCGCCAACTCAGTTGATGATATCGTTAACTCAGTTGGCGATATCGTCAACTGGAGTAATTTCGTCAAAAAAATAGGTACGAACAACTAAATGGTGATTTTGTTATTATTCTTCATAAAATCGATTATTTGCAATATAAACTTAATTATTTGGTAAAAATCCCATAAAATTATGACAAGTGTTTTTTGATCTTACACTCCCTTTCCCATCTATACGTTTTGATTTGACCACACCTCTACGTTTTATTTGATTGAATATACCTTAGCTTTACCTTTCCATGATTAGAGGTGAGAGTGCATGAGTTGCACATCTTTCCTTCACCTAGCAAGAGAAAAAAACAAAAAAAAAAAAAAATCTACAAAAAAGAAGAAAAAACCTCTAGCACCGTAAATTATTTCCTACACGTTTATCTTACAAATCAGAGTAACAAATTACTAATGGTATAACATTTGAACATGTTCATATTTCACCATAAAACATACAGGCAAATTTGAATAATATATAAAAGTATCTGTAATGACATCAACGAGGCGCAATGGTGGGGATAACACCACTTAGAAGATCGCTACCAGAGACATCAGATGACACAAATGGGTTGGCTGATGTTGAGGATGTTGGAGGCGTCATAGTCTTCCCAGGATTGGTGGAAATAGATTCTGATGGCACGCTATCAGATTCTGGTGTCATACGCCATATGCTCTCCAGCTCTCTGACCACCTCGGCCATTGAAGGTCGGTTTTCTGTCTCATCCTGGCAGCATCTGAGAGCCAACGATACAAACTGCTCAACACATTCAGAAGGGTAGGAGCCCATCTTGTTGTCCACCATGGAGAACATCATACCAGATTGATATGCCGAGTTCACCTGGGGTCGAAGAACACATTTGCAAAATGCTTATAAAAACATATGTAAAAGAATCCTTGAAACAGCATATCTAAAACACATGAAAGAAACAGTTCTGGCATTGTGAATTGGGATTCAAGTATATATTTACATGAAGGAAGATTTTCTCCCATGAGAATCCTGCAGCCTTTAATTTAGAGTGGTCATGCATGCATTGGTAAATACACACACCACACAACACCACACACACACAGAAATATGTAGTCTATCATGCAAAAGGTTAAAAAAAAATGCATTATCACACCAAGAGAATCCTATTATTTGCATAAATGTCCATCCAATGATATGTGGCTATCGCATTGAGAACTACACACATTATTGCATGTATGTTGTGTATTTATGCCGCTTGCATACATATAGGAACAGCATTGCATGCTGTGGATGTTCCTACACACACATACCATTCTAGGTGCAGATCTATACATGGACAAACAAGTGTGGATATGGCAATTGCAAATATGGATAGGTGCATGCATGGTATTGGTGATGTGTGGATATGGCTTAAGGACATCATGATGGTATCCCACTGAATCATCAACAAATTCTTTGTTAAACAGTATTATGCCCTTATGGTAACAGCTTGATCACAGTTTTTAAGTTATACCCCTGTCAGGCATATGGTGATCTGCAGGACTAGTGGATAAATATTTTTCTTTTTTGATGAACAGTTTCTGTGATTACACAGTGGCTAGAGTAGCATTGCAATCAATGTTGAGATGGGAGATACTTCTTAGATGGCTATAGAAGAGACTACCTCTCGAACAATGTTTTTCCCATGAGAAATTGGATGCATCCCTGTCAAGAGCTCCAGAAATACGACTCCGAGGCTATAAACATCACTTTTGTCTGTCAACTTGTGAGTCAGGAAATATTCTGGATCAAGATAGCCCTGTGAGAAAATGCAATTTCCAGGTGAAGAGTCAGTGGTAATAGGCTGAGGATACCAGTCAGTGGTATAAGCTGAAAATAACACAAGTTCTATGTGCAAACATAATCAGTTAGGTCTGCTAGAAGTCCAAAAGGAATTATTCTAGAAAAACAGGTTGGGCCTTTGATATATCATTTGTCCATGTTTCTATCACTTCTTGCAATTACCACTTTTCCAATGAGTGGATCACTTCTATAATTTATCTAAATTCTGCTCAATACAAAAAATAAATTTCTGCACAGCATACCAAGCTATATAAATACATGGCCCTTAATGTTCACAATATCCTTAGGCTATGAGTTTGTACTAGTGGGCACTGTCCTAGGTTCCAGAGGCTAATGGCCCATGCTTAACAAATTTTCCTAATTGGCCAATCTTTTCTTCTTCTTCTTCTTCAAGAAAGACGTAAGAGCTGCCATGCAATAGAACAGGCCAAGAATCTTCTTCACTTATTCTATTAGAAGCATTATTTTACTTTCTTTTAGTTTATTTTATGCCAAAAATTAAGGATTTTAATTTGGAATTTTAAGGTTTATTTGATTGATTCATTTTATCTGGACTCAGACATTTTATTTTAATAAGTGGAATTGTTATGATAAATGCTCAATTTATTATGCAAGTTCGATTTGACCGATATATGTGAGCATGATTCTCATTGCACAGGATATGGGATCATGGGCCTAAGCAATATCAACATGACAATAAAATCAAAGTGGGGAAGCAGGAAAGAGGAAAAGAACACACTTAGAGCTGAAACTTACAGGTGTGCCCTTCACAACGGTTGATATATGACCAGGCGTTATCCCTTCGACATCTGGAACAGGGGCAAGGCGTGAGAGTCCAAAATCAGCAACTTTAGCAGTAAACTTTGCATCTAGTAGGATATTGGTAGCTTTGATATCTCGATGGAAAATAGGGGGGTCCGCTTCAGTATGGAGGTAGAGGATGCCCTTTGCTGAAGCTAATGCAAGGCGCACCCTCAATGCAAAATTCATAGGTTCTTTTGCTTTAACTGTCATGTCAAAACACACCAAGAAATCAAACATGAAAATCAATTTTGTACTAGCCATAAAGATAAAGGTTTATTGAATTTTTAAAGAAACATAGGTAAATAAACAAATGCAAGCATACAACTATTTATGATAAAGTGACAGCATAAGGCTGGTATTTCATTTGTCCGTGATCGATTAAGAATTTAATATTATCTATTTGGGTATAATAGTTATTCCAACATGGTTTTCTGAAATATTTAGAGAGCCCATGAAAGAATATAAAAAGGCTTACCAGAAAGGTGATCCCTTAGAGTTCCATTTGGCATGAACTCATAAACCAACATCTGCGCACACATCAACAATGAAATAAGAAGTTTATTCCTCCCCACCAAACTAGAACTACATTAAATGACAGGAATGAAGATGTACATTGGCATATCTGATTGTATCGATGGTCTGCCTGATTCCTCAGATACCAATATAACCAGTAACAGTTGCAATGAGTAGTAGCAGTAGGTGTATAAACAATAATAAGCAGGACAAAATGTAGCTCTCAAATCAATAATCCTATTCAAAATACTACCAGTTGGCATAAGCCTATCGACTATTAGAAGAATAAGCATACAAACAAGCAGTTCTCTTTTCTGAGTTGTACCTTATTTCTCTTTAATGAAATTTTACTGTTACCAATCAAAAAATAAATAAAAAAACAAGCAGTTTTCTGTGCTTGAGGTGCAGGAAATAAGGCCAAAAGCAGCCCGTAACATTAAATGCAGATTGATTATTCATCAATGTATTCGCAGTTGCAATTAAGGTGATATGGACTTCCAAATAACTATCATAACATGGACGCAAGTCATTTTGATATAATTTTGTGGGTAAACAGATGCATGCAATAACCAGCAGCAGCCACAACTATGAACCATAGATGAATGGAAACAGTTGGAACCCTTCATTTATGCTAGAGAGACTTTTAGGCCTCAAGAGAAGGGACCCAATGCTTTAGTAGAATTGTGCGCACAACAGCCCAAGTCCAAAGAGGACTTCCGCACAAGTTTCAAGGAGGATTATTGGTCTGCATGACTTCCTAGGCAGCCACAAAAGCCTTAGCTGATTCTTTATAAACCTTATTCCCACTTTCCTCTCTTATTTTCATCTCTTGGCAATCCTATTCTCTAGAGAGCCCTAAACCTAGTGAGAACGTGAAGAGATTTGAGAAGACTTGAAGGAGAAGGGAACCAGTAAGTTAGAGTAGCAATTGATGTCATTTAGCAATCCTCAAGTTGCTAGAGCCACCATAGCCTATACGACGTGGGTAGATGCCCTAATCTACTCGTCTTCTTATTAAATTTGTGATTGTTTGACCTCGGTTTTGGATGAAAGAATCATGAACATTGTTTATGAATTGATAGAGAATGAAGAAGAATGCAAAACCTCATGGATGAATTAGAATTGGGTTCAAACCCTATGGCCGAACCCCTCACTTGGGGTTTTGGTTTGGCCGCACCCTAAAGAGGAACCCTTTCACGAATTTCCATGGTGGCCGAACCCTAGGGGATGGTGTTTCGTGGATTTTGATTTATGGCATGATAGATTATTTGGGTTTTATATACGTAAGGTTTAATTCTCTAAGTATTGATGAATTATGTCATCTTCTTGTTCAATTTTGGTGAATTGTGGGTTAATGGTAATTATATTAATGGTTTGTGGAATCTTTAAATGAGGAAATGATGTGTAAATCAGGTTAGCCGACTGCGTTATGGTGAGTTGATGTGGGCTGAAACTAGGGGTGTACAAAAAATCCATCAATCCGTCAATCCGATCCGATCCGCGGATTTTAATCCGATCCGAAAGTAAACAAATTGGTGACGGATTGAAAATCCTGTAATCCGTTAGCAACGGATCGGTGGCGGATTTCATCCTCAATCCGCGGATTTAATCCGATCCGATCCGTTGACATTAAATATATATATAAAAAATAAAAATAAGGGGTCTAGATATAAATTAAGATGTCTAAATATAAAAAAAAGAAAAATTATAGGGGCTCAAATGTAATTATTCCCTATCACTATTTATCCCCAAAAGGCCAAAACCGGAAAACCCTACCCATTTTTCCATATAATACTTTCCCTACTCACTATTTTTCCATATAATGTACAGTGACGGATTGAACGGATTAATCCGATCCAATCCGTTCATCCACGGATCGGATCAGATCGGATTTTAATACCTACGGATCGGTGACGGATTTCAAATCCGTCAATCCGTAGGTAACGGATTGGTGACGGATTTGGCCCAATCCGATCCATGTACACCCCTAGCTAAAACTCATACATGGGATTTGGAAACTAGCCAAACCCTAGTTAGGGTTTATAGAAGTAGTCAACTACATGGGAGCCATTCATGGTTGAGTGTATGATGTTTAAATCATAATATTGATGATGTATATTTGATGTGCCATCCTATTGAGGAATCATGAAGTTTGGATTGATCACAAGCATAGAATGAAGGAAACCTAGCTAAGTTTCCATCTCCTGTGCCAAGATGATCAAACCCCAAATTTTGGAGATATAACTAGGCGAGGGGAGCGAACTGGGCAAGAGTATATCAGATGACCCTGTTGTTGCCAAACAATTGATCAGATGAGGTCTTATATGTTTTGGACACTAGTGTTGGGGCTATAGGGGCTTGACAAGCCTAGCTAACTTGTGGAGCAAGGCCCCAGGGGCTGGGTGCTAGCACTGAAAATGAGAGAAGACAAGAAAAAAGGAATAGAAGATGGAAGAAGAAGATGAGTAGAACTGAAGGAAGGAACCACATATTTCTAAGAGGCATCACTCTGATACCATGTTAACAGGAAATCCCTCGCACCCCCACCATGAAAAAAAGGAGAAAAAATATAGAGGGAAAAAAATAATCTCATAATCAATATGATTAGGTTTTATTAGCATACATTTATCATATTACAAAACACACCTTTGACATGAGAAGTACAAAAAAGAACACAAAACCAAGCATAAATATAAAACGTAATAGTGGAACTTCCTAGTCTACCACAACCAATGGCGATATCCATTCCAGTTTAAACCATAGAACTATAATAAGTTGTGGAGGTTCACACAGGTCATTCTTTTTTTATTTAATTTTATATCTTGGGACGCATTAAGCCTCTCGCCAACTGTGGAGTGGAGAAAATTTTCTCCATGTCTTTGGGGTTCCTTCACTAGTAGAACTCCTGAATCAAGAGAGAGCTTTTCCTCCCCAACCGCAGGGATTCTAACACGGCTTTGTCTTCTATCATGGTTTTTTCATGGTAGTCAACTTGCACTTTTGCCTACAACTAAAAACTAGACACCTGAATCCTAAATCTTATTAACAAAAAGCAACTAAGAAAGCCAAATTGCTCAAATGGGACAGAAACATGAGACAGGATACCTGTTCGCCTTCTTCATTGCAATATCCTAACAGGGATACCAGATTACGATGATGCAATCTTGACAACAATTCTATTTCTGTGAAGAACTCCTTTTGACCTTGTAGAGATCCTTCTTGTGCACGCTTTATGGCAACAACTGTACCATCAGCTAGGATGCCTTTATATACCTTCCCATAGCCTCCTTGTCCAACTTGAGTGGAGTTGCTAAAATTGTTTGTAGCCAATGCCATTTCATCAAAGCTGAAGTCTTTGACACCTTCAATTTTGATGGGTATTTTTGATACTGCAAAATGAGTAAAATCAAGATGGTTACAGTTCTCTAGCCAAGATTTTGATGTACTAATCAGCCATTACAGTAAATCTCTTCCTTTACAACCTATTTAGAAAGTAACAATACAGATAACCATTAACCATAAATTACTTTATAAGGAATATTGGAGAAAGACACACAAAACTCATTTTTTAAGAGAAGAAATGAATACTGAGCCGTACATAAATGAGATGTGTTTCATGAGGGATTTGAAGGTGACAGTGGTTTAGTAGTTTACAAATGTCATTTAGTGACAATTCCGGGGAAGCCAAAACAGGAGTGAGAGCGGGGCTGTGAGGGTCCAAAGCTGGATTGGAACTGGGACTAATACCACAAGTGGAAGCGGCCTAAAACTAAGGCCCTGTTTGGCATCGTGCCAATGGGCTGTTCTTTTGTTCCCGGTGGATAAGTCCAAGAAAACACGTTTGGTAACCAAATATGACGTTCCACGTGGATGTTTTGGGTGGAATGATCCTAAAATTTGGACCCGCGGGAGTAAGAATGAGAAAACAAAAAAATTTCATTTTTTACGCCCTAAAATTTGGACCACGCGGAGTCCCACTGGAACGATTCGTCTCCCTCTTTCACTGCCCTATTTTTTACGCCCCTCTTCCTCCTCATTTTTCATCTTCTTTTGTTTTCCTTTTCTTCTCTCCTCTCTCCCAACCAGCCACCCCCACAGTCTCTCTCTCTCTCTCTCTCTCTCCCCCCTGCCGCTTACCACCTCTTCCTCCCCCTCCTTTGTCCCTCTTTTCTTCTCCCCCCCACCCTATTTCCTTATCTCCTCCCCCACCCAGCCACCGCAAATTATCCATTTCTCTAATTTTTTTCTTGAACAGCAGTCAAAATGGTTGAATACAACAAAGAAGCGACTGAAGAATGGGTAATACTGCTTGTCCTATCCGAATACCAGATCTTGAAGCATATCGATCGATTTCTCCACTGCATCCATCGAAGATGAGGTCTCAGATCTACAGATCCGTCTCCAAGGCCACCAAGGCATTGTTTTCCATTTTAGAGGGACGAGTAGAGGCAGCAACTGTGACTACTCTTAGAGGAAAGGTGCCGTCACTAGGCTCAGTTCATTTGAGGGGAGACTCCAGGAATCCTTTTGGGGTTGGGTTTTTGGGGCCCTTGCTCTTCCTACAGCAGTGTACATGCTCCAAGAGGAGGCACATGCTGCCGAGCTGGAGTGTACTTTTATTACAATTAAACTTGATGGAGTGCAAAGAGGACTGATTACAGAAATCATATCAAGGTTTGAACAAAAAGGATACAAGCTTGTGGCAATTAAGTTAATTGTTCCTAGCAAGGAATTTGCCCAGAAACATTATCATGATCTCAAGGAAAGACCCTTCTTTTTAATGGTCTCTGTATGGTCTCTGTGACTTTCCTAGCTCTGGACCTGTACTTGCCATGGTTTGGGGGGGCCAAGGAGTCATAAAATATCATCCATGGGAGTGATGGGCCTGAAACGGCCAAGGACAAAATCAGCCTATGGTTCAAGCCAGAGGAGTTGTTTAACTATGCAAGCAATGCAAGTGGGTCTGCAGGGTCATTCTGATCAGATTTAACTATGTCGCTACCAAACAAGTTCTGCATAGCACATTCTCAATGGAGCAATTTAAGAGAACGTTGCCAAACAAATTCTGATCGGATCGGTCTCGGCACAACCTGGTCTCGGTACAACCTGATTTCAGCACTTAACCAAGAACAATGCTGAAACGATGCCAAACGGCACTAAGGTGTAGAGTGGAATTTCAAGAAATAAAATTAGAGAGTTTTTGTCTATATCAGTCTAAAGCTTTAGAAAGCCTCCCTTTTCATGGGGAAAAAGCATGATGGGTAAATTAGCAGCCAGGCACCAACAAACCAGTGCAAAGAATAAGTCCTCTGTTCTAGAGATAAACCACTAATAAGCCTGGTTTAAAGAATAGTAGTAAGAAAAGCTAATTTCTTTGTAAGGCCAAAATAATTTTCATAACTACTTTCAAAATGATATACCAAGGTTTGCGATGGAAACAAGAAATGTCACTTTTGTAGGAGGCCGATCATCATGAACAATGGCACAAATAGAGATGCTTCAAAATGGCACAGATATAAGTGTGCAACAGTTACAGAATAGCTTACTGTGTTCTCCATAAAAAGGTGATTGCATTTAGAAACAAACCTGTGGGGAAACTTAATCAGTTATCATAATACATTTCAAAATGATATCCCAAGGTTTGTGATTGAAACAGGAAACACTTAGTTCTCGTAGGAGGCTGATTATCATTAACAATGCTATGATAAGTTCCTCCACTAAAAGATTATAATTGATATGCAAAGTAAATAGGAAGAAGCATGGGCTATTGCGCTGGTATCTTTGAGTTCCTCAACGATAACAAGTACATCAAAAAATTTAACTAATCTTTGATAGTTACCATAAAACTTACATTCACGCTTTCTTGAAATCATATGGTGGTATTTTGTACGCCTTTTGAAGATAAGAATTGAAATGATCGCAGATATCATAACTGCACCAGCAACTGCCCCCAGTACAATGGCTGCCAAAACACCCTTGCTTATTCCTGATGTAGAGGACACTGGATTCACTGTAACAGAAAAAAAAAAAAGGAGAAACCAAAAAGAAAAATAATCACAAACCAGCCCAACTAATTTGTGCAAACTTCAAATAATGACACTCATATTTCCACATAATTTATAAAAGACAAATCATTTCAATCACTGGTTATATACAAGCTATCTTACAGATAACATCATGCTTCCAATACAATAAATAAAATAAATAAAACAAAAAAGAATGATGACAATCTTTTACAAGATGGATTTGAAAATCCACGCTTTAAATAAAAGGAAATTCAGTGATGAGTCCACGAAATTGCATCATATTATGATTATTTCAATTCATTTTATGGACTTATGTATGATAAATTCATCAAATTGCATTGAATTTCATGAAATCTTGCATTTGATCATTTAAGGTTGAATTTAAGTCAAAATCATTCAATAATTCAGAAGATTGCATGTTTTATTGAAATTATTCTTTTTGAGTTATCCTACTATTGCCGTTTTCTCTAAATTCACATCTAAACATGCATGATTTCTTTGCATTGTTGTGTAGTTCATGAAATTTCAGGCAACGTGATATATTCATACGCATGCATACGATGTGAATCGGGCCCCATGCATTGCATTATTCTTTTCCTCACGAAAATTATTCCTTTGATTTTGTTTCATTCTTTGGTGCAGGAAAAACAAGAATTTCAGGGCCCGCGTTGAAGAGAAATTGAGGGAGGAGAAAAGGAAGAAAAATTGAAGAAGAAGCCACCCATGGGACCCACCATCCTTGGGCATGAATCCCATGGTGGAGGGACGGCCAAGGTGGGGTCCACAAGAGTTGTAAAATTCAGAAATTCTCCTCATTTGGTGTTTGAAGAGACTTTGAAATTCAAATTCAGATTTAAGGCCAAGAAAGGAAAGAGGATTTTGAGTCTAGTGGAGCAAGAAAAGAAAGAAGGAAATATGAGAAGAAAGGGAGGTGAAGTAGCCAAGAAAATTAAGAAGGAAACAGCATAGAAAATCCCTAGCTGCTAAACTTGCCATAAACTTATCCTAGCTTGGAGACTAAGCAAAGAACCTTCTCAAATTACAATTCCTTGCAACCCAAGGCTTTGCAAAGATTATAAAAGGGATTGGGCACTATTCACGTCACTATTCACAGACCTATTTCAGATTCATGGCTGCTTCATGGGTAGCTATTCTTCGGGAGTTTTGGGGCTTGCCTATAGACTTTATCCTCCTCAAATGGAAGGAGGTGATATCTTGATTTTTGGTGGTTTTTTGTCTTTTGTATAGCTCTTTTTAATTAGTTTGGTTTTCTGACCTGCTTTTTTGGGTCTCCTTTTTGGTATTTTTCATTGCTTTCTAGTATATCTCTTTTGTATTGTTAAGCCTTTGGTTAATACAAGTTATTATTCAAACAAAAAAGACATGGCATGATGATGTGGCACCGTGGCCAGTGTATCAGTGTTGATGTGTGAACACTGAACAATGTAAACTTAATGGCAACTTACTGGATTGCAAAGTGGAACAAGTCTAACTGCCTGAATGAACACTAGAAAACTCTAGTCCGGCGAGGGATCATGAAACCAGATGGTGGTGCAGTGCGCCGGATACGCTTCTCACCTGTCTCATATACAACTCTTTTCTTTTGGGTATTTTGCAAAAATGAAAGGATAAGCATGTTTCTTCGTGCCTCCTACTTTTCTAAACTAACAACGAAACCAGACTCTGTGATTGCCTCAAGAGTGTCTATGGAGAGTGAAGGTTTGGAGTAGATATCTGCAACTTTGACAAAAAACGGGCCCATCATGAAACTTGGAGCTCTTTGTGGAGATGAGTTCAATGGCCTTGTGATTTGTGCCAAAAAGGGAGAGGAGAATCTCTCGTGTTTATGCCAGGATGCCAGAAACTTGGTTCTATGAGGCAGAGAGATCTCTTGGGAGACTTACAGCGATGACTCTGAGCAAATGATGTGCGACGTCGACGAGCAGACAGATCCAATGCCTTGCTTCCTATTTCTCTCTATTGAGTAGGAGTGAGATGCTTCTCTCTTCATTTCTATTTTTGACCTTCTTCTTTGAGGAGAATGATGACGAAGACGAACCCTCTGCTCTTACAACTACACACAAATCTACTGTGTAGACCTGTCGATTGACTCATGGCATCTGATGTGTGTGCATCAAAAACTGTCAAACGAGATGGAGAAGTTTTCCTCTATGATGACATCCAACGAGATGTTCCCTCTCTTCCTTCGTCTTTCACTATACACACACACACACACACACACACACAACACACACACGACGGATGAAGAAGATGAGAGTCTGCTTTCATCCTGTGTGTTCGCTCTCTTTTGCTTCCATCCTCATCTTCTTCCTCCCGCAGTTCTTTTTTTTTTTTTTTTTTTTCAATGGGAGCAAGAGAAAACATGCTGGTGGGCCACACAAAATCACAATTGAATTGTGTTGGATGCACAGAAAATAGATCTGTCAGAACCCAAACCCCTATTTCTAGTTGTATCGCTGCTTCCGGAAACGAGATCTCTTTGTTTGCAGTGGCTTCTTGAAGAGTTTGAAGCTTTCTTCTTGAAGAGTTCGAAGATTTCTTCTTGAAGAGTCTGATGCTTTCTTCTTTCTTTGATCTACAGAGGGCCACGAAAAATCCCTAAACTAACAATACTAATAAGGAAACAAAAATGAAAATTTTTGAGAGAGAAAACAAACGGCTAGATCTAAAGCTAGGACCTAAGCTCTGAAACCAAGTTGAAATTAATGCACTACATCTTGAAAGAATGATCATGTGATGCAGAGCACAAATTGTATTGGGCTGGCCTATTGTTTTGTCCTTTATTTTCATCTTTGTAGCCCATTTGTGGAGGGCATTTTAGACTTTTCTTCTCTTTAGCTTTTAGGGTTAGGGCTTTTTGATGAATATATATAGCAATGAGAAGCGGACAAAGAGGAAGCTTTTGACATTTTGAAGAAGAAAATATAATCCAAACCTTGAGAGGTTGGATCTGTGTTGCAACAGATTTGTCCTTTGGCAATTTGATTTGCATATAAAATGCCCTCCACAAATGGGCTACAAAGATGAAAAAATAAAAGACTCAACAATGGGCCAGGCTCATACAATTTGTGCCCTGCATCAGTGATTTGTGTTGCAACAGATTCGCCCTTTGCAATCTCATTTACATCAGTTGGTATCAGAGCATCCAGGTTTGGATTGTTTAGGTTCCATCTCTATTGACGGATTGAATCTCAAAGTTGAGATTGATCTTCGTTTCAAGAGGGAAATGGAGAAGAAGGTTGATCGCAGTTGATCTTGGTGGGCCACTTGTGTTGCAGCAGAGGAGATCAGTTTGCTGCAGCACCAAGAAGAGGGACTGTTTGCAGCGCCGCGATCGGACTGCGGGTCATGAGTCATGACCAGATCATCAAGGATCTGGTTCAGGCCTCAATTAGGTTATAGTACAGAGAAGAAGGCCTGAGAGTTGCGTCGATTTCATTGGCGCTGATCAAAGGGGAGAAATCAGATTTCCCGTGGGCCGCACTCAAATCTGAGCGCAGAAGGTTGGGTTTGCATTATATTGTGAAAAAGAAGGATCCTGGTCTATCGCCGACCCCGGAGAAGGAGGTCGGCTGTGGCTGCGTCAGGTTCTGCTGATTTGCAGATCGTCTGGTTCTGTTGGTCAGCAACTGGCAGAAGAGACGATTCTATCTTGGTCTTGGCTGAGATCCGATTTAAGGAGGAGGTTCCAGACACTTGCAACGTTGACGACGCCAGACCGCCACCAACATCTGCAATGAACCATCGTGTAAAAGATAACAAGGCTGTTTGCTTACAGGCCCTAGGCCCAGCCCAACAAAGGTCTAGGCCCATTACAACCTTTCTCACGTAGGATTTAGTCAAATCTCTGTATAACTAATTTCTCTCATTAGTTAGCTGTTTTCTTTCTTTGTGATTTCCTTGTATAGACTAAGATTGATTAGGATTGATTCTTTCATTCTTTCATTTATTCTAAGATTGTAATCTTAACATACTTAGTGCCTTGATTAAGGTAACAATTGATTATAAAACAAAACTGTCGATGAACAATTGATCATTGAGTTTTCTCTCCAATACTGTTGTCTTCTTCTTCCTCTCATCTCATCACAGAATCTTACATGGTATCAGAGCCATAATACATTGGAGATCTCATCTACTTCATCAGAGCAACACAGATCAAGGATCTGTGTCGACTGTTTCTTCACTGTGATCATAGTGGCCCACCTGCGATCATCTCGAAATCCACAAGTTCCCTTCCAGCACCGGTTGTCCATCCCTCCTGGTTATTTTGGAGATTTTTTCAGCTTTTTTCAGAGATTAGAGGCAGGCGATTTGATCCATCTTGTGATAACTGAGTTTCTTTAAATAGTTTTCATCACAGCCGCACAAAATCCTCGTTTTTGATCCGATCTGGATGAAACTTGAACTGCTAGAAAGGAATTTGCATAATGGTCTCTAGCTACTGATCTAATCACCAATCAGATCCCTCTGTGGGCCCCACGCAAGGATCCCACACTTTTTCAGGATGTCTGGACTGTTTAGTGGATTTTTTTTGCATTCTGCATGTTCTGTTTCTGCTTTGAAGCCTCTACTACTTCTCTGATCTCTTCTAATATTGATGTTGTATGCTGTTGTTGGTGCTTCTAACTGATTGAGGCTGATTAAATACTGATCAATGCTGGTTACTGCTCTGTTAGTGCACTGTTGGTATACATACTGCCAATTTTGCCTTTTTACAGCAGATTTGATGCCGTTTTACAGCAGATTTGAAACACCTTCTTCGTTGGGTTACAGCAGATTCTACATTTACATAGCTTTACAGATTCCCACCCTTATCTTGGAAAAGAAAAAATTACCACTGCTAATGCGGATCAACTACTCATTTCTGGAGTTGGTATCATTACTTTATCTAGTGTCACTGGCCAGTCCATCACCCTTTCCAATGTCTACTTTGTCCCAAAATTATCAGCCAATTTACTTTCTGTAGGACAACTTATTGATGATGGCTATCTTGTTCACTTTTCTTCCTCTGGTTGTGTCATACAGGGGCGACAAACTGGGAAGGTGATCGCGATGGGGAGTAAACATGGGTGCCTGTTTTTGCTAGACATAGGACATTATTCCTTCTTTGCTTCTTCTTCTAATAATTTCAAAAACTTGTGGACGGTTTGGCATAAACGTCTTGGTCTTGTGAACAATGCCTATTTAATTTCTTTGTTTAAACTTGGTTCTTTGGACTCTACAATTGATAATAAAATGATGTCTTCTTTATCTCAATCAAAATGTGAAGCTTGTTGTTTAAGTAAGAGTCATATTTTGCCATTTTCTATTCATAATTCTCGTGCATTAGAATCTTTTGACATCATTCACACTGATGTTTAGGGCATTGCTCCTACCTTGAGTAGGGCAGGATTCAAGTACTATGTGACATTTATTGATGATCATTACCGATATACTTGGATTTATTTCATGCGTTTAAAATCTAAAGTGTTTTCTATTTTTAAAAGATTCTATAACATGGTCCACACCCAATTTAAGAAAGATATCAAGATCCTTAGATCCGATTCTGGCGGAGAATACATGTCTCATGAATTCTCTGCTTTCCTCTCCAAGAAAGGAATTCTTCATCACAAATCTTGTCCGCACACTCCGCAGCAGAATGGAGTTACGGAAAGAAAGAACAGACATATTCTTGAAACTGTTCGCACCCTTTTATTAGCATCCTTAGTTCCTCCTGAATTTTGGTGTGATGCTGCCCATACTGCGGTATATCTGATCAATCGTCTTCCTAGTACTGTTCTAGGCAAGACTACTCCTTACGGAGTTCTCTTTGAACATCCTCCTTCATACTCTCACTTACGTGTGTTTGGTTGTCTGTGTTTTGTTCATCTTCCACCGACTGAACGCACTAAGCTATCTCCACAGGCTGCCAAATACATCTTTCTTGGCTACAATTCTGAACACAAACGGTTCTTGTGTTATGACCGGTTTGAAAAACGCATGCGAATCTCTCGAAACGTCTAGCATTACGGAACTCAAACATCATCTCACTCGCCACTTCAGAATGAAGGATCTTGGCCCTCTCACCTACTTTCTGGGGCTGGAGTTCTTGCATAGCAAATCTGGCATTCAGGTTCATCAGCAGAAATATGCTACAGATTTAATCACTTCGGCAAGACTCGATGATGCTCACACTTTTGACACACCTATGGAGTTGAACAGCAAGATCAGTGCAGATGATGGCCCTCCCCTGGATGATCCCTCTATTTTCCGACGGATAGTTGGTAGTTTGCTCTACTTAACTATGACTCAGCCGGATATCTCTCATGCCGTTCATTCGGTTAGCCCCAGTTTGTGAGCAATCCTCACAAACCTCACCTTGTTGCTACTATGCGCATACTCCGCTATGTCAAAGGCACCCTTAATCATGGTCTCTTCTATTCTTCGGGCACTTATCTGCACTTATCAGCTTATGCAAATGCTGATTGGGCCGGTTGCCCAGATTCTAGGCGATCTATCACTGGCTGGTGTATGTTTCTTGGGGACTCTCTGATATCGTGGAAGTGCAAGAAGCAAACCACTGTTTCCAAGTCTTCTGCTGAGGCTGAATACCGGGCGATGTCGTCTGCTAGTGCTGAAATCATCTGGCTACGCCATCTTCTCTGTGAATTTGGTGTCATTGTTGGTAGTTCTACCCCTCTTTATGGGGACAATACAAGTGCTACCAGAATTGCCAACAATCCGGTCTTTCATAAAAGAACGAAGCACATTGAGATCAATTGTCACTTCATTCGTCAGCATGTTGTTACTGAGAAGATCACTCTGCCTCATGTCTCTACTCTTAACCAATTAGCAGATATCTTCACAAAAGCTCTCCCCAAAACGCGTCATCCTGATCTCACTAGCAAATTGATGTTTTCTGCCTTACCTCATCAATTTGAGGGGGAGTGTAAAAGATAACAAGGCTGTTTGCTTATAGGCCATAGGCCCAGCCCAACAAAGGTCCAGGCCCATTACAGCCTTTCTCACGTAGGATTTAGTCAAATCTCTGTATAGCGAATTTCTCTCATTAGTTAGCTGTTTTCTCTCTTTGTGATTTCCTTATATAGACTAAGATTGATTAGGATTGATTCTTTCATTCTTTCATTTATTCTAAGATTGTAATATTAACATACTTAGTGCCTTGATTAAGGTAACAATTGATTATAAAACAAAACTGTCGATGATCAATTGATCACTGAGTTTTCTCTCCAATATTGTTGTCTTCTTCTTCCTCTCATCTCATCACAGAATCTTACACCATCGTCATCGCCGAACGACCGTTCACAAGCCCCCTCATGTGGCGAGTATAAATGAAGAAAGAGGGAACCAGAACTTGTCAATCCAAGCCCAGGCCCATTTTGGGCCCAGTCATCATATCTTACTTAGTCAATAGTAAAACTGATTTTTAGGATCTAGATTAGATGAGATAATGATAGTTGCATGTAATCAGGGCATTCGGCCCCTTTATAATGGGAGAACAGTCGACCCTAAGGGGACACTGGATTACTTTGTATTTTCTATGTTTGGTTTCCATCTCTCTAAATGACATGGTATCAGAGACTAGGGTTTTAGTTTCTTCCACATCCAATGATCTGTAAGATAATCCTTGACATCTTCCAAAAATCATCACCGATCATCCCAGATAATCCCTGATCAGATCTGATCATCTCAGATCAGACGTGACCCACTTCAGATCATCAACTCATCTGCAGAAGCAGCCCAGTGTGGTCGCAGGTTTATTTTAGGAATTCTGGTGATTTTTCCTGCAATTATTTATCATCAGAGGTTGGTCGTCTGTCAACTTCTGTGGATTTTTGGACTTCTTCACTTGTTTTCATCACAGCCACACCAAATCTTTGATCTGACCTGGTTTTTTATGACTACTTCCATTAGTTGCATAAAAGATCTGTGCATCCATCTCGAACTTCAGATCAACTGGTGGGGCCCACGTGCATATCAGCACCTTGACGACAGGCTCGTCAGTGCATTCTTTGGTTTCTGTTACTGTTTGTAACATACAACAGTGCAGGTCTTTTGGTTTTTCGGCTGATATTTCTTCCATTCCAACTGTGGATATTCTCCTAAGTCATCTTCCAAGCATTGAAAGCCCCTCTGCGATCATCTTCGTCAGCCAGATCATCTCTAATCATCGCTGATCACCTCAGATCAGGCGTGGCCCACCCGCGATCATCACAGCTCATCAGCGGAATCTTCCCCTCTTGGTCGACTGGAGATTCCTGGGTTTATGAAGATTTTTTCTGAAATTATTGATCATCAGAGGTCGGTTTTCTACCATTTTTTTGTGAAAATTCAATTTTTTCCACTAGTTTTCATCTCGGCCGTCCAAAATCCTGGATCTGGATTTGATCTGACTGAGACCACGACCAGTAGTTGCATAAAACTAATCTTCCTTCATCCCCACCATCTGATTTGTGTCAAGATCACCAAGTGGGGCCCTCGTGTGGTTTTACACACTGCCGACAGGGACGTTTTCCTGCTGCTGTTGTCTTCCTTATCTGCTGCTGCTGTTGTCTTCCTTATCTGGGTTACTATTACTGCTGATGTTGCTCCTTTTTTGTTTGTTGGATGGTTTTTTTTTTTTTTTTTTTCCTGTTTTCATCTGAGACTACTACTGCTGCTGGTTGTTAATTTCTTTATCATTGGGATTACTTCTTCCTGCTGTTGTTGCATCTCCTCTGAACATCTTTATCAGTCAGTATCCTTGCAAGAGTGCTTTGTGTGTGCTTCTCTTACTAGTCTTTAGTAATGGATAAACATGAGATAACTCTGATTCGATTTGATGGAACAAATTATACCTCATGGGCCTTCCAATTTCAAATTTACTTGAAAGGAAAAGAACTCTAGGCACACATTGATGGATCTGAACCTCAACCTGAGGAAGATGATAAGAAGATTTTAGCTTGGAAAACAAAGGATGCTAAATTCAAGACCTGATTGCTAGGCTCTGTTGAATCACATTTTATCCTCAACCTTAAACCCTGCAAAAAAACCCCGTGAAATGTGGGAGTATCTTAAGAACATTTATCAACAAGGCAATGCTGCTCGCCAGTTTCAATTGGAACTTGAAATCTCTCAATTCACTTAAGGCACCCAGTCTATTCAGGAGTATTACAATGGCTTCCGCAGACTGTGGTCCGAATATGATGAGATTAAGTTTGCCACGGTGTCTACAGCACTCCTACCGGAATTACTTCCATTACAGCTTCTCATGAAACTTCGTCCGGAGTTTAAGACAGTTAGATCGAACTTGCTGCTGAGGCTCCATTTGCCTATGTTGCTACAACCAGACAACCTACTCGGGACATCAGTAAAGTTCGGTGCCATAACTGCTAAAAATATGGTCACTATGCAAATCAATGCAAGGCAAGAATTTGCAGATATTGTAAAGCTACTGGTCATGTTATTGATGAATGTCGGAAGGCTCGCAATGCTACACCCCGCAACTATGTGCAGTCCGTCCCTGGTACTTCCACCATGTCGTCGTCAGCTCCTACTGCTTACACAGTAACCACTCCACGATATGCATCCTCTGACTTCAGTGGTTCTCTGCAGTATGATTCATCCTCACAGCCTAGTTCCTCATCACAATCTGCGTCTCCAGCTCCTCTCACCCCTGAGATGGTCAATCAAATGATCATCAATGCCTTGGCATCCATGAACATCGCAGGTACTGGTTCTTTTTTTTCCAATACGTGGTACTTAGATTCTGGTGCAACCATATGACTTCTTCGCCCATAAAATTAAACAATGTCGTTCCTTACACTGGTCATCTCACTGTTCAAGCTGCAAACGGAGATCATCTTCCCATCACCTCCGTTGGTGATACCGTTGGGCCCTTACCATTAACCAATGTTTTAGTTTCTCCTCATCTTGCTACCAATTTGGTTTCTATGGGTCAACTTGTTGAAAATAATTACAATGTCTCCTTTTCTTCTACTGGTTGTGTTGTGCAAGACCAGGAGTCGGGGGAAGTGATCGCGAGGGGGCCTAAGCATGGAAGACTTTTTTCCTTACCAGTGTTTTCATTTATTCATGATAAAACTTTACATCAGTTATTTTGTTCTTTCATTCAGAATAATTCTCGGTTGTGGCATAATAGACTTGGTCATCCGAATGCTTCTACAATGTCTACTTTATTTCAATCTAGATTAATACATAAACCTGTTGATTCTGCTTCTTTTGAATGTGATGCTTGTAAATTAGGAAAGAGTAAAACACACACGGAGCACTGCATGTTTTGACTTAATTCACAGTGATGTTTGGGGCATTGCTCCGACCCTTTCACATAGTCATTTCAAGTACTTTGTAACCTTCATTGATGACTACAGCAGATTTACTTGGATTTATTTATTACATTCGAAGTCTGATGTTCTTAATGCATTTAAATTTTTTGTTAACTATGTTGAAAACCAATTCTCTAAATGCATTAAAACTTTGCGCTCAGACTCGGGAGGGGAGTATGTTTCCAAGGATTTTCAATCCTTTTTAAACAATAAAGGAATCATTTCTCAATGTACCTGTCCGTATACTCCACAACAAAATGGAGTTGCGGAACGGAAAAATAGACATCTTCTTGATGTAACTAGAACTCTTATAATTGAATCATCCGTTCCCCCTAGTTTTTGGACTGAAGCTCTCACCACGGCTGTCTATCTCATAAACCGCCTTCCATCACCTACCATTGCTCATTTAACGCCTCATTTTAAATTATTTGGTCATCATCCTGTGTTTGATCACCTACATACCTTTGGTTGTGTTTGCTTCGTTCATCTACCTCTCACAGAAAGAACGAAACTAACAGCACAATCTTGCAAGTGTGCTTTTTTGGGTTATGCCACTAATCAAAAAAGTTTTATTTGTTATGATCCCATTGGTCGTCGTATCGGGGCTTCTTGAAATGTTATTTTCTTTGAAAATCAATGTTTCTTCCAAACTCACATGGACTGTCTTCATCCCTCTTCACCAGCTCTCTTACCAGGTTTTTCGGATCAAACCTCTGTTACTAGGTTTAATCCTGCTTTTGTATACCACCGACGGGAGAAACCTCCCACTGCAAATGGCCCTCCCCCTGATCCTCCACCGACAAATGGTTCCACGCCTACTCCTACCTTACGTCGCTCCTCCAGAAATTCGAGACCGCCTGAGCAGTATGGATTTACCCATACTTCTTTGATGACCACTCTATCTTCTATCTCTATCCCAAGTTCTTATTTGCAGGTTGTCCAACAAGATTGCTGGAATCAGGCCATGAAGGAGGAATTAGATGCATTGGATCTGAATCACACATGGGATATTGTGGAGTGTCCTTCAGCAGTTAAGCCCATTGGTTGCAAATGGATCTACTCGATCAAACTTAAATCTGATGGGTCTTTTGGATAAACACAAAGTTAGACTTGTGGCACTCGGAAACAGACAGGAGTATAGCATTGATTACGAGGAGACGTTTGCACCTGTGGCAAAAATGACATCTGTTAGGTTACTTCTTGCCACTGCTGCATCTCAGTCTTAGCCATTATACCAAATGGATGTCAAAAATGCATTTCTCCATGGGGATTTGCAAGAAGAAGTCTATATGCGTATACCACAAGGCGTCCCCTCTCCCTCCAAGAGGTCCGTCTGTCAACTGCGGAAATCGCTTTATGGTCTAAAGCAAGCTCCTCGGGCATGGTTCGAAACCTTTAGGGGTCGCTTATGCGAAAGTGCCTTTACTCAGAGCTCTTATGATCCATCTCTTTTTCTATGCCACACATCTACAGGGGTTACTGTGCTTCTGGTGTATGTTGACGATATTATTATCACTGGCACGGATAATGGTATGATCAAATCTCTCCAAGATTCCCTCCAGAATTACTTTCATATGAAGGATTTGGGTCCTTTGCATTATTTCTTGGGCTTAGAGGTGCATCAATCTCCCAAAAGTCTCTTTGTTAATCAACACAAATACACATCGGACCTTATCGAGTTGGCTGACCTCCATGATTCTTCGCCTATTGATACGCTATTGATACACCTGTCGAAGTAAATCTCAAGCTGAGTAAAGATGATGGAGACCTTCTTCCTGATCCTCATACATATCGGCGCCTGGTGGGAAGTCTTGTCTATCTCACCATCACTAGACCTGACATATCATATGCTGTTAATCTTATGAGCCAGTTCATGACCGCTCTTCAACACCTTCATTTGACAGCTGTGAAACGCATTATCCGCTATCTGCTAAGAACTGTCCCTCGTGGTTTATATTATCCAAAGGACAATCCTCTTCATCTAACTGCTTATGCGGATGCTGACTGGGCAGGCTTTCAAGACACGCGTCGTTCTACTACTGGTTGGTGCATGTACCTTGGAAATTCGCTCATTTCTTGGAAATGCAAGAAACAAGAACGTGTCCAGATCTTCCACAGAAGCTGAATATAGGGCAATGTCTTCTGCTTGTTCTGAAGTATTATGGCTACGGGGCCTTCTTTCGGAACTTGGGTTCACTCAAACATCTCCTACTCCATTGCATGCCGACAATACTAGGGCTATCCGAATCACTGAAAATCCCGTCTTCCATGAACGTACCAAACATATCGAAGTTGATTGTCACTTTATCCGGGATGAATATAAGCGGGATGTCATTAGTCTACCTCATGTCCCTACAGAGTTTCAGTTTGCAGATATCTTCACAAAGGGACTTCCTCGGCCTCGACATCAATTTCTTGTTTCCAAATTGCTGCTTTATGACTCCCTAGCATTAATTTGATGGGGGGTGTCAATCCAAGCCCAGGCCCATTTTGGGCCTAGTCATCATATCTTAGTCAATTGTAAAACTGATTTTTAGGATCTAGATTAGATGAGATAATGATAGTTGCATGTAATTAGGGCATTCAACCCCTTTATAATGGGAGAACAGTCGACCCTAAGGGGACACTGGATTACTTTGTATTTTCTATGTTTGGTTTCCATCTCTCTGAATGACAGAACTCCCCTTGTTTCTGAAATGGGAAGAGTCTATTTTTTATTTGTTGGTGAAAAAAACTATTTCACTCACCTGGCCGAGTCGTCGGAGAAGTGATCAGCAACTGCCGTATCTCCATCGCCAGAGAAGAAAAGGGGAGGGCAGGAGCTCTGCCCTGGTTTTCTGTAACAGTTGAGAAGGGGGTGCCACTGGCAGCAGCTGGAACCGAACCGTGCCCTCTTCAGTTGATCTCACCAATTCAACACCTGCTGAATGAACAAAAAGGCACAGGAAAGGGGGCCAGATTGAGCCTGAACACCAGACCTGGGTTCTTGAACTGGGCCAAGCCAGCAACAGGTAACAGTCAGGTTGGGTTGATCTGACCTGGTTTAAAGGAAGCCCTAGCAGCACAACACTCGTGCAGAAGGACTCCCCTCTTGCCTCCTTTCGGGTTCTGAAATTGGTCTCTGTACCAAGCGAGAACGGGCCAGGTGGACCTGTCCAGAATAGAGCCCAGCAACCAGCATTAGTGACATCAGTGCGGACGTCAGTGCAACTATTTCTGCCAGTCAGATTTGATCACAATCACGGGGCCAAATTTCTTTTAGGATCTTAGAATGGTCCACTCATGGCGGCTAGATCTACACAGTAGGTCAGTTAAATACTTTTAAGAGGTTTTTTTTTTTTTTAATGTCATTCTCGCATTCACGATCAACATGAGACACGTTGAATTTGGCATATATCCATTCAAGTATGGGGATCAATATTATGGAAAAGAGTTCTACTTTGAGCAGTCCATTAGTTTAAGGCAAAAGAAATTAACTGTTGATGAATACACGGATCAATTTCAAGAATTGCATATCTTCTGAGTAGATGAAAACCGAACACGTGATTTACCTCATTATATCAGAGGTTTGAGAGAAAACATTAGAAAGCATATGAAGTCCTACCTAGCCATTCATGAAGCATACCAATATGCTATCTGTGTTAAGCACAGGCTTAAACAGTATCACATAAAGCAACTTAAGTCTCAAAGTGGAAAATGTCAGCAAAAGGAGTTAAAAGAAGAAATTATGAAAGCCATTGGATGAGAATGTTGAAGATGATTTTCTATATTCGCCTCCTACATTTGATAGCTATATGGAAGATGATTGTCAAGAAAGAGAAGATTTAATAGTAGAGTTGGATGAAACAACATGTGAACAAATGGATCAAATGTTGGAAGAGGCAAATGAACGACAAGTGGAAATTGATGACTTTGATTTCGTTAATGATGAGAATGGACCACTCAACGGATCTTATCGCAATACCAATTCCAAAGTGCAATGTGCCAATGGTGGAAGCCACATCAGAATTGGTGCCCAAGCAAGAATGCACATCACAAGTTGCGACTCTTAAAGCTCTTCTTAAGTCTAATATGTTAATACATTTTGGGAAGCACTACAACATCAAGAAGAAGCATTCAAGCAAAGATCGAGAAGTTGTCAAACAATTTCAAAATTCAAGTTCACCAGTTGGAATATCAAATACACGGCACCATGAGGACAAATTGAAGAGAAGTTAAGAAGCAAAAGATACTTGGAGCAAAAAATTGCGTGAAGTTCCCAAGCCATGTGAAGAATATGGAGATCATCAAGTAAATGGGATGTTTGTATGATGGATTTTTGACCCATGAGGACACTTGCAGAACTCGAAGCCAAGTTTTTCCCAAGAAGGGGAGACTGGTGCAGGGCACAAATTGTATGGGCCTGGCCCATTGTTGAGTCTTTTATTTTCATCTTTGTAGCCCATTTGTAGAGGGCATTTTAGACTTTTCTTCTCTTTTTTAGGGTTAGGGCTTTTTGATGAATATATACAGTAATGAGAAGAGAATGAGGAGGAAGCTTTTGACATTTTGAAGAAGAAAATATACTCCACAACTTGAGAGGTTGGGTCTGTGTTGCAACAGATTTTCCCTTTGGCAATCTGATTTGCATCATTTTGACACAAATCTCTTAGGTGATCGCATTAAGAATAGCCAATGGCTATTTATAATATTACAACCTAAGATATTGACCCAAACTAGAAAACACAATCAGCAATACTCATCCCATCAGAAGTAAACACAGTCAACAATACTTATCCCATTACAAGTCTATCCTAAAGTAAATCCAATAGCTGCAGATAAACCAAAATGACCCAAATTACGAATAAACCCAACTATTTTTCAGTATTCTCAACACTAATTATTACCTGGACAGACATATCATATGCGGTAAGCGTTGTTAGTCAACTCATGCATGCATCTCAAACAGGACACTTGAATGCAATTCATTGGATTTTTAAATATCTGAAGGGCTCCCGGAACAAGGTATGCTTTATACATGTCATGGAGATTTAACGGTAGAAACTTTTAAAGATGAGGACTAGGTAAAGATAGAAGTTTGAAAGTCTGCCACTACAAACTTGGTGTCTTGGGAAAGTAAGAAATAATGGGTCGTTGCAAGGCCAAGTTTGAAATTAAATATCTAAAAGTGGCTGAGAGAACATGTGAGCTGTTGTGGCTAAAATTTCTACTAAAAGAGCTGGGGTTTGTAGAAGATGGGTCACATGGTTCTACATTGCGATAACACTGCTACATTACATAATGTGATCAATCTAATATATCATGAGCGGACCAAGCATATTGAAGTAGATTGTCAATATATTTGAGAAAAAGTGAAGTTATTACAGTAGGAACATAAACAATTCAAGGATCAAATGGCAGATTCCTTACTAATGCGGTTACCAAAAGACAATTCTAGTGTTTCATCCAAGCTAGGGGCAGTTAATATAATTTGTGAGTGAGATCATGATGGCATGGTTTGGGAAGTGCTTTTGTGAAGATATCTGCCAACTGGTCATGAGTAGAGACATGTGGCAGAGTTATCTTCTCAGTAACAACATGCTGACGGATGAAGTGGCAATCAATCTCAATATGCTTTGTTCTTTCATGAAAGACCGGATTGTTTGCAATTCGGATAGCACTGGTGTTGTCCCCATGAAGAGGTGTAGAGCTACCAATAGTGACACCGAACTCACAAAGAAGACGGCGTAGCCAGATGATTTCAGCGCTCGCAGATGACATGGCCCGATATTCGGCCTCAGCAGACGATTTGGAAACTGTGGTTTGCTTCTTGCACTTCCATGAAATCAAAGATTCCCCAAGAAACATACACCAACCAGTGGTAGAGCGCCGAGAATCGGGGCAACCAGCCCAGTCAGCATCCGCATAAGCAGATAAGTGCAGAGAAGCGCCGGAAGAGTAGAAGAGACCATGATTAAGGGTGCCTTTGACATAGCGGAGTATGCGCAAAGCAGCAGCAAGGTGAGGTTTGTGAGGATTGCTCACAAACTGGCTAACCGTATGAACGGCATGAGAAATATCCGGCCTAGTCATAGTTAAGTAGAGCAAGCTACCAACTATCCGCCGGAAAACAGAGGGATCATCCAGGGGAGGGCCATCATCCGCACTGATCTTATTGTTCAACTCCATAGGTGTATCAAAAGTGTGAGCATCATCGAGTCGTGCCGAAGTGATTAAATCTGTAGCATATTTCCGCTGATGAACCCGAATGCCAGATTTGCTACGCACGAACTCCAGCCCTAGAAAGTAGGTGAGAGGACCAAGATCCTTCATTCTGAAGTGGCGAGTGAGATGATGTTTGAGTTCCGTAATGCTAGCACTATCATTGCCACTGATAATCATATCATCAACATATACTAACAGGAAAGTGTAGCCTTTTGATGTCCATCTAAGAAAGAGTGAGCTATCCGAATGACTGTCGAAATCCTGCTTGAAGAATTGCCGCCCGAAACTTATCAAACCAAGCCCTGGGAGCCTGCTTAAGGCCATACAAAGATTTCCGCAACTTACAAACATGCTGAGGAGGACAGGCATATCCTGGAGGAGGCTTTAAGTAAACAGTTTCTCGCAAATCCCCATGGAGAAAGGCATTTTTGACATCCATTTGCCACAGAGGCCAGTGGCGGGCTGCAGCGACACAGAGGAGAGTACGGACTGTGGTCATTTTAGCCACTGGTGCAAATGTCTCCTCATAGTCCAGCCCATACTCCTGTTTATATCCCTGCGCAACCAATCGGGCTTTGTAGCGATCAAGACTCCCATCGGAGTGAACTTTGATGGAGTAGATCCATTTACTGCCAATCACAGAGGCTCCTTCAGGAGCTGGTACCAAGTCCCATGTCTGATTTGCTTCGAAAGCGAGTAATTCCTCATTCATAGCATCCTGCCAGTAAGCAATCTTCGAAGCCTGTGAATATGAAGTGGGGATAGGAGCACTATCTAAGGATGAAAAGAGAGCAGGAAAACCATAGCGGTTAGGGACAATGGAAGGACGATTAGATCGTCGCAGAGAGAGGATATGATCAGAGGAAGCATGATTACCTGTAGGAGCAGGAGGCTGCACTGAGAGAGGATCAGGAGAGGGAGGCACCATAGGAGGACCCTTGTTACGCCGGACATAGACCTGAACAGCAGGTGAGGCAGGAGTAGATTCCTGGAATTGTGGCAAATAGGACACAGCAGTAGGATGATGATCTAGACGCAAGGAAAAGAAAGGAATTTGTTCCAGGAAGATCACGTTTCGAGAAATTCGCATGCGTTTTTCAAATCAGTCATAACACAAGAACCCTTTGTGTTCAGAACTGTAGCCAAGAAAGATGCATTTGGCAGCCTGTGGAGATAGCTTAGTGGGTTCATTCGGTGAAAGATGAATAAAACACAGACAACCAAACACATGTAAGTGAGAGTATGAAGGAGGATGGTCAAAGAGAACTCCGTAGGGAGTAGTCTTGCCTAGAACAGTGCTAGGAAGACGATTGAGCAGATATACTGCAGTCTGGGCAGCATCACACCAAAATTCAGGAGGAACTAAGGATGCCAATAAAAGGGTGCGAACAGTTTCAAGAATATGCCTGTTCTTTCTTTCCGCAACTCCATTCTGCTGCGGAGTGTGCGGACAAGATTTTTGATGAAGAATTCCTTTATCAGAGAGGAAAGCAGAGAATTCATGAGACATGTATTCTCCGCCAGAATCGGATCTAAGGATCTTGATATCTTTCTTAAATTGGGTGTGGACCATGTTATAGAATCTTTTAAAAACAGAGAACACTTCAGATTTTAAACGCAGGAAATAAATCCAAGTATATCGGGAATGATCATCAATGAATGTCACATAGTACTTGAAACCTGCCCTACTTAAGATATGAGCAATGCCCCAAACATCAGTGTGAATGATGTCAAAAGATTCTAATGCACGAGAATTATGAACAGAAAATGGCAAAATATGACTCTTACTTAAACAACACGTTTCACATTTTGATTGAGATAAAGAAGACATCATTTTATTATCAACCATAGAGTCCAAACAACCAAGTTTAAACAAAGAATTTAAATAGGCATTGTTCACATGACCAAGACGTTTATGCCAAACAGTCCACAAGTTTTTGAAATTATTAGAAGAAGAAGCAAAGGAATGATGTCCAATGTCCAGCAAAAACAGGCGCCCATGTTTACTCCCCGTCGCGATCACCGTCCCAGTTTGTCGCCCCTGTATGACACAACCAGAGGAAGAAAAGTGAACAAGATAGCCATCATCAATAAGTTGTCCTACAGAAAGTAAATTGGCTGATAATTTTGGAACAAAATAGACATTAGAAAGGGTGATGGACTGTCCAGTGACACTAGATAAAGTAATGGTACCAACTCCAGAAATGGGTAGTTGATCACCATTAGCAGTGGTAATTTTTTCTTTTCCAAGGTATGGGTGGGAATCTGTAAAGCTATGTTCTACAGAGGTCATATGATTGGAGGCTCCTGAATCTAAAAACCAAGTGGAAGAGGTGATAGAAGAAGAAAGAGATGCGGAAGAATGAAAGGCAGGAGATGCTATATGAGAATGAGGTACCGACCACCAGAGAAGCCCATAGACGCATATGCAGAGGTGACTGTGCTCTGGATCAGGTCTTGAATTTGAGCAGGAGTCATGGAGATAGCCCCGGAGGAAGTGCTGCCTGTATCTGATACTGGGGCTTGAGCCTGAAATGCTGATGGAACATTCTGTTTTGGCATATGGGAGGGAGGCTTCTTAGGCTGTGTTTCATTCCGTCGCTGCTGGCTTCGACAGTCATTAATCACATGACCGGTCCGTTTGCAATATCTGCAAACCAATTTCTTGCGACAATTTTTGGCAATATGTCCAAAGCCTTTGCATTCATAACATTGAGGTTGCTTTGGAGTTGCCAGAAGAGCAGAGGAATCAGGAAGAGGCGCAAGGAAGGCTTTGGGTGCTTCGGGTGCTTCTAGAATAGTGCGCTGTGAAGTGAGACGAAGTTCTTCGCGAAGGACTTCTTGGAAGCAAGTATCAAGATTAGCAGTATTCTCCCGATTCATTAGCGCAGACCGAACAGATTCAAATTCCGGTCGTAGATTCATAAGAAACTGGCTAATATGAGTTTCTTCTTGTAACTGGAGAGCCTCAGATAGAAATCCAGAAGAGACCGTTTGGATCAGCATAGAATCCCTTTCAGTCCATAAGGTGAGGAAACCATTAAAGTATTCTTGCACAGTTTTATCCCCTTGACTGTATCTGGCAATTTCACTATCTAGATGAAATTTCCGGGCTTTATTGGTTTGATGGTAGACTTTCTTCAGATGAGCCCACATATCAAATGATGTGGTGTAGGCTTGAAGAGCCACAGCCAGAGAAGGATCAATAGAGTTAAGGATCCAAGTGATGACTTTCGCATTCTCTTTGGACCAAGTGGCTAGACCTTTTGAGTCAGCAGTACTTGTAATCTGAGGCTTGGTTATCGATCCATCAAGATAACCAAAAAGGCCCTGGCCTTCGACAAAGTTCCGTAAGTGGAAGGACCAAGACATATAATTTTGCCCATTAAACTTAACAAGAATCACATCATACTTTTCCATGATCACAAAAGGCCGTAGAATGTATCACAGAGAAGATGTCCAACCAAAAAAAACCCTTTTGACAGAGAGGGATGAAGGGGATAAACAGCAATAATCAGCAAGAAAGGCTGAATGTCTGGTGCAGATGGCTAACTGGAGTAGATGATGAACTCCAAACAAGAAACGAACCAACAGTGCAGAAAATACCCAAATATTGCAGAAGAAAGGTGCCAGACGACCACTATTTTGGTCCTAGAGTGGGCACGTGGGGCCCACAATGGGATCAGACCACTGATCAGGGAAAATAGGCTTCTGTAGGATACTTTTTACTAACTTCTAGATCAGGTTGCAAGGCAAACTGATGAAAATCCACCCAATTGAACGGATCTGATGAAAACTATCTTGTAAAACTGTAAAAACACAAATGGCAGTAGATGGCCTACCTCTGATGTGCTATAAATCCTGGAAAAATGCCCATAAACCTTAGAGAGGAGGGACGACCACTGTGGTAGTGGTGATAGGTGCTATCTTGATGATGATCTGATGGCCCACTTTGATCACCACGGTGCAGAAGTCGACACAGTGAATCTGATGACGACAAAGAAAAGGTTGCTGTTGCTAGATTCGTGAGAAAGGATTGCTAGAGAGAGATGAAGATGTCCCACAAGGCTCTGATACCATGTAAGACTCTGGGAGAGTCTGTGATGAGATGAGATGAGATGAGATGAGAGGAAGAAGACACACAGTATGGGAGAAGACTCAATGATCAATTGATCATCGACCATCCTATTTTATAATGAATAGATACCTTAATCAAGGCACTAAGTATGTTAGGATTTACAATCTTAGAGAAAATCAAGGAATGAAAGAATCTCCTAATCTATGTATGGAAATATTACAGGGAAAATAGTAACAAGAAATCAGTAACCAAATCAAGGATCCCATACGTGGGATATTTATATATATACAGTGGGCTGGGCCTAAGTGGGCCCACGTGGGCCAAACCCCACACTATCTTCTACAATATGCACCATGGAATAACCCAACACCATACTTAGTATAGTGATTAAATAGTGTCAAATAGAGTAGAAATAAGATCTAAAAAGAGAGAAGGGTGGGGGAGGATTCGGGTACTATAAAAGCTGAACAAGACCAGAAATTGGAAAAAATAATGCTATTTTTTTTCTGGAAGCAAATATGTGGGATAATTTTGTCCATATTTTGTGTTTTAGCAATGTTTTGACACAGGAAAATTTATGAACTTCTAAGATTTGGGAAAAAGCTTGGCATCAGAAAGTTGAAACTTTGGCCAATGCACTAAAAACTGAATTTTGAACTTGAACCATAAAATTGGATCGGGGAGTAGTCTATTGCATTCAAATGATGTGAAAAGCCTTATTTACTTTAAATGACTAAAGCTTTTACTATTAAAAGCATTAGAATTCAATTTGGGTTGATATTTTAACAATTTCACAGACAGGGTTTACCGATGTCTGTTTGCATGCTCTGTCCTTTTGTGCATGCATGTGTGTGTTTTCAGATAAAGTAAGAGGTTTCAAAGATAAGTGTTCATGACTTACAACTTGCATAAGGGCCCAAGAGAGTGAAGTCAAGCAGTTCATACGGTCCGAAGATATCGCTATCAGGAATCGTCCATCCTGTGAACATGCTTCTAATTCGCGCAATCTCACTGGCATTAAATGTAAAATTCGTAGTACTGTACTGAGGGAAAAGCTTCAGATGCATCTTTAGCCTAGGACCTTCTTCCCAGATAACTGAGTCAATGATTAGCTGATAAATCTCCAACTTGAGACCAGAAGTTAAGTACACTTCAAACGAGTCCACATATGGAAGAAAATCTGAAAACCCAGGACTTTTCAGCCGGTATCCAATTCTAAGAGGAGCAGCACAGAAACAACGGCGGAGATATGACGGGACAGATTCATAAAAATTGTCCGTAGGGCAAGATTGAAGGGCACAGTTCAGTCCAGTTGAGTTTATAGTCTCTTCACTTCCATTCTGAGATCCACAAAACTGGTCTACATTGTTTAAATTTTGACAAATAGGATTTCCTCGAAGCCTGGCCATTACAACAAAATAAGAAAATGTAAACAGATAGCAAAATCCAGCAAATTAATCATCTTTATTAAACTAAAAAAAATAATCAAATTCTTTGAGGAGCATATTACAAAAGTTTTTCTTTTTGGAAGAGTTGTGCTTATTTTTATTTCACCCACTTCAGGAGTACTTAAATCTTCATAAGGACAGTCAAATAATATAAGATTAGCCACTTGGATCCAATTTATTCCATATACTCTCCTTCGAGAGTTAGTACTAATCCATGTTCGTTAAATCAATTATAGAATCTATCATTCTTCAAGACCTTGAGTATTTGTTTACTACTAAAGATTGATATCAGATTAATGTATCTCTTGTTGCAGTTGGTGTACAAGATTAGCCACTTGGATCCAATTTATTCCATATACTCTCCTCCAAGAGTTAGTACTAATTTAATTTCGTTAAATCGATTATAGAACCTATCATTCTTCAAGACCTTGAGTACTTGTTTACTACTAAAGATTGATATCAGATTAATGCATCCCTTGTTGCAGTTGGTGTACACCCCTCAGGTTAGTATGCTTTTTCTAACAAATTAAAATGAACCTACTATGATTGTTCAAGCAGTTTGTGTGCACCACAATTATATTTCGTCAATGGGTTATATATTTATGTATTTTAGCTACAACGAGCAGAAAGCACACACTACTTTTGTTACAGCAGCATTTTGTCTTAGTTCTGATGCATCCTGACCCCTACAAGTCTACTGAAGAAGGAGCCGGACCTAACAGGCCTAGCTGAGCCAGTCCAGACCTTGCAGGTCATCCATGCCTACCCTGCCTAGTTGAACCAGGCCAGGCCCCAACAGACATCTGAACCAAGACAGGACCCAGCAGGTCCTCACAGTCCAAGTTCACTGTAATAGTAATTGAAGCAGAATGTCAGACTTTCAAGACACCTAGGTTTTTCCCCCTGTTTTCGGGTCCATACATGATTAGATATCTAGATAAGCAACTTTACAGGAGTTTAGCAGTATTTGGAGTCAGGACTTTGGGATATTTTCACTGAACCAGGAATCTAGCAGAGTTTTTGTAAAAAGGCCAGTTGTCGATTGCATGTAGACATTCCATTCAGTATACTTCAATACGAATGCTGGAAATATTTTTGCGTTTTAATGGTTTTCCCACAATTTCTATAGTTGAGGATTTCTTGGTTTCAAATTCAGCCATGTTCTGTCGAATTGCAGCCCAGACTATCATTGGGTGAATCTAGATTCAGGTTCTCACACCTGAAATCCACATATTCAGACTACAATTCAGTTGAACTTGACCAGTCAACAGTGTAAACGGAACCCATTGACCCAAAGACAATATTCAATCTGTCAAAATACCGTTGTATGGCAGCGTACATCTATGATGCCCAGATACGGATACGGGTATGGACACGGGGAAACTTCAAAAATTAAGGACAAGGATGGGTATGGCATTTCTAGAACGCATATAGATATTTGATTAGGAATTTATTTTAACTGGAATATGTATTTCATCTCAATTTAGGGCTCAAATATCATATAAGGTGGGGCGGGGGAACGGGGTTTGGGTTCGAGGAAGAGAATCTCAGAAAGAACAGGGTGTTGCAGTGGAATTTCAGAAAGGACAGGGTGTTTTATAAAATTCTCTCAAATCACGGGGCCATATGAAATAAAAACAAAATGTAAGCGCATTCACGCCTAATCTTGTTGGGACTCGGTGCTCAAAATCCAAACCCAATGGGCACTCTTGTTATTTCCTGAACCATCAGGTGCAAATTACTACCCCTCCGATAAATAATGCATGAAGGGTGGGGTCATGTTCTGTTCCCATGATTAAAAGGCAGCAATTTGGGTAAGTAAACAATGAAACGAATGGATTCTTGGAGGAGGAAAAACCCTTAGATCCATCTCCATTTCTAACTATGAAGAGATACGATCAAAAAAGAACACAACAAAGAAGAGGAAAGGAGGAGGAGGAGGAGGAGAAAATGGAGAAGGAGAGACGAAGGAGATGCCAACGGGATTTTCACATCTGGACGAGGATCTGCTGTTCGAGGTGTTGAAGCACGCCAATGCGAGCACTCTAGGGCTGGCAGCATGCGTTTGCAAGTTGCGGTGGAAGACGATGAAGGACGAGAGGCTTTGGGAGATGATCTGCATGTAGCAGTCAGTGAGTATGGTTGCGGGAATGTGATGGGAGTCTACGACAGTGCCAGTGCACGTGAGATCCATATCTTGCTGTATCCCATATCAAACCGCATAGGTACAGGTACCATAGGTCGAATGCTGCATCCAGGTATCACAGGTACACAGTGACTGCAATGCCTCAGAAATTTGACAGCAGACAAGAAATATAGAGGAAAGATCCAACTAGAATGTTAGATATCAAATCAAAACACCATAGATTGATAGGAACTAATGAAGAGAAGCTTGATAATGGACAATCAAAGCAAACAGAAAACTGTTATTGAGAACTCACTGTTGAACATGAACTGTCTAAAACAGCAGACCATAGCACTGCATATATAATGCTAAAACCCCATAAAACCCTACTAACTTTGAATCCTACCACAAATAGAAGTTTGAATCACTGATTCTGAAGCAAATCAATCAAAATCTACCAAAGAATGTAAGCAAATTTGCAAGAATTTTGGTTTCTGGTCACCCAGGATGGCCCACCCTTATCCATGTCAACTCGAACAATCCTATAGTATAGGCTTGCGTGACCTTGCTGGTGCTTTCCTCGCTTACCAAAGAATGGCCCACCCATTGGCAAGTCTACTCTAACGATGCTATAGTATCGGCTTGGGTGACCTTGCATGCCAAAGAATGTAAGCAAATTTGCAAGAATTTCGGTCTCGTCACTCAGGATATCTTGCATGAGAGGCCCACCCTTTGGCATATCGACTCCAACGATCCAATAGTACAGGCTTGGGTGACCTTGCTGGTGCCTTTCTCAGAGTGGGCCAGATTTGACACAATAAACCATGATAAAAAATCCTGCACGCCCCTGCCCTGTTTTGAGTTTTACATTGAAATTTCAAAACAGTCTGACATTCACAAGTATATCAAAACAGTACCTGAAATGTGATTTTAAGCTAATATATGGAATGTTTGGCCACTGAATCTTGATCAAAACTTGTCGGGTGCCTTGTGGGCCTCTTTAGGAAGCTCAAACTTCTCCATCTAAAAGCTTCGCAAAAACTTCTCCATATAAGCTTCTGCAACTTCAAATTCTTGACCAAAAACCAATTCAGCATCAATCTCCCTTGCTTGAGAGGAACTCGACCTCTAGTTGCTGCACCCATCTAAGCGTCGTCTCTTCCATTGCTTCTTTCTTTTCTGGTTAGACCACTTCTTGGACATTGGGTCTTCTTGTGCTTTTGGAACTAAGTTATGACCAGCTACAACTTGAATTTCTTCACGAGGTGTGACGTTATTTTAGAGATCGGCCCCTCAAGAAAAGGCCCAAATCAGTCAGGCCCATCAAAAGAAGGCCCAAACCAGTCTCATAACACTCACGTGATATATTCAAAAGATATCAACATGGACGGTCTGAATACATATCTGTACATACTAATTTTGTAGCCCATTAGATCATTCACATTTATTCCTAGGATGTAATCAAGCCATGACAGATTATGAGTGATTGTAATCAGCCCTAAATTGGGTCATTTATATCTAATAAAAGGAGGGTCAATTGCCACATTGGGTATGACCAATATTCTGCAATTCTTCTTCTTCTTCATGTTTCATACTATCAAGCTAATGTAAGATAAGCTTACATGGTATCAGAGATTATGCAGAGATCCTACTGAAATCTCTTTCTATCATCACCAGATCTTGTTGAAATCCCTTTCTGAACACAGGAAATCCATCAACACAGTAACAGTGACTGCTGTGACCAACCTGTGGGCCCCACGCAGGGATTTTCTGCACAGTTTTTTAAAAATCTGTAAGAACGATCACAGATCTGGGTCTGTTTCTGCTCTACAATTTCTGCACTGTGACAATCTGATCATATGGTGGGCCCCACTTCTGGACAGCAAACACACCTGCAACCTTCTCCATTGTTGTCTCTCATTATTGCTTGGATTTATAAGGATTTTTCAGAATTTTTCAGCCTCAACAGGTCAGTCCTCTAACCAGTTCTCTGGTTTGGCAGTTTCTTGGAACAGTTTTGTGCCTTCCTCACCAGAACCACATCCAACCATTGGTGCGAAATTACATCAATTACATAACTTTGAAGGCTGATCTACATACCAGATCCATCTGTGGACAGATCTGGTCATTCTACCATAAATTTTTTGGACGCCAGGCACTGTATTTTTTGCTCTTTTTTTTTTTTTTCTGGGCTGCAACAGTAAACCTGCTCACTTCTAATACTTCTCTGCTGCTTCTCTGATATTGTTTCTACAATTGTTTGTGCTAAATCATGGACAAAATAGACAATTCCTGTTAAACTGGATGGTACAAATTATATGAGTTGGTCCTTTCACCTCAAAAACTTTGTACACAAGCTTGTCAGGAGGTTACAACCATATGACCTCTGTGGAACAAGGTCTGAAAGGTACTCAGTCTTATGTCTGAAATGACACTATAACCACAGCAAATGGTAATCAACTGGCTATTTCCGGAATAGGCTCCCTGGAATTTCCAACATCATCTGATAAATCATTTGTCCTTGATAATGTTTACTTTGTTCCACACCTTTCTGCGGACTTAATTTCAGTTGGACAACTTGATGATCGTGGCTATCTTGTTAGTGTGATTCAGGAACGGCAAACTGGGAAACTGATCAGGACGGAGAGTAAGCATGGCAAGCTATTTCTTCCGGACACTCGACATAGTTCCATTATTGCTTCCTCTATGAATGATTTGAATAATGTGTGGACCACTTAGCACAGACTCCTTGGTCATCTACATAATGATCGTTTGATTTCTTCGTTTAGACTTGGATGTTTGTAGAAATCTATTACTAATAAAAGTCTTTCTACTTTTGCAAATACTAAATGTGAATCATGATGTTTGAGCAAAAGTCATGTGATTCCCTTTCCTATTCATTACTCCCGTGCTACTAAGCCCTATGATATGGTTCATACAGATGTTTGGGGAATTGCTCCTCACTTGAGTCGGAATGGGTACAATTATTATGTCAGCTTTATCGATGATCATTGTAGGTATACTGGGATTTATTTTTTAAAATCTAAAGCTGATGTGTTTTCCACCTTTACAAAGTTTTATCATATGGTAAACACCCAATTCCAAACTCAAATCAAAGTGATTCGCTCGGACTCTGGTGGTGAATACATATCTTTGGCATTCTCATCATTTTTATCTGAAAAGGCATAATTCATCAAAAATCTTGCCCACACACACCACAGCAGAATGGCATCACTGAAAGAAAAAATCGGCACATTCTAGAGACTGTTCCTACCTTAATTGTAGAAGCACTAGTGCCTCCACAGTTTTGGTGTGAAGCAACCCACACGGTGGTGCACATCATCAATCGCTTACCATCCTCTATCCTGCATCAAACTTCTCCATATGAGTGTCTCTTTGGAAAACCACCATCCTATGATCACTTAAGGATTTTTGGTTGCGTATTCTTTGTTCATCTTCCATCCATTGAAAGAAACAAACTCTCTCCACAAGCTGCCAAATGCATGTTTTGGGGATATGGCGATGAGCATAAGGGATTCATATCTTATGACCCTAAAGAAAAGAGAATTCGCATATCGTGCAACGTTGTGTTCTTAGAACACATCCCCTTTTATTCTCTCCATACTGAAAAACACCAGTCTAGCTCTCCTACCTTCCAAAATTCCACGAATCATTACCTCTTCCCCCATCTATTACACGGGTCTATGCATGGCGTCCAAAATTTACACCGCCAGCTACTCCTGCACCTGATCCACCCATATTGCCAGCTCCTGCATCCTCAGGTATCAATTCTTTGTCTCCTCCAAAATTAAGACGCTCTAGTCATCTATCTGTGCCACCTGACAAATATGGTTTTCCTGCCCTTCTCGCCTCTCCATATCCTATTCCAGTTCCCACTTCTTATTGACAGGCGTAAAAAATACCCTACTGGTGTGATGCAATGAATGAAGGACTACTAGCTCTTTAATCTAATTCTACATGGGATCTTCTTCCCACTCCG
Source organism: Umbellularia californica (assembly GCA_028538565.1). Classification (NCBI taxonomy): domain Eukaryota; kingdom Viridiplantae; phylum Streptophyta; class Magnoliopsida; order Laurales; family Lauraceae; genus Umbellularia; species Umbellularia californica. The sequence goes on along the minus strand of JAPQWN010000005.1, from coordinate 35,573,235 downwards.
CCAGATGCTTCCATTGTTGGCAATAAATGGGTCTATTCTCTCAAGGTTCATTCTAAAGGGAGTCCGGATAGGTATAAAGCACGCCTTGTTGCACAAGGATACAAGCAAGAGTATGATACTAACTATGAGGAAACTTTTGCACCGGTTGCAAAATTGACAATTGTGCATTGTTTGCTCAGTATTGCCACTTGCCAAAATTGGCCACTCTAGCAAATGGACATAAAGAATGCCTTCTTACATGGGGACCTTCAAGAAACAGTATATATGAGACCACCACCAAGATATGCCTATCCTCCGAAGCATGTCTGTAAATTGAAGAAATCACTATATGGTCTCAAACGGGCCCCTCGTGCTTGGTCCGAGAAATTCCGATCTGCTATTCAAGCAAAATTCTACCAAAGTCCAAATGATAGCTCTTTATTCTTCAGACGTACCTCTCGTGGCTGTACTATACTGCTAATATATGTGGATGACATCATTATAAGTGGAAATGATGTGATTGGAATATCTAAACTCAAGACTTATCTTATGAGATCCTTCAAAATGAAAGGTGTTGGGTGCTTGACTTACTTCCTTGGCTTGGAAATCTCTCGATCAAAACATGCTGCAGATTTAGTTAAATCAGCTCGTCTTGAAAATGCAAAGCCATTTGACACACCTCTAGAGCTCAATGTTAAAATTTGGAAAATTGATGGAAATCCCCTAGAGGATCCAACACTCTTTCGTGGTCTCGTAGGCAACTTGATTTACCTTACAATGACTTGGCCGGATATATCTCATGTCATTCACACAGTCAATCAGTTCATCAATAATCTTCATAAGCCACATCTACACGAAGTATATTGCAAACTACGGTACATTAAAGGCACTCTCAATCGTGGTCTATTCTACTCTGTCACTAATTCAATACAGTTACAAGCCTATGCTGATGCTGACTAGGCTAGTTGCCCAGACCCGTCGTTCCACTACCGGGTGGTGCATGTTTCTTGGAAATTCTATCATATCATGGAAATGCAAGAAACAACCTACTCCTTCCAAATCATCTGCCAAGGCTGAGTATCGATCTATGTCTTCAGCAAGCAGTGAAATTGTATGGCTTCGTCGATTACTTCGAGAACTTGGTGCATTTCCTCTCAATTCATCTCCGCTTTATGCGGACAATACCAGCGCCATTCACATTGCCAAGAATATTGTCTTTCATGAAAGGACTAAGGATATTGAGATCGACCGTCACTTCATTCGGCAACAAGTTGTCTCTGATATCATCCATTTGCCTTATGTCTCCTCTCATGATCAATTGGCTGATGGCTTCACCAAGGCACTCCCTCGTGATCGTCACAATTGTATCTATTCCAAATTGCTGCTCTGTTCTAAGACGCATCAATTTGAGGGGGAGTGCAGAGATCAGGCCTCTCAAAAAAAGTCCCAAATCAATCAGGCCCATCAAGAGAAGGCCCAAATTAGTCTAATGACACTCACGTGACATATTCTAAAGATAACAGTCAACATGGACTGTCTGTATACATATCTGTACATACTAATTTTGTAGCCCATTACATCTTTCACATTTATTCCTAGGATGTAATCAAGCTATGACAGATTATGATTGATTGTAATCAGCCCTAAACTGGGTCATTTATATCTAATAAAAGGAGGGTTGATTCCCACATTAGGTATGACCAATATTCTGCAATTCTTCTTCTTCTTCATGTTTCGTACTATCAAGCTGATGTAAGATAAGCTTACAGTTATGATCTTTTAAAATTTGCATCCGGATCTGCTCTTCATCCATCCACCTGTTAGATTTCTTTCTTTCTAGTTTTGGAAGTGGAATAGTATTAGGACTTCCATGTGGTGTTTCCTTTCCTTATTTGTTGAAGAGTTAAGACATTTTGAGTGATTGAGATGTTCAGAATTTTTTTTAAAGATAATATATTGCAAGTGTGTGGGATGTCCAACCCTAAGCTTTGTTTCATTATATATATTTTTTTAATTAAAATTGCTTTGTTGCAATTTTCTATTCTCTTCTCCATTGGTTTCAAGAGTGTCTCCCAAGGATTGAAACATTATTCAAGAGGTGGATTTGTTAATTGGGGTAAGCTTTCTACAAACTTTTCTTCTTGTGTTTGCTTGACTTGATGTTGATTTGGGCTAGGGATTCAAATTGTGCTTTCCAATCAATTGGGGCTCCGCGTTGGATGGATCAACATGCATTGAAGATCAAGTGGTTGATTTTTTAAATAAAGCTATCTTAAAAAGACAGGTGTCCATTGTTCTATCCAGGATGGCATCATAGATATCTATGAAGCAGTTTGAGGGGAGTTTTAAAAGATGTTCATGGACTTATCTACTGATTTGTTATTTTTTCAGAATTTAGGGACTGTCTTTTTATCATAGAAAAATAACTTTTTCTTTGTAATTCCTAAAAGTTCAATTAATATAAATATATAGAGCTAGTCGCCAATCCCAGTGGGATGAGTAGCTCCTTCTCCCTCCCTTTCCAAATTCTCTCTCCTCTTTGAACTGTATTCTTCTCCTTGTTTTCTCCCACTTCACCTTCTTTCACTTTAATTCAAATCTTCATCAATTTAAAGGTATTTCAAACTATGCCATTCTCATAATGGCAACTAAAAAAGTAATGTAAATGATGCACTACTCATAAGCGACAATGGGAACGGACCTCAACTGTGTACACTAATAACCATGTTGTAAGTGACAACTGAGGCTGCCAATTTTTCACAGGTTATCAAAGTTTTTGAGCTACAGTGTTCTTGCTACAGTTTCTTATACATGTAGACAAGCTAATAGGATGATTTAAGCCTATAATATAGTATAAATTCTCTTAGAACATATAAGAAAAAAACATACATGATGGTGACATTTGTAGGAGGAGTAAGAGTGCCTGAAACATTTGAAAGAAGATTATTCTGGAAATCCCTGCAAAATTTGAAACATATAGAACAAATTTAGAGGAAAAAGAGTCATTAACTTAAACTTATGAATAAAGCACCTCCGAAGCAAGATAGCATTTTATCTTAAGACAATGCAACCCCTGGAACCTCTCATTTGTGCTGCTGTGTGGTATCTTAGATACTGAGCATGTTTGGAATGTAGTTCAACAGAGAGCACAAGCAAATCACAATGTGCCATTGGTACAGCAGCTGTTGTTAAAGGGTGTCGAGTGTCAACCAGACAAGCTGGTCCGCAAGCTACTCAGCTCGCTTGATTTTAGTCGAGTTTGAGCACAGGTTTGAATGTTTCATGAGCAAGCTTGATCTAGGCTATAAGGACACAGCCCCAGAAATAATATTTAATTAGTTTTTGCAATTTTTTTAAGGAATTATATAATAATAGTAATAATACAATGTGTAGAATTCAGCCACTTTGAATTAGGGCACAATTAGGGTTCGATTACAGTTTTGATTTGGATGCAATTAAAGAGCAATTAATGGAATTAATTAATTAATAACATTTGGCCACTCTAGTAATTAAGTAGGATTAATTAATATAGTTAATTAAATCATGATGGAGCCCACATGGGGCCCATTAGTTGAGTTCATTGGTTATCCCATTGGCAATATATGTCTGATGGCATGCCATCCGAGAAGTCCTAGTTGACGAGTACCATTAATTCCTTGAAAAGATAAGAGGAACCAGAAGTCCCAATTAGAGGATAAGAAAACTGCCAAACGGAGCATGCATCTAAGGACCCAATTCGAATCAGATGCAAGAAGAAGACTCTCCACTAGAATTACAGCTCTTAGTTCTAGAAGGAAAGTAACTTAATAGTTAGTTACCCTATTTAGCCACAATAGGAGTCATTGCACACAAGTTGGAAAGGGAAGTCCTAAATCATTAGGAGAACTAATGGTAGTTAGAAGGATTAGTCTTAATGCAATTAGGAAAGCCAATTATAATAGGAAACTTGCAACAAAGAGTCTATATAAGCATTGTATGCCCATAGAAGGCTCACTCTCCCATTCTCTCTCATGCACAACTAGAAGGGGAGGTTACTATTTTGGGAAAGTTACTATTTCAGGAAGGTTTCTATTTCGGGAAACTTACTATTTTAGGAAACAAGTTCTCCACATTAGGATTTCAGCTCCTAGTTGAAACTAAACTTGAGAGCCAAACCAAGCCTATATAAAGCCACAAACCTCCACTTGACCAATCACATTCTTTCACACAACTAGAAGCTAGAAGGAGAAAGAGAGGAGAAGAAACAAAGGGATGATTATTGATTAGGGAAATGTAAATTTGGGATTCGAGCACATTTCCTCAACAAGAAACATCAACCAAAAGATAATCAAAGGCAAGTAAACAAATCTGATTAATTGAACATGCATGATTTCCTCGGATTCTAACTGATTCTAATCTAGAAACCCAAAACTAAGCCTAAATATGAAATTGATCTAATGTGAACATGTAAATTGAACTCAAAACCTAGAATTCTAAGGGCCTGATCACCATGATAACAAGTATGCAAGAATGTCAAGGAGAGATGATCTCCACTAGGCCCTGGGCCATATACAGAGTTCCCACCATGGCAGAATGTAATGGAAATCCTTTATGGCTCTTGTGAACCAAAAAGGAAACTTTTGGATACCATTTTTGCTATTTTTCCTGCGACTATTGCCTTCTCCGGAAACCTTGTCTATATTAACTAGGCCATGTGGTGTGCCTCTTTGTATTCTATGCCATGATCATTACCTACCTATATATTATCTTCTTCTTAAGAATTAATTTAGTGATACGGGCTACCCTATCATGCACAATCTTGCATTGTTATCTTAACCTTGACCTCAAGTGATCATTACTTATCTTTTATTCTATTTGGGATTGTACGAGATATTTTGAAGGCTTGCTTGGTAGGTTTTTGTAAAGCTAACACACTCTTTGGCACTTTACATGTGAGGAAGTAGTTAATAATCTTGAGGATAATACATACAAAGGGGGAACCTCAGAAAACAAAAGAGTAAGTAAGCATGATGTAGTCTAGAGATGTCAAATGACACTTCATAGGAATGTTAAAATTGATTTTGTTTCTTATTTGATGTAGACAATTAAGGTTTATTAATGAATTAGGTTTATTATACTTGTGTTGTGTTATGAATGTCTGTTATTTGATGATTAAAAGAAATCCTGCTACAATTTGATTTCACCTAATCTCACAAATGAAAATATGATTTACCGTGCACGTCAATGATGAATTTTATATGCACTCATCACTTTTCAATGAAAACATGCATCAATATTAGAGAATTTAGTACACGTAATTCAAACTTATCAAAATGACACCATAAGTTTATTATTTGATTTTGGTTAAACCTAGACTTTAAAGTCTGATTTAATCATTTAACTAAATTCAGAAAAATTGGTTTATGCTCTATTTATCATGTGAAGTTTTAAAAATAAAATCCCATTGCAAACTGATTTGACCTATCCCGGCATTGCGGAAATCACATTTCACAAAACGAAATTCAGACTTCAACAATAGCCGGATTTAAGGGCATCATGACCTAAGAAGCATGGACACGGACACGACACGGACACGCCGACACGGCATTTCTCAAAAACGTAGGTCACGGACACATCGGGACGTAGGTCACGGACACGTCGGGGACGCATTAATATTTAATAATAATAATAATAATAATCATAATAATATATCTAATCATATACTAAAAGATAATATCATTTTAACTTTGCAATCAATTTTACAAACGGCCCTCTTCTCTTTTCTTTATTACAACTTTAATACTTTTCTCCAACTAAAACAGCCAGCGTGTCTCCAACATGTCCAAGTAATAAAATATAAAAAACATAAGTAGGACACCATTTTTGGCGTGCCAAACACATGGCTGGGCATGTCCATGTCCAACAGCCGGCCCCGGAGAGTTGTGTGTGCTTCCTAGGGCGTGACACTACCCCTTTTCCTACATGGGCCACCAATCTATATAGAAAAACATTTCATCAATAGCGTCATCGATTGCCTGTGTTGGACATGCTAGAACCATCTCAAACGAGCCTCTCTTAATTCATCCCTTATTGATGTAATCCTTAAATACTCCCGAAAAAACTCATTTCTGATTCTCTTTCCTAGTTTAAATACATCCATCTCAACATTCTCATTTCCACTACACTCATTTAGTGCACGAGTTGCTTCGTGATTGGCCAACATTCTGCTCCATAGATCATAGCTGGTCTAATTGTTATCATGCATAATTTTCCCTTCAATCTTGTTGGTATGTGCCGATCGCAAAGTACTCCAGAAGCAATTATCCACTTCAACCATCCTGCTCTTATCCTATATTCTACATCTTCCCCAATCTCTCCATCTTCACTAATTATCGAGCATAAATGACAAAATGAATCTCTTTATTGTATGATATCTCCCAAACTTTCAATTCTCATAGGAATTTCACCTCTTTGAACATCCCCACTGAAATTGTAATTCATATATTCTATCTTTGTACAACTGATATTAAAATCCTTGGAATCTAAAGCATCCCTCCATTTCTCAAGTTTCACATTCATGCCATGTCTCAATTCATCCACCAACACTATCATCATCATCATCAAAGCCTTGTCTCGACTACATTGGGACCGGCTACAGAAATTCTATTTCTCCATTTCAATTTATCTTGAGCTACATCTTGCATAAGTTGCACTTCTTCATATTTATCCTTACCACCTCCATCCATGTCATCTTTGCCCTACCCCTTTTCCATGGTGGGCCATCAACCTGCATAGAAAAACCTTTCCTCAACAATTCTATTCTTATCCTGCGTTGGACATGCCCAAACCATCTCAAATGAGTCACTTTTAATTTATCCCTATTGATGCTGCCCATATATGCTCATGAAAACACTCATTCTTGACACTATCTTTACTAATTTTACCATATATCCATCTCAATATTCTCATCTCTGGTATACACATTTTGTGAATGTGTTGCTTCTTGATTGGCCAACATAACTGGTCTAACTACTTCCCAATAAGATTTTCCCTCCATTCCTTGCGGTATGCACTGATCACAAAGTACTCCAAAAGCTAGTCTCTACTTCATCCATCCTGCTCTTATCCCATGTTCTACATTTTCCTCAATCTCTCCACCATCACTAATTAACGAGCCAAGATATCAGAATGAATTTCGTTGTGGTATCTCGAGTCTAGAGCTTTAATTCTCATAGGAGTTACACCACTTTTCACATCTCCACTGAAGTTGTAATTCATATATTATGTCTTTATATGAATTATTTTAAAGCCTTGGATTCTAAAGCCTCCTATTGTTTCTCAATTTTGCATTCATATTATCTCTCAATTTCCACACTCGTTACCGCTCCTTCAGACATGTCTTTAATGATATCAATATAACCTCTCAGGACACTCCTATCTAGAACCAACCAAATCAAATCTCTAGGTACCTTGTCGTAAGCTTTCTCTAGATTGATGAAGAGCATATGAAGATTTTTCGTCTTCTCTTGGTGGTTTTCACTAATGTCTTAAGTGAGAAGATGGCTCCATAGTTAAACACTTAAAATACCTAGCATGAATCTAAATTGAATTTCAAAAATCTTACTCCCTTGTCAAAGTTGTTGCTCCATTACTCTCCCCCAAAGTCTCATAGTGTGATCCATAAGTTTAATCACACATTAATCAGTGCAACTTTGTATACCTCCTTTGTTCTTGTATAAAGGTACTACAACACTTTTTCTCCATTCATTCAACATTTTCATTGTCCTTAATATCTTATTGAAGAGCCTAGTTAACTAAGCTCATCCAATCTTGCCTAAGCATTTTCAAGCCATTATTAGAATGCCATATTGACCAGTAGCCCTTGTTGTCATAATTCTTTGCCAATGTTTTCTTCACTTCTGCTACCCCTAATTCTGCAGTAAAAGGTATGTATTGTTAACTAAGTATCCCCCTCTCAATCATAAGTTCCTATTAATCGTCGATTTTAAGTTCATTAAAACATTTTCTCCACCTTTCTTAAATACCATATCTTTCACTAAAACCCTTTGGTCTTCATTTTTATACATCGAACATTATCTAAATCCTTACATTTTCTTTTTCTCATTTTTAGCAAGCTTCAAAATATCATGCTCCTATTATTGTTCTCTAACTTATTACATAGGTTATCATATGCTTTGAACTTTGCATCACTTACTACTTAGTTTCTTTCTATCCCTTCTTATACATTTCATAATTTTCCAAATTCCTAGTTCCATGTCGAACTTTATAGCAACGTCTTTTCTCTTGAACAGCTTCCAGAACCTCTGACTCCCACCACCAGGTCTCTTATCAAAGCGTCTTCTCCCTTTTGACTCTCCAAGCAACTCTTTTGGTACCTTTGTGATATAATCAACCATTTGATCCAACATCGCCAAAGTTTCTCCCTTCAAATTCCCTTCTCCTCCCTCAATCACTTTATACTTTAATATTATTGCCATTTCCCCTTTATATATCATGATTGAAATCTCTACTTTTCCTTCATCATTTTTCCAACCTTATAAATATCTCTCCGTTTCTCTTTGTTTCTAACTTATTATTTAAGTCATTACATGCTTTGGACAAAATGAAAACCTTTTGGATCTTGACAACATTATTTCCACTAAAGGAAAGTGTGCATGTTTTATTGACCGTTCTCATTCAATATTAAGTGTGCATTTTTTAGAATTTTGATTTTATTTGGATTGTTTAGTAGTATCAAGGTAAATAAAACTTCTAAAACTAAAAAAAAAAAAAAAAAAAAAAGGTCATCTTAGAGATGGACAAAAAGGAAAGTTATCTTAGAGATGGACGAGTGGTTTGGATGAATTTTAGAGTTTTTAAGGTCTTATAGGGAGCACTTTCTATCACCACCAGTTGGTCGAATGCTCTGTATTAGCACAGAAATTTCAGATTTCAGCAATTTATGCAGCATATTTTCCTTCGTCTTTCTCCTTGTATCAATTATCTTCTCAAGTGGATTGAGGATATTAAGCATTAATCCAGTGATTAAAATTATTAACTATATTTTTAGTCCCTTTTTTCTAATTTTCTGGAATTTCTGAATTTCGGTTTGGAAAGATAGACGACAGTATTTTTCAATCAGGTCTGCATCAATATCTAGTGGCGCTAAAGTGCTTCCCAACACTAGTCAATGATGAGGCCTTTCTAACCTCCATATTTAGGGTTTTCTATGCGTATTGAGAAGAAACCCTACAACTCATCAAATTTACGATTACAATTGTTTACACCCACAATTATGGAATCGGTTGTTAAATTTTTCATTCATTTTTGCCTTTTTACTGTGTAAAGATACAACAACATTGAAACATTCCCTTAGTTTAAGCAAGAAGGAAAAAATTCCTTAAGTTCAGCATAGATCAATTCCGCTTTAAGGTCCATTTTATCTTGCCCCTGAACTGTAATGTTTTGGCCATTTGAGCATTTAAAACATTAATAAATAGTTAGAGAATATAAAAAAACAAAACACTAGGATGCTGAAGATATATGAATAACTACTTAGTTACATCATTATGCAAAATATATAATGCACTGCAGTTAGTTAAACTACCATAAATCAGTATGTGACTTTAATAGTAAAGAAATAGTAAAAATTAAGGCTGTGAAATACATCACTGTGACCCTTGTGCCCCCATGTAAAGATTTAATTAAGGTCATTTTGGTCCCCAAAAGAACTGAAGAAAAAGGTGGGAGCTTAGCTGCTGAGTCGATTTAAAAACTGAAGAAAAAAGAGAAAAAAGTGGGAGCTTATCTGCTGAGTCAATATCAGGTGAAATGGACCAAAGTTTCTGGTAAAAGATTTATATAATGACTCCGCAATGAACCAGTGACCAAAATGGAACGTTTTGGCCAGTTTAGCCTCAAAAGAAATGAAAGTTGAGAACTATGTTTTTCGAACAAAAGATTTGATGCTGAATCTTAAACACAATCCCTGGAAGCATTTTAGGAAAAGCAATTAAAAACGATAGCTTAATAGATTTTGATCTCACAAGGTAAGATTCCTAGTTGCACTTGTGAAATCCTGCCAAATGGTGGATGGAATGGAACCACTCAATGAATTGTTCTCAAGAGACCTGCAAGGCAAAATAATTACATTTTAATCCCGTATGGCATAATAGACAATTCAATGAACACAATTTAAACTGAACAATGAATGACCATGAAGTGATTATCAGTTGCAGCTAACAAGCAACAATTTAAAAACAGTAAGCTCAAACATAAATTAGCATACAATCGAAATATGGCTGATTTAGTACAAAAATCATGTCACATTGAACCATCAAACAAAAAAAAAAAAAGAATAGGGAGTAATTTGAAAGAAATTCTCACAATCTTTGGAGAAGTGGAAGCCCAGAGAAGTTTGCAGGAATAGTTCCATTAATATTATTTTCCGATAAGTCACTGCATACAATAAAAAAAATCAACTGCATTAACACATTAGGGTCAATAAGATTAGTGATATCATAGTTCAATCAATATTCTTAGGAATTAAAAAGCAGGGTGTGCATGTCTTGGAAATGGATTTCCATTTTGCCTATTACGTGAAAGATCCAACCCGCTAAAAAAAGCGTATGGACCTTGCTTATCTGTTATCGGACCAAAACTCATTGCATCACCATTATTTTAAAGGGTCCAAAGTTCAATAAGTATAGTTTTTACTAAGCTTCAATCCAATGGTGGATAACAGTTAGATCATTGTCAAATTGGGTTGAGTGCCAAATCATGGGGGGACTCTGAATGTGTGTGTAGGATTGGATTGACCACAGGTGGCCACATTGTACAATTATTCGTTCTGCTAAGTGTTATTGCCTTTCACAATATGCATTCTTGATGTGATTTCATTATATGCATGTTTGTCTCATAAGTTATGTTCATAAGATTATGATATGATTCGAGTGATTACTTCATGATTCACTCTGTTGAATACTAACAATTCTTATGTGTAAGAACCCAACCCGTTAATCGGGCGATTAGAGTTAATTAATTGTGTTGTTGGCTTTTTAAGTGGGATTAGCTTTTAATTAATTAAGTTTGTGGGTTAGATTAGCTTTTTAATAGCTTTGGGAAGTTTTGAGAGCCTTTGAACCTAGTTTGATGCTTTAGAGGACCCCCTTCGTAATTTCAGGAAAGCTTAGGGGGTTATTCGTAATTTTTTAGAAATTGTGATCGTGGGCTCATTAAATCTGGGACGTTATTTCAAACAACTTTTGCTTTTTACTCGCAATCTTTCGAAGCCTCGAAGCTCTTGAAAATTTTATGCTGAGCATTTTTCATGTTTTAAGTTTCTTTATCAGAGGTCCGGAAAGTCCCCAAACTCGCGTTCCAAGTTTTACTCATAAGCGGACCCCACTTTTCACCCATTATAAAAAAGGACCCCCCAGCTCCTTTCTTCTCATTTTCGTTCGTTCCAGCAAAGAGAAGCCCTGCAAGCTGCAACAAAGCTCTTTCTTTCTCTCTTCTTCTTCTTGTGCTTTGCCTCAAAAATCAAGGGGGACTCTCACCAAATTGAAGAAATGACTTCACTATCTTCCTCCACTTGATCTCCTTTACGTGTGGACACCATTTTCACGAAGAACCCACCTTGGCAGCCCCTCTTTCCACTGATTACGTTCTGGTTGGACCCTTTGGAGGTTAGCCCTCATCTTCTGTGTTAGAACGTGATTCTACACCCCTTGAGGAGTGTGTATGCCAACATGCAAAGCCTCTCTCCCTCTCTTTCTTTACTTTCCATTTTTGGGTAGATTTTAGGGTAATTTTTGGGGGCTTTTGTTCTAGGAGATTTCCAGCAGTTCAGGGAGTTGAGAAGTAGTTTTTGGAAGCTCCCAATCTTGAGGCAAGTGTTTAATTTCAGTGATCTTACATGCATTCTTAGTTTAATGGAAATTGTTAATGTGTTTAAGAATGTTTCCTTCCATTTTGATCACAGTTTATTTGTCTAGAAGTGGTGAAATTCTGTTTATCCATGATCTTTTTACTGTTGTCCAACGATCCTTGAATCCTATTTTTATTGTTGTCCAATGATCCTTGAACCCAACCCCGCATGACTTAAGCTAATTGTTTGACCCCGGGAATATTTGTTGAGCTTTGTACTCACCCCGGTAGGTTGTCCGGAGGCATGTAGGTGTACGGTGGAGTTGGGGATGTACATGATTAGAGCTTGGGAAGTAGGCTACATTATTGCAGTGCCAAAGAATTATTCACCGACCACTGAACTCTAAGCACGCGCAAAGCTAACCCCCGCTAACCCGACATGCCAATGGCAACCCAAACGCCTAGGATTAGTATTTGTAATGGTTCCTTGACTGTCATACTAAACTAGTTTGTCAAAACTTCCAGTTATTGTTACTATTGTACGCCCTTTCCGCATGATTCTTTAGTACATTTTCCGTACCCGACCTTCACTTAGCACAAATGGTTTTGCACATGCATATGGGGTTGTAGCGAGCACTCGTTGCCCTGCTTGCACCTACACTTAGGGTCCATGACATGGTGTTCGGGTTGTGTAGCGCGCATTCTTTTGCTCCGCTCCTTTCCGGTCACCTGGATCTGCCTTGCACTTCTTTTACCCATTCGGGTTGAGCCATTCCTTGTCGGATTGCTGCCCCATTTTTCTAGAAATTTAGGATCATGCCCAATTATGCTTTTTTCGTCATATTTCTCCCCAGTTTGCGATATTATTTTAATTTTACTCCACGTATGTCTCGTATGTTATTTTCGGGCATCCCGAGGGGTACTATTTACGCATATATATCCCAAGTATGAATTTCCTCGTCCGTGTATTCCAGGTACACCTAGTATGTCTGATTTGTAACCCGAATCGGCACCACTAAGCTTGGGCACTCTCTTCGGTCTGATCAACCGGTTTGGGGTTCGTAATCTATACTAACCAGCTGCAGTTTGGAGTTTATTTTCCATTGAGATGCTCAATGCGAGATGTTCTTTGATGCGTGCCATGGCCAATCTACGTATGTATGTATGTGCCAGCTATAAAGCCTCCTTGTGATGTATGGCTTACTATATTTATAACATTGTTCTATGTATGTATGCTCTCCGTTACCGCGTGTATCGGTGAGAAAGTAGCGTTATGTGGTTTTCCATTTTACTAGACTTCTCATGATACAATCGGTGCTTTATCTGTCACTCATGTTCCTTCTTATCTTAGCATGTCACCCAAGTATGCCCTTGCATTGTTCCAGGTTATCTGAATCTGTTATAATTATCCAATTCAAAAGTTGTACTTGCAAACATGTTATTTGCTCTTATCAAACACCTGCCAGCTATCGTGTTTGACTCGTTCCACTTTGGTATTGTAGGTACTTCCCCCGTTGCCTTTGAGATGGAGCCTAAGGAGGCGGCAGAAGAGCCGTATGGCATAACGGTCTGGTGCCTGGATGATGTCATCTAGACGACACATAGTACAAGAGTGGCTATAACATTTTGGGGAGTGTTATTACTTTTTGGGATTTTGTTGTATAGCCAATGTTGCCTTTTATTTTGGGAAATGTAATTAAACTTTATCCTTTGTGTACATATTCTAACATAATGTTATGGGAATGCCATGTTAATAATGTGCCCCATCTTTGATGCATGTCTTTTATTTATTCTTGCCCCGTATGTATGTTTTGTTACAAGTTTCCGCTAAAATATTATTCATGTCTAGTAAGATTGCGTATGGGATCCTCACTGCGGAAACCTATGGTAAACCTCGCGAGCGCCGGCTAAATATTCCGTACTGTTCTGAGTGAGCAAAGGTTTCGGCTCCCCCGGGCCAATTAGGTCCTAATCCGGTCCTGGGGCGTGATGATAAGTGGTTAATTGTTTATAATTAGAGTCATAATATTTGATTTATCTTATGCTAGTCATAGCCATTTTATTTGATTTTACATATTCTTTGTTGATTTTTATGCAAAGGCAAAAAGGAGCAAAAAGAGAAGAATTAATGAAGAGAAGTGGGCGTGAATCACAAAGTAGGGCCAAGGGGGATCCACATCCATTGCTAAAGGTAGAATTTCAGAATTTAGGAAGTCCTATTCAAGTTAAAAGAGGAATTCAAGAATGGAGAAAAACAAGGAGAAAAAGCAGGAAAGTGAAAGGAAGATTTCAAGCCAAGATAGAAGTCCAAAAAGAGGGATCCCACACTCATGTTACACGCACCATATGGGCCCACTTTTATTCTCAAGTTTCATATTTAATTCCTTGCAATTAAAATTCAGATTGGTAGGCCACATGTGAGGAACTTTATATAAAATACAAGTAAGATCAGAATTAGAAAGTGTTGCTAATTAAGAAAGAAGATTCCTATTCTATTCTAATTAGGAAGCATACTTATAAAGAAAGATGGAGATCTAATCATACAAGAAGGGAAGCCTAAAAAGGAGGAGATTCTTTAAAAAAGAAGGCTGTTGCAAGACTTAAAAAAGAGATATGAACAGTGCACGTCCAGCATAAAGTGAGCCATCATCCAGCCACAAAAAAAAAGCATAAAAACCAGTTAACATCATCCCATAAACCCTATTTTTCCCATACAGCCACCTTTGAAGCATTCTTTGGAGCATCTTGGAGAGCTTTTGGAGCGAGAAAAAGGGAAAAAAGCTGCTGGCAGGATTCTTTTTCTTCTTCAATATTCAAAGTTCTTCTTATGGCTCTATTTTTTATTTTGTTTTCAATTCCATATATGAGTAACTAATTTTTTAGGGCCAGGGTAGGGTGTAGTTGAAACCCTAGCCTAATCTATGTAGTCTCTTTTGGCATCTTTTAATTCAGATTTCAGTTTTATTAGTTGAGATTCTAAACCATGTTTTTAATTGATGAGTTGTGTACATGCCATGCCAACCATGTGATGTTCAATTAATTTTAAGAGTAGCTAACTTAATTTTGATTGATCTTGATGTCAAGCATCCAGGGTTTAGAACCATGAATAATCTAAGTATATGCCATGCTTAGACTCATGCATTTATCATTCCCATTGTTTTTATGCATTATGTGTGTTTTGACTAGGACATATACCATGCTTAGTTTTTGCATCATAATGAATAATTCATGTAGTATGCCACTCATGAATTGGGTTTAGGGGAATAATAATCTAGACGCATATGCCATGGTCTAGGTTGATAGATGTCACTAATAAAATCTGTTTTTTAATTAAAAGATAATAAGAGACATGCATAGGATTGGGTAGGGGAGTAGATGAAACCCTAGTTCATTCATTATCATTGTTTTCAATTCTAATATTAGTCGTGTGTTTTAGATTAATTTCCATTTAGCTTTTGATAATTTAATTTACTGTTTTTAGTAGTTTAATTCAAACTTTCATTATTCAATTGTTTCTTTTAATATTCTGATTTTTAGTTGCTTTTGACATTGTTTTATCACAAGTCTTCATGGGATCGACCTCGTACTTACAATTCACTACACTACATAGTGATCTTGTGCGCTTGCGAGTTTTAATTGTGTGCATGCTAGTAGCTTATTTCTATGTTGCTTGGTGCATACCACGTGACACTATGAATCCAAACATGAGTACAATTCCTATTCGTCAATTCCGTACAATTCATGGTTATCCTTATTTTTCTTGAATTATTGATCCACCCTTGTCTTATGACTATGTTGATTTACTTGCTGGGCTTTAGCTCATTATGTTATAATTTTCTAGATGATGCAAAAACATAGATGTGCTTTGGATGGCCGGGAATGAGTAGAGGTCGAAGTGGAAACTTTTTTAGAAGTTCAGGGATTTTCTAAGGATTTCAGTTTTATAGATTTACTTATTTAGTAGTTTTGGTTAGTCGGAGCTTTAATTCGGTTTTGTAAGTTCCAAGAGGACTAAACATATTTTATCAGTTCGGTTTGTTTAAGACACTTTAATGCTTAATTAATTAATTGCATCATTATTAGTTAGGCTCTGGTTTACTGTAATTGTGCGTGCATTTTGATCAATGATTTGACCCATACTTACATATGAGTTCATGCCACGGAATTCAAGGTGCCAGATTCTGGGGTGTGACAACTGACAAAAGAGTCCCTAGGTATTCAAAATTGAGTCCATGGGGAATCATCTCTAGTGTGGGAGATGAGTCTAGTAGAATGGGGAAGTCACTAAAGGTGTGGGGGGTTTTAAAGCTGGTTTGTTGAATAGAGTTCGTTTAAAGTTAGATAATCGAGTGAACCCTGTTATAGTCTTTTCCCTAGATTGTTTTGGGTGGTTACCAATAGGAATGTTCTATTAGTACCATAGTCATATATGCGTTTCACTAGTGTTGTCAATTCCATGTCAAGTCCAAGAACTTGCCTATGGAAGTCTCTACAAACAAAGATCAAGTTCTAAGACATAAGATCAAGTCTTGGAAGGGCCTTATAGTTTATCAAGTCAAAATCTCTATAATGTGCCAACCTATTCAGGTATATGGACCTTAAGCAGACAAAGAATAGGCACTTGAAACCCTTAAACCAAATAGTGAAATCAATAGGGTTGACTGAACAGAACAATTGAGTTGTTCAATCTTTAGGCCTCACAGCTAGCCGTAATAGGGGCACGGCTAACCGTAAGGCTTCAAGAAAGTCACCATAAATGCACTACGGTTGCTTTTCTAGAATGTTTTTTTTCAGCATTTTTGTACTTCGGTTAACCGTCTAGCTAACCCTACGGAAGTTCCATTATCAACTAAAAGATATTAGAACATTGTCTTCATTATTCAGGTGGGTTTTCATCATGTGGGCAATGAAGTTTGTGGGATTGCGAATTTGGTCGGAAAACAAAGGGTTGAGAGGCACCACTTTTGTGGGACCTTTATTGTAATTTTGTCTTTCTTGGGGTTTTGGTGTTTCTAGGCTCTTGCAGGTGGTACAAGTCTCTTATACCTAAATCTTTGTTTCCACATTAGCCTGTTCGTGTCACTATTTGTATTCCCTTCGTTATATTTTAATATGTTTTATGTTCTCTAATAAAAAAAATGTTTGATTTTTACAATTTTTTAACTTCTCTTGAATTTATATATGCCCTGTGAATTTCCATGTGTTCCTGGTGCTATTTTTCAGAATTTTTCATTTGATTTTTATGATATTTTACATGTGCAATCAAACCATGACCTGGACCCATAAACATATGTTTAATACATGATTGTATTCGGATCCGGATCCTGCATGCAGGACAAACCAGGTTACAGCCTCAAACATGCAGAGCTGTTGGCTGGATTTAAAAAATTCATAAATAGAAATAGAAACAAAGCAAACAAAGGACATAGAAAATGCTTTAGGAAGTCAAGAACTCTACATACATAGTCGTGATATTATTGGAAAGTTTATTTGTTGGTATGGGTCCATTTAGTTTGTTCCAGCTGAGATCCCTGAAACATAAAATACCAGCACCCTGTTAGATATGCTTATCATCAAATAGCAGCCCATTTATATAAAAATCATTCTTTTTCAAAAAAAAATTATGTAAAAATCATAGTTAATAAGACCAGAAAGATCACACTGAAGGCAAATCGTAAGATGCCAAGAATCTTTTAATGTCTCAAAACTCACAGATAACCAAGTGCAGGTATATTGCTTAGGTCGGGAATAGTTCCTTGCAAGCTACAGTTCCTAAGACTCCTGCAAAAGCCAAGTAGAAAAGAATGTATACTCTTTACATGCATTTTCTACAGTTGCATACATGGATGTTTATAGTCATCTCTATAGTACATACAATTTCAAAAATCTACATGATTCAGAAAAATATAAAGATACTAATTTTTAGCCAAAAAAAAAGACTATATACAGATAGACATTAACCTAGGTACATCCATAGATTAATCAACAAAAATTGAACATTGAAGACCATAATTAAAGTCATGCAAACTGTGGATAGAGGTCCTTCAAGTGGGCCTGTAAGCATTAAACATTTAAAATATGGGCAAGGTGCTTATCCAGCCCTAATTTATAGTTGTCAATTGTGTCTAGAACCTCATTTCTATTTGGCTCCATGCGGCAGTTGAGAAAGCCAAACCCGATTGATGGTGAACCCAAAACCCCAAATAAAAAAACCGACAGTAAATCCTACATACCTGTAAGGACCCAAACCTAGAAATCCCTATTTAGTTAATTTGAGTTATTTTCTTGCATTTTATAATTTTTTTCACTTTAGGGTTTATTTATTGTTTGTTTAGTGCGTAAGGGGTATTTTAGTAATTTTTTCTAATCTAAGTGGGCAGGATCCATTGCTAGAATTTTTCTTTCGGTGTTAAGTTAGCTTGGGTTTGTGTTTGGGGTCTAATGGTTTGAGTTACCCCAAGTCTAGATGGTGTTAAAGAGTTTTAGGGTTTAGTTTGGTGGTGGAAGACTAACACCATAGCCCTTGTTTGTAGCAACCTTATAAAAAGAAAGAGATGAGAGTCTCTGCAGTTTCTATCCATTGCTAGAGAAGGGAGGTAGATTAGAGTGGGAGATAGAGGAGAATTAAAGCATTTTGAAGACAATCAAAAGTAATTCAATCTCTTCCCCATGGATTAAAATAGTGGCCGTTACGGTACATCGGGCATAGCGGTCATTGAATTTAGCGCTGCTCTCATCTGTAGCGGCCGCTTATGGCTGCTACGGACTATCACTGATGGCTACTTTCAAAAAAAAATTAAAATGCATAGTAAAACTTATTTTTTCCTTCTTCTCTCCAAACAATATTTCTATGCAACTCTTCTACCCCTTTATGCTTAAAAGAACAACAAAAAAAAAAAAAAAAAAAAAAAAGATCTCGCAGAATTGAAGCTGATGCAAAGAGTTCCTCTCAAGAGCTCTTCTTTATGCAGTGTCCGGGCAAATGCCCCCTTTGGTAGAGGTGTTCTTTTCCACTCTCAACAAAAATACATTGTTCGTTTTGATGAAACTTAATTTATTATTTGGTTTGAACTTCAAACTTTTTTTAAGCATTACTTTATAATTTATGTAAAGTTGTGCTAAATTACTTATTTGAATTATGAATTTAGAAATGCATAATAGGTTCTTAGTATAGCTAACCAACATAAATACATCCGAAAAATTAGATCAATACTCTTATTTTATAATCATTCAGTGGCACAAAACTTTTATGCATTGATGGGACCGGTACATCCCCCGATCTCAGTTATTATAGGAAAAAAGTATAAAATTCTAACATTTTTCAATATTCTGAATTTTCTGGGTAGTTTTTCAAAAAATATTTGACAACTTTTTCGATTCACACTGCTACGTATCGTTGGCTACATAGAGTTTTGGCCACCGGCCGCTACACCCACAACAACCGCTATTTTGATCCTTGCTCTTCCCCAACTCCTAATCTTGGTTTAGGCAAGAGCTAAGCATGATTAGAATGTTCTTTAAATCTTTATCTAGTGTAGACTTCTTCCACATAATAATCATTATATGATCCATCAGCTGAAATTTTTAGGACTACATCTTGACCAAATTCTTTGAATTGTATTATTGAGAATAGCCAATGGTTGTTTATTGATTACAATCAAAGAGATTAACTCAAACCTAACCAATTAAGAACTCTAAACCACCCCCCCCCCCCCCCCCCCCCCCACAACACACACAAACCCAAGCTGGTATAAATAAGACTATAACTCGATTATAAAGGGAGAAAAAGAAAGGAAAGCAAGAACGACAAATGAATACAAGCCCAATCAGTGGAGCCTTCAATCAAAACAGATGGTGCGTCTATCCTAATCAATATGGTATACCTCCACTTCATATGATACAATGGTCCTCCATGATATGGTACGCCATAGGGACTACTTAATACCATCATGGAATATATCTCTCAACATCACCTCAGTTGAGATCTTCTTTGCTTTTTCCTTTTCATTCTCTTACTCGAATTCTCCTTTTAGATCTCTCCCATCTAAGACATTCTTTCTAGCCTAATATACATAATAGGAATCTCTTTGGATGACCTTCATCATCTATAAAAGGATGTTTCCAGGATCATTACAATTTTTGTCTCCTGCTCTATACAATTTGTTACACAGTACTTGGGTATTTTGTTGTTTCTTTCTAGTACAGAAAACAATGCAGAGTGCATTTGATCCTAGGGAGAAGATTTCCATTGAGTCCATTGGCAATTTGCCATATAGAAGATAAATCGTTGTCTTCAAGAAAACATTCTAAGTGGTATGCCTTAACAAATTCCATGTTCTTTCCTTCCATTTTCTCTCAAAGTCTCACATTCTGTCAGATTTCAGTAATAAATCCACTGGAGTTTTCAGAATGTCATAGAAGATACCCAGACTTAAGTCAAAGGAAGAGAGAGAGAGAGAGAGAGAGAACAGTTCAATAAAAAAAAAAAGCACTTACAATTTCAACAGTGTTGACATGTTGCCATAAGAAGGTGGAATTTCACTCCCATCGAAGTGGTTGTTATCAACTTGACTGCAAACACAAAAATACATAGAACCAAAATATAGAGCATTAGACTCTAGATCATTATGTAAATTTAAAAATCTTAATAAACTACTCAATGATGTCCATGACAACAAGCACACATAAGTCAAAACACCTAACAACAAATATTAGACAAAAGAAACCTAGATGGAGTGAAACTAGAAGCTTCATATCGATCTATCTAAAACCAGCCAAAATCAAATAAAAAATAAAAAATGACAGGGTCAACAACTGTATACAAAGAATGGAGCAGGTAAGATAAGTTAAGCACAGACAGATGAGAAAAGACCAAGATCTAAGCAGGTTAAATGACAAGAAAGGAATACGTTAAAGATTTGCATTAGATATTGATCCAGGCCAAATTATAATATTGAAAAATCCACTGTTGAGACACTTTCTGTTTTTTTTTTCCCCCTTGAATTATAAACAATTCAATTTCAACTGTTGATCCTATGGGATTTCAGCCGTACAATCTAAATGACAATCGCCTTCAAAAATTGATTGCTTTGATGATAAGTTATTCTTGTCTTGGCCAACGCTATCACCATCAGAAAACTTTCAAAGCTATGTACAGAAGCAAGAGGATGGGCACTTCCACACCAACTTATGTAAAATGAGATTGAAGATAATAGGTTTAACTGATGACAAATTAGATGAAGATCAGATTATTTCCCTCGTTGAAGACATTATTGAGCAATGTCAAGGCGCCAAGATGGCCTGCAAGGGCTGGATCAGGCATCAATTAAGTTAGATTTGAGCAAGGAAGAGTCCCAAATGTTTCATTAAATTCATTTAAAGGGCCTTTTTGTAATAAAAAAGTTAACTGTAGTGGGTCTTCTGTAATTTTCATAAAATTTGCTGGAAAACGACAGCTAGGATGCAGTTTATTGGGCCTTAATTAATGGGCCTCACTAGATTCAAACATATGGATCCCTAAATCAACTAAGGTCGCCCAAGAGTCCCCTCATAGATTTTGGGACCCTCTTGCTAAAAAGATGGGCCACATGGGATCCACAACTCAAACTGCACGGGCTGTCCAGGACTTCACCACAGCCGGACTCTCTTTTTGCCTTTTCTTCTCTTTCAAATTCTTATATTCCACGTAATTGTTGATTCCCCTATTATGATTTTTTCTAGGGTTTTCTTCTCTTGCATTTAGAAAACACTAGAAGAGAAAAATCAGGATAAGAGAAGAAAGGAAGAGAATTTTGGAAAAATCAGTCTGACGGATGTATTCCTTCATGGGGGGCGACACTTCTCACATTTATGTTTGTTACATTTCAGAGAAATAAAAAAAAAAAAAACTCGCTTTTTCTATGATAATAAGTCAGCAATATTAATTCATAATTATTATAATCACAAAAAAGAAAACTACTCTCAACACTACCGCTAATCTAAAGCATAGATAACCATTGTTATCAGAATCCTACGATTCGTATTCTAAATCCTAAGGAAAACGATTCTTATCTAGGAAACTAATCTCATTTACAGATTAATGCTAGGATTCAGGAGTGAATCTTAGGATTCGATGCTCATTTCATCAAATTACGATTCAAGCAATTCGGCTAAGCGAGAATAGCTACAGCCAATAAGTTAATATAAATAATCTTTACCTTTTTTCTTTCTTTGATTTGCCCTTTTTACTTTTAAAAAGTTATTTAGTAGTTAACAAAGCCTCATAAGAATTTTTGCGGCTTTGGAGAGGTTTTAAAGATGAATAAAGAATCTGCATTTGATTAAAGCGTTCGACTATATGTATGGGGGTTGTCTATATATTTTTTTTTAATCTTTGTCCGTTTATTTCTTCATAAAAACTTTCTCAACTTCAAGAGATCCATCCCACTGACTAAGCTTAATGGTTTTGATTTTTTTATATTTTTTTTATTTAAAGATAACAAAAAATAAATAAATATTTGACACCTTAAACTAATTAACTATTTACATGGGTAATTTTCTTTGTGCCCAAAGCCTCTATCCCGAAGTTATAAGGTGGCCCCCACCTAATGGAAGTTATAAGGTGGCCCCCACCTAATGGATGCTCCTGACACACGATGCGTATGTGCACCGTGCGCAGGAGAATAAGTTCCCTATTTACGTATATTATTCATTATATATTAATATTTTTCATGATGATCTTGATATGATTGTATGATATACTTATTTGTCATTGTATTTATACTGCTATGAATGGGACTATGGATAGAATATGAATAAGTACTTTTTTCTTTTTCTATTTTTAATTTTTAATCATTTTTCATTTTTATTAGAAAAATAAAAAATCCTGCAATTCGCTATTCAATTTGATTCATGGATCTAAGTGATTTGTAATACGATTCTAATTTTCAAAACAATGTAAATAACTACCATGCCCAGCTCTGATTATGTATCAGATAACTTTTTTTTCTTGGAATTGCCTTAGTGAGAATCCGCCAATTGTTCATCAGAATGTACATGGTCAGCTTTGATATCTTTGTATTCAATATTTTCTCTAATAAAATTGCAATCAATTTCCACATGTTTTGTGCATTCGTGAGACATAATGGTTTGTTGCAATCTACCTAACTGATGTGCCGTCAGACCTTTATATATAACTCCCAACTCATTGAACAAAATCTACAACCATAACAGCTTAAATGCTCCTTGTGCCAATAGCTTGATACTTAGCTTCAAAATTGGATCTTGTTGCCACAGATTATTTCTTGCGTTTTCAAGACACTAGACTTTCGGTTACATGGTACAGTATCATGTTGTTGACCTTTTATGCTGTTGGCCTTTTATCTATGTTTGAACCTGCCCAGTTTGCATGAGTGTAAGTTTCCACCGTCAGATGACCATGTCTTAAATACAAGTTTCCTTGCCTTGCTGACTTCTTGAGATATTTTAAAATTCTGTATATAGAATTTAAGTGTCATTGTAGAGATGGGGCCTGCCCAGTTTGCATGAGTGTAAGCTTCCACCATCAGATGACCGTGTCTTAAATACAAGTTTCCTTGCCTTGCTGACTTCTTGAGATATTTTAAAATTCTGCATATAGAATTTAAGTGTCATTGTTGAGATGGGGCACAATGATTCAAGACAATGACCCCCACATGTATACTAAAGAGATAAGGGTTCCACAAGTGTATAATATGAGGCTATATAAGGCATATTTATAACCTTTCAATCATAAAGATTAGCTTAACATAGAAAGGGAATATATATTATTCATTATAATCTTGTAACCCCAGTTAGGGCTTGATTGTATCTTTGACTAGCCCTTTATATCGGGTAGTCAACCCAAGACTAGCATAGGATCTACAAACAACTTTCGCTCAAAATCTCTTCCTCTTGTTATATGGTATGAAAGCACCCTTGTCTTAAGATCAAGAATTTCTTTATTCAAAGATACCAGCTCTTTCAAAAGAAATCCCCCTAGACTTAAACTTACTCCGGCAGTACTCACCATCAGCAAGAAGGATATCTGTGATCACTGTGGGGTCCACCTGGTGATCGATTGGACTAGGATGATTGTACAAAGTGTTTCAACAGTTATCTGGGAATTTTTAGAGATTTTTTTTTGGATTTTTTCTGGCATCGAAGGTGGGTCATTTTTCGGAACTTGTGGGCATCCTCTAACACACACAGGACTCTTTTGAATGAAAATCAATACTCAAGATACGACATTACCCCTTTAGGACATAACGCTCACTGACAGAAGATTCTTTATTGGACACCACCATGCTAAACACTCTAGGATAGAGATCCAACAAAAGACCCATCCCCGCCAATCATTAAGCCAAAAATGCACTCTTCTGACTTCCCCAACTAGGTAACCCCACCCCTTTACAAAAGACATCACAACATACATTAGACTTATCCCCCACACTAGGAATAGAACTCCAGAGACCCGACATCCTATATCTAGGAATAGACTCAGGCATCCAACTCCACATATCCTCACCCTACTTATTCGCAATAACTTTCCTCTAAGGAGCCTCCCTTTCTTCCCTAAATCTCCACCATCGCTTTGCTAAAAAAAGCCCAATTCTTGATTTTCAAATCTCCCAGCCCTAATTCCCCAAATCTTTTAAATTTGATCACCTCACTCCCTTTCAAAGGGTGATTTTTTTTTTATTGAATCACTTTTCCCTTCCACACGAAATTCCTTCTTCGATCCAAACTAGCTCCCACTACCTTAGGCATGTTATAGACAGACATGTCGTGTATCAGCAAGTTAGACAAGCATGCTTTAATCAAGGCAATCCTCCCACCTGACGAAAGGTACCACCTCTTCCATATGGACATTTTCTTGTCAAATTTCTCTATCACCAAATTCCATAAGGTCATCAACCTCAGCTTTCACACCTATTGGAAGACCAAGGTACATGATAGGAAGCTTTCCACCCTTACAATGAATGCTGCCTTGCCAAAGACTGAACCACCTCCTCTGAGCAACCAACACCCATGAAAGAGCTCTAGATAAATTTAGCATCAACTTGGAAGCCAACTGGAAGCATCTAAGAAACCTTTTTAATGTAAGAACTTCCTCCGTCGTAGCCAAACTAAACAAAACAATATTGTCAGCAAACTGAAGATGAGTAATAATTTCCACATTCCAACTTGCCTCAAAGCCCCAATCAATCAGATGGACTTAGCCTTAATTAAGAGACCAGGCCTCCGTAACTATTGCAAAAAGGAAAGGGAAAATAGTGTCCACTTGCCAAAACACTCCAGAAGGTTTAACCAAAAGAGACGGAACCATTAACTAATATAGAGAAAAACTAAAAGTAATAAACTCCTGTCTCCACTACCTCCACCGACCACCAAAGTCAAATCCAAGCAACAAATAATCAACAAAGTCACACTCCATATGGTTGTATGCCTTCTCCAAATCGATCTTAAAAATCATACTCTCCTACACCTACATTCTTGAGTCCATAAGTTTTTTTACAAGAAGAATACCATCCAGAATCTGCCAATTCCCAACAAATGCCCTTTGAGAAGGACTATGATGACAAGGAGTACTTGCTTTCACCAGTTCACCAAAGAGGTGAACTCAAATATAAACACTAGGGTCCTTGACCTAAGCTTAGACTCTTAAATGAAAATGAACTTGGGCATGGACACGAGTATGGCCTAAATTTGGCACACTGACAGAAAGTTTTTCTCAATAAAAAAAAAATGGAACATGTTGAAATGATTACTTTAGATATGAAAAGTTATTTGATTATTTTTGTTCATTTTTTATTCTTTTGTTTGTTATATATTGATGTTAATCTGAAATTTACCTTCCACCTTGGAACATCTTCTATAAGTATGATGAGTTCCCACATTTAAAATAAATTCTTTTTTTGTAACTTGAGCAGTCATAAAATCATTATCGGGAATCAGCGGCACAAGGGAAAATATATATTTAAAAATTTTTGGTGTACATATGTGCACAATTCTTCTTGTGAATTAAGCCCTCAGTGCAACTTGGGTAGGTTAGGCTTAGGTCAGGTAATGGCTCAGCCCAAGACTAAGCCGAATCATATATAGGTAAACCAAACCCAAAGCCTACTTTAATGAAACCTAAACAATGCCCACCAAACTTGTGACGTTTCAGTTATTTCATTATATATATTATTTATTTTATTATTATTATGTAATTGATTGTATTTTAGTTAAATACGCGATTAGTCTGAGTGGGGACCACGTTAGGCTTAGGTTTGGTGAATTAGGCTTGTTGGATAGGTGTCTTGACCCATAGTTAACCCGGGTCCAATTTAGTAGGTATAATTCTTCTCTAGTCCAAACTGCTATCTATTTAGAACCCAAAATCTATGCCCTTTAGAATTTAAGTTAGATTACAACTCTTATTCTTATTTTCTATTTATACACCACCACACTCTTTTATTTTCACATACAACTCTCTTTCTTCCAACTTTTCTCTGGGTTAGCACCTTGGGCTTTGGCAATAGGAATTCTTGACTGTCTCCCTCAACCGTGGACCTCAGGCAAGTACCTCACCATAATTTGTAGATTTAATACTTGCGTTCTCCCTTGATTTGCGTGTTGATGCATGTAGAAACCCCTTTGATGTCCTTTTCATATGATTATGTTACTATATTATTTTGACTTATGATGAGATTGGAGATTTGGGGATAATTCCATCGGTTTTGCTTTCAGCCGTTACCCACCCTATTTGGTTTTCAAAACCCCTTCTTAATCATCCAAGATTTTGTAAATTGTGATAGATGGGCAGGAATTGGACTCACTGCAAACTGTGCAGAACCAGACATGATATAGTTCTCTGGGATCTGTTCCACAGCTAGGGCTATGGTACCAGGTGTGAACCCCACTGATGTTTGATCAAGACCATAGACCTGGTAGTAGACCCATGGGCGACCCCAGTAATGCAAGTCCCACATGGAGTGAACCCCGTTTGGCTACCATCTTGTGTTTAGAATCCGGGAGGCGTGGGTACTCTTGGAATATTTATTTGTATTTAATCAGGTTGTGGGACCTAATGATTGATCGAATCACAGATCTGGCCCGATCATATGGTTGTACATGGCTGGGCTATCTAGTTGGTGGAGTTGATTTGGGACTGCGTCCAGTGGGGCCACTGTCCAAACATCCCAGATGAACCTGGCGTGAAGCTCGTCGTTTTGAGGAAGAGTTATGTGTGGTTGGTTTTCAACTTGGACATGAATTGGAAAAAGGGTTCTGTGTTGGATAAGGAGGGGACGGTTGACATGTTGACCTGGACTTGTTTTGATAAAAGAATCCCATGTGACATAAGTAATTGTTTTTGAAAAAGGGCCCTGGTTGTTTTATAAACTCAAATTAGACCTTTTGCTTATTTTGAATGTGGAAAATATTTTGGATGGAGTCCTTGGGTTTTTCCAAAATTATAAACAAAGGTCATTTATCATTATCATTTGCAAAATTAATATTTAATGATATCTTTGATTTTAATGTGTTCAAATTATATTTTTGTACTTTATTAATTGGATCATTGGACCGAGTAAATACCGTTTCGAAAAACAGTATATTACTAACGTGGGGTTTAGTACTTCGTATGACCTCGGAAAAATCCTAGTGGATTCGAGCTCAACCCATCTCTATTGGAAAACCCTTAATCGGTTCTATACACCATTGATTGAAAACAGGTGCGTTGATCTTTTATCTATTAGAGATTCTTGTGGTTGTTGGGTACGAGATCCTGTGTTTGACCTTAGAATTGGCTAGTGATTATTTTTTGACCTTTCGGGTTTGCATACATGATTGAGATTGATGTTCGTCTATTAGCTGCATACCCTATGTTGATTGGATATAGACCGTGATGTGGCTTGGCAATCAATTGAGATAGTGTAGAGGTCTAATTGAATGATTTGATTGGTATTCGATTGTGGATTATTATGCAGCCAGCCCTTCACTTTAACCTAGGTTTCTGTGTCAGAGCTTTACATATCATCGGGTCTATTCTACTATGATATGTGTATATATATATATATATATATATATATATATATATATATATATATGTATATTGATTGGGTCATATTAGAACGATTGCAGTTGTAATTGAACGGCTGATCACCGATGTGTGCGGACACTGTAATATCCGAATTTCGAACCGATTTATCCGACCTACGATTACGAACCGGTTTATGACCGCTAGCCTTCGAACAGGTTTTCCCACTTTATAGTTAGGGGCTGACCACCCAAAGCAGTGGCATTGCTTCTGTGTGATTATTGTATTGCTCTATTGTGTAGATTGGATTTAGGTTATACGTTCTTTTCATCATTGTTCCATTGTTAATCTCTTATGATCATTACCTGACATACCTGTCATTACTCACATTAATCTTTTATTTTATTTATAAAGTATGCTTTCGTGCTTGCTATTTACTTTGTTTATTGGTGCATAGGTACCGACCCCTACTCTGTAGTGGAGACAGAGGAGGGTCAAACGTTTCAAGTGTTTGAATCAGTTGACGAACCTGAGTGGAGAGCCGGAGATGGCTACGGAGCCGTCTGAGTCCACGCATGAGATATCGACATCTTAGAGTCCTTAGTTGATTTAATTCCATAATGTATTTTATTTAGTTGTTTTATTTAGGCTATTTTGGAAACTTTAAACCTTAAATATTCAGTAGTTATGTGTTGGTTTAATTTTGGATATTGATACCAATTGGTTTAATGTTTCCGCAAAGATTTTATTATGACTCATCATGTTTTGAAATTTTGTGGGTCTATACTTGGGAGCTTGTGTTGCATTAAACACAGGAAATTGAATATTTATTCTTATTTTTCACGTTATCCCTTGGCTGTATTTTGGGTACGTGACAAACTGATCCCCACCATTCCCCCACGTTAGAGAGAACTAGAAGTGGAGTTATCTTCGCCTTTCTATCACTTGTGCTTTCACTTGTTCATCTTCCACTTCATCCTTGGTTTCCAACAATATTGCTACATAATTATTTTTTATTCGACTTTAGGCTTGCATGATGTTTGTGATAAACCATATACCAACCCAAAAGCTTAAGCTGATAGGTAGAAGGCTTATACAGGTATATTAAGACATGTCCAGCCTATTACTTAGGCAGCGTAGGATGTGGGACTTCCCAACACTCCCCCTCATGTGCAGGCCAATAGATTTCATGGACAGGCCTGTCACGTGGGCTACACAAGAACGACGGCCACATGGGCTACTCAAGAACAACGGGATCGGAACCCGCTCTAATACCATGTGAAAACTATATACCAACCCAAAAGCTTAAGCTGATAAGTGGAAGACCCATACAAGTATATGAAGACATGTCAAGCCTATTAATTAGGCGATGTGGAATGTGGGACTTCCCAACAATACTTAAGTCAAACTTGCCCTTGGATTGTCACGTGCCAAACCGCCCCCCCCCCCCCCCCCCCCCCCCCCCCCCCCCCTCCTCCTCCTCTCAAAAAAAAAAAAAATGCAGAGAATTCTACTGCTAAACCCATGTGGAGGATTCAACTCTCTCCAAGAGTGTCTTCCCAAGAGGAATTCATATAGTCCACGGTGAATTCAAAATAGACCAACAATGTAATATCATTCAATTTTCGAATTGTGAAAACTACAAAATCACTTTCTTTGTCATAAATCTAAATAATCATCCACACTCAAACCACCAGGTCTATTATATTTGGCACATCCTCATCTAGAAACACTTATTTTGGGCAATTCACCATAAAATGGTTTTCTTTATGGTTTTTTCAAATTTTGTAACCTTTCTCCACAAATTCTACCATTGTGAGAAAATAATTTCCCCCTTAAAAGATATTTTTACACCTAGTTTCCCATTCATTGATATTAATATGGGATTAAAGAAGTAGGTTTTCTCCTGATTACATGAACACTGACCAATCATATTGTCAAAGTCACCCTAATAGTATCACGCATACATCCACTGTGACGATATCAGATCACGCATGGTTGTGTTATTTATTTCCTATGAAAAATGAAAACAGGCATTGTTCCAAAACTGTAACCTTTCTGCATTTCATAAACCATAGAAATTCGCAGGGTGCTGGAACCTGCACTGTCTTCAAATTGAGCTTGTCAACCATGTCCGTGAATATTCTCACACTCCCACTCTAAAGTGACCTCAGGCAGACCCATTGATTGGTCCTGGGAGCATCACGGATCACAGAAAGCGCTAGGTTTGGTTAGAGTTACTCTGACTCCTGAGGATTTCATCCCTAAGTTAGTGGCTCATTTAAAATCTCCTCAAATTTTGTTGAGAAGAGCTCCTTTCCTCTTATAAATTTCAGCATTACAGTGCTTTATGCAATCCTTTATCCAAGAAATAAAATCGACTGATTATATAATGCAGAAAAAGCAATAATGTTGTCACTTCACTCCCTCTCCAATACAACTAGATTTCCTAGTGACTATACAAACACAGAACGGAAAAAAAAAAAAAAAAGATTATAGCAATCATTCATAAAGGAGAAACTGACAGCAGTAAATCAGAGAGAGAGAGAGAGAGAGAGCATACAGTATGAGCAACTTTGGAAGCTGAGAAAACTCAGGAGGAAGATACCCAGATAAGTTGTTATTGTCCAGCAGGCTGAAAATATTCACTTAGTGAATAGGCAAGCATAAATACTAAAAAATTTGCATGCTCTTTAACTAAGGTTACTAAAGTACTAACTGAAAGTCTGAAACAAAGAGACTGTTAAACAATGATTTGCAAAATTTAACTTACAAGTGGAGTAGATTCGGTAATCTGGAAAGCTCAGGCGGAATTTGCCCACTAATCGAGTTATTGTTCATGTGGCTGCCAAAGATACAAGATAGATAAACTGCATGCAAATGGTTAAGCTTTCTTTCCAGCCAAAAGAAACATTGCAAATCAAAAGCCACTCACAAATGCTTAGTGCTGTTCAGGTTTGCAAAAGATTTGGGTAATGGTCCTGAAATTTGGTTCTGGTCTATTTGTATTCTATCCAAATTAGGAAGATAACCAAGCTCATCGGGCAAAGAACCTGATAACTGATTTCCATTCAAAAGCCTGAAGATAGAGAACAGCAAATTGAAAGTCAGTACTCAGACTAAGAGAAGCATTCAGTAGGCATATAAATACCAAAGAAGGATTAAGTAATTAACATTCCAAATTGTCCTTCAAGAGTTGCCACAAAAAGTAAGTGAAGTAATTGTGAGTTACGGCAGCGCACCGATGCAGAGCATAAAGAGCATGGGTTTAGAAGATCCTGCTGTGTACAGTACTGCAACAGAAGTCTTAACTGTGTACTTGCAGCGGACCATTAGAAGAGGTTTTCCTCTGTAATCATAACCAGTTAGTTTTTTCTTTTCTTTTTTTCTTCTCTGGTACATACGCAACACACTCACCAGCAAATCCCCCACCACAATACAACTGGGTATCGAACCCTGGGTGCTACTGCAGAGAGGGAGATGCCTACCACTACCAGCGAATTGGCATATCCAGTTAGTTCAGCTTGATAGATTACATGTAATTTGTAGGAATTCTGTATTAGCCGTGTAATTTTTAACTGGCCCAAAGTCAGAACAGTGATAGTTATGTGATGTACAAAAGACTCTTGAAGAGAGTAGTAAGAACTAAAATTCACATTATTTGCTGGTGCTCTTCTCATTTCAATGTTTTTCTAAACAAATTCATTTCATTGAATTGCCATGGTATCATAGCTTCTGGGTCATAGCTTGTTGTGGAAGAACCCTTCTAGCATTTTTTGTTCAGACAAACACATGAATGAAGAAATATATTTATAATGGTGCCTATGAAATTAGAGTAGTTGTATAGGTCTATTTCACAATTCTTACAAAAGTATTCATGAGGCTTAAGTCATGAACTTCAATAAAAAAAAAAAAAAAGCATACTCATGAGACTTACACTCTACCGTTTAGGCAACAGGAATGCTTCACTTCTCACCCCAAAGTTTAACAGTAAGCATATTGAGGATGCAAGGCCTGTGGGCCGATGCAGCCAGGTACGTGGCCCACATATAGGACCCAAAGAGGTATGGGATTTTTGTTCCTTTATTTAGTTTTCCATAGGATTAGTTCCCTAGTTTCATGATGAGTCTTTGATTTTAGGGTTTATTTTTCTATATATATCTGAGCATTGTAGAACATTAGAATCATCTTTCGGAGATGGATAAATTTTCCTTTGTGGATTGAGTTTTCCCTTTGAGGTCTGTTCCTCTTTGTCAGGGTCTCTCGCAAACAACTTTTTTGTGCTTCAACACTTTGCAAGGCTTTGATCCAGGGTGATTGCCATTTCATTAGGAAGAAGATCACAACCAATATCAACTAGTGAGTTACAAATGCATCTATTGGTGCAAATGAAAAAAACTTTCATTTCTGCATCATATTCATGTATTCATTGTGTGTAAACTGTTTTCGAACTTTAGAACATTTTAATGACTATGATAAGATTGAAATGATCAAACTTACAAAAGTTTCAAAGATGTAATGTTTCCTATCTCCTTCGGAATACTGCCACTTAATTTGTTCCACATAAAATCCCTTCAAAACAAGAGGAAAGAACATCAAAAAAGAACAAACGCTATTTGCAATGAGAAAAAGATCGTTAAAACTTTCCAAGTTAAAACAAATAAGATTTTCATATAACCAACTAAAGGTAACTGCAACATCTTCAGTTTTCACATTTAATTACAACAACTCACAATATTTCCATATGGGATAGTTGACCAAGCTCAGGGGCTAAACTTCCAGAGAGATTCTTATTTAGCATTTGCCTGAAAAGAAAACGCAATTTTAAAAGGTTGAAATATAATATGGTAACTGTCAGATTCAACTATCTTTTGATTTTGCTAGAGATTATAGTAGCCTATCAGGAAATTACCAGCATGTGAAGTAGGTAAGATATAAGTACTCATACAACACATTCCTCACAACATTCCTAGATACTTCAGATATTAATCCCAATATTCCAATTTTAGAATGCAACTGGAACTCCTCACTAATTCCCATAGTGTAGCTGGCCCTGAGAAACTATGCAAATCATATACATTACGCTGTATAGGCGACTCTTGTGTAGGCCCTCCTTTCTCAGCATCCTCGATGATACTACTGTCACTAACCACACAACCAAGTTACCAACAATCAGATCCCAAACATTGTCTGTTTATAAACCCTAGGAAATCCTAGGAAAAACTTCAAAACCCAGGAAATCCTACTAATTAGACTCCTACGAAGTGATCGATGATTTTCCTATGTATTGACAGGACTTCTGAAGATGTTCCCACCATGCGTCAGCCTTTTCCCATGTATTCAGTGATTTTCCCAGTTTCACTGTCTTATGATTAGCTAAATCTTTGTGTGCAAAAACCTTCTCTACATTGTTTAGCCAATCACTGAATTCATCACCTTTCATGGCGCCATTATATTTGGGAATTTCTGATTTAATATTCAGATCCCAAACATTGTCTTGCCCATAACGGTGTCGCATATTGTGGTTTTTTTTCTCACCGAAGACCGACTATGGAACAGAGTGATAAATTCCCCGGCTTCCAATTCATCGTTAAAATCTTCATGATGATTCGGATGATTTAGACATTCCAAGCATTGGGTCAGTCGTTCAACTTGTTGCCTTAGATTCTGAATTTCAACGTCTCTTGGATTTGGTTCATAGCCCGCATCACTCACAACCTCTTTGCCTACAACCTCGTCCTCATCATGGCGACATGATTAGGGAGATGATGTCACAACAAATTGAAAGGATTGATTTGCTCTGATACCAACTAACGCAGTCCTGATTTGACGAAATCGTATTGTCAAGGGTCCAAGAATCCAAAATCAAAAAATATTCCAGCCACTACACTAATATGCATTAAACAAACAAAAATCCAGACCTTAACCTGCAAAAGGAACAATGCAAATAAAACATCAAGTCACCTCAAACAGCCTTCTCAATGACCTTAGTATCCATTGAATACAAGGGGGAGCGATAAACACAATGAAAAGTATTGCCTTCTTCAATATATCAAAACTATAGAACATACATATCCAAATCGTTCTTTGCAGTCGACACTAACCAGCATATTATATAATGAAAGAAAACCTTCAAAACCCTAGGAAAATCCTACTAATTAGACTCCTACAATACTTTCTTAATCAAATTCCATAAAGATTATTAAAAGAAATAAGGAAAAAGTATCAATTTTCGGAAATCTGATCCTCATAGGTATCTTAAACAAGATGGCTTGTGGGCCCCACATGGTCCACCTTTTGATGAAACAAAACCCACGTTCTAGAAGTGCACTCCCAAGTGACCCCAGTGCCGCCTGGTTCCTTTGATTTGGTTCAGATCTGGCCCACAAAACAGCTGTCCCAAATTACTGCACGTGAGGGCCTTTTGAGTGTTATAAGCTTCCAGAAGAATTGTGAAAACCACCCTGTTATTCATGTCAATACAGGCTCATTAAGCTCACTCCACACCCAACACAGATAATATCTCATAAATGACTGGGTCAACCACATTGCTGTATATTAGATATGTTTAGTATAGATTTTGGATCTAATTCCAATGTATCAATTACTCTGCCTAATTAAAGGCTTAGTTGTAATCTTTGATTGGGCTAACAGCCCTTATATAATGTAACCCGTCGATCCCAAAGGGATACACAGAATTTCTCCCAGTCTACCATCTTCAATGCCTAACATCATTTTGAGATGACAATTCACTGCTGTATTAAAACAGTACCTGCAATGTGAATTTAATTAGCTTTGAGGACTGTTAGTGACCTAGGACTTCATCAATTCCTGTTGATAACCTTGCGGTCCCTCTTGGGATGCTTGATCTGCTCCATGTAGGCTTCAGCCATCGCAGAAATTTGACTAAAGACCCATTCTGCATCACCGAATGAGTGGCCCTCCACAATTGCATACTCCTACATATGCACATTACTCTTCAAAACTACAAATGTATTCCGATCAAAAGTTATATCAGTTCTCTTCAGGCCTTGTATGGTCGGGAATGGATTTGAATTGAGAATTCTCTAAATCCCTCTACTACCCTTCGAGAATAGTACCAAGGCAACTATCCGTCAATCAATCCTTGAAGAAGAAAGCTTCCGAGTGGCCTAAATAATCCATTGATCAATCCTTAGCAGAGTCTACTGCGGATTCCTTCGAGCAAGATTTCTTGAGTGATTCAGGGATGGCTATGGCTTCCTTCAGTCCATCGATAAATCGAGAAGAAGACATCGCCCTACTTAATCAATAATCTAAAATCCTACAGTGAAGGATCTGCCTGTGCCAATCTTGGAACAGGGATACTCTTGGCCTTCCTCAATACAGGATCAGCACTTGATATTTTGTTCTCTGGTTTTATACTTTTCAATAGTAACTGTATTTAGTTTTGCTTCCTTGGCCTTCTGCGCATGCCACCAAAGGATCCTGTTGTTGTTTCGAGTCCCTTATAAGTGTTGGTGTGTACAGTCACATTTCTTGGGGAGACGTATATAGTTACATGCCTTGTATTGTTTCTGGCTTGTAGCTTTGGCTACTTGTCTATCCACTTTCCTTATTATTGAAATTACATATATTACTTTAGAGGAAAAAATACACTTGGATTAAATGTATATCACAAGGCTATCATATATTCCAATAACTTGCAGCCATAAACTCCTTAAGCACTTAAATATCAAAACCAATGTGATTACTTCATAAAACAAAGATACAAATCCATAAATCGGACTCACAGATAAAAATACATCCAACAGTATATTTATTCAATTATTCGAGGCCTGCCTATCAGTATGACAGACAGATGGAGCTATCACTACAGCTATTGAGGAATCTAAATCCAAGACTACTACTTGTCAGTTCTATCCAGGAGAGTAATTGCTCTAAAAGATCTTGATTTGAGGAAAAAAAGATGCAGATTTGAGAAGAAAATATTTTTAAAGATGAAAGAAGAATCCCCCCTGTTAAAGTGTAAACTTGTATGATATTTGGCCCAACCCACTTGTATGATATTAGGCCCAGCCCAAGTGTAAATAGGAGATCTAGTCAAAATGTGTACAGCAAGATAGATTGTATACAGCTCGATAGATTAATTGTCTTTCCATTCTTAGAGATCTAATTGATCTAATTAGGTTTTAATTCCTTGATTTGTAGCCTAATCTTAGGCATTGTAAAGTCTATTTAAAGAACAGAAATCCAAGATGAGAAGGATCGAATGTGAGAATTTCACACAACTCTATCTCTCTCTTTCTTCCTGGCTATCTCTTTCTTTCTGGCATATGCTTTTGAATGTCATGGAATATCATGGTATCAGAGCTCGAGTTCTAGGAGATCTTCTTCCTTCTTCATTCTGAGAGACTTCTAAAGCTTCGGTTCTTCTTTTCTCTCTGCATGGGATATCTCTGATCAAGGTGGCCCACATCTGATCAAACCACTTGTAGCCAGCAATCTACATGATGATGATCGACTATTCTTCAAAGGATTTTTGAAGATTTTTCTGGACTTTTATAACACCTTTTGAGGTAGTTTCCAGCCACTTCTTCCTCTGGCGATTTTGGTCAAATAGATTTCATCACAGCCGTCCAGATTGGTGGATCTTCATCCACTCCTCATCAAATTTTGGCCTGGGGGAAGAATTTTTGAACTCCTTCCAGATATTACTACCTGATCTTTGCTTAGATCAGTTTGTGGGACCCACTTTCAGATCGATGTTCTACATTCCAGATCGTCAGGCTCTGTTTTAGCACAACATTGCACTGTTGTGCTACTGTCTTCTATCTCTGCTTCATCCACTGATCTGTAAGCTCATCCTCGTCCTCTTCCAAGGTCTGGAAGCACTCAGACCCACTTCAGATCATCACTGATCATCCTGATCATCACAGATCTTCTCTGATCAAGGCGTGGCCCACCTGTGATCAACATCACCAACATCAGCGGATTCCTCCATCTTGGTCGACCAGCATTGGTGGTATTTATGGACATTTTTCAGGAATTTTTCTCCCATCAGAGGTCAGTTTTCCAGCAACATTTGTGATACTTCTATTTCTTGCCTCTGATTTCATTACGGCCGTCCAAATTCTTGGATTTTGATCTGTTTTGAGTGAGACTTTGGCCTGGAGTTGCGCAAATAGCTTCTCCTTCCATCCCCACTCCCTGATCTGATCACTGATCATCACTTGGAGCACCCGTGGAAATCGTTTCACTGTCGACCATTGACGTTTTTTGTATCTCTGCTTTAATAGTTATGGAAAAAGGAGATATTAAGTTGATCAAGTTTAATGGTAAAAACTATACCACTTGGGCTTTTCAATTTCAAATTTACCTTAAGGGTAAAGAACTCTGGGGACATATTGATGATTCAGATCCCAAACCTACTGATGACAAGCTCCTATCTAACTGGGAGGTTAAAGATTGGCAGATCATGTCCTGGATATTGGGGTCCGTCGATGCACAGTTTATCCTAAACCTTCGCCCATACAAGACTGCCAAAGAAATGTGGTTTTATTTAAAGAAGATATATTTGCAAGCAAATTCTGCTTGCAGGTTTCATTTAGAACATGAAATCTCGCAGTTTGTTCAAGGGACCTTGTCGATACAGGATTACTGCTCTCAGTTTACAAGTCTGTGGACTGATTACGCTGAGCTTATTTATGCTGACCTTCCTGCTGCCTCATTAGCCTCTATTCAAGAGATCCATCAGACAAGTCAGCGGGATCAGTTTCTGATGAAGTTACGGCCACAATTTGAAAATGTTCGGTCCAACTTAATGAGCAGGGTACCATCCCCTTCACTCGAATCATGTTTGGGTGAACTCCTTAGAGAGGAACAGCGCTTGGTGACTCAGACGGCACTTACACAGAATGCTCCTCAGGCTGCTCCTATCGATGTTGCTTATGCTGCCAGGGGTAAGCCTCAAGCCCGGGACATGAGCAAGGTCAAATGTTTTTGCTGCCACAAACCCGGACATGTTTCCACTCAGTGCAACCAGAAGTTTTGTTCCTATTGCAAAACCAAAGGTCATGTTCTTCCGGAATGCCGGACGCGACCTCAGAATCGGGCACAACAACAGAGAGCCTACTCTGCACATCTTCCTGAAGCTCCTTCACCAGTTATGCCTGCACCACCTGCTGCCTCTTCTTCTTCTACCCTCACTCCTGAAATGGTCCAGCAAATGATCATAAATGCTTTATCTGCCCTTGGCCTATCAGGTAAACCAAAATCTTCAGTATCCACCTGGTATATTGATTCAGGGGCCTCCAATCACATGACACACTCTCCTGCCAATATGACTCATATTAGGGAGTATGATGGAGACCTCTGCATCAATACTGCTGATGGTGGCAGTATTCCCATTTCTGCTGTTGGACAGGTTCCTCACTCCTTACCCTTGCATAATGTTTTTCTTTCCCCTCGCTTAACCACAAATTTGTTATCAGTTGGTCAACTTGTTGATAGTAATTGCTCCATCTTGTTTTCTCACTCTGGTTGTGTTGTGCAGGATCAAGTATCGGGGAAGGTGCTAGCGAAGGGCCCTAAGAAGGGACGCCTGTTTCCCCTCCAGATTTCGTCAACAGAAAAGCTCCCTTCGGAGTCTGCTTTGTTTTCCAATTTTGGTCATAATAAATGCCAGTTGTGGCATAATCGTTTAGGACATCCTAATTCCAAAACTTTGATGTTTTTATTAAATTCTGGTTTAATTAATGATAATAAAGTTTCTTTTAAGGATGTTTCTTTTAATTGTGATAGCTGCAAAATGGGGAAAGGGAAAACCCTTCCTTTTCCTCTTCATGATTCTTTAGCAATGAAATGTTTTGATATTGTTCATAGTGATGTGTGGGGTATTGCACCTGTTATCTCTCCTTCTCATTATAAATACTTTGTTACATTCATTGATGATTATAGTCGTTTTACTTGGATTTATTTTTTGCATGCTAAGTCTGATGTTTTCTCGGTTTTTAAAGTTTTCTTGTCTTATGTTGAGAATCAATTTTCCACTACCATTAAAATTCTTAGATCTGATTCTGGGGGGGGAGTATGTTTCTAAGGAATTTCAAACATTTTTGCAATCCAAAGGCATCATCTCTCAGCGCTCTTGTCCTTACACCCCCCAACAAAATGGTGTGTCTGAGCGGAAAAACCGACATCTCTTGGATATTGCTCGTTCACTTTTGTTAGCATCTTCTGTTCCAACTAGGTTTTGGCCTGAAGCCCTCTCAACCGCTGTGCATGTCATAAATCGACTACCTTCCTCTAGATTAGACAACCAGACACCGTTTTTTAGACTTTTTCAAAAGAATCCACTCTATGATCATCTTCGTCCTTTTGGGTGTGTTTGTTTTGTTCTTCTTCCTCCCACTGAGCGCACTAAGTTAACAGCTCAATCCTCCATCTGTGCATTTCTTGGTTATGCTCTTAATCAAAAAGGCTATCTATGTTATGATCCTAAAGCCAAAAGAATTCGAGTGTCTCGCAATGTCGTGTTTTTTGAAAATCAATATTTCTTTCCAAGGCATGGTGATTCAAATGACTCTGTCTTGTTCTCTTTTTTACCATCATTTTCAGATAAAATGCCTCCACCTGTTACTCGTTTTAAGCCGAATTTTGTGTATAAACGACGGACTGTTACAGGTGATCCTGCCTCTGGGTCTCTCGCTGCGCCTACCCTGACTGCTCCTGATCCTGCACCTGATCCACCTCCGGCACCTCCTGCTCCTGATCCTGCACCTAATCCACCTCCGGATTCTCTGGCTCTTCGCCGATCCATTCGCCACATCAAGCCACCTGATCGCTATGGCTTTACTCATGCTTCATTATTAACCACTTTGTCTTCTGTTTCTATCCCTAACTCGTACTCTCAGGCAGTGCAGCATGATTGTTGGAAACAGGCTAT
Organism: Umbellularia californica; assembly: GCA_028538565.1. Lineage (NCBI taxonomy): Eukaryota > Viridiplantae > Streptophyta > Magnoliopsida > Laurales > Lauraceae > Umbellularia > Umbellularia californica. The sequence goes on along the minus strand of JAPQWN010000005.1, from coordinate 35,533,462 downwards.
GCAGGAAGAACTTACTGCTCTTCAAAAAAATCATACATGGGACATTGTTACCTGTCCTTCATCTATCAAACCCATTGGATGCAAGTGGGTATACTCGGTGAAATTAAAGTCTGATGGATCCTTGGATCGCTACAAAGCCCGTCTAGTTGCACTTGGAAACAGGCAGGAGTATGGTATCGACTATGAGGAGACTTTTGCTCCAGTGGCCAAAATGACAACTGTACGTACAGTTCTTGCTATAGCCGCCTCTCAGTCATGGCCACTATATCAGATGGATGTGAAGAATGCTTTTCTTCATGGGGATCTTAAAGAGGAAGTCTACATGCGTCTCCCTCAAGGAATTCCTTCTTCTTCCAAGACCGATGTTGCTCGATTACGACGCTCACTATATGGCCTTAAACAGGCACCCAGAGCCTGGTTTGACAAGTTCCGAACCACTCTCCTTCAGCTTTCTTTCATACAGAGCCCGTATGATCCTTCGATGTTCACACTTCATTCATCCAGAGGATCCACAATTCTCCTTGTGTATGTTGATGATATCATTATTACTGGCCATACGGCACAATGTACAACCACACTGACAGATAAGCCCACAACACGTGCAACAATATAACAGAATCATTCTTTAGGGCCCGTTTGGTAATTTTACTTATAAAGTCAAGTAAAGTTAAGTCAATTTAAACATCCCATCAAAAGCACCTTTTACCAAAATTCCCTCCATTTTTTCCCAAAAAAGTCAAAAAGCAACTACATTTACTCACTAAAAGACAAAAATACTCCACTTTTCCATACAAAAAAATCAAAAAGATTCCATAACAAACAACTAAAAACAAAATACCATCATAACCCACTTATATTTTATTCTTTATTCAAAATCAACTTTACTTCACTTGACTCAATTAGTAGAGTTACCAAACGGGCCTGAATGTTTTGGACACAAATACACAATACACTGCACTCCCTAATATAATCTACATGAATAGATCATGAAAGACATGGAATAAAATGCAAAGAGACATGGAATAAAATGCAAAGATAGTAGTCTTAAGGACATACAGTTCAAGAATGTGCAAGTATCCATCATTAAGCGTCTCATTGGAGCACAAGACACCTGTCCACTTTGATGTACAAGGATCACCCGTATTCCAATTTCTCAGACGGTTGTCAGTATCAACCAATCTTCTCTTGATAGCTTGCAATGCAGTGACTGCAAATTAAAATAATCAGTTAGTCCAAATTCATAATATACCTTAATAGGGGAAAAGATCTGGCCTTCAATGAACTGTTCTTCAGTGACCGGCCATGCATAAACATCTATATAATATTGTAGAAGCAAGTTGATTTTTAAAGTATTCACATAGCTCTTATGTAGTACTACCAAAGAAGAGTGAATAGTTGCTAGAACTAGCATGCATGATGAATCCAAACACCCCATCATCCAACAAAAAAACATGAAAAGCTATAATGATATTAACATGTGCAGTATGTCATTCTCAGCAATAATTTTGATGGCTAGATTGCAAAACATTAAACAAATGTGGATGTGATTTCACTCCTTCATATTTTGTAGCCAACAAAATTTTTGGCAATTTTTTGAGAATTTTAGGGGAAAAAATACCACCACCATCATCATCATGAAAGCTTTGTCCCAACTATGTTGGGGTTGGCTAAAGTGAAAAATACAATAAAAAAAATGTTGAACTTCATTGCTTTTTTCAAATTTCATCCAAAAAAAATTAAACAATAGTTTTATTTCACAATTTTGGTAAATTCCAAAACCACAGAAGAAGAATAGAGCTAGTTTAAAACTTAAAATAATAGAATTCCAAGTATCACCAAAGAATTTTCTTGGTTACCAAAATGGACAGGTAGACGAATTCAGAGTAAAACACATTTATCTTAATCATAACCTCACATATTTCCAATGTGTTATGAGAAAGAATCCAAAGTTGAGGGCATGCAGTATTTATTAAGCAGTGTGCTTCAATAAATAAAGCAGAAAATGACATCTATTTTATTCAGATATAAAAGATAATTAAAATTACTATGGTAGTGATATTAGGAGAACAGTGGCTGAAGTGATGATTTCCTGTAAAGATAAAATTTACTATTCCATGTGTAAAATGCGTTATATAGAGATGGTGGATTAAGAAATCAAGGCCAAAGGGCCCATTCAGGTCTCCAGATTTCTTGCCTGCAATCAGGTATCTCAAGAGATTTTAGAAATGCAACTGAGTTTCACATAGAAACAGAACATTGGGAATTTCCAACCAAATAATTATTTAGCAAAGAGTAGCCTTATTGCCTTGATTGGGTGACATAAAGTTCCCACTGACAGCTATGTGGGCCCTATGTATTGATTGATTCTCAAGGAGGATTTTAGGGAAGATAAAAGAAAAGGAAGGAAAAGTTTGATTCCAAAGGAGATTTCTAAGCAGCATCAACTCCCCCCTCCCTCTAGCAACCAAAAGGGAAAGGGGGAAAAAACTTCAATACAATCATACAAATTCAATATTTCCAAGGATTTCATGAAGTAGTTGTTTGTGCAGTTTCCTATCACCAATTGGTTTTTGGGCCTTGCATGTCCATGGTATCGGGCTTCATATACTTGTTTGGGCCTTCCACCTATCAGCTTAAGCTTTTGGGTTGGTATATGGTTTCTTACATGGTATCAGAGCCAAAGGTCTCAAAGTTCAAGACTACGCGGGGCAAAAATGCCACATGACGCGTTGTGTGTTTGTGCGGGCATAAGTGTGCAGGGCAAGAAGGCCCCATGCCGCGTTGTGGTCTTGTGCGGGTGTGGGCGTGTGCTTCCAATCCGGGCGGGACAAGGGAGAGTGTTAAGTAATTGTTTGTGCAGTTTCCTATCACCAATTGATTTTGGGGCCCTGCCCGTCTATGGTATCGGGTTTCATATACCTATTTGGGCAATTGGGCCTTCCACCTATCAGCTTAAGCTTTTGGGTTGGTATATGGTTTCTTACATGGTATCAAAGCCAAAGGTCTCGAGTTCAAGGCTACGCAGGGCAAATATGCCACATGACGCGTTGTGTATTTGTGCGGGCAAGTGTGCAGGGAAAGAAGGCTCCATGCCGCATCGTGGTTTTGTGCGGGTGTGGGCATGTGCTTCCAGGTGTCCCACCCGAGGGAGAGTGTTAAGTAGTTGTTTGTGCAGTTTCCTATCACCAATTGGTTTTGGGGCCCTGCCCGTCCATAGTATCGGGTTTCATATACCTGTTTGAGCCTTCCACCTATCAGCTTAAGCTTTTGGGTTGGTATATGTTTTCTTACACATACATCTCTAGGTTCCATATTCTAGAAATCCCAGGAAAGCACAAGCATATAAATAGAATACACAATATAAAGCCTGAAATAGCCATGACAGCATGCCAGCATATATTGATCAGCCAACCACCTAGTTGAACAAATCTTCCACCAAACCCGATGAGCTTTGGTAATTGTAGATGATTGAATCAACAAGTACCCAGTTTAAACTGTTTAAAAATTCGTTGGGTGATGATTCACTGGTCCCAAGTGTAAATCACTGTTCTTGTGACATAGGCAGGATAATTATCAACTCATCCAACATAGTTAAGATTAAGAAGCAAGACAGCATCAGCAGTATGAGAAGAGAAATGAGGAAAGAATAGGAAGAGGCGCACAAGACAATTTTTGTGATTTTCCTGGGTAAATAGGAGTCCTGGCATAAAGGGAAAATAAGACAGAAGGACAAAAACGACTAAAAACAACCTATGCATGAATATTATTGTTGATATCCAGCTAAAACAGGATCCAACACAATTACCCTCTAGAACATCATAAAGAACAATGATGATATAAACAAAAATACATCAATAAAGTATGTATACTTCTTTATTTCAGTTAATAGGCTACTTCTCTTAGCTACATAAGGAAATACTGTAAATAAGGTCCTTATCTATGATGCACGGATACCTTAAAATGGGCAACGTATCGTGTCGTATCGTATCCGATACTTCACTTTTTATATGTAAAATCTGTGTCGTTGCCGTGTCTATAGCGTGCCCTTGCCGTATCCATGCCGTATATGTGCATCATAGGTCCTTATAAGATCAATGCAACTGAGATGTCCTTATGACAGGTCTATTTAGGATCAATATTCAATATAAATCATGCTAAGCTGCTCTCAAAGATTAACACTTTGCAAAACAATTCATAAGAACAAGTTCCAATTAGACAGCCAAAACTTAAACCACAAGACGGCTCAAAATTCAAGAAAATTCACCTTCAGATGGATGAGTGATCTGTGCTTGAATAAGTAGTGGAGACAAACAGAAGGAAAGGACCAGAATGGCTTCCAAGAGACAAACTCCCAATGTCGACATCTTCAAAGCCGAGAAATCAGATAGACTCCAGCAAATCTCCCAAAAACTAATATGTAACTTACTGTCTGAATGTGTCCTGTCCTCTGTGTGTGTGTGTGTGTGAGAGAGAGAGAGAGAGAGAGAGAGAGAGAGAGAGAGAGAACTCAGAAAACCAGTGCTTTAAAACAGTTCACAAGATTCAATGATGTAAACATCTGCCCCTGAACCTTTCTGCTTAAGAAAACAAGATTTCTTCTTGAACATCCCCAAACATTAACATTCGAAAGAATACTACAAGTGTAAAACATGTTGTCATGTGGGCCCACAGAAGAACCAAAATGGTTCTATAGAACCCGCCAATATATATTCAATAAAAACAACAGTTATGCCAAAGATTCTCTGCCCTCACAATCAAAATGGAAGCATCTTTCAGAGCCATTTTCACATGCAAGTTTTGAGAAAACTAATCATTACTAACCCTACAACTCTTATAGATACAGCAGCCCTACAAAGGATGCCTTTACCTTTGATGATACAAGGAGAACCTAAAAAAATTCGTCTAGAATTCTTCAATACCCAGGTTTTCTCCTCTCACAATCAAAACAAAAGCATCTTTCAGGGAGCTGTTTCCATTTTTTTCATTACTATACCAAGAACCCAATACATAGAATTAGGACGAACTCCAACCAACACATTCCCCAAAAACCCTATACACACAAAATCAAACACTTAGAGATAATCGATTCTCACCTACTTCGATCAAACCTCGCACTTAAAAAAAACACCAATTCTCGCTTCTCTCTCTGGAGACATCAAAACACTAGAAACCAAACAAATCTCAGCACATTATGCAAACCTTAGAGCAAAAACCCAATCATCTCCCTTCGAAATCAAGAAAAGTCGCAAGAAATCTTCTAGTGGGTGGCTCGAAAGCCCTAAAAACCATAAAATAAAATAAAAATAAGAATCCACTCACTGTCATCAGATATGGAAAAACGACAAGTGATTTCGATGCGAAAAGATGGAATCCTGAAGTTGAACCGAATTCGACAGATTCCATAGCATTTTCTGGAGAGCGAAGGGTATATAAATGGCTGTCTAGTAAATGAAACATTGACTGAATGAGATTTGATCAGAAGAAGAAGAAGAAGAAGAAGAAGAAGCTGTCTCGATCTGACCAGGTCGAAGTGACGCATGCAGAGATCGAAGGAAAAAGACATGTTTTATATTATACAGTGAGGAGTTTTTAACTTCAAGGAGTCGCTGGTTGGCTTTTGAGAGAGAGGGAAAATGAACAAAGTGCTATCGAGCAATGGAGTTTTAAATGAGCAGTCGGTTCATCAACGGCCAGACGAGGAAAAAGAGACCCAGCTGACGCGGGATTTGGTAAGGAAGTGGGCTACCGTGTGAGTCTTGCACTATGAAAACTTTGGTTGGCCAATGGTAGGGCTACCAACCAGACGTGTAGCGTATGCAAATGCAGCACATGCGCCACCCTCGGAGACCAGGCATTCATTGAGGACGAAAAATTAGGTTTATGGATAAGGATGTCATTATGATGGGATAATAATAAAGGCTCGGATTCGGGTCGGGTTTTTTTTGTTGCAGTCGGATGAGTCCGAATAGTAATAGGCCCAACCATGAACTATATTAGATTCAGGTTATGGGAACCGCTACTGATCCAATAAAATCCTTATCTCCACTTTGGCAGTCTCCACTCTCAATTTTATTCTTGGCTTCTTGCAACTGCAACTATTCTTTGTACTCTGCATTCTTTCATTTTCTTCTTGTTCTCAACCATTGAAGCAGACCGTTCGTATAAGGGCCAATCATGAATAGGCTTCAAGCTAGAAAACCTATCCGTGTGGAGTATTTTACCGAAACCGAGGTTACATCTGACTTCGGTAATGGTACCGGTCAAGAGGGGCCCCGGCTCCCCTCTCCCTGGCACGACAGCACCTCAGCCGCTACCAAGGTAGGATTGTTCTCGGTAGAAGTACCGACCACGTCCTTCCGAACTCAGTCTCGTGCGTCGACATCCTTGTCCGACCTCAGGCGTAACCAACCTCGGTGTCTTCTCCCATTCGGCCTCTTGGCCGAGGTAAACACTAAGTGTCAAATCCCTATTATGGGATGGGACGGCTACTTCACAGAGAGTCCCTAACAAGTAGGGTGGCCACCAGCCATTGATAAGGGCTCCTTCCTATCAGCAGATCACATCCACATTTATGTGAGGGATTTGGGGGAGGTCTGATGGGATAAGTATCCTCACCTACCCCCACCAAGGATCCTAGATGTGGGCTGATGGGACAAGTATCCTCACCTACCTCCACTGTGGAACCTTCCACTCTCCTCTATATATACCTGCATGGTAAGTCATTGAAAGGTACGCAATACATAGCATACATTTTGCTATTTTGCTCACATCTTCTTCCTCACTTCACCCTAGTTCAGTGACTATACTAACTCAGGCGTCGGAGTGCCTTTGGCTGACAGCAGCCTCGGGCCCTGACCTCTGTTTTCTTCTCCCTTTCAGGTTCCAGACCATCAAGGACGTTCCTGCTCAGCTAAACAGCTTATTCTTAAACTCCCATTATCATCTAAACCAAGTCCGTAATTTTTAGGCACGCACACTATCCAATATGGGCATTCTCTAGAACATTCTCTGGGCACTGGAGCTATTCTTTTACGTTTCATCCAAGGGGTCGTTCGTATAATGTGAATGGTGGAATGCCATCTCAAAAGATTCCATTGGAACATTTCAACAGTTGCAACACTAGCAGCGAACCACAAGACCCAGACCGGCATCCATTTATGGTCAGGCTGATCACAACCGCACGCCAAAAAGGTAGACAATGAAGTTCCACTGCGATCTGCATCAACGGGCAGTCGCAATATTATAGCAACTCGCCCACTCAAGCACCCCAACCTTTTGTAGATGCTGATCCAGACCGTCCATTGCCAAGGGAGCATGATCTTAAGATCACATTGATCAAATGAACGAAGTTGACCGTTCCGTGGGCATCAAGCAGTGAAATTCAATGGCTCAGATCGTACATTCATAATGATTTTTATGGAGTACACAATCCACGCACCAATGGACCCACAAATCGGACGATATGGATTGGCATTCATGTGATGAGTGCTTTATGTTGGATATGATACCTCAAAGTGGCAAAAGCCATGGAAGACATGAACTGCGGTCCATGTAAGATTGGGATAGAAAAACATGAGAAGGGGATTGGATGGACAGCTAATGATTTGGACGGATGATAGAGAAGAATGGTCGTAGGTAGTGATGTGTTGTCGGAATGCTTTTTTGCTTCCTCTTTGGTTCTCAAAGTGCTTCTTCTCTTTTCCCTTCCATTTTCTTCCTCTCAAATTACTCTCTATTCTTTCATTTTCTTCTTGGGTCCAACTGAAGAGAGACCTAACCTATGGCAATTTCGTTGCTTGTAGGTTTCTAAGAGCATCTCCAAGAGGTATGCCATTTCTCCATATGCCTTTTTCAAAAATAAAGGCTTATGTGGCAAAAATGGCATATGGAAATTTGGCATATCACTTGGGCAACTCCAAGAGAGATGTCAAATTAATATTTTATTCATTTTTCATTTAATCTTCATTTGCTTTATTACATATATCTTACTTACATTTAATGGGATTTTGTACGATTTAAATGTTATTAAAGTAATAAATTATTAAAAAATAAAAAATGCACATATTGTACTTGAAACCCATTTTTCATTGAAAAGGTAAAATCAAATTACATAATATTATAGTCAATCACAAGCTTCTTCATATTGACCTTGGAAATGCCACAGGTGCTCCACCAGATCGGCTTGGAGTTAAGAATGTGTTCTCTTGTCACGAATACGCAAGTGATTTTGAATAAAATCCTGAAATTTTGCAGTGTGGTCACGTGACACAGGAAGGTCACTACATTCACCCTCTTGTGCATCGTAATTGGGTGGAAGACTTTGATCGCGTTCATCTTCGATAATCATGTTATGCATTATGATGCATGAATTCATTATATGCTGAAGTGTTTGACGATCCCAGAAATGAGCAGGCCCACGAACAATTGTAAAACGTGCCTGTAGCACTCCATACGCACGCTCCACATCCTTCCTTGCGGACTCTTGAGCTGCAGCAAAATTTGTGGCCTTTGGCCCGTTAGGACATGGAATTGTTTTGACAAATGTCGCCCATGACGGATATATGCCATCAGCAAGATAGTAGCCAGTTGTATATTCATGACCATTGATTGAGTAGTTGGAGGAAGGAGCTCGGCCTTCAGCGAAGTCAGTAAATATAGGATATCGATCCAACACATTGATATCATTGTGCGGTCCCGATAGTCCAAAAAAAGCATGCCAAATCCAAAGATCATACAATGCCACGGCTTCAAGAATCAAAGAAGGCTCGCGGTGGTCTCCACGAGCATACATGCCTTTCCATGCAACTGGACAGTTCTTCCACTTCCAGTGCATATAGTCTATGCTACCCAGCATCCCAGGAAACCCGTGTCTCTCACCTTCTGATAACAATCTACAAATGTCAGCATTATTTGGTGTTCTCAAATATTCGTTGCCAAAAACATCAATGATCGCTTGAACAAACTTCTTCAATGATTCTATAGAGGTACTTTCAGCGATCCTGACGTAATCGTCTACAGCATCCGCCGCAACTCCATAAGCAAGCATCCTCACTGCAGCTGTGACCTTCTGAAGAGCTGATAAACCAAGACCGCCTGCACAATTTCTTTTTTGTTGAAAGTATGGGTCATACGCCTCCACCGCATTTACAATTCAAAGAAAAAGAGGTTTGCGCATTCGAAACCTCCTTCGAAATTGAGAGGAAGTGTAGATTGGGTTTTCACTGAAGTAGTCATTGTAAAGCCTCTAATGTCCTGAGATTCGCCCTCTGTGGATGACTGCGTGACCTTGAGTAGAACCACGATGCACTCTCGTTCTCCTTTGTAAGTTTTCTCTTTCTTCTTCCAAAGCAGCCCTACACAACATCTGCAACTCTTCATCCGAATCGGAATTTATGACGGTATGCCATAAGTCATCCGTCGTGTCAGAAGAGGAATCAGTATAATTTTGAGACATCTCCGAATTGATGAACCAAAGATTTTCTTATTTTGAGATGATGAGAAGTAAGAAGTTTGAGTGTAAGAATTTTTTTTCCAGAATGGTTTATATATATGTAATTTCCCAACGGTTAGTTTTTTCCAACTGCTACAAAACGGCTAGTTTTCTCCAACGGCTATAAAATGGCTAGTGAAATGACAACTTTATAAAATTGAAGTACAACATTATATTTAAACAAACAATAATTCATTAATTAAAATCAAAATATACATATTAATTCTAAAATAAAATACAATTCAAAAACCACTATCTAACCCTCCTCTCAGAATTTCAAGTCTTTTTTTAGCATAGTATTGTTGTTGCTCCTCAGATATATTGGACGTATCCATACTCATGATCTCCATCTCCATTTGTATTTTCTTTAATTTCACCTTCTTCTCATCTTGCTTGATTTTTTGCTTAAGAAGCTCTAATTTTTTCTCATCTCTTTCCTTTTTGTCATTCATCATTTTTTGGATGAGATCTGCAACGGGTGTGGGATCGTTGATAGTGGTTTGCTTCATCTTTCTTTTCTTAGCCTTTCTGCCCGGTGGTCTCGTTATGGGATCATAAGCATTGTTAATTGTCTCATCCGCCTCAATATTTATGGGAGTGCTTGGATTAGAAGATGATGAGTAGCCAGAAGTTGAAGATTTTGCTCTTTTTACGGATGTCTTCTCTAGTACTTGTTGCTGCAGTTGTATCCACTTTGGTTGGTACCTCAACAAGATCCAAGCATGGTCCAAGGTGAATCTTGATCCATATAGATGTTCGTAAATTTTTTTTGCTTCTACAATCTGAAAATTAAATGTAAGCTCAAATTAAGAATAAAAAAAAAATCCCCCCCCCCCCCCCCACACACACACACACACACACACACACATATAATTTTACCTTATCTTGTTCATTCGTGCCACTTTGATTTCTGAAAATAATTGTCGCAAGATATCCACAAAATTTGTTGACAGAAGCTTGAATCTTTTGCCATCGTTGTGACAACATCCTGTCTGTTCGATCACTGGGAAATTGATTATTGTTGTGATAATATTCTCCCACTCGTTCCCAAAAAGCCCCAAGTTTCTGCTCGTTTCCATGCACAGCATCCAGACTGGTGTTCAACCACAAACCGATGCAAAGACTGTCTTTTTCTATATTGAAGCCGGCACCTCGACCAACACCCTTTTTCTTAGGGGCATCATCAGTAGGGAGTTCGGAAGCCTCACCGAGATATTGTGAATATTGGGTAGAAAAATTAGGAAATTGAGAGAATTGAGAATCCATGGTGTGAATGAAGAAAAAGAGAACTTCAAACACTCCTTATTTATAGACATCCCAGCTCCAAATTTTTTTTCAAATTAACAGTCCAAAAATTTTCAAATGGTAAAAAAAAATTTGGACGTCTTGAAAAATGGCAAGTGACCGTTGCCATGACCGTTGGAAAAATTTCCATGGCAGGTGACCTATACCTGCATTCACCCATGACCGTTGGAAAGTTTCAGACTCAAAAGAATTATTTTATATGTGAAACCTGACATGGAAACTGTTGAAACACTCATTATTTAATGTAAAAAAATAAAATGGCATGTGAATAGTCACATGCCATTTTTGGCATATCTGATCAACAGCCTTTTTCCAGCAAGCATTTAGAGCAACTGTTGGAGCATGTGCCAGCTGCTTTTTCAAGATGTTAGAGGCTGACATGGCATTATAACAGGTCTGTTGGAGTTGCTCTAACCTGTATTATCCTTTTACCATTGCACCCAGTGGCGGATCCAGAATTTTCATTTGAGGGGGGCTGTCGATGGTCAACTAAAAAGTCAAATTATTATTTTATTATATTTTATTCACATTACAAATGACAAAAGAGAAAGCAAGTTAATTATATATTTGTATTTATTCTTGTGGTACAAGAGTTGCCCCAAGGGAATTTAGGATTTGTTTAGCAGTAGGAAAAAGTGAGAAGTGGAAATTTCCTTCAAATTAAAAGCAATGCAAACTTTGAAACTGGAAATTCCTAGATGATGTAACCCCATTTGTTAATTGACACTTGTTTAACATCTACCCTAGAATAAAACTAAACTTAATACTTTTTTCTTTATCAATCAAATTGTATGTGTAGCAATTCTATCGCAAGAAGTGCCAAAGTATAATGTACTTCTATTCTCATCATTTTTTTAGCCAAGTCTCTAATTTTTCTTCTAGAAAAATTGGAGACTGGGCACTTTGAAAAGTCTATTATTTTTTTAGAATTTTAAAAAGTTTGTTAAAAAATCCATGTTAGTGGTTGAAATAATAACTAAAGTATTTCATGGATTTGGCCTATTATTGTTTGGGAAATTTTATTGGAAACAAACTTTTAGCTAAAATATCATTTGATCTTCATTCATTCATTTGTTTGTTCAAATCAAAACCAAAACTACTCCCTAAAACTCCTTCCCAAAACCATAATGTAAATTTCAACCAAATATTGCATCAAAATTAAATAAAATTAGCTAACAATCAATAACATGCATCGGTATCTTAAAATCAATGATGACAGATTAGATGCATATTTCCTCCATGTCACTAATTTGAATGTTTGCTCTTTTTTCGTTAAAATAATGAAATCAAATCCAACTCCATCAAGAGAACCTATTTCAATAATGAGGATTTTCAAAATTCCCCATTTCTAACCTTACCATTTATGAAAGATATTTTTGGGACAAACAACCTAATATAAAAGCCCCCCCGCAACATCTAAAAAATTATTTGGAACCGATACATAGAGGAAAGAGAGACTTTGATGAGCGACGGAAGCGGAGCTCATCTATCACCAATTTGGGATTTTTGGAGAGAGAGAGAGCTCATCTATCACCAATTTGGGATTTTTGGAGAGAGAGAGAGAGAGAGAGAGATCGATCATGGGGGCTTATGGGCTTTGTTCCATGGGGGGTGAGCAAGCCAGCCCAAAAGGCTAATGGGCTTTTCAGATTTAAAGGTGGGCTGAAGTCCCCATACACTAATATGTAGATCCGCCATTGATTGCACCGAAGCAATGACCGACCCTATATGAATAAAAACGGTAAATAGCAAAAATGAATTTATTAATTCAAGGTAGGTTTTGCAGTGAGTTGTAAGAAGATTAAATGGTAAAAAGGAAAATTTTCAAAAAAGCGAAAAAATCTTGGCCCATTTTAAAAGAACTACAGAGTAATCTGAATATTCCAAAATGTAAAAAAGTTTTCCATTGTTCTTTTAATCAGATCCTCTCCAGTGACTTTTTTCAATCACTGGCAACTTTTCATAACTTTTTTTCATATTAAAATGACAGAAATAATGCTGTTAAAGTATTTTCTATCTTTTGAAAAATTCTCAAAAAAGTATAATATTTTTGGCTCATTTTCAAAAAAGTATATTACAAATTGAATATTTCAAAGAAAAACATAGAAGTCTTCCATAATTGTTTCAAATTCAATCAGGTCCTCTCCATTGTTTTCATAGTCCTTACTTGTTATGACTTACAAAGCAAGGCCCTGGCCCTGGCCCTCCTGCCATTATTTAATGAGGCATAGTGAGACCCACCAAATGACCCACCCATCTCGATTACACACCACTTCCCTACAGCAAATTGACAGGCCTTATTTTATACCTTTTTTTATGTGACGATTATTAATCCACTACACTACAATGTAGGATTGAAATATAAAACATATTTCTTGTATTAATCCATCAAACTTTCAAGCATTTAAATGGAGGGGAGATATCACATCCATCAGCTATCCACACCCAAAACTGACCCTTAAACCTCTTTAGGTCTATGATGATCATGCATGCAAATTAGCCTCACAAGAGAGTTGCACCAGATTCTTGGGAGTGTCAATTCCAGACTGACCCACTAATTAAGTTGGATTCAATCAATGTCTTTTATCTGTGGGAGTGGTTAAGATTGACACTGCTCAACTCCATTTTTTTTATAAATAATCTCAAGATATTAAAAATGAATCAAATATTTATAAAATATAGATAAAATTTATTTACATGCATTCATGATAATCAATTCAAAGAAAAATACTATAATAAGGAAAAATAAAAAAAATTCTAAATTGTTGATTCCAAACCTAATGTGTAATTACTTAAAAATAAATACTAAAAACCAGATCTACCTACCAAATGATTCAAAATGCAACGGAGACTCGATTGAGTCTCCGCTATGTTTGACTAAATCTTTTGTGAAAATGAGATGGTTTAGGAGAGTCAAGAGTCAACTTGGGAAATTTCCTACTTTAACTATTTATTCAAAAAATGGGGCAACATTTACTTTATAGTCAATTTATAGGATGGCTAAATCAAAGGAGATTTTATTTACCCATTCAGACCTGCAACAATGAGGGCACGTAGGTCCCAATTGATCCCTATCCGTTCTTAAAAAGTGAAACGTTTATCACCTTTGCTTTCATTTTTTAAATGTTTCCTGGTCATTGACATTTTCTAACTGCTTTGACTGAAATAGTGATATATCCTTTTCATTAGCCCCAAAAGGAAATTTGATTATCTTCAAAGAATGACTTTCTCCTTCATAGGAAAGAAACAAAAAGTTACTCCGACATCAAATTTGACTCGTACAAAGAAGTGTGATTTCCTTCGCCGTAGATCGTAGCCGCGCACTTGAAACTCCTGCCAGCAAATGAAATTGACGAACGTCAATAAAAGAGGGAGACTTATTTTTGGGTGCTTTAGATCTTTCTAGAGTCGGCCCAAATGAGAAATGTTCAAGTGGTTTCTTACGACAGAATTTAAGAAACTCCTATTGGGAGAATTTGAACGGCAGACTCAAGATTTTCGTTTGAGAGGATAGATTCAAATAGGTAGTTGGATTTTGGGATAGATAAAAAAATTTTGTGGATTTTGGAAGCGGACCCCAGCTTGAAGGGGGACAACCGCCCCAAAAGTACTACTTGGGCCCACCAATGATTCCGAATTCCCTACATGTTATCCCTCCCTAAGTTTCTCGGGTCCTCCAATATATCCTAACAATCAATTTCAATTGAAAGGCCAAAAGTGAGATTTCAAATGATTCCAAATTCCCTATATGTTACCCTTCCTAAGTTTCTCAGGTCCTCCAATATATCCTAATATTCAATGTCAATTGAAAGGCCAAAAGTGAGATTTCAAAAAATTTAGATTCAAAACTCTAACAATCGCAACATCAATTTCAAATGTACTATAAGCAGCAATTAACATAGCTATCAAAAATCAGAAATTTCTCCAAACCGGCCCCATTCCCTCTCCCCCAAAATGAGGAATGTCCAATAAGGACAACCCAAACTTTCCAAGTTGGTACTATGGTAGTCTATCATCCTTTCTAATCGGGCATATGTGCGTTTCTATCATGAATGCCTGCTCAGAGCATATCCCCGACTTTAAACCACTTTTAAGCTGATTTGAGCTTGTGGGGATAGAGTTGGGATCCTATGAGGCTTTAACTTAGAGAAATATTATGTTAAAGGAGTGGAACACTACATTAGGGCCCACGTATTGAAATCCAAACCACTTGGAATAAACGCCTTCCAAATCTATAAACGCCTTCCAAATCTATAGGGCCATCCCTAGAATGGGTTGAAGAGAGAGCCAAGCTATGGCCCTTATCCAGACCATGTTTTGTCTCCCTGACCATTAAGGGTTTTTTCCTCTTCCGTTTCAACTCGCCCGAAGATAAAGCCTCTATCCTTGGCCTATCGCCCCTCACCCTGGAGAAGCATAAGATCTTTTTCCTCCCTTGGTCTCCAGGACAAGAGGAATCGTCTTGGCCCTCCACTGTCCCAATCTGGATTAGGCTTAAAGGTCTGCCCTACCACTGTTGGAGCCAGAATATCATCTTTTCCATTGCTAGCTCTTTAGGGCAACCGGTTAAGCTAGACCCAATCACAAAAGGCCAGAAAATCCTCTCCTTTGCTAGGTGTAGACACCTCATTTCGCCCCCTATGATAGCCTTAAACACCCGTCATATATAACGGTGCCCCCATTTCGCCCATAATTGAATAGTTAATTGCATAATTAAGATTAATTAATGACGATGAAGATGCTTGTTGAAAATTTTATGCTTAGTTCGACAATCCTTAGAAATTTGTGAGAGAAAAGGCTGAACCGCATTGAGACTTCAAGTCCAACCCACTACTCATACAAATGATAGGCTACAACACTATCCAGGTCCCATCCAGACTACATAGGACACACTTAGATTGATTCCAAAGAGATTACACTTAGTTTACCTAAGTATGATGCGACTAGTATGATTTAAACAATTAGAATCTTTGACCCACAGATCCCTACCATTTCCTGAACTCTAATCGCTAGAATGTATGGACCAAAAGATTCTACGTTCCGAGAGCTTTCCGTTGATATATAGAACGTCTAAATCCGATGAACGAATCAAAAGATATAGTCGTCGGAAGATTACACTGCGAAAACCCCACCAGGCACATACCTGGGCGCCCATGTAGGCGCGCCCATGCCCAGAGTTGTACTTGGGCGCCCACACAGGTGCGCCCAGGTCCCTAATTGCCCTAGGAAAGCACTTATGTGCATACTTAATCACATCCCACTTTACCTTTCATAGTTTTGACCCGATCTCAATCTAAGAAATGAACCGGAACCAAACCTCGAGCCCGTTTGACCAAGACATGACATGGAGGGTGCGCCCAAGTCCTGGAACCAACTTGGGCGCCACCCCATGTGCGCCCAAGTCCCAAGATGCCTTAAAAATGCACTTTGATGTATACTTAGGCATGATTTACTCTACTCTTCGCAGTTTCGACTCGGTTTAGACCCGAAAACAACCCGGAACCGGACCCTAGACCCAATAGGCTTCAAAGTTAGACATGGGCGCCACCATGTGGGCGCCCAAGTCATGGGACCCACTTGGGCGCACCTCCATGTGCGCCCAAGTCTCCGAGAGCCCTAATCTCACCTTGGTTTGCGTGAAACCCTCGGAAACTCGCGCAAGAAGTAGCCCTAACTCTTCCTCCACGTCAAAATGACAATAAAGAGACCTCACATACTACTTTTGCAAAGGAGGCTACCAAAAAGAGAGAAAAAAGTAGAGTAAGAAAGAGAGAAAAAGAGAGAGGTCATAAAGGAGATCTCTAGATCTAGAAGAAAGGAGAAAGAAGATTGCTTTGGTTCTCCAAGATCAGTTATGGAGAAAGCCTCCCAAAGCCATGGACTTGCGCAAGAACTTCAACATAGGACTTATTAGCACGATTCGAACCGGTATTTCTAGATTTCTTTTGTTTATTTGCATTCCACCAGCATTTTTGTTTAGAAACATGCTTAGGATCATGCACACATTGTAGATCTGCATTAATAGTACTATGTTACAGTAGATCTAATATTCAGTATTCATTCCCCATTAGGAACATGCTTAGGATCATCCATAGTTCGTAGATCTGCATTATTTTCATCATTCTGAACTCGTGATTAGAATAGATCTTGCATCCATATCGTTTTCATTAGGAAAATCCGAATCTGAAAGGAAAGGTGTTAAAAAACAAGAAAAGAGTACTTGGGCGCCACTGTGTGTGCGCCCAAGTCCCAAGAGTGGGATTTTGATCCTAGTTTCATCCCGCTTGCAATTTCTCTCTCAAATCCGGATTTCTATTCATATAAGTTAGTATTAGTACCTTCGGACTTGTGACTTGGTATTCAAAATCGCACGAAAAGCATTGAAAAAGAAACAAAAGAGGAAGAAAACACAGAAAAGCACTTGGGCGCCCATACAGGTGCGACCAAGTCCAAAATTGGAGATTTGACTCCCGTTTTCCATTTCGCGCGCATTTTCCTTCGGAAATCCGAGTCCATCTTCGTATAAGTTGATATCAAAGCATTCAGACTTGTTAAAAGTATTGAAAGAATCGAAAAGGGACCAAACATATCATTGAAAAGAAGAAAAAGTATAGGAAGGTACTTGGGAGCAACCGTAGGTGCGCCCAAGTCCAAAAGTAGGCTTTTGGTCCCTATTTGTTCGATTCATGTGCATTTTGCTTCTCGAATTCGAGTCAATCCTCATATAAGTTGATATCAAGGCATTTGGATTTATTAAGAGTATTGAAAGAATCGAAAAGGGACCAAACATATCATTGAAAAGAAGAAAAAGTACAGGAAGGTATTTGAGAGCAACCGTACGTGCGCCCAAGTCCCTGCAAAGGGTTCACCCTCGAATCCTTGTGCCTGCATTATTATTTTCAAGTCCGGAAGCTTTGACATTAATAATTCATAGTATTACCTTACACTTAGTCTCGAATTGTTAGAAATCATATCGGGACATCGACAGAAGTCTGAAATACATCACAACCCGCAGGGGGGACACTTGGGCGCCACTGTGTGTGCGCCCAAGTCCCGCAGAGACACTTGGGCGCCCCTGTAGGTGCGCCCAAGTCCTTGGTTTATTTTCTGGCCCGCATTTGCTACATTTTGCGTCTCGTTTAACATGCCATTCCACATTTGTGATGATTTCAATTGATTGCTGAACTTCTAGACTTCGAATATTCAAATTATCATACTTAGGTTGCATCGTTTGCATAAAATACCAAAAAAATCATGAAGTCATAAAACTCTTCCCTTCTCATCTTGCTCTTTAGTAATTAGAGAAGAGAACAAAAAAGTTAAAAGAAATAGAAAAATACATAAAAAGAAAAAGAATAGGCATCAATTAAGTAGAAAAAACCCTAGATTGTTCTTTAGGATAGCTCGCATTGCTTTTGCATAAAAAACCAAACACAAAAAAAAATCACAATATCATAAAACACTTCTCCTCTCATCTTGCTCTCTAGTAATTAGAGAAGAGAACAAAAGGAAATTAAAAGAAGTAGTAGAATTATAGAGTTAGACATTAACTAGGTAATCCTAGGTTAGTCCATTAATGCTTGAGTGAATTAATAAACTTAATCAACCCTTATCAATTAATTTGAAGCAATTAATTAAAACACTCAATTAAAATCCACATACTTAATTAATTAATTAAATCCCTAAAACTTATTAACAACTCCTAATGAAACCCCTAATTAAATAAAACTTTAATCAACAAGTCCCAATTAAAATCTCGATTAACAAACCTAATCAATAAGCTTTAATTTATTAAAAGAAATTAACTTAAAGACACCCTAGAAGATAACAAACTACTAGACCGACACTTGGGAGCAACCACAAATGCGCCTAAGTCACCCTTGACACTTAGGAGCAAACACAAGTGCTCCCAAGTCACCCTTGACACTTAGGAGCAAACACAAGTGCGCCCAAGTCACCCCAGACACTTAGGAGCAACCACAGGTGCGCCCAAGTCACCCTTGACACTTAGGAGCAACCACAAGTGCTCCCAAGTCACCCTTGACACTTAGGAGCAAACACAAGTGCGCCCAAGTCACCCTAGACACTTAGGAGCAACCACAGGTGCGCCCAAGTCACCCTTGACACTTAGGAGCAACCACAGGTGCGCCCAAGTCACCCTCGACACTTAGGAGCAACCAGAAGTGCGCCCAAGTCATCTCAGACACTTAGGAGCAACCACAGGTGCGCCCAAGTCATCCCAGACACTTAGGAGCAACCACAGGTGCCCCCAAGTCATATTTAGTTTGGGAATCACCGAATCCCTATTAATTTCAAACTTTGACCCATATCAACACACTAGAACACCCTTACGATTTGAAACAACTATAGCCAGTAGCCTAGATTAACCTAAAAGATTAAACCGACTTAAGCCACAAAAACATCCACGTAGGCACCAATCTCTTAACACTTAGCCTCCCATAATCATTAAGAAATCTAATTAATTGAAACCTAATTTAATTCCAATTGACACAACACAATAAAAACACAGTTAATTCAAAAAACATCAAACGATAAACACTCAACCTCAAATCAACCCAAAAAGAAAAGAAACACGCAAACCAGACACTTGGGAGCAACCACAGTTGCGCCCAAGTCACCTTGGAAACATAGGTGCCACCACAGGTGCGCCCAAGTCATCCAGGGACTTAGGCGCCACCACAGGTGCGCCCAAGTCCCATCCTAGTCCCAAGGCCACTACATCCCAACTCACTTCCAATCTCGATTAAAATTAACATCTTAGAACATTTTCAGAACCAATAACAACCTTTAAATCAAAACCTCGATCAACTTAGACTCGTCCGGCACTTCAAACCGAGCCAAAGTAACCAAAAGAATTTCAAATTCCAACTTGGGCGCCACTACTGGTGCGCCCAAGTGCACAGGAACACCTAGGCGCACACACAGGTGCGCCCAAGTCCTCTGTCACATCCAAGTTGAGAACCATGGTTTCGTTTCGAATCCCGGACTTAAGACTATTAAAATTGATTGACCCAAAGTTAAAGACAACATCAGAACAGAAGCCTACATTAATTAGAATCCCGCGGAACTCCAAAATCAAGCCCATACCATCGAAACCAACCGAATCACAAAGAGCAGCCACTTGGGCGCCACTACAGGTGCGCCCAAGTCACTAAGAGGACCTAGGCGCCACCACAGGTGCGCCCAAGTCCTCCCGTCCATCACTTCACTGGTTTCAACTTCCTTTCATCATTTAAAGTAAAACCCGAGGCTCCAGAACCTTTAGCATACTAGAACAGAATCTTAAAACACTCTTAACTCATCCCTAAATAACTCTTAATCAAACCACAACTTAAAACAAACCAAATCAAATTAATAAGGTGTTTAGGTATAGAAGCTATCAAATTTAGACAATTTAAACCCTAGCATTAGATCGAGTTTCCTCATTAGATAGATTAGAGCATTAGGCTTCGTCCCATCACTTTTCCTGTTCCGTTAAGGGACCGGGAGAGCTGATGTGGGCGGTTTAGGACCTTAGGTTAGGGTTAATCCGATGATCAGTAATAAAGCATCAATCACGTAAATCCAAGTAGAAATCCCCTAGTTAGGCCCTTCTAGCCCCAATATAAAAAATCCATAAAAACTATAAAACCAATAAAATAAACCCAAAAATATTTTTCCTTTATTTCTTCCTCCACCTCAGGTGCCAGATATTTAATTGAACTTAATGATAAAAGGGAAAGAAGAACTGATTTCTAAAATTGAATAAATGAGAATGACGAGATGAGATGAATGATTTCGCACACACTTTTAAAAAGAATCACGGCACATCGGCCACTCTAAAACAAATACCGGCCCATCGGCCACCTTTAGTCAATTACGGCCCATCGGCCTTGCACCTTTATCACTCGTGTATCGCACACGAAAAATACAGAAATCATAAGTCAAAGTCTCATTTGCATCATTGTTTTGGTTTGCAAAGTCAACCTTTAAACCCTATTTTGCCAAGGGATTTGAAGGGGGTACCCGGGAACGGGGCCGATCCTCTTCTTAAATATTTGGCACCTCCCCCCTTTTATTTTCTTTATCTTAATTGTTTTACTTTACTTGGATATACTATGATTTTGCTATGTGAGGATTAACCTTTATTTGGACTTTAACGTGTAACCCTGAATTGACCCTATATTAAAGAGACCCAAAAAGACCCAAATTAATGTGACAAGACAACCGTCGTGTGTTGCCGGCAGCACATTAGACGAGAGGAAGGACCCACCTATTTATTTTCTCCCATTTTTCTTCGGCTTTCGTCGAAGGACGGTGTTACGGCCGTTACCGTAGCTGGCGATCGTGATCCGTCGATTTTGAGGGTAGTCGGAATCCTCACTTTCGATGTAAAATTTAAATAGCACATGTATAGATGAATGGAGATCTTCCCAAGCCCATTGGTTGGCGCAGGGGGGGTCGAAAATTCACATCCGACAGCCCGGCGATCGTGATGGGACCTCTTTTGTTGTCTTGTCACAAATTTGGGTCTTTCTGCAGTTCTATTGTAGGACACGAACATCCAATCAATGATCAGATGTCCGTGTTCCATTCAGTTTAGGGTTATTATAAGTTTAGTCCCAAATTAAACCTAAGGTTCGAATGAACCGTCCACTAAGCTTTCCCCCATTACATCATAAGAAACAAACCTACACCAACACTCACTACCAAAGAACATAAAACGTGCTTTTCTCATCCCCCCTTCTCTCTACTCTCATCTAAATATTTCTTCACAAATGGAGGGTTACACGTTCGGAATGTCCGATCTACAACCCCTCTCTCCCCCATTGTTGACTCGCACTACTGGCGGATCACACCAAACACCACAAAATATAGAATTATCAAGGATACTAGATGGGTCCTTAGCGTCTTCAAGTCATGACCCACAACAGATAAGACGGTCTCTTTTTGAAGGAGGCCCCATCCCGGTCAATACCATTACAATGGGCAGGAATCATTCTAACATATCTACCACATCTCATTCGTCAGGGGAGAACCAATTCTCCTCACATTCAGGAGTAACTTACACGGACCTAGTCAGCCCCACCGGCCAAGTTATAAGATATAGGGTCCACGACAATGTCTCGTCAAGAGATCACTCTCTCCGCGCGAACAACCCTGTTGTCTCACAGGTTATACCCTACTCTTCCCTAATCAGTCAGACCGAGCCAATCACGTCTTCTATCCCACAATATGGGATGCCTACTGATGCACCTATCACTACCCCGGCTAGAGCTATCGCACCATCCCAGACTCTCACGATAAACGAGAATCTATATTGACAGCCGAGTCATGGTTTAGTAAACCCGGGTCTGTCGGCGACATCCAACACCTCGCACCAAAACCCTTTGGCTCATATGGGAACGCCAGATGTCTACCAGCAACGTGAGGCAGCTCGACCTCAATTTCAAGTAATGACTCCTCCGCCAATCAATCAAATGAATTACAACCATGTGACGGCTAGCAACGATATATTATATCCCCAGCCAATTCAATATGAGAGGACCTCTTCTGTTTATCAAAATCAGACCCCCTTAACCTACCAAGTGCCTAATTCAAATCAGGGTCCCCCAATCCAAAACAGTCAGGCTATCAATCCCTCAGGCGTTAGAAATTCTTATCAAACATACCCAGGAAACAAGCCACGCTATCAACAGGCATATCAACCGTTCGCATTAAGTCCGATGATTGATCAACACAGAGGACAATCAGTTGGTTATGGAGGAACTCAATTGAACCAAAACTATCATCCTATTCAACAACCATATCCCTGAGAGCAATTCCAAGAGTCGGCCTATGCCCCGACGCCACTAGGACCTCAAGGAGGATACCAACCACAGACAATCCAATACCTAGATCCTTTAGCATTTAAAGAATTGCAGAAAAATGTAGAAGAACTTAAAAGTGAAATTAAGAAGAAGTCCTCGAGCTCGACTGGAAGAAAGCTAGGTTTCTATGATTTTACCAAAAAAGAAGAAAAGGAGAGGTCGCCCTTCCCTGTCAGAGCGCCTAAATTCATACCCTATGATGGGACAACCGACCCTCAACACCATTTGGTTTCATTCTGCAACAAGTGTCGTGCCATCGCTGACAATGACTCTATGCTCATAAACTATTTTCAAGAATCTCTAACAGGGGATGCATTAACTTGGTATACGTCTGTACCTTCCCACGAAATTAATACATTCGAGGATGTAATAGAGAAGTTCCTAGCACGATACCAGCACTTGACTAAGAACAAACCCCTTTGGCATGACTTAGCGAACCTCAAACAAAAGAATAACGAGGATTACGAGGAATTCGCGGTGAGATGGCAAAATCAATTTGCGCGATCAGATTGCAATATCCAAGAGGAGGAACAAGTGAGAATGGCCATATCAAACATGAAGGATCCAATGAGTGCTTTAATGACGATTGGGGAAGTAGTTAGCTGGAGTGGCTTGTACCGTAGATTGTCTAGGATGAAACAAAACTTGGACGAAGGAGTGTTAAACACCATTATTGACCATAAGAAAAACACGCGTAGGATAGGCATAACCACCCAACCAGAAAGCTGCGCAACCCCTGAGGTAAGCTCAAATCAAGAAGAGGTTTACCGACCGTACCAAAAACATAATAGTGTTAGCTTTAACCAACACCAAAATCAAGAGCAAAATGGTAATCCCAATTTCCAGGGTGGTAACCCGAATTTTCAAAGGGACAACCAGAATTATCAGCGGAACAATCAAAGCTTCCGAAACCCTCCTAGAAACAATCAAGGTTATGACCCACCGCCAAGGAACCAAGGACTCCCGGCGAATCAAAATCAAAACCCTGACCACGCGCAATCGATTCCGAACTCAACTGTTCTGCCACCAAACCAGAACGCAAATCCTCAACCTAACTACGGTACGGTTCCCTTCAATTACAATAGAGACAACAATGGCAACCAGAATAATACGAACAATGGAAATAGAAGGAGATTCGGACCTAAGAGGACAAGCTACCCATCCTTGCCACAACCTTGGACTGCTGTCTTCTGGTCTCTTCTAAATCAGAACGTCCTCCGACTCCCACCAGAACGACCGCAGGCGTGGTCAGAACACCTGGATAAGACCAAATTTTGTGCCTACCATAGGATGCCGGGGCATGGCCTCACCCAATGCTATACAGTTAGAGATTTGATTTACGACCTTAATGATGAAGGTAGGATTGATTGGAACAATATTAGGCCGATAGGCACAAGCGACCCACGGAATACACCTCCTAATCAAAACGCTACCACTAATCCAACACAGAATATTCCAAACATGCAGATTTATACAAACCCGCTACCTCAACATGGGCCATCAACCTCTGGACAAACCTCGCAAACTCAATTGATAAACATCGCCATGATAGAACACCAATACATTGATATCGCGGCCCAAGGGAGCATAAATCATAGTCAACCATGCCATGATGATTTCTTTGAAGAAGAAGACTATAGAAAATACATCACGCCATGGGACGGAAAGACGAAGTTCAAAATCTATAACTCCGGAATGGACGCGATTGTCGATTCTCCTGACCTTTACAAAGTAAATTTTGATGAACCAAATGACCAAGGACCACCGATCCTCGCGAACTCTGGATTAGATCCTCACCCGGATGCAAATGCACCTCAAGCCCATCTCCGATCCGGGCGAATTCGTCCTTCCCGATTACCCCCTCATCCGGTCGCTCGAGATCTAGACTCGCAAAACCCCAACACTTAAGTTGAGGAAATAGTCGACGAAAGAGCCCATATTTCGATAGAAACGGGAATAGAATATGACCTCTTAGGACTCCTCACGAAGATCCCAGCTAAGGTATCCGTCCTCGACTTAATTAAAACCTCACCCAAACATCAGCAACAATTACTTGAGGCTATTACGCGCTTGCAAGTCCCGGTAAACATAACTCCCGAAGAGTTAAGAACTACCATCGCAACCGTAGCCCCGGGAACCCATTTTCCTGCCCTTACGTTTACCGAAGAAGAACTAAAAGAGATACCGCCTGAAGCTAGGACGTCTCCCCTACACCTAACGATCAAGATAGTAGGGAAGGAAATATCAGGAGCTTTGGTCGACACTGGCGCATCATTAAACATATGCCCATTGAAAACCTACAAAGCTTTAGGGCTCACGACAAAAGACTTGACCCCGGCCCCCATGGTGGTGACCGGTTATGATGGGAATAAGAAAACAGTATGTGGAAAAGTTATGTTAATTAGTACAAGCGGGTCCGATTTCGATGCCAGAAGAATTTTATATCATGGACATCCCCGCCACTTTCAATTTAATTTTAGGACTCCGATGGTTGAATCATATGAACGCCGTCATGTCAAGCGGGCATCAATGTGTCAAATTCCCCCATTTAGGCAAGATCATAAAAATGATGGGGGACCCACCCGTGATCGAACCGGAAGAACTCCAAATACTCCCGACCTTACAACCCGCTCCCATGACGTCAGAGGTCAAGATTCATGGATACAGAGTTGACCCTCTCATCTCCTTAATGGATATGGACCCCATGCAAAATATGTTTCATGAATTTTCCCCCCTTCAAAATCCAACAACAGACAATGAGAGTCAAGCTCCAGGATGGACTTTGATGAGGAAGATGGGATATCAACCTGGATTTGGACTAGGAAAAGATGGGGAAGGTATTATCAACCCCTACATACCAGATCCTAGAGTAAAAGCAGAAGGATTAGGATACGATGCACATAATAATATGAGAGGTAAACAAGAGGACTGGACTTTAGATGAACACTTTATAAGGCATGATAAGACCCTAGATCCCGACACGTCACCGACTAGGGGGGAACGCCACAGTTGGGATCCGAACAATAAAGATAAAACCGTTCTAGTGGAAGATTGGGAAGACTCCGTGTCGTCCGAAAGTGAGATTTACGAGCAAATCTTTGATACTTGGAGAGAGTTCCACTCACCAGAAGAAGTGGATGATGCAGATTGCACCGTCAATCTAAGATTCCAGACCCTATCGTGTAACATGTTGACTATAAACAAATCAACTCGTTTACCCAAAAAAAAAAAAAGCCGATTGCCGAACTCAGAGAAAGTCGCGAAACATGGGAAATTGAAGACCCTACCCGCGAGGAAGTGGTATATTGGCCCGTTGCCTGGCACCATTGGCGAGAAGACCCCTCTCAAGAAGACCATGAAGTTTGGGAAGCAGATGACCAAAACGACCATGAAGTGGTATACCGCCCCACTACCTGGCTACGCCAGCGGGGAGGATCCTCCTTGGTAGATAGCCCATCTTCAAACTCACCTGTACCATATCATTTCAAAAATCCAAAAAAATTAGAAAACCCCAAAAACCCCAAAAAATTAGAAAATAGAAAACCCAAAAACATAGGAACCGTAGGAGTAGAAGACTTTAGTCCTCATCAAAACATGGGCAATCCAAGGAGATGGAAGTTACCTCCGGCAGAGCGGTCCCGACTAGAGGAGATTATGACCAACATCGATAAGTTAGGCTGTGAGTCTCTGCCAATCATTCTAGAGCCCGAACCCTTAGTGCAACCTACAAACGCCAATGATGGAATGGGTGTTTACGAACTAGTGGACGCCGAAGAAGGGGATGACGAAATTTCTGAAGAATTCGGGAGAGTAATCAAGAAATTTGATGAAGAGACGCAAGCGGCTGCCGAAAAGACAAAGGAAATAAACCTAGGGACGGATGAGAGACCCAAACAATTCCAAATCAGTGCATGCCTAGTACCTGACGAAGAAAGTAAAATCCTCGAGATCCTAAGAGAGTATCAGGACCTGTTCGCGTTAGATTATAATGATATGCCCGGTCTTGCACCCGATCTGGTGGAGCACCGAATTCCGCTAGAGGAAAATGCTAAACCCGTCAAACAAAAGTTGAGAAAGATGCTTCCCGATGCTGCCCTGAAAGTGAAGGAGGAGGTTGACAAGCTCCACCAAGCTAAATTCATCAGGGTCGTATTATTCCCTCAATGGGTCGCCAACATAGTTCCGGTAAAGAAGAAAGACGGACGCGTCCGAGTTTGTATTGACTTTCGAAATTTGAACAAGGCATCTCCCAAAGACGATTTCCCTTTGCCTCACATTGACTTGCTTGTTGATAATACTGCAGGGCACGCCATGCTATCATTTATGGATGGTTACTCAGGGTACAATCAAATCAAGCTGTCACCAGAAGATCAAGAGAAGACGTCATTCACTACACCCTGGGGGACCTACTGCTATGTTGTGATGCCTTTTGGCTTGAAAAATGTCGGTGCCACTTATCAGAGAGCCATGATGGCGATATTCCACGACATGATACACGATTGTGTAGAGGTTTACGTAGATGACATTCTAATCAAATCCGAAACCCGTGAGGATCATATCGTAGCCCTTAGGAGAGTCCTTCAACGATCTAGGGACACCCAACTGAAGATGAACCCGAAGAAATGTGTTTTTGGAGTATCCTCTGGCAAGCTCCTGGGCTTCATGGTAAGTAACCGGGGAATCGAAGTTGATCCTTCTAAGATAAAGGCTATCCTTGAAATGCTGCCCCCAAAGAATCTCAAAGAATTGAGAGGCCTCATAGGACGACTGCAGTTCATCAGGAGATTCATTTCACAGCACTCCCAAAAATGCGAGCCATTTTACAAATTGCTAAAAGGAGGCGTAAGGTACCACTAGGATGATGACTGCCAGAAGGCATTTGAAGATCTAAAGAAATATTTGTTGAGTCCTCCCATCCTGAAGCCCCCTATCAGAAACAAGCCTCTCATTTTATATGTGTCAGCGACAGAATTTGCGATAGGTGTTGTCCTTGGGCAACATGATGAAACCGGTCGGAAGGAGAACGCTATTTATTACTTGAACAAATCTCTATTACCCTACGAAATGAAATACTCCCCAATGGAAAGGACTTGCTTAGCCGTAGTTTGGGCGGCTCAGAAATTGAGACACTACTTTCTGGCCCATCAAATCAAACTCCTAGCAAGGATGGATCCTTTGAAATACATTTTCGAGAAGCCAGTCACTTCGGGAAGAGTCGCGCGATGGCAAATGCTCCTGGTCGAATTTGACATAACCTACGTTACACAAAAATCCATAAAAGGAAGGCGATCGCTGACCATCTAGCACACCTCCCCCTGCCTCAGTACGAGCCGGTTAGAACTGATTTCCCTGACGAGAGCATTTTGTTTACATATGTTGAAGAGGTTAAAATGATGATTTGTGGACTATGTACTTTGATGGAGCTTTGAACCAAAATGGAAAAGGAGTCGGGATAGTGCTATTATCCCCGGAAGGGGTTGTCATACCAAAGGCCTACAAGATCGGATTTCCAGCAACCAACAATGTGATGGAATATGAAGCTTTGCTAGCGGGGCTAAGAGAGGCCCAGGCTCTAGGTGTCATGAAGTTGAGAGTCTTCGGCGATTCCAAAGTTGTTATTTCCCAAATAGCAGGAGAATGGAAGGTCAATGCCCCCAAGCTTGTACATTACCAAGCAAAGGCAAAAGAATTGATGTCTGGTTTCAAGGAAGTTTCCTTCCTCTACATTCCTCGAGCCTTGAACCGCCTAGCCGATTCATTAGCAATTTTAGCTTCCATTATAGAAATCCCCGACAACAAAGATTCCGAAGAATTCTTGGTTAGAAGGCTAGCTTCACCGTCCGTCAAATCGATAGATCTAACCAAAGGGAACCTTGCTGAAGCTCTGCAGAAAATTTCGAAGGAAAAGGGTAAAAAAGTCAAGGCCAAAGAGTCCGATCAAGAAGAGAACGCCAAGCCAGTAGAAGGGGTCCTAGCTCGCATACAACATGATGATGACCTAGTAGACGATCACCCGTGGTACTACGATAACTGGAATTACTTACATGATGGCTACATCCCTGAGTATGCCAGTCGATCGAATAAAAAAGCATTGAAAGAAATGGTTCAAAGATATGTCATAGTCGCGGGACTACTGTACCGCAGATCTTTCAGTGGAATTCTCCTACGATGTGTGACTGCAGAAGAAGGGCAAGAAATAATCGAAGAGGCACATTCAGGAGAGTGTGGAGGACACGTCAATGGCCAAATGTTAGCCAAGAAGATCATCCGTTTAGGTTATTATTGGCCATCCTTAGAGTCGGATTCAGTTCATTACGTTAGGAGATGCAAAGAGTGTCAGTTACATGCCGACCTAATTCATGCCCCTGCATCATCCCTTCACCCCACCACAGCTCCATGGCCTTTCTCGACTTGGGCTTTTGATATCATAGGACCCTTGGCCCCTACTCTAGAAAACACACAACATAAGGCATTCATATTAATAGCCACAGAATATTACACTAAATGGGCAGAAGCAGAAGCATATGTTAATATTAAGGCTACTTCTGTGGTCAAATTCATTAAAACGAATATAATAGCCAGGTTTGGCATCCCTAAAGTATTCATAACAGACAATGGACCCCAGTTTATATCCCAACAAATGAATGAGTTGTGCACAAAATATGATATTGAATTGCATCATTCCACCCCATATTACCCCCAAGCAAATGGCCAAGCCGAAGCAACCAACAAGACTTTACTGAAGATCATCAAAAAGACTGTGCAAACCACCAAAGGTAGTGATTGGCCAGACCGTTTGGTTGAAGCATTGTGGGCATACCGGACTTCCATAAGAACTCCTACAGGAGAAACCCCATACTCTTTGCTACGGAATGGAAGCAGTCCTTCCCCTCGAAGTCCTCCACCCGTCACTACGCATCCAGCTAAATGAAGATATGACAGAAGACCAGAGGAGAGAAGCATTGCTACTTCAGCTAGACCTACTCGACGAGAAAAGAATGAAGGCAGCAGAACATGCACAAGTATATCGGAAAAGAATCGCCAGAGCCTACGACAAACATATCAAAGAACGGAAATTCAAAGTTGGCGACTCCGTCTTGAAGCGCATCGCTCCATCACAGCTTCCGCATCCTAGAGGTAAGTTACGACCCAATTGGGAAGGCCCTTATGTAATTAAAGAAGCATATTCTGGTAATGCATATAGACTAGTAAATGCAGAAGGGGAAGAGCTCCCCGATCCATGGAACGCTATGTACCTGAAAAGGTACACAGTATGACCCTCCCCTACTTCTCACGGAGTATGGCCCTCCTTACCCCTTAGCGTAGTTGTAGAAATCCCGTAGGAAGACAGAAGAGATGCACTCTAATCAAACTTGGAACTCGAACACACACCGGCACTTAAAAATACACAAAATGGGGAGTCTACCCCACACAGATTCAGCACGGTTAAGGCCACCCAATGTGAAGGTTTGTAGGTGAAATTGTCCATGTCATGAAAGCTTCTTCACTGTTTGCAAAAAAAAAAAAAAAAAAAAAAAAAGGGGAATAAAGCTTTCTGACTAGTCTGAGTCCGTAGCCTTTTTAACTCGAGCCAGTAAGCCCGTAGGGGTATGTAAATACCTAGTGCCCTAAAGCCACCTGGTTTGGGAGTCACTGGCTGAATGCTCGTTACATGGGTTAATTAGAAAGCTTAAGGGATCCAGACATTACACAGTCATATGGTTTAAAAAAAAAAAAAAATTCTAGTTAGGGGTCTTGGAAACAATAAAGGTTTTGTGACTAGCTCGGGTTTGTAGCCTTTTTAGCTCGAGCCGGTAAGCCCGCAGGGGTATTTACATATCTAGTGCCCTAAAGCCACCTGGTTTGGGAGTCATTGGCCGAATGCTCGTTACATGGGTTAATTAGAAAGCTTAAAGGACCCGAGCATTGCACAGTCACAATGGAACCAAAAAAAAAAAAAAAAAAAATATATATATATATATGTATCTTAGGCTTGCTAGACTGACATGGGCACTCATCAGGTGAACTAAGCAGAAGGTAGTTGAAAACCACAACACTAAGGTAGCACGGTGACTCACCACCCTACACACAAACATTACTCACAAATGAGCCCTAGATGCGGTCAGATGCTCTTCGAAGTTCGACCAAAAAGACTAAGCAGCTACAAAAGGGGCCCGTGAGGGCTCGACCTCCAAACGACAGTTAGGGGAGACCGCGTTGCCACTTAGGTAACAATCATGGATCGAGAAGCTAATCTCCGTTCACACTCTCACCCACGGCTAGAATAGACACTAGTCTTATGCTGGGGCATTTTTTTTTTTTTACTTTACATAAATACACATGAACAAATGCTTAGCTCACACGGCTTCCCAACTTGGGTCCTCATCGCATACACAGTTGCCACGAGCACTCACTAGGTTGCACACACGCTCACCTCATGCATGCTTTCACTACTAATGACTCTTAGTCGGATGCAGGAAACAATATATCCCCTAAGGTATGAATTCAATCTTGTTATCCTCAAAGCTTGAGTGCCAAAATGGCCCCCTGACATTTTTACTGAGAAAGGAAATGCCACCTTAGCCAAACTATGCAGGGGGCCTAAAAAATGTTAAACTAACAAGTTGATTTTGAGACCTTGCAGGGAAACCAACCCCGACTACATTCATAACATCCCACAAGTTGGGGCATTTATTTATCATTTACGGGTACTATTTTGCGCACAATTCCTCATGACTCGAAAAGATCAAAGTTACGATAAACAAACTGGGAAAATATGAATTATATCTGTTATGATATCCAATGATGAATTTGATTATAAATGTATGCTATGCACGCCCTTTATGACTTCGCATATGATTGTAATACTGAAAGTGCAATTATCTTGAACCTCTGCCTTTATACTTATAGCTAACAATGTGAATGCCTTAAAACATGGAATTGTTTAGGTCACAAATGTCACATACTCAGGCACTCCTTGTTGTTTGATAACCTAATTCTATGTTACTTACTAAGCCTAGATTGATGAGAGATTGTGCTTATTCTCTTTTTGTTATATGAAATCTCGCTTCATTAACTCTAAACTACTAATGATTCTTCCTACGAGATCCGTGCTCAAAGCACAAATTTCGAGATATTTTAGAAAATTTTCGGTAGCACTTTCCTTTGTTTTTTGGGCCCTGGAAAATGTAAGACCCCGACCCGAGTGACTCGATTAGTACTAATTATGTTGCGTGTTAATGCTAAGCTCGATTAGTGATTTTTGACTAAGCTTGGATTAGTATAGTTCTTGATAGCTTTGGGAAATTATTTTAGTGCTTCGTGTTGGTGGGACCCTTTGGGGGGTTCCCTTTTTGATTAGTTTTACTAAGTGCTGGGGGATTATTCGTATTCCGGTAATTTGCATTTCTATCCCGTTTTACTCGTCTTGTTAATCCCTACAACTTTCACGTTGATCCCGAACCCGTCCGGAACCCCGAAACCCGATCTTCTTGCTTTGAGGGCAAAACGGTCTTTTTACATGAAATCTGTGCCCAACACTCGATATCCTCGAAACCCGCGAAACATGTACTTTTCCGAAATTAGATATTTCGGTGATCACTTTTCTCTTCTTCGTCGATTTCATTCGAGATCCCGAAATTAACGATTTCAGCCCAAAGAGCTTTCCTAGTGGTGAGCCCACACCCATTGCTTTTTAAGAAGAACACTCTTCTTCCATTTCCCCTTTCCAGCACAAGCATATGAGAGCCTAGGGTTTCCATCTCTTCTCTTTTTCTCCTTGCTTCCTCACCACCAAAACCCTACCAAATCTCACACCAATCAAGAGATGAACTTCACCCTCTTCTTCCCCATTACTAGAGCTATTCATTGATACCATTTGTGGAAGGATCTACTCAACTCAAGACCCTCTTTGAGCTCACCTTGACCATTTGAAGAGCTTCCAAGTAAGTTTTCCCTTCCAATCTCTTAGATTTGTGTTCTTCTAGTTTTAGAGGAGCCCTATTGTCATTATTGAAGCTTCCTTCTCTCTATTCCTTGTTTGACCCATTTTGGGGTTTGGATTTGGGGGTTTTGTGTAGATAGCATTCTTGGCTTGGAGGAAGAGATTATTAGCTTTGATTTCTTGCATAGAGAACCTTGAGGCAAGTGGATTGAATGGATAGTTTAGTTTTCAATGATTTTATGACAAATGTGTTTAAATCATGACTTCATTAATGCTTTGTCTAAATTACATTCCATGATATTAAATGCTTTGAATGGGGTTGGTAAGCCTCTTTAGTGTCTTGAAATATAATTTCTAGCTTTTGTTTTCATCTATTGTCTTTAAATCATGGATTGTAGTTTTGAGTTCATCTTTTGTACAATGCCTAAGTGAATCCTTGTGATGTTGGTTGTCCTCCTTCCCTTAGTAATTGTATGAATGTCAATGGAGAATGAAAGGAATTGGTCTGGGGAAAGGAAGGCTTGAATCTGAACCCAGGGAAGAGATTCCCGTGACCGGCGGTCAGCTGGCGGTCGCCCAGCGGCTAACCGAAGCAAGTTCGGTCACAATTCCAGAAAGCTGTAACCTCGCGGTCAGCTCCGCGGTCAGCTAGCAGCTAACCGCCGTGTCCATCGACGGCTAACCGCCACCTAACCGCACAGTTACGGTCACTTTTCCCGAGAGCTGCAATTCCACGGTCAGCCTCACGGTCAGCCAGCGGTTAACCGCCTGATGCACTGGCGGCTAACCGCCATCTGACCGCAAGGTAACCGAAATTCCCTGAATTCTATGAATAAAG
Source organism: Umbellularia californica (assembly GCA_028538565.1). Classification (NCBI taxonomy): domain Eukaryota; kingdom Viridiplantae; phylum Streptophyta; class Magnoliopsida; order Laurales; family Lauraceae; genus Umbellularia; species Umbellularia californica. The sequence goes on along the minus strand of JAPQWN010000005.1, from coordinate 35,500,016 downwards.
AAGGATTGAAGGGAGCTTTCACCCCATTGCTTGTGAACCTTTCTGAGAGCAATGGGCACCGCTCACCTGGGATCGTGTTCGAAGCCTAGGTGAAGTGTTTGTTGGTAGTACGTTCGAGAGAGAAACTACATCATCGAGATTCATTTAAGCATTGAGGCTACTATAGTGTATAAGGAACCCGGAATGTCTCCCAAATTCAAAGAGTACCAAGTTTCCTTTATTATACAGACATACGGGATCCCTATTCACTTGGACTAGTTTTAACCCGACATTGTCTTGGCTTTTCAAAAGAGTACTTTACCTTGTTCTTCTCGAAATTTATGATTTGGAACCTATCATTCCGAAAACTTTGAAAGTATACTTGTACTATTTTGCTAGCTTTGATATACATGCCAGGCCTGATATGATAGCTGTGCCTTGAGCACCCCGTCTTGCCCGTTTATAGCTTTGCACTGGAATTGTTTTATACATGTCTCGATTTATGTGATTTAACCTATGAGTCGGCACCACTAAGCTTGGATGACCTTGTCGGTCTGATCTACCGACTTGGAGATCCCTTCCCGTCCCGCCAGCTGCAGCTTGGATCCCGATACCCGGTTTATTAACCGTGGTCCCGTCCCGATACCCGGCTCGCTCCCGTGGTTCCCGATATCCGGTTCGCTACCGTGATTCCCGATACCCGGTTTGCTACCGCGGTCCCGTCCCGTATTATTGTATATCTGTATGTAACTTGGTTGCACCTCCTCACTTCGGTGACCGAGGTCAACACCCGATACTCACGTCACTTCGGTGATAGAGGATTTAGCTTCTTGTGGATGCCATCTTGATTGTTTCCCGACTTCCTTGGTTACCTTGCATATTTTATTACTGCATGTGTGTTTTAAATGAAACGATTCATTTACTTTGAAAGCCATTGTTAAACAGGTTTACATGTTTTCAAAGGTAAAGGTCTTTATTATTAAATGTACTTATCTTTTCATCTACCTGCCAGACCGTCGTGTCTGACCCCTTTGCTTTGGTACTCAGGTCCCGTTGTTGGTTTCCCCGAGGAGGAGCCAGAGGAGGCGGTCGGAGAACCGCAGCCGCTAGTGGAGTGGCGTGCTGACGATGTTATGTAAACATCGGGCTGCCGAGTTGCGAAACATTTTGGGGGTGGTTGGATAGATTTCTGGTGGTTATTGTTTTGTATATTGGCTTTTGTTGGCCTCTATTTTTGGGAACTGTAATTAACCGATCTTCTGATTAAACTTGAATATGTACTTTTGGGTTATGCTTTAGGACATTGCTCATTCTGATACTCATATTCAAATGTAATTAGCCTTGATATTTTGTGAAATGAAATACATGTATGATTTACCATACGCTTCCGCAATTATTACTATATGACTATGTGTGTTGGAATATCCTCACCGCGGACACCTGTGGGAAATCACGTGCACGGGTAAGGAGTGTTCTTTTGTTAACCCGTGTACGCTTGATTATAAACATACCTTAAATTATTGTCATTACTCCATATGATTATATCATCGGCTTCATCACAAACAGTCCCGATCCCGGATTTGGTTCCCCGAACCCGGTCCGGGGTCGCGACAGAAAATTTCCGGATACATAAGAATCTGTTACTTGTGAGAAGAACACTTCGTATATCCCCCCAGTACCCCACAATGACTCCTCGTCAATCAACCACATTCCCATAGCACTTCTAAGACACCAAACACACTATCTCGACTATACATACATGGTATACATACGCACAACATACACATACATATCAGCTCCCACCATGAACCGAAGATAGGGTGTAACAGCATAAATACAGGACCAGGATATATGAATACAATATAGAACAGGGATACACAAGGAATGCGTCCCTAGGAGATCAATCAAAGAACAATAGCCCTATGGAGCAGCCCCATCATGACGAGCCGATGAAGCAAATGAAGACGGACCAGGGGTACGCTGAGAAGGAGCTCGGGTCGAGTCCGAAAGCGCATAACCTCTCTCTTCCGCCCTCCGGCGATATCAATCGAGGCGCCTCCATAAATCAGCAACCACCTCCTCATGACCTCGCGCCATACGATCCATGCGCTCAATATACTGATCATGAATAAGGGCTCTCTCCTCGCCCACGCTGAGAGGCGGAGGAACAAAGGCGACAACGGCACCACTCTACAAGATGACATTTTAAGAACACCTTATATTCAACAAACCTTACAGCAGTGAACGCAGAACTTAAAAGAGGGGGAAAGACCTTCACCTGCGTAGAGGCCTCGTAGCTCCTGAGCTTGGCACGCAACTCGCGAACCTGCATATCACCAGATTACAAATCACATCAACAACGGATACGAGGAATCAAGTTTGAAATGTCACATGGGAAAACCTCATACCTGTGCCTCTGAAGCATCTCTCTCGATAAGCGCCTTGTCATGCTCACTATGAGCCTTTGCCTAGAAGATCACAAAAGCAAACAATCAGGGATCGGTCATTATACAAAAGAAGAACGCGATAAAAGTCTAAACCTCACTAACCTGCAACTGGTCCATCTCAGCTCACAGTGTCTGGAGCTCGCCCTCCAATTTGATTCTTATAGCTTCGGATGCTGCCAAGTCCCTGTCTCTCTGCACAACGACCAGAGGCCATAAACATCAACTCAAAATGAACAACCAAGTTAGTGACCTCATACCTCGGAGGTGTCCACTGGCGCATCAATGACAGCATCACGTCGTTTTAGCTCCTCCTGCAGGATCTCATCGGGTAAGATAAAAGAAATTGTTAGGTTCAAAAGGCTACTTCTACAATGGATGGGCAATAGTGATCTCCGTGCCTCTTTAGCTGTCAATGATGCCTGTAGCCTCACTGTCATAGCTTCCTGAAATAAATAGGATAATAACATGACGCGGTGAGTGGATGCCTTAATGCATGACATCAAGAGACAAGACTCCCCAAATCCCTAGGCTACGACCTCAACAAACATTACCTTATCTCTCACCAGCTCTGTCAACCGAGATACCTCCTCACGAAGGGCTGCCTCAACATCGGAAGCCACTCTCCTAGAGGTCCCCTACCACAAAGCATAACAAGTACAATTAGAAAAGAAGGATAAGACAATACGGTTAATAAACCCGGTGAGATTTACCTCGTCTAGATCATTGCCTAACGAGCGTGTCCCGCGACATTCCGTTTCTACATAGGAAACCATCTGAAATAGAAGAACAACATATTGGATCAGATCGAGAATAGGGGATCATATCTAGGCAGGTGAAGATTAATTGATTACCCGAAGTGACAACAACGTCTCCATCGCCTCAGCACAATTTCGGATAGAATGGGAAGACCCGCCGGAATACGACTCGGGGAATATGTACCGGTGCGTGATATCCCTCCAACGCCGTTCATAATCGCCCGTTGCTTCTTCATCTGTACCAAAGGCAGGTGCTTTCCCCCCTCCATCCCAATCATCAATCTCAGGCTGATGCGGGTGAGAATGACCAAATACTGCTTCGCCCCATCCCCTATATGAATGACTCATGTTAGGTTCGGGAGGTAGGACAACCTGATGACCACCGAACTGGTGAGCAACCCGACTCACGACGAGCCTAGAAACGATCTGGGGAGCGTGTAGCCATATATCTCTTGCAAATAAATGTACCCCATCTCGCACTACCACTAGCTCATCTTCAAGGCCGCCTTGGTAAGGACACCAAATGATCTGAAAAATAGGAGAAAGCATAACCCCGAAGGATATCAACTGTTAGCAACTCGAAGTAGGAGAGTGACCGATTCCGGCTTAATTCCAAAGCGAGTTAATAACTTAGAAGGAAAAGGAGGAAAGAACGACTCACTTCTCGGTCCATTAACTCATTCAAGATAAAGCGATAGCCTTGGTCATCAGGCCTCATCCTCAAATCCTTGGTTCTTTTTGCCAGCTCTGTAGGGAGGACGTCCGCGAAGCCCCGTACAGTAACATTCGGATACCACTGCGCCGCCCGGGGAGCAAGGCTCAACCGCACTGGCAAACGCTCGGGGCGACACTGCAGGACATGCTCCCACATCCACACCTATCTTGAAATGATTGAATCATTAGTGAGGCGAAATGTTCAAAGCAGGAGATTGACAAATACGGAAAGTTGACTCACCTGAAGGATCGGGACAAAAGCCCGGAGACTGCTGTGGCCCCTCTGCACCAGACATCTATCATCCAGGCTATGGAAGAGAAAGGCGAGGGCTGCCGCACCCCAGGCATAATCACCTACTCGGCTCAAATCGTCCACAAACCTGAGCAGGGTGCCAGACGCTCTGTTGCCCGTCGCATTGGTAAATAAACATTTCCCGAAGAAATAGAGAAGGAATGCGCGTAGACTCTCGTCCTCGCCTTGCCTAGCCGACGATAGCCGAGGACGTCTCAATGCGACATCAGGTCGGGTCCCCTGTTTCCCTGCCAAAGTGACAAAGATGTTCAATCAATAATATTCATCAATTTACGGAAAGTAATGCCGGAATCATGGCTTGCTACTCACCAGTCACATAGAACGTCTCGCAAGGAATCCCTACTCTCTTTCGACGGTAGTACCCATCAACGGGTACCTCTCTACACTCGTGCTCTGCAAATGAGAAGGGATTATAAATGTTGGCCACCCAAACAACGAGGGGTAAGAATAAACTTGAGAATTTACCAGTGGGGGAGACGACGTCATCACCACCCCTCTCATCCTCACTACCCCTCTCGTCCATTGGATCATCACTATCATCGGACGCAAATAACTCATCCAGGGGTGCTATATACTCCTCATCGTTGGAGCCGCTAGCCGCACCCTCACCTCCATCCATCCCGGCATCCGGGCAAATAGCATCGGCCGTGCCTGTCCTCGCCCGCTCGCCGGTAGTCGGGGCAGGTCCGTTGTCCCCACCCCTGACTGATGAACCTCCAACAGCTGCCATCTGCGCCTCATGACCTGCTAAAAACTCCGCCTGATCACGAGACCAACCTGGAATGCATACGAGACGATAGTGAATAAGAGAACAAACGAATCGAAATTACAAGGACAAGGCTAGAATGCTCACGATCTAGGCTCCTCGCCCTCGCCGGACCATAGGCTTCCCATAGCCACTCAATATCAATCTGGCTGGAGCCAAGATAAGGCCGGGCACCAAACAATCGCTGGAGCAAGGGCCGAACGAGCTCAGGATTAGCATCTGTCGCACCAGTCGAGGCCGGCAGACCGCTCACCCTCAAACCCAAGCATCTCGCTATATCCTCAAGGGTGATGGTCATCTCGCCAGTCGGGAAATGAAAAGAATGAGTCTCATCCCTCCATCTCTCCGAGAGTGCACTAATAAGAGCGCGATCAGGGCGGAAAGCGACGATTGACATAAAATCCCCGAAACCCATGGCCCGGACACGATCTTTCAGAGTGTCAGGCAGCACCGTCCACCACTCTTTCACCTTTACCCATCCCACCCGCATTCAAGTGAGGGGGACATGCTAAAGTTGAGGGAAGCATCACAATTATTAGCCCAATAATTGAAGATGAATAATGACTAGAGGCAATACAAGTAAAGAAAATACAGCTACCTTGCCCGCCTTTATCTCGTCAGCAAGGTGGGGGTCCTTCGTGGCTCGTGGTTTCTTACGCCTTTTTCCGGGGTGGGCCGCTGTCGGATCCATCTCCGTCCCCTTGGCAAGCCCAACGCCAGGATGCTCCATGGGTCTATCTAAGGGAACACTCCTCGGGTCTCCCGATGGACCCTCTACTGACTCACCCGTCATCGGGGCCCTCTTGCAAGCAAACCTCGTCTTCATCCTGCACATTTGGGGAGAAAAGAAAGCGCATATGAGAAGTGGCGAGTAAGAAACGCACAAGTGACGAAGTAAAATTTGGAAGATCTCACAGTGGATACTATGCAAAGCAACCAAGCTGAACCCAAGAGAGATATTAAAATAGGGAAGCATTAACCAAACGATCCCAAGGTAAACTAATCCAAGAACAAAAGTGAAACCGATGGCCAAGACTAATAACGATAATGATAATAATAAATATAATATAACAAACGAGGCAAATCCCCACTCAGAGCAAAACACCACCACCATGACCCTTGTCCCATCATGATCAGAACCACCACTCTATTCATCACCATCGTATCACCCCTACGCATGCATCAGTCGCTAAAACCTCTCACTTCGTCCCGATTAACCGAGACAACCAATGGGTTCAGCCCCACCAACGGATCTTTTCTGACCTCACCGAATCACATAAAACCCCCAAACCTTGCTCACAGTACCCAAAATCATTGCCCAGGTTGGTTACTAAACGACCACCTGTGGGGGTACTAAGAATCAGGATTTTCCTTCCACATCTAAGATGAGCTCCATCTACCATTTCAAATTTAAAACTCCACTGAACTCCACATTTCCTACTTCTACAGAACATACATGGCCATAACCAAGCCCAAAACTTCATTCTGCAGCCAGTAAAAAAGAAACACACAGAAAAAAAAAAAACAAAAACAGTCAAGAAGATGAGACCCACATACTTGGCCTTCTCTCCCTGTGGTTCTCTCTCTTCACTTCACCATTGCTGCCAGCTCCCTCACTCGTCCCCCACCTGCAACAATGGTAGCAACAACACATTAAAAAAAAAAAAAACAGAGAGAAAAGAGAAAAGAAACAAAGTAAAAGAAAAAAAACATACCTGGGCCCCCTTCCTCTTCTCCCTTCTCTCCCTTCGTTCTCTTTTCCTCTCCTCACTCAACCTGCCCCTTCACTCTCGGTTTTCACCTGCATACAGCAGCAGCAGGCGTATAAAAACAAAAATGAAAAAGAAAACAAAGAAGAAAGAAGAAGAAGGAGATGGGACCCACGTACCTGGGCCACTCAAGGGCGAACTCCCCCTCTTTTCCCTCTTCCCTGTTCTTCCTCAGCCTACTCGGCCTTCACCTGCAAACGGCACCAGCAGGCGCACGAAAAAAAAAAAAATAAAGAAAGAAGGAGAAAGAAGAAGAAGAAGATGAAGTCCACATACCTGGTCAGCGGCGAGCTTCCCCTTTCTCTCCACCCTATTCTTCCTCCACACCTCTGCTGCTTCTCCCCTTTCTTTTTTTTATTCGTTTCTCACCTGCAACAATGGCAACCACAGCAGAGTTCAAAACAAAAAAAATAGAAAATGAAGAGAGAAGAGAGAATGGAAGAAAGGAAAAGAAAGAACTACATACCTTGAACTCCTTTTCCTCCTCCCCTCAATCTCCTTGCTGCATCCAAGATCTCCACCTGCAACAATGGCAGGAAGTTAAAAAAAAAAAAAAGAGAAGAAGAGAAAGAAAGAGAGAACAGAAAATGGAAAGGAAGGTTGAGAACCACTTACCTGAACGTCGGCGAGCCTGCGACCAATACTCGTCCCCTATTTCACCCACTCGTCCCTGCCTCACCTGGCACAGCAAAAGCAAGAAAGAAACGAAAGAAAGGAAGAGTGGGAAAGAGTGAATGAAAAAGAAAAGAAAAGAGGGGGAAAGCCCCCAACACGTGTAGCCAGCAGTGCCCAAGGCTGGGCGCTGAATGGCCCAGCCTCCTTATCAGATGGGGGCCCCTCTCTAAGGGCGACCCACCTCAAAATGGCCCATTCCTTTGCCCAATAATAATAATAAAAAAGGGGGGAAAATGAACTGAAATAAAAAAAAAAAGAAAACTAAAAAAAAAAAAAAAAAAGGGGGTTCAGAGATCAAACCTAACATTAAATTAAACATCAAGAGGAATGAAAATTAAAACATAACTCACCCACATATTAAATTCAAGTCAATTTTTATTAATAATAACAATCCAACCTTGACAAAAATTGACTTAACTTGAGTACCAACCTTTACGCTAGATGAAGCTTAGGATTATCGGCGGCGCATCGATGGCCCATCTCTACCTACGAAGAACAACAGTGCAAACAACATGCAAAGGTCGGTTGACTCGAAATACATTATGGATTCACCATAGGTATCATATATTAATAGTTCATGCATCCAAATCCCTGCATTCATCCACATATTCCACGTCATCATATCCCAGCTAAAATACACACACGCATAAAACAAAAAAAAATATAAATAAATAAATAAATCTAAATCAACTTTTATTGAACCCGATAAGAGTCATTAAATAATAACTATAGCAATGAACTACATCAATTGAATCCTAAACATTGACTAAAATAGAGGTCACGACCCGTGCTCCTAATACCCTAGATGGGTCTATCACTAACTGAGATGGTCCTAATGACTTGACCTCTCGTATAAAAAAAAAAAAAAAAAAAAAAAACCTAGACTAGGGTAATGATTTCCGTCTTCTATAGGGGGCGAACCATGCCGTTAAAAATAGGAAAACGAGCCAACCGCGCCTCCATTCCTAAGATGTGCGTCTCAAGCCGCCCCTTCACTTCCTCGAAAGTGTTTAAAGGGTCCCGAAGAGCATCACCAATCTCCCGAAGCAACCTAAAATCGTCCAGATGAGCGGTGTACACTGGATGGATAAGCGCTGAAAGAGTGGTGTTTTGCATTTCGAAATACTTTCTATAGCGCCTTGGGACAGCAGATTCGGCTTCATGTGGACAGGACATTGTCATGAGCTCTAACTGATCCATCCGCCTATGTATTGCATTAAATTCCTCGATAGGAGCTCTTTCACTGGTAGTCTTCATACCCTCCCAGACTTCAAGCATCGCTTGAAGGTCCATCATGCTCCACAAAAGGGGCTGGAGTACGTCATTAATGAAAGCTGGCAAGTCTCCCAGAAGTCCATCGTAGCCGCACAACCTGTTAAGAGCGGTCCTCCCTACAACGCACAAATCTCTGTACAATCCGCATATCTTCTTGTATTTCATCACCAGCAAATCGTACTTCCCACGCTTGGCTTCGACGAGTTGTTGATCCATCACCTCCTCAAACTGGAACACGCAATCGTAGGTGGCAGGCATGGATGACCTGTGCTGGGGATAGAACTCAATTCGTTCCTCGGAGTCATAGTAACCTATCCTTCCATCCCCCGAGGACCAATACTCGTCCCCTGGTGAGTAGGGCTTGCAGGCGGGAGTACCTCCAGCACCATCAATCACGAACGAGAACATTGGAGCGCCAGCCATTGGAATAGAATGAGACCTATAAACACATACACGAGGCATTAAAGAACTTTCGCTGAATCAAAAATAACCCAAAGAGGCTTAGATTGAAGGAACCCCCCCCAAAAAAAAAAAAAAGAAACCCACTTGGGCGCACCAAGGGTGGCGCCCAAGTCTGTCCCAAGGAACTTCTCCCGAAGGGTCGGGGTTCAGTAATGGAAATTATATCAAGCTTTTCTAAATCCGTGCTAAATACTCTTAGAAGTACTGTGGGATTATTCTAACCCGTTTTAAGAGCCAAGAGTCCAAATTGCATACAACATCTAAACACAAATAAGAAAAAAGAAAGGGGGTGACACAATGATAACAAAGGAAACATCATAAGATCAAAATAAGAATAATGAAAGAGTGATGAGCTAAAACAGAGGATGAGGACTAAACAAGTATAAATAAATTATAAAAAAAAAAACAGCACACACACTTGGGCGCACCTAGGGTGGCGCCCAAGTCCACTTCAGGGACTTCATTGCTAATGGGGCCCGGTTCAACCTAAAATTATCCATCACAACCCCTGAAATCCGTGGGGTAAATCACCAATGGTACTGTTCGGTCACTTTCAGACCATTAGAAAAAACAAAAAAAAAAACATGCCTCCTTGTCAAAGTAACTCTAAATTAAACACTCATGCAAAGCAACATCTTTGTTTCTTTTGAAAAAAAACAGAGAGAGAGAAGAAGAGAAGGAAAATTAAAGATGATACAACCCAAACAAAAAAAAATATATATATATATATATATAAACAAATCTGAATTTTAAGTTTGCATCATGCCAAAAGAGAGAACAAAATAAACTAGAACATATATTACATGAACTAGAACCAACAAGGATGAAAGAGTGCTTACTTGGGAGCAAGAGAGAGATCAAAGACCCTTGAATTCGGAATTTGGAAGAGTAGGAAGTGTGATAAAACCCAAAGGCAGCCATTCCTTACATAGATTAGTGTCTTAATTTTAAAAGAAGACGGACTGGCACTTGGGCGCACTCCTAGTGGCGCCCAAGTCCCTTCACTTCCCAATTTCGCTACACAATCAATACCTCACGTAAATGCATAATAGAATCCTAAACCAAGGAGGAGAGACCACTTGGGCGCACCAAGTACCCAGAAACACATGGGCGCCCCTCCATGTGAGCCCAACTATTTTTTTAACCCGGGGAGCCGCGTGATGCTAGGATTTGAGGCCATAATGACTCTCTAATGATTGGTGACTAAAACAAACAAAAATTACATTTAACAAACGATGATTAAAAGAGAGTAATAAAAGGAACTAAGCGGCGAAAATCCATGCGCCAAACATCACCCCTTCGCAGGGAAAATCATCATACACTTTAATCCCATCACACATACATTATGCATTGCATCCCATGTCATCTCCATCAATGAAACTAGAAGTGTTACCTTTACAAGTTATGAAACTGAGCACTAACAAAAAATGCAAAATCTTTTAGTGTTTGTTCTATGCAGGTTTCCAAAGCAGAAATGAGAGCACCAAAGGTGATTTAAGCAGACTATTAGAGATGAATGGCATGAACTTTCAGCAAATGAACAATGAAAGAAAGCAGTAATGACCTCTACCAACGGATTTACAAAAAGCTCTTGAGGTAAGTATCCATAACCATGATTTTCATGATTTTACCTCATGTCTAGAAATTGAGTCACCATAGGCCTCCCTTAAGCGCTTATGATCGGCATGGCGACCATAATACTGTGTTATCACAAATTGTGGTGTTTGCTGACTCAAGTCTTGACGTTGGAGGATGGAATCTGTGTAACTTGAAACTCTCCATGATAAGCATGAAATGATGATTGAATCTATCCCGGGTTCTCATCTAAGCTGGGTGAAGACCAAGATCCCTAGAGAGTGACAGTTATTCCGGTGAACATCTTCCATTGATTTAGCTTTTTCTATGCATACCTGAGTTTCGAAAATAAAATCTCTTTGTAAAACATAAATATGCATCTCATTCTCACATACACTCCACACCATTGCCTGAACTATGTTTATGATTGCTTTCAAGATCCCCATTATTGCTAGTCAATTTTAACTATGCCTTGAGTATTCAACTGTGAATGAAAGTTAAAAGACATTATGTATGACAAAATTGAATTGAACTCTATTACAAGAACAAATGAAACTCTAATAGTGACTTAGCCAATCGAAAGACCAACTCCTGATTCAGACCACTGGGGCACAGTTCCCACCACTTTAAATTAAGCAACCGGGGCACAGTTCCCAACCCGCTACGTGGCAATACCACGGGCACCGAGGCACAGATCTCGGATTTCCAATCAAATCAGTAGGCACGTAACTTCTTGTTTTTTCCTTTTTCCCCTGAATCAGCATTGATCCTAGAAAAGTGAACCTCACCCTTAGAACGAGTTTGCAATTGCATACATCCGTAGGTGGCCACTCCTGTGAGCTCAAAGGCTCCTGTGAGTCATGAGTGTTGTGTCTACTTTCTTTGGAGTACAACTCTCCACGTGTTGTTCTCCAAAGAGGGGCATACTGTAGACACCTCATTTCGCCCCCTATGATAGCCTTAAACACCCGTCATATATAACGGTGCCCCCATTTCGCCCATAATTGAATAGTTAATGGCATAATTAAGATTAATTAATGACGATGAAGATGCTTGTTGAAAATTTTATGCTTAGTTCGACAATCCTTAGAAATTTGTGAGAGAAAAGGCTGAACCGCATTTAGACTTCAAGTCCAACCCACTACTCATACAAAGGATAGGCTACAACACTATCCAGGTCCCATCCAGACTACATAGGACACACTTAGATTGATTCCAAAGAGATTACACTTAGTTTACCTAAGTATGATGCGACTAGTATGATTTAAACAATTAGAATCTTTGACCCACAGATCCCTACCATTTCTTGAACTCTAATCGCTAGAATGTATGGACCAAAAGATTCTACGTTCCGAGAGCTTTCTGTTGATATATAGAACGTCCAAATCCGATGAACGAATCAAAAGATATGGTCGTCGGAAGATTACACTGTGAAAACCACACCAGGCACATACCCGGGCGCCCATGTAGGTGCGCCCATGTCCCAGAGTTGTACTTGGGCGCCCACACAGGTGCGCCCAGGTCCCTAATTGCCCTAGGAAAGCACTTATGTGCATACTTAATCACATCCCACTTTACCTTTCATAGTTTTGACCCGATCTCAATCTAAGAAATGAACCGGAACCAAACCTCGAGCCCGTTTGACCAAGACATGACATGGAGGGTGCGCCCAAGTCCTGGAACCAACTTGGGTGCCACCCCATGTGCGCCCAAGTCCCAAGATGCCTTAAAAATGCACTTTGATGCATACTTAGGCATGATTTACTCTACTCTTCGCAGTTTCGACTCGGTTTAGACCCGAAAACAACCCAGAACCGGACCCTAGACCCAATAGGCTTCAAAGTTAGACATGGGTACCACCATGTGGGCGCCCAAGTCATGGGACCCACTTGGGCGCACCTCCATGTGCGCCCAAGTCTCCGAGAGCCCTAATCTCACCTTGGTTTACGTGAAACCCTTGGAACTTCGTGCAAGAAGTAGCCCTAACTCTTCCTCCACGTCAAAATGACTATAAAGAGACCTCACATTCTACTTTTGCAAAGGAGGCTACCAAAAAGAGAGAAAAAAGTAGAGTAAGAAAGAGAGAAAAAGAGAGAGGTCATAAAGGAGATCTCTAGATCTAGAAGAAAGGAGAAAGAAGATTGCTTTGGTTCTCCAAGATCAGTTATGGAGAAAGCCTCCCAAAGCCATGGACTTGCGCAAGAACTTCAACATAGGACTTAAGAGCACGATTCGAACCGGTATTTCTAGATTTCTTTTGTTTATTTGCATTCCACCAGCATTTTTGTTTAGAAACATGCTTAGGATCATGCACACATTGTAGATCTGCATTAATAGTACTATGTTACAGTAGATCTAATATTCAGTATTCATTCCCCATTAGGAACATGCTTAGGATCATCCATAGTTCGTAGATCTGCATTATTTTCATCATTCTGAACTCGTGATTAGAATAGATCTTGCATCCATATCGTTTTCATTAGGAAAATCCGAATCTGAAAGGAAAGGTGTTAAAAAACAAGAAAAGAGTACTTGGGCGCCACTGTGTGTGCGCCCAAGTCCCAAGAGTGGGATTTTGACCCTAGTTTCATCCCGCTTGCAATTTCTTTCTCAAATCCGGATTTCTATTCATATAAGTTAGTATTAGTACCTTCGGACTTGTGACTTTGTATTCAAAATCGCGTGAAAAGCATTGAAAAAGAAACAAAAGAGGAAGAAAACACAGAAAATCACTTGGGCTCCCATACAGGTGCGCCCAAGTCCAAAATTGGAGATTTGACTCTCGTTTTCCATTTCGCGCGCATTTTGCTTCGGAAATCCGAGTCCATCTTCGAATAAGTTGATATCAAAGCATTCGGACTTGTTAAAAGTATTGAAAGAATCGAAAAGGGACCAAACATATCATTGAAAAGAAGAAAAAGTATAGGAAGGTACTTGGGAGCAACCGTAGGTGCGCCCAAGTCCAAAAGTAGGCTTTTGGTCCCTATTTGTTCGATTCATGTGCATTTTGCTTCTCGAATTCGAGTCAATCCTCATATAAGTTGATATCAAGGCATTTGGATTTATTAAGAGTATTGAAAGAATCGAAAAGGGACCAAACATATCATTGAAAAGAAGAAAAAGTATAGGAAGGTACTTGGGAGCAACCGTACGTGCGCCCAAGTCCCTGCAAAGGGGTTCACCCTCGAATCCTTGTGCTTGCATTCTTATTTTCAAGTCCGGAAGCTTTGACATTAATAATTCATAGTATTACCTTACACGTAGTCTCGAATTGTTAGAAATCATATCGGGACATCGACAGAAGTCTGAAATACATCACAACCCGCAGGGGGGACACTTGGGCGCCACTGTGTGTGCGCCCAAGTCCCGCAGAGACACTTGGGCGCCCCTGTAGGTGCGCCCAAGTCCTTGGTTTATTTTCCGGCCCGCATTTGCTGCATTTTACGTCTCGTTTAACATGCCATTCCACATTTGTGATGATTTCAATTGATTGCTGAACTTCTAGACTTCGAATATTCAAATTATTATACTTAGGTTGCATCGTTTGCATAAAATACCAAAAAAATCATAAAGTCATAAAACTCTTCCCTTCTCATCTTGCTCTTTAGTAATTAGAGAAGAGAACAAAAAAATTAAAAGAAATAGAAAAATACATAAAAAGAAAAAGAATAGGCATTAATTAAGTAGAAAAAACCCTATATTGTTCTTTAGGATAGCTCGCATTGCTTTTGCATAAAAAACCAAACACCAAAAAAAATCACAATATCATAAAACACTTCTCCTCTCATCTTGCTCTCTAGTAATTAGAGAAGAGAACAAAAGGAAATTAAAAGAAGTAGTAGAATTATAGAGTTAGACATTAACTAGGTAATCCTAGGTTAGTCCATTAATGCTTGAGTGAATTAATAAACTTAATCAACCCTTATCAATTAATTCGAAGCAATTAATTAAAACACTCAATTAAAATCCACATACTTAATTAATTAATTAAATCCCTAAAACTTATTAACAACTCCTAATGAAACCCCTAATTAAATAAAACTTTAATCAACAAGTCCCAATTAAAATCTCGATTAACAAACCTAATCAATAAGCTTTAATTTATTAAAAGAAATTAACTTAAAGACACCCTAGAAGATAACAAACTACTAGACCGACACTTGGGAGCAACCACAAGTGCACCCAAGTCACCCTTGACACTTAGGAGCAAACACAAGTGCTCCCAAGTCACCCTTGACAATTAGGAGCAAACACAAGTGCTCCCAAGTCACCCTTGACACTTAGGAGCAAACACAAGTGCGCCCAAGTCACCCCAGACACTTAGGAGCAACCACAGGTGCGCCCAAGTCACCCTTGACACTTTGGAGCAACCACAGGTGCTCACAAGTCACCCTTGACACTTAGGAGCAAACACAAGTGCGCCCAAGTCACCCCAGACACTTAGGAGCAACCACAGGTGCGCCCAAGTCACCCTTGACACTTAGGAGCAACCACAGGTGCGCCCAAGTCACCCTCGACACTTAGGAGCAACTAGAAGTGTGCCCAAGTCATCTCAGACACTTAGGAGCAACCACATGTGCGCCCAAGTCATCCCAGACACTTAGGAGCAACCACAGGTGCCCCCAAGTCATATTTAGTTTGGGAATCACCGAATCCCTATTAATTTCAAACTTTGACCCATATCAACACACTAGAACACCCTTACGATTTGAAACAACTATAGCCAGTAGCCTAGATTAACCTAAAAGATTAAACCGACTTAAGCCACAAAAACATCCACGTAGGCACCAATCTCTTAACACTTAGCCTCCCATAATCATTAAGAAATCTAATTAATTGAAACCTAATTTAATTCCAATTGACACAACACAATAAAAACACAGTTAATTCAAAAAACATCAAACGATAAACACTCAACCTCAAATCAACCCAAAAAGAAAAGAAACACGCAAACCAGACACTTGGGAGCAACCACAGTTGCGCCCAAGTCACCTTGGAAACATAGGTGCCACCACAGGTGCGCCCAAGTCATCCAGGGACTTAGGCGCCACCACAGGTGCGCCCAAGTCCCATCCTAGTCCCAAGGCCACCACATCCCAACTCACTTCCAATCTCGATTAAAATTAACATCTTAGAACATTTTCAGAACCAATAACAACCTTTAAATCAAAACCTCGATCAACTTAGACTCGTCCGGCACTTCAAACCGAGCCAAAGTAACCAAAAGAATTTCAAATTCCAACTTGGGCGCCACTACTGGTGCGCCCAAGTGCACAGGAACACCTAGGCCCACACACAGGTGCGCCCAAGTCCTCTGTCACATCCAAGTTGAGAACCTTGGTTTCGTTTCGAATCCCGGACTTAAGACTATTAAAATTGATTGACCCAAAGTTAAAGACACATCAGAACAGAAGCCTACATTAATTAGAATCCCGCGGAACTCCAAAATCAAGCCCATACCATCGAAACCAACCGAATCACAAAGAGCAGCCACTTGGGCGCCACTACAGGTGCGCCCAAGTCACTAAGAGGACCTAGGCGCCACCACAGGTGCGCCCAAGTCCTCCCGTCCATCACTTCACTGGTTTCAACTTCCTTTCATCATTTAAAGTAAAACCCGAGGCTCCAGAACCTTTAGCATACTAGAACAGAATCTTAAAACACTCTTAACTCATCCTTAAATAACTCTTAATCAAACCACAACTTAAAACAAACCAAATTAAATTAATAAGGTGTTTAGGTATAGAAGCTATCAAATTTAGACAATTTAAACCCTAGCATTAGATCGAGTTTCCTCATTAGATAGATTAGAGCATTAGGCTTCGTCCCATCACTTTTCCTGTTCCGTTAAGGGACCGGGAGAGCTGATGTGGGCGGTTTAGGACCTTAGGTTAGGGTTAATCCGATGATCAGTAATAAAGCATTAATCACGTAAATCCAAGTAGAAATCCCTTAGTTAGGCCCTTCTAGCCCCAATATCAAAAATCCATAAAAACTATAAAACCAATAAAATAAACCCAAAAATATTTTTCCTTTATTTCTTCCTCCACCTCAGGTGCCAGATATTTAATTGAACTTAATGATAAAAGGGAAAGAAGAACTGATTTCTAAAATTGAATAAATGAGAATGACGAGACGAGATGAATGATTTCGCACACACTTTTAAAAAGAATCACGGCCCATCGGCCACTCTAAAACAAATACCGGCCCATCGGCCACCTTTAGTCAATTACGGCCCATCGGCCTTTCACCTTTATCACTCGTGTATCGCACATGAAAAATACAGAAATCACAAGTCAAAGTCTCATTTGCATCATTATTTTGGTTTGCAAAGTCAACCTTTAAACCCTATTTTGCCAAGGGATTTGAAGGGGGTACCCGGGAACGGGGCCGATCCTCTTCTTAAATATTTGGCAACTCCCCCTTTTTATTTTCTTTATCTTAATTGTTTTACTTTACTTGGATATACTATGATTTTGCTATGTGAGGATTAACCTTTATTTGGACTTTAACGTGTAACCCTGAATTGACCCTATATTAAAGAGACCCAAAAAGACCCAAATTAATGTGACAAGACAACCGTCGTGTGTTGCCGGCAGCACATTAGACGAGAGGAAGGACCCACCTATTTATTTTCTCCCATTTTTCTTCGGCTTTCGTCGAAGGACGGTGTTACGGCCGTTACCGTAGCTGGCGATCGTGATTCGTCGATTTTGAGGGTAGTCGGAGTCTTCACTTTTGATGTAAAATTTAAATAGCACATGTATAGATGAATGGAGATCTTCCCAAGCCCATTGGTTGGCGCGGGGGGGGGGGGGTCGAAAATTCACATCCGACACTAGGGTCTTGATCAACTTAGACCTGTCCAAACCCAAACCAGATTCCATTCTAGTAGATCTCCAGGGAGAAAAAGTAGTTGAGATCAAGCTAGAATTTGAAAATAGCCCCTGTCTTGAATGTCTATCCACGGGCCACAAGATCCTCTCCTGCCCCTTCTCCAAGCAAGGCCAAAACATCCTCCCTCCAGCTCTTTCAAACCCTTTACCTTCAAACCACTCTCTTGGGACTTCAACTCAAAACCAGAAAACCATCCCAAGCCCTGTCCTCCTATCCCCCCCAGACATACCCCAGTCCACTCCCCTAGCTCCCCTGTCCCCCCCAGTACTCCCTTCTAACCCCCTTAGCCAGCCATTCTCTCCTCCAGAAGTAGTCCAGCCTACACCATCCACAGCTATTCTGCCAACCCCCCAAGGCCTTCAGCTAAGACCCCCTAACCTGGTTGCCTCAAAACACCTGACTCAAAACCTGACCCTCCCTAAACCTCCACCCAACTCTCATCCTACCGTCATCTCCTCAGAAAAACCTCTATCTCCCAACCCAAAACCCTCTCCTCCCTCATTCTCAGACCTCCCTTATGATGTAGTCACAGAAATCCTTCAGAGAACTCCAACCCCCTCTGTAGACCTCTCCAACCCATTTGATGTTCTAGATAACTGCACCTTTATAGACCCAGCTCTCAACCCTTCCACCCTTGGCCGCAACCTTCAACTCCTTGCAGTTGATAATTCCTCATCCTCTTCTGACCCGCCCCCTGGCTTTGAGCCTACTCCCCAATTTCCCCAAGCCACAAGCCAACCTCACTCAGCACAAGCCTTTAGTCACCCACCTAATCCCCTTTCCACTTCTACCAACCCCTCCCCTAAGGCAACATTTGGCACTGCACCTACTCCTCCCCCATCCAGCTCCTCCACTGACCTTCCTCTCAGCTCCCCCCCTCAATACAACTCAGCAAAATCAGGCACCAACCAAACCTCAGCTCCTCTTGGGAAATCTAAAGGGAAACAAAATTCCACAAAAGACCCCTCTAAAGGCCCCATTACTAGACGAACCAGAGGTAGGCCCCTCCCCCCCAACCCATCATGTTAAAAGTCTTTTATTGGATTGCCAACACCCCTACCAAAAGATCCCTGGCAAATATGGTTTCCTGTCATTCTCCAGACCTCATTTTCCTCTCAGAGCCTATGACTCTATTCTCTTCCACCTCCTCTCTCCAATTGAGCAGCTTCGGTTTTGACACTTTCCACCCCAACTCCACAAACAACTCAGTCCCTACTCTCTGGTGCATCTCCAAATCCTCTCATCCTCTAACCATTTCCATAGTCGACTCCTCCTCCCAACACCTCTCTATAGCTCTCCACAACCCCTCAACAGGTCTCTCTACTCAAATTACAGGTGTTTATGGTTCCACAAATCCTACTTAAAGAAGGGAGCTCTGGAAAGTGCTTGCAGACTCCTCCCTCACTACTTTCCCCTGGTGCATCCTGGGGGATTTCAACGCCATCCTCACCCATGCAGAAAAGCTCTCTCTTCGCCAGCCCTCCTCCTCCTCCAACCTCAAAGACTTTCAAGAAGCAGTCCTCAACTCAGGCCTCACAGAAGTCAGCTTCTCTGGCAGCAACTTTACGTGGTCAAATAACAGGCAAGGCCTATCCTACGTTGCAGCCAGGTTGGATAGAGCTTTTGTAAACTCCCATTGGTTGGCCCTTTTCCCAGACCCCCTCCTCAGCCACCTCCCTCGAATTTCTTCAGATCACAGCCCAATTCTCCTCTCCAACAAATCCAAAGCCAACCCAAGCAATGCCCCTTTCAAATTTGAAAACAAATGGTTGCTCCACCCTACATTTCCAACAGTAGTTAAAAACAGTTAGGACTCTCCTGTCATGGGAAACCCCCAGTTCGTCCTAGCTCAAAAACTCAAGGCTCTCAAATCCTCTCTCAAGAAATGGAGTAAACAAAATTTTGGCAATCTCTAGCAAGACATCAAAGCAGCAGAAGCATCCATCCTCCTTCATCAGTCTCTGCATGACTCCTCTCCTTCTGAGCAGTCCTACGCAGACCTCCTCTCAGCTAAGTCCAAGCTTCATGATGCTCTTAAGGCCCAAGAAATCCATTGGAAGCAAAGATCTAGGATGGCCTGGCTGAAAGAAGGTGACCAGAACACAGCCTACTTCCACAAAGCTGCCAGCGCCAGAAGCTCTTTTAACCAAATCAATTCCATCACAGATAGCAGTGGCAGAACTACAGAAGACTCAGCTTCAATCCAGGCCATGGCAGTTGACTATTTCTCCAAGCTGTTTCAGCCTCCTGTTTGTCCCCCTAGTGCAGCTTTGTTTCAAATTGACAGCCCCAAAGTCTCAGATCTTCAGAACTCTATCCTGTCTTCCACTCCCTCAGCTGAAGAGATAAAAGCAGCAGTTTTTGGCCTCAAGAAACAGAATAGTCCAGGGCCGGATGGTTTCAACGGTGTCTTCTTCACCTCAGTTTGGAGCATCATTAGCCAGGATGTCATACAGGCAGTTCAACATTTTTTCTTTTCAAAAAAAATCTTGAGAGCCTCCAATACCTTCTTCTTAGCCCTCATTCCCAAATCCAAAAACCCATCCAGCTTTGCTGATTTCAGACCAATAAGCTTACTGAACTTCTCATACAAAATTACTTCCAAAATCCTAGCAACCAGATTGGCCAAAATCCTTCCTAATCTAATTTCCCATCACCCAGCAGCCTTCATCAAAGGGAGGAATATCCACCACCACTTAGGTTTGGCCTTTGAACTTTTCCAACGGCTGAACTCAACCCTCTCCAAAGGGAGCATCTGCTTGAAGCTAGACATTACAAAGGCTTTTGACAAACTTAATTGGAGTTTCCTCTTCTCAGCCTTGAAGTTCTTCAACTTCTCTGATTCTTGGATCACTCTCATCAAGGAATGTGTGTGTACTTCAATGTGCTCGGTGTTAGTCAACCGTTCACCTCGAGGTTTCTTCAACTCCTCCTGCGGCCTCAGACAGGGAGATCCCCTATCTCCATACCTTTTCATCCTGGCAGAAGAAATCCTAAGCCTCCACCTGCGCAACCTCCAAACCCAAGGCATTTTCAGAAAGATCTCCTCAGTTCCAGCAACTCCCTGTCACCTTCTCTTCGCAGATGACATTCTCATTTTCATGAAAGGAGTCACTTCTAGCATCCTAGTCCTTCAAGACCTTCTTGAAACCTACCAGGCCGCTGCTGGTCAATTTTTTAACCTCCAAAAAAGCCAACTCCATATCGGTAAATGTGGAATTAGAAGGAAACACAGAATTAGCTCAATTCTGGGAATCAGAGAATCCTCAGCTCACTTGAAGTACTTGGGAATTCCAATTTGCTTCGGAACCCCGAAGAAGCGTCACTTCTCTTTTCTCCTTGATTCTATCAATGCAAAGCTCAGTGCTTGGAAAGTAAAGTCCCTCTCCTTTGCAGGCAGACTTATTCTTATCAAACATGTGCTCTCCAGTATGCCTCTCCACCTTGCCACCATCCTTCCTCTCCCCGCCTCTATCTATAAAGAGTTGGAAAGATTGATGAGGTGTTTCCTCTGGTCTGGCCAAGCAGAGAACGCCAAGATCAACTATGTGAAATGGGGAGCCATTACCCTCCCTAAGGCAGAAGGAGGCCTGGGTTTAAGGAAAATCTATGAAGTAAACACTGTTGCCTTTCTGAAGCTGGGCTGGCATGTTGCCTCTGGTTCTTCTCTCTGGGCATCTTGGTTCAAGGATAGGTATTTCAAATACAAGTCCATCTGGAGTCACCCCTCTTCGCCTTCTGGTTCCTGCATTTGGAGAAAGGTCTGGCGCCTCCTCCCATCGATTCAAGAAGGCACCACTTGGATCCCAGGCAATGGAAAGGTAATCAACCTCTGGCAGGACTCTTGGAATGGTGACAAGCCCCTCTCTGGGACCTTTCCTAACCTTCATTTCCCTCTGGACCAGCCACTATCCTCTCTCCTTCATCAAGGAAATTGGTCCCTCCCAGTTGGCTACCCATTAGAAGTTCAACACCAGCTCTCAAAACAACTTTCAGCTCTCTCTCCCAGGCCAGACACCAGTGACAGGCTCTGCTGGAAATCCTCTCCTAATGGCCAGCTCTCCTTCAAAACAGCCTGGAACATAGTTAGAACCAGAGCTGAAATCCTCCCCTGGGCTCCTCTAATTTGGAACTCCATCTCTCCCCTAAAATCCAAATGCTTTGGCTGGCAATTGCTCCACAACAAGACTCCCACTGACCATCATCTGAAACGTTTGGGCTTTTCTCTAGCTTCCAGATGCAGTGGCTGCCATCAAGCTGAAGAAACTGCTCCTCATCTCTTCTTCTCCTGCACCCGGGTTAGAGTAATCTGGCACTGGCTGTTTGCAGCTTCAAATCAGAACTTCCCCTCTCCTCTCTTTGCAGCCAACCTCTGGAGATCTCTATCTCTTAGAAGTGATCACTCAGGCCACAAATTCATGGCAGCTATTTTCATTGAAGTAGCTTATGCAATCTGGAAAGCCAGGAATAGAGCTATTTTTGAAGATTTCATCATGCCACTAAATACCATTACTCAGCAGCTGAAAGAGAGCCTCTTCTTCTCTCTGCAAAACATCTCAAAGCCTTTTGTTAACCTCTAGTTGCAGAGCTTCTGTACATTTTTGCAAGTTCAGATAGACAGGTAATATAGTCCCCTCTTTTTTTCTTTTTCTTGGACTCTCTTTTCCTCTGTTTTGGCTCCTTTGTTTTGAGCTTTTGTTTTTTGGACTGCTGGGGATCATATTGATCAGCTGTATATTTTTTTTTCTTTCTTCTTTTCCTTTCTCTTTCAATACAAATTACCCTTATAGCAAAAAAAAAAAAAAAAAAACTAACACCAAATTAATACAGCAAGAGAAAATCAATATAATATCTAATATATTTGATTTATTGCTTTAATTATTTATTTTATCCTTTCTTATTTTCTAATATTATTCTGAATAAAATCTAAGATTTGAAAACATCCCAACATTTTTCCAAGAGAGTAATCTTCGCATACTGATATTCGTGATAATCTTCGTATATCTCCATGAAAGTTGAAATCTCCACAATAGCCTCAGTTGCTCAAATCTGAATCTCCAGGCCTCCCTTTCCTTGCATATGTGAGTTACTATTACTTCGCATGTGAGAGTTTCCATAATCTCGCATGCATGAGTTGTGTCTCCTCGAACGTGCCAATTATTGTTAGCTCAAGTATCATACTTAGCAGATTGATATAACTATCAAATTGAAATGGAGGGATAAAAAAATAAAATCAAATTAAAAAAAAAAGAAAAAGAAAAACCCTCTTCTATCACTGTCATATGCATTTTCTCAATTTGCCGGTGAATATGACGGTGTAGGAAGCAAAGCGACATCGCTCCTTGAGACATGCACTTTTGTGCTTTTGTGGCGGTAGTGTTGGCAAAAACCTTTATATTTGGATTGGTGCTTTTCACTTTTCACTTTCCACATCTTATTTGGTACCAAGCAACTTTAATCTCAGAATTAGCCGAAATCTACCTATTAAAAGCTACTTAGAGCTTTTTCTGTTATGGAGGATTGCCCCGTTTCTCGAGGCTGGATCTTCGGATGGCAATGGGTCGGGTTGAAAGAGCATCCTGCTCCAACCTGCTCTCGTGAGGGTTGGGGTTGTGGCCCACTCGATCCAATCAAATGTTGCTTTTGTAGTATCTGTTATAAAATATTACTATACCTCCAAAAGCATCTTTAAATACATATAATGCTCAAAAGTAGTTTATACGGCATACTCTGATTTTTTTCCGACCAAATTGCGCCTCCACCCCTTTCTTGACATCGAGATTTGATTTGGCACATTGAAGTATTTCAAGGCTAGTTCAATCACTTTTCCGCGACATTGAGACTTGATTTTGCGACATCGAAACTTGATTTGGCAAGGGACATTGAAGTATTTCAAGGCTAGTTCAACCCCTTTCTTGAAACATCGAGATTTGATTTGGTAGGGCACATGGAAGTATTTCAAGGTTAGTTCCACTCCTTTCTTGCAACATTGAGACTTGATCTCACGACATTAATACTTGATTTGGCACATCGAAGTATTTCGATGCTAGTTCAACCCCTTTCTCACGACATCGAGACTTGATTTGGCAGATTGAAGTATTTTTAGGCTTTTTTTTTTCAATTCTCAAACTCACTAGTTGATTTTTCCCCTTTTTTCATTAGCCCTTAGATCTACTCTTCAGAAGTTTGTAATTCGAAGATCGGGAGATCTAAGGCTTAATGAGAAAGGGAAAAATCAACAAAGGAGTTCGAAAATTTGAAAAAAAAAAGAAGAAAACTTAACATTGAGACTTAATTTCTCGACATCGAGACTTGACTTGGCGCATTGAAATATTTTCAGGCTAGTTGTTGTTTTTTCTTTTTTTTTCTTTTTTTAATTCTTGAATTGACTAGTTGATTTTTCCTTTTCTCATTAGCCCTTAGATATGCCCTCCAGAAGTTTGTAATTCGAAGATTGGGAGATCTAAGGGCTAATGAGAAAAGGAAAAAAAATCAACAAGGGAGTTCGAGAATTGATAAAAAAAAAATCTAGCCTCGAAATACTTCAATGCGCCAAATCAAGTCTCGATGTTGCGAAATTAAGTCTCGATGTCACGAGAAAGGAGTTGAAATACTTCAACACGCCCTGTCAAATAAATTATCAATGTCGCGAAATCAAGTCTCGATGTCGCGGGAAAGGGGTTGAACTAGCCTCGAAATACTTTAATGTGCCAAATCAATTCTCGATGTTGCGAAATCAAGTCTTAATATCGCGAGAAAGGGGTTGAAGGGGCAATTTGGTCTGGAAAGAATCAGAGTATACTGTATAAGATGCTTTTGGGCATTACATGTATTTAAGGATGCTTTTGGAGGTATAGAGATATTTGATGATGCTTTTTGTAAAACTCCCTTACATTTTATAATTTTTAAATAAGGTATAACATCTAACCCATCTAGACCTGACTCTTCTCATCCAGTCATGAGGCGGGGCACCGTGGCAGGTTTGGATGAAAAACATGTAAGTGGGGGTAGGTTTTGGACTTTCGGGTATACCCTAACCTATACCATACCTACCCAGTTGGCATCCCTAGCCTGATCCCCTTTGTGGTCTATTACATGCTTTATATGTGTGGGGTGAGGGTACTCACTGCAGGGTCCCCTAATGCTAATACAAAATTGGATGTCATCCCCTTTATAGTAGGGATGTAAATGGGTCCCCGATTCTTCGATTACCTGAAGGTTCCGACTTGTTAAAAACTGTGTCTGAGTCTTTATTTAGGCCCAGATAAGTAAATGGGTTTGGGTTCGGGTCCGGTTCTACCTTGGTTCGGACCCGTGGACCCAAGACCCGACATATTACCTCAATTTTCGAAAATCTCTCTTAAAAATCATATTTTTTTAATATCATTCTCTACCTAGACCTGGACCCGTATTCGGATCTAGACTCGTCCCATATATGGTTCTGGCTCCAGTTCTAGAGCAAAAAAACCGGTTCCGAAATGGTTCTGCTCCGGATCCGATTGTACCTTCTCCTTAACGGTTCTAGATACAGGTCCACCATGGACTCAGACCGGAACCGACCCGTTTACAACCCTACTCTCTAGCATATCCTTAACCTAAGTGGGCCCCATTGTGAGTTCCATCCAGCCCACTTACAAGAAGTGTGTAATAGACCACTTAGGGAATCCAGACTCCTGTTTCCTAAAGCTTGACATAGTTTGCATGCCATATACATTTATCTATTTATCTAGGAAAAAACTTAGGTAACAAAATTCAAAGTTAAATTTGTTCACTGTACATTTCATTAACTTAGGGAGCCCCTCTGCTGAGCGTTGGTGCTCACCAATGCTTGTGGGGCTGACCTTATAGTGACGGAGGCTCCAATCATCATCGGCCCCAGTAGGTCCACGTCCAAGAAGTTTTCATCGTTAAAAAAAGGGAGATCATTTAGATCTTCATCTTTTACCACTTATGGCATAAATGCACGTGTTCAATTCCTATATATTCTAATGCGAACAAACATGCCCTCGATTTAAAGTCCCCATTTATTTTTTAAGATCCATTTCATGGCTTCTGATAAAATTGGTGGTTTAAGAACTTGGCTCCACCATCATAAACTGATGCTACTATCACAATGATAAACTTTTCAGTAAAGAATTTCAAAGGTCTAATATTCCATCTAAATTATTACTATCATTATTTCAGCCTTGTCCAATTAATTTGGAGTCATATTCGTTGTCTATAAAAATAAACTATGAGCATATGAACTTTTGAGGTTCTTTTTCGTTTTCTTTTTGGTAATCCCATCCAAATGGACTGGGACCTAAGGTAGCCCACACAAGTGGGAAGTTGAGCCCACAAGTGTGGCGTACCTCGGGATAGATCCTTGAGTAAACAAGTGGCATCCAGGGTTGCCAGAATCATTAGAGCATCCCCATGTTGTCTTAAATTTACGAACTGTAACAGACATTTCAAAAAGAACAGAGGTTTTTTTTTTTATTTTTTTATTTTTTTAAATATCCCCTAAGGTTTCTAGGATTTGTAAATAAGCCCCTATGGTTTCAATATTTGTATATACCTGTCTATTCATTCTCAGTATTTTGCATATATCCCCTAAGGTTTCTAGGATTTGTAAATAGGCCCCTGACATTTCGTCGTAATACCTCCAATGTTCCCAAAATCAATTGTCCTAACGAGAATGACCAACCACCATGAAGCTTGTGTTGAATTTTTATTAAAATGACAGCTTTGCCCTTACATCCATTAAACAAAAATGACTATATTATTTTATAAAAATAATATTATTTTATCTCTCTCTCTCTCTCTCTCTCTCATACACAAGAAGCCTAATCATTATTTTAAAACTTTCATCAATCCAATGGTGGGTTGTGGATGAATTAAATCGTTTATAATCAATTATAAGTATACCATTTTACAAGAATAACTTTATTTTATGTCAATCCTCAATGGTCTCACTTAATAACTCTCTTATGCAGATGAAGCCTAATCATTATTTTAAAGCTTTCATCAATTTAACGGTGGGCTGTGGGTGGATTAGATCAATTATAACCAATTAAAAGTACAAGTGTTGATTGTTATGACCTTTTTCTTTTTAAAGAAATGAGCCTTGTATTAATAAGAATAGAATTTATACAAGGTTATTCTCTCCCACTAAATATATTATAATAACTATTAATGTTATAAGTTTTAGAGAAAAACAAGTCCAAGTTTTTGAAAATATACATATAGGGATAATAGAGAGAAGGGCAAAGGTTTCATTTTACTCAAAAACTTCTGATGGTTGGTTGGAAGGCTACTGATTTTGAGGACATAGAAGGTATTATAATGAAATAGTATGGGCCTATTTACAAATAATAAAACCATAGAGGCCTATTTGCAAATCATAGAAACCTTAGGGGAGTTTATACAAAAAAACTATTTCATTTTAATACCTCCATGTCCCAAAATTAGTAGCCCTACAACCACCATGAGTTTTTAGAATAAAATGACACTTTTACCCATCTATTTATTTATATATGCATAATTTCAAAAGCTCTTTTTTTTTTTTTTTTTTTTTTTTTAAGCTTGTAACATTAACAATTGCTATAGTATATTTAGTGGGAAAGAGTAATCCTGCATAATCCATTTTTATCAATACGGGGTTGATTTCATTAAATCTAAAATGATCATAATGACAATCAACACTTGTACTTATAATTGGTTATAGTTGACCCAATCCATGTACAACCCCTTATTTGATTGATGAGAGTTTTAAATACATGATTAGGTTTCATTTGCATGGTAGAATTTGAGGGAGACTATTAGGACTTGGGATAAAATAATAGTATTTTTATAAATAATGACATACTTATATTTGTTTAATGAATTTAAGGTTAAAGTTGTCATTTTTATAAAAATCCAAACACAAATCTTTTGGTGGTCATCTTTTCTCATTATGACTAAGTAGTTTTGGGGACATGGAATGTATTAATATGAAAAGGCAGGATGGTATATGAAAATACAGAAACCATGTGGGCCTTTTTACAAAGAATTGTAATGGTCTCCTCTTCAACTTATACTTAATGGACAAAACCATTATGTGGCGCCCAACACAGATCCCTTGCAATATGAGACCAGCTGGATTTTAGAGTCAGTGGTCTGCACCAACCGGTTGCCTATCTGAACTTCTGTAGCTGGTCCACTGTCAAGCGCCGGAAAACATTTGACCTAACCCAAAATGATATTTTGGATGCTCAAGAAAAAAAAAACAATTATTAGAGCAAAGAGATAATAGTTGAAAAAACACAATTGTTGAAGCAAAGAGGAGATATATACATTTAAGATGGGAAAAACAGGAAGAAGTAGGTTCAAAAGACTGTTTCAAGCACCCGTTTCGGCCATTGGCGAAGTCATTAAAAATCAGCTGATATATCAGTCTTGAACTAACATATTTGTTTGTTTTCACCCTCTAACAATCTTTCCTAAAATGAAACTTTTGAAAATAAAAAAACCATACCACAGTAGATTACTATGGTGATGAGAATGGAGTGTTTTGACCTTTTCAAACTTCACAGTAGTCACTGCCGAAGTCTTTATGCCTGGTTTTCAAGCCATCCAGCAAAAACACAGATTTAGAGATCAGAATAGTATCGGACAATGTCTACTCATAGTAATATTGGACATTGTCTAACCTTTTTGTCTCATCAATGGCAATGGTCATGTCTCTTTAAAGCGACAATAAGACGGTGCTTCATGAAAATGTCCGTCAACCTTTACATTATGTTTTGGAAGGAGGTAAAATGAGGGGAAGGGGAAAAAAGAGGAGAAAATGAAGGAAAAGTTAAAATAGAAGGTGTTTGGAAAAGGGAGAAGAAAAGTGGGGGAGAGAAATTTGAGGGTAAAATTTTCAAAATTTTATCCCCAAATCTTCCCTTCAAAACTGAGGGGAAAGAGTGAGGCAAAGAGGGGAGGGAAAGTGAGGGAGAGAAATTTGGGGGTAAAATTTTCAAAATTTTATCCCCAAATTTTCCCTTCAAAACTGAGGGGAAAGAGTGAGGCAAAGAGGGGATTTTCCTTCCCCCTCTTACTTTTTTACTATAAACAAACAAGAGGAGGGAAAATTAATTTTCCCTCTCCTCCCCTCCCGTCCCCTTCATTTTCCTTCCCCTCAAATTTTCCCTCCTCTCCCCTCCTCCCTTTCGCAAACACAGCGTTAAGTGACTGTATTTCTTATGGAATTGAATTCCTACTAATCAAAGAATTTGTATTCTTATGAGTGGTCACGTGAAGATTCAATAATGATTGTAAAATAACTTCCCTTTTGATGGAACTAAAATAAGGGACGATGCTGAGTACTTAGAGCATCTCCAAGAGACACTTTAAATATGGAGATGTCTTTTTCAAAATAGAGTCTTATGTGGCAAAAAAAGACATGTGAATTTGGCATCTCTCTTGGGCAACTCCAAGAGAGATGTCAAATTATTATTTTATTATTTTTTCAAATCCAAATCCAACGGTCATTATCATTATTCTACTCCAAGAGAAATTGTACAACTGCCTACTTCAAATCCAAATCCAAATCCAACAGTCATTATCATTATTTTAATGCTCAGAAATTATTTGAAGTATGCCTTTTTGGTATGCCAAATTTGGCATACCAACCCTAATGACAAATGACAGGTGGAAAAAGAGGTTCTGTTGGAGGCTTCCCATGATTCTATTTATTACCATTGGAAGCTGATGTGGATAAATAACTCCTCTATTGGAGTTGCTCTTAGTCATCACCCCGGTAATTCAAACCTTATAAAAGTCAAGATTCCACATATATCTCCACTTATATCCTTCACCCTTCATCCATTCTTCGTCGCTACATCTTTAATAATCCCTTGCTAGACTATTAGAAGTCAAGTAATGTCTCCATTTTTTCAAACAAGGGGTCACATCAATAACACTTTAATTCAAAATTTCCTCCATCATTTTCAAAAAATATAAAAAAGTAACATCATTTCTCAACTAAAAGACAAAAAAGCTCCACTTTTCTATATAAAAAGTCAAAAAGATTTCATACCAAATAACTAAAAATAAAATACCATTATAACCCCATTATATTTTCACTTTTTTTTACATGTAAAATTACCAAATGGGGCCCTAAACTTGACCATAAACTTCTTTGTATTCATTATCTACGTATTCTTATGCAATCAAATACGCCCCAAGTACCAAAGTAAGTTAAAAGAAGTGCTGGATGGTATGAATCCATGGAAATTTTGGCAGTTGACCATAGATGAAGTTGTTGAAAAGATTTGTATAAACAAGCTAAAGGCATTGTAGAAACACGTGGGCAAGAAAAATATGAAGTTGTTGAAAAATTTGTAAACAAGTTAAAGGCAATTTAGAAACACTAGGGCAAGAAAAGAAATAGATTAAGACAGCATACTAGGAAAAATTCTATAATAATGGCTATTCAAAATGATATACGCGGGTCAATCACAAATTGCATGTATTACGTTAGCATGACAAAGAAAAGGGGTTGATCATGTCTCCTATTACCGGCTTGACCCAAACCGGGCTCGCAGATTTTATCCTTCGTTCCAACAGGCTCTTGCAAGATAGAGTGTTAAGCTCAGGTTAAGTAACAAGTTTTCCTTGATCCAGATTGTCTACTTCGTATTGGATTTTATAGGAATTCATAGCCAAGTAGGTTCTTAGTGTTAAAGAGGAAAGGATACAAGGATACAAGGTAATTAAAAATGTAAATGAGACCCTTACTTTCATACTATTTGATTTATCGGTGGTGTTCGTGGCCATGTCGGGCTGGGCTGAGGCATATCAAGGCCCTGTCCCTGATCTTAGAAACACAGTCCCATTTCCAGCCCAAGCCTGACCGGGATAGACATAGGATGTCCAAGCCCGTCCATTTAGTCAAGTGGACTGGGTCGGGCCAGCTGGCTTTGGGCTCTCTCATCCTTAATTGAAGCCGGGCCTGGCTTTGAGTATATCCTAATTAAATGCTTGAAAAAATGACTATTGAATTGCCAAAGAATTAAATCAAATCTTCACTTGGGCCCCTAAATAACATAATTATGTTGGATCACACAAATAGTGAAATAATAGTGGGCTCTTCTAAATGATAGTTAATGTTGAGGTATAACAGATAAAAACTAAATCTCTTAATGAGTTAAATTATGCTCCTCAATAAAATGACAATTAAGAAGGCGTTAATGGGGTGATTGTTGCAAAATTCTATCACAAAGAGAGGAGATGACTGATTAGAAATATATTTTTTCTCACACAATTATTTCTAGTAGTTTAATTATGCTTCTTTTACTCGCACCATTTTGATATCTTACTTTATTAGAAAAACTCCTTTACTATTCATTTATTAACCTCAATTTCATGGTGATATCTCCCAATTTCACTATTCTCTTTTTTTTTTTTCTTAATTTAATAATTATTGGAAATATTAAGTAAACTTGTGAGACTACAATAATAAGTGTTAGTTTTATGGTCTCAATCCATTAAATGATGAATATATTGATTAATTTCTTTATTTATCAATATATTCTTGCTTTCCTTTCATGAGATGAATGGTGATTTATTACTTGTTTGCACATAACTAATACGAATGACATAATGGTTCATGAGATGAACCGTCCACAAGTATATTAGATGTAACACACGTGTATGGATGAGATCCACATACAGGAGACATGTGCAGCAAATCTTATACTTAAATATCTTCACAACCAGTGATGAGATTGGACATCTCATACTGTCAATGTTGCAGCACTTTGATCACTATGAGATAGTGTGATTTGTCTCAATCATCAGAATGAAAGATTCTGGATCATAATGCTGGTACATTTGATGTATTGAAGGACCATGAGAAGCACCTTAAGAATACTGTCTTTACTTTAAGGTCTGCTCTCATAATTCCCTAGCAAAAGGCTCTCAATCCTGAGACATTAATGAACTCAAGTTTCTATCTATTTATATGCTTTGAGTCACCAATGGGTGAGGCCAATTGTAGGTCAACACCTCGGTGATTTGGGTGAGTGGTAGTAGAGCTGTGAGAACATTCAATGGTCAAGATGGAATCTATCCTGATTATCCCCTTGTGCCAATTAATGGATTTATCATTGGTAAGTGCGCACCCATTCCGATTAAGAGTTAATTGGATAGGTACCAATCGATCATTATAATTAATTGGGGCTCAAGGATAATAAGATATGGATCTAATTTGGTGGACATGTCCAATTGATCCATGAATATAGATGGAGGGGCCTACTTGTGGTCATAGGGAAGTTTAGGGTCTTCTATGTAATTTATTCCGAAGACTGGAGTTCAATTGCATTTATATAGTGGAATTATTTGCAATTAATTGTGGGCCCGGATTGCACATGAGATGTGGGGTCGTGTGTCCCAGTTGGAGCCAGCTTTCTAAGGAATCCCTAGTGGTCCCCACACTAGCCCAAGTATTGGATATATACTAATTCTAGTAGAACTCTAGATGGAAAGGAATTAGAGAATTACTATTTCTATTTGGAGTGAGACTTCTAATAGTGGTAATAGCAAGCTACTAATTATTAATGGAAGTAGGACTTCTATTTTAATTAGAAAGAGAAGGTTACTAATTAATGGAAGTGAGACTTCTATGGGAATTAGTAATAGAGGAGTTGCAAAAGGCTATAAAAAGGGAAGCCCCCCCCCCCCCCCCTTTGGACGTCCCAAGCATTATTGTGCAAGGCTTGCCCTCTCTCTCTTCTCCTCTCTTGTGCAAGTTGTTGCACATCTCTTCTAGTTCCTTTTATAATTGTTCTCTAGTAGTTTTCTTTAGGAGATCCCACCCATCTCCTTGAGAAAAGAAATCTGATAAGGGACATAGTGTGGAAGACAATTGGGTCTTGAAGATCTTGATTTGATTTGCGAAAGAGTTCGACATCAAAGAAAGTAGCAACTTCTCCATTAGAGCACAACCGAGCTTCGAAGGTATAATCTACTTCCTTGTATGTTGTAGATTTATTTGAAGCTTTCATGTTGCTGGTTCTATCTTCTAGATAGATGTATTTTACTGATCTTGATATGTGAGATTGAGGGTTTACATCTTGGATTGGGTTTATGCCCTTTGGGATAGATGATCACTGAGCCAAGTGGGTCAAATGTTTTGAAACCTATCCTAAGGGCCCAACAGTAATCCAACAATAAGAGCATTACTATCGTGTGGAGTGTTTTCCCGAAACCGAGGTTACTCCTGACTTCATTTATCCAGCACGGCAATGTGCCAGCTGGCACCAAGATGGAGCTAGTCTCCGTAAGAGTACCGACCACGTTCTTTTGGACTCAGCCTCGTGCGTCTGGGCACCAGCATTCGACTTCAGGCCCGCCCGACCTCAGTGCCGTCTCCAGTTCGGTCTCTGGCCGAGGTGAACACTGAGCGTCCAATCCCCATTGTGAGATGGGACAACCACATTGCAGAGCACCTTGACAGATAGGGTGGCCGCCGACCATCGATAAGGGCTCTTTCCTATCAGTTGATCACATCCACATTTATGTGAGGGATTGAGGAAAGATCCGATGGGACAGAATCCTCACCTACCCCCACTCAGAATCCTAGGTATGGGCTGATGGGCAAACTCTCTTACCTACCTCCACTCAGGAAGCCTCCACTCCTCTATATATACCTGCATGGTAAGCCCATAACAGGTACGCAATATACAACTTATACACTATCTTGCCTGAACCTTCTTCTCCCTCATTCCACCCTAGTTCAGTGACTGCACTAACTCAGGCGTCGGAGTGCCTTTGGCTGATAGCAGCCTGGGGCCCTGACTTTTGTCTACCTTTCAGGTTCAGGACTTCATTTACTTCTAGACCAGATAAGCAGCATCATTAAAAGCTTCATCATCGTCTAAATCAAGTCCATAATTTTCAGGCACTTTCAATTGGCGCCGTCCGTAGGAAACATTTGAAAAAACCATATTTTCACCTTGAAAAGCCATGCCTCCAAAGACTAGGAATGGAAAGGGCGTTGGACCACCCAGGTCCAAACCGCCAGAAACATTTCTGCCCCTCATGCCGCCTCCACTGGTGTCGAACCAGGCAGGAGCGACTGAGCAGGTGCCGACAATCCCTTGACAAAGGATGGTTGGTGGAGAGCCCGGCATGAGAAGCGTTGTCGCGACCTCGGACCGGGCTTAGGGACTAAATCCGGGATCGGGACTAATGTGGTGATGATGGTTGACATGCGATCATATGTGATGACAATAATTAAAGATATGTTTATGATCGAGCGTACACGGGTTAATAAAAGGACACACATTACCCATTCACGTGATTTCCCACAGGTGTCCGCGGTGAGGATTTTCCAACATACATAAACATTTAGTAAGATTGCGGAAGCGTATGGCAAATCAAGCACGTAAATCATTTCCATAATAACAAGACTGATTGCATTTAAATAACAAGTATCAGAATGAGCAATATTCTATAGCGTAACCCAAAAATACTGTTAAAGTTAGAACATATATCATTTAATTACAATTCCCAAAAATAGAGGCCAATATGGACAAAACAATAACCACCAAAATGTATAGTTTCTAACACCCCCCCAAAATGTCACGCAACTCTTGAGGCAACCGGATGTTTAGACAACATCATCGGCGCGCCACTCTACTAGCTGCTGCAGTTCTCCGACCGCCTCCTCAGGCTCCTCCTCGGGGAAACCAACAACGGGACCTGAGTACCAAAGTAAAGGGTCAGACACGACGGTCTGGCAGGTGGATAAAAACGTATACACATTTAATAATAAAACATTTTCCTTGGAAAACATTTAAACCTGTCTAAACAAAACTTTCATGAAGTAAATGCATTATTTAATTAAAAACATATATGCAAGGTAAAACAAGTAAAGGTAACCAAGGAATTCAGGAACGAGGAAGATGGCAACCACACGAAGCTAAATCCTCTATCACCGAAGTGATAGAGCAAGCAAGTCAAGGCGTTGACCTCAGTCACCGAAGTGAGGAGGTACAACGAAATACATATACATAAATACTATATACAAGACATGACCACGGTAGCGAGCCAGGCATCAGGAACCACAGTAGCAATCTGCGGTATCAGGACAAGACCACGGTTAAATAACCGGGTAGCAAGATCCAAACTGCAGTTGGCGGGACAAGAGGGGATCTCCTAGTCAGTGGATCAGACTAACAAGGTATCCAAGCTTAGTGGTGTCGACTCATAGGTCAAAACATGGAAATCAAGACATGTATAAAATAATTCAAGTGCAAGACTATAATCGGGCAAGACGGGGTGCTCGAGGCACAACTATCATGTCAGGTCGGGCATGTATGTCAAGACTAATAAAACAGTACAAGTAGGCTTTCAATGTTTTTGGGATTGATAGATAACAAATCATAAATTTCGGGAACAAAGAGGTGAAGTAACCTTTCGAAATGTCGGGACATTGTCAGTGTTAAAACTAATTCAAGTGAATAGGGATCCCGTATGTCTACTTTGAATTTACTTGGTACTCTTTGAATTTGGGAGACATGTCGGGTTCCTTATACACTATAGTAGCCTCAATACTTAAATGATTCTCTGTGATGTGGTATCTCTCCCTCGAACAGGCCCCGAACAAACTTTTCATCTCTGCTTCGAACACATTCCTAGGTGAGCGGTGCCCATTGCTCTCAGAAAGGTTCACAAGCAATGGTATGGAAGCTCCCTTCAATCCCCCTTTATTCATAGAATTCAGGGAATTTCGGTTACCCAGCGGTCAGTTGGCGGTTAGCCGCTAGAGGATCCGGCGGTTAACCGCTGGCTGACCGTGAGGCTGACCGCGGGATTGCAGCTCTCTGGAAAAGTGACCGTAACTATGCGGTTGGCTGGCGGTTAGCCGCCGATGGATTCGGCGGTTAGCCGCTAGCTGACTGCGAGGTTACAGCTCTCTGGAAAAGTGACCGAAACTGCTTTGGCTAGCCGCCAGTCACCAGACGGCTAGCCGCCGTGTGACCGCTGGCTAACCGCCAGTCACGGGAATTCTTCATTCTCCTTCTCTTACAAACCCACTTTCTTGGGATTCCATTATACACCAATGGAGGGCATGTAAGCACCTCAACATCATCTCCAAAACTCCATCAAAACTCCTCACAACATCCACCAATCATCCATCCATTCATTCATTTCCACATTCAATCACAAGGAGAAAAATATAACCACAATTACATAGATTCATTCAAGTTTTAGGCACAAGATAAAACAAAGGCTATCAATCATATTTCAAGATAATAAATGGCTCAACAACCCCTTTTCAAAAGCATTAAAATCATATTGAATGCAAGTAAAACCCATCATTAATGAGACAATAAATCCAAACATGTTAATCATAGAAATCATTGAAAACTAAGACATCCATTAAATCCACTTGCCTCAAGGTCTCTAACAAGAAAATCCAAGCTTCTAATCACTTCTCCAAGTCAAGAACACAATCTACACAAAAACCCCCAAATCCAAACCCTAAAATGGGTCAAACCATGAAACAAGAAGAGAGAGCTCTCAATAATGGAAATGGAGCTCCTCTAAATATAGGAAAACACAAAACAAAGAGATTGGAAGGAAGACTTACTAGGAAGCTCTTCAAAATCACCAAACTAGTTCAATGAGGGTCTTGAGGTGAATGGATTCCTCTAAAAATGGCATCAATGAATAACTCAAGTAGTGAGGAAGAACAAGGTGAAGTTCATTTCTTGATTGGTGAAAGGTTTGATAGGGATTTAGGATGGGGAAGCAACAAGAAGAAGAGAAAAGGGAAAGAAAAAACCCTAGGTTGGTTGTTGTGCTGGAAAAGAGAAAATGAAAGAGAAGGGTCTCCTTATATACAAGTGGGTGTGGGTTCCACCACTAGAAAATCTCTTTGGCCTGAAATCACGACTATTCGGACCTCGGACGAAAACGACGAAGAAGAGGAAAGTGATCGTCGAAATATCTAATTTCTAAAAAGTATATGTTTCGCAGATTTCGGGGATATCAACTTTTGGGTACAGATTTAGCGTAAAAGGACTGTTTTGCCCTCAATGCAAGAAAATCGGGTTTCGGGGTTCTGGACGGGTACGGGCTCAACATGAAAGTTGTAAGAATCGACAAAATAAGTAAAACAGGATCAAGACAAGGATTAGGGGAAAATCAAGTAATCTCCAAAAGCAAGCAGGACTATAAAAAAGGAACCCCCAAAGGGTCCCACTAAACACAAGACACTAAAAGTCCCCTAAAGCTACAAAAGAACTATACTAATCCAAGCTTATTCAAAACCACTAATCAAGCTTAGCACTAACACACAACTTAATTAGTACTAATCTAGGCACTCGGGTCGGGGTCTTACATCCTCCACCCCTTAGGGCATTTGGTCCTCCAAATGAAATACAAAACTCACCTCAGGTAGGAGATGCGGATACTTCTTCTACACTTGATCTCGCAATTCCCACGTTGCCTCTTCCGGCCCATGATTCTCCCAAAGTACCTTCACCCATTGAATAGTCCGTGTCCTCAACTCTTGCTCTTTCGTGTCTATGATCTGAATGGGCTTCTCTACATAGGTAGCATCTTCTCTGATTTCCAACGGTTCATGCCGGAGTACATGCGATGGATCGGGAACGTACTTCTTCAACATCGACACATGGAAGACGTTGTGTACACCGGATAGCTCGGGTGGTAAGGCTAATCTATAAGCCACATCACCAATCTTACTTATGATATCGTACGGTCCGATGTATCTCCGTGAGAACTTGCCTTTCTGCCCAAACCTCAATGTTCCTCTAGTAGGTGACACCTTCAGGAAAACTTTATCTCCTTCTTTAAACTGTAGATCCCTTCGGTGAGTGTCTGCATAACTTTTCTGTCTACTCTGGGCTACTTTCAAACATTCCTGTATCTGTTTCAATTTGCCACTGGTCTCACTCACTATAGTCGGCCCATGGAAACTACGGGTGCAAACTTCTTCCCAACAAACAGGTGTCCTACACCTTCTGCCATACAAAGCTTCAAAGGGCACCATTCCAATGCTAGAATGGTAGCTGTTGTTGTAGGCAAACTCACACAACGGTAGAGTCTCATCCCATTGAGTCTTGAAGTCTAACACACAAGCACGGAGCATGTCCTCGAGGGTATGAATTGTCCTCTCGGACTGGCCATCTGTCTGAGGGTGATAGGCCGTACTAAACTGTAACTTCGTACCCATAGACTCATGTAGGGTCTTCCAAAATATCGAGACGAATCTGCTGTCTCTGTCGGATGTGATAGAAACTGGCTGTCCATGTCTACTGACTATCTCATTGACAAACAACTCTGCCAGGGGTAACATGTGCATCTTCTTTCCCGTCCTCATGGGAATAAAATGAGCAAACTTGGTGAGTCTGTCCACTATAACCAATATCGCATCATTGCCTCTGCTGGTCCTCGGTAGTCCCGAAATAAAGTCCATGGTAATGTGCTCCCACTTCCATTCCGGGATCTCTAATGGCTGTAGCAATCCTGGAGGCTTCTGATGTTCTGCCTTAATCAATTGACAGGTCATACAGCGAGAGACAAACGCTGCAATCTCTCTCTTCATGTTGTTCTACCAGAATCTGCCCTTCAAGTTCTGATACATCTTTGTGCTGCCCGGGTGCATGGAATACTTCGTGCTGTGAGCTTCTGCCATGATGTCGTTCCTCAAATCTTCGATGTTAGGCACACACAAACGGTCACGGTAATAAAGAACTCCGTCAACGATACGAAAATCAGGACATTCTGCTATATGTTCTGCAATCTTGGCCAACTCTGGATCCTGCAACTGACTACTCTTGATCTTCTGGATGAACGAAGGTTTTGACACTGACATATTGGCACATATAACACCCTTCCTCAGTGGCTGTAGGTGTTGGAAGTAGGTGGGCCTCGTGGATAGATTTTCAAAAACTTTTGACCCACTTGACTCAGGGATCAAGTATCCATAAGGCCAAAAACCCAATCCAGGATGCAAACCCTCAATCTCACACATCAAGATCAGTAAAAACATCTATCTAAAAGATAGAATTAGCAACATAAAAGCTTCAAATAAATCTACAACATGCAAGGAAGTAGATTATACCTTCGGAGCTTGGTTGTGCTCTAATGGAGAAGTTGCTACTTTATTTGATGTCGAACTCTTTCGCAAATCAAATCAAGATCTCCAATACCCAATAGTCTTCCACACTATGTCCTTTATCAGATATCTTTTCTCAAGGAGATGGGTGGGATCTCCTAAAGAAAACTAATAGAGAACAACTAGAGAAGGAACTAGAAGAGATGTGCAACAACTTGCACAAGAGAGGAGAAGAGAGAGAGAGATAGCCTTGCACAACTCTTGCACAATAATGCATAGGACGTCCAAAGGGCGTTGCTTCCCTTTTATAGCCTTGCAACTCCTCTATTACTAATTCCCGTAGAAGTCTCACTTCCATTAATTAGTAACCTTCTCTTTCTAATTAAAATAGAAGTCCTACTTCCATTAATAATTAGTAGCTTACTATTACCACTATTAGAAGTCTCACTTCAAATAAAAATAGTAATTCTCTAATTCTTTTCCATCTAGAGTTCTACTAGAATTAGTATCTATCCAATACTTGGGCTAGTGTGGGGACCACTAGGGATTCCTTAGAAAGCTGGCTCCAACTGGGACACGCGACTCTACATCTCATGTGCAATCCGGGCCCACAGTTAATTGCCAATAACTCCACTATATAAATGCAATTGAACTCCAGTCTTAGGAATAAATTACATAGAAGACCCTAAACTTCCCTATGACCACAAGTAGGCCCCTCCATCTATATCCATGGATCAATTGGACCTGTCCACCAAATTAGATCCATATCTTATTATCCTTGAGCCCCAATTAATTATAATGATCGATTGATACCTATCCAATTAACTATTAATCGGAATGGGTGCGCACTTACCAATGATAAATCCATTAATTGGCACAAGGGGATAATCAGGATAGATTCCATCTTGACCATTGAATGTTCTCACAGCTCTACTACCACTTACCCAAATCACCGAGGTGTTGCCCTACAATTGGCCTCACTCATTGGTGACTCAAAGCAAATGAATAGATAGAAACTTGAGTTCATTAATGTCTCAGGATTGAGAGCCTATTGCTAGGAAATTATGAGAGCAGACCTTAAAGTAAAGACAGTATTCTTAAGGTGCTTCTCATGGTCCTTCAATACATCCAATGTACCAGCACATTGATCTAGAATCTTCCATTCTGATGATCGAGACAAACCACACTATCTCATAGAGATCAAAGTGTTGCAACCTTATCAGATGAAATGCCTAGTCTCATCACTGGTTGTGAAGATATTTTAAGTATAAGATTTGTAACATATATCTCCCGTGTGTGGATCTCATCCATACACATATATCACATCTAATATACTAATGGGACTCGGTTCAACTCATGAACCATTATGTCATATGTATTGGTCATGTGCATAAAGTAATATAATAACATTTATCTCATGAAAGTAAAGAATGATTTTATTGATAAATAGAGAAATTAATCAATTTATGACATCAACTGATGGATTGAGTCCATACAATCTAACAGTAGGTCTATCTTCAACTCCTCAAACTGATCGAAAATACAAGTGCCACTTAGATTCGCCATGCCCACTGATTTTCTACTCAAAGCATCGGCAACTACATTCGCTTTCCCCGAGTGATACTTGATCGGAAAATCATAGTCCTTGATGTATTCCATCCATCTCCTCTGTCTCATGTTTAATTCCTTCTGAGAAAATAGGTACTGTAGGCTGCGGTGATCAGAATGAACCTCAAACTTCTCTCCGTAGAGGTAATGTCTCCACATCTTCAATGCAAAGACGACCGCTGCCAACCCAAGATCATGGGTCGCATAATTCTTCTCGTGATCTTTCAACTGCCGGGACCCATATGCAACCACTTTTCCTTCTTGCATCAACACACAACCAAGTCCAATGTTCGAAGCATCGGTAAAGATGGTGAAACCGCCGCTTCCGGATGGCAAAGTAAGGACTGGTGCGGTAGTTAATCTCTTCTTTAGCTCTTGAAAACTAGCTTCATACTGATCTGTCCACATGTAGGGTGCATTCTTCCTTGTCAACTTCGTCAACAGTGCTGCAATCGACGAAAATCCTTGCACAAACCTCCTGTAATACCCTGCCAACCCAAGGAAACTCCTGATTTCTGACACATTCTTCGGTCTTTCCCACTTCACTACTGCCTCAATCTTGGACGGGTCTACTGATAATCCTTCCTTGGAGATAATATGTCCTAAAAATGCGACTTGCTCTAACCAAAATTCACACTTGTTGAGCTTTGCATACAACTGATTCTCCCTCAAAAGCTGTAATGCTATCCTCAGATGCTCTTCATGCTCTTCTTTTGTCTTGGAATACACCAAAATATCATTGATGAACACCACTACAAATTGATCTAGGCACTGCGCATATATATTGTTCATCAACGCCATGAACACTGCCGGTGCATTTGTCAATCCAAATGGCATCACTAGAAACTCATAGTGGCCATATCTTGTCTGGAAAGCTGTTTTCAACACATTTGATTCTCTAACTCTCAGTTGATGATAACCGGATCTCAAATCAATCTTCAAAAAGTACGAGGCACCTTGTAACTGATCAAACAGTTCATCTATCCTTGGCAATGGATACTTGTTCTTGATGGTCACTTGGTTCAATCTCCGGTAGTCAATACACATTCTCATCGAACCATGCTTCTTCTTAACAAACAAAACCGGAGCTCCCCACGGTGAGATGCTTGGTCTTACAAAACCTTTGTCCAATAACTCTTGCAATTGTATCTTCAACTCTCCCAATTCCGCCGGAGCGACTTTATCTAGTGCAATAGATATCGGAGCGGTCCCCGGTAACAATTCAATGGTGAAATCAATTTCTCTCATGGGTGGTAATCCTGGAATCTCCTCCGGAAATACATACGGGAACTCCCAAACAATAGGGATCTCCTCCACCCCTTGGGACCGTTTATCCTCCGTGATAAACGCCAAATAGGCTTCACATCCACTTCTCAATAGTGTATCAGCCTTCAACGCTGAGACAAACCCTGCACGAGGATTTCTCCTCTCTCCCTGGAATAACACCCCTGCTGGTATCTCATCCAACTTGAACGTAAGGGTTTTATGGAAACAATCCATCATGGCATGGTACCCTGCTAGCCAATCCATCCCTAGGATGACATCAAAATCCTTCATCTCCAACAGAATAAGATCTACGGGTAACACAACTTCTCCTAACCGGACGGTACAACTAGGGTAATAACTAGTACACACAACTTGTTTTCCTACTGGGGTTGCCACAGTCAAAATGTATTCAAGTTCCCTACCATGCACATCAATCAAACTAGAAAATGCATGGGATATAAAAGAATGCGTAGACCCAGGGTCAAACAATATCTTAGCTTCTATCCCACTAACAAGAAGTGTACCTTCCACAACATCACCCGCTGCTTCTGCATCAGCTCTGTTGACCGCATACACTTGCCCTCGCTGTTGTGGCCTGATAGGTGCTTGCAGCTGCCTTCCTTGAGGGGTATTTCTATTCTGTTGCAGAGGACGCTGATTCTGCTGCTGTCCCTGCTGACGGACTTGCTGCTGCTACTGCAGGGGTCTATACTGTTTCTGTGGTGCCTGTTGCTGGAGTGGCCTTGCCTGATTCTGCACCACTAGTGCATTCTGTGGCGGTGCCTGACGCGGTGTTCCTTGCTGCTTCTGATTCTGCCTGTTCTGTCTTGGATAGTTCCTCATATGGTGATCCATGGAGCCACATCTAAAGCATGCTCCTGAGGCTGTGCGACACTGGGTACTATCGTGGTTCTTCCCGTAATGAATGCAAACAAGCTGCACATTTTGGTCTTGCCTTTGTCTCTTGTTATGTTGGTTCCTCTGCTGGTTGTGCTGCTATTAAGGTTGCCCTTGTCCTTTGCCTTGGACCTTTAGAATCTTATGGTGAAAATTCTCAAACTTATATGCTCTCTTGACAGCTTCCTCAAAGGTGAGAGGTGGTACTACACCGGTGGCATCTCTCTCGATGATGGGGTGAAGTCCTAAGAATTTGGCAATCTTCTTCTCCACCGTGTCCACCAACTCCGGGGCGTACCGTGATAACCTCTCAAACTTGGTGAGGTACTCTAGCACTGTCATACTGCCTTGGACAAGCTGTTGAAACTCCACCGCTTTCTGCCTCTTGACATGGGCGGGCACATATTTGTCTCTGAATTGCCTCTTGAAGTTTGCCCAAGCCACTGCGTCTGGCATAGTCCTGTACTCCTCCCTCACTGTCTTCCACCAATTGTCTGCCAAGCTGGTGAAGAGTGATGCTGCTAGTTGTACTTTCTCACCCCCATTACATCTGAAAACTTCAAATATATTTTCTGTATGCTCTAGCCAGTCATCTGCAGCCAAGGGGTCTTCTGTACCCACAAACTCCTTTGGACCACTCTTTCTGAACCTCTCAAACAAAGCATTGGGGTCATGCTCTCTCTGATTAATAACGATAGCAGGTTGAGGTTGAACAGGTGCAGGTCTCCTCTGTAGCACCTCCAACAACTGTCTTTGCATCTCTGCCAACTCTCTGGCATGATCTTCATCTTTCTTGAGCATTTGTTCTTGCAATCTGGTTTGGTTCTCATTGGCTAGACGCTGTTCATCAAGCATAGCTTGCATCATCTGTTGGAACTGATTTGGCATTGCATTTTCAGCTCTTGTATTTTCAGTTCTATCTTTTTCAATCGGTTCGGTAAAATCACTGTTACTCGCTGAGGGATTGCCCATTTACCGGGCGCTTACGAGGTGGCATGATGCTGCAAAACAAGTTGTTAGCACATATAAATTCAAAAATAGGGTCACACATTGCTCACGCGATTCTAGCTAATGAAAGATCTAACGAATCCTCACCACGTCCTTAGGATTTCTAGTTTCTTTTAATTGCTTGAAACACGTCTCGCTTTGATACTAGTCTGTCGCGACCCCGGACCGGGCTTAGGGACCAAATTCGGGATCGGGACTAATGTGGTGATGATGGTTGACATGCGATCATATGTGATGACAATAATTAAAGATATGTTTATGATCGAGCGTACATGGGTTAATAAAAGGACACAGATTACCCGTGCATGTGATTTCCCACAGGTGTCCGCGGTGAGGATTTTCCAACATACATAAACATTTAGTAAGATTGCGGAAGCGTATGGCAAATCAAGCACGTAAATCATTTCCATAATAATAAGATTGATTGCATTTAAATAACAAGTAACAGAATGAGCAATATTCTATAGCGTAACCCAAAAATACTGTTAAAGTTAGAACATATATCATTTAATTACAATTCCCAAAAGTAGAGGCCAATATGGACAAAACAATAACCATCAAAATGTATAGTTTCTAACACCCCCCCAAAATGTCACGCAACTCTCGAGGCAACCGGATGTTTAGACAACATCATCGGCGCGCCACTCTACTAGTTGCTGCGGTTCTCCGACCGCCTCCTCAGGCTCCTCCTAGGGGAAACCAACAACGGGACCTGAATACCAAGGCAAAGGGTCAGACACGACGGTCTGGCAGGTGGATAAAAAGGTATACACATTTAATAATAAAACATTTACCTTGGAAAACATTTAAACCTGTCTAAACAAAACTTTCATGAAGCAAATGCATTATTTAATTAAAAACATATATGCAAGGTAAAACAAGTAAAGGTAACCAAGGAATTCAGGAACGAGCAAGATGACAACCACACAAAGCTAAATCCTCTATCACCGAAGTGATAGAGCAAGCAAGTCAAGGCGTTGACCTCAGTCACCGAAGTGAGGAGGTAACACGAAATACAT
The DNA here is from genome assembly GCA_028538565.1 of Umbellularia californica. Taxonomy (NCBI): domain Eukaryota; kingdom Viridiplantae; phylum Streptophyta; class Magnoliopsida; order Laurales; family Lauraceae; genus Umbellularia; species Umbellularia californica. The sequence continues at coordinate 35,455,491 of JAPQWN010000005.1, read as the reverse complement.
ATACATAAATACTATATACAAGACATGACCACTGATGGAACGCGCTCCTGCCGAGGGTGCTACCGGGGTCGGCGGACGTGGGAGTCCGTTGGGTACGACCCTTTCGCGCCCGGGGGGCTGAAGCGTGCATCAACATTTCTTTGTGTGGGTGTGTCAGATTTTCTATTTTACTTGGAATTGCAAGAGGTGATCCGGAGATCAACCTTCGCAAGCAAAAAGGAAATCAACTTCTTTCAAGTTTTCCATTGCACAAATATTTAAGAAAAGAGACATTTTCTTGGTTTGCCGTGAAAGGCGATTTTGTTTGGCATTTATAGCCGATTTTGGCGTTTATAGCCGATTTACAATTCTCATCAATAATGAAAGACAAGAGTTGTGATTTTTGTCTCTTTTAGAAAAATACAAACTACAATGAAAAGAAAGAAAAGGAGAATCTAACTTTTCAGGAGATTGTGGGGGACTCGTTCAGATTGACGGTCGCAAGCCATGTATGGGCTTCGCCATCATCCATGCAGATGAGAACAGAGGATGCTCTTGATTCGCTTGATTTGGCTATAACCTCAGATTTTTAGAGGACAAAGACCAAGAGGAGGTCCTATGTCCAATAAAAAGCTAAGTAGACGGGCTGAAAAGCCATGTCTAAGCCATTGGAGGCAACGGGAGAAGGCAAGGACCTTGGGGGGGAGTACCCCCCCAAGGGACTTTTGTCACCTTGTAGTGGTGGCCGGTGCAGAACTTCAGCAGTGTTTTTTTCTCTCTTTTTCTTTCTCTGGATTTTTTGTGTTTGATTCGTCTGGATTCGATTCCCTTCTGGATTCGAGCTCTGGATTCTTTCCGATCTCTCCTTTTTCCGCTCCCTTTCTTCTTGGAAAGCTCTCCTATTTATAGGCTCTTGGTAGCCATTAGGAGAGTTTATGGGCTTTAATGACTTTAATGGGAGGAGTTACAAGATTTATTTCTTGATTTTGTAACTCCTTTTTCCTTGAATCTGATTGGCCGATGGAGATTAAGGGCTTTTAATCACCTTAATTACCATAATGGGAGGAGTTTCATGGCTTGAATGCCATGACTTAATTGATTTGTAACTCCTGGATGCTTGCTTCTGATTGGGCCGTCCAAAGAAATGAATTAATGACTGCAATAAAGCTAGTCAATTAACTGCATTAAATGGTCGCCGAGCAGTTGAAGAGTCGCGGGCCGCGCCGCGTCTTTTGGGATTCTTTTGGAGATGATCACCGATGGATCTACATGCTGATCGACATCGGATGAACATGTAACTTCAGACATTGATAGCTAGCAGCGGGCCGGTGACATCTGTCTTGTCGATTTCTCGATCAGTCGGACAGAAAGAGCACTTTTTAGGTCAACCGGTTGGCGATCTTGGAGCGATCAATGATGATTTTATGCTTTTGACGGCGGATCTGAGATGTCGTCGGATATGAGTCAATTTCAAGCACTAAAAATCACATTTTCAGGAAACCACAGGGGCCAAAGTGCGCGAAACGCGAAAAGGGACGGAAAAACGAGTCACCGGCGAAAAATCCGGTGACCCGGACTTCCATGGTCGCCGGCGACCCTGGGCCAGGGTCGCGGGCTAAGACCCTGGGGGTTTTTCTCCCCTTTTTGGTCCGTTTTGCGGTCTTTTTTGTCGCCGTTTTCTTCTGTATTTTTCCTGACATTTCTTCTCATTTATTGGCTTGATTTCCCTATAGAAAACCTGATGAGAATCCTTGCATTTTTAGAGTGCAAAGTTTCCAATTTTCCGGGAAAGCCGAAGACTTTGTCGCGTAGAGCTGCTGATTTTCCGCCAGAAGCTGAAACTTGGTCAAACGATGTCGGAATGACCTGAAATTTGAGGTGAAGCCTCCTGAGCAATAAATAAGACCAACCATAGGCTTTTTTTTGAGTTTCGAAGCCGTTTGGGGTCCCGTCACCAGTAGACTTGATTTTGCAGCGAGGGAGATGCTGCACGTTGATGTGCGGTCAAACGATGTCCGATTGACCTGAAATTTGACAGGGAACCTATTGGAGTCATTTTGAGATGATCCACAGGCTCTGTCTTGGAAACCATGGTCCCAGGGAGCTCCGCCGCCGGTAGGCTTGATTTTCTTTCGGAGCGTCGAAACCTGGTCAAACGTTGTCGGAATGACCTGAAATTCGACGTGCAGTCTTTTGGAAGCATGTTGAAGCCACTCATGCACTTGGTTTGATGAGCGAAGACTTCGGTGGTTCCCGCAGCCGGGAGGCTTGATTTTGCTGCTCGAGCATCGATGGAGGGTCAAACGTTGTTGGTTTGACTTGAATTTTGGCATGGAGCCCTTTTGAGACATGCTGGAGTCATCCATAGGCTCTGATCGAAGTTTTGACGTCTTCGATAATGTCGCCGCCGGGAGTGCCAATTTAGCTGTCGGAGAAGCGAAGTTAGGCCAAATGATTCTGAAATGGCCCGAAACTCCTTGTGTACTCCTCCCTTGGCTGTCTTGAAGGATCTTGCAGTTTTTGTTTGATTCTGACAAGATTTGATTTTTTGGAGAAGTTGCATTGCCTATTTATGGCAGGTTGCGACTTCATGCAGCTTTCTTGATGTTGAAGAGGCAAAGTGACATTTTTGGTGTCAACAAATGCCCCCTCGAGATATAGCGACGAGTTGCTTGACTTTTGTAGTCGATGTGCCTCGAAGAGATTTTTGAAGGAGAGCTTGTGTCTTGACCAAGAGTCTTTGAGCAATCTTTCCTTTGGTAGAGTAGCCTTTGAGCTTCCAGGGGAATTTTATGGTAGTGAAAGGAATCACACACCATCTCGAGGCAAAGTTTTGAAGATGACATCAGGGATGTGGATTTGGGTTTTTGTTTTTGATCTTGTGACCTAACAAGCTGTATGTGGCAAGTTAGGGGATCATGATTTGGTTTTTGGTTTTGGTCTTGTGACCTAACAGGCTGTATGTGGCAAGTTAGGGGATCGGGATTTGGTTTTTGGCTTCGGTCTTGTGACCTAACAAGCTGTATGTGGCAAGTTAGGGGACCGGGATTTAGTTTTTGGTCACTCTTTGGGACTGTGTGGGTCCATTGGAGTGGTTTGGATTTTTGTGGAATGTCAATTTCAAGATTTTGGCTCAATTTGGTATATGAGGCTGGATGGTTTGATTCTTTGGAAGCTCATGGGGCTTGAAAATTTTTTTTTGTATGGTTCAATCAACTCAAAAGAGGCATGGAACCATTTTTGTATGCTCTTGGTAAGAGGGATTTTTTTTCCTGACTAAAAGCCCATTTTTTTTTTTTTTTAGTGCCTAGGTGGTCAAACCTGGCTCATATGGGCTAACCCATGGGACCTTAGGCTTTGGAGATGGCCTAAATCTCATATGGTGTCATATTTGTAAAGAATATCTAAAGATATCTCACTTGGATAGAGAATATCTAAAAATATCTTTATGGGAGAGAATCTCTCATATTCCCTTAATTTGGGAGAGAATATCTCAAGGTATCTTTCTTTTTGGGAAAGAATCTCCAATCTCCTATTTTGTTGGAGAGAATCTCTCATTGATTGATTTTGGGAGAAAATCTCTCAAAGACATCTTTCTTTTTGGGAAAGAATCTTTCTAATTCCTTCTCTTTTAGTAAGGTTACTAATTAGTAGCACTTACCTTTCTTTTTTTGTTTCCTTCTTTGATTTGCTCTCTTCTATAAAAGCAAGGAGGAGGCTAGATCTCTTGCCCTTATTGCTTTCTTTTGCAACAATCTCAAGAAAGCTCCAAGACCAAGAGTTCTTCTTCTTCAAGGATCTTCAAGCTTTTTCCTTCTTCTTCTCCATCAATGGCTTCAAGTAAGTTTTCTCTCTTTTTCTTTCAAGAAAACTCCATGTAGAGAATAGGATGGTAAAAAAAGAAAGTTTCTCTCTTTTTTTTTTTCCTTCTTTTTTGAGAAAGTTTCTTTTTTTTTTTTTTTTGCTCATCATGATAATGCGTTTTTATGCAAATCTAGATGTTCATGCATGTACTTTTTGTAGATTGAATTTGAGAGCATGATAGCATACCTGAAAATCTTTGCAAATTTGGGAATTTGGAGCTCGCAGCGATGTTGAGCCCTTCTTGATTTTGTGGAGATTTTGAGGTTTCGAAAGTTTGGAGTTTCGGAGCTCGCAGCGATGTTGAGCCCATCTTCAAACTTTCTATTTCTTTCGGGGTATTTGCCCCGGAACCATGCCAAAATTTCGCCAGATTTTCTTTTAGCGAAATCCTGTCATTTTGATGATGATCTTTTTTTTTTTCTTCTCCAACCTTTGCAGGTGGTTCCTCCAGAACGAACAAGGGTAAAGAGCCTGCTACAAGCGTACCTCGTCGATCCGCCAGATCTTCTAATGTGGCCGTTCAGCAGGCCTGGGAGAAGGTCCAGTTTGTGGAGAAAAACTTGGAAGAGTGCGACTCTCTCAACAGAGATGAGATGAGGCAACAACTGATTGCTCTCAAGAGTGAGGAATATTATAAGATCATGGTAAGCAGTCGTCCCTGGGTTACGGACGATCAGAGTGTTGTGCTCAAGCCTACCTTCTTCTTCGGTGATGCAGTCCCCGACGACTTGACATACCAAAGGAGATGTTTTCAGTTCTATTACACAGCAGATGGTGAGGAGAGAACTATTTCTACCCGGTCGTCTTTTGATCGGACCATCTCGATCCTGAGCCTTTCTCCCACGCGCCCTAAGAGGGAAGATCCTCCGAGCTGGGTGAAGAGGACCAGTGTGATCAAGACCGGGGTTTTTGTTGGCGGTCCCTCCGGATATGCGGAGAAGTCGCCTGCCCAAATGGGCATGTTGATGCCAGCCAGCGGCTATCAGGGCTCTGATTATTCGTCGGTCGATTTGGGACCGGTGGGCCTTGGCGTTTTTAGCGGTGACGGCAGCAATTGGGTGAAGCCTTTTCGATTCGTGGCCGTCTCAGTGTTGACTCCGATTGGAAGTCGTGGACTGATCGCGTCCTGCTGATTGGTGGCACCATTTTGAAGGAAGCCGGGATTTTTGACGCGGTCCGTGCCTTCAGAGATACCGTGGCTTTTTCCGACGAGGCCTTCATGGCCATGTTGGAATCATTTCTCCCACAAACCAATACCTTCGTTGTAACGAATGGTGAGATTGGTTTTTCCTTGAAGGAGTTGAGCGCCATTACTGGATTGCCCATCCTTGGCAAACTCTACGAGGAGTTCATGCCGATTGACAGCGTCCTTGAGGAGCAGTCAGAGGAGTTCAGGCTCCTATACTTTCAGCTCGTCGCCTTCTATGATTTTTTGAAGGAGAAGGAGGGCTCGAAAGTAAGATCCAGCAGTTGGAAGAGTTATGGCTCTTCATTCTTCAACTTCTTTGACAGCAAAGAGTCTTCTGACAGCATGACCCTGGAGGACCGGAAGAAGGCTTCGGCCATGCAAGAAGAGTTGAAGGACTTCTTCGCAGGTACAGATGTAATTTGTTCTGACATTGCACTGCGGAGAGAAATTACAGTTTACCTCACTTATTGGCTAGGTGAGGCTGTGTTTGCTGGTGGAGATGGGACGCACATCAGGCCGCATTGTATTTTTCCGGCTTGTCAGATGGCGTTTGGAGAGCGGCTTGCTTTGGTGCCTGCTCTTTACTCCTACTTGTGTACCGAACTGCAGGCTGCTGCTTTTGTGGTTCGGCTTGGGCTCCCTATGAATAGGGTATTTTCAGCCCATATTTTTTATTCGTGGTTTGTATACCACTGTCCTGGCTTCCACCAGCTGGGTGTTGCACAGGATGATGATCCTCTGATGATTCGATTGGCTAAGGGAAAAGCCGTATCAGAATCACTTTTGTTTGCCTGCATGAGGATCCGACGGTTCAGGGACGTCAAGATGGGGCAGTCTTTAGTTAAGCTTTCTCCGGAGTTGCGAAAGAAGGCTTTTGATTTTGGTGCCTCCCGAGACTCTACCAGAGCGGGGTCGGGAAGGCATTACTCTTTGACCAATGCAGAGAAGGAGTGGCTTTTCAGCATACGAGTCGGCACGATGGTGTACCGTAGACATCTTTTCGTCGACATCCAGCCGTATGTACCTTCTCGCTTTGCACTTCAGTTGGGCTTCTCTCAAGGCGTTGTTGGAGCGCCTTCGAGTATGGTGAAGCGTTTTGGAGGTTTGCAGGATGGCAGAAATGCACGGGCTTTTTATAGTGCTGAAGACACTACTGCCACGATTTCTTATCCTGAGCTGTCGACTTTCCGAACTGCCGGCTTCACGAAGTGGTTCGCGGAGAGCTTTTTGGCATATCGGGGGCTTTCCAAGAAGGAGCTTGATGTAAAGCTGTCTTCGGGGAAAGGTACTGGAAAGTCGGATGGCGTCCGGCAAGAGGAAGTTTGGGCCTTCCTTTCTGGAGAGAAGCACAAGATAGGCTTTCTCGGTGACCAGGGCGTTATTGGTTCTGAAGCTGTTCGGGAAGTACCTGATGAGGCTTTGGAGCAGCTAGAACAGGAGGAAGCTGAGCTCGACGCTTGGATGCAAGCGGCACAGAGGCGAGCTTCCGTGGAGTCTACTGGCAAGAACAGACCATCCAGTGAGGAGCCAAGTGGGAGACCTGACTCTGACAGTGGGGCAGGATCTTCTAGGAAGCGAGCCCACAGAAGTAAGAGGAAGAGGAGTCAGCGTCACACGGGGCGGGACGAAGACTCTCCTGATGTGGAAGTCCCTCTCACTGTCAATGAGGAGGTGCCAGGGGAAGCTGACGAACCTCCGGAGAAGAGGATTCGGGAAGAAGAGACCATCGGTGAAGGTATGATTCTTCCTTTTTCTTTTTCTGTTTCTTTCATGGGGCTTTCCATGTTCTGATTTGTTTTCTCACCCGGCTGCTGCTTTTTTTTTAGCAGAGGATGAAGACTTGGCGATGCCTGAGGTTCCGACCGATGAGGCGGTGATGGAGCCGGTTATGGCATCTGAAGAAGAACCGAGGGACTCTGGAATGATTCCAGAATCTCCAATTAGTATAACTTCTTTCGCTTTCTCTTTTTTTTTTTTTTTTTGCCTGCGACTTGATTTGCTAACATTTTTCTTGTCAGCTGACTTGCCACAGGATTTCGATGACTTTGAACCATCAATGGACGCAAATGTTGATGATGCTTCCGATGAGTTCATGGAGGAAGAGAGTGTTCCGCCAGTCGTCGAAGAAGGTACTTTGTAGTAATGACCCCGATGATTTTTTTTAAACAGGATCATATTCATACCTTTTTGTGTTTCATTTGCAGGTTTTGAAGTGACAGAAGAGAGTCCATCGCTTTCTTTAGAACCAGAGCAAGGGATGCCAGAGGTCGATCCGGAGGTAGAGACTCCTACAACCAGTTCTGACGCGATAGAGGAGATACCTCGTGCTGAGATTCCTTCTCCAGTGGCTCCAAGTGGAAAGAGTTCTTTTGTTACTCTTCCAATGGGACATGACATGAGCAGCCGATCAACGGAGAAGGGTAAATCTTCATCCAGTTCGTCTCTTCAATTTGCGAAGAAGGTGCTGGCTCGGGTTTTGAGTTCTTGGATCGAGACTCTCTTTTCTGGACACCTGGATGCCGGATTTGGCATGATCCCACATGTACAGGAGATTCTCACTGATACCGAAGAGGTTGGTCTGGATGTCACAGGTGCCAGGGCGATCGTTGATAGGATCATTGCACTGGGTGACAAGTGGTTTGAGACCATGGATTTCCCTGACGACCAATTCTTCAAGGAGATGTTCTTGGACCCTGCTGATAAGGCTAAGTCTGACCTGAATGAGGCTACACAAAGCAAGAAGCAGCTAGTTCGGGAGAAGAACTTGGAAGAGCTAGCCATCATCGGATTGAGGCATGACCTTAACGTCCTTGATAGGGAAGTTGAGGAGGCCAGAAAACGTCTTGAGCATTTGAAGGCGCAAGTCGCTGCCAAGTGGATTGCTATAACAGAGGCTCGTGACAGGGAGAGTGCTTTGATTCACAGGGTTGCAGATGCCGGTCAAGTTCTCGAGAGGAGGACTCTAGAAAACGAACAATGGCAAACTGCTGGGGAAAAGCTTCCCGGTGTAAAAGAAGGGTTACGGCATTCGCCAGCATCTCATGGCAAGTTCCTGAAGAAGCGTTCCTTGGAAACTCTAACGGCTGAGGCCAAAAGTTTGCTTAAGGAGCTGAAGCTTTGGCTGGAGACCATTTTTGGCTGAGCTCCTGATTTTTTTTTTATAGCAGAAACTACTCTTCTTTCTTTTGGTACCATATGTATATATATATATATATTTTTTTTTTGGTACTTTTTTTTTTGCAGTGCTTGTGAACACTTTTTTTTTGGTACCACATGTATTTTTGGTACTCTTTGCAAGTACTCATTCTACAAAAGTTACTTTTTTTTTTGTTTTCCCTATGCTCACTTAAATCTTTTTGTGATGAAAGTAATTGCTAAATGGGATTTGATCAAAAGCTTTGTCATTTTGTGAAAATCTTTTGTCAAATGATTGTTTTGGTAGGGGAAACGAATTTGGCATGAAAGCCGGATTTTTGTGGCATTTACAGCCAGTTTGGTGGCATTGATAGCCAATTTGTGGCATTTATAGCCGGTTTGGTGGCAATTGATAGCCGGGTTTTTTGAAAGCCAAGTTTTGGTTTGTCGGCATGAAAGCCAATTTTTTGTGGCATTGATAGCCGGTTTGTGGCATTTATAGCCGGTTTTGACATGAGAGTCAGGTTTTTTTCTTTTTTTTTGTTTTTTTTTTTTTTGTGGCATTTATAGCCGATTTGGTGGCATTGATAGCCGGTTTTGGCAAAAGAGCCAGGTTTTTGGTTTTCAAAAATGCAAGTATCGACTAAGAGTCGCCTCCCTGCTGAATGGTCTTGCAAGTATCGATGGAATGTCGCATCCTTGCTCATTCGGTTGCGAGTATCGATGGAATTTCGCCTCCTCGCGGATTTGGGTGCAAGTATCGATGGAATGTCGCATCCTTGCTTTTCAAAAATTTTGTTTTGCGGGTACTGACTTGATGTCGTTTTCCCCTTGATTTTTGAAATTTGCAGTTTTCTCGAACCTTTGGGTTGTGGATATCAACTGATATGTTGCGTCTCCACGGTTTTAGGTTTTTTTCGAACCTTTTTTTGAAATTTTGGTTGTGGATATCAACTGATATGTTGCGTCTCCACGGTTTTTTTTTGTTTGGGTTTGCAAGTATTGACGAAATGTCGCTTCCCTGCGAGTTTGGAAGTGTTGAACGTGGTTCGTATTCTTCCGATGGGTGCGAGTATCGACTAAGCGTCGCTTCCCCGTGGTCTTTTTTGAAAAACCATTTTGTTTAAAGACACGAGGGTCGTAAATTTTGACCTAAAACCATTTGGCGGTAAAAGGCAGGGTGGACTAGGGTGGAAATCCCTGAATCCGGATTTTCATTTCAAACCATTAATTTTGGGTTCAAGGATCGAAAATTTTGGTCAAGTCAGGGAGGGGCTCCTAAACTTGGATTTTTTTTTTGAACAACGTAACGATGAAAGTAAGCATTGTTTTTGAATTTCTAGAAATTTTGACATTTGATATGAAAATTCTAAAGAGAGTGGGTTTGATGAGCAAGTACCTGAAAATAGGCTTTTGCCGTGCAAGCATTGCTCTTACCCAGTCGGGTAAGTCTTCAAGGGTAGTACCGCTTTAAGAACTTGCCATTGATGGGCAACATACACCTGTCGCCTTCCATGTTTAGGAGGGCATATGCGCCGTTGGAGAAGACCTTGTCGATGACGTAGGGTCCCTCCCATTTTGGTTCAAATTTGCTTTTGGACTTGTGAGCGAAGACCATTGGTCTTTTTACCGCAAGAACCAAGTCACCCTTTTTGTAGGCGCGTTGCCTGACCTTTTTGTCAAAAGATCCTGCCATGCGTGCTTGGTAAAGTTCATTGCTTTGTCGAGCTTCGAGCCGTCTCTCGTCGAGATTGTCCAGCTCATGGAGTCGCAATTTGACATTGCTTTCTTGAGTCATGTCATTTTGTAGAGATACCCTCAGAGAAGGAATTTGTACCTCTAGGGGCACGACAGCTTCGCATCCATAGACCAAGGAGAATGGTGTGCTATGGGTTGGTCCTCGAACGGTGGTTCGATAGGCCCACAAGGCTTCAGACATCTTGTCGCTCCAGTCTCTTTTGTGACTAGAGACCATTTTCTTGAGGATTTTGCAGAGTGTCTTGTTGAAGGCTTCTGCTAATCCGTTTGCTGCCGGATTGTATGGAGTCGAAGGACAGCTTTGAATTTTGTATTTGTCGCAGAACTTGTAGAATCGATGATCCCGGAATTGTGGTCCGTTATCATGGACGAATCTTTTAGGTATGCCGAAACGACAAATGATGTTGGTGCGTAGGAATTGAAGGACTGATGAGGTCTTCATTTCGTTGAACGCAAATGCTTCTGACCACTTGGAAAAATAATCCGTTGCGGCGAAGATGAAGCGATGACCTTTGCTTGAAGGGGGAGAAATAGGACCTATGATGTCCATACCCCAGGCTTCGAAAGGTCATGAGATTGCTGTAGGGTGTAGCCATTCCGGAGGCATGTGAATGTAATCTCCGTGAACTTGGCATGGCTGGTAGCGTTTGGCAAATTGCATTGCATCAGCTACCATGGTAGGCCAATAGTAACCTAACCTTTTTATCTGATCATAGAGCTTAGGACCTGCCTGATGGGCTCCACAAAGACCAGCATGAACTTCTTTAAGTGTTTCTTCGGCCTCTTGTTATGACAAGTAGTGTAGAAGTACTCCGTTGAAGGATTTCCTGTAGAGGATTTTTGAAGGAATATCCAAATGAAAGTTTGGGGCTCGCCTTTGGATGCTTACCCGTTCTTTTGGATCTTCAGGTAGGATTCCGAACATAGTGTAATCAATGAACGGATCCCTCCAGTCGCCGATTGAAGGTTGAAGGATAGAGATTCGACTTCCAACCACTCGGTGGCATTCAGCAACTGCTTGGTGTGTGTTAAGAGGAGGGAGGATCCTTCTCTCGCACACTGTGATTTGCATGTTTTCCCCTTCCTGGATCGCCATTGATGCGGCAAGTCCGGCCAGGGCATCTGCACGGATGTTTTCACCTCTATGAATGTGGGTGATGTGACAGATGTCAAACTTTTGCAGAAGCGATTGTGCCTTGTTGTAATAAGGCAGTAGATCGGGCTTCCTGACTTCATATATCTGATTCATCTGGTTTACGATCAGTTGAGAGTCTCCAAAGACTTCCAGCATAGTGACACCGGATTCGATGGCGAGTTCCAATCCTAGGATCAGAGCTTGGTATTCAGCTGCATTGTTTGTGCATGGTTCCAGTAGCGAGAAAGCGTGTGGAATCATGTATTTGTCGGGGCTAACAAAGAGGATGCCAACTCCCGAGATCAGCTTTCTTTTTTCATTTGTCCTGGTTGCACCGTCAAAGTACATGTCCTAGGAGGCATTTGGTGAGGAAGTCTCCACGTTGTAGACAGGTTCGTCTGGGAGATCATCTCTGAGTGGAGAATCTTTAGGCAATGGATGCTCTGCGAGAAAGTCTGCTAGAGCTTGGCCTTTGATTGCTTTTTGTGGTACATACCTAATATCAAATTGTGACAAGAGGATGGACCATTTTGCCTGTCGGGCATTTAGAGAACCTGCCTTTGTAACAAGGACCTTCAAGAGGTTGATCCTCGAGACCAGGTAGACTGTGTTGGAAAGCAGATAGTGATGTAGCTTTTGTACGGTGAACATCACCGCAAGGCATTCCTTTTCGACTGGAGAGTAGCGATGCTCTGCACCTACTAGCATGCGGCTGAGGTAGTATAGAGCAGCTTCTTTTCTTTCATCATTTTCTTGTGCAAGCAGAGCACCCAGAGAATGATCAAGGGCTCTTGTGTACAAGATGAATGGTTTCCCAGTGGTAGGAGCAGCTAACACTGGAGGTTTGGTTAGGTATGACTTGATATCTTGAAATGCGGCTTCACAGTCAGCATCCCAGACAAAGTTTACACCCTTTTTCATCAATCGAGAGAATGGACGACACTTCCCCGAAAGGTTGGAGATGAACCGTCTGATGTAGGCCAATCTCCCTTGAAGCCCTTTTAGTTCCCTTAAGGTTCTTGGAGGGGGCATTTCTAGAATAGCCTTGACTTTGATGGGGTCAAGTTCTATTCCGGCTTTCCGAACTAGGAATCCAAGGAACTTACCCGACGAGACGCCGAAGAAGTATTTCAGAGGATTCATCCGCAGTTTATGTTTGCGAAGTCGGAGGAAGACTTCTCAAAGATCTTTGAGATGGTTTTCTTTTCTTTTGCTTTTGACGGCGAGGTCATCACGTAACATTCGACCGTCTTGTGTTGCATATCTTGGAATATTTTCATCATAGCCCTCTGATATGTGGCACTAGCATTTTTCAGACCAAATGGCATGACAGTATAGCAATATACCCCAAATGGAGTCCGAAATGATGTGTGTTTTTCATCCTCGGGATGCATCTTTATCTGATTGTAACCAGAGAAGCCATCCATGAATGTCATTCGCTCGAATCCGCAGGTATTGTCAATCATCACCTCCGGTATGGGGAGCGGGAATTCATCTTTAGGGCAAGCGCCATTCAGGTCTCTATAGTCAATACAGACCTTGATCTGCCCAGTTTTCTTTGTCATGGGGACAATGTTGGCCAACCATTCTGGATGTTGTTCCTCACGGATGAAGCCGACGCTTTTGAGCTTTTGAACTTCTTGTTCAATTTTATCCATCACATCTGGACGGAATCTTCTTTGGCCTTGTTTGACAGGCTTGATTTCTTCTTGAAGATTGAGTTTGTGGACTGCTACTTTGGGGTCTAAACCAGGCATTTCAGCGTAGGACCATGCAAAGCAATCAACGAACTCACGAAGAAAAGCGATATACTCGGGTAACTCATCATCCTTTATATTCTTGCTTATGAATACAGGACGTGGGTTATCTGGTGTTCCCAAGTCTATCTTTTCAACAGGGTCTTCTGTTAGAAGGTTCGAAGGTGGTTCCTCCACAATATTTTCGGAGGCTTCCAGCTCAACAAAACCTTCTGGGATTCCAAGGGCATTTGTAGACCGAGGGTTTGTTCCTTTCCACGGGTCTTCTTGATTGGTGATCTTCTCAAGGCTTGCTATGAGATGGTCCCAATCGCCTGTTGAAACTGGGTCGAAGTAAGGTACTTCTTTTGGAGACGAGGGCTCTTCTGGGTCAGAATAGCATAAGTCTATATTATCGGACGATTCCTCTTTATCATCAGAGAAATCGTACCAATTGGATGAGCTTCCTGGATCTTTGTTAGGTAACTCTTTAAAGAGATATCCAGGGAGATCGATGTCTTCATGGACTTGAGATGTTGAGGCTTGGTCGGTAAAATGACTTTTAAGCTTTTGTGTCAACTGTCTCAGAGGAGTGTCGGGATCATACCCTAACCCAAATGAAGACTTTTCTACATGACCGTAGAGTCTCCAATCTCCCAGCTGGCTTTTGGTCAAGGCGGGCCCCAATGGCGTGAGAATACCGCGTCTTTCTCCCAAACCGACTGGGTTTTGAGCGTCATAGCCCATTTTCTTCATAATTGCTTGTGCCACAGGACTATATAGAGATAGCTGAGGCATACCTTCATTTTGGAAAGGTTACAGCATGGAGTTTGATGAAGAAGCATCCGATCTATGAAAGAAGATCGGTCTTTGCTTTGGTGATGTTGTCGGAACAACAAAGGTAGCAGACGTAGGATCTTCTACATCAGCAGGTGTCTCCATCGGAGTGAGAGCAGGCTGAACTTGTTGAGTGTCAGCTTGGCTTGACGAGGTGTCGTCTTCTGGCTCTGAGTCCGAATCCGTGTCTTGCTTGATAGACACGAAAGAGACAACAAATTTGCCCCTAGGCTTTTGCTTTGCCTTCTTCACTCTGGTTGTGATGACCAAAGGTTTTGAAGATTTGAGGGAGATGACGATGGGAGGTTGACTGCTCTCTTCGGATTTACCGGAGTGTTTGTTTTCTTCCGGTGATTTTTGAGGAGCCTTGCCTTTATCTTTCTGGAGATTTTCAACAAAGGGTGCTATTTCCTCTTTTTCTTCTTTTTCGCCTTCATACATTTGGGAGTCTGCGAAGTGGACTTCTTTACCTTTGAAGGGTCTTCTGTCCGCAAACACTCCATGTACCATGCCGTCGTCGCCGACGAACTTGATGCATTGATGTAGAGTTGAAGGGACAACACCATTCTCGTGTATCCAGGGGTGTCTGAGAAGGATGTTGTAGCATGAAGGGGTTTTTATTGCATACACAGTGACTTCAGAGATAAGATCACCGATCTGCAATTTGAACCTGATTTTGCCGATAGGCCTTTGAGTACTCCCATTGTATCCAAAGATAGATACAGATGTGTGGCTTAGCTTGCTGGGTGGGATGCCCAACTCTTTGAGAGCCGAAGTGGAGATGAGGTTGAGTGCAGACCCTGGGTCGACCTGAACTCTGTGTATAGGCATTTCCTTGATGTACCCTGTGAAGTACAGGGGTCGGTTGTGCCTTGCTTCGCCAAGTAGGAGGTCGTCCTTTGTGAAGGCGATGGTTGCATTGGCTGCTTTTTGCACCGAGAGGCATTCAATGCATGATCCCTCAGTTTTCTTTTCTCCCTTTGAGGAAGTTTCAGAGTTTTTGACCCGGTAGTCCATTTCAATTTGGAGGACTTGCGGGGCATGTTTGTCGACATCCTCATTCAGTTTTTGTAATTTTGAGATGAGATTATCACGAGTGCGTGGAGACATTCGTAATAAATCCAGGATGTGCAGTCGTGCAGGTATGTGTTTGAAGTGCTCGATCAAATCATACTTGAAAGCCTCCTTAGGGCCTGCATGTTCATCATTGTTGCCACTGGGGGCGCTTACAACATCTTTTCCCGAAGGATTTACATAAGTAAAGGAAGATTAGTTGTAATTTTTGTGGTAGTCCCGGCCCGAGCGGATGCCTCTACCAACTTCGAGAGCTTCTTGAGAAGGGTCTTCGCTTGGAAGATTCTCCTCAGGATTAAGAGGCTGTCGTTTCTCATTTACTGAGGATGCGTCTGCAGCAGAATTGCCATCCTCAGTGATTGTGTTGCATGGAGCATTTTCCGGGAGCGAGTCCTGAACAGCATCTAGCAGCTTTTCTTCTTCGTTGACCCATCCATCATCCCAAGTTGGGTTTTCTTCATGATGATGAGTCGGGAAGAGCGTGAGTTCTGAAGTCATAGTCTCAGGGGACGAAGCCTGAGAGGGTGTCATCTCTGTGAAAGTCACGCGAGACGAGGTAGCCCCAGAAGATATGGTGCTAGGTGTCGCCGGTGTGTAAGTGATCTCATCAGATGATGCATCGGAAGAGCTATAATCCCGAATTATCACATTACAGGCAGCTCTTAAAGGAGACGTTGTCTGCTCGGAGTCAGACTCATCCTCAGATGTAAGAGGATCGTCTACCCAGCAATTTTCTCCATTTTCAGGAGTTGAGGGAGGAGGTACCTGGTGGGCTTCAGGGACTTCCGGCTCTGGATTGTGAGGAATCTCGTTGACGCGGTCTTGCTCTTGTTCTAGAGCGAGATGCTGCAAGATCCTCGCATATTCTTCAAGATCAGGCATGGGAGCCAAATCTTCTTCTTCGTCTACTCTTTGTGGCTCAACATGGTTGATTTCCACGGGTGCTGGCTCAACAGCATTTTCTTGTACAGCCTCTTGGTCTTCCTCATCATCAGACCAGGATCCTTGTGGCTGTAAGGGGTTATACCAGATTACTGGCATAAGGTGAGTTTCAGGAACCCATTCTTTGTCGGAGAGATACTCTCCTGTTTCAAGAGATTCCTCCCACTCGCCGGTGTAGTTGGGCTCGAATCCATCGTCGGTGTCGCTGGACTCGTATCCATCAATGGAGAATCCAACTACCGAGTTGCAAGAGTATGATGCCCCCTGCATAACTTCTTTTTTGAATCGAGGTGGCATGAAATCACTGAGAGTGAAGTTTCTTACCGCCTTTGAAGTCTCTGGAAGGGACGTTTCTGTTGCCCCGAGTGAAGTGGTAGAGGAGGCCTCTGCCTTTTCATTGACTTCTTGTTTTGGCTGGGTCTTCTCTTGCCGTTTGAGCCTGAGGAGATATTTCCTAGCCTGCCTTCGCTGTTGAGCTGTCGGCTTTGTTTTTACGATCTCCCAGTTTTCATCTTCCAGGAGATCGGGATGTACCCATATGGGTTGTCTGTCTGGTGTCGGGTAAGGAACTAGCTCCTCGGACGGTTGAATTTTGTTTATCACCATGAAGGAAGTAATGATCTTCTCCTTTGGTGATTTTGGTGTTTGTCCACATGACACCATGTTGACGGAGGCAGACCCATAGTTTTTGTCAAAGGTTATGACTCCGTTTTTCCACATCTCGTTTATCTTCTCTCTCACAACAAAGCATTGATTGAGAGGATGCGAGACCATCTGGTGGTATGGACAGTACCGAGGATGGTTGGTTTTGCCAACATCGCCCGGTCTTTTGGGTTCAGGCAAGGTGAGCTTGCCGTTTGCCACGAGAGCCCCGAAGATTTCATCAACATCTTCATCGAACGGGTATTTCTTTTCTACTCGCTCTTTGAAGGCATCAGAGAGTTCAGGTCTCTTACCTGCAGCTCTGTTTTCAGCTTTCTTTGGTTGCTGATGAGCTGACTTGGTTTGCACATTGAGGACCTCTTTTTTCTTTGGTTTAGAGGTTACAATGGTGGTTGGCTCTTTTCTTGATGACTTCTGACTGTTGAGGTCTTTAATCACCGTTTCAGCTTCCATAGAAGCTTCCAGGAGTTCTCCTAGGTTTTTTGATTTGTTGCCGATGATCATGGAGCGGATTCTAGCTCTCATGGTTTTTCGGCAGATGTCGACTAGCGACGCTTGTGGCAGTACATCTGAGCATTTGTACACCATTGCTTTCCACTTGTGAATGAAGTTGTATGTTGACTCATTCTCTCCTTGTTTTAGGCTGCAGAGTTGAGCCATAGTAACAGGATGATCCTCACCTTGGAAGTGGGTCAGGAAGCGTGTCTCCAGCATAGCCCAGTTCTGGATAGAGTTCTCCGGCAGAGTGGAGTACCAATCGAAGGCCGTACCTTTTAGGGTACTTGCAAATAGGCGAATCTTGAGTGCATCTTGATCTGCGATAGCTCCCGTCAAAATCTTGAAGTGGATGACGTGTTGTCTGGCTGATCCTTTCCCCGTATATGTTTGGAGAGTAGGATGTTTGAATTTTGTTGGGAATGGGACTGAGTCCATCCATAAGGGATATGATGGCTTGATCCCATGCTCCTTGAGTATATCCTCTTCTTTTGCTTTGGCGAGGATACTGTCTACGTCCTTTTTGGTAAGGGCGCGTGACTCATTTTCTTCACGATTTTCCTCGTTATTGCGATGATTCGGAGGAGGCTCATTGTTCACCTGATTTTGGACAACAAGGAGAAGGTTTTCCATCAGAGTTTCAATCCTCTGCTGGCCTTGTTCCAACTGCTGGATGCGTGTGAGCGCATCATCTTGAGGTGGATTCTGAGGTGGTGGCTTAGAATTTGTAACCAGGACGTTCATTCCTCGGGATTCAAACGAAGAAACCGTCCTGGTGACTGAGCTGGGGCTCATTCTTTTTGATGAAGAGCTTGATGAAGGATTACTCTCCCGTCCTTGGCTTGAAGGGGCAGGAGATTCTTCGGGATGTCTTCGTGTCCTGGTGATGCTACGGGTCACCGGACGTCGGACATGGATTTTTGATGCTGACTTTTGGCGTCTTCTGGTTTTTCCAACCATATGGACGGCAGCAACTTGGTCGGGTCTTTCTTTTTCAACCCATTTGTGGGAGACTTGAAGTGTAGGAGGCTGGGTTCGTTGCTTCTCTAGTCTCTTTTGTCGATATGACGCACGGCGGCGTGCTCGACGAGCGATTTGAGCTTCAGTCAGCTCTGGCTGGGCTTTAACAATGAAGGATGTACTCCCTCGGGTGCAGCAGCCGAGCTTGTCTTCTTTGTAATTGGGCAAGGACAGGATGCGGACCCGGTCCTTTGCCTGTTGCAGTGAAGCTTTGAACCTTTCGAGTTTGGCCCCTGTAGAGATGAAGGGTCGAACTGAAGGAGTGTAGGCCTTGGCAGGTGCTTGTAGAGGCCTAGTGATGCATGATCTGATTTTGGGCTTGTGGGAGCAAGCCGGTTCATGCTGGGTTGAGTTGGGAGTCAAGTTGGAGATGGGTCTCTCCTCTTTCATGTAGGCAAGAGGGTAGAACTGGTTCTCTTTGAGTGGGGCCAGGTATGCTGGCTTGGTGGAGGTTTGAGACCTTCTTTGTTTTGGGGAAGGTCTTGGAGACCAAGTCTTAGGGTAGACCTGGTTGGTTGTTGGTTGAGGTTTCACGGGAATGCCGCGGGTTTTAGTATTCTTGGGGTTCGCCCTTGGTGTCATAGAAGTGACACGTTGAGGGGTGATCTTCTGCTTCTCGGCAGTCGCCTTTGGTGTCACAGTAGTGACACGTTGCGAGGCGACCTTCTGCCTTTTGGTAGGAGCAGTTTCTTCTTCGGAAAGTGGGAATGGTCCCAGTGTCCCGAAGACGATTGTCCGGGGAGTCGTGGTCGACCCGGAGTTCAGAGAGTTGCTGAGGGAGTTGGTGCTTCGACAGCTAGCAGGGCGCTTGTAAGTGCGCTCGGTTTGCTTCTGTTGAAGCATGAGCTGTTGCTTGTTTTCATCGAAGGTGATGATCAGTGAAGCTGCCATTGTTAGTTTCAAAATTTCTGAAAGAAGACCACATCCATTAGTAATCACAAGAATATGATGATCATAAATGGGGAATTCTATGATTTTGTCTTTTCAAATCGCTCAAGGGACATGACCCAAGCAATATGAAGAAGGCAAAACGCCATAGAGGGTACAATTGTTCTGGTTGCAAGCATGGTAGGCTCGAAATGAGCGTTCCAATGACTGCTAGAAGCAATTGTATACCTAAATTCGACTTATCGAGAAGCGGAGCTTGCTCGAGATAAGAAGAATATAAGGTAGGAGTTACAAATGTGCCGGTCACAGATACAGTAGACCCTGAAAGGGCGTACCAGTATTGCTAGGCACAAATGTTGGAAATCGCATCCATGAGATGGGATTCTCTTTTTTTTGAAAGGTCAGAAATGGATTCGTCAAAGAGAGCAGGTGGCATTCCGATTCAAATACGGGCTCAACGATTTCCGCGAGCGCCAGTACTCAGAAGGAAAGAGACCACAATTTCTCGAATCTGAATCCAAAAGTGACGAGTTTTTTTTTTTGAAATGTCAAGATTGGTTCCATCAAGGAGAGCAAATGGTATTCCAATCTGAACACGGTCTCGGCGATTTCCGCGAGCGCCAGTGCTCAGAAAAGAAGAAACCAAAATTTCTCAGATCTGAAATCAAAAGTGACGAGTTTTTGAAGATTTTTTTTTTGAAATGATTTTTTTATTTTCTAAATCTTTTTTTTTTATTTTTATTTTATTTATATTTTTTTTCTTTAAGATTTTTTTTGAAAATCTTTTTTTTTATTTTTTATTATTTTTTTTTATTTTGATTTTGATTTTTTTTGTTTAAGATATTTTTTTGAAAATCTTTTTTTTTATTTATTTTTAATTTTGATTTTTTTTGTTTAAGATTTTTTTTGAAAATCTTTTTTTTTATTTTTGACTTTTTTTAATTTTTTAAGATTTAAAGATGAGAGAGTACACATAGGCCTCCTAACCCGGTCTTATGAAACCTCAATTGATAGAATTGCCCCCAGGTAAGGGTAGGATTACTTAATGAACCCGTTTGGAGGACCCTTGCCTAGAACAGTCAAGCTGTCTCCACACTCTGGACAAGGCTTTTCTTGAATCAATCGTGATCAAAGAACGTAATTGGTTTAACCTTAGTGGTCTATGTCTTTTTATTTATTTATAAATTTTTTTTTAGATCCCTGACAGACTCCACGAAGAGAAACGATGGCCCAATCCCCGATCCAAACACGGGCTCAACGATTTCCGCGAGCACACATGCCCAGAAGAGAAAGGATCAAAGTTTCTCAATTTTGAATCCAAAACGAGAAATTTGATTTTTTTTATTTTTATTTTTTTTTGAAAAGAGAAAGAGTGGAAACAAACTCAAAGAAATAGAAATTTCCAAAAAATCTCATCTCATTTTTTTTTAGGATGCAAAATCCAACATAGGCTACCAGCTAGAAAGTAGCCAAGGAATCCGGAAAAGAAGTATAGGCATAGAGCAAAAAGTATGATATGCAAATATTTCATTTCCGAGCACCGTGTTCTCAAATGAACGATCCCACCGGGTGTGCCAGCTTGATGGAACGCGCTCCTGCCGAGGGGGCTACCGGGGTCGGCGGACGTGGGAGTCCGTTGGGTACGACCCTTTCGCGCCCGGGGGGCTGAAGCGTGCATCAACATTTCTTTGTGTGGGTGTGTCAGATTTTCTATTTTACTTGGAATTGCAAGAGGTGATCCGGAGATCAACCTTCGCAAGCAAAAAGGAAATCAACTTCTTTCAAGTTTTCCATTGCACAAATATTTAAGAAAAGAGACATTTTCTTGGTTTGCCGTGAAAGGCGATTTTGTTTGGCATTTATAGCCGATTTTGGCGTTTATAGCCGATTTACAATTCTCATCAATAATGAAAGACAAGAGTTGTGATTTTTGTCTCTTTTAGAAAAATACAAACTACAATGAAAAGCAAGAAAAGGAGAATCTAACTTTTCAGGAGATTGTGGGGGACTCGTTCAGATTGACGGTCGCAAGCCATGTATGGGCTTCGCCATCATCCATGCAGATGAGAACAGAGGATGCTCTTGATTCGCTTGATTTGGCTATAACCTCAGATTTTTAGAGGACAAAGACCAAGAGGAGGTCCTATGTCCAATAAAAAGCTAAGTAGACGGACTGAAAAGCCATGTCTAAGCCATTGGAGGCAACGGGAGAAGGCAAGGACCTTGGGGGGGAGTACCCCCCCAAGGGACTTTTGTCACCTTGTAGTGGTGGCCTGTGCAGAACTTCAGCAGAGTTTTTTTCTCTCTTTTTCTTTCTCTGGATTTTCTGTGTTTGATCCGTCTGGATTCGATTCCCTTCTGGATACGAGATCTGGATTCTTTCCGATCTCTCCTTTTTCCACTCCCTTGCTTCTTGGAAAGCTCTCCTATTTATAGGCTCTTGGTAGCCATTAGGAGAGTTTATGGGCTTTAATGGCTTTAATGGGAGGAGTTACAAGATTTATTTCTTGATTTTGTAACTCCTTTTTCCTTGAATCTGATTGGCCGATGGAGATTAAGGGCTTTTAATCACCTTAATTACCATAATGGGAGGAGTTTCATGGCTTGAATGCCATGACTTAATTGATTTGTAACTCCTGGATGCTTGCTTCTGATTGGGCCGTCCAAAGAAATGAATTAATGACTGCAATAAAGCTAGTCAATTAACTGCATTAAATGGTCGCCGAGCAGTTGAAGAGTCGCGGGCCGCGCCGCGTCTTTTGGGATTCTTTTGGAGATGATCACCTATGGATCTACATGCTGATAGACATCGGATGAACATGTAACTTCAGACATTGATAGCTAGGAGCGGGCCGGTGACATCTGTCTTGTCGATTTCTCTATCGGTCGGACAGAAAGAGCACTTTTTAGGTCAACCGGTCGGCGATCTTGGAGCGATCAATGATGATTTTATGCTTTTGATGGCGGATCTGAGATGTCGTCGGATATGAGTCAATTTCAAGCACTAAAAATCACATTTTCAGGAAACCATAGGGGCCAAAGTGCGCGAAACGCGAAAAGGGACGGAAAAAACGGGTCACCGGCGAAAAATCCGGTGACCCGGACTGATGGAACGCGCTCCGAGGCGCCGTTGGGGCGGCTACCGGGGTCGGC
This sequence comes from Umbellularia californica, assembly GCA_028538565.1. Lineage (NCBI taxonomy): Eukaryota > Viridiplantae > Streptophyta > Magnoliopsida > Laurales > Lauraceae > Umbellularia > Umbellularia californica. The sequence goes on along the minus strand of JAPQWN010000005.1, from coordinate 35,433,623 downwards.
GGAACGTGGGAGTCCGTCGGGTCCGGCCCTTTCGCGCCCTGGCGGGCCTGAAGCGTGCATCAACATTTCTTTTATATGGGTGTGCCAGATTTTCTATTTTACTTGGAATTGCAAGTGGTAATCCGGAGATCAACCTTCGCAAGTAAAAAGGAAATCAACTTCTTTCAAGTTTTCCATTGCACAAATATTTAAGAAAAGAGACATTTTCTTGTTTTGCCGTGAAAGGCGATTTTGTTTGGCATTTATAGCCGATTTTGGCGTTTATAGCCGATTTACAATTCTTATCAATAATGAAAGACAAGAGTTGTGATTTGTGTCTTTTTAGAAAAATACAAATTACAATGAAAAGCAAGAAAAGGAAGATCTAACTTTTCAGGAGATTGTGGGGGACTCGTTCAGATTGACGGTCGCAAGCCATGTATGGGCTTCGCCATCATCCATGCAGATGAGAACAGAAGATGCTCTTGATTCGCTTGGCTTGGCTATAACCTCAGGTTTTTAGAGGACAAAGACCAAGAGAAGGTCCTATGTCCAATAAAAAGCTAAGTAGACGGGCTGAAAAGCCACGTCTAAGCCATTGGAGGCAGCAGGAGAAGGCAAGGACCTTGGGGGGGGGGGGGGGGTGCCCCCCAAGGGACTTTTGTCACCTTGTAGTGGTGGCCGGTGCAGAACTTCAGCAGAGTTTTTTTCTCTTCTTTTTTTTTTCTCTCAGATCTCTTTCTGATCTTTTTTTTTTCTCTGATCTTCTCTGATTTTCTCCTCTCTTTTCTGATCTCAATTTCAATGGAATGCTCTCCTATTTATAGGCTTTTGGTAGCCATTTAGGAGGGTTTATGAGCCTTAATGGCTTTAATGGGAGGAGTTACAAGATTTATTTCTTGATTTTGTAACTCCTTTTTCATTGAATCTGATTGGCCGATGGAGATTAAGGGCTTTTAATCACCTTAATTACCATAATGGGAGGAGTTTCATGGTTTAAATGCCATGAATCAATTGACTTGTAACTCCCAAATGCTTGCTTCTGATTGGGCCGTCCAAAGAAATGAATTAATGACCATAATAAAGTTAGTCAATTAACCACATTAATTGGTCGCCGAGCAGTCGAAGAGTCGCGGGCCGTGCCGTGTCTTCTGGAATTCTTCTGGCGATGATCATCGATGGATCTACATGCTGATCGACATCGGATGAACATGTAACTTCAGACATTGATAGCTAAGAGCGGGCCGGTGACATCTGTCTTGTCGATTTCTCGATCGGTTGGACAGAAAGTGCACTTTCCTGGTCAGCCGGTTGACGATCTTGGAGCGATCAATGATGATTTTATGCTTTTGACGGCGGATCCGAGATGTCGTCGGATATGAGTCAATTTAAAGCACTAAAAATCACATTTTCAGGAAACCACAGGGGCCAAAGTGCGCGAAACACGAAAAAAGACGGAAAAACGGGTCACCGGCGGAAAATCCGGTGACCCGGACCTCCATGGTCGCCGGCGACCATGGACCGGCGACCATGGGCCATGGTCGCAGGGGCCTGCGACCCTTGGGGATTTTTCCCCTTCGGAGCCCGTTTTGCGGTCGTTTTGAGGTCTTTTTCGTCGCCGTTTTCTTCTGTATTTTTCTTGACATTTCTTCTCATTTATTGGCTTGATTTCCCTGTAGAAAACTTGATGAGAATCCTTGCATTTTTAGAGTGCAAAGTTTCCAATTTTCCGGGAAAGCCGAAGACTTTGTCGCGTAGAGCTGCTGATTTTCCGCCAGAAGCTGAAACTTGGTCAAACGATGTCGGAATGACCTGAAATTTGAGGTGAAGCATCCTGAGCAATAAATAAGACCAACCATAGGCTTTTGTTTGAGTTTTGAAGCCGTTTGGGGTCCCATCGATGCTTCATTTGATTTTGCTGCGGGGAAAATGCCGAGCTTTGATGTGCGGTCAAACGATGTCCGATTGACCTGAAATTTGACAGGGAACCTATTGGAGTCATTTTGAGATGATCCACAGGCTCTGTCTTGGAAACCATGGTCCCGGGTTGCTCCGCCGCCGGTAGGCTTGATTTTCTCTCGGAGCATCGAAACCTGGTCAAACGTTGTCGGAATGACCTGAAATTCGACGTGCAGCCTTTTGGAAGCATGTGGAAGCCACTCATGCACTTGGTTTGATGAGCGAAGGCTTCGGTGGTTCCCGCCGCCGGGAGGCTTGATTTTGCTGCTCGAGCATTGATGGAGGGTCAAACGTTGTCGGTTTGACTTGAAATTTGGCATGGAGCCCTTTTGAGACATGCTGGAGTCATCTGTAGGCTCTGATCGAAGTTTTGACGTCTCCGATGATGTCGCCGCCGGGAGCGCCATTTTAGCTAACGGAGAAGCGAAGTTAGGCCAAATGATTCTGAAATGGCCCGAAACTTCATGTGTACTCTTCTCTTGGCTATCTTGAAGGATCTTGCAGTTTTTGTTTGATTCTGACAAGATTTGATTTTTTGGAGAAATTGCATTGCCTATTTATGGCAGGTTGCGACTTCATGCAGCTTTCTTGATGTTGAAGAGGCAAAGTGACATTTTTGGTGTCAACAAATGCCCCCTCGAGGTACAGCGACGAGTTGCTTGACTTTTGTAGTCGATGTGCCTCGAAGAGATTTTTGAAGGAGAGCTTGTGTCTTGACCAAGAGTCTTTGAGCAATCTTTCCTTTGGTATAGTAGCCTTTGAGCTTCCAGGGGAATTTTATGGTAGTGAAAGGAATCACACACCATCTCGAGGCAAAGTTTTGAAGATGACATCAGGGATGTGGATTTGGGTTTCTGTTTTTGATCTTGTGACCTAACCAGCTATATATGGCAGGTTAGGGGATCGGGTTTTGGTTTTGACCTTGTGACCCAACAAGCTGTATGCGGCAAGTTGGGGGATCATGATTTGGTTTTTGGTTTTGGTCTTGTGACCTAACAAGCTGTATGTGGCAAGTTAGGGGACCAGGATTTGGTTTTTGGTCACTCTTTGGGACTGTGTGGGTCCATTGGAGTGGTTTGGATTTTTGTGGAATGTCAATTTCAAGATTTTGGCTCAATTTGGTATATGAGGCTAGATGGTTTGATTTTTGGAAGCTCATGGGGCTTGGAATTTTTTGTATGGTTCAATCAACTCAGAAGAGGCATGGAACCATTGTTGTATGCTCTTGGTAAGAGGGATTTTTTTCCTGACTAAAAGCCCAATTTTTTTTTTTTTTTTTTTTTTTAGTGCCTAGGTGGTCAAACCTGGCTCATATGGGCTAACCCATGGGACCTTAAGCTTTTTAGGATGGCTTAGATCTCATGTGGGGCCATTTTTGTAAAGAATATCTAAAGATATCTCATTTGGATAGAGAATATCTAAAAATATCTTTATGGGAGAGAATCTCTCATATTCCCTTAATTTGGGAGACAATATCTCAAGGTATCTTTCTTTTTGGGAAAGAATCTTCAATATCCTATTTTGTTGGAGAGAATCTCTCATTGATTGATTTTGGGAGAAAATCTCTCAAAGACATCTTTCTTTTTGGGAAAGAATCTTTCTAATTCCTTCTCTTTTGGTAAGGTTACTAATTAGTAACACTTACCTTTCTTCTTTGTTTGCTTCTTTGATTTGCTCTCTCCTATAAAAGCAAAGGAAGGTAGGATCTCTTGCTCTTATTGCTTTCTTTTGCAACAATCTCAAGAGAGCTCCAAGGCCAAGAGTTTTTCTTCTTCAAGGATCTTCAAGCTTTTTCCTTCTTCTTCTCCATCAATGGCTTCAAGTAAGTTTTCTCTCTTTTTTCTTTCAAGAAAACTCTATGTAGAGAATAGGATGGTAAAAAAAGAAAGTTTCTCTTCTTTTTTTTTTTTTTTTTTCTTTCTTCTTTTTTTTCTTTCTTTCTTTTCTTTCTATTCTTCTTCTTTTTTTTTTTTCTCTTTTCCACGTGATTTCTTCTTTTGTTTTTTTTTTTTTCTTTTTTTTTTCACACGTTTTTTTCTTCTTTTTTTTTTTTGTGGGCCGTACGGACAGATCCGTACGGATCTGGTCCGTACGGCCACGTGGCCTGATTTTTTTTTTTTTTTTTTCTTTTCTTTCTCCCTCCTTTTTTTGAGAAAGTTTCTTTTTTTTTTTTTTTTTTGCTCATCATGATAATGCGTTTTTATGCAAATCTAGATGTTCATGCATGTACTTTTTGTAAATTGAATTGAGTAGCATGATGTGATAGCATACCTGAAAATCTTTGCAAATTTGGGAATTTGGAGCTCGCAGCGATGTTGAGCCCTTCTTGATTTTGCGGAGATTTTGAGGTTTCGAAAGTTTGGAGTTTCGGAGCCCGCAGCAATGTTGAGCCCATCTTCAAACTTTCTATTTCCGTCGGTGTATTTCCTTTTTCTTTGGAATTGCCCCGGAGTCATGCCAAAATTTCGCCAGATTTTTGGTAGGACAAAGTGACCCCTTTTTTTTTTAGCGAAATCCTGTCATTTTGATGACGATCTTTTTCTTTTCCAACCTTTGCAGGTGGTTCCTCCAGAGCGAACAAGGGTAAAGAGCCTGCTACAAGCGTACCTCGTCGATCTGCTAGATCTTCCAATGTGGCCGTTCAGCAGGCCTGGGAGAAGGTCCAGTTTGTTGAGAAGAACTTGGAAGAGTGCGATTCCCTCAATCGCGATGAGATGAGACAGCGATTGATCGCTCTCAAGAATGAGGAATTCTATAAGATCATGGTAAGCAACCGTCCTTGGGTTATGGACGATCTAAGGGTTTTACCCAAGCCTACCTTCTTCTTTGGAGATGCAGTCCCTGACGACTTGACATACCAAAGGAGATGTTTTCAGTTCTCTTACACAGCCGATGGTGAAGAGAAGACTGTTTCTACCCGGTCGTCTTTTGATCGTACCATCTCAATCATGAGCCTTGCTCCCACGTGCTCTAAGAGGGAAGATCCTCCGAGCTGGGTGAAGAGGACCAGTGTGATCAAGACCGGGGTTTTTGTTGGGGGACCCTCCGGATATGCGGAGAAGCCACCTGTCCGTATGGACATGTTGATGCCAGCCAGCGGCTACCAGGGCTCTGATTATCCGTCGGTCGATTTGAGACCGGTGGGCCTTGGCGTTTTCAGCGGTGACGGCAGTACTTTGGTGAAGCCTTTTCGACTTCGTGGCCGTTTCAATGTTGACTCCGATTGGAAGTCATGGACTGACCACACCTTGCTGATTGGGGGCGCCGTTTTGAAGGAAGCCGGGATTTTTGACGCGGTCCGCGCTTTTAGGGAGACCGTGACTTTTTCCGATGATGCCTTCATGGCTATGTTGGAGTCTTTCCTCCCTCAGACCAATACCTTCGTTGTCACGAACGGTGAGATTGGTTTTTCTCTGAAGGAGTTGAGTGCTATTACTGGATTACCCATCCTTGGCAAACTCTATGAGGAGTTCATGCCGATTGACAGCGTCCTTGAGGAGCAGTCAGAGGAATTCAGGCTCCTATACTTTCAGCTCATCGCCTTCTATGATTTTTTGAAGGAGGGCTCGAAAGTCAGATCCAGCAGTTGGAAGAGTTATGGCTCTTCATTCTTCAACTTCTTTGACAGCAAAGAGTCTTCTGATAGCATGACCCGGGAAGACAGGAAGAAGACTTCGGTCATGCAGGAAGAGTTGAAGGGTTTCTTCGCGAGCACAGATGCCCTTTATTCTGACATTGCACTGCGGAGAAATCTTGCTGTTTACCTCACTTATTGGCTAGGTGAGGCTGTGTTTGCTGGTGGAGATGGGACGCACATCAGGCCGCATTGTATTTTTCCGGCTTGTCAGATGGCGTTTGGAGAGCGGCTTGCTTTGGCGCCCGCTCTTTACTCCTACCTGTGTACCGAACTGCAGGCTGCTGCTTTCTTGGTTCGGCTTGGGCTCCCTATGAATAGGGTATTTTCAGCCCATATCTTTTATTCGTGGTTTGTATACCACTGTCCTGGCTTCCACCAGCTGGGTGCTGCACAGGATGATGATCCTCTGATGATTCGATTGGCTAAGGGAAAAGCCGTATCTGAATCACTTTTGTTTGCCCGCATGAGGATCCGACGGTTCAGGGACGTCGAGATGGGGCAGTCTTCAGTTAAGCTTTCTCCGGAGTTGCGGAAGAAGGCCTTTGATTTTGGTGCCTCCCGAGACTCTACCAGAGCAGGGTCGGGAAGGCATTACTCTTTGACCAATGCAGAGAAGGAGTGGCTTTTCAGCATACGAGTCGGCACGATGGTGTACCGTAGACATCTTTTCATCGACATCCATCCGTATGTACCTTCTCGCTTTGCACTTCAGTTGGGCTTCTCTCAAGGCGTTGTTGGGGCGCCTTCAAGTATGGTGAAGCGTTTTGGAGGTTTGCAGGATGGCAGAAATGCATGGGCTTTCTATAGTGCTGAAGACACTACTGCCACGATTTCTTATCCTGAGCTGTCGACTTTCCGAACTGCCGGCTTCACGAAGTGGTTCGCGGAGAGCTTTTTGGCATATCGGGGGTTTTCCAAGAAGGAGCTTGATGTAAAGCTGTCTTCTGGAAAAGGCATTGGGAAGTCGGATGGCGTCCGGCGAGAGGAAGTTTGGGCCTTCCTTTCTGGAGAGAAGCACAAGATAGGCTTTCTCGGTGACCAGGGCATCATTGGTTCTGAAGCTGTTCGGGAAGTACCTGATGAGGCTTTGGAGCAGCTAGAACAGGAGGAAGCTGAGCTCGACGCTTGGATGCAGGCGGCACAGAGGCGAGCTTCCGCGGAGTCTACTGGCGAAAGCAGACCATCCAGTGAGGAGTCAAGTGAGAAACCTGACTCTGATAGTGGGGCTGGTTCTTCTAGGAAGCGAACCCGTAGAGGTAGGAAGAGGAGGAGGAGTCAGCGTCACACGGGGCGGGACGAAGACTCTCCTAATGTGGAAGTCCCTCTCACTGTCAATGAGGAGGTGCCAGGGGAAGCTGACGACCCTCCGGAGAAGAGGATTCGGGAAGAAGAGACCATCGGTGAAGGTATGATTCTTCCTTTTCCTTTTCTACTTCTTTCATGGGGCTTTCCATGTTCTGATTTGTTTTCTCACCCTGCTGCTGCTTCTTTTTTTTTTTTTTAGCAGAGGATGAAGACTTGGCGATGCTTGAGGTTCCGACCGATGAGGCGGTGATGGAGCCGGTTATGGCATCTGAAGAAGAACCTAGGGACTCTGGAATGATTCCGGAATCTCCAATTGGTATAACTTCTTTCGCTTTCTCTTTTTTTTTTTTTTTTGTGCCTGCGACTTGATTTGCTAACATTTTTCTTGTCAGCTGGCTTGCCACAGGATTCCGATGACTTTGAACCATCAATGGACGCAAATGTCGATGATGCTTCTGATGAGTTCATGGAGGAAGAGAGTGTTCCGCCAGTCGTCGAAGAAGGTACTTTGTAGTGATGACCCTGATGGTTTTTTTTTTGAACAGGATCATATCATACCTTTTTGTGTTTCATTTGCAGGTTTTGAAGTGACAGAAGAGAGTCCATCGCTTTCTTCAGAACCAGAGCAAGGGATGCCAGAGGTCGATCCGGAGGTAGAGACCAGTTCAGACATGATTGAGGAGATGCCTCGTGTTGAGATTCCCTCTCCAGTGGCTCCAAGTGAAAAGAGTTCTTTTGTTACTCTTCCAATGGGACATGACATGAGCAGCCGATCAGCGGAGAAGGTTGAATCTTCATCCAGTTCGTCTCTTCAATTTGCGAAGAAGGTGCTGGCTCGGGTTTTGAGTTCTTGGGTCAAGACTCTCCTTTCTGGACACTTGGAGACAGGATTTGGCATGATCCCACATGTACAGGAGATTCTGACCGACACCGAAGAGGTTGGTCTCGATGTCACAGGTGCCAGGGCGATCGTTGATAGGATCATTGCACTGGGTGACAAGTGGTTTGAGACCATGGGTTTCCCTGACGACCAATTCTTCAAGGAGATGTTCTTGGACCCTGCTGATAAGGCTAAGTCTGACCTGAATGAGGCTACACAAAGCAAGAAGCAGCTAGTTCGGGAGAAGAACAAGGAAGAGCTAGCCATCATCGGATTGAGGCATGACCTTAACGTCCTTGATAGGGAAGTTGAGGAGGCCAGGAAACGTCTTGAGCATTTGAAGGCACAAGTCGATGCGAAGTGGGCTGCTATAACAGAGGCTCGTGACAGGGAGAGTACTCTGATCCGCAGGGTTGCAGATGCCGGTCAAGTTCTCGAGAGGAGGACTCTAGAAAACGAACGATGGCAAACTGCTGGGGAAGAGCTTCCCGGTGTAAAAGAAGGGTTACGGCATTCGCCAGCATCTCATGGCAAGTTCCTGAAGAAGCGTGCCTTGGAAACTCTGACGGCTGAGGCCAAAAGTTTGCTTGAGGAGCTGAAGCTTTGGCTGGAGACCATTTTTGGCTGAGCTCCTGATTTTTTATAGCAGAAACCATTCTTCTTTTTTTTGGTACCACATGTATTTTTTGGTACTCTTTTTTTTTTTGTAGTGCTTGTGAACACTTTCTTTTTTTTGGTACCACATGTATTTTTTTTTGGTACTTTTCTTTTTTTTTTTTGTAGTGCTTGTGAACACTTTCTATTTTTTTTTTTTTGCTTTGGTACCACATGTATTTTTTGGTACCTTTTTTTTTGTTGTTCCCTACGCTCACTCAAATCTTTTTGTGATGAAAGCAATTGCTAAATGGGATTTGATCAAAAGCTTTGTCATTTTGTGAAAATCTTTTGTCAAATGGTTGTTTTGGTAGGGGAAACGAATTTGGCATGAAAGCCGGATTTTTGTGGCATTTACAGCCAGTTTGGTGGCATTGATAGCCAATTTGTGGCATTTATAGCCGGTTTTGACATGAGAGTCAGGTTTTTTTTTTTTTGTGTGTGGCATTTGTAGCCGAGTTTTTTGAAAACCGAGTTTTGTTTTATTGGCATGAAAGCCGATTTTGGCGTTTATAGCCGGAAATTTTTGTTTTGGCATTTATAGCCGGATTTTGGCATTTATAGCCGAGTTTTGGTTTTCAAAATGCAGGTATCGACTAAATGTCGCCTCCCCGCTGAATGGTCTTGCAAGTATCGATGGAATGTCGCTTCCTTGCTCATTCGGTTTTGCGAGTATTGATGGAATGTCACTTCCTCGCGGGTTAGGTTTTGCAAGTATCGATGGAATGTCGCTTCCTCGCGAATTGGGGTGCAAATATCGACTAAGCGTCGCTTCCCTGCTTTTCCCAAGACTTTTGGTTTTGCGGGTACTGACTTAATGTCGTTTCTCCGCGATTTTTGAAATTTAAGGTTTTCTCGAACCATTTGTAATTTTGGGTTGTGGATAGCAACTGGTATGTTGCATCTCCAGGATTTTTGAAATTGGGTTGTGGATATCAACTGGTTTGTTGCTTCTCCACGATTTTAGGTTTTCTCGAACCTTTGAAATTTGGGTTGTGGATATCAACTGGTTTGTTGCTTCTCCACGATTTTTGGATTTTGCAAGTATCGACGAAATGTCGCTTCCCTGCGATTTTGGGTGCAAGTATCGATGGAATGTCGCATCCTTGCTTTTTTTCAAAATTTTTGTTTTGCGGGTACTGACTTTGATGTCGTTTCCCCACGATTTTTGAAAAACCATTTTTTTCGTTTAAAGACACGAGGGTCGTAAATTTTGACCTAGAACCATTTGGCGGTAAAAGGTAAGGTGGACTAGGGTAGAAATCCCTGAATCCGGATTTTTGTTTCAAACCATGAATTTTGGTTCAAGGATCGAAAGTTTTGGTCAAGTCAGGGAGTGGCTCCTAAACTTGGATTTTTTTTTGTTTTTGAACAATGAAACAATGAAAGTAAGCATTGTTTTTGAATCTCTAGAAATTTTGACATTTGATATGAAAATTCTAAAGAGAGTGGGTTTGACGAGCGAGTACCTGAGAACAGGTTTTGGCCATACAGGCATTGCTCTTACCCAGTTGGGTAAGTCTTCAAGGGTAGTACCGCTTCAAGAACTTGCCGTTGATAGGCAGCATACATCTGTCGCCTTCCATGTTTAGGAGGGCATATGCGCCGTTGGAGAAGACCTTGTCGATGACGTAGGGTCCCTCCCATTTTGGTTCAAATTTGCCTTTGGATTTGTGTGCGAAGACCATTGGTCTTTTTACCGCAAGAACCAAGTCACCCTTTTTGTAGGCGCGTTGCCGGACCCTTTTGTCAAAAGATCCTGCCATGCGTGCTTGGTAAAGTTCAATGCTTTGTCGAGCTTCGAGCCGTCTCTCGTCGAGATTGTCCAGCTCATGGAGTCGCAATTTGACATTGCTTTCTTGAGTCATGTCATTTTGTAGAGATACCCTCAGAGAAGGAATTTGTACCTCTAGGGGCACGACAGCTTCACATCCATAGACCAAGGAGAATGGTGTGCTATGGGTTGGTCCTCGAACGGTGGTTCGATAGGCCCACAGAGCTTCAGACAGTTTATCGCTCCAGTCTCTTTTGTGACTAGAGACCATTTTCTTGAGGATTTTGCAGAGTGTCTTGTTGAAGGCTTCTGCTAATCCGTTTGCTGCCGGATTGTATGGAGTCGAAGGACAGCTTTGGATTTTGTATTTGTCGCAAAACCTGTAGAATCGATGATCCCGGAATTGTGGTCCGTTATCATGGACGAATCTCTTGGGTATGCCGAAACGACAAATGATGTTGGTGCGCAGGAACTGAAGAACTGATGAGGTCTTCATTTCGTTGAACGCAAATGCTTCTGACCACTTGGAGAAATAATCCGTTGCGGCGAAGATGAAGCGATGACCTTTGCTTGAAGGGGGAGAGATAGGACCTATGATGTCCATGCCCCATGCTTCGAAAGGCCATGAGATTGCTGTAGGATGCAGCCATTCCGGAGGCATGTGAATGTAATCTCCGTGAACTTGGCATAGCTGGCAACGTTTGGCAAATTGCATTGCATCAGCAACCATGGTAGGCCAATAGTAACCTAACCTTTTTATCTGATCATAGAGCTTAGGACCTGCCTGATGGGCTCCACAAAGACCAGCATGAACTTCTTTAAGTGTTTCTTCGGCCTCTTGTTGTGACAAGCAGCGTAGAAGTACTCCGTTGAAGGATTTCCTGTAAAGGATCTTTGAAGGGATATCCAAATGAAAGTTTGGGGTTCGCCTTTGAATGCTTACCCGTTCTTTTGGATCTTCAGGTAGGATTCCGAACATAGTGTAATCAATGAACGGATCCCTCCAGTCGCCGATTGAAGGTTGAAGGATAGAGATCCGACTTCCAACCACTCGGTGGCATTCAGCAACTGCTTGGTGTGTGTTAAGAGGAGGGAGGATCCTTCTCTCGCACACTGTAATTTGCATGTTTTCCCCTTCCTGGATCGCCATTGATGCGGCAAGTCCGGCCAGGGCATCTGCACGGATATTTTCACCTCTACGAATGTGGGTGATGTGACAGATGTCAAACTTTTGCAGAAGCGATTGTGCCTTGTTGTAATAAGGCAGCAGATCAGGCTTCCTGACTTCATATTTCTGATTCATCTGGTTGACGATCAGTTGAGAGTCTCCAAAGACTTCCAGCATGGTGATACCAGATTCGATGGCGAGTTCCAATCCTAGGATCAGAGCTTGGTATTCAGCTGCATTGTTTGTGCATGGTTCCAGTAGCGAGAAAGCGTGTGGAATCATGCATTTGTCGGGGCTAACAAAGAGGATGCCAACTCCCGAGATCAGCTTTCTGTTTTCATTTGTCCTGGTTGCACCGTCAAAGTACATGTCCCAGGAGGCATTTGGTGAGGAAGTCTCCACGTTGTAGACAGGTTCATCTGGGAGATCATCTCTGAGTGGTGAATCTTTAGGCAATGGATGCTCTGCGAGGAAATCTGCTAGAGCTTGGCCTTTGATTGCTTTTTGTGGAACATACCTAATATCAAATTGTGACAAGAGGATGGACCATTTTGCCAGTCGGGCATTGAGAGAACCGGCCTTCGTGACAAGGACCTTCAAGAGGTTGATCCTCGAGACCAGGTAGACTGTGTTGGAAAGCAAGTAGTGACGTAGCTTTTGTACGGTGAACATCACTGCAAGGCATTCTTTTTCGACTGGAGAGTAGCGATGCTCTGCACCTACTAGCATGCGGCTGAGGTAGTATAGAGCAGCTTCTTTTCCCTCACCATTCTCTTGTGCAAGCAGAGCGCCTACAGAATGATCAAGAGCTCTTGTGTACAAGATGAATGGTTTTCCAGTGGCAGGGGCAGCTAACACTGGAGGTTTGGTCAGGTATGACTTGATATCTTGAAATGCGGCTTCGTAGTCGGCATCCCAGACAAAGTCTACACCTTTTTTCATCAATCGAGAGAATGGACGGCATTTCCCCGAAAGATTGGAGATGAACCGTCTGATGTAGGCCAATCTCCCTTGAAGCCCTTTTAGTTCCCTTAGGGTTCTTGGAGAGGGCATTTCTAGAATAGCCTTGACTTTTATGGGGTCAAGTTTTATTCCAGCTTTCCGAACAAGGAATCCGAGAAACTTACCCGACGAGACGCCGAAGAAGCATTTTAGAGGATTCATCCGCAGTTTGTGTTTGCGGAGTCGGAGGAAGACTTCCCGAAGATCTTTGAGATGGTCTTCTTTTCTTCTGCTTTTGACGGCGAGGTCATCAACGTAACATTCGACCGTCTTGTGCTGCATATCTTGGAATATTTTCATCATAGCCCTCTGATATGTGGCACCAGCATTTTTCAGACCAAATGGCATGACAGTGTAGCAATACACGCCAAATGGAGTCCGAAATGAAGTGTGTTTTTCATCCTCGGGATGCATCTTTATCTGATTGTAACCAGAGAAGCCATCCATGAATGTCATTCGCTCGAATCCGCAGGTATTGTCAATCATCACCTCCGGTATGGGGAGCGGGAATTCATCTTTAGGGCAAGCGCCATTCAAGTCTCTATAGTCAATACAGACTCTGATCTGCCCAGTTTTCTTTGTCACGGGGACAATATTGGCCAACCACTCTGGATGTTGTTCCTCACGGATGAAGCCAACGCTTTTGAGTTTTTGAACTTCTTGTTCAATTTTATCCATCACATCTGGACGGAATCTTCTTTGGCCTTGTTTGACAGGCTTGACGTCTTCTTGAAGATTGAGTTTGTGGACTGCTACTTTGGGGTCTAAACCAGGCATTTCAGCATAGGACCATGCAAAGCAATCAACGAACTCACGAAGAAAAGCGATATACTCGGGTAACTCATCATCCTTTATATTCTTGCTTATGAATACAGGACGTGGGTTATCAGGTGTTCCCAAGTTTATCTTTTCAACAGGATCTTCTGTCGGAAGGTTCGAAGGTGGTTCCTCCACAATATTTTCGGAGGCTTCCAACTCAACGAAACCTTCTGGAGTTTCAACTGCATTACCAGACCAAGGCTCTGTTCCTTTCCATGGATTTTCTTGATTGGTGATCTCCTCAAGGCTTGCTATGAGATAGTCCCAATCGCCTGTTGAGTCTGGTATTTCTTTTGGAGACGAGGGTTCTTCTGGGTCAGGATGCCACAAGTCTGTATTATCGGACGATTCCTCTTTATCATCAGAGAAATCATACCAATTGGATGAGCTTCCTGGATCTTTGTCAGGTAACTCTTTAAAGAGATTTCCAGGGAGATCGATGTCTTCGTGGACTTTAGATGTTGAGGCTTGGTCGGTAAAATGACTTTTAAGCCTTTGTGTCAACTGTCTCAGAGGAGTGTCGGGATCATACCCTAACCCATATGAAGACTTTTCTACATGACCGTAGAGTCTCCAATCTTCCAGCTGGCTTTTGGTCAAGGCGGGCTCCAATGGCGTGAGAATACCGCGTCTTTCTCCCAAACCGACTGGGTTTTGAGCGTCATAGCCCATTTTCTTCATAATTGCTTGTGCCACAGGACTATATAAAGATAGCTGAGGCATACCTTCATTTTGGAAAGGTTCCAGCACGGAATTTGATGAAGAAGCGTCCGATCTATGGAAGAAGATCGGCCTTTGCTTTGGTGATGTTGCCGGAACAACAAAGGTAGCAGACGTAGGATCTTCTACATCAGCAGGTGTCTCCATCGGAGTGAGAGCAGGCTGAACTTGCTGAGTGTCAGCTTGGCTTGACGATGCATCGTCTTCTGGCTCTGAGTCCGAGTCTGTGTCTTGCATGATAGACACGAGAGAGACAACAAATTTGCCCCCAGGCTTTTGTTTCGCCTTCTTCACTTTAGTCGTGATGACCAAAGGTTTTGAATTCTTGAGGGAGATAACGAAGGGAGATTGACTACTCTCTTCTAATTTGCCGGAGGGTTTGTTTTCTTCCGGTGATTTTTGAGGAGCCTTGCCTTTATCTTTCTGGAGATTTTCAGCAGGGGGTGCTATTTCCTCTTCTTTTTTTTCTCCTTCATACATCTGGGAGTCTGCGAAGTGGACTTCTTTACTTTTGAAGGGTTTCCTGTCCGCAAAGACTCGATGTACCATGCCGTCGTCGCCGACAAACTTGATGCATTGATGTAGAGTTGAAGGAACAACACCATTCTCGTGTATCCAAGGACGTCCGAGAAGGATGTTGTAGCATGAGGGGGTTTTTATTGCATACACAGTGACCTCAGAGATAAGATCACCGATTTGCAATTTGAACCTGATTTTGCCGATAGGCCTTTGAGTGCTCCCATCGTATCCAAAGATAGATACAGATGTGTGGCTTAGCTTGCTGGGTGGGATGCCCAACTCTTCAAGAGCCGAAGTGGAGATAAGGTTGAGTGCAGAACCTGGGTCGATCTAAACTCTATGTATCGGCATTTCTTTGATGTACCCTGTGAAGTACAGGGGTCGGTTGTGCCTTGCTTCGCCAAGTAGGAGGTCTTCCTTAGTGAAGGCGATGGTTGCACTGGCTGCCTTTTGAACCGAGAGGCATTGGATGCATGATCCCTCAGTTTTCTTTTCTCCATTTGAGGAAGTTTCAGAGTTTTTGACCCGGTAGTCCATTTCAATTTGGAGGACTTGCGGGGCATGTTTGTCGACATCCTCATTCAGTTTTTGTAATTCTGAGATGAGATTATCACGAGTGCGCGGAGACATTCGTAATAAATCCAGGATGTGAAGACGTGCAGGTATGTGTTTGAAGTGCTCAACCAAGTCATACTTGAAAGCCTCCTTAGGGCCTGCATGTTCATCATTGTTGCCACTGGGGGCGCTTACAACATCTTTTCCCGAAGGATTTACATAAGTAAAGGAAGATTGGTTGTAATTTTTGTGGTAGTCCCGGCCCGAACGGGTGCCTCTACCAACTTCGAGAGCTTCTTGAGAAGGATCTTCGTTTGGAAGATTGTCTTCAGGATCAAGAGGCTGTCGTTTTTCATCTACTGGGGATGTATCTGCAGCAGAGTTGCCATCCTCAGTGATTGTGTTGCACGGAGCATTTTCCGGGAGCAAGTCCTGAACAGCATCCAGCAGCTTTTCTTCTTCGTTGACCCATCCATCACCCCAAGTTGGGTTTTCTTCATGATGATGAGTCGGGAAGAATGTGTATCCTGAAGTCACAGTCTCAGGGGAAGAAACCTGAGAGGGTACCATCTCTGTGAAAGTCACGTGAGACGAGGTAGCTCCAGAGGATACATTGCTAGGCGTCGTCGGAGTGTAGGTAATCTCATCAGACGATGCTTCAGAAGAGCTATAGTCCTGATATATTACATTACAGGAAGCTCTGATAGAAGATGTTGCCTGCTCGGAGTCAGACCCATCCTCGGATGTAAGAGGATCGTCAATCCAGCAATGTTCTCCATTTTCAGGAGTTGAGGGAGGAGGTACCTGATGGGCTTCAGGGACTTCTGGCTCTGGATTGTGAGGAATCTCGTTGACGCGGTCTTGTTCTTGTTCTAGAGCGAGACGCTGCAAGATCCTTGCATATTCTTCAAGATCAGGCATGGGAGCCAGATCTTCTTCTTCGTCTTCTCCGTGTGGCTCAACATAGTTGATTTCCACTGGAGCAATGACAGGTGCTGGGTTAACAGCATCTTCTTGTGCAGCCTCTTGGTCTTCTTCATCATCAGACCAGGATCCTTGTGGTTGCAAGGGGTTATACCAGATTACTGGCATAAGGTGAGTTTCAGGAACCCATTCTTCATCGGAGAGATATTCTCCTGTTTCAAGAGATTCCTCCCACTCATCGGTGTAGTTGGGCTCGAATCCATCGTCGGTGTCGCTGGACTCGTATCCATCAATGGAGAATCCAACTACCGAGTTGCAAGAGTATGATGCCCCCTGCATGGCTTCTTTTTTGAATTGAGGTGGCATGAAATCACTGAGAGTGAAGTTTCTTACCGCCTTTGAAGTCTCTGGAAGGGACGTTTCTGCTGCCCCGAGTGAAGTGGTAGAGGAGGCCTCTGCCTTTTCATGGACTTTTTGTTTTGGCTGGGTCTTCTCTTGCCGTTTGAGCACGAGGAGATGTTTCTTGGCTTGCCTTCGCTGCTGAGCGGTCGGCTTTGTTTTGACGATCTCCTAATTTTCATCTTCCAGGAGATCGGGATGTACCCATATGGGTTGTCCGTCTGGTGTCGGGCAAGGAACCAACACTTCGGACGTTTGAATTCTATTTATCACCTTGAAGGAAGTAGTGATCTTCTTCTTCGGTGATTTTGGTGTTTGTCCACGTGACACCATGTTGACGGAGGCGGGGCCATAATTTTTGTCAAAGGTGATGACTCCGTTTTTCCACATCTCGTTTATCTTCTCTCTCACAACAAAGCATTGATTGAGAGGATGCGAGACCATCTGGTGGTATGGACAGTACCGAGGATCATTGGTTTTGCCAACGTCTCCAGGTCTTTTGGGCTCTGGCAAAATGAGTTTGCCATTTGCTAGGAGAGCCTCAAAGATTTCTTCGACGTCTTCATCGAACGGATATTTCTTTTCTACTCGCTCTTTGAAGGCATCAGAGAGTTCAGGTCTCTTACCTGCAGCTCTATTTTCAGCTTTCTTTGGTTGCTGAGGAGCTGACTTGGTTTGCACATTAAGGACCTCTTTCTTCTTTGGTTTAGAGGTTGCAATGGCGGTTGGCTCTTTTCTTGATGACTTCTGACTGTTGAGGTCTTTGATCACCATTTCAGCTTCCATGGAAGCTTCGAGGAGTTCCCCCAGGTTCTTTGATTTATTGCCGATGATCATGGAGCGGATTTTAGCTCTCATGTTGTTTCGGCAGATGTCGACTAGCGACGCTTGTGGCAGTACATCTGAGCATTTGTACGCCATTGCTTTCCACTTGTGAATGAAGTCATAAGTTGACTCATTCTCTCCCTGTTTTAGGCTGCAGAGCTGAGCCATAGTAACAGGATGATCCTCACCTTGGAAGTGGGTCAGGAAGCGTGTCTCCAGCATAGCCCAGTTCTGAATGGAGCTCTCCGGCAGAGTGGAGTACCAATCGAAGGCCGTAACTTTTAGGGTACTTGCAAAGAGGCGAATCTTGAGTGCATCTTGATCCGCGATAGCTCCCGTCAAGATCTTGAAGTGGATGACGTGCTGTCTGGCCGATCCTTTCCCCGTATATGTTTGGAGAGTAGGATGTTTGAATTTTGTGGGGAATGGGACCGAGTCCATCCATAGAGGGTAGGGTGGCTTGATCCCATGCTCCTTGAGTATATCCTCTTCTTTTGGTTTGGCGAGGATACTGTCTACGTCCTTTTTGGTAAGGGCGCGTGACTCATTTTCTTCTCCATTTTCCTTGTTATTGCCATGATTCGGAGGAGGCTCATTGTTCACCTGATTTTGGACGACAAGGAGAAGGTTTTCCATCAGAGTTTCAATCCTCTGCTGGCCTTGTTCCAACTGCTGGATGCGTGTGAGCGCATCATCTCGAGGTGGATTCTGAGGTGGCGGCTCAGAGCTTGTAGCCAAGACGTTCATCCCTCGGGATTCGAACGAAGAAATCGTCCTGGTGACCGAGCTGGGGCTCATTCTTTTTGATGAAGAGCTTGATGAAGGATTACTCTCCCGTCCTTGGCTTGAAGGGGCAGGAGATTCTTCGGGATGTCTTTGTGTCCTGGTGATGCTACGGGTCACCGGACGTCGGACATGGATTTTTGATGCTGACCTTTGGCGTCTTCTGATTTTTCCAACCATATGGACGGCAGCAACTTGGTCGGGTCTTTCTTTTTCGACCCATTTGTGGGAGACTTGAAGTGTAGGAGGCTGGGTCCGTTGCTTCTCTAGTCTCTTTTGTCGATATGAAGCACGGCGGCGTGCTCGACGAGCGATTTGAGCTTCAGTCAGCTCTGGCTGGGCTCTGACGATGAAGGATGTGCTCCCTCGGGCGCAGCAGCCGAGCCTGTCTTCTTTGTAGCTAGGCAAGGACAGGATCCGGACCCGGTCCTTTGCCTGTTGCAGCGAAGCTTTGAACCTTTCGAGTTCGGCCCCTGTAGAGATGAAGGGTCGAACTGAAGGAGTGTAGGCCTTAGCAGGTGCTTGGAGAGGCCTGGTGATGCGTGATCTGATTCTGGGCTTGTGGGAGCAAGCCGGTTCATGCTGGGTCGACTTGGGAGTCAGGTTGGAGATGGGTCTCTCCTCTTTCATGTAGGCAAGAGGGTAGAACTGGTTCTCCTTGAGTGGGGCCAGGTATGCTGGCTTGGTGGAGGTTTGAGACCTCCTTTGTTTTGGGGAAGGTCTTGGAGACCAAGTCTTGGGATAGACCTGGTTGTTTGTGGGTCGAGGCTTCGCAGGGGTGCCGCGGGCTTCGAGCTTTTGGGCTTTCGCCTTTGGTGTCACGAGAGTGACACGTTGAGAGGCGATCTTCTGCTTTTTGGCAGGAGCAGCTTGTTCTTCGGGAAGTGGGAATGGTCTCAGTGTCCCGAAGACGATGGTCCGGGGAGTCGAGGTAGACCCGGAGTTCAGAGAGTTGCCGAGGGAGTTGACGCTTCGGCAGCTGGCGGGGCGCTTGTAAGTGCGCTCGGTTTGCTTCTGTTGAAGCATGAGTTGGTGCTTGTTCTCATCGAAGATAATGGTTAAGGTTGCCATTGTTAGTTTCGAAAAAGTTCTGAAACAAGACCACATCCATTAGTAATCACAAGAATATAATGATCATAAATGGGAATTTCTATGGTTGTCTTTTCAAATCGCTCAAGGGATATGACCCAAGCGACATGAAGAAGGCAAAAAGCCATAGATGGTACAATTGTTCTGACAGCAAGTATGGTGAGCCCAGAATGAGCGTTCCAGTGACTGCTAGAAGCAATTGTAAACCTAAATTCGACTTATCGAGAAGCGGAGCTTGCTCGAGATAAGAAGAATATAAGGTAGGAGTTACAAATGTGCCGGTCACAGATACAGTAGACCCTGAAAGGGCGTACCAGTACTGCTATGCACAAATGTTGGAGATCGCATCCATGAGATGGGATTCTTTGTTTTGAAATGTCAGAAATGGATTCGTCAAAGAGAGCAGGTGGCATTCCGATTCAAATACGGGCTCAATGATTTCCGCGAGCGCCAGTACTCAGAAGGGAAGAGACCACAATTTCTCGAATCTGAATCCAAAAGTGACGAGTTTTTTGGAGATTTTTTTTTTGAAATGATTTTTTTATTTTATTTTTTTTTGAAATTTTTTTTTATTTTTTATTTTTTTAAAATATTTTTTTATTTATTTTTTTTTATTTTATTTTTTTTTGAGAATTTTTGTTTTTTTTTTTAAGATTTTTTTTTGAAAATCTTTTTTTATTTTTTTTATTTTTTTTTTAATTTTTTTAAGATTTAAAGACGAGAGAGTACATATAGGCCTCCTAACCCGGTCTTATGAAACCTCAATTGATAGAATTGCCCCCAGGTAAGGGTAGGATTACTTAATGAACCCGTTTGGAGGACCCTTGCCTAGAACAGTCAAGCTGTCTCCACACTCTGGACAAGGCTTTTCTTGAATCAATCGTGATCAAAGAACGCAATTGGTTTAACCTTAGTGGTCTATGTCCCTTTTTTTTTATAAAAATCCCAAATAGACTCATCGAAGAGAAACGATGGCCCAAAACCTTAGTCGAACGGGCTCAACATTTCTGCAAGCACCAAAGAACGATAGGATAGGATCAAAGTTTCTCAATTTTGAATCCAAACTAAGAAAGATGATTTATTTATTTATTTATTTTTTTTTTGAAATCTCTAATGAACTCATCGAAGAGAAACGATGGTCCAAAACCTTAGTCGAACGGGCTCAACATTTCTGCAAGCACCAAAGAACGATAGGATAGGATCAAAGTTTCTCAATTTTGAATTCAAACTAAGAAAACTGATTTTTTTTTTATTTTTTTTATTTTTATTTTTTGAAATCTCTAATGAACTCATCGAAGAGAAACGATGGCCCAAAACCTTAGTCGAACGGGCTCAACATTTCTGCAAGCACCAAAGAACGATAGGATAGGATCAAAGTTTCTCAATTTTGAATTCAAACTAAGAAAACTGATTTTTTTTTTATTTTTTTTATTTTTTTTTTTTTGAAATCTCTAATGAACTCATCGAAGAGAAACGATGGCCCAAAACCTTAGTCGAACGGGCTCAACATTTCTGCAAGCACCAAAGAACGATAGGATAGGATCAAAGTTTCTCAATTTTGAATTCAAACTAAGAAAACTGATTATTTTTTTTTGATTTTTTTTTTTGCAAAGAGAAAGAGTGGAAACAAACTTAAAGAAGTAGAAATTTCCAAAAAATCCCATCTCATTTTTTTTTAGGATGCAAAATCCAACATAGGCCACCAGCTAGAAAGTAGCCAAGGAATCTGAAGAAGAAGTATAAGCATAGAGCAAAAATATGGTATGCAAATATTTCATTTCCAAGCACCGTGTTCTCAAATGAACGAGTCCCACCGGGTGTGCCAGCTTGATGGAACGCGCTCCGAGGCGCCGTTGGGGCGGCTACCGGGGTCGGCGGAACGTGGGAGTCCGTCGGGTCCGGCCCTTTCGCGCCCTGGCGGGCCTGAAGCGTGCATCAACATTTCTTTTATGTGGGTGTGCCAGATTTTCTATTTTACTTGGAATTGCAAGTGGTAATCCGGAGATCAACCTTCGCAAGTAAAAAGGAAATCAACTTCTTTCAAGTTTTCCATTGCACAAATATTTAAGAAAAGAGACATTTTCTTGTTTTGCCGTGAAAGGCGATTTTGTTTGGCATTTATAGCCGATTTTGGCGTTTATAGCCGATTTACAATTCTTATCAATAATGAAAGACAAGAGTTGTGATTTTTGTCTCTTTAGAAAAATACAAATTACAATGAAAAGCAAGAAAAGGAAGATCTAACTTTTCAGGAGATTGTGGGGGACTCGTTCAGATTGACGGTCGCAAGCCATGTATGGGCTTCGCCATCATCCATGCAGATGAGAACAGAAGATGCTCTTGATTCGCTTGGCTTGGCTATAACCTCAGCTTTTTAGAGGACAAAGACTAAGAGAAGGTCCTATGTCCAATAAAAAGCTAAGTAGACGGGCTGAAAAGCCACGTCTAAGCCATTGGAGGCAGCAGGAGAAGGCAAGGACCTTGGGGGGGGGGGGGGGGGGGGGGGGGTGTGCCCCCCAAGGGACTTTTGTCACCTTGTAGTGGTGGCCGGTGCAGAACTTCAGCAGAGTTTTTTTCTCTTCTTTTTTTTTTTTCTCTCAGATCTCTTTCTGATCTTTTTTTTTTCTCTGATCTTCTCTGATTTTCTCCTCTCTTTTCTGATCTCAATTTCAATGGAATGCTCTCCTATTTATAGGCTTTTGGTAGCCATTTAGGAGGGTTTATGAGCCTTAATGGCTTTAATGGGAGGAGTTACAAGATTTATTTCTTGATTTTGTAACTCCTTTTTCCTTGAATCTGATTGGCCGATGGAGATTAAGGGCTTTTAATCACCTTAATTACCATAATGGGAGGAGTTTCATGGTTTAAATGCCATGAATCAATTGACTTGTAACTCCCAAATGCTTGCTTCTGATTGGGCCGTCCAAAGAAATGAATTAATGACCATAATAAAGTTAGTCAATTAACCACATTAATTGGTCGCCGAGCAGTCGAAGAGTCGCGGGCCGTGCCGTGTCTTCTGGAATTCTTCTGGCGATGATCATCGATGGATCTACATGCTGATCGACATCGGATGAACATGTAACTTCAGACATTGATAGCTAAGAGCGGGCCGGTGACATCTGTCTTGTCGATTTCTCGATCGGTCGGACAGAAAGTGCACTTTCTTGGTCAGCCGGTTGACGATCTTGGAGCGATCAATGATGATTTTATGCTTTTGACGGCGGATCCGAGATGTCGTCGGATATGAGTCAATTTAAAGCACTAAAAATCACATTTTCAGGAAACCACAGGGGCCAAAGTGCGCGAAACACGAAAAAAGACGGAAAAAACGGGTCACCGGCGGAAAATCCGGTGACCCGGACCTCCATGGTCGCCGGCGACCATGGGCCATGGTCGCAGGCCCCTGCGACCATGGTGCGACCCTGGGGGATTTTTCCCCTTCGGAGCCCTTTTTTCGGTCGTTTTGAGGTCTTTTTCGTCGCCGTTTTCTTCTGTATTTTTCTTGACATTTCTTCTCATTTATTGGCTTGATTTCCCTGTAGAAAACTTGATGAGAATCCTTGCATTTTTAGAGTGCAAAGTTTCCAATTTTCCGGGAAAGCCGAAGACTTTGTCGCGTAGAGCTGCTGATTTTCCGCCAGAAGCTGAAACTTGGTCAAACGATGTCGGAATGACCTGAAATTTGAGGTGAAGCCTCCTGAGCAATAAATAAGACCAACCGTAGGCTTTTGTTTGAGTTTTGAAGCCGTTTGGGGTCCCATCGATGCTTCATTTGATTTTGCTGCGGGGAAAATGCCGAGCTTTGATGTGCGGTCAAACGATGTCCGATTGACCTGAAATTTGACAGGGAACCTATTGGAGTCATTTTGAGATGATCCACAGGCTCTGTCTTGGAAACCATGGTCCCGGGTTGCTCCGCCGCCGGTAGGCTTGATTTTCTCTCGGAGCATCGAAACCTGGTCAAACGTTGTCGGAATGACCTGAAATTCGACGTGCAGCCTTTTGGAAGCATGTGGAAGCCACTCATGCACTTGGTTTGATGAGCGAAGGCTTCGGTGGTTCCCGCCGCCGGGAGGCTTGATTTTGTTGCTCGAGCATTGATGGAGGGTCAAACGTTGTCGGTTTGACTTGAAATTTGGCATGGAGCCCTTTTGAGACATGCTGGAGTCATCTGTAGGCTCTGATCGAAGTTTTGACGTCTCCGATGATGTCGCCGCCGGGAGCGCCATTTTAGCTAACGGAGAAGCGAAGTTAGGCCAAATGATTCTGAAATGGCCCGAAACTTCATGTGTACTCTTCTCTTGGCTATCTTGAAGGATCTTGCAGTTTTTGTTTGATTCTGACAAGATTTGATTTTTTGGAGAAATTGCATTGCCTATTTATGGCAGGTTGCGACTTCATGCAGCCTTCTTGATGTTGAAGAGGCAAAGTGACATTTTTGGTGTCAACACGGACTTCCATGGTCGCCGGCGACCATGGGCCAGGGTCGCCAGCGACCCTGGGGGTTTTTCTCCCCTTTTTGGTCCGTTTTGCGGTCTTTTTCGTCGCCGTTTTCTTCTGTATTTTTCCTGACATTTCTTCTCATTTATTGGCTTGATTTCCCTATAGAAAACCTGATGAGAATCCTTGCATTTTTAGAGTGCAAAGTTTCCAATTTTCCGGGAAAGCCGAAGACTTTGTCGCGTAGAGCTGCTGATTTTCCGCCAGAAGCTGAAACTTGGTCAAACGATGTCGGAATGACCTGAAATTTGAGGTGAAGCCTCCTGAGCAATAAATAAGACCAACCATAGGCTTTTGTTTGAGTTTCGAAGCCGTTTGGGGTCCCGTCGCTAGTAGACTTGATTTTGCCGCGAGGGAGATGCTGCGCGTTGATGTGCGGTCAAACGATGGCCGATTGACCTGAAATTTGACAGGGAACCTATTGGAGTCATTTTGAGATGATCCACAGGCTCTGTCTTGGAAACCATGGTCCTGGGGAGCTCCACCGCCGGTAGGCTTGATTTTCTTTCGGAGCGTCGAAACCTGGTCAAACGTTGTCGAAATGACCTGAAATTCGACGTGCAGCCTTTTGGAAGCATGTTGAAGCCACTCATGCACTTGGTTTGATGAGCAAAGACTTCGGTGGTTCCCGCCGCCGGGAGGCTTGATTTTGCTGCTCGAGCATCGATGGTCAAACGTTGTCGGTTTGACTTGAATTTTGGCATGGAGCCCTTTTGAGACATGCTGGAGTCATCCGTAGGCTCTGATCGAAGTTTTGACGTCTTCGATGATGTCACCGCCGGGAGCGCCAATTTAGCTGTCGGAGAAGCGAAGTTAGGCCAAATGATTCTGAAATGGCCCGAAACTCCTTGTGTACTCCTCCCTTGGCTGTCTTGAAGGATCTTGCAGTTTTTTTTTGATTCTGACAAGATTTGATTTTTTGGAGAAGTTGCATTGCCTATTTATGGCAGGTTGCGATTTCATGCAGCTTTCTTGATGTTGAAGAGGCGAAGTGACATTTTTGGTGTCAACAACCACGGTAGCGAGCCGGGCATCAGGAACCACAGTAGCAATCTGCGGTATCAGGACAAGACCACGGTTAAATAACCGGGTAGCAAGATCCAAACTGCAGTTGGCGGGGCAAGAGGGGGATCTCCTAGTCAGTGGATCAGACTAACAAGGTATCCAAGCTTAGTGGTGCCGACTCATAGGTCAAAACATGGAAATCAAGACATGTATAAACTAATTCAAGTGCAAGACTATAATCAGGCAAGACGGGGTGCTCGAGGCACAACTATCATGTCAGGTCAGGCATGTATGTCCAGACTAGTAAAACAGTACAAGTAGGCTTTTTATGTTTTCGGGATTGATAGATAACAAATCATAAATTTCGGGAACAAAAAGGTGAAGTAACCTTTCGAAATGTCGGGACAGTGTCAGTGTTAAAACTAATTCAAGTGAATAGGGATCCCGTATGTCTACTTTGAATTTACTTGGTACTCTTTGAATTTGGGAGACATGCCGGGTTCCTTATACACTATAGTACCCTCAATGCTTAAATGATTCTCTGTGATGTGGTCTCTCTCCCTCGAACGGGCCCCCAACAAACCTTTCATCTCTGCTTCGAACACATACCCAGGTGAGCGGTGCCCATTGCTCTCAGAAAGGTTCACAAGCAATGGTATGGAAGCTCCCTTCAATCCCCCTTTATTCATAGAATTCAGGGAATTTCGATTACCCAGCGGTCAGTTGGCGGTTAGCCGCTAGAGGATCAGGCGGTTAACCGCTGGCTGACCGTGGGATTGCAGCTCTCTGGAAAAGTGACCGTAACTATGCGGTTGGCTAGCGGTTAGCTGCCGATGGATTCGGCGGTTAGTCGCTAGCTGACCGCGAGGTTACAGCTCTCTGGAAAAGTGACCGAAACTGCTTCGGCTAGCCGCCAGTCACCAGACGGCTAGCCGCCATGTGACCGCTGGCTAACCGCCAGTCACTGGAATTCTTCATTCTCCTTCTCTTACAAACCCACTTTCTTGGGATTCCATCATACACCAATGGAGGGCATGTAAGCACCTCAACATCATCTCCAAAACTCCATCAAAACTCCTCACAACATCCACCAATCATCCATCCATTCATTCATTTCCACATTCAATCACAAGGAGAAAGATATAAGCACAATTACATAGATTCATTCAAGTTTTAGGCACAAGATAAAAAAAAGGCTATCAATCATATTTCAAGATAATAAATGGCTCAACAACCCCTTTTCAAAAGCATTAAAATCATATTGAATGCAAGTAAAACCCATCATTAATGAGACAATAAATCCAAACATGTTAATCATAGAAATCATTGAAAACTAAGACATCCATTAACTCCACTTGCCTTAAGGTCTCTAACAAGAAAATCCAAGCTTCTAATCACTTCTCCAAGTCAAGAACACAATCTACACAAAAACCCCCAAATCCAAACCCTAAAATGGGTCAAACCATGAAACAAGAAAGAGAGCTCTCAATAATGGAAATGGAGCTCCTCTAAATATAGGAAAACACAAAACAAAGAGATTGGAAGGAAGACTTACTAGGAAGCTCTTCAAAATCACCAAACTAATTCAATGAGGGTCTTGAGGTGAATGGATTCCTCTAAAAATGGCATCAATGAATAGCTCAAGTAGTGAGGAAGAACAAGGTGAAGTTCATTTCTTGATTGGTGAAAGGTTTGGTAGGGATTTAGGATGGGGAAGCAACAAGAAGAAGAGAAAAGGGAAAGAAAAAACCCTAGGTTGGTTGTTGTGCTGGAAAAGAGAAAATGAAAGAGAAGGGTCTCCTTATATACAAGTGGGTGTGGGTTCCACCACTAGAAAATCTCTTTGGGCTGAAATCAGGACTATCCGGACCTCGGACGAAAACGACGAAGAAGAGGAAAGTGATCGTCGGAATATCTAATTTCTAAAAAGTATATGTTTCGCGGGTTTCGGAGATATCAACTTTTGGGTACAGATTTAGCGTAAAAGGACTGTTTTGCCCTCAATGCAAGAAAATCGGGTTTCGGGGTTCCGGACGGGTATGGGCTCAACATGAAAGTTGTAAGAATCGACAAAATAAGTAAAACGGGATCAAGACAAGGATTAGGGGAAAATCAAGTAATCTCCAAAAGCAAGCAAGACTATAAAAAAGGAACCCTCAAAGGTTCCCACCAAACACAAGACACTAAAAGTTCCCCAAAGCTACAAAAGAACTATACTAATCCAAGCTTATTCAAAACCACTAATCAAGTTTAGTACTAACACACAACTTAATTAGTACTAATCGAGGCACTCGGGTCGGGGTCTTACAAGCGTGGGATCGCCTGTCACCCAGCTGGGTTTGTCGTCGAGAGGTGTAGCTGCATCTCCTCGTCACGGCCCCGTTCTGGAACGAGTTCGGCCGACTACCTCCCAGGCAGAGCGTCCTCGTCAGGACGTTATCTTACTGGAGCAGCCTCGCAAGGATGTTCCCCCTCAGGGACGTTCCCGACGAGACAAAACTCCAGCGCTGTCCAAACCACGCTAGCCTCGTCACCAGGACCACGTGGAGGAAGACCATGTGCGCCTCAACGACGAGGGCGGTGACGACATGATTCTGGAGGAGGACGACGAGGCACATGTCGAAGAAATCAGGGCTCAAAACCTCATTATTCAAGAGCAAAAAGACCAGATCCTCCAGCTCCAGCGGCAGCTCGAAGCGAAGGAGAAGGTCCCGGCCGGGACCTCGCTCGTACCCCCTGCACGGCAGCGAGCCCGGAAGGTTCCAGAAGCTCGGCCGGACTTAAGGCAAGTCCTAAACAAAAAGAGGCGTGACCGGGACTATGATGAAGGCTCGAGCAGCACTCACGCCAGTGTTGACCCTCAGCAACAGCGCTAGAGACTAAGGAGACAGGGGGCCGACCCCGACATAACGGATTGGATCAATCAACAAATAAAACAGGCTGTAGAGCAGAATATGGAGTTTGCTGGCCTCACCCGAGGTCGGCTAGCAACCAAAGACAGTGACAATCATGGCACGTCTCCTTTCTCTCGGGAGATCAGGGATCACGTCCTCCCTGAAAGATTCAGCGTCCCGAGGTTCAATCTTTATGACGGGACCTCAGACCCCGAAGCGCACCTCCGACACTTCACCTAGAAAATGTCGGTGTGGGGCGGTGGCGGCAACCTAGATTGCAAGGTCTTCTCCTCCAGTCTGGGTGACCTCCCACTTCGGTGGTTCTGCGTGCTCTCCGAGGGATCGATTTCGAGCCGGCAGCAGCTTCGAAACTCCTTCGTTGAGAAGTTCCAAGCACACCAGGTCATCCCGAAGACAGACGACAACCTGATGGCCATCAAAATGAGGCCGACTGAAAATATAACTCAGTTCTCTAAGAGGTTCTTGACCATCTACAGCCAGGCCGAGGATACCAACGACGAAGTAGCCATCAAGTCCTTCCAATAGGCTCTGTTGCTAGCCAACGAGCTTCGGAAGGACCTGGTACGGTTCCCTGTGGTCACAGTGAAAACACTGATGGCCAGGGTGAATCAGTTCGTCGAGCAAGAAGAGGACGAGGTCCGAGCTCGGGAGAGCCATAGCCTCTGGCATGAGGACCGACCCTCCAAGAAGAACAAGAAGCTGCCAAGAGGGAGGCGGACCGAAACAGAGAACCATCCAGCTCGGCAGCACGCTTCACTTCCAGCTCGGGAGGCAGCGTGAAGCCGAAGTCAAGTGGTGCCTCTTACAAGGCCGTCAACACCATCTTCAAGGAGCCCATTTACAAACTCCTCGGCAAGATCCAAGCACAACCCTTCTTCAAATGGCCCCAGCCCATGAAGGGCGATGCCTCCACCCGAGATCAGAGCAAGTTCTGTGCCTACCACAAACAGAATGGGCACAGGACCGAGGATTGCCATGCCTTCATGGTACATCTCGAAAGGCTCGTGAACCACGGTCACCTGAAGGACCTCGTCAAGGAGGAGGGTAGAGTCAACCGTGCTCAACAACGCCAGCCAGATGATCGGGTCAGCGATGAGCCGCAAGGGACCATCAATGTCATCCACCTAGCTCCCGCTCCTAAGGGTAGCAGCCAGGCTCGTATTGAGGCCAGGAGGGCCCAACACGGCAAACAAGTGATGACGGCTGAGCTCGGTCCCTCAGCAAAGAAGGCAAGAAAAGAGAGACCAAAGATTTGGTTATCTGATGAAGACTTGGATGGGGTCCAGCTACCCCACAATGATCCTCTACTCCTGACTCTGAGGTTGAGGAACTTCAATGTCAAGAGGATCCTCGTGGACCTTGGGAGCTCCTCGGAAATCCTCTACTATGACTGTTTCAAGAAAATGGGTCTGAAAGAGGAGGACCTGCAGGAAGCCCGCACCCCGCTGGTGGGTTTCAGCTCCAAGTCTGTATACTCCAAAGGGAAGATCTCCCTCAAAGTCGAAGTGGGAGGCGCCTCCATGACAACAGACTTCCTGGTGGTGGATGCACCATCCCCATATAATGCCATCATGGGAAGGACCTGGCTGCACAACATGGAAGCTGTGCCTTCCACCCATCACAGAGGCTCAAATTCCCGTTGTAGAATGGGAACGGTAGCTTCAAGGTGGTCATAGTCCGCGGCGACTAGCAGATGGCCAAAGAGTACCTCATGGCCGTGGTCCCCGGCGAAGCAAAGCCGTAGCGAGTCCACATGGCCGAGCTGGAGGCAGAACTCGAAGCTGTCATCCGAGCACCCGAGCAGAAGAGTGTAGAAGACCTCATCGAAGTCAGGATCGATCCCAACGATCCAGAGAGGTATTTCCTACTCTGGAGTCAGCTTGTATAAGCTGAACGATCCGAGCTGCTTCACTTCCTGTGGCAGAACAAGGAGATCTTCCCTTGGACCCCCTACGAGATGCCCGGCATCGACCCTGAAGTCATGAGCCACAAGCTGAATGTGGATCCCGGACACAGGCCTATAGTCCAAAAGACTCGTAGGACCGGGGTTCAGCAAGCAGAGGCAGTGACCGAAGAGGTTAAGAAGCTGTTGGAGGCCGAAGCTATCAGGGAAGTCCACTACCCTGCATGGCTGGCCAACACAGTAGTGGTCAAGAAGAAGAATGGGAGTTGGAGGGTCTGCGTGGATTTCACCGACCTTAACAAAGCCTGTCCCAAAGAAAGTTTTCCGCTTCCAAAGATCGATTAGTTGATTGACGCCACTGCCGGGCACGACAGGATGAGTTTCCTCGATGCTTACCGAGGTTACCAATAGATTCCGATGCACGGGCCTGACGAAGAAAAAACCGCGTTCATAACACCCAGAGGCATCTACTGCTACAAAGTGATGCCATTTGGGTTAAAAAACGTCGGTGCCACTTACCAGAGGCTGGTAACAAAAAATTTTCAGGCCCAGCTTGGCAAGACGGTCGAAGTGTACATCGACGACATGCTCGTCAAGTCTAAAAGGTCACAGGACCACTTGGCTGACCTGAGGCAAACCTTCACCATCCTCAAAGAGTTCAAGCTCAAGCTGAATGCTTCCAAGTGCGCGTTTGGCGTCGGCTCCGGTAAGTTCCTGGGCAGCCTGGTCACGAGGCGTGGAATTGAAGCCAATCTCGAATAGATCTCGGCAATTCAGGCCATCCAAAGCCCAACCACGACAAAGCAAGTCCAAAGGCTCACGGGGATGGCGGCTGCACTGAACCGCTTCATCAGTAGAGCTTCAGACAAATGCCGCCCCTTCTTCCAGCTCTTGAAAAAGAGCTCGAGGTTCGAATGGACCCTTGAGTGCGACAGCGCCCTCCAGGAGCTCAAACAATACCTCTCTTCACCTCCCCTGCTGTCCACTCCGACACAGGGCGAGGTCCTATACTTGTATATGGCGGTTTCGGATCACGCAGTGGGCTCGGTACTCATCAGAGAAGAAGACATGCAACAAAGGCCTATCTACTACGCAAGCAAGATCCTGCTGGACGCCGAAACGAGATATCTGCCATTAGAAAAGCTCGCACTCGCGCTCATCAGTGCCTCCCGCAAGCTCTCCCACTACTTCCAGACTTACTCCATTGTGGTTGTTACAGAACATCCACGAAAGTCTCTGTTCTGAAAAGCAGACTTCTCTGGAAGGGTGTCCAAATGGGCCGTCGAACTGGGGCAATACGATATCCAATATCAACCCAGAACGGCGATTAAAGCCCAAGTACTGGCAGACTTCATCGTAGAATTTACCCTCCTAGTTCGGCACCAGCTACCTCGACACCGAACTGGGGGCCAAGGAGGTAGAGGCAACCTCCGAGACCGAGATGGAACAAGAGCGGTCCTGGAAGCAGTTCCTCAACTCATCCTGGAAGGTCTTCGTTGATGGCTCCTCAGCCTCCAAAACGGCTGGCGCAGGCATAGTCCTTCAATCTCCGGAGGGCCTTATCATCGAGCAAGCCTTAACACTTGACTTCAAAGCGTCAAACAATGAAGCTGAGTATGAAACGCTGATCGCAGGACTGGGCAGCGCAAAAATCCTGGGGGCACGGCAACTGGTGGTCTTTAGTGACTCACAGCTGGTGACGAGCCAACTAAATGGAGACTACTAAGCCCGTGACGATAGGATGGCAGCCTACCTAGCCCACGCCAAGAAACTCCTCTCTCAGTTCCAAAAAGCTGAAGTCAGGCAGATCGCCAGAGATAGCAATTCCTACGCCGATGCCCTTACCAACTTGGCTTCTGCCGTTGAAGCCGGAAGAAAAAGGACTGTCGAAGTGGAAGCACTAGACAGACGAAGCATAGAACTCCACCCACCTCGGCAGATCCTGTGTTCTGACCTCAGTCCGAGCTGGATGGACGAATTCATCTCTTACCTCAAAGACGACCAGCTCCCCTAGGACAAGAACCAGGCCCACATAATCAGCCTGAAAAGCAGCTCGGTTTTGGCTCTCTCCAGATGGCAAGCTCTATAAAAAGTCCTACAATAGCCCCTACCTCCAGTGCGTTCAACCGAGCAAAGTCGAAGACTTCCTTTATGAAATCCATGAAGGGATCTGCGGCAGTCACATTGGAGGACGGTCACTGGCCATCGAGCTATCAGCCAGGGCTACTGGTGGCCTTACATGTAGAAGGATGCCCAGGTCTATGCCAGGAAATGTGAGAAGTGCCAGAAGTTCTCTCACTCTCTCCATCAGCCAGCACACGACCTGAGTCCTCTTTCCAGTCCCTGGCCTTTCGCCCAATGGGGGCTGGACTTGGTGGGGCCTCTCCACCGAGTTCCAGGGAATAAAAGGTGGCTAATAGTAGCCACTGACTATTTCACCAAATGGATAGAAGCCGAAGCGTTGTCCTCCATCACCGAGAAGGATACTAAAAACTTCGTATGGAGAAACATCGTGACAAGATTTGGAGTGCCTCGGGCCTTGATCTCGGACAACGGGACTCAGTTCGACTCCAATTTCTTCAAGAACTTCTGTCAAGAGCTCGGGATCAGGAACTACTATTCTACTCCGGCCTGCCCTCAAAGCAATGGACATGCCGAGATCTCCAATAAAGTAATACTTGACGGGCTAAAAAAGAGGCTGGACCGAGCCAAAGGGAGATGGGTAGAGGAACTTCCGAGTGTCCTTTAGGCGTCCAGAACTACCCCTAGGCGCTCGACCTCAGCTACGCCCTTCTCCCTAGCCTATGGGATGGAAGCTGTGATTCCGCTTGAGGCCGGCCTCCCAACCCTCAGGTTAGAACTGTTTGATCAAGGCCAGAACGATGTAAACCTCGCCAAAGAGCTCGACCTTGCTGAGGAACGAAGGGATGCAGCAGCCATCCGCCTCGCTTCCTACCAGTAGCAATTGGCCAGAGGATACAATCAGAAGGTCAAAGGGAGGAAGTTCTCACCTGGAGAACTGGTCTTAAAGAAGACACTCCCAGCGGACAAAAATCCTAGCGAAGGAAAGCTTGCGCCGAACTGGCATAGGCCATTCAAAGTAACCTCGGTAGCTGGGCAGTCTGCATACAAACTTGAGGACATGGAAGGTAGAGAGCTTCCATGCCCATGGAATGCCACGCACCTCAAGAAGTACTATTTTTAAACTGTACTCAATTCTGAAAGTCAATAAAATCAGTTCTTGTGGAAGAATGTGTTACTTTCAAATTTCACCAAGTTACGGAACTCGGCATATGCTCACAGCTCGGTTGAGGAACCAGTTTGCATCCGGCACGGTCACGGACCAGCCACCCCTCGGCTCGGTTACGGAATCAGCTGTCTTGGCGCGGTCACGAGACTAGCCACCCCAGCTCGGTTACGAAATCAGCTACTTCGGCTCGGTCATAGGACCAGCCACTTAAGTTCTGGTTACAGAACCAAACTTCACAACGGTTATGGAACCTAGCCCTCTAGCTATGGTCATGGGAGCTGGCACATTTCGTACTGCCAAGACCAGTGCTTTGTTATGATTATGGAACTTAGCTAAATCACTCATCTTTGGTTATGAACCTAGCATATTATTGACTTCGGCTATAGAGCCGAGCTCAGCTACTTGTCTTATTTCCTGTTATTTATTTTATCTTGGTTACAAAGCCAAACACAAAAAAGAGCAGGAGAGAAAAAGACATTCAAACACATTGCACAAGATGGGAATAAAAGCTGATTTCATTCATTTATGAAAAATGATTACATATGAAACGGAAAGAAAAAAGATACATTGATGTTCCTCCCCAAAGTGTAGAAATAAAAAGAAAAATCACATCAACAGTCAGATTTTCTTCACGCAGCAGCTTCCTCGGCATCTCCCTCGGCAGCCTCGATCTCAGCGTCTCCAGCAGGGGCCTCTTGGAGGGGGGGGGGGGGGGGGGGGGGGTTGGGTTCGGCGCGGGCTGTGGAGGAGGGAACTGGGGGATCTCTTCATAAACGGGGTGGTCCTCGGGGACCCCTACCGCTCTCAGTGCACTCGTCCACCCCAATCACCAAGCTTTTTGGCTCACCTCGCGCACTTGGAGCACATAGAGCTCTGAGGCTGCCTCCAGCCCCTCATCATAGGAGCGGTCGGCTTCAGCTAGGAGCTCGGCCTCAACCTCCTCCCGCCTCTTTTCGAGCTCGGCCATCTTCTTATTCTGATCTTCCGCTTCAGCTTTGGCCTTTTCGAGCTCGGACCTTAGGCCTGCGTCGATCACCTCCTGCTCGCCTTCCTCTTAGCCTCCCCGAACTCTGCCTAAAGGGCTGCCTTCCGCTTCTCCACCCTTGCCGCCCGGACAACGCTCTGATGGGACTTTTGTGCCAATACCAGGCTCCTTTGCAGGATCTGCGAGAGCAAGTATTAGGACAGATCGCCGAGGTCAAAAAGTTTAAAAAAAAGCTAAAAGGAAGTGGAAGACTTACGCTGAGGGCATCGCCCATCTGAGCCACCGACAGCTCCACATCACCCAACTCCCAGTGCCCCGCCATGTCTTTTGGCAAAGCACAGGCGTGCGCGAGGGCACTGACGACTGAGGTGCCATCGCCCACTCGACCCTCCACCGATAGCGGCTGGCCATCCTCTAGCAAGAAGCTAGGCCTCCAAGGGGCAAGGCTGAGGGGCGGTGGGAGCAGTGAGGTCGGGTCGGCTTCGCCCGCAGCCAGATCTTCCATCCTTGGCCTTTTTCCCGCCCGGACCTCTTCGCGGTTGGACTCGGTCGAGCGCTTTTTAGTCGCCGAGGATGCAAGCAGAGTGGGAGCGGAGGTCCCGGCAGCAGCTGCATTGGCCGGACTGGATGGGGTGGCAGCTCCCGAGGCGAGGGTAGGGGAACCCCCGAAGACGATGTCGTCGAGGTTTCTGAGGGTTGGACGGCGTCGCCCCATGCTGGTCTCCTCGTCCAAACTTGACGACTGGAGGTCGATCGCCTCTTCAAGCCTGGCCACCTCGAAATCATCCTCGGAGTCGGCTTCGTCCTCGGGGTCAGCTTCGGGGTCGGTCTCGCGGATGACTTCGCTGCCGGCTTGGAAAGGCCAGGCCTCGGGGTGCGCTTGAGAAGGCCTACTCCTGGCATTCCTTGCTGTTCGGCCTCTGCCAAAGTCAGTATTGTCTCTCCCCTAAGGTTCTCGTGCCGCCTCTTGGTGAAGGAACGGTACACGGGTTCGTACCCTAGGAGAGACCAGGCTACTCGCCCCTGATGGCCTTGATAGCAGTGGATCCTCTTCAGCCAGGTGACGTTTCGCCACCACCTAGAACTCTTCGCATGCTGCTTTCTCTCCTTGTGGCCTGCACACCAAGCAGTTGTCGCGACCCCGGACAGGGCTTAGGGACCAAATCCGGGATTGGGACTAAGTAATGGACATGCGATCATATGGAGTGATGACAGTAATTAAAGATATGTTTATGATCATGCGTACATGGGTTAATAAAAGGACACACATTACCCGTGCACGTGATTTCCCACAGGTGTCCGCGGTGAGGATTTTCCAACACACATAAACATTTCGTATGATTGCGGAAGGGTGTAGCAAATCAAGCATGTAATTTCATTTCTATAATAACAAGATTGGTTGCATCTAAATAACAAGTATCAGAATGAGCAATGTTCAATAGCGTAACCCAAAAATACTGTTAAAGTTAGAACATATATCATTTAATTACAATTCCAAAAAATAGAGGCCAACAAAGGCCAATATAGACAAAACAATAACAACCAAAAATATAGTTTCTAACATCCCCCAAAATGTTTCGCAACTCGACGACCGGATGTTTACATAACATCATCGGCACGCCACTCAACTAGCTGCTGCTGTTCTCCGACCGCCTCCTCTGACTCCTCCTCAGAGAAACCAACAACGGGACCTGAGTACCAAAGCAAAGGATCAGACACGACGGTCTGGAAGGTGGATGAAAAGATAAGCATTTGATAATCAAAGCATTTACCTTGGAAAACATTTAAGCCTGTCTAAACAATACTTTCATGAAGTAAATGCATCATTTAATTAAAAACATATATATGCAAGGTAAAACAAGTAAAGGTGACCAAGGAATTCAGGAAACGAGCAAGGTGACAACCACACAAAGCTAAATCCTCTATCACCGAAGTGATAGAGCAAGCATATCAAGGCGTTGACCTCAGTCACCCAAGTGAGGAGGTACAACGAATTTACATATATATATATATATATATACTATATACATGACATGACCATGGTAGCAAGCCGGGCATCAAGAACCACAGTAGCAATCTGCGGTATCGAGACAAGACCACGGTAAATAAACCGGGTAGTGGGATCCAAACTGCAGCTGGCGGGACAAGAGGGGGATTTCCAAATCAGTGGATCAGACTGACAAGGTTATCCAAGCTCAGTGGTGCCGACTCATAGGTCAAATCATGTAAATCCAGACATGTACAAAATAAATCAAGTACAGGACTATAACCGGGCAAAATAGGGGTGCTCCAAGGCACAACTATCATATCAGGTCAGGCATGTATGTCAAGACTAGTGAAACAGTACGAGTATACTTTCAATGTTTTCGGGATGGATAAATCCCAAATCATAAATTTTGGGAATAAAAGGGTGACGTAACCTTTTGAAATGTCAAGACAATGTCGGGGTTAAAAACTAATTCAAGTGAATAGGGATCCCGTATGCCTATTTTGAAATTACTTGGTACTCCATGAATTTGAGGACATTCCGGGTTCCTTAGGCACTTGGGAGTTTCCAAAACTTTAATGAATTCTTGTGATTGTAGTCTCTTTCTCAACCGAGCTTCAAACAACGGTTATAAGTCTTCTCATCATGATAGGGATGTCAACAAACCTCCCTCTATAGCTAGGATATTTCATTTTTGCTTCCAAAGTGGCCCCAGATGAACAATACACGTCGCTCGAGCAGACATGGAGTTCGCTCGAGCGAAGTGCTATTTGGAATGGCTTTCTGGGAGGGTTCGCTCGAGCGGACCAAGGTTCGCTTGAGCGGACCTGCCTAGTCCAGGATGGCACGAGCGAACGATTCGTACGCTCGAGCCAACCATTCTCTGGAAGGCTGCTGGAAGAGTTCGCTCGAGCTAGCACTGGGTTCGCACGAGCGAACAACTCTCTGGAATGACACGAACCCTTTCCTGGGCAGTTCGCTCGAGCGAAGTGTCAGGTTCGCTCGAGCGAACTGTCCAGAACTGGTTTCGTGGACAGTTCTTCTCTCCATTCTCCTTCTCTTCCAAACCCATTTTTCTTGAGGTTCCATTCCATACCAATAGAAGGCATGTAAGCACCTCAACATTATCTTCAACAAACCCCATCCAAACTCCTCACAACATCCACCAATCATCCATCCATTCATTCATTTCCACATTCATTCACAAAGGGAAAGTTGTAACCACAATTACAAAGATTCATTCAAGTCTTAGGCACAAGATAAAACAAAGGCTATCAATCATATTTCAAGACAATAAATGGGCTAAACAACCCCTTTCTAAAAGCATTTATAGCACAATGAATGCAAGTGAAACCAACCATTAATGAGATAATAAATGAAACATGTTGATCATGGAAATCATTAAAAACTAAAACATCCATTAAATCCACTTGCCTCTAGGTCTCTAACAAGAAATCCAAGCTCTAAACAAGCTCTTCAAGTCAAAGGTCCAAGCTACAAGCAAAAACCCCCAAATACAAACCCTAAAATGAGTCAAACCAAGAAACAAGAAGAGATAACTCTCAATAATGAAGATAGAGCTCTCCTAAGACTAGAAGAATATGAATCTAAGAGATTAGGGAGGAAGCTTACTTGTAGGTTCTCCAAATGGATAAGGTGAGCTCAAGGAGGGTCTTGAGTTGAGTAGATCCTTCCACAAATGGTATTAAAGAGAAGCTTGCAAGGTGGGGAAGAGGGTTGAGATCTCCATTTCTCAAAAGATGCAAGGTTGGTGGGGATTTGGGCAATGGTGGAGCAAGGAAAAGAAGAAGAGGAAAGGGAAAACCCTAGGTTTGTGCTTGTGCTGGAAAAAGAGTAAATAAAAGAGGATGGGTTCTATATAAAGCAATTTGAAGTGGGCTCCACCACCTAGAAACTTTGGAGGCTGAAATCATTAATTTCGGGACCTCGAACGAAATCGACGAAGAAGGGAAAATTGATCGCCAAAATTTCTAGTTTCCAAAAAGTATATGTTTCGCGGGTTTCGGGAATATCAACTTTTGGGTACAGATTTCATGTAGAGTGACTGTTTTGCCCTCAATGCTAGGGAAGTCGGGTTTCGGGGTTCCGGACGGTTTCGGGATCAACATGAAAGTTGTAGGGATTAACAAGACGAGTAAAGCGGGATAAAAACAAGAAATGTAGAAATCTCAAGAATCCCCCAAGTAAACGCAAAACTAGCAAAAAGGAACCCCCAAAGGGTCCCACTAACACAAGACACTTAAAGTCCCCAAAAGCTATATTAAAAGCTATTCTACTCCAAGCTTAGTCAAAACCACTAATCAAGCTTAGTACTAACGCGCAACTTAATTAGTACTAATCGGAAATACTCGGGTCGGGGTCTTACATCCTCCACCCCTTAGGGCATTTGGTCCTCGAAATGAAATACAAAAGTCACCTCGGGTTGGAGATGTGGATACTTCTTCTGCACTTGATCTCGCAATTCCCACGTTGCCTCTTCCGGCCCATGATTCTCCCAAAGTACCTTCACCCACTGAATAGTTCGTGTCCTCAACTCTTGCTCTTTTGTATCAATGATCTGAATGGACTTCTCTACATAGGTAGCATCTTCTCTGATTTCCAATGGTTCATGCCGGAGTACATGCGATGGATCGGGAACATACTTCTTCAACATCGACTCATGGAAGACGTTGTGTACACCGGATAGCTCGGGTGGTAAGGCTAATCTATAAGCCACATCACCAATCTTACTTATGATATCGTACGGTCCGATGTACCTCCGTGACAACTTGCCCTTCTGCCAAATCTCAATGTTCTTCTAGTAGGTGACACTTTTAGGAGAACTTTATCTCCTTCCTTGAACTGAAGATCCCTCCGATGAGAGTCTGTGTAACTTTTCTGTCTACTCCGGGCTACTTTCAAACATTCCTGAATCTGTCTCAATTTGTCACCGGTTTCACTTACTATGGTCGGTCCATGGAAACTACGGGTGCCAACTTCTTCCCAACAAACAGGTGTCCTACACCTTCTGCCATACAAAGCCTCAAAAGGCACCATCCCAATGCTAGAATGGTAGCTGTTGTTGTAAGCAAACTCACACAATGGTAGAGTCTCATCGTATTGAGTCTTGAAATCTAACACACAAGCACGGAGCATATCCTCAAGAGTCTGAATTGTCCTCTCTGACTGACCATCTGTCTGAGGGTGATATGCCGTACTAAACTGTAGCCTTGTACCCATAGACTCATGTAGGGTCTTCCAAAATCTCGAGACGAATCTGCTGTCTCTGTCGGATGTGATAGAAACTGGCTGTCCATGTCTACTGACGATCTCATTGACAAACAACTCTGCCAGGGGTAACATGTGCATCTTATTTCCTGTCCTCATGGGAATAAAATGAGCTGACTTGGTGAGTCTGTCCACTATAACCCATATCGCGTCATTGCCTCTGCCAGTTCTCGGTAGTCCCGAAATAAAGTCCACCGCAATGTGCTCCCATTTCCATTCCGGGATCTCTAATGGCTGCAACAACCCTGGAGGCCTCTGATGTTCTGCCTTTATTTACTGACACGTCATACAGCGAGATACAAACACTGCAATCTCCCTCTTCATGTTGTTCCACCAAAATCTGCCCTTCAAGTTTTGATACATTTTCGTGCTGCCCGGGTGCATGGAGTACTTCGTACTGTGAGCTTCTGTCATGATGTCATTCCTCACATCTTCTATGTTAGGCACACACAGACGATCCCTATAATAAAGAACTCCGTCAACGATACGAAAATCGGGACGTTCTACGATATGTTCTGCAATCTTGGCCAACTCTGGATCTTGCAACTGACTGTCCTTAATCTTCTAGATGAACGAAGGATTTGACACTGATATATTGGCCATTATAACACCCTTCCTCAGTGGCTGAAAATCTATCCTCAACTCCTCGAATTGATCAAAAATACAAGTGCCACTTAGATTCGCCATGCCCATTGATTTTCTACTCAAGGCATCGGCAACTACATTCGCTTTCCCCGGGTGATACTTGATCGGAAAATCATAGTGCTTTATGTATTCCATCCATCTCCTCTGCCTCATGTTCAATTCCTTCTGAGAAAACAGATATTGCAAACTGCGGTGATCCGAATGGACCTCAAACTTCTCTCCATAGAGGTAATGTCTCCACATCTTCAATGCGAAGACAACCGCTGCCAACTCAAGATCATGGGTCGCATAATTCTTCTCGTGATCTTTCAACTGCCGGGACCCATATGCAACAACTTTTCCTTCCTGCATCAACACACAACCAAGTCCAACATTCGTAGCATCGGTAAAAATGGTGAAATTGCCGCTTCCGGATGGTAAAGTAAGGACTGGTGCGGTGGTCAATCTCTTCTTTAGCTCTTGGAAATTGGATTCACACTGGTTTGTCCACGCATAAGGTACATTCTTCCTCGTTAACTTCGTCAACGGTGCTGCAATCGACGAAAATCCTTGCACAAACCTCCTGTAATACCCTGCCAATCCAAGGAAACTCCTGATTTCTGACACATTCTTCGGTCTTTTCCACTTCACTACTACCTCAATCTTGGACGGGTCTATTGCCAATCCTTCCTTGGAGATAATGTGCCCCAAAAATGCGGCTTGCTCTAACCAAAATTCACACTTGTTGAGCTTCGCATACAGCTGGTTCTCTCTCAAAAGTTGCAACGCTATCCTCAGATGTTCTTCATGCTCTTCTTTGGTCTTGGAGTACACTAAAATATCGTCGATAAACTCTACCACGAACTGGTCCAGATATTGCGCAAAGATCTTGTTCATCAAAGCCATGAACACTGCCGGTGCATTTGTCAGTCCAAATGGCATCACTAGGAACTCGTAGTGGCCATATCTTGTCCGAAAAGCTGTTTTCAACACATCCGATTCTCTAACTCTCAGCTGATGATAACTGGATCTCAAATCAATCTTCGAAAAGTACGAGGCACCTTGTAACTGATCAAACAGTTCATCTATCCTTGGCAATGGATACTTGTTCTTGATGGTCACTTGGTTCAATCTCCGGTAGTCAATACACATTCTCATCGAGCCAGGGTTAAACAATATCTTAGCTTCTATCCCACTAACAAGAAGTGTACCTTCCACAACATCACCCGCTGCCTCTGCATCAGCTCTGTTAACCGCATACACTTGTCCTCGCTGCTGTGGCCTGATAGGAGCTTCCTGCTGCCTTCCTTGAGGGGCATTTCTATTCTGTTGCGGGGGATGCTGATTCTGCTGTTGTCCCTGCTGACGGACCTGCTGCTGCTGCTGGGGTCTATACTGTTGCTGTGGTGCCTGTTGCTGGAGTGGCCTTGCCTGGTTCTGCACCACTAGTGCATTCTGTGGCGGTGCCTGATGTGGTGCTCCTTGCTGCTGCTGATTCTGCTTGTTCTGTCTTGGACAATCCCTCATTTGATGGGTCATGGAACCACATCTAAAACATGTTCCTGAGACTATACGATACTGGGCACTGTCGTGGTTCTTCCCACAATGAATGCAAACAAGCTGCACATTTTGGTCTTGCCTCTTCCTTTTGTTATGTTGGTTCCTCTGCTGGTTGTGCTACTGTTGAGGTTGCCCCTGTCCTTTGCCTTGAGATCTAAGGACCTTATGGTGGAAGTTCTCGAACTTGTAGGCCCTCTTGATTGCCTCTTCAAAAGTGACTGGTGGTATAACTCCCGTAGCATCTCTCTCGATGATGGGGTGAAGTCCTTCAAGGAACTTGGTTATCTTTTTCTCCACCGTGTCCACTAATTCAGGGGCATATCTTGACAACCTCTCAAATTTAGTGAGGTATTCTTGAACGGTCGTATTGCCTTGGACAAGCTGTTGAAACTCCACTGCCTTCTGTCTCTTGATGTGCGTGGGTACATACTTGTCACGAAACTGTATCTTAAAGTTTTGCCATGCAACTACGTCAGCCATTGTCCTATACTCTTCCCTTACTGTTTTCCACCAGATGTCTGCCAACCCGATGAATAGGGACGTTGCCAGCTTTACTCTCTCTCTCCTCCTGTGTATCTGAAGACTTCGAAGATGTTCTCCGTATGGTCTAACCAATCATCTGCAGTCAAAGGATCTTCTGAGCCAACAAAATCCTTGGGTGCCCTCTTTCTGAATCGCTCAAACAAAGCATTGGGGTCATGTTCCCTCTGATTAATAACAATAGCAGGTTGAGGTTGGACTGGTTCAGGTCTCCTTTGTAACACCTCTAACAATTGCCTTTGCATCTCTGCCAATTCTCTGGCATGATCCTCATCTTTTTTGAGCATTTGTTCTTGAAGTCTAGTATGATTCTCATTAGCTTGACGCTGCTGGTCAAGCATAGCCTGCAACATTTACTGAAACTGATTTGACATTATGTTTTCAGTTCTATCTTCCTCAATAGGCTCGGTATAATCACTGTTGCTTGCGGTGGGATTACCGTTTACGGGTCGCTTACGGGGTGGTATGATGCTGCAAAATAAGTTGTTAGCACAAGATAATCAAGAATAGGGTCACACATTGCTCACGCGATTCTTGCTAACGAAAGATCTAACGAATCCTCGCCACGTCCTTAGGATTTCTAGTTTCTTTTAATTGCTTGAAGCATGTCTCGCTCTGATACCAGTCTGTTGCGACCCCGGATCGGGCTTAGGGACCAAATCCGGGATCGGGACTAAGTAATGGACATGCGATCATATGGAGTGATGACAATAATTAAAGATATGTTTATGATCAAGCGTACACGGGTTAATAAAAGGACACACATTATCCGTGCACGTGATTTCCCACAGGTGTCCGCGGTGAGGATTTTCCAACACACATAAATATTTAGTATGATTGCGGAAGCGTGTAGCAAATCAAGCATGTAATTTCATTTCCATAATAACAAGACTGGTTGCATCTAAAATAACAAGTATCAGAATGAGCAATGTTCAATAGCGTAACCCAAAAGTACCATTAAAGTTAGAACATATATCATTTAATTACAATTCCCAAAAATAGAGGCCAACAAAGGAAAATATATACAAAACAATAACCACCAAAAATATAGTTTCTAACATCCCCCAAAATGTTTCGCAACTCGACGACCGGATGTTTACATAACATCGTCGGCACGCCACTCAACTAGCTGCTGCGGTTCTCCGACCGCCACCTCTGACTCCTCCTCGGGGAAACCAACAACGAGACCTGAGTACCAAAGCAAAGGATCAGACACGACGGTCTGGCAGGTGGATGAAAAGATAAGTGATGGACCCTCGGAAATCTTCCGTCCTCTCCTTCCGCACCTCGGGGGCTGACCTGGGTCTCGGCGGAGGAGGGAAAATCGCGGGTATCAATATTTTTGTACGGGTATGCCAGATTTACTTTCTACTTGGAATTTGGAATGATGATGATCCGGAGATTCACCTTCACAAGTGGAAAGGAAATCAATCCTTTTTTCTAACTTTTCAAATTGCATAAATATTAAGAAAAGAGACAAGTTTGTTTTTTTAAAAATGCCTTAGGAGGCGTTTTTGTTTGTTTGCTGTGAAAGGCGATTTTGCCGTGAAAGGCGATTTTACAAAACTCATCAAATATGAAAGACAAGAATTGTGATTTCTTTTTTGTCTCTTTTAAAAAATACAAACTACAATAGAAAAGGAAGAAAAGGGATCTAACTTCTCAGGAGATTGTGGGGACACTTTGAGATCGACGGTTGCAAGTCATGTATGGGCTTCGCCATCGTCCATCAAATAAGAACATGTGATGCTTTGATTCTTTGGCTTGGCTCCTAACCTCGGTTTTTTGAAGGACAAGGACCAAGAGGAGGTCCTATATTGAATGAAAAACCAAGTAAACGAGCTGAAAAGCCGCGTTTAGGCCATGTTGTAGAAGAAGGAGACCTTGGGGGGGGGGGGGGGGGGGGGGGGGGGTGGCCCCCCAAGGGACGTTGATCACCTTGCAGTGCTTCTGGGAGCAAAGCGTCAGGACTTCGTCTCTCTCTTAGATTTTCTGGATTTTCAGAGCTTGGGATTGCACTTGGGATTATTTTCTTTTTCCTCTTTTTCTCTTGGAACTCACCTCTTTTTATAGGCTTTTGGTAGCCATGAGGTGATTATGGGCATTAATAGCCATGATGAGAGAATTGACGAGGAGTTACAAGTTGATTTTGTAACTCCTTTTTCATGGCTTGTGATTGGCCGATGAAGGTAGTGGGCATTTAATTCCCTTTAAGCTTCATGATGATTGGAGTTTCATGGGTTAAATGCCATGATTGCTTGGATTTGTAACTCCAAAATGCTTGAATCTGATTGGGCCGTCCAAAATAATGAGTTAATAACCGCATTAAGTTGTCATAAACGGGTCAATTAACGTCATTAAATGGTCGCCAAGGAATGTGAAGAGTCGCGGGCCCCGCTGCGTCTTTTGAGATTCTTCTTGCTATCATCACAGGTGGATCCACACATTGTTTAATGCTGGATCGGGATGCAATTTCAAACATTGGTTGATGTTGGTGGGCCGGTGACATCTGTCTTGTCGATTTCACGATCGGTCGGACAGAAAGTGCACTTTCTTGGTCAGCCGGTTGGCGATCTTGAGGCGATCGGTGGTGATTTCATGCTTTTGACGGCGGATCCAAGATGTCGGTGAAGGTCAGTCGTTTTCAAGCATCAAACATTGGATTTTCAGAAAATCACAGAGGCAGGAACACCCGAAACGCGAAAAGGATCGAAAAATGGGCAATGTGGTGCAAAATCTGGCGACCTGGATTTGCAAGGTCGCCGGTGA
The DNA here is from genome assembly GCA_028538565.1 of Umbellularia californica. Taxonomy (NCBI): domain Eukaryota; kingdom Viridiplantae; phylum Streptophyta; class Magnoliopsida; order Laurales; family Lauraceae; genus Umbellularia; species Umbellularia californica. The sequence goes on along the minus strand of JAPQWN010000005.1, from coordinate 35,389,303 downwards.
CCTTGGGTCAGGGTCGTCGGCGACCATATGGCTTTGGCCCGTTTGGTCGCCGAGCATCGTTTTCGGCCGTTTTTTCCGTCTTTTTCGTTCCTTCTTTCTTCTGTATTCTTCTTGACATTTTTCCTCAATTATTGACTTGATTTTGTTGGAGAAAACTTGACGAGAACCCGCGCGAAATCGGAGCACAAAGTTTCCCATTTTTCGGGAAAGCCGAAGACTTTATAGCTGATTTTCCGTCAAGAGTCGAAACTAGGTCAAATGATGTCGGAATGACCTGAAAATTGAGGTGAAGCTTCTTGAGCAGTGGATAGGACCAACCATGAGCTTTTATTTGAGTTTTGAAGCTGTTTGGGGTCCCATCGATGCTTGACTTGATTTTACTTCGGGGAAAATGTCGAGCTTTGATATGTGGTCAAACGATCCGATTGACCTGAAATTTGACGAGGAGCCTATTGGAGTCATTTTGAGACGTTCACTCAGCTCCGTTTTGGATGTCATGGTCCCGGGTTGCTTCGCCGCCGGTAGGCTTGATTTTCTCTCGGAGCATCGAAACCTGGTCAAACATTGTCGGAATGACCTGAAATTCGACGTGCAGCCCTTTGGAGGCATGTTGAAGCCACTCATGTACTTTGTTTGATGAGTGATGGCTTCTGCGGTTCCCGCCGCCGGGAGGCTTGATTTTGCTGCTCGAGCGTTGATGGAGGGTCAAACGTTGTCGGTTTGACTTGAAATTTGGCATGGAGCCCTTTGGAGACATTCTGGAGTCATCCGTAGGCTCTGATCAAAGTTTTGGTGTCTTTGATGATGTCACCGTTGGAAGCGCTTGTTTAGCTGTCGGAGCAGTGAAGTTGGGCCAAACGATGTCGGAATGGCCCGAAACCTCAGGTGTATCCCTCTTTTAGCTATCTTGAAGGATCTCTCAGTTTCTGTCTGATTCTGACAAAATCTGATGCTTGAAGTAGCCTTGCCTGTTTTGTAGCAGGATGCAGCTTCACGAGGCTTCTTGATGTGGAGGAGACATAGCGACTTTTTTGGTGTCAACAAATGCCCCCTCGAGGTACAGCGACGAGTAGCTTTTTGGAGTCGATGTGCCTCGAAGAGAAACTTGGAGGAGAGATTCCAACTTGACCAAGTGTCTTGAGATTTTTTTTTTTTTTTTGGATAGCCTTCTGAGTTTTCGGGGGAATTTTATGGTAGTGAGGGGGATCACACACCATTTCAAGGCAAAGTTTTGAAAATGACATGAGGTATTTGGATTTTGGGTTTTGTTTTTGACCTTGTGACCTAACAAGCTGTATGTGGCAGGTTAAGGGGTCGGGGTTTGATTTTGATTTTGACCTTGTGACCTAACAAGCTGTATGTGGTAGGTTGGGGGGGTCAGATTTGGGTTTTTGGTTTTGGTTTGGTTTGGATTTTGATTTTGGTTTTGGTCTTGTGACCTAACAAGCTGTATGTGGCGAGATAGGGGACCGGAATTTGGTTTTGTGAAATGTCAATTTCAAGATTTTGGCTCAATTTGGTTCATGAGGTTGGATGGTTTGGTTTTTGGAAACTCATGAGGCTTTCTTGTCTCTTTTTTTTGAATGGTCCCATCAACTCAAAAGAGGCATGGGACTTTTTTGCTCTTTTTTCTTTTTTTTTTTTTTGCTCTTGGTAAGAGGAATATTTTGACTAAAAGCCACTTTTAGTGCCTAGGTGGTCAAACCTGGCTCATATGGGCTAACCCATGGGACCTTAGGCTTTGGAGAAGGCCTAGATCTCATATGGTGTCATTTTTGTTGAGAATATCTAAAAATATCTCTTCTGTGTAGAGAATATCTTAAAATGTCCTTACTTGGAGAGAATTTCTCAAGTTTTCTTTTTGTGGAAAGATTCTCTCAAAATATCTTTCTTTTTGGGAAAGTAGCTAAATTTTAGCACTTACCTCCTTTCTTTTCTCATTGTTTCCTCTTTTGGCTTGCTTTCTTCTATAAAAGCAAGAGGGTTGTTTCTTTTGCTCCATTGCTTTCTTTTTGCAAGAAATCTTCAAGAGTGCTCTCCAAGATTAGAAGTGCTTTTTTTTTTTCTTCTTCAAGGATCTTCAAGCTTTTCTTCTTCTTCTCCATCAATGGCTTCAAGTAGGTTTTCTTCCTCCACAAGAATCTCCATTGTAGAAGTAGCTTCTTCATTTTTTTTCTTCTCTTCTTCTTTTTCTTTTCTTTTCTTTTTTTTTTCTTCAAGCACCTTTTACTTTTTTTTTTTCGTGCTTCTTCTTCTTTTTTTTTTTCTCTTTTTTTCACGGTTTTCTTTTTTTTTTCACCGTGTATATTTTTTTTCCACACGCTGACTTTTTTTTTTCTGTTAGCGATTTTTTCCTTTTTTTTTTTCTGTTTTCATGCTGATTTCTGTTTTTTTTTTTTTCTTTTTGCACGCTGATTTCCCCCTTTTTTTTTCAGCGTTTTTGCTTCTTTTTTTTTTTGCTGCTTGTTTTTTTTTTTTTCTTATTTTCTTGGCTGTACGGACAGCCTACCACGTGGCAGTGGGCCACGGCCTGTGGGCCAAAAATTTTTTTTTTTGCTGAGATTTTTTTTCTCTCTCTCTTTCTTTTTCTTTTTCCTTGTTTGCTCACCATGATAATGAGGCTATGCAATTTCAATATGTATGCATTTTTTTTATGCATCAAGATAGAAGGCTAGAGTCTCTAGGTCAAGCCAATGTGATTTTTGACTTAGACAAAGTTTGATTGCTTTTGACCAAATTGGGTTGGAATTGGTCAAACTTTGGTCAAGGTTTTCCTAGCATCTAATGCATGATGATATTTTTTGATGCATGATTTTGTAAATGGATTCGGAAGTATGATGATGCATACCTGAAAATCTTTTGCAAGTATTGGGATTTTGAGCTCGCAGAGATGTTGAACTCTTTCTCGGTCTTGCCGGATTTTGAGGAAGTTTGCAATTTTTGGATTCTGAAGCTCGCAGCAATGTTGAGCTCTTTTCCAGATTTTGCGGAAGTTTGATGAGATTGGCTCATTCTCGCAGCAATGTTGAGTTCGAACCTTCTTTGAGAATTCTTCACTGACTATGAGCTCGCAGCAATGTTGAGCTCATCTTCAGGTTTCCTTTCTTTTTCGGAGTATTTCTGTGAGTCCCCGACCCGAGTGACTCGATTAGTACTAATTAAGTCGGTTGTTAGTGCTAAGCTCGATTAGTGATTTTTGACTAAGCTTGGATTAGTATAGTTCTTGATAGCTTTGGGGAATTATGTTAGTGCTGTGTGGGTGGGACCCTTTGGGGGTTCCCTTTTTGGTTGGCTTTACTATTGTGTAGGGGATTGTTCGCATTCTAGTGAATTGCATTGTTATTCCGTTTTACTCGTCTTGTTAATCCCAACAACTTTCGTGTTGATCCCGTACTCGTTCGGAACCCCGAAAACCCGATGTTCTTGCATTGAGGGCAAAAAAGTCATTATACATGAAATCTGTACCCAACACTCGATATCCTCGAAACCCGCGAAACATGTACTTTTTGGAAACTAGATATTTCGACGATCACTTTTCTTTTCTTCGTCGTTTTCGTCCGAGGTCCCGAGATTAGTGATTTCAGCCTCCTAAGACTTTTTAGTGGTGGAGCCCACACCCATTGCCTTATGTAGAGAACTCTTTCCCTTCCATTTCCCTTTTCCAGCACAAGCATATGAGAACCTAGGGTTTCCATCTCTTCTCTTTTTCTCCTTGCTTCCTCACCACAAAATCCCTATCAAACCTTGCACCAATCAAGAAATGAGCTTCACCCTCGTCTTCCTCACTACTAGAGCTATGCATTGATACCATTTGTGGAAGGATCTACTCAACTCAAGACCCTCATTGAGCTCACCTTGTCCATTTGGAGAACTTACAAGTAAGCTTTTTCCCTAATATCTTAGATCCATGTTCTTCTAGTCTTGGAAAAGCCTTATCTTCATTATTGTGAGTTTCTTCTTCTTGTTTCTTGGTTTGACCCATTTTAGGGTTTGTTTTTGGGGGTTTTTGGTGTAGCTTGGTTTTGTCTTGGAAGAGTGGATTAGAGCATGGATTTCTTGATTTAGAGACCTTGAGGCAAGTGGATTGAATGGATGTTTTGGTTTTAATGATTTTCATGACATGTAGACTTGATTTATATCTCATTAATGATTTGTTTCCTTGGCTTTCAATGATGTTAAATGCTTTTGAAAAGAGTTGGTAAGCCTCTTTATTGTTTTAAACATGATTTCTAGTTTTGTTTCATTTGTTATCTCTAAATCTTGAATTGCAACTTTTGGTTCATCTTTTGTACAATGCCTAAGTGAACCCTTGTGATGATGGTTGTCTTCCTTCTCTTGGTGATTGTATGGATGTCAAATGGGGAATGAAAGGAATTGGTTTGGGGAAAGGGAAAGCCTGAATCTGAACCCAGTGAAGAAATTCCCGTGACTGGCGGTCGCCCAGTGACTAGCCGCCTGGTGACTAGCGGCTAACCGAAGCAAGTTCGGTTACATTTCCAGAGAGCTGTAACCTCACGGTTAGCTCCGCGGTCAGCTAGCGGCTAGCCGCCTAATTCATCTATGGCTAACCGCCAGCCAACCGAATTGTAGCGGTTACAATTCCAGAGAGCTGCAATTCCACGGTCAGCCTCACGGTCAGCCAGCGGTTTACCGCCGGATTCACTGGCGGCTAACCGCCATCTGACCGCAGGGTAACCGAAATTCCCTGAATTCTATGAATAAAAGAGGATTGAAGGGAGCCTCCACCCCATTGCTTGTGAACCTTTCTGAGAGCAATGGGCACCGCTCACCTGGGATTGTGTTCGAAGCATAGGTGAAGTGTTTGTTGGTAGTACGTTAGAGAGAGAAACTACATCATCGAGATTCATTTAAGCATTGAGGCTACTATAGTGTATAAGGAATCCGGAATGTCTCCCAAATTCAAAGAGTACCAAGTTTCCTTTATTATACGGACATACGGGATCCCTATTCACTTGGATTAGTTTTAACCCGACATTGTCTTGGCTTTTCAAAGAGTACTTTACCTTGTTATTCTCGAAATTGATGATTTGGGATCTATCATCCCGAAAACTTTGAAAGTATACTTGTACCGTTTTGCTAGCTTGATATACATGCCAGACCTGATATGATAGTTGTGCCTTGAGCACCCACGTCTTGCCGAATATAGTCTTGTACTTGATTTATTTTACACCTGTCTTGATTTCCATGTTTTGACCTGATTTCTTGTACATGACTCATAAGCGAAAACCTTGAGGCAATATTGGGCCAGAGCTTTGTAGTGCGAGCCCATGAGCCAAAAAGAGAACATGCATACATGTACCTGTTTTGTTTACTTGCATATAACCTATGAGTCGGCACCACTAAGCTTGGATACCTGGTTAGTCTGATCAACTGACTAGGTGATCCCCCTCTTGTCTTGCCAACTGCAGTTTGGGTCCTGATACCGCAGATTGCTACTGTGGTTCCTGATGCGCGGCTCGCTACCGTGGTCATGTCTAGTGTATAGTATTTATGTATATGTATTTCGTTGTACCTCCTCACTTTGGTGACTGAGGTCAACGCCTTGACTTGCTTGCTCTATCACTTCGGTGATAGAGGATTTAGCTTTGTGTGGTTGCCATCTTGCTCGTTTCCTAATCTCCTTGGTTACCTTTACTTGTTTTACCTTGCATATATGTTTTTAACTAAATGATGCATTTACTCATGAAAGCATTATTTAGACAGGTTCAACTGTTTCTATGGCAAATGTTTTATCATTAAATGTTCATATTTTTTCATCTACCTGCCAGACCGTCGTGTTTGACCCCTTTGCTTTGGTACTCAGGTCCCGTCGTCGGTTATCCCGAGGAGGAGCCAGAGGAGGCGGTCGGAGAACCGCAGCCGCTAGTTGAGTGGCGTGCTGACGATGTTATGTAAACATCGGGCTGCCGAGTTGCGAAACATTTTGGGGGATTGTTTGGATAGTTTCTGGTGGTTGTTGTTTTGTATATTGGCCTTTGTTGGTCTCTATTTTTGGGAATTGTAATTAATTGACCTTTTGATTAAACTTGAATATGTACTTTTGGGTTATGCTTTAGGACATTGCTCATTCTGATACTCATAGTCAAATGTAATCAGCCTTAATATTTTGGGAAATGAAATACATGCATGATTTACCATACGCTTCCGCAATTATACTATATGATTATGTGTGTTGGGATATCCTCACCGCGGACACCTGTGAGAAATCACGTGCACGGGTAGTGTGTGTTCTTTGGTTAGCCCGTGTACGTCTGATCATAAACATACTTTTAATTATTGTTATCTTTCCTTATGATCACAACTATTGGCTTCACTAAATTAGTCCCGATCCCGGATCTGGTCCCCGAGCCCGGTCCGGGGTCGCGACAATTTCCCTTTTCTTCGGAATTGCCCCGGAACCATGTCAAAATTTTGCTAGGATTTTTGTAGCAGAGTTCTGTCATTTTGATGTTGATTGATCTTTTCTCTTCCATCTTTTGCAGGTAGTTCTTCTAGAACGAACAAGGGTAAAGGTCCTGTTACTAACGCACCTCATCGGTCTGCCAGATCTTCTAATGCAGCCGTTCAGCAGGCTTGGGAGAAGGAGTGGACTCTCATTCGCCAGGTTGACGAAGCTGAAGGTAATGTCCGGAGAAGACTCAGGAGCATGAGCAGTGGCAGGTCCTCTGGGAAGAACTTCCACGTGCTACAGATGGGTCGCGGCATTCGGCCGTAAATTGTGGAAACATTTTGAAGAAGCGTGGCCTAAAAACTTTGGAAGCCAAGGCCAAGGGCCTGCTTGAGGAGTTGAACCTTTGGTTAAAGACCATGTCGGATTGAGCTCCTGAGTTGTAACAAACTCTTTTTCCTTCTTCTTCTTTTTTTTGGTACCTCCATGTAAAAATAATTTTGGTACTATATTTTTGTATCCCCTTCTTTTCACTTAAATCATTTTTTGACGAAAACAAATTTGAGCAAAAGTTGATGGGAATGTTTGTTTAAGAATTTGATCAAAAGGTTGTCATTTTGTGAAAAACTTTTGTCAAAGAGTTGTTTTGGACATGAAAGCCAATTTTGTGGCAAAAAGCCTGGTTTTTGATGGCTCGAAAACCGAATTTTAGTGGCATGGAAGCCTAATTTTGTGGCGTAAGAGCCAAAGTTTGTTTTGCGGCATGGGAGCCAAAAATTTTGAGATGGCATTAGAGCCAAAGTTTTTTTTTTTGTTTATAGCATGAAAGACAAAGTTTTTGTTTGTGGCATGAAAGCCAAAATTTTGTTTGTGGCATGAAAGCCAAGGTTTTTTTTGTTTGTGGCATGAGAGCCAAGGTTTTTTTGTTTGTGGCATGAGAGCCAAGGTTTTTTTGTTTGTGGCATGAGAGCCAAAATTTTGTTTGTGGCATGAAAGTCAAGGTTTTTTTTTGTTTGTGGCATGAGAGCCAAGGTTTTTTTGTTTGTGGCATGAGAGCCAAACTTTTGTTTGTGGCATGAAAGCCAAGGTTTTTTTTTTTGTTTGTGGCATGAGAGCCAAGGTTTTTTTGTTTGTGGCATGAGAGCCAAAATTTTGTTTGTGGCATGAAAGCCAAGTTTTTTTTTTTTGTTTGTGGCATGAGATCCAAGGTTTTTTTGTTTGTGGCATGAGAGCCATGGTTTTTGGATGGCGTGAAAGTCGATTTTTGGAATGGCATAGGAGCCGAATTTTAAGATGGCATGAAAGCCGTTTTTTTTTTTTTTTTTGAAAACCAAGTTTTTGTTTTGTTGGCATGAAAGCCGATTTTGGCATTTATAGCCGAAATTTTTTTGTTTTGGTATTTATAGCAAAATTTGTCGTTTATAGCTGGATTTTGGTGTTTATAGTCGAGATTTGGTGTTTATAGCCGATTTCGGCGTTTATAGTCGAGTTTTGGCGTTTATAGTCGAGTTTTGGTTTTCAAAATGCAGGTATCGACTAAATGTCGCCTCCCCGCTGAATGGTCTTGCAAGTATCGATGGAATGTCACTTCCTTGCTCATTCGGTTTGCGAGTATTGATGGAATGTCACTTCCTTGCAGGCTGGGTTTTGAGAGTATCGATGGAATGTCGCTTCCTCGCGAATTGGGGTGCAAGTTTTGACTAAGCATCGCTTCCCTGCTTTTCCCAAAACTTTTGGTTTTCATGGGTATTGACTTGGTGTCGTTTCCCCGCGATTTTTGAAATTTGAGGTTTTCTCGAACCATTTGAAATTTGGGTTGTGGATAGCAACTGGAATATTGCGTCTCCACGATTTTGAAATTTTGAGGTTTTTCAAGTATCGAATGGGGTTCACTTCCTTGCGATTTTTGGGTTTTGGAAGTATCGAATGGGGTTCGTATCCTTCCGTTTTTTGGGTTTTTGGAAAGTATCGAATGGGGTTCGCATCCTTCCGGTTTTTCCTTGGGTTTTAGAAGTATCGAATGGGGTTCGCATCCTTCCATTTTTTGGGTTTTGGAAGTATCGAATGGGGTTCGCATCCTTCCGTTTTTTGGGTTTTGCGAGTATCGACTAAGTGTCGCTTCCCCGCGGTTTCTAAAAAACCATTTTTTTTTGTTTAAAGACACGAGGGTCATAAATTTTGACTTAAAGCCATTTTGGTTGTTAAAGCCGGGGCGAACTAGAGTGAAAGTTCCTGAGTCCTGATTTTTGTTTCAAACCATGAATTTTTGGGTTCAAGGATCGATAATCTTGGTCAAGTCTGGGAAGAGGCTCCTAAACTTGGATTTTTGGATTTTGATTTTTTTTTGTTTTTTAACAATGAAACGATGAAAGTAAGCATTGTTTTGAGAGAGTTTTTTTTTTTTTTTTGGAAACTTCAACATAAAGATGAAAATTTCAAAAGGGGTGGGTTTGACGAGCAAGTACCTTGTAAATAGGCTTTGGCCGTGTGTAAGATCCCGACCCGAGCGACTCGATTAGTACTAATTATGTTGCGTGTTAGTGCTAAGCTCGATGAGTGATTTTTGACTAAGCTTGGATTAGTATAGTTCTTGATAGCTTTGGGAAATTATTTTAGTGCCTTTTCGCTTAGTGGGACCCTTTGGGGGTTTCCTTTTTATTAGTCTTGCTAGCTTTTGGAGGTTGCTTGTTTTCCCCTAATTCTTGTCTTGATCCCGTTTTACTCGTCTTGTTAATCCCCACAACTTTCATGTGGATCCCGAACCCGTCTGGAACCCCGAAACCCGATCTTCTTGCTGCGAGGGTAAAACAGTCTTTTTACACGAAATCTGTGCCCAACACTCGATATCCTCGAAACCCGCGAAACATGCACTTTTCCGAAACTAGATATTTCGGTGATCACTTTTCTCTTCTTCGTCGATTTCATTCGAGATCCCGAAATTAGCGATTTCAGCCCAAAGAGCTTTCCTAGTAGTGGAGCCCACACCCATTGCTTTATATAGAGAACTCCTTCTTCCATTTCCTTTTCCAGCACAAGCTTATGAGAACAGCCTAGGGTTTCTTTCTCTCTTTCTTCTTCTTCTTGCTTCCTCACCACCAAAACCCTACCAAATCTCACACCAATCAAGAGATGAACTTCACCCTCTTCTTCCCCATTGCTAGAGCCATGCATTGATACCATTTGTGGAAGGATCTACTCAACTCAAGACCCCCTTTGAGCTCACCTTGTCCATTTGAAGAACTTACAAGTAAGCTCCTTCCCTAATATTTTAGATCCTTGTTCTTCTAGTCTTGGGAGAGCCCTATCTTCATTATTGTGAGTTTCTTCTTCTTGTTCCTTGGTTTGACCCATTTTAGGGTTTGTTTTTGGGGGTTTTTGGTGTAGCTTGATACTTGGCTTGGAAGTGTGGATTAGAGCTTGGATTTCTTGTTTAGAGACCTTGAGGCAAGTGGATGTTTAATTTTAAAAGTGATTTCCATGATCAAATGTTTGTATTTATTGTACCATTTATGATGAGCTTTTATTTGCATTCAATGTGGTTTTAATGTTCTAAAAAGAGGTTGTTGAATCCATTCATTGTCTTGAAACATGATTTCTAGCTTTTGGTTTCGTCTATTGTCTTTAAATCTTGAATTGTAGTTTTGGTTCTTCTTTTGCACAATGCCTAAGTGAATCCTTGTGATGTTGTTTGTCTTCTTCTCTTGGTGAGTGTATGGATGTCAAATGGGGAATGAAAGGAATGGGTTTGGGGAAAGGAAAAGCTTGAATCTGAACCCAGGGAAGAAATCCCCGTGACTGGCGGTCAGCTCCGCGGTCAGCTAGCGGCTAACCGCCATGTCCATCGACGGCTAACCGCCACCTAACCGCACAGTTACGGTCACTTTTCCCGAGAGCTGAAGTCTCACGGTCAGCTAGCGGCTAACCGCCAACCCATCAGCGGCTAACCGCCAGCCAACCGGATTATAGCGGTCGCATTTCCAGAGAGCTGCAATTCCACGGTCAGCCTCACGGTCATCCAGCGGTTAACCGCCGCATTCGCTGGCGGCTAACCGCCACCTGACCGTAAGGTAACCGAAATTCCCTGAATTCAGTGAATAAAAGAAGGATTGAAGGGAGTTTTCACCCCATTGCTTGTGAACCTTTCTGAGAGCAATGGGCACCACTCACCTGGGATTGTGTTCGAAGCATAGGTGAAGTGTTTGTTGGTAGTACGTTAGAGAGAGGAACTACATCATTGAGATTCATTTAAGCGTTGAGGCTACTATAGTGTATAAGGAACCCGGAATGTCCCCCAAATTCAAAGAGTACCAAGTTTCCTTTATTATACGGACATACGGGATCCCTATTCACTTGGATTAGTTTTAACCCGACATTGTCCTGGCTTTTCAAAGTATACTCGTACCGTTTTGCTAGCTTTGATATACATGACAGACTTGATACGATAGCTGTGCCTTGAGCACCCACGTCTTGCCCGAATATAGTCTTGTACTTGATTTATTTTACACCTGTCTTGATTTCCATGTTTTGACCTGATTTCTAGTGCTTGACTCATAAGCCAAAAACCTTGAGGCAATATTGGGCCAGAGCTTTGTAGTGCGAGCCCATGAGCCAAGAAAGAGAACATACATACATGTACCTGTTTTATTTACTTGCATATAACCTATGAGTCGGCACCACTAAGCTTGGATGCCTTGTTAGTCTGATCCACTGACTAGGTGATCCCCCTCTTGTCTTGCCAACTGCAGTTTGGATCCCGATACCGCAGATTGCTACTGTGGTTCCTGATGCCCGGCTCGCTACCGTGGTCATGTCTAGTATATAGTATATAGTATATGTATTTCGTTGTACCTCCTCACTTCGGTGACTGAGGTCAACGCCTTGACTTGCTTGCTCTATCACTTCGGTGATAGAGGATTTAGCTTTGTGTGGTTGCCATCTTGCTAGTTTCCTGATTTCCTTGGTTACCTTAACTTGTTCTACCTTGCATATATGTTTTTAACTAAATGACGCATTTACTCATGAAAATATTATTTAGACAGGTTTAACTGTTCCCAAGGTAAATGTTTTAGCATTAAATGTTTTTACTTTATCTACCTGCCAGACCGTCGTGTCTGACCCTTTGCTTTGGTACTCAGGTCCCATTGTTGGTTTCCCCGAGGAGGAGCCAGAGGAGGCGGTCGGAGAACCGCAGCCGCTAGTTGAGTGGCGTGCTGACGATGTTATGTAAACATCGGGCTGTGGAGTTGCGAAACATTTTGGGGAAATTGTTTGGATAGTTTTCTGGTGGTTATTGTTTTGTATATTGGCCTTTGTTGGCCTCTATTTTTGGGAATTGTAATTAACTGATCTTCTGATTAAACTTGAATATGTGCTCTTGGGTTATGCTTTAGGACATTGCTCATTCTGATACTCGTATTCAAATGTAATCAGCCTTGATATTTTGTGAAATGAAATACATGCATGATTTACCATACGCTTCCGCAGTTATACTAAATGGTTATGTGTGTTGGAATATCCTCACCGCGGACACCTGTGGGAAATCACGTGCACGGGTAATGAGTGTTCTTTTGTTAACCCGTGTACGCTTGATTATAAACATACCTTTAATTATTATTATCATTGGCCTCATCACAATTAGTCCCGATCCCGGATTTGGTTCCCCGAACCCGGTCCGGGGTCGCGACACCGTGTAGATATCGCTCTGATCCGTTTGAGGATGTCTTCAAGGGTAGTACCGCTTCAAGAACTTGCCGTTGATGGGCAGCATACATCTGTCTCCTTCCATGTTTAGAAGAGCGTATGCGCCGTTGGAGAAGACTTTGTCGATGACGAAGGGCCCCTCCCATTTTGGTTCAAATTTGTCTTTGGATTTGTGGGCAAAGACTATGGGTCTTTTTACTATAAGAACCAAGTCACCCTTTTTGTAGGCGCGCTGCTTGACCTTTTTGTCGAAAGATCCTGCCATGCGTGCTTGGTACAACTCAATGTTTTATAGAGCTTCGAGTCGTCTTTCATCGAGATTATCCAGCTCTTGGAGTCTAAATTTGACATTGCTTTCTTGGGTCATGTCATTTTGAAGAGATACCCTTACGGAAGGAATTTGTACTTCCAAAGGGACAACAGTTTCGCATCCATAGACCAAGGAGAATGGTGTACTGTGGGTTGGTCCTCGAACGGTGGTTCGATAGGCCCACAATGCTTCTGATAGTTTGTCGCCCCAGTCTCTTTTGTGACTAGAGATGATTTTCTTGAGAATTTTGCAGAGTGTCTTGTTGAAGGCTTCTGCTAGTCCGTTCGCTGCTGGATTATATGGAGTCGAAGGACAACTTTGGATTTTGTACTTGTCGCAGAACCTGTAGAATCTGTGATCCCGGAATTGTGGTCTGTTATCATGGATGAATCTTTTAGGTATGCCGAAGCGACAAATAATGTTGGTGCGCAAGAACTGAAGGACTGATGAAGTCTTCATTTCGCTGAACGCAAATGCTTCTGACCACTTGGAGAAATAATCCGTAGGGGCGAAGATGAAGCGATGACCTTTGCTTGATGGGGGAGAAATAGGACCTATGATGTCCATACCCCAGGCTTCGAAAGGCCATGAGATTGCTGTTGGATGTAGCCATTTTGGAGGCATGTGGACATAATTTCCACGAATCTGGCATTTTTGGCAGCGCTTGGCAAATTGCATTGCATCAGCTACCATGGTAGGCCAATAATAACCTAGCCTTTTTATCTGGTTGTAGAGCTTAGGGCCAGCCTGATGAGCTCCACAAAGACCAGCATGCACTTCTTTGAGAGTTTCCTCAGCCTCTTGTTGTGACAAGCAGCATAGGAGTACTCCATTGAAGGATTTTCTGTAAAGTGCTTTTGAGGGTATATCCAAATGAAAGTTCGGGGCTCGTCTTTGGATGCTTACCCGCTCTTTTGGATCTTCAGGTAGGATTCCGAACATGCTGTAATCAATGAACAGATCTCTCCAGTCGCCGATCGGAGGTTTGAGGATGGACATCCGACTTCCAACCACTTGGTGGCATTCAGCAACTGCTTGGTGTGTGTTGAGAGGGGGGAGAATCCTTCTTTGACACACTGTGACTTGCATGTTTTCCCCTTCTTGGATTGCCATGGATGCAGCGAGTCCAGCCAGGGCATCTGCACGGATGTTTTCACCTCTGAGGATGTGGATGATGTGACAGATGTTGAATTTTTGTCGAAGCGACTGCGCCTTATTATAATAAGGTAGCAAATCAGGCTTCCTAACTTCATATGTCTGATTCATCTGGTTGACGATCAGTTGAGAGTCTCCAAAAGCTTCCAACATGGTGATGCTGGATTCGAGGGCGAGTTCCAATCCTACAATCAAGGCTTGGTACTCAGCAGCATTGTTTGAACATGGTTCCAGTAGCGAGAAGGCGTGTGGAATCATGTATTTGTCAGGGCTGACAAAGAAGATGCCAATTCCCGATATTTGCTTTCCTTTTTCATTTGTCCTGGTTGCACCGTCAAAGTACATGTCCCAGGAAGCGTTTGATAAGGAAGTTTCCACGTTGTAGACAAATTCGTCTGGGAGATCATCCCTGAGTGGAGAATCTTTAGGCAATGGATGGTCTGCGAGAAAGTTTGCTAGAGCTTGGCCTTTGATTGCTTTTTGTGGTACATACCTAATATCAAACTGTGACAGAAGAATGGACCATTTTGCCAGTCGGGCATTGAGAGCACCTGCTTTTGTGACAAGGACCTTTAGGAGGTTGATCCTCGAAATCAGGTAGACTGTATTAGACAGCAGTTAGTGATGCAGCTTTTTTACGGCAAACATCATTGTAAAGCATACTTTTTCGACTGGGGAGTAGCGATGCTCTGCACCTACCAACATGTGGCTAAGGTAATATAGAGCAGCTTCTTTTGCATCGTCGTTTTCTTGAGCGAGCAGAGCACCCAAAGAGTGGTCGAGAGCTCTTGTGTACAAGATAAATGGTTTTCCAGTTGTGGGGGCAGCCAGTACTGGAAGTTTGGTGAGGTATGCTTTGATGTCTTGAAATGCATTTTCACATTCAGCATCCCAGACAAAGTCCACACCTTTCTTCATCAAGCGAGAGAATGGACGGCACTTCCCTGATAGATTGAAGATGAGCCGTCGAATGTAGGCCAACCTTCCTTGAAGCCCTTTTAATTCTCTTAGGGTTCTGGGAGATGGTATTTCCAGGATAGCCTTCACTTTAGTAGGGTCAAGTTCTATTCCAGCTTTCCGTACTCCGAGAAACTTACCCGATGAGACACCGAAGAAGCACTTTAGTGGATTCATCCGCAATTTGTGTTTGCGAAGTCGGAGGAAGACTTCTCGAAGATCATCGAGATGGTCTTCTTTTCTTCTGCTTTTGATGGCGGGGTCGTCAACATAGCATTCGACCGTTTTGTGCTGCATATCTTGGAATATTTTCATCATAGCTCTCTGATATGTTGCACCTGCATTTTTCAGACCAAATGGCATGACAGTGTAGCAATACACGCCAAATGGTGTGCGGAATGATGTATGCCTTTCGTCTTCATGATGCATCTTTATTTGATTGTAGCCAGAGAATCCATCCATGAATGTCATTCGCTCGAACCCATAGGTGTTGTCAATCATCACCTCTGGTATGGGAAGCGGGAATTCATCTTTAAGACATGCATTATTCAGGTCTCTGTAGTCGATACAGACCCTTATCTGCCCATTTTTCTTTGTCACGAGGACGATGTTGGCTAACCATTCAGGATGCTGTTCCTCATGGATGAAGCCAACATTTTGAGTTTCTGAACTTCTTATTCAATTTTGTCCATCACGTCGGGACGGAATCTTCTTTGGCCTTGTTTGATAGGCTTGATTTCTTTTCGCAAGTTGAGCTTGTGGACTGCTACTTTGGGATCCAAGCCAGGCATTTCAGCATAAGACCATGCAAAGCAATCAACGAACTCACGAAGAAAAGAGATAAACTCGGGTAACTCATCATCCTTTATATTCTTGTTTATGAATACAGGACGTGGGTTATCAGATGTTCCCAAGTCTATCTTTTGGACATGATCTTCTGTCAGAAGGTTTGAAGGTGGTTCCTCCACAGTATTTTCGGAGGCTTCCAACTCAACAAGACCTTCTGAAGTGCTAGAGGTATTTTCAGACTGAGGCTCTGTTTCTGTCCATGGATCTTCTTGATCAGTATCCTTCTCAAGGCTTGCAATGAGATGGTCCCAGTCATTTACTGGAATTGGGTTGAAGTAGGGTACTTCGATGATTCTTCTGGGAGAGAGAACCGCTCGTTTGTGTCATCGGGCAATTCCTCTTTATCATCAGAGAAATTATACCAATTGGAGGAGCTTTCTGGATTTTTGACGAATAACTCCTCAAAGAGATATTCAGGGATATTGATGTTTTCATGAGATGTTGAGGCTTGGTCGGTAAAGCGACTTTGCAGCCATGGTGTCAACTATCTCATAGGAGTGGTAGGATCATACCCCAACCCATATCAAGACTTGCCTTTGTGAAGGTAGATTTTCCAATCTTCTGGTTGACTTTTGGTCAGGGTGGGTTCCAATGGTGTAAGAATACCACGGTCACCTCCCAAACCAGTAGGATTTTGAGCGTCGTAGCCCATTTTCTTCATGATAGCTTGTGCCATTGGACTATACAGGGATAGCTAAGGCATACCTTCGTTTTGGAAATGTTCAAGCAGGGAGTTTAGTGGAGATGCTCCTGATCTGTGGAAGTAAATCACTTTTTCTTTTGGCGAAGTTACCGGAATAACAAAGGAAGCAGACGTAGGGTCTTCTATGTCTGCAGGTGTTTCCGATGGAGTGAGAGCGGGCTGATCTCGCAGAGTATCAGCTTGGCTTGATGCTGTGTCATCTTCTGACTCTGACTCCGAGTCTGTGTCATGCATAATAGACACAAAGGAGACAGTGAACTTGCCCCCAGCCTTTTGTTTTCTCTTCTTTCCTTTGATAGTGATTACCAAAGGCTTGGAGATTTGAAGGAGACAACGAAGGGAGCTTGACCGCTTACTTCGAGTTTGGTGGAGGGTTTGTTTACCTCCAGTGATTGTTGAGGAGCCTTGCCTTTATCTTTCTGGAGACTGTCGGCAAAGTGAATTGTTTTTACCTCCTGTTCTTCTTTTCCATCTTTATACATTTGAGCATCTGCAAAATGGACATCTCTGCCTTTGAATGGCTTTTTGTCTGCAAACACTCGATGTATCAAGCCATCGTTGCCAACGAACTTGATGCACTGATGTAGAGTTGAAGGGACGACACCATTGTCATGTATCCAGGGGCGTCCAAGGAGTATATTGTAGCATGAAGGGGTCCTTATTGCATACACAGTGACTTCAGAAATAAGATCACCGATTTGCAATTTGAACCTGATTTTGCCGATAGGCCTTTGAGCGCTGCCGTCATATCTGAAGATGGATACAGACATGTGACTCAGCTTGCTAGGTCGGATGCCCAGCTCTTCGAGTGCCGAAGTAGAAATAAGATTGAGTGAAGAACCTGGATCGATTTGAACTTTGTGTACTGGCATTTCTTTGACGTACCCCGTAAAGTACAAGGGTCGGTTGTGCTTTGTCTCGCTTAGCAGGAGGTCATCCTTGTCGAAGGCAATTGTTGAACTTGCTGCATTTTGTAGTGAGAGGCATTCATTGCTTGATCCCTCAGTTTTCTTCTTTTCTCCCTTTGGGGGAGTATTTGATTTTTTAACCCTGTAGTCCATTTCAATTTGTAGGACTTGTGGGGCGTGTTTGTCGACATCCGCATTCAGCCTTTGTAATTCTGAAATGAGACTATCACGAGTTTGTGGAGACATTCGTTATAAGTCAAGGATGTGCAGACGTGCAGGTATGTGTTTGAAGTGCTCAATCAAGTCGTACTTGAAAGCTTCCTTCGGGCCTGCATTTTCATTATTATTGCCACTTGGGGCGCTTACAACTTGATTTCCCGAAGGATTTACATATGAAGAAGAAGGTTTGGTTGTAATTTTTTGTGGTAATCCTGGCCAGAACGGGTACCTCTACCAACTTCAAGAGCCTCTAGAGACTAGTCTTCTTTTGGAAGATCACTCTCAGGATCAAGGGGTTGATCCTTATCATTTGCTGAAGACGTTTCTGTAATAGCATTGGCGTCTTCAGTGATTGTGTTGCACGGAGTTATTTCCGGGAACAAGTCCTGAACAACATCCGACAACCTGTCTTTATTGGTTCAGACATCGTCTATGAGATCGGGTATCTGGGACCAATCGACTGGGCTTTCATTGAAGAAGATTTCAGTGGCAGGAGTTTCTCCGGGATGATCAACTGGGAGAGACTTGAGTTCTGATGTCACAGCTTCAGGAGACGAGGGCTGAGAGGATGATATCTCAGTGGAAGTCACCTGAGATGATGTAGCTCCAGATGATACATTACCGGTTGGGGTGTACGTGTCTTCGGAAGCTTCAGAGGCACTATCGTCCTGGGCTATCGCATTGCAGGTCATCTAGACAGGAGATGCCCCCAGTGTAGACTGTTGGGAATCAGACTCATCCTCAGATGTAAGTGGATCATCGATCCAACTGTTTTCTCCATTTCCAGGAGTTAAGGGAAGAAGTTCCCTTTGATTTTCAGGGAATTCTGGTTCTTGATTATGACGAAGATCATTAACGCGATCCTGCTCCTGCACTAGGCAAGATGTTGCAAGATTCTTGCATATTCCTCAAGATCATGCATAGGAGCAAAATCTTCTTCGCCACCCGCTCCTCGTGGTTTACCAATGTTGGGTTCCACCGGAGCATTGGTTGGTGCTGGATTGACAGCATTTTCTTGAACAAGGTCTTGGTCTTCTTAATCATCAGACCAAGAACTTTGTGGCTGCAATGGGTTATACCAGATTACTGGCATAAGATGAGACTCGGGAATCCATTCCTCGTCGGAGAGGTATTCTCCTGTTTCAAGGGATTCTTCCCACTCATCGATATCACTGGCAGTATCACTGGACTCGTATCCATTCATGGCGAATCCAACTACCGAGTTGCAAGAGTATGATGCCCCTTGCATATTTTCATTTTTGTATAGAGGTGGCATGAAATCATCAAGGGTGAATTTTCTTATCACCTTTGAAGTTTTGGGAAGGGATTCTTCCGTCACCCCTAGTGAAGCAGTGGAAGAGGTTTATGCCTTTTCAAAGACTTCTTGCTTTGGTTGAGACTTCTGCTGCTGTTTGAGCTTGCGGAGTTGTCCCTTGGCTTGCCTTCGCTGCTGAGCGGTCGGCTTTGTTTTGACGATCTCCCAATTTTCATCTTCTAGGAGATCGGGATGCACCCATATAGGTTGTCCATCTGGTGTTGGATAGGGAGCCAACTCTTGGGACGTTTGTGCCATTTTAATCAACTTGAATGAAGTAGTGATCTTCTCCTTTGGTGACTTTGAAGTTTGCCGACATGACACCATGTTGACAGAGGCGGGGCCATAGTTTTTATCAAAGGTTATGACTCCGTTTTTCCACATCTCATTGATCTTCTCTCTCACAACGAAGCATTGATTGAGAGGATGTGAGATCATCTGATGGTATGGACAGTATCGGGGATCATTGGTTTTGCCAACATCTCCCGGTCTTTTGGGCTCTGGAAAATTGAGTTTGCCATTTGCTAGGAGAGCTTCAAAGATTTCTTCAACATCTTCATCGAACGGATATTTCTTTTCTACACGTTCTTTGAAGGCATCAGAGAGTTCAGGTCTTTTACCTACAGTTTTGTTTTCAGGTTTCTTTGGCTGCTGAGGAGTTGATTTAGTCTGCACATTGAGAACCTCCTTTTTCTTTGGTTTTGAGGTTGTAACAGCAGTCGGCTAGCCATATTGTTACGGTAGATGTCGACTAGCGACGCTTGTGGCAGTACATCTGAGCATTTGTACGCCATTGCCTTCTATTTGTGAATGAGGTCGTATGTTGACTCATTCTCTCCCTGTTTTAGGCTGCAGAGTTGAGCCATAGTAACAGGATGATCCTCACCTTGGAAGTGGGTCAAGAAGCATGTCTCTAGCATAGCCCAGTTCTGGATGGAGTTCTCCGGCAGAGTGGAGTACCAATCAAAGGCTGTACCTTTTAGGGTACTTGCAAAGAGGCGAATCTTGAGGGCATCTTGATCCGCAATGGCTCCCGTCAGGATCTTGAAATGGATGACATGATATCTAGCTGAACCTTTCCCAGTATATGTCTGGAGAGTAGGTTGCCTGAATTTTGCAGGGAACGGAACCGAGTCCATCCATAAAGGGTAGGGTGGCTCGATCCCATGTTCCTTTAATGTATCCTCTTATTTTGCTTTTGCGAGGATATCGTCCACGTCCTTTTTGGTAAGGGCGTGAGACTCATTATTTTCTGCATTGCCCTCATCATCTTCATAATTCGGAGGGGTTTCATTGTTAGGTGGTGGACGCTGTAGAGTGAGAATAAGGTTTTCCATCAGAGCCTCAATTCTCTGTTGTCCTTGCTCCAACTGCTGGATGCGTGAAGTTACATCATCATGTTGTTGAGGCGGCTCAGAACTTGTAGCTAAGACGTTCATCCCTCGGGACTCGAACGAAGAAATCGTCCTGGTGACTGAGCTGGGGCTCAATCTTCTGGATGAAGAATATGAGGAGTGATTACTTCGGTGTCTTTGGCTTAGAGGAGTGGAGGATTCTTCTAGATGTGTTCGTGTCTGGGAGACGCTGCGAGTCACCGGACGTCTAACACTGATTTTGGTTGCGACTTTTGGCGTTTTCTGGTTTTGCCAACCATATGAACAGCAACGAATTGGTCGGGTCTTTCCTTTTCGACCCATTTGTTTGAGACATGGAGATTAGAATGCTGGGTTCTTTGTTTTCAAGTCTCTTTTGTCGATATGCTGCACGGCGACGCATACGACGAGCAATTTGAGCTTCAGTCAGCTCTGGCTGGGCTCTGGCGATGAAGGATGTAGTTCCTCGTGCACAGCAGCCGAGTTTGTCTTCTTTGAAGCTGGGCAAGGACAGAATCTGGACGCGGTCCTTTGTCTGTCACAATGAAGACTTGAATTTTGCGAGCTCGGCCCCTGTTGAGATGAAGGGTCGACTCACGGGAGTGCAAGCTTCAACATATTTTTGCATAGGCCTAACGATGCAGGATTTGATTTTGGGCTTGTAGGAGCAAGCCGGCTCATGATGATTTTGTTTGTTCTTTGGGTGGAGGGTAGGTTTCTCCTCTTTCATGTAAGAGAGAGGGTAGAACTGATTCTCCTCGAGTGGGGTCAGGTATGCTGGCTTTGCAGATGTTCGGGACCTCCGTTGCTTTGGTGAAGATCTCGGGGACCAGGTTTTGGGGTAAACCTGGTTTCTTGTGGGTTGAGGCTTCGTGGGAACGCCACGGGCTTCAGGCTTCTTGGTGTTCGCCCTTGGTGCCATTTTAGTGACACGTTGCGGGGCAGTTTTCTGCTTCTTGGCAGGTACAGTGTCTTCTGCGGGGAGTGAGAATGGTCCCAGCGACCCGAAGACGATGGTCCGGGGAGTTGAAGTTGACCCGGTGTTTGGAGAGTTGTCGAGGGAGATGATGCTTCGGCAATTGGCGGGGCGCTTATGCTTGTTTTGCTGATCTTGAAGCATAAGCTGGTACTTGTTCTTGTCGAAAGTGATGGTCAATGAAGCTGCCATTGTTAGTTTTGGAAAACTTCTGAAACAAGACCAAATTCATTAGTAATCACAAGAATATGGTGATCATAAATGGAGAACAACTATGGTTTTGTCTTTTTAAATCACTTGAGGGGACATGGCCCAACCCACGGACGATGAAAAAGGCAAAAAGCCATAGAGGATACAATTGTTCTAAAATACAAGTATGGTAGGCTCAGAGTGAGTGTTCCAGTGACTGCTAGAAGCAATTGTAGACCTTAATTCAAATTACCAAGAAGCAAGGCTCACTCGAGGTAAAATGATATAAGGTTGGAGATACAAATGTGTCAGTCGCGAATACAGTAGACCCGAAAGGTCGTACTAGCACCGCTAGGCACAAATGTTACAAATCGCATCCTTGGGAAGGACACGAGATGAGATTTTTTTTAAAAGGGTCAAATTTGGATTCATAAAGGAGAGTAACTGGTATTCCAATCCGAACCACAACTCAACATTTTTGTGAGCGTTAAATCCGAAAGAGAAAGGGACCAGAATTTCTCAAATGTGAATCCAGTATCGACGGAAGTTTTTTTTTTTTTTTTTTTGAAAGGTCAAGATTAAATTCATCAAAGAGAGCAAATGGTATTCCAATCCGAACCACAACTCAACATTTCTGCGAGCGTTAAATCCGAAAGAGAAAGGACCAAGAATTCTCAATTCTGAACTAAAAAATGACGGGAAATTTTTTCTTTCTTTTTTTTTTTTTGAAAAATGCACATAGGTTTCCAATTCGATCTTATGAAATCTTAGTAGATAGATTAGCCCCCGGGTAAGGGTAGGATTACTTAATGAACCCGTTTGGAGGACCCTTGCCTCGAACAGTCTAGCTGTCTCCACACTCTGGACAAGGCTTTTCTTGAATCCACTTTAGTCAAAGAGCGCAATTGATGCAACCTTAGTGTTTTTTTTTTTTTTTTTTTTTTTTTTGTTTTGAAAGATTTCTAATGAACTCATTAAAGAGAACAAGTGGTGTTCCAATCCAAACCACAACTCAACATTTCTGCGAGCGTTAAATCTGAAAGGGAAAGAACCAAGATTTCTCAATTTTGAGCCCAAAAGAAAGAAAACTGATTTTTTTTTGAAATTATAATTTTTTTTAAAATTCCAATTGGACTAATCAAAGAGAAAAGATGGCCCAATCCCCGATATGAACGATAGCTGCAAACATTTCTGTGAGCTATCAAGTTCAAAGAGGAGAGGATCAAAATTTCTCGAAGTTGAATCTTGAGAAAGAGAGATCGTTTTTTTTTTTAGAGAATTTGAAATGAAGGTGTTTTTGTTCTTGAAATACCAATTGGACTCATCAAAGAGAAAAGATGGCCCAATCCCCGATATGAATGATAGCTGCGAACATTTTTGTGAGCTATCAAGTTCGAAGAGGGAATGATCAAAATTTCTCAAAGTTGAGTTTTAAAGAAAAAGAGATCAGATTTGTTTTTTTTTTTTTTTGAAGTGAGAAAGAACAATTAAAATCCCATCTCATGTTTTTTTTTTAGATGCAAAATGCAACATAGGCCACCAACTAGAAATGACCCAAGGGATCAAAGCATCACGTTCTCAAGTCAACGAGTCCCACCGGGTATGCCAACTTGATGGACCCTCGGAAATCTTCCGTCCTCTCCTTCCGCACCCCGGGGGCTGACCTGGGTCTTGGTGGAGGAGGGAAAATCGCGGGTATCAACATTTTTGTACAGGTATGCCAGATTTACTTTCTACTTGAAATTTGGAATGATGATGATCCGGAGATTCACCTTCACAAGTGGAAAGGAAATCAATCCTTTTTTCTAACTTTTCAAATTGCATAAATATTAAGAAAAGAGACAAGTTTGTTTTTTGAGAATGCTGTTGGAGGCGTTTTTGTTTGTTTGCCGTGAAAGACGATTTTTCCGTGAAAGGCGATTTTACAAAACTCATCAAATATGAAAGACAAGAATTGTGATTTCTTTTTTGTCTCTTTAAAAAAATACAAACTACAATAGAAAAGGAAGAAAAGGGATCTAACTTCTCAGGAGATTGTGGGGACATGTTGAGATCGACGGTCGCAAGTCATATATGGGTTTCGCCATCGTTCTTCAAATGAGAACATGTGATGCTTTGATTATTTGGCTTAGCTCCTAACCTCGGTTTTTTAAAGGACAAGGACTAAGAGGAGGTCCTATATCGAATGAAAAACCAAGTAAACGGGCTGAAAAGCCGCGTTTAGGCCATGTTGTAGAAGGAGGAGACCTTGGGGGGGGGGGGGGGGGGGGGGGTGGCCCCCCAAGGGACGTTGATCACCTTGCGGTGCTTCTGGGAGCAAAGCGGCAGGACTTCGTCTCTCTCTTAGATTTTCTGGATTTTCAGAGCTTGGGATAGCACTTGGGATTCTTTTTTTTCCTCTATTTCTCTTGGAACTCACATCTTTTTATAGGCTTTTGGTAGCCATGAGGTGATTATGGGCATTAATAGCCATGATGAGAGAATTGATGAGGAGTTACAAGTTGATTTTGTAACTCCTTTTTCATGGCTTGTGATTGGCCGATGAAGGTAGTGGGCATTTAATTCCCTTTAAGCTTCATGATGATGGGAGTTTCATGGGTTAAATGCCATGATTGCTTGGATTTTTAACTCCCAAATTCTTGAATCTGATTGAGCCGTCCAAAATAATGAGTTAATGACTGCATTAAATTGTCATAAACGGGTCAATTAACGTCATTAAATGGTCGCCAAGGCATGTGAAGAGTTGCGGGCCGCGCTGCGTCTTTTGAGATTCTTCTTGCAATCATCACAGGTGGATCCACACATTGTTTGATGCTGGATCGCGATGCAATTTCAAACATTGGTTGATGTTGGTGGGCTGGTGACATTTGTCTTGTCGATTTCATGATCGGTCGGACAGAAAGTTCACTTTCTTGGTCAGCCGGTTGGCGATCTTGAGGCGATCGGTGATGATTTCATGCTTTTGACGGCGGATCCAAGATGTCGGTGAAGATCATCGTTTTCAAGCATCAAACATTGGATTTTCAGAAAATCACAGAGGCAGGAACACCCGAAACGCGAAAAGGATCGAAAAACGGGCAATTTGGTACAAAATCCGGCGACCCGGATTTGCAGGGTCGCCTGCGACCCTGGGCCAACGTCGCCGGCGACCATAGGGCTTTGGCCCGTTTGGTTGCCAAGCGTCGTTTTTGGCCGTTTTTCCATCTTTTTCGTTCCTTCTTTCTTCTGTATTTTTCTTGACATTTTTCCTCAATTATTGACTTGATTTTCTTGGAGAAAACTTGACGAGAACCCGCGCGAAATCGGAGCACAAAGTTTCCCATTTTTCGGGAAAGCCGAAGACTTTGTAGCCGATTTTCCGTCAAGAGTCGAAACTAGGTCAAACGATGTCGGAATGACATGAAAATTGAGGTGAAGCTTCTTGAGTAGTGGATAGGACCAACCGTGAGCTTTTATTTGAGTTTTGAAGCCATTTGGGGTCCCATCGATGCTTGACTTGATTTTACTACGGGGAAAATGCCGAGCTTTGATATATGGTCAAACGATGTCCGATTGACCTGAAATTTGACGAGGAGCCTATTGGAGTCATTTTGAGACTTTCCATCAGCTCCGTTTTGGATGTCATGGTCCCGGGTTGCTCCGCCGCCGGTAGGCTTGATTTTCTCTCGGAGCATCGAAACCTGGTCAAACGTTGTTGGAATGACCTGAAATTCGACGTGTAGCCCTTTGGAGGCATGTTGAAGCCACTCATGTACTTTGTTTGATGAGTGATGGCTTTTGTGGTTCCCGCCACCGGGAGGCTTGATTTTGCTGCTCGAGAGTTGATGGAGGGTCAAATGTTGTCGGTTTGACTTGAAATTTGGCATGGAGCCCTTTGGAGACATTCTGGAGTCATCCGTAGGCTCTGATCAAAGTTTTGGTGTCTTTGATGATGTCCCCGCCAGGAGTGCTTGTTTAGCTGTCGAAGCAGTAAAGTTGGGCCAAACGATGTCGGAATGGCCCGAAACCTCAGGTGTACCCTTCTTTTAGCTATCTTGAAGGATCTCTCAGTTTCTGTCTGATTCTGACAAAATCTGATGCTTGAAGTAGCCTTGCCTGTTTTGTAGCAGGATGCAGCTTCACGAGGCTTCTTGATGTGGAGGAGACATAGTGACTCTTTTGGTGTCAACAATAAGCATTTGATAATCAAAGCATTTACCTTGGAAAACATTTAAGCCCGTCTAAACAATACTTTCATGAAGCAAATGCATCATTTAATTAAAAACATATATATGCAAGGTAAAACAAGTAAAGGTGACCAAGGAATTCAGGAAACGAGCAAGGTGGCAACCACACAAAGCTAAATCCTCTATCACCGAAGTGATAGAGCAAGTATATCAAGGCGTTGACCTCAGTCACCGAAGTGGGGAGGTACACCGAATTTACATATACAGATATACTATATACAGGACATGACCACGGTAGCGAGCCGGGCATCAGGAACCACAGTAGCAATCTGCGGTATCGGGACAAGACCATAGTAAATAAACCGGGTAGCGGGATCCAAACTGCAGCTGGCGGGATAAGACGGGGATTTCCAAGTCAGTGGATCAGACTGACAAGGTTATCCAAGCTCAGTGGTGTCGACTCATTGGTCAAATCATGTAAATCCAGACATGTACAAAATAAATCAATTACAAGACTATAACCGGGCAAAACGGGGGTACTCGAAAGCACAACTATCATATCAGGTCAGGCATGTATGTCAAGACTAGTGAAACAGTACGAGTATACTTTCAATGTTTTCGGGATGGATAGATCCCAAATCATAAATTTCGGGAATAAAAGGGTGAAGTAACCTTTTGAAATGTCAAAACAGTGTCGGGGTTAAAAACTAATTCAAGTGAATAGGGATCGCGTATGCCTATTTTGAAATTACTTGGTACTCCTTGAATTTGAGGACATTCCGAGTTCCTTAGGCACTTGGGAGTTTCCAAAACTTTAATGAATTCTTGTGATTGTAGTTTCTTTCTCAACCGAGCTTCAAACAACGGTTATAAGTCTTCTCATCACGATAGGGATGTTAACAAACCTCCCTCTATAGCTAGGATATTTCATTTTTACTTCCAAAGTGGCCCCAGATGAACAATACACGTCGCTCGAGTGGACATGGAGTTCGCTCGAGCGAAGTGCTCTCTGGAATGGCTTTCTGGGAGGGTTCGCTCGAGCAGACCAAGGTTCGCTCGAGCGGACCTGCCTAGTCTAGGATGGCACGAGCGAACGATTCATACGCTCGAGCCAACCATTCTCTGGAAGGCTGCTGGAAGAGTTCGCTCGAGCGAGCACTGGGTTCGCATGAGCGAACAGCTCTCTAGAATGACACGAACCCTTTCCTGGGCAGTTCGCTCGAGCGAAGTGTCTGGTTCGCTCGAGCGAATGTCCAGAACTGGTTTCGTGGACAGTCCTTCTCTCCATTCTCCTTCTCTTCCAAACCCATTTTCATTGAGATTCCATTCCATACCAATAGAGGGCATGTAAGCACCTCAACATTATCTTCAACAAACCCCATCCAAACTCCTCACAACATCCACCAATCATCCATCCATTCATTCATTTCCACATTCATTCACAAAGGGAAAGATGTAACCACAATTACAAAGATTCATTCAAGTCTTAGGCACAAGATAAAACAATGGCTATCAATCATATTTCAAGACAATAAATGGGCTAAACAACCCCTTTCTAAAAGCATTTATAGCACAATGAATGCAAGTGAAACCAACCATTAATGAGATAATAAATCTAACATGTTAATCATGGAAATCATTGAAAACTAAAACATCCATGAAATCCACTTGCCTCTAGATCTCTAACAAGAAATCCAAGCTCTAAACAAGCTCTTCAAGCCAAAGGTCCAAGCTATAAGTAAAAACCCCTAAATACAAACCCTAAAATGAGTCAAACCGAAAAACAAGAAGAGATAACTCTCAATAATGAAGATAGAGCTCTCCCAAGACTAGAAGAACATGAATCTAAGAGATTAGGGAGGAAGCTTACTTGTAGGTTCTCCAAATGGACAAGGTGAGCTTAAGGAGGGTCTTGAGTTGAGTAGATCCTTCCACAAATGGTATTAAAGAGAAGCTTGCAACGTGGGGAAGAGGGTTGAGATCTCCATTTCTCAAAAGATGCAAGGTTGGTGGGGATTTGGGCAATGGAGGAGCAAGGAAAAGAAGAAGAGGAAAGGGAAAACCCTAGGTTTGTGTTTGTGCCGGAAAAAGAGTAAATGGAAGAGGTTGGGTTCTATATAAAGCAATTTGAAGTGGGCTCCTCCACTTAGAAACTTTGGAGGCTGAAATCATTAATTTCGAGACCTCGAACGAAATCGACGAACAAGGGAAAATTGATCACCGAAATATCTAGTTTCAAAAAAGTATATGTTTCGCGGGTTTCGGGAATATCAACTTTTGGGTACAGATTTCATGTAGAATGACTGTTTTGCCCTCACTGCTAGGGAAGTTGGGTTTCGGGGTTTTGGACGGTTTCAGGATCAACATGAAAGTTGTAGGGATTAACACGACGAGTAAAACGGTATCAAAACAAGAATTGTAGAAATCTCAAGAATCCCCCAAGTAAACGCAAAACTAGCAAAAAAGAACCCCCAAAGGGTCCCACTAACACAAGACACTTAAAATACCCAAAAGTTATATTAAAAGCTATTCTACTCCAAGCTTAGTCAAAACCACCAATCAAGCTTAGCACTAACGCGCAACTTAATTATACTAATCAGAAACACTCGGGTCGGGGTCTTATAGCAGTGAATATGTCAGTTCGGCAGAACATGAAAATACATCGTTAAAAAAGAAATTTGAGAGAAGATATTTACTCGGCGGCTCTCTGAGACGGCGAGGGATGCGGTCTTCCCTAGACTCGGCAGGGCCAAATTCCTAGTTTCCGAAGACATACAGGCGGTCATCCCCGGCATACTTGCTAGAATCTTCTAGGTCGATGATCAGTGGGATCTCCTTCGACCGTGCTCGAAGGTAATATGCATCCTCCTTTGGGGACTTGCAAAGATCATATATATCTTCGATTTCTTCGACACCGAGATCAGTCCCCAAGATTCTGTTCCGCTCGGCTACACCCATAATAACTTTGAAGCCATTGGGCATGAGCTGACAGGGGGTGAGGTTCCACTTCCTGAGGCAGGCCCTCGGGAGTGGATGGACCGGAAACCTCACCCCACCCTCTATAATGGACACTAATGGGAACGGTATCCAGTCGTCCCGGAATATCCGACCACGGACTACATCTTCAGGGCCGTCCGCCCTAATGCGGACGTCCTCCAGTATTTGGTACTTCTTCCTAAGCTCTGCGAGGGCTAATTCAGTGTCTATCCAGTATCTGTAGACTGAGAGTCCTGGATCGAACCCTAGAGGGGGGTGAATAGGGTGAGCACAAAAACCTAGACCAATTTTAAAAGTCTATAACCAATTATGCTTTGGTAAATGTCAATTAATTTGAATACATGTGATGACTCTAAAAAGTACATAAGTATGTGATCTAAACATTAAGCATATGAACCATAAGCATAGATTATGAGCATCAACCATACACATGAGATCATCATTCATAGACATAAACATCAACCATAACACTAGACTTTATAGTGGTTCGGCCAACGTGCCTACATCCACTCCCGGCTTTCCCTACCGGATTTTTCACTATCTCAAATATGAGGTTTGGGTTCACCTCCAACCTTACAAAACACCACTATGCTTTTCTAGGCTTAGCATTAACCTTTACAACTACTCTTTATGCTTTTAAGGCTAAGCAATAACCTTTACAACATGAAATTTTTTTCTCTCAAATTTATGCCTAAATATGCATTTGGAAGAGAATAATTAAGAACAACTTAATGCCTATAATTAGGCTGATATGAAAAAGAAATCTCAACTTCTATGTAAGTGCATGATGATCGAAAATTCCTAAGAATGATGCATATACATAAAACTTTCTATCTCTTAAAAATGAATGCACATAAATGATACTGAGATGAAAAGTATGTAAGTGAGATAGAAGTTAATGAGCCACACATGTTTTAAGAGATTAACAAACTAGTTTTTGAAAGTTGTTAATTAATAACTAGTTATCTTGTTTTAGAAAACATGAAACTTAACATGTGGAACTCAAGCAAATGTTGAAGACATAAAGCTAATCATGTTTAAAGTTCTAAGCATGTTATGAAGACAACATTTGAACAAGTTAAACAAACATTTGATCATGCTATTAAATGAAACAATGATTTTAAAAACCAAGCATGAATTAATCTTAGGACAAAGGAAGCACACCCATTTGAAGAATCAAAAGTTGAAATAATGGATTAGCCCTCCCAATCTCCCTTTAGCCTAGCTTGGATTGCTCCTCCTTCCTTGGTCTTCAAAGGACTCAAAAACTCTTTTAAAAAGCCAAAGGAAGCACTATATATAAAGCAAAAGAAGGCTCCAACGGCTAGTTAACGGTCATATTTTTATTTTTCAAAAACAACTTTTAGCGGCGGCCAGGGCCGCCGGTAAAAGTGGTACATTGGCCGCCAGTAAAAGTCTGATTTTCCCAAAATGTATTTTTCAAAGTATTTTTCTTGTGGGGCTTTGGGCCATGGAATCATGCCTGATTTCATGTTTTAAATTAATCTAAAGGAGTTTTAAAACCATGAACCTAAAATGCCTAAGATGATTTGAAACTTTTAAAACCACTGGCTTGCATGATTCAAAAAATTTTCTTTTCAAAAATTAATACATCCAAGCTTAAGAACAAAACATGCATGATACAAAAATTATGAAAGATTTAAAACAATGCATATGACAATTTAAAAACTTAAGATTATGAATGAAGATAATGTAGAAAATTCCAAGATTAAGAATATGAGTGAATGAGAGATCAAGCTATGATGAAACTGAATGTGTCCAATCAAATTGCAACAAATGAAAACCCTAACAATCTCCCTCTTTGCAATTTGATGGCAACCCTTGAAGCTTGAAGTCTCTCTCTCTCTCTCTCTCTCTCTCTCTCTCTCTCTCTCTCTCTCTCTTCAAAGATACTTGGACATCTTCTTCTTTGGACTTTAGGGAGCTTTGGATATTCGAGAGCATTTGGAAATTAGGGAGCTTTGGATTTTTCTTTCAGGAGCATTGACTCGAAGCTTGAAAATTCTAATGCTTTGCTTCTCCCCCTCAACATAAGCATGACTATAAGAGAAGCTTTCCTCCCCCTAAAATAGACACTCCTTGAATCTTCTCCCTCTCAATTTGAGCCTCAATTTGAGCCACTTGTTATTTCTCTCCCCCTTTGACATCTAATTGCAAAGGAGCCTGCCTATTAACGATGAAACGCAAAACCTTGTTAGTAGCACCTGTTTAAAAAAAATATGATAAAAATGAAACGTAGAACATATGATCAAATAACAAGGATTTAGTAATCAGGGCATGGGCCAATGCCCAATTGATGCCTTAATTTTATGAACCGTTCATTTCCAAGGGGTTTAGTAAATAAATCAGCCAATTGAGCATCAGTTGGAACAAAAAGTAACTCAATGTTGCCTTGATCAGCATGATCACGCAGAAAATGATAACGAATGTCGATGTGCTTTGTGCGCGAGTGCTGAACAAGATTCTTAGAGATGCATATGGCACTTGAGTTGTCACACATGATAGGCATATATTGTTGTGGAACATTATAGTCTAAAAGAGTTTGTTTCATCCATAACAGTTGAGCACAACAACTACCTGCAGCAATATACTCAACTTCTGCTGTAGACAAGGGTACAGGATTTTGCTTTTTGCTATGCCAAGCTACTAAGCAATTTCCAATGAAATAGCAGCAGCCACTAGTGCTCTTCCTATCATCTATAGATCTTGCCCAATCTGTATCACTATATCCAATCAATTGCAAGGTTGAGTCACGGGGATACCAGATACCATAATGAGAAGTCCCATGAATATATTTTATGATACGCTTCACAGCCTTAAGATGGGACTTACGAGGATCAGATTGGTACCTAGCACATATCCCAACACTAAAGGAAAGGTCCGGTCTACTAGCTGTAAGGTAAAGGAGGCTTCCTATCATGCTTCTATAGAGCTTTTGATCTACTTTCTTACCTTGAAGGTCACTAGAGATTTTAGTAGTAGATCCCATGGGATTGCAACTGGCCTTAGAGTCTCCTAAACCAAACTTTTTCACTATTTCTAGAGCAAACTTAGATTGACTAAGAAAAATTCCATGATCAGTCTGACTAACTTGTAATCCAAGGAAAAAATGTAAGGGTCCTACCAGAGTCATTTCAAAAGTAGAGCTCATCAACTGAGAAAATCCTTGAGCAAGTTGTTCTGATGTGGATCCAAAAACTATGTCATCAACATATATCTGTGCAATGAGAATGTCTTGATCAACTTTCTTAATGAAGAGGGTCTTGTCCACATTTCCACAATCAAAGTCATTTTCTAATAAGTAACTTGTGAGCTTCTCATACCAAGCCCTAGGAGCTTGTTTTAGGCAATAAAGAGCTTTCTTCAATTTTAACACATATTCCGGGTGATGAGGATCTTCAAAACCTTCCGGTTGTGTAACATACACATCTTCCTCTATTTCACCATTTAAAAAAGCACTCTTCACATCCATCTGAAATAGCTTAATTCTCATGCTACTAGCATAAGCCAATAAAATTCGTATGGACTCCAAATGGGCCACTGGAGCAAAGGTTTCTTCAAAATCAATTCCTTCAACCTGAGCATACCCTTTAGCTACAAGTCTAACTTTGTTCCTTATCACATTTCCTGATTCATCTAACTTGTTCTTGAAAATCCATTTGGTGCCAATTTGACTTTTGCCTTCAAGAAGAGGAACAAGATCCCAAACATCATTCTTTTTAAACTGACTTAACTCTTCTTGCATAGCATCAAGCCACTCAGATTTCATTTCAGCTTCAGAAAAGTTCTTGGGCTCAATTTGTGGAACAAAAGAATAGTGAGCACATAGATTATGAACTTGTCTTCTTGTCAAAACCCCACTTTTGATGTCTCTAATGATATTATCCAAGTTGTGATTTTTCAATAACCTTGTGGGTATTGTAGATGTAGAGGGGATATTATCTTCAGTTCTTGAAGGGGTAGACTGCTCAACAAATGTCTCACCTTCATCATCATGTAGTGCTCTCTTAACCTGATTAGTCTCATCAAACACAACATGAGCTGATTCCATTACTGTCATGCTTCTGTGATTGAACACTCTATAAGCCTTGCTCTTATCAGAATATCCTAAGAAGATTCCTTCATCAGATTTTGATTCAAACTTTTCTAATTGTTCCCTATCTCTTAGAATATAGCACCTACTTCCAAAAACCTTCAAGTACCCCAGATTTGGTTTCCTTCCAAAGTAAAGCTCATAAGGGGTTTTGATAGTATTCTTTGTCAAATAAACTCGATTAATAAGATAGCACGCAATAATGATCGCTTCAGCCCACAAGTTACGAGCAAGATTTTTCTCATTAAGTAAAGTCCTAGCCATTTCTTGGATAACTCTATTTCTTCTTTCAGCTACTCCATTTTGCTGAGGGGTTTTTGGAGCAGAAAATTGATGATTGATCCCATGGCTTTCACAGAAATCTACAAATCCTTCATTTTAAAATTCTCCTCCATGGTCACTTTTTATCTTCTTAATTTTCCAATCCTTTTCAACTTGAATTTTCTTGCAAATCTTTATAATATTATCTACTGCATCAGATTTTGCATGAAGAAAGGCTACCCATCCAAATCTAGAATAATCATTAACCATTACCAGGATATACTTTCTCCCACCAATACTCTGCACAGGTGCAGGTCCAATAAGGTCCATATGAATGAACTCAAGGGGATGAATAGAGGATATATCTTTTAATCCTTTAAAGCTTTTCTTGATTTGCTTACCCATTTGACATGCTTTGCACAATTCAGATTTAAAATCATCTAATTTGGGTATTCCTCTAACAATTTCTTTCTTGGATAAGATCTTCATCAGTTTGTAATTTATATGACCCATTCTTTGATGCCACAACTAATTTTCTTGATCCTTGGTCATTAAACACATGGATTCATTTTCACAACATTCTTCTATGGTGTAGATGTTATCTTTAGTCCGTAATCCAGTGAGTAGAACTTTGTGGGATTTCTCATTCATAACTTTGCAAGATTTGCTATAAAATATAACTTTGTTTCCTTTATCACATAATTGACTAATACTCAAAAGATTATGCTTTAAACCATCCACAAGGAAAACATCTTTCAGGGTAGGCATTTGATCTCCTCCAACACAACCTTTTCCAATAATCTGAGCCTTCCGGTTGTCTCCAAATGACACATTTCCTCCATCGTAGTTCTCAAGAGAGATAAATCTAGAACGGTGTCCAGTCATATGTTTGGAGCACCCACTATCCAAAAACCATCTAGAGTTTTCCTTAACTTTTAGAGCGGTTTGAACTAGGAGGTTCTTGAAACTTTTCTCTCTTTCAATCCAAGTAGCCTTAATGAAAGTAGAGGTAGTGGTTTTGGGAACAAACTTAAAAAGAGCTCTAAAGGGATGATTTTGAGACAACCTAATCTTAAAAGGACAATTGGGAACCAGATGACCAATATGATTACAAAAATGACAAGTCCATCTAGAGGTAAAAAGGTTTTTATCTATAGGTTTGAGATGAGTCCTAGTAATATGTTGAAAGCTATTCTTCTTGCTACTAGAAGAGCATTCAAACCCTATACCATTCTTGTTACCAAAAATTTCGTTCGTACCTAACATTTGATAAAATTTGTCATTTCCCAAGTTAAATTTATCAACAACATATTTTCCCTTTTTGAGTTTCATTTGTAGAGATTCTGATTCTTGTTGTAAGGTCCTAGACCTTAATAGGGTGTTTAATTTCCTAATATTGGCAGTTAGCCTAATTAATTGTGATTCTAGCTAATTAGGTGGGTTTAGTGGCTAAGCGAGTTTCTTTTATCATTAGTAAGATGTTCCCGAAGTTTTTTTTGATTCTGAGTGCGATTAGTCTTAATAGAGGGTTAGGTTGTGATTAATGGGAAAATTGGGTATTTTTCCAAAAATTCCGTTTTCCCCGAATTTGGGTTCGTTGGAAAGATCTCGTCGCGCTCGTCACTTTTAGTTCTTGACTCATCACGATTCGACGCCCCGAAGTCCCTCAAATAATTGTATTTCTCTCATTTGACTCAGATGGTCATTCCAGACATTTCCTTCTCCACCTCTCATTTAAACCCCAACCCAGCCCTATCATTCGTTCTTCCTCCCTTCACTCAACAGTACTGCAACCCTCTCTTCTTTTTCCTTCTTTACTCCCTCATCTTGCATGTGGAGCTTAAAGGCCCTTACAAGGACATCCAACTACACCATTGTCTTCCTCTCTTCTTCTTCTTTCCTTAGACCTCAAATTTGGTAAGTTTCCTCTTCTCCTTCCCTTCCCATTTCATTTCTCATGGCTGTGAATGGATTGCATGTTGATGGATTTCCTTTCTTTCTTTTCCTTTGTGTTCCTCAAGTGTAGAAGAGAGGCTTGGGAGAGTTGTCTTGGCTAGAGTGTGTGTGGGAGCTTTCTTCCTCCTCAATCTTCTCAATTTCCATTATTTCACTCCCTTTGGTGAAGGCAAGTAGATTTGTTTTATATATTGGGCATGCATGTATTATTATTGTCTCTTGTTAACTCATTGTTTAGATTTTCCCCAAAATTCCAAGCTTGTCAAGGTTAACTAGATTACACATGCTAAAATTGGATTAATGGGTTCAATGGGTTTTTATTATGGGTGGATGGCTTGATGAATGGATAAAATGTGGTTTGGAGGAGAGCATGGTGGCTCTTTGTGCAGGTTATGGCCTTTGGAAAGGTTTGGAAAGGGGTTGGAGAAGGAGCCATTCAAAATGATTGAATTTTTGGCTCAAAAACTCATGTTTCTACCCAGAATTCGGCTAGCCGCAGGAAATTCGGTCACCATTCGGTTACTTTCCCAGTAACCATGTTTTTATAGGGCATTTTTGGTCACTTTTGGTCACCTTTTCGGCTAGCCGCATTAGGGCAGATTTCATGAATATCTGGCAGATTTCAAATGACCATAACTTTTGAACCGTTCCTCAGAATTTGGAGTTCTATGTACCGTTGGAAAGCTCTTGAGATGTAGAATCCAGTGGTATACATATCTTAATGATCAGAGATCGGAAAAGGAAGCGGCTATTGAATCAATGTACCAAGCCTTTATCTCTTTGGAAAGGGATTCTAAACCTAGTTTGGACCCTAGGTTGGAACCCATTGACCCTACCGTTGCATGACCAATTGGGGGAAAATGAAAACGGAGCATGTTTAGCTTGGTGTGCTTCATCGGTTATCCGGGAATTTCCGTATATCAATGTAACTTGGCCGAATGCATGTGGAATTGAGTTAATTGGTGCCCAATATATCCTGTACACCATGGCCCCATAAAAGTAGGACACTATTGACTCATTCTCCATACGTACTCCGTTGGGGATACGTTCGGTACACGATGGACAACTCTTGACCTAGGATTGACTTGTTCTTCACTATTGACTCTTGAATCATGTATCCGTAGCTTGTCGTATCTTATGCACTCTATCTTGTACACTTGTATAACTTTTAACTTAACTTGTAGAATTAGAATGTGACCGGACTTAGAGTGTGTCCTTAGGTACCTTGTCTTGTATTGATAAACACGTGTGGATAGACTTGAAAGAGGACTACTCATGGAACTTGGAACTTGACTTGTATCTTGGCTTGACTTGGAGTAGCCCTCAATTTGTTATTTTGTACTCGGGAACCTATCCACGTGTATTTATCTTGGAACTTGTGTTTTATGCAAACCATCATCATCATCTTGCGTTCATAACCAGTTACAGACTGAGGATTATAAAGTGGGCCGGATACAGGACACTAGGGTGGGCAGTCGGCTTTGGACGGCGTCCATGGCGCGAATAGCTGGGAGCGGGCTAGGACCGTGTTGCTATTCCTAGGACTGGGAGCTAGGATCCCCCTAGAGCCGACTTTGGGTATTCGTAGTTGGCTTGGACGTCACTTATACCCCAGTGAGATGGCTAGGACATCCTCGGAGTCTCCTCTTACTTGACATTGCATTTCACGGATGGTTATTCTTGTTTATCTTGTTAGGATTTATATTGTTACTTGACTCTCGTATTATTCATGCTTATGCATAGCTTGTACCTCGCTATCTTATAATCATGTACTTGTCTTTATTTCCTTTTGAAGCATGTTATGAATAATGTATATTGCTTATCTTCTTGCCAACATATTGTTGATTCTTTATTTGATGGTGTGCAGATGACACCTTCTACTATTACACCGACCCGGATGCCGAGGCAATCCTAGAGGATCCTCAACAGAGGGAGGAGGATGAGGTACGAGAGTGGGGTGCCGATGTCGTAGCTTAG
Source organism: Umbellularia californica (assembly GCA_028538565.1). Lineage (NCBI taxonomy): Eukaryota > Viridiplantae > Streptophyta > Magnoliopsida > Laurales > Lauraceae > Umbellularia > Umbellularia californica. The sequence goes on along the minus strand of JAPQWN010000005.1, from coordinate 35,352,769 downwards.
CCTCATCACTCCCAGCACTAGTGCGCGTTACAGGGGGTATCTTCTAGCGTACCGCCTCATTTCATCTTTTGGGTCTTAGATCTTATGGACTTGTCTGTTCTAGTAGTGTATATCTTTTGTACCAGAACCTAAGTTTTTGGGGATGGTCCTGATGTTTATAAACTTTATATGTCTTATCTTTTGAAACTTGAATATATATATATATTGGGATGAATACCGTACTTGCTTTGATATTTCTACAGGTTAATGTTGTGTTTACCGGACAATTCTCGTTGATTAATTTGTTAATGAGGCTCAACTACACAATCCTCACAGCGGACTTCGATCCTTGGGCATTAAGGGCAAATTTTTTTAATTAGCCCTAAACTTCACACCCCGGATCCGGTTTAATCTCTAATCGGGTTCAGGGACGTGACAGAGTGGTATCAAAGCAATGGATGGTTTCTCAGGGTAAAAATTGTAGAAACCATAGGACGTGTGAGGATTACCGTTAGCCTAGTATTCGTAGTATATTCTATGCTCTTATAGCCTTGTGTTGCTAGTTTTGGGTTGCCTAGGGCCTAACTCGCATTTTCTTGCAGTGACATGGCTGGTGGAGCATCAGGATCAGGTTCTACACCTCCGATACCAGATAGACAATTCCAGCAGTTCCTCAATGCTTATCTATAATCACAGACTGCGCAGACAGAACATGATAGGAAACAGAGAGAGGACCAAGTAGCCTTCCAAGCTCAGATGGTGGAGGTAATGTAAAAAGTGTCAGAGCCCCGGGCCAAAGAACGAGATCTCGATGACTTAGTTGAGAAGTTTATGAAGAGATTTCCTCCAGAGTTTTATGGGGTAGAGGATCCTGCAGAGGCAGATGAGTGGACAGTGTAGGTTGAGAAGATCTTCGAAGTGTTTCAGTGCACTGGTAAGTAACAAGTTCAGTTGGCAGCTCACATGTTTCGTGGGATAGCAGAAGGATGGTGGAAGACCATCAAGAGTGCTTATGACACCGTTGAGGACGACAAGGCATGGGAGACTTTTGTCAAGCAGTTTCAGGACAAATTCATCACTGAGCACTACACAGAGCAGAAGATAGTAGAATTTGAGAGGTTTATACAAGGTACTCTCACGGTTCAAGAGTACGAGATCCAGTTCACCCGTTTGTCCAGATTTGCAGCGGCTTTGATCAAGCTAGATTCTGAGAAGGTTCGAAGGTTTATCAGGGGGCTGAGGCCCGATATTAAGTTGCAAGTTCAGCAGAGCAAGTTGACAGAGGATGATACAGTGGTCAAGAAGGCATATTGGGCGGAGGAGTCACTCAAGGATGTCATAGTGTTGGAACAACAAAGGATTATGGCTATGTTGCCACAGCTTATTGGACAGTATATACCTGCTCCTGCTCCCCTTCCTCCTCTTCAGCAACCCAAGAGACCGAGAATGGAACACAGGTTCAAACAGCCACAGCAAAGATTAGAGTGCATGCATTGTGGTGGAGGTCATTACTCTCGAGACTGCCAGAAGCAGTCCGGTGCTTGCTATCATTGTGGAGATCCCGGGCATAAGGTTCGTGATTGCCTGTTAAAGACATGGTTTACACCCCCAGCACTTCTAGCTCCGGCGCTCAGGCCTCCTTATCCTGTGCAGCCGTTGAGGCAGGCACCTCCAGTACAGATTAGACCACCGCCGCAGTAGCAACAAGTTATTGTCCGACCTCCCAGGCCGCCACAGCCACGTGCTCCGACTCCTCAGTATAGAACTCAGCAGCGACCCCAGTATTGCAGCGACCTCCGGCATCGCAGCGACCACAGTATCGTGCACAGAGACCACATCAGCAGTATCAACGTCCGAGGCAACTGGGTAAGGCATATGCGATCACCCATGAGCAGGCAGAGGCAACAGAGAACGTCATTGAAGGTACTCTCTCAGTTTGTGGATTTGATGCTAGAGTTTTGTTTGATCCAGGCTCCACACATTCTTTTGTTGCACCCACATTTGCATTACATTTTGGGAAGGATAGAGAGATGTTACCATTTGTTCTAGTGGTTACTACACCGGTAGGCCGATCAGTAGTGTGTGATTTTGTTTATCCTAGGTGCACAGTTCAGATTGGAGGTACTCAGTTGACCGCCAGTTTGATTGTGTTAGCGATATCCGACTTTGATATTATTCTTGGTATGGACTGGTTAGTGGCAAATCGCGCGGTGTTGGATTGTTTCAACAAGACTGTGAGGTTACAGGGTGTAGACCGTAGTATTGAGTTTGTTGGTGCGAAGAAGCCCACCTCCGCTCGGTTGATTTCTGCATTAAAGGCAGATCGCTTGATGAGGAGCGGATGTGAGGGTCACATCGCGTTTATTGTGGAGGACAAGCAGTCCAAACCCATAGATGAGATTCCGGTAGTATGCGAGTTCCCGGATGTTTTTCCGGAGGAGATTCCGGGTTTGCCACCCGTGCGTGAGTTAGACTTCACGATAGAGCTACTACGAGGTACTGCACTGATTTCGAAGGCTCCGTATAGAATGGCTGCAGAGTTAAAAGAATTGAAGACTCAGTTAGGAGATCTGCTAGATAAGGGCTTCATCAGGCCAAGCGTATCACCACGGGGAGCTCCGGTTCTATTTGTTAAGAAGAAGGATGGGACTATGAGGATGTGCATCAATTATCGACAATTGAACCAAGTGACAGTCAAGAACAAGTACCCACTTCCAAGAATAGATGACTGTTTGATCAGCTACAAGGAGCCCAGTTCTTTTCGAAGATTGATCTACGTTTAGGATATCATCAACTACGTGTCAGAGGGGAAGATATTCCTAAGACAGTGTTCCGAATTAGATATGGCCACTTTGAGTTTTTAGTGATGCCTTTCGGTTTGACGAATGCACCAGCAGTGCTCATGGCTTTAATGAACAAGATATTCGCTCCTTACCTTGATCAGTTCGTAGTGGTATTCATTGATGATGTGTTAGTTTATTCCAAGTCCAAGGAGGAACATAAGCATCAGTTGAGGACTTCATTGCAGCTTTTGAGAGACAGCCAGTTGTATGCCAAATTGAGTAAATGTGAGTTCTGGTTAGAACATGTGTCATTTCTAGGCCATGTGATTTCGAAGGAAGGATTGGCAGTGGATTCTAAGAAGATAGAAGCAGTTGTCAATTGGGGTAGTCCACAAAATGCAGCAGAGATTCGCAGTTTCCTGGGACTTGTAGGCTACTATAGGAGATTCGTGAAAGGATTTTCTACTATTGCAGCTCCTCTTACTAAGTTGACTAGGAAGAACATTCCTTTTGTTTGGACCGAGGAGTGTGAGAAAAGCTTCCAAGAATTGAAGACCAGATTAACCACAGCACCCATTCTTGCTTTACCATCTGGCAGTGGAGGATTTGTTGTTTACATAGATGCATCAGGGGTTGGTTTGGGTTGTGTTCTCATGCAGAACGACAAAGTGATAGCGTATGGTTCGACACAGTTGAAAGAACATGAGAAGAAATATGCCACCCATGATTTAGAGCTAGCAGCCGTTGTACTTGCACTCAAGATGTGGAGACATTACTTATACGGTGAGAAGTTCGAGGTACACTCAGATCACAAGAGTTTACAGTATCTATTTACACAGAATGAGTTGAACAACAGACAGCGAAGGTGGATGGAGTACATTAAAGATTATGACTTTCCTATCAAGTACCACCCTGGAAGAGCCAACGTGGTAGCAGATGCTCTTAGCAAAAAGTCAGCATTCAGCGGGTGTATAGTGCCAGAATGGAGATGGATGGAACAATTTAGAGATTTAGATGTTGAAGTTTGGCCTATCAGTGAGAAGGTGATGATTCCTAGCATGGCAGCATGGGAACTAGAGATAATGAACAGAATCAAAGAATGTCAGAAGGATGACCCAGGGTTACAGCACATCATTGAGCACATAGATGATAGGCCTGAATTCAGACTGATTGAGGGAGTTTTGTATTGGAAAGACTGGTTGTGCGTGCCGGATGTACAGGACATAAAGACAGAGCTGATGACAGATGCACACCATACAAGATATTCTATTCATCCGGGCAGCACTAAGATGTACCAGAATTTGAAGAACCACTATTGGTGGATGAGTATGAAGAAAGAAATTGCAGAATTCGTTTCCAAGTGCTACATGTGTTAGGTGATCAAGACTGAACACAAGAAGCCTCCTGGTTTACTTCATTAGTTAGATATTCCCCAGTGGAAATGGGAGCACATCACAATGGATTTTGTATCAGAATTGCCAAATACCAGGAAAGGGAATGACGCTATATGGGTGATCGTGGACCGATTGACCAAGTCAGCTCATTTCATACCATTCAAGACCGGTCAATTTATGGATAAGATGGCCAAGCTATACAATGATGAGATTGTCAGATTGCATGGAGTGCCTAAATCTATAGTATCCGATCGAGACACCAAGTTTGTCTCTCAGTTTTGGACTACACTTCAGTCATCCATGGGCACACAGTTGAGATTCAGCACAGCTTACCACCCGCAGACGGATGGACAGTCAGAACACACTATTCAAACTCTAGAGGATATGCTCCGGGCATGTGTGTTGGACTTCAAGAAAGATTGGGATGAGAGTTTGCCCCTCTTTGAATTCTCTTACAACAACAGTTATCATTCTAGCATTGGCATGGCACCGTTCGAGGCATTGTATGGACGTAGATGTAGGACTCCGGTGTGTTGGGAAGAGGTAGGAGTACGAAGTTTTCATGGACCATTAGTGGTTGGTGATTCTAGCGAGAAAGTCAATGTCGTACAGATGCTTTTAAAGGAATCTCGTGACCGTCAGAAGAGCTATGCAGATAAGAGACGAAGACCACTAGAGTTTCAGGTTGGTGATAAGGTGTTCCTCAAGGTTTCTCCTATGCGTGGTGTAGTCAGATTCGGTCAGAAAGGGAAGCTTTCCAAGAGATATGTGGGACCGTTTGAGATTCGCACCCGGATTGGTGACATTGCATATCGTCTTGCCTTGCCGCCAGAGTTGTCAGGTGTACACAACGTGTTCCACGTGTCGATGTTGTGCAAGTACATTCCAGATCCCACCCAGGTGTTGCCACACGAGCCACTGGAAATTCAGCCCTACGCATCTTATGTGGAGCAGCCAACGCGAATTATAGACACCAAGGGGATAGTTCTACGGACGAAGACCATTTCATAGGTCAAGGTTCAGTGTGAGCACCATCGTCCAGAGGAAGCTACGTGGGAACTCAGGGACCAGATCAGGAGGGCATATCCTCAGTTTCTTCCTGAGGAGGTATTTTAGGTATTTGGAGGACCAAATGTTCTTTTTAGAGGGAATGGATGTAAGGTCCCAGACCTTAATAGGGTGTTTAATTTCCTAATATTGGCAGTTAGCCTAATTAATTGAGATTCTAGATAATTAGGTGGGTTTAGTGGCTAAGCGAGTTTCTTTTATCATTAGTAAGATGTTCCCGAAGTTTTGTTTGATTATGAGTGCGATTAGTTTTAATAGGGGGTTAGGTTGTGATTAATAGGAAAATTGGGTATTTTTCTGAAAATTCCGTTTTCCCTGAATTTGGGTTCGTTGGAAAGATCTCGTAGCGCTTGTCACTTTTCGTTCTTGACTCATCACGATTCGACGCCCCGAAGTCCCTCAAATAATTGCATTTCTCTCATTTGACTCAGATGGTCATTCCAGACATTTCCTTCTCCACCTCCCATTTAAACCCCAACCCAGCCCTATCATTCGTCTTCCTCCCTTCACTCAACAGTGCTGCAACCCTCTCTTCTTTTTCCTTCTTTACTCTCTCATCTTGCATGTGGAGCTTAAAGGCCCTTCCAAGGACATCCAACTACACCATTGTCTTCCTCTCTTCTTCTTCTTTCCTTAGACCTCAAATTTGGTAAGTTTCCTCTTCTCCTTCCCTTCCCATTTCATTTCTCATGGCTGTGAATGGATTGCATGTTGATGGATTTCCTTTCTTTGTTTTCCTTTGTGTTCCAAGTGTAGAAGAGAGGCTTGGGAGAGTTGTGTTGGCTAGAGTGTGTGTGGGAGCTTTCTTCCTCCTCAATCTTCTCAATTTCCATTATTTCACTCCCTTTGGTGAAGTCAAGTAGATTTGTTTTATATATTGGGCATGCATGTATTATTATTGTCTCTTGTTAACTCATTGTTTAGATTTTCCCCAAAATTCCAAGCTTGTCAAGGTTAACTAGATTACACATGCTAAAATTGGATTAATGGGTTCAATGGGTTTTTATTATGGGTGGATGGCTTGATGAATGGATAAAATGTGGTTTGGAGGAGAGCATGGTGGCTCTTTGTGCAGGTTATGGCCTTTGGAAAGGTTTGGAAAGGGGTTGGAGAAGGAGCCATTCAAAATGATTGAATTTTTGGCTCAAAAACTCATGTTTCTACCCAGAATTCGGCTAGCCGCAGGAAATTCGGTCACCATTCGGTTACTGTCCCAGTAAGCATGTTTTTACAGGGCATTTTCGGTCACTTTTGGTCACCTTTTCGGCTAGCCGCATGGGCCAATTCGGCTAGCCGCATTAGGGCAGATTTCATGAATTTCTGGCAGATTTCAAATGACCATAACGTTTGAACCGTTCATCGGAATTTGGAGTTCTATATACCATTGGAAAGCTCTTGAGATGTAGAATCCAATGGTATTCATATCTTAATAATCAGAGATCGGAAAAGGAAGTGGCTATTGAATCAATGTACCAAGCCTTTATCTCTTTGGAAAGGGATTCTAAACCTAGTTTGGACCCTAGGTTGGAACCCATTGACCCTACCGTTGCATGACCAATTGGGGGAAAATTAAAACTGAGCATGTTTGGCTTGGTGTGCTTCGTCGGTTGTCCAGGAATTTCCGTATATCAATGTAACTTGTCCGAATGCATGTGGAATTGAGTTAATTGGTGCCCAACAACTCCTGTACACCATGGCCCCATCAAAGTAGGACACTATTGACTCATTCTCAATACGTACTCCGTTGGGGATACGTTCGGTGCACGATGGACAACTCTTGACCTAGGATTGACTTGTTCTTCACTCTTGACTCTTGAATCATGTATCCGTAGCTTGTCGTATGTTATGCACTCTAGCTTGTATACTTGTATAACTTTTAACTTAACTTGTAGAATTAGAATGTGACCGGACTTAGAGTGTATCCTTAGGTACCTTGTCTTGCATTGATAAACACGTGTGGATAGACTTGAAAGAGGACTACTCATGGAACTTGGAACTTGACTTGTATCTTGGCTTGACTTGGAGTAGCCCTCAATTTGTTATTTTGTACTCGGGAACCTATCCACGTGTATTTTTCTTGGAGCTTGTGTTGTATGCAAACCATCATCATCATCTGGCATTCATAACCAGCTGCAGACTGAGGATTATAAAGTGGGCCGGATACCGAACACTAGGGTGGGCAGTCGGCTTTGGACGGCGTCCATTGCGTGAATAGCAAGGAGCAGGCGAGGACATTGCTGCTATTCCTAGGACTGGGAGCTAGGATCCCCCTAGAGCCGGACTTTGGGTATTCGTAGTCGGCTTGGACGTTGTCGCGACCCCGGACCGAGTTCGGGGACCAAATCCGAGGTCGGGAGCTAATGTGATGTGAATACGATCATATGGAGTGATGACAATAGTAAAAATAGGTTTATGATCAAGTTTACACGGGTTAATAAAAGAACACACATTCCCCGTGCACGTGATTTCCCACAGGTGTCCGCGGTGAGGATTTTCCAACACACATAACCATTTAGTATATTTGCGGAAGCATATGGCAAATCAAGCATATAAATCATTCCATAGTAACAAGACTGTTTGCATTGAATAACAAGTATCAGAATGAGCAATGCTCTAAAGCGTAACCCAAAAATGCTGTTAAGGTTGGAACATATAACATTTAATTACAATTCCCAAAAAGAATAGAGGCCAACAAAGGCCAATATAGACAAAACAATAACCACCAGAAAACTATCCAAACAACCCCCAAAATGTTTCGCATCTTGGTAGCTCGATGTTTACATAACATCGTCGGCACGCCACTCAACTAGCGGTTGCGGTTCTCCGACCGCCTCCTCTGGCTCCTCCTCGGGATAACCGACAACGGGACCTGAGTACCAAAGCAAAGGGTCAGACACGACGGTCTGGCAGGTAGATGAAAAGATAAGAACATTTAATAATAAAAACCTTTACCTTGGAAAACATGTAAACCTGTTTAACAATGACTTTCAAAAGTAAATGAATCATTTCATTGAAACGCATATGCAGTAATAAAACATGTAAGGTAACCAAGGAAATCGGGAAACAATCAAGATGGCATCCACAAGAAGCTAAATCCTCTATCACCGAAGTGACGTGAGTATCGGGTGTTGACCTCAGTCACTGAAGTGAGGGAGGTGCAACCAATTTACATATACATATACAACAATACGGGGCGGGACCGCGGTAGCAAACCGGGTATCGGGAATCATGGTAGCGAACCGGATATCGGGAACCACGGGAGCGAGCCGGGTATCGGGACGGGACCACAGTTAATAAACCGGGTATCGGGATCCAAGCTGCAGCTGGCGGGACGGGAAGGGATCTCCAAGTCGGTAGATCAGACCGACAAGGTTATCCAAGCTTAGTGGTGCCGACTCATAGGTCAAATCACATAAATCGAGACAGGTATAAAACAAATCCAGTGCAAGGCTATAAGCGGGCGAGACGGGGTGCTCAAGGCACAATCATCATTTCAGTATCGGGTCATGCGCATTGGGGCTAGCACAAGGCAACAAATACAGTTCTGTGCTTTCGGGTTGATAAATCGTAACTCGTAAATTTCGGAAATAAAAGAGTGAAATAAACTTTCGAAATATCAGGATGAGTATTTAGGTTCGAAGTTGATTCAAGTGCATAGGGATCCCGAATGTCTAATTAATAAAACTTGGTACTCCTTGGGTTTGAGGGCATTCCGGCTCCTTATACACTTGAAAGTCTCCAAAATTCCAATGAATGCTTGTGATAATGGTTTCGTTCTCATCCGGGCTCCATACATCACTCTATAGTTCTCTTGGCACAACAAGGCTCCCAAAGAACCTTTCACACTCCATGAAAATGTTTCACTTCAGCTCCAAACACATCCCTTGTGCAACAGCAACCATCGCTCGAGCGGACATTACAGTTCGCTCGAGCGGATGAGCCTCTGGAATGGTTTCTGGGAGGGTTCGCTCGAGCGGACATATGTTCGCTCAAGCGGACCTGCCCAATTCAGGATGGCACGAGCGAACGATTAGTGCGCTCGACCCAACCACTCTCTGGATGGCTGCTGGAAGAGTTCGCTCGAGCGGACACTGGGTTCGCACGAGCGAACAGCTCTCTGGAATGGCACGGACCCTTTCCTGGGCAGTTTGCTCGAGCGAAGTGTCAAGTTCGCTCGACCGAAGTGTCAAGTTCGCTCGAGCGAAGTGTCAAGTTCGCTCGAGCGAACTGTCCAGAACTGAGTTCGGGACGGTTCTGCTCTTCCATTCTTCCCTTCTCTCAAAACCCATATTGAGCCTCTTTCCTACAACATAATGGGAGGCTCTCAACTCCCCTCAATCACTACTCAACCATCATCCAATCTCTCCATTTTTACATTCATACAATCACCAAGAGAAGGAAACATCCATCATCACAAGGATTCACTTAGACATTGTACAAAGATGAACTCAAAGGCTACAATCCATGATTTAAAGACAATAGATGAAACCAAAAGCTAGAAATCATGTTTCAAGACAATAAAGAGGCTTACCAACCCCATTCAAAGCATTTAACATCATTGAATGCAAATAAAACAAGGGATTAATGAAGTAACAATTCAAACACATTTATCATAAAAATCAATGCAAGCTAACTATCCATTCAATCCACTTGCCTCAAGGTCTGAATGCTAGAAATCAATCTATTATTCTCTTCCTCCAAGCCAAGAATGCTATCTACACAAAACCCCCAAATCCAAACCCTAAAATGGGTCAAACCAAGAAACAAGAAGAGATAACCCTCAACAATGACGATAGAGCTCTCTTAAGACTAGAAGAACATGAATCTAAGAGATGAGGGAGGAAGCTTACTTGTACGTTCTTCAAATGGATAAGGTCAGCTCAATGAGGGTCTTGAGTATAGTAGATCCTTCCACAAATGGTATTAAAGAGAAGCTTGCAAGGAGGGGAAGAGGGTGGTGATCTCCATTAGTGCTCTAGGTGTAAGCTTGGTGGAGATTTGGGCAATGGAGAAGCAATGAAAGAAGAAGAGAAAAGGGAAAACCCTAGGTCTCTTGTGCTTGTACTGGAAAAGAGTAAAATGGAAGAGAAGGGTTCTCTATTTAAAGACCATGGGTGTGGGCTCCACCACTAACGAACTCTTTGGGCTGAAATCACTACTATCGAGACCTCAGACGAAGACGACGAAGAAGAGAAAAGTGATCACCGAAATATCTAGTTTCCAAAAAGTATATGTTTCGCGGGTTTTGGAGATATCGACTTTTGGGTACAGATTTCATGTAAAATGATTGTTTTGCCCTCAATACAAGAAAATCGGGTTTCGGGGTTCCGAACGGGTACGGGATCAACATGAAAGTTGTAGGGATTAACAAGAAGAGTAAAACGGAATAGAAATGAAAATCACCGGAATACTAATAATCCCCCAAACATTAGTAAAACTAACCAAAAAAGGGAACCCTAAAAGGTCCCACCAACACAAAGCACTAAAACTCTCCCAAAACAATAAAAGAGCTATTCTAGTCCGAGCTTAGTCAAAAATCGCTAATCAAGCTTAGCACTAACACGCAACATAATTAGTACTAATCGAGGTCACTCAGGTCGGGGTCTTACATCCTCCACCCCTTAGGGCATTTGGTCCTCCAAATGAAATATAAAACTCACCTCGGGTAGGAGATGTGGATACTTCTTCTAAACTTGATCTCGCAATTCCCATGTCGCCTCTTCCGGCCCGTGATTCTCCCAGAGTACTTTCACCCACTGAATAGTCCGATTCCTCAATTCCTGTTCTTTCGAGTCTATGATCTGAATAGGCTTCTCAACATAGGTAGCATCTTCTCTAATTTCTAGCGGCTCATGTAGGAGTACATGTGAAGGATCGGGGATGTACTTCTTCAACATCGACACATGGAAGACGTTGTGTACACCGGATAACTCGGGTGGTAAGGCTAATCTATAAGCCACATCACCAATCTTGCTCACAATGTCATACGGTCCGATGTATTTCCGTGACAACTTGCCCTTCTGCCCAAACCTCAGTGTTCCTCTTGTAGATGACACTTTCAAGAAAACCTTGTCTCCTTCTCTGAACTGTAGATCCCTTCTGTGAGAGTCTGCATATCTCTTCTGTCTACTCCGGGCTACCTTCAAACATTCTTGGATCTGTTTCACTTTGTCACTGGTCTCACTTACTATGGTCGGTCCATGAAAACTGCGGGTGCCAACTTCTTCCCAACACACAGGTGTCCTAGACCTTCTGCCATATAAAGCCTCAAAAGGCGCCATCCCAATGCTCGAGTGGTAGCTGTTGTTGTAAGCAAACTGACACAATGGTAGGGTTTCATCCCATTGAGTCTTGAAGTCCAATACATAAGCACGTAGCATGTCCTCGAGTGTCTGAATCGTCCTCTCTGACTGGCCATCTGTCTGAGGGTGATAAGCTGTACTAAACTGTAACTTCATACCCATAGACTCATGTAGGGTCTTCCAAAACCTCGAGACAAATCTGCTGTCTCTATCGGAAGTAATGGAAACTGGCTGTCCATGTCTACTGACGATCTCGTTGACAAACAACTCTGCTAGGGGTAACATGTGCATCTTCTTCCCTGTCCTCATGGGGATAAAATGGGCTGACTTGGTGAGTCTGTCTACAATCACCCATATCGCATCATTGCCTCTGCTAGTCCTCGGTAGTCCCGAAATAAAGTCCATGGTAATGTGCTCCCACTTCCACTCCGGGATCTCTAATGGCTGCAACAATCCTGGAGGCTTCTGATGTTCTGCCTTTATCAACCGACACGTCATACAACGAGATACAAACGCTGCAATCTCCCTCTTCATGTTGTTCCACCAAAATCTATCCTTCAAGTTCTGATACATCTTTGTGCTGCCTGGGTGCATGGAATACTTCGTACTGTGAGCTTTTGCCATGATGTCATTCCTCAAATCTTCGATGTTAGGCACACAGACGGTTACGATAGTAAAGAACTCCGTCAACAAAACGAAAATCAGGACGTTCTGCTATATGATCTGTAATCTTGGCCAACTCTGGATCCTGCAACTGACCGTCCTTAATCTTCTGGATGAACGAAGGCTCTGACACTGACATATTGGCAATTATGGCACCCTTCCTCAGTGGCTGCATGTCTATCTTCAACTCCTCAAACTGATAAAAAATGCAAGTACCACTCAAATTTGCCATGCCCACTGACTTTCTACTCAAAGCCTCGGCAACTATATTCGCTTTCCCCGGGTGATACTTGATTGGAAAATCATAGTCTTTGATATACTCCATCCATCTCCTCTGCCTCATGTTCAACTCCTTCTGAGAGAATTGATACTGTAGGCTGCGGTGATCAGAATGAACCTCAAACTTCTCTCCGTAGAGGTAATGTCTCCACATCTTCAATGCAAAGACGACCGCTGCCAACTCAAGGTCATGGGTCGCATAATTCTTCTCGTGATCTTTCAACTGCCGGGACCCATATGCTACAACTCTTCCTTCTTGCATCAACACACAACCGAGTCCAATGTTCGAAGCATCGGTAAAGATGGTAAAACCGCCGCTTCCGGATGGCAAAGTAAGGACTGGTGTGGTGGTTAATCTCTTATTCAGCTCTTGAAAGCTGGATTCACACTGGTCCGTCCACTCATAAGGCACATTCTTCCTTGTTAACTTCGTCAACGGTGCTGCAATCGACGAAACCCCTTGTACAAACCTCCGGTAATAGCCTGCCAAACCAAGAAAACTTCTGATTTCTGACACACTTTTTGGTCTTTCCCACTTCACTACTGCTTCAATTTTGGACGGGTCTACTGATAATCCTTCCTTAGGGATAATATGTCCCAAAAATGCGACTTGTTCTAACCAAAATTCACACTTGTTGAGCTTCGCATACAACCAATTCTCTCTCAAAAGCTGCAATGCAATCCTCAGATGCTCTTCATGCTCTTCTCTGGTCTTGGAGTACACCAGAATATCTTCTATGAACACCACTACAAATTGATCTAGGTATTGTGCAAAGATCTTGTTCATCAAAGCCATGAACACTGCCAGTGCATTGGTCAACCCAAATGGCATCACTAGAAACTCATAGTCGCCATATCTTGTCCGGAAAGCTGTCTTCAACACATCTGATTCCCTAACTCTCAGCTGATGATAACCGGATCTCAAACCAATCTTCGAAAAGTACGAGGCACCTTGTAACTGATCAAACAGTTCATCTATCATCGGCAATGGATATTTGTTCTTGATGGTTACTTGGTTCAATCTCCGGTAGTCAATACACATCCTCATCGAACCATCCTTTTTCTTCACAAGTAAAACCGGAGCTCCCCACGGTGAAATACTAGGCCTCAAAAAACCTTTGTCCAACAACTCTTGCAATTGTATCTTCAACTCTCCTAATTCCGCCGGAGCCATTCTATATAGTGCAATAGATATCGGAGCGGTCCCCGGTAATAACTCAATGGTGAAATCAATTTCTCTCATGGGTGGTAATCCCGGAATCTCCTCCGGAAATACATCCTGGAACTCGCAAACAATAGGGATCTCCTCCACCCCTTGGGACCGTTTATCCTCCGTGATAAACGCCAAATAGGCTTCACATCCACTTCTCAAAAGTCTATCAGCCTTCAACAACGAGACAAACCCTGCATGAGGATTTCTCCTCTCTCCTTGGAATAACACCCCTGCTGGTGTCTCATCCAACTTGAATGTGAGGGTTTTATGGAAACAATCCATTGTGGCATGGTACCCTGCCAGCCAATCCATCCCTAGGATGACATCAAAATCCTTCATCTCCAACAGAATAAGATCTGCGGGTAGTACAACTTCTCCTATCCGAACTGTACAACTAGGGTAATGAACCGTACACACAACTTGTTTTCCTACTGGTGTAGCTACAGTCAAAATATACTCAAGATCTCTACCATGCACATCAATCAATCTAGAAAATGCATAGGATATGAACGAATGCGTAGACCCAGGGTCAAATAATATTCTAGCTTCTATCCCACTGACAAGAAGTGTACCTTCCACAACATTGCCTGCTGCCTCTGCATCAGCTCTGTTGACTGCATACACTTGTCCTCGCTGCTGTGGCCTGATAGGTGCCTGCTGTTGCCTGCCTTGAGGGGCATTTCTGTTCTGTTGCGGTGGACGTAGAATATACTGCTGTCCTTGTTGACGGGCCTGCTGCTGCTGGGGTCTATACTGCTGCGGTGGTGCCTGTTGCTGAAGTGGCCTTGCTTGATTCTGCACTACCAGTGCTTTCTGTGGCGGTGCTGGACGCGGTGCTCCTTGAGGCTACTGATTCTGCCTATTTGGTCTTGGGTAATTTCTCATCTGATGATCCATGGAGCCACATCTAAAGCACGCTCCGGTGATGGTACGGCATTAGGCACTCTCATGGTTTTTGCCACAGTGGATACAAACGTGCTGCACATTGTGGTCTTGCCTCTGCCTCTTGTTCTGCTGATTCAGGGACGTGACACTTGTTGACTAGATTGTAGCAAACATTGTAATTTATGAATTTCTTTTTCAGCTTTAGCTAGATTGTTATTAGAGGTAGTCAACTTAGATTGAACATTTCTTATCTCATTGTCTTTCAAGGTTAATTGATCTTTTAAAACATTTACATCATTCACAAGCCTTTTAGATTCAACTTTTAAACTTTTATTCTTCTTGATTATGACTTCATATATTTCATATAGATCATCATAGGCTTGATGTATATCATTTTCATCATTTTTATCATTTACTTCTTCTTTCCCTATGGTATCATCTATTAAAACATTATGATTTTCATTTTCTTCAGTGGGTGTAAGTAGAAGCCAAGAAATGGAGTTATCATTATCTTCATCATTTTGAAATTCATCATTGTCACTACATTCATCTTCATCATCATCCCAAGTTATGTTTAAAACTTTCTTTCCTTTCTTATCTTTCTTTTCCGACTCTTTAGGGAAGGAACAATTTTGAGCGATGTGACCAAATCCTTTACAATTGTAACATTGCACATCCTTCTTGATAAAAGATCCCAGGGTTCCTCTGAAAATTTTCATTTCTAGATTCCTCAGAATTTCTGAAGTTCTTTCTGTTCTTAAAGAAATTTTTAACCTTCTTAGTGAGCAAGACTGTGTCTTCATCACTCTGACTCTCATTATCATTTTCTTTATGTTGGGAGCTAAGAGCTACACCTTTCTTCTTGATAGGAACTTCAAAATCTAATTCATAAGTGAGAAGATTTCCTCTAAGTTCTTCAATTTTGATATTGTCAACATTTTTACTTTCCGCTATGGCTACAATCTCGGGTTTGAACCTTTTTGGGAGAGATCTTAAGATTTTTCTAACAGCCTTGGGTTCATCCATCTTTTCTCCTAGACCTATGAGGGAATTAACAATCTCCATAAATTTTGTATAAAACTCGTCAAAGGTTTCTTCCTCTTGCATTTTGAGTTCTTCATACTTTGTTGTCAACATTTGAATTTTGGCTATTTTAACTTGGTTAGTCCCTTCATGAGTGGTCTCTAAGGTATCCCAAACTTCCTTAGCTGTATTACAGTTTACTACCCTGTTGAACTCTTCTTGAGACAAGGCACAATATAAGGCATTTTTAGCTTTAGCATTCAAATTTGCCCTATCTTTCTCTCCTTGAGTCCACTCTCTCTTAGGCTTAGGATTGATAGATATAACATACCCTTCCGTATCTTGTTCAGTGATAGTGGGGGCATGGTATCCTTCTTCAATGATATTCCACACATCTAGACTTTGAGATTCTAAGAAGACTTGCATCCTAATCTTCCAATAACGATAATGAGATCCATTAAACAAGGGTGGTCTATTAGTGGCATGACCTTCTCCTAATTGGGCTTTCATAATGACCACAAAATAAAAACACACTCTAAGGATTCTAACTCTAGGTTGTTAGACCTAATCAAGAGCACCTAGACTCTGATACCAATTGAAAGTCCTGGATTGAACGAGAGACGGGGGGGGGGGGGGGGGGGGGGGGTGTTGAATAGGGTGAGCACAAAAACCTAGACCAATTTTAAAAGTCTATAACCAATTATGCTTTGGTAAATGTCAATTAATTTGAATACATGTGATGACTCTAAGAAGTACATAAGTATGTGATCTAAACATCAAGCATGTGAACTATAAGCATAGATTATAAGCATCAACCATACACATGTGATCATCATTCATTGACATAAACATCAACCATAACACTAGACTTTATAGTGGTTCAGCCAACGTGCCTACATCCACTCCCGGCTTTCCCTACCGGATTTTTCACTATCTCAAATATGAGGTTTGGGTTCACCTCCAACCTTACAAAACAACACTATGCTTTTCTAGGCTTAGCATTAACCTTTACAACCACTCTTTATGCTTTTAAGGCTAAGCAATAACCTTTACAACATGAAATTTTTCTCTCAAATTTATGCCTAAATATGCATTTGGAAGAGAATAATTAAGAACAACTTAATGCCTCTAATTAGGCTGATTTGAAAAAGAAATCTCAACTTCTATGTAAGTGCATGATGATTGAAAATTCCTAAGAATGATGCATATACATAAAACTTTCTATCTCTTAAAAATGAATGCACATAAATGATGCTGAGATGAAAAGTATGTAAGTGAGATAGAAGTTAATGAGCCACACATGTTCTAAAAGATTAACAAACTAGTTTTTGAAAGTTGTTAATTAATAACTAGTTATCTTGTTTTAGAAAACATGAAACTAAACATGTGGAACTCAAGCAAATGTTGAAGACATAAAGCTAATCATGTTTAAAGTTCTAAGCATATTATGAAGACAACATTTGAACAAGTTAAACAAACATTTGATCATGCTATTAAATTGTCACGACCCCGGACCGGGTCCCAACGGTCCAATCCGGGATCGGGACTAATTGAGTAATAACAATAATGGTGATAAGAGTATGTTTGGTGCCAATACGTACACGGGCTAATAAAGAGCACACACTACCCGTGCACGTGATTTCCCACAGGAATTCGCGGTGAGGATCTCACAACAACATTAAACATTTTGTATAATTGCGGAAGCGTATGGCAAATCATGCATATAATTCATTTCCATAAAACATAAGACTAATTGCATTTAAGTATCAAGTATCAGAATGAGCAATGTTCTAAAGCTTAACCCAAAAGTACTGTTAAAGTTTTAAACAAATATCTCTTAGTTTCCCAAAATTAGAGGCCAACAAAGGCCAATATAAACAAAACAATGTCCACCAAAAGTATCAATAAAAGACACCCCCAAAATGTTTCGCATCTCTCGAGACGACCGGATGTTTAAACAACATCATCGGCACGCCACTCCACTAATTGCTGCGGTTCTCCGACCGCCTCCTCATGCTCATCCTCGGGAAAGTCAACATTGGAACCTGAGTACCAAAAGTGGGTCAAACACGACGGTTTGGCAGGCGGGTGAAAAGATACGATAATAAATGAAATTACCTTTGAAAGCATTGAAATCTGTATACATGATGATCTTCATGAAAAGATAATTTATTTAATCAAAAATATGCATGTAAAAACAAGTAAAGGTACCAAAGAAACAGGAACAACAAGATGGCATCCACAAGAAGCTAAATCCTTTATCACCGAAGTGACAAGAGTCTATCGGGGTGTTGATCTCAGTCACCGAAGTGAGGAGGTGCAACAATATTTACATATACATAAGTAATAATACGGGACGGGACCACGGTAGCAAACCGGTATTGGGAACCACGGGAGCGAGCCGGGTATCGGGACGGGACCACGGTTAATAAACCGGGTATCGGGATCCAAACTGCAGCTAGCAGGACGGGAGGGGGAATCTCCAAGTCAGTGGATCAGACTGACAAGGTTATCCAAGCTTAGTGGTATCGACACATGGGTCACACGCGGGAAAACAAAACAAATACATATAACGAGACAGGGTGCTCATAAGTACAAAAGTATATCTGTATCGGTCGGGCATGTACGGGCTAGCAACAATGCTAAAAACATGAATTCCAATACTGTCGGGCAAGTCTAGTCTTAAAACACGAGATTTAAAATGTACAAGTGAAATTCGGTTCGCATTAAAGTATGAATGGATTTCTCATATTCTCCGGGCTAAGTGTTGAAAGTCCAAGATTTGAATCAATGTAAATAGGGTCCCGTATGTTAGGTTGATATACATTTGGTACTCTTAAAAATTGAAAACATTCCGGGGCCTTATATACATTAACAAATCTAAAAGACCTAACCAACAAAATCATGACGATGGAATTTCTCCTTCTGTACAGTTCCTCACCCTTCTCCAATACAGTTCCCTAGGGTTCTTCAAGAAGACAACAATACAATTGCTGTCGGTCAGTTCCTCGGTTGGCTGTCGGTCAGCCGAACTGGGGTGTCGGCTGGCCGACAGCTGACCGACACTGACTGTCAGATCTACACACATCAGGAAGTCTGTTGCTCTCTGGAAAATGAACCGAAAGGTCTGTCGGTTGTCTCTCGGTCGACCGAACTAGGGAGTTTGGTTAGCCGACAGCTGACCGACAGATTTCCTGATGGAAATTTGCTCTCTGGAATTCGGACCAAGAGGCTGTTGGTTCACATGTCGGCTGGGTGTCGGTTAGGAATCGGTTGACCGACACTTCTGCATCAGAAGTTGCAGAAAAATGCAACTCACTGTTATTTGAGCCGACAGGTCGCCGGTTGGCTTTCGGTCGACCGACATGGGATGTCGGTCGGCCGACAGATGACCGACAACAAACCGACGCTGCACAGTCAGTTCCGTTTCAAGTCAGATTTTTCTGCTGTCTTTCTTCCCTTATTCACATACAACCTGGGCACCCTTCTTTGTACACTTTGAGGGTTTGAAAACTTCATTCAAACCCATTCATTCTACCAACACAAACACCCCCAATCCTCTCCTTCCCATCCACATTCCACCTCATCCATTCTTCCATCAAATCCTTCCATTCCATCCACATTCAACCAAAAGAAATCCATTCTAACATGAGTTAAAATTCCAATCCAATAAGCTATGACATTTTCAATATGCACAAGAGAGAAATAGACTAACATTATGCATTTCCAAATCAATGTGAATCATGAGGAAAACATGAATAGTGAGAATGTGAAACATCAATGTATGAAGTAAAAAGCCACATTTTCAATAAAACATGTAAATATCAAATCATCCACTTGCATTAGGTCTTCTAACAAGCAAATCGAAGCTCTAAACCAAATTTCCAAGCCAAGATCCAAGCTACAAGAAAAACCCCCAAAACAAACCCTAAAATGGAAAAAACCAAACCAAAACACAAAGGAAACCTCCAATAATCAAAACAAAGCTTCTCAAAGGCTAGGAGAATACAAATACAAAAGGTTACAAGGATCCCTTACTTGGAAGTTCTTCAAAAGCAAGAGGTTGTTCAAAGGAAATCTTGAAAAGCTTGGTTTTCTCCAAAAATGGCATCAATGGATAGCTCTTGTGAAGAGGATGAAGATGGTAAAGTCCAATCTTGGTTTAGCAATGGTTTAGTGGTGCTATGAGATGGAGAAAGCAAGAAAGAAATGGAGGAAACTCATGGCTGCTAGGATTCATCTCTTAGCACATTAATTAGGGCAAGGAAGAAGAGAAGAGAAAAAGGGTTCTCTTTATATATCAAAGGTGAAGTGGGTCCCACAACTTAAAGTACTAGTCGGGCTAAAAACATGCATTTCGGGGTCTCAAATGCGTTCGACGAAGAAGGAAAAGTTGATCAGCAAAATTTCTAGTTTCTAAAAAGTATATATTTCGCGGGTTTCGGGGACATCAAATTTTGGGTACTGATTTCATGTAAAAAGACTGTTTTGCCCTCAATGCTAGGAAAAATCGGGTTTCGGGGTTCCGGACGGGCACGGGTTCAATATGAAAGTTGTAGGGATCGACGAGACGAGTAAAACATGACACGAACAAAATCACAAGAATCTCGAATAATCCCCAAAGTAAATTCAAGACTAATAAAAAGGAACCCCCAAAGGGTCCCACTAAGCACAAGACACTTAGAACTCCCAAAAAGCTATAAAATAGCTATTCTAATCTAAGCTAGTCAAATTCTAATCACCACGCTTAGCACTAACACGCAACTTAATTAGTACTAATCTAGTCACTCGGGTCGGGGTCTTACATAAATGAAACAATGATTTTAAAAACCAAGCATGAATTAATCTTGGGACAAAGGAAGCACACCCATTTGAAGAATCAAGGCTTGAAATAATGGATTAACCCTCCTAATCTCCCTTTAGCCTAGCTTGGATTGCCCCTCCTTCCTTGGTCTTCAAAGGACTCAAAAACTCTTTTAAAAAGCCAAAGGAAGCACTATATATAAAGCAAAAGAAGGCTCCAACGGCTAGTTAACGGTCATATTTTTATTTTTCAAAAACAACTTTTAGCGGCGGCCAAGGCCACCGGTAAAAGTGGTACATTGGCCGCCAGTAAAAGTCTGATTTTCCCAAAATGTATTTTTCAAAGTATTTTTCTTGTGGGGACTTTGGGCCATGGAATCATGCATGATTTCATGTTTTAAATTAATCTAAAGGAGTTTTAAAACCATGAACCTAAAATGCTTAAGATGATTTGAAACTTTTAAAACCACTGGCTTGCATGATTCAAAAGATTTTCTTTTCAAAAATTAATACATCCAAGCTTAAGAACAAAACATGCATGATACAAAAATTCTGAAAGATTTAAAACAATGCATATGATAATTTAAAAACTTAAGATTATGAATGAAGATAATGTAGAAAATTCCAAGATTAAGAATATGAATGAATGAGAGATTAAGCTATGATGAAACTGAATGTGTCCAATCAAATTGCAACAAATGAAAACCCTAACATAGACCCCTATATTCCCCAGCTTGGAAGTGACCGGAAAAACAGATGGAGACGGAGAAGAAAGAGGACAGAAGAGATACACCCTAGAAAGAAGCCGAGAAAAGATGACAGAGATGGAGAGAAGAAGGAAACTCACAAAGAAACTCGACAACGAGGCTTGGACGGACGGAAACTGGGATCTTAGGGTGGCAGGATGATCTCTCCGGCGAAGACGCAGATGCAGGGGACACTCTCCAGCAGAAGCAAAAGTAGTCCCTCTTCGAGGATGAGCCTCTTTATACAAGGCGAAGATCTTTTCGTATCCCGGAGGACGCGCGTGCAGGACGCCGCCTCGGGCACGCCACTCGTCTCCTCGATATGACTTAGCAGCCAGCAGGGATGCAACACGTGGCAGCATCACACCGCCTTCATAATGATTTGGGCAGACTATTAAACTGCCTCCAGACAGCTGCGCGCCATCAATGCGCATCGGGAGGCAAAACGACACCCAACGCTTTCTCAAAGAGCTACGGGTTCGGTATCGGGAAACTCCCATTTTACTTAGCTCCTGACGCCAAAAGGTTACGGAACCTTCGAGGCCAGGAGCTAGGGGACAATTGTGTGGAGTGTTTTCCCGAAACCGAGGTTACTCCTGACTTCGGTAAACAGTACCATTCAGGGACTGCCTCGACTTCATTTATCCAGCACGGCAATGTGCCAGCTGGCACCAAGATGGAACTAGTCTCGGTAAGAGTACCGACCACGTTCTTCTGGGCTCAGCCTCGTGTGTCTGGGCACCAATATCCGACCTCAGGCCCACTCGACCTCAGTGCTGTCTCCAGTTCGGTCCCTGGCCGAGGTGAACACTGAGCGTCCAATCCCCATTATGAGATGGGACAGCCACATTGCAGAGCGCCCTGACAGATAGAGTGGCCGCCGGCCATCGATAAGGGCTTTTTCCTATCAGCTGATCACATCCACATTTATGTGAGGGATTGAGGAAAGATCCGATGGGACAGAATCCTCACCTACCCCCACTCAGAATCCTAGGTATGGGCTGATGGGACAAGCTGTCTCACCTACCTCCACTCAGGAAGCCTCCACTCCTCTATATATACCTGCATGGTAAGCCCATAACAGGTAAGCAATATACAACTTACACACTATCTTGCCTGATCCTTCTTCTCCCTCATTCCACCTTAGTTCAGTGACTGCACTAACTCAGGCGTCAGAGTGCCTTTGGCTGATAGCAGCCCGGGGCCCTGACTTTTGTCTACCTTTCAGGTTCAGGACTTCATTTACTTCCAGACCAGATAAGCAGCATCATTAAAAACTTCATCATCGTCTAAACCAAGTCCATAATTTTCAGGCACTTACAACTATAAATAAACTCAGTTTCTTCTCCTATCATACGTCTATACATTTCGTATATATATATATATATATCGCTTTGGCTCTGGCCTGGAGGAAGGAGGCTCAAACCTCCCACCAGGAATTGATCCTTGGTGGAAGGGATACGAGTGGGATGCCCTACCAGCAGACCATCCCTATATTACTACATAGTTGAATATTTAGTGTGTGCGCGCTGGCCAATGGCTCCATATTAGAAACTGGAGGAGTGGATGATATTGCACAAAAGGCATGAGTGAATTTTCAGCTCAAATCTAATAACATTCGTCGTTCAAAACAAGAGTGATCAAGAGGCACAATTTAACGGTTTAAAAAATGTCAGCTTCACATGATAGTAATCAGAAGGTGGGTGACTTTTGAACGAGATGAGACTTCACCCTGTAATAGCTCTGTACCAAGATATAGATTGAATAGATTAATCCTAGTAGATCAACAACCAAGAAATGAAGGGATAAACATATAGTATTCAATTTTTTTTTATAGAAATCCTATCAAGGATATTACTTCATCTAACTATTGTTGGCCTAGTGGGTCCAGACCAAGTGGCTTCATGGTCATGGGTATTATGGTAATTGTACCGGAACTTCCTTATTGACTAAGATAGGGTTTTTTGGCGATAAGAAAGAGAACATTATATATTCATGTAATGTGTAACCCATGATGTAATACAACTGATCATATAGAGAGTGAACTCAAGGAGAATCGAGTTTCTTTCCCGTGGACATAGGCAAGCTTGCCGAACCACGTGATTCTCTTGTGTGTGTTTGCTTGTTCTTGTGTGGTTGATTGTTCGTTCGATCGCTGATTCATGTTTCCGCAAACACGTGCACAACAAGTGGTATCAGAGGCTAAGGTTTTCAAGATTGTAGTGCTGCGTTGCGATCGGCGGATCGGATCAAGGGTATCCAAATTTCTACGCGTGGTTCTTCATCACAGAAAAGAGAGATTGTTTCCGATCTCTATTGGACCACACTGATCAAGGGTTTCCCATTCTAGGGAGATCTTGAAGAAGCAGAATGAGATTGGTTCATATCTTTGTTTGGGCCGCATGATCTGAAGTTGCAGAGAACATCAGAAGGGGGATCGATCGTCCCAGGACATCGCCGGACTTCCGCGCATCACTAGAGAAGAAGCACCGCCACATTTGCCACAGGGAAACTTAAGGTTAGTGAAAGTTGTTTGTGTTTCTTGATTACTTAATTGAGATAGGGAACAACACTGTGAACACTACCATGATCAAACTCAACCATACCAATTGGTTGATTAGGAAACCTAAGATGGAGGATATCTTCTATTGCAAAGACCTCTATGATCCCATTAAGAGGGATAAAACCCGACCAAAAGAGATGTCTGATCCAGATTAGAAAAAGATGTTTAGAAAGACCATTGGTCACATCATACAATGGGTGGATAACAACATATTTCATCACGTGTCTAATGAAACAAATGCGAATACCCTTTGGAAGAAGTTAGAAGAAAGATATGAGAAGAAAACTGCAATGAACAAAACTTTTCTGATTAGAAAGCTTGTTAACATGAAATTCAAGGAGGGTGGTAAAATTGAAGATCACATAAATGAATTTCAATATGTTATGAATGAATCAGCCACAATGAAGATTGTCCTTGATGATGAGATGCAAGCTTTATTTCTTTTAAGCTCTTTACAAGATACATGGGAAACACTAGTTGTTTTTATTAGTAACTCTACTCCAGATGGTGTGTTATTAATGAGTCAGGTTATTAGTAGCTTGTTGAGTGAAGAAACAAGAAGGAAAACTGCAGGGACGGATAATGCACAGGCCTTTGTTACTGAGAAAAGGGGGAGGAGTAAGAGTAGGGGACCAAAGGGGGGTCGTGGCAAATCTAGAGGTGGATCACAGACTAAGAAAAAGTCTAGAAAATGCTTTCATTGTGGCAAGGAGGGTCACATTAAGAAGAATTGCTTTGCCTTGAATGAAAAGAAAAATGCTAACAATGAGCGAAAGAATGACACTAACACTACGGTTACTTTGGATAATGAAGTAATGGTACTGGCTAATGAAGCTGAAGAGTGTTTGAGAGTTGCAAATGATTAGGTTGAGTGGGTTCTTGACACAGCGGAATCCTACCATGCTACTCCTGATGGACATGGCTTTTTTTCTTCCTCTCTCTTCCGTCCCGGGGCTACCGTGAGGCCCGTGGAGGGGAAAAAAACGCGAGCATCAACATTTTTGTACAGCTATGCCAGATATTCTATTCTACTTGGAATTTAGAAATGATGATCCGGAGATCCACCTTCACAAGTAGAAAAGGAAATCAACTTTTTTCTAGCTTTCCATTGCACATATATTTAAGAAAAGAAACAAGGTTTTTTGAATGCCGTGAGAGGCGATTTTTCTTTATTTGCTGTGAAAGGCGGTTTTGCCGTAAAAGGCGATGTTCGTTGTGAAAGGCGATTTACAAATCTTATCAATAATGAAAGACAAGAATTGTGATTTTTTTTGTCTCTTTAAAAAATACAAAATACAATAGAAAAGTAAGAAAAGGAATTCTGACTTCTTAGGAGATTGTAGGGACTCATTTAGATCGACGGTCGCAAGTCATGTATGGACTTCGCCATCATCCTTCAGATGAGAATATATGATGCTTTGATTCTTTTGGCTTGGCTTGGACTTTGGATTTTTAGAGGATAAAGACCAAGGGGAGGTCCTATATCCAATAAAAAATCGAGTAGACGAGCTGAAAAGCTGCGTCTAGGCCATGTTGGATAGAAAGAGATGGCCTTGGGGGGTGGCCCCCAAGGGACTTCAATCACCTTGTGGTGTTTGTTGCAATAGAGTTTCTTTAAAGTAGCGGGGATTTTTCGGGATTCTCTTCTTGGATTTCTCTCTTTGGCTCTTGGATTTCTGGATCCTTGTGTGTGTGGCCCTCTGTGTGTCTTTCTCCTGGAATGACCCCCTTTTATAGGGCTTTGGTAGCTATGGGGTGGGTTTATGAGCATTGATGAGCATTGATGGCATTGATGCTCCATGATGGGAGGAGTTACAAGTTTTTATTTCATGATTATGTAACTCCTTTTTCTTGGCTTTTGATTGGCTGATGGAGAATGATGGGCATTTAATTGCCTTTAAACTCCATGATGAGAGGAGTTTCATGATTTATTGTCATGATTGCTTTGATTTGTAACTCCTCTTTCCTTGCTTCTGATTGGGCCATCCAAAATAATGAGTTAATGACGGCATTAACTTGTCATAAAACAGGTCATTTAACTACATTAAGTGGTTGCCAGAGTGCTCGAAGAGTCGTGGGCCATACCGCATCTTTTGGAATTCTTCTTGCGATGGTCGTCGATGGATCCACATGTTGTTTGATGCCGGAGGGCGATGCAACTTCAGACACTAATTGATATCAGTGAGCCGGTAACATTTGTCCTGTCGATTTCTCAATCGGTCGGACAGAAAGTGTACTTTCTTGGTTGGCCGGTTGGCAATTTTGAAGCATGCAATGGTGATCACATTCTTTCGATGGTAGATCCGAGATGTTGGTGAAGATTAACTGATTTCGAGCACCAAAAATTAGATTTTCGGAAAACCACAGTGGCCGGAATTCTCGAAATGCAAAAAGGGTTGGAAAATGGCCCTTTCGGTGGAAATCTGGCGACCCAGATTTCCAGGGTCGCCAGCGACCATGGGGATTTCCCCCTTTTTGGTCGCCGTGTTTGGCCGTTTCTCGATCTTTTTCAATCCTTTTTTCTCTTGTATTTTTCTTGACATTCTCCCTCATTTATTGACTTGATTCTCCTGCAGAAAACTTGATGAGAAGCCGTGCTAATCGGAGCACAAAGTTTCCTATTTTCTGGAAAAGCCGAAGACTTTGTTGCCGATTTTCCGTCAGAAGTCAAAACTAGGTCAAACGATGTTGTAATGACCTAAAATTTGAGGTGAAGCCTTCTGAGCAGTAGATAAGACCAACCATATGCTTTTGTCTGAGTTTTGAAGCCGTGTGGGGTCCTGTCACCAGTAGACTTGATTTTGTTGCGAGGGAGATGTCGCGCTTTGATGTGTGGTCCATTGATGTCCGATTGACCTGAAATTTGACAGAGAGCCTATTGGAGTCATTTTGAGATGATCCATTAGCTCTGATTTGGATTTCATGGTCCCGGGAGGCTCTGCCGCTGGGAGGCTTGATTTTATTTCCTAGCGTCAAAGTCGGGTCAAACGTCGTCAGAATGACTAGAAATTTGACGTGTAGCCCTTTGGAAGCATGTTAAAGCCATCCAGGTGCTTTGTTTGATGAATGATGGCCTCGGTGGTTCTCGCCGCCGTGAGGCTTGATTTTACTGCTCGAGGGTTGATGGAGAGTCAAACGTTGTCGGTTTGACTTAAAATTTGACACAGAGCCTTTTGGAGGTATTTTGGGACCATCTGTAGGCTCTGATAGAAGTTTTGATGCCTTTGACATTGTCGTCGCCAGGGCGCCTGTTCAGCTACCGGAGGAGTGAAGTTAAGCCAAATGATGCTGGAATGACTCGAAACTTCATGTATACTCTTCTTTTGGCTGTTTTGAAGAATCTTGCAGTTTTTGCTTGATTATGACAAGATTTGACGCTTGAAGTTGCATTGCCTGTTTGTGGTAGGATGCGGCTTCATGTAGCTTCTTGATGTTGAAGAGGCAAAGTGACATTTTTGGGGTCAACAAATGCCCCCTCGAGGTACAGCGACAAGTTGCATAACTTTTGGAGTCGATGTGTCTCGAAGAGAAATTTGAAGGAGAGTTTCTAACTTGACCAAGAGTCTTGAGCAATTTATTTTGGTAGAGTAACCTTTTGAGTTTTCAAGGGGATTGTATGGTAGTGAGAGGGATCATGTACCATCTCAAGGCAAAATTTTGAAAATGACATTTGAATTTGGTTTTTTCTTTTTTTTTTTTTTTTTTTTTTAAATTTGGATTTTCCCTTTTGACCTTGTGAACCTAAAGGCTTTATGTGGTACATTAGGTGGTCAAGAAAGGTTTTTTGGTTTTTTTTTTTTGACGTTGTGACCTAACAAGCTATATGTGGCAGGTTAGTGGGTCGGGGTTTGATTTTGGTTTTAACCATGTGACCTAACAAGCTGTATGTGGTGAGTTACGGGGCCAGGATTTGGTTTTTGATTTTTCCCTTGTGACCTAACAAGCTGTATGTGGCAAGTTAGGGGGACAAGGGTGTGGTTTTTTGTGGAATGTCAATTTCAAGATTTTGGCTTAATTTGGTTCATGAGGTTGGATGGTTTGGATTTTTGGAAACTCATGAGGCTTGGATATTTTTGTGGTCCAATCAACAAAAGAGGCATGGAACCATTTTGTATGCTCTTGGTAAGAGGGATTTTTGACTAAAAGCCTCTTTTAGTGCCTAGGTGGTCAAACCTAGCTCATATGGGCTAACCCATGGGACCTTAAGTTTTAGAGATGGCTTAGATCTCACGTGGTGTCATTTTGTAGAGAATATCTAAAAATATCTCCTTTTCGGTAGAGAATATCTAAAAATATCCTTACTTGGAGAGAATCTCTCAAGTTTCCTATCTTTTGGGAGAGAACATCTCAAAGAATCTTTCTTTTGGGAAGGTTGCTAATTTGTAGCACTTACCTCCTTTCTTTTCTTCTTGTTTCCTCTTTTGGTTTGCTCTCTTTTATAAAAGTAAGGGGAGATTGGATCACTTGCTTTATTGTTTTCTTTTGCAAAAATCTTCAAGAGTGCTTCAAGACCAATAACTTCTCTTCTTCTTCAAAGATCTTCAAGTTCTCTTTCTTCTCCATCCATGGCTTCAAGTAAGTTTCATTTTCCATAAAGAAAACTCCATGTAGAAGTAGGATAATGAGAAATTCTTCTTTTCTTTTTCTTTCTTTCTTTTTTTTTTTTTTCGTTTTCTTTTCCCCATGGTGCTCTCTTTTTTTTTTGTCCGTGTTCTTTTTTTTTTTTTTCTGTAGGTACTCCTTTTTTCTTTTCTCTTTTTTTTTTTTTTTTGAGGTGGTTGCTTCTCTCTCTGTTTTTTTTTCCACCATGATAATGAGGTTTATGCAAATCAAGATGTTCATGCATTTTTTTTATGCATCAAACAAAAGGCTAGGATTTCTAGGTCAAGTCAACATGAGTTTTGACTTGGATAAAGCTTGATTGGTTTTGACCAAGTTGGGTTAGAATTGGTCAAACTTTGGTCAAGGGTTTCCTAACATCTAATGCATGACAACTTTCCTTCTATGCATGATTTTTGTAAGTTGGATTGGAAACATGATAATGCATACTTGAAAGTCTTTTGCAAGTTTTAGGATTTGGAGCTCGCAGCAATGTTGAGCCCTTTCCTAGTCTTGCGGAGATTTGAGAAGACTAGCTTGATCTCGCAGCAATGTTTGAGTTCAAGTCTTCTTTGAGAGTTCTCCATTGACTATGATCTTGCAGTGATGTTGAGCTCGTCTTCAAGCTTCCTATCTTTTTTGGGGTGTTTCCCTTTTTTTTCGGAAGTGCCTCGGAATCTTGCCAAAATTTCGCTAGAATTTTTTAGTAAAATTCTATCATTTCGATGATTGATTTTTTTTCCATCCTTTGCAGGTAGTTCTTCCAGAATGAACAAGGGTAAGGGGTCTGTTATTGACGCACCTCGCCGGTCTGCCAGATCTTTTAATGCGGCCGTATAGGAGGCCTAGGAGAGAGTCCAGTATGTCGAGTGGAATTTGGAAGAGTGCAACTCCCTCAACCATGATGAGGTGAGACAGCGATTGATTGCTCTCAAGGATGAGGAATTCTACAAGATAGTGGTAAGCAGCCATCCTTGGGTCACGGACGATCAGAGCATTGTGCCCAAGCCTACCTTCTTCTTTGGTGATGCAGTCCTTGACGACTTGACATATCAAAGAAGATGTTTTCAGTTCTCTTACGCGGCAGATGGTGAGGAGAGAACTATTTCTACCCAGTCAACCTTCGATCACATTATCTTGATCATGAGCCTTTCTCCCACATGCCCTAAGAGGGAAGATCCTCCAAGCTGGGTGAAGAGGACTAATGTGATCAAAACCTGGGTTTTTGTTGGTGGCCCTTCTAGATATGCAGAGAAGTCGCCTTTCCATATGGACATGTCGATGCCGGCCAGCGGCTACCACTGTTTTGATCATCCGTCGGTCGATTTGAGACCGATAAGCCTTGGCATTTTTCGGGGTGACGGTAGCAATTGGGTGAAGCCTTTTCGACTTTGTGGCCGTTTCAGTGCTGACTCAAGCTGGGAATCATGGATTGATCACACCTTATAGGTTGGTGGGGCCATTTTGAAGGATGCAGAGATCTTTGACGCGGTTTGCGCTTTTCAGCAAATCGTGGTTTTCTTCGATGAAGCCTTCATGGCCATGTTGGAGTCATTCCTTCCACAAACCAACACCTTCATGTTATGAATGGTGAGATTGGTTTTTCTTTGAAGGAATTGAGTGCCATCACCGGGTTGCCTATCCTCGGTAAACTCTATGAGGAGTTCATGCCTATTGACAGCGTCCCTGAGGAGCAATCTAAGGAGTTCAGGCTTTCGTACTTTTAGCTTGTCGTCTTCTACGATTTTTTGAAGGAGAAGGAAGGCTCGAAAGTTAGGTGCAGCAGTTGGAAGAGTTGTAGCACTTTGTCTCCCAACTTCTTTGACAACAGGGAGTCTTTTAATAGTATGGTCCAGGATGCTAGGGCTAAAAACCCGGGTTTGAAGAAGATCTCTGTCATGCGAGAAAATTTGAAGAAATTCGCAAGCACAGACGCCATTTTTCTGACATTGTACTGCGGAGATATCTCGCTATTTACCTCACTTATTGGCTGGGTGAGGCTGTTTTTACTGGAGGAGATGGAATGCACATTAGGCCACATTGTATTTTTCTGGCTTGTTAGATGGCATTCGGAGAGCGGCTGGCTTCGGTGCCTGCTTTTTACTCCTATTTGTTTATCGAACTGCAGGCTGCTGCTTTTCTGGTTCAGCTTGGTGATGGACCCTGGTTTTCCGTCCTCTCCTTCCGCCCCGGGGGCTGCCTGGGTCTCACCGGAGGAGGAAAAACACGGGTATCAACATTTTTGTACGGGTATGCTAGATTTACTATTCTACTTGGAATTTGGAATTGTGATGATCCGGAGATTCACCTTCACAAGTAGAAAGGAAATCGATCATTCTTTCTAACTTTTCAAATTGTATAAATATTTAAGAAAAGAGACAAGTTTGTTTTGAATGCCGTAAGAGGTTTTTTTTTGTTTGTTTGCCGTGAAAGGCGATTTACAAATCTCATCAAATATGAAAGACAAGAATTGTGATTTTTGTTTGTCTCTTTAAAAAATACAAAATACAATAGAAAAGAAAGAAAAAGGATCTAACTTCTCAGGAGATTGCGGGGACACGTTCAGATCGACGGTCGCAAGTCATGTATGGACTTCGCCATCGTCCTTAAAATGAGAATCTTGATGCTTCGATTCTTCGGCTTTGCTCCAACCTCAGTTTTTTGAGGATAAGGACCAAGGGGAAGTCCTATATCTAATAAAAAACTAAGTAAACGGGCTGAAAAGCCGCGTTTAGGCCATGTTGGATAGCAGAAGGGGACCTTGGGAGGGTGGCCTCCCAATGGACTTTGATCACCTTGTGGTGTTTCTTGCAGCAGAGCAGCAGGACTTCGTCTCTCTCTTGAATTTTCTGGATTTTAGGGGATTGGGATCACATCACATTCTTCTTGGAATGGACCTCCTTTTATCGGCTCTTGGTAGCCATGAGGTGGTTTATGGGCATTGATGGCCATGATGAGAGAATTGATGAGGAGTTACAAGCTTTTATTCTTTGATTTTGTAACTTCTTTTTCATGGCTTGGGATTGGCCGATGGAGAATGATGGGCATTTAATCGCCTTTAATCTCCATGATGAGGGGAGTTTCATAGTTTTAATGCCATGGTTGCTTGGACTTGTAACTCCCGTATGCTTGAATCTGATTGGGCCGTCCAAAATAATGAGTTAATGACCGCGTTAAGTAGTCATAAACGGGCCAATTAACAGCATTAAGTGGTCACCGGGGCATGTGAAGAGTCGCGGGCCGCGCTGCGTCCTTTGGGATTCTTCTTGTGATGATCGCTAATGGATCCCCACGCTATTTGATGTCGGATTGCGATGCAGTTTCAGACATTGATTGATGTTGGTGGGCCAGTGACATCTGTCTTGTCGATTTCTCGATCGGTCGGACAAAAAGTGTACTTTCTTGGTTTCACGACCCCGGACCGGGTTCGGGGACCAAATCCGGGATCGGGACTAATTGAGTGAAGCCAACGATGTAATCATATGAAGTAATGACAATAATTAAAGGTATGTTTAATGCCCAAGCGTACACGGGTAGATAAAACACACATCTCCGTGCACGTGATTTCCCACAGGTGTCCGCGGTGAGGATTTTTCCAACACACATAAACATTTAGTAAGATTGCGGAAGCGTATGGCAAATCAAGCATAGAAATCATTTCCATAATAACAAGACTATTTGCATTTGATCAACAAGTATCAGAATGAGCAATGTTCTAAAGCGTTACCCAAAATATACTGTTAGAGTTAGAACATATATCATTTAATTACAGTTCCCAAAATTAGAGGCCAATGAAGCCAATAAACAAAACAATATCCACCAAAAACTATCAATAACGATTCCTCTAAAATGTTTCGCAACTCTCGAGGTAACCGGATGTTTAAACAACATCATCGGCGCGCCACTCTACTAGCTGCTGTGGTTCTCCGACCGCCACCTCTGGCTCCTCCTCGGGGAAACCAACAACGGGACCTAAGTACCCAAAGCAAAGGGGGTCAGACACGACGGTCTGACAGGTAGATAAAAAGTATAAACATTTAATGATAAAACCTTTACCTTGGAAAACATTTAAACCTGTCTAAATAATACTTTCGTGAGCAAATGCATCGTTTAAATTAAAACATCTATGCAAAGTAAAACAGATAGAGGTAACCAAGGAATACAGGAAACGAGCAAGATGGCAACCACACAAAGCTAAATCCTCTATCACCGAAGTGATAGAGCAAGCAAGTCAAGGCGTTGACCTCAGTCACCGAAGTGAGGAGGTACAACGAAATACATATACATATATGCTATATACAAGACACGACCACGGTAGCGAGCCGGGCATCAGGAACCACAGTAGCAATCTGCGGTATTAGGACAAGACCACAGTTAAATAACCGGGTAGCAAGATCCAAACTGCAGCTGGCGGGACAAGAGGGGGATCACCTAGTCAGTAGATCAGACTAACAAGGTATCCAAGCTTAGTGGTGCCGACTCATAGGTCAAAACATGGAAATCAAGGCATGTGTAAAAAAATAATCAAGTACAAGACTATAATCGGACAAGACGTGGGTGCTCAAGGCACAGCTATCATATCAGGTCTGTCATGTATATCAAAACTAGTAAAACAGTACAAGTATACTTTCAATGTTTTCGGGAATAAACAGTAAAATAACCTTTCGAAATGTAAAGACAGTGCCGGGGTTAAAAGCTAATTCAAGTGAATAGGGATCCCGTTTGCCTATTAGAAATTATTTGGTACTCCTTTGATTTGAAGACATCCCGGGTTCCTTAGGCACTTGAGAATTTCCAACTCCAATGAATTCATGCGATTATGGTTTCTTTCTCAACCGAGCTTCAACGACAGTTATGAGTCTTCTCATCATGATGGGGGCGTTAACCAACCTCCCTCCATAGTTAGGATATTTGTTCTTTGCTTCCAAAGTGGCCCCAGATGAACAGTACACGTCGCTCGAGCAGTCATGGAGTTCGCTCGAGCGATGTGCTCTCTGGAATGGCTTTCTGGGAGGGTTCGCTCGAGCGGACAAAGGTTCGCTCGAGCGGACCTGCCCAGTTCAGGATGGCACGAGCGAACGAATTGTACGCTCAAGCCAACCATTCTCTGGATGCCTGTTGGAGGAGTTCGCTAGAGCGGACATGAGGTTCGCACGAGCGAACCACTCTTTGGAATGGCACGAACCCTTTCCTGGGCAGTTCGTTCGAGCGATGGTCAGGTTCGCTCGAGCGAACTGTCCAGAACTGGTTTCGTGGACAGCTCTTTTCTCCATTCTCCTTCTCTTACAAATCCACATTTCTTGAGGTTCTATCATGCACTAAAGAGGGCATGTAAGCACCTCAACATCCTCTTCAAACTCCATCAAAACTTCTCACAACCTCCACAAATGATTCATTCATTCATACATTTTCCCATTCAATCAAAAGAGAAGGACATAACCACAATTACATAGATTCATTCAAGTTTTTAAGCACAAGATAAAACAAAGGCTATCAATCATATTTCAAGACAATAAATGGGCTCAACAACCCCTCTTTAAAACATTAAAACCACATTGAATGCAAGTAAAAACTCATCATAAATGATACAATAAATCCAAACATTTGATCATGGAAATCACTTTAAAACTAAACATCCACTTGCCTCAAGGTCTCTAATCAAGAAATCCAAGCTCTAATCCACTCTTCCAAGCCAAATACCAAGCTACACCAAAAACCCCCAAAAACAAACCCTAAAATGGGTCAACCATGAAACAAAAAGAGAGAGCTCACAATAAAGGAAATGGAGCTTCTCTAAAGATAGGAGAAACACAAAACAAAGAGATTGGAAGGAGGACTTACTAGGAAGCTTTACAAAATCACCAAACTAGTTCAATGAGGGTCTTGAGGTGGATGGATTCCTCCAAAAATGGCATCAATGTATAGCTCTAGTAATGAGGAAGAAGAAGATGGAGTTCATCTCTTGATTGGTGCAAGGTTTGATAGGGATTTGGTGGTGAAGAAGCAAGGAGAAAGGGAAGGGAAGGAAACCCTAGACTCTTATTGCTCTAAGGCTGGAAAAAGGGGAAATGAAAGAGAAGAATCTCCTTATATACAAGTGGGGTGTGGGTCCCATCTCTAGGAAATCTTTGGAGGCGGAAAGCACTAATCTCGGGACCTCGGACGAAATCGACGAAGAAGAGAAAAGTGATCGTCGAAATATCTAGTTTTCAAAAAGGATATGTTTCGCGGGTTTTGGGGATATCGACTTTGGGTACAGATTTCATGTAAAAAGACTGTTTTGCCCTCAAAGCAAGAAGATCGAGTTTCGAGGTTCCGGACGGTCACGGGCTCAACATGAAAGTTGTAAGGATCGACAAAATAAGTAAAACGGGATCAAGACAAGAATTAGGGGAGTATCAAGTAATCTCCAAATGCAAGCAAGACTATCAAAAGGGAAACCCCCAAAGGGCCCCACCAAACACAAGACACTAAAAAGAATTCCCCAAAGCTATCAAGAACTATACTAATCCAAGCTTAGTCAAAACCACTAATCAAGCTTAGCACTAACACATAACTTAATTAGCACTAATCGAGGTCACTCGGGTCGGGGTCTTACACTTGGTCATCCGGTTGGCGATCTTAGAGCGATCAATGATGATTTCATGCTCTTGACGGCGGATCCGAGATGTCAGCGAAGATCTGTCGTTTTCAAGCATCAAAAATTGGATTTTTAGAAAATCATAAGGCAGGAACTCCCAAAATGCGAAAACAATCGAAAATCGAGCCATCCGGCGAAAATCAAATCCGGGTCGCCGGCGACCATGGGGCTTTGGCCCCTTTGGTCGCCGAGTGTCTTTTTCGGCCGTTTTTCCTTTTTTTTCGTTCGTTTTTTCTTCTGTATTTTTCTTGACATTTTTCTTCAATTATTAACTTGATTTTCTTGGAGAAAACTTGACGAGAACCCACATAAAACCGGAGAACAAAGTTTCCCATTTTTCGGGAAAGCCGAAGACTTTGTAGCCGATTTTTCGTCAAGAGTCGAAACTAGGTCAAACGATGTCAGAATGACTTGAAAATTGAGGTGAAGCTTCTTGAGCAGTGGACAGGACCAACCATGGGCTTTTATTTGAGTTTTGAAGCCGTTTGGGGTCCCGTCGATGCTTGACTTGATTTTACTGCGGGGAAGATGCCGAGCTTTGATATGCGGTCAACCGATGTCCGATTGTCCTGAAATTTGACAGGGAGCCTATTGGGATCATTTTGAGATGACCCATTAGCTCCGATTTGGATGTCATGGTCCTGGGGTGCTCCGCCTCTGGTAGGCTTGATTTTCTTTCGGAGCATCGAAGTCTGGTCAAACGTTGTCGGGATGACCTGAAATTCGACGTGCAGCCCTTTGGAAGCATGTTAAAGCCACTCATATGCTTTGTTTGATGAGTGATGGCCTTGGTGGTTCTCGCCACTGGGAGGCTTGATTTTGCTGCTCGAGCGTTGATGGAGGGTCAAACGTTGTCGGTTTGACTTGAAATTTGACAAGGAGCCCTTTGGAGGTATTTTGGAGCCATCCGTAGGCTCTGATCGAAGTTTTGGTGTCTTCGATGCTGTCACCGCCAGGAGCGCTTGTTTAGCTGTCGGAGAAGTGAAGTTAGGCCAAACGATGTCGGAATGACCCGAAACTTCAGGTGTACCCGTGTTTTGGTTGTCTTGAAGGATCTTGCAATTTTTTTTTTGATTCTGACAAGATCTGATTCTTGAAGTAGCTTTGCCTGTTTATAGCAGGATGCAGCTTCATGTGGCTTCTTTATGTTGAGGAGACATAGTGACTTTTTTTGTGTCAACACTTGGGCTTCCTATGAACAGGGTATTTTCAGCCCATATTTTTTATTCGTAGTATTTGTACCACTATCTCGGCTTCCATCGATTGGGAGTTATACAGGATGATGACCATTTTATGATTCGATTGGCTAGAGGGACAACCTTTTCTGAATCTCTTTTATCTGACCGTTTGAGGATCCGACGGTTCAAGGACGTCAAGATTGCGCAGTCTTTAATGAAACTTTCTCCGAATTTATGGAAGAAGGCTTTTAGTTTTGGTGTCTCTCATGATTCCACCAGGGCAGGGTCGGGAAGACACTATTCTCTGATAAATGCAGAAAAGAGGCGGCTTTTCAACTTGCGTGTTGGTACGATGGTGTATTGTAGACATCTTTTTGTTGACATCCAGCCATATGTCCCCTTGCGTTTTGCACTGCAGTTGGGCTTCTCTCAAGGCGTTGTTGGAGCGCCTTCGAGCATGGTGAAGCGTTTTGGAGGTTTGCAGGACTGGAGGAATGCATGGGCCTTTTACAGTGCGGAGGACATTACCGCCATGATTTTCTATCTTGAGTTGCCCACTTTTCGGACTGCTGGCTTCATGAAATGGTTCGTGGAGAGCTTTTCGGTGATCGGGGGCTTTCCAAGAAAGAGCTTGATGTCAAGCAATCTCCTGGGAAGGGTCTTGGCAGATCAGATGGTGTCCAACGAGAGGAAGTTCTGGCTTTCCTTTTTGGGGAGAAGCATAAGATAGGCTTCTTGGTGAACAGGACGTCATCAGATCAGGAGCTGTATAAGAGATACCTGGTGAGGTCTTGAAACAACTAGAGGAGGAGGAGGCCGAGATCAACGTTTGGATGTAAGCGGAACAAACGAAGGCTTCCATGGAATCCGCTGGGAAAAGCAGACCATCCAGTGAGGAGTCAAGTGAAAGTCCCGACTTTGACAGTGGGGCGGGTACTTCAAGTAAACCAACCCATAGAAGCAAGAGGAAGAGAGGGTAGCGCTTTAATAAGAGATGGCATGAAGACTCTCCTGATCTGGAAGTCCCTCTCACCATTGCTGAAGAGGTGTCAGGGGATGCTGATGAGCTTTCAGAAAAGAGGAGTCGCTTCCCTGCTTTTTCAAAAATTTGGTTTTGTGGGGATCAACTAAATGTCGCTTCCCCACGATTTTTGAAATTCTAGATTAGTATTTTTTTTTAGATTTGGGTTGCGGATATCAACTGGAATGTTGCATCTCCACGATTTTTGAAATTTTGCTAGTATTGACGAGGTGTTGCTTCCTTGCGATTTTGAGGTTTTGGAAGTATCGAATGGGGTTTGCATCCTTCTGATCTTTGGGTTTTACGAGTATCGACTGCACGTCGCTTCCCTGTGGGTTTTTTTTTTTTTTTTTTTTTTGAAAAACCATTTTTTGTTTAAAGACACGAGGGTCATAAATCTTGACTCAAAACCACCTTTTGTGGTAAAGGCCAGGGCGGACTAGGGTGGAAATCCCTGAGTCCTGTTTTTAATTTCAAACCATGAATTTTGGGTTCAAGGATTGAAAATTTTGGTCGAGTTTGGGAAGAAACTCCTAAACTTGGGTTTTTGGAATTTTTTTGAACAATGAAACTATGAAAATAAACATTGTTTTGAGAGGTTTTTTTTAGAAATCTCA
Source organism: Umbellularia californica (assembly GCA_028538565.1). NCBI lineage: Eukaryota > Viridiplantae > Streptophyta > Magnoliopsida > Laurales > Lauraceae > Umbellularia > Umbellularia californica. The sequence continues at coordinate 35,315,013 of JAPQWN010000005.1, read as the reverse complement.
ATGTAAAGATGAAAATTCCAAAAAGAGTGGGTTTGACGAGTAAGTACCTATGAATAGGCTTTGGCCGTGTAGGCGTCGCTCTGGCCCGGTGTAAGAAGTCTTCAAGGGTAGTATGGCTTCAAGAACTTGCCATTAATGGGAACATACATCTGTTTTCCTCCATGTTTAGAAGAGCGTATGCACCGTTGGAGAAGACTTTGTCAAAGACGAAGGGTCTCTCCCATTTTGGTTCGAACTTGGCTTTGGATTTGTGGGCGAAAACCATTGGCTTTTTTATTGTAAGAACCAATTCTCCCTTTTTGTAGGCGCGTTGCTTGACCTTCTTGTCGAAAGATCCTGCCATGCCTGCTTGGTAAAGCTCAATGCTTTGTAGAGCTTCGAGCCGTCTCTCATCGAGATTATCCAGCTATTGGAATCTAAATTTGACATTGCTTTCTTGCGTCATGTCATTTTGCAAAGATACCCTTAAGGAAGGAATTTGTACTACCAAAGGGACAACAACTTCGCATCCATAGACTAATGAGAATGGTGTGCTATGGGTTGGTCCTCGAATGATGGTTCTATAGGCCCATAAAGCTTTTGGTAGTTTATCGCCCCGGTCTCTTTTGTGACTAGAGACCATTTTCTTAATATATCACCATTCATCGCATGAAAGGAAAGCAAGAATATATTGATAAATAAAGAAATTAATCAATATATTCATCATTTAATGGATTGAGACCATAAAACTAACAAATAAGTTTTTTGTTACATTTATTGATGATGCATCCAGGAAAGTTTGGGTTTATGTATTGAAATTGAAGGATCAGGTGTTCTAGGTATTTTAGCAGTTTCATGTCATGGTTGAAAGAGAAATAGGAAAACTCTTGAAATATCTCCGCACAGATAATGGTGGTGAGTATACATCCAACTAGTTTAAAGGCTATTGCTCGAAGCATGGTATTCGACATGAAAGAACAGTTCCTGGTGTGGGAGAGAGAATGAACTGTACTATTCTTGAAAGGATGAAATGCATGATGGCACAGCTACCCAAGCCATTTTGGGGTGAAGCTATCCTGACTGCCGTTTACCTGATTAACAAGTTTCCCTCAGTTGCTTTAGATTTTGACCTTCCGGAGAGGACATGGACAGGTAAAGATGTTTCTTATTCTCATTTGAAGTTGTTTGGGTGCAAGGCTTTTGCACATGTACCAAAGGAGCAGCGTTCAAAGCTGGATGATAAGGCAGTATGTTGCATTTGTTTTAGCTATGGTGGAGCTGAGTTTGGCTAAAGGTTATGGGATCTAGAAAAAAGAAAAATTATCAGAAGTAAGGATGTGATGTTTCATGAAGACCAGTTCTTTGGAGATATTGAGAAGATTGAAAAGTCTAAAGAAGTTGTTGATGGAGTGGTTGATCTCACACCGACTCCTTCTCTAGTGCAGACTATAGGTGGAGAAGGTGAAGAAAACGATCCAGATCGTGATGAGGTGCATGGGTTGCCAGATGAACAAGGTATTGAGCAAGGGGAGCAGTCTCCTCATTTAGAAACCACAAAACCTTAGGTTAAGAGGTCTACTCGAGAGCGTCAACCAGCAACAAGATATCCTGCAGTAGATTATATTTTGCTTACCGATGAGGGAGAGCTAGAGAGCTACCAAGAAGTAAAAACTCATGTAGATAAAGATGAGTGGATGAAGGCTATGCAGGATGAGATGAGTTCTTTGAGAAAGGGCAATACTTATGAGCTGGTGGAACTTCCAAAAGGCAGGAAGGTTTTGAAAAATAAATGGGTGTTCAAGCTGAAGAGAGATGACAGTGGAAAATTGATAAAGCACGAAGCATGGCTAGTGGTTAAAGGCTTTGCGCAGACGAAGGGTATTGACTTCGATGAAATCTTCTCTCAAGTTGTGATGATGACTTCTATTAGAGTTATTTTGGGTCTAGTCGCTAGCATGGACCTTGAGCTTGAGCAGATGGATGTGAAGACTGCATTTTTTCACGGTGATCTAAAAGAAGAGATCTACATGACTTAGTCGGGGAGGTTTGAGGTAGAAGGAAAAGAACAGTTGGTTTGTAGGTTAAAGAAGAGTTTCTTCTGGCTAAAGCAAGCGTCGAGGCAGTGGTGCAAGAAGTTTAACTCATTCATGGTGAGTCACGGGTACCGGAGGATAGTTGTAGATCATTGTGTTTATATTCGTAAGTTTGGTAATGGCAAATTCATTATCCTTCTTTTATATGTAGATGATATGTTGATAGTTGGACAGGATAATAAGATGATTGACAGGTTGAAAAGGGACATGTCAAAGACTTTTGACATGAAAGACTTGGGTCTCACACGACAGATATTGGAAATGCAAATACGTCGTGACAAGAATGCCAAGAAGCTGTAGTTGTCACAAGAGAAATATGTTGAACGGGTGCTAGCAAAGTTCAACATGAAAGATGCTAAGCCAGTTAGCATGCCTTTAGCTAGTCACTTCAAACTCAGTAAGAGATTATGTCCTACTATAGATAAAGAAAATGAAGGGATGACATCTGTTTCATACTTCTCAATAGTTGGGAGTCTTATGTATGCCATGGTGTGTACACGGCCAGACATTGCTCATGCAGTGGGTTTAGTGAGTAGATTTCTTTCTAACCCTTGAAAGAGCATTGGGAAGTAATGAAGTGGATCTTCAGATATTTGAGAAGTATATCAAATTTTTGCTTGTGTTTTTTAGGCTCAAAACCAGTACTTAAAGGCTTTACAGATGTTGATTTTGCAGGCGATCTTGATTATCGGTTGTCTACTTTTGGGTACTTATTTACTTTTGCAGGGGGAGCTATTTCTTGGAAGTCTAAGTTGCAGAAGTGCACAGCATTGTCTACAACACGAAGCAGAATACATAGATGCTAATGAAGCAGAGAAGGAGATGATTTGGTTGAAGAAGTTTTTTCTAGAACTGGGCTTGAAACAAGGAGAGTACGTAGTTGATGAGTGTTAAATATTGCATATTTTACCCCTCATTAGTCCGAATTTTATCGGCATCTCATATGTATATCATTTGCTTTATATAGAGATTTTATCATTCTATCACATTAACGGATTATCGGATTATCATGCATAAATTTGATTATTTATAGCGCATTTTTATGTTTTCTCTTATGTAGGTGGACCCCACGACTATCCCAACCTTCCGGCTAGTGTCCAAAGGCATTAAGAAGAGATTTCAATAAAGAAGTTACATGAAGAAATCTTAGGAAGAGTTGAAAATTTTCAAAATAAATGGAGAAGACTTTAAGGATAAAAGAAGTCAGTTTCTAACACCAAGGATTGGTTTGTGAATTGGTTAGAGCTTGGGTTGGTATGAAATAGGTTATAGGTTCAAACCCTAATAATTGCATATTATTTTTTCTCACCTCTCCACCAATCAAAGTTTGCCATGACACAAATTCATGTGAAAGGATATAAGTGGAAGGAAAGTTTGTTGCAACCAATCGCTATCCATGTGAAAGCAAAAGAGCGAATGAAAAGCATCGAAATCAAATTCAAGCAATCTATGTGAAAGCAAATGAGCTCCTATAAATTGGAATGTATTTGTAGAGTGAAAGGGGATAGATCTTTTGGCAAGTTAATCATTTTGCAATTTTATTTTTATTTTTACATGGTAATTAGGAGCTTCTTTGTAACTACTTTAGAGAGAGTGTGTAATTGAAGATCATTAATGAAGATTTGGAGCTCTTTCTTGATGTTTAGTGGCTAAAGTCTTGGATTAGGCTCTCCTTTTAAAGTTAAGTAATGTGATTAGTTCAATTACATGCATGTTTTAATTTAAATTCCCTACTTGTGCCTTGATTGATTAGTAGATTTTAGATCTAATTATGTTAATCTCTCTCATTTCTCATGCTCTATCTCTATACTTGATACTTTGATAATCTCAATTGATGTTTTGTAGTTGGATTAAGTTCTCTCACATAGCATGCTCTAGAGCTCTTATCTTTGATCTTTTGTAGCTTGATTTTAATGATTGATTGTTAGGATAGTTAGGTTATGATCTAGGATCTTGTCTTTTTTTATTTTCTTTACTTTAATCTTTATTGCTATATCATCCAATCTAATTAGGCAAGAGATTGCTAATTGGATTGTAGATTTGGGAATTTAATTAGAACATGCATTGTGTGAATTAATTACTTATTTAGTAGATTTTGGATTGCCTAATCTCTTCTTTTTATTTCCTTCTTGCATCAACACACAGCCAAGTTCAACATTCGAAGCATCGGTAAAAATAGTAAAACCATCGCTTCCGGATGGTAAAGTAAGGACTGGTGCTGTAGTCAATCTCTTTTTCAGTTCTTGAAAACTAGCTTCACACTGATCTGTCCATACATACGATATATTTTTCCTTGTCAACTTCGTCAATGGTGACGCAATCGAAGAAAATCCTTGCACAAACCTTCGGTAATATCATGTCAATTCCAGAAAACTTCTAATTTCTGACACATTCTTCGGTCTTTCTTTCCCACTTCACTACTGCCTCAATCTTGGATGGATCTACTGACAACCCTTCTTTGGAGATGATGTGCCCCAAAAATGCTACTTGTTCAAGCCAAAATTTATAGTTATTGAGTTTCGTATACAGCTGGTTTTCCCTTAAAAGTTGCAGTGCTATCCTCAAATGTTCTTCATGTTCTTCCTTGGTCTTGGAGTACACCAAAATATCATCGATAAACACTACCACAAACTGATCCAGATACTGTGCAAATATCTTATTCATCAACGCCATGAATACTGCCGGTACATTAGTCAACCCAAATGGCATTACTAGGAATTCATAGTGACCATATCTTGTCTGGAAAGCTGTCTTCAGTACATTTGATTCTCTGACTCTCAGCTGATGATAATCGGATCTCAAGTCAATCTTCAAAAAATATGAAGCGCTTTGCAACTGATCAAACAGTTCATCTATCCTTGGCAACAGGTATTTGTTCTTGATAGTCACTTGGTTTAATCTTCGGTAATCAATGTACATCCTCATTGAACTATCTTTCTTCTTGATAAACAATACTGGAGCTCCCAATGGAGAAATACTAGGTCTTACGAAACCTTTGTCTAACAATTCTCGTAATTGTATCTTCAATTCTCCCAATTCTGCTGGAGCCATTCTATATGGTGCAATAGAAATCGGAGGCGGTCCTTGGTAACAACTCAATAGTGAAATCAATTTCTCTGATGGGTGGCAATCCTGGAATCTCTTCTAGAAAAACATTGGGGAATTCCCTAACAATAGGGATCTCTTCCACCCCTCGGGACCGTTTATCCTCCGTGATAAATGCCAAATAGGCTTCACATCCACTTTTCAAAAGTCTAGCCGCTTTCAGCACTGAGACAATCCCTGCACGAGGATTCCTCCTCTCTCCCTGAAATAACACGCCAGCCGGTGTTTCATCTAATTTGAAAGTGACAGTCTTATGGAAACAACCATCGTGGCATGGTACCCTGCCATCCAATCCATCCTTAGGATGATATCGAAATCATGCATCTCCAATAAAATAAGATTTGTAGGTAATACAACTTCTCCTATCTGAACTGTGAAACTAGGGTAAAAGATCCTACATACAACTTGCTTGCCCATTGGAGTAGCTACAGTCAAAATAAGCTCAAGTTCTCTACCATATACATCAATCAACTTAGAACATTTAGGGGATAGAAATGAGTGTGTAGAGCCAGGGTCAAATAAAATCCTAACTTTAATTCCACAAACGAGGAGTGTACATTCCATCACGTTTCCCGCTGCTTCTGCATCAGCTTTATTGACCGCATAAACTTATCCTCTTTGCTGTGGCCTTATCGGAGCCTGCTGCTACCTGCCTTGTGGGACGTTCCTATTGTGTTGCGGTGGACGCTGATTCTGATTCTGTCCCTGTTGACAGGCCTGCTGCTGCTGTGGTCTATACTGTTGCTAAGGTGACCTTGCCTGATTCTGGAGAACGGGTACGTTTTGAGGTGGTGCTGGACGCTGTGCTCCATGCTACTGCTGATTCTGCCTATTTGGTCTTTGGACAGTCTCTCATCTGATGGTTCATTGAACCACACCTGAAGTATGCTCCTGTAAGTGTATGGCACTGGGTACTCTCATGGTTCTTCCCACCGTGGATACAAACTACTTGATTCAAAATGTTCTGTTTTGGCCTATGCCTCTTGTGCTGCTGATTTCTCTGCTGGTAGTTCTGCTAATGAGTTTGCCCTTTTCCTTGAACTCTGAGCATTTTGTTGTTCAAGTTCTCAAACTTGTAAGCTCTGTCGACAGCCTCTTCGAAGGTTGCAGGTGGCGTTACCCCCCTAGCATCTCTTTCAATGATGCAACCTCTTCGAAGGTTGCAGGTGGCACTACCCCCGTAGCATCTCTTTCAATGATGGGATTAAGTTTTTCGACAAAATTTGGCTATCTTCTTCTCAACAGTGTCTACTAATTCCGGAGCATATCTTGACATTCTTTCAAACTTTGTGAGGTACTCTAAAACTGTCATGTTCCCTTGCACAAGCTGTTGGAACTCTACTGCCTTCTGCCTCTTGACATGGGTAGGTATATACTTGTCCCTAAACTGCCTCTTAAAATTAGCCCAAACCACTGCATTTGCCATAGTCTTGTAGTCTTCTCTGACTGTCTTCCACCATATGTCTGCCAAACCGGTAAATTGTGATGCTGCAAGTTTTACTCTTTCACCTCCCGTGCATTGGAAGACCTCGAAGATGTTTTCTGTATGTTCTAACCAATCATCTCCAGCCAAAGGGTCCTCTGTACCAACAAAGTCTTTTGGACCTCTTTTTCTAAACCGTTCAAACAAGGCATTCGGGTCATGCTCCCTTTGATTAATGATAATCTGTGGGCCTGCTGGTTGAGCTGGAACCGGTTCGGGCCTCTTTTGTAAGACTTCTAGCAATTTTCTCTGCATCTCTGCCAACTCTCTGGCGTGGTCCTCATTCTTCTTAAGCATTTGTTCTTGCAGTCTAGCTTGGTTCTCATTGGATTGACGCTGCTGATTAAGCATAACCTGCATCATCTGCTGAAACTGGTTTTGCACGGTGTTATCAACAATATCTTCTTCAATTGGCCCCGTATGATCATAGTTACTTGCGGTGGGATTGCCGTTTATCGGTCTCTTACGAGGTGGCATAATGCTGCAAAACAAGATGTTAGCACATAGTAATCAAATACAGGGTCACACATTGCTTGAAATGTTTTGTGCGTCCTTAGGATTTCTAGTTTATTTTAATTGCTTGAAATATGAATCACTCTGATACCAGTCTGTCCGACCCCGAATCGGGCCCGCAGGCCTAATCCGGGATTGGGACTGATGAGATTCCATAGATCATGAATTTATTTCGGCTAATACGTACACGGGTCAATAGAGAGTATAATACTACCTGTGCACGTGATTTCCCTCAAGTGTCCACGGTGAGGATCTCACATCAACATAATATTTTGTTTAAGTGCGGAAGCGTGTAGCAAATCAAATCCATTCCAACATAATGAGAATGATAACACATATAAACAATTTGATGTCAGAGTGAGCAATATTCATAAGCATTTTCCCAAAAGTGAAGTTAATGTTTATACAAAAGATTGGTTAATTAACATTTCCCAAAAATAAAAGCCAATAAAGACCAGTACAACCAAATAGTTCCCCAAAAGAATATGTTATCCACAATTCCCAAAAGTATATCGTATCTCGAGGCAACTAAATGTCTAAGCGACATCCTCGGCATGCCACTCAACTAAGCGTTGCGGCTCACCGACCTCCTCCTCAAGCTCCACCTTGTGATAACCGGCGTCTGGACCTGAGTACCAAAGAGTGGGTCAAACACAATGGTCTGGCAGGTGGGTGAAAGGATATAACAATACAATAATAAGTGAATTTACCTTGGAAAACATTTAAACCTGTTTAAAAAATAATTTCCATAAAAGAAAGGAATCATTTATTGGAAAACAAATATGCAGTATAAAACATATAAGGTATCCAAGGAATCGGGAACTAGCAAGATGGCAATCACACAAAGCTAAGTCCTCTATCACCGAAGTAACAAGAGCATATCGGGCGTTGATCTCTAACACGCGAGGTGATGAGATTCAACGTGTTGCGACCCCGGACCGGGTCCACGGCCTAGTCCGGGATCGGGACTAAATAATAATAGTAACACTGGAATGATAGAGATAAATGATGATGGTAGATATATTTAGTATGGTTAGTGTCAATGCGTACACGGGTTAAATAAGAACACATATTACCCGTGCACGTGATTTCCCATAGGTGTCCGCGATGATGATTTCCCAACATACATACAAATTTTGTTAAGTGCGAAAGCGTGTAGCAAATCAAGTATGTAGTTCATTTCCACAATACTAAGACTGATTACATTTGAATAACAAGTATCAGAATGAACAATGTTCATTAGTGCAACCCAAAAGTATTGTTAAAGTTTGAAAAAATATCATTTAATTACATTCCCAAAAATAGAGGCCAACAAAGGCCAATATAGACAAAACAATAGCCACCAAATCTATATGGAAGACGTTGTGTACACTGGATAGCTCTGGTGGTAAGGCTAATCTATAAGCCACATCACCAATCTTAATCACAATATCATACGGTCCGATGTACCTCCGCGATAACTTGCCCTTCTGCCCAAATCTCAATGTTCCTCTAGTAGGTGACACCTTCAAGAAAATCTTATCTCCTTCTTTAAATTGTAGGTCCTTTCTGTGAGAGTCTGCGTAGCTTTTCTGTTTATTCCAAGCTACTTTCAAACGTTCTTGAATCTGTCTCACTTTGTCACTGGTCTCACTCACTATGGTTGGTCCATGGAAACTGCGGGTGCCAACTTCTTCCCAACAAATAGGTGTCGTACACCTTCTGCCATACAAGGCCTCAAAAGGCGCCATCCCAATGCTCGAGTGGTAGCTGTTGTTGTAAGCGAATTCACACAACGGTAGAGTCTCATTCCATTGAGTCTTAAAATCCAACACACATGCACGGAGCGATCCTCGAGCGTCTGAATTGTTTTCTCTGACTGGCCATCTGTCCGAGGGTGATAAGCCATGCTAAACTGTAGCTTTGTACCCATAGACTCATGTAGGGTCTTCCAAAACCTCGAGACGAATCTGCTGTCTCTGTTAGAAGTGATAGAAACTGGCTATCCATGTGTACTGATGATCTCATTAACAAACAACTCTACCAGGGGTAACATGTGCATCTTCTTCCCTGTCTTCATGGGGATAAAATGAGCTGACTTGGTGGGTTTGTCCACAATAACCCATATTACATCATTGCCTCTGCTAGTTCTCGGTAGTCCCGAAATAAAATTCATGGTAATGTGCTCCCATTTCCATTCTGGGATCTCTAATGGTTGTAACAACCCTGGAGGCTTCTGGTGTTCTGCCTTTATCAGCTGACACGTCATACAGCAAGAGACAAACGCTGCAATCTCCCTCTTCATGTTGTTCCACCAAAACCTACTCTTCAAGTTCTGATATATCTTTGTGCTGCCTGGGTGCATGGAGTACTTTGTGCTGTGAGCTTCTGTCATGATGTCATTCCTTAGATCTTCAATGTTAGGCACACACAAACGGTCTCGATAATGCAAGACTCCATCAACAATACGAAAGTCTGGACGGTTTGCTATATGTTTTGAAATCTTGGCCAACTCTGGATCTTGCAATTGAGTATCCTTGATCTTCTGAGTGAAGGAGGGCTCAGACACTGACATATTGGCTAATATCATACCCTTCCTTAGTGGCTATAGGTCCATTCTCGGCTCTTCAAACTGCTCAAAAATACAAGTGCCACTTAGATTTGCCAAGCATACTGATTTTCTGCTCAAGGCATCGGCAACTAAATTCGCTTTTCCCGGGTGGTACTTGATTGGAAAATCATAGTCTTTAATATATTCCATCCATTTTCTCTGCCTTATGTTCAATTCCTTCTGAGAAAACAGATATTGCAAGCTGCGGTGATCGGAGTGAACTTCGAACTTCTCTCCGTAGAGGTAATGTCTCCACGTCTTCAGCGCGAAGACAACCGCTGCCAACTCAAGATCATGGGTTGCATAATTCTTCTCATGATCTTTCAACTATCGGGACCAAAATGCAATAACTTTTCCTTCTTACATCAACACACAACCAAGTCCAACATTCGAAGCATCGGTAAAAATGGTGAAACCGCCGCTTTCGGATGGTAAAGTAAGGACTGGCGCGGTGGTTAATCTTTTTTTTAGCTCTTGGAAACTAGTTTCACATTGATCTGTCCACACATACGGCACATTCTTCCTTGTCAACTCGTCAATGGTGACGCAATCGACGAAAATCCTTGTACAAACCTCCAGTAATACCCTGCTAATCCAAGGAAACTCCTAATTTCTGACACATTCCTCAGTCTCTCCCACTTCACTACTGCCTCAATCTTAGACGGGTCTACTAATAATCCTTCCATAGAGATAATATTCCCCTAAAATGCAACTTGCTCTAGCCAAAATTCACACTTGTTGAGCTTTGCATACAGCTGGTTCTCTCTCAAAAGTTGCAATGCTATCATCAGATGCTCTTCATGCTCTTCTTTGGTCTTGGAGTATACCAAAATATCATCGATGAACACTACTACAAACTGGTCCAGATACTGCGCAAATATCTTGTTCTTCAATGCCATGAACACTACCGGTGCATTCGTCAGTCCAAATGGCATCACTAGGAACTCATAGTGGCCATATCTTGTCCGGAAAGCTATTTTCAACACATCTGATTCCTTAACTCTCAGCTGATGGTAACCGGATCTCAAATCAATATTTGAAAAGTACGAAGCACCTTACAACTAATCAAACTGTTCATCTATCCTCAGCAATGGATATTTGTTCTTGATGGTCACTTGATTCAACCTTCGGTAATCAATACACATTCTCATCGAACCATCTTTCTTCTTGACGAACAAAACCAGAACTCCCCACGGCGAAATGCTCGGTCTCACAAAACCTTTATCCAACAATTCCTGCAACTGTATATTAAGTTCTCCCAATGCCGCCGGAGCCATACGATAAGGTGCAATAAATATCGGAGTGGTCCCCGGTAACAACTCGATAGTGAAATCGATTTCTCTTATGGGTGGCAATCCCGGAATCTCCTCTGGAAACACATCTGGGAACTCCCAAACAATAGGGATCTCCTCCAGCCCTTGGGACCGTTTATCTTCCGTGATAAACGCCAAATAGGTTTCACATCGACTTCTTAACAGTCTATCAGCTTTCAACACTGAGAGAAACCCTGCACGAGGATTCCTCCTCTCTCCCTGAAACAACACCCCTGCTGGTGTCTCATCTAACTTGAATGTGAGGGTCTTATGGAAAAAATCCTTCGTGGCATGGTACCCTGCCAGCCAGTCCATCCCTAGGATGACATCAAAATCATTCATCTTCAACAGAATAAGATCTGCGGGTAACACAACCTCTCCTATCTGAACTGTACAACTGGGGTAATAAATAGTGCACACAACTTGTTTTCCTACTGGAATAGCCACAGTCAAAATATATTCGAGTTCTCTACCATGCACATCAATCAATCTAGAAAATGCAGGGAATATAAAAGAATGCGTAGAGCTAGGATCAAACAATATCCTAGCTTTTATCCCACTAACAAGAAGTGTACCTTCCACAACATTGCCCGTTGCCTCTGCATTAGCTCTATTGACCGCATAAACTTGTCCTCGCTGCTGTGGCCTGATAGGAGCCTGTTGTTGCCTGCCTTACGGGACATTTTTGTTCTGTTGTGGGGGCACGCTGGTTCTGATGTTGTCCTTGCTGACGGGCTTGCTGCTGCTGCTGGGGCCTATACTGTTGCTGCGGTGCCTGTTGCTGAAGTGGCCTTGCTTGATTCTGGACAATTATTGCATTCTGTGGCGGTGCTGGATGCGGTGCTCCCTGCTGCTGCTGGTTTTGCCTGTTCTATCTTGGACAATCCATCATCTGATGGTTCATGGAGCCGCATCTGAAGCATGCTCCCGAGACTGTGTCGCGACCCCGGACCGGGACCCGGGCCCGCGACTGCGCGGCGGCGGCATGATTAACCAACACAAGACACACCGCCGCTGTTTTGATCTTTTTTTCATTTATTTTCCCACAGGTTTCCGCGGTGAGGATCCCATGACACGGGTCGAGCTCACATGAATTGATGAGCGGAAGCGTGTAGCAAAACATGTCATACAAATCTTAAACGATAAGATTCAAGAGAAATATTTAACATCGAGACAAGGTATCAAAAGAGAATGTCATCAAAGCATTCCTAGCATGAATAAAGTTTAACATTTAGACAAAGTGTTTTACTTCCAATTACAAAACCCTGAGAGGCCAACAAAGGCCAATACCACAATATGGAATCCCAAAAAGAACAACCCAAAATAATCAGCTAGGTGAACGAGAAACGATCCCGACCGGCGTCTAGATGACGTCGTTGGGCTGCCACTCGAGTGCGGGGGGTGGCTCAATAGCCTCCTCCGGGCACTCCTCGTCACGCGCGAAACCACCGGCACCTGGACACCAAAATACAAGCATCAAACACGACGGTTTGGCAAATAAACAATTTAGACATGAATAATTGGAATAATGCTAAAACAGTTCAAAGTTTAAATACACGTTTCAATGCTTACGAAACTAGCACGAATACATATAATATCATGAAAAGATAAATCCACATGAGCTCATCCTTTCTCCGTCATACATGATGACAAGAGCAAGCACACAAGACAAGCACGACAAGAAACACGATCCCACGCCACACAAGGTAGACGGGGTATCCGGCCGCGGAACCGGACCACGAACACGCACGATGTGTCATTCAAGACACGACTAGTCTGCAGACAGTCCACGAGTTTAAGGACCCCCAGGTAGTGGATCAAGCTAAAAGGGCGGTCCAAGCTCAGTGAAATTCACTTATATCATGAATGCACAAAACACGGCAATACGCGATCGAAAACACGACAAAACAAGAGGGAAATCATTTAACGAGCACGACGTAACAAGACTAGCAAAATAGCATAGTATTAATGCTTACAAACTTAATAAATGATCCCCTTTTTGATTCTTGAAACACATCTTGAAAACGACTTGCACTTGGAAATCAGACGAGAACACGATGGTGCATGAAGCATCACAAACAAAGGTTCAAACATAACTTTATCAAGCATAGGCTAAGACCACATCTTTGACCCTTGTGGAATTGAAAACCAAATGTTGAAATTCAATAAAACTTGGTGTCCCCGAAGGTATAATACATTTTGGAAATTTCAAGTGCACAAGGTCAACAAAAAGGGTCTAAGACCAAGTCTAGTTTTCATTCCTGCAAAATCCTTCGAAACAGTACTTTTTGGTGTGGTTCATGCCTCTCTACCGGTAGAAATTCCGGTAGAAGATGTTCTACCGGTAGAACTTCCGGTTGAAGTGCTTCTACCGGTAGAACTTCCGGTTGAAGCACTTCTACCGGTAGAACTTCCGGTAGAACTGCGGTTCACAGTTTTTCCCAACTCTCTGCCACAATCTGGGCCGTTTCTACCGGTAGAACTTCCGGTAGAACTGCGGTTCACAGTTTTTTTCTCACTCTCTGCCGAAATCTGGGCCATTTCTACCGGTAGAACTTCCGGTAGAACTTGGGGTTTTTAATTTCCTCAACTCTCGGTCAAAATTTGAGCCCTTTCTACCGGTAGAACTTCCGGTTGAAAAACCCCTACCGGTAGAACTTCGGAAAAATCAATTTCTTTCACACGTCATTCACTTCTTCACTTCCACATTTTCACCACCTGCACTCCCCAAACCTACATGCTTCCAAGGGATGATTTTCACACCAATCCATTCACATTTCATTCAAAACATCAAAATCATAAACCCATTTACATTCAAAACATAAATCTAATAACTTGCAAACCATTCCATTGAAAACATGCTTCCATTGAAGATGAAACCTCTACATTAGATAGAGAAATTAGTACTCTTGCTTAATAAGATTAAAACAAGCTAAAAGAGATTAATGACATGCAAGGAAGATAAGCTTGATGATAAACAACATTTCCAAAAGTAAAAATGCCCAAAAACTCAACATGCACTAGGGAAAACTAAAAGGTTTACTTGCCTCTAACCCAAGCCAAGCCAAAGCTTCACAACTCAACAAGAAAGGGGTGCTCCACGAGATCTACACAAAACTCCCAAAATGTAGCATACAAAAATCAACATTTTTTGCCATCACAAATCCCCATTTCGAAAATGGGTTTGAAAACCATGAAAACAAGCTCTAGGTGAGCTAAAGAACATCAAATGGAAAGAATGAAGAAGGACACCAACCTTGAGCTAGCCAAACAAGAAGAATAAAAGTAGAAGATGATGAATAGTGCAGTGGCTTGACTCCAAAAACACTCCAGCTGTAGCTTGAGACGAGAGGAAGAGGATGGTGGTCTTGGATCGAAAAATGGAGCCTTCTAGCTAGATGATTTCAAGGGAAAAGGATCAAGAAGAGAGCTTCCTCCTCAACTTCACCCTAGGGCAGAATCGTTGCAGGAAATGGAAAAAGGGCAAATGAAGGAGAAGAGAGCTTATATAGTGTCTGGAGGTGGGTCCCTTTAGCAGTGAAACTTGGAACGCTTGGAACATGGTCTTGTGGACCCCGGATGGAATCGACGAAGAAGAACAAAACGATCGTCGAAAAATCTAGTTTCGGAAAAGTATTATTTTGACATAGTTTCGCGACTTCGAAAAGTGTGCCCAGATTTACATGCAAAGACAGATTTACCCTATTGGGCCAAAACTTGGGCTTCTGGGCCTCACATGCATGCAGCTTGAAAACAAAAGTTGTCACAAATAATAAAACCATTCAAGAGAATTAAAAATCACATCCACAACAAAGATCTAGCACAAAAACCCATTCTTACACGTGCACTCAGGGCGTCCCTGAGCGTGTCTGACTCATACTAAACGTCCTCAAAATCCCCAAAGTTATAATCCAGACTAAGTCTAATCACATTCTAACCCAACTAGTACTAAGACTCACTTAAGACTAAACGTTTACTTAATTAGTACTAATCGAGTTGGTCTGGGTCGGGGTCTAACAATCCTCCACCCCTTAGGATATTTGGTCCGCCAAATATAAATAATCTTACCTCTGGTAACAGGTGTGGATACTTCTTCTGGACTTGATCTCTCAATTCCCATGTGGCTGCTTCTGGCTCGTGGTTCTCCCAAAGCACTTTGACCCAGTGGACTGTCCGATTTCTCAATTCATGCTCTTTGGTGTCGATGATTCTAACCGGTTTCTCCACATACGACGCGTCTTCTCGAATCTCTAAAGGCTCGTGTGGAATAATGTGAGAAGGACTGTGAACATATTTCTTGAGCATGGAGACATGAAAAACATTATGTACCCCGGAGAGTTCCGGCGGTAACGCAAGTCTGTAAGCGACATTTCCAATCTTGCTCAAAATCTCATATGGGCCAATGTATCTGCTAGACAATTTTCCTTTCTTCCCAAATCTTAGAGTGCCTCTAACCGGTGAGACTTTCAAGAATACCTTGTCACCCACTTCAAATTGTAATTCTCTCCGACGAGTATCAGCATAACTTTTCTGTCTGCTTCGAGCGATCTTCAATCGGTCCTGAATCTGCTTAACCTTGTCGCTTGTCTCTCCAACTATCGTCGGTCCATGAAAACTACGCACACCGACTTCTTCCCAACAAACTGGAGTTCTGCATCTCCTACCATAGAGTGCCTCGAAAGGTGCCATTCCAATGCTAGAATGGTAGCTATTGTTGTACGCGAACTCACAAAGAGGTAGGTTTTCATCCCACTGAACCTTGAAATCCAACACACAAGCACGCAACATATCTTCAAGAGTCTGTATCGTCCGCTCTGACTGACCATCTGTCTGAGGATGATACGCTGTGCTGAACTGAAGTTTGGAACCCATGGATTCAAGAAGAGATTTCCAAAATCTCGAAACAAATCTACTGTCTCTGTCGGAAGTAATGGAGACGGGCTGGCCATGCTTACTAACAATCTCGTCGATGAATAGTCTTGCAAGTGGTGCCATATGCATCATGTTCCCAGTCTTCATCGGAAGGAAGTGCGCAGACTTCGTAAGACGATCAACTATAACCCAAATTGCATTGTTCCCTCTCTTGGTATTAGGTAAACCGGAGACAAAATCCATAGTGATATGCTCCCATTTCCACTCCGGAATCTCCAAAGGCTGTAACAAACCAGGAGGCTTCTGATGTTCTGCCTTGATCATCTGACAAGTCAAGCAACGAGACACAAAAGCTGCTATCTCTCTCTTCATATTATTCCACCAAAATCTATTCTTCAGGTTATGGTACATCTTCGTGCTACCCGGATGTATAGAGTATCTAGTATGGTGAGCTTCAATCATAATTTCATTCTTCAAATCATCAACATTCGGTACACACAACCGGTCACGAAAATACAACACTCCATCCGAAATCCTAAAATCCGGACGTTCTGCAATCTGATCTACAATCTTGGCCAATTCCGGGTCTTGCAACTGACTATCTTTGATTCTCTGGATGAAGGTAGGTTCAGTCACGGTCATATTTGCCAACAAAACTCCTCTCCTCAAGTGTTGTACCTCCACTCCAAATTCTTCAAGCTATTGGAGAACACTAACTCCTCTCAAACTCGCCATCACTGCTGACTTTCTACTCAATGCATCTGCTACCACATTCACTTTGCCTGGATGATACTTGATTGGGAAGTCATAATCCTTAATATACTCCATCCACCGTCTCTGCCTCATATTCAATTCCTTCTGTGAAAACAAATATTGCAAACTTCGGTGGTCTGAATGGACTTCAAATTTCGCTCCATAGAAGTAGTGTCGCCACATTTTCAAAGCAAAAACTACTGCCGCTAACTCCAAGTCATGAGTTGCATAGTTTACCTCATGATTCTTCAACTGTCTCGAGCCATAGGCAATCACCTTGCCATCTTGCATCAAAACACATCCTAATCCCACGTTGGAAGCATCCGTAAACACAACAAATCCACCGCTGCCCGATGGTAATGTGAGGATTGGGGCTGTGGTTAACCTCTTCTTCAACTCCTGAAAGCTGCCTTCACACTGATCAGTCCAAACAAAAGGGACATTTTTCCGGGTCAACTTCGTCAAAGGAGCTGCAATGGACGAAAAACCTTGGACAAATCTCCGATAATATCCTGCTAACCCCAAAAAGCTTCTAATTTCTGTCACACTGCCAGGCCTCTTCCATTCGATGACTGCTTCTATCTTGGCTGGATCTACTGCTAATCCTTCTCTCGAAATGATGTGACCCAAAAAGGAAACTTGCTCTAGCCAGAATTCACACTTGTTCAACTTAGCATAGAGCTGGTGATCTCTCAAAAGCTGCAATGATGTCCTCAAGTGCTCTTCATGCTCCTCCTTACTCTTAGAATACACGAGGACATCATCAATGAACACCACAGTAGAGTGATCTAAGTACTCTACAAAGACCTTGTTCATGAGAGCCATGAAGACTGCGGGCGCATTTGTCAAGCCAAAGGGCATCACTAAGAACTCGTAATGCCCATATCTCGTTCGAAAAGCTGTCTTCGCCACATCAGACTCTCTAACCCGCAACTGATGATACCCTGACCTCAAGTCTATCTTGGAAAAGTGTGATGCTCCTTGTAATTGATCAAACAGTTCATCTATTCTTGGCAAGGGGTATTTGTTCTTGACGGTCACATGGTTCAATCTTCTATAGTCGATGCACATTCTAAGACTTCCATCCTTCTTCTTCACAAAAAGAACTGGCGCTCCCTACGGTGAAACACTTGGCCTAATGAAGCCTTTGCTCAACAATTCTTGCAACTGAAGTTTCAATTCACCCAACTCTGCAGGAGCCATCCTGTAAGGTGCAATTGAGATCGGTGCAGTCCCTGGAAGGAGTTCAATAGTAAACTCAACTTCTCTAACTGGTGGTAAACCCGGGATTTCTTCTGGAAAAACATCCGGAAATTCACACACTACGGGGATATCCTCCACCCCTTGGGACTGTTTATCCTCCGTGATAAACGCTATAAATGCCTCACAACCACTGCTCACCAATCTGTTGGCTTTTAAAGCCGAAATGAACCCACTGGAACACTTTTTCCTATTTCCCTGAAACATCAACTCTGTCTGTGGCCCTTGCAATCTGAAGGTAATGGTTTTACCAAAACAATCCATGGTAGCATGGTAGGTCTCTAACCAATCCATGCCTAAGATAATGTCAAAATCATGCATGTCTAAAATTATGAGGTTGGCCGGTAAATTGATATCTCCTAACAAAATCTGACAACTAGGGTAAAAGGTGGTACAAACAACATGTCTACCTACGGGTGTAGTGACAGTCAAATTATAGTCCAATTCTGCATGCTGTGCATCAATCTTCTTTGCAAACAAAGGTGATAGAAAGGAGTGTGTGGATCCTGGATCAAATAAGATCTGTGCTTCTACTCCACACACAAGAAGTTTACCTTCTATGACGTCACCCGCTGCTTCAGCGTCTGCACGGTTGATATTGTACACACGTCCCTGCTGGTGTGGCCTGTTCTGCTGCTGAATCTGTCTGCCCTGGTTGTTCCTATTCTGCGGTGGACGAGCATTCTGGTTTTGTACTTGCCTGCCTTGTTGCTGTTGTTGCTGTGGTGGTCTCATCTGAACTGGTATGGCTTGATTCTGTGGTGCTATCTGCCTTGGCTGCTGATATCGGTTGGCTTGACTCTGGAGGTGTGGGCAATCCTTGATTGCATGGTCCATTCCTCCACACCTGAAGCAAGCACCCGTTGCCTTGCGGCATTCGTGGGTAGGGTGATTCTTGCCACAATGATTACAACCAGATTGTCTAACTTGAGTCTGTTCTTGCCTTGGCTTCTTGCCACTTTGCTGTCTTTGGTTTTGCTGCTGGTAGTGCTGCTTTCTATCCTGGATAATCTTGTTGTTAAACTCTTCAAATTTGTATGCCCGACTAACTGCTTCATCAAAGGTGACTGGTGGGATTATTCCCGAAACATCCCTCTTGAGAATGGGATTCAGTCCTTCCAAAAACTTAGTTATCTTTTTCTGTTCAGTGTCAATAAGCTCGGTAGCATATCTGGCAAGCCTCTTAAACTTCGTAACGTACTCCAAAACGGACATACTCCCTTGCTTCAACTGTTGGAATTCAATTGCCTTCTGTCTCTTAACATGGGATGGGACGTACTTGTCTGTGAAATGTGTCTTGAAGGTTGTCCAAGCAACCTCATCCGCCATGACTTGGTATGGCTCTTTGACTGTTTGCCACCAATCGTCTGCAAGCCCATAAAATAGAGAAGCCGTGAGGTTCACCCTCTCCCTGCCAGTGCAAACAAAAACGTCAAAAATCTTAGCCGTGTTCGCGAGCCAATCATCAGCCGTCAAAGGGTCCTCTTGACCCGAGAACTCCTTGGGTCCCCTCTTCCGAAATCTCTCAAAGAGAACATTGACATCATCAGCCCTATTCTGGTATACCACATTTGGTGGGGCTTGAGGTTGAGGTCTATTTTGGAGGACTTCCAGAAGTTGCCTCTGTACTTGAGCCATTTCCTCGTCTTTCTTAGCCATTTGCTCTTGAAATTTTGCTTGCGTTTCATTGGCTTGTCTTTGTTGCTCTAACATGGCCTGCATGAGTTGTTGGAACTGAGTAGCAGTAGGATTTTCAGTCGGTTCTGTCTCATTCTGATTACTGCCCGAAGCATTATGATTCGGAGCTTTACGTGGAGGCATGATGCTGCAAGACAATTCGTTAGCACATATATCGACATAATCGGGTTGGTCATGTTGTCTAGACAAACATTCTATCGAACTCACGAATCCTCGCCACGTTCCTAAGACTTTCTAGTTTCTTTTAAGTGCCTGAAACATGTCCCGCTCTGATACCAGTCCTGTCGCGACCCCGGACCGGGACCCGGGCCCGCGACTGCGCGGCGGCGGCATGATTAACCAACACAAGACACACCGCCGCTGTTTTGATCTTTTTTTCATTTATTTTCCCACAGGTTTCCGCGGTGAGGATCCCATGACACGGGTCGAGCTCACATGAATTGATGAGCGGAAGCGTGTAGCAAAACATGTCATACAAATCTTAAACGATAAGATTCAAGAGAAATATTTAACATCGAGACAAGGTATCAAAAGAGAATGTCATCAAAGCATTCCTAGCATGAATAAAGTTTAACATTTAGACAAAGTGTTTTACTTCCAATTACAAAACCCTGAGAGGCCAACAAAGGCCAATACCACAATATGGAATCCCAAAAAGAACAACCCAAAATAATCAGCTAGGTGAACGAGAATCACGATCCCGACCGGCGTCTAGATGACGTCGTTGGGCTGCCACTCGAGTGCGGGGGGTGGCTCAATAGCCTCCTCCGGGCACTCCTCGTCACGCGCGAAACCACCGGCACCTGGACACCAAAATACAAGCATCAAACACGACGGTTTGGCAAATAAACAATTTAGACATGAATAATTGGAATAATGCTAAAACAGTTCAAAGTTTAAATACACGTTTCAATGCTTACGAAACTAGCACGAATACATATAATATCATGAAAAGATAAATCCACATGAGCTCATCCTTTCTCCGTCATACATGATGACAAGAGCAAGCACACAAGACAAGCACGACAAGAAACACGATCCCACGCCACACAAGGTAGACGGGGTATCCGGCCGCGGAACCGGACCACGAACACGCACGATGTGTCATTCAAGACACGACTAGTCTGCAGACAGTCCACGAGTTTAAGGACCCCCAGGTAGTGGATCAAGCTAAAAGGGCGGTCCAAGCTCAGTGAAATTCACTTATATCATGAATGCACAAAACACGGCAATACGCGATCGAAAACACGACAAAACAAGAGGGAAATCATTTAACGAGCACGACGTAACAAGACTAGCAAAATAGCATAGTATTAATGCTTACAAACTTAATAAATGATCCCCTTTTTGATTCTTGAAACACATCTTGAAAACGACTTGCACTTGGAAATCAGACGAGAACACGATGGTGCATGAAGCATCACAAACAAAGGTTCAAACATAACTTTATCAAGCATAGGCTAAGACCACATCTTTGACCCTTGTGGAATTGAAAACCAAATGTTGAAATTCAATAAAACTTGGTGTCCCCGAAGGTATAATACATTTTGGAAATTTCAAGTGCACAAGGTCAACAAAAAGGGTCTAAGACCAAGTCTAGTTTTCATTCCTGCAAAATCCTTCGAAACAGTACTTTTTGGTGTGGTTCATGCCTCTCTACCGGTAGAAATTCCGGTAGAAGATGTTCTACCGGTAGAACTTCCGGTTGAAGTGCTTCTACCGGTAGAACTTCCGGTTGAAGCACTTCTACCGGTAGAACTTCCGGTAGAACTGCGGTTCACAGTTTTTCCCAACTCTCTGCCACAATCTGGGCCGTTTCTACCGGTAGAACTTCCGGTAGAACTGCGGTTCACAGTTTTTTTCTCACTCTCTGCCGAAATCTGGGCCATTTCTACCGGTAGAACTTCCGGTAGAACTTGGGGTTTTTAATTTCCTCAACTCTCGGTCAAAATTTGAGCCCTTTCTACCGGTAGAACTTCCGGTTGAAAAACCCCTACCGGTAGAACTTCGGAAAAATCAATTTCTTTCACACGTCATTCACTTCTTCACTTCCACATTTTCACCACCTGCACTCCCCAAACCTACATGCTTCCAAGGGATGATTTTCACACCAATCCATTCACATTTCATTCAAAACATCAAAATCATAAACCCATTTACATTCAAAACATAAATCTAATAACTTGCAAACCATTCCATTGAAAACATGCTTCCATTGAAGATGAAACCTCTACATTAGATAGAGAAATTAGTACTCTTGCTTAATAAGATTAAAACAAGCTAAAAGAGATTAATGACATGCAAGGAAGATAAGCTTGATGATAAACAACATTTCCAAAAGTAAAAATGCCCAAAAACTCAACATGCACTAGGGAAAACTAAAAGGTTTACTTGCCTCTAACCCAAGCCAAGCCAAAGCTTCACAACTCAACAAGAAAGGGGTGCTCCACGAGATCTACACAAAACTCCCAAAATGGAGCATACAAAAATCAACATTTTTTGCCATCACAAATCCCCATTTCGAAAATGGGTTTGAAAACCATGAAAACAAGCTCTAGGTGAGCTAAAGAACATCAAATGGAAAGAATGAAGAAGGACACCAACCTTGAGCTAGCCAAACAAGAAGAATAAAAGTAGAAGATGATGAATAGTGCAGTGGCTTGACTCCAAAAACACTCCAGCTGTAGCTTGAGACGAGAGGAAGAGGATGGTGGTCTTGGATCGAAAAATGGAGCCTTCTAGCTAGATGATTTCAAGGGAAAAGGATCAAGAAGAGAGCTTCCTCCTCAACTTCACCCTAGGGCAGAATCGTTGCAGGAAATGGAAAAAGGGCAAATGAAGGAGAAGAGAGCTTATATAGTGTCTGGAGGTGGGTCCCTTTAGCAGTGAAACTTGGAACGCTTGGAACATGGTCTTGTGGACCCCGGATGGAATCGACGAAGAAGAACAAAACGATCGTCGAAAAATCTAGTTTCGGAAAAGTATTATTTTGACATAGTTTCGCGACTTCGAAAAGTGTGCCCAGATTTACATGCAAAGACAGATTTACCCTATTGGGCCAAAACTTGGGCTTCTGGGCCTCACATGCATGCAGCTTGAAAACAAAAGTTGTCACAAATAATAAAACCATTCAAGAGAATTAAAAATCACATCCACAACAAAGATCTAGCACAAAAACCCATTCTTACACGTGCACTCAGGGCGTCCCTGAGCGTGTCTGACTCATACTAAACGTCCTCAAAATCCCCAAAGTTATAATCCAGACTAAGTCTAATCACATTCTAACCCAACTAGTACTAAGACTCACTTAAGACTAAACGTTTACTTAATTAGTACTAATCGAGTTGGTCTGGGTCGGGGTCTAACAGACTGTATGACACTGGGTACTGTCATGGTTCTTCCCACAGTGAATACAAACTAGCTGAACATTCTGGTCTTGCCTCTGTCTCTTGTGCTGCTGGTTCCTCTGCTGGTGGCTCTGCTGTTGAGGTTGCCCTTGTCCTTTGTCTTGGATTCTAAGAATCTTGTGGTGGAAGTCTCAAACTTGTAGGCTCTCTTGACAGCTTCCTCAAAGGTGATAGGTGGTACTACCCCCGTGGCGTCCCTCTCAATGGTGGGGTGAAGCCCTTCTAAGAACTTGGCAATTTTCTTCTCCACTGTGTCCACCAATTCCGGGGCATATCGTGACAACCTCTCAAACTTGTTGAGGTACTCTAACACTGTCATACTTTCTTGCACAAGCTGCTGGAATTCTACTACCTTCTGCCTCTTGACATGTATAGGTACATACTTCTCCCCAAATTGCCTCTTGAAACTAAGCCAAGCCACTGCGTCAGCCATATTTCTATATTCTTCCCTCACTGTCCTCCACCAAATGTCTGCCAAACTGGTGAATAGAGATGTTGCAAGTTTGACTCGTTTTCCTCCCGTGCATTGGAAGACTTCGAAGATGTTCTTTGTGTGTTCCAACCAATCATTTACAGCCAATGGGTCTTCTGTCCCAACAAATTCTTTTGGTGCCCTCTTTCTAAACCTCTCAAACAATGCATTCGGGTCATGTTCTCTTTGATTAATGACGATTGCAGGTTGAGGTTGAACCGGTTCGGCCTTCTCTGTAATACCTCCAACAACTGCCTCTGCATCTCTGCCAACTCTCTGGCATGATCCTCATCCTTCTTAAGCATTTGCTCTTGTAATCTAGTTTGGTTCTCATTGGCTTGACGCTGTTGATCAAGTATAGCCTGCATCATTTGTTGGAATTGATTCTGCATTGTATTTTCAACCCTATCCTCTTCAATCGGCCTTGTAAAATCACTGTTACTTGCGGTGGGATTGTTGTTCAATGGTCGCTTACGAGGTGGCATGATGCTGTAAAACAAGTTGTTAGCACAAATAAATCAAATAAGGGTCACACATTGCTCACGCGATTCTGGTTAACGAAAGATCTAACGAATCCTCGCCACGTCCTTAGGATTTCTAGTTTCTTTTAATTACCTGAAACACGTCTCGCTCTGATACCAGTCTGTCGCAACCCTGGACCGGGTTCACCGCCTAGTCCGGGATCGGGACTAAATAATAATAGTAACGGTGGAATGATAGAGATAAATGATGATGGTAGATATATTTAGTATGGTTAGTGTCAATGCGTACACGGGTTAAATAAGAACACATATTACCCGTGCACGTGATTTCCCACAGGTGTCCGCTTTGAGGATTTTCCAACATACGTACAAATTTTTTTAAGTACGGAAGCGTGTAGCAAATCAAGTATGTAGTTCATTTCCATAATACTAAGACTGATTACATTTGAATAACAAGTATCAGAATGAACAATGTTCATTAGTGCAACCCAAAAGTATTGTTAACGTTTGAACAACTATCATTTAATTACATTCCAAAAAATGGAGGCCAACGAAGGCCAATATAAACAAACAATAGCCACCAAAAGAATAGCTAATAACCACCCCTAAAATGTTACGCATCTCGGCAGCCGGATGTTTAGACAACATCATCGGTACGCCACTCAACTAACTGCTGCGGTTCTCTGACCGCCTCCTCGTGCTCCTCCTCGGGGTAACCAACAACTGGACTTGAGTACCAAAGATAGTGGGTCAAACACGACGGTTTGGCAGGCAGGTGAAAAGATATGAACATTTGATAATAAATGCATTCGCCTTAGAAAACATTGGAACCTGTATAAGCAATAACTTTCATAAAGGAAATGAATCTTTTATTGAAAACATATATGCAATATAAAACATGTACGATATCCAAGGAATTTGGGAAACAAGCAAGATGGCAACCACACGAAGCTAAATCCTCTATCACCGAAGTGGTAAGAGCAAGCCTATCAAGGTGTTGACCTCACTACCGAAGTGAGGAGGAACAACGAAATTTACATATACATATATAATATACAGGACATGACCATGGTAGCGAGCCGGGCATCAGGAACCACAGTAGCAATCTGCGGTATCGGGACAAGACCACGGTTAAATAACCGGGTAGCGGGATCCAAATGAAGGAAACCGCGATTCAGATCTGAAACTTCTCATATAGAGACAACTATGGCTGATACAAAGCATGACAGATTTTAAAAAATCTGATTTCTGCACTATGCAGCGGAAATCAGCCATAAAGAATCGCGTAGAAACTCCATGAAATCATAATCAACATGTGTCTAATTAAAAGGAGATTATAGAAGACTATTACCTCAAAGATTTGCAAGCTTTAAACCTCTGAAAATCCGATGCAAAAGGGACAAGATCAGGTCTGCAATCAGCTACTATGCTGCAGGAATTTCTGCAGGAATTATTCTTCTTCTAATCTTCTCCTCTATCTCACTTCCAAATCTGATTGGCTAAGGTGGTGGAACCTTAATCTAGGTTTTTGAGATGAGTTTCTAGAATCATATGAGATGGAAATCTCCTCAAGAAAGAAGAGAAACAAGGGCTCCACGTTTTGGGCTTTGTTCTTGTGTTTTAAGGTCATTCACGCCCAAGGGAAGCTTCCTCCTTTTATGAAGATTGCAAGGAATCCTTTCCCATTAAGTCTCTCCTACTAATTCTCTTAGAAGTCCTAAAAGGAAAGCTCAATCCTAAGATTAATTTCCTCTTAGAAACAATCCAAATTAGAAAAGGAAACTATGATGAATATCCCTTAAACTTAGCAATTAGTAATCCTAGTTGTGCAACAATTACTAATTTAAGTTTCTAAGGGAAACTCTATTATAGGAATACTTATCCAAGGAGGAGTCCAACCTTCCGAGTAGAGAGACCTACTCAAAGTTGGAGACCCCACACTAAGAAATCCCTATGTTGGACGTCCCACATGCTATGGCCCACATGTCCATAATTTGTCTAGAATTAAATTCATGTATGCCATCAAGGCCTATTTGAATTTAAATTCAAAATTGTTTTTCCATAAAATAATTCAACCTCATCTCCTAATCATATTAGGAAACCATGCCAATATAGGAAAGTGACTAGAGAAGGGACCAAAAGACATATTTGCCCTTGGCTCCCAAAATGACCAAAATGTCCATGCTAAACCCATAGCAACATTAAGACCATTTTAACCTTAACTCATTCCACTAGAGAGTTATGGTTGCACTCCAGGGACAAATATTAAGTATGAAATAAGCTTGTCATAAAATGACTGTTGTCTCCGACCTACCAAGTGCAATGACCTAAATGCCCCTCTATGTAACATCCTTAATCGAGTCAGGTTATCCGATGTACTATCAACCTTCTCGATTAAATCTCAAACCTTAGAACTTCATATCCTTGACTTAATCATCATCCTGATATTATTCTCTTGATCCAGGGAGCGACCCACAAGTTCAATATCAATATGGAACATCCATATACTAAGATCTTAGATTTTGATGATCAATCGGATAATTCTAAGGGGACGATCAATCCATCAGTAGATGGCATAGATTCTATATTGCATTTGCATGTCCCAACTGATCAAGCCCGAGTACCTAACTCACAGAGCTGTTGACCCAAGAAAAGAATCTCACCCATAGTGAATTAAAGCACAAGAACTTGAATTCGTCAGTTCATCCACAAATGCTCAAGATTAAGAGCACCGGTCACTTAGTAGCATGAGGTGATTTGATCTCTCTCTGTGATAGTACTATTTTAGAGATCACACCTACAATGGTCCTGTTCAATGCATGACACATGCACTAATGAGATAGATCCGGGAAAGCCCTCCCGTGACTTAGGTATGTCACCCTATATAGGAGAGTATCTCATTATAACTTATACCAAGATGAAGTGCCCAACTCCATCTTTCAGTTATGAACTAATCTGTTGTTTCCGATATCCATGAATCAGACCTATCTGTGTGAAGCCACTTCACACCTGATTCAATTATTAGAAAACAATGGGCCTTACACACAACCATACATATACACATGTTTATAGAGAAAGAATCATTTCAATATATATAACCAATAAATATCCAGTAACAGAGAGAAAAATGCAGCTAGTGGGCTTTAGGGCATACACCAATCCCAACAAACTCCCACTTGCACTAAAGATCACTACTTCCTAACCTAACTCCCATAGACTCAACATGAGAAGTAAAGACTTTCTCAGTAAGAGTCTTAGTAAATGGGTCTGCTAAGTTATTAGCTGAGGCAATTTGCTTCACAACTATTTCTCCATTCTGAACGAATTCCCGGATCAAGTGGTACTTTCTCTGAATGTGCTTGCCTTTCTTGTGATTTCGGGGCTCTTTACACTGTGCTATCGCACCTGTGTTGTCGCAGTGCATGACAATCGGTTTTTCTGCTGCGGAAACAACTCCTAATTCCAAAAGGAATTTCCTGAGCCATACTGCTTCCTTTGCAGCTTCCGCTGCCGCCACATACTCTGCTTCCATGGTAGAGTCAGCAATACAATCTTGCTTAACACTCCTCTATGAAATAGCCCCTCCCGATAGAGTAAAAACATATCCTGAGGTTGACTTTCTGGCATCCGTATCTGATTGGAAATCTGAGTCTGTATACGCCAAAGGCGTTATCATCTGCTCGATAAGTCAACATATAATCTTTTGTTCTCCGAAGATACTTGAATATATGTTTCACAGCTGTCCAATGCATAGGTCCAGGGTTTGACTGATATCTGCTAACCATGCCGACGGCAAAGCAAATATCTGGTCTAGTACATAACATAGCATACATGAGACTTCCAACAGCTGATGCATATGGAACTCTCTTCATGTTCTCTATCTCATCAGGTGTCTTAGGACATTGATCTCGAGATATTGGTAGTCCATGTCTAGAAGGTAGCAAGCCCTTCTTGGAGTCATGCATGTTAAACTTGACCAATATCTTCTCAATATATGAAGATTGCGATAAGGCTAACATCTTATTCTTGCGATCTCGCAGGAGCTTGATCCCTAAGATGTAGCTTGCCTCACCCAAATCCTTCATCTGAAATTGAGATGATAACCAAACCTTTGTGGATGATAGTGCACCTACATTGTTTCCAATGAGCAATATGTCATCTACATATAGGACCAAAAATATGACTGCATTACCACTTCCTTTCTTATACACACATGGTTCATCAATGTTTTGATTAAAGCCAAAAGATTTGACTGCCTGATCAAACTTGATGTTCCATGCTCTAGATGCTTGCTTAAGTCCATAAATGGACTTCTTAAGTTTACAGACCATGTTCTCTTGGCTACTAGCAATGAAACCTTCTGGTTGCATCATATAGATGCATTCGTCAAGACTTCCATTAAGAAAAGCTGTCTTGACATCCATTTGCCATATCTCGTAGTCATAATGACATGCGATGGCTAAGAGAATCCTTATGGACTTGAGCATAGCCACTGGTGAAAAGGTTTCCTCATAATCGATACCCTCTTTCTGAGTATATCCTTTCGCCACCAGTCTTGCTTTGAAGGTTTCCACCTTCCCGTCCACTCCTCTCTTCCTCTTGTAAATCCACTTGCATCCTATGGGTTTGATCCCTTCAGGTGCATTTACAAGTTCCCAGACTTGATTGGAATACATGGAATCCAATTCAGATTTCATTGCTTGCTGCCACATGTCAGCATCTATATCTGTTACTACTTCATCGTAACTAGTAGGATCCTCAACCATATCCTCAGAGTCTGTCTTTAAAGACACTCCTAGATATCTATCTGGTTGTCTAGGAATTCTCCCACTACGACGAGGCTCCGGAGTATTTAAAGGAATATCCGGTCCATCTACTGTTGCTGGATCTGGTACAGATGTTATAGGGGATTCAGGAAGAATCTCCTCAAGAGTTTCTGTACTACTAAGCTCTTGATGCATCATACAATCATCCTCTAAGTATCTAGCATGAGTGCTGATGAGCACTTTTTGCTCCTTTGGATGATAAAAGATGCCACCTCTTGTTCCCTTAGGATACCCAATGAAGTAGCACATTTCCGATCTGGGTTCTAGCTTGGTAGCTTTATCATTCAGTACATAAGCTGGACAACCCCAAATGTGGATATGTCTCAAACTAGGTTTTCGACCTGTCCACATTTCTTGCGGTGTCCTAGGTACTGACTTAGATGGTACCAGATTTAAAATGTATGCTGCTGCTTCTAAGGCATATCCCCAAAAAGATATAGGTAGGGTTGCATGACTCATCATGGACCTTACCATATCAAGAAGAGTACGGTTTCTTCTCTCTGCCACACCATTTTGCTGGGGTGTACCCGGTGCAGACAACTGAGACACAATCCCTAGTTGTGTGAGGTACTCCTTGAACTCACCTAGGAGGTATTCGCCACCTCGATCAGATCGAAGGGCTTTGATATGTTTCCCTAGTTGTAACTCCGCTTCAGCCTTGAATTGTTTGAACTTATCAAACGCCTCAGACTTGCGTCGCATCAAATAGACATATCCATACCTAGAGTAATCATCGGTGAAGGTGATGTAATACTCATATCCTCCTCTTGCTAGTTTGTTCATAGGACCACACACATCAGTGTGAACCAATTCTAACAACTCATTTGATCTTAGTCCCTTTCCAGAGAATGACCTTTTGGTCATCTTTCCCTTGAGACATGATTCGCACTGAGGAAAAGGTTTGAAATCTAATGAGCTCAAGGGCCCATCTTCTACCAACCTCTGAATCCGTTTTAGGTTAATGTGACCCAAACGTAAGTGCCAAAGATAGGTGTCATTGGTTGAAGATACCTTCCTCTTAAGGGAAGTAGAACTTTCTAGTTGTACATTATGCAGTGTGGGAGCAATAGGATTTATATAAAATAAGTTATCATGTATTCTACCGGAACATATAATATTTCCATCTCTACCGATATCAACACCAGAATGGAAAGAAACTGAATAATTAAATTCAATAAGTCTGGAAACAGAAATTAAATTCTTCCTCATGTCCGGAACATAGAAAACATTATTTAAAATCAAAATCCTATCATTAGAAAAATGTAGAGAAACATTTCCCATTGCAACCGCCCAAACTTTAGCTCCAGTTCCAACTCTAAAGGCAAACTCCCCTTTCTCAATTTTCTGCATTATCTGAAACCCCTGCAACGAATTACAGATATGATTAGTGGCTCCAGAGTCTACTATCCACGAGTCAGTAGAATCAACCACTAAACAAGTTTCAATGAAATAAGAAAAAGATGTACCTTTATTAACCGAGCCTTTGAGCTTGGGACAATCTTTCTTCCAATGACCTTTGAGGCCACATTTGAAGCATTTCCCTTTGGGCTTATCATCTGTACCCTTGTCCTTTCTATTACCAGCATTGCCCTTTTTCTGTCCCTTTCCCTTGATCTTCTTCTTCTTCATCTTCTTCCCTTTCGGGTTCAGATGAGAGGAAGACTGGAAAAAATGGGCTTGGGCCTTGGGCTTCATGATGGCCTCTGCCGCCTGGAGTTCCTTCATTAACTCTGCAAGGGTCATGTCCATCTTGCTCATATTGAAATTGAGCTTGAACTGATTGAAGGAATCCGGCAGAGTTTCTAGAATCATATCGGTTTGACTCTCTCCATCAATCTCAGCCCCTAGAATCTCAGCTACATTGAAACAATCCATCATCTTGAGCATATGATCTCTGACAGGTGTTCCTTCAGCCATTCTAGTATTCATGATGGTCCTTATAGCAGCTTGCCTAGCTGGCCTGCTCTTGTCTGCGAACATTTCTGACAAGGACATCATGATTTCGTAGGCTGTGTCCATATTCTCGTGCTGTGTTTGCAACACGTTGGACATGGAAGCGAGCATGTAGCATTTAGCCATGTTGTTCGCTTTCTTCCACTTCCTTTCAGCCTCTAACTGGTCTTCAGTAGAATTGGGATCAATATCAGGACAATTTTCTACCAAGACATACTTGTACTCCTCAGCAGTGAGTACTATGTCAAGATTTCTCTTCCAATCTACGTAATTAGGGCCGGTCAACTTGTTCTCACGAAGAATACTCATCAACGGGCTAAAAGAATCTTTACCCATCTCTCTCTGGATATAAAATGGTTTATAATTAGACAGGCAGTATATATGTAACATGCATATGGTGCTTGTTATAAAAGGAAAAACATGCACAAAACTTTTTACATTATTTCAACCCTAAACATAATGTATCAGTGTTTCAACCTCCTCATAAACCCTCCATCGAAAGGATGGCCGAGCCTACAGTAACGTTGAATTAAGCTCTTCTTATTTGGATTATCACTATCTGGATACATATCCAGTGACAGTCCAATCACTGATTGGTTTGACCTCATAAGACAAATAACTCTATCTCCTTGAAGAGATTATTACCGCCTTATGTCAAGTGTATTACCATCTCTTATGAAAAATTCCCAGAATGTCCAAATCTAGAAGTGAGCTTTGGTAAAGAACTCCACCGAAGGGATGGCCGCTCCCACCAACACTTCATTGACATTCTATAGAAGTGATCTTTAGTAAAGAACTCCACCGAAGGGATGGCCGCTCCTACTAACACCTCATTACGAATATTCACTTTAGTTCACTCACTAACCCATCGAAGTGGTCTTTAGTAAAGAACTCCACCGAAGGGATGGCCGCTCCCACTAACACTTCTAATGAGATTAATATGAACCGAGAATGGAAAGTCGTGGGGTTTTTCCTAAACCCCTCTCCCACTTGATAATTTATCACTAGGGTTTATAAACTTTCCTTTGATCTTTACTTCGTTTTCTCAAAAGCTCTTTTTAAAACTAGCAAACTTGGTTAATTAAATTCATGACTCAATGACTCAAGTCATCTTGAAAGTAAATAACCTTTGCATTAAAACATTTGAGAAAAACCCTTAATAGAATCAAAAACCTAATTAGGGTTTTGGGGAACCCTTAGGTAGCATCTAATTAGATTTTGAGTTTAGTCTATTTTGGAAACAAAGGGTGCCAACCCTATCCAATTTTAAACCTTAGACAATTAGAAGGTGCTGGTCTAAGTTCCGTTTAAAACCAATTGACCAAACAAAAACATACTAATTTTAGAAAGATGGCATTTTTAGATCCTAATGGTGGCCATGTTTCTAGGTGACAATTATAGCAATTATATAAAGCATTCAACCATGCATTCCATATATAAAAGCAAATAAAAGTATGCAATCCTTGATGGCTCCCTGTCCTTAGGATTTCAAATCCTAATCGAATTAGGACTCCTCATGCATCTAGAAGTCTTGACTCCTTCATCTCCAAGGATTCCAATTTCTTGCAACCTTCTTGTCTTGAAACTTTCCTTTTCATGCTTGTGTCCATAAATAAATTTATACAAGCAAACCCATGAAAAACAAAACAAAAATTACATTGGAGATTCCTATGCTTTTCAAAAAAGCTTACATCAAGACTAGTTGGAATAAAATTAAGAAAACTTTACAACTTCCTATGATCGCTAACCGCGCAATCGTACACTTTCCAACTAATAAAACAAACATCCAAATCCACATAACATACATGCGAACCATCAAGGATGCTAATTATGGCTGCAACCAAATAGGTTAGTGCATAATGTACAACATGATTCAGATCTGGAAAAATTAATTCCAGCCATCCAAACATAACCAGCATACAAAAATACAGCACTAATACAAATCTGAAATAAATTTCAGCAGGGTGCCACCATGCCCCTTCTAATCTAGGATTAATAAATCACATCATGGGATCATGATTTCGCATGGAGTGGCTCTGATACCACTGAAGGAAACCGCGATTCAGATCTGAAACTTCTCATATAGAGACAACTATGGCTGATACAAAGCATGACAGATTTTAAAAAATCTGATTTCTGCACTATGCAGCGGAAATCAGCCATAAAGAATCGCGTAGAAACTCCATGAAATCATAATCAACATGTGTCTAATTAAAAGGAGATTATAGAAGACTATTACCTCAAAGATTTGCAAGCTTTAAACCTCTGAAAATCTGATGCAAAAGGGACAAGATCAGGTCTGCAATCAGCTACTATGCTGCAGGAATTTCTGCAGGAATTATTCTTCTTCTAATCTTCTCCTCTATCTCACTTCCAAATCTGATTGGCTAAGGTGGTGGAACCTTAATCTAGGTTTTTGAGATGAGTTTCTAGAATCATATGAGATGGAAATCTCCTCAAGAAAGAAGAGAAACAAGGGCTCCACGTTTTGGGCTTTGTTCTTGTGTTTTAAGGTCATTCACGCCCAAGGGAAGCTTCCTCCTTTTATGAAGATTGCAAGGAATCCTTTCCCATTAAGTCTCTCCTACTAATTCTCTTAGAAGTCCTAAAAGGAAAGCTCAATCCTAAGATTAATTTCCTCTTAGAAACAATCCAAATTAGAAAAGGATACTATGATGAATATCCCTTAAACTTAGCAATTAGTAATCCTAGTTGTGCAACAATTACTAATTTAAGTTTCTAAGGGAAACTCTATTATAGGAATACTTATCCAAGGAGGAGTCCAACCTTCCGAGTAGAGAGACCTACTCAAAGTTGGAGACCCCACACTAAGAAATCCCTATGTTGGACGTCCCACATGCTATGGCCCACACTATGGCCCACATGTCCATAATTTGTCTAGAATTAAATTCATGTATGCCATCAAGGCCTATTTGAATTTAAATTCAAAAGTATTTTTCCATAAAATAATTCAACCTCATCTCCTAATCATATTAGGAAACCATGCCAATATAGGAAAGTGACTAGAGAAGGGACCAAAAGACATATTTGCCCTTGGCTCCCAAAATGACCAAAATGTCCATGCTAAACCCATAGCAACATTAAGACCATTTTAACCTTAACTCATTCCACTAGAGAGTTATGGTTGCACTCCAGGGACAAATATTAAGTATGAAATAAGCTTGTCATAAAATGACTGTTGTCTCCGACCTACCAAGTGCAATGACCTAAATGCCCCTCTATGTAACATCCTTAATCGAGTCAGGTTATCCGATGTACTATCAACCTTCTCGATTAAATCTCAAACCTTAGAACTTCATATCCTTGACTTAATCATCATCCTGATATTATTCTCTTGATCCAGGGAGCGACCCACAAGTTCAATATCAATATGGAACATCCATATACTAAGATCTTAGATTTTGATGATCAATCGGATAATTCTAAGGGGACGATCAATCCATCAGTAGATGGCATAGATTCTATATTGCATTTGCATGTCCCAACTGATCAAGCCCGAGTACCTAACTCACAGAGCTGTTGACCCAAGAAAAGAATCTCACCCATAGTGAATTAAAGCACAAGAACTTGAATTCGTCAGTTCATCCACAAATGCTCAAGATTAAGAGCACCGGTCACTTAGTAGCATGAGGTGATTTGATCTCTCTCTGTGATAGTACTATTTTAGAGATCACACCTACAATGGTCCTGTTCAATGCATGACACATGCACTAATGAGATAGATCCGGGAAAGCCCTCCCGTGACTTAGGTATGTCACCCTATATAGGAGAGTATCTCATTATAACTTATACCAAGATGAAGTGCCCAACTCCATCTTTCAGTTATGAACTAATCTATTGTTTCCAATATCCATGAATCAGACCTATCTGTGTGAAGCCACTTCACACCTGATTCAATTATTAGAAAACAATGGGCCTTACACACAACCATACATATACACATGTTTATAGAGAAAGAATCATTTCAATATATATAACCAATAAATATCCAGTAACAGAGAGAAAAATACAGCTAGTGGGCTTTAGGGCATACACCAATCCCAACACCAAACTGCAGCTGGCGGGACAAGTGGGGGATCTCTAAGTTAGTGGATTAGACCGACAAGGTTATCCAAGCTTAGTGGTGCCGACTCATAGGTCAAATCATAGAAATCAAGACATGTGTAAAATAAATCCAATGCAAGAATGTAACCGGGCAAGACGGGGGTGCTCAAGGGCACAACTATCATATCATGTCGGGTATGCATGTCAGGACTAGCAAAATGGTACAAGTACACTCTCAATGTTTTCGGGATTGATAGATCATAAACCATAAATTTCGGGAATAAAGGGGTGAAATAAACTTTCGAAATATCGGGACAAGTATCGGAGTCCAAAACTAGTTCAAAGTGAATAGCGATCCCGTATGTCTATTTGATAAGAACTTGGTACTCCTTGGGTTTAGAGACATTCCGGGTTCCTTATACACTTTGGAAGTTTCCAAACTTCAATGAATTCTTTGTGATTATAGTTTCTTTCTCACCCGGGTTTCATACATCACTTAATAAATCTTCTGACACAATGAGGCTCCCAATGAACCTCTCACAATCATATAAATATTTCACTTCAGCTCCACACATGTCCCCAGTGAAACAGTACCCATCGCTTGAGTGTGTTGACACCAAAAAAGTCACTTTGCCTCCTCAACATCAAGAACCCACATGAAGCTGCATCCTGCTACAAATAGGCAAAGCTACTTTAAGCATCAGATCTTGTCCGATCAAACAAAAACTACAAGATCCTTCAAGACAGCCAAAAATGGGGCACACATGAAGTTTTGGGCCATTCCACATCGTTTGGCCTAACTTCACTCATCTAACAGCTAAACAAGCGCTCCCGGCGGTGACAGTGTGGAAGACATTAAAACTTCGATCAGAGCCTAAGGATGGTTCCAAAATACCTCAAAAGGGCTCCTTGTCAAATTTCAAGTCAAACCGACAACATTTGACCCTCCATCAACGTTCGAGCAGTAAAATCAAGCCTCTCGGCGGCGAGAACCATCGAGGCCATCACTCATCAAACAAAGCATATGAATGGCTTCAACATGCTTCCAAAGGGTTGCACGTCGAATTTCATGTCATTCCGACAACGTTTGACCAGATTTCGACACTCCGAAAGAAAATCAAGCCTACCAGCGGCGGAGCCTCTCGGAGCCATGACATCCAAATTGGAGCTAATGGATCACCTCTACATGACTCAAATAGGCTCCCTGTCAAATTTCAGGACAATCGGACATCGGTTGACAGCATATCAAAGCTCAACATCTTCCCCGCAACAAAATCAAGTTAAACATCGACAGGACCCCAAACGGCTTCAAAACTCAAATAAAAGCCCATGGTTGGTCCTATCCACTGCTCAAAAACCTTCACCACAATTTTCAGGTCATTCCAACATTGTTTGACCTAGTTTTGACTCTTGACGGAAAATCGGCTACAAAGTCTTTAGCTTTCCCGAAAAATGGGAAACTTTGTTCTCCGGTTTTGTGCTACTTCTCGTCAAGTTTTCTCCAAGAAAATCAATTCAATAATGGAGGAAAAATGTCAAAAAAATACAGAAGAAAAGAGGAGCGAAAAAGAAGAAGAAACGGCCGAAAAAACCACTCGACGACCAAAGGGGACAAAGCCCCATGGTCGACCTTGGCCCAAGGTCGCTGGCGACCCTGGGTGCATGGTCGCCGGCGACCCTGGAAATTTGGGTTGCCAGATTTTCCCCCGGATGGCCCGTTTTCCGATCTTTTCTCGTTTTGGGAGTTCTTGCCTCTGTGATTTTTCTAAAATCCAATTCTTGATACTTGAAAACGACTAATCTTCGCCAACATCTCGGATCCGCCATCAAGAGCATGAAATCATCACTGATCACTCCAAGATCGCCAACTGGCTGACCAAGAAAGTACACTTTCTGTCCGACTGATCGAGAAATCGACAAGATAGATGTCACCGGCCCACCAACATCAATCAATGTCTAAAATTGCATCGCAATCCGACATCAAACAATGTGTGTATCCATCGGCGATCATCACAAAAAGAATCCCAAAAGACGCGGCGCGGCCCGCGACTCTTCAAATGCCCAGGCGACCACTTAATGTCGTTAATTGACCCATTTTATGACAACTTAATGCGGTCATTAACCCATTATTTTGGACGGCCCAATCAGAAGCAAGCAAATGGGAGTTACAAGTCCAAGCAATCATGGCATTAAAACCATGAAACTCCCCTCATCATGGAGATTAAAGGTGATTAAATGCCCATCATTCTCCATTGGCCAATCACAAGCCAAGAAAAAGGAGTTACAAATTCAAAGAATAAAAACTTGTAACTCCTCCCATCATGAAGCATCAATGCCATCAATTCTCTCATCATGGCCATCAATGCCCATAAACCATCTCATGGCTACAAGAGCCTATAAAAGGAGGTCTATTCCCAAGAGAGAGACACCTACTGGCACACTAGCACATCCACACCAACACACATCTGGAGTCTGGAAAATCCCAGAGAAATTCTGACGAAGTCCTGTTGCTTTGCTGCAAGAGACACCACAAGGTGCTAAAAGTCCCTTGTGGGGCCACCCCCCAAGGTCCCCTTCTTCTACAACATAGCCTAAACGCGGCTTTTCAGCCCGTTTACTCGGTTTTTCATTGGATATAAGACCTCCCCTTGGTCTTTATCCTCTAAAAAACTGAGGTTGGAGCCAAGCCGAAGAATCGAAGCATCGAGCGTTTTCATTTGAAGGACGATGGCGAAGTCCATACATGAGTTGCGACCGTCGATTTGAACGTGTCCCCACAATCTCCTGAGAAGTTAGATCCCTTTTCTTTCTTTTCTATTGTACTTTGTATTTTTTAAAGAGACAAAAAAAATCAAAATTCTTGTATTTCATTTTTGATGAGATTTGTAAATCGCCTTTCACGGGAAAGTCGCATTTCACGGCATCAAATCTCCTTTCACGGCAAACAAACAAAAAATCGCCTCCTACGGCATTCAAAAACATCTTGTCTCTTTTCTTAAATATTTATGCAATTTGAAAAGTTAGAAAGAATGATTGATTTCCTTTCTACTTGTGAAGGTGAATCTCCGGATTATCACTATTCCAAATTCCAAGTAGAATAGAAAATCTGGCATACCCATACAAAAATGTTGATACCCGCTTTTCCTCTTCCGTCGGTCCCCGGCAGCCCCCGAGGCGGAAGGAGAGGATGAAAGGCCGGGTCCATTAGAGCGGACATTATAGTTTCCTCGAGTGGGGTGGTCTCTGGAATGGTTTCTGGAAGGGTTCGCTCGAGCGGATTTGCCTAGTTCAGGCTGGCTCGAGCGAAATAGTAGATCGCTCGAGCTAACCACTCTCTGGGTGGGACGCTGAGAACGTTCGCTCGAGCGGATCAGGGTTCACTTGGGCGAGCCGTTCTCTGGAACAAAACGAGCCCCTTTCTGGGCAGTTCGTTCGAGCGAAGTGTCAGTTCCCTCGAGCGAACTGTCCAGAACTAGTTCCTGGGACAGTTCTGCTCTGCCTGTCTTCTTTTCTAACAAGCCCTTTTAAAGGTTCCATTCTACACCCATTGGAGTGCATATAAGCACCTCAATGCCACCTTCAAGTCACCATCAAACTCCTCACACCGTCCACCCAGACTCCATCCATTCATCTGCATTCTTTCCCACATTCAATCACAAAGAGAAGGAGAAAGAGTCCACAATCACAAGGATTCATCAAAAAAATCAAAAGCAAGAAGTGAAAATAGAGAGATACAAACCACTTATCCAAAACAATAAACAAGCTAACAAAACTCCTTTAATGAGCATTTATTTCACATGAATGCAAGATAGATGAACATTAATGGAAATAGCCAAATCAACCACATTTGTCATAAAAACTATTTAATGCTCAAAACATCCATTCATCCACTTGCCTCAAGGTCTCTAAA
Source organism: Umbellularia californica (assembly GCA_028538565.1). Classification (NCBI taxonomy): domain Eukaryota; kingdom Viridiplantae; phylum Streptophyta; class Magnoliopsida; order Laurales; family Lauraceae; genus Umbellularia; species Umbellularia californica. The sequence goes on along the minus strand of JAPQWN010000005.1, from coordinate 35,276,239 downwards.
CAAGAAATCAAGCCTCTTATCACCTCTTCCAAGCCAAGAACACAATCTACACAAAAACCCCCAAAACAAACCCTAAAATGGGTCAAACAAGGAATGAAGAAGAAGAAACTCTCAAAAAGGAAGATGGGGCTTCTCTATAGCTAGGAGAACACCATATCAAAGATTGGGGAGGATTACTTACTTGGGAACTCTTCAAATGGGTAAGACTAGCTCAAGGAAGGTCTTAGAATGGGGTCCTCTCTTTAAGAGTCGTATCAATGGAGAGCCCAACTGATGAAGAAGAAGATGATGGCTCCCATCTCTTAATTTGTGCAGGGTTGGTGATGATTTGGTGGTGGAAAAGCAAGAAGAAAATGAGAGAGAAGAAACCCTAGGTTTGGATGGCTCTTGTGCTGGAAAAAGGAGAAGAAGAAGGTGGGTTTCTTTATATGCAAGTGGGTGTGGGTTCCACCACTAGAAAATCTTTGGAGGCTGAAATCACTACTTTCGGGACCTTGAATGAAATCGACGAAGAACGGAAAAGTGATCACCGAAATATCTAGTTTCCAAAAAAGTATATTTTTCGCTGGTTTTAGGGATATCAAATTTTGGGTACAGATTTATGTAAAAAATACTGTTTTGCCCTCAATGCTAGGAAAATCGGGTTTCGGGGTTCCGGATGGGGACGAGATCAACATGGAAGTTGCAGGGATCGACGAGATGAGTAAAACGGGATCAAAACAAGAATTATAGGAATCTTAAGAATCCCCCTAGTAAAAGCAAGACTATAAAAAAGGGAGCCCCCCAAAGGGCCCAACTAAACACAAAGCACTTAAAATTCTTCAAAAACTATAAAAGAATTATTCTAGTCCTAACTTAGTCAAATCTACTAATCATGCTTAGCACTAACACGTGACTTAATTGCACTAATCAAGGTCACTCTTGTTGGGGTCTTACACAACGAAATATAAATATAAATATACATATACTATACGGTATGGGACTACGGTAGCGAGCCGGGTATCGGGAACCACGGTGGCGAGCCGGGTATCGGGATGGGACCACTGTAATAAACTGGGTATCGAGATCCAAACTGCAGCTGGCGGGACGGGAGGGGGATCTCCAAGTCGATAGATCAAACCGACAAGGTCATCCAAGATTAGTGGTGTCGACTCATAGGTCAAACAACATAAATCGGGATATGTAATAAATATATATGATGCAAATACATAAACGGGCGGGATGGGGTGCACATAGGCACAAATATCACTTCATTTCGGGCATTGCACAACGGGACTAGCAAAACGCTACAAATATAATTTCAGTGCCCTCAGGAATGCATATCAAAATTCGTGTACAATAAAATACAATTGAACTTTCGAAATTCCGGGCCAAGTATCGGAATTCAATATTAGCTCAAAATGAATAGGGGTCCCGTATGTTGATTTCAGTATAGACTTGGTACTCACTAAGTTTTGGAAACATTCCGGGCTCCTTATAGACCTTGGTAATTTCCAGACTTCGATGAATCTTCTGGGGGGGTGTTTCTTTCTCAATCGGGTTTTATATGTCGCCTCTTGGGTCTCCTATCACAACGGGGCTCCAAACAAACCAATCCCAAACATTTAAACATCATATACAAGCTCCCAACACCGCCCCATGTGAATAGTGCCCATTGCTAGAGCGGACATGAAGTTCGCTCGGGCGATAAACTTTCTGTGAGGGTTCGTTTGAGCGGACCTGCCCAGTTTAGGATGGCTCGAGCGAACTATTAGTTCGCTCAAGCTACCCAAATTCTGGATGGGGTTCTGGAAGGGCTCGCTCGAGCCAAAGTTCGCTCGAGTAAACTGTCATCTGGATGGGTTCGTTCGAGCGACCTGTCAAGTTCGCTTGAGCGAACTGTCCAGGAACTGATTCAGGGAATAGTTCAGCTCCTTCCTTTTTCTCTTCTTGCAAAGCCCTTTCAACCTCATTCCTACACTTAAATGAAGGGCTAAAAACCTCCTTTAAACACCATTCAAATCACCATCAATACTTCTATAAATATTCAATCCAATCACCTTCTTCTCAATCACATTCAACCAAAAGGGAAGAGAAGAAACCACCAATCACAAGGATTCATTTATGCTATAGCCAAGAAATAAATAAAGACTATAAACCAACCTTTCCAAGACATTAAATGAGCTACTAAGACTCTTTCATGTGTATTTATTTCAAAATTAATGCAAATCAAGAATAGCATGAATATAAATAACAAAGTCAACCGCATTTCTCATAAATCATTTAATGCTCATAATATCTATTCATCCACTTGCCTTAGGTCCATGCTTAGCAAACCAAGCTCTAATCACACTTCCAAGCCAAAGGTTCAAAGCTACAAACAAAACCCCCCAAAGCAAACCTTAAATGGTCAAAACCAAAGGACTAGAAGTAGAAAGCTTTCAATAATGAAAATGGGGACTCTCATAGGCTAGGAAAACACACATTAGAGAGAAGGGAGGGATTGCTTACTTGGAAATTCTTCAAAAGTATTAGGTTAGTCCAAAGAAGATCTTAAAAATGATGACTTCCTTCACTAGAGAGCTCTCAAGGAGATGAATAAGATGATGATCTCCACTTAGCCTTTGGTATAAGATTAGTAGAGGTTTTGGAGATGGAAGAGTAAGAAGAAGAAAGAGAAGGAAAACCCTAGATTTGTTGGGGCTTTTGAGTTGGAAAAGAAGAAGGGAAGAAGAGAAGAAGGGTCTCCTTTTATATACAATTGAGAGTGGGCTCCACTACTAGCAATCTTGTCGGACCGAAATCATGACTTTCGGGACCTCGGATCAGTTCGACGAAGTAGGGAAAAACGATCGCTGAAGTATCTAGTTTCTAAAAAGTATATATTTCATGGGTTTCGAGGATATTGAATTTTGTGTCCAGATTGGTGTAAAAGACTATTTTGCCCTTGATGCTAGGAAGGTTGGGTTTCCGGGTTCCGACGGGGGCGGGATCAATATGAAAGTTGTAGAGATTAACGAGATGATTCAAATAGGGTTAAAACGCTAATTATTGGAATCTCAAACAATCCCCCATGAACACGTAAAGTCACTAAAGGAACCCTCCAAAGGGTCCCACCAAGTCAAAAAGGCACTCAAAATTCCCCAAAGCTATAAAAAGCCATTCTCTCAACCAAAATCCACTAATCTCGCTTAGAACTAACACACGACTTAAGTAGGGCTAATCGAGGTCACTCGGGTTGGGGTCTTACAAATTCTACTTAAGTTGGATTCATTGCTTCTTCCATCCTCTCCTCGTGGGATCGATAATCCGGACTCTTTAGTCCTTTATTACTTGACGACATTGTAGTCTTGCAGTTAAGCGATGCACATTCTAGTGTCGATCATAGTCTACAGTGATAGTAGAGTGTTATGGATCTCAGCAAAAACGCTACATACCATGCCCGCATGAAGCATGTTGATGTGAGATATCATTGGATCCGTGAGGTTATCGAAAAGAATCTCATAAAGCTGGAAAAGATTCACACTGACAAGAATCCTTTAGACATGATGACTAAGGTTGTGTCTAAAGGAAAGCTGGAGCTATGTTCAGAGTTGGTAGGACTGGACTCTTAGTAGGGGTTTAGAGGCGTCTTCCCCATGGTCGGGGGGGGGGGGGATTGTTGGCCTAGTGGTCCAGAACAAGTGGGTTCATGGTCATGGGTATTATGGTAATTGTACCGAAACTTTCTTATGGACTAAGATAGGGTTTCTTAGGGAAAAGAAAGAGAGCATTATATATTACTGTAATGTGTAACCCATGATGTAACACAATTGATCATACAGAGAGTGAACCCAAGGAGAGTTGAGTCTCTATCCCGTGGATGTAGGCAAGCTTGCCTAACTACGTAATTCTCTTGTGTGTGAATGCTTGTTCTTGTGTGGTTGATTGTTAGTTCGATCGCTGATTCACGTTTCCTATGCAGATATTCAATTGAGGTTGGATTTGAATTCGTATATGTGAAAAATGATAAGGTGAGGGTGACAGCTGAATGCTCTCACAGTCATTTGATGGGTTACAGATGGCGCGTTCATGCATCTATTGAAGAGTCAACTGGCCATTTTTGTATCAGGACATTAAACAATGAGCATACATGTGGTGCAGTAGTTCGAATATCAGAGAACGGTCGTATGAATTCTGAGACAGTTGCAAATTTAATAATCGATCATATTCGTAAGAAGCCGCTCACCAGACCGATTGATATCGTCCACCATTTTACGGCGAATTATGGGTTTACCATTACATATCATCACGCATGGTGGGGCGTGGAAAGGGCTAGAAATAAGTTGTATGATGATTCGTCGCTATCTTTTGACCATCTTCGTTAGTATATTAAGGTGGCAGAGGAGGTAAATCTAGGAAGCCTTTTTGTGCTAGATTATAACCAATCAACTATGTGTTTCAAGCGTTTCTTTGTGTTATTCTATGTTTCAATTGTTGGTTTTAATCATGTTCATCCTTTGTTATTTCTGGATGGTACTTTTTTGAAAGGGAGATACAAGGGAAACCTGTTGGTAGCAACTGGGAAGAATGAAAATCAAGGTAAGTCGTAATGCTATTTTTCTGATATTATTGACATTTTTTTTTTATTAATAACCACCATGTTTTGATATTTTGAATAGTATCTGTAATATAAAACTTTATTTATTCATGCCACATGTTTGTTTCCCCTTGCTTTCGCGGTGGTGGACTCAGAGACGGAGGACAATTGGATATGGTTTATGCAGAACTTAAGGAAAGTTATTGTTTCGGATCGCACTATTACTTTTATTTTCGACAGAAATCCAGGTCTGATAGAGGCTGTTTCAAGGGTATTTCATTTTGCCCATTTTGCGTATCGCCTCCAACACCTAAGGGCAAATCTGAGGGACAAGTTGTCAGGTGGTTACACTAATGAATTTGAGAAAGAGATTATGATGCTTCGGGAATGTGCATATGCGTTGATCATTGTTGCCTTATATGTAAAGCTGCAGACGTTGAGGCGTGAAGGTGGTTCCAATGTAGAGAAATTTCTCTGTGGATTTCCTCATGAAAGTTGGAGCAATGCATATTTTAAGGGTCAGGGTACGGTGAGATGTGTTCGAATGCAATTGAATCTTTCAACTCATGGATTAGAGAAGCTCGCCATTTTCTAATTACAAAGTTGGTTGACACAATAACAGTTCAAATAATGGAGCAGATGGCTAACAGGAAGGAAGTTTCCATCAGATGGAATTCAGTCATCTGCCCAGACATGGATAAGAGGCTGGATGCTGCTATCCGGCTTGGAAGGACGTTAACTGTTAGCCGTTCGAGTGAAACTATGTACGATGTTCACTCTTACCCGTCAGTCACTGTAGACATTTTTAATCACATATGTTCCTGTTATCAATGGCAAATCAATGGTTTTCCGTGCACCCATGCTTGTGCTGCGATTCAAAAGAGTGGAAAGGACCTGAATCTTTTTGTCGATCACTATTTTGACACTCATACAATTAGGGCTTTATACAAAGAGCAGATATTCCCAATTCCGACCGTTGGAATGCTGGAGTCAACAGTTGCTGAAGTTGTTATTCTCCCACTCGTGGTTAAACGCTCAGCTGGCAGGCCGAAAAAAAGGAGGATCTTGTCAAGAGGGGAGATTACACGACAGATAAAATGTGGGCGATGTGGTCGAATTGGCTGTCACAATAAGAATTGTGCAAAGAGCCTATTCTTTGACCATTCATTGAATTAGATGTTGACTTTAGCTTAAGTCTAATATTGTCCATACCTGGTGTGTATATAGATTACAATATGAATTCTAAATAGCAAATATTAAGTCAAATTGACATTACTTTTAATGCAGTTTAATATGTTGTTACTTTTATAAGTAATTGTTTTCAAATGTGCCTAATTCATATAGTCAGTGTTCAAAGTTGATATTAAAATTGCATTAGAATTGAAATTAGGTGGAATCAATAGCTAGACAGATTGATCACAGGACTTAGCTAAATATGTTGTAGAACTCAGATAATTTCTCCCAGAACTCAGATAATTTGATTCAGAACTCAGATAACTTCATTCAAAACTCAGATAATTTCAATCAGAGTTCAGATAATTTCATTCAAAACTCAGATAAGTTTAATTAGAACTCAGATAATTTGAATCAGAAGTCAGATTAATTTCTCAGAAGTCAGCTAAAATTTTACTAGGACTCAGATAAAATCATTGCATAGCGCTCATGTACGAATACATTGACAACATGTTTTCATATACATTCATTCACAAATGTGACAATTAAATTCATCCAGTCGTTCACAAATGTGAAAATTACATTGAAAGAAATGTTTCTCCAACATTCATGTGAGCCAAAAAAATACATTCACAAGTTTGTTGTACTGGCACTTTTCATACACAGAGATTTACATTAAAATGTTTCAACTTCTCTTTGACATCAACTTGATTCAAAACAACTTGTTTGTCCCATGGTTGTAGTTTCGTCGTCACTGTTCGAAATCATCATTAGCAGTTTGTTGCCTGGCGTGGAAGTTTTCAATTGTCCAGCTGCGATGCGTGCCATTTAGGAACTTGCTTACTCTCTCTGCCTTTAATCCATCAATGACTCGTTGTGGCAGCTTTGAAGCAATTACTTGTTTATGAGTAAGTTGCTTCATAAGATAACAAACGATTACCCCGCAATCAACAATGAAACAGGACATGATATTGTTAGTCGATTGTAAATAAGTCACTATCAAGTCAATTGAATAAATGTACTTGCATAATGATCTTACAAGCCCATTTTCTGTTGTGGGGCATCTTCCATGCTTACCAATGGAGCTCCATATGGCTGTGTCTCCTCGACATTTATATAATTGTAGTTCTCTACATACTGTTTATGCAGAATAAAAAAAAGTCTGTATTTTGGGTTGGTGTTAGTTTATTCTTACGGGGACCACCATATAGATAACGACTAAGTCAATGAGACATATTAGAATTTGTGCATCCTCAAAGTAATGATTGATTGTTTTAGCTGATCTTGGTCGTAAGGAGTTGTAATGTAGCCAATCTCCTTTATGATCCAACACCAACAGTGTCCAGTGGAAGGGCTCAACATCCTTCCATTTGAATTCATCAAAAAAAGCACGAATTTGTGGTTTGCAGTTCTTCTTGGGGAGATTTGAGGGTGTAGAATCTTTTCCCTCATTTCCGACAATGGGGAAGTAACAAATTTCTACATTAAGACGAGTTTAGTAATTGTTTACGATATATTAAAATAAAGAAAATGGTGTTACGGTTAACACATTTATTGTCTTTTACCCAGCATAAACTCGTTATGAAGTATGATTTTTCTCGAGGCAGCAGGTCTTCCCGATGGATAGTCGTGAGTTGCTCTTCGATTTCTCCCAGTTCTTTATATAACAATTCAGCGTAGCAGTTAATAACCTGTTCAAGTCCAAACAGATAATGCTAGGCATCTAGTGTGAACACGACCATTTTATGTTTGTGTAAAATGAAGCAATAGTCTGTCAATGTTTATATGTCGTGATGCTTACAGTGCTTAATATTTCTGCTCTGCTGAGAACTGCAATTATGTCCTCGTAAGATACAGCTTGTATGCCCTCACCTCCCCAAATGAGTGCCTTGCAAATGCAATTGCACATAGTGCTCAATTAGTCTACATTTTGATTAATGTTTTTTTTTTTTTTTTTTTTTGTTTTAAACCAGCAGCTGTGTTGCTTAGTTGCATAGGTCTGTAACTTACATATTGCCCTCAGCTTCGTAAATCTGCTTTAGCTTTTGAACATCAGACGCATTCATAAGCTTAGTGACTGCATTTTTCAGGAGTGTGAAGGGGGCAGCTGTTGGGTGCATTTTCTTTGTCGCTATTATTTTTTTAATTCGTTTTACCATGGAGGATTGTTTCACCTCCTTAATTGGCTTCAATGGTGCGTCAGAGGACATGATCTGATCAATATTTCAAGTAAACAAATGTAGATTAAACAAATTGGAATTTATAGAAGGCTAGATAAATTCAATATAACATCAGATAATTTTGTTGAAAGTCAGTTGAAATCACACAGAAGTCAGATAAATTTAATGAGAATTGTTATAAGCTCATATAGAAGTCAGATAAATTTAATATAACATCAAATAAATTTGTTGAAAGTCAGGTAAAGTCATACAAAAGTCAGATAAATTTAACGAGAATTGTTGTAAGTTCATACAGAAGTCAGATAAATTTGATTGATACTCAGGTAAAACATGAATTTAATTCAAACAAAAATTATCTAACAAGCATGGTCATGTAACTGAATTACCTTAGGTACATTTCTTTCAACGTTTTGATGAGCTGCAACCTCTTCCGCTGCTTTCTCCGCCATTCTAGACACTTTTTGCTATGAATTAATTTTTCTTGGAGGCTCGAAGATATCATCCAATGTCTTTCCAGCCCCTTCAAATCCCTTCTCTGTATAATCAATTGTCATTTCCTTCAAGAGTTGCTGCAGTTTCAAGTTTTTTGATTCCAGATCTATCAGCTTTTTTTTTCAGGCCCTTCACCCCATTTTCTGCATTTGCAGCTCTTGAGGATTGTACATCTGACACACTCATAGTATGTTTTAGTTGCTCTTTGAGGGAGCTGACCAGTCGAGAAGACTCTTCTACAGCTTGATTGGTGTCCATATTATGTGTTTCGAGGGATGTCTTCTCCTTTGTCAGCTGCTCAACCAACAATAGAGCATTGTCCCTTTCTCTGAGCAAGCTGGTGATCCTTATTTCAGTTTAAAGCCTTTGCTTTTTGATGATGTTGTTTTCTGCCGGCGTCCTTTCAAGTTCAATAGCCATCCTTTGGATCTGTGCTTGTAACTCTGTCTTCTCCTTAGTGAGTTGGATGACTAATGAAGTTGCCCTTCACGCTCTTTAGTAAGATTTGTCGCGACCCCGGACCGGGTTCGGGAACCAAATCCGGGATCGGGACTAATTGAGTGAAGACAACGATGTGATCATATGAAGTAATGACAATAATTAAAGGTATGTTGATGATCAAGCGTACACGGGTTAATCAAAGAACACTCATTACCCGTGCACGTGATTTCCCACAGGTGTCCGCGGTGAGGATATTCCAACACACATAACCATTTAGTATAACTGCGGAAGCGTTTGGCAAATCAAGCATAGAAATCATTTCCATAATAACAAGACTATTTGCATTTAATCAACAAATATCAGAATGAGCAATGTTCTATAGCGTAAACCCCAAAATACTGTAAAGTTAGAACATATATCAGTTAATTACAGTTTCCCAAAAATAGAGGCCAATAAAGGCCAATCTGGACAAAACAATATCCACCAAAAACTATCAATAACAATTCCCCCAAAATGTTTCGCAACTCTCGAGGCGACCGGATGTTTAAGAAACATCATCGGCGCTCCACTCTACTAGCTGCTGCGGTTCTCCGACCGCCACCTCTGGCTCCTCCTCGGGGAAACCAACAACAAGACCTGAGTACCAAAGCAAAGGGGGTCAGACACGACGGTCTGGTAGGTGGATAAAAAGTATAAACATTTAATGATAAAACCTTTACCTTGGAAAACATTTAAACCTGTCTAAATAATACTTTCGTGAGGAAATGCATCGTTTAATTTAAAACATATATGCAAAGTAAAACAGATAGAGGTAACCAAGGAATACAGGAAACGAGCAAGATGGCAACCACACAAAGCTAAATCCTCTATCACCGAAGTGATAGAGCAAGCAAGTCAAGGTGTTGACCTCAGTCACCGAAGTGAGGAGGTACAACAAAATACATATACATATATACTATATACAAGACATGACCACGGTAGCGAGCCGGGCATCAGGAACCACAGTAGCGATCTACGGTATCAGGACAAGACCACGGTTAAATAACCGGGTAGCAAGATCCAAACTGCAACTGGCGGGACAAGAGGGGGATCACCTAGTCAGTAGATCAGACTAACAAGGTATCCAAGCTTAGTGGTGCCGACTCATAGGTCAAAACATGGAAATGAAGACATGTGTAAAAATAATCAAGTACAAGACTATAATCGGACAAGGCATGGGTGCTCAAGGCACAGCTATCATATCAGGTCTGTCATGTATATCAAAACTAGTAAAACAGTACAAGCATACTTTCAATGTTTTCGGGAATAAACAGTAAAATAACCTTTCAAAATGTAAAAACAGTGCCGGGGTTAAAAGCTAATTCAAGTGAATAGGGATCCCATTTGCCTATTAGAAATTACTTGGTACTCCTTTGATTTGAAGACATCCCGGGTTCCTTAGGCACTTGAGAATTTCCAACTCCAATGAATTCATGCGATTATGGTTTCTTTCTCAACCGAGCTTGAACGATAGTTATGAGTCTTCTCATCATGATGGGGGCGTTAACCAACCTCCCTCCATAGTTAGGATATTTGTTCTTTGCTTCCAAAGTGGCCCCCGATGAACAGTACACGTCGCTCGAGCGGCCATGGAGTTCGCTCGAGCGATGTGCTCTCTAGAATGGCTTTCTGGGAGGGTTCCCTCGAGCGGACAAAGGTTCGCTCGAGCGGACCTGCCCAGTTCAGGATGGCACGAGCGAACGAATTGTACGCTCAAGCCAACCATTCTCTGGATGGCTGTTGGAGGAGTTCGCTCGAGCGGATATGAGGTTCGCACGAGCGAACAACTCTCTAGAATGGCACGAACCCTCTCCTGGGCAGTTCGCTCGAGCGATGTGTCAAGTTCGCTCGAGCGAACAATCCAGAACTGGTTTCGTGGACAGCTCTTTCTCCATTCTCCTTCTCTTACAATTCCACATTTCTTGAGGTTCTATCATCCACCAAAGAGGGCATGTAAGCACCTCAACATCCTCTTCAAACTTCCATCAAAACTTCTCACAACCTCCACAAATGATTCATTCATTCATACATTTTCTCATTCAATCAAAAGAGAAAGACATAACCACAATTACATAGATTCATTCAAGTTTTTAAGCACAAGATAAAACAAAGGCTATCAATCATATTTCAAGACAATAAATGGGCTCAACAACCCCTGTTTAAAACATTAAAACCACATTGAATGGAAGTAAAAACTCATCATAAATGATACAATAAATCCAAACATTTGATCATGGAAATCACTTTAAAACTAAACATCCACTTGCCTCAAGGTCTCAAATCAAGAAATCCAAGCTCTAATCCACTCTTCCAAGCCAAATACCAAGCTACACCAAAAACCCTCAAAAACAAACCCTAAAATGGGTCAACCATGAAACAAGAAGAGAGAGCTCACAATAAAGGAAATGGAGCATCTCTAAAGATAGGAGAAACACAAAACAAAGAGATTGGAAGGAGGACTTACTAGGAAGCTTTCCAAAATCACCAAACTAGTTCAATGAGGGTCTTGAGGTGGATGGATTCCTCCAAAAATGGCATCAATGTATAGCCCTAGTAATGAGGAAGAAGAAGATGGAGTTCATCTCTTGATTGGTGCAAGGTTTGATAGGGATTTGGTGGTGAAGAAGCAAGGAGAAAGGGAAGGGAAGGAAACCCTAGACTCTTATTGCTCTAAGGCTGGAAAAAGGGGAAATGAAAGAGAAGGATCTCCTTATATACAAGTGGGGTGTGGGTCCCATCTCTAGGAAATCTTTGGAGGCTAAAAGCACTAATCTCGGGACCTCGGACGAAATCGACGAAGAAGAGAAAAGTGATCGTCAAAATATCTAGTTTCCAAAAAGTATATGTTTCGCGGGTTTTGGGGATATCAACTTTTGGGTACAGATTTCATGTAAAAAGACTGTTTTGCCCTCAAAGCAAAAAGATCGAGTTTTGAGGTTCCGGACGGTCACGGGCTCAACATGAAAGTTGTAAGGATCGACAAAATAAGTAAAACGGGATCAAGACAAGAATTAGGGGAGTATCAAGTAATCTCCAAATGCAAGCAAGACTATCAAAAAGGAAACCCCCAAAGGGCCCCACCAAACACAAGACACTAAAAAGAATTCCCCAAAGCTATCAAGAGCTATACTAATCCAAGCTTAGTCAAAACCACTAATCAAGCTTAGCACTAACACATAACTTAATTAGCACTAATCGAGGTCACTCGGGTCGGGGTCTTACAAGATTCTTGAGCTCACTGTTTTCGGCGGATTATGATTTGTGTTTAGGACAAGGCAAGGTATCACCAGCTTCTGGTATTGATCCAGAGTTTGCTTCAGATGGTACCTCATATACTACATTACTGGTGTTGCCAATAATATCAGCTAAGATGTTTGCAACCAGCAGATCTGTCTGTAGGGACATCTGTTCATAACCAGCCATCTCTACACCAAAGGAGATAGACTGTGTCGCCACACCTGTGAAATTTTTTTATTCACTGTTACTATTTTCTACCAGCTCTTCTAACTCGGATACAACCAATGTGTCTGGCATTTGTCTGTATCCGGCTAGGTGGCTTCAATCATTTTAATCTCGGCTCCCTGATCTCCTTCTTCCGATTCTTATCCTTTTTCTTCATTTCCTTCCTTGATCCTCTCCTTCATCCCTATTTTCTCTTTCTCCCTCTACCATTATGCCTCCACCATCTCCTTCCTGTTCATCTGTTTCTCCATCCTCATCTTCATATTCTTCCACTGTCTCTTCTCTTTCTCTATTTTCTTTTTCTGTTACTTCTTGCTCTGCTTCTATCTCCATTATATATGCCTCCCTCATCACGACTGCCACTGTCCAACAAGGACAGGAATCGCTGCACCTCAAGCAGTGTGTTATCTAATTTGTCACCCAGGACTTGCATTTGGTAACAGTGTTACGCTGAACGTGTTAGATTAATTACTTAGATAAAATTAGATAGTAAAATTTGAGATAAATACCTCAGTAGCTAGTAGTATATGAAGGGGCCTTTTCCTAAGTGCCATACTCATTGCCCTTAGATTCCACTTTAGTATCATTGGGAAATGCTCCGAATCATTTGGAGTGATAATTGTCGTGTGCTCACACAACCAATACTGTTACAAAATTAGAAAAGACATATATATGTCATTTATTCTTTGTAGATTCAAATTCACACGTGTAAATTGGTAGTTGTATATCGTACCAGTAATGCAATAAGGCACCCAATGACTCTATCAGAACCACGGTTCCTACTGTGTACTGACTCCATAAGAAAATTTGAAATCTTTTCTGCCCAGGCATAGTGCTTCATATCCATGTAGTTTTCAACGTAGCCCATGTATGCCCACCCTATTGTGTTTCGTGGGTTGCAAAAAATATTACAACAAGGATATACAAGCACAGTAGCCTAGCAACATCAGCAATGTCAGTTTCTAATGCTCCATTCAATGCTAGATGGAGTTGTTGCTTTATTTGTGGTGCCGACACCCTTGGACTACTATGGAATCTCCTAGATATGAATTTAAATGTTTTTCTCTTTGCATACTTCAGATTTAGTGCTCTTGTTCCATTCAGTATGCCGAATATGAGAGATATGTCATTTGCAGTGAACGGCACGTAGGACCTCCCTAGTCTGAATTGCCTTCTTTGGCTGTTGTATGTATCAAGGATCAACATTATGTCCTTGTTATACTTTCTGCACATCTGTTCTGAGATTTTGTTGTCCAACATGCACTCTATTAGGCTCCAGAAAGGAGTCTTCCTTAATTTAACTCATGCAGTTGTCACAAAACCGTCCCACTAACATTGATATTGTCCACTTTGGACCTTTGGCCGTGCACGGTTTTGTTTTTGGGGCTGACCCGCAGGCGTCCCCAAAAGGCCTCGTTGCTACAATAGGCGAGGCTCCGGACTTATAGCCAGGATCTGGGCGCCTCACACATCCGTTGTGGGATTGGGGTGTTACAGCAGTTCAGTTACTAATGGCTTTATGCTTTGAACTAGAGCCACAGTTGACACCAAGTTTGATCTAAATTGGTAATGAGTGGTAGTCTTCTCAGCCTTCTTCTCTTTACTCACTGGTGTATTCTTTGATGGTTTATCCTATACCCTCTTTCGTTTATTTTGTTTTTTTGCTGCATACAATTGATGGACCCTCGGATTTCCGTCCTCTCCTTCCGCCCCGGGGGCTGCCTGGGTCTCGGCGGAGGAGGGAAAACGCGGGTATCAACTTTTTGTACTGGTATGCCAGATTTACTATTCTACTTGGAATTTGGAATGGTGATGATCCAGAGATTCACCTTCACAAGTAGAAAGGAGATCAATCCTTCTTTCTAACTTTTCAAATTGCATAAATATTTAATAAAAGAGACAAGTTTGATTTTAAGAATGCCGTAGGAGGCATATTTTTGTTTGTTTGCCGTGAAATGGGATTTTACAAAACTCATCAAATATGAAAGACAAGAATTGTGATTTCTTTTTGTCTCTTTAAAAAAATACAAATTACAATAGAAAAGAAAGAGAATGAATCTAACTTCTCAGGAGATTGTGGGGACACATTTAGATCGACGGTTGCAAGTCATGTATGGACTTCGCCATCGTCCTTCAAATGAGGACACTTGATGCTTCGATTCTTCGGCTTGGCTCCAACCTCAGTTTTTTAAAGGATAAGGACCAAGAGGAGGTCCTATATCCAATGAAAAACCGAGTAAACGGGCTGAAAAGCCGAGTTTAGGCCATGTTGTAGAAGGAGGGGACCTTGGGGGGGTTGGCCCCCCAAGGGACTTTTATCACCTTGTAGTGCTTCTGGTAGCAGAGCAGCAGGACTTCGTCTCTCTCTTGAATTTTCTGGATTTTCGGGGATTGGGATGACATTTATTCTTCTTGGAATGGACCTCCTTTTATAGGCTTTTGGTAGCCATGAGGTGTTTATTGGCTTTGATGGCCATGATGAGAGGAGTTACAAGTTTTATTTCTTGATTTTGTAACTCCTTTTTCTTGGCTTGTGATTGGCCGATGAAGGATAATGGGCATTTAATCGCCTTTAATCTTCATGATGATGGGAGTTTCATGGGTTTAATGCCATGATTGCTTGGATTTGTAACTCTCAAATGCTTGAATCTGATTGGGCCATCCAAAATAATGAGTTAATGACCGCATTAAGTTGTCATAAACGGGTCAATTGACGACATTAAGTGGTCGCAAGGGCATGTGAAGAGTCACGGGCCGCGTCGCGTCTTTTGGGATTCTTCTTATGATCATCGTAGGTGGATCAACACAGTGTTTTATGTCAGATTGCAGTACAATTTCAGACATTGATTGATGTTGGTGGGCCGGTGACATCTGTCTTGTCGATTTCACAATCGGTCGGACAGAAAGTGTACTTTCTTGGTCACCCGGTTGGCGATCTTGGAGCGATCAGTGATGATTTTATGCTTTTGACGGCGGATCCGAGATGTCGGTGAAGATCAGTGGTTTTCAAGCATCAAAAATTGGATTTTCAGAAAATCACAGAGGCAGGAACACTCGAAAAGCGAAAAGGATCAGAAAACGGGTCATTCGGAGAGAAATCCGGCGACCCGGATTTAAAGGGTCGCCGGCGACCATGCACCAAGGGTCGCTGGCGACCATGGGGCTTTGGCCCTTTTGGTCGCCGAGCTTTGTTTTCGGCGTTTTTTCCTTCTTTTTCGTTCCTTTTCTCTTCTATATTTTTCTTGACATTTTTCCTCAATTATTGACTAGATTTTCTTGGAGAAAACTTGACGAGAACCCACGCAAAACCGGAGCACAAAGTTTCCCATTTTTCGGGAAAGCCGAAGACTTTGTAGCCGATTTTCCGTCAAGAGTCGAAACTAGGTCAAACGAAGTCGGAATGACCTGAAAATTGAGGTGAAGCTTCTTCAGCAGTGGATAGGACCAACCATGGGCTTTTATTTGATTTTTGAAGCCGTTTGGGGTCCCGTCGATGCTTGACTTGATTTTGCTGCGGGGAAAATGCCGAGCTTTGATATGTGGTCAAACGATGTCCGATTGACCTGAAATTTGACAGGGAGCCTATTGGAGTCATGTAGAGACGATCCATTAGCTCCTCTTTGAATGTCATGGTCCTGGGGTGCTCCACGGCCGGTAGGCTTGATTTTCTTTCGGAGCGTCGAAACCTGGTCAAACGTTGTCGGAATGACCTGAAATTCGATGTGCAGCCTTTTGGAAGCATGTTGAAGCCACTCATGTGTTTTGTTTGATGAGTGATGGCTTCAGTGGTTTTCACCGCCGGGAGGCTTGATTTTGCTGCTCGAGCGTTGATGGAGGGTCAAACGTTGTCGGTTTGACTTGAAATTTGGCAGGAGCCCTTTGGAGGTATTTTGGAACCATCCGCAGGCTCTGATCGAAGTTTTGGTGTCTTCGATGATGTTGCCGCCGAGAACGCTTGTTTAGCTGTCGGAGAAGTGAAGTTAGGCCAAACGATGTCGGAATGGCCCGAAACTTCAGGTGTACCCCTCTTTTGGTTGTCTTGAAGGATCTTGCAATTTTTGTCTGATTCTGACAAGATCTGATGCTTGAAGTAGCTTTGCCCTCTTCTTCTTCTCCATCAATGGCTTCGAGTAAGTTTTCTTTCTCCACAAGAGATTCCATTGTAGGAGTAGCTTCTTTCTTTCTTTGCTCTCTTTTTCTCTTCTCTTTTTTTTTTCAAGCACGTTTTCTCTTTCTTTTTTTTGTGCACGTTTTTTGTTTTTTTTTTCGTGCTTCTCTTTTTTTTTCCTTTTTCTCATTTTTTCTTCTTCACGGGTTTTTCGCTTTCTCTGTTTTTTTTTCTTTCTCACGGTTTTTTTTCCATGGTGATTTTTTTCTTTTTTTTTCACCATTTTTTTCCTTCTATTTTTTTTTGCAGCGTTTTTTTTTCTTTGGTACGGACCTGTCCGTACAGCCACGTGGCAGTGGGCCACGGCCTGTGAGCCTGAAAATTTTTTTTTTGTTGAGATTTCTTTCTCTCTCTTTTTTCTTTCCTTCTTTGTTTGCTCACCATGATAATGAGGTTATGCAATTTCAATATGTTCATGCATTTTTTTTATGCATCAAGATAGAAGGCTAGAGTCTCTAGGTCAAGCCAACATGATTTTTGACTTGGACAAAGTTTGATTGGTTTTGACTGTCGCGACCCCGGACCGGGACCCGGGCCCGCGACTGCGCCGCGGCGGCATGATTATTCAAAACACACCGCCGCCGCTGTTGTGATATAATTTCATTTATTTTCCCACAGGTTTCCGCGGTGAGGATCCCAAGACACGGGTCGAGCTCACACGAATGGGTATGCGGAAGCGTGTAGCAAAACAATTCATACAATCTTGAACGATAAGATACAAGAAACATATATAATATGGAGACAAGGTATCAAAAGAGAATGTCGTCAAAGCATTCCTAGCATGAATAAAGTTTAACATTTAGACAAAGTGTTTTACTTCCAGTTACACAACCCCCAAGAGGCCAACAAAGGCCAATACAACATATGGAATCCCAAAAAGAACAACCCGACAAAACCCAAGCTAGGTGAAACGAGAATCACGATCTCGACCGGCGTCTAGATGACGTCGTTGGGCTGCCACTCGAGTGCTGGGGGTGGCTCAACAGCCTCCTCCGGGCACTCCTCGTCACGCGCGAAACCACCGGCACCTGGACACCAAAATACAAGCATCAAACACGACGGTTTGGCAAATAAACAATTTAGGCATGAATAATTGAAATAATGCTAAAACAGTTCAAAGTTTAAATACACGTTTCAATGCTTACGAAACTAGCACGAATACATATAATATCATGAAAAGATAAATCCACATGAGCTCATCCTTTCTCCGTCATACATGATGACAAGAGCAAGCACGCAAGACAAGCACGACAAGAAACACGATCCCACGCCACACAAGGTAGACGGGGTATCCGGCCGCGGAACCGGACCACGAACACGCACGATGTGTCAATTCAAGACACGACTAGTCTGCAGACAGTCCACGAGTTTAAGGACCCCCAGGTAGTGGATCAAGCTAAAAGGGCGGTCCAAGCTCAGTGAAATTCACTTATATCATGAATGCACAAAACACGGCAATACGCGATCGAAACACGACAAAACAAGAGGGAAATCATTTAACGAGCACGACGTAACAAGACTAGCAAAATAGCATAGCATTAATGCTTACAAACTTAATAAATGATTCCCTTTTTGATTCTTGAAACACATCTTGAAAACGACTTGCACTTGGAAATCAGACGAGAACATGATGGTGCATAAAGCATCATAAACAAAGGTTCAAACATAACTTTATCAAGCATGGGCTAAGACCACATCTTTGACCCTTGTGGAATTGAAAACCAAATGTTGAAATTCAATAAAACTTGGTGTCCCCGAAGGTATATTACATTTTGGAAATTTCAAGTGCACAAGGTCAACAAAAAGGGTCTAAGACCAAGTCTAGTTTTCATTCCTGCAAAATCCTTCAAAACAGTACTTTTTGTAACTGTCGGTCAACGCTCGGTTAACCGTCGGTTAACCGAGGTCGATCTGTCAGTCGACCGAAGGCTTGACCGACAGATCCCAGCCCAGAATTGCTGCTCTCTGGAAATTCAACCGACAGATCCTCGGTTGACCGAATGTGAACCGACAGATGACCAGACAGAAAATGTTGCTCTCTGGAAATTGAACCGACAGATCCTCGGTTGGTTGTCGGTCGACCTGTCGGTTGACCGACAGCGAACCGAGGGATGTCCTGACAGAAATGCTGCTCTCTGGAATTCGAACCGACAGATTTCGGTTGGTGTCGGTCGACCGAAGTATGACCGACAGCTGACCGACAGGCACGGGCAGTGCATTCTGTTCAGAATTTTCACAACTTTTTCTCCCTTCTTCACTTCCACACTTTTACCACCTGCACTCCCCAAGCCTCCATGCTTTCCAAGGGATTCATTACACACATTAAAGAGCATTCCATCCACAAATTTGTCCATTTATTCCAAAGAGAAACATCAAGGCATTCCCATAACAATTTCATGAAACTTACAAAACCAACATGATTCTAAGAACTTAGTAAATCATTAGTGACAAAACCAATAGAGAAACTGAAGTGCATGGCTTGAAAGAGTGTAGACATAACTAGCATTAAGAGAACCAACACAAAAGTCATACCTTAATGAAGAAAAATGGAACCCTAATGCAATATACATGGAAAAATCCCAAAAAGTTTACTTGCCTCAATCCAAAGTCAAAGAAAGCTTCACAAAAACCAACAATGAGGGGTGCTCCACGAGATCTACACAAAACCCCCAAAATGGAGCATACAAAAATCAACATTTTGGCCAACATAAACCCCCATTTCGAAAATGGGTTTGAAATCATGATAAACAAGCTCTTGGTGAGCCTAAGAACATCAAATAGAAAGATGGGTCCAAGCTCTAACCTTTTGCTAGCCAAACAAGAAGAATGGAGGTTGAAGATGATGAATAGTGGAAGGGGTTTGGCTCTAAAACGTGCCCAATCGAAGCTTGCGAAGAGAGGAAAAGAATGGCGGAAACGAAACGAAGATTGGAGTCTCCTTGCTAGATGATCCAAGGAAGAAAAGGCCAAGAAGAGGGCTGCCTTCTCCACTCCACTCTAGGGCAACCGTTGCAGGAAAAAGGAAGAAGAAAATGGAGGAGAGAGAGTAAGAGACCTTTTATATGGGTTGAGAGGTGGGTCCCTCTCTAGCTGAACTAGAAACGCTTAAAACATGGTCTTGTGGACCCCGGATGAAATCGACGAAGAAGAACAAAACGATCGTCGAAAAATCTAGTTTCAGAAAAGTATACTTTTGACATGGTTTCACGACTTCGAAAAGTGTGCCCAGATTTTGCATGAAAAGACAGATTTGCCCTTATTGGGACAAAACTTGGGTTTCTGGGCCTCAAATGCATGCAGCTTAAAAACGAAAGTTGCCATAAATAATAAGGCCATTCAAGAGAAATAAAAATCACATCCACATCAAAAATCTAGAACAAAAACCCATTCTTACTCGTGCACTCAGGGCGTCCCTGAGCGTGTCTGACTCATACTAAACGTCCTCAAAATCCCCAAAACTATAAACCAGACTAAGTCTAATCACATTCTAACCCAACTAGTACTAGGACTCACTTAAGACTAAACGTTCACTTAATTAGCACTAATCGCGTTGGTCTGGGTCGGGGTCTAACATTGACCAAATTGGGTTGGAATTAGTCAAACTTTGGTCAAGGTTTTCCTAGCATCTAATGCGTGATGATGTTCTTTGATGCATGATTTTTGGTAAATGGACTTGGAAGCATGATGATGCATACCTGAATATCTTTTGCAAGTATTGGGATTTGGAGCTCGCAGCGATGTTGAGCTCTTTCTCGGTCTTGCTGGATTTTGAGGAACTTTGCAATTTTTGGATTTTGGAGCTCGCAACATTGTTGAGCTCTTTTCCAAATTTTGCAGAAATTTGATGAGATTGACTCGTTCTCGCAGCAATGTTTGAGTTCGAACCTTCTTTGAGAATTTTACACTGACTATGAGCTCGCAGCGATGTTGAGCTCATCTTCAGGCTTCCTGTCTTTTTCGAAGTATTTCCCTTTTCTTCGGAATTGCCCCGGAACCATGTCAAAATTTTGCTAGAATTTTTGTAGCAAAACTCTGTCATTTTGATGATGATTGATCTTTTCTCTTCCATCTTTTGCAGGTAGTTCTTCCAGAACGAACAAGGGTAAAGGTCCTGTTACTGACGCACCTCGTCAGTCTGCCAGATCTTCTAATGCGGCCCTTCAGCAGGCTTGGGAGAAGGTCTAGTTTGTCGAGAAGAACTTGGAAGAATGTGATTCCCTCAATCGTGATGAGATGAGACAACGATTGATCACTCTCAAGGATGAGGAATTCTACAAGATCATGGTAAGCAGCCGTCCTTGGGTTACGGACGATCAGAGTGTTGTGCCCAAGCCTACCTTCTTCTTCGGTGATGCAGTCCCTGACGACTTGACATACCAAAGGAGATGTTTTCAGTTCTCTTACACAGTAGATGGTGAGAAGAGAACAATTTTTACCCGGTCGACCTTCGATCGGACCATCTCGATCATGAACCTTTCTCCTACATGCCCTAAGAGGGAAGATCCTCAGAGCTGGATGAAGAGGACCAGTGTGATCAAGACCGGTGTTTTTGTTGGCAGCCCTTCCGATTTTGCAGAGAAGTCGCCTATCAGTATGGACATGTTGATGCCAGCCAGTGGCTACCAAGGTTTTGATCATCAATCAGTCGATTTGAGACCGGTGGGCCTTGGCATTTTTCGGGGTGACGGCAGCAATTGGGTGAAGCCTTTTCGACTTCGTGGCCGTTTCAGTACTGACTCGAGCTGGGAATCATGGACTGATCACACCCTGAAGATTGGCGAGGCCATTCTGCGGGAAGCCGAGATTTTTGATGCGGTTCGCGCTTTTCGGCAAACCGTCGTTTTCTCCAATGTGGCTTTTATGGGCATGCTGGAGTCATTCCTTCCATAAACCAACACCTTCATTGTGACGAATGGTGAGATTGGTTTTTCTTTGAAGGAACTGAGCACCATCACCGGGTTGCCTATCCTTGGCAAACTCTATGAGGAGTTTATGCCTATCGATAGCGTCCTTGAGGAGCAGTCTGAGGAGTTTAGGCTTGTATACTTTCAGTTCGTCGCCTTCTATGATTTCTTGAAGGAGAAGGAGGGCTCAAAAGTTAGGTGCAGCAGTTGGAGGAGTTGCAGCTCCAACTTTTTTGGCAGCGGGGAGTCTTCTAATGGCATGGCCCAGGATGCTAGGGCTAAAGCACCAAGTTTGAAGAAGATCGCCGCTATGCGAGAAGATTTAAAGAAGTTCTTCTCAAGCACATGTGCCATTTGTTCTGACATTACATTGCGGAGAGATCTCGCTATTTACCTCACTTATTGGCTGGGTGAGGTTGTTTTTACTGGAGGAGATGGAACGCACATCAGGCCGCATTGCATTTTTCCGGCTTGTCAGATGGCGTTTGGAGAGCGGCTGGTTTTGGTACCTACTCTTTACTCCTATTTGTGTACTGAACTGCAGGCTACTGCTTTCCTGGTTCGGCTTGGGCTCCCTATGAACAGGGTATTTTCAACCCACATCTTCTATTCATGTTATGTATACCACTGTCCTATCTTCCATCGGTTGCGAGTTGCACAGGACGAAGATCCCTTTATGATTCGTTTGGCTAGAGGGACAGCCGTTTCCGAATCTCTTTTGTCTGCCCATTTGTGGATCCGACAGTTTAGGGACGTCGAAATTGGGCAGTCTTCAGTGAAGCTTTCTCCTGGTTTGTGGAAGAAGGCTTTTGATTTTGGTCTCCCGTGATTCGACCAGGGCAGGGTCGGGAAGACACTTGCTTTGACAAACGCGGAGAAGAGATGGCTTTTTAACATATGGGTTGGTACGATGGTGTACTGTACACAACTTTTTGTGGATATCCAATCGTATCTTCCTTCGCATTTTGCATTGCAGTTTGGCTTCTCTCAAGGCGTTGTTGGAGCACCTTCGAGCATGGTGAAGCGTTTTGGAGGTCAGCAGGATGGGAGGAATGCATGGGCTTTTTACAGTGCTGAGGACACTACCGCCATGATTTCCTATCCTGAGCTGCCCATTTTCCAGACTTTTGGCTTTACGAAGTGGTTCGTGGAGAGCTTCTCAGTGTACCAGGGGCTTTCCAAGAAGGACCTTGATGCCAAGCAGTCTCCTGGGAAGGGTCTTGGCAGATCAGATGGTGTCCGTCGGGAGGAAGTTTTTGGCCTTCCTTTCTGGAGAGAAGCATAAGATAGGCTTTCTCAATGAGCAGGATATCATCAGATCAGGAGCTGTACAAGGGATTCCTGGTGAGGTCTTGAGACAGCTGGAAGAGAAGGAGGCCGAGATCGATGCTTGGATGCAAGCAGAGTGCATGAAGGCTTCCATGGAATCTGCTGAGAAAAGTAGGCTATCCAGTGAGGACTCCAGTGAGAGGCCTGATATTGATAGTGGGGCAGGATCATCGAGCAGATTGACCCGCCGAAGCAAGAGGAAGAGATGACAGCGCCGTAATATGAGACGGCATGATAGTCCTTCTGATCTTGAAGTTCCTCTCACCATTGCTGAGGAGGTGTCTGGGGATGCTGACGAGCCTCCGGAGAAAAGGAGCAGAGAAGAGGAGACAACTGGTATGATCCTCTTTCTTTCTTTTGCCACTTCTTTTCTTTTATGAGAGATTTTTGTTCTGATCCGCTGCTTTCTTTCTTTTGGCAGAGGACGATGACTTGATGATGCTCGATGTTCCGGCCGATGAGGCGATGACGGATCCAGTCGCGACATCTAAGGAAGAGCCCAAGGACTCTGGAGTGGTTCCAGAACCTTCACCTGGTATGATTGCTTTGGCTTCTTCTTTCCTTCTTTTTTTTTGTTTGTGCTGTCTTTTGCCAATATGTAGCTTTTGCTTTTTGTTAGCTGACTTCCCAGAGGATTCTGACGATTTCGAGCCATCCATGGATGCAGCATTTGACGATGCAGAGAGTACTCCCCCGGTCGTCGAAGAAGGTATTTTGCAATACTAATCTTGATATATTTTTTTTTGATAAGATTATATTCATACCTTTTTGTTTTTCCTTGACAGATTGTGTAGCAACAGGAGAGGTCCATCCGTCTTCCTTAGAGCTAGAATAGGGGATACCTGTAGCCGATCCAAGAGTAGGGGCTTCTTCTACTTTCAACGAGTCAGCTTCTTAGATTGGAAAGAGTTTATTGATTACTCTTCCAATGGAGCATGACATGGGCAATTGAGTACCGGAGCATGGTGAATCCTCATCTACGCCGCACCTTCAGTATGTAAAGAAGGTGTTGAAGACTGTTTTGAGCTCATGGGTTGAGACTCTCTCTTCGGGTCACTTGGAAGCTGGCTTTAGCATGATCAAGCATGTACAGGACATTCTTGTTGATAGCGAAGAAGTCGGTTTGGACATTGTAAGAGCCAAGGATTTTGTTGATGAAGTCATTGCTTTAGGGAACAAGTGGACTGAGACCAAGACTTTCCCAGATGGTGACTCGTTTGATGAAATGTTTATGAAGCCTTCCAGCAAAGTCAAAGCTGAGCTGACTGAGATCACGAAGACTCAGAAGCAGTTCGTTCGGGAGAGGAACGTTACCGAGTTATCCATCATGGGGCTGAAGCAAGACTTGGACCTCCTTGATAAGGAGGTTGTCGAGGCTAGGCAACGTCTTGAGCTTTTGGAGGAAGAAGCTGCTGCCAAATGGACTGCCATCGTGGAGGCTCGTGACAAGGAGGGGACTCTCATTCGCCAGGTTGAGGAAGCTGAAAGCAATTTCCGGAGAAAGACTCAGGAGTATGAGCAGTGGCAGGTCCTCTGGGAAGAACTTCCTCGTGCTGCAGATGGGTCATGGCGTTTGGCCGCATTTTATGGGAATATTCTGAAGAAGCATGGCCTAAAAACTTTGGAAGCTAAGGCCAAGAGTCTGCTTGAGGAGTTGAACCTTTGGTTGAAGATCATGCTAGATGGAGCTCTTGAGTTGTAACAAACTCTTTTTCTTCTTGCTCTTTTTTGGTACCTCCATGTATAAACAATTTCGGTACTATATTTTTTTATCCCCTTCTTTTCACTTAAATCATTTTTGATGAAAAGAAATTTGAGCAAAAGCTGATGGGAATGTTTGTTTGAGAATTTGATCGAAAGGTTGTCATTTTGTGAAAATCTTTTATCAAAGGATTGTTTTGGGCATGAAAGCCAATTTTGTGGCAAAAAGCCTAGTTTTTTTATGACTTGAAAATCAAATTTTATAATGGCATGGAAGCCGAATTTTGTGGCGTAAGAGCCAAAATTTTGTTTGCGGCATGGAAGCCAAAATTTGTAATGGCATTAAAGCCAAAAAAATTTTTGAGATGGCATGAAAGCCGAATTTTGGAATGGCATGAAAGCCGAATTTTGTTTTGTGGCATGAGAGCCAAGTTTGTATGATGGTGTGAAAGCCGAATTTTGTGATGGCATGAAAGCCTAGAATTTTGAAATGGCATGAAAGCCAAGTTATGTTTGTTTATGGCATGAAAGCCAAAGTTTCTTTTTTCTTTTGAATTGGCATGAGGGCCAAAATTTTGAGATGGCATGAAAGCCGATTTTTTGAATTGGCATAAGAGCCAAGTTTTGAGATGGCATGGAAGCCGATTTTTTGAATTGGCATAAGAGCCAAGTTTTGAGATGGCATGACAGTCGAGTTTTGTTTTGTTGTTATTTGTTTTGTTTTGGCATGGGAGCCAGATTTTTTGAAAACCAAGTTTTGTTTTGTTGGCTTGAAAGCCAATTTTGGCGTTTATAGCCGGATTTTTTTTTTGTTTTGGAATTTATAGCCGGGTTTTGGCATTTATAGCCGATTTCGGCGTTTATAGCTGGGCTTTGGCATTTATAGCCAATTTCGTTGTTTATAGCCGGGTTTTGGTTTTCAAAATGCAGGTATCGACTAAATGTCGCCTCCCTGCTGAATGGTCTTGCAAGTATCGATGGAATGTCGCTTCCTTTCTCATTCGGTTTGCGAGTATCGATGGAATGTTGCTTCCACACGGACTGGGTTTGCGAGTATCGATTGAATGTCGCTTCCTCGCGGATTAGGGTGCAAGTATCGACTAAGCGTCGCTTCCCTGCTTTTCCCAAGACTTTTGGTTTTGTGGGTACTGACTTGGTGTCGTTTCCCTGCGATTTTTAAAATTTGAGGTTTTCTCGAAACATTTGAAATTTGGGTTTTGGATATCAATTGGAATATTGTGTCTCCACGATTTTTGAAATTTTGCAAGTATCGAATGGGGTTCGCTTCCTTGTGATTTTTGGGTTTTGGAAGTATTGAATGGGGTTCGCATCCTTCCGATTTTTGGGTTTTGTGAGTATCGACTAAGTGTCGCTTCCCCACGGTTTCTAAAAAACCATTTTTTTTTTCCTTAAAACCATTTTGGTTATAAAAGCCGAGGCGGACCAGGGTGGAAATTTCTAAGTCCTGATTTTTGTTTCAAACCATGAATTTTGGGTTCAAGGATCGAAAATTTTGGTCAAGTCTGGGAAGAGGCTCTTAAACTTGGATTTTTGGATTTTGATTTTTTTTTAACAATGAAATGATGAAAATAAGCATTGTTTTGAGAGTTTTTTTTTTTGGAAATTTCAAGATGAAAATTTCAAAAGGGGATGGGTTTGACGAGCAAGTACCTAGAAATAGGCTTTGGCCATGTAGATATCGCTCTGACCCGTTTGAAGAAGTCTTCAAGGGTAGTACCGCTTCAAGAACTTGCCGTTGATGGGCAGCATACATCTATCTCCTTCCATGTTTAGAAGAGCGTATGCGCCGTTGGAGAAGACTTTGTCGATGACGAAGGATCCCTCCCATTTTGGTTCAAATTTGCCTTCGGAATTGTGGGCAAAGACTATGGGTCTTTTTACTATAAGAACCAAGTCACCCTTTTTGTAGGCGCGTTGCCTGACCTTCTTGTCGAAAGATCCTGCCATGCGTGCTTGGTACAACTCAATGCTTTGTAGAGCTTCAAGTCGTCTTTCATCGAGATTATCAAACTCTTGGACTCTCAATTTGACATTGCTTTCTTGCGTCATATCATTTTGCAGAGATACCCTTAAGGAAGGAATTTGTACTTCCAAAGGGACAACAACCTCGCATCCATAGAGCAAAAAAAAATGGTGTGCTATGGGTTGGCCCTCGAACGGTGGTTCGATAAGCCCACAAAGCTTCTGGTAGTTTGTCGCCCCAGTCTCTTTTGTGACTAGAGACCATTTTCTTGACAATTTTGTAGAGTGTTTTGTTGAAGGCTTCTGCTAGTCCGTTCGCTGCCGGATTATATGGAGTCGAAGGACAAGTTTGGATTTTGTACTTGTCGCGGAACCTGTAGAATCTGTGATCCCGGAATTGTGGTCCGTTATCATGGACGAATCTTTTAGGTATGCCGAAGTGACAAATAATGTTGGTGCGCAAGAAATGAAGGACTAATGAAGTCTTCTTTTCGTTGAGCGCAAATGCTTATGACTACTTGGAGAAATAATCCGTAGCGGCTAAGATGGAGCGATGACCTTTGCTTGATGGGGGAGAGATAGGACCTATGATTGTCCATACCCCAGGCTTCGAAAGGCCATGAGATTACTGTTGGATGTAGCCATTCTGGAGGCATGTGGACATAATCTCCATGAATTTGGCATTGTTGGCAGCGCTTAGCAAATTGCATTGCATCAGCTACCATGGTAGGCCAATAATAACCTAGCCTTTTTATCTGGTTGTAGAGCTTAGGACCAGCCTGATGGGCTTCACAAAGACCAGCATTCACTTATTTAAGAGTTTCCTCAGCTTCTTGTTGTGACAAGCAGTGAAGAAGTACTTCGTTGAAGGATTTTCTGTAAAGTGCTTTTGAAGGTATATCCAAATGAAAGTTCGGGGCTCGTCTTTGGATACTTACCCGCTCTTTTGGATCTTCAGGTAAGACTCCGAACATGATGTAATCAATGAACGGATCTCTCCAGTCGCTGATCGGAGGTTTGAGGATGGACATCCGACTTCCAACCACTTGGTGGCATTCAGCAACTGCTTGGTGTGTGTTAAGAGGAGGGAGTAGCTTTCTTTGACACACTGTGATTTGCATATTTTTCCCTTCTTGGATTGCCATGGATGCGGCGAGTCCAGCCAGGGCATCTGTACGAATGTTTTCACCTCTGAGGATGTGGGTGATGTGACAAATGTTGAATTTTTGTCGAAGCGACTGCGCCTTGTTGTATTAAGGTAGCAGATCGGGCTTCCTGACCTCAGATTTCTGATTCATCTGGTTGACGATCAGTTGAGAGTCTCCAAAAGCTTCCAGCGTGGTGATGCCGAATTCGAGGGCGAGTTCCAATCCTACAATCAGGGCTTGGTACTCAGTTGCATTGTTTGAACATGGTTCCAGTAGCGAGAAGGCGTGTGGAATCATGTATTTGTCGGGGCTGACAAAGAGGATGCCAATTCCCGATATTTATTTTCCTTTTTCATTTGTCCTGGTTGCAAAGTACATGTCCCAGGAAGCATTTGATAAGGAAGTTTCCACGTTGTAGAGAAATTCGTCTGGGAGATCATCCCTGAGTGGAGAATCTTTAGGCAATGGGTGCTCTGCGAGAAAATATGCTAGAGCTTGGCCTTTGATTGCTTTTTGTGGTACATACCTAATATCAAATTGTGATAGAAGGATGGACCATTTTGCCAGTCGGGCATTGAGAGAACCTGCTTTTGTGACATGGACCTTTAAGAGGTTGATCCTCGAAATTAGGTAGACTGTGTTGGATAGCTGATGGACCCTCAGAAATCTTCTATCCTCTCCTTCCGCACCCCGGGGGCTGACCTGGGTCTCGGCGGAGGAGGGAAAATCGCGGGTATCAACATTTTTGTACGGGTATGCCAGATTTACTTTCTACTTGGAATTTGGAATGGTGATGATCCGGAGATTCACCTTCACAAGTGGAAAGGAAATCAATCTTTTTTTCTAACTTTTCAAATTTCATAAATATTAAGAAAAGAGACAAGTTTGTTTTTTGAGAATGCCGTAGGAGGCGTTTTTGTTTGTTTGCCGTGAAAGGCGATTTTACAAAACTCATCAAACATGAAAGACAAGAATTGTGATTTCTTTTTGTCTCTTTAAAAAATACAAACTACAATAGAAAAGGAAGAAAATGGATCTAACTTCTTAGGAGATTGTGGGGACACGTTGAGATTGACGGTCGCAAGTCATGTATGGACTTCGCCGTCGTCCTTCAAATGAGAACGGTTGATGCTTTGATTCTTTGGCTTGGCTCCTAACCTCAGTTTTTTAATGGACAAGGACCAGGAGGAGGTCCTAAATCCAATGAAAAACCAAGTAAACGGGCTGAAAAGCCGCGTTTAGGCCATGTTGGAGAAGGAGGAGACCTTTGGGGGCGGGGGGGTGGCCCCCCAACGGATGTTGATCACATTGCGGTACTTCTGGGCGCAAAGCGGCAGGACTTCGTCTCTCTCTTAGATTTTCTGGATTTTCAGAGCTTGGGATTGCACTTGGGATTCTTTTTTTTTCCTCTTTTTCTCTTGAAACTCACCTCTTTTTATAGGCTTTTGGTAGCCATGAGGTGATTATGGGCCTTGATGAGAGAATTGATGAGGAGTTACAAGTTGATTTTGTAACTCCTTTTTCATGGCTTGTGATTGGCCGATGAAGGTAGTGGGCATTTAATTCCCTTTAAGCTTCATGATGATGGGAGTTTCATGGGTTAAATGCCATGATTGCTTGGATTTGTAATTCCCAAATGCTTGAATCTGATTGGGCCGTCCAAAATAATGAGTTAATGACCGCATTAAGTTGTCATAAACGGGTCAATTAACGTCATTAAGTGGTCGCCAAGGCATGTGAAGAGTTGCGGGCCGTGCTGCGTCTTTTGAGATTCTTCTTGTGATCATCACAGGTGGATCCACACATTGTTTGATGCTGGATCGCGATGCAATTTCAAACATTGGTTGATGTTGGTGGGCCGGTGACATCTGTTTTGTCGATTTCATGATCGGTCGGACAGAAAGTGCACTTTCTTGGTCAACCCATTGGCGATCTTGAGGCGATCGGTGATGATTTCATGCTTTTGACAGTGGATCCAAGATGTCGGTGAAGATCAGTCGTTTTCAAGCATCAAACATTGGATTTTCAGAAAATCACAAGGCAGGAACACCCGAAATGCAAAAAGGATCGAAAAACGGGCAATTTGGTACAAAATCCGGCGACCCGGATTTCCAAGGTCGCCGGCGACCCTGGGCCAAGGTCGCCGGCGACCATAGGGCTTTGGCCCGTTTGGTCGCCGAGCGTCGTTTTCGGCCGTTTTTCCGTCTTTTTCGTTCCTTCTTTCTTCTGTATTTTTCTTGACATTTTTCCTCAATTATTGACTTGATTTTCTTGGAGAAAACTTGACGAGAACCCGCGCGAAATCGAAGCACAAAGTTTCCCATTTTTCGGGAAAGCCGAAGACTTTGTAGCCGATTTTCCGTCAAGAGTCGAAACTAGGTCAAACGATGTCGGAATGACCTGAAAATTGAGGTGAACCTTCTTGAGCAGTGGATAGGACCAACCATGAGCTTTTATTTGAGTTTTGAAGCCGTTTGGGGTCCCGTCGATGCTTGACTTGATTTTGCTGCGGGGAAAATGCCGAGCTTTGATATGTGGTCAAACGATGTCCGATTGACCTAAAATTTGGCGAGGAGCCTATTGGAGTCATTTTGAGACGTTCCATCAGCTCCGTTTTGGATTCATAGTCCCGGGTTGCTCCGCCGCCGGTAGGCTTGATTTTCTCTCGGAGCATCGAAACTTGGTCAAACGTTGTCGGAATGACCTGAAATTAGACGTGCAGCCCTTTGGAGGCATGTTGAAACCACTCATGTACTTTGTTTGATGAGTGATGGATTCTGTGGTTCCCACAGCCGGGAGGCTTGATTTTGCTGCTCGAGCGTTGAGTGAGGGTCAAACGTTGTTGGTTTGACTTGAAATTTGGCATGGATCCCTTTGAATGTCATGGTCCTGGGGTGCTCCACGGCCGGTAGGCTTGATTTTCTTTCAGAGCGTCGAAACCTGGTCAAACGTTGTCGAAATGACCTGAAATTCGATATACAGCCTTTTGGAAGCATGTTGAAGCCACTCATGTGTTTTGTTTGATGAGTGATGGCTTCGGTGGCTTTCGCCGCCGGGAGGCTTGATTTTGCTGCTCGAGCGTTGATGGAGGGTCAAACGTTGTCAGTTTGACTTGAAATTTGGCATGGAGCCCTTTGGAGGTATTTTGGAACCATCGGCATGCTCTGATCGAAGTTTTGGTGTCTTCAATGATGTCGCCGCCTGGAGCGCTTGTTTAGCTGTCGGAGCAGTGAAGTTGGGCCAAACATTGTCGGAATGGCCCGAAACCTCAGGTGTACTCCTCTTTTAGCTATCTTGAAGGATCTCTCAGTTTCTGTCTGATTCTGATAAAATCTGATGCTTGAAGTAGCCTTGCCTGTTTTGTAGCAGGATGCAGCTTCACGAGGCTTCTTGATGTGGAGGAGACATGGTGACTTTTTTGGTGTCAACAAATGCCCCCTCGAGGTACAGCGACGAGTAGCTTTTTGGAGTCAATGTGCCTCGAAGAGAAACTTGGAGGAGAGATTCCAACTTGACCAAGAGTCTTGAGCCTTTTTTTTTTTTGGATAGCCTTCTGAGTTTCCGAGGGAATTTTTTGGTAGTGAGGGGGATCACACACCATTTCAAGGCAAAGTTTTGAAAATGACATGAGGTATATGGATTTTGGGTTTTGTTTTTGACCTTGTGACCTAACAAGCTATATGTGGCAGGTTAGGGGGCCGGGGTTTGATTTTGATTTTGACCTTGTGACCCAACAAGCTGTATGTGGCAGGTTGGGGGGTCAGTTTTGGGTTTTCGGTTTTGGTTTGGTTTGGATTTTGATTTTGGTTTTGGTCTTGTGACCTAACAAGCTGTATGTGGCGAGCTAGGGGACCGGAATTTGGTTTTGTGAAATGTCAATTTCAAGATTTTGGCTCAATTTGGTTCATGAGGTTGGATGGTTTGGTTTTTGGAAACTCATGAGGCTTTCTTGTCTCTTTTTTTTTTAATGGTCCCATCAACTCAAAAGAGGCATGGGACTTTTTTGCTCTTTTTTCTTCTGTTTTTTTTTTTTTTTTGCTCTTGGTAAGAGGAATATTTTGACTAAAAGCCACTTTTAGTGCCTAGGTGGTCAAACCTGGCTCATATGGGCTAACCCATGGGACCTTAGGCTTTGGAGAAGGCCTAGATCTCATATGGTGTCATTTTTGTAGACAATATCTAAAAATATCTCTTTTGTTTAAAGAATATCTAAAAATATTTCTTTTGTGTAAAGAATATCTAAAAATATCCTTACTTGGACAGAATTTCTCAAGTTTTCTTTTTGTGGAAAGATTCTCTCAAAATATCTTTCTTTTTGGGAAAGTAGCTAAATTTTAGCACTTACCTCCTTTCTTTTCTCCTTGTTTCCTCTTTTGGCTTGCTTTCTTCTATAAAAGCAAGAGGGTTGTTTCTTTTGCTCCAATGCTTTCTTTTTGCAAGAAATCTTCAAGAGTGCTCTCCAAGATTAGAAGTGCTTTTTTTTCTTCTTCAAGGATCTTCAAGCTTTTCTTCTTTTTCTCCACCAATGGCTTCAAGTAAGTTTTCTTCCTCCACAAGAATCTCCATTGTAGAAGTAGCTTCTTCATTTTTTTTTCTTCTATTCTTCTTTTTCTTTTCTTTTCTTTTTTTTCTTCAAGCACGTTTTCCTTTTTTTTTTTTTGTGCTTCTTCTTCGTTTTTTTTTCTTTGTTTTTTTTTCTTCTTTTCACGGTTTTCTTTTTTTTTTTCACCGTGTATATATATTTTTTCCACACGTTGACTTTTTTTTTTCTGTCAGCGATTTTTTCCTTTTTCTTTTTCTGTTTTCACGCTGATTTCTGTTTTTTTTTTTTCAGCGGTTTTTTTTTTGTTTTTTTTTATTTTTTTTTTGTTTCTCTTTCTGCACGCTGATTTCCCCTTTTTTTCTGCGTTTTTGCTTCTTTTTTTTTTTTTTTTTGCTGCTTGTTTTTTTTTTCTGTTTTTCTTGGCTGTACTGACAGCCTGCCACGTGGCAGTAGGCCACGGCCTATGGGCCAATATATATATATATATTTTTTGCTGAGATTTTTTTTTCTCTCTCTCTTTCTTTTTCTTTTTCCTTGTTTCCTTACCATGATAATGAGGCCATGCAATTTCAATATGTATGCATTTTTTTTTTATGCATCAAGATAGAAGGCTAGAGTCTCTAGGTCAAGCCAACATGATTTTTGACTTGGATAAAGTTTGATTGGTTTTGACCAAATTGGGTTGGAATTGGTCAAACTTTGGTCAAGGTTTTCCCTGCATCTAATGCATGATGATATTTTTTTATGCATGATTTTGTAAATGGATTCGGAAGTATGATGATGCATACCGGAAAATATTTTGCAAGTATTGGGATTTTTAGCTCGCAGCGATGTTGAGCTCTTTCTCGGTCTTGCTGGATTTTGAGGAAGTTTACAATTTTTGGATTCTGAAGCTCGCAGCAATGTTGAGCTCTTTCCAGATTTTGCGGAAGTTTGATGAGATTGGCTCATTCTCGCAGCAATGTTGAGTTCGAACCTTCTTTGAGAATTCTCCACTGACTATGAGCTTGCAGCTATGTTGAGCTCATCTTCAGGCTTGCTGTCTTTTTCGGAGTATTTTCCTTTTCTTCGGAATTGGCCCGAAAACATGTCAAAATTTTGCTAGAATTTTTGTAGCAGAATTCTTTCATTTTGATGTTGATTGATCTTTTCTCTTCCATCTTTTGCAGGTAGTTTTTCTAGATCGAACAAGGGTAAAGGTCCTATTACTGACGCACCTCGTCGATCTGCCAGATCTTCCAATGCAGCCGTTCAGCAGGCTTGGGAGAAAGAGGGGACTCTCATTCGCCAGGTTGAGGAAGCTGAAGGTAATGTCCGGAGGAAGACTCAGGAGCATGAGCAGTGGCAAGTCCTCTGGGAAGAACTTCCTCGTGCTGCAGATGGGTCACGGCATTCGGCCGCGTTTTATGGGAACATTCTGAAGAAGCGTGGCCTGAAAACTTTGGAAGCTAAGGCCAAGGGTCTGCTTGAGGAGTTGAACCTTTGGTTGAAGACCATGTTGGATTGAGCTCCGGAGTTGTAACAAACTCTTTTCTTCTTCTTCTTTTTTTTGGCACCTCCATGTATAAACAATTTTGGTACTATATTTTTGTATCACATTCTTTTTACTTAAATCATTTTTTGATGAAAACAAATTTGAGCAAAAGTTGGTGGGAATGTTTGTTTAAGAATTTGATCAAAAGGTTGTCATTTTGTGAAAATCTTTTATCAAGGAGTTGTTTTGGGCATGAAAGCCAATTTTGTGGCAAAAAGCATGGTTTTTGATGGCTTGAAAACCGAAATTTTGGTGGCATGGAAGCCTAATTTTGTGGCGTAAGAGCCAAAATTTGTTTTGCGGCATGGGAGCCAAAAATTTTGAGATGGCATTAGAGCCAAAGTTTTTTTTTTTTTTTTTTTGTTTGTAGCATGAAAGCCAAAGTTTTTCTTTGTGGCATGAAACCCAAAATTTTGTTTGTGGCATGAAAGCCAAGGTTTCTTTTTTTGTGGCATAAGAGCCAAGGTTTTTTTGTTTGTGGCATGAGAGCCAAAAAAATTTTTGTTTGTGGCATGAGAGCCAAAATTTTGTTTGTGGCATGAAAGCCAAGGTTTTTTTTATTTGTGGCATGAGAGCCAAGTTTTTTTTGTTTGTGGCATGAGAGCCAAGGTTTTTTTTGTTTGTGGCATGAGAGCCAAGGTTTTTGGATGGCGTGAAAGCCAATTTTTTGGAATGGCATAGGAGCCGAATTTTAAGATGGCATGAAAAACGATTTTTTTGAATGGCATAGGAGCCGAATTCTAAGATGGCATGAAAGTCGATTTTTGGAATGGCATAGGAGCCGAATTTTTTTTTGTTTGTTGTTTGTTTTGTTTTGGCATGGAAGCCAGATTTTTGAAAACCAAGTTTTTGTTTTGCTGGCATGAAAGCCGATTTTGGCGTTTATAGCCGAATTTTTTTGTTTTGGCATTTATAGCCGAATATGGTGTTTATAGCAGGATTTTGGCGTTTATAGCCGATTTTTGGCGTTTATAGCCGGATTTTTGCGTTTATAGCCGATTCTTGGCTTTTATAGCCGGATTTGGTTTTCAAAATGCAGGTATCGACTAAATGTCGCCTCCCCGCTGAATGGTCTTGCAAGTATCGATGAAATGTCGCTTCCTTTCTCATTCGGTTTGCAAGTATTGATGGAATGTTACTTCCTCGCGGGCTAGGTTTTGCGAGTATCGATGGAATGTCGCTTCCTCGCGAATTGGGATGCAAGTATCGACTAAGTGTCCCTTCCCTGCCTTTCCCAAGACTTTTGGTTTTACGGGTATTGACTTGGTGTCGTTTCCCCGCGATTTTTGAAATTTGAGGTTTTCTCGAACCATTTGAAATTTTGGTTGTGGATAGCAACTGGAATATTGCGTCTCCATGATTTTGAACTTTTGAGGTTTTGCAAGTATCGAATGGGGTTCGTTTCCTTGTGATTTTTGGGTTTTGGAAGTATTGAATGGGGTTCGCATCCTTCCGGCTTTTTTTTGGGTTTTGGAAGTATCGAATGGGGTTTGCATCCTTCCCTTTTTTGGGTTTTTGGGAAGTATCGAATGGGGTTCGCATCCTTCCGGTTTTGGGGTTTTTGGGCAGTATCGAATGGGGTTCGCATCCTTTCCGTTTTTGGGTTTTGCGAGTATCAACTAAGTGTCACTTCCCCGCGGTTTCTAAAAACCAATTTTTTTGTTTAAAGACACGAGGGTCATAAATTTTGACTTAAAACCATTTTAGTTGTAAAAGCCGGGGCGAACTAGGGTGAAAGTTGCTGAGTCCTGGTTTTTGTTTCAAACCATGAATTTTTGGGTTCAAGGATCGAAAATTTTGGTCAAGTCTGGGAAGAGGCTCCTAAACTTGGATTTTTGGATTTTGATTTTTAATTTTACAATGAAACGATGAAAGTAAGCATTGTTTTGAGAGGTTTTTTTTTTTGGAAACTTCAACATAAAGATGAAAATTTCAAAAGGGGTGGGTTTGACGAGCAAGTACCTTGGAAATAGGTTTTGGCCGTGTAGATATCGCTCTGACCCGTTTGAAGAAGTATTCAAGGGTAGTACCGCTTCAAGAACTTGCCATTGATGGGTAGCATACATCTGTCTCCTTCCATGTTTAGAAGAGCGTATGCAGCGTTGGAGAAGACTTTGTCGATGACGAAGGGTCCCTCCCATTTTGGTTCAAATTTGCCTTTGGATTTGTGGGCAAAGACTATGGGTCTTTTTACTCTAAGAACCAAGTCACCCTTTTTGTAGGTGCGCTGCGTGACCTTTTTGTCGAAAGATCCTGCCATGCGTGCTTGGTACAACTCAATGCTTTGTAGAGCTTCGAGTCGTCTTTCATCGAGATTATCCAGCTCTTGGAGTCTAAATTTGACATTGCTTTTTTGCGTCATGTCATTTTGAAGAGATACCCTTAAGGAAGGAATTTGTACTTCCAAAGGGACAACAACTTCGCATCCATAGACCAAGGAGAATGGTGTCCTGTGGGTTGGTCCTCGAACGGTAGTTCGATAGGCCCACAATGCTTCTGGTAGTTTGTCGCCCCGGTCTCTTTTGTGACTAGAGACCATTTTCTTGAGAATTTTGCAGAGTGTCTTGTTGAAGGCTTCTGCTAGTCCGTTCGCTGCTGGATTATATGGAGTCGAAGGACAACTTTGGATTTTGTACTTGTCGCAAAACCTGTAGAATCTGTGATCCCGGAATTGTGGTCCGTTATCATGGATGAATCTTTTAGGTATGCCGAAGCGACAAATAATGTTGGTGCGCAAGAACTGAAGGACTGATGAGGTCTTCATTTCGCTGAGCGCAAATGCTTCTGACCACTTGGAGAAATAATCCGTTGTGGCGAAGATGAAGCGATGACCTTTGCTCGATGGGGGAGAGATAGGACCTATGATGTCCATACCCCAGGCTTCGAAAGGCCATGAGATTGCTATTGGATGTAGCCATTCTGGTGGCATGTGGACATAATTTCCATGAATCAGGCATTTTTAGCAGCGCTTGGCAAATTGCATTGCATCAGCTACCATGGTAGGCGAATAATAACCTAACCTTTTTATCTGGTTGTAGAGCTTAGGGCCAGCCTGATGAGCTCCACAAAGACCAGCATGCACTTCTTTGAGAGTTTCCTCAGCCTCTTGTTGTGACAGGCAGTGTAGGAGTACTCCGTTGAAGGATTTTCTGTAAAGTGCTTTTGAATGTATATCCAAATGAAAGTTCGAGGCTCATCTTTGGATGCCTACCCGCTCTTTTGGATCTTCAGGTAGGATTCCGAACATGATGTAATCAATGAATAGATTTCTCCAGTCGCCGATCGGAGGTTTGAGGATGGACATCCGACTTCCAACCGCTTGGTGGCATTCAGCAACTGCTTGGTGTGTGTTGAGAGGAAGGAGAATCCTTCTTTGACACACTGTGACTTGCATGTTTTCCCCTTCTTGGATTGCCATCGATGCAGCGAGTCCAGCCAGGGCATCTGCACAGATGTTTTCACCTCTGAGGATGTTGGTGATGTGACAGATGTTGAATTTTTGTTGAAGCGACTGCGCCTTATTGTAATAAGGTAGCAAATCAAGCTTCCTGACTTCATATGTCTGATTCATCTGGTTGACGATCAGTTGAGAGTCTCCAAAAGCTTCCAACATGGTGATGCCGGATTCGAGGGCGAGTTCCAATCCTACAATTAGGGCTTGGTACTCAGCTGCATTGTTTGAACAGGGTTCCAGTAGCGAGAAGGCGTGTGGAATCATGTATTTGTCGGGGCTGACAAAGAAGATGCCAATTCCCGATATTTGCTTTCCTTTTTCATTTGTCCTAGTTGCACTGTCAAAGTACATGTCCCTGGAAGCATTTGATAAGGAAGTTTCCACATTGTAGACAAATTCGTCTGGGAGATCATCCCTGAGTGGAGAATCTTTAGGCAATGGATGCTCTGCGAGAAAGTCTGCTAGAGCTTGGCCTTTGATTGCTTTTTGTGGCATATACCTAATTTCAATCTGTGATAGAAGAATGGACCATTTTGCCAGTCGGGCATTGAGAGCACCTGCTTTTGTGACAAGGACCTTTAGGAGGTTGATCCTCGAAATCAGGTAGACTGTATTAGACTGCAGATAGTGACGCAGCTTTTGTACGACAAACATCACTGCAAGGCATTCTTATTCGACTGGGGAGTAGCGATGCTCTGCACCTACTAACATGTGGCTAAGGTAATATAGAGCAGCTTCTTTTCCATCGTCGTTTTCTTGTGCGAGCAGAGCACCCAAAGAGTGGTCGAGAGCTCTTGTGTACAAGATAAATGGTTTTCCAGTTGTGGGGGCAGCCAGTACTGGAAGTTTGGTGAGGTATGCTTTGATGTCTTGAAATGCATTTTCACATTCGGCATCTCAGACAAAGTCCACACCTTTCTTCATCAAGCGAGAGAATGGACGACACTTCCCTGATAGATTGGAGATGAGCCGTCGAATGTAGGCCAACCTTCCTTGAAGACCTTTTAATTCTCTTAGGGTTCTGGGAGATGGCATTTCCAAGATAGCCTTGACTTTGGTAGGGTCAAGTTCTATTCCAGCTTTCTGTACTATGAATTCGAGAAACTTGCCCGATGAGACACCGAAGAAGCACTTTAGTGGATTCATCCGCAATTTGTGTTTTCGAAGTCGGAGGAAGACTTCTCGAAGATCATCGAGATGGTCTTCTTTTCTTCTGCTTTTGATGGCGAGGTCGTCAACATAGCATTTGACCGTTTTGTACTGCATATCTTGGAATATTTTCATCATAGCCCTCTGATATGTTGCACCTATATTTTTCAGACCAAATGGCATGACAATGTAGCAATACACTCCAAATGGTGTGCGAAATGATGTATGCCTTTCGTCTTCAGGATGCATCTTTATCTGATTGTAGCCAGAGAATCCATCCATGAATGTCATTCGCTCGAACCCAAAGGTGTTGTCAATCATCACCTCTAGTATGGGGAGAGGGAATTCATCTTTAGGACATGCATTATTCAAGTCTCTGTAGTCGATACAGACCCTTATCTGCCCATTTTTCTTTGTCACGGGGACGATGTTGACTAACCATTCAGGATGCTATTCCTCGCGGATGAAGCCAACGTTTTTGAGTTTCTGAACTTCTTGTTCAATTTTGTCCATCACGTCGAGACGGAATATTCTTTGGCCTTGTTTGATAGGCTTGATTTCTTTTTGTAAGTTGAGCTTGTGGATTGCTACTTTGGGATCCAAGCCAGGCATTTTAGCATAAGACCACGGAAAGCAATCAACGAACTCACGAAAAAAAGAGATAAACTCGGGTAACTCATCATCCTTTATATTCTTGCTTATGAATACAGGACGTGGGTTATCAGATGTTCCCAAGTCTATCTTTTGGACAGGATCTTCTGTCAGAAGGTTTGAATGTAGTTCCTCCACAATATTTTCGGAGGCTTCCAACTCAACAAGACCTTCTGAAGTGCCAGAGGTATTTTCAGACTGAGGCTCTGTTTCTGTCCATGGATCTTCTTGATCAGTATCCTTCTCAAGGCTTGCAATGAGATGGTCCCAATCATTTGCTGGAATTGGGTTGAAGTAGGGTACTTCGATGATTCTTCTGGGACAGAGAACCGTTCGTCTGTGTCATCGGGCAATTCCTCTTTATCATCAGAGAAATTATACCAATTGGAGGAGCTTTCTGGATTTTTTAGGAATAACTCCTCAAAGAGATATCCAGGGATATCGATGTCTTCATAAGATGTTGAGGCTTGGTCGGTAAAGCGACTTTGCAGCCATGGTGTCAACTGTCTCATAGGAGCGGTAGGATCATACCCCAACCCATATGAAGACTTGCCTTTGTGAAGGTAGATTTTTCGATCTTCTGGTTGACTTTTGGTCAGGGTGGGTTCCAATAGTGTACGAATACCACGGTCACCTCCCAAACCAGTAGGATTTTGAGCGTCGTAGCCCATTTTCTTCATGATAGCTTGTGCCATTGGACTATACAGGGATAGCTGAGGCATACCTTCGTTTTGGAAAGGTTCAAGCAGGGAATTTAGCGGAGATGCTCTTGATCTGTGGAAGTAAATCACTTTTTCTTCTGGCGAAGTTGCCGGAATAACAAAGGAAGCAGACGTAGGGTCTTCTATGTCTGCAGGTGTTTCCAATGGTGTGAGAGAGGGCTGATCTCGTAGAGTATCAGCTTGGCTTGATGCTGTGTCATCTTCTAACTCTAACTCCGAGTCTGTGTCATGCATAATAGACACAAAGGAGACAATGAACTTGCCCCCAGCCTTTTGTTTTGTCTTCTTTACTTTGATAGTGATTACCATAGGTTTTGGAGATTTGAAGGAGACAATGAAGGAAGCTTGACCGCTTACTTCGAGTTTGGTGGAGGGTTTGTTTACCTCCGGTGATTGCTGAGGAGCCTTGCCTTTATCTTTCTGGAGACCGTCGGCAAAGTGAATTGTTTTTTCCTCCTGTTCTTCTTTTCCATCTTTATACATTTGAGCATCTACAAAATGGACATCTCTGCCTTTGAAGCGCTTTTTTTCATCAAACACTCGATGTATCAAGCCATCGTTGCCAACGAACTTGATGCACTGATGTAGAGTTGAAGGGACGACACCATTGTCATGTATCCAGGGGCGTCCAAGGAGTATATTGTAGCATGAAGGGGTCCTTATTGCATACACAGTGACTTCAGAAATAAGATTACCGATTTGCAATTTGAACCTGATTTTGCAGATAGGCCTTTAAGCGCTGCCGTCATATCCGAAGATGGATATAGACATGTGACTCAGCTTGCTAGGTCGGATGCCCAGCTCTTCGAGTGCCGAAGTAGAAATAAGGTTGAGTGCAGAACCTGGATCGATTTGAACTCTATGTACTGGCATTTCTTTGACGTACCCCGTAAAGCACAAGGGTCGGTTGTGTTTTGTCTCGCTTGGCAGGAGGTCATCCTTGTCGAAGGCAATTGTTGCACTTGCTGCTTTTTGTACCGAGAGGCATTCATTGCTTGATCCCTCAGTTTTCTTCTTTTCTCCCTTTGGGGGAGTATTTGATTTTTTGACCCTGTAGTCCATTTCAATTTGTAGGACTTGTGGGGCGTGTTTGTCGACATCCGCATTCAGCCTTTGTAATTCTGAAATGAGACTATCACGAGTTTGTGGAGACATTCGTAATAAGTCAAGGATGTGCAGACGTGCAGGTATGTGTTTAAAGTGCTCAATCAAGTCGTACTTGAAAGCCTCCTTCGGGCCTGCATTTTCATTATTATTGCCACTTGGGGCGCTTACAACTTGATTTCCCGAAGGATTTACATAAGAAAAAGAAGGTTTGGTTGTAATTTTTGTGATAATCCCGGCCAGAACGGGTACCTCTACCAACTTCAAGAGCCTCTAGAGACTGGGTCTTCTTTTGGAAGATCACTCTCAGGATCAAGGGGTTGTTCCTTGTCATTTGCTGAAGACGTTTCTGTAATAGCATTGGCGTCTTCAGTGATTGTGTTGCACGGAGCAATTTCCTGGAACAAGTCCTGAACAGCATCCGACAGCCTGTCTTTATTAGTCCAGACATCGTCTATGAGATCGGGTATCTGGGACCAATCGACTGGGCTTTCATTGAAGAAGATTTCATTGGCAGGAGTTTCTTCGGGATGGTCAACCGGGAGAGGCTTGAGTTCCAATGTCACAGCTTCAGGAGATAAGGGCTGAGAGGATGATATCTCAGTGGAAGTCACCTGAGAAGATGTAGCTCCAGATGATACATTACCGGTTGGGGTGTACGTGTCTTCGGAAGCTTCAGAGGCACTATCGTCCTGAGCTATCGCATTGCAGGTCATCTGGACAAGAGATGCCCCTAGTGTAGACTGTTGGGAATCGAACTCATCCTCAGATGTAAGAGGATCATCGATCCAACTGTTTTCTCCATTTTCAGGAGTTAAGGGAAGAAGTTCCCTTTGAGTTTCAGGGAATTCTGGTTCTGGATTATGACGAAGATCATTAACACGATCCTGCTCCTGCTCTATGGCAAGATGTTGCAAGATTATTGCATATTCCTCAAGATCAGGCATAGGAGCCAAATCTTCTTCGTCACCCGCTCCTCATGGTTTTGCCAATGTTGGGTTCCACCGGAGCGTTGGTTGGTGCTGGATCGACAGCATTTTCTTAAACAGGGTCCTAGTCTTCTTCATCATCGGACCAGGATCCTTGTGGCTGCAATGGGTTATACCAGATTACTGGCATAAGATGAGACTCGGGAATCCATTCCTCATTGGAGAGGTATTCTCCTGTTTCAAGGGATTCTTCCCACTCATCGATATCACTGGCAGTATCATTGGACTCGTATCCATTCATGGAGAATCCAACTACCGAGTTGCAAGAGTATGATGTCCCCTGCATATTTTCATTTTTGTATAGAGGTTGAATGAAATCATCAAGGGTGAATTTTCTTACTGCCTTTGAAGTTTTGGGAAGGGATTCTTCCGTCGCCCCTAGTGAAGCAGTGGAAGAGGTTTCTGCCTTTTCAAGGACTTCTTGCTTTGGTTAAGACTTCTGCTGCTGTTTGACTTACAGAGTTGTCTCTTGGCTTGCCTTCGCTGCTGAGCGGTCGGCTTTGTTTTGACGATCTCCCAATTTTCATCATCTAGGAGATCGGGATGCACCCATATGGGTTTTCCATCTGGTGTTGGATAGGGAACCAACTCTTGGGATGCTTGAGCCATTTTAATCACCTTGAATGAAGTAGTAATCTTCTCCTTCGGTGACTTTGAAGTTTGCCGACACGACACCATGTTGACAGAGGCGGGGCCATAGTTTTTATCAAAGGTTATGACTCCGTTTTTCCACATCTCATTGATCTTCTCTCTCACAACGAAGCATTGATTGAGAGGATGTGAGATCATCTGATGGTATGGACAGTATCGGGGATCATTGGTTTTGCCAACATCTCCCAGTCTTTTGGGCTCTGGCAAAATGAGTTTGCCATTTGCTAGGAGAGCCTCAAAGATTTCTTCAACATCTTCATCGAATGGATATTTCTTTTCTACGCGTTCTTTGAAGGCATTAGAGAGTTCAGGTCTTTTACCTGCAGTTTTGTTTTTAGGTTTCTTTGGCTGCTGAGGAGCTGATTTAGTCTGCACATTGAGAACCTTCTTTTTCTTTGGTTTTGAGGTTGTAACAGCAGTCGGCTCTTTCTTTGATGATTTCTGACTGTTGAGGTCTTTGATCACCATGTTAGCTTCCATGGAAGCTTCGAGGGGTTCTTCCAGGTTCTTTGATTTGTTGCCGATGATCATGGAGCGAATTTTTGTTCTCATATTGTTACGGCAGATGTCGACTAGCGACGCTTGTGGCAATACATCTGAGCATTTGTACGTCATTGCCTTCCATTTGTGAATGAAGTCGTATGTTGACTCATTCTATCCCTGTTTAGGCTGCAGAGTTGAGCCATAGTAACAGGATGATCCTCACCTTGGAAGTGGGTCAGGAAGCATGTCTCTAGCATAGCCCAGTTCTGGATGGAGTTCTCCGGCAAAGTGGAGTACCAATCAAAGGCTGTACCTTTTAGGGTACTTGCAAAGAGGCGAATCTTGAGGGCATCTTGATCAACAATGGCTCCCGTCAGGATCTTGAAATGGATGACATGTTGTCTGGCTGAACCTTTCCCAGTATATGTCTGGAGAGTAAGTTGCTTGAATTTTGCAGGGAACGGAACCGAGTCCATCCATAAAGGGTAGGGTGTCTTGATCCCATGTTCCTTTAATGTATCCCCTTCTTTTGCTTTTGCGAGGATATTGTCCACGTCCTTTTTGGTAAGGGCGCGAGACTCATTGTTTTCTGCATTGCCCTCATCATCTTCATGATTCAGAGGGGTTTCATTATTAGGTGGCGGACGCTGTAGAGTGAGAATAAGGTTTTCCATCAGAGCCTCAATTCTCTGTTGTCCTTGCTCCATATGCTGGATGCGTGAAGTTACATCATCATGTTGTGGAGGCGGCTCAGAACTTGTAGCCAAGACGTTCATCC
Source organism: Umbellularia californica (assembly GCA_028538565.1). NCBI lineage: Eukaryota > Viridiplantae > Streptophyta > Magnoliopsida > Laurales > Lauraceae > Umbellularia > Umbellularia californica. Next base: position 35,232,603 of record JAPQWN010000005.1, on the reverse strand, counting down.
CTCGTGATTCGAGCGAAGAAATCGTCCTGGTGACTGAGCCGGGGCTCATCCTTCTGGATGAAGAATCTGAGGAGTGATTACTCCGGTGTCCTTGGCTTAGAGGAGAGGATGATTCTTCTAGATGTGTTCGTGTCCGAGAGACGCTGCGAGTCACCGGACGTCTAACACTTATTTTGGTTGCTGACTTCTGGCGTTTTCTGGTTTTGCCAACCATATGAACATCAATGAATTGGTCGGGTCTTTCTTTTTCGACCCATTTGTTTGAGATATGTAGATTAGAATGCTGGGTTCTTTGTTTCTCAAGTCTCTTTTGTCGATATACTGCACAGCGACGCATACGACGAGCAATTTGAGCTTCAGTCAGCTCTGGCTGGGCTCTGGCGATGAAGGATGTAGTCCCTCGTGCGCAGCAACCGAGTTTGTCTTCTTTGAAGCTGGGTAAGGACAGAATCTGGACGCAGTCCTTTGTCTGTCGCAATGAGACTTGAATTTTGCAAGCTCGGCCCCTGTTGAGATGTAGGGTCGACTCACGGGAGTGCAAGCTTCAGCATATGTTTGCAACTATGGTTTTGTCTTTTCAAATCACTTGAGGGGACATGGCCCAACCCAAGGACGATGAAGAAGGCAAAAAGCCATAAAGGATACAATTGTTCTAAAATGCAAGTATGGTAGGCTCAGAGTGAGCGTTCCAGTGACTGCTAGAAGCAATTGTAGACCTTAATTCAAATTACCGAGAAGCAAGGCTCACTCAAGGTAAAATGATATAAGGTTGGAGATACAAATGTGTCGGTCGCGAATACAGTAGACCCGAAAGGCGTACTAGCACCACTGGGCACAAATGTTGCAAATCGCATCCTTGGGAAGGACACGAGATGGGATTTTTTTTAAATGGTCAAATTTGGGTTCATAAAGGAGAGCAACTGGTATTCCAATTCGAACCACAACTCAACATTTCTGCGAGCCTTAAATCCGAAAGAGAAAGGGACTAGAATTTCTCAAATGTGAATCCAGTATTGACGAAAGCTTTTTTTTTTTTTTTTTGAAAGGTCAAGATTAAATTCATCAAAGAGAGCAAATGGTATTCCAATCCGAACCACAATTCAACATTTCTGCGAGCGTTAAATCCGAAAGAGAAAGGAACCAGAATTTCTCAAATGTGAATCCAGTATTGACGGAAGTTTTTTTTTTGAAAGGTCAAGATTAAATTCATCAAAGAGAGCAAATGGCGTTCCAATCCGAACCACAACTCAAAATTTCTGCGAGCGTTAAATCTGAAAGGGAAAGAACCAAGATTACTCAATTCTGAACTCAAAAATGACGGGGAAATTTTTTCTTTCTTTTTTTTCTTTTTTTTTTGAAAAATGCACATAGGTTTCCAATTCGATCTTATGAAACCTTAGTAGATGGATTAGCCCCCAGGTAAGGGTAGGATTACTTAATGAACCCGTTTGGAGGACACTTGCCTCGAACAGTCTAGTTGTCTCCACACTCTGGACAAGGCTTTTCTTGAATCAACTTTAGTCAAAGAGAGCAATTGATGCAACCTTAGTGTTTTTTTTTTTTTTTTTTTGTTTTGAAATATTTCTAATGAACTCATTAAAGAGAACAAGTGGTGTTCCAATCCGAACCACAACTCAACATTTCTGCGAGCGTTAAATCCGAAAGGAAAAGAACCAAGATTTCTCAATTTAGAGCCCAAAAGAAAGAAAACTGATTTTTTTTTTGAAATTACAATTTTTTTTTAAATCCCAATTGGACTCATCAAAGAGAAAAAGATGGCCCAATCCCCGATATGAACGATAGCTGCAAACATTTCTGTGAGCTATCAAGTTCAAAGAGGAGAGGATCAAAATTTCTCAAAGTTGAATCTTGAAAAAGAGAGATCATTTTTTTTTTAAGAATTTGAAATGAAGGTGTTTTTTTTTTCTTGAAATCCCAATTGGACTCATCGAAGAGAAAAGATGGCCCAATCCCCGATATGAACGATAGCTGCGAACATTTCTGTGAGCTATCAAGTTCGAGGAGGGAAAGATCAAAATTTCTCAAAGTTGAGTTTTTAAGAAAAAGAGATCAAATTTGTTTTTTTTTTAAGTCAGAAAGAACAATTAAAATCCCATCTCATGTTTTTTTTTTTAGATGTAAAATGCAACATAGGCCACCAACTAGAAAGGAGCCAAGGGATCAAAGCATCACGTTCTCAAGTCAACGTGTCCCACCGGGTATGCCAACTTGATGGACCCTCAGAAATCTTCCGTCCTCTCCTTCCGCACCCCGGGGGCTGACCTGGGTCTCGGCGGAGGAGGGAAAATTGCGGATATCAACATTTTTGTACGGGTATGCCAGATTTACTTTCTACTTGGAATTTGGAATGGTGATGATCTGGAGATTCACCTTCACAAGTGGAAAGGAAATCAATCCCTTTTTCTAACTTTTCAAATTGTATAAATATTAAGAAAAGAGGCAAGTTTGTTTTTTGAGAATGCCGTAGGAGGCGTTTTTGTTTGTTTGCTGTGAAAGGCGATTTTACAAAACTCATCAAATATGAAAGACAAGAATTTTGATTTCTTTTTGTCTCTTTAAAAAATACAAACTACAATAGAAAAGGAAGAAAATGGATCTAACTTCTTAGGAGATTGTGGGGACACGTTGAGATCGACGGTCGCAAGTCATGTATGGACTTCGCCATCGTCCTTCAAATGAGAACGGTTGATGTTTTGATCCTTTGGCTTGGCTCCTAACCTCAGTTTTTTAAAGGACAAAGACCAAAAGGAGGTCCTATATCCAATGAAAAACCAAGTAAACGGGCTGAAAAGCAGCGTTTAGGCCATGTTGGAGAAGGAGGAGACCTTGGGGGGTGGCCCCCCAAGGGATGCTGAGCACCTTGCGTTGCTTCTGGGAGCAAAGCGGCAGGACTTCGTCTATCTCTTAGATTTTCTGGATTTTCAAAGCTTGGGATTGCACTTGGGATTCTTTTTTTTTTCTCTTTTTCTCTTCGAACTCACCTCTTTTTATAGGCTTTTGGTAGCCATGAGGTGATTATGGGCCATGATGAGAGAATTGATGAGGAGTTACAAGTTGATTTTGTAACTCCTTTTTCATGGCTTGTGATTGGCCGATGAAGGTAGTGGGCATTTAATTCCCTTTAAGCTTCATGATGATAGGAGTTTCATGGGTTAAATGCCATGATTGCTTGATTTGTAACTCCCAAACGTTGTCGGTTTGACTTGAAATTTGGCATGGAGCCCTTTGGAGACATTCTGGAGTCATCCGTAGGCTCTGATCAAAGTTTGGTGTCTTTGATGATGTCGCCGCCGAGAGCGCTTGTTTAGCTGTCGGAGTAGTGAAGTTGGGCCAAACGATGTTGGAATGGCCCGAAACCTCAGGTGTACCCCTCTTTTTGCTATCTTGAAGGATCTCTCAGTTTCTGTCTGATTCTGACAAAATCTGATGCTTGAAGAAGCCTTGCCTATTTTGTAGCACGATGCAGCTTCACGAGGCTTCTTGATGTGGAGGAGACATAGTGACTTTTTTGGTGTCAACAACAGCAGGTAGTGATGCAGCTTTTGTACGACAAACATCACTACAAGGCATTCTTTTTCGACTGGGGAGTAGCGATGCTCTGCACCTACCAACATGCGGCTAAGGTAATGTAGAGCAGCTTCTTTTCCGTCGTCGTTTTCTTGTGCGAGCAGAGCACCCAAAGAGTAGTCGAGAGCTCTTGTGTACAAGATGAATGATTTTCCAGTTGTGGGGGCAACCAGCACTGGAGGTTTGGTGAGGTATGCTTTGATGTCTTGAAATGTAGTTTCACATTCAGCATCGCAGACAAAGTCCACACCCTTCTTCATCAAGAGAGAAAATGGACAGCACTTCCCGACAGATTGGAGATGAACCATCGGATGTAGGCCAATCTTCCTTGAAGCCCTTTTAATTCTCTTAGGGTTCTTGGAGATGGCATTTCCAAGATAGCCTTGACTTTAGTGGGGTCAAGTTCTATTCCAGCTTTCCGTACCATGAATCCGAGGAACTTACCCCATGAGACACCGAAGAAGCATTTTAATGGATTCATCCGCAATTTGTGTTTGCGAAGTCGGAGGAAGACTTCTCGAAGATAATCAAGATGGTCTTCTTTTCTTCTACTTTTGATGGCGAGGTCGTCAACATAGCATTCGACCGTCTTCTGCTGCATATCTTGGAATATTTTCATCATAGCCCTCTGATATGTTGCACCTGCATTTTTCAGACCAAATGGCATGACAGTGTAGCAATACACGCCAAATGGAGTCCGAAATGATGTATGCCTTTTATCTTCAGGATGCATCTTTATCCGATTGTAGCCAGAGAATCCATCCATAAATGTCATTCGCTCGAACCCACAGGTTTTGTCAATCATCACCTCTGGTATGGGGTGCGGGAATTCATCTTTAGGACATGCATTATTTAGGTCTCTGTAGTCGATACAGACCCTTATCTGCCCATTTTTCTTTGTCACAGGGACGATATTGGCCAACCATTCAGGATGTTGTTCCTCGCGGATGAAGCCAACGTTTTTAAGTTTCTGAACTTCTTGTTCAATTTTGTCCATCATGTCGGGACGGAATCTTCTTTGGCCTTGTTCGACAGGCTTGATTTCTTTTTGCAAGTTGAGCTTGTGGACTGCTACTTTGGGATCTAAGCCGGGCATTTCATCATAAGACCATGCAAAGCAATCAACGAACTCACGAAGAAAAGAGATATACTCTTTTTTTGGAGACGATGGTTCTTCTGGGTCAGAGAACCGTGCATCTATGTCATCGGACAATTCCTCTTTATCATCAGAGAAATTATACCAATTGGAGGAATTTCTTCGTTTTTTTACGAGTGACTCGTCAAAGAGATATCCAGGGAGATCAATATCTTCATGGACACGAGATGTTGAGGCTTCGTAGGCAAAACGACTTTGCAGCCATGGTGTCAACTGTCTCATAGGAGTGTTAGGGTCATATCCCAACCCGTATGGAGACTTGTCTTTATGAAGGTAGATTTTCCAATCTTCTGGTTGACTTTTGGTCAGGGTGAGTTTCAATGGTGTGAGAATACCACGGCCACCTCCCAAACCAGTCGGATTCCTGAGTATCTAGCCCATTTTTTTCATGATAGCTTGTGCCATCAGACTATACAGGGATAGCTGAGGCATACCTTCGTTTTGGAAAGGTTCCAGCAGAGAGTTTAGTGGAGATGCTACCGATCTATGGAAGAAGATTGTTTTTTCTTCTGGCGAAGTTGCCGGAATAACAAAGGAAGCATACATAGGATCTTCTATGTCAGCAGGTGTCTCCAATAGAGTGAGAGCAGGCTGATCTCGCTGAGTATCAGCTTGGCTTGACGCTGTGTCGTCTTCTGGCTCTGATTCCGAGTCTGTGTCATGCATAATAGACACAAGGGAGACAGTGAACTTGCCCCCGGCCTTTTGTTTTGTCTTCTTCGCTTTGGTTGTGATGACCAAAGGCTTTGATGTCTCGAGGGAGATTACGAAGGGAGCTTGACTGCTTACTTCAAATTTGGTGGAAGGTTTGTTTACTTCCGATGATTGCTGAGGAGCCTTGTCTTTATCTTTCTTGAGATTTTCGGCAAAGTGTGTTGTTGCTTCCTCCTTTTCTTCTTTTTTTATCTTTATACATCTGAGCATCTGCAAAATGGACATCCTTGCCTTTGAAGGGCTTTTTGTCTGCAAACACTCGATGTATCAAGCCGTCGTTGCCAACGAACTTGATGCACTGATGTAGAGTTAAAGGGACGACACCATTTTCATGTATCCAGGGGCGTCCAAGGAGGATATTGTAGCATGAAGGGGTCCTTATTGAATACACAATGACTTCAGAAATAAGGTCATCGATTTGCAATTTTAACTTGATTTTGCCGATAGGCCTTTGAGCGCTCCCGTCATATCCGAAGATGGATACAGACGTGTGACTCAGCTTGCTAGGTGGGATGCCCAGCTCTTCAAGTGCCGAAGTAGAAATGAGGTTGAGTGCCGAAGGCATAGGAGCCAAATCTTCTTCGTCGTTTGCTCCTTGTGGTTCACCGATGTTGGGTTCCACTGGTGCATTGGCTGGTGCTGGATCGACAATGCTTTCTCGAACAACGTCCTGGTCTTCTTCATCATCAGACCAAGATCCTTGTGGCTGTAATGGGTTATACCAGATTACTGGCATAAGATGAGACTCGGGAATCCATTCCTCGTCGGAGAGGTATTCTCCTGTTTGAAGGGATTCTTCCCACTCATCAATATCACTGGCAGTGTCACTGGACTCGTATCCATCCATGGAGAATCCAACTACCGAGTTGCAAGAGTATGATGCCCCCTGCGCCGTTTCATTTTTGTATTGAGGTGGCATGAAATCATCAAGGGTGAATTTTCTTACCGCCTTTGAAGCTTTGGGAAGGGATTCTTTCGTTGCCCCTAGTGAAGCAGTGGAAGAGGTTTCTGCCTTTTCAAGGACTTCCTGTTTTGGTTGAGACTTCTGCTGCTGTTTGAGCTTTCGCAGTTGTCTCTTATCTTGTCTTCGTTGTTGAGCGGTCGGGTTTGTTTTGATGATCTCCCAATTTTCATCGTCTAGGAAATCGGGATGCACCCATATGGGTTGCCGGTTGGATTGGGAACCAGCTCTTGGGACGCTTGAGCCATTTTAATCACCTTGAATGAAGTAGTGATCTTCTTCTTCGATGACTTTCAAGTTTGCCGACATGACACCATGTTGACAGAGGCGGAGCTGTAGTTTTTGTCAAAGGTTATGACTCCGTTCTTCCACATCTCGTTGATCGTCTCTTTCACAACGAAGCATTGATTGAGAGGATGTGAGATCATCTGGTGGTATGGACAATACCGGGGATCGTTGGTTTTGCCAACATCTCCCGGTCTTTTGGGCTCCGGCAAAGTGAGTTTGCCATTTGTTAGGAGAGCCTCAAAGATTTCTTCAACATCTTCATCAAACGGATATTTCTTTTCTACACGTTCTTTGAAGGCATCGGAGAGTTCAGACCTTTTACCTGTAGCTTTGTTTTCAGCGTTCTTTGGCTACTGAGGAGCTGACTTAGTCTGCACATTGAGAACCTCTTTTTTCTTTCGTTTTGAGGTCGTAATGGCAGTTGGCCCTTTCTTTGATGATTTCTGACTATTAAGGTCTTTGATCACCATTTCGGCCTCCATGGAAGCTTCAAGGAGTTCTCCCAGGTTCTTTAATTTGTTGCCGATGTCATGGAGAGGGTCCTTGCTCTCATGTTGTTACGGCAGATGTCGACTAGCGACGCTTGTGGCAGTACATCTGAGCATTTGTATGTCATCGCCTTCCACTTATGAATGAAGTCGTATGTTGACTCATTCTCTCCCTGTTTTAGGCTGCAGAGCTGAGGCATAGTAACAGGATGATCCTCACCTTGGAAGTGGGTCAGGAAGCGTGTCTCCAGCATAGCCCAGTTTTGGATGGAGTTCTCCGGCAGAGTGGAGTACCAATCAAAGGTTGTACCTTTTAGGGTACTTGCAAAGAAGCGAATCTTGAGGGCATCTTGATCCGCAATAGCTCCTGTTAGGATCTTGAAGTGGATGACATGGTGTCTGGCAGAACCTTTCCCCGTATATGTCTGGAGAGTAGGTTGTTTGAATTTTGCAGGGAACAAAACCGAGTTCATCCATAGAGGGTAGGGTGGCTTGATCCCATGTTCTTTCAATGTATCGTCTTTTTTTTCTTTTGCGAGGATATCGTCCATGTCCTTTTTGGTTAGGGCAAGTGACTCATTGTTTTCTGCATTGCCCTCGTCATCTTAATGATTTGGAGGGGTTTCATTGTTAGGTGGTGGACACTGTAAAGTGAGAAGAAGGTTTTCCATTAGAGCTTCAATTCTTTGTTGTCCTTGCTCCAACTGATGGATGCGTGCGGTTACATCATCCTGTGGATTATGTGGTGGAGGCTGCTCAGAACTTGTAGCCAAGACGTTCATCCCTCGGGATTCGAATGAAGAAATCGTCCTGGTGACTGAGCTGGGGCTCATTCTTCTGGATGAAGAGTCCGAGGAGTGATTACTCCGATGTCCCTGGCTTGAAGGAGTGGAGGATTCTTCCAGATGTGTTCGTGTCTGAGAGACACTGCGAGTCACTGGACATCTGACACGGATTTTGGTTGTTGACTTCTGGCGTTTTCTGGTTTTGCCAACCATATGGACAGCAACGAATTGGTTGGGTCTTTCTTTTTCGACCCATTTGTTTGGGACATGGAGAGTATAATGCTGGGTTCTTTGCTTCTCAAGTCTCTTTTGTCGATATGCCGCGCGGCGACGCATACGACGAGCGATTTGAGCTTCAGTCAGCTCTGGCTATGAAGGATGTAGTCCCCCGTGCGCAGCAGCCAAGTTTATCTTCTTTGAAGGTGGGTAAGGACAGAATCTGGACGCGATCCTTAGCCTGTCGAAGTGAAGATTTGAATTTTACAAGCTCGGCCCCGGTTGAGATGAAGGGTCGACTCACAGGAGTGCAGACTTCAGCGTGTTTTTGCGGAGGCCTAACGATGCAGGATTTGATTTTGGGCTTGTAGGAGAGAGCCGGCTCATGCTGATTTTGTTTGTTCTTTGGGCGAAGGGTAGGTTTCTCCTCTTTCATGTAAGAGAGAGGGTAGAACCGGTTCTCCTTGAGAGGGGCCAGGTATGCTGGCTTCACAGATGTTCGAGACCTCCTTTGTTTCGATGAGGGTCTCGGGGACCAGGTTTTGGGTCAAACCTGGTTTCTTGTGGGTTGAGGCTTCGTGGGAGCGCCACGGGCTTCAGGCTTCTTGGTGTTCGCCCTTGGTTCCATGGTAGTGACACATTGCGGGGCGGTTTTCTGCTTTTTGGCAGGTACAGTTTCTTCTGCGGGGAGTGGGAATGGTCCCAGCGACCCTAAGACGATGGTCCGGGGAGTTGAAGTTGACCCGGTGTTTGGAGAGTTGTCGAGGGAGATGACGCTTCGACAACTGGCAAGGCGCTTATGCTTGTTTTGCTTGTCTTGAAGCATGAGTTGGTAGTTGTTCTCATCGAAAGTGATGGTCAATGAAGCTGCCATTGTTAGTTTTGGAAAACTTCTAAAACAAGACCAAATCCATTAGTAATCACAAGAATATGGTGATCATAAATGGAAAACAACTATGGTTTTGTCTTTTCAAATCACTTGAGGGGACATGGCCCAGCCCAAACAAGATGAAGAAGGCAAAAAGCCATAGAGGATACAATTGTTCTAAAATTCAAGTATGGTAGGCTCAGAGTGAGCATTCCAGTGACTGCTAGAAGCAATTGTAGACCTTAATTTAAATTACAGAGAAGCAAGGCTCACTCGAGGTAAAATGATATAAAGTTGGAGATACAAATGTGTCGGTCGCGAATACAGTAGACCCGAAAGGGCGTACTAGCACCGCTAGGCACAAATGTTGCAAATCGCATCCTTGGAAAGGACACGAGATGGGATTTTTTTTTGAAATGTCAAATTTGGATTCATAAAGGAGAGCAAATGGTAGTCCAATCCGAACAAGGGCTCAAACATTTCTGCGAGCTCTAAATTCGAAAGAGAAGGAACCATAATTTCTCGAATGTAAGCCCGAACGTGACGGAAGTTTTTTTTTTGAAAAGTCAAGATTGAATTCATCAAAGATTGCAAATGGTGTTCCAATCCGAACCATAACTCAACATTTCTGCGAGCGTTAAATCCGAAAGGGAAAGAACCAAGATTTCTCAATTCTGAACTCAAAAGTGGTGTAAGTTTTTTTTTTAAGGTTTAAGATTGAATTTATCAAAGAGAGCAAATGGTGTTCCAATCCGAACCACAACTCAAGTTATCTGCGAGCGTTAAATCCGAAAGGGAAAGAACCAAGATTTCTCAATTCTGAACTCAAAAAGTGAAGAAAATTTTTTTTAATGTGCACATAGGTTTCGAATTCGATCTTATGAAACCTTAGTAGATAGATCAGCCCCCAGGTAAGGGTAGGATTACTTATTGAACTCGTTTGAAGGACCATTGCCTCGAACAGTCTAGCTGTCTCCACACTCTGGACAAGGTTTTTCTTAAATCCACTTTAGTCAAAGAGCGCAATTGGTGCAACCTTAGTGTTTTTTTTTTTATTTTTTTTTTTTGTGTTTGAAATTTTTTTTTTTTTTGAAAGGTTTCTAATGAACTCGTCAAAGAGAACAAGTGGTGTTCCAATCCGAACCACAACTCAACATTTCTGCGAGCGTTAAATCCGAAAGGGAACAACCAAAGTTTCTTGAATTTGAGTGCAAAAGAAAGAACTAATAATAATTTTTTTTGAAATTATATATATATTTTTTTGAAAATCCCAATTGGACTCATCAAAGTGAAAAGATGGCCCATTCCCCGATATGAACAATAGCTGCAAACATTTCTATGAGCTATCAAGTTCGAAGAGCAGAGGAGAGGATCAAAGTTTCTCAAAGTTGAATCTAAGAAAGAGAGATCATTTTTTTTTGAAAGATTTTGAAATAAAGTTTTTTTTTTTTTTTTTGAAAACCCCTATCGGACTCATCAAAGAGAAAAGATGGTCCAATCTCCGATACGAACAATAGCTGCAAACATTTCTGTGAGCTATCAAATTCGAAGAAGAGATGATCAAAATTTCTCAAAATCGGATCCAAGAAAAGAAATCAGATTTTTTTTGAAATGAGAAAGAATAACTAAAATCCCATCTCATGTTTTTGTTTTTTATTTTAGATGCAAGATGCAACATAGGCCACCAACTAGAAAGGAGCCAAGGGATCAAAGCATCACGTTCTCAAGTGAACGCATCCCACCGGGTATGCCAACTTGATGGACCCTTGGATTTCCGTCCTCTCCTTCCGCCCCAGGGGCTGCCTGGGTCTCGGTGGAGGAGGGAAAACGCGGGTATCAACTTTTTGTACGGGTATGCCAGATTTACTATTCTAGTTGGAATTTGGAATGGTGATGATCTGGAGATTCTCCTTCACAAGTAGAAAGGAAATCAATCCTTCTTTCTAACTTTTCAAATTGCATAAATATTTAATAAAAGAGACAAGTTTGTTTTTAAGAATGCCGTAGGAGGTGTATTTTTGTTTGTTTGCCGTGAAAGACGATTTTACAAAACTCATCAAATATGAAAGACAAGAATTGTGATTTCTTTTTGTCTCTTTAAGAAAATAAAAATTACAATAGAAAAGAAAGAAAAGGAATCTAACTTCTCAAGAGATTGTGGGGACACGTTCAGATCGACGATCGCAAGTCATGTATGGACTTCGCCATCGTCCTTTAAATAAGAACGCTTGATGCTTCGATTCTTCGGCTTGGCTCCAACCTCAGTCTTTTAAAGGATAAGGACCAAGAGGAGGTCCTATATCCAATGAAAAACCGAGTAAATGGGCTGAAAAGCAGCGTTTAGGCCATGTTGTAGAATGTGGGGACCTTGGGGGGGGGGGGGGGGGGGGCAAGGAACTTTGATCACCTTGTAGTGCTTCTGGTAGCAGAGCAGCAGGACTTCGTCTCTCTCTTGAATTTTCTGGATTTTCGGGGATTGGGATCACATTTATTCTTGTTGGAATGGACCTCCTTTTATAGGCTTTTGGTAGCAATGAGGTGTTTATTGGCATTAACGACCATGATGAGAGAAATGATGGTATTGATGAGAGGAATTACAAGTTTTATTTCATGATTTTGTAACTCCTTTTTCTTGGCTTGTGATTGGCCGATGAAGGTTAATGGGCATTTAATCGCCTTTAATCTTCATGATGATAGGAGTTTTATGGGTTTAATGCCATGATTGCTTGGGTTTGTAACTCCCAAATGCTTGAATCTGATTGGGCCATCCAAAATAATGAGTTAATGACCGCATTAAGGTGTCATAAACGGGTCAATTAACGACATTAAGTGGTCGCCAGGGCATGTGAAGAGTCGCGGGCCGCGTCGCGTCTTTTGGGATTCTTCTTGTGATCATCGCAGGTGGATCCACACAATGTTTGATGTCAGATTGCAGTGCAATTTCAGACATTGATTGATGTTGGTGGGCCGGTGACATTTGTCTTGTCGATTTCACGATCGGTCGAACAGAAAGTGTACTTTCTTGGTCAGCCGGTTGGCGATCTTGGAGCGATCAGTGATGATTTTATGCTTTTGACGGCGGATCCGAGATGTCGGTGAAGATTAGTGGTTTTCAAGCATATAAAATTGGGTTTTCAGAAAATCACAGAGGCAGGAACACTCGAAACGTGAAAAGAATCGGAAAGTGGGCCATCCAGCGAGAAATCCGGTGACCCAGATTTGTAAGGTCGCCGGCAACCATGCACCCAAGGTCACCGGCGACCATGGCGCTTTGGCCCTTTTAGTCGCCGAGCTTCGTTTTCAGCCGTTTTTCCTTCTTTTTCATTCCTTTTTTCTTCTGTATTTTTCTTGACATTTTTCTTCAATTATTGACTTGATTTCTTGGAGAAAACTTGATGAGAACCCGCACAAAACCGGAGCACAAAGTTTCCCATTTTTCGGGAAAGCCGAACACTTTGTAGCCGATTTTCTGTCAAGAATCGAAACTAGGTCAAACGATGTCAGAATGACCTGAAAATTGAGGTGAAGCATCTTGAGCAGTGGATAGGACCAACCATGGGCTTTTATTTGAGTTTTGAAGACGTTTAGGGTCCCGTCGATGCTTGACTTGATTTTGCTGCGGGGAAAATGCCGAGCTTTGATATGTGGTCAAACGATGTCCGATTGACCTGAAATTTGACGGGGAGCCTATTGGAGTCATGTAGAGACGATCCATTAGCTCCGATTTGAATGTCATGGTCCCGGGGTGCTCCGCGGCTGTTGGCTTGATTTTCTTTCGGAGCGTCGAAACCTGGTCAAACGTTATCAGAATGACCTGAAATTCGACATGCAGCCTTTTGGAAGCATGTTGAAGCCACTCATGTGTTTTGTTTGATGAGTGATGGCTCCGGTGGTTTTCGCCGCCGGGAGGCTTGATTTTGTTGCTCGAGCGTTGATGGAGGGTCAAACGTTGTCGGTTTGACTTGAAATTTGGCATGGAGCCCTTTGGAGCTATTTTGGAACCATCCGCAGGCTCTGATCGAAGTTTTGGTTTCTTCGATGATGTCGCCGTCGGGAGCGCTTGTTTAGCTGTCGGAGAAGTGAAGTTAGGCCAAACAATGTTGGAATGGCCCGAAACTTCAGGTATACCCCTCTTTTTGCTGTCTTGAAGGATCTTGCAGTTTTTGTCTGATTCTAACAAGCTCTGATGCTTGAAGTAGCTTTGCCTATTTTGTAGCAGGATGCAACTTCATGTGGCTTCTTGATGTTGAGGAGACATAGTGACTTTTTTTTGGTGTCAACAACAATAAAATAACTGAGATTCATATCATCTAAAATTTAGATAAATGTTTACAGAAGACAGATAAATTACACAAGACACATGTAAATTTAACATAAATTCAGATAAATTGGATATAAACTAAGATAATTTGCATATACACACAGATACATTTCATATAAACTCGGATAAATTAAAGAAAAAGACAAATAAGGTTTGTATACATCTCAAAAAAAAAATATTAGGAACTGGTTAGAAACTCAAATAAAATCATTTATTTGTGTTACTAACTCAGAAACTCAAATAAGACGAGATAAATTTAAGTCAAAGCCAAACAAACTCTGTTAAATAGTGACATTAATTCATCTAAATTTATTACGAACACATAAATTTATCGAACGCACATATATATAGATTATAATTTTAGTGAATTTTCATTCCAAACTCATGCATTTGCTTTAATACCTAATAAAGTCAATAGACATTGATTCAAGTTCATTCAGAACACAGATAAAAACATTTATTTATTTTTATATAAAACTGATAAAAACATATTAGGAATTTATTAGAAACCGAAATAAAGTCATTTATTTGTGTTACTCACTCACAAACTCAATTAAGATCCAATAAATTTAAGTAAAATCCAAACAAACTGGGTTAAATAAAGACATAAATTCATCCTAATTTATTAAGAACAGATAAATTCAAATCAGGCACATATAAATACAGTATAACTTTAGTGAATTTTCATTCCAAAATCATATGCATTCGCTTTAATCTCAGATAAAGTCAATATACATTGATTCAAGTTCACTTAGAACACAGATAAATTTAGTTACATGGGGATACAAAAAAGAATGATAAGTTTTGTATACAAATCAGATAAAAATATTAGCAACTGGTTACAAACTGGAATAAGCTCATATATTTGTGTCACTGACTCACAAACCAAATTAAAATCAAATAAACTTAATTTAAAGGCAAAACAAACTCACTTAAATAATGAGATAAATTGAGGCAAATTCATCAAGAACAAATAAATGCATCCCAGGCACACATATATTCATTATCATTTCAAGCAATTTTCATGCCAAACTCAGATGCATTTTCATTCCAACCATGCAATCTCAGATGAAGACAACATAAATTGATTTAAATTCATGAAGAACTTGGAATCCAATAGTTTTATAAGGAGACAGAGAATTGAAAATTTTCTAAAAAATCTAAGATAAACTTACTTGAAATTGACAAAGTAGCAATGCTTGTTCGACATTTGGTTCAACATTTTGAATATATACAAAAGCATTCTACAAAAATTACAGATAGTATAAGGAAAAGAAAAAACTATTTAGATACCTTCTACTTCCTGTTGCTGTTGCTTCTGGCGTTCCAAAAGTAAGGATGACTTCGATCTCGCCATTTCTTGAATAGGCTTTCATTATTAGAAGAGGAATCATAAAGAATGGTACAAAAACATTCAAAATGGCGATTAGCAGTAACATAGGGTTCCGAAACCAGAAGAGGAAGAAATTTTCAACTTACAAGGAAAATCAGTAGTTTGAACTATCGTTTATGCGTTTGGAAACGTTTCTGCAGTTAAACAATTGGCGCCTGCAGCTAGGGTTTGGATCTCTTCTTTCTTGTATTTCCTCTTCTCGAAATCGAAGATATCTTCGATGCAGACACAAACTTGCAATGAAACAGTTAATCTATGGAAAGTTTTTGAAATCTTTATCTAATCTGTTGTTCTTCGTTGCATGCAATCACAGAGACGAAAACGTCGCCTTTTTCGTCAGAGGTTTCTTCGTTGAGATGATTTGAAACTTTTTAGATTTGATTCGTATCGCTTTCGATGGCGTTATTTGAATAAAGAGACAATGAATGAAAGGGCAAATTGGACATTTCAGGTATGGGATTGTGTGTGAGGGATCTTTCGCTGCATGACTTTTTTTGTGGACTATTTACATTAAAATCACAAGTTGAGGGACCTCCGACCAAAGTCCCCTGATAAAATCTATTGACCTATCGAATACTAATGCAGCTCAGGTAGGTCGGGTTAGGTATTGGCTCAATGAAAGCGCAACTCAGGCCCTTTCAGGTGCGTGAATTATTGGGTTTAGTTTATTTTTCAACAGTAAGTTAGGTATGTATATATTTTCGTTCATATAATGTATGTATATACTATGTGTTAAATATTGTGGTTAATAATTTGGGAATTGGGGTTGCATTTGGGTACCTAAGTCCAAATCCAAAGCCAACCCAAAAGTCTATGTTCGGCTTTAGAATTCAACCTCAAGCCCAACCTAAATTTCACTTTTGATCACATGGGTGCCATTTGGGTCAAGGTTTTCTCCAACCTAATTTGAACTCCTACAACTCACAACTCAAGCCAAATAAAAATTCTACTGCAGGCCAAATTGAGAAGCATGACAATATAATAGTTGGAATTGACTACCAAGTATAATGTACTGTTAGATTGTATGGACTCAATCCATCAGTTGATGTGATAAATTGATAAATTTCTTTATTTATCAATAAAATCATGCTTTACTTTCATGAGATGAATGTTATTTTATTACTTTATGCACATGACCAATACATATGACATAATGGTTCATGAGTTGAACCGGGTCCCATTAGCATATTAGATGTGATATATATGTATGGATGAGATCCACACACGGGAGATATATGTCACAAATCTTATATTTAAATATCTTCACAACCAGTGATGAGACTGGGCATCTCATCTGATAAGGTTGCAGCACTTTGATCACTATGAGATAGTGTGATTTGTCTCGATCATTAGAATGTAAGATTCTGGATCATGGTGCTGGTACATTGGATGTATTGAAGGACCATGAGAAGCACCTTATGGAATTCCGTCTCGATAATAAGGTCTGCTCTCATAATTTCCTAGCAACAGGCTCTCAATCCCGAGACATTGATGAATTCAAGTTTCTATCTATTCATTTGCTTTGAGTCGCCAATGAGTAAGGCCGACTGTAGGTCAACACCTCGGTGTCTTAGGTATGTGATAGTAGGACTGTGGGAACATTGAATGATCAAAATGGAATCTATCTCTATTATCCCCTTGTGCCAATTAATGGATTTGTCATTAGTAAGTGCGCACCCATCTCGATTAAGAGTTAATTGGATGGTATTGATGATCACTGTGATTAATTGGGGCTCAAGGATAATAAGATATGGAACTTGGATTGGAAGAGACAGATATTTTCCAATTGATCCATGGATATTAATAGAGGGGCCTATTTGTGGTAATAGGGAAGTTTAGGGTCTTCTATGTAATTTATTCCTAAGACTGGAGTGCAATTGTATTTATATAGTGGTGTTATTTGCAATTAACTGTGGGCTCGGATTGCACATGAGATGTGGGGTCGCAGTGTCCCAGTTGGAGCCAGCTTTCTAAGGAATCCCTAGTGGTCCCCACGCTAGCCCAAGTTATTAGAAAGATACTAATTATAGTAGAACTCTAAAAGGAAATAAAAAGTTACTATTTCTATTAGAAGTGAGACTTCTAATAGTGGTAATAGCAAGTTAATAATTATAATGGAAGTAAGACTTCTATTTTAGAAAGAAGAGAGTTACTAATTGTTAGAGAAGTAAGACTTCTATTTCAATTAGATAACAAAGAAGAGAAGCTTGCTTTCAGTAATAAATAGAGGACATAAGAGGTCTCGAACGTCCTATGCAAATTCCTACCTAGGGATTCACGCCCATGCCTTTTGTGCAAGAGTTGCACATGCTTTGTCTCCTCTCTTCCCTCTTCTAGTTCTCTTCTAGTTTCCTTGAGAGTTTTCTCTTGAAGATTCCACCCATCTTCTTGAAAAAAGATAATCGGATACGGGTCATAGCGTGGAAGATCAAAAGGTCTTAGAGATTCCTATTTGATAAGTGAAAGAGTTTCATCATCAAATAAAGACGTAACTTCTCCATTAGATTACAACCGAGCTCAAAAGGTATAATCTACTTCGTTGCATGTTGTAGATGCTTATGGATGCTTGTTGGCTGCCTGTTTCTATCTTATTAGATAGTTTTATTTACTGTACATGATCTCGAGATTGAGGGTTTGTGCATCCTGGATTGGGTTTTTGGCCTTATGGGTACTTGATCTCTGAGTCAAGTGGGTCAAAAATTTTGAAAATCTATCCACGAGGCCCACCTACTTCCAACAATTGGTATCAGAGCCATACCTCATCTCTAATCATGTTAGATCAGTAACCTTGTTCTAATCTTTGCATGAGATGCGAAGAGGATAGAGCGAGGGCTATGTAAGGATCAGTGTTTTTTGGGTTTGCTTACTTTTATAGTAGATCCATGTTTGGAATGTCACAAAAGGTTTTAATCATGATGGAAGAATGGTAAGAAGCCATTAGAAGCCTACTGAGATCATTAGAAGTGATTAGGGAACAGCAGAAGTCGAATCTGAAAAACCCAGATTTTTGGGTTTGTCAGGTGGGCTAACCGCACAGACCAATATGGCTAGCCATAGAGGTCTGATCGGGTAGCCATAGGGACCAGTTTGGCTAGCCGAACCCAGGCAGAATCACTTTGTTCTTTGATCTGGATTTTTTGGATCGAGGGCGCTGCCCCCGAACCCTCGTCGGGGTCGCTACCCCCTGGACACCCTCTGCGTAGGGCATCTTGTATAGTACTAGCAAACTTTTGGCATCTTATTTTTCCATTATGGTTTGGTAACCTGGTTTTGTGAGATGGTTTGTTGTATGAGATACTAACATGCAAGATATCTTGTCCTCTCCATATGGCCCACATGACATTTACTTTCTTTTATGGTTGAGTGGTTTATTTGTGGCTAAGTGCAAAGGGCATCATGGTTTCCTTGGTTTCCCATGAAAGGGCAAGGCATGGTGAATTCCCCTATAGCCCCTTTTATTACCATGTAAGTCTCATTGTAAAGACAATAGGAATTTATATAATTTTTTCAAATTTGTGAATTCTGGAGATGTCCGAGACAAAGAAGGAAAGTGAAGATGGACTCCTAATCAAAAGAGTTTGAAAATTACCAAAAGGAGTTTTGGAGATACCCAAAGAGTTTGAGGAATCCCAAGTTTTTGGAAAGTCTAGAAGTCCAAGAAGTCTATTCCGCACGGGCCATGTGGAGGAGAGGACTAGTTTCTAATTATAACACTTTCTTTTATGGATGAATGCTTGTTTTAGAAAGTTTCCAAATCTAATCTAACATAACAAATTCCAAGATTGGTCAAATCAAATTAATTTTTGGAAAGAGTTCTAATTAGAGTTAATGGGCCCATGACATGGATCCATTGGTAACACTAATTTTAGAAACTGGACTTTCCATAAAATAACTTGACTTGGAACCAATCATTGGTCATATCATGAGATGATTTGATATCTATATTTCATGGGCTTGTATACTGTTGACACCAAAAAAGTCACTATGTCCTCAACATCAAGAAGCCTCGTGAAGCTGCATCCTGCTAAAAATAGGCAAGGCTACTTCAAGCATCAGATCTTGTCAGAATTAGACAGAAACTGAAAGATCCTTCAAGACAGCTAAAAGAGGGGTACACCTGAGGTTTCGGGCCATTCTGACATCGTTTGGCCTAACTTCACTTCTCCGACAGTTAAACAAGCGCTCCCGGCGGCGACATCATCGAAGACACTAAAACTTCGATCAAAGCCTACGAATGACTCCAAAGGGCTCCATGCCAAGTTTCAAATCAAACCAACAACGTTTGACCCTCCATCAACGCTCGAGCAGCAAAATCAAGCCTCCCGGCGGCAGGAACCACCGAAGCCATCACTCATCAAACCAAGTACATGAATGGCTTCAACATGCTTCCCAAAGGCAGGACGTCGAATTTCAGGTCATTCCAACAACGTTTGACTAGGTTTCGATACTTCGAAAGAAAATGAAGCCTACCGGCGGAGGAGCACCCCTGGACCATGACATCCAAGACGGAGCTAATGGAACGTCTCAAAATGACTCCAATAGGCTCCCCGTCAAATTTCAGGTCAATCGGACATCGTTTGACCACATATCAAAGCTCGGCATTTTCCCCGCAGCAAAATCAAGTCAAGCATTGATGGGACCCCAAATGGCTTCAAAACGCAAGTAAAAGCCCATGGTTGGTCCTATCCACTGCTCAAGAAGCTTCACCTCAATTTTTAGGTCATTCCGACATCGTTTGACCTAGTTTCGACTCTTGATGGAAAATCGGCTACAAAGTCTTCGGCTTTCCCGAAAAAATGGGAAACTTTGTGTTCCGGTTTTGCGCGGGTTCTCGTCAAGTTTTCTCCAACAAAATCAAGTCAAGAATTGAGGAAAAATTTCAAGAAAAATACAGAAGAAAGAAGGAACAAAACAGACGGAAAAACGGCCGAAAACGAAGCTCGGCGACCGAAAAGGGCAAAACCCTAAGGTCGCCGGTGACCCTACAAATCCGGGTCGCCGGATTTTGCACCAAAATGCCCGTTTTTCGATCTTTTTCGCGTTTCGAGCATTCCTGCCTCTTTGATTTTCTGAAAATCAAATGTTTGATGCTTGAAAACGACTAATCTTCACCGACATCTTGGATCCGCCGTCAAAAGCATGAAATCATCACCGATCGCCCTAAGATCGCCAACCGGCTGACCAAGAAAGTATACTTTCTGTCCGACCGATCTGAAATCGACAAGACAGATGTTACCGGCCCACCAACATCAATCAATGTATGAAATTGCACTGCAATCCGACATCAAACAATGCGTGGATCCACCTGAAAAATACTCCGAAAAAGACAGGAAGCCTGAAGATAAGCTCAACATCGCTGCGAGCTCATAGTCAGTGGAGAATTCTCAAAGAAGGTTCGAACTCAACATCGCTGCGAGAACGAGCCAATCTCATCAAACTTCCGCAAAATCTGGAAAAGAGCTCAACATTGCTGCGAGTTTCAGAATCCAAAAATTACAAAGTTCCTCAAAATCCAGTAAGACCAAGAAAGAGCTCAACATCGTTGCGAGCTCAAAATCCCAATACTTGGAACAGATTTTCAGGTATGCATCATCATGCTTCCAAGTCCATTTACCAAAAATCATACATCAAAGAATATCATCATGCATTAGATGCTAGGAAAACCTTGACCAAAGTTTGACCAATTCCAACCCAATTTGCTCAAAACCAATCAAACTTTGTCCCAGTCAAAAATCATGTTGGCTTGACCTAGAGACTCTAGCCTTCTATCTTGATGCATCAAACAAAAAAAAATGCATGAACATATTGAAATTGCATAGTCTCATTATCATGGTGAGCAAACAAAGGAAAGAAAAAAAAAAGAAAAAGAGAGGGAGAGAAAGAAATCTCAGAAAAAAAAAAATTGCTGGCCCACTGCCACGTGGCATGCTGCCCGTGCAACCAAAAAAAAAAAAAAACAGAAGAAAAAACAGCAGAAAAAAAAGAAGGAAAAACGCTGAAAAAAAAATCAGCGTGCAAAAAAAAAAAAAAAAAAAACAACAAAGAACAAAAAAAAAACGCTGAAACAAAAAAAAAAAAAACAAAAATCAACGTGCAGAAAAAAAAAACAACAAAAAAACAGAAAAAAAAATTGTTGAAAAAAAAAAGAAGGGAAAAGTTAGCGTGTGAAAAAAAAAAAAAAAAGGAAGTGCATGGTAAAAAAAAAAGGGAGAAAACCGTGAGAAAAAAAAAAGGAGAAGAAGCACGAAAAAAAAAAGAGAAAAACGTGCTTGGGAAAAAAAAAAAGAAAAGAAAAAGAGAAAAAGAGAAGAAGCTACTTCTACAATGGAGATTCTTGTGGAGAAAGAAAAACTTACTTGACGCCATTGATGGAGAAGAAGAAGAAAAGCTTAGAGCCCTTGGAGCAAAAGCACTTCTTATCTTGGAGAGCACTCTTGAAGATTTCTTGCAAACAAAGAAAGCAATGGAGCAAAAGACCCAACCCTCTTGCTTTTATAGAAGAGAGCAAGCCAAAAGAGGAAACAAGGAGAAAGAAAAGAGGTAAGTGCTAAAATTTAGTTACTTTCCCAAAAAGAAAGATATTTTGAGAAAATCTTTCCACAAAAGGAGGAAACTTGAGAAATTCCCTCCAAGTAAAGATATTTTTAGATATTCTCTACACAAAAGAGATATTTTTAGATATTCTTTACAAAAATGACACCATATGAGATCTAGGCCATCTCCAAAGCCTAAGGTCCCATGGGTTAGCCCATATGAGCCAGGTTTGACCACCTAGGCACTAAAAGTGGCTTTTAGTCAAAATATTCCTCTTACCAAGAGCAAAAAAAAAAAAAAAACAAGAAGAAAAAGAGCAAAAAAGTCCCATACCTCTTTTGAGTTGATGGGACCATTCAAAAAAAAAAAAAAAAACAGAGAAAAACCCTCATGAGTTTCCAAAAACCAAACCATCCAACCTCATGAACCAAATTGAGCCAAAATCTTGAAATTGACATTTCACAAAACCAAATTCCGGTCCCCTAGCTCGCCACATACAGCTTGTTAGGTCACAAGACCAAAACCAAAATCAAAATCCAAACCAAACCAAAACCAAAAACCCAAATCTGACCCCACAACCTGCGACATACAGCTTGTTGGGTCACAAGGTCAAAATCAAAATCAAACCCCGACCCCCTAACTTGCCACATACAGCTTGTTAGGTCACAAGGTCAAAACACAACATAGAAAATCCAAAAACCCAAAAATCCCCATGTCATTTTCAAAACTTTGCCTTGAGATGGTACGTGATCCCTCTCACTACCATAAAATTCCCCCGGAAACTCAGAAGGCTATTTAAAAAAAATGCTCAAGACTCTTGGTCAAGTCGGAATTTCTCCTCCGAGTTTTTCTTCGAGGCACAACGACTCCAAAAAGCAACTCATCGCTATACCTCGAGGGGACATTTGTTGACACAAAAGAAGTCACTATGTCTCCTCAACATCAAGAAGCCTCGTGAAGCTGCATCCTGCTACAAAACAGGCAAAGCTACTTTAAGCATCAAATCTTGTCAGAATCAGACAAAAACTGAGAGATCCTTCAAGACAGCTAAAAAAGGGGTACACCTGAGGTTTCGGGCCATTCTGACATTGTTTTACATAACTTCACTTCTCCGACAGCTGAACAAGCGCTCCCGGCGGCGACATCATCGAAGACACTAAAACTTCGATCACAGCCTATGGATGACTCCAGAATGTCTCCAAAGGGCTCCATGCCAAATTTCAAGTCAAACCGACAACGTTTGACCCTCCATCAACACTCTAACAGCAAAATCAAGCCTCCCGGCGGCGGGAACCACCGAAGCCATCACTCATCAAACCAAGTACATGAGTAGCTTCAACATGCTTCCAAAAGGCTGCACGTCGAATTTCAGGTCATTCCAACAACGTTTGACCAGGTTTCGATGCTCCGAAAGAAAATCAAGCCTAATGGCGGCGGAGCACCCCGGGACCATGACATCCAAGACGGAGCTAATGGAACGTCTCAAAATGACTCCAATAGGCTCCCCGTCAAATTTCAGATCAATCGGACATCGTTTGACCACATATCAAAACTCGCCATTTTTCCCGCAGCAAAATCAAGTCAAGCATCGATGGGACCACAAATGGCTTCAAAACTCAAGTAAAAGCCCATGGTTGGTCCTATCCACTACTCAAGAAGCTTCACCTCAATTTTCAGGTCATTCCGACATCGTTTGACCTAGTTTCGAGCGAATAGGCTTCTACCTGTGCGCGACTGAGTGCAGAAACTGCACTTCCCTTCATTCATTTTCTTGCTTTTTTCTTCCTTCTTCTTCTCACCTCCGAACCAAACAAAACCCCTAAGCCACCATGCTCACTAAGGGTCAAAAGCAACATTCAATCATTCATTCCAAACCAAAACAATGCATAGATTACAAATCTAGCATTTAACATAGATTTTATGGTTAAAACCCAAATGTCATAAATATGCACATAAAGCCTAGAAAGATTACTTGCCTCAAGTCCAAATGCCAAGCAAAACTCCACAAAACTCAACAAGAAGGGGAGATCCACGAAATCTACACAAAACCCCCAAAATATAGTACAAAAAAATCACCATTTGGTCATTACAAACCCCCATTTCGAAAATGGGTTTGAAACCATGGAAAACAAGCTCTAAATGAGCTAAATGAACATCAAATGAAAGAAAGAAGAAGAGTTCTAACCTTGAGCTAGCTGAACAAGAAGAAGAGAGCTTGAAGATGATGAATAGTAAAAGGGATTGGCTCCAAAAACGTCCCAAATGAAGCTTGAGAAGAAAGAAAGAGATTGGTAGTCTTGGATCTTGATTTGGGACACTCTAGCTAGATGATTCAAGGAGGAAAAGGTCAAGAAGAAAGCTTCTTCACTCTCTTGCTCTAGGTCAAGAACGGTTGCAGGAAATGGGAAGGAGAATGGAGGAGAGAGAATAGGAGGGCTTATATAGTGTCTGGGAAGTGGGTCCTAATGCAGTTGAACTTGAAACGATTAAAACATGGTCTTGTGGACCCCGGATGGAATCGACGAAGAAGAACAAAACGATCGTCGAAAAATCTAGTTTCAGAAAAGTATAATTTTGACATAGTTTCACGACTTCGAAAAATATGCCCAGATTTAGCATGAATAGTCAGATTTACCCTTTTGGGCCAAAACTTGGGTTTCTGGGCCTCAAATACATGTAGGCTAAAAAAGAAAGTTGTCACAAATAATAAAACCATTCAAGAGAAATAAAAATCACGATCAACCCAAAGATCTAGAACAAAAACCCATTCTTACACGTGTACTCAGGGTGTCCCTGAGGTGTCTGACTCATACTAAACGTCCTCAAATGTTGACACCAAAAAAATCACTATGTCTCCTCAACATCATGAAGCCTCGTGAAGCTGCATCCTGCTACAAAACAGGCAAAACTACTTCAAGCATCAGATCTTATCAGTATCAGACAAAAACTGAGAGATCCTTCAAGACAGCTAAAAGAGGGGTACACCTGAGATTTCGGGCCATTCCGACATAGTTTGGCCTAACTGCACTTCTCCGACAGCTAAACAAGCGCTCCTGACGGCGACATCATCAAAAACGCCGAAATTTTGACCAGAGCCTACGGATGACTCCAGAATGTCTCCAAAGGGCTCCATGCCAAATTTCAAGTCAAACTGACAACGTTTGACCCTCCATCAATGCTCGAGCAGCAAAATCAAGCCTCCCGGCAGCAGTAACCACCGAAGCCATCACTCATCAAATAAAGTACATGAGTGGCTTCAACATGCCTCCAAAAGGCTGCACGTCGAATTTTATGTCATTCCGACAACGTTTGACCAGGTTTCGATGCTCTGAAAGAAAATCAAGCCTATCAGCGGCGGAGGACCCCTTGACCATGACATCTAAAATGGAGCTAATGGATTATCTCAAAATGTCTCCAATAGGCTCCCTGTCAAATTTCAGGTCAATCGGACATCGTTTGACCACATCTCAAAGCTCGGCATTTTCCCCGTAACAAAATTAAGTCAAGCATCGATGGGACCCCAAATGGCTTCAAAACTCAAGTAAAAGCCCATGGTTGGTCCTATCCACTGCTCAAGAAGCTTCACCTCAATTTTCAGGTCATTCTGACATCATTTGACCTAGTTTCGACTCTTGACGGAAAAAATTGCCAACAAAGTCTTCGGCTTTCCCAAAAAAATGGGAAACTTTGTGTTCCGATTTTGCGTGGGTTCTCATCAAGTTTTCTCCAAGAAAATCAAGTCAATAATTGAGGAAAAATGTCAAGAAAAATACAGAAGAAAGAAGGAATCAAAAAGACGGAAAAACGGCCGAAAACGAAGCTCGGCGACCGAAAAGGGCAAAAGCCAAGGTCGCCGGCGACCTTAGGTGCATGGTCGCCGGCGACCTTGCAAATCCGGGTCGCCGGATTTTGCACCAAAATGCCCGTTTTTCGATCTTTTTCGCGTTTCGAGCATTCCTGCCTCTGTGATTTTCTGAAAATCTAATGTTTGATGCTTGAAAACAACTGATCTTCACCGACATCTTGGATCCACCGTCAAAAGAATGAAATCATCACCGATCGCCCCAAGATCGCCAACCGGCTGACCAAGAAAGTATACTTTCTGTCCGACCGATCGTGAAATCGACAAGACAGATGTCACCGGCCCACCAACACCAATCAATGTCTGAAATTGCACTGTAATCCGACATCAAACAATGCGTGGATCCACCTGTGATGTTCGCAAGAAGAATCTCAAAAGGCGCAGCGCGGCCCGCGACTCTTCACATGCCTTGGCGACCACTTAATGACGTTAATTGACCCGTTTATGACAACTTAATGCGGTCATTAACTCATTATTTTGGACGGCCCAATCAGATTCAAGCATTTGGGAGTTACAAATCCAAGCAATCATGACATTTAACCCATGAAACTCCCATCATCATGAAGCTTAAAGGGAATTAAATGCCCACTACCTTCATCGACCAATCACAAGCCATGATTCTCTCAGCATGGCTATTAATGCCCATAATCACCTCATGGCAACCAAAAGCCTATAAAAAGAGGTGAGTTCCAAGAGAAAAAGAGGAAAAAAAAAGAATCGCAAGTGCAATCCCAAGGTTTGAAAATCCAGAAAATCTAAGAGAGAGACGAAGTCCTGCCGCTTTGCTCCCAGAAGCATCGCAAGGTGATCAACGTCCCTTGGGGGGCCACCCCCCAAGGTCTCCTCCTTCTCCAACATGGCCTAAACGCGGCTTTTCAGCCTGTTTACTTGGTTTTTCATTGGATATAGGACCACCTCTTGGTCCTTGTCCTTTAAAAAACTGAGGTTAGGAGCCAAGCCAAAGAATCAAAGCGTCACATGTTCTCATTTGAAGGACGATAGTGAAGTCCATACATGACTTGCGACCGTCAATCTCAACGTGTCCCCACAATCTCCTGAGAAGTTAGATCAGTTTTCTTCATTTTCTATTGTAGTTTGTATTTCTTAAAGAGACAAAAAGAAATCACAATTCTTGTCTTTCATATTTGATGAGTTTTGTAAAATCTCCTTTCACGGCAAAAAAACAAAAACGCCTCCTACGGCATTCTCAAAAACAAACTTGTCTCTTTTCTTAATATTTATGCAATTTGAAAAGTTAGAAAAAAGGATTGATTTCCGGATCATCACCATTCCAAATTCCAAGTAGAAAGTAAATCTAACATACCCGTACAAAAATGTTGATACCCGCGATTTTCCCTCCTCCGCCGAGACCCAGGTCAGCCCCCGGGGTGCGGAAGGAGAGGATGGAAGATTCCGAGGGTCCATCATATACCTATAAGGAAATCCTCAATTCTAAAATATTAAGTGGGAGCGGGGCATTTAATTTTAGAAATCCCCATGGTTTTCCACCATAGGTCCGTTGTAAGGAAAGTCTTAGCCTCGAGCCATCTTGAGAATGGTCGTTCCCCACGAGGGCTTGTATTTGTCTGGATACTAGTACGGATCTCCTTTGGATAGTGTTGATGAGATGAGGCGGGGGCCCACTGTTAGATTGTATGGACTCAATCCATCAGTTGATATGATAAATTGATTAATTTCTTTATTTATTAATAAAATCATGCTTTACTTCCATGAGATGAATGTTATTTTATTACTTTATACACATGACCAATACATATGACATAATGGTTCATGAGTTGAACTGGGTCCCATTAGTATATTAGGTGTGATATATGTGTATGGATGAGATCCACACACGAGAGATATATGCCACAAATCTTATACTTAAAATATCTTCACAACCAGTGATGAGACTGGGCATCTCATTTGACAAGGTTGCAGCACTTTGATCACTATGAGATAGTGTGATTTGTCTCGATCATCAGAATGGAAGATTCTGGATCATGGTGTTGGTACATTGATAGATTGAAGGACCATGAGAAGCACCTTATATAATTCTGTCTCAATAATAAGGTATGCTCTCATAATTCCCTAGCAATAGGCTCTCAATCATGAGACATTGATGAACTCAAGTTTCTATCTATTCATTTGCTTTGAGTCACCAATGAGTGAGGTCAACTGTAGGTCAACACCTCGGTGTCTTGGGTATGTGGTAGTAGGACTGTGGGAACATTGAATGATCAAGATGGAATCTATCTCTATTATCCCCTTGCGCCAATTAATGGATTTGTCATTAGTAAGTGCGCACCCATCTCGATTAAGAGTTAATTGGATGGTACTGATGATCATAGTGATTAATTGGGGCTCAAGGATGATAAGGGAACTAAGATTGGAATAGACAGATTTATTCCAATTGATCCATGGATATTGATAGAGGGGCCTACTTGTGGTAATTGGGAAGCTTAGGGTCTTCATTGTAATTTATTCTTAAGATGGAGTGCAATTGCATTTATATAGTGGTGTTATTTGCAATTAAATGTGGGCCCGGATTGCACATGAGATGTGGGGTTACGTATCCCAGTTGGAGCCAGCTTTCTATGGAATCCCTAGTGGTCCCCACGCTAGTCCAAGTTATTAGAAAGATACTAATCCTACTTGAACTCTAATAGGAAAGGAATTAGGAAGTTACTATTTCTATTTGAAGTAGGACTTCTAATAGTAGTAATAGTATACTTATTAATTGTTGTGGAAGTAAGACTTCTATTTCAATTAAGTAAAGAGGAGACCTGAGAGATTATAAAAGGGAATACACCCCTCTTGGACGAACACAATATTAGAGTAAAAAACGTCCATCCTTTTTGTGCAATAGTTGCACTGCTCTCTTCTTTCTTCATCTTCTAGTTCCTTAGAGTTTCGAGTTGGGTTTTCTCTTAAAGATTCCACCAATCTTCTTGAGAAGAGAGATCTAATTCGGGTCATAGCGTGGAAAGCTAAGAGGTGTTGGAGATTCTGATCTTAGTTTGTGGAAAAGTTCTACATCAACGAAAGTCATCAACTTCTCCATTAGAGCGCAACCGAGCTCCAAAGGTATAATCTACTTCCTTGTATGTTGTAGATTTTAATAGATGCTTGTTCGCTTCTGTTCTATCTTTTAGATAGTTTTACTTACTGTACATGATCATGAGATTGAGGGTTATGCATCCTGGATTGGGTTTTTGGCCTATAGATACTTGATCCCTGAGTCAAGTGGGTTAAAAGTTTTAAAAATCTATCCACGAGGCCCACCTACTTCCAACACCCACTCCCCAAGGAGGAGGTACCCGCAACGGTTGTCATGCAATGCTAAGTTGGTGGGTCACACTTAACTAAAATAATAATGTAGTATCCCCAAGGATTTGCCTCATGTATTTTAAAAACCGAAGTTAATCGGGAGTCATACATTATTTGGTATGAGATACCTAGATAATAATGAATGATGGGGATCATGGAAAGTTAGTCTTAATTCCAATTTTGACCAACTATGATCCGCACCAATCTAGGTGGTATTCGCACTCCCCAAGGAGGCATACCCTGGAGGATTGGGATTCCGATGTATTCTGAATTTTGTGGTTACGAGGATTCCTACATAAATTTGGTAGAATACTAAACCCAATGTCATTTAAATTTATTAATTGAATGTATGGTTATGTGCTACAGTTTTTCAAAGCATGAATTTGAATACTTTCAATCCACTTGTGACCATCCTCAACCGGAATAAGTTGATGGAATCCAACTTCATAGACTGGAAAAGGGCCCTGTATATTGTCCTGACAGCTTCAGGATGCAAATATGTCCTTACCATACCCTCCCTTCCTGAGCCTGAGCCTAATGCACCACAGTATGAAAAGGACGCTTACACCAAGTGGACCAAAGACAATGAGATGGCTAGAAGTTTTATACAGGCATCCATGTCTAGCGTTTTACAGCACCAACATCAATCCTAGAAGCCAGCATACGATATTATATCGAACTTAAAGGAGATGTTTGCAGACCAAGTTAGACCTACTACGCAAGCTTTTTTTAAGGTGCTGATGAACACTAAGATGGCTGAGGGAACCCCAGTACAAGAACATTTAATGAAAGTGGTTTTCGCGCTAAATGAGTTAGATGTACTGGGTGTTAAGATTGATACAGAATCGCAGATTGACATGATCCTTCAGTCACTACCGGACTCTTTCAATCATTTCGAGATCAATTATAATAAATTGGAAATGACCATAGCTGAGCTGTCATGCCAGCTGGTAGCGACTGAGGAAATCATGAAGAAAGAGCAAAATCCCCTCATGACAGAAAAGTCGTTTGCTAGGACCAAGCCAAAAGGCAAAGACCGAGATAGCAAGAAGAAATCAGTCATCAAGAGTCCTAAGGTGCAGAATGATTCTACTTGTGGTATGGCCAAGGCTAAGGGTACGAGAGTAAATGGAAAGTGTTTCTACTATGGTAAAACACGACATTGGAAAAGGAATTGCCCAGAATATCTGTCTCAGAAGAAGACCTCAGGTATGATTGAGTCACTTATTTCTGAAGTTAGTTTTGCAACTGGTACTTCAGAATCTTGGTGTATGGACTCCAGGGCAACTAATCACATATGTAATACGTTGCAGGGGTTCAGGGAAATTAGGAGGCTAAAGTGATGGAGAAATCATTGTCAACCTAGGATCTTACGCTAAGGCGGAGGCTGTTTCAGTGAGAGTTATTACTTTATGTTTCTCAAATAATAAATTGGTTTTGTCAGATACATTTTATGTACCGTCTTTAAGGCGGAATTTAATTTCAGATTCTAGTATGATGAATAAAAGTTATTCTATCACTTTTGGTACTGAAATTGTCATAAAGAGGAATGGTATTTTCATATGTTCTGGCAAGGTAACCAATGGGTTTTATTTGTTAACTCCCACGAAGTATGAGATACATGATACTGAAACAATTTATAGACCATCATTAAAGAGAAAGTCACCTTCAACTAATCCAACAAAACTTTGGCACTTGAGGCTAGGTCATATAAACTTAAACAGGATTGAGAGGCTAGTGAAAGATGGTATCTTACCTTCATTGGTGGTAGAACCAATGCCTGTCAGCAAGTCCTGTCTGGAAGGTAAAATGACCAAAAGACCCTTTTCATCTAAGGGCAGAGGGCCAAAGATTTATTGGAATTAGTGTATGCTGATGTGTATGGACCCATAAATATAAGAGCAAGAGAATGATATAAGTACTTCATCACTTTCACTGATGATGACTCAAGGCATGAATACATATACTTTATGCACCATAAGTCTAAGACTTTTGAAAAGTTCAAAGAGTTTCGAGCGAAAGCGGAAAGGCATTTAAGTAAAAGTATCATACTCTTCGATGAGATCGAAGAGATGAATATCTCTCTGCTGATTTTATGGGATACTTATCAGAAAATGGGATTCTATCCCAGTTGTCTGGTCCTGGTATGCCTCAACAGAATGGAGTAGCAGAAAGAAGGAACCAGACTCTTTTAGATATGATTAGGACTATGTTGATTTTCTTAAGGTTACCTATAGGGATATGTTTTGGAAACTGCAAAGTATATACTAAACCTCGTTCCATTTAAGTCTGTACCTGAGACTCCCTGGGAGTTGTGGTTAGGGCTATAGCCTAGTCTACAACCTAAAGGTTGTCCGGCACTCGTGCTAAAGGTTAAGACGGATAAATTGGAATCAAAGTCGGAAGTATACACTTTTAAAGAATATCCTAAAGGATCTAAAGGTTGGTTATTCTATAATCCCAGAAAGAGTAGAAAGTGCTTATCAGCACCAATGCGGTTTTTCTGGAGGAAGATTATATGATTGGCCGGAAATCTTTAGAAATAGGTTATCTTGGAAGAAATTCAACGAAAGATCAATTCCAAATCCAAATATGACCGAACTTGAAGAAAATTCACCCACACCTAACCCAATAATTACACCAGTGTCTTATCGTAGTGGGAGCATTGTCAGGACCCCTGACAGGTTCTCGATTTTTGGGAGAGTCTTACGAGACAATCCCGGAAGAACCGGAACAAAATCCCTGTAACTATGATGAAGCAATCTATGACATAGTTTCGAGACGTTGGTTAGATGCTATGAAAGCTGAGTTGGAGTTTATGTACTCCAATCAGGTCTGGAAACTTGTGGACTTGCCTGCCGATATTAAACTTATTGGGTGCATGGGAGTCTACAAGAGAAAGAGAGGACCAGATGGAAGAGTTGAGACCTTTATAGGTCAAGCTTGTTGCAAAAGGATATACTCAGAAAGAGGATATCGATTATGAGGTGTGAGAACCCGACCCCTAATTTCTTGGTTTAGTGTGGTTTTAATAGTGATTTAGTTTTCTCGGTGGTTTTAGGGGTTGGTTGTTTAACTTTCTTAGTTTAACTACCATTTTCTTTGGTTTTGAAAAGTTTTGAGAACCTTCCTAACTTGTGGGACCCTTTGGGGGTTCCTATTGCAATTTTGTATGAGCTTGGGATTTATTTTGATTTCCTAAAAATTGTTTTTTCATCCCATTTAACTTATATTGTTAATCCCTACAACTTTCATGTTGGACCCGTCCTCGTTTGAAACTCTTAAACCCGACTTTTCTCAATTTGAGGGCAAAACAGTCTTTTCACCCAAAATCTGGACACGATTTTCAATATCACCAAAACCCGCAAAATATATACTTTTTAAAAACTAGAAATTTTGTTGATCAACTTTGTCTTCTTCGTCGAACCCATTTGAGGTCCCGAAATGCATGTTTTTAGCCCGACAAATGTTTTAAGTTGTGGGACCCATCTCCCCTTTATTATAAAAGGAACCCACCTCTTCTCTTCTCTTCTCTTCTTCCCTGACCTAATTTCTAAGAGATGAGCAGCCCCATCAGCCATGGTTTTTCTCCATCCCTTTCTTGCTTTCTCCATCTCATAGCACCACCAAACCATTACTAAACCTAGATTGGACTCTACCATTTTCATCCTCATCTCAAGAGCTATCCATTGATGTCATTTTTGAAGAAAACCAAGCTTTTCAAGATTTCCTTTGAACAACCTCTTGCTTTTTGAAGAACTTCCAAATAAGGGATCCTTGTAATCTTTTGGATTTGTATTCTCCTACCCTTTGAGAAGCTTTGTTTTGATTATTAGAGGTTTCCTTTGTGTTTTGGTTTGGTTTTGCCATTTTAGGGTTTGTTTTGGGGGTTTTGCTTGTAGCTTGGATCTTGGCTTGGAAAATTGGTTTAGAGCTTGGATTGCTTGTTAGAAGACCTAAGGCAAGTGGATGAAATGATTTATTTTCATTAATCATGTTTCTATGCAAATGATTAGCTTTTATTAATGATTTTTCATTACATAAGCTTGGTTCATTCATGCTTTTATTGAGATTTCAAATACACTAATTAGTGTACTTTCTAGCATACTACTCTCTTGAAAATGACATCTTGAATGTATAAGTCCTAATTGATTTTATATTAAGGATTTCTTGGAATTTTGAATGATTTTCAAGAAGAACATGATTGGTTTTGTCATTCCATTAATGTTTTGCTTACTTGCTTTTAATGTGAAATAAATGTCCTTGAAAGAAGTTGGTTAATTCCTTTATTGTCATGGAAAGGTGATTTGTATCTTCCTATTTTTACTTGTTGTTTTGCTTTTAATGGATCCTTGTGAATGTGGTCTTTTCCCTTCCTCTTGGTGAATAAATGTGGGAAGAATGGAGATGAATGGATGGATTCTTGGTGATTGTTGTGGGGAATTCTGATAGGGATTGAAAGAGGCGTTGGATTCCCAAATGTGATGGAAGAAATGGAGCTCAAAGTAGTAGTAAGAAGTGGAAAGGAGGAGGAGCAGAGCTGTCCCGGAATCAGTTTCTGGATAGTTCGCTCAAGCGAACTGGTTGGTCGCTCGAGCGAAGTGTCCAGAAAGGGTTTCGAACTATTCCAATGGACAGTTCGCTCGAGAGGACATTATATCGCTCGAGCGAACCCTCTCAGAGCTCATTCCAGAGAATGGTTGGCTCGAGCGTACGAATCGTTCGCTCGTGCCATCCTGAACTGGGCAGGTCCGCTCGAGCGACCCTTGGTCCGCTCGAGCGAACCCTCCCAGAAGGCCACTCCAGAGAGCACGTCGCTCGAGCGAACACCTTGTCCGCTCGAGCGATGTGCACTATTTGTCTGGGGTTATTTTGGAAACAAAAGTGAAATGTTCTAGTTATTGAGAGAGATTTGTTAGCACCCCTATGGTGATGAGAAGACTTATAACCATTGTTTGGAATCCATTTGAGGAAGAAACCACATCATAAAGAATTTATTGAAGTTTTGGAAATTCTCAAAGTGTATAAGGAACCCGGCATGTCTTCCAAATTCAAAGAGTACCAAGTTTTATTTTATAGACATACGGGATCCCTATTCACCTTGAATTAGTTTTAAACCCCGATCCTGTCCCGATATTTTGAAAGCTTGTTTCACCTTTTATTTTCCCGAAATTATGAGTCATGAATTATCAATCCCGAATGCTTTGAAAGTGTACTAGTACTATTTTACTAGCCTTGACAGACATGTTTGATATGATACGACGGTCGTGCCTTTGAGCACCCCCGTCTCGCCCAGTTATATTCTCGCTCTTGATTTGTTTTATACGTGACTGGATTTATGTGATTTAACCTATGGGTATCCCATCTCGTTATATTCGTACTTGTTGATTTCTTGTATATGAATCATGAACCAAAACCTTGAGGCAATATGGGGCCAGAGCTTTGTAGTACGAGCCCATGAACCAAAAGGAGAACATGCGTACATGTATTTGTTTTGTTTACTTGCATATGACCTATGAGTCGGCACCACTAAGCTTGGATGACCTTGTCAGTCTGATCCACTGACTTGGAGATTCCCCACTTGTCCCGCTAGCTGCAGCTTGGATCCCGATACCCGGTTTATTAACCGTGGTCCCGTCCCGATACCCGGCTCGCTCCCGTGGTTCCCAATATCCGGTTCGCTACCGTTATTCCCGATACCCGGTTTGCCACCGTGGTCCCGTCCCGTATTATTGTATATGTATATGTAAATTTTGTTGCACCTCCTCACTTCGGTGACCGAGGTCAACGCCCGATACTCTAGTCACTTCGGTGATAGAGGATTTAGCTTTGTGTGGTTGCCATCTTGATAGTTCCTGATCCTTGATACCCGTACTGCTTTATATTGATCATGTCTTTTATTAATAAATGTTCATTATTTATACATGTTTTAAATGAGTTCCCGATTTGTGAAATGTTACTGTTTATACATGCTTTAAAGGAATACATGATTTGTCAAATATTTATGTTTCATACCCGTTTTATATGAATACCGGATTTTGTTATATGTTCATGATTTCTTATACATTTGTAATTATGTACAATCTTGATCAGACGGCATGATTTATTACATGTTTTATCGTTCAGTATATTGTTATATCTTTTCACCTGCCTGCCAGACCGTCGTGTCTGACCCACTACTTTGGTACTCAGGTTCAGACTTCTTCACCCGAGATGAGTGCACGTGTTGGCTGTGGAGCCACGAGCTTTCAGGTTGTTTGTCGGCTATGTCATGTAGACATTGAGCTTGGCATCGGTATTACGTCACATATGGGTAGTGATCATTAGCTTGTTTTCTTGTATGGCTTCTATTAGCCTTTTTCTTGGGATCTGTAATTAATACACATTGTTATTTGTAACTTGAACATATATGGGAATGTAATACCCTATTACCGTCAGCTCTGTACTTTTAATGTGATGGTTTATTCCAGTCTGAAATGAATCATTGATAAGATGACTATATGCTTGGGTTGAGTGCGGTGCGGAATCCAATGGCCACGGACTTCGAGTCGCAACACTATGAAAGCTTCCGCTAAATATTCAGAGTGTGTTGGAATTTGTAATCCTTACACACGCAGGTCTTGGGAGAAACATAATTATTCCTTCACGGACCCCAGGTTCGGGGTCGTGACATGAGGAAACCTTCTCGCCGGTAGCCATGCTCATGTCCATCCGGATACTCTTATCCATTGCAGCTCATCTTGATTATGAGATTTGGCAAATAGATGTCAAGACGGCGTTTTTCCAAACGACCATCTTGACGAAGACATCTATGAGATGCAGCCAGACGGTTTTATAGTTAAAACAACCAAGAACAAAGAGTTTGCAAGATGCAGAAGTCCATGTATGGACTGAAACAAGCATCCCGAACCTAGAACATCCTTTTTGACCAGGCAGTCAAGTCATTTGATTTTTGTCAAAATACGGATGAGTCATGTGTGTACATGAAAAGTGAAGGAGGCAGGGTAATTTTTCTGGTCAACGACATCCTTCTCTTAGAGAGTGATATAGGGATGTTATCAATAGTAAAAGTTTGGTTGGCCAAGACTTTTGATATGAAAGGACTTGGGAGAAGCTAACTACATCCTAGGGATCAAACTCCATTGAGACCGGAAAATTAGGATGATAGGCTTATCCCAATATGCTTACATAGATAAGGTACTGGTATGGTTGGCTATGCTTTGTACTAGACCGGATATCTATCACGCAGTGGGCCTAGTCGGCAAATATCAGTCTAATCCAGGACCTGAACATTGGACTGCTGTAAAGTGTATTCTCAAATACTTGAGAAGGACAAGAGATTACATGTTGATTTATAGTAGTGATGAGCTGATTCCAGTCGGATACACAGATTCTGACTTCATGTCAGATAAGGATTCCGGAAAATCAACTTCTGGGTATGTGTTTATGTTGTAGTTGCTTGAGAAGCAGCTAAAGAAGCAGATTGGCTCAAAAGATTCCTTTTGAAACTTGGGGTGGTACCTTTGGCACGGCGGCCGCTCACAGTTTACTATGATAACGGCAGGGCGGTCGATAAGTCCAAGGAACCCAGGAGCCAAAAGCATGTACAAAGGTAGTAACACATGGTCAGAGAGATTGTGCAGAAAGGTGATACTGCTATAACCTAGATAGACTCTGCAGACAATTATGGAGATCCCTTTACTAAGCCTTTGACTACCAAAGTCTTTGAGCAGCTAGTAGATGGGATGTGCATATGATGCAACCCTGACTGGCATTGAGCCCAAGTGGGAGATTGTTAGATTGTATGGACTCAATCCATCAGTTGATGTGATAAATTGATTAATTTCTTTATTTATCAATAAAATCATGCTTTACTTTCATGAGATGAATGTTATTTTATTACTTTATACACATGACCAATACATACGACATAATGGTTCATGAGTTGAACCGGGTCCCATTAGTATATTAGATGTGATATATGTGTATGGATGAGATCCACACACGGGAGATATATGTCACAAATCTTATACTTAAATATCTTCACAACCAGTGATGAGACTGGGCATCTCATCTGATAAGGTTGTAGCACTTTGATCACTATGAGATAGTATGATTTGTCTCGATCATCAGAATGTAAGATTCTGGATCATGGTGCTGGTACATTGGATGTATTGAAGGACCATGAGAAGCAACTTATGGAATTCCGTCTCGATAATAAGGTCTGCTCTCATAATTCCCTAGCAATAGGCTCTCAATCCTGAGACATTGATGAACTTAAGTTTCTATCTATTCATTTGCTTTGAGTCACCAATGAGTGAGGCCGACTGTAAGTCAATACCTCGGTGTCTTGGATATGTGGCAGTAGGACTGTGGGAACATTGAATGATCAAGATGTAATCTATCTCTATTATCCCCTTATGCCAGTTAATTGTTTTGTCATTAGTAAGTGCGCACCCATCTCGATTAAGAGTTAATTGGATGGTACTGATGATTACTATGATTAATTGGGGCTCAAGAATAATAAGATATGGAACTTGGTTGGAAGAGACAGATATTTTCCAATTGATCCATGGATATTGATAGAGGGGCCTACTTATGGTAATAGGGAAGTTTAGGGTCTTCTATGTAATTTATTCCTAAGACTGGAATGCAATTGCATTTATATAGTGGTGTTATTTGCAATTAACTGTGGGCCCGAATTGCACATGAGATGTGGGGTCGCGGTGTCCCAGTTGGAGCCAGCTTTCTAAGGAATCCCTAGTGGTCCCCACGCTAGCCCAAGTAATTAGAAAGATACTAATGATAGTAGAACTCTAAAAGGAAATAGAAAGTTACTAATTCTATTAGAAGTGAGACTTCTAATAGTGGTAATAGTAAGTTACTAATTATAATGGAAGTGAGACTTCTATTTTAGAAAGAAGAGAGTTACTAATTGTTAGAGAAGTAAGACTTCTATTTCAATTAGTTAACAAAGAAGAGAAGCTTGCTTTCAGCAATAAATAGAGGACATAAGAGGTCTTGGACGTCCTATACAAAATCCTACCTAGGGATTCACGCCCATGCCTTTTGTGCAAGAGTTGCACATGCTTTGTCTCATCTCTTCCCTCTTCTAGTTCTCTTCTAGTTTCCTTGCGAGTTTTCTCTTGAAGATCTCACCCATCTTATTGAGAAAAGAGAATCTGATACGGGTCATAGCGTGGAAGATTAAAAGGTCTTGGAGATTCCTATTTGATAAGTGAAAGAGTTTTATCATCAAATAAAGACGCAACTTCTCCATTAGAGTACAACCGAGCTCAAAAGGTATAATCTACTTCGTTGCATGTTGTAGATGTTTATGGATGCTTGTTGGCTGCCTGTTTCTATCTTATTAGATAGTTTTATTTACTGTACATGATCTCGAGATTGAGGGTTTGTGCATCCTGAATTGGGTTTTTGGCCTTATGGGTACTTGATCCCTGAATCAAGTGGGTCAAAAGTTTTGAAAATCTATCAATAAGGCCCACCTACTTCCAACATGTACATGATAATGTGCTCATGTATCATCCAAATTCTAACATTATATACGTGATAAATCCAAACTGGTTCAGTTTTGGGCTGCAAATGACACCCGTATAGCGCATGTATGCGAGCTTAAGTATGCGCTTTAAGTTTTAACACAACCCACTAAAATGTGCCCATAGGCACAACAAGGTCTAGCCAATTTCTTGATTAGTCAAATATGTAAGTGTGCATTCATAAATAAATACATAAATTAATAAAATATGGCCCTTAAACATCAACATAAGTACCGGATTTCTTAGACGTCAAAATTATGATCTCGGCCTTTAATCAACCAAAAAGTCTACTTGTCGAGTCCCGGGACTGGCCCGACTCCATAGGTGGAGGGCATTTTGGTCATTTGGCAATCATTTTGGTCATTTACTTCAATTCTTTGCTTTTGACCAATCATTTTCATTCTTTGTTTAATTATTTTTACTATGAATAACTTAATTTGGTAAATGATAGGTTATTTAATATTATATTTTAATTCTTATAATTTTTCTATCTCAATGTAATTTATAAAAAAATATTATTGTGTTTAATTCATTATAAATTTTATAATCTTTTGTATATATTCTATGAATATGTATTATATTGGACGGGCACAAGAATAAAAATAGAAACAACATTCATACATGAGTCAAAGAAAGCACATATAAGGTCTTACGAGTATAAAGGAGATTGATCCATGAATAGGAGCGGAAGGTTCAATTAGAACAATTAGAGATGTGAATATAAATTGTTCTATGCGATAAACCCTTTACATCAAACGTGGCTGTTGGTGAGCACGAGAGAAACAAATTTCCATGTTCCCTTCCATAAGTGCAAAATCTGGTAATACTAACAGCTGGTATTCATTAAAGGTTGCATGTTGAAGCACACCACTAATGAATGATCATGGTTTCGTTCATCCTGAACCCTATATCTCCCACTCTCATGATGATTGTCATAGTCCAGTGAGTAAATCACAAGCTAAGCATATGCTATGAGCGGATATAAATATTAAGTAATATATTTAAGAAACTGAGTTTAACTTGAATAATTCAATGAGTGTTTTGTTTAAAAAGCGTAACAACGTCCCCTATTGGTGAAAGCGGATTGTCAAAGGGCCCAAATAGATGAACAGAAAATATCCAGCAAATATGGTATATTGCAGAAAATCGCAGAAATCACAGAATTATACAATGAACCAAAAGAATTAAATACAACTGACCTTAGATGCCTTCTTGATCTCTCGACCAGCCACACACGACCAAAAGAGAGGGAATAGAAAGGAAACTTCTGGTGGTTGTCGTATTTTAATTTTATAATTTAATATATATTTATATTTATATAAATAGAAAATATATAATCCAATATATATAATTTATAATTTAATATAAATCCACTTAAGAAATAGAAGTTTGTATATATATGCGATAAAATTTTACGATGCCAAACCGGTCTTGAGTCCTTAGCCACTATGTCAGAATTTAAAATAAACGACTGTCATAAGCAGTCGTTTAACAGGAAAAACGACGGCCTCCACACTTTTATAGCAGTCGTAAAAAACACAGTCGTTTTCGTTAAACGACTGCCTGTGGGCCGTCGTTTATTTGCTAAAATAAACGACCGCGTTAAGGCAGTCGTATTTTGCGACGGCTCCAGCCGACGTTAATTTGAAAATTGGTTGTCGCTTTTTTACGAAATTATAACGGCTAGGTATGTGTAGCTTATATGAAACGACTGCTCGTAAGCCGTCGTTTTTAGAAAATATTTAATTTTTTTTTCTTCCCATTTTTTGGGCGTTGGTTTTTCACTTTTATGGCCTATTTAGTTCTTATCCTGTAGCTTTTGTCAGTTTTGCAAGATTGAAAATGCTACAAATCACTTGAAAAAGTAGTAGTAGAAAAGATTTTATTAAAGAATAATAGGGGCCCAATCTCATTAGACAGCCAGTTACAGTGATGTATTATGTTACACAACAGAAAGGGATTAAGAATTTGAGATATTCTACTATTTCCAACTAAGGAGTATATCACTCCATTCAGCTGGCCGATTGAATCAACTAGAAGTATGTAACAAATAATGGAACTTGGAGCCCTCATCAATCAACTCTTCTGTTTTGAATGATTCAATGCAAGAAAGAGCAAACTGTCGAGTTTTGAAATTAACAATCGCGAAGTCTTTTCTCCTTGCTGATTGAATATTGCGTGAAATAGCGACTCTTTCAATCTCTCCAAACTTTTTGAAATGCTTTTTCACTTTTTCTTCATCCCAAGAAGAAGG
Source organism: Umbellularia californica (assembly GCA_028538565.1). Taxonomy (NCBI): domain Eukaryota; kingdom Viridiplantae; phylum Streptophyta; class Magnoliopsida; order Laurales; family Lauraceae; genus Umbellularia; species Umbellularia californica. The sequence continues at coordinate 35,192,288 of JAPQWN010000005.1, read as the reverse complement.
TATACCCTCAGCATAAACAGATTTAACCTGCACGAAGACAACTTAGCCTCAAATAAATAACAAATTTTCCACAATAATGCACTGCCTATGCCAAATTCAAATCTATAGATATAAAATGAAACTCATTTCAAGGAATTCACAATTTTATCCTAATTAGATAACAATTAGCTTAAATAAAACTAACAGTGTTACATTTTTCATCAATCAGCTTCGTAAGTAACCAATGTATATCACTGAGACACACATACAGACCTTCAATAACTCTTCTTCATCTGGCTGTGCCAATGGCTCAACCCGTTGGGTCACTAAAACATTAGCCTCACATGCAAAAATCTGAGGCATCAGATTATTGTATATTCCTTGCGTTTAAAATTTTTGATCATTAGAAAAACATGATCGCTTTCACTCAATGCTTTAACATCTCAGATTCGATGAACTAGAATTTTGACAATTTTTACCCACCTGATTCTGTTGGAGAAACCTGATACGCCACAGAAACAGTAAGGTGAATCCCCAGACTGCTTGCTACATCAAGGACCTTTTTCTGTGCAACAAGTGGATCCACTTCCAAGTTCCAACAAAGGTCCCAAACATGTCAATAATATCAGGGACAAAGAGAGCTATAGATCAGGAAATAGATATTTGCAGGTGATGACTGATCAAAATCTTACCAGCACCCATATTCAAACTGGGTATTGAAAACAAACCTTCCTAAAAAACCAATTTTTCATCAAAGCCACACCACCTAAAACTCACCCAGGAAAATACAAATTGAAGTGCGGTTTCATGGCAAAATTCAATTCTCAAATGAACTTTTCTGGGATCCAAACATCAAAATCAACAACACCGACTTCTCCATTTATAAGAAACAAAGAAAGAAATCAACATACTTTTAGGATCAAATCCGTCCCCTCCGGACATCATAGCCTGGAAACGACCAACAAGAGTCCTCTCTGCCAAGCATTCAAGTACAAGATAGTCTAGTTCTTTAACCCTCTCCAACAATTTAAGAGCAGCCAATGGCCTTCAACTGGTACTGCTCCACATTGCTTTCTACAAACCTTACAGGAAATTCCACGGAATAAGTCAAAGTGTATTTCATGCCGTCAACTAACGGTTCGAGCTTTTGATGTTAGTAGTTATTAACAAGAAGGAGGTCAATCATAAATCAGCTCCATGCCTATTATAATGTGGATAATTGAAATTATCTTACTTGGTTGTTGATTTCTTCAACTTTGATTAGATGACTATAAACTCATTCACATTACTTGAGTACCCAAAGCTCACTCTTGCTGCATTGTGTAGACCTTGCAAAACTTGCTCTTCTTCTAGTTACACTCAGGTAACTGTAATAGAGAGCATCATAGTACATCAAAGGAACTTGGTTTATTATTATTATTATTTTATCAAGCACAAAGGCCTTTGATAAGCAGATTAAGAAACAGAGCATGGGTGAACAAACCACCCTCAGGATTTTTTTTTATTTTGGTTGAAGCCAAATAGTTTGATAGGAAGTATATACTTGGTATAGGCAAAGAATTTATTGTCCCACATTGGCTTCTGCATGTTTAAGTTTATAGATTACTTGGTTCAGATATGGTGACCTATAGAACTGTTTGTGGAACTGAATTGTCCGACAATGATGAGATGCAGAAGCCACCAAGGTGCTGACCCCCACATCTGAATAGCGAGTAAGAGCAGTCCACAGCAGCTAAACAAAGATGAGGAGGTTGTTATGAGTGGTTCCACCAAAATTCTGGTGAAAAAAAACAGAACCTTACCACCTACTCAGAATGAGAAAATCGAGAGAGATAAAAAAAGCAATGTGTAAAAACTTCAACAGCAAAGGTTACTGTCCTCATCTTTCCATAGATAAAAAAAAAAAAAAAAAAAAGAGAATATTGACCCCATCTCAATCAATGTTTTCTTTTACCTTTCAAGGGATTCTGGTTTTCACCTAAGGCAAGTTAATGTTGAACCTATATATTGGGTATATGAAGCACCAACTAATTTATCGAGTTAAAGCAATTTTACTTTCATAATCTCTTATCTAATTTTATAAGTGTGTCCCATGTTATGGGTACCCAACAGTTATCCTCAAGTATATAATGGGTGAAATTTCTATCACTAACTAAGCAATTCATTGAAGAAAAAACGAGCAAACAGAGGAAAAAATTACCTCAAAAAAAGAGGCTCATGTTATAAACTTATAGTATGGATAGGCTAACTTGCGTTTTTGCCAACAGTAATGGCCTGTGTTTCCATCACCCACCTACATAATAATAAAAAATAAAAAAAAATAAAAAAAAAAACACACACACATCAAATTGAGAGACATGTTTTAATAACAAATGAAAGAGACAAGGGAATAACAAGATAATGGGTTCACATCAGGGGGCATTTAAATCAGATCCGAATAACACAAAAGAAAATTTACTATAGAAAAAGAGAGTGAGAGAGATTGGAAATGCTCCCAGTGATCATGCATGCCATTAAACACATCAAAAACCCAACCCATGATGACCCGCAAAGACAACAATGAGTTTGGATGAATAGGATATTTTATACCTTGTAATCCAATGAAGCCACTGTAACAATCCATTTGATTGCGTAGCCATGTCTATCCACTCAACTGAATACTTCATGTAACATATGAAAAGGTATAGACCCAATCACTTGCAGCTTGTGTATAAGAAGACTGTGTTTCAGGGGAATGAATCGCTAATCAGCTTACACTCACTTAAGTTACATCAGTTAAAGCTTTACCGTAGAAATGACAGGTCTAATACTGGACGAGATCTAACCCAATAGCAATGACACCCTTCAAACCAGTGACAGTCCTGAGACAAATATAGATCAACAGATGAATGGTCTTAAACCGAATATCAAGATGGCAGTATAAAACTAACTTGTAAAAGACATTAAATTTCCTAAAAATGAATTAAGTCCACATACTTGTATGACTCAGCAGGAACATCAGCAAAGGGTGAGAAGCGTAAGTATCAAAGAAGAACAACATTAACATTTATGAGACAGTGCATTTGGCCTAGGAAATCCAAAATGTGTTAAAAAGAATGTGTACAACACCAGACCCAATGTTCACAAACATATGATGGAAAAGTGCAAATAAATGCAACTATCATCCATCCACTATCACTAGTACATCAGCAAAATTCATAGCATGTAAAACAGTACATAGGCATATCACTAAGAACTAAACAAATGTAGTGCTAAAGATGGGCCAATCAATAGTATCGCCGAGAGTAAGATCTTGAAATGATTTTCCTCCACCCATCAACTCCACGCTTCCCTCGATGATTTCGTCTACAATGACCTTATAGCATTCTTCCTCCTCGGTTGAAAGACCCCTCACTCTGCCATAAGCAATACACGTAGACTTCCGTGTAAGATGCATCAACCTACAGGAACGTGCGTCCTGAGGTGGGAGGTCATGCCTTACCTACAAACATTAGCAACACATGAATTTAGTCATTACTCAATCCAAACACTTAAATAAGTTAAGATATCTACTATTTATAGAGAATAAAGATTTTTACTTGAGAAGAACTGCCGTTATCAGTAGAAGGTTGCATCACTATCTGACCCTGGGAAAGACATGAAAGGGTTCGCTTCTCCATCCACTTTCGTTCTCGAGACTCCTCTTCCAGTCGTTCCCTCAACTGAATGTTTTGCTCTTTGAGCTCATCCACAGCAGTTTTAATGGCTGCCTGTGATGCCATCTCATATCTCCTATATGGAGTAGAATGATGGACGGCGGTTTTGGATACACCCATTCCTAGGCCCCGTACACGGCCTCGATTATCACGACCAAGAGCCTATTAAAAAAAATCAAAGACAATCTTCAAAGTAAATGGAAGGAGAATATTGCCTAAAATGCATAACCATTTATTGTTTCAACAAGCTTTAGTTTCATACTCTTTCTATTTTGAGCATATAAGAAGCTCTCTGATTTTCACCACCCACCCAGAGCTCAAACAAGATGCGAGCATATAATTACTATAAAATTTCAATTGCAAACTGCAATTCCCCCATCTATTCAATAGTACAAGATTCCTCTTTCCAAACATCATATACCATGTTCGATCAACACCATCCTGAGAAATCATAAGCACCCAGCTTAATTATTTCAGTATTCAGCACCACCCATCTTCATACCTAAACAAACCACCCCCTTAAAATTTGAAGAAATAGCATACCCTAGAACTAATGGTACAAAGAAGAGACACAATAGAATGATGTAATAGTCACACACCTGAACTAACAACACAAAACAACAAGTGGGTTTTTTTCATACATGCAAATTGGAAGTAACAAGTAACAACCCTTAAATCAAACCCCACCATTACAAAAGATTGTTTGATCAAAAAAATCAAAAACAGAATGCTCTCACCACAAAAAGAAGCAAAATCCCAAAACCCAATTCATTTCTATAACCTATTTTTCATAAACAGAGGAAAACAATTGAAAAACAAAACCATCCCCATAGATATCAAAAGACTGAAAGCTGATTAACAACTTACAACAGAAATACTCTCTCTTCAACAAATCAATCTCCTCTCTCCTGAATGCTAACAATCTTTTGAATTTATAGATCTCAAGTGGGATGAAACTACAATGCAAATACAAAACCCATTCCAAGCATGAGGTGGCTTTCCTATTATAAATATCCAGGACTTTTTCCACAAGTTGGAATATGTACATTACTTTGTGACAATATCACTTCTAAATATTTATGATCAACAAAAAACGTAAATAAGATTATAAGATAATTCACCTACCAATGCGACCGGATCATGGTTAAGGTCTTTTTCCACAATGGTGGGGTCACGCTGAACCAGTATATCAATTTCATCCTGAAAAGAATTCAACTCCTTCCATTAAAACGTATCTTTGGAAACATATATATGTATGGAACATAGTTATCAAAAATTTCTACATACATATATATGATTTGACCTACAAATAAAAACATTTCTTTGAGCGTGCTCAAGTGAAGAAAAATCATCTTAGAACAATAGAGTAGATGATGAACCAAGAAGAAAAGATATGCAGACATGTCTACAGACAACAAGAAAGGAAATTTAAGATTTTGATTATGATGACTAGTTTGCATTATATATTATGAAAACAACTAGCAGCAGACTTCTTACCAAATATTGATTCCCAGTAACACCATCCTTCCTACCATGAGTGGCGAGATATACTTGCGTCCGAGTGACCAAACCATTTATCTGGTTGGGTAACCATTTCTCTTGCAATCTTGACTCTTGAGCACCTTTGCATTGATTTCAGACCCAGTAAACATAAAGGGAAAGTAAAAATGTAGAAAGCCTTATCCTAAAGAGATGATTAAACATAGACATGCACATCATAACTGGACATTGGCCTATTTATCGTTCATCAATCAATCGAAGTCTTAGAATAGTGGATCCTAGTTGATTGGGCCATAGTTGAAGAATCAGTGATCGGATAATCATAACATTCCAAAAGAGATGAGCAATGAGCTAAAGAACCAAAATCCAATTTCAGTGGCTAGGATGATGGGGTCAGGTTGTGTTTCTTTTAGACTGCTCAACAACTATGGTGGGCACACATTTCAAACAGTATACTATGGATGGTCAACTAAGTGACAATGATATTGTGGATGTGGGTATGATTTATCATCTCAGTTCTTAAGTAGTCTTCAATAATACATGAAAAACCATCCACCATTGATTGTGCTTTTTCTAATGCCCTGAACTCTCTGTCAATCTTTTGGGCGTAGAGAAATAGAATCATGGGGTGGAAGAAGCAGTACTTATGTTTCATGATAAGGAACTCTGCTGCACTCCGGTGGACTATGATGGGCCATGGACATGCACACCTCTGGGACCAGTTGGAGGTAGATGTAGCCATGAACAGCCAGCAACTCAAATTTGACACTCGTCCATGCATTCCAGTTGTTCTTTAGGGCCAAGGATTGGATACATTTGGTGCGTGTCTATACAAATACAAGCTAATAAGCACTTCAAACAACAGATCTAAACATCAACATCAACAGATCTAAATAATATGAACCAAAACCCTAGATTGGTAAGAAAGAACACTCATAAGCAGAAGATCAGTAGCAAAAGAAGAAGCTAGCGTAAAAACAAGATCAGAAACCCTGGCTAAGTTAGAAGTAAGATGAGATGGAGACTGAAACAGATGTTAGAGAGAAATTGAGAGAGTGAAAATGGAGAAGAAGAGAACTCTTCCTGCAAAGACGAATCGATCTATTTCGATGTTTTCGTAGATCGACAAACCAAAAAAATGCAAAATACGAAAGAAGATGCAAAATGAGAGAGAGATCTAAAACCCAAACCGATCAAAACCCTAATATCGTAAACCGCGATCCATACCTGCAAATCGCTTCAAAAACCGCTCTTCGTCGTACAGTTGAAGATAGGTGGTTTCAGAGAGAGAAAAACCACAGCACCTGGGGAGAGAGAGAGGGGAGAGAAAGAGATTTCAAAAACCACCGCACAACCGATGCCGATTGGATCTCTTCAATGGCAACTTCAAAGAAATTTGGGGATTACGCTTGGAGAGAGAGAGGGGAGAGAAAGAGAGGGAGCAGGAGAGCGATTCGTTTTGGTGCTATATACTTTGCGATTAACATACAGGGGCCTTGGAGGCCGTCGTTTTTTTCGGACCACACCATCACGAGCGAGACCCGATCCGTCCTTAGAGATTTGGTGATTTTTTTTATGTCGTCGATTGGTTTGCTTATTTTTACAGTCGTTGATTGGCTTTTTTGACGTAGTGAGCCCGCATGTAAATCAGCAGCGCAACAATTGGGAGTGTAAATAGCAATACCATCAATGTTAGATATTACCATCAGCTATTATTCAATCCAAAGTGCAAACGTTTGTAGATTATAATGCTGATGCAAGAATCAAGTTTGTTAAGTAGAGCATGGCATGGAGATCAAAACACAACCCAAAATAGTAGACACAGATGGTTTATAGAATACAAAACGCAACCCAGAATAGGAGACACAGATAGTTTATAGAACAAAACTTGATGTATAACCAAACCATACATTGGATCATTTGGAATGTTATTGGTAAATCCAGAAAGAGAGGGGGAAAGCGTACATGAAAATGCGGAAAGGAGAACTGCCTTGGTCGTGAAACCATTTGAACTCTCACAGCAATAACTTTTGTTATTGTCTTTTACTCTCTTATGTGTACCTTTACCATCGCATTCGTGCATGCTCGACAACGAAATTGCAACAGAAGCTCCACAGTAGTTACTGAAAATATAAAAAGAATAAAAAAACAAATAAGAGAAAATCATTTCGAAAATCTAAAATAGAATACTAAAAATGGGTAACATAAAAAACCCGAATCTGAAACTGGGTTCTATCGATAACAATGAAAAAGATAATTTAGCATCAAAAACAAGAAAATGAGTTTCCCTTTTTCTAGTGAAATGAAATGGGTTTTGAGAAGAGCACATTGCAGTTAATAAATCGAAGAGATGAGGATTTTGAGAAGAAGGATAAGAAGGGAGTGGATGAGGAAGTAAAAGGAACCACTGAAATACAAATCAAAGAGAATAGAGAAGGAGATGAAATAGAAATGAGCTTTTTCATCTCTTTTTTCTTAAGCATTAGAGGATGGGAGGAAGAAATACCATTTTTTAAAGGCACTTCTGCCTGGGGCTCTTTGAATGGCTTGGATTCTCTTCTCGTTTCTTAACTGATTCTCCATTAAAGGAGTCTTTAATCTCCTAAACATAATAGATATATTAAAAGAGATAATTAGTGAAAGATCCCTAGAGTTGAATCTATCCAGCCTTCAGTCCAGGCAAATTCTTTTTAAGGGCTCTGGTCCAAGCAGCTAGACTGTTTGCAGCCAGAGGTCCTTGGAAACAATTTACATGACTGATTTACCCTTTCAACCATTTTAGGCATAAAATTTTGAAAATTTAAATTTTGGATTATCCCACTTTTTCATCTTCTGGGGCAGCGTTTTCCATATCTGCGTGGTCTTTTAGTTACGTCGGTTAGGCAGTGATTGAGTGATTGATCGGTGGAGATCGGACGGACCAAATCTCGAGATCTGGTTGAGATTTAGAGGAGAAACCTGCATCATCAGGTAGGCAATCGCTGTGCCCAAGTTTCCTGTTTGGAGAAGAACCCATCGAATTCAATCTTTGACGAGAAGGGGGTCGTTAGCCTTTAACCGTCGTCACCAGCGATGATCATTGCATTGTTGTTTACAGTAAAGGAAAAGACCGTGACCTCTATCAGTCTGCAAATACATGGAAGAAAGAAAGAGATCAGATTCTTCAATCTCTGGTGGGCCACACAAATCCGGCTGATCGTTGCACGTTGCTGTTGACCGAAACTTGAAGACTGGAGGAGAGATGCACGGCTTGCAAAGACAGGGAAGAGAGAAAAAGATCGGATTCTTCGATCTCTGGTGGGCCACACAAATCCGGTTGATCGCTGCACGTTGCTGTTGACCGGAGAAGAGATGTAGCGAGACTGCTTTATTGCCGTCGGTCTTCCGTAAGACGAAGATCTGGACTGCTCTGCCCATCGCCAAAGCCCAGACAACGATTGCTCTTCGGCCTTTTGTATCCTAAAAACATCATTTCAGCTACTTGAAACAGACACTCCCACTGTTTTGTTTTTGCCTACAATATTCCAATCCATTATAAAGATGACAAGAAGTCATTAACACCCCTTGAAGATCAAAACCAAGAAATTACAGAAAGAAATCAATCCGAAAAGACAGGCCAATGGGTGTGGTGATAATAGATGGATCAACAGTTCGATCCTTTGTCTCAGATGAAGAGGTCTTCAACAAGAGCGTGGAGGAGCAATTTGCCGTGCTTGATCTCAACAGCGACTCTGTCCTCTCGTGATCGGAGCTTCACCGTGCCTTCGAGTCACTGCGCCTGCTCGAGACCCACTTCGGTGTCCACGTCGCCGCCCCTCCGCCCAGTGAGCTCATCGCTCTCTACGACTCCATCTTCGAGAAATTCGACTGCGACCACAGCGGCACTGTCGATCTCCAAGAGTTCAAGTCGGAGATGCGCAATCTCATGCTCACCATCGCAGAAGGCCTCGGATCGGCCCCGATCCAGATCGCCATCGAGGATATGTCAAATTTATCTGAGTTTTAATAAATTTATATGAGTTTTTGTCAAATTTATCTGAGATTTACATTTTTTTTGTCAAATTTATCTGAGTTTTGCGCAAATTTATCTGAGTTCTAAAACAAATTTTTCTGAGTTCTGGACAAATTTATCTGAGTTTTTGGCTGATTTATCTACGTTTTGGAACAAATTTATCAGAGTTCTGGACAAATTTATCTAAGTATTTGGCAAATTACCTTTTTATTTTTTGAAAAATATAGCTGACTTTCTAATAAATTCATCTCCATTTGGAAAATTTTAATTGAGTTTTTGAACTAAACTCATGATGTTTATTTGAAATTTATTTGCATTTTTTTAAAATAAATTTAACTGAGTTTTGGCAAAAATACTTTAGTTTTTGGCAAAATTTTCTGAAATTCGGAAAATTGGGTTATCTTAGTTTTGGCAAATGTATTTGCATTTTTTAATTTTATTTGCGTCCTTCAAAATTTATTTACATTTTTTGAAATTTATTTCGATCTTTTGAAATTGATTATCATCTTCTAAAATTAATTTATATTTTTTTAAATTTATTTGGATCTTTTGAAATTTATTTGCATCTTTTTAAATTGATTTTCATCTTTTGAAATATATTTATATTTTTTGAAACTTGTTTGGATCTTTTGAAATTTATTTACTTCTTTTTAAATTTCTCTACATTCTTTTGAAATTTATTGTTTTTTTTGAAATTATTGCATTTTTTGAAATTTATTTGCATTCTTTTGAATTTATTTGTATTTTTCGGATTTATTTGCATTTTTTATTTTTTTTACATATTTTGAAATTTATTTATATTTTTTGAAATTTATTTGGATATTTTGAAATTTATTTGGCTAATTTAATGGTATTGACCATTATTAATGGCATATCCCACTAATCGTGGGATATGATTATGAAGAAAGGGTAAATTAGACATTTTAGGTCTTCAAATTTGAAGAAAGGACTTATCACACAGGGTAAATTAGACATTTTATGTCTTCAAATTTGAAGAAAGGACCTATCATACTATGAAAAAAGATTGTGGACCTAGGGCAATAAAATAAAATGTTCAGGGACCCGTCGCCGAATCCCCCATATTAAAACTCCAAACTCACCTAAAGAAGGGTAATGGAAGTGGACTCTCGACTTAAATTTTAATTGGAGCTTGAATTTCACAATTGAAATTAAAATTATTCTTAACTGATTCTCCATTAAAGAAGGAGTCTTTAATCTTCTAAAAATAATAGAAATATTAAAATTTTAAAATCACCTAAAGAAAGTTAACAAAAGCGGACTATCGACGTAAATTCTAATTATAGTTTAAATTTTGCAAGTTGAAATTAAAATTGAGTTCCAATTTCTCAATCAATTGAGAAATTGAACTCCAATTTCAAAATCGAATCCTATCCTTTTAATATATAATAATTTCTAGGTCACCACCCCTTTAATTTATAATAATTTGTAGGTCACCACTCGTGATGTCATAGTGATCAAAATGTACGTCAATCCAGACTACATGAAACCTGGGCATTTCAATTCAAATCCTGTCCATGAAAATGTTACAATGTAGACCACTATTTGAAATTATCTTATTTTTCTTATTACTGGCTTGGATCACCATATACATTTTCTTTTTCTCAAAATGAAGAAGAGGGTAGTTGTCGCGACCCCGGACCGAGACCCGGGACCGCGACTGCGGCGATATGATTAACTAACATATAAAACATACCGCCGCTTTTGCCACAGGTTTCCTTGGTGAGGATCCCAAGACACGGGTCGAGCTCACACGAATAGATATGCAGAAGCGTGTAGCAAAACGTGTCACACAAATCTTAAACAATAAGATACATGAGAATTATATAATGTCGATACTTGGCATCAAAAGGGAATGTCATCAAAGCAATCCTATTATGATTTAAGTTTCAACATTTAACAAAAGTATATTAGTTTAAGTTACATAACCAAGAGAGGCCAACAAAGGCCAATACAACAAAAGATCCTAAAAAGAATATCCCAACTAGGTGAATGAGCAATCAAGTTCCCGACAGGCGTCTAGATGACGTCGTTGGGCTGCCACTCAGGTGCTGGGGGTGGCTCAAAAGCCTCCTCCAGCACTCCTCGTCAAGCGTGAAACCTCCGGCACCTGGACACCACAATAACAAGCATCAAACACGACAGTTTGGCAAATAAACAATTTAGGCATGAATATGAGTAATAATGCTAAAACAGTTCAAGATTTAAATACACGTTTCAAGTTTACGAAACTAGCATGAATACTTCTAATATCATGAAAAGATAAATCCACATTTAGCTCATCCTTTCTCCGTCATACATGATGACAAAAGCAAGCACGCACGACAAGCACGACACGAAAGAACACGATCCCACGCCACACAAGGTAGACGGGGTATCCGGCCGCGGAACCAGATCACGAACACGCACGATGTGTAATATAATACACAACTAGTTTGCAGACAATCCACATGTTTAAGGACCCCCAGGTAGTGGATCAAGCTAAAAGGGTAGTCCAAGCTCAGTGGTATTCACTTATATCATGAATGCACAAAACACGGCGATACACGTTCGAGAACACAACAAAACAAGAGAGAAATCATTTATCAAACACGGCACGACAAGACTAGCAAAATAGCATGGTATTAATGCTTAACAAACTTAAGAAATGATTCTCTTTTTCTCATTCTTGAAACACATCTTAAAATGAGCTTATACTTGGAAAATCAAACAAGAACATGAGGATGCATGAAGCATCAAAACAAGAGTTCAAACATAAATCTATCAAGCATAGGCTAAGACCAATCTTTGACCCTTGTGGAATTGAAGACCAAATGTCGGAATTCTATATAGCTTGGTGTCCCCGAAGGTATAGTACATTTTGGAAAATCCAAGTGCACAAGGTCAAATAAAAGGTCTACAGCCCAGTCTAGTTTTCATTCCTGCAAAAATTCTTCAAAAACGGTTCTTTTAGTAACTGTCGGTCAACCCTCGGTCACTTGTCGGTCAACCGACGTTAATCTGTCGGTCGACCGATGGATGACCGACAGGATCCAGCCCAGAAATGCTGCTCTCTGGAATTCGAACCGACAGGTCCACGGTTGGCTGTCAGTCGACCGACGGCTGACGACGGATGACCTGACAAAATTGTTGCTCTCTGGAAATTGAACCGATAGATTTTCGGTTCGTGTCGGTCGACCGAGGGGATTCCCTGTCAAAAAGTTGCTCTCTGGAATTCGAATCGACAGGTCCTCGGTTGGTTGTCGGTCGACCGACGGCTGACCGACAGACACGGGGCAGCATGTTTCGATTCGGATTTTCACAACTCCTTTCCCTTCTTCACCTCCACATTGAACCACCTGCACTCCCCAAGCCTACATGCTTTCCAAGGGATACATTTCACACATTTTAAGGCATTCCCTCCACAATTAATCCATCCATTCCAATGAGAAACATTAAGACATTTCCAAAAACAAATTCATAGAACTTACAAAACCAAACTTGATTCTAAGAACTTGGAAAAGTCATTAACAACAACACAAGTAGAGGAGCTCAAACCAATGATTTAAGAGAACATAAACATAACATGCCTTAATAGGTTAAGCATAAAAATCATGTCTTAATGGAAGTAATGAAACCACAATACAATGTACATGAAAATCCTATAAAGTTTACTTGCCTCTAACCAAAGCCAAGCAAAACTCCACAAAATCCAATAAGGATGGGAGCTCCACGAAATCTACAAAAAACCCCCAAAAGAGAGCACACAAAATCACCATTTTGGCCATTGCAAACCCCCATTTCGAAAATGGGTTTGAAAACATGGGAAACAAGCTCTAAGCGAGCTAAATGAATATGAAAAGAAAGAATGAAGGAAAACACCAACCTTGAGCTAGCTGAACAAGATGAAGGGAGGTTGAAGATGATGAATAGTGCAATGGATTGTGATGGAACGCGCTCCTGCCGAGGGTGCTACCGGGGTCGGCGGACGTGGGAGTCCGTCGGGTCCGGCCCTTTCGCGCCCGGGGGGCTGAAGCGTGCATCAACATTTCTTTGTGTGGGTGTGCCAGATTTTCTATTTTACTTGGAATTGCAAGTGGTAATCCGGAGATCAACCTTCGCAAGTAAAAAGGAAATCAACTTCTTTCAAGTTTTCCATTGCACAAATATTTAAGAAAAGAGACATTTTCTTGGTTTGCCGTGAAAGGCGATTTTGTTTGGCATTTATAGCCGATTTACAATTCTCATCAATAATGAAAGACAAGAGTTGTGATTTTTGTCTCTTTTAGAAAAATACAAACTACAATGAAAAGCAAGAAAAGGAGGATCTAACTTTTCAGGAGATTGTGGGGGACTCGTTCAGATTGACGGTCGCAAGCCATGTGTGGGCTTCGCCATCATCCATGCAGATGAGAACAGTGGATGCTCTTGATTCGCTTGGCCTGGCTATAACCTCAGATTTTTAGAGGACAAAGACCAAGAGGAGGTCCTATGTCCAATAAAAAGCTAAGTAGACGGGCTGAAAAGCCAGGTCTAAGCCATTTGGAAGCAGGAGGAGAAGGCGAAGGACCTTGGGGGGAGGGCACCCCCCAAGGGACTTTTGTCACCTTGTAGTGGTGGCCGGTGCAGAACTTCAGCAGAGTTTTTCTCTCTTTTTCTTTCTCTGGATTTTCTGTGTTTGATCCGTCTGGATTCGATTCTCTTCTGGATACGAGCTCTGGATTCTTTCCGATCTCTGGATTTCAATGGAATGCTCTCCTATTTATAGGCTTTTGGTAGCCATTTAGGAGAGCTTTTATGGGCTTTAATTGCTTTAATGGGAGGAGTTACAAGATTTATTTCTTGATTTTGTAACTCCTTTTTCCTTGAATCTGATTGGCCGATGGAGATTAAGGGCTTTTAATCACCTTAATTACCATAATGGGAGGAGTTTCATGGCTTGAATGCCATGACTTAATTGATTTGTAACTCCTGGATGCTTGCTTCTGATTGGGCCGTCCAAAGAAATGAATTAATGACTGCAATAAAGCCAGTCAATTAACTGCATTAAATGGTCACCGAGCAGTTGAAGAGTCGCGGGCCGCGCCGCGTCTTTTGGGATTCTTTTGGAGATGATCACCGATGGATCTACATGCTGATCGACATCGGATGACTGTGTAATTTCAGACATTGATAGCTAGCAGCGGGCCGGTGACATCTGTCCTGTCGATTTTTCGATCGGTCGGACAGAAAGAGCACTTTTTAGGTCAACCGGTCGGCGATCTTGGAGCGATCAATGATGATTTTATGCTTTTGACGGCGAATCTGAGATGTCGTCGGATATGAGTCAATTTCAAGCACTAAAAATCACATTTTCAGGAAACCACAGGGGCCAAAGTGCGCAAAACGCGAAAAGGGACGGAAAAACGGGTCACCGGCGAAAAATCCGGTGACCCGGACTTCCATGTTCGCCGGCGACCCTGGGGGTTTTTCTCCCCTTTTTGGTCCGTTTTGCGGTCTTTTTCGTCGCCATTTTCTTCTGTATTTTTCCTGACATTTCTTCTCATTTATTGGCTTGATTTCCCTGTAGAAAACTGTTGACACCAAAAATGTCACTTTGCCTCTTCAACATCAAGAAAGCTGCATGAAGTCGCAACCTGCCATAAATAGGCAATGCAATTTCTCCAAAAAATCAAATCTTGTCAAAATCAAACAAAAACTGCAAGATCCTTCAAGATAGCCAAGAGAAGAGTCCACATGAAGTTTCAGGCCATTTCAGAATCATTTGGCCTAACTTCGCTTCTCCGACAGCTAAAATGGCGCTCCCAGCGGCGACTTCATCGGAGACGTCAAAACTTCAATCAGAGCCTACGGATGACTCCAGCATGTCTCAAAAGTGCTCCATGCCAAATTTCAAGTCAAACCGACAACGTTTGACCCTCCATCAATGCTCGAGCAGCAAAATCAAGCCTCTCAGCGGCGGGAACCACCGAAGCCTTCGCTCATCAAACCAAGTGCATGAGTGACTTCAACATGCTTCCAAAAGGTTGCACGTCAAATTTCGGGTCATTCCGACAACGTTTGACCAGGTTTCGATGCTCCGAGAGAAAATTAAGCCTACCGGCGGCGGAGCAACCCGGGACCATCACATCCAAAACGGAGCCCATGGAACGTCTCAAAATGACTCCAATAGGCTCCCCGTCAAATTTCAGATCAATCGGACATCGTTTGGCCACATATCAAAGCTCGGCATTTTCCCCGCAGCAAAATCAAGTGAAGCATCGACGGGACCCCAAACGGCTTCAAAACTCAAACAAAAGCCTATGGTTGGTCTTATTTATTGCTCAGGAGGCTCCACCTCCAATTTCAGGTCATTCCGACATCGTTTGACCAAGTTTCAACTTCTGACGGAAAATCAGCAGCTCTACGCGACAAAGTCTTCGGCTTTCCCGGAAAATTGGAAACTTTGCACTCTAAAAATGCAAGGATTCTCATCAGGTTTTCTATAGGGAAATCAAGCCAATAAATGAGAAGAAATGTCAAGAAAAATACAGAAGAAAACGGCGACGAAAAAGACCGCAAAACGGACCAAAAAAGGGTCCGGGTCACCGGATTTTTCGCCGGTGACCCGTTTTTTCCGTCCCTTTTCGCGTTTCGCGCACTTTGGCCCCTGTGGTTCCCTGAAATTGTGATTTTTAATGGTTGAAATTGACTCATATCCGACGACATCTCGGATCCGCCGTCAAAAGCATAAAATCATCAGTGATCGCTCCAAGATCGCCAACCGGTCGACCAAAAAAGTGTACTTTCTGTCCGACCGATCGTGAAATCGACAAGACAAATGTCACCAGCCCGCTGCTAGCTATCAATGTCTGAAATTACATGTTCATCCGATGTCGATCAGCATGTAGATCCATCGATGATCATCGCCAGAAGAATTCCAGAATACACGGCATGGCCCGCGACTCTTCGACTGCTCGGCGACCATTTAATGCAGTTAATTGACAGCTTTATTGCAGTCATTAATTCATTTCTTTGGACGGCCCAATCAGAAGCAAGCATTCGGGAGTTACAAATCAAGAGATTCATGGCACTTAAACCTTGAAACTCCTCCCATCATGACGATTAAATGCCCTCAATCTCCATCGGCCAATCAGATTCAAGGAAAAAGGAGTTACAAAATCAAGAAATAAATCTTGTAACTCCTCTCATTAAAGCAATTAAAGCTCATAAACTCTCCTAAATGGCTACCAAAAGCCTATAAATAGGAGAGCATTCCATTGAAATCGAAAGCAGAAAAAAAGAGATCGGATCGGAAGAGAGCGGAAAGAATCCAGAGAAAGAAAAAGAGAGAAAAACTCTGCTGAAGTTCTGTACCGGCCACCACTACAAGGTGACAAAAGTCCCTTGGGGGGCACCCCCCCCAAGGTCCTTGCCTTCTCCCGCTGCCTCCAATGGCTTAGACGTGGCTTTTCAGCCCGTCTACTTAGCTTTTTATTGGACATAGGACCTTCTCTTGGTCTTTGTCCTCTAAAAATCTGAGGTTATAGCCAAGCCAAGCGAATCAAGAGCATCCTCTATTCTCATCTGCATGGATGATGGCGAAGCCCATACATGGCTTGCGACCGTCAATCTGAACGAGTCCCCCACAATCTCCTGAGAAGTTAGATCCTCCTTTTCTTGCTTTTCATTGTAGTTTGTATTTTTCTAAAAGAGACAAAAATCACAACTCTTGTCTTTCATTATTGATGAGAATTGTAAATCGGCTATAAACGCCAAAATCGGCTATAAATGCCAAACAAAATCGCCTTTCACGGCAAACCAAGAAAATGTCTCTTTTCTTAAATATTTGTGCAATGGAAAACTTGAAAGAAGTTGATTTCCTTTTTACTTGCGAAGGTTGATCTCCGGATTACCACTTGCAATTCCAAGTAAAATAGAAAATCTGGCACACCCACACAAAAGAAATGTTGATGCACGCTTCATGCCCCCCGGGCGCGAAAGGGGCGGACCCGACGGACTCCCATGTCCGCCGACCCCGGTAGCACCCACGGCATTCGGAGCGCGTTCCATCAAAAACCTGATGAGAATCCTTGCATTTTTAGAGTGCAAAGTTTCCAATTTTCCGGGAAAGCCGAAGACTTTGTCGCGTAGAGCTGCTGATTTTCCGCCAGAAGCTGAAACTTGGTCAAACGATGTCGGAATGACCTGAAATTTGAGGTAAAGCCTCCTGAGCAATAAATAAGACCAACCATAGGCTTTTGTTTGAGTTTTGAAGCCATTTGGGGTCCCGTCGCCAGTAGACTTGATTTTGCCGCGAGGGAGATGTCGCGCGTTGATGTGCGGTCAACCGACGTCCGATTGACTTGAAATTTGACAGGGAACCTATTGGAGTCATTTTGAGATGATCCACATGCTCTGTCTTGGAAACCATGGTCCCGGGGAGCTCCGCCGCAGGTAGGCTTGATTTTCTTTCGGAGCGTCGAAACCTGGTCAAATGTTGTCGGAATGACCTAAAATTCGACGTGCAGCCTTTTGGAAGCATGTTGAAGCCACTCATGCACTTGGTTTGATGAGCGAAGACTTCGGTGGTTCCCGCCGCCGGGAGGCTTGATTTTACTGCTCGAGCATTGATGGAAGGTCAAACGTTGTCGGTTTGACTTGAAATTTGGCATGGAGCCCTTTTGAGACATGCTGGAGTCATCCGTAGGCTCTGATCGAAGTTTTGACGTCTTCGATGATGTCGCCGCCGAGAGCGCTAATTTAGCTGTCGGAGAAGCGAAGTTAGGCCAAATGATTCTGAAATGGCCCGAAACTCCTTGTGTACTCCTCCCTTGGCTGTCTTGAAGGATCTTGCAGTTTTTGTTTGATTCTGACAAGATTTGATTTTTTGGAGAAGTTGCATTGCCTATTTATGGCAGGTTGCGACTTCATGCAGCTTTCTTGATGTTAAAGAGGTAAAGTGACCTAACCAGGGATGTGGATTTGGGTTTCTGTTTTTGATCTTGTGACCTAACCAGCTATATATGGCAGGTTAGGGGATCGGTTTGGTTTTGATCTTGTAGACCTAACAGGCTGTATGTGGCAAGTTAGGGGATCAGGATTTGGTTTTTGGCTTTGGTCTTGTGACCTAACAAGCTGTATGTGGCAGGTTAGGGGACCAGGATTTGATTTTTGGTTTTGGTCTTGTGACCTAACAAGCTGTATGTGGCAGGTTAGGGGACCGGAATTTGGTTTTGTGAAATGTCAATTTCAAGATTTTGGCTCAATTTGGTTCATGAGGTTGGATGGTTTGGTTTTTGGAAACTCATGAGACTTTCTTTTTTCTTTTTTTTTTGAATGGTCCCATCAACTCAAAAGAGGCATGGAACCATTTTTGTATGCTCTTGGTAAGAGGGATTTTTCTTTGACTAAAAGCCCATATTTTTTTTTTTTAGTGCCTAGGTGGTCAAACCTGGCTCATATGGGCTAACCAATGGGACCTTAAGCTTTTTAGGATGGCTTAGATCTCATGTGGGGCCATTTTTGTAAAGAATATCTAAAGATATCTCATTTGGATAGAGAATATCTAAAAATATATTTATGGGAGAGAATCTCTCATATTCCCTTAATTTGGGAGAGAATATCTCAAGGTATCTTTCTTTTTGGGAAAGAATCTCCAATCTCCTATTTTGTTGGAGAGAATCTCTCATTGATTGATTTTGGGAGAAAATCTCTCAAAGACATCTTTCTTTTTGGGAAAGAATCTTTCTAATTCCTTTTCTTTTGGTAAGGTCACTAATTAGTAGCACTTACCTTTCTTTTTTTTGTTTCCTTCTTTGATTTGCTCTCTTCTATAAAAGCAAGGAGGAGGCTAGATCTCTTGCCCTTATTGCTTTCTTTTGCAACAATCTCAAGAGAGCTCCAAGACCAAGAGTTCTTCTTCTTCAAGGATCTTCAAGCATTTTCCTTCTTCTTCTCCATCAATGGCTTCAAGTAAGTTTTCTCTCTTTTTCTTTCAAGAAAACTCCATGTAGAGAATAGGATGGTAAAAAAAGAAAGTTTCTCTCTTTTTTTTTTTTTTTTTTTTTTTTTTTTTATTTCTTTTCTTTTTCTTTTCTTTCTATTCTTCTTCTCTTTTTTTTTCTTTTTCCACGTGATTTCTGTTTTTTTTCTCGTGCTTCTTTCTTTCTCTTTTTCTTTTTGCACATTTCTTTTTTTTTTTTTTTATTGTGGGCCGTACGGACAGATCCGTACGGATCTGGTCCGTACGACCACGTGGCCTGTGGGCCACGGCCTGATGGGCCAGCCCCTCTCCTCTTTTTTTTTTTGTTCTTTTTTTTTTTTTGCTGTTTTCTTTCTTCTTTTTTCTTCTTTTTTTTTTCTCCCCCTTCTTTTTTGAGAAAGTTTCTTTTTTTTTTTTTGATCATCATGATAATGCGTTTTTATGCAAATCTAGATGTTCATGTGATGGAACGCGCTCCGAGGCGCCGTGGGGCGGCTACCGGGGTCGGCGGAACGTGGGAGTCCGTCGGGTCCGGCCCTTTCGCGCCCTGGAGGGCCTGAAGCGTGCATCAACATTTCTTTTGTGTGGGTGTGCCAGATTTTCTATTTTACTTGGAATTGCAAGTGGTAATCCGGAGATCAACCTTCGCAAGTAAAAAGGAAATCAACTTCTTTCAAGTTTTCCATTGCACAAATATTTAAGAAAAGAGACATTTTCTTGGTTTGCCGTGAAAGGCGATTTTGTTTGGCATTTATAGCCGATTTTGGCGTTTATAGCCGATTTACAATTCTCATCAATAATGAAAGACAAGAGTTGTGATTTTTGCCTCTTTTAGAAAAATACAAACTACAATGAAAAGCAAGAAAAGGAGGATCTAACTTCTCAGGAGATTGTGGGGGACTCGTTCAGATTGACGGTTGCAAGTCATGTATGGGCTTCGCCATCATCCATGCAGATGAGAACAGAGGATGCTCTTGATTCGCTTGGCTTGGCTATAACCTCAGGTTTTTAGAGGACAAAGACCAAGAGAAGGTCCTATGTCCAATAAAAAGCTAAGTAGACGGGCTGAAAAGCCACGTCTAAGCCATTGGAGGCAGCGGGAGAAGGCAAGGACCTTGGGGGGGGTGCCCCCCAAGGGACTTTTGTCACCTTGTAGTGGTGGCCGGTGCAGAACTTCAGCAGAGTTTTTCTCTCTTTTTCTTTCTCTGGATTCTTTCCGCTCTCTTCAGATCCGATCTCTTTTTTTCTGATCCGATCTCTTTTTTTCTGATCCGATCTTTTTTTTTTCTGATTTCAATAGAATGCTCTCCTATTTATAGGCTTTTGGTGCCATTTAGGAGAGTTTATGGGCTTTAATGGCTTTAATGGGAGGAGTTACAAGATTTATTTCTTGATTTTGTAACTCCTTTTTCCTTGAATCTGATTGGCCGATGGAGATTAAGGGCTTTTAATCACCTTAATTACCATAATGGGAGGAGTTTCAAGGTTTAAGTGCCATGAATCTCTTGATTTGTAACTCCCAAATGCTTGCTTCTGATTGGGCCGTCCAAAGAAATGAATTAATGACTGCAATAAAGCTAGTCAATTAACCACATTAATTGGTCGCCGAGCAGTCGAAGAGTCGCGGGCCGTGCCGTGTCTTCTGGAATTCTTCTGGCGATGATCATCGATGGATCTTCATGCTGATCGACATCGGATGAACATGTAACTTCAGACAGTGATAGCTAAGAGCGGGCCGGTGACATCTGTCCTGTCGATTTTTCGTTCGATCGGGCGGAAAGTACACTTTTTTGGTCGACCGGTTGGCGATCAATGTTGATTTTGATACTTTTGGAGGTTGACCCGTGATTTTGACGGATGTCGGCGGACATGAGTCAATTTCAAGCACTAAAAATCACATTTTCAGGAAACCACAGGGGCCAAAGTGCGCGAAACGCGAAAAAGGACGGAAAAATGGGTCACCGGCGAAAAATCCGGTGACCCGGACTTCCATGGTCTCCGGCGACCATGGGCCAGGGTCGCCGGCGACCCTGGGCCATGGTCGCGGGCTGCGACCCTGGGGGTTTTTCCCCTGTTTTTGGTCCGTTTTGTGGTCTTTTTCGTCGCCGTTTTCTTCTGTATTTTTCCTGACATTTCTTCTCATTTATTGGCTTGATTTTCCTATAGAAAACCTGATGAGAATCCTTGCATTTTTAGAGTGCAAAGTTTCCAATTTTCCGGGAAAGCCGAAGACTTTGTCGCGTAGAGCTGCTGATTTTCCGCCAGAAGCTGAAACTTGGTCAAACGATGTCGGAATGACCTGAAATTTGAGGTGAAGCCTCCTGAGCAATAAATAAGACCAACCATAGGCTTTTGTTTGAGTTTTGAAGCCGTTTGGGGTCCCGTCGATGCTTCACTTGATTTTGCTGCGGGGAAAATGACGAGCTTTGATATGTGGCCAAACGATGTCCGATTGACCTGAAATTTGACGGGGAGCCTATTGGAGTCATTTTGAGACGTTCCATGTGCTCCGTTTTGGATGTCATGGTCCCGGGTTGCTCCGCCGCCGGTAGGCTTGATTTTCTCTCGGAGCATCGAAACCTGGTCAAACGTTGTCAGAATGACCTGATATTTGACGTGCAGCCTTTTGGAAGCATGTTGAAGCCACTCATGCACTTGGTTTGATGAGCGAAGGCTTCGGTGGTTCCCGCCGCCGGGAGGCTTGATTTTGCTGCTCGAGCATTGATGGAGGGTCAAACGTTGTCGGTTTGACTTGAAATTTGGCATGGAGCCCTTTTGAGACATGTTGGAGTCATCTGTAGGCTCTGATCGAAGTTTTGACGTCTCCGATGATGTCGCCGCCGAGAGCTCCTGTTTAGCTGTCGGAGAAGTGAAGTTAGGCCAAATGTTGTCGAAATGGCCCGAAACTTCATGTGTACTCTTCTCTTGGCTATCTTGAAGGATCTTGCAGTTTTTGTTTGATTCTGACAAGATTTGATTTTTTGGAGAAATTGCATTGCCTATTTATGGCAGGTTGCGACTTCATGCAGCTATCTTGATGTTGAAGAGGCAAAGTGACATTTTTGGTGTCAACATCATGCATGTACCTTTTGTAGATTGAATTTGAGAGCATGATAGCATACCTGAAAATCTTTGCAAATTCAGGAATTTGGAGCTTGCAGCGATGTTGAGCCCTTCTTGATTTTGCGGAGATTTTGAGGTTTCTAAAGTTTGGAGTTTCGGAGCTCGCAGCGATGTTAAGCCCATCTTCAAACTTTCTATTTCTTTCGGAGTATTTCCCTTTTCTTCGGAATTGCCCCTGAACCATGCCAAAATTTCGCCAGATTTTCTTTTAGCGAAATCCTGTCATTTTGATGATGATCTTTTTTTTCTTCTTCAACCTTTGCAGGTGGTTCCTCCAGAACGAACAAGGGTAAAGAGCCTGGTACAAGCGTACCTCGTCGATCTGCTAGATCTTTTAATGTGGCCGTTCAGCAGGCCTGGGAGAAGGTCCAGTTTGTGGAGAAAAACTTGGAAGAATGCGATTCCCTCAATCGTGATGAGATGAGACAGCGATTGATCGCTCTCAAGGATGAGGAGTTCTATAAGATCATGGTAAGCAGTCGTCCCTGGGTTACGGACGATCAGAGTGTTGTGCTCAAGCCTACCTTCTTCTTCGGTGATGCAGTCCCCGACGACTTGACATACCAAAGGAGATGTTTTCAGTTCTCTTACACAGCAGATGGTAAGGAGAGAACTATTTCTACCCGGTCGTCTTTTGATCGGACCATCTCGATCTTGAGCCTTTCTCCCACGTGCCCTAAGAGGGAAGATCCTCCGAGCTGGGTGAAGAGGACCAGTGTGATCAAGACCGGGGTTTTTGTTGGTGGACCTTCCGGTTTTGCAGAGAAGCCACCTGTCCGTATGGACATGTTGATGCCAGCTAGTGGCTACCAAGGTTCTGATCATCCATCGATCGATTTGAGACCAGTGGGCCTTGGCGTTTTTCGGGGTGACGGCAGCAATTGGGTGAAGCCTTTTCGACTTCGTGGCCGTTTCAGTGTTGACTCCGATTGGAAGTCGTGGACTGATCGCGTCCTGCTGATTGGTGGCACCATTTTGAAGGAAGCCGGGATATTTGATGCAGTCCGCGCCTTCAGAGATACCTTGGCTTTTTCCGACGAGGCCTTCATGGCCATGTTGGAATCATTTCTCCCACAAACCAATACCTTCGTTGTAACGAATGGTGAGATTGGTTTTTCCTTGAAGGAGTTGAGCGCCATTACTGGATTGCCTATCATTGGCAAACTCTACGAGGAGTTCATGCCGATTGACAGCGTCCTTGAGGAGCAGTCAGAGGAGTTCAGGCTCCTATACTTTCAGCTCGTCGCCTTCTATGATTTTTTGAAGGAGAAGGAGGGCTCGAAAGTAAGATCCAGCAGTTGGAAGAGTTATGGCTCTTCATTCTTCAACTTCTTTGACAACAAAGAATCTTCTGACAGCATGACCCTGGAGGACCGGAAGAAGGCTTCCGCCATGCAAGAAGAGTTGAAAGACTTCTTCGCAGGTACAGATGTAATTTGTTCTGACATTGCACTCGGAGAGAAATTGCAGTTTACCTCACTTATTGGCTAGGTGAGGCTGTGTTTGCTGGTGGAGATGGGACCCACATCAGGCCGCATTGTATTTTTTCGGCTTGTCAGATGGCGTTTGGAGAGCGGCTTGCTTTGGTGTCTGCTCTTTACTCCTACTTGTGTACCGAACTGCAGGCTGCTGCTTTTTTGGTTCGGCTTGGGCTCCCTATGAATAGGGTATTTTCAGCCCATATCTTTTATTCGTGGTTTGTATACCACTGTCCTGGCTTCCACCAGCTGGGTGCTGCACAGGATGATGATCCTCTGATGATTCGATTGCTAAGGGAAAAGCCGTATCCGAATCACTTTTGTTTGCCCGTATGAGGATCCGACGGTTCAGGGACGTCGAGATGGGGCAGTCTTCAGTTAAGCTTTCTCCGGAGTTGCGGAAGAAGGCTTTTGATTTTGGTGCCTCCCGAGACTCTACCAGAGCAGGGTCGGGAAGGCATTACTCTTTGACCAATGCAGAGAAGGAATGGCTTTTCAGCATACGAGTCGGCATCATGGTGTACCGTAGACATCTTTTCGTCGACATCCAGCCGTATGTACCTTCTCGCTTTGCACTTCAGTTGGGCTTCTCTCAAGGCGTTGTTGGAGCGCCTTCGAGTATGGTGAAGCGTTTTGGAGGTTTGCAGGATGGCAGAAATGCATGGGCTTTTTATAGTGCTGAAGACACTACTGCCACGATTTCTTATCCTGAGCTGTCGACTTTCCGAACTGCCGGCTTCACGAAGTGGTTCGCGGAGAGCTTTTTGGCATATCGGGGGCTTTCCAAGAAGGAGCTTGATGTAAAGCTGTCTTCGGGGAAAGGTACTAGAAAGTCGGATGGCGTCCGGCGAGAGGAAGTTTGGGCCTTCCTTTCTGGAGAGAAGCACAAGATAGGCTTTCTCGGTGACCAGGGCGTCATTGGTTCTGAAGCTGTTCGGGAAGTACCTGATGAGGCTTTGGAGCAGCTAGAACAGGAGGAAGCTGAGCTCAACGCTTGGATGCAAGCGGCACAGAGGCGAGCTTCCGTGGAGTCTACTGGCAAGAGCAGACCATCCAGTGAGGAGTCAAGTGGGAGACCTGACTCTGACAGTGGGGCAGGATCTTCTAGGAAGCGAGCCCACAGAAGTAAGAGGAAGAGGAGTCAGCGTCACACGGGGCGGGACGAAGACTCTCCTGATGTGGAAGTCCTTCTCACTGCCAATGAGGAGGTGCCAGGGGAAGCTGACGACCCTCCAGAGAAGAGGATTCGGGAAGAAGAGACCATCGGTGAAGGTATGATTCTTCCTTTTTCTTTTTCTGCTTCTTTCATGGGGCTTTCCATGTTCTGATTTGTTTTCTCACCCTGCTGCTGCTTTTTTTAGCAGAGGATGAAGACTTGGCGATGCCTGAGGTTCCGACCGATGAGGCGGTGATGGAGCCGGTTATGGCATCTGAAGAAGAACTGAGGGACTCTGGAATGATTCCAGAATCTCCAATTGGTATAACTTCTTTCGCTTTCTCTTTTTTTTTTTTTTTTGCCTGCGACTTGATTTGCTAACATTTTTCTTGTCAGCTGACTTGCCATAGGATTCCGATGACTTTGAACCATCAATGGACGCAAATGTTGATGATGCTTCCGATGAGTTCATGGAGGAAGAGAGTGTTCCGCCAGTCGTCGAAGAAGGTACTTTGTAGTGATGACCCTGATGATTTTTTTTTAACAGGATCATATTCATACCTTTTTGTGTTTCATTTGCAGGTTTTGAAGTGACAGAAGAGAGTCCATCGCTTTCTTCAGAACCAGAGCAAGGGATGCCAGAGGTCGATCCGGAGGTAGAGACTCCTACAACCAGTTCTGACGCGATAGAGGAGATACCTCGTGCTGAGATTCCTTCTCCAGTGGCTCCAAGTGGAAAGAGTTCTTTTGTTACTCTTTCAATGGGACATGACATGAGTAGCCGATCAACGGAGAAGGGTGAATCTTCATCCAGTTTGTCTCTTCAATTTGCGAAGAAGGTGCTGGCTCGGGTTTTGAGTTCTTGGATCGAGACTCTCTTTTCTGGACACCTGGATGCCGGATTTGGCATGATCTCACATGTACAAGAGATTCTCACTGATACCGAAGAGGTTGGTCTGGATGTCACAGGTGCCAGGGCGATCGTTGATAGGATCATTGCACTGGGTGACAAGTGGTTTGAGACCATGGATTTCCCTGACGACCAATTCTTCAAGGAGATGTTCTTGGACCCTGCTGATAAGTCTAAGTCTGACCTGAATGAGGCTACACAAAGCAAGAAGCAGCTAGTTCGGGAGAAGAACTTGGAAGAGCTAGCCATCATCGGATTGAGGCATGACCTTAACGTCCTTGATAGGGAAGTTGAGGAGGCCAGGAAACGTCTTGAGCATTTGAAGGCGCAAGTCGCTGCCAAGTGAGCTGCTATAACAAAGGCTCGTGACAGGGAGAGTGCTCTGATTCGCAGGGTTGCAGATGCCGGTCAAGTTCTCGAGAGGAGGACTCTAGAAAACAAACAATGGCAAACTGCTGGGGAAAAGCTTCCCGGTGTAAAAGAAGGGTTACGGCATTCGCCAGCATCTCATGGCAAGTTCCTGAAGAAGCGTGCCTTGGAAACTCTGACGGCTGAGGCCAAAAGTTTGCTTGAGGAGCTGAAGCTTTGGCTGGAGACCATTTTTGGCTGAGCTCCTGATTTTTTTTTTGTAGTAGAAACTACTCTTCTTTCTTTTGGTACCACATGTATATATTTTTTTTTGGTACTTTTTTTTTTGCAGTGCTTGTGAACACTCTTTTTTGTTTTTTGTTTTCCCTACGCTCACTTAAATCTTTTTGTGATGAAAGTAATTGCTAAATGGGATTTGATCAAAAACTTTGTCATTTTGTGAAAATCTTTTGTCAAATGATTGTTTTGGTAGGGGAAACGAATTTGGCATGAAAGCCGGATTTTTGTGGCATTTGCAGCCAGTTTGGTGGCATTAATAGCCAATTTGTGGCATTTATAGCCGGTTTGGTGGCATTGATAGCCGGGTTTTTTGAAAGCCAAGTTTTGGTTTGTCGGCGTGAAAGC
Organism: Umbellularia californica; assembly: GCA_028538565.1. NCBI lineage: Eukaryota > Viridiplantae > Streptophyta > Magnoliopsida > Laurales > Lauraceae > Umbellularia > Umbellularia californica. Next base: position 35,165,481 of record JAPQWN010000005.1, on the reverse strand, counting down.
CAATTTTTTGTGGCATTGATAGCCGGTTTGTGGCATTTATAGCCAGTTTTGACATGAGAGTCAGGTTTTTTTTGTGTGGCATTTATAGCCGATTTGGTGGCATTGATAGCCGGTTTTGGCAAAAGAGCCAGGTTTTTGGTTTTCAAAAATGCAAGTATCGACTAAGAGTCGCCTCCCTGCTGAATGGTCTTGCAAGTATCGATGGAATGTCGCATCCTTGCTCATTCGGTTGCGAGTATGGATGGAATTTCGCCTCCTCGCGGATTTGGGTGCAAGTATCGATGGAATGTCGCATCCTTGCTTTTCAAAAATTTTGTTTTGCGGGTACTGATTTGATGTCGTTTTCCCCTTGATTTTTGAAATTTGCGGTTTTCTCGAACCTTTGGGTTGTGGATATCAACTGATATGTTGCGTCTCCACGGTTTTAGGTTTTTTTCGAACCTTTTTTTTTTGAAATTTGGGTTGTGTATATCAACCGATATGTTGCGTCTCCACAGTTTTTTTTTGTTTGAGTTTGCAAGTATCGACGAAATGTCGCTTCCCTGCGAGTTTGGCAGTGTTGAACGTGGTTCGTGTTCTTCCGATGGGTGCGAGTATCGACTAAGCGTCGCTTCCCCGTGGTTTTTTTTGAAAAACCATTTTTTTTGTTTAAAGACACGAGGGTCGTAAATTTTGACCTAAAACCATTTGGCGGTAAAAGGCAGGGTGGACTAGGGTGGAAATCCCTGAATCCGAATTTTCATTTCAAACCATGAATTTTGGGTTCAAGGATCGAAAATTTTGGTCAAGTCAGGAAGGGGCTCCTAAACTTGGATTTTTTTTTTGAACAATGAAACGATGAAAGTAAGCATTGTTTTTTTAGTTTCTTTAGAAATTTCGACATTTTGATATGAAAATTCTAAAGGAGTGGGTTTGATGAGCAAGTACCTGAAAATAGGCTTTTGCCATGCAGGCATTGCTCTTACCCAGTTGGGTAAGTCTTCAAGGGTAGTACCGCTTTAAGAACTTGCCATTGATGGGCAGCATACACCTGTCGGTTTCCATGTTTAGGAGGGCATATGCGCCGTTGGAGAAGACCTTGTCGATGACGTAGGGTCCCTCCCATTTTGGCTCAAACTTGCCTTTGGACTTGTGAGCGAAGACCATTGGTCTTTTTACCGCAAGAACCAAGTTACCCTTTTTGTAGTGCCTGACCTTTTTGTCAAAAGATCTTGCCATGCGTGCTTGGTAAAGTTCAATGCTTTGTCGAGCTTCGAGCCGTTCTCGTCGAGATTGTCCAGCTCATGGAGTCGCAATTTGACATTGCTTTCTTGAGTCATGTCATTTTGTAGAGATACCCTCAGAGAAGGAATTTGTACCTCTAGGGGTACGACAGCTTCGCATCCATAGACCAAGGAGAATGGTGTGCTATGGGTTGGTCCTCGAACGGTGGTTCTATAGGCCCACAAGGCTTCAGACATCTTGTCGCTCCAGTCTCTTTTGTGACTAGAGACCATTTTCTTGAGGATTTTACAGAGTGTCTTGTTGAAGGCTTCTGCTAATCCGTTTGTTGCCGGATTGTATGGAGTCGAAGGATAGCTTTGAATTTTGTATTTGTCGCAGAACCTGTAGAATCGATGATCCTGGAATTGTGGTCCGTTATCATGGACGAATCTTTTAGGTATGCCGAAACGACAAATGATGTTGGTGCGTAGGAATTGAAGGACCGATGAGGTCTTCATTTCGTTGAACGCAAATGCTTCTGACCACTTGGAAAAATAATCCGTTGTGGCGAAGATGAAGCGATGACCTTTGTTTGAAGGGGGAGAAATAGGACCTATGATGTCCATACCCCAGGCTTCGAAAGGCCACGAGATTGCTGTAGGGTGTAGCCATTCCGGAGGCATGTGAATGTAATCTCCATGAACTTGGCATAGCTGGCAGCGTTTGGCAAATTGCATTGCATCAGCTACCATGGTAGGCCAATAGTAACCTAACCTTTTTATCTGATCATAGAGCTTAGGACCTGCCTGATCGGCTCCACAAAGACCAGCATGAACTTCTTTAAGTGTTTCTTCGGCCTCTTGTTATGACAAGCGGCGTAGAAGTACTCCGTTGAAGGATTTCCTGTAGAGGATTTTTGAAGGAATATCCAAATGAAAGTTTGGGGTTCGCCTTTGGATGCTTACCCGTTCTTTTGGATCTTCAGGTAGGATTCCGAACATAGTGTAATCAATGAATAGATCTCTCCAGTTGCCGATTGAAGGTTGAAGGATAGAGATCCGACTTCCAACCACTCGGTGGCATTCAGCAACTGCTTGGTGTGTGTTAAGAGGAGGGAGGATCCTTCTCTCGGACACTGTGATTTGCATGTTTTTCCCTTCCTGGATCGCCATTGATGCGGCAAGTCCGGCCAGGGCATCTACACGGATGTTTTCACCTCTACGAATGTGGGTGATGTGACAGATGTCAAACTTTTGCAGAAGCGATTGTGCCTTGTTGTAATAAGGCAGCAGATCGGGCTTCCTGACTTCATATATCTGATTCATCTGGTTGACGATCAGTTGAGAGTCTCCAAAGACTTCCAGCATAGTGATACCAGATTCGATGGCGAGTTCCAATCCTAGGATTAGAGCTTGGTATTCAGCTGCATTGTTTGTGCATGGTTCCAGTAGCGAGAAAGCGTGTGGAATCATGTATTTGTCGGGGCTAACAAAGAGGATGCCAACTCCCGAGATCAGCTTTCTTTTTTCATTTGTCCTGGTTGCACCGTCAAAGTACATGTCCCAGGAGGCATTTGGTGAGGAAGTCTCCACATTGTAGACAGGTTCGTCTGGGAGATCATCCCTGAGTGGAGAATCTTTAGGCAATGGATGCTCTGCAAGAAAGTCTGCTAGAGCTTGGCTTTTGATTGCTTTTTGTGGTACATACCTAATATCAAATTGTGACAAGAGGATGGACCATTTTGCCAGTCGGGCATTGAGAGAACCTGCTTTTGTGACAAGGACCTTTTGGAGGTTGATCCTCGAAACCAGGTAGACTGTATTTGACAGCAGATAGTGACGCAGCTTTTGTACAGCGAACATTACTGCAAGGCATTCTTTTTCGACTGTGGAGTAGCGATGCTCTTCACCTGCTAGCATGCGACTGAGGTAGTATAGAGCAGCTTCTTTTCTTTCATCATTTTCTTGTGCAAGCAGAGCACCCAGAGAGTGATCAAGGGCTCTTGTGCACAAGATGAATGGTTTCCCAGTGGTAGGAGCAGCTAACACTAGAGGTTTGGTTAGGTATGACTTGATATCTTGAAATGCGGCTTCACAGTCAGCATCCCAGACAAAGTTTACACCCTTTTTCATCAATCGAGAGAATGGACGACACTTTCCCGAAAGATTGGAGATGAACCGTCTGATGTAGGCCAATCTCCCTTGAAGCCCTTTTAGTTCCCTTAAGGTTCTTGGAGGGGGCATTTCTAGAATAGCCTTGACTTTGATGGGGTCAAGTTCTATTCCGGCTTTCCGAACTAGGAATCCAAGGAACTTATCCGACGAGACGCCGAAGAAGCATTTCAGAGGATTCATCCGCAGTTTATGTTTGCGAAGTCGGAGGAAGACTTCTCGAAGATCTTTGAGATGGTCTTCTTTTCTTTTGCTTTTGACGGCGAGGTCATCAACGTAACATTCGACCGTCTTGTGTTGCATATCTTGGAATATTTTCATCATAGCCCTCTTATATGTGGCACCAGCATTTTTCAGACCAAATGGCATGACAGTATAGCAATATACGCCAAATGGAGTCCGAAATGATGTGTGTTTTTCATCCTCGGGATGCATCTTTATCTGATTGTAACCAGAGAAGCCATCCATGAATGTCATTCGCTCGAATCCGCAGGTATTGTCAATCATCACCTCCGGTATGGGGAGCGGGAATTCATCTTTAGGGCAAGCGCCATTCAGGTCTCTATAGTCAATACAGACCCTGATCTGCCCAGTTTTCTTTGTCACGGGGACAATGTTGGCCAACCATTCTGGATGTTGTTCCTCACGGATGAAGCCGACGCTTTTGAGCTTTTGAACTTCTTGTTCAATTTTATCCATCACATCTAGACGGAATCTTCTTTGGCCTTGTTTGACAGGCTTGATTTCTTCTTGAAGATTGAGTTTGTGGACTGCTACTTTGGGGTCTAAACCAGGCATTTCAGCGTAGGACCATGCAAAGCAATCAACGAACTCACGAAGAAAAGCGATATACTCGGGTAACTCATCATCCTTTATATCCTTGCTTATGAATACAGGACGTGGGTTATCTGGTGTTCCCAAGTCTATCTTTTCAACAGGATCTTCTGTTAGAAGGTTCGAAGGTGGTTCCTCCACAATATTTTCGGAGGCTTCCAGCTCAACAAAACCTTCTGGGATTCCAAGGGCATTTGTAGACCGAGGGTTTGTTCCTTTCCACGGGTCTTCTTGATTGGTGATCTTCTCAAGGCTTGCTATGAGATGGTCCCAATCGCCTGTTGAAACTGGGTCGAAGTAAGGTACTTCTTTTGGAGACGAGGGCTCTTCTGGGTCAGAATAGCACAAGTCTGTATTATCGGACGATTCCTCTTTATCATCAGAGAAATCGTACCAATTGAATGAGCTTCCTGGATCTTTGTCAGGTAACTCTTTAAAGAGATATCCAAGGAGATCGATGTCTTCGGGGATTTGAGATGTTGAGGCTTGGTCGGTAAAACGACTTTTAAGTTTTTGTGTCAACTGTCTCAGAGGAGTGTCGGGATCATACCCTAACCCATATGAAGACTTTTCTACATGACTGTAGAGTCTCCAATCTTCCAGCTGGCTTTTGGTCAAGGCGGGCCCCAATGGCGTGAGAATACCGCATCTTTCTCCCAAACTGACTGGGTTTTGAGCGTCATAGCCCATTTTCTTCATAATTGCTTGTGCCACAGGACTATATAGAGATAGCTGAGGCATACCTTCATTTTGGAAAGGTTCCAGCATGGAGTTTGATGAAGAAGCGCCCGATCTATGGAAGAAGATCGGCTTTTTCTTTGGTGATGTTGCCGGAACAACAAAGGAAGCATACGTAGGATCTTCTACGTCAGCAGGTGTCTTCATCGGAGTGAGAGTAGGCTGAACTTGTTGAGTGTCAGCTTGGCTTGACGAGGTGTCGTCTTCTGGCTCTGAGTCCGAACCGTGTCTTGCTTGATAGACACGAAAGAGACAACAAATTTGCCCCCAGGCTTTTGCTTTGCCTTCTTCACTCTGGTTGTGATGACCAAAGGTTTTAAAGATTTGAGGGAGATGACGAAGGGAGGTTGACTGCTCTCTTCGGATTTACCGGAGTGTTTGTTTTCTTCCGGTGATTTTTGAGGAGCCTTGCCTTTATTTTTCTGGAGATTTTCAGCAAAGGGTGCTATTTCCTCTTCTTCTTTTTCTCCTTCATACATCTGGGAGTCTGCGAAGTGGACTTCTTTACCTTTGAAGGGTTTTCTGTCCGCAAAGACACGATGTACCATGCCATCGTCTCCGACGAACTTGATGCATTGATGTAGAGTTGAAGGGACAACACCGTTTTCGTGTATCCAAGGACGTCCGAGAAGGATGTTGTAGCATGAGGGGGTTTTTATTGCATACACAGTGACCTCCGAGATAAGATCACCGATTTGCAATTTGAACCTGATTTTGCCGATAGGCCTTTGAGTACTCCCATTGTATCCAAAGATAGATACGGATGTGTGGCTCAGCTTGTTGGGTGGGATGCCCAACTCTTCAAGAGCCGAAGTGGAGATAAGGTTGAGTGCAGAACCTGGGTCGACCTGAACTCTGTGTATAGGCATTTCCTTGATGTACCCTGTGAAGTACAGGGGTCGGTTGTGCCTTGCTTCGCCAAGTAGGAGGTCGTCCTTCGTGAAGGCGATGGTTGCACTGGCTGCTTTTTGCACTGAGAGGCATTCAATGCATGATCCCTCAGTTTTCTTTTCTCCCTTTGAGGAAGTTTCAGAGTTTTTTACCTGGTAGTCCATTTCAATTTGGAGGACTTGCGGGGCATGTTTGTCGACATCCTCATTCAGTTTTTGTAATTCTGAGATGAGATTATCAAGAGTGCGTGGAGACATTCATAATAAATCCAGGTATGTGTTTGAAGTGCTCGATCAAATCATACTTGAAAGCCTCCTTATGGCCTGCATGTTCATCATTGTTGCCACTGGGGGCGCTTACAACATCTTTTCCCGAAGGATTTACATAAGTAAAGGAAGATTGGTTGTAATTTTTGTGGTAGTCCCGGCCCGAACGGGTGCCTCTACCAACTTCGAGAGCTTCTTGAGAAGGGTCTTCGCTTGGAAGATTGTCCTCAGGATCAAGAGGCTGTCGTTTCTCATTTACTGAGGATGCGTCTGTGGCAGAATTGTCATCCTCAGTGATTGTGTTGCATGGAGCATTTTCCGGGAGCGAGTCCTGAACAGCATCCAGCAGCTTTTCTTCTTCGTTGACCCATCCATCATCCCAAGTTGGGTTTTCTTCATGATGATGAGTCGGGAAGAGCGTGAGTTCTAAAGTCACAGTCTCAGGGGACGAAGCCTGAGAGGGTGTCATCTCTGTGAAAGTCACGCGAGACGAGGTAGCCCCAGAAGATATGGTGCTAGGTGTCGCCGGTGTGTAAGTGATCTCATCAGATGATGCATCGGAAGAGCTATAATCCCGAATTATCACATTACATGCAACTCTTAAAGGAGACGTTGTCTGCTCGGAGTCAGACTCATCCTCAGATGTAAGAGGATCGTCTACCCAGCAATTTTCTCCATTTTCAGGAGTTGAGGGAGGAGGTACCTGGTGGGCTTCAGGGACTTCCGGCTCTGGATTGTGAGGAATCTCGTTGACGCGGTCTTGCTCTTGTTCTAGAGCAAGATGCTGCAAGATCCTCGCATATTCTTCAAGATCAGGCATGGGAGCCAAATCTTCTTCTTCGTCTGCTCTTTGTGGCTCAACATGGTTGATTTCCACTGGAGCAACGATGGGTGCTGGCTCAACAGTATTTTCTTGTACAGCCTCTTGGTCTTCCTCATCATCAGACCAGGATCCTTGTGGCTGTAAGGGGTTATACCAGATTACTGGCATAAGGTGAGTTTCAGGAACCCATTCTTCGTCGGAGAGATACTCTCCTGTTTCAAGAGATTCCTCCCACTCGCCGGTGTAGTTGGGCTCGAATCCATCGTCAGTGTCGCTGGACTCGTATCCATCAATGGAGAATCCAACTACCGAGTTGCAAGAGTATGATGCCCCCTGCATAGCTTCTTTTTTGAATCGAGGTGGCATGAAATCACTGAGAGTGAAGTTTCTTACCGCCTTTGAAGTCTCTGGAAGGGACGTTTCTGTTGCCCCGAGTGAAGTGGTAGAGGAGGCCTCTGCCTTTTCATGGACTTCTTGTTTTGGCTGGGTCTTCTCTTGCCGTTTGAGCCTGAGGAGATGTTTCCTAGCCTGCCTTCGCTGTTGAGCTGTCGGCTTTGTTTTTACGATCTCCCAGTTTTCATCTTCCAGGAGATCGAGATGTACCCATATGGGTTGTCCGTCTGGTGTCGGGTAAGGAACCAACACTTCGGACGTTTGAATTCTTTTTATCACCTTGAAGGAAGTAGTGATCTTCTCTTCTGGTGATTTTGGTGTTTGTCCACGTGACACCATGTTGACGGACGCAGACCCATAGTTTTTGTCAAAGGTGATGACTCCATTTTTCCACATCTCATTTATCTTCTCTCTCACAACAAAGCATTGATTGAGAGGATGCGAGACCATCTGGTGCTATGGAAAGTACCGAGGATCGTTGGTTTTGCCAACATCGCCCGGTCTTTTGGGTTCAGGCAAGGTGAGCTTGCCGTTTGCCACGAGAGCCCCGAAGATTTCGTCAACATCTTCATCGAACGGGTATTTCTTTTCTACTCGCTCTTTGAAGGCATCAGAGAGTTCAGGTCTCTTACCTGCAGCTCTGTTTTCAGCTTTCTTTGGTTGCTGAGGAGCTGACTTAGTTTGCACATTGAGGACCTCTTTTTTCTTTGGTTTAGAGGTTACAATGGCGGTTGGCTCTTTTCTTGATGACTTCTGACTGTTGAGGTCTTTAATCACTGTTTCAGCTTCCATAGAAGCTTCCAGGAGTTCTCCCAGGTTTTCTGATTTGTTGCCGATGATCATGGAGCGGATTCTAGCTCTCATGTTGTTTCGGCAGATGTCGACTAGCGACGCTTGTGGCAGTACATCTGAGCATTTGTACGCCATTGCTTTCCACTTGTGAATGAAGTTGTATGTTGACTCATTCTCTCCTTGTTTTAGGCTGCAGAGTTGAGCCATAGTAACAGGATGATCCTCACCTTGGAAGTGGGTCAGGAAGCGTGTCTCCAGCATAGCCCAGTTCTGGATGGAGTTCTCCGGCAGAGTGGAGTACCAATCGAAGGCCGTACCTTTTAGGGTACTTGCAAAGAGGCGAATCTTGAGTGCATCTTGATCCGCGATAGCTCCCGTCAAAATCTTGAAATGGATGACGTGCTGTCTGGCTGATCCTTTCCCCGTATATGTTTGGAGAGTAGGATGTTTGAATTTTGTGGGGAACAGGACCGAGTCCATCCATAAAGGATATGGTGGCTTGATCCCATGCTCCTTGAGTATATCCTCTTCTTTTGCTTTGGCGAGGATACTGTCTAGTCCTTTTTGGTAAGGGCGCGTGACTCATTTTCTTCACGATTTTCCTCGTTATTGCGATGATTCGGAGGAGGCTCATTGTTCACCTGATTTTGGACAACAAGGAGAAGGTTTTCCATCAGAGTTTCAATCCTCTGCTGGCCTTGTTCCAACTACTGGATGCGTGTGAGCGCATCATCTTGAGGTGGATTCTGAGGTGGTGGCTCAGAATTTGTAACCAGGACGTTCATTCCTCGGGATTCAAACGAAGAAACCGTCTTGGTGACTGAGCTGGGGCTCATTCTTTTTGATGAAGAGCTTGATGAAGGATTACTCTCCCGTCCTTGGCTTGAAGGGGCAGGAGATTCTTCGGGATGTCTTCATGTCCTAGTGACGCTACGGGTCACCGGACGTCGGACATGGATTTTTTATGCTGACTTTTGGCGTCTTCTGGTTTTTCCAACCATATGGACGACAGCAACTTGGTCGGGTCTTTCTCTTTCGACCCATATGTGGGAGACTTGAAGTGTAGGAGGCTGGGTCCGTTGCTTCTCTAGTCTCTTTTGTCGATATGACGCACGGCGGCGTGCTCGACGAGCGATTTGAGCTTCAGTCAGCTCTGGCTGGGCTTTAACAATGAAGGATGTACTCCCTCGGGCACAGCAGCCGAGCTTGTCTTCTTTGTAATTGGACAAGGACAGGATGCGGACCCGGTCCTTTGCCTGTTGCAGTGAAGCTTTGAACCTTTCGAGTTCGGCCCCTGTAGAGATGAAGGGTCGAACTGAAGGAGTGTAGGCCTTGGCAGGTGCTTGTAGAGGCCTAGTGATGCATGATTTGATTTTGGGCTTGTGGGAGCAAGCCGGTTCATGCTGGGTTGACTTGGGAGTCAAGTTGGAGATGGGTCTCTCCTCTTTCATGTAGGCAAGAGGGTAGAACTGGTTCTCCTTGAGTGGGGCCAGGTATGCTGGCTTGGTGGAGGTTTGAGACCTTCTTTGTTTTGGGGAAGGTCTTGGAGACCAAGTCTTAGGGTAGTCCTGGTTGGTTGTTGGTTGAGGTTTCGCGGGGATGCTGCGGGTTTTAGTATTCTTGGGGTTCGCCCTTGGTGTCACAGAAGTGACACGTTGAGGGGCGATCTTCTGCTTCTCGGCAGTTGGCTTTGGTGTCACAGTAGTGACACGTTGCGAGGCGACCCTCTGCCTTTTGGCAGGAGCAGTTTCTTCTTCGGGAAGTGGGAATGGTCCCAGTGTCCCGAAGACGATGGTCCGGGGAGTCGAGGTCGACCCGGAGTTCAAAGAGTTGCTGAGGGAGTTGGTGCTTCGGCAGCTAGCAGGGCGCTTGTAAGTGCGCTCGGTTTGCTTCTGTTGAAGCATGAGCTGGTGCTTGTTTTCATCAAAGGTGATGATCAGTGAAGCTGCCATTGTTAGTTTCAAAATTTCTGAAACAAGACCACACCCATTAGTAATCACAAGAATATGATGATCATAAATGGGGAATTCTATGATTTTGTCTTTTCAAATCGCTCAAGGGACATGACCCAAGCAATATGAAGAAGGCAAAAAGCCATAGAGGGTACAATTGTTCTGGTTGCAAGCATGGTAGGCTCGAAATGAGCGTTCCAATGACTGCTAGAAACAATTGTATACCTAAATTCGACTTATCGAGAAGCGGAGCTTGCTCGAGATAAGAAGAATATAAGGTAGGAGTTACAAATGTGCCGGTCACAGATACAGTAGACCCTGAAAGGGCGTACCAGTATTGCTAGGCACAAATGTTGGAAATCGCATCCATGAGATGGGATTCTCTTTTTTTTTTTCAAAGGTCAGAAATGGATTCGTCAAAGAGAGCAGGTGGCATTCCGATTCAAATACGGGCTCAACGATTTCCGCGAGCGCCAGTACTCAGAAGGAAAGAGACCACAATTTCTCAAATCTGAATCCAAAAGTGACGAGTTTTTTTTTTTTTTTTTGAAATGTCAAGATTGGTTCCATCAAGGAGAGCAAATGGTATTCCAATCTGAACACGGTCTCGGCGATTTCCGCGAGCGCCAGTGCTCAGAAAAGAAGAAACCAAAATTTCTCAGATCTGAAATCAAAAGTGACGAGTTTTTGAAGATTTTTTATTTTTGAAATGAGTTTTTTATTTTTTAAATCTTTTTTTTTATTTTTTTATTTTTTTATTTTTATTTTTTTTATATTTTTTTTCTTTAAAATTTTTTTTGAAAATCTTTTTTTTTTTATTTTGATTTTGATTTTTTTTTGTTCAAGATTTTTTTTTTGAAAATCTTTTTTTTTATTTTTTTATTTTTTGATTTTTTTTAATTTTTTAAGATTTAAAGACGAGAGAGTACACATAGGCCTCCTAATCCGGTCTTATGAAATCTCAATTGATAGAATTGCCCCCAGGTAAGGGTAGGATTACTTAATGAACCCGTTTGGAGGACCCTTGCCTAGAACAGTCAAGCTGTCTCCACACTCTGGACAAGGCTTTTCTTGAATCAATCGTGATCAAAGAACGCAATTGGTTTAACCTTAGTGGTCTATGTCTTTTTATTTATTTATTTAAATTTTTTTTTAGATCCCTGACAGACTCATCGAAGAGAAACGATGGCCCAATCCCCGATCCGAACACGGGCTCAACGATTTCCGCGAGTACACATGCCCAGAAGAGAAAGGATCAAAGTTTCTCAATTTTGAATCCAAAACGAGAAATTTGATTTTTTTTTATTTTTATCTTTTTTTTGAAAAGAGAAAGAGTGGAAATAAATTCGAAGAATTAGAAATTTCCAAAAAATCCCATCTCGTTTCATTTTTAGGATGCAAAATCCAACATAGGCTACCAGCTAGAAAGTAGCCAAGAAACTTGCCCTTATTGCTTTCTTTTGCAACAATCTCAAGAGAGCTCCAAGACCAAGAGTTCTTCTTCTTCAAGGATCTTCAAGCTTTTTCCTTCTTCTTCTCCATCAATGGCTTCAAGTAAGTTTTCTCTCTTTTTCTTTCAAGAAAACTCCATGTAGAGAATAGGATGGTAAAAAAAGAAAGTTTCTCTCTTTATTGTCTTTTTAAGGTCTTTTTCGTCGCCGTTTTCTTCTGTATTTTTCCTGACATTTCTTCTCATTTATTGGCTTGATTTCCCTGTAGAAAACCTGTTGAGAATCCTTGCATTTTTAGAGTGTAAAGTTTCCAATTTTCCTGGAAAGCCGAAGACTTTGTCGCGTAGAGCTGCTGATTTTCCGCCAGAAGCTAAAACTTGGTCAAACGATGTCGGAATGACCTGAAATTTGAGGTGAAGCCTCCTGAGCAATAAATAAGACCAACCATAGGCTTTTGTTTGAGTTTTGAAGCCGTTTGGGGTCCCGTCGCCAGTAGACTTGATTTTGCCGCGAGGGAGATGCCGCGCGTTGATGTGCGGTCAACCGACGTCCGATTGACTTGAAATTTGACAGGGAACCTATTGGAGTCATTTTGAGATGATCCACAGGCTCTGTCTTGGAAACCATGGTCCCGGGGAGCTCCGCCGCCGGTAGGCTTGATTTTCTTTCGGAGCGTCGAAACCTGGTCAAATGTTGTCGGAATGACCTGAAATTCGACGTGCAGCCTTTTGGAAGCATGTTGAAGCCACTCATGCACTTGGTTTGATGAGCGAAGACTTCGGTGGTTCCCGCCGCCGGGAGGCTTGATTTTGCTGCTCGAGCATTGATGGAGGGTCAAACGTTGTCAGTTTGACTTGAAATTTGGCATGGAGCCCTTTTGAGACATGCTGGAGTCATCCGTAGGCTCTGATCGAAGTTTTGACGTCTTCGATGATGTCGCCGCCGAGAGCGCTAATTTAGCTGTCGGAGAAGCGAAGTTAGGCCAAATGATTCTGAAATGGCCCGAAACTCCTTGTGTACTCCTCCCTTGGCTGTCTTGAAGGATCTTGCAGTTTTTGTTTGATTCTGACAAGATTTGATTTTTTGGAGAAGTTGCATTGCCTATTTATGGCAGGTTGCGACTTCATGCAGCTTTCTTGATGTTGAAGAGGTAAAGTGACATTTTTGGTGTCAACAGATTGGCTCCAAAAATACTCCAAACGAAGCTTGAGAAGAGAGGAAAAGAATGGCGGAGTCGGATTAGAGATTGGAGCTCTCTTGCTAGATGATTCCAAGGGAGAAAAGTCAAGAAGAAGGCTTTCTTCTCTTCTCCACTCTAGGTCAAAACGTTGCAGGGATTTGGGAAGAAGAATGGAGGAGAGAGAATAGGAGAATATTTATATGGCTTGAGAAGTGGGTCCCCTTTCAGCTGAACTTTGAAACGATAATGTGGACCCCGGATGGAAACGACGAAGTAAAACAAAACGATCGTCGAAAAATCTAGTTTCGGAAAAGTATAATTTTGACATAGTTTCATGACTTCGAAAAGTGTGCCCAGATTTAGCATGAATAGTCAGATTTACCCTTGTTAGGCCAAAAACTTGGGTTTCTGGGCCTCAAATGCATGTAGGTTAAAAACGAAAGTTGCCACAAATAATAAAAGAATTCAAGAGAAATAAAAATCACAACCACAACAAGGATCTAGAACAAAAACCCATTCTTACACGTGTACTCAGGGCGTCCCTGAGCGTGTCTGACTCATACTAACGTCCCCAAAATCCCCAAAGCTATAATCCAGACTAAGTCTAATCACATTCTAACCCAACTAGTACTAAGACTCGCTTAGGACTAAACACTCACTTAATTAGTACTAATCGAGTTGGTCTGGGTCGGGGTCTAACAGTAGTAGCTTGTGATCAGGGCCGGCTCGAGACAATTCGAGGCCTAAAGCGACAATCCTAAACGAGGCATTTTCTATGTTTTAATATTATTATAAATCTTTTATTTAAAATTTATTATTATTATTATTATTTTTTGAGTTTTTGTGATGCAAAATTACTAATTGAGTTTTTATATTCAAGTTTTGCTACCCTAACTTAAGTCCACTTCCAAAACCCACATGAAAACTTTGGACTTATCCCCAAAACTCACATGAAAATCTTGGGTCACAAAATCCAACTACTTATTCGGCTCCACTCCCAAATAAAAAAAAAAAAAAAAACTTGAATCTATCATTGGTGGGGCTTGAAGTATTTTTACTTGCGCACGGTGCTCATACGCACCATGAGTTAGGACCATCCAAGATGGACTTCAGGGTTGTTCCCCATGTATTGGATGTTCTAGATGCCCAGTGCTCATGTGCACTGTGGGCAAGTGAATAAAATCTGGCGGGGGCCTATTGTTTATCTTAAATTTTAAGATTTATTATTAGGGTTGAAATCCCAAGCTATAGATCAATTACAACCACATCATGGATCAAATCTGAATGGCCCCCTATTGAAATAGGATCACTACAACAATTGCACTTTTGCCGGCGCTTATATCCCAAGCTATAGATCAACCACATCATGGATCAAATCTGAATGGCCCCCTATTGAAATAGGATCACTACAACAATTTCACTTTTGCCGAGTCTATAAAACGCCGGTGAAATACTTTCCCGGCGATTTCCCTTACGCTGGGAAAAGTGTGCCAGCAATACCATTTGCCAACGAAAAAAGGTTTGCGTCGGTAAAAATCTAAACATTAACGGTGTTCTTGTTCGCCGGGAAAAGAGGTATAAAACGCCGCGAAAAGGCCTTTATTTTTCAATAATAAATTGATTTAAAAAACTTTTGCCGGCGCAAAACATTTATGTTTTATGTAAATTATTTTTTCAAAACTTTTGCTGGCGTTTTTTCTGTGCCGACAAAACGTTTATATTTTATGTAATTTATTTTTTCAAAACTTTTGCCGGCGTTTTTTTTTTTTTTTTTTTTGCGCCGGCAAAACATTTCTATTTTACGGAAATTATTTTTTTCAAAATTTGTTGCTGGCCTTATCATTTGCGCTGGCAAAACATTAATATTTTACCGAAATTATTTTTTCAAAATTTTTTTCGGTGTTTTTTCTCGCCGGGAAAACATTTTTTTAAATAATTATTCTGAAGGTGTTTTGCCGGCGAATATATTGCGCCGGTAAAGATTGCGCCGGTAATCAATATTCATTTATTGTATTTATTTGGTTGTTTAATTTTTTTGCTATATACATCCTTGCATCATTACAACTTCCAACCTGTATTGTATGAAACTACTATTCTATTATCTAAGACCAAATCAACTACACACCCAACATGTATTCAATTCCAAATATTCATTCCATTTCATATTAATATTCAAATATCCTTACAATATTAAAAGAACTTTACCATTACAATTACAAAATAAAGACCCATGCTAACATTCTACTCTTTGCCAACATTCAAATGCCAATGAAAATTTACATCCTCATATACAATCATCTCATTGTTGCACCAATCCAACACCTATAATATTGTTAAAAAAAAAACTTCATACATCCTATTTTAACATATAGCAATCTGCTAGTTTGCATCCATTTTTCCTTAATTTTTCCTTCATGCTCGCTGTAACATCATCCATCCTGTAATAACAAAAAAGGATAAATAAGAAGCATAAGCACATTATGGCAAACATTAACGTAAACTTCATAAAAATGTTCCTAAGAAAAATTTCTAATGTAAAAGATTTCTCGAAATTTCGGCATAGTCTCCCCTGTACATGTGACATTTAATTTTTTTATTTTACAACCTGTTAAGTACCTGTACATAAAAAAAATAACTTAATATAAACAACCCAATGCCCCAACATATCACAAAGTCATTTACCACTACGTCATTAGTCATTCACCATTCAACGATAGCGCTTCAATAATTTACTTCACATTTACACCATGAATATTAAACAAGTCTTCTTTTACAATTCGTTAGGGACCTGTGCATAACAAAAAACCTGTATATAAACATCCCACTAGTGACACCAATGCAAAGTACAAGTAATGACCCGTGCATAACAAAAAAACTGTATATAAACACCCCACTGTATATAAACACCCCACTAGTGAATCAAGTCAAAGTACAAGTATATAAACACCCCACTTGTTAAGCCTTTATTGTGATTCTCAACTCTTTAGTGCTTAATTCAAGGGAACTTCTGCCTTTTGGTTTTAATTTGTTTCTTTTTTTTAATAAATACATTTCGGTCAAATTGTTGATTGGTTTTCCTTATCATGTGGTGGTGTTTGTCGTTCACTGCCAACCAATGATGATAAATGCATTTGGCAAATCAATATGGTCTCCTGAAAGCCTTTTTCCTAGTACAGTGAATGCTCTCTCTCCTCCTATTTATTTATGGGAATGTTGTAACACTTTAATCTCTGCCAATTTGATAACTGTATAAAACAAAATGGTTTTCATCCAAGACCAGGAAGAAAAAATTCGATAACAGATAGGTAGTACTATAGAAAGTATATAAAAATAATGAAAGCTAAGATCGTTGACAGTAAATTCAAAATCAAGATCAAACACAGATCATGGAAAAACATACAAGTATCACTCCTAGATACAAAAAGAGAGAGAGAGAGAGAGAGAGAGAGAGAGAGAGAGAGAGAGAGAGAGAACAACTTGAGGAACACTTGCAAAGCATTCATGCATGAATGAATGCTAGCACTGCTTTGATTTCCATATTTTCAACGTTTAATTGAATCTGCCATTAGATTTTTTTTTTTGTTTGTGTGTGTGTGTGTGTGTGTGTGGGGGGGGGGGGGGGGGGGGGGGGTCGCTACCTGTAGTGACAACCAGTGGATCAGATAGTCCTACCATGGATTGAAAGAAGCACAGTAAACATTATAAGAGAAAGTTCAAACTTCAAAGCCATCCCCACTCGCAATCCCTGGGGTAACACTCCTATCCACTGGCAGCTAACATCAACATACATTGATCCACTTAGACCACAATAATGTTGTTCTCTACAGGACAATAATACATCCCAAAATTGGTTTCCAACTAAACACATTTGGGGAAAAAAATCAAGCAATGATCAAGGGGGCCAAAACTCATAAACACAGACAAAGACATATATGATTCCATAGATTTAGTTGTACCTTCTTCTCTCCATGTGTATCTCTCTCTGATGGTAATTAGAAATTAGTATGTACACAAAACACAAAGACACATATATTATCATAAATCGTGATATATCCATCACTTCATACAAAACTATTATATTATCAAATTAATCAATCCCACGTTCATGTGAACCCCCACATGACAAGAAGCTCTTCTGTTACTGTAGTGACAACAGTCCTCCCACCCGCTTTATTTTTTATGGTTATTTCAGTTATCAGATAAAAGGAGCCCTTCACCTACAAAATTCACCTTGCATCTCCATCCTCTTCTCCAATGGCAGAAACTATAAATCAACCAAACCCACAAAGGAAAACCAACAGAACCAAAAACACCATGAGAAAACAGAGAAACCACGTTCATGGGCTACTGTCAGAAGCATCTTTACATGCAAACATCTCGAAAAAGAAGAATTCATAGAGGAATCTTATCCTTAAGCTTGCAAGAAAGGGGTTCCAGTTGGTGCTTGCAATGCTTCTTCTAGATCCATGAAACCACCTATCAATGGGATTAAAAGAGTTGTTGATTCATCATCATCTGCTTCTTCTTTTGGTGGGTCTTTTAGAGGAATGCATTTGAGTAGGCTTTCAGGTTGCTATGTCATATGGTACTGGGTCCAAGAACCGGAAGTATAGAGGATCCTTCTCTCAGGTCTACTATATGTTCTTGTCCTGACTGTGGAGAGAAGTTCATTAAATCTGAGAGCTTGGAGCTTCATCAGGCTATTAGACATGCAAGTAAGCCTCTCAATCTCTCTCTCTCTCTTCCATTTTCTATGTACTTATTTCTGCTCCTATTTTGTTTTCTCTGCTTTGTTGGTGCCTTATGTTTTCATTACTTCTCTCTCTTCTTATTATTTTTTGGTTGGTCTCCTTTTACATATTGGACAATAGATATCCCTACTGGAATGATTGTTTCATCAGAGGATACAAAAATGATCTCTAAAATTTCTAAGTAATAGAGAGAATTCAGAAGAGCAGAACATTTAAAAAAAGCAGGGTACTTATTTCCAATCATGTCTTAGATGTCCACCCACAACCTTAATGAAAACAATAAATTGTAGTTTTTGTTTTCTAAACTCAAATACATGAACTCAGTCCTTAGATGTCCACACACAAACCTTAATGAAAACAATAAATTGTAGTTTTCTTTTTCTAAACTCAAATACATGAACTCAGTCCTTCCTGCAATGTAAATGGAATTTTTTTTCCAAAAATCTATTAGTTCATAAGTAGATTCTGATTTTTCTTCTGGTTCTCATAACATCCTTCGTACCTAAGGATATATTACTACGCAGGAGTTCTCATTTGCATTATATCTGCAGAGTGATTTCATTTTCTGCCTAAAATCAAAATTGAAAACTTCATTTCTACAGGTGTGTGGACATCTAAGACATGATTGGCAACAAACCTGTATTTTTCGTTTTCTAAACTCAAATACATGAAAATGGAGACAACCAAAAAATAATAAGAAGAGAGAGAAGTAAAGAAAACATAAGGAACCAACAAACCTGTAGTTTTCGTTTTCTAAACTTAAATACATGAACTCAGTCCTGGTTGTATTCAAAGGTGTCAAATGGTGCTACATCTCCTTTGCTTTCCTATCAACCATCATGTTGTAGGCATGGTTTTTAAGACTTTAAAGTGGTTAGTGGACACTTCTTTCTCTAAATATTTGTTTAGTGGCTGAGAGAGAGAGAGAGAGAGAGAGAGAGAGAGAGAGAGAGAGAGAGAGAGAGAGAGAGAGAGAGAGAGAAAGAGAGAGAGAGAGAGAGGCAGAGCGGACCCACCAATAGGTGAGGAACAAAAAAATTGAGAGAGAGGCAGAGCCAACCCACCAATAGGTGAGTAATAGAAAGATTGTAGTGGAAAATGGAGATAAAGAGAGCAAGTGATACTATTATGATACTGTAACATCCAACTCTTGTCCATATCTATTTACATATTTAAGGTGGTGGTTAACTCAAATTCAACCAATAGATGGTATAAAATAGATGCAAAAGATAAAATAAAAAAATAAATTTTTGCACAGTTTCAGCAGAATTGACCCAACTGTGTTACAAAAGTGCACGATTTAAAAACCAGGTAAACGTGAATATTTTTGGTCCAAAAAATAGCAGATTTAAAGTATGATAATAGGACTTTGAAACCCCATAATTTCAGCCAAAAATAACCTCAGGAACCTTGTCAACCAGCTCAAACAGGGATAGTTGAACAGCTTGCGATCAGATTTCCAGCACAAAACAGTTCAAGTAGGCATCTTTAGGTGATCATATCTTTTTCATTTTAAGTCCTTTTTCGATTCTTTTTTTTGTTGTGTTCATGCATCATCAGAGTCTTGACTCCAGCCATTAGATTTAGGTTTATATTATCTTAGACGAGTCGTACAGTCCAACGAAATTGGGCATGTGCAAGGGTTTCCAGACTTAGAATTTTTGACAGCGTGCATTAGATTTTTAGAAACTTGCATAAAATTGCATTGTTAGCATTTAGGGCATTATAGATCATTCATATTTGCATAAAAATTTAATCTGGTAATTAGGATTTAATTTAGGAAATTTTGTTTTGATATATTAAATTGGTTGTTTGATTTGTGTATTGTTTTGCAGGTTCTAATTCAAATGTATGTGTAAATATGAAAGGATGCCCCCACAAAAATGGATGGTTTAGGCTTGGAGACAGTGAAGGAGCAAAATCCTTAAAATCCCCAAATTAAAGAAACATTAAATCCCTTACATCCCCAAAATCTAGCCCTAGCCCACATATCTATTCATATATTGAGAACCTTCAAAAGCAATAAAATAGAAAAGTAGTCAGGACTGTGATGTTTTACCTTGAGATTTTTGCAGAGAAAAGTAGAGAGAGCAGTTTGAGAGAACAGTGAGCAGAGAGAGACCTAGGTTGGTCTACACTAGACGAAGTGAATATCCTTTGTCTCCAACCTTTGTTTTTACAAACCACAAAAACCAAATTTCAAACAAAAAAGAAAAAAAAATCAATTCCAAGTAAGTGAAGAATCATTTACCAATAATTACCATGCATATTTTTTCAAAAAATAATTACCATGCATATGCATCAAAATATTACTATAACTACTAAGATATTCTGCAATCTAGTGAAATACAAGTGAGATGCAGTTGTGCAGGAACCTTAATGATAGTCACAACAAATTCACCTATTAAATTTATGGATAAGAACATGAAATGCATTGTATCTAAAAGGTGACCATTTCAGCTTCCTCTACTGCAGCAAAACCTTGAAACATGTAAACATATTGGTCCTTGATTAAAATTATGAATGGTTTATCAATCTCACAACAGATATTCCAATGTAAACAACATAAAAGTCAGGATAGATGCCAATCTAACTCATTATCAGTATGATAAAATTACCCTTAGTTATTATAAAACTAACCATGAGGAAAAATCTCCCTTCGTTTGGTCTATAAAGATGCTCTCATTGCAACAACTACTTTCTCTGGCCTGTGTCCATATATTGGTTAGATTTGTCAATAATGAGAACTGATTAAGTACAAGGAACTGGCAGGCAAAAGGAATACAGTGGACCCATCTTTTAGGAGGGCGAACTGTTTCAAATAAGCCTCTCCCTAAGATAAATGACGGAGTTGACTGTCTCCCTGATTGGAGTGAATATCAAAGCAAAAGACATGATCAAATCCATTCTACATTTGTCCAACCCAACAATGAGTATCACTTGTCGATCCAAAAATACAATGACTTATCACTTCGATCACAGTGACTGAAGTGAGTGAGGTAAACGACCGTTGATGTGGAACGGTGGTAAATGTTTTGCCCAAATGAAAGGTTTACACCACTCTGGAAATCTTTGTATCTTACCAATCAGCAGTACCCCCTACTGATTAGTTCTTAGTAAACATTACAAGTGTGCAAGGTATTTCCATGGTCCTGAAATTACTCCCAGTTCGGTAATAGTACCAACTGGGCTTGCTTTGGGCCCGGCCCTGTCCGACTTGGCGACAGCACCAGCTGGCGGTCGGATCCAAGTCCACCTCGGTAGCAGTACCGAGCCCGTACCCTTGAGTTCGGCATCGGCATCTCGGCAGCAGTATCCGAGCTTGCATCCGCGACTTCGATGACTTCTCCAGTTCGGTCCATTGGCCGAGGTGAACACTGAGCGTCCAATCCCCATTATGTGATGGGACAGCTACGTTGCAGAACGTACTGGCAGATAGGGTGGTCGCCGAATACTGATATGGGGTCGTCCCTATCAGGCGATCACGTCCGCATTTATGTGTGGGATTAAGGAGAGATTCGATGGGACAGTACACTCACCTACCCCCACTGAGGATCCTAGGTATGGGCTGATGGGACAAGCTCTCTCACCTACCTCCACTCAAGAAGCTTCCACCAAGTCTATTTATACTTGCATGGTAAGACCATGAGAGGTACGCGTTATACTGTGTATTACACTACACTATCTTGCCTGAACCTTCTTCTTCTTCCTCACTTCACCCTAGTTTAGTGACTGCACTAACTAAGGCGTTGGACTGCCTTTGGCTGATAGTAGCTCGGGGCCCTGACTTTTGTCTACCTTTCAGGTTCAAGATTTCCATTACTTCCAGACCAAATAAGCAACATCATTAAAAGCTTCGCAATCGTCTAAACCAAGTCCATAATTTTCAGGCAATTACAATTGGCGCCGTCCGTGGGAAACGTTTACAAAAACCACATTTTCATCTTGAAAAGCCATGCCTCCGAAGACTAGGAAAGGAAGGGGCGTTGGACCATCCAGGTCCATACCGCCAGAATCATTTCTGCCCCTCATACCGCCTCCACTGGTGACGAACCAGGCAGAGGCGACTAGGCAGGCACTGTCGCGACCCCAGACCGAGACCCGGGCCCGCGGCGCAACGCATTACATTAATAAAACATACTGCCTGTCTTCGCACAAGTTTCCGCTGTGAGGATCCCAAGACACGGGTCGAGCTCACACGAATAGGTATGCGGAAGCGTGTAGCAAGACGAATCATACAGATTTAATACAATAAGATGTAACATAAATAAGGTGTCAAGGCATGGTATCGAAGAGGAGTGTCAATAAAGCAATCTTATCTTGATATAAAGTTTCATAGTTAGACAAAAGTATATTAATTCATAATACATATCCATGAGAGGCCAACAAAGGCCAATACAACAAAATAAGATCCCAAAAGATATCCCAAAACTAGGTGAACGAGAAATTAAGATCCCGCCTGGAGTCTAGATGACGTCGTCGGGCTGCCACTCATGTGCTGGGGGTGGCTCAATAGCCTCCTCCGGGCACTCCTCGTCAAACACGATACCTCCTACACCTAGACACCAAAATAAAATGCATCAAACACGACGGTTTGGCAAATAAACAATTTAGGCATGAATATGAAAATTAGTGCTAAAACAGTTCAAGATTAAAGTACACGTTTCAAGTTTACGAAACTAGCATGAATACTTATAATATCATGAAAAGATAAATCCACATTGAGCTCATCCTTTCTCTATCACGTAAAATGACAAGAGCAAGCACGCACGAACATGACACGCAAGACACGATCCCACGCTACACAAGGTAAACGGGGAGGCCGGCCGCGGAACCGGAAAGAGACGCACGATGTGTAATATAATACACGACTAGTCTACAGACAGTCCACATGTTTAAGGACCCCCAGGTAGTAGATCAAGCTAAAAGGGCAGTCCAAGCTCAGTGGTATTAACTTATATCATGAATGCACAAAACACGGCGATACACGTTCGAGAACACGACAAAACAAGAAGAAAATCATTTATCAAACACGACACGACAAGACTAGCAAAATAGCATAGTATAAATACTTAATGAACTTAAGAGATGATTCCCTTTTTTTTTTATTCTTGAAACACGTCTTAAATACGAGCTTATACTTGAAATTCAAACGAATTCACGATGATGCACGAAGCATCAAAACAAGCGCTTTGATTCATTAAACAAATCTTCCACAAACTTATACTTGAAAATCAAACGAGAACATGGTGATGCATGAAGCATCAAAACAAGAGTGCAAACATAAGTCCATCATGTCGCGACCCCGGACCAAGGCCCGGGCCCGCGACGGGCGGCGATGTGATTAACCAACACAAAACACACCGCCGCTATTATTTTTCCCATAGGTTTCCACGGTGAGGATCCCAAAACACGAGTCGAGCTCACACGAATGGGTATGCAGAAGCGTGTAGCAAAATGAATCACAAAATTCTTAAATAATAAGATGCAAGAGAAAATATAATGTCGAGACTTGCTATTAAAAGAGAATGTCAACAAAGCATTCCTACCATGATTAAGTTTCAACATTTAAACAAAGTATTTTGCTTCCAATTACAAAACCCTGAAAGGCCAACAAAGGCCAATACAACAATTACAATCCCAAAAAGAATAACCCAAACTAGGCGAAACGAGGATCAAGGTCCAGACCGGCGTCTAGATGACGTCGTTGGGCTGCCACTCATGTGCTTGGGGTGGCTCAATAGCCTCCCCCGGGCACTCCTCGTCAAGCGTGAACTCTCCTGCACCTGGACATCAAATAACAAGCATCAAACACGACGGTTTGGTAAATAAACAATTTAGGCATGAATATAAGAAATAGTGCTAAGACAATCAAGATTTAAATATACGTTTCAAGTTTACGAAACTAGCATGAATACTTATAATATCATGAAAAGATAAATCCACATTATGCTCATCCTTTCTCCGTCATACATGATGACAAGAGCAAGCACGCATGATAAGCACAACACAAAAGAACACGATCCCATGCCACACAAGGTAGACGGGGTATCCGGCCGCGGAACCGGATTACGAACACGCACGATGTGTAATACAATACACGACTAGTCTACAGACAGTCCACATGTTTAAGGACCCCCAGGTAGTGGATCAAGCTAAAAGGGCAGTCCAAGCTCAGTGGTATTAACTTATATCATGAATGCACAAAACACGGCAATGCACGTTCGAGATCACGACAAAACAAGAGGGGGATCATTTATAAAATACAACACGACGGGACTAGCAAATTAGCATAATATTAATGCTTAGCAAACTTAAGAAATGATTCCCTTTTTTTATTCTTGAAACACGTCTTAAAACAGCTTAAACTTGAAATCCATACGAGAACATGATAACACATGAAGCATCAAATCAAGAGTGTGAACGAAATCCATCAAGCATAGGCTAAGACTGTTCATTGACCTTTGTGAAGTTGAAACCCAAATGTCAGAATTTACATAGCTTGATGTCCCTGAAGGTAAGGTACACACTTGGAATTCCAATTTACACAACATCAATTAAAAGTCTAAAGCATAGTCTAGTTTTCAATTTCCAAGAGATTTAGAAAAAGATTGAAAATCCAAGACTTTGAGCATCAGGTTCGCTCGAGCGGCCGAACCATTGCTTGAGCGGACCCCAGATAGAAACTTGTTCGCATGAGCCAACCCTTAAGTTTGCTCGAGCGGACAGTTTTCTACTCGAAATCCTTCAAACAGAGGCATGTTCGCTCGAGCGGACCCAATGGTCGCTCGAGCGAACAGGCTTCTGCCTGAACGCGTCTGAGTGCAGAAACTGCACTTTTCTTCTTCCATTCGCTTGCATTTTTCTTCCCTCTTCTTCTCACTTCTGAACCAACAAAACCCCTGAGCCACCATGCTCACCAAGGGTCAAAAACAGCATTCCATCCATAATTAAACCATTCAAACCATGGGGAAACATCAAGACATTCTTATAAACAAAAATCATAAAACCCTAATGCAATGTACAAGAAGAAATCTAAAGAGTTTACTTGCCTTAGTCCAATGTCAAGCACAACTTCACAAAAATCAACAAGGAGGGTGCTCCAAGAAATCTACACAAAAACCCCCAAAATAAAGCACACAAAAATTACCATTTTGGCCATTACAAACCCCCATTTCGAAAATGGGTTTGAAAACATGAAAATCAAGCTCTAGGTGAGCTAAAGAACATAAAATGAAGAGATGGGTCCAAGCTCTAACCTTGAGCTTGCTGAACAAGAAGAATGGAGGTTGAAGATGATGAATAGTGCAATGGTTTGGCTCCAAAAACACTCCAAACGAAGCTTAAGAAGAGAGGAAGAGAATGGCGTAGACGGATCGGAGATTGGAGCTCTCTAGCTAGATGATTTCCAAGGGAGAAGACCAAGGAGAAAACTCTTCATTTCTTCACTCTAGGTCAAAAGGTTGCAGGAAATGGGAAAAGAATGGAGGAGAGAGAGTAAGAGACTATATATAGTGTCTGGAAGTGGGTCCCCTAAGCAGTGGAACTTAAAATGCTTAAAACATGGTCTTGTGGACCCCAGATGGAGTCGACGAAGAAGAACAAAACGATCGTCGAAAAATCTAGTTTCGGAAAAGTATAATTTTGACATAGTTTCACGACTCTGAAAAGTGTGCCCAGATTTTGCATGAAAAGACAGATTTACCCTTATTGGGCCAAAACTTGGGTTTCTGGGCCTCAAATGCATGCAGGTTAAAAACGAAAGTTGTCACAAATAATAAAACCATTCAAGATCAATAAAAATCACAACCACATCAAAGTACTAGAACAAAAACTCATTCTTACTCGTGTACTCAGGGCGTTCCTAAGCGTGTCTGACTCATACTAAATGTCCTCAAAATCTCCAAAGTTATAATCCAGACTAATTCTAATCACATTCTATCCCAACTAGTACTAAGACTCACTTAAGACTAAACACTCACTTAATTAGTACTAATCGAGTTGGTCTGGGTCGGGGTCTAACATCCTCCACCCTTTAGGATATTTGGTCCACCAAATATAAATAATTTTACCTCTGGTAACAGGTGTGGATACTTTTTCTGGACTTGATCTCAATTCCCACGTGGCTTCTTCTGGCTCATGGTTTTCCCAAAGTACCTTGACCCAATGGATGGTCCGATTTCTCAATTCATGCTCTCTGGTGTCGATGATTCTTACCGGTTTCTCCACATATGAAGCGTCTTCTCGAATCTCTAAAGGCTCGTGTGGAAAAATGCGAGAAGGGCTGTGAACATACTTCTTGAGCATGGAGACGTGAAAAACATTATGTACCCCAGAGAGTTCCAGCGGTAACGCAACTCTGTAAGCAACACTTCCAATCTTGTTCAAAATCTCATATGGGCCAATGTATCTACTGGACAATTTTCCTTTCTTTCCAAATCTTAAAGTGCCTCTGACCGGTGAGACTTTCAAGACTACCTTGTCCCCCACTTCAAACTGTAATTCTCTCCGGCGAGTGTCAGCATAACTCTTCTGCCTGCTTCGAGCGATCTTCGATATGTCCTGAATCTGTTTAACCCTGTCGCTTGTCTCTCCAACTGTCGTCGGTCCATTAAAGCTACGCACACCGACTTCTTCCCAACAAACTAGAGTTCTGCATCTCCTACCATAGAGTGCCTCAAAAGGTGCCATTCCAATGCTAGAATGGTAGCTATTGTTGTA
Source organism: Umbellularia californica (assembly GCA_028538565.1). Taxonomy (NCBI): domain Eukaryota; kingdom Viridiplantae; phylum Streptophyta; class Magnoliopsida; order Laurales; family Lauraceae; genus Umbellularia; species Umbellularia californica. The sequence goes on along the minus strand of JAPQWN010000005.1, from coordinate 35,139,315 downwards.
TGCGAACTCACAAAGAGGTAGGTTCTCATCCCACTGAAACTTGAAATCCAATACACAAGCACGCAGCATATCTTCAAGAGTCTGTATCGTCCGCTCTGACTGACCATCTGTCTGAGGATGATACGCTGTGCTGAACTGAAGTTTGGTACCCATGGATTCAAGAAGAGATTTCCAAAATCTCGAAACAAATCTACTATCTCTGTCGAAGGTGATGGAGACAGGTTGGCCATGCTTACTAACAATCTCGTCAATGAATAGTCTTGCAAGTGGTGCCATATGCATCTTATTCCCAGTCTTCATCGGAATAAAGTGAGAAGACTTCGTAAGACGGTCTACTATAACCCAAATCGCATTGTTTCCTCTCTTGGTATTAGGCAAACAGGAGACAAAATCCATAGTGATATGCTCCCATTTCCACTCCGGAATCTTTAAAGGCTGTAACAAACCAGGAGGCTTCTGGTGTTCTGCCTTGATCATCTGACAAGTCAAGCAACGAGACACAAAAGCTGCTATCTCTCGCTTCATATTATTCCACCAAAATCTACTCTTCAAGTTATGGTACATCTTCGTGCTACTCGGATGTATAGAGTATCTCGTATGGTGAGCTTCGGTCATAATTTCATTTGTCAAATCATCTACATTTGGTACACACAACGGGTCACGAAAATACAACACTCCCTCAGAAATCCTGAAATCTGGATGTTCTGCAATCTGATCCACAATCTTGGCCAATTCTGGGTCTTGCAACTGACTATCTTTGATTCTCTGGACGAAGGTAGGCTCAGACACAGTCATATTTGCCAATAAAACACCTCTCCTCAAGTGTTGTACTTCCACCCCAAGTTCTTCAAACTGTTGGAAAACACTAACTCCTCTCAAGCTGGCCATAACTGCTGACTTTCTGCTCAACGCATCTGCTACAACATTCACTTTGCCCGGATGATACTTGATTGGGAAGTCATAATCTTTTATATACTCCATCCACCGTCTCTGCCTTATATTCAACTCCTTCTGTGAAAACAAATATTACAAACTACGGTGGTCTGAATGTACTTCGAACTTCTCTCCATAGAGGTAGTGCCTCCACATCTTCAAAGCAAAAACTACTGCCGCCAACCCCAAGTCGTGAGTTGCATAATTTACCTCATGACTTTTCAACTGTCTCGAGCCATAGGCAATCACTTTGCCATCTTGCATCAATACACAGACTAATCCCACATTGGACGCATCCGTAAAAACAACAAATCCACCGCTGCCCGATGGTAATGTGAGGATTGGGGCTGTGGTTAACCTTTTCTTCAACTCTTGAAAACTGCCTTCACACTGATCGGTCCAAACAAAAGTTACATTCTTCCGGGTCAATTTCGTCAAAGGAGCTGCAATGGACGAAAAACCTTGGACAAATCTCCGATAGTATCCTGCTAACCCCAAAAAGCTTCTAATTTCCGTCACACTGCTAGGCCTCTTCCACTCAATAACTGCTTCTATCTTGGCCCGGATCAACTGCTAATCCTTCTCTCGAAATGATGTGACCCAAAAAGGCAACTTGCTCAAGCCAGAATTCACATTTGTTCAACTTAGCATAGAGCTGATGGTCTCTCAAAAGCTGTAACGACGTCCTCAAGTGCTCTTCATGCTCCTCTTTACTCTTAGAATACACGAGGACATCATCAATGAACACCACTGTAGAGTGATCTAGGAACTCTGCAAAAACCTTGTTCATGAGAGCCATGAAGACTGCGGGTGCATTTGTCAAGCCAAAGGGCATCACTAAGAACTCATAATGCCCATATCTCGTTCGGAACGCTGTCTTCGCCACATCAGACTCTCTAACCCGCAACTGATGATACCCTGATCTCAAGTCTATCTTGGAAAAGTGTGCTGCTCCTTGCAATTGGTCAAATAATTCATCTATCCTTGGCAAGGGGTATTTGTTCTTGACGGTCACATGATTCAACCTTCTATAGTCGATGCACATTCTAAGACTTCCATCCTTCTTCTTCACAAAAAGAACCGGCGCTCCCCAAGGTGAAACACTTGGCCTTATAAAGCCTTTGCTAAACAATTCTTGCAATTGAAGTTTCAATTCACCTAACTTTGCAGGAGCCATCCTATAAGGTGCAATTGAGATCGGTGCAGTCCCTGGAAGGAGTTCAATAGTAAACTCAACTTCTCTAACTGGTGGTAAACCCGGGATTTCTTCTGGAAAAACATCCGGAAATTCACACACTACGGGGATATACTCCACCCCTTAGGACTGTTTATCCTCCGTGATAAACGCTATAAATGCCTCACAACCACTGCCCACCAATCTGTTAGCTTACAAAGCTGAAATAAAACTGCTAGAAGACTTCTTCCTATTGCCCTGAAACATCAACTCTGTCTGTGGCCCTTGCAATTTGAATGTGATGGTCTTACCAAAACAATCCATGGTAGCATGATAGGTCTCTAACCAATCCATGCCTAAAATAATATCAAAATCATGCATGTCTAAAATGATGAGATTGGCCAGTAAACTGATATCTCCTAACAATATCAGACAACTAGGGTAATAGGTGGTACAAACAACATGTCTACCTATTGGTGTAGTGATAGTCAAAATGAAATCCAATTCTGTATGCTGTGCATCAATCTTCTTTGCAAACAAAGGGGATAGAAAAGAGTGTGTGGATCCTGGATCAAATAAGATCTGTGCTTCTACTCCACAAACAAAAAGTTTACCTTCAATGATGTCACCTGCTGCTTCAGCCTCAGCACGGTTGATATTGTACGCACGTCCCTGCTGGTTTGGCCTAATCTGTGGCTGAATCTGCCTGCCCTGATTGTTCCGATTCTGAGGTGGACGAACATTCTGATTCTACACTTGCCTGCCTTGCTGCTGCTGTTGCTGTGGTGGTCTTACTTGATTCTGAGCTGGTATTGCCTGATTCTGTGGTGCTGTTTGTCTTGGCTGCTGATATCTGTTGGCTTGACTCTGAAGGTGTTGGCAATCCTTGATTGCATGGTCCATTCCTCCACACTTGAAGCAAGCACCCGTTGCCTTGCGGCATTCGTGGGTAGGGTGATTCTTGCTGCAGTGATTGCAACCACTTTGTCTGACTTGATTAGATTCTTGTCTTGGCTTTTTGCCGTTTTGTTGCTTTTGGTTCTGCTGCTGGTAGTGCTGCTTCCTATCCTGGATTATCTCATTGTTGAACTCTTCAAATTTATATGCCCGACTAACTGCTTCATCAAAGGTGGCTGGTGGAATCACTCCCGTGACATCCCTCTTGAGAATGTGATTTAGCCCTTCCAAAAACTTGTCAATCTTCTTATGCTCCGTATCTATTAACTCGGTAGCATAGTGAGCAAGCCTCTCAAACTTCGTAACATACTCTAGAACTGACATACTTCCTTGCTTCAACTGTTGAAATTCGACTGCCTTCTGTCTCTTAAGATGAGAAAGGACATACTTGTTGGTGAAATGAGTCTTGAAGGTCATCCAAGCTATCTCATCTGCCATGACCTGGTATGGCTCTTTAACTATCTACCACCAATCGTCTGCAAGTTCGTAGAATAGAGAAGCTGTGAGGTTCACCCTCTCCCTGCCCGTGCAAACAAAAACGTCAAAAATCTTTGCAGTGTTAGTGAGCCAATCATCTGCGGTCAAAGGGTCCTCTTGACCTGAGAACTCCTTGGGTCCCCTCTTCCGGAATCTCTCAAGGAGAGCATTAGGGTCATCAACTCTATTTTGGTACACAACATTTGGTGGAACTTGATGTTGAGGTCTGTTTTGGAGGACTTCCAGAAGTTGCCTCTGAACTTGAGCCATCTCCTCATCTTTCTTTGCCATTTGCTCTTGGAATTTTGCTTGTGTCTCATTGGCCTGTTTTTGTTGATCTATCATAGCTTGCATGAGTGCTTGGAATTGAGTAGCAGCAGGATTCTTAGACGGATCTGTCTCATTGTTATTACTAACTGAAGCATGATGGTTTGGAGCTTTTCTTGGAGACATGATGCTGTAAGACAATTTGTTAGCACATATATAAGCATAATTGGGTTGGTCAACTTGTCTAAACAAACGTTCTAACGAACTCACGAATCCTTGCTACATTCCTAAGATTTTCTAGTTTCTTTTAAGTGCCTGAAACAAGTCCCGCTCTGATACCAGTCCTGTTGCGACCCTGGACCAAGGCCCAGGCCCGTGACGGGCGGAGATGTGATTAACTAACACAAAACACACCGCCGCTATTATTTTTCCCACAGGTTTCCGCGGTGAGGATCCCAAAACACGAGTCGAACTCACACGAATGCGTATGCGGAAGCGTGTAGCAAAACGAATCACAAAATTCTTAAATAATAAGATGCAAGAGAAAATATAATATCGAGACTTGGTATCAAAAGATAATGTCAACAAAGCATTCCTACCATGATTAAATTTCAACATTTAAACAAAGTATTTTACTTCCAATTACAAAACCCTGAGAGGCCAACAAAGGCCAATACAACAATTACAATCCCAAAAAGAATAACCCGAACTAGGCGAAACGAGAATCAAGGTCCAGACCGGCGTCTAGATGACGTCGTTGGGCTGCCACTCATGTGCTGGGGGTGGCTCAATATCATCCCTCGAGCACTCCTCGTCAAGCGTGAACTCTCCTGCACCTGGACATCAAATAACAAGCATCAAACACTACGGTTTGGCAAATAAACAATTTAGGCATGAATATGAGAAATAGTGCTAAGATAGTCAAGATTTAAATATACGTTTCAAGTTTACGAAACTAGCATGAATACTTATAATATCATGAAAAGATAAATCCACATTGAGCTCATCCTTTCTCCGTCATACATGATGACAAGAGCAAGCACGCACGATAAGCACGACACGAAAGAACACGATCCCACGCCACACAAGGTAGACGGGGTATCCGGCTGCGGAACCGGATCACGAACACGCACGATGTGTAATACAATACACGACTAGTCTGCAGACAGTCCACATGTTTAAGGACCCCCAGGTAGTGGATCAAGCTAAAAGGGCAGTCCAAGCTCAGTGGTATTAACTTATATCATGAATGCACAAAACACGGCCATGCACGTTCGAGATCACGAAAAAACAAGAGGGAGATCATTTATAAAACACAACACGACGGGACTAGCAAAATAGCATAATATTAATGCTTAGCAAACTTAAGAAATGATTCCCTTTTTTGATTCTTGAAACACGTCTTAAAACAAGCTTAAACTTGAAATCCATACGAGAACATGATAACACATGAAGCATCAAATCAAGAGTGTGAACGAAATCCATCAAGCATAGGCTAAGACTGTTCATTGACCTTTGTGAAGTTGAAACCCAAATGTCAGAATTTACATAGCTTGATGTCCCCGAAGGTAAGGTACACACTTGGAATTCCAATTTACACAACATCAATTAAAAGTCTAAAGCATAGTCTAGTTTTCAATTTCCAAGAGATTTAGAAAAAGATTGAAAATCCAAGACTTTGAGCATCAGGTTCGCTCGAGCGGTCGAACCATCGCTCGAGCGGACTCCAGACAAAAACTTGTTCGCACGAGCCAACCCTTAAGTTCGCTCGAGCGGACATGTTTCTGCTCGAAATCCTTCAAACAGAGGCATGTTCGCTCGAGCGGACCTTATGGTCGCTCGAGCGAACAGGCTTTTGCCTGAATGCGTCTGAGTGCAGAAAATGCAAGTGTGTCATGACCAACAATATGATTTAACTAAAAAGGTTCGGTTGGTCAATGAGTTCTGTCGCGACCCCGGACCGAGGCCCGAGCCCGTGACTGCACGGCGGCATGATTAACTACCACATAAAACACCGCCGCTTTTATTTTTCCCACAGGTTTCCGCGGTGAGGATCCCAAGACACAGTCGAGCTCACACGAATGGATATGCGGAAGCGTGTAGGAAAACATGTCACACAAATCTTAGACAATGAGATACAAGAGAAATTATAATATCAAGACTTGGTAACAAAAGAGAATGTCAACATAGCATTCCTACCATGATTAAGTTTCAACATTTAAACCAAGTGTGTTAATACAAGTTACATAACCCAGAGAGGCCAACAGAGGCCAATACAAAAATAGATCCCAAAAGAATATCCCAACTAAGTGAACGAGACATCACGATCCCGACCGGCGTCTAGATGACGTTGTTGGGCTGCCACTCGTGTGCTGGGGGTGGCTCAACAGCCTCCTCCGAGCACTCCTCGTCACGCGTGAACTCTCTTGCACCTGGACACCAAAATAACAAGCATCAAACACGACGGTTTGGCAAATAAACAATTTAGGCATGAATATGAGAAGTAATGCTAAAACAATTCAAGATCTAGATACACGTTTCAAGTTTACGAAACTAGCATGAATACTTATAATATCATGAAAAGATAAATCCATATTGAGCTCATCCTTTCTCCGTCATACATGATGACAAGAGCAAGCACGCACGACAAGCACGACACGATAAACACGATCCCACGCCACACAAGGTAGACGGGGTATCCGGCCGCGGAACCGGACCACGAACACGCACGATGTGTAATATAATACACGACTAGTTTGCAGACAGTCAACAAGTTTAAGGACCCCCAGGTAGTGGATCAAGCTAAAAGGGCAGTCCAAGCTCAGTGGTATTCACTTATATCATGAATGCACAAAAACACGGCAATACACGTTCGAGAACATGACAAAACAAGAGGGAAATCATTTATCAAATGTATCCTGACAAAACTAGCAAAATAGCATAATATAAATGCTTAACAAGCTTAAGAAATGATTCCCTTTTTCTTATTCTTAAAACACGTCTTAAGACAAGCTTAACTTGAAATCCATACGAGAGCATGATAATACACGAGGCATCAAATCAAGAGTGTAAACGAAATCCATCAAGCATAGGCTAAGACTGTCCATTGACCTTTGTGAAGTTGAAACCCAAATGTCCGAATTTACATGGCTTGATGTCCCCGAAGGTAAGGTACACATTTGGAATTCCAATTTACATAACTTCAATTAAAAGTCTAAAGCATAGTCTAGTTTTCAATTTCCAAGACATTTAGGAAAGAATTAAAAATCCAAGCTATGAGCATCAGGTTCGCTGAGCGGTCTTACCATCGCTCGAGCGGACCCCAAACAGAAACTTGTTTGCACGAGCCAACCCAAAAGTTCGCTCGCGCGGACAGGTTTCTGCTCGAAACCTTCAAAACAGAGGCATGTTCGCTCGAGCGGACCCTATGGTCGCTCGAGCGAACAGGCTTCTGCCTGGACGCGTCTGAGTGCAGAAACTGCACTTTTTTTCTTCCATTCACTTGCATTTTTCTTCCCTCTTCTCCTCACTTCTGAACCAAATAAACCCCTGAGCCACCATGCTCACCAAGGGTCAAAACACAACATTTAATCCATAATGAAACCATTCAATGCATAGAGAAACATCAAGACATTCTCATGAATAAAAATCATAAAATTTACAAAATCAACATGGTTCTAAGAACTTGATAAATCATTGATGACAATACTAATAGGGAAACTGAAATACATGGCTTGAAAGGATATAGACATAACTTGCATGAGGAAAACTAACATGAAAATCATATCTTAATGAAGAAAATGGAACCCTAATGCAATATACATGGAAAATCCCAAAAAGTTCACTTGCCTCTATCCAAAGCCAAAGAAAGCTTCACAAAAACCAACAATGAAGAGGTGCTCCACGGAATCTACACAAAACCCCCAAAGTAGAGCACACAAAAATCATCATTTTGACCACTACAAACCCCCATTTCGAAAATGGGTTTGAAATCATGATAAACAAGCTCTAGGTGAGCTAAAGAACATCAATTGGAAAGAATGAAGGAAAACACCAACCTTGAGCTAGCCAAACAAGAGGAAAATAGGTAGAAGATGATGAATAGTGCAATGGCTTGGCTTCAAAAACACTCCAGCTGTAGCTTGAGAAGAGAGGAAGAGGATGGTGGTCTTGGATCTTGATTTGGAACACTATAGCTAGATCATTTCCAAGGGAGAAGACCAAAGAGGAAAGCTCTCCACTCACTTGCTCTAGGTCAAGAAAAATTGCAGAGATTGGAAAAAGAGAAAGGAAGGAGAGGAAGGGTTTATATAGTGTCTGGAAGTGGGTCCCCTAAGCAGTGAAACTTGGAACGCTTAAAACATGTTCTTGTGGACCCCGGATGGAATCGACGAAGAAGAACAAAACGATCGTCGAAAAATCTAGTTTCGAAAAAGTATAATTTTGACATAGTTTTACAACTTCGAAAAGTGTGCCCAGATTTTGCATGAAAAGACAGGTTTACCCTCATTGGGCCAAAACTTGGTTTTCCAGGCCTCAAATGCATGCAGGCTAAAAACGAAAGTTGTCACAATTAATAAAACCATTCAAGATTAATACAAATCACAACCACACCAAAGACCTAGAACAAAAACCTTTCTTACTCGTGTACTCAGGGCGTCCCTGAGCGTGTCTGACTCATACTAAACATCTTCAAAATCCCCAAAGCTATAATCCAGACTAAGTCTAATCATATTCTAACCCAACTAGTACTAAGGCTCACTTAAGACTAAACACTCACTTAATTAGTACTAATCGAGTTGGTCTGGGTCGGGGTCTAACAAGTTCCAAGGCCTTAAGGTTTGTCTAAGTATCTAACTTTAGGAATCCACCTAAGGTCTTGAGATGGTTGGTCTTTGAGGTCTATCTTAAAAGTCTCACCAACTTTAGGAGATTTGACTTGATAAATTTTCAATTTAGACTTATCACCATGATAATGAGATTTGACTAATTTTAGCTTTGATTGGTGATTAGTCTTTTGAAGTTGGTGACTTTTCTTAGTAGGGGATTGATTTCTTTTCTTCTTATTTCCTCCCTTTAATTAACTTTTGAATTTTAGATTTAACTTTGCAACTTTCTTCAAAAGTTCTTTCATTTGTTGAGTTAGGGGAGGTAGGTTGAGAAGCTTTTTCTTGATAGATTCTTTTATATTAGTTTTAACTTGTTTAAGCTTTTTAGAATCTATCTTAGGAGACTCCTTTTTAATAGGTTTAACTTGTTTAATCTTCTTGGAGTCTTCCTTGATTTTTAGTGTCTTATCCATCATAGAGTTAGATTTTACTTTCTTAGGTTCATAGATTGGTTTAGACACATGGCTTATCCTTAGTTTGCACTCAAACCTAAAATACCCTTCAATGCCACAATAATTACATTTTGTTTTGGGCAAAGGAGAGTGAGTGCCAGAGAATGAGGACTCACCTTTCACAAATGTGTTAATGACTTTAGGACCATGTGAAGTATACTTATTAAATCCAAGGCCCGTCCTATCTCCTTGAGATTTACCCAATCTAAATAGTTTTTCAAATTTCTCTTCACCATGGGTAAATTTGCACTCATACTTTTGTTTGTACCTTTCAAGTTGAGTGACTTGTTCTTTAGGATTGAATTTTCATTTTTAACTTTTGTTTGTTCATTTTCAATTCCCTTAAAGTTGTTTAGTTCTTCATGGGCAAGTTTTAATTCAAATTTAAGTTCATTAATAACATTGGATCCAAGTTCTTGAGTTTTTATCTTATTAGATAAATTTTCCTTAGTGATAGTTAACTTAGATTCAAGATTGTTAATGTCTTTATCTTGCATTTGTAATTGATCTCTTAGTTTAGAATTTTCCTGATTAAGATTATCATAACTTATCTTAATTTCATTTAATTCTTCTTGAGCATTAGATAAATTATGCAAAGAGATCATAAACTTAGAGTCTACACAATTTATTAATTCTTCTTTCTCTCTAAGTTCATTTTTTAAAGAAACTAATTCTTTGTTTAGACTTTTAGATTTTTCTTCTAATCTTTTATTCTTCTTAACATGCTCTAGGGAAAATGTACATAAATCATTATAGGCTTGTTGAATGTCATCTTGATTTTCATCATTTTCTTCTTCATTTGATTCAAATTTAGATTCATTAAATTCATAGTTTGAATTTCCAAATGTTGGAAGAAGGAATGGTCTAGAAGAATCTACAAGGGAATCTATACAATCTATCTTAGTGGAATCCATTGAAATGATTTTCAAGATTAGTACAACTCGGGTCTAAACTCTAGGTTTTTACACCTAATCAAGAGTTCCAAACACTTGATCCTAATATTAGAGCACGAGGCTCTGATACCAATTGAAAGTTCCGGATCCTAACCCTAGAGAGGGGGGGGGGGGGGGGGGGGGGGGGGGTGGGGGTGGGGGGGGGGGGGGTGAATAGGGTGAGCTATAACTTAATGACCAATTATGCCAATTTTAAACTTTTTTAAAACAATTAGCCACTTGTGATGATTAACAAATAAAATGTGGAAGCTAAACAACAACAATCACCACAAAAGCATTCACCATAACACAATCATTTGTAGTGGTTCGGCCTCAATGCCTACATCCACTACCGGCTTTTTAATCTACACCCAACCGGATTTTCACTATTTATGCTTTTCAAATGGCTAAGCAATAACTACTACAATATGTTTTCCAAGGATAAGCAATAACCTTACAATGTTGTTTTTCAAGGCTAATTAACAACAACCTATACAAGATGCTTTTCTAGGCTAAGCAATAACCTTCACACAATGCTTTTCTTAGGCTAAGCAATAACCTTTACAATCAAATGATTTCTCTCAAGAAAGTGTTTCACAAAGCACTCTAAGAGATTACAATTAAAGCTCAATTTAATTGCCTCTAGATTAGGCGAATATGAAAGTGTAAAGCAAACTCACACAAACACTATGAATGCAAAGATGTATGCTTATGAAGTGAGTGTGTGGAAACTTCAATCAATATTAAAAGTTTAATACACATAAAAAGATTTGATTGAAGTAATATGCAAATCACATGTACCAAATACAAACTTGTTGAAGATATGAAATCAAAAGCTCACAAGTTGTATGAAATTAATTATGTCTAAACATGTGATGCATATTCAATGTTGTTTTAAAAAACAAACTAATTTAACTAAAGTTCAAATGAATGAAAACAACAAAGATGATTCAAACAAGTTAATGAAACATGTTTATAAAACAAATCAAAGTTTTTGACAAAACATGTTTTATAAAGTATTAAAACAAACTTGTTTAGAAATCAAGGTGAAGAATCCAATGACTTAAATCAAAGATTAAAGGAGTAGAGGATTCAACACATCATAGTTTATATGCTAAAATCATTTACCAAAGATTAAACAAAGCATAAAACAATGATTATAAAAAGGCAAAGCTTACTTGGTGGTTTAACTTCATTAATCCAAGCTTTAGCTTTCCTTAATGACCCTTAGCCTTCTTTAGCTTGATCCCCTTTCTTTTCCCTCAAAATACCTCAAGAAGGGCTGCAAAGATCATCACTTGGGGCTAAGGAATGAGCTTCTTTTTATAGAAAAATTTGTTCAACGGCTACCTGTCGGTTAGCCGACATCTAGGGGTCGGTTAACCGACACCCCCAACAGTCACAGGCCAACGGTAATATTTTCGAAAATTTACTGACCATAAAGCATGGTTCGGTTAGTCGAGGCCTGACCGACACCCTAACCGCCAACGTAAACTTGGTCAGAACACTCCTCTCTGGTTTTCTAACCGAGAGAGCTTCGGTCATGTTCAGAAGCAAGGTCGGTTAACCGAGCCCTGACCAACATGCTGACTGACAGAAAAGATCTGAAATTTGTAGCACTTTGGAATTCTAACCGAGAACACTTTGTCGGTTGACCTTGGTCCACTTGTCGGTTAGCCGACACTCAGCTTGTCTGTTGACCGACAGCCTAAGACAAAAATCCCAACTTTTGTATTTTTCAAAGTAAATTTCTTGTGGGATCTTTGGGCCATGAAACCAAGCATGGAAACATGATTTAAACCAATCCAAGTGCTTTAAAATCATGAAACATAAAATCCTAAATAGATTTGAAAGTTTAAAACAAATGGCTAGCTTGATTTATAAAATCCTTTTTAAAATTAAAAATGCATCCAATGTTTAAAACCAAAACATGCATAAATCATAAGGTGTACAAGATTTAAAGCAATGCATGAGTAAATTAAGATTTCAAGATTTCTAAAACAATGCATGTGTGAAAATTCAAATGATGAATAAAATGAATAATGCATCCATCAAATTGCAATACACAAAATCCCTAACAATCTCCCCCTTTGCAATTTGATGGCAAACCTTACTGAACACTAATTACTCACACATAGTCTTCAGCTCCTCCTTAGTTGGGCATGGCTTGAAATCTTCTTTGCATGCTTCTTCACTTAGCTTGGGCTTCAATCTTCTTGATGCTTGGAGCTTGATCATTCTACAAGCTTTCATCTATCTTTTTTTGGCCAAGCATCTCTTCTTTAGCTCCCAAGCTTTCTTCTTTTATCTCTCCCCCTTTGACCATGCATTCTCTTTGTAAGACCCCAACCCGAGTGACCCCGATTAGTGCTAATTAAGTCGCGTGTTAGTGCTAAGCGTGTTTGGTAGAACTTGACTAAGTTGGATTAGTATAGTTCTTGTTATAGCTTTGGGGAATTTTTAAAGTGCTTGTGTTTAGTGGGGTCCTTTCGAGGTTCCCTTTTGATAGCTCTGCATTAATTTGGGAATTTTCCCGAGACCCCAATGAGTTGTGTTTCTACTCCGTTTTACTTGTCCCGCTAATCCCTACAACTTTCATGTTGATCCCGTACCCGTTCGGAACCTCGAAACCCGATTTTCTTGCATTGAGGGCAAAACAGTCTTTTTACATGAAATCTGTACCCAAAACTTGATATTCCCGAAATCCGCGAAACATATACTTCTTGGAAACTAGATATTTCGGTGATCACTTTTCCCTTCTTCATCGTTTTCGTTCGAGATCCCGAAATTAGTGATTTCAGCCCTTAGAGATTCCCGTTGGTGGAGCCCACACCCAACTTGTATAAAAAGGAACCCTTCTCTGTCATTCCCCTTTTTTCCAGCACAAGAGCAACTAAGACCTAGGGTTTCCATCTCTTTCTTTTCTCCTTGCTTCTCCACCATCAAAGCATCACCCACCTTACCCAAATCAAGAAAGGGAAGTCATCATCTTCTTCCTCTCCACTAGTGCTCTCCATTGATATAATCTTTCAAGGGGAACCTCCACTCTAAGGCCTTCTTTGAGATAGTCTTGCTCATTTGAGGAGCTTCCTAGTAAGTTTTCCTTCTCAATCTTGTATCATTGTGTTTTCCTAGCTCTAAAGAAGCTCTATCCTCTTTATTGAAGCTTTCTTTTTCCTATTCCTTGTTTGACCCATTTTAGGGTTTGCATTTGGGGGTTTTTGTGTAGATTGCATTCTTGGCTTGGAAGAGTGTCTAGAAGCTTGATTTCCTTGATTAGAGATCTAGAGGCAAGTGGAATAATTAGATGTTTGAGCTTTGGAATGTTTTCATGACATGTATAGTTGATTTGTATCTCCATTAATGATTTGTTTTCTTGCATTTAATGTGAAATAAATGCTCTTGAAAATGGTTAGTTGGCTCTTTATTATCTTGAGATGTGGTTATAGCACTTGTTTTATCCCTTGCTTAGGACTTAAATGGATCACTGTGGTTGTAGTTATTCTCCTTCTATTTGGGTTGGAATGTGGAAAGGAAGGAAGTGATTAGAGAGTGGTTTGTAGAAGCTTTGATATGGGGGAAGTGTTAAAGGTTGAATTGGAGGAACTTTTTAGCTCATGTTGTTGCAGGAAAATGAATGGAGAATGAAAGAAATTGGTTTGGAGAAGGGAGGATCTGAATCTAAACCCAGTGAGGAAATTCCTGTGACGGGCGGTCAGCTGGCGGTCACCCAGCGGCTAGCCGTCTGGTGACTGGCGGCTAACCGAAGCAGTTTCGGTCACTTTTCCAGAAAGCTGCAACCTCGCGGTCAGCTAGCGGCTAACCGTCGAATACATCGGCAGCTAACCGCCAACCAATCGAAATGAGGCGGTCACAATTCCAGAGAGCTGAAATCCCACGATCAGCCTCACGGTCAGCAAAGCGGTTAACCGCCGGATTCACTGGCGGCTAACCGCCATCTGACCGCAAGGTAACCGAAATTCCCTGAATTCTATGAATAAAGGGGGGTTGAAGGGAGCTTCCATCCCATTGCTTGTGAACCTTTCTGAGAGTAATGGGCACCGCTCACCTGGGAATGTGTTCGAAGCAGAGATGAAAGGTTTGTTGGGAGCCCGTTCGAGAGAGAAACCACATCACAGAAATTCATTTAAGCATTGAGGCTACTATAGTGTATAAGGAACCCGGCATGTCTTCCAAACCCAAAGAGTACCAAGTTTTCTTTATTATACCGACATACAGGATCCCTACTCACCTTGAATTAGTTTTAAACCCCGATATTTTGAAAGTCTATTTCAACTGTTTATTCCAGAAATTTATGAATTAAAATTTATCGATTCCGAAAGCATTGTATTTGTACTTGCACTCTTTTTATAGTCCCGAAATGCATGCCCGACATGATGTGACCCGATATTGAAATGATGTTTGTGTCTTGAGCACCCCATTTTGCTCGTCTATACGATTTCATCGTAAGTGTTTTATACATGCCCGATTTCTTGCATATGACCTATGAGTCGACACCACTAAGCTTGGATAACCTTGTCAGTCTGATCCACTGACTTGGAGATCCCTTCCCGTCCCGCCAGCTGCAGCATGGATTTCGATACCCAGTTTATTAACAGTGGTCCCGTCCTGACACCTGGCTCGCTCCCGTGGTTCCCGATATCCGGTTCGCTACCGTGATTCCCGACACCCGATTTGCTACCGTGGTCCCGTCCCGTATTATTGTATATGTATATGTAAATTGGTTGCACCTCCTCACTTCGATGACTGAGGTCAACACCCGATACTCTCGTCACTTCGGTGATAGAGGATTTAGCTTCTTGTGGATGCCATCTTGATTGTTTCCCGAGTTCCTTGACTACCTTACATGTTTTATGACTGCATGTGCGTTTTAATTTAATGATTCATTTACTTTTTGAAAGTCACTGTTTAAACAGGTTTATATGTTTTCCAAGGTAAAGGCTTTTATTATCGAATGTTTATATCTTTTCACCCACCTGCCAGACCGTCGTATCTGACCCTTTGCTTTGGTACTCAGGTCCCGTTGTTGGTTTCCCCGAGGAGGAGCCAGAGGAGGCGGTCGGAGAACCGCAACCGCTAGTTGAGTGGCGTGCTGCCGATGTTATGTAAACATCGGGTTGTTGAGATGTGAAACATTTTGGGGGTGGTTGGATTTATATTTTTGGTGGATATTGTTTTGTCTAATTGGCCTTTGTTGGCCTCCTTTTTTTGGGAATTGTAATTAAATCATCTTTTGATTAAACTTTAATATGTAATTTTGGGTTACGCTATCGAACATTGCTCATTCTGATACTTGTTATTCAAATGTAATCAGTCTTGTCATGTTGGAAATGAAATACATGCATGATTTACTACACGCTTCCACAATTATACTATATGGTTATGTGTATTGGAAAAATCCTCACCGCAGACACCTGTGAGAAATCACGTGCACGGGTAATGTGTGTTCTTTTATTAACCCGTGTACGCTTGGGCATCAAACATACCTTTTCTTATTTACTTCACAATTAGTCCCGATCCCGGATTGGTCCCCAAACCCGGTCCGGGGTCGCGACACTCTTCCTTTGGCAAGATATGCATTCTTTCTTCCCTTGTATACTCACTCCCCCTTGGAGATTGAATATTTTCTCCACCTTTGGAGCTTGAGTATTTTCTCCCCCTTTGCCATTAAATTGCAAAATACCAATTGAAGAGGGATTGGAATATCTTCAAGACCCTTGAGGACCCAAATGGTACCTACACATATGAAACAAGGAAAATACCTTTTAGTAGCACCTGTTAACAAAAGAAATCGAAAATGAAAGTCATAACAGGAATCATGTATGGATGGCAAGATATAAGGGTAGCAGAGCCAATACATGGGTGAATTTGATCAAAACTAATACTTCCTATGAAGATTTACAGTCCCCCTCAATCCATACTCTTCTTTTGTCAAACTTTTGACAAAGATATAACTATTTGGTTCAAGAAGAAGATGGTTTTACCAATTTAGGGTAAACTTCAAGGAAAGGATTAGATTCCAAATGACTATAAAGCTCAATATGATCAAATTACCAATATAAAGAGCAAGGTCAAGAGGATAAACAATCATGGATACCAATTGGAATAAAAAGAATATACCAATTGAGATTCAATGGATATGACAATTAACTCAATCACTCTTAAATGGAGTTAAGGGAATATAACTGCTAGGATTAATCCAAATTAGAGCTATCCATGATGTTATGGGGAATACTAAACATAGCATTAATCAATATAACTATGAAAATCATATGCTATGAAGGTTATGAAATCATTTCATACATTCATTAAATATAACTGTGATACACAAGATGAATGAAATGAAGTTCAATCATGAAGCCAACTTCACCATTAACCAACCAAAATTATGAAAACATAAACATGGTGGTCATGTGATTTACCTATAAGTGCATGAGAGGTGGCAATCATGAAAGTTTATGATGCTAATGAAATGTGACATGGAATAAAAACATATAACTATCAATTTCAATCTAATGTACACAAGGTCTATCACAATCTCAAGAAATGACATCAATTGGAAATTATACTAATTGAAACCAATTGAAAAAGATACCAATTCATTACCAATTGAATTATGAAAACATGATTAAGAGCATAGATGTGACAAACACAATATCCATCAAGCAACATAAATGTATATTCATCACTTAGAATAATATAACTAATGAGCATAGTGATGAACATGAGAAATTGCATTTAGAAATATATATAACTTGGTAGAGGATGCAATTTACAAAAGTGTCAAATCATATGAATTCAACAACTAAGAAATCCATCAAATAAAAGATATAACTATGAAATACAAGGAATGGATTTCAAAGAGGTTCATATGATTAAACACTACTATGAAGTTGAAACATGTATAAGAATGACATCACAAGGAAAATACACATGAATCAACATCATAACCATCCATTTAAAAAAAAATGACTAGAAAGCATAGATGATGGATTTGAAAGTTCTAGTATGATATCTATAATTCTAACTAAAGAGCACGACCATACATGGAACTATATGACATTTGCATAAAAAGAATGAAACCAAATAAGCAATGATGCAAATAGCATATAACAAGTATTTCCTTCTAAAAGATATAATCATAAACACAAGGAAATAAACTCAAAGGAAAATGCAACTATAAATATAACTAACAAAGCTTAGAACATTTTCCAAAGGATTTTAATTCACTTCAACAATCAAAATCCAACAATGAAATATAAAATCATGATCAAGTGATTAAGAAAACCATGAAGTGAACTAATATCAAATTTCAATTTGTAATCAAGGATAACTACAAAAACTCATACAAATTGACTTAAAAACTTTTCAAACTTGATATCAATTGGAAAAATGCATTTATCAAAAACACATTCAATTTTGAAGAATATAACTATAAAGATCTAACCAATTGAAACTCAAGTAAATCAAGGAATTGAATTTTCATATCAAAATACTAACTTAGTAAGCATAGAATGAAAATCAATTTTCAATCTTCATTTTTCATCAAGAATGTAGTAATGATGCTTAAATCATTTTTCAACTTGCATTGTAAAAGATATAACTTATTTGAAACACATACAAGTTGATTTTTCAAAACAATAACTTTCCATAAGAAAGAATCCATGGAAAATCTAAATAATTTTTTTTTTCAAAATAATTTAACTAAGACAATCAAACAAATGAATTTGAAAATATCAATCGATTATAAAAAATTTAGCTATAAAAGCTTTTGAAATCACAATCAATTGATCATATATAGAAATGCATTGCAAAAGATATAACTAAATGAGAGCAAAAAGAAAATCTAGAATGATGAAATTATAATCAAATGATTTTGAAAACCATGATATTTAACCAAAAAGGTACATGAAGACAAAATCAATTGAGCATAAATAAACATTGCATTTGAATAAATGTGACTATGAAAGAAACAAATGCAAGTGTGTCATGACCAACAATATGATTTAACTAAAAAGGTTCGGTTGGTCAATGAGTTCCAAGGCCTTAAGGTTTGTCTAAGTATCTAACTTTAGGAATCCACCTAAGGTCTTTAGATGGTTGGTCTTTGAGGTCTATCTTAAAAGTCTCACCAACTTTAGGAGATTTGACTTGATAAATTTTCAATTTAGACTTATCACCATGATAATGCGATTTGACTAATTTTAGCTTTGATTGGTGATTAGTCTTTTGAGGTTGGTGACTTTTCTTAGTAGGGGATTGATTTTTTTTTCTTCTTATTTCCTCCCTTTAATTGACTTTTGAATTTTAGATTTAACTTTGGAACTTTCTTCAAAAGTTCTTTCATTTGTTGAGTTAGGGGAGGTAGGTTGAGAAGCTTTTTCTTGATAGATTCTTTTATATTAGTTTTAACTTGTTTAAGCTTTTTAGAATCTATCTTAGGATACTCCTTTTTAATAGGTTTAACTTGTTTAATCTTCTTGGAGTCTTCCTTGATTTTTAGTGTCTTATCCATCATAGAGTTAGATTTTACTTTCTTGGGTTCATAGATGGGTTTAGACACATGGCTTCTCCTTAGTTTGCACTCAAACCTAAAATGCCCTTCAATGCCACAATAATTACATTTTGTTTTGGGCAAAGGAGAGTGAGTGCTGGAGAATGAGGACTCACCTTTCACAAATGTGTTGGTGACTTTAGGACCATGTAAAGTATACTTATTAAATCCAAGGCCCGTCCTATCTCCTTGAGATTTACCCAATCTAAATAGTTTTTCAAATTTCTCTTCACCATGGGTAAATTTGCACTCATACTTTTGTTTGTACCTTTCAAGTTGAGTGACTTGTTCTTTAAGGGTTGAATTTTCATTTTTAACTTTTGTTTGCTCATTTTCAATTGCCTTAAAGTTGTTTAGTTCTTCATGGGCAAGTTTTAATTCAAATTTAAGTTCATTAATAACATTGGATCCAAGTTCTTGAGTTTTTATCTTATTAGATAAATTTTCCTTAGTGATAGTTAACTTAGATTTAAGATTGTTAATGTCTTTATCTTGCATTTGTAATTGATCTCTTAGTTTAAAATTTTCCTGATTAAGATTATCATAACTTATCTTAATTTCATTTAATTCTTCTTGAGCATTAGATAAATTATGCAAAGAGATCATAAACTTAGAGTCTACACAATTTATTAATTCTTCTTTCTCTCTAAGTTCATTTTTTGAAAAAACTAATTCTTTGTTTAGACTTTTAGATTTTTCTTCTAATCTTTTATTCTTCTTAACAAACTCTAGGGAAAATGTACATAAATCATTATAGGCTTGTTGAATGTCATCTTGATTTTCATCATTTTCTTCTTCATTTGATTCAAATTTAGATTCATTAAATTCATGGTTTGAATCTCCAAATGTTGGAAGAAGGAATGGTCTAGATGAATCTACAAGGGAATCTATACAATCTATTTTAGTGGAATCCATTGAAATGATTTTCAAGATTAGTACAACTAGGGTCTAAACTCTAGGTTTTTACACCTAATCAAGAGCTCCAAACACTTGATCCTAATATTAGAGCACGAGGCTCTGATACCAATTGAAAGTTCCGAATCCTAACCCTAGAGAGGGGGGGGGGGGGTGAATAGGGTGAGCTACAACTTAATGACCAATTATGCCAATTTTAAACTTCTTTAAAACAATTAGCCACTTGTGATGATTAACAAAGATATCCCAAAACTAGGTGAACGAGAAATCAAGATCCTGCCCGGCGTCTAGATGACGTCGTCGGGCTGCCACTCATGTGTCGAGGGTGACTCAATAGCTTCCTCCGGGCACTCCTCGTCAAACGCGATACCTCCTGCACCTGGACACCAAAATAAAATGCATCAAACACGACGGTTTGGCAAATAAACAATTTAGGCATGAATATGAAAAATAGTGCTAAAACAGTTCAAGATTAAAGTATACGTTTTAAGTTTACGAAACTAGCATGAATACTTATAATATCATGAAAAGATAAATCCACATTGAGCTCATCCTTTCTTTATCACGTAAAATGACAAGAGCAAGCACGCACGAACACGACATGCAAGACACGATCCCACGCTACACAAGGTAAATGGGGAGGCCGGTCGTGGAACCAGAAAGACACGCATGATGTGTAATATAATACGCGACTAGTCTGCAGACAGTTCACATGTTTAAGGACCCCCAGGTAGTGGATCAAGCTAAAAAGGCAGTCCAAGCTCAGTGGTATTCACTTATATCATGAATGCACAAAACACGACGATACACGTTAGAGAACACGACAAAACAAAAGGGAAATCATTTATCAAATACGATACGACAAGACTAGCAAAATAGCATAGTATAAATGCTTAACGAATTTAAGAGATGATTCCCTTTTTTTTTTTTATTCTTGAAACACGATTCTTGAAACACGTCTTAAATACAAGCTTATACTTGAAATTCAAACGAATGCACGATGATGCACGAAGCATCAAAACAAGCGCTTTGATTCATGAAACAAATCTTCCACAGACTTATACTTGAAAATCAAACGAGAACATGGTGATGCATGAAGCATCAAAACAAGAGTGCAAACATAAGTCCATCAAGCATAGGCTGAGACTGTTCATTGACCTTTGTGAAGTTGAAACCCAAATGTCATAATTTACATAGCTTGATTTCCCCGAAGGTAAGGTACATGTTGGAATTCCAATTTGCACAACGCCAATTAAAAGTCTAAAGCATAGTCCAGTTTTCAATTTCCAAGAAATTCAGAAAAGAATTGAAATCCTAAACTGTGACAGTTAGGTTCGCTCGAGCGGTCATACCTTCGCTCGAGCGGACCCCGGACAGAGGCTTGTTCGCTCGAGCCAACCTAAGAGTTCGCTCAAGCGGACAGGTTTCTGTCCGAAACCCTTCAAACAGAGGCACGTTCGCTCGAGCGAATAGGCTTCTGCCTGTGCGCGACTAAGTGCAGAAACTGTACTTCCCTTCATTCATTTTCTTGCTTTTTTCTTCCTTCTTCTCACCTCCGAACCAAACAAAACCCCTGAGCCACCATGCTCACTAAGGGTCAAAAACAACATTCAATCATTCATTCCAAACCAAAACAATGCATAGATTACAAATCTAACATTTAACATAGATTTTAAGGTTAAAACCCAAATGTCATAAATATGCACATAAAGCCTAGAAAGATTACTTGCCTCAAGTCCAAATGCCAAGCAAAACTCCACAAAACTCAACAAGAAGGGGAGATCCACGAAATCTATACAAAACCCCCAAAATATACTACAAAAAAATCACCATTTGGTCATTACAAACCCCCATTTCGAAAATGGGTTTGAAACCATGGAAAACAAGCTCTAAATAAGCTAAATGAACATCAAATGAAAGAATGAAGAAGAGATCTAACCTTGAGCTAGCTGAACAAGAAGAAGAGAGCTTGAAGATGATAAATAGTAAAAGGGATTGGCTCCAAAAACGTCCCAAATGAAGCTTGAGAAGAAAGAAAGAGATTGGTAGTCTTGGATCTTGATTTGGGACACTCTAGCTAGATGATTCAAGGAGGAAAAGGTCAAGAAGAAAGCTTCTTCACTCTCTTGCTCTAGGTCAAGAACAGTTGCAGGAAATGGGAAGGAGAATGGAGGAGAGAGAATAAGAGGGCTTATATAGTGTCTGGGAAGTGGGTCCCAATGCAGTTGAACTTGAAACAATTAAAACATGGTCTTGTGGACCCCGGATGGAATTGACGAAGAAGAACAAAACGATCGTCGAAAAATCTAGTTTTAGAAAAGTATAATTTTGACATGGTTTCACGACTTCGAAAAATGTGGCCAGATTTAGCATGAATAGTCAGATTTATCCTTTTGCGCCAAAACTTGGGTTTCTGGGTCTCAAATACATGTAGGCTAAAAAAGAAAGTTGTCACAAATAATAAAATCATTCAAGAGAAATAAAAATCACGATCAAACCAAAGATCTAGAACAAAAAACCATTCTTGCACATGTACTCAGGGTGTCCCTGAGCATGTCTGACTCATACTAAACGTCCTCAAATGTTGACACCAAAAAAGTCACTATGTCTCCTCAACATCAAGAAGCCTCGTAAAGCTGCATCCTGCTACAAAACAGGCAAAGCTACTTCAAGCATCAGATCTTGTCAGAATCAGACAAAAACTGAGAGATCCTTCAAGACAGCTAAAAGAGGGGTACACCTGAGGTTTCGGGCCATTCCGACATAGTTTGGCCCAACTTCACTTCTCCGACAGCTAAACAAGCGCTCCTGGCAGCGACATCATCAAAAAAGCCAAAATTTTGATCAGAGCCTACGGATGACTCCAGAATGTCTCCAAAGGGCTCCATGCCAAATTTTAAGTCAAACCGACAACGTTTGACCCTCCATCAACGCTCGAGCACCAAAATCAAGCCTCCCGGCGGTGGGAACCACCGAAGCCATCACTCATCAAATAAAGTACACGAGTGGCTTCAACATGCCTCCAAAGGGCTGCACGTCGAATTTTAGGTCATTCCGACAACGTTTGACCAGGTTTCGATGCTCCGAAAGAAAATCAAGCCTACCAGCGGCGGAGGACCCCGGGACCATGACATCTAAAATGGAGCTAATGGATTGTCTCAAAATGACTCCAATAGGCTCCCCGTCAAATTTCAGGTCAATCGGACATCGTTTGACCACATATCATAGCTCGACATTTTCCCCGCAGCAAAATCAAGTGAAGCATCGACGGGACCCCAAACGGCTTCAAAACTCAAATAAAAGCTAATGGTTGGTCCTATCCACTACTGAAGAAGCTTCACCTCGATTTTCAGGTCATTCCGACATCGTTTGACCTAGGTTCGACTCTTGAAGGAAAATCGGCTACAAAGTCTTCGGCTTTCCCGAAAAATGGGAAACTTTGTGCTTCGGTTTTGCGCGGGTTCTCGTCAAGTTTTCTCCAAGAAAATCAAGTCAATAATTGAGGAAAAATTTCAAGAAAAATACAGAAGATAGAAGGAACAAAAAAGACGGAAAAACGGCCGAAAACGAAGCTCGACGACCAAAAGGGCCAAAGCCTTATGGTCGCCGGCGACCCTGGGTGCATGGTCGCCGGCAACCCTGCAAATCCGGGCCCCCGGATTTCGCACCAAACGGCCCGTTTTTCGATCCTTTTCGCATTTCGGGTGTTCTTGCCTTTGTGATTTTCTGAGAATCCAATCTTTGATGTTTGAATACTACTGATCTTCACCGATATCTTGGATCCGCCGTCAAAAGCATGAAATCACCACCGATCGCTCCAAGATCGCCAACCGGCTGACCAAGAAAGTATACTTTCTGTCCGACCGATCGTGAAATCGACAAGACAGATGTCACCGGCCCACTAACATCAATCAATGTCTGAAATTGCACTGCAATCCGACATTAAACAATGTGTGAATCACATGTGATGATCACAAGAAGAATCTCAAAAGACGCGGCACGGCCCGCGACTCTTCACATGCCCTGGCGACCACTTAATGTCGTTAAGTGACCCGTTTATGACAACTTAATGCGGTCATTAACTCATTATTTTGGACGGCCCAATCAGTTTCAAGCATTTGGGATTTACAAGTCCAAGCAATCATGGCATTAAACCCATGAAACTCCCATCATCATGAATATTAAAGGCAATTAAATGCCCACTATCCTTCATCGGCCAATCACAAGCCATGAAAAGGAGTTACAAAATCATAGAATAAAAACTTGTAACTCCTCATCAATTCTCTCATCATGGCCATCAATGCCCATAATGACCTCATGGCTACCAAAAGCCTATAAAAGGAGGTCCAAAAGAAAGAAATGAGGAATCGATACACGAATCGATACACACATCGATTTGAAATTCTGCACTTGTACACTTGCATTCTCCCGAAGAAATACAGACGAAGTCCTGCTGCTCTGCTGCAAGAAACACCACAAGGCGATCAAAGTCCCTTGGGGGGCCACCCCCCCAAGGTCCCCTCCTTCTACAACATGGCCTAAACGCGGCTTTTCAGCCCGTTTACTCTATTTTTCATTGGCTATAGGACCTCCTCTTGGTCCATGGCCTTTAAAAAGTCGAGGTTAGGAGCCAAGCCGAAGAATCAAAGCATCAACCATTCTCATTTGAAGGACGATGGCGAAGTCCATACATGGCTTGCAACCGTCGATCTCAACGTGTCCCCACAATCTCATGAGAAGTTAGATCCTTTTTCTTCCTTTTCTATTGTAGTTTGTATTTTTTAAAGAGACAAAAAGAAATCACAATTCTTGTCTTTCATATTTGATGAGTTTTGTAAAATCACCTTTCATGGCAAAATCGCCTTTTATGGCAAACAAACAAAAAACGCCTCCTACGGCATTCTTAAAAACAAACTTGTCTCTTTTCTTAATATTTATGTAATTTGAAAAGTTAGAAAAATGATTGATTTCCTTTCTACTTGTGAAGGTGAATCTCCGGATCATCACCATTCCAAATTCCAAGTAGAAAGTAAATCTAGCATACCTGTACAAAAATGTTGATACCCGCGATTTCCCTCCTCCGCCGAGGCCTAGGCAAGCCCCAGGGGTGCGGAAGGAGAGGACGGAAACCCGAGGGTCCATCAAGTTGGCACACCCGGTGGGACACGTTGACTTGAGAACGTGATGCTTTGATCCCTTGGCTCCTTTCTAGTTGGTGGCCTATGTTGTATCTTGCATCTAAAAAAAAATACATGAGATGCGATTTTTGTTATTCTTTCTCATTTCAAAAAAAAAAAAAATCTGATTTCTTTTCTAAGATTCAATTTTGAGAAACTCTGATACTTTCCTCTTCGAACTTGATAGCTCATAGAAATGTTTGCAGCTATCGTTCATCGCGGGGATTGGGCCATCTTTTCTCTTTGATGAGTCCAATTGGGATTTCAAAAAAAAAAAAAAAAAACTTCATTTCAAATTCTTTCAAAAAAAAAATGATCTCTCTTTCTTAAGATTCAACTTTGAGAAACTTTGATCCTCTCTTCTTCGAACTTGATAGCTCACAGAAATGTTTGCAGCTATCGTTCATATCGGGGATTGGGCCATCTTTTCTCTTTGATGAGTCCAATTGAGATTTCAAAAAAAAATTCTAATTTCAAAAAAAAAAAAATAGTTTTCTCTCTTTTGAATTCAAATTTGAGAAACCTTGGTTCCTTCCCTTTCGGATTTAGTGCTCGCAGAAATGTTGAGCCTTTGTTCGGATTGGAACACCATTCGCTCTCTTTGATGAGTTCATTAAAAACCTTTCAAAAAAGAGTTAAAAAAAAACACTAAGGTTCCACCAATTGTGTTCTTTGACCAAAGTGGATTTAAGAAAAGCCTTGTCCAGAGTGTGGAGACAGCTAGACTGTTCGAAACAAGGGTCCTCCAAACGGGTTCATTAAGTAATCCTACCCTTACCTGAGGGCTGATCTATCTATTAAGGTTTCATAAGATCAAATTGGAAATCTATGTGCACCTTTCAAAAAAAAATCTTTTTTAAAAAAATATTTAAAAAAAAAACTTTCGTCACTTTTGAGTTCAGAGTCAAGAAATTATGGTTCCTTCCCTTTCGGATTTAGCGCTCGCAGAAATGTTGAGCCTTTGTTCGGAATGGAACACGATTTGCTCTCTTTGATGAATTCAATCTTGACCCTTCAAAAAAAAAACAAAACTTCCGTCATTACTGGATTCACATCCGAGAAATTCTGGATCCTTCCCTTTCGGATTTAGTGCTCGCAGAAATGTTGAGCCTTTGTTCGGAATGGAACACCATTTTCTCTCTTTGATGAATTCAATCTTGACCCTTCAAAAAAAAAAAAAAAAAAAACTTCCGTCATTACTGGATTCACATCCGAGAAATTCCGGTTCCTTCCCTTCTGGATTTAGCGCTCGCAGAAATGTTAAGCCTTTGTTCGGATTAGAACAGCATTTGCTCTCCTTTATGAACCCAAATTTGACCTTTCAAAAAATCCCATCTCGTGTCCTTCCCAAGGTTGCGATTTGCAACATTTGTGCCTAGCGGTTTTAGTACGCCCTTTCGGGTCTACTGTATTCGCGACCGACACATTTGTATCTCCAACCTTATATCATTTTATCTCGAGTGAGCTTTGCTTCTCGGTAATTTGAATTAAGGTCTACAATTGCTTCTAACAGTCACTGGAACGCTCACTCTGAGCCTACCATACTTGCATTTGAGAACAATTGTATCCTCTATGGCTTTTTGCCTTCTTCATCTTGCTTGGGCTGGGCCATGTCCCCTCAAGTGATTTGAAAAGACAAAATCATAGTTGTTCTCCATTTATGATCACCATATTCTTGTGATTACTAATGGATTTGGTCTTGTTTCAGAAGTTTTCCAAAACTAACAATGGCAGCTTCATTGACCATCACTTTCGATGAGAACAAGTACTAGCTTATGCTTCAAGACAAGCAAAACAAGCATAAGCGCCCTGTCAGTTGCCGAAGCGTCATCTCCCTCGACAACTCTCCAAACACCGGGTCAACTTCAACTCCTCGGACCATCATCTTCGGGTCGCTGGGACCATTCCCACTCCCTGCAGAAGAAACTATACCTGCCAAGAAGCAGAAAACCGCATCGCAACATGTCACTACCATGGCACCAAGGGCGAATACAAAGAAGCCTGAAGCCCGTGGCGCTCCCACAAAGCCTCAACCCACAAGAAACCAAGTTTGCCCCAAAACTTGGTCCCCGAGATCTTCACCAAAGCAACGGAGGTCCCGATCATCTGCAAAGCCAGCATACCTGGCCCCTCTTAAGGAGAATCGGTTCTACCCTCTCTCTTACATGAAAGAGGAGAAACCTACCCTTCGCCCAAAGAACAAACAAAATCAACATGAGCCGGCTTGCTCCTACAAGCCCAAAATAAAATCCTGCACCGTTAGGCCTACGCAAAAGCATGCTGAAGCCTGCGCTCCCGCGAGTCGACCGTTCATCTCAATAGGGGCCGAGCTCGCAAAATTCAAGTCTTCACTGTGACAGGCTAAGGATCGCGTCCAGATCCTATCCTTGCCCAGCTTCAAAGAAGATAAGCTCGGCTGCTGTGCACGAGGAACTACATCCTTCATCGCCAAAGCCCAGCCAGAGCTGACTGTAGCTCAAATTGCTCGTCGTATGCGCCGCCGCACGGTATATCGACAAAAGAGACTTGAGAAGTAAAGAACTCAGCGTTCTACTCTCCATGTCTCAAACAAATGGGTCGAAAAAGAAAGACCAGACCAATTCATTGCTGTTCATATGGTTGGCAAAACCAGAAAACGCCAGAAGTCAGCAACCAAAATCAGTGTTAGACGTCTAGTGACTCGCAGCGTCTCTCGGACTCGAACACATCTAGAAAAATCCTCCACTCCTCAGATTCTTCATCTAGAAGAATGAGCCCCAGCTCAGACACCAGGATGATTTCTTCGTTCGAATCCCGAGGGATGAACATCTTGGCTACAAGTTCTGAGCAGCCTCCACCACATGATGACGTAACCACACGCTTCCAGCAGTTGGAGCAAGGACAATAGAGAATTGAGGCTCTGATGGAAAACCTTCTTCTCACTTTACAGCGTCCACCACCTAACAATGAAGGCCCTCCGAATCATGAATATGATGAGGCCAATGCAAAAAACAATGAGTCACACGCCTTTACCAAAAAGGACGTGGATGATATCCTCGCAAAAGCAAAAGAAGATGATACATTGAAGGGGCATGGGATCAAGCCACCCTACCCTCCATGAATGGACTCGGTTCCGTTCCCTGCAAAATTCAAGGAACCTACTCTCTAGACATATACGGGGAAAGGTTCAGCCAGACAACATGTCATCCACTTCAAGATCCTGACGGGAGCTATCGCGGATCAAGATGCCCTCAAGATTCACCTCTTTGCAAGTACCCTAAAAGGTACAGCCTTTAATTAGTACTCCACTTTGCCGGAGAACTCCATCCAGAACTGGGCTATACTGGAGACACGCTTCCTGACCCACTTCCAAGGTGAGGATCGTCCTGTTATTATGGCTTAGCTCTGCAGCCTAAAACAGGGAGACAATGAGTCAACATATGACTTCATTCACAAGTGGAAGGCAATGGCATACAAACGCTCAGATGTACTGCCACAAGCGTCGCTAGTCGACATCTGCCGTAACAATATGAGAGCAAGAATTCGCTCCATGATCATCGGCAACAAATCAAAAAACCTGGGAGAACTCCTCGAAGCTTCCATGGAAGCTGAAACGGTGATCAAAGATCTCAACAGTCAGAAATCATCAAAGAAAGAGCCGACTGCCATTACGACCTCAAAACCAAAGAAAAAGGAGGTTCTCAATGTGCAGACTAAGTCAGCTCCTCAGCAGCCAAAGAAAGCTGAAAACAAAGCTACAGGTAAAAGACCCGAACTCTCCGATGCCTTCAAAGAATGTGTAGAAAAGAAATATCTGTTCGATGAAGATGTTGAAGAAATCTTTGAGGCTCTCTTAGCAAATGGCAAACTCACTTTGCCGGAGCCCAAAAGACCGGGAGATGTTGGCAAAACCAATGATCCCCGATATTGTCCATATCATCAGATGATCTCACATCCTCTCAATCAATGCTTCGTTGTGAGAGAGAAGATCAATGAGAAGTGGAAAAACGGAGTCATAACCTTCGACAAAAACTACGGCTCTGCCGCTGTCAACATGGTGTCATGTGGGCAAACATCAAAGTCACCAAAGAAGAAGATCACTACTTCATTCAAGGTGATTAAAATGGCTCAAGCATCCCAAGAGTTGGTTCCCTATCCAACACCAGATAGACAACCCATATGGGTGCATCCCGATCTCCTAGATGATGAAAATTCGAAGATCGTCAGAACAAAGCCGACCGTTCAACAGCGAAGGCAAGCCAAGAGACAACTCCGCAAGCTCAAACGGCAGCAGAAGTCTCAAGCAAAACCAGAAGTTCTTGAAAAGGCAGAAACCTCTTCCACTGCTTCACTAGGGGCAACGGAAGAATCCCTTTCCAAAGCTTCAAAGGCGATAAGAAAATTCACCCTTGATGATTTCATGCCACCTCTATACAAAAATGAAACTGCGCAGGGGGCATCATACTCTTGCAACTCGGTAGTTGGATTCTCCATGGATGGATACGAGTCCAGTGATACTGCCAGTGATATCGATGAGTGGGAATAATCCCTTGAAACAGTAGAATACCTCTTCGACGAGGAATGGATTCCCGAGTCTCATCTTATGCCAGTAATCTGGTATAACCCATTGCAGCCACAAGGATCCTGGTCCGATGATGAAGAAGACCAAGGGGCTGAAAATACTGTCAATCCAGCACCAGCCAATGCTTCAGTGGAACTCAATGATGGTGAATCACAAGGAGTAGACGACGAAGAAAATTTGGCTCCTATGCCTAATCTTAAAGAATATGCAAGAATCTTGCAACAACTTGCTATAGAGCAGGAGCAGGATCGCATCAATGATCTTCGTCATGATCCAAAACCAGAAGACCCTGAAAATCAACGGGAACTTTCTCCCTTAACTCCTAAAAATGGAGAAAACAGTTGGATCGATGATCCTCTTACATCTGAGGATGAATCCGATTCCCAACAGTCTACATTGGGGACATCTTCTGTCAGGATAACCTGCAATGCGATAGCTCAGGACGATAGTGCCTTTGAAGCTTCTGAAGACACGTACTCCCTAACCGGTAGTGTATCTTCCGGAAGTACATCTTCTTAGGTGACTTCCACTGAGATATCATCCTCTCAGCCCTCGTCTCCTGAAGCTGTGACATCGAAACTCAAGCCTCTCCCGGTTGATCATCTTGATGAAATTTCTGCCAATGAAATCTTCTTCAATGAAAACCCAGTCGATTTGTCCCAGATGCCCGATCTCATAGACGATGTTTGGACTAGTAAAGAAAGGTTGTCGGATGCTGTTCAGGACTTGTTCTCGGAAATTTCTCCATGCAACACAATCACTGAAGACGCACAAAGTCGTCTTCAGCAAATGACAAGGATCGACCCCTTGATCATGAGGGCGATCTTCCAAAAGAAGACCCTTCTCTAAAAGCTCTTGAAGTTGGTAGAGGTACCCGTTCTGGCCGGGCTTACCACAAAAATTACAACCAACCTTCTTCTTCTTATGTAAATCCTTCGGGAAAGCAAGTTGTAAGTGCCCCAAGTGGCAATAATAATGAAAATGCAGGCCCGAAGGAGGCTTTCAAGTACGACTTGATTGAGCACTTCAAACACATACCTGCACGTTTGCACATTCTTGACTTATTACGAATGTCTCCACAAACTCGTGGTAGTCTCATTTCGGAATTACAAAGGCTGAATGCAGATGTCAACAAACATGCCCCACAAGTCCTACAAATTGAAATGGACTATAGGGTCAAAAAATCAAATACTCCTTCAAAGGGAGAAAAGAAGAGAACTGAGAGATCAAGTAATGAATGCCTCTCGGTACAAAAAGCAGCAAGTGCAACAATTGCCTTCGACAAGGATGACCTCCTGCTAGGCGAGACAAAGCACAACCGACCCTTGTACTTTACAGGGCATGTCAAAGAAATGCCAGTACACAGAGTTCAGAACGATCCAGGTTCTGCACTCAACCTCATTTCCACTTCGGCACTCGAAGAACTGGGCATCCCACCTAGCAAGTTTCACACGTCCGTATCCATCTTCGGATATGACGGGAGCGCTCAAAGGCCTATCGGCAAAGTCAGGTTCAAATTGCAAATCGGTGATCTTATATCTAAAGTCACCTTGTATGCAATAAGGACCCCTTCATGCTACAATATACTCCTTGGACGCCCCTGGATACATGAGAATGGTGTCGTCCCTTCAACTCTACATCAGTGCATCAAGTTCGTTGGTGATGCCTTGATACATCGAGTATTTGCATACAAAAAGCCCTTCAAAGGCAAGGATGTCCATTTTCCAGATGCTCAGATGTATAAAAATGGAAAAGAAGAACAGGAGGAAGAAATAATTCATTTTGCCGACAATCTCTAGAAAGATAAAGGCAAGGCTCTTCAGCAATCATCAGAGGTAAACAAACCCTCCACCAAACTGGAAGTAAGCGGTTAAGCTCCCTTCGTTGTCTCCTTTAAATCTCAAAAGCCTTTGGTAATCACTATCAAAGCAAAGAAGACAAAACAAAAGGCTGGGGGCAAGTTCATTATCTCCTTTGTGTCTATTATGCATGACACAGACTCGGAGTCAGAGCCAGAAGGTGACACAGCATCAAGCCAAGCTGATACTCAGCAAGATCAGCCCGCTCTCACTCCATCGGAGACACTTGCTGACATAGAAGACCCTACGTCTGCTTCCTTTGTTATCCCGGCAACTTCGCCAGAAGAAAAAACAATCTTCTTCCACAGATCGGGAACATCTCCACTAAACTCTCTGCTTGAACCTTTCCAAAACGAAGGTATGCCTCAGCTATCCCTGTATAATCCAATGGCATAAGCTATCATGAAGAAAATGGGCTACGACACTCAGAATCGGACTGGTTTGGGAGGTGGCCGTGGTATTCTCACACCATTAGAACCCACCCTGACCAAAAGTCAACCAGAAGATTGGAAAATCCACCTTCATAAAGGCAAGTCTTCATATGGGTTGGGGTATAATCCTACCGCTCCTATGAGACAGTTGACACCATGGCTGCAAAGTCGCTTTACTGACCAAGCCTCAACATCTCATGAAGACATTGATCTCCCTGAATATCTTTCTGAGGAGTTACTTGTCAAAGATCCAGAAAACTCCTCCAATTGGTATAATTTCGCTGATGATAAAGAGAAATTGCCCAATGACCTTACTTCGATTCAATTCCAGGAAATGATTGGGACCATCTCATTGCAGGTCTTGAGAAGGATACTGATCAAGAAGATCCATGGACAGAAACAGAGCCTCAGTCTGAAAATGCATCTGGCACTCCAGAAGGTCTTGTTGAGTTGGAAGCCTCAGAAAATATTATGGAAGAACCACCCTCAAACCTTACGACAGAAGACCCTGTTCAAAAGATAGACTTAGGAACACCTGATAACCCACGTCTTATATTCATAAGCAATAATATAAAGGATGATGAGTTACCAGAGTATATCTCTTTTCTTCGCGAGTTCGTTGATTGCTTTGCATGGTCTTATACTGAAATGCCTGGCTTAGATCCCAAAATAGCAGTCCACAAGCTCAACTTGCAAAAAGAAATCAAGCCTGTCAAGCAAGACCAAAGAAGATTCCGTCCCGACGTGATGGACAAAATTGAACAAGAAGTTCAGAAACTTAAAAACGTTGGCTTCATACGCGAAGAACAGCATCCTGAATGGTTGGCCAACATCGTCCCTGTGACAAAGAAAAATGGGCAGATAATGGTCTGTATCGACTACAGAGACCTGAATAATGCATGCCCTAAAGATGAATTCCCGCTCCCCATACTAGAGGTGATTATTGACAACACCTATGGGTTCGAGCGAATGACATTCATGGATGGATTCTCTGGCTACAATCAGATAAAGATGCATCCTGAAGATGAAAGGCATACATCATTTCGGACTCCATTTGGCGTGTATTGCTACATTGTCATGCCATTTGGTCTGAAAAATGCAGGTGCAACATATCAAAGAACTATGATGAAAATATTCCAAGATATGTAGCACAAGACGGTCGAATGCTACGTTGACGACCTCGCCATCAAAAGTAGAAGAAAAGAAGACCATCTCGACGATCTTCGAGAAGTCTTCCTCCGACTTCGCAAACACAAACTGCGGATGAATCCACTAAAATGCTTCTTCGGTGTCTCATCGGGTAAGTTTCTCGGATTCATAGTACGGAAAGCTGGAATAGAACTTGACCCCATCAAGGTCATGGCTATCCTGGAATTGCCATCTCCAAGAACCCTAAGAGAATTAAAAGGGCTTCAAGGAAGGTTGGCCTACATTCGACGGTTCATCTCTAATCTATCAGGGAAGTGCCGTCCATTCTCTCGCTTAATGAAGAAAGGCGTGGACTTTGTCTGGGATGCTGAATGTGAAAATGCATTTCAAGACATCAAAGCATACCTCACCAAACTTCCAGTGCTGGCTGCCCCCACAACTGGAAAACCATTCTCTTGTACACAAGAGCTCTTGACCATTCTTTGGGTGCTCTGCTCGCACAAGAAAAAAACGACGGAAAAGAAGCTGCTCTATATTACCTTAGCATCATGTTGGTAGGTGCGGAGCATCGCTACTCCCCAGTCGAAAAAGAATGTCTTGCAGTGATGTTTGCCGCACAAAAGCTGCATCACTATCAACTGTCTAACACAGTCTACCTGATTTCGAGGATCAACCTCTTAAAGGTCCTTGTCACAAAAGCAGGTTCTATCAATGCCCGACTGGCAAAATGGTCCCTCCTTCTATCACAGTTTGATATTAGGTATGTACCACAAAAACCAATCAAAGGCCAAGCTCTAGTAGACTTCTTCACAGAGCATCCATTGCCTAAAGATTCTCCACTCAGGGATGATCTCCCAGACGAATTTGTCTACAATGTGGAAACTTCTTTATCAAATGCTTCTTGGGACATGTACTTTGACGGTGAAACCAGGACAAATGAAAAAAGAAAGCAAATATCGGGAATTGGCATCCTCTTTGTCAGCCCCGACAAATACATGATTCCACACGCCTTCTCGCTACTGGAACCATGTTCAAACAATGCAGCTGAGTACCAGGCCCTGATTATAGGATTGGAACTCGCCCTCGAATCCGGCATCACCATGCTGGAAGCTTTTGGAGACTCTCAACTGATCGTCAACCAGATGAATCAGACATTTGAAGTCAGGAAGCCTGATCTGCTACCTTACTACAACAAGGCGCAGTCGCTTCGACAAAAATTCAACATCTGTCACATCACCCACATACTCAGAGGTGAAAACATCCGTACAAATGCTCTGGCTGGACTCGCCGCATCCATGGCAATCCAAGAAGGGGAAAACATACAAGTCACAGTGTGTCAAAGAAGGATTCTCCATCCTCTTAACACACACCAAGCAGTTGCTAAATGCCACCAAGTGGTTGGAAGTCGGATTTCTATCCTCAAACCTCCGATCGGCGACTGGAGAGATCCGTTCATTGATTACATCATGTTCGGAGTCTTACCTGAAAATCCAAAAGAGCGGGTAAGCATCCAAAGACGAGCCCGAACTTTCATTTGGATATACCTTCAAAAGTACTTTACAGAAAATCCTTCAACAGAGTATTTCTACGCTGCTTGTCACAACAAGAGGCTGAAGAAACTCTCAAAGAAGTACATTCCTGTCTTTGTGGAGCCCATCAGGCTGGTCCTA
Source organism: Umbellularia californica (assembly GCA_028538565.1). Classification (NCBI taxonomy): domain Eukaryota; kingdom Viridiplantae; phylum Streptophyta; class Magnoliopsida; order Laurales; family Lauraceae; genus Umbellularia; species Umbellularia californica. The sequence goes on along the minus strand of JAPQWN010000005.1, from coordinate 35,104,897 downwards.
AGCCCTACAACCAGATAAAAAGGCTAGGTTATTATTGGCCTACAATGGTAGCTGGTGCAATGCAATTTGCCAAACGCTGCCAAAAATGCCAAGTTCATGGAGATTATGTCCACATGCCTCCACAATGGCTACATCCAACAACAATCTCATGGCCTTTCAAATCCTGGGGTATGGACATCATAGGTCCTATCTCTCCCCCATCAAGCAAAGGTCATCGCTTCATCTTCGCCGCTACGGATTATTTCTCCAAGTGGTCAGAAGCATTTGCACTCAGCAAAATGAAGACCTCATCAGTCCTTCAGTTCTTGCACACCAACATTATTTGTCGCTTCGGCATACCTAAAAGATTCATCCATGATAACGAACCACAATTCCGGGATCATAGATTCTGCAGGTTCTATGACAAGTACAAAATCCAAAGTTGTCCTTCGACTCCATATAATCCAGCAGCGAACAGACTAGCAGAAGCCTTCAATAAGAAACTCTGCAAAATTCTCAAGAAAATGGTCTTTAGTCACAAATAAGACTGGGGCGACAAACTACTAGAAGCCTTGTGGGCCTATCAAACCACCTTTCGAGGACCAACCCATAGTACACCATTCTCCTTGGTCTATGGATGCGAAACTGTTATCCCTTTGGAAGTACAAATTCCTTTCTTAAGGGTATCTTTGCAAAATGACATGACGCAAGAAAGCAATGTCAAATTGAGACTCCAAGAGCTGGATAATCTCGATGAAAGACGACTCGAAGCTCTACAAAGCATTGAGTTGTACCAAGCACGCATGGCAGGATCTTTCGACAAGAAGGTCAGGCAACGCGCCTACAAAAAGGGCGACTTCGTTCTTGCAGTAAAAAGACCCATAGTCTTTGCCCACAATTCCAAAGTCAAATTCGAACCAAAATGGGTGGGACCCTTCGTCATCGACAAAGTCTTCTCCAACGGTGCATACACTCTTCTAAACGTGGAAGGAGACAGATGTATGCTACCCATTAATGTCAAGTTCTTGAAATGGTACTACCCTTAAAGACTTCCTCAAACCGGTCAGAGCGATATCTACACGACCAAAGCCAATTTCCAGGTACTTGCTCATCAAACCCATCCTTTTTGAAATTTTCATCTTTATGTTGAAATTTCCAAAAAAGAACTTTCAAAACAATGCTTACTTTCATCGTTTCATTGTTCAAAATCAATCAAAATCCAAAATCCAAGTTTAGGATTCCCTTCCCAGGCTTGACCAAAATTTTCGATCCTTGAACCCAAAATTCTCGGTTTGAAATGAAAACCAGGACTCAGGAATTTTCATCCTAGTCCGCCTTGGCTTTTACATCCAAAATGGTTTTAAGTCAAAATTTATGACCCTCGTGTCTTTAGAAAAAAAAAGTTTTTTAGAAACCGCGGGGAAGCGACATTCAGTCGATACTCACAAAACCCAAAAACCGGAAGCATGCGAACCCCATTCGATACTTCCAAAAACCCAAAAATCGGAAGGATGCGAACCCTATTCGATACTTCCAAAAACCAAAAATCGGAAGGATGCGAACCCCATTCGATACTTCCAAAACCCAAAAATCGCAAGGAAGCGAACCCCATTCGATACTTGCAAAACCCCAAAATTCAAAACCGTGGAGATGCAACATTCCAGTTGATATCCACAACCCAAATTTCAAATGGTTCGAGAAAACCTCAAATTCCAAAAATCGCGGGGAAACAACATCAAGTCGGTACCCGCAAAACTAAAAGTTTTGGGAAAAGCAGGGAAGCGACGCTTAGTCGATACTTGCACCCCAATCCGCGAGGAAGCGACAATCCATCGATACTCGCAAACCCAGCCCGCGAGGAAGTGATATTCCATCAATACTCGCAAACCGAATGAGCAAGGAAGCGACATTCCATCGATACTTGCAAGACCATTCAGCGGGGAGGCGACATTTAGTCGATACCTGCATTTTGAAAAGCAAAATCGGCTATAAACGCCAAAAATCGGCTATAAATGCCAAAGTTGGCTATAAACGCCAAAATTGGCTATAAATGCCAAAATCGGCTTTCATGCCAACAAAACAAAACTCGGCTCCTATGCCATTCCAAAATTGGCTTTCATGCCATCTTAAAACTTTGGCTCTCATGCCACAACAAAAAAAAAAACTTTGGCTCTCATGCCACAACAAAAAAAAAAAAAAACTTTGGCTCTCATGCCACAAACAAAATTTTTTTGGCTCTCATGCTACAAACAAATTTGGCTTCCATGCCACAAAATAAAATCCGGCTACTATGCCATTGCAAAATTCGGCTTTTATGCCATATCAAAATTTTTGGCTCCCCATGCCGCAAAACAAATTTTGGCACTTACGCCACAAAATTAGGCTTCCATGCCACCTAAAATTCGGTTTTCAAGCCATCAAAACCAGGCTTTCGCCACAAAAATTGGCTTTCATGCCCAAAACAATCCTTTGACAAAAGATTTTCACAAAATGACAACCTTTTGATCAAATTCTGGAACAACAAACATTCCCATCTGCTTTTACTCAAATCTGTTTTCATCAAAAAATGATTTAAGTGAAAAGAAGGGGATACAAAAATATAGTACCAAAATTGTTTATACATGGAGGTACCAAAAAAAGAGAAAGAAGGAAAAGAGTTTGTTCAATCTAGCATGGTCTTCAACCAAAGGTTCAACTCCTCAAGCAGACCCTTGGCCTTGGCTTCCAAAGTTTTCAGGCCACGCTTCTTCAAAATGTTCCCATAAAATGCGGCCAAACGCCACGACCCATCTGCAGCACGAGGAAGTTCTTCCCAGAGAACCTGCCACTGCTCGTACTCCTGAGTCTTCCTACGGACATTACCTTCTGCTTCCTCAACCCGGCGAATGAGAGTCCCCTCCTTGTCACGAGCCTCCACAATGGCGGTCCATTTGGCAGCAGTTTCTTCCTCCAAAAGCTCAAGACGCTGCCTAGCCTTGACAACCTCCTTATCAAGGCGGTCCAAGTCTTGCTTCAGCCCCATGATGGATAACTCGGTAACCTTCTTCTCCTGAACGAACTACTTCCGAGTCTTCATAACCTCAGTCAGCTCAGCTTTGACTTTGCTGGAAAGCTTCATAAACATCTCATCAAAGAAGTCACCATCTGGGAAACTCTTGGTCTCAGTCCATTTGTTCCCCAAAGTGATGATTTATCAACAAAATCCTTGGCGCTTGCGATGTTCAGACCAACTTCTTTGCTATCAGCAAGAATGTCCTATACATGCTTGATCATGCTAAAGCCAGCTTCCAAGTGACCTGAAGAGAGAGTCTCAACCCATGAGCTCAAAACAGTCTTCAAGACCTTCTTTGCATACTGAAGGTACGGCGCAGATGAGGATTCGCCAAGCTCTGACGCCCGACTGCCCATGTCACACTCCATTGGAAGAGTAATTAGTAAACTCTTTCCAACAGAAGAAGCTAACTCATTAAAGGAAGAAAAAGCCCCTACTCCTGGATTAGCCGCAGGGATCCCCTGTTCTGGCTCTGAGGAAGACGGAGGAACTTCCCCTGCTGCTCCACAATCTGTCAAGGAAAAGACAAAAAGGAATGAATACGATCTTGTAAAAAAAATCAATATCAAGATTAGTATTGCAAAAATACCTTCTTCGACGACCACTCTCTAAGCTCATCCGAAGCATCGTCAAAAGTTGCATCCATGGATGGCTTGAAATCGTCAGAATCCTCTGGCAAGTCAGCTAACAAGAAAACAAAAGCTACATGTTAGCAAAAGACAATACAAATAAAAAAAAAAGAAAAAAAAAGAAGCCAAAGCAATCATACAAGGTGAAGGTTCTAGAACCACTCCAGAGTCCCTAGGCTCTTCCTCTGATGCCATGACTGGATCTGTCATCGCCTCATCAGCAGGAACCTCGGGCATTACCAGGTCATCATCCTCTGCCAAAAGAAAGAAAGCAGCGGATTAAAACAAAAATCTTTCATAAAAGAAAAGAAGTAGCAAAAGAAAGAAGGAGAATCATACCAGCTGTCTCCTCTTCTTTGCTCCTCTTCTCCAGAGGCTCGTCAGCATCCTCAAACACCTCCTCAGCAATGGTGAGAGGAACTTCAAGATCAGAAGGACTATCGTGCCGTCTCATGTTACGGCGTTGTCCTCTCCTCCTCTTGCCTCGGCGGGTCAATCTGCTCGACGATCCTGCCCCACTATCAACATCAGGCCTCTCACTAGAGTCCTCACTGGATGGCCTACTTTTCTCGGTAGACTCCATGGAAGCCTTCGTACGCTCTGCTTGTATCATAGCATCGATCTCGGCCTCCTCCTCCTCCAGCTGTCTCAAGACCTCACCAGGAATCTCTTGTGCAACTCCTGATCTGATGACGTCCTGCTCATTGAGAAAGCCTATCTTATGCTTCTCTCCAAAAAGCAAGGCCAAAACTTCCTCCCGACGGACACCATCCGATTTGCCAAGACCTTTCCTAGGAGATTGCTTAACATCGAGCTCTTTCTTGGAAAGCTCCCGGTACACTGAGAAGCTCTCCACGAACCACTTCGTGAAGCCGGCAGTCCGGAAGGTGGGCAGCTCAGGATAGGAAATCATGGCAGTAGTGCCCTCAGCACTGTAAAAAGCCCATGCATTCCTCCCATCTTGTAAACCTCCAAAACGCTTCACCATGCTCGAAGGCGCTCCAACAACGCCTTGAGAGAAGCCAAGTTGCAATGCAAAACACAAAGGGACATACGGCTGGATATCGATAAAAAGATGTCTACGGTACACCATCGTACCAACCCGTATGTTGAAAAGCCATCTCTTCTTCGCGTTTGTCAAAGGATAGTGCCTTCCTGACCCTGCCCTGGTCGAATCACGGGAGACACCAAAGTCAAAAGCCGTCCTCCGCAAACCCGGAGAAAGCTTCACTGAAGACTGCCCAATCTCGACGTCCCTAAATCGTCGGATCCTCAAACGGGCAGATAAAAGAGATTCGGAAACGGCTGTCCCTCTAGCCAAACGAATCTAAAAGGATCTTCGTCCTGTGCAACTCCCAACCGATGGAAGCTAGGACAGTGGTATACATACCACGAATAGAATATATGGGCTAAAAATACCCTGTTCATTGGGAGCCCAAGCCGAACTAGAAAAGCAATAGCCTGCAATTCGGTACACAAGTAGGAGTAAAGAGCAGGTACCAAAGCCAGCCGCTCCCCAAATGCCATCTGACAAGCCGGAAAAATACAGTGCGGCCTGATGTGCGTTCCATCTCCTCCAGCAAAAACAGCCTCACCCAGCCAATAAGTGAGGTAAATAGTGAGATCTCTCCGCAATGCAATGTAGGAACAAAAGCATTTGTGCTTGCGAAGAACTTCTTTAAATCTTCTCGCATAGCGGTAATCTTCTTCAAACTTGATGCTTTAGCCCTAGCATCTTGGGCCATGCCATCAGAAGACTCCCCGCTATAAAAAAAGTTGGAGCTGCAACTCCTCCAACTGCTGCATCTAACTTTCAAGCCCTCCTTCTCCTTCAAAAAAACATAGAAGGCGACGAGCTGAAAGTATACAAGCCTGAACTCCTCAGACTGCTCCTCAAGGACGTTGTCAATAGGCATAAATTCCTCATAGAGTTTGCTGAGAATAGACAACCCGGTGATGGCGCTAAGTTCCTTCAAAGAAAAACCAATCTCACCATTCGTCACAATGAAGGTGTTAGTTTGTGGAAGGAATGACTCCAGCATGGCCATGAAAGCCTCATCGGAGAAAACGACGGTTTGCCGAAAAGCGCGAACCGCATCAAAAATTTCGGCCTCCTGCAGAAGGGCCTTGCCAATCTTCAGGGTGTGATCAGTCCATGATTCCCAGCTTGAGTCAACACTGAAACGGCCACGAAGTCGAAAAGGCTTCACCCAATTGCTGCCGTCACCCAGAAAAATGCCAAGGCCCATCGGTCTCAAATCAACCGATGGATGATCAGAACCTTGGTAGCCACTGGCTGGCATCAACATGTCCATACGGACAGGCGACTTCTATGCAAAACCGGAAGGGCCGCCAACAAAAACCCCGGTCTTGATCACACTAGTCCTCTTCACCCAGCTCGGAGGATCTTCCCTCTTAGGGCACGTGGGAGAAAGGCTCAGGATCGAGATGGTCTGATCAAAAGTCGACCGGGTAGAAATAGTTGTCTCCTCACCATCTACTATGTAAGAGAACTGAAAACATCTCTGGTATGTCAAGTCGTCGGGGACTGCATCACCAAAGAAGAAGGTAGGCTTGGGCACAACGCTCTGATCGTCCGTAACCCAAGGACGGCTGCTTACCATGATCTTATAGAATTCCTCATCTTTGAGAGTGATCAAAGTTCTACTGAGGGAATCACCCATCGCTGTCTCATCTCATCACGATTGAGGGAATCACACTCTTCCAAGTTCTTCTCAACAAACTGGACCTTCTCCTAAGCCTACTGAACGGCCGCATTAGAAGATCTGGCAGACCGACGAGGTGCGTCAGTAACAGGACCTTTACCCTTGTTCGTTCTGGAAGAACTACCTGCAAAAGATGGAAGAGAAAAGATCAATCATCATCAAAATGACAGAGTTTTGCTACAAAAATTCTAGCAAAATTTTGACATGGTTCCGGGGCAATTCCGAAGAAAAGGAAAATACTCCGAAAAAAGACAGGAAGCCTGAAGATGAGCTCAATATCGCTGCGAGCTCATTGTCAGTGGAAAATTGACAAAAAGGTTCGAACTCAACATTGCTGCGAGAACGAGCCAATCTCATCAAACTTCCGCCAAATTTGGAAAAGAGCTCAACATTGCTGCGAGCTTCAAAATCCAAAAATTGTAAAAGTTCCTCAAAATCCAACAAGACTGAGAAAGAGCTCAACTTTGCTGCGAGCTCAAAATCCCAATACTTGCAAAAGATTTTCAGGTATGCATTATCATCTTCCAAGTCCATTTACCAAAAATCATGCATCAAAGAATATCATCATGCATTAGAAGTTAGAAAAACCTTGATCAAAGTTTGACCAATTCCAACGTAATTTGGTCAAAACCAATCAAACTTTGTCCGAGTCAAAAATCATGTTGGCTTGACCTAGAGACTCTAGCCTTCTATCTTGATACATAAAAAAGAATGCATGAACATATTGTTAGTGCCACATTCCCATGAGCACTTGTGTTGTATTGTCAATTCCGTGTCAATAAGTCCAAGTCCCTGCCTCTCGGAGTTTCTCAAGGAAGATCAAGTTTGAAGATAGCAGATCAAGTCTTGGAAGGCATGGATTCATCAAGGAAGAACTCCATGTGTGTGTACACCTTCCCTTTCAGGTAGTTCAAACAAGGACCAACCTATAGATCCCTTGGAAAAACCCTGTCCTTCATCAGCTAAATCCTATCCTGGATATCAAGGTTTCGGTGACCTTACGGTCACCTTGCGGCTAGTCCCCTTGCACATTACGGCTAACCGCCAGGTAACCGTAAATCTGCGGTTCCTTTTCTGGAAGGTTGTTTCTCTTCGGTCAGCCCCTCGGTCGCCTTACGGTTAACCGCAGAGTCCCTTTGCGGTTAACCGCCAGGTAACCGTAAGTCCTATGGTCACCTTTCCAGAAAGCATCTTTTCATCTATCAGGACTTTCGGTTACCCCTACGGTTACCTTTCGGCTAACCGCCAACAGTCTTACGGCTAACCGCAAGCAACCGTAGGTATTACGGTTTGCTTTCCAGAGAGCAACTTTTTGCATACCTACTTTCAGTCACCTCTGCGGTCATGTCACGGCTAACCGCCAGGGCCTCTTACGGCTAACCGTGAGCTGACCATTTTCAAAAATATGTCCGTTGCTTCAGTGCATTTCAAAAGGGGCTAGCCGCCAGTTTTAGAGGCTAACCGTAAAATGTATCCATTGAGATTTTTCTATAAATCTGTAGCCTCGTTTTCTGTGCATTTTAAGGACCTTAGGGCAAAGCCTTGCCTGCTACCTTCTTCCCATCCATTGTAGGCTCCCAAATCTCTTCCAAAACACTCATGTGCTTGATTTAGGTAAACCCTATAGCTCCATTAGCTCTATGATGAGTGTCTTGTTAGGGAAGTGCATCTTCTAGGATAGTTTACACCATGAGAGACTCATTTGTGTAATCTTAGAAACCAAATCCTCTGAACCCTGGTTGTGCATCACATTGGAGGCATTCTTCTCAACAGCAAGAGGTCATCAAGAAGTACAAGCTTCGACTAAGGTCAGAGCTCCAGAGAACACTTCAATCATCATCAAGGCAAGTGTTCACCCTTCTTTAACTTTCTTCAATATATGTTTAATGTAGTAGGAGTTTAGATCTGTGTGACTGAACTACTCTACTATCTGTAAGAAGGAGTAGATCTGTGTGATTGAACCTCTTTATCAGAAAATGAGGTACCATTAGAACTTGTGTAGTTTGATTCATGATAGTGGAACCAAGGGTCTGTGTGACCCTTGAGAGTGGATGTAGGTCTGTGAGACCGAACCACTATAAATCTCTGTGTTCATTTCTCTATTGCTTGATCTACAATTTTTGTTTTAGTTATATTCATACTATGCTTGTCTTGTTCTTTATTCTGTTTTGATTAAAATCAAGGTTAGAAAATTAAAAATGGAAATTGTATACCCTTAGTCCTATTCACCCCCCCTCTAGGACTTAGTCATTGGCCCTAGCCTACACTTTCACATATTGAAATTACATGATCCTCATCTTATGGTGAGCAAACAAAGGAGGAAACAAAAAGAGAGAGAAGAAATCTCAGCAAAAAAAAAAAAAAAAAAGATTTTGGCCCACAGGCCGTGGCCCACTGCCACGTGGCAGTACGGCCAGGTCCGTACGGACCTGTCCATACAGCCAAGGAAAAAAAAACAAAAAAAAGGAAGACGCTGAAAAAATAAAAACGAAATCAGCGTGTAAAAAAAAAAAAGAAAAAAATCAGCGTGTGAAAAAAGAAACAAAAAAAGAAGAAAAAAACCTGTGAGAAAAAGAAAAAACACGAAAAAAAAGAGAAAAAAAAAGCACACGGTAAAAAAAAAAAAAAGAAAACCGTGAGCAAAAGAAAAAAAAAGAAGTACGAAAAAAAGGAAAGGAAAAAAACGTGCTTGGGAAGAAAAGAAAAAAAAGAAAAGAAAAAAAGGAGAAAAGAAAAAGAAGAAAAAAAAAGAGCAAAAAAAAAGAAAGAAGCTACTTCTACAATGTTTGCACATAACTAATACGAATGACATAATGGTTCATGAGATGAACCGGTGTCCACAAGTATATTAGATGTAACACACGTGTATGGATGAGATCCACATACAGAAGACATTTGTAGCAAATCTTATACTTAAATATCTTCACAACCAGTGATGAGATTGGACATCTCATACTGTCAAGGTTGCAGCACTTTGATTACTATGAGATAGTATGATTTGTCTCGATCATCAGAATGAAAGATTCTGGATCATAATGCTGGTACATTGGATGTATTGAAGGACCATGAGAAGCACATTAAGAATACTGTCTTTACTTTAAGGTCTGCTCTCATAATTCCCTAGCAATAGGCTCTCAATCATGAGACATTAATGAACTCAAGTTTCTATCTATTCACTTGCTTTGAGTCACCAATGAGTGAGGCCAATTGTCGGTCAACACCTCGGTGATTTGGGTGAGTGGTAGTAGAGCTGTGAGAACATTCAATGGTCAAGATGGAATCTATCCTGATTATCCCCTTGAGCCAATTAATGGATTTATCATTGGTAAGTGCACACCCATTCCGATTAAGAGTTAATTGGATAGGTACCAATTGATCATTATAATTAATTGGGGCTCAAGGATAATAAGATATGGATCTAATTTGGTGGACAGGTCCAATTGATCCGTGGATATAGATGGAGGGGCCTACTTGTGGTCATAGAGAAGTTTAGGGTCTTCTATGTAATTTATTCCTAAGATTGGAGTTCAATTGCATTTATATAGTGGAGTTATTTACAATTAACTGTGGGCCCGGATTGCACATGAGATGTGGGGTCGCGTGTCCCAGTTGGAGCCAGCTTTCTAAGGAATCCCTAGTGGTCCCCACACTAGCCCAAGTATTGGATAGATACTAACTCTAATAGAACTCTAGATGGAAAGGAATTAGAGAATTACTATTTCTATTTGAAGTGAGACTTCTAATAGTGGTAATAGTACGCTACTAATTATTAATGGAAGTAGGACTTCTATTTTAATTAGAAAGAGAAGGTTACTAATTAATGGAAGTGAGACTTCTATGGGAATTAGTAATAGAGGAGTTGCAAGAGGCTATAAAAGGGTAGCAACCCCCCTTTAGACGTCCCCAAGCATTATTGTGCAAGGCTTGCCCTCTCTCTCTTCTCCTCTCTTGTGCAAGTTGTTGCACATCTCTTCTAGTTCCTTTTCTAGTTGTTCTCTAGTAGTTTTCTTTAGGAGATCCCACCCATCTCCTTGAGAAAAGAAATCTAATAAGGGACATAGTGTGGAAGACAATTGGGTCTTGGAGATCTTGATTTGATTTGCGAAAGAGTTCGACATCAAAGAAAGTAGCAACTTCTCCATTAGAGCACAACCGAGCTCCGAAGGTATAATCTACTTCCTTGCACGTTGTAGATTTATTTGAAGCTTTCATGTTGCTGGTTCTATCTTCTAGATAGAAATATTTTTAATGATCTTGATATGTGAGATTGAGGGTTTGCATCTTGGATTGGGTTTATGCCTATTAGGATAGATGATCACTCAGTCAAGTGGGTCAAAAGTTTTTGAAACCTATCCTAAGGGCCCAACAGTATTCCAACAATAGGTATCAGAGCCTTACCTCATCTCTAATCATGTTAGATCAGTAAGATTGTTCTAATCTTTGCATGAGATGAGAAGAGGATAGAGCAAGGGCTATGTATGGATCAGTTTTTGATGGGTTTCCTTACTGTTGTAGTAGATCCATGTTTGGAATGTCACAAAAGGGTTTAATCACGATGGAAGGATGGTAGGAATGCCTTAGAAGCTATTTGGGATCATTAGAAACATTTTTGGGATGGTAGGAAGCCGAATTGCAAAAACCCAAATTTTTGGGTCCGTGAGTTCTGCTAGCCGTACAGTACCCTACGGCTAGCCGTAGAGCAATGGCTCAGCTAGCTCGAACCCCACCAGGGGCGCTGCCCCTTAGACCCCGCCGGGGGCGATGCCCCCTGGACCTCCTCTGCATAGGGCATATTGGGTAGAAGTGGCAAATATTTGGCATCTTGTTTTTCCATTGTGGTTTGGCAACCTGGTTTTGTGAGATGATTTGTTGTATGACATACTAACTTGCAGGTGATAATGTCCTCTCCATATGGCCCACATGACATTTACTTTCTATTATGGTTGAATGGTTTATTTGTGGCTAAGTGTAAAGGCATCATGGTTTCCTTGGTTTCCCGTGAAAGGGCAAGGCATAATGAATTTCCCTATAGCCATTTTCTTTCCATGTTTAGATTACCATGTAAGTCTCATTGTAGAGACATGGAATTTATGTAATTTTCTAAATTTGTAAATTCTGGCGATTTCGAGACGAAGAAGGAAAGTGAAGTTGGACTCCTAATAAAAGAGTTTGAAGATTTCCAAAAGGAGTTTTGGAGTTACCCAAAGAGTTTGAGCAATTCCAAAGTTTTGGAAAGTCTAGAAGTTCAAGAAGTCTATTCCGCTTGGGCCATGTGGAGGAAAGGACTAGTTTCTATTTTTAGCACTTTATATTTATGGATGAATGCTTAATTTAGAATGTTTCCAAATCTGATCCAAACATAGCAAGTTACTAAAATTGGTCAAATCAAATTAATTTTGGAAAGAGTTCTAATTAGTGTTGATGACCCATGAGATGGACACATTGGTAACACTAATTTAAGAAACTGGACTTTCCTTAAAATAACTTGACTTGGAACCAATCTTAAATCGTATCATGAGATGATTTGATGATTCATATATATCTGGGCCCTAATACCTTAAAAGAAAATCCTCAATTCTAAAATATTAAGTGGGAGCGGGGCATTTATTTTTAGAAATTCCCATGGTTTTCCACCATAGGTCCATTGTAAGGAAAGTATTAGCCTCGCGCCATCTTGAGAATGGCCGTTCCCCACGGAGGGCTTGTATTTGTCTGGTTACTAGATATGGATCTCCTAAGGATAGTGTTGATGAGACGGGGCGGGGGCCCACTCCCCAAGGAGGAGCTGCCCGCAACGGTTGTCATGCAATGCTAAGTTAGTGGGTCACACTTAACTAAAATAATGATGTAATATCCCCAAGGATTTGCCTCATGCATTTTAGAAACCAAAGTTAATCGGGAGTTATGCATTATTTGGTATGAGACACCTAGATGATAATGAATGATGGGGATCATGGATAGTTAGTTCCAATTTTGACCAACTTTGATCCGCACCAATCCAAGGACATTCGTACTCCCCAAGGAGGCATGCCCTAAGGGATTGGGATTCCGATGTATTCTGAATTTAGTGGTTATGAGGATTCCCACATAAATTTGGTAGAATACTAAACCCTAATGTCGTTTATATTCTTTAATTGAATGTATGGTTATGTGCTACAGTTTTTCAAAGCATGAATTCGAATACTTTCAATCCACTTGTGACCATCCTCAACCGGAATAAGTTGATGGAATCCAACTTTACAGACTGGAAAAGGACTCTGGATGTTGTCCTAACAGCTTCAGGATGCAGATATGTCCTTACCATACCATCCCTTCCTGAGCTTGAGCCTAATTCACCTCAGTATGAAAAGGACGCTTACACCAAGTGGACCAAAGACAATGAGATGGCCAGAAGTTTTATACAGGCATCCATGTCTAGTGTTTTACAGCACCAACATCAATCCTATAAGTCAGCATACGATATTATATCGAACTTAAAGGAGATGTTTGCGGACCAAGTTAGACCCGCCAGGCAAGTTGTTTTTAAGGTGCTGATGAACAATAAGATGGCTGAGGGAACCCCAGTACAAAAACATTTGCTGAAAATGAGTTTCGCACTGAATGAGTTAGATGTACTGGGTGTTACGATTGATACAGAATCGCAGATCGACATGATCCTTCAGTCACTACCTGATTCTTTCAACCATTTCGAGATCAATTATAATAAATTGGAAATGACTATAGCTGAGCTGTCTCGCCAGCTGGTAATGACTGAGGAAATCATGAAGAAAGACCAAAATCCCCTCATGACAGAAAAGTCATTTGCTAGGTCTAAACCGAAAGGCAAAGACCGGTACAGCAAGAAGAAATCAGTCACCAAGGGTCCTAAGGTGGAGAATGGTTCTACTTATGGTATGGCCAAGGATAAGGGTACGGGAGAAAAGGGAAAGTGTTTCCACTGTGGTATAACAGGACATTGGAAAAGGAATTGTCCAAATTTTCTATCAAAGGAAAGGACCTCAGGTATGATTGAGTCACTTGTTTCTGAAGTTAGTTTCACAACTGGTACTTCAGAATCCTGGAATGTTGACTCCGGTACAACTAATTACATATGTAATATGTTGCAGGAGTTACAGGTAACCAGGAGGCTAAGTGATGGGAAATCATTGTCAACTTGGGATCGGAAGCCAAGGCAGAAAAAGTTTCAGTTACAGTGGGAGTAGTAACTTTGTTGTTTTCAAATATTAAATTGGTTTTATCGGATACATTTTATGTACCATCGTTAAGGCGGAATTTAATTTCAGATTCTAGTATGATGAATAAAAGTTATTCTATCACTTTTGGTACTGAAATTGTTATAAAGAGGAATGGTATTTTCAAATGTCCTGACAAGGTAACCAATGGGCTTTATTTGTTAACTCTCACAATGTATAAGATACATGATACTGAAACAATTTATAGACCATCATTAAAGAGAAAGTCATCTTCAGCTAATCCAATAAAACTTTGGCACTTGAGGCTAGGTCATATAAACTTAAACAAGATTGAGAGGCTAGTGAAAGATGTTATCTTACCTTCGTTGGTGGTAGAACCAATGCCTGTCTGTGAATCCTTTGTGGAAGTCAAGATGACCAAAAGACCCTTTTCATCTAAGGGCAGAAGGGCCAAAGATTTATTGAAATTAGTGTATGCTGATGTGTATGGACCCATGAATATAAGAAGCGAGAGAATGATACGAGTACTTCATCACTTTCATCGATGATGACTCAAGACATGCATACATATACCTTATGCACCGCAAGTCTGAGACTTTTGGAAAGTTCAAGGAGTTTCGAACGGAAGCAGAAAGGCATTTAAGTATAAGTATCATACTGTTCGATGAGATCGAAGAGGAGAATATCACTCCGCTGATTCTATGGGATACTTATCATAAAATGGGATTCTATCCCAGTTGTCTACTCCTGGTATGCCTCAACATAATGGAGTAGCAGAAAGAAAGAACCAGACTCTTTTAGACATGATCAGGACTATGTTGATTTTCTCAAGGTTACCTATAGGGATATGTTTTGGAAACTGTAAAGTATATACTAAACCTCGTTCCATTTAAGTCTGTACCTAAGACTCCCTGGGAGTTCTAGTCCGGGCTAAAGCCTAGTCTACAATATAAGTGTTGTCCGGCACTCGTGCTAAAGGTTAAGATGGATAAATTGGAATTGAAGTTGGAAGTATGCACTTTTATAAAATATCCCAAAAGAACTAAAGGTTGATTATTCTATAATACCAGAGAGAGCAGAAAGTGCTTTTCAGCACCAATGCGGTTTTTCTAGAGGAAGATTACTTGATTGACCCGAAATCTTTAGAAAAGGGTTATCTTGGAATAAATTCAAGAGCTTTCAATTCCAAATCCAAAAGAGACCAAACTTAAAAGGAATTTACCCATACCTGATACAGTAGCTACACCAGTGCCTTGTCGTAGTGGGAGTATTGTCAGTCACCCTGACAGATCCTTGGTTTTGGGAAAGTCTTACAAGACAAACCCGGAAGAACTGGAACAAGATCCCTGTAACTATGATAAAGCAATCAATGACATAGATTTGGGACGTTGGCTAGATGCTATGAAAGCTGAGAGGGAGTCTATATAACTCCAATTAGGTCTGGACAATTGTAGACTTGCCTGCCAATATTTACTTATTGGGTGCAAGTAGGTCTACAAGAGAAAGAGTAGACTAGATGGAAGATATCCATCCAGATACTCTTATCCATTGCGGTTCATCTCGTTTACGAGATTTGGCAAATGGATGTCAGGACAGCGTTTATCAACGACCATCTTAAGGAAGACATCTATATGATGCAATCAGACGGTTTTATAGCTAGTAACCAAAAGCAAAGAGTTTCCAAGTTGCAAAAGTTCATTCATGGACTGAAACAGGAATCCCGGAACTAGGACATCCGTTTTGACCAGGCAATCAAGTCATTTGATTATTGTCAAAATACGGATGAGTCATGAGTGTACATGAAAGGCCGGGTAGTTTTTTTTGGTACAGTATGTTCAACGACACCCTTCTCCTAGGGAGTGATATGGGGATATCATCAACAATACAAGTTTTGGTTAGTTATGACTTTTGATATGAAGGACTTGGGAGAAGCAAGCCACATCCTAGGAATTAAACTATATCGAGACCAGAAAAATAGGATGATAGGCTTATCCCAAGCTGCATATAATGATAAGGTACTGGTACGGTTTGCTAAGCAAGATTCCAAGAAGGGTATCACAGCTTTTAGGCATGGAATGATCCTTTCCAAGGATCAGTGTCCGAAGACACCTGAGGAAAAGGAACAGATGAGAGCAGTACCATATGCTTCGGCTGTGGGTAGCCTCATGTATGCTATGCTATGTACTAGACCGGATATCTGTCATGCAGTGAGCCTAGTCAGCAGATATCAGTCTAACCCAGGTCCTAATCATTGGACTGCTATAAGATGTGTTCTCGAATACTTGAGAAGGACTAGAGATCACATGTTGGTTTGCAGCAATGATGAGTTGATTCCAGTCGGATACATAGATACTGACTTTGAGTCAGATAAGGATTCCAGGAAAACAATTTCTGGGTATGTGTTTATGCTGTAGCTGTTTGAGAAGCGGCTAAGGACACAGATTGGCTCAAAAGATTCCTTATGGAACTTGGAGTGGTACTTTTGGCAGGACAACCGCTCACAGTTTACTGTGATAACAGCAGGGCAGTCGCTAAGTCCAAGGAACACAAGAGCCAAAAGTATATACAGAGGAAGTAACATATGGTTAGAAAGATTGTGCAGAGAGGTGATATTCCTATCACCAAGATAGCCTCTGCAAGGCAATCTAGGGATATCCTTTTACTAAGCCTTTGACTACCAAAGTCTTTGCGCAGTATGTAAACAGGACGAGCATGAGATGCAACCCTAAATGACATTGAGCCCAAGTGGGAGATTATTAGTTTTATGATCTCAATCCATTAGATGATGAATATATTGATTAATTTCTTTATTTATCAATATATTCTTGCTTTCCTTTCATGAGATGAATGGTGATTTATTACTTGTTTGCACATAACTAATACGAATGACATAATGGTTCATGAGATGAACCGTTGTCCACAAGTATATTAGATGTAACACACGTGTATGGATGAGATCCACATACAGGAGACATGTGTAGCAAATCTTATACTTAAATATCTTCACAACCAGTGATGAGATTGGACATCTCATACTGTCAAGGTTGCAGTACTTTGATCACTATGAGATAGTGTGATTTGTCTCGATCATCAGAATGAAAGATTTTGGATCATAATGCTGGTACATTGGATGTATTGAAGGATCATGAGAAGCACCTTAAGAATACTGTCTTTACTTTAAGGTCTGCTCTCATAATTCCCTAGCAATAGGCTCTCAATCCTTAGACATTAATGAACTCAAGTTTCTATCTATTCACTTGCTTTGAGTCACTGATGAGTGAGGCCAATTGTAGGTCAATACCTCGGTGATTTGGGTGAGTGGTAGTAGAGCTGTGAGAACATTCAATGGTCAAGATGGAATCTATCATGATTATCCCCTTGTGCCAATTAATGGATTTATCATTGGTAAGTGCGCACACATTCCGATTAAGAGTTAATTGGATAGGTACCAATCGATCATTATAATTAATTGGGGCTCAAGGATAATAAGATATGGATCTAATTTGGTGGACAGGTCCAATTGATCCATGGATATAGATGGAGGGGCCTACTTGTGGTCATAGGGAAGTTTAGGGTCTTCTATGTAATTTATTCCTAAGATTGGAGTTCAATTGCATTTATATAGTGGAGTTATTTGTAATTAACTATGGGCCCGGATTGCACATGAGATGTGGGGTCGCGTGTCCCAATTGGAGCTAGCTTTCTAAGGAATCCCTAGTGGTCCCCACACTAGCCCAAGTATTGGATAGATACTAATTCTAGTAGAACTCTAGATGGAAAGGAATTAGAGAATTACTATTTCTATTTGAAGTGAGACTTCTAATAGTGGTAATAGTACGCTACTAATTATTAATGGAAGTAGGACTTCTATTTTAATTAGAAAGAGAAGGTTACTAATTAATGGAAGTGAGACTTCTATGGGAATTAGTAATAGAGGAGTTGCAAGAGGCTATAAAAGGGTAGCAACCCCCCTTTGGATGTCCCCAAGCATTATTGTGCAAGGCTTGCCCTCTCTCTCTTCTCCTCTCTTGTGCAAGTTGTTGCACATCTCTTCTAGTTCCTTTTCTAGTTGTTCTATAGTAGTTTTCTTTAGGAGATCCCACCCATCTCCTTGAGTAAAGAAATCTGTTAAGGGACATAGTGTGGAAGACAATTGGGTCTTGGAGATCTTGATTTGATTTGCGAAAGAGTTCGACATCAAAGAAAGTAGCAACTTCTCCATTAGAGCACAACCGAGCTCCGAAGGTATAATCTACTTCCTTACACATTGTAGATTTATTTAAAGCTTTCATGTTGCTGGTTCTATCTTCTAGATAGATATATTTTAATGATCTTGATATGTGAGATTGAGGGTTTGCATCTTGGATTGGGTTTATGCCCTTTGGGATAGATGATCACTGAGTCAAGTGGGTCAAAACTTTTTGAAACCTATCCTAAGGGCCCAACAGTATTCCAACAATTTGTTCTTCTGTTATCCACCATACGTCCACTTGTACTAAAATCTTGTTTTAATATTACAGAAGACATTGGAATAGTCAATAGATCACGAGCCATGGCGGCCAACACCGGATAAATGCTTTCCTGTTGCTTCCACCAGGCTAAAAGGTTAAAACTAGATGCATCCTATACCTGTATTACACTGACATCAAGATATAATGATAACTCCGTCACAGTGTTATTTGAGCTTGAGCTGGATGCCGTGCCCGTGGACAGGGAAGAATACCACACTTCCCACTCTCCAACACCTGTTTGCTGGACTTCTGAATGGCACATACTAAGTCCAGTTGTACCATTTGCTCATAATAAAATTGAAAAAGTGCTTGTAAATTTTCCCTTATATTTGAAAAAAAATATTTAAATTTATATAATTCATATTTTTATTTATTCCATCAATAAAAAACTGTACACCACTTAATTTTAACCTAGGATCAAAGACAGCAGCTAAAGAAAAATCATTGGAGCCTCTTTCAAATATTTATTAAAATTTTCTTACATGTTTCTAATAGTGCTACTCAATAAAAAAATGATCTCTAAATCTATTGAATTGTAAAGTAATTTTAAAAAGATTCATTAGATGTGGGATAATAAATCTCGGAAAAAAATAATGTTGAAGTATAAAAAGCTTTTAATAAATCTCTTATATGAGCACATAACTCCCAATGTTCATCAGTAATCATCAAATCTTATGCATGAAAAGCACAAAATTCATTCAAAACAGTTTTCTAGTCAAGTGCATTGTTTAACAAATCATTCATAGAATTCTATCTATGTTCTACCTCTTTAGGCATTTTAATAGCTGATACGCCTTGCCTTGCACATATTTAGTCATACAATTGTCTTCTCTGTGTGGAGGAAAAAATAAATCTAACAATGTCTTCAATAGCATCTGTGTAACTTACAATATGCTTTAAAACCTTTACAATGAGATTTTAGATGTTACATACATATCTATTTTGAAAGATAGAGCTATCTATCAAAGTTGCAAGTGGTATCTGCATTTTCATTAATTCAATAGCCACTGTATTATTACTGGCATTATCTAAAGTTATAGATAAAACTATTTCCTTAATAATATATTTATCTAGTTTTTCCAAAATAAATGTACTTATTCTGTGCCATGTGTGGCCATTCAAGATAGCTAAAACTAATTATTTATTTATTAATAATCCATTTTGCATCTATGTTATGTACAATATTACAAAACAAAAAAAAAAACTATCACCCCCTTTAGAAGTCCATATATTTGTAGTTATGGCTATCCTACCAGGAATTTCTACAAGGTAATTTTTTATATTTGTTATCTCTTCCTGTTAGAGTCTAATAGCATCATTTCTGGTTGTATTTCTTGAAATACGGTGAAACTGTGGTTGACAGTATTTCTGGACCCATCTTCAAATAACTCATTTTCAACAAAAGAAAATGGTAATTCGGATAACACAATCATTTTAACAAGATTTTGTCTAGCACTTTGTGCATTAAAAGAGAAAAGACCCAAACTGCTACTACTACTACAACCACCAGCAATAGAAATTTGGTTCTGTGAACCAGGCGTCCCTGCCCTTGCATCCGCCCCTGCATCCGCCGGCTTATGTAAGGCTTTTTTGCCTATGTCTTGACAAATGGCCGGTACCCGATTTTGAATCGGCACAATAAATCTTACTACAAAATTTGCATTTTGCCTTTTTAATGTTCTTTTCATTTTTAATAACTTCAAATCTTGTAAATATCTCCCAAACTACTAAAGTTCTATTCCTCTTGGTTGGTTTACGGGAACTCTGAGGAAAGAGGAGTGGGGTGGTAAATCACCTACTTCATCTTGAAATTCAATAAAATCTTCTTCTACCCCTAAATTAATGGAAGAAGACTTTGTGGGAATTCTTCTAGCCATATTTCAAAAAATAAATTTATAAATAAAAACAGTAATAGGCTAATAAATAGCCTTCTTTTGTGATAATTAATATAAGAAGGGGGAGAAAATGACAGTTAATATAATATATTATAAACTTATATATATGGAATCTCAAATTTAAATAGTATAAATACCTCTAAATCTTTGAAGCCCTCTTCCATCTTGTCTCTTGATGACTTGATCTTTGGCGCTCAAAAAACTTCTTAGAGAGAGTGAAAGAATTGAATGCTTTGAGAGAGCTACAGAATGTATAAAGAGTGAGAGAATTGTGTAAATTGGTGAGGAATGAGAATGGGAGGGTTAGGGTATTTATAGACTCTGTAAAATGGAAAATGACACAAAATATCCCTTATATGATCGTTTTATAGCTGTTGGGGGTGTGTAAAATGGACTTTTTTTCTTTTTTAAAAAAAGGACATTTTGGCCGTTGGGTAGGCCTGACTGGCTGCAGGTGCCAACCCACGTGCCAAGCGTGCCTTTTGGGCCAGGCCAAACGGGCCCAGGTGCCTCGGCCAACATGGGCCATGCCAGGGCCACGACCCGTTGACTGGCAGTACGGGCCGGCCTGGCCCATTTGACATGCCCAACTTCTATTATGGGGCCTTTTTTTTAGGCCTTATTTTTTGGGGTGTAAAGCAAAGGCTTTATTGGCCTTATGTTAGAGCCGGCCCTGTATGCGATCTCAACACTTCCTCCCAAAGCTTGCCATCAAAATTGAAGATGCCATAACCGAGGAAGTCAAAGAATAGCTTTTGAGGTATTTTTGGAAGTTGGTTTTGACCATGCACATTAGATGTACGGTGATGATCCATGGCCTACCCCTGGGAAAATAGGTGATGGTGTTCATCAGATTATTGACCAGTTCAAGAATTACTAATTGCCAGTCAAGTAATTTGATGGTGATCAAATTGTTCACTAGTCTCAGTCACATGCAATGTGGCCATTTCAAAATAAACAATGTTGGTAAAAATGCTATAACGCAGATCACTACCTTTAGATTACAAAAAAGAATAATATATTAGGAGGCTAAGGGCCGTTTGGATGTTTATAGAAAAAATATTTACAGAATTTAAATATTATAAGAATAAAATAGTACATTTATTATCTTAATTGATTTATAATTTCATGCTTTTATTCATGAGATGTATATGTTTCTATTAATGGTTGCACATAATTAATACAAGAATTACATGATTGTTCATGAGATGAACAGGAGCCCTTAAGTATATTAAATGTGATCCATGTGTGTGGATGATATTCACATGCATGAGACATTGATCACAACTCTTATACTTGAAGCATTTCACCACCAATGATGAGAACAAGCATCTCATCTAAAAAGATTGTAGCATTTCAATTACTATAAGATAGTATGGTTTGTTTCGACCATCAGAGTGAAAGACTGTGGATTGTTGTGCTAGTGCATTGGATGTATTGAAGGGCCATGAGCAGCACCTTATACAAAATACTGTCTTTAATTAAGGAATGCTCTCATAATTTCCAAACAATAGATTCAATCCTAAGAGAGTAATGGAGTCAAGTTTTTGTCATGTATTTACTTTAACTTACTAATGAGTGAGGCCAAGTGTAGGTCAACACCTTGGTATCTTGGGTAGATGGTAGTGGGACTGTGGGAACATATTTTCTTAAGATGAAATTTATCCTCTAAAAGAGAAGTATTCCATTGTGCTGATTAATGAGAATTTATTATCGGAAAGTGCACACCCGTTCTGATTAAGAGTTAATCAGATGGTATCAATGATTAGTGTGATTAATTTGGTCAAAAGGATAATACGAGGTGGAACCAATTTGGTTTGACAGTTTAAATCCATTTGATCCATGAATATAGCTGATGGAGGGGCCTACTTGCACTAATTGAAAAGATTTGGGCCTTCTTATTAAATTCATAGGACTAGAGTACAATTGCATTTATGTAGTAGATTTGTTTGCAATTAACAGTGGATTTAGAACTTACATGGGATGTGGGGTTCAGATGCTTAAGTTGGAGTTATATCCAAGGAATCTGTAACACCCCACGATTGTGACCCCCTTGAGAAGGGTAATTAAAAGGGTCCATGTATGTACTGGGTTTACAATGTGAGGAATATATGAGTCCCACATTGGAAATGAGCTGTCCAAATCCCTGGGCTTATAAGTCAAAACTCGTCTTAACTCAACATAAGGCCTTTTAAAACCGTGTGGCCTTGGAAATCGTAAAAGCTTTAGAGTTAAGCGTGCTCAGGCGAGAGTAGTACAAGGATTGGTGACCTCCTAGGAAGTCCTCGCGCGCGCACGTGGGCCAATGTGGACAATTTCATGCTGAGTTGGGTGGGGTTGTGACAGTTGGTATCAGAGCCAAGGACGGCTCTATTCCTAGTGGGGGAGATTGTAACACCCCACGATTGTGACCCCTATGAAGAAAGGCAATTAGAAGGGTCCACATATAGACTGGGTTTGCAATGTGAGGAATACATGAGTCTCACACTAGAAATGAGCTTTCCAATCTCTGGGCTTATAAGTCAAACCCCGTCTTAACTCAACATGATCATTTAAAACCATGCGGCCCGAAAACCGTAAGAACTACGGAGTTAACCGTGCTCAGGCGGGAGCAATACTATTGTAACGCCCCACCCTATACCCATACATGATATTGTCCGCTTTAGCTCATGGGCTACTTGACCAGAGGACCTGGCCCAAGCGCATCCAATCTCGCCTCATGGTTTTGCTTCTGATGGGCCTCAACCCATCAAAAGGCCTCATGCAAAGTAAGGGTGTAAGCTCTACATATAACCCCATTCACTTTCCTCTCTATAGTCGATGTGGGACTTTGGAGCGTCACAATCCACCCCCATTAAGGTTGCACGTCCCTGTGCAGTAGCCTGCCAGCCCTCTTGGCCAGCCCACATGGAGACCTGCCCACTTGCACCAGGCCACGGCAGGGGACCCACACTCGAACTAGTCGAGAGCCGGCTCTGATACCATTTGTAACGCCCCACCCTATACCCATGTATGATGTTGTCCGCTTTAGCTCATGGGCTACTTGACCAGAGGACCTGACCCAAGCGCATCCAATCTTGCCTCGAGGTTTTCCTTCTGATGGGCCTCAACCCATCAAAAGGCCTCATGCAAAGTAAGGGTGTAAGCTATACATATAACCCCATTAACTTTCCTCTCTATAGTCGATGTGGGACTCCGTGGCGTCACAATAGAGCCAAGTTCAACTATGATGCATGACCTCCTAGGATGTACTGTAAGACCCCGACCCGAGTGGCCACGATTAATACTAATTAAGTCGTGCGTTAGTTCTAAGTGTGATTAGCGAATTTTTGTTAAGTTGGGAATAGAATGGCTTTTGATATAGCTTTAGGGAATTTTGAGTGCCTATGTGATTAGTGGGACCCTTTAGGGGTTCTTTTTGTGACTTTGCTTGTACTTGGGGATTATTCGAGATTTCTTATAATTTGTTCTTTGATTCCCGTTTTAATTATCTTGTTAATCTCTACAATTCCCATGTTGATCCCGTGCCTGTTCGAAACACCGAAGCCCGACTTTCCTTGCATTGAGGGCAAAACAGTCATTTCATACTAAATCTGGACACAAAATTCGATGATCCCGAAACCCTCGAAACATATACTTTTTAGAAACTAGAAATTTCGACAATCCTTTTTCCCTTCTTCGTCGAACTCGTCCGAGACCCCAAAAGTCACGATTTTAGCCATACAAGATTTATAGTGGTGGAGCCCATCTCACTTGCTTATAAAAGGAAACCCTTCTTCTTCTTTTCCCTTCTTTTTCTTTTCCCTTTTCTTCTTTTCCCTTTCTTCGTTTCCAGCACAAATCCAACCCAACCTAGGGTTTCTCTTCATCTTCTTTCCTTACTCTTCCATCTCCCAAATCACTACCAACCTTGCATCTTTTGAGAAATGAAGGTCATCATCTTCTCCATCTCCTTGAGAGCTCCTCATTGATAGCATTTGTGGAAGAAACCACCTACTCCAAGATCTTCCTTGATCCATTCTTGTCTATTCGAAGAACCCACAAGTAAGCAACCCTCCCTATCTCTTAGATTTGTGTCCCTCTAGCCTTGAAGAAGTTCCATCTCCATTATTATAAGCTTTCTTCTTCTTGTTCCTTGTTTTGACCCATTTAGGGTTTGTTTTGGGGGTTTTGTGTAGCTTTTTGTTCTTGGCTTGGAAGAGTGTGATTAGAGGCTTGATTTCTTAGTTAGAGATCCAAGGCAAGTGGATGATTTGATATTTTGAGCATTAAATAGCTTTTATGAGAAATGTGTTGATTTTGTTATTTCTACTCTTGTTATTCTTGACTTGAATTGATTTGAAATAAATGCTCATGAATGAGTCTTGTGGATTGTTTAAACTCTTGAAACATTGCATTTATGACCTTTCATTTATTGCTTGTTTGTGATATAAATGAATCCTTGTGATTTGGTGGATTTCACTTCTCTCTCTTTATGGTTGAATGTGAAAAGATGGGAAATGGTTGAATGGATTCTTGGTGGAAGATTTGATGGAGATTTATGAGGAGTTTAGAGGAGATTCGAGCATCCCATTCATGTGTAGAAATGAGGCTCAAGGGGGCTTGAAAGGAAAGGAAAAATGAAGGAGCAGAACTGTCCCCGAAATCAGTTTCTAAATAGTTCACTAGAGCGGACTTGACAGGTTGCTCGAGTGAACAGTCTAAAGAAGGATTCATGCAATCCAGAGGACAGTTCACTTGAGCGAACCTTATCTCGCTCGAGCGAACCATCCCAGAATCCCATCCAGAGAGTGGTTAGCTCGAGCGAACCGTTATTTTGCTCGAGCCAATCTGAACTAGGCTGGTCCGCTTAAGCAAACCCAACTTCGCTCGAGCGAACCCTCCCAGCGAGTCATTCCAGAGAGCTCACCGCTCGAGCGAACTTAATGTCCGCTCGAGCGAGGGGTACTGTTCACTTGTGGACCGGTTCAGAGTGGAAATAAAATGTTTATATGATTGAGAGAGGTTTGTTGGAAACCCTATTGCAAGGGGGAAGTGTACAACTAATAGATGAAGCCCATTTGAGAAAGAAACCATGTCATGAAGATTCATATGAAGTTTTGAAAATCCCAAGGTGTATAAGGAGCCCGGAATGTCTCCAAACTCGAGAAGTACCAAATCTATATCGAAATCAATATACGGGACCCCTATTCACCTTGAACTAGTTTTGAATTTCGATACTTGTCCTGAAATTTCGAATGTTCAATTTTGTTTTCATTGTTCCTGAATTTTGACATGTATCTCCGAACAATCATGAATTATAATTTGTCATTCCCGAAAACACTGAAGTTCTATTTGTAACATTTTGCTAGTCCCGATTTGCATTGCCCGATGTGAAATGAAATAGTACTTGTGCCTTGAGCACCCCCGCCCCGCCCATTTATATAGTTGCATCTGATGTGATTTCATACACATTTTAATTTCTGTTATTTGACCTATGAGTCGGCACCACTAAGCTTGGATGCCCTCGCCGGTTTGATCCACCGACTTGGAGATCCCCCTTTCGTCCTGCCAGCTGTAGTTTGGATCCCGCTACCCGGTTATTACCGTGGTCTTGTTCCGATACCGGGCTTGCTACCGTAGTTACTAATACCCAGCTCGTCACCGTGGTTCTCGATGCCTGGCTTGTTATCGTGGTCATGTCCCATATATTATATGTATATGTATATTTCGTTGAATCTCCTCACCTCGCATGACTGAGATCAACACCCCAATATGCTCTTGTCACTTCAGTGACAGAGGACTTAGCTTCGTGTGGTTGCCATCTTGCTTGTTTCCTAATTCCTTGGTTATCTTTACTTGTTTTACATTGCATATATGTCTTGAGTAAATAATTTATCTCTTCCATGGAAAATTATTGTTTAAGTAGGTTTTAAATGTTTTCCAAGGTAAATTCAATTATTGTGTTATTGCTATATCCTTTCACTCACCTGCCAGACCGTCGTGTCTGATCCATTTCTTTGGTACTCAGGTCCAGTTGCCGGTTACCTTGAGGAGGAGCCTGAGGAGGGGGTTGGTGAACCGTAGCGTCTAGTTGAGTGGCATGCCGATGATGTCGTCTAGACATTCGGTTGCCCGAGTTATGAAATATTTTGGGGATTACGAATATCTTATTCTTTTAGGGTTTATATTTTGTATTGGCCTTTGTTGGCCTCTATTTTTGGGAAATGTTAATTAACTGATATTTTGTATAAACATTAACATTTACCTTTGCGAATATGCTATTTTGATCATTGCTCACTCTGACATCAAGTTATTCATATGTGTCATCAGTCTTGTAATTTAGGAATGAAGTTGTGAATTAGATTTGCTACACGCTTCCGCACTTAAACAAAAATATTTATGTCGTTGCGAAATCCTCACCGCGGACACATGTGGGAAATCGCGTGCACAGGTAGTATCTTATTCCTTGATGATCCGTGTACGCATTGGCCAAAATTAACATATGTTCAAAAGCTATATAGCATTATCATTCCAAACATCTAATCTTTCAATTCAGTCCCGATCCCGGATTAGGTCGATAACTGGGTCAGGGGTCGCGACAAGTACTCGCACAAGCACGTGGGACAATCGGACAGTTTCATGCTGAGTTGTGTGGGGCTGTGACAATTAGTATCAGAGCCGAGGATGACTCTAGTCCTACAGTGGGAGATTGTAACACCTTACGATTGTGATCCCCTTGAAGAAGGGCGATTAGTAGGGATCGCATATGGACTAGGTTTGCAATGTGAGGAACACATGAGTCCCACACTGGAAATGAGCTATCTAGATCTCTGGGCTTATAAGTCAAACCCCGTCTTTGTTGGAAGTAGGTGCACCTCGTGGATAGGTTTTCAAAACTTTTGACCCACCTGACTCAGGGATCAAGTACCCATAAGGCCATAAACCACATCTAGGATGCAATTCCTCGATCTCATTGATCATGTACAGCAATAAACTCTATCTAAAAGATAGAAATCAGCAACACCATGCAACCACAAACAATCCATAACAAGTAGATTATACATTGGGAACCCGGTAGTGCTAAAATGGAGAAGAAGACTTGCTAGTTGAAGAAACTCTTTCTTTGTAACAAACTTAGGATCTCCAAGACCTCTTAGCCTTTCATACTATGTCCCATATCAGATCTCTTTTCTCAAGGAGAATAGTGCGATCTTCAAAAGAAAACCAACTAGAAGTTCTTAAGGAACTAGAAGAGAAGAAAGAGAAGTGGGCGTGCAACTCTTGCACTTGAGAGGGCTAGGCGTGGACTCCAATGCTTTTTTTTGGACGTCCAGCCCTCTCTCCTCCTTTATTTATAGCCTAGCAACCTCATTTTTCACAAATGGGAATAGAAGTCCTTCTTCCATTAAGAATTAGTAACTTTCTTCTTTCTAAATATTATAGAAGTCTCACTTTCGCAACAATTAGTAACTTACTATTACCACTATTAAAAGTCTCACTTCAAATAGAAATAGTAACTTTCTAATTTCTTCCTTTTAGAGTCCAAATAGGATTAGTAACTATCTAATAGCTTGCGCTAGCGTGGGGACCACATTCCATAGAAAACTGGTTCCAATTGGGACACCGCTGTTGACACAAAAAAAGTCACTATGTCTCCTCCACATCAAGAAGCCTCGTGAAGCTGCATCCTACTACAAAACAGGCAAAGCTACTTCAAGCATCAGATCTTGTTAGAATCAGACAAAAGCTAAAAGATCCTTCAAGACAGCCAAAAAAAGGGTACACCTGATGTTTCGGGCCATTCCGACATCGTTTGGCCTAACTTCACTTCTCCGACAGCTAAACAAGCGCTCCTGACGGCAACATCATCAAAGACACCAAAACTTCGATCAGAGCCTATGGATGACTCCAGAATGTCTCCAAAGGGTTCCATGCCAAATTTCAAGTCAAACCGACAACGTTTGACCCTCCATCGACGCTTGAGCAGGAAAATCAAGCCTCATGGCGGCGGGAACCACCGAGGCCATCACTCATCAAACAAAACACATGAGTGGCTTTAACATGCTTCCAAAAGGCTGCACGTCGAATTTCAGGTCATTCCGACAACGTTTGACAAGGTTTCGATGCTCCGAAAGAAAATCATGCCTACCGGCGGCGGAGCACCCCGGGACGATGACATCCAAGTTCGAACTGATGGATTGTCTCAAAATGACTCCAATAGGCTCCCTGTCAAATTTCAGGTCAATCGGACATCGTTTGACCATATATCAAAGCTAAGCATTTTCCCTGCAGCAAAATTAAGTCAAGCATCGATGGGACCCCAAATGGCTTCAAAACTCAAATAAAAGCCCATGGTTGGTCCTATCCATTGCTCAAGAAGCTTCACCTCAATTTTCAGGTCATTCCGACATCGTTTGACCTAGTTTCGACTCTTGACGGAAAATCGGCTACAAAGTCTTCGGCTTTCCCGAAAAATGGGAAACTTTGCTCTCCGGTTTCGCGCGGGTTCTCGTCAATTTTTCTCCAAGAAAATCAAGTCAATAATAATGAAAAATGTCAAGAAAAATACAGAAGAAAGAAGGACAAAAAAAGACGGAAAAACGGCCGAAAACGAAGCTCGGCAACCAAAAGGGCCAAAGCCCTATGGTCGCCGTCGACCCTGGCCCAAGGTTGCCGGCGACCTTGGGTGCATGGTCGCCGGCGACCCTGCAAATTCGGGTCGCCGGATTTCTCGCCGGAGGGCCCGTTTTCTGATCCTTTTCGCCTTTCGAGTGTTCCTGCCTCTGTGATTTTCTGAAAATCCAATCATGGCATTAAACCCATGAAACTCCCATCATCATGAAGATTAAAGGCAGTTAAATGCCCACTATCCTTCATCGGCCAATCACAAGCCAAGAAAAAGGAGTTACAAAATCAAATAATAAAAACTTGTAACTCCTCATCAATTCTCTCATCATGGCCATCAACGCCCATAATCACCACATGGCTACCAAAAGCCTATAAAAGGAGGTCCAAAAGAAAGAAATCGATAAAAAAGGATCGATACACACATCGCCTTGAAATTCTGCATTTGTACACTTGCATTTTTCCGAAGAAATCCAAACGAAGTCCACTGTTCTGCCGCAAGAAACACCACAAGGTGATCAAAGTCCCTTGGGGGCCACCCCCCCAAGGTCCCCTCCTTCTACAACATGGCCTAAACGCGGCTTTTCAGCCCGTTTACTCGGTTTTTCATTGGGTATAGGACCTCCTCTTGGTTCTTGTCCTTTAAAAAACTGAGGTTGGAGCCAAGCCGAAGAATCAAAGCATCAACTGTTCTGATTTGAAGGATGATGGCGAAGTCCATACATGACTTGCGACCGTCGATCTCAACATGTCCCCACAATCTCCTGAGAAGTTAGATTCATTTTCTTCCTTTTCTATTGTAGTTTGTATTTTTTAAAGAGACAAAAAGAAATCACAATTCGTGTCTTTCATATTTGATGAGTTTTGTAAAATCGCCATTCACGACAAAATCGCCTTCCCGGCAAATAAACAAAAAAATGCCTCCTACGGCATTTCCAAAAAAAAACAAACTTGTCTTTTTTCTTAATATTTATGCAATTTGAAAAGTTAGGAAAAATGATTGATTTCCTTTCCACTTGTGAAGGTGAATCTCCGGATCATCACCATTCCAAATTCCAAGTAGAAATTAAATCTGGCATACCCATATAAAAATGTTGATACCCGCGATTTCCCTCCTCCGCCGAGACCCAGGCCAGCCCCCGGGGTGCGGAAGGAGAGGACGGAAATCCGAGGGTCCATTAAGTTGGCACACCCGGTGAGACACGTTGACTTAAGAACGTGATGCTTTGATCCCTTGGCTCCTTTCTAATTGGTGGCCTATGTTGTACCTTGCATCTAAAAAAAAAACATGAGATGGGATTTTTGTTATTCTTTCTCATTTCAAAAAAAAAATCTGATTTCTTTTCTGAGATTCAACTTTGAGAAACTCTGATCCTTTCCTCTTCGAACTTGATAGCTCACAGAAATGTTTGCAGCTATTGTTCATATCGGGGATTGGGCCATCTTTTCAAAAACTTCATTTCAAATTCTTTCAAAAAAAATGATCTCTCTTTCTCAAGATTCAACATTGAGAAAT
Source organism: Umbellularia californica (assembly GCA_028538565.1). Lineage (NCBI taxonomy): Eukaryota > Viridiplantae > Streptophyta > Magnoliopsida > Laurales > Lauraceae > Umbellularia > Umbellularia californica. The sequence continues at coordinate 35,074,789 of JAPQWN010000005.1, read as the reverse complement.
TTTGATCATCTCCTCTTCGAACTTGATAGCTCACAGAAATGTTTGCAGCAATCTTCATATCGGGGATTGGGCCATCTTTTCTCTTTGATGAGTCCGATTGTGATTTCAAAAAAAAAGTTATAATTTCATAAAAAAATCAGTTTTCTCTCTTTTGAATTCAAATTTGAGAAACTTTGGTTTTTCCTTTTCGGATTTAGTGCTCGCAGAAATGTTGAGCCTTTGTTCTGATTGGAACACCATTCGCTCTCTTTGATGAGTTCATTAAAAAATCTTTCAAAAAAGAGTTCAAAAAAAAAAAAAAAACACTAAGGTTCCACCAATTGCGTTCTTTGACCAAAATGGATTTAAGAAAGGCCTTGTCCAGGGTGTGGAGACAGCTAGACTGTTCGAGGCAAGGGTCCTCCAAACGGGTTCATTAAGTAATCCTACCCTTACCTGGGAGCTGATCTATCTACTACGGTTTCATAAGATCGAATTGGAAATCTATGTGCACCTTTTAAAAAAAACTTTTCAAAAAAAATAACTTCCGTCACTTTTGAGTTCAGAGGTAAGAAATCTTGGTTCTTTCCCTTTCGGATTTAGCACTCGCAGAAATGTTGAGCCTTGTTCAGAATGGAACACCATTTGCTCTCTTTGATGAATTCAATCTTGACCCTTCAACAAAAAAAAACAAAACTTCCGTCATTACTGGATTCACATCCGAGAAATTCTGGTTCCTTCCCTTCTGGATTTAGCGCTCGCAGAAATGTTGAGCCTTTGTTCAGATTGGAACACCATTTGCTCTCCTTTATGAACCCAAATTTGACCTTTCAAAAAATGCCATCTCGTGTCCTTCCCAAGGATGCGATTTGCAACATTGGTGCCTAGCGGTGCTAGTACGCCCCTTTGGGTTTACTGTATTCGCGACCGACACATTTGTATCTCCAACCTTATATCATTTTACCTCGAGTGAGCATTGCTTCTCGGTAATTTAAATTAAGGTCTACAATTGCTTCTAGCCGTCACCCTGAGCCTACCATACTTGCATTTCAGAACAATTGTATCCTCTATGGCATTTTGCCTTCATCTTGCTTGGGCTGGGCCATATCCCCTCAAGTGATTTGAAAAGACAAAACCATAGTTGTTCTCCATTTATGATCACCATATTCTTGTGATTACTAATGGATTTGGTCTTGTTTCAGAAGTTTTCCAAAACTAACAATGGCAGCTTCATTGACCATCACTTTTGATGAGAGCAAGTACCAACTAATGCTTCAAGACAAGCAAAACAAGCATAAGCACCCTGCCAGTTGCCGAAGCGTCATCTCCCTCGACAACTCTCAAAACACCGGGTCAACTTCAACTCCCCGAACCATCGTCTTCGGGTCACTGGGACCATTCCCACTCCCCGCAGAAGACACCGTACCTGCCAAGAAGCAGAAAACCGCCCCGCAACGTGTCACTAACATGGCACCAAAGGCGAATACAAAGAAGCCTGAAGCCCGTGGCGCTCCCACGAAGCCTCAACCCACAAGAAACCAGGTTTGCCCCAAAACCTGGTCCCCGAGATCTTCACCAAAACAGCGGAGGTCTCGAACATCTGGAAAGCCAGCATACTTGGCCCCTTTCAAGGAGAATCGGTTCTACCCTCTCTTTTACATGAAAGAGGAGAAACCTACCCTCCACCCAAAGAACAAACAAAATCATCATGAGCTGGCTTGCTCCTACAAGCCCAAAATTAAATCCTGCATTGTTAAGCCTCCGCAAAAGCATGCTGAAGCCTGCACTCCTGCGAGTCGACCCTTCATCTCAACAGGGGCCGAGCTCGCAAAACTCAAGTCTTCACTGCGATAGGCAAAGGACCGCGTCCAGATTCTGTCCTTGCCCAACTTCAAAGAAGATAAGCTCGGTTACTGCGCACGGGGGACTACATCCTTCATCGCCAGAGCCCAGCCAGAGCTAACTGAAGCTCAAATTGCTCGTCGTATGCGTCGCCGCGCGACATATCAACAACAAAAGAGACTTGAGATGGAAAGAACCCAGCATTATACTCTCCATGTCTCAAACAAATGGGTCGAAAAAGTAACACCCGACCAATTCGTTGTTGTCCATATGGTTGGTAAAACCAGAAAACGCCAGAAGTCAGCAACTAAAATCAGTGTTAGGCGTCCAGTGACTCGCAGCGTCTCTCGGACACGAACACATTTGGAAGAATCCTCCACTCCTCCAAGCCAAGGACACCGGAGTAACCACTCCTCAGATTCTTCATCCAGAAGAATGAGCCCCAGCTCAGTCACCAGGACGATTTCTTCGTTCGAATCCCGAGGGATGAACGTCTTGGCTACAAGTTATTAGCAGCCTCCACCGCGTGATGACGTAACTGAACGCATCCAGCAGTTGGAACAAGGACAATAGAGAATTGAGGCTCTGATGGAAAACCTCCTTCTCACTTTATAGCGTCCACCACCTAACAACCAAGGTCCTCCGAATCATGAAGATGATGAGGCCAATGCAGAAAACAATGAGTCACGCGCCCTTACCAAAAAGGACGTGGACGATATCCTTGCAAAAGCAAAAGAAGAGGATACATTGAAAGAACATGGGATCAAGCCACCCTATCCCCTATGGATGGACTCGGTTCCGTTCCCTGCAAAATTCAAACAACCTACTCTCCAAACATATACGGGGAAAGGTTCAGCCAGACAGTATGTCATCCACTTCAAGATCTTAAAAGGAGCCATTGCGGATCAAGATGCCCTAGAGATTCTCCTCTTTGCAAGTACCCTAAAAGGTATAGCCTTTGATTGGTACTCCACTCTGCCGGAGAACTCCATCTAGAACTGGGCTATGCTGGAGACGCGCTTCCTGACCCACTTCCAAGGTGAGGACCATCCTGTTACTATGGCTTAGCTCTGCAGCCTAAAATAGGGAAAGAATGAGTCAACATACGACTTCATTCACAAGTGGAACGCAATGGCGTACAAATGCTTAGATGTGCTGCCACAAGCGTCGCTAGTCGACATCTGTCGTAACAATATGAGAGCAAGGATTCGCTCCGTGATCATTGGCAACAAATCAAAGAACCTGGGAGAACTCCTCGAAGCTTCCATGGAAGCTGAAATGGTGATCAAAGACCTCAACAGTCAGAAATCATCAAAGAAAGAGCCGACTCCCATTACGACCTCAAAACCAAAGAAAAAGGAGATTCTCAATGTGCAAACTAAGTCAGCTCCTCAGCAACCAAAGAAAGCTGAAAACAAAGCTACAGGTAAAAGGCCTGAACTCTCCGATGCCTTCAAAGAATGTGTAGAAAAGAAATATCTGTTCGATGAAGATGTTGAAGAAATCTTTGACGCTTTCCTAGTAAATGGCAAACTCACTTTGCCGGAGCCCAAAAGACCGGGAGATGTTGGCAAAACCAATGATCCCCAATACTATCCATACCACCAGATGATCTCACATCCTCTCAATCAATGCTTCGTTGTGAGAGAGAAGATCAACGAGATGTGGAAAAACGGAGTCATAACCTTTTACAAAAACTACGGCTCCGCCTCTGTCAACATGGTGTCATGTGGGCAAACTTCAAAGTCCCCAAAGAAGAAGATCAATACGTCATTCAAGGTGATTAAAATGGCTCAAGCATCCCAAGAGTTGGTTCCCTATCCAACACCAGATGGACAACCTATATGGGTGCATTCGATCTCCTAGATGATGAAAATTGGGAGATCGTCAAAACAAAGCCGACCGCCCAGCAACGAAGGCAAGCCAAGAGACAACTCCGCAAGCTCAAACAGTAGCAGAAGTCTCAATCAAAACAAGAAATCCTTGAAAAGGCAGAAACCACTTCCACTGCTTCACTAGGGGCGACGGAAGAATCCCTTGCCAAAGCTTCAAAGGCGGTAAGAAAATTCACCCTTGATGATTTCATGCCACCTCTATACAAAAATGAAACTGTACAGGGGGCATCATACTCTTGCAACTCGGTAGTTGGATTCCCCATGGATGGATACGAGTCCAGTGATACTGCCAGTGATATCGATGAGTGGGAAGAATCTCTTGAAACAGGAGAATACCTCTCCGACGAGGAATGGATTCCTGAGTCTCATCTTATGCCAGTAATCTAGTATAGCCCATTGCAGCCATAAGGATCCTGGTCCGATGATGATGAAGACCAAGAGGCTGAAAATGCTGTTGACCTGGCACCAGTGGAACCCAACATCGGTGAACCACAAGGAGCAGATGACGAAGAAGATTTGGCTCCTATGCCTAATCTTGAAGAATATGCAAGAATATTGCAACATCTTTCCATAGAGCAGGAGCAGGATAGTATCAATGATCTTCGTCATGATCCAGAATCGGAAGTCCTTGAAAATCAACGGGAACTTTCTCCCTCAACTCCTGAAAATGGAGAAAATAGTTGGATTGATGATCCTCTTACATCCGAGGATGAGTCCGATTCCCAACAGTCTGCACTGGGGGCATCTCCTGTCCGGATGACCTGCAATGCGATAGCTCAGGACGATAGTGCCTCTGAAGCTTCCGAAGACACATACTCCCCAACCGGTGGTGTATCTTCCAGAGCTACATTTTCTAAGGTGACTTCAACTGAGATATCATCCTCTCAGCCCTCGTCTCCTGAAGTTGTGACATCGGAACTCAGGCTTCTCCTAGTTGATCATCTTGAAGAAACTCCTACCAATGAAATTTTCTTCAATGAAAACCCAGTCGATTGGTCTCAGATACCTGATCTCATAGACGATGTCTGGACTAATAAAGAAAGGTTGTCGGATGCTGTTCAGGACTTGTTCCCAGAAATTGCTCCGTGCAACACAATCACTGAAGACGCCAATGCTGCTACAGAGACGTCTTCAGCAAATGACAAGGATCGACCCTTTGATCCTGAGGGTGATCTTCCAAAAGAAGACCCTTCTCTAGAAGCTCTTGAAGTTCGTAGAGATACCCGTTCTGGCTGGGATTACCATAAAAATTACAACCAACCCTCTTCTTCTTATGTAAATCCTTCGGGAAAGCAAGTTGTAAGCGCCCCAAGTGGCAATAATAATGAAAATGCAGGCCCGAAGGAGGCTTTCAAGTACGACTTGATTGAGCACTTCAAACACATACCTGCACGTCTGCACATCCTTGACTTATTAGAATGTCTCCACAAACTCATGATAGTATCATTTCAGAATTACAAAGGCTGAATGCGGATGTCAACAAGCATGCCCCACAAGTCCTACAAATTGAAATGGACTATAGGGTCAAAAAATCAAGTACTCCCTCAAAGGAGAAAAGAAGAAAACTGAGGGATCAAGCAATGAATGCCTCGGTACAAAAAGCAGCAAGTGCAACAATTACCTTCGACAAGGATGATCTCCTCCTAGGCGAGACAAAGCACAATCGACCCTTGTACTTCACAGGGTATGTCAAAGAAATGCCAGTACACAGAGTTCAGATCGATCCAGGTTCTGCACTCAACCTCATCTCTACTTTGGCACTCGAAGAGCTAGGCATCCCACCTAGTAAGCTAAGTCACACGTCCGTATCCATCTTTGCATATGACGGGAGCACTCAAAGGCCTATCGGCAAAATCAGGTTCAAATTACAAATCGGTGATCTTATTTTTCTGAAATCACCATTTATGCAATAAGGACCCCTTCATGCTACAATATACTCTTTGGACGCCCCTGGATACATGACAACCCTGGATACATGACAATGGTGTTGTCCCTTCCACTCTACATCAGTGCATCAAGTTCGTTGGCAACGACTGCTTGATACATCGAGTGTTTGCAGACAAAAAGCGCTTCGAAGGCAGAGATGTCCATTTTACAGATGCTCAAATGTATAAAGATGGAGAAGAAGAACATGAGGAAGAAACAATTCACTTTGCCGACAATCTCCAAAAAGATAAAGGCAATGCTCTTCAGCAATCATCAAAGGTAACCAAACCTTCCACCAAACTCGAAGTAAGCAGTCAAGCTCCCTTCGTCATCTCCTTCAAATCTCCAAAGCCTTTGGTAATCACTACCAAAGTAAAGAAGACAAAACAAAAGGCCGGGGGCAAGTCCACTGTCTCTTTTGTGTCTATTATGCATGACACAGACTCGGAGTCAAAGCCAGAAGATGACACAGCATCAAGCCAAGCTGATACTCAGCAAGATCAGCCCGCTCTCATTCCATTGGAGACACCTGATGACATAGAAGATCCTACGTCTGCTTCCTTTGTTATCCCGGCAACTTCACCAGGAGAAAAAGCAATCTTCTTCCACAGATCGAGAGCATCTCCACTAAATTCTCTGCTTGAACCTTTCCAAAACGAAGGTATGCCTCAGCTATCCCTGTATAGTCTGATGGCACAAGCTATCATGAAGAAAATGGGCTACGACGCTTAGAATCCGACTGGTTTGGGAGGTGGCCGTGGTATTCTCACACCATTGGAACCCACCCTGACCAAAAGTCAACCAGAAGATTGGAAAATCTACCTTCATAAAGGCAAGTCTTCATATGGGTTGGGGTATGATCCTACCGCTCCTATGAGACAGTTGACACCATGGCTGCAAAGTCGCTTTACCGACCAAGCCTCAACATCTCATGAAGACATTGATCTCCCTGGATATCTTTTTGAAGAATTACTCATCAAAGATCCAGAAAGCTCCTCCAATTGGTATGATTTCTCTGATAATAAAGAGGAATTGCCTGATGACACAGACGCGCGGTTGTTTGACTTAGAAGAACCATCGTCTCCAAAAGAAGTACCTTACTTCAACCCAGTTCAAGCAAATGATCGGGACCATCTCATTGCAAGTCTTGAGAAGGACACTGATCAAGAAGATCAATGGACAGAAACAAAGCCTCAGTCTGAAATTGCCTCTGGTACTCCTGAAGGTCTTGTTGAGTTGGAAGCCTCTGAAAATATTGTGGAGGAACCACCATTAAACCTTCCGACAGAAGTCCCTGTTCAAAAGATAGACTTGGGAGCACATGATAACCCACGTCCTGTATTCATAAGCAAGAATATAAAGGATGATGAGTTACCCGAGTATATCATTTTCTTTCGTGAGTTCGTTGATTGCTTTGCATGGTCTTATGCTGAAATGCCTGGCTTAGATCCCAAAGTAGCAATCCACAAACTCAATTTGCAAAAAGAAATCAAGCCTGTCAAACAAAGCCAAAGAAGATTTCGTCCCGATGTGATGAACAAAATGGAACAAGAAGTTCAGAAACTCAAAAACGTTGGCTTCATCCGCGAAGAACAGCATCCCGAATGGTTGGCCAACATCGTCCCTGTGACAAAGAAAAATGGGCAGATAAGGGTCTGTATTGATTACAGAGACCCGAATAATGCATGCCCTAAAGATGAATTCCCGCTCCCCATATCAAAGGTGATGATTGACAACACCTATGGGTTCGAGCGAATGACATTCATGGATGGATTCTCTGGCTACAATCAGATAAAGATGCATCCTGAAGATGAAAGGCATACGTCATTTCGGACACCATTTGGCGTGTACTGCTACACTGTCATGCCATTTGGTCTGAAAAATGCAGGTGCAACATATCAGAGGGCTATGATGAAAATATTCCAAGATATGGAGCACAAGACGGTCGAATGCTATGTTGACGACCTCGCCATTAAAAGCCGAAGAAAAGAAGACCATCTCGACGATCTTCGAGAAGTCTTCCTCCGACTTCGCAAATACAAATTGCGGATGAATCTACTAAAATGCTTTTTCGGTGTCTCATCGGGTAAGTTCCTTAGATTCATAGTACAGAAAGCTGGAATAGAACTTGACCCCACTAAAGTCAAGGCTATCCTGGAAATGCCATCTCCAAGAACCCTAAGAGAACTAAAAGGGCTTCAAGGGAGGTTGGCGTACATCCGACGGTTCATCTCCAATCTGTCAGGGAAGTGCCGTCCATTTTCTCGCTTGATGAAGAAAGGCGTGGACTTTGTCTGGGATGCCGAATGTGAAAATGCATTTCAAGACATCAAAGCATACCTCACCAAACCTCCAGTGCTGGCTACCCCCACAACTGGAAAACCATTTATCTTATACACAAGAGCTCTCGACCATTCTTTGGGCGCTCTGCTAGCACAAGAAAGCGACGACGAAAAAGAAGCTGCCCTATATTACCTTAGCCGCATGTTGGTAGGTGCAGAGCATCGCTACTCCCCAGTCGAAAAAGAATGCCTTGCAGTGATGTTCGCTGTACAAAAGCTACATCACTACCTGCTGTCTAACACAGTCTACCTGATTTCAGCGGTCAACCTCTTAAAGGTCCTTGTCACAAAAGCAGGTTCTCTCAATGCCCGACTGGTAAAATGGTCCATCCTTCTATCACAGTTTGATATTAGGTATGTACCACAAAACGCAATCAAAGGCCAAGCTCAAGCAGACTTCCTCGCAGAGCATCCATTGCCTAAAGATTTTCCACTCAGGGATGATCTCCTAGACGAATTTGTCTACAACGTGGAAACTTTCTTATCAAATGCTTTCTGGGACATGTACTTTTACAGTGCGACCAGGACAAATGAAAAATGAAAGCGAATATCGGGAATTAGCATCCTCTTTGTCAGCCCCGACAAAAACATGATTCCACACGCTTTCTCGCTACTGGAACCATGTTCAAACAATGCAGCTGAGTACCAAGCCCTGATTGTAGGATTGGAACTCGCCCTCGAATCTGGCATCACCATGTTGGAAGCTTTTGGAGACTCTCAACTGATCGTCAACCAGATGAATCAGAAATTTGAAGTCAGGAAGCCTGATTTGCTACCTTACTACAACAAGGCGCAGTCGCTTCGACAAAAATTCAACATCTGTCACATCACCCACACCCTCAGAGGTGAAAACATTCGCCCAGATGCCTTGGCTGAACTCGCCGCATCCATGGCAATCCAAGAAGGGGAAAACATGCAAGTCACAGTGTGTCAAAGAAGGATTCTCCCTCCTCTTAACACACATCAAGCAGTTGCTGAATGCCACCAAGTGGTTGGAAGTCGGATGTCCATCCTCAAACCTAAGATCGGCGACTGGAGGGATCCGTTCATTGATTACATCATGTTCGGAATCTTACCTGAAGATCCAAAAGAGCGGGTAAGCATCCAAAGACGAGCCCCGAACTTTCATTTGGATATACCTTCAAAAGAACTTTATAGAAAATCCTTCAACGGAGTACTTCTTCGCTGTTTGTCACAACAAGAGGCTGAAGAAACTCTCAAAGAAGTACATTCTGCTCTTTGGGGAGCCAATCAGGCTGGTCCTAAGCTCTACAACCAAATAAAAAGACTAGGTTATTATTGGCCTACCATGGTAGCTGATGCAATGCAATTTGCCAAGCGCTGCCAAAAATGCCAAATTCATGGAGATTATGTCCACATGCCTCCAGAATGGTTACATCCAACAACAATCTCATGGCCTTTCGAACCCTGGAGTATGGACATCGTAGGTCTTATTTCTCCCCCATAAAGCAAAGGTCATCGCTTCATTTTCGCCGCTACGGATTATTTCTCCAAGTACTCAGAAGCATTTGCGCTCAGCGAAATGAAGACCTCATCAGTCCTTCAGTTCTTGCGTACCAACATTATTTGTCGCTTCGGCATACCCAAAAGATTCGTCCATGATAACAGACCACAATTCCGGGATCACAGATTCTACAGGTTTCGCGACAAGTACAAAATCCAAAGTTGTCCTTCGACTCCATATAATCCGGCAGCGAATGGACTAGCAGAAGCCTTCAACAAGACACTTTGCAAAATTCTCAAGAAAATGGTCTCTAGTCACAAAAGAGACTGGGGCGACAAACTACTAGAAGCCTTGTGGGCCTATCGAACCACCGTTCGAGGACCAACCCATAGCACACCATTCTCTTTGGTCTCTGGATGCGAAGCTGTTGTCCCTTTGGAAGTACAAATTCCTTCCTTAAGGGTATCTCTGCAAAATGACATGACGCAAGAAAGCAATTTCAAATTGAGACTCCAAGAGTTGGATAATCTCGATGAAAGTCGACTCGAAGCTCTACAAAGCATTGAGTTGTACCAAGCATGCATGGCAGGATCTTTCGACAAGAAGGTCAGGCAACACGCTTACAAAAGGGCGACTTGGTTCTTGCAGTAAAAAGACCAATAGTCTTTGTCCACAATTCCAAAGGCAAATTTGAACCAAAATGGGAGGGACCCTTCGTCATCGACAAAGTCTTCTCTAAGGGCGCATACGCTCTTCTAAACATGGAAGGAGACAGATGTATGCTACCCATCAACGGCAAGTTCTTGAAGCGGTACTACCCTTGAAGACTTCTTCAAACGGTGATGGACCCGAAAGAAATCTTCCGTCCTCTCCTTCCGCACCCCGGGGGCTGACCTAGGTCTCGGCGGAGGAGGGAAAATCTCGGGCATCAACATTTTTGTACGGGTATGCCAGATTTACTTTCTACTTGGAATTTGGAATGGTGATAATCCGGAGATTCACCTTCACAAGTGGAAAGGAAATCAATCCTTTTTTCTAACTTTTCAAATTGCATTAATATTAAGAAAAGAGACAAGTTTGTTTTTTTAGAATGTCGTAGGAGGCGTTTTTGTTTGTTTGCCGTAAAAGGTGATTTTGCTGTGAAAGGCAATTTTACAAAACTCATCAAATGTGAAAGACAAGAATTGTGATTTCTTTTTGTCTCTTTAAGAAATACAAACTACAATAGAAAAGTAAGAAAAGGGATCTAACTTCTCAGGAGATTGTGGGGACACGTTGAGATCAACGGTCGCAAGTCATGTATGGACTTCGCCATCGTCCTTCAAATGAGAACATGTGATCCTTTGATTCTTTGGCTTGGCTCCTAATCTCAGTTTTTTAAAGGACAAGGACCAAGAGAAGGTCCTATATCCAATGAAAAACCGAGTAAACGGGCTGAAAAACCGCGTTTAGGTTATGTTGGAGAAGGAGGTGACCTTTTTGGGGGGGGGGGGGGGGGGGGGGGGGTGGCCCCCAAGGGATGTTGATCACCTTGTGGTGTTCTTTGCAGTAGAGCAGCAGGACTTCGTCTGGATTTCTTTGGGAGAAGTGCAGAATTTCAAGTCGATAGATGTCAATGATGATGATCCTTCTCTTGGAAATGGATCTCCTTTTATAGGCTTTTGGTAGCCATAGGGTGGTTATGGGCATTGATAGCCATGATGAGAGCATTGATGAGGAGTTACAAGTTGATTTTGTAACTCCTTTTTCATGGCTTGTGATTGGCCGATGAAGGTAGTGGGCATTTAATTCCCTTTAAGCTTCATGATGATGGGAGTTTCATGGGTTTAATGCCATGGTTGCTTGGATTTGTAACTCCCAAATGCTTGAATCTGATTGGGCCGTCCAAAATAATGAGTTAATGACCGTATTAAGTTGTCATAAACGGGTCAATTAACGTCATTAAGTGGTCGCCAAGGCATGTGAAGAGTCGCGGGCTGTGTTGCGCCTTTTGAGATTCTTCTTACGATCATCACAGGTGGATCCACGCATTGTTTGATGTCGGATTGCAGTGCAATTTCAGACATCGATTGATGTTGGTGGGCCGGTGACATCTGTCTTGTCGATTTCACGATCAGTCGGATAGAAAGTAGACTTTCTTGGTCAGCCGGTTGGCGATCTTGGAGTGATCGGTGATGGTTTCATGCTTTTGACGGCGGATTCAAGATGTTGATGAAGATCAGTCGTTTTCAAGCATCAAACATTGGATTTTCAAAAAATCACAGAGGCAGGAACACCCGAAACGCGAAAAGGATCGAAAATCGGGCATTTTGGTACAAAATCCGGCGACCCGGATTTGCAGGGTCGCCGGGCGACCATGGGCCCAGGGTCGCCGGCAACCTTGGGCCAGGGTCGCCGGCGACCTTAGGGTTTTGGCCCGTTTGGTCGCCGAGCGTCGTTTCCGACGGTTTTCCCGTCTTTTTCGTTCCTTCTTTCTTCTGTATTTTTCTTGACATTTTTCCTCAATTATTGACTTGATTTTCTTGGAGAAAACTTGACGAGAACCAGTGCGAAATCGGAGCACAAAGTTTTCCATTTTTCGGGAAAGCGGAAGACTTTGTAGCCGATTTTCCGTCAAGAGTCGAAACTAGGTCAAACGATGTCGGAATGACCTGAAAATTGAGGTGAAGCTTCTTGAGCAGTGGATGGGACCAACAATGGGCTTTTATCTAAGTTTTGAAGCCATTTGGGGTCCCATCGATGCTTCACTTGATTTTGCTGCGGGGAAAATGCCGAGCTTTGATATTTGGTCAAACGATGTCCGATTGACCTGAAATTTGACAGGGAGCCTATTGGAGTCATTTTGGGACGTTTCATCCGCTCCATTTTGGATGTCATGGTCCCGGGATGCTCCGCCGCCGGTAGGCTTGATTTTCTCTCGGAGCATCGAAACCTGGTCAAACGTTGTCGAAATGACCTGAAATTCGACGTGCAGCCTTTTGGAAGCGTGTTGAAGCCACTCATGTATTTTGTTTGATGAGTGATGGCTTCAGTGGTTCCCGCCGCCGGGAGGCTTGATTTTCCTGCTCGAGCATTGATGGAGGGTCAAACATTGTCGGTTTGACTTGAAATTTGGCATAGAGCCCTTTGGAGACATTCTGGAGTCATCCGTAGGCTCTGATCAAAGTTTTGGCGTCTTTGATGATGTCGCCGCCGGGAGCGCTTGTTTAGCTGTCGGAGCAGTGAAGTTAGGCCAAACGCTGTCGGAATTGCCCGAAACCTTAGGTGTACCCCTCTTTTGGCTGCCTTGAAAGATCTTTCAGTTTTTGTCTGATTCTGACAAGATCTGATGCTTGAAGTAGCTTTGCCTATTTTGTAGCAGGATGCAGCTTCACGAGGCTTCTTGATGTGGAGGAGACATAGTGACTTTTTTTTTGTCAACAAATATGCCCCCTCGAGGTACAGCGACGAGTAGCTTTTTGGAGTCGATGTGCCTCAAAGAGAAACTTGAAGGAGAGATTCCAACTTGACCAAGAGTCTTGAGCTTTTTTCTTTTTTTTGTTTTTTTTTTTTTTTTGAATTGCCTTCTGAGTTTCCGGGGGAATTTTATGGTAGTGAGAGGGATCACACACCATCTCAAGCCAAAGTTTTGAAAATGACATGGGGTATTTGGATTTTGGGTTTTGGATTTTGGTTTTTGACCTTGTGACCGAACAAGCTGTATGTGGCAAGTTAGGGGGTCAGGGTTTGATTTTTGATTTTGACCTTGTGACTCAACAAGCTGTATGTGGCAGGTTGGGGGGTCAGATTTGGCTTTTTGGTTTTGGTTTAGTTTGGATTTTGATTTTGGTTTTGGTCTTGTAACCTAACAAGCTGTATGTGGTGAGCTAGGGGACCGAAATTTGGTTTTGTGAAATGTCAATTTCAAGATTTTGGCTCAATTTGGTTAATGAGGTTGGATGGTTTGGTTTTTGGAAACTCATGAGACTTTCTTTTCTCTTTGTTTGAATGGTCCCATCAACTCAAAAGAGGCATGAGACTTTTTTTTGCTCTTTTCTTTTTTTGGCTCTTGGTAAGAGGAATATTTTGACTAAAAGCCACTTTTAGTGCCTAGGTGGTCAAACCTGGCTCATATGGGCTAACCCATGGGACCTTAGGCTTTGGAGATGGCCTAGATCTCATATGGTGTCATATTTGTAGAGAATATCTAAAAATATCTCTTTTGTGTAGAGAATATCTAAAAATATTCTTACTTGGAGAGAATTTCTCAAGTTTTCTTTTTGTGGAAAGATTCTCTCAAAATATCTTTCTTTTTGGGAAAGTAACTAAATTTTAGCACTTACCTCTTTTGGCTTGCTCTCTTCTATAAAAGCAAGAGGGTTGTTTCTTTTGCTCCATTGCTTTCTTTTTGCAAGAAATCTTCAAGAGTGCTCTCTAAAATAAGAAGTGCTTTCTCTTCTTCAAGGATCTCCAAGCTTTTCTTCTTCTTCTCCATCAATGGCTTCGAGTAAGTTTTCTTCCTCCATAAGAATCTCCATTGTAGAAAATAGCTTCTTCATTTTTTCCTTCTTCCTTTTCTTTTCTTTTACTTTTTTTCTTTTTTTTCAAGCACGTTTTCCCTTTTTTTATTTTTCGTGCTTCTTCTCTTTTTTTTCTTTGTTTTTCTTTCTTTTCATGGTTTTCTTTTTTTTTTTCACCGTGTACTTTTCCCTTTGTTTTTTTTTTTTTTGTTGTCATTTGCTAACATGTAGCTGAATTGGCAGAGGATTCCGATGATTTCGAGCCATCCCTGAACGCTACCTTTGACGATGCTTCGGATGAGGTCAAAGAGGCAGAGAGTACTCCGCCGGTCGTTGCAGCGGGTATTTTTGCAATAATAATCTTGATATATTTTTGGCAAGATTATATTCGTACCTTTTTGTCTTTTTCCTTGACAGATTGTGTAGCAGCAGGAGAGGTTCCTCCGTCTTCTGTAGAGCCAGAACAGGGGATACCTGCGGCTGATGCAGAAGTAGGCGCTTCTTCCACTTTCAATGAGTCAGCTTCTTCCGTTGGAAAGAGTTTATTGATTACTCTTCCAATGGAACATTTGTGGAGACATTCGTAATAAGTCAAGGATGTGCGGACGTGCTGGTATGTGTTTAAAGTGCTCAATCAAGTCGTACTTGAAAGCCTCCTTCGGGCCTGCATTTTCATTATTATTGCCACTTGGGGCGCTTACAACTTGCTTTCCCAAAGGATTTACATAAGAAGAAGAGGGTTGGTTGTAATTTTTATGGTAATCCCAGCCAGAACGGGTACCTCTACCAACTTCAAGAGCCTCTAGAGAAGGGTCTTCTTTTGGAAGATCGTTCTCAGGATCAAGGGGTTGATCCTTTGCTGAAGACGTCTCTGTAACAGCATTGGTGTCTTCAGTAATTGTGTTGCACGGAGCAATTTCTAGGAACAAATCCTGAACAGCATCCAACAATCTTTCTTGATTAGTCCAGACATCGTCTATGAGATCAGGTATCTGGGACCAATCGACTGGGCTTTCATTGAAGAAGATTTCATTGGCAGGAGTTTCTTCAAGATGATCAATCGGGAGAGGCTTGAATTCCGATGTCACAACTTCAGGAGACAACGGCTGAGGGGATGATATCTCAGTGGAAGTCACCTGAGAAGATGTAGCTCCAGATGATACATTACCGGTTGGGGTGTACGTGTCTTCGGAGGCTTCAGAGGCACATCGTCCTGAGCTATCGCATTGCAGATCATCCAGACAGGAGATGCCCCCAGTGCAGACTGTTGGGAATCGGACTCATCCTCAGATGTAAAAGGATCATCGATCCAACTGTTTTCTCCCTTTTCAGGGGTTAAGAGGGAAAGTTCCCATTGATTTTCAGGGAATTCTTGTTCTGGATCATGACGAAGATCATTGATGTGATCCTGCTCTTGCTCTATGGCAAGATGTTGCAAGATTCTTGCATATTCCTCAAGATCAAGCATAGGAGTCAAATCTTCTTCGTCACCCGCTCCTCGTGGTTTACCAATGTTAGGTTCCACCGAAGCATTGGTTGGTGCTAGATTGAGAGCATTTTCTTGAACAAGGTCCTGGTCTTCTTCGTCATCGGACCAGGATCCTTGTGGCTGTAATGGGTTATACCAGATTACTGGCATAAGATGAGACTCGGGAATCCATTCCTTGTCGGAGAGGTATTCTCCTGTAGGGATTCTTCCCACTCATCGATATCACTGGCAGTATCACTGGACTCGTATCCATTCATGGAGAATCCAACTACCGAGTTGCAAGAGTATGATGCCCCTTGCACATTTTCATTTTTGTATAGAGGTGGCATGAAATCATCAAGGGTGAATTTTCTTACCGCCTTTGAAGTTTTGGGAAGGGATTCTTCCGTCGCCCCTAGTGAAGCAGTGGAAGAGGTTTCTGCTTTTCCAAGGACTTCTTTTTTTGGTTGAGACTTTTGCTACTGTTTGAGCTTGCGGAGCTGTCTCTTGGCTTGCCTTCGTTGCTGAGCGGTCGGCTTTGTTTTAACGATCTCCCAATTTTCATCATCTAGGAGATCGGGATGCACCCATATAGGCTGTCCATCTGATGTTGGATAGGGAACCAATTCTTAGGACGCTTGAGCCATTTTTATCACCTTGAATGAAGTAGTGGTCTTCTCATTCGGTGATTTTGAAATTTGTCGACATCACACCATGTTGACAGAAGTGGAGCCGTAGTTTTTGTCGAAAGTTATGACTCCGTTTTTCCACATCTCATTGATATTCTCTCTCACAACGAAGCATTGATTTAGAGGATGTGAGATGATCTGATGGTATGGACAGTATCGGGGATCATTGGTTTTGCCAATATCTCCCGGTCTTTTGGGCTTTAGCAAAATGAGTTTGCCATTTGCTAGGAGAGCCTCAAAGATTTCTTCAACATCTTCATCGAACGGATATTTCTTTTATACACGTTCTTTAAAGGCATCAGAGAGTTCAGGTCTTTTACCTATAGTTTTGTTTTCAGGTTTCTTTGGTTGCTGAGGAGCTGACTTAGTCTGCACATTGAGAACCCCCTTTTTTTTTGGTTTTGAGGTTGTAACAGTAGTCGGCTCTTTCTTTGATGATTTCTGACTG
The DNA here is from genome assembly GCA_028538565.1 of Umbellularia californica. Lineage (NCBI taxonomy): Eukaryota > Viridiplantae > Streptophyta > Magnoliopsida > Laurales > Lauraceae > Umbellularia > Umbellularia californica. The sequence goes on along the minus strand of JAPQWN010000005.1, from coordinate 35,058,236 downwards.
TTGAGGTCTTTAATCACCATTTCAGCTTCCATAGAAGCTTCGAGGAGTTGCCCCAGGTTCTTTGATTTGTTGCCGATGATCATGGAGCGGATTTTTGCTCTCATATTGTTACGGCAGATGTCGACTAGCGACGCTTGTGGCAGTACATCTGAACATTTGTGTTGACACCAGAAAAGTCACTATGTCTCCTCAACATCAAGAAGCCTCATGAAGCTGTATCCTGCTATAAAACAGGCAAGGCTACTTCAAGCATCAGATCTTATCAGAATCAGACAGAAACTAAGAGATCCTTCAAGACAGCTAAAAGAGGGGTACAACTGAGGTTTTGGGCCATTCCGACATCGTTTGGCCCCATTTCACTGCTCCGACAGCTAAACAAGTGCTCCCGGCGGCGACATCATCAAAGACGCCAAAACTTTGATCAGAGCCTACGAATGACTCCAGAATGTCTCCAAAGGGCTCCATGCCAAATTTCAAGTCAAACCGACAACGTTTGACCCTCCATCAATGCTCGAGCAGCAAAATCAAGCCTCACCGAAGCCATCACTCATCAAACAAAATACATGAGTGGCTTCAACATGCTTCCAAAAAACTGCATGTCAAATTTCAGGACATTACGACAACGTTTGACCAGGTTTCGATGCTCTGAGAGAAAATCAAGCCTACCGGCGGCGGAACAACCCGGGACCATGACATCCAAAACGGAGCCCATGGAACATCTCAAAATGACTCCAATAGGTTCCCCGTCAAATTTCAGGTCAATCGGACATCGTTTGACCACATATCAAAGCTCGGCATTTTCCTCGCAGCAAAATCAAGTGAAGCATCGATGGGACCCCAAACGGCTTCAAAACTCAAATAAAAGCCCATGGTTGGTCCCATCCACTACTCAAGAAGCTTCACCTCAATTTTCAGGTCATTTCGACATCGTTTGACCTAGTTTCGACTCTTGACGGAAAATCGGCTACAAAGTCTTTAGCTTTCCCGAAAAATGGGAAACTTTGTGCTCCGATTTTGTGCGGGTTCTCGTCAAGTTTTCTCCAAGAAAATGAAGTTAATAATTGAGGAAAAATGTCAAGAAAAATACAGAAGAAAAAAGGAATGAAAAAGACTCAAAATCGGCCGAAAACAAAGCTCGGCGACCAAAGGGCAAAAAAACCCTAAGGTCACCGGCGACCCTGCAAATCCGGGTTGCAGGATTTTGCACCAAAACGTCCATTTTTCGATGGTTTTCGTATTTCGGGTGTTCCAGCCTCTGTGATTTTCGGAAAATCCAAATTTTGGTGCTTGAAAACCACTGATCTTCGTCGACATCTCGGATCTGCCGTCAAAAGCATGAAATCATCACCGATCGCCTCAAGATCGCCAACCGGCTGACCAAGAAAGTGCACTTTCTGTCTGATCAATCGTGAAATCGACAAGACAGATGTCACCGGCCCACCAACATCAACTACTGTCTGAAATTGCATCGCAATCCGACATCAAACAATGCGTGGATCCACCTGTGATGATCGCAAGAAGAATTTCAAAAGGCGCAGCGCGGCTCTCGACTCTTCACATGCCTTGGTGACCACTTAATGACGTTAATTGACCCGTCTATGACAACTTAATGCGGTCATTAACTCATTATTTTGGACGGCCCAATCAGATTCAAGCATTTGGGAGTTACAAATCCAAGCAATCATGGCATTAAACCCATGAAACTCCCATCATCATGAAGCATAAAGGCAATTAAAAGCCCACTACCTTCATCGGCCAATCAAAAGCCATGAAAAAGGAGTTACAAAATCAATTTGTAACTCCTCATCAATTCTTTCATCATGGCCATCAATGCCAATAAACACATCATGGCTACCAAAAGCCTATAAAAGGAGGTCCATTCCAAGAAGAAAGCATGATGAAAATAAATTCCAAGTGCAAGCTCTGAAAATCCAGAAAATCCAAGAGAGAGATGAAGTTCTGCTACTTTGCTCCCTGAAGCACCACAAGGTGATCAACATCCCTTGGGGGCCACACCACCCCCCCCCCCCCCCCCCCCCCCCCCCCCCAAGGTCTCCTCCTTCTCCAGCATGGCCTAAACGCGGCTTTTCAGCCCGTTTACTTGGTTTTTCATTGGATATAGGACCTCCTCTTGGTCCTTGTCCTTTAAAAGACTGAGGTTAGGAGCCAAGCCAAAGAATCAAAGCATCACATATTCTCATTTGAAGGACGATGGAGAAACCCATACATGACTTGCGACCGTCGATCTCAATGTGTCCCCACAATCTCCTGAGAAGTTAGATCCCTTTTCTTACTTTTCTATTGTAGTTTGTATTTCTTAAAGAGACAAAAGAAATCACAATTCTTGTCTTTCACATTTGATGAGTTTTGTAAAATCGCCTTTCACGGTAAAATCGCCTTTTACGGCAAACAAACAAAAACGCCCCCTACGGCATTCTAAAAAAAAAAAAAACAAACTTGTCTCTTTTCTTAATATTAATGCAATTTGAAAAGTTAGAAAAAATAATTGATTTCCTTTCCACTTGTGAAGGTGAATCTCCGGATTATCACCATTCCAAATTCCAAATAGAAAGTAAATCTGGCATACCCGTACAAAAATGTTGATGCCCGAGATCTTCCCTTCTCCGCTGAGACCCAGGTTAGCTCACGGGGTGCGGAGGGAGAGGACGGAAGATTCCCTTTTCGGGTCCATCAAGTTGGCATACCCGGTGGGACGCGTTGACTTGAGAACGTGATGCTTTGATCACTTGGCTCTTTTCTAGTTAGTGGCCTATGTTGCATTTTGCATCTAAAAAAAAACATGAGATGGGATTTCAATTGTTCTTTCTCACAAAAAAAAAATAAATAAATCTGATTTCTTTTCTTAGATTCAACTATGAGAAACTTTGATCCTTCCCTCTTCGAACTTGATAGCTCACAGAAATGTTCGCAGCTATCGTTCATATCGGGGATTGGGCCATCTTTTCTCTTTGATGAGTCCAATTGGGATTTCAAAAAAAAAACACCTTCATTTCAAACTCTTTCAAAAAAAAAAAAAATGATCTCTCTTTCTCAAGATTCAACTTTGAGAAAGTTTGATCCTCTCCTCTTTGAACTTGATAGCTCACAGAAATGTTCGCAGCTATCGTTCATATCAGGGATTGGGCCATCTTTTCTCTTTGATGAGTCCAATTGAAAAAAAAATTATAATTTCAAAAAAAAAATTTAGTTTTCTCTCTTTTCCATTTAAATTTGAGAAACCTTGGTTCCTTCCCTTTCGGATTTAGCGCTCGCAGAAATGTTGAGCCTTTGTTCGGATTGGAACACCATTCGCTCTCTTTGATGAGTTCATTAAAAAATCTTTCAAAAAAAAAAAAAAACACTAAGGTTCCATCAGTTGCGTTCTTTGACCAAAGTGGATTTAAGAAAAGCCTTGTCCAGAGTGTGGAGACAGCTAAACTGTTCGAGGCAAGGGTCCTCCAAACGGGTTCATTAAGTAATCCTACCCTTACCTGGAGGCTGATCTATCTACTAAGGTTTCATAAGATCGAATTGGAAACCTATGTGCACCTTTCAAAAAAAAATCCTCTAAAAAAAATCTTTAAAAAAAAAAAAAAACTTCTGTCACTTTGAATTCAGAGTTAAGAAATCTTGGTTCTTTCCCTTTCAGATTTAGCGCTCACAGAAATGTTGAGCCTTTGATCGAAACGGAACACTATTTGCTCTCTTCGATGAATTCAATCTTGACCTTTCAAAAAAAAAACTTCCGTCACTTTTGAGTTCAGAGTTGAGAAATTTTGGTTCCCTCCCTTTCGGATTTAGCGCTCGCAGAAATGTTGAGCCTTTGTTCGAAACGGAACACCATTTGCTCTCTTTGATGAGTTCAATCTTGACCCTTCAAAAAAAAAAAAAACTTCCGTCATTACTGGATTCACATCCGAGAAATTCTGGTTCCTTCCCTTCTGAATTTAGCGCTCGCAGAAATGTTGAACCTTTGTTCGAATTGGAACACCATTTGTTCTCCTTTATGAACCCAAATTTGACCTTTCAAAAAATCCCATCTCGTGTCCTTTCCAAGGATGCGATTTACAACATTTGTGCCTAGCGGTGCTAGTACGCCCTTTCGGGTCTACTGTATTCGCGACCGACACATTTGTATCTCCAATCTTATATCATTTTACCTCGAGTGAGCCTTGCTTCTCGGTAATTTGAACTAAAATCTACAATTGCTTCTAGCAGTCACTGGAACGCTCACTCTAAGCCTACCATACTTGCATTTTAGAACAATTGTATCCTCTATGGCTTTTTGCCTTCTTCATCGTCCTTGGGTTGGGCCGTGTCCCCTCAAGTGATTTGAAAAGACAAAACCATAGTTGTTCACCATTTACGATCACCATATTCTTGTGATTACTAGTGGATTTGGTCTTGTTTCAGAAGTTTTCCAAAACTAACAATGGCAGCTTCATTGACCATCACTTTCGATGAGAACAAGTACCAGCTTATGCTTCAAGACAAGCAAAACAAGCATAAGCGCCCTGCCAGTTGCCGAAGCGTCATCTCCCTTGACAACTCTCCAAATACCGGGTCAACTTCAACTCCCCGGACCATCGTCTTCGGATCGCTGGGACCATTCCCACTTCCCGCAGAAGACACTGTACCTGCCAAGAAGCAGAAAACCGCCTCGCAACGTGTCAACTAAAATGGCACCAAGGGCGAACACCAAGAAGCCTGAAGCCCGTGGCGTTCCCACGAAGCCTCAACCCACAAGAAACCAGGTTTACACCAAAACTTGGTCCCCGAGATCTTCACCAAAGCAACGAAGGTCCCGAACATCTGCAAAGCCAGCATACCTGGCCCCTCTCAAAGAGAATCAGTTCTACCCTCTCTCTTATATGAAAGAGGAGAAACCTACCCTCCACCCAAAAAACAAACTAAATAATCATGAGCTGGCTTGCTCCTACAAGTCCAAAATCAAATCCTGCATCGTTAGGCTAATGCAAAAACATGCTGAAGCCTGCACTCCCACGAGTCGACCCTTCATCTCAACAGGGGCCGACCTCAAAAAATTCAAGTCTTCATTACGACAGGCAAAGGACCGCATCCAGATTCTGTCCTTGCCAAGCTTCAAAGAAGACAAACTCGGCTGCTGCGCACGAGGGACTACATCCTTCATCACCAGAGCCCAGCCAGAGCTGACTGAAGCTCAAATTGCTCGTCGTATGCGTTGCCGCACTGCATATCGACAAAAGAGACTCGGGAAACAAAGAACCCAGCGTTCTACTCTCCACGTCTCAGACAAATGGGTCGAAAAAAAAAGACCCGATCAATTCGTTGCTGTTCATATGGTTGGCAAAACCAGAAAACGCCGGAAGTCAGCAACCAAAATCAGTGTTAGACGTCCAGTGACTCGCAGCGTCTCTCGGACAAGAACACATCTAGAAGAATCTTCCACTCCTCCAAGCCAAGGACACCGGAGTAACCACTCCTAAGATTCTTCATCCAGAAGAATGAGCCCCAGCTCAGTCACCAGGACGATTTCTTCGTTCGAATCCCGAGGGATGAACGTCTTGGCTACAAGTTCTGAGCAGCCTCCACCGTATGATGACGTAACCACACGCATCTAACAGTTAGAGCAAGGTAACAGAGAATTGAGGCTCTGATGGAAAACCTTATTCTCACTCTACAACGTCCACCACCTAACAATGAAACCCCTCCAAATCATGAAGATGACGAGAGCAATGCAGAAAATAATGAGTCTCGCGCCCTTAATAGAAAGGACTTGGACGATATCCTCGCAAAAGCAAAAGAAGAGGATACATTGGAAGAACATGGGATGAAGCCACCCTACCCTTTATGGATGGACTCGGTTCCGTTCCCTGCAAAATTCAAGCAACCTACTCTCCAAACATATACTGGGAAAGGTTCAGCCAGGCAGCATGTCATCCATTTCAAGATCCTGACGGGAGCCATTGCGGATCAAGATGCCCTCAAGATTCGCCTCTTTGCAAGTACCCTAAAAGGTACAGCCTTTGATTGGTACTCCACTCTGCCGGAGAACTCCATCCAGAACTGGGCTATGGTAGAGACACGCTTCCTGACCCACTTCCAAGGTGAGGATCATCCTGTTACTATGGCTCAACTCTGCAGCCTAAAACAGGGAGAGAATGAGTCAACATACGACTTCATTCACAAATGGAAGGCAATGGTGTACAAATGCTCAGATGTACTGCCACAAGTGTCGCTAGTCGACATCTGCCGTAATAATATGATAGCAAAAATTCTCTCCATGATCATCGGCAACAAATCAAAGAACCCGGGAGAACTCCTCAAAGCTTCCATGGAAGCTGAAATGGTGATCAAAGACCTCAACAGTCAGAAATCATCAAAGAAAGAGCCGACTGCTGTTACAACCTCAAAACCAAAGAAAAAGGAGGTTCTCAATGTGCAGACTAAGTCAGCTCCTCAGCAGCCAAAGAAACCTGAAAATAAAACTGCAGGTAAAAGACCTGAACTCTCTGATGCCTTCAAAGAACGTGTAGAAAAGAAATATCCGTTCGATGAAGATGTTGAAGAAATCTTTGAGGCTCTCCTAGCAAATGGCAAACTCATTTTGCCAGAGCCCAAAAGACCGGGAGATGTTGGCAAAACCAATGATCCCCGATACTGTCCATACTATCAGATGATCTCACATCCTCTCAATCAATGCTTCCTTGTGAGAGAGAAGATCAATAAGATGTGGAAAAATGGAGTCATAACTTTTGACAAAAACTATGGCCCCGCCTTTGTCAACATGGTGCCATGTCGGCAAACTTCAAAGTCAACGAAGGAGAAGATCGCTACTTCATTCAAGGTGATAAAAATGGCTCAAGCATCCCAAGAATTGGTTCCCTATCCAACACCAGATGGACAACCTATATGGATGCATCCCGATCTCCTAGATGATGAAAATTGGGAGATCGTCAAAACAAAGCCGACCGCTCAGCAGCGAAGGCAAGCCAAGAGACAACTCCGCAAGCTTAAACAGCAACAAAAGTCTCAACCAAAACAAGAAGTCCTTAAAAAAGCAGAAACTTCTTCCACTGCTTCACTAGGGACGACGGAAGAATCTCTTCCCACAACCTCCAAGGCGGTAAGAAAATTCACTATTGATGATTTCATGCCACCTTTATACAAAAAGGGAAATATGCAGGGGGCATCATACTCTTGCAACTCGGTAGTTGGATTCTCCATGAATGGATACGAGTCCAGTGATACTGCCAGTGATATAGATGAGTGGGAAGAATCCTTTGAAACAGGAGAATACCTCTCCGACGAGGAATGGATTCCTGAGTCTCATCTTATGCCAGTAATCTGGTATAACCCATTGCAGCCATAAGGATCTTGGTCTGATGATGAAGAAGACCAAGACCCTGTTGAAGAAAACGCTGTCGATCCTGCACCAGCAAATGCTTCAGTGGAACCCAACATGGGCGAACCACAAGGAGCAAATGACGAAGAAGATTTGGCTCCCATGCCTAATCTTGAGGAATATGCAAGAATCTTGCAACATCTTGCCATAGAGCAGGAGCAGGATCGCATCAATCTTCGTCATGATTCAAGACCGGAAGTCCCTGAAAATCAGCGGGAACTTTCTCCCTTAACTCCTGAAAATGGAGAAAACAGTTGGATCGATGAGCCTCTAACATCTGAGGATGAGTCTGATTCCCAACAGTCTGCACTGGGGGCATCTCCTGTCAGGATAACCTGCAATGCAATAGCTCAGGACGACAGTGCCTCTGAAGCTTCCGAAGACATGTACACCCCAACCGGTAGCGTATCTTCCGGAGCTACATCCTCTCAGGTGACTTCCACTGAGATAACATCCTCTCAGCCCTCGTCTCCTGAAGCTGTGACATCAGAGCTCAATCCTCTCCCAATTGATCATCTTGAAGAAACTTCAGCAAATGAAATCTTCCTCAATGAAAACTCAGTCAATTGGTCCCAGATACCCTATTTCATGGGCGATGTCTGGGCTAATAAAGAAAAGTTACCGGCTGTTGTTCAGGACTTGTTCCCGGAAATTGCTCCGTGCAACACAATTACTGAAGACACCAATTCTGTTACAGAGATGTCTTTAGCAAAGGATCAACCCCTTGATCTTGAGAACGATCTTCAAAAAGAAGACCCTTCTCTAGAGGCTCTTGAAGTTGGTAGAGGTACCCGTTCTGGCCGGGATTACCACAAAAGTTACAATCAACCCTCTTCTTCTTATGTAAATCCTTCGGGAAAGCAAGTTGTAAGCGCCCTAAGTGGCAATAATAATGAAAATGCAGGCCCGAAGGAAGCTTTCAAGTACGACTTGATTGAGCACTTCAAACACATACCTGCACGTCTGCACATCCTTGACTTATTACGAATGTCTCCACAAACTCGTGATAGTCTCATTTCAGAATTCCAAAGGCTGAATGCGGATGTCGCCAAACATGCCCCACAAGTCCTACAAATTGAAATGGACTATAGGGTCAAAAAATCAAATACTCCCTCAAAGGGAGAAAAGAGGAAAACTGAGGGATCAAGCAATGAATGCCTCTCGGTACAAAACGCAGCAAGTGCAACAATTGCCTTCGACAAGGATGACCTCCTCCTAGGCGAAACAAAGCACAACCGTCCCTTGTACTTTATGGGGTACGTCAAAGAAATGCCAGTACACAGAGTTCAGATCGATCCAGGTTCTGCACTCAACCTCATCTCTACTTCGGCACTTGAAGAGCTGGGCATCCCACCAAGCAAACTGAGTTACACGTCCGTATCCATCTTCGGATATGACGGGAGCGCTAAAAGGCCTATCGGCAGAATTAGGTTCAAATTGCAAATCGGTGATCTTATTTCTGAAGTCACCGTGTATGCAATAAAGACCCCTTCATGCTACAATATACTCCTTGGATGCCCCTGGATACATGAGAATGGTGTTGTCCCTTCAACTCTACATCAGTGCATCAAGTTCGTTGGCAACGATGGCTTGATACATCGAGTGTTTGCAGACAAAAAGCCCTTCAAAGGCAGAGATGTCCATTTTGCAGATGCTCAAATGTATAAAGATGGAAAAGAAGAACAGGAGGAAAAAAAAATTCACTTTGCCGACAGTCTCCAGAAAGATAAAGGCAAGGCTCCTCAGCAATTATCGGAGGTAAACAAACCCTCCACCAAACTCGAAGTAAGAGGTCAAGCTCCCTTCGTCGTCTCCTTCAAATCTCCAAAGCCTTTGGTAATCACTACCAAAGCGAAGAAGACAAAACAAAAGGCTGAGGGCAAGTTCACTGTTTCCTTTGTGTCTATTATGCATGACACAGACTCAGAGTCAGAGCTAGAAGATGACACAGCATCGAGCCAAGCTGATACTCAGCGAGATCAACCCGCTCTCAATCCATTGGAGACACCTGCAGACATAGAAGACCCTACGTCTGCTTCCTTTGTTATTCTGGCAACTTCGCCAGAAGAAAAAGTAATCTTCTTCCATAGATCGGGAGCATCTCCACTGAACTCTCTGCTTGAACCTTTCCAAAACGAAGGTATGCCTCAGCTATCCCTGTATAGTCCAATGGCACAAACTATCATGAAGAAAATGGGCTACGACGCTCAAAATCCGACTGGTTTGGGAGGTGGTCGTGGTATTCTTACACCATTGGAACCCACCCTGACCAAAAGTCAAGCAGAAGATTGGAAAATCCACCTTCACAAAAGCAAGTCTTCATATGGGTTGGGGTATGATCCTACCACTCCTATGAGACAGTGGACACCATGGCTACAAAGTCACTTTACCGACCAAGCCTCAACATCTCATGAAGACATCGATATCCCTGGATATCTCTTTGAGGAGTTACTCGTAAAAAATCCTGAAAGCTCCTCTAATTGGTATAATTTCTCTGATTATAAAGAGGAATTGCCCGATGACATAGACGAGCGGTTTTCTGTCCCAGAAGAATCATCGTCTCCAAAAGAAGTACCCTACTTCAACCCAATTCCAGCAAATGATTGGGATCATCTCATTGCAAGCCTTGAGAAGGATACTGATCAAGAAGATTCATGGTCAGAAACAGAGCCTCAGTCTGAAAATGCCTCTGGAACTCCAGAAGGTCTTGTTGAGTTGGAAGCCTCCGAAAATATTGTGGAGGAACCACCTTCAAACCTTCCAACAGAAGACCCTGTTCAAAAGATAGACTTGGGAACACCTGATAACCCACGTCCTGTATTCATAAGCAAGAATATAAAGGATGATGAGTTACCCGAGTATATCTCTTTTCTTCGTGAGTTCGTTGATTGCTTTGCATGGTCTTATGCCGAAATGCCTGGCTTGGATCCCGAAGTAGCAGTCCACAAGCTCAACTTGCAAAAAGAAATCAAGCCTATCAAACAAGGCCTAAGAAGATTCCGTCCCGACGTGATGGACAAAATTGAACAAGAAGTTCATGAAAGTTCAGTCTAGATCCAATGACTAAGTCCTAGAGGAGGGGTGAATAGGACTGAGGCTAAACAATTGCCAATTTTAATTTTCTAATCCTGTTTTTAATCAAAATAGAATAAAGAACAGAACAAGAGTAGCAACAGTATAACTGAAACAGAAACTGAAGAACATTCAAAAGAGATATGGACACAGAGATTTATAGTGGTTCGGTCACACAGACCTACATCCACTCTCAAGGGTCACACAGACCCTTGGTTCCACTATCAAGAATCAAACTACACAAGTTCTGATTCTACCTCATATTTGATACAGAGGTTCAATCACACAGATCTACTCCTCCTTACAACAATGTGGTGAGTTTAATCACACAGATCTACACACCTACCACATTATACACATATTGTAGAAATTTGAAGAAGGGTGAACACTTGCCTTGATGATGGTTGAAGTGTTCTGTGGAGCTCTGACCGTAGTCGAAGCTTGCACCTCTTGTTGACCTCTTGGTGTTTGAGTAGAAAGCCTCCAATGTGTTGCACAACCAGGGTTAAGAGGATTTGGTTTCTAGGGTTACACAAATCAGTCTCTCATAGTGTAAACTATCCTAGAGGATGCACTTCCTATCAAGACACTCATCTAAGAGCTAATGGAGCTCTAGGGTTTACCTAGGTCAAGCACATGAGTGTTTTTGGAGGTGATTTGGAAGCCTACAATTGATGGGAAGAAGGTAGCAAGCAAGGCTGTACCCTAAGGTCCTTAGTTTGCACAGTGAAACAAGCTACAGCTTTATAGAAAACTCCCAACGGATACATTTTACGGTTAGCCTCTAAAACTGGCGGCTAGCCCCTTTTAAAATGCACTGAAGCAACGGATATAATTTTGAAAGTGGTCAGCCCACAGTTAGCCGCGAGTGTCCTTGGCGGTTAGCCGTGCGGTAACCGTAAAGGTAACCGCAAGCAGATCTGCAAAAAGATGCTCTCTGGAAAGCAAACCGTAATACCTACGGTTGCTTGCGGTTAGCCGTAAGACTGTAAGCGGTTAGCCGTAAGGTAACCATAAAGGTAACCGAAAGTCCTGATAGAAGAAAAGTTTGCTTTCTGGAATGGTGACCGTAGGACTTACGGTTGCCTGAAGGTTAGCCGCAAAAGGTCTCTGCGGTTAACCGTAAGGTGACCGCGGTGCTGACCGAAGAGAAACAGTATTCTGGAAAGGTGACCGTAGGACTTACGGTTGCCTGGCGGTTAGCAGCAAAAGGATTCTGCGGTTAACCGCAAGGTGACCGTAAGGTCACCGAAACCTTGAAGTCCAGGATAGGTTGAAGCTGAAGAAGGATAGGGATTTTCCAAGGGTTCTATAAGTTGGTCCTGGATTTGAACTACCTGAAGGGGATGGTGAACACACACATGGAGTTCTTCCTAGATGAATCCACGTCTTCCAAGACTTGATCTTCTGCCTTCAAACTTGATCTTCCTTGTGAAACTAGAGAGGCAATGTCTTGGATTCTTTGACACGGAATTGACAATACAAAAACCAGTGCACATTGGAATGTGGCACTAACAGTTCAGAAACTCAAAAACGTTGGCTTCATCCGCGAGAAACAGCATCCTGAATGGTTGGCCAACATTGTCCCCGTGACAAAGAAAAATGGGCAGATAAGGGTCTGTATTTACTACAAAGACTTGAATAGTGCATGTCCTAAAAATGAACTCCCGCTCCCCATACCAGAGGTGGTGATTGACAACACCTCTAGGTTTGAGCGAATGACATTCATGGATGGATTCTCTGGCTATAATCAGATAAAGATGCATCCTGAAGATGAAAGGCATACATCTTTTCGGACACCATTCGGCGTGTATTGCTACACTGTTATGCCGTTTGGTCTGAAAAATGCAGGTGCAACATATCAGAGGGCTATGATGAAAATATTCCAAGATATGCAGCACAAGACGGTCGAATGTTATGTTGACGACCTCGCCATAAAAAGCAGAAGAAAAGAAGACCATCTCAATGATCTTTGAGAAGTCTTCCTCCGACTTCGCAAACACAAATTGCGGATGAATCCACTAAAGTGCTTCTTCGGTGTCTCATCGGGTAAGTTTCTCGGATTCATTGTACGGAAAGCTGGAATAGAACTTGACCCCACCAAAGTCAAGGCTATCCTGGAAATGCCATCTCCCAGAACCCTAAGAGAATTAAAAGCGCTTCAAGGAAGGTTGGCCTACATTCGACAGTTCATCTCCAATCTATCAGGGAAGTGCCATCCATTCTCTCGCCTGATGAAGAAAGGCGTTGACTTTGTTTGGGATGCTGAATGTGAAAATGCATTTCAAGACATCAAAGCATACCTCACCAAACCTCCAGTGCTGGCTGCCCCCACAACTGGAAAACCATTTATCTTGTACACAAGAGCTCTCGACCACTCTTTGGGTGCTCTGCTCGCACAAGAAAACGGAGACGGAAAAGAAGCTGCTCTATATTACCTTAGCCGCATGATGGTAGGTGCAGAGCATCGCTACTCCCTAGTCGAAAAAGAATACCTTGCAGTAATGTTCGCCGTACAAAATCTGCGTTACTATCTGCAGTCGAACACAGTCTACCTGATTTCGAGGATCAACCTCCTAAAAGTCCTCGTCACAAAAGTAGGTTCTCTCAATGCCCGACTAGCAAAATGGTCCATCCTTCTATCACAGTTTGATATTAGGTATGTACCACAAAAAGCAATCAAACGCCAAGTTCTAGCAGACTGCCTTGCAGAGCATCCATTGCCTAAAGATTCCCCACTCAGGGATGATCTCCCAGACGAATTTGTCTACAATGTGGAAACTTCCTTGTCAGATGCTTCCTGGGACATGTACTCTGACGGTGCAACCGGGACAAATGAAAAAGGAAAGCAAATATCGGGAATTGGCATCCTCTTTGTCAGTCCCGACAAATACATGATTCCACACGCCTTCTCGCTACTGGAACCATGTTCAAACAATGCAGCTGAGTACCAAGCCCTGATTGTAGGATTGGAACTCGCCCTCGAATCCGGCATCACCATGTTGGAAGCTTTTGGGGACTCTCAACTGATCGTCAACCAGATGAATCAGAAATATGGAGTCAGGAAGCCTGATTTGCTACCTTACTACAATAAGGCGCAGTCACTTCGGCAAAAATTCAACATCTGCCATATCACCCACATCCTCAGAGGTGAAAACATCCGTGCAGATGCCCTGGCCAGACTCGCCGCATCCATGGCAATCCAAGAAGGGGAAAACATGCAAGTCACAGTGTGTCAAAGAAGGATTCTCCCTCCTCTCAACACACACCAAGCAGTTGTTGAATGCCACCAAGTGGTTGGAAGTCGGATGTCCATCCTCAAACCTCCGATTGGCGACTGGAGAGATCCGTTCATTGATTACATCATGTTCGAAATCCTACTTGAAGATCCAAAAGAACGGATAAGCATCCAAAGACGAGCCCCGAACTTTCATTTGGATATACCTTCAAAAGTACTTTACAGAAAATCCTTCAACGGGGTACTCCTACGCTGCTTGTCACAACAAGAGGCTGAGGAAACTCTCAAAGAAGTTCATGCTGGTCTTTGTGGAGCCCATCAGGTTGGCCCTAAGCTCTACAACCAGATAAAAAGGCTAGGTTATTATTGGCCAACCATGGTAGCTGATGCAATGCAATTTGCCAAGTGCTGCCAAAAATGCCAGATTCACGGAGATTATGTCCACATGCCTCAAGAATGGCTACATCCAACAGCCATCTCATGGCCTTTCGAAGCCTGGGGTATGGACATCATAGGTCCCATTTATCCCCCATCAAGCAAAGGTCATCGCTTCATCTTCGCCGCTACGGATTATTTCTCCAAGTGGTCAGAAACATTTGCGCTCAGCGAAATGAAGACTTCATCAGTCCTTCAGTTCTTGCGCACCAACATTATTTGTCGCTTTGGCATACCTAAAAGATTCGTCCATGATCACGGACCACAATTCCGGGATCACAGATTCTACAGGTTCTGCGACAAGTACAAAATCCAAAGTTGTTCTTCGACTCCATATAATCCAGCAGCGAATGGACTAGCAGAAGCCTTCAACAAGACACTCTGTAAAATTCTCAAGAAAATGGTCTCTAGTCACAAAAGAGACTGGGGCAACAAACTACCAGAAGCTTTGTGGGCATATCGAACCACCGTTCGAGGACCAACCCATAGTACACCATTCTCCTTGGTCTATGGATACAAAGCTGTTGTCCCTTCGGAAATACAAATTCCTTCTTTAAGGGTATCTCTGCAAAATGACATGATGCAAGAAAGCAATGTCAAATTGAGACTCCAAGAGCTGGATAATCTCGATGAAAGACGACTTGAAGTTCTACAAAGCATGAGTTGTACCAAGCACGCATGGCAGGATCTTTAGACAAAAAGGTCAGGCAACGCGCTTACAAAAAGGGTGACTTGGTTCTTGCATTAAAAAGACTCGTAGTCTTTGCCCACAAATCCAAAGGCAAATTCGAACCAAAATGGGAGGGACCCTTCGTCATCGACAAAGTCTTCTCCAATGGCGCATACGCTCTTCTAAACATGGAAGGAGATAGATGTATGCTACCCATCAACGGCAAGTTCTTGAAGCGGTACTACCCTTGAAGACTTCCTCAAATGGGTCAGAGCAATATCTACATGGCTAAAGCGTATTTCCGAGGTACTTGCTCGTTAAACCCACCCCTTTTGAAATTTTCATCTTTATGTTGAAGTTTTCAAAAAAAAAATCTCTCAAAACAATGCTTACTTTCATCGTTTCATTGTTCAAAAGAAAAATCAAATCCAAAATCCAAGTTTAGGAGCCTCTTCCCAGACTTGACCAAAATTTTCGATCCTTGAACCCAAAATTCATGGTTTGAAACAAAAACCAGGACTCAGGAATTTTCACCCTAGTCTACCTTGGCTTTTACAACCGAAATGGTTTTAAGCCAAAATTTATGACCCTCGTGTCTCTAAACAAAAAAAATTGGTTTTTAGAAACCGTGGGGAAGCGACACTTAGTCGATACTCGCAAAACCCAAAAACCGGAAGGATGCAAACCCCATTCGATACTTCCAAAACCAAAAAAATCGCAAGGAAGCGAACCCCATTCGATACTTGCAAAATTTCAAAATCGTGGAGATGCAACAAACCAGTTGATATCCACAACCCAAATTTCAAAAAATCGTGGAGACGCAACATACCAGCTGCTATCCACAACCCAAATTTCAAATGGTTCAAGAAAACCTCAAATTTCAAAAATCATGGGGAAACAACACCAAGTCAGTACCCATGAAAACCAAAAGTTTTGGGAAAAGCAGGGAAGCGACGCTTAGTCGATATTTGCACCCCAATTCGCGAGGAAGCGACATTCTATCAATACTCGCAAAACCCAGCCCGCGAGGAAGTGACATTCCATCAATACTCGCAAACCGAATGAGCAAGGAAACGACATTCCATCGATACTTGCAAGACCATTCAGCGGGGAGGTGACATTTAGTCGATACCTGCATTTTGAAAACCAAATCCGGCTATAAACGCCAAAAATGGGCTATAAACGCCAAATTCGGCTATAAATGCCAAAAAAAAAAAAAAAAAAAAAAAACCCCGGCTATAAACGCCAAAATCGGGCTATAAATGCCAAAACAAAAAAAAAATTTCGGCTATAAACGCCAAAATCGGCTTTCATGCCAACAAAACAAAACATGATTTTTAAGAAACTTGGCTATAAACGTCAAAATTTCGGCTATAAACGCCAAAAATCGACTATAAATGCCAAAACAAACAAAACAAAATTTGGCTCCTATGCCATCCCAAAATTCGGCTTTGACGCCATCCAAAAATTTTTTTTAGCTCTCATGCCACAAACAAATTTGGCTCCCATGCCACAGACAAAATTAGGCTTTCATGCCATTCAAAATTTCGGTTTTAAAACCATCAAAAATAGGCTTTTTGCCACAAAATTGGCTTTCATGCCCAAAACAATTCTTTGACAAAAGATTTTCACAAAATGACAACCTTTTGATCAAATTCTTAAACAAACATTCCCATCAACTTTTGCTCAAAATTGTTTTCATCAATGATTTAAGTGAAAGGAAGGGGATACAAAAAATATAGTACCAAAACTGTTTATAAATGGAGGTACCAAAAAAAAAGGAAGAAGAAAAGAGTTTGTTACAACTCCGGAGCTCAATCCGACATGGCCTTCAACCAAAGGTTAAACTCCTCAAGCAGACCCTTGGCCTTAACTTCCAAAGTTTTTAGGCCACGCTTCTTCAAAATGTCCCCATAAAACGCGGCCGAATGCCGTGACCCATCTGCAGCACAGGGAAGTTCTTCTCAGAGGACCTGCCACTGCTCATGCTCCTTAGTCTTCCTCCGGACATTACCTTCAGCTTCCTCAACCTGGAGAATGAGGGTCCCCTCCTTCTCCCAAGCCTGCTGAACGGCCGCAGTGGAAGATCTAGCAGACCGACGAGGTGCGTCAGTAACAGGACCTTTACCCTTTTTCGTTCTAGAAGAACTACCTGCAAAAGATGGAAGAGAAAATATCAATCAACATTAAAATGACAGAATTCTGCTACAAAAATTCTAGCAAAATATTGACATGGTTCCAGGGCAATTCCAATGAAAAGGAAAATACTCCGAAAAAGACAGGAAGCCTGAAGATGAGCTCAACATCGCTGCGAGCTCATAGTCAGTGGAGAATTCTCAAAGAAGGCTTGAACTCAACATCGCTGCGAGAATAAGCCAATCTCATCAAACTTCCACAAAATCTGGAAAAGAGCTCAACATTGCTGCGAGCTTCAGAATCAAAAAATTGCAAACTTCCTCAAAATCCAGCAAGACCGAGAAAGAGCTCAACATCGCTGCGAGCTCAAAATCCCGATACTTGCAAAAGATTTTAAGGTATGCATCATCATATTTCCAAATCCATTTACAAAAATCATGCATCAAAGAATATCATCATGCATTAGATGCTAGGAAAACCTTGACCAAAGTTTGACCAATTCCAACCCAATTTGGTCAAAACCAATCAAACTTTGTCCGAGTCAAAAATCATGTTGGCTTGACCTAGAGACTCTAGCCTTCTATTTTGATGCATCAAAAAAAAAAGAGAGAAAGAAAATGCATACATATTGAAATTGCATAGCCTCATTATCATAGTGAGCAAACAAGGAAAAAGAAAAAGAAAGAGAGAGAAAAAAAATCTCAGCAAAAAAAAAAAAAAAAAAAAAATTTTTGGCCCACAGGTCGTGGCCCACTACCACGTGGCAGTACGGTCAGGTCTGTACAGCCAGGAGAAAAACAGAAAAAAAAAAAAAACAAACAGTAAAAAAAAAAAATGAAAGGAAAAACGCTGAAAAAAAAAAAAACAGAAATCAGCGTCAAAAAAAAAAAAAAAAAAAAAAAAACGCTGACAAAGAAAAAGGGGAAAATCAGCGAAGAAAAAAAAGAAGAAAAGAAAAAAAAAGCACACGAAAAAAAAAAGAAGAAGAAAACCGTGAGGAAAAAAAAAAGAGAGAGAAAAAAGAAGAAAAGAAAGAAGAAGCACAAAAAAAAAAAGAGAAAAACGTGCTTGAAGAAAAAAAAAAGAGAGAAGAAGAAGAAAAAAAAAAAGAAAAGAAAAAAAAAAAGAAAAAAATAAAGAAGCTACTTCTACAATGGAGATTCTTGAGGAGGAAGAAAACTTACTTAAAGCCATTGATGGAGAAGAAGAAGAAAAGCTTGGAGATCCTTGAAGAAGAGAAAGCACTTCTTATCTTGGAGAGCACTCTTGAAGATTTCTTACAAAAAGAAAGCAATGGAGCAAAAGCACCAACCCTCTTGCTTTTATAGAAAAGAGCAAGCCAAAAGAGAAAACACGAAGAAAGAAAGGAGGTAAGTGCTAAAATTTAGCTACTTTCCCAAAAAGAAAGATATTTTGAGAGAATCTTTCCACAAAAAGAAAACTTGAGAAATTCTCTCCAAGTAAAGATATTTTTAGATATTCTCTACACAAAAGAGATATTTTTAGATATTCTTTACAAATATGACACCATATGAGATCTAGGCCATCTCCAAAGCCTAAGGTCCCATGGTACCCATATGAGCCAGGTTTGACCACCTAAGCACTAAAAGTGGCTTTTAGTCAAAATATTCCTCTTACCAAGAGCAAAAAAAAAAAAAAAAAAAAAAAAAAAGAGCAAAAAAAAAAAAAAAAGTCCCATGCCTCTTTTGAGTTGATGGGACCATTAAAAAAAAAGAGAAAAGAAAGTCTCATGAGTTTCCAAAAACCAAACCATCCAACCTCATGAACCAAATTGAGCCAAAATCTTGAAATTGACATTTCACAAAACCAAATTCCGGTCCCCTAGCTCACCACATACAGCTTGTTAGCTCACAAGACCAAAACCAAAATCAAAATCCAAAACCAACAAACAAAATCTAATCCCCCAACCTGCCACATACAGCTTGTTGGGTCACAAGGTCAAAATCAAAATCAAACCCGGATCCCCTAACCTGCCACATACAGCTTGTTAGGTCACAAGGTCAAAATACAAAAACCAAAATCCAAACACCCCATGTCATTTTCAAAACTTTGCCTTGAGATGGTGTGTGATCCCTCTCACTACCATAAAATTCCCCCGAAAACTCAGAAGGCTATTCAAAAAAAAAAAAAAATGCTCAAGACTCTTGGTCAAGTTGGAATCTCTCCTCCAAGTTTCTTTTCGAGACACATCAACTCCAAAAAGCTACTCGTCGCTGTACCTCGAGGGGGCATTTGTTGACACCAAAAAAGTCACTATGCCTCCTCAACATCAAGAAGCCTCGTGAAGCTGCATCCTGCTATAAAACAGGCAAGGCTACTTCAAGCATCAGATCTTATCAGAATCAGACAGAAACTGAGAGATCCTTCAAGATAGCTAAAAGAGTGGTACACCTGAGGTTTCGGGCCATTCCGACATCGTTTGGCCCCATTTCACTACTCCGACAGCTAAACAAGCGCTCTCGGCGGCGACATCATCAAAGACACCAAAACTTTGATCAGAGCCTACGGATGACTCCAGAATGTCTCCAAAGGGCTCCATGCCAAATTTCAAGTCAAACCGACAACGTTTGACCCTCCATCGACGCTCGAGCAGCAAAATCAAGCCTCCCGGCGGCGGGAACCACCGAGGCCATCACTCATCAAACAAAACACATGAGTGGCTTCAACATGCTTCCAAAAGGCTGCACGTCGAATTTCAGGTCATTCCTACAACGTTTGACAAGGTTTTGATGCTCCGAAAGAAAATCAAGCCTACCGGCGGCGGAGCACCCCGGGACCATGACATCCAAGTTGGAGCTAATGGATCGTCTCAAAATGACTCCAATAGGCTCCCTGTCAAATTTCAGGTCGATCGGACATCGTTTGACCACATATCAAAGCTCGGCATTTTCCCCACAGTAAAATCAAGTCAAGCATCGATGGGACCCCAAATGGCTTCAAAACTCAAATAAAAGCCCATGGTTGGTCCTATCCATTGCTCAAGAAGCTTCACCTTAATTTTCAGGTCATTCCAACATCGTTTGACCTAGTTTCGACTCTTGACGGAAAATCGGCTACAAAGTCTTCGGCTTTCCCGAAAAATGGGAAACTTTGCGCTCCGGTTTCGCGCGGGTTCTCGTCAAGTTTTCTCCAAGAAAGCCAAGTCAATAATTGAGGAAAAATGTCAAGAAAACTACAGAAGAAAGAAGGAACAAAAGAGACGGAAAAAAGGCCGAAAACGAAGCTCAGCGACCAAAAGGGCCAAAGCCCTATGGTCGCCGGCGACCTTGGCCCAAGGTCACCGGCGACCCTGGGTGCATGGTCGCCGGATTTCTCGCCGGAGGGCCCGTTTTCTTATCCTTTTCGCGTTTCGAGTGTTCTCGCCTCTGTGATTTTCTGAAAATCCAATCTTTGATGCTTGAAAACCACTGATCTTCACCGACATCTTGGATCCGCCGTCAAAAGCATGAAATCGTCACCGATCGCTCCAAGATCGCCAGCCGGCTGACAAAGAAAGTGCACTTTCTGTCCGACCGATAGTGAAATCGACAAGACAGATGTCACTGGCCCACAAACATCAATCAATGTTTGAAATTGCATCACAATCCGACATCAAATAATGTGTGGATCCACCTATGATGATCACAAGAAGAATCTCAAAAGACGCGGCGCGGCCCGCGACTCTTCACATGCCCCGGCAACCACTTAATGTCGTTAATTGACCCGTTTATGACAACTTAATGCGGTCATTAACTCATTATTTTGGACGGCCCAATCAGATTCAAACATTTGGGAGTTACAAATTCAAGCAATCATGGCATTAAACCCATGAAACTCCCATCATCATGAAGATTAAAGGCAATTAATTGCCCACTATCCTTCATCGGCCAATCACAAGCCAAGAAAAAGGAGTTACAAAATCAAAGAGCAAAAACTTGTAGCTCGTCATCAATTCTCTCATCATGGCCATCAATGCCCATAATCACCTCATGGCTACCAAAAGCCTATAAAAGGAGGTCCAAAAGAAAGTAATCGATAAAAAAGGATCGATACACACATCGACTTGAAATTCTGCACTTGCACACTTGCATTTTTCCGAAGAAATCCAGATGAAGTCCTGCTGCTCTGCCGCAAGAAACACCACAAGGTGATCAAAGTCCCTTGGGGGGCCACCCCCCCAAGGTCCCCTCCTTCTACAACATGGCCTAAACGCTGTTTTTCAGCCCGTTTACTCGGTTTTTCATTGGGTATAGGACCTCCTCTTTGTCTTTGTCCTTTAAAAAACTGAGGTTGGAGCCAAGCCGAAGAATCAAAGCATCAACCATTCTCATTTGAAGGACGATGGCGAAGTCCATACATGACTTGCGACCGTCGATCTCAACGTGTCCCCACAATCTCCTGAGAAGTTAGATTCCTTTTCTTCCTTTTCTATTGTAGTTTGTATTTTTTAAAGAGAAAAAAAGAAATTACAATTCTTGTCTTTCATATTTTGATGAGTTTTGTAAAATCGCCTTTCACGGCAAAATCGCCTTCCACGACAAACAAATAAAAAAATACCTCCTACGGCATTCCAAAAACAAACAAACTTGTCTCTTTTCTTAATATTTATGCAATTTGAAAAGTTAGAAAAAAAGATTGATTTCCTTTCCACTTGTGAAGGTGAATCTCCGGATCATCACCATTCCAAGTTCCAAGTAGAAAGTAAATCTGGCATACCCATACAAAAATGTTGATACCCGCAATTTCCCTCCGCCGAGACCCAGGCTAGCCCCCGGGGTGCGGAAAGAAAGGACGGAAATCCGAGGGTCCATCAACCGTGACCCGACATTTCATGTATAATCCAGGCCCACAGTTTATTGCAAATAAATGTACTATATAAATGCAATTGCACTCAGTCTTAAGAATAAATTACAAAGAAGACCCTAAGCTTCCCTATTACCACAAGCAGGCCCCTCTATCCTTATCCATGAATCAATTGATCCTGTCCACCAAACTTAGATCCATATCTTATTATCCATGACCCCCAATTAATCACAGTGATCATCAGTACCATCCAATTAACTCTTAATCGAGATGGGTACGCACTTACTAATGATGAATCCATTAATTGTCATAGATTCCATCTGGACCATTCAATGTTCCCACTGTCCTACTACCACGTACCCAAGACACCGAGGTGTTGACCTACAGTTGGCCTCACTCATTGGTATTTCAAAGCAAATGAATAGACAGAAACTTGAGTTCATCAATGTCTCATTGTAAGAACACGACCCGAGTGACCTCGATTAGTAATAATTAAGTCGTGAGTTAGCTTTATGCTTGATTAGTGAATTTTGGTTACGTTGGGATTAGAATAGCTCTTTTATAACTTTGGGAAATTTTAAATGCTTTGTGTTTAGTGGGACCCTTGGGGGTTCCTTTTTGTTAGTCTTGCTTTTACTTGGGGGATTACTCGAGATTCCAAAAATTCTTGTTTTGATCCCGTTTTACTCGCCTCATTAATCCTAACAACATTCGTGTTGATCCCGTGCTCATTCGAGACCCCGAAACCTGACTTCCCTAGCATTGAGGGCAAAACAGTCATTTCACACTAAATCTGTACCCAAAAATTGATATCCCCAAAAACTATGAAAAATATACTTTTTGGAAACTAGATATTTCGGAGATCATTTTTCCCTTCTTCGTCGAATTCATTCGAGGTACCGAAAGTTGTGATTTCAGCCTCCCAAATTTTCTAGTAGTGGAGCCCACTCCCAATTGCTTTATATAGAGAACCCTTTTTCCTCTTTTCCCCTTTCCAGCACAACTCTTCAACCATCTAGGGCTTTCCCCTTTTCTCTTCTTCTCCTTGCTTCCCCATCTCCAATGTCTCTATCAACTTGCATCACTTGAAGAATGGATGTCACCATCTCTTTCCTCACTATTAGAGCTCTCCATCAATACCATTTTTGAAGGAAACCTTCCATTTCAAGACTCTCTTTGAGCTCCCCTTGTCCATTTGGAGATTTTACAATTAAGCAGTCCCTCTCTTTCTCTTGAATAAGTGTTTTCCTAGCCTTTGGGAATCTCCCTTTTCATTATTGTAAGCTCTTTCTTCTCCATTCCTTGTTTGACCCATTTTAGGGTTGTTTTGGGGGTTTTTGTTTGTAGCTTGGATCCTTGGCTTGGAAGAGATTAGAGCTTGTTTTTGACTAAGTTTGGACCCAAGGCAAGTGGATGAAATGATAGTTTGAGTATTTAATGGTTTTATGAAGAATGTGGTTGGTTTTGTTATTCATGTTCATATTTATTAGCTTGCATTGACTTGAAATAAATGCTCATTTAAGAGTTTTGCTAACTCATTTATTGTCATGGGAGTGTGATGGATAGTCTTTCCTTTATCTTTTGATTTTAGCTCAAATGAATTTTTATGGTTGTGAGTTTCTTTCTCTCTTTGTGATTGGGTGTGGAAAAGAATGGAGATAAATGGATAGTTGTTTGTAAAAGTTTTGATATGGAGGAAGTGTTGAATGTGGAATTGGAGGAGCTTTTAGAGCATTTGGTTACAGGAAAATGAATGAGAAAGGAGGAGAACTGTTTGGATGAAGGAAAGGGCTCGAATTTGAACCCAGTGAGAATTTCCCGCAATTGGCGGTCAGCTGGCGGTCACCTATTGGCTAGCCGCCAGGTACCTGGCAGCTAACCGAACCAGTTTCGGTTACAATTCCATAAAGTCGTTTTTCTCTTCTGAAGGTGTGGTCAACCTCGCGGTCATCTAGCGGCTAACCGCCAGCTAACCGAACTCAGGCGGTCACAATTCCAATATGCTGCATTCAGATAGGTCAACAATGGTCAGCCCTGTGGACAGCTAGTGGCTAACCGCCGAGCCCATTGGCGGCTAACCGCCAGTTAACTACCAGGTAGCAGACTTTACCCGGGAATTTAAAAATAGAGGGAAATGAAGGGGGTTCCCATCCCAATCGCTTGTGGACCCTTTTTTAGAGCAATGGGCACTATTCACCCGAGACTATGTTGGAACAAGAAAGAAACCACATCACAAAGATTTATTGAAGTGTTTGGAAAATATTCCAAGGTGTATAAGGAGCCCAGGATGTCCCCAAACTCAAGGAGTACGAAGTTATTACTAAAATCGACATACGGGGCCCCTATTCACCTCAAACAAATCTTGAACCTGATATTTTACCTGAAACTTCGAAAGTTCATTCGGATTTCCTTGTTCTTGAGATTTATACTATATGACTGTTATCCCCGAGAGCATTGAAAACGTACTTGAAACAGTTACTAGCCCGAAGTGCAATGCCCAGCATGAAATGACACTTGAGCTTTTGAGCACCCCGTCCCGCCCGTCTATTTACTTGCACTTGATGTATTTTACACATGTTTTGATCTCTATTATTTGACCTATGAGTCAGCACTACTAAGCTTAGATAACCTTGTCAGTCTGATCCACTGACTTGGAGATCCCCCTCTTGTCCCACCAGCTGCAGTTTGGATTCTGTTACCCGGTTATTACCGTGGTCATGTCCTGATACCCCGGTTCACTACCGTGGTTCCTGATGCCCGGCTCGCTACCATGGTCATGTCCCGTATTATTGTATATGTATATGTTAATTTCGTTGTACCTCCTCACTTCGGTGACTGAGGTCAATCCCTTGATATGCTCTTGTCACTTCGGTGATAGAGGACTTAGCTTCGCGTGGTTGCCATCTTGCTTGTTACCCGATTCCTTGGTTACCTTTACATGTTTTACACCGCATATATGTTTTCAGTAAATGATTCATTTCTTTTATGAAAGTTATTGTTTAAACAGGTTAAAATGATTTCCAAGGTAAATTCGTTTATTGTTATATCTTTTCACCCACCTGCCAAACCGTCGTGTTTGAACCATTTCTTTGGTACTTAGGTTAGTCGTTGGTTACCCCGAGGAGGCGCACGAGGAGGCGGTCGGTGAACCGCAGTATTTAGTTGAGTGGCACGCCGATGATGTCATTTAAAATTCGGTGGCTTCGAGATTCGATTCAATTTGGAGTTGTGGATAACTCATTCTTTTGGGTTATATTGGCCTTTGTTGGTCTCTATTTTTGGAGAATATAATTAAATGATCTTTGTATAAACACTTAACATTACTTTTGGGAAAACACAAATGATCATTGCTCATTCTGATTCCTTAACTTTATAAATGTGTTAATAGTCTTCTTGATGAAAATGAAATTTATGAACTACATTCTTGATTTACTACACGCTTCTGTACTTAGGAGAAATATTTATATTGTTGATGAGAAATCCTCACCGCGGACACCTGTTGGAAATCACGTGCACGGGTAGCATTATGTTCTTTATTGACCCGTGTACACATTGTATGTTCTAAGGCACTAACCATATCATTTATCTTTTTTATCCATCATTCATTAAAGGGTCCCGATCCCGGATTAGGCCGTAAACCCGGTCCGGGGTCGCGACAAACTGGTATCAGAGCGAGACGTGTTTCAAGTAATTGAAAGAAACTAGGAATCCTAAGGACGTGGCGAGGATTCGTTAGACTTTTCGTTAGCTAGAATCGCGTGAGCAATGTATGACCCTTATTTGATTATTATGTGCTAACAACTTCTTTTGCAGATCATGTCACCTCGTAAGCGACCAATAAATGACAATCCCACCGCAAGCAACAGTGATCATACGAGGCCAGTTGAGGAAGATATGTTTGATAACAATATGCCAAATCAATTTCAACAAATGATGCAGGCTATGCTTGATCAGCAGCGTCAGGCAAATGAAAACTAAGCGAGATTGCAAGAGCAGATGCTTAAGAAAGATGAAGACCATGCCAGAGAGTTGGCAGAGATACAGAGGCAGTTGTTAGTGGTATTACAAAGAGGGCCCGAACCGATTCGACCTCAACCCGCAATTGTCATCAATCAAAGAGAGCATGACCCAAATGCCTTATTTGAGCGATTTTGGAAAAGGAGTCCAATGGATTTTGTTAGGACAGAAGACCCATTGGCTGCAGATGATTGGTTAGAGCATACGAAGAACATCTTTGAAGTATTCCAATGTTCCAGAGGAGAACGAGTGAAACTGGCAACGTCTCTATTCACCGGTTTGGAAGACATTTGGTGGAAGACAGTAACAGAAGAATATAGGACTATGGCAGAGACAGTTGCTTGGACTAACTTCAAGAGGCAGTTTGGGCATAAATATGTGCCCACCCATGTCAAGAGACAAAAAGTAGTGGAGTTCTAGCAGCTTGTCCAAAGGAGTATGACAGTGTTAGAGTACCTCACCAAGTTTGAGAGGTTGTCACGGTATGCTCCGGAGTCGGTGGACACAGTGGAAAAGAAGATTGCCAAGTTCCTGGAAGGACTTCATCCGATCATAGAAAGAGATGCCACAGGAGTAGTGCCACTTGTCACATTTGAAGAAGCTGTCAAGAGAGCCTATAAGTTTGAGAACTTTCACCACAAGATCCTCAGAGTCCAGGGTAAGGGGCAACCTCAACAGCAAAACCACTAGCAGAGGAACCAGCAGCATAAGAGATAGAGGCAAACGAGCTGAACATCTCATCTGATAAGGTTGCAGCACTTTGATCACTATGAGATAGTGTGATTTGTCTCGATCATCAGAATAGAAGATTCTAGATCAATGTGCCGGTACATTAGATGTATTGAAGGACCATGAGAAGCACCTTATGGAATTTCCGTCTCTATAATAAGGTATGCTCTCATAATTCCCTAGCAATAGGCTCTCAATTCTGAGACATTGATGAACTCAAGTTTCTATCTATTCATTTGCTTTGAGTCACCAATTAGTGAGGCCAACTGTAGGTCAACACCTCGGTGTCTTGGGTATGTGGTAGTAGGACTGTGGGAACATTGAATGATCAAGATGGAATCTATCTTTATTATCCCCTTGTGCCAATTAATGGATTTGTCATTAGTAAGTGTGCACCCATCTCGATTAAGAGTAATTGGATGGTACTGATGATCACAGTGATTGATTGGGGCTCAAGGATAATAAGATGTGGAACTAAGATTGGAAGAGACAGATTTATTCCAATTGATCCAGGGATATTGATAGAGGGGCCTACTTGTGGTAATTGAGAAGTTTAAGGTCTTCATTGTAATTTATTCCTAAGACTGGAGTGTAATTGCATTTATATAGTGGTGTTATTTGTAATTAACTGTGGGCCTGGATTGTACATGAGATGTGGGATCGTGTGTCCCAGTTGGAGCCAGCTTTCTATGGAATCCCTAGTGGTCCCCACGCTACCCCAAGTTATTAGAAAGATACTAATCCTATTCGAACTCTAAAATGAAGGAATTAGAAAGTTACTATTTCTATTTGAAGTATGACTTCTAATAGTGGTAATAGTATACTTACTAATTGTTGTGGAAGTAAGACTTCTATTTCAATTAAGAAAAGAGGAGACCTGGGAGATTATAAAAGGGAATCCACCCCTCTTGGACGTTCATAATATTGGAGTAAAAAATGACTACCCTTTTGTGCAATAGTTGCACTGCTCCCTTCTCTCTTCCTCTTCTAGTTCCTTAGAGTTTCGAGTTGGGTTTTCTCTTGAAGATTCCACCAATCTTCTTGAGAAGAGAGATCTAATTCGGGTCATAGCGTGGAAGGCTAAGAGGTGTTGGAGATTCTGATCTTAGTTTGTAGAAAAGTTTTACATAAACGAAAGTTATCAACTTCTCCATTAGAGCACAACCGAGCTCCTAAGGTATAATCTGCTTCGTTGCATGTTGTAGTTTTTATGGATGCTTGTTGGCTACTTGTTTCTATCTTTTAGATAGTTTTATTTGTTGTACATGATCTTGAGACTGAGGGTTATGCATCCTGGATTGGGTTTTTGGCCTTATGGGTACTTGATCCATGTATCAAGTGAGTCAAAAGTTTTGAAAATCTATCCACGAGGCCCACCTACTTCCAACAGAAAGTTGCTATTTTGCAATGGGTGTTGGACTTCTATTTCAAATAGGAAAAAAAGGAGATTTGAAAAGATATAAAAAGAGACAAAAGGGGGCTGGACATCCCACCTTGGTATTGACTTCCAGCCCCCTCTTTTGTGCAATTGTTGCACATCTCTTCCTCCTCTCTTTCTCTTCTAGTTCCTTGGAGTTTCTAGTTGGATTTTCTCTTTGAGCTTCCACCAATCTTCTTGAGAAAAGAGATCTGATAGTGGGTAAGAGCGTGGAAGACAACAAGGTCTTGGAGATCCGAAATTACTTCAAGAAGAGTTATTGTCAAAGCTAATTGTATTCTTCTCCATTAGAGCACTACCTGACTCCAAAGGTATAATCTGCTTCTCTATTTGTTGTGGATCATTTTGGTTGCATTGTGTTGCTAATTTCTATCTTTTAGAGAGGTTTATCGCTGAACATGATTGATGAGACGGAAGGATTGCATCCTGGATATAGTTTATGGCCTTATGGGTACTTGATCTATGAGTCAAGTGGGTCAAAAGTTTTAAAAATCCATCCACGAGGCTCACCTACTTCCAAAAATTGGTGTCAAAGCCTTACCTCATCTCTAATCATGTTCGATCAACTATCTAGATCTAATCTTTGCATGAGATGTGAAGAGGATAGACCTAGGGCTTTGTAAGGATCAGATTTGATGTTTGTATGCTTTTTGTATCTAGTATGAATGCAATAGAAGGGGCTGGTTTGGACAAGAAAAGGAATTTTCTACAGGTTTTAGAGCTGGTAGCTCGAGCAGACCTTCCTCCGCTCTAGTGAACCAGGTTCTGGAACAGTCCGCTCGACCGGATCCCAGTCCGCTCGAGCAAGCAGTGTGCAGAATTTTTCTTTCTGCAATCCGGGATTTTCATCATGAGATGATGAATGGCATCCTTTTAGACCTAGTTCCTACTATGTTCTTGATACTAACCATGCAGGTTCATGTCCTCTCCATATGGCCCACAAGTCTTTTACTTTCTTTTTATGCTTATTGGTTTATTTGAGACTAAGTGTAAAGGGCATCATAGTTTCCTTGGTTTCCCGCGAAAGCGCAAGGCATGATGAATTTCCCTATAGCCTTTTTATTTCCATGTATAGATTACCATGTAAGTCTCATTGTAGGGACATAGGAATTTATGTAATTTTTAAATTTGTAAAGTCTTGGAGATGTCCGAAATGAAGAAGGAAAGTGAAGTCAGACTCCTAATCGAAAAGTTTGAAGATTACCAAAAGATGTTTTGGAGATGACCAAAAAGTTTGAGAAATCCCAAAGTTTTGGAAAGTCTTGAAGTCCAAGAAGTTTATTCCGCTTGGGCCATGTGGAGGAGTGGACTAGTTTCTAATTTTAGCACTTTCTATTTATGGATGAATGCTTGTTTTAGAAAGTTTCTAAATCTGACCCAAACATAGCAATTTCTAAAATTGGTCAAATCAAATTAATTTTTGGAAAGAGTTCTAATTAGAGTTGGTGGACTCATGAGATGGATCCATAGGTAACACTAATCTTAGAAACTGGACTTTCCTTAAAATAATTTGACTTTGAACCAATCATTGGTCATATCATGAGATGATTTGATATCTATATATGTGAGCCCATATACCTATGAGGAAATCCTCAATTCTAAAATATTATGTGAGAGCGGGGCATTTATATTTAGAAATTCCCATGGTTTTCCACCATAGGTCCATTGTAAGGAAAGTATTAGCCTCGTGCCATCTTGAGAATGGCCGTTCCCCATGGAGGGCTTTTATTTGTCTAGTTACTAGATATGGTTCTCCTTGATGGACCCTCAGATTTCCGTCCTCTCCTTCCGCCCCGGGGGGCTGCCTGGGTCTCGGCGGAGGAGGGAAACGCTGGTATCAACTTTTTTGTACGGGTATGCCAGATTTACTATTCTACTTGGAATTTGGAATGGTGATGATCCGGAGATTCACCTTCACAAGTACAAAGGAAATCAATCATTCTTTCTAACTTTTCAAATTGCATAACTATTTAAGAAAAGAGAGAATTTTCTTTTTTTAGAATGCCGTAGGAGGCGTTTTTTTGTTTGTTTTGCCGTGAAAGGCGATTTTGTGCCGTGAAAGGCGATTTACAAATCTCATCAAATATGAAAGACAAGAATTGTGATTTTTGTCTCTTTAAAAAATACAAATTACAATAAAAAAGAAAGAAAATGGATCTAACTTCTCAGGAGATTGTGGGGACACATTCAGATCGATGGTCGCAAGTCATGTATGGACTTCGCCATCGTCCTTCAAATGAGAACGCTTGATGCTTCGATTCTTTGGCTTGGCTCCAACCTCAGTTTTTTAAAGGACAAGGACCAAGAGGAGGTCCTATATCCAATAAAAAACCGAGTAAACGGGCTGAAAAGCCGCGTTTAGGCCATGTTGTAGAAGAATAGGAACTTGAAGGGGTTGATCACCTTGTAGTATCTCTTGCGGCAGAGCAGCAGGACTTCGTCAGGATTTGTCCGGGAGAATGCAAGTGTGCAGACTTCAAGTAGATAGTTGATAGTTTTTCGGTAGGTGTAAAAGTGTCTCTCTCTTTGGAATGGACCTCCTTTTATAGGCTTTTGGTAGCCATGAGGTGTTTATAGGCATTGATGTCCATGATGAGAGAAATGATGGTATTGATGAGAGGAGTTACAAGTTTTATTTCTTGATTTTGTAACTCCTTTTTCTTGGCTTGTGATTGGCCGATGAAGGATAATGGGCATTTAATTACCTTTAATCTTCATGACGAGGGGAGTTTCATGGGTTTAATGCCATGATTGCTTGGATTTGTAACTCCTAAATGCTTGAATCTGATTGGGCCATCCAAAATAATGAGTTAATGACCTCATTAAGTTGTCATAAACGGGTCAATTAACAGCATTAAGTGGTCGCCGGAGCATGTGATGAGTCACGGGCCGTGCCGTGTCTTTTGGAATTCTTCTTGTGATCATCGCAGGTGGATCCACACGTCGTTTGATGTTAGATTGCAGTGCAATTTCGGACATTGATTGATGTTGGTGGGCCGGTGACATCTGTCTTATCGATTTCTCGATCGGTCGGACAGGAAGTGTACTTTCTTGCTCAGCCGGTTGGCGATCTAGGAGCGATCAATGATGACTTCATGCTCTTGATGGCGGATCCGAGATGTCGGTGAAGATCAGTCGATTTCAAGCATAAAAAATTGGATTTTCAGAAAATCACAGAGGCAGGAACACTCGAAACGCGAAAACGATCGAAAATCGGGCCATTCGGAGAAAATCCGGGGACCCGAATTTCCAGGGTCGCCGGCGACCATGCACCCAGGGTCGCCGGCAACCTTGGGCCAAGCCGGCGACCATGGGGTTTTTGCCCCTTTCATCGCCGAGTGTATTTTTCGGTCGTTTTTCCTTCTTTTTCGTTCTTATTTTCTTCTGTATTTTTCTTGAAATTTTTCCTCAATTATTGACTGGATTTTCTTGGAGAAAACTTGACGAGAACCCACGCAAAACCGGAGCACAAAGTTTCCCATTTTTCGGGAAAGCCGAAGACTTTGTAGCCGATTTTCCGTCAAGAGTCGAAACTAGGTCAAACGATGTAGGAATGACCTGAAAATTGAGGTGAAGCTTCTTGAGTAGTGGATAGGACCAACCATGGGCATTTATTTGAGTTTTGAAGCCGTTTGGGGTCCCGTCAATGCTTGACTTGATTTTACTGCGGGGAAAATGCAGAGCTTTGATATGTGGTCAAACGATGTCCGATTGACCTGAAATTTGACAGGGACCCTATTGGAGTCATGTAGAGATGATTACGTAGCTCCGATTTGGATGTCATGGTTCCGGGGTGCTCCGCCGCTGGTAGGCTTGATTTTCTTTCGGAGCGTCGAAACCTGGTCAAACGTTGTCGGAATGACCTGAAATTCGACGTACAGCCCTTTGGAAGCATGTTGAAGCCACTCATGTGTCTTGTTTGATGAGTGATGGCCTCGGTGGTTCTCTCCGCCGGGAGGTTTGATTTTGCTGCTCGAGCGTTGATGGAGGGTCAAACGTTGTCAGTTTGACTTGAGATTTGACGAGAAGCCCTTTGGAGGTATTTTGGAGTCATCCGTAGGCTCTGATCAAAGTTTTGATGTCTTCGATGATGTCGCTGCCGAGAGCGCTTGTTTAGCTGTCGGAGAAGTGAAGTTAGGCCAAACGATGTCGGAATGGCCCGAAACTTCAGGTGTACCCATCTTTTGGCTGTCTTGAAGGGTCTTACAGTTTTTGTCTGATTCTGACAAGATCTGATGCTTGAAGTAACCTTGCCTGTTTTGTAGCAGGATGCAGCTTCATGTGGCTTCTTGATGTTAAGGAGACATAGTGACTTTTTTGTGTCAACAAATGCCCCCTCGAGGTACAACGACGAGTAGCTTTTTGGAGTCGGTGTGCCTCGAAGAAAAACTTGAAGGAGAGCTTTTGACTTGACCAAGAGTCTTGAGCATTTTTTTTTTTTTTTTTTAGAATGCCTTTTGAGTTTTCGGGGGAATTTTATGGTGGTGAGAGGGATCACATACCATCTCAAGGCAAAGTTTTGAAAATGACATGGGGAATTTGGATTTTGGGTTTTGGATTTTGGTTTTTGACCTTGTGACCTAACAAGCTGTATGTAGTAGGTTAGGGGGTCGGGGTTTGGTTTTTTATTTTTGACCTTGTGACCCAACAAGCTGTATGTAGCAAGTTGGGGGGTCAGATTTGGTTTTTTGTTTGTGTTTTGGTTTGGTTTTTTATTTTGGTTTTGGTCTTGTGACCTAACAAGCTATATGTGGCGAGCTAGGGGACCATGATTTGGTTTTTTTGTGGAATGTCAATTTCAAGAGTTTGGCTTAATTTGGTTCATGAGGTTGGATGGTTTGGTTTTTGGAAACTCATGAGGCTTTCTTTCTTTCTCTTTTTTTTTCTGAATGGTCCAATCAACTCAAAAGAGGCATGGGACTTTTTTTTTTTTTTTTTTGTATGCTCTTGGTAAGAAGGATGTTTTGACTAAAAGCCACTTTTAGTGCCTAGGTGGTCAAACCTAGGCATGTGGTTTCTTGATGTTGAGGAGACATAGTGACTTTTTTTTGTGTCAACAAATGCCCCCTCGAGGTACAGCGATGAGCAGCTTTTTGGAGTCGATGTGCCTCGAAGAGAAACTTGAAGGAGAGCTTCTGACTTGACCAAGAGTCTTGAGCATTTTTTTTTAATGCCCTTTGAGTTTCCGAGGGAATTTTATGGTGGTGAGAGGGATCACATACCATCTCAAGGGAAAGTTTTGAAAATGACATGGGGGATTTGGATTTTGGGTTTTGGATTTTGTTTTTTGACCTTGTTACCTAACAAGCTGTATGTGGCAGGTTAGGGGGTCGGAGTTTGGTTTTTTATTTTGACCTTGTGACCCAACAAGTTGTATGTGGCAAGTTGGGGGTAAATTTTGTTTTTTTTATTTTGGTTTTGGTTTGGTTTGGATTTTGATTTTGGTTTTGGTCTTGTGACCTAACAAGTTGTATGTGGCAAACTAGGGGACTGAGGTTTGGTTTTGTCAATTTCAAGATTTTGGCCTAATTTGGTTCATGAGGTTGAATGGTTTAGGTTTTTGGAAACTTAATGCGGCTTTCTTCTTCATTTTCTTTTCTTTTTTTTTTTTTTTTTTGAATTGTCCAATCAACTCAAAAGAGGCATGGGACTTTTTTGCTCTTTTTTCTTTTTTTTTTTTTTTGCTCTTGGTAAGAGGAATATTTTGACTAAAAGCCACTTTTAGTGCCTAGGTGGTCAAACTTGGCTCATATGGGCTAACCCATGGGACCTTACGCTTTGGAGATGGCCTAAATCTCATATGGTATCATTTTTGTAGAGAATATCTAAAAATATCTCTTTTGTGTAGAGAATATCTAAAAATGTCTTTACTTGGAGAGAATCTCTCAAGTTTCCTTGTTTTTGGGAGAGATTTTCTCAAAGTATATTTCTTTTAGGAAAGTAGCGAAATTTTAGCACTTACCTCCTTTCTTTTCTCCTTATTTCCTCTTTTGATTTGCTCTCTTCTATAAAAGAAAGAGGGGTTGGATCTTTGGCTCCATTGCTTCCTTTTGCAAAATTTTCAAGAGTGCTCCAAGATCAAGAAGTTCTTTTTTGTTCTCCAAGGATCTCCAAGCTTTTTCTTCTTCTCCTCCATGGCTTCAAGTAAGTTTTCTTCCTCCGCAAGAAACTCCAAGTAAGCTTTCTTTGCTTTCTTTTTTTTTTTTCAAGCACGTTTTTTCTTCTCTTCCTTTTTTTTGTGTACGTTTTTTTTTTTTTTCGTGCTTCTCTTTTGTTTTTCTTTTTCTCATTTTTTCTTCTTCACGGGTTTTTCTCTTTTTTTTTTCACGGTGTTTTTTTTTCTCACGATTTTTGTTTCTTTTTTTTTTCCATGATGACATTTTCTTCTTTTTTTTTCACCGTTTTTTTTTTCTTCTTTTTTTTTTTTGCAACGTTTTTTTTCACGTGGCAGTGGGCCTGAAAAAAAAAATTTTGTTGAGATTTCTTTCTCTCTTTTTTCTTTCCTTCTTTTTTTGCTCACCATGACAATGAGGTTATGCAATTTCAATATGTTCATGCATTTTTTTTTTTATGCATCAAGATAGAAGGCTTGAGTCTCTAGGTCAAGCCAACATAATTTTTGACTTGGACAAAGTTTGATTGGTTATGACCAAATTGGGTTGGAATTGGTCAAACTTTGGTCAAGGTTTTCCTAGCATCTAATGCATGATGATATTCTTTGATGCATGATTTTTGGTAAATTGACTTGGAAGCATGATGATGCATACCTAAAAATCTTTTGCGAGTATTGGGATTTGGAGCTCGCAGCGATGTTGAGCTCTTTTTTGGTCTTGCTGGATTTTGAGGAACTTTGCAATTTTTGGATTTTGGAGCTCGCAGCAATGTTGAGCTCTTTTCCAAATTTTGTGGAAATTTGATGAGATTGGCTCGTTCTCGCAGCAATATTTGAGTTTGAACCTTCTTTGAGAATTTTCCGCTGACTATGAGCTCGCAGTGATGTTGAGCTCATCTTCAGGCTTTCTGTCTTTTTCGGAGTGTTTCCCTTTTCTTCGGAATTGTCCCGGAACCATGTCAAAATTTCGCTAGAATTTTTTTTGGCAAAATTCTGTCATTTTGATGATGATTGATCTCTTCTTTTCCATCATTTGTAGCTAGTTCTTCTAGAACGAACAAGAGTAAGGGTCCTGCTACTGACGCACCCCGTCGGTCTGCCAGATCTTTTAATGCGGCCGTTCAGCAAGCCTGGGAGAAGGTCTATGTGATAACCCGACCCCTAATTTTCTGGTTTAGTGTGGTTTTAATCGTGATTTGGTTTTCTCATGGGTTTAGTGGTTGTTTGGTTAAATTTTTGAGTTAGAATGACTTTTCATTAGCTTTGGGAAGTTTTGAGAGCCAATGAACCTAGACAGTGACCGTAGGGTCCCATTTGTTTTGCGTGGTCAGCGTGGGGAGATTCCTCGTGATTCCCAAAAATTTCCATTTCAGCTTCGTTTGACTAATCTCGCCATTCCCTACAACTTTCGTGTTCACTCCGTGCCCATCCGAAACTCGTAAAACCAGTTTTTCCAACCCTGGGGCAAATCCATTCTTTAACCCCTTTGACCAAATAGTTGACTTTTTGTGGACCCCGGAAGTATGTCAATGTTAACCTTGTTGGAAAGATAATTTTATGCCGGACACTTTTCATGTTTTAAGTTTCTTGATCCGAGGTCTAGAAAGCCCTCTAATCTCCATTACAAATTCTACTTAGTGTGGGCCCCACCCCACCCATTATAAAAAGGACAACTTCCTCTCTTTCTCCCTCATTCCCATTCCATTGGCTGCAACTCTCTTGCTACAGTACCAGCAGCCATTCTTCATCTTTTTCTTCCATTTCTCTTGCTCAAATGGAGCCTCCAAGCCACCAATCCGACAAGGGAACTCCGGCAACTTCTTCCCCTTCATCTCCTCTCTCTTTTGACACCATTTTCGTGGGAAACCAAGGTGGGCAGCCCCTTTTTCCAAGCTTCTTCTTGTTGATTGATGGTGTAGAGGTAAGGACTCCTTCCCATTTTCCTTATATGTGCAATGGCATCCCCTTAGATCTCATTTCCCTAACTTTGCTTGCCCCATTCCTTGTCTTTCTTGATTTACCATTTTAGGGCTCTAAGATGGGTTTGTTTTGGGGGTTTTCTTTGCTTTGCTTGTAGGTTGATCTTAATAGTGTTTTGAGCTTGGATTTACTTAGCTTGGACCTAAGGCAAGTGGATGATTGGATAGTTTTAGCATTTATTGAACTTTGTGAGGAATGTGGTTGGTTTACTCTTTATACTCATGTTTATGAACTTGCATAGATCTGAAATAAATACTTATGAAAGTACATTTAATGTTTTGGAAACATGGTGGATTTTAGTCTTTGTCTATCTCTTGTTTTTGGCTTAAATGGGTCTCGGTGATTGTGGAGTTCCTCTTCTCTTATGGTTGAGAGTGAAGAAGGAAGAAGTGATTGGATAATGATATGTAGAAGTTTTGACGTTGGAGAAGAGTTGAAGGTGGAATAGGAGGAGCTTTCAGCTCATTTTAGTGCAGGTAAGTGATTGGAGAGTGAAAGGAATTGATTGGAGAAAGGAGGACCTGAATCTGAACTGCATTGTGGAGTTCCCGCAACTGGCGGTCAGCCGACGGTCACATAGCGGCTAGCCGTCTGGTGACTGGCGGCTAACCGAACCGGTTTCGGTTACTTTTCCAGAGAGCTGTAACCTTACGGTCAGCCTCGCGGTCAGATAGCAGCTAACCGTCGAGTCCATCTGCGGTTAACCGCCAACCAACCGAACTGAAGCGGTTACATTTCCAGAATGCTACATTTGGTCAGGTGAACCACGGTCAGCCCCACAGTTAGCCAGCGGCTAGCTGCCGAATCCACCATCGGCTAGCCGCCAGATGACCGCCAGGTAAGCGAATTTCCCAGAATTACGGGAATAAAGAGAGAAGAAGGGAGTTCCCATCCCATTTGCTTATAAACCTTTCCGAAAGCATTTGACACCTTCCACCTGGAATATGTTCGAAACAAAGATGAAATGTTTGTTGGAAGCCCGTTCGAGTGAGAAACCACATCGCCGAGATTCGTTGAAGTGTTGAGGTTACTAAGTTGTGTAAGGAGCCCGGAATGTCTCCAAATTCAAAGAGTACCAAGTTATTATGAAGAATGACATACGGGATCCCTATTCACCTTGAATTGGTTTTGAACCCGATACTTGTCCCGACATTTTGAAAGTTTATTGCACCCCACTATTCCTGAAATTAATGAGTTATGATTTTATCAATCCTTAGAATACTGAAACTGTACTCGTAGCATTTCGCCTGCCCGATGTGCTTGACCCGGTGTTGAAATGATATTTGTGCCTCGAGCACCCCGTTTCGCCCGTTTATATAATTTCATCAAGCGTTTTATACATGCCCGACTTCTTGCATATGACCTATCAATACTTGGAGACTTGAAACATTGTTTTTA
The DNA here is from genome assembly GCA_028538565.1 of Umbellularia californica. Taxonomy (NCBI): domain Eukaryota; kingdom Viridiplantae; phylum Streptophyta; class Magnoliopsida; order Laurales; family Lauraceae; genus Umbellularia; species Umbellularia californica. Next base: position 35,020,821 of record JAPQWN010000005.1, on the reverse strand, counting down.
AGCTTGGGGAGGTATTGTTTGGAGCCCCAATGCAATATAAGAACTTAGAAGGCATTTTATGTAGTCCGGATGAAGAGAAACCCATTATGAAGATTCGTCAAGGATCCTTAGACTCGTCAATGTGCATAGGGATCCGAGATGTCCTTAATTCTCATGGAGTACCAACTATATGTCAAATTAAACATACGGGACCCTATTCACATTGATATAAATATAGGACCCTCAACGTTTGGCCCGGAAAAGTATAGAAACCCATTATGTCGAATTTAAACTCGAATTTCACTTGTACACTTTAAATCCCATATTTTATGACTAGACTTGCTCCGAAGGTATTGAAATTTATGTTTCTTTTTAGCATGTTGCTAACCCGTTTATGCCCGACTCGATACAGACATGTTTTTGTGCCTATGGGTATCCCGTCCCGTTATATTCGTACTTGTTGATTTCTTGTATATGACCCATAAACCAAAAGGATTATTATTTTGAGAATAAAACCTTGAGGCAATATGGGGCCAGAGCTTTGTAGTGGTAGCCCATGAGCCAAAAAGAGAACATGCGCACATGTATTTGTTTTGTTTACTTGCATATAACCTATGAGTCGGCACCACTAAGCTTGGATGACCTTGTCGGTCTGATCTACCGACTTGGAGATCCCTTCTTGTCCCGCCAGCTGCAGTTTGGATCCCGCTACCCGGTTTATTAACCGTGGTCTTGTCCCGATACCGCAGATTGCTACTGTGGTTCCTGATGCTCGGCTCGCTACCGTGGTCATGTCCCGTATTGTATATATACATATGTAATTTCATTGTACCTCCTCACTTCAGTGACTGAGGTCAACGCCTTGACATGCTTGCTCTTATCACTTCGGTGATAGAGGATTTAGCTTCTTGTGGTTGCCATCTTACTTGTTTCCCGAAATCCTTGGTTACCTTTACATGCTTTATACTGCATCCATGTTTTCAGTAAATGATTGATTTCTTTCGTGAAGATTATTGTTTAAACAGGTTTACAACGTGAGGCATACCCGATTTGTGAAATGTTCATGTTTTATACACGCTTTAAAGAAATACATGGTTTCTCAAATATTCAGGTTTCATACCCGTTTTATATGAATACAGGATTTTGTCAGATATTCATGATTTCCTATACATTTTTAATTATGTACAATTTCGATCAGACAACATGATTTATTACATATTTTATAATTCAGTATATTGTTTATATCTTTTCACCTACCTGCCAGACCGTCGTGTCTGACCTACTACTTTGGTCCTCAGGTTCAAACTCCTTCACCCGAGATGAGTGCACGTCTTGGCTGTGGAGCCATGAGCTTACAGGTTGTTTGTCGGCTATGTCGTGTAGACATTGAGCTTGACATCGGAATTACGTCACATATAGGGTAGTGATCATTAGCTTGTTTTCTTTTATGGCTTCTATTAGCCTTTTCTTGGGATTTGTAATTAATACACATTATTATTTGTAACTTGAACATATATGGGAATGTAATACCCTGTTACTGTCAGCTCTGTACTTTTATTGTGATGGTTTATTCCAGTCTGAGATGGATCATTGATAAGATGACTTATGCTTGGGTTGAGTGCGGTGCGGAATCCAATGGCCACGGACTCCGAGTCGCAACACCACGAAAGCTTCCGCTAAATATTCAGAGTGTGTTGGAATTTATAATCCTCACACGTGCGGATCTTGGGAGAAATATAATTATTGCTTAACTCCTAATTCACGGACACCAGGTTTGGGGTCGTGACAGACTGATATCAGAGCCGGCAAGTTTGTAGGAAATAAAAACTCTAGGAACCTTAAGACTTGTGGTGAGGAAACCGTTAGATTTGTCATCTTGTTTTGGCTAGATGCCATTCTGTTTTGGTTCGGATTTGTTTTCTTTCTAGTGGGGGAGACCCTTCTTGTCTCTTCCTTTTTGTTCTTGCTAGGGAATTTGGGGGACCAAATTCTTTTCTAGTGGGGGAAGATTTAATGTCTCTGCACCCACATTCAGTGCCTTTTTCTTGTTTTCGCGTCAGAGAGTTAGAGTTTTGTGGTTTTAGCATGTGGATCTCGGAGGACTATGGCAAAATTTTCAGCTTTTCGATGTCACAGATGGAACTAGCGAAGGAATTTGTGAGCAGTTGTTTGTCAGCAAGGAATGTGAACAGCATATTGAGACCCAATTTCAGTTGATCGTGTACCGTCAAATGGTGCGTCAGGAAAGTAAGTGTGGATTTTGAATAAATCTGGAATATTTTCCTAAACCAAAAGACTACAGAAACTAGACAAATGGTGTATTTCAAGAAGTTTGAGGTGATTTTCAGTTGATAGAGATTCAAGTGGATACCAAAAGCAAGAAATTTCTCGAATTTGATGAACTCTTGGCGGAGAAGTGCTAGAAGATTTTTCTTAAAAATTCCAGAATGATGGTGAAGTTGACTCAGCAGGATGCATCAGTGTGTGTTAAATGATAGGAAGAAAACTTTTAGTTGTGGTGTAGAGAGCTGTGTACAGAATAGATTGTTACCTGGTTTTATGATAGAGGAGATCTTGCAAACTTCACGGACCTTTGGAATATCAGTTTGGGCAGAGTACAGATACAACAAAAGAATCATAGCCTACGGACAAGGCCGGTTGGAAGACCTGGAGAAGAATGACACTAGGTGCAGTGTTTTACGACAGAGATAGAGTTACGGTACATCGGAGTGAGTCAGAACCTTCATTCTCTTGGACCGACATTGGCAGTTGTACAGGAACGGTGGAGATGTTTAGAGACAAGTTTTCAATTAGTAAAGCTCCAAGGAGGTGTCCAGAATTAGAGATTCTTAGAATTTGATGAGGTTTGTCAGAGAATTATTTTAGGATTTTCAACAAGTGCAGCCGTATGGAGTAGACCCAGCAGGATGTGTCATTGTGTTGTTAGAGGCTTTTGGAGTTGGATTTCAACAACTAATGAAGGAGTTGACTGCAGGAAAAATCTCTACTTGATCGCCGGACAACGAAGATCTTTGCAGATTTTATCGACACAAGGAGCATCAGATTTCGATGTACAGATATACAGAGCAGGAAATCAGTTTTATATGAATACATGATTTTTTCAGATGTTCATGATTTCCTATACATTTTTAATTATGTACAATTTCGATCACACAACATGATTTATTACATATTTTATCATTCAGTATATTGTTTATATCTTTTCACCCACCTGCCAAACCGTCGTGTCTGACCCACTACTTTGGTACTCAGGTTCAGACTTCTTCACCCGAGATGAGTACACGTGTTGGCTATAGAGCCATGAGCTTACAGGTTGTTTGTCGGCTATGTCATGTAGACATTGAGCTTGACATTGGAATTACGTCACATATGGGGTAGTGATCATTAGCTTGTTTTCTTATATGGTTTCTATTAGCCTTTTCTTGGGATTTGTAATTAATACACATTGTTATTTGTAGTTTGAACATATATGGGAATGTAATACCCTATTACTGTCAGCTCTGTACTTTTATTGTGATGGTTTATTCCAGTCTGAGATGGATCATTGATAAGATGACTTATGCTTGGGTTGAGTGCGGTGCAGAATCCAATGGCCACGGACTCCGAGTCGCAACACCACGAAAGCTTCCGCTAAATATTCAAAGTGTATTGGAATTTATAATCCTCACACACGCGGATCTTGGGAGAAACATAATTATTACTTAACTCCAAATTCACGGACCTCGGTTTGGGGTCTTGACAGTCCAGTTTGTTGAAAAGAACTTGGAAGAATGTGATTCCCTTAATCGTGATGAGATGAGACAGCGATTGATTGCTCTCAAAGATGAGGAATTCTACAAGATCATGGTAAGCAGCCGTCCTTGGGTTACGGACGATCAGAGCATTGTGCCCACGCCTACCTTCTTCTTCGGTGATGCAGTCCTCGACGACTTGACATACCAAAAAAGATGTTTTCAGTTCTCTTAACAGCAAATGGTGAGGAGAGAACTATTTCTACCCGGTCGACCTTCGATCGGACCATCTCGATCATGAACCTTTCTCCTACGTCCCCTAAGAGGGAAGATCCCCTGAGTTGGGTGAAGAGGACCAGTGTGATCAAGACTGGGGTTTTTGTTGGCGGCCCTTCCGGTTTTGCAGGGAAGTCGCCTGTCCGTATGGACATGTTGATGCCAGCCAGTGGTTACCAAGGTTCTGATCATCCATCGGTTGATTTGAGACCGGTGGGCCTTGGCATTTTTCGGGGTGATGGCAGCAATTGGGTGAAGCCTTTTCGACTTCGTGGCTGTTTCAGTGCTGACTCGAGCTGGGAGTCATGGACTGATCACACCCTGAAGGTTGGCGAGGACATTCTGTGGGAGGCTGAGATTTTTGATGCGGTTCGCACTTTTCGGCAAACCGTTGTTTTCTCCGATGAGGCTTTCATGGCCATGTTGGAGTCATTCCTTCCACAAACCAACACCTTCATTGTGACGAATGGTGAGATTGGTTTTTCTTTGAAGGAACTGAGCGCCATCATAGGGTTGCCTATCCTCGACAAACTCTATGAGGAGTTTATGGCTATCGACAGCGTCCTTGAGGAGCAGTCTGAGGAGTTTAGGCTCGTATACTTTCAGCTCGTCGCCTTCTATGATTTTTTTAAGGAGAAGGAGGGCTCGAAAGTCAGGTGCAGCAGTTGGAAGAGTTGCAGCTCCAACTTTTTTGACAGTGGGGAGTCTTTTGATGGCATGGCCCAGGATGCTAGGGCTAAAGCATCAAGTTTGAAGAAGATTTCCGCCATGCGAGAAGAGTTGAGGAAGTTCTTCGCAAGCACAGATGTCATTTGTCTTGACATTGCGTTGCGGAGAGATCTCGCTGTTTACCTCACTTATTGGCTGGGTGAGACTGTTTTTGCTGGAGGAGATGGAACGCACATCAGGCCGCATTGTATTTTTCTGGCTTGTCAGATGGCGTTTAGAGAGCGGCAGGCTTTGGTTCCTGCTCTTTACTCTTACTTGAGTACCGAACTGCAGGCTGCTGCTTTCCTGGTTCGGCTTGGGCTCCCTATGAACAGGGTATTTTTAGCCCACATCTTCTACTCGTGGTATGTATACCACTGTCCTAGCTTCCATCGGTTGGGAGTTGGATAGGACGAAGATCCCTTTATGATTCGTTTGGCTAGAGGGACAGCCGTTTCCGAATCACTTTCGTCTGCCCGTTTGAGGATCCGACAGTTCAGGGATGTCGAGATTGGGCAGTCTTCAGTGAAGCTTTCTCCCGGTTTACGGAAGATGGCTTTTGACTTTGCTGTCTCCCGTGATTCGACCAGGGCAGGGTCGGGAAGACATTATGCTTTGACAAACGCGGAGAAGAGATGGCTTTTCAACATACGGGTTGGTACGATGGTGTACCGCAGACATCTTTTTGTAGATATTCAGTCGTATGTCCCTTCGCGTTTTGCATTGCAGCTTGGCTTCTCTCAAGGCATTGTTGGAGCACCTTCGAGCATGGTGAAGCGTTTTGGAGGTCTGCAGGATGAGATGAATGCATAGGCTTTTTACAGTGCACTGGACACTACCGCCATGATTTCCTATCCTAAGTTGCCTACTTTTCAAACTTCTGGCTTCACGAAGTGGTTCGTGGAGAGCTTCTCAGTGTTCCGAGGCCTTTCCGTGAAGGAGCTTGATGTCAAGCAATCTCCTGGGAAGGGTCTTGGTAGATTAGATGGTGTCCGTCGAGAGGAAGTTTTGGCTTTCCTTTCTGGAGAGAAGCATAAGATAGGCATTCTCAACGAGCAGGATATCATTAGATCAGGAGCTGCACAAGGGATTCCTGGTGAGGTCTTGACACAGCTGGAAGAGGAGGAGGCCGAGATCGATGCTTGGATGCAAGCAAAGCGCACGAAGGCTTCCATGGAGTCTAATGAGAAAAGTAGGCCATCCAGTGATGACTCTAGTGAGAGGTCTGATGTTGATATTGGGGCAGGATCGTCGAGTAGATTGACCCGTCGAAGCAAGAGGAAGAGAGGACAACGCCGTAATATGAGACGATATGAAAGTCCTTCTGATTTGGAAGTTCCTCTCACCATTGCTGAGGAGGTGTCTGGGGATGTTGACGAGCCTCCAGAGAAGAGGAGCCGAGAAGAGGAGACAGTTGGTATGATTCTTCTTCTTTCTTTTATGACTTCTTTTCTCTTATAAGAGATTTTTGTTTTGATCCGCTACTTTCTTTCTTTTGGCAGAGGACGATGACTTGGTGATGTCCGAGGTTCCGGCCGATGAGGCGATGACGGATTCAGTCGTGGCATCTGAAGAAGAACCCAGGGACTCTGGAGTGGTTTTAGAACCTTCACTTGGTATGATTGCTTTGGCTTCTTTTTTTTCTTTTTGTTTGTGTTGTCATTTGCCAACATGTAGCTTTTGTTTTCTTGTTAGCTGACTTGCTAAAGGATTTTGACGATTTCGAGCCATCCACGGATGCAACTTTTGACGATGCTACGGATGAGCTCAAAGAGGCAGAGAGTACTCCGCCGGTTGTCGAAGAAGGTATTTTGCAATACTAATCTTGATATTGATTTTTTTTTTGACAAGATCATATTCATTCCTTTTTGTCCTTTCCTTAACAGATTGTGGAGCAGCAGGAGAAGTCCCTCCGTCTTCCTTAGAACCAGAACAGGGGATACCTGCAGCCGATCCAGGAGTAGGGGCTTCTTCTACTTTTAACGAGTCAGCTTCTTCATTTGGAAAGAGTTTATTGATTACTCTTCCAATAAGGCATGACATGGGCAGTCGGATGCTGGAGCACGGTGAATCCTCATCTGCTCTGCACCTTCAATATGCAAAGAAGGTGTTGAAGACTGTTTTGAGCTCATGGGTTGAGACTCTCTCTTCGGGTCACTTGGAAGGTGGCTTTGGCATGATCAAGCATGTACAGGACATTCTTGCTAATAGTGAAGAAGTCGGTTTGAACATTGCAAGCGCAAAGGATTTTGTTGATAAAGTCATCGCTTTGGGAAACAAGTGGACTGAGACCAAGGGTTTCCCAGATGGTGACTTCTTTGATGAAATGTTTATGAAGCCTTCCAGCAAAGTCAAAGCTGAGCTGACTGAGATCTCGAAGACTCGGAAACAGTTCGTTCGGGAGAGGAACGTTACCGAGTTGGCCATCATGGGGCTGAAGCAAAATCTGGACTGCCTTGATAAGGAGGTTGTCGAGGCTAGGCAGTGTCTTGAGCTTTTGGAGGAAGAAGCTGCTGCCAAATGGACCGCCATTGTAGATGCTCGTGACAAAGAGGGGACTCTCATTGGCCAGGTTGAGGAAGCTGAAAGTAATTTCCGGAGGAAGAATCAGGAGTATGAGCAGTGGCGAGTCCTCTGAGAAGAACTTCCTCGTGCTGCAGATGGGTCGCGGCGTCCGGCCACATTTTATGGGAATATTTTGAAGAAGTGTGGCCTGAAAACTTTGGAAGCTAAGGCCAAGGGTCTGCTTGAGGAGTTGAACCTTTGGTTGAAGACCATGCTAGATTGAGCTCCTGAGTTGTAACAAACTCTTTTTCTTCTTTCTTTTTTTGGTACCTCCATGTATAAACATTTTGGTACTATATTTTTCTTGTATCCCTTTCTTTTCACTTAAATCATTTTTTGATGAAAACAAATTTAAGCAAAAGCTGATGGGAATGTTTGTTTGAGAATTTGATCAAAAGGTTGTCATTTTGCGAAAATCGTTTTGTCAAAGAGTTGTTTTTGGGGATGAAAGCCAATTTTTGTGGCGAAAGCCTGGTTTTTGATGGCTTGAAAACTGAATTTTAGAATGGCATGGAAGCTGAATTTTGTGGCGTAAGGGCCAAAATTTGTTTGCGGTATGGAAGCTAAAATTTGAAATGGCATTAAAGCCAAAATTTTTGAGATGGCATGAAAGCCAAATTTTGTTTTGTGGCATTGGAGCCGAAATTTTAAGATGGCGTGAAAGCCAAATTTTGTTTTGTGGCACGGAAGCCAAATTTGAAATGGCATGGAAGCCAAAGTTTTTTATTTTTTGAATTGGCATAAGAGCCGAAATTTTGAGATGGCATGAAAGCTGATTTTTTTTTTGAATTGGCATAAGAGCCAAAATTTTGAGACGGCATGAAAGCTGATTTTTTGAATTGGCATAAGAGCAAAGTTTTGAGATGGCATGAAAGCCGATTTTTGTGGCGTAAGAGCCAAAATTTGTTTGTGGCATGAGAACCAAAGTTGATTTTTTTTTTTTGTGAGATGGCATGAAAGCCGAATTTTGTTTTGTTTTGTTTTGTTTTGGCATGGGAGCCAGATTTTTGAAAACCAAGTTTTGTTTTGTTTGCATGAAAGCCAATTTTGGCGTTTATAGCCGGATTTTTTTTTGTTTTAGCATTTATAGTCGGGTTTTGGTATTTATAGCCGGATTTTGGCATTTATAGCCGATTTTGGCGTTTATAGCCGATTTTTTTTGTTTTGGCATTTATAGCCAGGTTTTGGCATTTATAGCCGGGTTTTGGTATTTATAGCCGATTTTTTTTTTGTTTTGGCATTTATAGCCGGGTTTTGGTTTTCAAAATGCAGGTATCGATCAAATGTCAACTCCCCGCTGAATGGTCTTGCAAGTATCGATGGAATGTCGCTTCCTTGCTCATTCGGTTTGCAAGTATCGATGGAATGTCGCTTCCTCGCGGGCTGGGTTTGTGAGTATCGATGGAATGTCGCTTCCTCGCGGATTGGGGTGCAAGTATCGACTAAGCGTCGCTTCCCTGCTTTTCCAAAAAAATTTGGTTTTACGGGTACTGACTTGGTGTCGTTACCCCGCGATTTTTGAAATTTGAGGTTTTCTCGAACCATTTGAAATCTGGGTTATTGATATCAATTGGAATGTTGCGTCTCCATGATTTTTGAAATTTGAGGTCTTGTAAGTATCGAATGGAGTTCGCTTCCTTGCGATTTTTGGATTTTTTGAAGTATCGAATGGGGTTTGCATCCTTCCTGTTTTTGGGTTTTGGAAGTATCGAATGGGGTTCGTATCCTTCCGGTTTTTGAGTTTTTGAAGTATCAAATGGGATTCGCATCCTTCCAGTTTTTGGGCTTTGCGAGTATCGACTAAGTGTCGCTTCCCCGCGGTTTCTAAAAAACCATTTTTTTGTTTAAAGACACGAGGGTTGTAAATTTTGACTTAAAATCATTTTGGTTGTAAAAGCCGAGGCGGACTAGGGTGGAAATTTCTAAGTCCTGATTTTTGTTTCAAACCATGAATTTTGGGTTCAAGGATTGAAAATTTTGGTCAAGTCTAGGAAGAGGCTCCTAAACTTGGATTTTTGGATTTTGATTTTTTTGAACAATGAAACGATGAAAGTAAGCATTGTTTTGAGAGTTTTTTTTTTAGAAATTTCAACATAAGGATGACAATTTCAAAAAGGATGGGTTTGACGAGCAAGTACCTGGAAATAGGCTTTTGGCCGTGTAGGCGTTGCTCTGACCCGTTTGAAGTCTTCAAGTGTAGTACCGCTTCAAGAACTTGCCGTTGATGGGCAGCATACATCTATCTCCTTCCATGTTTAGAAGAGCGTATGCGCCCTTGGAGAAGACTTTGTCGATGATGAAGGGTCCCTCCCATTTTGGTTCAAATTTGCCTTTGGAATTGTGGGCAAAGACTATGGGTCTTTTTACTGCAAGAACCAAGTCACCCTTTTTGTAGGCGCGTTGCCTGACCTTCTTGTCGAAAGACCCTGCCGTGCGTGCTTGGTACAACTCAATGCTTTGTAAAGCTTTGAGTCGTCTTTCATCGAGATTATCCAGCTCTTGGAGTCTCAATTTGACATTGCTTTCTTGCGTCATGTCATTTTGCAGAGATACCCTTAAGGAAGGAATTTGTACTTTCAAAGGGACAATAGCTTCGCATCCGTAGACCAAGGAGAATGGTGTGCTATGGGTTGGTCCTCGAATGGTGGTTCGATAAGCCCACAAAGCTTTTGGTAGTTTGTCGCCCCAGTCTCTTTTGTGACTAGAGACCATTTTCTTGAGAATTTTGCAGAGTGTCTTGTTGAAAGCTTCTGCTAGTCCGTTCGCTGCTGGATTATATGGAGTCGAAGGACAACTTTGGATTTTGTATTTGTCGCAGAACCTGTAGAATCTGTGATCCCGGAATTGTGGTCCGTTATCATGGACGAATCTTTTAGGTATGCCGAAGAGACAAATAATGTTGGTGCGCAAGAATTGAAGGACTGATGAGGTCTTCATTTCGCTGAGCGCAAATGCTTCTGACCACTTGGAGAAATAATCCGTAGCGGCGAAGATGAAGCGATGGCCTTTGCTTGATGGAGGAGAGATAGGACCTATGATGTCCATACCCCAGGCTTCGAAAGGCCATGAGATTGCTGTAGGATGTAGCCATTCTGGAGGCATGTGGACATAATCTCCATGAATTTGGCATTGTTGGCAGCGCTTAGCAAATCACATTGCGTCAGCTACCATGGTAGGCCAATAATAACCTAGCCTTTTTATCTGATATAGAACTTAGGACCAGCCTGATGGGCTCCACAAAGACCAGATGTACTTCATTTAGAGTTTCTTTAGCCTCTTGTTGTGACAAGCAATGTAGAAGTACTCCGTTGAAGATTTTCTGTAAAGTTCTTTTGAAGGAATATCCAAATGAAAGTTCGGGGCACGTCTTTGAATGCTTACCCGCTCTTTTGGATCTTCAGGTAGGATTCCAAATATGATGTAATCAATGAACGGATCTCTCCAATAGCCGATCGGAGGTTTGAAGATGGACATCCAACTTCCAACCACTTGGCGGCATTCAGCAACTACTTGGTGTGTGTTAAGAGGAGGGAGAATCCTTTTTTGACACACTGCGGTTTGCATGTTTTCCCCTTCTTGGATTGCCATGGATGCGGCGAGTCCAGCCAGGGCATCTGCACGGATGTTTTCACCTCTGAGAATGTGGGTGATGTAACAGATGTTGAATTTTTGTCGAAGTGACTGTGCCTTGTTGTAGTAAGGCAACGGATCAGGCTTCCTGACTTCAAATTTCTGATTCATTTGGTTGACGATCAGTTGAGAGTCTCCAAAAGCTTCCAACATGGTGATGTCGGATTCAAGGGAGAGTTCCAATCCTATAATCAGGGCTTGGTACTCAACTGCATTGTTCGAACATGGTTCTAGTAGCGAGAAAGCGTGTGGAATCATGTATTTGTCGAGGCTGACAAAGAGGATGCCAATTCCCGATATCTACTTTCCCTTTTCATTTGTCCTGGTTGCGCCGTCAAAGTACATGTCCCAGGAGGCATTTCATAAGGAAGTTTCCACGTTGTAGACAAATTCGTCTGGGAGATCATCCCTGAGTGGAGAATCTTTAGGCAATAGGTACTCTGCGAGGAAGTCTGCTATAGCTTGGCCTTTGATTGCTTTTTATGGTACATACCTAATATCAAACTGTGATAGAAGGATGGACCATTTTGCCAGTCGGGCATTGAGAGAACCTGCTTTTATGACAAGGACCTTTCAGAGGTTAATCCTCGAAATCAGATAGACTGTGTTAGATAGCAAGTAGTGACGCAGCTTTTGTACGGCAAACATCACTGCAAGGCATTCTTTTTCGACTAAGGAGTAGCGATGCTCTGCACCTACCAACATGCGGTTAAGGTAATATAGAGAAGCCTCTTTTCCGTCGTCGTTTTCTTGTGCGAGCAGAGCACCCAAAGAGTGGTCGAGAGCTCTTGTGTACAAGATGAATGGTTTTCCAGTTATGGGTGCAGCCAACAGTGGAGGTTTGGTGAGGTATGTTTTGATGTCTTGATATGCATTTTCACATTCAGCATGCCAGACAAAGTCTACACCTTTCTTCATCAAGCGAGAAAATGGACGGCACTTCCCTGATAGATTGGAGATGAACCGTCGGATGTATGTTAATCTTCCTTGAAGCCCTTTTAATTCTCTTAGGGTCCTTGGAGATGGCATTTCCAAGATAGCCTTGACTTTGGTGGGGTTAAGTTCTATTCCAGCCTTCCATACTATGAATCCGAGAAACTTACTCGATGAGACACCGAAGAAGCATTTTAGTGGATTCATCCGCAATTTGTGTTTGCGAAGTCGGAGGAAGACTTCTCGAAGATCTTCGAGATGGTCTTCTTTTCTTCTGCTTTTGATCGCGAGGTCGTCAACATAGCATTCGACCGTCTTGTGCTGCATATCTTGGAATATGTTCATCATAGCCCTTTGATATGCTACACCTACATTTTTCAGACCAAATGGCATGACAGTGTAGCAATACACGCCAAATGGAATATGAAATGTTGTATGCCTTTCATCTTTAGGATGCATCTTTATCTGATTGTAGCCAGAGAATCCATACATGGATGTTATTCGCTCAAACCCACAGGTGTTGTCAATCATTACCTCTGGTATGGGGAGCGGGAATTCATCTTTAGGGCATGCATTATTTAGGTCCTTGTAATCAATACAGACCCTTATCTACCCATTTTTCTGTCACGGGGACAATGTTGGCCAACCATTCAGGATGTTGTTCCTCGCGGATGAAGCCAACGTTTTTGAGTTTCTAAACTTCTTGTTCAATTTTGTCATCATGTCAGGATGAAATCTTCTTTAGCTTTGTTTGACAGGCTTGATTTCTTTTTGCAAGTTGAGTTTATGGACTGCTACTTTGGGATCTTCATTTTGGAAAGGTTCAAGCATAGAATTTGGCGAAAACACTCCTGACCAGTGGAAGAAGATTGTTTTTTCGTCTAGTGAAGTTGCAGGAATAACAAAGGAAGCAGACGTAGGATCTTCTATGTCAGCAAGTGTCTCCAATGGAATGAGAGTGGGCCGATCTTGCTGAGTATCAGCTTGGCTTGACGCTGTGTCGTCTTCTGGCTCTGATTCTGAGTCTGTGTCATGCATAATAAACATAAAGGAGACAGTGAACTTGCCCCCAGCCTTTTGTTTTGTCTTCTTTGCTTTGGTAGTGATTACCAAAGGCTTTGGAGATTTGAAGGAGACAACGAAGGGAGCTTGCTGCTTAGTTCGAGTTTGGTGGAAGGTTTGTTTACCTCTGATGATTGCTGAGGAGCCTTGCCTTCATCTTTCTGGAGATTTTCGGCAAAGTATATTGTTTCTTCCTCCTGTTCTTCTTTTCCATCTTTATACATCTGAGCATCTGCAAAATGGACATCTCTGCCTTTGAAGGGCCTTTTGTCTGCAAATACTCGATGTATCAGGCCATCGTCTCCAACGAACTTGATGCACTGATGTAGAGTTGAAGGGACGACACCATTCTCATGTATCCAGGGGCGTCCAAGGAGGATATTGTAGCATGAAGGGGTCCTTATTGCATATACAGTGACTTCAGAAATAAGGTAACCGATTTGCAATTTGAACCTGATTTTATCGATAGGCCTTTGAGCGTTGTCGTCATATCCGATGATGGATGCAGACGTGTGACTCAACTTGCTAGGTGTGATGCCTAGCTCTTCGAGTGCCGAAGTAGAAATGAGGTTGGGTGCAGAACCTGGATCAATCATGACTATGTGTACCGGCATTTCTTTGACGTACCCCGTGATGTACAAGGATCGGTTATGCTTTGTCTCACCTAGCAGGAGGTCATCCTTGTCAAAGGCAATTGTTGCACTTGCTGCTTTTTTAACCAAGAGGCATTCATTGGTTGGTCCCTAAGTTTTCTTCTTTTCTCCCTTTGAGGAAGTGCTTGATTTTTTTGACCTATAGTCCATTTCAATTTGTAGGACTTGTGGGGCATGCTTGTCGACATCCACATTCAGCCTTTGTAATTCTGAAATGAGACTATCACGAGTTTGTGGAGACATTCGTATTCGGAATAAGTCATAGATGTGCAGTCGTGCAGGTATGTGTTTGAAGTGATCAATCAAGTCGTACTTGAAAGCCTCCTTCGGGCCTGCATTTTCATTATTGCTGCCACTTGGGGCGTTTACAACTTGCTTTTCAGAAGTATTTACATAAGAAGAAGAAGGTTAGTTGTAATTCTTGTGGTAATCCCTGCCAGAACGGGTACCTCTACCAACTTCAAGAGTTTCTAGAAAAGGGTCTTCTTTTGGAAGATCACTCTCAGGATCAAGGGGTTGACCTTGTCATTTGCTGAAGGTGTTTCTGTAGCAGCATTGCCATCTTCAGTGATTGTGTTGCACGGAGTAATTTCCGCGAACAAGTCCTGAACAGCATCCGGCAACTTTTCTTTGTCTGTCTAGACATTACCTATAAGATCGGGTATCTGGGACCAATCGACTGGGTTTTCATTGAAGAAAATTTCATTGGCAGGAGTTTCTTCAAGACAGTCAATCGGAAGAGGCCTGAGTTCCGATGTCACAGCTTCAGGAGACGAGGGCTGAGAAGATGATATCTCAGTGGAAGTCACCTGAGAAGATGTAGCTCCGGAAGATACACTACCGGTTGGGGAGTACGTGTCTTTGGAAGCTTCAGAGGCACTATCGTCCTGAGCTATCGCATTGTAGGTTATCCTAATAGGAGATGCCCCCAGTGTAAACTGTTGGGAATCGGACTCATCCTCTGATGTAAGAGGATCATGGATCCAGTAGTTTTCCCCATTTTCAGGAGTTAAAGGAGAAAGTTCCCGTTGATTGTCAGGGACTTTTGGTTCTGGATCGTGACGGAAATTTTTGATGCGATCCTGCTCCTGCTCTATGGCAAGATGTTCCAAGATTCTTGCATATTCTTCAAGATCAGGCATAGGAGCCAAATCTTCTTCGTCATTTGTTCCTTATGGTTCACCAACGTTGGGTTCCACTGGAGCATTGACCGATGCTGGATCGACAGCATTTTCTTAAACAGCCTCTTGATCTTCATCATCATTGGACCAATATCCTTGCGGCTGTAATGGGTTATACCAAATTATTGGCATAAGGTGAGATTCGAGAATCCATTCCTCATCGGAGAGGTATTCTCCAGTTTCAAGGGATTCTTCCCACTCATCAATATCACTGGCAGTGTCACTGGACTCGTATCCGTCCATGGAGAATCCAACTACCGAGTTGTAAGAGTATGATGCCCCCTGTGCAGTTTCATTTCTATACTGAGGTTGCATGAAATCATCAAGGGTGAATTTTCTTACCGCCTTTAAAGCTTTGGCAAGGGAATCTTCCGTTGCCTCTAGTGAAGTAGTGGAAGAGGTTTCTGCTTTTTTAAGGACTTCTTGTTTTGATTGAGACTTTTGCTGCTGTTTGAGCTTGCGGAGTTGTATCTTGGCTTGCCTTCACTGTTGAGCGGTCGGCTTTGTTTTGACGATCTCCCAATTTTCATCATCTGGTGTTGGATAGGAAACCAACTCTTGGGATGCTTGAGCCATTTTTATCACCTTGAATGAAGTAGTGATCTTCTTCTTCGGTGACTTTGAAGTTTGCCCACATGACACCATGTTGACAGAGGCGGAGCCGTAGTTTTTGTCAAAGGTGATGACTCCATTTTTCCACATCTCATTGATCTTCTCTCTCACAACGAAGCATTGATTGAGAGGATGCGAGATCATCCGATGGTAGGACAATACCGGGGATCATTGGTTTTGCCAACATCTCCCGGTCTTTTGAGCTCAGGCAAGGTGAGTTTGCCGTTTGCTAGGAGAGCCTCAAAGATTTCTTCGACATCTTCATCGAACGGGTATGTCTTTTCTACTCGTTCTTTGAAGGCTTCAGAGAGTTCGGGTCTTTTACTCGTAGCTTTGCTTTCAGCTTTCTTTGGCTGCTGAGAAGCTGACTTGGTCTGCATATTAAGAACCTCATTTTTCTTTGGTTTTGAGGTCGTAATGGCGGTCAGCTCTTTCTTTGATGATTTCTGATTGTTGAGGTCTTTGATCACCATTTCAGCCTCCATGGAAGCTTCTAGGAGTTCTCCCAGGTTCTTTGATTTGTTGTTGATGATCATGGAGCGGATCCTTGCTCTCATGTTGTTACGGTAGATGTCGACTAACGATGCTTGTGGCAGTACATCTGAGCATTTGTACGCCATCGCCTTCCACTTGTGAATGAAGTCGTATGTTGACTCATCCTCTCCCTGTTTTAGGCTGCAGAGTTGAGCCATAGTAATAGGATGGTCCTCACCTTGGAAGTGGGTCAGGAAGAGTGTCTCCAGCATAGCCCAGTTTTGGATGGAGTTCTCTGGCAGAGTGGAGTACCAATCAAATGTTGTACCTTTTAGGGTACTTACAAAGAGGCGAATCTTGAGGGCATCTTGATCCGCAATAGCTTCTGTTAGGATCTTGAAGTGGATGACATACTGTCTGGCTGAACCTTTCCCCGTATATGTCTGGAGAGTAGGTTGTTTGAATTTTACAGGGAACGGAACCGAGTCCATCCATAGAGGATAGGGTGGCTTGATTACATGTTCCTTCAATGTATCCTCTTTTTTTGCTTTTGCAAGGGTATCGTCAACATCCTTTTTGGTAAGGGCGCGTGACTCATTGTTTTCTGCATTGCCCTCGTCATCTTGCTGATTCGAAGGGGTTTCATTGTTAGGTGGACGCTGTAAAGTGAGAAGGAGGTTTTCCATCAGAACCTCAATTCTCTGTTATCCTTGCTCCAACTGCTGGATGCGTTCAGTTACGTCATCCTGTGGATTATGTGGTGGAGGCTGCTCAGAACTTGTAACTAAGACGTTCATCCCTCGGGATTCGAACGAAGAAATCGTCCTGGTGACTGAGCTGGGGCTCATTCTTCTGGATGAAGAGTCTGAGGAGTGGTTACTCCGGTATCCTTGGCTTAAAGGAATGGAGGATTCTTCCAGATGTGCTCGTGTCCGGGAGACACTGCGAGTCACCGGACGTCGAACACGGATTCTGGTCGCTGACTTCTGGCATTTTCTGGTTTTGCCAACCATATGGACAGCAACGACTTGGTCGGGTCTTTCTTTTTCGACCCATTTGTTTGAGACATGGAGGGTAGAATGATGGGTTCTTTGCTTCTCAAGTCTCTTCTGTCAATATGCTGCGCGGCGACACATACGACGAGCAATTTGAGCTTCAGTCAGCTCTAGCTTAGCTCTGGCAATGAAGGATGTAGTCCCTCATGTGCAGTAGCCGAGCTTGTCTTCTTTGAAACTGGGCATGGACAGGATCTTGACGCGGTCCTTAGCCTGTCGCAATGAGGCTTTGAATTTTGCGAGTTGGGCCCCTGTTGAGATGAAGGGTCGACTCGCAGGAGTGCAGGTTTTTGCGGAGGACTAACGATGCAGATTTGATTTTAGGCTTGTAGGAGCAAGCCGGCTCATGCTGATTTTGTTTATTCTAAGGGCGGAGGGTAGGTTTCTCCTCTTTTATGTAAGAGAGAGGGTAGAACCGATTTTCCTTAAGAGGGGCCAGGTATGCTGGCTTTGTAGATGTTTGGGACCTTCGTTGCTTTGGTGAAGATCTCGGGGACCAGGTTTTGGGGCAAACCTGGTTTTGTTGAGGCTTCGTGGGATCGCCATGGGCTTCAAGCTTCTTTGTATTCACCCTTGGTGCCATGTTTGTGACACGTTGCTGGGCGATTTTTTGCTTCTTGGCAGGTACAGTTTCTTCTACGGGGAGTGGGAATGGTCCCAGCGACCCGAAGACGATGGTCCGGGGAGTTGAGGTTGACCCGGTGTTTTGAGAGTTGCAGAGGGAGATGATGCTTCGGCAACTGGCGGGGCGCTTATTTTGCTTGTCTTGAAGCATAAGCCGGTGCTTGTTCTCATCGAAAGTGATGGTCAATGAAGCTGCCATTGTTAATTTTGGAAAACTTCGAATGTAAGCCCAAACGTGATGGAAATTTTTTTTTTTTGAAAGGTCAAGATTGAATTCATCAAAGAGAGCAAATGGTGTTCCAATATGAACCACAACTCAACATTTCTGCGAGCGTTAAATCCGAAAGGGAAAGAGCCAAGATTTCTCAATTCTGAACTCAAAAGTGACGTAAGTTTTTTTTTTTTGTTTTGAAGGTTTAAGATTGAATTCATCAAAGAGGGCAAATGGTATTCCAATCCGAACCACAGCTCAACATTTCTGCGAGTGTTAAATCCGAAAGGAAAAGAACCAAGATTTCTCAATTCTAAATTCAAAAAGTGAGAATTTTTTTTTTAAAGATGCACATAGGTTTCGAATTCGATCTTATGAAACCTTAGTAGATAGATCAGCCCCCAGGTAAGGGTAGGATTACTTAATGAACCCGTTTGAAGGACCCTTGCCTCGAACAATCTAGCTATCTCCACACTCTAGACAAGGCTTTTCTTAAATCCACTTTAGTCAAAGAGCGCAATTGGTGCAACCTTAGTGTTTTTTTTTTTTTTTTGAAATTTTTTTTTTATTTTTGAAAGGTTTCTAGTGAACTCATCAAAGAGAGCAAGTGGTGTTCCAATCCGAACCTCAACTCAACATTTCTGCGAGCGTTAAATCTGAAAGGGAATAACCAAAGTTTCTTGAATTTGAGTGCAAAAGAAAGAACTAATGATTTTTTTTAAATTATATTTTTTTTGGAAATCCCAATTGGACTCATCAAAGAGAAAAGATGGCCCAATCCTCAATATGAACAATAGTTGTAAACATTTCTATGAGCTATCAAATTCGAAGAAGAGAGGATAAAAATTTCTCAAAATTGAATCCAAGAAAAGAAATCAGATTTTTCTTTTTGAAATGAGAAAGAATAACTAAAATCCCATCTCATGTTTTTTTTTTTTAGATGCAAGATGCAACATAGGCTACCAACTAGAAAGGAACCAAGGGATCGAAGCATTACGTTCTCAACTGAACAGGTCCCACTGGGTGTGCCAACTTGATGGACCCTCGGATTTCCGTCCTCTCCTTCCGCCCCGGGGGGCTGCCTGGGTCTCGGCGGAGGAGGGAAACACGGGTATCAACTTTTTTGTACGGGTATGCCAGATTTACTATTCTACTTGGAATTTGGAATGGTGATGATCCGGAGATTCACCTTCACAAATAGAAAGGAAATCAATCCTTCTTTCTAACTTTTCAAATTGCATAAATATTTAAGAAAAGAGACAATTTTTGTTTTGAGAATGCCGTAGGAGGCGTTTTTTTGTTTGTTTTGCCGTGAAAGGCGATTTTGTGCCGTGCAAGGCGATTTACAAATCTCATCAAATATGAAAGACAAGAATTGTGATTTATGTCTCTTTAAAAAATACAAATTACAATAGAAAAGAAAGAAAAATGATCTAACTTCTTAGGAGATTGTGGGGACACGTTCAGATTGACGGTCGCAAGTCATGTATGGACTTCGCCATCGTCTTTCAAATGAGAACGCTTGATGCTTCGATTCTTTGGCTTGGCTCCAACCTCAGTTTTTTAAAGGACAAGGACCAAGAGGAGGTCCTATATCCAATGAAAAACGAGTAAACGGGCTGAAAAACAGAGTAAACGATGTCCGATTGGCCTGAAATTTGACAGGGAGCCTATTGGAGTCATGTAGAGATGATCCCTTAGCTCCGATTTGGATGTCATGGTTCCGGGGTACTCCGCCGCCGGTAGGCTTGATTTTCTTTCAGAGCGTCGAAACCTGGTCAAACGTTGTCGGAATGACCTGAAATTCGACGTGCAGCCCTTTGGAAGCATGTTGAAGCCACTCATGTGTTTTGTTTGATGAGTGATGGCCTCGATGGTTCTCGCCGCCGGGAGGCTTGATTTTGCTACTCGAGCGATAATGGAGGGTCAAACGTTGTCAGTTTGACTTGAAATTTGACGAGAAACCCTTTGGAGGTATTTTGGAGTCATCCGTAGGCTTTGATCGAAGTTTTGATGTCTCTGCCGGGAGCGCTTGTTTAGTTGTCGGAGAAGTGAAGTTAGGCCAAACGATGTCAGAATGGCCCGAAACTTCAGGTGTACCCCTCTTTTAGCTGTCTTGAAGGATCTTGCAGTTTTTGTCTGATTCTGACAAGATCTGATGCTTGGAGTAGCCTTGCCTATTTTGTAGCAGGCTGCAACTTCATGTGGCTTCTTGATGTTGAGGAGACATAGTGACTTCTTTTGGTGTCAACACTCCTATGGATAGTGTTGGTGAGACGGGGCGGGGGCCCACTCCCTAAGGAGGAGCTGCCAGCAGCAGTTGTCATGCAATGCTAGTTAGTGGGTCGCACTTAACTAAAATAATGATGTAGTATCTCCAAGGATTTGCCTAATGTATTTTAGAAACCGAAGATAATCAGGAGTCATACATTATTTGGTATGAGATACCCAGATAATAATGAATGATGGGGATCATGGATAGTTAGTCTTAATCCTAATTTTGACTAACTTTGATCCGCACCAATCTATAAGGTACTCGCACTCCCCAGGGAGGCATGCCCTAAGGGATTGGAATTCCAATGTATTCTGAATTTAGTGGTTATGAGGATTCCCACATAAATTTGGTAGAATACTAAACCCTACTATTATTTAAATTCATTAATTGAATATATGGTAATGTGCTATAGTATTTCAAGCATGAATTCAAATACTTTCAATCCACTTGCGACCATCCTCAACTAGAATAAGTTGGTGGGATCCAATTATGTAGACCGGAAACGGAACCTAGATATTGTCCTGATTGCTTTAGGATACAAATATGTCCTTACTAAACCCCCCTTGATGAGCCTGGCCTGGATGCATCAAAAAAAGAAAAGGAACTTTACACCAAATGGGCCAAAGACGATGAGATGGCCAGATGTTACATTCAGGCATCCATGTCTAATGTTTTGCAACACCAACATCAATCCTATAAGACTGCATATGATATTATATCAAACTTAAAGGAGATGTTTGCAGAACAGGGTAGGCCTATTAGGCAGGCAGCCATGAGGGTGCTCATTAGCACCAAGATGGCTGAAGGTACATCAGTGTAAGAACTCATGCTGAAAATGATGGATTCATTGAATGAGTTAGATGTACTGGGGGCTGTGATTGATACAGAATTGCAGATTGACATAATCCTTGCCTCACTTCCAGAGTCATTCAACAATTTCAAGGTCAATTATAATATGAATAAGATGAATTTGACTTTGGCTGAGCTGTCTAGCCAGCTGGTAGTGACTGAAGGGATTATAAAGAAGAAGCCAACTGCCCTGATGACAGAAAAGTCAGATGCCAAGTCCAAGCCGAAAGGCAAAGGGCTGAAAGGCAAAAAGAAATCAGTTCCAAAGGGTCCTAATGTGGAGAATGGTCCTAATGGTGACGTGGCCAAGGTTAAGGGTTCATGGATTAAAGGAAAGTGTTTCCATTGTGGTAAGACATGACATTTGAAAAGGAATTGTCCAGAATATCTGTCTAAGAAGAAGACCTCAGGTATGATTGAGTCACTTATTTCTGAAGTTAGTTTTGCAACTAGTACTTCAAAATCCTGGTGTGTGGACTCTAGGGCAACTAATCACATATGTGATACGTTGCAGGGGTTCAGGGAAACCAGGAAGCTCAGCGACGGAGAAATCATTGTCAACCTAGGATCTGGCGCTAAGGCAGAGGTTGTTTCAGTGGGAGTCATTACTTTATGTTTTTCAAATAATAAATTGATTTTGTCAGACACATTATATGTACCGTCTTTATGGCGGAATTTAATTTCAGTTTCTAGTTTGGTGAATAAAAGTTATTCTATTACTTTTGGTACTGAAGTTGTGATAAAGAGGAATGGTACTTTTATATGTTCCAATAAGATAACCAATGGGCTTTATTTATTGACTCCCACGATGTATGAGATACATGATACTGAAACAATTAATAGACTATCATTAAAGAGGAAGTCACCTACATCTAATCCAACAAAACTTTGGCACTTGAGGCTAGGTCATACAAACCTAAATAGGATTGACAGGCTAGTGAAAAATGGTGTCTTGCCTTCATTGGTGGTAGAACCAATGCCTGTCTTCGAGTCCTATCTAGAAGGTAACATGACCAAAAGACCCTTTTCATCTAAGGGTAATAGGGCCAAAGATTTATTGGAATTAGTGCACACTAATGTATGTGGACCCATTAATGTTAGGGCCAGAGGAGGATATGAGTACTTCATCACTTTCATAGATGATTACTTAAGATATGGATACATATACCTTATGCACCGCAAGTCCAAAGCTTTTGAAAAGTTCATAGAGTTTTGAGTGGAAGCGGAAAAGCAATTAGGTAAGAGTATTAAGACTCTTCGATCATATCGAGGGGAATATCTCTCTGCTGATTTTATTGGATGCTTATCAGAAAACGGGATTCTGTCCCAGTTGTCTGCTCCTGGTGTGCCTCAACAAAATGGAGTAGCAGAAAGAAGGAACCGGACTCTTTTAGATATGATCAGGTCTATGCTGAGTTTCTTAGGATTACCTATATCCTTTTGGGGATATAGCTTGAATATTGCGATGTACACACTAAACCTCGTACCATTTAAGTCTGTACCTAAGACTCCCTGGGAGTTTTGGTCCAGGTGAAAGCCTAGTCTACAACACTTAACACATTTGGGGTTGTCTGGCACGCGTGCTAAAGGTTAAGACCGATAAATTAGAAATGAAGTCGGAAGTATACACGTTTGTAGGATATCCTAAAGGAACTAAAGGTTGGTTATTCTATAATCCCAGAGAGCAGAAAGTGCTTATAAGCACTAATGCGGTTTTTCTGGAGGAAGATTATATGATGGACCGGAAATCTTTAGACAAGGTAATATTTGAAGAGATTCAAGAGCAATCAATTCCAAATCCAAGTATGACCGAACTTGAGGAAGAACCACCCTTACCAGACCCAGTAGTTATACTAGTGCCTCGTCATAGTGGGAGGATTGTCAGACCCCCTGATAGGTTCTCGTTCTTGGGAGAGTCTTACGAGGCGGTCCCTGTGAGAACTTGGTCCGGGCGGCACCCTTAACCACGGGGCGGAGCGTGTCAACCACGGGCTTCAAACGGCGAGTCTCCGTTAGCCCGCATCAGAAATATCCAAGTCCTGACCCTGGGCTTATAAGTCAAACCCCATATTAACTTAGCATGAGGCCTTTTAAAACCGTGCGGCCCTGGAAACCGTAAGAACTCCGTAGTTAAGCGTGCTCGGGCGGGAGCAGTACTAGGATGGGTGACCTCCTGGGAAGTCCCCGCGCGTGCACGTGGGCCAAAGCGGACAATTTCATGCTGAGTTGGCTGGGGCTGTGACAGTCCCGGAAGAACCCGAACAAGATCCCTGTGAGTTAGTATCTCATACAACAAAGCATCTCACAAAACCAAGTTACCAAACCACAATGGAAAAACAAGATGCCAAAGGTTGCCACTTCTGTAAAACATGTGCTTCGCAGAGGGGGTTCGGGGGTGTCCCCCGGCGGGGATCGATGTAAGACCGCGACCCGAGTGACCTCGATTAGTACTAATTAAGTCGTGTATTAGTCTTAAATGTGATTAGTGGACTTTAGTTAAGTTGGGAATAGAATAGCTTTTGATATATAACTTTGAGGAATTTTGAGTGCCTTTGTGGTTAGTGGGACCCTTTGGGGGGTTCCTCATTGTAACCTTACCCGCAATTGGAGGATTATTCGAATTTCCGATATTAGTATTCCAATCTCATTTTACTCGTCTCATTAATCCCTACGATTCTCGTGTTGATCCCGTGCCCATTCGGAACCCCAAAACCAGACTTTCCTAGCATTGAGGGCAAAACAGTCTTTTTATATTAAATCTGTACCCAAAAGTTGATATCCCAAAACCCTCGAAACATATACTTTTATGGAAACTAGATATTTCGGTGATCATTTTTCCTTTCTTCGTCGAACTCGTTCGAAGTCCTGATAACCATGATTCAGCCCAACAAGGATTCTAGTGGTAGAGCCCACTCTTCACTTGTATTTAAGAGAAACCCATCTTCTTCTTTTCCCTTTTTCCCGCATAAAAGCCACACTTATCTAGGGTTTTCTTCCCTCCCGCTTTTCTTTTAGCTTCTCCATCTCCAAATCTCCACCAAACCTTGCACAAATGGAGAAATGCTTGTCTTCACTCTCTTCCTCTCTTTAAGAGCTATCCATTGATACTATCTGTGGAAGAAGATACCCATTTCAAGATCCTCTTTTGGGCCAAGCTAGAGTTTTGTAGGACTTGCATGTAAGTGATCCTTCCCCTCTTTTGATATTGTGTTCTTCTAGCCTTTGGGAAGCCCCACTCCCATTATTGTAAGTTTCTTCTTCTTCATTCCTTGTTTTGACCCATTTAGTGTTTGTTTTGGGGGTTTTGTGTGTAGCTTTGGAGCTGGGCTTGTTAGTGTGATTAGAGGCTTGATTAGAGACCCAAGGCAAGTGGATGATTGATATTTTGAGCATTTAATGGCTTTTATAAGAAATGGATTGATTTTGTTATTCCACTCTCATTATTCTTGATATGCATTGATTTGAAATAAATGCTCATTAAAGATTTTTGCTAACTCATTTATTGTCATGGAAATGTGATGGATAGTATTTCCTTTATCTCTTGATTATGGCCCAAACGAATGCTTGTGATTGGTGGATCTCTCTCCTCTTGTGGTTGGATGAATTGAAGAAGGAGGTGAATGGATAGTTGTCTGTAAAAGTTTTGGTGTGGGGGAAAGTGTTGAATGTTGAATTGGAGGGGCTTTTTAGCCCACTTTGTTCTAGGGAAATGAATAAGGAAGGGAGAAACTGATTGGAAATGGAAAAGGCTCAAATCTGAACCCAATGAGAATTTCTCCCGCAACTGACGGTCAGCTGGCGGTCACTTGTCGGCTAGCCGCCTGGTGACTAGCGGCTAACCGAACCAGTTTCGGTTACAATTCCAGAGAGCTGCTTTTTTTCTTCTGAAATTGCGGTCAAAACCCCGCTGTCAGCTAGCGGCTAACCGCCAAGCCCATTGCCGGCTAACCGCCATCTAACCGAACTTAGGCGGTCACAATTCCAGTATGCTGCATTCAGTCAGGTCAACCGTGGTCAGCCTCGCGGCCAGCTAGCGGCTAACCGCCGAGCCCATTAGCGGCTAACCTCCAACTAACCACCAGGTAGCCGACCTTACCCAAGAATTTGAAAATGGAGAGAAATGAAGGGAGGTTCCCGTCCCAATCGCTTGTGGACCCTTTTTTAGAGCGATGGGCACTATTCAACTGAGACCAGGAAAGAAACACATCGCAAAGATTCATTGAAGTTTTTAGAAAATTTCCAAGGTGTATAAGGAGTCCGGGATGTTACCAAACTCAAGGAGTACTAAGTTATTACAAAAAATTGACATACGGGACCCCTACTCACCTCTAGTTTTGAATCTTGAAAATTTGAAAGTCCATAAATGTCCCATTATTCCCGAAATACATGATTTATCATTTATCATTTTTGAAGACACTAGAATCATACTTGTAGTATTTTTATTAATCCCAACGTGCATTGCTTGATATTGAAAGGATACTTGTGCCTTTGAGCACCCCCGTCTTGCCCGGCTATATACTTGCACTAGATTTATTTTATACATGTCTTGATTTCGTTATTTGACCTATGAGTCGGCACCACTAAGCTTGGATAACCTTGTCGGTCTAATCCACCGACTTGGAGATCCCCTACCTGTCCCGCCAGCTACAGTTTGGATCCTGCTACCCGGTTATTACTGTGGTATTGTCCTGATGCCGTGGATTGCTACCGTGGTTCCTGATGGCCGGCTCGCTACCGTGGTCATGTCCTGTATTATTATTATACATGTATATGTAAATGTCGTTGTACCTCCTCACTTCGGTGACTGGGGTCAACGCCTTGAGATGCTCTTGTCACTCCGGTGATAGAGGACTTAGCTTTGTGTGGTTGCCACCTTGCTTGTTTTCCCGTTTCCTTGGTTACCTGTACATGCTTTTACATTGTGTTCATGAGTTGTATAAATGATTTATTCTTCCATGAAACTTATTGTCTAAACAGATTTAATTGCTTTCGAAGGTAAATTTATTTATTACTATATTGTCTTTGTTGGAATACTGTTGGGCCCTTAGGATAGGTTTCAAAAACTTTTGACCCACTTGACTCAGTGATCATCTATCCCAAAGGGCATAAACCCAATCCAAGATGCAAACCCTCAATCTCACATATCAAGATCAGTAAAATGTATCTATCTAGAAGATAGAACCAGCAACATGAAAACTTCAAATAAATCTACAACATGCAAAGAAATAGATTATACCTTCGGAGCTCGATTGTGCTCTAATGGAGAAGTTGCTACTTTCTTTGATATCGAACTCTTTCGCAAATCAAATCAAGATCTCCAAGTCCCAATTTTCTTCCACACTATGTCCCTTATCAGATTTCTTTTCTCAATGAGATGGGTGGGATCTCCTAAAGAAAACTACTAGAAAAACAACTAGAAAAGGAACTAGAAGAGATGTACAACAACTTGCACAAGAGAGGAGAAGAGAGAGAGGGCAAGCCTTGCCCAACTCTTGCACAATAATACTTAGGACGTCCAAAGGGGGATTGCTTCCCTTTTATAGCCTCTTGCAATTCCTCTATTACTAATTCCCATAGAAGTCTCACTTCCATTAATTAGTAACCTTCTCTTTCTAATTAAAATAGAAGTCCTACTTCCATTAATAATTAGTAGCTTACTATTACCACTATTAAAAGTCTCACTTCAAATAGAAATAGTAATTCTCTAATTCCTTTCCATCTAGAGTTCTACTAGAATTAGTATCTATCCAATACTTGGGCTAGTGTGGGGACCACTAGGGATTCCTTAGAAAGCTGGCTCCAACTGGGACACGCGACCCCACATCTCATGTGCAATCCGGGCCCACAGTTAATTGCAAATAACTCCACTATATAAATGCAATTGAACTCCAATCTTAGGAATAAATTACATAGAAAACCCTAAACTTCCCTATGACCACAAGTAGGCCCCTCCATCTATATCCATGGATCAATTGGACCTGTCCACCAAATTAGATCCATATCTTATTATTCTTGAGCCCCAATTAATTATAATGATCGATTGGTACCTATCCAATTAACTCTTAATCGGAATGGGTGCGCACTTACCAATGATAAATCCATTAATTGGCACAAGGGGATAATCAGGATAGATTCCATCTTGACCATTGAATGTTCTCACAACTCTACTACCACTCACCCAAATCACCGAGGTGTTGACCTACAATTGGCCTCACTTATTGGTGACTCAAAGCAAATGAATAGATAGAAACTTGAGTTCATTAATGTCTCAGGATTGAGAGCCTATTGCTAGGGAATTATGAGAGCATACCTTAAAGTAAAGATAGTATTCTTAAGGTGCTTCTCATGGTCCTTCAATACATCCAATGTACCAGCATTATGATCCAGAATCTTTCATTTTGATGATCGAGACAAATCACACTATCTCATAGTGATCAATGTGTTGCAACCTTGACAGTATGAGATGCCCAATCTCATCACTGGTTGTGAAGATATTTAAGTATAAGATTCGTTACACATGTCTCCTGTATGTGGATCTCATCCATACACGTGTATTACATCTAATATACTTGTGGACACCGGTTCATCTCATGAACCATTATGTCATTCGTATTAGTTATGTGCAAACAAGTAATAAATCACCATTCATCATCTAATGGATTGAGACCATAAAACTAACAGTCTTGTCATTCCATCCACTTGCCAAACCGTCGTGTTTGACACACTCTTTGGTACTCAGGTCCCGTCGTCGGTTATCCCGAGGAGGAGCATGAGGAGGCGGTTGGTGAACCGCAGCGCCTAGTTAAGTGGCATGCCGATGATGTTGTCTAAACATCCGGTTGTCTGAGATGCGTAACATTTTGAGGGTTGTGATTAACCATTCTTTTGGGTTTATATTTTGTTGTATTAGCCTTTGTTGGCCTCTATTTTTGGGAAATGTAATTAAATGATCTTTGTATAAACACTTAACATTACTTTTGGGTAAGTGCTAATGATCATTGCTCACTATGGCTCCTTTTACTTCTTATGGATGTGCTATTAGTCTTATTGTCAATGGAAATGAACTACATTTTGATTTACCACACGCTTCCGCATTTAAGAGAAGTATTTATATTGTTGTGATATCCTCACCGCGGACACCTATGGGAAATCATGTGCACGGGTAGTATCTTATTCTTTATAGACTCGTGTACGCATGTTATGTTCTAAGGTACTAACCATATCATT
Source organism: Umbellularia californica (assembly GCA_028538565.1). Lineage (NCBI taxonomy): Eukaryota > Viridiplantae > Streptophyta > Magnoliopsida > Laurales > Lauraceae > Umbellularia > Umbellularia californica. The sequence goes on along the minus strand of JAPQWN010000005.1, from coordinate 34,992,755 downwards.
TATCTTTTCATCCATCATCATCCATTAAAGAATCCCGATCCCGGATTTGGCCGTAAACCTGGTCCGGGGTCGCTACAAACGAGTTGCCCGGTCAGATCGGGGGACCCAGGGGGCAGCACCCCCGGCGGGGGCTCAGGGGCGTAAAAAATTCAGATCAAAGGACAAAGTGATTCTGCCTGATTCTGTGCGGTTAGCCGACCTGACGAACCCAAAAATATGGGTTTTTTTATATTCGACTCATGCTATTCCCTAATCACTTCTAATGATCTTAATAGACTTTTAGTGGCTTTTTACTATCCTTCCATCATGATTAAAAATTTTTGTGACATTCCAAACATGGATTTACTACAAGAGTAAGCAAACCCAATAAAGACTGATCCTTACATAGCCCTCGCTCTATCCTCTTCGCAACTTATGCAAAGATTAGAACAAGATTACTGATCTAACATGATTAGAGATGAGGTAAGGCTCTGATACCATTTGTTGGAAGTAGGTGGGCGTCGTGGATAGATTTTCAAAAGCATTCAACCCACTTGACTCAGGGATCAAGTACCCATAAGGCCAAACACTATATCCAGATGCATAACCCTTAATCTCATGATCATGTACAGCAAAATTCTATCCAAAAGATAGAAACAAGTAGCACTAAACATTCATAACGATCCACAACATGCAAGGAGTAGATCATACCATTGGAGCCCGGTAGTGTTCTAATGGAAAACTTGATGACTTTCTTTGATGTAAAACTCTTTTATAAAATAAAATCAGAATCTCCAACACCTCTTAGCCTTCCACTCTATGACCCGAATGAAATCTCTTTTCTCAATGAAGATGGGTGGAATCTCCAAGAGAAAACCCAACTCGAAACTCCAAGGAACTAGAGGAGGAATAGAGGAGAGAGATGAGCGACAATTGCACACCAAAGGGGCTGGACATTTTCTCCAATTGATGGACGTTCAAGAGGGGTTAATTCCCTTTTATAACCTTTCAACGCTCCTCTTTTCCTAATTGAAATAGAAGTCTCACTTCCACAACAATTAGTAAGTATACTATTACCACTATTAGAAGTCCTACTCCAAATAGAAATAGTAACTTTCTAATTCCTTCCTTTTAGAGTTCAAGTAGGATTAGTATATTTCTAATAACTTGGGCCAGTGTGGGGACCACTAGGGATTCCATAGAAAGCTGGCTCCAATTGGGACACCGCAACCCCACATCTCATGTGCAATCCGGGCCCACAGTTAATTGCAAATAACACCACTATATAAATGCAATTGCACTCCAGTCTTAGGAATAAATTACAAAGAAGACCCTAAACTTCTCGATTACCACAAGTAAGCCCCCTATCAATATCCATGGATTAATTGGAATAAATCTGTCTCTTCCAATCTTAGTCCCACATCTTATTATCCTTGAGCCCCAATTAATCACTGTGATCATTAGTACCATCCAATTAACTCTTAATCGAGATGGGTGCGCACTTGCTAATGACAAATCCATCAATTGGCATAAGTGGATAATAGAGATAGATTCCATCTTGATCATTCAATGTTCCCACAGTCCTACTACCACATACCCAAGACACCGAGGTGTTGACCTACAGTTGGCCTCACTCATTGGTGACTCAAAGCAAATGAATAGATAGAAGCTTGAGTTCATCAATGTTTCAGGATTGAGAGCCTATTGCTAGGGAATTATGAGATCAGACCTTATTATTGAGTCGGAATTCCATAAGCTGCTTCTCATGGTCCTTCAATACATCCAATGTACCAGCACCGTGATCCAGAATCTTATATTCTGATGTTCGAGATAAATCACACTATTTCATTGTAATCAAAGTGCTGCAACCTTATCAGATGAGATGCCCAGTCTCATCACTGGTTGCGAAGATATTTAAGTATAAGATTTGTGACATATGTCTCCCGTGTGTGGATCTCATCCATACACATATATTACATCTAATATACTAATGGGACCCAATTCAACTCATGAACCATTATGTCATATGTATTGGTCATGTGCAGGAAATAATAAAATAACATTCATCTCATGAAAGTAAAGCATGATTTTATTGATAAATAAAGAAATTTATCAATTTATCACATCAACTGATGGATTGAGTCCATACAATCTAATAATATAATACTAGAGAAACTACCCTGTCACCTTCACTTTTAATGTACACACATGACTCATCTGGATTTTGACAAAAACCAAATGACTTGGTTGCCTGGTCAAAATGGATGTTCCAGCTTGTGAATGGCTGCTTCAGTCCATAAATGGACTTCTGCAACTTGCAAACTCTTTGCTCCTGGTTTTTTGCTACAAAACCGTCTGACTGCACCATATAGATGTCTTCTTCAAGATGACCGTTGAGAAACGCCGTCTTGACATCCATTTGCCAAATCTTGTAATCGAGATGAGCCGCAATGTGTAAGACCCCGACCCGAGTGACCTCGATTAGTGCTAATTACGTTGCGTGTTAGTGCTAAGCTTGATTAGCGATTTTTGACTAAGGTCGGACTAGAATAGCTCTTTTATTGTTTTGGGAGAGTTTTAGTGCTTTGTGTTGGTAGGACCTTTGAGGGTTCCCTTTTTTGGTCAGTTTTACTAATGTTTGGGGGATTATTAGTATTCCGGTGATTTGTATTTCTATTCCGTTTTACTCGTCTTGTTAATCCCTACAACTTTCATGTTGATCCCGTACCCGTTCGGAACCCCGAAACCCGATTTTCTTGTATTGAGGGCAAAACAGTCATTTTACATGAAATCTGTACCCAAAAGTCGATATCCCCAAAACCCGCGAAACATATACTTTTTAGAAACTAGATATTTCGGTGATCACTTTTCTCTTCTTCGTCGTCTTCGTCCGAGGTCTCGATAGTAGTGATTTTAGCCTAAAGAGTTCGTTAGTTGTGGAGCCCACACCCATGGTCTTTAAATAGAGAACCCTTCTCTTCCATTTTACTATTTTCCAGCACAAGCACAAGAGACCTAGGGTTTTCCCTTTTCTCTTCTTCTTTCATTGCTTCTCCATTGCCCAAATCTCCACCAAGCTTACACCTAGAGCACTAATGGAGATCACCACCCTCTTCCCCTCCTTGCAAGCTTCTCTTTAATACCATTTGTGGAAGGATCTACTATACTCAAGACCCTCATTGAGCTCACCTTATCCATTTGAAGAACCTACAAGTAAGCTTCCTCCCTAATCTCTTAGATTTATGTTCTTCTAGTCTTTAGAGAGCTCTATCTTCATTGTTGAGGGTTATCTCTTCTTGTTTCTTGGTTTGACCATTTTAGGGTTTGGATTTGGGGGTTTTGTGTAGATAGCATTCTTGGCTTGGAGGAAGAGAATAATAGCTTGATTTCTAGCATTGAGACCTTGAGGCAAGTGGATTGAATGGATAGTTAGCTTGCATTGATTTTTATGATAAATGTGTTTGAATTGTTACTTCATTAATGCCTTGTTTTGTTTGCATTCAATGATGTTAAATGCTTTGAATGGGGTTGGTAAGCCTCTTTATTGTCTTGAAACATGATTTCTAGCTTTTGGTTTCATCTATTGTCTTTAAATCATGGATTGTAGCCTTTGAGTTCATCTTTGTACAATGTCTAAGTGAATCCTTGTGATGATGGATGTTTCCTTCTCTTGGTGATTGTATGAATGTAAAAATGGAGAGATTGGATGATGGTTGAGTAGTGATTGAGGGGAGTTGAGAGCCTCCCATTATGTTGTAAGAAAGAGGCTCAACATGGGTTTTGAGAGAAGGGAAGAATGGAAGAGCAGAACCGTCCCGAACTCAGTTCTGGACAGTTCGCTCGAGCGAACTGCCCAGGAAAGGGTCTGTGCCATTCCAGAGAGCTGTTCGCTCGTGCGAACCCAGTGTCCGCTCGAGCGAACTCTTCCGGTAGCCATCCAGAGAGTGGTTGGGTTGAGCGCACTAATCGTTCGCTCGTGCCATCCTGAACTGGGCAGGCCCGCTCGAGCGAACATATGTCCGCTCCAGCGAACCCTCCCAGAAACCATTCCAGAGGCTCATCCGCTCGAGCGAACTGTAATGTCCGCTCGAGCGATGGTTGCTGTTGCACAAGGGATGTGTTTTGAGCTGAAGTGAAACATTTTCGTGGAGTGTGAAAGGTTCTTTGGGGGCCTTGTTGTGCCAAGAGAACTATAGAGTGATGTATGGAGCCCGGATGAGAACGAAACCATTATCACAAGAATTCATTGGAATTTTGGAGACTTTTAATGTATAAGGAGCCGGAATGCCCTCAAACCCAAGGAGTACCAAGTTTTATTAATTAGACATTCGGGATCCCTATGCACTTGAATCAACTTCGAACCTAAATACTCATCCCGAGATTTCGAAAGTTTATTTCACTCTTTTATTTCCGAAATTTACGAGTTATGATTTATCAACCCGAAAGCACGGAACTGTATTTGTAGCCTTGTGCTAGCCCCGATGCGCATGACCTGATACTGAAATGATGATTGTACCTTGAGCACCCCCTCTTGCCCGCTTATAGCCTTGCACTGGATTTGTTTTATACCTGTCTCGATTTATGTGATTTGACCTATGAGTCGGCACCGCTAAGCTTGGATAACCTTGTCGGTCTACTCTACCGACTTGGAGATCCCTTCCCGTCCCGCCAGCTGCAGCTTGGATCCCGATACCCGGTTTATTAACTGTGGTCCCGTCTCGATACCCGGCTCGCTCCCGTGGTTCCCGATATCCGGTTCGCTACCGTGATTCCCGATACCCGATTTGCTACCGCAGTCCCACCCTGTATTATTGTATATGTATATGTAAATTGGTTGCACCTCCCTCACTTCGGTGACTGAGGTCAACACCCGATACTCACGTCACTTCGGTGATAGAGGATTTAGCTTCTTGTGGATGCCATCTTGATTGTTTCCCGATTTCCTTGGTTACCTTACATGTTTTATTACTGCATATCCGTTTCAATGAAATGATTCATTTACTTTTGAAAGTCATTGTTAAACAGGTTTACATGTTTTCCAAGGTAAAGGTTTTTATTATTAAATGTTCTTATCTTTTCATCTACCTGCCAGACCGTCATGTCTGACCCTTTGCTTTGGTACTCAAGTTCCGTTGTCGGTTATCCCGGGAAGGAGCCAGAGGAGGCGGTCGGAGAACCGCAACCGCTAGTTGAGTGGCGTGCCGACGATGTTATGTAAACATCGGGCTACCGAGATGCGAAACATTTTGGGGGTTGTTTGGATAGTTTTCTGGTGGTTATTGTTTTGTCTATATTGGCCTTTGTTGGCCTTTATTCTTTTTGGGAATTGTAATTAAATGTTATATGTTCCAACCTTAACAGCATTTTTGGGTTACGCTTTAGAGCATTGCTCATTCTGATACTTGTTATTCAATGCAAACAGTCTTGTTACTATTGAAATGATTTATATGCTTGATTTGCCATACGCTTCCGCAAATATACTAAATGGTTATGTGTGTTGGAAAATCCTCACCGCGGACACCTGTGGGAAATCACGTGCATGGGGAATTTGTGTTCTTTTATTAACCCGTGTACGCTTTGTCATAAACCTATTTTTAATATTGCCATCACTCCATATGATCGTATTCACATCACATTAGCTCCCGACCCCGGATTTGGTCCCCGAACCCGGTCCGGGGTCGCGACAGACTGGTATCAGAGCGAGACGTGTTTCAGGCCATTAAAAGGAACTAGAAATCCTAAGGACGTGGCGAGGATTCGTTAGATCTTCCGTTAGTTAGAATCGCGTGAGCAATGTGTGACCCTTTTCTTGATTATTATGTGCTAAGAACTTGTTTTGCAGCATCATGCCACCTCGTAAATGACCTGTAAATGGCAATCCCACCGTAAGCAACAGTGATTATACAGGACCAGTTGAGAATACAGGGCCAGTTGGGGAAGATGGAATCCGAAATACAATGCCAAATCAGTTCTAACAGATGATGCAAGCCATGCTTGACCAGCAGCGTCAGGCTAATGAGAATCACACTAGACTTCAAAAGCAAATGCTAAAGAAGGATGAGGATCATGCCAGAGAGTTGGCAGAGATGCAGAGGCAGTTGTTGGAGGTGCTACAGAGGAGACGCGAACTAGTTCAACCTCAACCTGCTATTGTCATCAACCAGAGCGAGCATGACCCCAAGGCTTTATTTGAGAGATTTAGGAAGAGGGCACCCAAGGATTTTGTTGGCTCAAAAGATCCTTTGACTGCAGATGATTGGCTGGACCATACGGAGAACATCTTCGAAGTCTTCAGATGCACAGGGGGTGAGAGGGTAAAGCTGGCAACGTCCCTATTCACCGGGTTGGCAGATATCTGGTGGAAAACTGTAAGAGAAGAGTATAGGACAATGGCTGACGCAGTTGCATGGCAGAATTTCAAGATACAGTTTCGTGACAAGTATGTACCCACGCACATCAGGAGGCAGAAGGCAGTAGAGTTTCAACAGCTTGTCCAAGGTAATACAACCGTTCAAGAATACCTCACTAAGTTTGAGAGGTTGTCAAGATATGCACCCGAATTAGTGGACACGGTAGAGAAGAAGATAACCAAGTTCCTTGAAGGACTTCATCCCATCATCGAGAGAGATGCTACGGGAGTCATACCACCGGTCACTTTTGAAGAGGCGATCAAGATGGCCTACAAGTTCGAGAACTTCCACCACAAGGTCCTTAGATCTCAAGGTAAAGGACAAGCGCAGCCCCAGTAGCAGAATCACCAGCAAAGGAATCAGCAGAACAAGAGGCAGAGGCAAGACCACAATGTGCAGCACGTTTGTATCCAATGTGGCAAAAACCATGAGAGTGCCCAATGTCGTACCATCACCGGAGCGTGCTTTAGATGTGGCTCCATGGATCATCAGATGAGAAATTGCCCAAGACCGAATAGGCAGAATCAGTAGCCTCAAGGAGTACCGCGTCCAGCACTGCCACAGAATGCACTGGTAGTGCAGAATCAGGCAAGGCCACTTCAGCAACAGGCACCACCGCAGCAGTATAGACCCCAGCAGCAGCTGGCCCGTCAACAAGGACAGCAGCATATTCAGCGTCCACCGCAACAGAATAGAAACGCCCCTCAAGGCAGGCAACAGCAGGCACCTTTCAGGCCACAGCAGCGAGGACAAGTGTATGCAGTCAACAGAGCTGATGCAGAGGCAGCAGGCAATGTTGTGGAAGGTACACTTCTTGTCAGTGGGATGGAAGCTAGAATATTATTTGACCCTGGGTCTACGCATTCGTTCATATCCCATGCATTTTCTAGATTGATTGATGTGCATGGTAGAGATCTTGAGTATATTTTGACTGTAGCTACACCAGTAGGAAAACAAGTTGTGTATACGGTTCATTACCCTAGTTGTACAGTTCGGATAGGAGAAGTTGTGCTACCCGCAGATCTTATTCTGTTGGAGATGAAGGATTTTGAAGTCATCCTAGGGATGGATTGGCTGGCAGGGTACCATGCCACAATGGATTGTTTCCATAAAACCCTCACATTCAAGTTGGATGAGACACCAGCAGGGGTGTTATTCCAAGGAGAGAGGAGAAATCCTCGTGCAAGGTTTGTCTCAGTGTTGAAGGCTGATAGACTTTTGAGAAGTGGATGTGAAGCCTATTTGGCGTTTATCACGGAGGATAAACGGTCCCAAGGGGTGGAGGAGATCCCTATTGTTTGGGAGTTCCCGGATGTATTTCCGGAGGAGATTCCGGGATTACCACCCATGAGAGAAATTGATTTCACCATTGAGTTGTTACCGGGGACCGCTCCGATATCTATTGCACCATATAAAATGGCTCCGGCGGAATTAGGAGAGTTGAAGATACAATTGCAAGAGTTGTTGGACAAAGGTTTTGTGAGGCCTAGTATTTCACCGTGGGGAGCTCCGGTTTTATTTGTGAAGAAGAAGGATGGTTCGATGAGGATGTGTATTGACTACCGGAGATTGAACCAAGTGACCATCAAGAACAAATATCCATTGCCGAGGATAGATGAACTGTTTGATCAGTTACAAGGTGCCTCGTACCTTTCGAAGATTGATTTGAGATCTGGTTATCATCAACTGAGAGTTAGGGAATCAGATGTGTTGAAGACAGCTTTCCGGACAAGATATGGCCACTATGAGTTTCTAGTGATGCCATTTGGGTTGACCAATGCACCGGCAGTGTTCATGACTTTGATGAACAAGATCTTTGCGCAATACCTAGATCAATTTGTAGTGGTGTTCATAGACGATATTCTGGTGTACTCCAAGACCAGAGAAAAGCATGAAGAGCATCTGAGGATTGCATTGCAGCTTTTGAGAGAGAATTGGTTGTATGCGAAGCTCAACAAGTGTGAATTTTGGTTAGAACAAGTCGCATTTTTGGGACATATTATCTCTAAGGAAGGATTATCAGTAGACCCGTCCAAAATTGAAGCAGTAGTGAAGTGGGAAAGACTGAAAAATGTGTCAGAAATCAGAAGTTTTCTTGGTTTGGCAGGCTATTACCGGAGGTTTGTACAAGGGTTTTCGTCGATTGCAGCACCGTTGACGAAGTTAACAAGGAAGAATGTGCCTTATGAGTGGACGGACTAGTGTGAATCCAGCTTTCAAGAGCTGAAGAAGAGATTAACCACCGCACCAGTCCTTACTTTGCCATCCGGAAGCGGCTGTTTTACCATCTTTACCGATGCTTCGAACATTGGACTCGGTTGTGTGTTGATGCAAGAAGGAAGAGTTGTAGCATATGGGTCCCGGCAGTGGAAAGATCACGAGAAGAATTATGCGACCCATTACCTTGAGTTGGCAGCAGTCGTCTTTGCATTGAAGATGTGGAGACATTACCTCTATGGAGAGAAGTTTGAAGTTCATTCTGATCACCGCAGCCTACAGTATCTATTCTCTCAGAAGGAGTTGAACATGAGGCAGAGGAGATGGATGGAGTATATCAAAGACTATGATTTTCCAATCAAGTATCACCCGGGGAAAGCGAATGTAGTTGCCGATGCTTTGAGTAGAAAGTCAGTGGGCATGGCAAATTTGAGTGGTACTTGCATTTTTGATCAGTTTGAGGAGTTGAAGATAGACATGCAGCCACTGAGGAAGGGTGCCATAATTGCCAATATGTCAATGTCAGAGCCTTCGTTCATCCAAAAGATTAAGGATAGTCAGTTGCAGGATCCAGAGTTGGCCAAGATTACAGATCATATAGCAGAACGTCCTGATTTTCGTTTTGTTGACGGAGTTCTTTACTATCGTAACCATCTGTGTGTGACTAACATCGAAGATTTGAGGAATGACATCATGGCAGAAGCTCACAGTACGAAGTATTCCATGCACCTAGGCAGCACAAAGATGTATCAGAACTTGAAGGGTAGATTTTGGTGGAACAACATGAAGAGGGAGATTGCAGCGTTTGTATCTCGTTGCGTGACGTGTCAGTTGATAAAGGCAGAACATCAGAAGCCTCCAGGTTTGTTGCAGCCATTAGAGATCCCGGAGTGGAAGTGGGAGCACATTACCATGGACTTTATTTCGGGACTACCGAGGACTGGCAGAGGCAATGATGCGATATGGGTTATAGTGGATAGACTCACCAAGTCGGCTCACTTTATTCCCATGAGGACAGGGAAGAAGATGCACATGTTACCCCTAGCGGAGTTGTTCGTCAATGAGATCGTCAGTAGACATGGACAGCCAGTTTCCATCACATCAGACAGAGACAGCATATTTGTCTCGAGGTTTTGGAAGACCCTACATGAGTCTATGGGTACGAAGTTGCAGTTCAGTACAGCTTATCACCCTCAGACAGATGGTCAGTCAGAGAGGACCATTCAGACTCTTGAGGATATGCTCCGTGCTTGTGTGTTAGACTTCAAGACTCAATGGGATGAGACTCTAACGTTGTGTGAGTTTGCTTACAACAACAGCTACCACTCGAGCATTGGGATGGCGCCTTTTGAGGCTTTGTATGGCAGAAGGTGTAGGACACCTGTTTGTTGGGAAGAAGTTGGCACCCGCAGTTTCCATGGACCGTCCATAGTGAGTGAGACCAGTGACAAAGTGAGACAGATCCAAGAATGTTTGAAAGTAGCTCGGAGTAGACAGAAGAGTTATGCAGACTCTCACAGAAGGGATCTACAGTTCAGAGAAGGAGACAAGGTTTTCTTGAAAGTGTCACATACTAGAGGAACATTGAGGTTTGGGCAGAAGGGCAAGTTGTCACGGAGATACATCGGACCGTATGACATTGTGAGCAAGATTGGTGATCTGGCTTACAGATTAGCATTACCACCCGAGTTATCCGGTGTACACAACGTCTTCCATGTGTCGATGTTAAAGAAATACGTCCCCGATCCTTCACATGTACTCCTACATGAGCCGCTGGAAATTAGAGAAGATGCTACCTATGTTGAGAAGCCCATTCAGATCATAGACTCAAAAGAACAGGAATGGAGGAATCGGACTATTCAGTGGGTGAAAGTACTTTGGGAGAATCATGGGCCGGAAGAGGCAACGTGGGAGTTACGAGATCAAGTACAGAAGAAGTATCCACATCTCCTTCCCGAGGTGAGTTTTGTATTTCATTTGGAGGACCAAATGCCCTAAGGGGTGGAGGATGTAAGACCCCGACCCGAGTGACCTCGATTAGTGCTAATTAAGTTATGTGCTAGTGCTAAGCTTGATTAGTGGTTTTGACTAAGCTTGGATTAGTATAGTTCTTGATTGCTTTGGGGAATTCTTTTATGTGTCTTGTGTTTGGTGGGGCCCTTTGGGGGTTTCCTTTTTGACAGTCTTGCTTGCATTTGGAGATTACTTGATACTCCCCTAATTCTTGTCTTGATCCCGTTTTACTTATTTTGTCGATCCTTACAACTTTCATGTTGAGCCCGTGACCGTCCGGAACCTCGAAACTCGATCTTCTTGCTTTGAGGGCAAAACAGTCTTTTTACATGAAATCTGTATCCAAAGTCGATATCCCCAAAACCCGCGAAACATATACTTTTTGGACACTAGATATTTTGACGATCACTTTTCTCTTCTTCGTCGATTTCGTCCGAGGTCCCGAGATTAGTGCTTTCAGCCTCCAAAGATTTCCTAGAGATGGGACCCACACCCCACTTGTATATAAGGAGATCCTTCTCTTTCATTTCCCCTTTTTCCAGCCTTAGAGCAATAAGAGTCTAGGGTTTCCTTCCCTTCCTTTTCTCCTTGCTTCTTCACCACCAAATCCCTATCAAACCTTGCACCAATCAAGAGATGAACTCCATCTTCTTCTTCCTCATTACTAGAGCTATACATTGATGCCATTTTTGGAGGAATCCATCCACCTCAAGATCCTCATTGAACTAGTTTGGTGATTTTGGAAAGCTTCCTAGTAAGTCCTCCTTCCAATCTCTTTGTTTTGTGTTTCTCCTATCTTTAGAGAAGCTCCATTTCCTTTATTGTGAGCTCTCTCTTCTTGTTTCATGGTTGACCCATTTTAGGGTTTGTTTTTTTGGGGGTTTTTGGTGTAGCTTGGTATTTGGCTTGGAAGAGTGGATTAGAGCTTGGATTTCTTGATTAGAGACCTTGAGGCAAGTGAATGTTTAGTTTTAAAGTGATTTTCATGATCAAAGGTTTGGATTTATTGTATCATTAATGATGGGTTTTACTTGCATTCAATGTGGTTTTAATGCTTTTGAAAAGGGGTTGTTGAGCCCATTTATTGTCTTGAAATATGATTGATAGCCTTTGTTTTATCTTGTGCTTAAAAACTTGAATGAATCTATGTAATTGTGGTTATGTCCTTCTCTTTTGATTGAATGGGAAAATGTATGAATGAATGAATCATTTGTGGAGGTTGTGAGAAGTTTTGATGGAGTTTGAAGAGGATGTTGAGGTGCTTACATGCCCTCTTTAGTGCATGATAGAACCTCAAGAAATGTGGATTTTTAAGAGAAGGAGAATGGAGAAAAGAGCTGTCCACGAAACCAGTTCTGGACAGTTCGCTCGAGCGAACCTGACACATCGCTCGAGCGAACTGCCCAGGAAAGGGTTCGTGCCATTCCAGAGAATTGTTCGCTCGTGCGAACCCCATGTCTGCTCGAGCGAACTCCTCCAACAGCCATCCAGAGAATGGTTGGCTTGAGCGTACAATTCGTTCGCTCGTGCCATCCTGAACTGGGCAGGTCCGCTCGAGCGAACCCTCCCAGAAAGCCATTCCAGAGAGCACATCGCTCGAGCAAACTCCATGACCGCTCGAGCGATGTGTACTGTTCATCTGGGGCCACTTTGGAAGCAAAGAACAAATATCCTAACTATGGAGGGAGGTTGGTTAACGCCCCCATCATGATGAGAAGACTCATAACTGTCGTTGAAGCTCGGTTGAGAAAGAAACCATAATCGCATGAATTCATTGGAGTTGGAAATTCTCAAGTGCCTAAGGAACCCGGGATGTCTTCAAATCAAAGGAGTACCAAATAATTTCTAATAGGCAAACGGGATCCCTATTCACTTGAATTAGCTTTTAACCCCGGCACTGTCTTTACATTTCGAAAGGTTATTTTACTGTTTATTCCCGAAAACATTGAAAGTATACTTGTACTGTTTTACTAGTTTTGATATACATGACAGACCTGATATGATAGCTGTGCCTTGAGCACCCACGTCTTGTCCGATTATAGTCTTGTACTTGATTATTTTTACACATGCCTTGATTTCCATGTTTTGACCTATGAGTCAGCACCACTAAGCTTGGATACCTTGTTAGTCTGATCTACTGACTAGGTGATTCCCCTCTTGTCCCGCCAGCTGCAGTTTGGATCTTGCTACCCGGTTATTTAACCGTGGTCTTGTCCTGATACCGCAGATTGCTACTGTGGTTCCTGATGCCCGGCTCGCTACCGTGGTCATGTCTTGTATATAGTATATATGTATATGTATTTCGTTGTACCTCCTCACTTCGGTGACTGAGGTCAACGCCTTGACTTGCTTGCTCTATCACTTCGGTGATAGAGGATTTAGCTTTGTGTGGTTGCCATCTTGCTCGTTTCTTGTATTCCTTGGTTACCTCTATTTGTTTTACTTTGCATAGATGTTTTAATTCAAACGATGCATTTGCTCACGAAAGTATTATTTAGACAGGTTTAAATGTTTTCCAAGGTAAAGGTTTTATCATTAAATGTTTATACTTTTTATCCACCTGCCAGACCGTCGTGTCTGACCCCCTTTGCTTTGGGTACTCAGGTCCCATTGTTGGTTTCCCCGAGGAGGAGCCAGAGGTGGCGGTCGGAGAACCGCAGCAGCTAGTAGAGTGGCGCGCCGATGATGTTGTTTAAACATCCGGTTACCTCGAGAGTTGCGAAACATTTTGGGGGAATCGTTATTGATAGTTTTTGGTGGATATTGTTTTGCTTATTGGCTTCGTTGGCCTCTAATTTTGGGAACTGTAATTAACTGATCTTCTTATTAAACTTGAATATGTACTTCTGGGTTATGCTTTAGGACATTGCTCATTCTGATACTCATATTCAAATGTAATCAGCCCTTTTATTTTGGAAATGAAATACATGCATGATTTACTACACGCTTCCGCAATTATACTAAATGGTTATGTGTGTTGGAATATCCTCACCGCGGATACCTGTGGGAAATCACATGCACGGGTAATGAGTGTTCTTTTATTAACCCGTGTACGCTTGATCATAAACATACCTTTAATTATTGTCATTACTTCATATGATCACATCGTTGGCTTCACTCAATTAGTCCCGATCCCGGATTTGGTCCCCGAACCCGGTCCGGGGTCGCGACAATCGGGCTACCGAGATGCGAAACATTTTGGGGGTTGTTTGGATAGTTTTCTGGTGGTTATTGTTTTTGTCTATATTGGCCTTTGTTGGCCTTTATTCTTTTTGGGAATTGTAATTAAATGTTATATGTTCCAACCTTAACAGCATTTTTGGGTTACGCTTTAGAGCATTGCTCATTCTGATACTTGTTATTCAATGCAAACAGTCTTGTTACTATGGAAATGATTTATATGCTTGATTTGCCATACGCTTCCGCAAATATACTAAATGGTTATGTGTGTTGGAAAATCCTCACCGCGGACACCTGTGGGAAATCACGTGCACGGGGAATGTGTGTTCTTTTATTAACCCGTGTACGCTTGATCATAAACCTATTTTTAATATTGTCATCACTACATATGATCGTATTCACATCACATTAGCTCCCGACCCCGGATTTGGTCCCTGAACCCGGTCCGGGGTCGCGACACAATGGATAAGAGTATCCGGATGGACTTGAGCGTGGCTACCGGCGAGAAGGTTTCCTCATAATCGATACTCTCTTTCTGAGTATACCCTTTCGCAACAAGCCTGGCTTTAAAGGTCTCCACTCTACCATCTGGTCCTTGTTTTCTCTTGTAGACGCACTTGCACCCAATAGGTTTAATATTGGCAGGCACGTCCATAAGTGTCCAGACGTGATTGGAGTACATAGACTCCTTCTCAGCTTTCATAGCATCTTGCCAACATCCTAAATCTATGTCATTGATTGCTTCATCGTAGTTACAGGGATCTTGTTCCGGTTCTTCCGGGACTGCCTCGTAAGACTCTCAAGAATGAGAACCCGTCAGGGGGTCTGACAATCCTCCCACTACGATGAGGCACTGGTGTAACTACTAGGTCTGGTAAGGCCAGTTCTTCCTCAAGTTCGGTTATATTTGGATTTGAAATTGATTGCTCTTGAATCTCTTTTAAGATCACCTTTTCTAAAAATTTCCGGTCTATCATATAATCTTCCTCCATAAAAATCGCATTGGTGCTAACCAGCACTTTTTGCTCTTTGGGATTATAGAATAACCAACCTGTAGTTCCTTAGGATATCCTACAAACGTGAATACTTCTGACTTCGATTTCAGCTTATCCATCTTAACCTTCAGCATGTGTGTTGGACAACCCTAATTTTGTAAAGGTTGTAGGCTAGGCTTTCGCCCGAACCACAATTCCCAGCTAGACAACTCAGCTAAAGTCAGATTCATCTTATTCATGTTGTAATTGACCTCGAAATTGTTGAATGAATCTGGGAACGACTCAAGGATTATATCAATCTGCGATTCTACATCAATCGCAGCTCCCAGTATAACTAACTCATTCAATGAGTCCATCATCTTTAGCATGTGGTTCTGTACTGGTTTTGAAAATCTATCCACAAGGCCCACCTACTTCCAACAATTGGTATCAGATCCATACCTCATCTCTAATTATGTTAGATCGGTTGTCTAGATCTAATCTTTGCATGAGATGCGAAGAGGATAGACTTAGGGCTATGTAAGGATCAGTTTTGGTATTTTCTGCATTTATTATGTTTTCTGAATCAACAAGGGACAAGTTCGGGCAAAATCGCGGTTTTTTTGCAAAAACCACGAGTTAAGTGGTCGACTTTTACTGGCAACCAGAATAGACCTTTACCTGCGGCCACGACTTTTACCGGCGGCCAGAACAGACTTTTACATGCGGCCCGACCCCCGCTAAAGGCAGTTTTTTTTTGGTGTCGCTATCCGGGTTTGTTCATTATGAGATGATGAATGGTGGCTTCCTAGCTCTAGTCCCTATTGTGTATGTGATACTAACTTTGCAGGTTCATGTCCTTCCACTACAACAGTTAATATCTTTAGCTACGAAAATTTTCATCTCAAAAAGTCACCAAAACATTTGTAAAAACCTTTACCGACGCAAATATTTTCGTCGGCTAGACGTCTGTAAAAACTTAAGGACAAAACCTTTTAGCGACGAAATTATTTTTCGTCGGCAAAAAGAAAGTTTTTACCGACGAGAATTTGAATTTTACCGACGTTTTAACAACGTCGGTAAAATTATAGGATTTTACTAAAAAATTATTATAACTTTTACCTACGTTTATCTTCGTTGGCAAAATAAAAAAGAAAAATAAATTAAAAAATAAAATACTTTTACCAACGTTTTTTTCGTCAATAAAAGAAAAATGAAAAATTAAATAAAAAATAAAATACTTTTACCAACAATTTTTTCTTCGGTGAAAGAAAAAAGAAAAATAAATAAAAAATAGAAAGAGTTTTACTGACCTTTTTTTTTCATCCGTAAAAAATAGAAAAATAAATAAAAAATGAAATACTTTTACCAATTTTTTTTCGTCGGTGAACGAAAAAAGAAAAATAAATAAAAAATAAAAATTTTTACTGACTTTTTTTTTCATAGGTAAAAAACAGAAAAATAAGTAAAAAATAAAAAAAGTTTTACCGACGTTTTTTTTTCCTCGGTAAAACCACAAAACTAAATAAAAACTTTTTTTAATTTTTAATTTTTATTTTACCGACGAAAAAAACATTGGTAAAAGTATTTTATTATTTATTTATTTTTCTTTTTTCTTTTGCTAATGAAAAAAATGTCGGTAAAAGTATTTTATTTTTCCCTTTTGTTTTTCCGATGTAAGTAAACGTCGGTAAAAGTGTTTTTCGTCGGCAAATTTTTTTTTTTAAAATGTTATTTTTTTTTCAATATAATTTTCCTATAAACCTGTTTATACACCTTTATAAAAAATAAACCTGTTCATGTACCTATATTCAATATAAAAAATGCATGCAAACAAAAGTTTCTAAATAAACAAACAACCATTGCCATTTTTCATCAAATCATTCATCTCATTAACGAAATATTACAATCAATAATGATACAGTCCCATATAAATGTCCAATATATATATACAAATAAACAAAAAAGAATAAAACACAACCAAAAGTCTGCAACCGACCCCAAAGCGTCAATCAATCTACAATGACAAAAACAACATTAGAATCTTTTCAATGAATATAATTATAAATGAAAGATAAACATGTATATATATATATATATAAATATTTTCCTATGTTTTTCGGCGGCCTGTTTTCCAGCCAAAGTGTTAAGAATCAGGTGGTTTTTGTGTTTAATTCGCTAACCGAAAGTTTGATTCACTAACCGTAAATTCCTACAAGTTACTTAGGCGTTGAACAAGGTACCCATGCTGGTTTCAAGGCTGTCCGATGGCCGTTTTCCGTTTTCCGTTTTCAACCTCCGACGGTCTATTTTCAAGACTAAGTGTTAAGAATCCAACGTTTTTAGGTCTAATTCGTTAACCAGGACTCCAATTTATTAGCCATCAGTTCCTGCAACTTTATTTTGACTTGAGTGAGGTGCTAGTGTCGGTTTCCGATTTATCTGGCCGCCGTTTTCCTTTCCAGACCCCTGGTGGGCCATTTTCAAGCCCAAGTGTTGGAAAACCCTATGTTTTCACTTCTATATCTCTAACTGGGATTCCTATTTGCGAACCATCAGTTCCTACAAGTTACTATACCCTCAAACGAGGTGCTTGTGCCGGTTTCCAATTTTTCCAGGGGCCGTTTCCCGTTTCGGACCCCCGGCGGTCTGTTTTCAAGCCTCAGTGTAGGAAAATCCGATGTTTTCGCTTCTAATTCTCTAACCGGGAGTCCTATTTGTGAACCGTCAGTTCCTACGAGTTACCCTACCCTCGAGCAAGGTGCTCGCACCGGTTTTAGATTTTTTGGGGGTCGTTTCCCGTTCCTGACCACTGGTGGGCCGTTTTCGAGCGTAATTGTTGGAAAACCCTATGTTTTCAGTTCTAAATCTCTAACTGGGAGTCCTATTTGCGAACCGTCAGTTCCTACAAGTTACTCTATCCTCGAACGAGGAGCTCATGCCATTTTTTTATTTTTCCGGGGGCCATTTCCCGTTCCGGACCATCTGCAGGGCATTTTCGAGCCTAAGTGTTTGAAAATCCGATGTTTCGCTTCTAATTCTCTAACCGGGAGTCCTATTTGCGAACCGTTAGTTCCTACAGATTACTATACCCTCAAGCGAGGTGCTAGTACTAGTTTTCAATTTTTTTCGGGGGCCGTTTCCCGTTCCGAACCCCCTGCGGCTGTTTTCGAGCCTAAGGGTTAGAAAATCCGATGTTTTCGCTTCTAATTCTCTAACTGGGAGTCCTTTTTGTGAACCGTCAATGCCATCAAGTTACGCTACCCTCGAGCGAGGTGCTTGTGCCATTGTCTAATTTTTCCGGGGGCTGTTTCCTGTTCCAGACCCCCGGCGGGGCGTTTCCAAGCATAAGTGTTGGAAAATTCGATGTTTTGCTTCTAATTCTCTAACCGGGACTCCTATTTGCGAACCGTCAGTTGTTACAAGTACTCTACCCTCGAGCGAGGTGCTCGTTCCTGTTTCGATCTTTCTGTGTGCCGTTTCCCGTTCTGGACCCCCAACGGGCCGTTTTCGAGCCTAAGTGTTGGAAAATCCGATGTTTTCACTTCTAATTCTCTAACCGGGAGTCCTATTCATGAACCGTCAGCTCCTACCAGTTACTATACCCTTGAGCGAGGTGCTTGTATCGGTTTCCGATTTTTTCGAGGGCCGTTTCCCGTTCCGAACCCCTGGCGGTCTGTTTTCGAGCCTCAGTGTAGGCAAATCCGATGTTTTCGGTTCTAATAGTCTTACCGCGAGTCTTATTTGCGAACAATCAGTTCCTACAAGTTACTCTACCTTCGAGTGAGGTACTCATGCCCGTTTCTGATTTTTCCAGGGGCCGTTTCCTGTTCCGAACCCTATGCAGGCCATTTTCGAGCCTAAGTGTTGGAAAACCCAATGTTTTCTCTTCTAAATCTCTAACCGGGAGTCTTATTTGCGAACCGTCAGTTTCTACAAGTTAATATACCCTCGAGAAAGGTGCTCGTGCCGGTTTCCAATTTTTCCAGGGGTTGTTTCCCATTCCAGTTCCCCGGCGAGGCGTTTTTGAGCCAAGGTGTTGGAAAATCCGATGTTTCGCTTCTAATTCTCTAACAGAGGGTCCTATTTGCGAACCATCAGTTCCAGTAAATTACTCTACCCTCGAGCAAGGTTCTCGTACCTGTTTCCAATTTTTTCCGGGGGCTGTTTCCCATTCCGAACCCTCGGTGGGACGTTTTCGAGCCTAAGCATTGGAAAATTTAATGTTTTCGCTTCTAAATCTCTAACCGGGAGTTCTATTTGCGAACCGCCAGTTCCTACAAGTTACTCTACCCTCGAACAAGGTGTTCGTGCCGGTTTTCAATTTTTCCGAGGGTCGTTTCCCATTCCGGACCCCCGGTGGGCCTTTTTCGAGCCTAAGTGTTGGAAAATCCGATGTTTTCGCTTCTAATTCTCTAACCGGGAGTCCTATTTGCAAACTGTTAGTTCCTACCAGTTATTATACCCTCGCGCGAGGTGTTCGTGCCTGTTTCCAATTTTTCTGGTGGCCCTCTCCCGTTCCGGACTCCTGGCGGGCCGTTTTCAAGCCAAAGTGTTGGAAAATTCGATGTTTTCGCTTCTAATTCTAATCTGGAGTCCTATTTGCGAATCGTCAGTTCCATCAAGTTACTCTACCCTCGAGCGAGGTGCTCATGCTAGTTTCCAATTTTTCCGGGGGCCGTTTCTCGTTTCGGACCCCTGACAGGCCGTTTTTTAGCCTAAGTGTAGAAAAATCCAATGTTTTCGCTTCTAATTCTCTAACCGGGAGTCCTATTTGCAAACCGTCAGTTCCTACAAGTTACTCTACCCTCAAGCGAGGTGTTCGTACTGGTTTCCGATTTTTCCGGGGGCCGTTTCCCGTTTCGAACCCCCCGGCGGGGCGTTTTCGAGCCTAGGTGTTGAAAAATCTGATGTTTCGCTTCTAATTCTCTAACCGAGAGCCCTATTTGCAAACCGTTAGTTCCTACAAGTTACTATACCTCGAGCGAGGTGCTAGTACCGGTTTCCAATTCTTTCGGGGGCCGTTTCCTGTTCCAGACCCTCTGCGGGCTTTTTTTAAGCTTAAGTGTTGGGAAATTCGATGTTTTCGCTTCAATTCTCTAACCGGGAATCCTATTTTTGAATCGTCAGTTCGATCAAGTTAATCTACCCTCAAACAAGGTACTCGTGTCGGTTTCCAATTTTTTCGGGGGCCATTTCCCATTTCGGACCCCCGGCGGACCGTTTTCGAGCCAGAATGTTGGAAAATACAATGTTTTCGCTTCTAAATCTCTAACCGAGAGTCCTATTTGCGAACCGTCAGTTCCTACAAGTTATTCTACCCTCGAGCAAGGTGCTCATGACGGTTTCCAATTATTCTTGGGGCCGTTTCCCATTTTGGACCCCTGGCAGGCCGTTTTCGAGCCTAAGTGTAGGAAAATCCGATGTTTTCGCTTCTAATTCTCTAACCGGGAGTTCTATTTGCGAACCATCATTTCCTACAAGTTACTACACCCTCAAGCGAGGTGCTTGTGCCGGTTTTTGATTTTTTTTAGGAGCCGTTTCCCGTTCCGGACCCTCGGCGGGCTGTTTTCGAGTATAAGTACAGGAAAATCCGATGTTTTCGCTTCTAATTCTCTAACCGGAGCCTTATTTGCGAACCGTCAGTTCCTACAGGTTAATCTACCCTTGAACGAGGTGCTCGTGCCGATATTTGATTTTTTCGAGGGCCGTTTCCCGTTCTGGACCCCCGGCAGGCCATTTTCGAGCCTAAGTGTTGGAAAATCATATGTTTTCGCTTCTAATTTTCTAACTGGGAGTCCTATTTGCGAACCGTCAGTTCTGTCAAGTTACTCTACCCTCGAGCGAGGTGCTCGTGCCGGTCTCCAATTTTTCCGGGGGCCGTTTCTCGTTCCGGATCAACGGCGGGCCGTTTTCGAGCCTAAGTGTTGGAAAATCCGATGTTTTCGCTTCTAATTCTCTAACCGAGTATCCTATTTGCGAACCGTCAGTTCCGTCACTTGTGGGCAATTGTATCTTGATAATGGGAATTGCCTAATGAAAGGAATAGGCTTTGAACCACAACGTTGAGGCCTTAGGAAGTCAAATGGACTAAACGGCATTACGAATTTACACCTTAGAAGGGAAACTCAATAAGGATATTGCTGTGGTGATTAGATTGGGCAGTTTAGATGGTCATTGGAGATGAAAAAGATGGAGACTGTGATTTTTGTAAATAAGGAGTTACTGAGGCAGAATGATGGTTGCAATTATAACGAATAGCCTCTCTGTCAGCCACCTTGTCTTCAGCAACCAACTCAAGAATGTGATTTGATCCCTTTTTGTAGATTATAATTCTTAAATAATCTAATTAATCTTGATGTGATTATGTGCACCGGAAATATGTAAAGATATAATGTATATGCATATACATTTAGATATACAGCATCAAATGGCAGGGGAAGTCTTGAATCAGGTTTTGCCTAGTTTATGTTTCCAAATTTTGGCCTGAAACAGTTGCTTGACATGTAATTGTCCTATAAATGTATTCTCCTCTATTACTTGGTATGGAGGCAGTTAACTGAACTATATGCAAGAGTCAATATTTGGACCAAGATACTTTCTTCAAATTCAATAGTTTGGGTATTGAGACATTTATGTAGTTATTGGTAACATAAGCTACTTATCAAAAGCGAGGTATATCCTGTATAGATCTTATTTTTGTGAAATTTGCACAGTTTTCTCTTTAAATAAATAAATAACTAAATAAATAATGAAAAAAGGCCTACAATGATGTGGAAAATGAGAATATCCAAACCTTTGCGTTTTGGGAATTTGGCTAAATCAATTCTTAGTGTAAGTTGGAATCCATCTTTGGTGGGCTCCACAACCTCTATAATCCCAGAATGGACTTCTTGTACAGCTTTTAAGGTAGTATCTGGAAGGGCATGTGGATGTAAAACTTCCGTTGAGATGAGTGGGGTTGATACACACAAGTGAATATATTGACGATTTGATGCCGAACCCTGCACAAAACAATTAATGCAAGTGAATGAAATTTGCATCTAGAACTGCAACATGCAATAGAAGATATAGACTAGTTTTAGATCAATTGCTCCGAGGCTGCTCAATGCTATATTATGTATTATTTCACTTTCCTGTTTTTCTTTAAATTGGGTTTATAGAACATACATAGTTGTACCTAGGTATTTGTTGTAAGCATTTAGGATATGTTGTGTATGCATTTCTTTTTCTTTTTCTTTTTTCCTATTTTTGGGGCATCTAATAATTGGTTCAAGCAAGACCAAAACCAATTAGTCTTAATGATGGATCCCTGGACTTGCTACCTTAGTGGGATGTGCCTAAACAGCTTGCCACTTGTACTGGACTCTCCTCTCTGTATGCATTTGAATAATTGAATGTAAAGTAACAGTAATTGTCTTTTGTCTTTGTATTAAAGTAATTGTGACTATGGGTCAGAAATTGTTAATGTAGTTGATAGAATTTCTAGTATTTTTTATTCTACTGATAGCATCTAAAAGTTCACAAATAACACATAAAACTATCAATGTATCATGCCAACTAGGAATTCAGTATGTGCATGCTAGAATTTTCTTGGAGTACCTGAACATGATACTTGACAGAACCAAATTCATATAGATAGTGATCAATCTCCATTGGTCTTTCATCTCTATCATAAACAATGAACGTGAGCATTAGTTTTCATGCAACTCATCTGCTGAATCTTAGAATTATAGTGTAGCAAAAAAAAAAAATCATAGAATTATAGAGATGTTCCATTGAAATGAAATCATGAGGATCTGAGGAGATCCAAATGGGCTCAAGTAAATATAACTAATTAAGAAAAGCATCATAAACACAAACATGAACTCCACCCATCCACCCACGCACACACATCAACTAAGACCTTTCGGAACATATTAATATCTCAGAACCTCCTATAATACTCTGTGCAAGTAACTTTGCAAGACTTGGCACTTTGCACCATGAACAGTGGACCTTACTTTCAATGTTCATTGAGCTCGTTATGTGTTGAACAAAGCCTCAACCTGCCACCATCACCAGATGATTGTAACATTTCATTTGAGTATAATCTAGATGAACTTATAGCCCAGACATGGTGATTGGTTGGGATCTTCTGCAGTCCGTGGTGGAGATTGTCTTGTCACTCAGCAAATGGATGTTTTCCTTTATGGCTGATACCCGGAGCCTCAGATCAACATTTAGATATCAGAATTATCTGGTTCCAGGACCTAAGGAAGTGAATACTCATGTGAGACCCCCAAGTCCCAACACCTTGTTAGACGGGCCCCATTGACTGTGATGTAGGCCATTGATCTGATGGGACCCATAGTGAAGTGGAGGATGCTGCAATCATCTTTCAATGCCTGTGGTGGGTTCAAGCCAATATACTATTCAGGTAGAGGAGGCAAATTTACATGCCTGTGCAGTTTGAGCAAGATCTCCCTGAGTGCAGGCGATGCCCTCTGCAAGCAAGCCATTCACAAATCTGTTAATGTCTATGAGATTGAGAACAAAATGGGGTGGTTGGCTTGCCACAGATATGTATATAGATAGCTGGGGTGGATTGTCCTCGAGAGTCCTGATTGCTTACAATGCAAAACACAGACCCTTTTTGCTAAAGTATGGCTTCGGATTGCATTGAGACAGGGAACAGTGAGATTGAGTAAAAACCACGTTTAAGGCAATCATTTGAGATATGTTCCCTTCCAGAAGATTGGACCTCATGTTCATCTCACTTGTTGATTCAAAGGCGAGGCATCATCTATTCATCTCCACCAATTTAGTCAATTCTTCCATGCAATCGAGTTTTGGTGCCAAAATTTGCTTATTGTGGTCATTTTGGAACCATGTTCTACTTGTTTACTGTGGTCATTTTGGAACCATGTTCTATTTGAAGGGGTGGTTTGGTTGCACTCATTTTGGAACCATGATCATGTTTGTTTATGCTCATTATGCATGTTATACGTAAAAGAAGTGTGGCATGTGAATGACATCATTTTCATATGAAAACTCACGTACCAAAGGGTCGCATCATGAT
The DNA here is from genome assembly GCA_028538565.1 of Umbellularia californica. Lineage (NCBI taxonomy): Eukaryota > Viridiplantae > Streptophyta > Magnoliopsida > Laurales > Lauraceae > Umbellularia > Umbellularia californica. The sequence goes on along the minus strand of JAPQWN010000005.1, from coordinate 34,968,921 downwards.
CTTTTGTGGTTGTGCCATTACCAGCAGAAGTGGTCCCTCTCGTGATGTCGAAATAGCTGGTCGGATCTATCCCTGCCGCAACTGCCAACTGTTAAACGAGGGCCTCAAGTGCCCGTGTCCTCCTCTCCTGTTCAGTCTGCCTCCTGTTAGCTTAGCCTGCCTCCTAACCTGCTCCGCTAGCTGCTCCCGCAGGGTGATCACCTTAGGATCTGGTGCCCGAGACTGTGTGGAAGATGAAGAGGTCCTCGTGTACATCCCATACCCTTTTAAGTATCCCGACCTCGTCCCAAGCACATCAACAACAATTTGTTCCTCAATCATCGGAGCTGTGACAGAAGGCTGCGACTACTCCTCAGTTTGCTGCACCAAGGCCTCCTGCCATTTAAATCAATAAGGGATTTAGAATGCTTTTATGGTATTATTGATCATAATTGATTTATTAGCAAACGTACATGTTTCTGCTGAGTCACCTCATTTACCCACTCATTACTCTTTTGTCTGTAGTGGGTGTCATGGAAGAACTGAGTAATAGGTGGCACTTGACCGGCATTCTATGCCGTCTGTCATTTGAAATAGCTTTGTATTAGATATGAACCTAGCTACATATTGATAAATTAATAAATTTAATCAAGTTTCTTCATATGAATATAATTAGTACCATCAGAGACATCCTTGATGCAAATGACTTGGAGCCACTAGTATGATTATATGGAAGCTTGGCTCGACTCTCTTGTGCTTTTTTCGACTTCACCTACATAGAAAAACAATAACACAATAATAGTCATTTATAGAATCATTACTAATAGAATTACGTTGGAATATAATTAATTGTTGTAGATAACATCATAAAGTTACCTTCCAGGCTGGTGATTCCCAGGATTGCGAGACCATCAACTGCCAGTCAACTGGATCACCCTCTGCCGGGTGGTCTTGGGGTTGGGGAACCCCTTGCTCCAACAGCTCAATACAGTGACCATGCAGCTCGTACTTCAGACTCCTATACAAAAACCCGCATTGGCGATCAATGTCCACCCTGAGCTGCAAATCGCCCTCATAGTCCTCGATATATACTGCAATTAGGGGAGAGCCATATAAAGATTAGTAATAAAAAAATATATAATCAGATATTGTAATGAGGAGTACAACTATAATCAGTTACATGTGCATATTTCTCGTTTCAATTTACCTGAACTGTAGCAATGACGGCAAGCTTGATCCCACTGTCAAGCTTTTTCCAACCATGGGGCCTGACTGGGGCAACCTCTTTAATGGCTAACCCAAGATGGTTAACCAATGATGGGGCATGTTCCCCTTTTGGCCTATGACTAGAGATGGGGATCGGGACTGAGATGTTATGACTCAGTTGTCTCCTCGGCTTTGTCACATTCTTCCCTCGCATAACAACCCTTACACAGCTCGGAACCTCCGAGACTGGGGCTGATGCTGTTAAGATGACAGTACTAAATGAGTTAGTGAACACAAATCATTAAATTGAGGTGAATTCAGGATTTTAAAAGGTCATAATTTTCTCACCTACGCTACTCCTGACTGTATGAGGACTCAGCGGAGGCTGGGACGGCTGAGGCTGGGTCGGCGAGGGCTGTGTGGTCGGAGTCTGAATCGGCAGAGGTTGGGTGGCTGCCAAATCAGGGGTGCTCCCTGATCCTCCAAACAGTGTAACTAGAAGATCAGCTGGTGGAGGTTGTGTCGAGGCCTCAGGTGTGCTCTTTACACGAGCTAACCTGAGTGCAGCTGCGATGCCCCGAGCACGTTTCACCCTCTTATCTCTAGGCATATCTGCAATCTGGTTTAAAGCAAAGTGACAAGGAAAATAAATAATTATTAGCAAAAATCAATAATATTAGTAAAGTGAATGTCAGCAATTTACATTAAATGGAAATGGAAATCATTTTAGCATGAGTGTCACCACCAAAACTAATATTTTAAAGTACACGTCATAGACATTCACAGAAAGATTACCTCATCCGATTGAGACCAAGATGTCTCGTCATCTATATCATCATCTTCGGGAGGAATGTAGTTCTCATCCTTATCATTCCCACTAACATTCCTCTTTCCTTTCTCGTTTTTGCCTTTAGCCGAACCAAATATAGTACGTTCGGTCGGCGGGAGCCCTAGAGATGCAAGTTTTTATGCATTCTGTTTAATTGTCTTTTTCTCTTTAATAAATAATTGGATGCTTGGACTTGACGGGACAACTCTCCTGGTTTAACCCATATTTTCCCTCTGTTTGGCATCTTTTGCAACTATGATATATAGAAATAAGAATAAAATGTGAAAAATAGAAACGACTTATCCATATATGAAAAAATTAGAAAAGAAAATGAAATTGAAGACAATGTCATTATGTAAGACAAGATCTTTATTAATTTACTTAATCGTCACATGTGCAAAACCTAAAACAAACACTACATGTCATATTCCTTGTCATCATCTTCCTGACTATGAACATCATTTTCTTCTTCATCTTCGTACTCCGCCAGTGTTTCATCCTCGTCTTGGGCATCCTCGTCTGCTGACTAATCACTGAGAGCGATCTCAGGATCTATATCATCCCTAGGGTATTGGACACTAGTACCATCGACGAGGATTAGGACAACAAATGTCGTCTCGTCTTGCTGAAATGCATCATTAGGCACATCGTCACCGTCGTCATCATCCCGCTTAGCGGGTACATCCCATACTCCCCGAGACTTGACCCGTTCTACGACTCTCCAACTTTTTCCCCTACTGGGTAGAAGACTTGTGTCACTTGACTTGGTAGGACAAATGGATCATCCGTACACCAACGACCCGTGATATCAATGCTTGTAACATGGTCTTTGATGTTTATCTTGTGCTTGGTACTAGTATTGTACCATTCACATTTAAATAAGACCACTTTACCCTCGTGCCGATAGGACAATTCTCAGACTTTGCAGATGTAGCCATAGTAGTCATTTTCACCCCTTTGTATTCCCCTTCCACGACCAAGTTGAAAGTCCGGGATCCGAACCCTAGAGGGGGGGTGAATAGGGTGAGCTACAACTTAATGACCAATTATGCCAATTTTAAACTTCTTTAAAACAATTAGTCACTTGTGATGATTAACAAATAAAATGCGGAAGCTAAACAACAACAATCACCACATAAGCATTCACCATAACACAATCATTTATAGTGGTTCGGCCTCAATGCCTACATCCACTACCGGCTTGTGAATCTACACCCCACCGGATTTCCACTATTTATGCTTTTCAAATGGCTAAGCAATAACCACTACAATATGCTTTCCAAGGATAAGCAATAACCTTACAATGTTGTTTTTCAAGGCTTAACAACAACCTATACAAGATGCTTTTCTAGGCTAAGCAATAACCTTCACACAATGCTTTTCTTAGGCTAAGCAATAACCTTTACAATAAAAGATTTTCTCTCAAGAAGGTGTCTTCACAAAACACTCTAAGAGATACAATTTAAGCTCAATATAATTGCCTCTAAATTAGGCGGATAAGAAAGTGTAAATCAACTCACACAACACACTGTAAAATGCAAAGATGAATGCTCATGATGTGTGTGTGTGGAAACTTCAATCAATATTAAAAGTTTAAGATCAATCAATGTATGCTAAGAAGCATTCAAGGGTTTAATGCATACAAAGATTTGATTGAAGTTTAAAGCAAGTCACTTGTAAGTAATTAGGGTTTAGACAAGTGAGCATGCTAAGTGTTGTTTTCAAAAACTAGTGCAACAAAGGTTTAGGATTGTGAAAACAACATGGATGATTCAAACAAGTTCAACAAAACATGTAATCAAACAAATCCAAGGTTTTGCCAAGAACATGTATTAAAGTTTTTAAAGCAAACTTGTTTTGAAATCAAAGTGAAGAATCCAATGACTTAAATCAAAGATTAAAGAAGTAGAGGATTCAACACATCATAGTTTATATGCTAAAATCATTTACCAAAGATTAAACAAAGCATAAAACAATGATTATAAAAAGGCAAAGCTTACTTGGTGGTTTAACTTCATTAATCCAAGCTTTAGCTTTCCTTAATGACACTTAGCCTTCCTTAGCTTGATCCCCTTTCTTTTCTCTCAAAATACCTCAAGAAGGGCTTCAAAGATCATCTCATGGGGCTAAGGAATGAGCTTCCTTTTATAGAAAAAGTTGCTCAACGGCTACCTGTCGGTCAGCCGACATCCAGGGGTCGGTTAACCGACACCCCAACGGTCACAAGCCAACGGTCATATTTTCAAAATTTTGCTGACCAAAAAGCATGGTTCGGTTAACCGACATGTTCGGTTAACCGAGGCCTGACCGACAAGCTAGCCGACAATGAAAACAGGGTCAGAAAACACCTCTCTGGAATTCTAACCGAGAGAGCTTCGGTCAGGATCAAAAGCAACTTCGGTTAACCGAGCCTTGACCGACATGCTGACCGACGTGTAAAATATATGATAATGCAGCTCTCTGGAAATTGAACCGACATAGGAGTTTGGTTGAGCTCGGTTCACCGTCGGTTAGCCGAAACCTGACCGACAGGCTGACCGACAGTTTTAACAAAATCCCAACTTTTGCATATTTCAAAGTATTTTCAAGAGGGGATTTTTGGGCCATTAAACCAAGCATGGAAACATGATTTTAAATCAATCTAAGAGCTTTTAAAATCATGAATCATAAAAAGCCAAATATGATTTGAAACTTTAAAATCAATGGCTAGCTTGATTTATCAAAATTCTTTTTCAAATTTAAATGCATCCATGCTTAAAACCAAAACATGCATAAATCATAAGGTTTACAAGATTTAGAACAATGCATGTATAAATCAAGATTTCAAGTTTTTCTAAAACAATGCATGTGTGTGAATTCAAAAGATGAATAAAATGAATAGTGTATCCATCAAATTGCAAGATACAAAATCCTTAACACAAGTTGCTACTCTGGCTCCTACTGCATTTCTCACGGTCTATAGTGTGGTATCGGATGCAATTGCAATCACACCCCTGGTAAAGATTCACTAGGTATCTAGGGTCATTTGCTAATGAACACATCTCATCAAAAGCTTCTGGTGACCCTAGAGTTCGCAATTGATTCATCTACATAAGCAGATTAAGACAAATGTATTAGACTAATGTTATTGAAGTGTAATCCAATAATATCTAGCAATTAAAACGATAATATTTTATATGTCTTACACGTTGTTTGAACAATTTTGCAAATTCTTTTTGTTGTGTCTGCCCGACATCTCCACCTCTTTGATCTTGCACTAAATTCTTGTGTTTCCTACTCAAAATAGCTTTTAATGAATAAGTAAAAGTAGAGAATGAATAAAGGAGTTAACAAGCAATGCATAAATATGGCTAGATTGAAGCACATACTGTAGATACGGCTCCACCTTGGGGTAATTATTTAGCACAAACCAATGAGCCATGTTACACTCTATTTGAGAAGGATCATGTGCCCTTGGCATCAGTCCGATGTGATGGATAGTTTGTTTGAAGACTGACATCCCCGGGCCACGTTCGCCGCCACCATCATCATAATGCTCTACTCGATCAGTTTGCCTTAAATACATTGAGCAAAAAGTGAGACACTCTTTGACAATGTAAGCCTTGGTGATCAAACCTCCAGGCCGAGGATGTCGGCAGCGAACGTGGCCCGGGGATGTCATCTTCAAACAAACTATCTGTCCGTACCCTTTTAGGGTCTTCAGAAACCTTTAAACAACTAATGATAACAATTACGATTTTCAATGCAAGGCAATTGCACTAATACATAAATAATAAATCAATGATCATCAACTATTTCCTTTATATCGGGTACATCCACCGATATTGCACCGGTCCACCAAGCATTGCCTCGCGTGGCAAGTGAACCGATAGATGAACCATCACATTGTTAGACCCCGACCCAGACCAACTCGATCAGTACTAATTAAATAAGTGTTTAGTCTTAAGCGAGTCTTAATACTAGTTGGGTTAGAATGTGATTAGACTTAGTCTGGATTATAACTTTGGGGATTTTGAGGACGTTTAGTATGAGTCAGTCAGGCTTAGGGATGCCCTGAGTACACGTGTGAGAGTAGGTTTCGTTCCAGATATCTTGTTTGATCGTGATTTTTATTTCTCTTGAATGGTTTTATTAATTGTGACAACTTACGTTTTTAACCTGCATGCATTTGAGGCCCAGAAAGCCAAGTTTTGGCCTAATAAGGGTAAATCTGACTATTCATGCTAAATCTGGGCACACTTTTCGAAGTCGTGAAACTATGTCAAAATTATACTTTTCCGAAACTAGATTTTTCGACGATCGTTTTGTTCTTCTTCGTCGACTTCATCCAGGGTCCACAAGACCATGTTTTAAGCGTTTCAAGTTCCACTGCTTAGGGGACCCACTTCCAGACACTATAGAAACTCTTCTTTTCCTTCTTTGCCTTTTTTTCCCAATCTCTACAACTTTTTGACCTAGAGCAAGTTAGTGAAGAAAGTTTTCTTCTTTGGTCTTCTCCCTTGGAAATCATCTAGCATAAGAGCTCCAATCTCCGATCCGACTCCGCAAATCTCTTCCTCTCTTCTCAAGCTTCAGCTGGAGTGTTTTTGGAGCCAAACCATTGCACTATTCATCATCTTCAAGCTCTATCCTCCTTGTTTCAGTTAGCTCTTGGTTGGTGTTCCTTTTCATTCTTTCATTGATGTTCATTTAGCTCACCTAGAGCTTGCTTTTCATGTTTTCAAACCCATTTTTCGAAATGGGGGTTTGTAGTAGCCAAAATGATGATTTTTGTGTGCTCTACTTCGGGGGTTTTGTGTAGATTTCGTGGAGCACCCCATCCTTGTTGTTTTTGTGGAGTTTTGCTTGACATTGGGCCAAGGCAAGTAAACCTTTTAGTTCTTCCTATTACATTGCAAGTTTTAGGGCATTTTACATTGAAATGTTATTCATCATAAAGCTTGTCTTTTCTTGCATGTTATTAATCTCTTTTAGCTTGCTTAATCTTGATAAGCATGGTTGCTAATTACTCTACCTAATCTAGAAGTTTTGTCTTGAATGAAAGCATGTTTCTCAATGGAATACTTTACAAGTTAGTAATACATGAGTTAAATGTAAATGGGTTTGTGATTTTGAAGTTTTGATTGAAATGGGAGTGGATTTTTGTGTGGAAATCATCCCTTGGAAAGCTTGTAGGCTTGGGGAGTGCAGGTGGTGAAAATGTGGAGAGAAGTGTGAAAAATTGAGAACCCTTAGTTCTACCGGGAGTTCTACCGGTAGAAGTGGCTCGAATTTTGGCAGAGAGTTGAGAAAAAATTGGACTCCATAGTTCTACAGGAAGTTCTACCGGTAGAAGTGGCTCGAATTTTGGCAGAGAGTGGAGAAAAATTGAGAACCTTAGTTCTACCGGAAGTTCTACCAGTAGAAGTGCTCCAACCGGTAGTTCTATCGGTAGAGGTGGTTCTACCGGAAGTTCTACCGGTAGAGACGCTTAAACCGGAAGTTCTACCGGTAGAGATGCTTAAACCAGACCGACAGTTACAAAAAAGTACTGTTTTTGAAGGATTTTTGTGGGAATGAAAACTAGACTAGGTTTTAGACTTTTTTATTGACCTTGTGCACTTGGAATTCCAAATGTAATATACCTTCGGGGACACCAAGCTTTATTGAATTCCGACATTTGGTTTTCAATTCCACAAGGGTCAAAGATTGGTCTTAGCCTATGCTTGATAGATTTATGTTTGAACTCTTGTTTTGATGCTTCATGCATCATCATGTTCTCATTTGATTTCCGAGTACAAGTTCGTTTTCAAGATGTGTTTCAAGAATCAAAAGGGAATCATTTCTTAAGTTTGTTAAGCATTTATAAGATGCTATTTTGCTAGTCTTGCCGTGTTATGTTTGGTAAATGATTTCCCACTTGTTTTGTCGTGTTCTCGAACGTGTATTTGTGCATTCATGATATAAGTGAATACCACTGAGCTTGGACTGCCCTTTTAGCTTGATCCACTACCTGGGGGTCCTTAAACATGTGGACTGTCTGTAGACTAGTCGTGTATTATATTACACATTGTACGTATTCGTGATTCGGTTCAGCGGCCGGATACCCCATCTACCTTGTGTGGCGTGGGATCGTGTTTTTCGTGTCGTGCTTGTCGTGCGTGCTTGCTCTTGTCATCATGTATGACGGAGAAAGGATGAGCTCAATGTGGATTTATCTTTTCATGATATTATAAGTATTCATGTTAGTTTCGTAAACTTGAAACGTGTATCTAACTCTTGAACTGTTTTAGCATTATTTCTCATATTCATGCCTAAATTTTTTATCTGCCAAACCGTCGTGTTTGATGCTTGTTATTTTGGTGTCCAGGTGCAGGAGAGTTCACGCGTGACAAGGAGTGCCCGGAGAAGGCTATTGAGCCACCCCTAGCACACGACTGGCAGCCCAACGACGTCATCTAAACGCCGGTCGGGATCTTGATTCTCGTTTTGCCTGGTTTGGGTTATCTTGTGGGATTATAACTGTTGTATTGGCCTCTGTTGGCCTCTCAGGGTTTTGTAATTGGAAGTAAAAATACTTGCTTAAATGTTGAAACTTAATCATGGTAGGAATGCTGTGTTGACATTCTCTTTTGATACCAAGTCTTGATATTATATAATTCTCTTGTATCTCATTGTTTAAGATTTGTGTGACACGTTTTGCTACACGCTTCCGCATACCCATTCATGTGAGCTCGACCCGCGTCTTGGGATCCTCACCGCGGAAACCTGTGGGAAAATAAAAGCGGCGGTGTGTTTTGTGGTAGTTAATCATGACGCCGCGCAGTCGCGGGCCTGGGTCTCGGTCCGGGGGTCGCGACACACATCAAAGAAAGCAGGAGGAAAAATCCTCTCCAGCTTGCACAATATTAAAACTATCTGCTCCTCCAATTTTTTCAAATCATCGTGTCTCTGTGTTTTCGAGCAAAGGTCTTGGAAAAAGCTGCCTAACTCAAACAATGTTGTACATATATCATTATTCAGAAAACCGCGCATGCCAATAGGAAGGATGCGTAGGATAAGGATGTGGCAATCATGGCTCTTTAAACCAGCTAATTTATCATTTTTCGAGGTTACACACCTCAAGAGGTTCACCACATAGCCGTCTGGGTATTTGATCGACTTCAAGAATTCATAAAATCCATCTCTATGTTTTGGTTCCAGAGTGTAAGAGGCATGCGGCTTCACGCTGGATCCATCGCCCCTCTCCAATAGATGCAACTCTGGCCTAATGCCCATATTTTCAAATCCTTACGCGCTTTCTCGATGTCCTTGTTTTTGGCATTTATGCCCAAAATTGTTCTAACCAAAGCTACACAGATATTCTTCTCAATGTGCGTAGGATCAAGGTTGTGTCAGAGTTTTTTGTACTTCCAGTAGGGCCATTCAAATATGATGTTTTTCTTTGTCCAATTCGGTTCTCCAAAGTCACGCGATCTTTTGTTATTCTTGCCAAACTTGACCGGCGCTAGTTCTTCTGGCCGGTCTAGTACCTTTTGCCCCCGGTAAATCCAAAGAATTCTTTTCACGCTCAGGCTGACCGTTGAAGGCCTTGCTTCTACACCATTGGTGGTTCAGTTCCAAGTATTTTCGATGGTTGTTGACACAAAAAAAGTCACTTTGCCACCTCGACATCAAGAAGCCACATGAAGCTGCATCCTACTACAAACAACCAATGCTACTTCAAGCATTAGATCTTATCAGAATCAAACAAAAACTACAAGATCCTTCAAAACAGCCAAAAACATGAAGTTTCGGGTCATTCCCACATCATTTGGCCTAACTTCACTCCTTCGACAGCTAAACAAGCGCTCCTGGTGGCGACAGTGTCGAAGACATCAAAACTTCGATCAGAGCCTACGGATGGTTCCAAAATACCTCCAAAAGGCTCCTTGTCAAGTTTCAAGTCCAACCGACAACGTTTGACCCTCCATCAACCTTCGAGCAACAAAATCAAGCCTCTCGGTGGCGAGAACCACCGAGGCCATCACTCATCAAACAAAGCATATGAGTGGCTTCAACATGCTTCCAAAGGGCTGCACGTCGAATTTCAGGTCATTCCAACAACGTTTGACCAGACTTCACCGCTCCGAAACAAAATCAAGCCTATCGGCGGCGGAGCACCCCGGGACCATGACATCCAAATCGGAGCTAATGGATCATCTCAAAATGACTCCAATAGGCTCCCTGTCAAATTTCAAGTCAATCGGACATCGGTTGACTGCACATCAAAGCGCGACATCTTCCCCGCGACAGAATCAAGTCTAGCAGCGAAGGGACCCTGAAAGGCTTCAAAACTCAAATAAAAGCCCATGGTTGGTCCTATCCACTGCTCAAAAGGCTTCACCTCAAATTTCAGGTCATTTCGACATCATTTGACCTAGTTTCGACTCTTGACGGAAAATCGACTACAAAGTCTTCGACTTTTCCAAAAAAATGGGAAACTTTGTGCTTTGGTTTTGCGCGGGTTCTCGTCAAGTTTTCTCCAAGAAAATCAAGTCAATAATTGAGGGAAAATGTCAAGAAAAATATAGAAGAAAAAAGGAACGAAAAAGACGAAGAAATAGCCGAAAAGCGGCGACCAAAGGGGACAAAACCCCCATGGTCGCCGGCGACCCTAAAAATCTGGGTCGCCGGATTTCCGCCGGATGGCCTGTTTTCCGATCCTCTTCGCGTTTCAGAAGTTCCAGCCCATGTGATTTTCCAAAATCCAATTTTTGAAGTACGAAAACCACTAATCTTCACCAACATCTCGGATCTGCCGTCAAGAGCATGAAGTCATCATTGATCGCTGCAAGATCGCCAACTGGCTGACCAAGAGAGTACACTTTCTGTCTGACCGATCGAGAAATCGACAAGACAGATGTCACCGGCCCACTGACATCATCAATGTCTGAAATTGCATCGCCATCTGACATCAAAATAAATGTGGATCCATCGGCGATCGTCACCTGAAGAATTCCAAAAGACACGGCTGGCCCGCGACTCTTCAAATGCCTCGGCGACCACTTAATGATGTTAATTGACCCATTTTATGACAACTTAATGCGGTCATTAACCCATTATTTTGGACGGCCCAATCAGATTCAAGGAAAAAGGAGTTACAAGCCCAAGCAATCATGGCATTAAAGCCATGAAACTCCTCTCATCATGGAGATTAAAGGCGATTAGATGCCCATCATTCTCCATTGGCCAATCACAAGCCAAAAAAAAGGAGTTACAAAATCAAGAAATAAAAACTTGTAACTCCTCCCATCATGGAGCATCAATGCCATCAAACCTCTCATGATGGCCATCAATGCTCATAAACCACCCCATGGCTACCAAAAGCCTATAAAAGGGGGTTCATTCCAAAGAGACTAGAGAGACACATCCACACCAACACACATCCACAACAAGAAGGCCAGAGTCTGGAAAATCCCAGAGAAATTCTGAAGAAGTCCTGCTACTTTGCTGCAAGAAACACCACAAGGTGATCGAAGTCCCTTGGGGGGCCACCCCCCTATGGCAAAGTTCTTCCTCTTCTTCTATCCAACATGGCCTAAACGCGGTTTTTCAGTCCGTTTACTCGGTTTTTCATTGGATATAGGACCTCTCCTTGGTCTTTGTCCTCTAAAAAGCTGAGGTCCAAGCCAAGTCAAAGAATCGAAGCATCAAGCGTTATCATCTGAAGGATGATGGCGAAGTCCATACATGACTTGCGACCATCGATCTGAACGAATATCCACAATCTCCTGAGAAGTTAGATCCCTTTTCTTTCTTTTCTATTGTATTTTGTATTTTTTTTAAAGAGACAAAAGAAAATTCACAATTCTTGTCTTTCACTATTGATGAGATTTGTAAATCGCCTATCATGGAAAAAAATCGCCTTTTACGGCAAAATCGCCTTTCACGGCACAAAACCGTCTTTCACGGCACCAAATCGCCTTTCACGGCAAACAAAAAAATCGCCTCTTACGGCATTCAAAAATAACTTGTCTCTTTTCTTAAATATTTATGCAATTTGAAAAGTTAGAAAAAAGAGTTGATTTCCTTTCTACTTGTGAAGGTGAATCTCCGGATCATCATCACTTTAAATTCCAAGTAGAATAGAAAATTCGGCATACCCGTACAAAAAATGTTGATACCCGCTTTTCTCCTCTGTCGGACCCCGGCAGCCCCCGGGGCGGAAGGAGAGGACGAAAGCCGGGTCCATCAAGTTGGCATACCCGGTGGGACCCGTTTATTTGAGAACATTATGCTTCGATTCCTTGGCTCCTTTCTAGTTGGTGGCCTATGTTGGATCTTGCATCTTTAAAAAAAAACATGAGATGGGGTTTCATTCACTCTTTCTCATTTCAAAAAAAAAAAATTCTGATTTCTCTTTTTTGGATGCAATTTTGAGAAACTTTGATCATCTCTTCTTCGAACTTGATAGCTCACAGAAATGTTTGCAGCTATTATTCGTATTGGGGATTGGGCAATCTTTTCTCTTTGATGAGTCCGATAGGGGTTTTAAAAAAATCTCATTTCAAACTCTTCCAAAAAAAATCTTATTTCACTTTTTTGGATTCAATTTTGAGAAACTGTGATCCTCTCCTCTTCGAACTTGATAGCTCACAGAATTGTTTGCAGCTATTGTTCTTATCGGGGAACGGGCCATCTTTTCTCTTTAATGAGTTCGATAGGGATTTTCAAAAAAAAAAAAATATCATTTAAAAAAAATCAGTTTTCTCTCTTTTGGATTCAAATTTGAGAAACTTTGGTTTTTCCTTTTCGGATTTAGCGTTCGCAGAAATGTTTGAGCCTATGTTCGGATTGGAACACCATTCGCTCTCTTTGATGAGTTCATTAGAAATTTTTCAAAACAAAAAAAAAAGTTCAAAAAAAAAAAAAAAAACCACTAAGGTTGCACCAATTGCGTTCTTTGACCAAAATGGATCTAAGAAAAGCCTTGTCCAGAGTGTGGAGGCAGTTAGACTGCTCGAGGCAAGGGTCCTCCAAGCGGGTTCATTAAGTAATCCTACCCTTACCTGGGGGCTGACCTATCTACTAAGGTTTCATAAGACCGAATTGGAAACCTATGTGCACCTTTCAAAAAAAAAACCTTCAAAAAAAAAAAAAAAAAACTCCTTCAAAACAAAAAAATTTTCCGTCACTTTTGAGTTCAGGATTGAGAAATCTTGATTCTCTCCTTTTCGGATTTAATGCTCGCAGAAATGTTTGAGCCTATGTTCGGATTGGAGCACTATTTTCTCTCTTTCATGAATTCAACCTTGACTTTTCAAAAAAAAAAAAAAAACTTCCATCACTTTTGAGTTCAGAATTGAGAAATCTTGGTTCTCTTCTTTTCGGATTTAGCGCTCGTAGAAATGTTTGAGCCTATGTTCGGATTGGAACACCATTTGCTCTCTTTGATGAATTCAATCTTGACCTTTCAAAAGAAAAAAATTCCGTCATTATTGGGTTCACATCCGAGAAATTCTGGTTCCTTCCCTTTCGGACTCAGTGCTTGCAGAAATGTTTGAGCCTATGTTCGGATTGGAATACCATTTACTCTCCTTTATGAATCCAATCTTGACCTTTAAAAAAGAAATCCCATCTTGTGCCATTTCCAAGGATGCGATTTGCAACATTTGTGCCTAACGGTGCTAGGACGCCCTTTCGGGTCTACTGTATTCACGACCAACACATTTGTATCTCCAACCTTATATAATTTTACTTCGAGTGAGCCTTGTTTCTCGGTAATTTGAATTAAGGTCTGTAATTGCTTCTAGCAGTCACTGGAATACTCACCCTGAGCCTACCATACTTGCATTTAGAACAATTGTACCTCCTATGGCCTTTTGTCTTCTTCATCTTGCTTGGGCTGGACCATGTCCCCTCTAGCAATTTAAAAAGACAAAACCATAGTTATTCTCCATTTATGATCACTATATTCTTGTGATTACTAATGGATTTGGTCTTGTTTCAGAAGTTTTCCAAACTAACAATGGCAGCTTCATTGACCATCACTTTTGATGAGAACAAGTACCAGCTCATCCTTCAAGATAAGCAAAAGAAGTGCACTCATAAGCGCCCTGCCAGCTGCCGAAGCGTCATCTCCCTCGGCAACTCTCAAAGAACCGGGTCGACCTCTACTCCCCGGACCATCCTCTTCGGGTCGCTGGGATCATTCCCACTCCCCGTAGAAGAAACTGTACCTGCCAAGAAGCAGAAAACCGCCTTGCAACGTGTCACTACTATGGCACCAAGGACAAACACGAAGAATCCTGAATCTCGTGGCACTCCCACGAAGCCTCAACCAACAAGAAACTAGGTCTGCCCCAAGACCTGGTCCCCGAGACCTTCATCAAAACAAAGGAGGTCCCGAACATCTACAAAGCCAGCGTACCTGGCCCCTCTCAAGGAGAACCAATTCTATCCTCTCTCTTACATGAAAGAGGAGAAACCTACCCTCCGTCAAACAACCAAATCAACCCAGCATGAGCCGGCTTGCTCTTACAAGCCCAAAATCAAATCATGCATCGTAAGGCCTCCGCAAAAACCCGCTGAAGCCTGCACTCCTGCGAATCAACCCTTGATTTCAATAGGGGCCGAACTCACGAAATTCAAAGCCTCACTGTGACAGGCAAAGGACCGCGTCCGGATCTTGTCCATGCCTAGCTTCAAAGAAGATAAGCTCGGATGCTGCACACGGGGGACTACATCCTTCATCGCCAGAGCCCAGCCAGAGCTCACCGAAGCTCAAATTGCTCGTCGTATACGTCGCCGCGCGGCATATCGACAGAAGAGACTAGAGAAGCAAAAAACCCAGCATTCTACCCTTCAGGTCTCTAAAAAATGGGTCGAGAAAGAAAGACCTAACCAAGTTGTTGCTGTCCATATGGTTGGCAAAACCAGAAAAACCCAGAAGCCAGCAACTAAAATTTGTGTCAGACGTCCAGTGACTCGTAGCGTCTCCCGGACACGAAGACATCTGGAAGAATCCTCCACTCCATCAAGCCAAGGACATCAGAGTAACCCTTCCTCAAGCTCTTCTACCAAAAGAATGAGCTCCAGCTCGGTTACTAGGACGATTTCTTTGTTCGAATCCCGAGGGATGAACGTCCTGGCTACAAATTCTGAGCCACCCCAAAATCCACCTCCTAATGAGACGATCGCACGCATCCAACAATTGGAGCAAGGTCAACAAAGGATCGAGGCTCTCATGGAAAATCTTCTTCTCGCTTTTCAGCATCAAGAAAACAATAAAGCTTCTCCGAATCATCAAGATGACGAGGCCAATGCAGTAAACAATGAGTCACGCGCCCTTACCAAAAAGGACGTTGACGATATCCTCGCCAAAGCAAAAGAAGAGGATACACTGAAAGAACACGGGATCAAGCCACCCTATCCCCTATGAATGGACTCGGTTCCGTTCCCTGTAAAATTCAAACAACCTACTCTCCAAACATATACAGGGAAAGGTTCAACCAGACAGCATGTCATCCACTTCAAGATCCTGACGGGAGCTATCGCGGATCAAGATGCCCTCAAGATTCGTCTCTTTGCAAGTACCCTAAAAGGTACGGCCTTTGATTGGTATTCCACTCTGCCGGAAGACTCCATCCAAAACCGGGCCATGCTGGAGACACGCTTCCTTACCCATTTCAAAGGTGAGGATCATCCTGTTACTACGGTTCAGCTCTGCAGCCTAAAATAGGGAGAGAATGAGTCAACATACGACTTCATTCACAAGTGGAAGGCGATGGCGTACAAGTACTCAGATGTGGTGCCACAAGCGTCGCTAGTCAACATTTGCCATAACAACATGAGAGCAAGGATCCGCTCCATGATCATCGGTAACAAATCAAAGAACCTGGGAGAACTCCTAGAAGCTTCAAAGAAGGCTGAAACGGTGATCAAAGACCTCAACAGTCAGAAATCATCAAAAAAAGAGCCGACTGCCATTACGACTTCAAAACCAAAGAAAAAAGAGGTTCTTAATGTGCAAATCAAGTCAGCTCCTCAGCAGCCAAAGAAAGTTGAAAACAAAGCTGCAGGTAAAAGACCTGAACTTTCTGATGCCTTCAAAGAACGTGTAGAAAAGCAATACCCGTTCAATAAAGATGTTGAAGAAATCTTTGAGGCTCTCTTAGCAAATGACAAACTCACCTTGCCCGAGCCCAAAAGACCGGGAGATGTTGGCAAAACCAACGATCCTCGGTATTGTCCATACCACCAGATGGTCTCGCATCCTCTCAATCAATGCTTTGCTGTGAGAGAGAAGATCAATGAGATGTGGAAAAATGGAGTTGTCACCTTTGATAAAAGCTACAGGTTTGCCTCCGTTAACATGGTGTCATATGGGCAAACTTCAAAATCACCGAAGCAGAAAATCACTACTTCATGCAAGGTGATAAAAATGGTTCAAATGTCCCAAGAGTTGGTTTCCTATCCAACACCAGATGGACAACCCATATGGGTGCATCCCGGTCTCCTAGAAGATGAAAATTGGGAGATCGTCAAAATAAAGTCGTCTGCTTAACAGCGAAGGCAAGCCAAGAGACAACTCTGCAAGCTCAAACAGCAGCAGAAGTTTAACCAAAACAAGAAGTCCCTGAAAAGGCAGAAACCTCTTCCACTGCTTCACTAGGGGCAATGGAAGAATCCCTTCCCAACGCTTCAAAGGCTGTAAGAAAATTCACCCTTGGTGATTTCATGCCACCTCATTACAGAAATGAAACTGCGCAGGGGGCATTATACTCTTGCAACTCGGTAATTGGATTCTCCATGGATGGATACGAGTCCAGTGACACTGCCAGTGATACCGATGAGTGGGAGGAACCCTTGAAATAGGTGAATACCTCTCCGATGAGGAATGGATTCCCGAGTATCATCTTATGCCAGTAATCTGGTATAACCCATTATAGCCTTAAGGATCTTGGTATGATGATGAAGAAGACCAAGATCCTGTTCAAGAAAATGATGTTGATCCAGCACCGGCCAACGCTCCAGTGGAACCCGACATTGATGAACCACAAGGAGCAGATGATGAAGAAGATTTGGCTCCTATGCCTGATCTCGAAGAATATGCAAGAATCTTGCAACATCTTGCCATAGAGTGAGAGCAAGGTCGCATCAACAGTCTTCGTCACGATCAAAATCCAGAACCAGAAATCCCTGAAAATCAATGGGAACTTTCTCCTTCAACTCCTGAAAATGGAGAAAACTGCTGGATCAATGATCCTCTTACATCCGAGGATGAGTTCGACTCCCAACAGTCTATACTAGGGGCATCTCCAATCGGGATAACCTGTAACGTGATAGCTCGGGATGATAGTGCCTCTGAATCTTCATCTGCCGAAGACACGTACTCCCCAACTGTTGGTATATCTTCCGGAGCTACATTTTCTCAGGTGACTTCCACTGAGATATCATCTTCTTATCCTTCTTCTCCAGAAACTGTGACATCAGAGCTCATACCTCTTCCGATTGATCATCTTGAAGAAGCTCCAGCCGATGAAGTCTTCTTCAATGAAAATCCGGTCAACTGGTCCAAGATACCCGATCTCATAGATGATGTTTGGACCGATAAAGAGAAGTTGCTGGATGTTGTTCAGGACTTGTTCCCGGAATATGCTCTGTCCAACGCGATCACTGAAGATAGCAACACTGCTATAGAGACGTCTTCAGCAAATGACAAGGATCAACCCCTTGATCCCGAGAGTAATCTTCCAAAAGAAGACCCTTCTCTAAAAGCTTTTGAAGTTGGTAGAGGTACCCGCTCTGCCCGGGATTACCACAAAAATTACAACCAACATTCTTCTTCTTATGTAAATCCTTCGGGAAAGCAAGTTGTAAACACCCCAAGTGGCAACAATAATGAAAATGCAGGCCCAAAGGAGGCTTTCAAGTACGATTTGATTGAGCACTTCAACCACATACCTGCACGACTGCACATCCTTGACTTATTACGAATGTCTCCACAAACTCGTGATAGTCTCATTTCAGAATTACAAAGGCTGAATACGGATGTCGACAAACATGCCCCACAAGTCCTACAAATTGAAATGGACTATAGGGTCAAAAAATCAAGTGCTTCCTCAAAGGAAGAAAAGAACAAAGCTGAGGGATCACGCATTGAATGCCTCTCGGTTCAAAAAGCAGCAAGTGCAACAATTGCCTTCAATAAGGATGATCTCCTGCTAGGCGAGACAAAGCACAACCGACCCATGTACTTCACGGGGTACGTCACAGAGATGCCAGTATACAGAGTCCAGATCGACCTGGGTTCTGCACGCAACCTCATCTCTACTTTAGCACTCGAAGAGCTGGGCATCCCACCTAGCAAGATGAGTCACACGTCTGTATCCATCTTTGGATATGACGGGAGCGCTGAAAGGCCTATCGACAAAATCAGGTTCAAGTTGCAAATCGTTGATTTTATTTCTGAAGTCATTGTATATGCAATAAGGACCCCTTCATGCTACAATATTCTTCTTGGACGCCCCTGGATACACGAGAATGGTGTCGTCCCTTCAACTCTACATCAGTGCATCAAGTTCGTAGGCAACGACGGCTTGATACATCGAGTGTTTGCAGACAAAAATCCCTTCAAAGGCAAGACTGTCCATTTTACAGATGCTTAGATGTATAATGATGGAAAAGAAGAACAGGAGGAAGAAACAACATCCTTTGCCGAAAATCTCCAGAAAGATAAAGGCAAGGCTCCTCAGCAATCATTGGAAGAAAAAAAACCTTCCAGCAAATCAGAAGAGAGCAGTCATTCTCCCTTCGTCGTCTCTTTCAAATCTTCAAAGCCTTAGGTAATCACCACCAAAGCAAAGAAGAAAAAACAAAAGGCTGGGGTTAAGTTTGCTGTCTCCTTTGTGTCTATAATGCATGACACAGATTCAGACTCAGAGCCAGACGACGACACATCGTCAAGCCAAGCTGATACTCAGTGAAATCAACCTGCTCTCACTCCATTGGAGACACCTGCCGACGTAGAAGATCCTACGTCTGCTTCCTTCGTTGTTCTGGCAACTCTGGCAAAAGAAAAAATAATCTTCTTCCACAGATCGGGAGTCTCTCCACCAAATTCTCCGCTTGAACCTTTCCAAAACGAAGATATGCCTCAACTATTCCAATATAGTCAAATAGCACAAGCAATCATGAAGAAAATGGGCTACGACACTCAGAATCCGACTGGTTTGGGAGGTGGCCGAGGTATTCTCACACCATTGGAACCCACCCTGACCAAAAGTCAACCGGAAGATTCAAAACTCCACCGTCATAAAGACAAGTCTTCATACGGGTTGGGGTATGATCCTACCACTCCCATGAGACAGTTGACACAAAGGCTGCAAAGTCGTTTTGCCGACGAAGCCTCAACATCTCGTGTCCATGAAGACATTGATCTCCCTGGATATCTCTTTGAAGAGTCAACCGTCAAGGATCCAGGAAGCTCCTCCAATTCGTATGATTTCTCTGAAAATGAAGAGGAATTGTCCGATGACACAGACGCGCAGTTTTCTGACCCAGAAGAACCATCGTCTCCAAAAGAAGTACCCTACTTTGACCCAATTTTAATAGGTGATTGGGATCATCTCATTGCAAGTCTTGAGAAGAGTACTGATCAAGAAGACCCATGGACAGAAACAGAGCCTCGGTCTATAAATGCTTCAGAAGGTCTTATTGAGTTGGAAGCCTTCGAAAATATTGTGGAGGAACCACCTTCAAACCTTCCAACAGAAGATCATGTTCAAAAGATAGACTTGGGAACACCTGATAACCCACATCCTGTATTCATAAGCAAGAATATAAAGGATGATGAGTTACCCAAGTATATCTCTTTTCTTCGCTAATTCGTTGATTGTTTTGTATGGTCTTATGCTAAAATGCCCGGCTTAGACCCCAAAATAGCAGTCCACAAACTCAAGCCCTTCAAACAAGGCCAAAGAAGATTCCGTCCTGGCGTGATGGACAAAATTGAGCAAGAAGTTCAGAAACTCAAAAGCATTGGCTTCATCCTCGAGGAACAGCATCCTGAATGGTTGGCCAACATCGTCCCCGTGACAAAGAAAAATGGGCAGATAAGGGTCTGTATCGACTACAGGGACCTGAATAATGCATGCCTTAAAGATGAATTCCTGCACCCCATACTGGAGGTGATAATTCACAACACCTGTGGGTTTGAGTGAATGACATTCATGGATGGATTCTTTGGCTACAATCAGATAAAGATTGTCGCGACCCCGGACCGGGTTTATGGCCTAATCCGGGATCGGGACTAAATAATGAATGGAAACAATAGAGATAAAAATATAATAGTATGTTTGATGCCAAAACGTACACGGGTTAATTAAGAACGCACATCACCCGTGCACATGATTTCCCACAGGTGTCAGCGGTAAGGATTTCACATTCACAAGGATACTTGGTTAAATTGCGGAAGCGTGTAGCAAATAAAGATGTAATTCATTTCCAAAATAACAAGGTGGATTACATTTAAGATAATGAGTATCAGAATGAGCAATGTTCATTAGCGTAACCCAAAAGTACTGTTAAAGTTTAACAAAAGATCATTTAATTACAATCCCCAAAATTAGAGGCCAATAAAGGCCAATATAGACAAAACAATATACACCAAAATGTCAATTAGTGACACCCCCAAAATGTTTCGAATCTCAACAACCGGATGTTTAGATAACATCGTCGGCACGCCACTAAACTAGCTGATGTGGTTCTCCAACCGCCTCCTCTGGCTCCTCTTCGGGATAACCGACAACGGGACCTGAGTACCAAAGCAAAGGATCAGACACGACGGTCTGGCAGGTGGGTGAAAAGATATAAACATTCAAAAATAAAAGCTTTTACCTTGGAAAACATATGAACCTGTTTAAACAATGACTTTCAAGAAGTAAATGAGTCATTTAATTGAAAACACATATGCAGTAATAAAACATGTAAGGTAACCAAGGAAATCGGAAAACAAGCAAGATGGCATCCACAAGAAGCTAAATCCTCTATCATCGGAATGATAAGAGCAAGCATATCAAGGAGTTAACCTCAGTCACCGAAATGAGGAGGAACAACGAAATTTACATATACATATACTATATACGGGACATGACCACGGTAGCGAGCCGGGCATCAGGAACCATAGTAGCAATCTGCGGTATCGGGACAAGACCACGGTTAATAAACTGGGTAGCGGGATCCAAACTGCAGCTGGCGGGACAAGTGGGGGATCTCCAAATCAGTGCATCAGACTGACAAGGTTATCCAAGCTTAGTGGTGCTGACTCATATGTCAAATCATATAAACCAAGTCACGTGTAAAACAAATCAAGAGCAAGAATGTAACTGGGCAAGACGGGGGTGCTCAAAGGCACACTGTCATATCAGGTCGGGCATGCCTGTCAAGGCTAGTAGAACAGTTCAAGTACACTTTCAAGGCATTCGGGATTGATAAATCATAAATCATAAATTTCGGAGATAAAAAGGTGAAACAAACTTTTGAAATATTGGAACAGTATCGGGGTTTAAAACTCATTCAAGGTGAATAGGGATCCCGTATGTCTGTATAATAAAGAAAACTTGGTACTTTTTGAATTTGGAAGACATGCCGGGTTCCTTATACAATTTAGTAGTCTCAATGCTTAAACGAATCTCTGTGATGTGGTCTCTCTCTCGATCGGGCTCCCAACAAACCTTTCATCTCTGCTTCGAACACATTCCCAGGTGAGCGGTGCCCATTGCTCTCAGAAAGGTTCACAAGCAATGGGATGGAAGCTCCCTTCAAACCCCTTTATTCATAGAATTCAGAGAAATTCGGTTGCCTTGCGGTCAGATGGCGGTTAGCCGTCAGTGGATCCGGCGGTTAACCGCTGGCTGATCGTGAGGCTGACTGCGGGATTGCAGCTCTCTGGAATTGTAACCGTTTCAATTCCGTTGGCTGGCGGTTAGCCGTTGATGGATTCGGCGGTTAGCCGCTAGCTGACCGCGAGATTTCAGCTCTCTGGAAAAGTAACCGAAACTGCTTGGGTTAGCTGGCGGTTAGCCGCTGATGGATTCAGCGGTTAGCCGCTAGCTGACCGTGGAGTTGACCGCGAGATTGTAGCTCTCTGAAAAAGTAACCGAAACTGCTTCGGTTAGCCGCCAGTCACCAGACGGCTAGCCGCTTGGTAACCGCTGGCTGACCACCAGTCACGGGAACTCCTCACTGGGTTCATATTTGTTGACACAAAAAATGTCACTTTACCTCTTCAAC
Organism: Umbellularia californica; assembly: GCA_028538565.1. Lineage (NCBI taxonomy): Eukaryota > Viridiplantae > Streptophyta > Magnoliopsida > Laurales > Lauraceae > Umbellularia > Umbellularia californica. Next base: position 34,946,651 of record JAPQWN010000005.1, on the reverse strand, counting down.
ATCAAGAAAGCTGCATGAAGTCGTAACCTGCCATAAATAGGCAATGCAACTTCTCCAAAAAATCAAATCTTGTCAGAATCAAACAAAAACTGCAAGATCCTTCAAGACAGCCAAGGGAGGAGTACACAAGGAGTTTCGGGCCATTTCAGAATCATTTCGCCTAACTTCGCTTCTCCGACAGCTAAATTAACGCTCTCGGCGGCGACATCATCGAAGACGTCAAAACTTCGATCAGAGCCTACGGATGACTCCAGCATGTCTCAAAAGGGCTCCATGCCAAATTTCAAGTCAAACCGACAACGTTTGACCCTCCATCAATGCTCGAGCAGCAAAATCAAGTCTCCCGGCGGCGGGAACCACCGAAGTCTTCGCTCATCAAACCAAGTGCATGAGTGGCTTCAACATGCTTCCAAAAGGCTGCACGTCGTATTTTAGGTCATTCAGACAACATTTGACCAGGTTTCGACGCTCCGAAAGAAAATCAAGCCCACCGGCGGCGGAGGTCCCCGGGACCATGGTTTCCAAGACATAGCCTGTGGATCATCTCAAAATGACTCCAATAGGTTCCCTGTCAAATTTCAAGTCAATCGGACGTCGGTTGACCGCACATCAACGCGCGGCATCTCCCTCGCGGCAAAATCAAGTCTACTGGCGACGGGACCCCAAACGGCTTCAAAACTCAAACAAAAGCCTATGGTTGGTCTTATTTATTGCTCAGGAGGCTTCACCTCAAATTTCAGGTCATTCCGACATCGTTTGACCAAGTTTCAGCTTCTGGCGGAAAATCAGCAGCTCTACGCGACAAAGTCTTCGGCTTTCCCGGAAAATTGGAAACTTTGCACTCTAAAAATGCAAGGATTCTCATCAGGTTTTCTACAGGGAAATCAAACCAATAAATGAGAAGAAATGTCAGGAAAAATACAGAAGAAAACGGTGACGAAAAAGACTGCAAAACGGACCAAAAAGGGGAGAAAAACCCCCAGGGTCGCCGGCGACCCTGGCCCATGGTCGCCGGCGACCATGGAAGTCCGGGTCACCGGATTTTTCGCCGGTGACCCGTTTTTCCGTCCCTTTTCGCGTTTCGCACACTTTGGCCCTTGTGGTTTCCTAAAAATGTGATTTTTAGTGCTTGAAATTGACTCATATCCGACGACATCTCAGATCCGCCGTCAAAATCATAAAATCATCATTGATCGCTCCAAGATCGCCGACCGGTTGACCTAAAAAGTGCTCTTTCTGTCCGACCGATCGAAAAATCGACAGGACAGATGTCACCGGCCCGCTGCTAGCTATCAATGTCTGAAATTACACAGTCATCCGATGTCGATCAGCATGTAGATCCATCGGTGATCATCTCCAAAAGAATCACTAAAGACGCGGCGCGGCCCGCGACTCTTCAATTGCTCGGCGACCATTTAATGCAGTTAATTGACTAGCTTTATTGCAGTCATTAATTCATTTCTTTGGACGGCCCAATTAGAAGCAAGCATCCAGGAGTTACAAATCAATTAAGTCATGGCATTCAAGCCATGAAACTCCTCCCATTATGGTAATTAAGGTGATTAAAAGCCCTTAATCTCCATCGGCCAATCAGATTCAAGGAAAAAGGAGTTACAAAATCAAGAAATAAATCTTGTAACTCCTCCCATTAAAGCAATTAAAGCCCATAAAAGCTCTCCTAAATGGCTACCAAAAGCCTATAAATAGGAGAGCATTCCATTGAAATCCAGAGATCGGAAAGAATCCAGAGCTCGTATCCAGAAGAGAATCGAATCCAGACGGATCAAACACAGAAAATCCAAAGAAAGAAAAAGAGAGAAAAACTCTGCTGAAGTTCTGCACCGGCCACCACTACAAGGTGACAAAAGTCCCTTGGGGGGTGCCCTCCCCCCAAGGTCCTTCGCCTTCTCCTCCTGCTTCCAAAAGGCTTAGACGTGGCTTTTCAGCCCGTCTACTTAGCTTTTTATTGGACATAGAACCTCCTCTTGGTCTTTGTCCTCTAAAAATCTGAGGTTATAGCCAGGCCAAACGAATCAAGAGCATCCACTGTTCTCATCTGCATGGATGATGGCGAAGCCCACACATGGCTTGCGACCGTCAATCTGAACTAGTCCCCCACAATCTCCTGAAAAGTTAGATCCTCTTTTTCTTGCTTTTCATTGTAGTTTGTATTTTTCTAAAAGTGACAAAAATCACAACTCTTATCTTTCATTATTGATGAGAATTGTAAATCGGCTATAAATGCCAAACAAAATCGCCTTTCACGGCAAACCAAGAAAATGTCTCTTTTCTTAAATATTTGTGCAATGGAGTTGAAAGAAGTTGATTTCCTTTTTACTTGCGAAGGTTGATCTCCGGATTACCACTTGCAATTCCAAGTAAAATAGAAAATCTGGCACACCCACACAAAGAAATGTTGATGCACGCTTCAGCCCCCCGGGCGCGAAAGGGGCCGGACCCGACGGACTCCCACGTCCGCCGACCCCGGTAGCACCCTCGGCAGGAGCGCGTTCCATCAAGCTGGCACACCCGGTGGGACTCGTTCATTTGAGAACACGGTGGTCGGAAATGAAATATTTGCATATCATACTTTTTGCTCTATGCTTATACTTCTTTTCCGGATTCCTTGGCTGCTTTCTAGCTGGTAGCCTATGTTGGATTTTGCATCCTAAAAAAGAAACGAGATGGGATTTTTTGGAAATTTCTAATTCTTCAAATTTATTTCCACTCTTTCTCTTTTCAAAAAAAAATAAAAATAAAAAAAAATCAAATTTCTCGTTTTGGATTCAAAATTGAGAAACTTTGATCCTTTCGCTTCTGGGCATGTGTGCTCGCGGAAATCGTTGAGCCTGTGTTCGGATCGGGGATTGGGCCATCGTTTCTCTTCGATGAGTCTGTCAGGGATCTAAAAAAAAATTTAAATAAATAAATAAAAAGACATAGACCACTAAGGTTAAACCAATTGCGTTCTTTGATCACGATTGATTCAAGAAAAGCCTTGTCTAGAGTGTGGAGACAGCTTGACTGTTCTAGGCAAGGGTCCTCCAAACGGGTTCATTAAGTAATCCTACCCTTACCTGGGGGCAATTCTATCAATTGAGGTTTCATAAGACCGGGTTAGGAGGCCTATGTGTACTCTCTCGTCTTTAAATCTTAAAAAATTAAAAAAAATAAAAAATAATAAAAAATAAAAAAAAAGATTTTCAAAATTTTTTTTAAAGAAAATAAAATATAAATAAAATAAAAATAAAAAAAATAAAAAAAAAGATTTAAAAAATCATTTCAAAAAAAAAATCTTCAAAAACTCGTCACTTTTGGATTCAGATTCGAGAAATTGTGGTCTCTTTCCTTCTGAGTACTGGCGCTCGCGGAAATCGTTGAGCCCATATTTGAATCGGAATGCCACCTGCTCTCTTTGACGAATCCATTTCTGACCTTTCAAAACAGAGAATCCCATCTCATGGATGCGATCTCCAACATTTGTCCATAAGCGGTACTAGTACGCCCTTTCAGGGTCTACTGTATCTGTGACCGGCACATTTGTAACTCCTACCTTATATTCTTCTTATCTCGAGCAAGCTCCGCTTCTCGATAAGTCGAATTTAGGTATACAATTGCTTCTAGCAGTCATTGGAACGCTCATTTCGAGCCTACCATGCTTGCAACCAGAACAATTGTACCCTCTATGGCTTTTTGCCTTCTTCATATTGCTTGGGTCATGTCCCTTGAGCGATTTGAAAAGACAAAATCATAGAATTCCCCATTTATGATCATCATATTCTTGTGATTACTAATGGATGTGGTCTTGTTTCAGAAATTTTGAAACTAACAATGGCAGCTTCACTGATCATCACCTTCGATGAAAACAAGCACTAGCTCATGCTTCAACAGAAGCAAACCGAGCGCACTTACGAGCGCCTTGCTAGCTGCCGAAGCACCAACTCCCTCAGCAACTCTCTGAACTCCGGGTCGACCTCGACTCCCCGGACCATTGTCTTCGGGACACTGGGACCATTCCCACTTCCCGAAGAAGAAACTGCTCCTGCCAAATGGCAGAGGGTCGCCTCGCAACGTGTCACTACTGTGACACCAAAGGCAACTGCCGAGAAGCAGAAGATCACCCCTCAACGTGTCACTTCTGTGACACCAAGGGCGAACCCCAAGAATACTAAAACCCGCGGCATCCTCGCGAAACCTCAACCAACAACCAACCAGGTCTACCCTAAGACTTGGTCTCCAAGACCTTCCCCAAAACAAAGAAGGTCTCAAACCTCCACCAAGCCAGCATACCTGGCCCCACTCAAGGAGAACCAGTTCTACCCTCTTGCCTACATGAAAGAGGAGAGACCCATCTCCAACTTGACTCCCAAGTCAACCCAGCATGAACCGGCTTGCTCCCACAAGCCCAAAATCAGATCATGCATCACTAGGCCTCTACAAGCACCTGCCAAGGCCTACACTCCTTCAGTTCGACCCTTCATCTCTACAGGGGCCGAACTCGAAAGGTTCAAAGCTTCACTGCAACAGGCAAAGGACCGGGTCCGCATCCTGTCCTTGCCCAATTACAAAGAAGACAAGCTCGGCTGCTGCGCCCGAGGGAGTACATCCTTCATTATTAAAGCCCACCCAGAGCTGACTGAAGCTCAAATCGCTCGTCGAGCACGCCGCCGTGCGTCATATCGACAAAAGAGACTAAAGAAGCAACGGACCCAGCCTCCTACACTTCAAGTCTCCCACAAATGGGTCGAAAGAGAAAGACCCGACCAAGTTGCTGCCCTCCATATGGTTGGAAAAACCAGAAGACGCCAAAAGTCAGCATAAAAAATCCATGTCCGACGTCCGGTGACCCGTAGCGTCACCAGGACACGAAGACATCCCGAAGAATCTCCTGCCCCTTCAAGCCAAGGACGGGAGAGTAATCCTTCATCAAGCTCTTCATAAAAAAGAATGAGCCCCAGCTCAGTCACCAGGACGGTTTCTTCGTTTGAATCCCAAGGAATGAACGTCCTGGTTACAAATTCTGAGCCACCACCTCAGAATCCACCTCAAGATGATGCGCTCACACGCATCCAGCAGTTGGAACAAGGCCAGCAGAGGATTGAAACTCTGATGGAAAACCTTCTCCTTGTTGTCCAAAATCAGGTGAACAATGAGCCTCCTCCGAATCATCGCAATAACGAGGAAAATCGTGAAGAAAATGAGTCACGCGCCCTTACCAAAAAGGACGTAGACAGTATCCTCGCCAAAGCAAAAGAAGAGGATATACTCAAGGAGCATGGGATCAAGCCACCATATCCTTTATGGATGGACTCGGTCCCGTTCCCCACAAAATTCAAACATCCTACTCTCCAAACATATACGGGGAAAGGATCAGCCAGACATCACATCATCCACTTCAAGATTTTGACGGGAGCTATCGCGGATCAAGATGCACTCAAGATTCGCCTCTTTGCAAGTACCCTAAAAGGTACGGCCTTCGATTGGTACTCCACTCTGCCGGAGAACTCCAACCAGAACTGGGCTATGCTGGAGATACGCTTCCTGACCCACTTCCAAGGTGAGGATCATCCTGTTACTATAGCTCAACTCTGCAGCCTAAAACAAGGAGAGAATGAGTCAACATACGACTTCATTCACAAGTGGAAAGCAATGGCGTACAAATGCTCAGATGTACTGCCACAAGCGTCGCTAGTCGACATCTACCGAAACAACATGAGAGCTAGAATCCGCTCCATGATCATCGGCAACAAATCAAAAAACCTGGGAGAACTCCTGGAAGTTTCTATGGAAGCTGAAACGGTGATTAAAGACCTCAACAGTCAGAAGTCATCAAGAAAAGAGCCAACCGCCATTGTAACCTCTAAACCAAAGAAAAAAGAGGTCCTCAATGTGCAAACCAAGTCAGCTCCTCAGCAACCAAAGAAAGCGGAAAACAGAGCTGCAGGTAAGAGACCTGAACTCTCTGATGCCTTCAAAGAGCGAGTAGAAAAGAAATACCCGTTCGATGAAGATGTTGACGAAATCTTCGGGGCTATCGTGGCAAACGGCAAGCTCACCTTGCCTGAACCCAAAAGACCGGGTGATGTTGGCAAAACCAACGATCCTCGGTACTGTCCATACCACCAGATGGTCTCGCATCCTCTCAATCAATGCTTTGTTGTGAGAGAGAAGATAAACGAGATGTGGAAAAATGGAGTCATCACCTTTGACAAAAACTATGGGTCTGCTTCCGTCAACATGGTGTCACGTGGACAAACACCAAAATCACCAGGAGAGAAGATCACTACTTCCTTTAAGGTGATAAAAAGAATTCAAACGTCCGAAGTGTTGGTTCCTTACCGGACACCAGACGGACAACCCATATGGGTACATCCCGATCTCCTGGAAGATGAAAACTGGGAGATCGTAAAAACAAAGCTGACAGCTCAACAGCGAAGGCAGGCTAGGAAACATCTCCTCAGGCTCAAAAGACAAGAGAAGACCCAGCCAAAACAAGAAGTCCATGAAAAGGCAGAGGCCTCCTCTACCACTTCACTCGGGGCAACAGAAACGTCCCTTCCAGAGACTTCAAAGGCGGTAAGAAACTTCACTCTCAGTGATTTCATGCCACCTCGATTCAAAAAAGAAGCTATGCAGGGGGCATCATACTCTTGCAACTCGGTAGTTGGATTCTCCATTGATGGATACGAGTCCAGCGACACCGATGATAGATTCGAGCCCAACTACACCGGCGAGTGGGAGGAATCTCTTGAAACAGGAGAGTATCTCTCCGACGAAGAATGGGTTCCTGAAACTCACCTTATGCCAGTAATCTAGTATAACCCCTTACAGCCACAAGGATCCTGGTCTGATGATGAGGAAGACCAAGAGGCTGTACAAGAAAATGCTGTTGAGCCAGCACCCGTCGTTGCTCCAGTGGAAATCAACCATGTTGAGCCACAAAGAGCAGACGAAGAAGAAGATTTGGCTCCCATGCCTGATCTTGAAGAATATGCGAGGATCTTACAGCATCTCGCTCTAGAACAAGAGCAAGACCGCGTCAACGAGATTCCTCACAATCCAAAGCCGGAAGTCCCTGAAACCCACCAGGTACCTCCTCCCTCAACTCCTGAAAATAGAGAAAATTGCTGGGTAGACGATCCTCTTACATCTGAGGATGAGTCTGACTCCGAGCAGACAACGTCTCCTTTAAGAGTTGCCTGTAATGTGATAATTCGGGATTATAGCTCTTCCGATGCATCATTTGATGAGATCACTTACACACCGGCGACACCTAGCACCATATCTTCTGGGGCTACCTCGTCTCGCTTGACTTTCACAGAGATGACACCCTCTCAGGCTTCGTCCCTGAGACTGTGACTTCAGAACTCACGCTCTTCCCGACTCATCATCATGAAGAAAACCCAACTTGGGATGATGGATGGGTCAACGAAGAAGAAAAGCTGCTGGATGCTGTTCAGGACTCGCTCCCGGAAAATGCTCCATGCAACACAATCACTGAGGATGGCAATTCTGCTGCAGACGCATCCTCAGTAAATGAGAAACGACAGCCTCTTGATCCTGAGGACAATCTTCCAAGCGAAGACCCTTCTCAAGAAGCTCTCGAAGTTGGTAGAGGCACCCGCTCGGGCCGGGACTACCACAAAAATTACAACCAATCTTCCTTTACTTATGTAAATCCTTTGGGAAAAGATGTTGTAAGCGCCCCCAGTGGCAACAATGATGAACATGCAGGCCCTAAGGAGGCTTTCAAGTATGATTTGATCGAGCACTTCAAACACATACCTGCACGACTGCACATCCTGGATTTATTACGAATGTCTCCACGCACTCGTGATAATCTCATCTCAGAATTACAAAAACTGAATGAGGATGTTGACAAACATGCCTCGCAAGTCCTCCAAATTGAAATGGACTACCGGGTAAAAAACTCTGAAACTTCCTCAAAGGGAGAAAAGAAAACTGAGGGATCATGCATTGAATGCCTCTCGATGCAAAAAGCAGCCAGTGCAACCATCGCCTTCACAAAGGACGACCTCCTACTTGGCGAAGCAAGGCACAACCGACCCCTGTACTTCACAGGGTACATCAAGGAAATGCCTATACACAGAGTTCAGGTCGACCCAGGTTCTGCACTCAACCTTATCTCCACTTCGGCTCTTGAAGAGTTGGGCATCCCACCCAACAAGCTGAGCCACACATCCGTATCTATCTTTGGATACGATGGGAGTACTCAAAGGCCTATCGGCAAAATCAGGTTCAAATTGCAAATCGGTGATCTTATCTCTGAGGTCACTGTGTATGCAATAAAAACCCCCTCATGCTACAACATCCTTCTCGGACGTCCTTGGATACACGAGAACGGTGTTGTCCCTTCAACTCTACATCAATGCATCAAGTTCGTCGGCGACGATGGCATGGTACATCGTGTCTTTGCGGACAGAAAATCCTTCAAAGGTAAAGAAGTCCACTTCGCAGACTCCCAGATGTATGAAGGAGAAAAAGAAGAAGAGGAAATAACACCCTTTCCTGAAAATCTCCAGAAAAATAAAGGCAAGGCTCCTCAAAAATCACCGGAAGAAAACAAACACTCCGGTAAATCCGAAGAGAGCAGTCAAACTCCCTTCGTCATCTCCCTCAAATCTTCAAAACCTTTGGTCATCACAACCAGAGTGAAGAAGGCAAAGCAAAAGCCTGGGGGCAAATTTGTTGTCTCTTTCGTGTCTATCAAGCAAGACACGGATTCGGACTCAGAGCCAGACGACGACACCTCGTCAAGCCAAGCTGACACTCAACAAGTTCAGCCTGCTCTCACTCCGATGAAGACACCTGTTGACGTAGAAGATCCTACGTATGCTTCCTTTGTTGTCCCGACAACATCACCAAAGAAAAGGCCGATCTTCTTCCATAGATCGGATGCTTCTTCATCAAACTCCATGCTGGAACCTTTCCAAAATGAAGGTATGCCTCAGCTATCTCTATATAGTCCTGTGGCACAAGCAATTATGAAGAAAATGGGCTATGACACTCAAAACCCAGTCAGTTTGGGAGAAAGACGCGGTATTCTCACGCCATTGGGGCCCGCCTTGACCAAAAGCCAGCTGGAAGATTGGAGACTCTACGGTCATGTAGAAAAGTCTTCATATGGGTTAGGGTATGATCCCGACACTCCTCTGAGACAGTTGACACAAAAGCTTAAAAGTCGTTTTACCGACCAAGCCTCAACATCTCAAATCCCCGAAGACATCGATCTCCCTGGATATCTCTTTAAAGAGTTACCTGACAAAGATCCAGGAAGCTCATCCAATTGGTACGATTTCTCTGATGATAAAGAGGAATCGTTCGATAATACAAACTTGTGCTATTCTGACCCAGAAGAGCCCTCGTCTCCAAAAGAAGTACCTTACTTCGACCCAGTTTCAACAGGCAATTGGGACCATCTCATAGCAAGCCTTGAGAAGATCACCAATCAAGAAGACCCGTGGAAAGGAACAAACCCTCGGTCTACAAATGCCCTTGGAATCCCAGAAGGTTTTGTTGAGCTGGAAGCCTCCGAAAATATTGTGGAGGAACCACCTTCGAACATTCAAACAGAAGATCCTGTTGAAAAGATAGACTTGGGAACACCAGATAACCCACGTCCTGTATTCATAAGCAAGAATATAAAGGATGATGAGTTACCCGAGTAAATCGCTTTTCTTCGTGAGTTCGTTGATTGCTTTGCATGGTCCTACGCTGAAATGCCTGGTTTAGACCCCAAAGTAGCAGTCCACAAACTCAATCTTCAAGAAGAAATCAAGCCTGTCAAACAAGGCCAAAGAAGATTCCGTCCAGATGTGATGGATAAAATTGAACAAGAAGTTCAAAAGCTCAAAAGCGTCGGCTTCATCCGTGAGGAACAACATTCTCCCCGTGACAAAAAAAACTGGGCAGATCAGGGTCTGTATTGACTATAGAGACCTGAATGGCGCTTGCCCTAAAGATGAATTCCCGCTCCCCATACCGGAGGTGATGATTGACAATACCTGCGGATTCGAGCGAATGACATTCATGGATGGCTTCTCTGGTTACAATCAGATAAATATGCATCCCGAGGATGAAAAACACACATCATTTCGGACTCCATTTGGCGTATATTGCTATACTGTCATGCCATTTGGTCTGAAAAATGCCGGTGCCACATATCAGAGGGCTATGATGAAAATATTCCAAGATATGCAACACAAGACGGTCGAATGTTACGTTGATGACCTCGCCGTCAAAAGCAAAAGAAAAGAAGACCATCTCAAAGATCTTCGAGAAGTCTTCCTCCGACTTCGCAAACATAAATTGCGGATGAATCCTCTGAAATGCTTCTTCGGCGTCTCGTCGGGTAAGTTCCTTGGATTCAAAGTCAAGGCTATTCTAGAAATGCCCCCTCCAAGAACCTTAAGGGAACTAAAAGGGCTTCAAGGGAGATTGGCCTACATCAGACGGTTCATCTCCAATCTTTCAGGGAAATGCCGTCCATTCTCTCGATTGATGAAAAAGGGTGTAGACTTTGTCTGGGATGCCGACTGTGAAGCCGCATTTCAAGATATCAAGTCATACCTGACCAAACCTCCAGTGTTAGCTGCCCCTGCCACTGGAAAACCATTCATCTTGTACACAAGAGCTCTTGATCATTCTGTAGGCGCTCTGCTTGCACAAGAAAATGATGAAAGAAAAGAAGCTGCTCTATATTACCTCAGCCGCATGCTAGTAGGTGCAGAGCATCGTTACTCTCCAGTCGAAAAAGAATGCCTTACAGTGATGTTCGCCGTACAAAAGCTACGTCACTACTTGCTTTCCAACACAGTCTACCTCGTCTCAAGGATCAACCTCTTGAAGGTCCTTGTTACAAAAGCAGGTTCTCTCAATGCCCGACTGGCAAAATGGTCCATCCTCTTATCACAATTTGATATTAGGTATGTACCACAAAAAGCAATCAAAGGCCAAGCTCTAGCAGACTTTCTCGCAGAGCATCCATTGCCTAAAGATTCTCCACTCAGAGATGATCTCCCAGACGAACCTGTCTACAACGTGGAGACTTCCCCACCAAATGCCTCCTGGGACATGTACTTTGACGGTGCAACCAGGACAAATGAAAAAAGAAAGCTGATCTCGGGAGTTGGCATCCTCTTTGTTAGCCCCGACAAATACATGATTCCACACGCTTTCTCGCTACTGGAACCATGCACAAGCAATGCAGCTGAATACCAAGCTCTGATCCTAGGATTGGAACTCGCCATCGAATCCGGTATCACTATGCTGGAAGTCTTTGGAGACTCTCAACTGATCGTCAACCAGATGAATCAGATATATGAAGTCAGGAAGCCCGATCTGCTGCCTTATTACAACAAGGCACAATCGCTTCTGCAAAAGTTTGACATCTGTCACATCACCCACATTCGTAGAGGTGAAAACATCCGTGCAGATGCCCTGGCCGGACTTGCCACATCAATGGCGATCCAGGAAGGGGAAAACATGCAAATCACAGTGTGCGAGAGAAGGATTCTCCCTCCTCTTAACACACACCAAGCAGTTGCTGAATGCCACCGAGTGGTTGGAAGTCGGATCTCTATCCTTCAACCTTCAATCGGCGACTGGAGGGATCCGTTCATTGATTACACTATGTTCGGAATCCTACCTGAAGATCCAAAAGAACGGGTAAGCATCCAAAGGCGAGCCCCAAACTTTCATTTGGATATTCCTTCAAAAATCCTCTACAGGAAATCCTTCAACGCAGTACTTCTACGCTGCTTGTCACAATAAGAGGCCGAAGAAACACTTAAAAAAGTTCATGCTGGTCTTTGTGGAGCCCATCAGGCAGGTCCTAAGCTCTATGATCAGATAAAAAGGTTAGTTTACTATTAGCCTACCATGGTAGCTGATGCAATGCAATTTGCCAAACGCTGCCAGCTATGCCAAGTTCACGGAGATTACATTCACATGCCTCCGGAATGGCTACACCCTACAGCAATCTCATGGCCTTTCGAAGCCTGGGGTATGGACATCATAGGTCCTATTTCTCCCCCTTCAAGCAAAGGTCATCGCTTCATCTTCGCCTTAACGGATTATTTTTCCAAGTGGTCAGAAGCATTTGCGTTCAACGAAATGAAGACCTCATCAGTCCTTCAATTCCTACGCACCAACATCATTTGTCGTTTCGGTATACCTAAAAGATTCGTCCATGATAACGGACCACAATTCCGGGATCATCGATTCTACAGGTTTTGCGACAAATACAAAATTCAAAGCTGTCCTTCGACTCCATATAATCCGGCAGCAAACGGATTAGCAGAAGCCTTCAACAAGACACTCTGCAAAATCCTTAAGAAAATGGTCTCTAGTCACAAAAGAGACTGGAGCGACAAGATGTCTGAAGCCTTGTGGCCCACAACCACCGTTCGAGGACCAACCCATAGCACACCATTCTCCTTGATCTATGGATGCGAAGCTGTCGTGCCCCTAGAGGTACAAATTCCTTCTCTGAGGGTATCTCTACAAAATGACATGACTCAAGAAAGTAATGTCAAATTGCGACTCCATGAGCTGGACAATCTCGATGAGAGACGGCTCGAAGCTCGACAAAGCATTGAACTTTACCAAGCACGCATGGCAGGATCTTTTGACAAAAAGGTCAGGCAACGCGCCTACAAAAAGGGTGACTTGGTTCTTGCGGTAAAAAGACCAATGGTCTTGGCTCACAAGTCCAAAGGCAAGTTTGAGCCAAAATGGGAGGGACCCTACGTCATCGACAAGGTCTTCTCCAACGGCGCATATGCCCTCCTAAACGTGGAAGGCGACAGGTGTATGCTGCCCATCAATGGCAAGTTCTTAAAGCGGTACTACCCTTGAAGACTTACCCAACTGGGTAAGAGCAATGCCTGCATGGCAAAAGCCTATTTTCAGGTACTTGCTCATCAAACACACTCCTTTAGAATTTTCATATCAAAATGTCGAAATTTCTAAAGAAACTCAAAAAACAATGCTTACTTTCATCGTTTCATTGTTCAAAAAAAAAAATCCAAGTTTAGGAGCCCCTCCCTGACTCGACCAAAATTTTCGATCCTTGAACCCAAAATTCATGGTTTTGAAATGAAAATCCGGATTCAGGGATTTCCACCCTAGTCCACCCTGCCTTTTACCTCCAAATGGTTTTAGGTCAAAATTTACGACCCTCGTGTCTTTAAACAAAAAAAAAATGGTTTTTCAAAAAAAAACCACGGGTAAGCGACGCTTAGTCGATACTCGCACCCATCGGAAGAATACGAACCACGTTCAACACTTCCAAACTCGCAGGGAAGCGACATTTCGTCGATACTTGCAAACCCAAACAAAAAAAACTGTGGAGACGCAACATATCGGTTGATATCCACAACCCAAATTTCAAAAAAAAAAAGGTTCGAAAAAAACCTAAAATCGTGGAGACGCAATATATCAGTTGATATCCACAACCCAAAGGTTCGAGAAAACCGCAAATTTCAAAAATCAAGGGGAAAACGACATCAAGTCAGTACCCGCAAAACAAAATTTTTGAAAAGCAAGGATGCGACATTCCATCGATACTTGCACCCAAATCCGCGAGGAGGCGAAATTCCATCGATACTCGCAACCGAATGAGCAAGGATGCGACATTCCATCAATACTTGCAAGACCATTCAGCAGGGAGGCGACTCTTAGTCGATACTTGCATTTTTGAAAACCAAAAACCTGGCTCTTTTGCCAAAACCGGCTATCAATGCCACCAAATCGGCTATAAATGCCACACAAAAAAAAAACATGACTCTCATGTCAAAACCGGCTATAAATGCCACAAACCGGCTATCAATGCCACAAAAAATTGGCTTTCACGCCGACAAACCAAAACTTGGCTTTCAAAAAACCCGGCTATCAATGCCACCAAACCGGCTATAAATGCCACAAATTGGCTATCAATGTCACCAAACTGGCTGTAAATGCCACAAAAATCCGGCTTTCATGCCAAATTCGTTTCCCCTACCAAAACAATCATTTGACAAAAGATTTTCACAAAATGACAAAGCTTTTGATCAAATCCCATTTAGCAATTACTTTCATCACAAAAAGATTTAAGTGAGCGTAGGGAAAACAAAAAAAAAAAAAAAAAGAGTGTTCACAAGCACTGCAAAAAGAAAAAAAGTACCAAAAAAAAAATATATACATGTGGTACCAAAAGAAAGAAGAGTATTTTCTGCTACAAAAAAAAAAAAAAAAATCAGGAGCTCAGCCAAAAATGGTCTCCAGCCAAAGCTTCAGCTCCTCAAGCAAACTTTTGGCCTCAGCCGTCAGAGTTTCCAAGGCACGCTTCTTCAGGAACTTGCCATGAGATGCTGGCGAATGCCGTAACCCTTCTTTTACACCGGGAAGCTTCTCCCCAGCAGTTTGCCATTGTTCGTTTTCTAGAGTCCTCCTCTCGAGAACTTGACCGGCATCTGCAACCCTGTGAATCAGAGCACTCTCTCTGTCACGAGCCTCTGTTATAGCAGTCCACTTGGCAGCGACTTGCGCCTTCAAATGCTCAAGACGTTTCCTGGCCTCCTCAACTTCCCTATCAAGGATGTTAAGGTCATGCCTCAATCCGATGATGGCTAGCTCTTCCAAGTTCTTCTCCCGAACTAGCTGCTTCTTGCTTTGTGTAGCCTCATTCAGGTCAGACTTAGCCTTATCAGCAGGGTCCAAGAACATCTCCTTGAAGAATTGGTCGTCAGGGAAATCCATGGTCTCAAACCACTTGTCACCCAGTGCAATGATCCTACAAACGATCGCCCTGGCACCTGTGACATCCAGACCAACCTCTTCGGTATCAGTGAGAATCTCCTGTACATGTGGGATCATGCCAAATCCGGCATCCAGGTGTCTAGAAAAGAGAGTCTCGATCCAAGAACTCAAAACCCGAGCCAGCACCTTCTTCGCAAATTGAAGAGACGAACTGGATGAAGATTCACCCTTCTCCGTTGATCGGCTGCTCATGTCATGTCCCATTGAAAGAGTAACAAAAGAACTCTTTCCACTTGGAGCCACTGGAGAAGGAATCTCAGCACGAGGTATCTCCTCTATCGCGTCAGAACTGGTTGTAGGAGTCTCTACCTCCGGATCGACCTCTGGCATCTCTTGCTCTGGTTCTGAAGAAAGCGATGGACTCTCTTCTTTCACTTCAAAACCTGCAAATGAAACACAAAAAGGTATGAATATGATCTTGTTAAAAAAAAATCATCAGGGTCATCACTACAAAGTACCTTCTTCGACGACTGGCGGAACACTCTCTTCCTCCATGAACTCATCGGAAGCATCATCAACATTTGCGTCCATTGATGGTTCAAAGTCATTGGAATCCTGTGGCAAGTCAGCTGACAAGAAAAATGTTAGCAAATCAAGTCGCAGGCAAAAAAAAAAAAAAAAAAGAGAAAGCGAAAGAAGTTATACCAATTGGAGATTCTGGAATCATTCCAGAGTCCCTCGGTTCTTCTTCAGATGCCATAACTGGCTCCATCACCGCCTCATCGGTCGGAACCTCAGGCATCGCCAAGTCTTCATCCTCTGCTAAAAAAAGCAGCAGCAGGGTGAGAAAACAAATCAGAACATGGATAGCCCCATGAAAGAAGCAGAAAAAGAAAAAGGAAGAATCATACCTTCACCGATGGTCTCTTCTTCCCGAATCCTCTTCTCCGGAGGGTCGTCAGCTTCCCCTGGCACCTCCTCATTGACAGTGAGAAGGACTTCCACATCAGGAGAGTCTTCGTCCCGCCCCGTGTGATGCTGACTCCTCTTCCTCTTACTTCTGTGGGCTCGCTTCCTAGAAGATCCTACCCCACTGTCAGAGTCAGGTCTCCCACTTGACTCCTCACTGGATGGTCTACTCTTGCCAGTAAACTCCACGGAAGCTCGCCTCTGTGCCGCTTGCATCCAAGCGTCGAGCTCAGCTTCCTCCTGTTCTAGCTGCTCCAAAGCCTCATCAGGTACTTCCCGAACAGCTTCAGAACCAATGATGCCCTGGTCACCGAGAAAGCCTATCTTGTGCTTCTCTCCAGAAAGGAAGGCCCAAACTTCCTCTCGCTGGACGCCATCTGACTTTCCAGTACCTTTCCCCGAAGACAGCTTTACATCAAGCTCCTTCTTGGAAAGCCCCCGATATGCCAAAAAGCTCTCCGCGAACCACTTCGTGAAGCCGGCAGTTCGGAAAGTCGACAGCTCAGGATAAGAAATCGGGGCAGTAGTGTCTTCAGCACTATAAAAAGCTCATTCATTTCTGCCATCCTGCAAACCTCCAAAACGCTTCACCATACTCGAAGGCGCTCCAACAACGCCTTGAGAGAAGCCCAACTGAAGTGCAAAGCGAGAAGGTACATACGGCTGGATGTCGACGAAAAGATATCTACGGTACACCATCGTGCCGACTCGTATGCTGAAAAGCCACTCCTTCTCTGCATTGGTCAAAGAGTAATGCCTTCCCGACCCTGCTCTGGTAGAGTCTCGGGAGGCACCAAAATCAAAAGCCTTCTTCCGGAACTCCGGAGAAAGCTTAACTAAAGACTGCCCCATCTCGACGTCCCTGAACCGTCGGATCCTCATGCGGGCAAACAAAAGTGATTCGGATACGGCTTTTCCCTTAGCCAATCGAATCATCAGAGGATCATCATCCTGTGCAGCACCCAGCTGGTGGAAGCCAGGACAGTGGTATACAAACCACGAATAAAGATATGGGCTGAAAATACCCTATTCATAGGGAGCCCAAGCCGAACTAAAAAAGCAGCAGCCTGCAATTCGGTACACAAGTAGGAGTAAAGAGCAGGCACCAAAGCAAGCCGCTCTCCAAACGCCATCTGACAAGCCGAAAAAATACAACGCGGCCTGATGTGCATCCCATCTCCACCAGCAAACACAGCCTCACCTAGCCAATAAGTGAGGTAAACTGCAATTTCTCTCCACAGTGCAATGTCAGAACAAATTACATCTGTACCTGCGAATAAGTCTTTCAACTCTTCTTGCATAGCGGAAGCCTTCTTCCGGTCCTCTAAGGTCATGCTGTCAGAAGACTCTTTGCTGTCAAAGAAGTTGAAGAATGAAGAGCCATAACTCTTCCAACTGCTGGATCTTACTTTCGAGCCCTCCTTCTCCTTCAAAAAATCATAGAAGGCGACGAGCTGAAAGTATAGGAGCCTGAACTCCTCTGACTGCTCCTCAAGGACGCTGTCAATCGGCATGAACTCCTCGTAGAGTTTGCCAAGGATGGGCAATCCAGTAATGGCGCTCAACTCCTTCAAGGAAAAACCAATCTCACCATTCGTTACAACGAAGGTATTGGTTTGTGGGAGAAATGATTCCAACATGGCCATGAAGGCCTCGTCGGAAAAAGCCATGGTATCTCTGAAGGCGTGGACTGCATCAAATATCCCGGCTTCCTTCAAAATGGTGCCACCAATCAGCAGGACGTGATTAGTCCACGACTTCCAATCGGAGTCAACACTGAAACGGCCACGAAGTCGAAAAGGCTTCACCCAATTGCTGCCGTCACCCCGAAAACGCCAAGGCCAACCGGTCTCAAATCAATCGATGGATGATCAGAACCTTGGTAGCCACTAGCTGGCATCAACATGTCCATACGGACAGGTGGCTTCTCTGCAAAATCGGAAGGTCCACCAACAAAAACCCCGGTCTTGATCACACTGGTCCTCTTCACCTAGCTCAGAGGATCTTCCCTCTTAGGGCACGTGGGAGAAAGGCTCAGGATTGAGATGGTCCGATCAAAAGACGACCAGGTAGAAATAGTTCTCTCCTCACCATCTGCTGTGTAAGAGAACTGAAAACATCTCCTTTGGTATGTCAAGTCGTCGGGGACTGCATCACCGAAGAAGAAGGTAGGCTTGAGCACAACACTCTGATCGTCCGTAACCCAGGGACGACTGCTTACCATGATCTTATAGAACTCCTCATCCTTGAGAGCGATCAATCGCTGTCTCATCTCATCACGATTGAGGGAATCGCATTCTTCCAAGTTTTTCTCCACAAACTGGACCTTCTCCCAGGCCTGCTGAATGGCCACATTAGAAGATCTGGCGGATCGACGAGGTACGCTTGTAGCAGGCTCTTTACCCTTGTTCGTTCTGGAGGAACCACCTGCAAAGGTTGGAGAAGAAAAAAAAGATCATCATCAAAATGACAGGATTTCGCTAAAAGAAAATCTGGCGAAATTTTGGCATGGTTCCGGGGCAATTCCGAAGAAAAGGGAAATACCCCGAAAGAAATAGAAAGTTTGAAGATGGGCTCAACATCGCTGCGAGCTCCGAAACTCCAAACTTTCGAAACCTCAAAACCTCCGCAAAATCAAGAAGGGCTCAACATCGCTGCGAGCTCCAAATCCCCAAATTTGCAAAGATTTTCAGGTATGCTATCATGCTCTCAAATTCAATCTACAAAAAGTACATGCATGAACATCTAGATTTGCATAAAAACGCATTATCATGATGAGCAAAAAAAAAAAAAGAAACTTTCTCAAAAAAGAAAGGGCACTAAAAAAAGAAAAATGGGCTTTTAGTCAAAGAAAAATCCCTCTTACCAAGAGCATACAAAAATGGTTCCATGCCTCTTTTGAGTTGATGGGACCATTCAAAAAAAAAAAGAAAAAAGAAAGTCTCATGAGTTTCCAAAAACCAAACCATCCAACCTCATGAACCAAATTGAGCCAAAATCTTGAAATTGACATTTCACAAAACCAAATTCCGGTCCCCTAACCTGCCACATACAGCTTGTTAGGTCACAAGACCAAAACCAAAAATCAAATCCTGGTCCCCTAACTTGCCACATACAGCTTGTTAGGTCGCAAGACCAAAGCTAAAAACCAAATCCTGATCCCCTAACTTGCCACATACAGCCTGTTAGGTCTACAAGATCAAAACCAAACCGATCCCCTAACCTGCCATATATAGCTGGTTAGGTCACAAGATCAAAAACAGAAACCCAAATCCACATCCCTGATGTCATCTTCAAAACTTTGCCTCGAGATGGTACTTGATTCCTTTCATTACCATAAAATTCCCCTGGAAGCTCAAAGGCTACTCTACCAAAGGAAAGATTGCTCAAAGACTCTTGGTCAAGACACAAGCTCTCCTTCAAAAATCTCTTCGAGGCACATCGACTACAAAAGTCAAGCAACTCGTCGCTGTACCTGGAGGGGGCATTTGTTGACACCAAAAATGTCACTTTACCTCTTCAACATCAAAAAAGCTGCATGAAGTCGCAACCTGCCATAAATAGGCAATGCAACTTCTCCAAAAAATCAAATCTTGTCAAAATCAAACAAAAACTGCAAGATCCTTCAAGACAGCCAAGGGAGGAGTACACAAGGAGTTTCGGGCCATTTCAGAATCATTTGGCCTAACTTCGCTTCTCCGACAGCTAAATTAGCGCTCTCGGCGGCGACATCATCGAAGACGTCAAAACTTCGATCAGAGCCTACGGATGACTCCAGCATGTCTCAAAAGGGCTCCATGCCAAATTTCAAGTCAAACCGACAACGTTTGACCCTCCATCAATGCTCGAGCAGCAAAATCAAGCCTCCCGGCGGCGGGAACCACCGAAGTCTTCGCTCATCAAACCAAGTGCATGAGTGGCTTCAACATGCTTCCAAAAGGCTGCACGTCGAATTTCAGGTCATTCTGACAACATTTGACCAGGTTTCGACGCTCCGAAAGAAAATCAAGCCCACCGGCGGCGGAGCTCCCCGGGACCATGGTTTCCAAGACAGAGCCTGTGGATCATCTCAAAATGACTCCAATAGGTTCCCTGTCAAATTTCAAGTCAATCAGACGTCGGTTGACCGCACATCAACGCGCGGCATCTCCCTCGCGGCAAAATCAAGTCTACCGGCGACGGGACCCCAAACGGCTTCAAAACTCAAACAAAAGCCTATGGTTGGTCTTATTTATTGCTCAGGAGGCTTCACCTCAAATTTCAGGTCATTCCGACATCGTTTGACCAAGTTTCAGCTTCTGGCGGAAAATCAGCAGCTCTACGCGACAAAGTCTTCGGCTTTCCCGGAAAATTGGAAACTTTGCACTCTAAAAATGCAAGGATTCTCATCAGGTTTTCTACAGGGAAATCAAGCCAATAAATGAGAAGAAATGTCAGGAAAAATACAGAAGAAAACGGCGACGAAAAAGACCGCAAAACGGACCAAAAAGGGGAGAAAAACCCCCAGGGTCGCCGGTGACCATGGAAGTCCGGGTCACCGGATTTTTCGCCGGTGACCCGTTTTTCCGACCCTTTTCGCGTTTCGCACACTTTGGCCCCTATGGTTTCGTAAAAATGTGATTTTTAGTGCTTGAAATTGACTCATATCCGACGACATCTCAGATCCGCCGTCAAAATCATAAAATCATCATTGATCGCTCCAAGATCGCCGACCGGTTGACCTAAAAAGTGCTCTTTCTGTCCGACCGATCGAAAAATCGACAGGACAGATGTCACCGGCCCGCTGCTAGCTATCAATGTCTGAAATTACACAGTCATCCGATGTCGATCAGCATGTAGATCCATCGGTGATCATCTCCAAAAGAATCCCAAAAGACGCGGCGCGGCCCGCGACTCTTCAACTGCTCGGCGACCATTTAATGCAGTTAATTGACTAGCTTTATTGCAGTCATTAATTCATTTCTTTGGACGGCCCAATCAGAAGCAAGCATCCAGGAGTTACAAATCAATTAAGTCATGGCATTCAAGCCATGAAACTCCTCCCATTATGGTAATTAAGGTGATTAAAAGCCCTTAAACTCCATCGGCCAATCAGATTCAAGGAAAAAGGAGTTACAAAATCAAGAAATAAATCTTGTAACTCCTCCCATTAAAGTAATTAAAGCCCATAAAAGCTCTCCTAAATGGCTACCAAAAGCCTATAAATAGGAGAGCATTCCATTGAAATCCAGAGATCGGAAAGAATCCAGAGCTCGTATCCAGAAGAGAATCGAATCCAGATGGATCAAACACAGAAAATCCAGAGAAAGAAAAAGAGAGAAAAACTCTGCTGAAGTTCTGCACCGGCCACCACTACAAGGTGACAAAAGTCCCTTGGGGGGTGCCCTCCCCCCAAGGTCCTTCGCCTTCTCCTCCTGCTTCCAAATGGCTTAGACGTGGCTTTTCAGCCCGTCTACTTAGCTTTTTATTGGACATAAGACCTCATCTTGGTCTTTGTCCTCTAAAAATCTGAGGTTATAGCTAGGCCAAGAGAATCAGGAGCATCCACTGTTCTCATCTGCATGGATGATGGCGAAGCCCACACATGGCTTGCGACCGTCAATGTGAACGAGTCCCCCACAATCTCCTGAAAAGTTAGATCCTCCTTTTCTTGCTTTTCATTGTAGTTTGTATTTTTCTAAAAGTGACAAAAATCACAACTCTTGTCTTTCATTATTGATAAGAATTGTAAATCGGCTATAAATGCCAAACAAAATCACCTTTCACGACAAACCAAGAAAATGTCTCTTTTCTTAAATATTTGTGCAATGGAAAACTTGAAAGAAGTTGATTTCCTTTTTACTTGCGAAGGTTGATCTCCGGATTACCACTTGCAATTCCAAGTAAAATAGAAAATCTGGCACACCCACACAAAGAAATGTTGATGCACGCTTCAGCCCCCCGGGCGCGAAAGGGGCCGGACCCGACGGACTCCCATGTCCGCCGACCCCGGTAGCACCCTCGGCAGGAGCGTGTTCCATCAATATTCAGGTCTTCCCTTCTCCAAATCAATTTCTCTCATTCTCCATTCACTTTGCTGCAATAATATGAGCTTAAAACTCCTCCAATTCGACCTTCAATACTTCTCCCATATTAAAGCTTCTACAAACCCCTCTTTAATCACTTCCTCTCCGCATTCCAACCCAAATAGGAGGAGAATAACCACCACCACAATCATCCATTTAAGTTCTAAACAAGAGCTTCAAAATCACATTTTTAAAACAATAAATGAACTAACCAACCCCTTTCCAAAAGCATTTATAGCATAATGAATTCAAGTGAAACAAGCCATTAATGAGACAATAAATCAAACATATATATCATGGAAATCATTGAAAACTAAAACATCCATTCAATCCACTTGCCTCAAGGTCTCTAGACAAGAAATCAAGCTATTATTCTCCTCTTCCAAGCCAAACTCCAAGCTACACAAAAAAAACCCCCAAAAAAATACAAACCCTAAAATGGGTCAAACTAAGAAACAACAAGAGATAACTCTCAATAATGAAAATGGGGCTTTCCACATACTAGAAGAATACAAATCTAAGAGATTAGGGAGGGAGCTTACTTGGAAGTTGTTCAAATGGGCAAGACTAGCTCAAAGAAGGTCTTGTAATGGGAGGGTTGCTCCACAAATGGCATCAAGAGGAAGCCCTCAGTGAGAGGAAGAAGATGGTGATTACCATTTCTCAAAAGATACAAGGTTGGGTGGTGATTTGGTAATGGAGAAGCAAGGAGAAGAAGAAGAAAAGGGAAAAACCCTAGGTTAGGCTCTTGTGCTGGAAAAAAGGGAATGAGGAGAATAGTTCTCTATTTAAAGATAATGGGTGTGGGCTCCACCACTAACAAACTCTTTGGGCTGAAATCACTACTTTCGGGACCTCGGATGAGTTCGACAAAGAAGAAAGAAATGATCACCGAAATATCTAGTTTCCGAAAAGTATATGTTTCGCGGGTTTCGGGAATATCGACTTTTGGGTACAGATTTCCTATAAAAAGACTGTTTTGCCCTCTATGCTAGGAAAGTCGGGTTTCGGGGTTCCGGACGGGTTCGGGGTCAACATGAAAGTTGTAAGGGTCGACAAGACATGTAAAACGGGACCAAGATAAAGATTATGAGAAACTCGAGTTAACCTCCAAGTACACGTCAAGACTATCAAAAGGGGAAACCCCCAAGGGCCCCACTAAACAAAAGATACTTAAAATTCCCCAAAGCTATAACAAGAACTACACTAATCCAACTTAGTCAAATCTATCAAGCACGCTTAGTACTAACACGCGATTTAGTTAGTACTAATCAGGGTCACTCGGGACGGGGTCTTACATCCTCCACCCCTTAGGGCATTTGGTCATCCAAATGAAATACAAAACTCACCTCTGGTAAAAGATGTGGATACTTCTTCTGTACTTGATCTCGCAATTCCCACATTGCCTCTTCCGGCCCATGATTCTCCCATAGCACTTTCACCCACTGAATAGTTCGTGTCCTCAACTCTTGTTCCTTTGTGTCTATGATCTGGATGGGCTTCTCAACATAGGTGGCATCTTCTCTGATTTCCAATGGTTATGTCGGAGCACATGCGAAGGATCGGGGATATACTTCTTCAACATCGACACATGGAAGACGTTGTGTACGCTAGAAAGTTCAGGTGGTAAGGCTAATCTATAAGCCACATCACCAATCTTACTCACAATATCATACAGTCCAATGTATCTTCGTGACAACTTGCCATTCTGCCCAAATCTCAATGTTCTTCTGGTAGGTGACACTTTTAAGAAAACTTTATCTCCTTTGAACTGTAGATCTCTTCTGTGAGAGTCTGCATAACTTTTCTGTCTACTCTAGGCTACTTTCAAACATTCTTGAATCTGTCTCACTTTGTCACTAGTTTCACTCACTATGGTCGGTCCATGGAAACTGCGGGTGCCAACTTCTTCCCAACAAACAGGTGTCTTACACCTCCTGCCATACAAGACTTCAAAAGGGACCATCCCAATGCTCGAATGGTAGCTATTGTTGTAGGCGAACTCACACAACGGTAGGGTTTCATCCCATTGAGTCTTGAAGTCCAATACACAAGCACGTAGCATGTCCTCGAGTGTCTGAATTGTCCTCTCTGACTGGCCATCTGTCTGAGGGTGATAAGCTGTGCTGAACTGTAGCCTTGTACCCATAGACTCATGCAAGGTCTTCCAAAACCTCGAGACGAATCTGCTGTCTTTGTCAGAAGTAATGGAAACTGGCTGTCCATGCCTACTGACGATCTCATTGACAAACAACTCTACTAGGGGTAACATGTGCATCTTCTTCCCTGTCCTGATGGGGATAAAATGAACTGACTTGGTGAGTCTGTCCACAATCACCCATATTGCATCATTGCCTCTGCTAGTCCTCGGTAGTCCCAAAATAAAGTCCATGGTAACGTGCTCCTATTTCCATTCCGGGATCTCTAATGGCTGCAACAACCCTGGAGGCCTGTGGTGTTCTTCCTTTATCAGTTGACATGTCATACAGCGAGAGACAAACGCTGCAATCTCTCTCTTCATGTTGTTCCACCAAAATCTGCCCTTCAAATTTTGATACATCTTCGTGCTGCCAGGGTGCATGGAGTACTTCGTACTATGAGCTTCTGTCATGATATCATTTCTCAAATCTTCGATGTTAGGCACACACAGACGGTCTCGATAATAGAGGACTCCGTCAATGATACGGAAATCGGGATGTTCTGCTATATGCTCTGAAATCTTAGCCAACTCTGGATTTTGCAACTGATTATCTTTGATCTTCTGAATGAATGAAGGTTCTGACACTGACATATTAGCCAACAATACACCCTTCCTTAGTGGCTGTAGATCTATTCTCAACTCCTCAAATTGCTCAAAAATGCAAGTGCCACTTAGATTCGCCATGCCCACTGATTTTCTACTCAAAGCATCGGCAACTGATGGAACGCGCTCCGAGGCGCCCGCTGGGGCGGCTACCGGGGTCGGCGGAACGTGGGAGCCCGTCGGGTCCGGCCCTTTCGCGCCCTGGCGGGCCCTGAAGCGTGCATCAACATTTCTTTTGTGTGGGTGGGTGTGCCAGATTTTCTATTTTACTTGGAATTGCAAGTGGTAATCCGGAGATCAACCTTCGCAAGTAAAAAGGAAATCAACTTCTTTCAAGTTTTCCATTGCACAAATATTTAAGAAAAGAGACATTTTCTTGGTTTGCCGTGAAAGGCGATTTTGTTTGGCATTTATAGCCGATTTTGGCGTTTATAGCCGATTTACAATTCTCATCAATAATGAAAGACAAGAGTTGTGATTTTTGTCTCTTTTAGAAAAATACAAACTACAATGAAAAGCAAGAAAAGGAAGATCTAACTTTTCAGGAGATTGTGGGGGACTCGTTCAGATTGACGGTCGCAAGCCATGTATGGGCTTCGCCATCATCCATGCAGATGAGAACAGAAGATGCTCTTGATTCGCTTGGCTTGGCTATAACCTCAGATTTTTAGAGGACAAAGACCAAGAGAAGGTCCTATGTCCAATAAAAAGCTAAGTAGACGGGCTGAAAAGCCACGTCTAAGCCATTGGAGGCAGCAGGAGAAGGCAAGGACCTTGGGGGGGGGGTGCCCCCCAAGGGACTTTTGTCACCTTGTAGTGGTGGCCGGTGCAGAACTTCAGCAGAGTTTTCTCTCTTTTTTTCTTTCTCTCAGATCTCTTTCTGATCTTTGTTTTTCTGATCCTCTGATTTTCTCCTCTTTTTTCTGATCTTTTTTCGATCTCCATTTCAATGGAATGCTCTCCTATTTATAGGCTTTTGGTAGCCATTTAGGAGGGTTTATGAGCCTTAATGGCTTTAATGGGAGGAGTTACAAGATTTATTTCTTGATTTTGTAACTCCTTTTTCCTTGAATCTGATTGGCCGATGGAGATTAAGGGCTTTTAATCACCTTAATTACCATAATGGGAGGAGTTTCATGGTTTAAATGCCATGAATCAATTGACTTGTAACTCCCAAATGCTTGCTTCTGATTGGGCCGTCCAAAGAAATGAATTAATGACTGCAATAAAGCTAGTCAATTAACCACATTAATTGGTCGCCGAGCAGTCGAAGAGTCGCGGGCCATGCCGTGTCTTCTGGAATTCTTCTGGCGACGATCATCGATGGATCTACATGCTGATCGACATCGGATGAACATGTAACTTCAGACATTGATAGCTAAGAGCGGGCCGGTGACATCTGTCTTGTCGATTTCACGATCGGTCGGACAGAAAGTGCACTTTCTTGGTCAGCCGGTTGGCGATCTTGGAGCGATCACTGATGATTTTATGCTTTTGGAGGTTGACCCGTGATTTTGACGGATGTCGTCGGATATGAGTCAATTTCAAGCACTAAAAATCACATTTTCAGGAAACCACAGGGGCCAAAGTGCGCGAAACGCGAAAAAAGACGAAAAAAACGGGTCACCGGCGGAAAATCCGGTGACCCGGACCTCCATGGTCGCCGGCGACCATGGGCCATGGTCGCCGGCGACCATGGACCGGCGACCATTGGCTTGATTTCCCTGTAGAAAACTTGATGAGAATCCTTGCATTTTTAGAGTGCAAAGTTTCTAATTTTCCGGGAAAGCCGAAGACTTTGTCGCGTAGAGCTGCTGATTTTCCGCCAGAAGTCGAAACTTGGTCAAACGATGTCGGAATGACCTGAAATTTGAGGTGAAGCCTCCTGAGCAATAAATAAGACCAACCATAGGCTTTTGTTTGAGTTTTGAAGCCGTTTGGGGTCCCGTCGATGCTTCACTTGATTTTGCTGCGGGGAAAATGCCGAGCTTTGATGTGCGGTCAAACGATGTCCGATTGACCTGAAATTTGACGGGGAGCCTATTGGAGTCATTTTGAGACGTTCCATGGGCTCCGTTTTGGATGTCATGGTCCCGGGTTGCTCTGCCGCCGGTAGGCTTGATTTTCTCTCGGAGCATCGAAACCTGGTCAAACGTTTTCGGAATGACCTGAAATTTGACGTGCAGCCTTTTGGAAGCATGTTGAAGCCACTCATGCACTTGGTTTGATGAGCGAAGGCTCCGGTGGTTTCCGCCGCCGGGAGGCTTGATTTTGCTGCTCGAGCATTGATGGAGGGTCAAACGTTGTCGGTTTGACTTGAAATTTGGCATGGAGCCCTTTTGAGACATGCTGGAGTCATCTGTAGGCTCTGATCGAAGTTTTGACGTCTCCGATGATGTCGCCGCCGGGAGCTCCCGTTTAGCTGTCGGAGAAGTGAAGTTAGGCCAAATGTTGTCGAAATGGCCCGAAACTTCATGTGTACTCTTCTCTTGGCTATCTTGAAGGATCTTGCAGTTTTTGTTTGATTCTGACAAGATTTGATTTTTTGGAGAAATTGCATTGTCTATTTATGGCAGGTTGCGACTTCATGCAGCCTTCTTGATGTTGAAGAGGCAAAGTGACATTTTTGGTGTCAACAAATGCCCCCTCGAGGTACAGCGACGAGTTGCTTGACTTTTGTAGTCGATGTGCCTCGAAGAGATTTCTGAAGGAGAGCTTGTGTCTTGACCAAGAGTCTTTGAGCAATCTTTCCTTTGGTAAAGTAGCCTTTGAGCTTCCAGGGGAATTTTATGGTAGTGAAAGGAATCACACACCATCTCGAGGCAAAGTTTTGAAGATGACATCAGGGATGTGGATTTGGGCTTTTGTTTTTGACCTTGTGACCTAACAAGCTATATATGGCAGGTTAGGGGATCGGGTTTTGGTTTTGACCTTGTGACCCAACAAGCTGTATGTGGCAAGTTGGGGGATCTGGATTTGGTTTTTGGTTTTGGTCTTGTGACCTAACAAGCTGTATGTGGCAAGTTAGGGGACCAGGATTTGGTTTTTGGTCACTCTTTGGGACTGTGTGGGTCCATTGGAGTGGTTTGGATTTTTGTGAAATGTCAATTTCAAGATTTTGGCTCAATTTGGTATATGAGGCTGGATGGTTTGATTTTTTGGAAGCTCATGGGGCTTGGAATTTTTTGTATGGTTCAATCAACTCAAAAGAGGCATGGAACCATTATTGTATGCTCTTGGTAAGAGGGATTTTTTTCTGACTAAAAGCCCATTTTTTTTTTTTTTTTTTTTTTTTTTTTTTTTTAGTGCCTAGGTGGTCAAACCTGGCTCATATGGGCTAACCCATGGGACCTTAAGCTTTTTAGGATGGCTTAGATCTCATGTGGGGCCATTTTTGTAAAGAATATCTAAAGATATCTCATTTGGATAGAGAATATTTAAAAATATCTTTATGGGAGAGAATCTCTCATCTTCCCTTAATTTGGGAGAGAATATCTCAAGGTATCTTTCTTTTTGGGAAGAAATCTCCAATACCCTTTTTTGTTGGAGAGAATCTCTCATTTGATTGATTTTGGGAGGAAATCTCTCAAAGACATCTTTCTTTTTGGGAAAGAATCTTTCTAATTCCTTCTCGTTTGGTAAGGTTACTAATTAGTAACACTTACCTTTCTTCTTTGTTTCCTTCTTTGATTTGCTCTCTCCTATAAAAGCAAAGGGAGGTAGGATCTCTTGCTCTTATTGCTTTCTTTTGCAACAATCTCAAGAGAGCTCCAAGGCCAAGAGTTTTTCTTCTTCAAGGATCTTCAAGCTTTTTCCTTCTTCTTCTCCATCAATGGCTTCAAGTAAGTTTTCTCTCTTTTTCTTTCAAGAAAACTTTATGTAGAGAATAGGATGGTAAAAAAAAGTTTCTCTCTTTTTTTTTTTTTCTTTTCTTTCTTTTCTTTCTATTCTTCTTCTCTTTTTTTTCTTTTCTTTTCCACGTGATTTCTTCTTTCTTTTTTTTTTTTCACGTTTTTTTTTTCTCTTTTTTTTTGTGGGCCGTACGGACAGATCCGTACGGATCTGGTCCGTATGGCCACGTGGCCTGTGGGCCACGGCCTGATGGGCCAGCCCCTGATTTTTTTTTTTTTTTTTTTTTTTTTTTTTGCTTTTTTTTGTTGTTTTCTTTCTTCTCTTTTTTTTTCTTTTCTTTCTCCCCTTTTTTTTTTCGAGAAAGTTTCTTCTTTTTTTTTTTTTTTTTTTTTTTTTTTTGCTCATCATGATAATGCGTTTTTTGTGCAAATCTAGATGTTCATGCATATACTATTTGTAGATTGAGCATGATAGCATACCTGAAAATCTTTGCAAATTTGGGAATTTGGAGCTTGCAGCGATGTTGAGCCCTTCTTGATTTTGCGGAGATTTTGAGGTTTCGAAAGTTTGGAGTTTCGGAGCTCGCAGCGATGTTGAGCCCATCTTCAAATTTTCTATTTCCGTCGGGGTATTTCCTTTTTCTTTGGAATTGCCCCGGGGTCATGCCAAAATTTCGCCAGATTTTTAGTGGGACAAAGTGACCCTTTTTTTCTTTCTTTAGCGAAATTCTGTCATTTTGATGACGATCTTTTTCTTTTCCGACCTTTGCAGGTGGTTCCTCCAGAGCGAACAAGGGTAAAGAGCCTGCTACAAGCGTACCTCGTCGATCCGCCAGATCTTCTAATGTGGCCGTTCAGCAGGCCTGGGAGAAGGTCCAGTTTATTGAGAAGAACTTGGAAGAATGCGATTCCCTCAATCGTGATGAGATGAGACAGCGATTGATCGCTCTCAAGAATGAGGAATTCTATAAGATCATGGTAAGCAACCGTCCTTGGGTTATGGACGATCTGAGGGTTTTACCCAAGCCTACCTTCTTCTTTGGAGATGCAGTCCCTGACGACTTGACATACCAAAGGAGATGTTTTCAGTTCTCTTACACAGCTGATGGTGAAGAGAGAACTATTTCTACCCGGTCGTCTTTTGACCGGACCATCTCGATCCTGAGCCTTTCTCCCACGTGCCCTAAGAGGGAAGATCCTCCGAGCTGGGTGAAGAGGACCAGTGTGATCAAGACCGGGGTTTTTGTTGGTGGACCTTCCGGTTTTGCGGAGAAGCCACCTGTCCGTATGGACATGTTGATGCCAGCCAGCGGCTACCAGGGCTCTGATTATCCGTCGGTCGATTTGAGACCGGTGGGCCTTGGCGTTTTCAGCGGTGACGACAGTACTTGGGTGAAGCCTTTTCGACTTCGTGGTCGTTTCAATGCTGACTCCGATTGGAAGTCATGGACTGACCGCACCTTGCTGATTGGGGGCGCCGTTTTGAAGGAAGCCGGGATTTTTGACGCGGTCCGCGCTTTCAGGGAGACCGTGACTTTTTCCGATGATGCCTTCATGGCTATGTTGGAGTCTTTTCTCCCTCAGACCAATACCTTCGTTGTCACGAACGGTGAGATTGGTTTTTCTCTGAAGGAGTTGAGTGCTATTACTGGATTGCCCATCCTTGGCAAACTCTACGAGGAGTTCATGCCGATTGACAGCGTCCTTGAGGAGCAGTCAGAGGAGTTCAGGCTCCTATACTTTCAGCTCGTCGCCTTCTATGATTTTTTGAAGGAGGGCTCGAAAGTTAGATCCAGCAGTTGGAAGAGTTGTGGCTTTTCATTCTTCAACTCCTTTGACGGTCGAGAACCTTCTGATAGCATGACCCGGGAAGACAGGAAGAAGACTTCGGCCATGCAGGAAGAGTTGAAGGGTTTCTTCGCGAGCACAGATGCCATTTGTTCTGACATTACACTGCGGAGGGATCTTGCTGTTTACCTCACTTTTTGGCTGGGTGAGGCTATTTTTGCTGGTGGAGATGGGACGCACATCAGGCCGCATTGTATTTTTCCGGCTTGTCAGATGGCGTTTGGAGAGCGGCTTGCTTTGGTGCCCGCTCTTTACTCCTACCTGTGTACCGAACTGCAGGCTGCTGCTTTCTTGGTTCGGCTTGGGCTCCCTATGAATAGGGTATTTTCAGCCCATATCTTTTATTCGTGGTTTGTATACCACTGTCCTGGCTTCCACCAGCTGGGTGCTGCACAGGATGATGATCCTCTGATGATTCGATTGGCTAAGGGAAAAGCCGTATCTGAATCACTTTTGTTTGCCCGCATGAGGATCCGACGGTTCAGGGACGTCGAGATGGGGCAGTCTTCAGTTAAGCTTTCTCCGGAGTTGCGGAAGAAGGCTTTTGATTTTGGTGTCTCCCGAGACTCTACCAGAGCAGGGTCGGGAAGGCATTACTCTTTGACCAATGCAGAGAAAGAGTGGCTTTTCAGCATACGAGTCGGCACGATGGTGTACCGTAGACATCTTTTCGTCGACATCCAGCCGTATGTACCTTCTCGCTTTGCGCTTCAGTTGGGCTTCTCTCAAGGCGTTGTTGGAGCGCCTTCAAGTATGGTGAAGCGTTTTGGGGGTTTGCAGGATGGCAGAAATGCATGGGCTTTCTATAGTGCTGAAGACACTACTGCCACGATTTCTTATCCTGAGCTGTCGACTTTCCGAACTGCCGGCTTCACGAAGTGGTTCGCGGAGAGCTTTTTGGCATATCGGGGGCTTTCCAAGAAGGAGCTTGATGTAAAGCTGTCTTCTGGAAAAGGCATTGGGAAGTCGGATGGCGTCCGGCGAGAGGAAGTTTGGGCCTTCCTTTCTGGAGAGAAGCACAAGATAGGCTTTCTCGGTGACCAGGGCGTCATTGGTTCTGAAGCTGTTCGGGAAGTACCTGATGAGGCTTTGGAGCAGCTAGAACAGGAGGAAGCCGAGCTCGGCGCTTGGATGCAAGCGGCACAGAGGCGAGCTTCCGCGGAGTCTACTGGCGAGAGCAGACCATCCAGTGAGGAGTCAAGTGAGAAACCTGACTCTGATAGTGGGGCGGGTTCTTCTAGGAAGCGAACCCGTAGAGGTAAGAAGAGGAGGAGTCATCATCGCAGCGAGGGGCCACATGAGGACTCTCCTGACATGGAAATCCCTCTTACCATCAACGAGGAGGTGCCAGAGGCTGTCGACGAGCCTCCAGAGAAGATGAGTCGTGGGGAAGAGACCATTGGTGAAGGTATGATTCTTCCTTTTTCTTTTTCTACTTCTTTCATGGGGCTTTCCATGTTCTGATTTGTTTTCTCACCCTGCTGCTGCTCTTTTTTTTTTTTAGCAGAGGATGAAGACTTGCCGATGCCTGAGGTTCCGACCGATGAGGCGGTGATGGAGCCGGTTATGGCATCTGAAGAAGAACCGAGGGACTCTGGAATGACTCCGGAATCTCCAATTGGTATAACTTCTATCGCTTTCTCTTTTTTTTTTTTTGCCTGCGACTTGATTTGCTAACAGTTTTTTTCTTGCCAGCTGACTTGCCACAAGATTCCGATGACTTTGAACCATCAATGGACGCAAATGTCGATGATGCTTCTGATGAGTTCATGGAGGAAGAGAGTGTTCCGCCAGTCGTCGAAGAAGGTACTTTGTAGTGATGACCCTGATGATTTTTTTTTTTTTTTTTTTTTTGAACAGGATCATATTCATACCTTTTTGTGTTTCATTTGCAGGTTTTGAAGTGACAGAAGAGAGTCCATCGCCTCCTTCAGAACCAGAGCAAGGGATGCCAGAGGTCGATCCGGAGGTAGAGACCAGTTCAGACATGATTGAGGAGATGCCTCGTGTTGAGATTCCCTCTCCAGTGGCTCCAAGTGAAAAGAGTTCTTTTGTTACTCTTCCAATGGGACATGACATGAGCAGCCGATCAGCGGAGAAGGGTGAATCTTCATCCAGTTCGTCTCTTCAATTTACGAAGAAGGTGCTGGCTCGGGTTTTGAGTTCTTGGGTCAAGACTCTCCTTTCTGGACACTTGGAGGCAGGATTTGGCATGATCCCACATGTACAGGAGATTCTGACCGACACCGAAGAGGTTGGTCTGGATGTCACAGGTGCCAGGGCGATCGTTGATAGGATCATTGCACTGGGTGACAAGTGGTTTGAGACCATGGGTTTCCCTGACGACCAATTCTTCAAGGAGATGTTCTTGGACCCTGCTGATAAGGCTAAGTCTGACCTGAATGAGGCTACACAAAGCAAGAAGCAGCTAGTTCGGGAGAAGAACAAGGAAGAGCTAGCCATCATCGGATTGAGGCATGACCTTAACGTCCTTGATAGGGAAGTTGAGGAGGCCAGGAAACGTCTTGAGCATTTGAAGGCACAAGTCGATGCGAAGTGGGCTGCTATAACAGAGGCTCGTGACAGGGAGAGTACTCTGATCCGCAGGGTTGCAGATGCCGGTCAAGTTCTCGAGAGGAGGACTCTAGAAAACGAACGATGGCAAACTGCTGGGGAAGAGCTTCCCGGTGTAAAAGAAGGGTTACGGCATTCGCCAGCATCTCATGGCAAGTTCCTGAAGAAGCGTGCCTTGGAAACTCTGACGGCTGAGGCCAAGAGTTTGCTTGAGGAGCTGAAGCTTTGGCTGGAGACCATTTTTGGCTGAGCTCCTGATTTTTGTAGCAGAAACCATTCTTCTTTTTTTTGGTACCACATGTATTTTTTTGGTACTTCTTTTTTTTTGCAGTGCTTGTGAACACTTTCCTTTTTTTTGGTACCACATGTATTTTTTGGTACTCTTTTTTTTTTTGTTTTCCCTACGCTCACTCAAATCTTTTTGTGATGAAAGCGATTGCTAAATGGGATTTGATCAAAAGTTTTGTCATTTTGTGAAAATCTTTTGTCAAATGATTGTTTTGGTAGGGGAAACGAATTTGGCATGAAAGCCGGATTTTTGTGGCATTTA
The DNA here is from genome assembly GCA_028538565.1 of Umbellularia californica. NCBI lineage: Eukaryota > Viridiplantae > Streptophyta > Magnoliopsida > Laurales > Lauraceae > Umbellularia > Umbellularia californica. The sequence goes on along the minus strand of JAPQWN010000005.1, from coordinate 34,913,231 downwards.
CAGCCAGTTTTGACATGAGAGTCAGGTTTTTTTTTGTGTGGCATTTATAGCCGATTTTTGAGATGGCATAAGAGCCAAAAATTTTGTTCGTGGCATGGGAGCCAATTTTGAGATGGCATGGAAGCCGAAATTTTATGGCGTAAAAGCCAAAATTTTGGTTGGCATGGAAGCCGGTGTTTGTTTTGTTGGCATCTATAGCCAGTTTGGTGGCATTGATAGCCAATTTGCGGCATTTATAGCCGGTTTGGTGGCATTGATAGCCAATTTGTGAAAGCCAAGTTTTGGTTTGTCAGCGTGAAAGCCAATTTTTCGTGGCATTGATAGCCGGTTTGTGGCATTTATAGCCGGTTTGGTGGCATTGATAGCCGGTTTTTGGGCAAAAGAGCCAGGTTTTGGCGTTTATAGCCAGATTTTTTTTTTTTGCTTTCAAAATGCAGGTATCGACTAAATGTCGCCTCCCCGCTGAATGGTCTTGCAAGTATCGATGGAATGTCGCTTCCTTGCTCATTCGGTTCTGCGAGTATTGATGGAATGTCACTTCCTCGCGGGTTAGGTTTTGCAAGTATCGATGGAATGTCGCTTCCTCGCGAATTGGGGTGCAAATATCGACTAAGCGTCGCTTCCCTGCTTTTCCCAAAACTTTTGATTTTGCGGGTACTGACTTGATGTCGTTTCCCCGTGATTTTTGAAATTTGAGGTTTTCTCGAACCTTTGAAATTTGGGTTGTGGATAGCAACTGGTATGTTGCATCTCCACGATTTTTGAAATTGGGTTGTGGATATCAACTGGTTTGTTGCTTCTCCACGGTTTTTGGATTTTGCAAGTATCGACGAAATGTCGCTTCCCTGCGATTTTGGGTGCAAGTATCGATGGAATGTCGCATCCTTGCTTTTTTTCAAAATTTTTGTTTTGCGGGTACTGACTTTGATGTCATATCCCCACGATTTTTGAAAAACCATTTTTTTTGTTTAAAGACACGAGGGTCGTAAATTTTGACCTAAAACCATTTGGCGGTAAAAGGTAAGGTAGACTAGGGTGGAAATCCCTGAATCCGAATTTTTTTGTTTCAAACCATGAATTTTGGTTCAAGGATCGAAAGTTTTGGTCAAGTCAGGGAGAGGCTCCTAAACTTGGATTTTTTTGTTTTTGAACAATGAAACGATAAAAATAAGCATTGTTTTTTAATCTCTAGAAATTTTGACATTTGATATGAAAATTCTAAAGAGAGTGGGTTTGACGAGCGAGTACCTGAGAACAGGTTTTGGCCATACAGGCATTGCTCTTACCCAGTTGGGTAAGTCTTCAAGGGTAGTACCGCTTCAAGAACTTGCCGTTGATAGGCAGCATACATCTGTCGCCTTCCATGTTTAGGAGGGCATATGCGCCATTGGAGAAGACCTTGTCGATGACGTAGGGTCCCTCCCATTTTGGTTCAAATTTGCCTTTTGATTTGTGTGCGAAGACCATTGGTCTTTTTACCGCAAGAACCAAGTCACCCTTTTTGTAGGCGCGTTGCCGGACCCTTTTGTCAAAAGATCCTGCCATGCGTGCTTGGTAAAGTTCAATGCTTTGTCGAGCTTCGAGCCGTCTCTCATCGAGATTGTCCAGCTCATGGAGTCGCAATTTCGCATTGCTTTCTTGAGTCATGTCATTTTGTAGAGATACCCTCAGAGAAGGAATTTGTACCTCTAGGGGCACGACAGCTTCGCATCCATAGACCAAGGAGAATGGTGTGCTATGGGTTGGTCCTCGAACGGTGGTTCGATAGGCCCACAAAGCTTCAGACAGTTTATCGCTCCAGTCTCTTTTGTGACTAGAGACCATTTTCTTGAGGATTTTGCAGAGTGTCTTGTTGAAGGCTTCTGCCAATCCGTTTGCTGCCGGATTGTATGGAGTCGAAGGACAGCTTTGGATTTTGTATTTGTCGCAAAACCTGTAGAATCGATGATCCCGGAATTGTGGTCCGTTATCATGGACGAATCTCTTGGGTATGCCGAAACGACAAATGATGTTGGTGCGCAGGAACTGAAGAACTGATGAGGTCTTCATTTCGTTGAACGCAAATGCTTCTGACCACTTGGAGAAATAATCCGTTGCGGCGAAGATGAAGCGATGACCTTTGCTTGAAGGGGGAGAGATAGGACCTATGATGTCCATGCCCCATGCTTCGAAAGGCCATGAGATTGCTGTAGGATGCAGCCGTTCTGGAGGCATGTGAATGTAATCTCCGTGAACTTGGCATAGCTGGCAGCGTTTGGCAAATTGCATTGCATCAGCAACCATGGTAGGCCAATAGTAACCTAACCTTTTTATCTGATCATAGAGCTTAGGACCTGCCTGATGGGCTCCACAAAGACCAGCATGAACTTCTTTAAGTGTTTCTTCGGCCTCTTGTTGTGACAAGCAGCGTAGAAGTACTCCGTTGAAGGATTTCCTGTAAAGGATTTTCGAAGGAATATCCAAATGAAAGTTTGGGGCTCGCCTTTGGATGCTTACCCGTTCTTTTGGATCTTCAGGTAGGATTCCGAACATAGTGTAATCAATGAACGGATCCCTCCAATCGCCGATTGAAGTTTGAAGGATAGAGATCCGACTTCCAATCAATCGGTGGCATTCAGCAACTGCTTGGTGTGTGTTAAGAGGAGGGAGGATCCTTCTCTCACTCACTGTAATTTGCATGTTTTTTCCTTCCTGGATCGCCATTGATGCGGCAAGTCCAGCCAGGGCATCTGCACGGATGTTTTCACCTCTACGAATGTGGGTGATGTGACAGATGTCAAACTTTTGCAGAAGCGATTGTGCCTTGTTGTAATAAGGCAGTAGATCGGGCTTCCTGACTTCATATTTCTGATTCATCTGGTTGACGATCAGTTGAGAGTCTCCAAAGACTTCCAGCATAGTGATACCGGATTCGATGGCGAGTTCCAATCCTAGGATCAGAGCTTGGTATTCAGCTGCATTGTTTGTGCATGGTTCCAGTAGCGAGAAAGCGTGGGGAATCATGCATTTGTCGGGGCTAACAAAGAGGATGCCAACTCCCGAGATCAGCTTTCTGTTTTCATTTGTCCTGGTTGCACCGTCAAAGTACATGTCCCAGGAGGCATTTGGTGAGGAAGTCTCCACGTTGTAGACAGGTTCGTCTGGGAGATCATCTCTGAGTGGTGAATCTTTAGGCAATGGATGCTCTGCGAGGAAATCTGCTAGAGCTTGGCCTTTGATTGCTTTTTGTGGCACATACCTTATATCAAATTGTGATAGAAGGATGGACCATTTTGCCAGTCGGGCATTGAGAGAACCTGCCTTTGTGACAAGGACCTTCAAGAGGTTGATCCTCGAGACCAGGTAGACTGTGTTGGAAAGCAAGTAGTGACGTAGCTTTTGTACGGCGAACATCACTGCAAGGCATTCCTTTTCGACTGGAGAGTAGCGATGCTCTGCACCTACTAGCATGCGGCTGAGGTAGTATAGAGCAGCTTCTTTTCCCTCACCATTCTCTTGTGCAAGCAGAGCGCCTACAGAATGATCAAGAGCTCTTGTGTACAAGATGAATGGTTTTCCAGTGGCAGGGGCAGCTAACACTGGAGGTTTGGTCAGGTATGACTTGATATCTTGAAATGCGGCTTCACAGTCGGCATCCCAGACAAAGTCTACACCTTTTTTCATCAATCGAGAGAACGGACGGCATTTCCCCGAAAGATTGGAGATGAACCGTCTGATGTAGGCCAATCTCCCTTGAAGCCCTTTTAGTTCCCTTAGGGTTCTTGGAGAGGGCATTTCTAGAATAGCCTTGACTTTTATGGGGTCAAGTTCTATTCCAGCTTTCCGAACAAGGAATCCGAGAAACTTACCCGACGAGACGCCGAAGAAGCATTTTAGAGGATTCATCCGCAGTTTGTGTTTGCGGAGTCGGAGGAAGACTTCCCGAAGATCTTTGAGATGGTCTTCTTTTCTTCTGCTTTTGACGGCGAGGTCATCAACGTAACATTCGACCGTCTTGTGCTACATATCTTGGAATATTTTCATCATAGCCCTCTGATATGTGGCACCAGCATTTTTCAGACCAAATGGCATGACAGTGTAGCAATACACGCCAAATGGAGTCCGAAATGAAGTGTGTTTTTCATCTTCGGGATGCATCTTTATCTGATTGTAGCCAGAGAAGCCATCCATGAATGTCATTCGCTCGAATCCGCAGGTATTGTCAATCATCACCTCCGGTATGGGGAGCGGGAATTCATCTTTAGGGCAAGCGCCATTCAAGTCTCTATAGTCAATACAGACTCTGATCTGCCCATTTTTCTTTGTCACGGGGACAATGTTGGCCAACCATTCTGGATGTTGTTCCTCACGGATGAAGCCAACGCTTTTGAGTTTTTGAACTTCTTGTTCAATTTTATCCATCACATCTGGACGGAATCTTCTTTGGCCTTGTTTGACAGGCTTGATTTCTTCTTGAAGATTGAGTTTGTGGACTGCTATTTTGGGGTCTAAACCAGGCATTTCTGCATAGGACCATGCAAAGCAATCAACGAACTCACGAAGAAAAGCGATATACTCGGGTAACTCATCATCCTTTATATTCTTGCTTATGAATACAGGACGTGGGTTATCAGGTGTTCCCAAGTTTATCTTTTCAACAGAATCTTCTGTCGGAAGGTTCGAAGGTGGTTCCTCCACAATATTTTCGGAGGCTTCCAACTCAACGAAACCTTCTGGAGTTTCAACTGCATTACCAGACCAAGGCTCTGTTCCTTTCCATGGATTTTCTTGATTGGTGATCTCCTCAAGGCTTGCTATGAGATAGTCCCAATCGCCTGTTGAGTCTGGTATTTCTTTTGGAGACGAGGGTTCTTCTGGGTCAGAATAGCACAAGTCTGCATTATCGGACGATTCCTCTTTATCATCAGAGAAATCATACCAATTGGATGAGCTTCCTGGATTTTTGTCAGGTAACTCTTTAAAGAGATATCCAGGGAGATCGATGTCTTCGTGGACTTTAGATGTTGAGGCTTGGTCGGTAAAACGACTTTTAAGCCTTTGTGTCAACTGTCTCAGAGGAGTGTCGGGATCATATCCTAACCCATATGAAGACTTTTCTACATGACCGTAGAGTCTCCAATCTTCCAGCTGGCTTTTGGTCAAGGCGGGCTCCAATGGCGTGAGAATACCGCGTCTTTCTCCCAAACCGACTGGGTTTTGAGCGTCAAAGCCCATTTTCTTCATAATTGCTTGTGCCACAGGACTATATAGAGATAGCTGAGGCATACCTTCATTTTGAAAAGGTTCAAGCAGAGAACTTGATGAAGAAGCATCCGATCTATGAAAGAAGATCGGTCTTTGCTTTGGTGATGTTGCCGGAACAACAAAGGTAGCAGACGTAGGATCTTCTACATCTGCAGGTGTCTCCATCGGAGTGAGAGCAGGCTGAACTTGCTGAGTGTCAGCTTGGCTTGACGATGCATCGTCTTCTGGCTCTGAGTCCGAGTCTGTGTCTTGCATGATAGACACGAGAGAGACAACAAATTTGCCCCCAGGCTTTTGTTTCGCCTTCTTCACTTTAGTCGTGATGACAAAAGGTTTTGAATTCTTGAGGGAGATAACGAAGGGAGATTGACTACTCTCTTCTAATTTGCCGGAGGGTTTGTTTTCTTCCGGTGATTTTTGAGGGGCCTTGCCTTTATCTTTCTGGAGATATTCAGCAGGGGGTGCTATTTCCTCTTTTTCTTCTTTTTCGCCTTCATACATCTGGGAGTCTGCGAAGTGGACTTCTTTACCTTTGAAGGGTTTTCTGTCCGCAAAGACACGATGTACCATGCCGTCGTCGCCGACGAACTTGATGCATTGATGTAGAGTTGAAGGGACAACACCGTTCTCGTGTATCCAAGGACGTCCGAGAAGGATGTTGTAGCATGAGGGGGTTTTTATTGCATACACAGTGACCTCAGAGATAAGATCACCGATTTGCAATTTGAACCTGATTTTGCCGATAGGCCTTTGAGCGCTCCCATCGTATCCAAAGATAGATACAGATGTGTGGCTTAGCTTGCTGGGTGGGATGCCCAACTCTTCAAGAGCCGAAGTGGAGATAAGGTTGAGTGCAGAACCTGGGTCGATCTGAACTCTGTGTATCGGTATTTCTTTGATGTACCCTGTGAAGTACAGGGGTCGGTTGTGCCTTGCTTCGCCAAGTAGGAGGTCTTCCTTAGTGAAGGCGATGGTTGCATTGGCTGCCTTTTGAACCGAGAGGCATTGGATGCATGATCCCTCAGTTTTCTTTTCTCCCTTTGAGGAAGTTTCAGAGTTTTTGACCCGGTAGTCCATTTCAATTTGGAGGACTTGCGGGGCATGTTTGTCGACATCCTCATTCAGTTTTTGCAATTCTGAGATGAGATTATCACGAGTGTGTGGAGACATTCGTAATAAATCCAGGATGTGAAGACGTGCAGGTATGTGTTTGAAGTGCTCAACAAAGTCATACTTGAAAGCCTCCTTAGGGCCTGCATGTTCATTGTTTTTGCCACTGGGGGCGCTTACAACATCTTTTCCCGAAGGATTTACATAAGTAAAGGAAGATTGGTTGTAATTCTTGTGGTAGTCCCGACCCGAACGGGTGCCTTTACCAACTTCGAGAGCTTCTTGAGAAGGATCTTCGTTTGGAAGATTGTCTTCAGGATCAAGAGGCTGTCGTTTTTCATCTACTGGGGATGTATTTGCAGCAGAGTTGCCATCCTCAGTGATTGTGTTGCACGGAGCATTTTCCGGGAGCAAGTCCTGAACAGCATCCAGCAGCTTTTCTTCTTCGTTGACCCATCCATCACCCCAAGTTGGGTTTTCTTCATGATGATGAGTCGGGAAGAATGTGTATCCTGAAGTCACAGTCTCAGGAGAAGAAACCTGAGAGGGTGTCATCTCTGTGAAAGTCACGTGAGACAAGGTAGCTCCAGAGGATACATTGCTAGGCGTCGTCGGAGTGTAGGTAATCTCATCAGACGACGCTTCAGAAGAGCTATAGTCCTGATATATTACATTACAGGAAGCTCTGATAGGAGATGTTGCCTGCTCGGAGTCAGACTCATCCTCGGATGTAAGAGGATCGTCAATCCAGCAATGTTCTCCATTTTCAGGAGTTGAGGGAGGAGGTACCTGATGGGCTTCAGGGACTTCCGGCTCTGGATTGTGAGGAATCTCGTTGACGCGGTCTTGCTCTTGTTCTAGAGCGAGACGCTGCAAGATCCTTGCATATTCTTCAAGTTCAGGCATGGGAGCCAGATCCTCTTCTTCGTCTTCTCCGTGTGGCTCAACATAGTTGATTTCCATTGGAGCAATGACAGGTGCTGGGTTAACAGCATCTTCTTGTGCAGCCTCTTGGTCTTCTTCATCATCAGACCAGGATCCTTGTGGTTGCAAGGGGTTATACCAGATTACTGGTATAAGGTGAGTTTCAGGAACCCATTCTTCATCGGAGAGATATTCTCCTGTTTCAAGAGATTCCTCCCACTCATCGGTGTAGTTGGGCTCGAATCCATCGTCGGTGTCGCTGGACTCGTATCCATCAATGGAGAATCCAACTATCGAGTTGCAAGAGTATGATGCCCCCTGCATGGCTTCTTTTTTGAATTGAGGTGGCATGAAATCACTAAGAGTGAAGTTTCTTACCGCCTTTGAAGTCTCTGGAGGGGATGTTTCTGTTGCCCCGAGTGAAGTGGTAGAGGAGGCCTCTGCCTTTTCATGAACTTCTTGTTTTGGCTGGGTCTTCTCTTGCCGTTTGAGCCTGAGGAGATGTTTCCTAGCCTGCCTTCGCTGTTGAGCTGTCGGCTTTGTTTTGACGATCTCCCAATTTTCATCTTCCAGGAGATCGGGATGTACCCATATGGGTTGTCCGTCTGGTGTCGGGCAAGGAACCAACACTTCGGACGTTTGAATTCTATTTATCACCTTGAAGGAAGTAGTGATCTTCTTCTTCGGTGACTTTGGTGTTTGTCCATATGACACCATGTTGACGGAGGCAGTCCCATAGTTTTTGTCAAAGGTGATGACTCCGTTTTTCCACATCTCGTTTATCTTCTCTCTCACAACAAAGCATTGATTGAGAGGATGCGAAACCATCTGGTGGTATGGACAGTACCGAGGATCATTGGTTTTGCCAACATCTCCAGGTCTTTTGGGCTCTGGCAAAATGAGTTTGCCATTTGCTAGGAGAGCCTCAAAGATTTCTTCGACGTCTTCATCGAACGGATATTTCTTTTCTACTCGCTCTTTGAAGGCATCGGAGAGTTCAGGCCTTTTACCTGCAGTTTTGTTTTCAGCTTTCTTTGGCTGCTGAGGAGCTGACTTGGTTTGCACATTGAGGACCTCTTTCTTCTTTGGTTTAGAGGTTGCAACAGCAGTCGGCTCTTTCTTTGATGATTTCTGACTGTTGAGGTCTTTGATCACCGTTTCAGCTTCCATGGAAGCTTCCAGGAGCTCTCCCAGGTTTTTTGATTTGTTGCCGATGATCATGGAGCGGATTTTAGCTCTCATGTTGTTTCGGCAGATGTCAACTAGCGACCCTTGTGGCAGTACATCTGAGCATTTGTACGCCATTGCTTTCCACTTGTGAATGAAGTCATAAGTTGACTCATTCTCTCCCTGTTTTAGGCTGCAGAGCTGAGCCATAGTAACAGGATGATCCTCACCTTGGAAGTGGGTCAGGAAGCGTGTCTCCAGCATAGCCCAGTTCTGAATGGAGTTCTCCGGCAGAGTGGAGTACCAATCGAAGGCCGTACCTTTTAGGGTACTTGCAAAGAGGCGAATCTTGAGTGCATCTTGATCCGCGATAGCTCCCGTCAAGATCTTGAAGTGGATGACGTGCTGTCTGGCCGATCCTTTCCCCGTATATGTTTGGAGAGTAGGATGTTTGAATTTTGTGGGGAACGGGACCGAGTCCATCCATAAAGGATATGGTGGCTTGATCCCATGCTCTTTGAGTATATCCTCTTCTTTAGCTTTGGCGAGGATACTGTCTACGTCCTTTTTGGTAAGGGCGCGTGACTCATTTTCTTCACAATTCTCCTCGTTATTGTTATGATTCGGAGGAGGCTCATTGTTCACCTGATTTTGGACGACAAGGAGAATGTTTTCCATCAGAGTTTCGATCCTCTGCTGGCCTTGTTCCAACTGCTGGATGCGTGCGAGCGCATCATCTCGAGGTGGATTCTGAGGTGGCGGCTCAGAACTTGTAGCCAAGACGTTCATCCCTTGGGATTCGAACGAAGAAATCGTCCTGGTGACCGAGCTGGGGCTCATTCTTTTTGATGAAGAGCTTGATGAAGGATTACTCTCCCGTCCTTGGCTTGAAGGGGCAGGAGATTCTTCAGGATGTCTTCGTGTCCCGGTGACGCTACGGGTCACCGGACGTCGGACATGGATTTTTGATGCTGACTTTTGGCGTCTTCTGGTTTTTCCAACCATATGGACGGCAGCAACTTGGTCGGGTCTTTCTTTTTCGACCCATTTGTGGGAGACTTGAAGTGTAGGAGGCTGGGTCCGTTGCTTCTCTAGTCTCTTTTGTCGATATGACGCACGGCGGCGTGCTCGACGAGCGATTTGAGCTTCAGTCAGCTCTGGCTGGGCTCTGACGATGAAGGATGTGCTCCCTCGGGCGCAGCAGCCGAGCTTGTCTTCTTTGTGGTTGGGCAAGGACAGGATGCGGACCCGGTCCTTTGCCTGTTGCAGCGAAGCTTTAAACCTTTCGAGTTCGGCCCCTGTAGAGATGAAGGGTCGAACTGAAGGAGTGTAGGCCTTAGCGGGTGCTTGTAGAGGCCTGGTGATGCATGATCTGATTTTGGGCCTGTAGGAACAAGCCGGCTCATGCTGGGTTGACTTGGGAGTCAGGTTGGAGATGGGTCTCTCCTCTTTCATGTAGGCAAGAGGGTAGAACTGGTTCTCCTTGAGTGGGGCCAGGTATGCTGGCTTGGTGGATGTTTGAGACCTTCTTTGTTTTGGGGAAGGTCTTGGAGACCAAGTCTTAGGGTAGACCTGGTTGGTTGTTGGTCGAGGCTTCGCGGGGGTGCCGCGGGCTTCGGGCTTTTGGGCGCTCGCCTTTGGTGTCACGGGAGTGACACGTTGAGAGGCGATTTTCTGCCTTTTGGCAGGCGCTGTTTGTTCTTCGGGAAGTGGGAATGGTCCCAGTGTCCCGAAGACGATGGTCCGGGGAGTCGAGGTCGACCCGGAGTTCAGAGAGTTGCCGAGGGAGTTGACGCTTCGGCAGCTGGCAGGGCGCTTATGGGTGCGCGTGCTTTGCTTCTGTTGAAGCATGAGTTGGTGCTTGTTCTCGTCGAAGATAATGGTTAAGGCTGCCATTGTTAGTTTCAAAATTTCTGAAACAAGACCACATCCATTAGTAATCACAAGAATATGATGATCATAAATGGGAATTTCTATGGTTGTCTTTTCAAATCGCTCAAGGGATATGACCCAAGCGACATGAAGAAGGCAAAAAGCCATAGATGGTACAATTGTTCTGACAGCGAACATGGTAGGCTCGAAATGAGCGTTCCAATGACTGCTAGAAGCAATTGTATACCTAAATTCGACTTATCGAGAAGCGGAGCTTGCTCGAGATAAGAAGAATATAAGGTAGGAGTTACAAATGTGCCGGTCACAGATACAGTAGACCCTGAAAGGGCGTACCAGTATTGCTATGCACAAATGTTGGAGATCGCATCCACGAGATGGGATTCTCTTTTTTTTTGAAATGTCAAGATTGGATTCATCAAAGAGAGCAGATGGTATTCCGATCCGAATACGGGCTCAACGATTTCCGCGAGCACCAGTACCCAGAAGGGAAGGAACCACAATTTCTCGGATCTGAATCTAAAATGACGAGAGTTTTTTTTTTTTGAAGATTTTTTTTTATTTTAAGATTTTCATTTTTTTTTTTTTTAAAAAATCTTTTTTTTTTGTTTAAGATTTTTTTTTTTGAAGATCTTTTTTTTTTATTTTTGATTTTTTTTTTATTTTTTTTAAGATTTTTTTTTTGAAAATCTTTTTTTTTATTTTTGATTTTTTTTTTATTTTTAAGATTTAAAGACGAGAGAGTACACATAGGCCTCCTAACCCGGTCTTATGAAACCTCAATTGATAGAATTGCCCCCAGGTAAGGGTAGGATTACTTAATGAACCCGTTTGGAGGACCCTTGCCTAGAACAGTCAAGCTGTCTCCACACTCTGGACAAGGCTTTTCTTGAATCAATCGTGATCAAAGAACGCAATTGGTTTAACCTTAGTGGTCTATGTCCCTTTTTTTTTATAAAAAATCCCAAATAGACTCATCGAAGAGAAACGATGGCCCAAAACCTTAGTCGAACGGGCTCAACATTTCTGCAAGCACCAAAGAACGATAGGATAGGAACAAAGTTTCTCAATTTTGAATCCAAACTAAGAAAACTAATTTTTTTTATTTTTATATTTTTTTTTAATATTTTTTTTTTTTTGAAATCTCTAATGAACTCATCGAAGAGAAACGATGGCCCAAAACCTTAGTCGAACGGGCTCAACATTTCTGCAAGCACCAAAGAACGATAGGATAGGATCAAAGTTTCTCAATTTTGAATTCAAACTAAGAAAACTGATTTTTTTTTTATTTTTATTTTTTTTTAATATATTTTTTTTTTGAAATCTCTAATGAACTCATCGAAGAGAAACGATGGCCCAAAACCTTAGTCGAACGGGCTCAACATTTCTGCAAGCACCAAAGAACGATAGGATAGGATCAAAGTTTCTCAATTTTGAATTCAAAACTAAGAAAACTGATTTTTTTTTATTTTTATTTTTTTTTTATATTTTTTTTTTTGAAATCTCTAATGAACTCATCGAAGAGAAACAATGGTCCAAAACCTTAGTCGAACGGGCTCAACATTTCTGCAAGCGCCAAAGAACGATAGGATAGGATCAAAGTTTCTCAATTTTGAATTCAAACTAAGAAAACTGATTTTTGTTTTTTGAAAAGAGAAAGAATGGAAACAAACTCAAAGAAATAGAAATTTCCAAAAAATCCCATCTCATTTTTTTTAGGATGCAAAATCCAACATAGGCTACCAGCTAGAAAGTAGCCAAGGAATCCGGAAAAGAAGTATAAGCATAGAGCAAAAAGTATGATATGCAAATATTTCATTTCCAAGCACCGTGTTCTCAAATGAACGAGTCCCACCGGGTGTGCCAGCTTGATGGAACGCGCTCCGAGGCGCCCGCTTGGGGCGGCTACCGGGGTCGGCGGAACGTGGGAGCCCGTCGGGTCCGGCCCTTTCGCGCCCTGGCGGGCCCTGAAGCGTGCATCAACATTTCTTTTGTGTGGGTGGGTGTGCCAGATTTTCTATTTTACTTGGAATTGCAAGTGGTAATCCGGAGATCAACCTTCGCAAGTAAAAAGGAAATCAACTTCTTTCAAGTTTTCCATTGCACAAATATTTAAGAAAAGAGACATTTTCTTGGTTTGCCGTGAAAGGCGATTTTGTTTGGCATTTATAGCCGATTTTGGCGTTTATAGCCGATTTACAATTCTCATCAATAATGAAAGACAAGAGTTGTGATTTTTGTCTCTTTTAGAAAAATACAAACTACAATGAAAAGCAAGAAAAGGAAGATCTAACTTTTCAGGAGATTGTGGGGGACTCGTTCAGATTGACGGTCGCAAGCCATGTATGGGCTTCGCCATCATCCATGCAGATGAGAACAGAAGATGCTCTTGATTTGCTTGGCTTGGCTATAACCTCAGATTTTTAGAGGACAAAGACCAAGAGAAGGTCCTATGTCCAATAAAAAGCTAAGTAGACGGGCTGAAAAGCCACGTCTAAGCCATTGGAGGCAGCAGGAGAAGGCAAGGACCTTGGGGGGGGGGGTGCCCCCCAAGGGACTTTTGTCACCTTGTAGTGGTGGCCGGTGCAGAACTTCAGCAGAGTTTTCTCTCTTTTTTTCTTTCTCTCAGATCTCTTTCTGATCTTTGTTTTTCTGATCCTCTGATTTTCTCCTCTTTTTTCTGATCTTTTTTCGATCTCCATTTCAATGGAATGCTCTCCTATTTATAGGCTTTTGGTAGCCATTTAGGAGGGTTTATGAGCCTTAATGGCTTTAATGGGAGGAGTTACAAGATTTATTTCTTGATTTTGTAACTCCTTTTTCCTTGAATCTGATTGGCCGATGGAGATTAAGGGCTTTTAATCACCTTAATTACCATAATGGGAGGAGTTTCATGGTTTAAATGCCATGAATCAATTGACTTGTAACTCCCAAATGCTTGCTTCTGATTGGGCCGTCCAAAGAAATGAATTAATGACTGCAATAAAGCTAGTCAATTAACCACATTAATTGGTCGCCGAGCAGTCGAAGAGTCGCGGGCCATGCCGTGTCTTCTGGAATTCTTCTGGCGACGATCATCGATGGATCTACATGCTGATCGACATCGGATGAACATGTAACTTCAGACATTGATAGCTAAGAGCGGGCCGGTGACATCTGTCTTGTCGATTTCACGATCGGTCGGACAGAAAGTGCACTTTCTTGGTCAGCCGGTTGGCGATCTTGGAGCGATCACTGATGATTTTATGCTTTTGGAGGTTGACCCGTGATTTTGACGGATGTCGTCGGATATGAGTCAATTTCAAGCACTAAAAATCACATTTTCAGGAAACCACAGGGGCCAAAGTGCGCGAAACGCGAAAAAAGACGAAAAAACGGGTCACCGGCGGAAAATCCGGTGACCCGGACCTCCATGGTCGCCGGCGACCATGGACCGGCGACCATGGCCCATGGTCGCAGGGGCCTGCGACCATGGGCCATGGTCGCAGGGGTCTGCGACCCTGGGGGATTTTTCCCCTTCGGAGCCCGTTTTGCGGTCGTTTTGAGGTCTTTTTCGTTGCCGTTTTCTTCTGTATTTTTCTTGACATTTCTTCTCATTTATTGGCTTGATTTCCCTGTAGAAAACTTGATGAGAATCCTTGCATTTTTAGAGTGCAAAGTTTCTAATTTTCCGGGAAAGCCGAAGACTTTGTCGCGTAGAGCTGCTGATTTTCCGCCAGAAGTCGAAACTTGGTCAAACGATGTCGGAATGACCTGAAATTTGAGGTGAAGCCTCCTGAGCAATAAATAAGACCAACCATAGGCTTTTGTTTGAGTTTTGAAGCCGTTTGGGGTCCCGTCGATGCTTCACTTGATTTTGCTGCGGGGAAAATGCTGAGCTTTGATGTGCGGTCAAACGATGTCCGATTGACCTGAAATTTGACGGGGAGCCTATTGGAGTCATTTTGAGACGTTCCATGGGCTCCGTTTTGGATGTCATGGTCCCGGGTTGCTCTGCCGCCGGTAGGCTTGATTTTCTCTCGGAGCATCGAAACCTAGTCAAACGTTTTCGGAATGACCTGAAATTTGACGTGCAGCCTTTTGGAAGCATGTTGAAGCCACTCATGCACTTGGTTTGATGAGCGAAGGCTCCGGTGGTTTCCGCCGCCGGGAGGCTTGATTTTGCTGCTCGAGCATTGATGGAGGGTCAAACGTTGTCGGTTTGACTTGAAATTTGGCATGGAGCCCTTTTGAGACATGCTGGAGTCATCTGTAGGCTCTGATCGAAGTTTTGACGTCTCCGATGATGTCGCCGCCGGGAGCTCCTGTTTAGCTGTCGGAGAAGTGAAGTTAGGCCAAATGTTGTCGAAATGGCCCGAAACTTCATGTGTACTCTTCTCTTGGCTATCTTGAAGGATCTTGCAGTTTTTGTTTGATTCTGACAAGATTTGATTTTTTGGAGAAATTGCATTGTCTATTTATGGCAGGTTGCGACTTCATGCAGCCTTCTTGATGTTGAAGAGGCAAAGTGACATTTTTGGTGTCAACAGCAACTACATTCGTTTTCCCCGGGTGATATTTAATTGGAAAATCATAGTCCTTGATATATTCCATCCATCTCCTCTGTCTCATATTCAATTCCTTCTAAGAAAACAGATATTGTAGGCTGCGGTGGTCAGAATGGACCTCAAATTTCTCTCCATAGAGGTAATGTCTCCACATCTTCAACGCGAAGACAACTGCTGCCAACTCAAGATCATGGGTTGCATAATTCTTCTCGTGATCTTTCAACTGCCGGGACCCATATGCAACAACTCTTCCTTCCTGCATCAATACGCAACCGAGTCCAACATTCAAAGCATCGGTAAAAATGGTCAAACCGCCGCTTCCGGATGGCAAAGTAAGGACTGGTGCGGTGCTCAATCTCTTCTTCAGCTCTTGGAAACTAGCTTCACACTAATCTGTCCACACATAGGGTACATTCTTCCTTGTCAACTTCGTCAAAGGTGTTGCAATCGACGAAAATCCTTGTACAAACCTCCGGTAATACCCTGCCAAACCAAGAAAACTCCTAATTTTTGACACATTCTTCGGTCTTTCCCACTTCACTACTGCCTCAATTTTAGACGGGTCTACTGACAATCCTTCCTTGGATATAATGTGCCCCAAAAATGCTACTTGCTCTAACCAAAATTCACACTTGTTGAGCTTCGCATACAGCTGATTCTCTCTCAGAAGTTGCAATACTATCCTCAGATGCTCTTCATGCTCCTCTCTGGTCTTGGAGTACACCAAAATATCATCAATAAATACTACCACAAACTGGTCCATATATTGTGCAAATATCTTGTTCATCAAAGCCATGAACACTGCCGGTGCATTGGTCAATCCAAATGGCATCACTAGAAACTCGTAGTGGCCATATCTTATCCGAAAAGCTGTTTTCAACACATCTGATTCCCTAACTCTCAGCTGGTGGTAACCTGATCTCAAATCAATCTTCAAAAAGTACGAGGCACCTTGTAATTGATCAAACAATTCATTTATCCTTGGCAGTGGGTATTTGTTTTTGATGGTCACTTGATTCAACCTTCGGTAATCAATACACATTCTCATCGAACCATCTTTCTTCTTAACGAATAAAACCGGAGCTCCCCACGGTGAAATACTAGGCCTTACAAAACCTTTGTCCAACAACTCTTGTAACTATACTTTCAACTCTCCCAATTCTGCCAGAGCCATTCTATATGGTGCAATAAAAATCGGAGCGGTCCCTGGTAACAACTCAATGGTGAAATCAATTTCTCTCATGGGTGATAATCCTGGAATCTCCTCCGGAAATACATCCGGGAACTCCCAAACAATAGGGATCTCCTCCACCCCTTGGGACAGTTTATCCTCCGTGATAAACGCCAAATAGGCTTCACATCCACTTCTCAATAGTCTATCAGCTTTCAACGCTGAGACCAGCCCTGCACGAGGATTCCTCCTCTCTCCTTGAAACAACACCCCTGCTGGTGTCTCATCTAACTTGAATGTGAGGGTCTTATGGAAACAATCCATTGTGGCATGGTACCCTGCCAGCCAATCCATCCCTAGGATGACATCAAAATCGTTCATCTCCAACAGAATAAGATCTGCGGGTAACACAACTTCTCCTATCTGGACTGTACAACTAGGGTAATGACTAGTACACACCACTTGTTTTCCTACTGGGGTTGCCACAGTCAAAATGTACTCAAGATCTCTACCATGCACATTAATCAATCTAGAAAATGCATGGGATATAAAAGAATGCGTAGAGCCAGGGTCAAATAATATCTTAGCTTCTATCCCACTAACAAGAAGTGTACCTTCCACAACATTGCCTGCTGCCTCTGCATCAGCTCTGTTGACCAGCATACACTTGTCCTCGTTGCTGTGGTCTGATTTGAGCTTACTGCTGCCTGCCTTGAGGGGCATTTATGTTCTGTTGCGGTGGACGCTGATTTTGCTGCTGTCCTTGTTGACGGGCCTGCTGTTGATGTTGCTGGGGCCTATACTGTTGCTGCGGTGCCTTTTGCTGCAGTGGCCTTGCCTGATTCTGCACAACTATTGCATTTTGTGGCGGTACTGGACGCGGTGCTCCTTGAGGTTGCTGATTCTGCCTGTTCTGTCTTGGACAATCTCTCATCTGATGGTTCATCAAACCACATTTAAAGCATGCTCCTGAGACTGTACGACACTGGGCACTCTCATGGTTCTTCCCATAGTGGATACAGACTAGTTGCATATTCTGATCTTGTCTCTGCCTCTTGTTCTGTTGGTTCCTCTGTTGATTGTGCTGCTATTGGGGCTACCCTTGTCCCTTGCCTTGGACCTTAAGGATCTTGTGATGGAAGTTCTCAAACTTGTAAGCTCTCTTGACAACTTCTTCAAACGTGAGAGGTGGTACTACACCGGTGGCATCCCTCTCAATGATGGGGTGAAGTCCTTCCAAGAACTTAGCTATTTTCTTTTCCACCGTGTCTACCAACTCTGGAGCATATGTAGATAACCTCTCGAACTTGGTGAGGTACTCTAACACTATCATACTTCCTTGTACAAGCTGCTGGAACTCCACTGCTTTCTGCCTCTTGACATGGGCGGGCACGTATTTATCTCTAAATTGCCTCTTGAAGTTTTCCCAAGCCACTGCGTCTGCCATAGTCCTGTACTCCTCCCTTACTGTCTTCCACCAATTATCTACCAAGCTGGTGAAGAGTGATGCTGTGAGTTGTACTTTCTCACCTCCATTACATCTGAAGACCTCAAATATATTCTCTGTATGCTCTAGCCAGTCATCTACAGCCAAGGGGTCTTCTGTCCCCACAAACTCCTTCTGACCTCTCTTTCTAAACCGTTCAAATAAGGCATTTGGGTCATGCTCTCTCTGATTTATGACAATTGCAGGCTGAGGTTGAATAGGTTCAGGTCTCCTTTGTAGCACCTCTAGTAACTACCTCGGCATCTCTGCTAATTCTCTGGCATGATCCTCATCCTTCTTGAGCATTTGTTCTTGGAGTCTAGTCTGGTTCTCATTTGCCTGACGCTGTTGGTCAAGCATAGCTTGCATCATTTGTTGAAATTGATTTGGCATTGCATTCTCAACACTATCTTCCCTAACTGGCCCTGTATCCTCAACCAGCCCGGTATAATCATTGTTACTTGCAGTGGGATTGCCGTTTACGGGTCGCTTACGAGGTGGCATGATGCTGCAATACAAGTTGTTAGCACATATAAATCAAATACGGGTCACACATTGCTCACGCGATTCTAGCTAACGAAAGATCTAACGAATCCTCACCACGTCCTTAGGATTTCTAGTTTCTTTTAATTGCCTGAAACACGTCTCACTCTGATACCAGTCTGTCGCGACCCCGGACCGGGTTTATGGCCTAATCCGAGATCGGGACTAAATAATGAATGGAAACATTAGAGATAAAAATATAATAGTATGTTTGATGCCAAAACGTACACGGGTTAATTAAGAATGCACATCACTCGTGCACGTGATTTCCCACAGGTGTCCGCGGTGAGGATTTCACATTCACAAGGATACTTTGTTAAATTGCGGAAGCGTGTAGCAAATCAAGCATGTAATTCATTTCCAAAATAACAAGGCTTATTACATTTAAGATAACGAGTATCAGAATGAGCAATGTTCATTAGCGTAACCCAAAAGTACTGTTAAAGTTTAACAAAAGATCATTTAATTACAATCCCCAAAATTAGAGGCCAATAAAGGTCAATATAGACAAAACAATATCCACCAAAATGTCAATTAGTGACACCCCCAAAATATTTCGAATCTCAGCAACTGGATGTTTAGATAACATCGTCGGCACGCCACTCAACTAGTTGTTGCAGTTCTCCAACCGCCTCCTCTGGCTCCTCTTCGGGATAACCGACAACGGGACCTGAGTACCAAAGCAAAGGGTCAGACACGACGATCTGGCAGGTCAGTGAAAAGATATGAACATTCAAAAATAAAAGCCTTTACCTTGGAAAACATATGAACCTGTTTAAACAATGACTTTCAAGAAGTAAATGAGTCATTTAATTGAAAACACATATGCAGTAATAAAACATGTAAGGTAACCAAGGAAATCGGGAAACAAGCAAGATGGCATCCACAAGAAGCTAAATCCTCTATCACCGGAATGATAAGAGCAAGCATATCAAGGCGTTGACCTCAGTCACCGAAATGAGGAGGAACAACGAAATTTACATATACATATACTATATACGAGACATGACCACGGTAGCGAGTGTCAGACCCCATCCCAGACTAACCCGATTAGTGTTAATCAAGTGAGTGTTTAGTTTTAAGAGGTCTTAGTATTCGTGGGGTTAGAATAATGAGTTTAGTCTTGGTATTAGTTTTGAGAATTTTGAGAGCGTTTGTTGAGTCAGACACACTCAGGGAGGCCCTGGGTGTACGTGTAAGAATGGGAAGATATTCATAGATTTCTGTTTTGATTGTGATTTTGATTTATCTTAAATAGTTTTATTATTTACTTCGATTTTCATATTTGAACCGTCAGTGTACAAGGCCCAGAAATCTGTGTTTTCAATCAAAAGAGTAGGATTTGTCTTTTACACCCAAATCTGAACATGATGTTCAAAATGTCGAAACCCTGTAAAAATATACTTTTTGGAAACTAGATTTTTCAAAGATAGTTTTATTCTTCTTCATCGACCTTGTCTGGGGCCTGCAAGATCATGTTTTAGCCGTTTGAAGTTCCAGACTCAAGGGGCCCCACACCCAAGCCATATTAATCCCTTTTCTCTCTTCACTTTCACTCACTTTGCATTCCCGTGGACTTTTCACCGTACCAGAGCCTGAGGACATTTCCCTTCTCTTTTTCTCTCCATCTTTTCTCCTTGGAGCTCAATCTTTCGAACTTGGATAGAAGCTTGGATCTCACCATCGTCTTCCTCACCTTCCAAGCTCTCTGTTGGACCTATTTATTGGGCGTTTTCAACTTGACAAGCTACCTTTCTTCTCCATTCCTTCTTGTTTGGCCATTTCTTGGTAAGAGCTTCATTAATCCCTTAAATGGAGTTCTTTTCTTTTCCTTAAGACCTTGCTTCTCTTGTTTACAAACCCTTTTTCAAAATGGGTTCCTTTGTTTTCAAATGTTAGGGTTTTGAAGTTCTTTTTGGGCTTTTTTTAGATTTGACTTCAATCTTGAATAGAGCTTTTGAAGAATGTTTGAATCTCTAAGGCGAGTTATCCTTTTAGTTTCTTTGATGAATGTTTGAGTATGGATTTTATCTTTTGCCCAAATGTAATTTTAGGGTTGTTTTTGTATTCATATAAAGGTGATGTTTTGTTTTGGAAATCCATTTTAGTTTTCATTTATGTGTTTTAGCATGATTTGAATGTATTTGATTAGCTTAAGTTTACTTTAGTTGGATTTGTATTGTTTTGGAGAAGTTAGTGCCAGAGATCTGCAACTGGAGTGACCTGTCCCGAGCTGGCGGTCACCTGGCGGCTAGCCGGATGGTGATCGGTGGCTAACCGACCCGGTTACGGTTTGAAATCCAGAAGGCGGCAAATTCCGAATAGCCCTGGCAGCTAGCCGAAGATTTGACCACGGCTAACCGCCAAGGCAACCGTCAGGTCGCCGAAATCTCGCGGCTAGAAACACAGAGTTCTGTAGCAGAATGGGTTCTGACGGTCAGTTGACGGGCAGCTTACGGCTAACCGCCATTTACCTCCGCGGCTAGCCGACAGGTGACCGAACATTTTCGGTTACATTTCCAGAATGCTGTTATTTTCTGTTGGGGACCAAGCGGTCAGCTGGCGGCTAGCCGACAGGTGACCGCGAGTCAACCGAAATTCAGTTTGTGCCCATTTTTGTGGATTTTCTTTGGAATGAAAACCAGAATATGATTAAGGGCTTTTAGCTTGACTTTATGCATTGGAACTTAAAATATCTCCTAACTTCGGAAGCACCAATATATTTCAACACGACATTTGAGTGTCAAATACATGAGGGTCAAATAAAAGGGGCCTTATTCGTATGCTTAATGAATTGTTTAGACTCTCAGTTTTGACATGATGACTATCGTTTGCTCCTGTTTTGATTTACAAGCTTCTGTCATGTTTTGAGCAGTTTCAAGAACCAATAAGGGAATCATTTCACAAGTTCAGTTTTGCTATAGCTTATGCTACTCCTGATTAGTTCTGTTTCGCCCTGTTCTAATGATGATTTCCCTATTTTCGATCTGTTTTGTACATGTTAGCTTCATTTTATGCATTCATGACTTATGATGAACACCACTGAGCTTAGACTGCCTTTTCAGTCTGATCCACTGTCTGGGGGTCTTTAAACACTTGGGCTTTTTGCAGATTAGTCGTATATTTATATATACATCCTGTTCTGACCAGTAACGCGGCCGGTACCCGCCTACCTTTTATGGTACGGGATCCTGTTTTGCTCTGTTCTACTTCTGTTTCTGTTCTGCTTTCTCTCTTCATTTCTATATGATGGAGGAAGGATGGGCTCATTGTGGGATTATCCATTCATGATAATATAAGTATTCATGTTAGTTATGCTTATTTGAAATGCATCCTAATTCTATAATTGTTTTAAGTTCAGTATATGTTTTCCAAAATATTTCTCCTCTTTCAATAGTTTTATATACATGTATCTAAATTGATTTCTTGCCAAACTGTTGTGTTTGATTCTTGTATTTTTGGTGCTTAGGTGCGAACGCCTTTGCCCCTGAGGAGGAGCGTCAGGAGGAGGCTGTTGAGCCACCCCCAGCCCGTGAGTGGCAGCCCAATGACGTCATCTAGGCGTCGGAAGGGTCCTTGAGACGTGCATCTTTTGGGAAGGGTTTTATGTTTTGTTTCTTTTGGGAATGTATTGGCCTCTCTTTTTGGGTTGTATTTAACAACATACTTTTGTTAACTCTAAACTTAAATGTAATTGGGTATTGTCCTGTTTATATTTTTCCCTCTGAAATACATGCCTTGCTGATTTAATTAAGTGTGGTTTCTATATCTTCTGTCTTATCTCGACGCGATTTACTACACGCTTCCGCAAACCATTATTCTGGTGAGTTTGTCCCGTGTCTCCGAGATCCTCACTGCGGGAACCTGTGGGTAGTTGATGTCGTTGGCAACCACCAACCGTCGCGGGCCCGGGCCCCCCGTCCGGGGTCGTGACAGAGAACCGGGCATCAGGAACCACAGTAGCAATCTGCGGTATCAGGACAATACCACGGTTAATAAACCGGGTAGCGGGATCCAAACTGCAGCTGGAGGGATAAGTGGGGGATCTCCAAATCAGTGGATCAGACTGACAAGGTTATCTAAGCTTAGTGGTGCCGACTCATAGGTCAAATCATATAAACCAAGTCACGTGTAAAACAAATCAAGAGAAAGAATGTAACTGGGCAAGACGGGGGTGCTCAAAGGCACACTGTCATATCAGGTCGGGCATGCCTGTCAAGGCTAGTAGAACAGTTCAAGTACACTTTCAAGGCATTCGGGATTGATAAATCATAAATCATAAATTTCGGGGATTAAAAGGTGAAACAAACTTTCGAAATATCGGAACTGTATCGGGGTTTAGAACTCATTCAAGGTGAATAGGGATCCCGTATGTCTGTATAATAAAGAAAACTTGGTACTCTTCGAATTTGGAAGACATGCCGGGTTCCTTATACACTTTAGTAGTATCAATGCTTAAACGAATCTCTGTGATGTGGTCTCTCTCTCGATCGGGCTCCCAACAAACCTTTCATCTCTGCTTCAAACACATTCCCAGGTGAACGGTGCCCATTGCTCTCAGAAAGGTTCACAAGCAATGGGATGGAAGCTCCCTTCAACCCACTTTATTCATAGAATTCAGGGAAATTCGGTGGCCTTGCGGTTAGATGGTGGTTAGCCGTCAGTGGATCCGGTGGTTAGCCACTGGCTGATTGTGAGGCTGACCGCGGGATTGCAGCTCTCTGGAATTGTAACCGCTTCAATTCGGTTGGCTGGCGGTTAGCCGCTGATGGATTCGGCTGTTAGCCGCTAGCTGACAGCGGAGCTGACCACGAGATTTCAGCTCTCTGGAAAAGTAACCGAAACTGCTTGGGTTAGCTGGCGGTTAGCCGCTGATGGATTTGACGGTTAGTCGCTAGCTAACCACGGAGTTGATTGCTGATGGACCCGAAAAAGGGAATCTTCCGTCCTCTCCCTCCGCACCCCGGGGGCTGACCTGGGTCTCGGTGGAGGAGGGAAGATCTCGGGCATCAACATTTTTGTACGGGTATGCCAGATTTACTTTCTACTTGGAATTTAGAAAGGTGATAATCCGGAGATTCACCTTCACAAGTGGAAAGGAAATCAATCCTTTTTTCTAACTTTTCAAATTGCATTAATATTAAGAAAAGAGACAAGTTTGTTTTTTTTTAGAATGCCGTAGGAGGCGTTTTTGTTTGTTTGCCATAAAAGGTGATTTTGCTGTGAAAGGCGATTTTGCCGTGAAAGGCGATTTTACAAAACTCATCAAATATGAAAGACGAGAATTGTGATTTCTTTTTGTCTCTTTAGGAAATACAAACTACAATAGAAAAGTAAGAAAATGGATCTAACTTCTCAGGAGATTGTGGGGACACGTTGAGATCGATGGTCGCAAGTCATGTGTGGGCTTCGCCATCGTCCTTCAAATGAGAACATCTAATGCTTTGATTCTTTGGCTTGGCTCCTAACCTTGGTTTCTTAAAGGATAAGGACCAAGAGGAGGTCCTATATCCAATGAAAAACCAAGTAAACGGGCTGAAATGCAGCATTTAGGCCATGTTGGAGAAGGAGGAGATCTTTGTGGGGGGGGGGGGGGGGGGGGGGGTGGCCCCCCAAGGGACGTTGATCACCTTGTGGTGCTTCCGGGAGCAAAGTAGCAGAACTTCGTCTCTCTCTTGGATTTTCTGGATTTTCAAAGCTTGCACTTGGGATCTATTTTCATCATGCTTTCTTCTTGGAATGGACCTCCTTTTGTAGGCTTTTGGTAGCCATGAGGTGTTTATTGGCATTGATGGCCATGATGAAAGAATTGATGAGGAGTTACAAGTTGATTTTGTAACTCCTTTTTCAAGACTTGTGATTGGCCGATGAAGGTAGTGGGCATTTAATCACCTTTATGCTTATGATGATGGGAGTTTCATGGGTTTAATGCCATGATTGCTTGGATTTGTAACTCCCAAATGCTTGAATCTGATTGGGCCGTCCAAAATAATGAGTTAATGACCGCATTAAGTTGTCATAAACGGGTCAATTAACGTCATTAAGTGGTTGCCGAGGCATGTGAAGAGTCGCGGGCTGCGCTGCGCCTTTTGAAATTCTTCTTGCGATCATCACAGGTGGATCCATGCATTGTTTGATGTCGGATTGCGATGCAATTTCAGACATTAGTTGATGTCGGTGGGCCGGTGACATCTGTCTTGTCGATTTCACGATCGGTCGGACAGAAAGTGCACTTTCTTGGTCACCCGGTTCGATATCTTGAGGCGATCGGTGATGATTTCATGCTTTTGACGGCGGATCTGAGATGTCGACGAAGATCAGTGGTTTTCGAGCACCAAAATTTGGATTTTCCGAAAATCACAGAGGCCGGAACACCCGAAACGCGAAAAGATCAAAAAACGATCAATTTGGTGCAAAATTCAGTGACCCGGATTTGCAGGGTCTCCGGGCAACCATGCACCCAGGGTCGCCGGCGACCTTAGGGTTTCTTGCCCTTTGGTTGCCGAGCTCCGTTTTCGGCCGATTTTGCGTCTTTTTCGTTCCTTTTTTCTTCTGTATTTTTCTTGACATATTTCCTCAATTATTGACTTCATTTTCTTGGAGAAAACTTGACGAGAACCCCACGAAATCGGAGCACAAAGTTTCCCATTTTTCGGGAAAGCCAAGGACTTTGTAGCCGATTTTCCGTCAAGAGTCGAAACTAGGTCAAACGATGTCGGAATGACCTGAAAATTGAGGTGAAGCTTCTTGAGCAGTGGATAGGACCAACCATGGGCTTTTATTTGAGTTTTGAAGCCGTTTGGGTTCCCATTGATGCTTCACTTGATTTTGCTGCGGGAAAAATGCCGAGCTTTGATATGTGGTCAAACGATGTCCGATTGACCTGAAATTTAACGGGGAGCCTATTGGAGTTATTTTGAGACGTTCCATGGGCTCCGTTTTGGATGTCATGGTCCCGGGTTGCTCCGCCGCCGGTAGGCTTGATTTTCTCTCGGAGCATCGAAACCTGGTCAAACGTTGTCGGAATGACCTAAAATTCGACGTGCTGCCTTTTGGAAGCATGTTGAAGCCACTCATGTATTTTGTTTGATGAGTGATGGCTTCGGTGGTTCCCGCCGCCGGGAGGCTTGATTTTGCTGCTCGAGCATTGATGGAGGGTCAAACGTTGTCGGTTTGATTTGAAATTTGGCATGAAGCCCTTTGGAGACATTCTGGAGTCATCCGTAGGCTCTGATCAAAGTTTTGGTATCTTTGATGATGTCGCCGCCGGGAGCGCTTGTTTAGCTGTCGGAGCAGTGAAGTTAGGCCAAACGCTGTCGGAATGGCCCGAAACCTCAGGTGTACCCCTCTTTTAGATGTCTTGAAGGATCTCTCAGTTTTTGTCTGATTCTGAAAAGATCTGATGCTTGAAGTAGCCTTGCCTATTTTATAGCAGGATGCAGCTTCACGAGGCTTCTTGATTTTGAGGAGACATAGTGACTTTTTTGGTGTCAACAAATGCCCCCTCGAGGTACAGTGACGAGTAGCTTTTGGAGTCGATGTGCCTCGAAGAGAAACTTAGAGGAGAGATTCCAACTTGACCAAGAGTCTTGAGCATTTTTTTTTGATAGCCTTCTGAGTTTCCGGGGGAATTTTATGGTAGTGAGAGGGATCGCACACCATCTCAAGGCAAAGTTTTGAAAATGACATGGGGTATTTAGATTTTGGGTTTTGGATTTTGGTTTTTGACCTTGTGACCTAACAAGCTGTATGTGGCAGGTTAGGGGGTCAGGGTTTGATTTTTGATTTTGACCTTGTGACCCAACAAGCTGTATGTGGCGGGTTGGGGGGTCAGATTTGGGGTTTTTGGTTTTGGGTTTGGTTTGGATTTTGATTTTGGTTTTGGTCTTGTGACCTAACAAGCTATATGTGGCGAGCTAGGGGACCGGAATTTGGTTTTGTGAAATGTCAATTTCAAGATTTTGGCTCAATTTGGTTCATGAGGTTGGATGGTTTGGTTTTTGGAAACTCATGAGACTTTCTTTTCTCTTTTTTTTTTTTTTGATTGGTCCCATCAACTCAAAAGAGGCATGGGACCTTTTTTGCTCTTTTCTTTTTTTTTGCTCTTGGTAAGAGGAATATTTTGACTAAAAGCCACTTTTAGTGCCTAGGTGGTCAAACCTGGCTCATATGGGCTAACCCATGGGACCTTAGGCTTTGGAGATGGCCTAGATCTCGTTTGGTGTCATATTTGTAAAGAATATCTAAAAATATCTCTTTCGTATAGAGAATATCTAAAAATATCTTTACTTGGAGAGAATTTCTAAAGTTTTCTTTTTGTGGAAAGATTCTCTCAAAATATCTTTCTTTTTGGGAAAGTAGCTAAATTTTAGCACTTACTTCCTTTCTTTCTCCTTGTTTCCTCTTTTGGCTTGCTCTCTTCTATAAAAGCAAGAGGGTTGGTGCTTTTGCTCTATTGCTTTCTTTTTGCAAGAAATCTTCAAGAGTGCTCTCCAAGATAAGAAGTGCTTTCTCTTCTTCAAGGATCTCCAAGCTTTTCTTCTTCTTCTCCATCAATGGCTTCAAGTAAGTTTTCTTCCTCCTCAAGAATCTCCATTGTAGAAGTAGCTTCTTCATTTTTTTTCTTTTCTTCTCTTCTTCTTTTTCTTTTCTTTTCTTTCTTCTTCTTTTTTTTTCTTTTCTTTCTTCTTCTTTTTTTTTCTCTCTTTTTTTTTTCTCTTTTTATGCACGTTTTCCTTCTTTTTTTTTTCGTGCTTCTCTTTTTTTTCTTTCTTTCGTTTTTTTCCTTGTTTTTTTCTTTTCACGGTTTTCTCTCTTTCTTTTTTTTTCCGTGAACTTTTTTTTTTCTTTCTGTTTTTTTTTTGTCCACGCTGATTTTTGTTTTTTTTTTTTCTTTTTTTTTTCAGCGTTTTTTTCTTCTTTTCTTTTTTTTTTTTTGCTGTTTTTTTTTTCTCCTGGCTGTACGGACCTGACCGTACTGCCACGTGGCAGTGGGCCATGGCCTGTGGGCTAAATTTTTTTTTTTTTGCTGAGATTCTTTTTCTCTCCCTTTCTTTTTCTTTTTCCGTGTTTGCTCACCATGATAATGAGGTTATGCAATTTCAATATGTATGCATTTTCTTTCTCTTTTTTTTTTTTTTTTTTGATGCAACTAGATAGAAGGATAGAGTCTCTCGGTCAAGCCAACATGATTTTTGACTTGGACAAAGTTTGATTGGTTTTGACCAATTTGGGTTGGAATTGGTCAAACTTTGGTCAAGGTTTTCCTAGCATTTAATGCATGATGATATATTTTTGATGCATGAGTTTTGGTAAATGGATTTGGAAGTATGATGATGCATACCTGAAAATCTTTTGCAAGTATCGGGATTTTGAGCTCGCAGCGATGTTGAGCTCTTTCTCGGTCTTGCTGGATTTTGAGGAAGTTTGCAACTTTTGGATTCTGAAGCTTGCATCAATGTTGAGCTCTTTTCCAAATTTTGTGGAAGTTTGATGAGATTGGTTTGTTCTCGCAGTGATGTTGAGTTCGAGCCTTCTTTGAGAATTCTCCACTGACTATGAGCTCGCAGCGATGTTGAGCTCATCTTCAGGCTTCCTGTCTTTTTCGGAGTATTTTCCTTTTCTTTGGAATTGCCCCGGAACCATGTCAAAATTTTACTAGAATTTTTGTAGCAGAATTCTGTCATTTTGATGTTGATTGATCTTTTCTCTTCCATCTTTTGCAGGCAGTTCTTCTAGAACGAACAAGGGTAAAGGTCCTGTCACTGACGCACCTCGTCGGTCTGCTAGATCTTCCAATGCTGTCGTTCAGCAGGCTTGGGAGAAGGTCCAGTTTGTTGAGAAGAACTTGGAAGAGTGTGATTCCCTCAATTGTGATGAGATAAGACAGCGATTGATCGCTCTCAAAGATGAGGAGTTTTATAAGATCATGGTAAGTAGCCGTCCCTGGGTTATGGACGATCAGAGCGTTGTGCTCAAGCCTACCTTCTTCTTTGGTGATGCAGTCCTCGACGACTTGACATACCAAAGGAGATGTTTTCAGTTCTCTTACACAGCAGATGGTGAGGAGAGAACTATTTCCACCCGGTCGTCTTTTGATCGGACCATCTCGATCCTGAGCCTTTCTCCCACGTGCCCTAAGAGGGAAGATCCTCTGAGCTGGGTGAAGAGGACTAGTGTGATCAAGACTGGGGTTTTTGTTGATGGACCTTCCGGTTTTGCAGAGAAGCCACCTGTCCGTATGGACATGTTGATGCCAGCCAGTGGCTACCAAGGTTTTGATCATCCATCGGTTGATTTGAGACTGGTGGGCCTTGGCGTTTTTCGGGGTGACGGCAGCAATTGGGTGAAGCCTTTTCGACTTCGTGGCCATTTCAGTGCTGACTCGAGCTGGGAGTCATGGACTGATCACACCCTGATGATTGGTGAGGCCGTTCTTCGGGAGGCCGAGATTTTTGATGCGGTTCGCGCTTTTCTGCAAACCGTTGTTTTCTCCGATGAGGCTTTCATGGCCATGCTGGAGTCATTCCTTCCACAAACCAACACCTTCATTGTGACGAATGGTGAAATTGGTTTTTCTTTGAAGGAGCTCAGCGCCATCACCGGATTGCATATCCTCGGCAAACTCTATGAGGAGTTTATGCCTATTGACAGCGTCCTTGAGGAGCAATCTGAGGAGTTTAGGCTTGTGTACTTTCAGCTCGTCGCCTTCTATGATTTTTTGAAGGAGAAGGAGGGCTCGAAAGTTAGATACAACAGTTGGAGAAGTTGCAGCTCCAACTTTTTTGGCAGCGGGGATTCTTCTGATGGCATGGCCCAGGATGTTAGGGCTGAAGCATCAAGTTTGAAGAAGATCGCTGTTATGCGAGAAGATTTGAAGAAATTCTTCGCAAGCATGGATGCCATTTGTCCTGACATTGCGTTGTGGAGAGATCTCGCTGTTTACCTCACTTATTGGCTGGGTGAGGCTGTTTTTGTTGGAGGAGATGGGACGCACATCAGGCCGCACTGTATTTTTCCGGCTTGTCAGATGGCGTTTGGAGAGCGGCTGGCTTTGGTACCTGCTCTTTACGCCTATTTGTGTACCAAACTGCAGGCTGCTGCTTTCCTAGTTCAGCTTGGGCTTCCCATGAATAGGGTATTTTCTGCCCACATCTTCTATTCGTGGTATGTATACAACTGTCCTAGCTTCCATCGTTTGGGAGTTGCACAGGACGAAGATCCCTTTATGATTCGTTTGGCTAGAGGGACAGCCGTTCTCGAATCACTTTTATTTGCCCGTTTAAGGATCCGACGATTTAGGGTCGTCGAGATTGGGCAGTCTTCGATGAAGCTTTCTCCGGGCTTGCGGAAGAAGGCTTTTGACTTTGGTGTCTCCCGTGATTCGACCAGGGCAGGGTCGGGAAGACACTATGCTTTGACAGACGCGGAGAAGAGATGGCTCTTCAACATACGGGTTGGTACGATGGTGTACCGCAGACATCTTTTCGTCGATATCCAACCGTATGTCCCTTCGCGTTTTGCATTGCAGCTTGGCTTCTCTCAACGCGTTGTTGGAGCGCCTTCAAGCATGGTGAAGCGTTTTGGAGGTTTGCAGGATGGGAGAAATGCATGGGCTTTTTATAGCGCCGAGGACACTACCGCCATGATTTCCTATCCTAAGCTGCACACCTTCCGGACTGCTGGCTTCACGAAGTGGTTCGTGGAGAGCTTCTCAGTGCACCGGGGGCTTTCCAAGAAAGAGCTCGATATTAAGCAATCTCCTGGGAAAGGTCTTGGCAAATCGGATGGTGTCCGTCGGGAAGAAGTTTTGGCCTTCCTTTCTGGAGAGAAGCACAAGATAGGCTTTCTCAACGGGCAAGACATCATCAGATCAGGAGCTGCACAAGGAATTCCTGGTGAGGTCTTGAGACAGCTGGAGGAGGTGGAGGCCAAGATCGATGCTATGATACAGGCAGAGCATACGAAGGCTTCCATGGAGTCTACTGAGAAAAGTAGACCATCCAATGAGGACTCTTGTGGGAGGCCTGATGTTGATAGTGGGGCAGGATCGTCGAGCAGATTGACCCGCCGAGGCAAGAGGAGGAGAGGACAACGCCGTAACATGAGACGACACGATAGTCCTTCTGATCTTGAAGTTCCTCTCACCATTGCTGAGGAGGAGTCTGAGGATGTTGACGAGCCTCCAGAGAAGAGAAGCAGAGAAGAGGAGATAGCTGGTATGATCCTCTTTCTTTCCTTTGTTTCTTCTTTTTCTTTTCTTCTTGTGAAAGATTTTGTTTTGATCTGCTGCCTCTTTTTTTTTTTTTTTTTTAGCAGAGGACGATGACCTGGTGATGCCCGAGGTTCCGGCCGATGAGGCGATGACGGATCCAGTCGTAGCATCTGAGGAAGAGCCCAGGGACTCTGGAGTGGTTTCAGAACCTTCACTTGGTATGATTTGCTTTGGCTTTTGCTTTTTTTTTTTTTCTTCTTTTCCTGTCATTTGCTAACATGTAGCTGACTTGCCAGAGGATTCCGACGATTTCGAGCCCTCTATGGACACAACTTTTGACGATGCTTCGGATGAGCTCAAAGAGGCAGAGAGTACTCCGCCGGTCGTCGAAGCAGGTATATTTGCAATAATAATCTTGATATATTTTGAAAAGATTATATTCATACCTTTTTGTCTTTTCTTTTTTTTCTTTGACAGATTGTGAAGCAGCAGGAGAGATTCCTCCGTCTTCCTTAAAGCCAGAACAGGGGATACCTGCGGCTGATGCAGAAGTAGGGGCTTCTTCCACTTTCAATGAGTCAGCTTCTTCCGTTGGAAAGAGTTTATTGATTACTCTTCTGATAGAGCATGACGTGGGCAGTCAGGCACCAGAGCATGGCGAATCCTCATCTGCACCGCACCTTCAGTATGCAAGGAAGGTGTTGAAGACTGTCTTGAGCTCATGGGTTGAGACTCTTTCTTCAGGTTATTTGGAAGCTGGTTTTGGCATGATCAAGCATGTGCAGGACATCCTCGCTGATAGCAAAGAAGTCGGTCTGGACATCGTGAGCGCCAAGGATTTTATTGAGGAGATCATCACCTTGGGGAACAAATGGAATGAGACCAAGAGTTTCCCAGATGGTGACTTCTTTGATGAGATGTTCATAAAACCTTCTAGCAAAGTCAAAGCTGAGCTGACTGAGGTCACGAAGACTCGGAGGCAGATCGTTCGGGAGAAGAACGTTACCGAGTTATCCATCATGGGGCTGAAGCAACACTTGGACTGCCTTGATAAGGAGGTCGTCGAGGTTAGGCAGCGTCTTGATTTTTTAGAGGAAGAAGCTGCTGCCAAATGGACCGCCATTGTGGAGGCTCGTGACAAGGAGGGGACCCTCATTCGCCAGGTTGAGGAAGCTGAAGGTAATGTCCGGAGGAAGACTCAAGGGCATGAGCAGTGGCAGGTCCTCTGGGAAGAACTTCCTCGTGCTGCAGATGGGTCACGGCATTCGGCCGCATTTTATGGGGACATTTTGAAGAAGCGTGGCCTAAAAACTTTGGAAGTTAAGGCCAAAGGTCTGCTTGAGGAGTTGAACCTTTGGTTGAAGACCATGTCGGATTGAACTCCTGAGTTATAACAAACTCTTTTTCCTTCTTTTTTTTTGGTACCTCCATGTATAAACAGTTTTGATACTATATTTTGTATCCCCTTCCTTTCACTTAAATCATTTTTTTGATGAAAACAATTTTGAGCAAAAGTTGATGGGAATGTTTGTTTAAGAATTTGATCAAAAGGTTGTCATTTTGTGAAAATCTTTTGTCAAATGATTGTTTTGGGCATGAAAGCCAATTTTGTGGCGAAAAGCCTTTTTTTTTAATGATTTGAGAATCAAATTTTAGAATGGCATGGAAGCCAAATTTTGTGGCGTAAGAGCCAAAATTTGTTTTGCTGCATAAGAGCCAAAAATTTTGAAATGGCATTAGAGCCAAAATTTTTGAGATGGCATGAAAGCCGAATTTTGGAATGGCATAGAAGCCGAATTTTGTTTTGTGGCATGGAAGCCAAAATTTGTTTGTGGCATGAGAGCCAAGGTTTTTTGTTTGTGGCATGAGAGCCAAAATTTTTTGGATGGCGTGAAAGCCGATTTTTTGAAATGGCATAGGAGCCGAGTTTTGTTTTGTGGCATGGAAGCCAAAATTTGTTTGTGGCATGAGAGCTAAAGTTTTTGGATGGAGTGAAAGCCGATTATGGCGTTTATAGCCGATTTTTTTTTTGTTTTGGCATTTATAGCTGACTTTTGGCGTTTATAGCCGGATTTGGCGTTTATAGCTGAGTTTTGGCTTTTATAACCGAATTTTGTTTTGTTTTGTTTTGTTTTGGCATAAGAGCCAGATTTTTGAAAACCAAGTTTTTGTTTTGTTGGCATGAAAGCCGATTTTGGCGTTTATAGCCGAATTTTTTTTGTTTTGGCATTTATAGCCGAGTTTTGGCGTTTATAGCCGGATTTGGCGTTTATAGCCGGGTTTGGCGTTTATAGCCGAATTTTTTTGTTTTGGCATTTATAGCCGGATTTTGGCGTTTATAGCCGATTTTTGGTTTTCAAAATGCAGGTATCGACTAAATGTCGCCTTCCCGCTGAATGGTCTTGCAAGTATCGATGGAATGTCGCTTCCTTGCTCATTCGGTTTTGCGAGTATTGATGGAATGTCACTTCCTCGCGGGCTGGGTTTTGCGAGTATCGATGGAATGTCGCTTCCTCGCGAATTGGGGTACAAGTATTGACTAAGCGTCGCTTCCCTGCTTTTCCCAAAACTTTTGGTTTTCATGGGTACTGACTTGGTGTCGTTTCCCCACGATTTTTGAAATTTGAGGTTTTTTCGAGCCATTTGAAATTTTGGTTGTGGATATCAACTGGTATGTTGCTTCTCCACGGTTTTTGAGATTTGGGTTGTGGATATCAACTGGTATGTTGCTTCTCCACGATTTTTGAAATTTGGGTTGTGGATATCAACTGGTATGTTGCTTCTCCACGATTTTTGAAATTTTGTAAGTATCGAATGGGGT
The DNA here is from genome assembly GCA_028538565.1 of Umbellularia californica. Classification (NCBI taxonomy): domain Eukaryota; kingdom Viridiplantae; phylum Streptophyta; class Magnoliopsida; order Laurales; family Lauraceae; genus Umbellularia; species Umbellularia californica. Next base: position 34,880,114 of record JAPQWN010000005.1, on the reverse strand, counting down.
TCGCTTCCTTGCGATTTTTGGGTTTTGGAAGTATCGAATGAGGTTCGCATCCTTCCGGTTTTTTGGTTTTGCGAGTATCGACTAAGTGTCGCTTCCCCACGGTTTCTAAAAACCATTTTTTTTGTTTAAAGACACGAAGGTCATAAATTTTGACTTAAAACCATTTTGGTTGTAAAAGCCGAGGCGGTCCAGGGTGAAAATTCCTAAGTCCCGATTTTTGTTTCAAACCATGAATTTTGGGTTCAAGGATCGAAATTTTGGTCAACTCTGGGAAGAGGCTCCTAAACTTGGATTTTTGGATTTTGATTTTTTTTTTTTTTTAACAATGAAACGATGAAAGTAAGCATTGTTTTGAGAGATTTTTTTTTTTTTGGAAACTTCAACATAAAGATGAAAATTTCAAAAGAGGTGGGTTTGACGAGCAAGTACCTTGGAAATAGGCTTTGGCTGTGTAGATATCGCTCTGACCCGTTTGAGGAAGTCTTCAAGGATAGTACCGCTTCAAGAACTTGCCATTGATGGGTAGCATACATCTGTCTCCTTCCATGTTTAGAAGAGCGTATGCACCGTTGGAGAAGACTTTGTCGATGACGAAGGGTCCCTCCCATTTTGGTTCAAATTTGCCTTTGGATTTGTGGGCAAAGACTATAGGTCTTTTTACTGCAAGAACCAAGTCACCCTTTTTGTAGCCGCGTTGCCTGACCTTCTTATCGAAATCCTGCCATGCGTGCTTGGTACAACTCAATGCTTTGTAGAGCTTCGAGTCGTCTTTCATCGAGATTATCCAGCTCTTGGAGTCTCAATTTGACATTGCTTTCTTGTGTCATGTCATTTTGTAAAGATACCCTTAAGGAAGGAATTTGTACTTCCAAAGGGACAACTGCTTCGCATCCATAGACCAAAGAGAATGGTGTACTATGGGTTGGTCCTCGAACGGTGGTTCGATAGGCCCATAAAGCTTCTGGTAGTTTGTCGCCCCAGTCTCTTTTGTGACTAGAGACCATTTTTTTGAGAATTGTGCAGAGTGTCTTGTTGAAGGCTTCTGCTAGTCCGTTCGCTGCTGGATTATATGGAGTCGAAGGACAACTTTGGATTTTGTACTTGTCGCAGAACCTGTAGAATCTGTGATCCCGGAATTGTGGTCCGTTATCATGGACGAATCTTTTAGGTATGCCGAAGCGACAAATAATGTTGGTGCGCAAGAACTGAAGAACTGATGAAGTCTTCATTTCGCTGAGCGCAAATGCTTCTGACCACTTGGAGAAATAATCCGTAGCAGCGAAGATGAAGCGATGACCTTTGCTTAATGGGGGAGAAATAGGACCTATGATGTCGATACCCCAGGCTTCGAAAGGCCATGAGATTGTTGTTGGATGTAGCCATCCTGGAGGCATGTGGACATAATCTCCGTGAATCTAGCATTTTTGGCAACGCTTGGCAAATTGCATTGCATCAGCTACCATGGTAGGCCAATAGTAACCTAGTCTTTTTATCTGGTTGTAGAGCTTAGGGCCAGCCTGATGGGCTCCACAAAGACCAGCATGAACTTCTTGGAGAGTTTCCTCAGCCTCTTGTTGAGAGTACTCCGCCGTTCTTTTGGATCTTCAGGTAGGATTCCGAACATGATGTAATCAATGAACGGATCTCTCCAGTCGCCAATCGGAGGTTTGAGGATGGACATCCGACTTCCAACCACTTGGTGGCATTCAGCAACTGCTTGGTGTGTGTTGAGAGGAGGGAGAATCCTTCTTTGACACACTGTGACTTGCATGTTTTCCCCTTCTTGGATTGCCATGGATGCTGCGAGTCCGGCCAGGGCATCTGCACGGATGTTTTCACCTCTGAGGATGTGGGTGATATGGCAGATGTTGAATTTCTGTCGAAGCGACTGCACCTTATTGTAGTAAGGTAGCAAATCAGGCTTCCTGACTTCATATTTCTAATTCATCTGGTTGACGATCAGTTGAGAGTCTCCAAAAGCTTCCAGCATGGTGATGCCAGATTCGAGGGCGAGTTCCAATCCTATAATTAGGGCTTGGTACTCAGCTGCATTGTTTGAACATGGTTCTAGTAGCGAGAAGGCGTGTGGAATCATTTATTTGTCGGGGCTGACAAATAGGATGCCGATTCCCGATATTTGCTTTCCTTTTTCATTTGTCTTGGTTGCACCGTCAAAGTACATGTCCTAGGAAGCATTTGATAAGGAAGTTTCCACATTGTAGACAAATTCGTCTGGGAGATCATCCCTGAGTGGGGAATCTTTAGGCAATGGATGCTCTGCGAGAAAGTCTGCTAGGGCTTGGCCTTTGATTGCTTTTTGTGGTACATACCTAATATTAAACTGTGATAGAAGAATGAACCATTTTGCCAGTCGGGCATTGAGAGAACCTGCTTTTGTGACAAGGACTTTTAGGAGGTTGATCCTCGAAATCAGGTAGACTGTGTTCGACAACAGATAGTGACGCAGCTTTTGTACGGCGAACATTACTGCAAGGCATTCTTTTTCGACTGGGGAGTAGAGATGCTCTGCACCTACCATCATGCGGCTAAGGTAATATAGAGCAGCTTCTTTTCCGTTGTCGTTTTATTATGCGAGCAGAGCACCCAAAGAGTGGTCGAGAGCTCTTGTGTACAAGATAAATGGTTTTCCAGTTGTGGGGGCAGCCAGCACTGGAGGTTTGGTGAGGTATGCTTTGATGTCTTGAAATGCATTTTGACATTCAGCATCCCAGACAAAGTCGACGCCTTTCTTCATTAAGCGAGAGAATGGACGGCATTTCCCTGATAGATTGGAGATGAACCGTTGAATGTAGGCCAGCCTTCCTTGAAGCCCTTTTAATTCTCTTAGGGTTCTGGGAGATGGCATTTCCAGGATAGCCTTGACTTTGGTGGGGTCAAGTTCTATTCCAGCTTTCCATACTACGAATCCGAGAAACTTACCCGATGAGACACCGAAGAAACACTTTAGTGGATTCATCTGCAATTTGTGTTTACGAAGTCGGAGGAAGACTTCTCGAAGATCATCGAGATGTCTTCTTTTCTTCTGCTTTTTATGGCAAGGTCGTCAACATAGCATTCGACCGTCTTGTGCTACATATCTTGGAATATTTTCATCATAGCCCTCTGATATGTTGCACCTGCATTTTTCAGACCAAACGGCATAACAGTGTAGCAATACACGCCGAATGGTGTCCGAAATGATGTATGCCTTTCATCTTCTGGATGCATCTTTATCTGATTGTAGCCAGAGAATCCATCCATGAATGTCATTCGCTCGAACCCATAGGTGTTGTCAATCATCACCTCTGGTATGGGGAGCGGGAATTCATCTTTAGGACATGCATTATTCATGCATTATTCAGGTCTCTGTAGTCGATACAGACCCTTATCTGCCCATTTTTCTTTGTCACGGGGACGATGTTGGCCAACCATTCAGGATGCTGTTCCTCGCGGATGAAGCCAACGTTTTTAAGTTTCTGAACTTCTTGTTCAATTTTGTCCATCACGTTGGGACGGAATCTTCTTTGGCCTTGTTTGATAGGCTTGATTGCTTTTTGCAAGTTGAGCTTGTGGACTGCTACTTCGGGATCCAAGTCAGGCATTTCGGCATAAGACCATGCAAAGCAATCAACGAACTCACGAAGAAAAGAGATATACTCGGGTAACTCATCATCCTTTATATTCTTGCTTATGAATACAGGACGTGGGTTATCAGGTGTTCCCAAGTCTATCTTTTGAACAGGGTCTTCTGTCGAAAGGTTTGAAGGTGGTTCCTCCACAATATTTTTGGAGGCTTCCAACTCAACAAGACCTTCTGGAGTGCCAGAGGCATTTTCAGATTGAGGCTCTGTTTCTGTCCATGGATCTTCTTGATCAGTGTCCTTCTCAAGGCTTGCAATGAGATGGTCCCAATCATTTGCTCGAACTAGGTTGAAGTAGGGTACTTCTTTTGGAGACGATGGTTCTTCTGGATCAGAGAATCGCGTGTCTCTGTCATCGGGCAATTCCTCTTTATTATCAGAGAAATCATACCAATTGGAGGAGCTTTCAGGATTTTTGACGAGTAACTCCTCAAAGAGATATCCAGGGATATCGATGTCTTCATGAGATGTTGAGGCTTGGTCAGTAAAGCGACTTTGTAGCCATGGTGTCAACTGTCTCATAGGAGCGGTAGGATCAAACCCCAACCCATATGAAGACTTGCCTTTGTGAAGGTGGATTTTCCAATCTTCTGGTTGACTTTTAGTTAGGGTGGGTTCCAATGGTGTAAGAATACCACGGCCACCTCCCAAACCAGTCGGATTTTGATAGTCGTAGCCCATTTTCTTCAGATAGCTTGTGCCATTGGACTATACAGGGATAGCTGAGGCATACCTTCGTTTTGGAAAGGTTCAAGCAGAGAATTCAGTGGAGATGCTCCTGATCTGTGGAAGAAGATTGTTTTTTCTTCTGGCGAAGTTGCCGGAATAACAAAGGAAGCAGACGTAGGATCTTCTATGTCTACAAGTGTCTCCAATGAAGTGAGAGCGGGCTGATCTTGCTAAGTATCAGCTTGGCTCGATGCTGTGTCATCTTCTGGCTCTGACTCTGAGTCTGTGTCATGCATAATAGACACAAAGGAGACAGTGAACTTGCCCTCGGCCTTTTGTTTTGTCTTCTTTGCTTTGGTAGTGATTACCAAAGGCTTTGGAGATTTGAAGAAGACGATGAAGGGAGCTTGTCCGCTTACTTCGAGTTTGGTGGAGGGTTTGTTTACCTCCGATGATTGCTGAGAAGCCTTGCCTTTATCTTTCTAGAGACTGTCGGCAAAGTGAATTGTTTTTTCCTCCTATTCTTCTTTTCCATCTTTGTACATTTGAGCATCTGCAAAATGGACATCATTGCCTTTGAAGGGTTTTTTGTCTGCGAATACTCGATGTATCAAGCCATCGTCGCCAACGAACTTGATACACTGATGTAGAGTTGAAGGGACGACACCATTCTCATGTATCCAGGGGCGTCCAAGGAGTATATTGTAGCATGAAGGGGTCTTTATTGCATACACGACGACTTCAGAAATAAGATCACCGATTTGCAATTTGAACCTGATTTTGCCGATAGGCCTTTGAGCGCTCCCGTCATATCCGAAGATGGATACGAACGTGTGACTCAGTTTGTTAGGTGGGATGCCCAGCTCTTCGAGTGCCGAAGTAGAGATGAGGTTGAGTGCAGAACCTGGATCGATCTGAACTCTATGTACTGGCATTTCTTTGACGTACCCCGTAAAGTATAAGGGACGGTGTGCTTTGTTTCGCCTAGGAGGAGGTCATCCTTGTCGAAGGCAATTGTTGCACTTGCTGCTTTTTGTACCGAGAGGCATTCATTGCTTGATCCCTCGGTTTTCTTCTTTTCTCCCTTTGAGGGAGTATTTGTTTTTTTGACCTTATAGTCCATTTCAATTTGTAGGACTTGTGGGGCATGTTTGTCGACATCCGCATTCAGCCTTTGTAATTCTGAAATGAGACTATCACGAGTTTGTGGAGACATTCGTAATAAGTCAAGGATGTGCAGACGTGCAGGTATGAGTTTGAAGTGCTCAATCAAGTCGTACTTGAAAGCCTCCTTCGGGCCTGCATTTTCATTATTATTGCCACTTGGGGCGCTTACATCTTGCTTTCCCGAAGGATTTACATAAGAAGAAGAGGGTTGATTGTAATTTTTGTGGTAATCCCGACCAGAACGGGTACCTTTACCAACTTCAAGAGCCTCTAGAGAAGGGTCTTCTTTTGGAAGATCGTTCTCAGGATCAAGAGGTTGATCCTTTGCTGAAGACGTCTCTGTAACAGCATTGGCGTCTTCAGTGATTGTGTTGCATGGAGTAATTTCCGGGAACAAGTCCTGAACAGCAGCCGGCAACTTTTCTTTATTAGCCTAGACATCGCCCGTGAGATAGGGTATCTGGGACCAATTGACTGAGTTTTCATTGAGGAAGATTTCATTGGCAGAAGTTTCTTCAAGATGATCAATTGGGAGAGGCTTGAGCTCTGATGTCACAGCTTCAGGAGACGAAGGCTGAGAGGATGTTATCTCAGTGGAAGTCACCTGAGAGGATGTAGCTCCGGAAGATACGCTACCGGTTGGGGAGTACGTGTATTCGGAAGCTTCAGAGGCACTGTTGTCCTGAGCTATTGCATTGCAGGTTACCCGACAAGGGATGCCCCCAGTGCAGACTGTTGGGAATCGGACTCATCCTCAGATGTGAGAGGATCATAGATCCAACTGTTTTCTCCATTTTCAGGAGTTAAGGGAGAAAGTTCCTGCTGATTTTCAGGGACTTCCGGTCTTGAATCATGACGAAGATTGATGCGATCCTGCTCCTGCTCTATGGCAAGATGTTGCAAGATTCTTGTATATTCCTCAAGATCAGGCATGGGAGCCAAATCTTCTTCGTCATCTGCTCCTTGTGGTTCGTCCATGTTGGGTTCCACTGAAGCATTTGCTGGTGCTGGATGGACATCGTTTTCTTGAACAGGGTCCTGGTCTTCTTCATCATCAGACCAAGATCCTTGTGGCTGCAATGGGTTATACCAGATTATTGGAATAAGATGAGACTCGGGAATCCATTCCTCGTCGGAGAGGTATTCTCCTGTTTCAAGGGATTCTTCCCACTCATCGATATCACTGGCAGTATCACTGGACTCGTATCCATTCATGGAGAATCCAACTACCGAGTTGCAAGAGTATGATGCCCCCTGCATATTTCCATTTTTGTATAGAGGTGGTATGAAATCATCAAGGGTGAATTTTCTTACCGCCTTGGAGGTTTTGGGAAGGGATTTTTCCGTCGTCCCTAGAAAAGCAGTGGAAGAAGTTCTGCTTTTTCAAGGACTTCTTGTTTTGGTTGAGACTTTTGCTGCTGTTTGAGCTTACGGAGTTGTCTCTTGGCTTGCCTTCGCTGCTGAGCAGTCGGCTTTGTTTTGACGATCTCCCAATTTTCATCATTTAGGAGATCGGGATGCACCCATATAGGTTGTCCATCTGATGTTGGATAGGGAACCAATTCTTGGGACGCTTGAGTCATTTTTATCACCTCGAATGAAGTAGTGATCTTCTCCTTCGGCGACTTTGAAGTTTGCCGACATGACACCATGTTGACAGAGGCGGGGCCATAGTTTTTATCAAAAGTTATGACTCCGTTTTTCCACATCTCATTGATCTTCTCTCTCACAACGAAGCATTGATTGAGAGGATGTGAGATCATCTGATGGTATGGACAGTATCGGGGATCATTGGTTTTGCCAACATCTCCCGGTCTTTTGGGCTCTGGGAAAATGAGTTTGCCATTTGCTAGGAGAGCCTCAAAGATTTCTTCAACATCTTCATCGAACGGATATTTCTTTTCTACACGTTCTTTGAAGGCATCCGAGAGTTCAGGTCTTTTACCTGCAGTTTTGTTTTCAGGTTTCTTTGGCTGCTGAGGAGCTGACTTAGTCTGCACATTGAGAACCTCCTTTTTCTTTGGTTTTGAGGTTGTAACAGCAGTCGGCTCTTTCTTTGATGATTTCTGACTGTTGAGGTCTTTGATCACCATTTCGGCTTCCATGGAGGCTTCGAGGAGTTCTCCCAGGTTCTTTGATTTGTTGCCGATGATCATGGAGCGAATTTTTGCTCTCATATTGTTACGGCAGATGTCGACTAGCGACGCTTGTGGCAGTACATCTGAGCATTTGTACCCCATTGCCTTCCATTTGTGAATGAAGTCGTATGTTGACTCATTCTCTCCCTGTTTTAGGCTGCAGAGTTGAGCCATAGTAACAGGGTGATCCTCACCTTGGAAGTGGGTCAGGAAACGTGTCTCCAGCATAGCCCAGTTCTGAATGGAGTTCTCCGGCAGAGTGGAGTACCAATCAAAGGCTGTACCTTTTAGGGTACTTGCAAAGAGGCGAATCTTGAGTGCATCTTGATCCGCAATAGCTCCCGTCAGGATCTTGAAATGGATGACATGCTGTCTGGCTGAACCTTTCCCAGTATATGTCTGGAGATTAGGTTGTTTGAATTTTACAGGGAACGAAACCGAGTCCATCCATAAAGGGTAGGGTGGCTTGATCCCATGTTCCTTCAATGTATCCTCTTCTTTTGCTTTTGCGAGGATATCGTCCACGTCCTTTTTGGTAAGGGTGCAAGACTCATTGTTTTCTGCATTACCCTCGTCATCTTCATGATTTGGAGGGGTTTCATTGTTAGGTGGTGGACGCTGTAGCGTGAGAATAAGGTTTTCCATCAGAGCCTTAATTCTCGGTTACATCGTCATTCTGTCGAGGCGGCTCAGAACTTGTAGCCAAGACGTTCATCCCTCGGGATTCGAACGAAGAAATCGTCCTGGTGACTGAGCTAGGGCTCATTCTTCTGGATGAAGAATCTGAGGAGTGGTTACTCCGGTGTCCTTGGCTTGGAGGAGTGGAAGACTCTTCCAGATGTGTTCTTGTCCGAGAGACGCTGCGAGTCACTGGACGTCTAACACTGATTTTGGTTGCTGACTTCCGGCGTTTTCTGGTTTTGCCAACCATATGAACAGCAACGAATTGGTCGGGTCTTTCTTTTTTGACCCATTTGTTTGAGACGTGGAGAGTAGAATGCTAGGTTCTTTGTTTCTCGAGTCTCTTTTGTCGATATGCAGTGCCGCGACGTATACGACGAGCAATTTGAGCTTCAGTCAGCTCTGGCTGGGCTCTGGGGATGAAGGATGTAGTCCCTCGTGCGCAGCAGCCGAGTTTGTCTTCTTTGAAGCTTGGCAAGGACAGAATCTGGACGCGGTCCTTTGTCTGTCGCAGTGAAGACTTTAATTTTGCGAACTCGGCCCCTGTTGAGATGAAGGGTCGACTCGCGGGAGTGCAGGCTTCAGCATGTTTTTGCATAGGCCTAACGATGCAGGATTTGATTTTGGGCTTGTAGGAGCAAGCCGGCTCATGATGATTTTGTTTGTTTTTTGGGTGGAGGGCAGGTTTCTCCTCTTTCATGTAAGAGAGAGGGTAGAACTGATTCTCCTTGAGAGGGGTCAGGTATGCTGGCTTTGCAGATGTTTGGGACCTCCATTGCTTTGGTGAAGATCTCGAGGACCAAGTTTTGGGGTAAACCTGGTTTCTTATGGATTGAGGCTTCGTGGGAACGCCATGGGCTTCAGGCTTCTTGGTGTTCGCCCTTGGTGCCATTTTAGTGACGTTGCGGGGCGGTTTTCTGCTTCTTGGCAGGTACAGTGTCTTCTGCGGGAAGTGGGAATGGTCCCAGCGATCCGAAGACGATGGTCCGGGGAGTTGAAGTTGACCCGGTGTTTGGAGAGTTGTCGAGGGAGATGACGCTTCGGCAATTGGCAGGGCTCTTATGCTTGTTTTGCTTGTCTTGAAGCATAAGCTGGTACTTGTTCTCATCGAAAGTGATGGTCAATGAAGCTGCCATTGTTAGTTTTGGAAAAATTCTGAAACAAGACCAAATCCATTAGTAATCACAAGAATATGGTGATCGTAAATGGAGAACAACTATGGTTTTGTCTTTTCAAATCACTTGAGGGGACATGGCCCAACCCAAGGATGATGAAGAAGGCCAAAAGCCATAGAGGATACAATTGTTCTAAAATGCAAGTATGGTAGGCTCAGAGTGAGCGTTCCAGTGACTGCTAGAAGCAATTGTAGACCTCAATTCAAATTACCGAGAAGCAAGGCTCACTCGAGGTAAAATGATATAAGGTTGGAGATACAAATGTGTCAGTCGCGAATACAGTAGACCCGAAAGGGCGTACTAGCACCGCTAGGCACAAATGTTGCAAATCGCATCCTTGGGAAGGACACGAGATGGGATTTTTTGAAAGGTCAAATTTGGGTTCATAAAGGAGAGCAAATGGTGTTCCAATCCGAACAAAGGCTCAACATTTCTGTGATCGCTAAATTCAGAAGGGAAGGAACCAGAATTTCTCGGATGTGAATCCAGTAATGACGGAGGTTTTTTTTGAAAGGTCAAGATTGAATTCATCGAAGAGAGCAAATGGTGTTCCATTCCGAATAAGGCTCAACATTTCTGCGAGCGCTAAATCCAAAAGGGAAATAACCAAGATTTCTTAACTCTGAATTCAAAGTGACAGAAGTTTTTTTTTTTTTTTTGAAAGGTCAAGAGTGAATTCATCAAAGAGAGCAAATGGTGTTCCATTCCGAACAAGGCTCAACATTTCTGTGAGCGCTAAATCCGAAAGGGAAAGAACCAAGATTTCTCAACTCTGAATTCAAAGTGACAGAAGTTTTTTTTTTTTTTTTTTTTAAAGATTTTTTTTAGAGAATTTTTTTTTGAAAGGTGCACATAGATTTCCAATTCGATCTTTTGAAACCTTAGTAGATAGATCAGCCCCCAGGTAAGGGTAGGATTACTTAATGAACCCGTTTGGAGGACCCTTGCCTCGAACAGTCTAGCTGTCTCCACACTCTGAACAAGGCTTTTCTTAAATCCACTTTGGTCAAAGAAAGCAACTGGTGGAACCTTGGTGTTTTTTTTTTTACTCATTTTTGAAAGGTTTTTAATAAACTCATCAAAGAGAGCGAATGGTGTTCCAATCCGAACAAAGGCTCAACGTTTCTGCGAGCGCTAAATCCAAAAGGGAAGGAACCAAGGTTTCTCAAATTTGAATTCAAAAGAGAGAAAACTAAATTTTTTTTTTGAAATTATAATTTTTTAATTTTTTTTTGAAATCCCAATTGGACTCATCAAAGAGAAAAGATGGCCCAATCCCCGATATGAACGATAGCTGCGAACATTTCTGTGAGCTATCAAGTTCAAAGAGGAGAGGATCAAAATTTCTCAAAGTTGACTCTTGAGAAAGAGAGATCATTTTTTTTTTTGAAAGAGTTTGAAATGAAGGTGTTTGTTTTCTTTTTTTTTGAAATCCCAATTGGACTCATCAAAGAGAAAAGATGGCCCAATCCCCGATATGAACGATAGCTGCGAACATTTCTGTGAGCTATCAAGTTCGAAGAGGGAAGGATTAAAATTTCTCAAAGTTGAGTTTTTAAGAAAAAGAGATCAGATTTGTTTTTTTTTTTTTTTTGAAGTGAGAAAGAACAATTGAAATCCCATCTCATGTTTTTTTTTTTAGATGCAAGATGCAACATGGGCCACCAACTAGAAAGGAGCCAAGTGATCAAAGCATCACTTTCTCAAGTCAACGTGTCCCACCGGGTATGCCAACTTGATGGACCCGAAAAAGGGAATCTTCCGTCCTCTCCCTCCGCACCCCGGGGGCTGACCTGGGTCTCGGCGGAGGAGGGAAGATCTCGGGCATCAACAATTTTGTACGGGTATGCCAGATTTACTTTCTACTTGGAATTTGGAAAGGTGATAATCCGGAGATTCACCTTCACAAGTGGAAAGGAAATCAATCCTTTTTTCTAACTTTTCAAATTGCATTAATATTAAGAAAAGAGACAAGTTTGTTTTTTTTTAGAATGCCGTAGGAGGCGTTTTTGTTTGTTTGCCATAAAAGGCGATTTTGCTGTGAAAGGCGATTTTGCCGTGAAAGGCGATTTTACAAAACTCATCAAATATGAAAGACGAGAATTGTGATTTCTTTTTGTCTCTTTAGGAAATACAAACTACAATAGAAAAGTAAGAAAAGGGATCTAACTTCTCAGGAGATTGTGAGGACACGTTGAGATCGACGGTCGCAAGTCATGTGTGGGCTTCGCCATCGTCCTTCAAATGAGAACATCTGATGCTTTGATTCTTTGGCTTGGCTCCTAACCTTGGTTTTTTAAAGGACAAGGACCAAGAGGAGGTCCTATATCCAATGAAAAACCAAGTAAACGGGCTGAAAAGCCGCGTTTAGGCAATGTTGGAGAAGGAGGAGACCTTGGGGGGGTGGCCCCCCAAGGGACGTTGATCACCTTGTGGTGCTTCCGGGAGCAAAGTAGCAGAACTTCGTCTCTCTCTTGGATTTTCTGGATTTTCAGAGCTTGCACTTGGGATCTATTTTCATCATGCTTTCTTCTTGGAATGGACCTCCTTTTATAGGCTTTTGGTAGCCATGAGGTGTTTATTGGCATTGATGGCCATGATGAAAGAATTGATGAGGAGTTACAAATTGATTTTGTAACTCCTTTTTCAAGGCTTGTGATTGGCCGATGAAGGTAGTGGGCATTTAATCACCTTTATTGTAAGACCCCGACTCGAGTGACTCGATTAGTACTAATTAAGTTTGTGTTAGTGCTAAGCTCGATTAGTGATTTTGACTAAGCTTGGATTAGCATAGTTCTTGATAGCTTTGGGGAATTAATTTTAGTGTCTTGTGTTTAGTGGGACCCTTTGGGGGTTTCCTTTTGATAGTCTTGCCAGCTTTTGGAGGTTACTTGTTTCTCCCCTAATTCTTGTCTTGATCCCGTTTTACTTATTTTGTCGATCCCTACAACTTTCATGTTGAACCCGTGACCGTCCGGAACCCCGAAACCCGATCTTCTTGCTTTGAGGGCAAAACAGTCTTTTTACATTGAAATCTGTACCCAAAACTTAATATCTCCGAAACCCACGAAACATATACTTTTTGGAAACTAGATATTTCGACGATCACTTTTCTCTTCTTCGTCGATTTCATCCGAGGTCCCGAGATTGGTGATTTCAGCCTCCGAAGACTTTCTAGTGGTGGAACCCACACCCATTGCTTTATATAGAGAACTCTTTCCCTCCATTTCTCTTTTTCCAGCACAAGCTCAAGAACAGCCTAGGGTTTTCTTTCTCTCCTTTCTTCTTCTTCTTGCTTCCTCATCCCAAGTCCCTACCAAACTTTACGCCAATCAAGAATGAACTTCACCCTCTTCTTCCTCACTACTAGAGCTACTCATTGATACCATTTGTGGGAGGATCTACTCAACTCAAGACCCTCATTGAGCTCACCTTGTCCATTTGGAGAACTTACAAGTAAGCTCCTTCCCTAATATCTTAGATCCTTGTTCTTCTAGCCTTGGGAAAGCCCTATCTTCATTATTGTGAGTCTCTCTTCTTGTTTCTTGGTTTGACCCATTTTAGGGTTTGTTTTTTTTTAGGGTTTTTGGTGTAGCTTGGTATTTGGCTTGGAAGAGTGGAGTAGAGCTTGGATTTCTTGATTTAGAGACCTTGAGGCAAGTGGATTGAATGGATAGTTTAGCTTTCAATGATTTTTATGACAAATGTGTTTAAATCATTACTTCATTAATGCCTTGTTTTAAATACATTCAATGGTGTTAAATGCTTTGAATGGGGTTGGTAAGCCTCTTTATTGTCTTGAAACATGATTTCTAGCTTTTGTTTTCATCTATTGTCTTTAAATCATGGATTGTAGTTTTAAGTTCATCTTTTGTACAATGCCTAAGTGCACCCGTGTGATGATGGTTGTCTTCTTTCTCTTGGTAATTGTATGGATGTCAAATGGGGAATGAAAGGAATTGGTTTGGGGAAAGGGAAAGCCTGAACCTGAACCCAGTGAAGAAATTCCCGTGACTGGCGGTCAGCTGGCGGTCGCCCAGCGGCTAGCCGCCTGGTGACTAGCGGCTAACCGAAGCAAGTTCGGTTACATTTCCAGAGAGCTGTAACCTCACGGTCAGCTAGCGGCTAACCGCCGTGTCCATCGACGGCTAACCGCCATCCAACCGCTTAGTTACGGTCATTTTTCCAGAGAGCTGAAATCTCACGGTCAGCTCCGCGGTCAGCTAGCGGCTAGCCGCCTAATTCATCTACGGCTAACCGCCAGCCAACCGAAATGTAGCGGTTACAATTCCAGAGAGCTGCAATTCCACGGTCAGCCTCACGGTCAGCCAGCGGTTAACCGCCGGATCCACTGGCGGCTAACCGCCATCTGACCGCATGGTAACCGAAATTCCCTGAATTCTATGAATAAAAGAGTATTGAAGGGAGCCTCCACCCCATTGCTTGTGAACCTTTCTGAGAGCAATGGGCACCGCTCACCTGGGATCGTGTTCGAAGCCTAGGTGAAGTGTTTGTTGGTAGTACGTTAGAGAGAGAAACTACATCATCGAGATTCATTTAAGCATTGAGGCTACCATAGTGTATAAGGAACCCGGAATGTCTCCCAAATTCAAAGAGTACCAAGTTTCCTTTATTATACGGACATACGGGATCCCTATTCACTTGGATTAGTTTTAACCCGACATTGTCTTGGCTTTTCAAAGTATACTCGTAACGTTTTGCTAGCTTTGATATACATGACAGACTTGATATGATAGCTGTGCCTTGAGCACCCACGTCTTGCCGAATATAATCTTGCACTTGATTTATTTTACACCTGTCTTGATTTCCATGTTTTGACCTGATTTCTTGTACATGACTCATAAGCCAAAACCTTGAGGCAATATTGGGCCAGAGCTTTGTAGTGCGAGCCCATGAGCCAAGAAAGAGAACATGCATACATGTACCTGTTTTATTTACTTGCATATAACCTATGAGTCGGCACCACTAAGCTTGGATACCTTGTTAGTCTGATCAACTGACTAGGTGATCCCCCTCTTGTCTTGCCAACTGCAGTTTGGGTCCTGATACCGCAGATTGCTACTGTGGTTCCTGATGCCCGGCTCGCTACCGTGGTCATGTCTAGTATATAGTATATATGTATATGTATTTCGTTGTATCTCCTCACTTCGGTGACTGAGGTCAACGCCTTGACTTGCTTGCTCTATCACTTCGGTGATAGAGGATTTAGCCTGGTGTGGTTGCCATCTTGCTCGTTTCCCGATTTCCTTGGTTACCCTTACTTGTTTCACCTTGCATATATGTTTTTAACGAAATGATGCATTTACTCATGAAAGTATTATTTAGACAGGTTCAATTGTTTCCATGGCAAATGTTTTATCATTAAATGTTCATATCTTTTCATCTACCTGCCAGATCGTCGTGTCTGACCATTTGCTTTGGTACTCAGGTCCCGTTGTCGGTTATCCTGAGGAGGAGCCAGAGGAGGCGGTCGGAGAACCGCAGCCGCTAGTTGAGTGGCGTGCTGACGATGTTATGTAAACATCGGGATGCCGAGTTGCGAAACAATTTGGGGAATTGTTTGGATAGTTTCCTGGCGGTCATTGTTTTGTATACTGGCCTTTATTGGCCTCTATTTTTGGGAATTGTAATTAACTGATCTTCTGATTAAACTTGAATATGTACTTTTGGGTTATGCTTTAGGACATTGCTCATTCTGATGCTCATATTCAAATGTAATCAGCCTTGATATTTGGGAAATGAAATACATGCATGATTTACCATACGCTTCCGCAATTATACTAACTGGTTATGTGTGTTGGAATATCCTCACCGCGGACACCTGTGGGAAATCACGTTCACGGGTAATGAGTGTTCCTTTGTTAACCCGTGTATGCTTGATCATAAACATACCTTTAATTATTGTCATCACCTCATATGATTATATCATCGGCTTCATCATAATCAGGTCCCGATCCCGGACTTGGTCCGCGGACCCGGTCCGGGGTCGCGACATTTATGCTTCATGATGATGGGAGTTTCATGGGTTTAATACCATGATTGCTTGGATTTGTATCTCCCAAATGCTTGAATCTGATTGGGCTGTCCAAAATAATGAGTTAATGACCGCATTAAGTTGTCATAAACGGGTCAATTAACGTCATTAAGTGGTTGCCGAGGCATGTGAAGAGTCGCGGGCCGCGCTGCGCCTTTTGAAATTCTTCTTGCGATCATCACAGGTGGATCCATGCATTGTTTGATGTCGGATTGTGATGCAATTTCAGACATTAGTTGATGTTGGTGGGCCGGTGACATCTGTCTTGTCGATTTCACGATCGGTCGGACAGAAAGTGCACTTTCTTGGTCACCCGGTTGGCGATCTTGAGGGGATCGGTGATGATTTCATGCTTTTGACGGCGGATCTAAGATGTCGATGAAGATCAGTGGTTTTCGAGCACCAAAATTTGGATTTTCCGAAAATCACAGAGCCCGGAACGCTCGAAACGCGAAAAGATCGAAAAACGATCCATTTGGTGCAAAATCCGGCGACCCGGATTCGCAGGGTCGCCGGGCGACCATGCACCCGACCCGGCGACCCTGGCCGGCGACCTTGGGCCAGGGTCGCCGGCGACCTTAGGGTTTTTTGCCTTTTGGTCGCCGAGCTCCGTTTTCGGCCGATTTTGCGTCTTTTTCGTTCCTTTTTTCTTCTGTATTTTTCTTGACATATTTCCTCAATTATTGACTTCATTTTCTTGGAGAAAACTTGACGAGAACCCGCACGAAATCGGAGCACAAAGTTTCCCATTTTTCGGGAAAGCCGAGGACTTTGTAGCCGATTTTCCGTCAAGAGTCGAAACTAGGTCAAACGATGTCGAAATGACCTGAAAATTGAGGTGAAGCTTCTTGAGCAGTGGATAGGACCAACCATGGGCTTTTATTTGAGTTTTGAAGCCGTTTGGGATCCCCTCAATGCTTCACTTGATTTTGCTACGGGGAAAATGCCGAGCTTTGATATGTGGTCAAACGATGTCGATTGACCTGAAATTTGAGGGGGAGCCTATTGGAGTCATTTTGAGACGTTCCATGGGTTCCGTTTTGGATGTCATGGTCCCGGGTTGCTCCGCCGCCGGTAGGCTTGATTTTTCTCTCGGAGCATCGAAACCTGGTCAAACGTTGTCGGAATGACTTGAAATTCGACGTGCAGCCTTTTGGAAGCATGTTGAAGCCACTCATGTATTTTGTTTGATGAGTGATGGCTTCGGTGGTTCCCGCCGCCTGTTGGCACTAAAAATGTCACTTTGCCTCTTCAAGCCACATGAAGCCGCAGCCTACCAAAATAGGCAATGCTGCTTCCAAAAAACCAAATCTTATCAGAATCAAACAAAAACTGCAAGATCCTTCAAGATAGCCAAGAGAAGAGTACACATGAAGTTTCGGGCCATTTCGACAACATTTGGCCTAACTTCACTTCTCCGACAGCTAAACAGGAGCTCTCGGCGGCGACAGCATCGGAGACATCAAATTCCCGATCAGAGCCTGTGGATGATCTCAAAATGCATCCAAAAGGCTCCACGTCAAGTTCCAAGTCAAACCGACAACGTTTGACCCTACATCAACCCTCAAGCAGCTAGATCAAGCCTCTCGGCGGCGAAAACCACCGAAACCATTACTCATCAAACAGAGCACATGGGCAGCTTCAAAATGCTTACAAAGGGCTACACGTCAAGTTTCAGGTCATTTCGACAACATTTGACCAGACTTTGACTCTCGGAAGCCAAATCAGGCCTCTCGGCGGCGGAGCTCCCCAGGACCATGGTTTCCAAGACAGAGCCTGTGGATCATCTCAAAATGACTCCAATAGGTTCCCTGTCAAATTTCAAGTCAATCGGACATCGGTTGACCGCACATCAAAGCGCGACATCTACCTCGCGGCAGAATCAAGCCTACTGGCGACGGGACCCCATACGGCTTCAAAACTCAAACAAAAGCCTATGGTTGGTCTTATTTATTGCTCAGGAAGCTCCACCTCAAATTTCAGGTCATTCGGACATCGTTTGACCCAGTTTCAGCTTCTGACTGAAAATCGGCAACCCTGCGCGACAAAGTCTTCGGCTTTCCTGGAAAATTGGAAACTTTGCAACCCAAATTGCAAGGATTCTCATCAATTTTTCTACAAGGGAATAAGGCCAACAAATGAGCAAAAATGTCAAAGAAAAATACAGAAGAAAAAACGAAGGAAAAAGACCTCAAAACGACCGCAAAATGGGCTCCGAAGGGGAAAATTCCCCCAGGGTCGCAGACCCCCGCGACCCTGGAAGCCCGGAATCTCCGGTTTCGCCCCGAGAGCTCCGTTTTCCGTCGTTTTTCGCGATTCGAAGCTTCCAACCCCTGGGACTTTCCAAAATTCATACTTTTGAGGCGCCAAATCCTCCGACATCCGTCAAAATCACGGGTCAACCTCCAAAAGTATCAAAATCAACATTGATCGCCAACCGGTCGACCAAAAAAGTGTGCTTTCCGCCCGATCAATCGAAAAATCGACAGGACAGATGTCACCGGCCCGCTGCTAGCTATCAATGTCTAAAATTACACGGTTATCCGATGTCGATCAGCATGTAGATCCATCGGTGATCATCTCCAAAAGAATCCAAAAAGACGCGGCGCGGCCCGCGACTCTTCAACTGCTCGGCGACCATTTAATGCAGTTAATTGACTAGCTTTATTGCAGTCATTAATTCATTTCTTTGGACGACCCAATCAGAAGCAAGCATCCAGGAGTTACAAATCAATTAAGTCATGGCATTCAAGCCATGAAACTCCTCCCATTATGGTAATTAAGGTGATTAAAAGCCCTTAATCTCCATCGGCCAATCAGATTCAAGGAAAAAGGAGTTACAAAATCAAGAATAAATCTTGTAACTCCTCCCATTAAAGCCATTAAAGCCCATAAACTCTCCTAATGGCTACCAAGAGCCTATAAATAGGAGAGCTTTCCAAGAAGAAAGGGATCGGAAAAGGACGAACGGAAAATCGAAGATCGAAAATCAAAAGGTGCAGAGAATCCCGAATTCCAGACAGACAGAGTCTAGAGAAAGAGAGAAAATTCTGCAGAAATTCTACATCAAGCACCACTACAAGGTGATAAAAAGTCCCTTGGGGGGTACTCCCCCCCAAGGTCCTTGCCTTCTCCCGCTACCTCCAATGGCTTAGACGTGGCTTTTCAGCCCGTCTACTTAGCTTTTTATTGGACATAGGACCTTCTCTTGGTCTTTGTCCTCTAAAAACCTGAGGTTATAGCCAAGCCAAGCGAATCAAGAGCATCCTCTGTTCTCATCTGCATGGATGATGGCGAAGCCCATACATGGCTTGAGACCGTCAATCTGAACGAGTCCCCCACAATCTCCTGAAAAGTTAGATCCTCCTTTTCTTGCTTTTCATTGTAGTTTGTATTTTTCTAAAAGAGACAAAAATCACAACTCTTGTCTTTCATTATTGATGAGAAATGTAAATCGGCTAGAAACGCCAAAATCGGCTATAAATGCCAAACAAAATCGCCTTTCACGGCAAACCAAGAAAATGTCTCTTTTCTTAAATATTTGTGCAATGGAAAACTTGAAAGAAGTTGATTTCCTTTTTACTTGCGAAGGTTGATCTCCGGATTACCACTTGCAATTCCAAGTAAAAATAGAAAATCTGTTACACCCACACAAAGAAATGTTGATGCACGCTTCAGCCCCCCGGGCGCGAAAGGGCCGGACCCGACGGACTCCCACGTCCGCCGACCCCGGTAGCACCCTCGGCAGGAGCGCGTTCCATCAAGCTGGCACACCCGGTGGGACTCGTTCATTTGAGAACACGGTGCTCGGAAATGAAATATTTGCATATCATACGTTTTGCTCTATGCTTATACTTCTTTTCCGGATTCCTTGGCTACTTTCTAGCTGGTAGCCTATGTTGGATTTTGCATCCTAAAAAAAAAATGAGATGGGATTTTTTGGAAATTTCTATTTCTTTGAGTTTGTTTCCACTCTTTCTCTTTTCAAAAAATAAAAAAAAAATCAGTTTTCTTAGTTTGAATTCAAAATTGAGAAACTTTGATCCTATCCTATCGTTCTTTGGTGCTTGCAGAAATGTTGAGCCCGTTCGACAAAGGTTTTGGGCCATCGTTTCTCTTCGATGAGTTCATTAGAGATTTCAAAAAAAAAATCAAAAAAAAAAAAATAAACAGTTTTTTCGTTTTGGATTCAAAATTGAGAAACTTTGATCCTCTCCTATGGTTCGTGTGCTCGCGGAAATCGTTGAGCCTGTTCGAAATGGGATTTGGGCCATCGTTTTCTCTTCGATGAATCTGTCAGGGATAAATAAAAAATAAAAAAAAAAATCAAATTTCTCGTTTTGGATTCAAAATTGAGAAACTTTGATCCTTTCTCTTCTGGGCATGTGTGCTCGCGGAAATCGTTGAGCCCGTGTTCGGATCGGGGATTGGGCCATCGTTTCTCTTCGATGAGTCTGTCAGGGATCTAAAAAAAAAAAATTTAAATAAATAAATAAAAAGACATAGACCACTAAGGTTAAACCAATTGCGTTCTTTGAACACGATTGATTCAAGAAAAGCCTTGTCCAGAGTGTGGAGACAGCTTGACTGTTCTAGGCAAGGGTCCTCCAAACGGGTTCATTAAGTAATCCTACCCTTACCTGGGGGCAATTCTATCAATTGAGGTTTCATAAGACCGGGTTAGGAGGCCTATGTGTACTCTCTCGTCCTTAAATCTTAAAAAATTAAAAAAAATCAAAATTAAAAATAAAAAAATAAAAAAAATAAAAAAAGATTTTCAAAAAAAAATCTTAAACAAAAAAAAAATCAAAATCAAAATAAAAAAATAATAAAAAATAAAAAAAAAGATTTTCAAAAAAAATCTTAAAGAAAAAAAAATATAAATAAAATAAAAATAAAAAAATAAAAAAAATATTTAAAAAATAAAAAAATCTTAAAATAAAAAATCTTCAAAAAAATAAAAATAAATAATCTTAAAAAAATATTTAAAAAAATAATAAAAATAATAAAATAAAAAAAATCATTTCAAAAAAAAATCTTCAAAAACTCGTCACTTTTGATTTCAGATCTGAGAAATTTTGGTTTCTTCTTTTCTGAGCACTGGCGCTCGCGGAAATCGCCGAGACCGTGTTCAGATTGGAATACCATTTGCTCTCCTTGATAGAACCAATCTTGACATTTCAAAAAAAAAAAAAAAACTCGTCACTTTTGGATTCAGATTCGAGAAATTGTGGTCTCTTTCCATCTGAGTATTGGCGCTCGCGGAAATCGTTGAGCCCGTATTTGAATCGGAATGCCACCTGCTCTCTTTGACAAATCCATTTCTGACCTTTCAAAACAGAGAATCCCATCTCATGGATGCGATCTCCAACATTTGTGCATAGCGGTACTAGTACGCCCTTTCAGGGTCTACTGTATCTGTGACCGGCACATTTGTAACTCCTACCTTATATTCTTCTTATCTCGAGCAAGCTCCGCTTCTCGATAAGTCGAATTTAGGTATACAATTGCTTCTAGTGGTCATTGGAATGCTCATTTCGAGCCTACCATGCTTGCAACGAGAACAATTGTACCCTCTATGGCTTTTTGCCTTCTTCATATTGCTTGGGTCATGTCCCTTGAGCAATTTGAAAAGACAAAATCATAGAATTCCCCATTTATGATCATCATATTCTTGTGATTACTAATGGATGTGGTCTTGTTTCAGAAATTTTGAAACTAACAATGGCAGCTTCACTGATCATCACCTTCGATGAAAACAAGCACCAGCTCATGCTTCAACAGAAGCAAATCGAGCGCACTTACAAGCGCCCTGCTAGCTGCCGAAGCACCAACTCCCTCAGCAACTCTCTGAACTCCGGGTCGACCTCGACTCCCCGGACCATCGTCTTCGGGACACTGGGACCATTCCCACTTCCCGAAGAACAAGCTGCGCCTGCTAAAAAGCAGAAGATCGCCTCTCAACGTGTCACTCCCGTGACACCAAAGGCGAGCGCCCAAAAGCCCGAAGCCCGCGGCACCCCCGCGAAGCCTCGACCCACAAACAACCAGACCTATCCCAAGACTTGGTCTCCAAGACCTTCACCAAAACAAAGAAGGTCTCAAACATCCACCAAGCCAGCATACCTGGCCCCACTCAAGGAGAACCAGTTCTACCCTCTTGCCTACATGAAAGAGGTGAGACCCATCTCCAACTTGACTCCCAAGTCAACCCAGCATGAACCGGCTTGCTCCCACAAGCCCAAAATCAGATCATGCATCACTAGGCCTCTACAAGCACCTGCCAAGGCCTACACTCCTTCAGTTCGACCCTTCATCTCTACAGGGGCCGAACTCAAAAGGTTCAAAGCTTCACTGCAACAAGCAAAGGACGGGGTCCGCATCCTGTCCTTGCCCAATTACAAAGAAGACAAGCTCGGCTGTTGCGCCCGAGGGAGTACATCCTTCATTGTTAAAGCCCAGCCAGAGCTGACTGAAGCTCAAATCGCTCGTCGAGCACGCCGCCGTGCGTCATATCGACAAAAGAGACTAGAGAAGCAACGGACCCAGCCTCCTACACTTCAAGTCTCCCACAAATGGGTCGAAAAAGAAAGACCCGACCAAGTTGCTGCCGTCCATATGGTTGGAAAAACCAGAAGACGCCAAAAGTCAGCATAAAAAATCCATGTCCGACGTCCGGTGACCCGTAGCGTCACTAGGACACGAAGACATCCCGAAGAATCTCCTGCCCCTTCAAGCCAAGGACGGGAGAGTAATCCTTCATCAAGCTCTTCATAAAAAAGAATGAGCCCCAGCTCAGTCACCAGGACGGTTTCTTCGTTTGAATCCCGAGGAATGAACGTCCTGGTTACAAATTCTGAGCCACCACCTCAGAATCCACTTCAAGATGATGCGCTCACACGCATCCAGCAGTTGGAACAAGGCCAACAGAGGATTGAAACTCTGATGGAAAACCTTCTCCTTGTTGTCCAAAATCCGGTGAACAATGAGCCTCCTCCGAATCATCGCAATAACGAGGAAAATTGTGAAGAAAATGAGTCACGCGCCCTTACCAAAAAGGACGTAGACAGTATCCTCGCCAAAGCTAAAGAAGAGGATATACTCAAAGAGCATGGGATCAAGCCACCATATCCTTTATGGATGGACTCGGTCCCGTTCCCCACAAAATTCAAACATCCTACTCTCCAAACATATACGGGGAAAGGATCAGCCAGACAGCACGTCATCCACTTCAAGATTTTGACGGGAGCTATCGCGGATCAAGATGCACTCAAGATTCGCCTCTTTGCAAGTACCCTAAAAGGTACGGCCTTCGATTGGTACTCCACTCTTCCGGAGGACTCCATCCAAAATTGGGCCATGCTAGAGACACGCTTCCTGACTCACTTTAAAGGTGAGGATCATCCCGCTACTATGGCTCAGCTTTGTAGCCTGAAGCAGGGGGAGAATGAGTCAACATACGACTTCATTCACAAGTGGAAAGCAATGGCGTACAAATGCTCAGATGTACTGCCACAAGCGTCGCTAGTTGACATCTGCCGAAACAACATGAGAGCTAGAATCCGCTCCATGATCATCGGCAACAAATCAAAAAACCTGGGAGAACTCCTGGAAGCTTCTATGGAAGCTGAAACGGTGATTAAAGACCTCAACAGTCAGAAGTCATCAAGAAAAGAGCCAACCGCCATTGTAACCTCTAAACCAAAGAAAAAAGAGGTCCTCAATGTGCAAACCAAGTCAGCTC
Organism: Umbellularia californica; assembly: GCA_028538565.1. Taxonomy (NCBI): domain Eukaryota; kingdom Viridiplantae; phylum Streptophyta; class Magnoliopsida; order Laurales; family Lauraceae; genus Umbellularia; species Umbellularia californica. The sequence continues at coordinate 34,856,844 of JAPQWN010000005.1, read as the reverse complement.
CTCAGCAACCAAAGAAAGCTGAAAACAGAGCTGCAGGTAAGAGACCTGAACTCTCTGATGCCTTCAAAGAGCGAGTAGAAAAGAAATACCCGTTCGATGAAGATGTTGACGAAATCTTCGGGGCTCTCGTGGCAAACGGCAAGCTCACCTTGCCTGAACCCAAAAGACCGGGCGATGTTGGCAAAACCAACGATCCTCGGTACTGTCCATACCACCAGATGGTCTCGCATCCTCTTAATCAATGCTTTGTTGTGAGAGAGAAGATAAACGAGATGTGGAAAAATGGAGTCATCACCTTTGACAAAAACTATGGGTCTGCCTCCGTCAACATGGCGTCACGTGGACAAACACCAAAATCACCAGAAGAGAAGATCACTACTTCCTTCAAGGTAATAAAAAGAATTCAAACGTCCGAAGTGTTGGTTCTTTACCCGACACCAGACGGACAACCATTTTTGGGTACATCCCGATCTCCTGGAAGATGAAAACTGGGAGATCGTAAAAACAAAGCCGACAGCTCAACAACGAAGGCAGGCTAGGAAACATCTCCTCAGGCTCAAACTGCAAGAGAAGACCCAGCCAAAACAAGAAGTCAATGAAAAGGCAGAGGCCTCCTCTACCACTTCACTCGGGGCAACAGAAACGTCCCTTCCAGAGACTTCAAAGGCGGTAAGAAACTTCACTCTCAGTGATTTCATGCCACCTCGATTCAAAAAAGAAGCTATGCAGGGGGCATCATACTCTTGCAACTCGGTAGTTGGATTCTCCAATGATGGATACGAGTCCAGCGACACCGACGATGGATTCGAGCCCAACTACACCGGCGAGTGGGAGGAATCTCTTGAAACAGGAGAGTATCTCTCCGACGAAGAATGGGTTCCTGAAACTCACCTTATGCCAGTAATCTGGTATAACCCCTTACAGCCACAAGGATCTTGGTCTGATGATGAGGAAGACCAAGAGGCTCTACAAGAAAATGCTGTTGAGCCAGCACCCGTCGTTGCATCAGTGGAAATCAACCATGTTGAGCCACAAAGAGCAGACGAAGAAGAAGATTTGGCTCCCATGCCTGATCTTGAAGAATATGCGAGGATCTTGCAGCATCTCGCTCTAGAACAAGAGCAAGACAGCGTCAGCGAGATTCCTCACAATCCAGAGCCGGAAGTCCCTGAAGCCCACCAGGTACCTCCTCCCTCAACTCCTGAAAATGGAGAAAATTGCTGGGTAGACGATCCTCTTACATCTGAGGATGAGTCTGACTCCGAGCAGACAACGTCTCCTTTAAGAGCTGCCTGTAATGTGATAATTCGGGATTATAGCTCTTCCGATGCATCATTTGATGAGATCACTTACACACCGGCGACACCTAGCACCATATCTTCTGGGGCTACCTCGTCTCGCGTGACTTTCACAGAGATGACACCCTTTCAGGCTTCGTCCCCTGAGACTGTGACTTCAGAACTCACGCTCTTCCCGACTCATCATCATGAAGAAAACCCAACTTGGGATGATGGATGGGTCAACGAAGAAGAAAAGCTGCTGAATGCTGTTCAGGACTCGCTCTCGGAAAATGCTCCATGCAACACAATCACTGAGGATGGCAATTCTGCTGCAAACGTATCCTCAGTAAATGAGAAACGACAGCCTCTTGATCCTGAGGACAATCTTCCAAGCGAAGACCCTTCTCAAGAAGCTCTCGAAGTTGGTAGAGGCACCCGCTCGGGCCGAGACTACCACAAAAATTACAACCAATCTTCCTTTACTTATGTAAATCCTTCGGGAAAAGATGTTGTAAGCGCCCCCAGTGGCAAAAACAATGAACATGCAGGCCCTAAGGAGGCTTTCAAGTATGATTTGATCGAGCACTTCAAACACATACCTGCACGACTGCACATCCTGGATTTATTACGAATGTCTCCACGCACTCATGATAATCTCATCTCAGAATTACAAAAACTGAATGAGAATGTCGACAAACATGCCCCGCAAGTCCTCCAAATTGAAATGGACTACCGGGTCAAAAACTCTGAAACTTCCTCAAAGGGAGAAAAGAAAACTGAGGGATCATGCATTGAATGCCTCTCGGTGCAAAAAGCAGCCAGTGCAACCATCTCCTTCACAAAGGACGACCTCCTACTTGGCGAAGCAAGGCACAACCGACCCCTGTACTTCACAGGGTACATCAAGGAAATGCCTATACACAGAGTTCAGGTCAACCCAGGTTCTGCACTCAACCTCATCTCCACTTCGGCTCTCGAAGAGTTGGGCATCCCACCCAGCAAGCTAAGCCACACATCTGTATCTATCTTTGGATACGATGGGAGTACTCAAAGGCCTATCGGCAAAATCAGGTTCAAATTGCAGATCGGTGATCTTATCTCTGAAGTCACTGTGTATGCAATAAAAACCCCTTCATGCTACAACATCCTTCTCGGACGCCCCTGGATACACGAGAATGGTGTTGTCCCTTCAACTCTACATCAATGCATCAAGTTCGTCGGCGACGACGGCATGGTACATCGAGTGTTTGCGGACAGAAGACCCTTCAAAGGTAAAGAAGTCCACTTCACAGACTCCCAAATGTATGAAGGTGAAAAAGAAGAAAAAGAGGAAATAGCACCCTTTGCTGAAAATCTCCAGAAAGATAAAGGCAAGGCTCCTCAAAAATCACCGGAGGAAAACAAACACTCCGGTAAATCCGAAGAGAGCAGTCAACCTCCCTTCGTCATCTCCCTCAAATCTTCAAAACCTTTGGTCATCACAACCAGAGTGAAGAAGGCAAAGCAAAAGCCTGGGGGCAAATTTGTTGTCTCTTTCGTGTCTATCAAGCAAGACACGGATTCGGACTCAGAGCCAGAAGACGACACCTCATCAAGCCAAGCTGACACTCAACAAGTTCAGCCTGCTCTCACTCCGATGAAGACACCTGCTGACGTAGAAGATCCTACGTATGCTTCCTTTGTTGTTCCGGCAACATCACCAAAGAAAAGGCCGATCTTCTTCCATAGATCGGACGCTTCTTCATCAAACTCCATGCTGGAACCTTTCCAAAATGAAGGTATGCCTCAGCTATCTCTATATAGTCCTGTGGCACAAGCAATTATGAAGAAATTGGGCTATGACGCTCAAAACCCAGTTGGTTTGGGAGAAAGACGCGGTATTCTCACGCCATTGGGGCCCGCCTTGACCAAAAGCCAGCTGGAAGATTGGAGACTCTACGGTCATGTAGAAAAGTCTTCATTTGGGTTAGGGTATGATCCCGATACTCCTCTGAGACAGTCGACACAAAAGCTTGAAAGTCGTTTTACCGACCAAGCCTCAACATCTCAAGTCCATGAAGACATCGATCTCCCTGGATATCTCTTTAAAGAGTTACCTGACAAAGATCCAGGAAGCTCATCCAATTGGTACGATTTCTCTGATGATAAAGAGGAATCGTCCGATAATACAGACTTGTGCTATTCTGACCCAGAAGAGCCCTCGTCTCCAAAAGAAGTACCTTACTTCGACCCAGTTTCAACAGGCGATTGGGACCATCTCATAGCAAGCCTTGAGAAGATCACCAATCAAGAAGACCCATGGAAAGGAACAAACCCTCGGTCTACAAATGCCCTTGGAATCCCAGAAGGTTTTGTTGAGCTGGAAGCCTCCGAAAATATTGTGGAGGAACCACCTTCGAACCTTCTAACAGAAGATCCTGTTGAAAAGATAGACTTGGGAACACCAGATAACCCACGTCTTGTATTCATAAGCAAGAATATAAAGGATGATGAGTTACCCGAGTATATCGCTTTTCTTCGTGAGTTCATTGATTGCTTTGCATGGTCCTACGCTGAAATGTCTGGTTTAGACCCCAAAGTAGCAGTCCACAAACTCAATCTTCAAGAAGAAATCAAGCCTGTCAAACAAGGCCAAAGAAGATTCCGTCCAGATGTGATGGATAAAATTGAACAAGAAGTTCAAAAGCTCAAAAGCGTCGGCTTCATCCGTGAGGAACAACATCCAGAATGGTTGGCCAACATTGTCCCCGTGACAAAGAAAACTGGGCAGATCAGGGTCTGTATTGACTATAGAGACCTGAATGGCGCTTGCCCTAAAGATGTATTCCCCCTCCCCATACCGGAGGTGATGATTGACAATACCTGCGGATTCGAGCGAATGACATTCATGGATGGCTTCTCTGGTTACAATCAAATAAAGATGCATCCCGAGGATGAAAAACACACATCATTTCGGACTCCATTTGGTGTATATTGCTATACTGTTATGCCATTTGGTCTGAAAAATGCTGGTGCCACATATCAGAGGGCTATGATGAAAATATTCCAAGATATGCAACACAAGACGGTCGAATGTTACGTTGATGACCTCGCCGTCAAAAGTAAAAGAAAAGAAGACCATCTCAAAGATCTTCGAGAAGTCTTCCTCCGACTTCGCAAACATAAACTGCGGATGAATCCTCTGAAATGCTTCTCCGGCGTCTCGTCGGGTAAGTTCCTTGGATTCCTAGTTCGGAAAGCCGGAATAGAACTTGACCCCATCAAAGTCAAGGCTATTCTAGAAATGCCCCCTCTAAGAACCTTAAGGGAACTAAAAGGGCTTCAAGGGAGATTGGCCTACATCAGACGGTTCATCTCCAATCTTTCGAGGAAGTGTCGTCCATTCTCTCGATTGATGAAAAAGGGTGTAAACTGTCTGGGATGCTGACTGTGAAGCCGCATTTCAAGATATCAAGTCATACCTAACCAAACCTCCAGTGTTAGCTGCTCCTACCACTGGGAAACCATTCATCTTGTACAAAAGAGCCCTTGATCACTCTCTGGGTGCTCTGCTTGCACAAGAAAATGATGAAAGAAAAGAAGCTGCTCTATACTACCTCAGCCGCATGCTAGTAGGTGCAGAGCATCGCTACACTCCAGTCGAAAAGGAATGCCTTGCAGTGATGTTTGCCGTACAAAAGCTACGTCACTATCTGCTTTCCAACACAGTCTACCTGGTCTCGAGGATCAACCTCTTGAAGGTCCTTGTCACAAAGGCAGGTTCTCTCAATGCCCGACTGGCAAAATGGTCCATCCTCTTGTCACAATTTGATATTAGGTATGTACCACAAAAAGCAATCAAAGGCCAAGCTCTAGCAGACTTTCTCGCAGAGCATCCATTGCCTAAAGATTCTCCACTCAGAGATGATCTCCCAGACGAACCTGTCTACAACGTGGAGACTTCCTCACCAAATGCCTCCTGGGACATGTACTTTGACGGTGCAACCAGGACAAATGAAAACAGAAAGCTGATCTCGGGAGTTGGCATCCTCTTTGTTAGCCCCGACAAATACATGATTCCACACGCTTTCTCGCTACTGGAACCATGCACAAACAATGCAGCTGAATACTAAGCTCTGATCCTAGGATTGGAACTCGCCATCGAATCTGGTATCACTATGCTGGAAGTCTTTGGAGACTCTCAACTGATCGTCAACCAGATGAATCAGATATATGAAGTCAGGAAGCCCGATTTGCTGCCTTATTACAACAAGGCACAATCGCTTCTGCAAAAGTTTGACATCCGTCACATCACCCACATTCGTAGAGGTGAAAACATCCGTGCAGATGCTCTGGCCGGACTTACTGCATCAATGGCGATCCAGGAAGGGGAAAACATGCAAATCACAGTGTGCAAGAGAAGGATCCTCCCTCCTCTTAACACACACCAAGCAGTTGCTGAATGCCACCGAGTGGTTGGAAGTCGGATCTCTATCCTTCAACCTTCAATCGGCGACTGGAGGGATCCGTTCATTGATTACACTATGTTCGGAATCCTACCTGAAGATCCAAAAGAACGGGTAAGCATTCAAAGGCGAGCCCCAAACTTTCATTTGGATATTCCTTCAAAAATCCTCTACAGGAAATCTTTCAACGGAGTACTTCTACGCTGCTTGTCACAACAAGAGGCCGAAGAAACACTTAAAGAAGTTCATGCTGGTCTTTGTGGAGCCCATCAGGCAGGTCCTAAGCTCTATGATCAGATAAAAAGGTTAGGTTACTATTGGCCTACCATGGTAGTTGATGCAATGCAATTTGCCAAACGCTGCCAGCTATGCCAAGTTCACGGAGATTACATTCACATGCCTCCGGAATGGCTACACCCTACAGCAATCTCGTGGCCTTTCGAAGCCTGGGGTATGGACATCATAGGTCCTATTTCTCCCCCTTCAAGCAAAGGTCATCACTTCATCTTCGCCGCAACGGATTATTTTTTCAAGTGGTCAGAAGCATTTGCGTTCAACGAAATGAAGACCTCATCAGTCCTTCAATTCCTACGCACCAACATCATTTGTCGTTTCGTCATACCTAAAAGATTCGTCCATGATAACAGACCACAATTCCGGGATCATCGATTCTACAGGTTCTGCCACAAATACAAAATTCAAAGCTGTCCTTCGACTCCATACAATCCGGCAGCAAACGGATTAGCAGAAGCCTTCAACAAGACACTCTGCAAAATCCTCAAGAAAATGGTCTCTAGTCACAAAAGAGACTGGAGCGACAAGATGTCTGAAGCCTTGTGGGCCTATTGAACCACCGTTCGAGGACCAACCCATAGCACACCATTCTCCTTGGTCTATGGATGCGAAGCTGTCGTGCCCCTAGAGGTACAAATTCCTTCTCTGAGGGTATCTCTACAAAATGACATGACTCAAGAAAGCAATGTCAAATTGCGACTCCATGAGCTGGACAATCTCGACGAGAGACGGCTCGAAGCTCGACAAAGCATTGAACTTTACCAAGCACGCATGGCAGGATCTTTTGACAAAAAGGTCAGGCAACGCGCCTACAAAAAGGGTGACTTGGTTCTTGCGGTAAAAAGACCAATGGTCTTCGCTCACAAGTCCAAAGGCAAGTTTGAGCCAAAATGGGAGGGACCCTACGTCATCGACAAGGTCTTCTCCAACGGCGCATATGCCCTCCTAAACAAGGAAGGCGACAGGTGTATGCTGCCCATCAATGGCAAGTTCTTAAAGCGGTACTACCCTTGAAGACTTACCTAACTAGGTAAGAGCAATGCCTGCACGGCAAAAGCCTATTTTCAGGTACTTGCTCATCAAACCCACTCCTTTAGAATTTTCATATCAAAATGTCGAAATTTCTAAAGAAACTCAAAAAACAATGCTTACTTTCATCGTTTCATTGTTCAAAAAAAAATCCAAGTTTAGGAGCCCCTCCCTGACTTGACCAAAATTTTCGATCCTTGAACCCAAAATTCATGGTTTGAAATGAAAATCCGGATTCAGGGATTTCCACCCTAGTCCACCCTGCCTTTTACAGCCAAATGGTTTTAGGTCAAAATTTACGACCCTCGTGTCTTTAAACAAAAAAAATGGTTTTTCAAAAAAAAAAAATCCACGGGGAAGCGACGCTTAGTCGATACTCGCACCCATCGGAAGAATGCGAACCACGTTCAACACTTCCAAACTCGCAGGGAAGCGACATTTCGTCAATACTTGCAAACCCAAACAAAAAAAAAACTGTGGAGACGCAACATATCGGTTGATATCCACAACCCAAATTTCAAAAAAAAGGGGTTCGAAAAAACCTAAAACCGTGGAGATGCAACATATCAGTTGATATCCACAACCCAAAGGTTCGAGAAAACCGTAAATTTCAAAAATCGTGGGGAAAAGACATCAAAGTCAGTACCCGCAAAACAAACTTTTTTGAAAAAAGCAAGGATGCGACATTCCATCGATACTTGCACCCAAAATCGCAGGGAAGCGACATTTCGTCGATACTTGCAAAATCCAAAAACCGTGGAGACGCAACATATCAGTTGATATCCACAACCCAAATTTCAAAAAAGGTTCGAAAAAACCTAAAAATCATGGAGATGCAATGTTTTGATATCCACAACCCAAATGTTCGAGAAAACCGCAAATTTCAAAAATCAAGGGGAAAACGACATCAAGTCAGTACCCGCAAAACAAAATTTTTGAAAAGCAAGGATGCGACATTCCATCGATACTTGCACCCAAATCCGCGAGGAGGCGAAATTCCATCGATACTCGCAACCGAATGAGCAAGGATGCGACATTCCATCGATCCTTGCAAGACCATGTTGACACCAAAAATGTAACTTTGCCTCTTCAACATCAAGAAAGCTGCATGAAGTCGCAACCTGCCATAAATAGGCAATGCAATTTCTCCAAAAAATCAAATCTTGTCAGAATCAAACAAAAACTGCAAGATCCTTCAAGATAGCCAAGAGAAGAGTACACATGAAGTTTCGGGCCATTTCGACAACATTTGGCCTAACTTCACTTCTCCGACAGCTAAAATGGCGCTCCCGGCGGCGACATCATCGGAGACGTCAAAACTTCGATCAGAGCCTACGGATGACTCCAGCATGTCTCAAAAGGGCTCCATGCCAAATTTCGAGTCAAACCGACAACGTTTGACCCTCCATCAATGCTCGAGCAGCAAAATCAAGCCTCCCGGCGGCGGGAACCGCCGAAGCCTTCGCTCATCAAACCAAGTGCATGAGTGGCTTCAACATGCTTCCAAAAGGCTGCACGTCAAATTTCAGGTCATTCCAAAAACGTTTGACCAGGTTTCGATGCTCCGAGAGAAAATCAAGCCTACCGGCGGCGGAGCAACCCGGGACCATGACATCCAAAACGGAGCCCATGGAACGTCTCAAAATGACTCCAATAGGCTCCCCGTCAAATTTCAGGTCAATCGGACATCGTTTGGCCGCACATCAAAGCTCGGCATTTTCCCCGCAGCAAAATCAAGTGAAGCATCGACGGGACCCCAAACGGCTTCAAAACTCAAACAAAAGCCTATGGTTGGTCTTATTTATTGCTCAGGAGGCTTCACCTCAAATTTCAGGTCATTCCGACATCGTTTGACCAAGTTTCGACTTCTGGCGGAAAATCAGCAGCTCTACGCGACAAAGTCTTCGGCTTTCCCGGAAAATTAGAAACTTTGCACTCTAAAAATGCAAGGATTCTCATCAAGTTTTCTACAGGGAAATCAACCCAATAAATGAGAAGAAATGTCAAGAAAAATACAGAAGAAAACGGCGACGAAAAAGACCTCAAAACGACCGGAAAACAGGCTCCGAAGGGGAAAAATCCCCCAGGGTCGCAGACCCCTGCGACCATGGCCCATGGTCGCAGGCCCCTGCGACCATGGCCCATGGTCGCCGGTCCATGGTCGCCGGCGACCATGGCCCATGGTCGCCGGCGACCATGGAGGTCCGGGTCACCGGATTTTCCGCCGGTGACCCGTTTTTTCGTCTTTTTTCGCGTTTCGCGCACTTTGGCCCCTGTGGTTTCCTGAAAATGTGATTTTTAGTGCTTGAAATTGACTCATATCCTCCGACATCCGTCAAAATCACGGGTCAACCTCCAAAAGCATAAAATCATCAGTGATCGCTCCAAGATCGCCAACCGGCTGACCAAGAAAGTGCACTTTCTGTCCGACCGATCGTGAAATCGACAAGACAGATGTCACCGGCCCGCTCTTAGCTATCAATGTCTGAAGTTACATGTTCATCCGATGTCGATCAGCATGTAGATCCATCGATGATCGTCGCCAGAAGAATTCCAGAAGACACGGCATGGCCCGCGACTCTTCGACTGCTCGGCGACCAATTAATGTGGTTAATTGACTAGCTTTATTGCTGTCATTAATTCATTTCTTTGGACGGCCCAATCAGAAGCAAGCATTTGGGAGTTACAAGTCAATTGATTCATGGCATTTAAACCATGAAACTCCTCCCATTATGGTAATTAAGGTGATTAAAAGCCCTTAATCTCCATCGGCCAATCAGATTCAAGGAAAAAGGAGTTACAAAATCAAGAAATAAATCTTGTAACTCCTCCCATTAAAGCCATTAAGGCTCATAAACCCTCCTAAATCGCTACCAAAAGCCTATAAATAGGAGAGCATTCCATTGAAATTGAGATCGGAAAAAGATCAGAGAAAAAAGAGGAGAAAATCAGAAGATCAGAAAAAAAAAAAGGATCAGAAAGAATCCAGAGAAAGAAAAAAGAGAGAAAAAACTCTGCTGAAGTTCTGCACCGGCCACCGCTACAAGGTGACAAAAGTCCCTTGGGGGGGCACCCCCCCCCAAGGTCCTTGCCTTCTCCTGCTGCCTCCAATGGCTTAGACGTGGCTTTTCAGCCCGTCTACTTAGCTTTTTATTGGACATAGGACCTTCTCTTGGTCTTTGTCCTCTAAAAACCTGAGGTTATAGCCAAGCCAAGCGAATCAAGAGCATCTTCTGTTCTCATCTGCATGGATGATGGCGAAGCCCATACATGGCTTGCGACCGTCAATCTGAACGAGTCCCCCACAATCTCCTGAAAAGTTAGATCTTCATTTTCTTGCTTTTCATTGTAGTTTGTATTTTTCTAAAAGAGACAAAAATCATAACTCTTGTCTTTCATTTTTGATGAGAATTGTAAATCGGCTATAAACGCCAAAATCGGCTATAAATGCCAAACAAAATCGCATTTCACGGCAAATCAAGAAAATGTCTCTTTTCTTAAATATTTGTGCAATGGAAAACTTGAAAGAAGTTGATTTCCTTTTTACTTGCGAAGGTTGATCTCCGGATTACCACTTGCAATTCCAAGTAAAATAGAAAATCTGGCACACCCACCCACACAAAGAAATGTTGATGCACGCTTCAGGGCCCGCCAGGGCGCGAAAGGGCCGGACCCGACGGGTTCCCACGTTCCGCCGACCCCGGTAGCCGCCCCAGCCGGCGCCTCGGAGCGCGTTCCATCAAGCTGGCACACCCGGTGGGACTCGTTCATTTGAGAACACGGTGCTTGGAAATGAAATATTTGCATATCATACTTTTTGCTCTATGCTTATACTTCTTTTCCGGATTCCTTGGCTACTTTCTAGCTGGTAGCCTATGTTGGATTTTGCATCCTAAAAAAAAAATGAGATGGGATTTTTTGGAAATTTCTATTTCTTTGAGTTTGTTTCCATTCTTTCTCTTTTCAAAAAACAAAAATCAGTTTTCTTAGTTTGAATTCAAAATTGAGAAACTTTGATCCTATCCTATCGTTCTTTGGCGCTTGCAGAAATGTTTAGCCCGTTCGACTAAGGTTTTGGACCATCGTTTCTCTTCGATGAGTTCATTAGAGATTTCAAAAAAAATATATTAAAAAAAAAATAAAATAAAAAAAAATCAGTTTTCTTAGTTTGAATTCAAAATTGAGAAACTTTGATCCTATCCTATCGTTCTTTGGCGCTTGCAGAAATGTTGAGCCCGTTCGACTAAGGTTTTGGACCATCGTTTCTCTTCGATGAGTTCATTAGAGATTTCAAAAAAAAAATATTAAAAAAAAAATAAAAATAAAAAAAATTAGTTTTCTTAGTTTGGATTCAAAATTGAGAAACTTTGTTCCTATCCTATCGTTCTTTGGTGCTTGCAGAAATGTTGAGCCCGTTCGACTAAGGTTTTGGGCCATCGTTTCTCTTCGATGAGTCTATTTGGGATTTTTATAAAAAAAAAAAAAAGGGACATAGACCACTAAGGTTAAACCAATTGCGTTCTTTGATCACGATTGATTCAAGAAAAGCCTTGTCCAGAGTGTGGAGACAGCTTGACTGTTCTAGGCAAGGGTCCTCCAAACGGGTTCATTAAGTAATCCTACCCTTACCTGGGGGCAATTCTATCAATTGAGGTTTCATAAGACCGGGTTAGGAGGCCTATGTGTACTCTCTCGTCTTTAAATCTTAAAAATTTAAAAAAAAATCAAAAATAAAAAAAAAGATTTTCAAAAAAAAAATCTTAAAAAAATAAAAAAAAATCAAAATAAAAAAAAATAAAAAAAAAGATTTTCAAAAAAAAAATCTTAAAAAATAAAAAAAATCAAAATAAAAAAAAATAAAAAATAAAAAAAAAGATTTTCAAAAAAAAAATCTTAAACAAAAAAAAAAGATTTTTTTTAAAAAAAAAAAAAAATGAAAATCTTAAAATAAAAAAAAAATCTTCAAAAAAAAAAAACTCTCGTCATTTTAGATTCAGATCCGAGAAATTGTGGTTCCTTCCCTTCTGGGTACTGGTGCTCGCGGAAATCGTTGAGTCCGTATTCGGATCGGAATACCATCTGCTCTCTTTGATGAATCCAATCTTGACATTTCAAAAAAAAAAAAGAGAATCCCATCTCGTGGATGCGATCTCCAACATTTGTGCATAGCAATACTGGTACGCCCTTTCAGGGTCTACTGTATCTGTGACCGGCACATTTGTAACTCCTACCTTATATTCTTCTTATCTCGAGCAAGCTCCGCTTCTCGATAAGTCGAATTTAGGTATACAATTGCTTCTAGCAGTCATTGGAACGCTCATTTCGAGCCTACCATGCTTGCAACCAGAACAATTGTACCCTCTATGGCTTTTTGCCTTCTTTCATATTGCTTGAGACATGTCCCTTGAGCGATTTGAAAAGACAACCATAGAAATTCCCATTTATGATCATTATTCTTGTGATTACTAATGGATGTGGTCGTGTTTCAGAACCTTTTCGAAACTAACAATGATAGCCTTAACCATTATCTTCGACGAGAACAAGCACCAACTCATGCTTCAACAGAAGCAAAGCACGCGCACCCATAAGCGCCCTGTCAGCTGCCGAAGCGTCAACTCCCTTGGCAACTCTCTGAACTCCGGGTCGACCTCGACTCCCCGGACCATCGTCTTCGGGACACTGGGACCATTCCCACTTCCCGAAGAACAAGCTGCGCCTGCTAAAAAGCAGAAGATCGCCTCTCAACGTGTCACTCCCGTGACACCAAAGGCGAGCGCCCAAAAGCCCGAAGCCCGCGGCACCCCAAAGAAGCCTCGACCAACAACCAACCAGGTCTATCCCAAGACTTGGTCTCCAAGACCTTCCCCAAAACAAAGAAGGTCTCAAACATCCACCAAGCCAGCATACCTGGCCCCACTCAAAGAGAACCAGTTCTACCCTCTTGCCTACATGAAAGAGGAGAGACCCATCTCCAACCTGACTCCCAAGTCAACCCAGCATGAGCCGGCTTGTTCCTACAGGCCCAAAATCAGATCATGCATCACCAGGCCTCTCCAAGCACCTGCTAAGGCCTACACTCCTTCAGTTCGACCCTTCATCTCTACAGGGGCCGAACTCGAAAGGTTTAAAGCTTCGCTGCAACAGGCAAAGGACCGGGTCCGCATCCTGTCCTTGCCCAACCACAAAGAAGACAAGCTCGGCTGCTGCGCCCGAGGGAGCACATCCTTCATCGTCAGAGCCCAGCCAGAGCTGACTGAAGCTCAAATCGCTCGTCGAGCACGCCGCCGTGCGTCATATCGACAAAAGAGACTAGAGAAGCAACGGACCCAGCCTCCTACACTTCAAGTCTCCCATAAATGGGTCGAAAAAGAAAGACCCTACCAAGTTGCTGCCGTCCATATGGTTGGAAAAACCAGAAGACGCCAAAAGTCAGCATCAAAAATCCATGTCCGACGTCCGGTGACCCGTAGCGTCACCGGGACACGAAGACATCCTGAAGAATCTCCTGACCCTTCAAGCCAAGGACGGGAGAGTAATCCTTCATCAAGCTCTTCATCAAAAAGAATGAGCCCCAGCTCGGTCACCAGGACGATTTCTTCGTTTGAATCCCGAGGGATGAACGTCTTGGCTACAAGTTCTGAGCCACCACCTCAGAATCCACCTCGAGATGATGCTCTCGCACGCATCCAGCAGTTGGAACAAGGCCAGCAGAGGATTGAAACTCTGATGGAAAACCTTCTCCTTGTCGTCCAAAATCAGGCGAACAATGAGCCTCCTCCAAATCATGACAATAACGAGGAGAATTGTGAAGAAAATGAGTCGCGCGCCCTTACCAAAAAGGACGTAGACAGTATCCTCGCCAAAGCTAAAGAAGAGGATATACTCAAAGAGCATGGGATCAAGCCACCATATCCTTTATGGATGGACTCGGTCCCGTTCCCCACAAAATTCAAACATCCTACTCTCCAAACATATACGGGGAAAGGATCGGCCAGACAGCACGTCATCCACTTCAAGATCTTGACGGGAGCTATCGCGGATCAAGATGCACTCAAGATTCGCCTCTTTGCAAGTACCCTAAAAGGTACGGCCTTCGATTGGTACTCCACTCTGCCGGAGAACTCCATTCAGAACTGGGCTATGCTGGAGACACGCTTCCTGACCCACTTCCAAGGTGAGGATCATCCTGTTACCATGGCTCAGCTCTGCAGCCTAAAACAGGGAGACAATGAGTCAACTTATGACTTCATTCACAAGTGGAAAGCAATGGCGTACAAATGCTCAGATGTACTGCCACAAGCGTCGCTAGTCGACATCTGCCGTAACAATATGAGAGCTAAAATCCGCTCCATGATCATCGGCAACAAATCAAAAAACCTGGGAGAACTCCTGGAAGCTTCCATGGAAGCTGAAACGGTGATCAAAGACCTCAACAATCAGAAATCATCAAAGAAAGAGCCGACTGCTGTTGCAACCTCTAAACCAAAGAAGAAGGAGGTTCTCAATGTGCAGACTAAGTCAGCTCCTCAGCAGCCAAAGAAAGCTGAAAACAAAACTGCAGGTAAAAGGCCTGAACTCTCTGATGCCTTCAAAGAACGTGTAGAAAAGAAATATCCGTTCGATGAAGACGTTGAAGAAATCTTTGAGGCTCTCCTAGCAAATGGCAAACTCATTTTGCCAGAGCCCAAAAGACTGGGAGACGTTGGCAAAACCAACGATCCTCGGTACTGTCCATACCACCAGATGATCTCACATCCTCTCAATCAATGCTTCGTTGTGAGAGAGAAGATCAATGAGATGTGGAGAAACGGAGTCATAACCTTTGATAAAAACTATGGCCCCGCCTCCGTCAACATGGTGTCACGTGGACAAACACCAAAATCACCGAAGAAGAAGATCACTACTTCGTTCAAGGTGATAAAAAGAATTCAAACGTCCGAAGTGTTGGTTCCTTTCCCGACACCAGACGGACAACCTATATGGGTACATCCCGATCTCCTGGAAGATGAAAATTGGGAGATCGTCAAAACAAAGCCAACAGCTCAACAGCGAAGGCAGGCTAGGAAGCATCTCCTCAGGCTCAAACGGCAAGAGAAGACCCAGCCAAAACAAGAAGTCCCTGAAAAGGCAGAGGCCTCCTCTACCACTTCACTCGGGGCAACAGAAACGTCCCTTCCAGAGACTTCAAAGGGGGTAAGAAAACTCACTCTCAGTGACTTCATGCCACCTCAATTCAGAGAAGAAGCTATGCAGGGGGCATCATACTCTTGCAACTCGGTAGTTGGATTCTCCATTGATGGATACGAGTCCAGCGACACCGATGATGGATTCGAGTCCGGTTACACTGATGAGTGGGAAGAATCCCTTGAAACAGGAGAATATCTCTCCGATGAAGAATGGGTTCCTGAAACTCACCTTATGCCAGTAATCTGGTATAACCCCTTACAGCCACAAGGATCCTGGTCTGATGATGAAGAAAACCAAGAGGCTGTACAAGAAAATGCTGTTGAGCAAGCACCCGTCGTTGCTCCAGTGGAAATCAACTATGTTGAGCCACACGGAGAAGACGAAGAAGAGGATCTGGCTCCCATGCCTGATCTTGAAGAATATGCAAGGATCTTGCAGCGTCTCGCTCTAGAACTAGAGCAAGATCGTGTTAACGAGCCTCCTCGCAACCCAGAGCCTGAAGTCCCTGAAGATAATCAGGTACATCCACCCTTAACTCCTGAAAATGGAGAACATTGCTGGATTGACGATCCTCTTACATCCGAGGATGAGTCTGACTCCGAGCAGGCAACATCTCCTATCAGAGCTTCCTGTAATGTAATATATCAGGACTATAGCTCTTCTGAAGCGTCGTCTGATGAGATTACCTATACTCCGACGACGCCTAGCAATGTATCTTCTGGAGCTACCTCGTCTCACGTGACTTTCACAGAGATGACACCCTCTCAGGTTTCTTCTCCTGAGACTGTGACTTCAGAATACACATTCTTCCCGACTCATCATCATGAAGAAAACCCAACTTGGGGTGATGGATGGGTCAACGAAGAAGAAAAGCTGCTGGATGCTGTTCAGGACTTGCTCCCGGAAAATGCTCCATGCAACACAGTAATTGAGGATGGCAATTCTGCTGCAGACGCATCCTCAGTAGATGAAAAACGACAGCCTCTTGATCCTGAAGACAATCTTCCAAACGAAGATCCTTCTCAAGAAGCTCTCGAAGTTGGTAGAGGCACCCGTTCGGGCCGGGACTACCACAAAAATTACAACCAATCTTCCTTTACTTATGTAAATCCTTCGGGAAAAGATGTTGTAAGCGCCCCCAGTGGCAACAATGATGAACATGCAGGCCCTAAGGAGGCTTTCAAGTATGACTTGGTTGAGCACTTCAAACACATACCTGCACGTCTTCACATCCTAGACTTATTGCGAATGTCTCCACGCACTCGTGATAATCTCATATCAGAATTACAAAAACTGAATGAGGATGTCGACAAACATGCCCCGCAAGTCCTCCAAATTGAAATGGACTACCGGGTCAAAAACTCTGAAACTTCCTCAAAGGGAGAAAAGAAAACTGAGGGATCATGCATCCAATGCCTCTCGGTTCAAAGGGCAGCCATTGCAACCATCGCCTTCACTAAGGAAGACCTCCTACTCGGCGAAGCAAGGCACAACCGACCCCTGTACTTTACAGGGTACATCAAAGAAATGCCGATACATAGAGTTCAGATCGACCCAGGTTCTGTACTCAACCTTATCTCCACTTCGGCTCTTGAAGAGTTGGGCATCCCACCCAGCAAGCTAAGCCACACATCTGTATCTATCTTTGGATACGATGGGAGCACTCAAAGGCCTATCGGCAAAATCAGGTTCAAATTGCAAATCGGTGATCTTATCTCTGAGGTCACTGTGTATGCAATAAAAACCCCCTCATGCTACAACATCCTTCTCGGACGTCCTTGGATACACGAAAACGGTGTTGTCCCTTCAACTCTACATCAATGTATCAAGTTCGTCGGCGACGACGGCATTGTACATCGTGTCTTTGCGGACAGAAAACCCTTCAAAGGTAAAGAAGTCCACTTCGCAGACTCCCAGATGTATGAAGGAGAAAAAGAAGAAGAGGAAATAGCACCCCCTGCTGAAAATCTCCAGAAAGATAAAGGCAAGGCTCCTCAAAAATCACCGGAAGAAAACAAACCCTCCGGCAAATTAGAAGAGAGTAGTCAATCTCCCTTCCTCATCTCCCTCAAATCTTCAAAACCTTTGGTCATCACGACTAAAGTGAAGAAGGCGAAACAAAAGCCTGGGGGCAAATTTGTTGTCTCTCTCGTGTCTATCATGCAAGACACAGACTCGGACTCAGAGCCAGAAGACGATGCATCGTCAAGCCAAGCTGACACTCAGCAAGTTCAGCCTGCTCTCACTCCGATGGAGACACCTGCTGATGTAGAAGATCCTACGTCTGCTACCTTTGTTGTTCCGGCAACATCACCAAAGCAAAGACCGATCTTCTTTCATAGATCGGATGCTTCTTCATCAAGTTCTCTGCTGGAACCTTTCCAAAACGAAGGTATGCCTCAACTATCTCTATATAGTCCTGTGGCACAAGCTATCATGAAGAAAATGGGCTTTGACGCTCAAAACCCAGTCGGTTTGGGAGAAAGACGCGGTATTCTCACGCCATTGGAGCCCGCCTTGACCAAAAGCCAGCTGGAAGATTGGAGACTCTACGGTCATGTAGAAAAGTCTTCATATGGGTTAGGGTATGATCCCGACACTCCTCTGAGACAGTTGACACAAAAGCTTAAAAGTCGTTTTACCGACCAAGCCTCAACATCTCAAGTCCACGAAGACATCGATCTCCCTGGATATCTCTTTGAAGAGTTACCTGACAAAGATCCAGGAAGCTCATCCAATTTGTACGGTTTCTCTGATGATGAAGAGGAATCGCCCGATAATACAGACTTGTGCTATTCTGACCCAGAAGAACCCTCGTCTCCAAAAGAAATACCAGACTCAACAGGCGATTGGGACTATCTCATAGCAAGCCTTGAGGAGATCACCAATCAAGAAAATCCATGGAAAGGAACAGAGCCTTGGTCTGGTAATGCAGTTGAAACTCCAGAAGGTTTCATTGAGTTGGAAGCCTTCGAAAATATTGTGGAGGAACCACCTTCGAACCTTCCGACAGAAGATCCTGTTGAAAAGATAGACTTGGGAACACCTGATAACCCACGTCCTGTATTCATAAGCAAGAATATAAAGGATGATGAGTTACCCGAGTATATCGCTTTTCTTCGTGAGTTCGTTGATTGCTTTGCATGGTCCTATGCTGAAATGCCTGGTTTAGACCCCAAAGTAGCAGTCCACAAACTCAATCTTCAAAAAGACATCAAGCCTGTCAAACAAGGCCAAAGAAGATTCCGTCCAGATGTGATGGATAAAATTGAACAAGAAGTTCAAAAACTCAAAAGCGTTGGCTTCATCCGTGAGGAACAACATCCAGAGTGGTTGGCCAATATTGTCCCCGTGACAAAGAAAACTGGGCAGATCAGAGTCTGTATTGACTATAGAGACTTGAATGGCGCTTGCCCTAAAGATGAATTCCCGCTCCCCATACCGGAGGTGATGATTGACAATACCTGCGGATTCGAGCGAATGACATTCATGGATGGCTTCTCTGGTTACAATCAGATAAAGATGCATCCCGAGGATGAAAAACACACTTCATTTCGGACTCCATTTGGCGTGTATTGCTACACTGTCATGCCATTTGGTCTGAAAAATGCTGGTGCCACATATCAGAGGGCTATGATGAAAATATTCCAAGATATGCAGCACAAGACGGTCGAATGTTACGTTGATGACATCGCCGTCAAAAGCAGAAGAAAAGAAGACCATCTCAAAGATCTTCGGGAAGTCTTCCTCCGACTCCGCAAACACAAACTGCGGATGAATCCTCTAAAATGCTTCTTCGGCGTCTCGTCGGGTAAGTTTCTCGGATTCCTTGTTCGGAAAGCTGGAATAGAACTTGACCCCATAAAAGTCAAGGCTATTCTAGAAATGCCCTCTCCAAGAACCCTAAGAGAACTAAAAGGGCTTCAAGGGAGATTGGCCTACATCAGACGGTTCATCTCCAATCTTTCGGGGAAATGCCGTCCATTCTCTCGATTGATGAGAAAGGGTGTAGACTTTGTCTGGGATGCCGACTGTGAAGCCGCATTTCAAGATATCAAGTCATACCTGACCAAACCTCCAGTGTTAGCTGCCCCTGCCACTGGAAAACCATTCATCTTGTACACAAGAGCTCTTGATCATTCTGTAGGCGCTTTGCTTGCACAAGAGAATGGTGAGGGAAAAGAAGCTGCTCTATACTACCTCAGCCGCATGCTAGTAGGTGCAGAGCATCGCTACTCTCCAGTCGAAAAAGAATGCCTTGCAGTGATGTTCGCCGTACAAAAGCTACGTCACTATCTGCTTTCCAACACAGTCTACCTGGTCTCGAGGATCAACCTCTTGAAGGTCCTTGTCACAAAGGCCGGTTCTCTCAATGCCCGACTGGCAAAATGGTCCATCCTTCTATCACAATTTGATATTAGGTATGTGCCACAAAAAGCAATCAAAGGCCAGGCTCTAGCAGATTTCCTCGCAGAGCATCCATTGCCTAAAGATTCACCACTCAGAGATGATCTCCCAGACGAACCTGTCTACAACGTGGAGACTTCCTCACCAAATGCCTCCTGGGACATGTACTTTGACGGTGCAACCAGGACAAATGAAAACAGAAAGCTGATCTCGGGAGTTGGCATCCTCTTTGTTAGCCCCGACAAATGCATGATTCCACACGCTTTCTCGCTACTGGAACCATGCACAAACAATGCAGCTGAATACCAAGCTCTGATCCTAGGATTGGAACTCGCCATCGAATCCGGTATCACTATGCTGGAAGTCTTTGGAGACTCTCAACTGATCGTCAACCAGATGAATCAGAAATATGAAGTCAGGAAGCCCGATCTGCTGCCTTATTACAACAAGGCACAATCGCTTCTGCAAAAGTTTGACATCTGTCACATCACCCACATTCGTAGAGGTGAAAACATCCGTGCAGATGCCCTGGCTGGACTTGCCGCATCAATGGCAATTCAAGAAGGGGAAAACATGCAAATTACAGTGAGTGAGAGAAGGATCCTCCCTCCTCTTAACACACACCAAGCAGTTGCTGAATGCCACCGAGTGGTTGGAAGTCGGATCTCTATCCTTCAAACTTCAATCGGCGATTGGAGGGATCCGTTCATTGATTACACTATGTTCGGAGTCCTACCTGAAGATCCAAAAGAACGGGTAAGCATCCAAAGGCGAGCCCCAAACTTTCATTTGGATATCCCTTCAAAAATCCTTTACAGGAAATCCTTCAATGGAGTACTCCTACGCTGCTTGTCACAACAAGAAGCTGAAGAAACACTCAAAGAAGTTCACGCTGGTTTTTGTGGAGCTCATCAGGCTGGTCCTAAGCTCTACGACCAAATCAAAAGGTTAGGTTACTACTGGCCTACCATGGTACCCGACGCAATGCAATTTGCTAAGCGCTGCCAACAATGCCAAGTTCATGGAGACTACATTCACATGCCTCCGGAATGGCTACATCCTACAGCAATCTCATGGCCTTTCGAAGCATGGGGCATGGACATCATAGGTCCTATCTCTCCCCCTTCAAGCAAAGGTCATCGCTTCATCTTCGCCGCTACGGATTATTTCTCCAAGTGGTCAGAAGCATTTGCGTTCAACGAAATGAAGACCTCATCAGTTCTTCAATTCCTACGCACCAACATCATTTGTCGTTTCGGCATACCCAAGAGATTCGTCCATGATAACGGACCACAATTCCGGGATCATCGATTCTACAGGTTTTGCGACAAATACAAAATCCAAAGCTGTCCTTCGACTCCATACAATCCGGCAGCAAACGGATTAGCAGAAGCCTTCAACAAGACACTCTGCAAAATCCTCAAGAAAATGGTCTCTAGTCACAAAAGAGACTGGAGCGATAAACTGTCTGAAGCTTTGTGGGCCTATCGAACCACCGTTCGAGGACCAACCCATAGCACACCATTCTCCTTGGTCTATGGATGCGAAGCTGTCGTGCCCCTAGAGGTACAAATTCCTTCTCTGAGGGTATCTCTACAAAATGACATGACTCAAGAAAGCAATGTCAAATTGCGACTCCATGAGCTGGACAATCTCGACGAGAGACGGCTCGAAGCTCGACAAAGCATTGAACTTTACCAAGCACGCATGGCAGGATCTTTTGACAAAAGGGTCCGGCAACGCGCCTACAAAAAGGGTGACTTGGTTCTTGCGGTAAAAAGACCAATGGTCTTCGCTCACAAGTCCAAAGGCAAGTTTGAACCAAAATGGGAGGGACCCTACGTCATCGACAAGGTCTTCTCCAATGGCGCATATGCCCTCCTAAACATGGAAGGCGACAGATGTATGCTGCCTATCAACGGCAAGTTCTTGAAGCGATACTACCCTTGAAGACTTACCCAACTGGGTAAGAGCAATGCCTGTATGGCCAAAACCTGTTCTCAGGTACTCGCTCGTCAAACCCACTCTCTTTAGAATTTTTATATCAAATGTCAAAATTTCTAGAGATTCAAAAACAATGCTTACTTTCATCGTTTCATTGTTCAAAAACAAAAAAAATCCAAGTTTAGGAGCCTCTCCCTGACTTGACCAAAACTTTCGATCCTTGAACCAAAAATCATGGTTTGAAACAAAAATCCGGATTCAGGGATTTCCACCCTAGCCCACTTTACCTTTTACCGCCAAATGGTTCTAGGTCAAAATTTACGACCCTCGTGTCTTTAAACAAAAAAAAAATGGTTTTTCAAAAATCTTGGGGAAACGACATCAAAGTCAGTACCCGCAAAACAAAAATTTTGAAAAAAAAAAGCAAGGATGCGACATTCCATCGATACTTGCACCCAAAATCGCAGGGAAGCGACATTTCGTCGATACTTGCAAAATCCAAAAATCGTGGAGACGCAACATATCAGTTGATATCCACAACCCAAATTTCAAAGGTTCGAGAAAACCTAAAATCGTGGAGAAGCAACAAACCAGCTGATATCCACAACCCAATTTCAAAAATCGTGGAGATGTAACATACCAGTTGCTTTCCACAACCAAAACTACAAATGGTTCGAAAAAACCTCAAATTTCAAAAATCACGGGGAAACGACATCAAGTCAGTACCCGCAAAATCAAAAGTTTTGGGAAAAGCAGGGAAGCGACGCTTAGTCGATATTTGCACCCCAATTCGCGAGGAAGCGACATTCCATCGATACTTGCAAAACCTAACCCGCGAGGAAGTGACATTCCATCAATACTCGCAAAACCGAATGAGCAAGGAAGCGACATTCCATCGATACTTGCAAGACCATTCAGCGGGGAGGCGACATTTAGTCGATACCTGCATTTTGAAAGCAAAAAAAAAATCTCTGGCTATAAATGCCAAAACCTGGCTCTTTTGCCAAAAACCGGCTATCAATGCCACCAAATCGGCTATAAATGCCACACAAAAAAAACCTGACTCTCATGTCAAAACCGGCTATAAATGCCACAAACCGGCTATCAATGCCACAAAAAATTGGCTTTCACGCCGACAAACCAAAACTTGGCTTTCAAAAAATGGCTATCAATGCCACCAAACCGGCTATAAATGCCACAAATTGGCTATCAATGCCACCAAACCGGCTATAAATGCCGCAAATTGGCTATCAATGCCACCAAACTGGCTATAGATGCCAACAAAACAAACACCGGCTTCCATGCCAACCCAAATTTTGGCTTTTACGCCATAAAATTTCGGCTTCCATGCCATCTCAAAATTGGCTCCCATGCCACGAACAAAATTTTTGGCTCTTATGCCATCTCAAAAATCGGCTATAAATGCCACACAAAAAAAACCTGACTCTCATGTCAAAACTGGCTGTAAATGCCACAAAAATCCGGCTTTCATGCCAAATTCGTTTCCCCTACCAAAACAATCATTTGACAAAAGATTTTCACAAAATGACAAAACTTTTGATCAAATCCCATTTAGCAATCGCTTTCATCACAAAAAGATTTGAGTGAGCGTAGGGAAAACAAAAAAAAAGGTACCAAAAAAATACATGTGGTACCAAAGCAAAAAAAAAAAAAATAGAAAGTGTTCACAAGCACTACAAAAAAAAAAGAGAAAAGTACCAAAAAAAATACATGTGGTACCAAAAAAAAAAAAAAAAAGAAAGTGTCCACAAGCACTACAAAAAAAGAGTACCAAAAAATACATGTGGTACCAAAAAAAAGAAGAATGGTTTCTGCTATAAAAAATCAGGAGCTCAGCCAAAAATGGTCTCCAGCCAAAGCTTCAGCTCCTCAAGCAAACTTTTGGCCTCAGCCGTCAGAGTTTCCAAGGCACGCTTCTTCAGGAACTTGCCATGAGATGCTAGCGAATGCCGTAATCCTTCTTTTACACCGGGAAGCTCTTCCCCAGCAGTTTGCCATCGTTCGTTTTCTAGAGTCCTCCTCTCGAGAACTTGACCGGCATCTGCAACCCTGCGGATCAGAGTACTCTCCCTGTCACGAGCCTCTGTTATAGCAGCCCACTTCGCATCGACTTGTGCCTTCAAATGCTCAAGACGTTTTCTGGCCTCCTCAACTTCCCTATCAAGGACGTTAAGGTCATGCCTCAATCCGATGATGGCTAGCTCTTCCTTGTTCTTATCCCGAACTAGCTGCTTCTTGCTTTGTGTAGCCTCATTCAGGTCAGACTTAGCCTTATCAGCAGGGTCCAAGAACATCTCCTTGAAGAATTGGTCGTCAGGGAAACCCATGGTCTCAAACCACTTGTCACCCAGTGCAATGATCCTATCAACGATCGCCCTGGCACCTGTGACATCCAGACCAACCTCTTCGGTATCAGTGAGAATCTCCTGCACATGTGGGATCATGCCAAATCCTGCTTCCAAGTGTCCAGAAAGGAGAGTCTTGATCCAAGAACTCAAAACCCGAGCCAGCACCTTCTTCGCAAATTGAAGAGACGAACTGGATGAAGATTCACCCTTCTCCGCTGATCGGCTGCTCATGTCATGTCCCATTGGAAGAGTAACAAAATAACTCTTTTCACTTGGAGCCACTGGAGAAGGAATCTCAGCATGAGGTATCTCCTCTATCGCGTCAAAACTGGTTGTAGGAGTCTCTACCTCCGGATCGACCTCTGACATCCCTTGCTCTGGTTCTGAAGGAAGCGATGGACTCTCTTCTGTCACTTCAAAACCTGCAAATGAAACACAAAAAGGTATGAATATGATCCTGTTAAAAAAAAAAAAAAAAAAAAAAAAAAAAAAAAAAAAAAAACATCATCAGGGTCATCACTACAAAGTACCTTCTTCGACGACTGGCGGAACACTCTCTTCCTCCATGAACTCATCAGAAGCATCATCGACATTTGCGTCCATTGATGGTTCAAAGTCATCGGAATCCTGTGGCAAGTCAGCTGACAAGAAAAAAAAAATGTTAGCAAATCAAGTCGCAGGCAAAAAAAAAAAAAGAAGAGAAAGCGAAAGAAGTTATACCAATTGGAGATTCTGGAATCATTCCAGAGTCCCTCGGTTCTTCTTCAGATGCCGTAACCGGCTCCATCACCGCCTCATCGGTCGGAACCTCAGGCATCGGCAAGTCTTCATCCTCTGCTAAAAAAAAAAAAAAGAGCAGCAGCAGGGTGAGAAAACAAATCAGAACATGGAAAGCCCCATGAAAGAAGCAGAAAAAGAAAAAGGAAGAATCATACCTTCTCCCAGGCCTGCTGAACGGCCACATTAGAAGATCTGGCGGATCGACGAGGTACGCTTGTAGCAGGCTCTTTACCCTTGTTCGCTCTGGAGGAACCACCTGCAAAGGTCGGAAAAGAAAAAGATCGTCATCAAAATGACAGGATTTCGCTAAAGAAAGAAAAAAGGGTCACTTTGTCCCACTAAAAATCTGGCGAAATTTTGGCATGACCCCGGGGCAATTCCAAAGAAAAAGGAAATACCCCGACGGAAATAGAAAGTTTGAAGATGGGCTCAACATTGCTGCGGGCTCCGAAACTCCAAACTTTCGAAACCTCAAAATCTCCGCAAAATCAAGAAGGGCTCAACATCACTGCAAGCTCCAAATTCCCAAATTTGCAAAGATTTTCAGGTATGCTATCATGCTCAATCTACAAATAGTACATGCATGAACATCTAGATTTGCATAAAAAACGCATTATCATGATGAGCAAAAAAAAAAAAAAAAAAAAAAAAGAAGAAACTTTCTCGAAAAAAAAGGGGGAGAAAGAAAAAGAAAAAAAAAAAAAAGAAAAGAAAAAAAAAAGAGAAGAAGAATAGAAAGAAAAGAAAAAGAAAAAAAAAAAGAAAAGAAAAAAAAAAGAGAAGAAGAAAAAAAAAAGAAAAAAAAAGAAAAAAAAAAAAAGAAGAGAAACTTTTTTTCCATCCTATTCTCTACATGGAGTTTTCTTGAAAGAAAAAGAAAGAAAACTTACTTGAAGCCATTGATGGAGAAGAAGAAGGAAAAAGCTTGAAGATCCTTGAAGAAGAAGCACTCTTGGTCTTGGAGCTCTCTTGAGATTGTTGCAAAAGAAACCAATAAGAGCAAGAGATCCTGCCTTCCTTTGCTTTTATAGGAGAGAGCAAATCAAAGAAGGAAACAAAGAAGAAAGGTAAGTGTTACTAATTAGTAACCTTACCAAAAGAGAAGGAATTAGAAAGATTCTTTCCCAAAAAGAAAGATGTATTTGAGAGATTTCCTCCCAAAATCAATCAAATGAGAGATTCTCTCCAACAAAAAAGGATATTGAAGATTCTTTCCCAAAAAGAAAGATACCTTGAGATATTCTCTCCAAAATTAAGGGAATATGAGAGATTCTCTCCCATAAAGATATTTTTAGATATTCTCTATCCAAATGATATATCTTTAGATATTCTTTACAAAAATGGCCCCACATGAGATCTAAGCCATCCTAAAAAGCTTAAGGTCCCATGGGCTAGCCCATATGAGCCAGGTTTGACCACCTAGGCACTAAAAAAAAAAAAAAAAAAAAAAAAAAAAAAAAAAAAAAAGAAAAAATGGGCTTTTAGTAAAAAAAAATCCCTCTTACCAAGAGCATACAATAATGGTTCCATGCCTCTTTTGAGTTGATTGAACCATACAAAAAAAATCCCAAGCCCCATGAGCTTCCAAAAATCAAACCATCCAGCCTCATATACCAAATTGAGCCAAAATCTTGAAATTGACATTTCACAAAAATCCAAACCACTCCAATGGACCCACACAGTCCCGAAGAGTGACCAAAAACCAAATCCTGGTCCCCTAACTTGCCACATACAGCTTGTTAGGTCACAAGACCAAAACAAAAAACCAAACCCTGATCCCCCAACTTGCCACATACAGCTTGTTGGGTCACAAGATCAAAACCAAAACCCGACCCCCTAACCTGCCATATATAGCTTGTTAGGTCACAAGGTCAAAAACAAAAGCCCAAATCCACATCCCTGATGTCATCTTCAAAACTTTGCCTCGAGATGGTATTTGATTCCTTTCACTACCATAAAATTCCCCTGGAAGCTCAAAGGCTACTCTACCAAAAGAAAGATTGCTCAAAGACTCTTGGTCAAGACACAAGCTCTCCTTCAAAAATCTCTTCGAGGCACATCGACTACAAAAGTCAAGCAACTCGTCGCTGTACCTCGAGGGGGCATTTGTTGACACCAAAAATGTAACTTTGCCTCTTCAACATCAAGAAAGCTGCATGAAGTCGCAACCTGCCATAAATAGGCAATGCAATTTCTCCAAAAAATCAAATCTTGTCAGAATCAAACAAAAACTGCAAGATCCTTCAAGATAGCCAAGAGAAGAGTACACATGAAGTTTCGGGCCATTTCGACAACATTTGGCCTAACTTCACTTCTCCGACAGCTAAAATGGCGCTCCCGGCGGCGACATCATCGGAGACGTCAAAACTTCGATCAGAGCCTACGGATGATTCCAGCATGTCTCAAAAGGGCTCCATGCCAAATTTCGAGTCAAACCGACAACGTTTGACCCTCCATCAATGCTCGAGCAGCAAAATCAAGCCTCCCGGCGGCGGGAACCGCCGAAGCCTTCGCTCATCAAACCAAGTGCATGAGTGGCTTCAACATGCTTCCAAAAGGCTGCACGTCAAATTTCAGGTCATTCCGAAAACGTTTGACCAGGTTTCGATGCTCCGAGAGGAAATCAAGCCTACCGGCGGCGGAGCAACCCGGGACCATGACATCCAAAACGGAGCCCATGGAACGTCTCAAAATGACTCCAATAGGCTCCCCGTCAAATTTCAGGTCAATCGGACATCGTTTGGCCGCACATCAAAGCTCGGCATTTTCCCCGCAGCAAAATCAAGTGAAGCATCGACGGGATCCCAAACGGCTTCAAAACTCAAACAAAAGTCTATGGTTGGTCTTATTTATTGCTCAGGAGGCTTCACCTCAAATTTCAGGTCATTCCGACATCGTTTGACCAAGTTTCGACTTCTGGCGGAAAATCAGCAGCTCTACGCGACAAAGTCTTCGGCTTTCCCGGAAAATTAGAAACTTTGCACTCTAAAAATGCAAGGATTCTCATCAAGTTTTCTACAGGGAAATCAAGCCAATAAATGAGAAGAAATGTCAAGAAAAATACAGAAGAAAACGGCGACGAAAAAGACCTCAAAACGACCGGAAAACAGGCTCCGAAGGGGAAAAATCCCCCAGGGTCGCAGACCCCTGCGACCATGGCCCATGGTCGCAGGCCCCTGCGACCATGGCCCATGGTCGCCGGTCCATGGTCGCCGGCGACCATGGAGGTCCGGGTCACCGGATTTTCCGCCGGTGACCCGTTTTTCCGTCTTTTTTCGCGTTTCGCGCACTTTGGCCCCTGTGGTTTCCTGAAAATGTGATTTTTAGTGCTTGAAATTGACTCATATCCTCCGACATCCGTCAAAATCACGGGTCAACCTCCAAAAGCATAAAATCATCAGTGATCGCTCCAAGATCGCCAACCGGCTGACCAAGAAAGTGTACTTTCTGTCCGACCGATCGTGAAATCGACAAGACAGATGTCACCGGCCCGCTCTTAGCTATCAATGTCTGAAGTTACATGTTCATCCGATGTCGATCAGCATGTAGATCCATCGATGATCGTCGCCAGAAGAATTCCAGAAGACACGGCATGGCCCGCGACTCTTCGACTGCTCGGCGACCAATTAATGTGGTTAATTGACTAGCTTTATTGCAGTCATTAATTCATTTCTTTGGACGGCCCAATCAGAAGCAAGCATTTGGGAGTTACAAGTCAATTGATTCATGGCATTTAAACCATGAAACTCCTCCCATTATGGTAATTAAGGTGATTAAAAGCCCTTAATCTCCATCGGCCAATCAGATTCAAGGAAAAAGGAGTTACAAAATCAAGAAATAAATCTTGTAACTCCTCCCATTAAAGCCATTAAGGCTCATAAACCCTCCTAAATGGCTACCAAAAGCCTATAAATAGGAGAGCATTCCATTGAAATTGAGATCGGAAAAAGATTAGAGAAAAAAGAGGAGAAAATCAGAAGATCAGAAAAAAAAAAAAAGGATCAGAAAGAATCCAGAGAAAGAAAAAAGAGAGAAAAAACTCTGCTGAAGTTCTGCACCGGCCACCGCTACAAGGTGACAAAAGTCCCTTGGGGGGGCACCCCCCCCCAAGGTCCTTGCCTTCTCCTGCTGCCTCCAATGGCTTAGACGTGGCTTTTCAGCCCGTCTACTTAGCTTTTTATTGGACATAGGACCTTCTCTTGGTCTTTGTCCTCTAAAAACCTGAGGTTATAGCCAAGCCAAGCGAATCAAGAGCATCTTCTGTTCTCATCTGCATGGATGATGGCGAAGCCCATACATGGCTTGCGACCGTCAATCTGAACGAGTCCCCCACAATCTCCTGAAAAGTTAGATCTTCCTTTTCTTGCTTTTCATTGTAGTTTGTATTTTTCTAAAAGAGACAAAAATCACAACTCTTGTCTTTCATTTTTGATGAGAATTGTAAATCGGCTATAAACGCCAAAATCGGCTATAAATGCCAAACAAAATCGCCTTTCACGGCAAATCAAGAAAATGTCTCTTTTCTTAAATATTTGTGCAATGGAAAACTTGAAAGAAGTTGATTTCCTTTTTACTTGCGAAGGTTGATCTCCGGATTACCACTTGCAATTCCAAGTAAAATAGAAAATCTGGCACACCCACCCACACAAAGAAATGTTGATGCACGCTTCAGGGCCCGCCAGGGCGCGAAAGGGCCGGACCCGACGGGCTCCCACGTTCCGCCGACCCCGGTAGCCGCCCCAGCCGGCGCCTCGGAGCGCGTTCCATCAGACCATTCATCAGGGAGGCGACTCTTAGTCGATACTTGCATTTTTGAAAACCAAAAACCTGGCTCTTTTGCCAAAACCAGCTATCAATGCCACCAAATCGGCTATAAATGCCACAAAAAAAAAAAAAAACCTGACTCTCATGTCAAAACCGGCTATAAATGCTACGAACCGGCTATCAATGCCACAAAAAATTGGCTTTCACGCCGACAAACCAAAACTTGGCTTTCAAAAAACCCGGCTATCAATGCCACCAAACCGGCTATAAATGCCACAAATTGGCTATCAATGCCACCAAACTGGCTGTAAATGCCACAAAAATCCGGCTTTCATGCCAAATTCGTTTCCCCTACCAAAACAATCATTTGACAAAAGATTTTCACAAAATGACAAAGCTTTTGATCAAATCCCGTTTAGCAATTACTTTCATCACAAAAAGATTTAAGTGAACGTAGGGAAAACAAAAAAAAAAGTAACTTTTGTAGAATGAGTACTTGCAAAGAGTACCAAAAATACATGTGGTACCAAAAGAAAGAAGAGTAGTTTCTGCTACAAAAAAAAAATCAGGAGCTCAGCCAAAAATGGTCTCCAGCCAAAGCTTCAGCTCCTCAAGCAAACTTTTGGCCTCAGCCGTCAGAGTTTCCAAGGCACGCTTCTTCAGGAACTTGCCATGAGATGCTGGCGAATGCCGTAACCCTTCTTTTACACCGGGAAGCTTTTCCCCAGCAGTTTGTCATTGTTCGTTTTCTAGAGTCCTCCTCTCGAGAACTTGACCGGCATCTGCAACCCTGCGAATCAGAGCACTCTCCCTGTCACGAGCCTCTGTTATAGCAGCCCACTTGGCAGCGACTTGCGCCTTCAAATGCTCAAGACGTTTCCTGGCCTCCTCAACTTCCCTATCAAGGACGTTAAGGTCATGCCTCAATCCGATGATGGCTAGCTCTTCCAAGTTCTTCTCCCGAACTAGCTGCTTCTTGCTTTGTGTAGCCTCATTCAGGTCAGACTTAGCCTTATCAGCAGGGTCCAAGAACATCTCCTTGAAGAATTGGTCGTCAGGGAAATCCATGGTCTCAAACCACTTGTCACCCAGTGCAATGATCCTATCAACGATTGCCCTGGCACCTGTGACATCCAGACCAACATCTTCGGTATTAGTGAGAATCTCTTGTACATGTGGGATCATGCCAAATCCGGCATCCAGGTGTCCAGAAAAGAGAGTCTCGATCCAAGAACTCAAAACCCGAGCCAGCACCTTCTTCGCAAATTGAAGAGACGAACTGGATGAAGATTCACCCTTCTCCGTTGATCGGCTGCTCATGTCATGTCCCATTGGAAGAGTAACAAAAGAACTCTTTCCACTTGGAGCCACTGGAGAAGGAATCTCAGCACGAGGTATCTCCTCTATCGCGTCAGAACTGGTTGTAGGAGTCTCTACCTCCGGATCGACCTCTGGCATCCCTTGCTCTGGTTCTGAAGAAAGCGATGGACTCTCTTCTGTCACTTCAAAACCTGCAAATGACACACAAAAAGGTATGAATATGATCCTGTTAAAAAAAATCATCAGGGTCATCACTACAAAGTACCTTCTTCGACGACTGGCGGAACACTCTCTTCCTCCATGAACTCATCGGAAGCATCATCAACATTTGCGTCCATTGATGGTTCAAAGTCATCGGAATCCTGTGGCAAGTCAGCTGACAAGAAAAATGTTAGCAAATCAAGTCGCAGGCAAAAAAAAAAAAAAAAACAGAGAAAAGAAAAGAAAAACGCTGAAAAAAAAAAGATCAGCGTGAAAAAAAAAATAGAAAGAAAGAAAAAAAAAGAGTTCACGAAAAAAAAAAGAAGAGAAAATCGTGAAAAAAAAAGAAAAAAAAAGGGAAAGAAAAAAAGAGAAGCACGAAAAAAAAAGGGAAGAAAAAACGTGCATGACAAGAAAAGAAAAGAAAAAAAAAAGAGAAGAAAGAAAAGAAAAGAAAAAGAAGAAAAAAATGATGAAGAAGCTACTTCTACAATGGAGATTCTTGACGAGGAAGAAAACTTACTTAAAGCCATTGATGGAGAAGAAGAAGAAAAGCTTGGAGATCCTTGAAGAAGAGAAAGCACTTCTTGTCTTGGGGAGCACTCTTGAAGATTTCTTGCAAAAAGAAAGTAATGGAGCAAAAGCACCAACCCTCTTTGCTTTTATAGAAGAGAGCAAGCCAAAAGAGGAAACAAGGAGAAAGAAAGGAGGTAAGTGCTAAAATTTAGCTACTTTCCCAAAGAGAAAGATATTTTGAGAGAATCTTTCCATAAAAAGGAAACTTGAGAAATTCTCTCCAAGTAAAGATATTTTTAGATATTCTCTACACAAAAGAGATATTTTTGGATATTCTTTACAAATATGACACTATATGCGATCTAGGCCATCTCCAAAGCCTAAGGTCCCATGGGTTAGCCCATATGAGCCAGGTTTGACCACCTAGGCACTAAAAGTGGCTTTTAGTCAAAATATTCCTCTTACCAAGAGCAATAAAAAAGAAAAGAGCCAAAACAAATAAAAAAACCCATGCCTCTATTGAGTTGATGGGACCATTCCAAACAAAAAAAAAGAAAAAAGAAAGGCTCATGAGTTTCCAAAAACCAAACCATCCAACCTCATGAACCAAATTGAGCCAAAATCTTGAAATTGACATTTCACAAAACCAAATTCTGGTCCCCTAGCTCGCCACATACAGCTTGTTAGGTCACAAGACCAAAACCAAAAACCAAATCATGATCCCCCAACTTGCCACATACAGCTTGTTGGGTCACAAGGTCAAAACCAAAACCCGACCCCCTAACCTGCCACATACTGCTTGTTAGGTCACAAGGTCAAAAACAAAAACCCAAATCCACATCCCTGATGTCATCTTCAAAACTTTGCCTCGAGATGGTGTGTGATTCCTTTCACTACCATAAAATTCCCCCGTAAGCTCAAAAGGCCACTCTACAAAAAAAAAAAAAAAAAATGCTCAAAGACTCTTGGTCAAGACAGAGACTCTCCTTCAAGATTCTCTTCGAGGCACATCGACTACAAAGGTTAAGCAACTCGTCGTTGTACCTCGAGGGGGCATTTGTTGGCACTAAAAATGTCACTTTGCCTCTTCAAGCCACATGAAGCCGCAGCCTACCAAAATAGGCAATGCTGCTTCCAAAAAACCAAATCTTGTCAGAATCAAACAAAAACTGCAAGATCCTTCAAGATAGCCAAGAGAAGAGTACATATGAAGTTTCGGGCCATTTCGACAACATTTGGCCTAACTTCACTTCTCCGACAGCTAAACAGGAGCTCTCGGCGGCGACAGCAACGGAGACATCAAATTCCCGATCAGAGCCTGTGGATGATCTCAAAATGCATCCAAAAGGCTTCACGTCAAGTTCCAAGTCAAACCGACAACGTTTGACCCTACATCAACCCTCAAGCAGCTAGATCAAGCCTCTCGGCGGCGAAAACCACCGAAACCATTACTCATCAAACAGAGCACATGGGCAGCTTCAAAATGCTTACAAAGGGCTACACGTCAAGTTTCAGGTCATTTCGACAACATTTGACCAGACTTTGACTCTCGGAAGCCAAATCAGGCCTCTCGGCGGCGGAGCTCCCCGGGACCATGGTTTCCAAGACAGAGCTTGTGGATCATCTCAAAATGACTCCAATAGGTTCCCTGTCAAATTTCAAGTCAATCGGACATCGGTTGACCGCACATCAAAGCACGACATCTACCTCGCGGCAGAATCAAGCCTACTGGCGACGGGACCCCATATGGCTTCAAAACTCAAACAAAAGCCTATGGTTGGTCTTATTTACTGCTCAGGAAGCTCCACCTCAAATTTCAGGTCATTCGAACATCGTTTGACCCAGTTTCAGCTTCTGACGGAAAATCGGCAACCCTGCGCGACAAAGTCTTCGGCTTTCCTGGAAAATTGGAAACTTTACAACCCAAATTGCAAGGATTCTCATCAATTTTTCTACAAGGGAATAAGGCCAACAAATGAGCAAAAATGTCAAAGAAAAATACAGAAGAAAAAACGAAGGAAAAAGACCTCAAAATGACCGCAAAACGGGCTCCGAAGGGGAAAATTCCCCCAGGGTCGCAGACCCCCGCGACCCTGGAAGCCCGGAATCTCCGGTTTCACCCCGAGAGCTCCGTTTTCCGTCGTTTTTCGCGATTCGAAGCTTCCAACCCCTGGGACTTTCCAAAATTCATACTTTTGAGGCGCCAAATCCTCCAACATCCGTCAAAATCACGGGTCAACCTCCAAAAGTATCAAAATCAACATTGATCGCCAACCGGTCAACCAAAAAAATGTCCTTTCCGCCCGATCGATCGAAAAATCGACAGGACAGATGTCACCGGCCCGCTGCTAGCTATCAATGTCTGAAATTACACGGTTATCCGATGTCGATCAGCATGTAGATCCATCGGTGATTATCTCCAAAAAGAATCCCAAAAGACGCGGCGCGGCCCGCGACTCTTCAACTGCTCGGCGACCATTTAATGCAGTTAATTGACTAGCTTTATTGCAGTCATTAATTCATTTCTTTGGACGGCCCAATCAGAAGCAAGCATCCAGGAGTTACAAATCAATTAAGTCATGGCATTCAAGCCATGAAACTCCTCCCATTATGGTAATTAAGGTGATTAAAAGCCATCGGCCAATCAGATTCAAGGAAAAAGGAGTTACAAAATCAAGAAATAAATCTTGTAACTCCTCCCATTAAAGCCATTAAAGCCCATAAACTCTCCTAATGGCTACCAAGAGCCTATAAATAGGAGAGCTTTCCAAGAAGAAAGGGATCGGAAAAGGACGAACGGAAAACCGAAGATCGAAAATCAAAAGGTGCAGAGAATCCCAAATTCCAGACAGACAGAGTCTAGAGAAAGAGAGAAAATTCTGCAGAAATTCTACATCAAGCACCACTACAAGGTGACAAAAAGTCCCTTGGGGGGTACTCCCCCCCAAGGTCCTTGCCTTCTCCCGCTGCCGCCAATGGCTTAGACGTGGCTTTTCAGCCCGTCTACTTAGCTTTTTATTGGACATAGGACCTTCTCTTGGTCTTTGTCCTCTAAAAACCTGAGGTTATAACCAAGCCAAGCGAATCAAGAGCATCCTCTGTTCTCATCCGCATGGACGATGGCGAAGCCCATACATGGCTTGCGACTGTCAATCTGAACGAGTCCCCCACAATCTCCTGAAAAGTTAGATCCTCCTTTTCTTGCTTTTCATTGTAGTTTGTATTTTTCTAAAAGAGACAAAAATCACAACTCTTGTCTTTCATTATTGATGAGAATTGTAAATCGGCTATAAACGCCAAAATCGGCTATAAATGCCAAACAAAATCGCCTTTCACGGCAAACCAAGAAAATGTCTCTTTTCTTAAATATTTGTGCAATGGAAAACTTGAAAGAAGTTGATTTCCTTTTTACTTGCGAAGGTTGATCTTCGGATTACCACTTGCAATTCCAAGTAAAAATAGAAAATCCGGCACACCCACACAAAGAAATGTTGATGCACGCTTCAGCCCCCCAGGCACGAAAGGGCCGGACCCGACGGACTCCCACGTCCGCCGACCCCGGTAGCACCCTCGGCAGGAGCGCGTTCCATCACCGCCGGGAGGCTTGATTTTGTTGCTCGAGCATTGATGGAGGGTCAAACGTTGTCGGTTTGACTTGAAATTTGGCATGGAGCCCTTTGGAGACATTCTGGAGTCATCCGTAGGCTCTGATCAAAGTTTTGGTGTCTTTGATGATGTCGCCGCCGAGAGCGCTTGTTTAGCTATCGGAGCAGTGAAGTTAGGCCAAACGCTGTCGGAATGGTCTGAAACCTCAGGTGTACCCCTCTTTTAGCTGTCTTGAAGGATCTCTCAGTTTTTGTCTAATTCTGAAAAGATCTGATGCTTAAAGTAGCCTTGCCTATTTTATAGCAGGATGCAGCTTCACGAGGCTTCTTGATTTTGAGGAGACATAGTGACTTTTTTGGTATCAACAACTACGAGATTGCAGCTCTCAGGAAAAGTAACCGAAACTGCTTCGGTTAACCGCTAGTCACCAGACGGCTAGCCGCTTGGTAACCGCTGGCTGACCGCCAGTCACGGTAACTCCTCACTGGGTTCATATTCAGGTCTTCCCTTTTCCAAATCAATTTCTCTCATTCTCCATTCACTTTGTTGCAATAATATGAGCTAAAAACTCCTCCAATTCGACCTTCAATACTTCTCCCATATTAAAGCTTCTACAAACCCCTCTCTAATCACTTCCTCTCCACATTCCAACCCAAATAGGAGGAGAATAACCACCACCATAGTCATCCATTTAAGTTCTAAACAAGAGCTTCAAAATCACATTTTTAAGACAATAAATGAACTAACCAACCCCTTTCCAAAAGCATTTATAGCATAATGAATGCAAGTGAAACAAGCCATTAATGAGACAATAAATCAAACATATATATCATGGAAATCGTTGAAAACTAAAACATCCATTCAATCCACTTGCCTCAAGGTCTCTGGACAAGAAATCAAGCGAATATTCTCCTATTCCAAGCCAAACTCCAAGCTACACAAAAAAACCCCCAAAAAAATACAAACCCTAAAATGGGTCAAACTAAGAAACAACAAGAGATAACTCTCAATAATGAAAATGGGGCTTTCCACATACTAGAAGAATACAAATCTAAGAGATTAGGGAAGGAGCTTACTTGGAAGTTGTTCAAATGGGCAAGACTAGCTCAAAGAAGGTCTTGTAATGGGAGGGTTGCTCCACAAATGGCATCAAGAGGAAGCCCTCAGTGAGAGGAAGAAGATGGTGATTACCATTTCTCAAAAGATGCAAGGTTGGGTGGTGATTTGGTATTGGAGAAGCAAGGAGAAGAAGAAGAAAAGGGAAAAAACCCTAGGTTTGCCTCTTGTGCTGGAAAAAGGGGAATGAGGAGAATAGTTCTCTATTTAAAGACAATGGGTGTGGGCTCCACCACTAAGAAACTCTTTGGGCTGAAATCACTACTTTCGGGACCTCGGATGAGTTCGACGAAGAAGAAAAGAAATGATCACCGAAAAATCTAGTTTCCAAAAAGTATATGTTTTGCGGGTTTCGGGAATATCGACTTTTGGGTACAGATTTCCTATAAAAAGACTGTTTTGCCCTCTATGCTAGGAAAGTCGGGTTTCGGGGTTCCGGACGGGTACGGGGTCAACATGAAAGTTGTAAGGGTCGACAAGACAAGTAAAACGGGACCAAGATAAAGATTATGGGAAACTCGAGTAAACCTCCAAGTACACGTCAAGACTATCAAAAGGGGAAACCCCCAAGGGCCCCACTAAACAAAAGATACTTAAAATTCCCCAAAGCTATAACAAGAACTATACTAATCCAACTTAGTCAATTCTATCAAGCACGCTTAGCACTAACACGCAACTTAGTTAGTACTAATCGGGATCACTCGGGTCGGGGTCTTACAAAGATACATCCTGATGATGAAAGACATACATTATTTCGGACTCCATTTGGCGTGTATTGCTACACTGTCATGCCATTTGGTCTGGTGTAACATATCAGAGGGCTATGATGAAAATATTCCAAGATATGTAGCACAAGACGGTCAAATGCTATGTCGACGACCTCACCATCAAAAGTAGAAGAAAAGAAGACCATCTCGACAATCTTCGAAAAGTCTTCATCGACTTCACAAACACAAATTGCGGATGAACCCATTAAAATGCTTCTTTGGTGTCTCATCAGGTAAGTTTCTCGGATTCATAGTTCAGAAAGCCGAAATAAAACTTGACCCCATCAAAGTCAAGGCTATCCTGGAAATGCCATCTCCATGGTGTTAGATTGTATGAACTCAATCAATCAGTTGATGTGATAAATTGATTAATTTCTTCATTTATCAATAAAATCATGCTTTACTTTCATGAGATGAATGATTACTTTATGCACATGACCAATACATATGACATAATGGTTCATGAGTTGAACCGGGTCCCATTAGTATATTAGATGTGATATATGTGTATGGATGAGATCCACACACGGGAGATATATGTCACAAATCTTATACTTAAAAGATCTTCACAACCAGTGATGAGACTGGGCATCTCATCTGATAAGGTTGCAGCACTTTGATCACTATGAGATAGTGTGATTTGTCTCGATCATTAGAATGGAAGATTCTGGATCAATGTACTGGTACATTGGATGTATTGAAGGACCATGAGAAGCACCTTATGGAATTCAATCTCTATAATAAGGTATGCTCTCATAATTCCCTAGCAATAGGCTCTCAATCCTGAGACATTGATGAACTCAAGTTTCTATCTATTCATTTGCTTTGAGTCACCAATGAGTGAGGCCAACTATAGGTCAACACCTCGGTGTCTTGGGTATGTGGTAGTAGGACTGTGGGAACATTGAATGATCAGGATGGAATCT
This sequence comes from Umbellularia californica, assembly GCA_028538565.1. Classification (NCBI taxonomy): domain Eukaryota; kingdom Viridiplantae; phylum Streptophyta; class Magnoliopsida; order Laurales; family Lauraceae; genus Umbellularia; species Umbellularia californica. The sequence continues at coordinate 34,818,893 of JAPQWN010000005.1, read as the reverse complement.
ATCTCTATTATCCCCTTGTGCCAATTAATGGATTTGTCATTATTAAGTGCGTACCCTTCTCGATTAAGAGTTAATTGGATGGTACTGATGATCATAGTGATTAATTGGGGCTCAAGGATAATAAGATGTGGAACTAAGATTGGAAGAGACAGATTTATTGCAATTGATCCATGGATATTGATAGAGGGGCCTACTTGTGGTAATTGGGAAGTTTAGGGTCTTCATTGTAATTTATTTCTAAGACTGGAGTGCAATTGCATTTATATAGTAGTGTTATTTACAATTAACTGTGGGCCCGGATTGTACATGAGATGTGGGGTCGCGTGTCCCAGTTGGAGCCAGCTTTCTATGGAATCCCTAGTAGTCCCCACACTAGCCCAAGTTATTAGAAAGATACTAATCCTATTCGAACTCTAAAAGGAAGGAATTAGAAAATTATTATTTCTATTTGAAGTAGGACTTCTAATAGTGGTAATAGTATACTTACTAATTGTTGTGGAAGTAAGACTTCTATTTCAATTAAGAAAAGAGGAGACCTAGGAGATTATATAAGGGAATCCACCCCTCTTGGAATCCATCATATTAGAGTGAAAAACGTCCATCCCTTTTGTGCAATAGTTGCACTGCTCTCTTCTCTCTTCCTCTTCTAGTTCCGTAGGGTTTCGAGTTGGGTTTTCTCTTGGAGATTCCACCAATCTTCTTGAGAAGAGAAATCTGATTCGGGTCATAGTGTGGAAGGCTAAGAGGTGTTGGAGATTCTGATCTTAGTTTGTGGAAAAGTTCTACATCAACGAAAGTCATCAACTTCTCCATTAGAGCGCAACCGAGCTCCAAAGGTATAATCTACTTCCTTGTATGTTGTGGGTTTTAATGGATGCTTGTTTGCTTCTATTCTATCTTTTAGATAGTGAGGATTTTACTGGAAAATACCCAGTAAATGTCCATCGCACGTATGAGTGCCTCGGAAACCGCGCAGCACAAACGGGGTCCAACGTTTGGTTTTTTTTTTTTTTTTTTGCCTTTATGAGATGAGTGACGCTAGCGTCACTCATCGCCACTTTCATATAAGCCTCTGACCCTTCGTTTTCCCATTTTTCCATCCCGTCTCCTTCCTCTACACCAGTACGTCGACGCCGCTATTCCTCTTACATCCTTCCTTCCATACTTTGTATCAACCTTGCTCCGATATCGCACACCATCTCTAAGGTATGGCCCGTTCATTCCGTTTGCACATTTGTGTATAATTTCAAAAACAATGTGTGTGTGGGTTTTTGTATCAAAGACGAAACATCCACAATGGTGTTTTTTGTTTTTTTCCACATGTTTTGTGACATGTGATTTCCATTTCGTAATGCTTGTTTGGCGATTGATGAAAATCCGGAAATGAGATTCCATCACCGAACGTGCAATTTCTTCATTTCTGTTCTATGATTGTCTGTCATCTTTCTCCTTCTCTTCAATGTATGATCTTTCCACCACTTCATTATTGCATTTTTGGTGTAATATTTTTACTTATGTTGTTTGAAGAACTTTCATCTGGCAATGGTTTTGATTCCAATTCCTTACAAGGAATTAGGGTTTGTGTGTTGGGTTTATCTAGATAGAACAGTGATGAACAATGTAGTTTTTATTTTAACAACTTGATTTAATCTAACAACAGTGAGTCAAAGCATGTTCAGTGAGAGTAGATTTAATCTAACTGTTCTACATTTGGTCTTGTTCAAGACCAAAACACTCACTTCCAACATAGAACATTGGAATGAACATCATGTGGGCAACATCCTGAAAGAAACACATTGGCTAAATCATAAAATCAAAGTATACAATCAGCGCCAAGTTATGCTCAGTATGTGCTGCTTCATAATTTGGAACAGCAGCTTAATGATGTCTGTGGGGATAGTGGGGAGGGGCAGAGGGAGGAGAACGGGACTCAATGAGTAGAATAAAGAGGAATAAGGTGAGAGGGAGAAGAACCCAACCTTTGGATGCCATTAGCAGTGATAAACAACTTAACCAAGATAAAAATGTGGTTGTTAATAGGCCAATGGTAGTGATAAACAACTTATTTTTGTTTTCTCTTTGATGAACTAAACACAAGAGGGATCCTGATGTGGGCTAAGAAGAGATATAGAGAAAGAAACTTGAAATTCAAGAACACAAAGTAGGAAGGAAGATAAACATAGATCAGAGCAGAGCTCTATCTCTTTTCATTAACAAAATAAGTAATCACAACATATCCCCACGTTGTCATACTGTCCTTCTATTTATAGACTCTCAAAAGCAATTAATTATCACCAAACTACACCTTCCAAAGACACAATTTACAAAACAGATTATGACTACGAAAATGGGGACTGTTCAGCTCAAATTCTGGATTAAATGGTGAGGTTTCACTTTCCAAACCATATACCATTGGAAAGGTCTTCGAGTCTACTTTCCAACGCATCAAACGGTGCGCGATTTGGAGCTCCCAAGGTTGAGTTATGACCGAAATATCAAAAGGTGTCTGTGCAGGATTTTCCTGTGCGGGAATACATGCTGCATTTGCTCTTTGGCACTGCATCATCCTCTCCGGGTGAGAAAGAACTCGACCCCGAGTTGTCTGTTTCTTCTCCATGATATGTTGATAAGTCACGAACATTGAACGTAGGATGTGTGCGGACATCAGGAGGAAGCTCAATCTTATAAGCATTGTCATTTATCTTCTCAAGAATCCGGCATGGGCCAATCTTCTTTTCCTTCAACTTGTTATAAGAACCAGCTGGGAGTTGCTCTTTCTTCAGATATACCCACACAAGTTCACCCTCCTTGAAAGTCTTTATCCAACGACGAACATTTGCCGCTTCTCTATATACCTTATTACTGACTTCTGAATTATTTCTAACTTCCTCATGGATCCTTGCCATTGTAGCAGTAAAATCTTCCGCCTTTTTGCTTGTCATGGGTGATTCAGGTATGGGAGCAAGATCAAGATAATGAGTTGGAACACGCCCATAAAGTACTTCAAATGGACTCTTCCCTGTAGAACGATTCATAACTGAATTGTATGCAAATTCAGCTCTAGATAATACTGAGTCCCACTATTTAGGTCTTATGGATGCAAGGCATCTAAGCAAATTTCCCAAAGTTCGATTGACAACTTCAGTTTGCCCATATGTTTGAGGATGATAAGCACTACTATAAAGTAAGCCAGTGCCAATCCTCTTCCACAAACTCCTCCAGAAATGGCTAAGAAATTTTATATCTCTATCCGAAATGATTGACTTAGGAATTCCATAATGCTTAACTACTTCCTTGAAATATAAATCAGCAATATAAGAAGCATCCATAGTCTTTTTGCAAGGAATAAAATGAGCCATTTTTGAAAATCTACTAACAACAACAAAGATTGCATCCATACCTCTTTGTGTTCTTGGCAAACCAACCACAAAATCCATACTAACATCTTCCCATGGAGCCTTAGGAATTGGTAATGGAGTGTATGCACCATTATTTTGAGCTTGACCCTTGCAAGTTTGACAAGTGAGAGCATCTCTTCACATAATTAGCAACATCTTGGTAGATAGTAGGCCAATAATACTTCTCCTTGACCAACAAAACAGTCTTGTCTCTACCAAAATGACCACCCAAACCTCCGGAATGAAACTCCTTGATGATAAATAAAATGTTCTAAGTTTTTCTTCTGTTTATATGGTGGAACAAAACATATCTTATTCTTTTAATGAAACTGAAAGCCGCACTTGATTTCCAGAGGAACAAGAAAAAGAACACATACCATGTTCTTGTTGGTAAAAGGGATGAAAAACCAGGCCCTGCGTTTTATTTCCTAAGAACTTGAATTTTTAGATCTCAAATCAAGCCTTTTGATGTTTGAAGTTTGCAAACACTTGTGTGGAAAACGTTGAAAGAAAAAGGAAGCCCTGTTTTCTGTTCAAAAAGATTTTCTACTGTGTTTTACTTGTTGGGTCATTGGCACTATATTGGTGAAGAAACAGGTAAGAAAATATAAGGTTTTGAAAGCAATTGAAGTTCCTATTTTAGTGTTTTGATTGTTGTAGGTGATGTAAGGCAAACAGGATTTACTGATAAAAAAAAAGTGTGAGAAGTTTGGTTAGAGACCCAGTTTTCTCTCATGGGTTTAAGCCTTTTTTTCATAATTATATGATGATAACACATGAGATAACTTGGTCACTAACCTTTGATGCAGAGTTGTACTTCTTGAATCTCACCCATCCTGAGAAAGAGAGAGAGAGATAGAGAAAGGCAGACAATAGTATGGTCTTTGAGTTATTTTAAAAGGAAGGGAAGATAAGACAATGGAATGGTCTTCGATTGATTTGAAAAGTATTGGATCCGGTTTACCCTCAAATGCTATATATCACCCTCAAATGTACTATCAGTACTATCTAAACATCTAAACATTCCAACCACAAGCTTCTATACATCTAGAGAAATGAATAAAATCTCCTTGTATTGATGAATTTTATCATTTAATTTATACCATTTGATTAGTAATGTATTATCTAACTCTTGGATTGTCTTTGAATTTATGATTGAAATAGCTTAAGGTTCCCTTTACTGCATGCGGTCACTCTTTCTAAAATTAAGTGTAATCCTATGTTTTATATGTGCTTGTGTCTCAATTTGCCAAAAGAGAACAGATGGCGCAAGGACAGAAGTTGAATCAAGAGGATAAATTGCTATATGGCCAAGACTCTCATGTGTCCAAAGCCATATTAAATGGGGTGGAGCTAGGGTCATATAGATGTATAAATACGAACCCAGATAAGGACATATGGGTTCTTACTGACAGGCAAAGGGATATTGTTAGGGATGTTGGTCTAGAACATCTTGCAGAAATTGATTATATGGGAATAGACCATGCCCTCATTAGTGGCTTGGTCGAAAGGTGGAGGCCTGAGACCAACACATTCCATCTCCCTACCGGTGAAGCCACGGTTACCTTACAGGATGTTGCACACATATATGGGCTCCCGATCGATTGTATACCGGTAACGGGTCGGTAGACTGGTATCTATGTATTGTGCGGAGGAGGCGGATTCCTGCATGATGCGCTATTGTGACCTCGCGCATGACAGTGAGAGCAAGTGACAACCCTACGCTCTCTATAGCGGTTTTCTGTACGTATTCTGTTTTTCTTCGGCCTTCCAGGCTGTTTAGAAGAAAGGGGAGGTAAGACCCTTGAATCTGATATGTGCTCCCACTGTTTGATATCACGGGTGGCATGAATGTCCTCTTTGTATGTTTCTTGGTACTTACATGTAAGATACCAATCCTCACAAAAATCATATGGATTTTTGTTCCTCAACCTCATACCCGCGATTGCATGTGAGCATGGGATTCCAATAATTTGCCATTTGCAGCAAGTGCAAGTCCTCTGATCGAGGTGAACAACATCCACATAGTTTGCGGATTGAACCTGAAACTCTTCTAAACCGGCAACACGCACATGCAACCTACATGCTTTTTCAGTTTCATTATAGTAAAAAGACCCATAGTCTTTGCCCACAATTTCAAAAGCAAATTTGAACCAAAATAGGAGGAACCCTTCGTCATCGACAAAGTCTTCTCCAACGGCGCATACGCTCTTCTAAACATGGAAGGTGACGATGTATGATGCCCATCAACGACAAGTTCTTAAAGCGGTACTACCCTTGAAGACTTCCTCAAACGGGTCAGAGCGATGCCTACACGGCCAAAAGCCTATTCCTAGGTACTTGCTCGTCAAACCCACCCCTTTGAAGTTTTCATCTTTATGTTGAAATTCCTAAAACAAAAAAAACTCTCAAAACAATGCTTACTTTCATCCTTTCATTGTTAAAAAAAAAAAATCCAAACCAAAAATCCAAGTTTAGGAGCCTCTTCCCGGACTTGACCAAAATTTTCGATCCTTGAACCCAAAAGTCATGGTTTGAAACAAAAATCAGGACCTAGGAATTTCCACCGTAGTCTACCTCGACTTTTACAACCAAAAATGGCTTTGAGTCAAAATTTACGACCCTCGTGTCTTTAAACAAAAATGGTTTTTCGGAACTGCAGGGAAGCGACGTTCAGTCGATACTCGCAAAACCCAAAACCGGAAGGATGCGAACCCCATTCGATACTTCTAAAACCCAAAAATTGGAAGGATGCGAACCCCATTCAATACTTCCAATACCTCAAAATCATAAGAAAGCAACACTTCGTTGATACTTGCAAAATTTCAAAATTCAAAAATCGTGGAGATGCAACATTCCAGTTGATATCCACAACCGAAATTTCAAATGGTTCGAGAAAACCTCAAATTTCAAAAAATCATGGGGAAGCGACATTTAGTCGATACCCGCAAAACCAAAATTTTTGAAAAAGTAAGGAAGTGACGCTTAGTCGATACTTGCACTCCAATCCACGAGGAGGCGACATTCCATCGATACTCGCGAACCGAATGACCAAGGAAGTGACATTCCATCGATACTTGCAAGACCATTCAGCAAGGAGGCGACCTTTGGTCGATACTTGCATTTTGAAAACCAAAACCCCGACTATAAATGCCAAAACCCCGGCTATAAACGCCAAAAACTCGGTTATAAATGCCAAAAATCCGGCTATAAATGCCAAAAATTGGCTTTAAACACCGAACCCGGCTATAAACGCCAAAAACCCGGCTATAAATTCCAAAAATCAACTTTCATGCCAAAAAAACAAAACTTGGTTTTCAAAAAATCTAGCTCCTATGCCAAAAACAACAAACAAAACCTAGTTCTCATGCCAATTCAAAATTCGGCTTTCATGCCATCTCAAAAAACTTTGGCTTCCATGCCCCAAACAAATTTTGGCTTCCATGCCACAAACAAACAAAACCTGGCTTTCATGCCATTTCAAAATTTCGGCTTTCATGCCATCACAAAATTTAGCTTTCATGCCATCTCAAAATTTTGGCTCCTATGCCATAAACAAATTTTGGCTCACATGCCACAAACAAATTTTGGCTCTTACTCCACAAAATTTGGCTTCCATGCCATCCCAAGATTTGGCTTTCAAGCCATCAAAAACCAGGCTTTCGCCACAAAATCTGGCTTTTATGCCCAAAACAACCCTTTGACAAAAGATTTTCACAAAATGACAACCTTTTGGTCAAATTCTCAAGCAAACATTCCCCATTCAACTCTTGCTTAAATTTTTTTTCATCAAAAAATGATTTAAGTGAAAGGAGGGAATACAGAAAATATATAGTACCAAAAATGTATATACATGGAGGTACCAAAAACAAAAAGAGAAGAAAAGGAGTTTGTTACAACTCAGGAGCTCAGTCTAGCATGGTCTTCAACCAAAGATTCAACTCCTTAAGCAAACTCTTGCCTTAGCTTCCAAAGCTATCAGGCCACGCTTCTTCAAAACATTCCCATAAAATGCGGCAGAACGCCGCGACCCATCTGCGGCATGAGGAAGTTCTTCCCAGAGAATTTGCCACTACTCATATTACTGAGTCTTCCTCTAGAGATTGGTATCAGCCTCCTCAACTTGGCGAATGAGAGTCCCCTCCTTAGCACGATGATGGACCCTCGGAAATCTTCCGTCCTCTCCTTCCGCACCCCGGGGGTTGACCTGGGTCTCGGCGGAGGAGGGAAAATCGCGGTATCAACATTTTTGTACGGGTATGCCAGATTTACTTTCTACTTGGAATTTGGAATGGTGATGATCCAGAGATTCACCTTCACAAGTGGAAAGGAAATCAACCCTTTTTTCTAACTTTTCAAATTACATAAATATTAAGAAAAGAGACAAGTTTGTTTTTTGAGAATGCCGTAGGAGGCGTTTTTGTTTGTTTGCCGTGAAAGGCAATTTTGCCGGGAAAGGCGATTTTACAAAACTCATCGAATATGAAAGACAAGAATTGTGATTTCTTTTTATCTCTTTAAGAAATACAAACTACAATAGAAAAGTAAGAAAAGGGATCTAAATTCTTAGGAGATTGTGGGGACACGTTGAGATCGACGGTCGCAAGTCATGTATGGGCTTCGCCATCGTCCTTCAAATGAGAACATGTGATGCTTTGATTCTTTGGCTTGGCTCCTAACCTCGGTTTTTTAAAAGACAAGGACCAAGAGGAGGTCCTATATCGAATGAAAAACCAAGTAAACGGGCTGAAAAGTCGCGTTTAGGCCATGTTGTAGAAGGAGGAGACCTTGGGGGTGGCCCCCCAAGGGACGTTGATCACCTTGCGGTGCTTCTGGGAGCAAAGCGGTAGGACTTCGTTTCTCTCTTAGATTTTCTGGATTTTCAGAGCTTAGGATTGCACTTGGGATTTTTTTTTTCCTCTTGGAACTCACCTCTTTTTAAAGGCTTTTGGTAGCCATGAGGTAATTATGGGCATTAATAGCCATGATGAGAGAATTGATGAGGAGTTACAAGTTGATTTTGTAACTCCTTTTTCATGGCTTGTGATTGGCCGATGAAGGTAGTAGGCATTTAATTCCCTTTAAGCTTCATGATGATGGGAGTTTCATGGGTTAAATGCCATGATTGCTTGGATTTGTAACTCCCAAATGCTTGAATCTGATTGGGCCGTCCAAAATAATGAATTAATGACCGCATTAAGTTGTCATAAACGGGTCAATTAACGTCATTAAGTGGTCGCCAAGGCATGTGAAGAGTCGCGGGCCGTGCTGCGTCTTTTGAGATTCTTCTTGAGATCATCGCAGGTGGATCCACACATTGTTTGATGCTAGATCGCGATGCAATTTCAAACATTGGTTGATGTTGGTGGGTCGGTGACATCTGTCTTGTCGATTTCACGATCGGTTGGAAAGAAAGTGCACTTTCTTGGTCAGCCGGTTGGCGATCTTGAGGCGATCGGTGATGATTTCATGTTTTTGACGGCGGATCCAAGATGTCGGTGAAGATCAGTCGTTTTCAAGCATCAAACATTGGATTTTCAGAAAATCACAGTGGCAGGAACACCCGAAACGCGAAAAAGATCGAAAAACGGGCATTTTGGTGCAAAATCCGGCGACCCGGATTTGCAGGGTCGCCGGCGACCGTAGGGCTTTGGCCCGTTTGGTCGCCGAGCGTCGTTTTCGGCCGTTTTTCCGTCTTTTTCGTTCCTTCTTTCTTCTGTATTTTTCTTGACATTTTTCCTTAATTATTGACTTGATTTTCTTGGAGAAAACTTGACGAGAACCCGCGCGAAATTGGAGCACAAAGTTTTCCCATTTTTCGGGAAAGCCGAAGACTTTGTAGCCGATTTTCCGTCAAGAGGCGAAACCAGGTCAAACGATGTCGGAATGACCTGAAAATTGAGGTGAAGCTTCTTGAGCAGTGGATAGGACCAACCATGAGCTTTTATTTGAGTTTTGAAGCCGTTTGGGGTCCCATTGATGCTTGACTTGATTTTGCTGCGGGGAAAATGCCGAGCTTTGATATGTGGTCAAACGATGTCCGATTGATCTGAAATTTGACGAGGAGCCTATTGGAGTCATTTTGAGACGTTCCATCAGCTCCGTTTTGGATGTCATGGTCCCGGGTTGCTTCGCCGCCGGTAGGCTTGATTTTTTCTCGGAGCATCGAAACCTGGTCAAACGTTGTCGGAATGACATGAAATTCGACGTGCAGCCCTTTGGAGGCATGTTGAAGCCACTCATGTACTTTGTTTGATGAGTGATGGCTTCTGTGGTTCCCGCCACCGGGAGGCTTGATTTTGCTGCTCGAGCGTTGATGGAGGGTCAAACGTTGTCGGTTTGACTTAAAATTTGGCATGGAGCCCTTTGGAGACATTCTAGAGTCATCCGTAGGCTCTGATCAAAGTTTTGGTGTCTTTGATGATGTTGCCATCGGGAGCACTTGTTTAGCTGTCTGAGGAGTGAAGTTGGGCCAAATGATGTCGGAATGGCCCGAAACCTCAGGTGTACCCCTCTTTTAGCTATCTTGAAGGATCTCTCAGTTTCTGTCTGATTCTGACAAAATCTGATGCTTAAAGTAGCCTTGCCTGTTTTGTAGCAGGATGCAGCTTCATGAGGCTTCTTGATATCGAGGACTTTTTTGGTGTCAACAAATGCCCCCTCGAGGTATAGCGACGAGTAGCGTTTTGGAGTCGATGTGCCTTGAAGAGAAACTTAGAGGAGAGATTCCAACTTGACCAAGAGTCTTGAGCTTTTTTTTTTTTGGATAGCCTTCTGAGTTTCCGGGGGAATTTTATGGTAGTGAGGGGGATCACACACCATTTCATGGAAAAGTTTTGAAAATGACATGAGGTATTTGGACTTTGGGTTTTGTTTTTGACCCTGTCACCTAACAAGTTGTATGTGGCAGGTTAGGGGGTCGGGGTTTGATTTTGATTTTGACCTTGTGACCCAACAAGCTGTATGTGGCAGGTTGGGGGGTCAAATTTGGGTTTTTGGTTTTGGTTTGGTTTGGATTTTGATTTTGGTTTTGGTCTTGTGACCCAACAAGCTGTATGTGGCGAGCTAGGGGACCGGAATTTGGTTTTGTGAAATGTCAATTTCAAGATTTTGGCTCAATTTGGTTCATGAGGTTGGATGGTTTGATTTTTGGAAACTCATGAGGCTTTCTTGTCTCTTTTTTTTTAATGGTCCCATCAACTCAAAAGAGGCATGGGACTTTTTTGCTCTTTTTTCTTTTTTTTTTTTTTTTTTTTTTTGCTCTTGGTAAGAGGAATATTTTGACTAAAAGCCACTTTTAGTGCCTAGGTGGTCAAACCTAGCTCATATGGGCTAACCCATGGGACCTTAGGCTTTGGAGAAGGCCTAGATCTCATATGGTGTCGTTTTTGTAGAGAATATCTAAAAATATCTCTTTTGTGTAGAGAATATCTAAAAATATCCTTACTTGGAGAGAATTTCTCAAGTTTTCTTTTTGTGGAAAGATTCTCTCAAAATATCTTTCTTGTTGGGAAAGTAGCTAAATTTTAGCACTTACCTCCTTTCTTTTCTCCTTGTTTCCTCTTTTGGCTTGCTTTCTTCTATAAAAGCAAGAGGGTTGTTTCTTTTGCTCCATTGCTTTCTTTTTGCAAGAAATCTTCAAGAGTGCTCTCCAAGATTAGAAGTACTTTTTTTCTTCTTCAAGGATCTTTAAACTTTTCTTCTTTTTCTCCATCAATGGCTTCAAGTAATTTTTCTTCCTCCACAAGAATCTCCATTGTAGAAGTAGCTTCTTCATTTTTTTATCTTCTCTTATTCTTTTTCTTTTCTTTTCTTTTTTTTTTCTTCAAGCACGTTTTCCTTTTTTTTTTCGTGCTTCTTCTTCTTATTTTTTTTTATTTTTTTTTTCTCTTCTTTTCACGGTTTTCTTTTTTTTTTTTCACCGTGTATATTTTTTTTCCACACGCTGACTCTTTTTTTTTCTGTCAGCGATTTTTTCCCTTTCTTTTTTTGTTTTCATGCTGATTTATGTTTTTTTTTTTTTTCAGCGTTTTTTTTGGTTTTTTTTTTCTGTTTTTCTCTTTCTGCACGCTGATTTCCCCCTTTTTTTCAGCGTTTTTGCTTCTTTTTTTTTTTTGCTGCTTGTTTTTTTTTTTTTTTTTTTGTTTTTCTTGGCTATACGGACAGCCTGCCACGTGGCAGTGGGCCACGGACTGTGGGCCAGAATTTTTTTTTTTTGTTGAGATTTTTTTTCTCTCTCTCTTTCTTTTTCTTTTTCCTTGTTTGCTCACCATGATAATGAGGCTATGCAATTTCAATATGTATGCATTTTTTTTTTGATGCATCAAGATAGAAGGCTAGAGTCTCTAGGTCAAGCCAACATGATTTTTGACTTGGACAAAGTTTGATTGGTTTTGACCAAATTGGGTTGGAATTGGTTAAACTTTGGTCAAGGTTTTCCTAGCATCTAATGCATGATGATATTTTTTGATGCATGATTTTGTAAATGGATTCGGAAGTATGATGATGCATACCTGAAAATCTTTTACAAGTATTGGGATTTTGAGCTCGCACCGATGTTGAGCTCTTTCTCGGTCTTGCTGGATTTTGAGGAAGTTTGCAATTTTTGGATTCTGAAGCTCGCAGCAATGTTGAGCTCTTTTCCAGATTTTGCGGAAGTTTGATGAGATTGGCTTGTTCTCGCTGCAATGTTGAGTTCGAACCTTCTTTGAGAATTCTCCACTGACTATGAGCTCGCAGAGATGCTGAGCTTATCTTCAGGCTTCCTGTCTTTTTCGGAGTATTTTCCTTTTCTTTGGAATTGCCCCGGAACCATATTAAAATTTTGCTAAGATTTTTGTAGCAGAATTCTGTCATTTTGAAGTTGATTGATCTTTTTTTCTTCCATCTTTTGCAGGTAGTTCTTCTAGAACGAACAAGGGTAAAGGTCCTGTTACTGACGCACCTCGTCGGTCTGCTAGATCTTCCAATGTGGCCGTTCAGCAGGCTTGGGAGAAGGTCCAGTTTGTGGAGAAGAACTTGGAAGAATGCGATTCCCTCAATTGTGATGAGATGAGGCAGCGATTGATCGCTCCAAAGATGAGGAATTCTACAAGATCATGGTAAGCGGTCGTCCTTGGGTTACGGACGATTAGAGCGTTGTGCTCAAGCCTACCTTCTTCTTCGGTACTGCAGTCCCTGACGACTTGACATACCAAAGGAGATGTTTTCAGTTCTCTTACACAGCAGATGGCGAGGAGAGAACTATTTCTACCCGGTCAACTTTCGATCAGACCATCTCGATCCTGAACCTTTTTCCCACGTGCCCTAAGAGGGAAGATCCTCCGAGCTGGGTGAAGAGGACCAGTGTGATCAAGACCGGGGTTTTTGTTTGCGGACCTTCTTGTTTTACAGAGAAGCCGCCTGTCCGTATAGACATGTTGATGCCAGCCAGTGGTTACCAAGGTTCTGATCATCCATCGGTCGATTTGAGACCGATGGGCCTTGGCGTTTTTCGGGGTGACGACAGCAATTGGGTGAAGCCTTTTCGACTTCGTGGCCGTTTCAGTGTTGACTCGAGCTGGGAGTCATGGACTGATCACACCTTGAGGATTGGCGAGGCCGTTCTGCGGGAGGCCGAGATTTTTGATGCGGTTTGCGCTTTTCGGCAAACCGTCGTTTTCTTCGATGAGGCTTTCATGGCAATGCTGGAGTCATTCCTTCCTCAAACCAACACCTTCATTGTGACGAATGGTGAGATTGGTTTTTCTTTGAAGGAACTGAGTGCCATCACCGGATTGACTATCCTCGGCAAACTCTATGAGGAGTTTGTGCCTATTGACAGCGTCCTTGAGGAACAGTCTGAGGAGTTCAGGCTTGTGTACTTTCAGCTCGTTGCCTTCTATGATTTTTTGAAGGAGAAGGAGGGCTCGAAAGTTAGATGCAGCAGTTAGAGAAGTTGCAGCTCCAACTTTTTTGACAGCGGGGATTCTTCTGATGGCATGGCCCAAGATGCTAGGGCTAAAGCATCAAGTTTGAAGAAGATCGCCACCATGCGAGAAGATTTAAAGAAGTTCTTCACAAGCACGGATGCCATTTGTCCTGACATTGTGTTGCAGTGAGATCTCGCTATTTACCTCACTTACTGGCTAGGTGAGGCTGTTTTTGTTGGAGGAGATGGAACGCACATCAGGCCGCACTGTATTTTTCCGGCTTGTCGGATGGCGTTTGGAGAGCGACTAGCTTTGGTACCTGCTCTTTACTCATATTTGTGTACCGAACTGCAGGCTGTTACTTTCCTGGTTCGGCTTAAGCTTCCCATGAACAGGGTACTGTCTGCCCATATCTTCTATTCGTGGTATGTATACCACTGTCTTAGCTTCCATCGTTTGGGAGTTGTACAGGACGAAGATCCTTTTATGATTGTTTGGCTAGAGGGACAGCCGTTCCCGAATCACTTTTATCTGCCCGTTTGATGATCCGACGATTTAGGGACGTCAAGATTGGGCAATCTTCGGTGAAGCTTTAATCTTCGGTGAAGCTTTCTCCGGGTTTGCGAAAAAAGGATTTTGACTTTGGTGTCTCCCGTGATTCGACCAGGCCAGGGTCGGGAAGACACTATGCTTTGATAGACGCGGAGAAGATATGGCTCTTCAACATACGGGTTGGTACGATGGTGTACTGCAGACATCTTTTCGTCGATATCCAACCATATGTCCCTTCGCGTTTTGCATTGCAGCTTGGCTTCTCTCAAGGCGTTGTTGGAGCGCCTTCGAGCATGGTGAAGCGTTTTGGAGGTCTGCAGGATGGGAGAAATGCATAGGCTTTTTACAGTGTTGAGGACACTACCGCCATGATTTCCTATCCTGAGCTGCCCACTTTCTGGACTGCTGGCTTCACGAAGTGGTTCGTAGAGAGCTTCTCAGTGTACCGGGGCCTTTCCAAGAAAGAGCTCGATGTCAAGCAATATCCTGGGAAAGGTCTTGGAAAATCGGATGGTGTCCGTCGGGAGGAAATTTTGGCCTTCTTTTCTGGAGAGAAGCATAAGATAGGCTTTCTCAATGAGCAGGACGTCATCAGATCAGGAGCTGCACAAGGGATTCCTGGTGAGGTCTTGAGACAACTGGAGGAGGAGGAGGCCGAGATCGATGCTATGATACAGGCAGAGCATACGAAGGCTTCCGTGGAGTCTACTGAGAAGAGTAGACCATCCAGTGAGGTCTAGCGAGGGGCCTGATGTTGATAATGGGGCAGGATCGTCGAGCAGATTGACCCGCCGTAGCAAGAGGAAGAGAGGACAACGCCGGAATATGAAACGGCATGATAGTCCTTCTGAGATGAAAGTTCCTCTTACCATTGTTGAGGAGGTGTCTGAGGAAGCTGACGAACCTCCGGAGAAAAGAAGCAGAGAAGAGGAGATAGCTGGTATGATCCTCTTTCTTTCTTTTGTTTCTTCTTTTCTCTTTTTTTTTTTTTTGTGAAAGATTTTGTTTTGATCTGCTGCTCTTTTTTTTTTTTTTTTTTAGCAGAGGATGATGACCCGGTGATGCCTGAGGTTCCTGCCAATGAGGCGTTGGCGGATCCAGTCGTGGCATCTGAGGAAGAGCCCAGGGACTCTGGAGTGGTTCCAGAATCTTCACCTGGTATGATTGCTTTGGCTTCTTTTTTCTTTTTGTTTGTGCTGTCATTTTCTAGCATGTAGCTTTTGTTTTCTTGACTTGCCAGAGGATTCTGACGATTTCGAGCCATCCATGGACGCATCTTTTGACGATGCTTCGGATGAGCTCAGAAAGGCAGAGAGTACTCCGCCGATCGTCGAAGCAAGTATTTGGCAATACTAATCTTGATATATTATTATTATTTTTTTTTTGAAAAGATTATATTCATACCTTTTGTCATTTCCTCGGCAGATTATGGAGCAACAGGAGAGGTTCCTCCGTCTTCCTCAGAGCCAGAACAGGGGGTACCTGCTGCTGATCCGGGAGTGGGGGCTTCTTCTTCCTTAAATGAGTCAGTTTTTTCAGTTGGAAAGAGTTTATTGATTACTCTTCCAATGGAGCATGACATGGGCAGTCGGGAGCCAGAGCATGGCGAATCCTCATCTGCGCCGCACCTTCAGCATGCAAGGAAGGTGTTGAAGACTGTCTTGAGCTCATGGGTTGAGTCTCTCTCTTCAGGTCATTTGGATGCTGGTTTTGGCATGATCAAGCAGGTGCAGGACATCCTTGTTGATAGCAAATAAGTCGGTCTGGACATCGCAAGCGCCAAAGACTTCGTTGAGGAAATCATCGCCTTGGGGAACAAATGGACTGAACCAAGAGTTTCCCAGATGGTGACTTCTTTGATGAGATGTTCATAAAGCCATCCAGTAAAGTCAAAGCTGAGCAGACTGAGGTCACGAAAACTCGGAGGCAGATTGTTCCGGAGAAGAACGTTACCGAGTTATCCATCATGGGGCTGAAACAAGACTTGGACCGCCTTGATAAGGAGGTCGTCGAGGTTAGGCAGCGTCTTGATCTTTTAGAGGAAGAAGCTGCTGCCAAATGGACCGCCATTGTGGAGGCTCATGACAAGGAGGGAACTCTCATTCGCCAGGTTGAGGAAGCTGAAGGTAATGTCCGGAGGAAGACTCAGGAGCATGAGCAGTGGCAAGTCCTTTGGGAAGAACTTCCTCATGCTGCAGATGGGTCGCGGTGCTCGGCCGCATTTTATGGAAACATTTTGAAGAAGCGTGGCCTAAAAACTTTGGAAGCCAAGGCCAAGGGTCTGCTTGAGGAGTTGAATCTTTGGTTGAAAACCATGTCGGATTGAACTCCTGAGTTGTAACAAACTCTTTTCTTCTTCTCTTTTTTTTTTGGTACCTCCATGTATAAACAATTTTGGTACTATATTTTTATATCTCCTTCTTTTCACTTAAATCATTTTTTGATGAAAACAAATTTGAGTAAAAGTTGATGGGAATGTTTGTTTAAGAATTTGATCAAAAGGTTGTCATTTTGTGAAAAAACTTTTGTCAAAGAGTTGTTTTGGGCATGAAAGCAAATTTTGTGGCAAAAAGCCTGGTTTTTGATGGCTTGAAAACCGAATTTTAGTGGCATGGAAGCCTAATTTTGTGGCGTAAGAGCCAAAATTTGTTTTGCGGCATGGGAGCCAAAAATTTTGAGATGGCATTAGAGCCAAAGTTGTTTTTTTTTGTTTGTAGCATGAAAGCCAAAGTTTTTGTTTGTGGCATGAAAGCCAAAATTTTGTTTGTGGCATGAGAGTCAAGGCTTTTTTTTTTTTTTTTGTGGCATGAGAGCCAAGGTTTTTTTGTTTGGGGCATGAGAGCCAAGGTTTTTTTTGTTTGTGGCATGAGAGCCAAGGTTTTTTTTTTTTCTGTTTGTGGCATGAGAGCCAAGGTTTTTGGATGGCGTTAGAGCAAAAAAAAAAATTTATTTGTGGCATGAGAGCCAAAGTTTTTGGATGGCGTGAAAGCCGATTTTTGGAATGACATAGGAGCCGAATTTTAAGATGGCATGAAAGCCGTTTTATTTTTTTGAAAATCAAGTTTTTGTTTTGTTGGCATGAAAGCCGATTTTGGCGTTTATAGCCGATTTTTTTTTGTTTTGGCATTTATAGCCGAATTTGGCGTTTATAGCCGAATTTTGGCGTTTATAGCCGAATTTTGGGGTTTATAGCCGATTTCGGCGTTTATAGCCGATTTCGGCGTTTATAGCCGAGTTTTGGCGATTATAGCCGAGTTTTGGTTTTCAAAATGTAGGTATCGACTAAATGTCTCCTCCCCGCTGAATGGTCATGCAAGTATCGATGGACTGTCGCTTCCTTGCTCATTTGGTTTGCGAGTATTGACGGAATGTCACTTCCTCGCGGGTTGGCTTTTGCGAGTATCGATGGAATGTCGCTTCCTCTCGAATTGGGGTGCAAGTATCGACTAAGCGTCGCATCCCTGCTTTTCCCAAAACTTTTGGTTTTCATGGGTACTGACTTGGTGTCGTTTCCCTGCGATTTTTGAAATTTGAGGTTTTCTCGAACCATTTGAAAATTGGGTTGTGGATAGCAACTGGGATGTTGCGTCTCCGTAATTTTTAAATTTTTAGGTTTTGCAAGTATCGAATGGGGTTCGCTTCCTTACGGTTTTTGGGTTTTGGAAGTATCGAATGGGGTTCGCATCCTTCTGGCTTTTTCTTAGGTTTTGGAAGTATCGAATGGGGTTCGCATACTTCCGTTTTTTTAGGTTTTGGAAGTATCGATTGGGGTTCGTATCCTTCCGGCTTTTGGTTTTTGCGAGTATCGACTGAATGTCGCTTCCCCGCAGTTTTAAAAAAACCATTTTTTTTGTTGAGGGTCATAAATTTTGACTTAAAACCATTTTGGTTGTAAAAGCCGATGCAGACTAGGGTGAAAATTCCTGA
Organism: Umbellularia californica; assembly: GCA_028538565.1. Taxonomy (NCBI): domain Eukaryota; kingdom Viridiplantae; phylum Streptophyta; class Magnoliopsida; order Laurales; family Lauraceae; genus Umbellularia; species Umbellularia californica. The sequence goes on along the minus strand of JAPQWN010000005.1, from coordinate 34,801,105 downwards.
GTCCTTGTTTTTTATTCAAACCAAGAATTTTGGGTTCAAGGATCGAAAATTTTGGTCAAGTCTGGGAAGAGGCTCCTAAACTTGGATTTTTGGATTTTGATTTTTTTTTTAACAATGTAACGATGAATATAATCGGGCAAGATGGGGGTGCTCAAGGGCACAACTATGATATCATGTCGGGCATGCATTTCGGGACTAGAAATTATCACAAGTGTCTTTTTCAATGCTTTCGGGAATAACAGTTACATAGTGTAAATCTCGGGTACAAGGAAATACAAATGAACTATTGGAGTTTCGGATAAAATATCCGGTTAAAAATTTATTTAAGGTGAATAGGGATCCCGTATGTCGATCTTAATAATGACTTGGTACTCTTTGAGTTTGGAGACATTCCCGAATACCTATGCACCTTGGAAATTTCTAAAGCACTTTGATGGATCTTTGTGGTGTGGTTTTTCTTCTCAAATGGGCTTCGAACATTGCCTCATGGATTTCCCCGATACCAAGGGATTCCTTTAAAAACATTTTCAAGCTCTAAAAGTGCTCTAGGTCCAAAGGGGGTGCGCTCGAGCGGACATATGTCCGCTCGAGCGGGCAGGCTATCTGTCGCCCGAGTCTGCAGGCAGATTAACTGTGCGCTCGAGCGGCCAGCATGCGCTCGAGCGGGCAGTCAAATCTGCTACCCGGGATTGGCCATTCAGGCCTTTCTTCCTCCTTTCTCATACACATTTCACCTGCAATGAAAGGGCCTCCTTGCCTCCAATAATCAGTCATCAAACCTCTCAACACCACTTAACTCCCATAAAAACATCATTGAACATTTAACCCCCAAGCATCACCTTCTCCACATTCAAACAATCACAAAAGAGAATTAGAACATCCACCACCACAAGGATTCATTTAAGTCTTAGACAAAAGATAAAACAAGAGCTATAAACCACATTTCCAAGACAATCAATGGGCTAACCAACCTTTTCAAGAGCATTTATATCACATTTAATGTAAGTAAAACAAGACATTTATGGAAATAACAAAACCAATCATGTTTGTTATGAAAACCATTCAAAACTCAAAACATTTATTCATTCCACTTGCCTCAAGGTCTCTACTCAAGGAAACCAAGTCTCTAATCACTTCTTCAAGCCAAGAACACAATCTACACAAAAACCCCAAAATATAAACCCTAAAATGGGTCAAACAAGGAACAAGAAGACGAAAGCTTCAATAATGAAAATGAAGCTCCTCAAATGCTAGGGAAACATAATAACAAAACAGTTGGAAGGATTACTTACAAAAGGGTTCTTCAAAAGGGTAAGACTAGCTCAAGGAAGAACTTGGAATGGAGGTCTCTCTTCAAGAGTTGTATCAATGGAGAGCCCAAGTGGTGAAGAAGAAGGTGATGACTTTCATCTCTCAATTTGTGCAAGGTTGGTGCTGGAGAAGCAAGAAGAAAAAGGAGGGAAAAGAAACCCTAGGTTTGGGTGGCTCTTGTGCTGGAAAAAGGACGAAGAAGAAGAAGATAGGATCCTTTATATACTAGTTGAGTGAGGGCTCCACCACTAGGGATCTTTGGAGGCTAAAATCACGACTTTCGGTGCTTCAAACGAGTTCAACGAAGAAGGGAAAAATGATCACCGAAATATCTACTTTCCAAAAAGTATATTTTCCGCGGGTTTTGGGGATATCAAGTTTTAGGTACAGATTTGGTGTAAAAAGACTGTTTTGCCCTCAATGCAAAGAAAGTCAGGTTTCGGGGTTCCGGACGAGGATGGGATCAACATGAAAGTTGTAGGGATTAGAGAGGCAAGTAAAACGGGGTAGAAGTATAAATCACCGGAATCTCGGATAATCCCCCACGCATGCGTAAAGCTATAAAAAGGGACCCCCAAAGGGTCCTACAAATCACAAAGGCACTCAAAATTCCCCAAAGCTATAACAAAAGCTATTCTAATCCCAACTTAGTGAAACCCCATTAATCACGCTTAGAACTAACGCACCACTTAATTAGCACTAATCGTGAACACTCGGGTTGGGGTCTTATAGTCAAGTCAGAAGCTCCCCTTCAAGTTTCTCTTCGAGGTACATCGACTCTATAAACTACTCGTTGCTATACCTCGAGGGGGTATTTGTTGACACAAAAAAAAAAAAAGTCACTTTGCCTCCTCGACATCAAGAAGCCACATGAAGCTGCATCCTACTACAAACAGGCAATGCTACTTCAAGCATCAGATCTTGTCAGAATCAAAACTTTGATCAGAGACTACGGATGGTTCCAAAATACCTCCAAAAGGCTCCTTGTCAAGTTTCAAGTCAAACTTACAACATTTAACCCTCCATCAACCCTTGAGCAGCAAAATCAAGCCTCTCAGCGGCGAGAACCACCGAGGCCATCACTCATCAAACAAAGCATATGAGTGGCTTCGACATGCTTCCAAAGGGCTGCATGTCGAATTTCAGGTCATTCCAACAACGTTTGACCAGACTTCGACACTCCGAAACAAAATTAAGCCTACCGGCGGCGAAGCACCCCGAGACCATGACATTCAAATCGGAGCTAATGGATCGTCTCAAAATGACTCCAATAGGCTCCCTGTCAAATTTCAGGTCAATCAGACATCGGTTGACCGCACATCAAAGCGCGACATCTTCCTTGCGGCAGAATCAAGTCTAGCAGCGACGGGACCCCAAAAGGCTTCAAAACTCAAATAAAAGCCCATGTTTGGTCCTATCCACTGCTCAAAAGGCTTCACCTCAAATTTCAGATCATTCCGACATCGTTTGACCTAGTTTCGACTCTTGACGGAAAATTGGCTACAAAGTCTTCGGCTTTTCCAAGAAAATGGAAACTTTATGCTCCAGTTTTGCACAGGTTCTCGTTAAGTTTTCTCCATGAAAATCAAGTCAATAATTGAGGAAATATGTTAAGAAAAATACAGAAGAAAAAAGGAACGAAAAAGACGAAGAAACGCGCCAAAAGGTGGCAACCAAAAGGGACAAAACCCCCATGGTCGCCGACGACCTTACCCCATGGTCACCGGCAACCCTAGAAATCCGGGTCACCGGATTTCCACCGGATGGCCCGTTTTCCGATCCTCTTCGCGTTTCAGGAGTTCCAGCCCCTGTGATTTTCCAAAAATCCAATTTTTGATGCATGAAAATGACTGATCTCCACCAACATCTCGGATCCGCCGTCAAGAGCATGAAGTCATCGTTGATCGCTCCAAGATCGCCAACCGGCTGACCAAAAAAGTACACTTTCTGTCCGACCGATCGATAAATCGACAAGACAGATGTCATCGGCCAACTTACACCAATCAATGTCTGAAATTGCATCGCCATCCGACATCAAACATGTGGATCCATCGGCGATCATCACCTGAAGAATTCCAAAAGACGCGGTGCGGCCCGCGACTCTTCAAATTCCCCGACGACCACTAATGATGTTAATTGAACTGTTTTATGACAATTTAATGCGCTCATTAACCCATTATTTTGGACGGCCCAATCAGATTCAAGGAGAAAGGAGTTACAAGTCCAAGCAATCATGGCATTAAAGCTATGAAACTCCCCTCATCATGGAGATTAAAGGCGATTAAATGCCCATTATTCTCCATCAGCCAATCACAAGCCAAGAAAAAGGAGTTACAAAATTAAGAAATGAAAACTTGTAACTCTTCCCATCATGGAGCATCAATGCCCTCAAACCTCTCATCATGGCCATCAATTCTTATAAACCACCCCATGGCTACCAAAAGCCTATAAAAGGGGGTTCATTCCAAAGAGAGAGACCTAGAGACACACATCCACAGAAAGAAGGCTGGAGTCTGGAAAATCCCAAAGAAATTCTAAAGAAGTCCTGCTACTCTGCTGCAAGAAACACCACAATGTGATCGAAGTCCCTTGTGGGGCCACCCCCCTAAGGCAAAGCTCTTCCTCTCCTTCTATCCAACATGGCCTAAACGCGGTTTTTCAGCCCGTTTGCTCGGTTTTTTATTGGATATAGGACCTCCCCTTGTTCTTTGTCTTCTAAAAAACTGAGGTTCAAGCCAAGCCAAAGAATTGAAGCATCAAGCGTTCTCATCTGAAGGACGATGGCGAAGTCCATACATGACTTGCGACCGTCGATCTGAACGAGTGCCCACAATCTCCTGAGAAGTTAGATCCCATTTCTTTCTTTTATATTGTATTTTGTATTTTTTTTAAAGAGACAAAAGAAAATTCACAATTCTTGTCTTTCACTATTGATGAGATTTGTAAATCGCCTATCACGGCAAAAAATAGCCTTTTATGGCAAAATTCCCTTTCACGGCACAAAACCGCCTTTCACGGCACCAAATCGCCTTTCATGGCAAACAAAAAACCACCTCTTACGGCATTCGAAAAAAAACTTGACTCTTTTTCTTAAATATTTATGCAATTAGAAAAGTTAGAAAAAAGGATTGATTTCCTTTCTACTTGTGAAGCTGAATCTTCGGATCATCACCACTTCAAATTCTAAGTAGAATAGAAAATCTAGCATACCCATATAAAAAATGTTGATACCCGCTTTTCTCCTCCGCCGGACCCTGGCAACCCCCAGGGCGGAAGGAGAGGATGAAAGCCGGGTCCATCAATGGCCAATGTACCCAATCTTATCTTTCAACTTCACCCCTAACGAGCCGTCGTTACACGAGGGGCAAGCGTTATAACCTTTTGTGCTCCACCCAGACAAGTTACCATACATAAGAAAGTCATTTATCGTCCACATCACAGCCGCATGCATTAGAAATGTCTGTTTAGTGGAGGCATCATAAGTCGATACACCATGATCCCACAACTCCTTCAACTCATCAACCAAGGGCCTCATATATACATCGATATCATTTCCCGGTGAGTTTGGTCCTGGAATAAGTAATGACATCATCAAGAATGGCTCCTTCATGCACATCCATGGTGGCAAATTATAGGGCATAAGTATGACAAGCCACATGCTATAAGAGGTGCTCATGTTACTGAAGGGATTGAATCCATCAGTGGCTAACCCTGGCCTCACTTTACAGCAGTTGGGATTTGGGATGGCATGGTTGGTTTGGTGCAGCTGTGGTCACAGGTATTATGGCATCTCCTGGCAACCTGCTTTTTTCCGATGGGCTTGGCAAGAGTTTATTTCTATTTGTAGAAATGGGTGGTTTGTATTTGTAGAAATAGATACTTTGAGTGTTGTAATGGATTTGCAAATTGTATTTTGTGCATAGTTTTTTTGCACAATGGAATAGAAAAGGGTTGCTTTGTCATATTAATTATGTGCTCATATTGATGTCAAAATAGAATGGATGTTTTGTACAATGGATTTGTTGAAATGGAATGGATGTGTTGCATAGATTGCTTGGAATTGCCTAGTTGCCTTTAAATTGAAGTCCAAAGGGGCATATAGTGATTGAATTTAATTTTTTTGGACCTTAATATGTTTTAGAGCCATGAAATTGTGTTTCGGCCCTTTCTAAATTGACCTTTTTTGTGTTCGGATCCTGGGACTTTGGGATGCCATATGCTATGAGAATGCCTTGAACATCATTACAGAAGCATGGTTATCTTTTGCTTCAACCATTGAAATAGAGCAAATTTATCAAATTTTACCATTCTTCATTTTTTAAGTTTTTGAAAATGTACCCTATTTCATTGGTATTTCTAGTGTGGACATTGGGCCCCTATATAATATGATCCTGGTCAACTTGGATTTCGTTCTCAAGGATAGGTTAATTACCCATCTCAAGGATATCTATGATGCCACCTGATCGTTTCACATGATCTACACAGATATATAAATTGATCTAACCAACTCGTTAGCCTGTTACAAAGTCAGCTACATTCTAGCAAAACTCATACAGTAGACACCTGTACAAAATTTGAAAATTCATACACTTACAAATTTTGAAAAGTTTAATTTATATATTCCAAAGCCTATCCAAACACCTCCATGTTAACAAACATCTGGCTCGATTATGCACACCCTGTAAACACCTATAAATAATCAAATCTACTTTTCATTACTTTCATCTGATAAACTGTCACAAAATTACAACTCCACAACATCATGGAATTCACAAAATATGACTACATCTCCACAGCTAATCGGAAAGGCATCTCAACACAAATAAAATGATTTAAAAAAAAAACAAACAAAATGCATTCTACAAAATTCTGCTGCTTCTGCTGCAAATTCAACCCTAAATTTCCAATTCCATCTTTCCCCCCACTTTCTCTATACATGTCCCTCCAGACCTGATGAACTGTCTTTTGACTCAGAGTCCGCAGAAGTGTCAAGGAGCCCTGCCTTTGTAGAGTCCCACCACCAGAGGTTCCACCATCAGGCATGCCGAAAGTAGAAGCCATAGCCCGAGCTTCCTCTGCTATCCAGATTTGACTGAAATGAAAACCCAACTCAGTTCCATGTATTTGACTGAGATCTGCGGCGGAGTGTGACGCCTGATAAAGAGTGAGAGATACAAGAGAGAGATCGCATGGGAGGTCTACGACAGAGTATGATGCCCGATCAAGAACAAGAGAGACAAAGGAAGAATGAGGCAGAGCATCCGTTTCTATTTTCCTCTTCTGATTTGGGCGTCAATGGAGAGAGGAGACTCAGGAAAGGGGCGCAGTGGAGAAAGGAGATGAGGGAAAGCTTCTGGGCGGTTTGTAGGACGGAAGCGACGGAGATGAAAGAGTTATTTTCTTCTTTTTTTTGCTGTTCTCTTTTGATTAGGTTAGAAAGAAGAAGAAGAAAAGGGAAAGGGGAAAATTTTGGCGGGCTCTCTAATGCATGGAACTCGTGCCACTCGCACGTGCCCAGCTGATGCTCTCTTCAACCGCAGTTAAGGAGAGCCAATCCCTTATATCAAACTTAAAGGAGATGTTTGCGGAACAGGGCTGGCCTACTAGGCAGGCTGCTATGAGGGTGCTCATTAGCACCAATATGGCTGAAGGCACATCAGAACAGGAACACATGCTGAAATGATGGACTCATTGAATAAGTTAGATATACTAAGGGTTGTGATTGATGCAAAATCGTAGATTGACATAATACTTGAGTCACTGCCAGAGTCATTCATCAATTTCAAGGTCAATTATAATATGAATAAGATGAATTTGACTCTGGCTGAGCTGTCTAGCCAGCTGGTAGTGACTGAAGCGATTATGAAGAAGAGGCCAACTGCCCTGATGACAGCAAAATCAGTTGCCAAGTCCAAGCCGAAAGGCAAAAGGTGGAAAGGCAAGAAGAAATCAATTTCGAAGGGTCCTAAGATGGATAATGGTCCTAATGGTGGTGTGGCCAAGGCTAAGGGTTCGAGAAAAAAAGGAAAGTGTTTCCATTGAGGTATGACGGGACATTGGAAAAGGAATTGTCCAGAATATTTATCTAAGAAGAAGACCTCAGGTATGATTGAGTCACTTATTTCTGAAGTTAGTTTTGCAACTGGTACTTCAAAATCTTGGTGTGTGGACTCTGGGGCAACTAATCACATATGTGATACGCTGTAGGGGTTTAAGGAGACCAGGAGGCTAAGTGACGGAGAAATCATTGTCAACCTAGGATCTGATGCTAAGGCGGAGGCTATTTCAGTGGGAGTTATTACTTTATGTTTTTCAAATAATAAATTGGTTTTGTTAGACACATTATATGTACCGTCTTTACGGTGGAATATAATTTCAGTTTCTAGTTTGGTGAATAAAAGTTATTCTATTATTTCTGGTACTGAAGTTGTCATAAAAAGGAATGGTACTTTTATATGTTCTGGTAAGGTAACCAATGGGCTTTATTTGTTGACTCCCACGATGTATGATATGCATTATATTGGAACAATTAATAAACCATCATTAAAGAGAAAGTCACCTTCATCTAATCCAACAAAACTTTGACACTTGAGGCTAGGTCATATAAAACTAAATAGGATTTACAAGCTAGTGAAAGATGGTATCTTGCCTTCATTAGTGGTAGAACCAATGCCTGTCTGTGAGTCCTGTCTAGAAGGCAAAATAACCAGAAGACCTTTTTCATCTAAGGGCAATAGGGCCAAAGATTTATTAGAATTAGTGCATACTGATGTATGTGCACCCATTAATGTCAGAGCCAGATGAGGATATGAGTACTTCATCACTTTCACAGATGATTACTCAAGATATGGACACATATACCTTATGCACCGCAAGTCCGAGGCTTTTGAAAAGTTCAAAGAGTTTCGAGCGGAAGCCGAAAAGCAATTAGATAAAAGTATCAAGTGTCACGACCCCAAATCCGGGGTCCGTGAAGTAATAATTATGTTTCTCCTAAGATCCGCGTGTGTGAGGATTACAAATTCCAACACACTCTGAATATTTAGCGGAAGCTTTCGTAGTGTTGCGACTCGGAGTCCGTGGCCATTGGATTCCGCACCGCACTCAACCCAAGCATATAGTCATCTTATCAATGATCCATCTCAGACTGGAATAAACCAATACAATAAAAGTACAGAGCTGACAGTAACATGGTATTACATTCCCATCTATGTTCAAGTTACAAATAACAATGTGTATTAATTACAAATCCCAAGCAAAAGGCTAATAGAAGCCATACAAGAAAACAAGCTAATGATCACTACCCCATATGGGACGTGATTCCGATGTCAAGCTCAATGTCAACATGACATAGCCGACAAATAACCTGAAAGCTCATGGCTCCACAGCCAACACGTGCACTCGTCTCGGGTGAAGAAGTCTGGACCTGAGTACCAAAGTGTGGGTCAGACACGACGGTCTGGTAGGTGGGTGAAAGGATATAAACAATATACTGAACGATAAAACATGCAATAAATCATGCTGTCTGATCAAAGTTGTACATAATTACAAATGTATAGGAAATCATGAATATCTGACAAAATCCTGTAATCATATAAAACGGGTATGAAACATAAACATTTGACAAAACATATATTCCTTTACGGCATGTATCAAACATAAACATTTCACAAATCGGGAACTCATTTAAAACATGTATAAATAATGCATCATTTACTAAGAAAATACATGATCAATATAAAGCAGTAAGGGTATCAAAGATCAGGAACTATCAAGATGGCAACCACACAAAGCTAAATCCTCTATCACTGAAGTGATAGAGCAAGCATATCAAGGCGTTGACCTCTGTCACTGAAGTGAGGAGGAACGATGAAATTTACATATACATATACTATATACGGGACATGACCACGGTAGCGAGCCGGGCATCAGGAACCACAGTAGCAATTTGCGGTATCGGGACAAGACCACTGTTAATGAATCGGGTAGCGGGATCTAAGCTGCAGCTGGCGGGACAAGAAGGGATCTCCAAGTCGGTAGATCAGACCGACAAGGTCAACCAAGCTTAGTGGTGCCGACTCATAGGTTATATGCAAGTAAACAAAAAAATACATGTATGAATGTTCTCTTTTGGCTCATGGGCTTGAACTACAAAGCTCTGGCCCAATATTTCCTTAACGTTTTATTCTCATGGGTCATATACAAGAAATCAGGTAAAATAAATACATATGACGGGACGGGGTACCCATAGGCACAAAACATGTCTGTATCGGGTCGGGCATAAACGGGTTAGCAACATACTAAAAAGAAACATAAATCTCAATACCTTCGGGGCAAGTCTAGTCATAAAATATGAGATTTAAAGTGTACAAGTGAAATTCGAGTTTAAGTAAGACATAATGGATTTCTGTACTTTTTCGGGTCAAACGTTGAGGGTCCTAGATTTAAATCAATGTGAATGGGGTCCCGTATGTCTAATTTGACATAAACTTGGTACTCCATGAGAATTAAGGACATCTCGGATCCCTATGCACATTGACGAGTCTAAGGATCCTTAACGAATCTCCATAATGGGGTTTCTCTACATCCCGACTCCATACAATGCCTTCCAAGTTCTTACATTGTATTGGGGCTCCAAACAATACCTCCCCAAGCTTAAAAATAATGTTTCAAGTCTCCAAGTGTTGACCCAGGCCTGTCAGGCAGTTCGCTCGAGCAGACTGGAAAGTTCGCTCGGGCGAACTGCTCTCTGCCTGGGGTTCGTTCGCTCTCTGGGAGGGTTCGCTCAAGCGATGTGTCATAGTCGCTTGAGCGAACTGTCCATAAAGTGATTTTTTGGTGCAGTTTGGCTCTTATTCTTTACTCTCCTTTCATGCACTTTGAGCACCCCTTCTTACACCACTTTGGAGGTCTCAAAACCTCATTCAAAACTCCAAGAAATCCTTTCACAAAATGAACCCAACCTCTTCATCCCATTCACATTCAACCATAAGAAATCCATAATATAAAATCAATCAGGACTTATACATTCAAGATGTCATTTTCAATCGTGGCGACCCACTCAAGTACATTTCAAATCGATTTACAAAACGAGCATATAACTTTTCTAACATGGAATGGAATAAAGTATGTGATTCAATGGCCTACCAAGGGGAGTCTCAATGCACACTTAATATCTAAAGGTTGATTTATAATAATGAGTTTGGCACCAATGAAAATCCACAACACTTAAGATTATAAAGTATGCTTTAAGACTCATAAGAATTCTTGGGTAAAATCCCATGTCAAAACTTTCTTTCATGTTTCCATTCAATTGATACAAATATTCACTTTCATTACCAATCCTTGATCACTAAGATAAGTATACCATTGGATTTCTCGCTTCAAGAGCTTTCCAACGGTATATAGAACGTCCAATTCCGATATGGGAATCAAAAGTTATGGGCGTTTCAAAGTAGCCCATAAAACAGCCCAGGCCCGCTCGAGGCTGCTGCCTGGGCCCGTTTCAAGTGCAGAAATTTGCACTTTTTGAGCAATTTTTATCCTCTTCTCCCCCAATCCCTTCCATTTGCATTCTCATACAATTTGGGCTTTCTCCTAGCCATAACAAACTCCATTAAAACATCATACACTAAATCATTCCATTATTTCCATGAATTTTTAACAATGAACAAAACATTAACATTCACCAAAATCACTAAAATTCTGAAATACATATAACCAATCCAAAGACAACTCATTACTAAATAAAATCCATATAATTGAAACATCAACTTAGAGAAACAATAGACATAAATCATCTCTTGAACATTTCAATGAAAAATCAATAAACTAAGGTAAGGAATCTTAGATTTTAAGAAGAGAACAAATGCTCATTAAACAACATATACCATATTAATTGAATATTTACTTGCATTTGAAATATTTAACATTTTCAAGAGAGTAATATGCTAGAAAGTACACTAATTAGTGCATTTGAAATCTCAATAAAAGCATGAATGAACCAAGCTTAAGTAATGAAAAATCATTAATAAAAGCTAATCATTTGCATAAAAACATGATTAATGAAAATAAATCATTTCATCCACTTGCCTTAGGTCCAAGCTAATGCAAATCAACCACTAATCACTTCTCCAAGCCAAAATCACAAATCTACACAAAACTCCCAAATACAAGCCCAAATATCAAAACCAAATCAAAACAAAAGGAAAACCTCCAATAATCAAAACGAAGCTTCTCAAAGGCTAGGAGAACACAAATCCAAAAGATTACAATGATCCCTTACTTAGAAGTTCTTCAAAAAGCAAGAGGTTGCTCAAAGGAAACCTTAAAAAGCTTGGTTTTCTTCAAAAATGGTGTCCAAGGGTAGTTCTTGAGATGAGGATGAAGATGGTAGAGTCCAATCTTAGTTTGGCAATGGTTTGGTGGTACTATGAGATGGAGAAAGCAAGAAAAGAATGGAGGGAACCATGGCTGCTGGGGTTCTTCTCTTAGAATAGTGATTAGGACAAGGAAGAAGAGAAGAGAAGAGATGGGTTCCTTTTATAACAAAGGGGAGATGGGTCCCACCACTTAAAGTACTAGTCGGGCTAAAAACATGCATTTCGGGACCTCAAATGGATTCGACGAAGAAGACAAAGTTGATCAACAAAATTTCTAATTTCCAAAAAGTATATATTTTTCCGGTTTTGGTGACATTGAAAATCGTGTCCAGATTTTGGGTGAAAAAACTGTTTTGCCCTCAAATTGAGAAAAGTCGGGTTTAGGAGTTTCAAACGAGGACGGGTCCAACGTGAAAGTTGTAGGGATTAACAATATAAGTTAAATGGAATGATAACACAATTTTTAGGAAATCAAAATAAATCCCAAGCTCATACAAAATCGCAATAAGAACCCCCAAAGGGTCCCATAAGTTAAGAAGGTTCTCAAAACTTTTCAAAACCAAAGAAAAGGGTAGTTAAACTAAGAAAGTTAAACAAACAACCACTAAAACCACTAAGAAAACTAAATCACGATTAAAACCACACTAAATCAGGAAGTTAGGGGTCGGATTCTCACATCAAGTCTCTTCAATCAGATCGCGGAGGGGAATATCTCTCTACTAATTTTATGGGATACTTATCAGAGAATATGATTATATCCCAGTTGTTTTCTCCTCGAACGCCTCAATAGAATGGAGTGGCAAAAAGAAGGAGCCGAACTATTTTAGATATGATCAGGTCTATGTTGAGTTTCTCAGGATTACCTATATCCTTTTGGGGATACACCTTGGATACTGCAATGTACATACTAAATCTCGTACCATCTAAGTCTGTACTTAAGACTCCCTGGGAGTTATGGTCCGGGTGAAAGCCTAGTTTACAATATTTACACATTTGGGGCTGTCTAGCATATGTGCTGAAGGTTAAGACGGATAAGCTAGAATCGAAGTCGGAAGTATGCACGTTTGTAGGATATCCTAAGGGAACTAAAGGTCGGTTATTCTATAATCCCAGAAAGCAGAAAGTGCTGGTGAGCACCAATGCGGTTTTTCTGGAGGAAGATTATATGATGAACACGAAATCTTTAGATAAGGTTATCTTGGAAGAGATTCAAGAGCAATAAATTCCAAATCCAAGTATGACCAAACTTGAGGAAGAACCGCCTTACCAGACCCAGTAGTTACACCAGTGCCTCGTTGTAGTGTTAGACCCCTTGACAGGTTCCCGTTCTTGGGAGAGTCTTACGAGGCAATCCCGGAAGAACCGGAACAAGATCCCTCTAACTATGATGAAGCAATTAATGACAAAGATTCGGGACATTGGCAAAATGCTATGAAAGCTGAGATGGAGTCTATGTACTCCAATCAGGTCTGGATACTTGTGGAATTGCCTGCCAATATTAAGCCTATTGGGTGCAAGTGTGTCTACAAGAGAAAAAGAGGATTAGATGGAAAAGTGGAGACTTTTAAGGCCAGGCTTGTTATGAAAGGGTATACTCATAAAGATGGTATTGATTATGAGAAAACCTTCTCGTCAGCAGCCATACTTAAGTCCATCCGGATGCTCTTATCCATTGCGGCTCATCCCGATTATGAGATTTGGCAAATGGATGTCAAGACGGCGTTTCTCAATGGTCATCTTGAGGAAGACTTCTATATGGTGCAGCCAGACGATTTTGTAGTTAAAAACCAAGAGCAAAAGGTTTGCAAGCTGCAGAAGTCCATTTATGGACTAAAGCAGACATCCCGAAGCTTGAACATCCATTTTGACTAGGCAATCAAGTCATTTGGTTTTTGTCAAAATTCGGATGAGTCATGTGTGTATATGAAAAGTGAAGGTGATATGGTAGTCTTTCTGTTTTATATGTCGAAAACATCCTTCTCCTAAGGAAAGACATAGGAATGTTGTCAACTGTGAAAGTTTGGTTGGCCAAGACTTTTGATATGAAGGACTTGGGAGAACGTAGCTACATCATAGGGATCAAACTCCATCGAGACCGGAAAAATAGGATGATTGGTTTATCCCAAGCTGCATACGTAGATAAAGTACTAGTACGGTTTGCTATGCAAGACTCCAAGAACGGTATTACACCTTTCTAGCATGGAGTGCACCTTTCTAAGGATCGGTGTCCCTAGACACCTGAAGAAAAGGAGCAGATGAGGTCGATGCCATACGCTTCGGCTGTTGGGAGCCTCATGTATGTTGTGTTATGTACTAGACCAGATATCTGTCATGCAGTGGGCCTAGTCAACAGATATCGGTCTAATCCAGGACCTGAACATTGGACTGCTTTAAAGTGTATTCTCAAATACTTGAGAAGGACTAGAGATTACATGTTGATTTATGGCAGTGATGAGTTAATTCTAGTCTGATACACAGATTCTGACTTTATGTATATTAGATAAGGATTCCAGAAAATCAACCTCTAGGTATGTGTTTATACTGTAGCGACTTGTGAAGTAGCTAAGGAAGCAGTATGATTCAAGAGATTCCTTATGGAACTTGGGGTGGCACCTTTGGCACGACAGCTGCTCACAGTTTACTGTGACAGAAGCAGTGTAGTCGTTCAGTCCAAGGAACCCAGGAGCCATAAAAGCTAAAAGCATGTACAAAGGAAGTATCATTTGGTCAGAGAGATTGTGTAGAGAGGTGATATTGCTATTACCAAGATAGGTTCTGCGGACAATCTGGCAGATCCCTTTACTAAGCCTTTGACTACAATATTCTTTGAGCAGCATGTAGATGGGATGGATATATTGTTATCACCATCAGATGATGTAATAAATTGGTTCATTTCTTTATTTATGAATAAAATCATGCTTTCCTTTCATGAGTTGAATGGTGTTTTATTACTTAATGCACATGACCAATACTTATGATATGATGGTTCATGAAATGAACCTGGTCCCATTAGTATATTAGATATGATATATGTGTATGATGAGATCCACATACGGGAGACATGTGTCACAAATCTTATACTTAAATATCTTCACAACCAGTGATGAGACTGGGCATCCCATTTGATAAGGTTGCAGCACTTTAATCACTATGAGATAGTGTGATTTGTCTCGATCATCAGAATGTAAGATTCTGGATCATGGTGCTGGTACATTGGATGTATTGAAAGACCATGAGAAACACCTTATGGAACACTGTCTCGGTTTTAAGGTCTGCTCTCATAATTCCCTAGCAATAGGCTCTCAATCTTGAGACATTGATGAACTCAAGTTTCATTCTATTCATTTTCTTTGAGTCACCAATGAGTGAGGCCAACTGTAGGTCAACACCTTGATGTCTTGGGTACGTGGTAGTAGGAATGTGGGAACATCCAATGGTCAAGATGGAATCTATCTATATTATCCCATTGTGTCAATTAATGGATTTGTCATTAGTAAGTGGGCACCCATCTTGATTAAGAGTTAATTGGATGGTACTGATTATTAATGTGATTAATTGGGTATCAAGGATAATAAGATGTGAATCTAAGATTGGAAGGGACATATTTTATCCAATTGATTCATAGATATTGATAGAGGGGCCTACTTGTGGTAATTGGGAAGTTTGGGGTCTTCTTTGTAATTTATTACTAAGACTGGAGTGCAATTACATTTATATAGTGGTGTTATTTGCAATTAACTGTAAGCCTGGATTGCATATGAGATGTGGAGTCGCGGTGTCCCAGTTGGAGCCAGCTTTCTATGGAATCACTAATGGTCCCCACACTAGCCCAAGTTATTAGAAAGATACTAACCCTACTTGAACTCTAAAAGGAAGGAATTAGAAAGTTACTATTTCTATTTGAAGTAGGACTTCTAATAGTAATAATAGTAAAGTTACTAATAGTTATGGAAGTGAGACTTCTATGATAATTAGAAAGGAGAAAGTTACTAATTTATAATGGGAGTTGGACTTCTATTTTAATTAGTAATAGGGGTTACCTAAAGGCTATAAATATGGGAAGCACACCCATTGGACGTTCCATACAAGGAGTCCACACCCAAGATGCCCTTTGTGCAAGAGTTGCACAATTTTCTCTCTCTATTTCTCTTCTAGTTCCTTGGAGTTTCTAGTTGGCTTTTCTTTTGAAGTTTCCACCAATCTCCTTGAGAAAAGAGATCTGATAGCGGGTCATAGCATGGAAGACAAGAAGGTCCTGGAGATCCAAATTTGCTTCAAGAAGAGTCCTTGTTCAAATAATTTGTCTTCTTCTCCATTAGAGCACTACCGGGCTCCAAAGGTATAATCTACTTCTCTATTTGTTGTGGATTGTTTTGGTTGCATGGTGTTGATGGTTTCTATCTTCTAGATAGAGTTTATTACTGTACATGGTTGATGAGTTTGAGGGATTGGATCCTGGATGTGGTTTATAGCCTTATGGGTACTTGATCCCTGAATCAAGTGGGTCAAATGTTTTGAAAATCTATCCATGAGTCCCACCTACTTCTAACAGAGACCTCTTTTACTGCTTCACTGGGGGCAACAGAAGAATCTGTTCCCAAGACTTCAAGGGCGGCAAGAAAATTCACCCTTGGTGATTTCATGCCATCACATGTAAGAAATGAAGCTATGCAGGGGGCATCATATTCTTGCAACTTAGTAATTGGAATCTCCATGGATGGATACGAGTCCAGTGACACCGCCAGTGACACTGACGAGTGAGTGGAATCCCTTGAAACAGGAGAATACCTCTCCGACAAAGAATAGATTCTTGAATCTCACCTTATGCTAGTAATCTAGTATAATCCCTTACAGCCAATAGGATCCTGGTCCGATGATGAAGAAAACCAAGAGGCTGTTCAAGAAAATGTTGTCGATCCAGCACCTGCCAATGTTCCACTAGAACCCAACATTGATGAATCACAAGGAGCAAATGACAAAGAAGATTTGGTTCCCATGCCTAATCCTAAAGAATATGTGGGGATCTTACAGCGTCTTGCCATAGAGCAAGAGCAGGATCGTATCAATCGCCTTCGTCACAATGAAAATCCAGCGTCGGAAGTCCTTGAAGATTTACAAGTACCTCCTCCGTTAACCCTGGAAAATGAATAAAGCTGCATCGATGACCCCCTTACATCCGAGGATGAATCCAATTTCCGATAGTCTACTCTGGGGGCATTTCCTATTAGGGCAACCTTCAATGCGATAGCTCAGGACGATAGTGCCTCTAAAGCTTCATCTGCCGAAGACACATACTCTCAGACTACATATGGTAGTATATCTTCCAGAACTACATCTTCTGAGGTGACTTCCACTAAGATATCACCTTCTCAGCCTTCGTCCCCTGAAACTGTGACATCAGAACTCACACCTCTTCCGACCGATCATCCTGAAGAAACTCCAGCCGATGAACTCCTCTTCAATGAAAACCCAATCAACTGGTCCCGGATACCCAACCTCATAGGTGATGTTTGGACCGATAAATTACTCAACAAGGAAAAAAAGTTACTGGGTGCTGTTTAGGACTTGTTCCCGGAAAATGCTCTGTGCAACGAAATCACTGATGACGGCAATGCTGCTATAGAGACGTCTTTAGCAAATGAGAAGGATCAACCCCCTGATTCAGAGGGCGATCTTCCAAATGAAGAACTTTCTCCAGAAGCTCTTGAAGTTGGAAGAGGTACTCGCTCTGGCCGGGATTACCACAAAAATTACAGCCAACCTTCTTCTTCTTATGTAAATCCTTCGAGAAAGCAAATTGTAAATGCCCTAAGTGGCAACAATAATGAAACTGTAGGCCCCAAGGAGACTTTCAAGTACGACTTGATTGAAAACTTCAAACACATACCTGCACGACTGCACGTCCTTAACTTATTACAAATATCTCCACACACTAGTGATAATCTCATTTCAAAACTGCAAAGACTGAATGAGGATGTCGACAAACATGCCCCACAAGTCCTACAAATTGAAATAGACTATAGGATCAAAAAATCAAATACTTCCTCAAAGGGAGAAAAGAAGAAAACTGAGGGATCAGGCATTGAATGCCTCTCGGTTCAAAAAGCAGCAAGTGCAACCATCGCCTTCCATAAGGATGACCTCCTGCTAGGCGAGACAAAGCACAACCGACCCTTGTACTTCAAAGGGTATGTCAAAGAGATGCCAATACACAGAGTCCAGATCGACCCAGGTTCTGCACTCAACCTCATCTCTACTTCGGCACTCGAAGAGCTGGGCATTCCACCTAGCATGCTGAGTTACACATCTGTATCCATCTTTGGTTATGATAGGAGTGCTTAAAGGCCTATCGGCAAAATCAGGTTGAAGTTGTAAATTGGTGATCTTATCCCTGAAGTCACTGTGTGTGCAATAAGAACCCCTTCATGTTACAACATCCTTCTTGGACACCCCTGGATACACAGAATGGTGTCGTCCCTTCAACTTTACATCAATGCATCAAGTTCGTTGGCAACGACGGCTTGATACATCGAGTGTTTGCAGACAAAAAGCCCTTCAAAGGCAAATATGTTCATTTTGCAAATGCTCAGATGTGCAAGGATGAAAAAGAAGAAAAGGATGAAGAAATAGCACCCTTTGCCAACAATCTCCAGAAAGAGAAAGGTAAGGCTCCTCAGTAATCATCAGAAGAAAACAAACCTTCCGGCAAATCCGAAGAGAGTAATCCATCTCCCTTCGTTGTCTCCCCCAAATCTTCTAAGTCTTTGGTAATCACCACCAACGCAAAGAAGACAAAACAAGGACTAGGGGCAAGTTTGTTTTTTCCTTCGTGTCTATCATACAAGACACAAATTCGGATTCAGAGCCAGAAGACGATACACCGTCAAGCCAAGCTAATACTCAGGAAATTCAGCCTACTCTCACTCCATTGGAGACACTTGTCAACATAGAAGACCCTGCGTTTGCTTTCTTCATCGTTCCGGCAACTATGGCAGAAGACAAGCCAATCTTCTTCCACCGATCGGAGGCTTCTTTATCAAATTATTTGTTTGAACCTTTCAAAAACAAAGGTATGCATTGGCTATCCCTACATAGTCCAATGGCATAAGCTATCATGAAAAAATTGGGCTATGATGCTCAGAAGCCAATCGGTTTGGGAGGAGGCCATGGTATTCTCATGCCATTGGAACCCACCCTGACCAAAAGTCAACTGGAGGATTGGAAACCCCACCGTCATATAGATAAATCTTCATACGGGTTGGGGTATGATCCTGACACTCCCATAAAACAGTTGACACAAAGGCTGCAATGTAGTTTTGCCGACCAGGCCTCAACATCTCATGTTCATGAAGACATTAATCTCCCTGGATATCTCTTTGAAGAGTTACCCGTTAAGAATCCAGGAAGCTCATCCAATTGATACGATTTCTCTGATGATGAAGAGGAATTGTCCGACGATACAGAAACACGGTTTTCTGATTCAGAATAACATCGTCTCTAAAAGAAGTGCCCTACTTCGACTGAGTTTTAGCAGATAATTGGGACTATCTTAAGCAAGTCTTGAGAAGAGTACTGCTCAAGAAAACCCATGGACAAAAGCAGAGCTTTTGTCTGTAAATACCTTTGGAACTCTAGAAAGCCATGTTGAGTTGGAAGTCTCTAAAAATATTGTGGAGGAACAACCTTCAAACCTTCCAACAAAAGATCCTGTTCAAAATATAGATTTGGGGATACCTGGTAACCCATGTCCTATATTCATAAGTAAGAATATAAAGGATGATGAGTTACCCGAGTATATCTCTTTTCTTCGCGAGTTCATTGATTGTTTTGCATGGTCTTACGCTGAAATGCCTGGCTTAGACCCCAAAATAGCAGTCCACAAACTTAATTTGCAAAAAAGATATCAAGCCTGTCAAACATGGCCAAAGAAGATTCCGTCCTGACGTGATGGACAAAATTGAACAAGAAGTTCAAAAAATCAAAAGCGTTGGCTTCATTCGCGAGGAATGGCATCCTGAATGGTTAGTCAACATCGTCCCTGTGACAAAGAAAAATGGGCAGATTATTGTCTGTATTAACTATAGAGACCTAAATAATGTGTGCCCTAAAGATGAATTCCCGCTCCCCATACCGAAGGTGATGATTGACAATACATGCGGATTCGAGCGAATGACATTCATGGATGGCTCCTCTGGCTACAATCGGATAAAGATGCATCCTGAAGATGAAAAGCATACATCATTTCGGACCCCGTTTGGCATTTATTGCTACACTGTCATGCCATTTGGTCTGAAAAATGCTGGTGCAACATATCAGAGGGCTATGATGAAGATATTCCAAGATATGCAGCACAAGACGGTCGAATGTTACGTTGATGACCTCGCCGTCAAAAGCCTAAGAAAAGAAGACAATTTCAAAGATCTTCGAGAAGTCTTCCTTCGACTTCTCAAACACAAACTGCGGATGAATCCACTAAAATGCTTCTTCGGTGTCTCATCGGGTAAGTTTTTCGGATTCATAGTTCAGAACGCCGGAATAGAACTTGATCCCGCGAAAGTCAAGGCTATCCTAGAAATGCCATCTCCAAGCACCCTTAGAGAACTAAAAGGGCTTCAAGGAAGATTAGCATACATCCGACGGTTCATCTCCAATCTGTTAACGAAGTGTCGTCCATTCTCTCGCTTGATGAAGAAAGGTGTGGACTTTGTTTGAGATGCTGAATGTAAAGCTGCATTTCAAGACATCAAAGGATACCTGACCAAACCTTTGATGTTGGCTGCCCCCAACATTGGAAAACCATTCATCTGGTACATAAGAGCTCTCGATTATTCTTTGGGCACTCTGCTCGCACAAGAAAACGACGAAGGAAAAGAAGCTGCTCTATATTACCTCAGCCGCATGTTAGTAGGTGCAGAGGATCGCTACTCTCCAATCGAAAAAGAATGCCTTGCAGTGATGTTCGCCGTACAAAAGCTACGTCACTACCTGATGTCCAACACAATCTACCTGATTTCGAGGATCAATCTCTTGAAAGTCCTTGTCACAAAAGCAGGTTCTCTCAATCCTCGACTGGTAAAATGGTCCATCTATCTATCGCAATTCGATATTAGGTATGTACCACAAAAAACAAACAAAGGTCAAGCTCTAGAAGACTTTCTTGTAGAGCACCCATTACCTAAAGATTCTCCATTTAGGGATGATCTCCCAGACGAACCTATCTACACTGTGGAGATTTCCTCATTAAATGCTTCCTGGGATATGTACTTTGACGGCGCAACCATGACAAATGAAAAAAGAAAGCAGATATTAGGAATTGGCATTCTCTTTGTTAGTCCTAAAAAATACATGATTCCACAAGCTTTCTCGCTACTGGAACCATGTTCAAACAATGCAGCTGAATACCAAGCCCTGATTGTAGGATTAGAACTCGCCCTCGAATCTGGCATCACCATGCTGGAAGCTTTTGGGGACTCTCAACTGATCGTCAACCAGATGAATCAGAAATTTGAAGTCAGGAAGCCCAATTTGTTGCCTCACTACAACAAGGCGCAATTGCTTCAACAAAAGTTTGACATCTGTCACATTCGCCACATCCTCAGAGGTGAAAACATCTGTGTAGATGCCCTAGCTAGACTTGCAGAGTCTATGGCAATCCTGTTAGTTTTATGGTCTCAATCCATTAGATGATGAATATATTGATTAATTTCTTTATTTATCAATATATTCTTTCTTTCCTTTCATGAGATGAATGGTGATTTATTACTTGTTTGCACATAACTAATACGAATGACATAATGGTTTATGAGATGAACCGGTGTCCACAAGTATATTAGATGTATGCACTTGTATGGATGAGATCCACACACAGGATACATGTGTAGCAAATCTTATACTTAAATATCTTCACAACCAGTGATGAGATTGGACATCTCATACTGTCAAGGTTGCAGCACTTTGATCACTATGAGATAGTGTGATTTGTCTCGATCATCAAAATGAAAGATTCTGGATCATAATGCTGGTACATTGGATGTATTGAAGGACCATGAGAAGCACCTTAAGAATACCGTCTTTACTTTAAGGTCTGCTCTCATAATTCCCTAGCAATAGGCTCTCAATTCTGAGACATTAATGAACTCAAGTTTCTAGCTATTCATTTGCTTTGAGTCACCAATGAGTGAGGCCAATTTTAGGTCAACATCTCGGTGATTTGGGTGAGTGGTAGTAGAGCTGTGAGAACATTCAATGGTCAAGATGCAATCTATCCTGATTATCCCCTTGTGCCAATTAATGGATTTAACATTGGTAAGTGCGCACCCATTCCGATTAAGAGTTAATTGGATAGGTACCAATCGATCATTATAATTAATTGGGGCTCAAGGATAATAAGATATGGATCTAATTTGATGGACATGTCCAATTGATCCATGGATATAGATGGAGGGGCCTACTTGTGGTCATAGGGAAGTTTAGGGTCTTCTATGTAATTTATTCCTAAGACTGGAGTTCAATTGCATTTATATAGTGTAGTTATTTGCAATTAACTGTGGGCCCGGATTGCACATGAGATGTGGGGTCGCGTGTCCCAGTTGGAGCCAGCTTTCTAAGGAATCCCTAGTGGTCCCCACACTAGCCCAAGTATTGGATAGATACTAATTCTAGTAGAACTCTAGATAGAAAGGAATTAGAGAATTACTATTTCTATTTGAAGTGAAACTTCTAATAGTGTAATAGTAAGCTACTAATTATTAATGGAAGTAGGACTGCTATTTTAATTAGAAAAAGAAGGTTACTAATTAATGGAAGTGAGACTTCTATGGGAATTAGTAATAGAGGAGTTACAAGAGGCTATAAAAGGGAAGCAACCCCCCTTTGTACGTCCCAAGCATTATTGTGCAAGAGTTGTGCAAGGCTAGCCCTCTCTCTTCTCCTCTCTTGTGCAAGTTGTTGCACATCTCTTCTAGTTCCTTTTCTAATTGTTCTCTAGTAGTTTTCTTTAGGAGATCCCACCCATCTCCTTGAGAAAAGAAATCTGATAAGGGACATAGTGTGGAAGACAATTGGGTCTTGGAGATCTTGATTTGATTTGCGAAAGAGTTCGACATCAAAGAAAGTAGCAACTTCTCCATTAGGGCACAACCGAGCTCCGAAGGTATAATCTACTTCCTTGCATGTTGTAGATTTATTTGAAGCTTTCATGTTGCTGGTTCTATCTTCTAGATAGATATATTTTACTGATCTTGATATGTGAGATTGAGGGTTTACATCTTGGATTGGGTTTATGCCCTTTGGGATAGATGATCACTGAGTCAAGTAGGTCAAAAGTTTTTGAAACCTATCCTAAGGGCCCAACAGTATTCCAAAAAATCCAAGAAGGGGAAAACATGCAAATTACAATGTGTCAAAGAAGGATTCTCCCTCCACTTAACACACACCAAGCAGTTGCTGAATGCCACTAAGTGGTTGGAAGTCGAATATCCATCCTCAAACCTCCGATCGGTAACTGTAGGGATCAGTTCATTGATTACACTATGTTCGGAATCCTATCTGAAGATCCAAAAGAGCGGGTAAGCATTCAAAAACAAGCCCAAACTTTCATTTGGATATTCCTTCAAAAATACTTTATAGAAAATCCTCCAATGGAGTACTTCTACCCTACTTGTCGCAACAAGAGGCTGAAGAAACTCTCAAAAAAGTGTATGCTGGTCTTTGTGGAGCCCATCAGGCTGGTCCTAAGCCCTACGATCAGATAAAAAAGTTAGGTTATTAGTGGCCTACCATGGTAGCTGACGCGATGCAATTTGCTAAGCGCTGCCAACAATGCAAAATTCATAGAGATTATGTCCACATGCCTCCAGAATGGCTACATCCTATAGCGATCTTATGGCCTTTTGAAGCCTGGGGTATGGACATCATAGGTCCTATCTCTCCCCTATCAAGCAAAGGTCATCACTTCATTTTCACCGCTACAGATTATTTTTCCAAGTGGTTAGAAGCATTTGCGCTCAGTGAAATTAAGACTTCGTCAGTCCTTCAGTTCTTGCGCACCAATATTATTTGTCGCTTCGGGCATACCTAAAAGATTCGTCCATGATAACGAACCACAATTCCAAGATCACAGATTATACAAGTTCTGCGACAAGTACAAAATCCAAAGTTGTCCTTCGACTCCATATAATTCGGCAGCAAACGAACTAGCAAAAGCTTTCAATAAGACACTCTGCAAAATTCTCAAGAAAATGGTCTCTAGTCACAAAAGATACTGGGGCGACAAACTACTAGAATCTTTATGGGCCTATTGAACCACCGTTCAAGGACCAACCCATAGCACACCATTCTCATTGGTCTATGGATGTGAAGCTATTGTCCCTTTGGAAGTACAAATTCCTTCCTTAAGGGTATCTTTGCAAAATGACATGACGCAAGAAAACAATGTCAAATTGAGATTCCAAGAGCTGGATAATCTCGATGAGAGATGGCTCAAAGCTCTACAAAGCATTGAGCTTTACCAAGCACACATGGCAGGATCTTTCGACAAGAAGGCCAGGCAATGCGCTTACAAAAAGGGAGACTTGGTCCTTGCAGTAAAAAGGCCAATGGTTTTCACCCACAAATCCAAAGGCAAGTTTGAACCAAAATGGGAGGACCCTTCGTCATCGACAAAGTCTTCTCCAACGAAACATACGCTCTTCTAAACATGGAGGGAGACAAA
This sequence comes from Umbellularia californica, assembly GCA_028538565.1. Taxonomy (NCBI): domain Eukaryota; kingdom Viridiplantae; phylum Streptophyta; class Magnoliopsida; order Laurales; family Lauraceae; genus Umbellularia; species Umbellularia californica. The sequence continues at coordinate 34,776,700 of JAPQWN010000005.1, read as the reverse complement.
TGTATGTTGCCCATCAATGGCAAGTTCTTGAAGCAGTACTACCCTTAAAGACTTTTTACACCGGGTCAGAGCGACGCCTACATGGCCAAAGCCTATTCATGGGTACTTGCTCGTCAAACCCACTCCTTTTGGAATTTTCATCTTTATGTTGAAATTTCTAAAAAAAAAAACTCTCAAAAAAATGTTTACTTTCATAGTTTCATTGTTAAAAAAAATCCAAAAATTCAAGTTTAGGAGCTTCTTCCCGAACTTGACCAAAATTTTCGATCGTTGAACCCAAAATTCATGGTTTGAAACAAAAATCAGGACTCAGGGATTTCCACCCTAGTTCGCCCTGGCTTTTACCACAAAAGATGGTTTTGAGTCAAAATTTATGACCCTCGTGTCTTTAAACAAAAAACTGGTTTTTTCAAAAATTGCTGGGAAGCGACGTGCAGTCGATACTCGCAAAACCCAAAAATCGGAAGGATCCGAACCCTATTCAATACTTCCAAAACCTCAAAATCATAAGGAAGCGACACCTCGTCGATACTTGCAAAATTTCAAAAATCATGGAGACACAACATTCCAATTGATATCTACAACCCAAATTTCGAAAAAAATCTCGAATTTCAAAAATCATGGGGAAGCGACATTTAGTAGATACTCGCAAAACCAAATTTTTGAAAGAGTAAGGAAGCAACGTTCAGTCGATACTTGCACCCTAATCCGCGAGGAGGCGACATTCCATCTATACTTGCAACCGAATGAGAAAGGAGGCTACATTCCATCAATACTTACAATACCATTCAACAGGGAGGCAACTCTTAGTCGATACTTACATTTAAAAAAAAAACCCGGCTTTCACGCCAAAAAATTAAAAACCTAGCTTTTACGCCAAAAATAAAAAAAATCTGGCTTTCACGCCAACAAACAAATTTCGGCTCTCATGCCAAAAATAAATTTCGGCTCCCATGCCAAAAACAAATTCCGGCTTCCATGCCACAAACAAATTTCAGCTCCCATGCAACAAACAAATTTTGGCTTCCATGCCACAAACAAAACCGACTTCCATGCCACAAAATTTTGGCTTTCACGCTGTAAACCCAAATTTTGGCTTTCACGTCGTAAACCCAAATTTGGCTTTCATACCATCATAAAAATTCGGCTTTTATGCCATCCCAAATTTTGGCTCTCATGCCATAAACCCAAATTTTGGCTCTTATGCCACAAAATTCGGCTTTCATGCCATCTCAAAATTCGGCTTTCAAGCTATCAAAAAACCATGCTTTTTGCCACAAAATCTGGCTTTCATGCCAAAACAATCCTTTGACAGGAGATTTTCAAAAAATGAGAACCTTTTGATCAAGTTTTAAAACAAACATTCTCATCCAACTTTTACTTATTTTCATCAAAAAGAATAAGTAAAAGGTATATAGAGTACCAAAAATGTTTTTACATGGAGGTACTAAGAAAAGAGTAAAAGAGTTTGTTACAAAAAATCAGGAGCTCAGTTTAACATGGTCTTCAACTAAAGATTCAACTCCTCAAGCAGACTCTTGGCCTTAGCCTCCAAAGCTTCTAGGCCACGCTTCTTCAAAATCTTTCCATAAAATGTAGCAGAACGCCGCGACCCATCTTCAGCACGGAGAAGTTATTCCTAAAGAATTTGCCATTGCTCATATTCCTGAATCTTCCTCCAGAGATTGCTGTCAGCTCCTCAACCTGGAGAATCAAAGTCCCCTCTCTAGCACGAGCTTCCACAATGGCGGTCCATTTGGTAGCAGCTTGTTCCTCCAATAGCTTGAGACGCTGCCTAGCCTCGACGACCTCCCTATCAAGACGATGCAGGTCTTGTGTTAGCTTGATGATAGCCAACTCGGTGACATTCGTCTCCCGAATGAACTACTTCCGAGTCATGAGATCTCATCCAGTTTAGATTTGACCTCGCCAAAAGGCTTCAAAAACATCTCATTGAAGAAGTCACCATTTGGGAAGCTCTTGGTCTCAATCCACTTGTTGCCCAAAGCGATGACTTCATCAACAAAAGCATTTACACTTGTAATGTCCAGACCAACCTCTTCACTATCAGTAAGAATGTCCTGCAAATGCCTGATCATGCTGAAGCCAGCTTCCAAGTGGCCAGAAGAGAGTTTCGACCCATGAGCTCAAGACGCTCTTCAACACTTTCTTCGCATACTGAAGAGATGGCCTGGGTGAAGGCTCACCCCTCTCCATCAGTCGACTGCCCGTGTCATGCCCTATTGGAGGAGTAATCATCAAACTCTTTCCAATCGAAGACACTAGCGAAGGAATCTCCTCAAAAGGTTTCACCCCTGTCGCATTAGAATTGGTAGAAGAAGTCCTTACTTCTGGATCAGCTGCCGGCATCCCCTGCTCTGTCCTTGAGGAAGACGGAGGAACTTCTCCTATTACCTCACAACCTACCAATAAAACACAAAAAAGGTATGAATATGATTCTGTTGAAAAACCATTATCATCAGGGTTATTACTACAAATACCTTCTTCGACGACCGGCGAAATACATTTTGCCTCCATGAGCTCATCCGAAGCATCGTCAAAGGTCGCATCCATGGATGGCTCGAAGTAGTCAAAATCCTCTAGCAAGTCAGTTGGCAAGAAAACAAAAAAAATATGTCAGCAGATGGTGGAAAATAAAAATAAAAAGAGGTAAAAGCAAAAGAAAATCATACTAGGTGAAGGTTCTGGAACCACTTCAGAGTCCCTTGGCTCTTCCTCAGATGCCACAATTGGATCCGTCATCACCTCAACGGATGGAACCTCAGGCATCGCCAAGTCATCATCTCCTGCTAAAAGAAAGAGAGCAATGGATCAAAACAAATGTTTTTTTCTTTCTCTATAAAAGCAAAGGAAAAAGGGAAAAACATACCATCATCAGCAGTCTCTTCTTCTCGACTCCTCTTTTCTGGAGTCTCATCAGCATCCCCTGACACATCTTCAGCAATGGTGAGGTGGACTTCAAAATCAGGAGAGTCTTCGTGCCGTCTCTTATTACGGCGCTGCCCTCTCTTCCTCGTGCTTCTATGGGTCGGTTTGCTTGAAGTACCCGCCCCGCTGTCAAAGTCAGGACTTTCACTTGACTCCTCACTGGATGGTCTGCTTTTCCCAGTGGACTCCATGGAAGCCTTCGTTCGTTCCACTTGCATCCAAGCGTTGATCTAGGCCTCCTCCTCCTCTAGCTGTTTCAAAACCTCACCAGGTATCTCTTGTACATCTCCTGATCTGATGACGTCCTGCTCACTAAGAAAGCCTATCTTATGCTTTTCTCTAGAAAGAAAAGCCAGAACTTCCTCTCATCGGACACCATCTGATCTCCCAACTCCCAAGACCCTTCTCAGGAGATTGCTTGACATCGAGCTCCTTCTTGGAAAGCCCTCGATACACCGAAAAGCACTCCACGAACCATTTCATGAAGCCAGCAGTATGGAAAATGGGCAACTCAGGATAGGAAATCATGACGGTTGTATCCTCTGCACTTTAAAAGGCCCATGCATTCCTCCCGTCCTGCAAACCTCCAAAAACGCTTCACCATGCTCGAATGCGCTCCAACAACGCCTTGAGAGAAGCCCAACTGCAGTGCAAAACGTGAGGGTACATACGGCTGGATGTCGACAAAAAGATCTCTACGATACACCATCGTACCAACATGTATGCTGAAAAGCCACCTCTTTTCTGCCTTTGTCAAAGAATAGTATCTTCCCTACCCTGCCCTAGTGGAATCATGAGAGACACCAAAATCAAAAGCCTTCTTCCACAAATCCAGAGAAAGCTTCACTGAAAACTGCCCAATCTCGACATCCCTAAATCGTCGAATCCTCAAACAGTTAGACAAAAGAGATTCAGAAACGGCGGTCCCTCTAGCCAATCGAATCATAAAAGGGTCATCATCCTATGCAACTCCCAATCGATGGAAGCCGGTACAATGGTACACATACCACAAATAAAAAATATGGGCTGAAAATACCCTATTCATAGGGAGCCCAAGCCAAACCAGAAAAGCAACAGCCTGCAGTGGTGCACAAATAGGAATAAAGAGCAGGCACTAAAGCCAACCGCTTTCCAAATACCATCTGACAAGCCGGAAAAATACAATGTGGCCTGATGGGCGTTCCATCTCCTCCAGCAAAAATAGCCTCACCCAGCCAATAAGTGAGGTAAATAGTGAGATCTCTCCGCAGTGCAATGTCAGAATAAATGGCGTCTATGCTTACAAAGAATTTCTTCAAATTTTCTCGCATGACGGAGATCTTCTTCAAACCTGGGTTTTTAACCCTAGCACCCTGAGCCATACTATTAGAAGAATCCCCGATGTCAAAGAAGTTGGGGGACAAAGAGCTACAACTCTTCCAACTGTTGCACCTAACTTTAGAGCCCTCCTTCTCCTTAAAAAAATCGTAGAAGGCGACAAGCTGAAAGTACGAAAGCCTGAACTCCTTAGACTGCTCCTCAAGGACACTGTCAATAGGCATGAACTCCTCATAGAGTTTGCCAAGGATAGCTAGCCCGGTGATGGCACTCAATTCCTTCAAAGAACATCAATCTCACCATTCGTAACAACGAAGGTGTTGATTTGTGGAAGGAATGACTCCAACATGGCCATGAAGGCTTCATCGGAGAAAAACCACAGTTTACCGAAAAGCGCAAACCACGTCAAAGATCTCTGCCTCCTTCAGAATGGCCCCACCGACCTGTAGGGTGTGATCAGTCCGTGATTCCCAATTTGAGTCAAATGGCCACGAAGTCGAAAAGGCTTCACCCAATTGGTACCGTCACCCCGGAAAACGCCAAGGCCCACCGGTCTCAAATCAATTGACAGATGATTAGAACCTTGGTAGCCGCTGGCCGGCATCAACATGTCCATACGGACAGGCAACTTCTCTGCATATCCGGAAGGGCCGCTAACAAAAATCCTGATCTTGATCACAGTATTCCTCTTCACCCAACTTAGATGATCTTCCCTCTTATGGCATGTGGGAGAAAGGCTCATGATCGAGATGGTGTGATCAAAGGTCGACCGGATAGAAATAGTTCTCTCCTGACCATCTGCCGTGTAACAGAACTAAAAACATCTTCTTTGGTATGTCGAGTCGTTTGGGACAACATCACCAAAGAAGAAGGTAGGCTTGGGTACAATGCTCTGATCATCCGTGACCCAAGGACGGCTGCTTACCACAATTTTATAGAATTCCTCATCCTTGAGAGTGATCAATTGATGTATCATCTCATCAAGGTTGAGGGAGTCGCACTCTTCCAAGTTCCTCTCGACATACTGGACCCTTTCTCAGGCCTGCTGTACAGTCGCATTAGAAGATCTGGCAGATCGGCGAAATGCGTCAATAATAGGCCCCTTACCCTTGTTAGTGTTGGAAGTAGGTGGGCCTCATGGATAGAATTTCAAAACTTTTGACCCACTTGACTCAGGGATCAAGTATCCATAAGGCCAAAAGCCCAATCCAGGATGCAAACCCTCAATCTCACATATCAAGATCAGTAAAAACATCTATCTAGAAGATAGAATCAGCAACATAAAAGCTTCAAATAAATCTACAACATACAAGGAAGTAGATTATACCTTCTGAGCTCGGTTGTGCTCTAATGGAGAAGTTGCTACTTTATTTGATGTCGAACTCTTTCGCAAATCAAATCAAGATCTCCAAGACCCAATTGTCTTCCACACTATGTCCCTTATCAGATTTCTTTTCTCACGGAGATGGGTGGGATCTTCTAAAGAAAACTACTAGAGAACAACTAGAAACGGAACTAGACGAGATGTGCAACAACTTGCACAAGAGAGGAGAAGAGAGAAAGGGCCAGCCTTGTACAATAATGCTTGGGACGTCCAAAGGGGTTTGCTCCCCTTGTATAGCCTCTTACAACTCCTCTAATACTAATTCCCATAGAAGTCTCACTTCCATTAATTAGTAACCTTCTCTTTCTAATTAAAATAGAAGTCCTACTTCCATTAATAATTAGTAGCTTACTATTACCACTATTAGAAGTCTCACTTCAAATAGAAATAGTAATTCTCTAATTCCTTTCTATCTAGAGTTCTACTAGAATTAGTATCTATCCAATTCTTGGGCTAGTGTGGGGACCACTAGGAATTCCTTAGAAAGCTGGCTCCAACTGAGACACGCGACCCCACATCTCATGTACAATCCGGGCCCACAGTTAATTGCAAATAATTCCACTATATAAATGCAATTGAACTCCAGTCTTAGGAATAAATTACATAGAAGACCCTAAACTTCCCTATGACCACAAGTAGGCCCCTCCATCTATATCCATGGATCAATTGGACCTGTCCATCAAATTAGATCCATATCTTATCATCCTTGAGCCCCAATTAATTATAATAATCGATTGGTACCTATCCAATTAACTCTTAATCGGAATGGGTGCGCACTTACCAATGATAAATCCATTAATTGGCACAAGGGGATAATCAGGATAGATTCCATCTTGACCATTGAATGTTCTCACAGCTCTACTACCATTCACCCAAATCACCGAGGTGTTGACCTACAATTGGCCTCACTCATTGGTGACTCAAAACAAATGGATAGATTGAAACTTGAGTTCATTAATGTCTCAGGATTGAGAGCATATTGCTAGGGAATTATGAGAGCAGACTTTAAAGTAAAGACAGTATTCTTAAGGTGCTTCTCATGGTCCTTCAATACATCCAATGTACCAACACATTGATCCAGAATCTTCCATTCTGATGATCAAGACAAATCACACTATCGCATAGTGATCAATGTGTTGCAACCTTATCAGATGAGATGCCCAGTCTCATCACTGGTTGTGAAGATATTTTAAGTATAAGATTTGTGACATATATCTCCCGTGTGTGGATCTCATCCATACACATATATCACATCTAATATACTAATGGGACCCGGTTCAACTCATGAACCATTATGTCATATGTATTGGTCATGTGCATAAAGTAATAAAATAACATTCATCTCATGAAAGTATAACATGATTTTATTGATAAATAAAGAAATTAATCAATTTATGACATCAACTAATGGATTGAGTCCATACAATCTAACAGTTCATTTTGGAGAAACTACCTGCAAAGGATGGAAAAGAAAAAATCAATCATTGAAACGACAAAATTTTGCTAAAAAAATTCTAGCGAAATTTTGCAATGGTTCTCGGGCAATTCCAAAGAAAAGGGAAACACCCCGAAAAAGATAAGAAGCTTGAAGATGAGCTCAACATCACTGCGAGCTCATAGTCAATAGAGGATTCTCAAAAAAGACTCAAACTCAAACATTGCTGCGAGCTCCAAACTCCAAAACTTGTAAAACTTCTCAAAGTCCCCGCAAGACTAGGAAAGGGCTCAATATTGTTGCGAGCTCCAAAACCCAAAACTTGCGAAAGACTTTCAGGTATACATTATCATGTTTCCAATCCAACTTACAAAAAATCATGCATAGAAGGAAAGTTGTCATGCATTAGATGCTAGGAAACCCTTGACCAAAGTTTGACCAATTCCAACCCAACTTGGTCAAAACCAATCAAACTTTGTCCAGGTCAAAATTCATGTTGACTTGACCTAGAAATCCTAACCTTTTGTTTGATGCATAGACAGATGGGCTGGCCCCACTGGCCACGTGGCCGTACGGTTTTGTCCGTACAGTCACAACAACAAAAAAAAAATGTGTAAAAAAAAGACGTGAAAGAAAATAGAGAACGTGCAAAAAAGAAAGAAGAGAGCACGGACAAAAAAAAAAAAAAAAAAAAAAAAAAAAAGAGAAAAACTGTGAAAAAAGAGAAAGAGAAAGAAAGAAAAAGAAAAGAAGAATTTCTCATTATCCTACTTCTACATGAGTTTTCTTGATGGAAAAGGAAACTTACTTAAAGCCATGGATGGAGAAAAAAGAGAACTTGAAGATCTTTGGAGAAGAAGATAAGTTCTTGATCTTGGAGCACTCTTGAAGACTTTTGCAAAAAGAAAGCAATAAGAGCAAGAGATTCAACCTCCCTTTGCTTTTATAAAAGATAGCAAACCAAAAGAGGAAACAAGTAGAAAAGCTTGGAGGTAAGTGCTAAAAATTAGCAACTTTCCCAAAAGAAAGGAGATTTGAGATATTCTCTCCTAAAGAGAAGATTCTTTGAGAAATTCTCTCCAAAAAGAAAGGGAATGTGAGATATTCTCTCCCAAAGAAAGATAGTTTGAGAAAATCTCTCCCAAAAGAAAGGAAACTTGAGAGATTCTCTCCAAGTAATTAGGATATTTTTAGATATTCTTTATCCAAAGGAGATATTTTAAGATATTCTTTACAAAATGACACCACGTGAGATCTAAGTCATCTCTAAAGCTTAAGGTCCAATGGGTTAGCCCACATGAGCCAGGTTTGACCACCTAGGCACTAAAAGGGGCTTCCTATAAAAAATCCCTCTTACCAAGAGCATACAAAATGGTTCCATGCCTCTTTTGAGTTGATTGGACCACAAAAAAAAAAAAAAAAAAAAATCCAAGCCTCATGAGCTTCAAAAATTCAAAACCATCCAACCTCAAATACCAAATTGAACCAAAATCTTGAAATTGATATCCAAACCACTCCACTGGACCCAAAATAGTCCAAAAGAGTGACCAAAAACCAAATCTGGCCCCCTAACTTGCCACATATAGCTTGTTAGGTCACAAGGTCAAAACTAAAACCAAATCTGACACCCCAACTTCCCACATACAGCTTGTTGGGTCACAGGGTCAAAATCAAAAATCAAACCCCAACCCCCTAACCTGCCATATACAGCTTGTTAGGTCAAAAGGTCAAAAATAAAAATAAAAACATTCTTGACCGCTTGATACGCCACATAAAGCCCTTAGGTTCACAAAGTTAAAGGAAAAACCCAAAATCAAAAACCCAAATCAAAATCCCTCATGTCATTTTCAAAACTTTGCCTTGACATGGTATATCACACCCCTCACTACCATGAAATCCCCATAGAAACTCAAAAGGCTACTCTACTAAAAGAAAATAGTTCAAAGACTCTTGGACAAGTCAGAAGCTCTCCTTCAAACTTCTTTTCGAGGTACATCGACTTCAAAAGTTATGCAACTCGTCGCTGTACCTCGATGGGGCATTTGCTGACACCAAAAATGTCACTTTGCCTCTTCAACATCAAGAAGCTACATGAAGTTGCATCCTACCACAAACATGCAATGCAACTTCAAGCGTCAAATCTTATCAGAATCAAACAAAAACTGCAAGATTCTTTAAAACAGCCAAAAGAAGAGTACACATAAAGTTTCAGGTCATTTCAGCAACATTTGACCTAACTTCACTCCTCCGGCAGCTGAACAGGAGCCCTGGCAGCGACAGCATCAAAGATATCAGATCTTCGATCCGAGCCTATGAATGGTCTCAAAATACTTACAAAAGACTCCATGTCAAGTTTCAAGTCAAACCGACAATGTTTAACCCCACATCAACCCTTGAACAGAAAAATCAAGCCTCAAGGCGGCGAGAACCATCGAGGCAATCACTCATCAAATAAAGTACATGGGTGACTTTAAAAGGCTTCCAAACGGATACATGTCAAATTTCAAGTCATTTCGACAACATTTGACCGGACTTTGACTCTTGGAAGCCAAATCAGGCCTCCCAACAGCGAGGCTCCCCGGAACCATGACTTCCAAATCGGAGCTAATGGATCGTCTCAAAATGACTCCAATAGCCTCCCAGTCAAATTTAAGGTTAATCAGACATCGGTTGACCACAAATCAAAGCGCAGCATCTCCCTCGCAACAACACTAAGTCTACTGGCGATGGGACCCACACGGCTTCAAAACTCGAACAAAAGCCTATGGTCGGTCTTATCTATTGCTCAGGAGGCTTCAACTCAAATTTCAGGTCATTCTGACATCGTTTGACCTAGTTTGGCTTCTGACGGCAAATCGGTAGCTCTACGCGTCAAAGTCCGCAGCTTTTCCTGAAAATTGGAAACTTGGCTCTCCGATATGCAAGGCTTCTCGTCAAGTTTTCTACAGAGAAATCAGGCCAAAACATGTACAAAAATGTTAAAAAAAATACCAAAGATAAAAGAATCGGAAAAAATTGAAGAAACGGCCGAAAGACGGCGACCGAAATGTGAAGAAGTCCCCCACGGTTGCCGGCGACCCTAGGTGCATGGTCGCCGGCGACCCTGGAAGTCTGGGTCATCGGATTTTTGTCGAATGATCATTTTTCGATCCCGTTTCGTGTTTCGAGATGTTCGGCCCCTATGGTTTTCTAAAATTCTGACTTATGAGGCTCGCAATCTATCGATCTTCGTCAACATCACGGATCCGTCATCAAGAGCATCATATAATCATTGATTGCTTTGAAACCGCCAATCGGCCGACCAAGAAAGCACACTTTCTACCCGATCGATCGAGAAATCGATAGGATAGATGGCACTAGCCCACTAGTGGCAATCAATGTCTGAAGTTGCATGGTCATTTGACATCAATCAGCATGAAGATCCATTGGCGACCATCGCAAACAGAATTCCAAAAGACGTGGTACGGCCTGAGACTCTTCAAATGCCTTAGCGACCACTTAATGAGGTTAATTGACCCATTTTATGGAAAGTTAATACGGTCATTAACTCTTTATGTAGGACGGCCCAATCAGAATCAAGGAAACGGGAATTACAAGTCCAAATAATCATGGCATTAAACCATGAAACTCCTCCCATTATGGAGCTTAAAGGCAATTAAAAGCTATTCATTCTCCATTGACCAATCAAAAGAGAGAGAAAAGGAGTTACAAAATAAATGAATTAAAACTTGTAACTCCTCCCGTCATGTGGCTTTAATGCATTCAAAGCCCATAAACCCACCTAATGGCTACCAAAGGCCTATAAAAGGGGGGTCATTCCAAAAGAAAGAGAGGCAGAAATCCAAGAAGAAAAGATCCCGAAAAATCCCCAGAAAATCTCCAAAGTCCAGACACTACGTAAAGAAGCTCTGCTACTTTAAAGAAACTCTGCTGCAACAAACACCACAAGGTGATTGAAGTCCCTTGACGGGGCCACCCCCCTAAGGCCCTCTTTTTCTATCCAATATGTCCTAGACGCGGCTTTTCAGCCCGTCTACTCGTTTTTTTATAGGACATAGGACCTCCCTTTGGTTTTTATCCTCTAAAAATCCAAAGTCCAAGCCAAGCCAAAAGAATCAAAGCATTATATGTTCTCATCTAAAAGACGATGGCGAAGTCCATACATGACTTGCGACCGTCGATCTGAACGAGTCTCCGCAATCTTCTGAGAAGTCAGAATTCCTTTTCTCTACTTTTCTATTGTATTTTATATTTTTTTTAAAAGACAAAAAAATACAATTCTTGTCTTTCATTATTGATAAGATTTGTACATCGCAGTTCACGGTAAACATCGCCTTTTATGGAAAAACCACCTTTTACGGCAAACAAAGAAAAATCGCCTCTTACAACATTAAAAAACCTTGTCTCTTTTCTTAAATATATGTGCAATGGAAAGTGAGAAAAAAAAAAGTTGATCTCCTTTCTAATTGTAAAGGTGGATCCCCAGATCACCATTTCTAATTTCCAAGTAGAATAGAAAATCCGGCATACCCGTACAAAAATGTTGATGCTTGCTTTTTCCCTCAGCCGGCCTCCCGGTAGCCCCGGGACGGAAGAGAGAGAAAAAAAAGGCGGGCCATCATCCCATAAAATCATTGGAGAGATATTCGCCTCCTCGATCTGATTGAAGAGTCTTGATACTTTTACGTAATTTCCTTTCCGCTTCCACTCGAAAATCCTTGAACTTTTCAAAAGCCTTGGACTTACAGTGCTTAAGGTATATGTATCCATATATTGAGTAATCATCCATGAAAGTAATGAAATACTCATAACCACCTCTCACTCTTACATTCATGGGTCCACACACATCAGTATGCACTAATTCCAGTAAATCTTTGGCCTTTTTACCCTTTGAAGAAAACAGTCTTTTAGTCATTTTGCCTTCCAGACAAGACTCGAAGGCAGGTATTGGTTCTACCACCAATGAAGGTAAGAAACCATCTTTCACTAGCCTGTCAATCATATCTAGGTTAATATAACCTAGCTTCAGGTGCCAAAGTTTTGTTAGATTAGATGAAGGTGACTTTCTCTTTAATGCTGGTTTATTTGTCCTATTAATTATTTCGGTGTCATGTATTTCATACATTGTGTGAGTTAACAAATAAAGACCGTTGATTACCTTGCTATAAAAGTATCATTCCTCTTAATGACTACTTCAGTACCAAAGTTAACAGAATAACTCTTATTCACTAAACTTGAAACTAAAATTGAACTCCTTTTTAAAGACAGTATATATAAGGTGTTTGACAAAATCAACTTATTATTTGAAAAACATAAAGAAACTACTCCCACTGACACCGCTTCTGTGTTAACATCCGATCCCAGGTTGACAATGATCTCGCCGCCACTAAGCCTCCTAGTTTCCCAGAACCCCTGCAACGAATCACAGATGTGATTAGTTGCACCGGAGTCAACACACCAGGATTCTGAAGTACTAGTTGCAAAACTAACTTCAGAAACAAGTAACTCACTCATACTTGTGGTCTTTTCTTTGAAAGAAAATCAGGACAATTACTCTTCCAATGTCCTGTCATACCACAGTGAAAACACTTTCCCTTTGGCTTGGCCCCTGTGCCCTTATTAGCCTTTGCCACACCACCATTAGGACCATTATCCACCTTTGGACCTTTGAGGACCGATTTTTTCTTGCCTTTCCAGCCTTTGCCTTTCGACTTGAACCTGGCATATGACTTTCTGTCATTAGGGAACTTGGCTTCTTAATAATACCCTCCATTGTTACCAGCTGGCTAGAAAGCTCAGCTAAAGTCAAATTCATTTTATTCATATTGTAGTTGATCTTGAAATTGTTAAGAGTCTGGTAGCAACTCCATGATAATATCAATCTGAGATTCTACATCAATCTCAGTACCCAGTACATCCAACTCGTTCAATGAGTCCATCATTTTTAGAACGTGGTCTTGTATCAGAGTCCCATCAGGAATCTTAGTGTTCATAACTGTTCTCATAGCTGCCTATCTAGCAGGCCTGCCTTGGTCCCCAAACATCTCCTTTAAGTTCGATATAATATCGGATGCAGACTTATAGGATTGATGTTGCTGTTGTAGAACACTTGACATAGATGCCTATATGTAGCACTTGGCCATCTCGTCATCTTTTATCCACTTGGTATAAAGGTCCTTTTGATCCTGCGGTGTATCTGGCTCAGGTTCCAGAGGGCAGGGTGTGGTAAGGACATACTTGTATCCTGAAGGAGTCAAGACAATATCCAAGTTTCTCTTCCAGTCCACATAGTTGGATCCCACGAACTTATTTTGGTTTAGGATGGTCGCAAGGGGATTGAATGTAGATGAATTCATGCTGAAAGAATGTTTCACACGACCATACATGCAATTAATAAATTTAAATGACAAAAGGATTTAGCATTCTACCAAATTTGTGGAATCCTCTAACCACTTAAATTCGAAATGCATCGGAATCCCAATCCTTTGGGACATGTTTCCTTGGGGGGTGCAAATGCCCCTTAGGTGCGGATCAATATCAGTTTAATATGGGTCTAAGACTAATATTCCATGATCTCCTATCACTCATTATCATCTAGGTATCTCATACCAAATAATGTGTGACTCCCGATTAAACTTTTGGTTTCTAAAATACATGAGGCAAATCCATGGGAATACTATGTCATTATTTTAGTTAAGTGTGACCCACCGACTAGCATTGCATGACAACCGTTGCAAGCAGTGCCTCCTTGGGGAGTGCACCCCACCCCGTGTCATCAATGCTATCCTAAGGAGATCCATATCTAGTAACCAATAAAACAAATGCCCTCCGTGGAGAACGGCCACTCTCTGATGGGGCAAAGCACCTGCTTATCTTACAATGGACCTATGGTGGAACACCATGGGAGATCTAAAAAAAATGCCCCACTCCCACTTAATATTTTAGAATCAAGGATTTCCTTTTAGTCTTAGGGCCCACATGATATAAACATACATCCAATCATTTAATGATAAGAATAATAATTGGATCCAAGTCAAGTTTAAAATTGTGGAAAGTTCGGTTAACAAGATTAGTATTTCCAGCGGGTCCATCTCATGGGTCTACCAATATTAATTCCTTATTTAGAACCCTTTCCAAAATATTAAATTGATTTGACCAATTACTATAACTATTGTGTTTGGATCAAATTTTAGTAAGAAATAAAACAAGCAACCATGCAAATATAGAAGGTCTAAATAAAGTAAGTATCCATGCAAAATTAGAAATTCTACTTTTAGTAAGTTCTCTCCTCCACATGGCCCAATGTGGAAAGATATCTTGGACTTCTTGATCTTCCAAACTCTTTGGGATTCCTCAAACTCTTTCAGTAATTCCAAACTTTTTGGAAATCCCAAACTCTTAGGTTAAGGTCCCGTTTGGCATCGTGCCAATGAGTTGTTCCCATGTTCCCACTGGATAAATCCGTGGGAAACACGTTTGGAAAGTAAATACACCATTTCAAGTTTACTTCCCGCTGGACTTATCCTAATAAATCATGCCCGCAAGACAAGAAAATGGAAAACGATTCATTTTCTTTTTTTTTTTTCTTTCGAAGAGTCTTGATGGCACAGCGATCTCTTTAATTTGTTTGCCATGTTCTGACTCCCAACTCGATAAATAGGACATAGAGATTTCCCTTGCTCTATTCATGCATCGTCTACATAGTGTTGCTAAAACTGATACGTTTGTCTTCTCCTTCCATTTGTGTTTCTCTCTAGCTTGCTGCTCCTCTCTCAAGGCTAGTGACCCATTTCATTCTCCCACCCCCCGGCCCCCTTCTTCTTCTCTTCTTCTCTGTGTTTCTTTTCTTCTCCCCTCTCTCATTTCCCCTCTTCCCTACCCAGCCACCACACTCGATCCCTATATCCTCTTTCTTCTTCTTTACTTTCTTTTACTTTAATTTTTATTTTCATCTCTCTTTCTCTTCTCACAGCCCCACTTGATCTTTCCCCTTTTTTATCCATCTCTCTCTCTCTCTCTCTCTCTCTCTCTCTCTCTCTCTCTCTCTCTCTTATTTGCAGTCCCTCACTCTCTTCTCTATCCCCCTACCCTTTGTAATTAAGGTCATCATCCCCATCTCTCTCTCTCCCCCTCCTATTTCCCCTCTCCCACCAACCACCCCATATAATCCCTCTGGATTCGTAAATCCAAGGGAGCAATCAACACTAGCAACCCTTTTTGAATTTGTAAACCATAGCAAGTGTATTTGTTGTTGTTGGTTATATTTCTCTAATTCCCATTTTAAAAATGTCATACAGTTTTATTTTTGTAATTTTCTGATATGTTGTTACCAAACAAGTTAAGCATAGTATGTTCTCAATGGAACAAATTAATACAATGTTGCCCAGACAAGTTCTATATAGATTGGTCTCAACACAACCTGATCTCAGCACAACCCGATCTGAGCACAAAATTGGGAACAAGGCAGAAACGATGCCAAACAGGGCCTAAGAGTCCATCATCATCACCTATCTTGTCTTAAAAACCACCCGAAATTTAAAACTGAAAATTACATAAATTCATATATCTCAACGATGAGACTTACATAGCAATCTGTTGACACCCAAAAAAGTCACTATGTCTCCTTCACATCAAGAAGCCTCGTGAAGCTGCATCCTGCTACAAAAAAGGCAAAGCTACTTCAAGCATTAGATCTTGTCAAAATCAGACAAAAACTGAAAGATCTTTTAAGGTAGCCAAAAGAGGGGTACACCTAAGGTTTCGGGCCATTCCGACAGCGTTTGGCCTAACTTCACTGCTCCAACAGCTAAACAAACGCTCCCGGCGGCGACATCATCAAAGACGTCAAAACTTTGATCAGAGCCTACGGATGACTCCAGAATGTCTCCAAAGGGCTCCATGCCAAATTTCAAGTCAAACCGACAACGTTTGACCCTCCATCAATGCTCGAGCAGCAAAATCAAGCCTCCCGGCGGCGGGAACCACCGAGGCCATCACTCATCAAACAAAATATATGAGTGGCTTCAACATGCTTCCAAAAGGTTGCACGTCGAATTTCAGGTCATTCCGACAACGTTTGACCAGGTTTCGATGCTCTGAGAGAAAATCAAGCCTACCGGCGGTGGAGCATCCCGGGACCATGACATCCAAAACGGAGCTGATGGAATGTCTCGAAATGACTCCAATAGGCTCCCTGTCAGATTTCAGGTCAATCGGACATCGTTTGACCACATATCAAAGCTCGGCATTTTCCCCGCAGCAAAATCAAGTGAAGCATCGATGGGACCCCAAACGGCTTCAAAACTCAAATAAAAGCCCATGGTTGGTCCTATCCACTGCTCAAGAAGCTTCACCTCAATTTTTAGGTCATTTCGACATCGTTTCGACTCTTGACGGAAAATCGGCTACAAAGTCTTCGGCTTTCCCGAAAAATGGGAAACTTTGTGCTCTGATTTCGCACGGGTTCTCGTGAAGTTTTCTCCAAGAAAATCAAGTCAATAATTGAGGAAAAATTTCAAGAAAAATACAGAAGAAAGAAGGAACGAAAAAGACGGAAAAACGGCCGAAAACGACGCTCGGCGACCAAACGGGCCAAAGCCCTATGGTCGCCGGCGACCCTGGCCCAGGGTCGCTGGAGACCCTGGGTGCATGGTCGCCCGGCGACCCTGCAAATCTGGGTCGCCGGATTTTGCACCAAAATACCGGATTTTCGATCCTTTTCGCGTTTCGGGTGTTCCTGCCTCTGTGATTTTTTGAAAATACAATGTTTGATGCTTGAAAACGACTGATCTTCGTCGACATCTTGGATCCGCCGTCAAAAGCATGAAATCATCACCGATCGTTCCAAGATCGCCAACCGGCTGACCAAGAAAGTGCACTTTCTGTCCGACCGATCGTGAAATCGACAAGACAGATGTCACCGGCCCACCAACATCAACTAATGTCTAAAATTGCACCGCAATCCAACATCAAACAATGCGTGGGTCCACCTGTGATGATCATAAGAAGAATCTCAAAAGACGCGGCGCGGCCTGCGACTTTTCACATGCCTTGGCGACCACTTAATGTCGTTAATTGACCCGTTTATGACAACTTAATGCGGTCATTAACTCATTATTTTGGACGGCCCAATCAGATTCAATCATTTGGAAGTTACAAATCCAAGCAATCATGGCATTAAACCCATGAAACTCCCATCATCATGAAGCATAAAGGCAATTAAAAGCCCACTACCTTCATCGGCCAATCACAAGCCATGAAAAAGGAGTTACAAAATCAACTTGTAACTCCTCATCAATGCTCTCATCATGGCTATCAATGCCCATAACCACCCCATGGCTACCAAAAGCCCATAAAAGGAGATCCATTTCCAAGAGGAGGATCATCGACATCTATCGACTTGAAGTTCTGTACTTCTTCCAAAGAAATCCAGATGAAGTCCTACTGCTCTGCTGCAAAGAACACCACAAGGTGATCAACGTCCCTTGGGGGGCCACCCCCCCAAGGTCACCTCCTTCTCCAACATGGCCTAAACACGGCTTTTCAGCCCGTTTACTCGGTTTTTCATTGGATATAGGACCTTCTCTTGGTCCTTGTCCTTTAAAAAACTGAGGTTATGAGCCAAGCCAAAGAATCAAAGCATCACATGTTCTCATTTGAAGGACGATGGCGAAGTCCATACATGACTTGCGACCGTCGATCTCAACGTGTCCCCACAATCTCCTGAGAAGTTAGATCCATTTTCTTACTTTTCTATTGTAGTTTGTATTTCTTAAAGAGACAAAAAGAAATCACAATTCTTGTCTTTCACATTTGATGAGTTTTGTAAAATCGCCTTTCACGGTAAAATCGCCTTTTACGGCAAACAAACAAAAACGCCTCCTACGGGATTCTAAAAAAACAAACTTGTCTCTTTTCTTAATATTTATGCAATTTGAAAAGTTAGAAAAAAGGATTGATTTCCTTTCCACTTGTGAAGGTGAATCTCCGGATTATCACCATTCCAAATTCCAAGTAGAAAGTAAATTTGGCATACCCTTACAAAAATATTGATGCCCGAGATTTTCCTCCTCCGCCGAGACCTAGGTCAGCCCCCGGGGTGCAGAATGAGAGGACGGAAGATTTCTTTCGGGTCCATCAAGTTGGCATACCCGGTGGGACCTGTTGACTTGAGAACGTGATGCTTTGATCCCTTGGCTCCTTTCTAGTTGGTGGCCTATGTTGCATCTTGCATCTAAAAAAAAAACATGAGATGGGATTTCAATTGTTCTTTCTCACTTCAAAAAAAATGATCCCTTTTTCTTAGACTCAACTTTGAGAAACTTTGATCCTTCCCTCTTCGAACTTGATAGCTCACAGAAATGTTTGCAGCTATCGTTCATGTCGGGGATTGGGCCATCTTTTCTCTTTGATGTGTCCAATTGAGATTTCAAAAAAAAATTTCTTTCAAACAAAATGATCTCTTTTTCTTAAAAACTCAACTTCGAGAAACTTTGATCCTTCCCTCTTCGAACTTGATAGCTCACAGAAATATTTGCAGCTATCGTTCATATCAGGGATTGGGCCATCTTTTCTCTTTGATGAGTCCAATTGAGATTAAAAAAAATAATTTCAAAAAAAAAATCTGCTTTCAAATTCAAATTCACAAAGAAACTTTGGTTCTTTCATTTTCGGATTTAACGCTCGCAGAAATGTTGAGTTGTGGTTCTGATTGGAACACCACTTGTTCTCTTTAACGAGTTCATTAGAAACCTTTCTAAAAAAAAAAAAAAAAAAAACACTAAGGTTGCACCAATTGTGCTCTTTGACTAAAGTGGATTTAAGAAAAGCCTTGTCTAGAGTGTGGAGACAGCTTGACTGTTTGAGGCAAGGGTCCTTCAAACGAGTTCATTAAGTAATCCTACCCTTACCTGGGGGCTGATCTATCTACTAAGGTTTCATAAGATCAAATTGAAAACCTAGGTGTATTTCAAAAAAAAAAAAATCTTCAACTTTTGGATTTAGAATCGAGAAATTTTGGCTATTTCCCTTTCGGATTTAACGCTCGCAGACGGATTGGAATACCATTTGCTTTCTTTGCTGAATTCAATCTTAAACCTTCAAAAAAAAAAAAAAAAAAAGAAAAAAAACACTTCCGTCACTTTTGGATTTAGAATCAAGAAATTTTGGTTCTTTCCCTTTCAGATTTAACGCTCGCAAAAATGTTGAGTTGTGGTTTGGATTGGAATACCATTTGCTCTCTTTGTTGAATTCAATCTTGACCTTTCAAAAAAAAAAAAAACTTCCGTCACGTCTGGATTCACATTTGAGAAATTCTGGTTTCCTTCCTTTTCGGATTTAACGCTCACAGAGATGTTGAGTTGTGGTTCGGATTGGAATACCAGTTGCACTCCTTTATGAATCCAAATTTGACCTTTCAAAAAAATCCCATCTCGTGTCCTTTCCAAGGATGCGATTTGCAACATTTGTGCCTAGCGGTGCTAGTACGCCCTTTCGGGTCTACTGTATTCGCGACCGATACATTTGTATCTCCAACCTTATATCATTTTACCTCGAGTGAGCCTTGCTTCTCGGTAATTTGAATTAAGGTCTACAATTGCTTCTAGCAGTCACTGGAACGCTCACGCTGAGCCTACCATACTTGTATTTTAGAACAATTGTATCCTTTATGGCTTTTTGCCTTCTTCATCGTCCTTGGGTTGGGCCATGTCCCCTCAAGTGATTTGAAAAGACAAAACCATAGTTGTTCTCCATTTACGATCACCATATTCTTGTGATTACTAATGGATTTGGTCTTGTTTCAGAAGTTTTCCAAAACTAACAATGACAGCTTCATTGACCATCACTTTCGATGAAAACAAGTACCTGCTTATGCTTCAAGATAAACAAAACAAGCATAAGCGCCCTACCAGTTGCCGAAGCGTCATCTCCCTCGACAACTATCCAAACACCGGGTCAACTTCAACTCCCCGGACCATCGTCTTCGGACCAATTCATTGCTGTCCATATGGTTGGCAAAACCATAAAACGCCAGAAGTCAGCAACCAAAATCAGTGTTAGACGTCCAGTGACTCGCAGTGTCTCTCGGACACGAACACATCTGGAAGAATCTTCCACTCCTCCAAGCCAAGAACACCGGAGTAACCACTCCTCAGATTCTTCATCCAGAAGAATGAGCCCCAGCTCAGTCACCAGGACAATTTCTTCGTTCGAATCCCGAGGGATGAACGTCTTGGCTACAAGTTCTGAGCCGCCTCCACAGCATGACGATATAACCGTACGCATCCAGCAGTTGGAGCAAGGACAACAGAGAATTGAGGCTTTGATGGAAAACCTCATTCTCACTTTACAGCGTCCGCCACCTAACAACGAAACCCCTCCGAATTATGAAGATGATGAGGGTAATGCAGAAAACAATGAGTCTCGCGCCCTTACCAGAAAGGACGTGGACGATATCCTCGCAAAAGCAAAAGAGGAGGATACATTGAAGGAACATGGGATCAAGCCACCCTACCCTTTATGGATGGACTCGGTTCCGTTCCCTCCAAAATTCAAACAACCTACTCTCCAGACATATACTAGGAAAGGTTCAGCCAGACAGCATGTCATCCATTTGAAGATCCTGACGAGAGCTATTGCAGATCAAGATGCCCTCAAGATTCGCCTCTTTGCAAGTACCCTAAAAGGTACAGCCTTTGATTGGTACTCCACTCTGCCGGAGAACTCCATCCAAAACCGGGCTATGCTGGAGACACGCTTTCTGACCCACTTCCAAGGTGAGGATCATCCTGTTACTATGGCTCAGCTCTGCAGCCTAAAACAGGGAGAGAATGAGTCAACTTATGACTTCATTCACAAGTGGAAGGCAATGGCGTACAAATGCTCAGATGTACTGCCACAAGCGTCGCTAGTCGACATCTGCCGTAACAATATGAGAGCAAAAATCCGCTCCATGATCATCGGCAAAAAATCAAAGAACTTGGGGGAACTTCTCGAAGCTTCTATGGAAGCTGAAATGGTGATTAAAGACCTCAACAGTCAGAAATCATCAAAGAAAGAGCCGAATGCTGTTACAACCTCAAAACCAAAGAAAAAGGAGGTTCTCAATGTGCAGACTAAGTCAGCTCCTCAGCAACCAAAGAAATCTGAAAACAAAACTACAGGTAAAAGACCTGAACTCTTTGATGCCTTCAAAGAACGTGTAGAAAAGAAATATCCGTTCGATGAAGATGTTGAAGAAATCTTTGAGGCTCTCCTAGCAAATGGCAGACTCATTTTGCCAGAGCCCAAAAGATCGAGAGATGTTGGCAAAACCAATGATCGCCGATACTGTCCATACCATCAGATGATCTCACATCCTCTCAATCAATGCTTCGTTGTGAGAGAGAAGATCAATGAGATGTGGAAAAACGGAGTCATAACTTTTGACAAAAACTACTGCTCCACTTCTGTCAACATGGTGTCATGTGGGCAAGTTTCAAAATCACCGAAGAAGAAGACCATTACTTCATTCAAGGTGATTAAAATTGCTCAAGCATCCCAAGAATTGGTTCCCTATCCAACACCAGATGGACAACCTATATGGGTGCATCCCGATCTCCTAGATGATGAAAATTGGGAGATCGTCAAAACAAAGCCGACCGCCCGGCAGCGAAAGCAAGCCAAGAGACAACTCCGCAAGCTCAAACAGCAGTAGAAGTCTCAACCAAAACAAGAAGTCCTTGAAAAAGCAGAAACTTCTTCCACTGCTTCACTTGGGACGACGGAAGAATCTCTTCCCAAAACCTCCAAGGCGGTAAGAAAATTCACTCTTGATGATTTCATGCCACCTCAATACAAAAATGAAACTGCACAGGGGGCATCATACTCCTGCAATTCGGTAGTTGGATTCCCTATGGATGGATACGAGTCCAGTGACACTGCCAGTGATATTGATGAGTGGGGAGAATCCCTTGAAACAGGAGAATCCCTCTCCGACGAGGAATGGATTCCCGAGTCTCATCTTATGCCAGTAATCTGGTATAACCCATTGCAGCCACAAGGATCTTGGTCTGATGATGAAGAAGACCAGGACCATGTTCAAGAAAACGCTATTGATCCAGCACCAGTAAATGCTTCAGTGGAACCCAACATGGGCGAACCACAAGGAGCAAATGACGAAGAAACTTCGGCTCCCATGCCTGATTTTGAAGAATATGCAAGAATCTTGCAACATCTTGTCATAGAGCAGAAGCAGGATCGCATCAATCTTTGTCATGATCCAGAACTGGAAGTCCCTGAAAATCAACGGGAACTTTCTCCCTCAACTCCTGAAAATGGAGAAAACAGTTGGATCGATGATCCTCTTACATCTGAGGATGAGTCCGATTCCCAACAGTCTGCACTGGGGGCATCTCCTGTCAGGATAACCTGCAATGCAATAGCTTAGGACGACAGTGCCTCTGAAGCTTCCAAAGACACGTACACCCCAACCGGTAGAGTATCTTCAGGAGCTACATCCTCTCAGGTGACTTCCACTGAGATAACATCCTCTCAGCCCTCGTCTCCTGAAGCTGTGACTCAGAGCTCAAGCCTCTCCCAATTGATCATATTGAAGAAACTTCTGCCAATGAAATCTTCTTCAATGAAAACTCAGTCAATTGGTCCCGGATACCCGATCTCACGGGCGATGTCTGGGCTAATAAAGAAAAGTTGCCGGCTGCTGTTCAGGACTTGTTCCCGGAAATTGCTCCGTGCAACACAATTACTGAAGACACCAATGTTGTTACAGAGACGTCTTCAGCAAAGGATCAACCCCTTGATCCTGAGACCGATCTTCCAAAAGAAGACCCTTCTCTAGAGGCTCTTGAAGTTGGTAGAGGTACCCGTTCTGGCCGGGATTACCACAAAAATTACAATCAACCCTCTTCTTCTTATGTAAATCCTTCGGGAAAGCAAGTTGTAAGCGCCCCAAGTGGCAATAATAATGAAAATGCAGGCCCGAAGGAGGCTTTCAAGTACGACTTGATTGAGCAGTTCAAACACATACCTGCACGTCTGCACATCCTTGACTTATTACGAATGTCTCCACAAACTCGTGATAGTCTCATTTCAGAATTACAAAAACAGAATACGGATGTTGACAAACATGCCCCACAAGTCCTACAAATTGAAATGGACTATAGGGTCAAAAAATCAAATACTCCCTCAAAGGGAGAAAAGAAGAAAACTGAGGGATCAAGCAATGAATGCCTCTCGGTACAAAAAGCAGCAAGTGCAACAATTGCCTTCGACAAGGATGACCTCCACCTAGGTGAAACAAAGCACAACCGACCCTTGTCTTTACAGGGTACATCAAAGAAATGCCAGTACACAGAGTTCAGATCGATCCAGGTTCTGCACTCGACCTCATCTCTACTTCTGCACTCGAAGAGCTGGGCATCCCACCTAGCAAGCTGAGTCACACGTCCGTATCCATCTTCGGATATGACGGCAGCGCTCAAAGGCCTATCAGCAAAATCAGGTTCAAATTGCAAATCGGTGATCTTATTTCTGAAGTCACTGTATATGCGATAAGGACCCCTTCATGCTACAATATACTCCTTGGACGCCCCTGGATACATCAGAATGGTGTCGTCCCTTCAACTCTACATCAGTGCATCAAGTTCTTTAGCAACGATGGCTTGATACATCGAGTATTTGCAGACAAAAAGCCCTTCAAAGGCAAGGATGTCCATTTTGCAGATGCTCAGATGTATAAAGATGGAAAAGAAGAACAGGAGGAAAAAACAATTCACTTTGCCGACAGTCTCCAGAAAGATAAAGGCAAGGCTCCTCAGCAATCATCGGAGGTAAACAAACCCTCCACCAAACTCGAAGTAAGCGGCCAAGCTCCCTTCGTCGTCTCCTTCAAATCTCCAAAGCCTTTGGTAATCACTAACAAAGCAAAGAAGACAAAACAAAAGGCTGGGGGCAAGTTCACTGTCTCCTTTGTGTCTATTATGCATGACACAGACTCAGAGTCAGAGCCAGAAGATGACACAGCATCGAGCCAAGCTGATACTCAGCGAGATCAGCCCGCTCTCAATCCATTGGAGACACCTGCAGACATAGAAGACCCTACGTCTGCTTCCTTTGTTATTCCGTCAACTTCGCCAGAAGAAAAAACAATCTTCTTCCACAGATCGGGAGCGTCTCCACTGAACTCTCTGCTTGAACCTTTCCAAAATGAAGGTATGCCTCAGCTATCCTTGTAGTCCAATGGCACAAGCTATCATGAAGAAAATGGGCTACGATGCCCAAAATCCGACTGGTTTGGGAGGTGGCCGTGGTATTCTCACACCATTGGAACCCACCCTGATCAAAAGTCAACCAAAAGATTGGAAAATCCACCTTCATAAAGGCAAGTCTTCATATGGGTTGGGGTATGATCCTACCGCTCCTATGAGACAGTTGACACCATGGCTACAAAGTCGCTTTACCAACCAAGCCTCAACATCTCATGAAGACATCGATATCCCTGGATATCTCTTTGAGGAGTCACTCGTCAAGGACCCAAAAAGCTCCTCCAATTGGTATGATTTCTCTGATAATAAAGAGGAATTGCCCGATGACATAGACGAGCGGTTCTCTGTCCCAGAAGAATCATCGTCTCCAAAAGAAGTACCCTACTTCAACCCAATTCCAGCAAATGATTGGGACCATCTCATTGCAAGCCTTGAGAAGGATACTGATCAACAAGATTCATGGACAGAAACAGAGCCCCAGTCTGAAAATACCTCTGGCACTCCAGAAGGTCTTGTTGAGTTGGAAGCCTCCGAAAACATTGTGGAGGAACCACCTTCAAACCTTCCGACAGAAGACCCTGTTCAAAAGATAGACTTAGGAACACCTGATAACCCACATCCTGTATTCATAAGGAAGAATATAAAGGATGATTAGTTACCCAAGTATATCTCTTTTCTTCGTGAGTTCGTTGATTGGTTTGCATGGTCTTATGCTGAAATGCCTGGCCTGGATCCCAAAGTAGCAGTCCACAAGCTCAATTTGCAAAAAGAAATCAAGCCTATCAAACAAGGCCAAAGAAGATTCCGTCCCGACATGATGGATAAAATTGAACAAGAAGTTTAGAAACTCAAAAACATTGGCTTCATCCGCGAGGAACATCATCCTGAATGGCTGGCCAACATCGTCCCCGTGACAAAGAAAAATGGGCATATAAGGGTCTGTATCGACTACAGAGACCTGAATAATGCATGTCCTAAAGATGAATTCCCGCTCCCCATACCAGAGGTGATGATTGACAACACTTATGGGTTCGAGCGAATGACATTCATGGATGGATTCTCTGGCTACAATCAGATAAAGATGCATCCTGAAGATGAAAGGCATACATCATTTCGGACACCATTCGGCGTGTATTGCTACACTGTTATGCCGTTTGGTCTGAAAAATGCAGGTGCAACATATCAGAGGGCTATGATGAAAATATTCCAAGATATGCAGCACAAGACGGTTGAATGCTATGTTGACGACCTCGCCATCAAAAGCAGAAGAAAAGAAGACCATCTCGAAGATCTTCGAGAAGTCTTCCTCCGACTTCGCAAACACAAATTGCGGATGAATCCACTAAAGTGCTTCTTCGGTGTCTCATCGGGTAAGTTTCTCGGATTCATAGTACGGAAAGCTGGAATAGAACTTGACCCCACCAAAGTCAAGGCTATCCTGGAAATGCCATCTCCCAGAACCCTAAGAGAATTAAAAGGGCTTCAAGGAAGGCTGGCCTACATTCGACGGTTCATCTCCAATCTATCAGGGAAATGCCGTCCATTCTCTCGCCTGATGAAGAAAGGCGTCGACTTTGTCGGGATGCTGAATGTGAAAATGCATTTCAAGACATCAAAGCATACCTCACCAAACCTCCAGTACTGGCTGCCCCCACAACTGGAAAACCATTTATCTTGTACACAAGAGCTCTCGACCACTCTTTGGGTGCTCTGCTAGCACAAGAAAACGACGAAGGAAAAGAAGCTGCTTTATATTACCTTAGCCGCATGATGGTAGGTGCAGAGCATCGCTACTCCCCAGTCGAAAAAGAATGCCTTGCAGTAATGTTTGTCGTACAAAAGCTGCGTCACTATCTGTTGTCGAACACAGTCTACCTGATTTCGAGGATCAACCTCCTAAAGGTCCTTGTCACAAAAGCAGGTTCTCTCAATGCCCGACTGGCAAAATGGTCAATCCTTTTATCACAGTTTGATATTAGGTATGTACCACAAAAAGCAATCAAATGACAAGCTCTAGTAGACTTCCTCGCAGAGCATCCATTGCCTAAAGATTCTCCACTCAGGGATGATCTCCCAGACGAATTTGTCTACAAAGTGGAAACTTCCTTATCAAATGCTTCCTGGGACATGCACTTTGATGGTGCAACCAGGACAAATGAAAAAGGAAAGCAAATATCGGGAATCGGCATCCTCTTTGTTAGTCCCAACAAATACATGATCCCACACACCTTCTCGCTACTGGAACCATGTTCAAACAATGCAGCTGAGTACCAAGCCCTGATTGTAGGATTGGAACTCGCCCTCCTCGAATGTGGTATCACCATGTTGGAAGCTTTTGGGGACTCTCAACTGATCGTCAACCAGATGAATCAGAAATATGAAGTCAGGAAGCCTGATTTGCTACCTTACTACAATAAGGCGCAGTCGCTTCGACAAAAATTCAACATCTGCCATATCACCCACATCCTCAGAGGTGAAAACATCCGTGCAGATGCCCTGGCCGGACTCGCCGCATCCATGGCAATCCAAGAAGGGGAAAACATGCAAGTCACAGTGTGTCAAAGAAGGATTCTCCCTCCTCTTAACACACACCAAGCAGTTGCTGAATGCCACCAAGTGGTTGGAAGTCGGATGTCCATCCTCAAACCTCCGATTGGCGACTAGAGAGATCCGTTCATTGATTACATCATGTTCGGAATCCTACCTGAAAATCCAAAAGAGCGGGTAAGTATCCAAAGACGAGCCCCAAACTTTCATTTGGATATACTTCAAAAGCACTTTATAGAAAATCCTTCAGCGGAGTACTCCTACGCTGCTTGTCACAACAAGAGGCCGAGGAAACTCTCAAAGAAGTGCATGCTGGTCTTTGTGGAGCCCATCAGGCTGGCCCTAAGCTCTACAGCCAGATAAAAAGGCTAGGTTATTATTGGCCGACCATGGTAGCTGATGTAATGCAATTTGCCAAGCGCTGCCAAAAATGCCAGATTCACGGAGATTATGTCCACATGCCTCCAGAATGGCTACATCCAACAGCAATCTCATGGCCTTTCGAAGCCTGGGATATAGACAGCATAGGTCCTATTTCTTCCCTATCAAGCAAAGGTCATTGCTTCATCTTCGCCGCTACGGATTATTTCTCCAAGTGGTCAGAAGCATTTGCGCTTAGCGAAATGAAGACTTCATCAGTCCTTCAGTTCTTGCGCACCAAGATTATTTGTCGCTTCGGCATACCTAAAAGATTCATCCATGATAACGGACTACAATTCCGGGATCACAGATTCTACAGGTTTTGCGACAAGTACAAAATCCAAAGTTGTCCTTCGACTCCATATAATCCAACAGCGAACGGACTAGCAGAAGCCTTCAACAAGACACTCTGCAAAATTCTCAAAAAAATGGTCTCTAGTCACAAAAGAGACTGGGGCGACAAACTACCAGAAGCTTTGTGGGCCTATCGAACCACCGTTCGAGGACCAACCCATAGTACACCATTTTCCTTGGTCCATGGATGCGAAGCTGTTGTCCCTTTGGAAGTACAAATTCCTTCCTTAAGGGTATCTTTGCAAAATGACATAATGCAAGAAAGCAATGTCAAATTGAGACTCCAAGAGCTGGATAATCTCGATGAAAGACGACTCGAAGCTCTACAAATCATTGAGTTGTACCAAGCACGCATGGCAAGATCTTTCGACAAGAAGGACCGGCAACCAGGGTTTAAAATAACGGCCGTTAACGTGCCGATATTTGGTATATAACGGTCCCGATACGATATCTGGGAAAATATCGCCAAAATATCGTCCTGTAACGGCCGTTATATTGAATATAACGGCCGTTATATCGCTGACGCTGTTTTTTTTAAAAACACGTTCTGCTGTGTTTTTTCTTCACTGTGCTGAGTGTGGTTTCCTTCTTTTTTCTCCCTTTTCATTCTTCTTCTTCATGAGAGCTTCCTAAGCATACTTGAGGGCTTTTACAACTTCTAATGCATGGAAAAGATTAAATCTTAGCTACTTTTGAGTGGATTTGTATGTGGGGAAAGCTAATCAAACTCAAGGGACCTCTTTGGTAAGCTTATTTTTTTGTTTTTTGGAGTTCTTTTCAAGATTCAACATCAAAATAACTTAGAGATGGTTGAAATGTGTTATATCTATACTTTTAGAGTAAAAAAATTCAAGTTTTAACACTTTTTGTAATATTTATTATTTTTTTATTATTTTAATCCAAATTATTTTAGGTTTTATATTGAGTTAGATGTGATGTTACTCACTAATTTTTCCCTAGATCTAGTGTTTTAAGGTGTAGATCTAGATTTTTTTTATTTCAAAAATTTGGGGCTTTTCTTGATATCATTTACATTTTTTCAAATTTGTGTTCAAATGCATTAATAATGTGTTAGTTTAAAATAGATCTACACTTTTGGAACAAAAAAGTGTGAGTATTAGCACTTTTTGTAGTATTTTTTATTTCTTCATTATTTAAATCCGAATTATTATAGGTTTTTTTCTTTAAAAAAGATTGTGTAATACACTAATACATGAACCAAACTACCAAAGGCTTTATATTGAGTTAGATACTTAGATATGATATTACTCACTAGTTTTTCCCTAGATCTAGTGTTTTAAGGTGATAATATCGAGCCAGGCCGCCACTCGTTCTGGCATTATCGCATTAGGCACATGCACTAACTCTATTAGTATTTATTTCTTGCTTGTAGACTTTAAATATTTAACACTATTAGTTTGTCCAAAATTATGGTTGCATTATGTCAATTTTATGATATTTCAGCTTATTTTAGTATATAAATCGATACAGCAGTGATACAGGATATTATAACTTGAGGGGACCGTTATTTTGCTTTAAAGTGTGCACTAATGGAATAAAAACATTATTTTCTATCATTTTATAATATTCTGGATTTTTTGGATATTTTTTTGGATTTTTTTGGGGTCAAATAAAAATTCGCTCGGTAATGGGCCGCGATGACCGCGAACCGCGATGCGATGACCACGATTTTAAACCCTGTCGGCAACGCGCCTACAAAAAGGGTGACTTGGTTCTTACAATAAAAAGACCCATAGTCTTTGCCCACAAATCCAAAGGCAAATTTGAACCAAAATGGGAGGGACCCTTCGTCATCGACAAAGTCTTCTCCAACGGTGCATACGCTCTTCAAAACATGGAAGGAGACAGATGTATGCTACCCATCAATGGCAAGTTCATGAAGCGGTACTACCCTTGAAGACTTCCTCAAACGGGTCAGAGCGATATCTACACGGCTAAAGCCTATTTCCAAGGTACTTACTCGTTAAACCCACCTCTTTTGAAATTTTCATCTTTATGTTGAAGTTTCCAAAAAAATAATCTCTCAAAACAATGCTTACTTTCATCGTTTCATTGTTCAAAAAAAAAATCAAAATCCAAAAATCCAAGTTTAGGAGCCTCTTCCCAGACTTGACCAAAATTAGATCCTTGAACCCAAAATTCATGGTTTGAAACAAAAATCGGGACTTAGGAATTTTCACCCTAGACCGCCTCGACTTTTACAACCAAAATGGTTTTAAGTCAAAATTTATGACCTTCGTGTCTTTAAACAAAAAAAAAATGGTTTTTAGAAACCATGGGGAAGCGACACTTAGTCGATACTCGCAAAACCCAAAAACCGGAAGGATACGAACCCCATTCGATACTTCCAAAACCCAAAAATCTCAAGGAAGCGAAACCCATTCGATACTTGCAAAATTTCAAAAATCGTGGAGAAGCAACATACCGGTTGATATCCACAACCCAAATTTCAAAAATCGTGGAGAAGCAATATACCTGTTGATATCCACAACCCAAATTTCAAAAATCGTGGAGAAGCAACATACCAGTTGATATACACAACCCAAATTTCAAAAATCGTGGAGAAGCAACATACCAGTTGATATCCACAACCCAAATTTCAAAAATCGTGGAGAAGCAACAAACCAGTTGATATCCACAACCCAAATTTCAAAAATCGTGGAGACGCAATATTCCAGTTGCCATCCACAACCCAAATTTCAAATGGTTCGAGAAAACCTTAAATTTCAAAAATCGCGGGGAAACGACACCAAGTCAGTACCCGCAAAACCAAAAGTTTTGGGAAAAGTAGGGATGCGATGCTTAGTCGATACTTGTACCCCAATTCGCAAGGAAGCAACATTCCATCGATACTCGCAAAACCCAGCCCGCGAGGAAGTGACATTCCATCAATACTCGCAAAACCGAATGAGCAAGGAAGCGACATTCCATCGATACTTGCAAGACCATTCAGCGGGGAGGTGACATTTAGTCTATACCTGCATTTTGAAAACCAAAATTCGGCTATAAACGCCAAAATTCGGCTATAAACGCCAAAACTCGGCTATAAACGCCAAAATCCGGCTATAAACGCCAAAATCCGGCTATAAATGCCAAAACAAACAAAAAAAATTCGGCTATAAACGCCAAAATCGGCTTTCATGCCAATAAAACAAAAACTTGGTTTTAAAAAATCTGGCTCTTATGCCAAAACAAAACAAATCAAAATAAAATTCGGCTATAAACGCCAAAGCCGGCTATAAACACCAAAAGTCGGCTATAAATGCCAAAACAAAAAAAAATTTCGGCTATAAACGCCAAAATCGGCTTTCACGCCATCCAAAAACTTTGGCTCTCATGCCACAAACAAAATTTGGCTCCCATGCCACAAAATGAAATTCGGCTTCTATGCCATTCCAAAATTCGGCTTTGACGCCATCCAAAAAACTTTGGCTCTCATGCCACAAACAAATTTGGCTCCCATGCCACAGACAAAATTAGGCTTTCATGCCATCCAAAATTTCGGTTTTCAAACCATAAAAAACCAGGCTTTTCGCCACAAGATTGGCTTTCATGCCCAAAACAACCCTTTGACAAAAGATTTTCATAAAATGACAACCTTTTGATCAAATTCTTAAACAAACATTCCCATCAACTTTTGCTCAAATTTGTTTTCATAAAAAAAAATGAT
Organism: Umbellularia californica; assembly: GCA_028538565.1. Taxonomy (NCBI): domain Eukaryota; kingdom Viridiplantae; phylum Streptophyta; class Magnoliopsida; order Laurales; family Lauraceae; genus Umbellularia; species Umbellularia californica. The sequence goes on along the minus strand of JAPQWN010000005.1, from coordinate 34,745,339 downwards.
TTAAGTGAAAGGAAGGGGATACAAAAATATAGTACCAAAACTGTTTATACATGGAGGTACCAAAAAAAAAGAAGGAAAAAGAGTTTGTTACAACTCAGGAGCTCAATCCGACATGGTCTTCAACCAAAGGTTCAACTCCTCAAGCAGACCCTTGGCCTTAACTTCCAAAGTTTTTAGGCCACGCTTCTTCAAAATGTCCCCATAAAGCGCGGCCGAATGTCGCGACCCATCTGCAGCACAAGGAAGTTCTTCCCAGAGGACCTGCCACTGCTCATGCTCCTAAGTCTTCCTCTGGACATTACCTTCAGCTTCCTCAACCTGGCGAATGAGAGTTCCCTCGTTCTCCCAAGCCTGCTGAATGGCCGTATTGGAAGATCTAGCAGACCGACGAGGTGCGTCAGTAACAGGACCTTTACCCTTGTTCATTCTAGAAGAACTACCTGTAAAAGATGGAAGAGAAAAGATCAATCAACATCAAAATGACAGAATTCTGTTACAAAAATTCTAGCAAAATTTTGACATGGTTCCGGGGCAATTCCAAAGAAAAGGAAAATACTCCGAAAAGGATAGGAAGCCTAAAGATGAGCTCAACATCGCCGCGAGCTCATATCCAGTGGAGAATTCTCAAAGAAGGTTCGAACTCAACATCGCTGTGAGAACAAGCCAATCTCATCAAACTTCCGCAAAATCTAGAAAAGAGCTCAACATTGCTGCGAGCTTCAGAATCCAAAAATTGCAAACTTCCTCAAAATCCAGCAAGACCGAGAAAGAGCTCAACATCGCTGCGAGCTCAAAATCCCGATACTTGCAAAAGATTTTCAGGTATGCATCATCATACTTCCAAATCCATTTACAAAATCATACATCAAAAAATAATCATCATGCATTAGATGCTAGGAAAACCTTGACCAAAGTTTGACCAATTCCAACCCAATTTGGTCATAACCAATCAAACTTTGTCCAAGTCAAAAATTATGTTGGCTTGACCTAGAAACCCTAGCCTTCTATCTTGATGCATCAAAAAAAAAAATGAATACATATTGAAATTGCATAGCCTCATTATCATGGTGAGCAAGCAAAAGAAAAAAAGAAAGAGAGAGAAGAAAAAAAAATTTGCTGACCCATTGCCACGTGGCACTCCGTCCGTACAGCCAAGAAAAACAAAAAAAAAAAAAAAAAAAAAAACAAAAACAATAGAAAAAAAAAGAGAAAAAAAAAAACGCTGACAGAAAAAAAAAATCAAAGTGCAAACAAAAAAAAAAAAAAAAAAAAAAAAAAACAGAAATCAGGGTGTAGAAAAAAAAAGGGAAAAGTACACGGTAAAAAAAAAAAAAAGAGAAAACCGTGAAAAGAAAAAAAAGAAAGGAGAAGAAGCACGAAAAAAAAAGAAAGAAAAGAAAAACGTGCTTAAAGAAAAAAAAACGAAAAAGAAAAGAAAAAGAAGAAGAGAAGAAAAAAAATGAAGAAGCTATTTTCTACAATGGATATTCTTGTGGAGGAAGAAAACTTACTTGAAGCCATTGATGGAAAAGAAGAAGAAAAGCTTGGAGATCCTTGAAAAAGAAAAGGCACTTCTAATCTTGGAGAGCACTCTTGAAGATTTCTTGCAAAAAGAAAGCAATTGAGCAAAAGCACCAACCCTCTTGCTTTTATAGAAAGGAGCAAGTCAAAAGAGGAAACAAGGAGAAAGAGAGGAGGTAAGTGCTAAAATTTAGCTACTTTCCAAAAAGAAAGATATTTTGAGAGAATCTTTCCACAAAAGGAGGAAACTTGAGAAATTCTCTCCAAATAAGGATATTTTAAGATATTCTCTGCACAAAAGAGATATTTTTAGATATTCTCTATAAATATGACACCATATGAGATCTAGGCCATCTCCAAAGCCTAAGGTCCCATGAGTTAGCCCATATGAGCCAGGTTTGACCACCTAGGCACTAAAAGTGGCTTTTAGTCAAAATATTCCTCTTACCAAGAGCAAAAAAAAAAAAAAGAAAATAGCAAAAAAAGTCCCATGCCTCTTTTGAGTTGATGGGACCATTCAAAAAAAGAGAAAAGAAAGTCTCATGAGTTTCCAAAAACCAAACCATACAACCTCGTGAACCAAATTGAGCCAAAATCTTGAAATTGACTTTTCACAAAACAAAATTCCTATCCCCTAGCTCGCCACATACAGCTTGTTAGGTCACAAGACCAAAACCAAAATCAAAATCCAAACCAAACCCAAAACCAAAAACCCCAAATCTGACCCCCCAACCTGCCACATACAGCTTGTTGGGTCACAAGGTCAAAATCAAAAATCAAACCCCGACCCCCTAACTTGCCACATACAGCTTGTTAGGTCACAAGGTCAAAAACCAAAATCCAAAACCCAAAATCCAAATACCCCATGTCATTTTCAAAACTTTGCCTTGAGATGGTGTGTGATCCCTTTCACTACCATAAAACTCCCCCGGAAACTCAGAAGGCTATTCAAAAAAAAAAAAAAAAAAAAAAGCTCAAGACTCTTCGTCAAGTTGGAATCTCTCCTCCAAGTTTCTCTTCAAGGCACATCGACTCCAAAGAGCTACTCGTCGCTGTACCTCGAGGGAGCATTTGTTGACACCAAAAAAAGTCACTACGTCTCCTTCACATCAAGAAGCCTCGTGAAGCTGCATCCTGCTACAAAACAGGCAAAGCTACTTCAAGCATCAGATCTTGTCAGAATCAGAAAAAAACTGAAAGATCTTTTAAGGCAGCCAAAAGAGGGGTACACCAAAGGTTTCGGGCCATTCCGACAGCGTTTGGCCTAACTTCACTACTTCGACAGCTAAACAAGCGCTCCCGGCAGTGACATCATCAAAGACGCCAAAACTTTGATCAGAGCCTACGGATGACTCCAGAATGTCTCCAAAGGGCTCCATGCCAAATTTCAAGTCAAACCGACAACGTTTGACCCTCCATCAATGCTCGAGCAGCAAAATCAAGCCTCCAGGCGGCGGGAACCACCGAGGCCATCATTCATCAAACAAAATACATGAGTGGCTTCAACATGCTTCCAAAAGGCTGCACGTCGAATTTCAGGTCATTCCGACAACGTTTGACCAGGTTTCGATGCTCCGAGAGAAAATCAAGCCTACCGGAGGCGGAGCATCCCGGGACCATGACATCCAAAACGGAGCTGATGGAACGTCTCAAAATGACTCCAATAGGCTCCCTGTCAAATTTCAAGTCAATCGGACATCGTTTGACCACATATCAAAGCTCGGCATTTTCCCCACAGCAAAATCAAGTGAAGCATCGATGGGACCCCAAACGGCTTCAAAACTCAAATAAAATCCCATGGTTGGTCCTATCCACTGCTCAAGAAGCTTCACCTCAATTTTCAGGTCATTCCGACATCGTTTGACCTAGTTTCGACTCTTGACGGAAAATCGGCTACAAAGTCTTCGGCTTTCCCGAAAAATGGGAAACTTTGTGCTCTGATTTCGCGCGGGTTCTCGTCAAGTTTTCTCCAAGAAAATCAACTCAATAATTGAGGAAAAATGTCAAGAAAAATACAGAAGAAAGAAGAAACGAAAAAGACGGAAAAACGGCCGAAAATGACGCTCGGCGACCAAACTGAAGGAAACCGCGATTCAGATCTAAAACTTCTCATATAGAGACAACTATGGCTGATACAAAGCATGACAGATTTTAAAAAATCTGATTTCTGCACTATGCAGCGGAAATCAGCCATAAAGAATCGCGTAGAAACTCCATGAAATCATAATCAACATGTGTCTAATTAAAAGGAGATTATAGAAGACTATTACCTCAAAGATTTGCAAGCTTTAAACCTCTGAAAATCTGATGCAAAAGGGACAAGATCAGGTCTGCAATCAGCTACTATGCTGCAGGAATTTCTGCAGGAATTATTCTTCTTCTAATCTTCTCCTCTATCTCACTTCCAAATCCGATTGGCTAAGGTGGTGGAACCTTAATCTAGGTTTTTGAGATGAGTTTTTAGAATCATATGAGATGGAAATCTCCTCAAGAAAGAAGAGAAACAAGGGCTCCACGTTTTGGGCTTTGTTCTTGTGTTTTAAGGTCATTCACGCCCAAGGGAAGCTTCCTCCTTTTATGAAGATTGCAAGGAATCCTTTCCCATTAAGTCTCTCCTACTAATTCTCTTAGAAGTCCTAAAAGGAAAGCTCAATCCTAAGATTAATTTCCTCTTAGAAACAATCCAAATTAGAAAAGGAAACTATGATGAATATCCCTTAAACTTAGCAATTAGTAATCCTAGTTGTGCAACAATTACTAATTTAAGTTTCTAAGGGAAACTCTATTATATGAATACTTATCCAAGGAGGAGTCCAACCTTCCAAGTAGAGAGACCTACTCAAAGTTGGAGACCCCACACTAAGAAATCCCTATGTTGGACGTCCCACATGCTATGGCCCACACTATGGCCCACATGTCCATAATTTGTCTAGAATTAAATTCATGTATGCCATCAAGGCCTATTTGAATTTAAATTCAAAATTATTTTTCCATAAAATAATTCAACCTCATCTCCTAATCATATTAGGAAACCATGCCAATATAGGAAAGTGACTAGAGAAGGGACCAAAAGACATATTTGCCCTTGGCTCCCAAAATGACCAAAATGTCCATGCTAAACCCATAGCAACATTAAGACCATTTTAACCTTAACTCATTACACTAGAGAGTTATGGTTGCACTCCAGGGACAAATATTAAGTATGAAATAAGCTTGTCATAAAATGACTGTTGTCTCCGACCTACCAAGTGCAATGACCTAAATGCCCCTCTATGTAACATCCTTAATCGAGTCAGGTTATCCGATGTACTATCAACCTTCTCGATTAAATCTCAAACCTTAGAACTTCATATCATTGACTTAATCATCATCCTGATATTATTCTCTTGATCCAGGGAGCGACCCACAAGTTCAATATCAATATGGAACATCCATATACTAAGATCTTAGATTTTGATGATCAATCGGATAATTCTAAGGGGACGATCAATCCATCAGTAGATGGCATAGATTCTATATTGCATTTGTATGTCCCAACTGATCAAGCCCGAGTACCTAACTCACAGAGCTGTTGACCCAAGAAAAGAATCTCACCCATAGTGAATTAAAGCACAAGAACTTGAATTCGTCAGTTCATCCACAAATGCTCAAGATTAAGAGCACCGGTCACTTAGTAGCATGAGGTGATTTGATCTCTCTCTGTGATAGTACTATTTTAGAGATCACACCTACAATGGTCCTGTTCAATGCATGACACATGCACTAATGAGATAGATCCGGGAAAGCCCTCCCGTGACTTAGGTATGTCACCCTATATAGGAGAGTATCTCATTATAACTTATACCAAGATGAAGTGCCCAACTCCATCTTTCAGTTATGAACTAATCTGTTGTTTCCAATATCCATGAATCAGACCTATCTGTGTGAAGCCACTTCACACCTGATTCAATTATTAGAAAACAATGGGCCTTACACACAACCATACATATACACATGTTTATAGAGAAAGAATCATTTCAATATATATAACCAATAAATATCCAGTAACAGAGAGAAAAATGCAGCTAGTGGGCTTTAGGGCATACACCAATCCCAACAAACTCCCACTTGCACTAAAGATCACTACTTCCTAACCTAACTCCCATAGACTCAACATGAGAAGTAAAGACTTTCTCAGTAAGAGTCTTAGTAAATGGGTCTGCTAAGTTATTAGCTGAGGCAATTTGCTCCACAACTATTTCTCCATTCTGAACGAATTCCCGGATCAAGTGGTACTTTCTCTGAATGTGCTTGCCTTTCTTGTGATTCCGGGGCTCTTTACACTGTGCTATCGCACTTGTGTTGTCGCAGTGCATGACAATCGGTTTTTCTGCTGCGGAAACAACTCCTAATTCCAAAAGGAATTTCCTTAGCCATACTGCTTCCTTTGCAGCTTCCGCTGCCGCCACATACTCTGCTTCCATGGTAGAGTCAGCAATACAATCTTGCTTAACACTCCTCCATGAAATAGCCCCTCCCGATAGAGTAAAAACATATCCTGAGGTTGACTTTCTGGCATCCGTATCTGATTGGAAATCTGAGTCTGTATACGCCAAAGGCGTTAAATCATCTGCTCGATAAGTCAACATATAATCTTTTGTTCTCCGAAGATACTTGAATATATGTTTCACAGCTGTCCAATGCATAGGTCCAGGGTTTGACTGATATCTGCTAACCATGCCGACGGCAAAGCAAATATCTGGTCTAGTACATAACATAGCATACATGAGACTTCCAACAGCTGATGCATATGGAACTCTCTTCATGTTCTCTATCTCATCAGGTGTCTTAGGACATTGATCTCGAGATAGTGGTAGTCCATGTCTAGAAGGTAGCAAGCCCTTCTTGGAGTCATGCATGTTAAACTTGACCAATATCTTCTCAATATATGAAGATTGCGATAAGGCTAACATCTTATTCTTGCGATCTCGCAGGAGCTTGATCCCTAAGATGTAGCTTGCCTCACCCAAATCCTTCATCTGAAATTGAGATGATAACCAAACCTTTGTGGATGATAGTGCACCTACATCGTTTCCAATGAGCAATATGTCATCTACATATAGGACCAAAAATATGACTGCATTACCACTTCCTTTCTTATACACACATGGTTCATCAATGTTTTGATTAAAGCCAAAAGATTTGACTGCCTGATCAAACTTGATGTTCCATGCTCTAGATGCTTGCTTAAGTCCATAAATGGACTTCTTAAGTTTACAGACCATGTTCTCTTGGCTACTAGCAATGAAACCTTCTGGTTGCATCATATGAATGCATTCGTCAAGACTTCCATTAAGAAAAGCTGTCTTGACATCCATTTGCCATATCTCGTAGTCATAATGACATGCGATGGCTAAGAGAATCCTTATGGACTTGAGCATAGCCACTGGTGAAAAGGTTTCCTCATAATCGATACCCTCTTTCTGAGTATATCCTTTCGCCACCAGTCTTGCTTTGAAGGTTTCCACCTTCCCGTCCACTCCTCTCTTCCTCTTGTAAATCCACTTGCATCCTATGGGTTTGATCCCTTCAGGTGCATTTACAAGTTCCCAGACTTGATTGGAATACATGGAATCCAATTCAGATTTCATTGCTTGCTGCCACATGTCAGCATCTATATCCGTTACTGCTTCATCGTAACTAGTAGGATCCTCAACCATATCCTCAGAGTCTGTCTTTAAAGACACTCCTAGATATCTATCTGGTTGTCTAGGAATTCTCCCACTACGACGAGGCTCCGGAGTATTTAAAGGAATATCCGGTCCATCTACTGTTGCTGGATCTGGTACAGATGTTATAGGGGATTCAGGAAGAATTTCCTCAAGAGTTTCTGTACTACTAAACTCTTGATGCATCATACAATCATCCTCTAAGTATCTAGCATGAGTGCTGATGAGCACTTTTTGCTCCTTTGGATGATAAAAGATGCCACCTCTTGTTCCCTTAGGATACCCAATGAAGTAGCACATTTCCGATCTGGGTTCTAGCTTGGTAGCTTTATCATTCAGTACATAAGCTGGACAACCCCAAATGTGGATATGTCTCAAACTAGGTTTTCGACCTGTCCACATTTCTTGCGGTGTCCTAGGTACTGACTTAGATGGTACCAGATTTAAAATGTATGCTGCTGCTTCTAAGGCATATCCCCAAAAAGATATAGGTAGGGTTGCATGACTCATCATGGACCTTACCATATCAAGAAGAGTACGGTTTCTTCTCTCTGCCACACCATTTTGCTGGGGTGTACCCGGTGCAGACAACTGAGACACAATCCCTAGTTGTGTGAGGTACTCTTTGAACTCACCTAGGAGGTATTCGCCACCTCGATCAGATCGAAGGGCTTTGATATGTTTCCCTAGTTGTAACTCCGCTTCAGCCTTGAATTGTTTGAACTTATCAAACGCCTCAGACTTGCGTCGCATCAAATAGACATATCCATACCTAGAGTAATCATCGGTGAAGGTGATGTAATACTCATATCCTCTTCTTGCTAGTTTGTTCATAGGACCACACACATCAGTGTAAACCAATTCTAACAACTCATTTGATCTTAGTCCCTTTCCAGAGAATGACCTTTTGGTCATCTTTCCCTTGAGACATGATTCGCACTGAGGAAAAGGTTCGAAATCTAATGAGCTCAAGGGCCCATCTTCTACCAACCTCTGAATCCGTTTTAGGTTAATGTGACCCAAACGTAAGTGCCAAAGATAGGTGTCATTGGTTGAAGATACCTTCCTCTTAAGGGAAGTAAAACTTTCTAGTTGTACATTATGCAGTGTGGGAGCAATGGGATTTATATAAAATAAGTTATCATGTATTCTACCGGAACATATAATATTTCCATCTCTACTGATATCAACACCAGAATGGAAAGAAACTGAATAATTAAATTCAATAAGTCTGGAAACAGAAATTAAATTCTTCCTCATGTCCGGAACATAGAAAACATTATTTAAAATCAAAATCCTATCATTAGAAAAATGTAGAGAAACATTTCCCACTGCAACCGCCCAAACTTTAGCTCCAGTTCCAACTCTAAAGGCAAACTCCCCTTTCTCAATTTTCTGCATTATCTGAAACCCCTGCAATGAATTGCAGATATGATTAGTGGCTCCAGAGTCTACTATCCACGAGTCAGTAGAATCAACCACTAAACAAGTTTCAATGAAATAAGAAAAAGATGTACCTTTATTAACCGAGCCTTTGAGCTTGGGACAATCTTTCTTCCAATGACCTTTGAGGCCACATTTGAAGCATTTCCCTTTGGGCTTATCATCTGTACCCTTGTCCTTTCTATTACCAGCATTGCCCTTTTTCTGTCCCTTTCCCTTGATCTTCTTCTTCTTCATCTTCTTCCCTTTCGGGTTCAGATGAGAGGAAGACTGGAAAAAATGGGCTTGGGCCTTGGGCTTCATGATGGCCTCTGCCGCCTGGAGTTCCTTCATTAACTCCGCAAGGGTCATGTCCATCTTGCTCATATTGAAATTGAGCTTGAACTGATTGAAGGAATCCGGCAGAGTTTCTAGAATCATATCGGTTTGACTCTCTCCATCAATCTCAGCCCCTAGAATCTCAGCTACATTGAAACAATCCATCATCTTGAGCATATGATCTCTGACAGGTGTTCCTTCAGCCATTCTAGTATTCATGATGGTCCTTATAACAGCTGGCCTGCTCTTGTCTGCGAACATTTCTGACAAGGACATCATGATTTCGTAGGCTGTGTCCATATTCTCGTGCTGTGTTTGCAACACGTTGGACATGGAAGCGAGCATGTAGCATTTAGCCATGTTGTTCGCTTTCTTCCACTTCCTTTCAGCCTCTAACTGGTCATCAGTAGAATTGGGATCAATATCAGGACAATTTTCTACCAAGACATACTTGTACTCCTCAGCAGTGAGTACTATGTCAAGATTTCTCTTCCAATCTACGTAATTAGGGCCGGTCAACTTGTTCTCACGAAGAATACTCATCAACGGGCTAAAAGAATCTTTACCCATCTCTCTCTGGATATAAAATGGTTTATAATTAGACAGGCAGTATATATGTAACATGCATATGGTGCTTGTTATAAAAGGAAAAACATGCACAAAACTTTTTACATTATTTCAACCCTAAACATAATGTATCAGTGTTTCAACCTCCTCATAAACCCTCCATCGAAAGGATGGCCGAGCCTACAGTAACGTTGAATTAAGCTCTTCTTATTTGGATTATCACTATCTGGATACATATCCAGTGACAGTCCAATCACTGATTGGTTTGACCTCATAAGACAAATAACTCTATCTCCTTGAAGAGATTATTACCGCCTTATGTCAAGTGTATTACCATCTCTTATGAAAAATTCCCAGAATGTCCAAATCTAGAAGTGAGCTTTGGTAAAGAACTCCACCGAAGGGATGGCCGCTCCCACCAACACTTCATTGACATTCTATAGAAGTGATCTTTAGTAAAGAACTCCACCGAAGGGATGGCCGCTCCTACTAACACCTCATTACGAATATTCACTTTAGTTCACTCACTAACCCATCGAAGTGGTCTTTAGTAAAGAACTCCACCGAAGGGATGGCCGCTCCCACTAACACTTCTAATGAGATTAATATGAACCGAGAATGGAAAGTCGTGGGGTTTTTCCTAAACCCCTCTCCCACTTGATAATTTATCACTAGGGTTTATAAACTTTCCTTTGATCTTTACTTCGTTTTCTCAAAAGCTCTTTTTAAAACTAGCAAACTTGGTTAATTAAATTCATGACTCAATGACTCAAGTCATCTTGAAAGTAAATAACCTTTGCATTAAAACATTTGAGAAAAACCCTTAATAGAATCAAAAACCTAATTAGGGTTTTGGGGAACCCTTAGGTAGCAACTAATTAGATTTTGAGTTTAGTCTATTTTGGAAACAAAGGGTGCCAACCCTATCCAATTTTAAACCTTAGACAATTAGAAGGTGCTGGTCTAAGTTCCGTTTAAAACCAATTGAGCAAACAAAAACATACTAATTTTAGAAAGATGGCATTTTTAGATCCTAATGGTGGCCATGTTTCTAGGTGACAATTATAGCAATTATATAAAGCATTCAACCATGCATTCCATATATAAAAGCAAATAAAAGTATGCAATCCTTGATGGCTCCCTGTCCTTAGGATTTCAAATCCTAATCGAATTAGGACTCCTCATGCATCTAGAAGTCTTGACTCCTTCATCTCCAAGGATTTCAATTTCTTGCAACCTTCTTGTCTTGAAACTTTCCTTTTCATGCTTGTGTCCATAAATAAATTTATACAAGCAAACCCATGAAAAACAAAACAAAAATTACATTGGAGATTCCTATGCTTTTCAAAAAAGCTTACATCAAGACTAGTTGGAATAAAATTAAGAAAACTTTACAATTTCCTATGATCGCTAACCGCGCAATCGTACACTTTCCAACTAATAAAACAAACATCCAAATCCACATAACATACATGCGAACCATCAAGGATGCTAATTATGGCTGCAACCAAATAAGTTAGTGCATAATGTACAACATGATTCAGATCTGGAAAAATTAATTCCAGCCATCCAAACATAACCAGCATACAAAAATACAGCACTAATACAAATCTGAAATAAATTTCAGCAGGGTGCCACAATGCCCCTTCTAATCTAGGATTAATAAATCACATCATGGGATCATGATTTCGCATGGAGTGGCTCTGATACCACTGAAGGAAACCGCGATTCAGATCTGAAACTTCTCATATAGAGACAACTATGGCTGATACAAAGCATGACAGATTTTAAAAAATCTGATTTCTGCACTATGCAGCGGAAATCAGCCATAAAGAATCGCGTAGAAACTCCATGAAATCATAATCAACATGTGTCTAATTAAAAGGAGATTATAGAAGACTATTACCTCAAAGATTTGCAAGCTTTAAACCTCTGAAAATCTTATGCAAAAGGGACAAGATCAGGTCTGCAATCAGCTACTATGCTGCAGGAATTTCTGCAGGAATTATTCTTCTTCTAATCTTCTCCTCTATCTCACTTCCAAATCTGATTGGCTAAGGTGGTGGAACCTTAATCTAGGTTTTTGAGATGAGTTTCTAGAATCATATGAGATGGAAATCTCCTCAAGAAAGAAGAGAAACAAGGGCTCCACGTTTTGGGCTTTGTTCTTGTGTTTTAAGGTCATTCACGCCCAAGGGAAGCTTCCTCCTTTTATGAAGATTGCAAGGAATCCTTTCCCATTAAGTCTCTCCTACTAATTCTCTTAGAAGTCCTAAAAGGAAAGCTCAATCCTAAGATTAATTTCCTCTTAGAAACAATCCAAATTAGAAAAGGAAACTATGATGAATATCCCTTAAACTTAGCAATTAGTAATCCTAGTTGTGCAACAATTACTAATTTAAGTTTCTAAGGGAAACTCTATTATAGGAATACTTATCCAAGGAGGAGTCCAACCTTCCAAGTAGAGAGACCTACTCAAAGTTGGAGACCCTACACTAAGAAATCCCTTTGTTGGACGTCCCACATGCTATGGCCCACACTATGGCCCACATGTCCATAATTTGTCTAGAATTAAATTCATGTATGCCATCAAGGCCTATTTGAATTTAAATTCAAAATTATTTTTCCATAAAATAATTCAACCTCATCTCCTAATCATATTAGGAAACCATGCCAATATAGGAAAGTGACTAGAGAAGGGACCAAAAGACATATTTGCCCTTGGCTCCCAAAATGACCAAAATGTCCATGCTAAACCCATAGCAACATTAAGACCATTTTAACCTTAACTCATTCCACTAGAGAGTTATGGTTGCACTCCAGGGACAAATATTAAGTATGAAATAAGCTTGTCATAAAATGACTGTTGTCTCCGACCTACCAAGTGCAATGACCTAAATGCCCCTCTATGTAACATCCTTAATCGAGTCAGGTTATCCAATGTACTATCAACCTTCTCGATTAAATCTCAAACCTTAGAACTTCATATCCTTGACTTAATCATCATCCTGATATTATTCTCTTGATCCAGGGAGCGACCCACAAGTTCAATATCAATATGGAACATCCATATACTAAGATCTTAGATTTTGATGATCAATCGGATAATTCTAAGGGGACGATCAATCCATCAGTAGATGGCATAGATTCTATATTGCATTTGCATGTCCCAACTGATCAAGCCCGAGTATCTAACTCACAGAGCTGTTGACCCAAGAAAAGAATCTCACCCATAGTGAATTAAAGCACAAGAACTTGAATTCGTCAGTTCATCCACAAATGCTCAAGATTAAGAGCACCGGTCACTTAGTAGCATGAGGTGATTGATCTCTCTCTGTGATAGTACTATTTTAGAGATCACACCTACAATGGTCCTGTTCAATGCATGACACATGCACTAATGAGATAGATCCGGGAAAGCCCTCCCGTGACTTAGGTATGTCACCCTATATAGGAGAGTATCTCATTATAACTTATACCAAGATGAAGTGCCCAACTCCATCTTTCAGTTATGAACTAATCTGTTGTTTCCAATATCCATGAATCAGACCTATCTGTGTGAAGCCACTTCACACCTGATTCAATTATTAGAAAACAATGGGCCTTACACACAACCATACATATACACATGTTTATAGAGAAAGAATCATTTCAATATATATAACCAATAAATATCCAGTAACAGAGAGAAAAATGCAGCTAGTGGGCTTTAGGGCATACACCAATCCCAACACAAACGGGCCAAAACCCTATGGTCGCCCTGGGTGCATGGTCCCCCGGCGACCCTACAAATCCGGGTCGTCGGATTTTGCACCAAAATACCCGATTTTCGATCCTTTTCGCGTTTCGGGTGTTCCTGGCTATGTGATTTTCTGAAAATCCAATGTTTGATCCTTGAAAACGACTGATCTTCGTCGACATCTTGGACCCGCCGTCAAAAGCATGAAATCATCACCGATCGTTCCAAGATCGCCAACCGGCTGACAAAGAAAGTGCACTTTCTATCCCACCGATCGTGAAATTGACAAGACAGATGTCACTGGCCCACCAACATCAACTAATGTCTGAAATTGCATCGCAATCCGACATCAAACAATGCGTGGGTCCACCTGTGATGATCGCAAGAAGAATCTCAAAAGACGCGGCGCGGCCCGCGACTTTTCACATGCCTTGGCGACCACTTAATGTCGTTAATTGACCTGTTTATGACAACTTAATGCGGTCATTAACTCATTATTTTGGACGGCCCAATCAGATTCAAGCATTTGGGAACTACAAGTCCAAGCAATCATGGCAATTAACCCAAGAAACTCCCATCATCATGAAGCATAAAGGCAATTAAAAGCCCACTACCTTCATCGGCCAATCACAAGCCATGAAAAAGGAGTTACAAAATCAACTTGTAACTCCTCATCAATGCTCTCATCATGGCTATCAATGCCCATAACCACCCCATGGCTACCAAAAGCGTATAAAAGGAGATCCATTTCCAAGAGGAGGATCATCGACATCTATCGACTTGAAGTTCTACACTTCTCCCAAAGAAATCCAGACGAAGTCCTGCTGCTCTGCTGCAAAGAACACCACAAGGTGATCAACGTCCCTTGGGGGGCCACCCCCCCAAGGTCACCTCCTTCTCCAACATGGCCTAAACGCGGCTTTTCAGCCCGTTTACTCGGTTTTTCATTGGATATAGGACCTTCTCTTGGTCCTTGTCCTTTAAAAAACTGAGGTTATGAGCCAAACCAAAGAATCAAAGCATCACATGTTCTCATTTAAAGGACGATGGCGAAGTCCATACATGACTTGCGACCGTCGATCTCAACGTGTCCCCACAATCTCCTGAGAAGTTAGATCCCTTTTCTTACTTTTCTATTGTAGTTTATATTTCTTAAAGAGACAAAAAGAAATCACAATCCTTGTCTTTCACATTTGATGAGTTTTGTAAAATCGCCTTTCACGGCAAACTCGCCTTTTACGGCAAACAAACAAAAACGCCTCATACGGCATTCTAAAAAAATAAACTTGTCTATTTTCTTAATATTTATGCAATTTGAAAAGTTAGAAAAAAGGATTGATTTCCTTTCCACTTGTGAAGGTGAATCTCCGGATTATCACCATTCCAAATTCCAAGTAGAAAGTAAATCTGGCATACCCGTACAAAAATGTTAATGCTCGAGATTTTCCCTCCTCCGCCGAGACTCAGGTCAGCCCCCGAGGTGCGGAAGGAAAGGACGGAAGATTTCTTTCGGGTCCATCACAATCTATTAATGAAAATAAAAGGGGCTTAGAGAATTCATCATGCCTTGCCCTTTCACGGGAAAGGAAACCATGATGCCCTTTAGTAGTTACCCAAAATAACCAATAATCATCAAAAATAGAAACTTGTGGGGCCACATAGAGAGGAGAACAACCTGCATGGTTAGTATCACATACACAATAGGGACTAGGGTTAAGAAGCTACCATCTATCATCTCATGATGAAAAACCCAGACTGCCAAAAAGAAGAATTTATGCACAATGTGCGCACGAATGAGGTGGAACCCGCTCGAGCGCCCACTTCACAAAACGTGGGTCTACTCGAGTGCTCAAATGGCAGTGGCTGAGTCCACTCGAGGCCTAAACTCGGGTTTTTGCAGAAAAGTCCAATATTTGCCTGAATTAGTCCCTTTTCGTGCATATAGACAACATAATACATACAATATAACATCAAAACTGATCCATGCACAACCCTAGATCTATCCATTCCACATCTCATGTACATATTAGATCTAGAAGACCGATCAAACGCGATGAGAATATAGGGATAACTCTGATACCAATTGTTGGAAGTAGGTGGGCCTCGTGGATATGTATTCAAAACTTTTGACCCACTTGATACAGGGATCAAATATCCATCAGGCCAAAAACCACATCCCAAGATCTAAAAACCCTAATCTCATGCATTACGATCAAACATTCATCAAGAAGATAGATAAAAAAACAACAAGCATAACTAGATTTACTAATTCAAATAGATAATAGATCTATACCTTTGGAGCTTGGTTGTGCTCTAATCGAGAACTTGATCTCTGCGAAACTGTTTTTTGCAAACTTTGATCTCCCTTGCCTTTATGTTATTCCACGCTATGACCCTCTTAAAGTACTTCTAAAGGAGAATGGTGGGATCTCCAAGTAGAAGAAAACCTTAGATCTCTAGTATGAAACCAAAGGAGAGAGAGGAGAAAAAGAGAGAGGAACTCGAAAGATTATTATGTGTAGTGATCTCTAGCCCTCACCTCTTATTTATAGTTTATGGCATAACTCCTCTTAAACCAAGATTAGAAGTCTCACTTCAATTATTAGTAAGTATCCTACTCTTCCTTTCCTTAAGAGTTCTAATGAAATTAGTCACCTTCTCTTATTAGGGCTAGCGTGGGGACCATTAGGGATTCCTTAGAATCTAGCTCCAACTAGGAATCTGGACCCCACATCTCATGTGAGCTCCGGACCAGTTTATTGCAAATAAGTCCACTAATTAAATGCAATTACACTCCAGTCTTAAGAATAATTACAAGAAGACCCTAAACTTCCCAATTGCTACAAGTAGGTGAGTTAGAACTTAACATGTGATCATTTATTCAATTTTCATTCTACATTTTCTTTTTCATTTTTTTTAGGAGATTTAAAAAACAAAATTTTTTTCCTATTGTTAGGTTAGAAGAGTGTGAAAGAAAATTGCAATTGCCATGAAGTTCTCAATGAAAATCACATCTTTTGCAATGGATGAGTAAATCATTGGGTCAGAGTGTCAGATGAAGTTAAGTTTTTCTCATCGTCAATCTATGTGATATTTTTCTCTCTTGCGTATTGATTATAATAATAAATCTGCCTTTTGTCATTGACAACCAATGTTATTCAATTTTTTTTATTTGAACAATTCTTTAATCATGTATGTTTTCTTAATAGATTATTCTTAGATTGGAATTCTTTGATAATCTATCTTTGGTTAATATGTGATATTTAGCTAAGTTCATAATTTCATTAGGTGAAAGATATTTTTGCCTTAAATAAATTGTGAAAAATTGTGCTCTTTGATAGATAAATTATCCAAATCAGAAACATTGATTTGTTTCTAATTTAAAAGATTTTTAGGATAAATTTATTTTATCGATTGCATAGAAAGATGGTGGGACTACTTAACGGATTCATGATATTCTGATTTGCATTTTCACATATTTTATTTCTGCACTTTAGATCTAGAATTTTCTCAATCTTATTATTGTTTGTTTTTTTTTCTATATCTCTCTTGTCATTATCATTGATTAAAAAAAATCTACAGTGAAGGTGTCCGGATTCAATGTATCTGCAAGATAACCGGAGTTATAAAAGGAACCCAAAGAAAGCATACTTGACATACTCCCTCCCTTGGACGTCAATTATTACTCTTTTTCTTCTTTTCTTAATTAATAGAATTTAAGAGTTACTTTTGGGTATTCTAGACCCCTGTTCCAGAACTAGGTTAGAAAAGTGTGAAAGGAAATTGTAATTGCCATGAAGTTCTCAATGAAAATCACATCTTTTGTAAAATAAAATAAATATGAAAGAAAAACTACTTTCGCCGGTATTCTTGGTTACATTTAGCGTATGCAACAAGCCCTTAAGTTCCTAGGTTACCTTAGTGGACAAGTTGTGCCTTTTGAGGGTTTGCAGTGAATCTACCCACAAAATTCTTCTTTTTTTAATTCTTTTTCTTCTTTTTTTTTTTCCATCTGCAAAGAATGATTAAAACTAACAAAATCAAGGGAAACTTCTTCCAAGAGAAAATTTATAAACACCGACTTTTCTCGAATCTCAGAATTTTCAAAGACAAATATTAAATTCGGTTCACCAATCTCATCTTTTGGTCAGAAACTCCCAAAATCATGCTAATTGATCATGCACGGTGAAAAGTACGTGTCACGACCCCGGACAAGGGTTGAGGCCCTAATCCGGTGCCGTAACGTTTCCCACAGGTTCCCGCGGCGAGGATTCCACGCATATTTCGAATCATGTCACTATCACACATAAAGATTTATTTGCAGAAGCGAGTGGCAAACATACAAGTAACATCACACATAAGATAGAGTATAAAAGAACTCATGTCAGAGGGAGAAACATAACTAGCATGCCCATAAGTTTAAGTTTAAAGTTGGGCATCACACAAACATAAAGTTATGTTTTACATATCCCAAAAGATTGCCAACAAAGGCTAATAACAAAGTTCCCAAAAGTGTTTCGCATCTTAAGACCCAAAGCAACATCTAGATGACATTGTTTGGCTACCACTCACGTTCAACAGGATGCTCAATAGCCGCCTCCTCGTGCTCCTCCTCAAGGGCAACGAAACCTGGATTTGAACACCAAAACGAAAGGGTCAGACACAACGGTCTAGCAGGCAAAAGAATAAAGTACAATCATGCTATAAATCAATAGTTTTGAAATTAAATAAACGATATGTATGATGAAGAGAAGCCAAATAAAACAAAGCATCTCAATGATGACATCATTTATAAGATCAAATGTTAAATCAAAATGACCATTCGAAAACAATACCGGCAAAACAATACCTTGGCAACCACATGGAGCTACATTCTCCGTCATGAAATGGTGAAGGGAGATACTATCATAAATTATAGTAACTCAGTATAACTTAGAACTACTCACGAGTCCCACCACGAAACGGGCTAAATAAGCAAGCAAGCACATACGATTTAAGGACACAAGGTGGCAAATCAAACCGACAATGGTCGTCCAAGCTGAGTGGAGCCGACCCAAAATACACACGCTTTCAAAACAATGTTTGACACTTTCAAACCCGGGATTTACTCACTCTATATTCAAGTACACGCACACTCGTTCATGAAAGTTCAATAAATAGTAGTCCCGACACAATGTGTATAAAAACACGATTCACGCGATGATTCCCAAACATGTTTTAAATCAAAACCTTGAAAACATTCTTTTCAAGATGATACAAATCTCAAAACGAGAATTTGGTTTAGAAATCACAATTCCAAATCATAATCTTCATCGAGACCTTGAGACCATACCCGTCAAGTCATATATACTTTGAAATCCCATGTCAATCATTCGTTAAGATGGTACCTAATTTTTAAACGACATTAAGGATATCAAGGTGTACACATCGACCAAGAAGGGTCTACAAGTGATTGGGATAGAAACCCCTCCAATCCTCTTCAATCCCCAAAACTCCCTAGGAAGTCGGTCACCTGTTGGCTGGTAGGCTGCTAGCTGCCTAGGACCAGGTCGGCTAGCCGACTAGTAGCCAACTGGTGACCGCCCCATTAGAAACCTAAGCAACCTCCTTACTGATCTGGTGACCGCACAGGTCACCTGTCTGCTAGCTCACTGTTGAACGCCTGCTGACCGCTTAGTTAGCGCAATTTGGTTTTGAACTATTTTCAACCCCCCTTTTTTCTTCCAAAACATTTCTCTTACAACTAACTCACTTCTTTCTCTGCAATAAACTGAGCTCAAAAACTCCTCCAATTCATCATTCAACACTTCAAATCCAACACAACCAAATCTCCTTCATTCACTTCACAATTTCCAACAATCCAAGCATAAAAATACCAATTTAAATGAAACCAATGACAAAACTGAATTCAATGAAATGCATCAAGATTTATGCGCATTAAAACACATATTCAGTAACTAAACTTCAAGACAAAACAAGATTAAACATAGTTAGTTCAACAACAAGAAATCAAGAGGAAAATCCATAAATCAACACATGCACATTCATATTTCATTCATTCACTTGCTTGGCTCAAAATGCACTCAAAGGTAGTCTCCCAACACTCCTCTCTACATCTGAACTCCAATCTATAAGAAACCTTATGAAAATAGCTCAAACTTAAGGAAATCTTGGAAGAGAAAGGGTTCCTCCATAGGAAGCCTTGCATGCAATTTAATGGAGCTCTAATGGGCTCCAAAAAGTCGTGGATGGAAGATGGAAACCATTGCTTATCTCTAGAAGCTCTAACAATGGAGAGAAGCCTCAAGAGGAAGATGATCCCAGCTGAAATCTCTTGAAAATGGTTCTAAAAGGAAGCTTGGAAGATGAGGGAGTGATTGTCACACTCAAATCTTCATTTTTGTCAAAGAAATCTCAACATGCAAAGGAGAGAAGGAAGGAAGAATGGGCTAATTCTCTCCCTGGACTTAGCTGATATGAAGCATACAAAATGAGAAGTGAGAGAGAAGGTACATGTGGGCTTCATTTGAGTTGGGTGGGGTGTGGGCCCTATGAGGCCAAATCACTTCAAAGCTGTGGAAACCCATCATGCGGGTCCCGGATGAGAACGACGAAACAGAGTAAAATGATCCTCGAAATATCTAGTTTTCAAAAATATAATTTTCACATTATTTTACAAACATTGAAATTCATGCACAGATTTCGAGGTGAAAAGTCTGTTTGCCCTTTTTACTAAAAAATGTGATTTTAGAGTTTCGAAAACGAACGAAGAGAACATAAAAGTTGTAAATGTTATTTTGACAAATCAAAGGAGTTAAAGATAATGATTTTCTAAATATCAAGAATTAATTCTCCCCAACCGCACACGGGTCCCACAGGCCACCTGATGAGTTCACAAAAATACATTTTCATAGTATTATTTTATGAGTTTTTAAAGATAAAAGAACTCAAAACACTATTTTTAGTAGAAAAACAATAAATTTCTCCCCCATCATGCTTTGCTCATATCTTTCCATTATAGATGGTCATTTGTATGCATTTATATAACTTCTAATGGCTTCCATACAAAATATGTTCAAAAATACTCTCAATTATGTTGACTTCTTTTTGTAGGTGTTAATTGAAGATTAATTTGAAGATTAAAGTTGAGATTCAAGAGTTAAAGAGAGTAAGGATAAGTTTGGAAGACAATTGGATGAAGAAATGACAAAGTTAGGCCAATAATAAGAAGAAAAATGAAAGACCTGGGTTGGTATTTTGACCATATCTTTTTACTCGGGTGTTCGATTGAGGTGATCTCAGAAGCATTGGAAAGCTTATTCTAAGATCTACAAATCATATTTCACAACATTTTTCCCAATTCGGACGTTTCGGGGGTCAAAATCGCACATCAATCTGGGACCTGTTTTCTAACATGGGATCACATTCATATGTTCATATTTCCATACTTGTGAAGTCCCACATTGGAAAGAAACCAAAATAGAGCAAGGCAAATGTATCTATATAAGGAGGGGAGCTCTAAGCATTAAAACACAAGCAAGGAGAGCCTCCTCCTCTTTACTTAAGCTTTTCATGTAATTGAGAGCAAATTGTAGAGAGAAAGTGAGGAAAGCCTTGTAAAATTTGAAGATTTGTAATGAAAGCTTTATCTTCTTCAATGGGTGGCTAATCACTTGATTGGATCTTCTGGATGAAGCTAAGTTAATACTATTCCTTTTGCTTATGCTCTTAATTTCCTTTATTTATGTGCTTAACATGCTAGAATAGATTTTTCTTTATTGCAATGTGCTACCTTCCATGCTTATTTTATTTCTTAGCATTCTTTTTACTATCTATGCTTAGGTTTGATAAATCATGCTTAGGAGTTAATATCTTTTGATGGTTTATGCTTACTTTTGATAGATAGTCATTAGGAATCTTTTCTTTTATGAAGGGAAGAAAATCTTAGCTATTAGATTGTTAATTTCTATCTTTGAGTTTTAAAGTTATATTTTCCAAATCTAAGCATTGATTTGTCATTAGATTTGAGTCTTTGTTTGGGAAAAGATAAGAGCATTAGTATTGGATTAGTGTTACTTAGTGGATTCTAGATGATTCAATCTATCAATTAGTGTTGTTTCTTGCTTATTTTACTCACTTTAGTTAGATTATATTCACATTCTCACACATTTATTCACTTATGTTAATTCTCACACTCCATTTATCTATTCACACCATCAATTTCACCTTTGATTTTACACTATTAGCACATTTCTTTTTATGTCTATCCACTCATTTTCTATCTTGTTCTCCTTATTAGTTAGTTTTCATGGATGCTTTTAGTTTCTTTTTATCTTGATCTTGCACTTATTTTCACGCACTTATTCACTTGATCTATCTAACATTTCTTCATTGTTCTTGTATTAACCTTGTCATTTTGTTTTTGTTATTAACTTTGTTATTCTTGTTACTAATCTTGTTCTTGATTTGTTCTTACTTGAGTTTTTCTATTAACATCTCTTTGTTATTTAGTTTCTTATTTTCTTTTAGTTTGCATTCTTTTATTTCCATTGTTATTATTTTGATTTGTATTTCCATTGTTTTTGTTATCTCATTTGCATTTGTTAGCTATATTTGAATTGATAATCCTTTTCATTGATCATTGTTATTTTCTTTGTAACGATCCTCGTGGGAACGATAATCGGACTTCCATAGTCTATATTACTTGAGACAACCGTATACTTGCGGGAATTGACAAACAAGTTTTTGGCGCCGTTGCCGGGGATCAGCATACATAGAAATACTTGATTTTAAGGATTTTCAACTTTCATATAGCTTAGTTGCATTTTTATTCTTTCTTTTAGTTTTCATTGCGGATTCTATACATTTTCTTTGTTTGTATTTTCAGAGATTCCGCGATTGGAGCAAGTAAAGAAGAAAAGAGCAACCAAAGAATTCTAACTTAGGAATTTAAATTGCTTTCTTAGAAACTCTTGTATTAGGATTCATTTCAAGTTTGTAATAATTTTTTTTAAAGTTCATTTAAGTGTTCAAAGTATTGTAATAATTAAGAAGGAGGACGGTTGGACGATACCGTCGCAGCCCCCCAAGTTCGTACACCAAAATTGGTGTCGGTGGCTTGGGTCGACTTCAACCGATCTTCCCCCAATTTAGTTTGGGAGGTGCGTATTTTGATACACCCACGCATCCCCCGTTAGTGGGTCAATTTTGTTGGTTGTTTGATTGTTTAATTGCTTTGTAGTGCTTAATCATTTTAAAATACACAAAGTAATTTGGAAAGCACACACTTAGTAAGGGCAATCATACCCCCAACAAGATAAGGATTGGATTTCATCACCATTTCCTTGCCCATAGGAACTCATTTTCCTCACTACTTAGGAATTCTTAGCCTTTAATAAAATTTGAGTAGAAACATGACCATAGGACACAAGCTCATTAGGAGAAGACCATCAAAGGTTGTACCATTTGCGCTCCTTGACGGAAATCGGTGCCTAGAATAGCCTTGTCCCTTAAGGGAGACAGTTCATCTGTTCTAGGAGTTTGGTATTTAAGTGGAACCTTTGCCACGTGCATCGTGATCCCACCAATCCCCTGGGGGCTTGCCTGGCCGACTACGTTTCATAGGACCGGATTGGAGGCCTAGGTGTACTCTTCACAGTTAGGAGCTGTCTAGCTTAATCTTAGGTAGCCTTAGTTAAGCATAGTTTGGTTTAAAAAAAAAAAAAAAAAAAAAAAAAAAGAGATCACTTTGTTTTGCTTGTTTGTGTTTAAGCATTAATCCTCCTTCATCTGAGCGGACCATCATTTTTGGAGTTGATAGGTAGTTTATGCACAATTGGTTACGTGTGCAGGGTCGTTTAGAGAGCTTCAATTTATTTGATATCCCTATGGAGAATTTTACGGACCCCATTGCCATTG
Organism: Umbellularia californica; assembly: GCA_028538565.1. NCBI lineage: Eukaryota > Viridiplantae > Streptophyta > Magnoliopsida > Laurales > Lauraceae > Umbellularia > Umbellularia californica. Next base: position 34,722,125 of record JAPQWN010000005.1, on the reverse strand, counting down.
AGGAAATGGCTGACGGAAACCCACAAACCCAACCCATGACTCTTAGGGAGTACATGTACCCAACCCGATCTACCCAGCCCTCATGCATCATCATACCTGCCACAAATGCCTCATTTGAGCTGAAATCCGGCTTAATCCAGATGTTACCAATTTTTCGAGGGGTGGAAAATGAGAACCCATATCAGCATGTGAGAGAGTTTGAGGAAATCTGTGGAACCATGAAGTATAACCATATGTCTGAAGAGGCCCTTAAGCTTAGGTTGTTCCCGTTCTCGCTGAAGGAGAAGGCAAAAGCATGGCTTTATGCCTTACAGGCTAATTCCATAAACACATGGGAGGGACTAGTCGAGGCCTTTTATAAAAAGTTTTATTCAAAACAGAAAACGGCCTTCATTAGACATACCCTGAACAGCTTCCACCAACTGGAGGGAGAAACCATGTATGAGTACATGGAAAGGTTCAAAGACTTATTGTTGCAATGCCCACATCACGGATTCGAAAAGATCCGGCTAGTCCAAATCCTTTATGAAGGACTAAACTATCCCACTAAGACCATGGTGGAGTCTTTCTGCAACGGAGTATTCACCCAAAAGACAGCTGACCAAGCTTGGACATACCTTGAGGAGGTAGCTGAGAACACTCTCCAATGGGAACCTATCAGAGAGGATCCCAAAAGACCCATTGTTGCAGAAAGAAGGGGCATGCATAGAGTGGAACCCAAATTCGAGGCCGAAGCCAAGTTGGCTACGTTGACTAGGAGATTAGAAGCCCTTGAAATGAACCAAACCTGTCAGCAGACCACCCCAAAGACCCTGGAATCATTAAAGATGAGCCAAGCAGTTAGTGATCCTACTGCCCCACCCTGCACCAATTGTGGAGATTTTACCCATCCTGGATCCCAATGTAGAGCATTGTTTGGTCAAAGTCAAAGTGAGAGTATGGAGGAGGTGAGTGCACTTTACCAGAATACTAGATATGAGCGGCCGAGGTATGATCCATATTCTAATACATACAATCCTGGTTGGAAGGATAATCCTAATTTTTCATGGACCAAAGGACAACACCAAGGAAACCCTTCTCAGCCAATGGCCCAGCATATGCCACCTCCGGGATACCAAAAGCCTCAAGTACCCCAAGTGTCACAGGGGCCACCAATGGTCCAAGGTTATCAGAATCTTAATTCTCAGAATCAGCAGATAACTTCTCTAGAGGACACAATGAAAATGTTGGCCCAAAATACCCTCCAATTCCAGCAAAGCACTACTCAGAATTTGAATGCTAATACCCAGTCCATTGCCAAGCTGGAATACACTGTCAGCCAGTTGGCCAGGTCATTAGCTCAAAGAGACAAGGGTGCCTTTCCAAGTCAGCCCGAAGCCAATCCCAAAGGCCAAACTTCAACAGGCCAGTTTGTTGTCCATGATGACAAGGGCAAAGTCCATGAGCAAATCATTGTAGTGCATGCAGTTACCACACGTAGAATGGCTGCAAGGGAGGTTGACACACTAGAAGAGGACCCTAGGCAATCTGAACGGACCCAAGTGAGGAGGGAGCATATAGTTTTGGAAAAAGAACCCGAGGAACCAAAGAAGGACCCAGAGCCTACTAAGGAACCTGAACAACCAATAGGAACTGCCTCACCGAGTGAGAATGAGCCCCCTCCTAAAACCTTTGTTCCCAAGGCCCCATACCCTCAGAGGCTAGGTAAAATGAAAAATAATGTCCAGTTGGATAAAATCCTTGAAGTGTTCAAGCAAGTGAGAATTAACATTCCACTGTTAGAAGCCATCCAACAGATCCCGACTTATGCCAAAGTCCTCAAAGATTTATGCACATTCAAGAGAACAACCAATGTACCCAAAAAGGCCTTTTTAGCCCAGCAATGCAGTTCTATCATTACCACTTCGACCCCAATCAAATACAAGGACCCTGGGTGTCCTACAATTTCTTGTCAAATAGGGGATCATCACATAGAACAAGCTTTGTTGGACTTGGGTGCGAGTGTCAATCTGCTCCCGTATTCGATATACGAGGAGTTAGGTTTGGGGGATCTGAAACCGACAAAGGTGACCTTACAACTAGCTGATGCTTCAGTTAGGTACCCCAAAGGTGTTGTTGAAGATGTTTTGATCAAGGTAGGTGAGTTTGTTTTCCCGGTGGACTTTGTAGTCCTTGATACCCGACCACCAATTGGAAATATCGTGAAAATCCCGGTAATTTTAGGGAGACCATTCCTTGCCACTTCCAATGCCCTGATTAATTGTCGAAATGGTGTGATGCACCTATCGTTTGGGAATATGACAGTCCAAATAAACATTTTCAACGTTGGCAAGCAACCTAGAGATGAGAGTGATTCTGAAATTTGTGAGGTGAGTTACCTAGAGGAGCTTATTGAGAGTGTAGGATCACAGTTAGTTTGTGAGGACCCACTAGAGGCTTGTCTTGCATATTTTGGAGGTAACATTGATGTTGAGAAAAGCATTAAAGAAGTAAATGCGTTACTGGATTCTGCCCCTGCATTTGAGAGGAGTCAATGGCAACCTAAGCCAGAGATCTTGATTCCATCGGCTGCCCCACCTGTTCCATCAATTAAAGAACCACCCAAGCTCGACCTAAAACCACTACCTGACACCCTCAAGTATGTGTTTTTGGGCCCAGCTGAGACCCTCCCTGTCATTATAGCCTCAGACCTGGAAGAAGTCCAGGAACAACAATTGATTGAGATCCTGAAGGATCACAAAAAGGCTATAGGTTGGACAATTGCAGATATAAAAGGAATAAGCCCATCTGTGGTTCAACATCGGATCCATTTGGAAGAAAATGCAAAAACTTCAAGAGAACCACAGAGGCGTCTTAATCCATCAATGAAGGATGTCGTAAGAGTGGAGGTTCTGAAACTGTTGGATTCAGGTATCATTTACCCTATTTCGGACAGCTCATGGGTGAGCCCAGTCCATGTTGTGCCCAAAAAGTCTGGGATAACTGTTGTAAAGAATGAGGGGAACAAGTTAGTGCCCACAAGGACCCAGACGAGCTGGCGAGTGTGCATTGACTATAGAAAGTTGAACTCAGCCACCCGTAAAGACCATTTTCCCCTCCCATTTATGGACCAGATGCTTGAGAGACTAGCTGGTCATGCCTTTTATTGTTTCCTTGATGGATACTCCGGCTATAATCAGATACCCATAGCACCCGAGGACCAGGACAAGACAACTTTTACATGTCCTTTCGGTACATTTGCCTACCGGCGCATGCCTTTTGGGTTGTGCAATGCACCTGCGACATTTCAAAGGTGTATGATGAGCATATTTCGGACATGGTCGAGCGATTCTTAGAGGTGTTTATGGACGATTTTTCGGTCCATGGGAGTAGTTTCCAAGAATGTTTGCATCACCTGAACCTTGTTTTAGTGAGATGTCAAGAGAAGAATCTTGTTTTGAATTGGGAAAAGTGTCATTTCATGGTAAAAAGAGGAATTGTCCTGGGCCATGTTATTTCTGAGAATGGTATCGAGGTTGACAATGCCAAAATTGATCTCATTTCCAACCTGCCACCGCCAAAAACGGTGAAGGATATCAGATCTTTCTTGGGCCATGCAGGTTTTTATAGACGGTTCATTAAGAATTTTAGCAAGATAGCTGCACCCTTGAGCAATTTGTTATCTAAGGATGTATCTTTTGTCTTCAATGAACCTTGCCTACAAGCATTTGAGCAATTGAAACAGGAGTTGACCTCTACCCCGATAATAAAGTCACCTAATTGGACAATTCCCTTCGAACTCATGTGTGACGCTTCTGACCATGCTCTTGGGGCTGTGCTAGGACAGAGAGTGAACCAATCGCCCCATGTCATTTATTATGCCAGTCGGACCTTGAATGACGCTCAGCTGAATTACACAACCACAGAGAAAGAGCTGTTAGCTGTCGTCTTTGCCCTGGAGAAGTTTAGACCCTACCTGATTGGGTCTAAGGTCATAGTTTACACCGATCATTCGGCCCTTAGGTACCTGTTGATGAAAAAAGATGCGAAAGCCCGTCTGATTAGGTGGATTCTCTTGTTACAAGAGTTTGACCTTGAGATTCGGGACAAGAAAGGTTCTGAAAATGTTGTAGCTGACCATCTCTCCCGATTACCTACAGAAATCGAGCAAGAGAGCATCCCTTTGAGTGAAAGTTTCCCCGATGAACAGTTGCTGAGTGTCTCCCATTTCCCTTGGTTTGCGGATATTGTTAACTACCTGGTCACTGGACAGATGCCCGATCACTGGTCCAAACAGGATAGGTCCAAGTTTTTGTCTGAGGTTAAGCATTTCTTCTTTGATGACCCATACCTGTTCAAGTACTGTCCAGATCAGATCATTAGGAGATGCATTTCGGAAAAGGACTATTTAAGTGTGATATCCTTCTGCCATGACCACGCTTGTGGTGGGCATTTTAGTTCTAAGAAGACTGCTGCAAAGGTGTTGCAGTGCGGATTTTACTGGCCCACCCTTTTCAAGGATTGTCACACGTTTTGTTTGCACTGTGAGCGTTGCCAGAAATTAGGCAGAATTACGCGGAGGAACATGATGCCCTTAAATCCGATGCTTATTGTGGAGATTTTTGATGTCTGGGGCATAGACTTCATGGGTCCATTTCCGAGTTCCTTCGGCAACTTATACATTTTGCTTGCTGTAGATTATGTCTCCAAATGGATAGAGGCGATTCCAACCAGAACAAATGATCGTCACGTGGTTATTAAATTTATTAAAGAAAACATCTTTTCTAGATTTGGTACCCCCAGGGCAATTATCAGTGATGGTGGGAGTCATTTTTGTAATAGCACCTTCGAAAATCTGATGAAAAAATATTCTATCACTCATAAGGTTGCTACTCCATATCATCCACAGACTAGCGGACAGGTGGAAGTGTCTAATAGGCAAATAAAGCAAATTTTGGAAAAGACAGTCAATCCTACCCGGAAAGATTGGTCTTTAAGATTGACAGAAGCTTATTGGGCTTATCGGACTGCTTATAAGACCCCGATCGGAATGTCTCCATATCGATTAGTCTTTGGGAAAGCATGTCACCTGCAGGTAGAATTGGAGCATAGTGCTTACTGGGCTATCAAAATGTTCAATTTTGATTTAGCTAAAGCCGGTAACCTACGCAAGCTGCACCTCAATGAGTTGGAGGAACTTAGAAATGACGCCTATGAGAATGCCAAGATTTATAAGGATCGGATGAAGAGAAACCACGATCAATCTATCTTGAGGAAATCCTTTGAACCGGGCATGAAAGTTCTTCTGTATAATTCTCGCCTGCATCTTTTTCCAGGAAAACTAAGATCACGTTGGACTGGACCCTTCATTGTGCGTACTGTCTATTTTCATGGGGCAGTTGAGATTGAGAACCCCAAGAATGGGGATGTTTTTAAAGTCAATGGTCAGAGGTTGAAACCTTTTCTAGAGCTTAAGGACAAGGATGTTGAAGAGACTCTTGTTCAGGACCCTGTGTATGTTGCATAAGTAATTTTCAAGGTCATGCCGGGCTGACAAAGTGAAACTTAGCGTTGGTTGGTAGGCAGCCCAATATTCATTTTTTGCATCAACCCATGGTAAGGCGTTCCATTTTTTTTTTTTTTTCTTTCTTACTTGTCCATTTATCATTTCACATTGCATATCATTGAGGACAATGTTTGATTTAGGTTTGGGGGTGTGATACTACATTGCACACATGTATTTGCCTGTAAATATTTTTAAAAAACTTTATTTTTAATTTAAAAAGAAAAAACAAAAAAGAAAAAAAAAATTTTAAAAATTATTTAAAAATTAAAAAAAAAAAGAAAAAAAAATCCATAGGATTTTAACTTGTTAATAAATTTCGAAATCTTAGTTTACCATACTATCCAAATTCAAACAAAAAAAAAGTGTCACAAAATCAAGTATTGGAAAAAATTCTTGCACATTTAGCCACATGAGTGTAGTCCAAGTGAAGAGTGGGCACATCTGAGTGACCCTGACAAATCACTAGTGGAGACTTAACCAATTGAGTGTAGACCCTTTCTATTCCTCCATGGTAAGGTCTCTTCTGCGCTAATTCCGAGTAGAATGAAGAGCTACTCAAACTCGTAGTTTTCGGCACATTTCTTTTATCTCATTAGTGCCTATTTCTTTCCAACCATTGAGGGTATTACCAAAATTGCGAACTAACCTTGACTTGTAGCTTGTGAGCACCTTTCTAGACCTGGTAAAGTGATGATAGGCAATCTAAAATTAAAACCCCATGGCCATTAAAAACCTACCCATAAAAACATTTCCATAGTAACCCTTTTTGAGCCATTATCCTTTATACATTTTTCCTTATAAATTCTCAAAGCTTCTCTACCCAAGTAAAAAGCCTTCGACCCATTGTTTTTGAGAAGTGTAAGAAAAAGATGAGGAAAGAAGGAAGTGTGCATTGTTGATACTTCACATGATCTATCCAAGGAAAAAGTCTTCTCGAAAAAAAAAAAAAAAAAAGAAAGAAAGAAAAAAAAAGAAAAAGAAAAAGAAAAAGAAAAAAGTTGAAAAAAAAAAAGTAAAGTCGATTCGAAGAAAAATCCCTCAAAGAAAACTCAAGACCTTACATTCTTAGAAACTCCAAAACCTCATTTTCCATCTTTTACCAAACCCTTTCCCCTAACCCCATTACAACCAATAAAAGACCTATTGGATTTCAGGAAAAGTTAGGATGTTCAACAAGTGAGAAGTTGAGTGAGCATTTTCACCCTCAGTAAAATGGTTGTTCTTTCCATGAGATAAATTCTCCAAAAATTCCACATTTTCAAAAAATATGTGAGTCCTTTTGCTTTGCCAATACTCACATATAGAGTGATAAGTCAGAAAATCTTCGCAATTTTATTTCCGAGAGTATGACTGTGAGGCTGAAGTCAAAACGAATGGATTTAGCAGGTGATCAAAGTTGTGTTTTCTCAAAACCCAAAACCGCACAAGTGTTGGCTAAACTCACTCAAATACACTCCGAGACTTGAGCATCATGGAAAGATTTTTGACAATTGGATAGTATTCTAAACTTGCTCTCATTTTTATTAGCTTGCTAAAAACCCGAGGATATAAATAAAAAGAATTTTGTGGGATTTATTCGCTGAAAACCCTCACGAGACAAAACTCGTCCACTAGGGGAAACTTAGGGGTTTAAATGGCTTGTTGCACGAGCTAAGTGCAACCGCGATTCCTGCGAAAGTGAGTTAGGATTTTTTATCGTTTTCTGCATATAGTTAGTTTTCTTTTATTTTGCTTGGGACTAGCAAAATGTAGGTTTGGGGGTGTGATGAGTTCACAAAAATACATTTTCATAGTATTATTTTATGAGTTTTTAAAAATAAAAGAACTCAAAACACTATTTTTAGTAGAAAAACAATAAATTTCTCCCCCATCATGCTTTGCTCATATCTTTCCATTATAGATGGTCATTTGTATGCATTTATATAACTTCTAATGGCTTCCATACAAAATATGTTCAAAAATACTCTCAATTATGTTGACTTCTTTTTGTAGGTGTTAATTGAAGATTAATTTGAAGATTAAAGTTGAGATTCAAGAGTTAAAGAGAGTAAGGATAAGTTTGGAAGACAATTGGATGAAGAAATGACAAAGTTAGGCCAATAATAAGAAGAAAAATGAAAGACCTGGGTTGGTATTTTGACCATATCTTTTTACTCGGGTGTTCGATTGAGGTGATCTCAGAAGCATTGGAAAGCTTATTCTAAGATCTACAAATCATATTTCACAACATTTTTCCCAATTCGGACGTTTCGGGGGTCAAAATCGCACATCAATCTGGGACCTGTTTTCTAACATGGGATCACATTCATATGTTCATATTTCCATACTTGTGAAGTCCCACATTGGAAAGAAACCAAAATAGAGCAAGGCAAATGTATCTATATAAGGAGGGGAGCTCTAAGCATTAAAACACAAGCAAGGAGAGCCTCCTCCTCTTTACTTAAGCTTTTCATGTAATTGAGAGCAAATTGTAGAGAGAAAGTGAGGAAAGCCTTGTAAAATTTGAAGATTTGTAATGAAAGCTTTATCTTCTTCAATGGGTGGCTAATCACTTGATTGGATCTTCTGGATGAAGCTAAGTTAATACTATTCCTTTTGCTTATGCTCTTAATTTCCTTTATTTATGTGCTTAACATGCTAGAATAGATTTTTCTTTATTGCAATGTGCTACCTTCCATGCTTATTTTATTTCTTAGCATTCTTTTTACTATCTATGCTTAGGTTTGATAAATCATGCTTAGGAGTTAATATCTTTTGATGGTTTATGCTTACTTTTGATAGATAGTCATTAGGAATCTTTTCTTTTATGAAGGGAAGAAAATCTTAGCTATTAGATTGTTAATTTCTATCTTTGAGTTTTAAAGTTATATTTTCCAAATCTAAGCATTGATTTGTCATTAGATTTGAGTCTTTGTTTGGGAAAAGATAAGAGCATTAGTATTGGATTAGTGTTACTTAGTGGATTCTAGATGATTCAATCTATCAATTAGTGTTGTTTCTTGCTTATTTTACTCACTTTAGTTAGATTATATTCACATTCTCACACATTTATTCACTTATGTTAATTCTCACACTCCATTTATCTATTCACACCATCAATTTCACCTTTGATTTTACACTATTAGCACATTTCTTTTTATGTCTATCCACTCATTTTCTATCTTGTTCTCCTTATTAGTTAGTTTTCATGGATGCTTTTAGTTTCTTTTTATCTTGATCTTGCACTTATTTTCACGCACTTATTCACTTGATCTATCTAACATTTCTTCATTGTTCTTGTATTAACCTTGTCATTTTGTTTTTGTTATTAACTTTGTTATTCTTGTTACTAATCTTGTTCTTGATTTGTTCTTACTTGAGTTTTTCTATTAACATCTCTTTGTTATTTAGTTTCTTATTTTCTTTTAGTTTGCATTCTTTTATTTCCATTGTTATTATTTTGATTTGTATTTCCATTGTTTTTGTTATCTCATTTGCATTTGTTAGCTATATTTGAATTGATAATCCTTTTCATTGATCATTGTTATTTTCTTTGTAACGATCCTCGTGGGAACGATAATCGGACTTCCATAGTCTATATTACTTGAGACAACCGTATACTTGCGGGAATTGACAAACACCACCCCCGGCCCATGCCAGGCTAAATTCAACGGCTCTAAAAAATTCCCAAAGCTATGGAAAATCTATCGAGCTCACAATCTAAATGTCATCTAATCGCACTTAAGATCTAATCTCGGCTTAAACGACGCTAATCAAAGCAAACCTAGGTCGGGGTCTTACAGTGCGTATACGTAAAAGGGAAGCATCAAATGATCCACTAATAACTTCCATGCAAACAATTTTTTTTTAGTCTAGGCCACCTAACCTTATCAAAGAAAAACAGTCTTCCTCTCAAGGCTCCAATGACGGCTTTCGCACTACTGTTTTTTCAAAGGCTACAAATTTTTTTTTTCAAACACACACATGTGATTGTGCAATTTCTAGGTCCCTTAGTCTTTCTAATTAATCCATGTAACGAGCATTAGGCCAATGACTCCCAAGCCAGATGTCTTTATGGCACTATGTATGTAAATACCCCTACGGGCTTACTGGCTCTGGTTAAAAAGGCTACGAACCCAAACTAGTCACAAAAATTTTTATTCTTTTCAAGACTTCTAACTAAATACTCTTTTTTTTTTTTTTTTTTGTAAAGATGTGATTTTCATTGAGAACTTCATGGCAATTACAATTTTCTCTCACACTCTTCTAACATAGTTTTGGAACAAGGCTCCAGAATACCCAAAAATAACTCTTAAATTCTATTAATTAGGGAAAGAAGAGAAAGAGGAGAGAGAGAGTAATAATAGACGTCCAAGGGAGGGAGTATCACGTATGCTTCCTTTGGGTTCCTTTCATAAATCCGGTTATCTTATAGATACATTGAAGCTAGACACCTTCTCTGCGTATTTGATTTATCTTCATTAATAATGTATATCTCTTATTCTTTTTGAATTTGAATGAAGTGGAAGCTTTTGGAAACCTCTGGATGGCTTGGCTAATCTTCAGATGGGGTCCCATAAGTGATGTGCAGTAATTGATTATCAACGGTGTGGATTTAATTGCAATCCCATCCAATAATAAACATGAAAATCTCAAAGCCCATCACTTTGTCAATATAGCTCTGATTTGTACATTGTTGGTGTAAGACCCCGACCCGAGTGAACTCGATTAGTGTTAATTAAGTCATGAGTTAGCTTCAAGTATGATTAGTGGATTTTGATTAAGTTGATAATACAATAGCTTTTGTTATAGATTAGGGTATTTTGAGTGCCTTTGAGATTAGTGGGACCCTTTGGGAGTTCCTTTTTGTGACTTTGCGTGTTGTTGGGGGATTATCCGAGATTCCCATAATTAGTATTTTAACCCTGTTTGAATCATCACGTTAATCTCTACAACTTTCATGTTGGTCCCGTACCCGTTTGAAACACTGAAACCCGACCTTCCTAACTTCAGGGGCAAAACAATCTTTTATACCAAATCTGGACATGAAATTTGATATCCCCGAAACCCTTGAAAAATATACTTTTTAGAAACTAGGAGTTTTGATGATCATTTCTCCCTTCTTCGTCGAACTCATCCAAGATCCCAAAAGTCGTGATTTCAGCCCACAAAGACTTCAAGTGGTGGAGCCCATCTCATTCGCTATAGAAGGAGAACTCTCCTTCTCTTTTCCCTTTTCCAACACGAAAGCTTGAACTCCAAGCTAGGGTTTCTCCTTTCTCTTCTGCTTCTTGCTCATCCATCTCCCAATCTACTACCAAACCTTTGCCAATGGAGTAATGCTTGTCATCATCTCATTCCTCACTTTTAGAGCTCTCTCTTGATGCCATTTGTAGAGGAAACCTCCCATTCCAAGATCTTCATTGAGCTATTCTTGCCCATTTAGAGACTCTACAAGTAAGTAATCCTTCCCGTCTCTTGATATTGTCCTCTCCTAGCCTTGGGGGAGCCCCATTTTCTCTATTACAAGCCCTTTCTTTCTTGTTCATTGTTTTAACCCATTTAGGGTTTGTTTTTGGGGGTTTTTATGTGTAGCTTTGAATTTTGGCTTGGAGGTGTGATTAGAGCTTGTTTTTTGCTAAGCTTGGACCTAAGGCAAGTGGATGAACGGATATTTAAGTATTAATGGATTTTATGAGTAATGTAGATGGTTTTACTCATTTTTTATTTGCATTGATTTTGAAATAAATGCTCATGAATTAATCTTGCTAGCTCATTTAATGTCTTGGAAACATTGGTTTATGGTCTTCATTTATCTCTTGTTAATAGCTCAATGGATCCTTGTGAATGGTGGTTTCTCTTCTCTCTCTCTTTATGGTTGAATGTGAAAAGATAAGAGATGATTGAATGGATTCTTAGTGGACGATTTGATGGAGGTTTATGAGGAGTTTAGAGGAGATTTGAGCATCCCATTCATGTGTAGAAATGAGGCTCAAGGGGACTTGAAAGAAGAGGAAAAATGAAGGAGCAGAACTATCATTGGACTCGGTTTCTAGACAGTTCGCTCGAGTGGACTTGACAAGTCGCTTGAGCGAACAGTCCAAAGAAGGATTCGTGCGATCCAAAGGATAGTTCGCTCGAGCGAACCTTATCTCGCTCGAACGAACCATCCCAGAATCCCATCCAGAGAGTGGTTAGCTCGAGCAAACCGTTATTTCGCTCGAGCCAACTTGAACTGGGCAGGTCCGCTCGAGCAAACCTAACTTCACTCGAGCGAACCCTCTTAGCGAGTCATTCCAGAGAGCTCACCGCTCGAGTGAAATTCAGGTCTGCTCGAGCGAGGGGTACTGTTCACCTGGGGACCTATTCAGAGTGGAAATGAAATGTTTATATGATTGAGAGAGGTTTGATGGGAACCCTATTGTAAGGGGGAAGTGTACAAATAATATATGAAGCCCGTTTGAGAAAGAAACCATGTCTCGAAGATACATATTGTAAGACCCCGACCTGAGTGACACCGATTAGTACTAATTAAGTCGTGTGTTAGTGCTAAGCGTGCTTGATAGAATTGACTAAGTTGGATTAGTATAGTTATCGTTATAGCTTTTGGGGATTTTAAGTGCTTGTGTTAGTGGGGCCCTTGGGGGTTCCCTTTTGATAGCTTTGCGTTAATTTGGGAACTTTCCCGAGACCCCGATGACTTGTATGCCTACCCTAGTTCACTTGTCCCGATAATCCCTACAACTTTCATGTTGATCCCGTAACCGTCCGGAACCCCGAAACCCGATTTTCTTGCATTGAGGGCAAAACAGTCTTTTTACATGAAATATGTACCCAAAACTTGATATCCCCAAAACATGCGAAACATATACTTTTTGGAAACTAGATATTTCGGTGATCACTTTTCTCTTCTTTGTCGATTTCATTCGAGATCCCGAAATTAGTGATTTTAGCCCTTAGAGATTCCCATTGGTGGAGCCCACACCCAACTTGTATAAAAAAAGGAACCCTTCTCCCTCATTCCCCTTTTTCCAGCACAAGAGCAACTAAGACCTAGGGTGTCCATCTCTTTCTTTTCTCCTTGCTTCTCCACCATCAAAGCACCACCCACCTTACCCAAATCAAGAAATGGAAGTCATCATCTTCTTCCTCTCCACTAGTGCTCTCCATTGATATAATCTTTCAAGGGGAACCTCCACTCTAAGGCCTTCTTTGAGATAGTCTTGCCCATTTGAGGAACTTCCTAGTAAGTTTTCCCTCTCAATCTTGTATCATTGTGTTTTCCTAGCTCTAGAGAAGCTCTATCCTCTTTATTGAAGGTTTCTTCTTCATATTCCTTGTTTGACCCATTTTAGGGTTTGTATTTAGGGGTTTTTGTGTAGATTGTATTCTTGACTTGGAGAAGTGACTAGAAGCTTGGATTTCTTGTTAGATACCTTGAGGCAAGTGGAATGATTAGATGTTTGAGCTTTTGAATGTTTTCATGACATGCATAGTTGATTTGTATCGCCATTAATGATTTGTTTTCTTGCATTTAATGTGAAATAAATGCTCTTGAAAATGGTTAGTTGGCTCTTTATTATCTTGAGATGTGGTTATAGCACTTGTTTTATCTCTTGTTTAAGGCTTTAATGAATCCAAGTGGTTGTGGTTATTATTTCTTCTTTTGTGATCGAATGTGGGAAAGAGAATGGAGATGAATGGATGGAATCTTGATGAATATTGTGAGGAGTTTTGATAGGGATTGAAAGGGGTTTTGGATGCCCAAATTTGATAGAAGAAAGGGAGCTCAAGGGAGTGGTAAGAAGTGGAAAGGAGGAGGAGCAGGACTGTCCCGGAACCAGTTTCTGGACAGTTCGCTCGAGCGAAGTGTCCAGAAAGGGTTCCGAACCATTCCGGTGGACAGTTCGCTCGAGCGAACCTTATATCGCTCGAGCGAACCCTCTCAGAGCTCATTCCAGAGAATGGTTGGCTCGAGTGCACTAATTGTCTATTCGTGCCATCCTGAACTGGGCAGGTCCACTCGATCGATCCTTGGTCCGCTCGAGCGAACCCTCCCAGAAGGCGATTCCAGAGAGCACGTCGCTCGAGCGAACTCCAGGTCTGCTCAAGTGATGTGTACTGTTTTCCTAGGATTGTTTGGGAGCAAAGAATGAAAGGTCTTAAGTATTGAGAGAGGTTAGTTGGCATCCCTATTGCGAAGAGAGTACTTATAACCATTGTTTGAAATCCATCCGAGGAAGAGACCATAATCACAGGGAATTCGTTGAAGTTTTGGGAAATCTCAAAGTGCATAAGGAACCAGAATGTCTTCAAATTCAGAGAGTACCAAGTGTCTTATTAAATAGGCATTCGGGATCCCTATTCACTTTGAAATCCCCATGCATCTTGAATTAGTTTTAAACCTCGATATTTTGAAAGTCTATTTCAACTGTTTATTCCAGAAATGTATGAATTATGATTTATCAATTCCGAAATTATTGGATTTATACTTGCACCCTTTTTATTAGTCCCGAGATGCATGCCCGACATGATATGATAGGTGTACTCTTGAGCACCCCGTCTTGCCAGCTTATAGTCTTACACTGGATTTGTTTTATACATGTCTCAATTTATGTGATTTGACCTATGAGTCGGAACCACTAAGCTTGGATGACCTTGTCGATCTGATCTACCGACTTGGAGATCCCTTCCCGTCCCGCCAGCTGTAGCATGGATCCCGATACCCGGTTTATTAACCATGGTCCCATCCCGATACTCGGCTCGCTCCCATGGTTCCCGATATCCGGTTCGCTACCGTGATTCCCGATACCCGGTTTGCTACCGTGGTCCAATCCCGTATTATTGTATATGTATATGTAAATTGGTTGCACCTCCTCACTTTGGTGACTGAGGTCAACACCCGATACTCTCGTCACTTCGGTGATAAATGATTTAGCTTCTTGTGGATGCCATCTTGATTGTTTTCCGATTTCCTTGGTTACCTTACATGTTTAATTACTGCATATGTGTTTTCAATGAAATGATTCGTTTACTTCTTGAAAGTCATTGTTTAAACAGGTTTATATGTTTTCCAAGGTAAAGGTTTTTATTATTAAATGTTTATATCTTTTCACCCACCTGCCAGACCGTCGTGTCTGACCCTTTGCTTTGGTACTCAGGTCCCATTGTCGGTTATCCCGAGGAGGAACCAGAGGAGGCGGTCGGAGAACCGCAACCGCTAGTTGAGTGGCGTGCCGACGATGTTATGTAAACATCCAGTTGTCGAGATGCGAAACATTTTGGGGGTGGTTTGACAGTTATTTTGGTGGATATTGTTTTGTCTATATTGGCCTTTGTGGCCTCTATTTTTGGGAATTGTAATTAAATGTTCTATGTTCAAACTTTAATAGTACTTTTGGGTTACGCTATAGAACATTGCTCATTCTGATACTTGTGATTTAAATGCAATCAGTCTTATTATCATGGAAATGATTCACATGCTCGATTTGCTACACGCTTCCGCAATTGTACAAGATATTTATGTTGTTGTGATATCCTCACCGCGGACACCTGTGGGAAATCTCGTGCATGGGTAATGTGTATTCTTTATTAACCCGTATACGTTGTGGCATTAAACATACTCATATCACCGTTGTTGTTATCTTAATGAGTCCCGATCCCGGATTGGTCCCCAAACCCGGTCCGAGGTCATGACAGACTGGTATCAGAGCGAGACGTGTTTCAGGCAATTAAAATAAACTAGAAATCCTAAGGACGTAACGAGGATTCGTTAGATATCCCGTTAGCTAGAATCGCATGAGCAATGTGTGACCCTATTTTTGATTATTATGTGCTAACAACTTGTTTTGCAGCATCATGCCACCTCGTAAGCGATCGGTAAATGGTAATCCCACGGCGAGCAGCAGTGATTATACCGGGCCAGTTGAGGGTACAGGGCCAGTGGGAGAAGATAGAACTGAAAACATAATGCCAAATCAGTTTCAGCAGATGTTGCAGGCTATGCTTGATTAGCAGCGTTAAGCCAATGAGAATCAGACTAGGCTTCAAGAGCAAATGCTGAAGAAGGATGAGGATCATGCCAGAGGATTGGCAGAGATGCAGAGACAGTTATTGGAGGTGTTACAGAGAAGGCCAGAGCCAGTCCAGCCTCAACCTGCAATTGTCATTAACCAGAGGGAGCATGACCCCAATGCATTGTTCGAGAGATTCAGAAAGAGGGCACCCAAAGATTTTATTGGCTCCAAAGATCCCTTGACTGCAGATGATTAGCTGGACCATACAGAGAATATCTTCGAAGTCTTCAGGTGCACAGGAGGAGAGAGAGTAAAGCTGGCAACGTCTCTATTCACTGGATTGGCAGACATCTGGTGGAAAATAGTAAGGGAAGAGTATGGAACAATGGCTGACGTAGTTGCATGGCAAAACTTCAAGATACAGTTTCATGACAAGTATGTACCCACGCACATCAGGAGACAGAAGGCAGTAGAGTTTCAACAGCTTGTCCAAGGCAATACGACCGTCCAAGAATACCTCACTAAGTTTGAGAGGTTGTCCAGATATGCCCCCGAATTAGTGGACACGATGGAGAAAAAGATAACCAAGTTCCTTGAAGGACTTCACCCCATCATCGAGAGAGATGCTACGGGAGTTATACCACCAGTCACTTTTGAAGAGGCGATCAAGGGAGCATACAAGTTCGAGAACTTCCACCACAAGGTCCTTAAATCTCAAGGCAAAGGACAACAGCAACCCCAGCAGCAGAATCACCAGCAAAGGAATCAGCAGAACAAGAGGCAGAGGCAAGACAATGTGCAACATGTTTGTATCCACTGTGGCAAAAACCATGAGAGTGCCCAATGTCGTACCATCACCGGAGCATGCTTTAGATGTGGCTCCATGGATCATCAGATGAGGAATTGCCCGAGACCGAATAGACAGAATCAACAGCCTCAAGGAGCACCGCGTCCAGTACCGCCACAGAATGCACTAGTAGTGCAGAATCAGGCAAGGCCACTTCAGAAGCAGGCACCACCGCAGCAGTATAGACCCCAACAACAGCAGCAGCAGCAGGCCCGTCAACAAGGACAACAGCAGAATCAGCGTCTCCCGCAACATAACAGAAATGCCCCTCAAGGCAGGCAACAACAAGCTCCTATAAGGCCACAGCAGTGAGGACAGGTATATGCGGTCAACAGAGCTGATGCAGAGGCAGCAGGCAATGTTGTGGACGGTACACTTCTTGTTAGTGGGATAGAAGCTAAGATATTGTTTGACCCTGGCTCCACGCATTCATTCATATCCCATGCATTTTCTAGATTGATTGATGTGTATGGTAGAGATCTTGAGTACATTTTGACTATAGCTACACCAGTAGGAAAACAAGTTGTGTGTACGGTCTATTATCCTAGTTGTACAGTCCGGATAGGAGAAGTGGTGTTACCCGCAGATCTTAATATTAGATTGTATGGACTCAATCCATCAGTTGATGTCATAAATTGATTAATTTCTTATTTATCAATAAAATCATGTTATACTTTCATGAGATGAATGTTATTTTATTACTTTATGCACATGACCAATACATATGACATAATGGTTCATGAGTTGAACCGGGTCCCATTAGTATATTAGATGTGATATATGTGTATGGATGAGATCCACATACGGGAGATATTTGTCACAAATCTTATACTTAAAATATCTTCACAACCAGTGATGAGACTGGGCATCTCATCTGATAAGGTTGCAACACTTTGATCACTATGAGATAGTGTGATTTGTCTCGATCATCAGAATGGAAGATTCTGGATCAATGTGCTGGTACATTGGATGTATTGAAGGACCATAAGAAGCACCTTAAGAATACTGTCTTTACTTTAAGGTCTGCTCTCATAATTCCCTAGCAATAGCTCTCAATCCTGAGACATTAATGAACTGAAGTTTCTATCTATTCATTTGCTTTGAGTCACCAATGAGTGAGGCCAATTGTAGGTCAACACCTCGGTGATTTGGGTGAATGGTAGTAGAGCTGTGAGAACATTCAATGGTCAAGATGGAATCTATCCTGATTATCCCCTTGTGCCAATTAATGGATTTATCATTGGTAAGTGCACACCCATTCCAATTAAGAGTTAATTGGATAGGTACCAATCGATCATTATAATTAATTGGGGCTCAAGGATAATAAGATATGCATCTAATTTGGTGGACATGTCCAATTGATCTATGGATATAGATGGAGGGGCCTACTTGTGGTCATAGGGAAGTTTAGGGTCTTCTATGTAATTTATTCCTAAGACTGGAGTTCAATTGCATTTATATAGTAGAGTTATTTGCAATTAACTGTGGGCCCGGATTGCACATGAGATGTGGGGTCGCGTGTCCCACTTGGAGCCAGCTTTCTAAGGAATCCCTAGTGGTCCCCACACTAGCCCAAGTATTGGATAGATACTAATTCTAGTAGAACTCTAGATGGAAATGAATTAGAGAATTACTATTTCTATTTGAAGTGAGACTTCTAATGGTAGTAATAGTAAGCTACTAATTATTAATGGAAGTATGACTTCTATTTTAATTAGAAAGAGGAGGTTACTAATTAATGGAAGTGAGACTTCTATGGGAATTAGTAATAGAGGAGTTGCAAGAAGCTATAAAAGGGTAGCAAACCCCTTTGGACGTCCCAAGCATTATTGTGTAAGGCTAGCCCTCTCTCTCTTCTCCTCTCTTGTGTAAGTTGTTGCACATCTCTTCTAGTTCCTTTTCTAGTTGTTCTCTAGTAGTTTTCTTTAGGAGATCCCACCCATCTCCTTGAAAAAAGAAATCTGATAAGGGACATAGTGGGGAAGACTATTGGGTCTTGGAGACCTTGATTTGATTTGTGAAAGAGATCGACATCAAATAAAGTAGCAACTTCTCCATTAGAGCACAACCGAGCTCCGAATGTATAATCTACTTCCTTACATGTTGTAGATTTATTTGAAGCTTTTATGTTGTTGATTCTATCTTCTAGATAGATGTTTTTACTGATCTTGATATGTGAGATTGAGGGTTTGCATCCTGGATTAGGTTTTTGGCCTTATGGATACTTGATCCCTGAGTCAAGTGGGTCAAAAGTTTTTGAAAATCTATCCACGAGGCCCACCTACTTCCAACACTTATTCTGTTGGAGATGAAGGATTTTGATGTCATCCTAGGGATGGATTGGCTGGCAGGGTACCATGCCACGATTGATTATTTCCATAAGACCCTTACCTTCAAGTTGGATGAGACACCAGTAGGGGTGTTATTTCAGGGAGAGAGGAGGAATTCTCGTGCAAGGTTTGTCTCAGCGTTGAAAGCTGATAGACTATTGAGAAGTGGATGTGAAGCCTATTTGGCGTTTATCACGGAGGATAAACGGTCCCAAGGGGTGGAGGAGATCCCTATTGTTTGGGAGTTCCCGGATGTATTTCCGGAGGAGATTCCGGGATTACCACCCATGAGAGAAATTGATTTCACCATTGAGTTGTTATCAGGGACCGCTCCGATATATATTGCACCATATAGAATGGCTCCGGTGGAATTGGGAGAGTCGAAGATACAATTGCAAGAGTTGTTGGACAAAGGTTTTGTAAGACCTAGTATTTCGCCGTGGGGAGCTCCAATTTTGTTCGTTAAGAAGAAGGATGGTTCAATGAGAATGTGTATTGATTACCGAAGATTGAATCAAGTGACCATCAAGAACAAATATCCATTGCCAAGGATAGATGAACTGTTTGATCAATTACAAGGTGCCTCGTACTTTTCTAAGATTGATTTGAGATCCGGCTACCATCAGCTGAGAGTTAGAGAATCAGATGTGTTGAAAACAGCTTTCCGGACAAGATATAGCCACTATGAGTTTCTAGTGATGCCATTTGGGTTAACCAATGCACCGGCAGTGTTCATGGCATTGATGAACAAGATATTTGTCCAATATCTGGATCAGTTTATAGTAGTGCTCATCGATGATATTTTGGTGTACTCCAAGACTAGAGAAGAGCATGAAGAGCATCTGAGGATAGCATTACAGCTTTTGAGAGAGAACCAGTTGTATGCGAAGCTTAACAAGTGTGAATTTTGGCTAGAGCAAGTTGCATTTTTGGGGCACATTATCTCCAAGGAAGGTTTGTCAGTAGACCCATCTAAGATTGAGGCAGTAGTGAAATGGGAAAGACCGAAGCATGTGTCAGAAATTAGGATTTTTCTGGGCCTGGCAGGGTATTACAGGAGGTTTGTGCAAGGTTTTTCGTCGATTGCAGCACCGTTGACGAAGTTGACAAGGAAGAATGTGTCTTATGTGTGGTCAGATCAATGTGAAGCCAGTTTCCAAGAGCTTAAGAAGAGGTTAAGCACCGCACCAGTCCTTACTTTGCCATCTGGAAGCAGCAGTTTCACCATCTTTACCGATGCTTCGAATGTCGGACTTGGTTGTGTGTTGATGCAAGAAGGAAAGGTTGTTGCATATGGGTCCCTGCAGTTGAAAGATCACGAGAAGAATTATGCGACCCATGATCTTGAGTTGGCAGCGGTCGTCTTCGCGTTGAAGATGTGGAGGCATTACCTCTATGGAGAGAAGTTTGAGGTTCATTCTGATCACCGCAACCTACAGTACCTATTTTCTAAGAAGGAATTGAACATGAGGCAAAGGAGGTGGATGGAATAAATCAAGGACTATGATTTTCCAATCAAATATCACCCGGGGAAAGTGAATGTAGTTGCCGATGATTTGAGCAGAAAATCAGTGGGCATGGCAAATCTAAGTGCTACTTGTATTTTCGATCAATTTGAGAAGTTGAAGATAGACCTACAGCCACTGAGGAAGGGTGTTATATGCGCCAATATGTCAGTGTCAGAGCCTTCGTTCATTCAGAAGATCAAGGATAGTCAGTTGCAAGATCCAGAGTTGCTAAGATCTCAGAGCATATAGCGGAACGTCCTGATTTTTGTATCATTGACGGAGTCCTTTACTATCGAAATTGTCTGTGTGTGCCTAACATTGAAGATTTGAGGAATGATATCATGGCAGAAGCTCACAGTGCGAGTATTCCATACACCCGGGCGGCACGAAGATGTATCAAAACTTGAAGGGCAGATTTTTGTGGAACAACATGAAAAGAGAGATTGCAGCGTTTGTCTCTCGTTGCATGACGTGTCAGTTGATAAAGGCAGAACATCAGAAGCCTCCAGGGTTGCTACAGCCATTAGAGATCTCGGAATGGAAATGGGAACACATTACCATGGATTTTATTTCGGGACTACCGAAGACTAGCAGAGGCAATGATGCAATATGGGTTATTGTGGACAGACTCACTAAATCAGCTCATTTTATCCCCATGAAGACAGGGAAGAAGATGCACATGTTACCCCTGGTAAAGTTGTTCGTCAATGAGATCGTCAGTAGACATGGACAGCCAGTTTCCATCACATCAGACAGAGACAGCAGATTCGTCTCGAGGTTTTGGAAGACCCTACATGAGTCTATGGGTACGAAGTTACAGTTTAGTACAGCTTATCACCCTCAGACAGGTGGTCAGTCAGAGAGGACAATCCAGACTCTTGGGGATATGCTCCATGCTTGTGTGTTAGACTTTAAGACTCAATGGGATGAGACTCTACCGTTGTGTGAGTTTTCTTACAACAACAGCTACCATTCAAGCATTGGGATGTCGCCTTTTGAAGCTTTATATGGCAGAAGGTGTAGGACACCCGTTTGTTGGGAAGAACTTGGCACCCGCAATTTCCATGGGCCGACTATAGTGAGTGAGACCACTGACAAAGTGAGACAACTCCAAGAATGTTTGAAAGTAGCCCGGAGTAGACAGAAAAGTTATGCAGACTCTCACAGAAGGGATCTACAGTTCAAAGAAGGAGATAAGGTTTTCTTGAAAGTGTCACCCACCAGAGGAACATTGAGGTTTGGGCAGAAGGGCAAGTTGTCATGGAGATACGTTGGACCGTATGACATTGTGAGTAAGATTGGTGATGTGGCTTATAGATTAGCCTTACCACCCGAGTTATCCAGTGTACACAACGTCTTCCATGTGTCAATGTTGAAGAAGTACGTCCCCGATCCATCACATGTCCTCCGGCATGAACCGTTTGAGATCAGAGAAGATGCTACCTATGTTGAGAAGCCCATTCAGATCATAGACACGAAGGAGCAAGAGTTGAGGGCACGGACTATTCAGTGGGTGAAGGTACTTTGGGAGAATCATGGGCCGGAAGAGGCAACATGGGAATTGAGAGATCAAGTTCAGGAGAAGTATCCACATCTCCTACCCGAGGTGAGTTTTGTATTTCATTTGGAGGACCAAATGCCCTAATGTGAAAAGATAGGAGATGATTGAATGGATTCTTGGTGGACGATTTGATGGAGGTTTATGAGGAGTTTAGAGGAGATTTGAGCATCCCATTCATGTGTAGAAATGAGGCTCAAGGGGACTTGAAAGAAGAGGAAAAATGAAGGAGCAGAACTATCATTGGAATCAGTTTCTAGACAGTTCGCTCCAGCGGACTTGACAAGTCGCTCGAGCGAACAGTCCAAAGAAGGATTCGTACGATCCAAAGGATAGTTCGCTCGAGCGAACCTTATCTCACTCGAGCGAACCGTTACTTCGCTCGAGCCAACTTGAACTGAGCAGGTCTGCTCGAGCGAACCTGTAAGACCCCGACCCGAGTGACTCGATTAGTACTAATTAAGTTGTGTGTTAGTGCTAAGCTTGATTAGTGGTTTTGACTAAGCTTGGATTAGTATAGTTCTTGATAGCTTTGGGGAATTTTTAGTGTCATGTGTTTAGCGGGACCCTTTGGGGGTTTCCTTTCGATAGTCTTGCTAGCTTTTGGAGCTTACTTGTTTTTCCCCTAATTCTTGTCTTGATCCCGTTTTACTTATTTTGTCGATCCTTACAACTTTCATGTTGAGCCCGTGACCATCCGGAACCCCGAAACCCGATCTTCTTGCTTTGAGGGCAAAACAGTCTTTTTACATGAAATCTGTACCCAACACTCGATATCCCCGAAACCCGCGAAACATGTACTTTTTAGAAACTAAATATTTCGATGATCACTTTTCTCTTCTTCGTCGATTTCGTCCGAGGTCCCGAGATTAGTGATTTCAGCCTCCGAAGACTTTCTAGTGGTGGAGCCCACATCCATTGCTTTATATAGAGAACTCATTCCCCTCCATTTCCCTTTTTCCAGCACAAGCACAAGAACAACCTAGGGTTTTTTCTTTCTCTCCTCTCTTCTTCTTCTTGCTTCCCCATCCTAAGTCCCTATCAAACCTTACACGAATCAAGAAATGAACTTCACCCTTTTCTTCCTCACTACTAGAGCTATTCATTGATACCATTTGTGGAAGGATCTACTCAACTCAAGACCCTCATTGAGCTCACCTTGTCCATTTGGAGAACTTACAAGTAAGCTTCCTCCCTAATATCTTAGATCCATGTTCTTCTAGTCTTGGGAGAGCCCTATCTTCATTATTGTGAGTTTCTTCTTCTTGTTTCTTGGTTTGACCCATTTTAGGGTTTGTTTTTGGGGGTTTTTGGTGTAGCTTGGTATTTGGCTTGGAAGAGTGGATTAGAGTTTAGATTTCTTGATTAGAGACCTTGAGGCAAGTGGATGTTTAGTTTTAAAATGATTTCCATGATCAAATGTTGGATTTATTGTATCATTTATGATGAGCTTTTACTTGCATTCAATGTGGTTTTAATGTTTTAAAAAGGGGTTGTTGAACCCATTCATTGTCTTGAAATATGATTGATAGCCTTTGATTTATCTTGTGCTTGAGAACTTGAATGAATCTATGTAATTGTGGTTATGTCTTTCTCTTTTGATTGAATGAGAAAATATATGAATGAATGGATCATTTGTGGAGGTGGTGAGAAGTTTTGATGAAGTTTTGAAGAGGATGTTGAGGTGCTTGCATGCCCTCTTTGGTGTATGATAGAACCTCAAGAAATGTGGATTTGTAAGAGAAGGAGAATGGAGAAAAGAGCTGTTCATGAAACCAGTTCTGGACAGTTCGCTTGAGCGAACTGGACACATCGCTCGAGCGAACTGCCCAGGAAGGGTTCGTGCCATTCCAGAGAGTTGTTCGCTCGTGCGAACCCCATGTCCGCTCGAGCGAACTCCTCCAACAGCCACCAGAGAATGGTCGGCTCGAGCACACAAATCATTCACTCGTGCCGTCCTGAACTGAGCAGGTCCGCTCGTGCGAACTCCATGTCCGCTCGAGCGAACCCTCCCAGAAGGCCATTCCAGAGAGCACATCGCTCGAGCGAACTACATGTCCGCTCGAGCGACGTGTACTGTTCATCTGGGGCCACTTTGGAGGAGACAATGAAATATCCTAGCTATGGAGGAAGGTTGGTTAACGTCCCTATCGTGATGATAAGACTCATAACCATTGTTTGAAGCTCGAACGAGAAAGAAACCATAATCACAAGGATTCACTGAAGTTTTGGAAATCTCCAAGTGCCTAAGGAGCCCGGAATGCCTTCAAATTCAAAGAGTATCAAGCAATTGTAAGATAAGCGTACGGGATCCCTATTCACTTGGATTAGTTTTAACCCGACACTGTCTTGGCTTTTCAAAAGGGTACTTTACTTTGTTATTCTCGAAATTGATGATTTGGAATCTATCATCTCGAAAACTTTGAAAGTATACTTGTACTGTTTTGCTAGCTTTGATATACATGCCAGACCTGATATGATAGCTGTGCCTTGAGCACCCACGTCTTGCCCGAATATAGTCTTGTACTTGATTTATTTTACACATGTCTTGATTTCCATGTTTTGACCTATGTGTCGGCACCACTAAGCTTGGATACCTTGTTAGTCTGATCTACTGACTAGGTGATCCCCCTCTTGTCCCGCCAACTACAGTTTGGATCTTGCTACCCGGTTATTTAACCGTGGTCTTGTCCTGATACCGCAGATTGCTACTGTGGTTCCTGATGCCCTGCTCGCTACCGTGGTCATGTCTTGTATATATTATATATGTATATGTATTTCGTTGTACCTCCTCACTTCGGTGACTGAGGTCAACGCCTTGACTTGCTTGCTCTATCACTTCGGTGATAGAGGATTTAGCTTTGTGTGGTTGTCATTTTGCTCGTTTCCTGTATTCCTTGGTTACCTCTATCTGTTTTACTTTGCATAGATGTTTTAAAT
Source organism: Umbellularia californica (assembly GCA_028538565.1). Taxonomy (NCBI): domain Eukaryota; kingdom Viridiplantae; phylum Streptophyta; class Magnoliopsida; order Laurales; family Lauraceae; genus Umbellularia; species Umbellularia californica. The sequence goes on along the minus strand of JAPQWN010000005.1, from coordinate 34,697,402 downwards.
TAAACGATGCATTTACTCACGAAGGTATTATTTAGACAGGTTTAACTGTTTCCAAGGTAAATGTTTTATCATTAAATGTTTATACTTTTTATCCACCTGCCAGACCGTCGTGTCTGACCCCTTTGCTTTGGTACTCAGGTCCCGTTGTTGGTTTCCCCGAGGAGGAGCCAGAGGAGGCGGTCGGAGAACCGCAACCGCTAGTCGAGTAGCGTGCCGACGACGTTATGTAAACATCGGGCTGCCGAGATACGAAACATTTTGGGGGTCGTTTGGATAGTTTTCTGGAGGTTATTGTTTTGTTTATATTGGCCTTTGTTGGCCTCTAATTTTGGGAACTGTAATGAACTGATCTTCTGATTAAACTTGAATATGTACTTCTGGGTTATGCTTTAGGACATTGCTCATTATGATACTCATATTCAAATGTAATCAGCCTTATTATTTTGGAAATGAAATACATGCATGATTTACTACACGCTTCCGCAATTATACTAATGGTTATGTGTGTTGGAATATCCTCACCGCGGACACCTGTGGGAAATCACGTGCACGGGTAATGAGTGCTCTTTTGTTAACCCGTGTACGCTTGATCATAAACATACCTTTAATTATTGTCATCACTCCATATGATCACATCATTGGCTTCATCACAATTAGTCCCGATCCCGGATTTGGTCCCCGAACCCGGTCCGGGGTCGCGACAGAACCCAACTTCACTCGAGCGAACCCTCTCAGCGAGTCATTCCAGAGAGCTCACCGCTCGAGTGAAATTCAGGTTTGCTCGAGAGAGGGGTACTGTTCACCTGGGGACCTATTCAGAGTGGAAATGGAATGTTTATATGATTGAGAGAGGTTTGATGGGAACCCTATTGTAAGGGGGAAGTGTACAAATAATATATGAAGCCCGTTTGAGAAAGAAACCATGTCTCGAAGATACATATGAAGTTTTGAAAATCCCAAGGTGTATAAGGAGCCCAGAATTTCTCTAAAATCGAGGAGTACCAAACCCCTATTCACCTTGAACTAGTTTTGAATCTCGATACTTGTCCCGAAATTTTGAAAGTTCAATTGTGTTTTCATTGTTTCCGAATTGACATGTATCCCCGAATATTCATGATTTATAATTTATCATTCTCAAAAACGCTGAAGTTGTATTTGTAGCATTTTATTAATTCCGATATGTATTGCCCGATGTGAAACAAAATAGTGCTTGTGCCTTGAGCACCCTGTCCCGCCCGTTTACATACTTGCATCTGATGTGATTTTACACATGTCCTGATTTATGTTATTTGACCGATGAGTTGCACCACTAAGATTGGACAACCTTGTCGGTTTGATCCACCGACTTAGATGTCCCCCCTCCTTCCCGCCAACTACAGTTTGGATCTCGATACCCGATTTATTACCATGGTTCCCGATATTCGGTTCACTACCGTGATTCCCGATACCCGGTTTGCTACCATGGTCCCATCCCGTATTATTATATGTATATGTATATTTTTATTGAGTCTCCTCACTTCGGTGACTAAGACCAACGCCCCGATATGCTCTTGTTACTTCGGTGATAGAGGACTTAGCTTTGTGTGGCTGCCATCTTGTTTGTTTCCCGATTCCTTAGATGCATATACATGTTTGATACTGCATATATGTTTTTCAGTAAATGATTCATTTCTTTTTTGGAAGTTAGTGTTTAAACAGGTTTAAATGTTTTCCAATGTGAATTCAATTATTGTTATGTTGTTATATCTTTTCACCCACCTGCCAAACCGTCGTGTTTGACCCACTTTTTGGTACTCAGGTTCCGATTTCGCTTACCCCGAGGAGGAGCATGAGGAAGCGGTCAGAGAACCGCTGCGTTTAGTTGAGTGGCATGCCAATGATGTCGTCTAGACATTCGGTTGTCCGAGTTGCGTAACATTTTGGGTTGTGGATAACCATTCTTTTCGGGATTTATATTTTATTTATATTGGCCTTTGTTGGCCTCTATTTTTAGGAATGTAATTAAATGATCTTTTGTATAAACTTTAACCTTACGTTTGGGAAATGTTAATGAATATTGCTCACTCTGACATCAAGTTATTCATATGTGTCATTACTTGTTCTCTTGAAATGATTTATAAGTTTGATTTCTACATGCTTCCGCACTTAAATAAATATATATTATGTTGTTGTGATATTCTCACCGCGGACACCTGTGACAAATCACGTGCACGGGTTGTGCCTTATTTCTTATAGACCCATGTACGCATTGTATATTCTATGGCACCAATCATATCATTGTTGGAAGTAGGTGGGCCTCATGGATAGATTTTCAAAACTTTTGACCCACTTGATGCAGGGATCAAGTACCCATAAGGCCATAAACCAAATCCAGGATGCATAACCTTCAATCTCATGATCATGTACGGTAAATAAACATATCTAAAAGATAGAAACAAGCAGCCAACAAGCACCCATAAAAATCTACAACATGCAACGAAGTAGATAATACATTTGGAGCTCGGTTGTGCTCTAATGGAGAAGTTGATGATTTTCGTTGATGTAGAACTCTTCTACAAAGTAAAATCAGAATCTCCAACACCTCTTAGCCTTCCACGCTATGACCCGAATAAGATCTCTTTTCTCAAGAAGATTGGTGGAATCTTCAAGAGAAAACCCAACTCGAAACTCCAAGGAACTAGAAGAGAGAGAGGAGAGGAAACTATGCAACAACTTGCACAATTTGGGGCTGGGCGTGCACTCCTATTGTTAGACGTGCAAGAGGGGAGAATTCCCTTTTTATAGCACTTTAAGCCTCCTCTTTTCCTATTTGAAATAGAAGTTTAACTCCCATTACAAATTAGCAACATTCTCTTCTCCTAATTGAAATAGAAGTCTCACTTCCACAACAATTAGTAAGTATACTATTACCACTATTAGAAGTTCTACTTTAAATAGAAATAGTAACTTTTTAATTCCTTCCTTTTAGAGTTCAAGTAGGACTAGTATCTTTCTAATAACTTGGGCTATGGTGGGGACCACTAGGGATTCCATAGAAAGCTGGCTCCAATTGGGACACGCGACCCCACATCTCATGTGCAATCCGGGTCCACAGTTAATTGCAAATAACACCACTATATAAATGCAATTGTACTCCAGTCTTAGCAATAAATTACATAGAAGACCTTAAACTTCCCAATTACCACAAGTAGGCCCCTCTATCAATATCCATGGATCAATTGCAATAAATCTGTCTCTTCCAATATTAGTTCCACATCTTATTATCCTTGAGCCCCAATTAATCACAGTGATCATCAGTACCATCCAATTAACTCTTAATCGAGATGGGTGCGCACTTACTAATGATAAATCCATTAATTGGCACAAGGGGATAATAGAGATAAATTCCATCTTGAACATTCAATGTTCCCACAGTCCTACTACCACATACCCAAGACACCGAGGTGTTGACCGACAGTTGGCCTCACTCATTGGTGACTCAAAGCAAATGAATAGATAGAAACTTGAGTTCATCAATGTCTCATGATTAAGAGCCTATTGCTAGGGAATTATGAGAGCATACCTTATTATTGAGACGGAATTCCATAAGGTGCTTTTCATGGTCCTTCAATACATCCAATGTATCAGCACCATGATCCAGAATCTTCCATTCTAATGATCGAGACAAATCACACTGTCTCATAGTGATCAAAGTATTGCAACCTTATCAAATGAGATGCCCAGTCTCATCACTGATTGTGAAGCTATTTAAGTATAAGATTTGTGACATGTCTCCCGTGTGTGGATCTCATCCATATACATATATCACATCTAATATACTAATGGGACCCGGTTCAACTCATGAACCATTATGTCATATGTATTGGTCATGTGCATGAAGTAATGAAATAACATTCATCTCATGAAAGTAAAGCATGATTTTATTGATAAATAAAGAAATTAATCAATTTATCACATCAACTGATGGATTGAGTCCATACAACCTAGCAATCTCCCACTTGGGCTCAATGCAGTCAGGGTTGCATCTCATGCACTTCCCATCTACTTACTGCTCAAAAACTTTGGTAGTCAAAGGCTTAGTAAAGGGATCTCCGAGATTGTCTACAGAGTCTATCTAGGTGACAGCAGTATCACCTCTCTGCACAATCTCTCTGACCATATGTTACTACCTCTATATATGCTTTTGGCTCCTGGGTTCCTTGGACTTATCAATTGCCCTGCTGTTATCACAGTAAACTGTGAGCGGCTGTCGTGCCAAAGGTACCACCCCAAGTTTCAAAAGGTGTCTTTTGAGCCAATCTGCTTCTTTAGCTGCTTGTCAAGCAACTACAACATAAACACATACCAGAAGTTGATTTCCCGGAATCCTTACCTAACATGAAGTCAGAATCTGTGTATTTGACTGGAATCAGCTCATCACTGCTATAAATCAACATGTAATCTCTAGTCCTTCTCAAGTATTTAAGAATACACTTTACAGCAGTCCAATGTTCAGGTCCTGGATTAGACTGATATTTGCTGACTAGGCCCAATGCGTGATTGATATCCGGTCTAGTACAAAGCATAGCTAACCGTACCAGTACCTTATCTATGTAAGTATATTGGGATAAGCCTATCATCCTAATTTTCCAGTCTCAATGGGGTTTGATCCCTAGGACGTAGCTAGCTTCTCCCAAGTCCTTCATATCAAAAGTCTTGTCCACCCAAACTTTTACTACTGACATCATCCCTATATCACTCTCTAGGAGAAGGATGTCGTCGACCAGGAAAAATTTCCTTGCCTCCTTCACTTTTCATATACATACATGACTCATCCGTATTTTGACAAAAATCTAATGACTCGATTGCTTAGTCAAAACAGATATTCTAGGTTCGGGATGCCTGCTTCAGTCCATAAATGGACTTCTGCATCTTACAAACTCTTTGCTCTTGGTTGTTTAACTATAAAACCGTCTGGCTACATCTCATAGATGTCTTTGTCATGATGGCTGTTTGAAAAAACGTCGTCTTGACATCCATTTGCCAAATCTCGTAATCTAGATGAGCCGCAATGGATAAGAGTATTCGGATGGATTTGAGCATGGCTACCGGTGAGAAGGTTTCCTCATAATTGATATCATCTTTTTTAGTATATCCTTTTGCAACAAGCCTGGCCTTAAAGGTCTCAACTCTTCCATCTGGTCCTCTCTTTTTTTTTTTTTTTTTTTTTTGTAGACTCGCTTACACCCAATACATTTAATATTGGCATGCAAGTCCACAAGTTTCCAGACTTGATTCGAGTACATAGACTCCAACTCAGCTTTCATAGCATGTAACCAACGTCCATAAACTATGTCATTGATTGCTTTATCATAGTTATAGGGATTTTGTTCCGGTTTTTCTGGGATTGTCTCGTAAGACTCTCCCAAAGACCGAGAACCTGTCAGGGGTCCTGACAATGCTCCCACTACGACAAGACACTAGTGTAATTACTGGTTAGGTATGGGTGAATTTTCTTCAAGTTCGGTCATATTTGGATTTGGAATTGATCTCTCTTTGAATTTCTTCCAAGATAACATTTTCTAAAGATTTCCGGTCAATCATATAATCTTCCTCCAGAAAAACCGCATTGGTGCTGATAAGCACTTTCTACTCTCTCTGGGATTATAGAATAACCAACCTTTAGTTACTTTGGGATATACTATAAAAGTGTATACTTCCGACTTTGACTCCAATTTATCCGTCTTAACCTTCAGCACGAGTTCCGGACAACCTATGTTATAGACTAGGCTTTAGCCCGGACCACAACTCCCGGGGAGTTTTAGGTACAGACTTAAATGGAACGAGGTTTAGTATATACTTTGCAGTTTCCAAAACATATCCCTATAGGTAACCTTGAGAAAATCAACATAGTCCTGATCATATCTAAAAGAGTCTGGTTCCTTCTTTCTGCTACTCCATTCTGTTGAGGCATACCAGAAGCAGACAACTGGGATAGAATCTCATTTTCTGATAAGTATCCCATAGAATCAGGGAGAGATATTCTCCTCTGTGATCTCATCGAAGAGTATGATACTTTTACTTGAATGTTTTTCCGCTTCCGCTCGAAACTGTTTAAACTTTTCAAAAGTCTCAGACTTGCGGTGCATAAGGTATAAGTATTCATGTCTTGAGTCATCATCGGTGAAAGTGATGAAGTACTCCTATCATTCTCTCGCTCTTATATTTATGGGTCCATACACATCAGCATACACTAATTCCAATAAATCTCGATCTTTGCCTTTCGGCTTGGTCCTAGCAAATGACTTTTCTGTCATGAGGGGATTTTGCTCTTTCTTCATGATTTCCTCAGTCACTATCAACTGGTGACACAGCTCAGCTATGGTCATTTCCAATTTATTATAATTGATCTCGAAATGATTGAAAGAATCTGGTAGTGACTGAAGGATCATGTCGATCTGCGATTCTGTATCAATCTTAACACCCAGTACATCTAACTCATTCAGTGCAAAACTTATTTTCAATAAATGTTCTTGTACTGTGGTTCCCTTAGCCATCTTAGTGTTCATCAACACCATAAAAACAGCTTTCCTAGCAGGTCTAACCTGGTCCGCAAACATCTCCTTTAAGTTCGATATAATATCGTATGCTGACTTATAGGATTGATGTTGGTGTTGTAAAACACTAGACATGGATGCCTATATAAAACATCTGGCCATCTCATTGTCTTTGGTCCACTTGGTATAAACGTCCTTTTCATACTGTGGTGCATTAGGCTCAGCTCAGGAAGAGAGGGTATGGTAAGGACATATCTGCTTCCTGAAGCTGTCGGGACAATATCCAAGGCCCTTTTCCAGTCTATGAAGTTGGATTCTATAAACTTATTCCGGTTGAGAATGGTCGCAAGTGGATTGAAAATATTCAAATTCATGCTGGAAAAACTGTAGCACATAACCATACACTCAATTAATGAATTTAAATGACATTGGGTTTAGTATTCTACCAAATTTATGTGGGAATCCTCATAACCACAAAATTCAGAATACATCGAAATCCCAATCCTCTGGGGTATGCCTCCTTGGGGAGTGCGAATACCACCTAGACTGGTGCGGATCAAAGTAGGTCAAAATTGGAATTAAGACTAACTATCTATGATCCCCTTCATTCATTATTATATAGGTATCTCATACCAAATAATGTATAACTCCCGATTAGCTTCGGTTTCTAAAATACATGAAGCAAATCATTATTTTAGTTAAGTGTGACCCACCAACTAGCATTGCATGACAACTGTTGCGGGCAGCTCCTCCTTGGGGAGTCGGTCCCCGCCCTGTCTCATCAACTCTATCCATAGGAGATCCATAGCTAGTAACCAGACAAACACAAGCCCTCCGTGAGGAACGGCCATTCTCAAGATGACGCGAGGCTAATACTTTCCTTACAATGGACCTATGGTGGCAAACCATGGGGACTTCTAAATATAAATGCCCCGCTCCCACTTAATATTTTAGAATTGAGGGTTTTCTTATAGGTATATGGGTCCACATATATATAGACATCAAATCATCTCATGATATGACCAATGATTGGTTCCAAGTCAAGTTATTTTATGGAAAGTCCAGTTTCTAAAATTAGTATTACCAATGGATCCATCTCATGGGCCCACCAACTCTAATTAGAACTCTTTCCAAAAATTAATTTGATTTGACCAATTTTGGAATTTGCTATGTTTGGATCAAATTTGGAAACTTTCTAAAACAAGCATTCATCCATAAATAGAAATTGCTATAATTAGAAACTAGTCCTCTCCTCCACATGGCCCAAGCGGAATAGACTTCTTGGACTTCTAGACTTTCCAAAAATTTGGAATTCCTCAAACTCTTTGAGGTATCTCCAAAACTCCTCTTGGTAATCTTCAAACTCTTTGATTAGGAGTCCAACATCACTTTCCTTCTTTGTCTCGGACATCTCTAGAATTTACAAATTTGAAAAATTACATAAATTCCTATGTCTCTATAATGAGACTTACATGGTAATCTAAAACATAGAAATAAAAGGGCTATAGGGAAATTCACCATGCCTTGCCCTTTTACGGGAAACCAAGGAAACCATGATGCCCTTTACACTTAGCCACAAATAAACCGTTCAACCATAAAAGAAAGTAAAAGTCATGTGGGCCATATGGAGAGGACATGATTACCTGCAAGTTAGTATCTCATACAACAAAGCATCTCACAAAACCAAATTACCAAACCACAATGGAAAAACAAGATGCCAAAAGTTTGCCACTACTATACAAGATGCCTTACGCAAAGGGGGTCCGGGGGTGTCCCTTGGCAGGGATCAAGCTGAACAGTGATTCTTCGTGGGTTCGGCTAGCCAAACTAGTCCCTACGGCTACCCGATCAGACCTCTACGGCTAGCCGTATTGATTTGTACGGTTAGCCTAGGTTCGACCACTGTTATTCCCTAATCACTTCTAATGATCTCAGTAGGCTTCTAGTGGCTTCTTACTATTCTTCCATCATGATTAAAACCTTTTGTGACATTCCAAACATGGATCTACTACAAAAGTAAGCAAACCTAATAAAAAAACTAATCCTTACATAGCCCTCATTCTATCCTTTTCGCATCTCATGCAAAGATTAGATCGAGACTACTGATCTAACATGATTAGAGATGAGGTATGGCTCTGATACCAATTGTTGGAAGTAGGTGGGACTCGTGGATAGATTTTCAAAACTTTCGACCCACTTGATACAGGGATCAAGTACCCATAAGGCCATAAACCAAATCGAGGATGCATAACCCTCAATCTCATGATCATGTACATCAAATATAACTATCTAACAGATAGAAACAAGCAGCCAACAAGCATCTATAAAAATCTACAACATGCAACGAAGTAGATAATACATTTGGAGCTCGGTTGTGCTCTAATGGAGAAGTTGATGATTTTCGTTGATGTAGTCTACAAAGTAAAATCAGAATCTCCAACACCTCTTAACCTTCCACACTATGACCCGAATTAGATCTCTTTTCTCAAGAAGATTGGTGGAATCTTCAAGAGAAAACCGAACTCGAAACTCCAATGAACTAGAAGAGAAAGCGGAGAGGAAACTATGCAACAACTTGCACAATTTGGGGCTGGGCGTGCACTCCTATTGTTGGACGTCCAAGAGGGGAGAATTTCCCTTTTATAGCACTTTAAGCCTCCTCTTTTCCTATTTGAAATAGAAGTTTAACTCCCATTACAAATTAGCAACATTCTCTTTTCCTAATTGAAATAGAAGTCTCACTTCCACAACAATTAGTAAGTATACTATTACCACTATTAGAAGTCCTACTTCAAATAAAAATAGTAACTTTCTAATTTATTCCTTTTAGAGTTCAAGTAGAATTAGTATCTTTCTAATAACTTGGGCTAGCGTGGGGACCACTAGGGATTCCATAGAAAGTTGGCTCCAACTGGGACACGCGACCCCACATCTCATGTACAACCGGGCCCATTGTTAATTGCAAATAACACCACTATATAAATGCAATTGCACTCCAGTCTTAGGAATAAATTACATAGAAGACCCTAAACTTCTCAATTACCACAAGTAGGCTCCTCTATCAATATCCATGGATCAATTGGAATAAATCTGTCTCTTCCAATCTTAGTTCCACATCTTATTATCCTTGAGCCCCAATTAATCACAGTGATCATCAGTACCATCCAATTAACTCTTAATCGAGATGAGTGCGCACTTACTAATGATAAATCCATTAATTGGCACAACAGGATAATAGAGAGATTCCATCTTGAACATTCAATGTTCCCACAGTCCTACTAACACATACCCAAGATACCGAGGTGTTGACCTACAGTTGGCCTCACTCATTGGTGACTTAAAGCAAATGAATAGATAGAAACTTGAGTTCATCAATGTCTTATGATTAAGAGCCTATTGCTAGGGAATTATGAGAGCATACCTTATTATTGAGACCGAATTCCATAAGTTGCTTCTCACGGTCCTTCAATACATCCAATGTACGAGCAACATGATCTAGAATCTTCCATTCTGATGATCGAGACAAATCACACTATCTCATAGTGATCAAAGTGCTGCAACCTTATCAAATGAGATGTCTAGTCTCATCACTGGTTGTGAAGCTATTTAAGTATAAGATTTGTGACATATGTCTCCCGTGTGTGGATCTCATCCATATACATATATCACATCTAATATACTAATGGGACCCGGTTCAACTCATGAACCATTATGTCATATATATTGGTCATGTGCATGAAGTAATGAAATAATATTCATCTCATGAAAGTAAAGCATGATTTTATTGATAAATAAAGAAATTAATCAATTTATCACATCAACTGATGAACTGAGTCCATACAATCTAACAATCATTTGTACATTCATCCATCTATTATTATGAGTCTCGATCCCCGATTAGGCCTACGGGCCCGATCCGGGATCGCAATGGACTGGTATCAGAGTGGGTCGTGTGTCAAGCAATTAAAATAAACTAGAAATCCTAAGTACGTGGTAAGGATTCTTTAGACGTTTCTTTAGATAGAATCGTGTGGGCAATATGTGAGCCTGTATTTTATTAATATGTGCTAACATCTTGTTTTGCAGCATCATGCCACCCCATAAGAGACCAATAAACAGTAATCCCACCGTGAGTAACAATGAACATACGGGGCCAGTTAAGGAAGATATTGTGGGAAACACAATACAAAATCAGTTTCAACAAATGATGCAAACTATGCTTGATCAGCAACGTCAAGCGAATGAAAACCAAGCTAGACTATATGAGCAAATGCTAAAGAAGGATGAGGATCATGCCAGATAGTTGGTAGAGATGCAGAGACAGTTGTTAGAAGTATTACAGAGGAGGCCTGAACCAGTCCCAGCTCAACCAGCAATTGTCATAAATCAAAGGGAGCATGACCCAAATTCCTTATTTGAACAGTTTAGAAAGAGAGCTCCGAAGGATTTCGTGAGGACAAAGGATCCACTGGTTGCAAACGATTGGTTGGAGCACACAGAGAATATCTTTGAGGTCTTCAGATGTACGGGAGGTGAAAGGGTAAAACTTGCAGCATCACTCTTTACCGGGTCAGCTGATATTTGGTGGAAAACAGTCAGAGATGAGTACAGAAATATGGCAGATGCAGTTTAGAGACAAATACGTACCCAGCCATGTCAAGAGACAGAAGGCAGCGGAATTCCAACAGCCGGTACAAGGGAACATGACAATGTTAGAGTATCTCACAAAGTTTGAAAGATTGTCAAGATATGCCCCAAAGTTAGTGGACACGGTTGTGAAGAAGATTGCTAAGTTCCTCGAAGGACTCAATCCCATCATTGAAAGAGATGCTACGGGAGTATTGCCACCTGCCACTTTTGAAGAGGCAGTCAAAAGAGTTTACAAATTTGAGAACTTCCACAACAAAATCCTTAAAGTTCAGGGAAAGGGGCAGACCCATCAGCAGAATTACCAGCAGAGAAACCAACAGCATAAGAGGCAGAGGTTAGAGCAGAATGTGCAGAACTTACTAGTTTGTATCCACTGTGGAAAGAACCATGAGAGTACCGAATGTCATACAGTCACAGGAGCATGCTTCAGGTGTGGCTCAATGGACCATCAGATGAGGAACTGCCCAAGACCGAACAGGCAGAATCAGCAGCAGCAACAGCGGGCACAGTGTCCAGCACCGCCTCAAAACGTGCCAGTACTCCAGAATCAGGCAAGGCCACTTCAGATACAAGCACCGCAACAATAGCATAGACCACAGCAGCAGCAACAGTAGTAAGCCCGTCATCAACAGGGACAGAATCAGAATCAGCGTCCACCGCAACATAATAGAAACCTCCGACAAGCCAGATAGCAACAGATTCCAATCAGGCCACAACAGCGAGGACAGGTCTATGCGGTCAATAGGGCTGATGCAGAGGCGGCAGGCAATGTAGTGGAAGGTACACTCCTTGTTTGTGGGATTAAAGTTAGGATTTTATTTGACCCTGGCTAGACACATTCATTTTTATCCCATGCATTTTCTAAGTTGATTGATGTGCATGGTAGAGAACTTGAATATATTTTGACTGTGGCTACTCCAGTAGGTAAACAAGTTGTATGTACAACTTATTACCCTAGTTGTACAATTTAGATAGGAGAGGTTGTCTTACCTATAGACCTTATTCTATTAGAGATGCATGATTTTGATATCATCCTAGGGATGGACTAGCTGGCAGGGTACCATGCCACAATGGATTGTTTTCATAAGACCCTCACCTTCAAATTAGATGACACACCAGCAGGAGTGTTATTTCAGGGAGAGAGGAGGAATCCATGTGCAGGGTTTGTCTCAGCGTTGAAAGCTGATAGACTTTTGAAAGGTGGATGTGAAGCCTATTTGGGCGCTTATCACGGAGGATAAACGGTCCCAAGGGGTGGAGGAGATCCCTATTGTTTGGGAATTCCCGGACGTTTTTCCAGAAGAAATTCCAAGATTGCCACCCATCAGAGAAATCGATTTCACTATTGAGTTAGTACCAGGGACCGCTCCGATATCTATTGCACCTTATCGGATGACTCTGACGGAATTAGGAGAATTGAAGATACAATTGCAAGAATTGTTGGACAAAGGTTTTGTGAGACCTAGCATTTCGCCGTGGGGAGCTCCAGTTTTGTTTGTTAAGAAGAAAGATGGTTCCATGAGAATGTACATTGATTACTGAAGATTGACCCAAGTAACCATTAAGAACAAATATCCATTGCCAAGGATCAATGAACTGTTTGATCAGTTACAAGTCGCTTCATATTTTTCGAAAATTGACTTGAGATCCGGCTACCATCAGCTGAGAGTCAGAGAGTCAGATGTAATGAAGACAACTTTCCGGATGAAATAAGGCCACTATGAGTTCCTAGTGATGCCATTTGGGCTGACTAATGCACTAGCAGTGTTCATGGCATTAATGAACGAGATATTTGCTTAGTATCTAAATCATTTTGTAGTGGTGCTTATTGATGACATTTTAGTGTACTCTAAGACCAAATAAGAGCATGAAGAGCATCTGAGGACAACACTGCAACTTCTATGGGAAAACTAGCTGTATGCGAAGCTCAACAAGTGTCAATTTTGGATGGAACAAGTAGCATTCTTAGGGCACATCATCTCTAAAGAAGGATTTTCAGTAGATCTATCCAAGATTAAGGCAGTAGTGAAGTGGGAAAGACTGAAGAATGTGTCTGAAATCAGAAGTTTTCTGGGATTGGCAGGATATTACCGGAGGTTTATGCAAGGATTTTCATCGATTGCGTCACCATTGACGAAATTGACAAGGAAAAATGTGCTTTATGTATGGACAGATCAGTGTGAAGCTAGTTTCCAAGAGCTGAAAAAGAGATTGACTACCGCAACGGTCCTTACTTTACCATCTGGAAGCGGCGGTTTTACTATTTTTACCGATGCTTCGAATGTAAGACTTAGATGTGTGTTGATGCAAGAAGGAAAAGTCTTTGCTTATGGATCCCGGCAGTTGAAAGATCACGAAAAGAACTATGACACCCATGATCTTGAGTTGGTAGCGGTCGTCTTTGCATTGAAAATGTGGAGACATTACCTCTATGGAGAGAAATTTAAAGTCCACTCCGGTCACCACAACATGCAGTATTTATTTTCTCAGAAGGAACTAAACATGAGGCAGAGAAGATGGATGGAATATATCAAAGACTATGATTTTCCAATTAAGTATCACCCAGGAAGAGCAAATGTAGTTGCAGATGCCTTGAGCAGAAAATCAGTAGGCTTGGCAAATCTAAGTGGTACTTGCATCTTTGAGCAATTTGAGGAGTTGAGGATAGATTCCCAGTCACTATGGAAGGGTATATTGTTAGCCAACATGTCAGTGTCAGAGCCTTCCTTCATTCAGAAAATCAAGGATAGTCATTTGCAAGATCCATAGTTGGCCAAGATTTCAGAGCATATAGCATACCGTCCTGACTTTCCTATTGTAGATGGAGTTTTATACTACCGTGACCGTCTGTGTGTGCCTAACATTGAAGATTTGAGGAATCACATCATGACAGAGGCTCACATTACGAAGTATTCTATGAACCCAGGCAGTACAAAGATGTATCAGAATTTGAAGGGCGTATTTTGGTGGAATATTATGAAGAGGGAGATTGCAGCGTTCATCCCCTGATGTATGACCTGTCAGTTGATAAAGGCAGAGCATCAGAAGCCTCCAGGGTTGTTACAACCGTTAGAGATCCCTGAATGGAAATGGGAGCACATTACCATGGATTTTATTTCGGGACTACCGAGAACCAACAAAGGCAACAATGCAATATGGGTCATTGTGGACCATCTCACCAAATTAGCTCATTTCATTCATATGAGGACAGGGAAGAAGATGTACATGTTACCTTTAGCAGAGTTGTTTGTCAATGAGATTGTCAGTCGACATGGACAGCCAATTTCTATCACATCTAATAGAGACAGTAGATTCGTCTTCATATGAAGCTACAGTTCAGCATGGCCTATCACCCGCAGACAGATGGCCAGTCAGAAAAAATAATTTAGACCCTTGAGGATATGCTCCGTGCTTGTGTGTTAGACTTCAAGACTCAATGGGATGAAACATTACCGTTGTGTGAGTTCGCTTACAACAACAGCTACCACTCGAGCATTGGAATGGTACCTTTTGAAGCTTTGTATGGCAGAAGGTGTAGAACACCTGTTTGTTGGGAAGAAGTTGGCACCCGCAGTTTCCATGGGCCAGCCATAGTGAGTGAGATCAGTGACAAAGTCAAGTTGATCCAAGAACGATTGAAAGTAGCCCGGAGTAGACAGACGAGCTATGCAGACTCTCACGGAAGGGACTTACAATTCAAAGAAGGAGACAAGGTTTTTTAGAAGGTATCACCTACTAGGGGAACGTTGAGGTTTGCACAGAAAGGCAAGCCATCCAGAAGATACATTGGACCGTTTGACATTGTGAGCAAGATTGGTGATGTGGCTTATAGATTAGCCTTACCACCCGAACTCTCTGGCATACACGACGTCTTCCATGTGTCTATGTTGAAGAAGTATGCCCACGATTCCTCACATGTACTCCTGTATGAACCCTTGGAAATCCGAGAAGATGCTACATATGTGGAGAAGTCTGCCCAGATCATCGATACGAAGGAACAAGAGTTGAGGACACGGACTAATAATTGGGTGAAAGTACTCTGGAAAAACCATGGAGTGGAAGAAGCAACGTGGGAATTACGAGATCAAGTGCAGAAGAAGTATCCACATCTACTACCTGAGGTGAGTTTTATGTTTAATTTGGAGGACCAAATGTCCTAAGGGGTGGAGGATGTAAGACCCCAACTCGAGTGACCTCGATTAGTGTTAATTAAGTCGTGAGTTAGCTTCAAGTGTGATTAGTGGATTTTGATTAAGTTGATAACATAATAGCTTTTGTTATAGCTTGGGGTATTTTGAGTCCCATTCGCTCGAGCCAACCTGAACTAGGCAGGTCCGCTCGAGCAAGCCCAACTTCGCTCGAGCAAACCCTCCCAACGAGTCATTCCAGAGAACTCACCGCTCGAGCGAAATTCAGGTCCGCTCGAGCGAGGGGTACTGTTCACCTAGGGACCTGTTCGGAGTGGAAATGAAATGTTTATATGATTGAGAGAGGTTTGTTATGAACCCTATTGTAAAGGAGAAGTGTACAAATAATATATGAAGCCCGTTTGAGAAAGAAACCATGTCACGAAGATCCATATAAAGTTTTGAAAATCCCGAGGTGTATAAGGAGCCCGGAATATCTCCAAATTCGAGGAGTACCAAATCTATATCGAAATCGACATACGGGACCCTTATTCAGCTTGAACTAGTTTTGAATCTCGATACTTGTCCTGAAATTTTGAAAGTTCAATTATGTTTTCATTGTTCTCGAATTGACATGTATCCCCGAATATTCATGATTTATAACTTATCATTCCCGAAAACACTAAAGTTGTATTTGTAGCATTTTGCTAATCCCCGATATGCATTGCCCGATGTGAAACGAAATAGTGCTTGTGCCTTGAGCACCCCGTCCTGCCCGTCTACATACTTGCATCTGATGTGGTTTTACACATGTCCTGATTTCTATTATTTGACCTATGAGTCGGCACCACTAAGCTTTGACGACCTTGTCGGTTTGATCCACTGACTTGGAGGTCCCCCTCCCGTCCCACCAGCTACGGTTTGAATCTCGATACCCGGTTTATTACCATGGTCCCGTCCCGATACCCTGCTCACTCCCATGGTTCCCGATGTCCGATTTATTACCGTGGTCTCATCCCGATACCCGACTCGCTCCCGTGATTCCAGATATCCGGTTTGCTACCGTGATTCCCGATACTTGGTTTGCTGCCGTGGTTCCATCCCGTATTATTATATGTATATGTATATTTTCGTTGAGTCTCCTCACTTCGGTGACTGAGACCAACGCCCCGATATGCTCTTGTCACTTCGGTGATAGAGGACTTAGCTTTGTGTGGTTGTCATCTTGTTTGTTTCCCGATTCCTTGGATACCTGTACATGTTTTATACTGCATATATGTTTTTCAGTAAAAAATTCATTTCTTTTATGGAGGTTAGTGTTTAAACAGGTTTAAATGTTTTTCAAAGTAAATTCAATTATTGTTATGTTGTTATATCTTTTCACGCACCTGCCAAACCGTATTGTTTGACCCACTTTTTGGTACTCAGGTCCCGATGTTGCTTACCTCGAGGAGGAGCATAAGGAGGTGGTCTGAGAACCACAGCGATTAGTTGAGTGGCATGCCGATGATATCGTCTAGACATTCGGTTGTCCGAGTTACGTAACATTTTGGATTGTGGATAACCATTCTTTTGGGGATTTATATTTTGTTTATATTGGCATTTGTTGGCCTTTATTTTTGGGAATGTAATTAAATGATCTTTTGTATAAACTTTAAACTTACTTTTCAGAAATGCTAATGAATATTGCTCACTCTGACATCAAGTTATTCATATGTGCTATTATTTATTATCTTAAAATGATTTATAAGTTTGATTTTGCTACAAGCTTCCGCACCTAAACAAATATATATTATATTGTTGTGATATTCTCACCGCGGATACCTGTGGGAAATCACGTGCACGGGTTGTGCCTTATTTCTTATAAACACGTGTACGCATTGTATATTCTATGTCACCAATCATATCATTTGTACATTCATCCATCTATCATTATGAGTCCGGATCCTGGATTGGGCCTACAGGCCCCGTCCGGGGTCGCAACACTTGGCCTCCACTAATATCTACTCTAAATAAGCTTTCCAACGGTAGGTAGATTTCATTAATCCGACAGTTGGATTGAAAGTTATGGTCATTTGAAGATGAGTTATCATGAGAAAAACAAGATTAACGTTTGAAGTTTGATTTGCAATGGATTATATCTTTGTAAAACTTTCACTTTCGAAAGGAGATAAGATGTGGATGATTCAAGTATTTCTTCCTTTTTTCCAATCAGAATTGTATTATTTAAATTATCCATTAATAATTTCAAATCTGCAACTATTACAGACTCTACCATATGGGACATTTCATCTACTTGAACAGTGGGCCATATGAGAAGTCTTCTACTATAGTTAGGACTCTTCAACTGACATGATGAGTGGACCTCTCCTTTGATTGATTTGCACATGGATTGTGTATGGGGTCTGATGGACCCTCGGAATCTTTCGTCCTCTCCTCCCGCACCTCGATGGCTGACCTGGGTCTCGGCGGAGGAGGGAAAATCACGAGTATCAACATTTTTGTACGGGTATACCAGATTTACTTTCTACTTGGAATTTGGAATAGTGATGATCCGGAGATTCACTATCACAAGTGGAAAGGAAATCAATCCTTTTTTCTAACTTTTCAAATTGCATAAATATTAAGAAAAGAGACAAGTTTGTTTTTTTGAGAATGTTGTAGGAGGCGTTTTTGTTTGTTTGCCGTGAAAGGCGATTTTACAAAACTCATCAAATACGAAAGACAAGAATTGTGATTTCTTTTTGTCTCTTTAAGAAATACAAACTACAATAGAAAAGTAAGAAAAATGATCTAACTTCTCAGAAGATTGTGGGGACACGTTGAGATTGACGGTCGCAAGTCATGTATGGGCTTCGCCATCATCCTTCAAATGAGAACATGTGATGCTTTGATTATTTGGCTTGGCTCCTAACCTCGGTTTTTTAAAGGACAAGGACCAAGAGGAGGTCCTATATCCAATGAAAAACTAAGTAAACGGGCTGAAAAGCCGCGTTTAGGCCATGTTATAGAAGGAGGGGACCTTGGGGGGGTGGCCCCCCAAGGGAAGTTGATCACCTTGTGGTGCTTCCGAGAGCAAAGCAGCAGGACTTCGTCTTTCTCTTAGATTTTCTGGATTTTCAGAGCTTGGGATTGCACTTGGGATTCTTTTTTTTCTTTCCTTGGAACTCACCTCTTTTTATAGGCTTTTGGTAGCCATGAGGTGATTATGGGCATTAATAGCCATGATGAGAGAATTGATGAGGAGTTACAAGTTGATTTTGTAACTCCTTTTTCATGGCTTGTGATTGGCCGATGAAGGTAGTAGGCATTTAATTCCCTTTAAGCTTCATGATGATGGGAGTTTCATGGGTTTAATGCCATGATTGCTTGGATTTGTAACTCCCAAATACTTGAATTTGATTGGGCCGTCCAAAATAATGAGTTAATGACCGCATTAAGTTGTCATAAACGGGTCAATTAACGACATTAAGTGATCGCCAAGGCATGTGAAGAGTCGTGGGCCGCGCCGTGTCTTTTGAGATTCTTCTTGCGATCATCACAGGTGGATCCACACATTGTTTGATGTCGGATTGCGATGCAATTTCAGACTTTGATTGATGTTCGTGGGCCGGTGACATCAGTCTTGTCGATTTCAAGATCAGTCGGACAGAAAGTGCACTTTCTTGGTCAGCCGGTTGGTGATCTTCGAACGATCAGTGATGATTTCATGCTTTTAACGACGGATCCGAGATGTTAGTGAAGATCAGTCGTTTTCAAGCATCAAACATTGGATTTTCAGAAAATTACAGAGGCAGAAAACACCCGAAACGCGAAAAAGATCGAAAAACGGTCATTTTGGTGCAAAATCCGGCGACCCGGATTTGCAGGGTTGCTGGCAACCCTGGGCCAGGGTCGCCGGCGACCTTGGGCCAAGGTCGTCGGCAACCTTAGGGTTTTGCCCTTTTCGGTCGCCGAGCTTCGTTTATGGCCGTTTTTCCGTCTTTTTCGTTTCTTTTTTCTTCTGTATTTTTCTTGACATTTTTCCTCAATTATTGACTTGATTTTCTTGGAGAAAACTTGACGAGAACCCGCGCGAAATCGGAGCACAAAGTTTCCCATTTTTCGGGAAAGCCGAAGACTTTATAGCCGATTTTCCGTCAAGAGTCGAAACTAGGTCAAACGATGTCGGAATGACCTAAAAATTGAGGTGAAGCTTCTTGAGCAGGGGATAGGACCAACCATGAGCTTTTATTTGAGTTTTGAAGCCGTTTGGGGTCCAATCGATGCTTGACTTGATTTTACTGCGGGGAAAATGCTGAGCTTTGATATGTGGTCAAACGATGTCCGATTAACCTGAAATTTGACGAGGAGCCTATTGGAGTCATTTTGAGACGTTCCATCAGCTCCATTTTGGATTTCATGATCTCGGGTTGCTCCGCCGCCGGTAGGCTTGATTTTCTCTCGGAGCATCGAAACCTGGTCAAACGTTGTCAGAATGACCTGAAATTCGACGTGCATCCCTTTGGAGGCATGTTGAAGCCACTTATGTATTTTGTTTGATGAGTGATGGCTTCTGTGGTTCCCACCGGCGGGAGGCTTGATTTTGTTGCTTGAGCGTTAATGGAGGGTCAAACGTTGTCGGTTTGACTTGAAATTTGGCATGGAGCCCTTTGGAGACATTCTGGAGTCATCTGTAGGTTCTGATCAAAGTTTTGGTGTCTTTGATGATGTCGCCGCCGGGAGCGCTTGTTTAGCTGTCGGAGTAGCGAATTTGGGCCAAACGATGTCGAAATAGCCCGAAACCTCAGGTGTACCCCTCTTTAAGCTGTCTTGAAGGATCTCTCAGTTTGTGTCTGATTCTGACAAAATCTGATGCTTGAAGTAGCCTTGCCTGTTTCGTAGCAGGATGCAGTTTCACGAGGCTTCTTGATGTGGAGGAGACATAGTGACTTTTTTGGTGTCAACAAATGCCCCCTCGAGGTACAGCGACGAGTAGCTTTTTGGAGTCGATGTGCCTCGAAGAGAAACTTGGAGGAGAGATTCCTACTTGACCAAGAGTCTTGAGCATTTTTTTTTTTTTTTGAATAGCCTTCTGAGTTTTCGGGGGAATTTTATGGTAGTGAGAGTGATCACGTACCATCTCAAGGCAAAGTTTTGAAAATGACATGGGATATTTTGTTTTTGGGTTTTGGATTTGGTTTTTGACCTTGTGACCTAACTGGTTGTATGTGGCAAGTTAGGGGGTCGGGGTTTGATTTTTTATTTTGACCTTGTGACCCAACAAGCTATATGTGGCAGGTTGGGGGGTCAGATTTGGGGTTTTTGGTTTTGGTTTGGTTTGGATTTTGATTTTGGTTTTGGTCTTTTGACTTAACAAGCTGTATGTGGCGAGCTAGGTGACCGGAATTTGGTTTTGTGAAATGTCAATTTCAAGATTTTTGCTCAATTTGGTTCATGAGGTTGGATGGTTTGGTATTTGGAAACTCATGAGACTTTCTTGTCTCTTTTTTTTTTCTTTTTTTTTTGAATGGTCCCATCAACTCCAAAGAGGCATGGGACTTTTTTGGTCTTTTTCTTTTTTTTTTTTTTTTTTGCTCTTGGTAAGAGGAATATTTTGACTAAAAGCCACTTTTAGTGCCTAGGTGGTCAAACCTGGCTCATATGGGCTAACCCATGGGACCTTAGGCTTTGGAGAAGGCCTAGATCTCATATGGTGTCATTTTTGTAGAGAATATCTAAAAATATCTCTTTTGTGTAGAGAATATCTAAAAATATCCTTACTTGGAGAGAATTTCTCAAGTTTTCTTTTTGTGGAAAGTTTCTCTCAAAATATCTTTCTTTTGGGGAAGTAGCTAAATTTTAGCACTTACCTCCTTTCTTTTCTCCTTGTTTCCTCTTTTGGCTTGCTTTCTTCTATAAAAGCAAGAGGGTTGTTTCTTTTGCTCCATTGCTTTCTTTTTGCAAAAAATCTTCAAGAGTGCTCTCCAAGATTAGAAGTGCTTTTTCTTCTTCTTCAAGGATCTTCAAGCTTTTCTTCTTCTTCTCCATCAATGGCTTCAAGTAAGTTTTCTTCTTCCACAAGAATCTCCATTGTAGAAGTAGCTTCTTCATTTTTTTTCTTCTCTTTTTCTTTTTCCTTTCTTTTCTTTTTTTTCCTTTTCTTTTCTTCAAGCATGTTTTCCTTTTTTTTTTTTTTTCGTGCTGCTTCTTCTTTTTTTTTCTTTGTTTTTTTTTCTCTTCTTTTCATGGTTTTTTTTTTCACCGTGTATATTTTTTTTCCACACGCTGACTTTTTTTTTTTTTTTTTTGTCACCGATTTTTTCCTTTTTTTCTGTTTTTCTTGGTTGTACGGACAGCCTGCCATGTGGCAGTGGGCCACGGCCTGTGGGCCATTTTTTTTTTCCGAGATTTTTTTCTCTCTCTCTTTCTTTTTGTTTTTCCTTGTTTGCTCACCATGATAATGAGGCTATGCAATTTCAATATGTATGCATTTTTTTTTGTTTCATGCATCAAGATAGAAGGCTAGAGTCTCTAGGTCAAGCCAACATGATTTTTGACTTGGACAAAGTTTGATTGGTTTTGACCAAATTGGGTTGGAATTGGTCAAACTTTGGTCAAAGTTTTCCTAGCATCTAATGCATGATGATATTTTTTGATGCATGATTTTGTAAATGGATTTGGAAGTATGATGATGCATACCTGAAAATCTTTTGCGAGTATTGGGATTTTGAGCTCGCAGCGATGTTGAGCTCTTTCTCGGTCTTCCTGGATTTTGAGGAAGTTAGCAATTTTTGGATTCTGAAGCTCGCAGCAATGTTGAGCTCTTTTCCAGATTTTGCGGAAGTTTGATGAGATTGGCTCGTTCTTGCAGCGATGTTGAGTTCGAACCTTCTTTGAGAATTCTCCACTGACTATGAGCTCGCAGCGATGTTGAGCTCATCTTCAGGCTTCCTGTCTTTTTCGGAGTATTTTCCTTTTCTTTGGAATTGCCCCGGAACTGTCAAAATTTTGCTAGAATTTTTGTAGCAGAATTCTGTTGTTTTGATGTTGATTGATCTTTTCTCTTCCATCTTTTGCAGGTAGTTCTTCTAGAACGAACAAGGGTAAAGGTCTGTTACTGATGCACTTCGTCGGTCTGCTAGATCTTCCAAAGCGGCCGTTTAACAGGCTTGGGAGAAGGTCCAATTTGTGGAGAAGAACTTGGAAGAATACGATTCCCTCAATCGTGATGAGATGAGACAACGATTGATCGCTCTCAAAGATGAGGAATTCTATAAGATCATGGTAAGCAGCCGTCCTTGGATTACGGACGATCAGAGCGTTATGCTCAAGCCTACCTTCTTCTTTGGTGATGCAGTTCCTAACGAAATGACATACCAAAGGAGATGTTTTCAATTCTCTTACACAGCAGATGGTGAGGAGAGAACTATTTCTACCCGGTCGACTTTTGATCGGACCATCTCGATCCCGAGCATTTCTCCCACGTGCCCTAAGAGGGAAGATCCTCCGCGCTGGGTGAAGAGGACCAGTGTGATCAAGACCGGGGTTTTTGTTGGCGGACCTTCCGGTTTTGCAGAGAAGCCGCCTGTCCGTATGGACATGTTGATGCCAGCCAGTGGCTACCAAGGTTCTGATCATCCATCGGTCGATTTGAGACCGGTGGGCCTTGGCATTTTTCGGGGTGACGGCAGCAATTGGGTGAAGCCTTTTCGACTTCGTGGCCGTTTCAGTGCTAACTCGAGCTGGGAATCATGGACTGATCACACCCTGAGGATTGGCGAGGCTATTCTACAGGAGGCTGAGATTTTTGATGCGGTTCACGTTTTTCGGCAAACCGTCATTTTCTCCGATGAGGGTTTCATGGCCATGCTGGAGTCATTCCTTCCACAAACCAACACCTTCATTGTGACGAATGGTGAGATTGATTTTTCTTTGAAGGAGCTGAGCGCCATCACCGGATTGCCTATCCTCGGCAAACTCTATGAGGAGTTTATGCCTATTGACAGCGTCCTTGAGGAGCAGTCTGAGGAGTTTAGGCTTGTGTACTTTCAGCTTGTTGCCTTCTATGATTTTTTGAAGGAGAAGGAGGGCTCAAAAGTTAGGTGCAGCAGTTGGAGAAGTTGTAGCTCCAACTTTTTTGACAGCGGGAAGTCTTCCGAGGGCATGGCCCAGGATGCTAGGGCTAAAACATCAAGTTTGAAGAAGATCGCCGCTATGCGAGAAGATTTGAAGAAGTTCTTCGCAAGCACGGATGTCATTTGTCCTGACATTACATTGCGGAGAGATCTCGCTGTTTACCTCACTTACTGGCTAGGTGAGGCTGTTTTTGCTGGAGGAGATGGGACGTACATCAGGCCGTACTATATTTTTCCGGCTTGTCAGATAGCGTTTGGAGAGCGGCTGGCTTTGGTACCTGCTTTTTACTCCTATTTGTGTACCGAACTTCAGGCTGCTGCTTTCCTGGTTCGGCTTGGGCTCCCTATGAATAGGGTGTTTTCTGCCCACATCTTCTATTCGTGGTATGTATACCACTGTCCTAGCTTCCATCGTTTGGGAGTTGCACAGGATGAAGATCCTTTTATGATTCGTTTGGCTAGAGGGACAGCCGTTCCCGAATCACTTTTGTCTGCCCGTTTGAGGATCCGACAATTTAGGGACGTCGAGATTGGGCAGTCTTTGGTGAAGCTTTCTCCGGGTTTGCAGAAGAACGCTTTTGACTTTGGTGTCTCCTGTGATTCGACCAAGGCAGGGTTGGGAAGACATTATGCTTTGACAGACGCGGAGAAGAGATGGCTCTTCAACATACGGGTTGGTACGATGGTGTACCGCAGACATCTTTTCGTCGATATCCAACCGTATGTCCCTTCGCGTTTTGCATTGCAGCTTGGCTTCTCTCAAGGCGTTGTTGGAGCGCCTTCGAGCATGGTGAAGCGTTTTGGAGGTTTGCAGGATGGGAGAAACGCATGGGCTTTTTACAGTGCAGAGGATACTACCGCCATAATTTCCTATCCTGAGCTGCCCACTTTCCGGACTGTTGGCTTCACGAAGTGGTCCATAGAGAGCTTCTCAGTGTACCGGGGGCTTTCCAAGAAAGAGCTTGATGTCAAGCAGTCTCCTAGGAAGGGTCTTGGCAAATCAGATGGTGTCCGCCGGGAGGAAGTTTTGACTTTCCTTTCTGGAAAGAAGCACAAGATAGGCTTTCTCAATGGGCAGGACATCATCAGATCAGGAGCCGCACAAGGGATTCCTGGTGAGGTCTTGAGACAGCTGGAAGAGGAGGAGGCAGAGATCGATGCTATGATACAGGCAGAGCATACAAAGGCTTCTGTGGAGTCTACTGAGAAGAGTAGACCATCCAGTGAGGACTCTAGCGAGAGGCCTGATGTTGATAATGGGGCAGGATCGTCGAGCAGATTGACCCGCCGTAGCAAGAGGAAGAGAGGACAACGCCGAAATATGAAACGGCACGATAGTCCTTCTGATATGGAAGTTCCTCTTACCATTGTTGAGGATGTGTCTGAGGATGCTGACGAGCCTCTGGAGAAGAGGAGTAAAGAAGAGGAGACAGTTGGTATGATCCCCTTTCTTTCTTTTGTTTCTTCTTTTCTCTTGTAAGAGATTTTTTGTTTTGATCCGCTGCTTTCTTTCTTTTAGCAGAGGATGATTACTTGATGATGCCTGAGGTTCCTGCCAATGAGGCGATGACGGATCCAGTCGTGGCATCTGAGGAAAAGCCCAGGGACTCTGGAGTGGTTCCAGAACCTTCACCTGGTATGATTGCTTTGGCTTCTTTTTTTCTTCTTTTTTGTTTGTGCTGGTCATTTGCTAACATGTAGCTTTTGTTTTCTTGACTTGCCAGAGGATTCTGACGATTTCAAGCCATCCATGGATGCAAGTTTTGACGATGCTTCGGATGAGCTCAGAGAGGCGGAAGAAGCAAGTATTTCTGCAAAAATAATCTCGATATATTTTTTTTGACGAGATTATATTCATACCTTTTGTCCTTTCCTCGGCAAATTGTGGAGTAACAGGAGAGGTTCCTCCGTCTTCTTCAGAGCCAGAACAGGGGGTACCTGCTGCTGATCCAGGAGTGGGGGCTTCTGCTTCCTTCAATGAGTCAGTTTCCTCGAAAGAGTTTATTGATTACTCTTCCAACGGAACATGACATGGGTAGTTGGGCACCAGAGCATGGCGAATACTCATCTGCACCGCACCTTCAGTATGCAAGGAAGGTGTTGAAGATTGTCTTGAGCTCATGGGTTGAGACTCTCTTTTCAGGTCATTTGGAAGCTGGTTTTGGCATGATCAGGCACGTGCAGGACATCCTTGCTGATAGCAAAGAAGTCGGTCTGGACATTGCAAGCGCCAAAGACTTTGTTGAGGAAATCATCGCCCTGGGGAAAAATGGACTGAGACCAAGAGTTTCCCAGATGGTGACTTCTTTAATGAGATGTTTATAAAACCATCCGGCAAAGTTAAAGCTGGGCTAACTGAGGTCACGAAGACTCGGAGGCAGATCGTTCGGGAGAAGAACGTTACCGAATTATCCATCATGGGGCTGAAGCAAGACTTGGACCGCCTTGATAAGGAGGTTGTCGACGCTAGGCAGCGTCTTGAGCTTTTGGAGGAAGAAGCTACTGCCAAATGGACCACCATTGTGGAGGCTCGTGACAAGGAGGGAACTCTCATTCGCCAGGTTGAGGAAGCTGAAGGTAATGTCCGGAGGAAGACTCAAGAGCAAGAGCAGTGGCAAGTCCTTTGGGAAGAACTTCCTCGTGCTGCAGATGGGTCACGGCATTCGGCCGCGTTTTATGGAACATTTTGAAGAAGCGTGGCCTAAAAACTTTGGAAGTTAAGGCCAAGGGTCTACTTGAGGAGTTAAACCTTTGGTTGAAAACCATGTCGGATTGAACTCCTGAGTTGTAACAAACTCTTTTCTTCTTCTTTTTTTTTTGGTACCTCCATATATAAACAATTTTGGTACTATATTTTTGTATCCCCTTCTTTTCACTTAAATCATTTTTTGATGAAAACAAATTTGAGCAAAAGTTGATGGGAATGTTTGTTTGAGAATTTGATCAAACGGTTGTCATTTTGTGAAAATTTTTTGTCAAAGAGTTGTTTTGGGCATGAAAGCCAATTTTGTGGCAAAAAGCCTGGTTTTTTTATTCCTTTAAAACCGAAATTTTGATGGCATTGAAGCCTAATTTTGTGGCGTAAGAGCCAAAATGGTTTTTGACTGGGCTTGGGAGCTAAAAAATTTTGAGATGGCATTAGAGCCAAAGTTTTTGAGATGGCATGAAAGCCGAATTTTGGAATGGCATAGAAGCCGAATTTCATTTTGTGGCATGGGAGCCAAATTTTGTTTGTGGCACGAGAGCCAAAAATTTTGTTTGTGGCATGAGAGCCAAAGTTTTTTGGATGGCGTGAAAGCCAAAGTTTTTTTGTTTGTGGCATGAGAGCTAAAGTTTTTGGATGGCGTGAAAGCCAATTTTTGGAATGGCATAGGAGCCGAATTTTAAGATGGCATGAAAGCCGATTTTTGGAATGGCATAGGAGCCGAATTTTGTTTTGTTTGTTGTTTGTTTTGTTTTGGAATGGAAGCCAGATTTTTGAAAACCAAGTTTTTGTTTTATTGGCATGAAAGCCGATTTTGGCGTTTATAGCCGATTTTTTTTTGTTTTGGCATTTTTAGCTGAATTTGGCGTTTATAGCCGGATTTTGGCGTTTATAGCTGAATTTATAGCTAAAACTGTCAAAATAATAATGGCAATTTAGAGCTTTTAGGTAATGGTCAAAGCTATTGGAACAAGAAATACTTGAAAAAAATTTATTGGAAGGAAAAATGCAAAAGTGCTCTTGGGATCTTTTTCACCACACATGGCTTTCAAAAGAAAACTGTACTACATATTCCTTTTATCCTGGCCCAAAATCACATTCCTACGCTTATCTGATGGGTGTGAAACTTCATCCATCCCCTATCCGGCCATCCAGATCTAGTCGGATTTGGTTTTCAAAATGCAGGTATCGACTAAATGTCGCCTCCCCGCTGAATGGTCATGCAAGTATCGATGGAATGTCGCTTCCTTACTCATTCGGTTTGCGAGTATTGATGGAATGTCACTTTCTCGCGGGCTGGGTTTTGCGAGTATCGATGGAATGTCGCTTCCTCGCGAATTGGGATGCAAGTATCGACTAAGCGTCGCTCCCCTACCTTTCCCAAAACTTTTGATTTTACGGGTACTAACTTGATGTCGTTTCTCCTCGATTTTTGAAATTTGAGGTTTTCTCGAACCATTTGAAATTTGGGTTGTGGATAGCAACTGGAATATTGCGTTTCCACGATTTCAAAATTTTGAGGTTTTGCAAGTATCGAATAGGGTTCGCTTCCTTACGATTTTTGGGTTTTGGAAGTATCGAATGGGGTTCGCTTCCTTCCGGATTTTTCTTGGGTTTTGGAAGTATCGAATGGGGTTTGCATCCTTCCGTTTTTTTGGGTCTTGGAAGTATTGAATGGGGTTCGCATCCTTCCAGTTTTTTGGTTTTGGAAGTATCGAATGGGGTTCGCATCCTTCCGGTTTTTTTGGTTTTGGAAGTATCGAATAGGGTTCGCATCCTTCCGTTTTTTGGGTTTTGGAAGTATCGAATGGGGTTCGTATCCTTCCGTTTTTTGGGTTTTGGAAGTATCGAATGGGGTTTGCATCCTTCCGGCTTTTGGGTTTTGTGAGTATCGACTAAGTGTCGCTTCCCCGCGGTTTCTAAAAAACCATTTTTTTGTTTAAAGACACGAGGGTCATAAATTTTGACTAAAAACCATTTTGGTTGTAAAAGCCGGGGCGAACTAGGGTGAAACTTCCTCAGTTCTGGTTTTTGTTTCAAACCATGAATTTTTGGTTCAAGGATCGAAAATTTTGGTCAAGTCTGGGAAAAGGCTCCTAAACTTGGATTTTTGGATTTTGATTTTTTTTTTTTTGAACAATGAAACGATGAAAGTAAGCATTGTTTTGAAAGTTTTTTTCTTTTTGGAAATTTCAACATTAAGATGAAAATTTCAAAAGGGGATGGGTTTGATGAGCAAGTACCTGGAAATAGGCTTTGGCCATGTAGATATCGCTCTGACCCGTTTGAGGAAGTCTTCAAGGGTAGTACCGCTTTAAGAACTTGTCGTTGATGGGTAGCATACATCTGTCTCCTTCCATGTTTAGAAGAGCGTATGCACCGTTGGAGAAGACTTTGTCGATGACGAAGGGTCCTTCCCATTTTTGTAAGACCCCGACCCGAGTGACCTCGATTAGTGCTAATTAAGTTATATGTTGTGCTAAGCTTGATTAGTGGTTTTGACTAAGCTTGGATTAGTATAGTTCTTGATAGCTTTGGGGGAATTCTTTTTAATGTCTTGTGTTTGGTGGGGCCCTTTGGGGGTTTCCTTTTTGATAGTCTTGCTTGCATTTGGAGATTACTTGATACTCCCCTAATTCTTGTCTTGATCCCGTTTTACTTATTTTGTCGATCCTTACAACTTTCATGTTGAGCCCGTGACCGTCCGGAACCTCGAAACTCGATCTTCTTGCTTTGAGGGCAAAACAGTCTTTTTACATGAAATCTGTACCCAAAAGTCGATATCCCCAAAACCCGCGAAACATATACTTTTTGGAAACTAAATATTTCGACGATCACTTTTCTCTTCTTCGTCGATTTCGTCCGAGGTCCCGAGATTAGTGCTTTCAGCCTCCAAAGATTTCCTAGAGATGGGACCCACACCCCACTTGTATATAAGGAGATCCTTCTCTTTCATTTCCCCTTTTTCCAGCCTTAGAGCAATAAGAGTCTAGGGTTTCCTTCCCTTCCCTTTCTCCTTGTTTCTTCACCACCAAATCCCTATCAAACCTTGCACCAATCAAGAGATGAACTCCATCTTCTTCTTCCTCATTACTAGAGCTATACATTGATGCTATTTTTGGAGGAATCCATCCACCTCAAGACCCTCATTGAACTAGTTTGGTGATTTTGGAAAGCTTCCTAGTAAGTCCTCCTTCCCATCTCTTTGTTTTGTGTTTCTCCTATCTTTAGAGATGCTCCATTTCCTTTATTGTGAGCTCTCTCTTCTTGTTTCATGGTTGACCCATTTTAGGATTTGTTTTTGGGGGTTTTTGGTGTAGCTTGGTATTTGGCTTGGAAGAGTGGATTAGAGCTTGGATTTCTTGATTAGAGACCTTGAGGCAAGTGGATGTTTAGTTTTAAAAGTGATTTCCATGATCAAATGTTTGGATTTATTGAATCATTTATGATGAGTTTTTACTTGCATTCAATGTAGTTTTAATGTTTTAAAGAGGGGTTGTTGAGCCCATTTATTGTCTTGAAATATGATTGATAGCCTTTGTTTTATCTTGTGCTTAAAAACTTGAATGAATCTATGTAATTGTGGTTATGTCTTTCTCTTTTGATTGAATGAGAAAATGTATGAATGAATGAATCATTTGTGGAGGTTGTGAGAAGTTTTGATGGAGTTTGAAGAGGATGTTGAGGTGCTTACGTGCCCTCTTTGGTGCATGATGGAACCTCAAGAAATGTGGATTTGTAAGAGAAGGAGAATGGAGAAAAGAGCTGTCCACGAAACCAGTTCTGGACAGTTCGCTCGAGCGAACTTGACACATCGCTCGAGCGAACTGCCCAGGAAGAGGTACGTGCCATTCCAGAGAGTTGTTCGCTCGTGCGAACCCCATGTCCGCTCGAGCGAACTCCTCCAACATCCATCCAGAGAATGGTTGGCTTGAGCGTACAATTCGTTCGCTCGTGCCATCCTGAACTGGGCAGGTCCGCTCGAGCGAACCCTCCCAGAAAGCCATTCCAGAGAGCACATCACTCGAGCGAACTCCATGACCGCTCGAGCGACTTGTACTGTTCATCTGGAGCCACTTTGGAAGCAAAGAACAAATATCCTAACTAAGGAGGGAGGTTGGTTAACGCCCCCTTCATGATGAGAAGACTCATAACTGTCGTTGAAGCTCGATTGAGAAAGAAACCATAATCGCATGAATTCATTGGAGTTGGAAATTCTCAAGTGCCTAAGGAACCCGGGATGTCTTCAAATCAAAGGAGTACCAAGTAATTTCTAATAGGCAAACGGGATCCCTATTCACTTGAATTAGCTTTTAACCCCGGCACTGTTTTTACATTTCGAAAGGTTATCTTACTGTTTATTCCTGAAAACATTGAAAGTATGCTTGTACTGTTTTACTAGTTTTGATATACATGACAGACCTGATATGATAGCTGTGCCTTGAGCACCCACGCCTTGTCCAATTATAGTCTTGTACTTGATTATTTTTACACATGTCTTGGTTTCCATGTTTTGACCTATGAGTCGGCACCACTAAGCTTGGATACCTTGTTAGTCTGATCTACTGATTAGGTGATCCCCCTCTTGTCCCGCCAGCTGCAGTTTGGATCTTGCTACCTGGTTATTTAACCGTGGTCTTGTCCTGATACCGCAGATTGCTACTGTGGTTCCTGATGCCCGGCTCGCTACCGTGGTCATGTCTTGTATATAGTATATATGTATATGTATTTCGTTGTACCTCCTCACTTCGGTGATTGAGGTCAACGCCTTGACTTGCTTGCTCTATCACTTCGGTGATAGAGGATTTAGCTTTGTGTGGTTGCCATCTTGCTCATTTCCTATATTCCTTGGTTACCTCTATCTGTTTTACCTTGCATAGATGTTTTTAATTTAAACGATGCATTTGCTCACGAAAGTATTATTTAGATAAGTTTAAATGTTTTCCAAGGTAAAGGTTTTATCATTAAATGTTTATAATTTTTATCCACCTGCCAGACCGTCGTGTCTAACCCCCTTTGCTTTGGTACTCAGGTCCCGTTGTTGGTTTCCCCGAGGAGGAGCCAGAGGCGGCGGTCGGAGAACCGCAACCGCTAGTTGAGTGGCGTGCCGACGATGTTATGTAAACATCGGGCTACCGAGATGTGGAACATTTTGGGGGTTGTCGGATATTTTTTTGGTGGATATTGTTTTGTTTATTGGCCTTTATTGGCCTCTATTTTTGGGGAACTGTAATTAACCGATCTTCTGATTAAACTTGAATATGTACTTCTGGGTTATGCTTTAGGACATTGCTCATTCTGATACTCATATTCAAATGTAATCAGCCTTATTATTTTGGAAATGAAATACATACATGATTTACTACACGCTTCCGCAATTATACTAAATGGTTATGTGTGTTGGAATATCCTCACCGCGGACACCTGTGGGAAATCACGTGCACGGGTAATGAGTGTTCTTTTATTAACCCGTGTACGCTTGATCATAAACATACCTTTAATTATTGTCATTACTTCATATGATCACATCGTTGGCTTCACTCAATTAGTCCCAATCCCGGATTTGGTTCCCGAACCCGGTCCGGGGTCGCGACAATTTTGGTTCAAATTTGCCTTTCGATTTGTGGGCAAAGACTATGGATCTTTTCACTGCAAGAACCAAGTCACCCTTTTTGTAGGCGCATTGCCTGACCTTCTTGTCGAAAGATCCTGCCATGCGTGCTTGGTACAACCCAATGCTTTGTAGAGCTTCGAGTCGTCTTTCATCGAGATTATCCAGCTCTTGGAGTCTCAATTTGAAATTGCTTTCTTGCGTCATGTCATTTTGTAAAGATACCCTTAGGGAAGGAATTTGTACTTCCAAAGGGACAACAACTTCGCATCCATAGACCAAGGAGAATGGTGTACTATGGGTTGGTCCTCGAACGGTGGTTCGATAGGCCCACAAAGCTTCTGGTAGTTTGTCGCCCCAGTCTCTCTTGTGACTAGAGACCATTTTCTTGAGAATTTTGCAGAGTGTCTTGTTGAAGGGTTCTGCTAGTCCGTTCGCTGCTGGATTATATGGAGTCGAAGGACAACTTTGGATTTTGTACTTGTTGCAGAACCGGTAGAAACAGAGATCCCGGAATTGTGGTCCGTTATCATGGACGAATCTTTTAGGTATGCCAAAGCGACAAATAATGTTGGTGCACAAGAACTGAAAGACTGATGAAGTCTTCATTTCGCTGAGCGCAAATGCTTCTGACCACTTGGAGAAATAATCCGTAGCGGCGAAGATGAAGCGATGACCTTTGCTTGATGGGGGAGAAATAGGACCTATGATGTACATACCCCAGGCTTCGAAAGGCCATGAGATTGTTGTTGGATGTAGCCATTCTGGAGGCATGTGGACATAATCACCATGAATATGGCATTTTTTGCAGCGCTTTGCAAATTGCATTGCATCAGCTACCATGGTAGGCCAATAGTAACCTAGCCTTTTTATCTAGTTGTAGAGCTTAGGGCCAGCCTGATGGGCTCCACAAAGACCAGCATGTATTTCTTTGAGAGTTTCTTCAGCTTCTTGTTGTGACAAGCAGCGTAGGAGTACTCCGTTGAAGGATTTTCTGTAAAGTGCTTTTGAAGGTATATCCAAATGAAAGTTCGGGGCTCGTCTTTGGATGCTTACCCACTCTTTTGGATCTTCAGGTAGGATTCCGAACATGATGTAATCAATGAACGGATCTCTCCAATCTCTAATCAGAGGTTTGAGGATGGACATCCAACTTCCAACCACTTGGTGGCTTTCGACAACTGCTTGGTGTGTGTTGAGAGGAGGGAGAATCCTTCTTTGACACACTGTGACTTGCATGTTTTCCCCTTCTTGGATTGCCATGGATGCAGCGAGTCCAGCCAAGGCATCTGCACGGATGTTTTCACCTTTGAGGATGTGGGTGATGTGACAGATGTTGAATTTTTGTCGAAGCGACTACGCCTTATTGTAGTAAGGTCGCAAATCAGGCTTCCTGACTTCATATTTCTGATTCATCTGGTTGACGATCAGTTGAGAGTCCCCAAAAGCTTCCAACATGGTGATGCCGAATTCAAAGGTGAGTTCCAATCCTACAATTAGGGCTTGCTACTCAGCTGTATTGTTTGAACATGGTTCCAGTAGCGAGAAGGCGTGTGGAATCATGTATTTGTCGGGGCTGACAAAGAAAATGCCAATTGTTAGACCCTGACACAGACCAACTCGATTAGTACTAATTAAGTGAATGTTTAGTCTTAAGTGAGTCTTAGTATTAGTTGGGTTAGAATGTGATGAGACTTAATATGGATTATCGCTTTGGGGATTTTGAGGACGTTTAGTATGAGTCAGACACGCTCAGGGACGCCCTGAGTACACGAGTAAGAATGGGTTTTTGTTCTAGATCTTTGCTATGGTTGTGATTTTTATTGATCTTGAATGGTTGTATCATTTGTGACAACTTTCATTTTTAACCTGCATGTATTTGAGGCCCAGAAAACCAAGTTTTGGCCCAATAAGGGTAAATCTGTCCTTTCATGCAAAATCTAGGCACAATTTTCGAAGTCGTGAAACTATGTCAAAATTATACTTTTCCGAAACTAGATTTTTCGACGATCGTTTTTTCCTTCTTCGTTGATTCCATCTGGGGTCCACAAGACCATATTTTATGCGTTTCAAAACTCAGCTGCCAGGGACCCACTTTGAGACACTATATAAGTTTCCTTTCCTCTTCATTTCCCTTTTTCCCAATCTCTGCAATAGTTTGACCTAGAGTGAAGAAGAGAAGAAGGGTTTTCCCTTGACCTCTTTCCCCTTGAATGATCCAGCTAGCAGGGTACAACCTCAGATCCAAGACCACCATTCTCTTCCTCTCTTCTCAAGCTTCAGCTGGAGTGTTTTTGGAGCCAAACCATTGCACTATACATTATCTTCAAGCTCTATCCTCCTTGTTCAGCTAGCTCTTGGTTGGTGTTCATTTTCATTCTTTCATTGATGTTCATTTAGCTCACCTAGAGCTTACTTTTCATATTTTCAAACCCATTTTCGGAATGGGGGTTTGTAGTGGCCAAAATGATGATTTTTGTGTGCTCCATTTTTGGGGTTTTTGTGTAGATTTCGTGGAGCATCCGTTCTTGTTGATTTTGTGAAGTTTTCCTTGACATTGGGCCAAGGCAAGTAAACCTTTTAGTTCTTCCTAATACATTGCCAGTTTTAGGGCATTTTACATTGGAAATGTTATTCATCATAAAGCTTGTCTTTTCTTTCATGCTATTAATCTCTTTTAGCTTGTTTAATCTTGATAAGCATGGTTGCTAATTACTCTACTTAATCTAGAAGTTTTGTCTTGAATGGAAGCATGTTTTTCAATGGAATACCTTACAAGTTAGTAATACATGATTTGAATGTAAATGGGTTTGTGATTTTTGAAGTTTTGATTGAAATGGGAGTGGATCTTTGTGTAGAAATCATCCCTTGGAAAGCATGTAGGCTTGGGGAGTTCAGGTGGTGAAAATGTGGAAGTGAAGAAGGGAGAGAAGTGTGAAAAAAATTGAACTTCATAAGTTAAACCGAAAGTTCTACTGGTAGAAGTGGCTCGAATTTTGGCAGAGAGTTGAGGAAATTGAAAACCCTTAGTCTACCGGAAGTTCTACCGGTAGAAGTGCTTAAACCAGAAGTTCTACCAGTAGAAGTGGCTTGAATTTTGGCAGAGAGTTGAGGAAATTTAGAACCCTTGGTCTACCGGAAGTTCTACCGGTAGAGGTGCTTAAACCGGTAGTTCTACCGGTAGAAGTGCTTAAACCGGCAGTTCTACCGGTAGATATGCTTAAACCAGACCGACAGTTACAAAAAGTACTGTTTTTGAAGGATTTTTGTGGGAATGAAAACTAGACGAGGTTTTAGACCTTTTTAATTACCTTATGTACTTGGAATTTCAAAATGTAATATACCTTCGGGGACACCAAGTTTTATTGAATTCCGACATTTGGTTTTCAATTCCACAAGGGTCAGGGATTGGTCTCAGCCTATGCATGATAGATTTATGTGTGAACTCTTGTTTTGATGCTTCATGCATCATCGTGTTCTCGTTCGATTTCCAAGTGCAAGTTCGTTTTCAAGATGTGTTTCAAGAATAAAAAAGGGAATCATTTCTTAAGTTTGTAAGCATTAATACTATGCTATTTTGCTAGTCTTGTCACGTCGTGCTTGTTAAATGTTTTCCCTCTTGTTTTGTCGTGTTCTCGAACGTGTATCGTCGTGTTTTGTGCATTCATGATATAAGTGAATACCACTGAGCTTGGACTGCCCTTTTAGCTTGATCCACTACCTGGGGGTCCTTAAATATGTGGACTGTCTACAGACTAGTCGTGTATTATATTACACATCGTGCGTGTTCGTGATCCGGTTCCGCGGCCGGATACCCCGTCTACCTTGTGTGGCGTGGGATCGTGTTTTTCGTGTCGTGCTTGCGTGCTTGCTCTTGTCATTATGTATGACGGAGAAAGGATGAGCTCAATGTGGATTTATCTTTTCATGATATTATAAGTATTCATGCTAGCTTCATAAACTTGAAATGTGTAGTTAAACCTTGAACTGTTTTAGCATTATTTTCTCATATTCATGCCTAAATTGTTTATTTATCAAACCGTCGTATTTGATGCTTGTTATTTTGGTGTCCAGGTGCAGGAGAGTTCACGCTTGACGAGGAGTGCCCGGGGGAGGCTATTGACCACCCCCAGTATACGAATGGCAGCCCAACGACGTCATCTAGACGCCGGTCTGGACCTTGATTCTCATTTCGCCTAGTTTGGGTTATTCTTTTTGGGATTGTAATTCTTGTATTGGCCTTTGTTGGCCTCTCAGGGTTTTGTAATTGGAAGTAAAATACTTTGTTTAAATGTTGAACTTAATCATGACAGGAATGCTTGGTTGACATTCTCTTTTGATACCTAGTCCCAATATTATATAATTCTCTTGTATCTTCTTGTTTAAGATTTATGTGACACGTTTTGCTACACGCTTCCGCATATCTAATTGTGTGAGCTCAACCCGTGTCTTGGGATCCTCATCGCGGAAACCTGTGGGAAAAGTGGCGGTGTGTTATATGTTGGCTAGTCATATCGCCGCACGGTCGCGGTCCCGGGTCTCAGTTTGGGGTCGCGACAGGACTGGTATCAGAGCAGGACTTGTTTCAGGCACTTAAAAGAAACTAGAAAATCTTAGGAACGTGGCGAGGATTCGTGAATTCGTTAGAACTTTTGTTTAGGCAAGTTGACCAACCCAATTGTGCTTATATATGTGCTAACAAATTGTCTTGCAGCATCATGGCTCCAAGAAAAGCTCCAAACCATCATGCTTCGGGTAGTAATAACAATGAGACAGATCCATCTGAGAATCCTACCACTACTCAATTCCAAGCACTAATGCATGCCATGATAGATCAACAAAAACAAGCCAATGAGACTCAAGCGAAATTCCAAGAGCAAATGGCAAAAAAAGATGAAGAGATGGCTCAAGTTCTGAGGCAACTTCTAGAAGTCCTTCAAAACAGACCTCAACATCAAGTTGCACAGAATGTGGTGTACCACAATAGGGTTGATGACCCAAATGCTCTCTTTAAGAGATTCTGGAAGAGGGGACCCAAGGAGTTCTCAGGTCAAGAGGACCCTTTGACCGCAGATGACTGGCTCACTAACACTGCAAAGATTTTCGACCTTTTTGTTTGCACGGGCAGGGAGAGGGTGAACCTCACAGCTTCTCTATTCTACGGACTTGCAGACGATTGGTGGCAGATAGTTAAAGAGCCATACCCGGTCATGGCAGATGAGGTAGCTTGGACGACCTTCAAGACTCATTTCACCGACAAGTATGTCCCTTCTCATGTTAAGAGACAGAAGGCAGTCGAATTTCAACAGTTGAAGCAAGGAAATATGTCAATTCTAGAGTATGTTACAAAGTTTGAGAGGCTTGCTCGCCATGCTACCGAGTTAATAGATATGGAGCATAAGAAGATTGTCAAGTTTTTGGAAGGGCTGAATCCCATTCTCAAGAGGGATGTCACGGGAGTGATTCCACCAGCCACCTTTGATGAAGCAGTTAGTCGGGCATATAAATTTGAAGAGTTCAACAATGAGATAATCCAGGATAGGAAGCAGCACTACCAGCTGCAGAACCAAAGGCAACAAAGTGGCAAGAAGCCAAGACAGGAATCGAATCAAGTCAGACAGAGTGGTTGCAATCACTGTGGCAAGAATCACCCTACCCACGAATGACACAAGGCAACGGGTGCTTGCTTCAAGTGTGGAGGAATGGACCATGCAATCAAGGACTGCCCACACCTTCAGAGTCAAGCCAACAGATATCAGCAGCCAATGCAGACAGCACCACAGAATCAAGCGGTACCAGTTCAGAACCAAGTGAGACCACCACCGCAACAGCAGCAGCAAGGCAGGCAAGTGCAGAACCAGAATGCTCGTCCACCTCAGAATAGGAACAATCAGGGCAGGCAGATTTAGCAGCAGAATAGGCCACACCAGCAGGGACGTGCGTATAATATCAACCGTACTGACGCTGAAGCAGCAGGTGACGTTATAAAAGGTAAACTTCTTGTCTGTGGAGTAGAAGCACAGATCTTATTTGATCCAGGATCCGCACACTCTTTTCTATCCCCTTTGTTTGCAAACAAGATTGATGCACAGCATTCAGAATTGGATTACATTTTGACTGTCACTACACCAGTAGGTAGACATGTTGTTTACACCACCTTTTACCCTAGTTGTCCGATTTTGTTAGGAGATATCAGTTTACCGGCCAACCTCATCATTTTAGACATGCATGATTTTGATATTATTTTAGGCATGGATTGGTTAGAGACCTACCATGCTACCATGGATTGCTTTGGTAAGACCATCACCTTCAGATTGCAAGCGCCACAGACAGAGTTGATGTTTCAGGGTAACAGGAAGAAGTCCTCCACCAGTTTTATTTCAGCTTTGAAAGCTAACAGATTGGGGGGCAGTGGTTGTGAGGCATTTATAGCATTTATCACGGAGGATAAACAGTCCCAAGGGGTGGAGGATATCCCCGTAGTGTGTGAATTTCCGGATGTTTTTCCAGAAGAAATCCCGGGTTTACCACCAGTTAGAGAAGTTGAGTTTACTATTGAACTCCTTCTAGGGACTGCACCGATCTCAATTGCACCTTATAGAATGACTCATGCAGAGTTAGGGGAATTGAAACTTCAGTTGCAAGAAATGTTGAGCAAAGGCTTCATTAGGCCAAGTGTTTCACCTTGGGAAGCACCAATTCTTTTTGTGAAGAAGAAGGATGGAAGTCGTAGAATGTACATTGACTATAGAAGGTTGAATCATGTGACCGTCAAGAACAAATACCCCTTGCCAAGGATTGACGAATTGTTTGACCAATTGCAAGGTGCAGCACATTTTTCCAAGATAGACTTAGGGTCAGGGTATCATCAGTTGCGGGTAAGAGAGTCTGATGTGGCGAAGACAGCCTTCCAAACGAGATATGGGCATTATGAGTTCTTAGTGATGCCCTTTGGCTTGACAAATACACCCGCAGTCTTCATAGCTCTCATGAACAAGGTTTTTGCAGAGTTCCTAGATCACTCTACAGTAGTGTTTATTGATGATGTCCTCGTGTATTCTAAGAGTAAGGAGGAGCATGAAGAGCACTTGAGGACGTCGTTACAGCTTTTGAGAGACCATCAGCTCTATGCAAAGTTGAACAAATGTGAATTTTGGCTAGAGTAAGTTTCCTTTTTAGGTCACATCATTTCAAGAGAAGGGTTAGTAGTTGATCCGGCCAAGATAAAAGCAGTCATTAAATGGAAGAGGCCTAGCAGTGTGACAGAAATTAGAAGCTTTTTGGGATTAGCAAGATATTATCAGGGATTTGTCCAAGGTTTTTAGTCTATTGCAGCACCATTGACGAAGTTGACCTGGAAAAATGTACCTTTTGTTGGACCAATCAGTGTGAAGGCAGTTTTCAAGAGTTGAAGAAAAGGTTAACCACAGCCCCAATCCTCACATTACCATCGGACAGCGGTGGATTTGTTGTTTTTACAGATGCGTCCAACGTGGGATTAGGCTGTGTATTGATGCAAGATGGCAAAGTGATTGCCTATGGCTCGAGACAGCTGAAGAATCATGAGGTAAATTATGAAACTCATGACTTGGAGTTGGCAGCAATAGTTTTTGCTTTGAAGATGTGGAGACACTACCTCTATGGAGAGAAGTTCGAAGTCCATTCAGACCACCAAAGTTTGCAGCATTTGTTTTCACAAAAGGTTATGACTTCCCAATCAAGTATCATCCGGGCAAAGTGAATGTTGTAGCAGATGCGTTGAGCAGAAAGTCAGCAGTTATGGCTAGCTTGAAAGGAGTTAGTGTTTTCCAACAGTTTGAAGAACTTGGGGTGGAAGTACAACACTTGAGGAGAGGTGTTTTATTGGCAAATATGACAGTGTCTGAGCCTACCTTCATCCAGAGAATCAAAGATAGTCAGTTGCAAGACCCAGAATTGGCCAAGATTGTGGATCAGATTGCAGAACGTCCAGATTTCAGGATTTCTGATGGAGTATTGTATTTTCGTGACCGGTTATGTGTACCAAATGTTGATGATTTGAAGAATGAAATTATGACTGAAGCTCATCATACTAGATACTCTATACATCCGGGTAGCTCGAAGATGTACCATAACTTGAAGAATAGATTTTGGTGGAATAACATGAAGCGAGAGATTGCAGCTTTTGTGTCTCGTTGCTTGACTAGTCAGATGATCAAGGCAGAACATCAGAAGCCTCCTGGTTTGTTACAGCCTTTAGAGATTCCGGAGTGGAAATGGGAGCATATCACTATGGATTTTGTCTCCGGTTTACCTAATACCAAGAAGGGAAACAATGTGATTTGGGTTATAGTAGACCGTCTTACGAAGTCTGCGCACTTCCTTCCGATGAAGACTGGGAATATGATGCACATGGCACCACTTGCAAGACTTTTCATAGATGAGATTGTTAGTAAGCATGGCCAGCCTGTCTCCATCACTTCCGACAGAGACAGCAGATTTGTTTCAAGATTTTGGAAATCTCTTCTTGAATCAATGGGTACCAAACTTCAGTTCAGCACAGCGTATCATCCTCAGACAGATGGTCAGTCAAAGCAGACGATACAGACTCTTGAAGATATGCTACGTACTTGTGTATTGGATTTCAAGGTTCAGTGGGATGAGAACCTACCTCTTTGTGAGTTCGCGTACAACAATAGCTACCATTCTAGCATTGGAATGGCACCTTTCGAGGCACTCTATGGTAGGAGATGCAGAACTCCAGTTTGTTGGGAAGAAGTCGGTGTGCGTAGTTTTCATGGACCGACGATAGTTGGAGAGACAAGCGACAAGGTTAAACAGATTCAGGACAGATTGAAGATTGCTCGAAGCAGACAGAAGAGTTATGCTGACACTTGCCGGAGAGAATTACAGTTTGAAGTGGGTGACAAAGTATTCTTGAAAGTCTCGCCGATCAGAGGCACTCTAAGATTTGGAAAGAAAGGAAAATTGTCTAGCAGATACATTGGCCCATATGAGATTTTGAGCAAGATTGGGAATGTCGCATACAGGCTTGCGTTACCGCCGGACCTCTCCGGGGTACATAATGTTTTTCACGTCTCCATGCTCAAGAAATATGTTTACAGTCCTTCTCACATTTTTCCACACGAGCCCTTAGAGATTCGGGAAGACGCTTCATAGGTAGAGAAACCGATTAGAATCATTAACACCAAAGAAGTCGAATTGAGAAATCGGACTATCCATTGGGTCAAGGTACTCTGGGAGAACCACGGGCCAGAAGAAGCCACATGGGAATCGAGAGATCAAGTCCAAAAGAAGTATCCACACCTATTGCCAGAGGTAAAATTATTTATATTTGGTGGACCAAATATCTTAAGGGGTGGAGGATGTTAGACCCTGACCCAGACCAACTCGATTAGTACTAATTAAGTGAATGTTTTCTCTTAAGTGAGTCTTAGTATTAGTTGGGTTAGAATGTGATGACACTTAGTCTGGATTATAGCTTTGGGGATTTTGAGGACGTTTAGTATGAGTCAGACACACTCAGGGACGCCCTGAGTACACGAGTAACAATGTGTTTTTGTTCTAGATCTTTGCTATGGTTGTGATTTTTATTGATCTTGAATGGTTGTATCATTTGTGACAACTTTCATTTTTAGCCTGCATGTATTTGAGGCCCAGAAAACCAAGTTTTGGCCCAATAAGGGTAAATCTATCTTTTCATCCAAAATCTGGGGACAATTTTCGAAGTCGTGAAACTATGTCAAAATTATACTTTTCCGAAACTAGATTTTTCGACGATCGTTTTTTCCTTCTTCGTCGATTCCATCTGGGGTCCACAAGACCATATTTTATGCGTTTCAAAACTCAGCTGCCAGGGACCCACTTTCAGACACTATATAAGTTTCCTTTCCTCTTCATTTCCCTTTTTCCCAATCTCTGCAATAGTTTGACCTAGAGTGAAGAAGAGAAGAAGGGTTTTCCCTTGACCACTTTCCCCTTGAATGATCCAGCTAGAAGGCTACAACCTCAGATCCAAGACCACCATTCTCTTCCTCTCTTCTCAAGCTTCAGCTGGAGTGTTTTTGGAGCCAAACCATTGCACTATACATTATCTTCAAGCTCTATCCTCCTTGTTCAGCTAGCTCTTGGTTGGTGTTCATTTTCATTCTTTCATTGATGTTCATTTAGCTCACCTAGAGCTTACTTTTCATGTTTTCAAACCCATTTTCGGAATGGGGGTTTGTAGTGGCCAAAATGATGATTTTTGTGTGCTTCATTTTTGGGGTTTTTGTGTAGATTTCGTGGAGCATCCCTTCTTGTTGATTTTGTGAAGTTTTCCTTGACATTGGGCCAAGGCAAGTAAACCTTTTAGTTCTTCCTAATACATTGCCAGTTTTAGGGCATTTTACATTGGAAATGTTATTCATCATAAAGCTTGTCTTTTCTTTCATGTTATTAATCTCTTTTAGCTTGTTTAATCTTGATAAGCATGGTTGCTAATTACTCTACCTAATGTAGAAGTTTTGTCTTGAATGGAAGCATGTTTTTAAATGGAATACCTTACATGTTAATAATACATGATTTGAATGTAAATGGGTTTGTGATTTTTGAAGTTTTGATTGAAATGGGAGTGGATCTTTGTGTGGAAATCATCCCTTGGAAAGCATGTAGGCTTGGGGAGTTCAGGTGGTGAAAATATGGAAGTGAAGAAGGGAGAGAAGTGTGAAAAAAATTGAACTTCATAAGTTAAACCGGAAGTTCTACCGGAAGAAGTGGCTCGAATTTTGGCAGAGAGTTGAAGAAATTGAAAACCCTTAGTCTACAGGAAGTTCTACCGGTAGAGGTGCTTAAACCGGAAGTTCTACCGGTAGAAGTGGCTCGAATTTTGGCAGAGAGTTGAGGAAATTGAGAACCCTTGGTCTACCGAAAATTCTACCAGTAGAGGTGCTTAAACCGGTAGTTCTACCGGTAGAAGTGCGTAAACCAGTAGTTCTACCGGTAGATATGCTTAAACCAGACCGACAGTTACAAAAAGTACTATTTTTGAAGGATTTTTGCGGAAATGAAAACTAGACTAGGTTTTAGACCATTTTATTGACCTTGTGCACTTGGAATTCCAAAATGTAATATACCTTCGGGGACACCAAGTTTTATTGAATTCCGACATTTGGTTTTCAATTCCATAAGGGTCAGGGATGGGTCTCAGCCTATGCTTAATAGATTTATGTGTGAACTCTTGTTTTAATGCTTCATGCATCATCGTGTTCTCGTTCGATTTCCAAGTGCAAGTTCGTTTTCAAGATGTGTTTCAAGAATAAAAAAGGGAATCATTTCTTAAGTTTGTAAGCATTAATACTATGCTATTTTACTAGTCTTGTCACGTCGTGCTTCTTAAATGATTGCCCTCTTGTTTTGTCGTGTTCTCGAACGTGTATCGCCGTGTTTTGTGCATTCATGATATAAGTGAATACCACTGAGCTTGGACTGCCCTTTTAGCTTGATCCACTACCTGGGGGTCCTTAAACATGTTGACTGTCTGCAGACTAGTCGTGTATTATATTACACATCGTACGTGTTCGTGATCCGGTTTCGCAGCCGGATACCCCGTCTACCTTATGTGGCGTGGGATCGTGTTTTTCGTGTCGTGCTTGTCGTGCGTGCTTGCTCTTGTCATTATGTATGACGGAGAAAGGATGAGCTCAATGTGGATTTATCTTTTCATGATATTATAAGTATTCATGCTAGCTTCGTAAACTTGAAATGTGTATTTAAACCTTGAACTGTTTTAGCATTATTTTCTCATATTCATGCCTAAATTGTTTATTTGCCAAACCATCGTGTTTGATGCTTGTTATTTTGGTGTCCAGGTGCAGGAGAGTTCACGCTTGACGAGGAGTGCCCGGGGGAGGCTATTGAGCCACCCCCAACATATGAGTGGCAGCCCAACGACGTCATCTAGACGCCGGTCTGGACCTTGATTCTCGTTTCGCCTAGTTTGGGTTATTCTTTTTGGGATTGTAATTGTTGTATTGGCCTTTGTTGGCTTCTCGGGGTTTTGTAATTGGAAGTAAAATACTTTGTTTAAATGTTGAAACTTAATCATGATAGGAATGCTTGGTTGACATTCTCTTGTATCTTCTTGTTTAAGATTTATGTGACACGTTTTGCTACACGCTTCCGCATATCTAATTGTGTGAGCTCGACCCGTGTCTTGGGATCCTCACCGCGGAAACCTATGGGAAAAGCGGCGGTGTGTTATATGTTGGCTAGTCATATTGCCGCACGGTCGCGGTCCCGAGTCTCGGTCTGGGGTCGCGACACCAATTCCCGATATTTATTTTCCTTTTTCATTTGTCCTGGTTGCACTGTCAAAGTACATGTCCCAGGAAGCATTTGATAAGGAAGTTTCCACATTGTAGACAAATTCGTCTGGGAGATCATCCCTGAGTGGAGAATCTTTAGGCAATGGATGCTCTGCGAGAAAGTCTGCTAGAGCTTGGCCTTTGATTGCTTTTTGTGTTACATACTTAATATCAAACTATGATAGAAGAATGGACCATTTTGCCAGTCGGGCATTGAGAGAACCTGTTTTTGTGACAAGGACCTTTAGGAGGTTGATCCTCGAAATCAGGTAGATTGTGTTGGACAGCAGATAGTGACGCTGCTTTTGTACAGCGAACATTACTGCAAGGTATTCTTTTTCGACTTGGGAGTAGCGATGCTCTGCACCTACCAACATGCGGCTAAGGTAATATAGAGCAGCTTCTTTTCCATCGTCGTTTTCTTGTGAGAGCAGAGCACCCAAAGAGTGGTCGAGAGCTCTTGTGTACAAGATAAATGGTTTTCCAGTTGTGGGGGTAGCCAGTACTGGAGGTTTGGTGAGGTATGCTTTGATGTCTTGAAATGCATTTTCACATTTAGCATCCCAGACAAAGTCTACGCTTTTCTTCATTAAGCGAGAAAATGGACGGCACTTCCCTAATAGATTGGAGATGAACCGTCGAATGTAGGCCAACCTTCCTTGAAGCCTTTTTAATTCTCTTAGAGTTCTGGGAGATGGTATTTCCAGGATAGCCTTGACTTTGGTAGGGTCAAGTTCTATTCCAGCTTTCCGTATTATGAATCCGAG
Organism: Umbellularia californica; assembly: GCA_028538565.1. Classification (NCBI taxonomy): domain Eukaryota; kingdom Viridiplantae; phylum Streptophyta; class Magnoliopsida; order Laurales; family Lauraceae; genus Umbellularia; species Umbellularia californica. Next base: position 34,652,546 of record JAPQWN010000005.1, on the reverse strand, counting down.
AAACTTACCCGATGAGACACCGAAGAAGCACTTTAGTGGATTCATCCGCAATTTGTGTTTGCGAAGTCGGAGGAAGACTTCTCGAAGATCATCGAGATGGTCTTCTTTTCTTCTGCTTTTGATGGCGAGGTCGTCAACATAGCATTCGACCGTTTTGTGCTGCATATCTTGGAATATTTTCATCATAGCCCTCTGATATGTTGCACCTGCATTTTTCAGACCAAATGGCATGACAGTGTAGCAAGACGCGCCAAATGGTGTGTGAAATGATGTATGCCTTTCGTCTTCAGGATGCATCTTTATTTGATTGTAGCCAGAGAATCCATCCATGAATTTCATTCGCTCGAACCCATAGGTGTTGTCAATCATCACCTCTGGTATGGGGAGGGGGAATTCATCTTTAGGACATGCATTATCCAGGTCTCTATAGTCGATACAGACCCTTATTTACCCATTTTTCTTTGTCATAGGGACGATGTTGGCCAACCATTCAGGATGCTGTTCCTCGCTGATGAAGCCAATGTTTTTGAGTTTCTAAACTTCTTGTTCAATTTTGTCCATCACGTCGGGACGAAATCTTCTTTGGCCTTGTTTGATAGGCTTGATTTCTTTTTGCAAGTTGAGCTTGTGGACTGTTACTTTGGGATCCAAGCCAGGCATTTCACCATAAGACCACGTAAAGCAATCAACGAACTCACGAAGAAAAGATATATACTCGGGTAACTCATCATCCTTTATATTCTTGCTTATGAATACAGGACGTGGGTTATCAGATGTTCCCAAGTCTATCTTTTGGACAGGATCTTCTGTCGGAAGGTTTGAAGGTGGTTCCTCCACAATATTTTCGGAGGCTTCCAACTCAACAAGAGCTTCTGAAGTGCCAGAGGCATTTTCAGACTGAGGCTCTATTTCTGTCCATGAATCTTCTTGATCAGTATCCTTCTCAAGGCTTGCAATGAGATGGTCCCAATCATTTGCTAGAATTGGGTTGAAATAGGGTACTTCTTTCGGAGACGATGATTCTTCTGGGACAGAGAACCGCTCGTCTGTGTCATCGGGCAATTCCTCTTTATCATCAGAGAAATTATACCAATTGGAGGAGCTTTCTGGATTTTTGACGAATAACTCCTCAAAGAGATATCCAGGGATATCTATGTCTTCATGAGATGTTGAGGCTTGGTCGGTAAAGCGACTTTGTAGCCATGGTATCAACTGTCTCATAGGAGCGGTAGGATCATACCCCAACCCATATGAAGACTTGCCTTTATGAAGGTGAATTTTCCAATCTTCTGGTTGACTTTTGATCAGGGTGGGTTCCAATGGTGTGAGAATACCACGGCCACCTCCCAAACCAGTCGGATTCTGAGCATCGTAGCCCATTTTCTTCATGATAGCTTGTGCCATTGGACTATACAGGGATAGCTGAGGCATACCTTCATTTTGGAAAGGTTCAAGCAGAGAGTTCAGTGGAGATGCTCCCGATCTGTGGAAGAAGATTGTTTTTTCTTCTGGCGAAGTTGCCGGAATAACAAAGGAAGCAGACGTAGGGTCTTCTATGTCTGCAGGTGTCTCCAATGGATTGAGAGCGGGCTGATCTTACTGAGGATCAGCTTGGCTGGATGCTGTGTCATCTTCTGGCTCTGACTCTGAGTCTGTGTCATGCATAATAGACACAAAGGAGACAGTGAACTTGCCCCCAGCCTTTTGTTTTGTCTTCTTTTCTTTGTTAGTGATTACCAAAGGCTTTGGAGATTTGAAGGAGACGACGAAGGGAGCTTAGCCGCTTACTTTGAGTTTGGTGGAGGGTTTGTTTAGCTCCGGTGATTGCTGAGGAGCCTTGCCTTTATCTTTCTGGAGACTGTCGGCGAAGTAAATTGTTTTTTCCTCCTATTCTTCTTTTCCATCTTTATACATTTGAGCATCTGCAAAATGGACATCTTTGCCTTTGAAGGGCTTTTTGTCTACAAACACTCGATGTATCAAGCCATCGTTGCCAACGAACTTGATGCACTGATGTAGAGTTGAAGGGACGACACCATTCTCATGTATCCAGGGGTGTCCAAGGAGTATATTGTAGCGTGAAGGGGTCCTTATTGCATATACAGTGACTTCAGAGATAAGATCACTGATTTGCAATTTGAACCTGATTTTGCCGATAAGCCTTTGAGCGTTGTCGTCATATCCGAAGATGGATACAGACGTGTGAATCAGCTTGCTAGGTGGGATGCCCAGCTCTTCGAGTGCCAAAGTAGAAATGAGGTTGAGTGCAGAACCTGGATCGATCTGAACTCTGTGTACTGGCATTTCTTTGACGTACCCCGTAAAGTACAAGGGTCGGTTGTGCTTTGTCTCGCCTAGCAGGAGGTCATCTTTGTCGAAAGCAATTGTTGCACTTGTTGCTTTTTGTACCAAAAGGCATTCATCGCTTGATCCCTCAGTTTTCTTATTTTCTCCTTTTGGGGGAGTATTTGATTTTTTGACCCTGTAGTCCATTTCAATTTGTAAGACTTGTGGAGCGTATTTGTCGACATCCGTATTCAGCCTTATTTTGAAATGAGACTATCACGAGTTTGTGGAGACATTCGTAAGAAGTCAAGGATGTGCAGACGTGCAGGTATGTGTTTGAAGTACTCAATCAAGTCGTACTTGAAAGCCTCCTTAGGGCCTGCATTTTCATTATTATTGCCACTTAGGACGCTTACAACTTGATTTCCTGAAGGATTTACATAAGAAGAAGAAGGTTGGTTGTAATTTTTGTGGTAATCCCGGCCAGAACGGGTGCCTCTACCAACTTCAAGAGTCTCTAGAGACTGGTCTTCTTTTGGAAGATCACTCTCAGGATCAAGGGGTTGATCCTTGTCATTTGCTAAAGACGTTTCTGTAATAGAATTGGCGTCTTCAGTGATTGTGTTGCACAGAGCAATTTTCGTGAACAAGTCCTGAACAGCATCCGACAACCTGTCTTTATTAGTCCAGACATCGTCTATGAGATCGGGTATCTGGGACCAATCGACTGGGCTTTCATTGAAGAAGATTTCATTAGCAGGAGCTTCTTTCGGATGATCAACCGGGAGAGGCTTGAGTTCCGATGTCACAGCTTCAGGAGACGAGGGCTGAGAGGATGATATCTCAGTGGAAGTCACCTGAGAAGATGTAGCTCCAGATGATACATCACTGGTTGGGGTGTACGTGTCTTCGGAAGCTTCAGAGGCACTATCGTCCTAAGCTATCGCATTGCAGGTCATCCGGACAGGAGATGCCCCCAGTGCAGACTGTTGGGAATCGGACTCATCCTCAGATGTAAAAGGATCATCGATCCAACTGTTTTCTCCATTTTCAGGAGTTAAGGGAAAAAGTTCCCTTTCATTTTCGGGGAATTCTGGTTCTGGATTATGACGAAGATCATTAACGCAATCCTACTCCTTCTCTATGGCAAGATGTTGCAAGATTCTTGCATATTCCTCAAGATCAGGCATAGAAGCCAAATCTTCTTCGTCATCCGCTCTTCGTGGTTCACCAATGTTGGGTTCCACCGGAGCATTGGTTGGTGCTGGATCGACATCATTTTCTTAAACAGGGTCCTAGTCTTCTTCATCATCGGACCAGGATCCTTGTGGCTGTAATGGGTTATACCAGATTACTGGCATAAGATGAGACTCGGGAATCCATTCCTCGTCGGAGAGGTATTCTCCTGTTTCAAGGGATTCTTCCCACTCATCGATATCACTGGCAGTATCACTGGACTCGTATCCATTCATGGAGAATCCAACTACCGAGTTGCAAGAGTATGATGCACCCTGCATATTTTCATTTTTGTATAGAGGTCGCATGAAATCATCAAGGGTGAATTTTCTTACCGCCTTTGAAGTTTTGGGAAGGGATTCTTCCGTCGCCCCTAGTGAAGCAGTGGAAGAGGTTTCTGCCTTTTCAAGGACTTCTTGTTTTGGTTGAGACTTTTGTTGCTGTTTGAGCTTGCAGAGTTGTCTCTTGGCTTGCCTTCGTTGCTGAGCGGTCGGCTTTGTTTTGACGATCTTCTAATTTTCATCTTCTAAGAGATCGGGATGCACCCATATAGGTTGTCCATCTGGTGTTGGATAGGGAACAAATTCTTGGGACGCTTGAGCCATTTAATCACCTTGAATATAGTGGTCTTCTTCTTCGGTGATTTTGAAACTTGCCGACATGACACCATGTTGAAAAAGTGGAGCCGTAGTTTTTGTCGAAAGTTATGACTCCGTTTTTCCACATCTCATTGATCTTCTCTCTCACAACGAAGCATTGATTGAGAGGATGTGAGATCATCTGATGGTATGGACAGTATCAGGGATCATTGGTTTTGCCAACATCTCCTGGTCTTTTGGGCTCTGGCAAAGTGAGTTTGCCATTTGCTAGAAGAGCCTCAAAGATTTCTTCAACATCTTCAACGAACGGATATTTCTTTTCTACACGTTCTTTGAAGGCATCGGAGAGTTCAGGCCTTTTACCTGCAGTTTTGTTTTCAGCTTTCTTTACCTGCTGAGGAGCTGACTTGGTCTACACGGTGAGAACCTCCTTTTTCTTTGGCTTTGAGGTTGTAACAGCAGTCGGCTCTTTCTTTGATGATTTCTGACTGTTGAGGTCTTTGATCACCATTTCAGCTTCCATGGAAGCTTCGAGGAGTTCTCCTAGGTTCTTTGATTTGTTGCCGATGATCATGGAGCGAATTTTTGCTCTCATATTGTTACGGCAGATGTCGACTAACGACGCTTGTGGCAGTACATCTGAGCATTTGTACGTCATTGCCTTCCACTTGTGAATGAAGTCGTATGTTGACTCATTCTCTCCCTGTTTTAGGCTGCATAGTTGAGCCATAGTAACAGGATGATCCTCACCTTGGAAATGGGTCAGGAAGCGTGTCTCTAGCATAGCCCAGTTCTGGATGGAGTTCTCCGGCAAAGTGGAGTACCAATCAAAGGCTGTAACTTTTAGGGTACTTGCAAAGAGTCGAATCCTGAGGGCATCTTGATCCGCAATGGCTCCCGTCAGGATCTTGAAATGGATGACATGTTGTCTGGCTGAACCTTTCCCAGTATATGTCTGGAGAGTAGGTTGCTTGAATTTTGCAGAGAACGGAACCAAGTCCATCCATAAAGGGTAGGGTGGCTTGATCCCATGTTCTTTCAATGTATCATCTTCTTTTGCTTTTGCGAGGATATCGTCCACGTCCTTTTTGGTAAGAGCGCGAGACTCATTGTTTTCTGCATTGCCCTCCTCATCTTCATGATTCAGAGGGGTTTCATTGTTAGGTGGTGGACGCTGTAGAGTGAGAATAAGGTTTTCCATCAGAGCCTCAATTCTCTGTTGTCCTTGCTCCAACTGCTGGATTCGTGTAGTTACATCATCATGTTGTGGAGGCGGCTCAGAACTTGTAGCCAAGACGTTCATCCCTCGGGATTCGAACGAAGAAATCGTCCTGGTGACTGAGCTGGGGCTCATTCTTTTGGATGAAGAATCTGAGGAGTGATTACTCCGGTGTCCTTGGCTTAGAGGAGTGGAGGATTCTTCTAGATGTGTTCGTGTCCGGGAGACGTTGCGAGTCACCAGACGTCTAACACTGATTTTGGTTGCTGACTTCTGGCGTTTTCTGGTTTTGCCAACCATATGAACAGCAATGAATTGGTCGGGTCTTTCTTTTTCGACCCATTTGCTTGAGACATGAAGATTAGAACATTGAGTTCTTTGTTTCTCAAGTCTCTTTTGTCGATATGCTGCACGGCGACGCATACGACGAGCAATTTGAGCTTCAGTCAGCTCTGGCTGGGCTCTGGCGATGAAGGATGTAGTCCCTCGTGCGCAGCAGCCGAGCTTATCTTCTTTGAAGCTTGGCAAGGACAGAAACTGGACGTGGTCCTTTGCCTGTCGCAGTGAAGATTTGAATTTTGCGAGCTCGGCCCCTGTTGAGATGAAGGGTCGACTTGCAGGAGTGCAGGCTTCAGCTTGTTTTTGCAGAGGCCTAACGATGCAGGATTTGATTTTGGGCTTGTAGGAGCAAGCCGGCTCATGATGATTTTGTTTGTTCTTTGGGTGGAGGGTAGGTTTCTCCTCTTTCATATAAAAGAGAGGGTAGAACTGATTCTCCTTGAGAGGGGCTAGGTATGCTGGCTTTGCAGATGTTTGGGACCTCCATTGCTTTGGTGAAGATCTCGGGGACCAAGTTTTGGGGGAAACCTGGTTTCTTGTGGGTTGAGGCTTCGTGGGAGTGCCACGGGCTTCAGACTTTTTGTTGTTCGCCCTTGGTGCCATGTTAGTGACACGTTGCGGGGCGATTTTCTGCTTCTTGGCAGGTATAGTGTCTTCTGCGGGGAGTGGGAATGGTCCCAACGATTCGAAGACGCTGGTCCGGGGAGTTGAAGTTGACTCGGTGTTTGGAGAGTGGTCGAGGGAGATAACGCTTCGGCAACTGGCAGGGCGCTTATGCTTGTTTTGCTTGTCTTGAAGCATAAGCTGGTACTTGTTCTCATCGAAAGTGATGGTCAATGAATCTACCATTGTTAGTTTTGGAAAACTTCTGAAACAAGACCAAATCCATTAGTAATCACAAGAATATGGTGATCATAAATGGAGAACAACCATGGTTTTGTATTTTCAAATCACTTGAGGGGACATGGCCCAGCCTAAGGACGATGAAGATGGCAAAAAGCCATAGAGGATACAATTGTTCTAAAATGCAAGTATGGTAGGCTCAGAGTGAGCGTTCCAGTGACTGCTAGAAGCAATTGTAGACCTTAATTCAAATTACCGAGAAGCAATGCTCACTTGAGGTAAAATGATATAAGGTTGGAGATACAAATGTGTCGGTCGCGAATACAGTAGACCCGAAAGGGCGTACTAACACCGCTAGGCACAAATATTGCAAATCGCATCCTTGGGAAGGACACGAGATGGGCATTTTTTTTAAAAGGTCAAATTTGGGTTCATAAAGGAGAGCAACTGGTATTCCAATCCAAACCACAACTCAACATTTCTGCGAGCGTTAAATCTAAAAGAGAAAGGAACCAGAATTTCTCAAATGTGAATCCAGTATCGATGGAAGTTTTTTTTTTTTTTTGAAAGGTCAAGATTAAATTCATCAAAGAGAGCAAATGGTATTCCAATCCGAACCACAACTCAACATTTCTGCAAGTGTTAAATCCGAAAGAGAAAGGAACCAGAATTTCTCAAATGTGAATCCAATATTGACGGAAGATTTTTTTTTGAAAGGTCAAGATTAAATTCATCAAAGAGAGCAAATGGTATTCCAGTCCGAACCACAACTCAACATTTTTGCGAGCGTTAAATCCGAAAGGAAAAGAACCAAGATTTTTCAATTCTGAACTAAAAAATGACGGGAAATTTTTTCTTTCTTTTTTTTTTCTTTTTTTTTTTTTGGAAAATGCACATAGGTTTCCAATTCGATCTTATGAAACCTTAGTAGATAGATTAGCCCCCAGGTAAGGGTAAGATCACTTAATGAACCCGTTTGGAGGACCCTTGCCTCGAACAGCCTAGCTGTCTCCACACTCTGGACAAGGCTTTTCTTGAATCCACTTTAGTCAAAGAGCGCAATTGATGCAACCTTAGTGTTTTTTTTTTTTTTTGAAAGATTTCTAATGAACTCATTAAAGAGAACAAGTGGTGTTCCAATCCCAACCATTACTCAACATTTCTGCGAGCGTTAAATCCGAAAGGGAAAGAACCAAGATTTCTCAATTTTGAGCCCAAAAGAAAGAAAACTGATTTTTTTTTGAAATTATAATTTTTTTGAAATCCCAATTGGACTCATCAAAGAGAAAGATGGCCCAATCCCCGATATTAACGATAGCTGCAAACATTTCTGTGAGCTATCAAGTTCAAAAAGGAGAGGATCAAAATTTCTCAAAGTTAAATCTTGAGAAAGAGAGATCATTTTTTTTTTTTTGAAAGAATTTGAAATGAAGATGTTTTTTTTTTCTTGAAATCCCAATTGGACTCATCAAAGAGAAAAGATGGCCCAATTCCCGTTATGAACGATAGCTACGAACATTTCTGTGAGCTATCAAGTTCGAAGAGGGAAAGATCAAAAGTTCTCAAAGTTGAGCTTTTAAGAAAAAGAGATCAGATTTGTTTTTTTTTTTTTTTTTTTTTAGATGCAAGATGCAACATAGGTGTAAGACCCCGACCCGAGTGACTCGATTAGTGCTAATTAAGTTGCGTGTTAGTGCTAAGCTTGATTAGTGGTTTTGACTAAGCTTGGATTAGTATAGTTCTTGATAGCTTTGGGGAAATTTTTTTTAGTGTCTTGTGTTTGGTGGGGCCCTTTGGGGGTTTCCTTTTTTATAGTCTTGTTTGCATTTGGAGATTACTTGATATTCCCCTAATTCTTATCTTGATCCCGTTTTACCGATTTTGTCGATCCTTACAACTTTTATGATGAGCCCGTAACCGTCCGGAACCCCGAAACCTGATCTTCTTACTTTGAGGGCAAAACAGTCTTTTTACACCAAATCTGTACCCAAAAGTCGATATCCCCGAAACCCGCAAAACATATACTTTTTAGAAACTAGAGATTTCGACGATCACTTTTCTTTTCTTCGTCGATTTCATCCGAGGTCCCGATAATAGTGATTTCAGCCAAAGAGTTTTCCTAGTGGTGGAGTCCACACCCATTGCCTTTAAATAGAAACCCTTCTCTCTTCATTCCCTTTTTCCAGCACAAGCACAACTCAACCTAGGGTTTCTTGGCTTCCTTTTTCTTCTTCTTCTTGCTACTTCACCATCAAGCACCACCCACCTTGTTCCAATCAAGAAATAGAAGTCATCATCTTCTTCCTCTCTTCTAGAGCTCTCCATTGATACAACTTTTGAAGGAAGACCTCCATCCTAAGACCTTCTTTGAGCCAGTCTTGTCCATTTGAGGAGCTTCCAAGTGAGTTTTCCCTCCTTTCTTTTAGATTGGTAATCTCCTAGCCATAGAGGAGCTCTATTTCTATTATTGTGAGTTTCTTCTTCTTGTTTCTTGGTTTGACCCATTTTAGGTTTTGTTTTTGGGGGTTTTTGGTGTAGCTTGGTATTTGGCTTGGAAGAGTGGATTAGAGCTTGGATTTCTTGATTAGAGACCTTGAGGCAAGTGGATGTTTAGTTTTAAAGTGATTTCCATGAACCAATGTTTGGATTTATTGTATCATTTATGATGAGTTTTTACTTGCATTCAATGTGGTTTTAATGTTTTAAAAAGAGGTTGTTGAGCCCATTTATTGTCTTGAAATATGATTGATACCCTTTGTTTTATCTTGTGCTTAAAAAACTTGAATGAATCTATGTAATTGTGGTTATGTCTTTCTCTTTTGATTGAATGAGAAATGTATGAATGAATGAATCATTTGTGGAGGTTGTGAGAATTTTTGATGAAGTTTGAAGAGGATGTTGAGGTGCTTAGATGCCCTCTTTGGTGCATGATAGAACCTCAAGAAATGTGGATTTGTAAGAGAAGGAGAATGGAGAAAAGAGCTGTCCATGAAACCAGTTCTGGACAGTTCGCTCGAGCGAACTTGACACATCGCTCGAGCGAACTGCCCAGGAAAGGGTCCGTGCCATTCCAGAGAGTTGTTCGCTCATGCGAACCCCATGTCCGCTCGAGCGAACTCCTCCAACAGCCATCCAGAGAATGGTTGGCTCAAGCGCACAAATCGTTCGCTCGTGCCATCCTGAACTGAGCAGGTCCGCTCGTGCGAACTCCATGTCCGCTCGAGCGAACCCTCCCAGAACTCCTTGACCACTCGAGCGACGTGTACTGTTCATCTGGGGCCACTTTGGAAGCAAAGAACAAATATCCTAACTATGGAGGGAGGTTGGTTAACGCCCCATCATGATGAGAAGACTCATAACTGTCGTTTGAAGCTCGAATGAGAAAGAAACCATAATCACAAGAATTCATTGAAGTTTTGGAAAGCTCCAAGTGCCTAAGGAGCCCGGAATGCCTTCAAATTCAAAGAGTATCAAGCGATGGTAAGATAAGCATACGGGGTCCCTATTCACTTGGATTGGTTTTTTTTACCCGACACTGTCTTGACATTTCAAAAGGGTACTTTACCTTGTTACTCTCGAAATTATGATGGGGATCTATCATCCCGAAAACTTTGAAAGTATACTTGTACTGTTTTACTAGCTTTGATATACATGCCAGACCTGATATGATAGCTGTGCCTTGAGCACCCACGTCTTGTCCGATTATAGTCTTGTACTTGATTATTTTTACACATGTCTTGATTTCCATGTTTTGACCTATGAGTCGGCACCACTAAGCTTGGATACCTTGTTAGTCTGATCTACTGACTAGGTGATCCCCCTCTTGTCCCGCCAGCTGCTGTTTGGATCTTGCTACCCGGTTATTTAACCGTGGTCTTCTCCTGATACTGCAGATTGCTACTGTGGTTCCTGATGCTCGGCTCGCTACCGTGGTCATGTCTTGTATATAGTATATATGTATATGTATCTCGTTGTACCTCCTCACTTAGGTGACTGAGGTCAAAGCCTTGACTTGCTCGCTCTATGTCACGTCCCCTAACCCGAGGACGTGAAGTAATGATTATGTTTCTCCCAAGATCCGCATGTGTGAGGATTACAATTTCCAACACCTCTGAATATTTAGCGGAAGCTTTCGTGGTGTTGCGACTCGGAGTCCGTGGCCATTGGATTCCGCACCGCACTCAACCCAAGCATATAATCATCTTATCATTGATCCATCTCAGACTGGAATAAACCATCATAATAAAAGTACAGAGCTGACAATAACAGGATATTGCATTCCCATATATGTTCAAGTTACAATTAACAATGTATATTAATTACAATCCCAAGCAAAAGGCTAATAGAAGCCATACAAAAACAAGCTAATGATCACTACCCCATATGCGACGTAATTCCGATGTCAAGCTCAATGTCTACATGACATAGCCGACAACCAACCTCAAAGCTCATGGCTCCACAACCAACACGTGTACTCATCTCGGGTGAAGAGGTCTGAACCTGAGTACCAAAGTAGTGGGTCAGACACGACGGTCTGGCAGGTGGGTGAAAAGATATAACAATATACTGAACAATAATACATGTAATAAATCATGCTGTCTGATCGAGATTGTATATAATAAAAATGTATCGAAAATCATAATTACCTGACAAAATCCTGTATTCATATAAAACGGGTATGAAATACGAATATTTGACGAAACATCTATTCCTTTAAAGTATGTATAAAACATGAACATTTCACAAATCGGAAACTCATTTAAAGCGTGTATAAACAATAACATTTCACAAATCTGGAACTCATTTAAAACGTGTATAAACAATAAACATTTCACAAATCTGGAACTCATCTAAAGCATGTATAAATAGTGCACATTTATTAAGAAAAGACGTGATCAATATAAAGCAGGACGGGTATCAAGGATCAGGAACTATCAAGATGGCAACCACACAAAGCTAAATCCTCTATCACCGAAGTGATAGAGCAGGCATATCAAGGCGCTGACCTCAGTCACCGAAGTGAGGAGGAACAACGAAATTTACATGTACATATACAATAATACGGGACGGGACCACGGTGGCAAACCGGGCATCGGGAATCACGGTAGCGAACCGGATATCGGGAACCACGGGAGTGAGCCGGGTATCGGGACGGGACCACGGTTAATAAACCGGGTATCGGGATCCATGCTGCAGCTGGCGGGACAAGAAGGGATCTCCAAGTCGGTAGATCAGACCGACAAGGTCATCCAAGCTTAGTGGTGCCGACTCATAGGTTATATGCAAGTAAACAAATAAATACATGTATGCATGTTCTCCTTTTTGGCTCATGGGCTCGCACTACAAAGCTCTGACCCCATATTGCCTCAAGGTTTTGGCTTATGAGTCATATACAAGAAATCAGGTCAAATAAATACATAGGACGGGACGGGATGCTCATAAGTACAAAAGCACATCTGTATAGGTCAGGCATGTACGGGCTAGCAACAATGCTAAAACATGAATTTCAGTACTGTCGGGCAAGTCTAGTCATAAAAAAAACGAGATTTAAAGTGTACGAGTGAAATTCGAGTCGAAATAAGGCATGAATGGATTTCTATACTTTTCCGGGCCAAACGCCGAGGGTCCTAGATTTAATCGATGTGAATAGGGTCCCGTATGTCTAGTTTGACATATACTTGGTACTCCATGAGAATTAAGGACATATCGGATCCCTATGCACATTGACAAGTCTAAGGATCCTCGACGAATCTTCATAATGGGGTTTCTCTTCATCCGGACTCCATACATCACTTTATGGTTCTCCTGACACAACAGCACTCCCAACGGACCTCCCACAAACATATAAATGTTTTACTTTAGTTCCAAACATGTCCCCAGTGAAACAGCACCCGTCGCTCGAGCGGACATCACAGTTCGCTCGAGCGGAGGAGTATCTGGAATGGTTACTGGGAGGGTTCGCTCGAGCGGACCCAAGTTCGCTCGAGTGGACCTGCCCAGGTTCAGGTTGGCATGAGCGATGCATCAGTTCGCTCGACCCAACCGTTCTCTGGATGGCTGCTGGGAGAGTTCGCTCGAGCGTACACAGGGTTCGCACGAGCGGACAACTCTCTGGAATCACACGATCCCTCTTCTGGGAAGTTCGCTCGAGCGAAGTATCAAGTTCGCTCGAGCGAACTGTCCAGAACTGGGTTCGGGACAGCTCTGTTTTTCCTTTCTTCTCTTCTCATTTCAACTCCCTTGAGCCCCATTTCTTCACATCAATGGGAGATTCAAATCTCTACCCAACCTACTACAATCTCCATCAAAACTCCTCACAACCTCCACAAGTAATTCATCCATTCATCTCCATTCTCTTTCCCACATTCACTCACAAAAGAAGAGACAATGACCACAACCACTTGGATTCATTAAAGCCTTAGACAAGAGATAAAAACAAAAGCTATAAATCACATTTTAAGGCAATACATGGGCTAATCAACCCTTTTCATGAGCATCTAATCACATTAAAAACAAGTAAGTAAAACATTAATGGAATGACAAAACCAATCATGTTCGTCTTGAAAATCATTCAAAACTTCCAAGAAATCCTTTCACAAAATGAACCCAACCTCTCCATCCCATTCACATTCAACCATAAGAAATCCATGATATAAAATCAAATAGGATTTATACATTTAAGATGTCATTTTCAAGAGAGTAATATGCTAGCAAGTACACTAATTAGTACATTTGAAATCTCAATAAAAGCATGAATGAACCAAGCTTAAGTAATGAAAAATCATTAATAAAAGCTAATCATTTGCATAAAACATAATTAATGAAAATAAATCATTTCATCCACTTGCCTTAGGTCCAAGCTAATGCAAATCAACCACTAATCACCTCTCCAAGCCAAAATCACAAATCTACACAAAAACCCCAAAATAAACCCATCTTAGAACCCTAAAATGGTAAATCATCAAAAAGAAGGAAAGGGGGTTCAAACAAGCTAAGAAATAGGACCTAGGGGAAAGCCATTGCTCAATAGTAGAAGATGGAAGGAGATCCTTACCTCTAGGGCCATTAATCAACAAGAAGGAGCTTGAAATAGGGGCTGCCCAGCTGAGATTTGTGCAAGGATGATGTCCATGGAGAGCTAGAAGGATGGAGGAGAAGAAGTTGAGCCCAAGTCTCCATTGTAGCAAGGTTTGGAGGTGGAATTTGTGAGAGGGAGCAAGAAGGAGAAGAGAAAAGGGCAAAAGGCCCTAAGGAGCTGGAGCTCTCTCTCCTAAGAGGGCTGGAATGAATGGGGAAGAAGGGAGAGGGGTGGTCCTTTTATAAAAGGGTGGGTGTGGGTCCCACTATCACTTAAACTTGTCGGGATTAAAACATCAATTTCTGGGCCTCGGATGCGATCGACGAAGAAGGGTATGTTCCTCATAAAATCTACTTTTCAAAAAGTATAATTTTGGCAAGGTTCTGAAATCTCGAAATTTGGGTCCAGATTTAGTGAAAAAGGCCGATTTTGCCCCCATGGCTGGAAAAACTGATTTTAGGAGCTTCGGATGGGCACGGAGTGAACACGAAAGTTGTAGGGAATGGCGAGATTAGTCAAACGAAGCTGAAATGGGAATTTTTTGGGAATCACCAAGAATCTCCCCACGCTGACCACGCAAAACAAATGGGACCCTACGGTCACTGTCTATGTTCACTGGCTCTCAAAACTCCCCAAAGCTAATGAAAAGTCATTCTAACTCAAAAACTCAACCAAACAACCACTAAACCCATCGAGAAAACCAAATCACGATTAAAACCACACTAAACCAAGAAATTAGGGGTCGGGTTCTCACACTCTATCACTCCGGTGATAGAGGATTTAGCTTCGTGTGGTTGCCATCTTGCTCGTTTCTTGTATTCCTTGGTTACCTCTATCTGTTTTACTTTGCATAGATGTTTTAAATAAAACAATGCATTTACTCACGAAAGTATTATTTAGACAGGTTTAAATGTTTTCCAAGGTAAAGGTTTTATCATTAAATGTTTATACTTTTTATCCACCTGCCAGACCGTCATGTCTGACCCCCTTTGCTTTGGTACTCAGGTCCCATTTTCCGGTTTCCCCGAGGAGGAGCCAGAGGTGGCGGTCGGAGAACCGCAGCAGCTAGTAGAGTGGCGCGCCGATGATGTTGTTTAAACATCCTGTTACCTCGAGAGTTGCGAAACATTTTGGGGAACCGTTATTGATAGTTTTTAGTGGATATTGTTTTGTTCATTGGCTTTGTTGGCCTCTAATTTTGGGAACTGTAATTAACTGATCTTCTGATTAAACTTGAATATGTACTTCTGGGTTATGCTTTAGGACATTGCTTATTCTGATACTCATATTCAAATGTAATCAGCCTTATTATTTTGGAAATGAAGTACATGCATGATTTACTACACGCTTCCGCGATTATACTAAATGGTTATGTATGTTGGAATATCCTCACCGCGGACACTTGTGGGAAATCACGTGCACGGGTAATGAGTGTTCTTTTATTAACCCGTGTACGCTTGATCATAAACATACCTTTAATTATTGTCATCACTCCATATGATCACATCGTTGGCTTCACTCAATTAGTCCCGATCCCGGATTTGGTTCCCGAACCCGGTCTGGGGTCGGGACAGACTGGTATCAAAGCGAGACGTGTTTCAGGCAATTAAAAGAAACTAGAAATCCTAAGGACGTGGCGAGGATTCGTTAGATCTTCCGTTAGTTAGAATCGCGTGAGCAATGTGTGACCCTATCCTTGATTATTATGTGCTAACAACTTGTTTTACAGCATCATGCCACCTCGTAAGCGACCTGCAAATGGCAATCCCACCGCAAGCAACAGTGATTATACAGGACCAGTTGAGAATACAGGGCCACTCAGGGAAGATGGAATTGAAAATACTATGCCAAATCAGTTCCAACAGATGATGCAAGCCATGCTTGACCAGCAGCGTCAGGCTAATGAGAATCAGACTGGACTTCAAGAACAAATGCTAAAGAAGGATGAGGATCATGCCAGAGAGTTGGTAGAGATGCAGAGGCAGTTATTGGAGGTGCTATAGAGGAGACCCGAACCAGTTCAACCTCAACCTGCTATTGTCATCAACCAGAGGGAACATGACCCCAATGCCTTATTTGAGAGATTTAGAAAGAGGGCACCCAAGGATTTTGTTGGCTCAGAAGATCCTTTGACTGCAGATGATTGGATGGATCATACGGAGAACATCTTCGAAGTCTTCAGATGCACAGGGGGTGAGAGAGTAAAGCTGGCAACGTCCCTATTCACCGGGTTGGCAGATATCTGGTGGAAAACTGTAAGGGAAGAGTATAGGACAATGGCTGACACAGTTGCATGGCAGAATTTCAAGATACAGTTTCGTGACAAGTATGTACCCACACACATCAGGAGGCAGAAGGCAGTAGAGTTTCAACAGCTTATCCAAGGCAATACGACCGTTCAAGAATACCTCACTAAGTTTGAGAGGTTGTCAAGATATGCACCTGAATTAGTGGACACAGTGGAGAAGAAGATAACCAAGTTCCTTGAAGGACTTCACCCCATCATCGAGAGGGATGCTATGGGAGTTATACCACCGGTCGCTTTTGAAGAGGCGATCAAGAGGGCCTACAAGTTCAAGAACTTCCATCACAAGGTCCTTAGATCTCAAGGCAAGGGACAAGGGCAACCTCAACAGCAGCACAACCATCAGAGAAACCAGCAGCACAAGAGGCAGAGACAAGATCAGATTGTGCAACTAGTTTGCATCCATTGTGGAAAGAACCACGACAGTGCCCAGTGTCGTACAGTCTCAGGAGCATGCTATAGATGTGGTTCCATGACCCATCAAATGAGGGATTGTCCGAGACAAAACAGGCAGAATCAGCAGCAGCAAGGAGCACCGCGCCAGACACCGCCACAGAATGCACTAGTGGTACAGAATCAAGCAAGGCCACTTCAGCAGCAGGCACCAATGCAACAGTATAGACCGCAGCAACAGCAGCAACAGGCCCGTCAGCAAGGACAACAACAGAATCAGCGTCCCCCGCAACAGAGCAAAAATGCCCCTCAGGGAAGGCAACAACAAGCTCATATCAGGCCACAGCAGCGAGGACAAGTGTATGCGGTCAACAGAGCTGATGCAGAAGCGGCGGGTGATGTTGTGGAAGGTAAACTTCTTGTTAGTGGAATAGAAGCCAAGATATTGTTTGACCCTGGCTCTACACATTCTTTTATATCCCATGCATTTTTTAGATTGATTGATGTGCATGGTAGAGATCTTGAGTACATTTTGACTCTGGCAACCCCAGTAGGAAAACAAGTTGTATGTACGGTTCGTTACCCTAGTTGTACAGTCCGGATAGGAGAAGTTGTGTTACCCGCAGATCTTATTCTGTTGGAGATGAAGGATTTTGATGTCATCCTAGGGATGGATTAGCTGGCAGGGTACCATGCCACGATGGATTGTTTCCATAAAACCCTCACATTCAAGTTGGATGAGACACCAGCAGGGGTGTTATTCCAGGGAGAGAGGAGGAATCCTCGTGCAGGGTTTGTCTCAGCGTTGAAGGCTGATAGACTATTGAGAAGTGGATGTGAAGCCTATTTGGCGTTTATCACGGAGGATAAACGGTCCCAAGGGGTGGAGGAGATTCCTATTGTTTGGGAGTTCCCGGATGTATTTCCGGAGGAGATTCCAGGATTACCACCCATGAGAGAAATTGATTTCACCATTGAGTTGTTACCGGGGACCACTCCGATATCTATTGCACCATATAGAATGGCTCCGGCGGAATTGGGAGAGTTGAAGATACAGTTACAAGAGTTATTGGACAAAGGTTTTGTGAGGCCAAGCATCTCACCGTGGGGAGCTCCAGTTTTGTTTGTGAAGAAGAAGGATGGTTCGATGAGAATGTGTATTGACTATCGGAGATTGAACCAAGTGACCATCAAGAACAAATATCCATTGCCAAGGATAGATGAACTGTTTGATCAGTTACAAGGTGCCTCGTACTTTTCAAAGATTGATTTGAGATCCGGTTATCATCAGCTGAGAGTTAGAGAAGCAGATGTGTTGAAAACAACTTTCCGGACAAGATATGGCCACTATGAGTTTCTAGTGATGCCATTTGGATTGACTAATGCACCGGCAGTGTTCATGGCTTTGATGAACAAGATCTTTGTGCAGTATCTGGACCATTTTGTAGTGGTGTTTATTGATGATATTTTGGTGTACTCCAAGACCAGAGAAGAGCATGAAGAACATCTGAGGATAGCATTGCAGCTCTTGAGGGAAAACCAGTTGTATGCGAAGCTCAACAAGTGTGAATTTTGGCTTGAGCAAGTCGCATTTTTGGGACACATTATCTCCAAGGAAGGATTGTCAGTAGACGCGTCCAAGATTGAGGCAGTAGTGGAGTGGGAAAGACCGAAGAATGTAGTAGAAATCAGAAGTTTTCTTGGTTTGGCAGGCTATTATCGGAGGTCTGTACAAGGGTTTTCGTCGATTGCAGCACCGTTAACGAAGTTAACAAGGAAGAATGCACCCTATGTGTGGACAGATCAGTGTGAAGCTAGTTTTCAAGAGCTGAAGACGAGATTGACTACCGCACCAGTCCTTACTTTGCCATCCGGAAGCGGCGGTTTTACCATCTTTACCGATGCTTCGAACATTGGACTTGGTTATGTGTTGATGCAAGAAGGAAAGGTTGTGGCATATGGGTCCCTGCAGTTGAAAGATCACGAGAAGAATTATGCGACCCATGACCTTGAGTTGGCAGCGGTCGTCTTTGCATTGAAAATGTGGAGACATTACCTCTATGGAGAGAAGTTTGAGGTCCATTCGGATCACCGCAGCCTACAATACCTATTTTCTCAGAAGGAGTTGAACATGAGGCAGAGAAGATGGATGGAATATATCAAAGACTATGATTTTCCAATTAAGTATCACCCGGGGAAAGCGAATGTAGTTGCCGATGCTTTGAGTAGAAAATCAGTGGGCATGGCAAATCTAAGTGGTACTTGTATTTTTGACCAATTTGAGGAATTGAGAATAGACCTCCAGCCACTAAGGAAGGGTGTCATTATGGCTAACATGTCAGTGTCAGAGCCTTCGTTCATCCAGAAGATTAAGAACAGTCAGTTGCAGGATCCAGAGTTGGCCAAGATTTCAGAACATATAGCAAAACGTCCCGATTTTTGTTTTGTTGAGGGAGTTCTTTATTATCGGGATCGCCTGTGTGTGCCTAACATCGAAGATTTGAGGAATGACATCATGGCAGAAGCTCACAGTGCGAAGTATTCCATGCACCCGGGCAGCACAAAGATGTATCAGAATTTGAAGGGCAGATTTTGGTGGAACAACATAAAGAGGGAGATTGCAGCATTTGTATCTCGTTGCATGACGTGTCAGTTGATAAAGGCAGAACATCAGAAGCCTCCAGGTTTGTTGCAGCAATTAGAGATCCCGGAGTGGAAGTGGGAGCACATTACCATGGACTTTATTTCGGGACTACCGAGGACTAGCAGAGGCAATGATACGATATGGGTTATAGTGGATAGACTCACCAAGTCGGCTCACTTTATTCCCATGAGGACAGGAAAGAAGATGCACATGTTACCCCTAGCGGAGTTGTTCGTCAATGAGATCGTCAGTAGACATGGACAGCTAGTTTCCATCACATCGGACAGAGATAGCAGATTCGTCTCGAGGTTTTGGAAGACCCTACATGAGTCTATGGGTACGAAGTTACAGTTTAGTACAGCTTATCACCCTCAGACAGATGGCCAGTCAGAGAGGACAATTCAGACACTCGAGGACATGCTACGTGCTTGTGTATTGGACTTCAAGACTCAATGGGATGAGACCCTACCATTGTGTGAGTTTGCCTACAACAACAGCTACCACTCGAGCATTGGGATGACGCCTTTTGAGGCTTTGTATGGCAGAAGGTGTAGGACACCTGTTTGTTGGGAAGAAGTTGGCACCCGCAGTTTCCATGGACCGTCCATAGTGAGTGAAACTACTGACAAAGTGAGACAGATCCAAGAATGTTTAAAAGTAGCCCGAAGTAGACAGAAGAGCTATGCAGACTCTCACCGAAGGGATCTACGGTTTAAAGAAGGGGATAAGGTTTTCCTGAAAGTGTCACCTACAAGAGGAACATTGAGATTTGGGCAGAAGGGCAAGTTGTCACGGAGATACATTCGACCGTACGATATCATGAGCAAGATCGGTGATGTGGCCTATGGATTAGCCTTACCACCTGAGCTATCCGGTGTACACAATGTCTTCCATGTGTCGATGTTGAAGAAGTACGTTCCCGATCCATCGCATGTACTCCGGCATGAACCGTTGGAAATCAGAGAAGATGAGCAACCTATGTTGAGAAGCCCATTCAGATCATAGACTTGAAAGAACAGGAATTGAGGAATCGGACTATTCAGTGGGTGAAAGTACTCTGGGAGAATCACGGGCCGGAAGAGGCAACATGGGAATTGCGAGATCAAGTTCAGAAGAAATATCCACATCTCCTACCCGATGTGAGTTTTATATTTCATTTGGAGGACCAAATGCCCTAAGGGGTGGAGGATGTAAGCCCCCGACCCGAGTGACTCGATTAGTGCTAATTAAGTTGCGTGTTAGTGCTAAGCTTGATTAGTGGTTTTGACTAAGCTTGGATTAGTATATTTCTTGATAGCTTTGGGGAAATTTTTTTTAGTGTCTTGTGTTTGGTGGGGCCCTTTGGGGGTTTCCTTTTTGATAGTCTTGCTTGCATTTGGAGATTACTTGATATTCCCCTAATTCTTATCTTGATCCCGTTTTACCCATTTTGTCGATCCTTACAACTTTTATGTTGAGCCCGTAACCGTCCGGAACCCCGAAACCTGATCTTCTTACTTGGAGGGCAAAACAGTCTTTTTACACCAAATATGTACCCAAAAGTCGATATCCCCGAAACCCACGAAACATATACTTTTTAGAAACTAGAGATTTCGACGATCACTTTTCTTTTCTTCGTAGATTTCATCCGAGGTCCCGATAATAGTGATTTCAGCCAAAGAGTTTTCCTAGTGGTGGAGCCTACACCCATTGCCTTTAAATAGAAACCCTTCTCTCTTCATTCCCTTTTTCCAGCACAAGCACAACTTAACCTAGGGTTTCTTGGCTTCCTTTTTCTTCTTCTTCTTGCTACTTCACCATCAAGCACCACCCACCTTGTTCCAATCAAGAAATAGAAGTCATCATCTTCTTCCTCTCTTCTAGAGCTCTCCATTGATACAACTTTTGAAGGAAGACCTCCATCCTAATACCTTCTTTGAGCCAGTCTTGTCCATTTGAGGAGCTTCCAAGTGAGTTTTCCCTCCTATTCTTTTAGATTGGTAATCTCCTAGCCATAGAGGAGCTCTATTTCTATTATTGTGAGTTTCTTCTTCTTGTTTCTTGGTTTGACCCATTTTAGGGTTTGTTTTTGGGGGTTTTTGGTGTAGCTTGGTATTTGGCTTGGAAGAGTGGATTAGAGCTTGAATTTCTTGATTAGAGACCTTGAGGCAAGTGGATGTTTAGTTTTAAAGTGATTTCCATGATCAAATGTTTGGATTTATTGTATCATTTATGATGAGTTTTTACTTGCATTCAATGTGGTTTTAATGTTTTAAAAAGGGGTTGTTGAGCCCATTTATTGTCTTGAAATATGATTGATACCCTTTGTTTTATCTTGTGCTTAAAAAACTTGAATGAATCTATGTAATTGTGGTTATGTCTTTCTCTTTTGATTGAATGAGAAAATGTATGAATGAATGAATCATTTGTGGAGGTTGTGAGAAGTTTTGATGGAGTTTGAAGAGGATGTTGAGGTGCTTAGATGCCCTCTTTGGTGCATGATAGAACCTCAAGAAATGTGGATTTGTAAGAGAAGGAGAATGGAGAAAAGAGCTGTCCACGAAACCAGTTCTGGACAGTTCGCTCGAGCGAACTTGACACATCGCTCGAGCGAACTGCCCAGGAAAGGGTCCGTGCCATTCCAGAGAGTTGTTTGCTCATGCGAACCCCATGTCCGCTCGAGCGAACTCCTCCAACAGCCATCCAGAGAATGGTTGGCTCAAGTGCACAAATCGTTCGCTCGTGCCGTCCTGAACTGAGCAGGTCCGCTCGTGCGAACTCCATGTCCGCTCGAGCGAACCCTCCCAGAACTCCTTGACCGCTCGAGCGACGTGTACTGTTCATCTGGGGCCACTTTGGAAGCAAAGAACAAATATCCTAACTATGGAGGGAGGTTGGTTAACGCCCCCATCATGATGAGAAGACTCATAACTGTTGTTTGAAGCTCGAATGAGAAAGAAACCATAATCACAAGAATTCATTGAAGTTTTGGAAAGCTCCAAGTGCCTAAGGAGCCCGGAATGCCTTCAAATTCAAAGAGTATCAAGCGATGGTAAGATAAGCATACGGGGTCCCTATTCACTTGGATTGGTTTTTTTTACCCGACACTGTCTTGACATTTCAAAAGGGTACTTTACCTTGTTACTCTCGAAATTATGATGGGGATCTATCATCCCGAAAACTTTGAAAGTATACTTGTACTGTTTTACTAGCTTTGATATACATGCCAGACCTGATATGATAGCTGTGCCTTGAGCACCCACGTCTTGTCCGATTATAGTCTTGTACTTGATTATTTTTACACATGTCTTGATTTCCATGTTTTGACCTATGAGTCGGCACCACTAAGCTTGGATACCTTGTTAGTCTGATCTACTGACTAGGTGATCCCCCTCTTGTCCCGCAAGCTGCAGTTTGGATCTTGCTACCCTGTTATTTAACCGTGGTCTTGTCCTGATACCGCAGATTGCTACTGTGGTTCCTGATGGCCGGCTCGCTACCGTGGTCATGTCTTGTATATAGTATATATGTATATGTATCTCGTTGTACCTCCTCACTTAGGTGACTGAGGTCAACGCCTTGACTTGCATGCTCTATCACTCCGGTGATAGAGGATTTAGCTTCGTGTGGTTGCCATCTTGCTCGTTTCCTGTATTCCTTGGTTACCTCTATCTGTTTTACTTTGCATAGATGTTTTAAATTAAACGATGCATTTACTCACGAAAGTATTATTTAGACAGGTTTAAATGTTTTCCAAGGTAAAGGTTTTATCATTAAATGTTTATACTTTTTATCCACCTGCCAGACCGTCGTGTCTGACCCCCTTTGCTTTGGTACTCAGGTCCCGTTGTTGGTTTCCCCGAGGAGGAGCCAGAGGTGGCGGTCGGAGAACCGCAACAGCTAGTAGAGTGGCGCGCCGATGATGTTGTTTAAACGTCCGGTTACCTCGAGAGTTGCGAAACATTTTGGGGAGCCGTTATTGATAGTTTTTGGTGGATATTGTTTTGTTCATTGGCTTTGTTGGCCTCTAATTTTGGGAACTGTAATTAACTGATCCTCTGATTAAACTTGAATATGTACTTCTGGGTTATGCTTTAGGACATTGCTCATTCTGATACTCATATTCAAATGTAATCACCCTTATTATTTTGGAAATGAAATACATGCATGATTTACTACACACTTCCGCAATTATACTAAAGATGGCCCAATCCCCGATATGAACGATAGCTACGAACATTTCTGTGAGCTATCAAGTTCGAAGAGGGAAAGATCAAAAGTTCTCAAAGTTGAGTTTTTAAGAAAAAGAGATCAGATTTTTTTCTTTTTTTTTGAAGTGAGAAAGAACAATTGAAATCCCATCCCATGTTTTTTTTTTAGATGCAAGATGCAACATAGGCCACCAACTAGAAAGGAGCCAAGGGATCAAAGCATCACGTTCTTAAGTCAACGCGTCCCACCGGGTATGCCAACTTGATGGACCCTCGGGAATCTTCCGTCCTCTCCTTCCGCACCCCGGGGGCTGACCTGGGTCTCGGCGGAGGAGGGAAAATCGCGGGTATCAACATTTTTGTACGGGTATGCCAAATTTACTTTCTACTTGGAATTTGGAATAGTGATGATCCGAAGATTCACCATCACAAGTGGAAAGGAAATCAATCCTTTTTTCTAACTTTTCAAATTGCATAAGTATTAAGAAAAGAGACAAGTTTGTTTTTTTGAGAATGCCATAGGAGGCGTTTTTGTTTGGTTGCCGTGAAAGGCGATTTTCCCGTGAAAGGCGATTTTACAAACTCATCAAATATGAAAGACAAGAATTGTGATTTCTTTTTGTCTCTCTAAGAAATACAAACTACAATAGAAAAGTAAGAAAATGGATCTAACTTCTCAGGAGATTGTGGGGACACGTTGAGATCGACGGTCGCAAGTCATGTATGGGCTTCACCATCATCCTTCAAATGAGAACATGTGATGCTTTGATTCTTTGGCTTGGCTCCTAACCTCGGTTTTTTAAGGGACAAGGACCAAGAGGAGGTCCTATATCCAATGAAAAACAAAGTAAACGGGCTGAAAAGCCGCATTTAGGCCATGTTATATAAGGAGGGGACCTTGGGGGGGTGGCCCCCCAAGGGACGTTGATCACCTTGTGGTGCTTCCGGGAGCAAAGCAGCAGGACTTCGTCTTTCTCCTAGATTTTCTGGATTTTCATAGCTTGGGATTGCACTTGGGATTCTTTTTTTTCTTTCCTTGGAACTCACCTCTTTTTATAGGTTTTTGGTAGCCTTGAGGTGATTATGGGCATTAATAGCCATGATGAGAGAATTGATGAGGAGTTACAAGTTGATTTTGCAACTCCTTTTCCATGGCTTGTGATTGGCCGATGAAGGTAGTGGGCATTTAATTCCCTTTAAGCTTCATGATGATGGGAGTTTCATGGGTTTAATGCCATGATTGCTTGGATTTGTAACTCCCAAATGCTTGAATTTGATTGGGCCGTCCAAAATAATGAGTTAATGACCGCATTAAGTTGTCATAAATGGGTCAATTAACGACATTAAGTGGTCGCCAAGGCATGTGAAGAGTCGCGGGCCGCGCCGCGTCTTTTGAGATTCTTCTTGCGATCGTCACAGGTGGATCCACACATTATTTGATGTCGGATTGCGATGCAATTTCAGACATTGATTAATGTTGGTAGGCCGGTGACATTGTTGACACCAAAAATGTCACTTTGCCTCTTCAACATCAAGAAAGCTGCATAAAGTCGCAACCTGCCATAAATAGGCAATGCAACTTCTCCAAAAATCAAATCTTGTCAGAATCAAACAAAAACTACAAGATCCTTCAAGACAGCCAAGGGAGGAGTACACAAGGAGTTTCGGGCCATTTCAGAATCATTTGGCCTGACTTCGCTTCTCCGACAGCTAAATTGGCGCTCCCGGCGGCGACATCATCGAAGACGTCAAAACTTCGATCAGAGCCTACGGATGACTCCAGCATGTCTCAAAAGGGCTCCATGCCAAATTTCAAGTCAAACCGACAACGTTTGACCCTCCATCAATGCTCGAGCAGCAAAATCAAGCCTCCCGGCGGCGGGAACCACCAAAGCCTTCGCTCATCAAACCAAGTGCATGAGTGGCTTCAACATGCTTCCAAAAGGCTGCACGTCAAATTTCAGGTCATTCTGACAACGTTTGACCAGGTTTCGATGCTCCGAGAGAAAATCAAGCCTACCGGCGGCGGAGTAACCCGGGACCATGACATCCAAAACGGAGCCCATGGAACGTCTCAAAATGACTCCAATAGGCTCCCCGTCAAATTTCAGGTCAATCGGACATCGTTTGGCCACATATCAAAGCTCGGCATTTTCCCCGCAGCAAAATCAAGTGAAGCATCGAAGGGACCCCAAACGGCTTCAAAACTCAAACAAAAGCCTATGGTTGGTCTTATTTATTGCTCAGGAGGCTCCACCTCAAATTTCAGGTCATTCCGACATCGTTTGACCAAGTTTCAGCTTCTGGCGGAAAATTAACAGCTCTATGCGACAAAGTCTTCGGCTTTCCCGGAAAATTGGAAACTTTGCACTCTAAAAATGCAAGGATTCTCATCAGGTTTTCTACAGGGAAATCAAGCCAATAAATGAGAGGAAATGTCAAGAAAAATACAGAAGAAAACGGCGACGAAAAAGACCGCAAAACGGACCAAAAAGGGGAGAAAAACCCCCAGGGTCGCAGCCCGCGACCCTGGCCCAGGGTCGCCGGCCCATGGTCGCCGGCCCAGGGTCACCGGCCCATGGTCGCCCGCGACCATGGAAGTCCGGGTCACCGGATTTTTCGCCGGTGACCCGTTTTTCCGTACCTTTTCGCGTTTCGCGCACTTTGGCCCCTGTGGTTTCCTAAAAGTGTGATTTTTAGTGCTTGAAATTGACTCATATCCGACGACGTCTCAGATCCGCCCTCAAAAGCATAAAATCATCATTGATCGCTCCAAGATCGCCGACCGGTTGACCTAAAAAGTGCTCTTTCTGTCCGACCGATCGAGAAATCGACAAGACAGATGTCACCGGCTCGCTGCTAGCTATCAATGTCTGAAATTACACAGTCATCCGATGTCGATCAGCATGAAGATCCATCGATGATCATCGCCAGAAGAATTCCAAAAGACGCGGCGCGGCCTGCGACTCTTCAACTGCTCGGCGACCATTTAATGCAGTTAATTGACTAGCTTTATTGCAGTCATTAATTCATTTCTTTGGACGGCCCAATCAGAAGCAAGCATCCAGGAGTTACAAATCAATTAAGTCATGGCATTCAAGCCATGAAACTCCTCCCATTATGGTAATTAAGGTGATTAAAAGCCCTTAATCTCCATCGGCCAATCAGATTCAAGGAAAAAGGAGTTACAAAATCAAGAAATAAATCTTGCAACTCCTCCCATTAAAGCCATTAAAGCCCATAAAAGCTCTCCTAAATGGCTACCAAAAGCCTATAAATAGGAGAGCATTCCATTGAAATCCGGATCGGAAAAAGACGAACGGAAAACCGAAGATCGAAAGGTGCAGAGAATCCCGAATTCCAGACAGACAGAGTCTAGAGAAAGAGAGAAAATTCTGCAGAAATTTTACAGCAAGCACCACTACAAGGTGACAAAAAGTCCCTTGGGGGGTACTCCCCCCCAAGGTCCTTGCCTTCTCCCGCTGCCTCCAATGGCTTATACATGGCTTTTCAGCCCGTCTACTTAGCTTTTTATTGGACATAGGACCTCCTCTTGGTCTTTGTCCTCTAAAAATCTGAGGTTATAGCCAAGCCAAGCGAATCAAGAGCATCCTCTGTTCTCATCTGCATGGATGATGGCGAAGCCCACACATGGCTTGCGACCGTCAATCTGAACGAGTCCCCCACAATCTCCTGAGAAGTTAGATCCTCCTTTTCTTGCTTTTCATTGTAGTTTGTATTTTTCTAAAAGAGACAAAAATCACAACTCTTGTCTTTCATTATTGATAAGAATTGTAAATCGGCTATAAATGCCAAACAAAATCGCCTTTCACGGCAAACCAAGAAAATGTCTCTTTTCTTAAATATTTGTGCAATGGAAAACTTGAAAGAAGTTGATTTCCTTTTTACTTGCGAAGGTTGATCTCCGGATTACCACTTGCAATTCCAAGTAAAATAGAAAATCTGGCACACCCACACAAAGAAATGTTGATGCACGCTTCAGCCCCCCGGGCGCGAAAGGGCCGGACCCGACGGACTCCCACGTCCGCCGACCCCGGTAGCACCCTCGGCATTGGAGCGCGTTCCATCAAGCTGGCACACCCGGTGGGACTCGTTCATTTGAGAACACGGTGCTCGGAAATGAAATATTTGCATATCATACTTGTTTTGCTCTATCTTATACTTCTTTTCCGGATTCCTTGGCTACTTTCTAGCTGGTAGCCTATGTTGGATTTTGCATCCTAAAAAAAATGAGATGGGATTTTTTGGAAATTTCTATTTCTTTGAGTTTGTTTCCACTCTTTCTATTTTCAAAAAAAAAATAAAAAAAAAATCAGTTTTCTTAGTTTGAATTCAAAATTAAGAAACTTTGATCCTATCCTATCGTTCTTTGGTGCTTGCAGAAATGTTGAGCCCGTTCGACTAAGGTTTTGGGCCATCGTTTCTCTTCGATGAGTTCATTAGAGATTTCAAAAAAAAATTTAATAAAAAAATCAATTTCTCGTTTTGGATTCAAAATTGAGAAACTTTGATCCTTTCTCTTCTGGGCATGTGTGCTCGCAGAAATCGTTGAGCCTGTGTTCGGATCGGGGATTGGGCCATCGTTTCTCTTCGATGAGTCTGTCAGGGATCTAAAAAAAAAAATTTTAAATAAAAATAAAAAGACATAGACCACTAAGGTTAAACCAATTGCGTTCTTTGATCACGATTGATTCAAGAAAAGCCTTGTCCAGAGTGTGGAGACAGCTTGACTGTTTTAGGCAAGGGTCCTCCAAACGGGTTCATTAAGTAATCCTACCCTTACCTGGGGGCAATTCTATCAATTGAGGTTTCATAAGACCGGGTTAGGAGGCCTATGTGTACTCTCTCGTCTTTAAATCTTAAAAAAAAAATTAAAAAAAATCAAAATAAAAAAAATAAAAAAAAAAGATTTTCAAAAAAAATCTTAAAATAAAAAAAATCTTCAAAAAAATAAAAATAAATAATCTTAAAAAAAATATATTTTTTAAAAAAAATAATAAAAAATAAAAATAATAAAATAAAAAAAAATCATTTCAAAAAAAAAATCTTCAAAAACTCGTCACTTTTGATTTCAGATCTGAGAAATTTTGGTTTCTTCTTTTCTGAGCACTGGCGCTCGCGGAAATCGCCGAGACCGTGTTTAGATTGGAATACCATTTGCTCTCCTTGATGGAACCAATCTTGACATTTCAAAAAAAAAAAAAAAAAAAAAAACTCGTCACTTTTGGATTCAGATTCGAGAAATTGTGGTCTCTTTCCTTCTGAGTACTGGCGCTCGCGGAAATCGTTGAGCCCGTATTTGAATCGGAATGCCACCTACTCTCTTTAACGAATCCATTTCTAACCTTCCAAAAAAGAGAATCCCATCTCATGGATGCGATTTCCAACATTTGTGCCTAGCAATACTGGTACGCCCTTTCAGGGTCTACTGTATCTGTGACCGGCACATTTGTAATTCCAACCTTATATTTGTCTTACCTCGAGCAAGCCCTGCTTCTCGATAAATCGAATTTAGGTTTACAATTGCTTCTAGCAGTCACTGGAACGCTCATTCTGGGCTCACCATACTTGCTGTCAGAACAATTGTACCATCTATGGCTTTTTGCCTTCTTCATGTCGCTTGGGTCATATCCCTTGAGCGATTTGAAAAGACAACCATAGAAATTCCCATTTATGATCATTATATTCTTGTGATTACTAATGGATGTGGTCTTGTTTCAGAACTTTTTTGAAACTAACAATGGCAGCCTTAACCATTATCTTCGATGAAAACAAGCACCAGCTCATGCTTCAACAGAAGCAAAGCGCGCGCACTCATAAGCGCCTTGTCAGCTGCCGAAGCGTCAACTCCCTCGGCAACTCTCCAAACTCCGGGTCGACCTCGACTCCCCGGACTATCTTCTTTGGGACGTTGGGACCATTCCCACTTCCCGAAGAACAAGCTGCTCCTGCCAAAAAGCAGAAGATCGCCTCTCAACGTGTCACTCCCGTGACACCAAAGGCGAGCGCCCAAAAGTCCGAAGCTCGCGGCACCCCCGCGAAGCCTCGACCCACAAACAACCAGGTCTACCCTAAGACTTGGTCTCCAAGACCTTCCCCAAAACAAAGAAGGTCTCAAACATCCACCAAGCCAGCATACCTGGCCCCACTCAAGGAGAACCAGTTCTACCCTCTTGCCTACATGAAAGAGGAGAGACCTATCTCCAACCTGACTCCCAAGTCAACCCAGCATGAGCCGGCTTGTTCCTACAGGCCCAAAATCAAATCATGCATCACCAGGCCTCTACAAGCACCTGCTAAGGCCTACACTCCTTCGGTTCGACCCTTTATCTCTACAGGGGCCGAACTTGAAAAATTCAAAGCTTCGCTGCAACAGGCAAAGGACCGGGTCCGGATCCTGTCCTTGCCTAGCTACAAAGAAGACAGGCACGGCTGTTGCGCCCGAGGGAGCACATCCTTCATCGTTAGAGCCCAGCCAGAGCTGACCGAAGCTCAAGCTGCTCGTCGAGCACGCCGCCGTGCGTCATATCGACAAAAGAGACTAGAGAAGCAACGGACCCAGCCTCCTACACTTCAAGTCTCTCAAAAATGGGTCGAAAAAGAAAGACCCGACCAAGTTGCTGCTGTCCATATGGTAGGAAAAACCAGAAGACGCCAAAAGTCAGCATAAAAAATCCATGTCCGACGTCCGATGACCCGTAGCGTCACCAGGACACGAAGACATCCCGAAGAATCTCCTGCCCCTTCAAGCCTAGGACGGGAGAGTAATCCTTCATCAAGCTCGTCATCAAAAAGCATGAGCCCCAGCTCAGTCACCAGGACGGTTTCTTCGTTTGAATCCCGAGGAATGAACGTCCTGGTTACAAATTCTGAGCCACCACCTCAGAATCCACCTCAAGATGATGCGCTCACACGCATCCAGCAGTTGGAACAAGGCCAGTAGAGGATTGAAACTCTGATGGAAAATCTTCTCCTTGTTGTCCAAAATCAGGTGAACAATGAGCCTCCTCCGAATCATCGCAATGACGAGGAAAATCGTGAAGAAAATGAGTCACGCGCCCTTACCAAAAAGGACGTAGACAGTATCCTCGCCAAAGCAAAAGAAGAGGATATACTCAAGGAGCATGGGATCAAGCCACCATATCCTTTATGGATGGACTCGGTCCCGTTCCCCACAAAATTCAAACATCCTACTCTCCAAACATATACAGGGAAAAGATCAGCCAGACAGCACGTCATCCACTTCAAGATTTTGACAGGAGCTATCGCGGATTAAGATGCACTCAAGATCCGCCTCTTTGCAAGTATCCTAAAAGGTACGGCCTTCGATTGGTACTCCACTCTTCCGGAGGACTCCATCCAGAACTGGGCCATGCTAGAGACACGCTTCCTGACCCACTTCAAAGGTGAGGATCATCCTGTTACCATGGCACAGCTCTGCAGCCTAAAACAGGGAGAGAATGAGTCGACTTATGACTTCATTCACAAGTGGAAAGCAATGGCGTATAAATGCTCAGATGTACTGCCACAAGCGTCGCTAGTCGACATCTGCCGTAACAACATGAGAGCCAGAATACGCTCCATGATCATCGGCAACAAATCAAAAAACCTGGGAGAACTCCTGGAAGCTTCTATGGAAGCTGAAACGGTGATTAAAGACCTCAACAGTCAAAAGTCATCAAGAAAAGAGCCAACCGCCATTGTAACCTCTAAACCAAAGAAAAAAAAGGTCCTCAATGTGCAAACCAAGTCAGCTCCTCAGCAACCAAAGAAAGCAGAAAACAGAGCTGCAAGTAAGAGACCTGAACTCTCTGATGCCTTCAAAGAGCGAGTAGAAAAGAAATACCCGTTCGATGAAGATGTTGACGAAATCTTCGGGGCTCTCGTGGCAAACGGCAAGCTCACCTTGCCTGAACCCAAAAAAACGGGCGATGTTGGCAAAACCAACGATCCTCGGTACTGTCCATACCACCAGATGGTCTCGCATCCTCTCAATCAATGCTTTGTTGTGAGAGAGAAGATAAACGAGATGTGGAAAAACGGAGTCATCACCTTTGACAAAAACTATGGGACTGCCTCCGTCAACATGGTGTCACCAAAATCACCGAAGAAGAAGATCACTACTTCCTTCATGGTGATAAACAAAATTCAAGTGTCCGAGGAGCTGGTTCCCTATCCAACACCAGATGGACAACCTATATGGGTACATCCCGATCTCCTAGAAGATGAAAACTGGGAGATCGTCAAAACAAAGCCAACAACTCAACAGCGAAGGCAGGCTAGGAAACATCTCCTCAGGCTCAAACGGCAAGAGAAGACCCAGCCAAAACAAGAAGTCCATGAAAAGGCAGAGGCCTCCTCTACCACTTCACTAGGGGCAACAGAAACGTCCCTTCCAGAGACTTCAAAGGCGGTAAGAAACTTCACTCTCAGTGATTTCATGCCACCTCGATTCAAAAAAGAAGCTATGCAAGGGGCATCATACTCTTGCAACTCGGTAGTTGGATTCTCCATTGATGGATACGAGTCCAGCGACACCGATGATGGATTCGAGTCCGGCTACACCGATGAGTGGGAGGAATCCCTTGAAACAGGAGAATATCTCTCCGATGAAGAATGGGTTCCTGAAACTCACCTTATGCCAGTAATCTGGTATAACCTTTTGCAACCACAAGGATCCTGGTCTGATGATGAAGAAGATCAAGTGGCTGCACAAGAAGATGCTTTTAACCCAGCACCTTTCATTGCTCCAGTGGAAATCAACTATGTTGAGCCACACGGAGAAGACGAAGAAGAGGATCTGGCTCCCATGCCTGATCTTGAAGAATATGCAAGGATCTTGCAGTGTCTCGCTCTAGAACAAGAGCAAGATCGCGTTAACGAGCCTCCTCGCAACCCAGAGCCTGAAGTCCCTGAAGATAATCAGGTACATCCTCCCTCAACTCCTGAAAATGGAGATAATTGCTGGATAGACGATCCTCTTACATCCGAGGATGAGTCTGACTCCGAGCAGGCAACATCTCCTATCAGAGCTTCCTGTTATGTAATATATCAGGACTATAGCTCTTCTGAAGCGTCGTCTGATGAGATTACCTATACTCCGACGACGCCTATCAATGTATCCTCTGGAGCTACCTCGTCTCACGTGACTTTCACAGAGATGACACCCTCTCAGGTTTCTTCTCCTGAGACTATGACTTCAGGATACACATTCTTCCCGACTGATCATCATGAAGAAAACCCAACTTGGGATGATGGATGGGTCAACGAAGAAGAAAAGCTGCTGGATGCTGTTCAGGACTTGCTCCCGGAAAATGCTTCATGCAACACAATCACTGAGGATGGCAATTCTGCTGCAGACGCATCCTCAGTAAATGAGAAACGACAGCCTCTTGATCCTGAAGACAATCTTCCAAGCGAAGACCCTTCTCAAGAAGCTCTCGAAGTTGGTAGAGGCACCCGCTCGGGCCGGGACTACCACAAAAATTACAACCAATCTTCCTTTACTTATGTAAATCCTTCGGGAAAAGATGTCGTAAGCGCCCCCAGTGGCAACAATGATGAACATGCAGGCCCTAAGGAGGCTTTCAAGTATGATTTGATCGAGCACTTCAAACACATACCTGCACGACTGCACATCCTGGATTTATTACGAATGTCTCCACGCACTCGTGATAATCTCATTTCAGAATTACAAAAACTGAATGAGGATGTCGACAAACATGCCCCGCAAGTCCTCCAAATTGAAATGGACTACCGGGTCAAAAACTCTGAAACTTCCTCAAAGGGAGAAAAGAAAACTGAGGGATCATGCATTGAATGCCTCTCGGTGCAAAAAGCAGCCAGTGCAACCATCGCCTTCACAAAGGACGACCTCCTACTTGGCGAAGCAAGGCACAACCGACCCCTGTACTTCACAGGGTACATCAAGGAAATGCCTATACACAGAGTTCAGGTCGACCCGGGTTCTGCACTCAACCTCATCTCCACTTCGGCTCTCGAAGAGTTGGGCATCCCACCCAGCAAGCTAAGCCACACATCTGTATCTATCTTTGGATACGATGGGAGTACTCAAAGGCCTATCGGCAAAATCAGGTTCAAATTGCAGATCGGTGATCTTATCTCTGAAGTCACTGTGTATGCAATAAAAACCCCTTCATGCTATAACATCCTTCTCGGACGCCCCTGGATACACGAGAATGGTGTTGTCCCTTCAACTCTATATCAATGCATCAAGTTCGTCGGCGACGACGGCATGGTACATCGAGTGTTTGCGGACAGAAGACCCTTCAAAGGTAAAGAAGTCCATTTCGCAGACTCCCAAATGTATGAAGGCGAAAAAGAAGAAGAGGAAATAGCACCCCCTGCTGAAAATCTCCAGAAAGATAAAGGCAAGGCTCCTCAAAAATCACCGGAAGAAAACAAACCCTCCAGCAAATTAGAAGAGAGTAGTCAATCTCCCTTCGTCATCTCCCTCAAATCTTCAAACCCTTTGGTCATCACAACCAGAGTGAAGAAGGGAAAGCAAAAGCCTGGGGGCAAATTTGTTGTCTCTTTCGTGTCTATCAAGCAAGACACGGATTCGGACTCAGAGCCAGAAGACGACACCTCGTCAAGCCAAGCTGACACTCAACAAGTTTAGCCTGCTCTCACTCCGATGGAGACACCTGCTGATGTAGAAGATTCTACGTCTGCCACCTTTGTTGTTCCGGCAACATCACCAAAGAAAAAGCCGATCTTCTTCCATAGATCGAACGCTTCTTCATCAAACTCCATGCTGGAACCTTTCCAAAATGAAGGTATGCCTCAGCTATCTCTATATAGTCCTGTGGCACAAGCAATTATGAAGAAAATGGGCTATGACGCTCAAAACCCAGTCGGTTTGGGAGAAAGACGCGGTATTCTCACGCCATTGGGGCCCGCCTTGACCAAAAGCCAGCTGGAAGATTGGAGACTCTACGGTCATGTAGAAAAGTCTTCATATGGGTTAGGGTATGATCCCGACACTCCTCTGAGACAGTTGACACAAAAGCTTAAAAGTCGTTTTACCGACCAAGCCTCAACATCTCAAGTCCATGAAGACATCGATCTCCCTGGATATCTCTTTAAAGAGTTACTTGACAAAGATCCAGGAAGCTCATCCAATTGGTACGATTTCTCTGATGATAAAGAGGAATCGTCCGATAATACAGACTTGTGCTATTCTGACCCAGAAGAGCCCTCGTCTCCAAAAGAAGTACCTTACTTCGACCCAGTTTCAACAGGCGATTGGGACCATCTTATAGCAAGCCTTGAGAAGATCACCAATCAAGAAGACCCGTGGAAAGGAACAAACCCTCGGTCTACAAGTGCCCTTGGAATCCCAGAAGGTTTCGTTGAGCTGGAAGCCTCCGAAAATATTGTGGAGGAACCACCTTCGAACCTTCTAACAGAAGATCCTGTTGAAAAGATAGACTTGGGAACACCAGATAACCCACGTCCTGTATTCATAAGCAAGAATATAAAGGATGATGAGTTACCCAAGTATATCGCTTTTCTTCGTGAGTTCGTTGATTGCTTTGCATGGTCCTACGCCGAAATGCCTGGTTTAGACCCCAAAGTAGCAGTCCACAAACTCAATCTTCAAGAAGACATCAAGCCTGTCAAACAAGGCCAAAGAAGATTCCGTCCAGATGTGATGGATAAAATTGAACAAGAAGTTCAAAAGCTCAAAAGCGTCGGCTTCATCCGTGAGGAACAACATCCAGAATGGTTGGCCAACATTGTCCCCGTGACAAAGAAAAATGGGCAGATCAGAGTCTGTATTGACTATAGAGATTTGAATGGCGCTTGCCCTAAGGATGAATTCCTGCTCCCCATACCGGAGGTGATGATTGACAATACCTGCGGATTCGAGCAAATAACATTCATGGATGGCTTCTCTGGTTACAATCAGATAAAGATGCATCCCGAGGATGAAAAACACACATCATTTCGGACTCCATTTGGCGTATATTGCTATACTGTCATGCCATTTGGTCTGAAAAATGCTGGTGCCACATATCAGAGGGCTATGATGAAAATATTCCAAGATATGCAACACAAGACGGTCGAATGTTACGTTGATGACCTCGCCGTCAAAAGCAAAAGAAAAGAAGACCATCTCAAAGATCTTCGAGAAGTCTTCCTCAGACTTCACAAACACAAACTGCGGATGAATCCTCTAAAATGCTTCTTCGGCGTCTCGTCGGGTAAGTTTCTCGGATTCCTTGTTCAGAAAGCTGGAATAGAACTTGACCCCATAAAAGTCAAGGCTATTCTAGAAATGCCCTCTCCAAGAACCTTGAGAGAATTAAAAGGGCTCCAAGGGAGATTGGCCTACATCAGACGGTTCATCTCCAATCTTTCAGGGAAATGCCGTCCATTCTCTCGATTGATGAAAAAGGGTGTAGACTTTGTCTGGGATGCCGACTGTGAAGCCGCATTTCAAGATATCAAGTCATACCTGACCAAACCTCCAGTGTTAGCTGCCCCTGCTACTGGAAAACCATTCATCTTGTACACAAGAGCTCTTGATCATTCTGTAGGCGCTCTGCTTGCACAAGAGAATGGTGAGGGAAAGGAAGCTGCTCTATATTACCTCAGCCGCATGCTAGTAGGTGCAGAGCATCGTTACTCTCCAGTCGAAAAAGAATGCCTTACAGTGATGTTTGCCGTACAAAAGCTACGTCACTACTTGCTTTCCAACACAGTCTACCTCGTCTCAAGGATCAACCTCTTGAAGGTCCTTGTTACAAAAGCAGGTTCTCTCAATGCCCGACTAGCAAAATGGTCCATCCTCTTGTCACAATTTGATATTAGGTATGTACCACAAAAAGCAATCAAAGGCCAAGCTCTAGCAGACTTTCTCGCAGAGCATCCATTGCCTAAAGATTCTCCACTCAGAGATGATCTCCCAGACGAACCTGTCTACAACGTGGAGACTTCCCCACCAAATGCCTCCTGGGACATGTACTTTGACGGTGCAACCAGGACAAATGAAAAAAGAAAGCTGATCTCGGGAGTTGGCATCCTCTTTGTTAGCCCCGACAAATACATGATTCCACATGCTTTCTCGCTACTGGAACCATGCACAAGCAATGCAGCTGAATACCAAGCTCTGATCCTAGGATTGGAACTCGCCATCGAATCCGGTATCACTATGCTGGAAGTCTTTGGAGACTCTCAACTGATCGTCAACTAGATAAATCAGATATATGAAGTCAGGAAGCCCGATCTGCTGCCTTATTACAACAAGGCACAATCGCTTCTGCAAAAGTTTGACATCTGTCACATCACCCACATTCGTAGAGGTGAAAACATCCGTACAGATGCCCTGGCCGGACTTGCCGCATCAATGGCGATCCAGGAAGGGGAAAACATGCAAATCACAATGTGCGAGAGAAGGATTCTCCCTCCTCTTAACACACACCAAGCAGTTGCTGAATGCCACCGAGTGGTTGGAAGTCGGATCTCTATCCTTCAACCTTCAATCAGCGACTGGAGGGATCCGTTCATTGATTACACTATGTTCGGAATCCTACCTGAAGATCCAAAAGAACGGGTAAGCATCCAAAGGCGAGCCCCAAACTTTCATTTAGATATTCCTTCAAAAATCCTCTACAGGAAATCCTTCAACGAAGTACTTCTACGCTGCTTGTCACAACAAGAGGCCGAAGAAACACTTAAAAAAGTTCATGCTGGTCTTTGTGGAGCCCATCAGGCAGGTCCTAATCTCTATGATCAGATAAAAAGGTTAGGTTACTATTGGCCTACCATGGTAGCTGATGCAATGCAATTTGCCAAACGCTGCCAGCTATGCCAAGTTCACGGAGATTACATTCACATGCCTCCGGAATGGCTACACCCTACAGCAATCTCGTGGCCTTTCGAAGCCTGGGGTATGGACATCATAGGTCATATTTCTCCCCCTTCAAGCAAAGGTCATCGCTTCATCTTTGCCGCAACGGATTATTTTTCCAAGTGGTCAGAAGCATTTGCGTTCAACGAAATGAAGACCTCATCAGTCCTTCAATTCCTACGCACCAACATCATTTGTCGTTTCGGCATACCTAAAAGATTCGTCCATGATAACGGACCACAATTCCGGGATCATCGATTCTACAGGTTCTGCGACAAATACAAAATCCAAAGTTGTCCTTCGACTCCATACAATCCGGCAGCAAACGGATTAGCAGAAGCCTTCAACAAGGCACTCTGCAAAATCCTTAAGAAAATGGTCTCTAGTCACAAAAAAGACTGGAGCGACAAACTGTCTGAAGCCTTGTGGGCCTATCGAACCACCGTTCGAGGACCAACCCATAGCACACCATTCTCCTTGGTCTATGGATGCGAAGCTGTCGTGCCCCTAGAGGTACAAATTCCTTCTCTGAGGTTATCTCTACAAAATGACATGACTCAAGAAAGCAATGTCAAATTGCAACTCCATGAGCTGGACAATCTCGACGAGAGACGGCTCGAAGCTCGACAAAGCATTGAACTTTACCAAGCACGCATGGCAGGATCTTTTGACAAAAAGGTCAGGCAACGCGCCTACAAAAAGGGTAACTTGGTTCTTGCGGTCTTCGCTCACAAGTCCAAAGGCAAGTTTGAGCCAAAATGGGAGGGACCCTACGTCATCGACAAGGTCTTCTCCAACGGCTCATATGCCCTCCTAAACATGGAAGGCGACAGGTGTATGCTGCCCATCAATGGAAAGTTCTTGAAGCGGTACTACCCTTAAAGACTTACCCAACTGGGTAAGAGCAATGCCTGTATGGCCAAAACCTGTTCTCAGGTACTCGCTCGTCAAACCCACTCTCTTTAGAATTTTCATATCAAATGTCGAAATTTCTAAAGAAACTCAAAAAACAATGCTTACTTTCATCATTTCATTGTTTAAACAAAAAAAATCCAAGTTTAGGAGCCTCTCCCTGACTTGACCAAAACTTTCGATCCTTGAACCAAAATTCATGGTTTTAAACAAAAATCCGGATTCAGGGATTTCCACCCTAGTCCACCTTACCTTTTACCGCCAAATGGTTTTAGGTCAAAATTTACGACCCTCGTGTCTTTAAACAAAAAAAAATGGTTTTTCAAAAACCGCGGGGAAGTGACACTTAGTCGATACTCGCAAAACTCAAAAAATCGGAAGGATGCGAACCCCATTCGATACTTCCAAAACCTCTAAAATCGTGGGGAAACGACATCAAAGTCAGTACCCACAAAACAAATTTTTTAAAAAAAGGCAAGGATGCGACATTCCATCGATACTTGCACCCAAAATCGTAGGGAAGCAACATTTCGTCGATACTTGCAAAATCCAAAAACCGTGGAGACACAACATATCAGTTGATAGCCACAACCCAAATTTCAAAAAAAAAAGGGTTCGAAAAAACCTAAACATCGTGGAGATGCAATGTTTTGATATCCACAACCCAAAGGTTCGAAAAAACCGCAAATTTCAAAAATCGTGGGGAAACGACATCAAAGTGAGTATCCGCAAAACAAAATTTTTGAAAAAAAGTAAGGATGCGACATTCCATCGATACTTGTACCCAAATCCGCGAGGAGGCGAAATTCCATCGATACTCGCAACCGAATGAGCAAAGATACGACATTCCATCGATACTTGCAAGACCATTCAGCAGGGAGGCGACTCTTGGTCGATACTTGCATTTTTGAAAACCAAAAACCTGGCTCTTTTGCCAAAACCGGCTATCAATGCCACCAAATCGGCTATAAATGCCACACAAAAAAAACCTGATTCTCATGCCACAAACCGGCTATAAATGCCACAAACCGGCTATCAATGCCACAAAAAATTGGCTTTCACGCCGACAAACCAAAACTTGGCTTTCAAAAAAACCCGGCTATCAATGCCACCAAACCGGCTATCAATGCCACAAATTGGCTATCAATGCCACCAAACTGGCTGTAAATGCCACAAAAATTCGGCTTCCATGCCAACCCAAATTTTGGCTTTTATGCCATAAAATTTCGGCTTCCATGCCAACCCAAATTTTGGCTTTTACGCCATAAAATTTCAGCTTCCATGCCATCTCAAAATCGGCTTTCACGCCACAACCAAAATCAGGCTCCCATGCCAAAACAATTATTTGACAAAAGATTTTCACAAAAAGACAACCTTTTGATCAAATTTTCAAACAAACATCCCATTTAGCAATTGCTTTCATCACAAAAAGATTTGAGTGAGCGTAGGGAAAACAAAAAAAAAAAAAAAAAGTACCAAAAAAATACATGTGGTACCAAAGCAAAAAAAAAGGGTGTTCACAAGCACTACAAAAAAAAGAGTACCAAAAAATATACATGTGGTATCAAAAAAAAGAAGAATAGTTTCTGCTACAAAAAATCAGGAGCTCAGCCAAAAATGGTCTCCAGCCAAAGCTTCAGCTCCTCAAACAAACTTTTGGCCTCAGCCGTCAGAGTTTCCAAGGCACGCTTCTTCAGGAACTTGCCATGAGATGCTGGCGAATGCCGTAACCCTTCTTTTACACCGGGAAGCTTTTCCCCAGCAGTTTGCCATTGTTCATTTTCTAGAGTCCTCCTCTCGAGAACTTGACCGGCATCTGCAACCCTGCGAATCAGAGCACTCTCCCTGTCACGAGCCTCTGTTATAGCAGCCCACTTGGCAGCGACTTGCGCCTTCAAATGCTCAAGACGTTTCCTGGCCTCCTCAACTTCCCTATCAAGGACGTTAAGGTCATGCCTCAATCCGATGATGGCTAGCTCTTCCAAGTTCTTCTCCCGAACTAGCTGCTTCTTGCTTTGTGTAGCCTCATTCAGGTTAGACTTAGCCTTATTAGCAGGGTCCAAGAACATCTCCTTGAAGAATTGGTCGTCAGGGAAATCCATGGTCTCAAACCACTTGTCACCCAGTGCAATGATCCTATCAACGATCGCCCTGGCACCTGTGACATCCAGACCAACCTCTTCGGTATCAGTGAGAATCTCCTGTACATGTGGGATCATGCCAAATCCGGCATCCAGGTGTCCAGAAAAGAGAGTCTTGATCCAAGAACTCAAAACCCGAGCCAGCACCTTCTTCGCAAATTGAAGAGACGAATTGGATGAAGATTCACCCTTCTCCGTTGATCGGCTGCTCATGTCATGTCCCATTGGAAGAGTAACAAAAGAACTCTTTCCACTTGGAGCCACTGGAGAAGGAATCTCAGCACGAGGTATCTCCTCTATCGCGTCAGAACTGGTTGTAGGAGTCTCTACCTCCGGATCGACCTCTGGCATCCCTTGCTCTGGTTCTGAAGAAGGCGATGGACTCTCTTCTGTCACTTCAAAACCTGCAAATGAAACACAAAAAGGTATGAATATGGTCCTGTTAAAAAAAAATCATCAGGGTCATCACTACAAAGTACCTTCTTCGACGACTGGCGGAACACTCTCTTCCTCCATGAACTCATCGGAAGCATCATCAACATTTGCGTCCATTGATGGTTCAAAGTCATCGGAATCCTGTGGCAAGTCAGCTGACAAGAAAAATGTTAGCAAATCAAGTCGCAGGCAAAAAAAAAAAAAAAAAAGAGAAAGCGAAAGAAGTTATACCAATTGGAGATTCTGGAATCCTTCCAGAGTTCCTCGGTTCTTCTTCAGATGCCATAACCGGCTCCATCACCGCCTCATCGGTCGGAACCTCAGGCATCGCCAAGTCTTCATCCTCTGCTAAAAAAAAAAAAAAAAAAAAAAAAGAAAAAAAAAAAAAAAGAAATCACGTGAAAAAAAAAACAGAAATCACGTGGAAAAAAAAACAGAGAAGAAGAATAGAAAGAAAAGAAAAAGAAAAAAAAAAGAAGAGAGAAACTTTCTTTTTTTTACCATCCTATTCTCTACATGAAGTTTTCTTGAAAGAAAAAGAGAGAAAACTTACTTGAAGCCATTGATGGAGAAGAAGAAGGAAAAAGCTTGAAGATCCTTGAAGAAGAAAAACTCTTGGTCTTGGAGCTCTCTTGAGATTGTTGCAAAAGAAAGCAATAAGGGCAAGAGATCTAGCCTCCTCCTTGCTTTTATAGAAGAGAGCAAATCAAAGAAGGAAACAAAAAAAAGAAAGGTATGTGCTACTAATTAGTAACCTTACCAAAAGAGAAGGAATTAGAAAGATTCTTTCCCAAAAAGAAAGATGTCTTTAAGAGATTTTCTCCCAAAATCAATCAATGAGAGATTCTCTCCAACAAAATAGGAGATTGGAGATTCTTTCCCACAAAGAAAGATACCTTGAGATATTCTCTCCCAAATTAAGGGAATATGAGAGATTCTCTCCCATAAAGATATTTTTAGATATTCTCTATCCAAATGAGATATCTTTAGATATTCTTTACAAAAATGGTCCCATGGGTTAGCCCATATGAGCCAGGTTTGACCACCTAGGCACTAAAAAAAAAAAAGGGCTTTTAGTCAGGTAAAAATCCCTCTTACCAAGAGCATACAAAAATGGTTCCATGCCTCTTTTGAGTTGATTGAACCATACAAAAAAAAAAAAATTCCAAGCCCCATGAGCTTCCAAAAATCAAACCATCCAGCCTCATATACCAAATTGAGCCAAAATCTTGAAATTGACATTCCACAAAAATCCAAACCACTCCAATGGACCCACACAGTCCCAAAGAGTGACCAAAAACCAAATCCTGGTCCCCTAACTTGCCACATACAGCTTGTTAGGTCACAAGACCAAAGCCAAAAACCAAATCCCGATCCCCTAACTTGCCACATACAGCCTGTTAGGTCTACAAGATCAAAACCAAACCGATCCCCTAACCTGCCATATATAGCTGGTTAGGTCACAAGGTCAAAAACAAAAACCCAAATCCACATCCCTGATGTCATCTTCAAAACTTTTCCTCGAGATGGTACTTGATTCCTTTCATTACCATAAAATTCCCCTGAAAGCTCAAAGGCTACTCTACCAAAGGAAAGATTGCTCAAAGACTCTTGCTCAAGACACAAGCTCTCCTTCAAAAATCTCTTCGAGGCACATTGACTACAAAAGTCAAGCAACTCGTCGCTGTACCTCGAGGGGGCATTTGTTGACACCAAAAATGTCACTTTGCCTCTTCAACATCAAGAAAGCTGCATGAAGTCGTAACCTGCCATAAATAGGCAATGTAACTTCTCCAAAAATCAAATCTTGTCAGAATCAAACAAAAACTACAAGATCCTTCAAGACAGCCAAGGGAGGAGTACACAAGGAGTTTCGGGCCATTTCAGAATCATTTGGCCTAACTTCGCTTCTCCGACAGCTAAATTGGCGCTCCCGGCGGCGACATCATCGAAGACGTCAAAACTTCGATCAGAGCCTACGGATGACTCCAGCATGTCTCAAAAGGGCTCCATGCCAAATTTCAAGTCAAACCGACAACGTTTGACCCTCTATCAATGCTCGAGCAGCAAAATCAAGCCTCCCGGCGGCGGTAACCACCGAAGCCTTCGCTCATCAAACCAAGTGCATGAGTGGCTTCAACATGCTTCCAAAAGGCTGCACGTCAAATTTCAGGTCATTCTGACAACGTTTGACCAGGTTTCGATGCTCCGAGAGAAAATCAAGCCTACCGGCGGCGGAGTAACCCGGGACCATGACATCCAAAACGGAGCCCATGGAACGTCTCAAAATGACTCCAATAGGCTCCCCGTCAAATTTCAGGTCAATCGGACATCGTTTGGCCACATATCAAAGCTCGGCATTTTCCCCGCAGCAAAATCAAGTGAAGCATCGACGGGACCCCAAACGGCTTCAAAACTCAAACAAAAGCCTATGGTTGGTCTTATTTATTGCTCAGGAGGCTCCACCTCAAATTTCAAGTCATTCCGACATCGTTTGACCAAGTTTCAGCTTCTGGCGGTAAATTAGCAGCTCTATGCAACAAAGTCTTCGGCTTTCCCGGAAAATTGGAAACTTTGCACTCTAAAAATGCAAGGATTCTCATCAGGTTTTCTACAGGGAAATCAAGCCAATAAATGAGAGGAAATTTCAAGAAAAATACAGAAGAAAATGGCGACGAAAAAGACCGTAAAACGGACCAAAAAGGGGAGAAAAACCCCCAGGGTCGCAGCCCGCAACCCTGGCCCAGGGTCGCCAGCCCATGGTCGCCGGCCCAGGGTCGCCGGCCCATGGTCGCCGGCGACCATGGAAGTCCGGGTCACCGGATTTTTCGCCGGAGACCCGTTTTTCCGTCCCTTTTCGCGTTTCGCGCACTTTGGCCCCTGTGGTTTCCTAAAAATGTGATTTTTAGTGCTTGAAATTGACTCATATCCGACGACGTCTCAGATCCGCCCTCAAAAGCATAAAATCATCATTGATCGCTCCAAGATCGCCGACCGGTTGACCTAAAAAGTGCTCTTTCTGTCCGACCGATCGAGAAATCGACAAGACAGATGTCACCGGCTCGCTGCTAGCTATCAATGTTTGAAATTACACAGTCATCCGATGTCGATCAGCATGAAGATCCATCGATGATCATCGCCAGAAGAATTCCAAAAGACGCGGCGCGGCCCGCGACTCTTCAACTGCTCGGCGACCATTTAATGCAGTTAATTGACTAGCTTTATTGCAGTCATTATTTCATTTCTTTGGACGGCCCAATCAGAAGCAAGCATCCAGGAGTTACAAATCAATTAAGTCATGGCATTCAAGCCATGAAACTCCTCCCATTATGGTAATTAAGGTGATTAAAAGCCCTTAATCTCCATCGGCCAATCAGATTCAAGGAAAAAGGAGTTACAAAATCAAGAAATAAATCTTGTAACTCCTCCCATTAAAGCCATTAAAGCCCATAAAAGCTCTCCTAAATGGCTACCAAAAGCCTATAAATAGGAGAGCATTCCATTGAAATCCGGATCGGAAAAAGACGAACGGAAAACCGAAGATCGAAAGGTGCAGAGAATCCCGAATTCCAGACAGACAGAGTCTAGAGAAAGAGAGAAAATTCTGCAGAAATTTTACAGCAAGCACCACTACAAGGTGACAAAAAGTCCCTTGGGGGGTACTCCCCCCCAAGGTCCTTGCCTTCTCCCGCTGCCTCCAATGGCTTATACATGGCTTTTCAGCCCGTCTACTTAGCTTTTTATTGGACATAGGACCTCCTCTTGGTCTTTGTCCTCTAAAAATCTGAGGTTATAGCCAAGCCAAGCGAATCAAGAGCATCCTCTGTTCTCATCTACATGGATGATGGCGAAGCCCACACATGGCTTGCGACCGTCAATCTAAACGAGTCCCCCACAATCTCCTGAGAAGTTAGATCCTCCTTTTCTTGCTTTTCATTGTAGTTTGTATTTTTCTAAAAGAGACAAAAATCACAACTCTTGTCTTTCATTATTGATAAGAATTGTAAATCGGCTATAAACGCCAAAATCGGCTATAAATGCCAAACAAAATCGCCTTTCACGGCAAACCAAGAAAATATCTCTTTTCTTAAATATTTGTGCAATGGAAAACTTGAAAGAAGTTGATTTCCTTTTTACTTGCGAAGGTTGATCTCCGGATTACCACTTGCAATTCCAAGTAAAATAGAAAATCTGGCACACCCACACAAAGAAATGTTGATGCACGCTTCAGCCCCCCGGGCGCGAAAGGGCCGGGCCCGAC
This sequence comes from Umbellularia californica, assembly GCA_028538565.1. Classification (NCBI taxonomy): domain Eukaryota; kingdom Viridiplantae; phylum Streptophyta; class Magnoliopsida; order Laurales; family Lauraceae; genus Umbellularia; species Umbellularia californica. The sequence continues at coordinate 34,607,765 of JAPQWN010000005.1, read as the reverse complement.
GGACTCCCACGTCCGCCGACCCCAGTAGCACCCTCGGTGGGAGCGCGTTCCATCAGACATCTGTCTTGTCGATTTCACGATCGGTCGGACAGAAAGTGCACTTTCTTGGTCAGCGGGTTGGCGATCTTGGAACGATCGGTGATGATTTCATGCTTTTGACGGCGGATCCGAGATGTCGATGAAGATCAATCGTTTTCAAGCATCAAACATTGGATTTTCAGAAAATCACAGAGGCAGAAAACACTCGAAACGCGAAAAAGATCGAAAAACGGGCATTTTGGTGCAAAATCCGGCGACCCGGATTTGCAGGGTCACCGGCGACCATGCACCCAGGGTCGCCGGTGACCCTGGGCTAGGGTCGCCGGCGACCTTGGGCCAAGGTCGCCGGCGACCTTAGGGTTTTGCCCTTTTCGGTCGCCGAGCTTCGTTTTCGGCCGTTTTTCCGTCTTTTTCGTTCCTTCTTTCTTCTATATTTTTCTTGACATTTTTCCTCAATTATTGACTTGATTTTCTTGGAGAAAACTTGACGAGAACCCGTGCGAAATCGGAGCACAAAGTTTCCCATATTTCTGGAAAGCCGAAGACTTTATAGCCGATTTTCCGTCAAGAGTCGAAACTAGGTCAAACGATGTCGGAATGACCTGGAAATTGAGGTGAAGCTTTTTGAGCAGTGGATAGGACCAACCATGAGCTTTTATTTGAGTTTTGAAGCCGTTTGGGGTCCCATCGATGCTTGACTTGATTTTGCTGCGGGGAAAATGCCGAGCTTTGATATGTGGTCAAATGATGTCCGATTGACCTGAAATTTGGCGAGGAGCCCTATTGGAGTCATTTTAAGACGTTCCATCAGCTCCTTTTTGGATGTCATGGTCCCGGGTTTCTCCGCCACGGGTAGGCTTGATTTTCTCTCGAAGCATCGAAACCTGGTCAAACGTTGTCGGAATGACCTGAAAATTGACGTGCAACCCTTTGGAGGCATGTTGAAGCCACTCATGTACTTTGTTTGATGAGTGATGGCTTCTGTGGTTCCCACCGGCGGGAGGCTTGATTTTATTGCTCGAGCGTTGATGGAGGGTCAAACGTTGTCGGTTTGACTTGAAATTTGGCATGGAGCCCTTTGGAGACATTCTGGAGTCATCTGTAGGCTCTGATCAAAGTTTTGGTGTCTTTGAAGATGTTGCCGCCAGGAGCGCTTGTTTAGCTATCGGAGCAGTGAAGTTGGGCCAAATGATGTTGGAATGGCCTGAAACCTCAGGTGTACCCCTCTTTTAGCTGTCTTGAAGGATCTCTCAGTTTGTGTCTGATTCTGACAAAATCTGATACTTGAAGTAGCCTTGCCTGTTTTGTAGCAGGATGCAGCTTCACGAGGCTTCTTGATGTGGAGGAGACATAGTGACTTTTTTGGTATCAATAGGGTCCACATGGTGAATTCTTCAATTTACTTCTTTTCAAGCTTCAATTCAGCAATGTAGGGTCCCGAATAACTATTGTGCTTAAAAGTGGGTTCCGTGACAGCGGCCTGAAATTCTCATTTTCTAGATATTTTAATTCAACACATCAAATACTGAAGAGTCCATATTGAAGCGGGACCCATCCGAACAGAATTCTACTCCAACTAGGACTCTTCGGATAAAATTTGCAAAACACACTAAGTTAATGCAGAAAATGTATGAAAAGTATGAAAATTCCGGTTCCTAGGTGAAAATACATGAAATGATGGAATTAGATGAATAATGATACAATTCACCTAATTAAACCCCTAATTCATCCTAAAATGATGCGTAAATGTACAAATTCATGAACTTAACAGTAGGCCCCTCCATCAATTATATCCATGGATCTATTGGAATAAATATGTCCAACCAAATTGGATCCATCTCTTATTATCCTTGTAACCCAATTAATCACAGTAATCATCAGTACCATCCAATTAACTCTTAATTGAGATGGGTACGCATTCAGTAATGATAAAATCCATTAATTGGCACAGGAGGATATTTATGAGGATAGATTCCATCTTGAGAATTATATGTTCCCACAGCCCCACTACTACGTACTCAAGGCATCAAGCTGTTGACCTTCAATTGGCCTCATATTGATGACTCAAAGTAAATATATAGTGGAAACTTGAGTCCATTAATCTCTGAGGATTAAGAGTCTATTGCTTGGGATTTAAGAGAGCAATCCTTTAATCAAAGATAGATTTGTATAAGGTGTTACTCATGATCCTTCAGTACATCCAATATACCAGTACAATGATCCAGAGTCTTATACTCTGATGATTGAGATATATCACACTATCTCATAGTGATCACACTGTTGCAACCTTATCAGATGAGATGCACAATCTCATCACTGGCTGTGAATCAATTTAAGTATAAGATTTGTGATCTATGTCTCCTGTATGTGGATCTCATCTAAACACATGGATCACATCTAATATACATGTGGGCTCCGATTCATCTCATGAACCATCATGTCATTTTGTATTGGTCATGTGCAAACATAGAATAAAAAATCATTTATCTCATGAATAAAGCATGAAAATATAAACTAATTAATGAAATAAATCAATTTATCCGGATTATCCACTTGATTGAGGTCATACAATCTAACAAAGAAATAGGAAGAGAAATGGGTGGAGTCTCATTTGCACATTGTGCAGGGAATTGAGGTCGAACATGTGTGAAATGGGGATGAAGTGAAGAGGTTGGGACTTTGATTTGTTGAAGACGGACTGGTCTATATGACAATGGAGACTTAAGTTTGAAGCAACGAAAATTGGGCGGTTTCTTTAGGAGAAAAAGATGGAGAAAAGAAAATAAAGAGTAATAGGAAAATAAGAGAATTAGAAGGAGGAAAATAAGAGATGAGAGATTAGCGAGAGAGAACATGTTGATGGCGTATGAAGGAGCTTTTTCCCATACTAGCACCCTCAAATAAAGTAATTCTCATAATAGCACCCATTTGAAACTAATTCCCAAAATAGCATCCCAAGCCTACATGTCATATCCAAACCTGAGGCACGTTAATGACGGTACAGCTGCAGTCAAAAATTCTACTCCACTTCATTTGATTGCTTCCTCTAGCACGCTTTCCATCAATCAAATGGCTCAGTACACTGTTGGTTGGCTCTCTTTCTTTGGATTAATGATGTCTTCGTTCTCTGTTCCATGCCCTATATCCTGGCTTTCACTTCATCGCTGCAGCAACATCAATCGAAGGACTTGTTTACATGGACTGGACTCTGATAGCCATGTGTGGATCTTTGCTAAATTAAAACAACTGTTGTTTGCACGGTTTCAGGTGAGTAGCTCTTCTAATCTTTGCAATGTATGAGTTTAATATGCTCGTTGTGCTGTTTAATCTGTTTGAAAATTGTTCAGATGGGAGAGAAATTGTTTCTTTTTTTCTTTTTTCTAATCCAATTCCATATCATATTTCGAGTGTGTACATGTTATTAGACAGTTTCTTTTCATTATGTGTGTTTTTCCCCTACTATTTTACACATTATTAGGTTCCGGTTTTGTATCAAATCTATTCTCTCTGGCAATGATGCTAGTGCAAGTAGCTGGGCCACACCTTGAAAGCATATTAATAAGATCTAAGATGGGATTTCAATCAAAACAAAACAATCACTTCACAACAATTACAGAGGTGGGATAATGGGATAAAACGAAAAACAACTTAATGAATAGATGACTTCCGAGATTTTTTTTGTTTTTTTGTTTTGCTTTCGTTTCATTTGGTTTTTGCTGCTACTTGTGGTTCTTTGTTTTATTTTGATTGTGGTTTTTGCTGCTACTTCTGGTTCTTTTGTTTCAGTTGTTTTTTATTTTTATTGCATCGCAGGCCTAAGAAGAAATCCAATATGGATTTTGATGCAGTAAACCTAAATGAGATTCATAATATTATATCTACGGAGGACCCATATGTTCTCAGTTTGATCACAGTCACTCACAATGACGTTCACTATGAAGATTTAGATGCAGATAACGAGGTTCTAGGGGTGGACCACACAGTTGATCATGATGAACCAGATTTGAGTACAATGCCAGGACCGTCATCTTCTACTCAAGAGCCAATGGCTCCTGAGTTTGAAGATATTAGTTGGGTACATGAAGCTGTTGCTAGTGAATGGGTTCCACAACAATCAAGTGGAGCAGAGGATGTTGATTTGGTTGTTGGAGCTCAATATGCAAGCAAGGATGATCTTATTAGTGCAATAAAAATGTTCCACCTTAATGCACATGCGGAGTACAAAGTTATGCATTCCAACTCCACAAGATTGATATTACAGTGTAAGCTTGCACATAATGGGTGTACTTGGAGACTAAGAGCATCTATACCATTGGGAAGTAGTTATTTCAGGATTGCAGTCCATCAGGGCCCTCACACTTGCGTTAATCCGATCGGAAATCGCGATCATGTGCAGCTTAATTCAGTTTTTGTGGCTCATTGCATGAAGGATGTTGTCAGAGCCCAACTGTCAATTACTGCAGAGCAATCATAGCCATGATAAAGGAGCGATATAATTTTACAATTTCTTACAAGAAAGCATGGTTAGCAAAGCAACATACCATGGTTCTATTGTTTGGTGATTGGGAGGAGTCATACAAGATATTGCTAGCATTTATGGCGGAAATGCAAAAAGCCAATCCAGGATCAGTTGTAGTTTGGAACTCAGAGGCTACATCCAGTCCTAGAGTGGAGAAATTTAAACGTGTCTTTTGGGCTTTCGGTCCTTCTATTGAGGGTTTTAGGTATTGTAGACCTGTAATTTGTGTTGATGCTACTCATCTGTATGGAAAATATTGTGGAAAGCTGATGATAGCTGTTGCGATTGATGGAAATGGACAGCTACTTCCATTGGCATTCGCCATAACTGAGGGAGAGTCCAATGACTCTTGGGGGTGGTTTATGGCTTGCATTCGAGAGAAAGTGACAAGCCGTGAGGGCTTATGTGTTATATCTGATCGACATATCGGTATAATAAACGATATGCAAGATCCATATCTTGGTTGGAAGGAACCAATGGCATATCATCGGTATTGCATGAGGCATTTTGTCAGTAATTTCAACACGAAGTTCAATAATAAGCAATTGAAGTCAGTAATAAGTGGGCTCGCCATGACAAATCAACAACATAAATTTGATAGGATGTGGGCTGAGATTGAAAACCTTGATAATGATTCGGTGAAGTCATGGATTAATAGGGTTTCTCTTGAATCTTGAACGTTGTTGCATGATGGAGGACGAAGGTGGGGAGATATGACGTCAAATATGGTTGAGATATTTAACTCTGTCTTGAAAGGCGCTCGTTTTTTGCCGATTACAGCTTTGGAGCAACTTACGTTCTACAGAGTCAATAACTACTTTGCAGTTAGACGTGAGCAAGGGGAGGCACGACTACATTCTAATGCTTTATTCACTACAACAATTGAGGCTAAACTAACTGTGTTAAGAGTTAAGGTGAATGGGCATGAAGTTCATATGTATCAACATAATCCTGGCTTATTTGAAGTGAAAACTACACCAGCACGCTCTAGTAATCGGGCTAGAGGTGGACGAGTGCATGTTGTTCACCTTGGCAATAGAACTTGTTCTTGTAACAAGTGGCAAATCTATCATCATCCTTGTTCACATGTATTGGCTGCATGTGCTTCACGTAGAATTGATGCTCTTCAGCTTGTGGACGAATTTTATTCTATGCAAAATTACATGAAATGTTGGGCTCCTACGTTTCACCCTATTCCAGATAAATGTTATTGGCCCACTTATAATGGTCTGACTCTCATTCCAGATGAAAATATGCGGAGAAATATCAAAGGCCATCCAAAATCAACTCGTATTCATAATGAGATGGACGCTAGAGACGGTGGTCGCAAGCCTTTGGCGTGTGGGTTATGTGGAAATACGGGTCATAATCGGCGTTCTTGTCCAAATAGAAACCAATGAAGTAAGTTGTGATATTATTACATTTTACCTCTTCAATTTCTGTTTTTAAATCCAATAGAGTGTTGTTTCTTGGCATGGCAGGTTGGTGGATATGCTTTTGTTGAATGTTGCAGTTAGAAAGTGTGGAACAAAACTTATTTATTTTGTTTGATGCTAAATGAAGCTATTGTTGTATTAATTAACTGCAAACAATGACTGGGTCTGGACAAAAAAAGTGGTTTTTTGATTAAGTATGCTAAGTGGCTTGGCAATTTGTTGTGATATCTTAATCAATATTTTCAAAGTTTATGCAATTTGTTACCTTTTACGTGATTGGGTTTGGATAGAAAAGTGGGTTTTCATCACATAATATCAAGTGATGAAAACCACTTTATTTGATATCACATAATATCTCTGACTGTTTTTCTCAACTCTGCTAAATCTCCAATGACAATTGAAAAAAACCCAAGAAGAAAATCCTGCTTTGCTTCCTTTTATTTATTTATTTTTTTCTTTTTTTACATTTATTTTTTTTCCTATAGGAGCCAACTTGCAGTAACTTTCAATCCCTTCACTTGAAATACAACTACCACTTCTCTTCATAAATGGTCCTACTTGACATTGATTTGATCATTATAATACCCTTAGTTGATCCACGTATCATTAATCCAAAGAAAGATAACCAACCAACAGTGTACTGAGCCATTTAATTGATGGAAAGCGTGCTAGAGGAAGCAAATGAATGAAGAGTGGAAATTTTGACTGTAGCTGTACCGTCATTAACATGCCTCAGGTTTGGATATGACAGGTAGGCTTGGGATGCTATTTTGGGAATTATTTTCAAATGGGTGCTATTATGGGAATTACTTTATTTGAGGGTGCTAGTATGGGAAAAAGACGACAACACGAGCACAATATCATAGCTTGCCAAAACCACAAAAAAAAAAAAAAAAAGTAAAAAAAAAAAGTAGCTCAAAGACCTTTATGGTTGATATTGAAATTTCACGTATATTTGGTTTTCTCGGACTCAATAGATTTTTCTGCTACAATTATTTTTATATTTTTATATATTTTTTATTTTTTAAAACGAAAACCTATAAAAAGATTCACTTGAATTTGAAATCATTTTCCTAATGCTTAGTCCAATTCACCTAATAAAATAATCCAAGACATCTAACCATCTAGGAGGTCCTGTAAACTCACCCCTCGTACTCACGATCACGACTGAGATGACTGCTTGATGTGGACCTTTCACTAACCTAACAAAATATTAAAAAACCGAAGGTTGGGGAAACAGACATAAATGAGTCGTACACTGTGCAAGGAGGACAAACTAATCAACACGCTTGTAGGGCCTGTTCGTGTAGCAGTAATTCTGTAATTTGCGGAGAATCATTACGTCTAGCATGACCTGGTTGACCCTCCTCCAATCCTTCTTAAAGAAATGGTTTTTCTTAGGAATTGGGAGAAAAGTAATTCAATTTATCCTCCCATCCTTTTGGCCCTAAACACAGATTTTGACAAAAGTTTTTCGGAATGTGGATTGCTGACGTTGATAAGATAGTTGTTCTCTTGAAATCCCAAATACTATATTTTAGTTGGAGTTTTAATAATCAAATCATTTGAAAAGTCAAAAATAGTCTTAAGAATTTTAAATTTTCAACATTTCAAATATTAGGGTCATGAGAATCTGGAATTCGATGTGGGTTGGAGAAGTTCAGATTCTCCAAATAAGAAGTCTAAGAATTCTTACAAAAGGATAGGCTCTTCGATTGTGTTTATGCTATAAAGAATTATCCAATAAAGAGAGAACTTGATTTGATTACGTCCGTGGTTCATTTTTCCTTATTTTTGGCTCAATGCATTTTTTCGTAGAAAAGAGAAATAATAAATTAGGTTCCCCCGATAGAGTGGGTCTCAATTTTCTATAATAAAAAGTTTGAAATGTAGTTTTTTCTCTCCATGGAAATAAAACTACAAAGAGCGCAAAATCTTCTTGCAAAAAAAAAAGGGTCAAAAAATAGTTATTAGACTTTGAGTTGGATCAAAATGGGTAACTGAACTCCAAGATTTTCAGGTTTGTTTACAAAAAGCTAGGAGTTTAACTATATATTCCAAGTAGGAGTGAGTGTTCAAACATGATTTCTCTCACACAATCTCTACAAGGGATAGTCAGTGAATGAACCTGAATTGCCTATGTGCATGCTTAAAAATTACAGACTTAGTTTAGATGATAATGAGAGTTTAATGATAAGTTGTTTAGCTGAGCAGGAACGTCTTTGATGATCCGAAACCTGAAAGGGAAAAGAAAACAGAGGTCAGGGCCCGAGGCTGCTGTCAGCCAAAGGCACTCCGACGCCTGAGTTAGTGCAGTCACTGAACTAGGGTGAAGTGAGGAAGAAGATGAGCAAAATAGCAAAGGGTATGCTGTGTATCTTGCGTACCTGTTCATAGCTGACCATGCCAGTATATGTAGGAGGGAGTAGAAGGTTTCATAGTGGAGGTAGGTGGGTATATTTATCCCATCAGCCCACTCCTAGGGTCCTTAGTGGGGGTAGATGAGGATACTCGTCCCATCAGATGTCTCCTCAAATCCCTCACATAAATGTGGACGTGATAGGGAAGGTCCCTTATCAGTATTCGGCGGTCACCCTATCTGTCAGGGGGCTCTGTAATGCAGCCGTCCTATCTCATAATAGAGATTTGACGAACAACGCCCATTTCGGTCAAGTGGACCGAAATGGATATCACCAAGATCAGGGCTGCTTGAGGTCGGGTACTGTTACCAAGACGCTCGAGGCAGAGCCCAGAAAGAGTGAGGCCGGTACACTTACCGGGTCCAACTCCAACTCGGTACCAGCTGGCATGTTGCCAAGCTGGGTTAAATGAGGTCGGTGTAACCCCTAATCGGTATTAATGTCCAGGTCGAAGATCACCTCGGTATTAGATAATCACCACACAATTGCCCCATAGCTGTTGACCTCATCGGACTCCTGGGGCTGGATTGAGGTCGGGAGCTAGAAACGTGGAAGCTTATATGAGTACTGAGCTCGCACACTGTCTTTTGTAATTAGCCGCTGGTGTCGAGGTCTCATCATGACTTCATTTTAGGGCTTAATTACTCCGTCGCCAGCCTGTCTGCCAGGAGGCGCCAAAATCGTTGTGTCTGCCCGAGGTAATCAATTACTCTGACGGCGTTTACTGCAGAAACCGCAATGCTCTTGACACGTGGCGTCATCTGGCTCGCAGTACAGTATCCCGAAGCGACGTGCGCACCTTTTGAGGTGGTGTGATGAGGGCGTGCCCTCGGATTTCGAAAAGTCGTCCAGCTGCTCTATAAAAGCAGCGTTCTTCTTCTCCCTTCTTCTACTTTGGCGATTTGATTCTGGGGGAGACTCTGCTCAAGCGTTTTATCAGACCACCTCTGTGTCTTCCTTTCCCTTCTGTCCTTCTACTTCTTGTTCTCTGTAAGTCTTCTTCTCTCCTTATCTTTCCCCTTCAGCACCTCTTTTCCAATTTCTTCCTTCAGTTAGGGTTTTTCTTTTGTCACCCATCTTCCAGTCCTCAAAACATGGGAATAGGGGTTTACCGCTGCTTAGTTGACACCCTCGAGGCTATGCTTAGGTTCAGGGAGACCTACAGTATCCCGGATGACGTCCGGATCAGGCTGGACGATTCGAAGGACCCGTGGGATGCTTTCTCCTACCGAGATGGGGCGATGCCCTTCCCATTGGTCTCAGTAGTTGAAGGAGGGGTAAAGTTCCCCATCCACCCACTTCTTAGGCGATGTCTGGCGACGTGGCACCTTGCCCCCTGTTAATTAATGCCGAATAGTTATAAAATCATAATGGGGACAGTAGAGTTGAATAGGCTCTTAGGTATCCACCTCGGTGTCCATGACATCGAGGAAGCGTATGACATTTGCAAGTCGACCGGGGAACCCGACAACTGTTATTACCTCCGGGGAAAACCAAAGACGGTTGATGGAACGCGCTCCGAGGCGCCCGCTGGGGCGGCTACCGGGGTCGGCGGAACGTGGGAGCCCGTCGGGTCCGACCCTTTCGCGCCCTGGCGGGCCCTGAAGCGTGCATCAACATTTCTTTTATGTGGGTGTGCCAGATTTTCTATTTTACTTGGAATTGCAAGTGGTAATCCGGAGATCAACCTTCGCAAGTAAAAAGGAAATCAACTTCTTTCAAGTTTTCCATTGCACAAATATTTAAGAAAAGAGACATTTTCTTAGTTTGCCGTGAAAGGCGATTTTGTTTGGCATTTATAGCCGATTTTGGCGTTTATAGCCGATTTTGGCGTTTATAGCCGATTTACAATTCTCATCAATAATGAAAAAGACAAGAGTTGTGATTTTTGTCTCTTTTAGAAAAATACAAACTACAATGAAAAGCAAGAAAAGGAAGATCTAACTTTTCAGGAGATTGTGGGGGACTCGTTCAGATTGACGGTCGCAAGCCATGTATGGGCTTCGCCATCATCCATGCAGATGAGAACAGAAGATGCTCTTGATTCGCTTGGCTTGGCTATAACCTCAGGTTTTTAGAGGACAAAGACCAAGAGAAGGTCCTATGTCCAATAAAAAGCTAAGTAGACGGGCTGAAAAGCCACGTCTAAGCCATTGGAGGCAGCAGGAGAAGGCAAGGACCTTGGGGGGGGTGCCCCCCAAGGAACTTTTGTCACCTTGTAGTGGTGGCCGGCGCAGAACTTCAGCAGAGTTTTTCTCTCTTTTTCTTTCTCTCGGATCTCTTTCTGATCTTTTTTTTTCTGATCCTCTGATTTTCTCCTCTTTTTTCTGATTCTTTTCTTCGATTCCAATTTCAATGGAATGCTCTCCTATTTATAGGCTTTTGGTAGCCATTTAGGAGGGTTTATGAGCCTTAATGGCTTTAATGGGAGGAGTTACAAGATTTATTTCTTGATTTTGTAACTCCTTTTTCCTTGAATCTGATTGGCCGATGGAGATTAAGGGCTTTTAATCACCTTAATTACCATAATGGGAGGAGTTTCATGGTTTAAATGCCATGAATCAATTGACTTGTAACTCCCAAATGCTTGCTTCTGATTGGGCCGTCCAAAGAAATGAATTAATGACTGCAATAAAGCTAGTCAATTAACCACATTAATTGGTCGCCGAGCAGTCGAAGAGTCGCGGGCCATGCCGTGTCTTCTGGAATTCTTCTGGCGATGATCATCGATGGATCTACATGCTGATCGACATCGGATGAACATGTAACTTCAGACATTGATAGCTAAGAGCGGGCCGGTGACATCTGTCTTGTCGATTTCACGATCGGTCGGACAGAAAGTGCACTTTCTTGGTCAGCCGGTTGGCGATCTTGGAGCGATCACTGATGATTTTATGCTTTTGGAGGTTGACCCGTGATTTTGACGGATGTCGTCGGATATGAGTCAATTTCAAGCACTAAAAATCACATTTTCAGGAAACCACAGGGGCCAAAGTGCGCGAAACGCGAAAAAAGACGAAAAAAACGGGTCACCGGAGGAAAATCCGGTGACCCGGACCTCCATGGTCGCCGGCGACCATGGACCGGCGACCATGGGCCATGGTCGCAGGGGCCTGCGACCATGGGCCATGGTCGCAGGGGTCTGCGACCCTGGGGGATTTTTCCCCTTCGGAGCCCGTTTTGCGGTCGTTTTGAGGTCTTTTTCGTCGCCGTTTTCTTCTGTATTTTTCTTGACATTTCTTCTCATTTATTGGCTTGATTTCCCTGTAGAAAACCTGATGAGAATCCTTGCATTTTTAGAGTGCAAAGTTTCCAATTTTCCGGGAAAGCCGAAGACTTTGTCGCGTAGAGCTGCCGATTTTCCGCCAGAAGTCGAAACTTGGTCAAACGATGTCGGAATGACCTGAAATTTGAGGTGAAGCCTCCTGAGCAATAAATAAGACCAACCATAGGCTTTTGTTTGAGTTTTGAAGCCGTTTGGGGTCCCGTCGATGCTTCACTTGATTTTGCTGCGGGGAAAATGCCGAGCGTTGATATATGGCCAAACGATGTCCGATTGACCTGAAATTTGACGGGGACCCTATTGGAGTCATTTTGAGACGTTCCATGGGCTCCGTTTTGGATGTCATTGTCCCGGGTTGCTCCGCCGCCGGTAGGCTTGATTTTCTCTCGGAGCATCGAAACCTGGTCAAACGTTTTCGGAATGACCTGAAATTTGACGTGCAGCCTTTTAGAAGCATGTTGAAGCCACTCATGTACTTGGTTTGATGAGCGAAGGCTCCGGTGGTTTCCGCCGCCGGGAGGCTTGATTTTGCTGCTCGAGCATTGATGGAGGGTCAAACGTTGTCGGTTTGACTTGAAATTTGGCATGGAGCCCTTTTGAGACATGCTGGAGTCATCTGTAGGCTCTGATCGAAGTTTTGACGTCTCCGATGATGTCGCCGCCGAGAGCTCCTGTTTAGCTGTCGGAGAAGTGAAGTTAGGCCAAATGTTGTCGAAATGGCCCGAAACTTCATGTGTACTCTTCTCTTGGCTATCTTGAAGGATCTTGCAGTTTTTGTTTGATTCTGACAAGATTTGATTTTTTTGAGAAATTGCATTGCCTATTTATGGCAGGTTGCGACTTCATGCAGCTTTCTTGATGTTGAAGAGGCAAAGTGACATTTTTGGTGTCAACAGATGCCCCCTCGAGGTACAGCGACGAGTTGCTTGACTTTTGTAGTCGATGTGCCTCGAAGAGATTTTTGAAGGAGAGCTTGAGTCTTGACCAAGAGTTTTTGAGCAATCTTTCCTTTGGTAGAGTAGCCTTTGAGCTTCCAGGGGAACTTTTATGGTAGTGAAAGGAATCACACACCATCTCGAGGCAAAGTTTTGAAGATGACATCAGGGATGTGGATTTGGGCTTTTGTTTTTGACCTTGTGACCTAACAAGCTATATATGGCAGGTTAGGGGATCGGGTTTTGGTTTTGACCTTGTGACCCAACAAGCTGTATGTGGCAAGTTGGGGGATCAGGATTTGGTTTTTGGTTTTGGTCTTGTGACCTAACAAGCTGTATGTGGCAAGTTAGGGGACCAGGATTTGGTTTTTGGTCACTCTTTGAGACTGTGTGGGTCCATTGGAGTGGTTTGGATTTTTGTGAAATGTCAATTTCAAGATTTTGGCTCAATTTGGTATATGAGGCTGGATGGTTTGATTTTTGGAAGCTCATGGGGCTTGGGATTTTTTGTATGGTTCAATCAACTCAAAAGAGGCATGGAACCATTATTGTATGCTCTTGGTAAGAGGGATTTTTTCTGACTAAAAGCCCATTTTTTCTTTTTTTTTTTTTTTTAGTGCCTAGGTGGTCAAACCTGACTCATATGGGCTAACCCATAGGACCTTAAGCTTTTTAGGATGGCTTAGATCTCATGTGGGGCCATTTTTGTTAAAGAATATCTAAAGATATCTCATTTGGATAGAGAATATCTAAAAATATCTTTATGGGAGAGAATCTCTCATATTCCCTTAATTTGGGAGAGAATATCTCAAGGTATCTTTCTTTTTGGGAAAGAATCTTCAATATCCTTTTTTGTTGGAGAGAATCTCTCATTTGATTGATTTTGGGAGGAAATCTCTCAAAGACATCTTTCTTTTTGGGAAAGAATCTTTCTAATTCCTTCTCTTTTGGTAAGGTTACTAATTAGTAACACTTACCTTTCTTCTTTGTTTCCTTCTTTGATTTGCTCTCTCCTATAAAAGCAAAGGAATGCAGGATCTCTTGCTCTTATTGGTTTCTTTTGCAACAATCTCAAGAGAGCTCCAAGACCAAGAGTGCTTCTTCTTCAAGGATCTTCAAGCTTTTTCCTTCTTCTTCTCCATCAATGGCTTCAAGTAAGTTTTCTTTCTTTTTCTTTCAAGAAAACTCCATGTAGAGAATAGGATGGAAAAAAAGTTTCTCTTCTTTTTTTTTTTTTTCTTTTTTTTTTCTTTTTTTTTTCTTTTCTTTTTTTTTTCTTTTTCTTTTCTTTCTATTCTTCTTCTCTTTTTTTTTTCTTTTCTTTTTTTTTTTTTTTCTTTTTCTTTCTCCCCCTTTTTTTTCGAGAAAGTTTCTTCTTTTTTTTTTTTTTTTTTTTTTTTTTTTTTTTTTTTGCTCATCATGATAATGCGTTTTTTTTATGCAAATCTAGATGTTCATGCATGTACTATTTGTAGATTGAGCATGATAGCATACCTGAAAATCTTTGCAAATTTGGGAATTTGGAGCTTGCAGTGATGTTGAGCCCTTCTTGATTTTGCGGAGATTTTGAGGTTTCGAAAGTTTGGAGTTTCGGAGCCCGCAGCAATGTTGAGCCCATCTTCAAACTTTCTATTTCCGTCGGGGTATTTCCTTTTTCTTTGGAATTGCCCCGGGGTCATGCCAAAATTTCGCCAGATTTTTAGTGGGACAAAGTGACCCTTTTTTCTTTCTTTAGCGAAATCCTGTCATTTTGATGACGATCTTTTTCTTTTCCGACCTTTGCAGGTGGTTCCTCCAGAGCGAACAAGGGTAAAGAGCCTGCTACAAGCGTACCTCGTCGATCCGCCAGATCTTCTAATGTGGCCGTTCAGCAGGCCTGGGAGAAGGTATGATTCTTCCTTTTTCTTTTTCTGCTTCTTTCATGGGGCTTTCCATGTTCTGATTTGTTTTCTCACCCTGCTGCTGCTCTTTTTTTTTTTTTTAGCAGAGGATGAAGACTTGCCGATGCCTGAGGTTCCGACCGATGAGGCGGTGATGGAGCCGGTTACGGCATCTGAAGAAGAACCGAGGGACTCTGGAATGATTCCAGAATCTCCAATTGGTATAACTTCTTTCGCTTTCTCTTCTTTTTTTTTTTTGCCTGCGACTTGATTTGCTAACATTTTTTTTTTCTTGTCAGCTGACTTGCCACAGGATTCCGATGACTTTGAACCATCAATGGACGCATATGTCGATGATGCTTCTGATGAGTTCATGGAGGAAGAGAGTGTTCCGCCAGTCGTTGAAGAAGGTACTTTGTAGTGATGACCCTGATGATGTTTTTTTTTTTTTTTTTTTTTTTAACAGGATCATATTCATACCTTTTTGTGTTTCATTTGCAGGTTTTGAAGTGACAGAAGAGAGTCCATCGCTTCCTTCAGAACCAGAGCAAGGGATGTCAGAGGTCGATCCGGAGGTAGAGACTCCTACAACCAGTTCTGACGCGATAGAGGAGATACCTCATGCTGAGATTCCTTCTCCAGTGGCTCCAAGTGAAAAGAGTTATTTTGTTACTCTTCCAATGGGACATGACATGAGCAGCCGATCAGCGGAGAAGGGTGAATCTTCATCCAGTTCGTCTCTTCAATTTGCGAAGAAGGTGCTGGCTCGGGTTTTGAGTTCTTGGATCAAGACTCTCCTTTCTGGACACTTGGAAGCAGGATTTGGCAAGATCCCACATGTGCAGGAGATTCTCACTGATACCGAAGAGGTTGGTCTGGATGTCACAGGTGCCAGGGCGACCGTTGATAGGATCATTGCACTGGGTGACAAGTGGTTTGAGACCATGGGTTTCCCTGACGACCAATTCTTCAAGGAGATGTTCTTGGACCCTGCTGATAAGGCTAAGTCTGACCTGAATGAGGCTACACAAAGCAAGAAGCAGCTAGTTCGGGAGAAGAACAAGGAAGAGCTAGCCATCATCGGATTGAGGCATGACCTTAACGTCCTTGATAGGGAAGTTGAGGAGGCCAGAAAACGTCTTGAGCATTTGAAGGCACAAGTCGATGCGAAGTGGGCTGCTATAACAGAGGCTCGTGACAGGGAGAGTACTCTGATTCGCAGGGTTGCAGATGCCGGTCAAGTTCTCGAGAGGAGGACTCTAGAAAACGAACGATGGCAAACTGCTGGGGAAGGGCTTCCCGGTGTAAAAGAAGGGTTACGGCATTCGCCAGCATCTCATGGCAAGTTCCTGAAGAAGCGTGCCTTGGAAACTCTGACGGATGAGGCCAAAAGTTTGCTTGAGGAGCTGAAGCTTTGGCTGGAGACCATTTTTGGCTGAGCTCCTGATTTTTTGTAGCAGAAACTATTCTTCTTTTTTTTTTGGTACCACATGTATTTTTTTGGTACTTCTTTTTTTTGCAGTGCTTGTGAACACTTTTTTTGGTACCACATGTATTTTTTTGGTACTTTTTTTTTGTAATGCTTGTGACCACTTTCCTTTTTTTTTGGTACCACATGTATTTTTTGGTACTCTTTTTTTTTGTTTTCCCTACGCTCACTCAAATCTTTTTGTGATGAAAGCGATTGCTAAATGGGATTTGATCAAAAGCTTTGTCATTTTGTGAAAATCTTTTGTCAAATAATTGTTTTGGTAGGGGAAACGAATTCGGCATGAAAGCCGGATTTTTGTGGCATTTACAGCCAGTTTTGACATGAGAGTCAGGTTTTTTTTTTTTTTTTTTTTTTTTTGTGTGGCATTTATAGCCGATTTTTGAGATGGCATGGAAGCCGAAATTTTATGGCGTAAATGCCAAAATTTGGGTTGGCATGGAAGCCGGTGTTTTTGTGGCATTTACAGCCAGTTTGGTGGCATTGATAGCCAATTTGTGGCATTTATAGCCGGTTTGGTGGCATTGATAGCCATTTTTTTGAAAGCCAAGTTTTGGTTTGTCGGCGTGAAAGCCAATTTTTGTGGCATTGATAGCCGGTTTGTGGCATTTATAGCCGGTTTTTGGCAAAAGAGCCAGGTTTTGGCATTTATAGCCAGATTTTTTTTGCTTTCAAAATGCAGGTATCGACTAAATGTCGCCTCCCCGCTGAATGGTCTTGCAAGTATCGATGGAATGTCGCTTCCTTGCTCATTCGGTTTTGCGAGTATTGATGGAATGTCACTTCCTCGCGGGTTAGGTTTTGCAAGTATCGATGGAATGTCGCTTCCTCGCGAATTGGGGTGCAAATATCGACTAAGCGTCACTTCCTTGCTTTTCCCAAAACTTTTGGTTTTGCGGGTACTGACTTGATGTTGTTTCTCCGCGATTTTTGAAATTTGAGGTTTTCTCGAACCATTTGTAATTTTGGGTTGTGGATATCAACTGGTATGTTGCATCTCCACGATTTTTGAAATTGGGTTGTGGATATCAACTGGTTTGTTGCTTCTCCACGATTTTAGGTTTTCTCGAACCTTTGAAATTTGGGTTGTGGATAGCAACTGGTATGTTACATCTCCACGATTTTTGGATTTTGCAAGTATCGACGAAATGTCGCTTCCCTGCGATTTTGGGTGCAAGTATCGATGGAATGTCGCATCCTTGCTTTTTTTCAAAATTTTTGTTTTGCGGGTACTGACTTTGATGTCGTTTCCCCACGATTTTTGAAAAACCATTTTTTTTTTTTTTGTTTAAAGACACGAGGGTCGTAAATTTTGACCTAGAACCATTTGGCGGTAAAAGGTAAGGTGGACTAGGGTGGAAATCCCTGAATCCGGATTTTTGTTTCAAACCATGATTTTTGGTTCAAGGATCGAAAGTTTTGGTCAAGTCAGGGAGAGGCTCCTAAACTTGGATTTTTTTTGTTTTTGAACAATGAAACGATGAAAGTAAGCATTGTTTTTGAATCTCTAGAAATTTTGACATTTGATATGAAAATTCTAAAGAGAGTGGGTTTGACGAGCGAGTACCTGAGAACAGGTTTTGGCCATACAGGCATTGCTCTTACCCAGTTGGGTAAGTCTTCAAGGGTAGTATCGCTTCAAGAACTTGCCGTTGATAGGCAGCATACATCTGTCGCCTTCCATGTTTAGGAGGGCATATGCGCCATTGGAGAAGACCTTGTCGATGACGTAGGGTCCCTCCCATTTTGGTTCAAACTTGCCTTTGGACTTGTGAGCGAAGACCATTGGTCTTTTTACCGCAAGAACCAAGTCACCCTTTTTGTAGGCGCGTTGCCTGACCTTTTTGTCAAAAGATCCTGCCATGCGTGCTTGGTAAAGTTCAATGCTTTGTCGAGCTTCGAGCCGTCTCTCATCGAGATTGTCCAGCTCATGAAGTCGTAATTTCGCATTGCTTTCTTGAGTCATGTCATTTTGTAGAGATACCCTCAGAGAAGGAATTTGTACCTCTAGGGGCACGACAGCTTCGCATCCATAGACCAAGGAGAATGGTGTATTATGGGTTGGTCCTCGAACGGTGGTTCGATAGGCCCACAAAGCTTCAGACAGTTTGTCGCTCCAGTCTCTTTTGTGACTAGAGACCATTTTCTTGAGGATTTTGCAGAGTGTCTTGTTGAAGGCTTCTGCTAATCCGTTTGCTGTCGGATTGTATGGAGTCGAAGGACAGCTTTGAATTTTGTATTTGTCGCAGAACCTGTAGAATCGATGATCCCGGAATTGTGGTCCGTTATCATGGACGAATCTTTTGGGTATGCCGAAACGACAAATGATGTTGGTGCGTAGGAACTGAAGAACTGATGAGGTCTTCATTTCGTTAAACGCAAATGCTTCTGACCACTTGGAGAAATAATCCGTTGCGGCGAAGATGAAGCGATGACCTTTGCTTGAAGGGGGAGAGATAGGACCTATGATGTCCATGCCCCATGCTTCGAAAGGCCATGAGATTGCTGTAGGATGTAGCCATTCCGGAGGCATGTGAATGTAGTCTCCATGAACTTGGCATTGTTGGCAGCGCTTAGCAAATTGCATTGCATCAGCAACCATGGTAGGCCAATAGTAACCTAACCTTTTTATCTGATCATAGAGCTTAGGACCTGCCTGATGGGCTCCACAAAGACAAGCATGAACTTCTTTAAGTGTTTCTTCGGCCTCTTGTTGTGACAAGCAGCGTAGAAGTACTCCATTGAAGGATTTCCTGTAAAGGATTTTTGAAGGGATATCCAAATGAAAGTTTGGGGCTCGCCTTTGGATGCTTACCCGTTCTTTTGGATCTTCAGGTAGGATTCCGAACATAGTGTAATCAATGAACGGATCCCTCCAGTCGCCGATTGAAGTTTGAAGGATAGAGATCCGACTTCCAACCACTCGGTGGCATTCAGCAACTGCTTGGTGTGTGTTAAGAGGAGGGAGGATCCTTCTCTCACTCACTGTAATTTGCATGTTTTCCCCTTCCTGGATCGCCATTGATGCGGCAAGTCCGGCCAGGGCATCTGCACTGATGTTTTCACCTCTACGAATGTGGGTGACGTTGCAGATGTCAAACTTTTGCAGAAGCGATTGTGCCTTGTTGTAATAAGGCAGCAGATCAGGCTTCCTGACTTCATATTTCTGATTCATCTGGTTGACGATCAGTTGAGAGTCTCCAAAGACTTCCAGCATAGTGATACCGGATTTGATGGCGAGTTCCAATCCTAGGATCAGAGCTTGGTATTCAGCTGCATTGTTTGTGCATGGTTCCAGTAGCGAGAAAGCGTGTGGAATCATGTATTTGTCAGGGCTAACAAAGAGGATGCCAACTCCTGAGATCAACTTTCTTTTTTCATTTGTCCTGGTTGCACCGTCAAAGTACATGTCCCAGGAGGCATTTGGCGAGAAAGTCTCCACGTTGTAGACAGGTTCGTCTGGGAGATCATCTCTGAGTGGTGAATCTTTAGGCAATGGATGCTCTGCGAGGAAATCTGCTAGAGCTTGGCCTTTGATTGCTTTTTGTGGCACATACCTAATATCAAATTGTGATAGAAGGATGGACCATTTTGCCAGTCGGGCATTGAGAGAACCGGCCTTTGTGACAAGGACCTTCAAGAGGTTGATCCTCGAGACCAGGTAGACTGTGTTGGAAAGCAAGTAGTGACGTAGCTTTTGTACGGCGAACATCACTGCAAGGCATTCCTTTTCGACTGGAGAGTAGCGATGCTCTGCACCTACTAGCATGCGGCTGAGGTAGTATAGAGCAGCTTCTTTTCCCTCACCATTCTCTTGTGCAAGCAAAGCGCCTACAGAATGA
Source organism: Umbellularia californica (assembly GCA_028538565.1). Taxonomy (NCBI): domain Eukaryota; kingdom Viridiplantae; phylum Streptophyta; class Magnoliopsida; order Laurales; family Lauraceae; genus Umbellularia; species Umbellularia californica. Next base: position 34,587,922 of record JAPQWN010000005.1, on the reverse strand, counting down.
TCAAGAGCTCTTGTGTACAAGATGAATGGTTTTCCAGTGGCAGGGGCAGCTAACACTGGAGGTTTGGTCAGGTATGACTTGATATCTTGAAATGCGGCTTCGCAGTCGGCATCCCAGACAAAGTCTACACCTTTTTTCATCAATCGAGAGAATGGACGGCATTTCCCCGAAAGATTGGAGATGAACCGTCTGATGTAGGCCAATCTCCCTTGAAGCCCTTTTAGTTCCCTTAGGGTTCTTGGAGAGGGCATTTCTAGAATAGCCTTGACTTTTATGGGGTCAAGTTCTATTCCAGCTTTCCGAACAAGGAATCCGAGAAACTTACCCGACGAGACGCCGAAGAAGCATTTTAGAGGATTCATCCGCAGTTTGTGTTTGCGGAGTCGGAGGAAGACTTCCCGAAGATCTTTGAGATGGTCTTCTTTTCTTCTGGTTTTGACGGCGAGGTCATCAACGTAACATTCGACCGTCTTGTGCTGCATATCTTGGAATATTTTCATCATAGCCCTCTGATATGTGGCACCAGCATTTTTCAGACCAAATGGCATGACAGTGTAGCAATACACGCCAAATGGAGTCCGAAAAGATGTGTGTTTTTCATCCTCGGGATGCATCTTTATCTGATTGTAGCCAGAGAAGCCATCCATGAATGTCATTCGCTCGAATCCGCAGGTATTGTCAATCATCACCTCCGGTATGGGGAGCGGGAATTCATCTTTAGGGCAAGCGCCGTTCAAGTCTCTATAGTCAATACAGACTCTGATCTGCCCGGTTTTCTTTGTCACGGGGACAATGTTGGCCAACCATTCTGGATGTTGTTCCTCACGGATGAAGCCAACGCTTTTGAGCTTTTGAACTTCTTGTTCAATTTTATCCATCACATCTGGACGGAATCTTCTTTGGCCTTGTTTGACAGGCTTGACGTCTTCTTGAAGATTGAGTTTGTGGACTGCTACTTTAGGGTCTAAACCAGGCATTTCAGCATAGGACCATGCAAAGCAATCAACGAACTCACGAAGAAAAGCGATATACTCGGGTAACTCATCATCCTTTATATTCTTGCTTATGAATACAGGACGTGGGTTATCTGGTGTTCCCAAGTCTATCTTTTCAACAGGATCTTCTGTCGGAAGGTTCGAAGGTGGTTCCTCCACAATATTTTCGGAGGCTTCCAACTCAACGAAACCTTCTGGAGTTTCAACTGCATTACCAGACCAAGGCTCTGTTCCTTTCCATGGATTTTCTTGATTGGTGATCCCCTCAAGGCTTGCTATGAGATAGTCCCAATCGCCTGTTGAGTCTGGTATTTCTTTTGGAGACGAGGGTTCTTCTGGGTCAGAATAGCACAAGTCTGTATTATCGGGCGATTCCTCTTCATCATCAGAGAAATCGTACCAATTGGATGAGCTTCCTGGATCTTTGTCAGGTAACTCTTTAAAGAGATATCCAGGGAGATCGATGTCTTCGTGGACTTTAGATGTTGAGGCTTGGTCGGTAAAACGACTTTTAAGCCTTTGTGTCAACTGTCTCAGAGGAGTGTCGGGATCATACCCTAACCCATATGAAGACTTTTCTACATGACCGTAGAGTCTCCAATCTTCCAGCTGGCTTTTGGTCAAGGCGGGCTCCAATGGCGTGAGAATACCGCGTCTTTCTCCCAAACCGACTGGGTTTTGAGCGTCATAGCCCATTTTCTTCATAATAGCTTGTGCCACAGGACTATATAGAGATAGTTGAGGCATACCTTCGTTTTGGAAAGGTTCCAGCATGAAATTTGATGAAGAAGCGTCCGATCTATGGAAGAAGATCGGCCTTTGCTTTGGTGATGTTGCCGGAACAACAAAGGTAGCAGACGTAGGATCTTCTACATCAGCAGGTGTCTCCATCGGAGTGAGAGCAGGCTGAACTTGCTGAGTGTCAGCTTGGCTTGACGATGCATCGTCTTCTGGCTCTGAGTCCGAGTCTGTGTCTTGCATGATAGACACGAGAGAGACAACAAATTTGCCCCCAGGCTTTTGTTTCGCCTTCTTCACTTTAGTCGTGATGACCAAAGGTTTTGAATTCTTGAGGGAGATAACGAAGGGAGATTGACTACTCTCTTCTAATTTGCCGGAGGGTTTGTTTTCTTCCGGTGATTTTTGAGGAGCCTTGCCTTTATCTTTCTGGAGATTTTCAGCAGGGGGTGCTGTTTCCTCTTCTTCTTTTTCTCCTTCATACATCTGGGAGTCTGCGAAGTGGACTTCTTTACCTTTGAAGGGTTTTCTGTCCGCAAAGACACGATGTACCATGCCGTCGTCGCCGACGAACTTGATGCATTGATGTAGAGTTGAAGGAACAACACCATTCTCGTGTATCCAAGGACGTCCGAGAAGGATGTTGTAGCATGAGGGGGTTTTTATTGCATACACAGTGACCTCAGAGATAAGATCACCGATTTGCAATTTGAACCTGATTTTGCCGATAGGCCTTTGAGCGCTCCCATCGTATCCAAAGATAGATACAGATGTGTGGCTTAGCTTGCTGGGTGGGATGCCCAACTCTTCGAGAGCCGAAGTGGAGATGAGGTTGAGTGCAGAACCTGGGTCGACCTGAACTCTGTGTATAGGCATTTCCTTGATGTACCCTGTGAAGTACAGGGGTCGGTTGTGCCTTGCTTCGCCAAGTAGGAGGTCTTCCTTAGTGAAGGCGATGGTTGCACTGGCTGCCTTTTGAACCGAGAGGCATTGGATGCATGATCCCTCGCTTTTCTCTTTTTCTCCTTTTAAGGAGGTTTCAGAGTTTTTGACCCGGTAGTCCATTTCAATTTGGAGGACTTGCAGGGCATGTTTGTCGACATCCTCATTCAGTTTTTGTAATTCTGAGATGAGATTATCACGAGTGCGTGGAGACATTCGTAATAAATCCAGGATGTGAAGACGTGCAGGTATGTGTTTGAAGTGCTCAACCAAGTCATACTTGAAAGCCTCCTTAGGGCCTGCATGTTCATCATTGTTGCCACTGGGGGCGCTTACAACATCTTTTCCCGAAGGATTTACATAAGTAAAGGAAGATTGGTTGTAATTTTTGTGGTAGTCCCGGCCAGAGCGGGTGCCTCTACCAACTTCGAGAGCTTCTTGAGAAGGATCTTCGTTTGGAAGATTGTCTTCAGGATCAAGAGGCTGTCGTTTTTCATCTACTGGGGATGTATCTGCAGCAGAGTTGCCATCCTCAGTGATTGTGTTGCACGGAGCATTTTCCGGGAGCAAGTCCTGAACAGTATCCAGCAGCTTTTCTTCTTCGTTGACCCATCCATCATCCCAAGTTGGGTTTTCTTCATGATGATGAGTCGGGAAGAATATGTATCCTGAAGTCACAGTCTCAGGAGAAGAAACCTGAGAGGGTGTCATCTCTGTGAAAGTCACGTGAGACGAGGTAGCTCCAGAGGATACATTGCTAGGCGTCGTCGGAGTGTAGGTAATCTCATCAGACGACGCTTCAGAAGAGCTATAATCCTGATATATTACATTACAGGAAGCTCTGATAGGAGATGTTGCCTGCTCGGAGTCAGACTCATCCTCGGATGTAAGAGGATCGTCTATCCAGCAATGTTTTCCATTTTCAGGAGTTAAGGGTGGATGTACCTGATTATCTTCAGGGACTTCAGGCTCTGGGTTGCGAGGAGGCTCGTTAACACGATCTTGCTCTTGTTCTAGAGCGAGACGCTGCAAGATCCTTGCATATTCTTCAAGATCAGGCATGGGAGCCAGATCCTCTTCTTCGTCTTCTCCGTGTGGCTCAACATAGTTGATTTCCACTGGAGCAATGACAGGTGCTGGGTTAACAGCATCTTCTTGTGCAGCCTCTTGGTCTTCTTCATCATCAGACCAGGATCCTTGTGGTTGCAAGGGGTTATACCAGATTACTGGCATAAGGTGAGTTTCAGGAACCCATTCTTCGTCGGAGAGATATTCTCCTGTTTCAAGAGATTCCTCCCACTCATCGGTGTAGTTGGGCTCGAACCCATCGTCGGTGTCGCTGGACTCGTATCCATTAATGGAGAATCCAACTACCGAGTTGCAAGAGTATGATGCCCCCTGCATAGCTTCTTCTCTGAATTGAGGTGGCATGAAATCACTGAGAGTGAGTTTTCTTACCCCCTTTGAAGTCTCTGGAAGGGACGTTTCTGTTGCCCCGAGTGAAGTGGTAGAGGAGGCCTCTGCGTTTTCATGGACTTCTTGTTTTGGCTGGGTCTTCTCTTGCCGTTTGAGCCTGAGGAGATGTTTCCTAGCCTGCCTTCGCTGTTGAGCGGTCGGCTTTGTTTTGACGATCTCCCAATTTTCATCTTCCAGGAGATCGGGATGTACCCATATGGGTTGTCCGTCTGGTGTCGGGCAAGGAACCAACACTTCGGACGTTTGAATTCTATTTATCACCTTGAAGGAAGTAGTGATCTTCTTCTTCGGCGACTTTGGTGTTTGTCCATATGACACCATGTTGACGGAGGCAGTCCCATAGTTTTTGTCAAAGGTGATGACTCCGTTTTTCCACATCTCGTTTATCTTCTCTCTCACAACAAAGCATTGATTGAGAGGATGCGAGACCATCTGGTGGTATGGACAGTACCGAGGATCATTGGTTTTGCCAACGTCTCCAGGTCTTTTGGGCTCTGGCAAAATGAGTTTGCCATTTGCTAGGAGAGCCTCAAAGATTTCTTCGACGTCTTCATCGAACGGATATTTCTTTTCTACTCGCTCTTTGAAGGCATCAGAGAGTTCAGGTCTCTTACCTGCAGCTCTATTTTCAGCTTTCTTTGGTTGCTGAGGAGCTGACTTAGTCTGCACATTGAGAACCTCCTTCTTCTTTGGTTTGGAGGTTGCAACAGCAGTCGGCTCTTTCTTTGATGATTTCTGACTGTTGAGGTCTTTGATCACCGTTTCAGCTTCCATGGAAGCTTCCAGGAGTTCCCCCAGGTTCTTTGATTTATTGCCGATGATCATGGAGCGGATTTTAGCTCTCATGTTGTTTCGGCAGATGTCGACTAGCGACGCTTGTGGCAGTACATCTGAGCATTTGTACGCCATTGCTTTCCACTTGTGAATGAAGTCATAAGTTGACTCATTCTCTCCCTGTTTTAGCTGCAGAGCTGAGCCATAGTAACAGGATGATCCTCACCTTGGAAGTGGGTCAGGAAGCGTGTCTCCAGCATAGCCCAGTTCTGAATGGAGTTCTCCGGCAGAGTGGAGTACCAATCGAAGGCCGTACCTTTTAGGGTACTTGCAAAGAGGCGAATCTTGAGTGCATCTTGATCCGCGATAGCTCCCGTCAAGATCTTGAAGTGGATGACGTGCTGTCTGGCTGATCCTTTCCCCGTATATGTTTGGAGAGTAGGATGTTTGAATTTTGTGGGGAACGGGACCGAGTCCATCCATAAAGGATATGGTGGCTTGATCCCATGCTCTTTGAGTATATCCTCTTCTTTAGCTTTGGCGAGGATACTGTCTACGTCCTTTTTGGTAAGGGCGCGTGACTCATTTTCTTCTCCATTTTCCTCGTTATTGCCATGATTCGGAGGAGGCTCATTGTTCACCTGATTTTGGACGACAAGGAGAAGGTTTTCCATCAGAGTTTCAATCCTCTGCTGGCCTTGTTCCAACTGCTGGATGCGTGTGAGCGCATCATCTCGAGGTGGATTCTGAGGTGGCGGCTCAGAACTTGTAGCCAAGACGTTCATCCCTCGGGATTCGAACGAAGAAATCGTCCTGGTGACCGAGCTGGGGCTCATTCTTTTTGATGAAGAGCTTGATGAAGGATTACTCTCCCGTCCTTGGCTTGAAGGGGCAGGAGATTCTTCGGGATGTCTTTGTGTCCTGGTGATGCTACGGGTCACCGGACGTCGGACATGGATTTTTGATGCTGACCTTTTGCGTCTTCTGGTTTTTCCAACCATATGGACGGCAGCAACTTGGTCGGGTCTTTCTTTTTCGACCCATTTATGGGAGACTTGAAGTGTAGGAGGCTGGGTCCGTTGCTTCTCTAGTCTCTTTTGTCGATATGACGCACGACGGCGTGCTCGACGAGCGATTTGAGCTTCAGTCAGCTCTGGCTGGGCTCTGACGATGAAGGATGTGCTCCCTCGGGCGCAGCAGCCGAGCTTGTCTTCTTTGTGGTTGGGCAAGGACAGGATGCGGACCCGGTCCTTTGCCTGTTGCAGCGAAGCTTTAAACCTTTCGAGTTCGGCCCCTGTAGAGATGAAGGGTCGAACTGAAGGAGTGTAGGCCTTAGCAGGTGCTTGGAGAGGCCTGGTGATGCATGATCTGATTTTGGGCCTGTAGGAACAAGCCGGCTCATGCTGGGTTGACTTGGGAGTCAAGTTGGAGATGGGTCTCTCCTCTTTCATGTAGGCAAGAGGGTAGAACTGGTTTTCTTTGAGTGGGGCCAGGTATGCTGGCTTGGTGGAAATTTGAGACCTTCTTTGTTTTGGGGAAGGTCTTGGAGACCAAGTCTTGGGATAGACCTGGTTGTTTGTGCCGCGGGCTTCGGGCTTTTGGGCGCTCGCCTTTGGTGTCACGGGAGTGACACGTTGAGAGGCGATTTTCTGCCTTTTGGCAGGCGCAGTTTGTTCTTCGGGAAGTGGGAATGGTCCCAGTGTCCCAAAGACGATGGTCCGGGGAGTCGAGGTCGACCCGGAGTTCAGAGAGTTGCCGAGGGAGTTGACGCTTCGGCAGCTGGCAGGGCGCTTGTAAGTGCGCTCGGTTTGCTTCTCTTGAAGCATGAGTTGGTGCTTGTTCTCATCGAAGATAATGGTTAAGGCTGCCATTGTTAGTTTCGAAAAAGTTCTGAAACAAGACCACATCCATTAGTAATCACAAGAATATAATGATCATAAATGGGAATTTCTATGGTTGTCTTTTCAAATCGCTCAAGGGATATGACCCAAGCGACATGAAGAAGGCAAAAAGCCATAGATGGTACAATTGTTCTGACAGCGAACATGGTAGGCTCGAAATGAGCGTTCCAATGACTGCTAGAAGCAATTGTATACCTAAATTCGACTTATCGAGAAGCGGAGCTTGCTCGAGATAAGAAGAATATAAGGTAGGAGTTACAAATGTGCCGGTCACAGATACAGTAGACCCTGAAAGGGCGTACCAGTATTGCTATGCACAAATGTTGGAGATCGCATCCATGAGATGGGATTCTTTGTTTTTTTTTTTTGAAATGTCAAGATTGGATTCATCAAAGAGAGCAGATGGTATTCCGATCCGAATACGGGCTCAACGATTTCCGCGAGCACCAGTAATGTCAAGATTGGATTCATCAAAGAGAGCAGATGGTATTCCGATCCGAATACGGGCTCAACGATTTCCGCGAGCACCAGTACCCAGAAGGGAAGGAACCACAATTTCTCGGATCTGAATCTAAAATGACGAGAGTTTTTTTTTTGAAGATTTTTTTTTTTATTTTAAGATTTTCATTTTTTTTTTTAAAAAAAAAATCTTTTTTTTTTTGTTTAAGATTTTTTTTTTGAAAATCTTTTTTTTTTATTTTTGATTTTTTTTTAAAATTTTTAAGATTTAAAGACGAGAGAGTACACATAGGCCTCCTAACCCGGTCTTATGAAACCTCAATTGATAGAATTGCCCCCAGGTAAGGGTAGGATTACTTAATGAACCCGTTTGGAGGACCCTTGCCTAGAACAGTCAAGCTGTCTCCACACTCTGGACAAGGCTTTTCTTGAATCAATCGTGATCAAAGAACGCAATTGGTCTAACCTTAGTGGTCTATGTCTTTTTTTTCAAATCCCAAATAGACTCATCGAAGAGAAACGATGGCCCAAAACCTTAGTCGAACGGGCTCAACATTTCTGCAAGCACCAAAGAACGATAGGATAGGATCAAAGCTTCTCAATTTTGAATCAGAACTAAGAAAACTGATTTTTTGATTTTTTATTTATTTTTTTATTTTTTTATTTTTTTGAAATCTCTAATGAACTCATCGAAGAGAAACGATGGTCCAAAACCTTAGTCGAACGGGCTCAACATTTCTGCAAGCACCAAAGAACGATAGGATAGGATCAAGGTTTCTCAATTTTGAATCCAAACTAAGAAAACTGATTTGATTTTTTTTTATTTATTTTTTTTTTGAAATCTCTAATGAACTCATCGAAGAGAAACGATGGTCCAAAACCTTAGTCGAACGGGCTCAACATTTCTGCAAGCGCCAAAGAACGATAGGATAGGATCAAGGTTTCTCAATTTTGAATCCAAACTAAGAAAACTGATTTGATTTTTTTTTATTTATTTTTTTTTTTGAAATCTCTAATGAACTCATCGAAGAGAAACGATGGTCCAAAACCTTAGTCGAACGGGCTCAACATTTCTGCAAGCGCCAAAGAACGATAGGATAGGATCAAGGTTTCTCAATTTTGAATTCAAACTAAGAAAACTGATTTTTTTTTATTTTATTTTTTTTTAATATTTTTTTTTTTGAAATCTCTAATGAACTCATCGAAGAGAAACGATGGCCCAAAACCTTAGTCGAACGGGCTCAACATTTCTGCAAGCACCAAAGAACGATAGGATAGGATCAAAGTTTCTCAATTTTGAATTCAAACTAAGAAAACTGATTTTTTTTTTTTGAAAAGAGAAAGAATGGAAACAAACTCAAAGAAATAGAAATTTCCAAAAAATCCCATCTCATGTTTTTTTTTTTAGGATGCAAAATCCAACATAGGCTACCAGCTAGAAAGTAGCCAAGGAATCCGGAAAAGAAGTATAAACATAGAGCAAAAAGTATGATATGCAAATATTTCATTTCCAAGCACCGTGTTCTCAAATGAACGAGTCCCACCGGGTGTGCCAGCTTGATGGAACGCGCTCCGAGGCGCCCGCTGGGGCGGCTACCGGGGTCGGCGGAACGTGGGAGCCCGTCGGGTCCGACCCTTTCGCGCCCTGGCGGGCCCTGAAGCGTGCATCAACATTTCTTTTATGTGGGTGTGCCAGATTTTCTATTTTACTTGGAATTGCAAGTGGTAATCCGGAGATCAACCTTCGCAAGTAAAAAGGAAATCAACTTCTTTCAAGTTTTCCATTGCACAAATATTTAAGAAAAGAGACATTTTCTTAGTTTGCCGTGAAAGGCGATTTTGTTTGGCATTTATAGCCGATTTTGGCGTTTATAGCCGATTTTGGCGTTTATAGCCGATTTACAATTCTCATCAATAATGAAAAAGACAAGAGTTGTGATTTTTGTCTCTTTTAGAAAAATACAAACTACAATGAAAAGCAAGAAAAGGAAGATCTAACTTTTCAGGAGATTGTGGGGGACTCGTTCAGATTGACGGTCGCAAGCCATGTATGGGCTTCGCCATCATCCATGCAGATGAGAACAGAAGATGCTCTTGATTCGCTTGGCTTGGCTATAACCTCAGGTTTTTAGAGGACAAAGACCAAGAGAAGGTCCTATGTCCAATAAAAAGCTAAGTAGACGGGCTGAAAAGCCACGTCTAAGCCATTGGAGGCAGCAGGAGAAGGCAAGGACCTTGGGGGGGGGGGGGTGCCCCCCAAGGGACTTTTGTCACCTTGTAGTGGTGGCCGGCGCAGAACTTCAGCAGAGTTTTTCTCTCTTTTTCTTTCTCTCAGATCTCTTTCTGATCTTTTTTTTTCTGATCCTCTGATTTTCTCCTCTTTTTTCTGATTCTTTTCTTCGATTCCAATTTCAATGGAATGCTCTCCTATTTATAGGCTTTTGGTAGCCATTTAGGAGGGTTTATGAGCCTTAATGGCTTTAATGGGAGGAGTTACAAGATTTATTTCTTGATTTTGTAACTCCTTTTTCCTTGAATCTGATTGGCCGATGGAGATTAAGGGCTTTTAATCACCTTAATTACCATAATGGGAGGAGTTTCATGGTTTAAATGCCATGAATCAATTGACTTGTAACTCCCAAATGCTTGCTTCTGATTGGGCCGTCCAAAGAAATGAATTAATGACTGCAATAAAGCTAGTCAATTAACCACATTAATTGGTCGCCGAGCAGTCGAAGAGTCGCGGGCCATGCCGTGTCTTCTGGAATTCTTCTGGCGATGATCATCGATGGATCTACATGCTGATCGACATCGGATGAACATGTAACTTCAGACATTGATAGCTAAGAGCGGGCCGGTGACATCTGTCTTGTCGATTTCACGATCGGTCGGACAGAAAGTGCACTTTCTTGGTCAGCCGGTTGGCGATCTTGGAGCGATCACTGATGATTTTATGCTTTTGGAGGTTGACCCGTGATTTTGACGGATGTCGTCGGATATGAGTCAATTTCAAGCACTAAAAATCACATTTTCAGGAAACCACAGGGGCCAAAGTGCGCGAAACGCGAAAAAAGACGAAAAAAACGGGTCACCGGCGGAAAATCCGGTGACCCGGACCTCCATGGTCGCCGGCGACCATGGACCGGCGACCATGGGCCATGGTCGCAGGGGCCTGCGACCATGGGCCATGGTCGCAGGGGTCTGCGACCCTGGGGGATTTTTCCCCTTCGGAGCCCGTTTTGCGGTCGTTTTGAGGTCTTTTTCGTCGCCGTTTTCTTCTGTATTTTTCTTGACATTTCTTCTCATTTATTGGCTTGATTTCCCTGTATAAAACCTGATGAGAATCCTTGCATTTTTAGAGTGCAAAGTTTCCAATTTTCCGGGAAAGCCGAAGACTTTGTCGCGTAGAGCTGCTGATTTTCCGCCAGAAGTCGAAACTTGGTCAAACGATGTCGGAATGACCTGAAATTTGAGGTGAAGCCTCCTGAGCAATAAATAAGACCAACCATAGGCTTTTGTTTGAGTTTTGAAGCCGTTTGGGGTCCCGTCGATGCTTCACTTGATTTTGCTGCGGGGAAAATGCCGAGCGTTGATATGTGGCCAAACGATGTCCGATTGACCTGAAATTTGACGGGGACCCTATTGGAGTCATTTTGAGACGTTCCATGGGCTCTGTTTTGGATGTCATTGTCCCGGGTTGCTCCGCCGCCGGTAGGGTTGATTTTCTCTCGGAGCATCGAAACCTGGTCAAACGTTTTCGGAATGACCTGAAATTTGACGTGCAGCCTTTTGGAAGCATGTTGAAGCCACTCATGTACTTGGTTTGATGAGCGAAGGCTCCGGTGGTTTCCGCCGCCGGGAGGCTTGATTTTGCTGCTCGAGCATTGATGGAGGGTCAAACGTTGTCGGTTTGACTTGAAATTTGGCATGGAGCCCTTTTGAGACATGCTGGAGTCATCTGTAGGCTCTGATCGAAGTTTTGACGTCTCCGATGATGTCACCGCCGAGAGCTCCTGTTTAGCTGTCGGAGAAGTGAAGTTAGGCCAAATGTTGTCGAAATGGCCCGAAACTTCATGTGTACTCTTCTCTTGGCTATCTTGAAGGATCTTGCAGTTTTTGTTTGATTCTGACAAGATTTGATTTTTTTGAGAAATTGCATTGCCTATTTATGGCAGGTTGCGACTTCATGCAGCTTTCTTGATGTTGAAGAGGCAAAGTGACATTTTTGGTGTCAACAACGGTCTCTTTCGTTACTGCCCTCGAGGACTCAATGTGCCACGCTGGGAGCGATAGATTGTTCGTTATCGGCAACTGGGAGTTCGGTGCGGAAGAAACCGAGGCAGAGAAGAGGTACAGGGTACCTCGTCACTTCGGGCGCCTTCCAAGTAAACATCGAGCTCAGATAGCTTGACTTTTTATCTCTATTTATCTACCGAACTGACGTACATTGGTCTGTTGCGCAGGTCTTAGTGAGAGGAGACAGGTGGCCTTGCGTGACAGCTGGAAGAAGCACGGTGGTTGGTTCGACGCCGTTCAGCGTTGTCAGGGTACAAAGGCAGGTCTGCCTGGTGCCTCATAGGGTACTTGCCGAGGTACAGACATTTCTACAAAAGACAAGGGGCTGAGGACATCGAGGTCGGGCCTAGCTACGCGCCAGAGGCGGTCGGGCAACAGCGGCCGATCTCACCCCTTACCGATCCTGGTGAAGCGACCGAGGTGCACCAACCCAGCCCCGAGATGGAGCGGGGTCGCCAAGATTTGCCTACCACCAACCTCCGGGAGAAGCTGCTGGGCAAGCAGGCCTCTTCGTCCTCCAGGTCCGCTGATTCCTCCTCTAGGGATGCCCATAAGGCTCCCCCTGCCGGTTCCTCCCGAGATGACTCCACCGTGGTGAGGGAGGAGAGGCAGACGAAGAAGGCGAGGGCCGAAGAGCCATGCCAGACCAGACCCCGGAAGGAAAGGGCTTCTTGGTCAACCCCGGCGGAGGAGAGGAGGGAGCCGAGGCAGCGAGAGGAGGAGGAGGAGGAGCAGAGGGAGGAGGAGCAGCCCCTGGTCCGCCGAGAAAGGTAGGAGGAGAGGGTGCCGGTGATGTCCAGAGGAGAGGGTTCATCTCGATAGGGCCCTGTCCAGCCCGTGGTGCCTCACGCCCCCGAGGCTGAGCCGTGGAGGCCATCTTTCCTCCTAGGGCCAGGGACGCCGCTGACCTCGCGACATCATTTACATGGCTGTCCGACAGTGGCGGCCGTGTTGGCTGGTGCCTGTGCGCTTCCGGGAGACATCGACCGGTTTAGGAGAATGGAAGAGAGCGCACTGCACCAGGCTAAGCTTTCGTCGGCTCTGCTGGTAAGAAATACTTGACAAGCTGTATGATTTTGCAGAGATACTGTGTGATGCTAACCTTTGTCTCTTTCCTGCGCAGATCGTGCAGAGGTCTCTAGTGGCACTGAAAAAATCCCGCCAGAGCTGTGCTGTGATTCAGTCCCTGCAGGCTGATAAACAGAAGCTCGCAGCAGCTCTGGAGGGAGTTCGAAGGAACTGAGGAAGTCTCGGGAGGAGTATGCCAAACTGAACGCAGAAAATGAAGCAGCCATGGAGGAAATTACCAAGAAGAGTGCTGAAAACTATGGGCTCCAGGCTGAGGCGTACAAGATGGAGAAGTGAGCGAAACAGATGGAGGCCGAGATGGAGGCCTTGAGGAAGGAAAAGGCCGAGCAGGAAGCCTCAACCAAACTGAGAGCTAAGCTCGAGGCTTCCCGGCAGGTAGAGATCGAGGCCTCCTTCCGGGATGGGGTGGCCCAGGCGACCAAGGAATACGAAGATCAACTCGTGGGGCTGGGAGATGAGCTTCTTGAAATGGGATGCCTGGTGGTGCTCAGAGAAATGGGGGTCCCCGAGGATCACCCCATCTGCCAGGATCTGCCCAAGCTCCCTCGCGCCGAGCCCGAGTCGTCATCCCCCACATTCGCCGAGGCCTCTCTTGACCATCCAGCTGGCAAGCCCTCCCAGAGATTCTTCAAGAGGCTCTCCAAGTCCCAGCTGCCGAGACCAACTCTGCCGATCTTTGAGCCAATGTTACGGAGGCTCCTCCTGCTCCTACTGGTGGAGGCGGTGGTGATGTTGCTGTCATTGACATAGACCAGCTGCCATGATGTTGTATCTTTCTTTTTCTTTTCCTGTGCCCTTGGGGAGATTTTTATTTTTGATTTTGTAAGTGCAATCAGTAAACGAAACTGCTTCTGAGTTGTATACACATTTTTGATAAATAAAAAACCCTTTTTTGTCTCTTTTCCCTATTCTTTGTGCCTTGGCTTTGTAACCCAGAATAAGTAACAGGAATAAAGGCAGGTAGTTGAGCTCGGCTCTACAGCCGAGCTTAATAGACCAAGTTCTCAGAGGTGAATGTTTTAGTTAGGTTCCGTAACCATAACGAAGCATTGACCTCGGTAGAGCTGGGGTGTGCTTTTAATCAGAACTCGCGGTTGGTCCAATGACCGGGCTGAAGTAACTGTCTTCGATAACCGAACTAAGTGACGAGTCCTGTGACTGCATTGGAATGCAAGCTGGTGTGATGACCGAATTGCAAATGGCTAGTCCTGCGACTGTGCCAAAATGCAAGCTGGTTTCGTAACCGAGCTGAGTGACCAGTCATGTGGCCGCGTTAAGTTTGTGACCCGAGGTGCTGTTAGGTTCCGTAACCGTAACAGGCATTGACCTCGGTAAAACTAAATGTCCTTGGTCCTTTGACCATAGCTGAGTTTGGCCTAATATTCAGAACTTGACTGGTCCATTGACCGGGCCGAAGTAGCTGACCATGATAACCAAACTGAGCGGGAGGTCCCGTGACCGAGCCAAAAATGAGCTGGTTTCACTAACCGAGCTGAATAGCAGGTCCTGTGACAGAGCCACAAAGCAAGCTGATCCTCTGACCAAGCTGTATGTATGTGCCGAGTTTCAATAACTTGACCAGATTTGAGAGTAGAGACGCATTCTATAAAAAGAATAAATTTTATTAACTCCCAAAATCCGAGTACATCTCAAAAGTAGAATTTCTTGAGGTGCATGGCATTCCACGGACATGGTAGCTCTCTACCCTCCATGTCCTCAAGATTGTATGCAGACTGTCCAGCTACTGAAGTCACTTTGAATGGCCCATGCCAGTTCGGTGCAAGTTTTCCTTTGCTGGGATTTTTGTCTGGGGAGAACTTTCTTTCTCTGACCTTCTGATTGTATCCCCTAGCCAGCTGTTGTTGGTAGGAAGCGAAGCGGATGGCAGCTGCATCCATTCGTTCCTCAGCTAGGTCAAGCTCTGTGGCGAGGTTCACATCATTTCGGCCTTGATCGAAAAGTTCCGACCTGAGGGTCGGTAGACCGACCTCAAGTGGAATTACAACTTCCATCCCGTAGGCCAGGGAGAAGGGCGTATTTGAGGTCGAGCGCCTCGGGGTAGTTCTATATGCCCAAAGGACACTTGGGAGTTCCTCTACCCATCTCCCTTTGGCTCGATCTAGTCTCTTTTTGAGTCCGTCAAGCACTACCTTGTTAGAAATTTCAGCCTGTCCATTGCTCTGGGGGTATGCTGGGGTAGAATAGTAGTTCCTGATGCCAAGTTCTTGACAAAAGTTTTTGAAGAAGTTGGAGTCGAACTGAGTCCCGTTGTCTGTGACCAAGGCTCGAGGCACTCCAAACCTTGTTACGATGTTCCTCCATACGAAGTTTTTAGTATCCTTCTCGGTGATGGAGGACAATGCTTCAACTTCTATCCACTTGGTAAAATAGTCAGTAGCCACTATCAACCATCTTTTGTTCCCTAGAGCTTGGTGGAGAGGTCCCACCAGGTCCAGTCCCCACTGGGCAAAAGGCCAGGGACTGGAAAGAGGACTTAGGTCATGTACTGGCTGATGGAGAGAGTGAGAGAACTTCTAGCACTTCTCACATTTCCTGCCATAGACCTATGCGTCCTTCTGCATATAGGGCCACCAGTACCCCTGACTGATAGCTCGGTAAGCTAGTGACCGACCTCCAATGTGGCTGCCGCAGATCCCTTCATGGATTTCATAAAGGAAGTCCTCGACTTTGTTCGGGTGAACGCACTGGAGGTAAGGGCCATTGTAGGACTTTTTGTAGAGCTTGCCATCTGGAGAGAACCAGAATTGGGCTGCTTTCAGCCTGATTTTGTGGGCCTGGTTCTTATCCTCGGGAAGCTGGTCATTCTTGAGGTAAGAAATGAACTCGTCCATCTAGCTCGGACGGAGATCGATACACATGATCTGCCGAGGTGGGTGGAGTTCTATACTCGGTCTGTCCAGTACTTCCACTTCGACAGTCCTTTTTCTTCCTACCTCGATAGCAGAGGCCAAGTTTGTAAGTGCGTCGGCGTGAGAGTTGGAATCTCTGCCGATCTGCCTGACTTTAGCCTTTTGGAACTGAGATAGAAGTTGCTTGGTATGTGATGGACCCGAAAGGAATCTTCTGTCCTCTCCCTTCGCACCCCGGGGGCTGACCTGGGTCTCGGCGGAGGAGGGAAAGTCTCGGGCATCAACATTTTTTGTACGGGTATGCTAGATTTACTTTCTACTTGGAATTTGGAATGGTGATGATCCGGAGATTCACCTTCACAAGTGGAAAGGAAATCAATCCTTTTTTCTAACTTTTCAAATTGCATTAATATTAAGAAAAGAGACAAGTTTGTTTTTTTAGAATGCTGCAAGAGGCGTTTTTGTTTGTTGCCGTAAAAGGCGATTTTGCCGTGAAAGGCAATTTTACAAAACTCATCAAATGCGAAAGACAAGAATTGTGATTTCTTTTTGTCTCTTTAAGAAATACAAACTACAATAGAAAAGTAAGAAAATGGATCTAACTTCTCAGGAGATTGTGGAGACACGTTGAGATCGACGGTCGCAAGTCATGTATGGGCTTCGCCATCGTCCTTCAAATGAGAACATGTGATGCTTTGATTCTTTGGCTTGGCTCCTAACCTTGGTTTTTTAAAGGACAAGGACCAAGAGGAGGTCCTATATCCAATAAAAAACCAAGTAAACGGGCTGAAAAGCCACGTTTAGGCCATGTTGGAGAAGGAGGTGACCTTGGGGTGGGGGGGGGGGGGGGGGGGGGGGGTGGGTGTGGCCCCCCAAGGAACGTTGATCACCTTGTGGTGCTTCCGGGAGCAAAGTAGCAGGACTTCGTCTCTCTCTTGGATTTTCTGGATTTTCAGAGCTTGCACTTGGGATCTATTTTCATCATGCATTCTTCTTGGAATGGACCTCCTTTTATAGGCTTTTGGTAGCTATGAGGTGTTTATTGGCATTGATGGCCATGATGAAAGAATTGATGAGGAGTTACAAGTTGATTTTGTAACTCCTTTTTCATGGCTTGTGATTGGCCGATGAAGGTAGTAGGCATTTAATCACCTTTATGCTTCATGATGATGGGAGTTTCATGGGTTTAATGCCATGATTGCTTGGATTTGTAACTCCTAAATGCTTGAATCTGATTGGGCCGTCCAAAATAATGAGTTAATGACCGCATTAAGTTGTCATAAATGGGTCAATTAACGCCATTAAGTGGTCGCCAAGGCATGTGAAGAGTCACGGGCCGCGCTGCGCCTTTTGAGATTCTTCTTGCGATCATCACAGGTGGATCCACGCATTGTTTGATGTCGGATTGCGATGCAATTTCAGACATTGATTGATGTTGGTGGGCCGGTGACATCTGTCTTGTCGATTTCACGATCGGTCGGACAGAAAGTGTACTTTCTTGATATTTTTCCTCAATTATTGACTTCATTTTCTTGGAGAAAATTGACGAGAACCCGCACGAAATCGGAGCACAAAGTTTCCCATTTTTCGGGAAAGCCGAAGACTTTGTAGCCGATTTTCCGTCAAGAGTCGAAACTAGGTCAAACGATGTCGGAATGACCTGAAAATTGAGGTGAAGCTTCTTGAGCAGTGGATAGGACCAACCATGGGCTTTTATTTGAGTTTTGAAGCCGTTTGGTGTCCCATCGATGCTTCACTTGATTTTGCTGCGGGGAAAATACCGATCTTTGATATGTGGTCAAACGATGTCCGATTGACCTGAAATTTGACGAGGAGCTTATTGGAGTCATTTTGAGACGTTCCATGGGCTCCGTTTTGGATGTCATGGTCCCGAGTTGCTCCGCCGCCGGTAGGTTTGATTTTCTCTCGGAGCATCGAAACCTGGTCAAACGTTGTCGGAATGACCTGAGATTCGACGTGCAGCCCTTTGGAGGCATGTTGAAGCCACTCATGTACTTTGTTTCATGAGTGATGACTTCTGTGGTTCCCGTCGCCGGGAGGCTTGATTTTACTGTTCGAGCATTCTATGGTAGTGAGAGGGATCACGTACCATCTCAAGGTAAAGTTTTGAAAATGACATGGGGTATTTGGATTTTGGGTTTTGGATTTTGGATTTTGACCTTGTGACCTAACAAGCTGTATGTGGCAGGTTAGGGGGTCGGGGTTTGATTTCGATTTTGACCTTGTGACCCAATAAGCTGTATGTGGCAGGTTGGGGGGTTAGATTTGGGTTTTTGGTTTTGGTTTGGTTTGGATTTTGATTTTGGTTTTGGTCTTGTGACCTAACAAGCTGTATGTGGCGAGCTAGGGGGCCGGAATTTGATTTTGTGAAATGTCAATTTCAAGATTTTGGCTCAATTTGGTTCATGAGGTTGGATTGATTTTTGGAAACTCATGAGACTTTCTTTTCTCTTTTTTTTTCCTTTTTTTCTTTTTTTTTTTGAATGGTCCCATCAACTCAAAAGAGGCATGGGACATTTTTTTGCTCTTTTTCTTTTCTTTTCTTTTTTTTTTTTTTTTTGCTCTTGGTAAGAGGAATATTTTGACTAAAAGCCACTTTTAGTGCCTAGGTGGTCAAACCTAGCTCATATGGGCTAACCCATGGGACCTTAGGCTTTTGAGATGGCCTAGATCTCATATGGTGTCATTTTTGTAAAGAATATCTAAAAATATCTCTTTTGTGTAGAGAATATCTAAAAATATCTTTACTTGGAGAGAATTTCTCAAGTTTCCTCCTTTTGTGGAAAGATTCTCTCAAAATATCTTTCTTTTTGGAAAGTAGCTAAATCTTAGCACTTACCACCTTTCTTTTCTCCTTGTTTCCTCTTTTGGCTTGCTCTCTTCTATAAAAGCAAGAGGATTGTTTCTTTTGCTCCATTGCTTTCTTTTTGCAAGAAATCTTCAAGAGTGCTCTCCAAGATAAGAAGTGCTTTTGCTCCAAGGATCTCCAAGCTTTTCTTCTTCTTCTCCATCAATGGCTTCAAGTAAGTTTTCTTCCTCCACAAGAATTTCCATTGTAGAAGTGGCTTCTTCATTTTTTTTCTTCTCTTCTTCTTTTTCTTTTCTTTTCTTTTTTTTTCCAAGCACGTTTTCCCTTTTTTTTTCATGCTTCTTCTTCTTGTTTTTTTTCTTTGTTTTTTTTTTTCCTTCTTTTCACGGTTTTCTTTTTTTTGTTTTTTTTTACCGTGTACTCTTTTTTTTTTCTGTTTTCTGTTTTTTTCTTCTTCACGCTGATTTCTGTTTTTTTTCTTTTTTTCAGCGTGTTTTTTTTTTTTAGGCTGTACGGACAGGTCCGTACGGACCTGGCCGTACTACCACGTGGCAGTGGGCCACGGCCTGTGGGCCAGAAATTTTTTTTTTTTTTTTGGCATGCTGAGATTTTTTTTTTCTTTGTTTGCTCACCATGATAATGAGGCTATGCAATTTCAATATGTATGCATTTTTTTTTGATGCATCAAGATAGAAGGCTAGAGTATCTAGGTCAAGCCAATATGATTTTTGACTTGGATAAAGTTTGATTGGTTTTGACCAAATTGGGTTGGAATTGGTCAAACTTTGGTCAAGGTTTTCCTAGCATCTAATGCATGATGATATTTTTTTGATGCATGATTTTGTAAATGGATTTGGAAGTATGATGATGCATACCTGAAAATCTTTTGCAAGTATCGGGATTTTGAGCTCGCAGCGATGTTGAGCTCTTTCTCGATCTTGCTGGATTTTGAGGAAGTTTGCAATTTTTGGATCCTGAAGCTCGCAGCAATGTTGAGCTCTTTTCCAGATTTTGCGGAAGTTTGATGAGATTGGCTTGTTCTCGCAGCGATGTTGAGTTCGAACATTCTTTGAGAATTCTCCACTGACTATGAGCTCGCAGCGATGTTGAGCTCATCTTCAGGCTTCCTGTCTTTTCGGAGTATTTTCCTTTTCGTTGGAATTGCCCCGGATCCATGTCAAAATTTTGCTAGGAATTTTGTAGCAGAATTCTGTCATTTTGATGTTGTTTGATCTTTTCTCTTCCATCTTTTGCAGGTAGTTCTTCTAGAACGAACAAGGGTAAAGGTCCTGTTATTGACGCACCTCGTCGGTCTGTTAGATCTTCCAATGCGGCCGTTCAGCAGGCTTGGGAGAAGGTCCAGTTTGTTGAGAAGAACTTGGAAGAGTGTGATTCCCTCAATCGTGATGAGATGAGACAGCGATTGATCGCTCTCAAAGATGAGGAATTCTATAAGATCATGGTAAGCAGCCGTCCTTGGGTTACAGACGATCAGAGCATTGTGCTCAAGCCTACCTTCTTCTTTGGTGATGCAGTCCCCGACGACTTGACATACCAAAGGAGACGTTTTCAGTTCTCTTACACAGCAGATGGTGAGGAGAGAACTATTTCCACTCGGTCGTCTTTCGATCGGACCATCTCGATCCTGAGTCTTTCTCTCACGTGCCCTAAGAGGGATGATCCTCCGAGCTGGGTGAAGAGGACCAGTGTGATCAAGACCGGGATTTTTATTGGCGGACCTTCCGGTTTTGCAGAGAAGCCACCTGTCCGTATGGACATGTTGATGCCAGCCAGTGGCTACCAAGGTTCTGATTATCCATCGGTTGATTTGAGACCGGTGGGCCTTAGCGTTTTTCGGGGTGACGGCAGCAATTGGGTGAAGCCTTTTCGACTTCGTGGCCGTTTCAGTGCTGACTCGAGCTGGGAGTCATGGACTGATCACACCTTGAGGATTGGTGAGGCCGTTTTTCGGGAGGCCGAGATTTTTGATGCGGTTCGCGCTTTTCGGCAAACCGTCGTTTTCTCCGATGAGGCTTTCATGGCCATGCTGGAGTCATTTCTTCCACAAACCAACACCTTCATTGTGACGAATGGTGAAATTGGTTTTTCTTTAAAGGAACTGAGCGCCATCACCGGATTGCCTATCCTCGGCAAACTCTATCAGGAGTTTATGCCTATTGACAGCGTCCTTGAGGAGTAATCTGAGGAGTTTAGGCTTGTATACTTTCAGCTCGTCGCCTTCTATGATTTTTTGAAAGAGAAGGAGGGCTCGAAAGTTAGATGCAGCAGTTGGAGAAGTTGCAGCTCCAGCTTTTTTGACAGCGGGGATTCTTCTGATGGCATGGCCCAGGATGCTAGGGCTAAAGCATCAAGTTTGAAGAAGATCGCTGCTATGTGAGAAGATTTGAAGAAGTTTTTCGCAGGCACAGATGCCGTTTGTCCTGACATTGCGTTGCGGAGAGATCTTGCTGTTTACCTCACTTACTAGCTAGGTGAGGCTGTTTTTGCTGGAGGAGATGGAACGCACGTCAGGCCACACTGTGTTTTTTTGGCTTGTCAGATGGCGTTTGGAAAGCGGCTGGCTTTGGTACCTGCTCTTTACTCCTATTTGTGTACCGAACTGCAGGCTGCTGCTTTCCTAGTTCGGCTTGGGCTTCCCATGAACAGGGTATTTCTGCCCACATCTTCTATTCGTGGTATGTATACCACTGTCCTAGCTTCCATCGTATGGGAGTTGCACAGGACGAAGATCCCTTTATTATTCGTTTGGCTAGAGGGACAGCCGTTCCCGAATCACTTTTATCTGCCCGTTTGAGGATCCGACGATTTAGGGACGTCGAGATTGGGCAGTCTTCGGTGAAGTTTTCTCCGGGTTTGCGGAAGAAGGCTTTTGACTTTGGTGTCTCCCGTGATTCGACCAGGGCAGGGTCGGGAAGACACTATGCTTTGACAGACGCAGAGAAGAGATGGCTCTTCAACATACGGGTTGGTACGATGGTATACCGCAGACATCTTTTCGTCGACATCCAACCGTATGTCCCTTCGCGTTTTGCATTGCAGCTTGGCTTCTCTCAAGGCGTTGTTGGAGCGCCTTCGAGCATGGTGAATCGTTTTGGAGGTCTACTGGATGGGAGAAATGCATGGGCTTTTTATAGCGCTGAGGACACTACCGCCATGATTTCCTATCCTGAGCTGCCCACCTTCCGGACTGCTGGCTTCACGAACTGGTTCGTGGAGAGCTTCTCAGTGTACCGGGGGCTTTCCAAGAAAGAGCTTGATGTCAAGCAATCTCCTGGGAAAGGTCTTGGCAAATCGGCTGGTGTCCGTCGGGAGGAAGTTTTGGCCTCCTTTTCTGGAGAGAAACATAAGATAGGCTTTCTCAATGAGCAGGACATCATCAGATTAGGAGCTGCACAAGGGATTCCTGGTGAGGTCTTGAGACAGCTGGAGGAGGAGGAGGCCGAGATCGATGATATGATACAGGCAGAGCATACGAAGGCTTCCATGGAGTCTACTGAGAAAAGTAGACCATCCAGTGAGGACTCTAGTGAGAGGCCTGATGTTGATAGTGGGGCAGGATCGTCTGATGGACCCGAAAGGAATCTTCCGTCCTCTCCCTCCGCACCCCGGGGGCTGACCTGGGTCTCGGCGGAGGAGGGAAGATCTCGGGCATCAACATTTTTGTACGGGTATGCCAGATTTACTTTCTACTTGGAATTTGGAATGGTGATAATCCGGAGATTCACTTTCGCAAGTGGAAAGGAAATCAATCCTTTTTTCTAACTTTTCAAATTGCATAAATATTAAGAAAAGAGACAAGTTTTTAGAATGCCGTAAGAGGCGTTTTTGTTTGTTTGCCGTGAAAGGCGATTTTGCCGTGAAAGGAGTTTTTACAAAACTCATCAAATATGAAAGACAAGAATTGTGATTTCTTTTTGTCTCTTTAAGAAATACAAACTGCAATAGAAAAGGAAGAAAATGGATCTAACTTCTCAGGAGATTGTGGGGACACGTTGAGATCGACGGTCGCAAGTCATGTATGGGCTTCGCCATCGTCCTTCAAATGAGAACATGTGATACTTTGATTCTTTGGCTTGGCTCCTAACCTCAGTTTTTTAAAGGACAAGGACCAAGAGAAGGTCCTATATCCAATGAAAAACCAAGTAAACGGGCTGAAAAGCCGCGTTTAGGCCATGTTGGAGAAGGAGGTGACCTTGGGGGCATGGCCCCCCAAGGGACGTTGATCACCTTGTGGTGCTTCCGGGAGCAAAGTAGCAGGACTTCGTCTCTCTCTTGGATTTTCTGGTTTTTCAGAGCTTGCACTTGGGATCTCTTTTTATCATTCTTCTCCCTTGGAATGGACCTCCTTTTATAGGCTTTTGATAGCCATGAGGTGTTTATTGGCATTGATGGCCATGATGAAAGAATTGATGAGGAGTTACAAATTGATTTTGTAACTCCTTTTTCAAGGCTTGTGATTGGCCGATGAAGGTAGTGGGCATTTAATCACCTTTATGCTTCATGATGATGGGAGTTTCATGGGTTTAATGCCATGATTGCTTGGATTTGTAACTCCCAAATGCTTGGTTCTGATTGGGCCGTCCAAAATAATGAGTCAATGACTGCTTTAATGGGTCAATTAACGACATTAAGTGGTTGCCAAGGCATGTGAAGAGCCGCGGGCCGTGCTGCGCCTTTTGAGATTCTTCTTGCGATCATCACAGGTGGATCCACGCATTGTTTGATGTCGGATTGCGATGCAATTTCAGACGTTGGTTGATGTTGGCGGGCCGGTGACATCTGTCTTGTCGATTTCACGATCGGTAGGACAGAAAGTGCACTTTCTTGGTTAGCCGGTTGGCGATCTTGAGGCGATCGGTGATGATTTCATGCTTTTGACGGCGGATCCGAGATGTCGACGAAGATCAGTGGTTTTGAAGCACTAAACATTGGATTTTCAGAAAATCACAGAGGCCAGAACACCCGAAACGCGAAAAGAATCGAAAACGGACACTTCGGCGCAAAATCCGGCGACCATGCACCCAGGGTCGCCGGCGACCCTTGGCGACCTTGGGCCAGGGTCGCCGGCGACCTTGGGCTAAGGTCGCCGGTGACCATGGGGCTTCGGCCCGTTTGGTCGCCGAGCGTCGTTTTCGGCCGTTTTTTCGTCTTTTTCGTCTCTTTTTTCTTCTGTATTTTTTTTTGACATTTTTCCTCAATTATTGACTTGATTTTCTTGGAGAAATCTTGACGAGAACCCTCGCGAAATCGGAGCACAAAGTTTCCTATTTTTCAGGAAAGCCGAAGACTTTGTAGCCGATTTTCCGTCAAGCGTCGAAACTAGGTCAAACGATGTCGGAATGACCTGAAAATTGAGGTGAAGCTTCTTGAGCAGTGTATAGGACCAACCATGGGCTTTTATTTGAGTTTTGATGCCGTTTGGGGTCCCATCGATGTTTCACTTGATTTTGTTGCGGGGAAAATGCCGAGCTTTGATATGTGGTCAAATGATGTCCGATTGACCTAAAATTTGACGGGGAGCCTATTGGAGTTATTTTGAGACGTTCCATTTGCTCTGTTTTGGATGTCATGGTCCCGGGTTGCTCCGCCGCCGGTAGGCTTGATTTTCTCTCGGAGCATCGAAACCTGGTCAAACGTTGTCAGAATGACCTGAAATTTGACGTGCAGCCTTTTGGAAGCATGTTGAAGCCACTCATGTATTTTGTTTGATGAATGATGGCTTCGGTGGTTGCCGCCGCCGGGAGGCTTGATTTTGCTGCTGGAGCAGTGAAGTTGGGCCAAACGCCGTCGGAATGGCCCGAAACCTCAGGTGTACCCCCCTTTTAGCTGTCTTCAAGGATCTCTCAGGTTCTGTCTGAGTCTGACAAAATCTGATGCTTGAAGTAGCCTTAGCTATTTTTAGCAGGATGCAGCTTCAGGAGGCTTCTTGATGTTGAGGAGACATATTGACTTTTTTGGTGTCAACATCGTAGAGCAGATTGACCCGCCGAGGCAACAGGAGGAGAGGACAACGCCGTAACATGAGACGGCACGATAATCCTTCTGATCTTGAAGTTCCTCTCACCATTGCTGAGGAGGTGTCTGAGGATGCTGACGAGCCTCCGGAGAAGAGAAGCAGAGAAGAGGAGACAACTGGTATGATCCTCTTTCTTTCCTTTGTTTCTTCTTTTTTTTTTCTTGTGAAAGATTTTGCTTTGATCCACTGCCTCTTTTTTTTTAGCAGAGGACGATGACCTGGTGATGCCTGAGGTTCCTGTCGATGAGGCGATGACAGATCCAGTCGTGGCATCTCAGGAAGAGCCCAGGGACTCTGGAGTGTTCCAGAACCTTCACCTGGTATGATTTGCTTTGGCTTTTTTTTTCCTTTTTTTTTTGTTTGTGCTGGTCATTTGCTAACATGTAGCTTTTGTTTTCTTGACTTGCCAGAGGATTCTGACGATTTTGAGCCATCCATGGACGCAACTTTTGATGATGCTTTGGATGAGCTCAAAGAGGCAGAGAGTACTCCGCCGTTTGTCGAAGCAGGTATTTTTTGCAATAATAATCTTGATATATTTTTGACAAGGACAAGATTATATTTATACCTTTTTGTCTTTTTCCTTGATAGATTGTGAAGCAGCAGGAGAGGTTCCTCCGTCTTCCTTGGAGCCAGAACAGGGGATACCTACGGCTGATCCAGGAGTAGGGGCTTCTTCTTCTTTCAATGAGTCAGCTTCTTCCGTTGGAAAGAGTTTATTGATTACTCTTCTAATGGAGCATGATGTGGGCAGTCGGGCACCAGAGCATGGCGAATCCTCATCTGCACCGCACCTTCAATATGCAAGGAAGGTGTTGAAGACTGTCTTGAGCTCATGGGTTGAGACTCTTTCTTCAGGTCATTTGGAAGCTGGTTTTGGCATGATCAAGCATGTACAGGACATCCTTGCTGATAGCAAAGAAGTCGATCTGGACATCGCAAGCGCCAAGGATTTATTGAGGAGATCATCACCTTGGGGGACAAATGGACTGAGACCAAGAGTTTCCCAGATGGTGACTTCTTTGATGAGATGTTCATAAAACCATCCAGCAGAGTCAAAGCTGAGCTGACTGAGGTCACGAAGACTCGGAGGCAGATCGTTCGGGAAAAGAATGTTACCGAGTTATCCACCATGGGGCCGAAGCAAGACTTGGACCGCCTTGATAAGGAGGTCGTCGAGGTCAGGCAGCGTCTTGATTTTTTAGAGGAAGAAGATGCTGCCAAATGGACCGCCATTGTGGAGGCTCGTGACAAGGAGGGGACTCTCATTCGCCAGGTTGAGGAAGCTGAAGGTAATGTCCGGAGGAAGACTCAGGAGTATGAGCAGTGGCAGGTCCTCTGGGAAGATCTTCCTCGTGCTGCAGATGGGTCACGACATTTGGCCGCGTTTTATGGGGACATTTTGAAGAAGCGTGGCCTAAAAACTTTGGAAGTTAAGGCCAAGGGTCTACTTGAGGAGTTGAACCTTTGGTTGAAGACCATGTAGGATTGAGCTCCTGAGTTGTAACAAACTCTTTTTCCTTCTTTTTTTTTTGGGTACCTCCATGTATAAACAGTTTTGGTACTATAATTTTTGTATCCCCTTCCTTTCACTTACATCATTGATGAAAACAATTTTGAGCAAAAGTTGATGAGAATGTTTGTTTAAGAATTTGATCAAAAGGTTGTCATTTTGTGAAAATCTTTTGTCAAATGATTGTTTTGGGCATGAAAGCCAATTTTGTGGCGAAAAGCCTGGTTTTTTATGGTTTGAAAACCGAAATTTTGATTGGCATGAAAGCCTAATTTTGTCTGTGGCATGGGAGCCAAATTTGTTTGTGGCATGAGAGCCAAAGTTTTTGGATGGCGTGAAAGCCGAATTTCGGAATGGCATAGAAGCCGAATTTTATTTTGTGGCATGGAAGCCAAATTTTGTTTGCGGCATGAGAGCCAAAATTTTTGTTTGTGGCATGAGAGCCAAGGTTTTTTTTTTTTTTTTGTGGCATACGAGCCAAAGCTTTTTGTTTGTGGCATGAGAGCCAAAGTTTTTTGGATGGCGTGAAAGCCGATTTTTTTGGAATGGCATAGGAGCCGAATTTTGTTTTGTTTGTGGCATGAGAGCCAAAGTTTTTGTATGGCATGAAAGCCGATTTTGGCGTTTATAGCCGACTTTTGGCGTTTATAGCCGATTTTTGGCGTTTATAGCCGATTTTGTTTGATGCCCCCTGCACATTTTCATTTTTGTATAGAGGTGGCATGAAATTATCAAGGGTGAATTTTCTTACCGCCTTTGAAGTTTTGGGAAGGGATTCTTCCGTCGTCCCTAGTGAAGCAGTGGAAGAAGTTTCTGCTTTTTCAAAGACTTCTTGTTTTGGTTGAGACTTTTACTGCTGTTTGAGCTTGCGGAGTTGTCTCTTGGCTTGCCTTCGCTGCTGAGTGGTCGGCTTTGTTTTGCCAATTTTCATCATCTAGGAGATCGAGATGCACCCATATAGGCTGTCCATATGATGTTGGATAGGGAACCAATTCTTGGGACGCTTGAGCCATTTTTATCACCTTGAATGAAGTAGTGATCTTTTCCTTCGGTGAATTTGAAGTTTGCCGACATGACACCATGTTGACAGAAGTGGAACCATAGTTTTTGTCGAAAGTTATGACTCCGTTTTTCCACATCTCATTGATCTTCTCTCTCACAATGAAGCATTGATTGAGAGGATGTGAGATCATTTGATGGTATGGACAGTATCGGGGATCATTGGTTTTGCCAACATCTCCCGGTCTTTTGGGTAGTAAAATGAGTTTGCCATTTGCTAGGAGAGCCTCAAAGATTTCTTCAACATCTTCATCGAACGGATATTTCTTTTCTACACGTTCTTTGAAGGCATCAGAGAGTTCAGATCTTTTACCTGTAGTTTTGTTTTCAGGTTTCTTTGGTTGCTGAGCAGCTTATTTAGTCTGCACATTGAGAACCTCCTTTTTCTTTGGTTTTGAGGTTGTAACAGCAGTCGGCTCTTTCTTTGATGATTTCTGACTGTTGAGGTCTTTGATCACCATTTCAGCTTTCATGAAAGCTTCGAGGAGTTCTCCCAGGTTCTTTGATTTGTTGCCGATGATCATGGAGCGAATTTTTGCTCTCAAATTGTTACGGCAGATGTCGACTAGTGACACTTGTGGTAGTACATCTGGGCATTTGTACGCCATTGCCTTCCATTTGTGAATGAAGTCGTATGTTGACTCATTCTCTCCCGTTTTAGGCTGCAGAGTTGAGCCATAGTAACAGGATGATCCTCACCTTGGAAGTGGGTCAGGAAGCGCATCTCTAGCATAGCCCAGTTCTGGATGGAGTTCTCCGGCAGAGTGGAGTACCAATCAAAGGCTGTACCTTTTAGGGTACTTGCAAAGAGGCGAATCTTGAGGGCATCTTGATCCGCAATGGCTCCCGTCGGGATCTTGAAATGGATGACATGCTGTCTGGCTGAACCTTTCCCAGTATATGTCTGTAGAGTAGGTTGTTTGAATTTTGCAGGGAACAGAACCGAGTCCATCCATAGAGGGTAGGGTGGCTTGATCCCATGTTCTTTCAATGTATCCTCTTCTTTTGCTTTTGCAAGGATATCGTCCACGTCCTTTCTGGTAAGGGCGCGAGACTCATTGTTTTCTGCATTATCCTCGTCATCTTCATGATTTGGAGGGGTTTCATTGTTAGGTGGTGGACGCTGTAGAGTGAGAATAAGGTTTTCCATCAGAGCCTCAATTCTCTGTTGTCCTTGCTCCAATTGCTAGATGCGTGCAGTTACGTCATCATGCGGTGGAAGCTGCTCAGAACTTTTATCCAAGACATTCATCTTTCGGGACTCGAACGAAGAAATCGTCCTGGTGACTGAGCTGGGGCTCATTCTTCTGGATGAAGAATCTGAGGAGTGGTTACTCCGGTGTCCTTGACTTGGAGGAGTGGAGGATTCTTCTAGATGTGTTCGTGTCCGGGAGACGCTGTGAGTCACCGGACGTCTAACACTGATTTTGGTTGCTGACTTCTGGTGTTTTCTGGTTTTGCCAACCATATGAACAGCAACGAATTGGTCGAGTCTTTCTTTTTCGACCCATTTGTTTGAGACGTGGAGAGTAGAACGCTGGGTTCTTTGTTTCTCGAGTCTCTTTTGTCGATATGCAGAGCGGCGACGCATACGACGAGTAATTTGAGCTTCAGTCAGCTCTGGCTGGGCTCTTGCGATGAAGGATGTAGTCCTTCATGCGTAGCAGCCGAGTTTGTCTTCTTTGAAGCTTGGCAAGGACAGAATCTGGACGTGGTCCTTTGCCTGTCGCAGTGAAGATTTGAATTTTGCGAGCTCGGCCCCTATTGAGATGAAGGGTCGACTCACGAGAGTGCAGGCTTCAGCATATTTTTGCGGAGGCCTAACGATGCAGGATTTAATTTTTGGCTTGTAGGAGCAAGCCGGCTCATGATGATTTTGTTTGTTTTTTGGGCGGAGGGTAGGTTTCTCCTCTTTCATATAAGAGAGAGGGTAGAACCGATTCTCCTTGAGAGGGGCCAGGTATGCTGGCTTTGCAGATGCTGGGGACCTTCGTGGCTTTGGTGAAGATCTCGGGGACCAAGTTTTGGGGTAAACCCGGTTTCTTGTGGATTGAGGCTTCGTGGAACGCCACGGGCTTCAAGCTTCTTGGTGTTCGCCCTTGGTGCCATTTTAGTGACACGTTGCGGGGCGGTTTTTTGCTTCTTGGCAGGTACAATGTCTTCAGCGGGAAGTGGGAATGGTCCCTGAGATCTGAAGACGATGGTCCGGGAAGTTGAAGTTGACCCGGTGTTTGGAGAGTTGTCGAGGGAGATGACACTTCGGCAATTGGCAGGGCGCTCATGCTTGTTTTGCTTGTCTTGAAGTATAAGCTGGTACTTGTTCTCATCGAAAGTGATGGTTAATGAAGCTGCCATTGTTAGTTTTGGAAAACTTCTGAAACAAGACCAAATCCATTAGTAATCACAAGAATATGGTGATCGTAAATGGAGAACAACTATGGTTTTGTCTTTTCAAATCACTTGAGGGGACATGGCCCAACCCAAGGACGATGAAGAAGGCGAAAAGCCATAGAGGATACAATTGTTCTAAAATGCAAGTATGGTAGGCTCAGAGTGAGCGTTCCAGTGACTGCTAGAAGCAATTGTAGACCTTAATTCAAATTACCGAGAAGCAAGGCTCACTCGAGGTAAAATGATATAAGGTTGGAGATACAAATGTGTAGGTCGCGAATACAGTAGACCCGAAAGGGCGTACTAGCACCGCTAGGTACAAATGTTGCAAATCGCATCCTTGGAAAGGACACAAGATGAGATTTTTTGAAAGGTCAAATTTGGATTCATAAAGGAGAGCAAATGGTGTTCCAATCCAAACGAAGGCTCAACATTTCTGCGAGCGCTAAATTCAGAAGGGAAGGAACCAGATTTCTCGGATGTGAATCCAATAATGACAGAAGTTTTTTTTTTTTTTTGAAGGGTCAAGATTAAACTCATCGAAGAGAGCGAATGGTGTTCTGTTTCAAACAAAAGCTCAACATTTCTGCGAGCGCTAAATCCAAAAGGGAGGGAACCAAAATTTCTCAACTCTGAACTCAAAAGTGACGGGAGTTTTTTTTTTTTTTGAAAGGTCAAGATTGAATTCATCGAATAGAGCAAATGGTGTTCCATTCCGAACAAGGCTCAACATTTCTGCGAGCGCTAAATCCGAAAGGGAAAGAGCCAAGATTTCTCAACTCTGAATTCAAAAGTGACAGAAGTTTTTTTTTTTTTTTAAAGATTTTTTTAGAGGATTTTTTTTTGAAAGGTGCACATAGATTTCCAATTCGATCTTATGAAACCTTAGTAGATAGATCAGCCCCCAGGTAAGGGTAGGATTACTTAATGAACCCGTTTGAAGGACCCTTGCCTCGAACAGACTAGCTGTCTCTACACTCTGGACACGGCTTTTCTTAAATCCACTTTGGTCAAAGAACGCAACTAGTGGAACCTTAGTGTTTTTTTTTTTTTGAAAGATTTTTTAATGAACTCATCAAAAAGAGCGAATGGTGTTCCAATCCGAACAAAGGCTCAACATTTTTGCGAGCGCTAAATCCAAAAGGGAAGGAACCAAGGTTTCTCAAATTTGAATTCAAAAGAGAGAAAACTAAATTTTTTTTTGAAATTATAATTTTTTTTTTGAAATCCCAATTGGACTCATCAAAGAGAAAAGATGGCTCAATCCCCGATATGAACAATAGCTGCGAACATTTCTGTGAGCTATCAAGTTCAAAGAGGAGAGGATCAAAATTTATCAAAGTTGAATCTTGAGAAAGAGAGATCATTTTTTTTAAAAGAATTTGAAATGAAGTTTTTTTTTTTTTGAAATCCCAATTGGATTCATCAAAGAGAAAAGATGGCCCAATCCCCGATATGAAGGATAGCTGCGAACATTTCTGTAAGCTATCAAGTTCGAAGAGGAGAGGATCAAAATTTCTCAAAGTTGAATCTAAGAAAAGAAATCAGATTTGTTTTTTTTTTTTTTTTTGTGAGAAAGAACAATTGAAATCCCATCTCATGTTTTTTTTTTAGATGCAAAATGCAACATAGGCCACCAACTAGAAAAGAGCCAAGTGATCAAAGCATCACGTTCTCAAGTCAACGCGTCCCACCGGGTGTGCCAACTTGATGGACCCGAAAGGAATCTTCCGTCCTCTCCCTCCGCACCCCGGGGGCTGACCTGGGTCTCGGCGGAGGAGGGAAAATCTCGGGCATCAACATTTTTTGTACGGGTATGTCAGATTTACTTTCTACTTGGAATTTGGATTGGTGATGATCCGGAGATTCACCTTCACAAGTGGAAAGGAAATCAATCATTTTTTCTAACTTTTCAAATTGCATTAATATTAAGAAAAGAGACAAGTTTGTTTTTTTAGAATGCCGTAGGAGGCGTTTTTGTTTGTTTGCCGTAAAAGGCGATTTTGCCGTGAAAGGCGATTTTACAAAACTCATCAAATGTGAAAGACAAGAATTGTGATTTCTTTTTGTCTCTTTAATAAATACAAACTACAATAGAAAAGTAAGAAAAGGGATCTAACTTCTCAGGAGATTGTGGGGACACGTTGAGATCGACGGTCACAAGTCATGTATGGGCTTCGCCATCGTCCTTCAAATGAGAACATGTGATGCTTTAATTCTTTGGCTTGGCTCCTAACCTTGGTCTTTTAAAGGACAAGGACCAAGAGGAGGTCCTATATCCAATAAAAAACCAAGTAAACGGGCTGAAAAGCCACGTTTAGGCCATGTTGGAGAAGGAGGTGACCTTGGGGGAGGGGGGGGGGGGGGGGGGGGTGGCCCCCCAAAGGACGTTGATCACCTTGTGGTGCTTCCGGGAGCAAAGTAGCAGGACTTCGTCTCTCTCTTGGATTTTCTGGATTTTCAGAGCTTGCACTTGGTGTCGCGACCCCGGACCGGGTTCGGGGAACCAAATCCGGGATCGGGACTGGTTGTGATGAAGCCGATGATATAATCATATGGAGTAATGACAATAATTTAAGGTATGTTTATAATCAAGCGTACACGGGTTAACAAAAGAACACTCCTTACCCGTGCACGTGATTTCCCACAGGTGTCCGCGGTGAGGATATTCCAACACACATAACTGTTGACACCAAAAATGTCACTTTGCCTCTCCAAATCAAGAAAGCTGCATGAAGTCGCAACCTGCCATAAATAGGCAATGCAACTTCTCCAAAAAATCAAATCTTGTCAGAATCAAACAAAAACTGCAAGATCCTTCAAGATAGCCAAGAGAAGAGTACACATGAAGTTTCGGGCCATTTCAGAATCATTTGGCCTAACTTCGCTTCTCCGTTAGCTAAAATGGCGCTCCCGGCGGCGACATCATCGGAGACGTCAAAACTTCGATCAGAGCCTACAGATGACTCCAGCATGTCCCAAAAGGGCTCCATGCCAAATTTCAAGTCAAACCGACAACGTTTGACCCTCCATCAATGCTCGAGCAGTAAAATCAAGCCTCCCGGCGGCGGGAACCACCGAAGCCTTCGCTCATCAAACCAAGTGCATGAGTGGCTTCTACATGCTTCCAAAAGGCTGCACGTCGAATTTCAGGTCATTCCGACAACGTTTGACCAGGTTTCGATGCTCCGAGAGAAAATCAAGCCTACCGGTGGCGGAGTAACCCGGGACCATGACATCCAAAACGGAGCCCATGGAACGTCTCAAAATGACTCCAATAGGCTCCCCGTCAAATTTCAGGTCAATCGGACATCGTTTGGCCACATATCAAAGCTCGGCATTTTCCCCGCAGCAAAATCAAGTGAAGCATCGACGGGACCCCAAACGGCTTCAAAACTCAAACAAAAGCCTATGGTTGGTCTTATTTATTGCTCAGGAGGCTTCACCTCAAATTTCAGGTCATTCCGACATCGTTTGACCAAGTTTCAGCAGCTCTACGCGACAAAGTCTTCGGCTTTCCCGGAAAATTGGAAACTTTGCACTCTAAAAATGCAAGGATTCTCATCAAGTTTTCTACAGGGAAATCAAGCCAATAAATGAGAAGAAATGTCAAGAAAAATACAGAAGAAAACGGCGACGAAAAAGACCTCAAAACGACCGCAAAACGGGCTCCGAAGGGGAAAAATCCCCCAGGGTCGCAGACCCCTGCGACCATGGCCCATGGTCGCCGGTCCATGGTCGCCGGCGACCATGGCCCATGGTCGCCGGCGACCATGGAGGTCCGGGTCACCGGATTTTCCGCCGGTGACCCGTTTTTCCGTCTTTTTTCGCGTTTCGCGCACTTTGGCCCCTGTGGTTTCCTGAAAATGTGATTTTTAGTGCTTGAAATTGACTCATATCCTCCGACATCCGTCAAAATCACGGGTCAACCTCCAAAAGCATAAAATCATCATTGATCGCTCCAAGATCGCCAACCGGTCGACCAAGAAAGTGCACTTTCTGTCCGACCGATCGTGAAATCGACAAGACAGATGTCACCGGCCCACTCTTAGCTATCAATGTCTGAAGTTACATGTTCATCCGATGTCGATCAGCATGTAGATCCATCGATGATCATCGCCAGAAGAATTCCAGAAGACACGGCATGGCCCGCGACTCTTCGACTGCTCGGCGACCAATTAATGTGGTTAATTGACTAGCTTTATTGCAGTCATTAATTCATTTCTTTGGACGGCCCAATCAGAAGCAAGCATTTGGGAGTTACAAGTCAATTGATTCATGGCATTTAAACCATGAAACTCCTCCCATTATGGTAATTAAGGTGATTAAAAGCCCTTAATCTCCATCGGCCAATCAGATTCAAGGAAAAAGGAGTTACAAAATCAAGAAATAAATCTTGTAACTCCTCCCATTAAAGCCATTAAGGCTCATAAACCCTCCTAAATGGCTACCAAAAGCCTATAAATAGGAGAGCATTCCATTGAAATTGAAATCGGAAAAAAAGGAGAAAATCAGGATCAGAGAAAAGATCAGAAAAAAAAAGATCAGAAAGAGATCTGAGAGAAAGAAAAAAGAGAGAAAACTCTGCTGAAGTTCTGCACCAGCCACCACTACAAGGTGACAAAAGTCCCTTGGGGGGCACCCCCCCCCCAAGGTCCTTGCCTTCTCCCGCTGCCTCCAATGGCTTAGACGTGGCTTTTCAGCCCGTCTGCTTAGCTTTTTATTGGACATAGGACCTTCTCTTGGTCTTTGTCCTCTAAAAACCTGAGGTTATAGCCAAGCCAAGCGAATCAAGAGCATCTTCTGTTCTCATCTGCATGGATGATGGCGAAGCCCATACATGGCTTGCGACCGTCAATCTGAACGAGTCCCCCACAATCTCCTGAAAAGTTAGATCTTCCTTTTCTTGCTTTTCATTGTAATTTGTATTTTTCTAAAGAGACAAAAATCACAACTCTTTTCTTTCATTATTGATAAGAATTGTAAATCGGCTATAAACGCCAAAATCGGCTATGAATGCCAAACAAAATCGCCTTTCACGGCAAATTAAGAAAATGTCTCTTTTCTTAAATATTTGTGCAATGGAAAACTTGAAAGAAGTTGATTTCCTTTTTACTTGCGAAGGTTGATCTCCGGATTACCACTTGCAATTCCAAGTAAAATAGAAAATATGGCACACCCACATAAAAGAAATGTTGATGCACGCTTCAGGCCCGCCAGGGCGCGAAAGGGCCGGACCCGACGGACTCCCACGTTCCGCCGACCCCGGTAGCCGCCCCACGGCGCCTCGGAGCGCGTTCCATCAAGCTGGCACACCCGGTGGGACTCGTTCATTTGAGAACACGGTGCTTGGAAATGAAATATTTGCATACCATATTTTTGCTCTATGCTTATACTTCTTTTCCGGATTCCTTGGTTACTTTCTAGCTGGTAGCCTATGTTGGATTTTGCATCCTAAAAAAAATGAGATGGGATTTTTTGGAAATTTCTACTTCTTTAAGTTTGTTTCCACTCTTTCTCTTTGCAAAAAAAAAAAATAAAAAAAAAATAATCAGTTTTCTTAGTTTGGATTCAAAATTGAGAAACTTTGATCCTATCCTATCGTTCTTTGGTGCTTGCAGAAATGTTGAGCCCGTTCGACTAAGGTTTTGGGCCATCGTTTCTCTTCGATGAGTTCATTAGAGATTTCAAAAAAAAAATAAAAAAAAAATAAAAAAAAATCAGTTTTCTTAGTTTGGATTCAAAATTGAGAAACTTTGATCCTATCCTATCGTTCTTTGGTGCTTGCAGAAATGTTGAGCCCGTTCGACTAAGGTTTTGGGCCATCATTTCTCTTCGATGAGTTCATTAGAGATTTCAAAAAAAAAAATAAATAAATAAATAAATAAAAAATCAGTTTTCTTAGTTTGGATTCAAAATTGAGAAACTTTGATCCTATCCTATCGTTCTTTGGTGCTTGCAGAAATGTTGAGCCCGTTCGACTAAGGTTTTGGGCCATCGTTTCTCTTCGATGAGTTCATTAGAGATTTCAAAAAAAAAAATAAATAAATAAAAAAATCAGCTTTCTTAGTTTGGATTCAAAATTGAGAAACCTTGATCCTATCCTATCGTTCTTTGGTGCTTACAGAAATGTTGAGCCCGTTCGACTAAGGTTTTGGGCCATCGTTTCTCTTCGATGAGTCTATTTGGGATTTTTATAAAAAAAAAAGGACATAGACCACTAAGGTTAAACCAATTGCGTTCTTTGATCACGATTGATTCAAGAAAAGCCTTGTCCAGAGTGTGGAGACAGCTTGACTGTTCTAGGCAAGGGTCCTCCAAACGGGTTCATTAAGTAATCTTACCCTTACCTGGGGGCAATTCTATCAATTGAGGTTTCATAAGACCGGGTTAGGAGGCCTATGTGTACTCTCTCGTCTTTAAATAAAAAAAAATAAAAAAATAAAAAAAAAAGATTTTCAAAAAAAAAATCTTAAAAAAAAAAAAAAAAAAACAAAAATTTTCAAAAAAAAATAAAAAAAATAAAAAAATAAAAAAATATTTTAAAAAATAAAAAATAAAAATAAAATAAAATAAAATAAAATCATTTCAAAAAAAAAATCTCCAGAAACTCGTCACTTTTGATTTCAGATCTGAGAAATTTTGGTTTCTTCTTTTCTGAGCACTGGCGCTCGCGGAAATCGCCGAGACCGTGTTCAGATCAGAATACCATTTGCTCTCCTTGATGGAACCAATCTTGACATTTCAAAAAAAAAAAAACTCGTCACTTTCGGATTCAGATTCGAGAAATTGTGGTCTCTTCCCTTCTGAGTACTGGCGCTCGCGGAAATCGTTGAGCCCGTATTTGAATCGGAATGCCACCTGCTCTCTTTGACGAATCCATTTCTGACCTTTCAAAACAAAGAATCCCATCTCATGGATGCGATCTCCAACATTTGTGCCTAGCAATACTGGTACGCCCTTTCAGGGTCTACTGTATCTGTGACCGGCACATTTGTAACTCCTACCTTATATTCTTCTTATCTCGAGCAAGCCCTGCTTCTCGAGAAGTCGAATTTAGGTTTACAATTGCTTCTAGCAGTCACTGGA
Organism: Umbellularia californica; assembly: GCA_028538565.1. Taxonomy (NCBI): domain Eukaryota; kingdom Viridiplantae; phylum Streptophyta; class Magnoliopsida; order Laurales; family Lauraceae; genus Umbellularia; species Umbellularia californica. The sequence goes on along the minus strand of JAPQWN010000005.1, from coordinate 34,551,463 downwards.
ACGCTCATTCTGGGCTCACCATACTTGCTGTCAGAACAATTGTACCATCTATGGCTTTTTGCCTTCTTCATGTCGCTTGGGTCATATCCCTTGAGCGATTTGAAAAGACAACCATAGGAATTCCCATTTATGATCATTATATTCTTGTGATTACTAATGGATGTGGTCTTGTTTCAGAACTTTTTCGAAACTAACAATGGCAGCCTTAACCATTATCTTCGATGAGAACAAGCACCAACTCATGCTTCAACAGAAGCAAACCGAGCGCACTTACAAGCGCCCCGCCAGCTGCCGAAGCGTCAACTCCCTCGGCAACTCTCTGAACTCAGGGTCGACCTCGACTCCCCGGACCATCATCTTCGGGACACTGGGACCATTCCCACTTCCCGAAGAACAAGCTGCTCCTGCCAAAAAGCAGAAGATCACCTCTCAACGTGTCACTCTCGTGACACCAAAGGCGAAAGCCAAAAAGCCCGAAGCCCGCGGCACCCCCGCGAAGCCTCGACCCACAAACAACCAGGTCTATCCCAAGACTTGGTCTCCAAGACCTTCCCCAAAACAAAGAAGGTCTCAAACCTCCACCAAGCCAGCATACCTGGCCCCACTCAAAGAGAACCAGTTCTACCCTCTTGCCTACATGAAAGAGGAGAGACCCATCTCCAACCTGACTCCCAAGTCAACCCAGCATGAGTCGGCTTGTTCCTACAGGCCCAAAATCAGATCATGCATCACCAGGCCTCTACAAGCACCTGCCAAGGCCTACACTCCTTCAGTTCGACCCTTCATCTCTACAGGGGCCGAACTCGAAAGGTTTAAAGCTTCGCTGCAACAGGCAAAGGACCGGGTCCGGATCCTGTCCTTGCCTAGCTACAAAGAAGACAGGCTCGGTTGCTGCGCCCGAGGGAGCACATCCTTCATCGTCAGAGCCCAGCCAGAGCTGACTGAAGCTCAAATCGCTCGTCGAGCACGCCGCCGTGCGTCGTATCGACAAAAGAGACTAGAGAAGCAACGGACCCAGCCTCCTACACTTCAAGTCTCCCGCAAATGGGTCGAAAAAGAAATTCCCGACCAAGTTGCTGCCGTCCATATGGTTGGAAAAACCAGAAGACGCCAAAGGTCAGCATAAAAAATCCATGTCCGACGTCCGGTGACCCGTAGCATCACCAGGACACAAAGACATTCCGAAGAATCTCCTGCCCCTTCAAGCCAAGGACGGGAGAGTAATCCTTCATCAAGCTCTTCATCAAAAAGAATGAGCCCCAGCTCGGTCACCAGGACGATTTCTTCGTTCGAATCCCGAGGGATGAACGTCTTGGCTACAAGTTCTGAGCCACCACCTCAGAATCCACCTCGAGATGATGCGCTCACACGCATTCAGCAGTTGGAACAAGGCCAGCAGAGGATTGAAACTCTGATGGAAAACCTTCTCCTTGTCGTCCAAAATCAGGTGAACAATGAGCCTCCTCCGAATCATGGCAATAACGAGGAAAATGGAGAAGAAAATGAGTCACGCGCCCTTACCAAAAAGGACGTAGACAGTATCCTCGCCAAAGCTAAAGAAGAGGATATACTCAAAGAGCATGGGATCAAGCCACCATATGCTTTATGGATGGACTCAGTCCCGTTCCCCACAAAATTCAAACATCCTACTCTCCAAACATATACGGGGAAAGGATCGGCCAGACAGCACGTCATCCACTTCAAGATCTTGACGGGAGCTATCGCGGATCAAGATGCACTCAAGATTCGCCTCTTTGCAAGTACCCTAAAAGGTACGGCCTTCGATTGGTACTCCACTCTGCCGGAGAACTCCATTCAGAACTGGGCTATGCTGGAGACACGCTTCCTGACCCACTTCCAAGGTGAGGATCATCCTGTTACTATGGCTCAGCCCTGCAGCCTAAAACAGGGAGAGAATGAGTCAACTTATGACTTCATTCACAAGTGGAAAGCAATGGCGTACAAATGCTCAGATGTACTGCCACAAGCGTCGCTAGTCGACATCTGCCGAAACAACATGAGAGCTAAAATCCGCTCCATGATCATCGGCAACAAATCAAAGAACCTGGGGGAACTCCTCGAAGCTTCCATGGAAGCTGAAATGGTGATCAAAGACCTCAACAGTCAGAAGTCATCAAGAAAAGAGCCAACCGCCATTGCAACCTCTAAACCAAAGAAGAAAGAGGTCCTTAATGTGCAAACCAAGTCAGCTCCTCAGCAACCAAAGAAAGCTGAAAATAGAGCTGCAGGTAAGAGACCTGAACTCTCTGATGCCTTCAAAGAGCGAGTAGAAAAGAAATATCCGTTCGATGAAGACGTCGAAGAAATCTTTGAGGCTCTCCTAGCAAATGGCAAACTCATTTTGCCAGAGCCCAAAAGACCTGGAGACGTTGGCAAAACCAATGATCCTCGGTACTGTCCATACCACCAGATGGTCTCGCATCCTCTCAATCAATGCTTTGTTGTGAGAGAGAAGATAAACGAGATGTGGAAAAACGGAGTCATCACCTTTGACAAAAATTATGGCCCCGCCTCCGTCAACATGGTGTCACGTGGACAAACACCAAAATCACCGAAGAAGAAGATCACTACTTCCTTCAAGGTGATAAATAGAATTCAAACGTCCGAAGTGTTGGTTCCTTGCCCGACACCAGACGGACAACCCATATGGGTACATCCCGATCTCCTGGAAGATGAAAATTGGGAGATCGTCAAAACAAAGCCGACCGCTCAGCAGCGAAGGCAAGCCAAGAAACATCTCCTTAAGCTCAAACGGCAAGAGAAGACCCAGCCAAAACAAGAAGTCCATGAAAAGGCAGAGGCATCCTCTACCACTTCACTCGGGGCAGCAGAAACGTCCCTTCCAGAGACTTCAAAGGCGGTAAGAAACTTCACTCTCAGTGATTTCATGCCACCTCAATTCAAAAAAGAAGCCATGCAGGGGGCATCATACTCTTGCAACTCGGTAGTTGGATTCTCCATTGATGGATACGAGTCCAGCGACACCGACGATGGATTCGAGCCCAACTACACCGATGAGTGGGAGGAATCTCTTGAAACAGGAGAATATCTCTCCGATGAAGAATGGGTTCCTGAAACTCACCTTATGCCAGTAATCTGGTATAACCCCTTGCAACCACAAGGATCCTGGTCTGATGATGAAGAAGACCAAGAGGCTGCACAAGAAGATGCTGTTAACCCAGCACCTGTCATTGCTCCAGTGGAAATCAACTATGTTGAGCCACACGGAGAAGACGAAGAAGAAGATCTGGCTCCCATGCCTGATCTTGAAGAATATGCAAGGATCTTGCAGCGTCTCGCTCTAGAACAAGAGCAAGACCGCGTCAACGAGATTCCTCACAATCCAGAGCCGGAAGTCCCTGAAGCCCATCAGGTACCTCCTCCCTCAACTCCTGAAAATGGAGAACATTGCTGGATAGATGATCCTCTTACATCCGAGGATGAGTCTGACTCCGAGCAGGCAACATCTCCTATCAGAGCTTCCTGTAATGTAATATATCAGGACTATAGCTCTTCTGAAGCGTCGTCTGATGAGATTACCTACACTCCGACGACGCCTAGCAATGTATCCTCTGGAGCTACCTCGTCTCACGTGACTTTCACAGAGATGACACCCTCTCAGGTTTCTTCTCCTGAGACTGTGACTTCAGGATACACATTCTTCCCGACTCATCATCATGAAGAAAACCCAACTTGGGGTGATGGATGGGTCAACGAAGAAGAAAAGCTGCTGGATGCTGTTCAGGACTTGCTCCCGGAAAATGCTCCGTGCAACACAATCACTGAGGATGGCAACTCTGCTGCAGATACATCCCCAGTAGATGAAAAACGACAGCTCTTGATCCTGAAGACAATCTTCCAAACAAAGATCCTTCTCAAGAAGCTCTCGAAGTTGGTAGAGGCACCCGTTCGGGCCGGGACTACCACAAAAATTACAACCAATCATCCTTTACTTATGTAAATCCTTCGGGAAAAGATGTTGTAAGCACCCCCAGTGGCAACAATGATGAACATGCAGGCCCTAAGGAGGCTTTCAAGTATGACTTGGTTGAGCACTTCAAACACATACCTGCACGTCTTCACATCCTGGATTTATTACGAATGTCTCCACCCACTCGTGATAATCTCATCTCAGAATTACAAAAACTAAATGAGGATGTCGACAAACATGCCCCGCAAGTCCTCCAAATTGAAATGGACTACCGGGTCAAAAACTCTGAAACTTCCTTGAAAGAAGAAAAAAAGAAAACTGAGGGATCATGCATCCAATGCCTCTCGGTTCAAAAGGCAGCCAGTGCAACCATCGCCTTCACTAAGGAAGACCTCCTACTTGGCGAAGCAAGGCACAACCGACCCCTGTACTTCACAGGGTACATCAAAGAAATGCCGATACATAGAGTTCAGATCGACCCAGGTTCTGCACTCAACCTTATCTCCACTTCGGCTCTTGAAGAGTTGGGCATCCCACCCAGCAAGCTAAGCCACACATCTGTATCTATCTTTGGATACGATGGGAGCACTCAAAGGCCTATCGGCAAAATCAGGTTCAAATTGCAAATCGGTGATCTTATCTCTGAGGTCACTGTGTATGCAATAAAAACCCCCTCATGCTACAACATCCTTCTCGGACGTCCTTGGATACACGAGAATGGTGTTGTTCCTTCAACTCTACATCAATGCATCAAGTTCGTCGGCGACGACGGCATGGTACATCGAGTCTTTACGGACAGGAAACCCTTCAAAGGTAAAGAAGTCCACTTCGCAGACTCCCAAATGTATGAAGGCGAAAAAGAAGAAGAAGAGGAAATAGCACCCCCTGCTGAAAATCTCCAGAAAGATAAAGGCAAGGCTCCTCAAAAATCACCGGAAGAAAACAAACCCTCCGGCAAATTAGAAGAGAGTAGTCAATTTCCCTTCGTTATCTCCCTCAAGAATTCAAAACCTTTGGTCATCACGACTAAAGTGAAGAAGGCGAAACAAAAGCCTGGGGGCAAATTTGTTGTCTCTCTCGTGTCTATCATGCAAGACATAGACTCGGACTCAGAGCCAGAAGACGATGCATCGTCAAGCCAAGCTGACACTCAGCAAGTTCAGCCTGCTCTCACTCCGATGGAGACACCTGCTGATGTAGAAGATCCTACATCTGCTACCTTTGTTGTTCCGGCAACATCACCAAAGCAAAGGCCGATCTTCTTCCATAGATCGGACGCTTCTTCATCAAATGCCATGCTGGAACCTTTCCAAAATGAAGGTATGCCTCAGCTATCTCTATATAGTCCTGTGGCACAAGCAATTATGAAGAAAATGGGCTATGACGCTCAAAACCCAGTCGGTTTGGGAGAAAGACGTGGTATTCTCACGCCATTGGAGCCCGCCTTGACCAAAAGCCAGCTGGAAGATTGGAGACTCTACGGTCATGTAGAAAAGTCTTCATATGGGTTAGGATATGATCTTGATACTCCTCTGAGACAGTTGACACAAAAGCTTAAAAGTCGTTTTACCGACCAAGCCTCAACATCTCAAGTCCATGAAGACATCGATCTCCCTGGATATCTCTTTAAAGAGTTACCTGACAAAGATCCAGGAAGCTCATCCAATTGGTATGATTTCTCTGATGATAAAGAGGAATCGTCCGATAATACAGACTTGTGGCATCCTGACCCAGAAGAACCCTCGTCTCCAAAAGAAATACCAGACTCAACAGGCGATTGGGACTATCTCATAGCAAGCCTTGAGGAGATCACCAATCAAGAAAATCCATGGAAAGGAACAGAGCCTTGGTCTGTTAATGCAGTTGAAACTCCAGAAGGTTTCGTTGAGTTGGAAGCCTCCGAAAATATTGTGGAGGAACCACCTTCGAACCTTCCGACAGAAGATCCTGTTCAAAAGATAAACTTGGGAACACCTGATAACCCACGTCCTGTATTCATAAGTAAGAATATAAAGGATGATGAGTTACCCGAGTATATCGCTTTTCTTCGTGAGTTCGTTGATTGCTTTGCATGGTCCTATGCTGAAATGCCTGGTTTAGACCCCAAAGTAGCAGTCCACAAACTCAATCTTCAAGAAGACGTCAAGCTTGTCAAACAAGGCCAAAGAAGATTCCGTCCAGATGTGATGGATAAAATTGAACAAGAAGTTCAAAAACTCAAAAGCGTTGGCTTCATCCGTGAGGAACAACATCCAGAATGGTTGGCCAACATTGTCCCCGTGACAAAGAAAAATGGGCAGATCAGGGTCTGTATTGACTATAGAGACTTGAATGGCGCTTGCCCTAAAGATGAATTCCCGCTCCCCATACAGGAGGTGATGATTGACAATACCTGCGGATTCGAGCGAATGACATTCATGGATGGCTTCTCTGGTTACAATCAGATAAAGATGCATCCCAAGGATGAAAAACACACTTCATTTCGGACTCCATTTGGCGTGTATTGCTACACTGTCATGCCATTTGGTCTGAAAAATGCTGGTGCCACATATCAAAGGGCTATGATGAAAATATTCCAAGATATGCAGCACAAGACGGTCGAATGTTACGTTGATGACCTCGCCGTCAAAAGCAGAAGAAAAGAAGACCATCTCAAAGATCTTCGGGAAGTCTTCCTCCGACTTCGCAAACACAAACTGCGGATGAATCCTCTAAAATGCTTCTTCGGCGTCTCGTCGGGTAAGTTTCTCGGATTCCTTGTTCGGAAAGCTGGAATAGAACTTGACCCCATAAAAGTCAAGGCTATTCTAGAAATGCCCTCTCCAAGAACCCTAAGGGAACTAAAAGGGCTTCAAGGGAGATTGGCCTACATCAGACGGTTCATCTCCAATCTTTCGGGGAAATGCCGTCCATTCTCTCGATTGATGAAAAAAGGTGTAGACTTTGTCTGGGATGCCGACTGCGAAGCCGCATTTCAAGATATCAAGTCATACCTGACCAAACCTCCAGTGTTAGCTGCCCCTGCCACTGGAAAACCATTCATCTTGTACACAAGAGCTCTTGATCATTCTGTAGGCGCTCTGCTTGCACAAGAGAATGGTGAGGGAAAAGAAGCTGCTCTATACTACCTCAGCCGCATGCTAGTAGGTGCAGAGCATCGCTACTCTCCAGTCGAAAAAGAATGCCTTGCAGTGATGTTCGCCGTACAAAAGCTACGTCACTACTTGCTTTCCAACACAGTCTACCTGGTCTCGAGGATCAACCTCTTGAAGGTCCTTGTCACGAAGGCCGGTTCTCTCAATGCCCGACTGGCAAAATGGTCCATCCTCTTGTCACAATTTGATATTAGGTATGTGCCACAAAAAGCAATCAAAGGCCAAGCTCTAGCAGATTTCCTCGCAGAGCATCCATTGCCTAAAGATTCACCACTCAGAGATGATCTCCCAGACGAACCTGTCTACAACGTGGAGACTTCCTCACCAAATGCCTCCTGGGACATGTACTTTGACGGTGCAACCAGGACAAATGAAAACAGAAAGCTGATCTCGGGAGTTGGCATCCTCTTTGTTAGCCCCGACAAATGCATGATTCCACACGCTTTCTCGCTACTGGAACCATGCACAAACAATGCAGCTGAATACCAAGCTCTGATCCTAGGATTGGAACTCGCCATCGAATCTGGTATCACCATGCTGGAAGTCTTTGGAGACTCTCAACTGATCGTCAACCAGATGAATCAGAAATATGAAGTCAGGAAGCCTGATCTGCTGCCTTATTACAACAAGGCACAATCGCTTCTGTAAAAGTTTGACATCTGCAACATCACCCACATTCGTAGAGGTGAAAACATCCGTGCAGATGCCCTGGCCGGACTTGCCGCATCAATGGCGATCCAGGAAGGGGAAAACATGCAAATTACAGTGTGCAAGAGAAGGATCCTCCCTCCTCTTAACACACACCAAGCAGTTGCTGAATGCCACCGAGTGGTTGGAAGTCGGATCTCTATCCTTCAAACTTCAATCGGCGACTGGAGGGATCCGTTCATTGATTACACTATGTTCGGAATCCTACCTGAAGATCCAAAAGAACGGGTAAGCATACAAAGGCGAGCCCCAAACTTTCATTTGGATATTCCTTCAAAAATCCTCTACAGGAAATCCTTTAACGGAGTACTTCTACGCTGCTTGTCACAACAAGAGGCCGAAGAAACACTCAAAGAAGTTCATGCTGGTCTTTGTGGAGCCCATCAGGCAGGTCCTAAGCTCTATGATCAGATAAAAAGGTTAGGTTACTATTGGCCTACTATGGTTGCTGATGCAATGCAATTTGCCAAACGCTGCCAGCTATGCCAAGTTCACGGAGATTACATTCACATGCCTCCGGAATGGCTGCATCCTACAGCAATCTCATGGCCTTTCGAAGCATGGGGCATGGACATCATAGGTCCTATCTCTCCCCCTTCAAGCAAAGGTCATCGCTTCATCTTCGCCGCAACGGATTATTTCTCCAAGTGGTCAGAAGCATTTGCGTTCAACGAAATGAAGACCTCATCAGTTCTTCAATTCCTACGCACCAACATCATTTGTCGTTTCGGCATACCCAAGAGATTCGTCCATGATAACGGACCACAATTCCGGGATCATCGATTCTACAGGTTTTGCGACAAATACAAAATCCAAAGTTGTCCTTCGACTCCATACAATCCGGCAGCAAACGGATTAGCAGAAGCCTTCAACAAGACACTCTGCAAAATCCTCAAGAAAATGGTCTCTAGTCACAAAAGAGACTGGAGCGATAAACTGTCTGAAGCTTTGTGGGCCTATCGAACCACCGTTCGAGGACCAACCCATAGCAAACCATTCTCCTTGGTCTATGGATGCGAAGCTGTCGTGCCCCTAGAGGTACAAATTCCTTCTCTGAGGGTATCTCTACAAAATGACATGACTCAAGAAAGCAATGTCAAATTGCGACTCCATGAGCTGGACAATCTCGACGAGAGACGGCTCGAAGCTCGACAAAGCATTGAACTTTACCAAGCACGCATGGCAGGATCTTTTGACAAAAGGGTCCGGCAACGCGCCTACAAAAAGGGTGACTTGGTTCTTGCGGTAAAAAGACCAATGGTCTTCGCACACAAATCCAAAGGCAAATTTGAACCAAAATGGGAGGGACCCTACGTCATCGACAAGGTCTTCTCCAACGGCGCATATGCTGTCGCGACCCCGGACCGGGTTCGGGGAACCAAATCCGGGATCGGGACTAATTGTGATGAGGCCAATGATAATAATAATTAAAGGTATGTTTATAATCAAGCGTACACGGGTTAACAAAAGAACACTCATTACCCGTGCACGTGATTTCCCACAGGTGTCCGCGGTGAGGATATTCCAACACACATAACCATTTAGTATAACTGCGGAAGCGTATGGTAAATCATGCATGTATTTCATTTCACAAAATATCAAGGCTGATTACATTTGAATACGAGTATCAGAATGAGCAATGTCCTAAAGCATAACCCAAGAGCACATATTCAAGTTTAATCAGAAGATCAGTTAATTACAATTCCCAAAAATAGAGGCCAACAAAGGCCAATATACAAAACAATAACCACCAGAAAACTATCCAAACAATTTCCCCAAAATGTTTCGCAACTCCACAGCCCGATGTTTACATAACATCGTCAGCACGCCACTCAACTAGCGGCTGCGGTTCTCCGACCGCCTCCTCTGGCTCCTCCTCGGGGAAACCAACAACGGGACCTGAGTACCAAAGCAAAGGGTCAGACACGACGGTCTGGCAGGTAGATAAAGTAAAAACATTTAATGCTAAAACATTTACCTTGGGAACAGTTAAACCTGTCTAAATAATATTTTCATGAGTAAATGCGTCATTTAGTTAAAAACATATATGCAAGGTAGAACAAGTTAAGGTAACCAAGGAAATCAGGAAACTAGCAAGATGGCAACCACACAAAGCTAAATCCTCTATCACCGAAGTGATAGAGCAAGCAAGTCAAGGCGTTGACCTCAGTCACCGAAGTGAGGAGGTACAACGAAATACATATACTATATACTATATACTAGACATGACCAAGGTAGCGAACCGGACATCAGGAACCACAGTAGCAATCTGCGGTATCGGGATCCAAACTGCAGTTGGCAAGACAAGAGGGGGATCACCTAGTCAGTGGATCAGACTAACAAGGCATCCAAGCTTAGTGGTGCCGACTCATAGGTTATATGCAAGTAAATAAAACAGGTACATGTATGTATGTTCTCTTTCTTGGCTCATGGGCTCGCACTACAAAGCTCTGGCCCAATATTGCCTCAAGGTTTTTGGCTTATGAGTCAAGCACTAGAAATCAGGTCAACATGGAAATCAAGACAGGTGTAAAATAAATCAAGTACAAGACTATATTCGGGCAAGACGTGGGTGCTCAAGGCACAGCTATCGTATCAAGTCTGTCATGTATATCAAAGCTAGCAAAACGGTACGAGTATACTTTGAAAAGCCAAGACAATGTCGGGTTAAAACTAATCCAAGTGAATAGGGATCCCGTATGTCCGTATAATAAAGGAAACTTGGTACTCTTTGAATTTGGGGGACATTCCGGGTTCCTTATACACTATAGTAGCCTCAACGCTTAAATGAATCTCAATGATGTAGTTCCTCTCTCTAACGTACTACCAACAAACACTTCACCTATGCTTCGAACACAATCCCAGGTGAGTGGTGCCCATTGCTCTCAGAAAGGTTCACAAGCAATGGGGTGAGAACTCCCTTCAATCCTTCTTTTATTCACTGAATTCAGGGAATTTCGGTTACCTTGCGGTCAGGTGGCGGTTAGCCGCCAGCGAATGCGGCGGTTAACCGCTGGATGACCGTGAGGCTGACCGTGGAATTGCAGCTCTCTAGAAATGCGACCGCTATAATCCGGTTGGCTGGCGGTTAGCCGCTGATGGGTTAGGCGGTTAGCCGCTAGCTGACCGCGGAGCTGACCGTGAGACTTCAGCTCTCGGGAAAGGTGACCGTAACTGTGCGGTTAGGTGGCGGTTAGCCGTCGATGGACATGGCGGTTAGCCGCTAGCTGACCGCGGAGCTGACCGCCAGTCACGGGGATTTCTTCCCTGGGTTCAGATTCAAGCTTTTCCTTTCCCCAAACCCATTCCTTTCATTCCCCATTTGACATCCATACACTCACCAAGAGAAGAAGACAAACAACATCACAAGGATTCACTTAGGCATTGTGCAAAAGAAGAACCAAAACTACAATTCAAGATTTAAAGACAATAGACGAAACCAAAAGCTAGAAATCATGTTTCAAGACAATGAATGGATTCAACAACCTCTTTTTAGAACATTAAAACCACATTGAATGCAAATAAAAGCTCATCATAAATGGTACAATAAATACAAACATTTGATCATGGAAATCACTTTTAAAATTAAACATCCACTTGCCTCAAGGTCTCTAAACAAGAAATCCAAGCTCTAATCCACACTTCCAAGCCAAGTATCAAGCTACACCAAAAACCCCCAAAAACAAACCCTAAAATGGGTCAAACCAAGGAACAAGAAGAAGAAACTCACAATAATGAAGATAGGGCTCTCCCAAGACTAGAAGAACAAGGATCTAAAATATTAGGGAAGGAGCTTACTTGTAAGTTCTTCAAATGGACAAGGTGAGCTCAAAGGGGGTCTTGAGTTGAGTAGATCCTTCCACAAATGGTATCAATGCATGGCTCTAGCAATGGGGAAGAAGAGGGTGAAGTTCATCTCTTGATTGGTGTGAGATTTGGTAGGGTTTTGATGGTGAGGAAGCAAGAAGAAGAAGAAAGAGAGAAAGAAACCCTAGGCTGTTCTCATAAGCTTGTGCTGGAAAAGGAAATGGAAGAAGGAGTTCTCTATATAAAGCAATGGGTGTGGGCTCCACTACTAGGAAAGCTCTTTGGGCTGAAATCGCTAATTTCGGGATCTCGAATGAAATCGACGAAGAAGAGAAAAGTGATCACCGAAATATCTAGTTTCGGAAAAGTGCATGTTTCGCCGGTTTCGAGGATATCGAGTGTTGGGCACAGATTTCGTGTAAAAAGACTGTTTTACCCTCGCAGCAAGAAGATCGGGTTTCGGGGTTCCAGACGGGTTCGGGATCCACATGAAAGTTGTGGGGATTAACAAGACAAGTAAAACGGGATCAAGACAAGAATTAGGGGAAAACAAGCAACCTCCAAAAGCTAGCAAGACTAATAAAAAGGAAACCCCCAAAGGGTCCCACTAAGCGAAAAGGCACTAAAATAATTTCCCAAAGCTATCAAGAACTATACTAATCCAAGCTTAGTCAAAAATCACTCATCGAGCTTAGCACTAACACGCAACATAATTAGTACTAATCGAGTCACTCGGGTCGGGATCTTACATATGCCCTCCTAAACATGGAAGGCGACAGATGTATGCTGCCTATCAACGGCAAGTTCTTGAAGCGGTACTACCCTTGAAGACTTACCCAACTGGGTAAGAGCAATGCCTGTATGGCCAAAACCTGTTCTCAGGTACTCGCTCGTCAAACCCACTCTCTTTAGAATTTTCATATCAAATGTCAAAATTTCTAGAGATTCAAAAACAATGCTTACTTTCATCGTTTCATTGTTCAAAAACAAAAAAAAAAAATCCAAGTTTAGGAGCCTCTCCCTGACTTGACCAAAACTTTCGATCCTTGAACCAAAATTCTTGGTTTGAAACAAAAATCCGGATTCAGGGATTTCCACCCTAGTCCACCTTACCTTTTACCGCCAAATGGTTCTAGGTCAAAATTTACGACCCTCGTGTCTTTAAACAAAAAAAAATGGTTTTTCAAAAATCGTGGGGAAACGACATCAAAGTCAGTACCCGCAAAACAAAAATTTTGAAAAAAAGCAAGGATGCGACATTCCATCGATACTTGCACCCAAAATCGCAGGGAAGCGACATTTCGTCGATACTTGCAAAATCCAAAAACCGTGGACAAGCAACAAACCAGTTGATATCCACAACCCAATTTCAAAAATCGTGGAGACACTACATTTCAGTTGATATCCACAACCCAAATTTCAAAGGTTCGAGAAAACCTAAAATCGTGGAGAAGCAACAAACCAGTTGATATCCACAACCCAATTTCAAAAATCGTGGAGATGCAACATACAAGTTGCTATCCACAACCCAAAATTACAAATGGTTCGAGAAAACCTCAAATTTCAAAAATCGCGGAGAAACGACATCAAGTCAGTACCCGCAAAACCAAAAGTCTTGGGAAAAGCAGGGAAGCGACGCTTAGTCGATATTTGCACCCCAATTCGCGAGGAAGCGACATTCCATCGATACTTGTAAAACCTAATCCGCGAGGAAGTGACATTCCATCAATACTCGCAAAACCGAATGAGCAAGGAAGCGACATTCCATCGATACTTGCAAGACCATTCAGCGGGGAGGCGACATTTAGTCGATACCTGCATTTTGAAAACCAAAACTCGGCTATAAATGCCAAAATCCGGCTATAAATGCCAAAACAAAAATTTCCGGCTATAAACGCCAAAATCGGCTTTCATGCCAATAAAACAAAACTTGGTTTTCAAAAAACTCGGCTACAAATGCCACACAAAAAAAAAACCTGACTCTCATGTCAAAACCGGCTATAAATGCCACAAATTGGCTATCAATGCCACCAAACCGGCTATAAATGCCACAAATTGGCTATCAATGCCACCAAACCGGCTATAAATGCCACCAATTGGCTATCAATGCCACCAAACTGGCTGTAAATGCCACAAAAATCCGGCTTTCATGCCAAATTCGTTTCCCCTACCAAAACAACCATTTGACAAAAGATTTTCACAAAATGACAAAGCTTTTGATCAAATCCCATTTAGCAATTGCTTTCATCACAAAAAGATTTGAGTGAGCGTAGGGAACACAAAAAAAAAGGGTACCAAAAAAAATACATGTGGTACCAAAGCAAAAAAAAAAATAGAAAGTGTTCACAAGCACTACAAAAAAAAGAGTACCAAAAAATACATGTGGTACCAAAAAAAAAAAAAGAATGGTTTCTGCTATAAAAAATCAGGAGCTCAGCCAAAAATGGTCTCCAGCCAAAGCTTCAGCTCCTCAAGCAAACTTTTGGCATCAGCCGTCAGAGTTTCCAAGGCACGCTTCTTCAGGAACTTGCCATGAGATGCTGGCGAATGCCGTAACCCTTCTTTTACACCGGGAAGCTCTTCCCCAGCAGTTTGCCATCGTTCGTTTTCTAGAGTCCTCCTCTCGAGAACTTGACCAGCATCTGCAACCCTGCGAATCAGAGTACTCTCCCTGTCACGAGCCTCTGTTATAGCAGCCCACTTCGCATCGACTTGTGCCTTCAAATGCTCAAGACGTTTCCTGGCCTCCTCAACTTCCCTATCAAGGACGTTAAGGTCATGCCTCAATCCGATGATGGCTAGCTCTTCCTTGTTCTTCTCCCGAACTAGCTGCTTCTTGCTTTGTGTAGCCTCATTCAGGTCAGACTTAGCCTTATCAGCAGGGTCCAAGAACATCTCCTTGAAGAATTGGTCGTCAGGGAAACCCATGGTCTCAAACCACTTGTCACCCAGTGCAATGATCCTATCAACGATCGCCCTGGCACCTGTGACATCCAGACCAACCTCTTCGGTGTCGGTCAGAATCTCCTGTACATGTGGGATCATGCCAAATCCTGCCTCCAAGTGTCCAGAAAGGAGAGTCTTGACCCAAGAACTCAAAACCCGAGCCAGCACCTTCTTCGCAAATTGAAGAGACGAACTGGATGAAGATTCAACCTTCTCCGCTGATCGGCTGCTCATGTCATGTCCCATTGGAAGAGTAACAAAAGAACTCTTTTCACTTGGAGCCACTGGAGAGGGAATCTCAACACGAGGCATCTCCTCAATCATATCAGAACTGGTCTCTACCTCCGGATCGACCTCTGGCATCCCTTGCTCTGGTTCTGAAGAAAGCGATGGACTCTCTTCTGTCACTTCAAAACCTGCAAATGAAACACAAAAAGGTATGAATATGATCCTGTTAAAAAAAAAAAAAATGGGCTTTTAGTCAGAAAAAAAATCCCTCTTACCAAGAGCATACAAAAATGGTTCCATGCCTCTTTTGAGTTGATTGAACCATACAAAAAATCCCAAGCCCCATGAGCTTCCAAAAATCAAACCATCCAGCCTCATATACCAAATTGAGCCAAAATCTTGAAATTGACATTCCACAAAAATCCAAACCACTCCAATGGACCCACACAGTCCCAAAGAGTGACCAAAAACCAAATCCTGGTCCCCTAACTTGCCACATACAGCTTGTTAGGTCACAAGACCAAAACCAAAAACCAAATCATGATCCCCCAACTTGCCACATACAGCTTGTTGGGTCACAAGGTCAAAACCAAAACCCGACCCCCTAACCTGCCACATACAGCTTGTTAGGTCACAAGGTCAAAAACAAAAGCCCAAATCCACATCCCTGATGTCATCTTCAAAACTTTGCCTCGAGATGGTGTGTGATTCCTTTCACTACCATAAAATTCCCCTGGAAGCTCAAAGGCTACTCTACCAAAGGAAGGATTGCTCAAAGACTCTTAGTCGAGACACAAGCTCTCCTTCAAAAATCTCTTCGAGGCACATCGACTACAAAAGTCAAGCAACTCGTCGCTGTACCTCGAGGGGGCATTTGTTGACACCAAAAATGTCACTTTGCCTCTCCAAATCAAGAAAGCTGCATGAAGTCGCAACCTGCCATAAATAGGAAATGCAACTTCTCCAAAAAAATCAAATCTTGTCAGAATCAAACAAAAACTGCAAGATCCTTCAAGATAGCCAAGAGAAGAGTACACATGAAGTTTCGGGCCATTTCAGAATCATTTGGCCTAACTTCGCTTCTCCGTTAGCTAAAATGGCGCTCCCGGCGGCGACATCATCGGAGACGTCAAAACTTCGATCAGAGCCTACAAATGACTCCAGCTTGTCCCAAAAGGGCTCCATGCCAAATTTCAAGTCAAACCGACAACGTTTGACCCTCCATCAATGCTCGAGCAGCAAAATCAAGCCTCCCGACGGCGGGAACCACCGAAGCCTTCGCTCATCAAACCAAGTGCATGAGTGGCTTCTACATGCTTCCAAAAGGCTGCACGTCGAATTTCAGGTCATTCCGACAACGTTTGACCAGGTTTCGATGCTCCGAGAGAAAATCAAGCCTACCGGCGGCGGAGCAACCCGGGACCATGACATCCAAAACGGAGCCCATGGAACGTCTCAAAATGACTCCAATAGGCTCCCCGTCAAATTTCAGGTCAATCGGACATCGTTTGGCCACATATCAAAGCTCGGCATTTTCCCTGCAGGAAAATCAAGTGAAGCATCGACGGGACCCCAAACGGCTTCAAAACTCAAACAAAAGCCTATGGTTGGTCTTATTTATTGCTCAGGAGGCTTCACCTCAAATTTCAGGTCATTCCGACATCGTTTGACCAAGTTTCAGCTTCTGGCGGAAAATCAGCAGCTCTACGCGACAAAGTCTTCGGCTTTCCCGGAAAATTGGAAACTTTGCACTCTAAAAATGCAAGGATTCTCATCAAGTTTTCTACAGGGAAATCAAGCCAATAAATGAGAAGAAATGTCAAGAAAAATACAGAAGAAAACGGCGACGAAAAAACCTCAAAACGACCGCAAAACGGGCTCCGAAGGGGAAAAATCCCCTAGGGTCGCAGACCCCTGCGACCATGGCCCATTGTCGCAGGCCCCTGCGACCATGGCCCATGGTCGCCGGCGACCATGGAGGTCCGGGTCACCGGATTTTCCGCCGGTGACCCGTTTTTTCCGTCTTTTTTCGCGTTTCGCGCACTTTGGCCCCTGTGGTTTCCTGAAAATGTGATTTTTAGTGCTTGAAATTGACTCATATCCTCCGACATCCGTCAAAATCACGGGTCAACCTCCAAAAGCATAAAATCATCATTGATCGCTCCAAGATCGCCAACCGGTCGACCAAGAAAGTGCACTTTCTGTCCGACCGATCGTGAAATCGACAAGACAGATGTCACCGGCCCACTCTTAGCTATCAATGTCTGAAGTTACATGTTCATCCGATGTCGATCAGCATGTAGATCCATCGATGATCATCGCCAGAAGAATTCCAGAAGACACGGCATGGCCCGCGACTCTTCGACTGCTCGGCGACCAATTAATGTGGTTAATTGACTAGCTTTATTGCAGTCATTAATTCATTTCTTTGGACGGCCCAATCAGAAGCAAGCATTTGGGAGTTACAAGTCAATTGATTCATGGCATTTAAACCATGAAACTCCTCCCATTATGGTAATTAAGGTGATTAAAAGCCCTTAATCTCCATCGGCTAATCAGATTCAAGGAAAAAGGAGTTACAAAATCAAGAAATAAATCTTGTAACTCCTCCCATTAAAGCCATTAAGGCTCATAAACCCTCCTAAATGGCTACCAAAAGCCTATAAATAGGAGAGCATTCCATTGAAATTGAAATCGGAAAAAAAGGAGAAAATCAGGATCAGAGAAAAGATCAGAAAAAAAAAGATCAGAAAGAGATCTGAGAGAAAGAAAAAAGAGAGAAAACTCTGCTGAAGTTCTGCACCAGCCACCACTACAAGGTGACAAAAGTCCCTTGGGGGGCACCCCCCCAAGGTCCTTGCCTTCTCCCGCTGCCTCCAATGGCTTAGACGTGGCTTTTCAGCCCGTCTGCTTAGCTTTTTATTGGACATAGGACCTTCTCTTGGTCTTTGTCCTCTAAAAACCTGAGGTTATAGCCAAGCCAAGCGAATCAAGAGCATCTTCTGTTCTCATCTGCATGGATGATGGCGAAGCCCATACATGGCTTGCGACCGTCAATCTGAACGAGTCCCCCACAATCTCCTGAAAAGTTAGATCTTCCTTTTCTTGCTTTTCATTGTAATTTGTATTTTTCTAAAGAGACAAAAATCATAACTCTTGTCTTTCATTATTGATAAGAATTGTAAATCGGCTATAAACGCCAAAATCGGCTATAAATGCCAAACAAAATCGCCTTTCACGGCAAATTAAGAAAATGTCTCTTTTCTTAAATATTTGTGCAATGGAAAACTTGAAAGAAGTTGATTTCCTTTTTACTTGCGAAGGTTGATCTCCGGATTACCACTTGCAATTCCAAGTAAAATAGAAAATATGGCACACCCACATAAAAGAAATGTTGATGCACGCTTCAGGCCCGCCAGGGCGCGAAAGGGCCGGACCCGACGGACTCCCACGTTCCGCCGACCCCGGTAGCCGCCCCACGGCGCCTCGGAGCGCGTTCCATCAATAACCATTTAGTATAATTGCGGAAGCGTATGGTAAATCATGCATGCATTTCATTTCACAAAATATCAAGGCTGATTACATTTGAATATGAGTATCAGAATGAGCAATGTCCTAAAGCATAACCCAAAAGTACATATTCAAGTTTAATCAGAAGGTCGGTTAATTACAGTTCCCAAAAATAGAGGCCAACAAAGGCCAATATACAAAACAATAACCACCAGAAATCTATCCAACAACCCCCAAAATGTTTCGCAACTCGGCAGCCCGATGTTTACATAACATCGTCAGCACGCCACTCCACTAGCGGCTGCGGTTCTCCGACCGCCTCCTCTGGCTCCTCCTCGGGGAAACCAACAACGGGATCTGAGTACCAAAGCAAAGGGGTCAGACACGATGGTCTGGCAGGTGGATAAAAGTAAAAACATTTAATGATAAAACATTTACCTTGGCAACAATTAAACCTGTCTAAATAATATTTTCATGAGTAAATGCATCATTTAGTTAAAAACATGTATGCAAGGTAGAACAAGTTAAGGTAACCAAGGAAATCAGGAAACTAGCAAGATGGCAACCACACAAAGCTAAATCCTCTATCACCGAAGTGATAGAGCAAGCAAGTCAAGGCGTTGACCTCAGTCACCGAAGTGAGGAGGTACAACGAAATACATATACATATATACTATATACTAGACATGACCACGGTAGCGAGCCGGGCATCAGGAACCACAGTAGCAATCTGCGGTATCAGGACAAGACCACGGTTAAATAACCGGGTAGCAAGATCCAAACTGCAGTTGGCGGGACAAGAGGGGGATCACCTCGTCAGTAGATCAGACTAACAAGGTATCCAAGCTTAGTGGTGCCGACTCATAGGTCAAAACATGGAAATCAAGACATGTGTAAAATAAATCAAGTAAAAGACTATATTCAGGCAGGACATGGGTGCTCAGGGCACAGCTATCATATCAGGTCTTGCATGTATATCAAAGCTAGCAAAACAGTACAAGTATACTTCCAAAGTTTTCGGGATGATAAATCCCAAATCATCAATTTCGAGAATGACAAGGTAAGGTACCCTTTTGAAAAGCCAAGACAATGTCGGGTTAGAACTAATCCAAGTGAATAGGGATCCCGTATGTCTGTATAAAAAGGAAGCTTGGTACTCTTTGAATTTGGGAGACATTCCGGGTTCCTTATACACTATAGTAGCCTCAATACTTAAATGAATCTCGATGATGTAGTTTCTCTCTCTAACGTACTACCAATAAACACTTCACCTATGCTTCGAACACAATCCCAGGTGAGTGGTGCCCATTGCTCTTAGAAAGGTTCACAAGCAATGGGGTGAAAGCTCCCTTCAATCCTTCTTTATTCATAAAAATTCAGGGAATTTCGGTCACCTTACGGTCAGATGGCGGTTAGCCGCCAGTGGATCCGGCGGTTAACCGCTGGCTGACCGTGAGGCTGACCGTGGAATTGCAGCTCTCTGGAATTGTAACCGCTACATTTCGGTTGGCTGGCGGTTAGCCGTAGATGTATTAGGCGGCTAGCCGCTATCTGACCGCGGAGCTGACCGCGAGATTTCAGCTCTCGGGAAAAGTGACCGTAACTAAGCGGTTGGATGGCGGTTAGCCGTCAATGGACACGGCGGTTAGCCGCTGGCTGACCGCGGAGCTGACCGCCAGTCACGGGAATTTCTTCCCTGGGTTCAGATTCATGTTTTCCCTTTTCCCAAACCCATTCCTTTCATCCCCCATTTGACATCCATACAATCACCAAGAGAAGAAGACAACCATCATCAAAAGGATTCACTTAGGCATTGTACAAAAGATGAACCAAAACTACAATCCATGATTTAAAGACAATAGATGAAACCAAAAGCTAGAAATCATGTTTCAAGACAATAAGGATGCTTACCAACTCTTTTCAAAAGCATTTAATAGCATCATGAATGCAAGTAAAAGCTCATCATAAATGATACAATAAATACAAACACTTGATCATGGAAATCACTTTTAAAACTAAACATCCACTTGCCTCAAGGTCTCTAAACCAAGAAATCCAAGCTCTAATCCACACTTCCAAGCCAAGTATCAAGCTACACCAAAAACCCCCAAAAACAAACCCTAAAATGGGTCAAACCAAGGAACAAGAAGAAGAAACTCACAATAATGAAGATAGGGCTCTCCCAAGACTAGAAGAACAAGGATCTAAGATATTAGGGAAGGAGCTTACTTGTAAGTTCGTCAAATGGACAAGGTGAGCTCAATGAGGGTCTTGAGTTGAGTAGATCCTTCCACAAATGGTATCAATGCATAGCTCTAGTAGTGAGGAAGTAGAGGGTGAAGTTCAATCTTGATTGGTGTAAGGTTTGGTAGGGACTTGGGATGAGGAAGCAAGAAGAAGAAGAAAGAGAGAAAGAAAACCCTAGGCTGTTCTCATAAGCTTGTGCTG
This sequence comes from Umbellularia californica, assembly GCA_028538565.1. NCBI lineage: Eukaryota > Viridiplantae > Streptophyta > Magnoliopsida > Laurales > Lauraceae > Umbellularia > Umbellularia californica. Next base: position 34,530,709 of record JAPQWN010000005.1, on the reverse strand, counting down.
GAAAAAGAGAAATGGAAGAAGAGGGTTCTCTTTATAAAGCAATGGGTGTGGGCTCCACTACTAGGAAAGCTCTTTGGGCTGAAATCGCTAATTTCGGGATCTCGAATGAAATCGACGAAGAAGAGAAAAGTGATCACCGAAATATCTAGTTTCGGAAAAGTACATGTTTCGCGGGTTTCGAGGATATCGAGTGTTGGGCACAGATTTCATGTAAAAAGACTGTTTTGCCCTCAAAGCAAGAAGATCGGGTTTCGGGGTTCCGGACGGTCACGGGCTCAACACGAAAGTTGTAAGGATCGACAAAACAAGTAAGACGGGATCAAGACAAGAATTAGGGGAAAACAAGTAACCTCTAAAAGCTAGCAAGACTATCAAAAAGGAAACCCCCAAAGGGTCCCACTAGACACAAGATGCTAAAAAAAAAAATAATTCCCCAAAGCTATCAAGAACTATACTAATCCAAGCTTAGTCAAAACCACTAATCAAGCTTAGCACTAACGCACAACTTAATTAGTACTAATCGAGTCACTCGGGTCGGGGTCTTACACTTGGGATCTATTTTCATCATGCATTCTTCTTGGAATGGACCTCCTTTTATAGGCTTTTGGTAGCCATGAGGTGTTTATTGGCATTGATGGCCATGATGAAACAATTGATGAGGAGTTACAAGTTGATTTTGTAATTCCTTTTTCATGGCTTGTGATTGGCCGATGAAGGTAGTGGGCATTTAATCACCTTTATGCTTCATGATGATGGGAGTTTCATGGGTTTAATGCCATGATTGCTTGGATTTGTAACTCCTAAATGCTTGAATCTGATTGGGCCGTCCAAAATAATGAGTTAATGACCGCATTAAGTTGTTATAAACGGGTCAATTAACGTCATTAAGTGGTCGCCAAGGCATGTGAAGAGTCGTGAGCCGCGCTGCGCCTTTTGAGGTTCTTCTTGCCAGCATCACAGGTGGATCCATACATTGTTTGATGTCGGATTGCGATGCAATTTCAGAACTTTGATTGATGTTGGTGGGCCGGTGACATCTGTCTTGTCGATTTTACGATCGGTCGGACAGAAAGTGTACTTTCTTGGTCAGCCGGTCGGCGATCTTGGAGCGATCGGCGATGATTTCATGCTTTCGACGGCGGATCCGAGATTTCGGTGAAGATCAGTCGTTTTCAAGCATCAAACATTGGATTTTCAAAAAATCAAAAAGGCAGGAATACCCGAAACGCGAAAAGAATCGAAAAACGGGGCTTTTGGTGCAAAATCCGGCGACCCAGATTTGCAGGGTCGCCGGCGACCTTAGGGTTTTTTACCCTTTGGTCGCCGAGCTTCGTTTTCGGCCAGTTTTGTGTCTTTTTCATTCCTTTTTTCTTCTGTATTTTTCTTGAAATTTTTCCTCAATTATTGACTTCATTTTCTTGGAGAAAACTTGACGAGAACCCGCACGAAATCGGAGCACAAAGTTTCCCATTTTTTGGGAAAGCCGAAGACTTTGTAGCCGATTTTCCGTCAAGAGTCGAAACTAGGTCAAACGATGTCGGAATGACCTGAAAATTGAGGTGAAGCTTCTTGAGCAGTGGATAAGACCAACCATGGGCTTTTATTTGAGTTTTGAAGCCATTTACGGTCCTATCGATGCTTCACTTGATTTTGCTGCGGGGAAAATGTCGAGCTTTGATATGTGGTCAAACGATGTCCGATTGACCTGAAATTTGACGGGGAGCTTATTGGAGTCATTTTGAGACGTTCCATGGGCTCCGTTTTGGATGTCATGGTCCCGGGTTGCTCCGCCTCCGGTAGGCTTGATTTTCTCTCGAAGCATCGAAACCTGGTCAAACGTTGTCGGAATGACCTGAGATTTGACGTGCAACCCTTTGGAGGCATGTTGAAGCCACTCATGTACTTTGTTTCACGAGTGATTACTTCTGTGGTTCCCGCCACCGGGAGGCTTGATTTTGCTGTTCGAGCATTGATGGAGGGTCAAACGTTGTCGGTTTGACTTGAAATTTGGCATGGAGCCCTTTGAAGACATTCTGGAGTCATCCGTAGGCTCTGATCAAAGTTTTGGTATCTTTGATCATGTCGCCGCCGAGAGCGCTTGTTTTAGCTATCGAGCAGTGAAATGGGGCCAAATGATGTCGGAATGGCCCGAAACCTCATGTGTACTCCTCTTTTAGCTGTGTTGAAGGATCTCTCAGTTTCTGTCTGATTCTAATAAGATCTGATGCTTGAAGTAACCTTGTCTGTTTTATAGCAGGATGTAGCTTCACGAGGCTTCTTGGTGTTGATGAGACATATTGACTTTTTTGGTATCAACGGTGTGGGCTAGGTAAGTTGCCATCCTGTCGTCACGGGCCTGGTAGTCTCCATTGAGTTGGCTCGTCACCAGCTGTGAATCACTGAAGATCACCAGTTGTTGTGTCCCTAGAATTTTTGCACTGTTCAGCCCTGCTATTAGTGCTTCATACTCAGCCTCGTTGTTAGAGGCTTTGAAGTCAAGAGTCAGGGCTTGCTCAATGACAAAGCCCTCCGGAGATTGAAGGACTATGACAGCGCCAGCCCTTTTGGAGGTTGAGGAACCATCGACGAAGACCTTCCAAGATGAGTTGAGGAACTGTTTCCAGGACAGCTCCTGTTCTGTCTCGGTCTCGGTCTCGGTGTCGAGGTGGCTCGGTGCCGAACTAGGAGAGGTGAACTCCACAATGCAGTCTGCCAGCACTTGTGCTTTGATGGCCGTTCTGGGCTGATATTGGATATCATATTGTCCCAGTTCAACAGCCCATTTAGACACTCTTCCAGAGAATTCTGCTTTCCTAAAGAGTGACTTGAGTGGATGTTCGGTCACAACCACTATGGAATATGTCTGGAAGTAGTGGCAGAGCTTGCGGGAGGCACTGACGAGTGCAAATGCGAGCTTCTCCAACGACAGGTATCTCGTCTCGGCATCTAGCAGGATTTTGCTTGTGTAATAGATGGGCTTTTGCTGCCTGTCATCTTCTCTTATGAGTACAGAGCTCACTGCATGGTCCGAAACTACCAGATATAAGTATAAGACCTCACCCTGTGCCGGGGTGGAAAGTAGGGGGTGAAGAGGTATCCTTTGAGCTTCTAAAGGGCGCTTTCGCACTCCGGCGTCCACTGGAACCCTGAGCTCTTTTTGAGGAGTTGGAAGAAGGGACGGCATTTGTCTGAAGCTCGGCTAATGAAGCGGTTTAGGGCTGCTGCCATCCCTGTAAGCCTCTGGACTTGCTTTGCCGAGGTCGGACTCTACAGGGCCTGGATCGCTGAGATCTGGTCGGGATTGGCCTCTATTCCTCGCCTAGTGACCAGGCTGCCCAGGAATTTGCCCGAGCTGATGCCAAATGCACATTTGGAGGCATTCAGCTTGAGCTTTTATTGTTTGAGGATGGCGAAAGTTTGATGTAAGTCAGTCAAGTGGTCCTGTGACCTTTTAGACTTAACGACCATGTCATCAATGTAGACCTCGACCGTCTTGCCGAGCTGGGCCTGAAACATTTTGGTCACCAGCCTCTGGTAAGTGGCACCAGCGTTCTTTAACCCGAAGGCATCACCTTGTAGCAGTAAATGCCTCTGGGTGTTATGAACGCGGTTTTTTCCTGATCAGGCCGATGCATCGGAATTTGATAGTAACCTTGGTAGGCATCGAGGAAACTCATCCTATCGTGCCCGGCAGTGGCATCGATGAGCTGGTCTATCTTCGGAAGTGGAAAGCTGTCTTTGGGACAGGCTTTGTTGAGATCGGTGAAGTCTACACAGACCCTCCAGCTCCCACTCTTCTTTTTTACCACAACTGTGTTGGCTAACCACACAGGGTATTGGACTTCTCTGATAGCTTCAGCTTCTAACAATTTCTTGACCTCCTCGCTCACAGCGTCTGCTTGTTGGATTCCCGACCCGCGAGTCTTTTGGACTACAGGCTTGTGCTCGGGATCCACATTTAGCCCGTGGCACATGACCTCAGGGTCAATGCCAGGCATCTCATGGGGTCCAGGCGAAGACCTCCCTGTTCTGTAACAGGAAGTCAAGCATCTCGGCCCTTTCCTGATTCGCAAGCTGACTACTGAGCACGAAGAACCTCTTCGAATCGTTGAGATCGATCTTGACTTCGGTGCAGTCTTCAACGCTCTTCTGCTCGAGAGTTCGGCCAACAGCGTCAAGCTCGGCCTCCAGCTCGGTCATATGACCTCTCTGCGGTTCTGCTTCTCCGGGGACCACGGCCATGAGGCATTCTTTGGCCATTTGTTGGTCACCGCGGACTATGATTACTTCGAAGCCCCCGTCCTCGCTCTGTAATGGGAACTTGAGCTTCTTGTGATGGGTGGAAGGCACAACTTCCATGTTATGAAGCCAGGTTCTTCCCATGATGGCATTGTATGGAGATTGCGCATCTACCACCAGGAAGTCTGCTGTCACGGAGGCTCCTCCCGCTTCAACCTTGAGGGAGATCTTCCCTTTAGGATACACGGTTTTGGAGCTGAATCCCACCAACGGGGTGCGAGGTTCCTGCAGGTCCTCCTCTTTCAGACCCATTTTCTTGAAGCAATCAAAATAGAGGATTTCTGAGGAGCTCCCGGGGTCCACTAGGATCCTCTTGACATTGAAGTTCTGTAACCTCATAGTCAGGAAAAGAGGATCATTGTGAGGTAGCTGGACCCCAGCCAAGTCTTTGTCGGAGAACCAAATCTTCGGTCTCTCCACGCGTGCCTTTTTTGCCGAGGGACCGAGCTCGGCTATCATTACTTGTTTGTCGTGCTTGGCCCTCCTGGCCTCAGCACGGGCCTGGTTACTGCCCTTTGGAGCGAGGGCCAGATGGATGACGTCGATGGTCCCCACCGGCTCATCGCTGTTCCGATCGTCGGGCTGGAGCTGTTGGGCATGGTTTACTCTGCCTTCTTCTTTGACGAAGTCTTTCAGATGCCCGTCCTTCACCAGCCTCTCGAGTTGTGCTTTAAAGGCATGGTAATCCTCAGTTCTATGTCCCTTATCCTTGTGATAGCTACAGAACTTGCCCCGGTCTCGGTTGAAGGGATCACTCTTCATAGGCTGGGGCCATTTGAAGAAGGGTTGGGCTTGGATCTTGCCGAGGGGCTTGTAAATAGGCTCCTTAAAGATGGTATTGACGGCCTTGTAAGAGGCGCCACTTGGTTTCGGCTTTGCGCTGCCTCCCGAGGCGGGAACAGAACGCATTGCCGAGGTGGATGGCTCTCTGTTTCGGTCCGCCTCCCTCTTGGCTAGCTTTCTTTCCTTCTTGGAGGGTCGGCAGCCAGAAGTTGTGGCTCTCCCGAGCTCGGACTTCATCTTCTTCTTGTTCAACGTACTGGTTCACCCGGGCCATCAGTGCTTTCACCAAGGCCATGGGGAACCGCACCAGTTCCTTCCGAAGCTCATTGCCCGGCAACAAAGCTTGGTGGAAGGACTTGATGGCCACTTCGTCGTTGGCACCTTCGATCACGCTGTAGATGGTCCAGAACCTCTCGGCGAACCGAGTGATATTCTTGGTCGGCCTCATTTTGATTGAAATCAGGTCGGCGTCAATCTTCGGGATGACCCGGTGTGCTTGGAACTTCTCGACAAAGGAATCTCGGAGCTGTCCCCAGCTCTAAATCGATCCCTCGGAGAGTGCACAGAACCACCGGAGTGGGAGGTCACCCAGGCTGGAGGAGAAAACCTTGCAATCGAGGTTGCCGTCACCGCCAAACACCGACATCTTCTGGGTGAAGTGTCGGAGGTGCGCCTCGAGGTTCGAAGTCCCGTCATAAAGATTGAACCGCGGGACGCTAAACTTATCAGGGAGGGGATGATCTCTGATTTCCCGAGTAAATGGAGACGTGCCGTGGTTCTCGCTGTTTTTGGTGGCTAGCCGACCTCGGGTGAGGCCAGCGAACTCCATATTCTGCTGAACGGCGAGCTTGATTTGCTGATCAATATAATCAGCCATGTCGGGGTCGTCCTCCCACCTTTGTTTTTGGCGCTGCTGCTAATCAGCGCTAGCGTGGGTGCTGCTCGAGCCCTCTTCGCGAGCTCGGGCACGCCTTTCGTTCAATTGCTGTCTCAAGTCCGGCCGAGCCCCGGGACCCCTCCGGGCTCGATTCCGAGGTGGAGGCGCATGCGATGCCCCCGGCGGGGCTCTGTCCTTTGCCTGGAGCTGTTGCTGGAGCTGGAGGATCTGGGCTCTTTGCTCCTCAATGAGGGTGTTCTGAGCCTTGATTGCTTCGGTGCGCGCCTCGTCCTCCTACCCCAGGACCATGTCGTCATCGCCCTCGTCGTTGAGGTGCACGTGGTCCTCTTCCATGTGGTCCTAGTGGTGGGACTGGCGCGGATCAGACTGCACTGGAGCCTTACCCCGTTGGGCCTGTCCCTGAAAAGGAACATCCCTACTAGGTGGCTCAGTGAAAACAACCTCCAGTCGCGGACGCTATGCCTGAATGGTAGTTGGTCTAATCCTTTCTATCACGGGACCATGGCGAGGAGAAGCTGCCACTTCTCTTGACGACGAGTGTGTCACCGTGACAGGCGATCCTACACTTTGAATACCGGGTTCTCCGCCAACTTTCCTCGGCTGAGGGTTGGGCGGTGTCTGCCTGGTAACTCCTTACTGGTTCGTCACCAGCGCTCCTACCTGGTTTGTCACCAGTGGAGGCGGTATGTGAGGCAGGAACATCTCTGGTTGCATGGGCCTGGATGGTCTAGCAGTGCTCTTTCCCTTCTTAGCCTTTGGAGGCATAGCTGTTGAGATGAAAATATGGATTTTTCAGATCGTTCCCACAGACGGCGCCAAATTGTGCGTGCCTAAAAATTACGGACTTGGTATATATGATAATGAGAGTTTAAGGATAAGCTGTTTAGCTGAGTAGGAACGTCTTTGATGATCCGAAACCTGAAAGGGAGAAGAAAACAGAGGTCAGGGCCCGAGGCTGCTGTCAGCCAAAGGCACTCCGACGCCTGAGTTAGTGCAGTCACTGAACTAGGGTGAAGTGAGGAAGAAGATGAGCAAAATAGCAAAGGGTATGCTGTGTATCTTGCGTACCTGTTCATGGCTGACCATGCCAGTATATGTAGGAGGGAGTAGAAGGTTCCATAGTGGAGGTAGGTGGGGATACTTGTCCCATCAGCCCACTCCTAGGATCCTTAGTGGGGCTAGATGAGGATACTTGTCCCATCGGATGTCTCCTCAAATCCCTCACATAAATGTGGACGTGATAGGGAAGGTCCCTTATCAGTATTCAGCGGCCACCCTATCTGTCAGGGGGCTCTGTATTGCAGCCGTCCTATCTCATAATAGAGATTTGACGAACAACGCCCATCTCGGTCAAGTGGACCGAGATGGATATCACCGAGATCAGGGCTGCTTGAGGTCGGGTACTGTTACCGAGACGCTCAAGGCAGAGCCCAGAAAGAGCGAGGCCGGTACACTTACAGGGTCCAACTCCAACTCGGTACCAGCTGGCATGTTGCCGAGCTGGGTTAAATGAGGTCAGTGTAACCCCTAATCGGTATTAATGTCCAGGTCGAAGATCACCTCAGTATTAGATAATCACCACACAGCCTATATCATATTAGATTCCACCTTAGTACCTCACCATCTTTATGTTTATTTCGCCAAGATCAAATGTCTATGTCGTTCGAGGGCTTAGATCACTATAGAATTTGAAAGAAGGGGCTGGTTTTCGCTCGTCGCCCAAAGCTCCCTCAATTGCGAGTGGCTGGGGCTCTGAGTATGGCTTTTTAATTGCAAGTGGCTGGGGCTCTTTGATTATGGCTTTTTTTGTTCTTTTCTTTTATTGGCAAGGATCACTTGAGTACATTCATATATGCATTTAGACTGGTCATATTTGTTTATTCATATTTTGATAGTTAGGAGTTGTCTACATTTGGAAGCATCATTTCGCATGGGTAGATTATATTTGGGGGAAGAAGAAAACTAAGAAATGATTTGTATCAGTTTGTATATAATTTAGTAGCTTCAGTACCTATCAAACATCTCTATAGAAGAAGTACTGGGCTTCAAACACAATGAACATTTGGGATCATGAATTGAGCCCTACAAAAGTACAGAAAATCAGAAAGTGGGAATAACTTGTTTTTCTATTTCTCATATATTTATCAAAATCCATAAGGATCTAAGATATAACTCCATAGATTGGGGTTTATTTATTATATCCATGAGAAAATTAAACTCGATTTAGATCATGAATTGTTAGCCCACAAAAGTGCAGATCATTTTATTTTAAAAAAGTTCAATATTTTTTGGGGCATTTGGGCAGAGGTCCCTTAACTGTGGTTTTAATTGTAAACGGTCCACAATATTTTATCATATTGACGGCAGTCCTCTTGTAAAAATAATGCACTGAAAAAGACAGAAACGCCCTTGTATAAGTCAGTAAAAGCAGAACTCAGACAAATTTATTTTGAGTTTTGGCAAAACTCAGATAAATTTACCAAAACTCAGCAATAATTCAAATATAAAACAATATATGCCTGATCAAATTCTAATATAAAATAGTAAATACCAAACATTTCTTCCTGACCACACGCTCAAATCTCATCTCCATTCCAATTTCTCTTCATCTTGGGTTATGTCGGCCCTTCCTCCTCATAAATCTCTTTTGGGAAGACCTTAACCAAATTCTCCAGAGAAGACTTGAGTTTATCAGGAACCAATTTCTCCACCACATTTGACTCCTTGATGTAGTTTATTGTAGGACCCCATTTCCTGGCATAGTTTATCCATGGAGGCTCAATGATCGAACCCATGTATTCTGTAGCCACAACCTCAAAACGAGTTCCTGTGTCCATCCTCACCTAACTAAGTTGTCTTAGTCTGATATCAAATAAAAAGGACTTTAAATGAGTTTATTTTTTTCAAACTCGAATAAATTTGTTTTGGTCCAAACTCAGATAAATTTGTTCGAAACTCAAAAAGTTGTTTAAAAATCAGATAAATTTATCTGAGTTTTTGTCTAGTTTCTCAGAGTTTCTGGGAAATTTATCTGAGCTCGGCGACACCAAAAGTCAGAATACAGAAGATCAGATCTAATAAAAATCGAAATCCAAAACAAGAAAACTTGGTGACTATGATCCAATCGAGAAAAGAGAGCGAGGGAAAACAAGCAAAAGAGTAAACTGCTCTCTTTCAAATCAGTTGTAGAGAGAGATTTGGAAGAGACTTTTGATGAAAGAGTAAGAGAAAGTAAAACCGTTTCTATCTTTGAAGAAATGAAAGAAAGAGAATCGGAAGTCATGGCGGTGACGAAAGGTGCTCTGCAACGATACATGGAAAGGAATGGAAAATGGAAAATGAGTGAGAAAAAGAAGGAAGGGATTCTCTAGGACAACAGAGAATAAGAGATAACTAGGTCTAGGAATGAGGGTTGAAAGGGGCAAATTAGTCATGAAAATATATGACGTGACATATTAGGGACCTCTCACCAAAATATCTCTAGCTGTCTAGACTATAGACATTAGAGAAAAAGTTGTTGGACTGGATGCCTTAGAAGACCGTGCTCAGGGACTGTTGGCTAATTCAGCCATATTTTTTCCCTATAACTCCCACTTTAGGAAATTTCTTACAATATGAAAATCTTTCAGTATGCAATTTACAAAATAATATAGTAAAGTCTTTACTTCAACAAATCTACCGTGATGTATTTGTTTACATGTGTGGTAAAGTAAAAGCAGATGTTACATTATAGTAAAGATGAGGTAAATGTAAGATAAAGCATGTAGTGAAGTGAAGAGAGTGGTAAAATTATTATTTTTCATTTTGACTTTACTTTATCACACTTTACCATGATTTTACGTGGTAAAGAAAAAGTGACTTATAGTAAAGTTTGTGGTCTAAAAGTGGTGGCTAGACTTTAATTTACTACACCATTTCATCTTAACTTGGTAAAGCGAGAGTAGGTCCCATCTAAGTTAGTGCATGTTTATTTAAATATTTGATAAAGTAAAGGTAAATGTCACACTATGGTAAAAGGTGAGGTAAAGTAAAGTAAGATAAAGTGTGTACTAGTACAGTAAAGTAGGGGGAGAGAGTGTGTATGGTAAAGTAGTTACCTTTTATATCTACTTTACTTTATCACACTTTACCAAACAACTATGATAACCTGTACCACTTACCAAACAACTCAATTTAAAATATGTTACATTCTTCAAAAAGTGCTAAACAATAAAATTAATACTACAAAATTTAAATACTACACTATTTTATTCTGTACTAACAATATATAAGTCTAATAATATTTTATTTTGTAAACATCAAACAGGTCCTAGAGTTTTACCATCTATATGAGAATATTAAATGATTCAGATTATGAATTGGGGAACCACAAAAGTCTAAAACATCGGATTTGTAGGGTTTTTTTCATTGTTTGCATATTCTTCAAGATATACTAGCATGAAATCCCGTGCGATGCACAAGTTAAATACCATGCAAATTAAATATTTATTTTATCCAGTTTCAAAAACTTGAAATGCATAATAAATTCTTCCAGATTTGGAATACATTCAGTGCTACACCAAGAATACCTCATACACCCATGAACCCTTTTACCCAAACCAAGAAGACCCAAATTAGAAATAGTGTAGATGATGGCTACCAAGGTCCTTTCATCTGGCTTACAAAATTAGTCATATCTGTAACAATCATTTCTCAACTTTGAAGAAAAAAAAAAAATCTCGCATACCTATTTAGTTGTTTTTATAGTTATTGAAATGAGAGATCGCAAGCAGGACCAAATATTTGAGATTCAGAGAGGGCGTTGAATATCAGAAATGGAGAGAAAGAAAACTTGAGAGATCAGAGAAGAAGAAGAGGAGGTTAAGAAAGCAAAGATACATAAAGATGAGGTTAGATGGAGAGAAAGGAAATACACATCCGTTCAATGAGTCATTTCAAAATGAGTTAGTTTTTTTTTTTTTTTTTTCTTTTAATTCAAAATTGTTGATGTAGCTAGTTGTGGATTGATTAAAACTCAAAAAAACTAAAAAATGGGTCTCAATTGCACTAACCGTTTTATACCTTTCAAGAAAAAGAATGAATATTTAAGATAAGAAGCAAATTATCATAGGGTTTTTTTAATTTAATAAAAAAACTTTGAATGGTTTTTATTGCAATTTTGGAGCCCACAGGATTATAAAAAATGAACCAAATAAATAAAAGGTGGTTGATGGGTTTGATCCCATTGGCCATTGCAGGTGGTAAATGTGTAAGCGTCTAGCCATATATTGGTTTCACACTTCTTTTTTATGTTAAAATTATTCCATTTGCATACCAAAATTTTTGCATGCGCAAAAGAGTGCAAACAAATATTTTTATGCATAATGTTGTGCGTATAGCATTAGGAACCATATATATATATGGGGGATATTCATATGCATCCATCCCTCACCATTTTTGGTGAGGGACACCCCTTTTGGGGTGTTTCAAGTACAAGAGGGAAGTACAAAGTACCCCTCTTGTACTTCTCTTGTACTTAAAACACCCCCAAAAGGGGTGTCCCTCACCAAAAATGGTGAGGGATGGATGTATATGAAGACCCCCCTATATATATATATATATAATTTTTTTGCTATTGGAGGGTGTTCCCAACCCTTTGGGCTAGACTAATCCCTCTTGGCCCAGAGAGAAGCCGAATAAACTCCCCTCTAGCCCCAGTGTGATAGTGCAGTTTCGAATTTATAACCTCCGAGTATAAACTGTGGAACCATATTGAAAAGCTTAGATTCGCAAGTGTGGCCAAGCAGATTAGAATCATTAGGCATATATGAGTGCAACCATACAATTGCTTGTAGAATGATAGAGGCAAATGAAAAAGCTTCAATTAATTAAGGTAATTCAGTTGGTGAGGCACCTCCCTTACACAGAAATAAATAGGGATCAATCTCTGGCTGTAGCACTGATGATGAGGGACTTATGTGTGTGTGAGTACTTACCTCACAAAAAAAAGGGAGATCTTCATAATTTTAGAACTTAACCATACATTGAGACTGAATTTGGAGCTTTGGAATCATTGGCATCGAAATAATCCAACTATATTACATTTACATATTTACCATACCAAAAGAATACTAGAACAACGGTAGATCTTATGTTGATCAGCTTTAATGAGTAATGAATGCTTGAGCCATACTTGGAAAGTGAGGATTTCCAGTAAATTGTTGTCAATCCAGGATCTGCATTTTCATGGAGTTCCAGCATGAATCTCATGCATTCCTACTGCCATGAAAACAGCAGAAATATCAAATTATTTCAGAAATTACTTTTTTATCTCTTTTTTTTTTTCTGAAAAAAGAAGCATATTTTAAGGGCATACTTACTAATCTTCTGAGTTGTAGGAGAGCGTTTTGTTCCTTGATGGAGACCTTATTTAGAATCCATCTTACTGTGTAGACTACTGCTGCAGATAGAAGTGGTGTGGGATTCTTTTTATCATTATTATTATTTTATGTAGAAGATGGTGGGAATTGATAATCTGGTATTCCACCAAACACTTTCACTCCATCAAGTAGCTAGAAAGTCGCCATCTCTAACTGCCCAAACCAGTGTTCTGAAAGTCAACTATCTAAAGTTCTCAAAAATCAACAAAGCACTCCACATACAGTTCATTAATGTCTTATCTTGGGATCAGATTCGAATCTTCATGTAAATAGAAATGGAGTTGAAAAAGGCATTTTGAACTTGGGAGTAGTTAACGTTGTCTTATGACAATACCCAAAACAATAAAATGCCAAGGATCATTTTTCAACAAAGTTTATTCCTTCTATTTCTTGCCTTTACATGAAAATCTTCATTCTATGGCAGAAACAACATTTTTGGTGGTCAGAGGGCCCCAAGTTAGAGTCTAATAGCTATCTGCTTGGATGGATGGATGGATGGCATTGTTCGATCATCAGAACAAGGCAATTTGTCCAAAAATTGTATAACGTTATAAAAACTAATTTAATCATAAAAAAACATGCCTCACCGTTTTCAAGGCATCCTCTCTAGTGAAATCTGCATCCAAGATGAAAATCAACTCACTCAGCAAGGAACCTAACCTATTTTTTATTTGCTTACAAGGATCATCCCAATAACCCCAACCAGGTGTAGGTTTCTTCTCATCAGTCATCACACATTGGTGCGAGAGGTATTCCTGTCAATGAAATTAATAGCTAGGAAAAGCATCCCATGCTTTAATTCAAACCTATGGTGTACCTAAAATGCAATTAGCCACCACTCACCGTAAAAACATCCAATTCAAATATTCATCATCATCTGATCATCAAAGCCCTATCAAATCAATTAGGGTTAAAAGGGTTCCACTCTAGCTCAACACTAAGGGGGTGTCCATGCAGTGCTGATGTATTTCCTCTTCCGTCGAACTGCAACTCCGGCCTCACCAGGTTGGACTTCCTATCCCCTCTAGGTTGGAATCAAAAGATAGCTAGAGCGAATTTTATCCTTTTCCGTCACTGCACCAACGTCATCAAAGAAGGCACTAGATTTCTCGGCTTTTTTTACGGATAATTTGGCTTCACAAACACCCTCTAAAAGAAGAAGTTTCTGCCAGGACTAACCACGAAGGAAACACTCTAAAATGCTACAAAGTTAAAAAAAAAAAAAAAAATCTTTCTCTCTCTCTCTCTCAAAATATCGGAGGGCTCTCTCTCAAAATATCGGAGGGCTCTCTCTCTCTCTCAATTATCCTACACTATTAAAATATCGGAGGGAATAAGAAGAAAAAATAGTTTGAAGGTGATTAAAATGTTGCATACTTCAATCGGCCTATTCATGAATATTAAGTGAGGGCAACTTGATTTCAAAACTGAAGCTCAATTTGACACAATTTGCAAACCTGATTTCAATTTGGTTATTTTTATTATTATATTGGATTGTTAATGCAGTTTGATACACAGTTCTGTTATTAGTTTGGATTCTTAATATAATTTTTCTTATTGATATCAATTTTGATACAGTTTCTACACTTTCATTATTTTGGATTACTAGGTGGGACCCACTTCAGAATACACATAATGCATGGTCTGGATATGCTATGTACAAGTAAATATTCCTGCTATTATAGGATTGATATATTATGAAATAAAACTTACAATAATAACAATTTTATCTAGTATAATTTCAATAGCTATATAACTCTAATCCTAAGGCTGATATCTATCTGGTTTGGCATGTAATCTGTCAAAATGCGTTGGAATAGATACAATGAAAGCAGTGGAGGAATAAACTTTCAACATTCAAATATATATCATCAAACAATTCCATGAGTCTTAGAATCTGATTTTCTATGGAAGGCAATGGATAATCAACTTCTTCTTTCCTCACACAAGTTTCTTTCACAACATGACCTTCCTTGTTTAATTGTGGGTCACTTGACAAAGATCTGAACCATTGGCTATCTTAACAAGCTCAAATATTAGCTAAATGTCAAATTTGAGTCGCTGATCTTTCATGAATATCAAAATATTTGCAAAAATGTGAAAACATCAAATATGCATTTCTAGACTTTTGTGAGCCCCTAAACCACGATTGAAACCGTTGATCCTCTTTGGAAGACTAAAAATGACTAGGAAATCAAGTTTTCAAGCCTTTATTCGTCATGGATCTCAAGGGATTTGTGAAAGAATCTAAAACATTAGATTCAAAAAACCCTATTTCAAATAGTATTTTAGTTATTACCAAATAGTCTATTTGTTTAACATCTATTTCATGCATATCTATGTCATGCGGATCTGTTCCATACAAATCTATTTCATATATATATATATATATATATATATATATACATATAAGATTTCCCATACAGGGCCTAAGTATTACTTAGAAAAAATAGAGCGTTTGGATGCCATCCTAAACCTTACATTGGGCGGATTTGATGTCACTTTTAATCATAATATAACATAAGAGCTTTTTTCAAAAAAAAATTACCAAACATACTATATTGTAAATTAGAACTTAAAAACTAGAAAATTTTATTTTAGACCTTAATCTGATTAGGTCTTATTAATTAGACTAGAGTCTCTTTTACTTCTCTATTTAAAGCTATTCCTCTTGGAGAAGAGGCTCCCATCAACATAGACACTCTATGAGAACGGCCACTTACCTCACTTGTAATGTAAGTGGCGGTAGTTTTCACTTGATTGCATAGGGTTCGAATCACTTACCTCAGTGGTAAGTGGCGGCAGTTCTCACTTGGTTGTTTAGGGTTCGAACCTTGGGTACGCCACTTTTTTCCACTTGTCGATGCTTCTTTCTCACTTGTGTGTGCCTTTTTGCCGCATGTGTGGGCTATCTTTCCTTGTGTGTGGGGGCCCTCTCAACATAATATAAAAAAATGCTTTGGAAAATAAATTAAGATTTTAAATAATTAAAATAAATAAATATGAAGTTCTAATAAAAAAATTTATAGATCTTTGTCTTCTCCCACTTTATCCAGATCTTGTTGATTTTTCAGCTACATGTACGATTATCTCAATATTTAAAAATATTATAACCTGTGATAAATCAAATGCACCGAACTTCATCGAACGAACTAAAAGTAGTGGACAAAGAGGACCTAAGTCCATCTTCTGTACACATTCAGATGTGCTCAGCCCGGAGTCCTAAAGCCCTTTCCAAAAACACTCTGTTTTTTAAACCTTTCAGACTCCATCAAGAATTCCTTCTCAGAAACACATAATATTCCTTGGAGTTTGAATGTACTTATGTAGATATGATCTCATCACATCAGCAATATAAACATATGAGGAATGCTACTTGTCCCGGGACTCTTGTCCCGGGGCTGGCCCGACTCCACATGGGAGGGGCAGTTTGGTCATTTGCCAAATGACCAAACTGCCCCTCCCATGTGGAGTCGGGCCAGCCCCGGGACAAGAGTCCCGGGACAAGTAGACTTTTTGTAAACATATTAATCTTCTCTCATGAGTCATGACAGCTTCATTTTCCCATTTTTATAGGAAAATGAAGCAATCATATCCAAAGCCAAATGACCAAACTGCCCCTCCCACGTGGAGTCGGGCCAGCCTCTGGACAAGAGTCCCGGGACAAGTAGACTTTTTGTAAACATATTAATCTTCTCTCATGAGTCATGACAGCTTCATTTTCCCATTTTTATAGGAAAATGAAGCAATCATATCCAAAGCACATGGCAGAGGGTGTTGCATTTAAGTTGTAACCATTTCTCTGATATCCCATTCCCATGTATGGTTTTAAAACCCAAACCTTTTTCACCAAAAAATTAAAAATAATACCGGGACCTTGGTTCATGGTTTCGGCTATGAATGGCAATGGGTCCAGTTTCCTAACGGGTTGGGCTAAAACCAAAACCATCCCACCTAGCTAGCTCATAAAAGAACCTAATAATAAAAGATTAATTATATATATTCTGTTATACATGCAAACTCTTCACTCTACTCACTTCACTTCACACAGATTTATTCTTTTATTAAAATCTGTTAGAAAACTTCTGAAGTACTAACAAAAAGCACGGAGGATTCACTTTGTTGGATGCTCTTGAAGTGATAGAAGCTATTAATGGAGTGGAGAATTGGTCCATTCGTCTTCGGATTGGACATTGACAATTTTGTTTTGCATTTCGGTATAGTTTGTTTTAGTCAGATTTCTAGGGCTCTTAATGTTGAAGCCCATAAGGCTGCTAGATTTGGTACCTTTGTCTCTCAAGGCTATGTTGTGGCTATATGACCTTTCGCATAATGGTTGTCCGGATCTCTGCCTAGTGTGTTGTTGTCTTATGTTTCTTATTTGCTTAATTTGTTGGGTTCATGAAAGTTTTCTTTTATAAAAATAAAATAAAATAAAATAAAAAGGTGTGGGACAAGGCGAGATGGCTAAAACCTAAACCAACTATAAATCTATATTCGCCACAAACTAGAAAACCAACTACCAAACTCGACCGTATATAACAAGGTTAGGGCGATTTTTTTGTTAAAATGAGATTTCAAAGGAGGAAAAAAAAAGAGGAATAAGAAAAAAAAAAAAGCTTGATAAGAAGATCAATGCCCTTCAAGATCCTTCTTCTCCCACCATCGCCTTTGGGGGAAAGAGGATCACGTGCTTCAGCCTCCTTGAACGAGTTTGAGAGTATGGCCTTTAGCTGCCCCTACATAAGTTTTCATTAATAAAGTACGCATCCAAAAGATTTTTGAATGGTGTTGGCACCTTGGTTACACATGTAAGTTTTCGAGGACAAAGTTCAAGTACATTGACTATTACCCCAAGATAGCTGGAAAAAAAAATGGTAAACTGCAAGTTGCCTTTCAAAAGTAGCATATGAAAAAAGAACGGCTTCGTACCTGGCTGTCTGGGGTTCAAACCCAGGTATGTCCCCTCTTCCTGCTTATGCGAGCCTCCTTCCCACTTGAGTAAGCTACCTTTCCGTGTCTATTTGGGCTCTCTTTTGGATTCCGGGCCCCTTTGCTTGGATAAATAAAAATAAACAACATATGAAAAGATATGAGCGTAGTAAGGTAAGAGTTCAGATAATCTCAGCAAATACTCGATTACGAGTAGAGTTCTCCTGGTGATGGTGGGGCTGATTGATGATGAGTTTTACCTTTTTGATAATTGCCGAATGGTCAATATCCTGTTTTTGAAAGGTACTCTCCAATGGCAGCTATCTTAATTGCTGATGTTCCAGCCCGAGGCAATGTTGAAAATGTCGTTATTGGGATATTTTTGCATGAGAGAATATTACGGTAGTTTCACATTTGTAGGCACTATCAAGATGATATCAGAAAAATATTTTTGAAAATATGAAAATGCTTAAAAACGGAAATAAAAAATGGATTTTTGAAATTATAAATCTAGCTGTGCTTTTTTGTGAAATTAAAATGTTTCATTTGGGCTTTTTTTTTTGGGGGCTTCGACGGGGGATTCCCCAACTCATGATTTTGTTGCAAACAGTCCACAGAAAAAAGTCATCAAGCCAAATGTCCCTCTCACACTTTTTCATACATGAAATGTCTAGTTTACCCTTTCTTTAAACCTTATCCCATGATTGGTGGGATATCTCATTAATAATGGCCAACTAACATTTAATTGCCCAAGATTAATGGAATCCCCAGATTTTCAAATAAATTCTAAAAACACACAAATAAATTTTAAAATAACGAAAATAAATTTTTAAAAAATGCAATAATTTCAAAAAACGGAATAAACTTTTTTAAAAAAGCAATATATAATCAAATAACACAGATAAATTTAAAAAGGTGCAAATAAGTTTCAAAATATCCAAATAAATTTTAGAAAATGTAAATAAATTTCAAAAGACTAAAATAAATCTCAACAGATCCAAATAAAATTTAAAAAATGCAAATAAATTTATAATAATGAAAATAAATTTTAAAAAATACAATAAATTCAAAAAACTCAATAAATTTGAAAAGACACAAATAAATTTCAAAAGACGCAAATAAATTTAAAAAATGCATATAGATTTCAAAAAACGCAAATAAATTTGCTAAAAAACTCAGATAAATTTTGAAAAACACTCAAATAAATTTACCTAAAACACAAAGAAATATGACAGAAGACAGATAAATTTGAACAACACTCAGATAAATTTGAAAAAAAATCGGATAAATTTGAACAAAACTCAGATAAATTTGACAACAACTCAGATAAATTTGAAAAAAACTCAGATAAATTTGACAAAAACTAAGATAAATTTGATAAAAACTGAAATAAATTTGACTAAATAGATAAATTTGCGTGGGCTGGGTCAGCCTGACCTGACCCGACCTAGACCTGGACCAAAAGACCCAGAGAACCAAAACCAGGTCTTCTTCTTTCACGTTCTAGTTCTGGAATCAAAACCAGAACCAGTGCTTCCTCCTTCGGCCACGGCAGGCAGGGCGCGGCAGAAGCGGACGGAGCTTCTTCGTAATCTTCAGACGGCGACGGCAGGACTCTTCTTTCTCGGCGCCGCATAAAATCCGGCAGATCCAATAATCATCATCATCACCGATTTGTGTGGCCCACCGTCCAATCGAAAGGCAGATCCAATAATCCACGTTCGACTGCTGTAGAAAAATGGGACTGGTGCGTGACCAACGAAGAAGGTGGCGGAATCTCGTCACTGACGAACCCAAACCCGCCTTATGGGTTCTTTAAAACTAAGTTCCACAGAAGACGACAAAAAACAAATTTTGTTTTGTACCCAAGAAGTCAAACACGAAATCACTTTTTCTCTGTAACGTGCACCAAGACCGATTTCAAATAGAGAACCTTCTATTCTCTCCTCTGCAACCTGCGATACTCTTCACCTTTGATCAGGCATGACACAACCCTGGCCCTAGCAAAATCCAACCTCGCTCTGATCAGAAAACAAGAAAACCAACCCAAATCGTTGCCTGTCTTTGAGGTGGGAAAAAAAAAACTCAGAATTTTTCTCTGATATCAGTTTGTTTAGGAAGGAGGGAGGAGGAATATTGAGAGGATTTAGGGAGGAGGACGATTGAGAGGATTTAGGAAGGAGGAAGGAGGAATATTGAGAGGATTTAGGGAGGAGGACGATTGAGAGGATTTAGGAAGGAGGAAGGAGGGAGGAGGGAAGATTTGAAAATTTAAATTTCAAAATTTTATGCCTAAAACGGTTGGAAGGGCAATTTATTCTTGAAAAATGAGATCATGTGGATGCAGGGACCTAGGGCTGGAAAAAGTCTAGCTGAGTGGACCATAGGCCTTAAAGTTTTTCCTTGGATTGGAGGCCGGAAACATTGACTTATAGGGACCTTTTGCTAATTACCTCTTTTTTTTTCCATTTTTTCTAAAACGTATCAAGTAATTATATTAAAAAAGAGATAAGGGACTGATACATAGGAATGGAAACCAACAAAAGGTCAAATGTGTAAAAGTATTATATTTGATTATTAAATTTATTCAGCCAACCATTGCTACCAAAACCTCGAACTCACGATCGGTTGGCTCTGATATAATATTAAATTTCTTCAGCTAACCATTGCTACCAAAATCAAAACCTCAAGGCACCCGGCCAGCACACTTTTGGCGACATGCATTTTTTTTACGCCGAGTCGTTTCTCCTGGGATTTGAACTCACGACCGATTGGCTCTGATACCATCTTGAATTTCTTTGGTTAACCATTCTTACCAAAACCTCGAGGCGTTAGTAGAGGCAGTGGAAATACTTTTTAACATTCCTCCTCAGGTAGAGCCCACTCGTCAATACGGACCAAACAAACAATAAAAGAAAAAAAAAACAGAGAAATTAAACAAAAGCAAGGAAGGGCATCTTCCTAGCAACCCCTTGCTTGGTTAAAGCATTAGCCATAACATTAGCACTCCTTTTAACATGATTGAAACAAACACTGGAAGCCAGAACCTAAGACTTGATTTGAGCAAAATGGAAGTGGCATTTCCATAGTGCCACACTTTGAGAGGTAGCCTAAGAGATTGCATTCAAAAAATCACATTCAACAATATGCTTGCTATGAAACAAAGATGAAAATATTTAAAGAGCCTCCAAAATAGCCAACACATCCGCCTCATTTGAGTCTTTCACCCCCCACGTACATTGAGAACACTATTATCACTTCACCTTTGCTATTTCGAAGCACTCTTGTTGGGGAAAATATTTATGAAGAATGTGTATTAGGAAAAATAAATAAACAATTAGAATATATAATTAGTATATAAAAGCTAATTTGAGGAGTTAATCTAAAAAAATATATAAAATGGGCAATGCACACCAATTAAGATGCTTTCTTAAAGACAACAAATTCCCACATGTAGGTGATTTTGATGAAATTTTGTCCCCGTGATACAATGTCCTACTTTGATTCGAAGCCTGTAAACTATAATGAAAAAAATATGAAATTACCCTTAAAAATTAAGAAATATTAGTAAAAGAGAAACTCTATGTATAATCTTCATAATTTTTACTGTCATATCAAGAACTTTGAAAATCACCTTAATATATAGAGTTGAAAGCAATCTTTTGAAAATGGGTCACATCTTACCCAAAGGGCACAAAAATATCTTTAAAATATAGAAATTTTGAAAAGACACACTCAAGTCCCAAGTGCGCCTTTTGAAATTTATTTGAATGGTTGGTTTTTAGAAAATAACCAACAACTCCATCAATGCTTGTTGGGCCAAGCTTTCTTCTAGCAACTCAGTACACAAAACTTCAAAAACCTTCTATAGGAGGACACCAAACGTCCAAGAGCCTCTTCTTAATTGGGCCACAAACTAATTGAGATTCTCAATCAGAAGCAATGTCGCTAGCTAATATGAAAGTTTTGAACTCTTTCATAACCAATGCCCGTTTGGTTGTTATATGCAACACCCCAGATAAGAGATCATAAAAAAACCATAAGGAACCTTTAAAGATTCTCTCATTGTGTTCCTTCCATAAGGACCATAAAATATATGAAGGAACGAGACTCCAAAGGATATGACCACAACCATGAGTGGGATAGGGACTTTGGAATACACCACAATACATTACAATGAAGAAGAAACCAACACCAAAGAGAATAGTTACATCACACCACAAAAAAAGTGTGATTTATGGATTCCATTTCCCTCACACAGAGAACAAAGATCAGAGATGCCCTCCGAAGTGATTCCCTTTCTTCTAATACAAGATTATCCACCGCTGATTTTTTGCCACCCACCGATAACCAGCAGAAACCCCTACTGTGTCGCCCCGGAGTCCCACATCGACTATAGAGAGGAAAGTGAATAGGATTATATGTAGAGCTTACACCCTTACCTTGGATGAGGCCTTTTGATGGGTTGAGTCCCATCAAAAGCAAAACCGTGAGGCGGGTGGGCCAAAGAGGACAATATCATGCATGGGTATAGGGTGGGGCGTTACAAGTGGTATCAAAGCCGACTCTCAACTAGTTCGAGTGTGGGTCCCCTGCCGTGGCCTGGTGCAAGTGGGCGGGCCAAGAGGGCTGGCAGGCTACAGGGACTGGTAGGCTACTACACAGGGACGTGCAGCCTTAAGGGGGGTGGATTGTGATGCCTCGGAGTCCTACATTGACTATAGAGAAGAAAGTGAATGAGGTTATATATAGAGCTTACATCCTTACCTTGCATGGGTATAGGCCCCACCCTATACCCATGCATGATATTGTCCGCTTTGGCCCACCAGCCTCACGGTTTTACTTTTGATGGACCTTAATCCATCAAAAGGCCTCATGCAAGGTAAGGGTGTAAGCTCTACATCTAACCCCATTCACTTTCCTCTCTATAATCAATGTGGGACTCCGGGGCGTCACAATCCACCCCCCTTAAGGCTGCACGTCCCTGTACAGTAGCCTGCCAGTCTCTATAGCCTTCTAGCCCTCTTGGCCCGCCCACATGGAGACCCGCCCACTTGCACCAGACCACGGCAAGGGACCCACACTCGAACTAATCGAGAGTCGGCTCTGATACCATTTGTAACGCCTAACCCCTTCACGCATGCAAGGTAAGGATGTAAGCTCTACATATAACCCCATTCACTTTCCTCTCTATAGTCAATGTGGGACTCCGGGGCGTCACACCTACTCGGGAAGGAACCAAACCTGACTACACACGAGAACAAGGAGAGAAGAACACCATTGTTGAATCCAAAGCTTTATAAAAGACAGAATATACTTTGGAAGAGCAAGGTTTACAAATGCCAACATCTTCCTTTTTCTTGCAAATAAAATACATTAGAAAGAAGACTTGTAATGATCCAAACTCAGACTTTTCGGACTCGCGAATGACTCTTCTAAATAACATACTTCAAGACACATGCCCCTCTCCACCATTTAACACTTTTAACTTATTAGACAGAACTCAAAGCAATCTTGGATACATACTAAGTAGAGGACTCATACACTACTAACCATAAAATCAAAATGGGTTACTACTTCCCTCCCTCGCTTTTAATCCCACCCCTTTCAAGAAAACTTCTCCCCAATGTTAGATTCAACGGAACTTAATTTTATGACCAACATTGCTAGAAAGCATTTTTAGAAAAATGTTGCTCTATTATCAAGATAGACTCAATATATGTGAGAACTCGACCCTTAATTTCTTGGTTTAGTGTGGTTTTAATTGTGATTTAGTTTTCTCAGTGGTTTTAATGGTTTTTTGTTTAACTTTCTTAGTTTAACTACCTTTTTCTTTGGTTTTGAAAAGTTTTGGGAGCCTTCTTAACTTGTGGGACCCTTTGGGGGTTCTTATTGCGATTTTGTGTGAACTTGGGATTTATTTTGATTTCCTAAAAATTGTGTTTTCATCCCATTTAACTTATATTGTTAATCCCTACAACTTTCATGTTGGACCCGTCCTCGTTTGAAACTCATAAACCCGACTTTTCTCAATTTGAGGGCAAAACAGTCTTTTCACCCAAAATCTGGACATGATTTTCAATGTCACCAAAACCCGCAAAATATATACTTTTTGGAAACTAGAAATTTTGTTGATCAACTTTTTCTTCTTCGTCGAATCCATTTGAGGTCCCGAAATGCATGTTTTTAGCCCGACTAGTACTTTAAGTGGTGGGACCCATCTCCCCTTTGTTATAAAAGGAACCCATCTCTTCTCTTCTCTTCTTCCTTGCCCTAATCACTATTCTAAGAGAGGAATCCCAGCAGCCATGGTTCCCTCCATTCCTTTCTTGCTTTCTCCATCTCATAGCACCACTAAACCATTGCCAAACCAAGATTGGACTCTACCATCTTCATCCTCATCTCAAGAGCTACCCTTGGACACCATTTTTTAAGAAAACCAAGCTTTTCAAGATTTCCTTTGAGCAACCTCTTGCTTTTTGAAGAACTTTCAAGTAAGGGATCCTTCTAATCTTTTGGATTTGTGTTCTCCTAGCCTTTAAGAAGCTTTGTTTTGATTATTGGAGGTTTTCCTTTTGTTTTGATTTGGTTTTGATATTTGGGCATGTATTTGGGGTTTTGTGTAGATTTGGTGTTTATAGCTTGGAGAAGTGATTAGTGGTTGATTTGCATTAGCTTGGACCTAAGGCAAGTGGATGAAATGATTTATTTTCATTAATCATGTTTTTATGCAAATGATTAGCTTTTATTAATGATTTTTCATTACTTAAGCTTGGTTCATTCATGCTTTTATTGAGATTTCAAATGCACTAATTGGTGTACTTTCTAGCATATTACTCTCTTGAAAATGACATCTTGAATGTATAAGTCCTAATTGATTTTATATTATGGATTTCTTATGGTTGAATGTGAATGGGATGAAGAGGTTGGGTTCATTTTGTGAAAGGATCTCTTGGAGTTTTGAATGATTTTCAAGAAGAACATGATTGGTTTTGTCATTCCATTAATGTTTTGCTTACTTGCTTTTAATGTGAAATAAATGTCCTTGAAAGTGGTTGATTAGCCATGTATTGCCTTAAAATGTGATTTATAGCTTTGGTTTTATCTCTTGTCTAAGACTTGAATGAATCTATGTGGTTATGGTTATTCTCCTTCTCTTTGTGATTTAATGTGGAAAAGAATGAAGATAGTATTGAGGTGCTTTCATGCCCTCTAATGATGTGGAAATGGAACCTCAAAAATGGGTTTTAGTATGAAGAGAAGAAGGCAGAGCAGAACTGTCCCGGAACTAGTTCTGGACAGTTCACTTGAGCGAACTGATACTTCGCTCGAGCGAATTGCCAGAAAAGGGTTCGTCCCACTCCAGAGAGCTGTTCGCTCGAGCGAACATGGGTCCGCTCGAGCGACCCTCCCAGAAACCATTCTAGAGACCCCTTCGCTCGAGCGAACTGTAATGTCCGCTCGAGCGATGGGTGCTGATTCACTGGGGACATGTTTGGAGCTGAAGTAAAACATTTATATGATTGTGAGAGGTTCATAGGGAGCCTCGTTGTGTCGGAAGATTTATTAAGTGATGTATGAAGCCCGGATGAGAAAGAAACCATAATCACAAGGTATCCATTGGAGTTTTGGAAAATCGCCAAAGTGTATAAGGAGCCCGGAATGTCTCTAAACTTCAAGAGTATCAAGTATTTTCTGAAAACGACATACGGGACCCCTATCCACCTCGAATTAGTTTTGAACCCCGATGTCTATCCTAGAATCTTGAAAGGCTAATTGCATTGCTTTGTTCCCGAAGTTTTTATGTTCATTCCCGAAAACATTGAACTGTATTTAGCATTTTGCTAGCCCGGCCATGCCTTGCCCGATATAAAAGGAGATTTGTGCCTTCGAGCGTCCCAATGCAATGTAAGAGCTTGGAAGGCATTGAATGGAGTTCGGATGAAGAGAAACCCCATTATGAAGATTCGTCGAGGATCCTTAGACTCGTCAATGTGCATAGGGATCCGAGATGTCCTTAATCCTTATGGAGTACCAAGTGTATGCCAAATTAGACATACGGGACCCTATTCTCATCGACTTAAATCTAGGACCCTCAACGTTTGGCCCGGAAAAGTATAGAAATCCATTATGTCTTATTTAAACTCGAATTTTACTTGTACACTTTAAATCTCATATTTTATGACAAGACTTGCCCCGAAGGTATTGAGATTTATGTTTCTTTTTAGCATGTTGCTAACCCGTTTATGCCCGACCCGATACAGACATGTTTTGTGCCTATGGGTACCCCGTCCCGTCATATATATTTATTTGACCTGATTTCTTGTATATGACCCATGAGAATAAAACCTTGAGGCAATATGGGGCCAGAGCTTTGTAGTGCGAGCCCATGAGCCAAAAGAGAACATGCATTTATGTATTTCTTTGTTTACTTGCATATAACGTATGAGTCGGCACCACTAACCTTGGATGACCTTGTCGGTCTGATCTACCGACTTGGAGATCCCTTCTTGTCCCGCCAGCTGCAGCTTGGATCCCGTAACCCGGTTTATTAACCGTGGTCTTGTCCCGATACCGCAGATTGCTACTGTGGTTCCTAATGCCCGGCTCGCTACCGTGGTCATGTCCCGTATATTGTATATATATATATATGTAAATTTCGTTGTTCCTCCTCACTTCGGTGACTGAGGTCAACGCCCTGATATGCTTGCTCTATCACTTCGGTGATAGAGGATTTAGCTTTATGTTGTTGCCATCTTGATAGTTCCTGATCCTTGATACCCTTACTGCTTTATATTGATCATGTCTTTTCTTAGTAAATGATGCATTAATTATACATGTTTTAAATGAGTTCCCGATTTGTGAAATGTTCATGTTTTATACATGCCGTAAAGGAATATATGTTTTGTCAAATGTTTATGTTTCATACCCGTTTTATATGATTACAAGATTTTGTCAGATATTCATGATTTCCTATACATTTGTAATTATGTACAACTTTGATCAAATAGCATGATTTATTGCATGTTTTATCGTTCAGTATATTGTTTATATCCTTTCACCCACCTGCCAGACCGTCGTGTCTGACCCACTACTTTGGTACTCAAGTCCAGACTTCTTCACCCGAGCTGAGTGCGCGTGTTGGCTGTGGAGCCATGAGCTTACAGGTTGTTTGTCGGCTATGTCATGTAGACACTGAGCTTGACATCGGTATTACGTCACATATGGGGTAGTGATCATTAGCTTGTTTTCTTGTATGGCTTCTATTAGCCTTTTGCTTGGGATTTGTAATTAATACACATTGTTATTTGTAACTTGAACATATATGGGAATGTAATATCCTATTACTGTCAGCTCTGTACTTTTATTGTATTGGTTTATTCCAGTCTGAGATGGATCATTGACAAGATGACTATATGCTTGGGTTGAGTGCGGTGCCGAATCCAATGGCCACAGACTCCGAGTCGCAACACCACGAAAGCTTCAGCTAAATATTCAGAGTGTGGTGGAATTTGTAATCCCCACACATGCGGATCTTGGGAGAAACATAATTATTACTTCACGACCCCGGGTTTGGGGTCGTGACAATATATTCATGGTTGTGTGGGGGATTTTCATGATACCGAGGTTACTCCTAGTTTTGGTAAATTTACCGACTAGGTTTACCTTGATCTCGGCTTCGTTCAGCTCGGCAACTGTGCCAGTTGGCACCAAGACCGAGCTGGCCTCTGTGAGGGTACTGACCACGCTTCTCTGAGCTCGGCTTTGCACATCTGGGCAGCAGTGCTCGAACTTGCGCACCCCTGACCTCGGTGACTTCTCCAGTTCGGTCCAATTGGCTAAGGTGAACGCTGTCAAGTCCCAATTATGTGATGGGACAGTTACGGTGCAGAGCGTGCTGTCAGTTAGGATGGCCGCCGGATATCGGTAAGGAGTTATCCCTATCCGACGATTACATCCGCATTTATGTGTGGGATTGAGGAACAATTCGATGGGACAGTACCCTCACCTACCTCCACTGAGGACACAAGGTGTGGGCTGATGGGACAGTGCTCTCACCTACCTCCACTAAGGGAGCTTTTGATGGGACACTCGTCTATATATATGCATGGGTAAGACCCATGGAGAGGTACGCATAATGCAAGACGCGCTATACACACCCTGAACTCTCTTCTTCCTTACCCACTCTCCCTTTCTTCAGTGACTGCACTAACTTAGGCATCAGAGTGCCTTCGGCTGACTGCAGCCATGGGCTCTGACCTTTGTTCCTCCTTCCCGTTTCAAGTTTAAGGCATTTAATCTCTCCAAAGAAGTTTAGCAGAAGCATCATGAGTTCAACACTTGCCTAATAAAGTCCGTATTATTTAGGTACTTACAATTGGCGCCGTCTGTGGGAAAATGTTTGATCGAATCAAAACAAATCCTCAAAAAGCCATGCCTCCAAAGACCAAGAAAGGGAAAGGCGATGGGCTATCCAGGTCCTTGTCGCCACCGCCATTCAAACCCATTCCACAGCCACCACTGGTGATGCAACCGCCGGAGGTACCAGGGCAGTTGCCATTAATCCCTCGCCAGAAGAGGACCGGGGGAAAATCCGGTGCAATGAGCGTGGGGGAGCCAGTAACTTAGTCGAGCTCGTCGTCGAAGGGGGTGACGGCACCTCCCAAGCGAGACAACCACCTGCTGGAACGCCACCGACAGGATCTCCTTTGGTGGAGCATCCCCATCAGGATGTTCCCCCGCAGGAACAACCTCGTCAGGACATTGTTGTCCCTCCGGAGCGTTCTCGACGAGACGATACGCCGATGCCGTCCAAGTCACGCCAATCCGATCACCAGGACAATGTGGATGACAACGACGTGCTCCTCGAGGACGACTACGACGTTCTCCCCGAGGATGACGATGTGCTCCCTGAGGGCAATGACGACATGCTCCTCGGGGATATCAGGGCCCAGAACCTCTATATTCAGGAGCAAGAAAAACTGATTCGCCAACTCCGGAGATAGCTCCGGGAGAAGGTAAAGGCCCCGGTTAAGGCACGCCAGTGAGCCCAGTGGGCCCCGGAGGTCAAACAGGACTTAAGCCAAGTCCTGACCAACAAGAGGTGCGACCGAGCCTATGACGAAGGCTCGAGCAGCAGTCATCTCAACGATGGCCCCAAGAAGCAGCACCAGAGACGAAAGGACGACTTTGACCTGAGAGAAGGGCTCAATTGACAGGTTAGACAGACAGTCCAGCAGAACATGGAGGTGGTCGGCTTCACCCGAGATCGGCTGAACGCCTACGACACCGATGACCATGGCACGTCTCCATTTTCTCAGGAGATAAGGGACTATACACTCCCTGAGAAGTTCAACATCTCGAGATTCAATCTATATGACGGGACTTCAGACCCAGCCGCGCACCTCCGGTATTTCACCCAAAGAATGTTTGTGTGGGGCGACGTCGGCGACTTGAACTGCAGGGTTTTTTCATCCAGTTTGGGCGACCTCCCCCTGTGGTGGTTATGCGTGCTTCCGGGGGGATCAATTTCGAGCTGGCGGCAGCTCCGAAACTCCTTTGTAGAAAAGTTCCAGGCGCACAGGGTCATCCCGAAGACGGATGATGACATAATGGCCATCAGGATGAGGTGGACTGAAAGCATCACTCAGTTCGCCAAGAGATTCTAGACCATCTACAGCCAGGTAGAAGATGCCACCGATAGAGTGGCCATCAGGTCCTTCAAGCAGGCTCTGCTGCCAGGCAATGAGTTTCGCAAGGACCTGGTATGGTTTCCCGTGGTCATTATGAAAGCACTGATGGCCTGGGTGAATCAGTTCATCGAGCAAGAAGAAGATGAGGCCTGGGTTTGGGAGAGTTTCGGCATTTGGCAAGAAGATAGATCCTTCAAAAAGGATAAGAAGTTATCCCGGAGAGAGGAGGTGGACTGGAACGGGACGTCGATGAGCTCGGCAATGCCTTTAGTTCCCACCTTGGAGAGCAGCAAGAAGCCAAAACTAACTGTTGCCTCCTACAAGGCTGTCAAAACAATCTTCAAGGAGCCCATTTACAAACTCCTTGGCAGAATCAGAACACAACCTTTCTTCAAGTGGCCACAGCCCATGAAGGGTGACCCTTCCACCCGTGATCAGAGCAAATTATGTGCCTACCATAGACAAAACGGGTATAGGACCGAGGACTGCATGACCTTCAAGGCCCACCTCGAAAATCTCGTGAAGGACGGGCACCTGAAAAACTTCATCAAAGAAGATGGCAGAGTCAACCGAGCTCACCAACGCTAGCCCGATGACGATCGGGACAGCGATGAGCCAGAGGACATCATCAACGTCATCCACCTAGTTCCTGCTCTCCGGGAAAGCAACCAGGCTCGTACCGAGGCTAGGAGGGCCTTCCACGGCAAGCAGGTGATGACGGCCGAGCTCAGTCCCTCCACCAAGAAGGCTTGGAGGGAGAAACCCTAGATTTGGTTCTCGGACAAAGACCTGGACGGGGTCCAGCTTTCCCATAACGATCCACTGCTCCTGACCCTGAGGTTAAAGAACTTCAAAGTCAAGAGGATCCTCGAGGACCCCGTGTGAGAACCCGACCTCTAATTTCCTGGTTTAGTGTGGTTTTAATCGTGATTTAGTTTTCTTAGTGGTTTTAGTGGTTGGTTGTTTAACTTTCTTAGTTTAACTACCGTTTTCCTTGGTTTTGAAAAGTTTTGGGAACCTTCTTAACTTGTGGGACCCTTTGGGGGTTCTTATTGAGATTTTGTGTGAACTTAGGATTTATTTTGATTTCCAAAAAAATTTGTGTTTTCATCCCATTTTACTTATATTGTTAATCCCTACAACTTTCATGTTGGACTCGGCCTCGTTTGAAACTCTTAAACCCGACTTTTCTCAATTTGAGGGCAAAACAGTCTTTTTACTCAAAATCTGGACATGATTTTCAATGTCACCAAAACCCGCAAAATATATACTTTTTGGAAACTAGAAATTTTGTTGATCAACTTTGTCTTCTTCATCGAATCCATTTGAGGTCCGAAATGCATGTTTTTAGCCCGACTAGTACTTTAAGTGGTGGGACCCATCTCCCCTTTGTTATAAAAGGAACCCACCTCTTCTCTTCTCTTCTTCCTTGACCTAATTTCTAAGAGAGGAGCAGCCCCAGCAGCCATGGCTTTCTCCATCTCTTTCTTGCTTCCTCCATCTCATAGCACCACCAAACCAATGCCAAACCAAGATTGGACTCTACCATCTTTATCCTCATCTCAAGAGCTACCCTTGGACACCATTTTTGAAGAAAACAAGCTTTTCAAGATTTTCTTTGAGCAACCTCTTACTTTTTGAAGAACTTCCAAGTAAGGGATCCTTGTAATCTTTTGGATTTGTATTCTCCTACCCTTTGAGAAGCTTTGTTTTGATTATTGGAGATTTTCCTTTTTGATTTGGTTTGGTTTTGCCATTTTAGGGTTTCATTTTGGGGGTTTTTCTTGTAGCTTGGACCTTGGCTTGGAAAGTTGGTTTAGAGCTTGGATTGCTTGTTAGAAGACCTAAGGCAAGTGGATGGAATGGATGTTTTAGTTTTCAATGATTTCCATGATCAATATGTTTGGATTTATTGTCTCATTAATGATGGGTTTTACTTGCATTCATGATGCTATTAAATGCTTTTGAAAAGGGTTGGTTAGCCCACTTATTGCTTGAAATGTGATTGTAGTTTTTATCTTATCTCTTGTTTAAGGCTCGAATGAATCCATATGATTGTGATTATTATCTTCTCTCTTTTCTTGTGGTGGAATGTGGAAATGTATGGAGTTGTTTGGGTGGATCTTTGGTGGGAGGTTTGATGGAGATTGTAGTAGGCTTGGTAGAGATTTGAATCTCCCATTGATTGATGTGAAGGAATGGGGCTCAAAGGAGTTGAAATGAGAAGAGAAGAAGGGAAGAACAGAGCTGTCCCGAACTCAGTTCTGGACAGTTCGCTCGAGCGAACTTGACACTTCGCTCGAGCGAACTGCCCAGGAAAGGGTTCGTGCCCTTCCAGAGAGTTGTCCGCTTATGCGAACCCAGTGTCCGCTCGAGCGAACTCTCCTAGTAGCCATCCAGAGTGGTTGGGTCGAGCGAACTGGTGCTTCGCTCGTGCCAACCTAAACCTGGGCAGGTTCGCTCAAGCGAACTTGGGTCCGCTCGAGCGAACCCTCCCAGAAACCATTCCAGAGATCCCTCCGCTCGAGCGAACTGTAAGGTCCGCTCGAGCGATGAGTGCTGATTTACTGAGGACATGTATGGAGCTGAAGTAAAACATTTATATGATTGTGAGAAGTTCATGGGGAGCCCCGTTGTGTCTGAAGATTTATTAAGTGATGTATGAAGCTCGGATGAGAAAGAAACCATAATCACAAGGTATCCATTGGAGTTTTGGAAATTCTCAAAGTGTATAGGGAACCCAGGATGTCTTCCAAATTCAAAGAGTACCAAGTTTTTATCTTATAAACATACGGGATCCCTATTCACCTTGAATTAGCTTTAAACCCCGATTCTGTCCCGATATTTCGAAAGCTTGTTCACCTTTTTATTCCCGAAATTATGAGTTATGAATTATCAATCCCGAATGCCTTGAAAGTGTACTTGTACTGTTTTTACTAGCCTTGACAGACATGCTTGATATGATACGACAATTGTGCCTTGAGCACCCTATTTTGCTCGTTTATACAATTACATCAAGTGTTTTATACATACCCGATTTCTTGCATATGACCTGTCAATACTTTGAGACTTGAAACATCGTTTTTAAGCTTGGGGAGGTATTGTTTGGAGCCCCAATGCAATGTAAGAACTTGAAAGGCATGGTATGGAGTCCGGATGAAGAGAAACCCCATTATGGAGATTCGTTAAGGATCCTTTGACTCGTCAATGTGCATAGGGATCCAAGATGTCCTTAATCCTCAAAGAGTACCCAGTTATTTCAAATTAGACATACGGGACCCCATTCACATTGATTTCAATTTAGGACCCTCAACGTTTGACCCGGGAAAGTATAGAAATCCATTATGTCTTATTTAAACTCGAGTTTCACTTGTACCCTTTAAATCTCATATTTTATGACTAGACTTGCCCCGAAGGTATTAAGATTTATGTTTCCTTTTAGCATGTCGCTAACCCGTTTATGCTGACCCGATACAGACATGTTTTGTGCCTATGGGTAACCGTCCCGTCATATGTATTTATTTGAACTGATTTCTTATATATGACCCATGAGAATAAAACCTCGAGGCAATATGGGGCCAGAGCTTTGTAGTGCGAGCCCATGAGCCAAAAAGAGAGCATGCATACATGTATTTGTTTTGTTCACTTGCATATAACCTATGAGTCGGCACCACTAAGCTTGGATGACCTTGTCGGTCTGATCTACCGACTTGGAAATCCCTTCTTGTCCCGCCAGCTGCAGCTTGGATCCCGCTACCTGGTTTATTAACTGTGGTCTTGTCTTGATACCGTAGATTACTACTGTGGTTCCTGATGCCCGGCTCGCTACCGTGGTCATGTCCTGTATATAGTATATGTATATGTAAATTTCGTTGTTCCTCCTCACTTCGGTGACTGAGGTCAACGCCTTGATATGCTTGCTCTATCACTTCGGTGATAGAGGATTTAGCTTTGTGTGGTTGCCATCTTGATAGTTCCTTATCCTTGATACCCTTACTGCTTTATATTGATCATGTCTTTACTTAGTAAATAATGTATTATTTATACATGTTTTAAATAAGTTCCCGATTTGTGAAATGTTCATGTTTTATACATGCTTTAAAGGAATATATGTTTTGCCAAATGTTTATGTTTCATACCCGTTTTATATGAATACAGGATTTTGTCAGATATTCATGATTTCCTATACATTTGTAATTATGTACAATTTTGATCAGACAGCATGATTTATTGCAAGTTTTATCGTTCAGCATATTGTTATATCCTTTCACCCACCTGCCAGACCGTCGTGTCTGACCCACTACTTTGGTACTCAGGTTCAGACTTCTTCACCCGAGATGAGTGCACGTGTTGGCTTTGGAGCCACGAGCTTTCAGATTGTTTGTCGGCTATGTCATATAGACATTGAGCTTGACATCGGAATTACGTCACATTTGGGGTAGTGATCATTAGCTTGTTTTCCTGTATGGCTTCTATTAGCCTTTTCTTGGGATTTGTAATTAATACACATTGTTAATTGTAACTTGAACACATATGGGAATGTATTATCCTATTACTGTCAGCTCTGTACTTTTATTGTGATGGTTTAGATCTGTCTGAGATGGATCAATGATAAGATGACTATGCTTGGGTTGAGTGCGGTGCGGAATCCAATGGCCACGGACTTCGAGTCGCAACACCACGAAAGCTTCCGCTAAATATTCAGAGTGTGTTGGAATTTGTAATCCTCACAGATGCGGATCTTGGGAGAAACATAATCATTACTTCACGGACCCTGGGTTTGGGGTCGCGACACCCCGGGAGCTCATCGGAAACCCTCTACTACGACTACTTCAAAAAGATGAGTCTGACAGAGGAGGACCTGCAAGAAGCCCGCACTCCGCTAGTGGGCTTCAGCTCCAAGCCAGTATACCCCAAGTCCCCCTCCAAGTCCAAGTTGGGGGCGCCTCCATGACAGCTGACTTTCTAGTGGTGGATGCACCATCCCCATACAACACAATAATGGGGAGGACTTGGCTGCACAACATGGAAGCGGTGCCCTCCACCCATCACTAAAGTTCCCTTTGCAGAACGCGGATGGAAGGGTCGAGGTGATCACAGTTCGGGGCGACCAGTAGATGGCCAAATAGTGCCTAATGGCTGTGGTTCCTAGTGAAGCAGAACCGCGGAAGGTCCATATGGCTGAGCTAGAAGCAGAGCTTGAAGATGTCGGCCGAGCTCCCGAACAAAAGAGCGTCGAGGACCTCACCGAAGTCAGGATCGATCCCAACGATCCTGAGAGATATTTCCTGCTCGGCAGTCAGCTTGCAGAGGACGAAAGGGCCAAGCTGTTCGACTTCTTGTTACTGAACAAGGAGGTCTTCTCTTGGACCCCCTACGAGATTCCAGGCGTCAACCTCGAAATCATGTGCCACAAACTCAACGTGGACCCCAGGCACAAACCTATAGTTTAAAAGGCTCGCAGAACTGGGGTCCAACAGGCTAAGGCCGTGATAGAGGAGGTCAAAAGGTTGTTGGAGGCCGAAGCAATAAGGGAAGTTAATTACCCGAATTGGTTGGCTAACACAGTGGTGGTCAAGAAGAAGAATGGAAGCTGGAGGGTCTGCATGGACTTCACCGACCTCAACAAGGCCTGTCCCAAGGACGGCTTCCCGCTCCCGAAGATCGACCAGATGATCGGCGCAACCGCCCGGCACGACATGATGAGTTTCCTCGATGCCTACCGAGGTTACCATCCCCGATGTTTGGGCCAGACGAAGAAAAAGCCACGTTTATAACACCTAGAGGCATCTACTGCTACAAAGTGATGCCCGTTGGGTTAAAAAAAGTGGGGGCAACTTACCAGAGGATGGTAACCAAGATGTTCCAGGCCCAGCTCGGCAAGACCATGGAAGTACACATCGACGGCATGGTAGTCAAGTCTAAAAGGTCACAGGACCACATGGCAGACCTGAGTCAAACGTTTGCTATCCTTAAAAGGTTCCAGCTCAAGCTGAATGCGTCCAAATTCGCATTCGGTGTCGGCTCTGGCAAATTCTTGGGAAGCCTGGTCACCAGAAGAGGGATTGAAGCCAATCCAGAGCAGATCTCGGCGATCCAGGCTATCCAAAGTCCAACCACTGCGAAGCAAGTCTAAAGGCTCACAGGGATGGCGGCCGCACTTAATTGCTTCATTAGCAGAGCCTCAGACAAGTGCCGCCCCTTCTTTTAGCTTTTAAAGAAAAGGTCGAAGTTCTAGTGGACCCCGCAGTGCGACCAAGCCCTTCAGGAACTCAAAGACTACTTGTCTTCTCCCCCCTGCTGTCCACTCCGAAGTAGGGAGAGACGCTGTACTTATATCTAACAGTCTCGGATCATGCAGTGAGCTCGGTGCTCGTCAGAAAAGAAGACAGGCAGCAAAGGCCTATATACTACGCGAGCAAAATTCTGCTTGACGCCGAGACAAGATATCTGCCACTGGAGAAACTTGCACTGGCGCTCATCAGAGCTTCCCGTAAACTCTCCCATTACTTCCAGACGTACTCCATAATGGTTGTTACGGAATATCCACTTAAATCTCTTTTCAGAAAGGCATACTTCTCTGGAAGGATCTCAAAATGGGCCATCGAACTGGGGCAATATGATATCCAGTATCAACCCAGAACGACGATCAAAGCCCAGGTTCTGGCAGATTTCATTGTGAAGTTCACCTCTCCTAGTTCAGCACCGAGACAGCTTGATACCAAACTGGGGGGCAATGAGGATGAGGAAGCTGCCGAGATCGAAGCAGAGCATGAACGGTCTTGGAAACAGTTCCTCGATTCAGCATGGAAAGTCTTCGTTAACAGATCCTCAACCTCAAAAAGGTATGGCGTAGGCATCGTCCTCCAATCTCCAGATGGCCTTGTCATTGAGCAAGCCCTAACACTTGACTTCAAGGCATCCAATAACGAAGCTGAGTATGAAGCACTGATCGCGGGGCTCTGCAGTGCTAAAATCTTGAGGACACGGCAATTGGTGGTCTTCAACGACTCTCAGCCGGTGATGAGCCAACTGAGCGGAGAATACCAAGCCCGCGACGATAGGATGGCAGCCTACTTAGCTCACGCAAAGCAGCTCCTCTCTCAGTTCGAAAAAGTTGAAGTCAAGCAGATCGCAAAGATTCCAACTCTCATGCTGACGCACTCGCCAACCTGGCCTCTGCCGTCGAGGCTGGGAGAAAAAAAACTGTCGAAGTGGGAACGCTGGACAAACCGAGCACGGATCTCCAGCCACCTCGATAGGTCTTGTGCACTAACCTTGGTCCGAGCTGGATAGACCCGATCGTCACCTACCTAAGAGATGATCAGCTTCCTGAAGATTAGAGTGAGGCTCACAAAATCAGGCTGAAGGAAGCTCGATTTTGGTTATCTCCTGATGGCAAACTCTACAAAAAGTCCTACACTAGCCCCTACCTCCAGTGCGTTCACCCAAGTAAAGACGAAGACTTCCTTTATGAAATCCATGAAGGAATCTGTGGCATTCACAATGGAAGTCGGTCACTGGCGTATCGGACTATCAGCGAAGGCTATTGGTGACCCTACATGCAAAAGGACGCTCAACTCTATACCAGAAAATGTGAGAAGTGCCAGAAGTTCTCTCACTCCCTCCATCAGCCAGCGCAGAACCTGAGCCCACTTTCTAGTCCATGGCCTTTTGCCCAGTGGGGGTTAGACCTAGTAGGCCACTTCACTGAGCTCCAGGGAATAAGAGGTGGCTAATAGTAGCAACCGGTTATTTCACCAAGTGGATGGAAGCCGAAGCACTGTCTTCCATCACCGAGCAGGACATGAAAAACTTCGTGTGGAAGAACATCGTCACAAGATTTGGAGTACCTCGAGCCCTGATCTCGGATAACGGGACCCAGTTCGACTCCAATTTCTTCAAAAACTTCTGCCAAGAGCTCGAAATCAGAAACCATTATTCCACTCCAGCTTACCCATAAAGCAACGGTCAGGCTGAAATTTCCAACAAAGTGGTGCTCGACGGACTCAAGAAGAGGCTCGACCGAGCTAAAGGAAGAGGGGTGGAAGAACTTTCGAATGTTATGTGGGAGTATAGGACTACCCAAGGCGCTCCACTTCGCCAACACCTTTCTCCCTGGCCTATGGGATGGAAGCCGTGATCCCACTCGAGGTCGGCCTCCCCACTCTCAGGTCAGAACTGTTTGACCAAGGCCAAAACGAAGTAAACCTCGCCAAAGAACTTGATCTGGCTGAAGAACGAAGGGATGCAGAAGCCATCCGCTTATTTTCTTACCAGTAGCAACTGGCCAGAGGGTATAATCAAAGGGTCCAAGAAAGGAAGTTCTCAATTTGAGAATTGGTCTTGAAGAAGACACTTCCTGCAGATAAGAATACCAGCGAAGGAAAACTGGCACCGAACTGGCACGGGCCATTCAAAGTGATCTCGGCCACTGGACAGTTAGCTTATAAGCTTGAGGACATGGAGGGTAAGGAGCTACAACGTCCATGGAATGTCGCCCACCTCAAGAAGTATTATTTTTAGACTGTACTCAATCTTTGAAATCAATAAAATTAATTCTTGTAGAAGGATGTGTTTGTTGCTTTCAAATATTGGCCAAGTTACGGAACTCGAAGTTTGCACCTAGCTCGGTTATGGAACCAGCTATATCGGCCCGGTTAAGGAACCAGCCATCACAGTTTTGGGTATAAACTCGATTTCTTAGTTCTGGTTGCGGAACCGAACTTAATCGCTTGTACTGATCTGGTTGAGAACCGAACTCATCTACTTATCTTGCTCTGGTTATGGAACCTAGCTCGATTACTTATCTTGCTTTGGTTATGGAACCTGGCTCCATTATTTATTTTGCTCTAGTTGTAGAACCGAGCCCAATTATTTATTTTGCTCTGGTTATGGAACCTGGCCCAATTACTTTGTTCAGGTTGCGGAACCGAACTCGATCGTTTATCTTACTCCTAGCTCGGCTGTTCTGGTTGAGGAACTGAACTCAGCCATCTAGTTGAGGATCCGAGCTCAGTTACTTATCTTATTCTGGATGGCCAAGAATGAGAGAGAGAAATGAATAATTGTATTCATCAAAACAAAAAACATACAAGCAGACACACGTTGCAAATGGAAATGAAGAAGAAGGATTGTATTCATTATATGAAGGTATTTACATCTGAACAAAAATTGTAATTTACAGTTCAAGTTCCCCAAGTACAAAAAAGAAACAGAAAATACATCAAGAAGCATTTTTGTCAGCCACCCCGGCACCGGCATCTCGGGCTTCATCTGCAGGCGTCTCAGTCGCGGCTATGGCAGGAGGAACCCCCGAGGAGGAAGGAGTCGGAGCAGCGGAGTCGGAGGGAGGCTTGAGGGGTGGAGCGAAAGCTGGACTAGGGCTCGGGAGCGGATGACTCAAACTTGGGAGGGTTCTGGAATATGAGGTGATCTTCGGAGATCCCCACCTCCTTCAGTGCAGCCCTGCACCCAAGCTCGAATAACGTTTGACTCGGCCAATCTATTTGAGCCACATAATTTTTCATCGCAGCGTCCACTCCATCCTGAAAGGCGACGTCCACCTCGGCTTGCAGCGATTCTTCGAGGTTAGCCCTTTCCTTTGCCGCGGCATCTCTCTTAGCTTGCAGCGAGGCTTCAGCGTCAGTTTTTAGTTTCGCCAGGGCTTCCAGCTCGGTCTTCTGTTTCATCATCTCAACCTTTAGCTGGGCAGCCCTCTTTGCCTTCACCTGGCCGCCCCCTCAGCTCATGCGTTTCGGCCTTTAGCCTTATGATTTCGGCCACCGCCGAGTCTATCTCTGCAGTGTGTTTATCATTCCTCTCCTCCAACTCCCTCGACTCCTCGTTGTTTGCCTCCAGGGCGGACGCGAGTTTCCTTTTCTCCCCCTCTAGTTGGGAGACCCTGGAGGTGCTCCGAAGGGCTCTCTTCAATACCACTTGAAGCCTCTGTACATTCTGCAAAAGAAGACAAATGTCAGATAGGGAATCGAAGTCAAACACTTCAACAAAATTCATTTAAGAGCAAGACTCACCGCGATGAATGCCTGCATGGACGTCATCAGCAACCCCACATCCTCAGCCTTCCAGTGCCTCTCCATGTCACGAGGGAGGGCACAGGCCCTGGAGAGTGCAGCGAGGACAGAGGAACTGACAGCCAGCCAGTCCTCCACCGTCAACGGCCTCCTAGGCTTAAACATCAGGTTTGGCATCCATGGATCTGGCCCGATGAGCCGAGACGAGGGATCCGGCCCGGGGCCCCGCTCTGCCAACCCTTCCAACCGGGCCCTTTTTCCGGGGGAACGCTCCTCTTCTCGGAGTCTTGCTCTGCCGGCCCTCCAACCTGGGCCTCTTCTCTGCCGGAACTCCCTTCTTCGGGACGTTGGCGGGGCGCCGCTGAGCTCCGCTTGAGGAAGCATCGGGCGTGGCAGAAGACCCAGCTGCGCCAGAGGCCGTGGAAGTGGGGACGGAGCCGGTGGCTAGGGGCAGAGAGATTGGAGGAGCTCGGCCCCCGAATACTTTGGACTTTAGGTCCTCGGTTTGTAGAGGGGGCCAACGTCGTTCCAGCGGCATCTCTTCTTCTTCGGAACTCGAGGTGGGGTACGCTTCTACGGTCTATTGAGGGTCAGTGGGTTCCTACTCGGCTCCCAAGGTGGAAGGTCCAGCTCCCAGGGTTAACATGGGCTTGACATCGGCGGGCTCTTCAATCAGCGGAGATGATCCGGTCCTCCTCGGGATGAAGGAGCGGTACCGAGGCTCGTATCCAAGAAGATCCCATGCCGCCCGACTGTGATGGCCCTTGTACGCCTTCACCACCCTCAACCAGTCGTTGTTCCTCCTCCACCTGACCTGATTCGCTTCTTTCTTCCTCTGGCTATGACCTGCTCGGCAAGAAAAACTGTGAGCTCTGTGGAAATAAAGATAGAGAAAAAAAGACAGGACTGTGAACTCAGTATTTACTTGGGCTGGTCCAGAGGCGACAGGGGACCTTGTGCGCCGTCGCTTTTGTAAGCTCGGATTCTCCGAACTCCCAGCTTCCGGAGACGAACAGATTGTCGTCCCCGGCGTGTTTGTTTGAATCCTCCAGATCGTGAACGAATGACTCCTTCCTCGGCTTCCCTCGAAGATAGTTGCAGTCGACACTTCCCATGGACTTGCACAGATCGTACACGTCCTCGATGTCATGGACACTGAGGTCGATCCCCAGGATTTTATTCAATTTGACGGTGCCCATTATTACTTTGAAGCTATTGGGCATTAACTGGCAGGGGCATATATTCCACTTCCGAAAACAGGTCCTCAGAAGCAGATGGATGGGAAACCTAACCCCACCTTCTAATATTCCAACTAGGGGGAATGGCATCCAGCCATTCCGGAAGGATCGACCATCAAAGGCATCCTCCGGGTCATCTACCCTAATCAGGACGTCCTCTGGGATCCTATACATGGTTCTAAACCCCTTTATGGCCTGAGGGGTATCTACCCAGTGCCTGTATACTCCCATCTCTAAAAACTAGGATGAAGGACGGAAAATAGAGGAAAAGAGGACAGAAATCCTATAGGGTGGGAATCCTAACAGAGGTCCTAGGAAGGATAGAAAGGGCGGAAGATAAGAAAGGAGAACGGAAGAAAGACTCATGAAGTCGAAAAATATGCGAAGGGCTCCGGGAGAACAGATCGGAGATCTCTTTTCATAGGGGGTCTCTTTCGCAAATAGGGCTCTCTCTCTTCTGAACGTAAAAATAGGAAAAAGAGGAGGAGAGGACCTGTATAAATAAGGTAAGAGGGGCGGCCTTTTGGATTTCGAGGACATACATTCAAACCATCGCTTCAGAAACCGTACGTGTCGCTTCGTAACAGCCGTACAACTGATCAGATAATGACACGTAGCAGTGACGATGCGCCTTCCGCGGTAATCCAGCCCGGGTAATCGATCATCTCGGGCAGGCGAAGCGACATCGACGCGTTTTGGCAGGTGAAGAGATCTGATTAGGACCAGATGTTAGCAATCAATGTCAAGATAAAGAGCTACGAGCTCGGCGTTCAGGATACTCCCTAATACTTAGCTCCCGACCTCAGAAAGTTGGAGAACTCTCAAGAGATCAGGAGCTAGGGGCCATTGTGTGGGGGGTTTTCATGATACCGAGGTTACTCCTAGTTTTGGTAAATTTACCGACCAGGTTTACCTTGATCTCGGCTTCGTTCAGCTCGGCAATTGTGCCAGCTGGCAACGAGCTCGAGCTGGCCTCGGTGAGGGTACCGGCCACGCTTCTCTGAGCTCGGCCTTGTGCATCTCGGCAGCAGTGCCTGAACTTGCGCACCCCCAACCTCGGTGACTTCTCCAGTTCGGTCCAATTGGCTGAGGTGAACGCTGTCAAGTCCCAATTATGTGATGGGACAGCTATGTTGCAGAGCGTATTGTCAGTTAGGATGGCCACCGGATATCGATAAGGGGTTATCCCTATCCAAAGATCACGTCCACATTTATGTGTGGGATTGAGGAACAATTCGATGGGACAGTACCCTCACCTACCTCCACTGAGGATACGAGGTGTGGGCTGATGGGACAGTGCTCTCACCTACCTCCACTAAGGGAGCTTTTGATGGGACACTCGTCTATATATATGCATGGGTATGACCCATGGAGAGGTACGCATAATGCAAGACACGCTATAGACACCCTGAACTCTCTTCTTTCTTACCCACTCTCCCTTTGTTCAGTGACTGCACTAACTTAGGCATCAGAGTGCCTTCGGCTGACTGCAGCCATGGGCTCTGACCTTTGTTCCTCCTTCCCGTTTCAAGTTTAAGGCATTTAATCTCTCCAAAGAAGTTTAGCAGAAGCATCACAAGTTCAACACTCGCCTAATCAAGTCCGTATTATTTAGGCACTTACAATGGTGGAGTAACCAATCGCTTGGAGATTGCTTCCAATTCGCCACCAATAATCAAAATGTCATCCAATGACAAGTATATAACTACTCTTGCTGCTTCGACCTAAAGGCATATTTCACATGCCGAGGATAAACCAATTTCACGTATGGCCTTGTGAGATTCCCATGTTAAAATAATTTGTATACATTTATCCTCATGATATTTGCACCAATAAATCCGTAGATTACATGGAAAGCTCTTCATACTTCCCGTCGTTGAGGAACATAGCATTACATCCACTAAGTGAAACTACAGATTCTCACAACCAACCCTTGCTCTTAAGATTTACATGGACTGGAATTTATGCCCGGAGGGATAATCTCCACTTAACCAAATCCTTCCATTTCTAATGCCTATGCCACCCAGATAAATTTAAATATATTTGCTGAAGTCACCAATCGATGTAATAAATCACTCTCACCCATTTAAATTTAGGCACATAAAACAATCAACATATTATTGAGTGTACAATAAATATCACTCAACCACACTTCTAGTTATTTTGAAATAAAAAAAGATTATGCAGTCATTTTCCACCCAGACATGATTCACATACACCATGGTCTGGTGTCGCAACCCCGGACCGGGTCACCGACCTAATCCGGGATCGGGACGGGTTTAGATGATAATGAATGAAAGAATAAGAGTGCCATGGATGTTGCCATGCCAACTGCATTGTTTATATTGGCACGTACGTACATGGATTAATAAGAATATTATACCATCCGTGTATGCGACTTCCCACAGGTGTCCGCGGTGAGGATATCACACATACATAACATTTTCTTTTAAGTGCAGAAGCGTGTAGCAAATCGAACATGTAATTCATTTCTACCAACCAAACTGATAACAACATATATAAAACATAATATCATAGTGCGCAATATTCACAAGCAGTTTCCCCAAAGTAAAGTTAAATGTTTATACAAAAAAGTTAGTTAATTATCATTCCCCAAAAATAAAGGCCAACATAGGCTTGTACAGCCAAAATAAAAATCCCAAAATATGTATCCACAATCCCAAAATATGTCGTATCTCGAGGCTCGATCGAACGTCTAAACGACGTCGTCAGCCCGCCATTCATCTACTCGTTGCGGCTCTCTGACCGCCTCCTCATGCTCCTCCTTGGGGTAACAGATGTTTGGACCTGACTACCAAAAAATTGGTCAGACACGACGGTCTGGCAGGTGGGTGAAAGGATATCACACATAATAATAGAATTTACCTTGGAAATCATTAAAACTTGTTTCAAACAACATTTTTCATAAAAGAAGTATGTCACTGGTTAGGAAAACACATGTGCAATATAAAAGCATGTAAGTGTACTAAGGTACAGGGAACTGGCAAGATGGCAACCACACAAAGCTAAATCCTCCATCACCGAAGTGATGAGAGCACATTAGGACGTTGATCTCTAACACAAGAGGTGATGAGAATCAACGAAATATATACATAATAATAATTATATGGGACGGGACCATGGTAGTGAGCCGGGTATCGGGACGAGACGAGATCCAGACTGCAGCTGGCGGGATGGGAGGGGGACCTCTAAGTTGATGGATCAGGCCGACAAGGTCGTCCAAG
Organism: Umbellularia californica; assembly: GCA_028538565.1. NCBI lineage: Eukaryota > Viridiplantae > Streptophyta > Magnoliopsida > Laurales > Lauraceae > Umbellularia > Umbellularia californica. Next base: position 34,487,168 of record JAPQWN010000005.1, on the reverse strand, counting down.
CTTAGTGGTGCCGACTCATGGGTCATATGCAAGCAATCGGGACATGTATAAAAATACATATGATGTAAATGCATAAACGGGCGGGACGGGGAGCTCATAGACACAAATATCACTTACATATCGGGCAATGCACAACAGGGCTAGCAAAATGCTACAAATATAATTTCCATGTTTTCGGGCATGACAAATCATATAGCAATAATTTTCAAGAAGCATAAATATAAAAGGATTCGGGTAAAATAGAACACAACTCTATTTCCAAAATTTCCGAGCCAAGTATTCGGAATTCAAGATTACACCAGTGTGAATAAAGGTCCCCGTATGTCAATTCCGTTATAAACTTGGTACTCATTGAGTTTTGGAGACATCCAAGCTCCCTATGCACCTTGGTAATTTCAAAGCTTCGATGAACCGTCGTGATGGGGTTTCTTTCTCAAACGGGTTCCATACATTGTCTCCCAGGTCTCCCATCACAATTGGGCTCTCAATAAACCTCCTCCATACATTTAAACATCATATCCAGGCCTTCAACACAACCCAGGTTGACAGTACCCACCACTCGAGCGGACATGAAGTTCGCTCGAGCGAAGGACTTTCTACAAGGGTTCGCTCGAGCGGACCTACCCAAATCAGGTTGGCTCGAGCGAACAGTCAAGGTCGCTCGAACTAACTATCTTCTGGATGGGGTTCGCTCGAGCAAACTGTCACAGAACTAATTTTATGAACAGTTCGGCCCCTTCATTTTTCCTTCTTACAAATCTCTTTGAGCCTCAATCCTACACCTAAATGAGTGGCTTAAATCCTCTATTAAATCCCACACAAACCACCATCAAAACTCCACAACCATCCATCCAAACATCTCCTTCCCAACCACATTCAACCACAAGAGAAAGGGAAGAAACCCATCATTCACAAAGATTCATTTGTGCTATATCCAAGTGATAAATAAAAGGCTATAGGCCAACATTTCCAAGTAATTAAATGAATTACCAAGACTCTTTCATATGTGCATTTCAAAATCAATGAAATCAATAAGGATGAGCATGAATGAAAGATAATAAAACCATCCACATTTTTCATAAAACATTTTAAACACTCAAGATATCTATTCATCCACTTGCCTTAGGTCTCTAACAAGTCAAAGATGCTTCTAATCTCCCTTTCTCAAGGCCAACCTACAACACATCCAAAAACTCCAAATACAAACCCTAAATGGTCAAAACCATAAATGGAAAAGAAAGAGCTTACAACAAGAGAGGGGAGGGTTCTCTAGGGTGAGAAGAAACCAAATCTAAGAGATTGGAGACGAAGCTTACTTGTTGGTTCTTCAAATGGACAAAGTTAACTCAAAGAAGATCTTGGAATGAGTAGTCTCCTCCACAAATAGTATCAAGAGAGAGCTCTTATGCTGAGGAAGGAGAAGATGACTTGCATTTTGCTATTGGTTCAAGATTGATGGAGAATTGGTGATGGAGGAGCAAGAAGGAGAAGAAGAAGAGAGAAACCGTAGCTTAGAGTTGGATTTGAACTGGAGAAGGGGATAAGGGAGAAGGGTTCTCCTTTTATATCAAGTGAGAGTGGGCTCCAGCACTAGTAAATCTTATCGGGCTAAAATCATGACTTTTGGGACCTCGGGTGAGTACGACGAAGAAGGGAAAAATGATCGTTAAAAAATCTAGTTCCTAAAAAGTATATATTTCAAGGGTTTTGGAGACGTCAAATTTTGTGTCCAGATTTGGTGTAAAAAGATTGTTTTGCCCTCAATGTTGCAAAACTCCGGTTTCAGTGTTTCGAACGGGAACGGGATCAACACAAAAGTTGAAGGGATTAACAAGGTGAATCTAACGGGGTCAAAACGTGAATTATTGGAATCTCGATTAATCCCCCATATACACGCAAAGTCATAAAAAGAACCCCCAAAGGGTCCCTCTAATTAAAAAGGCACTCAAAACTCCCTAAAGCTATATCAAAAGCTATTCTATCCCCAACTTAACCAAAATTTATAAACCTTGCTTAGAACTAAAACACGACTTAATTAGAGCTAATCGTGGTCACTCGGGTCAGGGTCTTACATCCTTCACCCTTTAGGGCATTTGGTCCTCTAAATGAAAAATACAACTCACCTCAGGTAGTAGACGTGGGTACTTTTTCTGGATTTGATCTCGTAGTTCCCATGTCGCTTCTTCCGGTCCATGGTTTTCCCAAAGCACTTTCACCCCCAGTGAATAGTCCGTGTTCTCAGCTCTTATTCCTTTGTATCAATGATTTGAACATGCTTCTCGACATATGTAGAATCTTCTCTGACTTCCAAAAGTTCATAACGGAGTACTTGTGAAGGGTCGTGAACGTACTTCTTCAACATTGATACATGGAAGACATTGTGTACGCCGGAGAGTTCGGGTGGTAAAGCTAATCTATAAGCCACATCGCCAATCCTGCTCAAAATGTCATAAGGCCCAATGTATCTCCTGGATAGCTTACCTTTTGGTCCAAACCTTAATGTTCCCCTAGTAGGTGACACCTTCAAGAAAACCTTGTCTCCTTCTTTGAACTGTAAATCCCTTCTGTGAGAGTCTGCATAGCTTTTCTATTTACTTTGGGCTATTTTCAGACGCTCTTCGATCAATTTGATTTTGCCACTTGTTTCACTCACTATGGCTGGTCCATGGAAGCTGCGAACGCCTACTTCCTCCCAACATACAGGTGTCCTACACCTTCTGCCATACAAAGCCTCGAAAGACGCCATTCCAATTCTTGAATGGTAACTGTTGTTGTAAGCGAACTCACACAATGGTAAAACCTCATCCCATTGAGTCTTAAAGTCCAACACACAAGCATGGAGCATATCCTCGAGGGTCTGAATTGTTCTCTCTGATTGGCCATCTGTTTAAGGGTGGAAAGCTGTGCTGAACTGTAACTTCATACCCATGGATTCATGCAATGTCTTACAAAATCTCAAGACAAATCTACTGTCTCTGTCAGATGTGATAGGAACTGGTTGTCCATGTCGATTAACAATCTCATTGACAAATAACTCTGCCAAAGGTAACATGTGCATTTTCTTCCCTGTCCTCATAGGAAGGAAATGAGCTGACTTGGTGAGTCGGTCCACAATGACCCATATCGCATTGTTGCTTCTGCTGGTTCTCGGTAGTCCCGAAACAAAATCCATGGTAATGTGCTCCCATTTCCATTCCGGGATCTCTAACGGTTGTAACAACCCTGGAGGCTTCTGGTGCTCTGCTTTCATTAACTGACAAGTCATACATCAGGAGACAAATGTTGCAATCTCTCTCTTCATATTGTTCCACCAAAATCTGCCCTTCAAGTTTTGATACATCTTGGTACTGCCTGGGTGCATGGAATACTTCATACTGTGAACCTCGATCATGATGTCATTCCTCAAATCTTCAATGTTAGGCACACATAAACGGTCACGATAGTATAAGACTCCATCCACACTACGAAAGTCGGGACGCTCTGCTACGTGCTCTGAAATCTTGGCCAACTCCAGATCCTGTAATTGACTATCTTTAATCTTCTGGATGAAGGAAGGCTTGGACACTGACATGTTGGCCAATATTACACTTTTCCTTAGTGGCTGTAGGTCTACTCCCAACTCCTCAAATTGTTCAAAGATACAAGTGCCACTTAAATTTGCCAAACCTATTGATTTTCTGCTCAAGGCATCGGCAACTACATTTGCTTTCCCCAGGTGATACTTGATCGGAAAGTCATAATCTTTAATATATTACATCCATCTTCTCTGTCTCATGCTCAGCTCCTTCTGAGAAAACAAATACTGTAAGTTGCAGTGATCAGAGTGGACTTCGAGCTTCTCTCCATAGAGGTAATGTCTCCATATTTTCAACGCAAAGACAACCGCCGCCAACTCAAGATCATGGGTTGCATAGTTCTTCTCATGATCTTTCAACTGCCAAGATCCATAAGCCACAACTTTCCCATCTTGCATCAACACACAACCAAGTCCAACAATCGAAGCATCGGTAAAAATAGTAAGACCGTCGCTTCCAGATGGTAACGTAAGGACCGGTGCTGCAGTTAATCTCTTTTTCAGCTCGTGGAAACTCGTCTCACACTGGTCCGTCCACATAAATGGTGCATTTTTCCTGGTTAACTTCGTCAATGGTGACGCAATCGATGAAAATCCTTGTACAAATTTCCGGTAATACCCTGCCAATCCTAGAAAACTTTTGATTTCTAATACATTCTTCGGTCTTTCCCACTTCACCACTGCCTCAATCTTGGAAGGATTTTCTAACAATCCTTCTTTGGAGATGATGTGACCCAAAAATGCTACCTGTTTAAGCCAGAATTCACACTTATTGAGATTTGCATACAACTGGTTTTCTCTTAGAAGTTGCAGTTCTATCTTTAAGTGCTCTTCATTTCTTCTCTGGTCTTGGAGTACACTAAAATGTCATCAATAAATACTACTACAAACTGATCCAGATACCAAGTAAATATCTTGTTCATTAATGCCATGAATACTGCCGATGCGTTAGTCAACCCAAATGGCATCACTAGGAACTCACAGTGCCCATATCTCTCGGAAAGCTGTCTTCGGTACATCTGACTCTCTACCTCTCAGCTGATGATAACCGGATCTCAAGTCAATCTTCGAGAAATAGGTAGCACCTTGTAACTGATCAAACAATTCATCTATCCTTGGCAATGGGTATTTGTTCTTGATAGTCACTTAGTTCAATCTTCGGTAATCAATGCACAGCCTCATAGAACCATCTTTCTTTTTAACAAACAAAACTGGGGCTCCCTATGGTGAAATGCTAGGGTCTAACAAAACCTTTATCTAACAATTCTTGTAATTATATCGTCAATTCTCCTAATTCCGTCGGAGCCATCCTATATGGTGCAATAGAAATCGAAGTGATCCCCAGTAATAACTCAATGGCGAAATCAATTTCTCTGATGGGTGGCAATCCTGGAATCTCTTCTTGAAAAACATCCGGAAATTCCCAAATAATAGGGATCTCCTCCACCCCTTTGGACCGTTCATCCTCCGTGATAAACGCCAAATAGGCGTCACATCCACTCTTCAAAAATCTATCAGCTTTCAATGATGAGATAATCCCTGCACAAGGATTCCTCCTTTCTCCTTGAAACAATACTCCTACAGGTGTTTCATCTAATTTGAAGGTGAGGGTCTTATGGAAACTGATGGAACGCGCTCCGAATGCCGTGGGTGCTACCGGGGTCGGCGGACGTGGGAGTCCGTCGGGTCCGGCCCTTTCACGCCCGGGGGGCATGAAGCGTGCATCAACATTTCTTTTGTGTGGGTGTGCCAGATTTTCTATTTTACTTGGAATTGCAAGTGGTAATCCGGAGATCAACCTTCGCAAGTAAAAAGGAAATCAACTTCTTTCAAGTTTTCCATTGCACAAATATTTAAGAAAAGAGACATTTTCTTGGTTTGCCGTAAAAGGTGATTTTGTTTGGCATTTATAACCGATTTTGGCGTTTATAGCCGATTTACAATTCTCATCAATAATGAAAGACAAGAGTTGTGATTTTTGTCTCTTTTAGAAAAATACAAACTACAATGAAAAGCAAGAAAAGGAGGATCTAACTTCTCAGGAGATTGTGGGGGACTCGTTCAGATTGACGGTCGCAAGCCATGTATGGGCTTCGCCATCATCCATGCAGATGAGAACAGAGGATGCTCTTGATTCGCTTGGCTTGGCTATAACCTCAGATTTTTAGAGGACAAAGACCAAGAGAAGGTCCTATGTCCAATAAAAAGCTAAGTAGACGGGCTGAAAAGCCACGTCTAAGCCATGGGAGGCAGCGGGAGAAGGCAAGGACCTTGGGGGGGGGGGGGGGGGGGGGGGTACCCCCCAAGGGACTTTTGTCACCTTGTAGTGGTGGCCGGTGCAGAACTTCAGCAGAGTTTTTCTCTCTTTTTCTTTCTCTCAGATTTCTGGATCTGTGGTGCTTTGGAAGTGATCTCCGATTGATCGATCCGGATTTCAATGGAATGCTCTCCTATTTATAGGCTTTTGGTAGCCATTTAGGAGAGTTTATGGGCTTTAATGGCTTTAATGGGAGGAGTTACAAGATTTATTTCTTGATTTTGTAACTCCTTTTTCCTTGAATCTGATTGGCCGATGGAGATTAAGGGTTTTTAATCACCTTAATTACCATAATGGGAGGAGTTTCATGGGTTAAATGCCATGAATCAATTGACTTGTAACTCCCAAATGCTTGCTTCTGATTGGGCCGTCCAAAGAAATGAATTAATGACTGCAATAAAGCTAGTCAATTAACCACATTAATTGGTCGCCGAGCAGTCGAAGAGTCGCGGGCCGTGCCGTGTCTTCTGGAATTCTTCTGGCGATGATCATCGATGGATCTTCATGCTGATCGACATCGGATGAACATGTAACTTCAAACAGTGATAGCTAAGAGCAGGCCGGTGACATCTGTCCTGTCGATTTTTCGATCGATTGGGCGGAAAGTACACTTTTTTGGTCGACCGGTTGGCGATCAATGTTGATTTTGATACTTTTGGAGGTTGACCCGTGATTTTGACGGATGTCGGAGGACATGAGTCAATTTCAAGCACTAAAAATCACATTTTCAGGAAACCACAGGGGCCAAAGTGCGCGAAACGCGAAAAAGGACGGAAAAACGGGTCACCGGCGAAAAATCCGGTGACCCGGACTTCCATGGTCACCAGAGATCCTGGGCCATGGTCGCAGGCTGCGACCCTGGGGGCTTTTCCCCTGTTTTTGGTCCGTTTTGTGGTCTTTTTCGTCGCCGTTTTCTTCTGTATTTTTCCTGACATTTCTTCTCATTTATTGGCTTGATTTCCCTGTAGAAAACCTGATGAGAATCCTTGCATTTTTAGAGTGCAATGTGTGGGTCCATTGAAGTGGTTTGGATTTTTGCGGAATGTCAATTTCAAGATTTTGGCTCAATTTGGTATATGAGGCTGGATGGTTTGATTTTTGGAAGCTCATGGGGCTTGGAATTTTTTTGTATGGTTCAATCAACTCAAAAAAGGCATGGAACCATTTTTGTATGCTCTTGGTAAGAGGGATTTTTTTTCTGACTAAAAGCCCATTTTTTTTTTCTTATAGTGCCTAGGTGGTCAAACCTGGCTCATATGGGCTAGCCCATGGGACCTTAAGCTTTTTAGGATGGCTTAGATCTCATGTGGGGCCATTTTTGTAAAGAATATCTAAAGATATCTCATTTGGATAGAGAATATCTAAAAATATCTTTATGGGAGAGAATCTCTCATATTCCCTTAATTTGGGAGAGAATATCTCAAGGTATCTTTCTTTTTGGGAAAGAATCTCCAATCTCCTATTTTGTTGGAGAGAATCTCTCATTGATTGATTTTGGGAGAAAATCTCTCAAAGACATCTTTCTTTTTGGGAAAGAATCTTTCTAATTCCTTCTCTTTTGGTAAGGTTACTAATTAGTAGCACTTACCTTTCTTTTTTTGTTTCCTTCTTTGATTTCCTCTCTTCTATAAAAGCAAGGAGGAGGCTAGATCTCTTGCCCTTATTGCTTTCTTTTGCAATAATCTCAAGAGAGATCCAAGACCAAGAGTTCTTCTTCTTCAAGGATCTTCAAGCTTTTTCCTTCTTCTTCTCCATCAATGGCTTCAAGTAAGTTTTCTCTCTTTTTCTTTCAAGAAAACTCCATGTAGAGAATAGGATGGAAAAAAAAAGTGTCTCTTCTCTTTTTTTTTTTCTTTTTTCTTTTCTTTCTATTCTTCTTCTTTTTTTTTCTTTTCCAAGTGATTTCTTTTTTTTTCCACGCGTGTCTCTTTTTTTTTTTTTTGGGTTTTTTCTTTCTTCTTTTTTTTTTTGTTTGAGAAAGTTTCTTCTTTTTTTTGTTCTTTTCTTTCTCCCTTTTTTTTTTTGAGAAAGTTTCTTTTTTTTTTCTTTTCTTTTTTGTTTGAGAAAGTTTCTTCTTTTTTTTTTATTCTTTTCTTTCTCCCTTTTTTTTGAGAAAGTTTCTTTTTTTTTTTTTTTTGTGCTCATCATGATAATGCGTTTTTTATGCAAATCTAGATGTTCATGCATGTACTTTTTGTAGATTGAGCATGATAGCATACCTGAAAATCTTTGCAAATTTGGGAATTTGGAGCTCGCAGCGATGTTGAGCCCTTCTTGATTTTGCGGAGATTTTGAGGTTTCGAAAGTTTGGAGTTTCGGAGCTCGCAGCGATGTTGAGCCCATCTTCAAAACTTTCTATTTCTTTCGGGGTATTTCCCTTTTCTTCGGAATTGCCCCGGAACCATGCCAAAATTTCGCCAGATTTGCTTTTAGCGAAATTCTATCATTTTGATGATGATCTTTTTTTTTTCTTTTCCAACCTTTGCAGGTGGTTCCTCCAGAACGAACAAGGGTAAAGAGCCTGCTACAAGCGTACCTCGTCGATCCGCCAGATCTTCTAATGTGGCCGTTCAGCAGGCCTGGGAGAAGGTCCAGTTTGTTGAGAAGAACTTGGAAGAGTGCGATTCCCTCAATCGCGATGAGATGAGACAGCGATTGATCGCTCTCAAGAATGAGGAGTTCTATAAGATCATGGTAAGCAACCGTCCTTGGGTTATGGATGATCTGAGGGTTTTACCCAAGCCTACCTTCTTCTTTGGAGATGCAGTCCCTGACGACTTGACATACCAAAGGAGATGTTTTTAGTTCTCTTACACAGCAGATGGTGATGAGAGAACTATTTCTACCCGGTCGTCTTTTGATCGGACCATCTCGATCCTGAGCCTTTCTTCCATGTGCCCTAAGAGGGAAGATCCTCCGAGCTGGGTGAAGAGGACCAGTGTGATCAAGACCGGGGTTTTTGTCGGCGGTCCCTCCGGATATGCGGAGAAGTCGCCTGCCCAAATGGACATGTTGATGCCAGCCAGTGGCTACCAGGGCTATGATTATCTGTCGGTCGATTTGGGACCGGTGCGCCTTGGCGTTTTCAGCGGTGACGGCAGCAATTGGGTGAAGCCTTTTCGACTTCGTGGCCGTTCAGTGTTGACTCCGATTGGAAGTCGTGGACTGATCGCGTCTTGCTGATTGGTGGCACCATTTTGAAGGAAGCCGGGATTTTTGACGCGGTCCGTGCTTTTAGGGAGACCGTGGCTTTTTCCGACGAGGCCTTCATGGCCATGTTGGAATCATTTCTCCCACAAACCAATACATTCGTTGTAACGAATGGTGAGATTGGTTTTTCCTTGAAGGAGTTGAGCGCCATCACCGGATTGCCCATCCTTGGCAAACTCTACGAGGAGTTCATGCCGATTGACAGCGTCCTTGAGGAGCAGTCAGAGGAGTTCAGGCTCATATACTTTCAGCTCGTCACCTTCTATGATTTTTTGAAGGAGGGTTCGAAAGTCAGGTCCAGCAGTTGGAAGAGTTATGGCTCTTCATTCTTCAACTTCTTTGACAGCAAAGAGTCTTCTGATAGCATGACCCGGGAAGACAGAAAGAAGACTTCGGCCATGCAGGAAGAGTTGAAGGGTTTCTTCGCGAGCACAGATGTCATTTGTTCTGACATTGCACTGCGGAGAGATCTTGCTGTTTACCTCACTTATTGGCTAGGTGAAGCTGTGTTTGCTGGTGGAGATGGGACGCACATCAGGCCGCATTGTATTTTTCCGGCTTGTCAGATGGCGTTTGTCGCGCCCCCAAAACCGGGATCCGATCTCGGGGAGCGAGCATGGGGAGAATTTGTATTTTTCCCCTCCCAGGATCCGCGTGTGTGAGGATAACAAATTCACAACACATCAAAATATTTCGCGGAAGCTATACGAGACGTTACGACCCGGAATCCGTATCCATCGGGTTCCGTGTCGTACTCAATCGGTCAGCACAAAATTGTCATAGACATATTTAAATTCAGACTGGAACAATTCATAATATCAAGATATACAGAGCTGACAGCAACAGGCTTATCATTACCCAACATATTCAAGTTACAAATTAACAAGTGCATTAATTACAATTCCCAAGAAACAGGCTAACAAAAGCCGTACACAATAACAGGCTAGAACAAATACTACCCAATGGTGTAACGTAACTCCGGAGTCAAGCATGACGTCTACATGACATCGCTGACACAACAAGCTGCAAAACTCGTGGCTCAACAGCCCTCTGCACGCGAACTAGATCAAAACAAGGACCTGCTATCTAGAGCACCAAATAGAAGTGTATCAGACACGACGGTCTGGCAGGTGATCAAAATAGGCAAGAGCATAAACAAAATCAAGGTTTAAAGGAAACAAGAACTAAAAACACTTCATTGAACTTGAAACAAGTTTACAAGATTTAAAAACAATGCATGAACATGATGCTTATCAGGAAATCATTAGTGCATGCACGATATACGGAACAAGACATGAATACATATAATATCATGATTAGTAAAATCCACAAAGAGCCCATCCTTTCTCCATCATACATGATGATAAGAGTAAGCACGCAAGACAAGCACGACAAGAAACAAGATCCCACGCCACACAAGGTAGACGGGGTATCCGGCCGCGGAACCGGACCACGAACACGCACGATGTGTCAATTCAAGACACGACTAGTCTGCAGACAGTCCACGAGTTTAAGGACCCCCAGGTAGTGGATCAAGCTAAAAGGGCGGTCCAAGCTCAGTGAAATCACTTATATCATGAATGCATAAAACATGGCGATACACGTTCGAGAGCACGACAAAACAAGAGGGAAATCATTTGTCAAACACGTCACGACAAGGCTAGCACGATAGCATAATATAAAATGCTTAACAAACTGAAGAAATGATTCCCTTTTTCTTTCTTGGAACACGATTCTTGAAACACATCTTAAATACCAGCTTATACTTGAAATTCGGGCAAATACACGATGAAACACGAAGTATCAAAACAAGATTCTTGGTTCTTGAAACAAATCTTCAAACAACTTATACTTGAAAATCAAACGAGAACACGATGATGTACGTAACATCAAAACAGAAGTTCAAACACGAGATCTATCAAGTTTAGGCTAAGACCATTCATTGACCCTTGTGGAGTTGAAACCCAAATGTCGGAGTTTCGATAAGGTTTGGTGCCTCAGAAGTTATAGTACATTTTGGAATTCCAAGTGCACAAGGTCAATAAAAAGGTCTAAAACCTAGTCTAGTTTTCCTTCTCGCAAAAGTCCTTCAAAACAGTACTTCTGGTTGTGGTTCACGCCTCTCTACCGGTAGAAATACCGGTTGAAGCGTCTCTACCGGTAGTACTACCGGTAGAACCACCTCTACCGGTAGAACTTCCGGTTGGAGCACTTCTACCGGTAGAACTTCCGGTAGAACTCATGCTCCTTAACTTTTCTCACTCTCTGCCGAAATCTGGGCTATTTCTACCGGTAGAACTTCCGGTAGAACTTGGGGTTTTTCAATTTCCTCACTCTCTGTCAGATTTTGGGCCCTTTCTACCGGTAGAACTTCCGGTTGAAATACCTCTACCGGTAGAAATTCCGGTAGAACTCAGGGTTCACGATTTTCTCAACTCTTTGTCAGATTTTGAACCATTTCTACCGGTAGAACTTCCGGTAGGGTTCTGAAGCTCATTTCTTTCACACTTCTCTCCCTTCTTCACTTCCACATTTGAACCACATGCACTCCCCAAGCCTTCATGCTTTCCAAGGGATACATTTACAACATTTGGCATCATTCCATCCACAATTAAACCCATTCATTCTATAACAAAGACATCAAAGCATTTTCATGCACAAAATCATAAAACTTACAAGACTAAACATGATTCAAGAGCTTGAAAAATCAATGCTAACAAGACAAATGAAGAAGCCCAAAACTCATGACTTGAAAGAGCATGAACATGACTTGAATAAATTAAACATGGAAAACATGTCTTAATGAAATGTTAAAACCCAAAATGAAAGCATAAGACAATAAACATAAGAAGTCCTATGAAGATCACTTGCCTTTGTCCAAATGCCAAGCAAAACTCCACAAAACTCAACCAAAAGGAAGATCCACGAAATCTACACAAAAGCCCCAAAAGAAAGCACATAAAAATCACCATTTTTGTCACTACAAAGCCCCATTTCGAAAATGGGTTTGAAAACATAGAAAACAAGTTCTAAATGAACTAAAAGAACATCAAATGAGAAGAGGAACAAGAGCCCTAACCTTTAGCTAGCTGAACAAGAAGAAAGGAGGTTGAAGATGATGAATAGTGTCGGGGATTTGGCTCAAAAACGGATCCAATCGAAGCTTGCGAAGAGAGGAAGAAAATGGCGGAGTCGGATTTGAGATTGGAGCTCTCTTGATGGAAGATCCAAGGGAAAAGACCAAGAGGAAAAAGGCTTTCTCTCCTCTCCACTCTAGGGCAAGGCAAGGACCGGTTGCAGGAAAATGGGAAGAAGAAGAATGGAGGAGAGAGAGAAGAAGGGTATATATAGTGTCTGGAGGGTGGGTCCCAATGCAGTAGAACTTGAAACGCTTAAAACTTGGTCTTGTGGACCCCGGGTGAAATCGACGAAGAAGAACAAAATGATCGTCGAAAAATCTAGTTTCCAAAAAGTATATTTTCCCCAATTTCTGAAATTTTCGAAATTCATGGACAGATTTAGTGAAAATTGTCATTTTTGCCCTTTTTCTCGAAAAACGCGATTTCTGAGTATTAAATCAAGATGGTCAAAACATGAAAGTTGTTTATAGCAATCAAATGAGTCAAAAGGAATAAAATTTGGGATTTTTAGAAACAAATAATAAATTCTCACAAAAATACAATTTACAAGGGTCGGATCAAAACAAAGTCAATGGTCTTTTAAAACTCTCAAAAGTTATGAAAAATCTATTCAAACTCAAAAACAAAGTCAAGTCATCTCTAATCTTGTTTAAAAAGCTAAATCACAATTAAAACAATGCTAAACCCAAAAATTGAGGGTCGGGGTCTTACATCCTCCCCCCCTTAGAATCCATTTGGTCCTCCAAATGGTCTAAACCAAATCAAAAATCAAAAACTCAAAAGATCAAAGAAAACACTGAAGACCCAAAGACTAAAGAAGACACCGAAGACTCAAAGACCAAAGAAAACACTGACACCCTAAGTCGAACCTCGGAAACTGAACTATCCCTGATCAATCCTGACAAAGAGAAGCGCCGGCAACAACACGTCTGATTCGATTGAAAACTTCACACTATCACACATAACTGTCCAACAACTTGCTCTTCTAACAAATCCAATGTTCAATAACTTCTCTAGTCATCCTTCGGTGGTCATTTGACGTCCTTACACTGGATCATCTCTTTTACTAACTTTGTTAATCACTGTCTGTCTGAGAAGCAGCGAGTTCTGACTCACTCTATCACCCCGAAATTTTTATGCCAACTGTTATACCGAGATGTACACGATGATCCTGACATTTTCATGTAGATGTGATCGTAGACATTCTTTCTCTGAAATAATCTCCATCCCGGAGAAATTCTGGAATCCCATATATCTGCTCTCACTGTACTACTCAGATTCTGGTTCCTGGTCTTCGAAGAATTGGCGAAGCTGAACTGCTACCACATACCAGTCTCTTCCATCCTCTATCTATGTTATTCAAATTCTTAGAACTATGCTGCCACATCTTATAAAATTCTATAAGTGTCCTGTTTCTGATTCAGTCGGTTACAACTCAGATACTTCACTACTACAAACCAGATGCTAAACTGCCATAACCTGCTGAGCTGCTTTGAGTTTCAACACTTTGTATGGTTTGCCTCTTTCAAATCTTATTTCCAAATCTCTTACCATTGACATGCATAACTGGTCTTAGAATTCAAATCTGTGCTTAAAGTCTTGGAGTCCAACCTTCCTGTGCTATACTCAGAGTTCCTGTTCACATCTGATTATATCTGCCTATTGTTCTAGATCTCTAATCTGAAGATGCGTTATCAACAAAACATCTGTCAACTTGGTATCCTTCTATGGAAAGCCAAAATCTTCAACCCAAGCCTTGAAACAATTCTACCACTTGCTCTTACTAATTCTCCTCTCTACCCTTGGTTTCGGAAAATTGGCGACGCTGAGTACTACCAGATGTGTCTTACTTTGGGCAATGTCGTCCAGTCCTCGGTACACTTCTGTCATCTATGTTTGCTTGTTCAACCAAGAGGTTCACAACTCTGTAGGTTTCCAGCTCTGACCAAACCTGCTAACATTCTAACAGTTATGCTACTCCACATTTCCAAACTTCGTAAGGTGTGCTTCTATCAAACTCTGTCTCTGTCTTCCTGTCTTTTACCCAGGCATGCATAGCTGACCTTGCGAGCTCGATTCGTGTCCACAATCCTAGAATAAAGTCTTTCTTCAAAATAACCAAAAGTTCTTGTTACTCTGACTCTTTCTGTCCAGTTGCCATTTGTCCTCTGCATAATAATCGATTCCTAACCAAACGTGTTTGTTCACTTCGCGTCACCTCAACGGTTACAACTCCGCATTTAAATCTCGAAACTGCTCAAATCAAACCTTGGTTGCTCAATCTTCTGCCTCTGTTTCAGGTTCACCATCCTCAAGTCTCGCACATGTTTCATTCTTTTCTATATCTTTCAACTGACCTCGTCCATGAGTTATGATTCTTCAGCTTGCATCTGTACTCTGCCCAAACTAATGTTCCAAGAGTCGGTAAAGTCTGCAAAATTTGCTCTATCATGTAACCAGGTAACAATCAATTCTGCATACTGCTATCTACACTTTGCCAAAAACTGAATTCTCATGCTTCTAACCATTCACGGATACACCTCGCTGAGTCAACTTCACCACTATAGCTACAATTGTTGAACTTCCTCGAACAATTCTCCGTCACAAATTCATCAATACTCGAGAAGTTTCTAACTTTCTCACATCTTCTTGGAGCCGTACCACTGAAAATCACCTCAAACCTCATAAAGTCCACCACTTGTCCGGCTTTTGGAGTCTTCTAACTTAGGAAGATAATCCAAGTTTATCCAAAAATCTGCACTTACTTGTCTAACACACCATCTGACGATACACGATCAACTATAATTGGATCTTTACATACCATTCACATAACTTGCTGACTAACAACTACTCACAAATTCCCTTGCTCACTCCATCTGTGACATCGAAAAGCTGAAAATTCTGCCAAAGTCCTTCGAGAACCACACGCTAAGTCCACAAAATGCCACAAAACATCGACTCTTTGACACAAAAACAAGCAAAAGATACTAAATATGGGTACGGATACATTAAATCCTCCCCCACTAGAAAAGAATTTGGTCCTCCAAATTCCCTCACAACAAGGACAAGAACACGAGACAAAGAGGGTCTCCCCCACTAGAAGAAAACAAACCGAGCTGATAAAACAAACAATGGCTAGCCAAAACAAAATCCACACGAACTAAGGAGTCCTCACCACACGTCTTAAGGTTACTAGAGTGTTTTATTTCCTAGAAACCTGCCCGCTCTGATACCAGTCTGTCGCGCCCCCAAAACCGGGATCCGATCTCGGGGACGCGAGCATGGGGAGAATTTGTATTTTTCCCCTCCCAGGATCCGCGTGTGTGAGGATAACAAATTCACAACACATCAAAATATTTCGCGGAAGCTATACGAGACGTTACGACCCGGAATCCGTATCCATCGGGTTCCGTGTCGTACTCAATCGGTCAGCACAAAATTGTCATAGACATATTTAAATTCAGACTGGAACAATTCATAATATCAAGATATACAGAGCTGACAGCAACAGGCTTATCATTACCCAACATATTCAAGTTACAAATTAACAAGTGCATTAATTACAATTCCCAAGAAACAGGCTAACAAAAGCCGTACACAATAACAGGCTAGAACAAATACTACCCAATGGTGTAACGTAACTCCGGAGTCAAGCATGACGTCTACATGACATCGCTGACACAACAAGCTGCAAAACTCGTGGCTCAACAGCCCTCTGCACGCGAACTAGATCAAAACAAGGACCTGCTATCTAGAGCACCAAATAGAAGTGTATCAGACACGACGGTCTGGCAGGTGATCAAAATAGGCAAGAGCATAAACAAAATCAAGGTTTAAAGGAAACAAGAACTAAAAACACTTCATTGAACTTGAAACAAGTTTACAAGATTTAAAAACAATGCATGAACATGATGCTTATCAGGAAATCATTAGTGCATGCACGATATACGGAACAAGACATGAATACATATAATATCATGATTAGTAAAATCCACAAAGAGCCCATCCTTTCTCCATCATACATGATGATAAGAGTAAGCACGCAAGACAAGCACGACAAGAAACAAGATCCCACGCCACACAAGGTAGACGGGGTATCCGGCCGCGGAACCGGACCACGAACACGCACGATGTGTCAATTCAAGACACGACTAGTCTGCAGACAGTCCACGAGTTTAAGGACCCCCAGGTAGTGGATCAAGCTAAAAGGGCGGTCCAAGCTCAGTGAAATCACTTATATCATGAATGCATAAAACATGGCGATACACGTTCGAGAGCACGACAAAACAAGAGGGAAATCATTTGTCAAACACGTCACGACAAGGCTAGCACGATAGCATAATATAAAATGCTTAACAAACTGAAGAAATGATTCCCTTTTTCTTTCTTGGAACACGATTCTTGAAACACATCTTAAATACCAGCTTATACTTGAAATTCGGGCAAATACACGATGAAACACGAAGTATCAAAACAAGATTCTTGGTTCTTGAAACAAATCTTCAAACAACTTATACTTGAAAATCAAACGAGAACACGATGATGTACGTAACATCAAAACAGAAGTTCAAACACGAGATCTATCAAGTTTAGGCTAAGACCATTCATTGACCCTGGTGGAGTTGAAACCCAAATGTCGGAGTTTCGATAAGGTTTGGTGCCTCAGAAGTTATAGTACATTTTGGAATTCCAAGTGCACAAGGTCAATAAAAAGGTCTAAAACCTAGTCTAGTTTTCCTTCTCGCAAAAGTCCTTCAAAACAGTACTTCTGGTTGTGGTTCACGCCTCTCTACCGGTAGAAATACCGGTTGAAGCGTCTCTACCGGTAGTACTACCGGTAGAACCACCTCTACCGGTAGAACTTCCGGTTGGAGCACTTCTACCGGTAGAACTTCCGGTAGAACTCATGCTCCTTAACTTTTCTCACTCTCTGCCGAAATCTGGGCTATTTCTACCGGTAGAACTTCCGGTAGAACTTGGGGTTTTTCAATTTCCTCACTCTCTGTCAGATTTTGGGCCCTTTCTACCGGTAGAACTTCCGGTTGAAATACCTCTACCGGTAGAAATTCCGGTAGAACTCAGGGTTCACGATTTTCTCAACTCTTTGTCAAATTTTGAACCATTTCTACCGGTAGAACTTCCGGTAGGGTTCTGAAGCTCATTTCTTTCACACTTCTCTCCCTTCTTCACTTCCACATTTGAACCACATGCACTCCCCAAGCCTTCATGCTTTCCAAGGGATACATTTACAACATTTGGCATCATTCCATCCACAATTAAACCCATTCATTCTATAACAAAGACATCAAAGCATTTTCATGCACAAAATCATAAAACTTACAAGACTAAACATGATTCAAGAGCTTGAAAAATCAATGCTAACAAGACAAATGAAGAAGCCCAAAACTCATGACTTGAAAGAGCATGAACATGACTTGCATAAATTAAACATGGAAAACATGTCTTAATGAAATGTTAAAACCCAAAATGAAAGCATAAGACAATAAACATAAGAAGTCCTATGAAGATCACTTGCCTTTGTCCAAATGCCAAGCAAAACTCCACAAAACTCAACCAAAAGGAAGATCCACGAAATCTACACAAAAGCCCCAAAAGAAAGCACATAAAAATCACCATTTTTGTCACTACAAAGCCCCATTTCGAAAATGGGTTTGAAAACATAGAAAACAAGTTCTAAATGAACTAAAAGAACATCAAATGAGAAGAGGAACAAGAGCCCTAACCTTTAGCTAGCTGAACAAGAAGAAAGGAGGTTGAAGATGATGAATAGTGTCGGGGATTTGGCTCAAAAACGGATCCAATCGAAGCTTGCGAAGAGAGGAAGAAAATGGCGGAGTCGGATTTGAGATTGGAGCTCTCTTGATGGAAGATCCAAGGGAAAAGACCAAGAGGAAAAAGGCTTTCTCTCCTCTCCACTCTAGGGCAAGGCAAGGACCGGTTGCAGGAAAATGGGAAGAAGAAGAATGGAGGAGAGAGAGAAGAAGGGTATATATAGTGTCTGGAGGGTGGGTCCCAATGCAGTAGAACTTGAAACGCTTAAAACTTGGTCTTGTGGACCCCGGGTGAAATCGACGAAGAAGAACAAAATGATCGTCGAAAAATCTAGTTTCCAAAAAGTATATTTTCCCCAATTTCTGAAATTTTCGAAATTCATGGACAGATTTAGTGAAAATTGTCATTTTTGCCCTTTTTCTCGAAAAACGCGATTTCTGAGTATTAAATCAAGATGGTCAAAACATGAAAGTTGTTTATAGCAATCAAATGAGTCAAAAGGAATAAAATTTGGGATTTTTAGAAACAAATAATAAATTCTCACAAAAATACAATTTACAAGGGTCGGATCAAAACAAAGTCAATGGTCTTTTAAAACTCTCAAAAGTTATGAAAAATCTATTCAAACTCAAAAACAAAGTCAAGTCATCTCTAATCTTGTTTAAAAAGCTAAATCACAATTAAAACAATGCTAAACCCAAAAATTGAGGGTCGGGGTCTTACATCCTCCCCCCCTTAGAATCCATTTGGTCCTCCAAATGGTCTAAACCAAATCAAAAATCAAAAACTCAAAAGATCAAAGAAAACACTGAAGACCCAAAGACTAAAGAAGACACCGAAGACTCAAAGACCAAAGAAAACACTGACACCCTAAGTCGAACCTCGGAAACTGAACTATCCCTGATCAATCCTGACAAAGAGAAGCGCCGGCAACAACACGTCTGATTCGATTGAAAACTTCACACTATCACACATAACTGTCCAACAACTTGCTCTTCTAACAAATCCAATGTTCAATAACTTCTCTAGTCATCCTTCGGTGGTCATTTGACGTCCTTACACTGGATCATCTCTTTTACTAACTTTGTTAATCACTGTCTGTCTGAGAAGCAGCGAGTTCTGACTCACTCTATCACCCCGAAATTTTTATGCCAACTGTTATACCGAGATGTACACGATGATCCTGACATTTTCATGTAGATGTGATCGTAGACATTCTTTCTCTGAAATAATCTTCATCCCGGAGAAATTCTGGAATCCCATATATCTGCTCTCACTGTACTACTCAGATTCTGGTTCCTGGTCTTCGAAGAATTGGCGAAGCTGAACTGCTACCACATACCAGTCTCTTCCATCCTCTATCTATGTTATTCAAATTCTTAGAACTATGCTGCCACATCTTATAAAATTCTATAAGTGTCCTGTTTCTGATTCAGTCGGTTACAACTCAGATACTTCACTACTACAAACCAGATGCTAAACTGCCATAACCTGCTGAGCTGCTTTGAGTTTCAACACTTTGTATGGTTTGCCTCTTTCAAATCTTATTTCCAAATCTCTTACCATTGACATGCATAACTGGTCTTAGAATTCAAATCTGTGCTTAAAGTCTTGGAGTCCAACCTTCCTGTGCTATACTCAGAGTTCCTGTTCACATCTGATTATATCTGCCTATTGTTCTAGATCTCTTATCTGAAGATGCGTTATCAACAAAACATCTGTCAACTTGGTATCCTTCTATGGAAAGCCAAAATCTTCAACCCAAGCCTTGAAACAATTCTACCACTTGCTCTTACTAATTCTCCTCTCTACCCTTGGTTTCGGAAAATTGGCGACGCTGAGTACTACCAGATGTGTCTTACTTTGGGCAATGTCGTCCAGTCCTCGGTACACTTCTGTCATCTCTGTTTGCTTGTTCAACCAAGAGGTTCACAACTCTGTAGGTTTCCAGCTCTGACCAAACCTGCTAACATTCTAACAGTTATGCTACTCCACATTTCCAAACTTCGTAAGGTGTGCTTCTATCAAACTCTGTCTCTGTCTTCCTGTCTTTTACCCAGGCATGCATAGCTGACCTTGCGAGCTCGATTCGTGTCCACAATCCTAGAATAAAGTCTTTCTTCAAAATAACCAAAAGTTCTTGTTACTCTGACTCTTTCTGTCCAGTTGCCATTTGTCCTCTGCATAATAATCGATTCCTAACCAAACGTGTTTGTTCACTTCGCGTCACCTCAACGGTTACAACTCCGCATTTAAATCTCGAAACTGCTCAAATCAAACCTTGGTTGCTCAATCTTCTGCCTCTGTTTCAGGTTCACCATCCTCAAGTCTCGCACATGTTTCATTCTTTTCTATATCTTTCAACTGACCTCGTCCATGAGTTATGATTCTTCAGCTTGCATCTGTACTCTGCCCAAACTAATGTTCCAAGAGTCGGTAAAGTCTGCAAAATTTGCTCTATCATGTAACCAGGTAACAATCAATTCTGCATACTGCTATCTACACTTTGCCAAAAACTGAATTCTCATGCTTCTAACCATTCACGGATACACCTCGCTGAGTCAACTTCACCACTATAGCTACAATTGTTGAACTTCCTCGAACAATTCTCCGTCACAAATTCATCAATACTCGAGAAGTTTCTAACTTTCTCACATCTTCTTGGAGCCGTACCACTGAAAATCACCTCAAACCTCATAAAGTCCACCACTTGTCCGGCTTTTGGAGTCTTCTAACTTAGGAAGATAATCCAAGTTTATCCAAAAATCTGCACTTACTTGTCTAACACACCATCTGACGATACACGATCAACTATAATTGGATCTTTACATACCATTCACATAACTTGCTGACTAACAACTACTCACAAATTCCCTTGCTCACTCCATCTGTGACATCGAAAAGCTGAAAATTCTGCCAAAGTCCTTCGAGAACCACACGCTAAGTCCACAAAATGCCACAAAACATCGACTGTTTGACACAAAAACAAGCAAAAGATACTAAATATGGGTACGGATACATTAAATCCTCCCCCACTAGAAAAGAATTTGGTCCTCCAAATTCCCTCACAACAAGGACAAGAACACGAGACAAAGAGGGTCTCCCCCACTAGAAGAAAACAAACCGAGCTGATAAAACAAACAATGGCTAGCCAAAACAAAATCCACACGAACTAAGGAGTCCTCACCACACGTCTTAAGGTTACTAGAGTGTTTTATTTCCTAGAAACCTGCCCGCTCTGATACCAGTCTGTCGCGCCCCCAAAACCGGGATCCGATCTCGGGGACGCGAGCATGGGGAGAATTTGTATTTTTCCCCTCCCAGGATCCGCGTGTGTGAGGATAACAAATTCACAACACATCAAAATATTTCGCGGAAGCTATACGAGACGTTACGACCCGGAATCCGTATCCATCGGGTTCCGTGTCGTACTCAATCGGTCAGCACAAAATTGTCATAGACATATTTAAATTCAGACTGGAACAATTCATAATATCAAGATATACAGAGCTGACAGCAACAGGCTTATCATTACCCAACATATTCAAGTTACAAATTAACAAGTGCATTAATTACAATTCCCAAGAAACAGGCTAACAAAAGCCGTACACAATAACAGGCTAGAACAAATACTACCCAATGGTGTAACGTAACTCCGGAGTCAAGCATGACGTCTACATGACATCGCTGACACAACAAGCTGCAAAACTCGTGGCTCAACAGCCCTCTGCACGCGAACTAGATCAAAACAAGGACCTGCTATCTAGAGCACCAAATAGAAGTGTATCAGACACGACGGTCTGGCAGGTGATCAAAATAGGCAAGAGCATAAACAAAATCAAGGTTTAAAGGAAACAAGAACTAAAAACACTTCATTGAACTTGAAACAAGTTTACAAGATTTAAAAACAATGCATGAACATGATGCTTATCAGGAAATCATTAGTGCATGCACGATATACGGAACAAGACATGAATACATATAATATCATGATTAGTAAAATCCACAAAGAGCCCATCCTTTCTCCATCATACATGATGATAAGAGTAAGCACGCAAGACAAGCACGACAAGAAACAAGATCCCACGCCACACAAGGTAGACGGGGTATCCGGCCGCGGAACCGGACCACGAACACGCACGATGTGTCAATTCAAGACACGACTAGTCTGCAGACAGTCCACGAGTTTAAGGACCCCCAGGTAGTGGATCAAGCTAAAAGGGCGGTCCAAGCTCAGTGAAATCACTTATATCATGAATGCATAAAACATGGCGATACACGTTCGAGAG
This sequence comes from Umbellularia californica, assembly GCA_028538565.1. Classification (NCBI taxonomy): domain Eukaryota; kingdom Viridiplantae; phylum Streptophyta; class Magnoliopsida; order Laurales; family Lauraceae; genus Umbellularia; species Umbellularia californica. The sequence continues at coordinate 34,464,845 of JAPQWN010000005.1, read as the reverse complement.
CACGACAAAACAAGAGGGAAATCATTTGTCAAACACGTCACGACAAGGCTAGCACGATAGCATAATATAAAATGCTTAACAAACTGAAGAAATGATTCCCTTTTTCTTTCTTGGAACACGATTCTTGAAACACATCTTAAATACCAGCTTATACTTGAAATTCGGGCAAATACACGATGAAACACGAAGTATCAAAACAAGATTCTTGGTTCTTGAAACAAATCTTCAAACAACTTATACTTGAAAATCAAACGAGAACACGATGATGTACGTAACATCAAAACAGAAGTTCAAACACGAGATCTATCAAGTTTAGGCTAAGACCATTCATTGACCCTGGTGGAGTTGAAACCCAAATGTCGGAGTTTCGATAAGGTTTGGTGCCTCAGAAGTTATAGTACATTTTGGAATTCCAAGTGCACAAGGTCAATAAAAAGGTCTAAAACCTAGTCTAGTTTTCCTTCTCGCAAAAGTCCTTCAAAACAGTACTTCTGGTTGTGGTTCACGCCTCTCTACCGGTAGAAATACCGGTTGAAGCGTCTCTACCGGTAGTACTACCGGTAGAACCACCTCTACCGGTAGAACTTCCGGTTGGAGCACTTCTACCGGTAGAACTTCCGGTAGAACTCATGCTCCTTAACTTTTCTCACTCTCTGCCGAAATCTGGGCTATTTCTACCGGTAGAACTTCCGGTAGAACTTGGGGTTTTTCAATTTCCTCACTCTCTGTCAGATTTTGGGCCCTTTCTACCGGTAGAACTTCCGGTTGAAATACCTCTACCGGTAGAAATTCCGGTAGAACTCAGGGTTCACGATTTTCTCAACTCTTTGTCAAATTTTGAACCATTTCTACCGGTAGAACTTCCGGTAGGGTTCTGAAGCTCATTTCTTTCACACTTCTCTCCCTTCTTCACTTCCACATTTGAACCACATGCACTCCCCAAGCCTTCATGCTTTCCAAGGGATACATTTACAACATTTGGCATCATTCCATCCACAATTAAACCCATTCATTCTATAACAAAGACATCAAAGCATTTTCATGCACAAAATCATAAAACTTACAAGACTAAACATGATTCAAGAGCTTGAAAAATCAATGCTAACAAGACAAATGAAGAAGCCCAAAACTCATGACTTGAAAGAGCATGAACATGACTTGCATAAATTAAACATGGAAAACATGTCTTAATGAAATGTTAAAACCCAAAATGAAAGCATAAGACAATAAACATAAGAAGTCCTATGAAGATCACTTGCCTTTGTCCAAATGCCAAGCAAAACTCCACAAAACTCAACCAAAAGGAAGATCCACGAAATCTACACAAAAGCCCCAAAAGAAAGCACATAAAAATCACCATTTTTGTCACTACAAAGCCCCATTTCGAAAATGGGTTTGAAAACATAGAAAACAAGTTCTAAATGAACTAAAAGAACATCAAATGAGAAGAGGAACAAGAGCCCTAACCTTTAGCTAGCTGAACAAGAAGAAAGGCGGTTGAAGATGATGAATAGTGTCGGGGATTTGGCTCAAAAACGGATCCAATCGAAGCTTGCGAAGAGAGGAAGAAAATGGCGGAGTCGGATTTGAGATTGGAGCTCTCTTGATGGAAGATCCAAGGGAAAAGACCAAGAGGAAAAAGGCTTTCTCTCCTCTCCACTCTAGGGCAAGGCAAGGACCGGTTGCAGGAAAATGGGAAGAAGAAGAATGGAGGAGAGAGAGAAGAAGGGTATATATAGTGTCTGGAGGGTGGGTCCCAATGCAGTAGAACTTGAAACGCTTAAAACTTGGTCTTGTGGACCCCGGGTGAAATCGACGAAGAAGAACAAAATGATCGTCGAAAAATCTAGTTTCCAAAAAGTATATTTTCCCCAATTTCTGAAATTTTCGAAATTCATGGACAGATTTAGTGAAAATTGTCATTTTTGCCCTTTTTCTCGAAAAACGCGATTTCTGATTATTAAATCAAGATGGTCAAAACATGAAAGTTGTTTATAGCAATCAAATGAGTCAAAAGGAATAAAATTTGGGATTTTTAGAAACAAATAATAAATTCTCACAAAAATACAATTTACAAGGGTCGGATCAAAACAAAGTCAATGGTCTTTTAAAACTCTCAAAAGTTATGAAAAATCTATTCAAACTCAAAAACAAAGTCAAGTCATCTCTAATCTTGTTTAAAAAGCTAAATCACAATTAAAACAATGCTAAACCCAAAAATTGAGGGTCGGGGTCTTACAGCGTTTGGAGAGCGGCTTGCTTTGGTACCTACTCTTTACTCCTACTTGTGTACCGAATTGCAGGCTGCTGCTTTTTTGGTTCGGCTTGGGCTCCCTATGAATAGGGTATTTTCAGCCCATATCTTTTATTCGTGGTTTGTATACCACTGTCCTGGCTTCCACCAGCTGGGTGCTGCACAGGATGATGATCCTCTGATGATTCGATTGGCTAAGGGAAAAGCCGTATCCGAATCACTTTTGTTTGCCCGCATGAGGATCCGACGGTTCAGGGACGTCGAGATGGGGCAGTCTTCAGTGAAGCTTTCTCCGGAGTTGCGGAAGAAGGCTTTTGATTTTGGTGCCTCCCGAGACTCTACCAGAGCAAGGTCGGGAAGGCATTACCCTTTGACCAATGCAGAGAAGGAGTAGCTTTTCAGCATACGAGTCGGCACGATGGTGTACCGCAGACATCTTTTCGTCGACATCCAGCCGTATGTACCTTCTCGCTTTGCGCTTCAGTTGGGCTTCTCTCAAGGCGTTGTTGGAGCGCCTTCGAGTATGGTGAAGCGTTTTGGGGGTTTGCAGGATGGCAGAAATGCATGGGCTTTTTATAGTGCTGAAGACACTACTGCCACGATTTCTTATCCTGAGCTGTCGACTTTCCGAACTGCCGGCTTCACGAAGTGGTTCGCGGAGAGCTTTTTGGCATATCGGGGGCTTTCCAAGAAGGAGCTTGATGTAAAGCTGTCTTCGGGGAAAGGTACTGGAAAGTCGGATGGCGTCCGGCGAGAGGAAGTTTGGGCCTTCCTTTCTGGAGAGAAGCACAAGATAGGCTTTCTCGATGACCGGGGCGTCATTGGTTCTGAAGCTGTTCGGGAAGTACTTGATGAGGCTTTGGAGCAGCTAGAACAGGAGGAAGCTGAGCTCGACGCTTGGATGTAAACGGCATAGAGGCAAGCTTCCGTGGAGTCTACTGGCAAGAGCAGACCATCCAGTGAGGAGCCAAGTGGGAGACCTGACTCTGACAGTGGGGCAGGATCTTCTAGGAAGCGAGCCCACAGAAGTAAGAGGAAGAGGAGTCAGCGTCACACGGGGCGGGACGAAGACTCTCCTGATGTGGAAGTCCCTCTCACTGTCAATGAGGAGGTGCCAGAGGCTGTCGACGAGCCTCCAGAGAAGAGGAGCCGTGGAGAAGAGACCATTGGTGAAGGTATGATTCTTCCTTTTTCTTTTTCTGCTTCTTTCATGGGGCTTTCCATGTTCTGATTTGTTTTCTCACCCTGCTGCTGCTTTTTTTTTTTTTTTTTAGCAGAGGATGAAGACTTGCCGATGCCTGAGGTTCCGACCGATGAGGCAGTGATGGAGCCGGTTATGGCATCTGAAGAAGAACCGAGGGACTCTGGAATGATTCCAGAATCTCCAATTGGTATAACTTCTTTCGCTTTCTCTCTGTTTTTTTTTTTTTTTTTGCATGCGACTTGATTTGCTATCATTTTTCTTGTCAGCTGACTTGCCACAGGATTCTGATGACTTTGAACCATCAATGGACGCAAATGTTGATGATGCTTCCGATGAGTTCATGGAGGAAGAGAGTGTTCCGCCAGTCGTCGAAGAAGGTACTTTGTAGTGATGACCCTGATGATTTTTTTTTAACAGGATCATATTCATACCTTTTTGTGTTTCATTTGCAGGTTTTGAAGTGACAGAAGAGAGTCCATCGCTTTCTTCAGAACCAGAGTAAGGGATGCCAGAGGTGGATCCGGAGGTAGAGACTCCTACAACCAGTCCTGACGCGATAGAGGAGATACCTCGTGCTGAGGTTCCTTCTCCAGTGGCTCCAAGTGGAAAGAGTTCTTTTGTTACTCTTCCAATGAGACCTGACATGAGCAGCCGATCAACGGAGAAGGGTGAATCTTCATCCAGTTCGTTTCTTCAATTTGCGAAGAAGGTGCTGGCTCGGGTTTTGAGTTCTTGGATCGAGACTCTCTTTTCTGGACACCTGGATGCCGGATTTGGCATGATCCCACATGTACAGGAGATTCTCACTGATACCGAAGAGGTTGGTCTGGATGTCACAGGTGCCAGGGCGATCGTTGATAGGATCATTGCACTGGGTGACAAGTGGTTTGAGACCATGGATTTCCCTGACGACCAATTCTTCAAGGAGATGTTCTTGGACCCTGCTGATAAGGCTAAGTCTAACCTGAATGAGGCTACACAGAGCAGGAAGCAGGTAGTCCGAGAGAAGAATAAGGAAGAGCTAGTCATCCTTGGATTAAAGCGCGATCTTGACATCCTTGATGGAGAGGTCGAAATGGCCAGGAAGCATCTCGAGCATTTGAAGGCACAAGTTGATGCTAAGTGGACTGCTATAACAGAGGCTCGTGACAGGGAGAGTACTCTGATTCGCAGGGTTGCAGATGCCGGTCAAGTTCTTGAGAGGAGGACTCTAGAAAACGAGCAATGGCAAACTGCTGGGGAAAAGCTTCCTGGTGTAAAAGAAGGGTTACGGCATTCGCCAGCATCTCATGGCAAGTTCCTGAAGAAGCGTGCCTTGGAAACTCTGACGGCTGATGCCAAAAGTTTGCTTGAGGAGCTGAAGCTTTGGCTGGAGACCATTTTTGGCTGAGCTCCTGATTTTTTGTAGCAGAAACTATTCTTCTCATTTTTTTTTTTGATACCACATGTATTTTTTTGGTACTTCTTTTTTTGTAGTGCTTGTGAACACTTTCTTTTTTTTTGGTACCATATGTATTTTTTTGGTACTCTTCTTTTTTTTTTTTTTGTTTTCCCTACGCTTACTCAAATCTTTTTGTGATGAAAGCAATTGCTAAATGGGATTTGATCAAAAGCTTTGTCATTTTGTGAAAATCTTTTGTCAAATAATTGTTTTGGCATGGGAGCCTGATTTTGGTTGTGGCGTGAAAGCCGCTTTTGAGATGGCATGGAAGCCGAAATTTTATGGCGTAAAAGCCAAAATTTGGGTTGGCATGGAAGCCGAAATTTTATGGCGTAAAAGCCAAAATTTGGGTTGGCATGGAAGCCGAAATTTTGTGGCATTTACAGCCAGTTTGGTGGCATTGATAGCCAATTTGTGGCATTGATAGCCGGTTTGGTGGCATTGATAGCCGGGTTTTTTTGAAAGCCAAGTTTTGGTTTGTCGGCGTGAAAGCCAATTTTTTGTGGCATTGATAGCCGGTTTGTGGCATTTATAGCCGGTTTTGGCGTTTATAGCCGAGTTTTGGTTTTCAAAATGCAGGTATCGACTAAATGTCGCCTCCCCGCTGAATGGTCTTGCAAGTATCGATGGAATGTCGCTTCCTTGCTCATTCGGTTTTGCAAGTATTAATAGAATGTCACTTCCTCGCGGGTTAGGTTTTGCGAGTATCGATGGAATGTCGCTTCCTCGCGGGCAGGGGTGCAAATATCGACTAAGCGTCGCTTCCCTGCGTTTCCCAAAACTTTTGGTTTTGCGGGTACTGACTTGATGTCGATTCTCCACGATTTTTTGAGGTTTTCTTGAACCATTTGTAATTTTGGTTGTGGATAGCAACTGGTATGTTGCATCTCCACGATTTTTGAAATTGGGTTGTGGATATCAACTGGTTTGTTGCTTCTCCACGATTTTAGGTTTTCTCGAACCTTTGAAATTTGGGTTGTGGATATCAATTGAAATGTTGTGTCTCCACGATTTTTAGGTTTGTTCGAACCTTTTTTTGAAATTTGGGTCGTGGATATCAACTGATATGTTGCGTCTCCACGGTTTTTGGATTTTGCAAGTATCGACGAAATGTCGCTTCCCTGCGATTTTGGGTGCAAGTATCGATGGAATGTCGCATCCTTGCTTTTTTTTTCAAAATTTTTGTTTTGCGGGTACTGACTTTGATGTCGTTTCCCCACGATTTTTGAAAAACCATTTTTTTTTTTGTTTAAAGACACGAGGGTCGTAAATTTTGACCTAGAACCATTTGGCGGTAAAAGGTAAGGTGGACTAGGGTGGAAATCCCTGAATCCGGATTTTTGTTTCAAACCATGAATTTTGGTTCAAGGATCGAAAGTTTTGGTCAAGTCAGGGAGAGGCTCCTAAACTTGGATTTTTTTGTTTTTGAACAATGAAACGATAAAAGTAAGCATTGTTTTTGAATCTCTAGAAATTTTGACATTTGATATGAAAATTCTAAAGAGAGTGGGTTTGACGAGCGAGTACCTGAGAACAGGTTTTGGCCATACAGGCATTGCTCTTACCCAGTTGGGTAAGTCTTCAAGGGTAGTACCGCTTCAAGAACTTGCCATTGATAGGCAGCATACATCTGTCGCCTTCCATGTTTAGGAGGGCATATGCGCCGTTGGAGAAGACCTTGTCGATGACGTAGGGTCCCTCCCATTTTGGTTCAAATTTGCCTTTGGATTTGTATGCGAAGACCAATGGTCTTTTTACCGCAAGAACCAAGTCACCCTTTTTGTAGGCGCGTTGCCGGACCCTTTTGTCAAAAGATCCTGCCATGCGTGCTTGGTAAAGTTCAATGCTTTGTCGAGCTTCGAGCCGTCTCTCATCGAGATTGTCCAGCTCATGAAGTCGTAATTTCGCATTGCTTTCTTGAGTCATGTCATTTTGTAGAGATACCCTCAGAGAAGGAATTTGGACTTCTAATGGCACGACAGCTTCGCATCCATAGACCAAGGAGAATGGTGTGCTATGGGTTGGTCCTCGAACGGTGGTTCGACAGGCCCACAAGGCTTCAGACAGTTTGTCGCTCCAGTCTCTTTTGTGACTAGAGACCATTTTCTTTAGGATTTTGCAGAGTGTCTTGTTGAAGGCTTCTGCTAATCCGTTTGCTGCCGGATTGTATGGAGTCGAAGGACAGCTTTGAATTTTGTATTTGTCGCAGAACCTGTAGAATCGATGATCCCGGAATTGTGGTCCGTTATCATGGACGAATCTTTTAGGTATGCCGAAACGACAAATGATGTTGGTGCGCAGGAATTGAAGGACTGATGAGGTCTTCATTTCATTGAACGCAAATGCTTCTGACCACTTGGAAAAATAATCCGTTGCGGCGAAGATGAAGCGATGACCTTTGCTTGAAGGGGGAGAGATAGGACCTATGATGTCCATGCCCCATGCTTCAAAAGGCCACGAGATTGCTGTAGGGTGTAGCCATTCCGGAGGCATGTGAATGTAATCTTCGTGAACTTGGCATAGCTGGCAGTGTTTGGCAAATTGCATTGCATCAGCTACGATGGTAGGCCAATAGTAACCTAACCTTTTTATCTGATCATAGAGCTTAGGACCTGCCTGATGGGCTCCACAAAGACCAGCATGAACTTCTTTAACTGTTTCTTCGGCCTCTTGTTGTGACAAGCAGCGTAGAAGTACTCCGTTGAAGGATTTCTTGTAGAGGATTTTTGAAGGAATATCCAAATGAAAGTTTGGGGCTCGCCTTTGTATGCTTACCCGTTCTTTAGGATCTTCAGGTAGGATTCCGAACATAGTGTAATCAATGAACGGATCCCTCCAGTCGCCGATTGAAGGTTGAAGGATAGAGATCCGACTTCCAACCACTCGGTGGCATTCAGCAACTGCTTGGTGTGTGTTAAGAGGAGGGAGGATCCTTCTCTCGCACACTGTAATTTGCATGTTTTCCCCTTCCTGGATCGCCATTGATGCGGCAAGTCCGGCCAAGGCATCTGCACGGATGTTTTCACCTCTACGAATGTGGGTGATGTGACAGATGTCAAACTTTTGCAGAAGCGATTGTTCCTTGTTGTAGTAAGGCAGCAGATCGGGCTTCCTGACTTCATATATCTGATTCATCTGGTTGACGATCAATTGAGAGTCTCCAAAGACTTCCAGCATAGTGATATTGGATTCGATGGCGAGTTCCAATCCTAGGATCAGAGCTTGGTATTCAGCTGCATTGTTTGTGCATGGTTCCAGTAGCGAGAAAGCATGTGGAATCATGTATCTGTTAGGGCTAACAAAGAGGAGCCAACTCTCGAGATCAGCTGTCTTTTTTCATTTGTCCTGGTTGCACCGTCAAAGTACATGTCCCAGGAGGCATTTGGCGAGAAGGTCTCCACGTTGTAGACGGGTTCGTCTGGGAGATCATCTCTGAGTGGTGAATCTTTAGGCAATGGATGCTCTGCGAGGAAATCTGTTATAACTTGGCCTTTGATTGCTTTTTGTGGCACATACCTAATATCAAATTGTGATAGAAGGATGGACCATTTTGCCAGTCGGGCATTGAGAGAACCGGCCTTCGTGACAAGGACCTTCAAGAGGTTGATCCTCGAGACCAGGTAGACTGTGTTGGAAAGCAAGTAGTGACGTAGCTTTTGTACGGCGAACATCACTGCAAGGCATTCCTTTTCGACTAGAGAGTAGCGATGCTCTGCACCTACTAGCATGCGGCTGAGGTAGTATAGAGCAGATTCCTTTCCCTCATCATTTTCTTGTGCAAGCAGAGCGCCTACAGAATGATCAAGAGCTCTTGTGTACAAGATGAATGGTTTTCCAGTGGCAGGGGCAGCTAACACTGGAGGTTTGGTCAGGTATGACTTGATATCTTGAAATGCGGCTTCACAGTCGGCATCCCAGACAAAGTCTACACCCTTTTTCATCAATCGAGAGAATGGACGGCATTTCCCCTAAAGATTGGAGATGAACCGTCTGATGTAGGCCAATCTCCCCTGGAGCCCTTTTAATTCTCTCAAGGTTCTTGGAGAGGGCATTTCTAGAATAGCTTTGACTTTTATGGGGTCAAGTTCTATTCCAGCTTTCCGAACAAGGAATCCGAGAAACTTACCTGACGAGACGCCGAAGAAGCATTTTAGAGGATTCATCCGCAGTTTGTGTTTGCGGAGTCGGAGGAAGACTTCCCGAAGATCTTTGAGATGGTCTTCTTTTCTTCTGCTTTTGACGGCGAGGTCATCAACGTAACATTCGACCGTCTTGTGCTGCATATCTTGGAATATTTTCATCATAGCCCTCTGATATGTGGCACCAGCATTTTTCAGACCAAATGGCATGACAGTGTAGCAATACACGCCAAATGGAGTCCGAAATGAAGTGTGTTTTTCATCTTCAGGACGCAGCTTTATCTGATTGTAACCAGAGAAGCCATCCATGAAAGTCATTCGCTCGAATCCGCAAGTATTGTCAATCATCACCTCCGGTATGGGGAGCGGGAATTCATCTTTAGGGCAAGCGCCATTCAAGTCTCTATAGTCAATACAGACTCTGATCTGCCCATTTTTCTTTGTCACGGGGACAATGTTGGCCAACCATTCTGGATGTTGTTCCTCACGGATGAAGCCGACGCTTTTGAGCTTTTGAACTTCTTGTTCGATTTTATCCATCACATCTGGACGGAATCTTCTTTGGCCTTGTTTGACAGGCTTGATTTCTTCTTAAAGATTGAGTTTGTGGACTGCTACTTTGGGGTCTAAACCGGGCATTTCAGCATAGGACCATGCAAAGCAATCAACGAACTCACGAAGAAAAGCGATATACTCGGGTAACTCATCATCCTTTATATTCTTGCTTATGAATACAGGACGTGGGTTATCTGGTGTTCCCAAGTCTATCTTTTCAACAGGGTCTTCCGTTAGAAGGTTCGAAGGTGGTTCCTCCACAATATTTTCGGAGGCTTCCAGCTCAACGAAACCTTCTGGGATTCCAAGGGCATTTGTAGACCAAGGGTTTGTTCCTTTCCACGGGTCTTCTTGATTGGTGATCTTCTCAAGGCTTGCTATGAGATGGTCCCAATCGCCTGTTGAAACTGGGTCGAAGTAAGGTACTTCTTTTGGAGACGAGGGCTCTTCTGGGTCAGAGTAGCACAAGTCTGTATTATCGGACGATTCCTCTTTATCATCAGAGAAATCGTACCAATTGGATGAGCTTTCTGGATCTTTGTCAGGTAACTCTTTAAAGAGATATCCAGGGAGATTGATGAAGAAGTGTCCGATCTATGGAAGAAGATCGGCTTTTTCTTTGGTGATGTTGCCGGAACAACAAAGGTGGCAGACGTAGAATCTTCTACATCAGCAGGTGTCTCCGTCGGAGTGAGAGCAGGCTGAACATGCTGAGCGTCAGCTTGGCTTGACGATGCATCGTCTTCTGGCTCTGAGTCCGAGTCTGTGTCTTGCATGATAGACACGAGAGAAACAACAAATTTGCCCCCAGGCTTTTGCTTTGCCTTCTTCACTCTGGTTGTGATGACCAAAGGTTTTGAAGATTTGAGGGAGATGACGAAGGGAGATTGACTACTCTCTTCTAATTTGCCGGAGGGTTTGTTTTCTTCCGGTGATTTTTGAGGAGCCTTGCCTTTATCTTTCTGGAGATTTTCAGCAGGGGGTGCTATTTCCTCTTCTTCTTTTTCTCCTTCATACATCTGGGAGTCTGCGAAGTGGACTTCTTTACCATTGAAAGGTTTTCTGTCCGCAAAGACACGATGTACCATGCCGTCGTCCCCGAAGAACTTGATGCATTGATGTAGAGTTGAAGGGACAACACCATTCTCGTGTATCCAGGGGCGTCCGAGAAGGATGTTGTAGCATGAAGGGGTTTTTATTGCATACACAGTGACTTCAGAGATAAGATCACCGATCTGCAATTTGAACCTGATTTTGCCGATAGGCCTTTGAGTACTCCCATCGTATCCAAAGATAGATACAGATGTGTGGCTTAGCTTGCTGGGTGGGATGCCCAACTCTTCGAGAGCCGAAGTGGAGATGAGGTTGAGTGCAGAACCTGGGTCGACCTGAACTCTGTGTATAGGCATTTCCTTGATGTACCCTGTGAAGTACAGGGGTCGGTTGTGCCTTGCTTCGCCAAGTAGGAGGTCGTCCTTTGTGAAGGCGATGGTTGCACTTGCTGCTTTTTGCACCGAGAGGCATTCAATGCATGATCCCTTAGTTTTCTTTTCTCCCTTTGAGGAAGTTTCAGAGTTTTTGACCCGGTAGTCTATTTCAATTTGGAGGACTTGCGGGGCGTGTTTGTCGACATCCTCATTCAGTTTTTGTAATTCTGAGATGAGATTATCACGAGTGCGTGGAGACATTCGTAATAAATCCAGGATGTGCAGTCGTGCAGGTATGTGTTTGAAGTGCTCAACCAAGTCATACTTGAAAACCTCCTTAGGGCCTGCATGTTCATCATTGTTGCCACTGGGGGCGCTTACAACATCTTTTCCCGAAGGATTTACATAAGTAAAGGAAGATTGGTTGTAATTTTTGTGGTAGTCCCGGCCCGAGCGGGTGCCTCTACCAACTTCGAGAGCTTCTTGAGAAGGGTCTTCGCTTGGAAGATTGTCCTCAGGATCAAGAGGCTGTCGCTTCTCATTTACTGAGGATGCGTCTGCAGCAGAATTGCCATCCTCAGTGATTGTGTTGCATGGAGCATTTTCCGGGAGCAAGTCCTGAACAGCATCCAGCAGCTTTTCTTTTGTGTTGACTATTTCATCATCCCAAGCATCATTATCTGGGTTTTCTTCATGATGATCAGTCAGGAAGAATGTGTATCCTGAAGTCACAGTCTCAGGGGACGAAGCCTGAGAAGGTGTCATCTCTGTGAAAGTCACGTGAGACGAGGTAGCTCCAGAGGATACATTGCTAGGCGTCGTCGGAGTATAGGTAATCTCATCAGACGACGCTTCAGAAGAGCTATAGTCCTGATATATTACATTACAGGAAGCTCTGATAGGAGATGTTGCCTGCTCGGAGTCAGACTCATCCTCAGATGTAAGAGGATCGTCTACCCAGCAATTTTCTCCATTTTCAGGAGTTGAGGGAGGAGGTACCTGATGGGCTTCAGGGACTTCAAGCTCTGGGTTGCGAGGAGGCTCGTTAATGCGATCTTGCTCTAGTTCTAGAGCGAGACGCTGCAAGATCCTTGCATATTCTTTAAGATCAGGCATGGGAGCCAGATCCTCTTCTTCGTCTTCTCCGTGTGGCTCAACATAGTTGATTTCCACTGGAGCAATGACAGGTACTGGGTTAACAGCATCTTCTTGTGCAGCCACTTGATCTTCTTCATCATCAGACCAGGATCCTTGTCGTTGCAAGGGGTTATACCAGATTACTGGCATAAGGTGAGTTTCAGGAACCCATTCTTCGTCGGAGAGATACTCTCCTGTTTCAAAAGATTCCTCCCACTCGCCGGTGTAGTTGGGCTCGAATCCATCGTCGGTGTCGCTGGACTCGTATCCATCGATGGAGAATCCAACTACCGAGTTGCAAGAGTATGATGCCCCCTGCATGGCTTCTTTTTTGAATTGAGGTGGCATGAAATCACTGAGAGTGAAGTTTCTTACCGCCTTTGAAGTCTCTGGAAGGGATGTTTTTGTTGCCTCGAGTGAAGTGGTAGAGGAGGCCTCTGCCTTTTCATGGACTTCTTGTTTTGGATGGGTCTTCTCTTGCCGTTTGAGCCTGAGGAGATGTTTCCTAGCCTGCCTTCGCTGTTGAGCTGTCGGCTTTGTTTTGACGATCTCCCAGTTTTCATCTTCCAGGAGATCGGGATGTACCCATATAGGTTGTCCATCTGGTGTTGGATAGGGAACCAGTTCCTTGGACGCTTGAATTTCGTTTATCACCATGAAGGAAGTAGTGATCTTCTTCTCCGGTGATTTTGATGTTTGTCCACATGACACCATGTTGACGGAGGCAGTCCCATAGTTTTTGTCAAAGGTGATGACTCTGTTTTTCCACATCTCATTGATCTTCTCTCTCCCAACAAAGCATTGATTGAGAGGATGCGAGATCATCTGGTGGTATGGACAGTACCGAGGATCGTTGGTTTTGCCAACATCGCCCGGTCTTTTGGGTTCAGGCAAGGTGAGCTTGCCGTTTGCCACGAGAGCCCCGAAGATTTCGTCAACATCTTCATCGAACGGGTATTTCTTTTCTACTCGCTCTTTGAAGGCATCAGAGAGTTCAGGTCTCTTACCTGCAGCTCTGTTTTCAGCTTTCTTTGGTTGCTAAGGAGCTGACTTGGTTTGCACATTGAGGACCTCTTTCTTCTTTGGTTTAGAGGTTACAACGGCGGTTGGCTCTTTTCTTGATGACTTCTGACGTTGAGGTCTTTAATCACCGTTTCAGCTTCCATAGAAGTTTCCAGGAGTTCTCCCAGGTTTTTTGATTTGTTGCCGATGATCATGGAGCGTATTCTGGCTCTCATGTTGTTTCGGCAGAAGTAGACTAGCGACGCCTGTGGCAATACATCTGAACATTTGTATGCCATTGCTTTCCACTTGTGAATGAAGTCATAAGTTGACTCATTCTCTCCCTGTTTTAGGCTGCAGAGCTGAGCCATAGTAACAGGATGATCCTCACCTTGGAAGTGGGTCAGGAAGCGTGTCTCTAGCATAGCCCAGTTCTGAATGGAGTTCTCCGGAAGAGTGGAGTACCAATCGAAGGCCGTACCTTTTAGGGTACTTGCAAAGAGGCGGATCTTAAGTGCATCTTGATCCGCGATAGCTCCCGTCAAAATCTTGAAGTGGATGACGTGCTGTCTGGCTGATCCTTTCCCCGTATATGTTTGGAGAGTGGGATGTTTGAATTTTGTGGGGAACGGGACCGAGTCCATCCATAAAGGATATGGTGGCTTGATCCCATGCTCCTTGAGTATATCCTCTTCTTTTGCTTTGGCGAGGATACTGTCTACGTCCTTTTTGGTAAGGGCACGTGACTCATTTTCTTCTCCATTTCCCTCGTTATTGCTATGATTCGGAGGAGGCTCATTGTTCACCTGATTTTGGACAACAAGGAGAAGGTTTTCCATCAGAGTTTCAATCCTCTGCTGGCCTTGTTCCAACTGCTGGATGCGTGTGAGCGCATCATCTTGAGGTGGATTCTGAGGTGGTGGCTCAGAACTTGTAGCCAAGACGTTCATCCCTCGGGATTCGAACGAAGAAACCGTCCTGGTGACTGAGCTGAGGCTCATTCTTTTTTATGAAGAGCTTGATGAAGGATTACTCTCCCGTCCTTGGCTGGAAGGGGCAGGAGATTCTTCGGGATGTCCTTGTGTACTGGTGACGCTACGGGTCATCGGACGTCGGACATGGATTTTTGATGCTGACTTTTGGCGTCTTCTGGTTTTTCCAACCATATGGACGGCAGCAACTTGGTCGGGTGTTTCTTTTTCGACCCATTTGTGGGAGACTTGAAGTGTAGGAGGCTGGGTCCATTGCTTCTCTAGTCTCTTTTGTCGATATGACGCACGGCGGCGTGCTCGACGAGCGATTGAGCTTCAGTCAGCTCTGGCTGGGCTCTGACGATGAAGGATGTGCTCCCTCGGGTGCAGCAGCCGAGCTTGTCTTCTTTGTAGCTAGGCAAGGACAGGATCCGGACCCGGTCCTTTGCCTGTTGCAGCGAAGCTTTGAACCTTTCGAGTTCGGCCCCTGTAGAGATGAAGGGTCGAACTGAAGGAGTGTAGGCCTTAGCAGGTGCTTGTAGAGGCCTGGTGATGCATGATCTGATTTTGGGCCTGTAGGAACAAGCCGGCTCATGCTGGGTTGACTTGGGAGTCAAGTTGGAGATGGGTCTCTCCTCTTTCATGTAGGCAAGAGGGTAGAACTGGTTCTCCTTGAGTGGGGCCAGGTATGCTGGCTTGATGGAGGTTTGAGACCTTCTTTGTTTTGGGGAAGGTCTTGGAGACCAAGTCTTAGGGTAGACCTGGTTGGTTGTTGGTTGAGGTTTCGCGGGGATGCCGCGGGTTTTGGGCTTTTGGACGCTCGTCTTTGGTGTCACGGGAGTGACACGTTAAGAGGCGATCTTCTGCTTTTTAGCAGGCGCAGCTTGTTCTTCGGGAATTGGGAATGGTCCCAGTGTCCTGAAGACGATGGTCTGGGGAGTCGAGGTCGACCCGGAGTTCAGAGAGTTGCCGAGGGAGTTGACGCTTCGGCAGCTGGCAGGGCGCTTGTAAGTGCGCTCGGTTTGCTTCTGTTGAAGCATGAGCTGGTGCTTGTTTTCATCGAAGATAATGGTTAAGGCTGCCATTGTTAGTTTCGAAAAAGTTTTGAAACAAGACCACATCCATTAGTAATCACAAGAATATAATGATCATAAATGGGAATTTCTATGGTTGTCTTTTCAAATCGCTCAAGGGATATGACCCAAGCGACATGAAGAAGGCAAAAAGTCATAGATGGTACAATTGTTCTGACAGCAAGTATGGTGAGCCCAGGATGAGCGTTCCAGTGACTGCTAGAAGCAATTGTAAACCTAAATTCGACTTATCGAGAAGCAGGGCTTGCTCGAGATAAGAAGAATATAAGGTAGGAGTTACAAATGTGCCGGTCACAGATACAGTAGACCCTGAAAGGGCGTACCAGTATTGCTAGGCACAAATGTTGGAGATCGCATCCATGAGATGGGATTCTTTGTTTTGAAAGGTCAGAAATGGATTCGTCAAAGAGAGCAGGTGGCATTCCGATTCAAATACGGGCTCAACGATTTCCGCGAGCGCCAGTACTCAGAAGGGAAGAGACCACAATTTCTCGAATCTGAATCCAAAAGTGACGAGTTTTTTTTTTTTTTTTTTTTTTTTGAAATGTCAAGATTGGTTCCATCAAGGAGAGCAAATGGTATTCTGATCTGAACACGGTCTCGGCGATTTCCACGAGCGCCAGTGCTCAGAAAAGAAGAAACCAAAATTTCTCAGATCTGAAATCAAAAGTGACGAGTTTTTGGAGATTTTTTTTGAAATGATTTTTTTTTATTTTATTATTTTTATTATTTTTATTATTTTTTTAAAATATATTTTTATTTATTTTTTTTTATTTTTATTTTTTTTTCGAAGATTTTTGTTTTTTTTTTAAGATTTTTTTTTTTGAAAATCTTTTTTTTTATTTTTTTATTTTTTTTTATTTTTAATTAATTTTTTCTAAGATTTAAAGACGAGAGAGTACACATAGGCCTCCTAACCCGGTCTTATAAAACCACAATTGATAGAATTGCCCCCAGGTAAGGGTAGGATTACTTAATGAACCCGTTTGGAGGACCCTTGCCTAGAACAGTCAAGCTGTCTCCACACTCTAGACAAGGCTTTTCTTGAATCAATCGTGATCAAAGAACGCAATTGGTTTAACCTTAGTGGTCTATGTCTTTTTTTTTTCAAATCCCAAATAGACTCATCGAAGAGAAACGATGGCCCAAAACCTTAGTCGAACGGGCTCAACATTTCTGCAAGCACCAAAGAACGATAGGATATGATCAAAGTTTCTCAATTTTGAATCCGAACTAAGAAAACTGATTTTTTTTATTAATTTTTTTTTTGAAATCTCTAATGAACTCATCGAAGAGAAACGATGGTCCAAAACCTTAGTCGAACGGGCTCAACATTTCTGCAAGCACCAAAGAACGATAGGATAGGATCGAAGTTTCTCAATTTTGTATTCAAACTAAGAAAACTGATTTTTTTTTTTTGAAAAGAGAAAGAATGGAAACAAACTCAAAGAAATAGAAATTTCCAAAAAATCCCATCTCATTTTTTTTTAGGATGCAAAATCCAACATAGGCTACCAGCTAGAAAGTAGCCAAGGAATCCGGAAAAGAAGTATAAGCATAGAGCAAAAAGTATGATATGCAAATATTTTATTTCCGAGCACCGTGTTCTCAAATGAACGAGTCCCACCGGGTGTGCCAGCTTGATGGAACGCGCTCCGAATGCCGTGGGTACTACCGGGGTCGGCGGACGTGGGAGTCCGTCGGGTCCGGCCCTTTCGCGCCCGGGGGGCATGAAGCGTGCATCAACATTTCTTTTGTGTGGGTGTGCCAGATTTTCTATTTTACTTGGAATTGCAAGTGGTAATCCGGAGATCAACCTTCGCAAGTAAAAAGGAAATCAACTTCTTTCAAGTTTTCCATTGCACAAATATTTAAGAAAAGAGACATTTTCTTGGTTTGCCGTGAAAGGCGATTTTGTTTGGCATTTATAACCGATTTTGGCGTTTATAGCCGATTTACAATTCTCATCAATAATGAAAGACAAGAGTTGTGATTTTTGTCTCTTTTAGAAAAATACAAACTACAATGAAAAGCAAGAAAAGGAGGATCTAACTTCTCAGGAGATTGTGGGGGACTCGTTCAGATTGACGGTCGCAAGCCATGTATGGGCTTCGCCATCATCCATGCAGATGAGAACAGAGGATGCTCTTGATTCGCTTGGCTTGGTTATAACCTCAGATTTTTAGAGGACAAAGACCAAGAGAAGGTCCTATGTCCAATAAAAAGCTAAGTAGACGGGCTGAAAAGCCACGTCTAAGCCATGGGAGGCAGCGGGAGAAGGCAAGGACCTTGGGGGGGGGGGGGGGGGGTACCCCCCAAGGGACTTTTGTCACCTTGTAGTGGTGGCCGGTGCAGAACTTCAGCAGAGTTTTTCTCTCTTTTTCTTTCTCTCAGATTTCTGGATCTGTGGTGCTTTGGAAGTGATCTCCGATTGATCGATCCGGATTTCAATGGAATGCTCTCCTATTTATAGGCTTTTGGTAGCCATTTAGGAGAGTTTATGGGCTTTAATGGCTTTAATGGGAGGAGTTACAAGATTTATTTCTTGATTTTGTAACTCCTTTTTCCTTGAATCTGATTGGCCGATGGAGATTAAGAGCTTTTAATCACCTTAATTACCATAATGGGAGGAGTTTCATGGGTTAAATGCCATGAATCAATTGACTTGTAACTCCCAAATGCTTGCTTCTGATTGGGCCGTCCAAAGAAATGAATTAATGACTGCAATAAAGCTAGTCAATTAACCACATTAATTGCTCGCCGAGCAGTCGAAGAGTCGCGGGCCGTGCCGTGTCTTCTGGAATTCTTCTGGCGATGATCATCGATGGATCTTCATGCTGATCGACATCGGATGAACATGTAACTTCAGACAGTGATAGCTAAGAGCGGGCCGGTGACATCTGTCCTGTCGATTTTTCGATCGATTGGGCGGAAAGTACACTTTTTTGGTCGACCGGTTGGCGATCAATGTTGATTTTGATACTTTTGGAGGTTGACCCGTGATTTTGACGGATGTCGGAGGACATGAGTCAATTTCAAGCACTAAAAATTACATTTTCAGGAAACCACAGGGGCCAAAGTACGCGAAACGCGAAAAAGGACGGAAAAACGGGTCACCGGCGAAAAATCCGGTGACCCGGACTTCCATGGTCGCCGGCGACCATGGGCCATGGTCGCGGGCTGCGACCCTGGGGGTTTTTCCCCTGTTTTTGGTCCGTTTTGTGATCTTTTTCGTCGCTGTTTTTTTCTGTATTTTTCCTGACATTTCTTCTCATTTATTGGCTTGATTTCCCTGTAGAAAACCTGATGAGAATCCTTGCATTTTTAGAGTGCAAAGTTTCCAATTTTCCGGGAAAGCCGAAGACTTTGTCGCGTAGAGCTGCTGATTTTCCGCCAGAAGCTGAAACTTGGTCAAACGATGTCGGAATGACCTGAAATTTGAGGTGAAGCCTCCTGAGCAATAAATAAGACCAACCGTAGGCTTTTGTTTAAGTTTTGAAGCCGTTTGGGGTCCCATCGATGCTTCACTTAATTTTGCTGCGGGGAAAATGCCGAGCTTTGATATGTGGCCAAACGATGTCCGATTGACCTGAAATTTGACGGGGAGCCTATTGGAGTCATTTTCAGACGTTCCATGGGCTCCGTTTTGGATGTCATGGTCCCGGGTTGCTCCGCCGCCGGTAAGCTTGATTTTCTCTCTGAGCATCGAAACCTGGTCAAACGTTGTCGGAATGACCTGAAATTTGACGTGCAGCCTTTTGGAAGCATGTTGAAGCCACTCATGCACTTGGTTTGATGAGCGAAGGATTCGGTGGTTCCCGCCGCCGGGAGGCTTGATTTTACTGCTCGAGCATTGATGGAGGGTCAAACGTTGTCGGTTTGACTTGAAATTTAGCATGGAGCCCTTTTGAGACATGCTGGAGTCATCCGTAGGCTCTGATCGAAGTTTTGACGTCTCCGATAATGTCGCCGCCGGGAGCGCCATTTTAGCTGTCGGAGAAGCGAAGTTAGGCCAAATGATTCTGAAATGGCCCGAAACTTCATGTGTACTCTTCTCTTGGCTATCTTGAAGGATCTTGCAGTTTTTGTTTGATTCTGACAAGATTTGATTTTTTGGAGAAATTGCATTGTCTATTTATGGCAGGTTGTGACTTCATGCAGCTTTCTTGATGTTGAAGAGGCAAAGTGACATTTTTGGTGTACAGAAACAATCCATCGTGGCGTGGTACCCTGCCAACCAATCCATCCCTAAGATGAAATTGAAATCATACATCTCCAATAAAATAAGATTTGCGGGTAACACCACTTCTCCCATATGAATTGTGTAGCTAGGGTAAAAAGTCCTACAGACGACTTGCTTGCCTATTGGAGTAACCACAGTTAAAATAAACTCAAATTCTCTAGCATGCATATCAATCAACTTAGAAATTCAGGGGATAGAAATGAGTGTGTAGAGCCAGGGTCGAATAAAATTTTAGCTTCAATTCCACAGACAAGGAGTGTACCTTCCACTACATTTCCCGCCGCCTCTTCATCAGCCCTATTGACCACATAAACTTGCCCTCGCTGCTGTGGTCTGTATTGAGCCTGCTCTGCCTGCCTTGTGGGACATTTCTGTCTTTTTGTGGGGGACAGTGATTCTGATTCTGTCCCTGTTGACAGGCTTGCTGCTACTGCTGGGGTCTATATTGTTGCTGTGGTGCTTGTGGCCGAGGTGGTCTTGCCTGATTCTGGACAAGCGGTGCATTCGAGGGTGGTGCCAGACATTGTGCTTGTAAGACCCCGACTCGAGTGACCTCGATTAGTATTAATTAAGTCGTATGTTAGTTCTAAGCGTGATTTGTAGATTTTGGTTAAGCTGGGATTAGAATTGCGCTTTTATAGCTTTGGGGAGTTTTGAGTGCCTTCTTGATTTAGTAGGACCCTTTGCGGGTTCTTTTAGTGACTTTGCATGTACATGGGGGATTATTCGAGATTCCAATAATTAGCATTTTAACCCTATTCGAATCATCTCGTTAATCTCTACAACTTCCATGTTGATCCCGTTCTCGTTCGAAACCCGAAACCCAACTTTTCCAATATCAGGGGCAAACCAATCCTTTTACACCAAATCTGGACACAAAATTTGATGTTTCCGAAACCCTTGAAATATATACTTTTTAGAAACTAGAAATTTCGACGATCATTTTTCCCTTCTTCGTCGAACTCGTCTAAAGTCCCGAAAGTCATGATTTTAGCCCGATAAGATTTCTAATGGCGGAACTCACTCTCACTTGTTATATAAGGGAACTCTTCCTCTCCTTTTTCCAACTCAAATAGCCCCAAACCCAGGCTAGGGTT
Source organism: Umbellularia californica (assembly GCA_028538565.1). Lineage (NCBI taxonomy): Eukaryota > Viridiplantae > Streptophyta > Magnoliopsida > Laurales > Lauraceae > Umbellularia > Umbellularia californica. Next base: position 34,444,281 of record JAPQWN010000005.1, on the reverse strand, counting down.
TCTTTCCCTCTTTTCTTCTTACTCTTCCATCTCCAAATCACTACCAACCTTGCACAAATTGAGAAATGGAGGTCCTCTCCTTCTTCCTCTCCTTGGGAGCTCTTAATTGATACCATTAGAAGTGTAAACTAGCCTCATTGGAGCTTCCTTAGAGCTAATCTTGTCTATTTGGAGACTTCTCAAGTAAGTCATCACCCTTATCTCCTAAACTTGTGTTCTTCGAACCTTAGAGAAGCTCCATTTTCTAATTGTAAGCTTTCTCTTCTTGTTCTTGGTTTTTAACCATTTAGGGTTTGTTTTTGGGGGTTTTGTGTAGCTTTGAATCTTTGGCTCGGAAGAGTGATTAGAAGCTTGTTTGGCTAGCTTGGACCTTAGGCAAGTGGTTGAATAGATATTTTTAGTATTGAATGGTTTTTTTATGAGAAATGTGGATGACTTTACTATTTATTCTTGACTTGTATTGATTTTAAAATAAATGCACATGAATGAGTCTTGTTGGTTTGTTTAACTTTTGTAAATGTTGACATACCTAGTCTTTTATTTAACACTTGTTTATAGCACTAATGGATTTTGTGAATGATGGATTTCCATTCCCTCTCTTTTGGTTGAATGTGATTGGAAGGGAGGAGATTTGGTGAATGTTTATAGGAGTTTTGATGGTGGTTTGGATGATGTTTGAAGGAGGTTTTGAACCCCTCATTGAGGTGTATAAATGAGGCTCTAAGGGTTTTGTATGAAGAGAAAAAGGAAGGAGCTGAACTGTTCCCAGAATCAGTTTCTGGACAGTTCGCTCGAGCGAACATGACACCTCGCTCGAGCAAACCCATCCATATGATAGTTTGCTTGAATGAACTATTACTCGCTCAAGAGAATCCTCCCAGAACCCATCCAAAAACTAGTTAGCTTGAGCGAGCTGAAAATTCGCTCAAGCCAACCTGAACTGGTAGGTCCGCTCAAGCGAACCTTTCCAGAGATCACTTCGCCCGAGCGAACTTCAAGTCTGCTCAAGCGAAGTGCGCTGTTCTCCTGGGGTTATGTTGGGAGTAGGAATGTGATGTTTAAATGATTGGGAGAGGTTTGTTGGGAGCCTTATTGTAATGTAGAAATGTATAGACAATGTATGAGGCCCGTTTGAGAATGAAACGCCATCACGAAGATTCATTGAAGTCTTGGAATTACCAAGGTGTATAAGGAGCCAGGAATGTTTCCAAAACTTAATGATTACCAAGTCTATACTGAAATTGGAATATGGGACCCCTATTCACCTTGAGCTAACCTTGAATCCCGACAATTGGCCAGGAATTTCGATAGTTTCATTGTATTTTATTGTACCTGAACTTTTATTTGCACTCCCGAAATTCATGATTTATGAATTATCATTCCCGAAAAGTACTGAAATTACATTTGTAGCATTTTGCTAGTCCCGTTGTGCATTGCCCGAAATGAAGTGATAATTGTGCCTATGTGCACCCCGTCCCGTCCGTTTATGTATTTGCATCATATGTATTTATTACATGTCCCGATTTCTGTTATGTGACCTATGAGTCGGCAGCACTAAGCTTGGATGACCTTTTCGGTTTGATCCACCAACTTGGAGTTCCCCCTCCCGTCCCGCCAGCTACAGTTTGGATCCCAATACCCGGTTTACTACCGTGGTCCCGTCCCGATACCTGGCTCGCCACCGTGGTTCCCGATACCCAGTTCACTACCGTGGTCCCGTCCTGTATAATTATATGTATATGTATATTTTGTTGAATCTCACCACCTCGTGTGTTAGAGATCAACGCCCTGATATGCTCTTGTTACTTCGGTGATAGAGGATTTAGCTTTGTGTGGTTACCATCTTACTAGTTCTTGATTCCTTGGTACCTTTACATGCTTTTAAATTTCATATGTACTTTTTAACAAGTGATGCATTCCTTTTATGAAAAACATTGTGTAAACAGGTTTTAAATGTTTTCCAAGGTAAATTCACTTATTATTGTATTGTTATATCTTTTCACCCACCTGCCAAACCGTTGTGTTTTACCCACTCTTTGGTACTCAGGTCCATACGCCGGTTATCCTGAGGCGGAGCTTGAGGAGGCAGTCGGAGAGCCGCAACATATAGTTGAGTGGCAGGCCGATGATGTCGTTTAGACATTCGGTTGTTTCGAGATATGTAAAATTTTGGGGTTGTGGATAACCTATTCTTTTGGGAATTATTTTGGGTTGTACTGGCCTTTGTTGGCCTTTGTTTTTGGGGGAATGTTAATTAACTGATCTTTTGTATAAACATTTAACCTTACTTTTGGGAAAATGCTATTGTCGATATTGCTCACTTGACTCCTTATGTTTCATATAAATGTGTTATCAGTCTGTTGATGAGAATGAATTGTATTCTTGATTTGCTACATGCTTCCGCACTTAAACAAAAATATTATTACGATGTGATATCCTCTCCGCGGACACCTGTGGGAAATCACGTGCACGGGTAGTATCATTCTTTATTGAGCCGTGTACGTATTGTGTGCTCTATGGCATCAATCATCAAATTTTCAAGTCCCGATCCCAGATTGGGTCGGTAACCCGGTCCGGGGTCATGACAGACTGATATTAGAGAATGTCGTGTTTCAGGCAATTAAAAGAAACTAGAGATCCTAAGGACGTGGCGAGGATTCGTTAGCTAGAGTCGTGTGAGCAATGTGTGAACTTCTATCTAATAAATACGTGCTAACAACTTGTTTTTTAGCATTATGCCACCTCGTAAAAGACCAGTAAACGGCAACCCCTCCGCAAACAATAGCGAACACACTGGGCCAGTTGAGGAAGATACTTAGGATAACACCATGCAGAATCAGTTCCAACAACTGATGTAGGCAATGCTTGATCAACAGCGTCAGGCCAATGAGAATCAGGCTCGGTTATTGGAACAAATGCTTAAGAAGGATGAGAATCATGCCAGAGAATTGGTAGAGATGCAGAGACAATTGCTAGAGGTATTACAAAGGAGGCCTGAATCGGTTCCAGCTCAGCTAGTAGGCCCACAGATCGTCATAAATCAAAAGGAACAGGACCCAAATGCTTTTTTGAAAGGTTTCGGAAGAGAGCTCCAAAGGAATTTGTTGGAACAGAAGACCCGTTAGCTGCAGATGATTGGCTAGAACACACGAAGAACATCTTTGAGGTCTTCCGATGCACTGGAGGAGAACAAGTGAAGCTTGCAGCGTCCTTGTTCACCGGTTTGGCAAATATTTGGTGGAAGACAGTCAGAGAAGAGTACAGGACTATGGCAAACGCAGTAGCTTGGGCAAACTGTAAGAGGTAATTTGGAGAACCCACCCATGTCAAGAGACATAAGGCAATAGAGTTCCAGCAGCTGGTCCAGGGAAACATGATAGTCCTCGAATATCTCACTAAGTTTGAAAGATTGTCAAGATATGCTCCGGAGTTGGCAAACACGATTGAGAAGAAGATAGCCAAGTTCCTCGAAGGACTTAATCCCATCATTGAAAGAGATGCTACAGGGTAGTACCACCTGCAACCTTTGAAAAGGCTGTCAAGAGAGCTTACAAGTTTGAAAACTTGAACAACAAAATTCTTAGAGTTCAGGGAAAGGGATAAACTCATCAGCAGAACTACCAGCAAAGGAATCATAGCACAAGAGGCATAGGTCAGAGCAGAATGTTCAGAATTAGATAGTTTGTATCCATTGTGGGAAGAATCATGAGAGTACCCAGTGTCGTACAATTTCAGGAGCATGCTTCAAGTGTGGTTCGATGAACCATCAAACGAGAGACTGTCCAAGACCGAACAAATAGAATCAGCAACAGCAGGGAGCACAGCATCCAGCACCACCTCAAAACGTACCCGTTGTCTAGAATCAAGCAAGGCTACCTCAGCAACAAGCACCTCAGCAACAATATAGACCACAGCCACAGCAGGCCCATTAACAGGGACAGAATCAGAATCAACGTCCACCGTAACACAATAGGAATGTGCCACAAGGCAGGCAGCAGCAGGCTCCGATCAAGCCACAGCAGAGAGCACAAGTTTATGCGGTCAATAGGGCTGATGCGAAGGCGGCAGGCAATGTAGTGGAAGGTACACTCCTAGCTTGTGGAATTAAAGCTAGGAATTTTATTTGACCCTGGCTCTACACACTTATTTCTATCCCCTAAATTTTCTGAGTTGATTGATGTGCATGCTAGAGAACTTGGGTTTATTTTAACTGTGGCTACTCCAATAAGAAAACAAGTTGTGTGTAGAAATTTTTGCCCTAGTTGCACAATTCAGATAGGAGAAGTGGTGTTACCCGTAGACCTTATTTTGTTAGAGATGCATGATTTCGATATCATCCTGGGGATGGATTGGTTGGCAAGGTACCATGTTACAATGGATTGTTTCCATAAGACCCTCACCTTCAAATTGGATGAGACACCGGCAGGAGTGTTATTTCAGGGAGAGAGGAGGAATCCTCATGCAAAGTTTGTCTCAGCATTGAAAGCTGATAGATTTTTGAAAAGTAGATGTGAAGCCTATTTGGCGTTTATCACAAAGGATAAACGGTCCCAATGGGTGGAGGAGATCCCTATTGTTTGGGAATTCCCGGATGTTTTTTCAGAAGAAATTCCAGGATTGCCACCCATCAGAGAAATTGATTTTGCTATTGAGTTGTTACCCGGGACCGCTCCAATTTCTATTGAACCATATAGGATGGCCCCGACGGCATTGGGAGAATTGAAGATACAATTGCAAGAATTGTTAGACAAAGGTTTTGTAAGAACTAGCATTTCGCCATGGGGAGCTTTAGTTTTTTTGTAAAAAAGAAAGATGGTTCAATGAGGATGTGCATCGACTACCGAAGATTGAAATAAGTGACTATCAAGAACAAGTATCCATTACCAAGGATTGATGAACTGTTTAATCAGTTATAAGGTGCTTCATATTTTTCGAAGATTGACTTAAGATCCGGTTACCATCAGCTGAGAGTCAGAGTCAGATGTACTGAAGACAGCCTTTCGGACGAGATATGGGCACTATAATTCCTAGTGATGCCATTTGGATTGACTAATGCATTGGCAGTATTCATGGCATTGATGAACAAGATATTTGCATAGTATCTGGATCAGTTTGTTGTAGTCTTTATTGATGACATTTTGGTGTACTCCAAGACTAAGGAAGAACATGAAGAGCACTTAATGACAGCACTGCAACTTTTAAGAGACAACCATCTGTATGTGAAACTCAATGAGTGTGAATTCTGGCTAGAACAAGTAGCATTTTTAGGACACATATCTCGAAAGAAGGGTTGTTAGTAGATCCATCCAAGATTGAGGCAGTAGCGAAGTGGGAAAGACCGAAGAATGTGTCCGAAATCAGAAGTCTTTTGGGATTGGCGGGATATTACCAGAGGTTTATGCAAGGATTTTAGTCAATTGCGTCACCATTGACAAAGTTGACCAAGAAAAATGTACCATATGTGTGGACAGATCAGTGTGAGGCAAGTTTTCAAGAGCTGAAAAAGAGATTGACTATAGCACGAGTCCTTACTTTACCATCCGGAAGCGGTGGTTTTACTATTTCCACTGATGCTTCGAATGTTGGACTTGGTTGTGTGTTTATACAAGATGGAAAAGTGGTTGCTTATAGATCCCAGCAGTTGAAAGATCGCGAGTGGAACTATGCAACCCATGATCTTGAGTTAGCAGCGGTCGTCTTTGCATTGAAAATGTGGAGACATTACCTTTATGGAGAAAAGTTCGAAGTCCACTCCAACCACCGCAGCTTACAGTACTTGTTTTCTCAGAAGGAACTAAACATGAGGCAGAGAAGATGGATGGAATATAGTAAAGATTATGATTTTCCGATCAAATATCACCCGGGCAAAGTAAATGTAGTTGCCGATGCTTTGAACAGAAAATCAGTAGGTTTGACAAATCTAAGTGGCACTTGTATCTTTGAGCAATTTGAAGAGTTGAGAATAGATCTACAGCCACCGAAGAAGGGTGTGATGTTTCCTAACATATCAGTATTCGAGCCTTCCTTCATCCAAAAGATCAAAGATGATGGACCCGGCTTTCGTCCTCTCCTTCAGCCTTGGGGGCTGCCGGGGCCCGGCGAAGGAGAAAAGCGGGTATCAACATTTTTTGTATGGGTATGCCAGATTTTCTATTCTACTTGGAATTTGAAGTGGTGATGATCCGGAGATTCACCTTCACAAGTAGAAAGGAAATCAATCGTTTTTTCTAACTTTTCAAATTGCATAAATATTTAAGAAAAGAGACAAGATTTTTTGAATGCCGTAGGAGGCGATTTTTTGTTTGTTTGCCGTGAAAGGCGATTTGGTGCAGTAAAAGGCGGTTTTGTCGTAAAAGGCGATTTTTTGCCGTGAAAGGCAATTTTGCTGTGAAAGGCGATTTACAAATCTCATCAATAGTGAAAGACAAGAATTGTAATTTTTTGTCTCTTTAAAAAGTACAAAATACAATAGAAACGAAAGAAAAGGGATCTAACTTCTCAGGAGATTGTAGGAATTCGTTCGGATCGACGGTTGCAAGTCATGTATGAACTTTGCCATCGTCCTTCAGATTAGAACGCTTAATGCTTTGATTCTTTTGGCTTGGTTCTCACCTCAGATTTTTAGAGGACAAAGATCAAGGGGAGGTCCTATATCCAATAAAAAAAAACAAGTAAACGGGCTGAAAAGCCGCGTTTATGCCATGTTGGATAAAAATGAGAGGAAGAGCTTTGCCTTGGGGGGGTGGCCCCCCAAGGGACATCGATCACCTTGTGGCGTTGCAATAGAGTTTCTTCAGGATTTTCTTACTCTCTCTATGTCTGTGAATTTCTTGGATTTTTCCGAGATTTTTCTGAATCCTTTCTTCTTGGAATGACCACCCTTTTATAGCCTTTTGGTGGCCATAAGGTGGGTTTATGAGCATTGATGGCATTGATGATGCTACATGATTGGAGGAGTTACAAGTTTTTATTCCTTGGTTTTGGCCGATGAAGAATAATGGGCATTTAATCGCCTTTAATCTCCATAATGAGGGGAGTTTCATGTCTTTAATGTCATGATTGCTTGGACTTGTAACTCTCATTTGCTTGCTTCTGATTGGGCCGTCCAAAATAATGGGTTAATGACCGCATTAAACGGGTCAATTAACAGCATTAAGTGGTCACCTAGGCATTTGAAGAGTCGCGGGCCGTGCCGCGTCTTTTGGAATTCTTCAGGTAGCGATCGCCGATGGATCCACATGTTGTTTGATGTTAGATGGCGATGCAATTTCAGACATTGATTGATTTCAGTGGGCCGGTGACATCTGTCTTGTCGATTTCTCGATCGGTCGGACAGAAAGTGTACTTTCTTGGTCAGCCGGTTGGCGATCTTGGAGAGATCAATGATGATTTCATGCTCTTGACGGCAGATCAGAGATGTTGGCGAAGATCAGTCGTTTTCAAGCATCAAGAATTGGATTTTCGGAAAATCACAGAGGCTGGAGCTCTCGAAACGCGAAGAGGATCGAAAAACGGGCCACCCGGCGAAAAATCCGGCAACCTGGATTTCCAGGGTGGTCGGCGACCATGGGCTATGGTCGCTGGCGACCATAGGGATTGGTCCCCTTTTAGTCGCCCTTTTTCGGCCGTTTCATCATCTTTTTCGTTCCTTTTTTCTCCTGTATTTTTCTTGATATTTTTCGTCATTTGTTAACTTGATTTTCCTGGAGAGAACTTGACTAGAACCCGCGCAAAACCGGAGCACAAAGTTTCCCATTTTTTGGAAAAGCTGAAGACTTTGTAGTCGATTTCCCGTCAAGAGTCGAAACTAGGTCAAATGATGTCGGAATGACCTGAAATTTGAGGTGAAGCCTCTTGAGCAATGGATAGGACCAATCATGGGATTTTTTTTGGGTTTTGAAGCGTTTGGGGTCTCTTCGCTGCTAGACTTGATTTTGTCATGAGGAAGATGTCGAGCTTTGATATACGGTCAACCGATGTCCGATTGACCTAAAATTTGACAAGGAGCCTATTGGAGTCATTTTAAGACGATCCATTAGCTCTGATTTGGATGTCATGGTCCCGGGGTGCTCCGCCGTCGGTAGGCTTGATTTTGTTTCGGAGTGTCAAAGTCTGGTCAAACGTTGACTGAATGACCTGAAGTTCGACGTGCAGCCCTTTGGAAGCATGTTGAAGTCACTCATGTACTTTGTTTGATGAGTGATGGCCTCGGTGGTTCTCGCCACCGAGAGGCTTGATTTTGCTGCTCGAGGGTTGATGGAGGGTTAAATGTTGTAGGTTTGACTTGAAATTTGACAAGGAGCCTTTTGGAGGTATTTTGGAACCATCCGTAGGCTCTGATTGAAGTTTTGATGTCTTCTACACTGTCGCCGCCGGGAGTGCCTTTTTAGCTGTCGGAGGAGTGAAGTTAGGCCAAATGATGTTGGAATGGCCATGTGTACCCCTCTTTTGGCTGTCTTGAAGGATCTTGCAGTTTTTGTTTGATTCTGACAAGATTTGATACTTGAAGTAGCATTGCCTGTTTGTAGTAGGATGCAGCTTCATCTGGCTTCTTGATGTTGAGGAGGCAAAGTGACTTCTTTGGTGTCAACAAATGCCCCCTCGAGGTACAGCGACGAGTAGCTTTTGGAGTCGATATGCCTAGAAGAGAAACTTGAAAGAAAGCTTTTGACTTGACCAAGAGTCTTGAGAATTTTTTTTTAATAGCCTTTTGAGTTTCCGGGGGAATTTTATGGTAGTGAGAGGGATCACGTACCATCTCAAGGCAAAGTTTTTGAAAATGACATGGGGATTTGGTTTTTTGGGTTATTGGATTTTCCCTTTTGACCTTGTGAACCTAAAGGCTTTATGTGGTACATTAGGAGGTCAAGAAAGGCTTTTTTTTTTCTTTTTGACCTTGTGACCTGACAAGCTGTATGTGGCAAGTTAGGGGGTCGGGGTTTGATTTTTGATTTTGACGTTGTGACCCAACAAGCTGTATGTGGCAAGCTGGGGGGTCAGATTTGATTTTGACCTTGTGACCTAACAAGTTGTAAGTGACGAGCTAGTGGATTAGGATTTGGTTTTTGGTTTTTGTTTTGGTCTTGTGACCTAACAAGCTGTATGTGGCGAGCTAAGGTATCGGGGTTTTTTTTTTGTGGAATGTCAATTTCAAGATTTTGGCTTAATTTGGTTCATGAGGTTGGATGGTTTGGTTTTTTGGAAACTCACGAGGCTTTCTTTTTTTTTTTTTTTTTTTGTTTTGAATGGTCCAATCAACTCGAAAGAGGCATGGAACCTTATTTTTTTTATGCTCTCGGTAAGAGGGATTTTTTGACTAAAAGCCACTTTTAGTGCTTAGGTGGTCAAACCTAGCTCATATGGGCTAACCTAATGGACCTTAAGCTTTGAAGATGGCTTAGATCTCATATGGTGTCATTTTTGTAGAGAATATCTAAAAATATCTCTTTTGGGTAGAGAATATCTAAAAATATCCTTACTTGGAAAGAATCTCTCAAGTTTCCTTGTTTTTGGGAGAGATTTTCTCAAATATCTTTCTTTTGGGAAAGTTACTAGATTTTAGCACTTACCTCCTTTCTTTTCTCCTTGTTTCCTTCTTTTGGTTTGCTCTCTTCTATACAAGCAAAGGGAGGTTGGATCTCTTGCTCCATTGCTTTTTGCAAAATCTTCAAGAGTGCTCCAAGATCAAGAACTCCTCTTCTTCTTCAAGGATTGTCAAGCTTTTCTTCTTCTTCTCCATCAATGGCTTCAAGTAAGTTCCTTTCTTCACAAGAAACTCCATGTAGAAATAGAAAATTTTCTTTTCTTTTCCTTTTTCTTTTCTTTTTTTTTTCTCTTTTTTTTTTCCACGCTGTTCCCTTTTTTTTTTTTCTTCTTCTTTCCTTTTTTTTTCTTGGCTGTACGAACAGGTCCGTACAGACCTGGCCGTACTACCACGTGGCAATGGGCCACGACCTGTGGGCCCAATTTTTTTTTTTTTTTGAATAGGTTTCTCTCTTTTCTTTTTTTTTCCTTTTTGCTTTTTGCTCACACCATGATAATGAGGTTATACAATTTCAATATGCTCGTGCATTTTTTTTTTATGCATAAAGATGGAAGGCTAGAGTCTCTAAGTCAAGCCAACATGAATTTTGACTTGGATAAAGTTTGATTGATTTTGACCAAGTTGGGTTGGGATTGGTCAAACTTTGGTTAAGGTTTCCTAGCATCTAATGCATGATGGTTTTCTTTGATGCATGATTTTTAGTAAATTGACTTGGAAGCATGATGATGCATACCTAGAAATCTTTTGCAAGTCTTGGGATTTGGACCTCGCATCGATATTAAGCCCTTCCTTAGCCTTGCAGGATTTTGAGGAGCTTTGCAAGTTTTGGAGTTTAGAGCTCGCAGATATGTTGAGCCCTTTTCCAATTTTGTGGAGATTTGATAAGACTGGCGCCTGATCTCACAGCAATGTTTGAGTTCAAACCTTCTTTGAGAATCTTCCACTGACTATGAGCTTGCAGCGATGTTGAGCTCATCTTCAGGCTTCCTATTTTTTTCGGGGTGTTTCCCTTTTCTTCGGAATTGCCTTGGAACCATGTCAAAATTTCACTAGAACTTTTTTTAGTAAAATTCTCTCATTTTGGTGATGATTGATCTTTTCTTTTCCATTCTTTGCAGGTAGTTCTTGCAGAACGAACAAGGGTAAGGGGCCTGTTACTAACACACCTCGTCGGTCTACCAGATCTTCTAATGCAGGTGTTTAGTAGGCCTGGGAGAAAGTCCAGTTTGTTGAGAAGAACTTGGAAGAGTGTGACTCCCTCAATCGTGATGAGATGAGACAGCGATTGATCGCTCTCAAAGATGAGGAGTTCTACAAGATCGCAGTAAGCAGCCATCCTTGAGTTACGGACGATCAGAGCATTGTGCCCAAGCCTACCTTTCTCTTTGGTGATGAAGTCCCTGACGACTTGACATACCAAAGGAGATGTTTTCAGTTCTCTTACACAGCAGATGGTGAGGAGAGAACTATTTCTACCCAGTCGACCTTCGATCGAACCATCTCAATCATGAGTCTTTCTCCCACATACCCCAAGAGGGAAGATCCTCCGAGCTGGGTGAAGAGGACCAATGTGATTAAGACCGGGGTTTTTGTTGGTGGCACTTACGGTTTTAGAGAGAAGTTGCCTGTCCGTATGGACATGTTGATGCCAGCCAGTGGCTACCAAAGCCAGTGTTATGCCACCATCCTTGGGATATCTACAATTGTCATGTTCCCAAAAGAAAGTTTCATTACTCGTGGCAAACCCTAGCACACAAATTCCGGTGATATTAGGAAGACCTTTCTTGGCCACATCAAATGTGTTGATAAACTGCCGGAACGGAGTAATGAAACTTTCTTTTGGGAACATGACAATTGCATTAAATATTTTTAATGTTTGCAAACAAATGCGGGATGATGGTCCTGATGTCGAACAAGTAGATCTCATTGAATCCATTGTTCAAGAAACCCTTGAGGAGTTTTCTGACTCAAATTTTTTAGACACAATGGAATCAAGCAAGGCTTTGGCCAATTTTATAGACACCCCGGATGACACTGTTAACATAGTCAGTACAACATGGAAATCTCAGTTTGAGGAGCTTGTACCAACTAGTACTCAGTCTCTTCCTTCTCGGGTGAGGCGGCCCAAACCTGCATTGAAATCCCTTCCTTCGGATCTCCGATATGCATATTTAAGGGAGGATGACACATACCGAGTGGTTATTTCATCACACCTTGATAAGGATCAAGAGATCCAACTTCTGAATATACTTAAGCAGCACAAAGATGCGATAGCATAGACCGTGGCTGATATAAAGGGCATTGACCCTTACGTGTGCACGCATCACATATCTTTAGAGGAAAATGCAAAACCCTCCAGACAGATGCAACGCCGACTCAACCCAACCATGTAAGAAGTGGTTAGAGCTGAAGTGCTTAAACTTCTCGATGTGGGTATAATCTATCCAATTTCGGATAGTCAATGGGTTAGCCCTACCCAAGTTGTTCCAAAGAAAGCCGGTGTTACTGTAGTCCGGAATTCAAATGATGAACTTGTCCCAACCCGGGTACCCACTGGTTGGCGAGTGTGCATTGACTACAGAAAATTAAATGCGGTCACGCGTAAGGATCATTTTCCCCTACCCTTCCTCGACCAAGTCTTAGAAAGGGTAGCAGGCCACCCATACTATTGCTTCTTGGATGGGTATTCCGGTTACAACCATATTGAGATAGCACCGGAAGACCAAGAGAAAACCACCTTTACATGTCCATTTGGAACATTTGCTTATCGAAGAATGCCATTTGGACTATGTAATGCTCCAGCCACTTTTCAACGATGCATGTTGAGCATATTTAGCGATATGGTGGAGAGGATTCTTGAAGTCTTTATGGATGACTTCTCCTTCTTTGGAGATTCATTTAAGGATTGCTTAAGTAACTTTCAGAAAGACCTTATCAGATGTGAAGAAAAGAACCTAGTTCTTAACTGGGAAAAATTTCATTTCATGGTTCGCTAAGGAATAGTCTTAGGTCACATAATTTCCTCCAAAGGAATGGAGGTCGATAAATCTAAGATAGATTTAATTGCCAATCTGCCCATACCCAAGACCGTAAGGGATGTAAGATCATTCTTAGGACATGCTGGTTTCTATAGAAGATTCATTAAGAACTTCAGTTTTATATCTAGACCCCTATGCAACCTTCTATTGAAAAATGCAGAATTTGAATGGACTGAAGCGTGTCAAGAGGCTTTTACTAAGGTAAAAGGCATGCTGACGACTGCTCCGGTTATGCAACCTCCAGATTGGAGCATGCCCTTCGAATTGGTGTGTGATGCCAACGACTATGCAATTGGAGCAGTCCTTGGCCAACGTAAGGATAAAAAGCCTTACATAATATATTACGCGAGCAGAACATTGAACAATGCACAGAGTAATCATTCCACTACTGAAAAAGAATTATTGGCAGTAGTCTTTGCATTGGACAAATTATGCTCGTATCTAATAGGATCCAAAGTCATTATTTTCATTGATCATTCTGTGCTTAAATACCTTCTTTCCAAAAAAAGACGCTAAGCCCAGATTGATTAGATGGATCCTACTACTTCAAGAGTTTGATTTAGAAATACGTGACAAAAAGGGAGTAGAAAATGTAATGGCAGACCATCTATCTAGACTTGTCATCAATGATTCTTTAGAGCCTACACCAATACGAGACCGGTTTCCTGATGAACATTTATTTTCTATTTCCCAATCCCCATGGTATGCGGACATATCAAACTATCTTGTTACGAGCACAATTCCCCAACATTGGTCACAACAAGATAGAAAGAAAATTTTCACCGAAGTCCGAAAGTTTTTCTGGGATGATTCTTATCTCTTTAAGTATTACCCAGACCAAGTTATTAGGGGATGTGTGCCTGACCAAGAACAAAACAGTGTTATCTCGTTTTGTCACTTACATGCATGTGGAGGTCATTTTTAACCTAAAAAGACCACTTTTAAAATTTTGGAATGTGGATTTTCTTGGCCGTCACTTTTTAAAGATGTCTTTGAATTTTGCAAAGCGTGTGAGCGTTGCCAAAAATTGGGCAGTATTTCACGAAGAAATATGATGCCATTAAACCCAATTTTGGTAGTGAAATTATTTGATGTTTGGGGGATAGATTTTATGGGACCATTTCCTTCTAGTTTTGGTTTTCTTTATATCCTAGTGGCTGTTGATTATGTCTCTAAATGGATAGAGGTCATTCCATGTAGAAAGAATGATGCTAACACAGTAAAAAAGTTTCTAAAGGAGAACATCTTCTCTCGATTTGGAACCCCACGTGCTATAATAAGTGATGGGGGAACTCATTTCTGTAACCGCACAATTGAGGCCTTGTTTCGAAAATATAAAATCACACATAAAGTGGCCACCCCTTATCACCCACAGACAAGTGGCCAAGTGGAGGTATCAAATCGATAAATCAAAAGAATATTGGAGACAACTGTAAGCCCAAATTGCAAAGATTGGTCTCTTAGACTTGCCGAGGCATTATGGGCATATAGGACAGCATTTAAAACTCCAATAGGAATGTCTCTTTTTAGACTGGTTTATGGAAAAGCATGCCACCTTTCAGTGGAATTAGAGCATAAAGCATACTGGGCAATTAAACAATTTCACTTTGATATGGAGAAAACTGGGACTGAGAGGATATTTCAATTAAATGAATTGGAAGAGATTCGTAATGATGCATATGAAAATGCTAGAATTTATAAGGAATGGACAAAATTCTTTCATGACAAACATATCTTAAGGAAAACATTTTATCCATCACAAAAGGTCCTTCTTTATAATTCTAGACTTCATCTCTTCCCAGAAAAATTAAGATCAAGATGGAGAGGTCCCTACATTGTAAAACAAGTTTTTCCATATGGGGTAGTAGAGTTGGAAAACCCAAAGAATGGTGAGCTTTTCAAAGTGAATGGACAAAGAGTAAAACCATTCTTGGAGGCCAGCGTGCCTGATGATGAAGTTATAACTCTGGTTAATCATGTCTATCAGGATTGACGAGCGCTGGATCTGACAGTGGCCCACACCTTTGTACAATATGTATATATTTCCTTGCTATTTTTCTTTCTGTGTATTTTGTCTAACCTTGGATAAGAAGAAGATCAGATCACATTCCCAGGTACCCTCTTCCACTTTACCTTTGTTATTATATATTCCTCATGTTACATTTTCATATTTATTACATTTCATGCATAACATCGAGGACGATGTTTATCTTAGGTTGGGGGGTGGAACAAGCGCACTTGTCCAATTTTAGATAATTTTTTTTTCATTTTTGCATAGTCCTAAAAAAAATAAAATAAAACAAAAAAAAGGGGTTTTCCAAAAGAACTTGATGATTTGAAGATGTCTAGAAATCTGGAATTTCAGAATTTTTGGAAGGAAGTAAAATGAAGGTTCACTATTTTCTAAAAGATAAAAAGAATACCGAACTTTGTTTTTCATAGTAACACGTGTACATCATTTCAAAAGTCTTGGATAAAAAGATTTAAGTGTCATTTTCAGAGTTCTTTCAAGAGAGAAACATAGACGACTTTCTAAAATTTGGTCATATGAGGTCTCCTGGTTCATTGGCAAGGTTAGACTAACCAAAAACCAGTGAACTAATTCGGATGAATTGAAAAAGGCTGCCTATTGTTAGGGACCGTTTAAAGAAAAATAAAAAAAAGGTGACAAAGGATGCACAAATAGGTATTTAAAAGAAAGTGCTGAAAATAATAAAAAGTTGTGTGACTAATTTGGGTTCGTAGCCTTTGTAACCCGAGCTAGTAAGCCGGTAGGGGTATTTATATACCTAGTGCCCTAAAGACATCTGTTTTGGGAGTCATTGGCCTAACGCTCGTTACATGGCCTAGGCATTGCACAGTCACATGTTAGTCTTAAAAAAAAATCATCAAAAAAAAGAGAAAAAAAAAAGAAAAAAAAAAAAGAAGCATCCCGCTGATGGACCCGAAAGGAATCTTCCGTCCTCCCCTTCCGCACCCCGGGGGCTGACCTGGGTCTCGACGGAGGAGGGAATATCTCGGGCATCAACATTTTTTGTACGGGTATGCCAGATTTACTTTCTACTTGGAATTTGGAATGGTGATAATCCGGAGATTCACCTTCACAAGTGGAAAGGAAATCAATCCTTTTTTCTAACTTTTCAAATTGCATTAATATTAAGAAAAAGAGACAAGTTTGTTTTTTTAGAATGCCATAGGAGGCTTTTTTGTTTGTTTGCCGTAAAAGGCGATTTTGCTGTGAAAGGCGATTTTACAAAACTCATCAAATGTGAAAGACAAGAATTGTGATTTCTTTTTGTCTCTTTAAGAAATACAAACTACAATAGAAAAGTAAGAAAAGGGATCTAACTTCTCAGGAGATTGTGGGGACACGTTGAGATCGACGGTCGCAAGTCATGTATGGGCTTCGCCATCGTCCTTTAAATGAGAACATGTGATGCTTTGATTCTTTGGCTTGGCTCCTAACCTCGGTTTTTTAAAGGACAAGGACCAAGAGGAGGTCCTATATCCAATGAAAAACCAAGTAAACGGGCTGAAAAGCCGCGTTTAGGCCATGTTGGAGAAGGAGGTGACCTTGGGGGGGTGGGGGGTGGCCCCCAAAGGGACGTTGATCACCTTGTGGTGCTTCCGGGAGCAAAGTAGCAGAACTTCGTCTCTCTCTTGGATTTTCTGGATTTTCAGAGCTTGCACTTGGGATCTATTTTCATCATGCATTCTTCTTGGAATGGACCTCCTTTTTTAGGCTTTTGGTAGCAATGAGGTGTTTATTGGCATTGATGGCCATGATGAAAGAATTGATGAGGAGTTACAAGTTGATTTTGTAACTCCTTTTTCATGGCTTGTGATTGGCCGATGAAGGTAGTGGGCATTTAATTCCCTTTAAGCTTCATGATGATGGGAGTTTCATGGGTTTAATGCCATGATTGCTTGGATTTGTAACTCCCAAATGCTTGAATCTGATTGGGCCATCCAAAATAATGAGTTAATGACCGCATTAAGTTGTCATAAACGGGTCAATTAACGCATTAAGTGGTCGCCCAGGCATGTGGAGAGTCGCGGGCCGCGCTGCGCCTTTTGAGATTCTTTTTGCGATCATCACAGGTGGATCCATGCATTGTTTGATGTCGGATTGCAGTGCAATCTCAGACATTGATTGATGTTGGTGGGCCAATGACATCTGTCTTGTCGATTTCACGATCGGTCGGACAGAAAGTGCACTTTCTTGGTCAGCCGGTTGGCGGTCTTGAGGCGATCGGTGATGATTTCATGCTTTTGACGGCGGATCCGAGATGTCGACAAAGATCAGTCGTTTTCAAGCATCAAACATTGGATTTTTAGAAAATCACAGAGGCAGGAATACTCGAAACGCGAAAAGGATCGAAAAACGATCAATTTGGTGCAAAATCCGGCGACCCGGATTTGCAGGGTCGCCGGCGACCTTAGGGTTTTTTGCCCTTTGTTCGCCGAGCTTCGTTTTCGGCCGATTTTGCGTCTTTTTCGTTCCTTTTTCTTCTGTATTTTTCTTGACATATTTCCTCAATTATTGACTTCATTTTCTTGGAGAAAACTGGACGAGAACCCGCGCGAAATCGGAGCACAAAGTTTCCCATTTTTCGGGAAAGTCGAAGACTTTGTAGCCGATTTTCCGTCAAGAGTCAAAACTAGGTCAAACGATGTCGGAATGACCTAAAAATTGAGGTGAAGCTTCTTGAGCAGTGGATAGGACCAACCATGGGCTTTTATTTGAGTTTTGAAGCTGTTTGGGGTCCCATCGATGCTTCACTTGATTTTGCTGCGGGGAAAATGTCGAGCTTTGATATGTGGTCAAACGATGTCCGATTGACCTAAAATTTGACAGGGAGCCTATTGGAGTCATTTCGAGACGTTCCATTAGCTCCGTTTTGGATGTCATGGTCCCGGGATGCTCTGCCGCCGGTAGGCTTGATTTTCTCTCTGAGCATCAAAACCTGGTCAAACGTTGTCGGAATGACCTGAAATTCGACGTGCAGCCTTTCGGAGGCATGTTGAAGCCACTCACGTATTTTGTTTGATGAGTGATGGCTTCTGTGATTCCCGCCGCCGGGAGGCTTGATTTTGCTGTTCGAGCATTGATGGAGGGTCAAACGTTGTCAGTTTGACTTGAAATTTGGCATTGAGCCCTTTGAAGACATTCTGGAGTCATCAGTAGGCTCTGATCGAAGTTTTGGTGTCTTCAATGATGTCGCAAGCGAGAGCGCTTGTTTAGCTATCGGAGCAGTGAAGTTAGGCCATGCTATGTCGGAATGGCCCGAAACCTCAGGTGTACCCCTCTTTTGGCTGCCTTGAAGGATCCTTCAGTTTCTGTCTGATTCTGACAAAATCTGATGCTTGAAGTAGCCTTGCCTATGTTTAGCAGGATGCAGCTTCACGAGGCTTCTTATGTTGAGGAGATATATTGACTTTTTTGGTGTCAACAAATGCCCCCTCGAGGTACAGCGACGAGTAGCTTTTTGGAGTCGATGTGCCTCGAAGAGAAACTTGGAGGAGAGATTCCAACTTGACCAAGAGTCTTGAGCATTTTTTTTTTTTTTTGAATAGCCTTCTGAGGTTTCGGGGAAATTTTATGGTAGTGAGAGGGATCACATACCATCTCAAGGCAAAGTTTTGAAAATAACATGGGGTATTTGGATTTTGGGTTTTGGATTTTGGTTTTTGACCTTTTGACCTAACAAGCTGTATGTGGCAAGTTAGGGGGTCAGGGTTTAATTTTTGATTTTGACCTTGTGACCCAACAAGCTGTATGTGGCAGGTTGGGAGGTCAGATTTGGGGTTTTTGATTTTGGGTTTGGTTTGGATTTTGATTTTGGTTTTGGTCTTGTGACCTAACAAGCTGTATGTGGCGAGCTAGGGGACCAGAATTTGGTTTTGTGAAATGTCAATTTCAAGATTTTGGCTCAATTTGGTTGATGAGGTTGGATGGTTCGGTTTTTGGAAACTCATGAGACTTTCTTTTTTTTTTTTTTTTTTTTTGCTCTTGGTAAGAGGAATATTTTGACTAAAAGTCACTTTTAGTGCCTAGGTGGTCAAACCTGGCTCATATGAGCTAACCCATGGGACCTTAGGCTTTGGAGATGGCCTAGATCTCATATGGTGTCATATTTGTAGAGAATATCTAAAAATATCTCTTTTGTGTAGAGAATATCTAAAAATATTCTTACTTGGAGAGAATTTCTCAAGTTTCCTCCTTTTGTGGAAAGATTCTCTCAAAATATCTTTCTTTTTGGGAAAGTAGCTAAATTTTAGCACTTACCTCCTTTCTTTCTCCTTGTTTCCTCTTTTGGCTTGCTCTCTTCTATAAAAGCAAGAGGGTTGGTGCTTTTGCTCCATTGCTTTCTTTTTGTGAGAAATCTTCAAGAGTGCTCTCCAAGATAAGAAGTGCTTTCTCTTCTTCAAGGATCTCCAAGCTTTTCTTCTTCTTCTCCATCAATGGCTTCAAGTAAGTTTTCTTCCTCTACAAGAATTTCCATTGTAGAAGTAGCTTCTTCATCATTGTTTTTTTCTTCTTCTTTTTCTTTTTTTTCCAAGCACGTTTTCCCCTTTTTTTCGTACTTCTTCTTCTTTTTTTTTTTGTTTTTTTTTCTTCTTTTCACGGTTTTCTTCTTTTTTTTTTTTTTTACCGTGTACTCTTTTTTTTATGTTTTCTGTTTTTTTTTTCTTCTTCACGCTGATTTCTGTTTTTTTTTTTTTTTCCAGCGTGTTTTTTTTTTTTAGGCTGTACGGATAGGTCCGTACGGACCTGGCCGTACTGCCACGTGGCAATGGGCCACGGCCTATGGGTCAGAATTTTTTTTTTTTTTTTTTTTTTGCATGCTGAGATTTTTTTTTCTCTCTTTTTATTTTCTTTTCTTTGTTTGCTCACCATGATAATGAGGCTATGCAATTTCAATATGTATGCATTTTCTTTTTTTTTTTTTGATGCATCAAGATAGAAGGCTAGAGTCTCTAGGTCAAGCCAACATGATTTTTGACTTGGACAAAGTTTGATTGGTTTTGACCAACTTGGGTTGGAATTGGTCAAACTTTGGTCAAGGTTTTCCTAGCATCTAATACATGATGATATTTTTTCGATGCATGATTTTTGGTAAATGGACTTGACAGTATGATGATGCATACCTGAAAATCTTTTGGAAGATTGGGATTTGAGCTCGCAGCAATGTTGAGCTCTTTCTCGATCTTACTGGATTTTGAGGAACTTTGCAATTTTTGGATTCTGAAGCTCGCAGCAATGTTGAGCTCTTTTCCAGATTTTGCGGAAGTTTGATGAGATTAGCTCGTTCTCGCAGCGATGTTGAGTTCGAACCTTCTTTGAGAATTCTCCACTGACTATGAGCTCGCAGCGATGTTGAGCTCATCTTCAGGCTTCCTGTCTTTTTCGGAGTATTTTCCTTTTCTTCGGAATTGCCCCGGAACCATGTCAAAATTTTGCTAGGATTTTTGTAACAGAATTCTGTCATTTTGATGTTGATTGATCTTTTCTCTTCCATCTTTTGCAGGTAGTTCTTCTAGAACGAACAAGGGTAAAGGTCCTGTTACTGACGCACCTCGTCGGTCTGCTAGATCTTCCAATGCGGCTGTTCAGCAAGCTTGGGAGAAGGTCCAGTTTGTTGAGAAGAACTTGGAAGAGTGTGATTCCCTCAATCATGATGAGATGAGATAGCAATTGATCGCTTTCAAAGATGAGGAATTCTATAAGATCATGGTAAACAACCTTCCTTGGGTTACGGACGATCAGAGCGTTGTGCTCAAGCCTACCTTCTTCTTCGGTGATGCAGTCCCTGATGACTTGACATACCAAAGGAGATGTTTTCAGTTCTCTTACACAGCAGATGGTGATGAGAGAACTATTTCTACCCGGTCGTCTTTTGATCGGACCATCTCGATCCTGAGCCTTTCTCCCACGTGCCCTAAGAGGGAAGATCCTCCGAGCTGGGTGAAGAGGACCAGTGTGATTAAGATAGGGATTTTTGTTGGCAGCCCTTCCGGTTTTGCAGAGAAGCCACCTGTCCGTATGGACATGTTGATGCCAGCTAGTGGCTACCAAGGTTCTGATCATCCATCGATCGATTTGAGACCGGTGGGCCTTGGCATTTTTCGAGGACATTTTGAAGAAGCGTGGCCTAAAAACTTTGGAAGTTAGGGCCAAGGGTTTGCTTGAGGAGTTGAACCTTTGGTTGAAGACCATGTCAGATTGAGCTCCTGAGTTGTAACAAACTATTTTTCCTTCTTCTTTTTTTTTTTGGTACCTCCATGTATAAACAGTTTTGGTACTATATTTTTGTATCCCCTTCCTTTCACTTAAATCATTTTTTTTTATGAAAACAAATTTGAGCAAAAGTTGATGGGAATGTTTGTTTAAGAATTTGATCAAAAGGTTGTCATTTTGTGAAAATCTTTTGTCAAAGGGTTGTTTTAGGCATGAAAGCCAATTTTGTGGCGAAAAGCCTGTTTTTTGATGGCTTGAAAAGCGAAATTTTGGTGGCATGGAAGCCTAATTTTGTGGCGTAAGAGCCAAAATTTGTTTTACGGCATGGGAGCCAAAAATTTGAGATGGCATTAGAGCCAAAGCTTTTGAGATGGTATGAAAGCCGAATTTTGGAATGGCATAGAAGCCGAATTTCATTTTGTGGCATGGGAGCCAAATTTTGTTTGTGACATGAGAGCCAAAATTTTGTTTGTGGCATGAGAGCCAAAGTTTTTTTTTTTTGTGGCATGAGAGCCAAAGCTTTTTGGATGGCGTGAAAGCCGATTTTTGGAATGGCATAGGAGCCGAATTTTAAGATGGCATAAAAGCCGAAGATTTTTTTTTTTTATGGCGTGAAAGCCGAATTTCTTTTGTTTTGGCATTTATAGCCGAATTTGGCGTTTATAGCCGGATTTTGGCATTTATAGCCTTTTTTTGGCGTTTATAGCCGGATTTTGGCGTTTATAGCCGATTTTTGGCATTTATAGTCGGATTTTGGCGTTTATAGCCGGATTTTGGCGTTTATAGCCGAATTTGGCGTTTAGAGCCGGATTTGGCATTTATAGCCGATTTTTTGGCGTTTATAGCCGGATTTTGTTTTCTTTGTTGTTTGTTTTTTTTTTTGGCATGGAAGCCAGATTTTTGAAAACCAAGTTTTTGTTTTGTTGGTATGAAAGCCGATTTTGGCGTTTATAGCCGAATTTTGGCGTTTATAGCCGGATTTTTTTTGTTTTGGCATTTATAGCCGAATTTGGCGTTTATAGCCACTTTTTGGTTTTCAAAATGCAGGTATCGAGTAAATGCCGCCTCCCCGCTGACTGGTCTTGCAAGTATCGATGGAATGTCGCTTCCTTGCTCATTCGGTTTTGCGAGTATTGATGGAATGTCACTTCCTCGTGGGCTGAGTTTTGCGAGTATCGATGGAATGTCACTTCCTCGCGAATTGGGATGCAAATATCGACTAAGCGTCACTTCCCTGCTTTTCCCAAAACTTTTGGTTTTGCGGGTACTGACTTGATGTCATTTCCCCGCGATTTTTGAAATTTGAGGTTTTCTCGAACCATTTGAAATTTGGGTTGTGGATAGCAACTAGAATATTGCGTCTCCACGATTTTTGAAATTTGGGTTGTGGATATCAACTGGTATGTTGCTTCTCCACGTTTTTTGAAATTTGGATTGTGGATATCAACTGGTATGTTGCTTCTCCACGATTTTTGAAATTTTGCAAGTATCGAATGGGGTTCGCTTCCTTGCGATTTTTGGGTTTTGCGAGTATCAACTACGTGTCGCTTCCCCGCGGTTTCTAAAAAATCATTTTTTTTTTGTTCAGAGACACGAGGGTCATAAATTTTGGCTCAAAACTATTTTGGTTGTAAAAGCCAAGGCAGACTAGGGTGAAAATTCCTGAGTCCTGGTTTTTATTTCAAACCATGAATTTTGGGTTCAAGGATCGAAAATTTTGGTCAAGTCTGGGAAGAGGCTCCTAAACTTGGATTTTGGATTTGATTTATTTTTTTTTTGAACAATGAAACGATGAAAGCAAGCATTGTTTTGAGAGAGTTTTTTTTTTTTTGGAAATCTCAACATAAAGATGAAAATTTCAAAAGGGGTGGGTTTGACGAGCAAGTACCTTGGAAATAGGCTTTGGCCGTGTAGATATCGCTCTGACCCATTTGAGGAAGTCTTCAAGGGTAGTACCGCTTCAAGAACTTGCCGTTGATGGGTAGCATACATCTGTCTCCTTCCATGTTTAGAAGAGCGTATGCGCCATTGGAGAAGACTTTGTCGATGAAGAAGGGTCCCTCCCATTTTGGTTCAAATTTGCCTTTGGATTTGTGGGCAAAGACTATGGGTCTTTTTACTGCAAGAAACAAGTCACCCTTTTTGTAGGCGCGTTGCCTGACCTTCTTGTCGAAAGATCCTGCCATGCGTGCTTGGTACAACTCAATGCTTTGTAGAGCTTCAAGTCGTCTTTCATCGAGATTATCCAGCTCTTGGAGTCTCAATTTGACATTGCTTTCTTGCGTCATGTCATTTTGTAAAGATACCCTTAAGGAAGGAATTTGTACTTCCAAAGGGACAACAGCTTCGCAACCATAGACCAAGGAGAATTGTGTACTATGAGTTGGTCCTCGAACGGTGGTTCGATAGGCCCACAAAGCTTCTAGTAGTTTGTCGCCCCAGTCTCTTTGTGACTAGAGACCATTTTCTTGAGAATTTTGCAGAGTGTCTTGTTAAAGGCTTCTGCTAGTCCGTTCGCTGCTGGATTATATGGAGTCGAAGGACAACTTTGGATTTTGTACTTGTCGCAGAACCTGTAGAATCTGTGATCCTGGAATTGTGGTCCGTTATCATGGACGAATCTTTTAGGTATGCCGAAGCGACAAATAATGTTGGTGCGCAAGAACTGAAGGACTGATGAAGTCTTCATTTTGCTGAGCGCAAATGCTTCTGACCACTTGGATAAATAATTCGTAGCGGCGAAGATGAAGCGATGACCTTTGCTTAATGGGGGAGAAATAGGATCTATGATGTCCATACCCCAGGCTTCGAAAGGCCATGAGATTGCTGTTGGATGTAGCCATTCTAGAGGCATGTGGACATAATCTCCATGAATCTGTTATTTTTTGCAGCGCTTGGCAAATTGTATTGCATCAGCTACCATGATCGGCCAATAATAACCTAGCCTTTTTATCTGGTTGTAGAGCTTAGGGCCAGCCTGATGGGTTCCACAAAGACTAGCATGTACTTCTTTGAGAGTTTCCTCAGCCTCTTGTTGTGACAAGCAGCGTAGGGGTACTCCGTTGAAGGATTTTCTGTAAAGTGTTTTTGAAGGTATATCCAAATGAAAGTTTGGGGCTCGTCTTTGGATACTTACCCGCTCTTTTGGATCTTCAGGTAGGATTCCAAACATGATGTAATCAATTAACGGATCTCTCCAGTCGCCAATCGGAGGTTTGAGGATGGACATCCGACTTCCAACCACTTGGTGGCATTCAGTAACTGCTTGGTGTGTGTTGAGAGGAGGGAGAATCCTTCTTTGACACACTGTGACTTGCATGTTTTCCCCTTCTTGGATTGCCATGGATGCGGCGAGTCCGGCCAGGGCATCTGCATGGATGTTTTCACCTCTAAGGATGTGGGTGATATGGCAAATGTTGAATTTTTGTCGAAGCGACTGCGCCTTGTTGTAGTAAGGTAGCAGATCAGGCTTCCTGACTTCATATTTCTGATTCATCTGGTTGATGATCAGTTGAGAGTCTCCAAAAGCTTCCAGGATGGTGATGCCGGATTCGAGGGCGAGTTCCAATCCTACAATCAGGGCTTGGTACTCAACTGCATTGTTTGAATATGGTTCCAGTAGCGAGAAGGCATGTGGGATCATGTATTTGTCGGGACTGACAAAGAGGATGCCGATTCCCGATATTTGCTTTCCTTTTTCATTTGTCCTGGTTGCACCGTCAAAGTACATGTCCTAGGAAGCATTTGATAAGGAAGTTTCCACATTATAGACAAATTCGTCTGGGAGATCATCCCTAAGTGGAGAATCTTTAGGCAATGGATGCTCTGCGAGGAAGTCTGCTAGAGCTTGGCCTTTGATTGCTTTTTGTGGCACATACCTAATATCAAACTGTGATAGAAGAATGAACCATTTTTCCAATTGGGCATTGAGAGAACCTGCTTTTGTGACAAGGACCTTTAAGAGGTTGATCCTCGAAATCAGGTAGACTGTGTTCGACAGCAGATAGTGACGCGGCTTTTGTACGGCGAACATCACTGCAAGGCATTCTTTTTCGACTAGGGAGTAGCGATGCTCTGCACCTACCATCATGCGGCTAAGGTAATATAGAGCAGCTTCTTTTCTGTCGTCATTTTCTTGTGCGAGCAGAGCACCTAAAGAGTGGTCAAGAGCTCTCGTGTACAAGATAAATGGTTTTCCAGTTGTGGGGGCAGCCAGCACTGGAGGTTTGGTGAGGTATGCTTTGATGTCTTGAAATGCATTTTGACATTCAACATCCCAGACAAAGTCGACACCTTTCTTCATCAGGCGAGAGAGTGGACGGCATTTCCCTGATAGATTGAAGATGAACCGTCGAATGTAGGCCAACCTTCCTTGAAGCCCTTTTAATTCTCTTAGGGTTATGGGAGATGGCATTTCCAGGATAGCCTTGACTTTGGTAGGGTCAAGTTCTATTCCAGCTTTCCGTACTATGAATCCGAGAAACTTACCCGATGAGATACCGAAGAAGCACTTTAGTGGATTCATCTGCAATTTGTGTTTGCGAAGTCGGAGGAAGACTTCTCGAAGATCATCGAGATGGTCTTCTTTTCTTCTGCTTTTGATGGCGAGGTCGTCAACATAGCATTCGACCGTCTTGTGCTACATATCTTGGAATATTTTCATCATAGCCCTCTGATATGTTGCACCTGCATTTTTCAGACCAAACGGCATAACAGTGTAGCAATACACACCGAATGGTGTCCGAAATGATGTATGCCTTTCATCTTCAGGATGCATCTTTATCTGATTGTAGCCAGAGAACCCATCCATGAATGTCATTCGTTCGAACCCATAGGTGTTGTCAATCATTATCTCTGGTATGGGGAGCGGGAATTCATCTTTAGGACATGCATTATTCAGGTCTCTGTAGTCGATACAGACCCTTATCTGCCCATTTTTCTTTGTCACAGGGACGATGTTGGCCAACCATTCAGGATGCTGTTCCTCGCGGATGAAGCCAACGTTTTTGAGTTTTTGAACTTCTTGTTCAATTTTGTCCATCACATCAGGACGAAATCTTCTTTGGCCTTGTTTGACAGGCTCGATTTCTTTTTGCAAGTTGAGCTTGTGGACTGCTACTTTGGGATCCAAGCCAGGCATTTCGGCATAAAGCAATCAACGAACTCGCGAAGAAAAGAGATATACTCGCGTAACTCATCATCCTTTATATTCTTGCTTATGAATACAGGACGTGAGTTATCAGGTGTTCCCAAGTTTATCTTTTGAACAGGGTCTTCTGTCGGAAGGTTTGAAGGTGGTTCCTCCACAATGTTTTCAGAGGCTTCCAACTCAACAAGACCTTCTGGAGTGCCAGAGACATTTTCAGAATGAGGCTCTGTTTCTGTCCATGGATCTTCTCGATCAGTGTCCTTCTCAAGGCTTGCAATAAGATGGTCTCAATCATTTGCTGGAATTGGGTTGAAGTATGGTACTTCTTTTGGAGACGATGATTCTTCTGGGTCAGAGAACCACTCGTCTGTGTCATCGGGCAATTCCTCTTTATCATCAGAGAAATTACAGCAATTGGAGGAGCTTTCTGGACCCTTGACGAGTGACTCCTCAAAGAGATATCCAGGGATATCAATTTCTTCATGAGATGTTGAGGCTTGGTCGGCAAAGCGACTTTGCAGCCATGGTTTCAATTGTCTCATAGGAGCGGTAGGATCATACCCCAACCCATATGGAGACTTGCCTTTGTGAAGGTGGATTCTCCAATCTCCTGGTTGACTTTTGGTCAGGGTGGGTTCCAATGGTGTGAGAATACCACGGCCACCTCTCAAACCAGTAGGATTTTGAGCGTCATAGCCCATTTTCTTCATGATAGCTTGTGCCATTGGACTATACAGGGATAGTTGAGGCATACCTTCGTTTTTGAAAAGGTTCAAGCAGAGAGTTCAGTGGAGATGCTCCCGATCTGTGGAAGAAGATTGTTTTTTCTTCTGGCGAAGTTGCCGGAATAATAACGGAAGCAGACGTAGGGTCTTCTATGTCTGCAAGTGTCTCCAATGGAGTGAGAGTGAGCTGATCTTGCTGAGTATCAGCTTGGCTTGATACTGTGTCATCTTCTGACTCTGACTCCGAGTCTGTGTCATGCATAATAGACACGAAGGAGACAGTGAACTTGCCCCCAGCCTTTTGTTTTGTCTTCTTTGCTTTGGTAGTGATTACCAAAGGCTTTGGAGATTTGAAGGAGACGACGAAGGGAGCTTGGCCGCTTTCTTTGAGTTTGGTGGAGGGTTTGTTTACCTCTGATGATTGCTGAGGGGCCTTGCCGTTATCTTTCTAGAGACTGTCGGCAAGGTGAATTGTTTTTTCCTCCTGTTCTTCTTTTCCATCTTTATACATTTGAGCATCTGCAAAATGGACATCTCTGCCTTTGAAGGGCTTTTTGTCTGCAAACACGCGATGTATCAAGCCATCGTTGCCAACGAACTTGATGCACTGATGTAGAGTTGAAGGGACGACACCATTGTCATGTATCCAGGGGCGTCCAAGGAGTATATTGTAACATGAAGGGGTCTTTATCGCATACACGGTGACTTCAGAAATATGATCACCGATTTGCAATTTAAACCTGATTTTGCCGTAGGCCTTTGAGCGCTGCCGTCATATCCGAAGATGGATACAAACGTGTGACTCAGCTTGCTAGGTGGGATGCCCAGCTCTTCGAGTGCCGAAGTAGAGATGAGGTTGAGTGCAGAACCTGTATCGATCTGAACTCTGTGTACTGGCATTTCTTTGACGTACCCCGTAAAGTACAAGGGACGGTTGTGCTTTGTTTCGCCTAGGAGTGTTAGATTGTATGGACTCAATCCATCAGTTTTGATGTCATAAATTGATTAATTTCTTTATTTATCAATAAAATCTTGCTTTTCTTTCATGAGATGAATGTTGTTTTATTACTTTATGCACATGACCAATACATAAGACATAATGGTTCATGAGTTGAACTGGGTCCCATTAGTATATTAGATGTGATATATATGTATGGATGAGATCCACACACGGGAGATATATGTCACAAATCTTATACTTAAAATATCTTCACAACCAGTGATGAGACTGGGCATCTCATCTGATAAGGTTGCAACACTTTGATCACTATGAGATAGTGTGATCTGTCTCGATCATCAGAATGAAAGATTCTGGATCAATGTGCTGGTACATTGGATGTATTGAAGGACCATGAGAAGCACCTTATGGGATTCCGTCTCAATAATAAGGTCTGCTCTCATAATTCCCTAGCAATAGGCTCTCAATCCTGAGACATTCATGAACTCAAGTTTCTATCTATTCATTTGTTTTGAGTCACCAATAAGTGAGGCCAACTATAGGTCAACACCTCGATGTCTTGGGTATGTGGTAGTAGGACTGTGGAACATTGAATGATCAAGATGGAATCTATCTCTATTATCCCCTTGTGGCAATTAATAGATTTATCATTAGTAAGTGCGCACCCATCTCGATTAAGAGTTAATTGGATGGTACTAATGATCATAGTGATTAATTGGGGCTCAAGGATAATAAGATGTGGAACTAATATTGGAAGAGACAGATTTATTCCAATTGATCCATGGATATTGATAGAGGGGCCTACTTGTGGTAATCGGGAAGTTTAGGGTCTTTATTGTAATTTATTCCTAAGACTGGAGTGCAATTGCATTTATATAGTGGTGTTATTTGCAATTAACTGTGGGCCCGGATTGCACATGAGATGTGGGGTCGCGTGTCCCAGTTGGAGCCAGCTTTCTATGGAATCCCTAGTGGTCCCCACGCTAGCCCAAGTTATTAGAAAGATACTAATCCTATTTGAACTCTAAAAGGAAGGAATTAGAAAGATAATATTTATATTTGAAGTAGGACTTCTAATAGTGGTAATAGTATACTTACTAATTGATGTGGAAGTAAGACTTCTATTTCAATTAAGAGAAGAGGATACTTGAGAGATTATATAAGGGAACACATCCCTCTTGGACGTCCATCATAATATAGTGAAAAATGTCCCTCCTTTTTGTGCAATAGTTGCACTGCTCTCTTCTCTCTTCCTCTTCTAGTTCCTTAGGGTTTCGAGTTGGGTTATCTCTTGAAGATTCCACCGATCTTCTTGAAAAGAGATATCTAATTCGGGTCATAGCATGGAAGGCTAAGATGTGGTGGAGATTCTGATCTTAGTTTGTAGAAAAGTTCTACATCAACGAAAGTGATCAACTTCTCCATTAGAGCACAACCGAGCTCGTAAGGTATAATCTGCTTCCTTGTATGTTGTGGATTGTAATGGATGATTGTTCATTTCTGTTCTATCTTTTAGATAGTTTTACTTACTGTACATGATCATGAGATTGAGTGTTATGCATCCTGGATTGGGTTTTTGGCCTTGGATACTTGATCCTTGAGTCAAGTGGGTCAAAAGTTTTGAAAATCTATCCACGAGGCCCACCTACTTCCAACAAGGAGGAGGTCATCCTTGTCGAAGGCAATTGTTGCACTTGCTGCTTTTTGTACCGAGAGGCATTCATTGCTTGATCCCTCAGTTTTCTTCTTTTCTCCCTTTGAAGGAGTATTTGATTTTTTGACTCTATAGTCCATTTCAATTTGTAGGACTTGTGGGGCATATTTGTCGACATCCGCATTCAGCCTTTGTATTTCTGAAATGAGACTATCACGAGTTTATGGAGACATTCGTAATAAGTCAAGGATGTGCAGACGTGCAGGTATGTGTTTAAAGTGCTCAATCAAGTCATACTTGAAAGCCTCCTTCGGGCCTGCATTTTCATTATTGTGACCACTTGGGGCGTTTACAACTTGCTTTCCCGAAGGATTTATATAAGAAGAAGAAGGTTGGTTGTAATTTTTGTGGTAATCCCGGCCAGAACGGGTACCTCTACCAACTTCAAGAGTTTCTAGAGACTGGTCTTTTTTTGGAAGATCACCCTCAGGATCAAGGGGTTGATCCTTTGCTAAAGATGTCTCTGTAACAGCATTGGAGTCTTCAGTAATTGTGTTGCACGGAGCAAATTCCGGGAACAAGTCCTAAACAACAACCGGCAACTTTTCTTTATTAGCCTAGACATTGCTCGTGAGATCGGGTATCTGGGACCAATTGACTGAGTTTTCATTGAAGAAGATTTCATTGGCAGAAGTTTCTTCAAGATGATCAATCGGGAGAGGCTTGAGTTCTGATGTCACAGCTTCAGGAGACGAGGGCTGAGAGGATGTTATCTCAGTGGAAGTCACCTAAGAGGATGTAGCTCCGGAAGATACACTACCGGTTGGGGAGTACGTGTCTTCGGAAGCTTCAGAGGCACTGTCGTCCTGAGCTATTGCATTGCAGGTTATCCTGACAAGAGATGCCCCCAGTGTAGACTGTTGGGAATCGAACTCATCCTCAGATGTAAGAGGATCATCGATCCAACTGTTTTCTCCATTTTCAGGAGTTGAGGGAGAAAGTTCCCGTTGATTTTCAGGGACTTCCAGTTCTGGATCATGACGAAGATTGATGCGATCCTGCTCCTGCTCTATGGCAAGATGTTGCAAGATTCTTGCATATTCTTCAAGATTAGGCATGGGAGCCAAATCTTCTTCATCATCCGCTCCTCGTGGTTCGCCCATATTGGGTTCCACTGAAGCATTTGCTGGTGCTGGATCAACAGCGTTTTCTTGAACAGGGCCCTGGTCTTCTTCATCATTAGTCCAAGATCCTTGTGGCTGTAATGAGTTATACCAGATTACTGGCACAAGATGAGACTCGGGAATCCATTCCTCATCGGAGAGGTATTCTCCCGTTTCAAGGGATTCTTCCCACTCATCGATATCACTGGCAGTATCACTAGACTCGTATCCATTCATGGAGAATCCAACTACCGAGTTGCAAGAGTATGATGCCCCCTGCACATTTTCATTTTTGTATAGAGGTGGCATGAAATCATCAAGGGTGAATTTTCTTACCGCCTTTGAAGTTTTGGGAAGAGATTCTTTCGTCGTCCCTAGTGACGCAGTGGAAGAAGTTTCTGCTTTTTCGAGGACTTCTTGTTTTGGTTGAGACTTCTGCTGCTGTTTGAGCTTGTGGAGTTGTCTCTTGGCTTGCCTTCGCTGCTGAGCTATCGGCTTTGTTTTGACGATCCCCAATTTTCATCATCTAGGAGATCAGGATGCACCCATATAGGTTGTCCATCTGATGTTGGATAGGGAACCAATTCTTGGGACGCTTAAGCCATTTTTATCACCTTGAATGAAGTAGTGATCTTCTCCTTCGGTGACTTTGAAGTTTGCCGACATGACACCATGTTGACAGAAGTGGAGCCGTAGTTTTTATCAAAAGTTATGACTCCGTTTTTCCACATCTCATTGATCTTCTCTCTCACAACGAAGCATTGATTGACAGGATGTGAGATCATCTGATGGTATGGACAGTATCGGGGATCATTGGTTTTGCCAACATCTCCCGATCTTTTGGGCTCTGGCAAAATGAGTTTGCCATTTGCTAGGAGAGCCTCAAAGATTTCTTCAACATCTTCATCGAACGGATATTTCTTTTCTACACGTTCTTTGAAAGCATTAGAGAGTTCAGGCCTTTTACCTGCAGTTTTGTTTTCAGGTTTCTTTGGCTGCTGAGGAGCTGACTTAGTCTGCACATTGAGAACCTCCTTTTTCTTTGGTTTTGAGGTTGTAACAGCAGTCGGCTCTTTCTTTGATGATTTTTGACTGTTGAGGTCTTTGATCACCATTTCAGCTTCCATGGAAGCTTCGAGGAGTTCCCCCAGGTTCTTTGATTTGTTGCCGATGATCATGGAGCGAATTTTTTCTCTCATATTGTTACGGCAGATGTCGACTAGCGACGCTTGTGGCAGTACATTTGAGCATTTGTACACCATTGCCTTCCACTTGTGAATGAAGTCGTATGTTGACTCATTCTCTCCTTGTTTTAGGTTGCAGAACTGAGCCATAGTAACAGGATGATCCTCACCTTGGAAGTGGGTCAGGAAGCGTGTCTCTAGCATAACCCAGTTTTGGATGGAGTTCTCCGGCAGAGTGGAGTACCAATCAAAGGTTGTACCTTTTAGGGTATTTGCAAAGAGGCGTTTCTTGAGGGCATCTTGATCCGCAATGGCTCCCGTCAGGATCTTGAAATGGATGACATGCTGTCTGGCCAAACCTTTCCCCGTATATGTCTGGAGAGTAGGTTGTTTGAATTTTGCAGGGAATGGAACCGAGTCCATCCATAAAGGGTAGGGTGGCTTGATCCCATGTTCCTTCAATGTATCCTCTTCTTTTGCTTTCGCGAGGATATCGTCCACGTCCTTTCTGGTAAGGGCGCGAGACTCATTGTTTTCTGCATTGTCCTCGTCATCTTCATGATTCGGAGGAGTTTGGTTGTTAGGTGGTGGACGCTGTAGCGTGAGAATAAGGTTTTCCATCATAGCCTCAATTCTCTATTGTCCTTGCTCCAACTACTGGATGCGTGCAGTTACGTCATCATGCGGTGGAGGCTGCTCAGAACTTGTAGCCAAGACGTTCATCCCTCTGGATTCGAACGAAGAAATCGTCCTGGTGACTGAGCTGGGGCTCATTCTTCTGGATGAAGAATCTGAAGAGTGGTTACTCCGGTGTCCTTGGCTTGGAGGAGTGGAGGATTCTTCTAGATGTGTTCGTGTCCGGGAGACGCTGCGAGTCACCGGACGTCTAACACTGATTTTGGTTGCTGACTTCTGGCGTTTTCTGGTTTTGCCAACCATATGAACAGCAACGAATTGGTCGGGTCTTTCTTTTTCGACCCATTTGTTTGAGACATGGAGAGTAGAATGCTGGGTTCTTTGTTTCTCGAGTCTCTTTTGTCGATATGCAGTGCGGCGATGCATACGACGAACAATTTGAGCTTCAGTCAGCTCTGGCTGGGCTCTGGCGATGAAGGATGTAGTCCCTCGTGCGCAGCAGCCGAGTTTGTCTTCTTTGAAGCTTGGCAAGGACAGAATCTGGACGCGGTCTTTTGTCTGTCACAATGAAGACTTAAATTTTGCGAGCTCGGCCCCTGTTGAGATGAATGGTTGACTCGTAGGAGTGCAGGCTTCAGCATGTTTTCGCGGAGGCCTAACGATGCAGGATTTGATTTTGGACTTGTAGGAGCAAGCCGGCTCATGATGATTTTGTTTGTTCTTTGGGTGGAGGGTAGGTTTCTCCTCTTTCATGTAAGTGAGAGGGTAGAACTGATTCTCCTTGAGAGAGGCCAGGTATGCTGGCTTTGCAGATGTTCGGGACCTCCGTTGCTTTGGTGAAGATCTCGGGGACCAAGTTTTGGGGTAAACCTGGTTTCTTGTGGATTGAGGCTTCGTGGGAGCGCCACGGGCTTCAAGCTTCTTCATGTTCCCCCTTGGTTCCATGTTAGTGACACGTTGCGGGGCGGTTTTCTGCTTCTTGGCTGGTACAGTGTCTTCTGCGGGAAGTGGGAATGTTCCCAGCGATCCGAAGACGATGGTCCGGGGAGTTGAAGTTGACCCGGTGTTTGGAGATTTGTTGAGGGAGATGACGCTTCGGCAACTGACAGGGCGCTTATGCTTGTTTTGCTTGTCTTGAAGCATAAGCAGGTACTTGTTTTCATCGAAAGTGATGATCAATGAAGCTGCCATTGTTATTTTTGGAAAACTTCTGAAACAAGACCAAATCCATTAGTAATCACAAGAATATGGTGATCATAAATGGAGAACCACTATGTTTTTTTGGCTTTTCAAATCACTTGATGGGACATGGTCCGGCCCAAGGACGATGAAGAAGGCAAAAAGCCATAGAGGATACAATTGTTCTAAAATGCAAGTATGGTAGGCTCAGAGTGAGCGTTCCAGTGACTGCTAGAAGCAATTGTAGACCTTAATTCAAATTACCGAGAAGCAAGGCTCACTCGAGGTAAAATGATATAAGGTTGGAGATACAAATGTGTCGGTCGCGAATACAGTAGACCCGAAAGGGCGTACTAGCACCGCTAGGGACAAATGTTCCAAATCGCATCCTTGGGAACGACACGAGATGGGATTTTTTGAAAGGTCAAATTTGGATTCATAAAGGAGAGCAAATGGTGTTCCAATCCAAACGAAGGCTCAACATTTCTACAAGCGCTAAATTCAGAAGGGAAGGAACCAGATTTCTCGGATGTGAATCCAATAATGACGGGAGTTTTTTTTTTTTTTTTTTTTTGAAAGGTCAAGATTGAATTCATCAAAGAGAGCAAATGGTGTTCCGTTCCGAACAAAGGCTCAACATTTCTGTGAGCGCTAAATCCGAAAGGAAAAGAACCAAGATTTCTCAACTCTGAATTCAAAAGTGACGGAAGTTTTTTTTTTTAATGGTCAAGATTGAATTCATCAAAGAGAGCAAATGGTGTTCCATTCCGAACAAGGCTCAACATTTCTGCAAGCGCTAAATCTGAAAGGGAAAAAACCAAGATTTCTCAACTCTGAATTCAAAAGTGAAAGAAGTTTTTTTTAAAGGTGCACATAGATTTCCAATTCGATCTTATGAAACCTTAGTGGATAGATCAGCCCCCAGGTAAGGGTAGAATTACTTAATGAACCCGTTTGGAGGACCCTTGCCTCGAACAGTCTAGCTGTCTCCACACTCTGGACAAGGCTTTTCTTAAATCCACTTTGGTCAAAGAACACAACTGGTGGAACCTTAGTGTTTGTTTTTTTTTTTTGAAAGATTTTTTAATGAACTCATCAAAGAGAGCGAATGGTGTTCCAATCCGAACAAAGGCTCAACATCTCTGCGAGCGCTAAATCCGAAAGGGAAGGAACCAAGGTTTCTCAAATTTGAATTCAAAAGAGAGAAAACTAAATTTGTTTTTGAAATTATAATTTTTAATTTTTTTTTTTGAAATCCCAATTGGACTCATCAAAGAGAAAAGATAGCCCAATCCCCGATATGAACGATAGCTGCGAACATTTCTGTGAGCTATCAAGTTCAAAGAGGAGAGGATCAAAATTTCTCAAAGTTGAATCTTGAGAAAGAGAGATCATTTTTTTTTTTGAAAGAATTTGAAATGAAGTTTTTTTGTTTTGAAATCCCAATTGGACTCATCAAAGAGAAAAGATGGCCCAATCGCCGATATGAACGATAGCTGCGAACATTTCTGTGAGCTATCAAGTTCGAAGAGGAGAGGATCAAAATTTCTCAAAGTTAAATCTAAGAAAAGAAATCAGATTTGTTTTTTTTTTTAAGTAAGAAAGAACAATTGAAATCCCATCTCATATTTTTTTTAGATGCAAAATGCAACATAGGCCACCAACTAGAAAGGAGCCAGGTGATCAAAGCATCACGTTCTCAAGTCAACGTGTCCCACCGGGTATGCCAACTTCATGGACCCGAAAGGAATCTTCCGTCCTCTTCTTCCGCACCCCGGGCGCTGACCTGGGTCTCGGCGGAGGAGGGAATATCTCGGGCATCAACATTTTTTGTACGGGTATGCCAGATTTACTTTCTACTTATAATTTGGAATGGTGATAATCCGGAGATTCACCTTCACAAGTGGAAAGGAAATCAAACCTTTTTTCTAACTTTTCAAATTGCATTAATATTAAGAAAAGAGACAAGTTTGTTTTTTTAGAATGTCGTAGGAGGCGTTTTTGTTTGTTTGTCGTAAAAGGCGATTTTGCCGTGAAAGGCGATTTTACAAAACTCATCAAATGTGAAAGACAAGAATTGTGATTTCTTTTTGTCTCTTTAAGAAATACAAACTACAATAGAAAAGTAAGAAAAGGGATCTAACTTCTCAGGAGATTGTGGGGACACGTTGAGATCGACGGTCGCAAGTCATGTATGGGCTTCGCCATCGCCCTTCAAATGAGAACATGTGATGCTTTGATTCTTTGGCTTGGCTCCTAACCTCGGTTTTTTAAAGGACAAGGACCAAGAGGAGGTCCTATATCCAATGAAAAACCAAGTAAACGGGCTGAAAAGCCGCGTTTAGGCCATGTTGGAGAAGGAGGTGACCTTAGGGGGGGTGGCCCCCCAAGGGACGTTGATCACCTTGTGGTGCTTCCGCGAGCAAAGTAGCAGAACTTCGTCTCTCTCTTGGATTTTCTGGATTTTCAGAGCTTGCACTTGGGATCTATTTTCATCATGCATTCTTCTTGGAATGGACCTCCTTTTATAGGCTTTTGGTAGCCATGAGGTGTTTATTGGCATTGATGGCCATGATGAAAGAATTGATGAGGAGTTACAAGTTGATTTTGTAACTCCTTTTTCATGGCTTGTGATTGGCCGATGAAGGTAGTGGGCATTTAATTCCCTTTAAGCTTCATGATGATGGGAGTTTCATGGGTTTAATGCCATGATTGCTTGGATTTGTAACTCCCAAATGCTTGAATCTGATTGGGCCATCCAAAATAATGAGTTAATGACCGCATTAAGTTGTCATAAACGGGTCAATTAACGCATTAAGTGGTCGCCCAGGCATGTGGAGAGTCGCGGGCCGCGCTGCGCCTTTTGAGATTCTTTTTGCGATCATCACAGGTGGATCCATGCATTGTTTGATGTCGGATTGCAGTGCAATCTCAGACATTGATTGATGTTGGTGGGCCAATGACATCTGTCTTGTCGATTTCACGATCGGTCGGACAGAAAGTGCACTTTCTTGGTCAGCCGGTTGGCGGTCTTGAGGCGATCGGTGATGATTTCATGCTTTTGACGGCGGATCCGAGATGTCGACGAAGATCAGTCGTTTTCAAGCATCAAACATTGGATTTTTAGAAAATCACAGAGGCAGGAATACTCGAAACGCGAAAAGGATCGAAAAACGATCAATTTGGTGCAAAATCCGGCGACCCTAGGCCAGGGTCGCCTGTGACCTTGCGCCAGGGTCGCCAGCGACCTTAGGGTTTTTTGCCCTTTGGTCGCCGAGCTTCGTTTTCGGCCGATTTTGCGTCTTTTTCGTTCTTTTTTCTTCTGTATTTTTCTTGACATTTTTCCTCAATTATTGACTTCATTTTCTTGGAAAAAACTGGAAGAGAACCCATGCGAAATCGGAGCACAAAGTTTCCCATTTTTTGGGAAAGTCGATGACTTTGTAGCCGATTTTCCGTCAAGAGTCGAAACTAGGTCAAACGATGTCGGAATGACTTGAAAATTGAGGTGAAGCTTCTTGAGCAGCGGATAGGACCAACCATGGGCTTTTATTTGAGTTTTGAAGCCGTTTGGGGTCCCATCGATGCTTCACTTGATTTTGCTGCGTGGAAAATGCCGAGCTTTGATATGTGGTCAAATGATGTCCGATTGACCTGAAATTTGACAGGGAGCCTATTGAAGTCATTTCGAGACGTTCCATCAGCTCCGTTTTGGATGTCATGGCCCCGGGATGCTCTACCGCCGGTAGGCTGATTTTCTCTCGGAGCATCGAAACCTGGTCAAACGTTGTCGGAATGACCTGAAATTCGACGTGCAGCCTTTTGGAGGCATGTTGAAGCCACTCACGTATTTTGTTTGATGAGTGATGGCTTCTGTGGTTCCCGCCGCCGAGAGGCTTGATTTTGCTGTTCGAGCATTGATGGAGGGTCAAACGTTGTCGGTTTGACTTGAAATTTGGCATGGAGCCCTTTGAAGACATTCTGGAGTCATCCGTAGGCTTTGATCGAAGTTTTGGTATCTTCGATGATGTCACCGCCGAGGGCGCTTGTTTAGCTATCAGAGTAGTGAAGTTAGGCCAAGCGATGTTAGAATGGCCCGAAACCTCAGGTGTACCCATCTTTTGGCTACCTTGAAGGATCCTTCAGTTTCTGTCTGATTCTGACAAAATCTGATGCTTGAAGTAGCCTTGCCTATTTTTAGCAAGATACAGCTTCACGAGGCTTCTTATGTTGAGGAGACATATTGACTTTTTTGGTGTCAACACCCGCGGCCTTTGAAAAAACAGTAGTGCGAAAGCCGTCATAGTAGCCTTGAGAGGAGACTTGTATTTACCCCGAATCTAGGAAAGTTGGAAATTCTGAGGGGGAATTCTATTTTCATGGCATTATTATAAAACATTTAAAATTTTTGATTTGATGTATACACTTGCACAAGGCACTCAAAGTTTTGCTACAATTTTTGAAAATATTTGAAAACAAAAACGTGAACTAGATTTTGAAAAGTCTGAAATCTTGATTATTCGAGGATTCAAGGCATCCGATTTGACTTAATCGTCTTTTGAGAAAACTTTCATTGATTTTATTTTTTTTAATTTTTAGGTAAATGAATTTTGTGGGCATATTCACTACAAACCCTCATGAGGCACAACTCGTCCACTAGGGGTAACCTAGGGGTTTAACGGCATACTGCATGTGCTAAATGCAGTCGAGAGTGCCAGGGAAAGTAGCTTTTATTTTCTTAGATTAGATTTGATTAGATCAGTCAACTTCGCCTTTCGCATCTTTTGCTAGGGACTAGCAAGACGTTGGTTGGGGGCTTTTGATAAGTCCACAACATCACATATTTAATTAATTAATTCATATAAATTTGTGGACTTAATTAAAATAAAATGCATTGAATTCATAGATTTTCACAAAATCATACAATTAGACTCTTTTGATTGAATTTAAGTAAAATTCTCATAAAAATGCATGGCTTGGTGAAATTATTAAATTCTGCATT
This sequence comes from Umbellularia californica, assembly GCA_028538565.1. NCBI lineage: Eukaryota > Viridiplantae > Streptophyta > Magnoliopsida > Laurales > Lauraceae > Umbellularia > Umbellularia californica. Next base: position 34,405,807 of record JAPQWN010000005.1, on the reverse strand, counting down.
TTTGGGCCCCATGCATAACATCAATCCTTTTAATAAAAACTATTGTTCTTGAGTTAGTTTTAATTGTTTTGCAGAAATTCAGAAATCAGGGCCCACAAGAAGAGAAAGATTTTCAGAAGACCCACCATAGGACCCACCCACATTCGGTGAAAATCCTAAGGTAGGGGCAGCCATGGCAAGACGCAATTGAGAGGAGAAAATCTCAGATTTTCATTCCAAGTTGCCATCTCAAATTCAAGGGGTGCACCTCATTATGGGGCCCATATTCATTTAATTTATGCAACAAGTTTGAATTTCAGATTTGAGGATTTCTCAAACCAATGTGGGCCCATGTGTGGAGAGTTGCAATGATAAGAAGAATCCAAGTTTAATTAGAAGATTTTGGTAAAGCAAGTTAGTGCAAATTTAAATCTCAAAGAGACCAAGACTCTTGTAAAAGATTATCTACAAGTAGGATTCTATCCAAAGAAAATCCCTCACGTGAGTTTCTTCCTCCCCTAATTTTTCTCTCTTTATTCTCTCCTTCTCAATCTCTAACTCCCTCATCCCTATTTTCTCTCTCTCACACACAACCCCATGTCCTCCAACTCATGTTTTTTATTTTTTTTCATTATTCTCTCTCATTCCTCCCTCCCATCTCCACTCTCTCACGTGAATCTCTCTCCCCTCCTAAATTCTCTCTTTCATTCTCTCCCATTTACTCTCTTTAAATATCTCTCTCTCATCTACAAGACACACACGTCCCATATCTTTCTCTCCCTCATTATTTTACTACTTTCCATCTCTCATTATTTCTCTCCATCATCTACATCTCACTCACCTATTATACGAGGCCAAAAGAAAAAATTGATGTGTGAAGGAAGAAGAAGAAGGATGGAGGGGTAGATTTGCTACTTGTAATCTAAGGAGAAAGGGTGTAAGTTGAACTATTTTAATTGATTTTATGGGTAAATAATTTTGATGCCAAATCTGATTTTCAATTTATTAATCTATTTTCTTTATTTATGTCTTTTTGATGCCTTATTTTTGAATGATATATTGCATGCTTAAAGGCCGCTAAATACTGAAAATAATCGAAGGAGACTAGAGTCTTTCTGAAATTTCTCGAATATTAATAAATCTGATTTTTTCAAATTTTGAGTCCTTAATGAAATAGCCCATATTTCAGTATTCAGAATACAACTGAACCCTGACCCTTAGATTGCAAGGCTCTCATTCAATCTTGAATTTTAATTTAATTATTTCTGAATTTTTAACATTTCCAATTGGTTTTCTAATTATTTTTATGGTGGATGCAGTTTTTAGAATAGTTATACTAGGTTTCTAGTTTAGTATTTTTTTTATCTGGTTGTAATTAATTTTATTCAGATCTGCAATTGTTTTTTAATTGAAGTAGGATTTGTGATTTTATTAGATTTTTGATTGGTTAGCACTAGTTTTCCAATAGGACATGTACATTGCGATCATTGGCTCCCTATGGATCGACCCAGTTTCACCGGTTATTACTACAATTGTGACGACACTATACTTGGGGCACGATCAAGTTTTTGGCGCCGTTGCCGGGGAGCTTACAAGCACACGAAGGTAATTTCCTAAACCTCCTTTTTAATTGCTTTATGGTTGTGGTTTAATTCCGATCATCATTCTAGATTAGGGATAGCATGCATGGAATGCTTAGACCAACCCTTGGACATTAAAAGGAGAAATTGAAATTCTGATCTTTAACTAAAATTGGCTAATTTCATATTGAAAAATAATTCTTGCTGATTTTTTTTAAATCTCATTTTTTTTCTTGAAAATTGCTTTGATTTGTCGTCCTTTTGATAGCTAGTTTAGGTAGATTATTATTGTTATTATTTTGGAATTTTAGGACTAGTATATTTATTGTTTTTTATCACTTTTGAGCCACCTAAGTTGCTGGAAAATATTCTGGAATTTTCAGAAAAAGTTTGGGAGGTGAAACCCTCCAATTTCGGCTTTTTGGCAAGGAAATTGCCTAAAAATTTGGAAAGTCCAAAATTCTTTTTGGGAACTTGGTTTTCTAAGTTGCTCTTAGTTTATTATTTTTTTTAGGTCCAAAAAAGATTAATTAAAAAAACACAAGAAAAGAGTAATCATAAAAATTGGACACCCACCTTTCTTGATCCCATAGTGCATGAGCACAAAGTCACCACCAATTTGGTATCGTGACTCATTTAAGCGATTAAAGCAAAAGGACTCTCCGATCAAGAGGTTCATTGAGATTTACGAAAATCTAAGTTCTCCTGGTTCATCTAAACCATCTAGTCTAATGGCGGAAAGTGTGAATAATAATAATAATAACAATGATAGAAATCAAAATGAAAATGAAAATGGAGTGGTTAATCAAAGGGGAAGGTCTTTACGTGAATACCTATAACCTACTAGGACCACCGCACCCTCATGTATGGTTGTCCCAGCTACCGCGGGAAACTTTGAAATCAAGCCGGGTGTGATCCAACTATTGCTTAAATTCCATGGCCTTGATTTGGAAAGTGCGTACCTTCACTTAAAAGAATTTGAAGAAGTGTGTGCTACTCTCCATTTGAATAATGTTAGGGAAGATGTCATCAAATTTAGGTTATTCCCCTTCTCTTTGAAAGAAAAAGCTAAGGCATGGCTACATTCCCTTAGGGCCAACTCAATTACTACTTGGAATGATATGGTCCGCGAATTTTTGAAAAAATTCTTCCCACCTCACAAGACCAACACTTTAAGAAAGCACCTCATGAATTTCAAGCAAAAAGAAAAGGAGTCTTTCTTCAAGAGTTGGGAATGATTTAATGAGCTTCTACTAGCTTGCCCACATCATGGATTCGAAATTTGGCGCATAATTGGACTCTTTTATGATGGATTAACATCAGAAATGCGCCAATTCGTTGAGATGATGTGTAATGGGGACTTCTTGAACAAAGATCCTGATGAGGCATGGGAATATCTTGATTCTCTCGTGGAAAGTGCTCAAAATTGGGACACATCTGATGGGACTGAGCACTTAAAACAATCGAATAACTCTAAGGGAGGGGGAATGTACCTATTGAAAAATGAAGAAAATGATGTTAATACTAGAATCGCTTCCCTAACAAGAAAGATAGAGGCCATAGAATTAGGGAAAGGAAAACAACCTGCCCCGGTGTGTGGAATTTGTGAATGTGACACCCATTCTTCTGAGGATTGTCCGACAATCCCTGCATTCAGAGATGTGTTGCATGAACAGGCCAATGCTACAAATACTTACCAAAGGCCATTCACAAATCAAATAGGTAACACGTATAATCCCAACTGGTGAAACCACCCCAATTTCAGTTGGAGAAATGAGCAAAACACTAACCAGGCACCTATCCTCCCAAAACCTACAAATCAAGGTGGTAACTTTGTACCCCCTAATTAGGGAGTCCCACCACCTCCTCCGCAATCTCAAAATAGGTCTTTGGAGGATTTGTTGACCAATTTTATTCAAATTCAAAACTCCATTAACTTAAGCAATCAACAAACATTCCAAGACTTCCAAAAGGAGGTAAGAGCCTCAATTAGCCAAATCAATAATACCCTTCAGATTAGGGAGAAAGGGGCTTTCCCAGCCCAACCTCAACCTAATCCAAAGGGACAATACGAAGTGGCCAACTCAAGTCCCTCTACCTCACAGTAGCAGGTTCAAGCTGTGACCACCCTTAGGAGTGGCAAAGAGATTCCAGTTGAAGATCCAAAAAAAGATAAACAACCTGCTTCCTGGAATCCAAAACTATCCCAAGTTACGTCTAACCTTGAGGAAGTCATGGAAGAAACCACTGATGCTAAGGAAAAGGAGGCTAAACTACCTGTATACAAGCCTGTGGCTCCGTTTCCACAACGCTTAAATCCGCCAAAACAAATAACCCCTAACCAGGAAATCTTAGATATTTTCAAAGAGGTCAAAATCAACATTCCGCTTTTAGATGCGATCAAACAGATTCCATCTTACGCAAAATTCTTGAAAGATTTATGTACAATCAAGCGTAAGATGCATGTCCAAAAGAAAACATTCTTGACTGAGCAAATTAGCACTATTTTAAAACAAAACACTCCCCCTAAATACAAGGATCCCGGATGCCCCACTATATCATGCATCATTGGAAATTTCTGGATCGAGCAAGCATTGCTTGACTTAGGGGCTAGTGTTAATCTATTGCCCTACTCGGTATACGAACAGATGGGGTTAGGCGAGCTGAAACCTACTCAGGTCACTCTTCAGCTAGCTGATAGATCAATAAAGACAACGAGAGGGGTAATAGAGGATGTTATAGTCCAAATCGAAAAATTCTACTTTCCAGTAGATTTTATCGTCCTGGACATACAACCAGTGGCCAACCCTAGCGCACAAATTCCGGTGATATTGGGAAGACCTTTCTTGGCCACATCAAATGTGTTGATAAACTGCCAGAACGGAGTAATGAAACTTTCTTTTGGGAACATGACAATTGCATTAAATATCTTTAATGTTTGCAAACAAATGTGGGATGATGGTCCTGATGTCGAACAAGTAGATCTCATTGAATCCATTGTTCAAGAAACCCTTAAGGAGTTTTCTGACTCAAATTTTTTAGACACAATGGAATCAAGCAAGGCTTTAGCCAATTTTATAGACACCCGGATGACACTGTTAACATAGTCAGTACAACATGGAAATCTCAGTTTGAGGAGCTTGTACCAACTAGTACTCAGTCTCTTCCTTCTCAGGTGAGGCGGCCCAAACCTGAGTTGAAATCCCTTCCTTCGGATCTCCGATATGCATATTTAGGGGCGGATGACACATACCCAGTGGTTATTTCATCACACCTTGATAAGGATCAAGAGATCCAACTTCTGAATATACTTAAGCAGCACAAAGAGGCAATAGCATGGACCGTGGCTGATATAAAGGGCATTGACCCTTACGTGTGGACGCATCACATATATTTGGAGGAAAATGCAAAACCCTCCAGACAGATGCAACGTCGACTCAACCCAACCATGCAAGAAGTGGTTAGGTCTAAAGTGCTTAAACTTCTCGATGTGGGTATAATCTATCCAATTTCGGATAGTCAATGGGTTAGCCCTACCCAAGTTGTTCCAAAGAAAGCCGGTGTTACTGTAGTCCGGAATTCAAATGATAAACTTGTCCTAACCCGGGAACCCACTGGTTGGCGAGTGTGCATTGACTACAGAAAATTAAATGCGGTCACGCGTAAGGATCATTTGCCCCTACCCTTCCTCGATCAAATCTTAGAAAGGGTAGCAGGCCACCCATACTATTGCTTCTTGGATGGGTATTCCGGTTACAACCATATTGAGATAGCACCGGAAGACCAAGAGAAAACCACCTTTACATGTCCATTTGGAACATTTACTTATCGAAGAATGCCATTTGGACTATGTAATGCTCCAACCACTTTTCAACGATGCATGTTGAGCATATTTAGCGATATGGTGGAGCGGATTCTTGAAATCTTTATGGATGACTTCTTCGTCTTTGGAGACTCATTTAAGGATTGCTTAAGTAACCTTCAGAAAGTCCTTATCAGATGTGAAGAAAAGAACCTAGTTCTTAACTGGGAAAAATGTCATTTCATGGTTCGCCAAGGAATAGTCTTAGGTCACATAATTTCCTCCAAAGGAATGGAGGTCGATAAATCTAAGATAGATTTAATTGCCAATCTGCCCATACCCAAGACCTTAAGGGATGTAAGATCATTCTTAGGACATGCTGGTTTCTATAGAAGATTCATTAAGAACTTCAGTTTTATATCAGACCCCTATGCAACCTTCTATTGAAAAATGCAGAATTTGAATGGACTGAAGCATGTCAAGAGGCTTTTACTAAGCTAAAAGGCATGCTGACGACTGCTCCGGTTATGCAACCTCCAGATTGGAGCATGCCCTTCGAATTGGTGTGTGATGCCAGCGACTATGCAATTGGAGCAGTCCTTGGGCAACGTAAGGATAAAAAGCCTTACGTAATATATTATGCGAGTAGAACATTGAACAATGCATAGATTAATTATTCCACTACTGAAAAAGAATTATTAGCAGTTGTCTTTGCATTGGACAAATTCCGCTCGTATCTAATAGGATCCAAAGTCATTATTTTCACTGATCATTCTGCGTTTAAATACCTTCTTTCCAAAAAAGACTCTAAGCCTAGATTGATTAGATGGATCCTACTACTTTAAGAGTTTGATTTAGAAATACGTGACAAAAAGAGAGTAGAAAATGTAATGGCAGACCATCTATCTAGACTTGTCATCTCTGATTCTTTAGAGCCTACACCAATACAAGACCAGTTTCCTGATGAACATTTATTTTCTATTTCCCAATCCCCATGGTATGTAGACATAGAAAACTATCTTGTTACAAGCACAGTTCCACAACATTGGTCAAACAAGATAGAAAGAAATTTTTCACCGAAGTCCGAAAGTTTTTCTGGGATGACCCTTATCTCTTTTAGTATTGCCCTAGACCAAATTATTAGCAGATGTGTGCCTGACCAAGAACAAAACAGTGTTATCTCGTTTTGTCACTCACATGCATGTGGAGGTCATTTTTCACCAAAAAGACCGCTTTTAAAATTTTGCAATGTGGATTTTATTGGCCGTCACTTTTTAACGATGTCTTTGAATTTTGCAAAGCATGTGAGCGTTGCCAAAAATTGGGCAGTATTTCACGAATAAATATAATGCCATTAAACCCAATTTTGGTAGTGGAATTATTTGATGTTTGGGGGATAGATTTTATGGGACCATTTCCTTCTAGTTTTGGTTTTCTCTATATCCTAGTGGCTGTTGATTATGTCTTTAAATGGATAGAAGCCATTCCATGTAGAAAGAATGATGCTAACACAGTAAAAGACTTTCTAAAGGAGAACATCTTCTCTCGATTTGGAACCCCACGTGCTATAATAAGTGATGGGGGAACTCATTTCTGTAACCGCACAATTGAGGCCTTGTTTCGAAAATATGAAATCACACATAAAGTGGCCACCCCTTATCACCCACAGACAAGTGGCTAAGCGGAGGTATCAAATCGAGAAATCAAAAGAATATTGGAGACAACTGTACCCAAATCCCAAAGATTGGTCTCTTAGACTTACCGATGCGTTATGGGCATATAGGACATCATTTAAAACTCCAATAGGAATGTCTCCTTTTAGACTGGTTTATGGAAAAGCATGCCACCTTTCGGTGGAATTAGAGCATAAAGCATACTGGGCAATTAAACAGTTTCACTTTGATATGGAGAAAGCTAGGACTGAGAGGAAATTTCAATTAAATGAATTGGAAGAGATTCGTAATGATGCATATGAAAATGCTAAAATTCATAAGGAACGGACAAAGTTCTTTCATGACAAACATATCTTAAGGAAAACATTTTATCCATCACAAAAGGTCCTTCTTTATAATTCTAGACTTCATCTCTTCCCAAGAAAATTAAGATCAAGATGGAGAGGTCCCTACATTGTAAAACAAGTTTTTCCATATGGGATTGTAGAGTTGGAAAACCCAAAGAATCGTGAGCTTTTCAAAGTGAATGGACAAAGAGAAAAACCATTCTTGGAGGCCACTATGCCTGATGATGAAGTTATAACTCTGGTTAATCCTGTCTATCAGGATTGACGGGCGCTGGATCTGACAGTGGCCCACACCTTTGTACAATATGTATATATTGCCTTGCTATCTTTCTTTTTGTGTATTTTGTCTAACCTTGGACAGGAAGAAGATCAGATCACATTCCCAGGTACCCTCTTCCACTTTACCTCTGTTATTATATATTCCTCATGTTACATTTTCATATTTATTACATTTCATGCATAACATCGAGGACAATGTTTGTCTTAGGTTGGGGGGTGGAACAAGCGCACTTGTCCAATTTTAGACAAATTTTTTTTTCGTTTTTGTATAGTCCTAAAAAAAATAAAAAATAAATAAAACAAAAAAGGGGTTTTTCAAAAGAAATTGACGAGTTGAAGATGTCTAGAAATTTGGAATTTCAGAATTTTTGGAAGGAAGTAAAATGAAGGTTCACTATTTTCTAAAAGATAAAAAGAATACCGAACTTTATTTTTCATAGTAACACGTGTACATCATTTCAAAAGTCTTGGATAAAAAGATTTAAGTGTCAATTTCAGAGTTCTTTCAAGAGAGAAACAGAGACGACTTTCTAAAATTTGGTCATATGAGTTCTCCTGGTTCATTGGCAAGGTTAGACTAACCAAAAACCAGTGAACTAATTTGGGCGAATTGAAAAAGGCTGCCTATTGTTGGGGACCGTTTAAAGAAAAATAAAAAAAAGGTGACAAGGGATGCACAAATAGGTATTTAAAAAAAAGTGCTGAAAATAATAAAAAGTTGTGTGACTAGTTTGGGTTCGTAGCCTTTTTAACCCGAGCTAGTAAGCCCGTAGGGGTATTTATATACCTAATGCCCTAAAGACATCTCTTTTGGGAGTCACTCGCCTAACGCTCGTTACATGGGTTAATTAGAAACCTTAAGGGACCTGGGCATTGCACAGTCACATGTTAGTCTTCAAAAAAAAAATCATCAAAAAAAAGAGAAAAAAAAAGATGCATCCCGCAGCTTTTGAAAAAACAGTAGTGCGAAAGCCGTCATAGTAGCCTTGAGAGGAGACTTGTATTTACCCCGAATCTAGGAAAGTTGGAAATTCTGAGGGGGAATTCTGCTTTCATGGCATTATTATAGAACATTTAAAATTTTTGATTTGATATATACACTTGCACAAGGCACCCAAAGTTTTGCTACAATTTTTTAAAATATTTGAAAACAAAAACGTGAACCAGATTTTGAAAAGTCTGAAATCTTGATTATTCGAGGATTCAAGGCATCCGATTTGACTTAATCGTCTTTTGAGAAACCTTTCGATGATTTTATTTTTTTTAATTTTTAGGTAAATGAATTTTGTGGGCATATTCACTGCAAACCCTCACGAGGCGCAACTCGTCCACTAGGGGTAACCTAGGGGTTTAAGGGCTTACTGCATGCGCTAAATGTAGTCGAGAGTGCCAGCGAAAGTGGTTTTTATTTTCTTAGGTTAGATTTGATTAGATCAGTCAACTTCACCTTTAGCATCTTTCGCTAGGGACTAGCAAGACGCTGGTTGGGGGCTTTTGTAAGTCCACAACATCACATATTTAATTAATTAATTCATATAAATTTGTGAACTTAATTAAAATAAAATGCATTGAATTCATAGATTTTCACAAAATCATGCAATTAGACTCTTTTGATTGAATTTAAGTAAAATTCTCATAAAAATGCATGTCTTGGTGAAATTATCAAATTCTGCATTTTTGGGCCCCATGCATAACATCAATCCTTTTAATAAAAACTATTGTTCTTGAATTAGTTTTAATTGTTTTGCAGAAATTCAGAAATCAAGGCCCACAAGAAGAGAAAAGTTTTCAGAAGACCCACCAAAGGACCCACCCACATTCGGTGAAAATCCTAAGGTAGGGGCAGCCATGGCAGGACCCAATTGAGAAGAGAAAATTATAGAGTTTCATTCCAAGTAGCCATCTCAAATTCAAGGGGTGCACCTCATTATGGGGCCCATATTCATTCAATTTATGCAACAAGTTTGAATTTCAGATTTGAGGATTTCTCAAACCAATGTGGGCCCATGTGTGGAGGGTTGCAATGATAAGAAGAATCCAAGTTTAATTAGAAGATTTTGGTAAAGCAAGTTAGTGCAAATTTAAATCTCAAAGAGACCAAGACTCTTGTAAAAGATTATCTACAAGTAGGATTCTAACCAAAGAAAAGATTTGAAAATATTCAAATCCTAAAGAGTTGGACGTCCAAAAGGGAGGCCCCAAAAATCCCTCCCGTGAGTTTCTTCCTCCCCTAATTTCTCTCTCTTTATTCTCTCCGTCTCAATCTCTAACTCCTTCATCCCTATTTTCTCTCTCTCACACAACCCCATGTCCACCACCTCACGTTCGGAGAGTGGCATTTGGTGCCTACTCTTTACTCCTATTTGTGTACCGAACTACAGGCTGCTGCTTTTCTGGTTCGGCTTGGGCTCCCTATGAACAAGGTATTTTCGGCCCATATCTTCTATTCGTGGTATGTATACCACTGTCCTAGCTTCCATCAGTTAGGAGTTGCATAGGACGATGACCCTTTCATGAGTCGGTTGGCTAGAGGAGTAGCCGTTTGTGAATCTCTTTTGTCTGCCCGTTTGAGAATCCGACGGTTCAGGGACGTCGAAATCGGGAAGTCTTCAATGAAGCTTTTTCCAAGTCTGTGGAAGAAGGCTTTTGATTTTGGTGTCTCTCATGATTCCACCAGGGCAGGGTCGGGAAGACACTATGCTTTGACAAACGCAGAAAAGAGATGGCTTTTCAACATACGGGTTGGTACGATGGTGTACCGTAGACATCTTTTTGTTGATTTACAGTCGTATGTCCCCTCGCGTTTTGGGCTGTAGCTTGGCTTCTCTCAAGGCGTTGTTGGAGCACCTTCGAGCATGGTGAAGCGTTTTGGAGGTTTACAGGATGGGAGGAATGCATGGGCTTTTTACAGTGCGGAGGACACTACCTTCATGATTTCCTATCCTGAGTTGCCTACTTTCCGGACTGCTGGCTTCACGAAATGGTTCGTGGAGAGCTTTTCAGTATACCAGGGGCTTTCCAAGAAGGAGCTTAATGTAAAACAAATCTCTTGGTAAGGGTCTTGGTAGATCAGATGGTGTCCGACGAGAGGAAGTTTTGGTTTTCCGTTCTAAAGAGAAGCACAAGATAGGCTTTCTCGGTGAACAAAACGTCATCAGATCAGGAGCTGCACAAAGGATTCCTGGTGAGGTCTTGAAACAGCTGGAAGAGGAGGAGACCGAGATCGACGCTTGGATGCAAGCGGAGCATGCAAAGGCTTCCATGGAGTCTACTGGGAAAAGCAGACCATCCAGTGAGGACTCTAGTGAGAGACCTGATTTTGATAGTGGGGTATGTTCTTCGAGCAGATCGTCCCATAGAAGTAAGAGGAAGCAAGGACAATGCCGTAATATGAGACGGCAGGAAAGTCCTTCTGATTTGGAAGTTCCTCTCACCATTGCTGAGGAGGTGTCTGGGGATGCTAACGAGCCTCTAGAGAAGAGGAGCCGAGAAGAGGAGATTACTGGTGATGGTATGATCCTCCTTCTTTCTTTTGCCGTTTCTTTTCTCTTATGAGAGATTTTTTTTTGTTTTGATCCGTTGCTTTCTTTTCTTTCGGAAGAGGATGATGATTTGGTGATGCCCGAGGTTCCAGCCGATGAGGCGATGACGGACCCATTTGTGGCATCTGAGGAAGAGCCAAGGGACTCTGGAGTGGTTCCAGAACCTTCACCTAGTATTTTTTTTTTTTTGCTTTTTCTCCTTTTTTTTTTGTTAGAGCTATCATTTGCTAACATGTTGCTATTGTTTTTTTGTTAGCTGACTTGCCAGAGGATTCTGATAACTCCGCGCCATCCGTGGACGCAACCTTTAACGATGCTTCGGATGAGCTCATGGAAGCAGAAAGTACTCCGCCGGTCGTCGAAAAAAGTATTTTGTAGTAATAATCTCGATATTGATTTTTGACAAGATCATATTCATACATTTTTGTCTTTTCTTGACAGATTGTGAAGCAACAAGAGAAGTTTCTCCGTCTTCCTCAGGGCCAGAACAGGAGATACCTGTAGCCGATCCAGAAGTAGGGGCTTCTTCTACTAGTTTCAACACGGCAGGTGTGAATCCTCATGATGAGTCAGCTTCTTCGATTGGAAAGAGCTTATTGATTACTCCTCCAACGGGGCACGACATGGGCAGTCGGGCGCCGGAGCATGGCAAATCCTCATCTGGGCCGCACCTTCAGTATGCGAAGAAGGTGTTGAAGAGTGTTTTGAGATCATGGGTTGAGACTCTCTCTTTAGGTCACTTGGAAGCTGGTTTCGGCATGATCAAGAACGTGCAGGACATTTTTGTTGATGGCGAAGAAGTAGGTCTGGACATTGCAAGTGCCAAGGCTTTTAGTTGATGAAGTCATTGCTTTGGGCAACAAGTGGACTGAAACCAAGAGTTTCCCAGATGGTGACTTCTTAAATGAGATGTTTGTGAAGCCTTCCAACGACATCAAATCTGAGCTGACTGACATCTCGCGGACTCGGAAGCAATTCTTTCGGGAGAGGAACGTTATCGAGTTGGCCATCATCGAGCTAACACAAGACCTAAACCGGCTTGATAAAGAGGTTGTCGAGTCTAGGCAGCGTCTTGAGCTTTTGGAGGAAGAAGCTGCTGCCAAATGGACCGCCATTGTGGAAGCTCGTGCCAGAGAGGGAGCTCTCATTCGCCAGGTTGAGGAGGCTGATAGCAATCTCCGGAGGAAGACTCAGGAATATGAGCAATGGAAGATTCTCTGGGAAGAACTTCCTCGTCCTGCAGATGGGTCGCGGCGTTCTGCCGCATTTTATGGGAATGTTTTGAAGAAGCATGGCCTGAAAGCTTTGGAGACTAAGGCCAAAAGTCTGCTTGAGGAGTTGAATATTTGGTTGAAGACTATGTTAGACTGAGATCCTGAGTTGTAACAAACTCATTTTCTTCTTTTTTTGGTACCTTCGAGTATAAACATTTTTTGTACTATATTTTTTTTGTATTCCCTCCTTTGACTTAAATCATTTTTTGATGAAAACAAATTTAAGCAAGAGCTGAATGGGAATGTTTGTTTGAGAATTTGATCAAAAGGTTGTCATTTTGTAAAAATCTTTTGTCAAAGAGATGTATTGGACATAAAAGCCAGATTTTGTGGCGAAAGCCTGGTTTTTGATGGCTTGAAAGTCAAATTTTGGGATGGCATGGAAACCGAAGTTTTTTAGATGGCATGAAAGCCCAATTTTTGGAGATGGAATGAAAGCCGAGTTTTGGAGATGGCATAAAAGCCGAATTTTGTGGCGTAAGAGCCAAAATTTGTTTATTGCATGGGAGCCAAAATTTGTTTGTTTGTGGCATGGAAGCCAAAATTTGTTTGTGGCATGGAAGCCAAATTTTGTTTATGGCATGAGCGCCAAAATTTTGAGATGGCATGAGAGCCAAATTTTGAATTGGTATGAGAGCCAGATTTTTTTTGAAAACCAATTTTTGTTTTGTTGGCATGAAAGCGGATTTTTGGCATTTATAGTCGATTTTTTGGCATTTATAGCCGATTTTGGCATTTATAGCCGGATTTGGCGTTTATAGCCGATTTTGGCATTAATAGCCGGGTTTTTGGCATTTATGGCCGGGTTTGGGATTGATAGCCGGATTTTTGGCATTTATAGCCAGATTTTGGCGTTTATAGCCGATTTTGGCATTGATAGCCAAGTTTTTGGCATTTATAGCAGGGTTTGGCATTGATAGCCAGGTTTTTGGCATTTATAGCCGGGTTTTTGGCATTTATAGCCGAATTTTGGCGTTTATAGCCGATTTTGGCATTTATAACCGGTTTTTTGGTTTTCAAAATGCAAGTATCGACCAAAGGACGCCTCCCTGCTGAATGGTCTTGCAAGTATCAATGGAATGTCGCTTCCTTGCTCATTCGGTTGCGAGTATCGATGGAATGTCGCCTCCTCGTGGATTGAGGTGCAAGTATCGACTGAGAGTCGCTTCCTTGTTTTTTTCAAAAATTTTGGTTTTGAGGGTATCGACTGAATGTCGCTTCCTCACAATTTTTGAAATTTGAGGTTTTCTTGAACCATTTGAAATTTGGGTTGTAGATATCAACTGGAATGTTACGTCTCCACGATTTTTTGAAATTTGAAGTTTGCAAGTATCGACGAGGTGTCGCTTGTGATTTTGAGGTTTTGGAAATATCGAATGGGGTTCGCATCCTCCTGATTTTTGAGTTTTGAAAGTATCGAATAGGGTTCGCATACTTCCGATTTTGGGTTTTGCGAGTATCGACTGAGCGTCGCTTCCCCGCGGTTTCTAAAAACCATTTTTGTTTAAAGACACGAGGGTCGTAAATTTTGACTTAAAACCATTTTTGGTTGTAAAAGTCGGGGCGGACTAGGATGGAAATTCCTAAGTCCTGATTTTTATTTCAAACCATGAATTTTGGATTCAAGGATAGAAAATTTTGGTCAAGTCCGGGAAAAGGCTCCTAAACTTGGATTTTTGGATTTGATGATTTTTTTTTTTTGAACAATGAAATGATGAAAGTAAGCATTGTTTTGAGAACTTTTTTTTTTTTTAGAAATTTCAACATAGAGATGAAAATTTCAAAAGGGGTGGGTTTGACGAGCAAATACCTGGGAATAGGCTTTGGTCGTGTAGGCGTCGCTCTGACCCGTTTGAGGAAGTCTTCAAGGGTAGTAATGCTTCAAGAACTTGCCATTGATGGGCAGCATACATCTGTCATCTTCCATGTTTAGAAGAGCGTATGTGCCATTGGAGAAGACTTTGTCGATGACGAAGGGTCCCTCCCATTTTGGTTAGATTTTTCCTTTGGAATTGTGGGCAAAGACTATGGGTCTTTTTACCGCAAGAACCAAGTCGCCCTTTTTGTAGGCGCGTTGCCTGACCTTCTTGTCGAAAGATCCTGCCATGCGTGCTTGGTACAGCTCAATGCTTTGTAGAGCTTCGACCCGTCTCTCATCGAGATTATCCAGCTCTTGGAGTCTTAATTTGACATTGCTTTCTTGCGTCATGTCATTTTGCAGAGATACCCTTAAGGAAGTAATTTGTACTTCCAAAGGGACAACAGCTTCACATCCATAGACCAAGGAGAATGGTGTGCTATGGGTTGGTTCTCGAACGGTGGTTCGATAGGCCCACAAAGCTTCCGGTAGTTTGTCGCCCCAGTCTCTTTTGTGACTGGAGACCATTTTCTTGAGAATTTTGCAGAGTGTCTTGTTGAAGGCTTCTGCTAGTCCGTTTGCTGCAGGATTATATGGAGTCGAAGAACAACTTTGGATTTTGTACTTGTTGCAGAACCTGTAGAATCTGTGATCCCGGAATTGTGGTCCGTTATCATGGACGAATCTTTTAGGTATACCGAAGCGACAAATAATGTTGGTGCGCAAGAATTAAAGGACTGATGAGGTCCTCATTTCGCTGAGCGCAAATGCTTCTGACCACTTGGAGAACTAATCTGTAGCGGCGAAGATGAAGCGACGACCTTTGCTTGATGGGGGAGAGATAGGACCTATGATGTCCATACCCCAAGCTTCGAAAGGCCATGAGATTGCTATAAGATGTAGCCATTTTATACACATGTGGACATAATCTCCATGAATTTGGTAGTTTTTGCAGTGCTTAGCAAATCGCATTGCGTCAGCTACCATGGTAGGCCAATAATAACCAAATATTTTTATCTGATTGTAGAGCTTAGGACCATCCTAATGGGCTCCACAAAGACCAAAATGTACTTCTTTGAGAGTTTCCTCAGCCTCTTGTTATGACAAGCAGCATAGAAGTACTCCGTTGAAGGATTTTCTGTAAAGTGTTTTTGAAGGAATATCCAAATGAAAGTTTGGGGTTCGTCTTTGAACGCTTACCCGTTCTTTTGGATCTTCAGGTAGGATTCCGAACATAATGTAATCAATGAACGGATCCTTCCAGTCGCCGATCGGAGGTTTGAGGATGGACATCCGACATCCAACCACTTCGTGGCATTCAGCAACTACTCAGTGTGTGTTAAGAGGAGGGAGAATCCTCCTTTGACACACTGTAATTTGCATGTTTTCCCTTCTTGGATTGCCGTAGATGCGGCGAGTCCAGCCAGGGCATCTGCACGGATGTTTTCACCTCTGAGGATGTGGGTAATGTGACAGATGTTGAACTTTTATCGAAGTGATTGCACCTTGTTGTAGTAAAGCAGCAAATCGAGCTTCCTGACCTCAAATTTCTGATTAATCTAGTTGACGATCAGTTAGGAGTCCCCAAAAGCTTCCAGCAGGGTGATGCCGGATTCGAGGGCGAGTTCCAATCCTACAATCAGGGCTTGGTACTCAGCTGCATTGTTTGAACATGGTTCCAGTAGCGAAAAAGTGCGTGGAATCATGTGTTTGTCGGGGCTAACAAAGAGGATGCCAATTCCCGATATCTGCTTTCCTTTTTCATTTGTCCTAGTTGCGTCGTCAAAGTACATGTCCCAGGAGGCATTTGATAAGGAAGTTTCCACATTGTAGATAGATTCGTCTGGGAGATCATCCCTGAGTGGAGAATCTTTAGGCAATGGGTGCTCTGCGAGAAAGTTTGCTAGAGCTTGGCCTTTAATTGCTTTTTGTGGTACATATCTAATATCAAACTGTGATAGAAGGATGGACCATTTTGCCAGTCGGGTATTAAGAGAACCCGCTTTTGTGACAAGGACATTTAAGAGGTTGATCCTCAAAATCAGGTAGACTGTGTTGGACAGCAGGTAGTGACGTAGCTTTTGTACGGTAAACATCACTTCAAGGCATTCTTTTTCGACTAGGGAGTAACGATGCTCTACACCTACCAATATGCGGCTAAGGTAATATAGAGCAGCTTCTTTTCCCTCGTTGTTTTCTTGTGCGAGTAGAGCACCCAAAGAGTAATCGAGAGCTCTTGTGTACAAGATGAATGGTTTTCCAGTTGTGGGGGCAGCCAAAACTGGAGGTTTGGTCAGGTATGTTTTGATGTCTTGAAATGCAATTTCATATTCAGCATCCCAAACAAAATCCACACCTTTCTTCATCAAGCAAGAGAATGGACGGCACTTCCCTGACAGATTGGAGATGAATCGTCGGATGTATGCCAATCTTCCTTGAAGCCCTTTTAACTCTCTTAGGGTCCTTGGAGATGGCATTTCCAGGATAGCCTTGACTTTGATGGGGTCAAGTTCTATTCCGGCTTCCCGAACTATGAATCCGAGAAACTTACCCGATGAGACACCGAAGAAGCATTTTAATGGATTCATCCGAAATTTGTGTTTGCGAAGTCGGATGAAGACTTCTTGAAGATCGTTGAGATGGTCTTCTTTTCTTCTACTTTTGAAGGCGAGGTCGTCGACATAGCATTCGACTGTCTTGTGCTGCATATCTTGGAATATTTTCATCATAGCCCTTTGATATAATGTACCTACATTTTTCAGACCAAATGGCATGACAATGTAGCAATACACGCCAAATGGAGTCCGAAATGATGTATGTCTTTTATCTTCAGGATGCATCTTTATCTGATTGTAGCCAGAGAATCCATCCATGAATGTCATTCGCTCAAACCCACAGGTGTTGTTAATCATCACCTCTAGTATGGGGAGCGGGAATTCATCTTTAGGGCGTGCATTATTTAGGTCCCTATAGTCGATACAGACCCTCATCTGCCCATTTTTCTTTGTCACGGGGACAATGTTGGCCACCCATTTAGGATGCTGTTCCTCGCGGATGAAGCCAATGCTTTTGAGTTTCTGAACTTCTTATTCAATTTTGTTCATCACATCAGGACGGAATCTTCTTTGGCCTTGTTTGACAGGCTTGATTTCTTTTTGCAAGTTGAGTTTGTAGACTGCTATTTCGGGATCTAAGTCGGGCATTTCAGCATAAGATCATGCAAAACAATCATCGAACTCACGAAGAAAAGAGATATACTCGGGTAACTCATCATCCTTCATATTCTTGCTTATGAATACAGGACATGGGTTATCAGGTGTTCCCAAGTCTATCTTTTGAGCATGATCTTCTGTTGGAAGGTTTGAAGGTGGTTCCTCCACAATATTTTCGGAGGCTTCTACCTCAAGAAGACCTTCTAAAGCATTTATAGACCAAGGCTCTGTTTTTGTCCATGGGTCTTCTTGATCGGTACTCTTCTCAAGATTTACAATGAGATGATCCCAATCACCTGTTGAAACTGGGTCGAAGTAGGGTATTTCTTTTGGAGACGATGGTTCTTCTGGGTCAGAAAATCGCGCGTCTGTGTCATCGGACAATTCCTCTTCATTGTCAGAGAAATTATACCAATTGGAGGAGCTTCCTGGATCCTTGACGGGTGACTCTTCAAAGAGGTATCCAGGGAGATCAATGTCTTCATGGACACGAGATGTTGAGGTTTCGTCGGCAAAACGACTTTGCAGCCTTTGTGTCAATTGTCTCATGAGAGTGGTAGGATCACACCCCAACCCATATGAAGACTTGTCTTTATGACGGTGGAGTTTCGAATTTTCCGGTTGACTTTTGGTCGGGGTGGGTTCCAATGGTGTGATAATACCACGGCCACCTCCCAAACCGGTCGGATTTTGAACGTCGTAGCCCATTTTCTTCATGATTACTTGTGCCATTCGACTATATAGGGATAGTTGAGGCATGCCTTTGTTTTGGAAAGGTTCAAGCGGAGAATTTGATGGAGAGACTCCCGATCTATGGAAGAAGATTATTTTTTCTTCTACTGAAGTTGCGGGAACGACAAAGGAAGCAGACGTAGGATCTTCTACGTTAGTAGGTGTCTCCAATGGAGTGAGAGCAGGCTGAACTCATTGAGTATCAGCTTGGCTTGACGCTGTGTCGTCTTCTGGCTCTGAGTCCGAATCTGTGTCATGCATAATAGACACAAAGGAGACAGCGAATTTGCCCCCAGCTTTTTGTTTTGTCTTCTTTGCTTTTGTGGTGATCACCAAAGGCTTTAAAGATTTGAAAGAGACAACGAAGGGAGAATGACTGCTCTTTTCTGATTTGCTGAAAGGTTTGTTTTCTTCCGATGATTGCTAATGAGACTCGCCTTTATCTTTTGGGAGATTTTCGACAAAGGGTGTTGTCTCTTCCTCCTATTCTTCTTTTGCATCTTTATACATCTGAGCATCTGCAAAATATATGTCTCTGCCCTTGAAGGGATTTTTGTCTACAAACACTCGATGTATCAAGTCGTTGTTGCCAACGAACTTGATGCACTGATGTAGAGTTGAAGGGACGACACCATTCTCGTGTATCCAGGGGCGTCCAAAAATGATATTGTAGCATGAAGGGGTCCTTATTGCTTATATAGTGACTTCAAAAATAAGATCACCGATTTGCAACTTGAACCTGATTTTGCCGATAGGCCTTTGAGTGCTCCCATCATATCCAAAGATGGATACAGACGTGTGACTCAGCTTGCTAGGTGGGATGCCCAGCTGGACTCTGTACACTGGCATCTCTGTATCCAAAGTAAAGATGAGGTTGAGTGGAGAACCCGGGTCGATTTGGACTCTGTATACTAGCATCTCTTTGACGTACCCCGTGAAGTACAAGCATCGGTTGTGCTTTGTCTCACCTAGCAGGAGTTCATTCTTATCAAAGGCAATTGTTGCACTTGCTGCTTTTTGAACCGAGAGGCATTCAATGCTTGATCCCTCAGCTTTCTTCTTTTCTTCCTCTGAGGAAGTACTTGATTTTTTGACTTTATAGTCCATTTCAATTTGTAGGACTTGTGGGGCATGTTTGTCGACATCCACATTCAGTCTTTGTAATTCTGAAATGAGATTATCACGAGTTTGTGGAGACATTCGTAATAAGTCAAGGATGTGCAATCGTGCAGGTATGTGTTTGAAGTACTCAATCAAGTCGTACTTGAAAGCCTCCGTCGGGCCTGCATTTTCATTATTGTTGCCACTTGGGGCGTTTACAACTTGCTTTCCCGAAGGATTTACATAAAAAGAAGAAGGTTGGTTGTAATTTTTGTGGTAATCCCGGCCAGAGCGGGTACCTCTACCAACTTCAAGAGCTTCTAGAGAATGGTCTTCTTTTGGAAGATCACTCTCGGGATCAAGGGGTTAATCCTTGTCATTTGTTGAACACGTCTCTGTAGCAGTATTGCCGTCCTCAGTGATCGCGTTGCATGGAGCATTTTCCGAGAACAAGTCCTGAACAGCATCCAGCAACTTTTCTTTATCTGTCCAGACATCACCTAGTGGCCGGGTATCTCGGACCAGTTGACCGGATTTTCTTTAAACAAGACTTCATTGGTAGGAGCTTCTTTAAGATGATCAATCGAAAGAGGCTTGAGCTACGATGTCACAGTTTCAGGGGACGAAGGCTGAGAAGATGATATCTCAGTGGAAGTCACCTGAGAAGATTTAGCTCCGGAAGATATACTACCAGTTGGGGAGTACGTGTCTTCGGCAAATGAAGGTTCAAAGGCACTATCATCCCGAGCTATCGCATTGCAGGTTATGCCAATAGGAGATGCCCCCAGCATAGACTGTTGGGATTCTTCCGCCTTTGAAGCTCTGGGAAGGGATTCTTCCGTTGCCCCTAGTGAAGCAGTGGAAGAGGTTTCTGCCTTTTCAGGGACTTCTTGTTTTGGTCTAGACTTCTGCTGCTGTTTGAGCTTGCGGAGTTGTCTCTAGGTTGCCTTCGCTATTGAGCCGTTGGCTTTGTTTTGACGATCTCCCAATTTTCTTCTTCTAGGAGATCGGGATGCACCCATATGGGTTGTCCATCTATTAGATAGGGAACCAACTCTTAGGACGTTTGAGTCATTTTTATCACCTTGAATGAAGTAGTGATTTTCTCCTTCGGTGACTTTGAAGTTTGCCCACATGACACCATGTTAACGGAGGCAAACCAGTAGTTTTTGTTAAAGGTGATGACTCCATTTTTCCACATCTCGTTGATCTTCTCTCTCACAATGAAGCATTGATTGAGAGGATGCGAGACCATTTGGTGGTATGGACAATACCGGGGATCGTTGGTTTTGCCAACATCTCCCGGTCTTTTGGGCTCAGGCAAGGTGAGTTTGCCGTTTGCTAAGAGAGCCTCAAAGATTTCTTCAACATCTTCATCGAACGGGTATTTCTTTTCTACTCGTTCTTTGAAGGCATCAAAGAGTTCAGGTCTTTTGCCTTAGCTTTGTTTTCAACTTTCTTTGGTTGCTGAGGAGCTGACTTAGTTTGCACATTAAGAACCTTCTTTTTCTTTGATTTTGAGGTTGTAATGGCGGTCGGCTCTTTCTTTGATGATTTCTGACTATTGAGGTCTTTGATCACTGTTTCAGCCTCCATAGATGCTTCTAGGAGTTCTCCCAGGTTCTTTGATTTGTTGCCGATGATCATGGAGCAAATCCTTGGTCTCATATTGTTACGGAAAATGTCGACTAGCGACGCTTGTGGTAGTACATCTGAGCACTTGTACGCCATCGCCTTCCACTTATGAAGTTGTATGTTGACTCATTCTCTCCCTGTTTTAGGCTGCAGAGCTGAGCCATAGTAACAAGGTGATCCTCATCTTTGAAGTGGGTTAGGAAACGTGTCTCCAGCATGGCCCAGTTTTGGATAGAGTCCTCCGACAGAGCGGAGTACCAATCAAAGGCCGTACCTTTTAGGGTACTTGCAAAGAGACGGATATTGAGGGCATCTTGATCCGCGATAACTCCTGTCAAGATCTTGAAGTGGATGACATGCTGTCTAGCTGAACCTTTCCCCGTATATGTTTGGAGAGTAGGTTGTTTGAATTTTGCAGGGAATGGAACCGAGTCCATCCATAGGGGATATGGTGGCTTGATCCCACGTTCCTTCAGTGTATCCTTTTCTTTTACTTTGGCGAGGATATCGTCAATGTCCTTTTTGGTAAGGGTACGTGACTCATTGTTTTTTGCATTGGCCTCGTCATCTTGATGATTCAGAGGAACTTCATTGTTATGTGGACGCTGTAAGGTGAGAAGGAGGTTTTCCATCAGAACCTCAATTCTCTGTTGTCCTTGCTCCAACTGCTGGATGCGTGCGGTTACGTCATCATGCGGTGGAGGTTGCTCAGCATTTGTAACCAGGACGTTCATCCTTCGAGAATCAAATGAAGATGTCGTCTTGGTAATTGAGCTGGAGCTCATTCTTTTGGATGAAGAGTTCGAGGAGTGGTTACTCCGATGTCCTTGGCTTGAAGGAATGGAGGATTCTTCCAGATGTCTTGTGTTCGGAAGACGCTGTGAGTCACCGGACGTCTAACACGAATTTTGGTTGCTGACTTCTAGCGTTTTCTGGTTTTTCCAACCATATGGACAGCAACAACTTGGTCGGGTATTTCTTTTTCGACCCATTTTTTAGAGACCTGGAGGGTAGAATGCTGGGTTCTTTGCTTCTCTAGTCTCTTTTGTCGATATAATATTGCTGGGTAGAATGCCGCGCAGCAATTTGAGCTTCGGCGAGCTCTGGCTGGGCTTTGGCGAGAAAGGACATAGTCCCCCGGGCGCAGCAGCTGAGCTTGTCTTCTTTGAAGCTGGGCATGTGTAAGACCCCGACCCGAGTGACTCGATTAGTGCTAATTAAGTTATGTGTTAGTGCTAAGCTTGATTAGTGGTTTTGTCTAAGCTTAGATTAGTATAGTTCTTGATAGCTTTGGGGGTAATTTTTAGTGTCTTGTATTTAGTGGGACCCTTTGGGGGTTTCCTTTTGATAGTCTTGCTCGCTTTTGG
The DNA here is from genome assembly GCA_028538565.1 of Umbellularia californica. Classification (NCBI taxonomy): domain Eukaryota; kingdom Viridiplantae; phylum Streptophyta; class Magnoliopsida; order Laurales; family Lauraceae; genus Umbellularia; species Umbellularia californica. The sequence continues at coordinate 34,383,426 of JAPQWN010000005.1, read as the reverse complement.
AGGTTACTTGATATTCCTCTAATTCTTGTCTTGATCCCGTTTTACTTATTTTGTCGATCCTTATAACTTTCATGTTGAGCCCGTAACCGTCCAGAACCCCGAAACTCGATCTTCTTGCTTTGAGGGCAAAACAGTCCTTGTACATGAAATCTGTACCCAAGACTTGATATTCCCGAAACCTGCGAAACATATACTTTTTGGAAACTAGATATTTCGACGATCACTTTTCTCTTCTTCGTTGATTTCGTCCGAGGTCCCGAGATTGGTGCTTTCGGCCTCCAAAGATTTCCTAGAGATGGGGACCCACACTCCACTTGTATATAAGGAGATCCTTCTCTTTCATTTCCCCTTTTTCCAACCTTAGAGCAACAAGAGTCTAGGGTTTCCTTCCCTTCCCTTTCTCCTTGCTTCTTCACCACCAAATCCCTATCAAACCTTGCACCAATCAAGAAATGAACTTCACCTTCTCCTTCCTCATTACTAGAGCTATACATTGATGCCATTTTTGAAGGAATCCATCCACCTCAAGACCCTCATTGAACTAGTTTGGTGATTTTGGAAAGCTTCCTAGTAAGTCCTCCTTCCAATCTCTTTGTTTTGTGTTTTTCCTATCCTTAGAGAAGCCCCATTTCCTTTATTGTGAGCTCTCTCTTCTTGTTTCTTGGTTTGACCCATTTTAGGGTTTGGATTTGGGGGTTTTGTGTAGATATCATTCTTGGCTTGGAGGAAGAGATTAATAGCTTGATTTCTTGCGTAGAGAACCTTGAGGCAACTGGATTGAATGGATAGTTTAGTTTTCAATGATTTTTTTTTATAAATGTGTTTGAATTACTACCTCATTAATGCCTTGTTTTATTGCATTCAATGATGTTAAATGCTTTGAATGGGGTTGGTAAGCCTCTTTACTGGCTTGAAACATGATTTCTAGCTTTTGGTTTCATCTATTGTCTTTAAATCATGGATTGTAGTTTTGAGTTCATCTTTTGTACAATGCCTAAGTGAATCCTTGTGATGATGGGTGTTTTCCTTCTCTTGATGATTATATGAATGTAAAGATGGAGAAATTGGTTGATGGTTGAGTAGTGATTGAAGGGAGTTGAGAGTCTCCCATTATGTTGTAGAAAAGAGGCTAAAAAGGGGTTTTGAGAGAAGGGAAGAATGAAAGAGCAGAACCGTCCCGAACTCAGTTCTGGACAGTTCGCTCGAGCGAACTTGACACTTCGCTCGAGCGAACTGCCCAAGAAAGGGTTCGTGCCATTCCAGAGAGCTGTTCGCTCGTGCGAACCCAGTGTCCGCTTGAGCGAACTCGTCCAGCAGCCATCCAGTGAGTGGTTGGGTCGAGCGCACAAATCGTTCGCTCGTGCCATCCTGAACTGGGCAGGTCCGCTCAACCGAACATATGTCCGCTCGAGCGAACCCTCCCAGAAACCATTCCAGAGGCTCATCCGCTCGAGCGAACTGTAATGTCCGCTCGAGCGATGGTTGCTGTTGCACAAGGGATGTGTTTGGAGCTGAAGTGGAACATTTTCATGATGGCGAAAGGTTCATTGGGAGCCTTGTTGTGTCAAGAGAACTATAGGGTGATGTATGGAGCCCGGATGAGAACGAAACCATTATCACAAGCATTCATTGGAGTTTGGAGACTTTCAAATGTATAAGGAGCCGGAATGCCCTCAAACCCAAGGAGTACCAAGTTTTATTAAATAGACATTCGGGATCCCTATGCACTTGAATCAACTTCGAACCTTGATACTCATCCCGATATTCCGAAAGCTTATTTCACTCTTTTATTTCCGAAATCTACGAGTTAGGATTTATGAACCCCGAAAGCACGGAATTGTATTTGTAGCCTTGTGCTATCCCCGATGCGCATGACCCGATACTGAAATGATGATTGTGCCTTGAGCACCCCGCCTTGCCCGCTTATAGCCTTGCACTGGATTTGTTTTATACTCGTCTCGATTTATGTGATTTGTCCTATGAGTCGGCACCACTAAGCTTGGATGACCTTGTCGGTCTGATCTACCGACTTGGAGATCCCTTCCCGTCCCGCCAGCTGCAGCTTGGATCCCGATACCCGGTTTATTAACCGTGGTCCCGTCCCGATACCCGGTTCGCTCCCATGGTTCCCGATATCCGGTTCGCTACCGTAATTCCCGATACCCGGTTTGCTACCGCAGTCCCGTCCCGTATTATTGTATATGTACATGTAACTTGGTTGCACCTCCTCACTTCGATGACTGAGGTCAACAGCCATTACTCACGTCACTTCGGTGATAGAGGATTTAGCTTTTTGTGGATGCCATCTTGATTGTTTCCCGATTTCCTTGGTTACCTTACATGTTTTATTACTGCATATGTGTTTCAATGAAATGATTCATTTACTTTTGAAAGTCATTGTTTAAACAGGTTTACATGTTTTCCAAGGTAAAGGTTTTATTATTAAATGTTTATATCTTTTCATCTACCTGCCAGACCGTCGTGTCTGACCCTTTGCTTTGGTACTCAGGTCCCGTTGTCGGTTATCCCGAGGAGGAGCCAGAGGAGGCGGTCGGAGAACCGCAACCGCTAGTTGAGTGGCGTGCCGACGATGTTATGTAAACATCGGGCTACCGAGATGCGAAACATTTTGGGGGGTTGTTTGGATAGTTTCTGGTGGTTATTGTTTGGTCTATATTGGCCTTTGTTGGCCTTTATTCTTTTTGGAATTGTAATTAAATGTTATATGTTCCAACCTTAACAGCATTTTGGGTTACGCTTTAGAGCATTGCTCATTCTGATACTTGTTATTCAATGCAAACAGTCTTGTTACTATGGAAATGATTTATATGCTTGATTTACCATACGCTTCCGCAATTATACTAAATGGTTATGTGTGTTGGAAAATCCTCACCGCGGACACCTGTGGGAAATCACGTGCACGGGGAATGTGCGTTCTTTTATTAACCCGTGTACGCTTGATCATAAACATATTTTTAATTATTGTCATCACTCCATATGATCACATCATTGGCTTCACTCAATTAGTCCCGATCCCGGATTTGGTTCCCGAACCCGGTCCGGGGTCGCGACAGCATGGACAAGATCAGGACGCGGTCCTTTACCTGTCGCTGTGTAGCTTTGAATTTTGCGAGTTCGGCCCCTATTGAAATGAAGGGTCGATTCGTAGGAGTGCAGGCTTTAGTAGGTGTTTGCGGAGGCCTTACGATGCACAATCTGATTTTGGGCTTATGGGAGCAAGTCGACTCATGCTGGGTTGATTTGTTCATTTGGCGGAGGGTAGGTTTCTCCTCTTTCATGTAAGAGAGAGGGTAGAACCGGTTCTCCTTGAGAGGGGCCAGGGATGCTGGCTTTGTAGATGTTTGGGACCTCCTTTGTTTTGGTGAAGGCCTCAAGGACCAGGTCTTGGGGCAGACCTAGTTTCTTGTATGTTGACGCTTCGTGGGAGTGCTACGGGCTTCAAGCTTCTTTGTGTTTGCCCTTGGTGCCATGGTAGTGACACGTTGCGGGGCGATTTTCTACTTCTTGGCAGGTACAGTTTCTTCTGCGGGGAGTGGGAATGGTCCTAACGACCCGAAGACGATGGTCCGGGCAGTAGAGGTTGACCCTATGTTTTGAGAGTTGTCGAGGGAGATGACGCTTCGGCAACTATCAGGGCGCTTATGAGTGCGCTTGTTTTGCTTGTCTTGAAGCATGAGCTGGTACTTGTTCTCATCAAAAGTGATGGTCAATGAAGCTACCATTGTTAGTTTGGAAAACTTCTTAAACAAGACCACATCCATTAGTAATCACAAGAATATGGTGATCATAAATGGAGAAAAACTATGGTTTTGTCTTTTCAAATCACCCGAGGGGACATGGCCCAGCCCAAGCAAGTTGAAGAAGGTAAAAAGCCATAGAGGGTACAATTGTTCTAAATGCAAGTATAGTAGGCTCAGGGTGAGAGTTTTAGTGACGACTAGAAGCAATTGTAGACCTTAATTCAAATTACTAAGAAGCAAGGCTCACTCGAGGTAAAATGATATAAGGTTGGAGTTACAAATGTGTCAGTCGCGAATACAGTAACCCGAAAGGGCATACTAGCACCGCTAGGCACAAATGTTGCAAATCGCATCCTTGGGAAGGACACGAGATGGGATTTCTTTTTGAAAGGTCAAAATTGGATTCATAAAGGAGAGCAAATGGTATTCCAATCCGAACATAGGCTCAAACATTTCTGCAAGCACTGAGTCCGAAAGGGAAGGAACCAGAATTTCTCAATTGTGAACCCAAAAGTGACGAAAGTATTTTTTTTGTTTGAAAGGTCAAGAATGAATTCATCAGAGAGAGCAAATGGTGTTCCACTCCGAACATAGGCTCAAACGTTTCTGCGAGCACTAAATCCGAAAGGTAAATAATCAAGATTTCTCAATTCTAAACTCAAAAGTGACGGAAGTAATTTTTTTAAAAACAAAGGTATATTTTTTGAACGTTTTTTTTTTTTTTTTTAAGGGTGCACATAGGTTTCCAATTCGGTCTTATGAAACCTTAGTAGATAGATCAGCTCCCAGGTAAGGATAAGATTACTTAATGAACCCGTTTGGAGGACTTTTGCCTCGAACAGTCTAGCTGTTTCCACACTCTTGACAAGGCTTTTCTCATATCCACTTTGGTCAAAGAACGCAATTGGTGCGACCTTAGTTTTTTTTTTTTTTTTTTTTTTTCTGAAAGATTTCTAAGGGACTCATCAAAGAGATCGAATGGTGTTCCAATCCGAACATATGCTCAAACATTTCTGCAAGCACAAAATCCGAAAGGGAAAAACCAAAGTTTCTCAAATTTGAATCCAAAAGAGAGAAAATTGATTTTTTTTTCTTTTGAGTTTGAAATGAGATTTTTTTTTTTAAATCCCTACTGGACTCATCAAAGAGAAAAGATGGCCCATTCCCTTATATGAACAATAGCTGCAAACATTTCTGTGAGCTATCAAGTTCGAAGAGGAGAGGATCAAAGTTTCTCAAAATTGAATCCAAAAAAGAGAAATCAGATTTTTTTTTTTTTTTGAAATGAGAAAGAGTGAATGAAATCCCATCTCATGTTTTTTTTTTTTAAATGCAAGATCCAACATAGGCCACCAACTAGAAAGGAGCCAAGGAATCGAAGCATCACGTTCTCAAATGAATGAGTCCCACCGGGTATACCAACTTGATGGACCCGGCTTTCGTCCTCTCCTTCCACCCCGTGGGCTGCCGGGGTCCGGCGGAGGGAAAAAACGGGTATCAACATTTTTTGTACAGATATGCCAGATTTTCTATTCTACTTGGAATTTGAAGTGGTGATGATTCGGAGATTCACCTTCACAAGTAAAAAGGAAATCAATCCTTTTTTCTAACTTTTCAAATTGCATAAATATTTAAGAAAAGAGAAAAGATTTCTTGATTGCCGTAGGAGGCGATTTTTTGTTTGTTTGTCGTGAAAGGCAATTTGGTGCCATGAAAGGCGGTTTTGCCGTAAAAGGCGATTTTTTGCCGTGAAAGGCGATTTACAAATCTCATCAATAGTGAAAGACAAGAATTATGATTTTTTTATCTCTTTAAAAAATACAAAATACAATAGAAAAGAAAGAAAATGGATCTAACTTCTCAGGAGATTGTGGGGACTCGTTCAGATCGACGGTCGCAAGTCATGTATGGACTTCACCATCATCCTTCATATGAGAACGCTTGATGCTTTGATTCTTTTGGCTTGGCTCTCACCTCAAATTTTTAGAGGACAAAGACCAAGGGGAGGTCCTATATCCAATAAAAAAAACGAGTAAACGGGCTGAAAAGCTGCATTTATTCCATGTTGGATAGAAGGAGAGGAAGAGCTTTGCCTTGGAGGGGTAGCCCCCCAAGGGACTTTGATCACCTTATGGCGTTGTAACAGAGTTTCTTCAAGATTTTCTTACTCTCTCTATGTCTGTGAATTTCTTCGATTTTTCTGGGATTTTTCTAGATCCTTTCTTCTTGGAATGACCCCCCTTTTATAGCCTTTTGGTGGCCATAAGGTGGGTTTATGAGCATTGATGGCATTGATGCTCCATGATGGGAGGAGTTACAAGTTTTTATTTCTTGATTTTGTAACTCCTTTTTCTTGGCTTGTGATTGGCCGATGAAGAATAATGGGAATTTAATCGCCTTTAATCTCCATGATAAGGGGAGTTTCATGGCTTTAATGCCATGATTGCTTGGACTTGTAACTCTCATTTGCTTGCTTCTGGTTGGGCCGTCCAAAATAATGGGTTAATGGCCGCATTAAACGGGTCAATTAACAACATTAAGTGGTCGCCTGGGTATTTAAAGAGTCGCGGGCCGTGCCGCGTCTTTTGGAATTCTTCATGTGACGATCGCCGATGGATCCACATGTTGTTTGATGTCGGATGGCGGTGCAATTTCAGACATTAATTGATGTCAGTGCGCCGGTGACATCTATCTTATCGATTTCTCAATCAGTCGGGCAAAAAGTGTACTTTCTTGGTCAATCGGTTGGCGATCTTGGAGCGATCAATGATGATTTCATGCTCTTGACGGCAGATCCGAGATGTTGGCGAAGATCAGTTGTTTTCAAGCATCAAGAATTGGATTTTTGGAAAATCACAGAGGTTGGAACTCCCGAAATACGAAGAGGATAGGAAAACGAGCCACCCGGAGGAAAATCCGGCGACCCGGATTTCCAAGGTCGCCAGCGACCATGGGGATTGGTCCCCTTTTGGTCGCCGTTTTTCGGCCTTTTCGTTGTCTTTTTTGTTCCTACTTTCTCCTGTATTTCTCTTGACATTTTTTCTCATTTGTTGACTTGATTTTCCTTGAGAAAACTTGACGAGAACCTGCGCAAAACCGGAGCACAAAGTTTCCCATTTTTTGGAAAAGCCAAAGACTTTGTAGCCGATTTTCCGTCAAGAGTTGAAACTAGGTCAAACGATGTCGGAATGAACTGAAATTTGACGTGAAGCCTCTTGAGCAGTGGATAGGACCAGCCATGGGCTTTTATTTGGGTTTTGAAGCCGTTTGGAATCCCGTCGCTGCTAGACTTGATTTTGCCATGAGGAAGATGTCGAGCTTTGATATACGGTCAACCGATATCCGATTGACCTGAAATTTGACAGGGAGCCTATTGGAGTCATTTTGAGACGATCCATTAGTTCCGATTTGGATGTCATGGTCCCGGGGTGCTCCGCTGCCAGTAGTCTTGATTTTGTTTCGGAGCGTCGAAGTTCGGTCAAACGTTGTCAGAATGACCTGAAATTCGACGTGCAGCCCTTTGGAAGCATGTTGAAGCCACTCATGTACTTTGTTTGATGAGTGATGGCCTCGGTGGTTCTCGCCGCCGAGAGGCTTGATTTTGTTACTCGAGGGTTGATGGAGGGTCAAACGTTGTCGGTTTGACTTGAAATTTGACAAGAAGCCTTTTGGAGGTATTTTGGAACCATCCGTAAGCTCTGATCGAAGTTTTGATGTCTTCGACACTGTCGCCTCCGGGAGCGCCTTTTTAGTTGTCGGAGGAGTGAAGTTAGGCCAAATGATGTCGGAATGGCCTAAAACTTCATGTATACCCCTCTTTTGGCTGTCATGAAGGATCTTGCAGTTTTTGTTTGATTCTGACAAGATCTGATGCTTGAAGTAGCATTGCTTACTTGTAGTAGGATGCAGCTTCATGTGGCTTCTTGATGTTGAGGAGGCAAAGTGACTTTTTTTGTGTCAACAAAAGATAGTCAATTGCAAGATCCAGAGTTGGCCAGGATTTCAGAGCATATAACAGACCATCCTGACTTTCGTATTGTGGATGGAGTCTCAAACTATCGTGGTCGTCTATGCGTACCTAACATTGAAGATTTGAGAAATGACATCATGACTGAGGCTCACAGTACGAAGTATTCCATGCACCCAGCCTGTACGAAGATGTATCAGAATTTGAAGGGCAGATTTTGGTGGAACAATATGAAGAGAAAGATTGCAACATTTGTCTCCTGATGTATGACTTGTCATTGATAAAAGCAGAGCATCAGAAGCCTTCAGGGTTGTTGCAATCGTTAGAGATCCTGGAATGGAAATGGGAAATGGGAACACATTACCATGGATTTTATTTCGGGACTACCGAGAACCAGTAGAGACAACAATACAATATGGGTCATTGTGGACCGTCTCACCAAATCAGCTCATTTCCTTCCTATGAGGACAGGGAAGAAAATGCACATGCTACCTTTGGCAGAGTTGTTTATCAATGAGATTGTCAATCGACATGGGCAGCAAGTTTCCATCGCATCTGATAGAGATAGCGGATTCGTCTCAAGATTTTGGAAGACATTGCATGAATCCATGGGTACGAAACTACAGTTCAGCACGGCTTATCACCCACAAACAGATGGCCAGTCAGAGAGGACAATTCAGACCCTTGAGGATATGCTCCGTGCTTGTGTATTGGATTTCAAGACTCAATGGAATGAGACTTTACCGTTATGTGAGTTCGCTTACAATAACAGCTATCACTCGAGCATTGGAATGGCACCCTTTGAAGCTTTATATGACAGAAGAAGTTGAACACCTGTGTGTTGGGAGAAGGTTGGAGTTCGCAGTTTCCATGAACCAGCCATAGTGAGTGAAACCAGCGACAAAGTCAAGTTTATCTAAGAACGTTTCAAAGTAGCCCGTAGTAGACAGAAGAGCTATGCAGACTCTCACATAAGAGACTTACAGTTCAAAGAAGGAGACAAGGTTTTCTTGAAGGTATCACCTACTAGGGGAACGTTGAGGTTTGGACAGAAAGGCAAGATATCTAGAAGATACATTGGACCGTATGACATTGTGAGCAAGATTGGTGATGTGGCTTATAGATTAGCCTTACCACCCAAACTCTCTGGCGTACACAGCGTCTTCCATGTGTCTATGTTGAAGAAGTATGTCCCTGATTCCTCATATGTACTCCGGCATGAACCCTTGGAAATCCGAGAAGATGCAACATATGTGGAGAAGCCTGTCCAGATCATCGATATGAAGGAACAAGAATTGAGGACACGGACTATTCATTGGGTGAAAGTACTTTGGGAAAACCATGGATCGGAAGAAGCAACGTGGGAATTACGAGATCAAGTGTAGAAACAGTATCCACACCTATTACTTAAGGTGAGTTGTATATTTCATTTGGAGAACCAAATGCCTTAAGGGGTGGAGGATGTAAAACCCCGATCCGAGTGACCTCGATTAGTACTAATTAAGTCGTGTGTTAGTTCTAAACTTGATTAGTAGATTTTGGTTAAGTTGGGATTATAATGGCTCTTTTATAGCTTTGGGGAGTTCAGAGTGCCTTCTTGATTTAGTGGGACCCTTTGGGGTTCTTTTAGTGACTTTGCGTGTGCATGGGGGATTATTCGAGATTCCAATAATTAGCGTTTTAACCCCATTTGAATCATCTCATTAATCTCTAGAACTTCCATGTTGATCTTGTTCCCGTTCGAAACTCAAAACCCAACTTTTCCAATATCAGGCAAAACAGTCTTTTTACACCAAATTTGGACACAAAATTCGATGTTCCCGAAACCCTTGAAATATATACTTTTTGGAAACTAGAAATTTCGGTGATCATTTTTCCCTTTTTCATCGAACTCGTCTCAAGTCCCGAAAGTCATGATTTTAGTCCGATAAGATTGCTAATGGTGGAACCCACTCTCACTTATTATATAAGGGAACTCTTCCTCTCCTTTTTCCAGCTCAAATAGCCCCAAACCCAAGCTAGGGTTGCTTTCCCTCTTTTCTTCTTACTCTTCTATCTCCAAATCACTACCAACCTTGCACAAATTGAGAAATGGAGGTCCTCTCCTTCTTCCCCTCCTTGGGAGCTATTCATTGATACCATTAGAAGTGTAAACTAGCCTCATTGGAGCTTCCTTAGAGCTAATCTTGTCTATTTGGACACTTCACAAGTAAGCCACCACCCTTATCTCCTAGACTTGTGTTCTTCTAACCTTAGAGAAGCTCCATTTTCATTATTGTAAGTTTATTTTTCTTGTTCTTGGTTTTTTACCATTTAGGGTTTGTCTTTGGGGGTTTTTGTGTAGCTTTGAATCTTTGGCTTAGAAGAGTGATTTGAAGCTTGTTTGGCTAGCTTGGACCTAAGGCAAGTGGTTGAATAGATATTTTTAGTATTGAACGGTTTTTTTTTTTTTGAGAAATGTGGAAGACTTTACTATTTATTCTTGACTTGCATTGATTTTAAGATAAATGCGCATTAATGAGTCTTGTTGGTTTGTTTAACTTTTGTAAATGTTGACATACCTAGTCTCTTATTTAACACTTGTTTATTGCACTAATGGATCTTTGTGAATGATGGATTTCCTTTCTCTCTCTTGTGGTTGAATGTGAATGGAAGGGAGGATATTTGGTGAATGTTTATGGGAGTTTTGATGGTGGTTTGGATGATGTTTGAAGGAGGTTTTGAACCCCTCATTGAGGTGTATAAATGCGGCTCGAAGGGTTTTGTAAGAAGAGAAAAAGGAAATAGCTAAACTGTTCCTAGAATCAATTCCTGGACAATTCGCTCGAGTAAACATGACACTTCGCTCGAGCAAACCCATCCAGATGACAGTTTGCTCGAGCGAACTATTACTCGCTCGAGTGAACCATTCCGAAACCCATCCAGAAACTAGTTAGCTTGAGCGAGCTGAAAATTCGCTCGAGCCAACCTGAACTGGACAGGTCCGCTCGAGCGAACCCTTCCAGAGATCACTTCGCCCGAGCAAACTTCAGGTCCGCTCGAGCGAAGTGCGCTGTTCTCCTGGGGTTATGTTGGGAGCAGGAATGTGATGTTTAAATGATTAGGAAAGGTTTGTTGGGAGCCTTATTGTAATGTAGAAATGCATAGACAATGTATGAGGCCCGTTTGAGAATGAAACACCATCATGAAGATTCATCGAAGTCTTGGAATTACCAAGGTGCATAAGGAGCCCGGAATGTTTCCAAAACTTAATGAGTACCAAGTCTATACTGAAATTGACATACGGAACGACCCCTATTCACCTTGAGCTAACCTTGAATCCCGACACTTGGTCCGGAATTTTGAAAGTTTAATTGTGTTTTATTGTACCCGAACTTTTATATGCACTCCCGAAATTCATGATTTATGAATTATCATTCCCGAAAAGTACTGAAATTACATTTGTAGCATTTTGTTAGTCCCGTTGTGCATTGCCCGAAATGAAGTGATATTTGTGCCTATGTGCACCCCGTCCAACCCGTTTATGTATTTGCATCATATGTATTTATTACATGTTCCGATTTCTGTTATGTGACCTATGAGTCGGTAGCACTAAGCTTGGATGACCTTGTTGGTTTGATCCATCGACTTGGAGATCCCCCTCCCGTCCCGCCAGCTGCAATTTGGATCCCGATACCCGGTTTACTACCGTGGTCTCGTCCCGATACCCGACTCGCCACCGTGGTTCCCGATACCCGGTTTGCTACCGTGGTTCCCGATACCCGGTTCACTACCATGGTCCCGTCCCGTATAATTATATGCATATGTATATTTCGTTGAATCTCACCACCTCGCGTGTTAGAAATCGGCGCCCAGATATGCTCTTGTCACTTCGGTGATAGAGGATTTAACTTTGTGTGGTTGCCATCTTGCTAGTTCCTGATTCCTTGGTACCTTTACATGCTTTTAAATTTCATATGTACTTTCTAACAAGTGATGCATTCCTTTTATGAAAAACATTGTGTAAACAGGTTTTAAATGTTTTCCAAAGTAAATTCACTTATTATTGTATTATTATATCCTTTCACCCACATGCCAGACCGTTGTATTTGACCCACTCTTTGGTACTTGGGTCTAGACGCCGGTTATTTCGAGGCAGAGCTTGAGGAGGCGGTCGGAGAGCTGCAACGTGTAGTTGAGTGGCAGGCCAATGATGTCGTTTAGACATTCGGTTGTTTCGATATATGTAACATTTTGGGGTTGTGGATAACCTATTCTTTTGGGAATTATTTTGGGTTGTACTGGCCTTTGTTGGCCTTTATTTTTGGGGGAATGTTAATTAATTGATCTTTTATATAAACATTTAACCTTACTTTTGGAAAATGCTATTGTGGATATTGCTCACTCTGATTCCTTATGTTTCATATAAATGTGTTATCAGTCTTGTTGATAGGAATGAATTGTATTCTTGATTTCCTACACGCTTCCGCACTTAAACAAAAATATTATCACGATGTGATATCCTCACTGCGGACACCTATGGGAAATCACGTGCACGGGTAGTATCATTCTTTATTGACCCATGTACTTATTGTGTGTTCTATGGCATCATTCATCACCATCATCAAATATTCAGGTCCCGATCCCGAATTGGGTTGGTAACCTGGTCCAAGGTCGCGACAGTGCTCCTTACTGTTGCTGATTATTTCTGTTAGGTCTTGGGCAATCTCTCATCTGATGGTCCATCAAACCACATCTAAAGCATGCTCCTGTAATGGTACAACACCAGGCACTCTTATGATTCTTCCCACAGTGGATACAAACTAGCAAGTTCTGAACATTCTGCTATTGCCTTTGTTTCTTGTTCTGTTGGTGCCTATGCTGGTGGTTCTGTTGGTGAGCTAGGCTCTTTCCCTGAACTCAGAGGATCTTGTTGTTCAAGTTTTCAAATTTATAGGCCCTCTTGACAACCTCTTCAGAGGTTGCAGGTGGTACAACCCCTGTGGCATCCCTCTCTATGATTGGGTTAAGTCCCTCAAGAAACTTATCTATCTTCTTCTCAATGGTGTCTATCAACTCCAGAGCATATCTGGACAACCTTTCAAACTTGGTAAGGTATTCGAGGACTGTCATGTTGCCTTGCACAAGCTGCTAAAATTCTATCGTTTTATGCCTTTTGCCATGAGTGTTTACATACTTGTCACCAAACTGCCTCTTGAAATTAGTCCAAGCCTCTGCATCTGCCATGGTTTTGTACTCTTCCCTGACTGTCTTCAACTATATATCTGTTAAACCGGTAAACAAGGATACTGCAAGTTTCACTTGTTCTTCTCCCATGCATCGAAAGACTTCAAAGATATTCTCCGTGTGTTCTAACCCATCATTCGTAGCCAATGGGTCCTCTGTCCCAGCAAACTCTTTCAGACCTCTCTTCCGAAACCACTCAAATAAAGCATTCGGGTCATTCTCCCTTTGATTGATGGCAATCTGTGGGCCTGCTGGTTGAGGTAGAACCAATTCAAGCCTCCTTTCTAGTACTTCTAGCAACTGCCTTTTCATCTGAGCCATTTCCTTTGCATGGTCTTCGTCCTTCTTGGCCATTTGTTCCTGTAACCTTGCCTGGTTCTCATTGGCCTGTCATTGCTGATCAAGCATGGCCTGCATCATCTGCTGAAACTGATTTTGCATGGTTTGGTTAGGAGAATTTTCCTCTAGTGGTTCAGTGTAGTCGTTGTTGCTTGCAGTGGAATTACCATTTATTGTTCACTTACGAGGTGGCATAATACTGCAAAATAAGGTGTTAATACGTAATAATCAAGTAAAGGGTCACACATTGCTCACACGATCCTAGCTAACGAAGATTCTAACAAATCCTCGCCACGACCTTAGGATTTCTAGTTTCTTTTAGTTGCCCGAAACATGTCTCGCTTTGATACCAGTCTGTCGCGACCCCAGACCGGGTCATCGTCGTAATCTGAGATCGGGACTGGTTTAGATGATAATGAATGAATGAATAAGAGTGCCATGGATGTTGCCATGCCAACTGCATTGTTTATATTGGCACGTACGTACACGGATTAACAAGAATACTATACCATTCGTGCACGCGATTTTCCACAGGTGTCCGCGGTGAGGATATCACACATACATAACATTTTCTTTTAAGTGCGGAAGCATGTAGCAAATCGAACATGTAATTCATTTCTAAATACCAGACTGATAACAACATATATAAAATATAATATCAGAGTGAGCAATATTCACAAGCAGTTTCCCCAAAGTAAAGTTAAATGTTTATACAAAAAAGTTAGTTAATTATCATTCCCCAAAAATAAAGGCCAACATAGGCCAGTACAACCAAAATAAAAATCCCAAAATATGTATCCACAATCCCAAAATGTGTCGTATCTCAAGGCTCGATCGAATGTCTAAACGACGTTGTCAGCCTGCCATTCATCTACTCGTTGCGGCTCTTCGGCCGCCTCCTCATGCTCCTCCTCGGGGTAACATACGTTTGGACCTGAGTACCAAAGAATTGGTTAGACACGACGATCTGGCAGGTGGGTGAAAGGATATCACACATAATTATAATTGAATTTACCTTGGAAATCATTAAAACCTGTTTCAAACAACATTTTTCATAAAAGAAGTATATCACTGGTTAGGAAAATACAAGTTAGGAAAATACAAGTGCAATATAAAAGCATGTAAGTGTACTAAGGAACAGGGAACTGGCAAGATGGCAACCACACAAAGCTAAATCCTCCATCACCAAAGTGATGAGAGCACATCGGGACGTTGATCTCTAACACACGAGGTGATGAGAATCAACGAAATATATACATAATAATAATTATACGGGACGGGACCACGGTAGTGAGCCAGGTATCGGGACGGGATGGGATCTAGACTGCAGCTGGCAGGATGGGAGGAGGACCTCCAAGTCGGTGGATCAGGCTGACAAGGTCTTCCAAGCTTAGTGGTGCCGACTCATGGGTCATATGCAAGCAATCGATACATGTATAAAAATACATATGATGTAAATGCATAAACGAGCGGGACGGGGTGCTCATAGGCACAAATATTACTTAAATATCATGCAATGCACAACGGGGCTAGCGAAATGCTACAAATATAATTTCCGTGTTTTCGGGCATGACAAATCATATAGCAATAATTTTTGGGAAGCATAAATATAAAAGGATTCGAGTAAAATAGAACACAACTCTATTTCCAAAATTTCCGGGCCAAGTATTTGGGATTCAAGATTACACCAGTGTGAATAGGGGTCCCATATGTCAATTCCGATATAAACTTAGAACTCATTGAGTTTTGGAGACATTATGAGCTCCCTATGCACCTTGGTAATTTCAAAGCTTCAATGAACCTTCGCGATGGGGTTTCTTTCTCAAACGGGTTCCATACATTGTCTCCCAGGTCTCCCATCACAATTGGACTCTCAATAAACCTCCTCCACACATTTAAACATCATATCCAGGCTCCAACACAACCCAGGTTTACAGTACCCACTGCTTGAGCGGACATGAAGTTTGCTCAAGCGATGGACTTTTTGGAAGGGTTTGCTCGAGCGGACCTGCCCAAATCAGGTTGGCTCGAGCGAATTGTCGAGGTCGCTCTTGAACTAACTGTCTTTTAGATGGGGTTCACTCGAGCGAACTGTCACAGAACTGATTCTATGAGCAATTCGGCACCTTCATTTTTCCTTCTTACAAATCTCTTTGAACCTCAATCCTACACCTAAATGAGAGGCTAAAATCCTCCATTAAACCCACACAAACCACCATAAAAACTCCACAACCATCCATCCAAACATCTCCTTCCCAACCACATTCAACCACAAGAGAAAGGGAAAAAACCCTTCATTCACAAAGATTCATTTGTGCTATATCCAAGTGATAAATAAAAGGCTATAGGCCAACATTTCCAAGCAATTAAATGAATTACCAAGACTCCTTCATATGTGCATTTCACAATCAATGAAATCAATAAGGATGAGCATGAATGAAAGATAATAAAACCATCCACATTTTTCATAAAACATTTTAAAAACTCAAGATATCTATTCATTCACTTGCCTTAGGTCCCTAACAAGTCAAGGAGGCTTCTAATATCCCTTTCTCAAGGCCAACCTACAACACATCCAAAACCCCAAATACAAACCCTAAATGGTCAAAACCATGAATAGGAAAGAAAGAGCTTACAACAAGAGAGGGGAGGGTTCTCTAGGGTGAGAAGAAACCAAATCTAAGAGATTGAAGAAGAAGCTTACTTGGTGGTTCTTCAAATGGACAAAGTTAACTCAAAGAAGATCTTGGAATGGGTAGTCACCTCCACAAATAGTATCAAAAGAGAGCTCTTATGGTGAGGAGGGAGAAGATGACCTCCATTTTGCTATTGGTGCAAGATTGATGGAGAATTAGAGATAGAAGAGAAAGAAGGAGAAGAAGAAGAGAGAAACCGTAGCTTAGGTTCGATTTGAGCTGGATGAAGTGGATAAGGGAGAAGGGTTCTCCTTTTATATAAGTGAGAGTGGGCTCCACCACTAGCAAATTTTATCAGGCTAAAATCATAACTTTCGGGACCTCGGGTGAGTTTGACGAAGAAGGGCAACATGATTGTTGAAAAATCTAGTTCCTAAAAAGTATATATTTCAAGGGTTTTGGAGACGTCGAATTTTGTGTCCAGATTTGGTGTAAAAAGACTGTTTTACCCTCGATGTTGGAAAAGTCAGGTTTCAGGGTTTTGGAATGGGAACGGGATCAGCACGAAAGTTGAAGGGATTAAGGAGGTGAATCTAACGAGGTCAAAATGTGAATTATTGGAATCTCGAATAATTCCCCATGTACACGCAAAGTCATAAAAAGAACCCCCAAAGGGTCCCTCTAATTAAAAAGTCACTTAAAACTCCCCAAAGCTATATCAAAAGCTATTCTATCTCCAACTTAACCAAAATTCATAAACCTTGCTTAGAACTAAAACACGACTTAATTAGTGCTAATCGCGGTCACTCGGGTTGGGGTCTTACATCAGGTATCCCAATTAGTCCATTTATTCTGCCTTTGTTGATATTTCACATTCTCACAGTAATAGGTGTGTCAAACCACACATCCAACACATATAGAATAATTAAAACTAGACGATTTATACAATACAAGCTATATCAAGCAAGTGCATGCCATCTTGGAAATTTATGAAAATGCAATAATCTCCCATGCATGCAAATTACATTTGTAAGAATTGTTGGTCAAAGATGAGTGTCGGAACCGAATTCGTCGAGAACCTTGTGCGTTCTGGCGTAATATAGATCTTGTGAACTCGCTGCGGATGCTTTCAGATCCATTGGATGATCAAGCAAGGGTTCTCATCTCCCTTATATAGAGCAATTCCTAAGAATCACGACAGAGTTTGATCTTTATCAGACTCTACCGGATCAAGACTTGTTGGGAGTTTATCCATGGCATAACGCCGGGCTCGATCTGGCATGGGCCCTATGGTAATCGGGCCACACAATTTTCCAACAGTAGCTTGACTCGGATCTAGTGTATAAAATCCGACTTGGGGACCAACTCAATCTCAAATTTATTATTATATTATATTAAAATTTTATTATATAAAAATTCTAATATATTTATGTTTATCATTGATAAATATATTATTATCATATGTATCAAATATTTTACATATTATACCTCTAATATACTCATATTGAAGTTTGAACCAATTTGTAACAATTGAATGTAAAAAGAGAGTCCATGCCAAGATATTTTCACGATGTGGTCCATTTAGTGATGGCAACAGGTTAGATTTGGCATGGTTAGGTACAATTCAAGCTCACTTTGATTGCCAACCACCTTGTTCTATATTTAATTTTACACGTGATAGATTTATGATTTTTGATATTAAATCTATTATAAAATATTATAATTGTAAGTGCCTAAAAATTACGGACTTAGTTTAGATGATAATGAAGCTTTTGATGGTACTGTTTAGCTGGTTTTGAGAGTCACTGGAAATCCTAAACCTGAAAGAGAGACAAGAGTCAGGGCCCCGGGCTGCTGTCAGCCAAAGGCACTCCGACGCCTGAGTTAGTGCAGTTACTGAACAGAGGGTGAAGTGAGGAGGAAGAAGGTTCAGGTAATGTAGAATGGTATTGCACAATGCGTACCTGTTCATGGTTCTTACCATGCATAGATATAGACGAGTGTGGAAGGTTCCTGAGTGGAGGTAGGTAAGAGAGCTTGTCCCATCAGCCCATACCTAGGTCCTCAGTGGGGGTAGGTGAGGGTATTGTCCCATCGGATCTCTCCTCAATCCCACACATAAATACGGATGTGATCAGCTGATAGGGATAAGCCCTTATCGATAGCTGGCGGCCACCCTATCTGCTAGTACGTTCTGCAACGTAGCCGTTCCATCACATAATGAGGATTGGACGCTCAGCGTTCACCTCGGTCAAAGGACCGAACTGGAGAAGGCGCTAAGGTCGGGCACTACTGCCGAGACGCTCGGGGCCGAGCCCAGAGGAGTGTGGTCAGTACTCTTACCGAGACCAACTCCATCTCGGTGCCAGTTGGTACATTGCCGAGCTAGATAAATGAGATTGAGGCAGTCCCTGATCGATACCTTTACCTAAGTCAGGGGTAACCTCGGTTCCGGAAAACACCCCACACAATAATGATAAAATAATTATATTGTATATTTTCTATAGAAAATAAAAGTTTGAAATTCACAAGTCATGACCCTTCTTCCAATTCTTTACGATAGCTTACCATATTATAATACATTTCATATTTCACTGAAAGAATACGTAAAATAGTTACAAATAAGGTGGGAAAGGCTAAAACACCAATTCATTTCAAGTTCTGACTTATACAAAATCTATAAATTCATACCTATCTTGAACCTAAAAAACACTGCAGATCAATGTTGGAACTTCAGGTTAGGCCTACACTGTATATGTAGCGACAAGCATCCAGAGGTTACGCCATCCAACTTCCAAACAGTGGGCCCATGTGCAGATAATGAACGGCACAAAATACTCACAAAGTCAGTTATGATAAATGGTATCCATTAGTCCAAAGATAGGAATTTAAAATTAAATGGTCCAAATTCAGCAGGTGAGCCAACCACCATACAGACGTGAGGTCCCAAAATTATAACGATTTGATTGACACATGCCAAGTTCATATGGTGGGAGATGGATCGACTAAATCATATAATTATGTAAAAAGGAAACTGGGGCCTAATATTTTTGTTGCTTTTGGGTTTTGATGATAGTTGCGATTGGATTTTTGTTGTTGTCGCTTTTCTTTTGTTTTATTAATGAAATTCCATTATTCTACCAAAAAGGAAAAATCATATAGTATGTGTATTGCTCCTCTAAGTGGGATAAATGGAGCATCTCCAACAGTTCCTTCCTTCAAATCCAAAGTGGTATGACCTTGGATATTTGGCATGGAGTGAAGCTCGAACAACCATGCAAAAAATGATATGGCATTTTGGATGTTGGAGCTTAATGTCAAATTTGGCATATGGGAAAGGGAGATGTAAAATCTTTTTTTTTTTTTTTGTTATTTTATTTCAAAATAGACTATTGGAGATAGGTTGGATTTAATGTAATTTTTTGGCATATATAATTTAATAATAAAATATTAAATTTGGCATGTGTAGTGGAGTTGTCGCTTCTGAAGGTGTTAAATTTCAAAATACTAAATTACCACATAGGCCATCAAATGAGATTTGGCATTTCCAATTTAGCATATCCGTTGCAATATCATATTAGGCTCTTATTTATATATTGAGCCCACTTATGAAAAATTTAAATTACATAAAGTAAAATTGTTAGGAAGTTTCATTTGCTCTGATTAATCACTAATAAAACATGTGAATATGTTTAGGTGAATTTTGTTTACATGTGGTAAACTAAAAAAGTATGATAAAGTAATTTTAGTTAATTGAAATTTTACAACACCCTTATTTGGTTGGTTGAAAACGAGTGTAGAAATAAAGTGTTAGCCATGAAAAATTTCACCTTTTAACTCTATTAACTGTTTGAAGCCTTTTACTCATAAAAGACAAGTTTAGTAAAATAAAGAAATGACAAAAAGAATGACACCTCCCTTTTATATAAAAAACTAGGATCCATCTCCGGTTGTAGCATTAATGGTGAGAGACTTGTGGATATGTAAATACTTACCTTAAAAAAAAGTGATTACTTTGCTCAATACAAATTAAGTCTGTTACCAATTTTCACTCTCAGAAGGCGGGGTGAACTTGGATTAATCACTTTTAAAACATGGAAATATAAAGAGAAGGCTTATCCAAGAGAAGCAATTATTTTGAGACACATGGAGTTTTGTTGGCCCTACCAAAGGCCTTTCAAATTTCTCATGTGCGAGCCCCAGAGGATCCAAAGCTCGCTACAGCCAGAATAATATTGACATATAATGGACAATGCACATAGGTATGAGATCTTTCCAATTGACTTATTTCAGTCTCAACAAAGAAAGTCAAATTTTACCTTCAATAGGTTCCTATTAGTAGTGGGTTTCATGGCTTGTCTTGTTTGAACCGGGATGTTAATGTTGATTTTAGAGGGTTTACTGGTTGGATTTGCATCTTGTCGTGCACTACATGCTATATCCATTTTTCGTGACAACGAGAGCTGATGTGTTTGGGAGACAAGGGAGCTGCGACCCATCATCTCCAAAGATCATTCATGTGGGGCAAATCTGTCGTTAAGGTAACGGTCATCTATAATAAACCTAAATCTTATTTTAATCTAAAATTATTTCTTTATCCTTATTCTCATTTTTTTTCTTCCCAAACTTTAAATTTTCCCTCCAACAATTAGCACCATAAAAAAAGAAAAAAAATGCATCTATTAACATTTTTAAACAAAGATCAATATTTAAGATCTCCATTACCAGGAAGTCCATACTGCTATTAGACTAGATTGGCACACTTTGGACCTGACCCAGACTGCTTTTTGTCCGCATCCACCCAATTTTCGTCCCCATCTACCCAATGTTGGAAAACTCGTTCGTTAAACACGACATGTCCAATGCAAATAATTTGATACTGATAGAGTTAATATGGTAATTTGACTATTTTTTTAAAAGATAATTTTGAAAAAAGTTTAAAATCGAACCCAGTACTTATAAAATATACATGTAAATTTATCGACATGCATTCATGATAATCAATCTACATCAATAAATTTATTAATCCAAGAAAAATAATATAATAAAGAAAATAAAAAAAAAATCTTGTATATTCTAGAATTTTTTTAGTCTAATCTTCTTTTATCAATAATTTTTTATTCTAACGATCTAGTGTAAAAGATCAAATATAAGCTTTAAATCTCATTCTAATTATCATTTTTAAATTGCTGACTAAAGAAAAATCAAATCTATCTGTTGGATTTATTTCTTTGTCAAAGTAAAATTACATGGGAGAGTCAAGATTCAACATACCCCATTTTACTACGTCCCATTTAAGTAGGAAGACTAGGGCCTATGGACAGTTCTAGGCAGCGGCATAATCGTTATATTTGAAAGGAGACAGGGGTCGTCTTATATAGTCAATGCCTTCCGAGCATCAATGATAAAACCTACCCAAAACCAAACCAAACCTGATCGCTTTCTGTCCCAGCATTCTTTAAAACATTTTTTTCCCTCATCAGCTGTAAGCCTGTAACAGCCCCAAACCCAAACCACTTCTTTCGATGCCCAAATGCGAAATACCCAAATGTGAAATCGCGTGGGTTCTTGAGAAGAATCTCAGGCATCTGATCCACCAGTTGAGAAATTTCCAATGTTTTAAGATTTGGGGATCTGTTGATTTTTCCTGTGGAGATTCGGAAACTGTTGTTTGAAGCCATCATCAGCTCACATTGCAGATCTAAAGGTCTAAAGAGCCGTTGCAAGGTGGAATGGCTTCGGATTGCTAGTGAAAACTTGCGATTTGGAGTAGTTTGGTTGGAATCGGTTTGGGGCTTACAGCTCTTGAAGCTTGTGATTTAGTTTGTTAGAGCTTTAATGGATGATTTGAAAGTGCAAGGAGCAGATTCTCAGGAAATGCATAGAGATTTGGAAGAGGTGTTTTGATTGAGCTCTGGTTCTAGCTTTAATGGCGGATGCGGAGCTCCGATTTGCAGTACGTTTAAGGTACTTTTCTTTCTCTCTCTCTCTGTCTCTCTCTAAACTTGAGAGGAAAAGCTGGAAAAACAAAAAGTCTAAATGGACAAACTTTTTGGCATGAATTCGTGACAAACTCCCATGTGGCACAATCTTAGAGGTGCAACTTTTGAGAGATGGGAAAAAGCACCTCTAGGATTGTGCCACATGGGAGTTTGTCACAAATTCATGCCAAAAAATTTGTCCATGTAGAAGGGTTGCTGGAAAAAAATGTTTGGCTCTCGGTCGGTCCTTTGAATTTTGAATTCCTGAGAATTTTCCAGTCAAGAAACTTTTCTTGATCCAATTAGAAGTAGGGTAGGTCGCGGGACTGCCCTAAATTGTATTCGTACATCTATTTAGGCTCCTCTAATTGCTAATCTGGGATCTGGATGGGTCCCATTCCGGACAGGCCACTGTGAACGGTAAGGGGTCACTTGGTGAATCGTACGAAAACAAGGCCCAGTGTACCAGGCGCTGCTGTGGAATGTGGTCTACGGATTCTAGTAGTCCTGTGGAAGAGTCGGTCTTTTCTCTGTTTGCCCTATTTTCTTCCTCTCAGCTATTATCTTCGAGATTTAGTTTGCTGCGACCCTACTATTTTGTGCAAGAAGACTCAGGAGTCGGGACCGATTACATGGGGGTTGGGTGGGTGGTCCCTACTCCACATGGAAAGGGTATTTTGGTCATTTGCTCCCAAAACAAGTAGACTTCTTTTTTGGGTGGGCGCCCCCCTATGTAATGGGGGGCGACTCCACATGGAAGGGGCATTTTGGTCATTTGCTCCCAGAACAAGTAGACTTCTTTTTTGGGGGGGCGGGGGGGCGGGGGGGGGGGGGGGGCTAATCGGTCCCGACTCCGGACAGGAGTCGGGACACGTAGCAGCTCTCGTTACATGGAAATTGAATTCATTTTCTTCCCTTTTCATTTCATGCATGCACCGAAAAGATAAAAGTGAGTTGCATGAAAGACACAGAAATTTTCTCACCAGTGTGGAATCCTCTCCTCGTACAAACGCACACTAAAAATCACAAATCTCATGGCCTCTTTGACAATGCAGTTTGAGCCATCAGCAGTAGGCTCTCTGAAAAAAGGGGAAGGCACTCAACTAAAAAAACTTTCCTAAATAGGGTTGTTGTGAGTTTTTTCGATTTTTTTTTCAAGGTTTAACTGTGTCGGTCAGGCTTACATGGTTATTATCGGCTCATTTGAGCAGCACCTATTTTTTAATGTTAATTAGCACAGGAGAGTTAAAGGCACTAATGGTCGTTCGAATTAGGGGTAGTTGGCATTAGTGATGTGTTTTTGCCAGGTAAGCAGCACCTTTTTGTGAACTTTTCTGTTAGCTTACCTAATGCATTGTTTATTTGACTACGGGAGACACAGATAGTTGTCATTGCAGAGTGTAGAGTGAGGAGGACCACTACGCCCATCATATAGTAAAGATTAATTAAGACTTGGTATGCAGAAGATACATATGCTTTGTTTTATACCTAAAAATTGGGTGCTCATCGGTGGAGGTGGGGCTCATTTGAGGCAATCTGGGTCAAGAGAGACATGCTCATATTCGGTCCAAGCTGACATGTGCTTGGTTCTAGTCCAGCCTGCTTGATATAAGTTGAGACCGAGCTTGTCCATTTACTCTATCGGACAGACAGGTAGGGAGTTTTATTGCTTGTTTGGACTTTCTATTGCTTATTTGGTCAAAACAGTCTAGTAAACTATTTAGCACTGCTTGGCTGAGTCACTCATTGAGCTTTCTTTCACTTTGATCATGTCCAGCCCAAATATTAAATGTCCCCAAATGTTAGATTTAGCACTGGCCTAAATACTAAACTTAGGTCCAAACTCGGCCCCACAAGGTCAGATATGGAAATATGGAAGACCCTTGTTTAAATAATTCACTTATAGAGTGAATTGAAGTGAACCTTCCAATCAAGAGTTATGAAAGAGGAGGGGTGAAATCAAAAGGTACAATACTTTAATCAAAAGTTTAGTTCCATTTAATTGTACAATAGAAACATCTAAGCCACTCAAAATAAATGTCTCTAAGGGCCTGTTTGGATAAATGAGGAGTAGAGTAAAATGAAGTGGATTTCACGTGTGAAGTGGAGTGAAGAGAAGTAAGTTGAAATTAAAGTAGAGTACTTTACTTCACTCCATTTGGATGTTTATTTTGAAGTTAAGGTTTGGAGTGAAATCCACTTTTAGTCAAGGAAATTGAAGTATTTTGAGTTGAAGTGAAATGGAGTACATGTGGCTCACAACATTACTTCATCTATTAGGAGAGATTCATCCAAAAGGGCCTGTTTGGATAGCTAAAAAATAGAGTAGAGTGAAGTTAAATGGGCCATAACGGTCTAAGATTTCAACTCTACCCTGTTTGGATGAATCTCTCCTAATAGATGAAGTAATGTTGTGAGCCACATGTACTCCATTTCACTTCAACTCAAAATACTTTAATTTCCTTGAGTAAAAGTGGATTCTACTCCAAACTTTAACTTCAAAATAAGTATCCAAATGGAGTGAAGTGAAGTACTCTACTTTAATTTCAACCTACTTCTCTTCACTCCACTTCGTATGTGAAATCTACTTCATTTTACTCCACTCCTCATTTATCCAAACAGGCCCTAAAGTGTTTGAGATATCTCTGAATTTTACTCCAGCAGGAGTTGGTCCCACCGTAGGTTTAAACATATGATCAATTATTTTATACAATGAACAATCTTATGTGAGATTAAATGGGCGTTCATTCTAAGCGGCTTGATTTTTGAATTGGTTGGGCAAATCTTCCCCTTTTCTTTTAAGTTATATTGGATGAGAAGTATTTTAACGTGCCTGGATCTCAAGAAGAATACGGGTGATCAACCCAGTGGTCCATAGAAAGTGAAAACGCCTTTGTTTCTGCCACTGCTGCCACTGAGTTTAGTGGTTCGGCCCGGACTCATATTTACTGCATCCTCGGATTGTTGTTCGGCGGATTGCTCCAAGTGCAATGCAGTTTCCGTGTGCCGTGTGCGTCACTGACAAGCCACTGCTTTTATATATATATATATATATATATATATATTTTTTTTTTTTTATCTCTTTCTTTGTTTTCTCAAATTTTTTTTTTTTGGCATTTGGCGACAAGTCCCTTGACATTGCGTTTTGTAGCCTAGGGTCCATCATACTTTATCGTAGCGGCGACAGTCCTCATTTAAAACTGAAACAGACAAAAAGACAAAAATGCCACTCTATATGTCAGCAAAAGCGTTATGCTCAAAACTACTTCAAAACATATAAAGTGTCATTCAATCCGTAAATAATTCAATTAAATTTATTTCAAAACATGTAAATAAATTTGAAAAGATGCAAATAAATTTCAAAATACACAAATAAAATTAAAAAATAGAAATAGATTTCATAAAACGCAAAGAAATTTTGCCAAACAATCCAGACAGATTTCTTCAAAACCTCAATTAAAAATTTCAAAACGGAGATAAATTTGTCAGAAACTTAGATTAATTTTTCGGAAACTTAGATAAAGATAAATTTGTCAAAACTCAGATAAAGATAAATTCTTCAAAAACTCAGATAAATTTGCCAAAAACTCAGATAATTTATCTGAGTTTTTGGCAAATTTATCTGAGTTTTTGTCCAGTTTGTCAGAGTTTCTATGAAATTTGTCCGAGTTCTTGGCAAATTTATCTGAGTTTCTTAGAAACTCTAATAAATTGTTTAAATTCAGATAACTTTTTAGAAGAAAAAGAAATTTGCCAAACAACTCAAACAAATTTATTCAAAAACTCAATTAAAATTTTCAAAACGGAGATAAATTTGTCAGAAACTTAGATAAATTTTTGAAAATTCAGATAAAGATAAATTTGGCAAAACTCAGATAAAGATAATATTACATTAGAATGTGATCTTTCCAGCGATTCTCTGCTTCTAGAGGACACCTTATCTGGTACATCTTCTAATGTGTTAGAGAGAGATGAACCTCCTCTCTTTAAGGTGATGCCCGAGCCTAATGAGGCAGAGAGTGATGCATCTCCTCAGTTTGAAGTCATGCCGGTGTATCTCCTCAGTCAGAGTTCATGCCCAAGCCTAATGAGGAGCAGAGAGATGCATTGATGCGGTTGGAAAAATTTGTTATTGCCATCAAGAATACCCCGCTCGCGACGCTTGCTATCTACGGTCCTGCGGTCACCAACATGCTTGATGTGATTCAGGCCATAGACTATCCGACAGAGCTCTTCAAGGAATCATTTACAAAGATCATATCTTTGAGCATTTTGTACGTCAGGGCTTCTTTGATAAACAGTACTGCTCCTGAGCTCAAAAATGACTTTCATTACATCTCCCCAATTGAGTGCAAACTTAGAAAGGATTCCAAGCACTTGATGGAGCTCAAATCACACAATGCAGAAGCTACTGAGAGAATAATAAAACTCCAAGCTCAGCTAAAACAGTTACTAGATGTTTGAAATGCTTTAAACGCGGAGATCAGTATCTTGACAGAAAGTATAGAGGATTTGTACATCAGTCAAGAGAAATTCTTGCATCATATGGAGGCATTGGAGCGTCAGATAGCAGCAAAACTGAAAAAACATCAGCAGGCTGACATAAGTTTGCACAGTTTATCATGGAGTTGATTAAAAAAAATATTGCTTGAGTTTAGATGATATAAACTCCCATCCATAAAATAAGCTATCACTTAAAATAAGTTCTCTTAATAACGGCCATAGATAACTAAGTTTGAGGGGCAATCATATATCAGTAGTTTATATATTTCCATGTGTAAATTTGTCAAAAACTCAGCAAATTTATCTGAGTTTTTGTCCAGTTTATCAGAGTTTTTGTGAAATTTATCTGAGTTCTTGGCAAATTTATTTAAGTTTCTTAGAAACTTTGATAAATTATCTAAACTCAGATAACTTTTTAGAAGAAGAAGGCTGTTGCTATGTGCTAGGCTTCTGCTAACAGGCAGAACAAAACAACCCAGAAAACGAAACAGAAAAATCGTCTTTCAAACTACTTATTTTCAAAACATAGATAAATTTTCAAAACTCAAATAGCAACAATTTTCTTGCAAGAAAGAGATAGAGACCCTCATTTTTTGTTGCTATTATTGCAAAAGATAGACTTACACGAAACGGAAAAAGGAAAGAACAGGCAATACAACAACGGGTTTTTGTGTTATGTAGAAGGCCGAGGTTGGTTGCGTTTCCATCGTCGGGCTGTCGCCATCGTGGCTGGTGTAGTCGAAGATGGCCTTAGACATTTCCATCGCTAGAACTGATTGTCGGAAAAGTCCAAGACTGATCGTGTTTCCATTGTCGAGCCATCGCCAAAGTTTTATGCTCAAACCGTTGAAAGGGGCAAATTAGTCATGAGAATATATTATGTGGCATGTTGGAGACCTCTCTCCAAAATATCTCCAGCTGTATGGACTATACACATTAGAGAAAAAGTTGTTGGATTGGATGCCTTAGAAGGCCGTGCTTAGGGACTTATGGCTGATTTATCCTTTTTTTTTTTTTTTTTTGTAAAGCTCCATTGTTAATGAGCCCGAATCCAATGAGGCTTACAAAGATCCAGACTTTAAAAAGGAGTGGAACTCTAAACTCCACTTACTAAAATTTGGAGCTACTAGCAACGAATGCCCTTTCAATGTATGGCGTATCTCCAAATCTTCCTTTAATAAAAGTTTATAGTACTATAAAATTAGGGATTTGATTGAAAATGAGATTAACAAAAAAGATTATATTTATCACATTTTTAATTAAATGGTCAATCTTACAATAGGACCAATTGTTTCAAAATAAAATTTGGTCATACGCAATACATTAGGAGGGAATGTATTTTAAGCCGCTCGGATTTTAAATAGATGGGCCCCACTATGAAGTTTTTAATTCAGGACTTCTGGATTAATGACACGGTCTCTTCCTACTGTACTCCACTAAAATTTACTGTGCTCCGAGAATTTTGGAAATTTGGTTACCACCACTCTCTCAGGGTATACTCCACCAAGATTTATTTGGCATGCAATTCAAAATATTAGTTTAGCTGATTGAAGGACTTAAACAGAATTTGGGTCCTTGTAAAAAAATAACGAAATTATCATAAAAATACGGTTCAAGTAAATTTCTCAGTATTTCCAAAATAAGCTGATATCAGTAGCTTATCTTTGGTTCTAGGCTACATTCTGCATCGGAAAATTATCACTTGTCAAATGTGTAGCTAAATTCAAACATGAGTTTTTCACAGAATATCACTGGGAGAATGTCACAGAAAATAAACTAATTTTCTAATATACAATTAAAACTATTTACAGATTTCTACACTTTTTTTATTTTTATTTTTTTTTCAATTCAAAATCATCGAGTTTTTCTCCCGACATCGTCAATTTTCAGCAAGTTTTGAAAATGTTACCAATTTTATTGAAAATTTGAAAAAAGGCCATTTTAGATAAAATATCATGATATTTCCAAAATATCTGTGACAACCATTGTGTATCCATGTAGGGTCTGGTTTTTTGTACCACTCCACTTGGATGATGATGGACCCACACTTTTTACTCGAAAATTCTGCCTAAAAAAATGAGATTTCAGGTAGATTCTCAAATTTCACTTTACTAGAGATAATCACATTTTTATTAATGTAATGACTATTATTACCACTTATAGATTAGATCGAAATGCTTATTCTATATACGTTTCCCTCTTAACAGGTTAGACTTTCAGCCGGTAGGTTGATGCACGCGTTGCACGATTTTCAGCGAGGTTTTGTTGTTACGTGTTCATTGGGAAACTGTAATTCGTGTGTGGTGTGCCTATTTACCGAGTCCTATAAAGCTCTTTCTTTGATTAAAATGTAACTGAAATTATTGATAACTTACATCGATTTTTTTGGGTTTTTTTTTTCTAGGATAATTTTATGTGAATTTAGTGGAGAAAAAAATTATCGTGCAAGCGTGGAATGCCCTAGCCTTTGGCTCCACATAATCCTCCTATCATTTTAAATCCAATGCATAAGCACATGATAAAATTTGATGTTAATTGGAGTTTTATGGGCCCTTGGATTGATCATGCACATTTAGCACCCATTCAACTTTATTTAACGGTTAGGATTTGTACAACAATAAACCCCTTAAACAAAACCTTCGGTGGTAGGACAGTACCCATTTTTGCACAATTTCATTTCTCAGAGATGCCTTGACCATTCATTCCATAATGTCTTAAATTCGGGGATTTGTCTAATATTAGTTTTCGGAATTTTAATACATAGTCATCTATATATTATTTCTGCAGTTACATAGTAATGACTGGGTCTTTATCTTTACATTGTGTACATCTGAACTTATAGGGGAAGCCCCCTTTTTGAATGCTTCACAAAATCTCAGGCGTTTTAAAGTAAAATAGATAAGAAATTTCTTAGACCTAACCTGATTTGGATTAAATATAGGCCATCAATCCTAGTGACACCAGTTAATTTATTGGTCTTTTTACATTGTGGCCTCCAATTTAATCTAAACCAGATTAGATCTTGGGGAACTTTTGATGGTCAAGGTGGCTGACCGAGTCTTCCTTGTGTAAAGACTTGCACTTAAATTGTTTGAGTGGTTAGGAATTCTGACAATAAGTTGGATGTCCTTGCTTCGAACCGTTTGGGGCCTTACATAATACACAGTGCTAGTGGATGGTGTTGTGTATCCAAGGTTAAACCAATGATAAAATTGTACGGGGTCGGCGGGTTATTTTCATTAAAAAAAGACTACTAAAATAACCCAAGTTTGCTTATCAAAAGAACCCAGTAATACCTGAGAAAGAAAGGTTATACTGTGATTAGTTGTTTTCAGGGAAGAAAAAAGGTGATTATTTGTATTTTCAGAAAATGCAGGTGGTTATTTCTAAATCTTCCTGTAATTATTTTACCCATCACGAGTCTCGTGCACCAGCCACGTCTTCCACATGCTACATGTTCTTAGGGTTGTTCCTATTTGGTTTTAACTTATTCAGCTAAAGCTTTGCTATCTCACGTAAACATTACTCACCCACCAAATGTTGTGGATTGTTTAATAGTTGCATTGATCTTTCCTTCTCTTTTCTTTAAGAAAAGGAGTAAATGCTTTTGCTTTTCTTTTCCATATTCCCCCACCCATCTTTTTATCATTTACTCTTTGTTTACTTTTTCAAAAGAAAGCTTTATGTAGACCACTCCATTTAGGTGTTGTCTTCTATCTACTTCTCAGAGGGGACTCACTCGTCTCTTAAACTGACTGGACTGTGCCCATGGTGGTCTTGTCATGCAGAAATGGCTGTTCTTGTTGGTTATTGAGAATATAGCCTGTTCTGGTCAATGGGTATATGGTATGCTCCTATGTTTTTTCCGATATCTTGGCATGTTTCTTGGTTAGATACTGTAGCTTTTCTTTTTTAGCTTGCTTCATGTCAGCATCCCAGGATGTTGGAGGAATTTTCAAGTAAGGTTGGAGCAGTATCATTTAAATTTATGATTGATGTGCTGCTTTAAACAATCCCTTTCCCAGTTGTAATTTGCATACTATGTTCAAAAACATACAAACAAAAATTGAAAGGTGTTCCTGTTAGTTCGGTATCTTTATTAGGAGTTTCCTGTGTCAAATGTTCCTTGTGTGTGTCACCATGTGTCATTGCTCTTTGGTTCTTCACTTATATTCTCTGAAAGCATCGATTATTAAATTATTATTCTTCTGTGTATGTCACTATGTGTCATTTTTCATATCTAATACATAACATTCCATGTTTTTTTTTTTTGTGTGTGTGTGTGTGTGTGTGAAATCAGGAGCACAGGCTGCAGTTGAGATCAGACAATGGATTTTACTGAAATTCAAATGTGCCCCGCTAAACGGTTACCAATGGAACAAACGAAACACAACTATTTCTCGTTCATGACATTAGCATATCTGTTGCTGCTGCTTGTTCTTCCTTTTGCTGTCGCTGACCTGAATTCTGACAAACAAGCGCTCCTCAGTTTTGCGGCTGCAGTCCCCCATGGTCGAAAACTTAATTGGAATTCTACAACCCCCATCTGCTCCAGTTGGGTTGGCATAAAATGCGATGGGAACCAAACCCATGTGCTTGAACTCCGCCTTCCAGCTGTTGCTCTCACCGGTCCGATCCCAGCCAACACACTAGGAAGACTTGATGCACTTCGTGTTCTTAGCCTTCGGTCCAACCGCCTCAGTGGGAATCTCCCTTCTGACATCTCTTCCCTCCCCTCTCTTCAGTGCCTCTTCCTCCAACGCAACAACTTCTCTGGCACCATCCCTTCCTCCCTCTCGCCCAACCTTACTGTCCTTGACCTCTCCTTCAACTCCTTCAATGCCGAAATCCCTTTGACGATCCGGAATTTAACACACCTAACGACACTAAATCTCCAAAACAACTCCCTCTCTGGACATATCCCTGACCCCAATCTCCCAAGGTTGAAGCGCTTGAATCTAAGCTATAACCACCTTAATGGCACAATCCCAGTTTCTCTCCAAAAGTTCCCTAATTCATCCTTCGTGGGCAACTCTCTTCTATGTGGTACCCCTCTAAATCTGTGCTCTCCGGTTGCCCCTCCGCCTTCACCTCCTCTTTTGCCACCATCACCGCCAACTATCCCCAATACAAAAAAGCATCCTAAGAGGAAGCTGAGCACTGCTTTTATAATTGCCATAGCAGTAGGGGGGTCCATCTTGTTATTTGTACTGGCATTGGTTGTCTTGCTTTGTTGCTTGAAGAAGAAAGATAGAGAAGGTGCTGGTGTTTTCAAAGGGAAGGCCTCTAGTGGTGGAAGAAGTGTGAAACCCAATGAATCGAGTGGGGCACAAGAGTCTGAGAAGAACAAGCTGGTTTTCTTTGAGGGCTGTTCTCATAGCTTTGACTTGGAGGATCTGTTGAGGGCCTCAGCTGAGGTTCTGGGCAAGGGGAGTTGTGGGACAACATATAAGGCTGTGCTGGAGGAGGGGACCACAGTGGTTGTGAAGAGGTTGAAAGAGGTGGTAGTGGGGAAGAGGGAGTTTGAGCAACAGATGGAGATTGTAGGGAGGATTGGGCAGCATCCAAATCTTGTACCTCTTCGAGCTTATTACTACTCTAAGGATGAGAAGCTGCTTGTTTATGACTACATTTCAGCTGGCAACTTGTCAACACTCTTGCATGGTATGCCTTTCTGTACTTCTCTATTTGGGTAGTTTCTATTAGCTTTTTTATCCATAGGACTACATATTAGTGAAGTGAAATTCATGCAACTAACCATAAATTGGTGTTCGACTTGTTAGTTTTTTCGATTGCTCGATCATATTTTAAGCATTGAACTCAATACAAGCATTTTTTTTTTCTTTTTGTGAGTTAAAAAAGATGCAGGAGCTTGATGAAAAAAGAAAAGGAAAACAACCATTGAGAGTGACTCCTGAGAATTTTCAGCAAATGAAATTCTAGAACAACCATAATGATTTTCTGCATGACCTGTATAACCCACAACTAAAGTATGAAGAGATGTGGATGCCATTTGATAGGAAGATGCACGAATTAATTGAAAAAATACCAAGTTTGTAGTTTTGTTTCTTTGGAATCAATTTTCTCCACTTAACCATTTGACTTGTGTACTAAGGTTTGCTAATGATGCTGATACTGTTATGCCTATAAATATTTTCATCTCCACTGTCCTCGTGTGGTTTGGTGACCATCCTACTATACATGAGGCAATCTAGCTGTATGATTTATAGTGGACTTCAAATTGAGGGTTATAAAGAGAATGGTCAAATGATCCACAGTCTCTGGGTAGCTCATCAAATTAAAACTACAATTATCTATTTGATTTGCCTTTTGGGTGGCTACTATAAAACCTTTTGGTGGATGTTTGTCTTCTCCAACTGTATAGCACATATAGGATGGTGTGTGATAGTTGCTTTGCATTGATTGTGCAATATAGCAGTTCAGATGGGTTTTTTTTTTTTATTATGTTTATTTTTCTTAACCAAACTAGTTTTGGAGGAACAAATAATCCTAGGATGCAGAGCATGATATCCCTAGGCATGCACACAGCCCACCTAAACGTGTCATACATGTAAATTTATCCTAACCGGCCAATGTTATGGGTTTTAAGCAAGTCATGACCCTATTGCATGGTCCATTAACTAGTCAAGTCGATTTAAAATGAACAAAATTTCCACAAAGCAGCAGTTAAGATCATCCCATCCATTTGATTTAGTGAGTACAATAAGCATCAAAAGTAGGGCCCTTCATTTCGGTTCTTTTGAGTTAAGAGTTGTAAAGTACATGCATGCATATGGATGATCAAATGGTTGCAGAAAATTCAATTTTTTTCTCTTATTTAGTATTCTAGTTGCTCTGGAATTAACAATTTTTTCTATCTCCTCTCTTCGTTCCTTCAAAATTACTAAAACAGCGAATAGGAGCAGTGAACGAACTCCGTTAGACTGGGGTTCAAGAGTAAAAATCTCACTCGGAGCAGCGCGGGGCATTGCCCACATCCACTCTGAGGGTGGCGGAAGATTTACACATGGAAACATCAAATCAACAAATGTTCTTCTCAGCCCCGAACTAGACGGCTGCGTCTCTGATTTTGGCCTTGCCCCTATCATGAATGTCCCTGTGGGGCCTCCAAGGGCAGTGGGCTACCGCTCTCCAGAAGTAATACAGACCCGAAAATCCACACAGAAATCTGACGTCTACAGCTTTGGTGTCCTCCTCCTTGAGATGTTGACAGGGAAAGCCCCGTTGCAGTCGCCAGGTCGGGATGACATTGCTGATCTTCCCAGGTGGGTACAGTCCGTTGTCCGGGAGGAGTGGACAGCCGAGGTGTTCGATGTTGAACTGATGAGGTATCAAAACATCGAAGAAGAGATGATGCAGATGCTGCAGATTGCCATGGCCTGCATTGCCAAGATGCCAGACGAGAGGCCAACAATGGAAGAGGTAGTTAGGATGATTGAGGATATGCGACAGTCCGACTCAGAGAATCGGGCGTCATCAGACAACAACAACAACAAGTCTTAGGATTCCAGCATCCAGACCCTATGATCACTCTGGTAGCGCTGTCAGATATCCAAACACCCATTCTGTCAAATTGACCATGAAGAACGCAAGAATATATAAGATAATAAATTCAGAGGATATTTGTGAAATTGCTCACGAGTGTGCCAAAGTAGTTTCGTTTAGGTGTTTTTCATTGTACAAATATTTGATCGATTGATGATTTTCAATCATCCCTTCTTTGGGGCCATCGAGTGTAAGAATTCATTGAGGTATCTATTGTCAATCAGTTTCCATTATTCATCTTTTGGCAAATTCCCAAGCCTGAAGACAGCCTCCTAGTTGATTAAAATTGACTTGGTCAAAAGGTTGAAATACTATGTTGACAGTGTGGCTTAGATTCTCATTTTTTCTATGTAGTTCCCATAAAGTTTTTATCCGCATGAATTGACCAAGATTGAGTCAAGTCTGTGTCAACCTAACTAGGTCAACTATGCTGGTGGAGTTCTGTGCTAGAATTATTAGGCTTGAGTGTTGCCCAATGACCACACGCCCACATGGGTCCCCCACTTTAGACGACCAATTTATATAAAGACTCCTATATTGATAAGTCTCTTTAATAGAGATGTCTTTGGTATTTAAGAAAAGTTATTGACTTAATAGAGTATCCTATGCTAAGAGGAATCTAAATCCTAATTGAATTTGGACTCTATGATGGGAAGGGAGTTATTTAGGAAAACTTATATATAAGGTGTAGGGGTTAACACTCCTCTCTACACTAATACATTGATTGCCACATGATATCATGTAAAAAGACCGTAGTGGAGGAGTATAGTAAATCCTCAATTAAACTGAATCCATCGCTTTCCTATAGTCTAACATTATCATTACATCTGTGTTTGGTTTTATATAACCATTTATTTTACCAAATTCATTTTATTAGCATGAGGGAATATGTTTGAGCATTAATTCATTTCACAGCATTAGTTCTTTGAAATGTCTACATTGGTCTCTCTTTCCTTGACTTTATTAAGCTACTTTGAGATTCTGATCATTGTGGTGATTCTTCTCGAAAAAAGACATCACAAAAGGTGATCCTATATGATCATCTACCACTCTATTTAAATGATGATGATTATCAACGAGTGTGCCAAATTTCCAAAAAAACGCTTGAAATGCTTCATCGTTTTTCCAATACAACATGCACTATATTTCTTAAATGCAATCCTCACATTTAGTTTTTCTTTCCTTTCCAGGGAGCAAACTTCCAAGATTTTTCAGGTGTTATTCTTGGTCCTTATAAAAAAGTGCAGTGGGACCCCAATGTTGAAAGGATTTATTTTCCCTCTAGGAAACCTTTGTTAATGTCTTTTTTAGGGTATAAGACTGAACAACTAGTTTAGACAGATAAATCTAATATTTTTTTAGGCATGACATGAACCAAAACTAATGTGCTCTCTTTTATAGGCCATCCTAAACCAGCATCAGTGCATACATGCATGATTACATGGCTGGGATTGTTTGGTGTCAGTTTTTCACCACTTATCACCATAAACATTATAATCGCGTTATTTAATGTGATACAGATTCTCTAGGCCAATGAGCTGTACAAGATTGTTATTGATTCTCTAGTCCCATGAGTTGCTGATTTTCTTCTCAAACTTAATCCATCACTTTCCTATAGTGTAACATTATCATTACATAGTTTTGGGTTTTGTTTCATAAAACCATTCATTTTACCAAATTAGTTTTATCAGTCAGAGGGAATATGTTAAGAGCATTAGTTTTTTGAAATGTCTACATTGGTCCCTGTTACAACCCATCCCGAGTTAATCAAGATTAACTCTAGTTAATCGAGATTAATGCATATTAAGTATGATTAGTCAAGCTAAATGTGATTAGTAATCAAAATGGATTAAATTATGCATGAGGGAATTAATTAAATATAATGAACAAGTTTGAAAGAGATTAACTTAACTGAGTTGGTTTTAGACCCAAATTAGTAAAGTTAAGGACTTTTCCGTAAATACGGATTTATGTGTATTTCGTCGGATGCGATGAAGATTTATACCAACATGTGTATCCTGATGAGTACAACAATTTTCATAACATATGCGTTTTCATTTGACTTCAAATGAATTAAATAAGTCCTGATTTGACTTAAATTTAAAATGTGTAAAATGTGTGGGGTTAAGTTGCAAAAATGCCTTGTATAAGGTTCTGGAATAAACCAGATAGTGTTGCATTCGTTCATTTCCTGCAACAAGACTAAAGATCAAACTCTTCTTCTTTCTCCACATTTTTTCTTTTTCTATGAGCTTGGTAAAGAGCTTTGCAAGTGGATTAAGAGAGGGAAATTAATGTTTTCATCTTCCCCATCATCTTTCTTTCATTCCTTTGAAGTGGGTTTCATTCCTTTGAAGTGAGACTTGAGAGAAACGTCAGTTCTTCCTCACTGTAAATTATAAGGTGAATAGTTTTGGAAGTTTTTAGTTGTAATTAGGTTTCTTAGACTCTTTTCCATCTTTATCAATATGTTGAATTTGTATTTGAATTATTGGTGCTATTAGGGTTTGAAAGTGAGTGGAATTGAGTCAAATAGAGCTCAAAAGAAAGGGGTTTTGTGTCAAATTGCAACTAGAGGGAAGTATAAATAGATTATTGATGATTAAGTGCTAGTTTATGTGATTTTCTTTTAATTTTGTGGCATCTATGATTTCAGCCCTATTTTGTTAGGAATTG
Organism: Umbellularia californica; assembly: GCA_028538565.1. Lineage (NCBI taxonomy): Eukaryota > Viridiplantae > Streptophyta > Magnoliopsida > Laurales > Lauraceae > Umbellularia > Umbellularia californica. The sequence goes on along the minus strand of JAPQWN010000005.1, from coordinate 34,346,771 downwards.
AATGAGATTGAATATCATGTATGGGTTGATTGAATTGATTGGATGGTGTATAATTGGAATAGTAGTGTTGTTTTGTGTATAAGTGATGATTGAGAAGAGGATAGGAGGTCCATATGTGTTGTTTGCAGGTTGTAAATGAATTGGGATGGAAGAAGAAGATCGCTCAGAATTGCATATTTGGAATTCTGGAGCAGTCGCTCGAGCGAATAAGAGTCCGCTCAAGTGAACTGCCATCTATGTAATATCCGCTCGAGCGAAAATGGTACTGTCTGGCAATGTTTGTCATCGCTTGAGAGAGAGCAGCATTGGTCGCTCAAGTGACCGACTCTCTGTGAGCTGTCTGCTCGAGCGAACCTAGATTCGCTCGAGCGAACCTGAAGCAATTATTTCAGGTTACTTTCTCTATTGAGACTCGATTTTTCTTCTTTTAATTAAGAAGATTTTGAGATTATCGTCAATAAATGAATCGTACTTAGTGGATTAGTGATAGAAATTGTTTGACCATATGGTCAATCAATTATGCTTAAAGGATACTTGGATTTTTCTAGGAATTATATTCCTAGATTTGAAACTAAATCAAATTGTGGATTAATCAGCACTGATAGAACAAGTTTAATTCCTATATTATAAGAAATAAGCCTATTGATTAAATCAAGACTGTTAACGCTGTTTTACCCCCATAGGTGTTAATTAAGGGACTTTAATGTACAAAAGATATATAATTGTGATGCTCATCGAGAATAACATACATATACATTAAATAATTGAAAATTTCACCTAATTTGTTGGTGTTATATAACTGAGATTGTATATTGTGATATCCAAATTGATCTTAATTTGAATTGAATCCTAAATGGATCGTATCCATTGAATTGTCATTAAATAGAATTAAATGTTAAACTATGTTATTTTGAGTCTGGCACTACATCGTGATTTCCTAAGCTCATTAGAGCTGTTACTGCTGCAGCAGATTATTTGGAAGTGTTCCGGAACTCCGTGGTGATGTCAGTAGTCCCTAGCCCGGGCACTGATAAATCCCACAACATATGAATCTTTCTATATGGAAGATGGAAATCCTTCCATAGGGAAGATGACAATCCTTCCTTTTAGGAAGATGGAAATTAAAATGAAATGCTATGGTAGTTTTGCCAATTATTAAAGACTCTTATTTATTTGAATTAAATGGTAATTATATTGGTCTAGCGTTGGATTAGACATATTCAAATTGTGAATTAGCATGTCAAATCATGTATCTGTTTATACATTGCTAAATTGTCAAATTCATAGTGTTATTGATGGCATTACAGGCACAGTTGCCTATGCCGGTTCTTCTGAGGCCACAGCGCGAGCAGAGGTTACCGATTCGGTTCCTACAGGAGGACTAGTTGAGTGGAAATGATGCAATATTATATGTTTATGATATTGAAACAAAAACTTTTATTATGGAAATGTATTATACTTTTGATCCTTGCATTGTATTAAATGTGCAAGTGATTGGTTTTGTAAATATGTAAATGAGTTTTATTTCATACAGGAGCAATGTATATTTGTTTATATTCTGCATAATGTGTAAATGATATCCCTTGTGAATTTTATGTGATTAAAGTTTATGGGAGAAAGCATTGTTGGAAGTAGGTGGCTTCGTGGACAGAATTTCAAAACTTTTGACCTACTTGATTCAGGGATCAAGTACCCATAAGGCCAAACACTATATCCAGGACGCATAACCCTCAATCTCATGATCATGTACAGTAAAATTCTATCTAAAAGATAGAAACAAGTAGCACTAAACATTCACAATGATCCACAACATGCAAGGAGTAGATCATACCTTTGGGGCCCAGTAGTGCTCTAATGGAGAGCTTGATGACTTTCTTTGATGTAGAACTCTTCTACAAAATAAAATCAGAATCTCCAACACCTCTTAGCCTTCCACGCTATGAACCCAATCGGATCTCTTTTCTCAATAAAGATGGGTGGAATCTCCAAGAGAAAACACAACTCGAAACTCCAAGGAACTAGAAGGGGAATAAAGGAGAGAGATGAGCAACAATTGCACACAAAAGGGGTTGGACGTTTTCTCTAAATTGATGGACGTCCAAGAAGGGTTAATTCCCTTTTATAACCATTCAAGCCTCCTCCTTTCCTAATTGAAATAGAAGTCTCACTTCCACAACAAATAGTAAGTATACTATTACCACTATTAGAAGTCATAGTCCAAATAGAAATAGTAACTTTCTAATTCCTTCCTTTTAGAGATCAAGTAGGATTAGTATCTTTCTAATAACTTGGGCTAGCGTGGGGACCACTAGGGATTCCATAGAAAGCTGGCTCCAACTGGGACACCGTGACCCCACATCTCATGTGCAATCTGGGCCCACAATTAATTGCAAATAACACCACTATATAAATGCAATTGCACTCTAGTCTTAGGAATAAATTACAGTGAAGACCTTAAACTTCCCAATTACTACAAGTAGGCCCCTCTATCAATATCCATGGATCAATTGGAATAAATATGTCTTTTCCAATCTTAGTTCCACATCTTATTATTGTCGCGACCCCGGACCGGGTTCGGGGAACCAAATCCGGGATCGGGACTGTTTGATGAAGCCAATGATGATGTGGTCATATGGAATGATAACAATAATTTAAGGTGTGTTTATAATCAAGCGTACACGGGTTAACAAAAGAACACTCCTTACCCGTGCACGTGATTTCCCACAAGGTGTCCGCGGTGAGGATATTCCAACACACATAACCATTTAGTATTATTGCGGAAGCGTATGGTAAATCATGCATGTATTTCATTCCCAAAATATCAAGGCTGATTACATTTGAATACGAGTATCAGAATGAGCAATGTCCTAAAGCATAACCCAAGAGTACATATTCAAGTTTAATCAGAAGATCGGTTAATTACAATTCCCAAAAATAGAGGCGAATAAAGGCCAATATAAACAAAACAATAACCAACAGAATACTATCCAAACAACCCCCCAAAATATTTCGCAACTCTGCAGCCCGATGTTTACATAACATCGTCAGCACGCCACTCAACTAGCGGCTGCGGTTCTCCGACCGCCTCCTCTGGCTCCTCCTCGGGGAAACCAACAACGGGACCTGAGTACCAAAGCAAAGGGTCAGACACGACGGTCTGGCAGGTGGATAAAAGTAAAAACATTTAATGCTAAAACATTTACCTTGGAAACAGTTAACCCTGTCTAAATAATATTTTCATGAGTAAATGCATCATTTAGTTAAAAACATATATGCAAGGTAGAACAAGTTAAGGTAACCAAGGAAATCAGGAAACTGGCAAGATGGCAACCATACAAAGCTAAATCCTCTATCACCGAAGTGATAGAGCAAGCAAGTCAAGGCGTTGACCTCAGTCACCGAAGTGAGGAGGTACAACGAAATACATATACATATATACTATATACTAGACATGACCACGGTAGCGAGCCGGGCATCAGGAACCACAGTAGCAATCTGCGGTATCAGGACAAGACCACGGTTAAATAACCGGGTAGCAAGATCCAAACTGCAGTTGGCGGGACAAGAGGGGGATCACCTCGTCAGTAGATCAGACTAACAAGGTATCCAAGCTTAGTGGTGCCGACTCATAGGTCAAAACATGGAAATCAAGACATGTGTAAAATAAATCAAGTACAAGACTATATTCAGGCAGGTCATGGGTGCTCAGGGCACAGCTATCATATCAGGTCTGGCATGTATATCAAAGCTAGCAAAACAGTACAAGTATACTTCCAAAGTTTTCGGGATGATAGATCCCAAATCATCAATTTCGAGAATGACAAGGTAAGGTACCCTTTTGAAAAGCCAAGACAATGTCGGGTTAGAACTAATCCAAGTGAATAGGGATCCCGTATGTCTGTATAAAAAGGAAGCTTGGTACTCTTTGAATTTGGGAGACATTCCGGGTTCCTTATACACTATAGTAGCCTCAACGCTTAAATGAATCTCGATGATGTAGTTTCTCTCTCTAACGTACTACCCACAAACACTTCACCTATGCTTCGAACACAATCCCAGGTGAGTGGTGCCCATTGCTCTCAGAAAGGTTCACAAGCAATGGGGTGAAAACTCCCTTCAATCCTTCTTTTATTCACAGAATTCAGGGAATTTCGGTTACCTTGCGGTCAGGTGGCGGTTAGCCGCCAGCGAATGCGGCGGTTAGCCGTTGGCTGACCGTGAGGCTGACCGTGGAAATGCAGCTCTCTGGAAATGCGACCGCTACAATCCGGTTGGCTAGCGGTTAGCCGCTGATGGGTTAGGCGGTTAGCCGCTAGCTGACCGCGGAGCTGACCGTGAGACTTCAGCTCTCGGGAAAAGTGACCGTAACTGTGCGGTTAGATGGCGGTTAGCCGTCGATGGACACGGCGGTTAGCCGCTAACTGACCGCGGAGCTGACCGCCAGTCACGGGAATTTCTTCCCTGGGTTCAGATTCAAGCTTTTCCTTTCCTCAAACCCATTACTTTCATTCTCCATTGGCATTCCTACAATTACTAAGGGAAGGAGGACAACCAACATCACAAGGATTCACTTAGGCATTGTACAAAGGATGAACTCAAAACTACAATCCATGATTTAAAGACAATGGATGAAACAAAAGCTAGAAATCATGTTTCAAGACAATAAAGATGCTTTCCAACTCTTTTCAAAAGCATTTAATAGCATCATGAATGCAAGTGAAAGCTCATCATAATGATACAATAAATGCAAACATTTAATCATGGAAATCACTTTTAAAACTAAACATCCACTTGCCTCAAGGTCTCTAAACCAAGAAATCCAAGCTCTAATCCACACTTCCAAGCCAAGTACCAAGCTACACCAAAAACCCCCAAAAACAAACCCTAAAATGGGTCAAACCAAGGAACAAGAAGAAGAACTCACAAAAATAGAAATAGAGCTCCTTTAAGGCTAAGAGATTATAAATCTAAAAGAATAGGAGGGAAAACTCACTTGGAAGCTCTTCAAATGGACAAGGTGAGCTCAATGAGGGTCTTGAGTTGAGTAGATCCTTCCACAAATGGTATCAATGAATAGCTCTAGCAATGGGGAAGAAGAGGGTGAAGTTCATCTCTTGATTGGTGTGAGATTTGGTAGGGTTTTGGTGGTGAGGAAGCAAGGAGAAAAAGAGAAGAGATGGAAACCCTAGGCTCTCATATGCTTGTGCTGGAAAAGGGAAATGGAAGAAGAGGGTTCTCTTTATAAAGCAATGGGTGTGGGCTCCACTACTAGGAAAGCTCTTTGGGCTGAAATCGTTAATTTCGGGATCTCGAATGAAATCGACGAAGAAGAGAAAAGTGATCACCGAAATATCTAGTTTCGGAAAAGTACATGTTTCGCGGGTTTCGAGGATATCGAGTGTTGGGCACAGATTTCATGTAAAAAGACTGTTTTGCCCTCAAAACAAGGAGATCGGGTTTCGGGGTTCCAGACGGGTTCGAGATCAACATGAAAGTTGTAGAGATTAACAAGACGAGTAAAACGGGATAGGAGTGCAAATCACCGGAATACGAATAATCCCCCCCCACTCAAAAGTAAAGCCAACTAAAAAGGGAACCCCCAAAGGGTCCCACTAACACAAAGCACTAAAACTCTCCCAAAACCAAATAAGAGCTATTCTAGTCCAAGCTTAGTCAAAAATCACTAATCGAGCTTAGCACTAATACGCAACATAATTAGCACTAATCGAGTCACTCGGGTCGGGGTCTTACATCCTCCACCCCTAGGGCATTTGGTCTTCCAAATGAAATATAAAACTCACCTCGGGTAGGAGATGCGGATACTTCTTCTGCACTTGATCTCGCAATTCCCACGTTGCCTCTTCCGGCCCATGATTCTCCCAAAGTACTTTCACCCACTGAATAGTCCGTGACCTCAACTCTTGCTCCTTCGTGTCTATGATCCGAATGGGCTTCTCAACATAAGTGGCATCTTCCCTGATCTCTAACGGTTCATGCCGGAGTACATGTGAGGGTCAGGAACGTACTTCTTCAACATCGACACATGGAAGACATTGTGTACACCGGATAACTCGGGTGGTAAGGCTAATCTGTAAGCCACATCACCAATCTTGCTCACAATGTCGTACGGTCCGATGTATCTCCGTGACAACTTGCCCTTCTGTCCAAATCTCAAAGTTCCTCTGGTAGGTGACACCTTCAAGAAAACCTTATCTCCTTCCTTGAATTGTAGATCCCTGCGGTGAGAGTCTGCATAGCTCTTTTGTCTACTCCGGGCTACTTTCAAACATTCTTGGATCTGTCTCACTTTGTCAGTAGTCTCACTCACTATGGACGGTCCATGGAAACTACGAGTGCCAACTTCTTCCCAACAAACAGGTGTCCTACACCTTCTGCCGTACAAGGCCTCAAAAGGCGCCATCCCAATGCTCGAGTGGTAGCTGTTGTTGTAAGCGAACTCACACAACGGTAGGGTTTCATCCCATTGAGTCTTGAAATCTAATACACAAGCTCGGAGCATATCCTCAAGAGTCTGAATCGTCCTCTCCGACTGGCCATCTGTCTGAGGGTGATAAGCTGTACTGAACTGTAGTCTCGAACCCATAGACTCATGTAGGGTCTTCCAAAATCTCGAGACGAATCTGCTGTCTCTATCGGACGTGATGGAAACTGGCTGTCCATGCCTACTGACGATCTCATTGACAAACAATTCTGCCAGGGGTAACATGTGCATCTTCTTCCCTGTCCTCATGGGAATAAAATGAGCTGACTTGGTGAGTCGGTCTACAATCACCCATATCGCATCATTGCCTCTGCTAGTCCTCGGTAGTCCCGAAATAAAATCCATGGTAATGTGCTCCCATTTCCACTCCGGGATCTCTAATGGCTGCAACAATCCTGGAGGCTTCTGATGTTCCGCCTTTATCAACTGACACGTCATACATCGAGATACAAACGCTGCAATCTCTCTCTTCATATTGTTCCACCAAAATCTACCCTTCAAATTCTGATACATCTTTGTGCTGCCTGGATGCATGGAGTACTTTGTACTGTGAGCTTCTGTCATAATGTCATTCCTCAAATCTTCTATGTTAGGCACACACAAACGATCACGGTAGTAAAGAACTCCGTCAACAATACGAAAATCAGGACGTTCTGCTATATAATCTGCAATCTTGGCTAACTCTGGATCTTGCAACTGACCGTCCTTAATCTTCTGGATGAACGAAGGTTCTGACACTGACATATTGGCAATTATGGTACCGTTCCTTAGTGGCTGGAGGTCTATCTTCAACTCCTCAAACTGATCAAAAATACAAGTACCACTCAAATTTGCTATGCCCACTGACTTCCTACTCAAAGCATCAGCAACTACATTCGCTTTACCCGGGTGATACTTGATCGGAAAATCATAGTCTTTGATATACTCCATCCACCTCCTCTGCCTCATGTTCAGTTCCTTCTGAGAAAATAGGTACTGTAGGCTACGGTGATCCGAATGAACCTCAAACTTCTCTCCGTAGAGGTAATGTCTCCACATCTTCAATGCAAAGACAACCGCTGCCAACTCAAGGTCATGGGTCGTATAATTCTTCTCGTGATCTTTCAACTGCCGGGACCCATATGCTACAACTCTTCCTTTTTGCATCAACACACAACCAAGTCCAATGTTCGAAGCATCGGTAAAGATGGTAAAACCGCCGCTTCCGGATGGCAAGGTAAGGACCGGTGCGGTAGTTAATCTCTTCTTCAGCTCTTGGAAACTAGCTTCACACTGATCTGTCCACACATAGGGTGCATTCTTCCTTGTTAACTTCGTCAATGGTGCTGCAATCGACGAAAACCCTTGCACAAACCTCCTGTAATATCCTGCCAACCCAAGAAAACTCCTAATTTCTGACACATTCTTCGGTCTTTCCCACTTCACTACTGCCTCAATTTTGGACGGGTCTACTGACAAACCTTCCTTGGAGATTATGTGTCCCAAAAATGCGACTTGCTCTAGCCAAAATTCACACTTGTTGAGCTTCGCATACAACTGATTCTCCCTCAAAAGCTGTAATGCAATCCTCAGATGCTCTTCATGCTCTTCTCTGGTCTTGGAGTACACCAGAATATCATCTATGAACACCACTATAAACTGATCTAGAACTGCGCAAAGATCTTGTTCATCAAAGCCATGAACACTGCCGGTGCATTAGTCAACCCAAATGGCATCACTAGGAACTCATAGTGGCCATATCTTGTCCGGAAAGCTGTCTTCAACACATCTGATTCTCTAACTCTCAGCTGATGATAACCGGATCTCAAATCAATCTTCGAAAAGTATGAAGCACCTTGTAACTGATCAAACAGTTCATCTATCCTTGGCAATGGATATTTGTTCTTGATGGTCACTTGGTTCAATCTCCGGTAATCGATACACATTCTCATCGAACCATCCTTCTTCTTAATAAACAAAACCGGAGCTCCCCACGATGAAATACTAAGTCTCACAAAACCTTTGTCCAACAACTCTTGTAACTGTATCTTCAACTCTCCTAATTCTGCCGGAGCCATTCTATATGGTGCAATAGATATCGGAGCGGTCCCTGGTAACAACTCAATGGTAAAATCAATCTCTCTCATGGGTGGTAATCCCGGAATCTCCTCCGGAAATACATCCGGGAACTCCCAAACAATAGGGATCTCCTCCACCCCTTGGGACCGTTTATCCTCCGTGATAAACGCCAAATAGGCTTCACATCCACTTTTCAAAAGTCTATCAGCCTTCAACGCTGAGACAAACCCTGCACGAGGATTTCTCTTCTCTCCCTGGAACAACACCCCTGCTGGTGTCGCATCCAACTTGAATGTGAGGGTTTTATGGAAACAATCCATTGTGGCATGGTACCCTGCCAGCCAATCCATCCCTAGGATGACATCAAAATCCTTCATCTCCAACAGAATAAGATCTGCGGGTAACCCAACTTCTCCTATCCGGACTGTACAACTAGGGTAATAGCTAGTACACACAACTTGTTTTCCTACCGGTGTAGCTACAGTCAAGGTGTACTCAAGATCTCTACCATGCACATCAATCAATTTAGAAAATGCATGGGATATGAATGAATGCGTAGACCCAGGGTCAAATAATATTCTAGCTTCAATCCCACTGACAAGAAGTGTACCTTCCACAACATTGCCTGCTGCCTCTGCATCAGCTCTGTTGATTGCATAAACTTGTCCTCGCTGCTGTGGCCTGATAGGTGCCTGTTGTGGCCTGCCTTGAGGGGCATTTCTGTTCTGTTGTGGGGGACGCTGATTCTGTTGTTGTCCCTGTTGACGGGCCTGCTGCTGCTGCTGGGGCCTATACTGCTGCGGTGGTGCCTGCTGCTGGAGTGGCCTTGCCTGATTCTGCACCACTAGTGCGTTCTGTGGCGGTGCCTGACGCGGTGCTCCTTGCTGCTGATTCTGCCTATTCTGCCTTGGACAATCCCTCATTTGATGGGTCATGGAACCACATCTGTAGCATGCTCCGGAGACCGTACGACACTGGGCACTATCGTGGTTCTTCCCACAATGAATGCAAACTAGTTGCACATTCTGATCTTGTCTCTGTCTCTTGTGTTGCTGGTTTCTCTGGTGGTGGTACTGCTGTGGAGGCTGTCCTTGTCCCTTGCCTTGGACCTTAAGAATCTTGTGGTGGAAGTTCTCAAACTTGTAAGCTCTCTTGACTGCTTCCTCGAAGGTAAGAGGTGGTACTACACCGGTGGCATCCCTCTCAATGATAGGATGAAGTCCTTCTAGGAACTTGGCAATCTTCTTTTCCACGGTGTCTACCAATTCCGGAGCGTATCTTGACAACCTCTCGAATTTGGTGAGGTACTCTAAGATGGTCATACTCCCTTGGACAAGCTGCTGGAACTCTACTGCCTTCTGTCTCTTGACATGGGCAGGCACATATTTGTCTCTGAATTGCCTCTTGAAGTTTGCCCAAGCTACTGCATTTGCCATAGTCCTGTATTCTTCCCTCACTGTCTTCCACCAATTGTCTGCCAAGCTGGTGAAGAGTGATGCTGCAAGCTGTACTTTCTCACCCCCATTACATCTGAAAACCTCAAATATATTCTCTATATGCTCTAGCCAGTCATCTGCAGTCAAGGGGTCCTCTGTCCCCACAAACTCTTTCGGACCTCTCTTCCTGAACTTCTCAAACAGTACATTGGGGTCATGTTCCCTCTGATTAATGACAATAGCAGGTTGAGGTTGAACTGGTTCGGGTCTTCTCTGTAATACCTCCAACAACTGTCTCTGCATTTCTGCCAACTCCCTAGCATGGTCCTCATCTTTCTTGAGCATCTGTTCTTGCAATCTGGTTTGGTTCTCATTAGCCTGACGCTGCTGGTCAAGCATGGCTTGCATCACCTGCTGAAACTGATTTGGAATTGTGTTTTCAGTTCTATCTTCTCCCACTGGTCCTGTACCCTCTACTGGCCCAGTATAATCACTGTTGCTCGCTGTGGGGTTACCGTTCACTGGGCGCTAACGAGGTGGCATAATGCTGCAAAACAAATTGTTAGCACATGATAATCAAGAATAGGGTCACACATTGCTCACGCGATTCTAACTAACTGAAGATCTAACGAATCCTCGCCACGTCCTTAGGATTTCTAGTTTCTTTTAATTGCTTGAAACACGTCTCGCTCTGATACCAGTTCTGTCGCGACCCCGGACCGGGTTCGGGGAACCAAATCCGGGATCGGGACTGTTTGATGAAGCCAATGATGATGTGGTCATATGGAATGATAACAATAATTTAAGGTGTGTTTATAATCAAGCGTACACGGGTTAACAAAAGAACACTCCTTACCTGTGCACGTGATTTCCCACAGGTGTCCGCGGTGAGGATATTCCAACACACATAACCATTTAGTATTATTGCGGAAGCGTATGGTAAATCATGCATGTATTTCATTCCCAAAATATCAAGGCTGATTACATTTGAATACGAGTATCAGAATGAGCAATGTCCTAAAGCATAACCCAAGAGTACATATTCAAGTTTAATCAGAAGATCGGTTAATTACAATTCCCAAAAATAGAGGCGAATAAAGGCCAATATAAACAAAACAATAACCAACAGAATACTATCCAAACAACCCCCCAAAATATTTCGCAACTCTGCAGCCCGATGTTTACATAACATCGTCAGCACGCCACTCAACTAGCGGCTGCGGTTCTCCGACCGCCTCCTCTGGCTCCTCCTCGGGGAAACCAACAACGGGACCTGAGTACCAAAGCAAAGGGTCAGACACGACGGTCTGGCAGGTGGATAAAAGTAAAAACATTTAATGCTAAAACATTTACCTTGGAAACAGTTAACCCTGTCTAAATAATATTTTCATGAGTAAATGCATCATTTAGTTAAAAACATATATGCAAGGTAGAACAAGTTAAGGTAACCAAGGAAATCAGGAAACTGGCAAGATGGCAACCACACAAAGCTAAATCCTCTATCACCGAAGTGATAGAGCAAGCAAGTCAAGGCGTTGACCTCAGTCACCGAAGTGAGGAGGTACAACGAAATACATATACATATATACTATATACTAGATATGACCACGGTAGCGAGCCGGGCATCAGGAACCACAGTAGCAATCTGCGGTATCAGGACAAGACCACGGTTAAATAACCGGGTAGCAAGATCCAAACTGCAGTTGGCGGGACAAGAGGGGGATCACCTCGTCAGTAGATCAGACTAACAAGGTATCCAAGCTTAGTGGTGCCGACTCATAGGTCAAAACATGGAAATCAAGACATGTGTAAAATAAATCAAGTACAAGACTATATTCAGGCAGGTCATGGGTGCTCAGGGCACAGCTATCATATCAGGTCTGGCATGTATATCAAAGCTAGCAAAACAGTACAAGTATACTTCCAAAGTTTTCGGGATGATAGATCCCAAATCATCAATTTCGAGAATGACAAGGTAAGGTACCCTTTTGAAAAGCCAAGACAATGTCGGGTTAGAACTAATCCAAGTGAATAGGGATCCCGTATGTCTGTATAAAAAGGAAGCTTGGTACTCTTTGAATTTGGGAGACATTCCGGGTTCCTTATACACTATAGTAGCCTCAACGCTTAAATGAATCTCGATGATGTAGTTTCTCTCTCTAACGTACTACCCACAAACACTTCACCTATGCTTCGAACACAATCCCAGGTGAGTGGTGCGCATTGCTCTCAGAAAGGTTCACAAGCAATGGGGTGAAAACTCCCTTCAATCCTTCTTTTATTCACAGAATTCAGGGAATTTCGGTTACCTTGCGGTCAGGCGGCGGTTAGCCGCTGGCTGACCGTGAGGCTGACCGTGGAAATGCAGCTCTCTGGAAATGCGACCGCTACAATCCGGTTGGCTAGCGGTTAGCCGCTGATGGGTTAGGCGGTTAGCCGCTAGCTGACCGCGGAGCTGACCGTGAGACTTCAGCTCTCGGGAAAAGTGACCGTAACTGTGCGGTTAGATGGCGGTTAGCCGTCGATGGACACGGCGGTTAGCCGCTAACTGACCGCGGAGCTGACCGCCAGTCACGGGAATTTCTTCCCTGGGTTCAGATTCAAGCTTTTCCTTTCCCCAAACCCATTACTTTCATTCTCCATTGGCATTCCTACAATTACTAAGGGAAAGAGGACAACCAACATCACAAGGATTCACTTAGGCATTGTACAAAGGATGAACTCAAAACTACAATCCATGATTTAAAGACAATGGATGAAACAAAAGCTAGAAATCATGTTTCAAGACAATAAAGATGCTTTCCAACTCTTTTCAAAAGCATTTAATAGCATCATGAATGCAAGTGAAAGCTCATCATAATGATACAATAAATGCAAACATTTAATCATGGAAATCACTTTTAAAACTAAACATCCACTTGCCTCAAGGTCTCTAAACCAAGAAATCCAAGCTCTAATCTACACTTCCAAGCCAAGTACCAAGCTACACCAAAAACCCCCAAAAACAAACCCTAAAATGGGTCAAACCAAGGAACAAGAAGAAGAACTCACAAAAATAGAAATAGAGCTCCTCTAAGGCTAAGAGATTATAAATCTAAAAGAATAGGAGGGAAAACTCACTTGGAAGCTCTTCAAATGGACAAGGTGAGCTCAATGAGGGTCTTGAGTTGAGTAGATCCTTCCACAAATGGTATCAATGAATAGCTCTAGCAATGGGGAAGAAGAGGGTGAAGTTCATCTCTTGATTGGTGTGAGATTTGGTAGGGTTTTGGTGGTGAGGAAGCAAGGAGAAAAAGAGAAGAGATGGAAACCCTAGGCTCTCATATGCTTGTGCTAGAAAAGGGAAATGGAAGAAGAGGGTTCTCTTTATAAAGCAATGGGTGTGGGCTCCACTACTAGGAAAGCTCTTTGGGCTGAAATCGTTAATTTCGGGATCTCGAATGAAATCGACGAAGAAGTGAAAAGTGATCACCGAAATATCTAGTTTCGGAAAAGTACATGTTTCGCGGGTTTCGAGGATATCGAGTGTTGGGCACAGATTTCATGTAAAAAGACTGTTTTGCCCTCAAAACAAGGAGATTGGGTTTCGGGGTTCCAGACGGGTTCGAGATCAACATGAAAGTTGTAGGGATTAACAAGACGAGTAAAACGGGATAGGAGTGCAAATCACCGGAATACGAATAATCCCCCCCCCACTCAAAAGTAAAGCCAACTAAAAAGGGAACCCCCAAAGGGTCCCACTAACACAAAGCACTAAAACTCTCCCAAAACCAAATAAGAGCTATTCTAGTCCAAGCTTAGTCAAAAATCACTAATCGAGCTTAGCACTAATACGCAACATAATTAGCACTAATCGAGTCACTCGGGTCGGGGTCTTACAATTATCCTTGAGCCCCAATTAATCACTATGATCATCAGTACCATCCAATTAACTCTTAATCGAGATGGGTGCGTACTTGCTAATGACAAATCCATCAATTGGCATAAGTGGATAATAGAGATAGATTTTATCTTGATCATTCAATGTTCCCACAATCCTACTACCACATACCCAAGACACCGAGGTGTTGACTTACAGTTGGCCTCACTCATTGGTGACTCAAAGCAAATGAATAGATAGAAACTTGAGTTCATTAATGTCTCAGGATTGAGAGCCTATTGCTAGGGAATTATGAGAGTAGACCTTATAATCAAGACAGAATTCCATAAGGTGCTTCTCATGGTCCTTCAATACATTCAATGTACCAGCACCATGATCCAGAATCTTACATTCTGATGATCGAGACAAATCACACTATCTCATAGTGATCAAAATGCTGCAACCTTATCAGATGAGATGCCCAGTCTCATCACTAGTTGTGAAGCTATTTAAGTATAAGATTTGTGACATGTCTCCCGTGTGTGGATCTCATCCATACACATATATCACATCTAATATACTAATGGGACCCGGTTCAACTCATGAACCATTATGTCATATGTATTGGTTATGTGCATGAAGTAATAACATTCATCTCATGAAAGTAAAGCATGATTTTATTGATAAATAAAGAAATTGATCAATTTATCACATCAACAGATGGATTGAGTCCATACAATCTAACAGTATGCGACGCGACTCAGGGTTAACTCGGATTAATCATAATCTCGGGCTCGGGTCATGTCATACTTATTGTATGGTATCAGAGAAAGTGAAAGAGTTTAAAAGAAATTTAAAATCCTTAGAAAAACTAAGGACACGGTGACGAAACGTCAAATTACGAATTAAATCCTACTTTTGGGTTTGTTATTTATTGCTTTCACTAAATGTGATTTGTCTTCACTATATGTGATATATATATATATATGCGATGGAAGTATAAAGATATCTTATTATCTTCCTTTGTTATTTTCAGAATCGCATCTGGCTTAGGAAGTGGAAGAGATGGGAATGATAACCTTGATGTTGTGGTTAGTGGGAATGAAGGTCCTATACTCACACCTCTTACTCCAAATAGTGATGCTAAATTCACTGCTATCTTAGAGCAAATGGTTAAAAGCCATGAGGCACAATTAAATATGCAAGCTCAGATCAATGCCATGCTACAAGTGTAGGCTCAGATGCAAACTCCACGGGTGCCACCATTTCAACCACCACTTCGTGTTGGTACTCAGGTGGTAGTACAATCTAAAGAAAAAGATCCTAATGTTCTTTATGAACAACTTAGGAAGAGAGGAGCCACTGAGTTTTATGGTAAGGAAGATGCATTGGTAGCAGATGAGTGGATACAACACATTGAGGATGTGTTTGATACTATTGTGTGTACTCCGAAAAAACGGGTGTTACTTGTCTCTTCTATGCTACGTGATGTAGCGAAAGATTGGTGGAAGGGTGTTAAAAGTACAGTGATTGAGACACCTGTAGCCACTAAATGGGAGAATTTCAGAAAACAGTTTGAGAGGAACTTTGCTCGAGAACATGTGAGGCAGAGGAAAGAGTTAGAATTCTTGAACTTGAAACAAGGACAAATGATTGTGACAGTATATGTGCACACATTCATAAAGCTATCAAAATATGCCAAGGACTTAATAGATACAAAAGAAAAGAAGATAAAGAGATTCATAAATGGTTTGAACCCAACTTATAAGAAGATGGTCCGGCAGGTTAGAAGCCTGTGCATTTTGATGATGCAGTAGATAAAGCATATACTGCTGAAGAAGTTCATAGAGAAGAACTTGAAACAAGTACTAGCCCTAAGAGGAGTAGTAGTTCTTGGTTTAAGAAGGGAGGCAAATTAAAAAATAAGAAACAAAAATATGTTGCTAGAGCTGAAGTTAAACCGGTTTGTGAGACATGTGGAAAAGCTCACAAAACTGAAGCTTGTTGGAGAAACACTAGGGCGTGTTTAGCTTGTGGTTCAATGGAGCATAAAATGGCTCAATGTCCCAGAATTAGAAGAGATAGTCAAGCTCCACATCAAAAGCCTCCTCGAGGACAAGCAGCAATTCCTACTCCTCCACAGCAGTGTCAATGGCAGCAGCGTCAGAGACAGCAACAACCACGGCAACAACAACAACAGAATAGGCATCAGGTTGCAGGACAAGTCTATACTGCTAATAGGGAACAAGCTGAAGCTGCAACTAATGTGGTGGAAGGTATAACTTATGTTGATAATAGACCAGCGGTTGCATTATTTGACCTTGGATCTACACATTCATTTGTTGTACCTCCATTTGTTTATGATGTGCAAAAGCAAATTAAACAATTATCATATGATTTTACTGTAACTACTCCATTGGGAAGAAAAGTAGTGTATGAGTTATATGTACCCCAATGTAGTGTTAAAATTGGAGAGGTGTCAAAGGCAGCAGATTTAGTAGTGTTGGCTATGAATGATTTTGATGTAATTTTTGGTATGGATTGATTGTGAAGTACAGAGCCTGTTTGGACTATTTCCGCAGAATCATTACTTTCAAAGTAGGTGAAACCAGTGCCAGTGTATTATTTGAAGGAACTCAAAAGAAGTTTGATACAAGGCTTGTTTCAGCAATAGGGGTTGAAAGAATGATGCGAAGTGGTTGTGAAGGCTACATCGCATTTATCATTGAGAAGAAGTCAAAGAAGGAATTAGGAGACATTCCCTGTAGTCCGTGAATTTCCAGACGTGTTTCCGAAAGAAGTGCCAGGTCTGCCTCTAGCAAGGGAAGTAGACTTTACTATAGAACTTGTTTCGGGTACTACACCTATATCTCGGGCACCATATAGAATGACACCATCAGAATTACATGAGTTGAAGAAGCAAATATAGGATTTGCTCGACAAAGGTTTTATTAACCTAGTGTCTCACCATGGGGAGCACCTATATTGTTTGTAAAGAAGAAAGATGGCACCCTACGTATGGTATTGATTATAGGCAACTGAATCAGGTAACAATCAAGAATAAATATCCATTGCCTAGAATTGATGAGTTGTTTGATTAACTCGAGGGTGCAACGTATTTTTCTAAAATTGATCTCCGATTTGGATATCACTAGATTCATGTTAGAGATCAAGATGTACAGAAAACAACATTCAGGACCCGATATGGACATTATGAGTTTCTGGTTATGCCTTTTGGATTAACGAATGCACTTGTAATGTTTATGGCTTTTGTAAGACCCCGACCCGAGTGACTCGATTAGTACTAATTATGTTGCATGTTAATGCTAAGCTCGATTAGTGATTTTTGACTAAGCTTGGATTAGTATAGTTCTTGATAGCTTTGGGAAATTATTTTAGTGCTTCGTGTTGGTGGGACCCTTTGGGGGGTTCCCTTTTTGATTAGTTTTACTAAGTGCTGGGGGATTATTCGTATTCCGGTAATTTGCATTTCTATCCCGTTTTACTTGTCTTGTTAATCCCTACAACTTTCACGTTGATCCCGAACCCGTCCGGAACCTCGAAACCCGATCTTCTTGCTTTGAGGGCAAAACAGTCTTTTTACATGAAATCTGTGCCCAACACTCGATATCCTCGAAACCCACGAAACATGTACTTTTCCGAAACTAGATATTTCGGTGATCACTTTTCTCTTCTTCGTCGATTTCATTCGAGATCCCGAAATTAACGATTTCAGCCCAAAGAGCTTTCCTAGTGGTGGAGCCCACACCCATTGCTTTTTAAGAAGAACACTCTTCTTCCATTTCCCCTTTCCAGCACAAGCATATGAGAGCCTAGGGTTTCCATCTCTTCTCTTTTTCTCCTTGCTTCCTCACCACCAAAACCCTACCAAATCTCACACCAATCAAGAGATGAACTTCACCCTCTTCTTCCCCATTACTAGAGCTATTCATTGATACCATTTGTGGAAGGATCTACTCAACTCAAGACCCTCTTTGAGCTCACCTTGACCATTTGAAGAGCTTCCAAGTAAGTTTTCCCTTCCAATCTCTTAGATTTGTGTTCTTCTAGTTTTAGAGGAGCCCTATTGTCATTATTGAAGCTTCCTTCTCTCTATTCCTTGTTTGACCCATTTTGGGGTTTGGATTTGGGGGTTTTGTGTAGATAGCATTCTTGGCTTGGAGGAAGAGATTATTAGCTTTGATTTCTTGCATAGAGAACCTTGAGGCAAGTGGATTGAATGGATAGTTTAGTTTTCAATGATTTTATGACAAATGTGTTTAAATCATGACTTCATTAATGCTTTGTCTAAATTACATTCCATGATATTAAATGCTTTGAATGGGGTTGGTAAGCCTCTTTAGTGTCTTGAAATATAATTTCTAGCTTTTGTTTTCATCTATTGTCTTTAAATCATGGATTGTAGTTTTGAGTTCATCTTTTGTACAATGCCTAAGTGAATCCTTGTGATGTTGGTTGTCCTCCTTCCCTTAGTAATTATATGAATGTCAATGGAGAATGAAAGGAATTGGTCTGGGGAAAGGAAAGCTTGAATTTGAACCCAGGGAAGAGATTCCCGTGACCGGCGGTCAGCTGGCGGTCGCCCAGCGGCTAGCCGCCTGGTGACCAGCGGCTAACCGAAGCAAGTTCGGTCACAATTCCAGAAAGCTGTAACCTCGCGGTCAGCTAGCGGCTAACCGCCGTGTCCATCGACGGCTAACCGCCACCTAACCGCACAGTTACGGTCACTTTTCCCGAGAGCTGCAATTCCACGGTCAGCCTCACGGTCAGCCAGCGGTTAACCGCCGGATGCACTGGCGGCTAACCGCCATCTGACCGCAAGGTAACCGAAATTCCCTGAATTCTATGAATAAAGAAGGATTGAAGGGAGCTTTCACCCCATTGCTTGTGAACCTTTTTGAGAGCAATGGGCACCGCTCACCTGGGATTGTGTTCGAAGCCTAGGTGAAGTGTTTGTTGGTAGTACGTTCGAGAGAGAAACTACATCATCGAGATTCATTTAAGCATTGAGGCTACTATAGTGTATAAGGAACCCGGAATGTCTCCCAAATTCAAAGAGTACCAAGTTTCCTTTATTATACAGACATACGGGATCCCTATTCACTTGGACTAGTTTTAACCCGACATTGTCTTGGCTTTTCAAAAGAGTACTTTACCTTGTTCTTCTCGAAATTTATGATTTGGAACCTATCATTCCGAAAACTTTGAAAGTATACTTGTACTGTTTTGCTAGCTTTGATATACATGCCAGGCCTGATATGATAGCTGTGCCTTGAGCACCCCGTCTTGCCCGTTTATAGCTTTGCACTGGATTTGTTTTATACATGTCTCGATTTATGTGATTTGACCTATGAGTCGGCACCACTAAGCTTGGATGACCTTGTCGGTCTGATCTACCGACTTGGAGATCCCTTCCCGTCCAGCCAGCTGCAGCTTGGATCCCGATACCCGGTTTATTAACCGTGGTCCCGTCCCGATACCCGGCTCGCTCCCGTGGTTCCCGATATCCGGTTCGCTACCGTGATTCCCGATACCCGGTTTGCTACCGCGGTCCCGTCCCGTATTATTGTATATCTGTATGTAACTTGGTTGCACCTCCTCACTTCGGTGACCGAGGTCAACACCCGATACTCACGTCACTTCGGTGATAGAGGATTTAGCTTCTTGTGGATGCCATCTTGATTGTTTCCCGACTTCCTTGGTTACCTTGCATATTTTATTACTGCATGTGTGTTTTAAATGAAACGATTCATTTACTTTGAAAGCCATTGTTAAACAGGTTTACATGTTTTCAAAGGTAAAGGTCTTTATTATTAAATGTACTTATCTTTTCATCTACCTGCCAGACCGTCGTGTCTGACCCCTTTGCTTTGGTACTCAGGTCCCGTTGTTGGTTTCCCCGAGGAGGAGCCAGAGGAGGCGGTCGGAGAACCGCAGCCGCTAGTGGAGTGGCGTGCTGACGATGTTATGTAAACATCGGGCTGCCAAGTTGCGAAACATTTTGGGGGTGGTTGGATAGATTTCTGGTGGTTATTGTTTTGTATAATGGCCTTTGTTGGCCTCTATTTTTGGGAACTGTAATTAACCGATCTTCTGATTAAACTTGAATATGTACTTTTGGGTTATGCTTTAGGACATTGCTCATTCTGATACTCACATTCAAATGTAATTAGCCTTGATATTTTGTGAAATGAAATACATGTATGATTTACCATACGCTTCCGCAATTATTACTATATGACTATGTGTGTTGGAATATCCTCACCGCGGACACCTGTGGGAAATCACGTGCACGGGTAAGGAGTGTTCTTTTGTTAACCCGTGTACGCTTGATTATAAACATACATTAAATTATTGTCATTACTCCATATGATTATATCATCGGCTTCATCACAAACAGTCCCGATCCCGGATTTGGTTCCCCGAACCCGGTCCGGGGTCGCGACAGCTTTGATGAACAAAATTTTTGCTGCTTATTTAGACCAGTTTGTTGTGATCTTCATTGATGACATCCTGGTATATTCAAAGTCAGAGCAAGAACATTCACACCATTTGATAACAACGTTGCAATTGTTGAGAGACAATCAGTTGTTTGCAAAGCTAGAGAAGTGTGATTTCTGGTTGCAGCAGGTAGCATTTCTGGGTCACATAATTATTAGAGAAGGATTAGCCGTAGATCAAGCTAAAGTTGAAGCCATTACTAAGTGGCAAAGTCGGAAGAATGTTCCAGAAGTTCGGAGCTTCTTAGGATTGGCTGGATATTATAGAAGATTTGTTAAAGACTTCTCAAAAATTGCAGTACCATTGACGAAACTGACTCGGAAGAATATTCCATTTGTATGGGATGATGAATGTGAGTCTATTTTTCAAATGTTGAAATAGAAATTAGTCTCAGCCCTAATCTTGTCATTACCTGATGGAAGAGGAGGATTTGTAATCTATTCTGATGCTTCCGATATAGGATTGGGAGGTGTACTAATACAGAATGGCGAGGTCATTGCTTATGGTTCGCGTTAGTTGAGAGAACATAAGAAAAATTATGCTACTCATGATTTAGAGCTTGCGGCAGTTGTATTTGCTTTGAGGCAATGGAGGCATTATTTATATGGAGAAACTTTTGAAGTTCACTGTGACCATAAAAGCCTTCAGTATTTGTTTACTCAGAAGGACATTAATCTGAGAAAACGCCGTTGGTTAGAGTTGATCAACGATTATGATTTTCCATTCACCTATGTACTTGGAAAAGGTAATGTAGTAGTTGATGCTTTGAGTCACAAATCTGCTAACTTGGCATCGCTGGCGGGTGGATGGCATTGATTGAAGAGTTTAGAGATTTGGATGTGTCCATTGAAGTGGTGAGCAATAGAGTTCTGATCGCAACAATGTCTGTATTTGAGCCATTTCTTATTAAACAAATCAAGGAAAGACAGTTTGAAGATCCTGAATTGGTGAAAATCAGGAATAACATCGCAACTAGACCGGATTTTGTATTGGTAGAAGGAGTTCTCTACTTCAAAGACAGATTATGTATACCGGCACAAGAAGATTTGAAGCAAGCAGTGATGCTTGAAGCTCATCACACTCGCTATTCTATGCATCCAGTAAATACAAAAATGTATAGAAATCTAAATGATAGGTTTTGGTGGAATAATATTAGGTGGGAGATAGCAGGATATGTATCTTCATGCTTGACCTGTCAGCGTGTGAAGTCTGAGCACTGAAAGCTGCCTGGATTATTTCATCCTTTGTATATTTCTATATGGAAATGGGAACACTTGACTATGGACTTTGTATCTGGTTTGTCAATGACCAGGAGACAACATGATACTGTATGGGTAATTGTGGATCATCTTACAAAGCCAGCACATTTTCTTCCATTTAAAAAGGATATGGGATTTAATGAAATGCCCAAGTTGTTTGTGAGGGAAGTAACTAGATTACATGGAACTCCAGTTTCAATTGTGTCAGATCGAGACAGTCAGTTTGTTTCACATTTTGTTTAAGACCCCAACCCGAGTGACCTCGATTAGTGTTAATTTAGTCTTGTGTTAGTTCAGAACGTGATTAATGATTTTTAGTTAAGTTGGGAATAAAATAGCTTTTGTTATAGCTTTGGGGAATTTTGAGTGCCTTTGCCATTAGTGGGGCCTTTTGGGGGTTACTTTTATAACTTTGAGTGTACTTGAGGGATTATCCGAGAATTCTATAATTCATTTTTTGACCCCATTTTACTCATCTCGTTAATCCCTACGATTTTCATATTGATCCCCTTCCGATTCGAGACCCCAAAACCCAATTTTTCTAATATCAAGGGCAAAACCGTCTTTTTATACTAAATCTGTATCCAAAATTTGATTTCCTCGAACCCTTGAAATATATACTTTTTGGAAACTAGATATTTTGGTGATCATTTTTCCCTTCTTCGTCGAATTCGTTCGAAGTCCCGAAAGTCATGATTTCAGCCATACAAGATTTCTAATAGTGGAGCCCACTCTCATTTGCTACATAAGAAGAACCCTTCTTCTTCTTTTCCCTTTTCTAGCTCAAAACCTCAACCATCTAGGGTTCTTTCTCCCCACTCTTCTTCCTTTAGCTTTCCCACCTCCAAATCACTACCAACCTTGTACAAATTGAGAAATGGAGATCATCATTCTCTTCCTCTCCTTGAAAGCTTCTTCTTGATATCATTTGTGGGGGAAACTACTCGTCTCAAGATCCTCCTTGAGCTACACTTGTCCATTTGAAGACTCTACAAGTAAGCTTCCTCTCTAACCTTCTAGATATGTGCTCTTCTAGTCTTAGGGAAGCTCCATTTTCATTATTGGAAACTTCTTTTTCCCCATTCATTGTTTTGACCCTTTTATGGTTTGTTTTGGGGGTTTTTGTTTGTAGCCTTGGATCTTGTCTTGGAGGAGTGATTAGAGCTTGTTTTTGGCTAAGCTTGGACCTAAGGCAAGTGGATGAATGGATATTTTGAGATTTGAATGGTTTTTATGAAATGTGGATGATTTTACTATTCATTCTTGACTTGCATTGATTTGAAATAAATGCTCATAAATGAACCTTGTTAGCTTGTTTAACCCTTGTAAATGTTGATATTTATAGTCTTCTTATTTAACACTTGTTGTAGCTGTTGACACCAAAAAAGTCACTATGTCTCCTCAACATCAAGAACCTCGTGAAGCTGCATCCTGCTATAAAACAGGCAAGGCTACTTCAAGCATCAGATTTTGTCAGAATCAGACAAAAACTGAGAGATCCTTCAAGACAGCTAAAAGAGGGGTACACCTGAGGATTCGGGCCATTCCGACATCGTTTGGCCCAACTTCACTGCTCCGACAGCTAAACAAGCGCTCCTGGCGGCGACATCATCAAAGACACTAAAACTTCGATCAGAGCCTACGGATGACTCCAGAATGTCTTCAAAGGGCTCCATGCCAAATTTCAAGTCAAACCGACAATGTTTGACCCTCCATCAACGCTCGAGCAGCAAAATCAAGCCTCCCGGCGGCGGGAACCACAGAAGCCATCACTCATCAAACAAAATACGTGAGTGGCTTCAACATGCCTCCAAAAGGCTGCACGTCGAATTTCAGGTCATTTCGACAACATTTGACCAGGTTTCGATGCTCAAAGAGAAAATCAAGCCTACCGGCGGCGGAGCAACCCGGGACCATGACATCGAAAACGGAGCCCATGGAACGTCTCAAAATGACTCCAATAGGCTCCTCGTCAAATTTCAGGTTAATCGGACATCGTTTGAACACATATCAAAGCTCGGCATTTTCCCCGCAGCAAAATCAAGTGAAGCATCGATGGAACCCCAAACGGCTTCAAAACTCAAATAAAAGCCCATGGTTGGTCCTATCCACTACTCAAGAAGCTTCACCTCAATTTTCAGGTCATTCTGACATCGTTTGACCTAGTTTCGACTTTTGACGGAAAATCAGCTACAAAGTCTTCGGCTTTCCCGAAAAATGGGAAACTTTGTGCTCCGATTTCGTGCGGGTTCTCGTCAAGTTTTCTCCAAGAAAATGAAGTCAATAATTGAGGAAAAATGTCAAGAAAAATACAGAAGAAAAAGGGAACGAAAAAGACGCAAAATCGGATGAAAACGAAGCTCGGCGACCAACGAGCAAAAAACCCTAAGGTCGCCGGCGACCCTGGGTGCATGGTCGCCCGGCGACCCTGCAAATCCGGGTCGCCGGATTTTGCACCAAATTGATCATTTTTCGATCTTTCCGCGTTTCGGGTGTTCCGGCCTTTGTGATTTTTGGAAAATCCAATGTTTGATGCTTGAAAATGACTGATCTTCGTCGACATCTCGGATCCGCTGTCAAAAGCATGAAATCATCATCGATCGCCTCAAGATCGCCAACCGGCTGACCAAGAAAGTGCACTTTCTGTCCGACCGATCACGAAATCGACAAGACAGATGTCACCGGCCCACCAACGTCAATCAATGTCTGAAATTGCACTGCAATCCGACATCAAACAACACGTGGATCCACCTGTGATGATCGCAAGAAGAATCTCAAAAGGCGCAGCGCGGCCCGCGACTCTTCACATGCCTTGGCGACCACTTAATGACGTTAATTGACCCATTTATGACAACTTAATGCGGTCATTAACTCATTATTTTGGATGACCCAATCAGATTCAAGCATTTGGGAGTTACAAATCCAAGCAATTATGGCATTAAACCCATGAAACTCCCATCATCATGAAGCATAAAGGTGATTAAATGCCCACTACCTTCATCGGCCAATCACAAGCCTTGAAAAAGGAGTTACAATTCATCATGGCCATCAATGCCAATAAACACCTCATGGTACCAAAAGCCTATAAAAGGAGGTCCATTCCAAGAAGAATAATGATGAAAATAGATCCCAAGTGCAAGCTCTGAAAATCCAGAAAATCCAAAGAGAGATGAAGTTCTGCTACTTTGCTCCCGGAAGCACCACAAGGTGGTCAACGTCTCTTGGGGGGCCACCCCCCCAAGGTCACCTCCTTCTCCAACATGGCCTAAACGTGGCTTTTCAGCCCGTTTACTTGGTTTTTCATTGGATATAGGACCTCCTCTTGGTCCTTGTCCTTTAAAAAACCGAGGTTAGGAGCCAAGCCAAAGAATCAAAGCATCACATGTTCTCATTTGAAGGACGATGGCGAAGCCCATACATGACTTGCGACCGTCGATCTCAACGTGTCTCCACAATTTCCTGAGAAGTTGATCCCTTTTCTTACTTTTCTATTGTAGTTTGTATTTCCTAAAGAGACAAAAAGAAATCACAATTCTTGTCTTTCACATCTGATGAGTTTTGTAAAATCGTCTTTCACGACAAAATCGCCTTTCACGGCAAACAAACAAATACGCCTCCTACGGTATTCTAAAAAAAAAACAAACTTGTCTCTTTTCTTAATATTAATGCAATTTGAAAAGTTAGAAAAAAGGATTGATTTCCTTTCCACTTGTGAAGGTGAATCTCCGGATTATCACCATTCCAAATTCCAAGTAGAAAGTAAATCTGGCATACCCGTACAAAAAATGTTGATGCCCGAGATTTTCCCTCCTCCGCCGAAACCCAGGTTAGCCCCCGGGGTGCGGAGGGAGAGGACGGAAGATTCCTTTTCGGGTCCATCAAGTTGGCATACCCGGTGGGACGCGTTGACTTGAGAACGTGATGCTTTGATCACTTGGCTCCTTTCTAGTTGGTGGCCTATGTTGCATTTTGCATCTAAAAAAAATATGAGATGGGATTTTAATTGTTCTTTCTCACTTCAAAAAAAATAAAAACAAATCTGATTTCTTTTCTTAGATTCAACTTTGAGAAATTTTGATCCTCTCCTCTTCGAACTTAATAGCTCACAGAAATGTTCGCAGCTATCGTTCATATCGGGGATTGGGCCATCTTTTCTCTTTGATGAGTCTAATTGGGATTTCAGGAAAAAAAAAAACACCTTCATTTCAAATTCTTTCAAAAAAAAAAAAAATGATCTCTCTTTCTCAAGATTCAACTTTGAGAAATTTTGATCATTCCCTCTTTGAACTTGATAGCTCACAGAAATGTTCGCAGCTATCGTTCATATCGGGGATTAAGCCATCTTTTCTCTTTGATGAGTCCAATTGGAATTTCAAAAAAAAAAAGTTATAATTTCAAAAAAAAAATTAGTTTTCTCTCTTTTGAATTCAAATTTGAGAAACCTTAGTTTCCTTCCCTTTCGGATTTAGCGCTCGTAGAAATGTTGAGCCTTTGTTCGGATTGGAACACCATTCGCTCTCTTTGATGAGTTCATTAAAAAACCTTTCAAAAAAGAGTTAAAAAAAAAAACCACTAAGGTTCCACCACTTGAGTTCTTTGACCAAAGTGGATTTAAGAAAAGCCTTGTCCAGAGTGTGGAGACAGCTAGACTGTTCGAGGCAAGGGTCCTCCAAACGGGTTCATTAAGTAATCCTAACTTTACCTGGGGGTTGATCTATCCACTAAGGTTTCATAAGATCGAATTGGAAATCTATGTGCACCTTTCAAAAAAAAAAATCCTTTTAAAAAAATTAAAAAAAAAAAACTTCTATCACTTTTGAATTCAGAGTTGAGAAATCTTGGTTTTTTCCCTTTCGGATTTAGCGCTCGCAGAAATGTTGAGCCTTGTTCGGAATGGAACACCATTTGCTCTCTTTGATGAATTCAATCTTGACCCTTAAAAAAAAAAAAAACTTCTGTCACTTTTGAATTCAGAGTTGAGAAATCTTGGTTCTTTCCCTTTAGGATTTAGCGCTCGCAGAAATGTTGAGCCTTGTTCGGAATGGAACACCATTTTTTCTCTTTGATGAATTCAATCTTGACCTTTCAAAAAAAACTTCCGTCACGTCTAGATTCACATTTGAGAAATTCTGGTTTCCTTCCTTTTCGGATTTAACGCTCGCAGAAATATTGAGTTGTGGTTCGGATTGGAATACCAGTTGCTCTCCTTTATGAATCCAAATTTGACTTTTCAAAAAATCCCATCTCGTGTCCTTTCCAAGGATGCGATTTGCAACATTTGTGCCTAGCGGTGCTAGTACGCCCTTTCGGGTCTACTGTATTCGCGACCGACACATTTGTATCTCTAACCTTATATCATTTTACCTTGAGTGAGCCTTGCTTCTCGGTAATTTGAATTAAGGTCTACAATTGCTTCTAGCAGTCACTAGAACGCTCACTCTGAGCCTACCATACTTACATTTTAGAACAATTGTATCTTCTATGGCTTTTTGCCTTCTTCATCGTCCTTGGGCTGCGCCATGTCCCCTCAAGTGATTTGAAAAGCCAAAAAACATAGTGGTTCTCCATTTATGATCACCATATTCTTGTGATTACTAATGGATTTGGTCTTGTTTCAGAAGTTTTCCAAAACTAACAATGGCAGCTTCATTGACCATCACTTTCGATGAGAATAAGTACCAGCTTATGCTTCAAGACAAGCAAAACAAGCATAAGCGCCCTGCCAGTTGCCGAAGTGTCATCTCCCTCGACAACTCTCCAAACACCGGGTCAACTTCAACTCCCCGGACCATCGTCTTCGGATCGCTGGGACCATTCCCACTTCCCGCTGAAGACACTGTACCTGCCAAGAAGCAGAAAACCGCCCTGCAACGTGTCACTAAAATGGCACCAAGGGCGAACACCGAGAAGCTTGAAGCCCGTGGCGTTCCCACGAAGCCTCAATCCACAAGAAACCAGGTTTATCCCAAAACTTGGTCCCCGAGATCTTCACCAAAGCAAAGGAGGTCCCAAACATCTGCAAAGCCAGCATACCTGGCTCCTCTCAAGGAGAATCAGTTCTACCCTCTCTCTTACATGAAAGAGGAGAAACCTACCCTCCACCCAAAAAACAAACAAAATCATCATGAGCCGGCTTGCTCCTACAAGCCCAAAATCAAATCCTGCATCGTTAGGCCTCCGCGAAAACATGCTGAAGCCTGCACTCCTGCGAGTCGACCCTTCATCTCAACAGGGGCCGAGCTCGCAAAATTCAAGTCTTCATTGCGACAGACAAAGGACCGCGTCCAGATTCTGTCCTTGCCATGCTTCAAAGAAGACAAACTCGACTGCTTCGCACAAGGGACT
This sequence comes from Umbellularia californica, assembly GCA_028538565.1. Lineage (NCBI taxonomy): Eukaryota > Viridiplantae > Streptophyta > Magnoliopsida > Laurales > Lauraceae > Umbellularia > Umbellularia californica. The sequence continues at coordinate 34,318,790 of JAPQWN010000005.1, read as the reverse complement.
ACATCCTTCATCGCCAGAGCCTAGCCAGAGCTGATTGAAGCTCAAATTGCTCGTCGTATGCGTCGCCGCGCAGCATATCGACAAAAGGGACTTGAGAAACAAAGAACCCAACGTTCTACTCTCCACGTCTCAAACAAATGGGTCGAAAAAGAAAGACCCGACCAATTCGTTGCTGTTCATATGGTTGGCAAAACCAGAAAACACCGGAAGTCAGCAAACAAAATCAGTGTTAGACGTCCAGTGACCCGTAGTGTCTCTCGGACAAGAACACATCTGGAAGAATCTTCCACTCCTCCAAGCCAGAACACCGGAGTAACCACTCCTCAGATTCTTCATCCAGAAGAATGAGCCCCAGCTTAGTCACCAGGATGATTTCTTCGTTCGAATCCCGAGGGATGAACGTCTTGGCTACAAGTTCTGAGCCGCCTCCACAGCATGATGATGTAACCGCACGCATCCAGCAGTTGGAGCAAGGACAACAGAGAATTGAGGCTCTGATGGAAAACCTTATTCTCACGCTACAGCGTCCACTACCTTACAACCAAACTCCTCCGAATCATGAAGATGACGAGGACACTGCAGAAAACAATGAGTCTCGCGCCCTTACCAGAAAGGACGTGAACGATATCCTCGCGAAAGCAAAAGAAGAGGATACATTGAAGGAACATGGGATCAAGCCACCCTACCCTTTATGGATGGACTCAGTTCCGTTCCCTGTAAAATTCAAACAACCTACTCTCCAGACATATACGGGGAAAGGTTCGGCCAGACAGCATGTCATCCATTTCAAGATCCTGACGGGAGCTATTGCGGATCAAGATGCCCTCAAGATTCGCCTCTTTGCAAGTACCCTAAAAGGTACAGCCTTTGATTGGTACTCCACTCTGCCGGAGAACTCCATCCAAAACTGGGCTATGCTGGAGACACGCTTCCTGACCCAGTTCCAAGGTGAGGATCATCCTGTTACTATGGCTCAACTCTGCAGCCTAAAACAGGGAGAGAATGAGTCAACATACGACTTCATTCACAAGTGGAAGGCAATGGCGTACAAATGCTCAGATGTACTGCCACAAGCGTCTCTAATCGACATCTGCCGTAACAATATGAGAGCAAAAATTCGCTCCATGATCATCGGCAACAAATCAAAGAACCTGGGAGAACTTCTTGAAGCTTCCATGAAAGCTGAAATGGTGATCAAAGACCTCAACAGTCAGAAATCATCAAAGAAAGAGCCGACTGCTGTTACAACCTCAAAACCAAAGAAAAAGGAGGTTCTCAATGTGCAGACTAAGTCAGTTCCTCAGCAGCCAAAGAAACCTGAAAACAAAACTGCAGGTAAAAGGCCTGAACTCTCTGATGCCTTCAAAGAACATTTAGAAAAGAAATATCCGTTCGATGAAGATGTTGAAGAAATCTTTGAGGCTCTCCTAGCAAATGGTAAACTCATTTTGCCAGAGCCCAAAAGACCGGGAGATGTTGGAAAAGCCAATGATCCCCGATACTGTCCATACCATCAGATGATCTAACATCCTCTCAATCAATGCTTTGTTGTGAGAGAGAAGATCAATGAGATGTGGAAAAATGGAGTCATAACTTTTGACAAAAACTACGGCTCCACTTCTGTCAACATGGTGTCATGTCGGCAAACTTCAAAGTCACCGAAGGAGAAGATCACTACTTCATTCAAGGTGATAAAAATGGCTCAAGTGTCCCAAGAATTGGTTCCCTATCCAACATCAGATGGACAACCTATATGGGTGCATCCTGATCTCCTAGATGATGAAAATTGGGAGATCGTCAAAACAAAGCCGATCGCTCAGCACCGAAAGCAAGCCAAGAGACAACTCCGCAAGCTCAAACAGCAACAAAAGTCTTAACCAAAACAAGAAGTCCTTGAAAAAGCATAAACTTCTTCCACTGCTTCACTAGGGACGACGGAAGAATCTCTTCCCAAAACCTCCAAGGCAGTAAGAAAATTCACTCTTGATGATTTCATGCCACCTTTATACAAAAATGAAAATGTGTAGGGGGCATCATACTCTTGCAATTCGGTAGTTGGATTCCCTATGGATGGATACGAGTCCAGTGATACTGCCAGTGATATCGATGAGTGGGAAGAGTCCCTTGAAACAGGAGAATACCTCTCTGACGAGGAATGGATTCCTAAGTCTCATCTTATGCCAGTAATCTGGTATAACCCATTACAGCAACAAGGATCCTGGTCCGATGACGAAGAAGACCAGGACCCTATTCAAGAAAATGCTGTCGATCCAGCACCAAACAATGCTCCGGTGGAACCCAACATTGGTGAACCACAAGGAGCAGATGAAGAAGAAGATTTCGCTCCTATGCCTGATCTTGAGGAATATGCAAGAATCTTGCAACATCTTGCTATAGAGCAGGAGCAGGATCGCATCAATGATCTTCGTCATAATCCAGAACTAGAATTCCCTGAAAACCAACGGGAACTTACTCCTGAAAATGGAGAAAACAATCGGATCGATGATCCTCTTACATCTGAGGATGAGTCCGATTCCTAACAGTTTGCACTGGGGGCATCTCCTGTCAGGATGACCTGCAATACGATAGCTCAAGATGATAGTGCCTCTGAAGCTTCCGAAGACACATACACCCCAACCGGTAATGTATCATCAGGAGCTACATCTTCTCAGGTGACTTCCACTGAGATATCATCCTCTCAGCCCTTGTCTCCTGAAGCTGTGACATCGGAACTCAAGCCTCTCCCGATTGATCATATTGAAGAAACTCCTGCCAATGAAATCTTCTTCAATGAAAACCCAGTTGATTGGTCCCAGATACCCGATCTCATAGACGATGTCTAGACTAATACAGAAAGGTTGTCGGATGCTGTTCAGGACTTGTTCCCGGAAATTGCTCCGTGCAACACAATTACTGAAGACACCAATGGTGTTACAGAGACATCTTTAGCAAAGGATCAACCCCTTGATCCTGAGAACGATCTTCCAAAAGAAGACCCTTCTCTAGAGGCTCTTGAAGTTGGTAAAGGTACCCGTTCTGGCCGGGATTACCACAAAAATTACAACCAACCTTTGATGGACCCGAAAGGAATCTTCCGTCCTCTCCCTCCGCACCCCGGGGGCTGACCTGGGTCTCAGCGGAGGAGGGAAGATCTCGGGCATCAACATTTTTGTACGGGTATGCCAGATTTACTTTCTACTTGGAATTTGGAATGGTGATAATCCGGAGATTCACCTTCGCAAGTGGAAAGGAAATCAATCCTTTTTTCTAACTTTTCAAATTGCATAAATATTAAGAAAAGAGACAAGTTTTTAGAATGTCGTAAGAGGCGTTTTTGTTTGTTTGCCGTGAAAGACGATTTTGCCGTGAAAGGCATTTTTACAAAACTCATCAAATATGAAAGACAAGAATTGTGATTTCTTTTTGTCTCTTTAAGAAATACAAACTACAATAGAAAAGGAAGAAGACGTTGATCACCATGTGGTGCTTCCGGGAGCAAAGTAGCAGGACTTCGTCTCTCTCTTGGATTTTCTGGTTTTTCAGAGCTTGCACTTAGGATCTCTTTTCTTTTTATTCTTCTCCTTGGAATGGACCTCCTTTTATAGGCTTTTGATAGCCATGAGGTGTTTATTGGCATTGATGGCCATGATGAAAGAATTGATGAGGAGTTACAAATCGATTTTGTAACTCCTTTTTCAAGGCTTGTGATTGGCCGATGAAGGTAGTGAGCATTTAATCACCTTTATGCTTCATGATGATAGGAGTTTCATGGGTTTAATGCCATTATTACTTGGATTTGTAACTCCCAAATGCTTGGTTCTGATTGGGCCATCCAAAATAATGAGTTAATGACTGCTTTAATAGGTCAATTAACGACATTAAGTGGTTGCCAAGGCATGTGAAGAGTCGCGAGCCGTGCTGCGCCTTTTGAGATTCTTCTTGCGATCATCACGAGTGGATCCACGCATTATTTGATGTCGGATTGCGATACAATTTCAGACATTGATTGATGTTGGCGGGCCGGTGACATCTGTCTTGTCAATTTCACGATCGGTCGGACAGAAAGTGCACTTTCTTGGTCAGCCGGTTGGCGATCTTGAGGCGATCGGTGATGATTTCATGCTTTTGACCGCGGATCCGAGATGTCGACGAAGATCAGTGGTTTTGATGCACTAAACATTGGATTTTCAGAAAATCACAGAGGCCAGAACACCCGAAACGCGAAAAGAATCGAAAACGGACACTTCGGCACAAAATCCGGCGACCCGGATTTCCAGGGTCGCAGACGACCTTGGGCCAGGGTCGCCGGCGACCATGGGGCTTCGGCCCGTTTGGTTGCCGAGCGTCGTTTTCGGCCGTTTTTTCGTCTCTTTTTTCTTCTGTATTTTTCTTGACATTTTTCCTCAATTATTGACTTGATTTTCTTAGAGAAATCTTGACGAGAACCCTCGCGAAATCGGAGCACAAAGTTTCCTATTTTTCGGGAAAGCCGAAGACTTTGTAGCCGATTTTCCGTCAAGCGTCGAAACTAGGTCAAACGATGTTGGAATGACCTGAAAATTGAGGTGAAGCTTCTTGAGCAGTGGATAGGACCAACCATGGGCTTTATTTGAGTTTTGAAGCCGTTTGGGGTCCCATCGATGCTTCACTTGATTTTGTTGCGGGGAAAATGCCGAGCTTTGATATTATGGTCAAATGATGTTCGATTGACCTGAAGTTTGACGGGGAGCCTATTGGAGTCATTTTGAGACGTTCCATGGGCTCTGTTTTGGATGTCATGGTCCCGGGTTGCTCCGCCGCCGGTAGGCTTGATTTTCTCTCGGAGCATCGAAACCTGGTCAAACGTTGTCGGAATGACCTGAAATTTGACGTGCAGCCTTTTGGAAGCATATTGAAGCCACTCATGTATTTTGTTTGATGAGTGATGGCTTCGGTGGTTGCCGCCGCCGGGAGGCTTGATTTTGCTGCTCGAGCATTGATGGAGGGTCAAACGTTGTCGGTTTGACTTGAAATTTGGCATGGAGCCCTTTGGAGACATTCTGGAGTCATCCGTATGCTTTGATCAAAGTTTTGGTGTCTTTGATGATGTCGCCGCCGGGAGCGCTTGTTTAGCTGTCGGAGCAGTGAAGTTGGGCCAAACGCCGTCGGAATGGCCCGAAACCTCAGGTGTACCCCCCTTTTAGCTGTCTTGAAGGATCTCTCAGGTTCTGTCTGATTCTAACAAAATCTGATGCTTGAAGTAGCCTTAGCTATTTTTAGCAGGATGCAGCTTCAGGAGGCTTCTTGATGTTGAGGAGACATATTGACTTTTTTGGTGTCAACAACCTTCTTCTTCTTATGTAAATCCTTCGGGAAAGCAAGTTGTAAGCGCCCCAAGTGGCAACAATAATGAAAATGTAGGCCCGAAGGAGCCTTTCAAGTACGACTTGATTGAGCACTTCAAACACATACCTGCACGTCTGCACATCCTTGACTTATTACGAATGTCTCCACAAACTCATGATAGTCTCATTTCAGAATTACAAAGGCTAAATGCGGATGTCGACAAACACGCCCCACAAGTCCTACAAATTGAAATGGACTACAGGGTCAAAAAATCAAATACTCCCCCAAAGGGAGAAAAGAAGAAAACTGAGGGATCAGGCAATGAATGCCTCTCGGTACAAAAAGCAGCAAGTACAACAATTGCCTTCGACAAGGATGACCTCCTGCTAGGCGAGACAAAGCACAACCGACCCTTGTACTTTACGGGGTACGTCAAAGAAATGCCAGTACACAGAGTTCAGATCGATCCATGTTCTGCACTCAACCTCATTTCTACTTCGGCACTCGAAGAGCTGGGCATCCCACCTAGCAAGCTGAGTCACACGTCCGTATCCATCTTCGGATATGATGGCATCGCTCAAAGGCCTATCGGCAAAATCAGGTTCAAATTACAAATCGGTGATCTTATTTCTGAAGTCATCGTGTATGCGATAAAGACCCCTTCATGTTACAATATACTCCTTGGACGCCCTTGGATACATGACAACGGTGTCGTCCCTTCAACTCTACATCAGTGCATCAAGTTCGTTGGCAACGATAGCTTGATACATTGAGTGTTTGCAGACAAAAAGCCCTTCAAAGGCAGAGATGTCCATTTTGCAGATGCTCAAATGTATAAAGATGGAAAAGAAGAACAGGAGGAAGAAACAATATACTTTGCCGACAATCTCCAGAAAGATAAAGGCAAGGCTCCTCAGCAATCACCGGAGGTAAACAAACCCTCCACCAAACTCGAAGTAAGCGGTCAAGCTCCCTTCGTTGTCTCCTTCAAAGCTCCAAAGCCTTTGGTAATCACTACCAAAGCAAAGAAAACAAAACAAAAGACTGGGGGCAAGTTCACTGTCTCCTTTGTGTCTATTATGCATCACACAGACTCGGAGTCAGAGTCAGAAGATGACATAGCATCAAGCCAAGCTGATACTCAGCAAGATTAGCCCACTCTCACTCCATTGGAGACAGTTGCTGACATAGAAGACCCTTGATGGACCCGAAAAAAAGAAAGGGGGAATCTTCCGTCCTCTCCCTCCGCACCCCGGGGGCTGTCCTGGGTCTCGGCGGAGGAGGGAAGATCTCGGGCATCGACATTTTTGTACGGGTATGCCAGATTTACTTTCTACTTGGAATTTGGAATAGTGATAATCCGGAGATTCACCTTCACAAGTGGAAAGAAAATCAATCCTTTTTTCTAACTTTTCAAATTGCATAAATATTAAGAAAAGAGACAAGTTTTTAGAATGCCGTAAGAGGCGTTTTTGTTTGTTTGCCGTGAAAGACGATTTTGCAGTGAAAGGCGTTTTTACAAAACTTATCAAATATGAAAGACAAGAATTGTGATTTCGTTTTGTCTCTTTAAGAAATACAAACTACAATAGAAAAGGAAGAAAAGGGATCTAACTTCTCAGGAGATTGTGGGGACACGTTAAGATCGACGGTCGTAAGTCATGTATGGGCTTCGCCGTCGTCCTTCAAATGAGAACATGTGATGCTTTGATTCTTTGGCTTGGCTCCTAACCTCGGTTTTTTAAAGGACAAGGACCAAGAGAAGGTCCTATATCCAATGAAAAACCAAGTAAACGGGCTGAAAAGCCGCGTTTAGGCCATGTTGGAGAAGGAGGTGACCATCGGGGGGGCGGCCCCCCAAGGGACGTTGATCACCTTGTGGTGCTTCCGGGAGCAAAGTGGCAGGACTTCGTCTCTCTCTTGGATTTCCTGAATTTTCAGAACTTGCACTTGGGATCTCTTTTTTTTCTCTCTTTCCTCTTGGAATGGACCTCCTTTTATAGGCTTTTGGTAGCCATGAGGTGTTTATTGGCATTGATAGCCATGATGAAGGAATTGATGAGGAGTTACAAGTTGATTTTGTAACTCCTTTTTCAAGGCTTGTGATTGGCCGATGAAGGTAGTGGGCATTCAATCACCTTTATGCTTCATGATGATGGGAGTTTCATTGGTTTAATGCCATGATTGCTTGGATTTGTAACCCCCAAATGTTTGGTTCTGATTGGGCCGTCCAAAATAATGAGTTAATGACTGCTTTAATGGGTTAATTAACGTCATTAAGTGGTTGCCAAGGCATGTGAAGAGTCGCGGGCCGCGCTGCGCCTTTTGAGATTCTTCTTGCAATCATCACGGGTGGATTCACGCATCATTTGATGTCTGATTGCGATGCAATTTCAGACATTGATTGATGTTGGCGGGCCGGTGACATCTGTCTTGTCGATTTCACGATCGGTCGGACAGAAAGTGCACTTTCTCGATCAGCCAGTTGGCGATCTTGAGGCGATCGGTGATGATTTCATGCTTTTGACGACGGATCCGAGATGTCGACGAAGATCAGTGGTTTTGAAGCACCAAACATTGGATTTTCAGAAAATCACAGAGGCCAGAACACCCGAAACGCGAAAAGCATCGAAAACGGACACTTCGGCGCAAAATCCGGCGACCCGGATTTCCAGGGTCGCCGGCGACCTTGGGCCAAGGTTGCCGGCGACCATGGGGCTTTCGCCCGTTTGGTCGCCGAGCGTCGTTTCGGCCGTTTTTTCGTCTTTTTCTTCCCTTTTTTCTTCTGTATTTTTCTTGACATTTTTCCTCAAATATTGACTTGATTTTCTTGAAGAAATCTTGACGAGAACCCTCGCGAAATCGGAGCACAAAGTTTCCTATTTTTCGGGAAAGCCGAGGACTTTGTAGCCGATTTTCCGTCAAGCGTCGAAACTAGGTCAAACGATGTCGGAATGACCTGAAAATTGAGGTGAAGCTTCTTGAGCAGTGGATAAGACCAACCATGGGCTTTTATTTGAGTTTTGAAGCCGTTTGGGGTCCCATCGATGCTTCACTTGATTTTGCTGCGGGGAAAATGCCGAGCTTTGATATGTGGTCAAACGATGTCCGATTGACCTGAAATTTGACGGGGAGCCTATTGGAGTCATTTTGAGACGTTCCATGGGCTCCGTTTTGGATGTCATGGTCCCGGTTGCTCCGCCGCCGGTAGGATTGATTTTCTCTCGGAGCATCGAAACCTGGTCAAACGTTGTCGGAATGACCTGAAATTTGACGTGCAGCCTTTTGGAAGCATGTTGAAGCCACTCATGTATTTTGTTTGATGAGTGATGGCTTCGGTGGTTTCTGCCGCCGGGAGGCTTGATTTTGCTGCTCGAGCATTGATGAAGGGTCAAACGTTGTCGGTTTGACTTGAAATTTGGCATGGAGCCCTTTGGAGACCTTCTGGAGTCATCCGTAGGCTTTGATCAAAGTTTTGGTGTCTTTGATGATGTCGCCGCCGGGAGCGCTTGTTTAGCTGTCGGAGCGGTGAAGTTAGGCCAAACGATGTCGGAATGACCCGAAACCTCAGGTGTACCCCTCTCTTAGCTGTCTTGAAGGACCTCTCAGTATCTGTCTGATTCTGACAAAATCTGATGCTTGAAGTAGCCTTGCCTATTTTTAGCAGGATGCAGCTTCAGGAGGCTTCTCGATGTTGAGGAGACATAGTGACTTTTTTGGTGTCAACAACCCTACGTCGGCTTCCTTTGTTATTCCGGCAGCTTCGCTAAAAGAAAAAGCAATCTTCTTCCATAGATCAGGAGCATCTCCACTGAACTCTCTGCTTGAACCTTTCCAAAATGAAGGTATGCCTCAGCTATCCCTGTATAGTCTGATGGCTCAAGCTATCATGAAGAAAATGGGCTACGATGCTCAGAATACGACTGGTTTGGGAGGTGGCCGTGGTATTCTCACACCATTGGAACCCACCCTGATCAAAAGTCAACCAGAAGATTGGAAAATCCACCTTCATAAAGGCAAGTCTTCATATGGGTTGGGGTATGATCCTACCGCTCTTATGAGACAGTTGACACCATGGCTACAAAGTCGCTTTACCGACCAAGCCTCAACATCTCATGAAGACATCGATATCCCTAGATATCTCCTTGAGGAGTTATTCGTCAAAAATCCAGAAAGATCCTCCAATTGGTATGACTTCTCTAATAATAAAGAGGAATTGCCCGATGACATAGACGCACGGTTCTCTGACCCAGAAGAATCATCGTTTCCAAAAGAAGTACCCTACTTCAACCCAATTCCAGCAAATGATTGGGACCATCTCATTGCAAGCCTTGAGAAGGACACTGATCAAGAAGATCCATGGACAGAAACAGAGCCTCAGTCTGAAAATGTCTCTGGCACTCCAGAAGGTCTTGTTGAGTTGGAAGCCTCCGAAAATACTGTGGAGGAACCACCTTCAAACCTTTCGACAAAAGACCCTGTTCAAAAGATAAACTTAGGAACACCTGATAACCCACGTCCTGTATTTATAAGCAAGAATATAAAGGATGATGAGTTACCCGAGTATATCTCTTTTCTTCGTGAGTTCGTTGATTGCTTTGCATGGTCTTATGCCGAAATGCCTGGCTTGGATCCCAAAGTAGGAGTCCACAAGCTCAACTTGCAAAAAGAAATCAAGCTTGTCAAACAAGGCCAAAGAAGATTCCGTCCCGACGTGATGGACAAAATTGAATAAGAAGTTCAGAAACTCAAAAACGTTGGCTTCATCCGCGAGGAGCAGCATCCTGAATGGTTGGCCAACATTGTCCCCGTGACAAAGAAAAATGGGCAGATAAGGGTCTGTATCGACTACAGAGACCTGAATAATGCATGTCCTAAAGATGAATTCCCGCTCCCCATACCAGAGGTGATGATTGACAACACCTATGGGTTCGAGCGAATGACATTTATGGATGGATTCTCTGGCTACAATCAGATAAAGATGCATCCTGAAGATGAAAGGCATACGTCATTTCGCACACCATTTGGCGTGTATTGCTACACTGTCATGCCATTTGGTCTGAAAAATACAGGTGCAACATATCAGAGGGCTATGATGAAAATATTCCAAGATATGCAGCACAAGACAGTCGAATGCTATGTTGACGACCTCGCCATCAAAAGCAGAAGAAAAGAAGACCATCTCGATGATCTTCGAGAAGTAGTCTTCCTCCGACTTCGCAAACACAAATTGCGGTGAATCCACTAAAGTGCTTCTTCGGTGTCTCATCGGATAAGTTTCTCGGATTCATAGTACGGAAAGCTGGAATAGAACTTGACCCTACCAAAGTCAAGGTTATCCTGGAAATGCCATCTCCCAGAACCCTAAGAGAATTAAAAGGACTTCAAGGAAGGATAGCCTACATTCGACGGTTCATCTCCAATCTATCAGGGAAATGCCGTCCATTCTCTCGCCTGATGAAGAAAGGCGTCGACTTTGTCTGGGATGCTGAATGTGAAAATACATTTCAAGACATCAAAGCATACCTCACCAAACCTCCAGTACTGGCTGCCCCCACAACTGGAAAACCATTTATCTTGTATACAAGTGCTCTCGACCACTCTTTGGGTGCTCTGCTCCCACAAGAAAACGACGATGGAAAAGAAGCTGCTCTATATTACCTTAGCCGCATGTTGGTAGGTGCAGAGCATCGCTACTCCCTAGTCGAAAAAGAATGCCTTGCAGTGATGTTCGCTGTACAAAAGCTGCGTCACTATCTGCTGTCGAACACAGTCTACCTGATTTCGAGGGTCAACCTCCTAAAGGTCCTTGTCACAAAGGCAGGTGCTCTCAATGCCCGACTGGCAAAATGGTTCATTCTTCTATCACAGTTTGATATTAGGTATGTGCCGCAAAAAGCAATCAAAGGATAAGCTCTAGCAGACTTCCTTGCAGAGCATCCATTGCCTAAAGATTCTCCACTCAGGGATGATCTCTCAGACGAATTTGTCTACAACGTGGAAACTTCCTTATCAAATGCTTCCTGGGACATGTACTTTGACGGTGCAACCAGGACAAATGAAAATGGAAAGCAAATATCGGGAATTGGCATCCTCTTTGTCAGTCCCGACAAATACATGATCCCACACGCCTTCTCGCTACTGGAACCATGTTCAAACAATGCAGCTGAGTACTAAGCCCTGATTGTAGGATTGAAACTCGCCCTCGAATCCGGCATCACCATGCTGGAAGCTTTTGGGGACTCTCAACTGATCGTCAACCAGATGAATCAGAAATATGAAGTCAAGAAGCTTGATCTGCTACCTTACTACAACAAGGCGCAGTCGCTTCGACAAAAATTCAACATCTGTCATATCACCCACATCCTCAGAGGTGAAAACATCCGTGCAGTTGCCCTGGTCGGACTTGCCGCTTCCATGGCAATCCAAGAAGGGGAAAACATGCAAGTCACAGTGTATCAAAGAAGGATTCTCCCTCCTCTCAACACACACCAAGCAGTTGCTGAATGCCACCAAGTGGTTGGAAGTCGGATGTCAATCCTCAAACCTCCGATTGGCAACTGGAGAGATCCGTTCATTGATTACATCATGTTCGGAATCCTACCTGAAGATCCAAAAGAGCGGGAAAGTATCCAAAGACGAGCCCCAAACTTTCATTTGGATATACCTTCAAAAGCACTTTACAGAATATCCTTCAACAGAGTACTCCTTCGCTGCTTGTCATAACAAGAGGCTGAGGAAACTCTCAAAGAAGTACATGCCGGTCTTTGTGGAGCCCATCAGGCTGGCCCTAAGCTCTACAACCAGATAAAAAGGCTAGGTTATTATTGGCCTACCATGGTAGCTGATGCAATACAATTTGCCAAGCACTGCCAAAAATGCTAGATTCAGGGAGATTATGTCCACATGCCTCCAGAATGGCTACATCCAACAGCAATCTCATGGCCTTTTGAAGCTTAGGGTATGGACATCGTAGGTCCTATTTCTCCCCCATCAAGCAAAGGTCATCGCTTCATCTTCGCCGCTACGGATTATTTCTCCAAGTGGTCAGAAGCATTTGCGCTCAGCGAAATGAAGACTTCATCAGTCCTTCAGTTCCTGTGTACCAACATTATTTGTTGCTTCGGCATACCTAAAAGATCCGTCCATGATAATGGACCACAATTCTGGGACCATAGATTTTACAGGTTTTGCGACGAGTACAAAATCCAAAGTTGTCCTTCGACTCCATATAATCCAGCAGCGAATGGACTAGCAGAAGCCTTCAACAAGACACTCTGCAAAATTCTCAAGAAAATGGTCTCTAGTCACAAAAGAGACTGGGGCGACAAACTACTAGAAGCTTTGTGGGCCTATCAGACCACCGTTCGAGGACCAACTCATAGTACACCATTCTCCTTGGTCTATGGATGCGAAGTTGTTGTCCCTTTGGAAGTACAAATTCCTTCCTTAAGGGTATCTCTGCAAAATGACATGACGCAAAAAAGCAATGTCGAATTGAGACTCCAAGAGCTGGATAATCTCCATGAAAGACGGCTCGAAGCCCTACAAAGCATTGAGTTGTACCAAGCACGCATGGTAGGATCTTTCGACAAGAAGGTCAGGCAACGCGCCTACAAAAAGGGTAACTTGGTTCTTGCAGTAAAAAGACCCATAGTCTTTGCCCATAAATCCAAAGGCAAATTTGAACCAAAATGGGAAGGACCCTTCGTCATCGACAAAGTCTTCTCCAACGGTGCATACGCTCTTCTAAACATGGAAGGAGATAGATATATGCTACCCATCAACGGCAAGTTCTTGAAGCGGTACTACCCTTGAAGACTTCCTCAAACGGGTCAGAGCGATATCTACACGGCCAAAGCCTATTTCCAAGGTACTTGCTCGTCAAACCCACCCCTTTTGAAATTTTCATCTTTATGTTGAGATTTCCAAAAAAAAAAACTTTCTCAAAACAATGCTTGCTTTCATCGTTTCATTGTTAAAAAAAAATCAATCAAATCCAAAAATCCAAGTTTAGGAGCCTCTTCCCGGACTTGACCAAAATTTCGATCCTTGAACCCAAAATTCATGGTTTGAAACAAAAATCGGGACTTAGGAATTTTCACCCTAGACTGCCTCGGCTTTTACAACCAAAATGGTTTTAAGTCAAAATTTATGACCCTCGTGTCTTTAAACAAAAAAAAAAAGTTTTTTAGAAACCACGGGGAAGCGACACTTAGTCGATACTCGCAAAAACCAAAAAACCGGAAGGATGCGAACCCCATTCGATACTTCCAAAAACCCAAAAAACCGCAAGGAAGCGAATCCCATTCGATACTTGCAAAATTTCAAAAATCGTGGAAAAGCAACAAACCAGTTGATATCCACAACTCAAAATTCAAAAAACGTGGAGAAGCAACATACCAGTTGATATCACAACCCAAATTTCAAAAATTGTGGAGAAGCAACATACCAATTGATATCCACAACCCAAATTTCAAAAAATCGTGGAGAAGCAATATACCGGTTGATATCCACAACCCAAATTTCAAAAATCGTGGAGAAGCAACATACCAGTTGATATCCACAACCCAAATTTCAAAAATCGTGGAGACGCAATATTCCAGCTGCTATCCACAACCCAAATTTTAAATGGTTCGAGAAAACCTCAAATTTCAAAAATCGCGGGGAAACGACACCAAGTCAATACCCGCAAAACCAAAAGTTTTGGGAAAAGCAGGGAAGTGACGCTTAGTCGATACTTGCACCCCAATTCGCGAGGAAGCGACATTCCATCGATACTCGCAAAACCCAGCCCGCGAGGAAGTGACATTCCATCAATACTCGCAAAACCGAATGAGCAAGGAAGCGACATTCCATCGATACTTGCAAGACCATTCAACGGGGAGGCGACATTTAGTTGATACCTGCATTTTGAAAACCAAAATCCGGCATAAACGCCAAAATCTGGCTATAAATGCCAAAATTCGGCTATAAATGCCAAAACAAACAAATTTTTTTTTTTGGCTATAAACGCCAAAATCGGCTTTCATGTCAACAAAACAAAACTTGGTTTTCAAAAAACTCGGCTATAAACGCCAAAATCCGGCTATAAACGCCAAAAGTCGGCTATAAATGTCAAAACAAAAAAAAAATTCCGGCTATATACGCCAAATTCGGCTATAAATGCCCAAAAAAGAAAATTTTTTTTTTCGGCTTTCACGCCATCAAAAAAAAAAAATCTTCGGCTTTCATGCCATCTTAAAATTTGGCTTCTATGCCATTCCAAAAATCGGCTTTCACGCCATCCAAAAAACTTTGGCTCTCATGTCACAAACAAAAAAACCTTGGCTCTCACGCCACAAACAAAAATTTTGGCTCTCATGCCACAAACAAAATTTGGCTTCCATGCCATAAAACAAAATTCGGCTTCTATGCCATTCCAAAATTCAGCTTTCACGCCATCCAAAAATTTTGGCTCTTATGCCACAAACAAAATTTGGCTTCCATGCCACAAAACAAAATTCGGCTTCTATGCCATTCCAAAATTCGGCTTTCACGCCATCCAAAAACTTTGGCTCTCATGCCACAAACAAATTTGACTCCCATGCCACAGACAAAATTAGGCTTTCATGCCATTCAAAATTTCGGTTTTCAAACCATCAAAAACCAGGCTTTTCGCCACAAAATTGGCTTTCATGCCCAAAACAATCATTTGACAAAAGATTTTCACAAAATGACAACCTTTTGATCAAATTCTTAAACAAACATTCCCATCAACTTTTGCTCAAAATTGTTTTCATCAATGATTTAAGTGAAAGAAAGGGGATACAAAAAATATAGTACCAAAACTGTTTATACATGGAGGTACCAAAAAAAAGAAGAAGGAAAAAGAGTTTGTTACAACTCAGGAGCTCAATCCGACATGGTCTTCAACCAAAGGTTCAACTCCTCAAGCAAACCCTTGGCCTTAACTTCCAAAGTTTTTAGGTCACGCTTCTTCAGAATGTGCCCATAAAACGCGGCCGAATGCCGTGACCCATCTACAGCACGAGGAAGTTCTTCCCAGAGGACCTGCCACTGCTCATGCTCCTGAGTCTTCCTCCGGACATTACCTTCAGCTTCCTCAACCTGGCGAATAAGAGTTCCCTCCTTGTCACGAGCCTCCACAATGGCGGTCTATTTGGCAGCAGCTTCTTCCTCTAAAAGATCAAGACGCTGCCTAACCTCAACGACCTCCTTATCAAGGCGGTCCAAGTCTTGCTTCAGCCCCATGATGGATAACTCGGTAACGTTCTTCTCCCGAACGATCTGCCTCTGAGTCTTCGTGACCTCAGTCAGTTCAGCTTTGACTTTGCTGGATGGCTTTATGAACATCTCATCAGAGAAGTCACCATCAGGGAAACTATTGGTCTTAGTCCATTTGCTCCCTAAGGCGATGACCTCCTCAACAAAATCTTTGGCGCTTGCGATGTCCAGACTGACTTTTTTGCTATCAGCAAGGATGTCCTGCACATGCTTGATCATGCCAAAACCAGCTTCCAAATGACCTGAAGAAAGAGTCTCAGCCCATGAGCTCAAGACAGTCTTCAACACCTTCCTTGCATATTGAAGGTGCGGTGCAGATGAGTATTCACCATGCTCTGGTGCCCGACTGCCCATGTCATGTTCCATTGGAAGAGTAATCAATAAACTCTTTTCAACGGAAGAAGCTGACTCATTGGAAGCAGAAGAAGCCCCTACTTCTGCATCAGCCGCAGGTATCCCCTGTTCTGGCTCTGAAGAAGACGGAGGAACCTCTCCTGCTGCTTCACAATCTGTCAAGGAAAAGACAAAAAGGTATGAATATAATCTTGTCCTTGTCAAAAATATATCAAGATTATTATTGCAAATATACCTGCTTCGACAACCGGCGGAGTACTCTCTGCCTCTTTGATCTCATCCGAAGCATCATCAAAAGTTACGTCCATGGATGGCTCGAAATCGTCAGAATCCTCTGGCAAGTCAAGAAAACAAAAGCTACATGTTAGCAAATGACCATCACAAACAAAAAAAAAAGGAAGAAAAAAAGAAGCCAAAGCAATCATACCAGGTGAAGGTTCTGGAACCACTCCAGAGTCCCTGGGCTCTTCCTCAGATGCCACGACTGGATCCGTCATTGCCTCATCGGCCGGAACCTCGGACATCACCAGGTCATCGTCCTCTGCCAAAAGAAAGAAAGCAGCGGATTAAAAACAAAAAAAAAATCTCTTACAAGAGAAAAGAAGAAACAAAAGGAAGAAAGAGGATCATACTAGCTGTCTCCTCTTCTCTGCTTCTTTTCCCCAGAGGCTCGTCAGCATCCGCAGACACCTCCTCAGCAATGGTGAAAGGAACTTCAATATCAGAAGGACTATCGTGCCGTCTCATGTTACGGCGTTGTCCTCTCCTCCTCTTGCCTCGGCGGGTCAATCTGCTCGACGATCCCGCCCCGCTATCAACATCAGGCCTCTCACAAGAGTCCTCACTGGATGGTCTAGTTTTCTCAGTAGACTCCATGGAAGCCTTCGTATGCTCTGCCTGTATCATAGCACCGATTTTGGCCTCCTCCTCTTCCAGCTGTCTCAAGACCTCACCAGGAATTCCTTGTGCAGCCCCCGATCTGATGATGTCCTGACCGTTGAGAAAGCCTATCTTGTGTTTCTCTCCAGAAAGGAAGGCCAAAACTTCCTCCCGACGGACACCATCCAATTTGCCAAGACCTTTCCCAGGAGATTGCTTGACATCGAGCTCTTTCCTGGAAAGCCCCCGGTACACTGAGAAGCTCTCCACGAACCACTTCGTGAAGCCAGCAGTTCGGAAGGTGGGCAGCTCAGGATAGGAAATCATGGCGGTAGTGTCCTCAGCGCTATAAAAAGCCCATGCATTTCTCCCATCCTGCAGACCTCCAAAACGCTTCACCATGCTCGAAGGCGCTCCAACAACGCCTTGAGAGAAGCCAAGCTGCAATGCAAAACGTGAAAGGACATACGGTTGGATGTCGACGAAAAGATGTATGCGGTACACCATCGTACCAACCCGTATGTTGAAGAGCCATCTCTTCTCCGCGTCTGTCAAAGCATAGTGTCTTCCCGACCCTGCCCTGGTCGAATCACGGGAGACACCAAAGTCAAAAGCCTTCTTCTGCAAACCCGGAGAAAGCTTAACTGAAGACTGCCCAATCTCGACGTCCTTAAATCGTCGGATCCTCAAACGGGCAGATAAAAGTGATTCGGGAACGGCTGTCCCTCTAGCTAAACGAATCATAAAGGGATCTTCGTCCTGTGCAACTCCCAAACAATGGAAGCTAGGACAGTGGTATACATACCACGAATAGAAGATGTGGGCAGAAAATACCCTATTCATGGGAAGCCCAAGCCGAACCGGGAAAGCAGCAGCCTGAAGTTCGGTACACAAATAGGAGTAAAGAGCAGGTACTAAAGCCAGCCACTCTCCAAACGCCATCTGACAAGCCGGAAAAATACAGTGCGGCCTGATGTGCATTCCATCTCCTCCAGCAAAAATAGCCTCACCCAGCCACTAAGTGAGGTAAACAACGAGATCTCTCTGCAACGCAATGTCGGGACAAATGGCATTTGTGCTTGCGAAGAACTTCTTTAAATCTTCTCGCATAGCAGCGATCTTCTTCAAACTTGATGTTTTAGCCCTAGCATCTTGGGCCATGCCATCAGAAGAATCCTTGCTGTCAAAAAAGTTGGAGCTGCAACTTCTCCAACTGCTGCACCTAACTTTCGAGCCCTCCTTCTCCTTCAAAAAATCATAGAAGGCGACGAGCTGAAAGTACACAAGCCTAAACTCCTCAGACTGCTCCTCAAGGACGCTGTCAATAGGCATAAACTCCTCATAGAGTTTGCCAAGGATAGGCAATCCGATGATGGCGCTCAGCTCCTTCAAAGAAAAACCAATTTCACCATTCGTCACAATGAAGGTGTTGGTTTGTGGAAGGAATGGCTCCAGCATGGCCATGAAAGCCTCATCGGAGAAAACGACGGTTTGCCGAAAAGCGCGAACTGCATCAAAAATCTCGGCCTCCCGAACAACGGCCTCGCCAATCCTCAAGGTGTAATCAGTCCATGACTCCCAGCTCGAGTCAGCACTGAAACGGCCACGAAGTCGAAAAGGCTTCACCCAATTGCTGCCGTCACCCCGAAAAATGCCAAGGCCCACCGGTCTCAAATCAATCGATGGATGGCCAGAACCTTGGTAGCCACTGGCTGGCATCAACATGTCGATACGGACAGGTGGCTTCTCTGTAAAACCGGATGGGCCGCCAACAAAAATCCCGATCTTGATCACACTGGTCCTCTTCACCCAGCTCGGAGGATCTTCCCTCTTAGGGCACGTGGGAGAAAGGCTCAGGATCGAGATGGTCCGATCAAAAGACGACTGGGTAGAAATAGTTCTCTCCTCACCATCTGCTGTGTAAGAGAACTGAAAACATCTCCTTTGGTATGTCAAGTCGTCGGGGACTGCATCACCGAAGAAGAAGGTAGGCTTGAGCACAACGCTCTGATCTTCAGTAACCCAAGGACGACCGCTTACCATGATCTTATAGAACTCCTCATCTTTGAGAGTGATCAATCGCTGTCTCATCTCATCATGATTGAGGGAATCGCATTCTTCCAAGTTCTTCTCCACAAACTGGACCTTCTCCCAAGCCTGCTGAACGGCCGCATTGGAAGATCTAGCAGACCGATGAGGTGCGTCAGTAACAGGACATTTACCCTTGTTCGTTCTAGAAGAACTACCTGCAAAAGATGGAAGAGAAAAGATCAATCAACATCAAAATGACAGAATTCTGCTACAAAAATTCTAGCAAAATTTTGATATGGTTCCGGGGCAATTCCAAAGAAAAGGAAAATACTCCGAAAAAGACAGGAAGTCTGAAGATGAGCTCAACATCGCTGCGAGCTCATAGTCAGTGGAGAATTCTCAAAGAAGGCTCGAACTCAACATCGCTGCGAGAACAAGCCAATCTCATCAAACTTCCGCAAAATCTGGAAAAGAGCTTAACATTGCTGCGAGCTTCAGAATCCAAAAATTGCAAACTTCCTCAAAATCCAGTAAGATCGAGAAAGAGCTCAACACCGCTGCGAGCTCAAAATCCCGATACTTGCAAAAGATATTCAGTTTGCATCATCATACTTCCAAATCCATTTACCAAAAATCATGCATCAAAAAAATATCATCATGCATTAGATGCTAGGAAAACCTTGACCAAAGTTTGACCAATTCCAACCCAGTTTGGTCAAAACCAATCAAACTTTGTCCAAGTCAAAAATCATGTTGGCTTGACCTGGAGACTCTAGCCTTCTATCTTGATGCATCAAAAAAAAGAAAATGCATACACATTGAAATTGCATAGCCTCATTATCATGGTGAGCAAACAAAGAAAAGAAAAAAAAACAGAGAGAAAAAAAATCTCAGCAAAAAAAAAAAAAAATTTTTTCTGGCCCACAGGCTGTGGCCCACTGCCACGTGGCAGGCCGTCCGTACAGCCAAAAGAAAAAAAACAAACAAATAGCAAAAAAAAAAAAAAAGAGAGAAAAACGCTGAAAAAAAAAGAAAAAAAATCAGCGTGCAGAAAAAAAAAAAAAAAACAGAAAAAGAAAACGTACACGGTGAAAAAAAAAAAAAGAAAACCGTGAAAACAAGGAAAAAAAAAAAACAAAGAAAAAAAAAAGAGAAAAAGCACGAAAAAAAAAGGGAAAACGTGTTTGGAAAAAAAAAAGAAAGAAAGAAAAGAAAAAGAAGAAGAGGAAAAAAAATGAAGAAGCTACTTCTACAATGGAGATTCTTGTGGAGAAAGAAAAACTTACTTGAAGCCATTGATGGAGAAGAAGAAGAAAAGCTTGGTGCCCTTGGAGCAAAAGCACTTCTTATCTTGGAGAGCACTCTTGAAGATTTCTTGCAAAAAGAAAGCAATGGAGCAAAAGAAACAACCCTCTTCCTTTTATAGAAGAGAGCAAGCCAAAAGAGGAAACAAGGAGAAAGAAAAGAGGTAAGTGCTAAAATTTAGCTACTTTCCCAAAAAGAAAGATATTTTGAGAGAATCTTTCCACAAAAGGAGGAAACTTGAGAAATTCTCTCCAAGTAAGAATATTTTTAGATATTCTCTACAAATATGACACCATATGAGATCTAAGCCATCTCCAAAGCCTAAGGTCCCATGGGTTAGCCCATATGAGCCAGGTTTGACCACCTAGGCACTAAAAGTGGCTTTTAGTCAAAATATTCCTCTTACTAAGAGCAAAAAAAAAAAGAAAAAGAGCAAAAAAGTCCCATGCCTCTTTTGAGTTGATGGGACCATTCAAAAAAAAAAAAAGAAAAGAAAGTCTCATGAGTTTCCAAAAATCAAACCATCCAACCTCATGAACCAAATTGAGCCAAAATCTTGAAATTGACATTTCACAAAACCAAATTCCGGTCCCCTAGCTCGCCACATACAGCTTGTTAGGTCACAAGACCGAAACCAAAATCAAAATCCAAACCAAACCAAAACCAAAAACCCAAATCTGACCCCCCACCTTGCCACATACAGCTTGTTGGGTCACAAGGTCAAAATCAAAATCAAACCCCGACCCCCTAACCTGCCACATACAGCTTGTTAGGCCACAAGGTCAAAAACCAAAATCCAAAACCCAAAATCCAAATACCCCATGTCATTTTCAAAACTTTGCCTTGAGATGGTACGTGATCCCTCTCACTACCATAAAATCCCCCGGAAACTCAGAAGGCCATTCGAAAAAAAAAAAATGCTCAAGACTCTTGGTCAAGTTGGAATCTCTCCTCCAAGTTTCTCTCCGAGGCACATCGACTCCAAAAAGCTACTCGTTGCTGTACCTTGAGGGGGCATTTGTTGACACCAAAAAAGTCACTATGTCTTCTCAACATCAAGAAGCCTCGTGAAGCTGCATCTTACTATAAAACAGGCAAGGCTACTTCAAGCATCAGATTTTTTCAGAATCAGACAGAAACTGAGAGATCCTTCAAGACAGCTAAAAGAGGGGTACACCTGAGGATTCGGGCCATTCCGACATCTTTTGGCCCAACTTCACTGCTCCGACAGCTAAACAAGCGCTCCCGGCGGTGACATCATCAAAGACACCACAACTTCGATCAGAGCCTACGGATGACTCCAGAATGTCTTCAAAGGGCTTCATGCCAAATTTCAAGTCAAACCGACAACGTTTGACCCTCCATCAACGCTTGAGCAGCAAAATCAAGCCTCCCGGCGGCGGGAACCACATAAGCTATCACTCATCAAACAAAATACGTGAGTGGTTCAACATGCCTCCAAAAGGCTGCATGTCGAATTTCAGGTCATTCCGACAACGTTTGACCAGGTTTCGATGCTCCGAGAGAAACTCAAGCCTACCGGTGGCGGAGCAACCCGGGACCATGACATCGAAAACGGAGCCCATGGAACGTCACAAAATGACTCCAATAGGCTCCTCGTCAAATTTCAGGTTAATCGGACATCGTTTGACCACATATCAAAGCTCGGCATTTTCCCCACAGTAAAATCAAGTGAAGCATCGATGGGACCCCAACTGGCTTCAAAACTCAAATAAAAGCCCATGGTTGGTCCTATCCACTGCTCAAGAAGCTTCACCTCAATTTTCAGGTCATTCCGACATCGTTTGACCTAGTTTCGACTCTTGACGGAAAATCGGCTACAAAGTCTTCGGCTTTCCCGAAAAATGGGAAACTTTGTGCTCCGATTTCGTGTTGGTTTTCGTCAAGTTTTCTCTAAGAAAATGAAGTCAATAATTGAGGAAAAATCTCAAGAAAAATACAGAAGAAAAAAGGAATGAAAGAGACGTAAAATTGGCCGAAAACGAAGCTCGGCGACCAAAGGGCAAAAAACCCTAAGGTCGCCGGCGACCCTGCAAATCCGGGTCGCCGGATTTTGCACCAAATTGATCATTTTTTGATCTTTTTGCGTTTCGGGTGTTCCGGCCTCTGTGATTTTCGGAAAATCCAATGTTTGATGCTTGAAAACGACTGATCTTCGTCGACATCTCGGATTTTCTATCAAAAGCATGAAATCATCACCGATCGCCTCAAGATCGCCAACCGGCTGACCAAGAAAGTGCACTTTCTGTCCGATCGATCGTGAAATCGACAAGACAGATGTCACCGGCCCACCAACGTCAATCAATGTCTGAAATTGCACTGCAATCCGACATCAAACAATACGTGGATCCACCTGTGATGATCGCAAGAAGAATCTCAAAAGGCGCAGCGCGGCCCGCGACTCTTCACATGCCTTGGCGACCACTTAATGACGTTAATTGACCCGTTTATGACAACTTAATGCGGTCATTAACTCATTATTTTGGACGGCCCAATCAGATTCAAGCATTTGGGAGTTACAAATCCAAGCAATCATGGCATTAAACCCATGAAACTCCCATCATCATGAAGCATAAAGGTGATTAAATGCCCACTACCTTCATCGGCCAATCACAAGCCTTGAAAAAGGAGTTACAAAATCAACTTGTAACTCCTCATCAATTCTTTCATCATGGCCATCAATGCCAATAAACACCTCATGGCTACCAAAAGCCTATAAAAGGAGGTCCATTCCAAGAAGAATAATGATGAAAATAGATCCCAAGTGCAAGCTCTGAAAATCCAGAAAATCCAAGAGAGAGACAAAGTTCTGCTACTTTGCTCCCGGAAGCACCACAAGGTGATCAACGTCCCTTGGGGGGCCACCCCCCCCCCCACCCCAAGGTCACCTCCTTCTCCAACATGGCCTAAACGTGGCTTTTCAGCCCGTTTACTTGGTTTTTCATTGGATATAGGACCTCCTCTTGGTCCTTGTCCTTTAAAAAACCGAGGTTAGGAGCCAAGCCAAAGAATCAAAGCATCACATGTTCTCATTTGAAGGACAATGGCGAAGCCCATACATGACTTGCGACCGTCGATCTCAACGTGTCCCCACAATCTTCTGAGAAGTTAGATCCCTTTTCTTACTTTTCTATTGTAGTTTGTATTTCCTAAAGAGATAAGAAGAAATCACAATTCTTGTCTTTCACATCTGATGAGTTTTGTAAAATCGCCTTTCACGGCAAACAAACAAAAACGCCTCCTACGGCATTCTAAAAAAAAACAAACTTGTCTCTTTTCTTAATATTAATGCAATTTGAAAAGTTAGAAAAAAGGATTGATTTCCTTTCCACTTGTGAAGGTGAATCTCCGGATTATCACCATTCCAAATTCCAAGTAGAAAGTAAATCTGGCATACCCGTACAAAAAATGTTGATGCCCGAGATTTTCCCTCCTCTGCCGAGACCCAGGTCAGCCCCCGGGGTGCGGAGGGAGAGGACGGAAGATTCCTTTTCGGGTCCATCAGTAGCATTAATGAATCCTGGTGGTTGGTAGAATCCCTCTTTCTCTTGTTGTGGTTGTTTGGGGTTGAGAACGGGGTGATTGGTGGATGTTGTAAAATTTTTGATGGTGATTTATAGGATGTTTGAATGGGGTTTTGAGCCTCTCATTTAGATGAAGGAATGGGTAACAAAAGTGATTTGTAAGTGTGAAAATGGAAGGAGCTGAACTGTCCCCGAGATCAATTTCTGGACAGTTCGCTCGAGTGGACTTGAAAGGTCGCTCGAGTGAATCGCCCAGAGAAGGATTCGTGCCATCCAGAGGACAGTTCGCTCGAGCAAACCTTATCTCGCTCGAGTGAACCATCCCAGAATCCCATCCAGAGAGTGGTTAGCTTGAACGAACCATTATTTCGCTTAAGCCAACTTGAACTGGGCAGGTACGCTCGAGCGAACCTTAACTCGCTCGGGTGAACCCTTCCAACCATTCCAGAGACCACTCCGCTCGAGCGAACTATATCATCTGCTCGAGCGATGGGCACTGTTCACCTGGGGTTAGGTTGAAAGCAATAATGAAATGTTTATATGATTGGGAAAGGTTCATTGGGAATCCCCTTATGCCCAGGAGATTTACTAGGCAATGTATGAGGCCCGATTGAGAAAGGAACCACATCACAAAGATTCATTGAAGTTTTAGAAAAATTCACCAAGGTATATAAGGAGCCTGGAATGTCCCCAAACTCAAAGAGTACCAAGTTCATACCAATCGACATATGGGACCCCTATTCACCTTGAACTAGTCTTGAACCCGATACTTGTCCTGAGATTTCGAAAGTCCACTAGCATTTTATTGTTCCCGAATTTTGTTATGTACTCCCGAAATACATGATTTATGATTTATCATTCCTGAAGACACAGGAATTGCATTTGTAGCGTTTTACTAGTCCCGATGTGCATTACTGGATATTGAAAGGATACTTGTTCCTTGAGCACCCTCGTCCCGCCCGGTTTCATACTTGCACCTGATGTACTTTATTCATGTCTTGATTTCCGTTATTTGACCTATGAGTTGGCACCACTAAGCTTAGATAACCTTGTCGGTTTGATCCACTGACTTGGAGATCCCCCTCTTGTCCCGCCAGCTGTAGTTTGGATCCCGCTACCCGGTTATTACCGTGGTCTTGTCCTAATACCCCGGATTGCTACCGTGGTTCCTGATGCCCGGCTCTCTACCGTGGTCATGTCCCGTATATTATATGTATATGTATATTTTAGTTGAGTTTCCTCACTTCGGTGACTGAGATCAACGCCCCGATATGCTCTGTCACTTCGGTGATAGAAGACTTACCTTTGTGTGGTTGCCATCTTGCTTGTTTCTTGATTCATTGGTTATCTTTACATGTTTTATACTGCCTATATGTTTTTCAGTAAATGATTCATTTCTTTTATGAAAGTTATTATTTAAAGAGGTTTAAATGTTTTCCAAGGTAAATTTTTTTATTGTTTTATTGTTTTATCTTTTCACCCACCTGCTAAACCGTCGTATTTGACCCACTTTTTGGTACTCAGGTCCAGTCGTTGGTTTTCTCGAGGAGGAGCACGAGGAGGCGGTTGGAGAACCGCAGCGATTAGCTGAGTGGCATGTCGATGATGTCGTCTAGACATTTGGTTGTCCGAGTTGGGTAATATTTTGAGTTGTAGATAACCATTTCTTTGGGGATTTATATTTTGTTTATATTAGCCTTTGTTGGCCTCTATTTTAGGAATATAATTAACTGATATTTCGTATAAACACTTAACATTACTTTTGGGAATATGCTAATGATCATTGCTCATTCTAATAATTGTTATTCACATGTGTTATCAGTTTTGTTATATTGAGAATGAAATTGTGAATTTGATTTGCTACACGCTTCCACACTTAAACAAAAGTATTACGTTGTTGTGATATCCTCACCGCAGACACCTGTGGGAAATCACGTGCACGGGTAATATTATGTTCTTTATTGACTTGTGTACGCATTGTATGTTCTATGGTACTAACCATATCAACCATCCATATTATTCATACATTTATCCATCTATCATCACTCAGTCCTGATCCCGGATCAGGCCTACGGGCCCGGTCCGGGATCGCGGCATTTTGGTAGTCATTTCAGAATTCAATGAGTACTAGATTTCGGTTTAGTACTGCATATCATCCACAGACAGATGGGCAGTCTGAACCGATAATTCAAACTTTGGAGGATTTGCTTCGTGCCAGTGTGTCGCGACCCCGGACCAGGCCCGAGGTCCTAATCCGGGATCGGGACTAAGGAATAATAATAACAATGGAATGATAGATAAAGATAAATGATAAGAGTATGTTTATGTTTGATGCCAAAGAGTACATGGGTAGATAAAGAACACACATCACCCGTGCACGTGATTTCCCACAGGTGTCTGCGGTGAGGATATCACAACAACATGACATTTGTGTAATTGTGGAAGCGTGTAGCAAATCAAGCACGCAATTCATTCCCACAGTAATAAGACTGATTACATTTGAAATACAAGTATCAGAATGAGCAATGATCATTAGCGTAACCCAAAATACTGTTAAAGTTTACTCAAAAGATCATTTAATTACAATTCCCCCAAAAATAGAGGACAACAAAGATCAATATAAATAAAACAATATCCTCCAAATTAAAAGTTTATAACGACCCCCAAAATGTTACGCATCTCTCAAGGCAACCAGATGTTTAGACAACATCATCGGCACGCCACTCAACTAGCTGATGCGGTTCTCCGACCGCCTCCTCTGGCTCCTCCTCGGGATAACCGACAACTGGACCTGAGTACCAAAGGAAAGGGTCAAACACCACGGTCTGGCAGGTGAATGAAAGGACGTAAACAGTCAATAATAAAAGCATTTACCTTGAAAAACATATAAACCTGTTCAAGCAATGACTTTCAAGAAGTAAATGAATCATTTAATTGCAAACGCATATACAGTAGTAAAAACATGTACTGGTATCCAAGGGATTCGGGAAACAAACAAGATGGCATCCACAAGAAGCTAAATCCTCTATCACCGAAGTGACAAGAGTATATCGGGGCGGTGACCTCAGTCACCGAAGTGAGGAAGTGCAACAAAATTTACATATCATATATAATAATATGGGACGGGACCACGGTAGCAAATCGGGTATCGGGAATCACGGTAGCGAACCGGATATCGGGAACCACGGGAGCGAGCCGGGTATCGGGACGGGACCACGGTTAATAAACTGGGTGTCGGGATCCAAACTGCAGCTGGCGGGAAGGGAGGGGATCTCCAAGTCGGTAGATTAGACCGACAAGGTCATCCAAGCTTAGTGGTGCCGACTCATAGGTTAAATCACATAAATCAAGACATGTGTAAAACAAATCCAGCGCAAGGCTATAAGTGGGCAAGACGGTGGTGCTCACGGGCACAACTATCACATCATGTCGGGCACGCATTTCGGGACTAGTAAAAGGTACAAGTACAATTTCAATACTTTCGGGATTGACAAATCATAAATCATAAGTTTCGAGAATATAAAAAGAGGTGCCATAAACTTTCGAATATCCGGACAAGCATCAAGGTTCAAAACTAATTCAAGGTGAATAGGGATCCCGTATGTCTATTTAATAAAAACTTGGTACTCCTTGCGTTGGAGACATTCCGGGTTCCTTATACACTTTGGGAATTTCCAAAACCTCAATGAACACTTTGTGATTATAGTTTCGTTCTCATCCGGACTTCATATATCACTTAATAAATCTTCCGACACAACGGGGCTCCCAACGAACCTCTCACAATCATATAAATATTTTACTTCAGCCCCAAGCATGTCCCCAGTTAAACAGTACCCATCGCTCGAGCGGACATTTCAGTTTGCTCAAGTGGAGGAGTCTCTGGAATGGTTTTTGGGAGGGTTTGCTCAAGTGGACCTGCCCAGTTCAGGCTGGCTTGAGCGAAACACCAATTCGCTTGAGCTAGCCACACTCTGGATGGGTTGCTAGGAACGTTCGCTCGAGCAGACCAGGGTTCGCTCGAGCAAACTGTTCTCTGGAACGACAGGAGCCTCTTTCTGGGCAGTTCGCTCGAGCGAACAGTCCAGAACCAGTTCCGGGACAGTTCCGTTCTCTGCTTCTCTTCTCTTCCTACAAACCCATTTTTGAGGTTCCATTTCTACAAAGTTTAGAGGGCATATAAGCACCTCAAAACCATCATCAAATACCCATCAAAACTCCTTACAACATCCACCAAGACTCCATCCATTCATCTCCATCATTTTCCACATTCAATCACAAAGAAAGGAGAAAGAATCTACAATCACAAGGATTCATTAAAATCTAAGCAAGAAGTGAAAATATGATTGTAAATTGTTATTTACTGCACAATTGCCTAGTTTATGTTTCATTGTTATTCTTATGATTATATGATCGTCTTCATTCTGTTTGATGCATACATCCTGTGTTATCTGTATATTGTGCCTTGCCAGATCCTTGGATCTGACCCATTTTTTGTGCTTAGGTTTCGACCTTGACCCCGCGGATGACGCGTACTATGAGGCGCCTGTAGCCGGCGATTTTGAGTGGGGACCGGTTGACCAGGTGGTCGAACTGGAGGATGGAGCGTGATGGACCCTCGGAATTCCCGTCCTCTCCTTCCGCACCCCGGGGGCTGACCTGGGTCTCGGCGAAGGAGGGAAAACGCGGGTATCAACATTTTTGTTCGGGTATGCCAGATTTACTTTCTACTTGGAATTTGGAATGGTGATAATCCGGAGATTCACCTTCACAAGTAGAAAGGAAATCAATCATTTTTTCTAACTTTTCAAATTGCATAAATATTAAGAAAAGAGACAAGTTTGTTTTTTTTTTTTTTTAGAATGCCGTAGGAGGCGTTTTTTTGTTTGTTTGCTGTGAAAGGCGATTTTGCCGTGAAAGGCGATTTTTACAAAACTCATCAAATATGAAAGACAAGAATTGTGATATTTTTTGTCTCTTTACGAAATACAAACTATAATAGAAAAGGAAGAAAATGGATCTAACTTCTCAGGAGATCGTGGGGACACGTTGAGATCGACGGTCGCAAGTCATGTATGGACTTCGCCATCGTCTTTCAAATGAGAACGGTTGATGCTTCGATTCTTCGGCTTGGCTCCTAACCCCGGTTTTTTAAAGGACAAGGACCAAGAGGAGGTCCTGTATCTAATAAAAAACCAAGTAAACGGGCTGAAAAGCCGCGTTTAGGCCATGTTGGAGAAGGAGGAGGCCTTGGGGGCGTGGCCCCCCAAGGGATGCTGATCACCTTGTGGTGCTTCTGGGAGCAAAGTGGCAGGACTTCGTCTCTCTCTTGAATTTTCTGGATTTTCAGAGCTTGGGATTGCACTTGGGATTCATTGTTTTTCTTCTTGGAACCCACCTCCTTTTATAGGCTTTTGGTAGCCATGAGGTGATTGTGGGCATTAATAGCCATGATGAGAGAATTGATGAGGAGTTACAAGTTGATTTTGTAACTCCTTTTTCATGGCTTGTGATTGGCCGATGAAGGTAGTGGGCATTTAATTCCCTTTAAGCTTCATGATGATGGGAGTTTCATGGGTTAAATGCCATGATTGTTTGGATTTGTAACTCCCAAATGCTTGAATCTGATTGGCCCGTCCAAAATAATGAGTTAATGACCGCATTAAGTTGTCATAAACGAGTCAATTAACGTCATTAAGTGGTCACCAAGGCATGTGAAGAGTCGCGGGCCGCGCCGCATCTTTTGAGATTCTTCTTGTGATCATCACAGGTGGATCCACACATTGTTTGATGTCGGGTTGCGATGCAATTTCAGACATTGATTGATGTTGGTGGGCTGGTGACATCTGTCTTGTCGATTTCATGATCGGTCGGACAGAAAGTATACTTTCTTGGTCAGCCGGTTGGCGATCTTGGGGCGATCGGTGATGATTTCATGCTTTTGACGACGGATTCGAGATGTCGGTGAAGATCAGTCGTTTTCAAGCATTAAACATTGGATTTTCAGAAAATCACAAAGGCAGGAATGCTTGAAACGCGAAAAAGATCAAAAAACGGGGCATTTGGTGCAAAATTCGGCGACCTGGATTTGTAAGGTCGCCGGCGACCCTGGGCTAGGGTCGCCGGCGACCTTGGGCCAGGGTCACCGAGCTTCGTTTTCGGACGATTTTCCATCTTTTTTGTTCCTTCTTTCTTCTGTATTTTTCTTGACAATTTTCCTCAATTATTGACTTGATTTTCTTGAAGAAAACTTGATGAGAACCCGCGCAAAACCGGAACACAAAGTTTCCCACTTTTCGGGAAAGCCGAAGACTTTGTAGCCGATTTTCCGTTAAGAGTCGAAACTACGTCAAATGATGTCGGAATGACCTGAAAATTGAGGTGAAGCTTCTTGAGCAGTGGATAGGACCAACCATGGGCTTTTATTTAAGTTTTGAAGCCATTTGGGGTCCCATCGATGCTTGACTTGATTTTGCTGCGGGGAAAATGCCGAGCTTTGATATGTGGTCAAACGATGTCCGATTGACTTGAAATTTGATGGGGAGCCGATTGAAGTCATTTTGAGATGAACCATGAGCTCCGTTTTGGATGTCATGGTCCCGGGTTGCTCCGCCGCCAGTAGGCTTGATTTTTTTTCGGAGCATCGAAACCTGGTCAAACGTTGTCGGAATGACCTGAAATTTGACGTGCAGCCTTTTGGAAGCATGTTGAAGCCACTCATATACTTGGTTTGATGAGTGATGGCTTCGGTGGTTCCCGCCGCCGGGAGGCTTGATTTTGCTGCTCGAGCGTTGATGAGAGTCTAACGTTGTCGGTTTGACTTGAAATTTGGCATGGAGCCCTTTGGAGACATTCTGGAGTCATCCGTAGGCTTTGATCGAAGTTTTAGTGTCTTCGATGATGTCGCCGCCAGGAGCGCGTGTTTAGCTGTCGGAGCAGTGAAGTTAGGCCAAACGATGTCGGAATGGCCAGAAACCTCAGGTGTACCCCTCTTTTGGCTGCCTTGAAGTATCTTGCAGTTTTTGTCTAATTCTGACAAGATCTGATGCTTGAAGTAGCTTTGCTTGTTTTGTAGCAGGATGCAGCTTCACGAGGCTTCTTGATGTTGAGGAGACATAGTGACTTTTTTGGTGTCAACAAATGCCCCCTCGAGGTACAGCGATGAGTAGCTTTTTTGGAGTTGGTGTGCCTCGAAGAGAAACTTGGAGGAGAGATTCCGGCTTGACCAAGAGTCTTGAGCTTTTTTTTTTTTTGAATAGCCTTCTGAGTTTCCGTGGGAATTTTATGGTAGTGAGAGGGATCACACACCACCTCAAGGCAAAGTTTTGAAAATGACATGGGGTGTTTGGATTTTGGGTTTTGGATTTTGGTTTTTGACCTTGTGACCTAACAAGCTGTATGTGGCAGGTTAGGGGGTCGGGGTTTGATTTTGATTTTGACCTTGTGACCCAACAAGCTGTATGTGGCAGGTTGGGGGGTCAGATTTGGTTTTTTGGTTTTGGTTTTGGGTTGGATTGGATTTTGGTTTTGGTCTTGTGACCTAACAAGCTGTATGTGGCGAGCTAGGGGACCGGAATTTTGGTTTTGTGAAATGTCAATTTCAAGATTTTGGCTTAATTTGGTTCATGAGGTTGGATGGTTTTTTCTTTTGAATGGTCCCATCAACTCAAAAGAGGCATGTGACTTTTTTGCTCTTTTTCTTCTTTCTTTTTTTTTGCTCTTGGTAAGAGGAATATTTTGACTCAAAGCCACTTTTAGTGCCTAGGTGGTCAAACCTGGCTCATATGGGCTAACCCATGGGACCTTAGGCTTTGGAGATGGCCTAGATCTCATATGGTGTCATTTTTGTAGAGAATATCTAAAAATATCTCTTTTGTGTATAGAATATCTAAAAATATCCTTACTTGGAGGGAATTTCTCAAATTTCCTCCTTTTGTGGAAAGGTTTTCTCAAAATATCTTTCTTTTTGGGAAAGTAACTATTTTTAGTACTTACCTCCTTTGTTTCTCCTTGTTTCCTCTTTTAGCTTGCTTTCTTCTATAAAAGCAAGAGGGTTGGTTATTTTGCTCCATTGCTTTCTTTGTTTGCAAGGATTCTTCAAGAGTGCTCTCCAAGATAAGAAGTGCTTTTGCTCCAAGCTTTTCTTCTTCTTCTCCATCAATGGCTTCAAGTAAGTTTTCTTCCTCTACAAGAATCTCCATTTGTAGAAGTAGCTTCTTTCTTGCTTTGCTCTCTTTTTCTTTTTCTCTTTTTCTTTTCTCTTTTTTTTTTCTTCTTCTTTTCTTTTCTATTTCCCCAAGCACGTTTTTTCTTTTTTTTCTTTGTTTTTTCTTTTCATGCTTCTTTTTTTTCTTCCTTTTTTTTTCATTACTTTTTTCCACACGCTGATTTTCTTCTCTCTCTTTTTTTTTCAGCGATTTTTTTGTTTTCACGCTGATTTTTTTTTCTGTCAGCGTTTTTTTCTTTTTCTGTTTTTTTTTTCACGCTGGTTTTTTTTTTCTGTCAGTGTTTTTTTTTTTTCTCTGTTTTTTTTTCTGCACGCTGATTTCCCCTTCTTTTTTTTTCAGCGTTTTTTTCTTTTTCTTGGCTGCATGGATAGTATGCCATGTGGCAGTGGGCCACGGCCTGTGGGCCAGCATTTTTTTTTTTCTGAGATTTTTTTTCTCTCTTTCGTTTTCTTTTCCTTTCCTCCTTTGTTTGCTCACCATGATAATGAGGTTCATGCAATTTCAATATGTTTATGCATATATATATTTTTTTGATGCATCAAGATAGAAGGCTAGAGTCTCTAGGTTAAGTCAACGTGATTTTTGACTTGGACAAAGTTTGATTGATTTTGACCAAATTGGGTTGGAATTGGTCAAACCTTGGTCAAGGTTTTCCTAGCATCTAATGCATGATGATATTTTTTTTTATGCATGATTTTTGGTAAATGGATTTGGAAGCATGATGATGCATACCTAAAAATCTTTTGCAAGTATTGGGATTTTGAGCTCGCAGCGATGTTGAGCTCTTTCTCGGTCTTGCTGGATTTTGAGGAACTTCGCAATTTTTGGATTCTGAAGCTCGCAGCAATGTTGAGCTCTTTTCCAAATTTTGCGGAAATTTGATGAGATTGGCTCGTTCTCGCAGCGATGTTGAGTTCGAACCTTCTTTAAGGATTTGCACTGACTATGAGCTCGCAGCGATGTTGAGCTCATCTTTAGGCTTTCTGTGTTTTTCGGAGTATTCCCCTTTTCTTTGGGATTGCCTCGGAACCATGTCAAAATTTCGCTAGAACTTTTGTAGCAAAATTCTGTCATTTTGATGATGGTTGATCTTTTCTCTTCCATCTTTTACAGGTAGTTCTTCCAGAACGAACAAGGGTAAGGGTCCTGTTACTGACGCACCTCATCGGTCTGCCAGATCTTCCAATGCGGCCGTTCAGCAGGCTTGGGAGAAAGTCCAGTTTGGAGAGAAGAACTTGGAAGAGTGCGATTCCCTCAATCGTGATGAGATGAGACAGCGACTGATCGCTCTCAAAGATGAGGAATTCTACAAGATCATGGTAAGCAGCCGTCCTTGGGTTACGGACGATCAGAGCGTTGTGCTCAAGCCTACCTTTTTCTTTGGTGATGCAGTCCCCGACGACTTGACATACCAAAGGAGATGTTTTCAGTTCTCTTACACAGCAGATGGTGAGGAGAGAACTATTTCTACCCGATCGACTTTCGATCGGACCATCTCGATCCTGAGCCTTTCTCCCACTTGCCCTAAGAGGGAAGATCCTCCGAGCTAGGCGAAGAGGACCATTGCGATCAAGACTGGGATTTTTGTTGGCGTCCCTTCCGATTTTGCAGAGAAGCCACCTGTCCGTATGGACATGTTGATGCCAGCCAGTGGCTACCAAGGTTCTGATCATCCATCGATCAATTTGAGATCGGTGGGCCTTGGCATTTTTCGGGGTGATGGCAGTAATTGGCTGAAGCCTTTTCGACTTCGTGGCCGCTTCAGTGCTGACTCGAGCTGGGAATCATGGACTGATCACACCCTGAGAATTGGCGAGGCCGTCCTGCAGGAGGCTGAAATTTTTGATGTGGTTCGCGCTTTTCGGCAAACCATTGTTTTCTCTGATGAGGCTTTCATGGCCATGCTGGAGTCATTCCTTCCACAAACAAACGCCTTCATTGTAACGAATGGTGAGATTGGTTTTTCTTTGAAGGAACTGAGTGCCATCACCGGATTGCCTATCCTCGGCAAACTCTATGAGGAGTTTATGCCTATTGACAGCGTCCTTGAGGAGTAGTCTGAGGAGTTTAGGTTTGTGTACTTTCAGCTCGTTGCCTTCTATGATTTTGTGAAGGAGAAGGAGGGTTCGAAAGTTAGATGCAGCAGTTGGAGAAGTTGCAGCTCCAACTTTTTTGACAGCGGGGAGTCTTCTGATGGCATGGCCCAGGATGCTAGGGCTAAGGCATTAAGTTTGAAGAAGATCGCTGCTATGCGAGAAGATTTGAGAAAGTTCTTCGCAAGCACAGATGTCATTTGTCTTGACATTGCGTTGCGGAGAGATCTCGCTGTTTACCTCACTGGCTGGGTGAGGCTGTTTTTGCTGGAGGAGATGGAACGTACATCAGGCCACACTGTATTTTTCCGGCTTGTTATATGGCGTTTGGAGAGCGGCTGGCTTTAGTACCTGCTCTTTACTCCTATTTGTGTACCGAACTGCAGGCTGCTGCTTTCCTGGTTCGGCTTGGGCTTCCCATGAACAGGGTATTTTCTGCCCACATCTTCTATTCGTGGTATGTATACCACTGTCCTAGCTTCCATCATTTGGGAGTTACACAGGACGAAGATCCCTTTATGATTCGCTTGACTAAGGGGACAGCCGTTCCCGAATCGCTTTTGTCTGCCCGTTTGAGAATCCGACGATTTAGGGAGGTTAAGATTGGGCAGTCTTCAGTTAAGCTTTCTCCGGGTTTGCGGAAGAAGGCTTTTGACTTTGGTGTCTCCCGTGATTCGACCAGGGCAGGGTCGAGTAGACACTATGTGTTGACACCAAAAATGTCACTTTGCCTCTTCAACATCAAGAAAGCTGCATGAAGTCGCAACCTGCCATAAATAGGCAATGCAACTTCTCCAAAAAATCAAATCTTGTCAGAATCAAACAAAAACTGCAAGATCTTTCAAGACAGCCAAGGGAGGAGTACACAAGGAGTTTCGGGCGATTTCAGAATCATTTGGCCTAACTTCGCTTCTCCGGCAGCTAAATTGGCGCTCCAGGCGGCGACATCATCGAAGACGTCAAAACTTCGATCAGAGCCTACGGATGACTCCAGCATGTCTCAAAAGGGCTACATGCCAAATTTCAAGTCAAATCGACAACGTTTGACCGTCCATTAATGCTCGAGCAGCAAAATCAAGCCTCCCGGCGGCAGGAACCACCGAAGCCTTCTCTCATCAAACCAAGTGCATGAGTGGCTTCAACATGCTTCCAAAAGGCTGCACGTCGAATTTCAGGTCATTCCGACAACGTTTGACCAGGTTTCGACGCTCCGAAAGAAAATCAAGCCTACCGGCGACGGAGCTCCCCGGGACCAGGGTTTCCAAGACAGAGCCTGTGGATCATCTCAAAATGACTCCAATAGGTTCCCTGTCAAATTTCAGGTCAATCGGACATCGTTTGACCGCACATCAAAAGCGCGGCATCTCCCTCACGGCAAAATCAAGTCTACTGGCGACGGGACCCCAAACGGCTTCAAAACTCAAACAGAAGCCTATGGTTGGTCTTATTTATTGCTCAGGAGGCTCCACCTCAAATTTCAGGTCATTCCGACATCGTTTGACCAAGTTTCAGCTTCTGGCGGAAAATCAGCAGCTCTACGCGACAAAGTCTTTGGCTTTCCCGGAAAATTGGAAACTTTGCACTCTAAAAATGTAAGGATTCTCATCAGGTTTTCTACAGGGAAATCAAACCAATAAATGAGAGGAAATGTCAGGAAAAATACAGAAGAAAACGGCGACGAAAAAGACCGCAAAACGGACCAAAAAGGGGAGAAAAACCCCCAGGGTCGCAGCCCGCGACCCTGGCCCAGGGTCACCGGCTCAGGGTCGCCGGCCCATGGTCGCCGGCGACCATGGAAGTCCGGGTCACCGGATTTTTCGCTGGTGACCCATTTTTCCGTCCGTTTTTGCGTTTCGCGCACTTTGGCCCCTGTGATTTCCTGAAAATGTGATTTTTAGTGCTTGAAATTGACTCATATCCAACGACATATCAGATCCGCTGTCAAAAGCATAAAATCATCAGTGATCGCTCCAAGATCGCCGACCGGTTGACCTAAAAAGTGCTTTCTGTCCGACCGAACGAGAAATCGACAAGACAGATGTCACCGGCCCGCTGCTAGCTATCAATGTCTGAAATTACGCGGTCATCCGATGTCGATCAGCATGTAGATCCATCGATGATCATCGCCAGAAGAATTCCAGAAGACACGGCATGGCCCGCGACTCTTCGACTGCTCGGCGACCATTTAATCCAGTTAATTGACTAGCTTTATTGCAGTCATTAATTCATTTCTTTGGACGGCCCAATCAGAAGCAAGCATCCAGGAGTTACAAATCAATTAAGTCATGGCATTCAAGCCAAGAAACTCCTCCCATTATGGTAATTAAGGTGATTAAAAGCCCTTAATCTCCATCGGCCAATCAGATTCAAGGAAAAAGGAGTTACAAAATCAAGAAATAAATCTTGTAACTCCTCCCATTAAAGCCATTAAAGCCCATAAAAGCTCTCCTAAATGGCTACCAAAAGCCTATAAATAGGAGAGCATTCCATTGAAATGGGGATCAAAAAAAAGAAAGAGATCAGAGATCGAAAAGATTCCAGAGATCACTTCCCCAGAGGACTGAAGAAAAAGCACCACAGATCCAGAAATCTGAGAGAAAGAAAAAGAGAGAAAACTCTACTGAAGTTCGGCACCGGCTACCACTACAAGGTGACAAAAGTCCCTTGGGGGGTACTCCCCCCCAAGGTCCTTCGCCTTCTCCTCGTGCCTCCAATGGCTTAGACGTGGCTTTTCAGCCCGTCTACTTGCTTTTTATTGGACATAGGACCTCCTCTTGGTCTTTGTCCTCTAAAAATCTGAGGTTATAGCCAAGTCAAGCGAATCAAGAGCATCCACTGTTCTCATCTGCATGGATGATGGCGAAGCCCACACATGGCTTGAGACCGTCAATCTGAACGAGTCCCCCACAATCTCCTGAAAAGTTAGATCCTCCTTTTCTTGCTTTTCATTGTAGTTTGTATTTTTCTAAAAGAGACAAAAATCACAACTCTTGTCTTTCATTATTGATGAGAATTGTAAATCGGCTATAAACGCCAAAATCGGCTATAAATGCCAAACAAAATCGCCTTTCACGGCAAACCAAGAAAATGTCTCTTTTCTTAAATATTTGTGCAATGGAAAACTTGAAAGAAGTTGATTTCCTTTTTACTTGCGAAGGTTGATCTCCAGATTACCACTTGCAATTCCAAGTAAAATAGAAAATCTGGCACACCCACACAAAGAAATGTTGATGCACGCTTCAGCCCCCCGGGCGCGAAAGGGCCGGACCCGACGGCCTCCCACGTCTGCCGACCCCGGTAGCACCCTCGGCAGGAGCGCGTTCCATCAAGCTGGCACACCCGGTGGGACTCGTTCATTTGAGAACACGGTGCTCGGAAATGAAATATTTGCATATCATACTTTTTGCTCTATGCTTCTACTTCTTTTCCGGATTCCTTGGCTACTTTCTAGCTGGTAGCCTATGTTGGATTTTGCATCCTAAAAAAAATTGAGATGGGATTTTTTGGAAATTTCTATTTCTTTGCGTCGCTAGTCGACATCTGCCGTAACAACATGAGAGCCAGAATACGCTCCATGATCATCGGCAACAAATCAAAAAACCTGGGAGAACTCCTGGAAGCTTCTATGGAAGCCGAAACGGTGATTAAAGACCTCAACAGTCAGAAGTCATCAAGAAAAGAGCCAACCGCCATTGTAACCTCTAAACCAAAGAAGAAAGAGGTCCTCAATGTGCAAACCAAGTCAGCTCCTCAGCAACCAAAGAAAGTTGAAAACAGAGCTGCAGGTAAGAGACCTGAACTCTCTGATGCCTTCAAAGAGCGAGTAGAAAAGAAATACCCGTTCGATGAAGATGTTGACGAAATCTTCGGGGCTCTCGTGGCAAACGGCAAGCTCACCTTGCCTGAACCCAAAAGACCGAGCGATGGTGGCAAAACCAACGATCCTCGGTACTGTCCATACCACCAGATGGTCTCGCATCCTCTCAATCAATGCTTTGTTGTGAGAGAGAAGATAAACGAGATGTGGAAAAATGGAGTCATCACCTTTGACAAAAACTATGGGACTGCCTCTGTCAACATGGTGTCATGTTGACAAACATCAAAATCACCGAAGAAGAAGATCACTACTTCCTTCATGGTGATAAACAAAATTCAAGCGTCCGAGAAGCTGGTTCCCTATCCGACACCAGACGGACAACCTATATGGGTACATCCCGATCTCCTGGAAGATGAAAACTGGGAGATCGTCAAAACAAAGCCAAGAGCTCAACAGCGAAGGCAGGCTAGGAAACATCTCCTCAGGCTCAAACGGCAAGAGAAGACCCAGCCAAAACAAGAAGTCCATGAAAAGGCAGAGGCCTCCTCTACCACTTCACTTGGGGCAACAGAAACGTCCCTTCCAGAGACTTCAAAGGCGGTAAGAAACTTCACTCTCAATGATTTCATGCCACCTCGATTCAAAAAAGAAGCTATGCAGGGGGCATCATACTCTTGCAACTCGGTAGTTGGATTCTCCATTGATGGATTTGAGTCCAGCGACACCGATGATGGATTCTAGCCCAACTACACCGATGAGTGGGAGGAATCCCTTGAAACAGGAGAGTATCTCTCCGACGAAGAATGGGTTCCTGAAACTCACCTTATGCCAGTAATCTGGTATAACCCTTTGCAACCACAAGGATCCTGGTCTGATGATGAAGAAGACCAAGAGGCTGTACAAGAAGATGCTGTTAACCCAGCACCCGTCGTTGCTCCAGTGGAAATCAACCATGTTGAGCCACAAAGAGCAGACGAAGAAGAAGATTTGGCTCCCATGCCTGATCTTGAAGAATATGCGAGGATCTTGCAGCATCTCGCTCTAGAACAAGAGCAAGACCGCGTCAACGAGATTCCTCGCAACCCAGAGCCTGAAGTCCCTGAAGATAATCAGGTACATCCTCCCTCAAATCCTGAAAATGGAGAAAATTGCTGGGTAGACGATCCTCTTACATCTGAGGATGAGTCTGACTCCGAGCAGGCAACATCTCCTATCAGAGCTTCCTGTAATGTAATATATCGGGATTATAGCTCTTCCGATGCATCATCTGATGAGATCACTTACACACCGGCGACACCTAGCACCATATCTTCTAGGGCTACCTCGTCTCGCGTGACTTTCACAGAGATGACACCCTCTCAGGCTTCGTCCCCTGAGACTGTGACTTCAGAACTCACGCTCTTCCCGACTCATCATCATGAAGAAAACCCAACTTGGGATGATGGATGGGTCAACGAAGAAGAAAAGCTGCTGGATGTTGTTCAGGACTTGCTCCCGGAAAATGCTCCATGCAACACAATCACTGAGGATGGCAATTCTGCTGCAGACGCATCCTCAGTAAATGAGAAACAATAGCCTCTTGATCCTGAAGACAATCTTCTAAACGAAGATCCTTCTCAAGAAGTGCTCGAAGTTGGTAGAGGCACCCGCTCGGGCCGGGACTACCACAAAAATTACAACCAATCTTCCTTTACTTATGTAAATCCTTCGGGAAAAGATGTTGTAAGCGCCCCCAGTGGCAAAAACAACAATGAACATGCAGGCCCCAAGGAGGCTTTGAAGTATGACTTGGTTGAGCACTTCAAACACATACCTGCACGTCTTCACATCCTAGACTTATTGCGAATGTCTCCATGCACTCGTGATAATCTCATCTCAGAATTACAAAAACTGAATGAGGATGTCGACAAACATGCCCCACAAGTCCTCCAAATTGAAATGGACTACCGGGTCAAAAACTCTGAAACTTCCTCAAAGGGAGAAAAGAAAACTGAGGGATCATGCATTGAATGCCTCTCGGTGCAAAAAGCAGCCAGTGCAACCATCGCCTTCACAAAGGAAGACCTCCTACTTGGCGAAGCAAGGCACAACCGACCCCTGTACTTCACAAGGTACATCAAAGAAATGCCGATACATAGAGTTCAGATCGACCCAGGTTCTGCACTCGACCTTATCTCTACTTCGGCTCTTGAAGAGTTGGGCATCCCACCCAACAAGCTGAGCCACACATCCGTATCTATCTTCGGATACGATGGGAGTACTCAAAGGCCTATCGGCAAAATCAGGTTCAAATTGCAGATCGGTGATGTTATCTCTGAAGTCACTGTGTATGCAATAAAAACCCCTTCATGCTACAACATCCTTCTCGGACGCCCTTGGATACACGAGAACGGTGTTGTCCCTTCAACTCTACATCAATGCATCAAGTTCGCCGGCAACGACGGCATGGTACATTGTGTCTTTGCGGACAGAAAACCCTTCAAAGGTAAAGAAGTCCACTTCGCAGACTCCCAGATGTATGAAGGAGAAAAAGAAGAAGAGGAAATAGCACCCTTTGCTGAAAATCTCCAGAAAGATAAAGGCAAGGCTCCTCAAAAATCACCGGAAGAAAACAAACACTCCGGTAAATCCGAAGAGAGCAGTCAACCTCCCTTCGTCATCTCCCTCAAATCTTCAAAACCTTTGGTCATCACGACTAAAGTGAAGAAGGCGAAACAAAAGTCTGGGGACAAGTTTGTTGTTTCTCTCATGTCTATCATGCAAGACACAGACTCGGACTCAGAGCCAGAAGACGATGCATCGTCAAGCCAAGCTGACACTCAGCAAGTTCAGCCTGCTCTCACTCCGATGGAGACACCTGCTGATGTAGAAGATCCTACGTCTGCTACCTTTGTTGTTCCGGCAACATCACCAAAGCAAAGACCGATCTTCTTTCATAGATCGGATGCTTCTTCATCAAGTTCCTTGCTTGAACCTTTCCAAAACGAAGGTATGCCTCAACTATCTCTATATAGTCCTGTGGCACAAGCTATTATGAAGAAAATGGGCTATGACGCTCAAAACCCAGTCGGTTTGGGAGAAAGACACGGTATTCTTACGCCATTGGGGCCCGCCTTGACCAAAAGCCAGCTGGAAGATTGGAGACTCTACGGTCATGTAGAGAAGTCTTCATATGGGTTAGGGTATGATCCCGACACTCCCCTGAGACAGTTGACACAAAGGCTTAAAAGTCGATTTACCGACCAAGCCTCAACATCTCAAGTCCATAAAGACATCGATCTCCCTGGATATCTCTTTGAAGAGTCGTTTGACAAAGATCCAGGAAGCTCCTCCAATTGGTACGATTTCTCTGATGATGAAGAGGAATCGTCCGATGACACAGACTTGTGCTACTCTGACCCAGAAGAGCCCTCGTCTCCAAAAGAAGTACCTTACTTCGACCCAGTTTCAACAGGCAATTGGGACCATCTCATAGCAAGCCTTGAGAAGATCACCAATCAAGAAGACCCGTGGAAAGGAACAAACCCTCGGTCTACAAATGCCCTTGGAATCCCAGAAGGTTTCGTTGAGCTGGAAGCCTCCGAAAATATTGTGGAGGAACCACCTTCGAACCTTCTAACAGAAGATCCTGTTGAAAAGATAGACTTGGGAACACCTGATAACCCACGTCCTGTATTCATAAGCAAGAATATAAAGGATGATGAGTTACCCGAGTATATCGCTTTTCTTCGTGAGTTCGTTGATTGCTTTGCATGGTCCTACGCTGAAATGCCTGGTTTAGACCCCAAAGTAGCAGTCCACAAACTCAATCTTCAAGAAGAAGTCAAGCCTGTCAAACAAGGCCAAAGAAGATTCCGTCCATATGTGATGGATAAAATTGAACAAGAAGTTCAAAAGCTCAAAAGCGTTGGCTTCATCCGTGAGGAACAACATCCAGAATGGTTGGCCAAAATTGTCCCCGTGACAAAGAAAAATGGGCAGATCAGGGTCTGTATTGACTATAGAGACCTGAATGGCGCTTGCCCTAAAGATGAATTCCCGCTCCCCATACCGGAGGTGATGATTGACAATACCTGCGGATTCGAGAGAATGACATTCATGGATGGCTTCTCTGGCTACAATCAGATAAAGATGCATCCTGAAGATGAAAAGCACACTTCATTTCGGACTCCATTTGGCGTGTATTGCTATACTGTTATGCCATTTGGTCTGAAAAATGCTGGTGCCACATATCAGAGGGCTATGATGAAAATATTCCAAGATATGCAGCACAAGACGGTCGAATGTTACGTTGATGACCTCGCCGTCAAAAGCAGAAGAAAAGAAGACCATCTCAAAGATCTTCGGGAAGTCTTCCTCCGACTTCGGAAACACAAACTGCGGATGAATCCTCTAAAATGCTTCTTCGGCGTTTCATCGGGTAAGTTTCTCGGATTCCTTGTTCGGAAAGCTGGAATAGAACTTGACCCCATAAAAGTCAAGGCTATTCTAGAAATGCCCCCTCCAAGAACCTTAAGGGAACTAAAAGGGCTTCAAGGGAGATTGGCCTGCATCAGACGGTTCATCTCCAATCTTTCGGGGAAGTGTCGTCCATTCTCTCGATTGATGAAAAAGGGTGTAGACTTTGTCTGGGATGCCGACTGTGAAGCCGCATTTCAAGATATCAAGTCATACCTAACCAAACCTTCAGTGTTAGCTGCCCCTGCCACTGGAAAACCATTCATCTTGTACACAAGAGCCCTTGATCACTCTCTGGTTGCTCTGCTTGCACAAGAAAATGATGAAAGAAAAGAAGCTGCTCTATACTACCTCAGTCGCACGCTAGTAGGTGCAGAGCATCGCTACTCTCCAGTCGAAAAGGAATGCCTTGCAGTGATGTTCGCCGTACAAAAGCTACGTCACTATCTGCTTTCCAACACAGTCTACCTGGTCTCGAGGATCAACCTCTTGAAGGTCCTTGTCACAAAGGCAGGTTCTCTCAATGCCCGACTGGCAAAATGGTCCATCCTTCTATCACAATTTGATATTAGGTATGTACCACAAAAAGCAATCAAAGGCCAAGCTCTAGCAGACTTTCTCACAGAGCATCCATTGCCTAAAGATTCTCCACTCAGAGATGATCTCCCAGACGAACCTGTCTACAACGTGGAGACTTCCTCACCAAATGCCTCCTGGGACATGTACTTTGACGGTGCAACCAGGACAAATGAAAAAAGAAAGCTGATCTCAGGAGTTGGCATCCTCTTTGTTAGCCCCGACAAATACATGATTCCACACGCTTTCTCGCTACTGGAACCATGCACAAACAATGCAGCTGAATACCAAGCTCTGATCCTAGGATTGGAACTCGCCATCGAATCTGGTATCACTATGCTGAAAGTCTTTGGAGACTCTCAACTGATCGTCAACCAGATGAATCAGATATATGAAGTCAGGAAGCCCGATCTGCTGCCTTATTACAATAAGGCACAATCGCTTCTGCAAAAGTTTGACATCTGTCACATCACCCACATTCGTAGAGGTGAAAACATCCGTGCAGATGCCCTGGCCGGACTTGCCGTATCAATGGCGATCCAGGAAGGGGAAAACATGCAAATCACAGTGTGCGAGAGAAGGATCCTCCCTCCTCTTAACACACACCAAGCAGTTGCTGAATGCCACCGAGTGGTTGGAAGTCGGATCTCTATCCTTCAACCTTCAATCGGCGACTGGAGGGATCCGTTCATTGATTACACTATGTTTGGAATCCTACCTGAAGATCCAAAAGAACGGGTAAGCATCCAAAGGCGAGCCCCAAACTTTCATTTGGATATTCCTTCAAAAATCCTTTACAGGAAATCCTTCAACGGAGTACTTCTACGCCGCTTGTCACAACAAGAGGCCAAAGAAACACTTAAAGAAGTTCATGCTGTTCTTTGTGGAGCCCATCAGGCAGGTCCTAAGCTCTATGATCAGATAAAAAGGTTAGGTTACTATTGGCCTACCATGGTAGCTGATGCAATGCAATTTGCCAAATGCTGCCAGCTATGCCAAGTTCACGGAGATTACATTCACATGCCTCCGGAATGGCTACACCCTACAGCAATCTCGTGGGCTTTCGAAGCCTGGGGTATGGACATCATAGGTCCTATTTCTCCCCCTTCAAGCAAAGGTCATCGCTTCATCTTCGCCGCAACGGATTATTTTTCCAAGTGGTCAGAAGCATTTACGTTCAACGAAATGAAGACCTCATTGGTCCTTCAATTCCTACGCACCAACATCATTTGTCGTTTCGGCATACCTAAAAGATTCGTCCATGATAACGGACCACAATTCCGGGATCATCGATTCTACAGGTTCTGCGACAAATACAAAATTCAAAGCTGTCCTTCGACTCCATACAATCCGGCAGCAAACGGATTAGCAGAAGCCTTCAACAAGACACTCTGCAAAATCCTCAAGAAAATGGTCTTTAGTCACAAAAGAGACTGGAGCGACAAGATTTTTGAAACTTGTGGGCCTATCGAACCACCGTTCGAGGACCAACCCATAGCACACCATTCTCCTTGGTCTATGGATGCGAAGCTGTGTGCCCCTAGAGGTACAAATTCCTTCTCTGAGGGTATCTCTACAAAATGACATGACTCAAGAAAGCAATGTCAAATTGCGACTCCATGAGCTGGACAATCTCGACGAGAGACGGCTCGAAGCTCGACAAAGCATTGAACTTTACCAAGCACGCATGGCAGGATCTTTTGACAAAAAGGTCAGGCAACGCGCCTACAAAAAGGGTGAC
This sequence comes from Umbellularia californica, assembly GCA_028538565.1. Lineage (NCBI taxonomy): Eukaryota > Viridiplantae > Streptophyta > Magnoliopsida > Laurales > Lauraceae > Umbellularia > Umbellularia californica. Next base: position 34,274,154 of record JAPQWN010000005.1, on the reverse strand, counting down.
TTGGTTCTTACCGTAAAAAGACCAATGGTCTTCGCTCACAAGTCCAAAGGCAAGTTTGAGCCAAAATGGGAGGGACCCTACGTCATCGACAAGGTCTTCTCCAACGGCGCATATGCCCTCCTAAACATGGAAGGCGACAGGTGTATGCTGCCCATCAATGGCAAGTTCTTAAAGCGGTACTACCCTTGAAGACTTACCCAACTGGGTAAGAGCAATGCCTGCATGGCAAAAGCCTATTTTCAGGTACTTGCTCATCAAACCCACTCCTTTAGAATTTTCATATCAAAATGTCGAAATTTCTAAAGAAACTCAAAAAACAATGCTTACTTTCATCGTTTCATTGTTCAAAAAAAAAATCCAAATTTAGGAGCCCCTCCCTGACTTGACCAAAATTTTCGATCCTTGAACCCAAAATTCATGGTTTGAAATGAAAATCCGGATTCAGGGATTTCCACCCTAGTCCACCCTGCCTTTTACCGCCAAATGGTTTTAGGTCAAAATTTACGACCCTCGTGTCTTTAAAAAAAAATGGTTTTTCAAAAAAAACCACGGGGAAGCGACGCTTAGTCGATACTCGCACCCATCGGAAGAATACAAACCACGTTCAACACTTCCAAACTTGCAGGGAAGCGACATTTCGTCGATACTTGCAAACCCAAACAAAAAAAAACTGTGGAGATGCACATATCGGTTGATATCCACAACCCAAATTTCAAAAAAAAAAGGTTCGAAAAAAACCTAAAACCGTGAAGACGCAACATATCAGTTGATATCCACAACCCAAAGGTTCGAGAAAACCGCAAATTTCAAAAATCAAGGGGAAAACGACATCAAGTCAGTACCCGCAAAACAAAATTTTTGAAAAGCAAGGATGCGACATTCCATCGATACTTGCACCCAAATCTGCGAGGAGGCGAAATTCCATCGATACTCGTAACCGAATGAGCAAGGATGCGACATTCCATCGATACTTGCAAGACCATTCAGCAGGGAGGCGACTCTTAGTCGATACTTGCATTTTTGAAAACCAAAAACCTGGCTCTTTTGCCAAAACCGGCTATCAATGCCACCAAATCGGCTATAAATGCCACACAAAAAAAAACCTGACTCTCATGTCAAAACCGGCTATAAATGCCACAAACCGGCTATCAATGCCACAAAAAATTGGCTTTCACGCCGACAAACCAAAACTTGGCTTTCAAAAAACCCGGCTATCAATGCCACCAAACCGGCTATAAATGCCACAAATTGGCTATCAATGCCACCAAACTGGCTGTAAATGCCACAAAAATCCGGCTTTCATGCCAAATTCGTTTCCCCTACCAAAACAATCATTTGACAAAAGATTTTCACAAAATGACAAAGCTTTTGATCAAATCCCATTTAGCAATTACTTTCATCACAAAAAGATTTAAGTGAGCGTAGGGAAAACAAAAAAAAAAAAGAGTGTTCACAAGCACTGCAAAAAAAAAAAAAAGTACCAAAAAAAAATATATACATGTGGTACCAAAAGAAAGAAGAGTAGTTTCTGCTACAAAAAAAAAAAAAAATCAGGAGCTCAGCCAAAAATGGTCTCCAGCCAAAGCTTCAGCTCCTCAAGCAAACTTTTGGCCTCAGCCGTCAGAGTTTCCAAGGCACGCTTCTTCAGGAACTTGCCATGAGATGCTGGCGAATGCCGTAACCCTTCTTTTACACCGGGAAGCTTCTCCCCAGCAGTTTGCCATTGTTCGTTTTCTAGAGTCCTCCTCTCGAGAACTTGACCGGCATCTGCAACCCTGCGAATCAGAGCACTCTCCCTGTCACGAGCCTCTGTTATAGCAGCCCACTTGGCAGCGACTTGCGCCTTCAAATGCTCAAGACGTTTCCTGGCCTCCTCAACTTCCCTATTAAGGACGTTAAGGTCATGCCTCAATCCGATGATGGCTAGCTCTTCCAAGTTCTTCTCCCGAACTAGCTGCTTCTTGCTTTGTGTAGCCTCATTCAGGTCAGACTTAGCCTTATCAGTAGGGTCCAAGAACATCTCCTTGAAGAATTGGTCGTCAGGGAAATCCATGGTCTCAAACCACTTGTCACCCAGTGCAATGATCCTATCAACGATCGCCCTGGCACCTGTGACATCCAGACCAACCTCTTCGGTATCAGTGAGAATCTCCTGTACATGTGGGATCATGCCAAATCCGGCATCCAGGTGTCCAGAAAAGAGAGTCTCGATCCAAGAACTCAAAACCCGAGCCAGCACCTTCTTCGCAAATTGAAGAGACGAACTGGATGAAGATTCACCCTTCTCCGTTGATCGGCTGATCATGTCATGTCCCATTGAAAGAGTAACAAAAGAACTCTTTCCACTTGGAGCCACTGGAGAAGGAATCTCAGTACGAGGTATCTCCTCTATCACGTCAGAACTGGTTGTAGGAGTCTCTACCTCCGGATCGACCTCTGGCATCCCTTGCTCTGGTTCTGAAGAAAGCGATGGACTCTCTTCTGTCACTTCAAAACCTGCAAATGAAACACAAAAAGGTATGAATATGATCCTGTTAAAAAAAAATCATCAGGGTCATCACTACAAAGTACCTTCTTCGACGACTGGCGGAACACTCTCTTCCTCCATGAACTCATTGCAAGCATCATCAACATTTGCATCCATTGATGGTTCAAAGTCATTGGAATCCGGTGGCAAGTCAGCTGACAAGAAAAATGTTAGCAAATCAAGTCGCAGGCAAAAAAAAAAAAGAGAAAGCGAAAGAAGTTATACCAATTGGAGATTCTGGAATCATTCCAGAGTCCCTCGGTTCTTCTTCAGATGCCATAACCGGCTCCATCACCGCCTCATCGGTCGGAACCTCAGGCATTGCCAAGTCTTCATCCTCTGCTAAAAAAAGCAGCAGCAGGGTGAGAAAACAAATCAGAACATGGAAAGCCCCATGAAAGAAGCAGAAAAAGAAAAAGGAAGAATCATACCTTCACCGATGGTCTCTTCTTCCCGAATCCTCTTCTCCGGAGGGTCGTCAGCTTCCCCTGGCACCTCCTCATTGACAGTGAGAAGGACTTCCACATCAGGAGAGTCTTCCTCCCGCCCCGTGTGACGTTGACTCCTCTTCCTCTTACTTCTGTGGGCTCGCTTCCTAGAAGATCCTACCCCACTGTCAGAGTCAGGTCTCCCACTTGACTCCTCACTGGATGGTCTGCTCTTGCCAGTAGACTCCATGGAAGCTCGCCTCTGTGCCACTTGCATCCAAGTGTCGAGCTCAGCTTCCTCCTGTTCTAGCTGCTCCAAAGCCTCATCAGGTACTTCCCGAACAGCTTCAGAACCAATGACGCCCTGGTCACCGAGAAAGCCTATCTTGTGCTTCTCTCCAGAAAGGAAGGCCCAAACTTCCTCTCGCCGGACGCCATCCGACTTTCCAGTACCTTTCCCCGAAGACAACTTTACATCAAGCTCCTTCTTGGAAAGCCCCCGATATGCCAAAAAGCTCTCCGCGAACCACTTCGTGAAGTCGGCAGTTCGGAAAGTCGACAGCTCAGGATAAGAAATCGTGGCAGTAGTGTCTTCAGCACTATAAAAAGCCCATGCATTTTTGCCATCCTGCAAACCTCCAAAACGCTTCACCATACTCGAAGGCGCTCCAACAACGCCTCGAGAGAAGCCCAACTGAAGTGCAAAGCGAGAAGGTACATACGGCTGGATGTCGACGAAAAGATGTCTACGGTACACCATTGTGCCGACTCGTATGCTGAAAAGCCACTCCTTCTCTGCATTGGTCAAAGAGTAATGCCTTCCCGACCCTGTTCTGGTAGAGTCTCGGGAGGCACCAAAATCAAGAGCCTTCTTCCGTAACTCCGGAGAAAGCTTAACTGAAGACTACCCCATCTCGACGTCCCTGAACCGTCGGATCCTCATGCGGGTAAACAAAAGTGATTCGGATACGGCTTTTCCCTTAGCCAATCGAATCATCAGAGGATCATCATCCTGTGCAGCACCCAGCTGGTGGAAGCCAGGACAGTGGTATACAAACCACGAATAAAAGATATGGGCTGAAAATACCCTATTCATAGGGAGCCCAAGCCGAACCAAAAAAGCAGCAGCCTGCAGTTCGGTACACAAGTAGGAGTAAAGAGCAGGCACCAAAGCAAGCCGCTCTCCAAACGCCATCTGACAAGCCGAAAAAATACAATACGGCCTGATGTGCGTCCCATCTCCACCAGCAAACACAGCCTCACCTAGCCAATAAGTGAGGTAAACTGCAATTTCTCTCCGCAGTGCAATGTCAGAACAAATTACATCTGTACCTGCGAAGAAGTCTTTCAACTCTTCTTGCATGGCGGAAGCCTTCTTCCGGTCCTCCAGGGTCATGCTGTCAGAAGATTCTTTGCTGTCAAAGAAGTTGAAGAATGAAGAGCCATAACTCTTCCAACTGCTGGATCTTACTTTCGAGCCCTCCTTCTCCTTCAAAAAATCATAGAAGGCGACGAGCTGAAAGTATAGGAGCCTGAACTCCTCTGACTGCTCCTCAAGGACGCTGTCAATCGGCATGAACTCCTCGTAGAGTTTGCCAAGGATGGGCAATCCAGTAATGGCGCTCAACTCCTTCAAGGAAAAACCAATCGCACCATTCGTTACAACGAAGGTATTGGTTTGTGGGAGAAATGATTCCAACATGGCCATGAAGGCCTCGTCGGAAAAAGCCACGGTATCTCTGAAGGCGTGGACTGCATCAAATATCCCGGCTTCCTTCAAAATGGTGCCACCAATCAGCAGGACACGGTCAGTCCACGACTTCCGATCAGAGTCAACATTGAAACGGCCATGAAGTCGAAAAGGCTTCACCCAATTGCTGCCGTCACCCCGAAAAACGCCAAGGCCCACCGGTCTCAAATCGATCGATGGATGATCAGAACCTTGGTAGCCACTAGCTGGCATCAACATGTCCATACGGACAGGTGGCTTCTCTGCAAAACCGGAAGGTCCACCAACAAAAACCCCAGTCTTGATCACACTGGTCCTCTTCAGCCAACTCGGAGGATCTTCTCTCTTAGGGCACGTGGGAGAAAGGCTCAGGATCGAGATGGTCCGATCAAAAGACGACCGGGTAGAAATAGTTCTCTCCTCACCATCTGCTGTGTAAGAGAACTGAAAACATCTCCTTTGGTATGTCAAGTCGTCGGGGACTGCATCACCGAAGAAGAAGGTAGGCTTGAGCACAACACTCTGATCGTCCGTAACCCAGGGACGACTGCTTACCATGATCTTATAGAACTCCTCATCCTTGAGAGCGATCAATCGCTGTCTCATCTCATCACGATTGAGGGAATCGCATTCTTCCAAGTTTTTCTCCACAAACTGGACCTTCTCCCAGGCCTGCTGAACGGCCACATTAGAAGATCTGGCGGATCGACGAGGTACGCTTGTAGCAGGCTCTTTACCCTTGTTCGTTCTGGAGGAACCACCTGCAAAGGTTGAAGAAGAAAAAAAAGATCATCATCAAAATGACAGGATTTCGCTAAAAGAAAATCTGGCGAAATTTTGGCATGGTTCCGGGGCAATTCTGAAGAAAAGGGAAATACCCAGAAAGAAATAGAAAGTTTGAAGATGGGCTCAACATCGCTGCGAGCTCCGAAACTCCAAACTTTCGAAACCTCAAAATCTCCGCAAAATCAAGAAGGGCTCAACATCGCTGCGAGCTCCAAATTCCCAAATTTGCAAAGATTTTCAGGTATGCTATCATGCTCTCAAATTCAATCTACAAAATGTACATGCGTGAACATCTAGATTTGCATAAAAACGCATTATCATGATGAGCAAAAAAAAAAAATGAAACTTTCTCAAAAAAGAAGGGGGAAAAAAAAAGAAGAAGAAGAAAGAAAACAGCAAAAAAAAAAAAAGAAGAAAAAAAAAAGGAGAGGGGCTGGCCCATCAGGCCGTGGCCCACAGGCCACGTGGCCGTACGGACCAGATCCGTACGGATCTGTCCGTATGGCCCACAATAAAAAAAAAAAAAAAAAACGTGCAAAAAGAAAAAGAGAAAGAAAGAAGCACGAGAAAAAAAAAAACAGAAATCACGTGGAAAAAGAAAAAAAAAAGAGAACAAGAATAGAAAGAAAAGAAAAAAAAAAAAAAAGAGAGAAACTTTCTTTTTTTACCATCCTATTCTCTACGTGGAGTTTTCTTGAAAGAAAAAGAGAGAAAACTTACTTAAAGCCATTGATGGAGAAGAAGAAGGAAAAAGCTTGAAGATCCTTGAAGAAGAAGAACTCTTGGTCTTGGAGCTCTCTTGAGATTGTTGCAAAAGAAAGCAATAAGGGCAAGAGATCTAGCCTCCTCCTTGCTTTTGTAGAAGAGAGCAAATCAAAGAAGGAAACAAAAAAAAAAAAGAAAGGTAAGTGCAACTAATTAGTGACCTTACCAGAAGAAAAGGAATTAGAAAGATTCTTTCCCAAAAAGAAAGATGTCTTTGAGAGATTTTCTCCCAAAATCAATCAATGAGAGATTCTCTCCAACAAAATAGGAGATTGGAGATTCTTTCCCAAAAAGAAAGATACCTTGAGATATTCTCTCCCAAATTAAGGGAATATGAGAGATTCTCTCCCATAAAGATATTTTTAGATATTCTCTATCCAAATGAGATATCTTTAGATATTCTTTACAAAAATGGCCCCACATGAGATCTAAGCCATCCTAAAAAGCTTAAGGTCCCATGGGTTAGCCCATATGAGCTAGGTTTGACCACCTAGGCACTTAAAAAAAAAAAAAAAAAAAAGGGCTTTTAGTCAAAGAAAAATCCCTCTTACCAAGAGCATACAAAAATGGTTCCATGCCTCTTTTGAGTTGATGGGACCATTCAAAAAAAAAAAAGAAAAAAGAAAGTCTCATGAGTTTCCAAAAACCAAACCATCCAACCTCATGAACCAAATTGAGCCATAATCTTGAAATTGACATTTCACAAAACCAAATTCCGGTCCCCTAACCTGCCACATACAGCTTGTTAGGTCACAAGACCAAAACCAAAAATCAAATCCTGGTCCCCTAACCTGCCACATACAGCTTGTTAGGTCACAAGACCAAAGCCAAAAACCAAATCCTGATCCCCTAACTTGCCACATACAGCCTATTAGGTCTACAAGATCAAAACCAAACCGATCCCCTAACCTGCCATGTATAGCTGGTTAGGTCACAAGATCAAAAACAGAAACCCAAATCCACATCCCTGATGTCATCTTCAAAACTTTGCCTCGAGATGGTACTTGATTCCTTTCATTACCATAAAATTCCCCTGGAAGCTCAAAGGCTACTCTACCAAAGGAAAGATTGCTCAAAGACTCTTGGTCAAGACACAAGCTCTCCTTCAAAAATCTCTTCGAGGCACATCGACTACAAAAGTCAAGCAACCCGTCGCTGTACCTCGAGGGGGCATTTGTTGACACAAAAAATGTCACTTTACCTCTTCAACATCAAGAAAGCTGCATGAAGTCGCAACCTGCCATAAATAGGCAATGAAACTTCTCCAAAAAATCAAATCTTGTCAGAATCAAATAAAAACTGTAAGATCCTTCAAGACAGCCAAGGGAGGAGTACACAAGGAGTTTCGGGCCATTTCAGAATCATTTGGCCTAACTCGCTTCTCCGACAGCTAAATTAGTACTCTCGGCGGCGACATCATTGAAGACGTCAAAACTTCGATCAGAGCCTACGGATGACTCCAGCATGTCTCAAAAGGGCTCCATGCCAAATTTCAAGTCAAACCGACAACGTTTGACCCTCCATCAATGCTCGAGCAGCAAAATCAAGCCTCCCGGCGGCGGGAACCACCGAAGTCTTCGCTCATCAAACCAAGTGCATGAGTGGCTTCAAATGCTTCCAAAAGGCTGCACGTCGAATTTCAGGTCATTCCGACAACATTTGACCAAGTTTCGACGCTCCGAAAGAAAATCAAGCCTACCGGCGGCGGAGCTCCCCGGGACCATGGTTTCCAAGACAGAGCCTGTGGATCATCTCAAAATGACTCCAATAGGATCCCTGTCAAATTTCAAGTCAATCGGACGTCGGTTGACCGCACATCAACGCGCGGCATCTCCCTCGCGGCAAAATCAAGTCTACTGGCGACGGGACCCCAAACGGCTTCAAAACTCAAACAGAAGCCTATGGTTGGTCTTATTTATTGCTCAGGAGGCTTCACCTCAAATTTCAGGTCATTCCGACATCGTTTGACCAAGTTTCAGCTTCTGGCGGAAAATCAACAGCTCTACGCGACAAAGTCTTCGGCTTTCCCGGAAAATTGGAAACTTTGCACTCTAAAAATGCAAGGATTCTCATCAGGTTTTCTACAGGAAAATCAAGCCAATAAATGAGAAGAAATGTCAGGAAAAATACAGAAGAAAATGGCGACGAAAAAGACCGCAAAACGGACCAAAAAGGGGAGAAAAACCCCCAGGGTAGTAGCCCGCGACCCTGGCCCATGGTCGCCGGCGACCATGGAAGTCCGGGTCACCGGATTTTTCGCCGGTGACCCGTTTTTCCATCCCTTTTCCCGTTTCGGGCACTTTGGCCCCTGTGGTTTCCTGAAAATGTGATTTTTAGTGCTTGAAATTGACTCATATCCGACGACATCTCAGATCCGCCGTCAAAAGCATAAAATCATCATTGATCGCTCCAAGATCGCCGACCGGTTGACCTAAAAAGTGCTCTTTCTGTCCGACCGATCGAAAAATCGACAGGACAGATGTCACCGGCCCGCTGCTAGCTATCAATGTCTGAAATTACACAGTCATCCGATGTCGATCAGCATGTAGATCCATCGGTGATCATCTCCAAAAGAATCCCAAAAGACGCGGCGCGGCCCGCGACTCTTCAACTGCTCGGCGACCATTTAATGCAGTTAATTGACTAGCTTTATTGCAGTCATTAATTCATTTCTTTGGACGGCCCAATCAGAAGCAAGCATCCAGGAGTTACAAATCAATTAAGTCATGGCATTCAAGCAATGAAACTCCTCCCATTATGGTAATTAAGGTGATTAAAAGCCCTTAATCTCCATCGGCCAATCAGATTCAAGGAAAAAGGAGTTACAAAATCAAGAAATAAATCTTGTAACTCCTCCCATTAAAGCAATTAAAGCCCATAAAAGCTCTCCTAAATGGCTACCAAAAGCCTATAAATAGGAGAGCATTCCATTGAAATTCAGAGATCGGAAAGAATCCAGAGCTCGTATCCAGAAGAGAATCGAATCCAGACGGATCAAACACAGAAAATCCAGAGAAAGAAAAAGAGAGAAAAACTCTGCTGAAGTTCTGCACCGGCCACCACTATAAGGTGACAAAAGTCCCTTGGGGGGTGCCCTCCCCCCAAGGTTCTTCGCCTTCTCCTCCTGCTTCCAAATGGCTTAGACGTGGCTTTTCAGCCCGTCTACTTAGCTTTTTATTGGACATAGGACCTCCTCTTGGTCTTTGTCCTCTAAAAATCTGAGGTTATAGCCAGGCCAAACGAATCAAGAGCATCCACTGTTCTCATCTGCATGGATGATGGCGAAGCCCACACATGGCTTGCGACCGTCAATCTGAACGAGTCCCCCACAATCTCCTGAAAAGTTAGATCCTCTTTTTCTTGCTTTTCACTGTAGTTTGTATTTTTCTAAAAGAGACAAAAATCACAACTCTTGTCTTTCATTATTGATGAGAATTGTAAATCGGCTATAAATGCCAAACAAAATCGCCTTTCACGGCAAACCAAGAAAATGTCTCTTTTCTTAAATATTTGTGCAATGGAAAACTTGAAAGAAGTTGATTTCCTTTTTACTTGCGAAGGTTGATCTCCGGATTACCACTTGCAATTCCAAGTAAAATAGAAACTCTGGCACACCCACACAAAGAAATGTTGATGCACGCTTCAGCCCCCCGGGCGCGAAAGGGGCCGGACCCGACGGACTCCCACGTCTGCCGACCCCGGTAGCACCCTCGGCAGGAGCGCGTTCCATCACATACCTTCGTTTTGGAAAGGTTCAAGCAGAAAGTTTAGTAGAGATGCTCCTGATCTGTGGAAGAAAATTGCTTTTTCTTCTGGCGAAGTTGCTGGAATAACAAAGGAAGCAGACGTAGGATCTTCTATGTCAGCAACTGTCTCAAATGGAGTGAGAGCGGGCTGATATTGCTGAGTATCAGCTTGGCTTGATGCTGTATCATCTTCTGACTCTGACTCCGAGTCCGTGTCATGCATAATAGACACAAAGGAGACAGTGAACTTGCCCCCAGTCTTTTGTTTTGTCTTGTTTGCTTTGGTAGTGATTACCAAAGGCTTTGGAGATTTGAAGGAGACGACGAAGGGAGCTTGACTGCTTACTTCGAGTTTGGTGGACAGTTTGTTTACCTCTAGAGTTTGCTGAGGAGCCTTGACTTTATCTTTCTGGAGACTGTCGGCAAAGTGAGTTGTTTTTTCCTCCTATTCTTCTTTTCCATCTTTATACATCTGAGCATCTGCAAAATGGACATCCTTGCCTTTGAAGAGCTTTTTGTCTGCAAACACTCGATGTATCAAGCCATCGTTGCCAACGAACTTAATGCACTGATGTAGAGTTGAAGGGACGACACCATTCTCATGTATCCAGGGGCATCCAAGGAGTATATTGTAGCATGAAGGGGTCCTTATCGCATACACGGTGACTTCAGAGATAAGATCACCGATTTGCAATTTGAACCTGATTTTGCCGATAGTCCTTTGAGCGCTCCTGTCATATCCGAAGATGGATACGGACGTATGACTCAGCTTGCTAGGTGGGATACCCAGCTCTTCGAGTGCCGAAGTAGAAATGAGGTTGAGTACAAAACCTGGATTGATCTGAACTCTGTGTACTGTCATTTCTTTGACGTACCCCGTAAAGTACAGGGGTCGGTTGTGCTTTGTCTCGCCTAGCAGGAGGTCATCCTTGTCGAAGGCAATTGTTGCAATTGCTGCTTTTTGTACCGAGAGGCATTCATTGCTTGATCCCTCAGTCTTCTTCTTCTCTCCCTTTGAGGGAATATTTGATTTTTTGACCCTATAGTCCATTTCAATTTGTAGGACTTGTGGGGCATGTTTGTTGACATCCGCATTCAGCCTTTGTAGTTCTAAAATGAGACTATCACGAGTTTGTGGAGACATTCGTAATAAGTCAAGGATGTGCAGATGTCCAGGCATGCGTTTGAAGTGCTCAATCAAGTCGTACTTGAAAGCCTCCTTCGGGCCTGCATTTTCATTATTATTGCCATTTGGGGCGCTTACAACTTGCTTTCTCGAAGGATATACATAAGAAGAAGAGGGTTGATTGTAATTTTTGTGGTAGTCCTGGCCAGAACGAGTACCTCTACCAACTTCAAGAGCCTCTAGAGAAGGATCTTCTTTTGGAAGATCACTCTCAGGATCAAGGGGCTGATCCTTGTCATTTGCTGAAGACGTCTCTGTAATAGCATTGGCGTCTTCAGTGATTGTGTTGCACGGAGCAATTTTCGGGAATAAGTACTGAACAACATCCGACAACCTTTCTGTATTAGTCCAGACATCGTCTGTGAGATCGGGTATTTGGGACCAATCAACTGTGTTTTCATTGAAGAAAATTTCATTGGCAGGAGTATGATCAACCAGGAGAGGCTTGAGGTCCGATGTCATAGCTTCAGGAGACGAGGGCTGAGAGGATGATATCTCAGTGGAAGTCACCTGAGAGGATGTAGCTCCGGAAGATGCACTACCGGTTAGGGAGTACGTGTCTTCGGATGCTTCAGATGCACTATCGCCCTGAGCTATCGCATTATAAGTTATCCGGACAGGAGATGCCCCCAATGCAGACTGTTGGGAATCGGACTCATCCTCGGATGTAAGAGGATCATCGATCCAACTGCTTTCTCCATTTTCAGGAGTTGATGGAGAAAGTTCCCATTGATTCTCAGGGAATTCTGGTTCTAGATCATGACGAAGATCATTGATGCGATCCTACTCCTGCTCTATGGCAAGATGTTGCAAGATTCTTGCATATTCTTCAAGATCAGGCATAGGAGCCAAATCTTCTTCGTCATCTGCTCCTTATGGTTCACCGATGTTCGGTTCCACTGGAGCATTGGCTGGTGCTGGATCGACAACATTTTCTTGAACAGCGTCCTGGTCTTCTTCATCATCAGACCAAGATCCTTGTGGCTGCAATGGGTTATACCAGATTACTGGCATAAGATGAGACTCGGGAATCCATTCCTCGTCGGAGAGGTATTCTCATGTTTCAAGGGATTCTTCCGACTCATCGATATCACTGGCAGTATCACTGGACTCGTATCCATCCATGGAGAATCCAACTATCGAGTTGTAGGAGTATGATGCCCCCTGCGCAGTTTCATTTTTTTCTAGAGGTGGCATGAAATCATCAAGGGTGAGTTTTCTTACCGCCTTTGAAGTTTTGGGAAGGGATTCTTCCGTCGCCCCTAGTGAAGCAGTGGAAGTGGTTTCCACTTCTTGTTTTGGTTCCGCCTTTTCAAGGACTTCTTGTTTTGGTTGAGACTTTTGCTGCTGTTTGAGCTTGCGGAGTTGTCTCTTGGCCTGTTTTCGCTGCTGAGCGGTCGGATTTCTTTTGACGATCTCCCAATTTTCATCTTCTAAGAGATCGGGATGCACCCATATAGGTTGTCCATCCGGTGTTGGATAGGGAACCAACTCTTAGGATGCTTGAGCCATTTTAATCACCTTGAATGAAGTAGTGATCTTCTTCTTTGGTGACTTTGAAGTTTGCCCACATGACACCATGTTGACAGAAGTGGAGCCGTAGTTTTTGTCGAAAGTTATGACTCTGTTTTTCCACATCTCATTGATCTTTTCTCTCACAACGAAGCATTGATTGAGAGGATGTGAGATCATCTGATGGTATGGATAGTATCGGGGATCATTGGTTTTGCCAACATCTCCCGGTCTTTTGGGCTCCGGCAAAGTGAGTTTGCCATTTGCTAAGAGAGCCTCAAATATTTTTTCAACATCTTCATCGAACGGATATTTCTTTTCTACACGTTCTTTGAAGGCATCAGAGAGTTCAGGCCTTTTACCTGTAGTTTAGTTTTCAGCTTTCTTTGGCTGCTGAGGAGCTGACTTAGTTTGCACATTGAGAACCTCCTTTTTCTTTGGTTTTGAGGTTGTAACAGCAGTCGACTCTTTCTTTGATGATTTCTGACTGTTGAGGTCTTTGATCACCATTTCAGCTTCCATGGAAGCTTCGAGAAGTTCTCCCAGGTTCTTTGATTTGTTGCCGATGATCATGGAGCGAATCCTTGCTCTCATATTGTTACGGCAGATGTCGACTAGCGGCGCTTGTGGCAGTACATCTGAGCATTTGTACGCCATTGCTTTCCACTTGTGAATGAAGTCGTATGTTGACTCATTCTCTCCCTGTTTTAGGATGTAGAGCTGAGCCATAGTAACAAGATGGTCCTCACCTTGGAAGTGGGTCAGGAAGCGTGTCTCTAGCATAGCCCAGTTCTAGATGGAGTTCTCCGGCAGAGCGGAGTACCAATCAAAGGCTGTACCTTTCAGGGTACTTGCAAAGAGGCGAATCTTGAGGGCATCTTGATCAGCAATAGCTCCCGCCATGATCTTGAAGTGGATGACATGCTGTCTGGCTGAACCTTTCCCAGTATATGTCTGGAGAGTAGGTTGTTTGAATTTTGCAGGGAACGGAACCGAGTCCATCCATAGAGGGTAGGGTGGCATGATCCCATGTTCCTTCAATGTATCCTCTTCTTTTGTTTTTGCGAGGATATCGTCCACGTCCTTTTTGGTAAGGGCGCATGACTCATTGTTTTCTGCATTGGCCTCATCATCTTCATGATTCGGAGGGGTTTCATTGTTAGGTGGTGGATGCTGTAGAGTGAGAATAAGGTTTTCCATCAGAGCCTCAATTCTCTGTTGTCCTTGCTCCAATTACTGGATGCGTGCATTTACATCATCATGCTATGGAGGCGGCTCAGAACTTGTAGCCAAGACGTTCATCCCTCGGGATTCGAACGAAGAAATCGTCCTGGTGACTGAGCTTGGGCTCATTCTTCTGGATGAAGAATCTGAGGAGTGGTTACTCTGCTTAGAGGAGTGGAGGATTCTTCGGGATGTGTTCGAGTTCGAGAGACGCTGCGAGTCACTGGACACCTAACACTGATTTTGGTTGCTGACTTCTGGCATTTTCTGGTTTTGCCAACCATATGGACAGCAACGAATTGGTCGGGTCTTTCTTTTTCGACCCATTTGTTTGAGACATGGAGAGTAGAACACTGGGTTTTTTGTTTCTCAAGTCTCTTTTGTCGATATGCCGCACGACGATGCATACGACGAGCAATTTGAGCTTCAGTCAGCTCTGGCTGGGCTCTGGCGATGAAGGATATAGTCCCCCGTGCACAGCAGCCGAGTTTGTCTTCTTTGAAGCTGGGCAAGGACAGGATCTGGACGCGGTCCTTGTTGACACCAAAAAAGTCAATATGTCTCCTCAACATTGAGAAGCCTCCTGAAGCTGCATCCTGCTAAAAATAGGCAAGGCTACTTCAAGCATCAGATTTTGTCAGAATCAGACAGAAACTGAGAGGTTCTTCAAGACAGCTAAGAGAGGGGGTACACCTGAGGTTTCGGGTCATTCCGACATCGTTTGGCCTAACTTCACCGCTCCGACAGCTAAACAAGCGCTCCCGGCGGCGACATCATCAAAGACACCAAAACTTTGATCAAAGCCTACGGATGACTCCAGAAGGTCTCCAAAGGGCTCCATGCCAAATTTTAAGTCAAACCGACAACGTTTGACCCTTCATCAATGCTCGAGCAGCAAAATCAAGCCACCCGGCGGCGGAAACCACCGAAGCCATCACTCATCAAACAAAATACATGAGTGGCTTCAACATGCTTCCAAAAGGCTGCACGTCGAATTTCAGGTCATTCCGACAACGTTCGACCAGGTTTCGATGCTCCGAGAGAAAATCAAGCCTACCGGCGGCGGAGCAACCCGAGACCATGACATCCAAAACGGAGCCCATGGAACGTCTCAAAATGACTCCAATAGGCTCCCCGTCAAATTTCAGGTCAATCGGACATCGTTTGACCACATATCAAAGCTCGGCATTTTCCCCGCAGCAAAATCAAGTGAAGCATCGATGGGACCCCAAACGGCTTCAAAACTCAAATAAAAGCCCATGGTTGGTCCTATCCACTGCTCAAGAAGCTTCACCTCAATTTTCAGGTCATTCCGACATCGTTTGACCTAGTTTCGACGCTTGACAGAAAATCGGCTACAAAGTCTTCGGCTTTCCCGAAAAATAGGAAACTTTGTGCTCCGATTTCGCGAGGGTTCTCGTCAAGATTTCTTCAAGAAAATCAAGTCAATAATTGGGGAAAAATGTCAAGAAAAATACAGAAGAAAAAAGGGAAGAAAAAGACGAAAAAACGGCCGAAACGACGCTCGGCGACCAAATGGGCCAAAGCCCCATGGTCGTCGGCGACCCTGGAAATCCGGGTCGCCGGATTTTGCGCCGAAGTGTCCGTTTTCGATGCTTTTCGCGTTTCGGGTGTTCTGGCCTCTGTGATTTTCTGAAAATCCAATGTTTGGTGCTTCAAAACCACTGATCATTGTAGACATCTCGGATCCGCCGTCATAAGCATGAAATCATCACCGATCGCCTCAAGATCGCCAACCGGCTGACCAAGAAAGTGCACTTTCTGTCCGACCGATCGTGAAATCGACAAGACAGATGTCACCGGCCCGCCAACATCAATCAATGTCTGAAATTGCATCGCAATCCGACATCAAATGATGCGTGTATCCACCCGTGATGATTGCAAGAAGAATCTCAAAAGGCGCAGCGCGGCCCGCGACTCTTCACATGCCTTGGCAACCACTTAATGACGTTAATTGACCCATTAAAGCAGTCATTAACTCATTATTTTGGACGGCCCAATCAGAACCAAGCATTTGGGGGTTACAAATCCAAGCAATCATGGCATTAAACCAATGAAACTCCCATCATCATGAAGCATAAAGGTGATTGAATGCCCACTACCTTCATCGGCCAATCACAAGCCTTGAAAAAGGAGTTACAAAATCAACTTGTAACTCCTCATCAATTCCTTCATCATGGCCATCAATGCCAATAAACACCTCATGGCTACCAAAAAGCCTATAAAAGGAGGTCCATTCCAAGAGGAAAAAGAGAAAAAAAAAAAAAGAGATCCCAAGTGCAAGCTCTGAAAATTCAGAAAATCCAAGAGAGAGACGAAGTCCTGCCACTTTGCTCCCGGAAGCACCACAAGGTGATCAACGTCCCTTGGGGGGCCACCCCCCCAAGGTCACCTCCTTCTCCAACATGGCCTAAACGCGGCTTTTCAGCCCGTTTACTTGGTTTTTCATTGGATATAGGACCTTCTCTTGGTCCTTGTCCTTTAAAAAACTGAGGTTAGGAGCCAAGCCAAAGAATCAAAGCATCACATGTTCTCATTTGAAGGACGACGGCGAAGCCCATACATGACTTGCGACCGTCGATCTTAACGTGTCCCCACAATCTCCTGAGAAGTTAGGTCCCTTTTCTTCCTTTTCTATTGTAGTTTGTATTTCTTAAAGAGACAAAAAGAAATCACAATTCTTGTCTTTCATATTTGATGAGTTTTGTAAAAACGCCTTTCACGGCAAAATCGCCTTTCACGGCAAACAAACAAAAACGCCTCTTACAGCATTCTAAAAACTTGTCTCTTTTCTTAATATTTATGCAATTTGAAAAGTTAGAAAAAAGGATTGATTTCCTTTCCACTTGTGAAGGTGAATCTCCGGATTATCACTATTCCAAATTCCAAGTAGAAAGTAAATCTGGCATATCCGTACAAAAATGTTGATGCCCGAGATCTTCCCTCCTCCGCCGAGACCCAGGACAGCCCCTGGGGTGCGGAGGGAGAGGACGGAAGATTCCCCCTTTCTTTTTTTTGGGTCCATCAAGCTGGCACACCCGGTGGGACACGTTGACTTGAGAACGTGATGATATGATCACTTGGCTCCTTTCTAGTTGGTGGCCTATGTTGCATTTTGCATCTAAAAGAATACGAGATGGGATTTCAATTGTTCTTTCTCACTTCAAAAAAAAACAAATCTGATCTCTTTTCTTAGATTCGACTTTGAGAAATTTTGATCCTTCCCTCTTCGAACTCGATAGCTCATAGAAATGTTCGCAGCTATTGTTCATATCAGGGGTTGGGCCATCTTTTCTCTTTGATGAGTCCAATTGAGATTTCAAAAAATTTTATTCTTTCAAAAAAAAAATGATCTCTTTTTCTTAAAAACTCAACTTTGAGAAACTTTGATTTTTCCCTCTTCAAACTTGATAGCTCACAGAAATGTTTGCAGCTATCGTTCGTATCAGGGATTGGGCCATCTTTTCTCTTCGATGAGTCCAATTGAGATTAAAAAAAATATATATATAGTTTCAAAAAAAAATCTTCTTTTGAATTCAAATTCACAAAGAAACTTTGGTTCTTTCCTTTTCGGATGTAACGGTCGCAGAAATGTTGAGTTGTGGTTCGGATTGGAACACCACTTGTTCTCTTTGACGAGTTCATTAGAAACCTTTCAAAAAAAAAAAAAAAACACTAAGATTCCACCAGTTGCGTTCTTTGACCAAAGTTGATTCAAGAAAAGCCTTGTCCAGAGTGTGGAGACAGCTAGACTGTTCGAGGCAAGGGTCCTCCAAACGGGTCCATTAAGTAATCCTACCCTTACCTGGGGGCTGATCTATCTACTAAGGTTTCATAAGATCGAATTGGAAATCTATGTGCACCTTTCAAAAAAAAATTCTCTGAAAAAAAAAAGAAAAAAAGAACACTTCCGTCACTTTTGGATTTAGAATCTAGAAATTTTGGTTCTTTCCCTTTCAGATTTAACGCTCGCAGAAATGTTGAGTTGTGGTTCGGATTGGAATACCATTTGCTCTCTTTGATGAATTCAATCTTGACCTTTCAAAAAAAAAAACTTCCGTCACGTCTGGATTTACATCCGAGAAATTATGGTTCCTTCCCTTCTGAATTTAGCGCTCGCAGAAATGTTGAGCCCTTGTTCGGATTGGAATACTATTTGCTCTCCTTTATGAATCCAAATTTGACCTTTCAAAAAATCCCATCTCGTGTCCTTCCCAAGGATGCGATTTGCAACATTTGTGCCTAGCGGTGCTAGTACGCCCTTTCGGGTCTACTGTATTCGCGACCGACACATTTGTATCTCCAACCTTATATCATTTTACCTCGAGTGAGCCTTGCTTCTCGGTAATTTGAATTAAGGTCTACAATTCCTTCTAGCAGTCACTGGAACGCTCGCTCTGAGCCTACCATACTTGCATTTTAGAACAATTGTATCCTCTATGGCTTTTTGCCTTCTTCATCGTCCTTGGGTTGGGCCATGTCCCCTCAAGTGATTTGAAAAGACAAAACCATAGTTGTTCTCCATTTACGATCACCATATTCTTGTGATTACTAATGGATTTGGTCTTGTTTCAGAAGTTTTCCAAAAACTAACAATGGCAGCTTCATTGACCATCACTTTCGATGAGAACAAGTACCAGCTTATGCTTCAAGATAAGCAAAACAAGCATAAGCGCCCTGCCAGTTGCCGAAGCGTCATCTCCCTCGACAACTCTCCAAACACCGGGTCAACTTCAACTCCCCGGACCAGTCTTCGGATCGCTGGGACCATTCCCACTTCCCGCAGAAGACACTGTACCTGCCAAGAAGCAGAAAACCGCCCCGCAACGTGTCACTAAAATGGCACCGAGGGCAAACACCAAGAAGCCTGAAGCCCGTGGCGTTCCCACGAAGCCTCAATCCACAAGAAACCAGGTTTACACCAAAACTTGGTCCCCGAGATCTTCGCCAATGCAACGGAGGTCCCAAACATCTGCAAAGCCAGCATACCTGGCTCCTCTCAAGGAGAATCAGTTCTACCCTCTCTCTTACATGAAAGAGGAGAAACCTACCCTCCGCCCAAAAAACAAACAAAACCATCACGAGCAGGCTTGCTCCTACAAGCCCAAAATCAAATCCTGCATTGTTAGGCCCACACAAAAATATGCTGAAGCCTGCACTCCTGCGAGTCGACCCTTCATCTCAACAGGGGCCGAGCTCGCAAAATTCAAGTCTTCATTGCGACAGACAAAGGACCGCATCCAGATTCTGTCCTTGCCAAGCTTCAAAGAAGACAAACTCGGCTGCTGTGCACGAGGGACTACATCCTTCATCGCCAGAGCCCAGCCAGAGCTGACTGAAGCTCAAATTGCTCGTCGTATGCGTCGCCGCACTGCATATCGACAAAAGAGACTCGAGAAACAAAGAACCCAGCGTTCTACTCTCCACGTCTCAAACAAATGGGTCGAAAAAGAAAGACCCGACCAAATCGTTGCCGTTCATATGGTTGGTAAAACCAGAAAACGCCGGAAGTCAGCAACCAAAATCAGTGTTAGACGTCCAGGGACTCGCAGCGTCTCTCGGACACGAACACATCTTGAGGAATCTTCCACTCCTCCAAGCCAAGAATGTCGGAGTAACCACTCCTCAGATTCTTCATCCAGAAGAATGAGCCCCAGCTCAGTCACCAGGATGATTTTTTCGTTCGAATCCCGAGGGATGAACGTCTTGGCTACAAGTTCTGAGCAGCCTCCACCACATGATGACGT
Source organism: Umbellularia californica (assembly GCA_028538565.1). Classification (NCBI taxonomy): domain Eukaryota; kingdom Viridiplantae; phylum Streptophyta; class Magnoliopsida; order Laurales; family Lauraceae; genus Umbellularia; species Umbellularia californica. The sequence continues at coordinate 34,254,483 of JAPQWN010000005.1, read as the reverse complement.
AACTGCACGCATCCAGCAGTTGGAGCAAGGACAACAGAGAATTGAGACTCTGATGGAAAATTTGATTCTCACTCTACAGCGTCCACCACCTAACAATGAAACCCCTCCGAATCATGAAGATGACGAGGGCAATGCAGAAAACAATGAGTCTCGTGCCCTTACCAGAAAGGACGTGGACGATATCCTCGCAAAAGCAAAAGAAGAGGATACATTGAAGGAACATGGGATCAAGCCACCCTACCCTCTATGGATGGACTCGGTTCCGTTCCCTGCAAAATTCAAACAACCTACTCTCCAGACATATACTGGGAAAGGTTCAGCCAGACAACATGTCATCCATTTCAAGATCCTGACGGGAGCTAATGCGGATCAAGATGCCCTCAAGATTCGCCTCTTCGCAAGTACCCTAAAAGGTACAGCCTTTGATTGGTACTCCACTCTGCCGGAGAACTCCATTCAGAACTGGGCTATGCTCGAGACACGCTTCCTGGCCCACTTCCAAGGTGAGGATCATCCTGTTACTATGGCTCAACTCTGCAGCCTAAAACAGGGAGAGAATGAGTCAACATACGACTTCATTCACAAATGGAAGGCAATGGCGTACAAATGCTCAGATGTGCTGCCACAAGCGTCGCTAGTCGACATCTGCCGTAACAATATGAGAGCGAAAATCCGCTCCATGATCATCGGCAACAAATCAAAAAACCTGGGGGAACTCCTCGAAGCTTCCATGGAAGCTGAAATGGTGATCAAAGACCTCAACAGTCAGAAATCATCAAAGAAAGAGCCGACTGCTGTTACAACCTCAAAACCAAAGAAAAAGGAGGTTCTCAATGTGCAGACTAAGTCAGCTCCTCAGCAGCCAAAGAAACCTGAAAACAAAACTGCAGGTAAAAGGCCTGAACTCTCTGATGCCTTCAAAGAACGCGTAGAAAAGAAATATCCGTTCGATGAAGACGTTGAAGAAATCTTTGAGGCTCTCCTAGCAAATGGCAAACTCATTTTGCCAGAGCCCAAAAGACCGGGAGATGTTGGCAAAACCAATGATCCCCGATACTGTCCATACCATCAGATGATCTCACATCCTCTCAATCAATGTTTCGTTGTGAGAGAGAAGATCAATGAGATGTGGAAAAACGGAGTCATAACCTTCGATAAAAACTATGGCCCCGCCTCTGTCAACATGGTGTCATGTCGGCAAACTTCAAAGTCACCGAAGGAGAAAATCACTACTTCATTCAAGGTGATAAAAATGGCTCAAGCGTCCCAAGAATTGGTTCCCTATCCAACACCAGATGGACAACCTATATGGGTGCATCCCGATCTCCTAGATGATGAAAATTGGGGGATCGTCAAAACAAAGCCGTTCGTTCAGCAGTGAAGGCAAGCCAAGAGACAGCTCCGCAAGCTCACACAGCAGCAAAAGTCTCAACCAAAACAAGAAGTCCTTGAAAAAGCGGAAACCTCTTCCACTGCTTCACTAAGGACGACGGAAGAATCTCTTCCCAAAACCTCCAAGGCGGTAAGAAAATTCACTCTTGATGATTTCATGCCACCTCTATACAAAATTGAAAATGTGCAGGGGGCATCATACTCTTGCAACTCGGTAGTTGGATTCTCCATGAATGGATACGAGTCCAGTGACACTGCCAGTGATATCGATGAGTGGGAAGAATCCCTTGAAACAGGAGAATACCTCTCCGACGAGGAATGGATTCCCGAGTCTCATCTTATGCCAGTAATCTGGTATAACCCATTACAGCCACAAGGATCTTGGTCTGATGATGAAGAAGACCAGGACCCTGTTCAAGAAAACGCTGTGGATCCAGCACCAGTAAATGCTTTAGTGGAACCCAACATGGGCGAACCACAAGGAGCAAATGACGAAGAAAATTTGGCTCCCATGCCTGATCTTAAAGAATATGCAAGAATCTTGCAACATCTTGCCATAGAGCAGGAGCAGGATCGCATCAATCTTCGTCATGATCCAGAACTGGAAGTCCCTGAAAATCAACGGGAACTCCTTCCCTTAACTCCTGAAAATGCAGAAAACATTTGGATCGATGATCCTCTCACATCTGAGGATGAGTCTGATTCCCAACAGTCTACACTGGGGGCATCTCCTATCAGGATAACCTGTAATGCAATAGCTCAGGACGATAGTGCCTCTGAAGCTTCCGAAGACACGTACTTCCCAACCGGTAGCGTATCTTCCAGAGCTACATCCTCTCAGGTGACTTCCACTGAGATAACATCCTCTCAACCTTCGTCTTCTGAAGCTGTGACATCGAAGTTCAAGCCACTCCCGATTGATCATCTTGAAGAAACTTCTGCCAATGAAATCTTTTTCAATGAAAACTCAGTCAATTGGTCCCAGATACCCGATCTCACGGGCAATGTCTGGGCTAATAAAGAAAAGTTGCCGGCTGCTGTTCAGGACTTGTTCCCGGAAATTGCTCCGTGCAACACAATCACTGAAGACGCCAATGCTGTTACAGAGACGTCCTCAGCAAAGGATCAACCCCTTGATCCTGAGAACGATCTTCCAAAAGAAAACCCTTCTCTAGAGGCTCTTGAAGTTGGTGGAGGTACCCGTTCTGGCCGGGATTACCACAAAAATTACAATCAACCCTCTTCTTCTTATGTAAATCCTTCAGGAAAGCAAGTTGTAAGCGCCCCAAGTGGCAATAATAATGAAAATGCAGGCTCGAAGGAGGCTTTCAAGTACGACTTGATTGAGCACTTCAAACACATACCTGCACGTTTGCACATCCTTGACTTATTGCGAATGTCTCCACAGACTCGTGATAGTCTCATTTCAGAATTACAAAGGCTGAATACGGATGTCGACAAACATGCCCCACAAGTCCTACAAATTGTAATGGACTATAGGGTCAAAAAATCAAAGACTCCCTAAAAGGGAGAAAAGAAGAAAACTGAGGGATCGAGCAATGAATGCCTCTCGGTACAAAAAGCAGCAAGTGCAACAATTGCCTTTGATAAGGGTGACCTCCTCCTAGGCGAAGCAAAGCACAACCGTCCCTTGTACTTTACGGGGTACGTCAAAGAAATTCCAGTACACAGAGTTCAGATCGATCCAGGTTCTGCACTCAGCCTCATCTCTACTTCGGCACTCGAAGAGCTGGGCATCCCACCTAGCAAGCTGAGTCACACGTCCGTATCCATCTTCGGATATGACGGTAGCGCTCAAAGGCCTATCGGCAAAATCAGGTTCAAATTGCAAATCGGTGATCTTATTTCTAAAGTCACTCTGTATGCAATAAGGACCCCTTCATGCTACAATATACTCCTTGGACGCCCCTGGATACATGAGAATGGTGTCGTCCCTTCAACTCTACATCAGTGCATCAAGTTCATTGGCGACGATGGCCTGATACATCGAGTATTTGCAGACAAAAAGCCCTTTAAAGGCAGAGATGTCCATTTTGCAGATGCTCAAATGTATAAAGATGGAAAAGAAGAACAGGAGGAAAAAACAATTCGCTTTGTCGACAGTCTCCAGAAAGATAAAGGCAAGGCTCCTCAGCAATCATCAGAGGAAAACAAACCCTCCACCAAACTCGAAGTAAGCGGCCAAGCTCCCTTCGTCGTCTCCTTCAAATCTCCAAAGCCTTTGGTAATCACTACTAAAGCAAAGAAGACAAATAAAAAGACTGGGGGCAAGTTCACTGTCTCCTTTGTGTCTATTATGCATGACACAGACTCAGAGTCAGAGCCAGAAGATGACACAGCATCGAGCCGAGCTGATACTCAGCAAAATCAGCTCACTCTCACTCCATTGGAGACACCAGCAGACATAGAAGATCCTACGTCTGCTTCCTTTGTTATCCCGGCAACTTCGCCAGAAGAAAAAGCAATCTTCTTCCATAGATCAGGAGCATCTCCACTGGACTCTCTGCTTGAACCTTTCCAAAACGAAGGTATGCGTCAGCTATCCCTGTATAGTCCAATGGCACAAGCTATCATGAAGAAAATGGGCTACGACGCTCAAAATCCGACTGGTTTGGGAGGTGGCCGTGGTATTCTTACACCATTGGAACCCACCCTGACCAAAAGTCAACCAGAAGATTGGAAAATCCACCTTCACAAAGGCAAGTCTTCATATGGGTTGGGGTATGATCCTACCGCTCCTATGAGACAGTTGACACCATGGCTGCAAAGTCGCTTTACCGACCAAGCCTTAACATCTCATGAAGACATCGATATCCCTGGATATCTCTTTGAGGAGTTACTCGTCAAAAATCCTGAAAGCTCCTCCAATTGGTATAATTTCTCTGATAATAAAGAGGAATTGTCCGATGACGTAGACGAGCAGTTCTCTGTCCCAGAAGAATCATCGTCTCCAAAAGAAGTACCTTACTTCAACCCAATTCCAGCAAATGATTGGGACCATCTCATTGCAAGCCTTGAGATGGATACTGATCAAGAAGATTCATGGACAGAAACAGAGCCTCAGTCTGAAAATGCCTCTGGCACTCCAGAAGGTCTTGTTGAGTTGGAAGCCTCCGAAAATATTGTGGAGGAACCACCTTCAAACCTTCCAACAGAAGATCCTGTTCAAAAGATAGACTTGGGAACACCTGATAACCCACGTCCTGTATTCATAAGCAAGAATATAAAGGATGATGAGTTACCCGAGTATATCTCTTTTCTTCGTGAGTTCGTTGATTGCTTTGCATGGTCTTATGCCGAAATGCCTGGCTTGGATCCCAAAGTAGCAGTCCACAAGCTCAACTTGCAAAAAGAAATCAAGCCTATCAAACAAGGCCAAAGAAGATTCCGTCCCGACGTGATGGACAAAATCGAACAAGAAGTTTAGAAACTCAAAAACGTTGGCTTCATCCGCGAAGAACAGCATCCTGAATGGTTGGCCAATATTGTCCCCGTGACAAAGAAAAATGGGCAGATAAGGGTCTGTATTGACTATAGAGACCTAAATAGTGCATGTCCTAAAGATGAATTCCCGCTCCCCATACCAGAGGTGATGATTGATAACACCTATGGGTTCGAGCGAATGAAGTTCATGGATGGATTCTCTGGATACAACCAGATAAAGATGCATCCTGAAGATGAAAAGCATACATCATTTCGGACACCATTCGGCGTGTATTGCTACACTGTTATGCCGTTTGGTCTGAAAAATGTAGGTGCAACATATCAGAGGGCTATGATGAAAATATTCCAAGATATGCAGCACAAGACGGTCGAATGCTATGTTGATGACCTCGCCATAAAAAACAGAAGAAAAGAAGACCATCTCGATGATCTCCGAGAAGTCATCCTCCGACTCCGCAAACACAAATTGCGGATGAATCCACTAAAGTGCTTCTTCGGTGTCTCATCGGGTAAGTTTCTCGGATTCATAGTACGGAAAGCTGGAATAGAACTTGACCCCACCAAAGTCAAGGCTATCCTGGAAATGCCATCTCCCAGAACCCTAAGAGAATTAAAAGGGCTTCAAGGAAGGCTGGCCTACATTCGACGGTTCATCTCCAATCTATCAGGGAAATGCCGTCCATTCTCTCGCCTGATGAAGAAAGGCGTGGACTTCGTCTGGGATGCTGAATGTGAAAGTACATTTCAAGACATCAAAACATACCTCATCAAACCTCCAGTGCTGGCTACCGCCACAACTGGAAAACCATTTATCTTGTACACAAGAGCTCTCGACCACTCTTTGGGTGCTTTGCTTGCACAAGAAAATGACGACGGAAAAGAAGCTGCTCTATATTACCTTAGCCGCATGATGGTAGGTGCAGAGCATCGCTACTCCCCAGTCGAAAAAGAATGCCTTGCAGTAATGTTCGCTGTACAAAAGCTGCGTCACTATCTGCTGTCAAATACAGTCTACCTGGTTTCGAGGATCAACCTCCTAAAGGTCCTTGTCACAAAAGCAGGTTCTCTCAATGCCCGACTGGCAAAATGGTCCATTCTTCTATCACAATTTGATATTAGGTATGTACCACAAAAAGCAATCAAAGGCCAAGCTCTAGCAGACTTCCTCGCAGAGCATCCATTGCCTAAAGATTCTCCACTCAAGGATGATCTCCCAGACGAATTTGTCTACAATGTGGAAACTTCCTTGTCAAATGCTTCCTGGGACATGTACTTTGACGGTGCAACCAGGACAAATAAAAAAGGAAAGCAAATATCGGGAGTCGGCATCCTCTTTGTCAGCCCCGACAAAAACATGATCCCACACGCCTTCTCGCTACTGGAACCATGTTCAAACAATGCAGCTGAGTACCAAGCCCTGATTGTTGGATTGGAACTCGCCCTCGAAACCGGCATCACCATGCTGGAAGCTTTTGGAGACTCTCAACTGGTCGTCATCTAGATGAATCAGAAATATGAAGTCAGGAAGCCTGATTTGCTACCTTACTACAATAAGGCGCAGTCGCTTCGACAAAAATTCAACATCTGCCATATCACCCACATCCTCAGAGGTGAAAACATCCATGCAGATGCCCTGGCTGGACTTGCCGCATCCATGGCAATCCAAGAAGGGGAAAACATGCAAGTCACAATGTGTCAAAGAAGGATTCTCCCTCCTCTCAACACACACCAAGCAATTGCTGAATGCCACCAAGTTGTTGGAAGTCGGATGTCCATCCTCAAACCTCCGATTGGCGACTGGAGAGATCCGTTCATTGATTATATCATGTTCGGAATACTACCTGAAGATCCAAAAGAGCGTGTAAGCATCCAAAGACGAGCCCCAAACTTTCATTTGGATATACCTTCAAAAGCACTTTACAGAAAATCCTTCAACGGAGTACTCCTACGCCGCTTATCACAACAAGAGGCTGAGGAAACTCTCAAAGAAGTATATGCTGGTCTTTGTGGTGCCCATCAGGCTGGCCCTAAGCTCTACAACCAGATAAAAAGGCTAGGTTACTATTGGCCTACCATGGTAACTGATGCAATACAATTTGCCAAGCGCTGCCAAAAATGCCAGATTCACGGAGATTATGTCCACATGCCTCCAGAATGGCTACATCCAACAACAATCTCATGGCCTTTCGAAGCCTGGGGTATGGACATCATAGGTCCTATTTCTCCCCCATCAAGCAAAGGTCATCGCTTCATCTTCGCCGCTACGGATTATTTCTCCAAGTGGTCGGAAGCATTTGCGCTCAGCGAAATGAAGACTTCATCAGTCCTTCAGTTCTTGCGCACCAACATTATTTGTCGCTTCGGCATACCTAAAAGAGTCGTCCATGATAACGGACCACAATTCCGGGATCACAAATTCTATAGGTTCTGCGACAAGTACAAAATCCAAAGTTGTCATTCGACTCCATATAATCCAGCAGCGAACGGACTAGCAGAAGCCTTCAATAAGACACTATGCAAAATTCTTAAGAAAATGGTCTCTAGTTACAAAAGAGACTGGAGCGACAAACTACTAGAAGCTTTGTGGGCCTATCGAACCACCGTTCGAGGACCAACCCATAGCACACCATTCTCTTTGGTCTATGGATGCGAAGCTGTTGTCCCTTTGGAAGTACAAATTCCTTCCTTAAGGGTATCTTTGCAAAATGACATGACGCAAGAAAGCAATGTCAAACTGAGACTCCAAGAGCTGGATAATCTCGATGAAAGACGACACAAAGCTCTACAAAGCATTGAGTTGTACCAAGCATGCATGGCAGGATCTTTCGACAAAAAGGTCAGGCAACGCGCCTACAGAAAGGGTGACTTGGTTCTTGCAGTAAAAAGACCCATAGTCTTTGCCCACAAATCCAAAGGCAAATTCGAACCAAAATGGGAGGGACCCTTCGTCATCGACAAAGTCTTCTCCAACGGTGGATACGCTCTTCTAAACATGGAAGGAGACAGATGTATGCTACCCATCAACGGCAAGTTCTTGAAGCGGTACTACCCTTGAAGACTTCCTCAAAACGGGTCAGAGCAATATCTATACGGCTAAAGCCTATTTCCAAGGTACTTGCTCGTCAAACCTACCTCTTTTGAAATTTTCATCTTTATGTTGAAGTTTCCAAAAAAAAAAAAAGACAATCTCTCAAAACAATGCCTACTTTCATCGTTTCATTGTTCAAAAAGAAAAAAAATCAAAATCCAAAAATCCAAGTTTAGGAGCCTCTTCCCAGACTTGACCAAAATTTTCGATCCTTGAACCCAAAATTCATGGTTTGAAACAAAAATCGGGACTTAGGAATTTTCACCCTAGACCGCCTCGGCTTTTACAACCAAAATGGTTTTAAGTCGAAATTTATGACCTCCGTGTCTTTAAACAAAAAATTTTGGTTTTTAGAAACCGCGGGGAAGCGACATTCAGTCGATACTCGCAAAACCCAAAAAACCGGAAGGATGCGAACCCCATTCGATACTTCCAAAACCCAAAAATCGCAAGGAAGCGAACTCCATTCGATACTTGCAAATTTCAAAAATCTTGGAGAAGCAACAAACCAGTTGATATCCACAACCCAAATTTCAAAAATCTTGGAGATGCAACATACCAGTTGCTATCCACAATCCAAATTTCAAATGGTTCGAGAAAACCTCAAAAATCACGGAGAAACGACATCAAGTCAGTACCCGCAAAACCAAAAGTTTTGGGAAACGCAGGGAATTGACGCTTAGTTGATATTTGCACCCCAATCCGCGAGGAAGCGACATTCCATCGATACTCGCAAAACCTAACCCGCGAGGAAGTGATATTCCATCAATACTCGCAAAACCGAATGAGCAAGGAAGCGACATTCCATCGATACTTGCAAGACCATTCAGCGGGGAGGCGACATTTAGTTGATACCTGCATTTTGAAAACCAAAACTCGGCTATAAACACCAAAATCTGGCTATAAACGCCAAAATCCGGCTATAAATGCCAAAACAAAAATTTTCGGCTATAAACGCCAAAATCGGCTTTCACGCCAATAAAACAAAACTTGGTTTTCAAAAAATTCGGCTATAAACACCAAAAACTCGGCTATAAAACGCCAAAATCTGGCTATAAACTCCAAAATCCGGCTATAAATGCCAAAACAAAAATTTTCGGCTATAAACGCCAAAATCGGCTTTCATGCTAACAAAACAAAACTTGGTTTTCAAAAAACTCGGCTATAAATGCCAAAATCTGGCTATAAACGCCAAAACTCGGCTATAAACGCCAAAATCGGCTTTCATGCCATCTCAAAATCGGCTCTCATGCCACAAACAAAATTTTTAGCTCTCATGCCATCTCAAAATTCGGCTATAAAAGCCAAAATTCGGCTATAAATGCCAAAACAAAAAAAATCGGCTATAAACGCCAAAATCTGGCTATAAATGCCAAAATTCGGATAAACGCCAAGACAAACAAAACAAAATTCGGCTTCTATGCCATTCTAAAATTCGGCTTTCACGCCATCCAAAAATTTTGGCTCCCACGCCGCAAAACAAATTTTGGCTCTTACGCCACAAAATTAGGCTTTCATGCCATCAAAAATTTCGGTTTTCAAACCATCAAAAAATCAGGCTTTTCGCCACAAAATTGGCTTTCATGCCCAAAACAACCCTTTGACAAAAGATTTTCACAAAATGACAACCTTTTGATCAAATCCTTAAGCAAACATTCCCATCAAACTTTTGCTCAAAATTGTTTTCGTCAAAAATGATTTAAGTGAAAGGAAGGGGATACAAAATATAGTACCAAAATTGTTTATACATGGAGGTACCAAAAAAAAGAAAAAGGAAAAAGAGTTTGTTACAACTCAGGAGCTCAATCCTACATGGTTTTCAACTAAAGGTTCAACTCCTCAAGCAGACCCTTGGTCTTAACTTCCAAAGTTTTTAGGCCATGCTCCTTCAAAATGTCCCCATAAAACGCGGCCGAATGCCGTGACCCATTTGCAGCACGAGGAAGTTCTTCCCAGAGGACCTGCCACTGGTCATGCTACTGAGTCTTCCTCCGGACATTACCTTCAGCTTCCTCAACCTGGCGAATGAGAGTCCCCTCCTTGTCACGAGCCTCCACAATGGTGGCCCATTTGGCAGCAGCCTCTTCCTCTAAAAGATCAAGACGTTGCCTAGCCTCAACGACCTCCTTATCAAGGCAGTCCAAGTCTTGCTTCAGCCCCATGATGGATAACTCAGTAACGTTCTTCTCCCGAACGATCTGCCTCCGAGTCTTTGTGACCTCAGTCAGCTCAGCTTTGACTTTGCTGGAAGGTTTTAAGAACATCTCATCAAAGAAGTCACCATCTGGGAAACTCTTGGTCTCAGTCCATTTGTTCCCCAAGGTGATGATCTCCTCAACAAAATCCTCGGCACTTGCGACATCCAGACTGACTTCTTTGCTATCAGCGAGGATGTCCTGCACATGCTTGATCATGCCAAAACCAGCTTCCAAATGACCTGAAGAAAGAGTCTCAACCCATGAGCTCAAGGCAGTCTTCAACACCTTCCTAGCATACTGAAGGTGCGGTGCAGATGAGGATTCGCCATGTTCTGGTGCCCGACTGCCCACGTCATGCTCCATTGGAAGAGTAATCAATAAACTCTTTCCAACGAAAGAAGCTGACTCATTGAAAGAAGGAGAAGCCCCTACTTCTGGATCAGCAGCAGGTATCCCCTGTTCTGGCTCTGAGGAAGACGGGGGAATCTCTCCTGCTGCTTCACAATCTGTCAAAGAAAAAAAGAAGGGTATGAATATAATCTTGTCAAAAATATATCAAGATCATTATTACAAATATACATGCTTCGACGACCGGCGGAGTACTCTCTGCCTCTTTGAGCTCATCCGAAGCATCGTCAAAAGTTGCGTCCATGGATGGCTCGAAATCGTCGGAATCCTCTGGCAAGTCAACTACATGTTAGCAAATGACAGCAAAAGAAGACAAAAAAGCAAAAGCCAAAGCAAATCATACCAGGTGAAGGTTCTGGAACCACTCCAGAGTCCTTGGGCTCTTCCTCAGATGCCACGATTGGATCTGTCATCGCCTCAACGGCAGGAACCCCAGGCGTCACTAGGACATCGTCCTCTGCTAAAAAAAAAAAGAAGCAGCGGATCAAAACAAAACCTTTCACCAGAAAAAAAAAAAAAAAAAAAAAAAAGAAAAGATGAAGAAACAAAAGGAAAGAAAGGGGACCATACCAGCTATCTCCTCTTCCCTGCTTCTCTTCTCCAGAGGCTCGTTAACATCCTCAGACACCTCCTCAGCAATGGTGAGAGGAACTTCAAGATCAAAAGGACTATCGTGCCGTCTCATATTACGGCGCTGTCCTCTCTTCCTCTTGCTACGGCGGGTCAATCTGCTCGACGATCCTGCCACACTATCGACATCAGGCCTCTCACAAGAGTCCTCACTGGATGGTCTACTTTTCTCAGTAGACTCCATGGAAGCCTTCGTATGCTCTGCCTGTATCATAGCATCGATCTCGGCCTCCTCCTCTTCCAGCTGTCTCAAGACCTCACCAGGAATCCCCTGTGCAGCTCCTGATCTGATGATGTCCTGCGCGTTGAGAAAGCCTATCTTGTGCTTCTCTCCAGAAAGGAAGGCCAAAACTTCCTCCCGACGGACACCATCCGATTTGCCAAGACTCTTCCCAGGAGATTGCTTAATATCAAGCTCTTTCTTGGAAAGCTCCCGGTACACTGAAAAGCTCTCCACGAACCACTTCGTGAAGCCAGCAGTCCGGAAGGTGGGCAGCTCAGGATAGGAAATCATGGCGGTAGTGTCCTCGGCCCTATAAAATGCCCATGCATTTCTCCCATCCTGCAGACCTCCAAAACGCTTCACCATACTCGAAGGCGCTCCAACAACGCCTTGAGAGAAGCCAAGCTGCAACGCAAAACGCGAAGGCACATACGGTTGGATGTCGACGAAAAGATGTCTACGGTACACCATCGTACCAACCCGTATGTTGAAGAGCCACCTCTTCTCCGCGTCCGTCAAAGCATAATGTCTTCCCGACCCTGCCCTGGTCGAATCACGGGAGACACCAAAGTCAAAAGCATTCTTCCGCAAGCCCGGAGAAAGCTTCACTGAAGACTGCCCAATCTCGATGTCCCTAAATCGTCGGATCCTTAAACGGGCAGATAAAAGTGATTCGTGAACGGCTGTCCCTCTAGCCAAACGAATCATAAAGGGATCTTCGTCCTGTGCAACTCCCAAACGATGGAAGCTAGGACAGTGGTATACATACCACGAATAGAAGATATGGGCAGAAAACACCCTGTTCATGGGAAGCCCAAGCCGAACCAGGAAAGCAGCAGCCTGCAGTTCGGTACACAAATAGGAGTAAAGAGTAGGTACCAAAGCCAGCCGCTCTCCAAACGCCATCTGACAAGCCGGAAAAATATAGTGCGGCCTGATGTGCGTCCCATCTCCTCTAGCGAAAACAGCCTCACCCAGCCAGTAAGTGAGGTAGACAGCGAGATCTCTCCGCAACGCAATGTCAGGACAAATGGCATCCGTGCTTGCGAAGAACTTCTCCAAATCTTCTCGCATAGCAGCGATCTTCTTCAAACTTGATGCTTTAGCCCTAACATCCTGGGCCATGCCATCAGAAGAATCCTCGCTGTCAAAAAAGTTGGAGCTGCAACTTCTCCAACTGCTGCATCTAATTTTCGAGCCCTCCTTCTCCTTCAGAAAATCGTAGAAGGCGACAAGCTGAAAGTACACAAGCCTAAACTCCTCAGACTGCTCCTCAAGGACGCTGTCAAAAGGCATAAACTCCTCATAGAGTTTGCCAAGGATAGGCAACCCGGTGATGGCGCTCAGCTCCTTCAAAGAAAAACCAATCTCACCATTCGTCACAATGAAGGTGTTGGTTTGTGGAAGGAATGACTCCAGCATGGCCATGAAAGCCTCATCGGAGAAAACGACGGTTTGCCGAAAAGCGCGAACCGCGTCAAAAATCTCGGCCTCCCGAAGAACGGCCTCACCAATCCTCAAGGTGTGATCAGTCCATGAATCCCAGCTCGAGTCAACACTGAAACGGCCACGAAGTCGAAAAGGCTTCACCCAATTGCTGCCGTCACCCCGAAAAACGCCAAGGCTCACCGGTCTCAAATCAACCGATGGATGATCAGAACCTTGGTAGCCACTGGCTGGCATCAACACGTCCATACGGACAGGTGGCTTCTCTGCAAAACCGGAAGGTCCACCAACAAAAACCCCGGTCTTGATCACACTGGTCCTCTTCAGCCAACTCGGAGGATCTTCCCTCTTAGGGCACGTGGGAGAAAGGCTCAGGATCGAGATGGTCCGATCAAAAGACGACCGGGTAGAAATAGTTCTCTCCTCACCATCTGCTGTGTAAGAGAACTGAAAACATCCCCTTTGGTATGTCAAGTCGTCGGGGACTGCATCACCGAAGAAGAAGGTAGGCTTGAGCACAACGCTCTGATCGTCCGTAACCCAGGGACGGCTGCTTACCATGATCTTATAGAACTCCTTATCCTTGAGAGCGATTAATCGCTGTCTCATCTCATCACGATTGAGGGAATCGCATTCTTCCAAGTTTTTCTCCACAAACTGGACCTTCTCCAAAGCCTGCTGAACGGCAGCATTGGAAGATCTAGCAGACCGACGAGGTGCGTCAGTAACAGGACCTTTACCTTTGTCCGTTCTAGAAGAACTACCTACAAAAGATGGAAGAGAAAAGATCAATCAACATCAAAATGACAGAATTCTGCTACAAAAAAAATTCTAGCAAAATTTTGACATGGTTCCGGGGCAATTCCATAGAAAAGGAAAATACTCCGAAAAAGACAGGAAGCCTGAAAATGAGCTCAACATCGCTGCGAGCTCATAGTCAGTGGAGAACTCTGAAAGAAGGCTTGAACTCAACATCGCTGCGAGAACAAGCCAATCTCATCAAACTTCCGCAAAATCTGGAAAAGGGCTCAACATTGCTGCGAGCTTCAGAATCCAAAAATTGCAAAACTTCCCCAAAATCCAGCAAGACCAAGAAAGAGCTTAACATTGCTGCGAGCTCAAAATCCCAACACTTGCAAAAGATTTTCAGGTATGCATCATCATACTTCCAAGTCTATTTACCAAAACTCATGCATCAAAAATATATCATCATGCATTAAATTCTAGGAAAACCTTGACCAAAGTTTGACCAATTCCAACCCAATTTGGTCAAAACCAATCAAACTTTGTCCAAGTCAAAAATCATGTTGGCTTGACCTAGAGACTCTAGCCTTCTATCTTGATGCATCAAACAAAAAATGCATACATATTGAAATTGCATAGCCTCATTATCATAGTGAGCAAACAAGGAAAAAGAAAAAGATAGAAAAAAAAAAAAAGTTGGCCCCACAGGCCGTGGCCCACTGCCACGCGGCAGTACGGTCAGGTCCGTACGGACCTGTCCGTACAGCCAGAAGAAAAAAAAACAGAAACAGCAAAAAAAAAAAAAAAAAAAAAGAAACACGCTGAAAAAAAAAGGGAATCAGCGTGGAGAAAAAAAAACAGAAAGAAAAAAAGGAGTTCACGAAAAAAAAAAGAGAGAAAACCGTGAAAAGAAAAAAAAAAGAAAAAAAAAGAAAGAAAAAAAAAAGAAAGAAAGAAAAAAAAGAGAGAAGCACGAAAAAAAAGAAAAACGTGCATGAAAAGAAAAGAAAAGAAAAAGAAAAAAAAAAAGAGAAGAAGAAAGAAGAAAAGAAAAAGAAAAGAAGGAAAAAATGAAGAAGCTACTTCTACAATGGAGATTCTTGAGGAAGAAAACTTACTTGAAGCCATTGATGGAGAAGAAGAAGAAAAGCTTGGAGATCCTTGAAGAAGAGAAAGCACTTCTTGCCTTGGGGAGCACTCTTGAAGATTTCTTGCAAAAAAAAAAAAAGCAATGGAGCAAAAGCATCAACCCTCTTGCTTTTATAGAAGAGAGCAAGCCAAAAGAGGAAACAAGGAGAAAAGAAAGGAGGTAAGTGCTAAAATTTAGCTACTTTCCCAAAGAGAAAGATATTTTGAGAGAATCTTTCCACAAAAAAGAAAACTTGAGAAATTCTCTCCAAGTAAAGATATTTTTAGATATTCTCTATACAAAAGAGATATTTTTAGATATTCTTTACAAATATGACACCATATGAGATCTAGGCCATCTCCAAAGCCTAAGGTCCCATGGGTTAGCCCATATGAGCCAGGTTTGACCACCTAGGCACTAAAATTGGCTTTTAGTCAAAATATTCCTCTTACCAAGAGCAAAAAAAAAAAAAACAAAAGAAAAGAGCAAAAAAAGTCCCATGCCGCTTTTGAGTTGATGGGACAATTCAAAAAAAAAAAAAGAAAAAAGAAAGTCCCATGAGTTTCCAAAAACCAAACCATCCAACCTCATTAACCAAATTGAGCCAAAATCTTGAAATTGACATTTCACAAAACCAAATTCCGGTCCCCTAGCTCGCCACATACAGCTTGTTAGGTCACAAGACCAAAACCAAAATCAAAATCCAAAACCTACAAACCAAACCTGACCCCCCAACCTCCCACATACAGCTTGTTGGGTCACAAGGTCAAAATCAAAATCAAACCCCGACCCCCTAACCTGCCACATACAGCTTGTTAGGTCACAAGGTCAAAAACCAAAATCCAAAACCCAAAATCCAAATACCCCGTGTCATTTTCAAAACTTTGCCTTGAGATGGTACGTGATCCCTCTCACTACCATAAAATTCCCCCGGAAACTCAGAAGGCTATTGAAAAAAAAAATGCTCAAGACTCTTGGTCAAGTTGGAACCTTTCCTCCAAGTTTCTCTTCGAGGCACATCGACTCCAAAAAGCTACTCGTCGCTGTACCTCGAGGGGGCATTTGTTGACACCAAAAAACTCAATATGTCTCCTCAACATCGAGAAGCCTCCTGAAGCTGTATCCTACTAAAAATAGGCAAGGCTACTTCAAGCATCAAATTTTGTCAGAATCAGACAGAAACTGAGAGGTCCTTCAAGACAGCTAAGAGAGGGGTACACCTGAGGTTTCGGGTCATTCCGACATCGTTTGGCCCAACTTCACCACTCTGACAGCTAAACAAGCGCTCCCGGCGGTGACATCATCAAAGACACCAAAACTTTGATCAAAGCCTACGGATGACTCCAGAAGGTCTCCAAAGGGCTCCATGCCAAATTTCAAGTCAAACCGACAACGTTTGACCCTTCATCAATGCTCGAGCAGCAAAATCAAGCCTCCCGGCGGCGGAAACCACCGAAGCCATCACTCATCAAACAAAATACATGAGTGGCTTCAACATGCTTCCAAAAGGCTGCACGTCGAATTTCAGGTCATTCCGACAACGTTCGACCAGGTTTCGATGCTCCGAGAGAAAATCAAGCCTACCGGCGGCGGAGCAACCCAAGACCATGACATCCAAAACGGAGCCCATGGAACATCTCAAAATGACTCCAATAGGCTCCCCGTCAAATTTCAGGTCAATCGGACATCGTTTGACCACATATCAAAGCTCGGCATTTTCCCCGCAGCAGAATCAAGTGAAGCATCGATGAGACCCCAAACGGCTTCAAAACTCAAATAAAAGCCCATGGTTGGTCCTATCCACTGCTCAAGAAGCTTCACCTCAATTTTCAGGTCATTCCGACATCGTTTGACCTAGTTTCGACGCTTGACGGAAAATCGGCTACAAAGTCTTCGGCTTTCCCGAAAAATAGGAAACTTTGTGCTCCGATTTCGCGAGGGTTATCGTCAAGATTTCTTCAAGAAAATCAAGTCAATAATTGGGGACAAATGTCAAGAAAAATACAGAAGAAAAAAGGGAAGAAAAAGACGAAAAAACGGCCGAAACGACGCTCGGCGACCAAAAGGGCCAAAGCCCCATGGTCGCCGGCGACCTTGGCCCAAGTCACCGGCGACCCTGGCCAAAGGTCGCTGGCGACCCTGGCCCACGGTCGCCGGGCGACCATGCACCCAGGGTCGCCGGTGCCGAATTTTGCTCCGAAGTGTCCGTTTTCGATGCTTTTCGCGTTTCGGGTGTTCTGGCCTCTGTGATTTTCTGAAAATCTAATGTTTGGTGCTTCAAAACCACTGATCTTCGTAGACATCTCGGATCCGCCGTCATAAGCATGAAATCATCACCGATCGCCTCAAGATCGCCAACCGGCTGACCAAGAAAGTGCACTTTCTGTCCGACCGATCGTGAAATCGACAAGACAGATGTCACCGGCCCGCCAACATCAATCAATGTCTGAAATTGCATCGCAATCCGACATCAAATGATGCGTGGATCCACCCGTGATGATTGCAAGAAGAATCTCAAAAGGCGCAGCGCGGCCCGCGACTCTTCACATGCCTTGGCAACCACTTAATAATGTTAATTGACCCATTAAAGCAGTCATTAACTCATTATTTTGGACGGCCCAATCAGAACCAAGCATTTAGGGGTTACAAATCCAAGCAATCATGGCATTAAACCCATGAAACTCCCATCATCATGAAGCATAAAGGTGATTGAATGCCCACTACCTTCATCGGCCAATCACAAGCCTTGAAAAAGGAGTTACAAAATCAACTTGTAACTCCTCATCAATTCCTTCATCATGGCCATCAATGCCAATAAACACCTCATGGCTACCAAAAAGCCTATAAAAGGAGGTCCATTCCAAGAGGAAAAAGAGAGAAAAAAAAAAAGAGATCCCAAGTGCAAGCTCTGAAAATTCAGAAAATCCAAGAGAGAGACGAAGTCCTGCCACCAAAGGATCACATGTTCTCATTTGAAGGACGACGGCGAAGCCCATACATGACTTGCGACCGTCGATCTTAACGTGTCCCCACAATCTCTTGAGAAGTTAGATCCCTTTTCTTCCTTTTCTATTGTAGTTTGTATTTCTTAAAGAGAGAAAAAGAAATCACAATTCTTGTCTTTCATATTTGATGAGTTTTGTAAAAACGCCTTTCACGGCAAACAAACAAAAACGCCTCTTACAGCATTCTAAAAACTTGTCTCTTTTCTTAATATTTATGCAATTTGAAAAGTTAGAAAAATGGATTGATTTCCTTTCCACTTGTGAAGGTGAATCTCCTGATTATCACTATTCCAAATTCCAAGTAGAAAGTAAATCTGGCATACCCGTATAAAAATGTTGATGCTCGAGATCTTCCCTCCTCCGCCGAGACCCAGGACAGCCCCCGGGGTGCGGAGGGAGAGGATGGAAGATTCCCCCTTTCTTTTTTTTGGGTCCATCAGTCCTTTGCCTGTCCCAGTGAAGACTTGAATTTTGCGAGTTCAGCCCCTGTTGAGATGAAGGGTCGACTCGCGGGAGTGCAGGCTTCAGCATGTTTTTGCGTAGGCCTAACAATGCAGGATTTTATTTTGGGCTTGTAGGAGCCAGCCGGCTCATGTTGATTTTGTTTGTTTTTTGGGCGGAGTGTAGGTTTCTCCTCTTTCATGTAAGAGAGAGGGTAGAACCGATTCTCCTTGAGAGGGGCCAGGTATGCTAGCTTTGCAAATGTTTGGGACCTCCGTTGCTTTGGTGAGGATCTCTGGGACCAAGTTTTGGGGTAAACCTGGTTTCTTGTGGGTTGAGGCTTCGTGGGAGCGCCACGGGCTTCAAGATTCTTGGTGTTCGCCCTTAGTGCCATGTTAGTGACACGTTGCGAGGCGATTTTCTGCTTCTTGGCAGGTACAGTTTCTTCTGCGGGGAGTGGGAATGGTCCCAGCGACCCGAAGACGATGGTCCGGGGAGTTGAAGTTGTCTCGGTGTTTGGAGAGTTGTCGAGGGAGATGACGCTTCGGCAACTGGCAGAGCGCTTATGCTTGTTTTGCTTGTCTTGAAGCATAAGCTGGTACTTGTTCTCATCGAAAGTGATGGTTAATGAAGCTGCCATTGTTAGTTTTGGAAAACTTCTGAAGCAAGACCAAATCCATTAGTAATCACAAGAATATGGTGATCATAAATGGAAAACAACTATGGTTTTGTCTTTTCAAATCACTTGAGGGGACATGGCCCAGCCCAAGGAAGATGAAGAAGGCAAAAAGCCATAGAGGATACAATTGTTCTAAAATGCGAGTATGGTAGGCTCAGAGTGAGTGTTCCAGTGACTGCTAGAAGCAATTGTAAACCTTAATTCAAATTACCGAGAAGCAAGGCTCACTCAAGGTAAAATGATATAAAGTTGGAGATACAAATGTGTCGGTCGCGAATACAGTAGACCCGAAAGGGCGTACTAGCACCGTTAGGCACAAATGTTGCAAATCGCATCCTTGGAAAGGACACGAGATGGGATTTTTTTGAAAGGTCAAATTTGGATTCATAAAGGAGAGCAAATGGTGTTCCACTCCGAACAAAGGCTCAACATTTCTGCGAGCGCTAAATCCGAAAAGGAAGGAACCAAGATTTCTCAGATGTGAATCCAATAATGATGGAAGTTTTTTTTTTTTTTTTGAATGGTAAAGATTGAATCCATCAAAGAGAGCAAATGGTGTTCCATTCCAAACAAGGCTTAACATTTCTGCGAGCGCTAAATCCGAAAAAGAAGGAACCAAGATTTCTCAATTCTGAACTCAAAAGTGACGGAGGTTTTTTTTTAAAGGGTCAAGATTGAATTCATCAAAGAGAGCAAATGATGTTCCTTTCCGAACAAGGCTCAACATTTTTGCGAGCGCTAAATCCGAAAGGGAAGGAACCAAGATTTCTCAATTCTGAACTCAAAAGTGACGGAAGTTTTTTTTTTTTCGAAGATTTTGAAAGGTTTTTTTTTTTTTTTGAAAGGTTTTTTTTTTGAAGATAGGTTTCCAATTCGATCTTATGAAACCTTAGTAGATAGATCAGCCCCCAGGTAAGGGTAGGATTACTTAATGAACCCGTTTGAAGGATCCTTGCTTCGAACAGTCTAGCTGTCTCCATACTCTAGACAAGGCCTTTCTTAAATCCACTTTGGTCAAAGAATGCAATTGGTGGAATCTTAGTGTTTTTTTTTAACTCTTTTTTGAAAGATTTCTATGAACTCATCAAAGAGAGCGAATGGTGTTCCAATCCGAACAAAGGCTCAACATTTTTGCGAGCGCTAAATCCAAAAAGGAAAAACCAAAGTTTCTCAAATTTGAATTCAAAAGAGAGAAAATTGATTTTTTTTTTTTTGAAATTTCAATTGGACTCATCAAAGGGAAAAGATGGCCCAATCCCCGATATGAACGATAGCTGCAAACATTTCTGTGAGCTATCAAGTTCAAAGAGGAAAGGATCAGAATTTCTCAAAGTTGAATTTTGAGAAAGAGAGATCATTTTTTTTTGAAAGAATTTGAAATGAAGGTGTTTTTTTCTTGAAATCCCAATTGGACTCATCAAAGAGAAAAGATGGCCAAATCCTCGATATAAACGATAGCTGCGAACATTTCTGTGAGCTATCAAGTTCGAAGATGGAAGGATCAAAATTTCTCAAAGTTGAGTTTTTAAGAAAAAAAGATCAGATTTGCTTTTTTTTTTTTTTTTTTTTTTTTGAAGTGAGAAAGAACAATTGAAATCCCATCTCATGTTTTTTTTTTTTTAGATGCAAAATGCAACATAGGCCACCAACTAGAAAGGAGCCAAGGGATCAAAGCATTACGTTCTCAAGTGAACGTGTCCCACCGGGTCTGCCAACTTGATGGACCCTCAGAATTCCTGTCCTCTCTTTCCGCACCCCGGGGGCTGACCTGGGTCTCAGCGGAGGAGGGAAAACGCTGGTATCAACATTTTTGTACGGGTATGCCAGATTTACTTTCTACTTGGAATTTGGAATGGTGATAATCCGGAGATTCACCTTCACAAGTAGAAAGGAAATCAATCATTTTTTCTAACTTTTCAAATTGCATAAATATTAAGAAAAGAGACAAGTTTTTTTTTTTTTTTTTTTTTTATAATGCCGTAGGAGGCGTTTTTTTGTTTGTTTGCTGTGAAAGGCGATTTTTACAAAACTCATCAAATATGAAAGACAAGAATTGTGATTTCTTTTTGTCTCTTTACAAAATACAAACTACAATAGAAAAGAAAGAAAAGGGATCTAACTTCTCAGGAGATTATGGGGACACGTTGAGATCGACAGTCGTAAGTCATGTATGGACTTCGCCATCGTCCTTCAAATGAGAACGGTTGATGCTTCGATTCTTCGGCTTGGCTCCTAACCCCGTTTTTTTAAAGGACAAGGACCAAGAGGAGGTCCTGTATCCAATAACAAACCAAGTAAACGGGCTGAAAAGCCTCATTTAGGCCATGTTGGAGAAGGAGGAGACCTTGGGGGGTGTCCCCCCAAGGGATGCTGATCACCTTGTGGTGCTTCTGGGAGCAAAGTGGCAGGAATTCGTCTCTCTCTTGAATTTTCTGGATTTTCAGAGCTTCGGATTGCACTTCGGTATTCGGAATTTGGGCATTACAATTTTATGGTATCAGAGCGAGCAAGTCTCTAAGAAATAAAACACACTAGAAACTTTAGGACGTGGTGAGGTATTTTAGTGTGGGGATATGTGTAAGGACGATGGATTGGGTAGAATTAGTGTGGTCCTAAGTGTTAGACTTGAATTGACACAATTATCTTCTCTTGGCAGATGTCGAGGGAATAGACATCACCCATAGTACCAGCGACAAGCGATCCACCTGATTTTGAGGAGAGATTTCAGCGCTTCCTACGGGCCTTTCTTGTCTCACAGGAAGCCCAGGCGGCAGCACATCAGCAGCAGACTAATGATTTTGCGCAGTTTCAAGCGCAAGTCTTGGATGTCGTCGAGAGAGTGGCTCGTCCAGAGCAGGCGGATGTTCCTATTCGGGAGGTGGACCCGAACGTTGTCTTCGAGAGGTTCCTCAAGAGGGACCGCCTGAGTTCACAGGCACAGAGGACCCCTTAGTTGCTAATGACTGGATCGTACGGATGGAGAAGATCTTCAAGGTCTTCGAGTGTACCGGACGACAAAGGGTGCAGCTGGCAGCCTACATGTTCCGCAGTGTTGCTGAGGATTGGTGGAGGACCGTGCAGCGTCCTTATGAGATGATTGCTGATGAGATATCCTGGACTGCTTTCAGGACAGAGTTCCTGACGAAGTTCATCCCTGTCCATGTCCGAGATCAGAAGTTCAGAGAGTTTCAGACTCTAGTCCAAGGTGACATGACGGTCTACCAGTATGAGCTTCACTTCACTCAGCTCTCCCGCTTTGCAAAGGCCCTTATCACATTTGAGCCTCAGAGGATCCATCGATTCGTCGAAGGGTTGAGAGCTGACATCCAGTTACACATGACTTGTGTCGACCCTATTACATATGAGGATGCTGTGTGGAGAGCGTATTGGGCCGAGGAGCATCTACAGAGAGTTGAGGCCATGCATCAGCATAAGCAGATTAGGACCACTCCAATTCGACAGCAGCCTATAGTGCAGCAGCAGCAGTTCCGGAGGCATAGACCGGCGAGGCAGATGGTACAGTACCAGCAGCGACAGCAGTACCGCCCGCACGGCGCATGTTATGATTGTGGCGATCCAGGACATCTATCCAGGAACTGCCCACTCCGCCGAGAGTAGCCCCCGATGCTGCAGCTTCCTGGTCCTCCGAGAGCTCCAGTTGCCGCTCTGCCAGTTCGTCAGATTGCCCCAGCAGGTCAGCCGCCTCAACAACCTCGCATTCCACAGCAGGCACGTGTACCTCAGTAGCAGTCCCGTGCTCCACAGCAGGTTCATGCACCTCAGCAGCCTAGGGGACAACACTATCAGCGTGGGCATCATCAGAGACCCCAGGGACAGTAACGCCAGCAGTAGAGGCCCCGGGCAGCCGGGCAGGTCTTTACACTCACCTATGAGGACGCCGAAGCCGCAGGGAACGTAGTCGAAGGTACTCTTTCCATTTGTGATCAACTTGCTACAGTATTACTTGATCCAGGTGCGACACATTCTTATGTGTCCTCAGCTTTTGCTTTAGTCCTTGGTAGAGTAGAAGAGGAGTTACCTTGTACGTTAGTTGTGTCTACGCCCATGGGCAGAAGTGTAGTGTGTCAGACTTACCACCCCAGATGCCGAGTGCAAATTGGGGAGTACATTCTTTTTGCAGACTTGATCGTGTTACCCATGCATGACTTAGACGTTATCTTGGGGATGGATTGGTTGGCCAGATACCGAGCGATGATGGATTGCTTCGAGAAGACAGTCAGACTCTCCATTGATGGATCAGACGACACGATTGAGTTTGTAGGCAAGAGGAGACCGCCCAGCATTCGGATGATTTCGGCACTGAAGGCTGAGAGATTGGTGAAGGCAGGTTGCGAAGGCTACATCGCCTTCGTCTCAGAGGACAAGCCAACAAAAGGAGTAGAGGAGATCCCAGTGGTGTGCGAGTTCCCAGACGTATTTCCCGATGAGATCCCAGGATTACCTCCTGTCAGAGAGATCGACTTCACCATCGAGCTTGCTCCATGCACAACACCGATTTCCAGAGCTCCCTATTGCATGGCTCCAGCCGAATTGCGAGAGTTGAAGACACAGTTGGAAGAGTTGCTAGACAAAGGCTTCATCAGACCGAGCATGTCACCGTGGGGTGCACCAGTGCTTTTCGTAAAGAAGGAGGATGGATCGATGAGGATGTGCATCGACTACCGGCAGCTGAACCAGGCAACAGTAAAGAACAAGTATCCTCTTCCATGGATCGACGAGCTATTCGACCAGCTTCAGGGTGCTCAGTACTTCTCGAAGATTGATTTGAGATCGGGATACCATCAGCTGCGAGTCAGAGAGCAGGATGTACATAAGACAGCGTTTCGTACACGCTATGGGCACTATGAGTTTTTGGTGATGCTGTTTGGATTGACGAATGCACTAGCAGTGTTTATGGCTTTAATGAACAAAATCTTCGCACCGTACCTCGACAGCTTCACAGTTGTGTTCATAGACGACGTACTAGTCTATTCGAAGTCCAGAGAGGAGCATGAGCAGCATTTGAGGACATCTCTACAGTTGTTGCGCGACAATCAGTTGTACGCGAAGCTTAGCAAGTGAGAGTTCTGGTTGGAACAAGTGGTTTTCCTCGGACATATCATCTCCAAAGAAGGATTAGCAGTGGATCTAGCCAAGATAGAGGCAGTGGTGAACTGGGAGAGACCGAAGAATGTCTCGGAGATTCGGAGTTTCCTTGGTTTAGCAGGCTACTATCATAGATTTGTCAAGAACTTCTCTACGATTTCGGCGCCTTTGACCAAACTGACGAGGAAGGATGTACCATTCATATGATTAGATGCTTGTGAAGACAGCTTCCAAGAGCTGAAAGAGAGACTGACGACAGCACCGATCTTGTCTTTACCTTCCGGGAGTGGTGGATTCGTTGTCTTCACCGACGCTTCAGGGACAGGCCTAGGATGTGTTCTGATGCAAGAAGGGAAAGTCATTACCTATGGATCATGCCAACTGAAAGAGCACGAGAAGAAGTATGCTACACACGACTTAGAGCTAGCAGCAGTCGTTTTTGCGTTGAAGATGTGGCGGTACTATCTCTACGGGGAGAAGTTCGAAGTACATTCGGACCACCACAGCTTGCAGTATCTGTTCACCCAGAATGACCTTAACAACCGACAGAGGCGATGGATGGAGTACATCAAGGATTACGACTTCCCTATCAAATACCATCCGGGTAAGGCAAATGTCGTGGCAGACGCTTTGAGTAGGAAGACCGCCCTAGTCAATTTTCTAGCAGAAGAGGGTGTGTGGACCGATGTCTTCAGAGACTTAGATGTTCAGTTTCAGTTGCTCAGTGATAGAGTTATGCTTGCTGCCTTGTCCGCATGGGAACCAGAGTTGCTTGGAAAGGTCAAGGACAGTCAACGCAACGATCCCAAGCTTGTCAGAGTGATCGAGCAGATCGATCAAAGGCCAGAGTTTAGATTAATTGGTGGAGTTCTCTACTATCAGGACAGATTGTGCGTGCCAGATATTCAGGAGCTAAAGGACGAGATCCTAGCAGATGCGTACCACAACAGATATTCGATTCACCCAGGCAGCACCAAGATGTACCAGAACCTGAAGAGCTACTACTGGTGGAACAACATGAAGAAAGAGATCGCAGACTATGTCTCTAGATGCTTGACGTGCCAACAGATCAAAGGCGAACACCAGAAGCCGCCAGGGCTACTACATCAGCTCGACATACCCAAGTGGAACTGGGAGCACATTACCATGGACTTCATCGCAGGACTTCCGGTTACCAGGAGACGCCATGATGGCATATGGGTTATCGTCGATCGACTAACTAAGTCGGCTCATTTCTTGCCAGTTTCGATGAGAGCAGGACTTGATGTCTTAGCTAAGCTATATGTGGACCAGATCGTCTCTTTGCACGGAGTTCCAGCGTCGATTGTATCGGATAGAGACCCGCATTTCACTTCGCACTTCTAGGAGAGTCTACAGCAGGCGTTGGGCACTAAGTTGAGCTTCAGCACAGCCTATCATCCGCAGACAGATGGACAGACCGAGCGCACGAACCGGACATTAGAGGACATGTTGAGAGCTTGTGTCCTGGACTACAAAGACAGTTGGGAGGATTGTCTGCCACTTTATGAGTTTGCCTACAACAACAGCCACCATTCGAGCATCAAGATGGCACCTTTCGAGGCGTTGTACGGCAGGAGATGCAAGACCCCAGTTTGTTGGGAGGAGGTTGGTGTCAGGAGTTTCCATGGACCATCCATAGTTAGCGACACCAGCGAGAAGATCATGCAAATAGTAGAGAATTTGAAGGTTAGCCATAGCGGCCAGAAGAGTTATGCAGACAACAGACGCAGGCCTCTTGAGTTTCAGAAGGGAGACAAGGTGTTTTTGAAGGTTTCCCCGGCCAGAGGTACTCTTAGGTTCGGCGAGAAGGGTAAGCTAGCACGGAGATATGTCGGACCGTTCGAAGTCAGGTCCAGGATCGGTGACATTGCTTATAACCTCCAGCTACCACTAGAGTTGTCGGGAGTGCATGATGTCTTCCATGTCTCCATGTTGAAGAAGTACGTAGAGGACCCTACCCATATTCTTCATCATCAGCCACTTGACATCCAGCCAGACGCATCATACATCGCCAAACCAGTTGCTATCATCGACACGAAGGAACAGGTGCTCCGGACCCGAACCATTCATTGGGTGAAGGTTCAGTGGGAGCATCACTCTCCAGAAGAGGCTACATGGGAGCTACGCGATCAAGTGGAGAAGGACTACCCACATCTCCTACCTCGGGTATGTTCCGACTATGTTTTTACATTTGGGGACCAAATGTTTTAAAGGAGGAAGTGATGTGAGGCCCCACCCCTTGTGGGCCCTCAGTTTGATTTGAGTAATTATTATTATATTAATTGTTATTTTATTATACTATTTAATAGGATTTATTAGAATAGTTTATTAATATTAATAAGTCTTAAGATTAGGCTTTTTATTAACTTCTAGGGTGATTTTTGTAGTTTAATTAAGGTTTTAGTTAGAATAGGACTTAGTAATTTAGTATTATTAGGAGGGGTGTTACTTGAAAGAACCTTCTAGAATTCCTAAGTTTGACCAATTTACCCTTACCCTAAACCTATTTTCCATTTTAACCCTAAGGGCTTTCTAGTAAATAGCCACTACACCCCTAACCTATATATGCTAACTATTGCAATAATATGAACCCTAAACCCTAATTCACTCTCATCTCTCATCTTCCCCTATCTTTCTCCCCAAGAAACCCTAATTCCCCAAATCCCATAATAAGAAGAGTAGAAGACCTCCCTCCATTGCATTATCAACCTTCTAGGAGCTTGGATTTCATATCTTCTTGTCAATTCTCTCTACAAATTCGGATTAAGGCAAGTACCATATACTAATATCATAGAATGCATGATTTATTTCTATTGATTCTGTATCTTTAATTCAATTGATGCATGTATATGTCTAGAATTACCAATTGAGCTTTGTTTCATGGGTTTTTGGCCATTTGATGGATGGGTTCTCCCATTTGGAAGATCAATGGCCCGGATTGGTGATTGATGGATGATCATAGAAGTGATTTTCATGTTTGTAAGTGTTTATGTGATGTATGGTAGAGGGGTTGAGGAGAAATTCAAGGATTTCCACTTGCTGTAACAGACCCAGAGTGAAACAGTGATTTTGGGTTGTTTCTTGCGTTGAGACCGGGACCTAGGTGGGCCACCCGATTTCTTATCCGGACCGTGGATCTGATAGAGGACCCACGGGCGACCCTAGAGGGGCTGGTCCCATGGTGAGATGATACCCCTTGGCCCACTATCCAGCGTTTGATAAAAAAGATAGACATGTTTTAATAGAAAACCAGTTTTAGCTCCGATCTGTTGTGGGACCCACAGGGCGATTTGATCATGGATCAGGTCTGACCCTTGGGCCGCATGTGGCTAGGCGACCATGTGTGTGAAGTCTGATCTAAATTTGATCAGGGATGGGGCCACAATCCATGTAGTAACAGCCAACTGTTAAACCCCAAAACCGTGAATAGTATCATTCTGTTTTCTTTGAAACTGTGGGCCCAGGTGGGCCACCTTTCGAGATCCGGACCATACATCATGTAGAGGGACCCTGGGCGACCTCAATGGTGAGGTCTGATCTGAGTTTGGGTCAGTGGGGCCCACGATTTTGAGAAACAAAATGACCCCAGGCGAGACACGTTTTATGTTTAGTCTCTGTTGCAGAAACGTGTTTTGAGTGAAGAATGAAGAAGAGGATATGTTGCTCACGTGTGTGAGTGGATAAGTTAGAAAAAGTGGGTTGGGTGGTGTAGTGTCTTGTGAGAGTAGGAAAACTTGTGGACACCCCATGTGATATAAAGGTGTGAATGATGGGTAGTATGGTAGGCTAGAGGTGTATGGGAATTAGAGAGAAGAAAAACAAGGAGAGGATGAGTGCATGTGTACTAACATGGGAAAATGGGCTGAGATAGTTGTCTCATATCTTTTTACCTTTTTAGGTATTGACCTGGGAACAAAAATGGAGTGAGGGAGTTATGTGTAATACCTTAGCCCATTAGTTTTATTTTCTTTTAGAAATTAGAAAATGACCCATTAGTTTTAGAAATTAGAAATATAAGACCCCTTATTCTTTAATGAACCTAAATTAAGTTTGGACCCTTAAGATTATACTTTTTGGAATTTCATTAAATTTTAGAATTAGAATAAGCCCGAGTGTTTTATTGAACCTAGTTGGAAATTTGTGTAAAACCTGGATTTTTTCCTCAACCCAAAAATTCAGTGTGTGTGGTCGACCGGACCTTGTCCCGGCCGACCGGACACACTGAAAACCGCAGAAGTTGAGATTTGGCCTAGAATCTGTTGATTCAGGTAGACCTGTGTACCAGGTCGACCGGCTGGCCACCTGGTCGACAGGGTACACTGGAAATTCCAGAATCCAAACCAAGTCCCAACCTTGATTCCGGTGGAGCAGGTCGACCCGACCTTTGCCAGGTCAACCTGCCACACTGTGAACAGTAAGTTGTGAGTTTAGTTTATGTTTTGTGATTGATCGATTGTGGGGCCCATTGACCATCCAAATGAACTTCTATCAATGTGCCAAGCACGAGTCAATGGTGTGGCTCGACCTTGACTCGTGGGGACCACCAAGTAGGTTTTAGGGATTAGAATTGTCAGTGACTCGACCCTTAAATGTAGTCAAAGATGCCCATAACTTCAGGAGCACCAGATATAATATTTTGGCATTTAAGACTACAGTTAGGGATCCAATTATCTGACGAGGCCCTGAACCTGAGAGTGGACCATTACCTAGGTTGGACCCTTGCTTTATTCCATTTGATTCTATTACTTGGAGGTTATTAATCATTGTACTTCTCTCATATCCCTGTTATTGTTATAAACCTGTCAATTAAATGGAAATTGGAGGACCTGAACCTAGGATTACGTAGTGGTGACCCAATGATATAATCGGAGATAAATGACCCGTGTCTGTGGCTAGGCGGGCCCTCATACGGCCTAAGTTGGGTGTGTGGTACCCTAGAATGGAAAGGTCAGTTATGATGGATTGATGACTCATTATGTATGAGTATGGATTGGTTACTTGTTGAATGAACATGGTATTGTACTTATATTGTTTTGGGCCAAGGTTTATGAGCTTAGTTTGGATCCAATGATGATTGGACTTGGATTTGGATTATATCCTAAGGAATTGTACTTGAACCTCTTAGAGACTTGGTTAAGACCTCGCTCACGCGAGATAAGCTTAGACAGACACAGACCTGTACTTGTTCCCTAGGTTGGCACTAAACATTCACTCAGTTGATCTAAGCTCAGCCTGTTGACTGATCATCACCGGTAGGAGCTATATTGGTTATGTTAGGGCCATCATGATGAGCTATGATTAGACGGACGTTGTGATACCAGGTCCGGTTTAACCTGATAAAGGGGTGTGATCGGTGTTATTTATATATTATGATTAGTAGGGCTGTTATCCCTTATATTGTTACTTTACTTTTCCCCACCGCGACTGTGTTCAGTATGGGAGGGCTGCGGTATAATATCCCGTGGTATCCAGCTTGTGTAAATGTGCCTTTTTGATATCTGTTAGATTAGATTACTTGATATCTCTGATTCTAAATTGTTATTTACATCACAATTGCCTAGTTTATGTTTCATTGTTATTCTTATGATTATATGATCGTCTTCATTCT
Organism: Umbellularia californica; assembly: GCA_028538565.1. NCBI lineage: Eukaryota > Viridiplantae > Streptophyta > Magnoliopsida > Laurales > Lauraceae > Umbellularia > Umbellularia californica. Next base: position 34,224,900 of record JAPQWN010000005.1, on the reverse strand, counting down.
CTTTGATGCATACATCCTGTGTTATCTGTATATGGTGCCTTGCCAGATCCTTGGATCTGACCCATTTTTGGTGCTTAGGTTTCGACCTTGACCCCATGGATGACGCGTACTATGAGGCACCTGTAGACGGCGATTTTGAGTGGGGACCGGTTGACCAGGTGGTCGAACCGGAGGATGGAGCGCCTGCACCGGGTGTTTGAGCGCAGTTTTATTTTGGGATTTTGAGTGAACTTGTAGTGAGCGGGAAGTAGAATGTTATATATATATATATACATTTGTTATTCACTCTTTGAGATTTTGTTAGACTTAAGCTCTGCCATACTTGATCTATCTTATATGATACCTGTTGCTTCCGCTATCTTTTCTTATGCTTCCATAATTTAACTGTTGATTATATATTTGTTCAAAAAATTTTAAAAATATGACCTCACTGCGGACTATGATCTTGGAAGTTCTCGAATTTTTCGGGAAGTAGTGCGTAAAATTTGGGTACCTTAGCAGTAACTTCGGTATTCGGAATTGGGGAGTTACAGATCCCGTATGTCTATTTAATAAAAACTTGGTACTCCTTGCGTTGGAGACATTCCAGGTTCCTTATACACTTTGGAAATTTCCAAAACTTCAATGAACACTTTGTGATTATAGTTTCGTTCTCATCCGGACTTGATATTTCACTTAATAAATCTTCCGACACAACGGGGCTCCCAACGAACCTCTCATAATCATATAAATATTTTACTTCAGCCCCAAGCATGTCCCCAGTTAAACAGCACCCATCGCTCAAGCGGACATTTCAGTTTGCTCGAGTGGAGGAGTCTCTGGAATGGTTTTTGGGAGGGTTCGCTCGAGCGGACCAGCGGTCGCTTGAGCGGACTTGCCCAGTTCAAGCTGGCTCGAGCGAAACACCAATTCGCTCGAGCTAGCCACACTCTGGATGGGTTGCTGGGAACGTTCGCTCGAGCGGACCAGGGTTCGCTCGAGCGAACTGTTCTCTAGAACGACAGGAGCCTCTTTCTGGGCAGTTCGCTCGAGCGAAGTGTCAGTTCGCTCTAGCAAACTATCCAGAACCAGTTCCGGGACAGTTTTGCTCTCTGCTTCTCTTCTCTTCCTACAAACCCATTTTTGAGGTTCCATTTTACAATCTTTAGAGGGCATATAACACCTCAAAACCATCATCAAATACCCATCAAAACTCACAACATCCACCAAGACTCCATCCATTCATCTCCATCATTTTCCACATTCAATCACAAAGAAAGGAGAAAGAATCTACAATCACAAGGATTCATTAAAATCTAAGCAAGAAGTGAAAATAGAGAGATACAAACCACTTTTCTAACACAATAAACAAGCTAACAAAAACCCTTTTTATATGAGCATTTATTACACATGAATGCAAGGTAGATGAACATTAATGGAGAAAGCCAAATCAACCACATTTGTCATAAAACTATTTAATACACCAAAACATCCATTCATCCACTTGCCTCAAGGTCTCTAAACAAGAAATCAAGCCTCTTAACACCTCTTCCACGCCAAGAACACAATCTACACAAAAACCCCCAAAACAAACCCTAAAATGGGTTAAACAAGGAATGAAGAAAAAGGAACTCTCAATAAGGAAGATGGGTCTCCTCTAAAGCTAGGAGAACAAAATAACAAAAGATTGGGAGAAAAACTTACTTGTAGGTTCTCCAAGTGGGCAAGACTAGCTCAAAGAAGGCCTTAGAATGGAGGTTTCTCTTCAAGAATTATATCAATGCAGAGCTCTAGTGGAGGAGAAGAAGATGATGACTTCCATCTCCCAATTTGAGCAAGGTGGGTGATGCTTTGATGGTGGAGAAGCAAGAAGAAAGGAGAAAAGGGAAAAGAGAAACCCTAGCTTTGTGTTGTGTTGGAAAAAGAGAGAATGGAGGGGAAGGGTCTCTATTTAAAGCAATTGGAAGTGGGCTCCACCATTGGGAATCTCTTTGGGCTGAAATCACGACTTTCGGGACCTCGGATGAGTTCGACGAAGAAGGAAGAAATGATCACCGAAATATCTAGTTTCCAAAAAGTATATTTTTCACGGGTTTCAGGAATATCAAGTTTTGGGTACGATTTCATGTAAAATGACTGTTTTTCCCTTAATGCTAGGAAAATCGGGTTTCGGGGTTTCGGACGGGCACGGGCTCAACGTGAAAGTTGTAGGGATTAACGAGATGAGTAAAACGGGCCCGAAATACAAATCACTGGAATCTCAGATACTCTCCCAAGTAACGCAAGACTAACAAAAGGGAACCCCCAAAGGGCCCCACTAAACACAAAGCACTAAAAATTCCCTAAAGCTATATCAAGAACTATACTAATCCAACTTAGTCAAATCTACTAATCACACTCAGCACTAACACACGACTTAATTAGCACTAATCGGGGTCACTCGGGTCGGGGTCTTACACAGTGTTATGGATTTTGGTAGTGATTGGGATGAGCATCTTGCATTGTGTGAATTTTCATACAACAACATTTATCACTCCAGCATTGAAATGGAACCATTTGAAGCATTGTATGGTCGCAGATGTAGGACACCAATTAGCTCAGAAGAAGTTGGAAAAAGAAGTTTCTATGGTCCTACTATCATTGCAGAAACAGCTGAAAGAGTGCAAAAAGTGCAAGACAGATTAAGAGTAGCCTGGTCAAGGTAGAAAAGTTATACTGACAATCGTCGACTTGATTTGGAATTTTCCATTGATGATTGGGTGTTTTTGAAGACTTCTCCAATGAAAGGTATTATCCGATTTGGGCAGAAAGGAAAGCTTTCACCAAGATATATCGGACCTTTCAAAATAAAGAGTAGAATTGGAGACCTGGCTTATCGTCTGGATCTTCCATCGCAACTCTCCGGTATCCATAATGTATTTCATGTATCGATGCTTCGAAAATATGTGGTGGATTTTACGCACATCATCAGCTATGATGAGATTCAAGTTCAACCAAACACCACATATGTTGAGAAGTCAGTTCGAATTATTGATACCAAAGAGCAAGTTCTTCGTACAAGGACGATCAAATGGGTTAAAGTCCTTTGGGCTCATCACGAACCCAGTGAAGCTACATGGGAATTGGAAGAACAAATGGCTCAAAAATATCCAGAACTATTCGTTCAGGTAAGTTTTTACTTATTATGTTTGTTTTTATTTATGTTTCATTCAGAGGACCGAGTGATTCTAAAAGTTTGGGAGAATGTTACAACCCATCCCGAGTTAATCAAGATTAACTCTAGTTAATCGAGATTAATCCATATTAAGCATGATTAGTCAAGCTAAATGTGATTAGTAATCAAAATGGATTAAATTATGCATGAGGGAATTAATTAAGCATAAATAATAAGTTTGAAAGAGATTAACTTAATTGAGATGGTTTTAGACCCCAATTAGTAAAGTTAAAGACTTTTCTGTTAATACGGATTTATGTGTATTTCGTCGGATGTGATGAAGATTTATACCAACATGTATATCCTGATGAGTACAACAATTTTCATAACATATGCGATTTCATTTGACTTCAAATGAATTAAATTGTGTAAAATGTGTAAAATGTGTGGGGTTAAGTTGCAAAAATGCCTTGAAAAGTTTGGGTTAAGCTTCTAGAATAACCTAGACAGTGTTACAATCATTCATTTCCTGTAAGAAGACTAAAGATCAGACTTTTCTTCTTTCTCCACATTTCTTCTTTTTCTATGAGCTTGGTAAAGAGCTGTGCAAGTGGATTAAGAGAGGGAAATTAATGTTTTCATCTTCCCCATCATCTTTCTTTCATTCCTTTGAAGTGGGTTTCATTCCTTTGAAGTGAAACTTGAGAGAAACGTCAGTTCTTCCTCACTGTAAATTATAAGGTGAGTAGTTTTGGAAGTTTTTAGTTGTAATTAGGTTTTTTAGACTCTTTTCCATCTTAATCAATATGTTGAATTCGTATTAGAATTATTGGTGATATTAGGGTTTGAAAGTGAGTGGAATTGAGTCAAATAGAGCTCAAAAGAAAGGGGTTTTGTGTCAAATTGCGACTAGAAGTACGTATAAATAGATTACTGATGATTAAGTGCTAGTTTATGTGATTTTCTTTTAGTTTTGTGGCATCTATGATTTCAGCCCTATTTTGTTAGGAATTGAATGGGATTGAATATCATGTATGGGTTGATTGAATTGATTGGATGGTGTATAATTGGAATAGAAGTGTTGTTTTGTGTATAAGTGATGATTGAGAAGAGGACATGAGGTCCATATATGTTGTTTGCAGGTTGTAAATGAATTGGGATGGAAGAAAAAGATCGCTTAGAATTCCAGATTTGGAATTTTGGTGCAATCGCTTGAGCGAACTTATGTAATATCCGCTCGAGCTAGCAATGCTTGTCATCGCTTGAGAGAGAGCAGCATTGGTCGCTAAAGTGACCAACTCTCCGTGAGATGTCTGCTCGAGCGAACCTAGATCCGCTCGACCGAACCTGAAGCAATTATTTCAGGTTATTTTCTCTATTGAGATTCAATTTTTCTTCTTTTAATTAAGAAGATTTTGCGATTATCGTCGGTAAATGAGTTGTACTTAGTGGATTAGTGATAGAAATTGTTTGACCATATGGTCAATCAATTATGCTTAAAGGATGCTTGGATTTTTCTAGGAATTGTATTCCTAGATTTGAAACTAAATCGAATCTTGGATCAATCATCATTGATAGAACATGTTTAATTCCTGTATTATAAGAAATGAGCCTATTGATTAAATCAAGGCTGTTAGCACTATTTTACTTCCATAGGTGTTAATTAAGGGACTTTAATGTACAAAATATACATAATTGTAATGCTTATCGAGGATAACATACATGTACATTAAATGACTAAAAATTCACCTAATTGGTTGGCACTATATAACTGAGATTGTATATTGTGATATCCAAATTGATCTTAATTTGAATTGAATCCTAAATGGATTGTATCCATTGAATTGTCATTAAATAGAATTAAATGTTAAACTATGTTATTTTTGAGTTTGGCACTACATAGTGATTTCCTAATTTGAGAGTGTTTCGGAACTCCGTGGTGATGTCAATTTGAGCTGTTAATTTGAGCTGTTATTGCTGCAGCAAATTATTTGAGCTGTTATTGCTGCAGCAAATTATTTGAGAGTGTTTCGGAACTCCGTGGTGATGTCAATAGTCCCTGGCCCGGGCACTGATAAATCTCACAATATATGAATCCTTCCGTATGGAAGATGGAAATCCTTCCGTAGGGAAGATGACAATCCTTCCTTTTTGGAAGATGGAAATTGAAATGAAATGCTATGGTAGTTTTGCCAATTATTAAAGACTCTTATTGATTTGAATTAAATGGTAATTATATTGGTCTAACATTGGATTAGACATATTCAAATTGTGAATTAGCATGTGAAATCATGTATTCGTTTTGACATTACTGAATTGTCAAATTCATAGTGTTATTGATGGCAGTACAGGCATAGCTGCCCATGCCGGTCCTTTTGAGGCCACAGCGCCAGTGGAGATTACTGATCCGGTTCCTCCAGGAGGAGTAGTTGAGTGGAGATGAAGCAATATCATATATTTATGATATTGAAACGAAACCTTTTATTATGGAAATTTATTATACTTTTGATCATTGCATTGTATTAAATATACAAGTGATTGGTTTTGTAAATATGTAAATGAGTTTTGTTTCATACTGGAGCAATGTATATTTGTTTATATTCCGCTCCCTTGTGAGTTTTATGTGATTAAAGTTTACAGGAGTAAGTATGCGATGCGACTCGGGGTTAACTCGGATTAATCATAATCTTGGGCTCAGGTCGTGTCAATCCCTATTTTCTTTTACCTTCTAAGCTACTTTAAATTTTAAATGATTGTGGTGACTCTTCTCGAAAAAAGACATCACAAAACGTGATTCTATATGATCATCTACTACTCTTTTTAAGTGATGATAATTATCAACGAGTGTTTCAAACTACGAACAAAAAGGTTTGAGATGCTTCACCTTTGTTATTATACAACATTCACTCTATTTTGAAATGCAACTCTTACATTTAATTTTTCTCTCTTTTTCGGGGAGCAAACTTCCAAGATTTTTTGTTTGAAATGCCTCATGTTTTTTCTTATACAACATTCACTATATTTTTTTAAATCCACTCTTACATTTAGTTTTTCTCTCCTTTTCAGGGAGCATACTTCCGAAATTCTCTAGGTGTTATTCTTCGTCATGATAAAAAAAAGTACAGAAGGACCCCAATGTTGAAAGGATTTATCTACCCTCTAGGAAACCTTTGATAATGCCTTTTCAAGGGCCTGAGACTAAACAATTGGTTTAGACAGATAAATCTAATATATTTATTAGGCATGTCCTGAACCAAAAGTGATGTGCTCTCTTTTCTGGTTTTTTTTTTTTTTTTTTTGCTAAGTTGCAAAATTGAATTGAAAAGAAAGGAAAGGAGATATAGCCAAAAAGAAAAACCATGAGGAAAAAAAAAAAAAACAACCAACAACAGAGGACAGCCCACTATCACAAGCTAGGATAGCGCTGGATACGTAAGGCTAAGAAATAATCTAAAGAAGAGCTAGAGAAAAAAGAAGACATTTTACCAAGGGCTTGGGAAGCATCTACCAAGAAGAAATCAGAAACCAAATCTCGAGAAGGCTTCATACCACTAAACAGAGAGAGATTCCTAACCTTCCACAAGCTAATTAGGGCCACCAGAAATAGAACACCATGACCCTTTTTAGCATTTGAGCAAGAACTAGCTGCGAGAGAGCTCTATAGAGAAGAAGCAGTGACAACAGCTGCAGCTCTGAAATTACCTTGAAGCTGAAACCAGTCCCAGAAGCTGAAGGCAAGGTGGGTAAAAAGATATAACAACATGGAAAAAATTGAATTTACCTTGGAAAACATTTAAACATGTTTAAACACTAACTTCCATAAAAGAAATGAATCATTTACTGAAATTTATATATTCGGTATAAAACATGTACAGTTATCCAAGGAATCGGGAAAATAACAAGATGGCAACCACACAAAGCTAAGTCCTCTATCACCGAAGTGACAAGAGCATATTGGGGTGGGGCCTTGGTCTCAGTCACCGAGGTGAGGTGACTCAATGAAAATATACATATACATATAATAATACGGGACAGGACCACGGTAGCAAACCAGGTATCGGGAATTAAGGTAGCGAACCGGATATTGGGAACCGTGGGAGCGAGTCGGGTATCGGGCGGGACAACGGTAATAAACCGAGTATCTATATCCAAATTGTAGCTGGCGGGACGGGAGGGGGGGCCCCAAGTTGGTGGATCAAACCGACAAGGTCATCCAAACTTAGTGGTGCCGACTCATAGGTCAAATAACAGAAATCGGGACATGTGTAAAATCACATTGGATGCAAGTATGTAGACGGGCGGGACGGGGTGCTCAAGGCACAAGCACTATTTTATTTCACATCGGGCAATGCATATTGGGATTAGCAAAATGTTACAAATACAACTTCAGTGTCTTCGGAAATGATAAATTATAAATCATGAATATTCGGGGATACATGTCAAAATTCGGAAACAATGAAAACACAATTGAACTTTCTAAATTTCGGGACAAGTATATAGATTCAAAACTAGTTCAAGGTGAATAGGGGTCACGTATGTCGATTTCGATATAGATTTGGTACTCCTCGAGTTTGGAGACATTCTGGGCTCCTTATACACCTTGGGATTTTCAAAACTTCATGTGGATATTCGTGACATGGTTTCTTTCTCAAACGGGCTTCATATATTATTTGTACACTTCCCCCTTACAATAGGGTTCCCAACAAACCTCTCTCAATCATATAAACGTTTCATTTCCACTTCGAACAGGTCCCCAGGTGAACAGTACGCCTCGCTCGAGCGGACCTGAATTTCGCTCGAGTGGTGAGCTCTCTGGAATGACTCACTGGGAGGGTTCGCTGGAGCGAAATTGGGTTTGCTCGAGCGGACCTGCACAGTTCAGGTTGGCTCAATCAAAATAACGGTTCGCTCGAGCTAACCACTCTCTGGATGGGATTCTAGGATGATTCGCTCGAGCGAGATATGGTTCGCTTGAGCGAACTGTCCTATGGATCTCACGAATCTTTCTTTGGAATATTCGCTCGAGCGACTTGTCAAGTCCGCTTGAGCGAACTGTCTAGAAACTGATTTCGAGGACAGTTCTGCTCCTTCATTTTTCCTCTTCTTTCAAGTCCCCTTAAGCCTCATTTCTACACGTGAATGGGAGGCTCAAATCTCTTCTAAACTCCTCATAAATCTCCATCAAATCTTCCACCAAGAATCCATTCAATCATCTCCTATCTTTTCACATTCAACCATAAAGAGAGAGAGAAGAGAAACCACCATTCACAAGGATCCATTGAGCTATTAACAAGAGATAAATGAAGACCATAAACCAATGTTTCCAAGACATTAAATGAGCTAGCAAGATTCATTCATGAGCATTTATTTCAAAATCAATGCAAATAAAAAATGAGTAAAACCATCTACATTACTCATAAAAGCCATTAATACTTAAATATCCATTCATCCACTTGCCTTAGGTCTAAGCTTAGCCAAAAACAAGCTCTAATCACACCTCCAAGCCAAAATTCAAAGCTACACACAGAAACCCCAAAAACAAACCCTAAATGGGTTAAAACAATGAACAAGAAAGAAATGGCTTGTAATAGAGAGAATGGGGCTCCCCCAAGGCTAGGAGAACACAATATCAAGAGATGGGAAGGATTATTTACTTGTCGAATCTCTAAATGGGCAATAATAGCTCAATGAAGATCTTGGAATGGGAGGTTTCCTCCACAAATGGCATCATGAGAGAGCTCTAGAAGTGAGGAATGAGATGATGACAAGCATTACTCCATTGGCAAAGGTTTGGTAGTGGATTGGGAGATGGAAGAGCAAGAAGGAGAGGAGAAAGGAGAAACCCTAGTTTGGAGTTCAAGCTTTTTTGCTGGAAAAGGGAAAAGAGAAGGAGAGTTCTCCTTTTATAGCAAATGAGATGGGCTCCACCACTTGAAATCTTTGTGGGCTGAAATCACGACTTTCGAGATCTCGGATGAGGTCGACGAAGAAGGGAGAAATGATCATCAAAACTCCTAGTTTCTAAAAAGTATATTTTTCAAGGGTTTCAGGGATATCAAATTTTGTGTCCAGATTTGGTATCAAAGACTATTTTGCTCCTGAAGTTAGGAAGGTCGGGTTTCGGTGTTTCGAACGGGCACGGGACCAACATGAAAGTTGTAGAGATTAACGAGATGATTCAAACGGGGTTAAAACACTAATTACGGGAATCTCGGATAATCCCCAAGAACACGCAAAGTCATAAAAAGGAACCCCCAAAGGGTCCCACTAATCTCAAAGGCACTCAAAATACCCCAAGTTATAGCAAAAGCTATTCTGTTATCAACTTAATCAAAATCCACTAATCACACTTGAAGCTAACTCATGACATAATTAACACTAATCGAGGTCACTCGGGTTGGGGTCTTACATCCTCCACCCATTAAGACATTTGGTCCTCTAAATGAAACATAAAATCACCTCAGGTATTAGATGTGGATACTTCTTGTGCACTTGATCTCGTAATTCCCACGTTGCTTCTTCCGGTCCATGGTTTTTCCAGAGTACTTTTACCCAATGAATAGTCTGTGTCCTCAACTCTTGTTCCTTCGTATCAATGATCTGGACAGGCTTCTCCACATATGTAGCATCTTCTCGGATTTCCAAGGGTTCATGCCGGAGTACATGTGAGGAATTGGGGACATACTTCTTCAACATTGACACATGGAAGACGTTGTGTATACCTGAGAGTTCGGGTGGTAAGGCTAATCTATAAGCCACATCACCAATCTTGCTTACAATGTCATACGGTCCAATGTATCTTCTGGATATCTTGCTTTTCTATCCAAACCTCAACGTTCCCCTAGTAGGTGATACCTTTAAAGAAAACCTTGTCTCCTTCTTTGAACTGTAAGTCCCTTCTGTGAGAGTCTGCATAGCTCTTCTGTCTACTACGGGCTACTTTTAATCGCTCTTGGATCAACTTGACTTTGTCACTGGTCTCACTCACTATGGCTGGCCCATGGAAACTACGGGTGCCAACTTCTTCCCAACAAACAAGTGTCCTACACCTTCTACCATACAAAGCTTCGAAAGGTGCCATTTCAATGCTCTAGTGGTAGTTGTTGTTATAAGCGAACTCATATAACGGTAATGTTTCATCCCATTGAGTCTTGAAGTCGAATACACAAGCACGGAGCATATCCTCAAGGGTCTGAATTATTCTTTCTGACTGGCCATTTGTCTGCGGGTCATAGGCCGTACTGAACTGTAGCTTCGCACCCATGGAGTCATGTCTTCCACAATCTCGAGACGAATCTGCTGTCTTTGTCAGACGTGATAGAAACTGGCTGTCCATGTCGACTGACAATCTCATTGACAAACAACTCTGCCAAAGATAACATGTGCATCTTCTTCCCTGTCCTCGTAGGAATGAAATGAGCTGATTTGGTGAGACGGTCCATAATGACCCATATTGCATTGTTGTTTTTGTTGGTTCTCAGTAGTCTCGAAATAAAATCCATGGTAATGTGCTCCCATTTCCATTCCGGAATCTTTAACGGTTGTAACAACCTTGGAGGCTTCTGATGCTCTGCCTTTATCAACTGAAATGTCATACATCGGGAGACGAATGCTGCAATCTCCCTCTTCATATTGTTCCACCAAAATCTGTCCTTCAAATTCTGATACATCTGCGTACTGCCTGGGTGCATAGAATACTTTGTACTGTGAGCCTCTGTCATGATGTCATTCCTCAAATTTTCAATGTTAGGCACACACAGACGGTCACGGTAGTATAAAACTCCATCTACAATACGAAAGTCATGACGGTCTGCTATATGCTCTGAAATCTTGGCCAACTGTGGATCTTGCAATTGACTATCCTTGATCTTTTGAATGAAGGAAAGCTCTGACACTGACATGTTGGCTAATAATACACCCTTCCTTAGTGACTGTAGATCTATCATCAACTCCTCAAATTGCTCAAAGATGCAAGTACCACTTAGATTTGCCAAGCCTACTGATTTCCTACTCAAGGCGTCTGCAATTACATTTCCTTTTCCCAGGTGATATTTAATTGGAAAATCATAGTCTTTGATATATTCCATCCATTTTCTCTGCCTCATGTTTAGTTCCTTCTGAGAAAATAAATACTGCAGGCTGCGGTGATCGGAGTGGACTTCGAATTTCTCTCCATAGAGATAATGTCTCCACATTTTCAATGCAAAGACGACTGCTGCCAACTCAAGATCATGGGTTGCATAGTTCTTCTCGTGATCTTTCAACTGCCGGGATCCATAAGCAACGACTTTTCCTTCTTGCATCAACACACATCCAAGTCCAGCATTCGAAGCATCGGTAAAAATGGTAAAACCGCCTCTTCCGGATGGTAAAGTAAGGACTGGTACGATAGTCAATCTCTTTTTCAGCTCTTGGAAACTAGCTTCACACTGATCTGTCCACACATAAGGCACATTTTTCCTTGTCAACTTCATCAATGGTGATACAATCGACGAAATCCTTGCACAAACCTCTGGTAATATCCTGCCAATCCCAGAAAACTTCTGATTTCGGACACATTCTTCGGTCTTTCCCACTTCACTACTGCCTCAATCTTGGACGGATCTACTGCCAATCCTTCTTTAGAGATGATGTGCCCCAAGAATGCTACTTGTTCCAGCCAAAATTGACACTTGTTGAGCTTTGCATACAGTTGGTTTTCCCTTAGAAGTTGCAGTGCTGTCCTCATATGCTCTTCATGCTCTTCTTTGGCCTTGGAGTACACCAAAATGTCATCAATAAACACCACTACAAACTGATCTAGATACTGAGCAAATATCTTGTTCATCAATGCCATGAACACTGCCGGTGCATTAGTCAACCCAAATGGCATCACTAGGAACTCATAGTGGCCATATCTCGTCCGGAAAGCTGTCTTCATTACATCCGACTCTCTAACTCTGAACTGATGGTAGCCAAATCTCAAGTCAATCTTCAGAAAATACAAGGCGGTTTGTAACTGATTAAACAGTTCATCTATCCTTGGCAATGGATATTTGTTCTTGATGGTTACTTGGTTCAATCTTCGGTAATCAATGCACATCCTCATGGAACCATCTTTCTTCTTAACAAACAAAACTGGAGCTCCCCACGGCGAAATGCTAGGTCTTACAAAACCTTTGTCAACAATTCTTGCAATTGTATCTTCAACTCTCCCAATTCCGCCGGAGCCATCCGATAAGGTGCAATAGATATCGGAGCGGTCCCTGGTAATAACTCAATAGTGAAATCGATTTCCCTGATGGATGGCAATCTTGGAATTTGTTCTGGAAAAACGTCTGGGAATTCCCAAAAAATAGGGATCTCCTCCCCCCTTGGGACTGTTTATCCTTCGTGATAAATGTCAAATAGGTTTCACATCCACCTTTCAAAAGTCTATCAGCTTTCAACGCTGAGACAAACCCTGCATGGGGATTCCTCCTCTCTCCTTGAAACAACACTCCTACTGGTGTCTCATCTAATTTGAAGGTGAGGGTTTTATGGAAACAATCCATTATGGCATGGTACCCTGCCAGCCAATCCATCGCTAGGATGATATTGAAATCATGCATCTCCAACAGAATAAGGTCTGCGGGTAAGACAACCTCTCCTATCTGAACTGTGCAACTAGGGTAATAAGTAGTACATACAACTTGTTTACCTTCAGGAGTAGCCATAGTCAAAACATATTCAAGTTCTCTACCATGCACATCAATCAACTTAGAAAATGCATGGGATAAAAATGAATGTGTCGAGCCAGGTGATGGACCCGAAAAAAAAAGGGGGGAATCTTCCGTCCTCTCCCTCCGCACCCCGGGAGCTGACCTGGGTCTCGGCGGAGGAGGGAAGATCGCGGGCATCAACATTTTTGTACGGGTATGCCAGATTTACTTTCTACTTGGAATTTGGAATAGTGATAATCCGGAGATTCACCTTCACAAGTGGAAAGGAAATCAATCCTTTTTTCTAACTTTTCAAATTGCATAAATATTAAGAAAAGAGACAAGTTTTTAGAATGCCGTAAGAGGCGTTTTTGTTTGTTTGCCGTGAAAGGCGATTTTGCCGTGAAAGGAGTTTTTACAAAACTCATCAAATATGAAAGATAAGAATTGTGATTTCTTTTTGTCTCTTTAAGAAATACAAACTACAATAGAAAAGGAAGAAAAGGGATCTAACTTCTCAGGAGATTGTGGGGACACGTTGAGATTGACGGTCGCAAGTTATGTATGGGCTTCGCCATCGTCCTTCAAATGAGAACATGTGATGCTTTGATGCTTTGGCTTGGCTCCTAGCCTCAGTTTTTTAAAGGACAAGGACCAAGAGAAGGTCCTATATCCAATGCAAAACCGAGTAAACGGGCTGAAAAGCCGCGTTTAGGCCATGTTGGAGAAGGAGGTGACCTTGGGGGGGGGGGGGGGGGGGGGGGGGTGGTGGCCCCCCAAGGGACGTTGATCACCTTGTGGTGCTTCCGGGAGCAAAGTAACAGGACTTCGTCTCTCTCTTGGATTTTCTGGTTTTTCAGAGCTTGTACATGGGATCTCTCGCCGGGAGGCTTGATTTTGCTGCTCGAGCATTGATGGAGGGTCAAACGTTGTCAGTTTGACTTGAAATTTGGCATGGAGCCCTTCGGAGACATTCTGGAGTCATCCGTAGGCTTTGATCAAAGTTTTGGTGTCTTTGATGATGTTGCCGCCGGGAGCGCTTGTTTAGCTGTCGGAGCGGTGAAGTTGGGCCAAACGATGTCGGAATGACCCGAAACCTCGGGTGTACCCCTCTTTTAGCTGTCTTGAAGGATCTCTCAGTTTCTGTCTGATTCTGACAAAATCTGATGCTTGAAGTAGCCTTGCCTATTTTTAGCAGGATGCAGCTTCAGGAGGCTTCTTGATGTTTGAGGAGACATATTGACTTTTTTGGAGTCAACAAATGCCCCCTCGAGGTACAGCGACGAGTAGCTTTTTGGAGTCGATGTGCCTCGAGGAGAAACTTGGAGGAGAGATTCCAACTTGACCAAGAGTCTTGAGCATTTTTTTTTTTTTTTTGAAATAGCCTTCTGAGTTTCCTGTGGAATTTTATGGTAGTGAGAGGGGTCACGTACCATCTCAAGGCAAAGTTTTGAAAATGACATGGGGTATTTGGATTTTGATTTTTGACCTTGTGACCTAACAAGCTGTATGTGGCAAGTTAGGGGGTCGGGGTTTGATTTTGATTTCGACCTTGTGACCTAACAAGCTGTATGTGGCAGGTGGGGGGTCAGGTTTGGTTTGGTTTGGATTTTGATTTTTGGTTTTGGTCTTGTGACCTAACAAGCTCTATGTGGCGAGCTAGGGGACCGAAATTTGGTTTTGTGAAATGTCAATTTCAAGATTTTGGCTCAATTTGGTTCATGAGGTTGGATGGTTTGGTTTTTGGAAACTCATGAGACTTTCTTTTTTCTTTTTTTTTTGAATGGTCCCATCAACTCAAAAGAGGCATGGGATTTTTTTTTGCTCTTTTCTTTTTTTTTTTTGCTCTTGGTAAGAGGAATATTTTGACTAAAAGCCACTTTTAGTGCCTAGGTGGTCAAACCTGGCTCATATGGGCTAACCCATGGGACCTTAGGCTTTGGAGATGGCCTAGATCTCATATAGTGTCATATTTGTAAAGAATATCCAAAAATATCTCTTTTGTGTAGAGAATATCTAAAAATATCTTTACTTGGAGAGAATTTCTCAAGTTTTCTTTTTGTGGAAAGATTCTCTCAAAATATCTTTCTCTTTGGGAAAGTAGCTAAATTTTAGCACTTACCTCCTTTCTTTCTCTTTGTTTCCTCTTTTGGCTTGCTCTCTTCTATAAAAGCAAAGAGGGTTGGTGCTTTTGCTCCATTACTTTCTTTTTGCAAGAAATCTTCAAGAGTGCTCCCCAAGACAAGAAGTGCTTTCTCTTCTTCAAGGATCTCCAAGCTTTTCTTCTTCTTCTCCATCAATGGCTTCAAGTAAGTTTTCTTCCTCGTCTAGAATCTCCATTGTAGAAGTAGCTTCTTCATCATTTTTTTCTTCTGTTTCTTTTCTTTTCTTTCTTCTTCTCTCTTTTTTTTTTCTTTTCTTTTCTTTTCTTTTCATGCACGTTTTTTTTTTTTTTTTTTTTTTCGTGCTTCTCTTTTTTTCTCTTTTCACGGTTTTCTCTTTTTTTTTTGTTTTTTTTTTTTTGCTGTTTCTGTTTTTTTTTCTCTGGCTGTACGGACCTGACCGTACTGCCACGTGGCAGTGGGCCACGGCCTGTGGGCCAAATATTTTTTTTTTTTTTTTTGCAGAGATTTTTTTTTCTCTCTTTCTTTTTCTTTTTCCTTGTTTGCTCACTATGATAATGAGGCTATGCAATTTCAATATGTATGCATTTTTTTTGTTCGATGCATCAAGATAGAAGGCTAGAGTCTCTAGGTCAAGCCAACATGATTTTTGACTTGGACAAAGTTTGATTGGTTTTGACCAAATTGGGTTGGAATTGGTCAAACTTTGGTCAAGGTTTTCCTAGCATCTGATGCATGATGATATATTTTTGATGCATGAGTTTTGGTAAATAGATTTGGAAGTATGATGATGCATACCTGAAAATCTTTTGCAAGTGTTGGGATTTTGAGCTCGCAGCGATGTTGAGCTTTTTCTCGGTCTTGCTGGATTTTGAGGAAGTTTTGCAATTTTCGGATTCTGAAGCTCGCAGCAATGTTGAGCTCTTTTCCAGATTTTGTGGAAGTTTGATGAGATTGGCTTGTTCTCGCAGCGATGTTGAGTTCAAGCCTTCTTTGAGAATTCTCCACTGACTATGAGCTCGCAGCGATGTTGAGCTCATCTTCAGGCTTCCTGTCTTTTTCGGAGTATTTTCCTTTTCGTTGGAATTGCCCCGGAACCATGTCAAAATTTTGCTAGAATTTTTTTGTAGCAAAATTCTGTCATTTTGATGTTGATTGATCTTTTCTCTTCCATCTTTTGCAGGCAGTTCTTCTAGAACAAACAAGGGTAAAGGTCCTGTCACTGACGCGCCTCGTTGGTCTGCTAGATCTTCCAATGCTGCCGTTCAGCAGGCTTGGGAGAAGGTCCAGTTTGTGGAGAAAAACTTGGAAGAATGCGATTCCCTCAATCGTGATGAGATGAGACAGCGATTGATCGCTCTCAAGGATGAGGAGTTCTATAAGATCATGGTAAGCAGCCGTCCTTGGGTTACGGACGATCAGAGCGTTGTGCTCAAACCTACCTTCTTCTTCGGTGATGCAGTCCCCGATGACTTGACATAAAAAAAGGAGATGTTTTCAGTTCTCTTACACAGCAGATGGTGAGGAGAGAACTATTTCTACCCGGTCGTCTTTTGATCGGACCATCTCAATTCTGAGCCTTTCTCCCACGTGCCCTAAGAGGGAAGATCCTCCGAGATGGGTAAAGAGGACCAGTGTGATCAAGACCGGGGTTTTTGTTGGCGGACCTTCCGATTTTGCGGAGAAGCCACCTGTCCGTATGGACGTGTTGATGCCAGCCAGTGGCTACCAAGGTTCTGATCATCCATCGGTCGATTTGAGACCGGTGGGCCTTGGCGTTTTTCGGGGTGACGGCAGCAATTGGGTGAAGCCTTTTCGACTTCGTGGCCGTTTCAGTGCTGACTCGAGCTGGGAGTCATGGACTGATCACACCTTGAGGATTGGTGAGGCCGTTCTTCGGGAGGCCGAGATTTTTGACGCGGTTCGCGCTTTTCGGCAAACTGTCATTTTCTCCGATGAGGCTTTCATGGCCATGCTGGAGTCATTCCTTCCACAAACCAACACCTTCATTGTGACAAATGGTGAGATTGGTTTTTCTTTGAAGGAGCTGAGCGCCATCACCGGGTTGCCTATCCTCGGCAAACTCTATGAGGAATTTATGCCTATTGACAGCGTCCTTGAGGAGCAGTCTGAAGAGTTTAGGCTTGTGTACTTTCAGCTCGTTGCCTTCTATGATTTTTTTAAGGAGAAGGAGGGCTCGAAAGTTAGATCTAGTAGTTGGAGAAGTTGCAGCTCCAACTTTTTTGACAGCGGGGATTCTTCTGATGGCATGGCCCAGGATGTTAGGGCTAAAGCATCAAGTTTGAAGAAGATCGCTGCTATGCGAGAAGATTTTAAGAAGTTCTTCGCAAGCACAGATGCCATTTGTCCTGACATTGCGTTGCGGAGAGATCTCGCTGTTTACCTCACTTACTGGCTGGGTGAGGCTGTTTTTGCTGGAGGAGATGGGACGCACATCAGGCCGCACTGTATTTTTCCGGCTTGTCAGATGGCGTTTGGAGAGCGGCTGGCTTTGGTACCTGCTCTTTACTCCTATTTGTGTACTGAACTGCAAGCTGCTGCTTTCCTGGTTCGGCTTGGGCTCCCCATGAACAGGGTGTTTTCTGCCCACATTTTCTACTCGTGGTATGTATACCACTGTCCTAGCTTCCATCGTTTGGGAGTTGCACAAGACGAAGATCCCTTTATGATTCGTTTGGCTAGAGGGACAGCCGTTCACGAATCACTTTTATCTGCCCGTTTAAGGATCCGACGATTTAGGGACGTCGAGATTGGGCAGTCTTCAGTGAAACTTTCTCTGGGCTTATGGAAGAAGGCTTTTGACTTTGGTGTCTCCCATGATTCGACTAGGGCAGGGTCGGGAAGACACTATGCTTTGACGGACGCAGAGAAGAGGTGGCTTTTCAACATACGGGTTGGTACGATGGTGTACCGCAGACATCTTTTCGTCGACATCCAACCGTATGTCCCTTCGCGTTTTGCGTTGCAGCTTGGCTTTTCTCAAGGCGTTGTTGGAGCGCCTTCGAGTATGGTGAAGCATTTTGGAGGTCTGCAGGATGGGAGAAATGCATGGGCTTTTTATAGCACCGAGGATACTACCGCCATGATTTCTTATCCTGAGCTGCCCACCTTCTGGACTGCTGGCTTCACGAAGTGGTTCGTGGAGAGCTTTTCAGTGTACCGGGGGCTTTCCAAGAAAGAGCTCGATATTAAGCAATCTCCTGGGAAGAGTCTTGGCAAATCGGATGGTGTCTGTCGGGAGGAAGTTTTGGCCTTCCTTTCTGGAGAGAAGCACAAGATAGGCTTTATCAACGGGCAGGACATCATCAGATCAGGAGCTGCACAGGGGATTCCTGGTGAGGTCCTGAGACAGCTGGAGGAGGAGGAGGCCGAGATCGATGCTATGATACAGGCAGAGCATACGAAGGCTTCCATGGAGTCTACTGAGAAAAGTAGACCATCCAGTGAGGACTCTTGTGAGAGGCCTGATGTTGATGTGGGGCAGAATCGTCGAGCAAATTAACCCGCCGAGGCAAGAGGAGGAGAGGACAACGCTGTAACATGAGACGGCACGATAGTCCTTCTGATCTTGAAGTTCCTCTCACCATTGCTGAGGAGGTGTCTGAGGATGCTGACGAGCCTCCGGAGAAGAGAAGCAGAGAAGAGGAGATATCTGGTATGATCCCCTTTCTTTCCTTTTGTTTCTTCCTTCCCCTTTTTTTGTGATAGATTTTGTTTTGATCCGCTGCTTCCTTTCTTTTTTTTTAGCAGAGGACGATGACCAAGTGATGCCCGAGGTTCCGGCCGAGGAGGCGATGACGGATCCAGTCGTGGCATCTGAGGAAGAGCCCAGGGACTCTGGAGTGGTTCCAGAACCTTCACCTGGTATGATTTGCTTTGGCTTTTTTTTTTTCTTTTTTTCTTTTGCTGTCATTTGCTAACATGTAGCTGACTTGCCAGAGGATTCCGACGATTTCGAGCCATCCATGGATGCAACTTTTGACGATGCTTCGGATGAGCTCAAAGAGGCGGAGTCGGTCGTCGAAGCAGGTATACTTGCAATAATAATCTTGATATATTTTTGACAAGATTATATTCATACCTTTTTGTCTTTTTCTTCTTTTTTTTCTTTGATAGATTGTGAAGCAGCAGGAGAGATTCCTCCGTCTTCCTCAAAGCTAGAACAGGGGATACATGCGGCTGATGCAGAAGTAGGGGCTTCTTCCACTTTCAATGAGTCAGCTTGTTCCGTTGGAAAGAGTTTATTGATTACTCTTCCAATGGAGCATGGCGTGGGCTGTCGGGCACCAGAGCATGGCGAATCCTCATCTGCACCGCACCTTCAGTATGCTAGGAAGGTGTTGAAGACTGTCTTGAGCTCATGGGTTGAGACTCTTTCTTCAGGTCATTTGGAAGCTGGTTTTGGCATGATCAAGCATGTGCAGGACATCCTCCCTGATAGCAAAGAAGTCGGTCTGGACATCGCAAGTGCCGAGGATTTTGTTGAGGAGATCATCACCTTGGGGAACAAATGGACTGAGACCAAGAGTTTCCCAGATGGTGACTTCTTTGATGAGATGTTCATAAAACCTTCCAGCAAAGTCAAAGCTGAGCTGACTGAGGTCACGAAGACTCGGATGCAGATCGTTCGGGAGAAGAACGTTACCGAGTTATCCATCATGGGGCTGAAGCAAGACTTGGACCGCTTTGATAAGGAGGTTGTCGAGGCTAGGCAACATCTTGATCTTTTAGAGGAAGAGGCTGCTGCCAAATGGACCACCATTGTAGAGGCTCCTGATAAGGAGGGGACTCTCATTCGCCAGGTTGAGGAAGCCGAAGGTAATGTCTGGAGGAAGACTCAGGTGCATGAGCAGTGGCAGGTCCTCTGGGAAGAACTTCCTCGTGCTGCAGATGGGTCACGGCATTCGGCCGCGTTTTATGGGGACATTTTGAAGAAGCGTGGCCTAAAAACTTTGGAAGTTAAGGCCATGGGTCTGCTTGAGGAGTTGAACCTTTGGTTGAAGACCATGTCGGATTGAGCTCCTGAGTTGTAACAGACTCTTTTTTTTCTTTTCTTTTTTTTGGTACCTCCATGTATAAACAATTTTGGTACTATATTTTGTATCCCCTTCCTTTCACTTAAATCATTTTTTGATGAAAACAATTTTGAGCAAAAGAATGTTTGTTTAAGAATTTGATCAAAAGGTTGTTTTTTTTTTTTTTTTTTGTGAAAGTCTTTTTTCAAAGGGTTGTTTTGGGCATGAAAGCCAATTTTTGTGGCAAAAAGCCTGGTTTTTTTTTTTTTTTTTTTTTTATGGTTTGAAAACCAAATTTTGGATGGCGTGAAAGCCTAATTTTATGGCGTAAGAGCCAAAATTTGTTTTGCGGCATGGGAGCCAAAATTTTTGGATGGCGTGAAAGCCGAATTTTAGAATGGCATAGAAGCTGAATTTTGGAATGGCATAGAAGCCAAAAATTTTGTTTGTGGCATGAGAGCCAAAGTTTTTTTTTTTTTGGATGGCGTGAAAGCCGAATTTTGGAATGGCATAGAAGCCGAATTTCATTTGTTTGTTTTGGCATTTATAGCCGAATTTTGGCATTTATAGCCGGATTTGGCGTTTATAGCCGGAAAATTTTGTTTTTGGCATTTATAGCCGAATTTTGAGATGGCATGAGAGCCAAAAATTTTGTTTGTGGCATGAGAGCCGATTTTGAGTTGGCATGAAAGCCGATTTTGGCGTTTATAGCCGAAAAATTTTATTTTTGGCATTTATAGCCGAATTTTGGCATTTATAGCCGGATTTGGCGTTTATAGCCGAGTTTTGGCGTTTATAGCCAGATTTTGGCGTTTATAGCCGAGTTTTTTGAAAACCAAGTTTTGTTTTATTGGCATGAAAGCCGATTTTGGCGTTTATAGCCAGAAAATTTTTGTTTTGGCATTTATAGCCGAATTTTTGGCGTTTATAGCCGGATTTTGGCGTTTATAGCCGAGTTTTGGTTTTCAAAATGCATGTATCGACTAAATGTCGCCTCCCCGCTGAATGGTCTTGCAAGTATCGATGGAATGTCGCTTCCTTGCTCATTCGGTTTCGCGAGTATTGATGGAATGTCACTTCCTCGCAGGCTGGGTTTTGCGAGTATCGATGGAATGTCGCTTCATCGCGAATTGGGGTGCAAATATCGACTAAGCGTCGCTTCCCTACTTTTCCCAAAACTTTTGGTTTTGCGGGTACTGACTTGATGTCGTTTCTCTGCGATTTTTGAAATTTGAGGTTTTCTCGAACCATTTGAAATTTGGGTTGTGGATAGCAACTGGTATGTTGCATCTCCACGATTTTTTGAAATTTGAGTTGTGGATATCAATTGGTATGTTGCTTCTCCACGATTTTTGAAATTTTGCAAGTATCGAATAGGGTTCGCTTCCTTGCGATTTTTTTGGGTTTTGGAAGTATCGAATGGGGTTCACATCCTTCCGGTTTTTGGGTTTTTGGAAGTGTCGAATGGGGTTCGCATCCTTCTGGTTTTATGGGTTTTGGAAGTATTGAATGGGGTTCGCATCCTTCCGGTTTTTGGGTTTTGCGAGTATCGACTAAGTGTCACTTCCCTACAGTTTCTAAAATCCAAAATTTTTGTTTAAAGATACGAAGGTCATAAATTTTGACTTAAAACCATTTTGGTTGTAAAAGCCGAGGCGGTCTAGGGTGAAAATTCCTAAGTCCCGATTTTTGTTTCAAACCATGAATTTTGGGTTCAAGGATCGAAAATCTTAGTCAAGTATGGGAAGAGGCTCCTAAACTTGGATTTTTGGATTTGATGATTTTTTTTTTGAACAATGAAACGGTGAAAGTAAGCATTGTTTTGAGAGATTGTTTTTTTTTTGGAAATTTCAACATAAAGATGAAAATTTCAAAAGGGGTGGGTTTGACGAGCAAGTACCTTGGAAATAGGCTTTAGCCGTGTAGATATTGCTCTGACCCGTTTGAGGAAGTCTTCAAGGGTAGTACCGCTTCAAGAACTTGCCGTTGATGGGTAGCATACATCTGTCTCCTTCCATGTTTAGAAGAGCGTATGCACCGTTGGAGAAGACTTTGTCGATGACGAAGGGTCCCTCCCATTTTGGTTCGAATTTGCCTTTGGATTTGTGGGCAAAGAGTATGGGTCTTTTTACTACAAGAACCAAGTCACCCTTTTTGTAGGCGCGTTGCCTGATCTTTTTGTCGAAAGATCCCGCCATGCGTGCTTGGTACAACTCAATGCTTTGTAAAGCTTCGAGTCGTCTTTCATCGAGATTATCCAGCTCTTGGAGTCTCAATTTGACATTGCTTTCTTGCGTCATGTCATTTTGCAAAGATACCCTTAAGGAAGGAATTTGTACTTCCAAAGGGACAACAGCTTCGCATCCATAGACCAAAGAGAATGGTGTGTTATGGGTTGGTCCTCGAACGGTGGTTCGATTGGCCCACAAAGCTTCTGGTAGTTTGTCGCCCCAGTCTCTTTTGTGACTAGAGACCATTTTCTTGAGAATTTTGCAGAGTTTCTTGTTGAAGGCTTCTGCTAGTCCATTCACTGCTTGATTATATGGAGTCGAAGGACAACTTTGGATTTTGTACTTATTGTAGAACCTATAGAATCTGTGATCCCGGAATTGTGGTCCGTTATCATGGACGAATCTTTTAGGTATGCCGAAGCGACAAATAATGTTGGTGCACAAGAACTGAAGGACTGATGAAGTCTTCATTTCGCTGAGCGCAAATGCTTCTGACCACTTGGAGAAATAATCCGTAGCGGCGAAGATGAAGCGATGACCTTTGCTTGATGAGGGAGAAATAGGACCTATGATGTCCATTCCCCAGGCTTCGAAAGGCCATGAGATTGCTGTTGGATGTAGCCATTCTGGAGGCATGTGGACATAATCTGGTTGTAGTAACCTAGCCTGGACATAATCTGGAGGCACGTGGACATAATCTCCGTGAATCTGGCATTTTTGGCAGCGCTTGGCAAATTGCATTGCATTAGCTACCATAGTAGGCCAATAGTAACCTAGCCTTTTTATCTGGTTGTAGAGCTTAGGGCCAGCCTGATGGGCTCCACAAAGACCAGCATGTACTTCTTTGAGAGTTTCCTCAGCCTCTTGTTGTGATAAGCAGCATAGGAGTACTCCGTTGAAGGATTTTTTGTAAAGTGCTTTTGAAGGTATATCCAAATGAAAGTTTGGGGCTCGTCTTTGGATGCTTACCCGTTCTTTTGGATCTTCAGGTAGGATTCCGAACATGATGTAATCAATGAATGGATCTCTCCAGTCGCCAATCGGAGGTTTGAGGATGGATATCCGACTTCCAACCACTTGGTGGCATTCAGCAACTGCTTGGTGTGTGTTGAGAGGAGGGAAAATCCTTCTTCGACACACTGTGACTTGCATGTTTTCCCCTTCTTGGATTGCCATGGATGCAGCAAGTCCAGCCAGGGCATCTGCACGGATGTTTTCACCTCTGAGGATGTGGGTGATATGGCAGATGTTGAATTTTTGTTGAAGCGACTGCGCCTTATTGTAGTAAGGCAGCAAATCAGGCTTCCTGACTTCATATTTTTTATTCATCTGGTTGACGACCAGTTGAGAGTCTCCAAAAGCTTCCAGCGTGGTGATGCCGGATTCGAGGGCGAGTTCCAATCCTACAATCAGGGCTTGGTACTCAGCTGCATTGTTTGAACATGGTTCCAATGGCGAGAAGGCGTGTGGAATCATGTATTTGTCAGGATCGACAAAGGGGATGCCAGTTCCAGATATTTGCTTTCCCTTTTCATTTGTCCTGGTTGCACCGTCAAAGTACATGTCCCAGGAAGCATTTGATAAAGAAGTTTCTACATTGTAGACAAATTCGTCTAGGAGATCATCCCTGAGTGGAGAATCTTTAGGCAATGGATGCTCTGCGAGGAAGTCTGCTAGACCTTGGCCTTTGATTGCTTTTTGTGGTACATACCTAATATCAAATTGTGATAGAAGAATGGACCATTTTGCCAGTCGGGCATTGAGAGAACCTGTTTTTGTGACAAGGACCTTTAGGAGGTTAATCCTCGAAATCAGGTAGACTATGTTCGACAACAGATAGTGACGCAGCTTTTGTACAGCGAACATTATTGCAAGGCATTCTTTTTCGACTGGGGAGTAACGATGCTCTGCACCTACCATCATGCGGCTAAGGTAATATAGAGCAGCTTCTTTTCCGTCATCGTTTTCTTGTACGAGCAGAGCACCCAAAGAGTGGTCGAGAGCTCTTGTGTACAAGACAAATGGTTTTCCAGTTGTGGGGGCAACCAGCACTGGAGGTTTGATGAGGTATGCTTTGATGTCTTGAAATGCATTTTCACATTCAGCATCCCAGACAAAGTCCACGCCTTTCTTCATCAGGCGAGAGAATGGACGGCATTTCCCTGATAGATTGGAGATGAACCGTCGGATGTAGGCCAGCCTTCCTTGAAGCCCTTTTAATTCTCTTAGGGTTTTGGGAGATGGCATTTCCAGGATAGCCTTGACTTTGGTGGGGTCAAGTTCTATTTCAGCTTTCCGTACTATGAATCCGAGAAACTTACCCGATGAGACACCGAAGAAGCACTTTAGTGGATTCATCCACAATTTGTGTTTGCGAAGTCGGAGGGAGACTTCTCGAAGATCATTGAGATGGTCTTCTTTTCTTCTGCTTTTTATGACGAGGTCGTCAACATAGCATTCGACCGTCTTGTGATGCATATCTTGGAATATTTTCATCATAGCCCTCTGATATGTCGCACCTGCATTTTTCAGGCCAAACGACATAACAGTGTAGCAATACACGCCGAATGGTGTCCGAAATGATGTATGCCTTTCATCTTCAGGATGCATCTTTATCTGGTTGTAGCCAGAGAATCCATCCATGAACGTCATTTGCTCGAAACCATAGGTGTTGTCAATCATCACCTCTGGTATGGGGAGCGGGAATTCATCTTTAGGACATGCATTATTCAGGTCTCTGTAGTCGATACAGACCCTTATCTGCCCATTTTTCTTTGTCACGGGGACGATGTTGGCCAACCATTCAGGATGTTGTTCCTCGCGGATGAAGCCAACGTTTTTGAGTTTCTGAACTTCTTGTTCAATTTTGTCCATCACGTCGGGACGGAATCTTTTTTGGCCTTGTTTGATAGGCTTGATTTCTTTTTGCAAGTTGAGCTTGTGGACTGCTACTTTGGGATCTAAGCCAGGCATTTCGGCATAAGACCATGCAAAGCAATCAACGAACTCACGAAGAAAAGAGATATACTCGGGTAACTCATCATCCTTTATATTCTTGCTTATGAATACAGGACGTGGGTTATCAGGTGTTCCCAAGTCTATCTTTTGAACAGGGTCTTCTGTCGGAAGGTTTGAAGGTGGTTCCTCTACAGTATTTTCGGAGGCTTCCAACTCAACAAGACCTTCTGGAGTGCCAGAGAAATTTTCAGACTGAGGCTCTGTTTCTGTCCATGAATCTTCTTGATCAGTATCCTTCTCAATGCTATCCTTCTCAAGGCTTGCAATGAGATGGTCCCAATCATTTGCTGGAATTGGGTTGAAGTAAGGTACTTCTTTTGGAGACGATGATTCTTCTGGGACAGAGAACCGCTCGTCTACGTCATCGGGCAATTCCTCTTTATTATCAGAGAAATTATACCAATTGGAGGAGCTTTCAGGATTTTTGACGAGTAACTCCTCAAAGAGATATCCAGGGATATCGATGTCTTCATGAGATGTTGAGGCTTGGTCGGTAAAGCGACTTTGCAGCCATGGTGTCAACTGTCTCATAGGAGCGGTAGGATCATACCCCAACCCATATGAAGTCTTGCCTTTGTGAAGGTGGATTTTCCAATCTTCTGATTGACTTTTGGCCAGGGTGGGCTCCAATGGTGTAAGAATTCCACAGCCACCTCCCAAACCAGTCGGGTTTTGCGCATCGTAGCCCATTTTCTTCATGATAGCTTGTGCCATTGGACTATACAGGGATAGCTGAGGCATACCTTCATTTTGGAAAGGTTCAAGCAGAGAGTTCAGTGGAGATGCTCCCGACCTGTGGAAGTAAATCACTTTTTCTTCCGGCGAAGTTGCCGGAATAACAAAGGAAGCAGACGTAGGGTCTTCTATGTCTGCAAGTTTCTCCAATGGAGTGAGAGCGGGCTGATCTCGCTGAGTATCAGCTTGGCTCGATGCTGTGTCATCTTCTGGATCTGACTCTGAGTCCGTGTCATGCATAATAGACACAAAGGAGACAGTGAACTTGCCCCCAGTCTTTTGTTTTGTCTTCTTTGCTTTGGTAATGATTACCAAAGGCTTTGGAGATTTGAAGGAGACGACGAAGGGAGCTTGGCCGCTTACTTCGAGTTTGGTGGAGGGTTTGTTTTCCTCCGATGATTACTGAGGAGCCTTGCCTTTATCTTTCTGGAGACTGTCGACAAAGCGAATTGTTTTTTCCTCCTGTTCTTCTTTTCCATCTTTATACATTTGAGCATCTGCAAAATGGACATCTCTGCCTTTGAAGGGCTTTTTGTCTGCAAATACTCGATGTATCAGGCCAACGTCGCCAATGAACTTGATGCACTGATGTAGAGTTGAAGGGACGACACCATTCTCATGTATCTAGGGGCGTCCAAGGAGTATATTGTAGCATGAAGGGGTCCTGATTGCATACACAGTGACTTCAGAAATAAGATCACCGATTTGCAATTTGAACCTGATTTTGCCGATAGGCCTTTGAGCGCTGCCGTCATATCCGAAGATGGATACGGACGTGTGACTCAGTTTGCTAGGTGGGATGCCCAGCTCTTCGAGTGCCGAAGTAGAGATGAGGTTGAGTGCAGAACCTGGATCGATCTGAACTCTGTGTACTGGCATTTCTTTGATGTACCCCGTAAAGTACAGGGGACGGTTGTGCTTTGTTTCACCTAGGAGGAGGTCATCCTTGTCGAAGGCAATTGTTGCACTTGCTGCTTTTTGTACCGAGAGGCATTCATTGCTTGATTCCTCAGTTTTGTTCTTTTCTCCCTTTGAGGGAGTATTTGATTTTTTGACCCTATAGTCCATTTCAATTTGTAGGACTTATGGGGCATGTTTGTCGACATCCGCATTCAGCCTTTGTAATTCTGAAATGAGACTATCACGAGTTTGTGGAGACATTCGTAATAAGTCAAGGATGTGCAGACGTGCAGGTATGTGTTTGAAGTGCTCAATCAAGTCGTACTTGAAAGCCTCCTTCGGGCCTGCATTTTCATTATTATTGCCACTTGGGGGGCTTACATCTTGCTTTCCCGAAGGATTTACATAAGAAGAAGAGGGTTGATTGTAGTTTTTGTGGTAATCCCGGCCAGAACGGGTACCTCTACCAACTTCAAGAGCCTCTAGAGAAGGGTCTTCTTTTGGAAGATCGTTCTCAGGATCAAGGGGTTGATCCTTTGCTGAGGACGTCTCTGTAACAGCATTGGCGTCTTCAGTGATTGTGTTGCATGGAGCAATTTCTGGGAACAAGTCCTGAACAGCAGCCGGCAACTTTTCTTTATTAGCCCAGACATCGCCCGTGTGATAGGGTATCTGGGACCAATTGACTGAGTTTTCATTGAAGAAGATTTCATTGGCAGAAGTTTCTTCTAGATGATCAATCGGGAGAGGCTTGAGTTCTGATGTCACAGCTTCAGGAGACGAGGGTTGAGAGGATGTTATCTCAGTGGAAGTCACCTGAGAGGATGTAGCTCCGGAAGATACGCTACCGGTTGGGGAGTACGTGTCTTCGGAAGCTTCAGAGGCACTGTCGTCCTGAGCTATTGCATTGCAGGTTATCCTGACAGGAGATGCCCCCAGTGTAGACTGTTGGGAATCAGATTCATCCTCAGATGTGAGAGGATCATCAGTCCAACTGTTTTCTCCATTTTCAGGAGTTAAGGGAGAAAGTTCCCGCTGATTTTCAGGGACTTCCGGCTCTGGATTATGACGAAGATTGATGCGATCCTGCTCCTGCTCTATGGCAAGATGTTGCAAGATTCTTGCATATTCTTTGAGATCAGGCATGGGAGCCAAATCTTCTTCGTCATTTGCCCCTTGTGGTTTGCCCATGTTGGGTTCCACTGAAGCATTTGCTGGTGCTGGATTGACAGCATTTTCTTGAACAGGGTCCTGGTCTTCTTCATCATCAAACCAAGATCCTTGTGGCTGTAATGGGTTATACCAGATTACTGGCATAAGATGAGACTCGGGAATCCATTCCTCGTCGGAGAGGTATTCTCCTGTTTCAAGGGATTCTTCCCACTCATCGATATCACTGGCAGTGCCACTGGACTCGTATCCATTCATGGAGAATCCAACTACCGAGTTGGAAGAGTGAATTTTCTTACCGCCTTGGAGGTTTTGGGAAGAGATTCTTCCATCGTCCCTAGTGAAACAGTGGAAGAAGTTTCTGATTTTTCAAGGACTTCTTGTTTTGGTTGAGACTTCTGCTGCTGTTCGAGCTTGCGGAGCTGTCTCTTGGCTTGCCTTCGTTGCTGGGCGGTCGGCTTTATTTTGACGATCTCCCAATTTTCATCATCTAGGAGATCGGGATGCACCCATATAGGTTGTCCATCTGGTGTTGGATAGGGAACCAATTCTTGGGACGCTTGAGCCATTTTTATCACCTTGAATGAAGTAGTGATCTTCTCCTTCGGTGACTTTGAAGTTTGCCGACATGACACCATGTTGACAGAGGCGGGGCCATAGTTTTTATCAAAGGTTATGACTCCGTTTTTCCACATCTCATTGATCTTCTCTCTTACAACGAAGCATTGATTGAGAGGATGTGAGATCATCTGATGGTATGGACAGTATCGGGGATCATTGGTTTTTCCAGCATCTCCCGGTCTTTTGGGCTCTGGCAAAATGAGTTTGCCATTTGCTAGGAGAGCCTCAAAGATTTCTTCAACATCTTCATCGAACGGATATTTCTTTTCTACACGTTCTTTGAAGGAATCAGAGAGTTCAGGCCTTTTACCTGCAGTTTTGTTTTCAGGTTTCTTTGGCTGCTGAGGAGCTGACTTAGTCTGCACATTGAGAACTTCCTTTTTCTTTGGTTTTGAGGTTGTAACAGCAGGCGGCTCTTTCTTTGATGATTTCTGACTGTTGAGGTCTTTGATCACCATTTCAGCTTCCATGGAGGCTTCGAGGAGTTCCCCCAGGTTCTTTGATTTATTGCCGATAATCATGGAGCGGATTTTTGCTCTCATATTGTTACGGCAGATGTCGACCAGCGTCGCTTGTGGCAGCACATCTGAGCATTTGTACGCCATTGCCTTCCATTTGTGAATGAAGTCGTATGTTGACTTATTCTCTCCCTGTTTTAGGTTGCAGAGTGGAGCCATAGTAACAGGATGATCCTCACCTTGGAAGTGGGTCAGGAAGCGTGTCTCTAGCATAGTCCAGTTCTGGATGGAGTTCTCCGGCAGAGTGGAGTACCAATCAAAGGCTGTACCTTTTAGGGTACTTGCAAAGAGGCGAATCTTGAGGGCATCTTGATCCGCAATAGCTCCCGTTAGGATCTTGAAATAGATGACATGTTGTCTGGCTGAACCTTTCCCAGTATATGTCTGGAGAGTAGGTTGTTTAAATTTTGCCGGGAACGGAACCGAGTCCATCCATAGAGGGTAGGGTGGCTTGATCCCATGTTCCTTCAATGTATCCTCTTCTTTTGCTTTTGCGAGGATATCGTCCACGTCCGTTCTGGTAAGGGCGCGGGACTCATTGTTTTCTGCATTGCCCTCGTCATCTTCATGATTCGGAGGGGTTTCATTGTTAGGTGGTGGACGCTGTAGAGTGAGAATCAAATTTTCCATCAGAGTCTCAATTCTCTATTGTCCTTGCTCCAACTGCTGGATGCGTGCAGTTATGTCATCATGCGGTGGAGGCTGCTCAGAACTTGTAGCCAAGACGTTCATCCCTCGGGATTCGAACGAAGAAATCGTCCTAGTGACTGAGCCGGGGCTCATTCTTCTGGATGAAGAATCTGAGGAGTGTTTACTCCGATGTCCTTGGCTTGGAGGAGTGGAAGATTCCTCCAGATGTGTTCGTGTCCGAGAGACGCTGCGAGTCACTGGACGTCTAACACTGATTTTGGTTACTGACTTCTGGCGTTTTCTGGTTTTGCCAACCATATGAACAGCAACGAATTGATCGGGTCTTTCTTTTTCGACCCATTTGTTTGAGACGTGGAGAGTAGAACGCTGGGTTCTTTGTTTCTCGAGTCTCTTTTGTCGATATGCAGTGTGGCGAAGCATACGACGAGCAATTTGAGCTTCAGTCAGCTCTGGCTGGGCTCTGGCGATGAAGGATGTAGTCCCTTGTGCGCAGCAGCCGAGTTTGTCTTCTTTGAAGCTTAGCAAGGACAGAATCTGGATGCGGTCCTTTGTCTGTCGTAGTGAAGATTTGAATTTTGCGAGCTCGGCCCCTGTTGAGATGAAGGGTCGACTCGCGGGAGTGCAGGCTTCAGCATGTTTTTGTGTAGGCCTAACAATGCAGGATTTGATTTTGGGCTTGTAGGAGCAAGCCGGCTCATGATGATTTTGTTTCTTTTTTCGGTGGAGGGTAGGTTTCTCCTCTTTCATGTAAGAGAGAGGGTAGAACTGATTCTCCTGGAGAGGGGCCAGGTATGCTGGCTTTGTAGATGTTTGGGATCTCCGTTGCTTTGGCGAAGATCTCGGGGACCAGGTTTTGGTGTAAACCTGGTTTCTTGTGGGTTGAGGCTTCGTGGGAACGCCACGGGCTTCAGGCTTCTTGGTGTTCGCCCTTGGTGCCATTTTAATAACACGTTGCGGGGCGGTTTTCTGCTTCTTGGCAGGTACAATGTCTTCTGCGGGAAATGGGAATGGTCCTAGCAATCCAAAGACGATGGTCCGGGGAGTTGAAGTTGACCCGGTGTTTGGGGAGTTGTCGAGAGAGATGACGCTTCGGCAACTGGCAAGGCGCTTATGCTTGTTTTGCATATCTTGAAGTATAAACTGGTACTTGTTCTCATCAAAAGTGATGGTCAATGAAGCTGCCATTGTTAGTTTTGGAAAACTTCTGAAACAAGACCAAATCCATTAGTAATCACAAGAATATGGTGATCGTAAATGGAGAACAACTATGGTTTTGTCTTTTCAAATCACTTGAGGGGACATGGCCCAACCCAAGGACGATGAAGAAGGCAAAAAGCCATAGAGGATACAATTGTTCTAAAATGCAAGTATGGTAGGCTCAGAGTGAGCGTTCCAGTGACTGCTAGAAGCAATTGTAGACCTTAATTCAAATTACCGAGAAGCCAGGCTCACTCGAGGTCAAATGATATAAGGTTGGAGATACAAATGTGTCGGTCGCGAATACAGTAGACCCGAAAGGGCGTACTAGCACCGCTAGGCACAAATGTTGCAAATCGCATCCTTGGGAAGGACACGAGATGGGATTTTTTTGAAAGGTCAAATTTGGATTCATAAAGGAGAGCAAATGGTATTCCAATCCGAGCAAAGGCTCAACATTTCTGCGAGCGCTAAATTCAGAAGGGAAGGAACCATAATTTCTCGGATGTGAATCCAGACGTGACGGAAGTTTTTTTTTTTGAAAGGACAAGATTGAATTCATCGAAGAGAGCAAATGGTGTTCCATTCCGAACAAGGCTCAACATTTCTGTGAGCGCTAAATCCGAAAGGGAAAGAACCAAGATTTCTCAACTCTGAATTCAAAAGTGACAAAAGTTTTTTTTTGAAAGGTCAAGATTGAATTCATCGAAGAGAGCAAATGGTGTTCCATTCCGAACAAGGCTCAACATTTCTGCGAGCGCTAAATCCGAAAGGGAAAGAACCAAGATTTCTCAACTCTGAATTCAAAGTGACAGAAGTTTTTTTTTTTTTTTTTAAGGATTTTTTTTTAGAGAATTTTTTTTGAAAGGTGCACATAGATTTCCAATTCGATCTTATGAAACCTTAGTAGATAGATCAGCCCCCAAGTAAGGGTAGGATTACTTAATGAACCCGTTTGGAGGACCTTTGCCTCGAACAGTCTAGCTGTCTCCACACTCTGGACAAGGCTTTTCTTACATCCACTTTGGTCAAAGAACGCAAGTGGTGGAACCTTAGTGTTTTTTTTTTTGAAATCTTTTCTGTGAAAGGTTTTTTTTTAATGAACTCATCAAAGAGAGCGAATGGTGTTCCAATCCGAACAAAGGCTCAACATTTCTGCGAGTGCTAAATCCGAAAAGGAAGGAACCAAGGTTTCTCAACTTTGAATGCAAAAGAGAGAAAACTAATTTTTTTTTAAATTATAACTTTTTTGAAATCCAAATTGGACTCATCAAAGAGAAAAGATGACCCAATCCCCGATATGAACGATAGCTGCGAACATTTCTGTGGGCTATCAAGTTCAAAGAGGAGAGGATCAAAATTTCTCAAAGTTGAATCTTGAGAAAGAGAGAGATCACTTTTTTTTTTAAAGCGTTTGAAATGAAGGTGTTTTTTTTTTTTTTGAAATCCTAATTGAACTCATCAAAGAGAAAAGATGGCCCAATCCCTGATATGAACGATAGCTGTGAACATTTCTGTAAGCTATCAAGTTCGAAGAGGGAAGGATTAAAGTTTCCGAAAATTGAGCTTTTAAGAAAAAGAGATCAGATTTGTTTTTTTTTTTTTGAAGTGAGAAAGAACAATTGAAATCCCATCTCATGTTTTTTTTTTTTTTAGATGCAAAATGCAACATAGGCCACCAACTAGAAAGGAGCCAAGTGATCTAAGCATCACGTTCTCAAGTCAACGTGTCCCACCGGGTATGCCAACTTGATGGACCCGAAAAAAAAAAGGGGGGAATCTTCCGTCCTCTCCCTCCGCACCCCGGGGGCTGACCTGGGTCTCAGCGGAGGAGGGAAGATCTCGGGCATCTACATTTTTGTACGGGTATGCCAGATTTACTTTCTACTTGGAATTTGGAATAGTGATAATCCGGAGATTCACCTTCACAAGTGGAAAGGAAATCAATCCTTTTTTCTAACTTTTCAAATTGCATAAATATTAAGAAAAGAGACAAGTTTTTAGAATGCCGTAAGAGGCGTTTTTGTTTGTTTGCCGTGAAAGGCGATTTTGCCGTGAAAGGCGTTTTTACAAAACTCATCAAATATGAAAGACAAGAATTGTGATTTCTTTTTGTCTCTTTAAGAAATACAAACTACAATAGAAAAGGAAGAAAAGGGATCTAACTTCTCAGGAGATTGTGGGGACACGTTGAGATCGAAGGTCGCAAGTCATGTATGGGCTTCGCCATCGTCCTTCAAATGAGAACATGTGATGCTTTGATTTTTTGGCTTGGCTCCTAACCTTAGTTTTTTAAAGGACAAGGACCAAGAGAATGTCCTATATCCAATGAAAAACCGAGTAAACGGGTTGAAAAGCCGCGTTTAGGCCATGTTGGAGAAGGAGGTGACCTTAAGGGGGGGGGGGGGGGGGTGGTGGCCCCCCAAGGGACGTTGATCACCTTGTGGTGCTTCTGGGAGCAAAGTAATAGGACTTCGTCTCTCTCTTGGATTTTCTGGTTTTTCAGAGCTTGTACTTGGGATCTCTTTTCATCATGCTTTGTTCTTGGAATGGACCTCCTTTTATAGGCTTTTGGTAGCCATGAGGTGTTTATTGGCATTGATGGCCATGATGAAAGAATTGATGAGGAGTTACAAATCGATTTCATAACTCCTTTTTCAAGGCTTGTGATTGGCCAATGAAGGTAGTGGGCATTTAATCACCTTTATGCTTCATGATAATGGGGGTTTCATGGGTTTAATGCCATGATTGCTTGGATTTGTAACTCCCAAATGCTTGGTTCTGATTGGGCCGTCCAAAATAATGAGTTAATGACTGCTTTAATGGGTCAATTAACGACATTAAGTGGTTGCCAAGGCATGTGAAGAGTCGCGGGCCGTGCTGCTCCTTTTGAGATTCTTCTTGCGATCATCACGGGTGGATCCACACATTATTTGATGTCGGATTGCGATGTAATTTCAGACATTGATTGATGTTGGCAGGCCGGTGACGTCTATCTTGTCGATTTCACGATCGGTCGGACAGAAAGTGCACTTTCTTGGTTAGCCGGTTGGCGATCTTGAGGCGATCGGTGACGATTTCATGCTTTTGACGGCAGATCCGAGATGCCGACGAAGATCAGTGGTTTGAAGCACCAAACATTGGATTTTCAGAAAATCACAGAGGCCAGAACACCCGAAACGCGAAAAGAATCGGAAAACGGACGATTTGGCGCAAAATCCGGCGACCCGGATTTCCAACGTCGCCGGGCGACCATGCACCCAGGGTCGCCGGCGACCTTGGGCCAAGGTCGCCGGCGACCATAGGGCTTCGGCCCGTTTGGTCGCTGAGCGTCGTTTTCGGCCGTTTTTTCGTCTTTTTCGTTCCTTTTTTCTTCTGTATTTTTCTTGACATTTTTCCTCAATTATTGACTTGATTTTCTTGGAGAAATCTTGACGAGAAGCCTCGCGAAATCGGAGCACAAAGTTTCCTATTTTTCGGGAAAGCCGAAGACTTTGTAGCCGACTTTCCGTCAAGCGTCGAAACTAGGTCAAACGATGTCGGAATGACCTGAAAATTGAGGTGAAGCTTCTTGAGCAGTGGATAGGACCAACCATGGGCTTTTATTTGAGTTTTGAAGCCGTTTGGGGTCCCATCGATGCTTCACTTGATTTTGCTGCGGGGAAAATGCCGAGCTTTGATATGTGGTCAAACGATGTCCGAATGACCTGAAATTTGACGGGGAGCCTATTGGAGTCATTTTGAGACGTCCCATGGGCTCTGTTTTGGATGTCATGGTCCTGGGTTGCTCCGCTGCCGGTAGGCTTGATTTTCTCTCGGAGCGTCGAAACCTGGTCAAACGTTGTCGGAATGACCTGAAATTTGACGTGCAGCCTTTTGGAAGCATGTTGAAGCCACTCATGTATTTTGTTTGATGAGTGATGGCTTCAGTGGTTGCCGCCGCCGAGAGGCTTGATTTTGCTGCTCGAGCATTGATGGAGGGTCAAATGTTGTCGGTTTGACTTGAAATTTGGCATGGAACCCTTCGGAGACATTCTGGAGTCATCCGTAGGCTTTGATCAAAGTTTTGGTGTCTTTGATGATGTTGCCGCCGAGAGCGCTTGTTTAGCTGTCGGAGCGGTGAAGTTGGGCCAAACGATGTCGGAATGACCAGAAACCTCAGGTGTACCCCTCTTTTAGCTGTCTTGAAGGATCTCTCAGTTTCTGTCTGATTCTGACAAAATCTGATGCTTGAAGTAACCTTGCCTATTTTTAGCAGGATGCAGCTTCAGGAGGCTTCTTGATGTTTGAAGAGACATATTGACTTTTTTGGTGTCAACACCAGGGTCAAATAAATCCTAGCTTTATTCCCACAAACAAGGAGTGTACCTTCCACTACATTGCTTGCCGCCTCTGCATCAGCCCGATTGACTGCATAGACTTGTCCTCGCTGTTGTGGCCTCATTGGGATCTGCTGCTGCTTGCCTTGTGGGACGTTTCTATTCTGTTGCGATGGTTCTGATTCTATCCCTATTGATGATGGGCTTGCTGCTGCTGCTGCTGTGGTCTATGCTATTGCTGCGGTGCCCTTATCTGAAGTGGCCTTGCCTGATTCTGGAGCACTGGCACGTTTTGAGGCGGTGCTGGACGCTGTGCCCCCTGTTGCTGCTGCTGATTCTACCTGTTCGGTCTTGGGCAATTCCTCATCTGATGGTCCATTGAGCCACACCTGAAGCATGCTCTTGTGACTGTACGACATACCCTCATGTTTCCTTCCACAGTAGATACAAACTAGTAAGTTCTGCACATTCTGCTCTGACATGTGCCTCTTATGCTGCTGGTTTCTCTGCTGGTATTTTTGCTGATGAGTCTGCCCTTTTCCCTGAACTTTAAGGATTTTGTTGTGAAAGTTCTTAAATTTGTAAGCTCTTTTGACGGCTTCTTCAAAAGTGGCAGGTGGCACTACTCCCGTAGGATCTCTTTCAATGATGGGATTGAGTCCTTCGAGGAACTTAGCAATCTTCTTCTCAACTGTGTCCACTAACTCTGGGGCATATCTTGACAATCTTTCAAACTTTGAGAGGTACTCTAACACTGGCATGTTCCCTTGTACCAGCTGTTGGAACTTCACTGCCTTCTATCTCTTGACATGGGTGGGTACGTATTTGTCTCCAAACTGTTTCTTGAAGTTTGACCAAGCCACTGCATCTGCCATAGTTCTGTACTCATCTCTGATTGTTTTCCACCAAATATCAGCTAACCCGGTAAAGAGTGATGCTGCAAGTTTTACCCTTTCACCTCCCGTACATCTGAAGACCTTAAAGATATTCTCTGTGTACTCCAACCAATCGTCTGCAGCCAATGGATCCTCCGTCCCCACGAAGTCCTTCGGAGCTCTCTTTCTAAACCATTCAAATAAGGCATTTGGGTCATGCTCCCTTTGATTTATGACAATTGCTGGTTGAGCTGGGACTGGTTCAGGCCTCCTCTGTAATACTTCCAACAACTGTCTCTGCATCTCTGCCAACTCTCTGGCATGATCCTCATCCTTCTTTAGGACTTGCTCTTGTAGTCTAGCTTGTTTTTCATTCGCCTGACGCTACTAATCAAGCATGGTTTGCATCATTTGTTGAAATTGATTTTGCATTGTGTTTTCCACAATATCTTCCTCAACCGGTCCCGTATGTTCACTGTTACTCGTGGTGGAATTGCTATTTATTGCTTTCTTACGGGGTGGAATGATGCTGCAAAACAAGGTATTAGCACATAATAATAAAATACAGGGTCTCACATTGCTCACATGATTCTAGCTAACAATATGTCTAACGAATCCACACCACGTC
The DNA here is from genome assembly GCA_028538565.1 of Umbellularia californica. Taxonomy (NCBI): domain Eukaryota; kingdom Viridiplantae; phylum Streptophyta; class Magnoliopsida; order Laurales; family Lauraceae; genus Umbellularia; species Umbellularia californica. The sequence continues at coordinate 34,188,065 of JAPQWN010000005.1, read as the reverse complement.
CTTAGGATTTTAGTTTCTTTTAATTGCCCGAAACACGACCCGCTCTGATACCAGTCTGTCGTGACCCCGGACCGGGCCTGCGGGCCTAATCCAGGATCGGGACTCATAATGATAGATGGATGAATGTACAAATGATATGATTGGTGCCATAGAATATACAATGCCTACACGGGTCTATAAGAAATAAGGCACAACCCGTGCACGTGATTTCCCACAGGTGTCCGCGGTGAGGATATCACAACATAATATATATTTATTTAAGTGCAGAAGCATGTAGAAAATCAAACTTATAAATCATTTCAAGATAACAAGTAATGGCACATATGAAAAACTTGATGTCAGAGTAAGCAATATTCATTAGCATTACCCAAAAGTAAGGTTAAAGTAAGGTTAAAGTTTATACAAAAGATCATTTAATTACATTCCCAAAAATAGAGGCCAACAAAGGCCAATATAAAAAAAATATAAATCCCCAAAAGAATGGTTATCCACAACCCAAAATGTTATGTAACTCGGACAACCGAATGTCTAGACGACATCATCGGCATGCCACTCAACTAATTGCTGCGGTTCTTCGACCGCCTCCTCATGCTCCTCCTTGAGGTAAGCGACATCAGGAACTGAGTACCAAAAAGTGGGTCAAACACGACGGTTTGGCAGATGGGTAAAAAGATATAACAACATAACAATAATTGAATTTACCTTGGAAAACATTTAAACCTGTTTAAACACTAAATTCCATAAAAGAAATGAATCATTTACTGAAAAACATATATGCAGTATAAAACATATACAATTATCCAAGGAATCGGGAAACAAACAAGATGGCAACCACATAAAGCTAAGTCTTCTATCACCAAAGTGACAAGAGCATATCGAGGTGTTGGTCTCATTCACCGAAGTGAGGAGACTCAACGAAAATATACATATACATATAATAATACAGGACGGGACCACGGTAGCAAACTAGGTATCGGGAATCATGGTAGCAATTTGGATATCAGGAACCACGGGAGCAAGCCGGGTATCTGGACGGGACCACTGTAATAAACTGGGTATCGGGATCCAAACTGCAGCTGGCAGAACGGGAGGGGGGCCTCCAAGTCGTGGATCAAACCGACAAGGTCGTCCAAGCTTAGTGGTGCTGACTCATAGGTCAAATAACAGAAATTGGGACATGTGTAAAATCACATCAGATGCAAGTATGTAGAAGGGCAGGACAGGGTGCTCAAGGTACAAGCACTATTTCATTTCACATTGGCAATGCATATCGGGATTAGCAAAATGCTACAAATACAACTTCAGTGTTTTCGGGAATGATAAATTATAAATCATGAATATTCGGGGATACACGTCGAAATTCGGGAACAATGAAAACACAATTGAACTTTCAAAATTTCGGGACAAGTATCGAGATTTAAGACTAGTTCAAGGTGAATAGGGGTACCGTATGTCGATCTCAGTATAGATTTGGTACTCCTTGAGTTTGGAGACATTCCGGGCTCCTTATGCACCTTGGTAATTTCAAAACTTCGATGAATCTTCGTGATGTGGTTTCTATCTCAAACGGGCCTCATACATTGCCCAACAAGTCTCCCTGACACAAGGGGGTTCCCAATAAACCTCTCCTAAACATTTAAACATGTCATTCTTGCTCCCAACATAAACTTAGGTGAACAGTGCTCATCGCTCGAGCGGACCTGTAGTTTGCTCGAGTGGTGGACTCTCTGGGAGTGTTTGCTAGAGCGACGTTGGGTTCGCTCGAGTGGACCTGTCCAGCTTAGGTTGGCTCGAGCGAACTTTCGGTTCGCTCAAGCTAACAACGTGCTAGATGGAGTTCTGGGAGGGTTCGCTCGCTCGTTCGCTCGAGCGAACTGTCCTCTGAATGTGTTCACTCGAGCGAAGTGTCATGTTCGCTCAAGCGAACTGTCCAGAAATAGATTCCGGGACAAGTCTGCTCCTCCCTTTTTCCTCTTCTTAGAAACCCCTTTGAGCCTTTTTCTTACATCAAGATGAGAGGGTTAAAACCTCCTTAAAACTCCATGCAAACCACCATCAAACCTCCATAAACATTCACCCCAATCTCCTTCTTCTTCACCTCATTCAACCATAAGAGAAAGAGAAGGAACCACCAATCACAAGGACTCATTTATGCTATATTCAAGAGATAAGTAAAAACTATAAACCAACCTTTCCAAGACATTAAATGAGCTAATAAGACTCTTTCATGTGCATTTATTTCAAAATCAATGCAAGTCAAGAATAACATGAAAAGAAATAACAATATCAACCACATTTCTCATAAAAACCATTTAATGCTCATAATTTCTATTCATCCACATGCCTTAGGTCCAAGCTTAGCAAATCAAGCTCTAATCACTTTCTCTTACAAGGCCAACCTATAACACAACCAAAATCCCCAAATACAAACCCTAAATGGGTCAAGACAATGAACAAGAAGAGGAAAGCTTTGACAATGAGAATGGGGACTCTCATAGGCTAGGAAAACACACATCAAAGAGATGGGAGGGATTGCTTACTTGTAAGGTCTCCAAATGGGCAAGAATAGCTCAATGAGGACCTTGGAATGGGAGGTTCCCTCCAAGAATAGTATCAATGGAGAGTCCTAGTAGCGAGGGAGAAGATGATAACTTCCATTCTTCAACTGGTGCAAGATTGATAGAGATATTGAAGATGAGAGAGCAAGAAGCAAGGAGAAGAAGAAAACCCTAGATGGGTTGAGGTTCTTGTGCTAGAAAAGGAGGAAGAAGAGGAGAGTTCTCCTTATATAACAAGTGGGGAGTGGGCTCCACTACTAGCAATCTTATTGGACTGAAATCATGGCTTTTGGGACCTTGGATGAGTTCGATGAAAAGGGAAAAATGATCGTCGAAATATCTAGTTTCTAAAAAGTATAAATTTCAAGGGTTTCAGGAACATTGAATTTTGTGTCCAGATTTGGTGTAAAAGACTGTTTTACCCTCAATGCTAGGAAAGTCGGGTTTCGAAGTTTCGAACGGGGACGGGATCAACACGAAAGTTAAAGGGATTAACGAGATGAGTAAAATTGGACTGAAATACAAATTATTAGGATCTCAAATAATCCTCCGAGTACACACAAGATCACAAAAGGATTAAAAAAAAAAAAAGGATTAGTGGCTGATGTATTATACTTAATTGCTCATTGTGGTACTGTTAGGTGTTGTTATGGACCTTATGACACTTCATAAATCATGTGGACCACACCTTAAATCATAAGATTTAATAATTAATAAGTTTAGAATGTTAAATGGCTAGACTAGGTTCCCTAGTGGACCTTGGTGGGTTAGTTTTCACTTAGATGATTAATTGGTTAAGAAATTGGATTTATGTGATTCTAAAATATGGTTAATAACTAAGATTTAAATAATTGGTGTTTAATAATTCTAATTTATTTTTGCAACATAATTCACATTTTAATACCCTTTTTCTCAAGTGGTTAGTAAAGCTCCAAAAAAGGCAAGTTTCAATTACTTTATAAAAATGTATATACGTAATTGGTGATATGGTAATAGTGTTATGGATATTATGGTATGTTGCCTAGCATTCAAATTATGGAAATTTCTATATGTTGTCATTTATGGAAAGTTTTGCATAACGTACTATTTATGGAGAGTTTGTATGGCATTCTTCTAACATTGAAAAATGTATGATGATACCCTCATGTGTATATGATAATTGATTGTAACACCCACTCCATAAAATATTGATTAATAATATTGATCGAAAGGGATGAACCATAAGAGTGCATATGGAAGCCAAGTGGCAAGGGACGCTTGAGGATAAGTATGCATATAATATGCTTTATTCTAATTAGGTCTAAACTAATTAAAATAAATGAAACGTTAGAAAACAAACGAAAGTAGGGACCCCAATTCCACAGCCCCACTATGTTGTATAACTCCCACGGGAAGATGTCTTACTGTGTGGTGGTCCAGTGTAGTGCAGTGATTAGTGATCGGTTACCTATAGCGGGTATTCCGAAAATGACCTTTGTCTTGGAGGGGTTAAATTCTGAGACACTTCGTAGATGGGTGCACTGTTGGACTGATCAGTGACACAAAGACCCAACCTAGTGTAGGGATTGATATTTTGTGATGATTTTTAAGTGAGTGATTAACCAATATGGAAGTGAAGGTCTCAAAGTATTATAATGGCGAAGTGACAAGTGAATAGTGCTAAGTGTAGTGCATTGTCACATGGAATCTAATGAATGGTTAAAATGTAGTGTTGGGACCCTAAATTCCATATCGGGAAGTGACTTATATTGTATGACATTTCAAGAAATGTTGGTACCCCAATATTTATTTTATGAAATATTATCATTATCGTAATGTCATGTCATTTATTGCTTATCATATGTACATCCTCATTATCTTATACTTCTTATAATATATGTTTTGGTTTGTAATTGTTATCTTGCGGAGTACCGTTGTGCTCATTACATTCCACCACCACAGATGATACGCAGGAGAGTGAGGATGTACAGGACCCAGAGATTGAGAGTGAAGAGGAATACGAGCATGTGCCATAGTATGGCTATGATGATGCCATTCTGGATGGTCAAAATGAAGATATTTAAATTATGAGAATTTATGACATTAAGTTTAATTATGTCTAAGACTTTATTATTTTATTTTGGGATTGATGTATTTTTTTAATTTTCGTACTTGGTTTATTTGGTGTAATAATTGTTGGATTGTTATTTATGGTTATGATCTTGGCTTACCTGATATAGGGCCGGACAATGTGGTTTACGCATGATTATTAATTGAAAAAAAATTGGCCCACTATTTGAACAATTAAGTGGCCTTAGATGACTAGGTCATCTGGCATCACTTCGAATCCATGTTATCGGATCTTGAGGCATGACAGAGGAAGTATCTGATTTTTTGACCTTAAAATCCATTTCAATTTGTAGGCCCTGTGGGGCATGTTTGTCTACATCCTCATTCAACATTTCTAATTCTGAAATGAGGTTATCATGAGTGTGTGTTGACATTCATAATAAGTCTAGAATATGCAATTGTGCATGTATGTGTTTGAAGTGCTCAATCAAGTCATACTTGAAAGCCTCCTTGAGGCCTGCATTTTCATTACTGTTGCCGCTTGGGACATTTACAACATCTTTTCCTGAAGGATTTACATAAGTTGAAGAGGAAGGTTGGTTGTAATTTTTGTGGTAATCCCGGCCAGAGCAGGTACCTCTACCAACTTCGAGTGCTTCTTGAGAAGGGTCCTCGTTTCGAAGATCACCTTTGGGATCAAGGGGTTAATCCTTCTCATTTACGGAAAATATGTCTGGAGCAGAGTTGCCATCCTCAGTGATTACGTTGCACGGAGCAGTTTCCGGTAACAAGTTCTGAACAATAACATCCAGCAACTTTTCTTCTTTGTTGAACAATTTATCTGTTCAGACATCACCTATGTGGAGGGGTATCTGGGACTGATTGACTGGGTTTTCATTGGATACATCATCAGCCGGAGCTTCTTCACGATGATCAGTTGGGAGGGGTGTGAATTCTGATGTCAGGGTTTCAGGAGATGAAGCCTGAGAAAGCGATATCTCAGTAGAAGTCACTCGAGAAGACGTAGCCCCGTAAGATATACTACTAGATGTGGTATGACAGTAAGTGGCCTCGGCAGATGAGACTTCAAAGGAACTATCATCCCGAACTATCACATTATATGTCTCTCCGATAGGAGACATCCCCATAATGGACTATTGGGAGTCGGACAAATCCTCAGATATAAGAGGATCATCAATCCAACAGTTTTTTCCATTTTCAAGAGTTAAATGAGGAGATATTCGGTGGTATTCAGGGACTTCCGGTTCTAGATTTTGATTGTGAAGAACCTCATTGATGCATTCTTGCTCTTGTTCAATGGCAAGAAGCTGCAAGATCCTCGCATATTCTTCAAGATCAGGCAAGGGAGTCAAATCTTCTTCTCCATCTGCTCCTTATGGTTCAAGATGGTTGGGTTCCAGTGGTGCAATGGCGGGTGCTGGTCAACAGTATTTTCTTGGACAACCTTTTAGTCATCTTCATCATCATACTAGGATCCTTGTGGTTGTAAGGGGCTATATCGGGTTACTGGTATAAGGTGAGTTTCAAGAACCCATTCTTCATCAGATATGTATTATCCTATTTCAAGGGATTCTTTCCACTCGTCGGTGTCACTGGACTCATATCCATTCATGGAGAATCCAACTACCGAATTGTAAGAATATGATGCCCCCTGCATGGTTTCATTTATGAAATGAGGTGGCATGAAGTCACTAAGAGTGAATCTTCTTACCACCTTTGAAGTCTCAGGAAGGGACTTTTCTGCTGCCCCCAGTGAAGTGGTAGAGGAAGTCTCCGCCTTTTCATAGACCTCTTGTTTCTGGAGAGCCTTCTTCTGCCGTTTAAGCTTGAGAAGATGTCTCCTAGCTTGCCTTCGCTATTGAGCTATCGGCTTTGTTTTGACAACCTACTAGTTTTCATCTTCTAGGAGATTGGGATGCACTCATATAGGTTGTCCACCTGGTGTTGGGTAAGGAACCAACTCTTGGGATGCTTGAGTTCTTTTTATCACTTTGAAAGAAGTGGTGATCTTCTTCTTTGGTGTCTTTGATGCTTGCTCATATGACACCATATTGACGGAGGCAGACCCATAGTTTTTGTCAAAGGTGATGACTCCATTTTTCCACATCTCATTGATATTCTCTCTCACAACAAAGCATTGATTGATAGGATGCAAGATCCTGATACGGACAGTACCAAGGATCGTTGGTTTTCCCAACATTTGCCGGTCTTTTGGGGTCAGGCAAGGTGAGTTTGCCGTTTGTTATGAGAGCCTAGAAGATTTCATCTACATCTTCATCGAACGAGTATTTCCTTTCTACTCGCTCTTTGAAGGCATCAGAGGGTTCAGGTCTCTTACCTACAGCTTTGCTTTCAGCTTTCTCTGGTGGCTGAGGAGCTGACTTGGTTTGCACATTAAGGACCTCCTTCCTTTTTTTGGTTTTGAGGTCGTAATGGCTGTCGGTTCCTTCCTTGATGAATTTTTACTGTTGAGGTCTTTAATAACAGTTTCGACCTCCATGGATGTTTCTAGAGTTCTCCAAGATTCTTTGACTTGTTACTGATGATCATGGACCGAATCCTTGCTCTCATGCTGTTAAGACAAATGTCGACCAGAGACAATTGTGGTAGTACATATGAGCATTTGTACGCCATTGCATTCCACTTGTGAATGAAGTCGTATGTTGACTCATTTTCACCTTGTTATAGGCTGCAGAGCTAAGCCATAGTAGCATGATGGTCCTCATCTTTGAAGTGAGTTAGGAAGCGTGTCTCTAGTATGGCCCAGTTTAAGATGGAGTCCTCTGGTAGAGTAGACTACCATTTAAAGGCCGTATCTTTTAGGGTGCTTGTAAAGAAATGGATCTCGAAGGCACCTTGATCCGTGATAGCTCCCGTCAGGATTTTGAAGTGGATGACTTACTATTTGGCAAAGCCTTTTCCTGTATATGTTTGGAGAGTAGGTTGCTTGAACTTTGTAGGAAATGGGACCGAGTCCATCCATAAGGGATATGGTGGCTTGATCCCATGTTCTTGAGTGTATCCTCTTCTTTTGCTTTAGTGAGGATGTTGTCCACATCCTTTTTGGTAAAGGCGCGTGAATCATTGTCTTCTTCATTTACCTCATTATCTTGATGATTCAGAGGAGGTTCATTGTTTACCTGACGCTGAAAAGTGAGAACAAGGATCCCCATCAAAGTCTCAATCCTTTGCTGACCTTGCTCCAATTGTTGGACGCATGCGGTCGTGTCATCAGGAGGTGTATTACAAGGTGGCTCGGAGTTTGTAACCAGGACGTTCATCCCTCGGGATTCGAACGAAGAAATTGTCTTGGTGACTGAGCTGGAGCTCATTTTTTTGGATGAAGAGCTTGAGGAAGGATTACTGCGTTGTCCTTGGCTTGAAGGAACATGGGACTCTTCCAAATGTCTTCGTGTCTAGGTGACGCCACGAGTCACCGGCGTCAGACATGAATTTTGTTTGCTGACTTCTGGCGTCTTTTGGTTTTTCCAACCATATGGACAGTAGTAACTTGGTCGGGTCTTTCTTTTTCAACCCATTTTTTAGAGACCTGAAGTGTAGGATGTTGGGTCCTCTGCTTCTCTAGTCTTTTTTATTGATATGACACACAGTGACGTATAAGACGAGCAATTTGATCTTCAGTCAGCTCCAACTGGGCTTTGGCAATGAAGAATGTGCTCTCTCAAGCGTAACAGCCGAGGTTGTCTTCTTTGAAGCTAGGAATGGACAGGATCCGAACCTGGTCCTTTAGCTGTCATAGCGAAGCTTTGAATCTTTCGAGTTCGGCCCCTGTAGAAATAAAGGGTCGAATCAAAGGAGTATAGGCCTTGGCAGATTCTTGCAGAGGCCTTGTGATGCACGATTTGATTTTGGGCTTGTAGGAACAGGCCAGCTCGTGCTTGTCGGATGTGAATTTTGATCCCCCAGGGGAAGGAATTCGCCATTCAACTATATGAGATATTAGAAAATTACATCGAAAATGAGGATTCCAACTACCCTCAAGATCGACGGATCACGATCGCCAGTTACGGATACGGCTGTAACATCGTCCTTCGACGAAAGTAGAAAGAGAGCGGGAGAAAATGGGATGGGTTCTTCTCTTGTCTAATGTACCGCCGACGACACGACAGTTGTCTTGTCACTTAATTTAGGTCTTTCAATTTGGGTCAAATTTTGGTCGAATCACGGGTCTCAAAATAAGGTCATAGTGAATTAGGCAAGGGAAATCAACATTCAAGGTCATGCCAACTAATTAAAATTAAATCCAAGTATTCTAGAGGGTAAATGAAATAAAACGAGAATAAACTAAGAAAATAGGGGGAAAGTGCCAAATATTTTTAGAAGAGGATCAGCTCCGTTCCTGGGTACCCCTTTCAATGTCCTTTGACAACCTAGGGTTAAAAGTCTGATTCTTCGAATCAAAAGAGCGATGCAAATGAGATTTCGAGTTTTGATTTCTTTTGGTTTGCGTGCGATACGCAAGTGATAGGAGTGCATGGCCGATGATGGGCCGGAAATAAGTAAAAATGGTCGATGATGGGCCGGGGTTGATTAAGAGTCGCCAATGATGGGCTGAGAGTAAATAAACTGATATTGGGGGTGGCCGATGATGGGCCGAAAGTAAGTAAAAATGGTCGATGATGGGCCGGGGTTGATTAAGAGTCGCCAATGATGGGCTGAGAGTAAATAAACTGATATTGGGGGTGGCCGATGATGGGCCGAAAGTAAATAAACTGATATTGGAGTGTGTGAAATCACTCGTCTCGTCTCGTCATTCTCGTTAATTCAGGTTCTCAGAATCAGCCTTCATTCCCTTTAATCTTTGAGTTCAAATGAATATTTGGCACCGGAGGTGGAGGAAAAGAGAAGAAAATATTTTTGGGGTTAATTTGTTGGTTTATAGTTTTTTTTTTAATTTTAATAATTAGGGCTAGAAGGGCCTAACTAGGGAATTTTCTTCTTGGATTTAATATAACTATCCATTTCCCTAAATGGATCTCAACCCTATCCTAGGGTCCTGACCGCCCTCATCCTCTATCTCGGTCCCTTACCGGAGCTCGGAGAGAGAGTGGGACCTAAGTTATTAGAATGAAAGAAACTAAAAGTAGTCTAACCTGGCTAGGGAGAGACCTAGATCTGAGTTTGGGGTCTGGCCTGGTCAGCCTAAACCACTACTTAATTTCTAGTTCTAGTTTATTAATATTTTTGGGTTTTTAATATCTTTTACTTTATTTTTGGTCTTTTGAATTTTTATTGTTTTTTTTTTTTTTTTGGTTTATTTGTAAAGTCAAAAATATCCGAAACTAATATGTCTAATCCTAATGAAAAGGGAGGAGGATAGAAGGGGATGAATTACTAAATTTTATTTTAATCGATCTAAATAATTTAGACTTTTCTAAATAAATTCCCTAATCCTAAGGAGAGGGGAGGAGGAGAAGAATTTAGTTATTAAACCCATTTGATTTAATTTATCTAATACTTAGAATTTTATTTTTCTGGGAAATAACCTAACTCTTTTGTTTTTTCTTTTTTTTTTAATGTTTTTTTTCTGTTTTTATTTTTACTTTTTATGCAATGTCAAATTTCACTTAATAGAAATGAAAAACAAAATAAATAAATGCGACTAAATTATATGGCGGATATGCATATTAATGCATGGGCATGTTTTGATGCATGTATGTATTGGACACATAAATTAGAGACAATTCAAAATAAAGACCTAAAAAAAAATAACTTAAATGCATAGGCAGGCTGAATGCATAGGCTAAGAACAAATTAAATCAAACTAAAAAAATGCTAATTTAAATGGATGAGCATATTAGATGCATGAAGCATGTTAAATACATAAATTATGAATAATTCAAAATAATTAAACGCATGGGCTTGTTTGATGTAAATGAAATAGCATAAAAATAAAAATGAATTGGATTCAACACGGAAAAGAAAATGGCAGTGAACTATGTATGCATGGACTTTGGTGGAGTGGGTCTAGTTTTCTGTAGTTGAGCTTGGGTCAGGTGAATGGGCTGGTTTAGGTGGGTGTGGAGACGGGTGCATGTGTGTGCAGTAGTAACACTGCTATGCAGGGTAGTGAAGATGTGTGCCGTTGTGAGGTTGAGGAAAGTGTGGAGAAGAAGATGTAATGTGCAATAGGTGGGTGCAATGTAGGGAGGAAGAGGACGCAGTGGAGCAAGATGAGTGCATTGGCTGTGGCAAAAGGAGGAAGAAGAGAAAGAAAGAAAAAGAAAAGAAGATGGAGGTGCGCAGGTGGGTAAGGACACAATGGGTGTGAAGTGAAGAAGAAGGAGAGAAAGAAAGAGAAAAGAAAGAGGAAAACAAAGAAGGGTGTGCAGGTGGGTTGCTGCGTGCAGGGAAGGGCAATGCAGGTGGGTGCGCAGGTGTGGTGTAGTGGGTGAAGGGAAAGAAGAAAAGAAAGAAGAAGAAGAAGGAAAAGAAGTGAAGTGCAGGTGTCGTACAGAGTGCTATGAGGGAAGAGGAAGAAGAGAGAGAAAGAAAAAGAAAAAGAGGGGGAAGAAGAAGGCATGGATGTGGAGGTGGAGTGGAGCGGAGTGAGCAGAGAAGAGGGTGCAATACGTGGGTGTAAGGAGAGTGCAGGGGGAGTAAGAGAAAGAAAGAAAAGAAAAAGAAAAAGAAAGAAGAATAGAGAAAGCAGGGGGTGGTGTGAGTGGGGAAGAGTAGTGTAGTATAAGGTGGTCGCAGTGGGTGAGATGGGCAATGAGAGAAGAAAAGAGAGGGAGAGAAGAAGGGGAGGTGCTGGTGTGCAGGTGGGTGCACGGGTATTGGGCGTGGAGGGAGAGTGTAGCAGTGAAGAAAGGGGAAGAGAGAAAAGGAGGGAAGAGAGGAAAGGGAAAGAAAGAGAAGAAAATGAGAGGGAAGAGAGTGCTCAGTGAAGTGGGTGTCACGCCCCCAAAAGTGAAATCGGGGTTATGCATGAAATTAGGGACAATTAAAAATTTTCCAACGTTAATCAAATGCAACCTGGCCCCAATCATGTCCCATCCGGATCGAAGACCGCTGTGAGGTGTTGACATATCCTCAAATACATATAACAATTAACGGAAGCTTCATAAATGCAAGTGGTATCTTAAAGATGTATAGTTTAAGAGCAAATACTGAATATCATATCCAGAGTTCAAGTTTGAGACTGTTAACAAAATATTAATAATATAAGAAGGCCACACTAAAACTGGGCCTAATCAAAATGACAATAAAACCAAAAGATGAAACTAATCAGATATAACATGAAGGCTCTCGTGTACGGGGTCGATACGGCTATACTATGCCATCCGTACTGTATTCTAGGAAGTCATCAGGCGGATCTGCCTGAACCTCCTCCATCGCCTCCTCCTCCTCGGGGTAGAAAGGCTCGGTACCTATGCACCAAGAGTAGCATCATCAAACACAACGGTTGGGAGGCAGATAGATATATAAATCACCAAAGATATGCATTACTAAAGCGAGTAAACGATAAACAAGATCATATGAAATGCATAGTGGTCTGATCATAAGAAATACATTGCATTTGAATCATAAACAGACTATCAAAGTAGGCCGTCCACATATGCTAATTACCACAGGATAGTGTCATTGCCCTCCCTTACTCACATTGAGTTGTGGTGGAGATATAAATAGTTTGGGATCATAAACCTTCAATCAAAGTGTTCAAAGTGGTGTCCATTACACCAAATCTGAACTGCAGATGGTCTTCTTGGGCTCATGCGGCTTGGGCCCCGTGGGCTTTGGCCCATTCTTGCCTCAAGGTTCTAAATTCAAGTCCTCACACAGGTGGTGCCCCAGCTGTGTTGAACGTTAACAGTTGAGTGGTGCCTGACACAAGGAATCCTAAATAAACATCGGTGAGGGGCTAGGCTTTTTTGCGCCAACAAGATTCAAGAATATTAGAGATACTACTTTATTCCAAATCAAATCAAACTTCAAACAAACTTTAATAGTAGTTCTCTTTAAGCCTTACAATCAAAGCCCCCTAGCCTCAACACTTCAACCAAACCTCAAAACAAACGGAACATCAAAAGGGATCCTAAGTCCATCATCTAAGTTCTCAATGTAATCCACAAACAAAGTAAAGCAAACAGATCTATTGAACATGTTCGTTACATGTAGATAGTACGAGACGTTACAATGTAGAATCAAAAGCGATAGACAATCCAATCCTAAGTCAATTGTTATTCCCGGAGTCTCGTACAATCCTACTCAGTCAACGAAAGGAACTAGGGTTCGCGATACCCGGACGGAACCTCTTCGTGCATAGACATAAAAAGGGGTATCCCGTTGTCCCATTCCGTTCAAGATTGAGATGAGTTGAAACCCGAGAAAATGGAAATAACTACGAGGAATCATCTGCTCAAAACGCTCCTCGTACAAAGTCAAATGAGTCCAAAAAGGGTTGCCAAGGTTCCCCTAAGTCCATCCAGTTCTAAGTCAAAGAGGCACTTAAGAAAGAACCCCGGTTCATTCGGTCGACATTAAACAGGATCGGTCGACCTCCTTCATAGCCGGTCGACATCCGGTCGATCGGATACACAGTCAGAGTTGAAACATAAATGGGAATTGGCTAAGTTGTCAGGCTTCAAGAAGCTTGACTAAATACCAGTGTTGAAGGTAAACCGGGTGACCCCACTCAGTCAACCGCGTGGCTTTAGAAAATAGAATGAAGCTTCTGTAACCGAACTAAGTTGGGGAGAAACTCCCTTTTCATCCACACCTGCAAACAAATACAAGAATAGGGCCTAGCCCTCTCGACATACATCCATACCCCCTCTCATTAAGTCCATCAACTAATTTAACCATCCAAATTAAGATATCATTTCATTAAACAATTAAACATAGTTATCATGTTTTTCAAAATCAAAGGTATCAATTGAGCATATGGTCATCTAAATCATCATTAATTATCAAATCAAAAGAGAGACAAACATATCCAAGCATATATATAAATATCTACTTGCCTTTGGTTGAAAATGCTCAAATCCACAAATCCTAGCCCAATGCCCAACAAACCAAACCTAAGAAAATATTAGCAATATAAAAACTAAATTAAAACATAAACCAAAAGAAAGGAAAGCTCTAAGCTACCTTATCACACTACTATACCCAAAGTAAATTAACCCAACCTAAGGGGAAGAAGAGCTTACCAAAAAGGTGGGTGGATGGAGTGGTGGCTTGCAAATTGGAGATTGTTGAGCTTGCGGGGTCCACGCGGAGATGATAGTGATGATTGGAGGTTTTGGGGCCCACTTGATTAATGGCCCACTAGATTAGGGGTGTTGTTGCTCTTTGGTAGTCCATTGTTAAGAAGAAGGGAAAAGACAGATCAAAGAAAGAATGGAGAAAGAAAGACAAATAAAGAAATAGAGAATGGAATGGTGAAATGGGTGGTGAGGGGAGAAGTCAACGTGAGTTGACAGTGAGTGGAGTGAGGTGAGGGAGATGAGATGAGGTGAGATGAGATGAGAGAAAATGAAATGAGATGATGAGAAAATGAGATAAAGAAATGGGTGAGGTGGGTTAACCCATGTTGGTGGCAAGGTGAGTGAAGAAGAGAGAAAAGAAAGAAAGAGAACAGAGAAAGAAAGAAATGTACAGTGAAGGGGAAAAATGGGGGAAAAATAGAGAGAGAAAGGTGGGGCTGATTCGTCGGAGATGGGGAAGCTCGCCGGCAGCGCAGGTGGTCCGGTGGTGACGGGGCGATTCTGGGATAGTGGGGCGGCAGTGAGGGGCTGGGACAAGGGAGAGATGATTGAGAGATGAGAGATGGGAGATGAGATGAGAGAGGAGAAGAGAATGGAGAAGGAGAGCTTGGCGGTGGTGCTGGTCGGCGGCAGTGATGGCGGTGGCGTCATCCGACGGCGGCTAGGAGAGTGAGAGGAAGAGAACGAGTGAGAAAGAGTAAAAGAGAGAAATGAGGGGGTTGTTGCTGTCGTTGTGAAAGGGGGGTGTGGAACGGGTTTGTGACCTAAATAATGGATGGGGTGGGAATTACCAAACAGCCCCTTGGGCCTTGGGTTGGGTTTGGGTCGAGTTTTGGGTCGGGTTCGGGTTGGGCTGCAACAAAGGGGTATCCAAACAAACTCGGACTCGCGCGAGACTTCGCACGCATGAGCCACACGTTAAACCCGACTCGATAAGACTCTAAACACACTTACTAACTAATCACACAATTAATTAATATAAATAGGAGATTAAGGGACGGGGCGTTACATGGGTGTAGTGAAGATGGGTGTGCACATGTGGAGGCTGTGAGATGGAGAGAGGAGGGAGAAGGAAGGAAAAGAAAAAAAAAGAGAAAGAAAGAGGAGGGAGAGGATGGTGGTGCGTGTGGGTGCAGTGAGGGAGAGAAAGAGGGATGAGAGGAGAAGAGAAAGAAAAAGTAAGTAGGAGAGGAAGAAGTGTGTGCAGGGGCGCGCAGGGCAGGTGGGTGTGCAACAGGTGGGGAAGAGGTGCAGGGATGAACGCAGCGGCAGGGGCGGACAGTGCAAGTGGGTGTGCAGGTGGAGGAAGAAGAGGAGGAAGAAAAGAGAGAAAGAAAAAGAGAAGAGGAGGAGAAGAAAGAAAGAAAAAGGAAGAGGTGCAATGGATGAGCAGGGAGGCTTAGCGCTGTAGTGGGGACGGGCAGTGCAGGTGGGTGTGCAGGTGGAGGAAGAAGAAGAGGAAGGGAGAGTGTGAAGGCGGGCGCTGCAACGCTGAACAAGGGAGAAGGAGAAAGGGTAGAGAGGGAGAGAGAGGGAGGAGAAGGAGGAGGAAGAGAGAGAGGAAGAAAAGAGAAAAGGAGTGCAGGCGGGCGCTGCTGGACGAAACAGAAAAAGAAGGCGAAGGAAGAGGGATGAACAGAGAGAGAGAAAGAGAGAGAGAGAGAGTGTGTGTGTAAGAGGAGGGAGAGAGAGTGGGGGTGCAGGGAGACAGAGAGAGAAGGGGAAAAAGAGAGTGGGAAGAAGAAAAAGAAAAGGATAAGGAAGAGAGTGCTGGTGCGTGTGGATGCAGGTGGCAGAGGAGAGGATGTAGGGCGTACCTAACAAGGAAGGAGGAGGCGGTGTCCGGAGGAGGAAGAAGGAGGAGTTGGCGCTGCGTGCAGGGCATGGGGCGATGGTGCTGACGCTGAGAGAGGGGACTACTGCGGGTGGGGTCTAGAAGGAGATGAACAGAGAAGGAGATGGGCGTAGAGAGAGGTCTGAGAGGGATGGAGATGGGCTAGGAGAGGGTGTTGCGTGAGATGCAGTGGGGGAGTCGAGAGGGTCATTGTGTGTGAGATGGAGATGAAGGGGGGAAGCTCGGATGAGATCTGCGCCCTGTCCTCGGATCAAGAGGATTGAGAATGGAAGAGGGGTCTTGCGCATGTAAGGAGAGAGGGATGAGGGGGTTAGGAGAGATAGAGAAGGAGAGAGAGATCTCAGGGAGTGTGGAGAGTCCAGATCTGGTGGACTCTCCTCTCCCATGCAGGTGATGGGCCAAGTGGGCCAGGTTGGGTCCGAGTCGGTATGGGTTGGGTTTAGGTCTAGTCTAGGCTAGGTTGAGGCTTGGATCCAGCCAGAAATGATGGGCTCAGGTTGGTTTAGGCTAGAGTCTGATGGGCCAGGCCTAGTGGATTTGGGTGTGGGTTTAGGTGGATTTGGCTCGGTTTTGGATTAAAGGAATTGGTTCGGGCCATCATTACCGGGGCCCAGGCTTCGTGGATTTCGATCCGCTCTCCGGATTTCAACGTTCTATACATCGTCGGAAAGCTCTCGGGAAATAGGTCACGATGAAATGACTTTCGGGGTGATCAGAGGTCTAGAAATGGTAGGTGATTTTTCATGTAGACGCTTTTGGAGTATGGGGCCTCCTGCCATGATTTTCCAATCCGCCCGTCTGATCTTGGAGTTCTACATATGGACGGAAAGCCCTTGACGAGTAGATTGCAACGAGCCAACTTATGGGGTGATCGGGGGTCTAGAGATTACAGGTGACTTTTCACGGGGCGCCCCGGAGAGTACGAGACCCGCTGTTGTTATTTTTGATCCGCCCATCGGATCTCGGAGTTCTACATATGGACGGAAAGCCCTTGATGAGTAGATCACAATGAGAAAATTCCTAGAACGATCAAAGGTCCGGAAATGATAGGTGATCTTTGAATCGGTGCTTAATCAGGGCATCATTGAGCAGGGTGTACTGAATCACCCCTCATAGGGTGCCGAAATGAGGTGTCTATAGTGCTGAGTTGATTTCTTTGTCAGGTGGAAAGCGGGTCTCTCCTCCGTCATGTAGGCGAGAGGATAGAACTGGTTCTTCCTGAGAGGGGCCAGGTACGTAGGAGAGGTCATTATAGCAACTTTTGCAGAGCTTTCTCTTGTGTATATATTTTTTGATTGATTTTTCCATGATTCTTTCTTCTTGGAATGACCTCCTTTTATAGGTCTTTGGAAGCCATAAGGAGGGTATATGGGCTTTTAATGCATTAAAGCCACATAATGGGAGGAGTTACAAGTTTTTAATTCATTATTTTGTAACTCCTTTTTCTGGGCTTCTGATTGGCAGATGGAGAATTAAGGGCTTTTAATTGCCTTTAAACTCCATGATGGGAGGAGTTACGAGGTTTAATGCCATGATTTGTAACTCCTTTTTCCTTGCTTTTGATTGGGCCGTTCAAAATAATGAGTTAATGACCACATTAACTTGTCATAAAATGGACCATTAATTGTATTAATCGGTCGCCGAAGCATTTGAAGAGCCGCTGGCCGTACCGTGTCTTTTGGTATTCTATTTTGCGATGATCACCGATGGATCTTCATGTTGATTGATGTTGGATGACCTTGCAACTTCAGGCATTGATTGCTACCAGTGAGCCAGTAGTATCTGTCTTGTCGATTCCTTGATTGATCAGGTAGAAGATACACTTGGAAATCGGTCGTTTCTCAGGTTTTTCTGATTCTTTCTTCTTCGGTATTTTTTTCTGACATTTTGTACATATATTGGCTTGATTTATCTACAAAAAAACTTGAAGATAAGCCTTGTATATCAGAGCGCAAAGTTTCCGATTTTCCGGGAAAGCCGAAGATTTTTGTCCCGCAGAGTTGCCGATTTGCCATCAAAAGCCAAAACTAGGCCAAACGTTGCCGGAATGACCTAAAATTTGAGGTGAAGCCTGTGGAGCAATAAATGAGACCAACCATAGGCTTTTGTTTGAGGTTTGAAGCCATGTGGGGTCCTGTCACCAGTAGACTTTAATTTTGTCGCGAGGAAGATGCCACGTTTTGATGTCCGTCAACCGATGTCCGATTGACTTGAAATTTGACAGGGTACCTATTGGAGTCATTTTGATAGCTCCAATTTGGAAATCATAGTCCTAGGGAGATGAGAAGCCTACAGGGAAACCTAGCATACATACGCAGGTTCTTATCCAATCTTGCAGGTAGGTGCAGGCCATTATCCGAAATCATGAAGAAGGGTGTCACGTTCGAGTGGAGCCTCGAATGCGAAGCAGCCTTCAAACACCTAAAAGTGTATCTCATGCGACCTCCCGTTTTGATGGTGCCCGTCCTGAAGAGAAACCTTATTTTATACACCAAGGCACTGGACCATTCTATGGGCACACTCTTAGCCCAGAAAAATGACGACGGACAAGAGGTAGCCCTCTACTACTTCAGCCAAGTCATGATCAAGGCATAACACAACTACCCTTTTGTAGAGGAGGAATACCTGGCCTTGATGTTTTCTCTGAACAAGTTAAGACACTACCTGATTTCAAGGATAAACCCGCTTAAAGTATTGATGACTAAAATAGGCCTACTTAACCCCATGATGGCTAAATGGGCGATGTTACTTTCCCAATTTGACATTAATTGTGTCCCCCAAAAGGCTATGAAAGGTCAGGCATTGGCCGATTTCTTGGCAGCACACCCGCTCAAAGAAGGATCCCAACTTGCGGAACCATTACAGGACGAGGTTCCCCCTTTAGTACAAGTGTTGATGACTCAAGAGGCATGCTGGCAGCTGTTCTTTGATGGAGCCTCTCGTACGATGGAGTACGGGATGGGTCATCAGGCATGGGCATCCTTTTTATATCTCCCAAAGGCAATTTAATACCCCATGCGTTCACCTTAACAAAATATTGTTCTAGTAACATTGCGGAGTATCAGGCTATAATCATGGGAATGGAAATCGCGCTAACAATGGGGATTAGGTGACTGGAAATCTTTGGAGATTCCGAGCTAATAGTAAACCATATCAACGAGGAATATAAGGTAAGGAAACCGGACATCCTGCCCTATCATCGGCGAGCAAGAGCATTGGTGTCCCAATTCTCACATGTAACAATCACGCACATAGCATGGAGCTTAAACGCCAAGGCTGATGCCATGGCCAGTATAGTGGCTGCTATGGCCATGCCCGAGGGTAGCTACTGTGAAATTCTCGTCAAAGAGAGGCGATTGAAGCCGGATCTTGGGACCTGGGATGCAATTGTAGACTGTATTAACAATAACCCCAGGTCTTCAGAGTCGAAATCCTCCCTGCAGGGGAAGACTAGAGGCAGCCATTTACAAGCTTCTTAAAATACGGGATCATCCCAAAGGACACGAAGGAAAGGATTGGTATCAGGAAAAGGACCCCCCCGACTCTACTTCAATGAGGCGACATGACTCCTATACTACCAGTCGTACGATGGAGTATTGCTCAGGTGCCTCTCCTGTGAAGAAGGAAAAAGGATGCTGGTCAAAATGCACAACGGCGTATGCGGGTGTTAGATTGTATGGACTTTATCCATCAAATGATGTAATAATTGATTAATTTCTATATTCATTAATAAAATCATGCTTTCTTTTTCATAAGATGAATGGTGTTTTATTACTTAACGCACATGACCAATACACATGACATGATGGTTCATGAGATGAACTAGGTCCCATTAGTATATTAGATATGATATATGTGTGTGGATGAGATCCACATACGGGAGATATGTGTCATAAATCTTATACTTAAATATCATCACAACCAGTAATGAGACTGGGCATCTCATCTAATAAGGTGGCAGCACTTTGATCGCTATGAGATAGTGTGATTTGTCCCGATCATCAGAATGTATGATTCTAGATCAGTGTCGATTGTTGACACCAAAAAAATCACTATGTCTCCTCAACATCAAGAAGCCTCGTGAAGCTGCATCCTGCTACAAAACAGGCAAAACTACTTCAAGCATTAGATCTTATTAGAATCAGACAAAAACTGAAAGATCCTTCAAGATAGCCAAAAGAGGGGTACACTTGAGGTTTCGGGTCATTCCGACATCGTTTGGCCTAACTTCACTTCTCCGACAGCTAAACAAGTGCTCCTAGCGGCGACATCATCAAAGACACCAAAACTTTGATGAGAGCCTATGGATGACTCCAAAATACTTCCAAAGGGCTCCACGCCAAATTTCAAGTCAAACCGACAACGTTTGACCCTCCATCAACGCACGAGCAGCAAAATCAAGCCCCCCGGCGGCAGGAACTACCGAAGCCATCACTCATCAAACAAAGTACATGAGTGACTTCAACATGCTTCTAAAAGGCTGAACGTCGAATTTCAGGTCATTCCGATAACATTTGACCAGGTTTCGATGCTTCGAAAGAAAATCAAGGCTACCGGCGGCGGAGCACCCCGGGACCATGACATCCAAAGCGGAGCTAATGGGTCGTCTCAAAATGACTACAATAGGTTCCCCGTCAAATTTCAGGTCAATCATACATCGTTTGACCACATATCAAAGCTCGGCTTTTTCCCCGCAGCAAAATCAAGTCAAGCATCGATGGGACCCCAAACGGCTTCAAAACTCAAATAAAAGCTCATGGTTGGTCCTATCCATTGCTCAAGAAGCCTCACCTCAATTTTCAGGTCATTCCGACATCGTTTGACCTAGTTTCGACTCTTGACGGAAAATCGGCTACAAAGTCTTCGGCTTTCCCAAAAAATGGGAAACTTTGTGCTCCGGTTTTGCGCGTGTTCTCGTCAAGTTTTCTCCAAGAAAATCAAGTCAATAATTGAAGAAGAATGTCAAGAAAAATATAGAAGGAAGAAGGAAGAAAAAAGACGGAAAAATGGCCGAAAACGAAGCTCGGCGACCAAAAGGGCGAAAGCGCTATGGTCGCCAGGCGACCCTGGCCCAAGGTCGCCGGCGACCCTGGGTGCATGGTCGTCGGTGACCCTGCAAATCTGGGTCGCCGGATTTCGCACCAAACGTCCCCTTTTTTTATCCTTTTCACGTTTCAAGCGTTCCTGCCTCTGTGATTTTCTGAAAATCCAATCTTTGATGCTTGAAAACTACTGATCTTCTCCGACATCTCGGATCTGCCGTCAAAAGCATGAAATCATCACCGATCGCTCCAAGATCGCCAGCCGGCTGACCAAGAAAGTATAATTTCTGTCCGACCGATCGTGAAATCGACAAGACAGATGTCATTGGCCCACCAACATCAATCAATGTCTGAAATTGCACCGCAATATGACATCAAACAATGTGTGGATCCACCTGTGATGATCACAAGAAGAATCTCAAAAGACGCGGCGCGGCCCGCGACTCTTCACATGCCCTAGCGACCACTTAATGTCGTTAATTGATCCGTTTATAACAACTTAATGTGGTCATTAACTCATTATTTTGGACGGCCCAATCAGATTCAAGCATTTGGGAGTTACAAATCCAAGCAATCATGGCATTAAACTCATGAAACTCCCATCATCATGAAGATTAAAGGCGATTAAATGCCCACTACCCTTCATCGGCCAATCACAAGCCATGGAAAAGGAGTTACAAAATCAATGAATAAAAACTTGTAACTCCTCATCAATTCTCTCATCATGGTCATCAATGCCCATAATCACCTCATGGCTACCAAAAAGCCTATAAAAGGAGGTCCAAAAGAAAGAAATGGAAATGGAAAAAAAAAAAAAAAGAATCGATACACACATCGACTTGAAATTCTGCACTCTTCCGAAGAAATCCAGACGAAGTCCTACTGCTCTGCTGCAAGAAACACCACAAGGTGATCAAAGTCCCTTGGGGGGCCACCCCCCAAGGTCCCCTCCTTCTACAACATGGCCTAAAAGCGGCTTTTCAGCCCATTTACTCGGTTTTTCATTGGATATAGGACCTCCTCTTGGTCCTTGTCCTTTAAAAAACTGAGGTTAGGAGCCAAGCCGAAGAATCAACGCATCAATTGTTCTCATTTGAAGGACGATGGCGAAGTCCATACATGGCTTGCGACCGTCGATCTCAACGTGTCCCCACAATCTCCTGAGAAGTTAGATCCATTTTCTTCCTTTTCTATTGTAGTTTGTATTTTTTAAAGAGACAAAAAGAAATCACAATTCTTGTCTTTCATATTTGATGAGTTTTGTAAAATCACCTTTCACGGCAAAATAGCCTTCCACGGCAAACAAACAAAAAAAAACGCCTCCTATGGCATTCTCAAAAAACAAACTTGTCTCTTTTCTTAATATTTATACAATTTGAAAAGTTAGAAAAAAGGATTGATTTCCTTTCTACTTGTGAAGGTGGATCTCCGGATCATCACCATTCCAAATTCCAAATAGAAAGTAAATCTGGCATACCCGTACAAAAATGTTGATACCCGCGATTTCCCTCCTCCGCCGAGACCCAGGTCAGCCCCCGGGGTGCGGAAGGAGAGGACGGAAACCTCCGATCGGGTCCATCAAGTTGGCACACCCGGTGGGACACGTTTACTTGAGAACGTGACGCTTTGATCCCTTGGCTCCTTTCTAGTTGGTGGCCTATGTTGCATTTTGCATCTAAAAAAAAAACAAACATGAGATGGGATTTCTATTGTTCTTTCTCACTTAAAAAAAAAAAAAAAAACACAAATCTGATTTCTTTTCTTAGATTCAACTTTGAGAAATTTTGATCCTTTCCTCTTTGAACTTCATAGCTCACAGAAATGTTTGCAGCTTTCGTTCATATCGGGAATTGGGCCATCTTTTCTCTTTGATGAGTCCAATTGGGATTTCAAAAAAAAAAATTCATTTCAAATTCTTTCAAAAAAAAAAAAATGATCTCTCTTTCTTAAGATTCAACTTTGAGAAACTTTGATCCTCTCCTCTTCGAACTTGATAGCTCACAGAAATGTTTGCAGCTATCATTCATATCAGGGATTGAGCCATCTTTTCTCTTTGATGAGTCCAACCGAGATTTCAAAAAAAAAAAAAAATTAATTTCAAAAAAAAAAAAAATCAGTTTTCTCTCTTTTGAATTCAAATTTGAGAAACTTTGGTTTTTTCCTTTTTGGATTTAGCGCTCGCAGAAATGTTGAGCCTTTGTTCGGATTGGAACACCATTCGTTCTCTTTGATGAGTTCATTAAAAAATCTTTCAAAAAAGAGTTCAAAAAAAAAAAAAAAAAACACTAAGGTTCCACCAGTTGCGTTCTTTGACCAAAGTGGGTTTAAGAAAGGCCTTGTCCAGAGTGTGGAGACAGCTAGACTGTTCGAGGCAAGGGTCCTTCAAACGGGTTCATTAAGTAATCCTACCCTTACCTGGGGGCTGATCTTTCTACTAAGGTTTCATAAGATCCAATTGGAAACCTATGTGCATCTTCAAAAAAAAAATCTTCAAAAAAAAAAAAAAAAAAAAACCTTTCAAAAAAATATCTTAAAAAAAAAACCATGAAAAAAAAATCTTTCAAAAAAGATCTTCAAAAAAAAAAAAAAAAAACCTCCGTCACTTTTGAATTCAGGGTTGAGAAATCTTGGTTCCTTCCCTTTCGGGTTTAGCGCTCGCAGAAATGTTAAGCCTTGTTTGGAATGGAACACCATTTGCTCTCTTTGATGAATTCAATCTTGACCCTTCAAAAAAAAAAAAAAAAAAAAAAAAACCTCCGTCACTTTTGAATTCAGGGTTGAGAAATCTTGGTTCCTTCCCTTTCGAATATAGTGCTCGCAGAAACGTTGAGCCTTGTTCGGAATGGAACACCATTTGCTCTCTTTGATGAATTCAATCTTGACCCTTAAAAAAAATTTCTGTCACTTTTGAATTTAGAGTTGAGAAACTTGGTCCCTTCCCTTTCGGATTTAGCGCTCGTAGAAATGTTGAGCCTTGTTCGGAATGGAACGCCATTTGCTCTCTTTGATGAATTCAATCTTGACCCTTCAAAAAAAAACTTCCGTCATTACTGGATTCACACCCGAGAAATTCTGGTTCCTTCCCTTCTGGATTTAGCGCTCGCAGAAATGTTGAGCCTTTGTTCGGATTGGAACACCATTTGCTCTCCTTTATGAATCCAAATTTGACCTTTCATAAAATCCCATCTCGTGTCCTTCCCAAGGATACGATTTGCAACATTTGTGCCTAGTGGTGCTAGTACGCCCTTTTGGGTCTACAGTATTCGCGACCGACACATTTGTATCTCCAACCTTATATTATTTTACCTCGAGTGAGCTTTGCTTCTCGGTAATTTGAATTAAGGTCTACAATTGCTTCTAGCAGTCACTGGTACGCTCACCCTGAGCCTACCATATTTGCATTTTAGAACAATTGTATCCTCTATGGCTTTTTGCCTTCTTCATCTTGCTTGGGCTGGGCCATGTCCCCTCAAGTGATTTGAAAAGACAAAACCATAGTTGTTTTCCATTTATGATCACCATATTCTTGTGATTACTAATGGATTTGTTCTTGTTTCAGAAGTTTTCCAAAACTAACTATGGCAGCTTCATTAACCATCACTTTCGATGAGAACAAGTACCAGCTGATGCTTCAAGACAAGCAAAACAAGCATAAGCGCTCTGCCAGTTGCCGAAGTGTCATCTCCCTCGACAACTCTCAAAACACCGGGTTAACCTCAACTCCCCGGACCATCGTCTTCGGGTCGCTGGGACCATTCCCAGTCCCAGCAGAAGGAGCTGTACCTGCCAAGAAGCAGAAAATCGCCCCGCAACATATCACTAACATGGCACCAAGGGCGAACACCAAGAAGCCTGAAGCCCGTGGCCCTCCCACGAAGCCTCAACCCACAAGAAACCAGGTTTGTCCCAAAACCTGGTCCCCGGGATCTTCACCAAAGTAATGAAGGTCCCGAACATCTGCAAAGCGGCGCTCCCACGAAGCCTCAACCCACAAGAAACCAGGTTTGTCCCAAAACCTGGTCCCCGAGATCTTCACCAAAGCAACGAAGGTCCCGAACATCTACAAAGCCAGCATATCTGGCCCCTCTCAAGGAGAATCAGTTCCACCCTCTCTCTTACATGAAAGAGGAGAAACCTACCCTCCGCCCAAAGAACAAACAAAATCAACATGAGCCGGCTTGCTCTTACAAGCCCAAAATCAAATCCTGCATCATTAGGCCTCCGCAAAAACATGCAGAAGCCTGCACTCCTGCGAGTCGACCCTTCATCTCAACAGGGGCCGAGCTCGCAAAATTCAAGTCTTCACTGCAACAGGCAAAGGACCGAGTCCAGATTCTGACCTTGCCCAGCTTTAAAGAAGACAAACTCGGCCGTTGCGCACGGGGGACTACATCCTTTATCGCCAGAGCCCAGCCAGAGCTAACTGAAGCACAAATTGCTCGTCGTATCCGTCGCTGCGCGGCATATCGACAAAAGAGACTTGAGAAGCAAAGAACCCAGCGTTCTACTCTTCATATCTCAAATAAATGGGTCGAAAAAGAAAGACCCGACCAATTCGTTGCAGTTCATATGGTTGGCTAAACCAGAAAACGCCAGAAGTCAGCAACCAAAATCAGTGTTAAGCGTCCAGTGACTCACAGCGTCTCTCGGACACGAACACATCTGGAAGAATCCTCCACTCCTCCAAGCCAAGGACACCGGAGTAACCATTCCTTAGATTCTTCATCTAGAAGAATGAGCCCCAGCTCAGTCACCAGGACGATTTCTTCGTTCGAATCCCGAGGGATGAACGTCTTGGCTACAAGTTCTGAGCAGCCTCCACCGCATGATGACGTAACCGCACGCGTCCAGCAATTGGAGCAAGGACAACAGAGAATTGAGGCTCTGATGGAAAACCTCATTCTCACTTTACAGCGTCCACCACCTAACAACCAAGGCCCTCCGAATCATGAAGATAAAGAAGGCAATGCAGAAAACAATGACTCACGTGCCCTTACCAAAAAGGACGTGGACGATATCCTCGCAAAAACAAAACAAGAGGATACATTGAAAGAACATGGGATCAAGCCACCCTACGCTCTATGGATGGATTCGGTTCCGTTCCCTGTAAAATTAAAACAACCTACTCTCCAGACATATATAGGGAAAGGTTCGGCCAGACAGCATGTCATCCATCTCAAAATCCTAACTGGAGCTATTGCGGATCAAGATGCCCTCAAGATTCGCCTTTTCGCAAGTACCCTAAAAGGTACCGCCTTTGATTGGTACTCCACTCTGCCGGACAACTCCATCCAGAACTGGGCTATGCTGGAGACACGCTTCCTGACCCACTTCCAAGGTGTGGATCATCCTGTTACTATGGCTCAGCTCTGCAGCCTAAAACAAGGAGAGAATGAGTCAACATACGACTTCATTCACAAATGGAAGGCAATGGCGTACAAATGCTCAGATGTATTGCCACAAGCGTCGCTAGTCGACATCTGCCGTAACAATATGAGAGCAAGAATTCGATCCATGATCATCGGCAACAAATCAAAGAACCTGGGAGAACTTCTCGAAGCTTCCATGGAAGCTGAAATGGTGATTAAAGACCTCAACAGTCAGAAATCATCAAAGAAAGAGTCGACTGTCGTTACGACCTCAAAACCAAAGAAAAAAGAGGTTCTCAATGTGCAAACTAAGTCAACTCCTCAGCAGCCAAAGAAAGCTGAAAACAAAGCTACAGGTAAAAGGCCTGAACTCTCCGATGCCTTCAAAGAACGTGTAGAAAAGAAATATCCGTTCGATGAAGATGTTGAAGAAATCTTTGAGGCTCTCCAAGCAAATGGCAAACTCACTTTGCCAGAGCCCAAAAGACCAGGAGATGTTGGCAAAACCAATGATCCCCGATATTGTCCATACCATCAGATGATCTCACATCCTCTCAATCAATGCTTCGTTGTGAGAGAGAAGATTAATGACATATGGAAAAACAGAGTCATAACCTTTGACAAAAACTATGGCCCCGCCTCTGTCAACATGGTGTCATGTGGGCAAACTTCAAAGTCACCAAAGAAGAAGATCACTACTTCATTCAAGGTGATTAAAATGGCCCAAGCATCCCAAGACTTGGTTCCCTATCCAACACCAGATGGACAACCCATATGGGTGCATCCTGATCTCCTAGAAGATGAAAATTGGGAGATCGTCAAAACAAAGCCTATCGCTCAGCAGCGAAGGCAAACCAAGAGACAACTCTACAAGTTCAAACAGCAGCAGAAGTCTCAATCAAAATAAGAAGTCCTTGAAAAGGAAGAAACCTCTTCCACTGCTTCACTAGGGGCGACGGAAGAACCCCTTCCCAAAACTTTAAAGGTGGTAAGAAAATTCACCCTTGATGATTTCATGCCACCTCTATAAAAAAATGAAATTGCGTAGGGGGCATCATACTCTTACAATTCGGTAGCTGGATTCTCCGTGGATGGATATGAGTCCAGTGATACTGCCAGTGATATCGATGAGTGGGAAGAATCCCTTGAAACAGGAGAATACCTCTCCGACGAGGAATGGATTCCCGAGTCTCATCTTATGCCAGTAATCTGGTATAACCCATTGCAGCCACAAGGATCCTGGTCCAATGATGAAGAAGACCAAGAGGTTGAAAACGCTGTCGATCCAGCACCAGCCAATGCTTCAGTGGAACCCAATGATGGTGAACCACAAGGAGCAGATGACGAAGAAGATTTGGCTCCTATGCCTAATCCTGAAGAATATGCAAGAATCTTGCAATATCTTTCCATAGAGCAGGAGCAGGATCGCATCAATGATCTTCGTCGTGATCCAGAACCAGAAGTCCCTGAAAATCAACGGGAACTTTCTCCCTTAACACCTGAAAATGGAGAAAACAGTTGGATGATGATCCTTTTACATCCGAAGATGAGTCTGATTCCCAACAGTCTACACTAGGGGCATTTCCTGTCAGGATAACCTATAATGCGATAGCTCAGGACGATAGTGCCTCTGAAACTTCCGAAAACACTTACTCCCCAGCCGGTAGCTTATCTTCCGGAGCTACATCTTCTCAAGTGACTTCTACTGAGATATCACCCTCTCAGCCCTCGTCTCCTGAAGTCGTGACATCGGAACTCAAGCCTCTCCCGGTGGATCACCTTGAAGAAACTCTTGCTAATGAAATCTTCTTTAATGAAAACCCAGTCGATTGGTCCCAGATACCCGATCTTATAGATGATGTCTGGACTAATGAAGAAAGGTTGTTGGATGCAGTTCAAGACTTGTTCCCGGAAATTGCTCCGTGCAACACAATCACTGAAGACGCCAATGCTGCTACAGAGACGTCTTCATCAAATGACAAGGATCAACCTCCTAAAGGTCCTTGTCACAAAAGCAGGTTCTCTCAATGCCCGACTGGGAAAATGGTCCATCCTTCTATCACAATTTGATATTAGGTATGTACCACAAAAAGCAATCAAAGGCCAAGCTCTAGCAGACTTCCTCGCAGAACATCCATTGCCTAAAGATTCTCCACCCAGGGATGATCTCCCAGACGAGTTTGTCTACAATGTGGAGATTTCCTTATCAAATGCTTCATGGGACATGTACTTTGACGGTGCAACCAGGACAAATGAAAAAGGAAAGAAAATATCGGGAATTGGCATCCTCTTTGTCAACCCCGACAAATACATGATTCTACACGCCTTCTCGCTACATGAACCATGTTCAAACAATGCAGCTGAGTACCAAGCCCTCGAATCCGGCATCACCATGCTGGAAGCTTTTGGAGACTCTCAATTGATCGTCAACCAGATTAATCAAAGATTTGAAGTCAGGAAGCCTGATCTGCTACCTTACTACAACAAGGCGCAGTCGCTTCGACAAAAATTCAACATCTGTCACATCACCCACATCTTCAGAGGTGAAAACATCCGTGCAGATGCCCTGGCTGGACTCGCCGCATCCATGGCAGTCCAAGAAGGGGAAAACATGCAAGTCACAGTGTGTCACAGAAGGATTCTCCCTCCACTTAATACACACCAAGTAGTTGCTGAATGCCACCAAGTGGTTGGAAGTCGGATGTCCATTCTCAAACCTCCGATCGGCGACTGGAGAGATCCGTTCATTGATTACATCATGTTCGGAGTCTTACATCATGTTCGGAATCTTACCTGAAGATCCAAAAGAGCGGGTAAGTATCCAAAGACGAGCCCCGAACTTTCATTTGAATATACCTTCAAAAGCACTTTACAGAAAATCCTTCAACGGACTACTTCTACGCTGCTTGCCACAACAAGAGGCTGAGGAAACTCTCAAAGAAGTGCATGCTGGTCTTTGTGGAGCCCATCAGGCTAGTCCTAAGCTCTATAACTAGATAAAAAGGCTAGGTTATTATTGGCCTACCATGGTAGCTGATGCAGTGCAATTTGCCAAGCGCTGCCAAAAATGCCAAATTCATGGAGATTATGTCCACATGCCTCCAGAATGGCTACATCCAACAGCGATCTCATGGCCTTTCGAAGCCTGGGGTATGGACATCATAGGTCCTATCTCTCCCTCATCAAGAAAAGGCCATCGCTTCATCTTTGCCGCTACGGATTATTTCTCCAAGTGGTCAGAAGCATTTGCGCTCAGCAAAATGAAGACTTCATCAGTCCTTCAATTCTTGCGCACCAACATTATTTGTCGCTTCGGTATACCTAAGAGATTCGTCCATGATAACGGACCACAATTCCGAGATCACAGATTCTACAGGTTCTGCGACAAGTACAAAATCCAAAGTTGTCCTTCGACTCCATATAATCCAGCAGCGAACGGACTAGCAGAAGCCTTCAACAAGACACTCTGCAAAATTCTCAAGAAAATGGTCTCTAGTCACAAAAGAGACTGGGGCGACAAACTACCAAAAGCCTTGTGGGCCTATCGAACCACCGTTCGAGGACCAACCCATAGTACACCAATCTCTTTGGTCTATGGATGCGAAGCTGTTGTCCCTTTGGAAGTACAAATTCATTCCTTAAGGGTATCTCTGCAAAATGACATGACGCAAGAAAGCAATGTCAAATTGAGACTCCAAGAGCTGGATAATCTCAATGAAAGATGACTCGAAGCTCTACAAAGCATTGAGTTGTACCAAGCACGCATGGCAGGATCTTTCGACAAGAAGGTCGGGCAACGCGCCTACAAAAAGGATGACTTGGTTCTTGCAGTAAAAAGACCCATAGTCTTTGCCCACAAATCCAAAGGCAAATTTGAACCAAAATGGGAGGGGCCCTTCGTCATTAACAAAGTCTTCTCCAACGGTACATACGCTCTTCTAAACATGGAAGGAGTCAGATGTATGCTACCCACCAACGGCAAGTTCTTGAAGCGGTACTACCCTTGAAGACTTCCTCAAACAGGTCAGAGCGATATCTACACGGCCAAAGCCTATTTCCAAGGTACTTGCTCGTCAAACCCACCCCTTTTGAAATTTTCATCTTTATGTTGAAGTTTCATAAAAATAAAAAAATAAAAAAAAAACTTTCAAAACAATGCTTACTTCCATCGTTTCATTGTTCAAAAATAAAAATAAAAATCCAAAAATCCAAGTTTAGGAGCCTCTTCCCAGACTTGACCAAAATTTTCGATCCTTGAACCCAAAATTCTTGGTTTGAAACAAAAACCAGGACTCAGAAATTTTCACCCTAGTCAGCCCCGGCTTTTACAACCAAAATGATTTTAAATCAAAATTTATGACCCTCGTGTCTTCAAACAAAAAAAATGGTTCTTAGAAACCGCGGGGAAGCGACATTTAGTCGATACTCGCAAAAAAAAAAAAAATGGAAGGATGCAAACCCCATTCGATACTTCCAAAACCCAAAAACCGAAAGGATGCGAACCTCATTCGATACTTCCAAAAACTCAAAAATCGCAAGGAAACAAACCCAATTCGATACTTGCAAAACCTTAAATTTCAAAATCGTGGAAACGCAATATTCCAATTGATATCCACAACCCAAACTTCAAATGGTTCAAAAATAAATAAATAAATAAAAACCTCAAATTTCAAAAAATCGCGGAGAAACGACATCAAGTCAGTACCCGCAAAACCAAAAGTTTTAGGAAAAGCAGGGAAGCGACGCTTAGTCGATACTTAAACCCCAATTCGCGAGGAAGCGACATTCCATCGATACTCGCAAACCCAGCCCGCGAGGAAGTGATATTCCATCAACACTCGCAAATCGAATGAGCAAGGAAGCGACATTCCATCGACACTTGCAAGACCATTCAGCGGGGAGGCGACATTTAGTCGATACCTGCATTTTGAAAACCAAAATCGGCTATAAATGCCAAAATCCGGCTAGAAACGCCAAAATCGGCTTTCATGCCAACAAAACAAAACTTGATTTTCAAAAATCTGGCTCCCATGCCAAAACAAAACAAAACAAAACAAACAACAAAACAAAACTCGGCTCCTATGCCATTCTAAAATCGGCTTTCATGCCATCTTAAAACTCGGTTCCTATGCCATTCCAAAATCGGCTTTCATGCCATCTTAAAATTCGGCTTCTATGCCATTCCAAAAATTGGCTTTCACGCCAATTCAAAAATTAGGCGTTCATGCCATCTCAAAACTCAAATTTCACGCCAATCCAAAAATTTTGGCTTTCATGCCACAAAAAAATTTGGTTTCCATGCCACAAAATAAATTTTTGGCTTTCATGCCATCTCAAAATTCGGCTTTCATGCCATCTCAAAAAAAAAAATTTCTGGCTCTAATGCCATCTCAAAATTTCTGGCTCCCATGCCGCAAAACAAATTTTGGCTTTTACACCACAAAATTAGGCTTCCATGCCATCTAAAATTCGGTTTTCAAGCCATCAAGCAAAAAAAAAAAAAAAAATAGGCTTTTTGCCCCAAAAATTGGCTTTCATGCCCAAAACAACCCTTTGATAAAAGATTTTCACAAAATGACAACCTTTTGATCAAATTCTCAAACAAACATTCCCATCAGCTTTTACTCAAATTTGTTTTCGTCAAAAAATGATTTTAAGTGAAAAGAAAGGGATAAAGAAAATATAGTACCAAAATTGTTTGTACATGGAGGTTCCAAAAAAAGAGAGAGAGAAGAAAAAAAAGAGTTTGTTACAACTCAAGAGCTCAATCTAGCATGGTCTTCAACCAAAGGTTCAACTCCTCAAGCAGACCTTTGGCCTTGGCTTCGAAAGTTTTCAGGCCACGCTTCTTCAAAATGTTCCCATAAAATGCGGTCGAACGTCGCGACCCATCTGCAGCACGAGGAAGTTCTTTCCAGAGGACCTGCCACTGCTCATACTCCTGAGTCTTCCTCCGGACATTACCTTCAGCGTCCTCAACCTGGCGAATGAGAGTCCCCTCCTTGTCACGAGCCTCCACAATGGCAGTCCATTTGGCGGCAACTTCTTCCTCCAAAAGCTCAAGACACTGCCTAGCCTCGACAACCTCCTTATCAAGGCGGTCTAAGTCTTGCTTCAGCGCCATGATGGATAACTCGGTAACGTTCTTCTCCCGAACGACTTGCTTCCGAGTCTTCGTGACCTCAGTAAGCTCAGCTTTCACTTTGCTGGAAGGCTTCACAAACATCTCATCAAAGAAGTCACCATCTGGGAAACTCTTGGTCTCAGTCCACTTGTTCCCCAAAGCAATGACTTCATCAACAAAATCTTTGGCGCTTGCGATGTCCAGACCGACTTCTTCGCTATCAGCAAGAATGTCCTGTACATGCTTGATCATGCTAAAGCCAGCTTCCAAGTGACCTGAAGAGAGAGTCTCAACCCATGAGCTCAAAACAGTCTTCAACACCTTCCTTGCATACTGAAGGTGCAGCACAAATGAGGATTCGCCATGCTCTGGCACCCGACTGCCCATGTCATGCTCCATTGGAAGAGTAATCAATAAACTATTTCCAACCGAAGAAGCTGACTCATTGAAAGAAAAAGAAGCCCCTACTCCTGGATCAGCCGCAGGTATCCCCTGTTCTGGCCCTGAGGAAGACGGAGGAACTTCTCCTGCTGCTTCACAATCTGCCAAGGAAAAGACAAAAAAGTATGAATATAATCTTGTCAAAAAAAAATCAATATCAAGATTAGTATTGCAAAACACCTTCTTCGACGACCGGCGGAGTACTCTCTGCCTCTCCGAGCTCATCCAAAGCATCATCAAAGGTTGCCTCCATGGATGGCTCGAAATCGTCAGAATCCTCTGGCAAGTCAGCTAACAAAAGCCACATGTTAGCAAAAGACAGCACGAAAAAAAAAAAGAAGCCAAAGCAATCAACCAGGAGAAGATTCCGGAACCACTCCAGAGTCCCTGGGCTCTTCCTCAGATGCCACAACTGGATCCATCATCGTCTCATCGGCCGGAACCTCAGGCATCACCAAGTCATCATCCTCTGCCAAAAGAAAGAAAGCAGCGGATCAAAACAAAAAATCTCTCATAAAAGAAGAAAAGTGGCAAAAGAAAGAAAGAGGATCATACTAGTTGTCTCCTCTTCTCTGCTCCTCTTCTCCGAAGGCTCGTCAGCATCCTCAGACACCTCCTCAGCAATGGTAAGAGGAACTTCAAGATCAGAAGGACTATCGTGCCGTCTCATGTTACGGCGTTGTCCTCTCCTTCTCTTGCCTCGGTGGGTCAATCTGCTCGACGATCCTGCTCCACTATCAACATCAGGCCTCTCACAAGAGTCCTCACTGGATGGCCTACTTTTTTCAGTAGACTCCATGGAAGCCTTCGTACGCTCTGCCTGTATCATAGCATCGATCTCGGCCTCCTCCTCTTCCAGCTGTCTCAAGACCTCACCAGGAATCCCTTGTGCAGCTCCAGATCTGATGACGTCCTGCTCATTGAGAAAGCCTATCTTATGCTTCTCTCCAGAAAGGAAGGCCAAAACTTCATCTCGACGGACACCATCCGATTTGCCAAGACCTTTCCCAGGAGATTGCTTGACATCGAGCTCTTTCTTGGAAAGCCCCCGGTACACTGAGAAGCTCTCCACTAACCACTTCGTGAAGCCAGCAGTTCGGAAGGTGGGCAGCTCAGGATAGGAAATCATGGCAGTAGTGTCCTCAGCACTATAAGAAGCCCATGCATTTCTCCCATCCTGCAGACCTCCAAAGCGCTTCACCATGCTCGAAGGCGCTCCAACAACGCCTTGAGAGAAGCCAAGCTGCAATGCAAAACGCGAAGGGACATACGACTGGATATC
This sequence comes from Umbellularia californica, assembly GCA_028538565.1. Lineage (NCBI taxonomy): Eukaryota > Viridiplantae > Streptophyta > Magnoliopsida > Laurales > Lauraceae > Umbellularia > Umbellularia californica. The sequence goes on along the minus strand of JAPQWN010000005.1, from coordinate 34,154,094 downwards.
GATGAAAAGATGTCTACGGTACACCATCGTACCAACCCATTTATTGAAAAACCATCTCTTCTCCGCGTTTGTCAAAGCATAGTGTCTTCCCAACCCTGCCCTGGTCGAATCACGGGAGACACCAAAGTCAAAAACCTTCTTCCGCAAACCCGGAGAAAGCTTCACTGAAGACTGCCCAATCTCGACATCCCTAAATCATCGGATCCTCAAATGGGCAGATAAAAGCGATTCGGAAACGGCTGTCCCTCTAACCAAACGAATCATGAAAGGATCTTCGTCCTGTGCAACTCCCAACCGATGGAAGCTAGGACGGTGGTATACATACCACGAATAGAAGATGTGGGCAGAAAATGCCCTGTTCATAGGGAGCCCAAGCCGAACCAGGAAAGCAGCAGCCTGCAGTTCGGTACACAAATAGGAGTAAAGAGCAGGTACCAAAGCCAGCCGCTCTCCAAACGCTATTTGACAAGCCGGAAAAATACAGTGCGGCCTGATGTGCGTTCCATCTCCTCCAGCAAAAACAGCCTCACCCAGCCAGTAAGTGAGGTAAATAGCGAGATCTCTCCGCAATGCAATGTCAGGACAAATGGCATCTGTGCTTGCGAAGAACTTCATCAACTCTTCTCGCATAGCAGCGATCTTCTTCAAACTTGATGCTTTAACCCTAGCATCCTGGGCCATGCCATCAGAAGACTCCCCGCTGTCAAAAAAGTTAGAGCTGCAACTTCTCCAACTGCTGTATCTGACTTTCGAGCCCTCCTTCTCCTTAAAAAAATCATGGAAGGCGACGAGCCGAAAGTATACAAGCCTGAACTCCTCAGACTACTCCTCAAGGACGCTGTCAATAGGCATAAACTCCTCATAGAGTTTGCCGAGGATACGCAATCCGGTGATGGCGCTCAATTCCTTCAAAGAAAAACCAATCTCACCATTCGTCATAATGAAGGTGTTGGTTTGTGGAAGGAATGACTGTAGCATGGCCATGAAAGCCTCATCGGAGAAAAGAACGGTTTGCTGAAAAGCACGAACCGCATCAAAAATCTCAGCCTCCCGCAGAACGGCATCGCCAATCTTCAGGGTGTGATCAGTCCATGATTCCCAGCTCGAGTCAGCACTAAAACGACCACGAAGTCGAAAAGGCTTCACCCAATCGCTGCCGTCACCCCGAAAAATGCCAAGGCCCACCACCGGTCTCAAATCAACCGATGGATGAACAGAACCTTGGAGCCAATGGCTGGCATCAACATGTCCATACGGACAGGCGACTTCTCTACAAAACCGGAAGGGCCGCCAACAAAAACCCCGGTCTTGATCACGCTGGTCCTTTTCACCCAGCTCAGAGGATTTTCCCTCTTAGGGCACGTGGGAGAAAGGCTCAGGATCGAGATGGTCCGATCAAAAGTCGACCGGGTGGAAATAGTTCTCTCATCACCATCTACTGTGTAAGAGAACTGAAAACATCTCCTTCGGTATGTCAAGTCATCAAGGACTGCATCACCAAAGAAGAAGGTAGGCTTGAGCACAACGCTCTGATCGTCCATGACCCAAGGACGGCTGCTTACCATGACCTTGTAGAATTCCTCATCTTTGAGAGTTATCAATCGCTGTCTCATCTCATCACGATTGAGGGAATCACATTCTTCCAAGTTCTTCTCGACAAACTGGACCTTCTCCCAAGCCTGCTGAACGGCCGCATTGGAAGATCTGGCAGACCGAGGAGGTGCGTCAGTAACAGGACCTTTACCCTTGTTCGTGATGGACCCGAAAAAAAAAGGGGGAATCTTCCATCCTCTCCCTCCGCACCCCGGGGGCTGACCTGGGTCTTGGCGGAGGAGGGAAGATCTCGGGCATCAACATTTTTGTACGAGTATGCCAGATTTACTTTCTACTTGGAATTTGGAATGGTGATAATCCGGAGATTCACCTTCACAAGTGGAAAGGAAACCAATCCTTTTTTCTAACTTTTCAAATTGCATTAATATTAAGAAAAGAGACAAGTTTTTAGAATGCCGTAAGAGGCGTTTTGTTTGTTTGCCGTGAAATGCGATTTTACAAAACTCATCAAATATGAAAGACAAGAATTGTGATTTCGTTTTGTCTCTTTAAGAAATACAAACTACAATAGAAAAGGAAGAAAAGGGATCTAACTTCTCAGGAGATTGTGGGGACAGTTGAGATCGACGGTCGCAAGTCATGTATGGGCTTCGCCATCATCCTTCAAATGAGAACATGTGATGCTTTGATTCTTTGGCTTGGCTCCTAACCTCGGTTTTTTAAAGGACAAGGACCAAGAGGAGGTCCTATATCCAATGAAAAACCGAGTAAACGGGCTGAAAAGCCGCGTTTAGGCCATGTTGGAGAAGGAGGAGACCTTGGGGGGGTGGCCCCCCAATGGACGTTGATCACCTTGTGGTGCTTCCGGGAGCAAAGTAGCAGGACTTCGTCTCTCTCTTGGATTTTCTGGTTTTTCAGAGCTTGCACTTGGGATCTCTTTTCATCATGCTTTCTTCTTGGAATGGACTTCCTTTTATAGGCTTTTGATAGCCATGAGGTGTTTATTGACATTGATGGCCATGATGAAAGAATTGATGAGGAGTTACAAATCGATTTTGTAACTCCTTTTTCAAGGCTTGTGATTGGCCGATGAAGGTAGTGGGCATTTAATCACCTTTATGCTTCATGATGATGGGAGTTTCATGGGTTTAATGCCATGATTGCTTGGATTTGTAACTCCCAAATGCTTGGTTCTGATTGGGCCGTCCAAAATAATGAGTTAATGACTGCTTTAATGGGTCAATTAATGACATTAAGTGGTTGCCAAGGCATGTGAAGAGTCGCGGGCCGTGCTGCGCCTTTTGAGATTCTTCTTGCGATCATCACGGGTGGATCCACGCATTATTTGATGTCGGATTGCGATGCAATTTCAGACATTGATTGATGTTGGCAGGCCGGTGACGTCTATCTTGTCGATTTCACGATCGGTCGGACAGAAAGTGCACTTTCTTGGTCAGCCGGTTGGCGATCTTGAGGCGATCGGTGACGATTTCATGCTTTTGACGGCGGATCCGAGATGCCGACGAAGATCAGTGGTTTTGAAGCACTAAACATTGGATCTTCAGAAAATCACAGAGGCCAGAACACCCGAAACGCGAAAAGAATCGGAAAACGGACGATTTGGCGCAAAATCTGGCGACCCGGATTTCCAGGGTCGCCGGGCGACCATGCACCTAGGGTTGCCGGCGACCCTGGGCCAGGGTCGCCGACGACCATAGGGCTTTGGCCCGTTTGGTCGTCGAGCGTTGTTTTCGGCCGTTTTTTCATCTTTTTCGTCCCTTTTTTCTTCTGTATTTTTCTTGACATTTTTCCTCAATTATTGACTTCATTTTCTTGGAGAAAACTTGACGAGAACCCGCACGAAATCGGAGCACAAATTTCCCATTTTTTGGGAAAGCCGAAGACTTTGTAGCCGATTTTCCGTCAAGCGTCGAAACTAGGTCAAACGATGTCGGAATGACCTGAAAATTGAGGTGAAGCTTTTTGAGCAGTGGATAGGACCAACCATGGGCTTTTATTTGAGTTTTGAAGCCGTTTGGGGTCCCAACGATGCTTCGCTTGATTTTGCTGCGGGGAAAATGCTGAGCTTTGATATGTGGTCAAACGATGTCCGATTGACCTGAAATTTGATGGGGAGCCTATTGGAGTCATTTTGAGACGTTCCATGTGCTCCGTTTTAGACGTCATGGTCCCGGGTTGCTCCGCCACCGGTAGGTTGATTTTCTCTCGGAGCATCGAAACCTGGTCAAACGTTGTCGAAATGACCTGAAATTTGACGGGGAGCCTATTGGAGTCATTTTGAGACGTTCCATGGGCTCCGTTTCGGACGTCATGATCCCGGGTTGCTCTGCCGCCGGTAGGCTTGATTTTCTCTCGGAGCATCGAAACCTGGTCAAACGTTGTCGGAATGACCTGAAATTCGACGTGTAGCCTTTTGGAAGTATGTTGAAGCCACTCATGTATTTTGTTTGATGAGTGATGGCTTCATTGGTTTCCGCCGCCGGGAGGCTTGATTTTGATGCTCGAGCATTGATGGAAGGTCAAACGTTGTCGGTTTGACTTGAAATTTGGCATGGAGCCCTTTGGAGACATTCTGGAGTCATCCGTAGGCTCTGATCAAAGTTTTGGTGTCTTTGATGATGTCGCCGCCGGGAGCGCTTGTTTAGCTGTCGGAGCAGTGAAGTTAGGTCAAACGATGTCGGAATGACCCGAAACCTCAGGTGTACCCCTCTTTTAGCTATCTTGAAGGATCTCTCAGTTTCTGTCTGATTCTGACAAAATCTGATGCTTGAAGTAGCCTTGCCTATTTTTAGTAGGATGCAGCTTCAGGGGGCTTCTTAATTTGAGGAGACATAGTGACTTTTTTTGGTGTCAACAAATGCCCCCTCGAGGTACAGCGACGAGTAGCTTTTTGGAGTCGATGTGCCTCGAAGAGAAACCTGGAGGAAAGATTCCAACTTGACCAAGAGTCTTGAGCAATTTTTTTTTTTTTTTGAATAGCCTTCTGAGTTTCCGGGGGAATTTTATGGTAGTGAGAGGGATCACGTACCATCTCAAGGCAAAGTTTTGAAAATGACATGGGGAGTTTGGGTTTTGGATTTTGGATTTTGGTTTTTGACCTTGTGTCCTAACAAGTTGTATGTGGCAGGTTAGGGGGTAGAGGTTTGATTTTGACCTTGTGACCCAACAAGCTGTATGTGGCAGGTTGGGGGGTTAGATTTGGTTTGTTGGTTTTGGATTTTGATTTTGGTTTTGGTCTTGTGACCTAACAAGTTGTATGTGGCGAGCTAGGGGACCGGAATTTGGTTTTGTGAAATGTCAATTTCAAGATTTGGCTCAATTTGGTTCATGAGGTTAGATGGTTTGGTTTTTGGAAACTCATGAGACTTTCTTTTCTCTTTTTTTTTTTAATGGTCCCATCAACTCAAAAGAGGCATGGGACTTTTTTTTGCTCCTTTTCTTTTTTTGCTCTTGGTAAGAGGAATATTTTGACTAAAAGCCACTTTTAGTGCCTAGGTGGTCAAACCTGGCTCATATGGGCTAACCCATGGGACCTTAGGCTTTGGAGATGGCCTAGATCTCATATGGTGTCATATTTGTAAAGAATATCTAAAAATATCTCTTTTGTGTGGAGAATATCTAAAAATATCTTTACTTGGAGAGAATTTCTCAAGTTTTCTTTTTGTGGAAAGATTCTCTAAAAATATCTTTCTTTTTGGGAAAGTAGCTAAATTTTAGCACTTACCTCCTTTCTTTCTCTTTGTTTCCTCTTTTGGCTTGCTCTCTTCTATAAAAGCAAAGAAGGTTGGTGCTTTTGCTCCATTACTTTCTTTTTGCAAGAAATCTTCAAGAGTGCTCCCCAAGACAAGAAGTGCTTTCTCATCTTCAAGGATCTCCAAGCTTTTCTTCTTCTTCTCCATCAATGGCTTCAAGTAAGTTTTCTTCCTCCTCAAGAATCTCCATTGTAGAAGTAGCTTCTTCATTTATTTTTTTTCCTTCTTTTTCTTTTCTTTTGTTTTTCTTCTTTTCTTTTCTCTTTTTCTTCTTTTCTTTTCTCCTTTTTTTTCAAGCACGTTTTTCTCCTCTCTTTTCTTTCGTGCTTCTTTTTTTCTTTCTTTCTTTCTCTTTCCATGGTTTTCTCTTTTTTTTAAAAACCGTGTACTCTCTTTTTTTTTCTGTTTTCTTTTTCCACGCTGATTTCTTTTTTTTTTCAGCGTCTTTCTTTTCTTTTTTTTTTTTTGCTGTTTTTTTTTTTCTTCTGGCTGTACGGACAGGTCCGTACGGACCTGACCGTACTGCCACGTGGCAGTGGGTCACGGCCTGTGGGCCAAATTTATATTTTATTTTATTTTTTCTTTGCTGAGATTTTTGTTCTCTCTTTCTTTTTCTTTTTCCTTGTTTGCTCACTATGATAATGAGGCTATGCAATTTCAATATGTATGCATTTTCTTTCTCTTTTTTTTCTTTTTGATGCATCAAGATAGAAGGCTAGAGTCTCTAGGTCAAGCCAACATGATTTTTGACTTGGACAAAGTTTGATTGGTTTTGACCAAATTGGGTTGGAATTGGTCAAACTTTGGTCAGGGTTTTCCTAGCATCTAATGCATGATGATATTCTTTGATGCATGATTTTTGTAAATGGATTTGGAAGTATGATAATGCATACCTGAAAATCTTTTGCAAGTATTGGGATTTTGAGCTCGCAGTGATGTTGAGCTCTTTCTCGGTCTTCCTGGATTTTGAGGAAGTTTGCAATTTTTGGATTCTGAAGCTCGCAGCAATGTTGAGTTCTTTTCCAGATTTTGCGGAAATTTGATGAGATTGGCTTGTTCTCGCAGCGATGTTGAGTTCGAACCTTCTTTGAGAATTCTCCACTGACTATGAGCTCGCAGCGATGTTGAGCTCATCTTCAGGCTTCCTGTCTTTTTTCGGAGTATTTCCTTTTCTTTGGAATTGCCCCGGAACCATGTCAAAATTTTGCTAGAATTTTGTAGCACAATTCTGTCATTTTGATGTTGATTGATCTTTTCTCTTCCATCTTTTGCAGGTAGTTCTTCTAGAACGAACAAAGTAAAGGTCCTGTTACTGACGCACCTCGTCAGTCTGCTAGATCTTCCAATGCGGCCGTTCAGCAGGCTTGGGAGAAGATCCAGTTTGTGGAGAAAAACTTGGAAGAATGCGATTCCCTCAATCGTGATGAGATGAGACAGCGATTGTGTAAGACCCTGACCCGAGTGACCTCGATTAGTGCTAATTTGTTGCGTATTAGTGCTAAGCTCGATTAGTGATTTTTGACTAAGCTTGGACTAGAATAGCTCTCTTATGGTTTTGGGAGAGTTTTAGTGCTTTGTGTGGGTGGGACCCTTTGGGGGTTCCCTTTTTGGATGGTTTTACTATTGTGTGGGGGATTGTTCGTATTCCAGTGATTTGCATTTATATTCCGTTTTACTCGTCTTGTTAATCCCTATAGCTTTCATGTTGATCTCGTACTCGTTCGGAACCCCGAAAACCGATTTTCTTGCATTGAGGGCAAAACAGTCATTATACATGAAATCTGTACCCAAAACTTGATATTTCCGAAACCCGCGAAACATATACTTTTTGGAAACTAGATATTTCGACGATCACTTTTCTCTTCTTCGTCGATTTCGTCCGAGGTCCCGAGATTAGTGCTTTCAGCCTCCAAAGATTTCCTAGAGATGGGACCCACACCCACTTGTGTATAAGAAGAACCCTCTTCTTCCATTTCCTCTTTTCCAGCACAAGAGAAACCTAGGGTTTTCTTTCCCTCTTTTCTTCTTCTTCTTGCTTCTACATTGCCCAAATCCCCACCAACCTTGCATCTTTTGAGAAATGGAGATCACCACCCTCTTCCCCTCCTTGCAAGCTTCTCTTTGATACCATTTGAGGAAGGAAGCCACCCATTTTAGACCCTCATTGAGCTCACCTTATCCATTTGAAGAACCTACAAGTAAGCTTCCTCCCTAATCTCTTAGATTCTTGTTCTCCTAGTCTTAGGAGAGCTCTATCTTCTTTGTTGAGAGTTATCTCTTCTTGTTTCATGATTTGACCCATTTTAGGGTTTGGATTTGGGGATTTTGTGTAGATAGCATTCTTGGCTTGGAGGAAGAGATTAATAGCTTGATTTCTTGCATAGAGAACCTTGAGGCAAGTGGATGATTTGATATTTGCATGTTTTATTGAAAATGTGGTTTTCTACTTCATACATTGATGTTTCACATTCTCACTATTCATGTTTTTCTTATGATTCACATTGATTTAGAAATGCATAATGTTAGTCTATTCCTTTCTTGTTCATATTGAAAATGTCCTAGCCCTTTTGATTGAAATTTTAAGTGATGATTGGAATGGATTTCTTTGGTTGATTGCGAATGGAATGGAAGGATTTAATGGAAGAATGGATGAGATTGCATGTGGATGGAAAGGGGTTGATTGGGGTGATTGTATTGGTAGATTTAATGGGCTTGAATGAGGTTTTGAAACCCTCAAAATGTACAAGGAAGGGTGCCCAGGTCGTATGTGAATAAGGGAAGAAAGACAGCAGAAACCTGACTCGAAACTGACCTGACCGTGTGTGTCGGTCAGCTGTCGGCTGACCGAAGTCCCCACTTCGGTCGACCGACAGCTAACCGAGTTCTGTCAGTCTCAATTCCAGAGACCAGTTTCTATCAGATTTCCTGCAGGACATCTGTCGGTCAGCTGTCGGCTGACCGAACTCCCTAGTTCGGTCGACCGAAAGCCAACCGACAACCTGTCGGCTCAAATAACAGGAAGCTGCAATTTTGCCAAAATCTCTGTCAGTCATCTGTCGGCTGACCGAGACCTCAACGTCGGTCGACCGACAGACATCTGTCGGCCAGCCGACACACCCACCTCGGCCGACCGACAGACAACTGACGAGCTAATCAAACCCCAATCTGAATCAATTCTTTTGGAGGAATCATATGGTAGAAGAAATCCCTTTATGACTTTGTGTTTAGGTCTTTTAAATTTGTCAATGTGTATAAGGCCCCGGAATATTTTCAATTCTTAAAAGAGTACCAAATGTATATCAACCTAACATACGGGACCCTATTTACATTGATTCAAATCTTGGACTTGGAACACTTAGCCCGGAGAATATGAGAAAATCCATTCATACTTTTATGCAAACCGAATTTCACTTGTACATTTTAAATCTTGTGTTTTATGACTAGACTTGCCCGACAGTATTGAAATTCATGTTTGTAGCATGGTTGCTAGCCCGTACATGCCTGACCGATACAGTTATGTTTTTGTACTTATGAGCACCCCGTTTCGTTATATGTATTTGTTTTGTTTTCCCGCTTGTGACCCATGCGTCGGCGCCACTAAGTTTGGATAACCTTGTCAGTCTGATCCACTGACTTGGAGATTCCCCCTCCCGTCCCGCCAGCTGCAGTTTGGATCCTGATACCCGGTTTATTAACAGTGGTCCCGTCCCGATACCCGGCTCGCTCCCGTGGCTCCTGATATCCGGTTCGCTACCGTGATTCCCGATACCCGGTTTGCTACCGCGGTCCTGTCCCGTATTATTGTATATGTATATGTAACTTGGTTGCACCTCCTCACTTCGGTGACTGAGGTCAACACCCGATACTCACGTCACTTCGGTGATAGAGGATTTAGCTTCTTGTGGATGCCATCTTGATTGTTTCCCGATTTCCTTGGTTACCTTATATGTTTTATTACTGCATATGTGTTTCAATGAAATGATTCATTTACTTTTGAAAGCCATTGTTTAAACAGGTTTACATGTTTTCCAAGGTGAAGGTCTTTATTATTAAATGTTCATATCTTTTCATCTACCTGCCAGACCGTCGTGTCTGACCCTTTGCTTTAGTACTCAGGTCCCGTTGTTGGTTTCCCCGAGGAGGAGCCAGAGGAGGCGGTCGGAGAACCGCAACCGCTAGTTGAGTGGCGTGCTGACGATGTTATGTAAACATCGGGCTGCCGAGTTGCGAAACATTTTGGGGGATTGTTTGGATAGTTTTCTGGTGGTTATTGTTTTGTTTATATTGGCCTTTATTGGCCTCTATTTTTGGGAATTGTAATTAACTGATCTTCTGATGAAACTTGAATATGTACTTTTGGGTTATGCTTTAGGACATTGCTCATTCTGATACTCATATTCAAATGTAATCAGCCTTGATATTTTGGGAAATGAAATACATACATGATTTACCATATGCTTCCGCAATTATACTATATGATTATGTGTGTTGGGATATCCTCACCGCGGACACCTGTGGGAAATCACGTGCTCGGGTAGTGTGTGTTCTTTGGTTAACCCGTGTACGTCTGATCATAAATATACTTTTAATTATTGTCATCTTTCCATATGATCACAACTACTGGCTTCACTCAATTAGTCCCGTTCCCGGACCTGGTCCCCGAGCTCGGTCCGGGGTCGCGACAGACTGGTATCAGAGCGAGACATGTTTCAGGCAATTAAAAGAAACTAGAAATCCTAAGGACGTGGCGAGGATTCGTTAGATCTTCCGTTAGTTAGAATCGCGTGAGCAATGTGTGACCCTATTCTTGATTATCATGTGCTAACAACTTGTTTTGCATCATCATGCCACCACGTAAATGCCCGGTAAATGGCAACCCCACAGCGAGTAACAGTGATTATACAGGACCAGTTGAAAATACAGGGCCAGTTGGGGAAGATGGAGTGGGAAATGCTATGCCAAACCAGTTCCAACAAATGATGCAACCATGCTCGATCAACAGCGTCAAGCTAATGAGAATCAGGCTAGACTTCAAGAACAAATGCTAAAGAAGGAGGAGGATCATGCCAGAGAGTTGGCAGAGATGCAGAGACAGCTGTTGGAAGTGTTACAGAGAAGGCCAGAGCAAGTCCAGCCTCAACCTGCAATTATCATCAACCAGAGAGAGCATAACCCCAATGCCTTATTTGAGAGATTCAGAAAGAGGGCACCCAAGGATTTTGTTGGCTCAGAAGATCCCTTGACTGCAGATGATTGGCTGGACCATACGGAAAACATATTCGAAGTCTTCAGATGCAAGGGGGTGAGAGAGTAAAGCTGGCAACGTCCCTATTCACCGGGTTGGCAGATATCTGGTGGAAAACTGTAAGGGAAGAGTATAGGACAATGGCTGACGCAGTTGCATGGCAGAATTTCAAGATACAGTTTCGTGACAAGTATGTTCCCACGCACATCAGGAGGCAGAAGGCTGTAGAGTTTCAACAGCTTGTCCAAGGCAATACGACCGTTCAAGAATACCTCACTAAGTTTGAGAGGTTGTCAAGATATGCACCCGAATTAGTAGACACGGTGGAGAAGAAGATAACCAAGTTCCTTGAAGGACTTCATCCCATCATCGAGAGAGATGCTACGGGAGTTATACCACCGGTCACTTTTGAAGAGGCGATCAAGAGGGCCTACAAGTTCGAGAACTTCCACCACAAGGTCCTTAGATCTCAAGGCAAGGGACAAGGGCAGCCCCAGCAGCAGCATCATCAGCAAAGGAACCAGCAGAACAAAAGACAGAGACAAGATCAGAATGTGCAGCTTGTTTACATTCATTGCGGGAAGAACCATGAGAGTGCCCAATGTCGTACCATCACCGGAGCGTGCTTTAGATGTGGCTCCATGGATCACCAGATGAGAAATTGCTTAAGACCGAATAGGCAGAATCAGCAGCCCCAAGGAGCACCGCGTCCAGCACCGCCACAGAATGCACTGGTAGTGCAGAATCAGGCAAGGCCACTTCAGCAACAGGCACCACCACAGCAGTATAGGCCCCAGCAGCAGCAGCAGGCCCGTCAACAAGTACAGCAGCATATTCAGCGTCCACCTCAACAGAACAGAAATGCCCCTCAAGACAGGCCACAGCAGGCACATATCAGGCCACAGCAGCGAGGACAAGTTTATGCAGTCAACAGAGCTGATGCAGAGGCAGCAGGCAATGTTGTGGAAGGTACACTTCTTGTTAGTGGAATAGAAGCTAAGATATTATTTGACCCTGGTTCTACGCATTCTTTCATATCCCATGCATTTTCTAGATTGATTGATGTGCATGGTAGAGATCTTGAGTACATTTTGACTGTGGCAACCCCGGTAGGAAAACAAGTTGTGTGTACTAGCTATTACCCTAGTTGTACAGTCCGGATAGGAGAAGTTGTATTACCCGCAGATCTTATTCTGTTGGAGATGAAGGATTTTGATGTCATCCTAGGGATGGATTGGCTGGCAGGGTATCATGCCACAATGGATTGTTTCCATAAGACCCTTACCTTCAAGTTGGATGAGACACCAGCAGGGGTGTTATTCCAGGGAGAGAGGAGAAATCCTCGTGCAGGGTTTGTCTCAGCGTTGAAGGTTGATAGACTTTTGAGAAGTGGATGTGAAGCCTATTTGGCGTTTATCACGGAGGATAAACGGTCCCAAGGGGTGGAGGAGATCCCTATTGTTTGGGAGTTCCCGGATGTATTTCCGGAGGAGATTCCGGGATTACCACCCATGAGAGAAATTGACTTCACCATTGAGTTGTTACCGGGGACCGCTCCGATATCTATTGCACCATATAGAATGGCTCCGGCGGAATTGGGAGAGTTGAAGATACAGTTGCAAGAGTTGTTGGATAAAGGTTTTGTGAGACCTAGTATCTCACCGTGGGGAGCTCCAGTTTTGTTTGTTAAGAAGAAGGATGGTTCGATGAGAATGTGTATTGATTACCGGAGATTGAACTAAGTGACCATCAAGAACAAATATCCATTGCCAAGGATAGATGAACTGTTTGATCAGTTACAAGGTGCCTCGTACTTTTCGAAGATTGATTTGAGATCCGGTTATCATCAGCTGAGAGTTAGAGAATCAGATGTGTTGAAGACAGCTTTCCGGACAAGATTAACCACCGCACCAGTCCTTACCTTGCCATTCGGAAGCGGCGGATTTACCATCTTTACAGATGCTTCGAACATTGGACTTGGTTGTGTGTTGATGCAAGAAGGAAAAGTTGTAGCATATGGGTCCCGGCAGTTGAAAGATCACGAGAAGAATTATGCGACCCATGACCTTGAGTTGGCAGCGGTCGTCTTTGCATTGAAGATGTGGAGACATTACCTCTACGGAGAGAAGTTTGAGGTTCATTCGGATCACCGCAGCCTACAGTACCTATTTTCTCAGAAGGAGTTGAACATGAGGCAGAGGAGATGGATGGAGTATATCAAAGACTACGATTTTCCGATTAAGTATCACCCGGGGAAAGCGAATGTAGTTGCGGATGCCTTGAGTAGAAAGTCAGTGGGTATGGCAAATTTGAGTGGTACTTGTATTTTTGATCAGTTCGAAGAGTTGAAGGCAGACATGCAGCCCCTGAGGAAGGGTGCCATAATTGCCAATATGTCAGTGTCAGAGCCTTCATTCATCCGGAAGATTAAGGACAATCAGTTGCAGGATCCAGAGTTGGCCAAGATTGCAGAACATATAGCAGAACGTCCTGATTTTCGTATTGTGGACGGAGTTCTTTACTACCGTGATCGGTTGTGTGTGCCTAACATAGAAGATTTGAGGAATGACATCATGGCACAGAAGCTCACAGTGCAAAGTACTCCATGCACCCAGGTAGCACAAAGATGTATCAGAATTTGAAGGGTAGATTTTGGTGGAACAATATGAAGAGGGAGATTGCAGCGTTTGTCTCTCGTTGCATGACGTGTCAGTTGATAAAGGCAGAACATCAGAAGCCTCCAGGATTATTGTAGCCATTAAAGATCCCGGAGTGGAAGTGGGAGCACATTACCATGGATTTTATTTCGGGACTACAGAGGACTAGCAAGGGCAATGATGCGATATGGGTGATTGTGGACAGACTCACCAAGTCAGCTCATTTTATCCCCATGAGGACAGGGAAGAAGATGCACATGTTACCCCTGGCAGAATTGTTTGTCAATGAGATCGTCAGTAGACATGGACAGCCAGTTTCCATCACATCCAACAGAGACAGCAGATTCGTCTCGAGATTTTGGAAGACCCTACATGAGTCTATGGGTACGAGACTATAGTTCAGTACAGCTTATCACCCTCAGACAGATGGCCAGTCGGAGAGGACGATTCAGACTCTTGAGGATATGCTCCGAGCTTGTGTGTTAGATTTCAAGACTCAATGAGATGAGACTCTACCGTTGTGTGAGTTTGCTTACAACAACAGCTACCACTTGAGCATTGGGATGGCGCCTTTTGAGGCTTTGTATGGCAGAAGGTGTAGACACCTGTTTGTTGGGAAGAAGTTGGCACCCGTAGTTTTCATGGACCGACTATAGTAAGTGAGACCACTGACAAAGTGAGACAGATACAGGAATGTTTGAAAGTAGCCCGGAGTAGACAGAAAAGTTATGCAGATGCTCACCGAAGGGATCTACAGTTCAAAGAAGGGGATAAGGTTTTCTTGAAGGTGTCACCTACCAGAGGAACTTTGAGGTTTGGGCAGAAGGGCAAGTTGTCACGAAGATACATCGGACCGTACGACATTGTGAGCGAGATTGGTGATGTGGCTTACAGATTAGCCTTACCACGAGAGTTATCCGGTGTACACAACGTCTTCCATGTGTCGATGTTGAAGAAGTACGTCCCCGATCCTTCACATGTACTCCTACATGAGCCGCTGGAAATTAGAGAAGATGCTACCTATGTTGAGAAGCCCATTCAGATCATAGACTCAAAAGAACAGGAGTTGAGGAACCGGACTATTCAGTGGGTGAAGGTACTTTGGGAGAATCATGGACCAGAAGAGGCAACATAGGAATTGCAAGATCAAGTGCAGAAGAAGTATCCACATCTCCTACCCGAGGTGAGTTTTATATTTCATTTGGGGGACCAAATGCCCTAAGGGGTGGAGGATGTAAGACCCCGACCCGAGTGACCTCGATTAGTGCTAATTTGTTGCGTATTAGTGCTAAGCTCAATTAGTGATTTTTGACTAAGCTTGGACTAGAATAGCTCTTTTATGGTTTTGGGAGAGTTTTAGTGCTTTGTGTGGGTGGGACCCTTTGGGGGTTCCCTTTTTGGATGGTTTTACTATTGTGTGGGGGATTGTTCGTATTCCAGTGATTTGCATTTATATTCCGTTTTACTCGTCTTGTTAATCCCTATAGCTTTCATGTTGATCTCGTACTCGTTCGGAACCCCGAAAACCGATTTTCTTGCATTGAGGGCAAAACAGTCATTATACATGAAATCTGTACCCAAAACTTGATATTTCCGAAACCCGCGAAACATATACTTTTTGGAAACTAGATATTTCGACGATCACTTTTCTCTTCTTCGTCGATTTCGTCCGAGGTCCCGAGATAAGTGCTTTCAACCTCCAAAGATTTCCTAGAGATGGGACCCACACCCACTTGTGTATAAGAAGAACCCCCTTCTTCCATTTCCTCTTTTTCAGCACAAGAGAAACCTAGGGTTTTCTTTCCCTCTTTTCTTCTTCTTCTTGCTTCTACATTGCCCAAATCCCCACCAACCTTGCATCTTTTGAGAAATGGAGATCACCACCCTCTTCCCCTCCTCGCAAGCTTCTCTTTGATACCATTTGAGGAATGAAGCCACCCATTTTAGACCCTCATTGAGCTCACCTTATCCATTTGAAGAACTTACAAGTAAGCTTCCTCCCTAATCTCTTAGATTCTTGTTCTCCTAGTCTTAGGAGAGCTCTATCTTCTTTGTTGAGAGTTATCTCTTCTTGTTTCATGATTTGACCCATTTTAGGGTTTGGATTTGGGGGTTTTGTGTAGATAGCATTCTTGGCTTGGAGGAAGAGATTAATAGCTTGATTTCTTGCATAGAGAACCTTGAGGCAAGTGGATGATTTGATATTTGCATGTTTTATTGAAAATGTGGTTTTCTACTTCATACATTGATGTTTCACATTCTCACTATTCATGTTTTTCTTATGATTCACATTGATTTAGAAATGCATAATGTTAGTCTATTCCTTTCTTGTTCATATTGAAAATGTCCTAGCCATTTTGATTGAAATTTTAAGTGATGATTGGAATGGATTTCTTTGGTTGATTGCGAATGGAATGGAAGGATTTGATGGAAGAATGGATGAGATTGCATGTGGATGGAAAAGGGTTGATTGGGGTGATTGTATTGGTAGATTTAATGGGCTTGAATGAGGTTTTGAAACCCTCAAAATGTACAAGGAAGGGTGCCCAGGTCGTATGTGAATAAGGGAAGAAAGACAGCAGAAACCTGACTCGAAACTGACCTGACCGTGTGCGTCGGTCAGCTGTCGGCTGACCGAAGTCCCTACTTCGGTCGACCGACAGCTCACCGAGCTCTGTCGGTCTCAATTCCAGAGACCAGTTTCGATCAGATTTCCAGCAGGACATCTGTCGGTCAGCTGTCGGCTGACCAAACTCCCTAGTTCGGTCGACCGAAAGCCAACCGACAACCTGTCGGCTCAAATAACAGCAAGCTGCAATTTTGCCAAAATCTCTGTCAGTATCTGTCGGCTGACCGAGACCTCAACGTCGGTCGACCGACAGACATCTGTCGGCCAGCCGACACTCCCACCTCGGCCGACCGATAGA
Organism: Umbellularia californica; assembly: GCA_028538565.1. NCBI lineage: Eukaryota > Viridiplantae > Streptophyta > Magnoliopsida > Laurales > Lauraceae > Umbellularia > Umbellularia californica. Next base: position 34,137,938 of record JAPQWN010000005.1, on the reverse strand, counting down.
CAACTGACGAGCTGATCAAACCCCAATCTGAATCAATTCTTTTGGAGGAATCATATGGTAGAAGAAATCCCTTTATGACTTTGTGTTTAGGTCTTTTAGATTTGTCAATGTGTATAAGGCCCCGGAATGTTTTCAATTCTTAAAAGAGTACCAAATGTATATCAACCTAACATACGGGACCCTATTTACATTGATTCAAATCTTGGACTTGCAACACTTAGCCCGGAGAATATGAGAAAATCCATTCATACTTTTTTGCGAACCGAATTTCAATTGTACATTTTAAATCTCGTGTTTTATGACTAGACTTGCCCGACAGTATTGAAATTCATGTTTTTAGCATTGTTGCTAGCCCGTACATGCCCGACCGATACAGTTATGTTTTTGTACTTATGAGCACCCCGTTTCGTTATATGTATTTGTTTTGTTTTCCTGCTTGTGACCCATGCGTCGGCGCCACTAAGTTTGGATAACCTTGTCAGTCTGATCCACTGACTTGGAGATTCCCCCTCCCGTCCCGCCAGCTGCAGTTTGGATCCCGATACCCGGTTTATTAACCGTGGTCCCGTCCCGATACCCAGCTCGCTCCCGTGGCTCCCGATATCCGGTTCGCTACCGTGATTCCCGATACCCGGTTTGCTACCGTGGTCCCGTCCCGTATTATTGTATATGTATATGTAACTTGGTTGCACCTCCTCACTTCGGTGACTGAAGTCAACACCCGATACTCACGTCACTTCGGTGATAGAGGATTTAGCTTCTTGTGGATGCCATCTTGATTGTTTTCCGATTTCCTTGGTTACCTTACATGTTTTATTACTGCATATGTGTTTCAATGAAATGATTCATTTACTTTTGAAAGCCATTGTTTAAACAGGTTTACATGTTTTCCAAGGTGAAGGTCTTTATTATTAAATGTTCATATCTTTTCATCTACCTGCCAGACCGTCGTGTCTGACCCTTTGCTTTAGTACTCAGGTCCCGTTGTTGGTTTCCCCGAGGAGGAGCCAGAGGAGGCGGTCGGAGAACCGCAACCGCTAGTTGAGTGGCGTGCTGACGATGTTATGTAAACATCGGGCTGCCGAGTTGCGAAACATTTTGGGGGATTGTTTGGATAGTTTTCTGGTGGTTATTGTTTTGTTTATATTGGCCTTTATTGGCCTCTATTTTTGGGAATTGTAATTAACTGATCTTCTGATTAAACTTGAATATGTACTTTTGGGTTATGCTTTAGGACATTGCTCATTCTGATACTCATATTCAAATGTAATCAGCCTTGATATTTTGGGAAATTAAATACATACATGATTTACCATACGCTTCCGCAATTATACTATATGATTATGTGTGTTGGGATATCCTCACCGCGGACACCTGTGGGAAATCACGTGCACGGGTAGTGTGTGTTCTTTGGTTAACCCGTGTACGTCTGATCATAAATATACTTTTAATTATTGTCATCTTTCCATATGATCACAAGTACTGGCTTCACGCAATTAGTCCCGATCCCGGACCTGGTCCCCGAGCCCGGTCCGGGGTCGCGACAGATTGATCGCTCTCAAAGATGAGGAGTTCTATAAGATCATGGTAAGCAGCCGTCCCTGGGTTACGGACGATCAGAGCGTTGTGCTCAAGCCTACCTTTTTCTTCGGTGATGCAGTCCCCGACGACTTGACATACCAAAGGAGATGTTTTCAGTTCTCTTACACAGCAGATGGTGAGGAGAGAACTATTTCTACCCGGTCGTCTTTTGATCGGACCATCTTGATCCTGAGCCTTTCTCCCACGTGCCTTAAGAGGGAAGATCCTCCGAGCTGGGTAAAGAGGACCAGTGTGATCAAGACCGGGGTTTTTGTTGGCGGACCTTCCGGTTTTGCGGAGAAGCCACCTGTCTGTATGGACGTGTTGATGCCAGCCAGTGCTACCAAGGTTCTGATCATCCATCGGTCAATTTGAGACTGGTGGGCCTTGGCATTTTTCGGGGTGACGGCAGCAATTGGGTGAAGCCTTTTCGACTTCGTGGCCGCTTTAGTGCTGACTCGAGCTGGGAGTCATGGACTGATCACACACTGAGGATTGGTGAGGCCGTTCTTCGGGAGGCCGAGATTTTTGACGCGGTTCGTGCTTTTCGGCAAACCGTCGTTTTCTCCGATGAGGCTTTCATGGCCATGCTGGAGTCATTCCTTCCACAAACCAACACCTTCATTGTGACGAATGGTGAGATTGGTTTTTCTTTGAAGGAGCTGAGCGCCATCACCGGGTTGCCTATCCTCGGCAAACTCTATGAGGAGTTTATGCATATTGACAGCGTCCTTGAGGAGCAATCTGAGGAGTTTAGGCTTGTGTACTTTCAGCTTGTCGCCTTCTATGATTTTTTGAAGGAGAAGGAGGGCTCGAAAGTTAGATGCAGCAGTTGGAGAATTTGCAGCTCCAACTTTTTTGACAGCGGGGATTCTTCTGATGGCATGGCCCAGGATGTTAGGGTTAAAACATCAAGTTTGAAGAAGATCGCTACTGTGCGAGAAGAATTGAAGAAGTTCTTCGCAAGCACGGATGCCATTTGTCCTGACATTGCGTTGCGGAGAGATCTCGCTGTTTACCTCTCTTATTGGCTGGGTGAGGCTGTTTTTGCTGGAGGAGATGGGACGCACATCAGGCCGCACTGTATTTTTCCGGCCTGTCAGATGGCGTTTGGAGAGCGGCTGGCTTTGGTACCTGCTCTTTACTCCTATTTGTGTACTGAACTGCAGTCTGCTGCTTTCCAGGTTCGGCTTGGGCTTCCCATGAACAGGGTATTTTCTACCCACAACTTTTATTCGTGGTATGTATACCACTGTCCTAGCTTCCATCATTTGGGAGTTGCACAGGATGAAGATCCCTTTATGATTCATTTGGCTAGGGGGACAGCCGTTCACGAATCACTTTTATCTGCCCGTTTAAGGATCCGACGATTTAGGGACGTCGAGATTGAGCAGTCTTCAGTGAAGCTTTCTCCGGGCTTGCGGAAGAAGGCTTTTGACTTTGGTGTCTCCCTTGATTCGACCAGGGCAGGGTCGGGAAGACATTATGCTTTGACTGACGCGGAGAAGAGGTGGCTTTTCAACATACGGGTTGGTACGATGGTGTACCGCAGACATCTTTTCGTCGACATCCAATCGTATGTCCCTTCATGTTTTGCATTGTAGCTTGGCTTCTCTCAAGGCGTTGTTGGAGAGCCTTCGAGTATGGTGAAGCGTTTTGGAGGTCTGCAGGATGGGAGAAATGCATGGGCTTTTTATAGCGCCGAAGACACTACCGCCATGATTTCCTATCCTGAGCTGCCCACCTTCCGGACTGCTGGCTTCACGAAGTGGTTCGTGGAGAGCTTTTCAGTGCACCGGGGGCTTTCCAAGAAAGAACTCGATATTAAGCAATCTCCTAGGAAGGGTCTTGGCAAATCAGATGGTGTCCGTCAGGAGGAAGTTTTGGCCTTCCTTTCTGGAGAGAAGCACAAGATAGGCTTTCTCAACGGGCAGGACATCATCAGATCAAGAGCTGCACAGGGGATTCCTGGTGAGGTCTTGAGACAGTTGGAGGAGGAGGAGGCCGGGATCGATGCTATGATACAGGCAGAGCATACGAAGGCTTCCATGGAGTCTACTGAGAAGAGTAGACCATCCAGTGAGGACTCTTGTGAGAGGCCTAATGTTGATAGTGGGGCAGGATCGTAGAGCAGATTGACCCGCCGAGGCAAGAGGAGGAGAGGACAACGCCGTAACATGAGACGGCACGATAGTCCTTCTGATCTTGAAGTTCCTCTCACCATTGCTGAGGAGGTGTCTAAGGATGCTGAAGAGCCTCCGGAGAAGAGAAGCAGAGAAGAAGAGATAGCTGGTATGATCCCCTTTTTTTCCTTTTGTTTCTTCCTTCCCTTTTTTGTGATAGATTTTGTTTTGATCCGCTACTTCCTTTCTTTTTTTTTTAGCAGAGGACGATGACCTAGTGATGCCCGAGGTTCCGGCCGATAAGGCGATGACGGATCCAGTCGTGGCATCTGAGGAAGAGCCCAGGGACTCTGGAGTGGTTCCAGAACCTTCACCTGGTATGATTTGCTTTTTTTATTTTTTCTTTTGTTGTCATTTGCTAACATGTAGCTGACTTGCCAGAGGATTCCGACGAATTCGAGCCATCTATGGACGCAACTTTTGACGATGCTTCGGATGAGCTCAAAGAGGCAGAGAGTACTCCACCGGTCGTCGAAGCTTGTACATTTGCAATAATAATCTTGATATATTTTTGACAAGATCATATTCATACCTTTTTGTCTTTTTTTTTTTTTTTTTTACAGATTGTGAAGCAGCAGGAGAGATTCCTCCGTCTTCCTCAGAGCCATAACAGGGGACACCTGCTGCTGATGCAGAAGTAGGGGCTTCTTCCACTTTCAATGAGTCGGCTTCTTCCATTGGAAAGAGTTTATTGATTACTCTTCCAATGGAGCATGACGTGGGCAGTCGGGCACCAGAGCATGGCGAATCCTTATCTGCACCGCACCTTCAGTATGCAAGGAAGGTGTTGAAGACTGTCTTGAGCTCATGGGTTGAGACTCTTTTTTCAGGTCATTTGGGAGCTGGTTTTGGCATGATCAAGCATGTACAGGACATTCTCGCTGATAGCAAAGAAGTCGGTTTGGACATCGCAAGCGCCAAGGATTTTGTTGAGGAGATCATCACCTTGGGGAACAAATGGACTGAGACCAAGAGTTTCCCAGATGGTGACTTCTTTGATGAGATGTTCATAAAACCTTCCAGCAAAGTCAAAGCTGAACTGACTGAGGTCACGAAGACTCGGAGGCAGATCGTTCGGGAGAAGAACGTTACCGAGTTATCCATCATGGGGCTGAAGCAAGACTTGGACCGCCTTGATAAGGAGGTTGTCGAGGCTAGGCAACGTCTTGATCTTTTAGAGGAAGAGGCTGCTGCCAAATGGACCGCCATTGTAGAGGCTCGTGACAAGGAGGGGACTCTCATTCGCCAGGTTGAGGAAGCCGAAGGTAATGTCCGGAGGAAGACTCAGGAGCAAGAGCAGTGGCAGGTCCTCTGGGAAGAACTTCCTCGTGCTGCAGATGGGTCACGGCATTCGGCCGCGTTTTATGGGGACATTTTGAAGAAGCGTGGCCTAAAAACTTTGGAAGTTAAGGCCATGGGTCTGCTTGAGGAGTTGAACCTTTGGTTGAAGACTATGTCGGATTGAGCTCCTGAGTTGTAATAGACTCTCTTTTTTTCTTCTTTTTTTTTGGTACCTCCATGTATAAACAATTTTGGTACTATATTTTGTATCCCCTTCCTTTCACTTAAATCATTTTTTGATGAAAACAATTTTGAGCAAAAGATTGATGGGAATGTTTGTTTAAGAATTTGATCAAAAGGTTTTTTTTTTTTTTTTTTTTTTTTTTTTTTGTGAAAGTCTTTTGTCAAAGGGTTGTTTTGGGCATGAAAGCCAATTTTTGTGGCGAAAAGCCTGGTTTTTTTTTTTTTATGGTTTGAAAACCAAATTTTGGATGGCGTGAAAGCCTAATTTTATGGCATAAGAGCCAAAATTTGTTTCGAGGCATGGAAGCCAAAATTTTTGGATGGCGTGAAAACCGAATTTTAGAATGGCATAGAAGCCGAATTTGGAATGGCATAGAAGCCAAAAAATTTTGTTTGTGGCATGAGAGCCGATTTTGAGATGGCATGAAAGCCGATTTCGGCGTTTATAGCCGAAAAATTTTTGTTTTGGCATTTATAGCCGGACTTTTGCGTTTATAGCCGGATTTTGGCGTTTATAGCCGAGTTTTTTTTTTTTTTTTTCTGAAAACCAAGTTTTGTTTTATTGGCATGAAAGCCGATTTTAGCGTTTATAGCCGAAAAATTTTTGTTTTGGCATTTATAGTCGAATTTTGGCGTTTATAGCCGGATTTTGGCGTTTATAGCCGAGTTTTGGTTTTCAAAATGCAGGTATCGACTAAATGTCGCCTCCCCGCTGAATGGTCTTGCAAGTATCGATGGAATGTCGCTTCCTTGCTCATTCGGTTTTGCGAGTATTGATGGAATGTCACTTCCTCGCGGGCTGGGTTTTGCGAGTATCGATGGAATGTCGCTTCCTCGAGAATTGGGGTGCAAATATCGACTAAGCGTCGCTTCCCTGCTTTTCCCAAAACTTTTGGTTTTGCGGGTACTGATTTGATGTCGTTTCTCCGTGATTTTTTTTTTTTTTGAAATTTGAGGTTTTCTCGAACCATTTGAAAATTGGGTTGTGGATAGCAACTAGTATGTTGCATCTCCACGATTTTTGAAATTTTGCAAGTATCGAATGGGGTTCGCTTCCTTGCGATTTTTTTTGGGTTTTGGAAGTATCGAATGGGGTTCGTATCCTTCCGTTTTTTTTTTAAAAAAATCATTTTTTTGTTTAGAGACACGAGAGTCATAAATTTTGGCTTAAAACCATTTCGGTTGTAAAAGCCAAGGTAGACTAGGGTGAAAATTCCTGAGTCTTGGTTTTTTGTTTCAAACCATGAATTTTGGGTTCAAGGATCGAAGATTTTGGTCAAGTCTGGGAAGAGGCTCCTAAACTTGGATTTATTTTTCTTTTGAACAATGAAACGATGAAAGTAAGCATTGTTTTGAGAGATTGTTTTTTTTTTTTTTGGAAATTTCAACATAAAGATGAAAATTTCAAAAGGGGTGGGTTTGACGAGCAAGTACCTTGGAAATACGCTTTAGCCGTGTAGATATTGCTCTGACCCGTTTGAGGAAGTCTTCAAGGGTAGTACCGCTTCAAGAACTTGCCGTTGATGGGTAGCATACATCTATCTCCTTCCATATTTAGAAGAGCATATGCATCGTTGGAGAAGACTTTGTCGATGACGAAGGGTCCCTCCCATTTTGGTTCGAATTAGCCTTTGGATTTGTGGGCAAGGACTATGGGTCTTTTTACTGCAAGAACAAAGTCACCCTTTTTGTAAGCGCGTTGCCTGACCTTCTTGTCGAAAGATCTTGCCATGCGTGCTTGGTAGAACTCAATGCTTTGTAGAGTTTCAAGTCGTCTTTCATCGAGATTATCCAGCTCTTGGAGTCTCAATTTGACATTGCTTTCTTGCGTCATGTCATTTTGCAAAGATACCCTTAAGGAAGGAATTTGTACTTCCAAAGGGACAACAGCTTCGCATCCATAGACCAAAGAGAATGGTGTGCTATGGGTTGGTCCTCGAACGGTGGTTCGATAGGCCCACAAAGCTTCTGGTAGTTTGTCGCCCCAGTCTCTTTTGTGACTAGAGACCATTTTCTTGAGAATTTTGCAGAGTGTCTTGTTGAAGGCTTCTGCTAGTCCATTCGGTGCTGGATTATACGGAGTCGAAGGACAACTTTGGATTTTGTACTTGTCGCAGAACCTGTAAAATCTGTGATCCCGGAATTGTGGTCCGTTATCATGGACGAATCTTTTAGGTATGCCGAAGCGACAAATAATGTTGGTGCGCAAGAACTGAAGGACTGATGAAGTCTTTATTTCGCTGAGCGCAAATGCTTCTGACTACTTGGAGAAATAATCCGTAGCGGCGAAGATGAAGCGATGACCTTTACTCGATGGGGGGGAAATAGGACCTATGATGTCCATACCCCAGGCTTCGAAAGGCCATGAGATTGCTGTTGGATGTAGCCATTCTGGAGGCATGTGGACATAATCTCCGTGAATCTAGCATTTTTGGTAGCGCTTGGCAAATTGTATTGCATCAGCTACCATGGTAGGCCAATAATAACTTAGCCTTTTTATCTGGTTATAGAGCTTAGGGCCAGCCTGATGGGCTCCACAAAGACCAGCATGTACTTCTTTGAGAGTTTCCTCAGCCTCTTGTTGTGATAAGCAGCGTAGGAGTACTCCGTTGAAGGATTTTCTGTAAAGTGCTTTTGAAGGTATATCCAAATGAAAGTTTGGGGCTCGTCTTTGGATGCTTACTCGTTCTTTTGGATCTTCAGGTAGGATTCCGAACATGATGTAATCAATGAACGGATCTCTCCAGTCGCCAATCGGAGGTTTAAGGATAGATATCCGACTTCCAACCACTTGGTGGCATTCAGCTACTGCTTGCTGTGTGTTGAGAGGAGGGAGAATCCTTCTTTGACACACTGTGACTTGCATGTTTTCCCCTTCTTGGATTGCCATGGATGCGGCGAGTCCGGCCAGGGCATCTGCACGGATGTTTTCACCTCTTAGGATGTGGGTGATATGGCAGATGTTGAATTTTTGTTGAAGCGACTGCGCCTTATTGTAGTAAGGTAGCAAATCAGGCTTCCTGACTTCATATTTCTGATTCATCTGGTTGACGACTAGTTGAGAGTCTCCAAAAGCTTCCAGCGTGGTGATGCCGGATTCGAGGGCGAGTTCCAATCCTACAATCAGGGCTTGGTACTCAGCTGCATTGTTTGAACATGGTTCCAGTAGCGAGAAGGCGTGTGGAATCATGTATTTGTCGGGACTGACAAAGAGGATGCCAATTCCTGATATTTGCTTTCCCTTTTCATTTGTCCTCGTTGCACCGTCAAAGTACATGTCCCAGGAAGCATTTGATAAGGAAGTTTCCACATTGTAGACAAATTCGTCTGGGAGATCATCCCTGAGTGGAGAATCTTTAGGCAATGGATGCTCTACGAGGAAGTCTGCTAGAGCTTGGCCTTTGATTGCTTTTTGTGGTACATACCTAATATCAAATTGTGATAGAAGAATGGACCATTTTGCCAGTCGGGCATTGAGAGAACCTGCTTTTGTGACAAGGACCTTTAAGAGGTTGATCCTCGAAATCAGGTAGACTGTGTTCGACAGCAGATAGTGACGCAGCTTTTGTACGGCGAACATTACTGCAAGGCATTCTTTTTCGACTGGGGAGTAGCGATGCTCTGCACCTACCATCATGCGGCTAAGGTAATATAGAGCAGCTTCTTTTCCGTCGTCGTTTTCTTGTACGAGCAGAGCACCCAAAGAGTGGTCCAGAGCTCTTGTGTACAAGATAAATGGTTTTCCAGTTGTGGGGGCAGCTAGCACTGGAGGTTTGATGAGGTATGCTTTGATGTCTTGAAATGCATTTTCACATTCAGCATCCCAGACAAAGTCCACGCCTTTCTTCATCAGGCGAGAGAATGGACGGCATTTCCCTGATAGGTTGGAGATGAACCGTCGAATGTAGGCCAGCCTTCCTTGAAGCCATTTTAATTCTCTTAGGGTTCTGGGAGATGGCATTTCCAGGATAGCCTTGACTTTAGTGGGGTCAAGTTCTATTCCAGCTTACCGTACTATGAATCCGAGAAACTTACCCGATGAGACACCGAAGAAGCACTTTAGTGGATTCATCCGCAATTTGTGTTTGCGAAGTCGGAGGAAGACTTCTCGAAGATCATCGAGATGGTCTTCTTTTTTTCTGCTTTTGATGGCGAGGTCGCCAACATAGCATTCGACCGTCTTGTGCTGCATATCTTGGAATATTTTCATCATAGCCCTCTGATATGTTGCACCTGCATTTTTCAGACCAAACGGCATAACAGTGTAGCAATATACGCCGAATGGTGTCCGAAATGATGTATGCCTTTCATCTTCAGGATGCATCTTTATCTGATTATAGCCAGAGAATCCGTCCATGAATGTCATTCGCTCGAACCCATAGGTGTTGTCAATCATCACGTCTGGTATGGGGAACGGGAATTCATCTTTAGGACATGACTATTCAGGTCTCTGTAGTCAATACAGACCCTTATCTGCCCACTTTTCTTTGCCACGGGGATGATGTTGGCCAACCATTCAGGATGCTGTTCCTCGCGGATGAAGCCAACGTTTTTGAGTTTCTGAACTTCTTGTTCAATTTTGTCCATCACGTCGGGACGGAATCTTATTTGGCCTTGTTTAATAGGCTTGATTTCTTTTTGCAAGTTGAGCTTGTGGACTGCTACTTTGGGATCCAAGCCGGGCATTTCGGCATAAGACCATGCAAAGCAATCAACGAACTCACGAAGAAAAGAGATATACTCGGGTAACTCATCATCCTTTATATTCTTGCTTATGAATATAGGACGTGGGTTATCAGGTGTTCCCAAGTCTATCTTTTGGACATAATCTTCTGTCGGAAGGTTTGAAGGTGGTTCCTCCACAGTATTTTCAGAGGCTTCCAACTCAACAAGACTTTCTGGAGTGCCAGAGGCATTTTCAGACTGGGGCTCTGTTTCTGTCCAAGAATCTTCTTGATCAGTATCCTTCTCAAGGCTTGCAATGAGATGGTCCCAATCATTTGCTGGAATTGGGTTGAAGTAGGGTACTTCTTTTGGAGACGATGGTTCTTCTGGGTCAGAGAACCGCGCGTCTATGTCATCGGGCAATTCCTCTTTATTATCAGAGAAATTATACCAATTGGAGGAGCTTTCAGGATTTTTGACGAGTAACTCCTCAAAAAGATATCCAGGGATATCGATGTCTTCATGAGATGTTGAGGCTTGGTCGGTAAAGCGACTTTGCAGCCATGGTGTCAACTGTCTCATAGGAGCGGTAGGATCATACCCCAACCCATATGAAGACTTGCCTTTTTGAAGGTGGATTTTCCAATCTTCTGGTTGACTTTTGGTCAGGGTGGGTTCCAATGGTGTAAGAATACCACGGCCACCTCCCAAACCAATAGGATTTTGAGCATCGTAGCCCATTTTCTTTATGATAGCTTGTGCCATTGGACTATACAGGGATAGCTGAGGCATACCTTCGTTTTGGAAAGGTTCAAGCAAAGAGTTCAGTGGAGATGCTCCTGATCTGTGGAAGTAAATCACTTTTTCTTCTGGCGAAGTTGCCGGAATAACAAAGGAAGCAGACGTAGGGTCTTCTATGTCTGCAAGTGTCTCCAATGGAGTGAGAGCGGGCTGATCTTGCTGAGTATCAGCTTGGGTTGATGCTGTGTCATCTTCTGACTCTGACTCTGAGTCTGTGTCATGCATAATAGACACAAAGGAGACAGTGAACTTGCCCCCAGCCTTTTGTTTTGTCTTCTTTGCTTTGGTAGTGATTACCAAAGGCTTTGAAGATTTGAAGGAGACGACGAAGGGAGCTTGACTGCTTACTTCGAGTTTGGTGGAGGGTTTGTTTACCTCCGGTGATTGCTGAGGAGCCTTGCCTTTATCTTTCTGGAGATTGTCGGCAAAGTGAATTGTGTTTTCCTCTTGTTCTTCTTTTCCATCTTTATACATTTGAGCATCTGCAAAGTGGACATCTCTACCTTTGAAGGGCTTTTTGTCTGCAAACACTCGATGTATCAAGCCATCGTTGCCAACGAACTTGATGTACTGATGTAGAGTTGAAGGGACAACACCGTTCTCATGTATGCAGGGGCGTCCAAGGAGTATATTGTAGCATGAAGGGGTCCTTATTGCATACACAGTGACTTCAGAAGTAAGATCACCGATTTGCAATTTGAACCTGATTTTGCCAATAGGCCTTTGAGCGCTACCGTCATATCCGAAGATGGATACGGACGTGTGACTCAGCTTGCTAGGTGGGATGCCCAGCTCTTCGAGTGCCGAAGTAGAGATGAGGTTGAGTGCAGAACCTGGATCGATTTGAACTCTATGTACTGGCATTTCTTTGACGTACCCCGTAAAGTACAAGGGACGGTTGTGCTTTGTTTCGCCTAGGAGGAGGTCATCCTTGTTGAAGGTAATTGTTGCACTTGCTGCTTTTTGTACCGAGAGGCATTCATTGCTTGATCCCTCAGTTTTCTTCTTTTCTCCCTTTGAGGGAGTATTTGATTTTTTGACCCTATAGTCAATTTCAATTTGTAGGACTTGTGGGGCATGTTTGTCGACACCCGCATTCAGCCTTTGCAATTCTAAAATGAGACTATCACGAGTTTGCGGAGACATTCGTAATAAGTCAAGGATGTGCAGACGTGCTGGTATGTGTTTGAAGTGCTCAATCAAGTCGTACTTGAAAGCCTCCTTCGGACCTGCATTTTCATTATTATTTCCACTTGGGGTGCTTACAACTTGCTTTCCCGAAGGATTTACATAAGAAGAAGAAGGTTGGTTGTAATTTTTGTGGTAATCCCGGCCAGAACGGGTACCTCTACCAACTTCAAGAGCCTCTAGAGAAGGGTCTTCTTTTGGAAGATCGTTCTCAGGATCAAGGGGTTGATCCTTTGCTGAAGACGTCTCTGTAACAGCATTGATGTCTTTAGTAATTGTGTTGCACGGAGAAATTTCCGGGAACAAGTCTTGAACAGCAGCCGGCAACTTTTCTTTATTAGCCCAGACATCGGCCGTGAGATCGAGTATCTGGGACCAATTGACTGAGTTTTCATTGAAGAAGATTTCATTAGCAGAAGTTTCTTCAAGATGATCAATCAGGAGAGGCTTGAGCTCTGATGTCACAGCTTCAGGAGACGAGGGTTGAGAGGATGTTATCTCAGTGGAAGTCACCTGAGAGGATGTAGCTCCGGAAGATACGCTACCGATTGGGGAGTACGTGTCTTCGGAAGCTTCAGAGGCACTGTCGTCCTGAGCTATTGCATTGCAGGTTATCCTGACAGGAGATGCCCCCAGTGAGACTGTTGGGAATCGGACTCATCCTCAGATGTGAGAGGATCATCGATCCAACTGTTTTCTCCATTTTCAGGAGTTGAGGGAGAAAGTTCCCGTTGATTTTCAGGGACTTCCGGTTCTGGATCATGACGAAGATTGATGCGATCCTGCTCCTGCTCTATGGCAAGATGTTGCAAGATTCTTGCATATTCTTCAAGATCAGGCATGGGAGCCAAATCTTCTTCGTCATGTGCTCCTTATGGTTCGCCCATGTTGGGTTCCACTGAAGCATTTGCTGGAGCTGGATCAACAGCGTTTTCTTGAACAGGGCCCTGGTCTTCTTCATCATCAGACCAAGATCCTTGTGGCTGTAATGGGTTATACCAGATTACTGGCATAAGATGAGAGTCGGGAATCCATTCCTCGTCGTAGAGGTATTCTCTTGTTTCAAGGGATTCTTCCCACTCATCGATATCACTGGCAGTGTCACTGGACTCGTATCCGTTCATGGAGAATCCAACTACTGAGTTGCAAGAGTATGATGCCCCCTACATAGTTTCATTTTTGTATAGAGGTGGCATGAAATCATCAAGAGTGAATTTTCTTACCGCCTTGGAGGTTTTGGTAAGAGATTCTTCCGTCGTCCCTAGTGAAGCAGTGGAAGAAGTTTCTGCTTTTTCAAGGACTTCTTGTTTTGGTTGAGACTTCTGCTGCTGTTTGAGCTTGGGAGCTGTCTCTTGGCTTGCCGTCGCTGCTGAGCGGTCGGCTTTGTTTTGACGATCTCCCAATTTTCATCATCTAGGAGATCGGGATGCACCCATATAGGTTGTCCATCTGATGTTGGGTAGGGAACCAACTCTTGGGACGTTTGAGCCATTTTAATCACCTTGAATGAAGTAGTGATTTTCTCCTTCGGTGACTTTGAAGTTTGCCGACATGACACCATGTTGACAGAGGCGGGGCCATAGTTTTTATCAAAGGTTATGACTCTGTTTTTCCACATCTCATTGATCTTTTCTCTCACAACGAAGCATTGATTGAGAGGATGTGAGATCATCCGATGGTATGGACAGTATCGGGGATCATTGGTTTTGCCAACATCTCCCGGTCTTTTGGGCTCTGGCAAAATGAGTTTGCCATTTACTAGGAGAGCCTCAAAGATTTCTTCAACATCTTCATCAAAAGGATATTTCTTTTCTACACATTCTTTAAAGGCATCAGAGAGTTCAGGCCTTTTACCTGCAGTTTTGTTTTCAGGTTTCTTTGGCTGCTGAGGAGTTGACTTAGTCTACACATTGAGAACCTCCTTTTTCTTTGGTTTTGAGGTTGTAACAGCAGTCGGCTCTTTCTTTGATGATTTCTGACTGTTGAGGTCTTTGATCACCATTTCAGCTTCCATGGAGGCTTCGAGGAGTTCCCCCAGGTTCTTTGATTTATTGTCGATAATCATGGAGCGGATTTTTGCTCTCATATTGTTACGGCAGATGTCGACCAGCGACGCTTGTGGCATCACATCTGAGCATTTGTACGCCATTGCCTTCCATTTGTGAATGAAGTCGTATGTTGACTCATTCTCTCCCTGCTTTAGGCTGCAGAGTTGAGCCATAGTAACATGATGATCCTCACCTTGGAAGTGGGTCAGGAAGCGTGTCTGTAGCATAGCCCAGTTCTGGATGGAGTTCTCCGGCAGAGTGGAGTACCAATCAAAGGCCGTACCTTTTAGGGTATTTGCAAAGAGGCGAATCTTGAGGGCATCTTGATCCGTAATAGCTCCCGTTAGGATCTTGAAATGGATGACATGTTGTCTGGCTGAACCTTTCCCAGTATATGTCTGGAGAGTAGGTTGTTTGAATTTTACAGGGAACGGAACCGAGTCCATCCATAGAGGGTAGGGTGGCTTGATCCCATGTTCTTTCAATGTATCCTCTTCTTTTGCTTTTGCAAGGATATCGTCCACGTCCTTTCTGGTAAGTGCGCGAGACTCATTGTTTTCTGCATTGCCCTCGAAATCTTCATGATTCGGAGGGGTTTCATTGTTAGGTGGTGGACGCTGTAGAGTGAGAATCAAATTTTCCATCAGAGCCTCAATTCTCTGTTGTCCTTGCTCCAACTGCTGGATGCGTGCAGTTACGTCATCATGCTGTGGAGGCGGCTCAGAACTTGTAGCCAAGACGTTCATCCCTCGGGATTCGAAACGAAGAAATCGTCCTAGTGACTAAGCTGGGGCTCATTCTTCTGGATGAAGAATCTGAGGAGTGGTTACTCCGATGTTCTTGGCTTGGAGGAGTGGAAGACTCTTCCAGATGTGTTCTTGTCCAAGAGACGCTGCGAGTCACTGGACGTCTAACACTGATTTTGGTTGCTGACTTCCAGCGTTTTTTGGTTTTGCTAACCATATGAACAGCAACGAATTGGTCGGGTCTTTCTTTTTCGACCCATTTGCTTAAGACGTGGAGAGTAGAACGCTGGGTTCTTTGTTTCTCGAGTCTCTTTTGTCAATATGCAGTGCGGCGACGCATACGACAAGCAATTTGAGCTTCAGTCAGCTCTGGCTGGGCTCTAGCGATGAAGGATGTAGTCCCTTGTGTGCAGCAGCCGAGTTTGTCTTCTTTGAAGCTTGGCAAGGACAGAATCTGGATGCTGTCCTTTGTCTGTCGCAGTGAAGACTTGAATTTTGCGAGCTCAGCCCCTGTTGAGATGAAGGGTCGACTCGCGGGAGTGCTGGCTTCAGCATGTTTTTGCGTAGGCCTAACAAGGCAGGATTTAATTTTGGGCTTATAGGAGCAAGCCTGCTCATGATGATTTTGTTTGTTTTTTGGGTGGAGGGTAGGTTTCTCCTCTTTCATGTAAGAGAGAGGGTAGAACTGATTCTCCTTGAGAGGGGCCAGGTATGCTAGCTTTGTAGATGTTTGGGACCTCCGTTGCTTTGGCGAAGATCTCGGAGACCAAGTTTTGGTGTAAACCTGATTTCTTGTGGGTTGAGGCTTCGTGGGAACGCCACGGGCTTCAGGCTTCTTGGTGTTCACCCTCCGTGCCATTTTAGTGACACGTTGCGGGGCGGTTTTCTGCTTCTTGGCAGGTATAGTGTCTTCTGCGGGAAGTGAGAATGGTCCCAGCGATCCGAAGACGATGGTCCGGGGAGTTAAAGTTGACCCGAAGTTTGGAGAGTTGTCGAGGGAGATAACGCTTCGGCAACTGGCAGGGCGCTTATGCTTGTTTTGCTTGTCTTGCAGCATAAGCTGGTACTTGTTCTCATCGAAAGTGATGGTCAATGAAGCTGCCATTGTTAGTTTTGGAAAACTTCTGAAACAAGACCAAATCCATTAGTAATCACAAGAATATGGTGATCGTAAATGGAGAACAACTATGGTTTTGTCTTTTCAAATCACTTGAGGGGACATGGCCCAACCCAAGGACGATGAAGAAGGCAAAAAGCCATAGAGGACACAATTGTTCTAAGATGCAAGTATGGTAGGCTCAGAGTGAGCGTTCCAGTGACTACTAGAAGCAATTGTAGACCTTAATTCAAATTACCGAGAAGCAAGGCTCACTCGAGGTAAAATGATATAAGGTTGGAGATACAAATGTGTCGGTCGCGAATACAGTAGACCCGAAAGGGCGTACTAGCACCGCTAGGCACAAATGTTGCAAATCGCATCCTTGGAAAGGACACGAGATTTTTTTGAAAGGTCAAAATTGGGTTCATAAAGGAGAGCAAATGGTGTTCCAATCCGAACAAAGGCTCAACATTTCTGCGAGTGCTAAATTCAGAAGGGAAGGAACCAGAATTTCTCGTATGTGAATCCAATAATGACGGAAGTTTTTTTTTTGAAAGGTCAAGATTGAATTCATCGAAAAGAGCAAATGGTGTTCCATTCCGAACAAGGCTCAACATTTCTGCGAGCGCTAAATCTGAAAAGGAAGGAACCAAGGTTTCTCAACTCTGAATGCAAAAGTGACAGAAGTTTTTTCCTTTTTTTTTTTTTGAAAGATTTTTTTTTAGAGAATTTTTTTTGAAAGGTGCACATAGATTTGCAATTCGATCTTATGAAACCTTAGTAGATAGATCAGCCCCCAGGTAAGGGTAGGATTACTTAATGAATCCGTTTGGAGGACCCTTGCCTCAAACAGTCTAGCTGTCTCCACACTCTGGACAATGCTTTTCTTAAATCCACTTTGGTCAAAGAACACAATTGGTGGAACCTTAGTGTTTTTTTTTTAACTCTTTTTTTTTAAAGGTTTTTTTTAATGAACTCATCAAAGAGAGCGAATGGTGTTCCAATCCGAACAAAGGCTCAACATTTCTGCGAGCGCTAAATCCGAAAAGGAAGGAACCAAGGTTTCTCAATTTTGATTGCAAAAGAGAGAAAACTAATTTTTTTTTTTTTGAAATTATAATTTTTCTTGAAATCCAAATTGGACTCATCAAAGAGAAAAGATGGCCCAATCCCCGATATGAACGATAGCTGCGAACATTTCTGTGAGCTATCAAGTTCAAAGAGGAGAGGATCAAAATTTCTCAAAGTTGAATCTTGAGAAAGAGAGATCACTTTTTTTTTTAAAGCGTTTGAAATGAAGGTGTTTTTTTTTTTGAAATCCCAATTAAACTCATCAAAGAGAAAAGATGGCCCAATCCCTGATATGAACGATAGATGCGAACATTTCTGTGACCTATCAAGTTCGAAGAGGGAAGGATCAAAGTCTCTCAAAATTGAGTTTTTAAGAAAAAGAGATCAGATTTGTTTTTTTTTTTTTTTGAAGTGAGAAAGACCAATTGAAATCCCATCTCATGTTTTTTTTTTTAGATGCAAGATGCAACATCGGCCACCAACTAGAAAGGAGCCAAGTGATCAAAGCATCACGTTTTCAAATCAACGTGTCCCACCGGGTGTGCCAACTTGATGGACCCGAAAGAAAAGGGGGAATCTTCCGTCCTCTCCCTCCGCACCCCGGGGGCTGACCTGGGCCTCGGCGGAGGAGGGAAGATCTCGGGCATCAACATTTTTGTACGGGTATGCCAGATTTACTTTCTTCTTGGAATTTGGAATGGTCATAATCCGGAGATTCACCTTTACAAGTGGAAAGGAAATCAATTCTTTTTTCTAACTTTTCAAATTGCATTAATATTAAGAAAAGAGACAAGTTTTTATAATGTCGTAAGAGGCATTTTGTTTGTTTGCCGTGAAAGGCGATTTTGCCGTGAAATGCGATTTTACAAAACTCATCAAATATGAAAGACAAGAATTGTGATTTCTTTTTGTCTCTTTAAGAAATACAAACTACAATAGAAAAGGAAGAAAAGGGATCTAACTTCTCAGGAGATTGTGGGGACAAGTTGAGATCGACGGTCGCAAGTCATGTATGGGCTTCGCCATCGTCCTTCAAATGAGAACATGTGATGCTTTGATTCTTTGGCTTGGCTCCTAACCTCGGTTTTTTAAAGGACAAGGACCAAGAGGAGGTCCTATATCCAATGAAAAACCGAGTAAACGGGCTGAAAAGCCGTGTTTAGGCCATGTTGGAGAAGGAGGAGACCTTGGGGGGGTGGCCCCCCAAGGGACGTTGATCACCTTGTGGTGCTTCCGAGAGCAAAGTAGCAGGACTTCGTCTCTCTCTTGGATTTTCTGGTTTTTCAGAGCTTGCACTTGGGATCTCTTTTCATCATGCTTTCTTCTTGGAATGGACCTCCTTTTATAGGCTTTTGATAGCCATGAGGTGTTTATTGGCATTGATGGCCATGATGAAAGAATTGATGAGGAGTTACAAATCGATTTTGTAACTCCTTTTTCAAGGCTTGTGATTGGCCGATGAAGGTAGTGGGCATTTAATCACCTTTATGCTTCATGATGATGGGAGTTTCATGGATTTATTGCCATGATTGCTTGGATTTGTAACTCCCAAATGCTTGGTTCTGATTGGGCCGTCCAAAATAATGAGTAAATGACTGCTTTAATAGGTCAATTGACGACATTAAGTGGTTGCCAAGGCATGTGAAGAGTCGCGGGCCGTGCTGCGCCTTTTGAGATTCTTCTTGCGATCATCACGGGTGGATCCACGCATTATTTGATGTCGGATTGCGATGCAATTTCAGACATTGATTGATGTTGGCGGGCCGGTGACGTCTGTCTTGTCGATTTCACGATCGGTCGAACAGAAAGTGCACTTTCTTGGTCAGCCGGTTGGCGATCTTGAGGCGATCGGTGATGATTTCATGCTTTTGGCGGCGGATCCGAGATGTCGACGAAGATCAGTCATTTTCAAGCATCAAACATTGCATTTTCCGAAAATCACAGAGGCCGGAACACCCGAAACGCAAAACCTATCGAAAACGGACACTTTGGTGCAAAATCCGGCGACCATAGGGCTTTGGCCCGTTTGGTCGTCGAGCGTCGTTTTCGGCCGTTTTTTCGTCTTTTTCGTCCCTTTTCTCTTCTATATTTTTCTTGACATTTTTCCTCAATTATTGACTTCATTTTCTTGGAGAAAACTTGACGACAACCCGCACGAAATCAGAGCACAAAGTTTCCCATTTTTTGGGAAAGCCGAAGACTTTGTAGCCGATTTTCCGTCAACGTCGAAACTAGGTCAAACGATGTCGGAATGACCTGAAAATTGAGGTGAAGCTTCTTGAGCAGTGGATAGGACCAACCATGGGCTTTTATTTAAGTTTTGAAGCCGTTTGGGGTCCCATCGATGCTTCACTTGATTTTGCTGCGGGGAAAATGCCGAGCTTTGATATGTGGTCAAACGATGTTCAATTGACCTGAAATTTGACGGGGAGCCTATTGGAGTCATTTTGAGATGTTCCATGTGCTCCGTTTTGGACGTCATGGTCCCGGGTTGCTCCGCCGCCGGTGGGCTGGATTTTCTCTCGGAGCATCGAAACCTGGTCAAACGTTGTCGGAATGACCTGAAATTTGACGGGGAGCCTATTGGAGTCATTTTGAGACGTTCCATGGGCTCCGTTTTGGACGTCATGGTCCTAGGTTGCTCCGCCGCCGGTAGGCTTGATTTTCTCTCGGAGCATCGAAACCTGGTCAAACGTTGTCGGAATGACCTGAAATTCGACGTGTAGCCTTTTGGAAGCATGTTGAAGCCACTCATGTATTTTGTTTGATGAGTGATGGCTTCGGTGGTTTCCGCCGCCGGGAGGCTTGATTTTGCTGCTCGAGCTTTGATGGAAGGTCAAACCTTGTCGGTTTGACTTGAAATTTGGCATGGAGCCCTTTGGAGACATTTTGGAGTCATCCGTAGGCTCTGATCAAAGTTTTGGTGTCTTTGATGATGTCGCCGCCGGGAGCGCTTGTTTAGCTGTCGGAGCAGTGAAGTTGGGCCAAACAATGTCGGAATGACCCAAAACCTCAGGTGTACCCCTCTTTTAGCTGTCTTGAAGGATCTCTCAGTTTCTGTCTTATTCTGAAAAAATCTAATGCTTGAAGTAGCCTTGCCTATTTTTAGCAGGATGCAGCTTCAGGAGGCTTCTTAATTTGAGGAGACATAGTGACTTTTTTTGGTGTCAACAGTTCGTTCTGGAAGAACTACCTGCAAAAGATGGAAGAGAAAAGATCAATCATCATCAAAATGACAGAGTTTTGCTACAAAAAAAATCCTAGCAAAATTTTGACATGGTTCCGAGGCAATTCCGAAGAAAAGGAAAATACTCCGAAAAAGACAAGAAGCCTGAAGATGAGCTCAACATCGCTGCGAGCTCATAGTCAGTGGAGAATTCTCAAAGAAGGTTCGAACTCAACATCGCTGCGAGCTCATAGTCAGTGGAGAATTCTCAAAGAAGGTTCGAACTCAACATCGCTGCAAGAACGAGCCAATCTCATCAAATTTGCGCAAAATCTGGAAAAGAGCTCAACATTGCTGCGAGCTTCAAAATCCGAAAATCGTAAAGTTCCTCAAAATCCAGCAAGACCGAGAAAGAGCTCAACATCGCTGCGAGCTCAAAATCCCAATACTTGCAAAAGATTTTCAGGTATGCATCATCATGCTTCCAAGTCCATTTACAAAAATCATGCATCAAAGAATATCATCATGCATTAGAAGCTAGGAAAACCTTGACCAAAGTTTGACCAATTCCAACCCAATTTGGTCAAAACTAATCAAATTTTGTCCAAGTCAAAAATCATGTTGGCTTGACCTAGAGACTCTAGCCTTCTATCTTGATGCATTAAAAAAAATGTGCATAACATATTGAAATTGCATGAACCTCATTATCATGGTGAGCAAATAAAGGAAAGAAAAAGAAAAAAAAATAGAGAGAGAGAGAGAGAAAAAAAAATCTCAGCAAAAAAAAAAAAAATTTTGGTCCACGGGCCGTGGCCCACTGCCACTGGCAGGCTGTCCGTACTGCCAAGAAAAAAAAATAGAAAAAAAAACAAAGAAAAAAAACGCTGAAAAAAAGAGAAATCAGCATGGGAAAAAAAACGCTAACAAAAAAAAGAGAAATCGGCGTGGGAAAAAAAAAGCGTTGAAGAAAAATAAGGGAAATCAGCGTACAAAAAAAAAAAAAAAAAAAAAGAGGAAAAATCAGCGAGAAAAGAAAAGAAAAGAAAGCACACAGTTAAAAAAAAAAAAAAAAAAAAAGAAAACCGTGAGGAAAAAAAAGAAAAAAGAAAACAAGAAGAAGAAGAAACACAAAAAAAAAAAAAAAAAAGAGAAAAGACGTGCTTGGAAAAAAAAAGAAGAAGAAAAGAAAAGAGAAGAAAAGAAAGAAAGAAGCTACTTCTACAAATGGAATTTCTTGTGGAGGAAGAAAACTTACTTTAAGCCATTGATGGAGAAGAAGAAGAAAAGCTTGGAAATCCTTGAAGAAGAAAAAGCACTTCTTATCTTGGAGAGCACTCTTGAAGATTTCTAGCAAACAAAGAAAGCAATGGAGCAAAAGAACCAACCCCTCTTGCTTTTATAGGAGAGAGCAAACCAAAAGAGGAAACAAGGAGAAAGAAAAGAGGTAAGTGCTAAAATTTAGCTACTTTCCCAAAAAGAAGGATATTTTGAGAAAGCCTCTCCAAAAAAAAGAGATTCTCTCCCAAGGATATTTTTAGATATTCTCTACACAAAAGAGACATTTTTAGATATTCTCTACAAATATGACACCATATGAGATCAAGGACATCTCCAAAGCCTAAGGTCCCATGGGTTAGCCCATATGAGCTAGGTTTGACCACCTAGGCACTACAAGTGGCTTTTAGTCAAAATATTCCTCTCACCAAGGGCAAAAAAAAAAAAAAAAAGAGCGAAAGAAAAAATAAAAAAGGAAAAAAGTCCCATGCTTCTTTTAAGTTGATGGGACCATTAAAAAAAAAAGAACAAAGAAAGCCTCATGAGTTTCCAAAAACCAAACCATCCAACCTCATGAACCAAATTGAGCCAAAATCTTGAAATTGACATTTCACAAAACCAAATTCTGGTCCCCTAGCTTGCCACATACAGCTTGTTAGGTCACAAGACCAAAACCAAAATCAAAATCCAAACCAAACCAAAACCAAAAAACCAAATCTCACCCCCCAACCTGCCACATACAGCTTGTTGGGTCACAAGGTCAAAATAAAAAACCAAACCTTGACCCCCTAACATGCTACATACAGCTTGTTAGGTCATAAGGTCAAAACCCAAAATCCAAGTACCCCATGTCATTTTCAAAACTTTGCCTTGAGATGGTACGTGATCCCTCTCACTACCATAAAGTTCCCCCGGAAACTTAGAAGGCTATTCAAAAAAAAAAAAAATGCTCAAGACTCTTGGTCAAGCCAGAAGCTCTCCTTCAAGTTTCTCTTCAAGGCACATCGACTCCAAAAAGCCACTCGTCGTTGTACCTCGAGGGAGCATTTGTTGACACAAAAAAAGTCACTATGTCTCCTCAACATCAAGAAGCCTCGTGAAGCTTCATCCTACTACAAAACAGGCAAAACTACTTCAAGCATAAGATCTTATCAGAATCAGATAAAAACTGAAAGATCCTTCAAGACAGCCAAAAGAGGGGTACACTTGAGGTTTCGGGCCATTCCGACATCGTTTGGCCTAACTTCACTTCTCCGACAGCTAAACAAGTGCTCATGGCAGCAACATCATCAAAGACACCAAAACTTTGATCAGAGCCTATGGATGACTCCAAAATACTTCCAAAGGTCTCCACGCCAAATTTCAAGTCAAACCGACAACGTTTGATCCTCCATCAACGCACGAGCAGCAAAATCAAGCCTCCCGGCGGCGGGAACTACCAAAGCCATCACTCATCAAACAAAGTACATGAGTGACTTCAACATGCTTCTAAAAGGCTGCACGTCGAATTTCAGGTCATTCCGATAACGTTTGACCAGGTTTCGATGCTCCGAAAGAAAATCAAGCCTACCGGCAGTGGAGCACCCCGGGACCATGACATCCAAAGTGGAGCTAATGGGTCGTCTCAAAATGACTCCAATAGGTTTCCCATCAAATTTCAGGTCAATCAGACATCGTTTGACCACATATCAAAGCTCGGCTTTTTCCCCGCAGCAAAATCAAGTCAAGCATCGATGGGACCCCAAATGGCTTCAAAACTCAAATAAAAGCCCATGGTTGGTCCTACCCATTGCTTAAGAAGCCTCACCTCAATTTTCAGGTCATTCTGACATCGTTTGACCTAGTTTCGACTCTTAACAGAAAATCGACTACACAGTCTTCGGCTTTCCCGAAAAATGGGAAACTTTGTGCTCCGGTTTTGCGTGGGTTCTCGTCATTCTCCAAGAAAATCAAGTCAATAATTGAGGAAAAATGTCAAGAAAAATACAGAAGAAAGAAGGAACAAAAAAGACGGAAAAACGGCCGAAAACGAAGCTCGGCGACCAAAAGGGCCAAAAAGCCCTATGGTCGCCGGCAACCTTGGCCCAAGGTCGCCGGCGACCCTGGGTGCATGGTCGCCAGCGACCCAACAAATCTGGGTCACCGGATTTCGCACCAAACGGCCTGTTTTCCGATCCTTTTCGCGTTTCAAGCGTTCCTGCCTCTGTGATTTTCTGAAAATCCAATCTTTGATGCTTGAAAACCACTGATCTTCACCGACATCTTGGACCCGCCGTCAAAAGCATGAAATCATCATCGATTGCTTCAAGATCGCCAGCTGGCTAACCAAGAAAGTATAC
Organism: Umbellularia californica; assembly: GCA_028538565.1. Lineage (NCBI taxonomy): Eukaryota > Viridiplantae > Streptophyta > Magnoliopsida > Laurales > Lauraceae > Umbellularia > Umbellularia californica. Next base: position 34,114,252 of record JAPQWN010000005.1, on the reverse strand, counting down.
TTTCTGTCCGACCAATTGTGAAATCAACAAGACAGATGTCACTGGCCCACCAACATCAATCAATGTCTGAAATTGCACCGCAATCTGACATCAAACAATGTGTGGATCCACCTGTGGCCCTGGTGACCACTTAATGTCGTTAATTGACCCATTTATGACAACTTAATGCGGTCATTAACTCATTATTTTGGACGGCCCAATCAGATTCAAGCATTTGGGAGTTACAAATCCAAGTAATCATGGCATTAAACCCATGAAACTCCCATCATCATGAAGATTAAAGGCGATTAAATGCCCACTACCCTTTATCGGCCAATCACAAGCCATGAAAATGGAGTTACAAAATCAAAGAATAAAAACTTGTAACTCCTCATCAATTCTCTCATTATGGTCATCAATGCCCATAATCACCTCATGGCTACCAAAAAGCCTATAAAAGGAGGTCCAAAAGAAAGAAATGGAAATCGAAAAAAAAAAAAAGAATCGATACACACATCGACTTGAAATTCTGCACTCTTCCGAAGAAATCCAGACGAAGTCCTGTTGCTTTGCTGCAAGAAACACCACAAGGTGATCAAAGTCCCTTGGAGGGCCACCCCCCCCCCCCCCCCCCAAGGTCCCCTCATTCTACAACATGGCCTAAACGTGGCTTTTCAGCCCGTTTACTCGGTTTTTTCATTGGATATAGGACCTCCTCTTGGTCCTTGTCCTTTAAAAAACTGAGGTTAGGAGCTAAGCCGAAGAATCAAAGCATCAACCGTTCTCATTTGAAGGACGATGGCGAAGTCCATAGATGGCTTGCGACCGTCGATCTCAACGTGTCCCCATAATCTCCTGAGAAGTTAGATCATTTTTCTTCCTTTTCTATTGTATTTTGTATTTTTTAAAGAGACAAAAAGAAATCACAATTCTTGTCTTTCATATTTGATGAGTTTTGTAAAATCGCCTTTCACGGCAAAATCGCCTTCCACGGCAAACAAATAAAAAAAAAACGCCTCCTACGGCATTCTCAAAAAACAAACTTGTCTCTTTTCTTAATATTTATGCAATTTGAAAAGTTAGAAAAAATGATTGATTTCCTTTCTACTTGTGAAGGTGGATCTCCGGATCATCACCATTCCAAATTCCAAATAGAAAGTAAATCTGGCATACCCATACAAAAATGTTGATACCCGCGATTTCCCTCCTCTGCCGAGACCCAGGTCAGCCCCAGGGGTGCGGAAGGAGAGGACGGAAACCTCCGATCGGGTCCATCAACGATACATTGGATGTATTGAAGGACCATGAGAAGCACCTTATGGAATACTGTCTCGATTTTAAGGTCTGCTCTCATAATTCCCTAGCAATAGGCTCTCAATCTTAAGATATTAATGAACTCAAGTTTCTATCTATTCATTTGCTTTAAGTCACCAATGAGTGAGGCCAACTATAGGTCAACACCTCGGAGTCTTGGGTACGTGGTAGTAAGACTGTGAGAACATCCAATGGTCAAGATGGAATCTATCTATATTATTCCCTTGTGCCAATTAATGAATTTGTCATTAGTAAGTGTGCACCCATCTTGATAAAGAGTTAATTGGATGGTACTGATGATCACTATGATTAATTGGGGCTCAAAGATAATAAGATGTGGATTTAAGATTGGAAGAGACAAATTTTATCCAATTGATCCATGGATTTTGATAAAGGTGCCTACTTGCGGTGATTAGGAAGTTTAGGGTCTTCTTTGTAATTTATTCCTGAGACTGGAGTGCAATTGCATTTATATAATGGTATTATTTGCAATTAACTGTGGGCCCGGATTACACATGAGATGTGGGGTCGCGGTGTCCCAGTTGGAGCCAGCTTTCTGTGGAATCCCAAGTGGTCCCCACGCTAGCCCAAGTTGTTAGAAAGATACTAATCCTACTTGAACTCTAAAAGGAAGGAATTGGAAAGTTACTATTTCTATTTGAAGTATGATGGACAGCGACATTCGGGGCCGGGATGCTACCGGGGTCGGCGGGCATGCGAGCCCGTTGGGTACGACCCTTTCACACCCGTGGGGGCCGAAGGCGTGTATCAACATTTTTTTTGGGTGGGTGTGCCAGATTTTCTATTTTACTTGGAATTGCAAGTGGTGATCCGGAGATCGACCTTCGCAAGTAAAAAGGAAATCAACTTCTTTCAAGTTTTTCATTGCACATATATTTAAGAAAAGAGACATTTTCTTGATTTGCCGTGAAAGGCGGTTTTTTTTGGCATTTATAGCCGATTTTGTGGCGTTTATAGCCGATTTTGGCATTTATAGCCAATTTTGGCGTTTATAGCCGATTTACAATTCTTATCAATAATGAAAGACAAGAGTTGTGATTTTTTTTTGTCTCTTTAGAAAAATACAAACTACAATGAAAAGAAAGAAAAGGAGGATCTAACTTCTCAGGAGATTGTGGGGGACTCGTTCAGATTGACGGTCGCAAGCCATGTGTGGGCTTCGCCATCATCCATGCAGATGAGAACAGTGGATGCTCTTGATTCGCTTGGCTTAGCTATAACCTCAGATTTTTAGAGGACAAAGACCAAGAGTAGGTCCTACGTCCAATAAAAAGCGAAGTAGATGGGCTGAAAAACCACGTCTAAGCCATTTGGAAGCAGGAGGAGAAGGCGAAGGACCTTGGGGGGGAGGTACCCCCCAAGGGACTTTTGTCACCTTGTAGTGGTGGCCGGTGCAGAACTTCAGCAGAGTTTTTGTCTCTTTTTCTTTCTCTGGATTTTCTGTGTTTGATCCGTCTGGATTCGATTCTCTTCTGGATACGAGCTCTGGATTCTTTCCGATCTATGGATTTCAATGGAATGCTCTCCTATTTATAGGCTTTTGGTAGCCATTTAAGAGAGCTTTTATGAGCTTTAATTGCACTTAAGCCGCATAAATGGAGGAGTTACAGGGTTTAATTCCTTTATTTCGTAACTCCTGGATCCTGGCTTCTGATTCGCCGGTGGAGATTGAGGGCATTTAATCGCCTTTGATCGCCATGATGGGAGGAGTTTCATGGGTTAAATGCCATGAATCAATTGACTTGTAACTCCCAAATGCTTGCTTCTGATTGGGCCGTCCAATAGAATGAGTTAATGACTGCCATAAAGCTAGCCAATTAACCACATTAATTGGTCGCCGAGCAGTCGAAGAGTCGCAGGCCGTGCCGTGTCTTCTGGAATTCTTCTGGCGATGATCATCGATGGATCTTCATACTGATCGACATTGGATGAACATGTAACTTCAGACATTGATAGCTAAGAGCGGGCCGGTGACATCTGTTCTGTCGATTTTTCGATCGATCGGGCGGAAAGCACACTTTTTTGGTCGACCGGTTGGCGATCAATGTTGATTTTGATACTTTTGGAGGTTGACCCGTGATTTTGACGGATGTCAGAGGATTTGGCGCCTCAAAAGTATGAATTTTGGAAAGTCCCAGGGGTTGGAAGCTTCGAATCGCGAAAAACGACGGAAAACGGAGCTCCCGGGGCGAAACCGGAGATTCCGGGCTTCCAGGGTCGTAGGGGCTGGCGACCCTGGGCCAGGGTCGCAGGGGTCTGCGACCTTGGCCCAGGGTCGCGGGGCTCTGCGACCCTGGGGGAATTTTCCCCTTCGAAGCCCGTTTTACGGTCGTTTTGAGGCCTTTTTCCTTCGTTTTTTCTTCTGTATTTTTCTTTGACATTTTTGCTCATTTGTTGGCCTTATTCCCTTGTAGAAAAATTGATGAGAATCCTTGCAATTTGGGTTGCAAAGTTTCCAATTTTCCAGGAAAGCCGAAGACTTTGTCGCGCAGGGTTGCCGATTTTCCGTCAGAAGCTGAAACTGGGTCAAACGATGTCCGAATGACCTGAAATTTGAGGTGGACCCTCCTGAGCAATAAATAAGACCAACTATAGGCTTTTGTTTGAGTTTTGAAGCCGTATGGGGTCCCGTCGCCAGTAGGCTTGATTCTGCCGCGAGGTAGATGTCGCGCTTTGATGTGCGGTCAACCGATGTCCGATTGACTTGAAATTTGACAGGGAACCTATTGGAGTCATTTTGAGATGATCCACAGGCTCTGTCTTGGAAACCATGGTCCCGGGGAGCTCCGCCGCCGAGAGGCCTGATTTGGCTTCCGAGAGTCAAAGTCTGGTCAAATGTTGTCGAAATGACCTGAAACTTGACGTGTAGCCCTTTGTAAGCATTTTGAAGCTGCCCATGTGCTCTGTTTGATGAGTAATGGTTTCGGTGGTTTTCGCCGCCGAGAGGCTTGATCTAGCTGCTTGAGGGTTGATGTAGGGTCAAACGTTGTCGGTTTGACTTGGAACTTGACGTGGAGCCTTTTGGATGCATTTTGAGATCATCCACAGGCTCTGATCGGGAATTTGATGTCTCCGATGCTGTCGCCGCCGAGAGCTCCTGTTTAGCTGTCGGAGAAGTGAAGTTAGGCCAAATGTTGTCGAAATGGCCCGAAACTTCATGTGTACTCTTCTCTTGGCTATTTTGAAGGATCTTGCAGTTTTTGTTTGATTCTGACAAGATTTGGTTTTTTGGAAGCAGCATTGCCTATTTTGGTAGGCTGCGGCTTCATGTGGCTTGAAGAGGCAAAGTGACATTTTTAGTGCCAACAAATGCCCCCTCGAGGTACAACGACGAGTTGCTTAACCTTTGTAGTCAATGTGCCTCGAAGAGAATCTTGAAGGAGAGTCTCTGTCTTGACCAAGAGTCTTTGAGCATTTTTTTTTTTTTTTTTTTTGTAGAGTGGCCTTTTGAGCTTCCGGAGGAATTTTATGGTAGTGAAAGGAATCACACACCATCTCGAGGCAAAGTTTGAAGATGACATCAGGGATGTGGATTTGGGTTTTTGTTTTTGACCTTGTGACCTAACAAGCTGTATGTGGCAGGTTAGGGGGTCGGGTTTTGGTTTTGACCTTGTGACCCAACAAGTTGTATGTGGCAAGTTGGGGGATCATGATTTGGTTTTTGGTTTTGGTCTTGTGACCTAACAAGCTGTATGTGGCAGGTCAGGGGACCAGGATTTGATTTTTGGTTTTGGTCTTGTGACCTAACAAGCTGTATGTGGCAGGTTAGGGGACCAGGATTTGATTTTTGGTGAAATGTCAATTTCAAGATTTTTGCTCAATTTGGTATATGAGGCTGGATGGTTTGATTTTTGGAAGCTCATGGGGCTCGCAATTCTCTTTTTTTTTTTAGTGCCTAGTTGGGGCTATTTTTGCTGGAGGAGATGGAACACACATCAGGCCGCATTGTATTTTTCCGGCTTGTCAGATGGCGTTTGGAGAGCGGCTTGCTTTGGTGCCTGCTCTTTACTCCTACTTGTGTACCGAACTGCAGGCTGCTGCTTTTTTGGTTCGGCTTGGGCTCCCTATGAATAGGGTATTTTCAGCCCATATCTTTTATTCGTGGTTTGTATACCACTGTCCTGGCTTCCACCAGCTGGGTGCTGCACAGGATGATGATCCTCTGATGATTCGATTGGCTAAGGGAAAAGCCGTCTCCGAATCACTTTTGTTTGCCCGCATGAGGATCCGACGGTTCAGGGACGTCGAGATGGGGCAGTCTTCAATTAAGCTTTCTCCGGAGTTGCGGAAGAAGCTTTTGATTTTGGTGCCTCCCGAGACTCTACCAGAGCAGGGTCGGGAAGGCATTACTCTTTGACCAATGCAGAGAAGGAGTGGCTTTTCAGCATACGAGTCGGCACGATGGTGTACCGTAGACATCTTTTCGTCGACATCCAGCCGTATGTACCTTCTCGCTTTGCACTTCAGTTGGGCTTCTCTCAAGGCATTGTTGGAGCGCCTTCGAGTATGGTGAAGCGTTTTGGAGGTTTGCAGGATGGCAGAAATGCATGGGCTTTTTATAGTGCTAAAGACACTACTGCCACGATTTCTTATCCTGAGCTGTCGACTTTCCGAACTGCCGGCTTCACGAAGTGGTTCGCGGAGAGCTTTTTGGCATATCGGGGGCTTTCCAAGAAGGAGCTTGATGTAAAGCTGTCTTCGGGGAAAGGTACTGGAAAGTCGGATGGCGTCCGGCGAGAGGAAGTTTGGGCCTTCCTTTCTGGAGAGAAGCACAAGATAGGCTTTCTCGGTGACCAGGGCGTCATTGGTTCTGAAGCTGTTCGGGAAGTACCTGATGAGGCTTTGGAGCAGCTAGAACAGGAGGAAGCTGAGCTCGACGCTTGGATGCAAGCGGCACAGAGGCGAGCTTCCGTGGAGTCTACTGGCAAGAGCAGACCATCCAGTGAGGAGTCAAGTGGGAGACCTGACTCTGACAGTGGGGCAGGATCTTCTAGGAAGCGAGCCCACAGAAGTAAGAGGAAGAGGAGTCAGCGTCACACGGGGCGGGACGAAGACTCTCCTGATGTGGAAGTCCCTCTCACTGTCAATGAGGAGGTGCCAGGGGAAGCTGACGAACCTCCGGAGAAGAGGATTCGGGAAAAAGAGACCATCGGTGAAGGTATGATTCTTCCTTTTTCTTTTTCTGCTTCTTTCATGGGGCTTTCCATGTTCTGATTTGTTTTCTCACCCTGCTGCTGCTTTTTTTTTAGCAGAGGATGAAGACTTGGCGATGCCTGAGGTTCCTACCGATGAGGCGGTGATGGAGCCGGTTATGGCATCTGAAGAAGAACCGAGGGACTCTGGAATGATTCCAGAATCTCCAATTGGTATAACTTCTTTCGCTTTCTCTTTCTGTTTTTTTTTTTTTTTTTTTTTTGCCTGCGACTTGATTTGCTAACATTTTTCTTGTCAGCTGACTTGCCACAGGATTCCGATGACTTTGAACCATCAATGGACGCAAATGTTGATGATGCTTCCGATGAGTTCATGGAGGAAGAGAGTGTCCCGCCAGTCGTCGAAGAAGGTACTTTGTAGTGATGACCCTGATGATTTTTTTTTAACAGGATCATATTCATACCTTTTTGTGTTTCATTTGCAGGTTTTGAAGTGACAAAAGAGAGTCCATCGCTTTCTTCAGAACCAGAGCAAGGGATGCCAGAGGTCGATCCGGAGGTAGAGACTTCTACAACCAGTTCTGACGCGATAGAGGAGATACCTCGTGCTGAGATTCCTTCTCCAGTGGCTCCAAGTGGAAAGAGATCTTTTGTTACTCTTCCAATGGGACATGACATGAGCAGCCGATCAATGGAGAAGGGTGAATCTTCATCCAGTTCGTCTCTTCAATTTGCGAAGAAGGTGCTGGCTCGGTTTTGAGTTCTTGGATCGAGACTCTCTTTTCTGGACACCTGGATGCCGGATTTGGCATGATCCCACATGTACAGGAGATTCTCACTGATACCGAAGAGGTTGGTCTGGATGTCACAGGTGCCAGGGCGATCGTTGATAGGATCATTGCACTGGGTGACAAGTGGTTTGAGACCATGGATTTCCCTGACGACCAATTCTTCAAGGAGATGTTCTTGGACCCTGCTGATAAGGCTAAGTCTGACCTGAATGAGGCTACACAAAGCAAGAAGCAGCTAGTTCGGGAGAAGAACTTGGAAGAGCTAGCCATCATCGGATTGAGGCATGACCTTAACGTCCTTGATAGGGAAGTTGAGGAGGCCAGGAAACGTCTTAAGCATTTGAAGGCGTAAGTCGCTGCCAAGTGGGCTGCTATAACAGAGGCTCGTGACAGGGAGAGTGCTCTGATTCGCAGGGTTGCAGATGCCGGTCAAGTTCTCGAGAGGACTCTAGAAAACGAACAATGGCAAACTGCTGGGGAAAAGCTTCCCGGTGTAAAAGAAGGGTTACGGCATTCGCCAGCATCTCATGGCAAGTTCCTGAAGAAGCGTGCCTTGGAAACTCTGACGGCTGAGGCCAAAAGTTTGCTTGAGGAGCTGAAGCTTTGGCTGGAGACCATTTTTGGCTGAGCTCCTGAATTTTTTTTTTTGTAGCAGAAACTACTCTTATTTCTTTTGGTACCACATGTATATATTTTTTTTTGTACTTTTTTTTTTGCAGTGCTTGTGAACACTTTTTTTTTGGTACCACATGTATTTTTGGTACTCTTTGCAAGTACTCATTCTACAAAAGTTACTTTTTTTTTTTTGTTTTCCCTACGCTCACTTAAATCTTTTTGTGATGAAAGTAATTGCTAAATGGGATTTGATCAAAAGCTTTGTCATTTTGTGAAAATCTTTTGTCAAATGATTGTTTTGGTAGGGGAAACGAATTTGGCATGAAAGCCGGATTTTTGTGGCATTTACAGCCAGTTTGGTGGCATTGATAGCCAATTTGTGGCATTTATAGCCGGTTTGGTGGCATTGATAGCCGGGTTTTTTGAAAGCCAAGTTTTGGTTTGTCGGCGTGAAAGCCAATTTTTTGTGGCATTGATAGCCGGTTTGTGGCATTTATAGCCGGTTTTGACATGAGAGTCAGGTTTTTTTTTTTTTTTGTGGCATTTATAGCCGATTTGGTGGCATTGATAGCCGGTTTTGGCAAAAGAGCCAGGTTTTTGGTTTTCAAAAATGCAAGTATCGACTAAGAGTCGCCTCCCTGCTGAATGGTCTTGCAAGTATCGATGGAATGTCGCATCCTTGCTCATTCGGTTACGAGTATCGATGGAATTTCGCCTCCTCGCGGATTTGGGTGCAAGTATCGATGGAATGTCGCATCCTTGCTTTTCAAAAATTTTGTTTTGCGGGTACTGACTTGATGTCATTTTCCCCTTGATTTTTGAAATTTACGGTTTACTCGAACCTTTGGGTTGTGGATATCAACTGATATGTTGCGTCTCCACGGTTTTAGGTTTTTTTCGAACCTTTTTTGAAATTTGGGTTGTGGATATCAACTGATATGTTGTGTCTCCACGGTTTTTGGATTTTGCAAGTATCGACGAAATGTCGCTTCCCTGCGATTTTGGGTGCAAGTATCGATGGAATGTCGCATCCTTGCTCTTTCAAAAAATTTTGTTTTGCGGGTACTGACTTTGATGTCGTTTCCCCACGATTTTTGAAATTTGCGGTTTTTTCGAACCTTTGGGTTGTGGATATCAACTGATATGTTGCGTCTCCACGGTTTTAGGTTTTTTCGAACCCCTTTTTTTTTTAAATTTGGGTTGTGGATATCAACCGATATGTTGCGTCTCCACAGTTTTTTTTTGTTTGGGTTTGCAAGTATCGACGAAATGTCGCTTCCCTGCGAGTTTGGAAGTGTTGAACGTGGTTCGTATTCTTCCGATGGGTGCGAGTATCGACTAAGCATCGCTTCCCCGTGGTTTTTTTTTTGAAAAACCATTTTTTTTGTTTAAAGACACGAGGGTCGTAAATTTTGACCTAAAACCATTTGGCGGTAAAAGGCAGGGTGGACTAGGGTGGAAATCCCTGAATCCGGATTTTCATTTCAAACCATGAATTTTGGGTTCAAGGATCGAAAATTTTGGTCAAGTCAGGGAGGGGCTCCTAAACTTGGATTTTTTTTTTTTAACAATGAAACGATGAAAGTAAGCATTGTTTTTTGAGTTTCTTTAGAAATTTCGACATTTTGATATGAAAATTCTAAAGGAGTGGGTTTGATGAGCAAGTACCTGAAAATAGGCTTTTGCCGTGCAGGCATTGCTCTTACCCAGTTGGGTAAGTCTTCAAGGGTAGTACCGCTTTAAGAACTTGCCATTGATGGGCAGCATACACCTGTCGCCTTCCATGTTTAGGAGGGCATATGCGCCGTTTGGAGAAGACCTTGTCGATGACGTAGGGTCCCTCCCATTTTGGCTCAAACTTGCCTTTGGACTTGTGAGCGAAGACCATTGGTCTTTTTACCGCAAGAACCAAGTCACCCTTTTTGTAGGCGCGTTGCCTGACCTTTTTGTCAAAAGATCCTGCCATGCGTGCTTGGTAAAGTTCAATGCTTTGTCGAGCTTCGAGCCGTCTCTCGTCGAGATTGTCCAGCTCATGGAGTCGCAATTTGACATTGCTTTCTTGAGTCATGTCATTTTGTAGAGATACCCTCAGAGAAGGAATTTGTACCTCTAGGGGCACGACAGCTTCGCATCCACAGACCAAGGAGAATGGTGTGCTATGGGTTGGTCCTCGAACGGTGGTTCAATAGGCCCACAAGGCTTCAGACATCTTGTCGCTCATGTCTCTTTTGTGACTAGAGACCATTTTCTTGAGGATTTTGCAGAGTGTCTTGTTGAAGGTTTCTGCTAATCCGTTTACTGCCGGATTGTATGGAGTCGAAGGACAGCTTTGAATTTTGTATTTGTCGCAGAACCTGTAGAATCGATGATCCCGGAATTGTGGTCCGTTATCATGGACGAATCTTTTAGGTACGCCGAAACGACAAATGATGTTGGTGCGTAGGAATTGAAGGACTGATGAGGTCTTCATTTCGTTGAACGCAAATGCTTCTGACCACTTGGAAAAATAATCCGTTTCGGCGAAGATGAAGCGATGACCTTTGCTTGAAGGGGGAGAAATAGGACCTATGATGTCCATACCCCAGGCTTCGAAAGGCCACGAGATTGCTGGAGGGTGTAGCCATTCCGGAGGCATGTAAATGTAATCTCCGTGAACTTGGTATAGCTGGCAGCGTTTGGCAAATTGCATTGCATCAGCTACCATGGTAGGCCAATAGTAACCTAACCTTTTTATCTGATCATAGAGCTTAGGACCTGCCTGATGGGCTCCACAAAGACCAGCATGAACTTCTTTAAGTGTTTCTTCGGCCTCTTGTTGTGACAAATGAAAGTTTGAGGCTCGCCTTTGGATGCTTACCCGTTCTTTTGGATCTTCAGGTAGGATTCCGAACATAGTGTAATCAATGAACGGATCCCTCCAGTCGCCGATTGAAGGTTGAAGGATAGAGATCCGACTTCCAACCACTCGGTGGCATTCAGCAACTGCTTGGTGTGTGTTAAGAGGAGGGAGGATCCTTCTCTCGCACACTGTGATTTGCATGTTTCCCCCTTCCTGGATCGCCATTGATGCGGCAAGTCCGGCCAGGGCATCTACACGGATGTTTTCACCTCTACGAATGTGGGTAATGTGACAGATGTCAAACTTTTGCAGAAGCGATTGTGCCTTGTTGTAATAAGGCAGCAGATCGGGCTTCCTGACTTCATATATCTGATTCATCTGGTTGAAGATCAGTTGAGAGTCTCCAAAGACTTCCAGCATAGTGATACCGGATTCGATGGCGAGTTCCAATCCTAGGATCAGAGCTTGGTATTCAGCTGCATTGTTTGTGCATGGTTCCAGTAGCGAGAAAGCGTGTGGAATTATGTATTTGTCGGGGCTAACAAAGAGGATGCCAACTCCCGAGATCAGCTTTCTGTTTTCATTTGTCCTGGTTGCACCGTCAAAGTACATGTCCCAGGAGGCATTTGGTGAGGAAGTCTCCACGTTGTAGACAGGTTCGTCTGGGAGATCATCTCTGAGTGGAGAATCTTTAGGCAATGGATGCTCTGCGAGAAAGTCTGCTAGAGCTTGGCCTTTGATTGCTTTTTGTGGTACATACCTAATATCAAATTGTGACAAGAGGATGGACCATTTTGCCAGTCGGGCATTGAGAGAACCTGCCTTTGTGACAAGGACCTTCAAGAGCTTGATCCTCGAGACCAGGTAGACTGTGTTGGAAAGCAGATAGTGACGTAGCTTTTGTACGGCGAACATCACTGCAAGGCATTCCTTTTCGACTGGAGAGTAGCGATGCTCTGCACCTACTAGCATGCGGCTGAGGTAGTATAGAGCAGCTTCTTTTCTTTCATCATTTTCTTGTGCAAGCAGAGCACCCAGAGAGTGATCAAGGGCTCTTGTGTACAAGATGAATGGTTTCCCAGTGGTAGGAGCAGCTAACACTGGAGGTTTGGTTAGGTATGACTTGATATCTTGAAATGCGGCTTCACAGTCAGCATCCCAGACAAAGTTTACACCCTTTTTCATCAATCGAGAGAATGGACGACACTTCCCCGAAAGATTGGAGATGAACCGTCTGATGTAGGCCAATCTCCCTTGAAGCCCTTTTAGTTCCCTTAAGGTTCTTGGAGGGGGCATTTCTAGAATAGCCTTGACTTTGGTGGGGTCAAGTTCTATTCCGGCTTTCCGAACTAGGAATCCAAGGAACTTACCCGACGAGACGCCGAAGAAGCATTTCAGAGGATTCATCCGCAGTTTATGTTTGCGAAGTCGGAGGAAGACTTCTCGAAGATCTTTGAGATGGTCTTCTTTTCTTGTGCTTTTGACGGCGAGGTCATCAACGTAACATTCGACCGTCTTGTGTTGCATATCTTGGAATATTTTCATCATAGCCCTCTGATATGTGGCACCAGCATTTTTCAGACCAAATGGCATAACAGTATAGCAATATACGCCAAATGGAGTCCGAAATGATGTGTGTTTTTCATCCTCGGGATGCATCTTTATCTGATTGTAACCAGAGAAGACATCCATGAATGTCATTCGCTCGAATCCGCAGGTATTGTCAATCATCACCTCCGGTATGGGGAGCGGGAATTCATCTTTAGGGCAAGCGCCATTCAGGTCTCTATAGTCAATACAGACCCTGATCTGCCCAGTTTTCTTTGTCACGGGGACAATGTTGGCCAACCATTCTGGATGTTGTTCCTCACGGATGAAGCCGACGCTTTTGAGCTTTTGAACTTCTTGTTCAATTTTATCCATCACATCTGGACGGAATCTTCTTTGGCCTTGTTTGACAGGCTTGATTTCTTCTTGAAGATTGAGTTTGTGGACTGCTACTTTGGGGTCTAAACCAGGCATTTCAGCGTAGGACCATGCAAAGCAATCAACGAACTCACGAAGAAAAGCGATATACTCGGGTAACTCATCATCCTTTATATTCTTGCTTATGAATACAGGACGTGGGTTATCTGGTGTTCCCAAGTCTATCTTTTCAACAGGATCTTCTGTTAGAAGGTTCGAGGGTGGTTCCTCCACAATATTTTCGGAGGCTTCCAGCTCAACAAAACCTTCTGGGATTCCAAGGACATTTGTAGACCGAGGGTTTGTTCCTTTCCACGGGTCTTCTTGATTGGTGATCTTCTCAAGGCTTGCTATGAGATGGTCCCAATCGCCTGTCGAAACTGGGTCGAAGTAAGGTACTTCTTTTGGAGACGAGGGCTCTTCTGGGTCAGAATAGCACAAGTCTGTATTATCGGACGATTTCTCTTTATCATCAGAGAAATCGTACCAATTGGATGAGCTTCCTGGATCTTTGTCAGGTAACTCTTTAAAGAGATATCCAGGTAGATCGATGTCTTCATGGACTTGAGATGTTGAGGCTTGGTCGGTAAAACGACTTTTAAGCTTTTGTGTCAACTATCTCAGAGGAGTGTCGGGATCATACCCTAACCCATATGAAGACTTTTCTACATGACCGTAGAGTCTCCAATCTTCCAGCTGGCTTTTGGTCAAGGCGGGCCCCAATGGCGTGAGAATACCGCGTCTTTCTCCCAAACCGACTGGGTTTTGAGCGTCATAACCCATTCTCTTCATAATTGCTTGTGCCACAGGACTATATAGAGATAGCTGAGGCATACCTTCATTTTGGAAAGGTTCCAGCATGGAGTTTGATGAAGAAGCGTCCGATCTATGGAAGAAGATCGGCTTTTTCTTTGGTGATGTTGCCGGAACAACAAAGGAAGCATACGTAGGATCTTCTACGTCAGCAGGTGTCTTCATCGGAGTGAGAGCAGGCTGAACTTGTTGAGTGTCAGCTTGGCTTGACGAGGTGTCGTCTTCTGGCTCTGAGTCCGAATCCGTGTCTTGCTTGATAGACACGAAAGAGACAACAAATTTGCCCCCAGGCTTTTGCTTTGCCTTCTTCACTCTGGTTGTGATGACCAAAGGTTTTGAAGATTTGAGGGAGATGACGAAGGGAGGTTGACTGCTCTCTTCGGATTTACCGGAGTGTTTGTTTTCTTCCGGTGATTTTTGAGGAGCCTTGCCTTTATCTTTCTGGAGATTTTCAGCAAAGGGTGCTATTTCCTCTTTTTCTTCTTTTTTGCCTTCATACATTTGGGAGTCTGCGAAGTGGACTTCTTTACCTTTGAAGGGTCTTCTGTCCGCAAACACTCGATGTACCATGCCGTCGTCGCCGACGAACTTGATGCATTGATGTAGAGTTGAAGGGACAACACCATTCTCGTGTATCCAGGGGCGTCCAAGAAGGATGTTGTAGCATGAAGGGGTTTTTATTGCATACACAGTGACTTCAGAGATAAGATCACCGATCTGTAATTTGAACCTGATTTTGCCGATAGGCCTTTGAGTACTCCCATCGTATCCAAAGATAGATACAGATGTGTGGCTTAGCTTGCTGGGTGGGATGCCCAACTCTTCGAGAGCCGAAGTGGAGATGAGGTTGAGTGCAGAACCTGGGTCGACCTGAACTCTGTGTATATGCATTTCCTTGATGTACCCTGTGAAGTACAGGGGTCGGTTGTGCCTTGCTTCGCCAAGTAGGAGGTCGTCCTTTGTGAAGGCGATGGTTGCACTGCCTGCTTTTTGCACCGAGAGGCATTCAATGCATGATCCCTCAGTTTTCTTTTCTCCCTTTGAGGAAGTTTCAGAGTTTTTGACCCGGTAGTCCATTTCAATTTGGAGGACTTGCGGGGCATGTTTGTCGACATCCTCATTCAGAGATTATCACGAGTGCGTGGAGACATTCGTAATAAATCCAGGATGTGTAGTCGTGCAGGTATGTGTTTGAAGTGCTCGATCAAGTCATACTTGAAAGCCTCCTTAGGGCCTGCATGTTCATCATTGTTGCCACTGGGGGCGCTTACAACATCTTTTCCCGAAGGATTTACATAAGTAAAGGAAGATTGGTTGTAATTTTTGTGGTAGTCCCGGCCCGAGCGGGTGCCTCTACCAACTTTGAGAGCTTCTTGAGAAGGGTCTTCGCTTGGAAGATTGTCCTCAGGATCAAGAGGCTGTCGTTTCTCATTTACTAAGGATGCGTCTGCAGCAGAATTGCCATCCTCAGTGATTGTGTTGCATGGAGCATTTTCCGGGAGCGAGTCCTGAACAGCATCCAGCAGCTTTTCTTCTTCGTTGACCCATCCATCATCCCAAGTTGGGTTTTCTTCATGATGATGAGTCGGGAAGAGCGTGAGTTCTGAAGTCACAGTCTCAGGGGACGAAGCCTGAGAGGGTGTCATCTCTGTGAAAGTCACCCGAGACGAGGTAGCCCCAGAAGATATGGTGCTAGGTGTCGCCGGTGTGTAAGTGATCTCATCAGATGATGCATCGGAAGAGCTATAATCCCGAATTATCACATTACAGGCAGCTCTTAAAGGAGACGTTGTCTGCTCGGAGTCAGACTCATCCTCAGATGTAAGAGGATCGTCTACCCAGCAATTTTCTCCATTTTCAGGAGTTGAGGGAGGAGGTACCTGGTGGGCTTCAGGGACTTCCGGCTCTGGATTGTGAGGAATCTCGTTGACGCGGTCTTGCTCTTGTTCCAGAGCGAGATGCTGCAAGATCCTCGCATATTCTTCAAGATCAGGCATGGGAGCCAAATCTTCTTCTTCGTCTGCTCTTTGTGGCTCAACATGGTTGATTTCCACTGGAGCAACGACGGGTGCTGGCTCAACAGCATTTTCTTGTATAGCCTCTTGGTCTTCCTCATCATCAGACCAGGATCCTTGTGGCTGTAAGGGGTTATACCAGATTACTGGCATAAGGTGAGTTTCAGGAACCCATTCTTCGTCGGAGAGATACTCTCCTATTTCAAGAGATTCCTCCCACTCGCCGGTGTAGTTGGGCTCGAATCCATCGTCGGTGTCGCTGGACTCGTATCCATCAATGGAGAATCCAACTACCGAGTTGCAAGAGTATGATGCCCCCTGCATAGCTTCTTTTTTGAATCGAGGTGGCATGAAATCACTGAGAGTGAAGTTTCTTACCGCCTTTGAAGTCTCTGGAAGGGACGTTTCTGTTGCCCCGAGTGAAGTGGTAGAGGAGGCCTCTGCCTTTTCATTGACTTCTTGTTTTGGCTGGGTCTTCTCTTGCCGTTTGAGCCTGAGGAGATGTTTCCTAGCCTACCTTCGCTGTTGAGCTGTCGGCTTTATTTTTACGATCTCCCAGTTTTCATCTTCCAGGAGATCGGGATGTACCCATATGGGTTGTCCGTCTGGTGTCGGGTAAGGAACCAACACTTCGAACGTTTGAATTCTTTTTATCACCTTGAAGGAAGTGGTGATCTTCTCTTCTGGTGATTTTGGTGTTTGTCCACGTGACACCATGTTGACAGAGGCAGACCCATAGTTTTTGTCAAAGGTGATGACTCCATTTTTCCACATCTCGTTTATCTTCTCTCTCACAACAAAGCATTGATTGAGAGGATGCGAGACCATCTGGTGGTATGGACAGTACCGAGGATCGTTGGTTTTGCCAACATCGCCCGGTCTTTTGGGTTCAGGCAAGGTGAGCTTGCCGTTTGCCACGAGAGCCCCGAAGATTTCGTCAACATCTTCATCGAACGGGTATTTCTTTTCTACTCACTCTTTGAAGGCATCAGAGAGTTCAGGTCTCTTACCTGCAGCTCTGTTTTCAACTTTCTTTGGTTGCTGAGGAGCTAACTTGGTTTGCACATTGAGGACCTCTTTTTTCTTTGGTTTAGAGGTTACAATGGCGGTTGGCTCTTTTCTTGATGACTTCTGACTGTTGAGGTCTTTAATCACCGTTTCAGCTTCCATAGAAGCTTCCAAGAGTTCTCCCAGGTTTTTTGATTTGTTGCCGATGATCATGGAGCGGATTCTAGCTCTCATGTTGTTTCGGCAGATGTCGACTAGCGACGCTTGTGGCAGTACATCTGAGCATTTGTACGCCATTGCTTTCCACTTGTGAATGAAGTCGTATGTTGACTCATTCTCCCCCTACTTCAGGCTACAAAGCTGAGCCATAGTAGCGGGATGATCCTCACCTTTGAAGTGAGTCAGGAAGCGTGTCTGACTGAGCTGGGGCTCATTCTTTTTGATGAAGAGCTTGAGGAAGGATCGCTCTGCCGTCCTTGGCTTGAAGGAGCAGGGGATTCTTTGTGATGTCTTCGTGTCCTGGAGACGCTACGAGTCACCGGACGTCGGACATGGATTCTGGATGCTAACTTTTGGCGTCTTCTGGTTTTTCCAACCATATGGACAGCAGCAACTTGGTCGGGTCTTTCTTTTTCGACCCATTTTTGAGAGACTTGAAGTGTAGGAGGCTGAGTCCTTTGCTTCTCTAGTCTCTTTTGTCGGTACGACGCACGGCGGCGTACACGACGAGCAGCTTGAGCTTCGGTCAGCTCTGGCTGGGCTCTGACGATGAAGGATGTGCTCCCTCGGGCGCAGCAGCCGAGCCTGTCTTCTTTGTAGCTAGGCAAGGACAGGATCCGGACCCGGTCCTTTGCCTGTTTCAGCGAAGCTTTGAATTTTTCAAGTTCGGCCCCTGTAGAGATAAAGGGTCGAACCGAAGGAGTGTAGGCCTTAGCAGGTGCTTGTAGAGGCCTGGTGATGCATGATCTGATTTTGGGCCTATAGGAACAAGCCGGCTCATGCTGGGTTGACTTGGGAGTCAGGTTGGAGATAGGTCTCTCCTCTTTCATGTAGGCAAGAGGGTAGAACTAGTTCTCCTTGAGTGGGGCCAGGTATGCTGGCTTGGTGGATGTTTAAGACCTTCTTTGTTTTGGTGAAGGTCTTGGAGACCAAGTCTTGGGATAGGTCTGGTTGTTTGTGGGTCGAGGCTTCGCGGGGGTGCCGCGGGCTTCGGGCTTTTGGGCGCTCGCCTTTGGTGTCACGGGAGTGACACGTTGAGAGGCGATCTTCTGCTTTTTAGCAGGCGCAGCTTGTTCTTTGGGAAGTGGGAATGGTCCCAGCGTCCCCAAAGAAGATAGTCCGGGGAGTCGAGGTCGACCCGGAGTTCGGAGAGTTGCCGAGGGAGTTGACGCTTCGGCAGCTGACAAGGCGCTTATGAGTGCGCGCGCTTTGCTTTTGTTGAAGCATGAGTTGGTGCTTGTTCTCATCGAAGATAATGGTTAAGGCTGCCATTGTTAGTTTCGAAAAAGTTATGAAACAAGACCACATCCATTAGTAATCACAAGAATATGATGATCATAAATGGGGAATTCTATGATTTTGTCTTTTCAAATCGCTCAAGGGATATGACCCAAGCGACATGAAGAAGGCAAAAAGCCATAGATGGTACAATTGTTCTGACAGCAAGTATGGTGAGCCCAGAATGAGCGTTCCAGTGACTGCTAAAAGCAATTGTAAACCTAAATTCGACTTATCGAGAAGCAGGGCTTGCTCGAGGTAAGACAAATATAAGGTTGGAGTTACAAATGTGCCGGTCGCAAATACAGTAGACCCTGAAAGGGCGTACCAGTATTGCTAGGCACAAATGTTGGAAATCGCATCCATGAGATGGGATTCTCTTTTTTTTTTTTTGAAATGTCAAGATTGGATTCATCAAAGAGAGCAGATGGTATTCCGATCCAAATACGGGCTCAACCCGCGAGCACCATTACCCAGAAGGGAAGGAACCATAATTTCTCGGATCTGAATCTAAAATGACGAGAGTTTTTTTTTTTTTTTTGAAGATTTTTTATTTTAAGATTTTTTTATTTTTTTAAATTTTTTTTTTATTTTTTTTATTTTTATTTTATTTATATTTTTTTTCTTTAAGATTTTTTTTGAAAATCTTTTTTTTTATTTTTTATTATTTTTTTATTTTGATTTTGATTTTTTTTTTGTTTAAGATTTTTTTTTTTGAAAATCTTTTTTTTTTTTTTTTATTTTTTTTATTTTTAATTTTGATTTTTTTGTTTAAGATTTTTTTTGAAAATCTTTTTTTTTATTTATTTTTAATTTTGATTTTTTTTTGTTTAAGATTTTTTTTTTGAAAATCTTTTTTTTATTTTTTTTTTATTTTAGATTTTTTTTAATTTTTTAAGATTTAAAGACGAGAGAGTACACATAGGCCTCCTAACCCGGTCTTATGAAACCTCAATTGATAGAATTGCCCCCAGGTAAGGGTAGGATTACTTAATGAACCCGTTTGGAGGACCCTTGCCTAGAACAGTCAAGCTGTCTCCACACTCTGGACTAGGCTTTTCTTGAATCAATCGTGATCAAAGAACGCAATTGGTTTAACCTTAGTGGTCTATGTCTTTTTATTTATTTATTTAATTTTTTTTTAGATCCCTAACAGACTCATCGAAGAGAAACGATGGCCCAATCCCCGATCCGAACACGGGCTCAACGATTTCCGCGAGCACACATGCCCAGAAGAGAAAGGATCAAAGTTTCTCAATTTTGAATCCAAAACGAGAAATTTGATTTTTTTTTTATTTTTTATTTATCCCTGACAGATTCATCGAAGAGAAACGATGGCCCAAATCCCATTTCGAACAGGCTCAACGATTTCCGCGAGCACACGAACCATAGGAGAGGATCAAAGTTTCTCAATTTTGAATCCGAAACGAGAAATTTGATTTTTTTTTTATTTTTTTTTGAAAAGAGAAAGAGTGGAAATAAATTCGAAGAATTAGAAATTTCCAAAAAATCCCATCTCGTTTTTTTTAGATGCGAAATCCAACATAGGCCACCAACTAGAAAGTAGCCAAGGAATCTGGAAAAGAAGTATAAGCATAGAGCAAAAATATGGTATGCAAATATTTCATTTCCAAAGCATCGTGTTCTCAAATGAACGAGTCCCACCGGGTGTGCCAGCTTGATGGACAGCGACATTCGGCGCCAGGATGCTACCGGGGTCGGCAGGCGTGGGAGCTCGTTGGCTACGACCCTTTCGCGCCCGTGGGGGCCGAAGGCGTGTATCAACATTTTTTTTGGGTGGGTGTGCCAGATTTTCTATTTTACTTGGAATTGCAAGTGGTGATCCGGAGATCGACCTTCGCAAGTAAAAAGGAAATCAACTTCTTTCAAGTTTTCCATTGCACATATATTTAAGAAAAGAGACATTTTCTTGATTTGCCGTGAAAGGCGGTTTTTTTTTGCATTTATAGCCGATTTTGTGGCGTTTATAGCCGATTTTGGCATTTATAGCCGATTTTGGCGTTTATAGCCGATTTACAATTCTTATCAATAATGAAAGACAAGAGTTGTGATTTTTTTTGTCTCTTTAGAAAAATACAAACTAAAATAAAAAGCAAGAAAAGGAGGATCTAACTTCTCAGGAGATTGTGGGGGACTCGTTCAGATTGACGGTCGCAAGCCATGTGTGGGCTTCGCCATCATCCATGCAAATGAGAACAGTGGATGCTCTTAATTCGCTTGGCTTGATTATAATCTCAGATTTTTAGAGGACAAAGACCAAGAGGAGGTCCTATGTCCAATAAAAAGCTAAGTAGACGGGCTGAAAAGCCACGTCTAAGCCATTTGGAAGCAGGAGGAGAAGGCGAAGGACCTTGGGGGGGAGGTACCCCCCAAGGGACTTTTGTCACCTTGTAGTGGTGGCCGGTGCAGAACTTCAGCAGAGTTTTTCTCTCTTTTTCTTTCTCTGGATTTTCTGTGTTTGATCCGTCTGGATTCGATTCTCTTCTGTATATGAGCTCTGGATTCTTTCCGATCTATGGATTTCAATGGAATGCTCTCCTATTTATAGGCTTTTGGTAGCCATTTAGGAGAGCTTTTATGGGCTTTAATTGCACTTAAGCCGCATAAATGGAGGAGTTACAGGGTTTAATTCCTTTATTTCGTAACTCCTGGATCTTGGCTTCTGATTCGCCGGTGGAGATTGAGGGCATTTAATCGCCTTTGATCGCCATGATGGGAGGAGTTTCATGGGTTAAATGCCATGAATCAATTGACTTGTAACTCCCAAATGCTTGCTTCTGATTGGGCCGTCCAATAGAATGAGTTAATGACTGCCATAAAGCTAGCCAATTAACCACATTAATTGGTCGCCGAGCAGTCGAAGAGTCGCGGGCCGTGCCGTGTCTTCTGGAATTCTTCTGGCGATGATCATCGATGGATCTTCATGCTGATCGACATCGGATGAACATGTAACTTCAGACATTGATAGCTAAGAGCAGGCCGGTGACATCTGTCCTGTCGATTTTTCGATCGATCGGGCGGAAAGCACACTTTTTTGGTCGACCGGTTGGCGATCAATGTTAATTTTGATACTTTTGGAGGTTGACCCGTGATTTTGACGGATGTCGGAGGATTTGGCGCCTCAAAAGTATGAATTTTGGAAAGTCCCAGGGGTTGGAAGCTTCGAATTGCGAAAAACGACGGAAAACGGAGCTCCCGGGGCGAAACCGGAGATTCCGGGCTTCCAAGGTCGCAGGGGCCTGCGACCCTGGGCCAGGGTCGCGAGGGTCTGCGACCCTGGGGGAATTTTCCCCTTCGAAGCCCGTTTTGCGGTCGTTTTGAGGTCTTTTTCCTTCATTTTCTCTTCTGTATTTTTCTTTGACATTTTTGCTCATTTTGTTGGCCTTATTCCCTTGTAGAAAAATTGATGAGAATCCTTGCAATTTGGGTTGCAAAGTTTCCAATTTTCCAGGAAAGCCGAAGACTTTGTCGCGTAGGGTTGCCGATTTTCCGTCAGAAGCTGAAACTGGGTCAAACGATGTCCGAATGACCTGAAATTTGAGATGGAGCCTCCTGAGCAATAAATAAGACCAACCATAGGCTTTTGTTTGAGTTTTGAAGCCGTATTGGGTCCCGTCGCCAGTAGGCTTGATTTTGCCACGAGGTAGATGTCGCGCTTTGATGTGCGGTCAACCGATGTCCGATTGACTTGAAATTTGACAGGGAACCTATTGGAGTCATTTTGAGATGATCCACAGGCTCTGTCTTGGAAACCATGGTCCCGGGGAGCTCCGCCGCCGAGAGGCCTGATTTGGCTTCCGAGAGTCAAAGTCTGGTCAAATGTTGTCGAAATGACCTGAAACTTGACGTGTAGCCCTTTGTAAGCATTTTGAAGCTGCCCATGTGCTCTGTTTGATGAGTAATGGTTTCGGTGGTTTTCGCCGCCGAGAGGCTTGATCTAGCTGCTTGAGGGTTGATGTAGGGTCAAACGTTGTCGGTTTGACTTGGAACTTGACGTGGAGCCTTTTGGATGCATTTTGAGATCATCCACAGGCTCTGATCGGGAATTTGATGTCTCCGATGCTGTCGCCGCCGAGAGCTCCTGTTTAGCTGTCGGAGAAGTGAAGTTAGGTCAAATGTTGTCGAAATGGCCCGAAACTTCATGTGTACTCTTCTCTTGGCTATCTTGAAGGATCTTACAGTTTTTGTTTGATTCTGACAAGATTTGGTTTTTTGGAAGCAGCATTGCCTATTTTGGTAGGCTGCGGCTTCATGTGGCTTGAAGAGGCAAAGTGACATTTTTAGTGCCAACAAAGTAGGATTTCTAATAGTAGTAATAGTAAGTTACTAATTGTTATGGAAGTGAGACTTTTATAATAATTAGAAAGGAGAGAGTTACTAATTTGTAATGGAAGTTGGACTTCTAATTAATTATTAGTAAGAAGAGGAGTTGTCAAAAGGCTATAAAAGGGAACACAAACCCCCTTGGACGTCCACTCTCTCTATCTCACTCTTGGAATTCACGCCCAAGGCTCCTCATTGTGCAAGTGTTGCAAAATTTTCTCTCTAGTTCTCTTCTAGTTCCTTGGAGTTTCAAGTTGGGTTTTCTCTTGAAGTTTCCACCAATCTTCTTGAGAAAAGAGATCTAATAGCGGGTCATAGCGTGGAAGACAATTAGGTCTTAAAGATCCTAATTAGGTACAAAGAAAGAGTTTCTTCAACTAGCAAGTCTTCTTCTCCATTAGAGTACTACCAGGCTCCAAATGTATAATCTACTTTCTATTTGTTGTGGGTTATTTTGGTTGCATGGTGTTGCTGATTTCTTTCTTTTAGATAGAGTTTATTGCTATACTTGATTGATAACATTGAGAGATTGCATCCTAGATATGGTTTATGGCCTTATGGGTACTTGATCCCTGAGTCAAGTGGGTCAAAAATTTTTGAAAACCTATCCACGAAGCCCACCTACTTCCAACAGCGGGCCCATCAGCCAGGGCCAAAACTCTATGAAAGGACAAGACGACGAGGTTATTACTAGCCAACCATGGTTCGGGATTCAATGGAACTCTCCAAGAGATGCGAAGAATGCTAGAAGCACGTGAACTACATACACTGTGCGCCATAACCAGTACACCCGACCGTCCCCTCTTGACCTTTGACGTGGGGAATCGACGTCATTCGACCCATCACCCCGCCCTCTATCCAGGGTCACCGATTCATACTTGCCATTACCGACTATTTCAGCAAATGGACCGAGGCTATCCCACTCAGCGAAGTGAAAGCAACGAACCTTATTGATTTCATGAAGAAAAACTTACTGTACAGGTTCTGAATACCCAAAAGAATCATCAATGACAACGGTCCCCAGTTCCGAGATTACCTTTTCTAGAGGTTGTGCAGAAAACTTGGAGAGCCATCGCTCCTCCCCCTACAATCTAGGAACAAATGGCTTAGTGGAGGCCTTTAACAAAACAATATATTTAAAGTTCTCAAAAAGAAATATCCAAGAATAGGAGGGAGTGGAGCGAGCAACTATCCAAAGTGCTATGGGCATATCACCTGACCGTTAGAGGCCTAACGTGCGCGACACCATTTTCTTTGGTGTATGGGATTGAGGCAATGCTCCTGGTTGAATTACAACTCTCGAGCCTACGCATAGCCATGAGCAATCACCTGATAAAGGAGACAAAGGACATGCTAAGAGTGAGAGAACTCGAGATGAAACACGGTTGGAGGCTAGGCAAAACATCGAGCTGTACCAGGCAAGATCTTTGCCTCTTTTCGATAAGATGGTCAGGCAGAGGTACTTCAAAAAGGGTGATCTTGTCCTCAAAGTCAGAAAACCCATGAGGACCACATTTAAGTCAATCGAGAAGTTTGAGACTAAGTGGGAGGGACCCTACGTGGTAGATACCATCTATGCCAACGGTGCTTACCACTTAAGGGATTAAACGGGGTCAGGCAAGAACTGCGAATCAACGACAAGTTCCTTAAGAAATACTATCAGTAAAAGAAAAGAAAAGGTGCTTTGAAGAGCCCATTTACCCATTAACTTAATACTCCCATTTTTTTATTATTTTTTAGTATAACAAACTCCCTCATATAAAGGTGACGGGCCAATCAGACCCGATGACGCCTGAGAAAGGCAACTTGCCTGAAAAACGTAACTCACCTGAGGAGGCAAACAACCTACAAAAGGCGACCCGCCTGAAAGGGCATCCTGTCCAATAAAGATAAGGTGGATAACGCAATATGCTCATAAGGGCTAACCACAAAGCGTGCAGAGAACGCCCTGAAGCAGGGATAACCAAATGCAGCCGGAGTAGACAATCCCCGAAAATAATAATAATAATAAAAATAATAATAAAAAACGGGGAGGGGTGTCAAAGACCCCGACAAGGATGGCACCTTCGTACCACATAGACAGACATGACCGAAAGGCTAAACATTTGAGCGCCAAAGTCACAACTTACTCAAGAGTAAATGGCCTCAAATTACAACCTTTCCAACAATTACACAAAT
The DNA here is from genome assembly GCA_028538565.1 of Umbellularia californica. Classification (NCBI taxonomy): domain Eukaryota; kingdom Viridiplantae; phylum Streptophyta; class Magnoliopsida; order Laurales; family Lauraceae; genus Umbellularia; species Umbellularia californica. The sequence goes on along the minus strand of JAPQWN010000005.1, from coordinate 34,089,720 downwards.
AACAAAAAAAGAGAGAGAGAAGAATTATGACGACGAAAAGACAGTCGGGCAAAAAGTGCACTTGCTTCATTAAAAAAAAGGGAGGAACCAGCACCCATACAATGATGAACTTATAAAGGAGAAAAAAAAGAGAGAGACAGAGGAGAGTTAGAACAAAAGACAGTAGAAAGCAGGCAAAAGGAGTAATGACCGCGGTGCAACTGGAGTAAGTGGAGATGGTCTCGGGATCCGACTAGCCCGGTCAAGAAGAGTCCTAAAACTCCTTTCAACATTTTGCTGAAAATCCCTACCGACGGTGACATCGACACCATATCCAAGCCTAAGAGGAACACCCCGGGCAGCAAAACAATGCATTTCGTCAGAACGCTGAAGTAACCCGTCCATCTAATGAACCATCTCCCACTATCGATCCTCTGTTGTGGCAAAACGTCTACATGGCCATTACAACCTTGCAACCGGCCACGGAGCCTGCGAATTGCCTCCCTCGCCTCGGTCAACTGCTGCTCCATGATCACAAGATTGCGGTTCAGATCCACTAATTCAAAATGGGAGTTCAGAGACTCCCACGAGATTATGTGAACGGCCAGAAGTTTGTCTGTCATCCCCTCCATCACCCCAACCACGCTGGCCAAAAAACTGATAAGCCAAAGCAAGTTCTCAACGTGAAGGGTACCTTACCCAGTTCTCCTCAGCATGCCAAGATACGGGGTCAGATGTTCAGGCGCCCGGCAAAGCTCATCCGTATACCAGTCAAACATATTACGGAAAAGAGTCCACGCATGATCAAACAAGAAGTCCCCCATCTTAGGAAGAGAATTCAATCCACTCTCGGAATATGTGTTGTTTCCAGTACTGGACATTTGGGAAGGGCGAGGGCAGCAAATGACTAATAAAATATATATATGTAGAAGAAAAGAGAAGGGAGGAGACACCGGCTTCTTGAAAGACAAAAGGGGTGAAAAGATAACCCCTCCTTTATATAGGGATGCGACTACTACGGAGGCAAGCGCCCTACGAGGTAAGTCTAATCGCCTCCCTTGAAAGCCCGGCCTCCTTGAACCCCACGCACAAAGGCAAAGAAAAGGAGAAGCTGAAATGATTTCCCGCCTACGCACGATTAGAGTAACTGCAAAGGCAACCCCGATTCAACACAAGAAGATCCTAAACAGTCGCATCAATGCAAGAACTCCCAAAGATGGGAGCTTTTATGAAGAATGATGCCTCGATTCCTTCACTGTGGAAATATGACCCACGAGGTCACACCGCCACGAAACCTCGCCGAGGCAGGGGTCATGTCGCGACCTTGGAACGAGACCCGGGCTCGCGACGCAGTGAATTGCATTAATAGAACATAATAAAACATACCGCTTGTCTTCCCAAAGGTTTCAGCGGTGAGGATCCCAAGACACGGATCGAGCTCACACGAATAGGTATGCGGAAGTGTGTAGCAAAATGAATCATACAGATTTAACATAAAGAGATGTATCATAAATAAGGCATCAAGGCATGATATCGAAAAGGAGTGTCAACAGGCAAACCTATCTTGATATAAAGTTTCATAGTTAAACAAAAGTATATTAATTCAAAATACATGTCCCAGAGAGGCCAACAAAGGCTAATACAACAAAAGATCACTAAAGATAACCCAAAACTAGATGAACGAGAAGTCACGATCCCGCCCGGCGTCTAGATGACGTCGTCGGGTTGCCACTTGTGTGCTGGGAGTGGCTCAAAAGCCTCCTCCGGGCACTCTTCGTCACACGCGATACCTCCTGCACCTGGACACCAAAATAAAATACATCAAACACGACGGTTTGGCAAATAAACAATATAGGCATGAATACGAAAAATAATGTTAAAACAGTTCAAGATTTTGAGTACGCATTTCAAGTTTACGAAACTAGCACGAATACTTATAATATCATGAAAAGATAAATCCACATTGAGCTCATCCTTTCTCTATCATGTAAAATGACAAGAGCAAGCACGCATGAAACACGACACGCAAGACACGATCCCACGCTACACGAGGTAAACGGGGAGGCCGGCCGCGGAACCGAAATACGAACACGCACGATGTGTAATATAATACACGACTAGTCTGCAGACAGTCCACATGTTTAAGGACCCCCAGGTAGTGGATCAAGCTAAAAGGGTAGTCCAAGCTCAGTGGTATTCACTTATATCATGAATGCACAAAACATGGCGATATACGTTCGAGAACACGACAAAACAAGAGGGAAATCATTTATTAAACACGACACGTTAAGACTAGCAAAATAGCATAGTGTAAATGCTTAATGAAATTAAGAAATGATTCCCTTTTTTATTCTTGAAACACATCTTGAAACATGTCTTAGATACAAGCTTATACTTGAAATTCAAACGAAAAACAATGATGCATGGAGCATCAAATCAAGAGTTCAAACATAAATCTATCAAGCATAGGCTAAGACTAATCTTTGACCCTTGTGAAATTGAAACCCAATGTTGGAATTTACATAGTTTGATGTCCCCGAACGTAAGGTACATTTTGGAATTCCAATTTACACAACGTCAATTAGAAGTCTAAAGCATAGTCTAGTTTTCAAATTCCAAGAAATTCAGAAAAGGATTGAAAATCCCAAAACTGGGTCAGGTTCGCTCGAGCGGTCATACATTCGCTTGAGCGGACCCCAGACAGAAGTATGTCAGCTCGAGCCAACCTAAGGGTTCGCTCGAGCGGACGGGTTTCTGTCCGAAACCCTTCAAACAGAGGCATGTTCGCTCGAACGGACCCAGTGGTCGCTCAAGCGAACAGGCTTCTGCCTGAACGCGACTGAGTGCAGAAACTGCACTTCTCTTCATACATTTCTTGCATTTTTCTTCCTTCTTTTTCTCACCTCTGAACCCAACAAAACCCCTGAGCCACATGCTCACCAAGGGTCAAAAACACAGTCAATCACTCATTCCCAACCAAAACCATGCATAGCTTACAATCTATCATTTAACACAAAAATTAGGGTTAAAAACCCAAATGTCATAAACATGCTCAAAAAGCCTAGAAAGTTTACTTGCCTCAAATCCAAATGCCAAGCAAAACTTAACAAGAGGGGAGATCCACGAAATCTACACAAAATCCCCAAAATAGAGCACACAAAAATCACCATTTGGTCATTACAAACCCCCATTTCGAAAATGGGTTTGAAAACATGGAAAATAAGCTCTAAATGAGCTAAAAGAACATCAAATGAAGAGAGGAACAAGAGCCCTAACCTTGAGCTAGTTGAACAAGGAGAAGAGAGCTAGAAGATGATGAATAGTGTCGGGGATTTGGCTCAAAACGTGTCCAGCTGTAGCTTGAGAAGAGAGGAAGAGATTGACGAAGTCGGATCGGTGATCGGAGCTCTCTTGCTAGGTCATTCAAGGAGAAAGAGATCAAAAAGGAAAAACTTCTTCTCTTCTTCACTCTAGGTCAACTATTGCAGGAATTTGGAAAAAGGGAAATGAAGAGAAAGAGGGCTTATATAGTGTCTGGAAGTGGGTCCCAAAGCAGTCAAACTTGAAACGATTAAAACATGGTCTTGTGGACCCCGGACGATCGTCGAAAAATCTAGTTTCGAAAAAGTATACTTTTGACATGGTTTCACGACTTCGAAAATTGTGCCCAGATTTAGCATGAAAAGACAGATTTACCCCTTTTTGGGCCAAAACTTGGGTTTCTGGGCCTCAAATACATGCAGGCTAAAAATGAAAGTTGTCATAAATAATAAAACTATTCAAGAGAATTAAAAATCATGATCAAACAAAAGATCTAGAACGAAAACCCATTCTTACACGTGTACTTAGGGGGTCCCCGAGCGTGTCTGACTCATACTAAACGTCCTCAAAATTCCCAAAGCTATAATCCAGACTAAGTCTAATCACATTCTAACCCAGCTAGTACTAAGACTCACTTAAGACTAAACACTCACTTAATTAGTACTAATCGAGTTGGTCTGGGTTGGGGTCTAACAGGTCGCACGCCTAACCCTATGGAAATATGGCCCACAAGGCACCACGGAACCTCGCGGAGGCAGGGGTCGCTCGCCTAACCCCGTCGATATATGGCCCACAAGGACACACCGCCACGGAAGCTCGCGAAGGCAGGGGTTGCGCAAATGACCCTGTGGAAATATGGCCCACAAGGTCACACTGCCACGAACCCTCGTGGAGGTAGGGGTCGTACAAATGGCCCTATGAAAATATGGCCCATAAGGTCACACCGCCGCGAACCCCGCGGACGTAGGGGTCGCGCATCACCTTGTGGAAATATGGCCCACAGGGTCACACAGCCACGAACCCCCACGGAGGCAGGGATCACGCACCCAACCCTATGAAAATATGGCACACAGGGTGACCCACTCATGTGACTCCACAAAAGCACAAGCTGCATACAAAACACCCGATCACCCAAGTCATATAGAGGCACGAACCGAACATCTAACCCAGAATCGTATCGAAACTGCGAAGGCAAGAGCCAGACACTTAACCCCACCTAGCGCACACAAATACATATATCTCACGCAAGCCCACTACCGAAAGGAAACCCGCAAAGGTGGAATCCTTCAGGATGTGAATTCAAGGGGTGAAAGGTGAACAAAAGTGGTAACCGATGCCTCCCTACAAATGAAAGTTGTCTCCACAAATGAAATATCAACATCCCGGAAGCAAAATACAGAAAAACAATGCACAGGCACCAATGGCTGCGGCAACCGTTGAGGCAGAAAGGAGAGCTACATCGGCAACCAAAACAAGAGAATATGGTTGCAGCACACCCACAAAAAAAAAAAAAAAAAAAAGAAAAGAAAGAAGGAAGAAAAGAGACAAGGAACAAACAAATCCTTTCTCTATTATTTCAATTGCTGCAAAGAAAACAACACATCTTTAATACAACCACAAGCCTCAGACTCCACAAAGGATGTATAGCTGGCCCTGACTTCATCAAGAAAAGCAGGATCAGAAGATAACTTGCGCAAATCAGCATCAACCGAACTCAGAGATTGCTCAAGCCTTTTCATCTTAGAGGAATCAAGCTCTAAAGAACACCGCCGGTCTTTTACCAATACATCAAGTTCGACGGTTTCCCTTTCTAAAGTCACACGGCGAGATCACAAACACTCCAACTGAGCCACTAGATCCCTCTCCGATTTAATAACCCCGGTGAGATCAGACCGCTTTTGGTCGAGATCCTGTGAGGAAGATTCCAATTGTGGGGTACGCATAGCTACCCGGTCGCAAACAGTGGCGTATTTAGACTCTATGGCTTCCTTCTTAGCAAGGAGGAGGGGCTCAACTACATCCAACACAGGACCTTTGGAAAGGCATGTGAGTCCTATTAGATTATATGGTCTCAATCTAGTGATTATATGGTCTCAATCTAGTGGATGATGTAATAAATTGATTTACTTATCAATAAAAGCATGCTTTCGATTCATGAGATGAATGGTGTTTTATTACTTCTTGCACATGACCAATACAAATGACATAATGGTTCATGAGATGAACCAAAGCCCACAGTATATTAAATGTAATATATGTGTGTGGATTAGATCCACATACGGGAGACATGTGTCACAAATATTATACTTAAAATTGATTCACAACCAGTGATGAGATTGGGCATCTCATCTGATAAAGTTGCAGCATTATGGTCACTATGAGATAGTGTGATTTGTCTCAATCATTAGAGTGTAAAACTCTAGATCATTGTGCTGGTACTTGGATGTATTGAAGGACTATGAGTTGCACCTTATGAAACATTGTCTTTACTTTAAGGTCTGCTCTCATAATTCCCTAGTAATAGGCTCTCAATCTTGAGACATTAATGAACTCAAGTTTCTATCGATTCATTTGCTTTGAGTCACCAATGAGTAAGGCCAACTGTAGTTCAACACCTCGGTGTCTTGGGTACATGGTAGTAGGACTGGGGGAACATTCGATAGTCAAGATGGAATCTATCTTTATTATCCCCTTATGCCAATTAATGGATTTATCATTGGTAAGTGCGCACTCATCTCAGCTAAGAGTTAATTGGATGGTACTGATGATCACTGTGATTTATTGGGTCTCAAGGATAATAAGATATAAATCTAAGTTGGTGGGACAGGTTTTAACCAATTAATCCATAGATATTGATGGAGGGGTCTACTTGTGGTCATACGGAAGTTTAGGGCCTTCTTTGTGATTTATTCCTAAGACTGGAGTTCAATTGCATTTATATAGTGGAGTTATCTGCAATTAACTGTGGGCCCGGATTGTACATGAGATGTGGGGTCGCGGTATCCTAGTTGGAGCCAGCTTTCTAAGGAATCCGTAGTCATCCCCACGCTAGCCCAAGATTAGTTCATTACTAATTCTACTTGAACTCAAAAAAGAAAGAAATAGAAAGCTACTATTTCTATTGGAAGTGAGACTTCTAATAGTGGTAATAGTAAGTAGAGAAGGTTACTAATTATTATAGAAGTGGGACTTCTAAATAATATTAGTAACAGGAGGTTGCATTAAGCTATACATAATGGAGCATCCCCCTTGGACGTCCCTTGTGCTTCACACGGCCAAAGTGTTCGTAGTCATCCCCACGCTAGCCCAAGATTAGTTCATTACTAATTCTACTTGAACTCAAAAAAGAAAGAAATAGAAAGCTACTATTTCTATTGGAAGTGAGACTTCTAATAGTAGTAATAGCAAGTAGAGAAGGTTACTAATTATTATAGAAGTGGGACTTCTAAATAATATTAGTAAGAGGAGGTTGCATTAAGCTATATATAATGGAGCATCCCCCTTGGACGTCCCTTGTGCTTCACACGGCCAAAGTGTAAGAGTTGCACTCCCTCTTCTCTCCTCGCTTCTAGTTTTCCTTGGAGTTTCTTATTGGCTTTTCTCTTGGAGATCACACCATTCTCCTTGAGAAAAGAGATCTAAAGGGGGTCACAACGTGGAAGACAACATGGTGTTGGAGATCCTAATTTGCTACAAAGAAGAATTATTGATAAAGCAAATTGTCTACTTCTCCATTAAAGCACAACCGAGCTCCAAAGGTATAATCTACTTCTTTATATGTTGTGGATGCATGGTGATGCTTTTATCTACCTTGGAGATAGTGTTTTACTAATCTTGATCATGAGTTTGAGGTTCTTGGATCTTAGATGTGGTTTATGGCCTTTAGGGTACTTGATCCCTTAGTCAAGTGGGTCAAAAGTTTTTGAAACCTATCCACAAGGCCCACCTACTTCCAACAAGTTCAACACACAAAACCAAGATTCGCGCGACCTTAGATCCAATCCAAGAAAGAGATTCCCTGGAAGACTGCACCATCTGAAGCGGAGAAGCCACGATCCCTTCAAATAGGATAAGTCTTCTGCCAATTCAGACAAAGGAGACTGGCGGGCAATGTTTAGAAAGGATCGGAGGACACCAACAGCTACCGACAAGCGGCGAAGAGTAATAGGAGAGCTGCCCCCGAAGGAGGAAAGTGCCATATCACAGCGAGGATCGCCTAAAAAATGATGATGACAAAATTAGAAAGGGTTCAGACAGCCGGGGGCTTCACACACAAATAAAAGTAGAGAAAAAAAAAAAAAACACCGCACCCAAAAAGGGAGGAATGGAAGGAGCCTCTTCCCTGGCGTGAGACCCAACCAGTGGTACTAGGGCATTGGAAACCTCTTTTTGAACACTGTCCCAAGTAACCAAAGAGACTAGGCCGGAAGCAGGGCAGGGAGTAGGGGTCTGGGAACCCTGAGAGCACGAAGACTGGGTCTGAACCGGTGGATCTGTTGCCCTTCCACCTGCCGAAATCACACCACAAAGGTAGAAAAAAAAGAGAACATATAAGCAAATATATATATGGAAGAAGAAGGGGAGCCGGGTAAAGCACTAATCTCCCCTGCTCTTTCCCTTCTTAAATAAAAGACATAAAAGGAGGAATGACCACCAACAAGCAAAAGAACAGCAAAAGGGGAAGGAGAATAAAGAAAGAGAGTGAAAAATAATGACTCGAAGACAATCGCGGAATAGTGGAGAGCCGTGGAGAAGGAAAACTCTCCCCTTCGCCCTCCAAGTAAGCGTGGTGGTCCCCCGACACGACTCCCGTTGCACCATTCGCATTAACCTCCTTGCCAAGTAATAGATCATCGGGAGGAGGTAAGGGAGAGCCGCCGCCGTCGAAGAGAACAAAGGTACCAATGACCACCTGTTAGACCCCAACCCATATTAGCTCGATTAGTGTTAATTAAGTGATGTTTAGTTTTAAGAGGTTTTAGTATTCGTTGGATTAGAATGGTTATTTTAGTCTTGGTATTAGTTTTGAGAATTTTGAGAGCGTTGGGTGAGTCAGTCACACTCAGGGAGGCCCTGAATGCACGTGTAAGCATGAGAGGATAATCATAGATTTCTGTTTTTAATTGTGATTTTGATTTATCTTGAGTAGTTTTATTATTTTCTACAACTTTCGTATTTAACCCGTCAGTGTACGAAGCCCAGAAATCTATGATTTCAGCCAAAAGGGTAGGATTTGTCTTTTCACACCAAATCTAGACACGATTTTTGAAATCTCAAAACCATGTCAAAAATATACGTTTTGGAAACTAGATTTTTCAAGGATTATCCTTCTTCGTCGATCTTGGTCGGGCCAGCAAGAATATGTTTTAGCCGTTTGAAGTTCCAGACATGATGGGACCCACACCCACACTCAAGTCAAATAAGCCCTTTTCTCCCCTCACTCTCATTCATTCTACACATTTAAGGGTTTTCAACGTGAAGTGCTGGGAGGGTTTCTTCTCCTTCCTCTTCTTCTCTCCATCTTCTCTTTCTTGCTACTCAACCATTTGGACTTGGATTGAAGTTTTGTTTTCACCATCTTCTTCCTCTCCTTCCAAGCTCTCCATTAGACCTATTTGTTGGACGTTTTTATCTAGACAAGCTTTTCTTCTTCTTCCTTCCTTCTTGTTTGGCCATCTCTAGGTAAGACCTTCAACCATCTCTTCAATGGAGTTCTTTTCACCTCCTAAAGATCTTGTTTTTCATGTTTACAAACCCTTTTTCGAAATTGGTTCCTTTGATTTCAAATGTAAGGGTTTGAAGTTCTCTTCTTGGGGGTTTTTGTAGATCTTGGCTCTATTCTTGGGTAGGACCTTTGAAGAAAGTTGGATTTACTAAGGCAAGTGATCTTTTTAGTTTTCTTAATATTGTTTGAGTATGAATTTCATTTTTAGCCCCAAATGTGATTTCTAGGTTTGTTTTTGTACTCATAGCAATGTAGTGAATGTTTTGGAAATCCACTTTTAAACTTTCATATGTATGATTTAGTATGGTTTGAATGCCTTTATTTAGCTTAAGTTTTCGTTTTGGTTGGATCCTTTTTGGTCTTGGAGAAGAAAGAGCCAAATCTACAACTGTTTTGGTCTTTCCCGAGCTAGCAGTCACCTCAGCGGCTAGCCGAATGGTGATCAGCAGCTAGCCGAATGGTGATCGACAGCTAACCGACCCTGTTTCAGTTAGAAATACAGTATGCAAATAATTCATGGGTAACCCTAGCGGCTAGCCAAAAATTTGACTACGGCTAACCGCCAAGGAACCACCAGGTCGCCGAAACTCGCGGTTTTCTGTAGCTGACTGGGATTTGGCAGTCAGCTAGCGGTCCGTTGGCGGCTAACCGACATGTATTTCCGCAGCTAGCCGACAGGTGACCAAGCACATTCGGTTACTTTTCCAGAATACTACATTTTTCTGTTTGGGACCATGTGGTCAGCTGGCAGTCAGCTGACGACTAGTTGACATGCAATTCTGCGACTAACCGACAGGTAACCGCGAGCCAACCGAAATTCAAGTTTGGCCTGTTTTGATGGAATTTCTAAGGGAATGAAAACCAGAATATGTTAAGAGCTTTTAGCTTGATATTGTGCATTTGGAACTTGATATGTCTTCTAGCTTTGGGAACACCAAATCCGTTTTATTACGACATTTAGGTAAACAAATACATGAGGGTCAAATGAAAGGCCTCAATATATACTTGATAAACTTACTTAAATTCTCAGTCTTGACACGATGAGTATTGTATTACACACGTTTTGATTACAAGCTTCAGTTAGGTTTTAAACTGTTTCAAGAACCAATAAGGGGATCACTTCTTGAGTTTCGTTTTTCTATAGCTTATGCTATTTCTGATCAGTTTTTGTTTTGCCCTATTTTGATTAGTGATTTCCCCTATTTCTGATCTATTTTGTATACTTTCGTCCTGTTTTGTGCATTCATGACTTATGATGAACACCACTGAGCTTGGACTGCCCCCTTCAGTCTGATCCACTGTCTGGGAGGCCTTAAACACTTGGACTTTCTACAGATTAATCGTATATTATATATATACATCCTGTTCTGCTCCAGTAACGCGGCCGGTACCTGCCTACCTTTTATGGTACGGGATCCTATTTTGTCTAGTTCTGTTCTGTTCTGCTTGCTCTTTTCATTTTATATGATAGAGAAATGATGGGCTTAATGTGGGATTATCTATTCATGATATTATAAGTATTCATGCTAGTTTTGTTTATTATAAAATGCATCTTAGTCTTGTTTTTGCCTTAAATTCAGTAAATGGTTTCAGAATGTACTTTCTCTTTTAATTGTTTTAAGTATTTATCTAAATTGATTTCTTGTCAAACCGTCGTATTTGATCCTTGTTATTTTGGTGTTCAAAAGCAGGCGTCTTTGCCCTTGAGGAGGAGTGTTAGGAGGAGGCTATTGAGCCACCCCCAGCTCATGAGTGGCAACCCGACGACGTTATCTAGACGTCAGGCAGATCTTTGAGACGCGTATTATTTTGAGGAGGGATTTACATTTTGATTCTTTTGTGAATATATTGACCTTTGTTGGTCTCTTATTGGGTTGTTTCATAACAATATACATTTGTTAACCTTAAACTTGAATGAAAATGGGGAATTGTCCTGTTTATATTTCTCTCTCTGAAATACATGTCTTGATGATTTTAATTATATCATATGATTTTGTCTTAACGTGATTTGCTACACGCTTCTGCAACCATTGTATGTGTGAGTTTGTCCCGTGTCTTTGGAATCCTCACCGCGGAAAATTGTGGAAAATTGTCGATTGACGCACCACGGGCCCGGGTTCCCGGTCAGGGGTCGCGACACCACCCCCACGGGATCTATCGGGTCGCAAATCGCTGCTAGTCCACTCGGCTGCGTCAGGAGGATTCGTAGAGCTCCGGGCAAATGACCCTCTAAAGGAAAGGGGAAGGTTGGCTAAGGAGCGACCATTGAAGTCCAACGCTTCTTCACCATAGGCGCTCCCAGGAAGCTAGTGTTTGCGGCCTTCCGGCTCTGCTTGTTAGCCAAAATTTTGGTTCCAAGGATACAATGACAACTAATGCCACTTATAAAGTTTGGGTCGTCACCCAATTGAAGATACTTCCCAAGTGAAACTGTTGACACCAAAAATGTCACTTTGCCTCTTCAACATCAAGAAAGCTGCATGAAGTCGCAACCTGCCATAAATAGGCAATGCAATTTCTCCAAAAAATCAAATCTTGTCAGAATCAAACAAAAACTGCAAGATCCTTCAAGATAGCCAAGAAAAGAGTACACATGAAGTTTCGGGCCATTTCGACAACATTTGGCCTAACTTCACTTCTCCGACAGCTAAACAGGAGCTCTCGGCGGCGACATCATCGGAGACGTCAAAACTTCGATCAGAGCCTACAGATGACTCCAGCATGTCTCAAAAGGGCTCCATGCCAAATTTCAAATCAAACCGACAACGTTTGACCCTCCATCAATGCTCGAGCAGCAAAATCAAGCCTCCCGGCGGCGGGAACCACCGAAGCCTTCGCTCATCAAACCAAGTGCATGAGTGGCTTCAACATGCTTCCAAAAGGCTGCACGTCGAATTTCAGGTCATTCCGACAACGTTTGACCAGGTTTCGATGCTCCGAGAGAAAATCAAGCCTACCGGCGGCGGAGCAACCCGGGACCATGACAACCAAAACGGAGCCCATGGAACGTCTCAAAATGACTCCAATAGGCTCCCCGTCAAATTTCAGGTCAATCGGACATCGTTTGGCCACATATCAAAGTTCGGCATTTTCCCCGCAGCAAAATCAAGTGAAGCATCGACAGGACCCCAAACGGCTTCAAAACTCAAACAAAAGCCTATGGTTGGTCTTATTTATTGCTCAGGAGGCTTCACCTCAAATTTCAGGTCATTCCGACATCGTTTGACCAAGTTTCAGCTTCTGGCGGAAAATCAACAGCTTTACGCGACAAAGTCTTCGGCTTTCCCGGAAAATTGGAAACTTTGCACTCTAAAAATGCAAGGATTCTCATCAGGTTTTCTACAGGGAAATCAAGCCAATAAATGAGAAGAAATGTCAGGAAAAATACAGAAGAAAACGGCGACGAAAAAGACCTCAAAACGACCGCGAAACGGGCTCCGAAGGGGAAAATTCCCCCAGGGTCGCAGGCCCCTGCGACCATGGCCCATGGTCGCCGGCGACCATGGAAGTCCGGGTCACCGGATTTTCCGCCGGTGACCCGTTTTTCCGTCTTTTTTCGCGTTTCGCGCACTTTGGCCCCTGTGGTTTCCTGAAAATGTGATTTTTAGTGCTTGAAATTGACTCATATCCTCCGACATCCGTCAAAATCACGGGTCAACCTCCAAAAGCATAAAATCATCATTGATCGCTCCAAGATCGTCAACCGGCTGACCAAGAAAGTGCACTTTCTGTCCGACCGATCGTGAAATCGACAAGACAGATGTCACCGGCCCGCTCTTAGCTATCACTGTCTGAAGTTACATGTTCATCCGATGTCGATCAGCATGAAGATCCATCGATGATCATCGCCAGAAGAATTCCAGAAGACACGGCACGGCCCGCGACTCTTCGACTGCTCGGCGACCAATTAATGTGGTTAATTGACTAGCTTTATTGCAGTCATTAATTCATTTCTTTGGACGGCCCAATCAGAAGCAAGCATTTGGGAGTTACAAGTCAATTGATTCATGGCATTTAACCCATGAAACTCCTCCCATTATGGTAATTAAGGTGATTAAAAGCCCTTAATCTCCATCGGCCAATCAGATTCAAGGAAAAAGGAGTTACAAAATCAAGAAATAAATCTTGTAACTCCTCCCATTAAAGCCATTAAAGCCCATAAACTCTCCTAAATGGCTACCAAAAGCCTATAAATAGGAGAGCATTCCATTGAAATCGGGATCAGAAAAAAAGGATCAGAAAGAGATCTGAGAGAAAGAAAAAGAGAGAAAAACTCTGCTGAAGTTCTGCACCGGCCACCACTACAAGGTGACAAAAGTCCCTTGGGGGGCACCCCCCCAAGGTCCTTGCCTTCTCCTGCTGCCTCCAATGGCTTAGACGTGGCTTTTCAGCCCGTCTACTTAGCTTTTTATTAGACATAGGACCTTCTCTTGGTCTTTGTCCTCTAAAAACCTGAGGTTATAGCCAAGACAAGCGAATCAAGAGCATCTTCTGTTCTCATCTGCATGGATGATGGCGAAGCCCATACATGGCTTGCGACCGTCAATCTGAACGAGTCCCCCACAATCTCCTGAAAAGTTAGATCTTCCTTTTCTTCCTTTTCATTGTAGTTTGTATTTTTCTAAAGAGACAAAAATCACAACTCTTGTCTTTCATTATTGATAAGAATTGTAAATCGGCTATAAACGCCAAAATCGGCTATAAATGCCAAACAAATCGCCTTTCACGGCAAATTAAGAAAATGTCTCTTTTCTTAAATATTTGTGCAATGGAAAACTTGAAAGAAGTTGATTTCCTTTTTACTTGCGAAGGTTGATCTCCGGATTACCACTTGCAATTCCAAGTAAAATAGAAAATCTGGCACACCCACATAAAAGAAATGTTGATGCACGCTTCAGGCCCGCCAGGGCGCGAAAGGGCCGGACCCGACGGACTCCCACGTTCCGCCGACCCCGGTAGCCGCCCCACGGCGCCTCGGAGCGCGTTCCATCAGAAACAACATACCATCAGAGATGGGAAGACATAGTATCCCCAATGTCCCGTCCCACCAACGAGGGATACGAGAAGTGACCCTGGGTATGCAGGGTGGAGAAATCACACCAAGCCCTCCATCCGTCTGAAACATAACTCTCCCCGTGAAAGAAAAGCCGAGGCAATCCAACCCTACCTTGGGTATAGCCAAACTGACGAACAAAGCGACTAGGCCAATAAGGCCCGATGAAACTGGACTGCCAAGAACGGAAAACCATCATGGATGGCCGCACGCATAAAAGTCATTCCACTTAAGCCTCATGCATCGAGGAGTGTTCTAGGGAGCACACCCTATCAGCATCATAAAAGTTGGAATCATCATTGAAGCTAGTAAACCAAGAATGGTCACGAATCATGAAGGATTTGCTGTTCCAGATGATGGAACGGGATCCAGAGAATCCTTTGAACGGGAACCACAAATCAAGAGGAATTCGCTGTTCCAGATGGGGAGCCCGGTAAAGTTTTTAGAAAAGGTACTTTACTTTTTATGGACTCCTTTGTTACGAACTCTCGGACCTCAGCACAACCCCGTACGATAAGCACTATAGTTGACAGCTTTGTTGGGTCCAAATCTGGAATGGGGCTATATTCTTCATGACCTGAGTGCCTGACTCGACTTCCTACCCAACCACAAACATCTGCTGCTGCCTGCATACCAATTAGGGCCATACCAAATCATGGGCCCACAAACACGATGTGTTCTTATGTCTGAGTTGGATGGTGCCCACACAGTTTGTACTCATTCTCCACAACAGATGTGAGAAGTCCTTTTTCCAAATTCTCGTATTGTTCGTGCATGTTAACATGCTCGTGTTGAACTCGAGAACTGAAGTTGGGGTTCCAATGCACCATTCTCTACCCTGGCCGATGATGCCATTAAAAAATGTTCAGCATGACCAGTGGCTTGATGAAATCGCCAGCCAGGTAGCGATTTCACTCTACTGCAGGCTTCTGATGTGGTGTCGTTTACAAAGGAGCTAAACAAAAGTTGAAGTTCAATGATCTCCAGATGTCCTTGGGATTAATTTATTTCTAGTTAAAATTCTCTCGCCTGCTCTGTCACTCCCCTGAATTGACGAAGGTTTCCAATTCAAAATTCTAGTACCTCCCAACCACTTGCAGTCTTCGATTGTTCTGACTAGGCTTTTTTGCCTTGCTGTGATGGGGATGGAAATGCAAGAATTTTGAAAATGTAGACAGGGTCGATATCAGTGCAAGAATTGTTCGAGGTTGTAAGTGGAAAGTAATAGTCAGTCCTCACTGAATCTGATGACAGCCCGATAATTATAAACAGTGATTTTTAAAATTGAAATTGAAATGCTGAATATGATCACATCCCATCCACAAAGAGGTGTCCACAACCTATGCATTGAATCAAGGATAGCCCAATTGGAAAAATACCAAACACGTGGTAAGTTGATTTTAACCGTGTTCGTTTAGTAGAAGTCTGTCATAGAAGTACAATGGCATATGAAATCTGTAGTTTCGTGTAGAACTCTAGCCGGACTTCTAAAGTTTACCATGGGGTGGCATCATATAGGTTGCATTTGATCATTTTCTTTGTTTTGTATTGCATTAGTTACAGGGGTTATAAGCTGTCCATTGCGGGGAATCCGATATCGTTACGAGTTAAACAAGACAAAGCAGGGACTTTATCTCTATACACGTTAGAATATGGAGCAGTCCGGACAAAAGCCAGCAGATGATGATTTTTTATATGACGAGTCCAATCATATATCTTATCAATTACTGCTGGGTGAGGTAAATTCCATCATTGCTCAACATACTATGATTGAGAGATCTATTCAGGAAAAAAATACCATTTTCTCTGCAGCTAGCGCCCAATCATTATCTTCTGAAGGAAATAGAGTACTTACAGTTAATCCCAGCTGACCCAAAATCTTCAAGTTGGAAATTAACCCCAAAGATTAAAGAGTACGTCCATAATACGGGCGTCGGATGTGAATTTCGACCCCCCACGCCCCCATGGGCTTGGGAAATCTCCATTCATCCATACATGCTATTTAAATTTTACATCGAAAATGAGGATTCCGACTACCATCAAAATCGACGGATCACGATCGCCAGCTACGGTAACGGCCGTAACACTGTTCTTCGACGAAAACCGAAGAAAAAATGGGAGAAAATAAATAAGTAGGTTCTTTCTCTCATCTAATGTGCTGTCGGCAATACACGACGGTTGTCTTGTTACATTGATTTGGGTCTCTTTTGGGTCTCTTTAATATATGGTCAATTCAGGGTTACGAGTTAAAGTCCAAATAAGGTTAATCCTCACATGGAAAAATCATAGTATATCCAAGTGAAGTAAAATAATTAAAATAAAGGAAATAAAAAGGGGGGAGGGGCCAAATATTTAAGAAGAATATCGGCTCCGTTCCCGGGTACCCCCTTCGAATCCCTTGGCAAAATAGGGTTTAAAGGCTGACTTTGCAAACCAAAATAATGATTCAAATGAGACTTTGACTTGTGACTTCTGTGTTTTTCGTGTGTGATATACGAGTGATAAAAGTGAAAGGCCGATGAGCCGAAATTGATTGGAGGTGGCCGATGGGCTGGTGTTTGTTTTAAGGTTGCCGATGGGCCGTGATTGTTTAGAAGTGTGTGCGAAATCATCCATCTCATCTCGTCATTCTCATTTACTCAATTGTAGAAATCAATTCTTCATTCCCTTTTATCATTAAATTCAATGAAATATCTGGCACCTGAGGTGGAGGAAGAAATAAAGGAAAAATATTTTTGGGTTTATTTTGTGGGTTTTATAGTTTTTATGGATTTTTTTATTGGGCTAGAAAGGCCTAATTAGGGGATTTTACTTGGATTTACTTGATTAATGCTTTATTATAGATCATCGGATTAATCCTAACCTAAGGTCCTAGACCGCCCACATTGACTCTCCTAGTCCCCTAACGGAACATGAAAAGTGATAGGACGAAGCCTAATGCTCTAATCTATCTAATGGAAAAACCTGATCTAATGCTAGGGTGTAAATTGTCTAAGTTTGATAGCTCCTATATCTAAACAGCTTACTAATTTTGATTTGGTTTGTTTTAAGTTGTGGTTTGATTAAGAGTTATTTAGGAGCCGATTAGAGATGTCTTAAGGTTCTGTTTTAGTGTGTTAAAGGTTCTGGAGTTTCGGGCTTTACTTTGAATGATTAAAAGGTGTCGAAACCAGCAAAATGGGGTACGGAGGACTTGGGCGCACTTGTGATGGTGCCTAGGTCCTCTTGGTGACTTGGGCGCACCTGTGGTGGCGCCCAAGTGGCTGCTTTATATGGTCCGATTATTTGCGATGGTATCAACTTGGTTTTGGAGTTTCGTGGGGTTTTGATTAAAGTAAGTGTTTGTTCTAATGTTGTCTTATGTTTTGGGTCGGTAAATTTTAATAGTCTTAAGTTTGGAACTCGAAACGTAACTAGAGTTCACAATTTAGTCCAAATAGGGGACTTGGGCTCACCTGTGTGGGCGCCCAAGTGATTCTGTGTACTTGAGTGGTGATTTGATGTCCTTCTGACTTGATTTGAAGTTCCGGATAGGTCGAAGTTGATCAAGGTTTTGATTTCAAGCCTGTTGTTGGTTCGGTAAGGGTTCTGAGATGTTGATTTTGGTCGAGATTTGAAGTGAGTTGAGATGCAGTGGTCCCGGGATTAGGATGGGACTTGGACGCACCTATGGTGGCGCCTAAGTCTCTCTGGATGACTTGGGCATTCCTGTGGTGGCGCCCAAGTGTTCGGTTCGTGTTTTTCTCTTCTTTCTTTCTTTTTTTGGGTTGATTTGAGGTTGAACTTTTATGGTTTGATGTTCTTTAAATTAAATGTGTTTCACCGTGTTGTATCGATTGTAATTAAGTTAGGTTTCAATTAATTAGATTTCTTAGTGATTTAGGAAGGCTAGATGCCAAGAGATTGGTGCCTATGTGGATGTTTTCGTAGCTTAAGTTGGTTTGATCTTTTAGGTTAATTCAGGCTTCTAGCTTCAGCTGTTTCAGATCGTTAGGGTATTCTAGTGTGTTAATTTGGGTCGAGATTTGAAATGAACAAGGGATTCGTTGATTCCCGAACTAACTGTGACTTAGGCGCACATGTGGTGGCTCCTAAGTGTCTGGGATAACTTGGGCGCATCTGTGGTTGCTCCTAAGTGTCTGGAATGATTTGGGTGCACCTGTGGTTGCTTCCAAGTGTCGGTCCAGTAGTTTGTTATCTTTTAGGGTGTTTTTACGTTAGTCTGGGGTATTTGATTCTGGTTTCTGTTGGGATATGTTTTTATTTTCAGGCTTTGATTGGTATATTGTTTTGATGAGGGTTTAAATTAAGAGTTGGTGATCAATGTTTGATTAAGGTTAGGTTAAGATTTGAATTTTCTTAATTAAATTTCGTTGATTGGGGTCTTGATAAATTGGAACAGCAAATTAAACTGGACACAAAATATAGCAAACATGGTTCGGAGATCAATCCAGGGACTTGGGCGCACCTACAGGGGCGCCCAAGTGTCTCTGCAGGACTTGGGCACACACTGTTCCCTTTGCTGGTTGTGATGTATTTCAGATTTCTAGCGATATCCCGGTGTGATTTCTAACAATTTGCCACTAAGTGCAGGGTCCTACTGTGAATTATTAATATCAAAACTTCTGGATTTGAAGAGTAATAATGCGAGGACCAAGATTTGGGGGATGAATCCCTTTGCAGGGACTTGGGCGCACCTACAGTGGCACCCAAGTACCTCTATTTTCTTTCATCTCTTTTCCCTCTTTTCTGGTAATAATATTTACGACCCTTTTGATTCTTTTAATGTTCTTTACAGATCCGAAGGCTTTGGTATCAACTTGTATGGGGATTGGCTTGAACCCAAGAAGCAAAATGCACATGAAACGGAAAATCGGGACCAAAAGCCTACTTCAAAGACTTGGGCGCACCCACAATTGCGCCCAAGTGCTTTTATGCACTTTTCTCTTCCTTTCAGCAATATGCTTGGTCCCTTTTTTGTTCTTTCAATACTTTTAACAAATCCGAATGCCTTGATATCAACTTATATGAGTATGGACTCGGATCTATGAAGCAAAATGCACGCGAAATGGAAAATCGAGGTCAAAACCCTAACTTTGGACTTGGGCGCTGTGCTTTCTTTCTCATTTGTTTCTTTCTTTCAATGCTTTTCGCGATATTTTGAACAAAAAGTCACAGGTCCGAGGGTCCTGATATCAACCAGTTTGAGAATGAATTCGGATCTAAGAAACGAAGTGCAGGAGAAGCGAAAACCGGGGCTGAAACCTTGCCCTTGGACTTGGGCGCACCCATAGTGGCACCCAAGTAGTCTATTGCACCTTTCTTCCTCAAATTCGGATTTTTCCCAACGAAAACAATATGGATGCAAAATCTATTCTAATCACGAGTTCGGGATGATGAAAATAATGCAGATCTACAAACTACGGATGATCCTAAGCATGTTTCTAATGATGAATGAATACTAAGTATCAGATCTATTGTAAAATACTACTACTAATGCAAATCTACAATGTATGGATGGTCCTAAGTATGTTTATAACTACTAATGGTGCTGAATACCAATCAAAAGAACTAGATCTAGAAATATTGGTATGGGTTGCGTCTTTCAAGTCTTAGATCGAAGCTTTTATGCAAATATCCATGGCTTTTGGGAGGCTTTCTCCATTGCTGATCTTGAACACCAGAGTGCTCCTCCTTCTCCTCTCTTCTAGATCCAAGGCTCTCTATGGTAGCTACTCTCCTTTTCTTCCTTTACTTCTCTTTTTTTTTTCTCTCTTTCTTACTCTACTTTTTATCTCTTTTTGGTAGCCTCTCCTTTGCAAAAGTAGTATAAGAAGTCTATTTATAGGGATTTTGGCATGGAGGAGGGGCTAGGGCTGTTGGTTGCATGAGTTTCTAGAGTCTTCACACAAACCAAGGTAAGATGGAGTTTTCGGGGACTTGGACGCACATGGAGGGGCGCCCAAGTGGGTCCCATGAGTTGGGCGCCCACATGGTGGCGCCCATGTCAAGTTTTGAAGTCCAATGGGTCTACGGTCCAGTTTCGGATTGTTTTTGGGTCTAAACCGAGTCGAAACTGCGAAGAGTAGAGTGAATCATACCTAAGTATACATCAAAGTGCATTTTTAACATGTCTGGGGACCTGACCGCACCTAGGGTGTCACCCAAGTTGGTTTTAGGACTTGGGCGCACACCAAGGTGTGCCCATGTCATGTCTTGGGTCAAATGGGCTCGGGATTTGGTTCTAGTTTGTTTTTAGGTTGAGATCGGGTCGGAACTATGAAAGGTAGAGCGGTATGCTGTTAAATATGCACCTAAGTACTTTCTTAGGGCAACCAAGGACCTAGGCACACCTGTGTGTGCACCCAAGTGCATCCTGGGACATGGGCGCACCTATAGTGGCACCCAGGTGTGTGCCTGTTAGGGGTTGGCAGGGTAATCTTCCGACGGCTATATCTTTTGACCCGTTCGTTGGATTTGGACGTTCTATATATCGTCGGAAAGCTCCCGGAACGTAGAATCTTTTGGTCTATAAATCATAGTTATTAGAGTTTAGGAAATAGTAGTGATATCTGGGTCGATGACTCTAGCCCTTTAAATCATGTTAATCGCATCGCTCTTAGGCAAACTAAGTGTAATCCCTCTGGGATCCACCCGAGTGTGTTCTATGTAGTCTGGAAGGGACTTGGGTAGTGTTGTAGCCTATTCTTTGTATGAGTAGTGGGTTGGACTCGAGATCTCAATGCGATTCGGCCTTTTCTCTCACGAATTTCTAGAGACTGTCGAACTAAGTATAAAATTTTCAACAAGCATCTTCATCGTCAGTAATTAATCTTAATTATACCATTAACCATTCAATTATGCGTGAAATGGAGGCACCGTTATATATGACAGGTGTTTAAGGCTATCATAGGGGGCCAAATGAGGTGTCTACAGTATGCCTCTCTTTGGAGAACAACACGTGAAGAGTTGTATTCCAAAGAAAGTGGACACACCACTCATGACTCACGAGAGTTTTTGAGCTCGCCGGAGTGGCCACCTACGGATGTATGCAATCGCAAACTTGTTCTAAGGGTGAGGTTCACCTTTCTAGGAACAATTCTGATTCAGGGGAAAAAGAAAAAAAACAAGAAGTTACGTGCCTACTGATTTGATTGGAAATCCGAGATCTGTGTCTCGGTGCCCGTGGTATTGCCATGTGGCGGTTGGGAACTGCGCCCCGGTTGCTTAATTTAAAATGATGGTGGGAACTGTGTCCCGGTGGTCTGAATCAGAAGTTGGTCATTCGATTGGCTAAGTCACTATTAGAATTTCATTTGTTCTTGCAATAGAGTTCAATTCAATTCGTCATATATAATGTCTGTTAACTTTCATCCACAATTGAATGCTCAAGGCATAGTTAAAACTAACTAGCATTAATGGGGATCTTGAAGGCAATCATAAACATAGTTCAAGCAATGGTGTGAAGTGCATGTGAGAATGAGACGCATATTTTTTTTATTTTATTTTTGAAAAGAGGTTTTATTTTGAAACTCAGGTATGCATCGAAAAAGCTAAACGAATAGAAGATGTGCACTGGAATAACTGTCACTCTCTAGGGATATCGATGTTCACCTAAGCTTAGATGAGAACCCAGGATAGATTTGATCATCATTTCGTGCTTCTCATGGAGAGTTTCGAGTTACATAGATTCCATCCTCCAACGTCAAGATTTGAGTCGACAAACACCACAATTCGTGATAACACGGTATTATAGTCGCCGTACCGATTATAAGCTCTTAAGGGAGGCCTATGGCGACTCAATTTCCAAATGTGAGGTAAAATAATGAAAATCATGGTTAGGGATACTTACCTCAAGAGCTTTCCATAAATCCGTCGATAGGGATCATTTCCGCTTTCTTTCAATGTTCATTTGCTGAAGATCATGCCATTCATCTCCATTAGTGTGCTTGAATCACCTTTGGTGCTCTCATTTTAGTTTTGGAAACCTGTATTGAACAGACACTAAAAGATTCTGCATTTTTCGTTAGTGCTCAGTTTCATAACTTGCAAAGGTAACACTTCTAGTTTCATTGATGGAGATGACATGGGATGCAATGCATAATGTATGCATGATGGGACTAAAGTGTATATAATGATTTTCTTTGCGAAGGGGTGATGTTCAGTGCACGGGTTTTCGCCACTTAGTTTCTTTTATTACTCACATCTAATCATTGTTTGTTGTAGTTTTTGTTTGTTTGTTTTACTAATCATCAAAAAGTCATTTTGATCTCAGACCTATGCATCGTGGGGCTTCCTAGGTTAAAAGGTATGGTTGGGCACACATGGAGGGGCGCCCATGTGTTTTTGGGTACTTTGGCGCACCTCTATGTGCGCCCAAGTAGTGTCTCCTACTTGACTCAGGATTCTTCGATGCGGTTACGCGAGGTAGAGTTTGCATAGTGAAATTGGGAAGCGAAGGGACTTGGGTGCCACTAGGAGTGCGTCCAAGTGGCACTCCTACAAAAATTTGGGACGTAGAAGGACTTGGCCGCCACCAGAAGTGCTCCCAAGTGGCATTCCGTCTTCTTTTCGAATTAGGACACCAACCTATATAAGGAATGGCTGCCTTTGGGTTTTCTCGTGCTTTCTACTCTTCCAAATTCCGAATTCCAGGGTCTTTGGTATCTCTCTTGCTCCCAAGTAAGCACTCTTTCATCTTTGTTGGTTCTAGTTCATCCAACATATCTTCTAGTTTATTTTGTTCTTTCTTTTGGCATGTTGTGATTTTTTCATTGTGATTAAATTTTAGGTTGATTTTGGGTTCGCCAAACTATGCTTTTGTTTTTCTTGGGTTGTATCGGCTTTTCTCATCCTCTTCCCTTTCCTTTAAAAAAAAAAAACTAAAGATGTTTCCCTTCTCATCTTTTTTGTGATGTTATGAAAGGTTTCTTTCGTGGTCATTATATCATATTCTTTAGGCTTCTGAAATTTTATGGGGACATTAGATGGGTACCCCTTCGTTTGACTTGTTCTTGATTGGTGACGACATCTTAAGTTAATTCAAATTGGATTCTATTATGGTTTCAAAATCAGGATTTCGTTATTTGATCCAAGTATCACTAGGCTTTTTGAGTTATTGTGATATGATATTATTTCTTTCATCTTTTAAATCCTCTTTGCAAGTTTTAACGCTACTTGTTTATCCTTTCAAGATGTTGCGTTACATGAGTGTTCAATTGAGATTTACTTTGACAAAGGGGAATATTTTTAGTTCCCTAGTGATCTAAAAGTGACCGAACAGTTCCCTTGGTGATTTATCCCATGGATTTCAGGGGCTGTGATGAATAATTTTAGGCTAAACCGGACCCATCCGTGATGAAGTCCCTGAAGTGGACTTGGGCGCACCAGGTGTTTTTTTTTTTTTTGATTTATTTTTATTTTTATGTGTATTTGTTTAATCCCCATTCTCCGTTTTAGTTCGTCACTCTTTCATTGTTCTTCTTTTGATCTTATGATGTTTTCTTTGTTATCATTATGCTACTCCCTTTCTTTTCATTTGTGTTGTGTTAAGACGTTGTATCATATGGGCAAGCAGTTTGGACTTTTGGCTCCTAAAATGGCCTAGGATAGCCCTACAGTACTTCTGAGAGTATTTGGCACGGATTTGGGAAGGCCTGATAGAATTTCCATTGCTGAACCAAGACTTTTCGGGATGAATTATTTGGAACAGACCTGGATGCCACCCTTGGTGTGCCCAGGTGGTTCCCCTCTCTCTCTCTCTCTCTCTCTCTCTCTCTCTCTCTCTCTCTGTTGTTGTTTGGGACTCCTTCAATCTTGAAATCTAAGCCTTTTTGGATTGTTTTTTATTCGGTGAAAGGTTTCTAATGCCTTGTATATGTGTTTACAAGTCTCATTCTATTCCAATGGCTGGCGCCCTAGTATTCTCGTTCGTCATTGATGGTGTTGGAGGCCCCCCCGCTTGCAAGCCCTATTCACCAGGGGACGAGTATTGGTCCTCAGGGGATGGAAGGATAGGTTACAATGACTCTGAGGAGCGAGTTGAGTTCTATCTCGAGCATGGGTCATCCATGCCTGCCACCTATGATTGTGTGTTCCAATTTGAAGAGATAATGGATCAGCAGCTCGTGGAGGTCAAGCGCAGGACGTATGATTTGTTAGTGATGAAGTATAAGAAGATTTGCAGGCTATATGGAGATTTATGCATTGTACGGAGGACCACTCTTGATAGATTGCATGGTTACGATGGGCTTCTGGAAGACTTACCAGTTTTCGTTAATGATGTACTCTAGTCTCTTTTGTGGAGTATGATGGACCTTCAGGCAATGCTTGAAGTTTGAAAGGGCATGAAGATTGCTAGTGAAAGAGCTCCTATCGATAATTTTAATGCATTACATAGGCTGATGGATCAGTTAGAGCTCATGACCATGTCTTGCCCACACGAAGCCGAATCGACTATCCGAAGGTGCTACAGAAAGTATTTCAGAATGCAAAACACCACCCTTTTGGCGCTTATCCATCCAATGTACACAGCTCACCTGAACGATTTCATGCTAATTCGGGAGATTGGTGATGCCCTTTGTCACGACCCCAAACCCAGGGTATGTGAATTGGGAGTTAAGCAATAATTATGTTTCTCCCAAGATCCGCGTGTGTGAGGATTACAAATTCCAACACCCTCTGAATATTTAGCGGAAGCTTTCATGGTATTGCGACTCGGAGTCCGTAGCCATTGGATTCCGCACTACACTCAACCCAAGCATATAGTCATCTTATCAATGATCCATCTCAGACTGGAATAAACCATCACAATAAAAGTACAGAGCTGACAGTAACAGGGTATTACATTCCCATATATGTTCAAGTTACAAATAACAATGTGTATTAATTACAAATCCCAAGCAAAAGGCTAATAGAAGCCATACAAAAACAAGCTAATGATCACTACCTCATATGTGACGTAATTCCGATGTCAAGCTCAGTGTCTACATGACATAGTCTACAAACGACCTGTAAGCTCGTGACTCCATAGCCAACATGTGCACTCATCTCGGGTGAAGAAGTCTGAACCTGAGCACCAAAGTAGTGGGTCAGACACGACGGTCTGGCAAGTAGGTGAAAAGATATAAACAATATACTGAACAATAAAATATATAATAAATCATGTTGTCTGATCAAATTGTACATAATTAAAAATGTATAGAAAATCATGAATATCTGACAAAATCCTATATTCATATAAAACGGGTATGAAACATGAATATTTGACAAAACATGTATTCCTTTAAAGCGTGAATAAAACATGAACATTTCACAAATCGGGAACTCATTTAAAGCATGAATATTTGACAAACCGGGTATGCATCACATTGTAAACCAATTTAAACAATAATCTTCACGAAAGAAATCAATCATTTACCGAAAACATGTATACAGTATAAAGCATGTAAAGGTAACCAAGGAATCCGGGAAACAAGCAAGATGGCAACCACAAGAAGCTAAATCCTCTATCACCGAAGTAATAAGAGCAAGCATGTCAAGGCGTTGACCTCAGTCACTGAAGTGAGGAGGTACAACGAAATTACATATACATATATACAATACGGGACATGACCACGGTAGCGAGCCGGGCATCAGAAACCACAGTAGCAATCTGCAGTATCGGGATAAGACCACGGTTAATAAACCGGGTAACGGGAACCAAACTGCAGCTGTCAGGACAAGAAGGGATCTCCAAGTCGGTAGATCAAACCGACAAGGTCATCCAAGCTTAGTGGTGCCAACTCATAGGTTATATGCAAGTAAACAAAACAAATACATGTACGCATGTTCTCTTTTTGGCTCATGGGCTCGCACTACAAAGCTTTGGCCCCATATTGCCTCAAGGTTTTAGTTCATGGGTCATATACAAGAAATCAACAAGTACGAATATAACGGGACGGGATACCCATAGGCACAAAGACATGTCTGTATCGGGTCAGGCATAAACAGGTTAGCAACATGCTAAAAAGAGACATAAATTTCAATACCTTCGGAGCAAGTCTAGTAATAAAATATGAGATTTAAAGTGTACAGGTGAAATTTGAATTTAAATAAGACATAATGGATTTCTATACTTTTCCGGGCCAAACGTTGAGGGTCCTAGATTTAAATCAATGTGAATGGGGTCCCGTATGTCTAATTTGACATATACTTGGTACTCCATGAGAATTAAGGACATTTCGGATCCCTATACACATTGACGAGTCTAAGGATCCTTGACGAATCTTCATAATGGGGTTCCTCTTCATCCGGACTCCATAAAATGCCTTCCAAGTTCTTACATTGCATTGGGGCTCCAAACAATACCTCCTCAAGCTTAAAAACAATATTTCAAGTCTCTAAGTATTGATAGGTCATATGCAAGAAGTCGGGCATGTATAAAACGCTTGATGAAATTGTATAAACGGGCGAAACGGGGTGCTCAAGGCATAAATATCAATTCAACACCGAGTCAAGTACATCGGGCTGGCAAAATGCTACGAGTACATTTTCAGTATTCTCGGGATTGATAAAATCATAACTCATTAATTTCGGGAATAGTGGGGTGCAATAAACTTTCAAAATCTCGGGACAAGTATCGGGTTCAAAACCAATTCAAGGTGAATAGGGATCCCGTATGTCATTCTTCATAATAACTTGGTACTCTTTGAATTTGGAGACATTCGGGCTCCTTACACACCTTAGTAACCTCAACATTTCAACGAATCTCGGCGATGTGGTTTCTCATTCGAACAGGCTTCCAACAAACATTTCATCTTTGTTTCGAACATATTCCAGGTCGAAGGTGCCCAATGCTTTCGAAAAGGTTCACAAGCAAATGAGATGGGAACTCCCTTCATCTCTCTTTATTCCCATAATTCTAGGAAATTTGGTTACTTGGCGGTCATCTGGCGGTTAGCCGCCAATGGATTCGGCGGTTAGCCAATGGCTGATCGCGGGCTGACCGTGGTTGACCTGACCAAATGCAGCATTCTGGAAATGTAACCACTTCAGTTCGGTTGGTTGGCAGTTAGCCGCCGATGGACTCGACGGTTAGCCTCTAGCTGACCGCGAGGCTGACCGTAAGGTTACAGCTCTCTGGAAAAGTAACAGAAACTGGTTCGGTTAGCCGCCAGTCACCAGACGGCTAGCCGCTATGTGACCGTCGGCTGACCGCCAGTTGCGGGAACTCCACAATGCAGTTCAGATTCAGGTCCTTCTTTCTCCAATCAATTCCTTTCACTCTCCAATCACTTACCTGCAATAAAATGAGTTGAAAGCTCCTCCTATTCCACCTTCAACTCTTCTCCAACGTCAAAACTTCTACATATCATTGTCCAATCACTTCTTTCTTTTTCTCCCTCAACCATAAGAAAAGAGAAATTCTAAGAGAACAGAAATTCCACAATCACCGAGACCCATTTAAGCCAAAAACAAGAGATAAACTGTCGCGACCCCGGACCGGGATCCGGGCCCGCGACTGCGCCGCGGCGGCATGATTAACCAAAGCACACCGCCGCCGCTGTTTATTTTTCCCACAGGTTTCCGCGGTGAGGATCCCAAGACACGGGTCGAGCTCACACGAATGGATATGCGGAAGCGTGTAGCAAAACGTGTCACTCAAATCTTAAAGAATGAGATACAAGGGAATTGTATAATATAAAGACAAGGTATCAAAAGAGAATGTCATCAAAGCATTCCTATCATGATTAACATTTCAATGTTTAACAAAAGTATATTAATTCAAGTTACAAAACCCAAAGAGGCCAACAAAGGCCAATACAACCAATGGGACCCCAAAAGAACAACCCAACATAACCCAAGCTAGGTGAAACGAAAATCAAGATCCCGACTGGCGTCTAGATGACGTCGTTGGACTGCCACTCGAGTGCTGGGGGTGGCTCAACAGCCTCCTCCGGGCACTCCTCGTCACGCGTGAACACTCCTGCACCTGGACACCAAAATAACAAGCATCAAACACGACGGTTTGGCAAATAAACAATTTAGGCATGAATAGTTAAAATAATGCTAAAACAGTTCAAGAGTTGAATACACGTTTCACGTTTTCGAAACTAGCATGTATACTTATAATATCATGATTAGTAAATCCACAAAGAGCCCATCCTTTCTCCATCATACATGATGATAAGAGTAAGCACGCACGACAAGCACGATAAGCACGACACGATAAACACGATCCCACGCCACACAAGGTAGACGGGGTGTCCGGCCGCGGAACCGGACCACGAACACGCACGATGTGTCATTCAAGAGACGACTAGTCTGCAGACGGTCCACATGTTTAAGGACCCCCAGGTAGTGGATCAAGCTAAAAGGGCAGTCCAAGCTCAGTGGTAATCACTTATATCATGAATGCATAAAACACGACAATACTTATTCGAGAACACGTCAAAGCAAGAGGGAAATCATTTATCAAACACGTCACGACAAGGCTAGCAAAAATAGCATTATATAAATGCTTAACAAAACTTAAGAAATGATTCCCTTTTTCTTTCTTGAAACACGATTCTTGAAACATGTCTTAAATACAAGCTTATACTTGAAAAAGATCAAACAAGAACATGAGGACGCATAAAGCATCAAAACAAAAGTCCGAACAAAATCTATCAAGCATAGGCTAAGACCAAATCTTTGACCCTTGTGGACTTGAAATCCAAACGTCGAAACTCTATATAACTTGGTGTCCCCGAAGGTAAGATACATTTAGGAATTTCAATTGCACAATGTCAAATGAAGGTCTAAAGCATAGTCTAGTTTTCATTCCTGCAAAATTTCTCCAAACACAGTTCTTTTTGTAACTGTCGGTCAACGCTCGGTTAACCGTCGGTTAACCGAGGTCGATCTGTCGGTTGACCGAAGGCTTGACCGACAGATCCCAGCCCAGAATTACTGCTCTCTGGAATTCGAACCGACAGATCCTCGGTCGACCGAAGGCTTGACCGACGGATGACCTGACAAAAATGTTGCTCTCTGGAAATTGAACCGACAGATTTCGGTTGGTGTCGGTCGACCTGTCGGTCGACCGAAGTTGGACCGACAGCTGACCGACAGGCACGGGCAGTGCATTCTGTTCAGAATTTTTTGCAACTTTCTTTCCCTTCTTCACTTCCACATTTTTACCACCTGCACTCCCCAAGCCTTCATGCTTTCCAAGGGATTCATTCCACACATTATAGAGCATTCCATCCACAATTTGTCCATTTATTCCAAAGAGAAACATCAAGACATTCCCATAAACAATTTCATGAAACTTACAAAACCAACATGATTCTAAGAACTTGATAAATCATTATTGACAAAACCAATAGAGAAACTGAAGTACATGGCTTGAAAGAGTGTAGACATAACTAGCATTAAGAGAACTAACACAAAAATCATACCTTAATGAAGAAAAATGGAACCCTAATGCAATATACATGGAAAAATCCCAAAAAGTTCACTTGCCTCAATCCAAAGTCAAAGAAAGCTTCACAAAAACCAACAATGAGGGGTGCTCCACGAGATCTACACAAAACCCCCCAAAATGGAGCATACAAAAATCAACATTTTAGCCATTACAAACCCCCATTTCGAAAATGGGTTTGAAATCATGAAAAACAAGCTCTTGGTGAGCCTAAGAACATCAAATGAAAAGATGGGTCCAAGCTCTAACCTTTTGCTAGCCAAACAAGAAGAATGGAGGTTGAAGATGATGAATAGTGAAAGGGGTTTGGCTCCAAAAAGTGTCCAATCAAAGCTTGAGAAGGGAGGAAGAGAATGGCGGAAACGAATCGGAGAATGGAGTCTTCTTGTTGGATCATTCAAGGAAGAAAAGGTCAAGAAGGAAGTTCTCTTCTCATCTCCACTCTAGGGCAAACCGTTGCAGGATTTTTGGAAGAAAAATGGAGGAGAGAGAGTAAGAGACCTTTTATATGGGTTGAGAGGTGGGTCCCTCTCTAGCTGAACTAGAAACGCTTAAAACATGGTCTTGTGGACCTCGGATGGGATCGACAAAGAAGAACAAAACGATCGTCGAAAAATCTAGTTTCGGAAAAGTATAATTTTGACATAGTTTCACGACTTCGAAATTTGTGCCCAGATTTAGCATGAAAAGACAGATTTGCCCTTATTGGGCCAAAACTTGAGTTTCTGGGCCTCAAATGCATGCAGCTTAAAAACGAAAGTTGCCATAAATAATAAAACCATTTAAGAGAATTAAAAATCACATCCACATCAAAGATCTAGAACGAAAACCCATCCTTACACGTGTACTCAGGGCGTCCCTGAGCGTGTCTGACTCATACAAAACGTTCTCAAAATCCCCAAAACTATAATCCAGACTAAGTCTAATCACATTCTAACCCAACTAGTACTAAGACTCACTTAAGACTAAACATTCACTTAATTAGTACTAATCGAGTTGGTCTGGGTCGGGGTCTAACATAAACAAAGACTAAAATCCATCATATTTCTAAAACATTAAATGTACTTTCATAAGCATTTATTTCAGATCTATGCAAGTTCATAAATATGAGTATAAAGAGCAAACCAACCACATTCCTCACAAAGTTCAATAAATGCTAAAACTATCCAATCATCCACTTGCCTTAGGTCCAAGCTAAGCAAATTCAAGCTCAAAACACTATCAAGATCAACCTACAAGCAAAGCAAAGAAAACCCCCAAAACAAACCCATCTTAGAACCCTAAAATGGTAAATCGAGAAAGACAAGGAATGGGGCAAACAAAGTTAGGGAAATGAGATCTAAGGGATGCCATTGCACATATAAGGAAAATGGGAAGTCCTTACCTCTAGGCCATCAATCAACAAGAAGAAGCTTGGAAAAAGGGGCTGCCCACCTTGGTTTTCCACGAAAATGGTGTCAAAAGAGAGAGGAGATGAAGGGGAAGAAGTTGCCGGAGTTCCCTTGTCGGATTGGTGGCTTGGAGGCTCCATTTGAGCAAGAGAAATGGAAGAAAAAGAAGAAGAATGGCTGCTGGTTGCAGCCGATGGAATGGGAATGAGGGAGAAAGAGAGGAAGTTCTCCTTTTTATAATGGGTGGGTGTGGGGTCCACACTAAGTAGAGTTTGTAATGGAGATTGGAGGGCTTTCTAGACCTCGGATCAAGAAACTTAAAACATGAAAAGTGTCGGGCATAAAATTATCTTTCCAACAAGGTCAATATTGACGTACTTCCGGGGTCCACATAAAAGTCAACTGTTTGGTCAAAAGGGTTAAAGAATGGATTTGCCCCAGGGTTGGAAAAACTGATTTTAGGAGCTTCGAATGGGCATGGAGTGAACACGAAAGTTGTAGGGAATGGCAATATTAGTCAAACGAAGCTAAAATGGGAATTTTTGGGAATCACCAAGAATCTCCCCACGCTGACCACGCAAAACAAATGGGACCCTACGGTCACTGTCTAGGTTCACTGGCTCTCAAAACTTTCCAAAGCTAATGAAAAATCATTCTAATATCAAAAATCAACCAAACAACCATAAACCCAAGAGAAAACCAAATCACGATTAAAACCACACTAAACCAGGAAATTAGGGGTCGGGTTCTCACACCCTTCGGGATCCTTTAAACACTTTTGAGGAAGTAAAGGGGCGGCTTGAGACCCACATCTTAGTAATGGAGGCGCGGTTGGCTCGTTTTCCAATTTTTAACGGGATGGTTCACCCCCTAAAGAAGACTTTATCGGAAATCCTTATCTTAAGATAGTTTCTCTTTGTTTATATGAGAGGTCAGGTCATTAGGACGATCTTAATTAGTGATAGACCCCATCCAGGGTATTAGGGGCAAAGGTCGTGACCTCTATTTTAGTCAATGTTTAGGACCCAATTGATTTAGTTCATTGCTATAGTTATTGTTTAATGACTCTTATCGGAGTTCAATAAAAGTTGATTTAGATTTTTTTTTTTTTTTTTACTCTTGCCTTTTCTTCCTCTTTTTTTTTTTTTTTTTTTTGGGTTGTAATGTGGTAGTGCTTGGCATTGAATGGTAATAAAATTTTCTATTATGATGCTAATGATGATAATGAGTTATAATGGATAGCCATTTTATGGATGTTTGATGGTGATCATGGTTATGGGATTATGCTTGGACTTCTTCTTAGTTCATTTTCTCTTTTTTTTTTATATTGTTTTTTTTTTTTTGGTTTTTTTTCCTTTTGTTTTATACGTATGTGCATTTTAGTTGACGTATGATGATGTGGAGTATGTGGGTAAATGCATGGATTTGGATGCATAAACCATTAATGTATGATACCTACGGTGAGTCCATAATGTATTTCAAACCGAATCAACCGACCTTTGCATGTTTTTTGTACTGTTCTTCTTCGTAGGTAGAAATGGACCATCGATGTGCCACTGATAACCTCAAACTTCGTCTAGTGTCGAGGTTGGTAATCAAGTTAAGTCAAATTTTGTTAAGGTTGGATTGTAGTTATTAATAAAGATTGACTTTAATTTAATTTGTGGGTGAATTATGTCTTAATCTTCATCCCTATTGATGTTCAGATTAATGTTAGGTTAGATGTTCAGATTCATCTAAAAAAATCCATCAATCACTCATGTAAAGTCTCCACTCTAAGCAAATGTACTTAGAGGATCATGAAGCAAAGATTTTCATACAATGAACATTATCAATTTGCATTTAAGGAAGTGCACAAGGTTAAGTGTAAAATGCAAATCGATTATCAACACACCATACAAATCAATTTGCTCATAAAAAGAATATAACTAGAAGAGCAAAGAAGCACATTGCTTATAACCACATACATTTCCATTTTTGAAATGACATAATCAAGTACAAAAGGAAATGACAACATGGAACATGCTTTGATGAATATAACTAATGATGTTTTAAAGCATTTCCATTTATACAATCTTCAAAACATTTTAATAAACAAAATCCAACAATGAGCAAAAAGAGAATGAATTTGAAGACAATCAATTTTCAACTTGCATTTTAAAACTTATTTGGAAAACATACAAATTGATTTTTCAAAACAATAAATTTTCCATATGAAACTATAACTTATAAAACCATGGAAAATCCAATTTGATTCAAATCATTTGTTTTTTAAAAAAAATCTAACTATGACATCCATACAAATGATTTTACAACATCAATCGATTATGAAAGATCCAGTTATGAAAGCTTTTGGAAAACATAATCAATTGAGCATGTATAGAAATGCATTGCAAGATATATAACTATATGTGAGCAAAAAGCAAATCTATCATGAGAAAATTATAATCAAAATGTTTTTGAAAACCATGAAATTTAACTAGAATGGTGCATGATGACAAAAACAATTGATTACAAATAAACATTGTATTTTAATAAATGTAACTAAGTAAGTATAAAATGCAAAAGCAACATCATGACCAACAAAAAGATTTAACTAAAAAGGATAGGTTGGTCAATGAGGTCCAAGGCCTTAAGGTCTGTCTAAGTATATAACTTTGGGAATCCACCTAAGGTCTTGAAAGGGTTGATCCTTGAGGTCTATCTTAAAAGTCTTACCAACTCTAGGAGATTTGACTTGATAAACTTTTAATTTGGACTT
The DNA here is from genome assembly GCA_028538565.1 of Umbellularia californica. Classification (NCBI taxonomy): domain Eukaryota; kingdom Viridiplantae; phylum Streptophyta; class Magnoliopsida; order Laurales; family Lauraceae; genus Umbellularia; species Umbellularia californica. The sequence continues at coordinate 34,056,045 of JAPQWN010000005.1, read as the reverse complement.
ATCACCATTATATTTAGATTTTACTAATGTAATCTTAGGTTGGTGATTAGTCTTTTGAGGTTGGTGACTTTTCTTCTTAGGGGATTTATTCTCTTTTCTTTTCTTCTTATTTTCTCCCTTTATTTGACTTTAGAATTTTAGATTTAACTTTGCAACTTTCTTCAAAAGTTCTTTCATGTTTTGACTTAAATGATATAGGTTGAGAAGCTTTTTGTTAAGAGATTCTTTTAAACTTGGTTTAACATTTTTAACCTTTTTAGAATCTATTTTAGGAGACTCCTTTTTGATAGATTTAACTTGTTTAATCATTTTGGAGTCTTCCTTGATTTTTAGTGTCTTATCCATCATAGAGTTTGATTTTACTTTCTTTGGTTCATAGATGGTTTTAGACACATGACTTCTTCTTAATTTGCATTCAAACCTAAAGTGTCCTTCAATGCCACAATAATTACATTTAGTCATGGGCAAGGAGGAATGAGTGCTAGAGAATGAGGACTCACCTTTCACAAATGTGTTGGTGAATTTAAGATCATGTGAAGTATTCCTATTAAATCCAAGACCTGTCCTATCTCTTTGAGATTTACCCAATTTAAATAATTTTTCAAATTTTTCTTCACCATGGGTAAATTTGCACTCATACTTTTGTTTGTAACCTTTAAGTTGAGTGACTTGGTTTCTAAGGGTTGAATTTTCATTTTTAACTTTAATGAGTTCATTTTCAATTCCCTTAAAATTATTTGTCTCTTCATAAGCTTTCTTTAATTCAAATTTAAGTTCATTAACAACAATAGTTCCAAGTTCTAAAGTTTTTATCTTATTTTGAGCATTAGATAAATTTTCTTTGGAAATTACTAACTTGGATTCTAAATTGATAATGTCTTCAACTTGATTTTTTAAATGATCTCTTAGATTTGAATTTTCCTTATTAAGTTCATCACAATTTATCTTAATATCATTTAGTTCATCTTGAGCATTAGATAAATTATGCAAAGAGATCATGAACTTAGATTCTACACAATTTATTAATTCTTCTTTCTCTCTAAGTTCACCTTTTGAAGAAACTAATTCTTTGGTTAGACTTTTAGATTTTTCTTCTAATCTTTTATTCTTCTTAACAAGTTCTATGGAAAATGTACACAATTCATTATAGGCTTGTTGAAGGTCATCTTCATTTTCATCATTCTCTTCTTCTTTTAATTCAAATTTAGATTTATTAATTTCAATGTTTGAATCTCCAAAAGATGGAAGGAGGGGTCTAGAAGAATCTACAAAGTCTAGCATAGTGGAATCCATTCTAATGATTTTCATGTAAATACAACACTAGGGTTCTAATCTCTAGGATTTAGCTAATAAGGATCAACTCCGGGTGTTTAAGCCCTAAATGGAGTAACCTTGCTCTGATACCAATTGAAAGTTCCAGATCCGAACCCTAGAGGGGGGGTGAATAGGGTGAGCTACAACTTAATGACCAATTATGCCAATTTTAAACTTCTTTAAAATAATTAGCCACTAGTGATGATTAACAAATAAAATGCGGAAGCTAAACAATAACAATCACCACAAAAGCATTCACCATATCACAATCATTTATAGTGGTTCGGCCTCAATGCCTACATCCACTACCGGCTTGTGAATCTACACCCACCGGATTTCCACTATTTATGCTTTTTAATAGGCTAAGCAATAACCTTAAACACTATGCTTTTCTAGGCTAAGCAATAACCTTACAATGTGATTTTATAGGCTAAGCAATAACCTTTACACAATGCTTTTCTTAGGCTAAGCAATAACCATTACAATAAAAGATTTTCTCTCAAGAAGGTGTCTTCACAAAACACTCTAAGAGATACAATTTAAGCTCAATATAATTGCCTCTAAATTAGGCGGATAAGAAAGTGTAAATCAACTCACGCAACACACTATAAAATGCAAAGATGAATGCTCATGATGTCTGTGTGTGAAAACATGAATCAAGTTTAAAAAGAAAGCTCAATCAGTTTATGCTTGAAGCAATTAAAAGTTTAATGCACATAAAATGATTTGATTGAAGTAATATGCAAATCACATGTACAAAGTACAAACTTGCTGATGATATGAAAATCAAAAGCTTACAAGCTTACAGATAGCACCACAGAATCAAGCAGTACCAGCTCAGAATCAAGTGAGACCACCACCGCAACAGCAGCAGCAAGGCAGGCAAGTGCAGAATCAGAATGCTCGTCCACCGTAGAATAGGAACAATCAGGGCAGGCAGACTCAGCAACAAAATAGGCCCAACCAGCACGGACGTGCGTACAACATCAACCGTGCTGACGTTGAAGCAGCAGGTGACGTAATAGAAGGTAAACTTCTTGTTTGTGGAGTAGAAGCACAGATCTTATTTGATCCAGGATCCACACACTCTTTTCTATCCCCTTTGTTTGCAAGGAAGATTGATGCACAGCATGCGGAATTAGATTTTATGTTCACTGTCACTACACTTGTAGGTAGACATGTTGTTTGTACCACCTATTACCCTAGTTGTCCGATTTTGTTAGGAGATATCAATTTACCGGCCAACCTCATAATTTTAGACATGCATGATTTTGATATTATCTTAGGCATGGATTGGTTAGAGACCTACCATGCTACCATGGACTGTTTTGGTAAGACCATCACATTCAGATTGCAAGGGCCACAGACAAAGTTGATGTTTCAGGGTGATAGGAAGAAGTCTTCCAGTGGTTTCATTTCAGCTTTAAAAGCTAATAGATTGGTGAGCAGTGGTTTTGAGGCATTTATAGCGTTTATCACGGAGGATAAACAGTCCCAAGGGGTGGAGGATATCTCCGTAGTGTGTGAATTTCCAGATGTTTTTCCAGAAGAAATCTCGGGTTTACCACCAGTTAGAGAAGTTGAGTTTACTATTGAACTCCTTCCAGGGACTGCACCGATCCCTATTGCACCTTATAGGATGGCTCCTGCAGAGTTAGGTGAATTGAAACTTCAGTTGCAAGAAATGTTGAGCAAAGGCTTTATTAGGCCAAGTGTTTCACCGTGGGGAGCGCTAGTTCTTTTTGTGAAGAAGAAGGATGGAAGTCTTAGAATGTGCATCGACTATAGAAGGTTGAATCATGTGACAGTCAAGAACAAATACCCCTTGCCAAGGATAGATGAATTGTTTGACCAATTACAAGGAGCAGCACACTTTTCCAAGATAGACTTGAGGTCAGGGTATCATCAGTTGCGGGTTAGAGAGTCTGATGTGGCAAAGACAGCTTTCCGAACGAGATATGGGCATTATGAGTTCTTAGTGATGCCCTTTGGCTTGACAAATGCGCCCGCAGTCTTCATGGCTCTCATGAACAAGGTCTTTGCAGAGTTCCTAGATCACTCTACAGTGGTGTTCATTGATGATGTCCTCGTGTATTCTAAGAGTAAGGAGGAGCATGAAGAGCACTTGAGGACATCGTTGCAGCTTTTGAGAGACCACCAGCTCTATACTAAGTTGAACAAATGTGAATTCTGGCTAGAGCAAGTTTCCTTTTTGGGTCACATCATTTCGAGAGAAGGATTAGCAGTTGATCCGGCCAAGATAGAAGCAGTCATTGAGTGGAAGAGGCCTAGCAGTGTGACAGAAATTAGAAGCTTTTTGGGGTTAGCAGGATATTATCGGAGATTTGTCCAAGGTTTTTCGTCTATTGCAGCACCATTGACGAAGTTGACCCGGAAAAATGTATCTTTTGTTTGGACCGATCAGTGTGAAGGCAGTTTTCAGGAGTTGAAGAAAAAGCTAACCACAGCCCCAATCCTCACATTACCATCGGGCAGCGGTGGATTTGTTATTTTTACGGATGCATCCAACGTGGGATTAGGCTGTGTATTGATGCAAGATGGCAAAGTGATTGCCTATGGCTCGAGACAGTTGAAGAATCATGAGGTAAATTATGCAACTCACGACTTGGAGTTGGCGGCAGTAATTTTTGCCTTGAAGATGTGGAGAGACTACCTCTATGGAGAGAAGTTCGAAGTCCATTCAGACCACCGAAGTTTACAATATTTGTTTTCACAGAAGGAGTTGAATATGAGGCAGAGACGGTGGATGGAGTATATAAAAGATTATGACTTCCCAATCAAGTATCATCCGGGCAAAGTGAACGTTGTAGCAGATGCTTTGAGCAGGAAATCAGCAGTTATGGCTAGTCTGAGAGGAGTTAGTATTTTCCAACAGTTTGAAGAACTTGGAGTGGAGGTACAACACTTGAGGAGAGGTGTTTTATTAGCAAATATGACCGTGTCTGAGCCTACCTTCATCCAGAGAATCAAAGATAGTCAGTTGCAAGACCCGGAATTGGCCAAGATTGTAGATCAGATTGCAGAATGTCCAGATTTCAGGATTTCTGATGGAGTGTTGTATTTTCGTGACCGGTTGTGCGTATCGAATGTTGATGATGTGAAGAATGAAATTATGATTGAAGCCCACCATACGAGATACTCTATACATCCGGGTAGCACGAAGATGTACCATAACTTGAAGAATAGATTTTGGTGGAATAATATGAAGAGAGAGATTGCAGCTTTTGTGTCTCGTTGCTTGACTTGTCAGATGATCAAGGCAGAACATCAGAAGCCTCCCGGTTTGTTACAGCCTTTGGAGATTCCGGAGTGGAAATGGGAGCATATCACTATGGATTTTGTCTCCGGTTTGCCTAATACCAAGAGGGGAAACAATGCGATTTGGGTTATAGTTGACCGTCTTACGAAGTCTGCGCACTTCCTTCCGATGAAGACTGGGAATATGATGCATATGGCACCACTCGCAAGACTATTCATTGATGAGATCGTTAGTAAGAATGGCCAGCCCGTTTCCATCACTTCCGACAGAGATAGGAGATATGTTTCGAGATTTTGGAAATCTCTTCTTGAATCCATGGGTTCCAAACTTCAGTTCAGCACAGCGTATCATCCTCAGACAGATGGTCAGTCGGAGAGGACGATACAGACTCTTGAAGATATGCTGCGAGCTTGTGTATTGGATTTCAAGGTCCAGTGGGATGAGAACCTACCTCTTTGTGAGTTCGCGTACAACAATAGCTACCATTCTAGCATTGGAATGGCACCTTTCGAGGCACTCTATGGTAGGAGATGCAAAACTCCAGTCTGTTGGGAAAAAGTCGGTGTGCGTAGTTTTCATGGACCGACTATAGTTGGAGAGACAAGCGACAAGGTTAAGCAAATTCAGGACATATTGAAGATCGCTCGAAGCAGACAGAAGAGTTATGCTGACACTCGCCGGAGAGAATTACAGTTTGAAGTGGGTGACAAAGTATTCTTGAAAGTCTCCCCGGTCAGAGGCACTTTAAGATTTGGGAAGAAAGGAAAATTGTCTAGCAGATACATTGGCCCATATGAGATTTTGAGTAAGATTGGAAGTGTTGCCTATAGACTTGCGTTACCGCCGGAACTCTCCGGGGTACATAATGTTTTTCATGTCTCCATGCTCAAGAAATATGTCCACAGTCCTTCTCACATTATTCCACACGAGTCTTTAGAGATTCGAGAAGATGCGTCGTATGTGGAGAAACTGGTTAGAATCATCGACACCAAAGAGCATGAATTGAGAAATCGGACTATCCATTGGGTCAAAGTGCTTTGGGAGAATCACGAACCGGAAGAAGCCACATGGGAATTGAGAGATCAAGTCTAGAAGAAGTATCCACACCTATTACCAGAGGTAAAAATTTTTTATATTTGGCGGACCAAATATCCTAAGGGGTGGAGGATGTTAGACCCCAACCCAGACCAACTCGATTAGTGCTAATTAAGTGAGCGTTTAGTCTTAAGTAAGTCTTAGTACTAGTTGGGTTAGAATGTGATTAGACTTAGTCTGGATTATAGTTTTGGGGATTTTGAGGACGTTTAGTATGAGTCAGACACGCTCAGGGACGCCCTGAGTACACGAGTAAGAAGGGTTTTTGTTCTAGGTCTTTGGTGTGGTTGTGATTGGTATTGATCTTGAATGGTTTTATTAATTGTGACAACTTTCATTTTTAGCCTGCATGCATTTGAGGCCCAGAAAACCCAGTTTTGGCCCAAAAAGGGTAAATCTGTCTTTACATGCAAAATCTGAGCACACCTTTCGAAGTCGTGAAACTATGTCAAAAGTATACTTTTCCGAAACTAGATTTTTCGACGATCGTTTTGTTCTTCTTCGTCGATTCCATCCGGGGTCCACAAGAACATGTTTTAAGCGTTCCAAGTTTCACTGCTTAGGGGACCCACTTCCAGACACTATATAAACCCTTCCTCTCCTTCCTTTCTCTTTTTCCAATCTCTGTAATTTTTCTTGACCTAGAGCAAGTGAGTGGAGAGGTTTCCTCTTTGGTCTTCTCCCTTGGAAATGATCTAGCTATAGTGTTCCAAATCAAGATCCAAGACCACCATCCTCTTCCTCTCTTCTCAAGCTACAGCTGGATTGTTTTTGGAGCCAAGCCATTGCACTATTCATCATCTTCTACCTTTTTTTTTCTTCTTGTTTGGCTAGCTCAAGGTTGGTGTCTTCCTTCATTCTTTCCATTTGCTGTTCTTTAGCTCATTTAGAGCTTGTTTCTCATGGTTTCAAACCCATTTTCGAAATGGGAGTTTGTAATGGCCAAAATAGTGATTTTGAGTGCTCTCTTTTGGGGGTTTTGTGTAGATTTCGTGGAGCACCTCTTCTTGTTGATTTTATGAAGCTTTCCTTGACTTTGGTTAGAGGCAAGTAAACATTTTAGTTCTTCCTAGTACATTGCAAGTTTTAGGGCATTTTACTTTTGGAAATGTTATTCATCATGGAACTTGTCTTTCCTTTCATGTTATTAACCTCTTCTAGCTTATTTAATCTTGATAAGCATGGTTACTAATTTCTTCATTTAATTTAGAAGTTTTGTATTGAATGGAAGTATATTTTTCTATGGAAAGCCTTACAAGTTAGTGATTCATGATTTGAATGTATAAGGGCTGGTGATTTTGATGTTTTGAATGAAATGTGAATGAATTTTGGTGTCGAAATCATCCATTGGAAAGCTTGTAGGCTTGGGGAGCGTAGGGGTAAAAATATGGAAGTGAAGATGGGAGAGAAGTGTGAAAAAAATTGAACTTCAAAGTTCTACCGGAAGTTCTACCGGTAGAAGTGGCTCGAATTTTGGCAAAAAGTTAAGGAAACTGTGAACCCTTAGTTCTACCGGTAGAAGTGGCTAGAATTGTGGCAGAGAGTTGAGAAAAACTGTGAACCTTAGTTCTACTGGAAGTTCTACCAGTAGAAACGGCCCAAATTTTGGCAGAGAGTTGAAGAAACTGAAAAACCTCAGTTCTACCGGAAATTCTACCGGTAGAAGTGCTTCAACCGGAAGTTCTACCGGTAGAAGCGTTTCAACCGGAAGTTCTACCGGTAGAACATCTTAAACCGGAAGTTCTACCGGTAGAGATGCTGGACCCAGACCCACAGTTACAAAAAGTACTGTTTTTGAAGGATTTTTGCGGGAATGAAGACTAGACTAGGTTTTAGACCTTTTTATTGACCTTGTGCACTTGGAATTCCAAAATGTAATATACCTTCGGGGACACCAAGTTTTATTGAATTCCGACATTTGGTTTTCAATTCCACAGGGGTCAGGGATTGGTCTTAGCCTATGCTTGATGGATTTATGTGTGAACTCTTGTCTTGGTGCTTCATGCATCATCGTGTTCTCGTTTGATTTCCAAGTGCAAGTCGTTTTCAAGATGTGTTTTAAGAATCAAAAGGGAATCATTTCTTAAGTTTGTTAAGCATTTATATTATACTATTTTGCTAGTCTTGCCGTGTTATGCTTGGTGAATGATTTTCCTCTTGTTTTGTCGTGTTCTCGAACGTGTATCGCCGTGTTTTGTGCATTCATGATATAAGTGAATACCACTGAGCTTGGATTGCCCTTTTAGCTTGATCCACTACCTGGGGGTCCTTAAACATGTGGACTGTCTGCAGACTAGTCATGTATTTTATTACACATCGTGCGTGTTCGTGGTCCGGTTCCGCGGCCGGATACCCTGTCTACCTTGTGTGGCATGGGATCGTGTTTTCGTGTCGTGCTTGTCGTGCGTGCTTGCTCTTGTCATCATGTATGACGGAGAAAGGATGAGCTCAATGTGGATTTATCTTTTCATGATATTATAAGTATTCATGCTAGTTTTGTAAACTTGAAACGTATATTTAAACATTGAACTGTTTTAGCATTATTCTCTCATATTCTTGCCTAAATTGTTTATTTGCCAAACCGTCGTGTTTGATGCTTGTATTTTGGTGTCCAGGTGCCGGCGGTTTCACGCGTGACGAGGAGTGCCCGGAGGAGGCTGTTGAGCCACCCCCAGCACACGAGTGGTAGCCCAATGACGTCATCTAGACACCGGTCGGGATATTGATTCTCGTTTCACCTAGCTGGGTTATTTTTGTGGGATTGTAATTGTTGTATTGGCCTTTGTTGGCCTCTCAGGGTTTTGTAACTTGAATTAATATACTTTTGTTAAACATTGAAACGTTAATCGTGATAGGAATGCTTGAGGACGTTCTCTTTTGATGCCTAGTCTCGACATTTTAATTCCTCTTGTATCTTATTGATTAAGAATTGTGTGACACGTTTTACTACACGCTTCCGCATATCTATTCGTGTGAGCTCGACCCGTGTCTTGGGATCCTCACCGCGGAAACCTGTGGGAAAATCAAAACAGGCGGTGTGTTTTATGTTAATTAATCAAACCGCCGCGGTCGCGGGCCCGGGTCTCGGTCCGAGGTCGCGACAGAATGAACTTCCTTTTATAGAAAAAGTGTCCCAACGGCTATCTGTCGGTTAGGGTTCGGTTAACCGACACTCCAACGGTAAAAAAACGGCTAGATTTGACCATTCTGGAATTTGAACCGAAGTGGGTTCGGTTAACCGACATCTTGAGTTCGGTTGACCAACATCCAGTTCGGTTGACCGAAATCACTGTAGCAAAAACATTGTAGCAAAACACTGTAGCACAAGTACTGTAGCACACAAAAGAAGTTTTGCCTTCTAAAGTTGTTGAGCAGAAAGCTACTCCAAAGTATTTTGCTAGTGGAAGTTCTGGGCCATAGAAATCAAGTCTGAAAACATGTTTTTAATGAATTTAAGTGTTTTAAAAACATGAAACATAAAAATTTTGTTGACTGAGTGAACTTGTCGGTTAGCCGAACTTGACTTCGGTTAACCGAAAGTGTGACCGACACCTGACCGACAGAGAAAATCTGAAAATTTAGCTCTTTGGAAATTGAAACGACAGAGGAGTTCGGTTGAGCTCGGTTCACGGTCAGTTAGCCGAAACCTGAGCGACAGGCTGACCGACAGTTTTAACAAAATCTCAACTTTTGCATATTTCAAAGTATTTTCAAGAGGGGATTTTTGGGCCATTAAAGCAAGCATGGAAACATGATTTTAAATCAATCTAAGAGCTTTTAAAATCATGAATCATAAAAACCCAAATATGATTTGAAACTTTAAAATCAATGGCTAGCTTTGTTTATAAAAATTCTTTTTCAAATTTAAATGCATCCATGTTTAAAACCAAAACATGCATAAATCATAAGGTTTACAAGATTTAAAACAATGCATGTATAAATCAAGATTTCAAGTTTTTCTAAAACAATGCATGTGTGTGAATTCAAATGATGAATAAAATGAATAGTGCATCCATCAAATTGCAAGATACAAAATCCTTAACAATCTCCCCCTTTGCAATTTGATGGCAAACCTTCTCTTACTCAATACTGAATCTTCACACAAATTCTTCAGCTCCTCCTTAGCTGGACAAGGCTTGAAATCTTCTTGGATGCTTCTTCACTTGGCTTGGGCCCTTTGTCTTTTCCTTCATTCTCCTTGATGCTTGGAGCCCTTTCTTTGGCCAAGCATCTTGTTTAGCTCCCAAGCTTTCTTCTACTTCTTTCATCTCTCCCCCTTTGACCATGCACTCTTGGGTTTTGGCAAGATATGCATTCACTCCCTCTTTGGAGGATAATACAATGTCTCTCCCCCTTTGACATTGAATTGCACATCTCTTCCCTTAGCTATATTCTCCCTCTTTGACATCTAGAATATTCTCCTCCTTTGACATTAAATTGCAAAGGTACCTATACACATGAAATAAGGAAAATACCTTTTAGTAACACCTGTTAACAAAAGAATTCGAAAATGAAATACATAACAGGTTTTCATGTATGGGTGATGTCTATAAGGTTATAGAGCCAATATAAGAGTGAATTTGATCATAACTAATACTTCCTATGAAGATTTACTCCCCCTCAATCCATTATCTCCTTTTGTCAGACTTTGACAAAGTTTTAACAATTTGGTTCAGGAAGAAGATGGTTTAACCAATTGAGGGTTAACTTCAAGAGAAGGATTAGATACAAAAAAAAATAAATAAATAAATAAAGCTCAATATTATCAAATTACCATTATAAAAATACCAATTGACGGATAAGCTATAGGATAATTAAAGAGCAAGGTCAAAAGGATAATCTATCATGGATACCAATTGAAATATATATAAAGCAATTATACCAATTGAAATTCAAAGATAAGACTATTAACTCAATCACTCTAAAATGGAGTTAAGGAATATACCTATTAGGGTTCATCCAAATTAGAGCTATCCATGATGAGATGGGGTTTATTGAACATAGCATCAATTAATATAATTATGAAAATCATATGCTATGAAAGTTTTGAAATCATTTCATACATTCATTAAATACAACTATCATGCACAAGATGAATGAAATGAAGATCAATAGAAGCCAACCTCAACTATTAACCAACCAAGATTATGAACACATAAACATGGTGGTCATAAGATTTACCTATAAGTGCAAGAGAGGTGGCAAGCATGAACATTATGATGCTAATGGAATGAGACATGGAACAAAAACATATTACTATCAAGTTCAATCCAATGTACACAAGGTCTATCACAAATTCAAGATATGATACCAATTGGCTATTGATACTAATTGAAAATGATACCAATTGATTAGCAACTGAATATGAAACATGATTAAGAGCAAGCATGTGACAAACACAAAATTCCAACAACTATCATAAAATGATATTCATCACTTAGAATAATATGACTAATGAGCATAGTGATGAACATGTTAAATTGCATTATGAAAATATATAGCTTGAAAAAGCATGCAATTTTCAAAGTGTCAAATCATATGAACTCAACATCTAAGAAATCCATCAAACAATACATATAACTATGAAATAGAAGGAATGAATTTCAAAGAATTTCATATGAACAAGAACACTACTATGAAGTTGAAACAAGTATAAAGATGATATCTCTAAGTGAATATACATGAATCAACATCATAACCATCCAATAAAAAAATAATGACTAAAAGGCATAAAAATGGATTTGAGAGTTCTAATATGGTATCTACAAATATAACTTAAAAGCACAACCATACATGGAACTATTTGACATTTGCATAGAGAGGATCACTCAAGATCAAGATCTAACTCATACCATATCATCAATAAAGAATACAACCATGTGAGCATATGTAGATATGAAGTTAGAAAGGAGTGCCATGGATCTCATATAGTTGAAAATGGATCTCAATTATGGGTATACCTATGAAGAAGAATGGCTTAATTCCAATTCATCTAAAAAGATCCATCAATCTCTCATGTAAAGTCTCCACTCTTAGCAAATGTACTTAGAGGATCATGAAGCAAAGATTTTCATACAATGAACATTATCAATTTGCATTTAAGGAAGTGCACAAGGTTAAGTGTAAAATGCAAATCGATTACATGATCAACACACCGTACAAATCAATTTGCTCATAAAAAGAATATAACTAGAAGAGCAAAGAAGCACATTGCTTATAACCACATACATTTCCATTTTTGAAATGACATAATCAAGTACAAAAGGAAATGACAACATGGAACATGCTTTGATGAATATAACTAATGATGTTTTAAAGCATTTCCATTTATACAATCTTCAAAACATTTTAATAAACAAAATCCTACAATGAGCATAAAGAGAATGAATTTGAAGACAATCAATTTTCAACTTGCATTTTAAAACTTATTTGGAAAACAAACAAGTTGATTTTTCAAAACAATAAATTTTCCATATGAAACTATAACTTATAAAACCATGGAAAATCCAATTTGATTCAAATCATTTGTTTTAAAAAAAAAATCTAACTATGACATCCATACAAATGATTTTACAACATCAATCGATTATGAAAGATCTAGTTATGAAAGCTTTTGGAAAACATAATCAATTGAGCATGTATAGAAATGCATTGCAAGATATATAACTATATGTGAGCAAAAAGCAAATCTATCATGAGAAAATTATAATCAAAATAATTTTGAAAACCATGAAATTTAACTAGAATGGTGCATGATGACAAAAACAATTGATTACAAATAAACATTGTATTTTAATAAATGTAACTAAGTAAGTATAAAATGCAAAAGCAACATCATGACCAACAAAAAGATTTAACTAAAAAGGATAGGTTGGTCAATGAGGTCCAAGGCCTTAAGGTCTGTCTAAGTATATAACTTTGGGAATCCACCTAAGGTCTTGAAAGGGTTGATCCTTGAGGTCTATCTTAAAAGTCACACTAACTCTAGGAGATTTGACTTGATAAACTTTTAATTTGGACTTATCACTATTATATTTAGATTTTACTAATGTAATCTTAGGTTGGTGATTAGTCTTTTGAGGTTGGTGACTTTTCTTCTTAGGGGATTTATTCTCTTTTCTTTTCTTCTTATTTTCTCCCTTTATTTGACTTTTGAATTTTAGATTTAACTTTGCAACTTTCTTCAAAAGTTCTTTCATGTTTTGACTTAAATGATATAGGTTGAGAAGCTTTTTGTTAAGAGATTCTTTTAAACTTGGTTTAACATTTTTAACCTTTTTAGAATCTATTTTAGGAGACTCCTTTTTGATAGATTTAACTTGTTTAATTATTTTGGAGTCTTCCTTGATTTTTAGTGTCTTATCCATCATAGAGTTTGATTTTACTTTCTTTGGTTCATAGATGGTTTTAGACACATGACTTCTTTTTAATTTGCATTCAAACCTAAAGTGTCCTTCAATGCCACAATAATTACATTTAGTCATGGGCAAGGAAGAATGAGTGCTAGAGAATGAGGACTCACCTTTCACAAATGTGTTGGTGAATTTAAGATCATGTGAAGTATTCCTATTAAATCCAAGACCTGTCCTATCTCTTTGAGATTTACCCAATTTAAATAATTTTTCAAATTTTTCTTCACCATGGGTAAATTTGCACTCGTACTTTTGTTTGTAACCTTCAAGTTGAGTGACTTGGTTTCTAAGGGTTGAATTTTTATTTTTAACTTTAATGAGTTCATTTTCAATTCCCTTAAAATTGTTTGTCTCTTCATAAGCTTTCTTTAATTCAAATTTAAGTTCATTAACAACAATAGTTCCAAGTTCTAAAGTTTTTATCTTATTTTGAGCATTAGATAAATTTTCTTTGGAAATTACTAACTTGGATTCTAAATTGATAATGTCTTCAACTTGATTTTTTAAATGATCTCTTAGATTTGAATTTTCCTTATTAAGTTCATCACAATTTATCTTAATATCATTTAGTTCATCTTGAGCATTAGATAAATTATGCAAAGAGATCATGAACTTAGATTCTACACAATTTATTAATTCTTCTTTCTCTCGAAGTTCATCTTTTGAAGAAACTAATTCTTTGGTTAGACTTTTAGATTTTTCTTCTAATCTTTTATTCTTCTTAACAAGTTCTATGGAAAATGTACACAATTCATTATAGGCTTGTGGAAGGTCATCTTCATTTTCATCATTTTCTTCTTCTTTTAATTCAAATTTAGATTCATTAATTTCAATGTTTGAATCTCCAAAAGATGGAAGGAGGGGTCTAGAAGAATCTACAAAGTCTAGCATAGTGGAATTCATTCTAATGATTTTCATGTAAACACAACACTAGGGTTCTAATCTCTAGGATTTAGCTAATAAGGATCAACTCCGGGTATTTAAGCCCTAAATGGAGTAACCTTGCTCTGATACCAATTGAAAGTTCCGGATCCGAACCCTAGAGGGGGGGTGAATAGGTTGAGCTACAACTTAATGACCAATTATGCCAATTTTAAACTTCTTTAAAACAATTAGCCACTAGTGATGATTAACAAATAAAATGCGGAAGCTAAACAATAACAATCACCACAAAAGCATTCACCATATCACAATCATTTATAGTGGTTCGGCCTCAATGCCTACATCCACGACCGGCTTGTGAATCTACACCCACCGGATTTCCACTATTTATGCTTTTTAATAGGCTAAGCAATAACCTTAAACACTATGCTTTTCTAGGCTAAGCAATAACCTTACAATGTGATTTTATAGGCTAAGCAATAACCTTTACACAATGCTTTTCTTAGGCTAAGCAATAACCTTTACAATAAAAGATTTTCTCTTAAGAAGGTGTCTTCACAAAACACTCTAAGAGATACAATTTAAGCTCAATATAATTGCCTCTAAATTAGGCGGATAAGAAAGTGTAAATCAACTCACGCAACACACTATAAAATGCAAAGATGAATGCTCATGATGTCTGTGTGTGAAAACTTGAATCAAGTTTAAAAAGAAAGCTCAATCAGTTTATGCTTGAAGCAATTAAAAGTTTAATGCACATAAAATGAATTGATTGAAGTGATATGCAAATCACATGTACAAAGTACAAACTTGCTGATGATATGAAAATCAAAAGCTTACAAGTTGTATGAAATTAATTATGTCTAAACATGTGATGCATGTGATATGTTGTTTTCAAAATCAAAGTAATTTAACTAAGGTTTTAAAGATTGAAAACAACAAAGAAGATTCATACAGGTTAATGAAACATGTTATAATAGAAATTAAAGATTTTGATAAAACATGTTTAAGAAGTTTTCTACAACGACTTGATTTGAATCAAGGTGAAGAATCCAATAACTTAAATCAAAGATTAAGAGAGGAATGGATTCAACACATCATAGTTAATATGCTAAAAATCATTTACCAATAATTTAGACAGCATAAAACATATGATTAGGAAAAGTCAAAGCTTACTTGGTGATTTAACTTCATTAATCCAAGCTTTAGCTTTACTAATGACCCTTTAGCCTTCTTAGTTCATTCCCCTTTGATTGACCTTAGAACACTTCAGAAATACTTCAAGAATCATCAATCTTGGCCTTGGAATGAACTTCCTTTTATAGAAAAAGTGTCCCAACGGCTATCTGTCGGTTAGGGTTCGGTTAACCGACACTCCAACGGTAAAAAAATGGCTAGATTTGACCATTCTGGAATTTGAACCGAAGTGGGTTCGGTTAACTGACATCTTGAGTTTGGTTGACCGACATCCAGTTCGGTTGACCGAAATCACTGTAGCAAAACACTGTAGCACAAGTACTATAGCACACAAAAAAAGTTTTGCCTTCTAAAATTGTTGAGCAGAAAGCTACTCCAAAGTATTTTGCTAGTGGAAGTTCTGGGCCATAGAAATCAATCTGAAAACATGTTTTTAATGAATTTAAGTGTTTTAAAAACATGAAACATAAAAAGTTTGTTGACTGAAGTGAACTTATCGGTTAGCCAAACTTGACTTCGGTTAACCGAAAGTGTGACCGAGACCTGACCGATAGAGAAAATCTGAAAATTTAGCTATCTGGAAATTGAACCGACAGAGGAGTTCGGTTGAGCTCGGTTCACGGTCGGTTAGCCGATACCTGACCGACAGGCTGACCGACAGTTTTAACAAAATCCCAACTTTTGTATATTTCAAAGTACTTTCAAGAGGGGATTTTTGGACCATTAAACCAAGCATGGAAACATGATTTTAAATCAATCTAAGAGCTTTTAAAATCATGAATTATAAAAACCCAAATATGATTTGAAACTTTAAAATCAATGGCTAGCTTTTTTTATAAAAAATTCTTTTTCAAATTTAAATGCATCCATGGTTAAAACCAAAACATGCATAAATCATAAGGTTTACAAGATTTAAAACAATGCATGTATAAATCAAGATTTCAAGTTTTTCTAAAACAATGCATGTGTGTGAATTCAAATGATGAATAAAATGAATAGTGCATCCATCAAATTGCAAGATACAAAATCCTTAACAGCTGCATCCTGCTACAAAACAGGCAAAGCTACTTCAAGCATCAGATCTTGTCAGAATCAGACAAAAACTGCAAGATCCTTCAAGGCAGCCAAAAGAGGGGTACACCTGAGGTTTCCGGCCATTCCGACATCGTTTGGCATAACTTCACTGCTTCGACAGCTAAACAAGCACTCCTGGCGGCGACATCATCGAAGACACTAAAACTTTGATCAAAGCCTATGAATGACTCCAGAATGTCTCCAAAGGGCTCCATGCCAAATTTTAAGTCAAACCGACAACGTTTGACTCTCCATCAACACTCGAGCAGCAAAATCAAGTCTCCCGGTGGTGGGAACCACCGAAGCCATCACTCATCAAACCAAGTACATGAGTGGCTTCAACATGCTTCCAAAAGGCTGCACGTCAAATTTCAGGTCATTCCGACAACGTTTGACCAGGTTTCAATGCTCCGAAAGAAAATCAAGCCTACCGGCGGCGGAGCAACCTGGGACCATGACATCCAAAACGGAGCTCATGGGTCGTCTCAAAATGACTCCAATAGGCTCCCCGTCAAATTTCAGGTCAATCGGACATCGTTTGACCACATATCAAAGCTCGGCATTTTCCCCTCAGCAAAATCAAGTCAAGCATCGATGGGACCCCAAATGGCTTCAAAACTCAAATAAAAGCCCATGGTTGGTCCTATCCACTGCTCAAGAAGCTTCACCTCAATTTTCAGGTCATTCCGACATCGTTTGACCTAGTTTCAACTCTTGACGGAAAATCGGCTACAAAGTCTTCAGCTTTCCTGAAAAAATGGGAAACTTTGAGTTCCGGTTTTGTGCGGGTTCTCGTCAAGTTTTCTCCAAGAAAATCAAGTCAATAATTGAGGAAAAATGTCAAGAAAAATACAGAAGAAAGAAGGAACAAAAAAGACGGAAAATCGGCCGAAAACGAAGCTCGGAGACCAAAAGGGGAAAACCCAAAGGTCGCCGGCGACCCTGCAAATCTGGGTCATCGGATTTTGCACCAAATGCCCTGTTTTTCGATCTTTTTCACGTTTTGAGCATTCCTGCCTCTGTGATTTTTTGAAAATCCAATGTTTGATGCTTGAAAACGACTGATCTTCACCGACATCTCGGATCCACCGTCAAAAGCATGAAATCATCACCGATCGCCCCAAGATCGCCAACCGGCTGACCAAGAAAGTATACTTTCTGTCCGACCGATCTTGAAATCGACAAGACAGATGTCACCGGCCCACCAACATCAATCAATGTCTGAAATTGCATCGCAATCCGACATCAAACAATGTGTGGATCCACCTGTGATGATCACAAGAAGAATCTCAAAAGACGCGGCGCGGCCCGCGACTCTTCACATGCCTTGGCGACCACTTAATGACGTTAATTGACCCGTTTATGACAACTTAATGCGGTCATTAACTCATTATTTTGGACGGCCCAATCAGATTCAAGCATTTGGGAGTTACAAATCCAAGCAATCATGCCATTTAACCCATGAAACTCCTATCATCATGAAGCTTAAAGGGAATTAAATGCCCACTACCTTCATCGGCCAATCACAAGCCATGAAAAAGGAGTTACAAAATCAACTTGTAACTCCTCATCAATTCTCTCATCATGGCTATTAATGCCTATAATCACCTCATGGCTATCAAAAGCCTATAAAAGGAGGTGGGTTCCAAGAAGAAAAAGATGAATCCCAAGCTCTGAAAATCCAGAAAATTCAAGAGAGAGACGAAGTCCTGCCACTTTGCTCCCAGAAGCACCACAAGGTGATCAACATCCCTTGGGGGGCCACCCCCCCAAGGTCTCCTCCTTCTCCAACATGGCCTAAACGCAGCTTTTCAGCCCGTTTACTTGGTTTTTTATTGGATACAGCACCCCGGGGTTAGGAGCCAAGCCGAAGAATCGAAGCATCAACTGTTCTCATTTGAAGGACGATGGCGAAGTCCATACATGACTTGCGACCGTCAATCTCAACGTGTCCCCACAATCTCCTGAGAAGTTAGATCCCTTTTCTTCCTTTTCTATTGTAGTTTGTATTTTGTAAAGGGACAAATAGAAATCACAATTCTTGTCTTTCATATTTGATGAGTTTTGTAAAAATCGTCTTTCACGGCAAAATCGCCTTTTACGGTAAACAAAAAAACGCCTCCTACGGCATTCTAAAAAAAAAACAAACTTTTCTCTTTTCTTAATATTTATGAAATTTGAAAAGTTAGAAAAAAGGATTGATTTCCTTTCTACTTGTGAAGGTGAATCTCCGGATTATCACCCTTCCAAATTCCAAGTAGAAAGTAAATCTGGCATACCCGTACAAAAATGTTGATACCCGCGTTTTCCCTCCTCCGCCGAGACCCAGGTCAGCCCCCAGGGTGAGGAAGGAGAGGACGGGAATTCCGAGGGTCCATCAAGTTGGCACACCTGGTGGGACACGTTGACTTGAGAACGTGATGCTTTGATCCCTTGGCTCCTTTCTAGTTGGTGGCCTATGTTGCATTTTGCATCTAAAAAAAAAACATGAGATGGGATTTCAATTGTTCTTTCTCACTTCAAAAAAAAAAAAAAAAAAAAAACAAATCTGATCTCTTTTTCTTAAAAACTCAACTTTGAGAAATTTTGATCCTTCCCTCTTCGAACTTGATAGCTCACAGAAATGTTCGCAGCTATCGTTCATATCGGGGATTGGGCCATCTTTTCTCTTTGATGAGTCCAATTGGGATTTCAAGAAAAAAACACCTTCATTTCAAATTCTTTCAAAAAAAAAAAATGATCTCTCTTTCTCAAAATTCAACTTTGAGAAATTTTGATCCTTTCCTCTTCAAACTTGATAGCTCACAAAAATGTTTGCAGCTATCGTTCATATAGGGGATTGGGCCATCTTTTCTCTTTGATGAGTCCAATTGAAATTTCAAAAAAAAAAAAAATTATTTAAAAAAAAATCAGTTTTCTCTATTTCGAATTCAAATTTGAGAAACTTTGGTTTTTGCCTTGTTCGGAAGGGAACATCATTTGCTCTCTTTGATGAATTCAATCTCAACCCTTTAAAAAAAAAACCTCCATCGCTTTTGAGTTCAGAATTGAGAAATCTTGGTTCCTTCCCTTTCGGATTTAGCGCTCGCAGAAATGTTGAGCCTTGTTTGGAATGGAACACCATTTGCTCTCTTTGATGGATTCAATCTTGACCGTTCAAAAAAAAAAAAACTTCCGTTATTATTGGATTCACATCCGAGAAATCTTGGTTCCTTCCTTTACAGATTTAGCGCTCGCAGAAATGTTGAGCCTTTGTTCGGACTGGAACACCATTTGCTCTCCTTTATGAATCCAAATTTGACCTTTCAAAAAAAAAAAAATCCCATCTCGTGTCCTTTCCAAGGATGCGATTTGCAACATTTGTGCCTAGCGGTGCTAGTACGCCCTTTCAGGTCTACTGTATTCGCGACCGACACATTTGTATCTCCAACCTTATATCATTTTACCTCGAGTGAGCCTTGCTTCTCGGTAATTTGAATTAAGGTCTACAATTGCTTCTAACAGTCACTGGAACGCTCACTCTGAGCCTACCATACTCGCATTTTAGAACAATTGTATCCTCTATGGCTTTTTACCTTCTTCATCTTCCTTGGACTGGGCCATGTCCTCTCAAGTGATTTGAAAAGACAAAACCATAGTTGTTTTCCATTTATGGTTACCATATCCTTGTGATTACTAATGGATTTGGTCTTGTTTCAGAAGTTTTCCAAAACTAACAATGAGAACTTCATTAACCATCACTTTCGATGAGAACAAGTACTAGCTTATCCTTCAAGACAAGCAAAACAAGCATAAGCGCCCTGCCAGTTGCCGAAGCATCATCTCCCTCGACAACTCTCCAAACACAGGGACAACTTCAACTCCCCGGAGCATCGTCTTCGGGTCGCTGGGACCATTCCCACTCCCCGTAGAAGAAATTATACCTGCCAAGAAGCAGAAAATCGCCTCGCAACGTGTCACTAACATGGCACTAAGGGTGAACACCAAGAAGCTTGAAGCCCGTAGCGCTCCCACGAAGCCTCAACCCACAAGAAACCAGGTTTACCCCAAAACTTGGTCCCCGAGATCTTCACCAAAGCAACGGAGGTCTCGAACATCTGCAAAGCCAGCATACCTGGCCCCTCTCAAGGAGAATCGGTTCTACCCTCTCTCTTACATGAAAGAGGAGAAACCTACCCTCCGCCCAAAAAACAAACAAAATCAACATGAGCCGGCTGGCTCCTACAAGCCCAAAATAAAATCCTGCATCGTTAGGCCTACGCAAAAACATGCTGAAGCCTGCACTCCCGCGAGTCGACCCTTCATCTCAACAGGGGCTGAACTCGCAAAATTCAAGTCTTCACTGCGATAGGCAAAGGACCGCGTCCAAATCCTGTCCTTGCCCAGCTTCAAAGAAGACAAACTCGGCTGCTGTGCACGGGGGACTATGTCCTTCATCGCCAAACCCCAGCTAGAGCTGACTGAAGCTCAAATTGCTCGTCGTATGCGTCGCCGTGCGGCATATCGACAAAAAAGACTTGAGAAACAAAAAACCCAGCGTTCTACTCTCCATGTCTCAAACAAATGGGTCGAAAAAGAAAAACCCGACCAATTGGTTGCTATCCATATGGTTGGCAAAACCAGAAAACGCCAAAAGTCAGCAACCAAAATCAGTGTTAGGCGTCCAGTGACTCGCAGCGTCTCTCGGACTCGAACACATCCGGAAGAATCCTCCACTCCTCTAAGCCAAGGACACCGGAGTAACCACTCCTCAGATTCTTCATCCAGAAGAATGAGCCCCAGCTTAGTCACCAGGACGATTTATTTGTTCGAATCCCGAGGGATGAACGTCTTGGCTACAAGTTCTGAGCCGCCTCCACAGCATGATAATGTAACTGCATGCAGCCAGCAGTTGGAGCATGGACAACAGAGAATTGAAGCTCTGATGGAAAACCTTATTCTCACTCTACAGCGTCCACCACCGAACAATGAAACCCCTCCGAATCATGAAGATGATGAGGCCAATGCAGAAAACAATGAGTCACGCGCCCTTACCAAAAAGGACATGGACTATATCCTCGTAAAAGCAAAAGAAGAGGATACATTGAAGGAACATTGGATCAAGCCACCCTACCCTCTATGGATGGACTCGTTTCCGTTCCCTGCAAAATTCAAACAACCTCCTCTCCAGACATATACTGGGAAAGGTTCAGCCAGACAGCATGTCATCCACTTCAAGATCCTGACGGGAGCCATTGCAGATCAAGATGCTCTCAAGATTCGCCTCTTTGCAAGTACCCTAAAAGGTACAGCCTTTGATTGGTACTCCACTCTGCCGGAGAACTCCATCCAGAACTGGGCTATGCTAGAGACACGTTTCCTGACCCACTTCCAAGGTGAGGACCATCCTGTTACTATGGCTCAGCTCTGCAGCCTAAAACAGGGAGAGAATGGGTCAACATACGACTTCATTCACAAGTGGAAAGCAATGGCGTACAAATGCTCAGATGTACTGCCACAAGCGTCGCTAGTCGACATCTGCCGTAACAATATGAGAGCAAAAATTCGCTCCATGATCATCGGCAACAAATCAAAGAACCTCGGAGAACTCCTCGAAGCTTCCATGGAAGCTGAAATGGTGATCAAAGACCTCAACAATCAGAAATCATCAAAGAAAAAGCCGACTGCTGTTACAACCTCAAAACCAAAGAAAAAGGAGGTTCTCAATGTGCAGACTAAGTTAGCTCCTCAGCCGCCAAAGAAAGCTGAAAACAAAGCTACAGGTAAAAGGCCTGAACTCTCCGATGCCTTCAAAGAACGCGTAGAAAAGAAATATCCGTTCGATGAAGATGTTGAAGAAATATTTGAGGCTCTCCTAGCAAATGGCAAACTCACTTTACCGGAGCCCAAAAGACCTGGAGATGTTGGCAAAACCAATGATCCCCGATACTGTCCATACCATCAGATGATCTCACATCCTCTCAATCAATGCTTCGTTGTGAGAGAGAAGATCAATGAGATGTGGAAAAACGGAGTCATAACTTTCGACAAAAACTACGGCTCAACTTCTGTCAACATGGTGTCATGTGGGTAAACTTCAAAGTCACCGAAGAAGAAGATCACTACTTCATTCAAGGTGATTAAAATGGCTCAAGCATCCCAAGTGTTGGTTCCCTATCCAACACCAGATGGACAACCTATATGGGTGCATCCCGATCTCTTAGAAGATGAAAATTGGGAGATCGTCAAAACAAAGCCGACCG
Organism: Umbellularia californica; assembly: GCA_028538565.1. NCBI lineage: Eukaryota > Viridiplantae > Streptophyta > Magnoliopsida > Laurales > Lauraceae > Umbellularia > Umbellularia californica. Next base: position 34,033,549 of record JAPQWN010000005.1, on the reverse strand, counting down.
CTTAGCAGCGAAGGCAAGCAAAGAGACAACTCCGCAAGCTTAAACAGCAGCAGAAGTCTTAACCAAAACAAGAAGTCCTTGAAAAGGCGGAAACCTCTTCCACTGCTTCACTAGGGGCGACGGAAGAATCCATTCCCAAAACTTCAAAGGCAGTAAGAAAATTCACCCTTGATGATTCATGCCACCTCTATACAAAAATGAAACTGCGCAAGGGGCATCATACTCCTGCAACTCGGTAGTTGGATTCTCCATGGATGGATATGAGTCCAGTGACACTGCCAGTGATATCGATGAGTGGGAAGAATCCCTTGAAATAGGAGAATACCTCTCCGACGAGGAATGGATTCCCGAATCTCATCTTATGCCAGTAATCTGGTATAACCCATTGCAGCCACAAGGATCCTGGTCCGATGATGAAGAAGACCAGGACACTGTTCAAGAAAATGCTGTTGATCCCTCACCAGCAAATGCTCCAGTGGAACGCAACATTGGTGAACCACAAGGAGCAGATGACGAAGAAGATTAGGCTTCCATGCCTGATCTTGAAGAATATGCAAGAATCTTGCAACATCTTGCCATAGAGCAGGAGCAGGATCGTATCAACTATCTTCGTCATGATCCAGAACCAGAAGTCCCTGAAAATCAACGGGAACTTTATCCCTCAACCCCTGAAAATGGAGAAAACAGTTGGATTGATGATCCTCTTACATCTGAGGATGAGTACAATTCCCAACAGTCTACACTGGGGGCATCTCCTGTCAAGATAACCTGTAATGCGATAGCTCAGGATGACAGTGCCTCTGAAGCTTCCGAAGACACGTACTCCCCAACCGGTAGTGCATCTTCCGAAGCTACATCCTCTCAGGTGACTTCCACTGAGATATCATCCTCTCAGCCCTCGTCTCTTGAAGCTGTGACATCGGAGCTCAAGCCTCTCCCTGTTGATCATACTCCCGCCAATGAAATTTTCTTCAATGAAAACCCAGTTGATTAGTCCTAGATACCCGATCTCACAGACGATGTCTGGACTAATACAAAAAGGTTGTCGGATGCTGTTCAGGACTTATTCCCGGAAATTGCTCCGTGCAACACAATCACTGAAGACGCCAATGCTATTACAGAAACGTCTTCAGCAAATGACAAGGATCAACCCCTTATTCCTGAGAGTGATCTTCCAAAAGAAGATCCTTCTCTAGAGGCTCTTGAAGTTGGTAGAGGTACCCGTTCTGGCCGGGACTACCACAAAAATTACAATCAACCCTCTTCTTCTTATGTAAATCCTTCGGGAAAGCAAGTTGTAAGCGCCCCAAGTTGCAATAATAATGAAAATGCAGGCCCGAAGGAGGCTTTCAAGTACGACTTGATCAAGCACTTCAAACACATACCTGCACGTCTGCACATCCTCGACTTATTACAAATGTCTCCACAAACTCGTGATAGTCTCATTTTAGAATTACAAAGGCTGAATGAGGATGTCGACAAGCACACCCCACAAGTCCTACAAATTGAAATGGACTACAAGATAAAAAAATCAAATACTCCCCCAAAGGGAGAAAAGAAGAAAACTGAGGGATCAAGCAATGAATGCCTCTCGATACAAAAGGCAACAAGTGCAACAATTGCCTTCGACAAGGATGACCTCCTGCCAGGCGAGACAAAGCACAACCGACCCTTGTACTTTATGGGGTGTGTCAAAGAAATGCCAGTACACAGAGTTCAGATCGATCTAGGTTCTACAATCAACCTCATTTCTACTTCGGCACTCTAAGAGCTGGGCATCCCACCTAGCAAGTTGAGCCACAGATCTGTATCCATCTTCGGATATGACGGAAGTACTCAAAGGCCTATCGGCAAAATCAGGTTCAAATTGCAAATCGGTGACCTTATTTCTGAAGTCACTGTATATGCAATAAGGACCCCTTCATGCTATAATATACTCCTTGGACGCCCCTGGATACATGACAACGGTGTTGTCCCTTCCACTCTACATCAGTGCATCAAGTTCGTTGGCAACGATGGCTTGATACATCGAGTGTTTGCAGACAAAAAGCCCTTCAAAGGCAAGGATGTCCATTTTACAGATGCTCAAATGTATAAAGATGGAAAAGAAGAAAGAGAGGAAAAAACAATTCACTTTGCCGACAGTCTCCAGAAAGATAAAGGCAAGGCTCCTTAGTAAACACCGGAGGTAAACAAACCCTCCACCAAACTCGAAATAAGCGGTCAAGCTCCCTTCGTCGTCTCCTTCAAATCTCCAAAGCCTTTGGTACACTACCAAAGCAAACAAGACAAAACAAAAGACTGGGGGCAAGTTCACTGTCTCCTTTGTGTCTATTATGCATGACACAGACTCGGAGTCAGAGTCAGAAGATGACACAGCTTCAAGCCAAGCAGATACTCAGCAATATCAGCCCGCTCTCACTCCATTTGAGACAGTTGCCGACATAGAAGATCCTACGTCTGCTTCCTTTGTTATTTCGGCAACTTCACCAGAAGAGAAAGCAATCTTCTTCCATAGATCGGGAGCATCTCCACTAAACTCTCTGCTTGAACCTTTCCAAAACGAAGGTATGCCTCAGATATCCCTGTATAGTCCGATGGCACAAGCTATCATGAAGAAAATGGGCTACGACGCTCAAAATCCGACTGGTTTGGGAGGTGGCCGTGGTATTCTCACACCATTGGAACCCACTCTGACCAAAAGTCAACCAGAAGATTGGAAAATCCACCTTCATAAAGGCAAGTCTTCATATGGGTTGGGATATGATCCTACCGCTCCTATGAGATAGTTGACACCATGGCTGCAAAGTCGCTTTACTGACCAAGCCTCAACATCTCATGAAGACATTGATATCCCTGGATATCTCTTTGAGGAGTCACTCATCAAGAATTTGGAAAGTGGAAAGTTCTTCCAATTGGTATAATTTCTCTGATAATAAAGAGGAATTGCCCGATGACACAGACAGGCGGTTTTCTGACCCAGAAGATCCATCGTCTCCAAAAGAAGTACCCTACTTCAACCCAGATCCAGCAAATGATTGGGACCATCTCATTGCAAGTCTTGAGAAGGATACTGATCAAGAAGATCCATTGACAGAAAGAGAGCCTCAGTCTGAAAATGCCTCTGAAACTCCAGAAGGTCTTGTTGAGTTGGAAGCCTCCGAAAATATTGTGGAGGAACCACCTTCAAAGCTTCCGACAGAAGACCCTGTTCAAAAGATAAACTTGGGAACACCTGATAACCCACATCATGTATTCATAAGCAAGAATATAAAGGATGATGAGTTACCCGAGTATATCTCTTTTCTTCGTGAGTTCGTTGATTGCTTTGCATGGTCTTATGCTGAAATGCCTGGCTTAGATCTCAAAGTAGCAGTCCACAAGCTCAACTTGCAAAAAGAAATCAAGCCTGTCAAACAAGGCCAAAGAAGATTCCGTCCCGACGTGATAGACAAAATTGAACAAGAAGTTCAGAAACTCAAAAATGTTGGCTTCATCCGTGAAGAACAGCATCCTGAATGGTTAGCCAACATCGTCCCTGTGACAAAGAAAAATGGGCAGATAAGGGTCTGTATTGACTACAAAGACCTGAATAATGCATGCCCTAAAGATAAATTCCCGCTCCCCATACCAGAGGTGATGATTGACAACACCTATGGGTTCGAGCGAATGACATTCATGGATGGATTCTCCGGCTACAATCAGATAAAGATGCATCCTGAAGATGAAAGGCATACATCATTTCGGACTCCATTTGGCATGTATTGCTACACTGTCATGCCATTTGGTCTGAAAAATGCAGGTGCAACATATCAGAGGGCTATGATGAAAATATTCCAAGATATGCAGCACAAACGGTCGAATGCTATGTTGACGACCTCGCCATCAAAACCAGAAGAAAGGAAGATCATCTCAACGATCTCCGAGAAGTCTTCCTCCGACTTCGCAAACACAAGTTGCGGATGAATCCACTAAAGTGCTTCTTCGGTGTCTCATCGGGTAAGTTTCTCGGATTCATAGTACGGAAAACTAGAATAGAACTTGACCCCACCAAAGTCAAGGCTATCCTGGAAATGCCATCTCCCAGAACTCTAAGAGAATTAAAAGGGCTTCAAGGAAGGTTGGCCTACATTCGTCGGTTCATCTCCAATCTGTCAGGGAAGTGTTGTCCATTCTCTCGCTTGATGAAGAAAGGCGTAAACTTTGTCTGGGATGCTGATTGTGAAAATGCATTTCAAGACATCAAAGCATACCTCACCAAACCTCCAATGCTGGCTGCCCCCACAACTGGAAAACCATTCATCTTGTACACAAGAGCTCTCGACCACTCTTTGGGTGCTTTGCTCGCACAAGAAAACGACGACGGAAAATAAGCTGCTCTATATTACCTTAGCCGCATGTTGGTAGGTGCAGAGTATCGCTACTCCCCAGTCGAAAAAGAATGCCTTGCAGTGATGTTTGCCGTACAAAAGCTACGTCACTACCTGCTGTTCAGTATAGTTTACTTGATTTCGAGGATCAACCTCCTAAAGGGCCTTGTCACAAAAACAGGTTCTCTCAATGCCCGACTGGCAAAATGGTCCATCCTTTTATCACAGTTTGATATTAGGTATGTACCACAAAAAACAATCAAAGGCCAAGCTCTAGCAGACTTCTTCGCAGAGCACCCATTGCCTAAAGATTCTCCACTCAGGGATTATCTCCCAGACGAATTTGTCTACAGCGTGGAAACTTCCTTATCAAACACTTCCTGGGACATGTACTTTGACGGTGCAACCAGGACGAATGAAAGAGGAAAGCAAATATTGGGAATTGGCATCTTCTTTGTTAGCCCCGACAAATACATAATTCCACACGCCTTCTCGCTACTGGAACCATGTTCAAACAATGCAGCTGAGTACCAAGCTCTGATTGTAGGATTAGAACGCGCCCTCGAATCCGGCATCACCATGCTGGAAGCTTTTGGAGACTCTCAACTGATCGTCAACCAAATGAATCAGAAATTTGAGGTCAGGAAGCCTGATCTACTACCTTACTACAACAAGGCGCAGTCGCTTCGACAAAAATTCAACATCTGTCACATCACCCATATCCTTAGAGGTGAAAACATCCGTGCAGATGCCCTGGCTGGACTCGCCGCATCCATGGCAATCCAAGAAGGGGAAAACATGCAAGTCACAGTGTGTCAAAGAAGGATTCTCCCGCCTCTTAACACACACCAAGCAGTTGCTGAATACCACTGTTGACACCAAAAATGTCACTTTACCTCTTCAACATCAAGAAAGCTGCATGAAGTCGCAACCTGCCATAAATAGGCAATGCAACTTCTCCAAAAAATCAAATCTTGTCAGAATCAAACAAAAACTGCAAGATCCTTCAAGACAGCCAAGGGAGGAGTACACAAAGAGTTTCGGGCCATTTCAGAATCATTTGGCCTAACTTCGCTTCTCCGACAGCTAAATTAGCGCTCTCGGCGGCGACATCATCGAAGACGTCAAAACTTCGATCAGGGCCTACGGATGACTCCAGCATGTCTTAAAAGGGCTCCATGCCAAATTTCAAGTCAAACCGACAACGTTTGACCCTCCATCAATGCTCGAGCAGCAAAATCAAGCCTCCCGGCGGCGGGAACCACTGAAGTCTTCGCTCATCAAATCAAGTGCATGAGTGGCTTCAACATGCTTCCAAAAGGCTGCACGTCGAATTTCAGGTCATTCCGACAACATTTGACCAGGTTTCGACGCTCCGAAAGAAAATCAAGCTTACCGGCGGCGGAGCTCCCCGGGACCATGGTTTCCAAGACAAAGCCTGTGGATCATCTCAAAATGACTCCAATAGGTTCCTTGTCAAATTTCAAGTCATTCGGACGTCGGTTGACCACACATCAACGCGCGGCATCTCCCTCGCGACAAAATCAAGTCTACTGGCGACGGGACCCCAAACGGCTTCAAAACTCAAACAAAAGCCTATGGTTGGTCTTATTTATTGCTCAGGAGGCTTCACCTCAAATTTCAGGTCATTCCGACATCGTTTGACCAAGTTTCAGCTTCTGGCTGAAAATCAGCAGCTCTACGCGACAAAGTCTTCGGCGTTCCCTGAAAATTGGAAACTTTGCACTCTAAGAATGCAAGGATTCTCATCAGGTTTTCTACAGGGAAATCAAGCCAATAAATGAGAAGAAATGTCAGGAAAAATACAGAAAAAAACGGCGACGAAAAAGACCGCAAAACGGACCAAAAAGGGGAGAAAAACCCCCAGGGTCGCCGGCGACCATGGAAGTCCGGGTCACCGGATTTTTCGCCGGTGACCCCTTTTTCCGTCCCTTTTCGCGTTTCGCGCACTTTGGCCCCTGTGGTTTCCTGAAAATGTGATTTTTAGTGCTTGAAATTGACTCATATCCGATGTCATCTCAGATCCGCCGTCAAAAGCATAAAATCATCATTGATCGCTCCAAGATCGCCGACCGGTTGACCTAAAAAGTGCTCTTTCTGTCCGACCGATCGAAAAATCGACAGGACAGATGTCACCGGCCCGCTGCTAGCTATCAATGTCTGAAATTACACAGTCATCCGATGTCGATCAGCATGTAGATCCATCGGTGATCATCTCCAAAAGAATCCCAAAAGACGCGGCACGGCCCGCGACTCTTCAACTGCTCGGCGACCATTTAATGCAGTTAATTGACTAGCTTTATTACAGTCATTAATTCATTTCTTTGGACGGCCCAATCAGAAGCAAGCATCCAGGAGTTACAAATCAATTAAGTCATGGCATTCAAGCCATGAAACTCCTCCCATTATGGTAATTAAGGTGATTAAAAGCCCTTAATCTCCATCGGCCAATCAGATTCAAGGAAAAAGGAGTTACAAAATCAAGAAATAAATCTTGTAACTCCTCCCATTAAAGCAATTAAAGCCCATAAAAGCTCTCCTAAATGGTTACCAAAAGCCTATAAATAGGAGAGCATTCCATTGAAATCCAGAGATCGGAAAGAATCCAGAGCTCGTATCCAGAAGAGAATCGAATCCAGACGGATCAAACACAGAAAATCCAGAGAAAGAAAAAGAGAGAAAAACTCTGCTGAAGTTCTGCACCGGCCACCACTACAAGGTGACAAAAGTCCCTTGGGGGGTGCCCTCCCCCCAAGGTCCTTCGCCTTCTCCTCCTGCTTCCAAATGGCTTAGACGTGGCTTTTTAGCCCGTCTACTTAGCTTTTTATTGGACATAGGACCTCCTCTTGGTCTTTGTCCTTTAAAAATCTGAGGTTATAGCCAGGCCAAGCGAATCAAGAGCATCCACTGTTCTCATCTGCATGGATGATGGCGAAGCCCACACATGGCTTGTGACCGTCAATCTGAACGAGTCCCCCACAATCTCCTGAAAAGTTAGATCCTCCTTTTCTTGCTTTTCATTGTAGTTTGTATTTTTCTAAAAGAGACAAAAATCACAACTCTTGTCTTTCATTATTGATGAGAATTGTAAATCGGCTATAAATGCCAAACAAAATCGCCTTTCACGGCAAACCAAGAAAATGTCTCTTTTCTTAAATATTTGTGCAATGGAAAACTTGAAAGAAGTTGATTTCATTTTTACTTGCGAAGGTTGATCTCCGGATTACCACTTGCAATTCCAAGTAAAATAGAAAATCTGGCACACCCACACAAAGAAATGTTGATGCACGCTTCAGCCCCCCGGGCGCGAAAGGGGCCGAACCCGACGGACTCCCACGTCCGCCGACCCCGGTAGCACCCTCGGCAGGAGCGCGTTCCATCAAGCTGGCACACCCGGTGGGACTCGTTCATTTGAGAACACGGTGCTCAGAAATGAAATATTTGCATATCATACTTTTTGCTCTATGCTTATACTTCTTTTCCGGATTCCTTGGCTACTTTCTAGCTGGTAGCCTATGTTGGATTTTGCATCCTAAAAAAGAAACGAGATGGGATTTTTTGGAAATTTCTAATTCTTCGAATTTATTTCCACTGTTTCTCTTTTCAAAAAAAAAATAAAAAAAAATCAAATTTCTCATTTTAGATTCAAAATTGAGAAACTTTGATCCTTTCTCTTCTGGGCATGTGTGCTCGCGGAAATCGTTGAGCCCGTGTTCGGATCGGGGATTGGGCCATCGTTTCTCTTCGATGAGTCTGTCAGGGATCTAAAAAAAAATTTAAATAAATAAATAAAAAGACATAGACCACTAAGGTTAAACCAATTGCGTTCTTTGATCACGATTGATTCAAGAAAAGCCTTGTCTAGAGTGTGGAGACAGCTTGACTGTTCTAGGCAAGGGTCCTCCAAACGGGTTCATTAAGTAATCCTACCCTTACCTGGGGGCAATTCTATCAATTGAGGTTTCATAAGACCGGGTTAGGAGGCCTATGTGTACTCTCTCGTCTTTAAATCTTAAAAAATTAAAAAAAATCAAAAAAAATATATATAAAAAAAAGATTTTCAAAAAAAAATCTTGAAAAAAAAAATCAAAATCAAAATAAAAAAAATAATAAAAAATAAAAAAAAAGATTTTCAAAAAAAATTTTAAAGAAAAAAAATATAAATAAAATAAAAATAAAAAAATAAAAAAAAGATTTAAAAAATAAAAAATCATTTCAAAAATAAAAAATCTTCAAAAACTCGTCACTTTTGATTTCAGATCTGAGAAATTTTGGTTTCTTCTTTTCTGAGCACTGGCGCTCGCGGAAATCGCCGAGACCGTGTTCAGATTGGAATACCATTTGCTCTCCTTGATGGAACCAATCTTGACATTTCAAAAAAAAAAAAAACTCGTCACTTTTGGATTCAGATTCGAGAAATTGTGGTCTCTTTCCTTCTGAGTACTGGCTCTCGCGGAAATCGTTGAGCCCGTATTTGAATCGGAATGCCGCCTGCTCTCTTTGACAAATCCATTTCTGACCTTTAAAAAAAAAAAAGAGAATCCCATCTCATGGATGCGATTTCCAACATTTGTGCCTAGCAATACTGGTACGCCCTTTCAGGGTCTACTGTATCTGTGACCGGCACATTTGTAACTCCTACCTTATATTCTTCTTATCTCGAGCAAGCTCCGCTTCTCGATAAGTCGAATTTAGGTATACAATTGCTTCTAGCAGTCATTGGAACGCTCATTTCGAGCCTACCATGCTTGCAACCAGAACAATTGTACCCTCTATGGCTTTTTGCCTTCTTCATATTGCTTGGGTCATGTCCCTTGAGCGATTTGAAAAGACAAAATCATAGAATTCCCCATTTATGATCATCATATTCTTGTGATTACTAATGGATGTGGTCTTGTTTCAGAAATTTTGAAACTAACAATGGCAGCTTCACTGATCATCACCTTCGATGAAAAAAAGCACCAGCTCATGCTTCAACAGAAGCAAACCGAGCGCACTTACAAGCGCCCTGTTAGCTGCCGAAGCACCAACTCCCTCAGTAACTCTCTGAACTCCGGGTCGACCTCGACTCCCCGGACCATCGTCTTCGGGACACTGGGACCATTCCCACTTCCCGAAGAAGAAACTGCTCCTGCCAAAAGGCAGAGGGTCGCCTCGCAAAGTGTCACTACTGTGACACCAAAGGCAACTGCCGAGAAGCAGAAGATCGCCCCACAACGTGTCACTTCTGTGACACCAAGGGCGAACCCCAAGAATACTAAAACCCGCGGCATCCCCGCGAAACCTCAACCAACAACCAACCAGGTTTACCCTAAGACTTAGTCTCCAAGACCTTCCCCAAAACAAAGAAGGTCTCAAACCTCCACCAAGCCAGCATACCTGGCCCCACTCAAGGAGAACCAGTTCTACCCTCTTGCCTACATGAAAGAGGAGAGACCCATCTCCAACTTGACTCCCAAGTCAACCCAGCATGAACCGGCTTGCTCCCACAAGCCCAAAATCAGATCATGCATCACTAGGCCTCTACAAGCACATGCCAAGGCCTACACTCCTTCAGTTCGACCCTTCATCCCTACAGGGGCCGAACTCGAAAGGTTCAAAGCTTCACTGCAACAGGCAAAGGACCGGGTCCGCATCCTGTCCTTGCCCAATTACAAAGAAGACAAGCTCGGCTGCTGCGCCCGAGGGAGTACATCCTTCATTGTTAAAGCCCAGCCAGAGCTGACTGAAGCTCAAATCGCTCGTCGAGCACGCCGCCGTGCGTCATATCGACAAAAGAGACTAGAGAAGCAACGGACCCAGCCTCCTACACTTCAAGTCTCCCACAAATGGGTCGAAAGAGAAAGACCCGACCAAGTTGCTGCCGTCCATATGGTTGGAAAAACCAGAAGACGCCAAAAGTCAGCATCAAAAATCCATGTCCGACGTCCGATGACCCGTAGCGTCACCAGGACACGAAGACATCCCGAAGAATCTCCTGCCCCTTCAAGCCAAGGATGGGAGAGTAATCCTTCATCAAGCTCTTCATCAAAAAGAATGAGCCCCAGCTCAGTCACCAGGACGGTTTCTTCGTTTGAATCCCGAGGAATGAACGTCCTGGTTACAAATTATGAGCCACCACCTCAGAATCCACCTCAAGATGATGCGCTCACACGCATCCAGCAGTTGGAACAAGGCCAGCAGAGGATAGAAACTCTGATGGAAAACCTTCTCCTTGTTGTCCAAAATCAGGTGAACAATGAGCCTCCTCCGAATCATCGCAATAACGAGGAAAATCGTGAAGAAAATGAGTCACGCGCCCTTACCAAAAAGGACGTAGACAGTCTCCTCGCCAAAGCAAAAGAAGAGGATATACTCAAGGAGCATGGGATCAAGCCACCATATCCTTTATGGATGGACTCGGTCCCGTTCCCCACAAAATTCAAACATCCTACTCTCCAAACATATACGGGGAAAGGATCAGCCAGACAACACGTCATCCACTTCAAGATTTTGACGGGAGCTATCGCGGATCAAGATGCACTCAAGATTCGCCTCTTTGCAAGTACCCTAAAAGGTACGGCCTTCGATTAGTACTCCACTCTTCCGGAGGACTCCATCCAAAATTGGGTCATGCTAGAGACACGCTTCTTGACTCACTTCAAAGGTGAGGATCATCCCGCTACTATGGCTCAGCTTTGTAGCCTGAAGCAGGGGGAGAATGAGTCAACATACGACTTCATTCACAAGTGGAAAGCAATGGCGTACAAATGCTCAGATGTACTGCCACAAGCGTCGCTAGTCGACATCTGCCGAAACAACATGAGAGCTAGAATCCGCTCCATGATCATCGGCAACAAATCAAAAAACCTGGGAGAACTCCTGGAAGCTTCTATGGAAGCGGAAACAGTGATTAAAGACCTCAACAGTCAGAAGTCATCAAGAAAAGAGCCAACCGCCATTGTAACCTCTAAACCAAAGAAAAAAGAGGTCCTCAATGTGCAAACCAAGTCAGCTCCTCAGCAACCAAAGAAAGCTGAAAACAGAGCTGCAGGTAAGAGACCTGAACTCTCTGATGCCTTCAAAGAGCGAGTAGAAAAGAAATACCCGTTCGATGAAGATGTTGACGAAATCTTCGGGGCTCTCGTGGCAAACGGCAAGCTCACCTTGCCTGAACCCAAAAGACCGGGCGATGTTGGCAAAACCAACGATCCTCGGTACTGTCCATACCACCAGATGGTCTCGCATCCTCTCAATCAATGCTTTGTTGTGAGAGAGAAGATAAACGAGATGTGGAAAAATGGAGTCATCACCTTTGACAAAAACTATGGGTCTGCCTCCGTCAACATGGTGTCACGTGGACAAACACCAAAATCACCAGGAGAGAAGATCACTACTTCCTTCAAGGTGATAAAAAGAATTCAAACGTCCGAAGTGTTGGTTCCTTACCCGACACCAGACGGACAACCCATATGGGTACATCCTGATCTCCTGGAAGATGAAAACTGGGAGATCGTAAAAACAAAGCCGACAGCTCAACAGCGAAGGCAGGCTAGGAAACATCTCCTCAGGCTCAAACGGCAAGAGAAGACCCAGCCAAAACAAGAAGTCCATGAAAAGGCAGAGGCCTCCTCTACCACTTCACTCGGGGCAACAGAAACGTCCCTTCCAGAGACTTCAAAGGCGGTAAGAAACTTTACTCTCAGTGATTTCGTGCCACCTCGATTCAAAAAAGAAGCTATGCAGGGGGCATCATACTCTTGCAACTCGGTAGTTGGATTCTCCATTGATGGATACGAGTCCAGCGACACCGACGATGGATTCGAGCCCAACTACACCGGCGAGTGGGAGGAATCTCTTGAAACAAGAGAGTATCTCTCCGACGAAGAATGGGTTCCTGAAACTCACCTTATGCCAGTAATCTGGTATAACCCCTTACAGCCACAAGGATCCTGGTCTGATGATGAGGAAGACTAAGAGGCTGTACAAGAAAATGATGTTGAGCCAGCACCCGTCGTTGCTCCAGTGGAAATCAACCATGTTGAGCCACAAAGAGCAGACGAAGAAGAAGATTTGGCTGCCATGCCTGATCTTGAAGAATATGCGAGGATCTTGCAGCATCTCGCTCTAGAACAAGAGCAAGACCGCGTCAACGAGATTCCTCACAATCCAGAGCCGGAAGTCCCTGAAACCCACCAGGTACCTCCTCCCTCAACTCCTGAAAATGGAGAAAATTGCTGGGTAGACGATCCTCTTACATCTGAGGATGAGTCTGACTCCGAGCAGACAACGTCTCCTTTAAGAGTTGCCTATAATGTGATAATTCGGGATTATAGCTCTTCCGATGCATCATCTGATGAGATCACTTACACACCGGCGACACCTAGCACCATATCTTCTCGGGCTACCTCGTCTCGCGTGACTTTCGAAGAGATGACACCCTCTCAGGCTTCGTCCCCTGAGACTGTGACTTCAAAACTCACGCTCTTCCCGACTCATCATCATGAAGAAAACCCAACTTGGGATGATGGATGGGTCAACGAAGAAGAAAAGCTGCTGGATGCTGTTAAGGACTCTCTCCCGGAAAATGCTCCATGCAACACAATCACTGAGGATGGCAATTCTGCTGCAGACGCATCCTCAGTAAATGAGAAACGACAGCCTCTTAATCCTGAGGACAATCTTCCAAGCGAAGACCCTTCTCAAGAAGCTCTCGAAGTTGGTAGAGGCACCCGCTCGGGCTGGGACTACCACAAAAATTACAACCAATCTTCCTTTACTTATGTAAATCCTTCGGGAAAAGATGTTGTAAGTGCCCCCAGTGTCAACAATGATGAACATGCAGGCCCTAAGGAGGCTTTCAAGTATGATTTGATCGAGTACTTCAAACACATACCTGCACGACTGCACATCCTGGATTTATTACGAATGTCTCCACGCACTCGTGATAATCTCATCTCAGAATTACAAAAACTGAATGAGGATGTCGACAAACATGCCCCGCAAGTCCTCCAAATTGAAATGGACTACCGGGTAAAAAACTCTGAAACTTCCTCAAAGGGAGAAAAGAAAACTGAGGGATCATGCATTGAATGCCTCTCGGTGCAAAAAGCAGCCAATGCAACCATCGCCTTCACAAAGGACGACCTCCTACTTGGCGAAGCAAGGCACAACCGACCCCCGTACTTCACAGGGTACATCAAGGAAATGCCTATACACAGAGTTCAGGTCGACCCAGGTTCTGCACTCAACCTTATCTCCACTTCGGCTCTTGAAGAGTTGGGCATCCCACCCAACAAGCTGAGCCACACATCCGTATCTATCTTTGGATACGATGGGAGTACTCAAAGGCCTATCGGCAAAATCAGGTTCAAATTGCAAATCGGTGATCTTATCTCTGAGGTCACTGTGTATGCAATAAAAACCCCTCATGCTACAACATCCTTTTCGGACGTCCTTGGATACACGAGAACGGTGTTGTCCCTTCAACTCTACATCAATGCATCAAGTTCGTTGGCGACGATGGCATGGTACATCGTGTCTTTGCGGACAGAAAACCCTTCAAAGGTAAAGAAGTCCACTTCGCAGACTCCCAGATGTATGAAGGAGAAAAAGAAGAAGAGGAAATAACACCCTTTGCTGAAAATCTCTAGAAAAATAAAGGCAAGGCTCCTCAAAAATCACCGGAAGAAAACAAACACTCCGGTAAATCCGAAGAGAGCAGTCAACCTCCCTTCGTCATCTCCCTCAAATCTTCAAAACCTTTGGTCATCACCACCAGAGTGAAGAAGGCAAAGCAAAAGCCTGGGGGCAAATTTGTTGTCTCTTTCGTGTCTATCAAGCAAGACACGGATTCGGACTCAGAGCCAGAAGACGACACCTCGTCAAGCCAAGCTGTTCAGCCTGCTCTCACTCCGATGAAGACACCTGCTGACGTAGAAGATCCTACGTATGCTTCCTTTGTTGTCCCGGCAACATCACCAAAGAAAAAGCCGATCTTCTTCCATAGATCGGACGCTTCTTCATCAAACTCCATGCTGGAACCTTTCCAAAATGAAGGTATGCCTCAGCTATCTCTATATAGTCCTGTGGCACAAGCAATTATGAAGAAAATGGACTATGACGCTCAAAACTCAGTCGGTTTGGGAGAAAGACGCGGTATTCTCACGCCATTGGGGCCCGCCTTGACCAAAAGCCAGCTGGAAGATTGGAGACTCTACGGTCATGTAGAAAAGTCTTCATATGGGTTAGGGTATGATCCCGACACTCCTCTGAGACAGTTGACACAAAAGCTTAAAAGTCGTTTTACCGACCAAGCCTCAACATCTCAAATCCCCGAAGACATCGATCTCCCTGGATATCTCTTTAAAGAGTTACCTGACAAAGATCCAGGAAGCTCATCCAATTGGTACGATTTCTCTGATGATAAAGAGGAACCGTCCGATAATACAGACTTGTGCTATTCTGACCCAGAAGAGCCCTCGTCTCCAAAAGAAGTACCTTACTTCGACCCAGTTTCAACAGGCAATTGGGACCATCTCATAGCAAGCCTTGAGAAGATCACCAATCAAGAAGACCCGTGGAAAGGAACAAACCCTCGGTCTACAAATGCCCTTGGAATCCCAGAAGGTTTTGTTGAGCTGGAAGCCTACGAAAATATTGTGGAGGAACCACCTTCGAACCATCTAACAGAAGATCCTGTTGAAAAGATAGACTTGGGAACACCAGATAACCCACGTCCTGTATTCATAAGCAAGAATATAAAGGATGATGAGTTACCCGAGTATATCGCTTTTCTTCATGAGTTCGTTGATTGCTTTGCATGGTCCTACGCTGAAATGCCTGGTTTAGACCCCAAAGTAGCAGTCCACAAACTCAATCTTCAAGAAGAAATCAAGCCTGTCAAACAAGGCCAAAGAAGATTCCGTCCAGATGTGATGGATAAAATTGAACAAGAAGTTCAAAAGCTCAAAAGCGTCGGCTTCATCCGTGAGGAACAACATCCAGAATGGTTGGCCAACATTGTCCCCGTGACAAAGAAAACTGGGCAGATCAGGGTCTGTATTGACTATAGAGACCTGAATGGCGCTTGCCCTAAAGATGAATTCCCGCTCCCCATACCGGAGGTGATGATTGACAATACCTGCGGATTCGAGCGAATGACATTCATGGATGGCTTCTCTGGTTACAATCAGATAAAGATGCATCCCGAGGATGAAAAAAACACATCATTTCGGACTCCATTTGGCGTATATTGCTATACTGTTATGCCATTTGGTCTGAAAAATGCTGGTGCCACATATCAGAGGGCTATGATGAAAATATTCCAAGATATGCAACACAAGACGGTCGAATGTTACGTTGATGACCTCGCCGTCAAAAGCACAAGAAAAGAAGACCATCTCAAAGATCTTCGAGAAGTCTTCCTCCGACTTCGCAAACATAAACTGCGGATGAATCCTCTGAAATGCTTCTTCGGCGTCTCGTCGGGTAAGTTCCTTGGATTCCTAGTTCGGAAAGCCGGAATAGAACTTGACCCCATCATAGTCAAGGCTATTCTAGAAATGTCCCCTCCAAGAACCTTAAGGGAACTAAAAGGGCTTCAAGGGAGATTGGCCTACATCAGACGGTTCATCTCCAATCTTTCGGGAAAGTGTCGTCCATTCTCTCGATTGATGAAAAAGGGTGTAAACTTTGTCTGGGATGCTGACTGTGAAGCCGCATTTCAAGATATCAAGTCATACCTAACCAAACCTCCAGTGTTAGCTGCTCCTACCACTGGAAAACCATTCATCTTGTACACAAGAGCCCTTGATCACTCTCTCGGTGCTCTGCTTGCACAAGAAAATGATGAAAGAAAAGAAGCTGCTCTATACTACCTCAGCCGCATACTAGTAGGTGCAGAGCATTGCTACTCCCCAGTCGAAAAAGAATGCCTTGCAGTAATGTTCGCTGTACAAAAGCTGCGTCACTATCTGCTGTCAAATACAGTCTACCTGGTTTCGAGGATCAACCTCCTAAAGGTCCTTGTCACAAAAGCAGGTTCTCTCAATGCCCGACTGGCAAAATGGTCCATCCTCTTGTCACAATTTGATATTAGGTATGTACCACAAACAGTAATCAAAGGCCAAGCTCTAGCAGACTTTCTCGCAGAGCATCCATTGCCTAAAGATTCTCCACTCAGAGATGATCTCCCAGATGAACCTGTCTACAACGTAGAGACTTCCTCACCAAATGCCTCCTGGGACATGTACTTTGACGGTGCAACCAGGACAAATGAAAAAAGAAAGCTGATCTCGGGAGTTGGCATCCTCTTTGTTAGCCCCGACAAATACATGATTCCACACGCTTTCTCGCTACTGGAACCATGCACAAACAATGCAACTGAATACCAAGCTCTGATCCTAGGATTGGAACTCACCATCGAATCTGGTATCACCATGCTGGAAGTCTTTGGAGACTCTCAACTGATCGTCAACCAGATGAATCAGATATATGAAGTCAGGAAGCCCGATTTGCTGCCTTATTACAACAAGGCACAATCGCTTCTGCAAAAGTTTGACATCTGTCACATCACCCACATTCGTAGAGGTGAAAACATCCGTGCAGATGCCCTGGCCGGACTTGCCGCATCAATGGCGATCCAGGAAGGGGAAAACATGCAAATCACAGTGTGCGAGAGAAGGATCCTCCCTCCTCTTAACACACACCAAGCAGTTGCTGAATGCCACCGAGTGGTTGGAAGTCGGATCTCTATCCTTCAACCTTCAATCGACGACTGGAGGGATCCGTTCATTGATTACACTATGTTCGGAATCCTACCTGAAGATCCAAAAGAACGGGTAAGCATCCAAAGGCGAGCCCCAAACTTTCATTTGGATATTCCTTCAGAAATCCTCTACAGGAAATCCTTCAACAGAGTACTTCTACGCTGCTTGTCACAACAAGAGGCCGAAGAAACACTTAAAGAAGTTCATGCTGGTCTTTGTGGAGCCCATCAGGCAGGTCCTAAGCTCTATGATCAGATAAAAAGGTTAGGTTACTATTGGCCTACCATGGTAGCTGATGCAATGCAATTTGCCAAACGCTGCCAGCTATGCCAAGTTCACGGAGATTACATTCACATGCCTCCGGAATGGCTACACCCTACAGCAATCTCGTGGCCTTTCGAAGCCTGGGGTATGGACATCATAGGTCCTATTTCTCCCCCTTCAAGCAAAGTTCATCGCTTCATCTTCGCCGCAACGGATTATTTTTCCAAGTGGTCAGAAGCATTTGCGTTTAACGAATTGAAGACCTCATCAGTCCTTCAATTCCTACGCACCAACATCATTTGTCGTTTCGGCATACCTAAAAGATTCGTCCATGATAACGGACCACAATTCCGGGATCATCGATTCTACAGGTTCTGCGACAAATACAAAATTCAAAGCTGTCCTTCGACTCCATACAATCCGGCAGCAAACGAATTAGCAGAAGCCTTCAACAAGACACTCTGCAAAATCCTCAAGAAAATGGTCTCTAGTCACAAAAGAGATTGGAGCGACAAGATGTCTGAAGCCTTGTGGGCCTATCGAACCACCGTTCGAGGACCAACCCATAGCACACCATTCTCCTTGGTCTATGGATGCGAAGCTGTCGTGCCCCTAGAGGTACAAATTCCTTCTCTGAGGGTATCTCTACAAAATGACATGACTCAAGAAAGCAATGTCAAATTACGACTCCATGAGCTGGACAATCTCGACGAGAGATGGCTCGAAGCTCGACAAAGCATTGAACTTTACCAAGCACGTATGGCAGGATCTTTTGACAAAAAGGTCAGGCAACGCGCCTACAAAAAGGGTGACTTGGTTCTTGCGGTAAAAAGACCAATGGTCTTCGCTCACATGTCCAAAGGCAAGTTTGAGCCAAAATGGGAGGGACCCTACGTCATCGACAAGATCTTCTCCAACGGCGCATATGCCCTCCTAAACATGGAAGGCGACAGGTGTATGCTGCCCCATCAATGGCAAGTTCTTAAAGCGGTACTACCCTTGAAGACTTACCCAACTGGGTAAGAGCAATGCCTGCATGGCAAAAGCCTATTTTCAGGTACTTGCTCATCAAACCCACTCCTTTAGAATTTTCATATCAAAATGTCGAAATTTCTAAAGAAACTCAAAAAACAATGCTTACTTTCATCGTTTCATTGTTCAAAAAAAAAATCCAAGTTTAGGAGCCCCTCCCTGACTTGACCAAAATTTTCAGTCCTTGAACCAAAAATTCATGGTTTGAAATGAAAATCTGGATTCAGGGATTTCCACCCTAGTCCACCCTGCCTTTTACAGCCAAATGGTTTTAGGTCAAAATTTACGACCCTCGTGTCTTTAAACAAAAAAAATGGTTTTTCAAAAAAAAACCACGGGGAAGCGATGCTTAGTCGATACTCGCACCCATCGGAAGAATACGAACCACGTTCAACACTTCCAAACTCGCAGGGAAGCGACATTTCGTCGATACTTGCAAAACCAAACAAAAAAAAACTGTGGAGACGCAACATATCGGTTGATATCCACAACCCAAATTTAAAAAAAAAAAAGGTTCGAAAAAAACCTAAAACCGTGGAGACGCAACATATCAGTTGATATCCACAACCCAAAGGTTTGAGAAAACCGCAAATTTCAAAAATCAAGGGGAAAACGACATCAAGTCAGTACCCGCAAAAAAAAAAATTTGAAAAGCAAGGATGCGACATTCCATCGATACTTGCACCCAAATCCGCGAGGAGGTGAAATTCCATCGATACTCGCAACCGAATGAGCAAGGATGCAACATTCCATCGATACTTGCAAGACCATTCAGCAAGGAGGCGACTCTTAGTCGATACTTGCATTTTTGAAAACCAAAAACCTGGCTCTTTTGCCAAAACCGGCTATCAATGCCACCAAATCGGCTATAAATGCCACACAAAAAAAAAAGCCCGACTCTCATGTCAAAACCGGCTATAAATGCCACAAACCTGCTATCAATGCCACAAAAAATTGGCTTTCACGCCGACAAACCAAAACTTGGCTTTCAAAAAACCCGGCTATCAATGCCACCAAACCGGCTATAAATGCCACAAATTGGCTATCAATGCCACCAAACTGGCTGTAAATGCCACAAAAATCCAGCTTTCATGCCAAATTCGTTTCCCCTACCAAAACAATCATTTGACAAAAGATTTTCACAAAATGACAAAGCTTTTGATCAAATCCCATTTAGCAATTACTTTCATCACAAAAAGATTTAAGTGAGCGTAGGGAAAAAAAAAAAAGAGTGTTCACAAGCACTGAAAAAAAAAAGTACCAAAAAAAAATATATACATGTGGTACCAAAAGAAAGAAGAGTAGTTTCTGCTACAAAAAAAAAAAAAAAAAATATCAGGAGCTCAGCCAAAAATGGTCTCCAGCCAAAGCTTCAGCTCCTCAAGCAAACTTTTGGCCTCAGCCGTCAGAGTTTCCAAGGCACGCTTCTTCAGGAACTTGCCATGAGATGCTGGCGAATGCCGTAACCCTTCTTTTACACCGGGAAGCTTCTCCCCAGCAGTTTGCCATTGTTCGTTTTCTAGAGTCCTCCTCTCGAGAACTTGACCGGCATCTGCAACCCTGCGAATCAGAGCACTCTCCCTGTCACGAGCCTCTGTTATAGCAGCCCACTTGGCAGCGACTTGCGCCTTCAAATGCTCAAGACGTTTCCTGGCCTCCTCAACTTCCCTATCAAGGACGTTAAGGTCATGCCTCAATCCGATGATGGCTAGCTCTTCCAAGTTCTTCTCCCGAACTAGCTGCTTCTTGCTTTGTGTAGCCTCATTCAGGTCAGACTTAGCCTTATCAGCAGGGTCCAAGAACATCTCCTTGAAGAATTGGTCGTCAGGGAAATCCATGGTCTCAAACCACTTGTCACCCAGTGCCATGATCCTATCAACGATCGCCCTGGCACCTGTGACATCCAGACCAACCTCTTCGGTATCAGTGAGAATCTCCTGTACATGTGGGATCATGCCAAATCCGGCATCCAGGTGTCCAGAAAAGAGAGTCTCGATCCAAGAACTCAAAACCCGAGCCAGCATCTTCTTCGCAAATTGAAGAGACGAACTGGATGAAGATTCACCCTTCTCCGTTGATCGACTGCTCATGTCATGTCCCATTGGAAGAGTAACAAAAGAACTCTTTCCACTTGGAGCCACTGGAGAAGGAATCTCAGCACGAGGTATCTCCTCTATCGAGTCAGAACTGGTTGCAGGAGTCTCTACCTCCGGATCGACCTCTGGCATCCCTTGCTCTGGTTCTGAAGAAAGCGATGGACTCTCTTCTATCACTTCAAAACCTGCGAATGAAACACAAAAAGGTATGAATATGATCCTGTTAAAAAAAAATATCATCAGGGTCATCACTACAAAGTACCTTCTTCGACGACTGGCGGAACACTCTCTTCCTCCATGAACTCATCGGAAGCATCATCAACATTTGCGTCCATTGATGGTTCAAAGTCATCAGAATCCTGTGGCAAGTCAGCTGACAAGAAAAATGTTAGCAAATCAAGTCGCAGGCAAAAAAAAAAAGAGAAAGCGAAAGAAGTTATACCAATTGGAGATTCTGGAATCATTCCAGAGTCCCTCGGTTCTTCTTCAGATGCCATAACCGGCTCCATCACCGCCTCATCGGTCGGAACCTCAGGCATCGCCAAGTTTTCATCCTCTGCTAAAAAAAGCAGCAGCAGGGTGAGAAAAGAAATCAGAACATGGAAAGCCCCATGAAAGAAGTAGAAAAAGAAAAAGGAAGAATCATACCTTCACCAATGGTCTCTTCTTCCCGAATCCTCTTCTCCGGAGGGTCGTCAGCTTCCCCTGGCACCTCCTCATTGACAGTGAGAAGGACTTCCACATCAGGAGAGTCTTCGTCCCGCCCCGTGTGACGCTGACTCCTCTTCCTCTTACTTCTGTGGGCTCGCTTCCTAGAAGATCCTCCCCCACTGTCAGAGTCAGGTCTCCCACTTGACTCCTCACTGGATGGTCTGCTCTTGCCAGTAGACTCCACGGAAGCTCGCCTCTGTGCCGCTTGCATCCAAGCGTTGAGCTCAGCTTCCTCCTGTTCTAGCTGCTCTAAAGCCTCATCAGGTACTTCCCGAACAGCTTCAGAACCAATGACGCCCTGGTCACCGAGAAAGCCTATCTTGTGCTTCTCTCCAGAAAGGAAGGCCCAAACTTCCTCTCGCCGGACGCCATCCGACTTTCCAGTACCTTTCCCCGAAGACAGCTTTACATCAAGCTCCTTCTTGGAAAGCCCCCGATATGCCAAAAAGCTCTCCGCGAACCACTTCGTGAAGCCGGCAGTTCGGAAAGTCGACAGCTCAGGATAAGAAATCGTGGCAGTAGTGTCTTCAGCACTATAAAAAGCCCATGCATTTCTGCCATCCTGCAAACCTCCAAAACGCTTCACCATACTCAAAGGCACTCCAACAACGCCTTGAGAGAAGCCCAACTGAAGTGCAAAGCGAGAAGGTACATACGGCTGGATGTCGACAAAAAGATGTCTACGGTACACCATCGTGCCGACTCGTATGCTGAAAAGCCACTCCTTCTCTGCATTGGTCAAAGAGTAATGCCTTCCCGACCCTGCTCTGGTAGAGTCTCAGGAGGCACCAAAATCAAAAGCCTTCTTCCGCAACTCCGGAGAAAGCTTAACTGAAGACTGCCCCATCTCGACGTCCCTGAACCATCGGATCCTCATGCGGGCAAACAAAAGTGATTCGGATACGGCTTTTCCCTTAGCCAATCGAATCATCAAAGGATCATCATCCTGTGCAGCACCCAGCTGGTGGAAGCCAGGACAGTGGTATACAAACCACGAATAAAAGATATGGGCTGAAAATACCCTATTCATAGGGAGCCCAAGCCGAACCAAAAAAGCAGCAGCCTGCAGTTCGGTACACAAGTAGGAGTAAAGAGCAGGCACGAAAGCAAGCCGCTCTCCAAACGCCATCTGACAAGCCGAAAAAATACAATGTGGCCTGATGTGCGTCCCATCTCCACCAGCAAACACAGCCTCACCTAGCCAATAAGTGAGATAAACTGAAATTTCTCTCCGCAGTGCAATGTCAGAACAAATTACATCTGTACCTGCGAAGAAGTCTTTCAACTCTTCTTGCATGGCGGAAGCCTCCTTCCGGTCCTCCAGGGTCATGCTATTAGAAGATTCTTTGCTGTCAAAGAAGTTGAAGAATGAAGAGCCATAACTCTTCTAACTGCTAGATCTTACTTTCGAGCCCTCCTTCTCCTTCAAAAAATCATAGAAGGCGACGAGCTGAAAGTATAGGAGCCTGAACTCCTCTGACTGCTCCTCAAGGACGCTGTCAATCGGCATGAACTCCTCGTAGAGTTTGCCAAGGATGGGCAATCTAGTAATGGCGCTCAACTCCTTCAAGGAAAAACCAATCTCACCATTCGTTACAACGAAGTGTTGACACCAAAAATGTCACTTTGCCTCTTCAACATCAAGAAAGCTGCATGAAGTAGCAACCTGCCATAAATAGGCAATGCAATTTCTCCAAAAATTCAAATCTTGTCAGAATCAAACAAAAACTGCAAGATCCTTCAAGATAGCCAAGAGAAGAGTACACATGAAGTTTCGGGCCATTTCGACAACATTTGGCCTAACTTCACTTCTCCGACAGCTAAACAGGAGTCTCGGCGGCGACATCATCGGAGACGTCAAAACTTCGATCAGAGCCTACAGATGACTCCAGCATGTCTCAAAAGGGCTCCATGCCAAATTGCAAGTCAAACCGACAACGTTTGACCCTCCATCAATGCTCGAGCAGCAAAATCAAGCCTCCCGGTGGCGAGAACCACCGAAGCCTTCGCTCATCAAACCAAGTGCATGAGTGGCTTCAACATGCTTCCAAAAGGCTGCACGTCAAATTTCAGGTCATTCTGACAACGTTTGACCAGGTTTCGATGCTCCGAGAGAAAATCAAGCCTACCGGCGGCAGAGCAACCCGGGACCATGACATCCAAAACGGAGCCCATGGAACGTCTCAAAATGACTCCAATAGGCTCCCCGTCAAATTTCAGGTCAATCGGACATCGTTTGACCACATATCAAAGCTCGGCATTTTCCCTACATCAAAATCAAGTGAAGCATCGACGGGACCCCAAACGGCTTCAAAACTCAAACAAAAGCCTATGGTTGGTCTTATTTATTGCTCAGGAGGCTCCACCTCAAATTTCAGGTCATTCCGACATCGTTTGACCAAGTTTCAGCTTCTGGCGGAAAATCAGCAGCTCTACGCGACAAAGTCTTCGGCTTTCCCGGAAAATTAGAAACTTTGCACTCTAAAAATGCAAGGATTCTCATCAAGTTTTCTACAGGGAAATCAAGCCAATAAATGAGAAGAAATTTCAGGAAAAATACAGAAGAAAACGGTGACGAAAAAGACCTCAAAACGACCGCAAAACGGGCTCCGAAGGGGAAAATTCCCCCAGGGTCGCAGGCCCCTGCGACCATGGCCCATGGTCGCCGGTGACCATGGAAGTCCGGGTCACCGGATTTTTCGCCGGTGACCCGTTTTTCCGTCCTTTTTCGCGTTTCGCGCACTTTGGCCCCTGTGGTTTCCTGAAAATGTGATTTTTAGTGCTTGAAATTGACTCATGTCCACCGACATCCGTCAAAATCACGGGTCAACCTCCAAAAGTATCAAAATCAACATTGATCGCCAACCGGTCGACCAAAAAAGTGTACTTTCCGCCCGATCGATCGAAAAATCGACAGGACAGATGTCACCGGCCCGCTCTTAGCTATCACTGTCTGAAGTTACATGTTCATCCGATGTCGATCAGCATGAAGATCCATCGATGATCATCGCCAGAAGAATTCCAGAAGACACGGCACGGCCCGCGACTCTTCGACTGCTCGGCGACCAATTAATGTGGTTAATTGACTAGCTTTATTGCAGTCATTAATTCATTTCTTTGGACGGCCCAATCAGAAGCAAGCATTTGGGAGTTACAAGTCAATTGATTCATGGCATTTAACCCATGAAACTCCTCCCATTATGGTAATTAAGGTGATTAAAAGCCCTTAATCTCCATCGGCCAATCAGATTCAAGGAAAAAGGAGTTACAAAATCAAAGAAATAAATCTTGTAACTCCTCCCATTAAAGCCATTAAAGCCCATAAACTCTCCTAAATGGCTACCAAAAGCCTATAAATAGGAGAGCATTCCATTGAAATCCGGATCGATCAATCGGAGATCACTTCCAAACCACCACAGATCCAGAAATCTGAGAGAAAGAAAAAGAGAGAAAAACTCTGCTGAAGTTCTGCACCGGCCACCACTACAAGGTGACAAAAGTCCCTTGGGGGGGCACCCCCCCCCCCCCCCCCCCCAAGGTCCTTGCCTTCTCCCGCTGCCTCCAATGGCTTAGACGTGGCTTTTCAGTTCGTCTACTTTGCTTTTTATTGGACATAGGACCTTCTCTTGGTCTTTATCCTCTAAAAACCTGAGGTTATAGCCAAGCCAAGCGAATCAAGAGCATCCTCTGTTCTCATCTGCATGGATGATGGCGAAGCCCATACATGACTTGCGACCGTCAATCTGAACGAGTCCCCCACAATCTCCTGAGAAGTTAGATCCTCCTTTTCTTGCTTTTCATTGTAGTTTGTATTTTTCTAAAAGAGACAAAAATCACAACTCTTGTCTTTCATTATTGATGAAAATTGTAAATCGGCTATAAACGCCACAAAATCGGCTATAAATGCCAAACAAAATCGCCTTTCACGGCAAACAAAGAAAATGTCTCTTTTCTTAAATATTTGTGCAATGGAAAACTTGAAAGAAGTTGATTTCCTTTTTACTTGCGAAGGTTGATCTCCGGATTACCACTTGCAATTCCAAGTAAAATAGAAAATCTGGCACACCCACACAAAAGAAATGTTGATGCACGCTTCAGGCCCGCCAGGGCGCGAAAGGGCCGGACCCGACGGACTCCCACGTTCCGCCGACCCCGGTAGCCGCCCCACGGCGCCTCGGAGCGCGTCCCATCAAGCTGGCACACCCGGTGGGACTCGTTCATTTGAGAACACGGTGCTCGGAAATGAAATATTTGCATATCATACTTTTTGCTCTATGCTTATACTTCTTTTCCGGATTCCTTGGTTACTTTCTAGCTGGTAGCCTATGTTGGATTTTGCATCCTAAAAAAAAAAATGAGATGGGATTTTTTGGAAATTTCTATTTCTTTGAGTTTGTTTCCATTCTTTCTCTTTTCAAAAAAAAAAATCAGTTTTCTTAGTTTGAATTCAAAATTGAGAAACTTTGATCCTATCCTATCGTTCTTTGGTGCTTGCAGAAATGTTGAGCCCGTTCGACTAAGGTTTTGGACCATCGTTTCTCTTCGATGAGTTCATTAGAGATTTCAAAAAAAAAAAATTAAAAAAAAAAACAAAAAAAAATCAGTTTTCTTAGTTTGAATTCAAAATTGAGAAACTTTGATCCTATCCTATCGTTCTTTGGTGCTTGCAGAAATGTTGAGCCCGTTCGACTAAGGTTTTGGACCATCGTTTCTCTTCGATGAGTTCATTAGAGATTTCAAAAAAAAAAAAAAAATCAGTTTTCTTAGTTTGGATTCAAAATTGAGAAACTTTGATCCTATCCTATCGTTCTTTGGTGCTTGCAGAAATGTTGAGCCCGTTCGACTAAGGTTTTGGACCATCGTTTCACTTCGATGAGTTCATTAGAGATTTCAAAAAAAAAATTATTAAAAAAAAAAATAAAAAAAAAATCAGTTTTCTTAGTTTGGATTCAAAATTGAGAAACTTTGATCCTATCCTATCGTTCTTTGGTGCTTGCAGAAATATTGAGCCCGTTCGACTAAGGTTTTGGGCCATCGTTTCTCTTCGATGAGTCTATTTGGGATTTAAAAAAAATAAAAAGACATAGACCACTAAGGTTAAACCAATTGCGTTCTTTGATCACGATTGATTCAAGAAAAGCCTTGTCCAGAGTGAGGAGACAGCTTGACTGTTCTAGGTAAGGGTCCTCCAAACGGGTTCATTAAGTAATCCTACCCTTACCTGGGGGCAATTCTATCAATTGAGGTTTCATAAGACCGGGTTAGGAGGCCTATGTGTACTCTCTCGTCTTTAAATCTTAAAAAAATAAAAAATAAAAAAAAGATTTTGAAAAAAAAAAATCTTAAAAAAACAAAAATTTTCAAAAAAAAATAATAAAATAAAAATAAATAAATAAAAATATATTTAAAAATAAAAAAATTAAAAAAAATAAAAATAAAAAAATTAAAAATAATAAAAATAATAAAATAAAAAAAATCATTTCAAAAAACAAATCTCCAAAAACTCGTCACTTTTGATTTCAGATCTGAGAAATTTTGGTTTCTTCTTTTCTGAGCACTGGCGCTCGTGGAAATCGCCGAGACCGTGTTCAGATCAGAATACCATTTGCTCTCCTTGATGGAACCAATCTTGACATTTCAAAAAAAAAAAAAAACTCGTCACTTTTGGATTCAGATTCGAGAAATTGTGGTCTCTTCCCTTCTGAGTACTGGCGCTCGCGGAAATCATTGAGCCCGTATTTGAATCGGAATGCCACCTGCTCTCTTTGACGAATCCATTTCTGACCTTTCAAAACAAAGAATCCCATCTCATGGATGCGATCTCCAACATTTGTGCATAGCAGTACTGGTACGCCCTTTCAGGGTCTACTGTATCTGTGACCGGCACATTTGTAACTCCTACCTTATATTCTTCTTATCTCGAGCAAGCCCTGCTTCTCGATAAGTCGAATTTAGGTTTACAATTGCTTCTAGCAGTCATTGGAACCTCATTCTGGGCTCACCATACTTGCTGTCAGAACAATTGTACCATCTATGGCTTTTTACCTTCTTCATGTCGCTTGGGTCATATCCCTTGAGCGATTTGAAAAGACAACCATAGAAATTCCCATTTATGATCATTATATTCTTGTGATTACTAATGGATGTGGTCTTGTTTCAGAAAACTTTTTTCGAAATTAACAATGGCAGCCTTAACCATTATCTTCGATGAGAACAAGCACCAACTCATACTTCAACAGAAGCAAACCGAGCCCACTTACAAGCGCCCTGCCAGCTGCCGAAGCGTCAACTCCCTCGGCAACTCTCTGAACTCCGGGTCGACCTCGACTCCCCGGACCATCGTCTTCGGGACACTAGGACCATTCCCACTTCCCGAAGAACAAGCTGCGCCTGCTAAAAAGCAGAAGATCGCCTCTCAACGTGTCACTCCCGTGACACCAAAGGCGAGCGCCCAAAAGCCCGAAGCCCGCGGCACCCCCGCGAAGCCTCGACCAACAACCAACCAGGTCTACCCTAAGACTTGGTCTCCAAGACCTTCCCCAAAACAAAGAAGGTCTCAAACTTCCACCAAGCCAGCATACCTGGCCCCACTCAAAGAGAACCAGTTCTACCCTCTTGCCTACATGAAAGAGGAGAGACCCATCTCCAACCTGACTCCCAAGTCAACCCAGCATGAGCCGGCTTGTTCCTACAGGCCCAAAATTAGATCATGCATCACCAGGCCTCTACAAGCACCTGCTAAGGCCTACACTCCTTCAGTTCGACCCTTCATCTCTACAGGGGCCGAACTCGAAAGGTTCAAAGCTTCGCTGCAACAGGCAAAGGACCGGGTCCGGATCCTGTCCTTGCCTAGCTACAAAGAAGACAGGCTCGGCTGCTGCGCCCGAGGGAGCACATCCTTCATCGTCAGAGCCCAGCCAGAGCTGACTGAAGCTTAAATCGCTCGTCGAGCACGCCGCCGTGCGTCATATCGACAAAAAAGACTAGAGAAGCAACGGATCCAGCCTCCTACACTTCAAGTCTCCCACAAATGGGTCGAAAAAGAAAGACCCGACCAGGTTGCTGCCGTCCATATGGTTGGAAAAACCAGAAGACGCCAAAGGTCAGCATCAAAAATCCATGTCCGACGTCCGGTGACCCGTAGCGTCACCTGGACACAAAAACATCCCGAAGAATCTCCTGCCCCTTCAAGCCAAGGACGGGAGAGTAATCCTTCATCAAGCTCTTCATCAAAAAGAATGAGCCTCAGCTCAGTCACCAGGACGGTTTCTTCGTTCGAATCCCGAGGGATGAACGTCTTGGCTACAAGTTCTGAGCCACCACCTCAGAATCCACCTCAAGATGATGCGCTCACACGCATCCAGCAGTTGGAACAAGGCCAGCAGAGGATTGAAACTCTGATGGAAAACCTTCTCCTTGTTGTCCAAAATCAGGTGAACAATGAGCCTCCTCCGAATCATAGCAATAACGAGGGAAATGGAGAAGAAAATGAGTCACGCGCCCTTACCAAAAAGGACGTAGACAGTATCCTCGCCAAAGCTAAAGAAGAGGATATACTCAAAGAGCATGGGATCAAGCCACCATATCCTTTATGGATGGACTCGGTCCCGTTCCCCACAAAATTCAAGCATCCTACTCTCCAAACATATACGGGGAAAGGATCAGCCAGACAGCACGTCATCCACTTCAAGATTTTGACGGGAGCTATCGCGGATCAAGATGCACTCAAGATCCGCCTCTTTGCAAGTACCCTAAAAGGTACGGCCTTCGATTGGTACTCCACTCTTCCGGAGAACTCCATTCAGAACTGGGCTATGCTGGAGACACGCTTCCTGACCCACTTCCAAGGTGAGGATCATCCTGTTACTATGGCTCAGCTCTGCAGCCTAAAACAGGGAGAGAATGAGTCAACTTATGACTTCATTCACAAGTGGAAAGCAATGGCATACAAATGTTCAGATGTATTGCCACAGGCGTCGCTAGTCGACATCTGCCGAAACAACATGAGAGCCAGAATACGCTCCATGATCATCGGCAACAAATCAAAAAACCTGGGAGAACTCCTGGAAGCTTCTATGGAAGCTGAAACGGTGATTAAAGACCTCAACAGTCAGAAGTCATCAAGAAAAGACCCAACCGCCATTGCAACCTCCAAACCAAAGAAGAAAGAGGTCCTTAATGTGCAAACCAAGTCAGCTCCTCAGCAACCAAAGAAAGCTGAAAATAGAGCTACAGGTAAGAGACCTGAACTCTCTGATGCCTTCAAAGAGCGAGTAGAAAAGAAATATCCGTTCGATGAAGACGTTGAAGAAATCTTTGAGGCTCTCTTAGCAAATGGCAAACTCATTTTGCCAGAGCCCAAAAGACCTGGAGACGTTGGCAAAACCAATGATCCTCGGTACTGTCCATACCACCAGATGGTCTCGCATCCTCTCAATCAATGCTTTGTTGTGAGAGAGAAGATAAACGAGATGTGGAAAAACGGAGTCATCACCTTTGACAAAAACTATGGGACTGCCTCCGTCAACATGGTGTCATGTGGACAAACACCAAAATCACCGAAGAAGAAGATCACTACTTCCTTCAAGGTGATAAAAAGAATTCAAACGTCCGAAGTGTTGGTTCCTTGCCCGACACCAGACGGACAACCTATATGGGTACATCCCGATCTCCTGGAAGATGAAAACTGGGAGATCGTAAAAACAAAGCCGACAGCTCAACAACGAAGGCAGGCTAGGAAACATCTCCTCAGGCTCAAACGGCAAGAGAAGACCCAGCCAAAACAAGAAGTCCATGAAAAGGCAGAGGCCTCCTCTACCACTTCACTCGGGGCAACAAAAACGTCCCTTCCAGAGACTTCAAAGGCGGTAAGAAACTTCACTCTCAGTGATTTCATGCCACCTCAATTCAAAAAAGAAGCCATGCAGGGGGCATTATACTCTTGCCACTCGGTAGTTGGATTCTCCATTGATGGATACGAGTCCAGCGACACCGACGATGGATTCGAGCCCAACTACACCGGCGAGTGGGAGGAATCTCTTGAAACAGGAGAGTATCTCTCCGACGAAGAATGGGTTCCTGAAACTCACCTTATGCCAGTAATCTGGTATAACCCCTTGCAACCACAAGGATCCTGGTCTGATGATGAAGAAGACCAATAGGCTGCACAAGAAGATGCTGTTAACCCAGCACCTGTCATCGCTCCAGTGGAAATCAACTATGTTGAGCCACACGGAGAAGACGGGGAAGAGGATCTGGCTCCCATGCCTGATCTTGAAGAATATGCAAGGATCTTGCAGCGTCTCGCTCTAGAACAAGAGCAAGATCGTGTTAACGAGCCTCCTCGCAACCCAGAGCCTGAAGCCCCTGAAGATAATCAGGTACATCCACCCTTAACTCCTGAAAATGGAGAACATTGCTGGATTGACGATCCTCTTACATCCGAGGATGAGTCTGACTCCGAGCAGGCAACATCTCCTATCAGAGCTTCCTGTAATGTAATATATCAGGACTATAGCTCTTCTGAAGCGTCGTCTGATGAGATTACCTATACTCCGACGACGCCTAGCAATGTATCTTCTGGAGCTACCTCGTCTCACGTGACTTTCACAGAGATGACACCCTCTCAGGTTTCTTCTCCTGAGACTGTGACTTCAGGATACACATTCTTCCCGACTCATCATCATGAAGAAAACCCAACTTGGGATGATGGATAAGTCAACGAAGAAGAAAAGCTGCTGGATGCTGTTCAGGACTCGCTCCCGGAAAATGCTCCGTGCAACACAATCACTGAGGATGGCAACTCTACTGCAGATTCATCCCCAGTAGATGAAAAACGACAGCCTCTTGATCATGAAGACAATCTTCCAAGCGAAGATCCTTCTCAAGAAGCTCTCAAAGTTGGTAGAGGCACCCGCTCGGGCCGGGACTACCACAAAAATTACAACCAATCTTCCTTTACTTATGTAAATCCTTTGGGAAAAGATGTTGTAAGCGCCCCCAATGGCAAAAACAATGAACATGCAGGCCCCAAGGAGGCTTTCAAGTATGACTTGGTTGAGCACTTCAAACACATACCTGCACGTCTTCACATCCTAGACTTATTGCGAATGTCTCCACGCACTCGTGATTATCTCATCTCAGAATTACAAAAACTGAATGAGGATGTCGACAAACATGCCCCACAAGTCCTCCAAATTGAAATGGACTACCGGGTCAAAAACTCAGAAACCTCCTTAAAAGGAGAAAAAGAGAAAAGCGAGGGATCATGCATCCAATGCCTCTCGGTTCGAAAGGCAGCCAGTGCAACCATCGCCTTCACTAAGGAAGACCTCCTACTTGGCGAAGCAAGGCACAACCGACCCTTGTACTTCACAGGGTACATCAAGGAAATGCCTATACACAGAGTTCAGGTCGACCCAGGTTCTGCACTCAACCTCATCTCCACTTCGGCTCTCGAAGAGTTGGGCATCCCACCCAGCAAGCTAAGCCACACATCTGTATCTATCTTTGGATACGATGGGAGCGCTCAAAGGCCTATCAGCAAAATCAGGTTCAAATTGCAAATCGGTGATCTTATCTCTGAGGTCACTGTGTATGCAATAAAAACCCCCTCATGCTACAACATCCTTCTCGGACGTCCTTGGATACACGAGAACGGTGTTGTCCCTTCAACTCTACATCAATGCATCAAGTTCGTCGGTGACGACGGCATGGTACATCGTGTCTTTGCGGACAGAAAACCCTTCAAAGGTAAAGAAGTCCACTTCGCAGACTCCCAGATGTATGAAGGAGAAAAAGAAGAAGAGGAAATAGCACCCCCTGCTGAAAATCTCCAGAAAGATAAAGGCAAGGCTCCTCAAAAATCACCGGAAGAAAACAAACCCTCCGGCAAATTAGAAGAGAGTAGTCAATCTCCCTTCCTCATCTCCCTCAAATCTTCAAAACCTTTGGTCATCACAACCAGAGTGAAGAAGGCAAAGCAAAAGCCTGGGGGCAAATTTGTTGTTTCTCTCGTGTCTATCATGCAAGACACAGACTCGGACTCAGAGCCAGAAGACGATGCATCGTCAAGCCAAGCTGACGCTCAGCATGTTCAGCCTGCTCTCACTCCGACGGAAACACCTGCTGATGTAGAAGATCCTACGTCTGCTACCTTTGTTGTTCCGACAACATCACCAAAGCAAAAGCCAATCTTCTTCCATAGATCGGATGCTTCTTCATCAAATTCCTTGCTTGAACCCTTCCAAAATGAAGGTATGCCTCAACTATCTCTATATAGTCCTGTGGCACAAGCTATCATGAAGAAAATGGGCTTTGACGCTCAGAACCCAGTCGGTTTGGGAGAAGGCCGCGGTATTCTCACGCCATTGGGGCCCGCCTTGACCAAAAGCCAGCTGGAAGATTGGAGACTCTACGGTCATGTAGAAAAGTCTTCATATGGGTTAGGGTATGATCCCGACACTCCTCTGAGACAGTTGACACAAAAGCTTAAAAGTCGTTTTACCGACCAAGCCTCAACATCTCAAGTCCATAAAGACATCGATCTCCCTGGATATCTCTTTAAAGAGTTACCTGACAAAGATCCAGGAAGCTCATCCAATTTGTACGATTTCTCTGATGATAAAGAGGAATCGTCCGATAATACAGACTTGTGCTATTCTGACCCAGAAGAACCCTCGTCTCCAAAAGAAATACAAGACTCAACAGGCGATTGGGACTATCTCATAGCAAGCCTTGAGGAGATCACCAATCAAGAAAATCCATGGAAAGGAACAGAGCCTTGGTCTGGTAATGCAGTTGAAACTCCAGAAGGTTTCGTTGAGTTGGAAGCCTCCGAAAATATTGTGGAGGAACCACCTTCGAACCTTCCGACAGAAGATCCTGTTCAAAAGATAAACTTGGGAACACCTGATAACCCACGTCCTGTATTCATAAGCAAGAATATAAAGGATGATGAGTTACCCGAGTATATCGCTTTTCTTCGTGAGTTCGTTGATTGCTTTGCATGGTCCTACGCTGAAATGCCTGGTTTAGACCCCAAAGTAGCAGTCCACAAACTCAATCTTCAAGAAGAAATCAAGCCTGTCAAACAAGGCCAAAGAAGATTCCGTCCAGATGTGATGGATAAAATTGAGCAAGAAGTTCAAAAGCTCAAAAGCGTCAGCTTCATCCGTGAGGAACAACATCCAGAATGGTTGGCCAACATTGTCCCCGTGACAAAGAAAAATGGGCAGATCAGAGTCTGTATTGACTATAGAGACTTGAATGGCGCTTGCCCTAAAGATGAATTCCCGCTCCCCATACCGGAGGTGATGATTGACAATACCTGCGGATTCGAGCGAATGACATTCATGGATGGCTTCTCTGGTTACAATCAGATAAAGATGCATCCCGAGGATGAAAAACACACTTCATTTCGGACTCCATTTGGCGTGTATTGCTACACTGTCATGCCATTTGGTCTGAAAAATGCTGGTGCCACATATCAGAGGGCTATGATGAAAATATTCCAAGATATGCAGCACAAGACGGTCGAATGTTACGTTGATGACCTCGCCGTCAAAAGCAGAAGAAAAGAAGACCATCTCAAAGATCTTCGGGAAGTCTTCCTCCGACTCCGCAAACACAAACTGCGGATGAATCCTCTAAAATGCTTCTTCGGCGTCTCGTCGGGTAAGTTTCTCGGATTCCTTGTTCGGAAAGCTGGAATAGAACTTGACCCCATAAAAGTCAAGGCTATTCTAGAAATGCCCTCTCCAAGAACCTTGAGAGAACTAAAAGGGCTCCAAAGGAGATTGGCCTACATCAGACGGTTCATCTCCAATCTTTCGGGGAAATGCCGTCCATTCTCTCGATTGATGAAAAAGGGTGTAGACTTTGTCTGGGATGCCGACTGTGAAGCCGCATTTCAAGATATCAAGTCATACCTGACAAAACCTCCAGTGTTAGCTGCCCCTGCCACTGGAAAACCATTCATCTTGTACACAAGAGCCCTTGATCACTCTCTGGGTGCTCTACTTGCACAAGAAAATGATGAAAGAAAAGAAGCTGCTCTATACTACCTCAGCCGCATGCTAGTAGGTGCAGAGCATCGCTACTCCCCAGTCGAAAAGGAATGCCTTGCAGTGATGTTTGCCGTACAAAAGCTACGTCACTACTTGCTTTCCAACACAGTCTACCTCGTCTCAAGGATCAACTTCTTGAAGGTGCTTGTCACAAAGGCAGGTTCTCTCAATGCCCGACTGGCAAAATGGTCCATCCTCTTGTCACAATTTGATATTAGGTATGTACCACAAAAAGCAATCAAAGGCCAAGCTCTAGCAGACTTTCTCGCAGAGCATCCATTGCCTAAAGATTCTCCACTCAGAGATGATCTCCCAGACGAACCTGTCTACAACGTGGAGACTTTCTCACCAAATGCCTCCTGGGACATGTACTTTGACGGTGCAACCAGGACAAATGAAAAAAGAAAGCTGATCTCAGGAGTTGGCATCCTCTTTGTTAGCCCTGACAAATACTTGATTCCACACGCTTTCTCGCTACTGGAACCATGCACAAACAATGTAGATGAATACCAAGCTCTGATCCTAGGATTGGAACTCGCCATCGAATCCGGTATCACTATGCTGGAAGTCTTTGGAGACTCTCAACTGATCGTCAACCAGATGAATCAGAAATATGAAGTCAGGAAGCCCGATCTGCTGCCTTATTACAACAAGGCATAATCGCTTCTGCAAAAGTTTGACATCTGCAACATCACCCACATTCGTAGAGGTGAAAACATCCGTGCAGATGCCCTGGCTGGACTTGCTGCATCTATGGCAATTCAAGAAGGGGAAAACATGCAAATTACAGTGTCCGAGAGAAGGATCCTCCCTCCTCTTAACACACACCAAGCAGTTGCTGAATGCCACCGAGTGGTTGGAAGTCGGATCTCTATCCTTCAACCCTCAATCGGCGACTGGAGGGATCCGTTCATTGATTACACTATGTTAGGAATCCTACCTGAAGATCCAAAAGAACGGGTAAGCATCCAAAGGCGAGCCCTAAACTTTCATTTGGATATCTCTTCAAAGATCCTTTACAGGAAATCCTTCAATGGAGTACTCCTACGCTGCTTGTCACAACAAGAAGCTGAAGAAACACTTAAAGAAGTTCATGCTGGTCTTTGTGGAGCCCATCAGGCAGGTCCTAAGCTCTATGATCAGATAAAAAGGTTGGGTTACTACTGGCCTACCATGGTAGCTGATGCAATGCAATTTGCCAAACGCTGCCAGCTATGCCAAGTTCACGGAGATTATATTCACATGCCTCCGGAATGGCTACACCCTACAGCAATCTCGTGGCCTTTCGAAGCCTGGGGTATGGACATCATAGGTCCTATTTCTCCCCCTTCAAGCAAAGGTCATCGCTTCATCTTTGCCGCAACGGATTATTTTTCCAAGTGGTCAGAAGCATTTGCGTTCAACGAAATGAAGACCTCATCAGTCCTTCAATTCCTACGCACCAACATCATTTGTCGTTTCGGCATACCTAAAAGATTCGTCCATGATAACGGACCACAATTCCGGGATCATCGATTCTACAGGTTCTGCGACGAATACAAAATTCAAAGCTGTCCTTCCACTCCATACAATCCGGCAGCAAACGGATTAGCAGAAGCCTTTAAGAAGACACTCTGCAAAATCCTCAAGAAAATGGTCTCTAGTCACAAAAGAGACTGGAGCGACAAACTGTCTGAAGCCTTGTGGGCCTATCGAACCACCGTTCGAGGACGAACCCATAGCACACCATTCTCCTTGGTCTTTGGATGCGAAGCTGTCGTGCCCCTAGAGGTACAAATTCCTTCTCTGAGGGTATCTCTACAAAATGACATGACTCAAGAAAGCAATGTCAAATTGCGACTCCATGAGCTGGACAATCTCGACGAGAGACGGCTCGAAGCTCGACAAAGCATTGAACTTTACCAAGCACGCATGGCAGGATCTTTTGACAAAAAGGTCAGGCAACGCGCCTACAAAAAGGGTGACTTGGTTCTTGCGGTAAAAAGACCAATGGTCTTCGCTCACAAGTCCAAAGGCAAGTTTGAACCAAAATGGGAGGGACCCTACGTCATCGACAAGGTCTTCTCCAACGGCGCATATGCCCTCCTAAACATGGAAGGCGACAGATGTATGCTGCCTATCAACGGCAAGTTCTTGAAGCGGTACTACCCTTGAAGACTTACCCAACTGGGTAAGAGCAATGCCTGTATGGCCAAAACCTGTTCTCAGGTACTCGCTCGTCAAACCCACTCTCTTTAGAATTTTCATATCAAATGTCAAAATTTCTAGAGATTAAAAAACAATGCTTACTTTCATCGTTTCATTGTTCAAAAACAAAAAAAATCCAAGTTTAGGAGCCTCTCCCTGACTTGACCAAAACTTTCGATCCTTGAACCAAAATTCATGGTTTGAAACAAAAATCCGGATTCAGGGATTTCCACCCTAGTCCACCTTACCTTTTACCGCCAAATGGTTCTAGGTCAAAATTTACGACCCTCGTGTCTTTAAACAAAAAAAAATGGTTTTTCAAAAATCGTGGGGAAACGACATCAAAGTCAGTACCCGCAAAACAAAAATTTTGAAAAAAAGCAAGGATGCGACATTCCATCGATACTTGCACCCAAAATCGCAGGGAAGCGACATTTCGTCGATACTTGCAAAATCCAAAAACCGTGGAGAAGCAACAAACCAGTTGATATCCACAACCCAATTTCAAAAATCGTGGAGATGTAACATACCAGTTGCTATCCACAACCCAAAATTACAAATGGTTCGAGAAAACCTCAAATTTCAAAAATCGCGGAGAAACGACATCAAGTCAGTACCCGCAAAACCAAAAGTTTTGGGAAAAGCAGGGAAGCGACGCTTAGTCGATATTTGCACCCCAATTCGCGAGGAAGCGACATTCCATCGATACTTGCAAAACCTAACCCGCGAGGAAGTGACATTCCATCAATACTCGCAAAATCGAATGAGCAAGGAAGCGACATTCCATCGATACTTGCAAGACCATTCAGCGGGGAGGCAACATTTAGTCGATACCTGCATTTTGAAAACCAAAACTCGGCTATAAATGCCAAAATCTGGCTATAAATGCCAAAACAAAAATTTCCGGCTATAAACGCCAAAATCGGCTTTCACGCCAACAAAACAAAACTTGATTTTCAAAAAAAAATCGGCTATAGATGCCACACACAAAAAAAAAAAAAAAAAAAAACCTGACTCTCATGTCAAAACCGGCTATAAATGCCACAAATTGGCTATCAATGCCACCAAACCGGCTATAAATGCCACCAATTGGCTATCAATGCCACCAAACTGGCTGTAACTGCCACAAAAACACCGGCTTCCATGCCAACCCAAATTTTGGCATTTACGCCATAAAATTTCGGCTTCCATGCCATCTCAAAATCGGCTTTCACGCCACAACCAAAATCAGGCTCCCATGCCAAAACAATTATTTGACAAAAGATTTTCACAAAATGACATAGCTTTTGATCAAATCCCATTTAGCAATTGCTTTCATCACAAAAAGATTTGAGTGAGCGTAGGGAAAACAAAAAAAAAAAAAAAAAAGAAAAGTACCAAAAAAATACATGTGGTACCAAAAAAAAAAGAAAGTGTTCATAAGCACTACAAAAAAAAAAGTACCAAAAAAATACATGTGGTACCAAAAAAAAAGAAGAATAGTTTCTGCTACAAAAAATCAGGAGCTCAGCCAAAAATGGTCTCCAGCCAAAGCTTCAGCTCCTCAAGCAAACTTTTGGCATCAGCCGTCAGAGTTTCCAAGGCACGCTTCTTCAGGAACTTGCCATGAGATGCTGGCGAATGCCGTAACCCTTCTTTTACACCGGGAAGCTCTTCCCCAGCAGTTTGCCATTGCTCGTTCTCTAGAGTCCTCCTCTCAAGAACTTGACCGGCATCTGCAACCCTGCGAATCAGAGTACTCTCCCTGTCACGAGCCTCTGTTATAGCAGTCCACTTAGCATCAACTTGTGCCTTCAAATGCTCAAGATGCTTCCTGGCCTCCTCAACTTCCCTATCAAGGACGTTAAGGTCATGCCTCAATCCGATGATGGCTAGCTCTTCCAAGTTCTTCTCCCGAACTAGCTGCTTCTTGCTTTGTGTAGCCTCATTCAGGTCAGACTTAGCCTTATCAGCAGGGTCCAAGAACATCTCCTTGAAGAATTGGTCGTTAGGGAAATCCATGGTCTCAAACCACTTGTCACCCAGCGCAATGATCCTATCAACGATCGCCCTGGCACCTGTGACATCCAGACCAACCTCTTCGGTATCAGTGAGAATCTCCTGTACATGTGGGATCATGCCAAATCCGGCATCCAGGTGTCCAGAAAGGAGAGTCTTGATCCAAGAACTCAAAACCCGAGCCAGCACTTTCTTCGCAAATTGAAGAGACGAACTGGATGAAGATTCACCCTTCTCCGCTGATCGGCTGCTCATGTCATGTCCCATTGGAAGAGTAACAAAGGAACTCTTTCCACTTGGAGCCACTGGAGAAGGAATCTCAGCATGAGGTATCTCCTCTATCGCGTCAGAACTGGTTGTAGGAGTCTCTACCTCCGGATCGACCTCTGACATCCCTTGCTTTGGTTCTGAAGAAAGCGATGGACTCTCTTCTGTCACTTCAAAACCTGCAAATGAAACACAAAGAGGTATGAATATGATCCTGTTAAAAAAAAATCATCAGGGTCATCACTACAAAGTACCTTCTTCGACGACTGGTGGAACACTCTCTTCCTCCATGAACTCATCGGAAGCATCATCAACATTTGCGTCCATTGATGGTTCAAAGTCATCGGAATCCTGTGGCAAGTCAGCTGACAAGAAAATGTTAGCAAATCAAGTCGCAGGCAAAAAGAAAAAAAAAAAAAGAGAAAGCGAAAGAAGTTATACCAATTGGAGATTCTGGAATCATTCCAGAGTCCCTCGGTTCTTCTTCAGATGCCATAACCGGCTCCATCACGGCCTCATCGGTCGGAACCTCAGGCATTGTCAAGTCTTCATCCTCTGCTAAAAAAAAAGGGGGCAGCAGCAGGGTGAGAAAACAAATCAAAACATGGAAAGCCCCATGAAAGAAGTAGAAAAAGAAAAAGGAAGAATCATAACTTCTCCCAGGCCTGCTGAATGGCTACATTAGAAGATCTGGCGGATCGACGAGGTACGCTTGTAGCAGGCTCTTTACCCTTGTTCGTTCTGGAGGAACCACCTGCAAAGGTTGGAAAAGAAAAAGATCATCATCAAAATGACAGAATTTCGCTAAAAGCAAATCTGGCGAAATTTTGGCATGGTTCCGGGGCAATTCCGAAGAAAAGGGAAATACCCCGAAAGAAACAGAAAGTTTTGAAGATGGGCTCAACATCGCTGCGAGCTCCGAAACTACAAACTTTCGAAACCTCAAAATCTCCTCAAAATCAAGAAGGGCTCAACATCGCTGCGAGCTCCAAATTCCCAAATTTGCAATGATTTTCAGGTATGCTATCATGCTCAATCTACAAAAAGTACATGCATGAACATCTAGATTTGCATAAAAAACGCATTATCATGATGAGCACAAAAAAAAAAGAAACTTTCTCAAAAAAAAAAGGAAGAAACTTTCTCAAAAAAAAGAAGAAAGAAAACAGCAAAAAAAAAAAAAAAAATATCAGGCCCATCAGGCCGTGGACCACAGGCCACGTGGCCGTACGGATCTGTCCGTACGGCCCACAAAAAAAAAAAAAAAAAAGAGAAAAGAGACACACGTGAAAAAAAAAGAGAAATCACGTGGAAAAAAAAAAAAAGAGAAGAAGAATAGAAAGAAAAGAAAAAAGAAAAAAAAAAGAGAAGAGACACTTTTTTTCCATCCTATTCTCTACATGGAGTTTTCTTGAAAGAAAAAGAGAGAAAACTTACTTGAAGCCATTGATGGAGAAGAAGAAGGAAAAAGGTTGAAGATCCTTGAAGAAGAAGCACTCTTGGACTTGGAGCTCTCTTGAGATTGTTGCAAAAGAAAGCAATAAGAGCAAGAGATCCTACCTTCCTTTGCTTTTATAGGAGAGAGCAAATCAAAGAAGGAAACAAAGAAGAAAGGTAAGTGTTACTAATTAGTAACCTTACCAAAAGAGAAGGAATTAGAAAGATTCTTTCCCAAAAAAGAAAGATGTCTTTGAGAGATTTTCTCCCAAAATCAATCAATGAGAGATTCTCTCCAACAAAATAGGATATTGAAGATTCTTTCCCAAAAAGAAAGATACCTTGAGATATTCTCTCCCAAATTAAGGGAATATGAGAGATTCTCTCCCATAAAGCTATTTTTAGATATTCTCTATCCAAATGAGATATCTTTAGATATTCTTTACAAAAATGGCCCCACATGTGATCTAAGCCATCCTAAAAAGCTTAAGGTCCCATGGGCTAGCCCATATGAGCCAGGTTTGACCACCTAGGCACTAAAAAAAAAAAATGGGCTTTTAGTCAGGAAAAAATCCCTCTTACCAAGAGCATACAATAATGGTTCCATGCCTCTTTTGAGTTGATTGAACCATACAAAAAAATTCCAAGCCCCATGAGCTTCCAAAAATCAAACCATCCAGCCTCATAAACCAAATTGAGCCAAAATATTGAAATTGACATTCCACAAAAATCCAAACCACTCCAATGGACCCACACAGTCCCAAAGAGTGACCAAAAACCAAAGCCTGCTCCCCTAACTTGCCACATACAGCTTGTTAGGTCACAAGATCAAAACCAAAACCCGACCCCCTAACCTGCCACATACAGCTTGTTAGGTCACAAGGTCAAAAACAAAAGCCCAAATCCACATCCCTGATGTCATCTTCAAAACTTTGCCTCGAGATGGTACTTGATTCCTTTCATTTACCATAAAATTCCCCTGGAAGCTCAAAGGCTACTCTACCAAAGGAAAGATTGCTCAAAGACTCTTGGTCAAGACACAAGCTCTCCTTCAAAAATCTCTTTGAGGCACATCGACTACAAAAGTCAAGCAACTCGTCGCTGTACCTCGAGGGGGCATTTGTTGACACCAAAAATGTCACTTTGCCTCTTCAACATCAAGAAAGCTGCATGAAGTCGCAACCTGCCATAAATAGGCAATGCAATTTCTCCAAAAATTCAAATCTTGTCAGAATCAAACAAAAACTGCAAGATCCTTCAAGATAGCCAAGAGAAGAGTACACATGAAGTTTCGGGCCATTTCGACAACATTTGGCCTAACTTCACTTCTCCGACAGCTAAACAGGAGCTCTCGGCGGCGACATCATCGGAGACGTCAAAACTTCGATCAGAGCCTACAGATGACTCCAGCATGTCTCAAAAGGGCTCCATGCCAAATTGCAAGCCAAACCGACAACGTTTGACCCTCCATCAATGCTTGAGCAGCAAAATCAAGCCTCCCGGCGGCGGGAACCACCGAAGCCTTCGCTCATCAAACCAAGTGCATGAGTGGCTTCAACATGCTTCCAAAAGGCTGCACGTCAGATTTCAGGTCATTCTGACAACGTTTGACCAGGTTTCGATGCTCCGAGAGAAAATCAAGCCTACCGGCGGCGGAGCAACCCGGGACCATGACATCCAAAACGGAGCCCATGGAACGTCTCAAAATGACTCCAATAGGCTCCCCGTCAAATTTCAGGTCAATCGGACATCGTTTGACCACATATCAAAGCTCGGCATTTTCCCTACATCAAAATCAAGTGAAGCATCGACGGGACCCCAAACGGCTTCAAAACTCAAAAAAAAGCCTATGGTTGGTCTTATTTATTGCTCAGGAGGCTCCACCTCAAATTTCAGGTCATTCCGACATCGTTTGACCAAGTTTCAGCTTCTGGCGGAAAATCAGCAGCTCTACGCGACAAAGTCTTCGGCTTTCCCGGAAAATTAGAAACTTTGCACTCTAAAAATGCAAGGATTCTCATCAAGTTTTCTACAGGGAAATCAAGCCAATAAATGAGAAGAAATTTCAGGAAAAATACAGAAGAAAACGGTGACGAAAAAGACCTCAAAACGACCGCAAAACGGGCTCCGAAGGGGAAAATTCCCCCAGGGTCGCAGGCCCCTGCGACCATGGCCCATGGTCGCCGACGACCATGGAAGTCCGGGTCACCGGATTTTTCGCCGGTGACCCGTTTTTCCGTCCTTTTTCGTGTTTCGCGCACTTTGGCCCCTGTGGTTTCCTGAAAATGTGATTTTTAGTGCTTGAAATTGACTCATGTCCGCCGACATCCGTCAAAATCACGGGTCAACCTCCAAAAGTATCAAAATCAACATTGATCGCCAACCGGTCGACCAAAAAAGTGTACTTTCCGCCCGAACGATCGAAAAATCGACAGGACAGATGTCACCGGCCCGCTCTTAGCTATCACTGTCTGAAGTTACATGTTCATCCGATGTCGATCAGCATGAAGATCCATCGATGATCATCGCCAGAAGAATTCCAGAAGACACGGCACGGCCCGCGACTCTTCGACTGCTCGGCGACCAATTAATGTGGTTAATTGACTAGCTTTATTGCAGTCATTAATTCATTTCTTTGGACGGCCCAATCAGAAGCAAGCATTTGGGAGTTACAAGTCAATTGATTCATGGCATTTAACCCATTAAACTCCTCCCATTATGGTAATTAAGGTGATTAAAAGCCCTTAATCTCCATCGGCCAATCAGATTCAAGGAAAAAGGAGTTACAAAATCAAAGAAATAAATCTTGTAACTCCTCCCATTAAAGCCATTAAAGCCCATAAACTCTCCTAAATGGCTACCAAAAGCCTATAAATAGGAGAGCATTCCATTGAAATCTGGATCGATCAATCGGAGATCA
The DNA here is from genome assembly GCA_028538565.1 of Umbellularia californica. NCBI lineage: Eukaryota > Viridiplantae > Streptophyta > Magnoliopsida > Laurales > Lauraceae > Umbellularia > Umbellularia californica. Next base: position 33,990,430 of record JAPQWN010000005.1, on the reverse strand, counting down.
CTTCCAAAGCACCACAGATCCAGAAATCTGAGAGAAAGAAAAAGAGAGAAAAACTCTGCTGAAGTTCTGCACCGGCCACCACTACAAGGTGACAAAAGTCCCTTGGGGGGGCACCCCCCCCCCCCCCCCCCAAGGTCCTTGCCTTCTCCCGCTGCCTCCAATGGCTTAGACGTGGCTTTTCAGCCCGTCTACTTAGCTTTTTATTGGACATAGGACCTTCTCTTGGTCTTTATCCTCTAAAAACCTGAGGTTATAGCCAAGCCAAGCGAATCAAGAGCATCCTCTGTTCTCATCTGCATGGATGATGGCGAAGCCCATACATGACTTGCGACCGTCAATCTGAACGAGTCCCCCACAATCTCCTGAGAAGTTAGATCTTCCTTTTCTTGCTTTTCATTGTAGTTTGTATTTTTCTAAAAGAGACAAAAATCACAACTCTTGTCTTTCATTATTGATGAGAATTGTAAATCGGCTATAAACGCCACAAAATCGGCTATAAATGCCAAACAAAATCGCCTTTCACGGCAAACAAAGAAAATGTCTCTTTTCTTAAATATTTGTGCAATGGAAAACTTGAAAGAAGTTGATTTCCTTTTTACTTGCGAAGGTTGATCTCCGGATTACCACTTGCAATTCCAAGTAAAATAGAAAATCTGGCACACCCACACAAAAGAAATGTTGATGCATGCTTCAGGCCCGCCAGGGCGCGAAAGGGCCGGACCCGACGGACTCCCACGTTCCGCCGACCCCGGTAGCCGCCCCACGGCGCCTCGGAGCGCGTTCCATCACGAAGGTATTGGTTTGTGGGAGAAATGATTCCAACATGGCCATGAAGGCCTCGTCGGAAAAAGCCACGGTATCTCTGAAGGCGCGGACTGCATCAAATATCCCGGCTTCCTTCAAAATGGTGCCACCAATCAGCAGGACGCGATCAGTCCACGACTTCCAATCGGAGTCAACACTGAAACGGCCACGAAGTCGAAAAGGCTTTACCCAATTGCTGCCGTCACCCTGAAAAACGCCAAGGCCCACCGGTCTCAAATCGATCGATAGATGATCAGAACCTTGGTAGCCACTAGCTGGCATCAACATGTCCATACGGACAGGTGGCTTCTCTGTAAAACCGGAAGGTCCACCAACAAAAACCCCGGTCTTGATCACACTGGTCCTCTTCACCCAGCTCGGAGGATCTTCCCTCTTAGGGCACGTGGGAGAAAGGCTCAGGATCGAGATGGTCCGATCAAAAGACGACCGGGTAGAAATAGTTCTCTCCTCATCATCTGTTGTGTAAGAGAACTGAAAACATCTCCTTTGGAATGTCAAGTCGTCGGGGACTGCATCACCGAAAAAGAAGGTAGGCTTGAGCACAACACTCTGATCGTCCGTAACCCAGGGACGACTGCTTACCATGATCTTATAGAACTCCTCATCCTTGAGAGCGATCAATCACTGTCTCATCTCATCACGATTGAGGGAATCGCATTCTTCCAAGTTTTTCTCCACAAACTGGACCTTCTCCCAGGCCTGCTGAAGGGCCACATTAGAAGATCTGGCCGATCGACGAGGTACGCTTGTAGCAGGCTCTTTACCCTTGTTCGTTCTGGAGGAACCACCTGCAAAGGTTGGAGAAGAAAAAAAAGATCATCATCAAAATGACAGGATTTCGCTAAAAGAAAATCTGGCGAAATTTTGGCATGGTTCCGGGGCAATTCCGAAGAAAAGGGAAATACCCCGAAAGAAATAGAAAGTTTGAAGATGGGCTCAACATCGCTGCGAGCTCCGAAACTCCAAACTTTCGAAACCTCAAAATCTCCGCAAAATCAAGAAGTACTCAACATCGCTGCGAGCTCCAAATTCCCAAATTTGTAAAGATTTTCAAGTATGCTATCATGCTCTCAAATTCAATCTACAAAAAGTACATGCATGAACATCTAGATTTGCATAAAAACGCATTATCATGATGAGCAAAAAAAAAAAAGAAACTTTCTCAAAAAAGAAGGGAAAAAAAAAAGAGAGAAACTTTCTTTTTTTACCATCCTATTCTCTACATGGAGTTTTCTTGAAAGAAAAAGAGAGAAAACTTACTAGAAGCCATTGATGGAGAAGAAGAAGGAAAAAGCTTGAAGATCCTTGAAGAAGAAGAACTCTTGGTCTTGGAGCTCTCTTGAGATTGTTGCAAAAGAAAGCAATAAGGGCAAGAGATCTAGCCTCCTCCTTGCTTTTATAGAAGAGAGCAAATCAAAAGAAAGGTAAGTGCTACTAATTAGTGACCTTACCAAAAGAAAAGGAATTAGAAAGATTTTTTCCCAAAAAGAAAGATGTCTTTGAGAGATTTTCTCCCAAAATCAATCAATGAGAGATTCTCTCCAACAAAATAGGAGATTGGAGATTCTTTCCCAAAAAGAAAGATATCTTGAGATATTCTCTCCCAAATTAAGGGAATATGAGAGATTCTCTCCCATAAAGATATTTTTAGATATTCTCTATCCAAATGAGATATCTTTAGATATTCTTTACAAAAATGGCCCCACATGAGATCTAAGCCATCCTAAAAAGCTTAAGGTCCCATGGGTTAGCCCATATGAGCCAGGTTTGTCCACCTAGGCACTAAAAAAAAAAAAAAATGGGCTTTTAGTCAAAGAAAAATCCCTCTTACCAAGAGCATACAAAAATGGTTCCATGCCTCTTTTGAGTTGATGGGACCATTCCAAAAAAAAAAGAAAAAAGAAAGTCTCATGAGTTTCCAAAAACCAAACCATCCAACCTCATGAACCAAATTGAGCCAAAATCTTGAAATTGACATTTCACAAAACCAAATTCCGGTCCCCTAACCTGCCACATACAGCTTGTTAGGTCACAAGACCAAAACCAAAAATCAAATCCTGGTCCCCTAACCTGCCACATACAGCTTGTTAGGTCACAAGACCAAAGCCAAAAACCAAATCCTGATCCCCTAACTTGCCACATACGGCCTGTTAGGTCTACAAGATCAAAACCAAACCGATCCCCTAACCTGCCATATATAGCTGGTTAGGTCACAAGATCAAAAACAGAAACCCAAATCCACATCCCTGATGTCATCTTCAAAACTTTGCCTCGAGATGGTACTTGATTCCTTTCATTACCATAAAATTCCCCTGGAAGCTCAAAGGCTACTCTACCAAAGGAAAGATTGCTCAAAGACTCTTGGTCAAGACACAAGCTCTCCTTCAAAAATCTCTTCAAGGCACATCGACTACAAAAGTCAAGCAACTCGTCGCTGTACCTCGAGGGGGCATTTGTTGACACCAAAAATGTCACTTTACCTCTTCAACATCAAGAAAGCTGCATGAAGTCGCAACCTGCCATAATAGGCAATGCAACTTCTCCAAAAAATCAAATCTTGTCAGAATCAAACAAAAACTGCAAGCTCCTTCAAGACAGCCAAGGGAGGAGTACACAAGGAGTTTCGGGCCATTTCAGAATCATTTGGCCTAACTTCGCTTCTTCGACAGCTAAATTAGCGCTCTCGGCGGCGACATCATTGAAGACGTCAAAACTTCGATCAGAGCCTACGGATGACTCCAGCATGTCTCAAAAGGGCTCCATGCCAAATTTCAAGTCAAACCGACAGCGTTTGACCCTCCATCAATGCTAAAGCAGCAAAATCAAGCCTCCCGGCGGCGGGAACCACCGAAGTCTTCGTTCATCAAACCAAGTGCATGAGTGGCTTCAACATGCTTCCAAAAGACTGCACGTCGAATTTCAGGTCATTCCGACAACATTTGACCAGGTTTCGACGCTCCGAAAGAAAATCAAGCCTACCGGCGGCGGAGCTCTCCGGGACCATGGTTTCCAAGACAGAGCCTGTGGATCATCTCAAAATGACTCCAATAGGTTCCCTGTCAAATTTCAAGTCAATCGGACGTCGGTTGACCGCACATCAACGCGCGGCATCTCCCTCGCGGCAAAATCAAGTCTACTGGCGACGGGACCCCAAACGGCTTCAAAACTCAAACAAAAGCTTATGGTTGGTCTTATTTATTGCTCAGGAGGCTTCACCTCAAATTTCAGGTCATTCCGACATCGTTTGACCAAGTTTCAGCTTCTGGCGGAAAATCAGCAGCTCTACGCGACAAAGTCTTCGGCTTTCCCGGAAAATTGGAAACTTTGCACTCTAAAAATGCAAGGATTCTCATCAGGTTTTCTACAGGGACATCAAGCCAATAAATGAGAAGAAATTTCAGGAAAAATACAGAAGAAAACGGCGACGAAAAAGACCGCAAAACGGACCAAAAAGGGGAGAAAAACCCCCAGGGTCGCAGCCCGCGACCCTGGCCCAGGGTCGCCGGCGACCATGGAAGTCCGGGTCACCGGATTTTTCGCCGGTGACCCGTTTTTCCGTCCCTTTTCGCGTTTCGCGCACTTTGGCCCCTGTGGTTTCCTGAAAATGTGATTTTTAGTGCTTGAAATTGACTCATATCCGACGACATCTCAGATCCGCCGTCAAAAGCATAAAATCATCATTGATCGCTCCAAGATCGCCGACCGGTTGACCTAAAAAGTGCTCTTTCTGTCCGACTGATCGAAAAATCGACAGGACAGATGTCACCGGCCCGCTGCTAGCTATCAATGTCTGAAATTACACAGTCATCCGATGTCGATCAGCATGTAGATCCATCGGTGATCATCTCCAAAAGAATCCCAAAAGACGCGGCACGGCCCGTGACTCTTCAACTGCTCGGCGACCATTTAATGCAGTTAATTGACTAGCTTTATTGCAGTCATTAACTCATTTCTTTGGACGGCCTAATCAGAAGCAAGCGTCCAAGAGTTACAAATCAATTAAGTCATGGCATTCAAGCCATGAAACTCCTCCCATTATGGTAATTAAGGTGATTAAAAGCCCTTAATCTCCATCGGCCAATCAGATTCAAGGAAAAAGGAGTTACAAAATCAAGAAATAAATCTTGTAACTCCTCCCATTAAAGCAATTAAAGCCCATAAAAGCTCTCCTAAATGGCTACCAAAAGCCTATAAATAGGAGAGCATTCCATTGAAATCCAGAGATCGGAAAAAATCCAGAGCTCGTATCCAGAAGAGAATCGAATCCAGACGGATCAAACATAGAAAATCCAAAGAAAGAAAAAGAGAGAAAAACTCTGCTGAAGTTCTGCACCGGCCACCACTACAAGGTGACAAAAGTCCCTTGGGGGGTGCCCTCCCCCCAAGGCCCTTCGCCTTCTCCTCCTGCTTCCAAATGGCTTAGACGTGGCTTTTCAGCCCGTCTACTTAGCTTTTTATTGGACATAGGACCTCCTCTTGGTCTTTGTCCTCTAAAAATCTGAGGTTATAGCCAGGCCAAGCGAATCAAGAGCATCCACTGTTCTCATCTGCATGGATGATGGCGAAGCCCACACACGGCTTGCGACCGTCAATCTGAACAAGTCCCCCACAATCTCCTAAAAAGTTAGATCCTCCTTTTCTTGCTTTTCATTGTAGTTTGTATTTTTCTAAAAGAGACAAAAATCACAACTCTTGTCTTTCATTATTGATGAGAATTGTAAATCGGCTATAAATGCCAAACAAAATCGCCTTTCACGGCAAACCAAGAAAATGTCTCTTTTCTTAAATATTTGTGCAATGGAAAACTTGAAAGAAGTTGATTTCCTTTTTACTTGCGAAGGTTGATCTCCGGATTACCACTTGCAATTCCAAGTAAAATAGAAAATCCGGTACACCCACACAAAGAAATGTTGATGCACGCTTCAGCCCCCCGGGCGCGAAAGGGGCCGGACCCGACGGACTCCCACGTCCGCCGACCCCGGTAGCACCCTTGGCAGGAGCGCGTTCCATCAACCACCAAGTGATTGGAAGTCGGATGTCCATCCTCAAACCTCCAATCGGCGACTGAAGGGATCCGTTCATTGATTATATCATGTTCGAAATCCTACCTGAAGATTCAAAAGAGAGGGTAAGTATCCAAAGACGAGCCCTGAACTTTCGTTAGTAACGGATATACAGCCGTTACAAAAAAATTTAGTAACGGTTATTTTACGTTGACACAAGTTCGTTACAAATGAAAAGTAACGGAAGTTAGTAACACTTAATAACCGTTAGAAATATTACTAACGGTTATCAAATGTGACTGAAATTAATTTCAGCAACACATCTTCAATCGTTACAATTTATTAGTAACGGTTATTAATTTTGTTCATAGTTTGTTCCCAACGGATAAAACTGTTGGTAATTCCCACACGCATATATAACTATTTGTAACGGTTGATGTCCGTTACTAAGTATTATATTTGTAACGGTTTATATCCGTTACTAAGTATTTATTGTTTTAAAAAAAAAATGGAATTTCCTGATCCATTTCTGATAAAAAAAAAACAGCAGTCAGAATCCAATTGCAATATGAAATCCATTTGGGGGTTAAAGTTGCACCAAGTGAAACAAAGAACAAAAAAAGAGGAGGTCCAAATGAGTCTCAACTTTATGTATAGAAAGGGTTTTCTTCAAAATAAATAATAATAATAAATGAATTAGAAACTATAATTTCCTAAACATGTCTCCTCACCTGGATCAATCCCATCTGTGTTTGGTGAACCATGTGGGGCAAGGATTGTCACATTATGAACATGGACTTGGCTGTTCATCCATCAAAAACAGTCTCAACTTTCCCTCTACACAAAACTTCATTCTGTGTACATTAATAATGGAATCTGAAAGTTAATGAACAAGGAAGATGAACGAACCTGCAATATACAGACATTTGAATCTTCTGACATTCAGATGACATTTCTTGCTCAAAACAAGGCTAGAATTTGAGCACGAACAATTCATTGCATCACACTTATTCTAATGGAGCTTACAAACTATAACATGATCATCAGTTCAAAAACCTAAAATTTAAAAAAAAAAAGAGTATTTAAAGAACGCATCTAAAAGGAACAAATAAACCACTAACAAATAAATGAAAATGAAAATGAATATAAAAACATGTAAAAGAAAACAATGTACTTGGTACAAGACCACCACCAAGAACCCTGGCAACCTTTATACCAAAGAGTCCAAACCTAAGTACCAAATACAACAATTATCAGCATTATATACTTATAAAGCCATCCAAAGTAAACACCAAATATTATCTACAATTTTTTTGAATGGTTAGTATGACTCGATTTTCTTACAACGGAATCCTATAGTTTACCAGTAAAAGCTCCTTTTCTTCCTTGGTTGGTTTTCTTATCTTAAGCATTCTGGGACTTTCTTTTGAATCTATTTGTCTCTGAGGAACAAGATGATCCTTCTTGATCAATACAATCACAAGACAATAAAAAGAGGAAAAAAAAGGCTACAATTTGTAAAGACTACTTGGATGCACAAATGCAGCAGGGTTAGATTTTTCCCACATAACCTACAGGGCAACCCAAGAGAAATCTTCTTTGGGGAAGAGAAACACACCCCTGTATTGATTTCCACTCCAGAATGAAAAGGAATTAATAAAAAAAAAAGTATCAATTTCATTTGCTTCCCCTTGATGGTTGGGCCAAAACAATCATCCCACCAAGCACTGCCACAACACTGACATGGACATAATCCAACTGGAGTTAAGATTCAACAATACTAATTCTTACAAGTCCCCTCTTCAGAAAGAAAGCATAGCACCCAAATCCTATGGGAGCCAGAAACCACTTGCAGAACTCCATGGTTTTTTTTATGAACTCGCAAGCATTTGCATGAGTTAACATCTAGAAATCCAAAAGAATCCAGATTGATGCATCAAACCACTCCTTGGAGAAGAACACCCGAAACCGAGGATATCTGGTTTCTTTAAATACGGGATAGCTGCATACATAACTCCTGGCATAAATTGGAAGTACGGTAAAAAAAAAAAGAAAAAAAAAAGAAAAAGAGAATACACATTCCAATCTCTCAAAACACCATCAAAACTAAAACATAAAGAAGCTGCGATAGTTTGAGTTTGAACCCTTGATCTCATAAAAGGCATGAGTTACAGAAAATTGATTTAAGAATATACAGTTCTTCTTAAATCCATAAAAAAAATCAAATAAATAACACCAATGGTTCTTACATTCGAACCTTGAAGATGTTGTTTTACTGTTGCAACCACAAGGTTGATACTAATAAACAGATAATAAAGCAAATCAAACAGAATTCACCACTTCCTAACAATGGATCAATAGCTCTTTATAAAATAAATAATTAATTAAAACCAAAACTGCTGATTCCACATCAAATCCACACATTCTAAATCAAAACATATCTAAACAGAAAATATGTTGATTCCACCTCAAAATGAAATCAAAAAACTAAAAATTCAGATACTTAAAAAGAAGACAGAACACTCATTTTCCAAATCTCCTTTGGAAAACACCCAGGCTTAATGCATCTTGTTTCACATTCCTACAAAAATACTAGTGTGAGCATTTTTGAAGATGAGGAACCATTCAATTCTAGATACAGCTTTAGTATCCATTTCTCATCCCAGCAACTATGCAAAGAAGAGGGCCAAAAGGTACTACAGAGTCTTTAGTTAATCTAGGAATAAAGAGGCCAAACAAATAAAACAGGTTGCCAAACTGAACCCGACTTGGATTGGCATCTATAAACCTTGTATCCACTCCCACCTATTAAAAACAGAATCCAACCCATCCAAAGAGAAAAGTAGCCAAAATACATTATGAAAATGGTACCAATCAGCCCCATGGCCCAAATGAACTCCAATTTTGCCCGGAAAGGGTGCATTGAAGAATGTCGCAGACCCCAAGCCGTGGTAACAATAAGTAGGTGGTCTGGGATTGAATAGGTCCGTGCCTTAAAATTTTAGTCACCAGCCTGAATCCATTGACGATGGTCAATTAGGGCCCAACAGCTGATATGAAACTGCTCATGAACAGATGGAATCCCCAAACCTTGCTCACAGTGCCCACTCTTTTGTTGCCCAGATTGTCCACTGTGCAGCAACCCATAATGATACTAGAAGTTCGGATTTTCATCCCATAGCCAAGGCCGGCCCCATCCACCATTCCAAATCCAAAACGCCAATCATTTTCATAGACACCCATGGCCAAAACCGAACCCAAGATCCCCATTTCAGTAACATTTCACAAACCAAAACAAAAAATAAATAAATAAATAAATAAAAGAAAAGAGAGAATGGAAAATGGAAGAAAGGGGCGGGATTCACATACCTGGGCGACTAAAGACCCGAGCGCCGCTCCTCGTCCGATCCACCTCCTTTCCCTCTCTCTCTCTTCCCTCCTCTCCTCTGCTTTCACTCTCCCTACTCTCCCCTGCGCCTCACCTGAAAAAGCAAAAGAAAGAAAGAAACGAAAGAGAGGGAAAGAGGAATGAAAAATGAAAAGGGGGGACAGTACCCCAGCCGTTTTGACCTAACAAGGAAATAGAAAGAGAGGGTATTCTGACCGGGTCTACGTGAAGAGGAATCGTTGGAGGATTGACTCAATCTCCTCCTCTCGCCTGAAAGTTCCAAATGCTAGGTTATCCTCGCTAGGGATCTTGAAGTATTGTGTGTTTCGGCGGCCGAACTGTAATAGCTTGAAACAGGCAAAGTCCTTTCTTCACTTCTCTCTCCTGCGTAGGCAACAACAATGAAAACCCCTACCTCTCTCTCGCTCTTTCTTGTGAGAGAAAAAGAAAGCAGAGGGCGGGAGGGAAAAAGAGGGGAAAGGAGGGCGGGCGGGAAAAAGAGGGCAGAGGGTGGGAGCGAAAAAGGCGAAAACAAAATTAAGAATAACAATCTTGGCGCGAATTATGGGCCGGCAAAAATAATTTCCAAAATATATTGGAAAATAAATTTGTGGAAATGATTTATCTAATCTTTGCCGGCGAAAATAAAAATAGGCCGTGAAAAATAGAACCTTTCCCGGCAAAAATAAAAAAACGCCGGGAAAAATGGAACTTTTGTAGGCGAAAATAAAAAAACGCCGGTAAAAATGGGACTTTTGCGGCGAATAAATATCACCTGGAAAACTCCCGGCGAAATTAGCTTTTGCGCCGGCAAAAGCTATACTTTTCCCGGCATTTTTTAATTGTGCCGGGAAAAAATGCCGGGAAAAATGGGACTTTTGCAGGCAAAAATAAAAAAACGCCGGTAAAAATGGGACTTTTGCGGCGAATAAATATTGCCGGGAAAACTCCCGGCGAAATTAGCTTTTGCGCCAGCAAAAGCTATACTTTTCCCGGCGTTTTTTTATTGCACCGGGAAAAAACGCCGGGAAAAGTGCAGATTGTTGTAGTGAGAATGAGGGAGGGAAGAAATGGCGCCAACAAAAATGGAGAGGAAACACTTCAGTCCTCGCGCTTTTCTATCAACAGGGCCACGATTTAGTGGCATGTTATGTTCTGTCTTCTGTTTTATCGCGAGAACTAAAATAACTCCCGCTTCTGTTTTCATTTTTATTTTGTATTGTGATTTTTTCTCTTTTTATTTTGATACCATTGTAACGCATTACTAATCGTCACAAAATATCCGAGAAATGTTACAAAATAATTCAAGTATTTGCAAAGATACTTAGTGACGGTTATGAATATTGCTAACGGATAATAAATGTGACAAACTACCTAACGGCCAGATATGCGTTACTAATAAGAAATCTCAAATGTTGCAAAATCACCCAAATGGTGTAGTGGTACCAAGCCCTGATTGTGGGATTGGAACTCGCCCTCGAATCCAGCATCACCATCTGGAAGCTTTTGGAGACTCTCAACTGATCGTCAACCAGATGAATCAGACATTTGAAGTCAGGAAGCCTGATTTGCTACCTTACTACAATAAGGCGCAGTCGCTTCGACAAAAATTTAACATCTGTCACATCACCCACATCCTTAGAGGTGAAAACATCCGTGTAGATTGTCCGACCCCAAACCCGGGGTCCGTGAATTGAGAGTTATGTTTCTCCCAAGATCCGCGTGTGTGAGGATTACAAATTTCAACACACTCTGAATATTTAGCGGAAGCTTTTATGGTGTTGCGACTCGGAGTCCGTGGCCATTGGATTCCGCACCGCACTCAACCCAAGCATATAATCATCTTATCTTTGATCCATCTCAGACTGGAATAAACTATCACAATAAAAGTACAGAGCTGACAGTAACAGGATATTACATTCCCATATATGTTCAAGTTACAAATAACAATGTGTATTAATTACAAATCCCAAGAAAAGGCTAATAGAAGCCATACAAAACAAGCTAATGATCACTACCCATATGTGACGTAATACCGATGTCAAACTCAATGTCTACATGACATAGCCGACAAACAACCTGTAAGCTCATGGCTCCACCGCCAACACGTACACTCATCTCGGGTGAAGAAATCTGAACCTGAGTACCAAAGTAGTGGGTCAGACACGACGGTCTGGCAGGTGGGTGAATAGATGCAACAATATACTGAACGATAAAACATGTAATAAATCATGCTGTCTGATCAAAATTGTACATAATTACAATGCATAGGAAATCAGGAATCTCTTGGCAAAATCCTATATTCATATAAAACGGATATGAAACATAAATATTTGACAAAACATGTATTCCTTTAAAGCATGTATAAAACATGAACATTTCACAAATCTGGAACTCATTTAAAGCATGTATAAACAGTAAACATTTTACAAATCTGGAACTCATTTAAAGCATGTATAAACAGTAAACATTTTACAAATCTGGAACTCATTTAAAGCATGTATAAACAGTAAACATTTTACAAATCTGGAACTCATTTAAAGCATGTATAAACAGTAAACATTTTACAAATCTGGAACTCATTTAAAGCATGTATAAATAGTAAACATTTTACAAATCTGGAACTCATTTAAAGCATGTATAAATAGTGCACATTGATTAAGAAAAGACGTGATCAATATAAAGTAGGACGGGTATCAAGGATCGGGAACTATCAAGATGGCAACCACACAAAGCTAAATCCTCTATCACCGAAGTGATAGAGCAAGCATATCAAGGCGTTGACCTCAGTCACCGAAGTGAGGAGGAACAACGAAATACATATACATATATACTATATACTAGACATGACCACGGTAGCGAGCCGGGCATCAGGAACCACAGTAGCAATCTGCGGTATCAGGACCCAAACTGCAGTTGGCAAGACAAGAGGGGGATCACCTAGTCAGTGGATCAGACTAACAAGGTATCCAAGCTTAGTGGTGCCGACTCATAGGTTATATGCAAGTAATTAAAACAAGTACATGTATGCATGTTCTCTTTTTGGCTCATGGGCTCGCACTACAAAGCTCTGGCCCCATATTGCCTCAAGGTTTTATTCTCAAAATAATAATCCTTTTGGCTCATGGGCTCGCACTACAAAGCTCTGGCCCCATCTTACCTCAAGGTTTTGTTCTCAAAATAATAATCCTTTTGGCTCATGGGCTCGCACTACAAAGCTCTGGCCCCATCTTACCTCAAGGTTTTGTTCTCAAAATAATAATCCTTTTGGTTCATGGGCTCGCACTACAAAGCTCTGGCCCCATCTTACCTCAAGGTTTTGTTCTCAAAATAATAATCCTTTTGGTTCATGGGCTCGCACTACAAAGCTCTGGCCCCATCTTACCTCAAGGTTTTGTTCTCAAAATAATAATCCTTTTGGCTCATGGGCTCGCACTACAAAGCTCTGGCCCCATCTTACCTCAAGGTTTTGTTCTCAAAATAATAATCCTTTTGGTTCATGGGCTCGCACTACAAAGCTCTGGCCCCATCTTACCTCAAGGTTTTGTTCTCAAAATAATAATCCTTTTGGTTCATGGGCTCGCACTACAAAGCTCTAGCCCCATCTTACCTCAAGGTTTTGGCTTATGAATCATGTACAAGAAATCAGGTCAAATAAATACATATGACGGGACGAGATGCTCATAAGGACAAAAGCACATCTGTATAGGTCGGGCATGTACGAGCTAGCAACAATGCTAAAAACATGAATTTCAGTACTGTCGGGCAAGTCTAGTCATAAAACACGAGATTCAAAGTGTACAAGTGAAATTCGGTCAAAATAAAGCATGAATGGATTTCTCATATTCTCCGGGCCAAGTGTTGAAAGTCCAAGATTTGAATCAATGTAACTAGGGTCCCGTATGTTAGGTTCGACATACATTTGGTACTCTTTAAGAATTGAAAACATTCCGGGGCCTTATATACATTAACAAATCTAAAAGACCTAAACAACAAAGTCATGATGATGGAATTTCTTCTTCTGTACAGTTCCTCACTCTCCTCCAATATAGTTCCCTATGGTTCCTCAAGAAGAAAACAATACAATTGCTGTCGGTCAGCTCATCGGTTGGCTGTCGGTCAGCCGAACTGGGATGTCGGCTAGCCGACGGCTGACCGACGCTGACTGTCAGCTCTACACACATTAGGAAGTTTGTTGCTCTCTGGAAAATGAACCGAAAGATCTGTCGGTTGGCTCTCGGTCGACCGAACTAGGGAGTTCGGTCAGCCGACAGCTGACCGACAGATTTCTGATGGAAATCTGCTCTCTGGAATTGGAACCGAGAGGGTTTCGGTCCACCTCGGTTGGCTGTCGGTTAACCGACGGGCTGACCGACAGCTGACCGACGTTACTGCGGACACATAATTCTGAAGCTGTTTTCAGTCCCTTCTTTCTCCAAACACTCCTCATTTTCAAGGGTCAGATCCCTGTAATAAAGTGAGCTAAAAGATCCTCCATTTCAAACAATCAAAACTCCATTCTCAACACTTCAAATTCCCCATTCAACTACATCCATTCTTCCATCAAATCATCCATTCCATTCACATTCAACCAAAAGAAATCCATCACATGAAACAAGTCAAAACTTAATACAATCAAGATACCATTTTCAAGAATACAATATACTAGAAAGATACACTAAAGAGTGTATTTCAAATCTCAATAAAAGCATGTCATGAAGTAAAGCATAAGTAATGAAAATCATTAATGAAAGCTACACATTTGTATAAAACATGATCAATGAAAATAAATCATTTCATCCACTTGCCTTGGGTCCAACGCTAATCAAATCAACCACTAATCACTTCTCCAAGCTATAAATCACCAATCTAAACAAAACCCCCAAAAGAAACCCATCTTAGAACCCTAAAATGGCAAAACCAAATCAAAACAAAAGGAAAGCCTCCAATAATCAAAACAAAGCTTCTTAAAGGCTAGGAAAACACAAATCCAAAAGATTACAAGGATTCCTTACTTGGAAGTTCTTCAAAAAGCTAGAGGTTGCTCAAAAGAAATCTTGAAAAGCTTGGTTTTCTTCAAAAATAACATCAATGGATAGCTCTTGAGATGAGGATGAAGATGGTGGAGTCTAATCTCGGTTTGGCATTGTTTGGTGGTGCTATGAGATGGAGGAAGCAAGAAAGGGATGGAGAAAAACCATGGCTGATGGGGCATCTCCTCTCTTAGAGATTAGGTCAAGGAAGGAGAGAAGAGAAGAAGGGTTCCTTTTATAACAAAGGGGAGATGGGTCCCACAACTTAAAACATTTGCCGGGCTAGAAACATGCATTTCGGGACCTCAAATCGGTTCGACGAAGAAGACAAAGTTGTTCGTTGAAATAACTACTTTCCAAAAAGTGTATTTTCCCCAATTTCTGGAATTTTCGAAATTTATGGACAGATTTAGTGAAAATTGTCATTTTTGCCCTTTTTCTCGAAAAACGCAATTTCTGAGTATTTATTCAAGATGGTCAAAACATGAAAGTTGTTTGTAACAACAAAATGGGTCAAAAGGAATAAAATTTGGAATTTTTAGAAACCAAATATAAATTCTCACAAAAATACAATTTACAAGGGTCGGGTCAAAACAAAGTCAACGTCTTTTAAAATTCTCCAAAGTTATGAAAAATCTATTCAAACTCAAAAACTCAACCAAACAATCACTAAACCCATCGAGAAACCAAATCATGATTAAAACCACACTAACCAAGAAATTAGGGGTCGGGTTCTCACATCCTCCCCCCCTTAGAACATTTGGTCCTCCAAATGAACTAAACAAATCCAAAACAAGTGGGGATATTAATCCGCACTTCGAAAACAAAATCACAAATCAAAACTCCAAAACGGTCCTCTCGAAAACATCTGAACTCACTGGGTCGCCCTCGTGGTAGAACCCCTTGGTCAACTATCAACGGTCGTCAAACATTCTTCCACTGGCTCGAATCCGTCACTGTCCTCAATCTGACTGCTCAAGGAATTCGCCAACTCTAACTCCTTCTAAGTTCAACCAAGTCTCTTGTTTCTAAACACCTTGATACTGAAAATTCTTGGAACCATTTTGTCGACTTCATCGCAACTATCGAAGCTAGGGTTTCACATCCACTGCACAATCTTCAAGGTTAACTCTTGCTAGCTTTAATTCTTTCTGCTCGTTGCTCTTGATCCTCTGTACAATATTCGGTCTCTAACACTAACATGCTTGTCCCTTCACTATTCTTTAGTATTTGGAGCTCCGTGCTCACTCTTGCAACTGCTCTGCCAAGTCTACCTTTCCTAATAAAATCCAAAATAACTGATTTCCTGCTCCGTATATCTGTACATTGAAATCCCATGCTCCTCGTGTCGCTAAAATCTGCAAAGATCTTCATTGTTGGGCGATCAAGTAGAGACTCTTCCTGTAGTCAACTCCTTCATTAGTTGCTGAAATCCAACTCTAAAAGCTTCTAACCACACAATGACACATCCTGCTGGGTCTACTCCTCCACATGGCTGCACTTGTTGAAAATCCTAAAATAATTCTCTGACAAACCTCATCAATTTCTAGGAATCTCTAATTCTGGACATCTCCTTGGAGCTCTGCTAATTGAAAACCGGTCTCTACACATCTGCACTGTTCCTGAACAACTGCCAATGTCAGTCCAAGAGAATGAAGTTTCTGACTCACTCCGATGTACCGTAACTCTATCTCTGTCGTAGAACACTGCACCTAGTGTCATTCTTCTCCAGGTCTTCTAACCGGACTTGTCCGTAGGCTATGATTCTCCCGTTGTATCTGTACTATGCTCAAACTGATATTCCAAAAGTCCGTAAAGTTTGCAAGATCTCCTTTATCATAAAATCAGGTAACAATCCATTCTGTACACAGCTCTTTACACCACAGCTGAAAGTTTTCTTCCTATCATTAAACCACACACTAATGCATCCTGCTGAGTCGACTTCACCATCATTCTGGAATTATTACAAATCTTCTAGCACTTCTCAGCCAAGAGTTCATCAAATTCGAGGAATTTTTTTTTTTTTTTTTTTTTTTTTTTTTTTTTTTTTTTTTTTGCTTTTGGTATCCACTTGAGTCTCTATCAACTGAAAATCACCTCAAACTTCCTAAAATCCATCATTTGTCTAGTTTCTGTAGTCTTTTGGTTTAGGAAAATATTCCAGATTTATCCAAAATCCACACTTACTTGCCTGACGCACCATCTGACGATACACGATCAACTGAAATTGGGTCTCAATATGCTGTTCACATTCCTTGCTGACTAACAACTGCTCGTAAACTCCTTTGCTAGCTCCATCTGTGACATCGAAAAGCTGAAAATTCTGCTAAAGTCCTCCGAGATCCACATGCTAAAACCACAAAACTCTAACTCTCTGTCGCAAAAACAAGAAAAAGGCACTGAATGTGGGTGTGGAGACATTAAATCCTCCCCCACTAGAAAAGAATTTGGTCCCCCAAATTCCCTAGCAAGAACAAAATGAAGGAGACAAGAAGGGTCTCCCCCACTAGAAAGAAAACAAATCCGAACCAAAACAGAATGGCATCTAACCAAAACAAGACGACAAATCTAACGGTTTCCTCACCACACGTCTTAAAGTTCCTAGAGTGTTTTATTTCCTAGAAACTTGCCCGCTCTGATACCAGTCTGTCACGACCCCAAACCCGGGGTCCGTGAATTGAGAGTTATGTTTCTCCCAAGATCCGCGTGTGTGAGGATTACAAATTTCAACACACTCTGAATATTTAGCGGAAGCTTTTATGGTGTTGCGACTCGGAGTCCGTGGCCATTGGATTCCGCACCGCACTCAACCCAAGCATATAATCATCTTATCTTTGATCCATCTCAGACTGGAATAAACTATCACAATAAAAGTACAGAGCTGACAGTAACAGGATATTACATTCCCATATATGTTCAAGTTACAAATAACAATGTGTATTAATTACAAATCCCAAGAAAAGGCTAATAGAAGCCATACAAAACAAGCTAATGATCACTACCCATATGTGACGTAATACCGATGTCAAACTCAATGTCTACATGACATAGCCGACAAACAACCTGTAAGCTCATGGCTCCACTGCCAACACGTACACTCATCTCGGGTGAAGAAATCTGAACCTGAGTACCAAAGTAGTGGGTCAGACACGACGGTCTGGCAGGTGGGTGAATAGATGCAACAATATACTGAACGATAAAACATGTAATAAATCATGCTGTCTGATCAAAATTGTACATAATTACAATGCATAGGAAATCAGGAATCTCTTGGCAAAATCCTATATTCATATAAAACGGATATGAAACATAAATATTTGACAAAACATGTATTCCTTTAAAGCATGTATAAAACATGAACATTTCACAAATCTGGAACTCATTTAAAGCATGTATAAACAGTAAACATTTTACAAATCTGGAACTCATTTAAAGCATGTATAAACAGTAAACATTTTACAAATCTGGAACTCATTTAAAGCATGTATAAACAGTAAACATTTTACAAATCTGGAACTCATTTAAAGCATGTATAAACAGTAAACATTTTACAAATCTGGAACTCATTTAAAGCATGTATAAATAGTAAACATTTTACAAATCTGGAACTCATTTAAAGCATGTATAAATAGTGCACATTGATTAAGAAAAGACGTGATCAATATAAAGTAGGACGGGTATCAAGGATCGGGAACTATCAAGATGGCAACCACACAAAGCTAAATCCTCTATCACCGAAGTGATAGAGCAAGCATATCAAGGCGTTGACCTCAGTCACCGAAGTGAGGAGGAACAACGAAATACATATACATATATACTATATACTAGACATGACCACGGTAGCGAGCCGGGCATCAGGAACCACAGTAGCAATCTGCGGTATCAGGACCCAAACTGCAGTTGGCAAGACAAGAGGGGGATCACCTAGTCAGTGGATCAGACTAACAAGGTATCCAAGCTTAGTGGTGCCGACTCATAGGTTATATGCAAGTAATTAAAACAAGTACATGTATGCATGTTCTCTTTTTGGCTCATGGGCTCGCACTACAAAGCTCTGGCCCCATATTGCCTCAAGGTTTTATTCTCAAAATAATAATCCTTTTGGCTCATGGGCTCGCACTACAAAGCTCTGGCCCCATCTTACCTCAAGGTTTTGTTCTCAAAATAATAATCCTTTTGGCTCATGGGCTCGCACTACAAAGCTCTGGCCCCATCTTACCTCAAGGTTTTGTTCTCAAAATAATAATCCTTTTGGTTCATGGGCTCGCACTACAAAGCTCTGGCCCCATCTTACCTCAAGGTTTTGTTCTCAAAATAATAATCCTTTTGGTTCATGGGCTCGCACTACAAAGCTCTGGCCCCATCTTACCTCAAGGTTTTGTTCTCAAAATAATAATCCTTTTGGCTCATGGGCTCGCACTACAAAGCTCTGGCCCCATCTTACCTCAAGGTTTTGTTCTCAAAATAATAATCCTTTTGGTTCATGGGCTCGCACTACAAAGCTCTGGCCCCATCTTACCTCAAGGTTTTGTTCTCAAAATAATAATCCTTTTGGTTCATGGGCTCGCACTACAAAGCTCTAGCCCCATCTTACCTCAAGGTTTTGGCTTATGAATCATGTACAAGAAATCAGGTCAAATAAATACATATGACGGGACGAGATGCTCATAAGGACAAAAGCACATCTGTATAGGTCGGGCATGTACGAGCTAGCAACAATGCTAAAAACATGAATTTCAGTACTGTCGGGCAAGTCTAGTCATAAAACACGAGATTCAAAGTGTACAAGTGAAATTCGGTCAAAATAAAGCATGAATGGATTTCTCATATTCTCCGGGCCAAGTGTTGAAAGTCCAAGATTTGAATCAATGTAACTAGGGTCCCGTATGTTAGGTTCGACATACATTTGGTACTCTTTAAGAATTGAAAACATTCCGGGGCCTTTTATACATTAACAAATCTAAAAGACCTAAACAACAAAGTCATGATGATGGAATTTCTTCTTCTGTACAGTTCCTCACTCTCCTCCAATATAGTTCCCTATGGTTCCTCAAGAAGAAAACAATACAATTGCTGTCGGTCAGCTCATCGGTTGGCTGTCGGTCAGCCGAACTGGGATGTCGGCTAGCCGACGGCTGACCGACGCTGACTGTCAGCTCTACACACATTAGGAAGTTTGTTGCTCTCTGGAAAATGAACCGAAAGATCTGTCGGTTGGCTCTCGGTCGACCGAACTAGGGAGTTCGGTCAGCCGACAGCTGACCGACAGATTTCTGATGGAAATCTGCTCTCTGGAATTGGAACCGAGAGGGTTTCGGTCCACCTCGGTTGGCTGTCGGTTAACCGACGGGCTGACCGACAGCTGACCGACGTTACTGGGGACACATAATTCTGAAGCTGTTTTCAGTCCCTTCTTTCTCCAAACACTCCTCATTTTCAAGGGTCAGATCCCTGTAATAAAGTGAGCTAAAAGATCCTCCATTTCAAACAATCAAAACTCCATTCTCAACACTTCAAATTCCCCATTCAACTACATCCATTCTTCCATCAAATCATCCATTCCATTCACATTCAACCAAAAGAAATCCATCACATGAAACAAGTCAAAACTTAATACAATCAAGATACCATTTTCAAGAATACAATATACTAGAAAGATACACTAAAGAGTGTATTTCAAATCTCAATAAAAGCATGTCATGAAGTAAAGCATAAGTAATGAAAATCATTAATGAAAGCTACACATTTGTATAAAACATGATCAATGAAAATAAATCATTTCATCCACTTGCCTTGGGTCCAACGCTAATCAAATCAACCACTAATCACTTCTCCAAGCTATAAATCACCAATCTAAACAAAACCCCCAAAAGAAACCCATCTTAGAACCCTAAAATGGCAAAACCAAATCAAAACAAAAGGAAAGCCTCCAATAATCAAAACAAAGCTTCTTAAAGGCTAGGAAAACACAAATCCAAAAGATTACAAGGATTCCTTACTTGGAAGTTCTTCAAAAAGCTAGAGGTTGCTCAAAAGAAATCTTGAAAAGCTTGGTTTTCTTCAAAAATAACATCAATGGATAGCTCTTGAGATGAGGATGAAGATGGTGGAGTCTAATCTCGGTTTGGCATTGTTTGGTGGTGCTATGAGATGGAGGAAGCAAGAAAGGGATGGAGAAAAACCATGGCTGATGGGGCATCTCCTCTCTTAGAGATTAGGTCAAGAAAGGAGAGAAGAGAAGAAGGGTTCCTTTTATAACAAAGGGGAGATGGGTCCCACAACTTAAAACATTTGCCGGGCTAGAAACATGCATTTCGGGACCTCAAATCGGTTCGACGAAGAAGACAAAGTTGTTCGTTGAAATAACTACTTTCCAAAAAGTGTATTTTCCCCAATTTCTGGAATTTTCGAAATTTATGGACAGATTTAGTGAAAATTGTCATTTTTGCCCTTTTTCTCGAAAAACGCAATTTCTGAGTATTTATTCAAGATGGTCAAAACATGAAAGTTGTTTGTAACAACAAAATGGGTCAAAAGGAATAAAATTTGGAATTTTTAGAAACCAAATATAAATTCTCACAAAAATACAATT
Organism: Umbellularia californica; assembly: GCA_028538565.1. Classification (NCBI taxonomy): domain Eukaryota; kingdom Viridiplantae; phylum Streptophyta; class Magnoliopsida; order Laurales; family Lauraceae; genus Umbellularia; species Umbellularia californica. The sequence continues at coordinate 33,969,589 of JAPQWN010000005.1, read as the reverse complement.
TACAAGGGTCGGGTCAAAACAAAGTCAACGTCTTTTAAAATTCTCCAAAGTTATGAAAAATCTATTCAAACTCAAAAACTCAACCAAACAATCACTAAACCCATCGAGAAACCAAATCATGATTAAAACCACACTAACCAAGAAATTAGGGGTCGGGTTCTCACATAGATGCCCTGGCCGAACTCGCCGCATCTATTACAATCCAAGAAGGGGAAAACATGCAAGTCACAGTGTGTCAAAGAAGGATTCTCCCTCCTCTTAACACACACCAAGCAGTTACTGAATGCCACCAAGTGGTTGGAAGTCGAATGTCCATCCTCAAACCTTCGATCGGTGACTGGAGAGATCCGTTCATTGATTACATCATGTTCGGAGTCCTACTTGAAGATCCAAAAGAGCGGGTAAGCATTCAAAGACGAGCCCAGAACTTTCACTTGGATATACCTTCAAAAGCACTTTACAGAAAATCCTTCACTGGAGTACTCCTACGCTGGTTGTCAGAACAAGAGGCTGAAGAAACTCTTAAAGAAGTACATGATGGTCTTTATGGAGCGCATCAGGCTGGTCCTAAGCTCTACAACCAGATAAAAAGGCTAGGTTATTATTAGCCTACCATGGTAGCTGATGCGATGCGATTTGCTAAGCGCTGCCAAAAATGCCAAATTCATGGAGATTATGTCTATATGCCTCCAGAATGGCTACATCCAACAACAATCTCATGGCCTTTCGAAGCCTGGGGTATGGACATCATAGGTCCTATCTCTCCCCTATCAAGCAAAGGTCATCGCTTCATCTTTGCCGTTACAGATTATTTCTCCAAGTGGTCAGAAGCATTTGCGCTCAGCGAAATGAAGACTTCATCAGTCCTTCAGTTCTTGCGCACCAACATCATTTGTCGCTTCTGCATACCTAAAAGATTCATTCATGATAACGGACCACAATTCCGGGATCACAGATTCTATAGGTTCTGCGACAAGTACAAAATCCAAAGTTGTCCTTCGACTCCATATAATCCAGCAGCGAACAGACTAGTAGAAGCCTTCAACAAGACACTCTGCAAAATTCTCAAGAAAATGGTCTCTAGTCACAAAAGAGACTGGGGCGACAAACTACCAGAAGCTTTGTGGGCCTATCGAACCACTGTTCGAGGACCAACCCATTCTCCTTGGTCTATGGATGCGAAGCTGTTGTCCCTTTGGAAGTACAAATTCCTTCCTTAAGGGTATCTCTACAAAAAGACATGATGTAAGAAAGCAATGTCAAATTGAGACTCCAAGAGCTGGATAATCTCGATGAAAGACGACTCGAAGCTCTACAAAGCATTGAGTTGTACCAAGCACGCATGGCAGGATCTTTCGACAAGAAGGTCAGGCAACGCGTCTACAGAACGGGCGACTTGGTTCTTGCAGTAAAAAGACCCATACTCTTTGCCCATAATTCCAGTGGCAAATTTGAACCAAAATGGGAGGGACCCTTCGTCATCGACAAAGTCTTCTCCAATGGCGCATACGCTCTTCTTAACATGGAAGGAGACAGATGTATGCTGCCCATCAACGGCAAGTTTTTGAAGCGGTACTACCCTTGAAGACTTCCTCAAACGGGTCAGAGCGATATCTACATGGCCAAAGCCTATTTCCAGGTACTTACTCATCAAACCCACCCCTTTTGAAATTTTCATCTTTATGTTGAAGTTTCTAAAAAAAAAAACTCTTTCAAAACAATGCTTAGTTCCAGCGTTTCATTGTTCAAAAAAAAAATTAAAATCCAAAAATCCAAGTTTAGGAGCCTCTTCCCAGACTTGACCAAAATTTTCGATCCTTGAACCGAAAATTCTCGGTTTGAAACAAAAACCAGGACTCAGAACTTTTCACCCTAGACCGCCTCGGATTTTACAACCAAAATGGTTTTAAGTCAAAATTTATGACCCTCGTGTCTTTAAACAAAAAAATGGTTTTTTAGAAACCGCGGGGAAGCGACACTTAGTCGATTCTCGCAAAACCCAAAAATCGGAAGGATGTGAACCCAATTCGATACTTCCAAAACCCAAAAATCGCAAGGAAGCGAATCCCATTCAATACGTGCAAAACCTCAAATTTCAAAACCGTGGAGACGCAACATTCCAGTTGATATCCACAAACCAAATGGTTCGAGAAAACCTCAAATTTCAAAAATCAAGGGGAAACGACACCAAATCAGTACCCGTAAAATCAAAAGTTTTGGGAAAAGCAGGGAAGCGACGCTTAGTCGATACTTGCATCCCAATCCGCGAGGAAGCGACATTCCATTGATACTCGCAAAACCCAGTCAGCGAGGAAGTGACATTCCATCAATACTCGCAAACCGAATGAGCAAGGAAGCGACATTCCATCAATACTTGTAAGACCATTCAGCGGGGAGGCGACATTTAGTCGATACATGCATTTTGAAAACCAAAAATCGGCTATAAAAGCCAAAAATCGGCTATAAACGCTGAAATCGGCTATAAACGCCAAAAGTCGGCTATAAACGCCAAAAATCGGCTATAAATGCCAAAATCGGCTACAAACGCCAAAATCGGCTTTCATGTCATTAAAACAAAACTTCGTTTTCAAAAATCTGGCTTCCATGCCAAAACAAAACAAACAACAAACAAACAAATTTGGCTTCCATGCCACAAATTAAAATCGGCTTTCATGCCAACCAAAACTCGGCTCCTATGCCATCTCAAAATTTTGGCTCTAACGCCATCCAAAAACCTTGGCTCTCATGCCACAAACAAAAAAAAACTTTGGCTCTCATGCCACAAACAAAAAACTTTGGCTCTCATGACACAAAAAAAAATTTTTGGCTTCCATGCCACAAATTAAAATTCGGATTCTATGCCATTCCAAAATTCGGCTTTCATGCCATCTCAAAAATTCCGGCTCTAATGCCATCTCAAAATTTTTGGCTCCCATGCCGCAAAACAACTTCTGGCTCTTATGCCACAAAATTAGGCTTCCATGCCATCTAAACTTTGGTTTTCAAACCATCAAAACCCAGGCTTTTTGCCATAAAATTGGCTTTCATGCCCAAAAACAACCCTTTTACAAAAGATTTTCACAAAATGACAACCTTTTGATCAAATTCTCAAACAAACATTCCCATCAACTTTTACTCAAATGTATTTCCATCAAAAAATGATTTAAATGAAAAGAAGGGGATAAAAAAATGTAGTACCAAAATTATTTATACATGGAGGTACCAAAAAAAAAAAAAGAGAAGAAGAAAAGAGTTTGTTACAACTCAGGAGCTTAATCTAGCATGGTCTTCAACCAAAGGTTCAACTCCTCAAGCAGACCCTTGGCCTTAGCTTCCAAAGTTTTTAGGCCACACTTCTTCAAAATGTTCCCATAAAATGCGGCTGAATGCCGTGACCCATTGGCAGCACGAGGAAGTTCTTCCCAGAGGACCTGCCACTGCTCATGCTCCTGAGTCTTCCTCCGGACATTACCTTCAGCTTCCTCAACCTGGCGAATGAGGGTCCCCTCCTTGTCACGAGCCTCCACAATGGCGGTCCATTTGGCAGCAACTTCTTCCTCCAAAAGCTCAAGACGCTGCCTAGCCTCGACAACCTCCTTATCAAGGCGGTCCAAGTCTTGCTTTAGCCCCATAATGGATAACTCGGTAACGTTCTTCTCCCAAACGACCTGCCTCCGAGTCTTCGTGACCTCAGTCAGCTCAGCTTTGACTTTGCTGGATGGCTTTATAAACATCTCATCAAAGAAGTCACCATCTGGGAAACTCTTGGTCTCAGTCCATTTGTTCCCCAAGGCGATGATTTCCTCAACAAAATCTTTGGCGCTCGCGATGCCCAGACCGACTTCTTAGCTATTAGCAAAAATGACCTGAACATGCTTGATCATGCTAAAGCCAGCTTCCAAATGACCTGAAGAGAGAGTCTCAACCCATGAGCTCAAGATAGTCTTCAACACCTTCCTTGCATACTGAAGGTGCGGTGCAGATGAGGATTCGCCATGCTCTGGTGCCCGACTACTCATGTCATGCTCCATTGGAAAAGTAATCAATAAACTCTTTCCAACTGAAGAAGCTGATTTATTGAAAGTGGAAGAAGCCCCTACTCCTGTATCAGCCGCAGGTATCCCCTGTTCTGGCTCTGAGGAAGACGGAGGGACCTCTCCTGCTGCTCCACAATCTGCTAAGGAAAAGACAAAAAGGTATGAATATAATCTTGTCAAAAATATATCAAGATTATTATTACAAAAAACCTTCTTCGACGACTGGCGGAGTACTCTCTGCCTCTCTGAGCTCATCCGAAGCATCGTCAAAAGTTGCGTCCATGGATGGCTCGAAATCATCAGAATCCTCTGGCAAGTCAGCTACCAAGAAAACAAAAGTCACATGTTGGAAAATGGCAGCACAAAACAAAAAAAAAAAAAAAAAGAAAAAGCCAAAGCAATCATACCAGGTGAAGGTTCTGGAACCACTCAAGAGTCCCTGGACTCTTCCTCAGATGCCACGATTGGATCCGTCATCGCCTCATCGGCCGGAACCTCAGGCATCACCAAGTCATCGTCCTCTGCCAAAAAAAAAAAAAAAGCAGCGGATCAAAACAAAAATCTCTCACAAAAGAAAAGAAGTAGCAAAAGAAAGAAGGAGAATCATACCAGCTGTCTCTTCTTCTCTGCTCCTCTTCTCCGGAGGCTCATCAACATCTTCAGACACCTCCTCGGCAATGGTGAGAGGAACTTTAAGATCAGAAGGACTATCGTGCCGTCTCATGTTACGGCGTTGTCCTCTCCTCCTCTTGCCTCGGTGGGTCAATTTGCTCGACGATCCTGCCCCACTATCAACATCAAGCATCTCACTAGAGTCCTCACTGGATGGTCTACTTTTTTCAGTAGACTCCATGGAAGCCTTCATACGCTCTGCTTGAATCATAGCATCGATCTCAGCCTCCTCCTCCTCCAGCTGTCTCAAGACCTCACTGTTGACACCAAAAATGTCACTTTGCCTCTTCAACATCAAGAAAGCTGCATGAAGTCGCAACCTGCCATAAATAGGCAATGCAATTTCTCAAAAAAATCAAATCTTGTCAGAATCAAACAAAAACTGCAAGATCCTTCAAGATAGCCAAGAGAAGAGTACACATGAAGTTTCGGGCCATTTCAGAATCATTTGGCCTAACTTCGCTTCTCCGACAGCTAAAATGGCGCTCCCGGCGGCGACATCATCGGAGACGTCAAAACTTCGATCAGAGCCTACAGATGACTCCAGCATGTCCCAAAAGGGCTCCATGCCAAATTTCAAGTCAAACCGACAACGTTTGACCCTCCATCAATGCTCGAGCAGCAAAATCAAGCCTCCCGGCGGCGGGAACCACCGAAGCCTTCGCTCATCAAACCAAGTGCATGAGTGGCTTCAACATGCTTCCAAAAGGCTGCACGTCGAATTTCAGGTCATTCCGACAACGTTTGACCAGGTTTCGATGCTCCGAGAGAAAATCAAGCCTACCGGCGGCGGAGCAACCCGGGACCATGACATCCAAAACGGAGCCCATGGAACGTCTCAAAATGACTCCAATAGGCTCCCCGTCAAATTTCAGGTCAATCGGACATCGTTTGACCACATATCAAAGCTCGGCATTTTCCCCGCAGCAAAATCAAGTGAAGCATCGACGGGACCCCAAACGGCTTCAAAACTCAAACAAAAGCCTTTGGTTGGTCTTATTTATTGCTCAGGAGGCTTCACCTCAAATTTCAGGTCATTCCGACATCGTTTGACCAAGTTTCAGCTTCTGGCGGAAAATCAGCAGCTCTACGCGACAAAGTCTTCGGCTTTCCCGGAAAATTGGAAACTTTGCACTCTAAAAATGCAAGGATTCTCATCAGGTTTTCTACAGGGAAATCAAGTCCATAAATGAGAAGAAATGTCAGGAAAAATACAGAAGAAAACGGCGACGAAAAAGACCTCAAAACGACCGCAAAACGGGCTCCGAAGGGGAAAAATCCCCCAGGGTCGCAGGCCCCTGCGACCATGGCCCATGGTCACCGGCCCATGGTCGCCGGCGACCATGGCCCATGGTCGCCTGCGACCATGGAAGTCCGGGTCACCGGATTTTTTGCCGGTGACCCGTTTTTCCGTCTTTTTTCGCGTTTCGCGCACTTTGGCCCCTGTGGTTTCCTGAAAATGTGATTTTTAGTGCTTTAAATTGACTCATATCCGACGACATCTCGGATCCGCCGTCAAAAGCATAAAATCATCATTGATCGCTCCAAGATCGTCAACCGGCTGACCAAGAAAGTGCGCTTTCTGTCCGACCGATCGTGAAATCGATAAGACAGATGTCACCGGCCCGCTCTTAGCTATCAATGTCTGAAGTTACATGTTCATCCGATGTCGATCAGCATGTAGATCCATCGATGATCATCGCCAGAAGAATTCCAGAAGACACGGCACGGCCCGCGACTCTTCGACTGCTCGGCGACCAATTAATGTGGTTAATTGACTAGCTTTATTATAGTCATTAATTCATTTCTTTGGACGGCCCAATCAGAAGCAAGCATTTGGGAGTTACAAGTCAATTGATTCATGGCATTTAAACCATGAAACTCCTCCCATTATGGTAATTAAGGTGATTAAAAGCCCTTAATCTCCATCGGCCAATCAGATTCAAGGAAAAAGGAGTTACAAAATCAAGAAATAAATCTTGTAACTCCTCCCATTAAAGCCATTAAGGCTCATAAACCCTCCTAAATGGCTACCAAAGGCCTATAAATAGGAGAGCATTCCATTGAAATTCAAATCAGAAAATCGGGAGGAGAAAATCGAGATCGATCAATCGGAGATCACTTCCAAAGCACCACAGATCCAGAAATCTGAGAGAAAGAAAAAGAGAGAAAAACTCTACTGAAGTTCTGCACCGGCCACCACTACAAGGTGACGAAAGTCCCTTGGGGGGTACCCCCCCCCCCCCCCCCCCCGCCCCAAGGTCCTTGCCTTCTCCCGCTGCCTCCAATGGCTTAGACGTGGCTTTTCAGCCCGTCTACTTAGCTTTTTATTGGACATAGGACCTTCTCTTGGTCTTTGTCCTCTAAAAACCTGAGGTTATAGCCAAGCCAAGCGAATCAAGAGCATCCTCTGTTCTCATCTGCATGGATGACGGCGAAGCCCACACATGGCTTGCGACCGTCAATCTGAACGAGTCCCCCACAATCTCCTGAAAAGTTAGATCTTCCTTTTCTTGCTTTTCATTGTAGTTTGTATTTTTCTAAAGAGACAAAAATCACAACTCTTGTCTTTTATTATTGATAAGAATTGTAAATCGGCTATAAACGCCAAAATCGGCTATAAATGCCAAACAAAATCGCCTTTCACGGCAAACTAAGAAAATGTCTCTTTTCTTAAATATATGCGCAATGGAAAACTTGAAAGAAGTTGATTTCCTTTTTACTTGCGAAGGTTGATCTCCGGATTACCACTTGCAATTCCAAGTAAAATAGAAAATCTGGCACACCCACACAAAGAAATGTTGATGCACGCTTCAGGCCCGCCAGGGCGCGAAAGGGCCGGACCCGACGGACTCCCACGTTCCGCCGACCCCAGTAGCCGCCCCACGGCGCCTCGGAGCGCGTTCCATCACTCACCAGGAATTCCTTGTGCAGCTCCTGATCTCATGATGTCCTGCTCATTGAGAAAGCCTATCTTATGCTTCTCACCAGAAAGGAAAGCCAAAACTTCCTCCCGACGGACACCATCTGATCTGCCAAGACCTTTCCCAGGAGACTACTTGACATTGAGCTCTTTCTTGGAAAGCCCCCGGTACACTGAGAAGCTCTCCACGAACCATTTTGTGAAACCAGTAGTCCAGAAGGTGGGCATCTCAGGATAGGAAATCATGGCGATAGTGTCCTCAGTGCTGTAAAAAGCCCATGCATTCCTCCCATCCTGCGAACCTCCAAAACGGTTCACTATGCTCGAAGGCGCTCCAACAACGCCTAGAGAGAAGCCAAGCTGCAATGCAAAGCGCGAAGAGACATACGGCTGGATATCGACGAAAAGATGTCTGCGGTGCACCATCGTACCTACCCGTATGTTGAAGAGCCATCTCTTCTCCGCGTCTGTCAAAGCATAGTGTCTACCCGACCTTGCCCTGGTCGAATCAAAGGAGACACCAAAGTCAAAAGCCTTCTTCCACAAACCCGGAGAAAGCTTAATTGAAGACTGCCCAATCTCGACGTCCCTAAATCATTGAATCCTCAAACGGGCAGACAAAAGCGATTCGGGAACGGCTGTCCCCTTTGCCAAACGAATCATAAAGGGATATTCGTCCTGTGCAACTCCCAAATGATGGAAGCTAGGACAGTGGTATACATACCACGAATAGAAGATGTGGGCAGAAAATACCCTGTTCATGGGAAGCCCAAGCCGAACCAGGAAAGCAGTAGCCTGCAGTTCGGTACACAAATAGGAGTAAATAGCAGGTACCAAAGCCAGTTGCTCTCCAAACGCCATCTGACAAGCCGGAAAAATACAATGCGGCCTGATGTGCATTCCATCTCCTCCAGCAAAAACAGCCTCACCCAGCCAGTAAGTGAGGTAAACAGCGAGATCTCTCAGCAACGCAATGTCAAGACAAATGGCATCTTTGCTTGCGAAGAACTTTCTCAATTCTTCTCGCATAGTAACGATCTTCTTCAAACTTGATGCTTTAGCCCTAGCATCCTGGGCCATGCCATCAGAAGACTCCCCGCTGTAAAAAAAAGTTGGAGCTGCAACTTCTCCAACTGCTGCATCTAACTTTCGAGCCCTCCTTCTCCTTAAAAAAATCATAGAAGGCAACGAGCTGAAAGTACAAAAGCCTAAACTCCTCAGACTGCTCCTCAAGGACGCTGTCAATAGGCATAAACTCCTCATAGAGTTTGCCGAGGATAGGCAATCCGGTGATGGCGCTCAGTTCCTTCAAAGAAAAATCAATCCAACCATTCGTCGCGATGAAGGTGTTGGTTTGTGGAAGGAATGACTCCAGCATGGCCATGAAAGCCTCATCGGAGAAAACGACGGTTTGCCGAAAAGCGCGAACTGCATCAAAAATCTCGACCTCCCGCAGGACGGCCTCGCCAATCCTCAGAGTGTGATCAGTCCATGATTCCCAGCTCGAGTCGGCACTGAAGCGGCCACGAAGTCGAAAAGGCTTCACCCAATTGCTGCCATCACCCCAAAAAATGCCAAGGCCCACCGGTCTCAAATCGATCGATGGATGATCAGAACCTTGGTAGCCACTGGCTGGCATCAACATGTCCATACGGACAGGTGGCTTCTCTGAAAAACTAGAAGGGCCGCCAACAAAAATCCCGATCTTGATCACACTGGTCCTCTTCACCCAGCTCGGAGGATCTTCCCTCTTAGGGCACGTGGGTGAAAGGCTCAGGATCGAGATGGTCCGATCGAAAGTCGACCGGGTAGAAATAGTTCTCTCCTCACCATCTGCTGTGTAAGAGAACTGAAAACATCTCCTTTGGTATGTCAAGTCGTCGGGGACTGCATCACCAAAGGAAAAGGTAGGCTTGAGCACAACGCTCTGATCGTCCGTAACCCAAGGACGGCTGCTTACCATGATCTTATAGAATTCCTCATCTTTGAGAGCGATCAGTCGCTGTCTCATCTCATCACGATTGAGGGAATCGCACTCTTCCAAGTTCTTCTCGACAAACTGGACCTTCTCCCAAGCCTGCTGAACGGCCGCATTGGAAGATCTGGCAGACTGACGAGGTGTGTCAGTAATAGGACCCTTACCCTTGTTCGTTCTGGAAGAACTACCTGTAAAAGATGGAAGAGAAAGATCAACCATCATCAAAATGACAGAATTTTGCTACAAAAGTTCTAGCGAAATTTTTACATGGTTCCGGGGCAATCCCAAAAAAAAAAGGAAATACTCCGAAAAACACAGAAAGCCTGAAGATGAGCTATACATCGCTGCGAGCTCATAGTCAGTGCAAATCCTCAAAGAAGGTTCGAACTCAACATCGCTGCGAGAACGAGCCAATCTCATCAAATTTACGCAAAATTTGGAAAAGAGCTCAACATTGCTGCGAGCTTCAGAATCCAAAAATTACAAAGTTCCTCAAAATCCAGCAAGACCGAGAAAGAGCTCAACATCGCTGCGAGCTCAAAATCCCAATACTTGCAAAAGATTTTCAGGTATGCATTATCATGCTTCCAAATCCATTTACCAAAGATCATGCATAAAAAAAATATCATCATGCATTAGATCCTAGGAAAACCTTGACCAAGGTTTGACTAATTCCAACCCAATTTGGTCAAAATCAATCAAACTTTGTCCAAGTCAAAAATCTTGTTGACTTGACCTAGAGACTCTAGCCTTCTATCTTCCTGCATAAAAAAAATATATGCATAAACATATTGAAATTGCATGAACCTCATTATCATGGTGAGCAAACAAAGGAGGAAAGGAAAAGGAAAAGAAAAAGAAAGAGAGAGAAAAAAAATCTCAGCAAAAAAAAAAAAATTGCTGGCCCACAGGCCGTGGCAAACTGCCACATGGCATACTATCCATGCAGCCAAGAAAAAAAAAACAAAAAAAAACAACAAAAAAAAAGAAATAAAAAATGCTGAAAAAAAAAGGAAGGGGAAATCAGCATGCAGAAAAATAAACAAAGAAAAAAAAAATGCTGACAGAAAAAAAAAACCAGTGTGAAAAAAAGAAAAAAAAAACGAAAACAAAAAAAAAACGCTGACAGAAAAAAAAATAGCGTGAAAACAGAAAAATCGCTGAAAAAAAGAGAGAGAAGAAAATCAGCGTGTGGAAAAAAAAAGGGATGAAAAAAAGAAGCATGAAAAGAAAAAAAAAAGAAGAAAAAGAAAAAACGTGCTTGGGGAAAAAGAAAAGAAAAGAAGAAAAAAAAAAGAGAGCAAAGAAAAGAAAAAGAAAAAGAGAGCAAAGCAAGAAAGAGCTACTTCTACAAATGGAGATTCTTGTGGAGGAAGAAAACTTACTTGAAGCCATTGATGGAGAAGAAGAAGAAAAGCTTGGAGCAAAAGCACTTCTTATCTTGGAGAGCACTCTTGAAGAATCCTTGCAAACAAAGAAAGCAATGGAGCAAAAGAACCAACCCTCTTGCTTTTATAGAAGAGAGCAAGCCAAAAGAGGAAACAAAGAGAACGAAAGGAGGTAAGTACTAAAAATAGTTACTTTCCCAAAAAGAAAGATATTTTGAGAAAACCTTTCCACAAAAGGAGGAAATTTGAGAAATTCCCTCCAAGCAAGGATATTTTTAGATATTCTCTACACAAAAGAGATATTTTTAGATATTCTCTAAAAAAATGACACCATATGAGATCTAGGCCATCTCCAAAGCCTAAGGTCCCATGGGTTAGCCCATATGAGCCAGGTTTGACCACCTAGACACTAAAAGTGGCTTTTAGTCAAAATATTCCTCTTACCAAGAGCAAAAAAAAAGGAAAGAAGAAAAAGAGCAAAAAAGACCCATGCCTCTTTTGAGTTGATGGGACCATTCAAAAAAAAAAAAGAAAAGAAAGCCTCATGAGTTTCCAAAAATCAAACCATCCAACCTCATGAACCAAATTAAGCCAAAAACTTGAAATTGACATTTCACAAAACCAAAATTCCGGTCCCCTAACTCGCCACATATAGCTTGTTAGGTCACAAGACCTAAACCAAAATCCAATCCAACCCAAAACCAAAACCAAAAAAGCAAATCTACCCCCTAACCTGCCACATACAGCTTGTTGGGTCACAAGGCCAAACTCAAAATCAAACCCCGACCCCCTAACCTGCCACATACAGCTTGTTAGGTCAGAAGGTCTAAAACCAAATTCCAAAACCCAAAATCCAAACACCCCATGACATTTTCAAAACTTTGCCTTGAGGTGGTGTGTGATCCCTCTCACTACCATAAAATTCCTCTGGAAACTCAGAAGGCTATTAAAAAAAAAAAAAAAAAAAGGAAAGCTCAAGACTCTTGGTCAAGCCGGAATCTCTCCTCCAAGTTTCTCTTCGAGGTACACCGACTCCAAAAAAGCTACTCGTCGTTGTATCTCAAGGGAGCATTTGTTGACACCAAAAAAGTCACTATGTCTCCTCAACATCAAGAAGCCTCGTGAAGCTGCATCCTGCTACAAAACAGGCAAAGCAACTTCAAGCATCAGATCTTGTCAGAATCAGACAAAAACTGCAAGATCCTTCAAGGCAGCCAAAAGAGGGGTACACCTGAGGTTTCGGGCCATTCCGACATCGTTTGGCCTAACTTCACTGCTCCGACAGCTAAATAAGTGCTCCCGGCAGCGACATCATCAAAGACACTAAAACTTCGATCAAAGCCTACGGATGACTCCAGAATGTCTCCAAAGGGCTCCACGCCAAATTTCAAGTCAAACCAATAACGTTTGACTCTCCATCAACGCTCGAGCAACAAAATCAAGCCTCCCGACGGCGGGAACCGCCGAAGCCATCACTCATCAAAACAAGTACATGAGTGGCTTCAACATGCTTCCAAAAGGCTGCACGTCAAATTTTAGGTCATTTCGACAACGTTTGACCAGGTTTCGATGCTCCGAAAGAAAATCAAGCCCACCGGCGGCGGAGCAACCCGGGACCATGTCAAGTTTTGCACGGGTTCTCGTCAAGTTTTCTCCAAGAAAATCAAGTCAATAATTGAGGGAAAATGTCAAGAAAAATACAGAAAAAAGAACGAACAAAAAAGACGGAAAATCGGCCGAAAACTAAGCTCGGCGACCAAAGGGGAAAAACTCTAAGGTCGCCGGCAACCCTGCAAATCCAGGTCGCCAGATTTTGCACCAAATGCCCCGTTATTCGATCTTTTTCGCGTTTCGAGCATTCCTGCCTCTGTGATTTTCTGAAAATCCAATGTTTGATGCTTGAAAACGACCAATCTTCACCGACATCTCGGATCCGCCGTCAAAAGCATGATATCATCACCGATCGCCCCAAGATCGCCAACCGGCTAACCAAGAAAGTATACTTTCTGTCCGACCGATCGTGAAATCGACAAGACAGATGTCACCGGCCCACCAACATCAATCAATGTCTGAAATTGCATCGCAATCCGACATCAAAACAATGTGTGGATCCACCTGTCATGATCACAAGAAGAATCTCAAAAGATGCGGCGCGGCCCGCGACTCTTCACATGCCTTGGCGACCACTTAATGACGTTAATTGACCCGTTTATGACAACTTAATACGGTCATTAACTCATTATTTTGGACGGCCCAATCAGATTCAAGCATTTGGGAGTTACAAATCCAAGCAATCATGGCATTTATCCCATGAAACTCCCATTATCATGAAGCTTAAAGGGAATTAAATGCCCACTACCTTCATCGGCCAATCACAAGCCATGAAAAAGGAGTTACAAAATCAACTTGTAACTCCTCATCAATTCTCTCATCATGGCTATGAATGCCCATAATCACCTCATGGCTACCAAAAGCCTATAAAAGGAGGTGGGTTCCAAGAAGAATGCATGAAATGAATCCCAAGTGCAATCCCAAGCTCTGAAAATCCAAAAAATTCAAGAGAGAGATGAAGTCCTGCCACTTTGCTCCCAGAAGCACCACAAGGTGATCAGCATCCCTTGGGGGGCCACCCCCCCAAGGTCTCCTCCTTCTCCAACATGGCCTAAACGCGGCTTTTCAGCCCGTTTACTTGGTTTTTTATTAGATACAGGACCTCCTTTTGGTCCTTGTCCTTTAAAAAACCGGGGTTAGGAGCCAAGCCGAAGACTCGAAGCATCAACCGTTCTCATTTGAAGGACGATGGCGAAGTCCATACATGACTTGCGACCGTCGATCTCAACGTGTCCTCACAATCTCCTAAGAAGTTAGATCCCTTTTCTTCCTTTTCTATTGTAGTTTGTATTTTGTAAAGAGACAAAAAGAAATCCCAATTCTTGTCTTTCATATTTGATGAGTTTTGTAAAAATTGCCTTTCACGGCAAAATCGCCTTTTACGGCAAACAAAAAAACGCCTCCTACGGCATTCTAAAAAAAAAACAAACTCGTCTCTTTTCTTAATATTTATGCAATTTGAAAGGTTAGAAAAAAGGATTGATTTCCTTTCTACTTGTGAAGGTGAATCTCCGGATTATCACCATTCCAAATTCCAAGTAGAAAGTAAATCTGGCATACCCGTACAAAAATGTTGATACCTGCGTTTTCCCTCCTCCGCCAAGACCCAGGTCAGCCCCCGGGGTGTGGAAGGAGAGGACAGGAATTCCGAGGGTCCATCAAACAGGGCACGGTCGAGTGGATGAAATAGGGGGAGGAGCCGCAGCGCGCAGATTTGCCGGCTTTCAGGTAAGTGGATCTCAACCTTCCTTTCCATTCTCTGTTTTCCCTCTTTCTCTTCCTCTTTTTTTTTTTATTTCTTGCCATTGTTGCAGGTGGGAACCTTGGATGCAGCAAGAAGAGTGGAGGGAGGAGGAGAGGGAGTTCAAAGTATGTAGGTCTGTTCTTTTCCTTTCTTCTATTCTCTCTTCTCTCTTCATTTTCCATTTTCTTTTGAACTCTACTGTTGCCGCCATTGTTGCAAGTGAGAGACGAATAAAGAGGGGAGCAGCGAAGGCGAGGAAGAAGAACAGGGAGGAGAGAAAAGGGAAACTCGCCCTTGGCTTAAGTATGTGGATCCCATTGTTGACACCAAAAAAGTCACAATGTCTCCTCAACATCAAGAAGCTTCGTAAAGCTGTATCCTGCTACAAAATAGACAAAGCTACTTCAAGCATCACATCTTGTCAGAATCAGACACAAACTGAAAGATCCTTCAAGACAGCTAAAAGAAGGGTACACCTGAAGTTTCGGGCCATTCTGACATCGTTTGGCCTAACTTCACTTCTTCGACAGTTAAACAAGCGCTCCTGGCGGCGACATCATCAAAGACACCAAGATTTTGATCAGAGTCTATGGATGACTCCAGAATGTCTCCAAAGGGCTCCATGCCAAATTTCAAGTCAAATCGACAACGTTTGACCCTCCATCAATGCTCGAGCAGCAAAATCAAGCCTCCCAGCGGCGAGAACCACCGAGGCCATCACTCATCAAACAAAACACATGAGTGGCTTCAACATGCTTCCAAAGGGCTGCACGTCGAATTTCAGGTCATTCCGACAACGTTTGACCAAGTTTCGATGCTCCGAAAGAAAATCAAGCCTACCTGCGGTGGAGCACCCCGGTACCATGACATCCAAAATAAAGCTATTGGGTCATCTCAAAATAACTCCAATAGGCTCCTTGTCAAATTTCAGCTCAATCGGATATCGTTTGACCACATATCAAAGCTCGGCATTTTCCCCACAACAAAATCAAGTCAAGCATCGACGGAACCCCAAACGGCTTCAAAACTCAAATAAAAGCTCATGGTTGGTCCTGTCCACTACTCAAGAAGCTTCACCTCAATTTACAGGTCATTCCGACATCGTTTGACCCAGTTTCGACTCTTGACGGAAAATCGGCTACAAAGTCTTCGACTTTCCGGAAAAATGGGAAACTTTGTGCTTCGGTTTTACAAGGCTTCTCGTCAAGTTTTCTTCAAGAAAATCAAGTCCATAATTGAGGAAAAATTTCAAGAAAAATACAGAAGAAAGAAGGAACAAAAAAGATAGAAAAACGGCCGAAAACGAAGCTCGGCGACCAAAAGGGCCAAAGCCCTATGGTCGCCGCCGACCTTGGCCCAAGGTCGCCGGTGACCCTGGGTGCATGGTTGCCGGTGACCCTGCAAATCCTAGTCGCCGGATTTCTAGCCGGAGGGCCCGTTTTCTAATCCTTTTCGCGTTTCGAGTATTCCTGCCTCTGTGATTTTCTGAAAATCTAATCTTTGATGCTTGAAAACCACTGATCTTCACCGACATCTTGGATCCGCTGTCAAAAGCATGAAATCATCGCCGATTGCTGCAAGATCGCCAACCGGCTGACCAAGAAAGTATACTTTCTGTCACCGGCCCACCAACATCAATCAATGTCTGAAATTGCATCGCAATCTGACATCAAACAATGTGTGGATCCACCTGTGATGATCACAAGAAGAATCTCAAAAGACGCGGCACGGCCCGCGACTCTTCACATGCCCTGGCGACCACTTAATGTCGTTAATTGACCCGTTTATGACAACTTAAAGCGGTCATTAACTCATTATTTTGGACAGCCCAATCAGATTCAAGCATTTGGGAGTTACAAATCCTAGCAATCATGGCATTAAACCCATGAAACTCCCATCATCATGAAGATTAAAGGCGATTAAATGCCCACTACCCTTCATCGGCCAATCACAAGCCATGAAAAAGGAGTTACAAAATCAAAGAATAAAAATTTGTAACTCCTCATCAATTCTCTCATCATGGCCATCAATGCCCATAATCACCTCATGGCTACCAAAAGCCTATAAAAGGAGGTTAAAAAGAAAGAAATAGAGATGAAAAGAATCGATACACACATCGACTTGAAATTCTGCACTTGCACACTTGCATTCTTCCGAAGAAATCCAGACGAAGTCATGCTGCTCTGCCGCAAGAAACACCACAAGGTGATCAAAGTCCCTTGGGGGGCCACCCCCCAAGGTCCCCTCCTTCTACAACATGGCTTAAACGCGGCTTTTCAGCCCGTTTACTCGGTTTTTCATTGGATATAGGACCTTCTCTTGGTCCTTATCCTTTAAAAAACTGAGGTTAGGAGCTAAGCCGAAGAATCAAAGCATCAACCGTTCTCATTTGAAGGACGATGTCGAAGTCCATACATGACTTGCGACCGTCGATCTCAACGTGTCCCCACAATCTCCTAAGAAGTTTGATTCCTTTTCTTCCTTTTCTATTGTAGTTTGTACTTTTTAAAGAGACAAAAAGAAATCACGATTCCTGTCTTTCATATTTTATGAGTTTTGTAAAATCGCCTTTCACGGCACAAAATCGCCTTCCACGGCAAACAAAAAAAAAAGGCCTCCTACGGCATTCTCAAAAACAAACTTGTCTCTTTTCTTAATATTTATGCAATTTGAAAAGTTAGAAAAAGGATTGATTTCCTTTCTACTTGTGAAGGTGGATCTCTGGATCATCACCATTCCAAATTCCAAGTAGAAAGTAAATCTGGCATACCCGTACAAAAATGTTGATACCCGCGATTTCCCTCCTCCGCCGAGACCCAGGTCAGCCCCCGGGGTGCGGAAGGAGAGGACGGAAACCTCCGATGGGTCCATCAAGTTGGCACACCCGGTGGGAAATGTTGACTTGAGAACGTGATACTTTGATCCCTTGGCTCCATTCTAGTTGGTGGCCTATGTTGCATTTTGCATCTAAAAAAAGAAAACATGAGATGAGATTTCAATTGTTCTTTCTCACTTAAAAAAAAAAAACACAAATCTGATTTCTTTTCTTAGATTCAACTTCAAGAAATTTTGATCCTTTCCTCTTTGAACTTGATAGCTCACAGAAATGTTTGCAGCTATCGTTCATATCGGGGATTGGGCCATCTTTTCTCTTTGATGAGTCCAATTGGGATTTCAAAAAAAAAAAAGATATAAAAAAAAAACTTCATTTCAAATTCTTTCAAAAAAAAAATGGTCTCTCTTTCTTAAGATTTAACTTTGAGAAACTTTGATCATCTCCTCTTCGAACTTGATAGCTCACAAAAATGTTTGCAGCTATCGTTCATATCAGGGATTGGGCTGTCTTTTCTCTTTGATGAGTCCAATTGAGATTTCAAAAAAAAAATTATAATTTCAAAAAAAAAAATCAGTTTTCACTCTTTTGAATTCAAATTTGAGAAACTTTGGTTTTTCCTTTTCGGATTTAGCGCTCGCAGAAATGTTGAGCCTTTGTTCTGATTGGAACACCATTCGTTCTCTTTGATGAGTTCATTAAAAAATCCTTCAAAAAAGACTTCAAAAAAAAAAAAAACACTAAGGTTCCACCAGTTGCGTTCTTTGACCAAAGTGGGTTTAAGAAAGGCCTTGTCCAGAGTGTGGAGATAGCTAGACTGTTTGAGGCAAGGGTCCTCCAAACGGGTTCATTAAGTAATCCTACCCTTACCTGGGGGCTGATCTATCTACTAAGGTTTCATAAGATCGAATTGGAAACCTATGTGCATCTTAAAAAAAAATCTTCAAAAAAAAAAAAAAAAAAAAAAAAAAAAACTTCCGTCACTTGAGTTCAGAGTTGAGAAATCTTGGTTCCTTCCTTTTCGGATTTAGCGCTCGCAGAAATGTTGAGCCTTGTTCGGAATGGAACACCATTTGCTCTCTTTGATGAATTCAATCTTGACCCTTCAAAAAAAAAATCTTCAAAAAAAAAAAAGAAAAAACTTCCGTCACTTTTGAGTTCAGAGTTGAGAAATCTTGGTTCCTTCCCTTTTGGATTTAGCGCTCGCAGAAATGTTGAGCCTTTATTCGGAATGGAACACCATTTGCTCTCTCTAATGAATTCAATCTTGACCCTTAAAAAAAAAGAACTTCCGTCATTACTGGATTCACATCCGAGAAATTCTAGTTCCTTCCCTTTTGAATTTAGCGCTCGCAGAAATGTTGAGCCTTTGTTCGGATTGGAACACCATTTGCTCTCCTTTATGAATCCAAATTTGACCTTTCAAAAAAATCCCATCTTGTGTCCTTTCCAAGAATACGATTTGCAACATTTGTGCCTAGCGGTGCTAGTACGCCCTTTCGGGTCTACTGTATTCGCAACCGACGCATTTGTATCTCCAACCTTATATCATTTTACCTCGAGTGAGCCTTACTTCTCGGTAATTTGAATTAAGGTCTACAATTGCTTCTAGCAGTCACTGGTACACTCACCCTGAGCCTACCATAATTGCATTTTAGAACAATTGTATCCTCTATGGCTTTTTGCCTTTTTCATCTTGCTTGGGCTGGGCCATGTCCCCTCAAGTGATTTGAAAAGAGAAAACCATAGTTGCTCTCCATTTATGATCACCATATTCTTGTGATTACTAATGGATTTGGTCTTGTTTCAGAAGTTTTCCAAAACTAACAATGGCAGCTTCGTTAACCATCACTTTCGATGAGAACAAGTACCAACTTACGCTTCAAGACAAGCAAAACAAGCATAAGCGCCCTGCCAGTTGCCGAAGCATCATCTCCCTTGACAACTCTCCAAACACCGGGTCAACTTCAACTCCCCGGACCATCATCTTCGGGTCGCTTGGACCATTCTCACTCCCCGTAGAAGAAATTGAACCTGCCAAGAAGCAGAAAACCACCCCACAACATGTCACTACCATGGAACCAAGGGCGAACACCAAGAAGCCTGAAGCTCGTGGCACTCCCACGAAGCCTCAACACATAAGAAACCAGGCTTGTCCCAAAACCTGGTCCCCGAGATCTTCACCGAAACAAAGGAGGTCCCGAACATCTACAAAGCCAGCATACCTGGCCCCTCTCAAGGAGAATCGGTTCTATCCTCTCTTACAAGAAAGAGGAGAAACCTATCCGCTGCCCAAAGAAAAAACAAAATCAGCATGAGCCGGCTTGCTCCTACAAGCCCAAAATCAAATCCTGCATCGTTAGGCCTACGCAAAAGCATGCTAAAGCCTACACTCCTGCGAGTCATCCCTTCATCTCAACAGGGGCCGAGCTCGCAAAATTCAAGTCTTCATTGCGACAGACAAAGGACCGCATCCAGATTCTGTCCTTGCCCAACTTCAAAGAAGACAAACTCGGCTGCTGCGTACGGGGGACTACATCCTTCATCGCCAAAGCCCAGCCAGAGCTGACTGAAGCTCAAATTGCTCGTCGTATGCGCTGCCGCGCGGCATATCAACAAAAGAGACTTGAGAAACAAAGAACCCAGCGTTCTACTCTCCCTGTCTCAAACAAATGGGTCCAAAAAAGAAAGACCCGACCAATTCGTTGCTGTCCATATGGTTGGCAAAACCAGAAAAAGCCAGAAGTCAGTAACTAAAATCAGTGTTAGGCGTCCAGTGACTCGCAGCGTCTCTCGGACACGAACACATCTGGAAGAGTCCTCCACTCCTCCAAGCCAAGGACACCGGAGTAACCACTCCTCAGATTCTTCATCTAGAAGAATGAGCCCCAGCTCAGTCACCAAGACGATTTCTTCTTTCGAATCCCGAGGGATGAACGTCTTGGCTACAAGTTCTGAGCAACCTCCACCGCATGATGACGTAACCGCACGCGTCCAGCAGTTGGAACAAGGACAACAAAGAATTGAAGCTCTAATGGAAAACCTGCTTCTGACTCTACAACGTCCACCACCTAACAACTAAGGCCCTCCGAATCATGAAGATGATGAGGGCAATGCAGAAAACAATGAGTCTCGCGCCCTTGCCAAAAAGGACGTGGACGATATCCTCGCAAAAGCAAAAGAAGAGGATACATTGAAAGAACATGGGATCAAGCCACCCTACCCTCTATGGATGGACTTGGTTCCGTTCCCTGCAAAGTTCAAACAACCTGCTCTCTAGACATATACGGGGAAAGGTTCAGCCTGACAGCATGTCATTCACTTCAAGATCGTGATAGGAGCTATTGCGGATCAAGATGCCCTCATGATTCGCCTCTTCGCAAGTACCCTAAAAGGTACAGCCTTTGATTGGTACTCCACTTTGCCGGAGAACTCCATTCAGAACTGGGCTATGCTGGAAACACGATTCCTGACCCACTTCCAAGGTGAGGATCATCATGTTACTATGGCTCAGCTCTGCAGCCTGAAACAGGGAG
Source organism: Umbellularia californica (assembly GCA_028538565.1). NCBI lineage: Eukaryota > Viridiplantae > Streptophyta > Magnoliopsida > Laurales > Lauraceae > Umbellularia > Umbellularia californica. The sequence goes on along the minus strand of JAPQWN010000005.1, from coordinate 33,948,867 downwards.
AGAATGAGTCAACATATGACTTTATTCACAAATGGAAGGCAATGGCGTACAAATGCTCATATGTACTGCCACAAGCGTCGCTAGTCAACATCTGCCGTAACAATATGAGAGCAAAAATTCGCTCCATGATCATCAGCAATAAATAAAAGAACCTGGGAGAACTCCTCGAAGCTTCCATGGAAGCTAAAATGGTGATCAAAGACCTCAACAGTCAGAAATCATCAAAGAAAGAGCCGACTACCGTTACGACCTCAAAACCAAAGAAAAAGGAGGCTCTCAATGTGCAGACTAAGTCAGCTCCTCAGCTGCCAAAGAAAGCTGAAAACAAAGCTACAAGTAAAAGGCCTGAACTCTCCGATGCCTTCAAAGAACGTGTAGAAAAGAAATATCCGTTCGATGAAGATGTTGAAGAAATATTTGAGGCTCTTCAAGCAAATGGCAAACTCACTTTGCCGGAGCCCAAAAGACCGGGAGATTTGGCAAAACCAATGATTCCCGATACTGTCCATACCACCAGATGATCTCACATCCTCCCAATCAATGCTTCGTTATGAGAGAGAAGATCAATGAGATGTGGAAAAACAGAGTCATCACCTTTGACAAAAATTATGGCTTCGCCACTGTCAACATGGTGTCATGTGGGCAAGCTTCAAAGTCACCGAAAAAGAAGATCACTACTTCATTCAATGTGATAAAAAAGGCTCAAGCATCCCAAGAGTTGGTTCCCAATCCAACATCAGATGGACAACCTATATGGGTGCATCCCAATCTCCTAGATGATGAAAATTGGGAGATCGTCAAAACAAAGCCGACCGCTCAGCAGCGAAGGCGGCCAAGAGACAACTCTGCAAGCTCAAACGGCAGCAAAAGTCTCAACCAAAACAAGAAGTCCTTGAAAAGGCAGAAACCTCTTCCACTGCTTCATTAGGGGCGACGGAAGAATCCCTTCCCAAAGCTTCAAAGGCGGTAAGAAAATTCACCCTTGATGATTTCATGCCACCTCTATACAAAACTGAAATTGTGCAGGGGGCATTATACTCTTGCAACTCGGTAGTTGGATTCTCCATGAATGGATACGAGTCCAGTGATACTGCCAGTGATATCGATGAGTGAGAAGAATCCCTTGAAACAGGAGAATACCTCTCCGACGAAGAATTGATTCCCGAGTCTCATCTTATGCCAGTAATCTAGTACAACTCATTGCAGCCACAAGGATCTTGGTCTGATGATGAAGAAGACCAGGACGTTGTTCAAGAAAATACCGTCGATCCAGCACCAGCCAATGCTCCAGTGGAACCCAATGATGGTGAACTACAAGGAGCAGATGACGAAGAAGATTTGGCTCCTATGCCTAATTTTGAAGAATATGCAAGAATCTTGCAACATCTTGCCATAGAGCAGGAGCGGGGTCGCATCAATGATCTTCGTCATAATCCAGAACCGGAAGTCCTTGAAAATCAACGGGAACTTTCTCCCTAAACTCCTGAAAATGGAGAAAACAGTTGGATTGATGATCCTCTTACATCCGAGGATGAGTCCGATTCCCAACAGTCGGCACTGGGGGCATCTCCTGTCCGGATGACCTGCAATGCGATAGCCCAAGACGATAATGCCTCTGAAGCTTCCGAAGACACATACTCCCCAACCGGTGGTGTATCTTCCGGAGCTACATCTTCTCAGGTGACTTCAACTGAGATATCATCTTCTCAGCCCTCGTCTCCTGAAGCTGTGACATCGGAACTCAAGCCTCTCCCAGTTGATCATCTTGAAGAAACTCCTGTTAATGAAATCTTCTTCAATGAAAACCCACTCGATTGGTCCCAGATACCCGATCTTATAGACGATATCTGGACTAATAAAGAAATATTGTTGGATGCTGTTCAGGACTTGTTCCCGGAAATTGCTCCGTGCAACACAATCATTGAAGACGTCAATGCTGCTATAGAGACGTCCTCAGCAAATGACAAGGACCGACCCCTTGATCCCGGGAGTGATCCTCCAAAAGAAGACCCTTCTCTAGAAACCCTTGAAGTTGGTAGAGGTACCCGTTCTGGCCGGGATTACCACAAAAATTACAATCAACCCTCTTCTTCTTATGTAAATACTTCAAGAAAGCAAGTTGTAAGCGCCCCAAGTGGCAATAATAATGAAAATACAGGTCCGAATGAGGCTTTCAAGTACGACTTGATTGAGCACTTCAAACACATACCTGCACGTCTGCACATCCTAAAGTAGCAGTCCACAAGCTCAACTTGCAAAAAGAAATCAAGCCTGTCAAACAAGACCAAAGAAGATTCGGTCCCGACGTGATGGTCAAAATTGAACAAGAAGTTCAGAAACTTAAAAATGTTGGCTTCATCCGCGAGGAACAGTATCCTGAATGGTTGGCCAATATTGTCCCCGTGACAAAGAAAAATGGGCAGATAAGGGTCTGTATCGACTACAGAGACCTGAATAATGCATGCCCTAAAGATGAATTCCCGCTCCCTATACCAGAGGTAATGATTGACAACACCTGTGGGTTTGAGCGAATGACATTCATGGATGGATTCTCTGCTACAATTAGATAAAGATGCATCCTGAAGATGAAAGGCATACATCATTTCGGACTCCATTTGGCGTGTATTGCTACACTGTCATGCCATTTGGTCTGAAAAATGCAGATGCATCATATCAGAGGGCTATGATGAAAATATTCCAAGATATGCAGCACAAGACGGTCGAATCCTATGTTGACGACCACGCCATTAAAAGCAGAAGAAAAGAAGACCATCTCGACGATCTTCGAGAAGTCTTCCTCCGACTTCACAAACACAAATTGCGGATGAATCCACTAAAATGCTTCTTCGGTGTCTCATCGAGTAAGTTCCTCAGATTCATAGTAGGAAAAGCTGGAATAGAACTTGACCCCACCAAAGTCAAGGCTATCCTGGAAATGCCATCTCCAAGAACCCTAAGAGAATTAAAAGGGCTTCAAGGAAGGTTGGCCTACATCCGACGGTTCATCTCTAATCTGTCAGGGAAGTCCCGTCCATCTCTCGCTGGATGAAGAAAGGTGTGAACTTTGTCTGGGATACTGAATGTGAAAATGCATTTCAAGACATCAAAGCATACCTTACCAAACCTCCAGTGCTGGCTGCCCCCACAACTGGGAAACCATTTATCTTGTATACAAGAGCTCTCGACCACTCTTTGGGAGCTCTGCTCGCACAAGAAAATGACGATGGAAAATAAGCTGCTCTATATTACCTTGGCCGCATGTTTGTAGGTGCAGACATCGTTACTCTCCAGTCGAAAAAGAATGCCTTGCAGTGATGTTTGCCGTACAAAAGCTACGTCACTACCTGCTGTCCAATATAGTCTACCTGATTTCGAGGATCAGCCTCCTAAAGGTCCTTGTCACAAAAGCAGGCTCTCTCAATGCCCGATTGGCAAAATGGTCCATCCTTCTATCACAGTTTGATATTAGGTATGTACCACAAAAAGCAATCAAAGGCCAAGCTCTAGCAGACTTCCTCGCAGAGCACCCATTGCCTAAAGATTCTCCACTCAAGGATGATCTCCCAGACGAATTTGTCTACAATGTGGAGACTTCCTTATCAAATGCCTCCTGGGACATGTACTTTGACGGTGCAACCAGGACAAATGAAAAAGGAAAACAAATATCGGGAATTGGCATCCTCTTTGTCAGCCCCGACAAATACATGATTCCACACGCCTTCTCGCTACTGGAACCATGTTCAAACAATGCAGCTGAGTACCAAGCCCTGATTGTAGGATTGGAACTCGCCCTCGAATCCGGCATCACCATGCTGGAAGCTTTTGGAGACTCTCAACTGATCGTCAACCAGATGAATCAGAAATTTGAAGTCAGGAAGCCTGATTTGCTACCTTACTACAACAAGGCGTAGTCGCTTCAACAAAAATTCAACATCTGTCACATCACCCACATCCTCAGAGGTGAAAATATCCGCGCAGATGCCCTGGCTGGACTCGCCGCATCCATGGCAATCCAAGAAGGGGAAAACATGCAAGTCACAGTGTGTCAAAGAAGGATTCTCCCTCCTCTTAACACACACCAAGCAGTTGCTGAATGCCACCAAGTGATTGGAAGTCGGATGTCCTTCCTCAAACCTCCGATCGGCGACTGGAGAGATCCGTTCATTGATTACATCATTTTCAGAATCCTACCTGAATATCCAAAAGAGTGGGTAAGCATCCAAAGACGAGCCCCGAACTTTCATTTGGATATTCCTTCAAAAGCACTTTACAGAAAATCCTTCAACGGGGTACTTCTACATTGCTTGTCACAACAAAAAGCTGAAGAAACTCTCAAAAAAGTACATGCTGGTCTTTGTGGAGCCCATCAGGCTGGTCCTAAGCTCTACAACCAGATAAAAAGGCTAGGTTATTATTGGCCTACTATGGTAGCTGATGCAATGCAATTTCCTAAGCGCTGCCAAAAAGCCAGATCCATGGAGATTATGTCCATATGCCTCCAGAATGGCTACATCCAACAGCAATCTCATGGCCTTTCGAAGCTTGGGGTATGGACATCATAGGTCCTATCTCTCCCCCATCAAGCAAAGGTCATCGCTTCATCTTCACCGCTACGGATTATTTCTCCAAGTGGTCAGAAGTATTTGCGCTCGGCGAAATGAAGACTCATCAGTCCCTCAGTTCTTGCGCACCAACATTATTTGTCGCTTCGGCATACCTAAAAGATTCGTCCATAATAACGGACCACAATTCCGGGATCACAGATTCTACAGGTTCTGCGACAAGTACAAAATCCAAAGTTGTCCTTCGACTCCATATAATCTAGCAGCGAACGGACTAGCAGAAGCCTTCAACAAGACACTCTACAAAATTCTCAAGAAAATGGTCTCCAGTCACAAAAGAGACTGGGGCGACAAACTACCGGAAGCTTTGTGGGGCTATCGAACCACCGTTCGAGGACCAACCTATAGCACACCATTCTCTTTGGTCTATGGATGCGAAGCTGTTGTCCATTTGGAAGTACAAATTCCTTCCTTAAGGGTATCTTCGCAAAATGACATGACGCAAGAAAGCAATGTCAAATTGAGACCCCAAGAGCTGGATAATCTCGATGAAAGACGACTCGAAGCTCTACAAAGCATTGAGTTGTACCAAGCACGCATGGCAGGATCTTTCGACAAGAAAGTCAGGGAACGCGCAAACAAAAAAGTTGACTTGGTTCTTGCAGTAAAAAGACCCATAGTCTTTGCCCATAATTCCAAAGGCAAATTTGAGCCAAAACGGGAGGGACCCTTCGTCATCGACAAAGTCTTCTCCAACGGCCAACGGCGCATACGCTTTTCTAAACATGGAAGGAGACAGATGTATGCTGCCCATCAACGGCAAGTTCTTGAAGCGGTACTACCCTTGAAGACTTCCTCAAACGGGTCAGGGAGATATCTACACGGCCAAAGCCTATTTCCAAGGTACTTGCTCGTTAAACCCATCCCCTTTTGAAATTTTCATCTTGAAATTTCCAAAAAAGAAAAACCCTTTCAAAACAATGCTTACTTTTATCGTTTCATTGTTAAAAAAAAATCAAAATCCAAAAATCCAAGTTTAAGAGCCGCTTCCCAAACTTGAGCAAAATTTTCGATCCTTGAACCCAAAATTCATGGTTTGAAACAAAAAATCAAGACTTAGAAATTTCCACCTTGGTCCGCCTCGGCTTTCACTACTAAAATGGTTTTAAGTCAAAACTTATGACCCTCGTGTCTTTAAACAAAAAAAAATGGCTCTTAGAAACCGCAGGGAAGCGACATTCAGTCGATACTCGCAAAATCCAAAAAACCGGAAGGATGCGAACCCCATTCGATACTTCCAAAACCCAAAAAACTGGAAGGATACGAACCCCATTCGATACTTCCAAAACCCAAAAAATCACAAGGAAGCAAACCCCATTCGATACTTCCAAAACCCAAAAAATCACAAGGAAGCAAACCCCATTCAATACTTGCAAAACCTCAAAATTCAAAAATCAACCCAAATTTCAAATGGTTCAAAAAAACCTCAAATTTCAAAAAAAATCGTGGGGAAACGACACCAAGTCAGTACCCGCAAAACCAAAAGTTTTGGGAAAAGCAGGGAAGCGACGCTTAGTCGATACTTGCACCCCAATCCGTGAGGAAGCGACACTCCATCGATACTCGCAAATCCAGACCGCGAGGAAGCGACATTCCATCGATACTCGCAAAATTGAATCAGCAAGGAAGCGACATTCCATCAATACTTGCAAGACCATTCAGCAGGGAGGCAACATTTAGTCGATACCTGCATTTTGAAAACCAAAACCCGGCTATAAACGCCAAAATTCGGCTATAAACGCCAAAACCCGGCTATAAACGGCAAAATCAGCTATAAATGCCAAAATCCGGCTATAAACGCCAAAATCGGCTTTCATGCCAATAAAACAAAACTTGGTTTTCAAAAATGTGACTTTCATGCCAAAACAAAACAAACAACAAATAAAACAAAACTCGGCTCTTATGCCATTCCAAAAATCGATCTTAAAACTCGGCTCCTATGCCATTCCAAAAATCGGCTTTCACGCCATCCAAAAACTTTGGCTCTCATCCCACAAACAAAAAAAACTTTGGTTTTCACGCCATCCAAAAATTCTAGCTCTAATGCCATCTCAAAAATTTTGGCTCTCATGCCACAAACAAATTTGGCTTCCATGCCACAAAATAAAATTTGGCTTCTATGCCATTCCAAAATTCGGCTTTCATGTCATCTCAAAATTTTTGGCTCTAATGCCATTTCAAAATTTTTGGCTCTCATGCCGGAAAACAAACTTTGGTTCTTACGCCACAAAATTAGGCTTCATGCCGTTCTAAAATTTGATTCTCAAATCATCAAAAAAAAAAAAAAAAACCAGGCTTTTTGCCACAAAAACTGGCTTTCATGCCCAAAACCAACTCTTTGACAAAAGATTTTCACAAAATGACAACCTTTTGATCAAATTCTCAAACAAACATTCCCATCAGCTTTTACTCAAATTTGTTTTCATCAAAAAAATGATTTTAAGTGCAAAGAAGGGGAAACAAAATATAGTACCAAAATTGTTTATACATGGAGGTACCAAAAACAAAAAGAGAAGAAGGAAAAACAGTTTGTTACAACTCAGGAGCTCAATCTAGCATGGTCTTCAACCAAAGGTTCAACTCCTCAAGCAGACCCTTGGCCTTAGCTTCCAAAGTTTTCAGGCAACGCTTCTTCAAAATGTTCCCATAAAATACGGCCGAAGGCCGCGACCCATCTGCAGCACGAGGAAGTTCTTTCCAGAGGACCTGCCACTGCTCATACTCCTGAGTCTTCCTCCGAACATTACCTTCAGCTTCCTCAACCTGGCGAACGAGAGTCCCTTCCTTGTCACGAGCCTCCACAATGGCTGTCCATTTGGCAGCTGCTTTTTCCTCCAAAAGCTCAAGATGCTGCCTAGCCTCGACAACCTCCTTATCAAGGCGGTCCAAGTCTTGCTTCAGCCCCATGATGGATAACTCGGTAACATTCTTCTCCCGAACGACCTGCTTCCGAGTCTTCGTGACCTCAGTCAGCTCAGCTTTGACTTTGCTGGAAGGCTTCACAAACATCTTGTCAAAGAAGTCACCATCTAGGAAACTCTTGGTCTCAGTCCACTTGTTCCCCAAAGTAATGACTTCATCAACAAAATCTTTGGGGCTTGCAATGTCCAGACCGACTTCTTCGCTATCAGCAAGGATGTCCTGTACATGCTTGATCATTCTAAAGCCAGCTTCCAAGTGACCTGAAGAGAGAGTCTCAACCCATGAGCTCAAGACAGTCTTCAACACCTTCTTTGCGTACTGAAGGTGCGGCGCAGATGAGGATTCGCCATGCTCTGGCTCCCCACTGCCCATGTCATGCTCCGTTGGAAGAGTAATCAGTAAACTCTTCCCAACCGAAGAAGCTGACTCATTGAAGGAATAAGAAGCCCCTACTCCTAGATCAGCCGCATGTATCCCCTGTTCTGGCCCTGAGGAAGACGAAGGAACTTCCCCTGCTGCTTCACAATCTGCCAAAGAAAAGACAAAAAGATATGAATATAATCTTGTCAAAAAAAAATCAATATCAAGATTAGTATTGCAAAAATCCTTCTTCGACGACCGGCGGAGTACTCTCTGCCTCTCTAAGCTCATCTGAAGCATCGTCAAAAGTTGCATCCATGGATGGCTCGAAATCGTCAGAATCCTCTGGCAAGTCAGCTAACAAGAAAACAAAAGCTACATGTTGGCAAATGACAGCATAAACAAAAAGAAAAAAAAAAGAAGCCAAAGTAATCATACCAGGTGAAGGTTCTGGAACCACTCCAGAGTCCCTGGGCTCTTTCTCAGATGCCACGACTGGATCCGTCATCGCCTCATCGACCGAAACCTCAGGCATCACCAAGTCATCATCCTCTGCCAAAAAAAAAAAAAAAAGAAGGAAGCAGAGGATAAAAAAAAATCTCTCATAAAAGAAGAGAAGTGGCAAAAGAAAGAAAAATGATCATACCAGTTGTCTCCTCTTCTCTGCTCCTCTTCTCCGGAGGCTCGTCAGCATCCTCAGACACCTCCTCAGCAGTGGTGAGACGAATTTCAAGATCAGAAGGACTATCATGCCGTCTCATGTTACAGCGTTGTCCTCTCCTCCTCTTGCCTCGACGGGTCAATCTGTTCGACGATCCTGCCCCACTTTCAACATCAGGCCTCTCATTAGAGTCCTCACTGGATGGTCTACTTTTCTCGGTAGACTCCATGGAAGCCTTCGTACGCTCTGCTTGTATCATAGCATCGATCTCGGCCTCCTCCTCCTCCAGCTGTCTCGAGACCTCACCAGTAATCCCTTGTGCAGCTCCTGATCTGATGATGTCCTGCTCATTGAGAAAGCCTATCTTGTGCTTCTCTCTAGAAAGGAAGGCTAAAACTTCCTCCTGACGGACACCATCCGATTTGCCAAGACCTTTCCCAGGAGATTGCTTAACATCGAGCTCTTTCTTGGAAAGCCCCTGGTACATTGAGAAGCTCTCCACGAAGCACTTCGTGAAGCCAGCAGTCCGGAAGGTGGGCAGCTCATGATAGGAAATCATGGCTGTAGTGTTCTCAGCACTGTAAAAAGCCCATGCATTCCTCCTATCCTACAGACCTCCAAAACGCTTCACCATGCTCGAAGGCGCTCTAACAATGCCTTGAGAGAAGCCAAGCTGCAATGCAAAACGCGAAGGGACATACGGTTGGATATCGACGAAAAGATGTCTGCGGTACACCATCGTACCAACCCGTATATTGAAGTGCCATCACTTCTCCGCATTTGTCAAAGCATAGTGTCTACCCGACCCTGCCCTGGTCGAATCACGGGAGACACCAAAGTCAAAAGCCTTCTTCCGCAAATTCGGAGAAAGCTTCACTAAAGACTGCCCAATCTCGACGTCCCTAAAACGTCGGATCCTCAAACGGGCAGACAAAAGAGATTCGGAAATGGCTGTCCCTTTAGCCAAACGAATCATAAAGGGATCTTCGTCCTGTGCAACTCCCAACTGATGGAAGTTAGGACAATGGTATACATACCACGAATAGAAGATGTGGGCAGAAAATACCCTGTTCATAGGGAACCCAAGCCGAACTAGGAAAGCAGCAGCCTGTAATTCGGTGCATAAGTAGGAGTAAAGAGCAGGTACCAAAGCCAGCCGCTCTCCAAACGCCATTTGACAAGCCGGAAAAATACAATGCGGCCTGATGTGCGTTCCATGTCCTCCAGCAAAAACAGCCTCACCCAGCCAATAAGTGAGGTAAACAGCGAGATCTCTCCGCAACGCAATGTCGGAACAAATGGCATCTGTGCTTGCGAAGAACTTCTTTAAATCTTCTCACATAGCGGCAATCTTCTTCAAACTTGATGCTTTGGCCCTAGCATCTTGGGCCATACCATCAGAAGACTCCCCGCTGTCAAAAAAGTTGGAGCTGCAACTCCTCCAACTGCTGCATCTAACTTTCGAGCCCTCCTTCTCCTTAAAAAAATCATAGAAGACGATAAGCTGAAAGTATGCAAGCCTAAACTCCTCAAACTGTTCCTCAAGGACGCTGTCAATAGGCATGAACTCCTCATAGAGTTTGGCGAGGATAGGCAATCCGGTGATGGCACTCAGTTCCTTCAAAGAAAAATCAATCTCACCATTCGTCACAATGAAGGTGTTGGTTTGTGGAAGGAATGACTCCAGCATGGCCATAAAAGCCTCATCGGAGAAAACGACGGTTTGCCGAAAAGCGCGAACCGCATCAAAAATCTCGGCCTCCCGCAGAACGGCCTCACCAATCTTCAGGGTGTGATTAGTCCATGATTCCCAGCTCAAGTCAGCACTGAAACGGCCACGAAGTCGAAAAGGCTTCACCCAATTGCTGCCGTCACCCCGAAAAATGCCAAGGCCCACCAGTCTCAAATCGACCGATGGATTATCAGAACCTTGGTAGCCACTTGCTGGCATCAACATGTCCATACGGACAGGTGGCTTCTCTGCAAAACTGGAAGGGCTGCCAACAAAAACCCCGGTCTTGATCACGCTAGTCCTCTTCACCCAGCTCGGAGGATCTTCCCTCTTAGGGCACGTGGGAGAAAGGCTCAAGATCGAGATGGTCCAATCAAAAGTCGACCGGGTAGAAATAGTTCTCTCCTCACCATCTGCTATGTAAGAGAACTGAAAGCGTCTCTTTTGGTATGTCAAGTCGTCAGGGACTGCATCACCGAAGAAGAAGGTAGGCTTGAGCACAATGCTCTGATCGTCCGTAACCCAAGGACGGTTGCTTACCATGATCTTGTAGAATTCCTCATCTTTGAGAGCGATCAATCGTTATCTCATCTCATCACGATTAAGGGAATCGCATTCTTCCAAGTTCTTCTCGACAAACTGGACCTTCTCCCAAGCCTGTCGAACTGCCACATTATAAGATCTGGCAGACCGACGAGGTGAGTCAGTAACAGGACCTTTACCCTTGTTCGTTCTGGAAGAACTACCTGCAAAGGAAGGAAAAGCAAAGATCAATCATCATCAAAATGACAGAGTTTTGCTACAAAGATTCTAGCAAAATTTTGACATGGTTCCGGGGCAATTTCGAAGAAAAGGAAAATACTCTGAAAAAGACAAGAAGCCTGAAGATGAGCTCAACATCGCTGTGAGCTCATAGTCAGTGGAGAATTCTCAAAGAAGGTTCGAACTCAACATCGCTGCGAGAACGAGCCAATCTCATTAAATTTCCGCAAAATTTGGAAAAGAGCTCAACATTGCTGCAAGCTCCAAAATCCAAAAATTGCAAAGTTCCTCAAAATCCAGCAAGACCGAGAAAGAGCTCAACATCGCTGTGAGCTCAAAATCCCAATACTTACAAAAAAATTTCAGGTATGCATCATCATGCTTCCAAATCCGTTTACTAAAAAATCATGCATCAAAGAATATCATCATGCATTAGATGCTAGGAAAACCTTGACCAAAGTTTGACCAATTCCAACCCAATTTGGTCAAAACCAATCAAACTTCGTCCAAGTCCAAAATCATGTTGGCTTGACCTAGAGACTCTAGCCTTCTATCTTGATGCATCAAAAAAAAAAAATGCATGAACATGTTGAAATTGTATGAACCTCATTATCATGGTGAGCAAATAAACGAAAAAAAAAAAATTTTGGCCCACTGCCACGTGGCAGGCTGTCCGTACAGCAAAGAAAAAAACAACAGAAAAAAAAAAACGCTGAAAAAAAAAAAAGAAATCAGCGTGAAAAAAAAAACAGAAAAAAAAACGCTGACAAAAAAAAAAAGGAAAATCAGCGTGTGAAAAAAAAGAAACAAAAAAAAAACCGTGAAAAAAAAAGGAGAAACACGGTGAAAAAAAAAACGAAAAAAAACACGGAAAAAAAAAGATGAAAACCGTGGAAAAAAAAAGAAGAAGCACGAAAAAAAAAAAGAAAAGAGAAAAACGTGCTTGGAAAAAAAAGAAAAAGAGAAGAAAAAAAGAAGAAGAAGAAAAGAAAAGAAAAAAAGAAGAGAAGAAGAAAAAAAAAGCAAAGAAAGAAAGAACCTACTTCTACAATGGAGTTTCTTGTGGAGGAAGAAAACTTAGTTGAAGCCATTGATGGAGAAGAAGAAGAAAAGCTTGGAGATCCTTGAAGAAGAAAAAGCAGTTCTTATCTTGCAGAGCACTCTTGAAGATTTCTTGCAAACAAAGAAAGCAATGAAGCAAAAGAACCAACCCCTCTTGTTTTTATAGAAGAGAGCAAACCAAAAGAGGAAACAAGGAGAAATAAAAGACGTAAGTGCTAAAATTTAGCTACTTTCCCAAAAAAGAAAGTTATTTTGAAAAATCTTTCCACAAAAGAAGGAAACTTGAGAGATTCTCTCCAAGTAAGGATATTTTTAGATATTCTCTACACAAAAGAGATATTTTTAGATATTCTCTACAAATATGACACCATATGAGATCTAGGCCATCTCCAAAGCCTAAGGTCCCATGGGTTAGCCCATATGAGCCAGGTTTGACCACCTAGGCACTAAAAGTGGCTTTTAGTCAAAATATTCCTCTTACCAAGAGCAAAAAAAAAAAAAAAAAGTGTCCCATGCCTCTTTTGAGTTGATTGGACCATTCAAAAAAAAAAAAAAAAGAGAGAGAGAAAGAAAAATAAAGAAAAGAAAGCCTCATGAGTTTCCAAAAACCAAACCATTCAACCTCATGAACCAAATTAAGCCAAACTCTTGAAATTGACATTCCACAACAAACCAAACCTTGGTCCCCTAGCTCGCCACATACAGCTTGTTAGGTCACAAGACCAAAACCAAAATCAAAATCCAAACCAAACCAAAACCAAAAAACCAAATCTGACCCCCCAACTTGCCACATACAGCTTGTTGGGTCGCAATGTCAAAATAAAAAATCAAACCCCGACCCCCTAACCTGCCACATACAGCTTGTTAGGTCACAAGGTCAAAAACCAAAATCCAAAACCCAAAATCCAAATACCCCATGTCATTTTCAAAAACTTTGCTTTGAGATGGTACGTGATCCCTCTCACTACCATAAAATTCCCCCGGAAACTCAGAAGGCTATTCAAAAAAAAATGCTCAAGACTCTTGGTCAAGTCAGAATCTCTCCTCCAAGTTTCTCTTCGAGGCACATCGACTCCAAAAAGCTACTCGTTGCTGTACCTCGAGGGGGCATTTGTTGACACCAAAAAAGTCACTATGTCTCCTCAACATCAAGAAGCCTCGTAAAACTTTTTCCTCCTACAAAACAGACAAAGCTACCTCAAGCATCAGATCTTGTGAGAATCAGACAAAAACTGAAAGATCCTTCAAGACAGCTAAAAGAAGGGTACACCTGAAGTTTCTGGCCATTCCGACATCGTTTGGCCTAACTTCACTTCTCCGACAGTTAAACAAGCGCTCCTGGCCGCGACATCATCAAAGACACCAAGATTTTGATCAGAGCCTACGGATGACTCCAGAATGTCTCCAAAGAACTCCATGCCAAATTTCAAGTCAAACCGACAACGTTTGACCCTCCATCAATGCTCGAGTAGAAAAATCAAGCCTCCCGGCGGCGAGAACCACCGAGGCCATCACTCATCAAACAAAACACATGAGTGGCTTCAACATGCTTCCAAAGGGCTGCACGTTGAATTTCAGGTCATTCCGACAACGTTTGACCAGGTTTCGACGCTCCTAGAGAAAATCAAGCCTACCGGCGGCGGAGCACCCCGGGACCATGACATCCAAAATAGAGCTAACGGGTCGTCTCAAAATGACTCCAATAGGCTCCCAATCAAATTTCAGGTCAATCGGACATTGTTTGACCACATATCAAAGCTCGGCATTTTCCCCGTAGTAAAATCAAGTCAAGCATCGACGGGACTCCAAACGGCTTCAAAACTCAAATAAAAGCTCATGGTTGGTCCTGTCCACTGCTCAAGAAGCTTCACCTCAATTTTCAGGTCATTCTGACGTCGTTTAACCCAGTTTCGACTCTTGATGGAAAATCGGCTACAAAGTCTTCGGCTTTCCCGAAAAATGGGAAACTTTGTGCTCCGGTTTTGCGTGGGTTCTCGTCAAGTTTTCTTCAAGAAAATCAAGTCAATAATTGAGGAAAATTTTCAAGAAAAATATAGAAGAAATAAGGAACAAAAAAGACAGAAAAACGGCCGAAAACGAAGCTCGGCTACCAAAAGGGCCAAAGCCCTATGGTCACCGGCGACCTTGGCCCAAGGTCGCCGGCGACCCTGGGTGCATGGTTGCCGACGACCCTGCAAATCCGAGTCGCCGGATTTCTCGCCGGAGGGCCCGTTTTCTAATCCTTTTCTCGTTTCGAGTATTCCTGCCTCTGTGATTTTCTGAAAATCCAATCTTTGATGCTTGAAAACCACTGATCTTCACCGACATCTTGGATCCGCCGTCAAAAGCATGAAATCATCACCGATCACTCCAAGATCGCCAACCGGCTGACCAAGAAAGTATACTTTCTGTTCGACCGATCGTGAAATCGACAAGACAGATGTCACCGGCCCACCAACATCAATCAATGTCTAAAATTGCGTCGCAATCCGACATCAAACAATGTGTGGATCCACCTGTGATGATCACAAGAAGAATCTCAAAAGACGCGGCGCGGCCCGCGACTCTTCACATGCCCTGGCGACCACTTAATGTCGCTAATTGACCCGTCTATGACAACTTAATGCTGTCATCAACTCATTATTTTGTACGGCCCAATCAGATTCAAGCATTTGGGAGTTACAAATCCAAGCAATCATGGCATTAAACCCATGAAACTCCCATCATCATGAAGATTAAAGGCGATTAAATGCCCACTACCCTTCATTGGCCAATCACAAGCCATGAAAAAGGAGTTACAAAATCAAAGAATAAAAATTTGTAACTCATCAATTCTCTCATCATGGCCATCAATGCCCATAATCACCTCATGGCTACCAAAAGCCTATAAAAGGAGGTCCAAAAGAAAAAAATAGAGATGAAAAGAATCGATACACACATCGACTTGAAATTCTGCACTTGCACACTTGCATTCTTCTGAAGAAATCCATACAAAGTCCTGCTGCTCTGCCGCAAGAAACACCACAAGGTGATCAAAGTCCCTTGGGGGGCCACCCCCCCCCCCCCCCCCCCCCAAGGTCCCCTCCTTCTACAACATGGCCTAAACGCGGCTTTTCAACCCGTTTACTAGGTTTTTCATTGGATATAGGACCTTCTCTTGGTCCTTGTCCTTTAAAATACTGAGGTTAGGAGCCAAGCCGAAGAATCAAAGCATCAACCGTTCTCATTTAAAGGACGATGGCGAAGTCCATACATGACTTGCGACCGTCGATCTCAACGTGTCCCCACAATCTCCTAAGAAGTTAGATTCATTTTCTTCCTTTTCTATTGTAGTTTGTATTTTTTAAAGAGACAAAAAGAAATCACAATTCTTGTCTTTCATATTTGATGAGTTTTGTAAAATCGCCTTTCACGGCAAAATCGCCTTCCACGGCAAAAAAAAAAAAAAAAAAAACGCCTCCTACGGCATTCTCAAAAACAAACTTGTCTCTTTTCTTAATATTTATGCAATTTGAAAAGTTAGAAAAAAGGATTGATTTTCTTTCTACTTGTGAAGGTGGATCTCTGGATCATCACCATTCCAAATTCCAAGTAGAAAGTAAATTTGGCATAGCCGTATAAAAATGTTGATACCTGCGATTTCCCTCGTCCACTGAGACCCAGGTCAGCCCCCGGGGTGCGGAAGGAGAGGACAGAAACCTCCGATGGGTCCATCACTCATCTTCTTCTTTCTTCTTCTTTCTCTGTTTTTCATTTTTTTTAAAAGTTTGTTGTTGTTGCCATTTCAGGTGGAGGCAGTGTAGCTTGTAGGCAGAGTGAATAGAAGAGAAACAAAAGGGAGAAGAGGAGGGGGAAAGGAACAATGCTGGGTCCCATTCAACGTCCAGGTATGTGGGCTCTGTTTTCCTTCTTTCATTTTTCTTTATTTTATTCATTTGTTTTTGATAGCTGCTGCCGTTTGTAGGTAAGGGACGAGTGGGTTAAGGAGAAAAGGGAGGAGAGAGAGGGCCAGGTATGTGTTTCTTCTTCGTCCTTATTTCTATTTTGTGGTCCCTCTTTCTTTCTTTTTCTTTGTTTAGATTTTTTTTTTTTTTTGTACGCTGGTTGCAGAATGGGGTTTTGGGCTCGGTTTTGGACATGGCCGTCCTGTAGAAGTGGTGAACGCGGATTGTAGTGGTGTTTCGAATTTGAAATGGTGGATGGGGCTTGTCTTGGTTGTGAAATGAAGATCCTAATTCTTAGTCCCTCCACAGGTGGCTTGTTCAGTAATTAACTTGGGCAATGAATTTGGGTACTGCGAGCGAGGTTCGGAGGTTCCATGCGACTGGGTGAGGCTTGAAAAGATCAGTTGGTGGGGCAAAACCCATTGGTTATCTCGGTCAATTAGGATGAAGTGGGGTGATTTTTTCAGTGACTGATACATTTTTGTGTCATTCATTTTGCTCTCTTTTTTTTTGGCAATTTTGCGGCATATCTTGTTGGTCTTGTCGTTTAATATGTTTTGTTGTTTGTTGGCTCACTCTCGTTTTATTTATGTTCTGTGCTGCCTTCTTTTTCTTTGATTCCCTCTCTTCTTTTTTTTTGTTGTGACGAATCCACGTGGGATATAGATTAGAATGTGATTCGTCTCAATATATATATAGGGGTGGTATGATGGTGATGAATAGAGTGTGGTGGTTCTGATCATGATGGGACAAGGGCCATGGTGGTGTTGTCTTGGTTTGAGTGGGGATTTGCTTCACTTGTTATGTTATATATTTTTTATTATCATTATTTTTAGTCTTGGTCATCGGTTTCACTTTTGTTCTTGGATTGGTTTAACTTGGGATTGTTTGGTCAATGCTTCTATATTTTAATGTCTCTCTTGGGTTCAACTTGGCTGCTTTGCATAGTATTTAACATGAGATCTTTTAAATTTCACCTAGCCACTCAAGCGTTTCGTACTTGCCACATCTCATATGCGCTTTCTTTTCTTTCCAAATTGCAGGATGATGAAGACAAGGCTTGCTTGCAAGAGGGCCCCGATGACAATTGAGTCAGTAGAGGGTCCATCGGGAGAGCCGGGGAGTGTCCCTTTAGATATACTCAGGGAGGATCCTGGAATTGGGTCTGCTGAGGAGCCAGAGACGGATCTAACTGCTGCCCGCCCTAGAAAAAGGCATAAGAAATCACGAACTACGGAGGATCCCCACCTTGCTGACGAGATAAAAGCGGGCAAGGTAATTGTATTTTCTTTTCTTGTATTGCCTCTAGTCATTGTTTACCTTCAACTATTGGGCTAATGATTGTGATGCTTCTCTTAATTTCAGCTTGTGGTGGGATGGCTAAAAGTGAAAAAGTGGTGGACGGTGCTGCCAAACACTCTGAAGGATCGAGTCCGGGCCATGGGTCTCGGAGAGTTTATGTCAATCGTTGCTTTTCGCCATGATCTTGCTCTTATTAGTGCACTCTCGGAGAGATGGAAGGATGAGACTCATTTTTTTCATTTCCCGACTTGCGAGATGACCATCACCCTTGAGAACATAGCGAGATGTTGGGGTTTGAGGGTGAGCGGTTTGCCAGTTTCGACTAGTATGGCAGATGCTAATCTTGAGCTTGTTCGGCCCTTGCTTCAGCGTTTGTTTGGTGCCCGGCCTTATCTTGGCTCTAGCCAGATTGACATCGAGTGGCTGTGGGAAGCCTATGGTCCGGCGAGGGCAAGGATCCTAGACCGTGAGTATTCTAGCCTTGTCTTTTTTTTTTTTTTTTTTTTTTTGTAACTCAAATTCGTTTGTTCTCTTACTCACTATTGTCTCTTATGCATTCCAGGTTGGTCTCGTGATCAGATAGAGTTTTTAGCCAGCCATGAGGCGCAAATGGAAGCCGCTGGAGGTTCATCAATCAGAGGTGGAGACAGCGGACCTGCCCTGACTACCAACGAGTGGGCGAGGACGGGTACGACCGATGCTATTCGTCCGGGTGCCGGAATGGATGGGGGTGAGGGCGCGGCTAGCGGTTCCAATGATGAGCAGTATATAGCACCCCTGGATGAGCTACTTGCATCCGATGATAGTGATGATCCGATGGACAATGGGGGTAGCGAGGATGAGAGGAGTGGCAATGGTGCGAGGGCCGAAGGCGATGAGGGTGGTGGTGATGTTGTCCCCCCTACAGGTAAATTCTCAAGTTTATCCTTACCCCTCGTTGTTTGGGTGGCTAACGTTTATAATCCCTTATTTGCAGAGTACGAGTGTAGAGAGGTACCCGTCATGGGTACTATCGTCGGAAGAGAGTGGACATTCCTTGTGAGACTTTCTATGTGACCACTGAGTAGGCAGCCATGACTTCAATATTGTTTTCCGCAAATTGACGAATATTATTGACTGTAGGTCTTTGTCAATTTGGCATGAAAAAAGGGGACCCGACCTGAAGTCTCATTGAGACGTCCTCGGTTATCATCGCTAGGCAAGGCGAGGATGAGAGTCTTCATGCATTCCTTCTCTATTTCTTTGGGAAATGTTTATTTGCGAACGCAACGGGCAACAGAGTGTCTGGTACCTCGCTTAGGTTTGTAGATGATTTGAGCCGAGTAGGTGATTATGCATGGGGTGCGGCAGCCCTCACCTTTCTCTTCCATAGCCTGGATGATAGATGTCGCGTGCAGAGGGGCCACAGAAGTCTTCGGGGTTTTGTCCCAATCCTCCAGGTAAGTCAATTTTCCATATTTGTTAATCTTTCGCTTTGAACATTTTGCCTCACTAATGATTTAATTGTTTCGAGACTGGTGTGGATGTGGGAAAATATCCTACAGTGTCGCCTTGAGCGTTTGCCGGTGCGGTTAAGTCTTGCTCCCCGGGCGGCCCAGTGGTATCCGAATGCTACTATGCGGGGCTTCGTTGACATATGACCTACAGAGCTGGCGAAAAGAACCAAGGATTTGAGGATGAAACCTGATGAGCAGGGCTATCGCTTTATCTTGAATGAGTTGATGGACCGAGAGGTAAGTCATTCTCTCTATCCCTCTTTTCCTTTGAAGTTATCAACTTGCTTTGGAATTTTGGCGAGAATCGGCCACCCTTCTATTTCAAGTTACTAACGGTTGACATCCTTCGGGGTTGTGCTTTCTCCTCTTTTCAGATCATTTGGTGTCCTTACCAGGGCGGCCCTGATGATGATCTAGTGGCAGTACGAGAGGGGGCACGTCTATTCATGAGAGATATATAGTTACACACTCCCCAGATCGTTGTTAGGCTCATCGTGAGTCGGGTTGCTCCCCAGTTCGGACGGCATTAGGTTGTCCTACCTCCTGAACCTAACATGAGTCATTCATATAGGGGATGGGGCGAAGCAATATTTGGTCATTCTCACCCGCACCAGCCTGAGATTGATGATTGGTACGGAGGGGGGAAAGTGCTTGCTTTTGGCACAGATGAAGAAGCATTGGGTGATTATGAATAGCATTGGAGGGATATCATGCACCGGTACATACTCCCCGAGTCGTATTCTGGCGGGTCTTCCTATTCTATCCGAAATTGTGCTGAGGTGATGGAGACGTTGCTGTCGCTTCTGGTAATCAATTAATCTTTACTTGTCTAGATATGGTCCCCTATTCTTGATTTGATCCAATATGTTGTTTTTTCTATTTCAGACGACCTCCTCTGCTAAGATGTAATTTCGAGGGACACACCCGTTAGGCAATGATTTAAGCAAGGTAAATTTCACCAGGTTTATTAACTGTATTGTCTTATCCTTCTCTTCTAATTGTACCTACTATGCCTTGTGGCAGGGGAACTCTAGGAGAGTGGCATCTGATGTTGAGGCAGCCCTTCATGAGGAGGTGTTTCGGTTGAAAGAGCTGGTGAGAGAGAAGGTAATATCTGTTGAAGTTGTAGCCTAAGGATTGGGGAGTATTGTCTTTTGATGTCATGCATGAAGGCATTCACTTACCGTGTCATGTTATTATTTTATTTATTTATTAATATTATTATTTTATATTATTTTTTTTCTTTTAAATTCCAAGAAGCCATGACAGCGAGGCTACAGGTAGTGTTGACAGCTAAAGAGGCATGGAAATCACTATTCCCCATTCATTGTAGAGGTAGCATTTTGAACCTAACAATTTCTTTTATCTTATCCGATGAGATCTTGCAAGAGGAGCTAAAACAACGTGATGCTGTCATTGATGCGCTAGCAGACACCTCTGAGGTACAAGGTCACTAACTTAGTTGTTCATTTCGAGTTGATGTTTATGGCATCTAGTTGTTGTGCAGAGGGACAGGGACTTGGCCACATCTGAGGCTAAAAGGATCAGGTTGGAGGGCGAGCTCCATACACTGCGAGTTGAGATGGACCAGCTGCAAGTTAGTGGGGCTTAGACTTTTATTGCGTTCTTTTGTACAATGACTGATCCCTGATCGTTTGTTTTTGTGATCTTCCAGGTGGAGGCTCGTAGTGAGTGTGACAAGGTGCTTACTGAGAGAGATGCTTCAGAGGCACAGGTATGAGGCTTACTCATGTGATGTTTCAATCTTGATTCCTCGCCCATTGTTGATATGGTTTGTAATCCTGTGATATGTAGGTTGACGAGCTACGTGCCAAGCTTAGGAGCCATGAGGCCTCTATGCAGGTGAGGGTCTTTCCTCCCCTTTTAAATTTTGCGTTTGCCGCTGCAAGGTTTGTTGAATATAATGTTTCCTTAAAATGTCATCTTGCAGAGCGGTGCTATCGTTGCTTCTGCTCCCTCGCCTCTCAGCTTTGGCGAGGAGAAGGCCTTTATTCATTATCAGTATGCTTAGCGCATGGATCACATGGCGCAAGGTCATGAGGAGGTGGTTACTGCTTTACGGAGGCGCCTCGATCGATATCGCCGGAGGGCGGAAGAGAGAGGTTATGCTTTTTCGGACTCGATCCGAGCCCCTTCTCAGCGTACCCCTGGTCCGTCCTCATTTGCTTCATCGGTTCGTCATAATGGAGTTGCTCCACAGGGTTATTATTCTCCGATTGATTTCCTAGGGATGCATCCCTTGTGTATCCCTGTTCTATATTGTATTCATATTTGTTGGTCATGTATTTATGCTGTTACACCCCATCTTTGGCTCATGGTGGGAGCTCACATGTATTTGACTTGATGTGTATGTTGTGCACACGTATATTATGTATGTATAGTTGAGATAGTGTGTTTGATGTCTTAGAAGTGCTATAGGAGTGTGGTTGATTGATGAGGAGTCATTGTGGGGTGCCGAAGGAATATACGAAGTGTCCCTTTCACAGTTAACAAATCCTTATGTATCCAGAAATTTTTCGGGGTCCAAAAAACAAGGGGAAGTGCTGTCAAAATTTTTCTATAATATCTCAAAATTTGTGCTCTGAGCACGAATCTCGTAGGAAAGATCATTAGTGATCATGGGCGGCCAAAATGAAATCCACATAATGGACTAAATGAATACAACTTCATATTAATTCCGAGTTGGAGACATGTAGACTTAGGGTTCTCAAACATTGGGGAGTGCCTGGGCGTGTGACATTTGTGACCTAAACAATTCTACGTTTTAAGGCATCCGTATTGTCAGCAATAAGTATAAAGTCGGGAGCTCAAGATAATTTCACTTTCAATATTACAATCATATGTGATGTCATGAAAGTTGTGCATAGCATACATCTATAATCAAATTCATCACTAGATAACATAACAGACATAATTCATATTTTCCCAGTTTGGTTATCATAACTTTGATCTTTTCGAGTCATGAGGAATTGTGCACAAAATAGTTCCCGTAAATAATAAATAAATGCCCCAGCTTGTGGGACGTTAAGAATATAATCAAGGTTGGTTTCCCTGCAAGGTCTCAAAACAAACTTATTAGTTTAATATTTTTAGGCCCCCTGCATAGTTTGGCTAAGGTGGCATTTTCCTTCTCGGTAAAAATGCCAGGGGGGCATTTTGGCACTCAAGCTTTGAGAATAACAAGATTGAATTCATACCTTAGGGGATATATTTTTTTCTGCATCCAACTAAAAGTCATTAGTAGTAAAAGCGTGCATGAGGTGAGTGTGTGTGCAACCTAGTGAGTGCTCGTGGCAATTGTGTATGCGATGAGGACCCAAGTTGGGAAGCCATGTGAGATAAACATTTATTCATGTGTATATATAAACAAAAAATGCCCCAGCATAAGACTAGTGTCTATTCTGGCTGTGGGTGAGGGTGTGAAAGGAGATTAGCTTCTCGATCCATGATTGTCACCTAAGTGGCAACACGGTCTTCCCTAACTGTCCTTTGGAGGTAGAGCCCTCACGGGCCCCTTTTGTAGCTGCTTAGTCTTTTCGGTTGAACTTCGAAGAGCACCTGACCACATCCGGGGCTCATTTGTGAGTAATGTTTGTGTGTGGCGTGGTGAGTCACTGTGCTACCTTAGTGTCGTGGTTTTCAACCACCTTCTGCTCAGTTTTCCTGATAAGCACCCATGTTAGTCTAGCAAGCCTAAGATTTTTTTTTTTTACATGTGACTGTGCAATGCTCGGGTCCCTTATGCTTTCTAATTAACCCATGTAACGAGCATTCGGCCAATGACTCTCAAAGCAGGTGGCTTTAGGGCACTAAATATGTAAATATACCTATAGGCTTACTGGCTCGGGCTAAAAAGGTTACAAACCCGAGCTAGTCACAAAATCTTTATTGTTTCCGAGACTCCTAACTAGACTCTCTTTTTTTTTTAACATATGACTGTGCAATGCCTGGATCCTTTAAGCTTTCTAATTAACCCGTGTAACGAGCATTCGGCCAGCGACTCCCTAAACCAGGTGGCTTTAGGGCACTAGGTATTTAAATACCCCTACGGGCTTACTGGCTCGAGTTAAAAAGGCTATGGACCCGGACTAGTCACAAAGCTTTATTCGTTTTTCTTTTCTTTTTTTTTTCTTTTGGCAAACTGTCTAGAAGCTTTCATGACATGGGCAATCTCACCTACAAACCTTCACATTGGATGGCTTTAACTGTACGGAATCTGTGTAGGGTAGACTCGCCATTTTGTGTATTTTTGGGTGTTGGTGTGTGTTCGAGTTCCAAGTTTGATTAGAGTGCATCTCTTTAGTCCTTCTACGGGATTTCTACAACTACGCTAAGGAGCAAGGAGGGTCATACTCCGTGAGAAGTAGGGGATGGTCATACTGTGTACCTTTTCAAGTACATAGCGTTCCATGGATCGGGGAGCTCTTCCCCTTCTGCATTTACTAGTATATATGCATTACCAGAATATGCTTCTTTAATTACATAAGGGCCTTCCCGATTGGGTCGTAACTTACCTTTGGGATGCAGAAGCTGGGATGGAGCGATGCGCTTCAGGATGAAGTCGCCAACTTTGAATTTCCGTTCTTTGACATGTTTGTCGTAGACTCTGGTGATTCTTTTCCGATATACTTGTGCATGTTCTGCTGCCTTCATTCTTTTCTCATCGAGTAGGTCTAGCTGAAGTAGCAATGTTTCTTTCCTCTGGTCTTCTGTCATATCTTTATCTAGCTGGATGCGTAGTGACGGGTGATGGACTTCGAAGGGAAGGATTCCTTCCATTCCGTAGGTCGAAGAGTATGGGGTTTCTCCTATAAGAGTTCTTATGGAAGTCCGGTACGCCCACAACGCTTCAACCAAATGGTCTGGCCAATCACTACCTTTGGCGGTTTGCACAATCTTCTTGATGATCTTCAGTAAAGTCTTGTTGGTTGCTTCGGCTTGACCATTTGCTTGGGGGTAATATGGGGTTGAATGATGCAGTTCAATGTCATATTTTGTGCACAACTCATTCATTTGTTGGGATATAAACTAGGGTCCATTGTCTGTTATGAATACCTTAGGGATGCCAAACCTGGCTATTATATTCTTTTTAATGAATTTGACCACGGAGGTAGCCTTAATATTAGCATATGCTTATGCTTCTACTCATTTAGTGTAATATTCTGTGGCTGTCAATATGAATGTCTTATTTTGTGTGTTTTCTAGAGTAAGGGCTAAGGGTCCTATTATATCAAAAGCCCAGGTCGAGAAAGGCCATAGAGCTGTGGTAGGGTGAAGGGTTGATGCGGGGGCATGAATTAGGTTGGCATGCAGCTGACACTCTTTCCATCTCCTAACATAATGGACTGAATCCGACTCTAAGGATGGCCAATAATAACCTAAACGGATGATCTTCTTAGCTAACATCTGGCCATTGAAGTGTCCTCCGTACTCTCCTGAATGTGCCTCTTCAATTATTTCTTGTCCTTCTTCTGCGGTCACACATCGTAGGAGAACTCCACTGAATGATCTGTGGTACAGTAGTCCCGTGACTATAACATATCTTTGAACCATTTCTTTCAACACTTTTTTATCCGATCGGCTGGCATATTCAAGGATGTAGCCATCATGTAAATAATAGTACCACGGGGTCATCATCATGTTGTATGCAAGCTAGGACCTCTTCTTCTGGCCTAGCGTTCTCTTCTTGATTGGACTCTTCGGCCTTGACTTTTTTACTCTTTTCCTTCGAAATTTTCGGCAGAGTTTCGGCAAGGTTCCCTTTAGTTAGATCTATCGGTCTGACGGACGGCAAAGCTAGCCTTCTAATCAAGAATTCTTCGGAATCTTTGTCGACAGGGATCTCTATGATGGAAGCTAAGATTGCTAATGAATTAGCCAATCGGTTCAAGGCTCGAGGAATGTAGAGGAAGGAAACCTTCTTGAAATCAGACATTAATTCTTTTGTTTTTGCATGGTAATATGAAAGCTTGGGGGCACTGACCTTCCATTCTCCGGCTATTTGGGAAATAACAACTTTGAAATCGCCGAAGACTCTCAGCTTCATGACACCTAGGGCCTGGGCCTCTCTTAGCCCTGCTAGCAAAGCTTCATATTCCATCATGTTGTTGGTTGCTGGAAATCCGATCTTGTAGGCCTTTGGTATGACAACCCCTTCCGGGGATAATAGCACTACTCCGACTCCTTTTCCATTTTGGTTCAAAGCCCTGTCAAAGTACATGGTCCATGAATCATCATCCTTAACCTCTTCAACATCTATAAACAAATTACTTTCATCAAGGAAAGTAGTTCTGACTGGCTCGTTCTGAGGCAAGGGGAGGTGTGCTAGATGGTCAGCGATCGCCTGTCTTTTCATGGATTTTTGTGTAACGTAGGTTATGTCAAATTCGACCAGGAGCATTTGCCATCACGCGACTCTTCCCGAAGTGACTGGTTTCTCAAAAATATACTTTAAGGGATCCATCCTTGCTAGAAGTTTGATGTGATGGGCCAGAAAGTAGTGTCTCAATTTCTGAGCTGCCCAAACTACGGCTAAGCAAGTCCTTTCCATTAGGGAGTATGTCCTTTCGTAGGGTAATAGAGACTTGCTCAAGTAATAAATAGCATTCTCCTTATGACCGGTTTCATCATGTTGCCCCAGGACAACACCTATCATAGATTTTGTCGCTGACACATATAAAATGAGAGGCTTGTTTTTTATAGGGGGCCTTAGAATGGGAGGACTCAACAAATATTTCTTCAGATCTTCAAATGCCTTCTAGCAGTCGTCATCCTAGTGGTATCTTATGCCTCCTTTTAGCAATTTGTAAAATGGCTCGCATTTTTGGGAGTGTTGTGAAATGAATCTCCTGACGAACTGCAATCGTCCTATGAGGCCTTTCAATTCTTTGAGACTCTTCGTGGGCGGCATTTCAAGGATGGCCTTTACCTTAGAAGGATCAACTTCGATTCCTCAATTACTTACCATAAAGCCCAGGAGTTTGCCAGAGGATACTCCAAAAACACATTTCTTCGGATTCATCTTCAATTGGGTGTCCCTAGATCATTGAAGAACTCTCCTAAGGGCTACGATGTGATCCTCACGGGTTTTGGATTTGATCAGAATGTCATCTACGTAAACCTCTACACAATCGTCTATCATGTCATGGAATATCGCCACCATGGCTCTCTGATAAGTGGCACCGGCATTCTTCAAGCCGAAAGGCATCACAACGTAGCAGTAGGTCCCCCAGGGTGTAATGAACGATGTCTTCTCTTGATCCTTTGGTGACAGCTTGATTTGATTGTACCCTGAGTAACCATCCATGAATAATAGCATGGCATGTCCTACGGTATTATCAATAAGCAGGTCATTGTGAGGCAAAGGGAAATCGTCTTTGGAGATGCCCTGTTCAAATTTTGAAAATCGATTCAGACGCGGACGCGTTCGTCTTTCTTCTTTACTGGGACTATGTTGGCGACCCATTAAAGGAATAATATGACCCTAATGAATTTAGCTTGGTGGAGTTTGTCGACCTCCTCTTTCACTTTCAGGGCAATGTCGGGAAGCATCTTTCTCAACTTTTGTTTGATGGGTTTAACATTTTCTTCTAGTGGGATTCGGTGCTCCACCATATCGGGTGCAAAACCGGGCATATCATTATAATCTGATGCGAACACGTCCTGATATTCTTTAAGATCCCAAGGATTTTACTTTCTTCGTCAGATTCTAGGGATGCACTGATTTGGACATGTTTGGGTCTCTCATCCGTCCCTACGTTTATTTCCTTTGTCTTTTCAGCAGCTGTTTGTGTCTCTTCATCAAATTTCTTGATTACTCTCCCAAATTCCTCAGAAATTTTGTCATCCCCTTCTTCGGTGTCCACTAGTTCGTAAACGCCCATTCCATCATTGATGTTTGTAGGTTGCACTAAGGGCTCGGGCTCTGGAATGACGGGCAAAGACTCACAGCCTAACTTATCAATGTTGGTCATAATCTCCTCTAGCCGGGACCGCTCTACCGGAGGTAACTTCCATCTCCGCGGATTACCCATATTTTGATGAGGATTAAAGTCTTTTACTCCTACGGTTCCTATGTTGTTGGGTTTTCTATTTTCTATTTTTTTTGGGTTTTTGGGATTTTCTAATTTTTTTGGATTTTTGGAATGATATGGCACAGGTGGGGTTGAAGATGGGCTATCTACCAAGGAGGATCCTCCTCGCTGGCGTAGCCAAGCAGAGGGGCGGTATACCACTTCGTGGTTGTTTTGGTCATCGGCTTCCCAAACTTCATGGTCTTCTTGAGAGGGGTCTTCTCGCCAATGGCGCCAGGCAATGGGCCAATATACCACTTCCTCGCGGGTAGGGTCTTTAGTTTCCCATGTTTCGTGGCTTTCTCGGAGTTCGGTAATCAGCATTTTTTTTTTGGGTAAATGAGTTGATTTGCTCATAGTCAACATGTTGCATGATAGGATCTGGAACCATGGATTGACAATGCAGTCTGCATCGTCCACTTCTTCTGGTGAATGGAGCTCTCTCCGAGTGCCAAAATTTGCTCGTAGATCCCACTTTCGGACGACACAAAGTCTTCCCAATCTTCAACTAGAATGGCCTTACCTTTATCGTTTGGATCCAAATTGTAGCGTCCCTCTCTAGTCGGTGATGTGTTGGGATCCAGAGTTTTATCGTGTCTTATAAAGTGTTCATCTAAAGTCCAGTCCTCTTGTTTACATCTCATATTATTATGCGCATCGTACCCTAACCCTTCTGCTTTTACTCTAGGATCTGGTATGTAGGGGTTGATAATACCTTCCCCGTCCTTTCCTAGTCCAAATCCGGGTTGATATCCCATTTCCTCATCAGAGTCCATCCTGGAGCTTGACTCTTATTGTCTATTGTTGGACTTTGAAGGGGGGAAAATTCAGGAAACATATTTTGCATGGGGTCAATATCCATTAAGGAGATGAGAGGGTCAACTCTGTATCCGTGAATCTTGACCTCTGGCGTCATGGGAGCAGGCTGTAAGGTCGGGAGTATTTGGAGTTCTTCCGGTTCAATCACAGGTGGGTCCCCCATCCTTTTTATGATCTTGCCTAAGTAGGGGAATTTGACACATTGATGCCTGCTTGACATGACAGCGTTCATATGATTCAACCATCGGCGTCCTAAAATTAAATTGAAAGTGGCGGGGATATCCATGGTGTAAAATTCTTCTGGCATCGAGATCTGGCCTGCTTGTACTAATAACATAACTTTTACACATACTATTTTCTTATTTCCATCATAACCAATCACCACCATGGGGGCTGGAGTCAAGTCTTTTGTTGTGAGCCCTAAAGCTTTGTAGGTTTTCAATGGGCATATGTTTAATGATGCGCCAGTGTCGACCAAGGCTCCTGACATTTCCTTTCCTGCTAACTTGACTGTTAAATGTAGGGGAGAAGTCCTCACTTCAGGTGGTATGTCTTTTAGCTCTTCTTCGGTACACGTAACGGTAGGAAAGGGAGTTCCCGGGGCTAAGGCTGTGATGGTAGTTCTCAACTCTTCGGGAGTTATGCCTACTGGGACTTACAAGCGCGTAATAGCCTCAAGTAATTGTTGTTGATGTTTAGGTGAGGTTTTAATCAAGTCGAGGACGGATACCTTAGCCGGGATCTTCGTGAGGTGTCCTAAGAGATCATATTCTATCCCCGTTTCTATCGAAGTATGAGCTCTTTCATCAACTATCTCCTCAACCTGAGTGCTGGGGTTTTGTGAGTCCGGATCTTGAGTAACCGAGTGAGGAGGCAATCGGGGAGGACGGATTCTTCCAGATCGGAGATGAGCTTGAGATGCATTTGCATCCGGGTGAGGATCTAATCCAGAATTCGCAAGGATTGGTGGTCCTTGGTTATCTAGTTTATCAAAATTCACTTTGTAAAGGTCAGGAGAATCGACGATCGTGTCCATTCCGGAATTATAGATTTTGAACTTCGTCTTCCCATCCCATGGCGTGACGTATTTTCAATAATCCTCCTCTTCAAAGAAATCATGGCATGGTTGACTATGGTTTATCCTCCCTTGGGCTGGGGTATCAATATATTGGTGTTCCATCATGGCGATGTTTATCAGTTGAGTTTGCGGGGTTTGTCCAGAGGTCGATGGCCCATGTTAAGGTAGCAGGTTTGCATAAATCTGCATGTTTGGAATATTTTGTGTTGGATTAGTGGTTGCGTTTTGATTAGGAGGGGCATTCTATGGGTCGCTCATGCCTATTGGCCTAATATTGTTC
The DNA here is from genome assembly GCA_028538565.1 of Umbellularia californica. Taxonomy (NCBI): domain Eukaryota; kingdom Viridiplantae; phylum Streptophyta; class Magnoliopsida; order Laurales; family Lauraceae; genus Umbellularia; species Umbellularia californica. The sequence goes on along the minus strand of JAPQWN010000005.1, from coordinate 33,919,734 downwards.
CAATCGATCCTACCTTCATCATTAAGGTCATAAATCAAATCTCTAACTGTGTAGCATTGGGTGAGGTCATGCCCCGGCACCCTATGGTAGGCACAAAACTTGGTTTTATCCAAGTGTTCTGACCACGCATGCGGTCGTTCTGGCGGGAGTCGAAAGGCTTTCTGATTTAGAAGAGACCAGAAGACAGCAGTCCAAGGTTATGGCAAGGATGGGTAGCTTGTTCTCTTGGGTTCGAATTTCCTTTTATTCCCATTGTTTGTATTATTTTGGTTGCCATTGTTGTCTCTATTGTAATTGAAGGGAACCATACCGTAGTTGGGTTGAGGATTCGTGTTCTAATTTGGTGGCGGAACTGTTGAATTCGGAACTGATTGCATGTGGTCAGGGTTCTGATTTTGATTCATTGGGGGGCCTTGGTTCCTTGGTGGTGGGTCATAACCTTGATTGTTTCTATGAGGGTTTCAGAAGTTTTGATTGTTCCGCTGATAATTCTGGTTGTTCCTTTGATAATTCGGGTTACCACCCTGGAAATTGGAATTGCCATTTTGCCCCTGATTTTGGTGTTGGTTAAAACTGACACTGTTATGTTCTTAGTACGGTCGGTAAACCTCTTCTTGATTTGAGCTTACCTCAGGGGTTGTGCGGCTTTCTGGTTAGGTAGTTGCGCCTGTCCTACGCATGTTTTTCTTATGGTCAATAACGGTGTTTAATACTCCTTCGTCCAAATTCTATTTCATCCTGGACAACCTAAGGTACAAGCCACTCCAACTAACTACCACCCCGATCGTCATTAGAGCCCTCATCGGATCCTTCATGTTTGATATGGCCATTCTTACTTGTTCCTCTTCTTGCATATTGCAATCCGATCGTGCAAATTGATTTTGCCATCTCACTGCGAGTTCCTCGTAATCCTCGTTATTCTTTTGTTTGAGGTTCGCTAAGTCATGCCAGAGGGGTTTGTTTTTAGTCAAGTGCTGGTATCGTGCTAGAAAAATTTCTATTACATCCTCGAAGGTATTAATTTCATCGGAGGGTACAGACGTATACCAAGTTAATGCTGTTGGAAGTAGGTGGGCCTCGTGGATAGATTTTCAAAACTTTTGACCCACTTGACTCAGGGATCGAGTACTCATAAGGCCATAAACCATATCTAGGATGCATAACCCTCAATCTCATGATCATGTACAGTAAAAATTATATCTAAAAGATAGAAACAAGCAGCACTAAACATCCATAACAATCCACAATATACAAGGAGCAAATCATACCTTTGGAGCCCAGCAGTGCTCTAATGGAGAACTTGATGACTTTTTTTATGTAGAACTCTTCTCCAAATAAAATCAAAATCTCCAACACCTCTTAGCCTTCCACGCTATGACCTGAATCAAATCTCTTTTCTCAAGAAGATTGGTGGAATCTTCAAGAGAAAACCGAACTAGAAACTCCAAGGAGGTAGAAGAGGAAGAGATGAGAGAGATGTGCAACAATTGCACACAAAAAGGGCTGGACATTTTCTCCAATTAGATAGACGTCCAAGAGGGGTTAATTCCCTTATATAACCTTGCAAACCTCCTCTTTTCCTAATTGAAATAGAAATTTCACTTCCACAACAATTAGTAAGTATACTATTACCACTATTAGAAGTCCTACTTCAAATAGAAATAGTAACTTTCTAATTCATTCCTTTTAGAGTTCAAGTAGGATTAGTATCTTTCTTTTAACTTGGGCTAACGTGGGGACCACTAGGGATTCCATAGAAAGCTGGCTCCAAGTGGAACATCGCGACCCCACATCTCATGTGCAATCCAGGCCCATAGTTAATTGCAAATAACACCACTATATAAATACAATTGCACTCCAGTCTTAGGAATAAATTGCAATGAAGACCCTAAACTTCCCAATTACCACAAGTAGGCCCCTCTATCAATATCCATGGATCAATTGGAATAAATTTGTCTCTTCCAATCTTAGTTCCACATCTTATTATCCTTGAGCCCCAATTAATCACTGTGATCATCAGCACCATCCAATTAACTCTTAATCGAGATGGGTGAGCACTTACTAATGACAAATCCATTAATTGGCACAAGGGGATAATAGAGATAGATTCCATCTTGATCATTCAATGTTCCCACAGTCCTACTACCACATACCCAAGACACCGAGGTGTTGACCTACAGTCGGCCTCACTCATTGGTGACTAAAAGCAAATGAATAAATAGAAACTTGAGTTGATTAATGTCTCAAGATTGAGAGCCTATTGTTAGGGAATTATGAGAGCTAACCTTATTATTGAGACGGAATTCCATAAGGTGCTTATCATGGTCCTTCAATACATCCAATGTACCAGCACCATGATCCAGAATCTTACATTCTGATGATCGAGAAAAATCACACTATCTCATAGTGATCAAAGTGCTGCAACCTTATCAGATGAGATGCCCATCTCATCACTGGTTGTGAAGCTATTTAAGTATAAGATTTGTGACTTATGTCTCTCGTATGTGGATCTCATCGATACACATATATCACATCTAATATACTAATGGGACCCGGTTCAACTCATGAACCATTATGTCATATGTATTGGTCATGTGCATGAAGTAATAAAATAACATTCATCTCATGAAAGTAAAGCATAATTTTATTGATAAATAAAGAAATTAATCAATTTATCACATCAACTGATGGATTGAGTCCATACAATCTAACAAGTGCATCCCCCGTTAGAGATTCCTGAAAATAGTTTATGAGCATAGAGTCATTGTCAGCGATCGCATGACACTTTTTGTAGAATGAAACCAAATGGTCATGAGGGTCAGTTGTCCCATCATAAGGTATGAATTTAGGCACTCTGATAGGGAAAGGTGACCTCTCCTTTTCTTCATTTTTGGTAAAATCATAGAAACCTAGCTTTCTTCCAGTCGAGCTCGAGGACTTCTTCTTAATTTCATTTTTAAGCTATTCTACATTTTTCTACAGTTCTTTAAATGCTAAAGGATCTAGGTATTGGATTGTCTGTGGTTGTATCCTCCTTGCGGTCCTAGTGGGGTAGAGGCGTAGGCTGGCTCTTGAACTGCTTCTGGGGATATGGTTGTTGAATAGGATGATAGTTTTCATTCAACTAAGTTCCTCCATAAGCGACTGACTGTCCTCTGTATTGATCAACCATCGGACATAAGGCGAACGGTCGATATGCCTGTTGATAGCATGGCTCATTTCCCAGTTATGTTTGATAAGAATTTCTAACGCCCGAGGGATTGATAACCTGAATGTTTTGGATTGGGGGACCCTAATCTGAGTTAGGCACTTGGTAGGTTGGGGGAGTCTGATTTTGAACAACGAGAGAGGTCCTCTCGTATTGAATCGGCTGGGGATATAATATATCATTGCTAGCCGTCATAGGGTTGTAATTCATTTGATTGATTGGCGGAGGAGTCATTACCTGGAATTGAGGTCGAGATGCCTCACGTTGTTGGTAGACATCTGATGTTCCCATATGAGCCAAAGGGTTTTGGTGTGAGGTGTTGGATGTCGCCAATTGACCCGGGTTTACTAAGCCATGACTCGGCTATCGATATAGATTCTCGTTTATCGCAAGAGTCTGGGATGGTACAATAACTCTAGAATGGGTAGTGATAGGTGCATCAGTAGGCATCCCGTACTGTGGGATAGAAGATTTGATCGGCTCGGTTTGACTGATTAGGGAAGAGTAAGGTATAACCTGTGAGACAACGGGGTCGTTCGCCCAGAGAGAGTGATCTCTTGACGAGACATTGTCGTGGACCCTATATCTTATAACCTGGCCAGTGGGGCTAACTAGGTCCGTGTAAGTCACTCCTGAATGTGAGGAGAATTGGTTTTCCGCTGACGAATGAGATGGGGTAGATATGTTAGAATGACTTCTTCCCATTGTAATGGTATTGACCGGGAGTGGGCCTCCTTCGAAAAGGGACCGTCTTATTTGTTGTGGGTCATGACTCGAAGTTGCTAAGGACCCATCTAGTACCCTTGATGATTCTATATTTTGTGGTGTTTGGTGTGATCCACCAGTGGTGCGAATCAACAGTGGGGGAGAGAGGGGTTGAAGATCGAACATCCCGAACGTATAGCCCTCCATTTGTGAAGAAATATTTAGATGAGAGTAGAGAGAAGGAAGGGATGAGAAAAGCACATTTTATGTTGTTTGGTAGTGAGTGTTGGTGTAGGTTTTTTTCTTATGATGTAATGGGGGAAAGCTTAGTGGATGGTTCATTCGAACCTCAGGTTTAATTTCGGACTAAACTCATAATAACCCTAAACTGAACGGGACACAGACATCTGATCATTGATTGGATGTTCGTGTCCAACAATAAAACTGCAAAAAGACCCAAATTCGTGACAAGACAACAAAAGAGGTCCCATCACGATCGCCAGGCTGTCGGATGTCAATTTCGACCCCCCCCCCCCCCCCCCGCCCCCATGGGCTTGGGAAATCTCCATTCATCTATATATGCTATTTAAATTTTACATTGAAAATGAGGATTCCGACTACCCTCAAAATCAACAGATCACGAGCGCTAGCTACGGTAACGGCTGTAACACCGTTCTTCGACGAAAGCCAAAGAAAAAATGGGAGAAAATAAATGAGTGGGTTCTTCCTCTCATCTAATGTGCTACCGGCAATACAACGGTTGTCTTGTCACATGGATTTGGGTCTCTTTAATATAGGGTCAATTCAGGGTTACGAGTTAAAGTCCAAATAAGGTTAATCCTCACATAGTAAAATCATAGTATATCCAAGTAAAATAAAATAATTAAAATAAAGGAAATAAAAAGGGGGGAGGTGTCAATTATTTAAGAAGAATCTCGGCCCCATTCCCTGGTGCCCCCTTCGAATCCCTTGGCAAAATAGGGTTTAAAGGCTGACTTTGCAAACAAAAATAATGATTCAAATGAGACTTTCACTTGTGATTTCTGTGTTTTTCGTGTGCGATACACGAGTGATAAAAGTGAAAGGCCGATGGGCCGAAATTGATTGGAGTTGGCTGATGGGCCAGTGTTTGTTTTAAGGTGGCCTATGGGCCGTGATTGTTTAGAAATGTGTGCGAAATCATCCATCTCATCTCGTCATTCTCATTTATTCAGTTGTAGAAATCAGTTCTTCATTCCCTTTTATCATTAAATTCAATAAAATATCTGGCACCTGAGGTGGAGGAAGAAATAAAGGAAAAATATTTTTGGGTTTATTTTGTTGGTTTTATAGTTTTTATGGATTTTTTATTGGGCTAGAAAGGCCCAACTAGGGGATTTTACTTGGATTTACGTGATTAATGCTTTATTATTGATCATAGGATTAACCCTAACCTAAGGTTCAAGACCGCCCACATCGGCTCTCCTAGTCCCTTAACGGAACAGGAAAAGTGATGGGACGAAGCCTAATGCTCTAATCTATCTAATAGGGAAACCCAATCTAATGCTAGGGTGTAAATTGTCTAAGTTTGATAGCTCCTATGTCTAAACAGCTTACTAATTTTGATTTGTTTTGTTTTAAGTTGTGGTTTGATTAAGAGTTATTTAGAGGCCGATTAGAGATGTCTTGAGGTTCTGTTTTAGTGTGTTAAAGGTTCTGGAGTTTCGGGTTTTACTTTGAATGATTAAAAGGTGTCGAAACCAGCAAAATGGGGTACGGAGGACTTGGGCGCACCTGTGGTGGCGCCCAAGTGGCTGCTCTATATGGTTCGATTATTTGCGATGGTATCGGCTTGGTTTTGGAGTTTCGTGGGGTTTTGATTGATGTAAGTTTTTGTTCTAATGTTGTCTTATGTTTTTGGTTGGTTATTTTTAATAGTCTTAAGTCTGGAACTCAAAACGTAACTAGAGTTCACAATTTAGTCCAAACAGGGGACTTGGGCTCACCTGTGTGGACGCCCAAGTGGTTCTATGTACTTGAGTGGTGATTTGATGTCCTTCTGACTTGATTTGAAGTTCCGGATAGGTCTAAGTTGATCAAGGTTTTGATTTCAAGGCTGTTGTTGGTTTGGTAAGGGTTTTGAGATGTTGATTTTGGTCGAGATTTGAAGTGAGTTAGGATGCAGTGGTCCCGGGATTAGGATGGGACTTGAGTGCTCCTATGGTGGTGCCTAAGTCTCTCTGGATGACTTGGGCGCACCTGTGGTGGTGCCCAAGTGTTCGGTTCGTGTTTATCTCTTCTTTCCGTTTTTGGGTTGATTTGAGGTTGAACTTTTATGATTTGCGGTTGAACTTTTATGGTTTGATGTTCTTTAAATTAAATGTATTTCACCGTGTTGTGTCGATTGGAACTAAGTTAGGTTTCAATTAATTAGATTTCTTAGTGATTTGGGGAGACTGGGTGCCAAGAGATTGGTGCCTATGTGGATGTTTTCGTAGCTTAAGTTGGTTTGATCTTTTAGGTTAATTCAGGCTTTTGGCTTCAGCTGTTTCATATCGTAAGGGTGTTTTAGTGTGTTGATTTGGGTCGAGATTTGAAATGAATAAGGGATTCGGTGATTCCCAAACTAAATGTGACTTTGGCACATGTATGGTGGCTCCTAAGTCTCTGGGATGACTTGGGTGCATCTGTGGTTGCTCCTAAGTGTCTGGGATTATTTGGGCACACCTGTGGTTGCTCCCAAGTGTCCGTCCAGTAGTTTGTTATCTTCTATGGTGTTTTTACGTTAGTCTGGGGTATTTGATTCTGGCTTCTGTTGGGAGATGTTTTTATTTTCGAGATTTGATTGGTATATTGTTTTGATGAGGGTTTAAATTAAGAGTTGGTGATCAATGTTTGATTAAGGTTTGGTTAAGGTTAGGTCAAGGTTTGAATTCTGTTAATTAAATTTTGTTGATTAGGGTCTTAATAAATTGGAGCTTGTTGATTAGGTTTGTTAATCATGATTTTAGTTGGGACTTGTTAATTAGGGCTTTGTTTAATTAGGAGTTTTATTAGGAGTTGTTAATCAGTTTTAGGGATTTAATTAATTAATTTTATGGGTTTTAGTTGGCTGTTTTAGTTAGGTGTTTTGAATTAACTAAGTGTTTTAAATTAGGGTCGGTCAAGTTTATTAATTTACTTACGCATGAATGGAATAACCTAGGATTATCTAGTTAATGTCTAGTTCGATAATTCTACTATTTCTTTTATTTATTTTTTTGTGTTCTCTTCTCTAATTACTAAAGAGCAAGACAAGAGGAGAAGTGTTTTATGATTTTGTGATTTTTCTTGCTTTTTTTGGTATTTCTATGGAAAAGCAATGCAGTCTAACCTAAAGAATAACCTAGGGTCCTCTACTTAATGTCTATTCTTTTTCTTTTTATGTACTTTTCTATTCCTCTTAATTTTTTTTTTTGGTGTTCTCTTCTCTAATTACTAAAGAGCAAGATGAGAAGGGAAGAGTTTTATGATTTTATAATTTTTTTTTGGTGTTTTATGCAAAAACAATGCAAGCTAACCTAAAGTATTGATAATTTGATAATTTGAAGTCTAGAAGTTCAGCAGTCAATTGAAATCATCACAAACATGGAACAACAAATTAAACGAGACACAAAATGTAGCAAACATGGGTCGGAGATCAATCCATGGATTTGGGCGCACCTACAGGGGTGCCTAAGTGTCTCTACAGGACTTCGGGGCACACACAGTGGCGCCCAAGTGTTCCCTCTGCGGGTTGTGATGTATTTCAGATTTTTAACGATATCCCAGTGTGATTTCTTACAATTCGCGACTAAGTGCAAGGTCCTATTGTGAATTATTAATATCAAAAATTCCGGATTTGAAGGATAATAATGGGAGGACCAAGATTTGGGGGATGAATCCTTTTGCAGGGACTTGGGCGCACTTACAGTGGCGCCCAAGTACCTCTATTTTCCTTCGTATTTTTTCCTTCTTTTCTGGCAATAATATTTTCTCCCCTTTTGATTCTTTTAATGTTCTTTACAGATCTGAAGGCTTTGGTATCAACTTGTATGGGGATTGGCTTGAACCCAAGAAGCAAAATGCATACGAAATGGAAAATCGGGACCAAAAGCCTACTTCAAAGACTTGGGCGCACCCACAGTGGCGCCCAAGTGCTTTTATGTACTTTTCTCTTCCTTTCAGCAATATGCTTGGTCCCTTTTTGGTTCTTTCAATACTTTTAACAAATCCGAATGCCTTGATATCAACTTATACGAGGATGGACTCGGATCTACAAAGCAAAATGCACGCGAAATGGAAAATCGGGGTCGAAACCCTAACTTTGGACTTGGGCGCACCTGTAGGGGCACCCAAGTACTTTTCTGTGCTTTCTTTCTCTTTTGTTTCTTTTCTTCAATGCTTTTCACGCAATTTTGAACAAAAAGTCACAGATCCGAGGGTCCTGATATCAACTAGTTTGAGAATGAATTCGGATCTGAGAAACGAAGTGTAGGAGAAGCGAAAACTGGGGCTGAAACCTTGCCCTTAGACTTGGGCGCACCCACAATGGCGCCCAAGTAGTCTATTGCACTTTTCTTCCTCAAATTCAGATTTTTCCCAATGAAATCGATATGGATGCAAAATCTATTCTAATCACGAGTTCGGGATGATGAAAATAATGCAGATCTACAAACTACAGATGATCCTAAGCATGTTTCTAATGATGAATGAATACTAAGTATCGGATCTGCTGTAAAACACTACTATTAATGAAAATCTACAATGTATGGATGGTCCTAAGTATGTTTATAACTACCAATGGTGCTTAATACCAATCAAAAGAACTAGATCAAGAAATACCGGTATGGGTTGCGTCTTTCAAGTCTTAGATCGAAGCTTTTGTGCAAATATCCATGGCTTTTGGGAGGTTTTCTCCATTGCTGATGTTGAACACCAGAGTGCTCCTCCTTCTCCTTTCTTCTAGATCCAAGGCTCTTTATGGTAACTACTCTCCTTTTCTTCCTTTACTTCTCTTTTTTTTCTCTCTTTCTTACTCTACTTTTTCTCTCTTTTTGGTAGCCTCTCCTTTGCAAAAGTAGTATAAGAAGTCTATTTATAGGGATTTTGGCGTGGAGGAGGGGCTAGGGTTGCTAGTTGCATGAGTTTCTAGAGTCTTCACGCAAACCAAGGTAAGTTGGAGTTTTTGGGGACTTGGGCGCAGATGGAGGGGCGCCCAAGTGGGTCCCGATGTCAAGTTTTGAAGTCCAATGGGTCTACGGTCAAGTTTCGGATTGTTTTTGAGTCTAAACCGAGTCGAAACTGTGAAGAGTAGAGTGAGTCATACCTAAATATACATCAAAGTTCATTTTTAACATGTCTGGGGACCTGGGCGCACCTGGGGTGGCGCCCAAGTTGGTTCTAGGACTTGGGCACACACACAGGTGCGCCCATGTCATGTCTTAGGTCAAATGGGCTCGGGGTTTGGTCGTCCTATATATCGTCAGAAAGCTCCCGGAACATAGAATCTTTTGGTCTATACATCATAGTGATTAGAGTTCGAGAAATAGTAGTGATATCTGGGTCAATGACTCTAGCCCTTTAAATCATGTTAATCACATCGCTCTTAGGCAAACTAAGTGTAATCCCTCTGGGATCCACCTGAGTGTGTTCTATGTAGTCTGGAAGGGACTTGGGTAGTGTTGTAGCCTATTCTTTGTATGAGTAGTGGGTTGGACTCGAGATCTCGATGCAATTCGGCCTTTTCTCTCACGAATTTCTAGAGACTGTTGAACTATGTATAAAATTTTCAACAAGCATCTTCATCGTTATTAATTAATATTAATTATACCATTAACCATTCAATTATGGGTGAAATGGGGGCACCGTTATATATGACAGGTGTTTGAGGCTATCATAGGGGGCCAAATAAGGTGTCTACAACGGGTCTTCACCATTTGGCAGATCTGAGGAATGCAAAGTTGACCATGCGTTGATCAATGCCCTCAATGAAAAATGAAGGCCTGAAACTAACACTTTTCATCTTGAAGGAGGTGAGGCCACAATAACCCTGGAAGATGGCTCGTATCAATACGGCCTACCCATCGATGAAAAGCTGGTTATAGGGCGTGTTTGGTTGACCAGGGCTACACTTGAAGATACATGTAGGAAATTGCTTGGGGTGGAAGTAGACAAGTCAACGTATCTAAGGGGTGGGGTAACTAAGCTTGCATTGGATACAAAAAAAAAAAAAGCAAAAATGAATGAGCAGCCCGTGACAGGCGGCCAGGACGAAGAAAGGTTTGCCAGAGCATACTTGTTCTGTCTGGTGGCCTCACAAATATGGACGTGTAATTCAGGAGCACGTGGACATGCTTATTTGCTAGAAATCTTTGAAAAATTTGAAAGACATGCCTAGGGTCCCGCATTCTAGCATGTGTTTATCGAAACATGACACAGATCAAGGACCGCCTGAGGACTATCACCAGTCCTCTTCAGTTACTCCAGGTATTTGAAGTAATTTGGAATTGAAGCTGAATAAGATTTCTCTACCTTTTGCTATCATACAAGATACATTTATAGCATGTCTTTGCAAATTTAGATTTGGGCCTATTCATGTACAGCCGTGGCCAGTGTACAGCTGGAGGCAGTCCATTTCGAGTTTCCAATGTACAAGATGTGGCACACTATCTTAGAAAGAAAATCATGCACCACCACAATTCAAGATCGACAGAAACAATTAGCCAAGGACAGTTCATATGGAGAGGTACTGTTTATTGAGTCCGTGTATTAAAATTCCAAGAATATAAATGTGTTGTTTTTGTTATTTACTATTACAGTTTGAGTGGCAGCCCTACAAGAGATGGATTGAGCATCTCCGAGATGGGGTAGACCTCTGGGATGGCAGATATTTCATTCAACAACGCTATTGATATACTACTGGATAATTGAACGGTATAATGTCGACCGCATATACAAGCAATTTGGCCTGGTGCAACCTATTCCGCCACCATTCTACCAATGGGATATAATCAATAAAAAAGCATCCCAGGAATGTATGGTTAAATTGGATCTCACATAACAATTGGTATCAAAGCCATACCTCATCTCTAATCATGTTAGATCAGTTATTTTGTTCTTATCTTTGCATGAGATGCGAAGAGGATTATATGACCTCGACCCAAGTGACCTCGATTAGTGTTAATTTAGTCACGTGTTAGTTCTAAGCGTGATTAGCGAATTTTGGTTAAGTTGGGAATAGAGTAGCTTTTGATATAGCTTTGGGAATTTTGAATGCCTCTGCCATTAGTGGAACCCTTTGGGGGTTCCTCTTTGTAACCTTACACGTGATTGGGGGATTATTCGAAATTCCGATATTTGTATTCCAATCTCGTTTTCACTCATCTTGTTAATCCCTACAACTTTCGTCTTGATCCCGTGCCCGTCCGGAACCCCGAAACCCGACTTTCCTAGCGTTCAGGGCAAAACAATCATTTTACACTATATCTGGGCACGAGATTTGATATCCCCGAAACCCTTGAAATTTTAGAAACTAGATATTTCAGCGATTGTTTTTCCTTGATTCGTCGAACTTATTCGAGGTCCCGAAAGTCATGATTTCAGCCCCACAAGATTTCTAGTGGTGGAGCCCACACCCCATTTGTATAAAAAGGAACCCATCTTCTTATTCCTTCTTTCCAGCACAGAATAGTCACCCAAGCTAGGGTTTTCATCTTCCTTTCCTCCCTCTTACTCTTCCCTTCACTAAATCACCACCAACCTTACACAAAATGAGAAATGAGTGTCATCATCTTCTTCCTCTCCACTAAAGCTCTCTCTTGATATTATTGGTGGAGAAAACCTCCCATTCCAAGACTTTCCTTGAGCCAATCTAGTGTTTTGAAGAACTCTCAAGTAAGTAATCCCTTCAATCTTTTGGATATGTATCCTAGCCTTAGGCAAGCTCCATTTCCTTTACTTCAAACCCTTTCTTTCTTGTTTCTTGTTTTGACCCATTTAGGGTTTGTATTTCTTGGGGTTTTTGTTTGTAGATTGAACCTTTGGCTTGGAAGGCTTGACTAGGGCTTGATTGACTTTTTAGAGACCCCAAGGCAAGTGGATGAATGGGTATTGGAGTGTTAAATGGTTTTTATGACAAATAGGATTGATCTTGTTGTCTCTATTAATGTTTGTTTAAGTTGTATTCATTGTGAAATAAATGCTCATGAAAGGGGTTTTGTTAGCTCATTTATTGTCATGGTAATGTAATTTATAACTCTTTGTTTTATCTTTTGTTTATGGCTCAAATGAACCTTGAGATAGTTGAGTTTCCTTTCTTTCTCTTTGGTGATTGAATGTGGAGAAGGAGATGTTTGGGATTAAATGTTCATTGAAGTTTTGATGAGAGTTTTAAGTAGTGTTTGAAGAGGTTTGATGAGTGATTATTGGAGGCAAGGAGGCCTTTTTATTGCAGGAAAAATGTGTAGGAGAAAAAGGGAAAGAAGGCCAGAATGGCCATTCTAGAGCAGCAGAGTTTGACTGCCCGCTCGAGCGCGCAGTCAATCTAACTGCAACTCGGGCAGCAGAATGACTACCCACTCGAGCGCGTAGGCTGTCCGCTTGAGCGGACGTTTGGCCACTCGAGCGGGTAGACTTGTTGTTTGCCCGTCTTCCAGCGCAGTTTAGGTCCGCTCGAGTGCACCCTAGTCTGCTCGAGCGCACCCCCTTCTTGGGCCTAGACCACTTTTTGAGCTCAGGAAAGGTTTCTTTTTTTAAGGGAGTCCCTTGTGTCGGGGAGATTTAAGAGACAATGTATGAAGCCCGTTTGAGAAGGAAACCACATCACAAAAATTCATTGAAGTTTTGGAAAATCTCCAAGGTGTGTAAGGAGCCCGGAATGTTCCAAATTCATGGAGTACCAAGATTATATTGAAATCGACATACGGGACCCCTATTCACCTTGAAGTGGTTTTAAATCCCAACGTTTATTCCGAAATTTTGAAAGTCCAATTTTATTGCATTGTTCCATGAATTTTTATATACATTCCTGAAAGTGTTGGAATAGTATTTTAGTATTTTGCTAGCCCGGTTATACTTGCCCGAAACGAAATGTTATTTGTGCCTTTGAGCACTCCTGACCTGCCATTTATATTCTTGCACCTGATGTACTTTATACATGTCTTTATTTCTGTGATTTGACCTATGAGTCGACACCACTGAGCTTGGACAACCATGTTGGTCTGATCCACCGACTTGGAAGTCCCCCTCTTATCCCACCAGCTGCAGTTTGGATCCCACTACCCGGTTATTACCGTGGTCTTATCTTGATACCCCGGATTGCTACCGTGATTCCTGATGCCCGGCTCGCTACCGTGGTCATGTCCCGTATGTTATATGCATATGTATATTTCGTTGAACCTCCTCACCTCACGTGACTGAGATCAACGCGCTGATATGCTCTTGTCACTTGGGTGATAGAGGACTTAGCTTCGTATGGTTGCCACCTTGCTTGTTTCCTGATTCCTTAGTTACCTTTACATGTTTTATACTGCATATATGTTTTTCATTAATGGTTCGTTTCTTTTATGAAAGTTATTGTTTAAACAGGTTTACATGTTTTCCAAGGTAAATTCAATTATCATTTTATTGTTATATCTTTTCACGCATCTGTCAAACCGTCGTGTTTGACCCACATTTTGGTACTCAAATCCAGTCGTCGGTTTCCTTGAGGAGGTGCATGAGGTGGCGGTCAGTGAATCGCAGCGTTTAGTGGAGTGGCATGCTGATGATGTCGTCTAGACATTCGGCTATTTGAGTTACGTAACATTTTGGGTTGTGAATAACCATTCTTTTGGGAGTCTACACTTTGTTTACATTGGCCTTTGTTGGCCTCTATTTGGGGGATGTAATTAAATGATCTTTTGTTTAAACTTCAACCTTACTTTTAGAAAGTGCTAATGAACATTGCTCATTCTGATACTTGTTATTCATATGTGTCACCAGTCTTTTTATTATGGAAATGAATCATATACTTGATTTGCTACACGCTTCCGCACTTAAACAAAATATTTATGTTGTTGTGAAATACTCACCGCGGACACCTGTGGGAAATCATGTGCACGGCTAGTACCTTAGTTTTCAAGACCCGTGTACGCATTGTATATTCTATGGCACTAACCATATTATTCATTCATCATCACCCAACCATCATTTATGAGTCCCGATCCCGGATTAGGCCTACAGGCCCGGTCCCGGGTCACGACAGACTAGTATTAGAGCGAGACGTGTTTCAAGCAATTAAAAGAAACTAGAAATCCTAAGGACGTGGCGAGGATTCGTTAGACTTTTCATTAGCTAGAATCGTGTGAGCAATGTATGACCCTTTATTTGATGATTATGTCCTAACAACTTGTTTTGCAGCACTATGCCACCTTGTAAGAGACCGATAAACGGCAATCCCATCGCTAGTAACAGTGAACATACAGGGCCAGTTGAGGAAGATATTATGGAAAACACAATGCAAAACCAGTTTCAACAAATGATGCAAACCATGCTTGATCAGCAGCGTTAGGCAAATGAAAACCAAGCTAGATTGCAGGAGCAGATGCTAAACAAAGATGAAGGCCATGCCGGAGAATTGGCAGAGATGCAGAGGCAGTTGTTAGAGGTGTTGCAAAGGAGACCTGAACCGATTCAACCTCAACCCGCAATTATCATCAACCAGAGGGAACATGACCCGAATGCCTTATTTGAGCTGTTTCAAAAAAGGGGTCCAAAAGATTTTGTTGGGACAGAAGATCCTCTGACTGCAGACGATTGGTTAGAACATACCGAGAACATCTTTGAAGTCTTCCAATGCACAGGGGCTGAAAGAGTAAAACTTGCAGCATCACTCTTTACCGGGTTAGCTGATATTTGGTGGAAGACAGTCAGAGATGAGTACAGAACTATGGCAGATGCAGTAGCTTGGGCAAACTTCATGAAACAGTTTAGGGACAAATATGTACCCACTCACGTCAAGAGACAAAAGGCAGTGAAATTCCAGCAGCTTGTGCAAGGGAATATGACGGTTCTTGAATACCTCACTAAGTTCGAGAGATTGTATAGATATTCTCCAGAGTTAGTAGACACAGTTGAGAAGAAGATTGCTAAGTTCCTCCAAGGACTCAATCCCATCATTGAAAGAGATGCTATGTGAGTAGTGCCACCTGCCACCTTCGAAGGAGTGGTCAAGAGAGCCTACAAGTTTGAGAACTTTCACCTCAAGATACTCAGAGTTCAAGGCAAGGGGCAAGCTCATCAGCAAGACTATCAGTAGAGGAACCAGCAGCACAAGAGACAAAGGCCAGATCAGAATATTCAGAACCAAGTAGTTTGTATTCACTATGGGAAGAATCATGAGAGTACCCAGTGTCGTACCTTCTTAGGAGCATGCTTTAGATGTGGTTCAATGAACCATCAAATGAGGGACTGTTTAAGATAGAACAGGCAGAATCATCAACAGCAGGGAGCACAGCATCTAGCACCACCACAGAATGCAATGGTTGTCCAAAATCAGGCAAGGCCACTTCAGCAACAGGCACCACCGCAACAGTATAGACCTTTGCAGAACAACAGGCCCGTCAACAAGGACGACATCAAAATCAACGTCCACCACAACAAGATAGAAATGACCCTCAAGGCAGGCAACAACAGGCTCCTATCAGGCCACAGCAGCAAGGATAAGTTTATACAGTCAATAGAGCTGATGCAGAAGCAGCGGGAAATGTAGTGGAAGGTACATTCCTCATTTGTGGTATTAAAGCTAGGATTTTATTTGACCTTGGTTCTACACACTCGTTTTTATCCCATGCATTTTTTGAGCTGATTGATGTGCATGCTAGAGAACTTGACTATATTTTGAATGTGGCAACGCAATAGGCAAACAAGTTATTTGTAGAACCTTTTATCCTAGTTGCACAGTTCAGATAGGAGAAGTTATATTACCCACAAACCTTATTCTGCTGGAAATGCATGATTTCGACGTCATCGTAGGGATGGATTAGCTAGCAGGGTACCATGCCACAATGGATTGTTTCCATAAGACCCTCACCTTCAAATTAGATGAGACACAGGCTGGAGTGTTGTTTCAGGGAGAGAGGAGGAATCCTCATGCAGGGTTTGTCTCAGCGTTGAAAGCTGATAGACTTTTGAAAGGTGGATGTGAAGCCTATTTGGCGTTAATCACGGAGGATAAACCGTCCCAAGGGGTGGAGGAGATCCCTATTGTTTAGGAATTCTCGGATGTGTTCCTGGTGGAGATTCCATGATTACCACTCATAAGAGAAATCGATCTCACTATTGAGTTATTACCAGGGACCACTCCGATATCTATTGCACCATATCGGATGGCTCCGGCGGAATTAGGAGAATTAAAGATATAATTACAAGAATTGTTGGACAGAGGTTTTGTAAGACCTAGCATTTCGCCGTGGGGAGCTCCAATTTTGTTTGTTAAGAAGAAAGATGGTTCCATGAGGATGTGCATTGATTACCGAAGATTGAACCAAGTGACCATCAAAAACAAAAATCCATTGCCAAGGATAGATGAACTATTTGATCAATTGCAAGGCGCCTCGTATTTTTCGAAGATTGACTTGAGATCCGGTTACCACCAGCTGAGAGTCAGAGAATCAGATGTGTTGAAAATAGCTTTCCAGAAAGATATGGCCACTATGAGTTCTTAGTGATGCCATTTGGGTGACTAATGCACCGGCAGTGTTCATGGCATTGATGAACAAGATATTTGCTCAGTATCTGGATCAGTTTGTAGTGGTATTCATTGATGACATTTTGGTGTACTCCAAGACCAAGGAAGAACATGAAGAACACTTGGGGATAGCACTACGACTTTTGAGAGAAAACTAGCTGTATGCAAAGCTTAAAAGGTGTGAATTTTGGATCGAACAAGTAGCATTTTGGGGGCACATCATCTCAAAAGAAGGATTGTCGGTAGCTCCATCCAAGATTGAGGCAGTAGTGAAGTGGGAAAGACCGAAGAATGTGTCAGAAATCAAAAGTTTTCTGAGATTATCAGGATATTACCGGAGGTTTGTGCAAGGATTTTCGTCGATTGCATCACCATTGACGAAGTTGGCAAGGAAAAATGTGCCTTATGCATGGACAGATCAGTGTGAAGCGAGTCTTCAAGAGCTGAAGAAGAGATGAACTACAGCACTAGTCCTTACCTTACCATCCGGAAGCGGCGGTTTCACCATTTTTACCAATGCTTCGAATGTTGGACTTGGATGTGTATTGATGCAAGATGAAAAAGTGTTTGCTTATGGATCCCGGCAGTTGAAAGACCACGAGAAGAATTATGCAACCCATGATCTTGAATTAGCAACGGTCGTCTTTGCATTGAAGATGTGGCGACAATACCTCTATGGAGAGAAGTTCGAAGTCCACTCCAATAACCGCAGTCTACAGTACTTGTTTTCTCAGAAGGAACTGAACATGAGACAGAGGAGATGGATGAAATACATCAAGGATTATGATTTTCCAATCAAGCATCACCGAGGGAATGCAAATGTAGTTGCCGATGCCCTGAGTAGAAAATCAGTAGGCTTGGCAAATCTAAGTGACACTTGTATTTTTGAACAATTTGAGGAGTTGAGAATAGACCTACAGCCACTAAGGAAGGGTGTATTGTTAGCTAACGTGTCAGTATCAGAACCTTCCTTCATTCAAAAGATCAAGGATAGTCAGTTGCAAGACTAAGAGTTGGCCAAGATTTCAGAGCATATAATAGAACATCCTGACTTTCCTATTGTTAATGGAGTTTTATACTACCGTGACCGTCTATGCGTGCCTCACATTGAAGATTTGAGGAATGACATCATGACAGAGGCTCATAATATGAAGTATTCTATGCACCCAGGCAATACGAAGATGTATCAGAACTTGAAGGGCAGATTCTGGTGGAACAACATGAAGAGGGAAATTGCAACATTTGTCTCCTGGTGTGTGACTTGTCAAATGATAAAGGCAAAGCATCAGAAGCCTCCGGGGTTATTACAGCCGTTAGAGATCCCGGAATGGAAATAGGGGCACATTACCATGGATTTTATTTTGGGGCTACCGAGAACCAGCAAAGGCAACAATTCAATTTGGGTCATTGTAGACCGTCTCACCAAATCAACTAACTTCATTCCTATGAGGACAGGGAAGAAGATGCATATGTTACCCTTGGCGGAATTGTTTGTCAATGAGATCGTTTGTAGACATGGACAGCCAGTATCTATCACATCCGACAGAGACAGCTGATTCATCTCGAGATTCTGGAAGACACTTCATGAGTCTATGGGTACGAAGCTACAGTTCAGTACGGCTTATCACCCTCAGACAGATGGCCAGTCAGAGAGGACAATTCAGACCCTTGAGGATATGCTTCATGCTTCTGTGTTGGATTTTAAGACTCAATGGGATGAGACCCTACCGTTGTGTGAGTTCACTTACAACAACAGCTACCACTCGAGCATTGGAATGGCACCTTTTGAAGTTTTGTATGACAGAAGGTGTAGGACACCTGTTTGTTGGGAAGAAGTTGGCACCCGCAGTTTCCATGGGCCAGCCATGGTGAGTGAAACCAGCAACAAAGTAAAGTTGATCCAATAACGTCTGAAAGTAGCCCGGAGTAGATAGAAAAGTTATGCAGACTCTCATAGGAGGGACTTACAGTTCAAAGAAGGAGACAAGGTTTTCTTAAAGGTATCACCGGCTAGGGGAACTTTGAGATTTGGACAGAAAGGCAAGCTATCCAGAAGATACATTGGACCATATGACATTGTGAGCAAGATTAGTGATGTGGCTTATAGATTAGCCTTACCACCCGAGCTTTCCGACATTCACAACGTCTTCCATTTGTCAATGTTGAAGAAGTATGTTCCCGATCCTTCACATGTACTCCGTCATGAACCTTTGGAAATCAGAGAAGATGCCACTTATGTTGAAAAACCTATTCAAATCATCAACATGAAGGAACAAGAGTTGAGGACACGGACTATTCATTGGGTAAGAGTACTTTGGAAGAATCATGGACCGGAAGAAGCAACGTGGGAATTATGAGATCAAGTGCAGAAGAAATATCTACACCTACTACCAGAGGTCAGTTTTATGTTTCATATGGAAGACCAAATGCCCTAAGGGGTGGAGGATGTAAGACCCCGACCAGAGTGACCTCGATTAGTCTTAATTTAGTAGCATGTTAGTTCTAAGCGTGATTAGCGAATTTTGGTTAAGTTGGGAATAGAGTAGCTTTTAATATAGTTTTGGGAATTTTGAGTGCCTTTGCCATTAGTGGAACCCTTTGCGGGTTCCTCTTTGTAACCTTACACGTGATTGGGGGATTATTCGAAATTCCGATATTCGTATCCCAATCCCGTTTTTACTCATCTTGTTAATCTCTACAACTTTCGTGTTGATCCAATGCCCATCTGGAACCCCGAAACCCGACTTTCCTAGCATTGAGGGCAAAACAATCATTTTACACTATATCTGGGCACGAAATTCGATATCCCCGAAACCCTTGAAATTTTAGAAACTAGATATTTCGGCGATTGTTTTTCCTTTCTTCGTCGAACTTATTCGAGGTCCCGAAAGTCATGATTTCAACCCCACAAGATTTCTAGTGGTGGAGCCCACACCCCATTTGTATAAAAAGGGAACCCATCTTCTTATTCCTTCTTTCTAGCATAGAATAGTCACCCAAGCTAGGGTTTTCATCCTCCTTTCCTCCCTCTTACTTTTCCCTTCACTAAATCACCACCAACCTTACACAAAATGAGAAATGAGTGTCATCATCTTCTTCCTCTCCACTAAAGCTCTCTCTTGATATCATTGGTGGAGAAAACCTCCCATTCCAAGACTTTCCATGAGCCAATCTAGTGTTTTGAAGAACTCTCAAGTAAGTAATCCCTTCGATCTCTTGGATATGTATCCTCCTAGCCTTAGGCAAGCTCCATTTCCTTTATTGCAAACCCTTTCTTTCTTGTTTCTTGTTTTGACCCATTTAGGGTTTGTATTTTTGGGGGTTTTTCTTTGTAGATTGAAGCTTTGGCTTCGAAGGCTTGACTAGGGCTCGATTGACTTGTTAGAGACCACAAGGCAAGTGGATGAATCGGTATTGGAGTGTTAAATGGTTTTTATGACAAATAGGATTGATCTTGTTGTCCCTATTAATGTTTGTTTAACTTGCATTCATTATAAAATAAATGTTCATGAAAGGGGTTTTTTTAGCTCATTTATTGTCATGGTAATGTAGTTTATATCGCTTTGTTTTATCTTTTGTTTATGGCTCAAATGAACCTTGTGATAGTTGAGTTTCCTTTCTTTCTCTTCGGTGATCGAATGTGGAGAAGGAGATGTTTGGGATTAAATGTTCATTAAAGTTTTGATGAGAGTTTTAAGTAGTGTTTGAAGAGGTTTGATGAGTGATTATTGGAGGCAAGGAGGCCTTTTTATTGCAGGAAAAATGTGTAGGAGAAAAGGGGAAAGAAGGCCAAAATGGCCATGTTAGATTGTAAGGACTCAATCCATCAGTTGATATGATAAATTGATTAATTTCTTTATTTATCAGTAAATGAATGTTATTTTATTACTTCATGCGCATGACCAATACACTTGACATAATGGTTCATGAGTTTAACCGGGTCCCATTAGTATGTTAGATGTGATATATGTGTATGGATAAGATCCACGCACAGGAGACAAATGTCACAAATCTTATACTTAAATATCTTCACAACCAGTGATGAGACTGGGCATCTCATCTGATAAGATTGCAGCACTTTGATCACTATGAGATGGTGTAATTTGTCTCGATCATCAGAATGTAAGATTCTGGATCATGGTGCTGGTACATTGGATGTATTGAAGGACCATGAGAAGCACCTTATGGAATTCTGTCTCAATTATAAGGTATGCTCTCATAATTCCCTAGCAATAGGCTCTCAATCCTGAGACATTGATGAACTCAAGTTTCTATCTATTCATTTGCTTTGAGTCACCAATGAGTGAGGCCAATTGTAGGTCAACACCTCGGTGTGTTGGGTATGTGGTGGTAGGACTGTGGGAAAATTGAATGATCAAGATGGAATCTATCTCTCTTATCCCCTTGTGCCAATTAATGAATTTGTCATTAGTAAGTGCGCACCCATCTCGATTAAGAGTTAATTGAATGGTCCTGATGATCACTGTGATTAATTGGGGCTCAAGGATAATAAGATGTGGAATTAAGATTGGAAGAGACAGATTTATTCCAATTGATCCATGGATATTGATAGAGGGGCCTACTTGTGGTAATCGGGAAGTTTAGGGTCTTCATTGTAATTTATTCCTAAGACTGGAGTGCAGTTGCATTTATATAGTGGTGTTATTTGCAATTAACTGTGGGCCCGGATTGCACATGAGATGTCGGGTCGCAGTGTCCCAGTAGGAGCCAGCTTTCTGTGGAATCCCTAGTGGTCCACACGCTAGCCCATGTTATTAGAAATATACTAGTCCTACTTGATCTCTAAAAGAAAGGAATTAGAAAGTTACTATTTCTATTTGAAGTATGACTTCTAATAGTGGTAATAGTATACTTACTAATTGTTGTGAAAGTGAGACTTCTATTTCAATTAGGAAAGGAGGAGCATTGAAAGGTTATAAAAGGGAATAAAACCCCTATTGGACGTCCATGAATTGGGGTAGAAAACGTTCAGCCCCTTTTGTGCAATTGTTGCACTTCTCTATCCTCTTTTCCTCTTCTAGTCCTTGGAGTTTCGAGTTGGGTTTTCTCTTGGAGATTCCACCAATCTTCTTGAGAAAAGAGATCTGATTCGGGTCATAGCGTGGAAGGCTAAGAGGTGTTGGAGATTCTAATTTCATTTTGTAGAAGAGTTCTACATCAAAGAAAGTCATCAAGTTCTCCATTAGAGCACTACCGGGCTCCAAAGGTATGATCTACTCCTTGCATGTTGTGGATCGTTAGGGATGTTTAGTACTACTTGTTTCTATCTTTTGGATAGAATTTTTCTGTTCATGATGGCTGAAATTGAGGACATGGATCCTGGATTGGGTTTTTATAGCCTTCTGGATAGTTGATCCCTGAGTCAAGCGGGTCAAAAGTTTTGAAAATCAGTCCACGAGGCCCACCTACTTCCAACAGGCCATTCTCGAGCAGCAGAGATTGACTGCCCACTCGAGCACATCCCAGGCTGCTCGAGCGCGCAGTCAATCTAACTGCAACTCAGGCGGCAGAATGACTACCAGCTCGAGCAGCCAGATGTTCGTTGGAGCACGCAGTCTGTCCGCTCGAGCGGACGTTTGGCTGCTCAAGCGGGGAAACTTACTGTTTGCCAGTCTTCCTGCGCAGCCCAGGTCCACTCAAGCGCACCCTGGTCTGCTCGAGCGCAACCCCCTCTTGGGCCTAGACCACTTTTGGAGCTCAGGAAAGGTTTCTTTTTTTCAGGGAATCCCGTTTGAGAATGAAACTACATCAAAAAGATTCATTGAAGTTTTGGAAAATCTCTAAGGTGTGTAAGGAGCCTGGAATGTCCCAAATTCATGGAGTACCAAGTTTATATTGAAATCGACATACGGGACCCCTATTCACCTTGAATTGGTTTTAAATCTCGACGTTTATTCCAAAATTTTGAAAGTCCAATTTTATTGCATTGTTCCTGGAATTTTTATAAATACTCCCGAAAGTGTTGGAATTGTATTTTAGTATTTTGCTAGCCCGGTTATACTTGCCCGAAACAAAATTTTATTTGTGCCTTTGAGCACTCCTGTCCCAACCGTTTATATTCTTGCACTTGATGTACTTTATACATGTCTTGATTTTTGTGATTTGACCTATGAGTCGACACCACTGAGCTTGGACAACCCTGTTGGTCTGATCCACCCACTTGGAAGTCCCCCTCTTGTCCCACCAGCTGCAGTTTGGATCTCGCTATCCAGTTATTACCGTGGTCTTGTCCTGATACCCCGGATTGCTACCGTGGTTCCTGATGCCCGGCTTGCTGCCGTGGTCATGTCCAGTATATTATATGTATATGTATATTTCGTTGAATCTCCTCACCTCGCGTGACTGAGATCAACGCCTTGTTATGCTCTTGTCACTTCGGTGATAGAGGACTTAGCTTCATGTGGTTGCCACCTTGCTTGTTTCCTCGTTCCTTGGTTACCTTTACATGTTTTATACTGCATATATGTTTTAATGGTTCGTTTCTTTTATGAAAGTTATTGTTTAAACAGGTTTACATGTTTTCCAAGGTAAATTCAATTATCGTTTTATTGTTATATCTTTTCACCTACCTGCCAAACCATCGTGTTTGACCCACTTTTTGGTACTCAGGTCCAGTCGTCGGTTTCCCCGAGGAGGAGCATGAGGAGGCGGTCAGCGAACTGCAGCGTTTAGTGAAGTGGCATGCCGATGATGTTGTCTAGACATTTGGCTGTCTGAGTTACGTAACATTTTGGGTTGTGATAACCATTCTTTTGGGAGTCTATACTTTGTTTACATTGGCCTTTGTTGGCCTCTATTTGGGGGATGTAATTAAATGATCTTTTGTTTAAACTTCAACCTTACTTTTGGAAAGTGCTAATGAACATTACTCATTCTGATACTCGTTATTTACATGTATCACCAGTCTTGTTATTATGAAATGAATCACATACTTGATTTGCTACATGCTTCCGTACTTAAATAAAATATTTATGTTGTTGCGAAATCCTCACCGCATGTAGGAAATCACGTGCACGGGTAGTACCTTAGTTTTCATGACCAGTGTACGCATTGTATATTCTATGGCACTAACCATATTATTCATTCATCATCACCCAACCATCAATTATGAGTCTCAATCCCGGATTAGGCCCGCGGGCCCGTTCCTGGGTCGCGACAAGGATAGAGCGAGGGCTATGTACAGATTAGTTTTGATGGATTTGCTTTGTTTATCAGTAGATCCATTTTTGGATAGTCACAAAAGGGTTTAATAATGATGGAAGGATGATAGGAAGCCATTGGAAGCCTTCAGAAGTGTTTTGGAGGTGATTGGACGCGAAAAAGAGAAAACCCAAAATCTGGGCTCGTCTAGCTAGTCGACCGGGCTTTGTGCATGGTCGTCCAAGTGATTGCACCCCGGTCGACCGGGCCTTCTGGCCGGTCGATCGGAGACACTGTGGCAGCAAGCCCATATTTCAGTTTTTCAATTTTTGGTCTTTTTGGCACCCTATTTTTCCAGCATTGTTTGGCAGCCTGATTTTGTGATTTGTATGGTTGTATGAGATACTAACATGCAGGTGATCTTGTCCTCTCCATGTGGCCCACAAGTCTTTTACTCTCTATTTATGGTTGATGGTTTATTTTAGGCAACTTGTAAAGGGCATCATGGTTTCCTTGGTTTCCCATGAAAGGGCAAGGCATGGTGAATTTCCATATGTAGATTACCATGTAAGTCTCATCATATTTAGATTTGGGAATTTTAGCCCCTTTTCTATTTCCATATTTAGATTACCATGTAAGTCTCGTCATTAAGGTATAGGAATTTATGTAATTTTCTAAATTTGTAAATTCTGGCGATGTCCGAGACGGAGAAGGAAAGTA
Organism: Umbellularia californica; assembly: GCA_028538565.1. NCBI lineage: Eukaryota > Viridiplantae > Streptophyta > Magnoliopsida > Laurales > Lauraceae > Umbellularia > Umbellularia californica. The sequence goes on along the minus strand of JAPQWN010000005.1, from coordinate 33,895,213 downwards.
AAGTTGGACTACTAATCAAAGAGTTTGAGGATTACCAAAAGCCTTTTGGAGATGCCCAAAGAGTTTGAGGAATCCCAAAGTTTTGAAAAGTCTAAAAGTCTAAGAAGTCTATTCTGCTTGGGCCATGTGGAGGAGAGGACTAGTTTCTAATTTTACGACTTTTTTTTTATGGATGAATGCTTATTTTAGAAAGTTTCCAAATATGATACAAACATAGCAATTTACAAAATTGGTTAAATCAAATTAATTTTTGGAAAGAGTTATAATTTGTGTTGGTGGACCCATGAGATGAATCCATTGGTAACACTAGTCTTAGAAACTGGACTTTCCTTAAAATAACTTGACTTGGAACCAATCATTGGTCATATCATGAGATGATTTGATGTCTATATATGTGGGCCCATATGCCTAAAAGGAAATCCTCAATTCTAAATTATTAAGTGAGAGCGGGGCATTTAAATTGAGAAATCCCCATGATTTTCCACCATAGGCCCATTGTAAGAAAAGTATTAGTCTCGCGCCATCTTAAGAATGGCCGTTTCCCACGGAGGGCTTTTATTTGTCTGGTTACTAGATATGGATCTCCTAATGGATAGTGCTGGTGAGACGAGGCAGGGGCCCACTCCCAAAGGAGGAGTTGCTCGCAACAATTGCCATGCAACGCTAGTTGGTGGGTCACACTTAACTAAAATAATGATGTAGTATCCCCATGGATTTGCCTCATGTATTTTAGAAATCGAAGCTAATCGAGAATCATACATTATGACCTAGATGATAATGAATGATAGGGACCATGGATAGTTAGTCTTAATCCTAATTTTGACCAACTTTGATCTACACTAATCTAGGTGGTATTTGCACTCCCCAAGGAGGCATACCCCAAGGGATTGGGATTCCGATGTATTCTGAATTTAGTGGTTATGAGGATTCTCACATAAATTTGGTAGAATACTAAACCCCTAATGTCATTTATATTCCTTAATTGAATGTATGGTTATGTGCTACAGTTCTTCACGCATTAATTCAAATACTTTCAATCCACTTGCGACCATCCTCAACTAGAATAGTTGGTGGGATCCAATTATGTTGACTGGAAACGAAACCTGGATGGGCCAAAGACGATGAGATGACCAGATGTTACATACAGTCATCCATGTCTGGTGACTTACAACACCAACATCAATCTTATAAGAATGCATATGATATTATATCAAACTTAATGGAGATGTTTACGGAACAGGGCAAGCCTGCCTAGGAGGGTGCTTATAAGCACCAAGATGGTTGAAGTCACACTAGTACAGGACCAAATGCTGAAATGATGGACTCATTGAATGAGTCAGATGTACTGGGGGCTACGATTGATGTAGAATCGCAGATTAATATAATCCTTGAGTCGCTGCCAGATTCATTCAACAATTTCAAGGTCAATTATAATATGAATAAGATGATCTAACTTTAACTGAGTTGTCTAGCCAGCTGGTAGCAATTGAAGAGATTATGAAGATGAAGCCAACTGCCCTGATGACAGAAATGTCAATTGCTAAGTCCAAGCCAAAAGGCAAAGGGTAAAAAGGGAAGAAGAAATCAGTTCCGAAGGGTCCTAAGGTGGAGAATGATCCAAATGATGGTGTGGCCAAGGCTAAAGGTTCAAGGACAAAAGGAAAGTATCTCCATTGTGGTATGACAGGACATTTGGAAAGGAATTGTCCAAATTATCTATCTAAGAAGAAGACATCAAGTATGATTGAGTCACTTAAGTCTACAGTTAGTTTTGCAATTGCTACTTCAGAATCCTAGTGTGTTGACTCCAGTGCAACTAGTCACATATGTAATACGTTGCATGGGTTCAAGGAAACCAGGAGGCTTGGTGACAGAGAAATCATCGTCAACCTAGGATCTAATGCTAAGGCAGAAGCGGTTTCAATGGGAGTTATTATTTTATATTTTTCAGATAATAAATTGGTTTTGTCAGACACTTTATATGTACCATCTTTAAGACAGAATTTAATTTCAGTTTCTAGTTTGATGAATAAAAGTTATCTATTACTCTTGGTATTGAAGTTGTCATAAAGAGGGACGGTACTTTTATATGTTCTGACAAGGTAACCAATGGACTTTATTTGTTAACTCCCACAATGTATGAGATACATGATACCGAAACAATTAATAGGCCATCATTAAAGAGAAAGTCACCTTCATCTAATCCAACAAAACTTTGGCACCTGAGGCTAGGTCATATAAACCTAAATAGGATTGACAGGCTAGTGAAAGATGATATCCTGCTTTCATTGGTGGTAAACCAATGCCTGTCTGCGAGTTCTGTCTGGAAGGCAAAATGACCAAAAGACTCTTTTAATCTAAAGGCAATAGTGCTAAAGATTTATTGGAATTAGTGTATACTAATGTGTGTGGACCCATAAATATCAGAACCAGAGGAGGATATGAGTTTTTCATCACTTTCACAGATGATTACTCAAGATATGGATACAAATACCTTATGCACCGCAAGTCCGAGGCTTTTGAAAAGTTTAAACAGTTTTGAGAGGAAATGGAAAAGCAATTAGGTAAGAGTATCAAGACTCTTCAATCAGATCAAGAAGGGGAATATCTCTCTGCTGATTTTATGGGATACTTATCAGATAATGGGATTCTATCCCAGTTGTCTACTCCTGGAATGCCTCAACAAAATGGAGTAGTGGAAAAAAGGAACCGAACTCTTTTAGATATGATCAGATCGATGCTGAGTTTCTCAGGATTACCTATATCCTTTTGGGGATACGCTTTGGATACTGCGATGTACATACTAAACCTCGTACCATCTAAGTCTGTACCTAAGACTCCCAAAGAGTTGTGGTCAAGGCGAAAGCCTAGTCTACAACATTTACACATTTGAGTTGTCCTGCACACGTGCTAAAGGTTAAGACAGATAAGCTGGAATCGAAGTCGGAAGTATGCATGTTTATAGGATATCCTAAAGGAACTAAAGGTTGGTTATTCTATAATCCCAAAGAGCATAAAGTGCTGGTCAGCACCAATGCAGTTTTTCTAGAGGAAGATTATAAGATTGACCGGAAATCTTTAAAAAAGGTGATCTTGGAAGAGATTTAAGAGCAATCAATTCCAAATCCAAATATGACCAAACTTGAGGAAGAACCGCCCTTACCAAACCCAGTAGTTACACCAATGCCTCTTCATAGTAGGAGGACTGTCAGACCCCCTGACGGGTTCTCGTTCTTGGGAGAGTCTTACGATGTAGTCCAAGAAGAACCGGAACAAGATCCTTGTAACTATGATGAAGCAATCAATGACAAGGATTTGGGACGTTGGCATGATGCTATGAAAGCTGAGATGGAATCCATGTACTCCATTCAGGTCTGGACACTTATGGACTTGCCTACCAATATTAAACCTATTGGGTGTAAGTGGGTCTACAAGAGAAAAAGTGGACCAAATGGATGAGTAGAGACCTTTAAGGCTAGGCTTGTTGCAAAAGGGTATATTCAAGAATAGGGTATCGATTATGAGGAAACCTTCTCGTCGGTAGCTATACTCATGTCCATCCGGATACTCTTATCCATTGCGGCTCATCTCGATTACCAGATTTGACAATTGGATGTTAAGATGGCATTTCTCAACGGTCATCTTGAGAAAGACATCTATATGGTGCGGCCAGACTGTTTTGTAGCTAAAAACCAAGAGCAAAAATTTTGCAAGCTGCAAAAGTCTACTTATGGACTGAGGCAAGCATCCTGAAGCTAGAACATCCGATTTGACCAGGCAATCAAGTCATTTCGTTTTTGTCGGAATCCGGATGAGTCATGTGTATACATGAAAAGTGAAGGTGACAGGGTTGTTTTTCTGGTTTTATATGTCGACGACATCCTTCTCCTCGAGAAAAACATAAGAATTGTTGTCAACGGTGAAAGTTTAGTTAGCCAAGACATTTGATATGAAGGACTTGCGAGAAGCTAGCTATATCCTAGGAATCAAACTACATTAAGACAGGAAAAATAGGATAATTGGCTTATCACAAGCTACGTACATAGATAAAGTACCGGTACGGCTTCCTATGCAAGACTCCAAGAAAGGTATTACACCCTTTAGGCATAGAGTGCACATTTCCAAAGATTAATGTCCCAAGACACCAGAGAAAAAGGAGTAGATGAGGTTGATACCATACGCTTCAGCAGGTCATAGCTTACGTATGCTGTACTATGTACTAGACCGAATATCTGTCACGCAATGGGCCTAGTCAGTAAATATCAGTCTAACCCAGGTCCGAACCATTGGACTACTGTAAAGTGAATTATCAAATATTTTAGAAGGACTAGAGATTACATGTTAATTTACTGCAGTGATGAGCTGATTACAGTCGGATACACAGATTCTAACTTTATGTCAGATAAGGATTCCAGAAAATTCACCTCTGGTTATGTGTTTATGCTTGGTGTCCGTTAGACCCCGACCCAGACCAACTCGATTAATACTAATTAAGTGAGTGTTTAGTCTTAAGTGAGTCTTAGTACTAGCTGGGTTAGAATGTGATTAGACTTAGTCTGGATTATAACTTTGGGAATTTTGAGGGCGTTTAGTATGAGTCAAACATGCTCAGGGACGCCCTGAGTACACGTTAAGAATGGGACTTTTTTTGCTCTAGATCTTTGGTTTGGTCGTGATTTTTATTTCTCTTGAATGGTTTTATTATTTGTGACAACTTTCATTTTTAGCCTGCATGTATTTGAGGCCCAGAAACCCAAGTTTTGGCCCAAAAAGGGTAAATCTGACTATTCATGCTAAATCTGGGCACAATTCTCAAAGTCGTGAAACTATGTCAAAAGTATACTTTTCCGAAACTAGATTTTTCGACGATCGTTTTGTTCTTCTTCGTCGTTTCCATCCAGGGTCCACAAACCATGTTTTAATCGTTTCAAGTTCAACTGCTTTGGGACCCACCTTCCAGACACTATATAAACTCTCTTACTCTCTCTCCTCTATTCTTCTTCCCCAAAATCCCTGCACCGTCCTTGACCTAGAGTGAAGAAGAGAAGAAGGTTTTTCTCTTGGTCTTTTTCCCTTGAATCATCCATCAAGAAGGCTCCGATCCCCGATCCGACTCCACCATTCTCTTTCTTTCTTCTCAAGCTTCATTTGGGGCGTTTTTGGAGCCAATCCCTTTTACTATTCATCATCTTCAAGCTCTCTTCTTCTTGTTCAGCTAGCTCAAGGTTAGAACTCTTCTTCGTTCTTTCATTTGATGTTCATTTAGCTCATTTAGACCTTGTTTTCCATGTTTTCAAACTCATTTTCGAAATGGGGGTTTGTAATGACCAAATTGGTGATTTTTGTGTGCTCTATTTTGGGGGTTTTTGTGTAGATTTCGTGGATCTCCCTTTCTTGTTGAGTTTTGTGGAGTTTTTGCTTGACATTGGGCTAAGGCAAGTAAACATTTTAGTCTTTCTTAGTGCATTGTGAGTTTTGGGTATTTTACCTTGTGAAATGTAGTTTTATTATCAAGCTTATCATTTCCTTCATGTCACTAAACTCTTTTAGTTTGTTTAATCTTTACAAGCATGGTTGCTAATCACTTTATCTAATTTAGAAGTTTTATCTTGAATGGAAGCATGTCTTTCAATTGAATGATTTACAAGTTATTAAATACATGATTTGAATGTGAATGGTTTAGTGATTTTGAAGTTTTGATTGAATGAGAAAGGATATTTGTGTGAAAATCATCCCTTGGAAAGCTTGTAGGCTTGGGGAGTGCAGGTGGTTCAAGTGTGGGAGTGAAGAGGGGAAAGAAGTGTGAAAAATCTGAACTAAAACGCACTATCGCGTTCTGTCGGTCAGGTGTCGGTCAGCTATCGGCTGACCGAACTCCCAAGTTCGGTCGACGACAGCCAACCGAGACCTGTCGGTCCGAATTCCAGAGAGCAACATTGTGCCAGAAATTCCATTGGTCAGGTGTCGGTCAGCTGTCGGCTGACCGAACTCCCAAGTTCGGTCGACCGACAGCCAACCGAGACATGTCGGTCCAAATTCCAGAGAGCTGCATTTCTGGGCTGAGACCTGTCGGTCAGCCGTCGGTCGACCGACAGATCAACGTCGGTTAACCGACGGGTAACCGAGGGCTGACTGAAATTTACCAAAAGTGTTGTTTTAAATGATTTTCGTGAGAATGAAAACTAGACTAGGATTTAGACCTCTGTTTGACATTGTGCGCTTGGAATTCCAAAATATACTATAACTTCTAGGGCACCAAATCTTGTTAAAACTCCAACATTTGGATTTCAACCCCACAAGGGTCAATGAATGGTCTTAGCCTAAACTTGATAGATTTCGTGTTTGGACTCTTGTTTTGATGTTTCGTGCATCATCGTGCATTTGCTCGAATTTCAAGTATAAGCTCGTTTTAAGACGTGTTTCAAGAATAAGAAAAAGGGAATCATTTCTTAAGCTTGTTAAGCACTAATACTATGCTATTTTGCTAGTCTTGTCGTGTCTTGTTTGATAAATGATTTCCCTCTTATTTGTCGTGTTCCCGAACGTGTATCACCATGTTTTGTGCATTCATGACATAAGTGAATACCACTGAGCTTGTACTGCCCTTTTAGCTTGATCCATTACCTGGGGGTCCTTAAACATGTGGACTGTCTGCAGACTAGTCGTGTATTATATTACACATCGTGCGTGTTCGTGTTCCGGTTCCGCGGCCGGCCTCCCCGTTTACCTTGTGTAACGTGGGATCGTGTCTTGCGTGTCGTGTTTCGCGCGTGCTTACTCTTGTCATTTTACGTGATAGAGAAAGGATGAGCTCAATGTGGATTTATCTTTTCATGATATTATAAATATTCATGCGAGCTTCGTAAACTTGAAACGTGTACTTTAATCTTGAATTGTTTTAGCACTATTTTTCATATTCATGCCTAAATTGTTTATTTGCCAAACCATCGTGTTTGATGCATTTTATTTTGGTGTCCAGGTGCAGGAGGTACCGCGTTTGACGAGGAGTGCCCGGAGGAGGCTATTGAGCCACCCCTAGCACATGAGTGGCAACCCGACGACGTCATCTAGACGCCGGGCGGGATCTTGACTTCTCGTTCATCTAGTTTTGGGTTATCTTTTGGGATCTTTTGTTATATTGGCCTTTGTTGGCCTCTTTTGGATATATAACTTGAATTAATATATTTTTGTTAATGGTGAAACTTTAATCATGGTAGGAATGCTATGTTGACAATTCTCTTTCGATACCAAGTCTCGGTATTATTATAAATTCCTTTGCATCTTATTGTTTAAGACTAGTGTGATATGTTTTGCTACACGCTTCCGCATATCTATTTGTGTGAGCTCGACCCATGTTTTGGGAGCCTCACCATGGAAACCTGTGGGAAGACAGGCGGTATGTTTTATTATAATTAATCACATTAGTGCGTCGCGGGCCTGGGTCTCAGTCTGGGGTATTTAATAGGAATGTACCACTGATTCCACCTCGAAGGCTGAATATGTGGCGGCTTGTGAAGCACCTAAGGAAGTGGTATGGCTCAAAAGATTCCTTATGGAACTTGAAGTGGTACCTTTGGCAAAATTTCCACTCATAGTTTACTGTGACAGCAGCGGGGCAATCGCTCAGTCGGAGGAACCCCGGAGTCATAAGAGCCAAAAGCACGTACAGAGGAAGTATCATTTGGTCAAAGAGATTATGCAGAGAGGTGAAATTGCTATCACCAAGATAGCTTCTGCTGACAATCTGGCAGACCCTTTACTAAGCCTTTGACTACCAAAGTCTTTGAGCAACATGTGGACGGGATGAGCATGAGATGCAACCCTGACTAGCATTGAACCCAAGTGGGAGACTGTTAGATTTTATGGACTCAATCCATCAGATGATGTAATAAATTGATTAATTTCTTTATTTATCAATAAAATCATACTTTCCCTTCATGAGATGAGTGATATTTTATTAGCTTATGCACATAACCAATACATATGACATGATGGTTCATAAGATGAACCGAGTCTCATTAGTATATTAGATGTGATATATGTGTATGGATGAGATCCATATACAGGAGACATGTGTCCCAAATCTTATACTTAAATATTTTCACAACCAGTGATGAGACTGGGCATCTCATCTGATAAGGTTGCAGAACTTTGATCACTATGAGATAGTGTGATTTGTCTCGATCATCAGAATGTAAGATTTTGGATCATGGTGCTGGTACATTGGATGTATTGAAGGACCATGAGAAGCACCTTATGGAATACTATCTCGATTTTAAGGTCTGCTCTCATAATTCCCTAGCAATAGGCTCTCAATCATGAGACATTGATAAACTCAAGTTTCTATCTATTCATTTGCTTTGAGTCACCAACGAGTGAGGCCAACTGTAGGTCAACACCTCGGTGTCTTGGGTACGTGGTAGTAGGATTGTGTGAACATTGAATGGTCAAGATAGAACCTATTTATATTATCCCTTTGTGTCAATTAATGGATCTATCATTAATAAGTGCACACCCATCTCGATTAAGAGTTAATTGGATGGTACTGATGATCACTATGATTAATTGGGGATCAAAGATAATAAGATGTGGATCTAATACTGGAAGGGACAAGTTGAATCCAATTGATCCATAGATATTGATCGAGGGGCCTACTTGTGGTAATTGGGAAGTTTAGGATCTTCTTTGTAATTTATTCTTAAGACTGGAGTGCAACTGCATTTATATAGTGGAGTTATATGCAATTAACTGTGGGCCCTGATTGCACATGAGATGTGGGGTCACGGTGTCCCAGTTGGAGCCAACTTTTTATGGAATCCCTAGTGGTCCCCACGCTAGCCCAAGTTATTAGAAAGTTACCAATCCTACTTAAACTCTAAAAGGAAGTAATTAGAAAGTTACTATTTCAATTTGAAGTGAGACTTCTAATAGTGGTAATAATAAGTTACTAATTGTTGTGGAAGTGAGACTTATATAATAATTAGAAATGAAAAAGTTACTAATTCTTAATGGAAATAGGACTTCTAATTAATTATTAGTAAGAGGAGTTGCTTAAGGGCTATATAAAGAGGAGAGGAGGGCTGGACGTCGATGCATATTACACACTCTTAGAACCCACTCCCAGTGCAAGTGTTGCACACCTTTCTCTCCTTCTCTCTCTTCTAGTTCTCATCTAGTTCCTGTAGAGCTTCTAGTTGATTTTCTCTTGAGGATACCAACATTCTTCTTGAGAAACGAGATCTGATAGTGGGTCATAGCGTGGAAGACAACAAGGGTCCTAAGGTGGAGAATGGTCCCAATGGTGGTGTGGCCAAGGCTAAGAGTTCGGGGACAAAAGGAAAGTGTTTCCATTATGGTATGATAGGACATTGGAAAAGGAATTGTCCAGATTATTTGTCTAAGAAGAAAACCTCAGGTATGGTTGAGTCACTTATTTCTGAAGTTAGTTTTGCGACTGGTACTTTAGAATCCTAGTGTGTTGGCTCTGGTGCAACTAATCACATATGTAATATGTTGAGGGGTTCAGGGAAACCAAGAGGCATAATGATGGAGAAATCATTGTCAACCTAAGATCTGATGCTATGGCGGAGGCTGTATCAGTGGGAGTTTTACTTTATATTTTTCAGATAATAAATTGGTTTTGTCAGACACATTATATGTACTGTCTTTAAGGCGAAATTTAATTTCAGTTTCTACTTTGGTGAATAAAAGTTATTCTATTACTTTTGGTACTAAAATTGTCATAAAAAGGAATGGTACTTTTATATGTTCTGGCAAGGTAACCAATAGACTTTATTTGTTGACTCCCATGACGTATGAGATACATGATTCTGAAACAATTAATAGACCATCATTAAAGAGAAAGTCACCTTCATCTAATCCAACAAAACTTTGGCACTTGTGGCTAGGTCATATAAACCTAAATAGTATTGACAGGCTAGTGAAAGATGGTATCTTGCCTTCATTGGTGGTAGAACCAATGCCTATTTGCGAGTCCAATCTGGAAGGCAAAATGACCAAAAGACCCTTTTCATCTAAGGGCAATAGAGCTAAAGATTTATTGGAATTAGTGCATACTGATGTGTGTGGACCCATAAATATCAAAACCAGAGGAGGATATGAGTATTTCATCACTTTCACAGATGATTACTCAAGATATGGATACATATACCTTATGCACCGCAAGTTCGAGGCTTTTGAAAAGTTCAAAGAGTTTCGAGCGAAAGCGGAAAAGCAATTAGGTAAGAGTATCAAGACTCTTCAATCAGATCGAGGAGGGAAATATCTCTCTGCTGATTTTATGGGATACTTATCAAAGAATGGGATTCTATCCCAGTTGTCTACTCCTAGAATGCCTCAACAAAATGGAGTAGCAGAAAAAAGGAACCGAACTCTTTTAAATATGATCAGGTCTATGCTGCGTTTCTCAGGATTACCTATATCCTTTTAGGGATACACTTTAGATACTGCGATGTACTTACTAAACCTAGTACCATCTAAGTCTGTACCTAAGATTCCCCGGAAGTTGTGGTCAAGGCGAAAGCCTAGTCTACAACATTTACACATTTGGGTTGTCCGGCACACGTACTAAAGGTTAAGATGGATAAGTTGGAATCGAAGTCGGAAGTATGCACGTTTGTAGGATATTCTAAAGGAACTAAAGGTTGGTTGTTCTATAATCCTAGAGAGAAGAAAGTGCTGGTGAGCATCAATGCGGTTGTTCTGAAGGAAGATTATATGATAGACTGGAAATCTTTAGAAAATGTGATCTTGGAAGATATTCAAGAGCAATCAATTACAAATCCAAGTATGACCGAACTTGAGGAAGAACCGCCCTTACTTGAACCAGTAGTTACACCAGTGCTTCGTCGTAGTGAGAGGATTGTCAGACCCCCTGACAGTTTCTCGTTCTTGGGAGAGTCTTACGAGGCAGTCCTGGAAGAACCGAAACAAGATCCCTATAATAGTAAGTTACTAATTGTTGTGGAAGTGAGACTTCTATAATAATTAGAAATGAGAAAGTTATTAATTCTTAATAGAAGTGGGACTTCAATTTCAATTAGTAAAGAAGAGTTGCTTAAGGCTATAAATAGAGGAGAGAGGGCCTTGGACGTCCCACTCTTGGAACCCACACCTAGTGCAAGTGTTACACACCTCTCTCTCCTTCTTTCTCTTCTAATTCCTTTAGAGCTTCTAGTTGTTTTCTTTAGGAGATCCCACCCATCTCCTTAAAGAAGAGATCTGATATGGGTCATAGCGTGGAAAACTAAGAGGTCTTGGAGATCCTAATTTACTTACAAAGAAAGAGTTTCTTCATCAAGCAAGTATTTTTCTCCGTTAGAGCACAACTGAGCTCTCAAAGTATAATCTATTTCATTGGATGTTGTAGATTTTTAGTTGCTTGTTTGTTGCTGGCTTCTATCTTCTAGATAAAGTTTATTGCTGTACATGCTTGATGAGATTGAGGGATTACATCCTGGATGTGGTTTATGGCCTTATGGGTACTTGATCCTTAATTCAAGTGGGTCAAAGGTTTTGAAAACCCATCCACGAGGCCCACCTACTTCCAACAGTAGACCTTCAGGACAGGCAGATATTTCATTCAACAACGCCATTGATATACTACTGGACAATTGAACGGCATAATGTCGACCGGGTATACAAGCAATTTGGCCTAGTGCAACCAATTCCGCCACCATTCTACCGATGGGATATAATCAATGAACGAGCATCCCAGGAAAGCATTCGTCGATGGATGGGAGGCAAGAACAGAAATTGTCATCAAGGGAGATGCGGATGTTGGTGACGTTTGTCATCAAGAAAAATACCTCAATTGGTATCGTGATGCCACGCGAAAGTCATCAGCCGCACCTCAAGTTGACTTTGATACAAGTGTTAAAAAGGCACTTTCCAAGGTAAATTGGATGAAGCTTGTTTTATTTTATATGACATTGTCAAACAATTATAAGCATTACTTGACACTCGTACGTTGCCCACAGGTCGCTCTTTTCGTCCAATGGGAACTTGGATCCATCGCCATAATGCAACTAGATCAAGGTCCTGACGTCCTATACAATGACATGTTGAGGATGGGGCGAAAGATCGAAGACTTCAGAGTGGTTGTCACAAGTCTAGAGGGGATAGAAAATTTTGACATGGAAGCTTGTATAAACAACGATGTCGGTAGCGGGAGTACTTCTGTGAGTGTCTTGACCGACTAACATTACACAATAACAGTTTAGCTAGGAGGATGATGTAATGCCTCAATGACACCTTTGAGTTATTTGTCATGTTGCAGGGAAGCAGCAATGACTGGTCCGTTGATACGGTAATACAGTCCACGTTCTCGAAATATGCTGGAAAGATGCGTGGGTTAGGCATCCAGAGAAAACGAAGAAGGACTGAGTTTCGTTTGCTTGCCTCTGTTGCTCTAACATGGCCTGCATTAGTTGTTGGAACTGAGTAGCAGTAGGATTTTCAGACGGTTCTGTCTCATTCTGATTACTACCCGAAGCATGATGGTTGGGAGCTTTTCTCGGAGGCATGATGCTATAAGACAATCTGTTAGCACATATATAAGCATAATTGGGTAGGTTAACTTGGTCTAGACAAAAACGTTCTAACGAACTCACGAATCCTCGCCACGTTCCTAAGATTTTCTAGTTTCTTTTAAGTGCCTGAAACATGTCCCGCTCTGATACCAGTCCTGTCGCGACCCCGGACCGAGACCCGGGCCCGCGACCGCGGCTGCATGATTAATTACATAAAACACACCGTCTGTTTTGATTTTCCCACAGGTTTCCGCGGTGAGGATCCCAAGACACGGGTCGAGCTCACACGAATAGATATGCGGAAGCGTGTAGCAAAACGTGTCATACAATTCTTAATCAATAAGATACAAGAGGAATTAAAATGTCGAGACTAGGCATCAAAAGAGAACGTCCTCAAGCATTCCTATCATGATTAACGTTTCAATGTTTAACAAAAGTATATTAATTCAAGTTACAAAACCCTGAGAAGCCAACAAAGGCCAATACAACAATTACAATCCCACAAAAATAACCCAGCTAGGCGAAACGAGAATCAATATCCCGACCGGCGTCTTGATGATGTCGTTGGGCTGCCACTCGTGTGCTGGGGGTGGCTCAACAGCCTCCTCCGGGCACTCCTCGTCACGCGTGAAACCGCCGGCACCTGGACACCAAAACACAAGCATCAAACACGACGGTTTGGCAAATAAACAATTTAGCTTGAATATAAGAAATAATGCTAAAACAGTTCAAGAGTTAGATACACGTTTCAAGTTTACGAAACTAGCATGAATACTTATAATATCATGAAAAGATAAATCCACATAGAGCTCATCATTTCTGTCATACATGATGACAAGAGCAAGCACGCACGACAAGCAAGACACGAAAACACGATCCCATGCCACACAAGGTAGACGGGGTATCCGGCCGCGGAACCGGACCACGAACACGCACGATGTGTAATAAAATACACGACTAGTCTGCAGACAGTCCACATGTTTAAGGACACCCAGGTAGTGGATCAAGCTAAAAAGGCAGTCCAAGCTCAGTGGTATTAACTTATATCATGAATGCACAAAACATGACGATACACGCTCGAGAACACGACAAAACAAGAGGGAAATCATTTACCAAGCATAACACGGCAAGACTAGCAAAATAGCATAATATAAATGCTTAACAAACTTAAGAAATGATTCCCTTTTGATTCTTAAAACACATCTTGAAAACGAACTTGCACTTGGAAATCAAACGAGAACACGATGATGCATGAAGCACCAAGACAAGAGTTCACACATAAATCCATCAAGCATAGACTAAGACCAATCCCTGACCCTTGTGGAATTGAAAACCAAATGTCAGAATTCAATAAAACTTGGTGTCCCCGAAGGTATATTACATTTTGGAATTCCAAGTGCACAAGGTCAATAAAAAGGTCTAAAACCTAGTCTAGTTTTCATTCCCACAAAAATCCTTCAAAAACAGTACTTTTTGTAACTGCCGGTCTGGGTCCAGCATCTCTACCGGTAGAACTTCCGGTTTAAGATGTTCTACAGGTAGAACTTCCGGTTGAAGCGCTTCTACCGGTAGAACTTCCGATTGAAGCACTTCTACCGGTAGAACTTCCGGTAGAACTGAGGTTTTTCAGTTTCTTCAACTCTCTGCCAAAATTTGGGCCGTTTCTACCGGTAGAACTTCCGGTAGAACTAAGGTTCACAGTTTTTCTCAACTCTCTGCCACAATTCTAGCCACTTCTACCGGTAGAACTTCCGGTAGAACTAAGGGTTCACAGTTTCCTCAACTTTTTGCCAAAATTCGAGCCACTTCTACCGATAGAACTTTGAAGTTCAATTTTTTTCACACTTCTCTCCCATCTTCACTTCCATATTTTTACCCCTACGCTCCCCAAGCCTACAAGCTTTCCAATGGATGATTTCCACACCAAAATTCATTCACATTTCATTCAAAACATCAAAATCACCAACCCTTATACATTCAAATCATGAATCACTAACTTGTAAGGCTTTCCATAGAAAAATATACTTCCATTCAAGATAAAACTTCTAAATTAAATGAAGAAATTAGTAACCATGCTTATCAAGATTAAATAAGCTAGAAGAGGTTAATAACATGAAAGGAAAGACAAGCTCCATGATGAATAACATTTCCAAAAGTAAAATGCCCTAAAACTTGCAATGTACTAGGAAGAACTAAAATGTTTACTTGCCTCTAACCAAAGCCAAGCAAATACTCCACAAAAATCGAACAAGAGGGGGAGATCCACGAAATCTACACAAAACCCCCAAAATAGAGTATACAAAAATCATCATTTTGGCCACTACAAACCCTCATTTCGAAAATGGGTTTGAAATCATGATAAACAAGCTCTAGGTGAGCTAAATGAACATCAAAGAAAGAATGAAAAGGAACACCAACCAAGAGCTAGCTGAAACAAAGAGGATAGAGCTTGAAGATGATGAATAGTAGTGAAGGTTGGCTCCAAAAACGGTCCAGCTGTAGCTTGAGAAGGGAGGAAGAGAATGGTAGTCTTGGATCTGAGGTTGGAGCCTTCTAGCTAGATCATTCAAGGGGAAAAGAAATCAAGAAGAACCCTTCTTCTCTTCTTCACTCTAGGTCATACTATTGCAGAGATTTGGGAAAAGGGAAATGAAGGAAAGGAAGAGTTTATATAGTGTCTGGAAGTGGGTCCCTTAAGCAGTGAAACTTGAAAAGCTTAAAACATGGTCTAGTGGACCCCGGATGGAAACGACGAAGAAAAACAAAACGATCGTCGAAAACTCTAGTTTCGGAAAAGTATAATTTTGACATAGTTTCACGACTTCGAAAATTGTGCCCAGATTTAGCATGAAAAGACAGATTTACCCTTTTTGGGCCAAAACTTGGGTTTTCTGGGCCTCAGATGCATGCAGGTTAAAAATGAAAGCTGTCACGAATAATAAAACCATTCAAGAGAAATAAAAATCACATCCACATCAAAGATCTAGAACAAAAACTCATTCTTACACGTGCACTCAGGGCGTCCCTGAGCGTGTCTGACTCATACTAAACGTCCTCAAAATCCCCAAAGCTATAGTCCAGACTAAATCTAATCACATTCTAACCCAACTAGTACTAAGACTCACTTAAGACTAAACACTCACTTAATTAGTACTAATCGAGTTGGTCTGGGTCGGGGTCTAACAACGTTGCTGTCTTCGGAGACTCGCCTACCCCCTCCTCGGCAGCTGCTCTCCCCTTGAGCCCGGTGAACACAGTCGTCTCTGCCCCCACTCGGTCTTCTCCTCAGCCTTCCTCAGCAACTGAGTGCTCCACCAAATCCAACCGGGACGTGATTCGGTTGGGAAAAAGGCCGAGAATCGCGGATCCGGCCGAAGGTGAACACAATCCGTCTCCCCGGTGCTCGCCGTCCCTCGTCCCTCGTCCCGAGCCCCTGGAATCCTATCTTTCTGCTGGAAGACGGCCAGCCGTTGCTGGAGGATGGCCGGGTGAATGACGGCACTTTGGTCATCAGCGCCCTCGCTCACGCCTGTGCTCTGCCGAGAGATATGGCAGAGTACTGGAAGCTGAGCGAGGTGGACCTAGATGTGGCTCAGATGGGCGACGCCCTTAGGGTAAATTTCTCTCTTCTCAGCTTGTGATCTTTTGATTCTTCAGGCCTTTTCGTAATTCTGACATTTGCCTTCGCAGATCCTTCAAAGGAGCCTGGTGCTGGCGGAGAAGACCCATCAGATCGTTGTCCGGGCTGAGAAGGCGGAGAAAAGGAAAACGGACCTTGAGGTAGAGCTCGGCGAGATCAAAAAGAAGGCGGCCGAGCAAGAAATGTTTGTCGTGGGCCTCAAGACCGAGCTTGAAAAGGCCAAAGCAGACCTGGAAAACCAAGTTAAGACGACGGCTGAGCTCGAGAAAAGGTGGGAGGAGGTGGAGGTTAAACTCCGCGCTGAGGCTGACAAACTCCAGACTGAAGTCGACCGGGCTTTTGATGAAGGGGTGGCGGAAGCCAGCGATTTGTATGTTGCCCAGGTCCGTGAGGTCAGCCAGAAAGCCTGGAGGCTAGGGTGGACAGGCTCGCTGAGAGCAGCAGGGGTCCCCGAGGACAACCCTGTATATGCCGCGATCCACCAGTTTCCCCCTCCTAAGCCCGTGCCAAACGAAGCTCGCAAGGCCCCTGCTGGGGAAGTCAAGGCCAATGCCGCCGAGGTCAATGCTGACGCCGAGGAGAATGCTGCTGCTGGGGGTGCCGAGGGGGCTGTGGTTTGAAATTGATTTGATGTAATTTCCTTTTTTGATTTTTGTACTTGGGGGTTTGGGGAGAAAGATTTGTAATCATTTTTCAATCTGAACGAAATTGGTTTTTGCTCCCAACTTGAGTAAATGTGTGATTGTCTCCTTTCTCCTTTCCCTGTTCTTGTGTGGCCTTGTAACCAAAAAAAAAAGTACTAGGAGATAAGACAAGTATTTGAGCTCGGCTCTGTAGCTGAACTTAGGATATCAAGTTTGTAACCGAGACAGGTCTAGTTAGGTTCTGTAACCATAACAGAGAATCGACCTCGGTAGAACAAGATGTGCTCGGTCCTGTGACCATTGCGGAATTCGGATTTTGTAATCAGAACTCGCGGTTGGTCCAATGACAGGGCTGAAGTAACTGTCTTCGATAACCGAACTGAGTGACGAGTCCTGTGACTGCGTTGGAATGCAAGCTGGTGTGATGACCGAACTGCAAATGGCTAGTCCTGCTACCGTGCCGAAATGCAAGCTGGTGTCATGACCGAACTATACGTTCGTGCCGAGTTCCATAACTTGGCACAATTTGGTAGTAGGAGACAGATTGGAAAAGTAAAAACTCATTCTATAAAAAGAATTAATTTTATTGACTTTCCAAAAATCCGAGTACATCTCAAAAGTAGTATTTCTTGAGGTGCGTGGCATTCCATGGACGTGGCAGCTCTCTACCCTCCATGTCCTCAAGCTTATATGCAGACTGTCCAGCTAACGAAGTCACTTTGAATGGCCCATGCCAGTTCGGTGCAAACTTTCCTTCGCTGGGATTTTTGTCCGCTGGAAGTGTCTTCTTCAAAACCAGTTCCCCAGGGGAGAACTTTCTTTCTTTGACCTTTAGATTGTAACCCCTGGCCAACTGTTGCTGATAAGAGGCGAGGCGAATGGCTGCTGACTCCCTCCGCTCTTCAGCTAAGTCGAGCTCTGTGGCGAGGTTCATATAGTTTCTGCCTTGATCAAATAGTTCCAACCTGAGGGTCGGTAAACCGACCTCAAGTGGAATTACGGCTTCCATTCCGTAGGCCAGGGAGAAGGGTGTAGACGAGGTCGAGCGCCTTGGGGTAGTTCTATACGCCCAAAGGACACTTGGGAGCTCCTCTACCCATCTTCATTTAGCTCGGTCCAGTCTCTTTTTAAGCCCGTCGAGCACTAGCTTATTAGAGATTTCAGCCTGTCCATTGCTCTGGGGTATGCCGGAGTGGAATAGTAGTTCCTAATACCGAGTTCTTGACAGAAGTTTTTGAAGAAGTTGGAGTTGAACTGAGTCCCGTTGTCCGAGACTAAGGCCCGAGGAACTCCAAATCTTGTTACTATGTTTCTCCATACGAAGTTTTTGGTATCCTTCTCGGTGATGGAGGACAATGCTTCAGCTTCTATCCACTTGGTGAAGTAGTCAGTGGCTACTATCAACCATCTTTTATTCCCCGGAGCTCGATGGAGAGGTCCCACCATGTCCAGTCCCCACTGGGCAAATGGCCATGGACTGGAAAGAGGACTTAGGTCATGTGCTGGTTGATGGAGAGAATGAGAAAACTTCTGACACTTCTCACATTTCCTGGCATAGACCTATGCGTCCTTCTGCATGTAGGGCCACCAGTAGCCTTGGCTGATAGCTCGGTAAGCCAGTGACCGACCTTCGATGTGACTGCCGCAGATCCCTTCATGGATTTCATAAAGGAAGTCCTCGACTTTGCTCGGGTGAACGCCCTGGAGGTAACGGCCATTGTAGGACTTTTTGTAGAGCTTGTCATCTAGGGAGAGCCAGAACCGAGCTGCTTTCAGCCTGAGCTTGTACGCCTCACTTTTGTCCTCGGGGAGCTGATCGTCCTTGAGGTAGGAAATGACGTCGTCCATCCAGCTCGGACCGAGGTCGGCACACATGATCTGCCGAGGTGGGTGGAGTTCTATACTCGGCCTGTCCAGTGCTTCCACTTCGACAGTCCTTTTTCTTCCTGCCTCGACAGCAGAGGCCAAGTTTGCAAGTGCATCGGCGTGAGAGTTGGAATCTCTGCCGATCTGCCTGACTTCAGCCTTTTGGAACTGAGATAGAAGTTGCTTGGTGTGGGCTAGGTAGGCTGTCATCCTGTCGTCACGGGCCTGGTAGTCTCCATTGAGTTGGCTCGTCACCAACTGTGAATCACTGAAGACCACCAGTTGTTGTGCCCCCAGAATTTTTGCATTGCTCAGCCCTGCTATTAGTGCTTCATACTCAGCCTCGTTGTTAGATGCTTTGAAGTCAAGGGTCAGGGCTTGCTCAATGACAAGGCCTTCTGGAGATTGAAGGACTATGCCTACACCAGCCCTCTTGGAGGTTGATGATCCATCGACGAAGACCTTCCAAGATGAGTCGAGGAACCGTTTCTAGGACCGCTCCTGTTCTGTCTCGATCTCGGTGGTTGCTCCCTCTTTGTCCCCCAGTTCGGTGTCGAGGTGGCTCGGTGCCGAACTAGGAGAGGTGAACTCCACAATGAAGTCTGCTAGCACCTGGGCTTTGATGGCCGTTCTGGGCTGATATTGGATATCATATTGTCCCAGTTCAACAGCCCATTTGGACACTCTTCCAGAGAAGTCTGCTTTCCTGAAGAGGGACTTGAGTGGATGTTTGGTCACAACCACTATGGAATATGTCTGGAAGTAGTGGGAGAGCTTGCGGGAGGCACTGACAAGTGCAAATGCGAGCTTCTCTAATGGCAGGTATCTCGTCTCGGCATCCAGCAGGATTTTGCTTGTGTAATAGATGGGCTTTTGCTGCCTGTTATCTTCTCTTACGAGTACCGAGCTCACTGCATGGTCCGAAACTGCCAGATATAAGTATAAGACCTCACCCTGTGCCGGGGTGGAAAGTAGGAGAGGTGAAGAGAGGTATCCTTTGAGCTTTTGAAGGGCGCTTTCGCACTCCGGCGTCCATTGGAACCCTGAGCTCTTCTTGAGGAGTTGGAAGAAGGGACGACATTTGTCTGAAGCTCTGCTAATGAAGCGGTTTAGTGCTACTGCCATCCCTGTAAGCCTCTAGACTTGTTTTGCCGAGGTCGGACTCTGTAGGGCCTGGATCGCCGAGATCTAATCAGGATTGGCCTCTATTCCTCGCCTAGTGACCAGGCTGCCCAGGAATTTGCCCGAGCCGACGCCAAATGCACACTTGGAGGCGTTCAGCTTGAGCTTGTATTGTTTGAGGACGGCGAAGGTTTGATGTAGGTCAGTCAAGTGGTCCTGTGACCTTTTAGACTTAACGACCATGTCATCAATGTAGACCTCGACCGTTTTGCCGAGCTGGGCCTGAAACATCTTGGTCACCAGCCTCTGGTAAGTGGCACTAGCGTTCTTTAACCCGAAGGGCATCACCTTGTAGCAGTAAATGCCTCTGGGTGTTATGAACGCGGTTTTTTCCTGATCTGGCCTGTGCATCGAAATTTGATGGTAACCTCGGTAGGCATCGAGGAGACTCATCCTATCGTGCCCGGCAGTGGCATCAATCAGCTGGTCTATCTTCGGAAGGGGAAAGTTGTCTTTGGGACAGGCTTTGTTGAGATCGGTGAAGTCTACGCAGACCCTCCAGCTTCCATTCTTTTTTTTTACCACAACCGTGTTAGCTAACCACACAGGGTAGTGGACTTCTCTGATAGCTTCAGCTTCTAACAATTTCTTGACCTCCTCGGTCACAGCCTCTGCTTACTGGATTCCCGACTTGCGAGTCTTTTGGACTACAGGCTTGTGCTCGGGATCCACATTTAACTTGTGGCACATGACCTTGGGGTCAATGCCAGGCATCTCATATGGGGTCCAGGCGAAGACCTCCCTGTTCTGTAACAGGAAGTCAAGCATCTCTGCCCTTTCCTGATCCGCAAGCTGACTACCGAGCACGAAGAACCTCTCCGGATCGTTAGGATCGATCCTGACTTCGGTGAGGTCTTCAACGCTCTTCTGCTCGGGAGTTCGCCCAACAGCCTCGAGCTCGGCCTCCAGCTCGGTCATATGAACTCTTTGCGGTTCTGCTTCTCCGGGGACCACGGCCATGAGGCATTCTTTGGCCATTTGTTGGTCACCGCGGACTATGATTACTTCGAAGCCCCCGTCCTCACTCTGCAACGGTAACTTGAGCTTCTGGTGATGGGTGGAGGGCACAGCTTCCATGTTATGAAGCCAAGTTCTTCCCATGATGGCATTGTATGGAGATTGCGCATCTACCACCAGGAAGTCTGCTGTCATGGAGGCTCCCCCCACTTCGACTCTGAGGGAAATCTTCTCCTTGGGGTACACAGACTTGGAGATAAAACCCATTAGTGGGGTGCGGGCTTCCTGCAGGTCCTCCTCTTGCAGACCCATTCTTTTGAAGCAATCAAAATAGAGGATCTCCGAGGAGCTCCCGGGGTCCACTAGAATCCTCTTGACATTGAAGTTCTGCAACCTCATAGTCAGGAGAAGAGGATCATTGTGGGGTAGCTAGACCCCGGCCAAGTCTTTGTCAGAGAACCAAATCTTTGGTCTCTCTAAGCGTGCCTTCTTCGTCAAGGTACCGAGCTCGGCCGCCATTACTTTTTTGCCGTGCTGGGCCCTTCTGGCCTCGGCGCGGGCCTGGTTACTGCCCCTAGGAGTGGAGGGCAGGTGGATGACGTCGATGGTCCTCACTGGCTCATCGCTATCCCGGTCATCGGGCTGGCGTTGTTAAGCGTGGTTTACTCTGGCTTCTTCTTTGACGTGATCTCTGAGGTACCCGTCCTTCACGAGCCTTTCGAGGCGTGCCTTGAAGGCGTGACAGTCCTCTGTCCTGTGTCCTTTATCTTTGTGGTAGGCACAGAACTTGCTCTGATCTCGGGAGGCGGCATCACTTTTCATAGTCTGGGGCCACCTGAAGAAGGGCTGCGCCTGAATCTTGCCGAGGAGCTTGTAAATAGGCTCCTTGAAGATGGTGTTGACGGCCTTGTGAGAGGCGCCATTCGGTTTCGGCTTCGCGCTGCTTCCCGAGGTGGGAACAGAACGCGCTGCCGAGCTAGATGGCTCTCTTCTTCGGTCCGCCTCCCTCTTGGCTAGCTTTCTTTCCTTTTTGGAGGGTAGGCTTTCCTGCCAACCCTGAGATCGGTCTTCCTGCCAAAGGCTGTGGCTCTCCCTAGCTCGGACTTCGTCTTCTTCTTGTTCAACGTACTGGTTCACCCGGGCCATCAGTCTTTCACCGAGGCCATGGGGAACCGCACCAGTTCCTTCCGAAGCTCATTACCCGGCAACAAAGCTTGTTGGAAGGACTTGATGGCCACTTCGTCGTTGGCATCTTTGATCACACTGTAGATGGTCCAGGAACCTTTTAGCGAACCGAGTGATTTTATCGTCGGGCCTCATCCTGATAGAGATCAGGTCGGCGTTGGTCTTCGGGATGACCCGTTGTGCTTGGAACTTCTCGATGAAGGAGTCTCGGAGCTGTCGCCAGCTCGAGATCGATCCCTCGGAGAGCGCACAGAACCACCGAAGCAGGAGGTCGTCCAGGCTGGAGGAGAAGACCTTCCAGTCAAGGTTACCGTCACCGCCGAACACCGACATCTTCTGGGTGAAGTGGCGGAGATGCGCCTGGGGGTCCGAGGTCCCGTCATAAAGATTGAACATCGGGATGCAGAACTTGTCGGGGAGGGGGTAATCCCTAATTTCCCTAGTGAATGGAGACGTGCCGTGGTTGTCGCTATCTCTAGTAGCCAACCGACCTCGAGCGAGGCCGGCGTACTCCATATTCTGCTGCACGGCCAGCTTGATTTGCCGGTCGATCCACTCAGCCATGTCGGGATCAGCGCCCTGACTTCGTTTCTGGCGGTGCTGCTGGTCAGCGCTGGCATGGGTGCTACTCGAGCCCTCTTCGCAAGCTCGGTCACGCCTTTTGTTTATGATTTGCCTCAGATCTGGCCGAGCTTTAGCAGCTTTCCGGGTTTGCTGCTGTGTACAAGGCACGAGCGGAGTCTCGGCTGGGGCCTTCTGCCCCTCGAGTTGCTGCTGGAGCTGGAGGATCTGAGCTTTTTGCTCTTCGATTATTTGGTTTTGAGCCTTAATTGCTTCGGCTTGGGCCTCGACATCCTCCTCCAGGGCCATGTCGTCGCCTTCATCGTCGAGATGGACGTGGTCCTCTTCCATGTGGTCCTCGTGGTGAGGCTGGTGAGGATCAGACTGTACTGGAGCCTTGCCCCGTTGGGACTGTCCCTGAGGAGAAACGTCCTTACGGGGTGGCTCGGTGAAAACAACTTCCAGACATGGACGCTCCGCCTGAGAGGTAGTCAGCCTGACCCGCTCCAGTACGGGACTAGGGCGAGGAGATGCTGCTGCATCTCTTGACGACGAGTGCGTCACCGTGACAGGTGATCCTACACTTCTAATGCCAGGTTCTCCGCCGACCCTCCTCTGCTGAGGGTCGGACGGTGTCTGCCTAGTTGCTCTTTCTTGGTTTGTCACCAGCGCTCCTGCCTGGTTCGTCACCAGAGGTGGCGGCATGGAGGACATGAACTTCTCTGGCTGCTCGGACCTGGATGGTCCAGCAATGCTCTTCCCCTTCCTAGCCTTCGGTGGCATGGCTTTCATGATGAAAATATGGAATTTTCAAATCGTTTTTTCCCACAGACGGAGCCAATTGTGCGGGCCTAAAAATTACGAACTTGGTTTAGATGATGATGGGGATTAGTGAGATCCTGTTTGACTGATCGGGAACGTCTTTGATAATCTGAAACCTGAAAGGTAGAAGAAAACAGAGGTCAGGGCCCGAGGCTGCTGTCAGGCAAAGGCACTCCGACGCCTGAGTTAGTGCAGTCACTGAACTAGGGTGAAGTGAGGAAGAAGATGTGGGCAAAATAGGAAAGTGTATGCTGTGTATCTTGCGTACCTGTCAATGGCTTACCATGCAGGCATATATAGAGGAGAGTGGAAGGTTCCACAGTGGAGGTGGGTGGGGATACTTGTCCCATCAGCCCACATCTAGGATCCTTGGTGGGGGTAGGTGAGGATACTTGTGTTGGGATTGGTGTATGCCCTAAAGCCCACTAGCTGCATTTTTCTCTCTGTTACTGGATATTTATTGGTTATATATATTGAAATGATTCTTTCTCTATAAACATGTGTATATGTATGGTTGTGTGTAAGGCCCATTGTTTTCTAATAATTGAATCAGGTGTGAAGTGGCTTCACACAGATAGGTCTGATTCATGGATATTGGAAACAACAGATTAGTTCATAACTGAAAGATGGAGTTGGGCACTTCATCTTGGTATAAGTTATAATGAGATACTCTCCTATATAGGGTGACATACCTAAGTCACGGGAGGGCTTTCCCGGATCTATCTCATTAGTGCATGTGTCATGCATTGAACAGGACCATTGTAGGTGTGATCTCTAAAATAGTACTATCACAGAGAGAGATCAAATCACCTCATGCTACTAAGTGACCGGTGCTCTTAATCTTGAGCATTTGTGGATGAACTGACGAATTCAAGTTCTTGTGCTTTAATTCACTATGGGTGAGATTCTTTTCTTGGGTCAACAGCTCTGTGAGTTAGGTACTCGGGCTTGATCAGTTGGGACATGCAAATGCAATATAGAATCTATGCCATCTACTGATGGATTGATCGTCCCCTTAGAATTATCCGATTGATCATCAAAATCTAAGATCTTAGTATATGGATGTTCCATATTGATATTGAACTTGTGGGTCGCTCCCTGGATCAAGAGAATAATATCAGGATGATGATTAAGTCAAGGATATGAAGTTCTAAGGTTTGAGATTTAATCGAGAAGGTTGATAGTACATCGGATAACCTGACTCGATTAAGGATGTTACATAGAGGGGCATTTAGGTCATTGCACTTGGTAGGTCGGAGACAACAGTCATTTTATGACAAGCTTATTTCATACTTAATATTTTTCCCTGGAGTGCAACCATAACTCTCTAGTGGAATGAGTTAAGGTTAAAATGGTCTTAATGTTGCTATGGGTTTAGCATGGACATTTTGGTCATTTTGGGAGCCAAGGGCAAATATGTCTTTTGGTCCCTTCTCTAGTCACTTTCCTATATTGGCATGGTTTCCTAATATGATTAGGAGATGAGGTTGAATTATTTTATGGAAAAATAATTTTGAATTTAAATTCAAATAGGCCTTGATGGCATACATGAATTTAATTCTAGACAAATTATGGACATGTGGGCCATAGTGTGGGCCATAGCATGTGGGACGTCCAACATAGGGATTTCTTAGTGTGGGGTCTCCAACTTTGAGTAGGTCTCTCTACTTGGAAGGTTGGACTCCTCCTTGGATAAGTATTCCTATAATAGAGTTTCCCTTAGAAACTTAAATTAGTAATTGTTGCACAACTAGGATTACTAATTGCTAAGTTTAAGGGATATTCATCATAGTTTCCTTTTCTAATTTGGATTGTTTCTAAGAGGAAATTAATCTTAGGATTGAGCTTTCCTTTTAGGACTTCTAAGAGAATTAGTAGGAGAGACTTAATGGGAAAGGATTCCTTGCAATCTTCATAAAAGGAGGAAGCTTCCCTTGGGCGTGAATGACCTTAAAACACAAGAACAAAGCCCAAAACGTGGAGCCCTTGTTTCTCTTCTTTCTTGAGGAGATTTCCATCTCATATGATTCTAGAAACTCATCTCAAAAACCTAGATTAAGGTTCCACCACCTTAGCCAATCAGATTTGGAAGTGAGATAGAGGAGAAGATTAGAAGAAGAATAATTCCTGCAGAAATTCCTGCAGCATAGTAGCTGATTGCAGACCTGATCTTGTCCCTTTTGCATCAGATTTTCAGAGGTTTAAAGCTTGCAAATCTTTGAGGTAATAGTCTTCTATAATCTCCTTTTAATTAGACACATGTTGATTATGATTTCATGGAGTTTCTACGCGATTCTTTATGGCTGATTTCCGCTGCATAGTGCAGAAATCAGATTTTTTAAAATCTGTCATGCTTTGTATCAGCCATAGTTGTCTCTATATGAGAAGTTTCAGATCTGAATCGCGGTTTCCTTCAACTTGTCCCATCAGACCTCCCCCAAATCCCTCACATAAATGTGGATGTGATCTGCTGATAGGAAGAAGCCCTTATCAATAGCCGGTGGCCACCCTATTTGTTAGAGACTCTCTGTGAAGTAGCCGTCCCATCCCATAATGGGGATTAGACACTCAGTGTTCACCTCGGCCAAGAGGCCGAACGGGAGAAGACACCGAGGTCAGCTACGCCTGAGGTCGGACAAGGATGTCGACGCACGAGGCTGAGTTCGGAAGGACGTGGTCGGTACTTCTACCGAGAACAATCCTACTTTGGTAGTGGCTAAGGCGCTGCCGCGCCAGGGAGATGGGAGCCGGGGCCCCTCTTGACCGGTACCATTACCGAAGTCAGATGTAACTTCGGTTTCGGTAAAATACTCCACACACTATTTACACTCCCAATTGTTGCGCTGCGGATTTACATGCGGGCTAAGGACTCAAGACCGGTTTGGCATCGTAAAATTTTATCGCATATATATATATATATATACAAACTTTTATTTCTTAAGTGGATTTATATTAAATTATAAATTATATATATTGGATTATATATTTTCTATTTATATAAATATAAATATATATTAAATTATAAAATTAAAATACGACAACCACCAGAAGTTTCCTTTCTATTCCCTCTCTTTTGGTCGTGTGTGGCTGGTCGAGAGATCAAGAAGGCATCTAAGGTCAGTTGTATTTAATTCTTTTGGGTCATTGTATAATTCTGTGATTTCTGCAATTTTCTGCAATATACCATATTTGCTGGATATTTTCTGTTCATCTATTTGGGCCCTTTGACAATCCGCTTTCACCAATAGGGGACGTTGTTACGCTTTTTAAACAAAACACTCATTGAATTATTCAAGTTAAACTCAGTTTCTTAAATATATTACTTAATATTTATATCCGCTCTTAGCATATGCTTAGCTTGTGATTTACTCACTGGACTATGACAATCATCATGAGAGTGGGAGATATAGGGTTCAGGATGAACAAACCATGATCATTCATTAGTGGTGTGCTTCAACATGCAACCTTTAATGAATACCAGCTGTTAGTATTACCAGATTTTGCACTTATGGAAGGGAACATGGAAATTTGTTTCTCTCGTACTCACCAACAACCACGTTTGATGTAAAGGGTTTATCGCATAGAACAATTTATATTCACATCTCTAATTGTTCTAATTGAACCTTCCGCTCCTATTCATGGATCAATCTCCTTTATACTCGTAAGACCTTATATGTGCTTTCTTTGACTCATGTATCAATGTTGTTTCTATTTTTATTCTTGTGCCCGTCCAATATAATACATATTCATAGAATATATACAAAAGATTATAAAATTTATAATGAATTAAACACAATAATATTTTTATAAATTACATTGAGATAGAAAAATTATAAGAATTAAAATATAATATTAAATAACCTATCATTTACCAAATTAAGTTATTCAGAGTAAAAATAATTAAACCACCCCCCCCCCCCCCCCCCCCCTGTATTTTTTATTGTTCAGTGTAATGATTTTATGTTAGAAACGTGGCTTTTTTCTACCGTGTTTTGATAGAAAACAAGTCATTTTCAATGAGATTAAGGCACACCTTTTTTATTTTATATTTTTTCGGTTTTAGACTGAAGACGGTTTTTTTTTTTTTTTTTCTACTGCCCATGCTTGGCGCAGCCACATTCTACTAGTTATTTATTAATAGTATATTACGGTGGGATTGATCAATTAGTGTACCTAATCATATTCTTTAATTTGTTAATTTTAACATTCTTTTTCTTAGAGGTAAATGTTTATTAAAAAGAATAAAAGAATACAAGGCCAAGGAATAAGTTAGCCTAATTAGCATGTAGATTATCGATTCAGAATTGAAAGGTCTCCTTGCCGCCTTGTGCTTAATTAAATTGATTAAAGGAAAATGAAACAATCTTGAAGCCTAGGCCATGAATGGTTTGCCCTTCCGCCTTGTGCTTAAGTAATTGATTGAAATTGACTGCGTATATATTGAACTACTTCCGTTGGGAAGACGCGAAATAAATTGAAATAAATGTCTGTTATCGAATTGAATTAAGTTGTATAGAACTGTTAAATTCTTGCATAGAATTGATAGATGGCATGGAAATTCATGAAAATGCATGTGTCATGTTGAACCGTCGTGTTCACGTGTTATTGATGATGTCACAAACTCAAATGCCCGTGACGGTCTTGCAGGGGCAGCGCCGCCTGCGGAGGAGGCCCATCCGATACCTACAGGAGGTTTAGCGGAGTGGGCGTAGTTCGGAGGGCGAATGTAAATGAATACTTTTGTAATATTTAGTTTTGAGATGTGATTAGATACCAACTGCATTGTATTTTAAATGTGCAGTGTTGGTTTTAGTGGACTGTGATTTTGTGTATATGAACTTTACTTCTGATGTAAAGTTAATTGTTGTCAATGTATATATATATATATATATATATATTCCGCAATTTATACATTGGCAGGTTTTTGTGTTTTGATATCCCTTGTGAGTCTTGTCTTAACTTCGGTTAATTCAGGATTTACGGGAGTAAGTATGATCTCGCGACTCGGGGTCTGTCTGAAGTAATCAGATCTTGGGCCAGGGTTGTGACATACTTATTGTATGGTATCAGAGCCTAGTTAAGAAGCAAGGTTAAGAAAATTGTTTAAGGACTTAGTCTAAGAACGAAGTGAGGAGCGTTATAGTTAGGACAAATCCAATTTGGGATTTGCGTTTATTGCTTTCACTATATGTGATATATATGAGATGGATGGAAGTGTTAAGATGTGTATCTTACCTTCCGTATTGTTTACAGCATGGCTTCTGGATCAGGCAGTGATAACTTTATAAAAGTTACTGTCAATGTTAGTACTACACCTCCTCCTCCCGTATCGAATACTGATGCGAGGATGACTGCTATACTAGAGCAGTTAGTGAGGAGCCATGAGGCTCAAATGGGTATGCAAACCCAGATTACCTCGATGTTGCAAACACAAGCTCAATTGCAGGCTCAATTACAAGTTCCACCTGTACAACCGGCCCCACAACCTCATGTTGAGACTCAGTTCGTGTTGCAGCATAAGGATGCGGATCCTCATGCTATTTATGAGAGATTCCGAAAAAGAGGAGCCACAGAGTTTCATGGAACTGAGAATGTGATCCAGGCAGATGAGTGGCTGGAACACATTGAAGATGTGTTTGACACAGTTGTCTGCACTCGTAAACAGAGAGTGTTGCTCACCTCTACCATGTTTAGAGGTGGAGCGAACACATGGTGGAAGAGTGTCAAGGACACGTTCAAAGCCATGACCACACCGGACATTTGGGAGACTTTCAAGAACAATTCCAAAGGAAGTTTGTCCCCGAACATGTGCAGCAGCAGAAGGAGGCAGAATTCCTGCACCTGAAACAAGGTCAACTGACCGTAGCTGCTTATGATCATACTTTCTTACAACTGTCTAAGTATGCTACTGACTTGGTGGATACTGAAGAAAAGAAAGTTAAGATATTCCTTATTGGGCTAAATCCAGAGTACAAGGCAGTTTATTGGCTGGACAAAAGCCTACAACTTTTGATGATGCCGTGGACAGGGCATATACCGCTGAGGAAATCCAGAGAGAGAAAGATAGAGAGGCTATGAACACCAAGAGAAGTGGTGATTCATAGTTTAAGAAAGGAGGACAATACAGGAATAAGAAGCAGAAACAGAAGTTCATTCCTAGGGGTGAGAGGAATGAGATCAGGCCAGTCTATGATACTTATGGAAAAGCTCACAGGACTGAGTTATGTTGGAGAACTACTGGAGCTGCCTAGCCTGTGGTTCCTTAGAACACAGGATGGCACAGTGCCCGAGGGCTAGGAGAGACGATAGGGCTCCCTATCAGTATCCTGCTCAAGGACAAGCAGCACTTCTTACTCCCCCGCAGAGACTAGCCTTACCAGCTCCTCCTAGGCCACAACAGTAGCAGCAACAACCTCAACGTCAAGGCCAGTAGCATCAGTGGCAAAGGCAGCCACCGAGGCAACAGCAACAGCCAAACAGACCACAGATGGCTGGAATGGCTTGTGCGGTCAATAGAGAGCAAGCTGATGTTGCAGCAAATGTGGTTGAAGGTACAATTCTTATAGATAATAGACCTGCTATTGCATTGTTTGATCCCGGTTCTACGCATTCATTTGTAGCACCTGCATTTGCTTATAGCATGCAAAACCGGATCATGCAATTGTCATATGATTTCACTGTGTCTACTCCTTTAGGTAGAAAAGTAGTGTGTGAATTGTATATTCCTCAATGCACTGTTAGAATTGGAGATGTGTCAATGCCAGCTGATCTGGTAATACTAGCAATGAATGACTTCGATGTAATCTTTGGTATGGATTGGCTTGCGAAGTACAGGGCTTGTTTAGACTGTTTCCACAAGGTCATCACCTTTAGGGTGGATGAGGCCAGTGCCAGTGTACTCTTTGAAGGAGTTCAGAAGAAGTATGACACTAGGCTTGTGTCAGCGCTTAAAGTTGAACGGATGATGCGTAATGGTTGCGAAGGATATATTGCCTTCATTTCAGAAAAGAAGCCTGTACCGAAATTACGAAGCATTCCTGTAGCCTGTGAATTTCCAGATGTGTTCCCGGATGAAGTGCCAAGTCTACCTCCAGCTAGGGAAGTGGACTTTACGATCGAACTTGTGCCCGGTACTGCACCGATATCGAAGGCACCGTATCGAATGGCACCATCGGAGTTGTATGAATTGAAGAAACAGATACAGGATTTGCGTGACAAAGGTTTTATCAGACCTAGTGTCTCACCATGGGGAGCACCTAAACTGTTCATGAAGAAGAAGGATGGCACCCTGCAGATGTGCATCGATTATAGGCAGATAAATCAAGTGACGATCAAGAACAAGTACCCACTGCCTAGGATTGATGAGTTGTTTGATCAGCTCGAGGGTGCATCATATTTCTCCAAGATTGATCTCCGATCTGGATATTATCAGATACGGGTTAAGGATCAAGATGTGCAGAAGACGGCATTCAGGACTCGTTACGGTCATTATGAGTTTTTAGTTTTGCCTTTTGGTTTAACCAATGCACCTGCAGTGTTTATGGCTCTAATGAATAAGGTGTTTGCTCCCTTCCTGAACCAGTTTGTTGTAATCTTCATTGATAACATCCTGGTCTATTCAGAGTCAGAGGTCGAGCATTCACGTCATTTGAGGACAGCTTTGCAGATACTGAGAGAGAATCAGTTGTATGCAAAACTCGAAAAGTGCGACTTTTGGTTGCAACAGGTTGCATTTCTGGGTCATATCATTTCCGGAGATGGATTGGCGGTTGACCCAGCTAAGATTGAAGCAGTTACCAATTGGCAGAGTCCGAAGAATGTGCCGGAAGTACAAAGTTTCTTGGGATTGGCAGGCTATTATAGGAGGTTCGTCAAGGACTTTGCAAGGATAGCATCGCCATTAGCGAAACTGACTCGGAAGAGCACTTCCTTTGAATGGAATGATGCATGTGAGTCTAGTTTCCAAGCATTGAAGCAGAAGTTGATTACAGCTCATTTCTTGTCGTTACCCGATGGAAGAGGAGGATTTGAAATTTACTCAGATGTCTCGGGTATTGGATTGGGATGTGTGTTGATGCAGAATGGTAGGGTGATTGCCTACGGTTCACGTCAATTGAAGGAACATGAGAAGAACTATGCCACACATGATTTAAAGCTCACGGCGGTTGTATTCGTATTGAAGCAATGGAGGCATTATCTGTATGGAGAGACTTTTGAAGTCCATTGCGACCATAGGAGCCTTCAATATCTATTCACTCATAAAGATATTAATTCGAGGCAACGCCGTTGGTTAGAGCTGATCAAGTACTACGACTTCTCATTCAAATATGTACCTGGAAAAGGTAATGTCGTGGCTAATGCTTTGAGTCGGAAATCAACTGACTTAGCATCATTAGTTGGTGAGTGGGACAAGATCGAAGAGTTCAGAGATCTGGATGTGGCCGTTGAAATGGTAGACAGTAAAGTGATGATTGTAGCAATGTCTGTCTTTGAACCAATGCTTATCAAGGAAATTAAGGATAGGTAGTTTCAAGACCTTGAATTGGTGAAGATTAAGGACAACCTTGCCACTAAGCCAGATTTCGTATTAGTAGAAGGAGTTCTGTACTTTAGAGACAGACTATGTGTCCCAGCTCAAGAGGATCTAAAGCAAGCTGTAATGTTTGAAGCTCATCACACCAGATATTCTATGCATCCTGGAAGTACAAAGATGTATAGGAATCTGAAAGATAGATTCTGGTGGAATAATATGAAGCTGGAGATAGCAGGTTATGTATCTTCCTGCTTGACTTGCCAGCGTGTAAAAGTTGAGCACCGGAAACCACCAGGATTGCTTCATCCACTGAAAATCCCTAAATGGAAATGGGAGCACATTACGATGGACTTTGTATCGGGTTTACCGAGGACAAGAAGACAGCACGATGCCGTATGGGTAGTCGTTGATCATCTTACAAAGTCTGCACACTTCATTCCAATCAGAAAGGATATAGGATTCAGTGAGATGTCCAAGCTGTTTGTCAAAGAAGTGACTCGATTGCATTGAACACCAGTCTCGATTGTCTCCGATCGAGATAGTAGGTTTTTGTCCGCATTCTAGCAGTCATTTCAGAAGTCCATGGGCACTAAACTTCAGTTTAGTACTACCTACCATCCACAGACAGATGGACAGTCAGAAAGGACTATACAGACTCTAGAAGATTTGCTCCGTGCCAGTGTGATTGATTTTGGGAGTGATTGGGATGACCATTTAGCATTGTGCGAATTTGCGTACAATAATAGCTATCACTCCAGCATTGAGCTAGCACCATTTGAGGCATTGTATGGTCGAAAGTGTAGGACCCCAGTAAGTTGGGAAGAAGTTGGAACTCGGAGTTTCCATAGTCCTACGATCATTGCTAAAACAGCAGAGAAGGTCTAGAGAATACAGGACAGACTGAAAGTTCCTAAATCAAGGCAGAAGAGCTATGCTGACAATCGTCGGCGTGATCTAGAGTTCGCAGTTGATGATTTGGTCTTTTTTAAGACCTCTCCAATGAAGGGCACTATTCGATTCGGGCAGAAAGGGAAGCTTTCCCCGAGATTCATTGGACGTTTCAAGGTCACGAGCCGAATTGGAAATGTGGCTTATCGCCTAGATCTCCCATCAGAACTCTCCGGTATTCATAATGTATTTCATGTTTCTATGCTTCGGAAGTATGTGCATGATCCTTCACATATCATTCGTCATGAAGAGATCGAAGTATTGCCTAACACCACATATGTTGAGAAGCCAATTCAGATCATAGATACAAAGGAGGCAGTTCTGCGTACTAGAACAATCAAGTGGGTCAAAGTCCTTTGGGATCATCATGAACCTAATGAAGCCACGTGGGAGCTTGAGGAGCAAATGGCTCAAAAGTATCCCGAGTTATTCGTTCAGGTAATTTTAACGTGAATTGTTTAATTGGTTTACATTGATTTGAATTGCATTCGGAGGACCGAATGGTTCAAAAAGTTGGGATAGTTGTAAGGTTCCGTCCCGAGTTAATCAAGATTAACTCTAGTTAAGTGAAGTTAATGCTAGTTAATCGTACTTAACTAGTTTAATGATGGTTAATGACTAACCTCAATGAGATTAGTCTCAAATGATTGGTTTAAGCTTAATGAAGTGATAATGAAAAGATTACGTCAATTGAATGAAGTTTTAGACTCAAGCATTGAAACGAAGGACCTTTATGTATATACGAATTTTCACGTATTTTGTCGGATACGGAAACTCTTGATACCAACGCGTGTATCTCGACGAGTACGTTAATTTTCATAATAAGCTCGAAGTCATTTGACGAGAATCTAGTCAAATGACCCTTCAATTGACACAAAATGTAAATAGCCTTGATAAAGTGGACTTGGGTGTAAAATTAAGCTTATAAAGCTTATGAGATGACTCAAGAGAGTCATTCATCTCATCTTCCCATTGATTCAAACCCTAGGCACCCCCTTCTCTTCCTTTTCTCTTATTTCCTTCCAATCTCACTCTATCAAGTGTCAAACAAGGAGTTTGCAAGTGTTTTCAAGGAGCATTCATCCTCCTCTTCATCTTCACCAACTTTGTTTTCAATTTGTGGAAGTGTGAAGTTTGGACTCAAGGTCTTCTTCTTGGAAACAAGCTCTAGAAAGAGGTTTTCAATCGTTAATCTTCACTAGAGGCAAGTACATATGTATTCTTATGAATTGTAATGTTTTAGAGAGTTTGGAGTTCAATTGGCTCATTTTTGGGATTTTGCTTCAGAAAATCCGAACCTCATAACTGAGCTTCTGGACATGTGTCGGTCGACCGACGAGTGGACCGACACAGATCTGAGTTCTGTATCAGGGAATGTTAGCTCTCTGGAATTCTGACCGACATTGGGTCAGTCAGCCGACATGGAAGTGTCGGTCGACTGACGGTCCACCGACGAGCTAGCCGACAGATCTGAAATCTGTCTCAGTGATTTCAGCTCTCTGGAATTCGAACCGACGAGATATCGGTCAACCGAGATTGCGTCGTCGGTCAGCCGACACCTGACCGAGACTGAACCGACAAGTGTGTCAGGAAATGGATTGAAAATCCAGCTTCTGGAATTAGAACCGACAAAGTGCTAGTCAACCGACGTGGTATCATCGGTCAGCCGAGAGGTCAACCGACAGTCAACTGACAGCTGAGCCGAGCTCAGAGAATTGTTAGGGTGAAGCCTAATTTGTACAGGCTGTTTCTTGTGATGTCTAAGCCTACATAGGTGTTAGCTAAAGTCGTCCTAATGTACGAATTAAATGCATAACGTGATATTCATCGGAAATAACACGTACATTGGATAACGATTGCTTCACTCATTTGTTTGGCTTAGAAGTATGAATAGGATTGAATAGAATTCTTGAAATAACACAGAGTTGAACTTCGCTGACCTAATGTACGAATTGAATTAATGTATGAAATGAATAGTCACTAAAGGTGACAGTAAAGTGAATAAATGAATAATTCCTACTGCAGTAGATGTTGGGGCGTTCCGGAGCCTCGTGGAATGCTAGTGCTCTCTGATCAAGACACTGGTAAATTCCACCATATATGATAAGTCATGAAATGAAAAGTGAAACAATCTTGAAGCCTAGGCCATGAATGGTTTGCCCTTCCGCCTTGTGCTTAATTAAATTGATTAAAGGAAAATGAAACAATCTTAAAGCCTAGGCCATGAATGGTTTGCCCTTCCGCCTTGTGCTTAAGTAATTGATTGAAATTGACTGTGTATATTGAACTACTTCCGTTGGGAAGACGCGAAATAAATTGAAATAAATGTCTGTTATTGAATTGAATTAAGTTGTATAGAACTGTTAAATTCTTGCATAGAATTGATAGATGGCATGGAAATTCATGAAAATGCATGTGTCTTGTTGAACCGTCGTGTTCTCATGTTATTGATGATGTCACAGGCCCAGATGCCCGTGCCGGTCTACCAGGGGCCGCACCGCCTGTGGAGGAGGCCCATCTGATACCTCTAGGAGGTTTAGCGGAGTGGGCGTAGTTCGAAGGGCGAGTGTAAATGAATACTTTTGTAATATTTAGTTTTGAGATGTGATTAGATACCAACTGCATTGTATTTTAAATGTGCAGTGTTGGTTTTAGTGGACTGTGATTTTGTGTATATGAACTTTACTTCTGATGTAAAGTTAATTGTTGTCAATGTATATATATATATATATTCCGCAATTTGTACATTGGCAGGTTTTTGTGTTTTGATATCCCTTGTGAGTCTTGTCTTAACTTCGGTTAATTCAGGATTTACGGGAGTAAGTATGATCTCGCGACTCAGGGTCTGTCCGAAGTAATCAGATCTCGAGCCCGAGTCGTGACAGGTGAAGAGTTGCATATCGCCATTCCAGCACTGACACTTGGGTGGCACTTCAGTACTTGAGGAGAGGGACAGTGACATGCTGGCACAAGGAAAATATAAGAGCATAAAACAAAATGGAGCAATGCTCTTCCTGATGCTTAATTGGAACCGGGATTGGGGGGGGGGGGGGGGGGGGGGTGGTGGGCGCTCCGTCTAGGCTTTTCCAGAGTCCCAAATAAAGGGAAAAAAATCTTTCTGAATAAGGGGAGATATGGGATAGACACAAGGCTTCATATTCTTGAGAAGAACATACCAGTAGAGATGAATCAAGTTTCAGTTGTTTGCATTCACCCACATGTGTAGAGGGAGTTTATAGGAAGGATTCCTCCAGATAAAGGAAAGCAGTAGTCCAGGGCCACCACAATCCTTTTTTCAGGCAGACAGATACTTTGCCTGTTTGGGCACACCTTGTGGAAGTGATGCAAGCTTTAAAAATGGCTGCAGTTGTTACTCCAAGCCAGCAAATCTACAAGTGTCATGCCCCCGGACCGAGGACCTGATAACCAAGTCCTTAATCCGGGGCCGTGGTGCGACGGGCCAGAAAATTTAGGGCGCACGTGCTAATTATTTTCCCACAAGATTCCGCGGTGATCCCAGACGATCCACCACAACCAATTAATCAATTACACAACAAATAGTAATGTGCAGAAGCATGTAGTAAAATAAAAATCAAATGAAACATAAGATAATTACACAAGCTTTGTATCAAAAGAGAAACATATATATATAAGAGCATAGCCCAAAGTTAAAGTTAGAGTTGTGAGGATGAAGAAAGTGTATTAAGTTTTACATCCCAAAAGAAGACCGACAAGGCCATAAACTAAGTTCCCAAAATAAACATCATTCCCCAAAATGTTATCCCAGCTCAATTTTCAACACGACATCTACATGACATCGTTGGGCTGCCACTCGCATTCCACGGCGGGTCTACTGCATCAACTGCGCGCTCCGCCTCAATATCGGCAGGTCCGACATCTGACACCAAGCAAAAGAGTATCAGACACGACGGTCTGGCGGTGAATAAAACAGATAAGATGTACAAGTTTTATAAATGCCATATTTAAAATCATAAAATACAATTGAAACAAAACATATGTAAAGAATAAATCAAATAAACCATTTCTGTACAAATAAAAGAATTTCATATTTAAAATATTTCAAACTGACTGACAAATAATCGAAATATTGGCAAACCACATTTAGCTATATTCTCCTATTACCGAAGTAACAAGAGCACACAGACAGAAACCGTTGCCATACAAAATGGCCGGAACAAATTACCATTGCCATACGAGATAACCGGAACAGAGAGAAACCGTTGCCATGGCCAGAGCAAACAAACAGAGGGTCCAAACTGTAGTTGGCAAAGTATAATTTAAGGACCCTAAGCCGGGTGATCAATCCGACAAAGTGACCCAAGCTTAGTGGTGCTGATTCAAATCCAAACGATATAATTCAAATCACTAAATACAATTCAAACCGATGAAAGAACTACTCTATATCCAAAACAGTCGAACAATTTCAGAATAAACAAACAAGTAGCCTTATCGATATTTTTCAAACGTGGCAAACCACTCCAATCTATTTCAAATCGAATTATAAGAAAACATGAAAATTCTTTTACCTAGAATGAGGTACTTGGTTGTGTTTGAATGGCTTACCCAGGGCCGTCTCAATGGGCACTCAAAGCCCAAATGTCATGAAATAATAATGAGTTTGATGCCTCTGAAGTTATTCTGCAGTTGAGAACCCCGAATGCACAGTGAGGCTTTGATAAAATTCAAGAAATTTCCAGGGTAATTCAAAAATATAAGTTTCTTCCACATTTTGAACCTCCACTCCCTTCATTCTGAAACAACATTTCCATCACTACACTGAATTACTATTAACCTCAAACCAAACTCCATCCAACACTCAACGAAGTACCTCATTTCATAAACAAATTGAATGAAAAAGAGCTATATATTAACATGAGCAAACACAGAAAGTTAGAAATCAGATTTCCAGCCTTGTAAAAACAAACCCATGACAAGAATTTTCCATGTTATCATGGACACAAAACCTTGCAAAAAGTTGAATATAACTGAACACAATTCCACACAAAATCCTGTAGAGATTTGTACACAATTGCACACTAAAATCCTTGTAGAAATCTGAATATAGCTGATCATTAAAACATTGCAGAAATCTGCACCAAACTGATCATTAAAACATAGCAGAAATCTGCACATTATTTGGACATAAAAACCTGCAGAAGATCTGCACATAAATGGGACACAAAACTGCAGAAATCTGAACATGATTTGAACACAAAAACTTGCTGAAATTTGAACATCAATTGGAAACAAAAACTACAAAAATATGCACATAGATTGAACACAAATTGAATACAAAAACTGCAGAAATCTGCACACAGATTGAACACAAAAACTGAAGTAATCTGTATACCGATTGAATACAAATTGAACACAAAAACTGCAGGAAATCCACCTTGCATTGCCAAAGAAAACGAATCAGTGAAGTAGAAATTTCACATCAAACTTTGAAAAAGAAATACAAGTTCAGCTGCATGCATTCCAAGATCTGTTTATTCACTTGCCTCAAGTCCAAATGGGTCTCAAATACACTCCAAATATTCTCCTACACAGCCAAGCTTCAAACCTACACCAAATCCCCCATGAAAACACTCCAAAAACTCAATATTTCTGAAAAAGAAAAGGCTTCTCCATAGAAGACCTTGCATGCATGATAAAATGGTTTTAAAAGATCAACTAAACTCAAGATTGCAAAAAGGGAAGCCATTGCTGACCTTGACAAGCTCTAACCAAGAAGAAAAGCTTGATGAAGAGGGTTGTTCCAGCAAAATTTTCTTGAAAAGGGTATCAATGGAAAGCTTGGAGGTTGAAGATGAAGATGGTGAAATTCGTTTTTCAAATTAGGCTCAATTCCGTTTACATGCAAGAAGAGAGAGAAGGTGAGAAGAGGAGAGGAGTCTTCTTCAGGTTCATTGCAGAAAAATGAAGTAGAGAAGAAGACTCATACGTGAGTTGGGTTTTAAAAGAGGGTAAGTTGTGGGCCCCAATGGCCCTAAAACTTCAAGGGCTTAAAACTCCTATCTATGGGTCCTGGATGAAGTTGACGAAGAAGAGAAAAATGATTGTTGAAAAATCTAGTTTTCAAAAAGTATATTTTCCTCATGATTTTCAAATTTCAAAATTTATGCACAGATTTAGTGTAAAAAGACGAATTTGCCCCTTTTTCTCGAAAAACGCGGTTTCCTAGGGTTCGAATGCAAACGGAGTGAACATGAAAGTTATCGGGATCAAAATAAAAAATTCAAAAATATTGAAATCAATATTTTTCAAAAATCAAAACATTCAAAAAATCAAATTCTCACACTAACACGCGTCACACAGGCCACCTCGGGCCGGTCAAACCAGACTCAACGCGCTCAAAATTCCCCAAAGCTATTCAAAATTCTAATCTAACAAAAAACCCAAGCCAATCGTCCTCTAATCCCACTTAGAAACTGATCATAGTTAGAATAATAATTAAAAATGCTAAACCTGGGTCGAGGTCTGACAGCAAGTACAATACATACAATGTAGAGATGTAAAGCCCTTACCAATTACACCTATACCAACAATGTCTACAACCATTGTTTATGAGAAAACAAGGACCTGAGATAAAAACACCATAGATGTACTGCGCAGTCTCTATGATAGGGGAAAAGTTAGATAGGTTTAGTTTAAATAAGCCAGTATAAATAACTGACAGTTCATGAAGACAGAACCAACACCATCAACAACAACCAACACAAACAACAACAACAATGAGGTACTTCTCCGGGTTTAGGGTCAAAGACCAGTCTCTCCGTGCATCCGATCCAGACAACGGGAAATCCATGCAGATTTATCCTTTAGAATGGAGGAACGCTGTCGAACTGTCGGCACTATTGTTCAGCCGCTCGTGTTCAATGTCTAGATCGGCCGAGGAAAATTATGGGATCTTATCCCAATACCGCTTTAACAATTTCCAAAACTCGTTCGGAAGGCTCTAGCATCTTGTTTGCAACCTTTTCAATTGCCATACAAATGACCCCCAATGCTTCTTTGAACCCCGTAATGAAATCCGCCATTCCAGCAACCCGTTTGATTCGCTTCCGCGATCCTGTCGAACTCTCGCAGCCTTTGCTGTCCATAAGCATCTCTTCCATGCAGTTGTCTGCCCTAAGCTCTACGTTACTAGAGACTGCATGGGTGTTCGTACGTGAAATGGAGTCATTGGTCCGCCCTACATTTTGGGAGGATCGGGCAAACTAGCCAGTGGTTATGTCCTGGCCGAAAATGAGGGACGGTTTGTGATAATCAATAGTCTTCGAGTGCCATGACTGAGCGTCTGGGTGTCCCTGCAATATTAGAGTAGGAATGCAACCATAAATTTATATCAAGTTCAAGCATACTAATCAATATTAGTGAAATTAAATACAATAAACATGCTGAACGTCATACCACTATCCAGTCCCTCCAGACTTCGTCCCTAGCGACCACGCATTTCGTTGCGTTATCAAAGCCGAAGCCAGAGGCATTGAGGATTTTCGTACAGATAACGAACTATTTTTTCAGATTCTTGCATCTATTTCAGATCATCCCTTCGGTAAATATTTTCCTAACCATGCTCGCTGCTGTCATGGCGTTTGCAACAGCAACGTAGGCCTCATCTTTGAACCCTGTCTCCCTTCCTACCCATTGCAACCTGCTCTAGTATGAGCTCTAGCAATAGTTCATCTAGTTCAATGTTGAATACATTATTCCTTTGTTATGGCTTCGGAGGAGTTACAAGAGGACATGTTCGTTAACTAGGCAATGCAGTCTATTTAAACACAATTGAATAGATATAAACAGTGATGACATGCATTGTAAGCAATTTAGTTGCAGCAGTAAATTGAGTGGTAAATAAGAGCTAGGTACTAATTGTCATTATGTTTAGACTGATACATTCATTTTCTAACTGACAGTAACACTATGTTTAGATTGATACAATGCACAACTTCCGCATGCCACTACTTCACAGCAGAAGCTAGTGACCCAAAATGTAGTATGTTCACTCTAGATTCATCCATGTGTCATATTCAATTGATGCTCCTCCCATAAATTGTTTGCGAAGCTATCATGGAAGGCATGCCACTCATCCTTTCTCTTTGGGTGTATGGCCTAAACATGCTTAGTAGATCGACCTCGCTGCCCGTTTCCTCATTTTGGACACCATTTAAAGAACTACTTTCATCAAAGTCACAAAGTGCATTATTTTGCTCTAGGATAAAATTGTGCAAGGTGCAACAGGCATGCACTATCAAAACCTGGTTTACGAAGTCATATTGAGGAGCTATCCTTAAGATGGCAAAGCGACCCTTTAGTAATCTGAAGGCCCTTTTGATAACATTACAAACCTGTGAATGCCTTTTGTTAAAAAGTTCTTTTGGATCTTGCGGTGTTTATCCTCGGTGGTCCTTCAAATGGTATCGGACTCCTCGATAAGGTGCAAGGAAGCCCGGCGCATTGGCAAAACCGGTGTCCAGGAGGTAGTAGCAGCCTATTCCAAAGAAATAGGACAATGAGTGGTTACTTTAAATTTGAGTGGGATTTAGTTTTGTAACTGAGAAACAACCCTCAAGTTAAAAGGTATATACCTAGTGCCACGACCAATGGTCACCCCTTGAAAGCGCATTTTGGAGGATTCGTGAGTCTATTGCAGATCCCTCCCAACCGGGAAGAACATATTGAGATTTTAAGTCAAACCCACAACCGGCGAGGACATTCTGTTGTCAACTTCCCATTTCTATTTCGGTATGATGCCTATGATTGTATTGGTAGGAAGGTTGGTATGTGTGTGCCATCGATCGCACCGACACAGTCTTGGATGGAAAATGTCAATCAGTTCAATATTATTTAACGCAACAGAACATGATTAACCTAGTTCAATTTATGTATCTAAACTATTAGGAGTGAACGGTGTACCCTGAAGTTGGTAGGTCCTGTTGGTATCTGGCTGCAGGATGGTCTGATGAAGTTGGGTGCTATTTTCATAATAGCATTGAGGACTCCGTGGAAGTGACTGCTTACTGTTTCCCCAGATCGCATAAACCTCGAGCGATCATTCTATTTTTCACTGCGTGTGTCGGAATATGTAAGCATGCGGCGACCTCTTCCTCAAAGGTGACCTCGCAAGTGTCTTTTAGCAGCCCTCTAACTTTTAGCAGCTCACATAGGTAATAACAAAACTGGCCTTGTTTAGTCTAAGCTGACTAATACACTCTTCATCCCTCCCTTCTGTTAGTTAGGAAAGGTAGTAGGCTATTTTAGCACTTCTCTTCTTCCTGAATTCAAATTTATTTTGATACTGGAAAATTACTGCAGCCGCAGCCGTTACCTACATTTGCCATGATGCCAACATTGCCCAGAGCACTGCAAGAACAACTTTTTTTCATTGTTTCTTGCTTCCATCCTCTCCTTATTTGTCTTTTTATAGAACGATCTTGTACCTTTAAAGATACAGGTCAGCTCAACCCATGAAGTGGGCCAGCCCACTAGTCCAAAGATTATATGAGTTGTCTTGTGATTGTACAACTAAGAATAGATATTAGTTTCCTTTAACATTACTGTAATCATGTAATTAGATCTGTTAACTTAGGCAACATTGTATTACAAATACCCATCGTCAATACAAGGAGAATACAACATTCTCTTGCAAACCTTCTCTCTTGCATGCTTCTGGTTTATGTTCTAGATACTTTCACATGGTATCAGAGCTCTGGTATTTTGATCGTCTGTGCATTCAAGTCTAAAAGAAGTCTCGACCAAGCACTGCTCGTCTGATCAAGCACTAGATCAAACTGTGATCAAAGGTGGCCCACCTGTTGATCAACCGACATCAGAAAACCTTCACACCTTGGTCGTCCATCTCCCCTTAGAATTCCGCAAAATTTTTTCAGATTTTTTTATCATCTAAGGTAGGCCATTCTACCGGTTTTGTGGTTATCTCATCTGAGCAAATAGTTTTCATCTCGGCCGTTCAGATTTCTGATTACACAAGTTTTCATCAAACTTCCACCTTGAGGAGTTTCGGATTTTTGAAGCAGAGATCACTATGTGATCTGATCATCCAGTTGATCATCCAGTGGGGCCCACAGATCAGATCTATGCTCATATTCACACTCGCCTAGACCTTTTCTTTGGATTTTTCCATCTGTTTTTTATCGGTGCAGCAGTGATCATCTCCTAGGTCATCTTCCAAGCATTGGAAGCCCATCTGTCATCATCACTTTCAGACGGATCATTTCTGATCATCCCTGATCACTTCAGATCAGGTGTGGCTCACCTTTGATCATCACAGTTCCTCAGCGGAATAGCCACTTTATGGTTGCCTGATATTTCTCTTATTTCTAGTGATTTTTCCAGCAATTATTGATCATCAGAGGTAGGCCATCTATCACATTCTTTGGTGTTTCAATTTTATCAAACAGCTTTCATCACAGCCATTCAATCTTGTGGATTTTGATCCGTTTTGGGTGAGACTTCTTCCAGTAGTTGTGAAAATAGCCTACCATTTCATCTGCAATCCTTGATATGGCCTTTGATCATCATCTGGGACCCACGTGGAACTCCTTCCACTGACGACAGGGTCGTCTGCTGAGTGCTGTCGCTTCTGTTTGCTACTGTTTGACAAAAAAAAAAAAAATCTAATCTGCTGTTTTGGTTTGTGATAATTTTGGTTTGATCCATGTCTCCTGATCGCACTGTGTCAGGTATTACTGTCCAACTCGATGGAACCAATTATCCCTATTGGTCCCATCTAATGCAAAATTTCCTCAAAGGACAGAAACTCTGGAAGTATATTGCTATGCAGATCCCTACACCAGATAGTAAGGATGCTACATTTGAGGAATGGGAAGCTTCAGTCGGGAAGATCAATTCTTGGCTTGCCAATTCGGTCACGCCATCTATTGGGAATCAACTGGCTAAATTCAATTATCCTAAGGATGCTTGGGATTATTTAGCCAAATTGTATACTCAATCTAATGATGCTCGCCGGTATCAGTTAGAATGGGAAATCAAAAATGCAGACCAAGGAAATGACTCCATTCATGATTTCTTTATCAAAATGACTGCTCTATGGGATCAACTGCCTATAATGGAACCCACTTTTGCAACAACTGATGACGCTCATACCTTTGAGGTATATAGACAGCAGACTCGCCTGGTTCAGTTTCTTATGGCTCTCCGCCCTGATTTTGAACATGTTCGTGGTTTATTATTATATCGGTCCCCACTGCCCTTTGTAGATACGGCACTCTCGGAACTACTGGCAGAAGAACAAACTCAGTTTTCTCTTATAAAGAAGAAACATGTGGAACCTACACATGTCCTGTCAGCAAATGTTAGTACCCCTCAGAATGATCGCTCTTTTCCACCTAGTACCAATGACTTTTGCAATTATTGTAAGAAGAAAGGACATGGAAACAGGACTGCCCAACCAGACCTCAAAGGCCAAACAACAAGAACAAACAATCTGGTCATCAGCCCAATCGTGGTCCCATGCAATCTTATTCTCAACGATCCTATGCTGCCAATGTCACTGAAGATGATAAATTTGTGCCTCCGTAAATGGATCTTACATCTCAGATCCAGGCTATGGTTGATGAGCGTATGCAACAGTTGTTTCTAGCTTCCTCCACTGGTTCTGCTTCTCAGATGGCCACTACCCCCTCAGCCTCTGGTTCTGCCATGACCATTTCTGGTCCTTCAGGTACACATGATGCTACATGGATTTTTTATTCTGGTGCTTCCTATCATATGACAAATGATGTTTCCAAACTTCATAATTATTATACTCCTGCTAGCTCTATCACCATCCATACAGCAGATGCCACTCCTCTACCAGTCTCCCTTATTGGCTCCATTTCAAATAAGTTGCTCTCTCTCACAAATGTTTTGTGTGTTCCCCACCTCTCCATCAATTTAATCTCTGTTAGTCAACTGACCTCTTCTGGATTTCTTGTCTCATTTTCTTCCACTGGTTGTTCTGTACAGGATCCACGCACCGGGAGACAGATTAGGATCGGCCTTAGGACAAGAGGATTCTACTATCTTCGATCGCTTCACCTTCCATCT
This sequence comes from Umbellularia californica, assembly GCA_028538565.1. Classification (NCBI taxonomy): domain Eukaryota; kingdom Viridiplantae; phylum Streptophyta; class Magnoliopsida; order Laurales; family Lauraceae; genus Umbellularia; species Umbellularia californica. The sequence continues at coordinate 33,850,231 of JAPQWN010000005.1, read as the reverse complement.
TCAAGCATCTCCCCTGTCGCCCATGTTTCCTCTGCATCCCCTTTTGCTCTTTGGCACTCTCATTTAGGCCATTTATCTTTAAATAAAATGAAGCTTTTATTTAATAGTGGTGTTCTTGGACACATTTCTGTATCAGACATTTCTACTTGTTTTGGTTGCCACTTTGGTAAACAATATGCATTTCCTTATAATAAAAGCACTTCTGTTACTCATGCTCCTTTTGCCTTGGCGCATTCTGATGTCTGGAGACCTACCTCTCAGCCAACGAAAGGCAGTTCCATTTATTATATTTTGTTTATTGATGATGTCACTAGATATACATGGTTGTACTTGATGAAGAATCGTTCTGAGTTATATAACATCTACACTGCTTTCTCTATCATGGTTTCCACTCAATTTGACACAAGGATTAAAATATTCAGGTCTGACTCTGGGGGAGAATACATGTCCCACAAATTTCGTTCTTACCTGGCCAGCCAAGGGACTCTAGCACAATTATCCTGTCCTGCCACACCACAGCAGAATGGAGTGGCAGAGCGGAAACACAGGCATATACTCGAAACTGCTAGATCCATGATTTATTCCTCACATGTTCCTTTGCAATTCTGGGGGAAAGCAGTCCTGACTGCCACCTATTTGATTAACAGAACACCATCTACTGTCTTGTCGGGCACATCTCCGTATGAAAAATTATTCTCCTGCAAACCTGACCTGTCCCATCTTAAAGTATTTGGCCGCACCTGTTTTGTTCTGTTGCATGATAATGAAAGAACTAAACTTGCACCCAAATCCACTGTCTGTGTTTTCTTAGGGTATGGCATCGAACGAAAAGGATATCGATGCTATGATCCTAAAACCAATAAGTTACGGGTCTCTCATAATGTCACCTTCTTGGAGCATATACCTTTCTATACTTTACCCATTGCATCCTCTTCTCCTGAGCAACCTACCGTCTATCCTCTTAATCCCTTTCCAAACCTATTTCCCTCTAATACCCCTTCTCCTCCACCCCTACAGGTATATCATCGCCGGCCCAAAACCCCGTCTGCTCACTCGGAATCTGCAGCCCCACCTCCTGACCCTGGGCCCCTCTCCTCTACTCCAGATGTGTCGGATCCTCCTCCATCTCGAAGGTATCCATTGTGCACCAGAATCCCTCCCTCCAGATTTAGCTTTGTTTGTACTGATCATTTTTCTCCATCATATAAGTCCTTCCTTGTAGCAATTCATTCTTTGACAGAACCACAATCATATAAGGAGGCAATTACTCATCTGCACTGGAGCCGAGCAGAAGAACTTGCGGCTCTGTAGAAAACTCAAACATGGGACCTTGTTCCTCTTCCCTCGGGGAAACGGGCTATTGGTTGTAAATGGATATTTAAGATCAAAACCAAATCTGATGGATCTGTTGATCGTTACAAGGTTTGCTTGGTTGCCAAAGGCTACACACAAGAATATGTGGTTGATTATGGGGAGACCTTTGCTCATGTTGCTAAGATGACAACTGTCCGTACTTTTATCTCAGTTGCAGCTGTTAGACATTGGCCACTTTATCAGCTTGATGTTAAGAATGCATTTTTGAATGGATTCCTTTAAGAAGAAATCTATATGCATCCTCCCTCAGGCATCGCGAGACCTCCTCATTATGTCTGTCGTCTCAAACATGCTCTGTATGGCCTCAAACAAGCCCCTTGTGCTTGGTTTGTACGGTTTAGCACCAGCATTATCAGCATCGGTTTTTCTCAGAGTGCTCATGACTCCGCTCTCTTCACTAGTTATTCGCAATCTGGATGTGTTTTCTTGTTACTCTACGTCGATGATATGATTATCACTGGCAATGATGCTCCTGGTATTCTATCATTGAAGCGTTTTCTTCATCAACAATTTGAGATGAAAGATTTGGGTCACCTGCGATATTTTCTAGGCATTGAGGTTGCATACTCTCCCAAAGGATACCTTTTGTCGCAAACCAAATACTGCAATGAAGTTCTCCAAAGAGCTGAACTCACGGATCGCAAACCCGTCTCTACTCCAATTGAACATAATCTAAAGCTTCGTACTACTGATGGAGAACTACTTTCTGATCCCACTCGTTATCGTGAGGTGGTCAGCAGCCTGGTTTATCTTACTATTACCAGACCAGATATTGCATATGCCGTACATGTGGTAAGCCAGTTTGTTGCCTGACCCACTCATCTTCACTGGGCTGCTGTCCTGCACATATTGAGATACTTGCAAGGAAGTTCCAACCGCGCCCTACTCCTTTTCTCCAGTCAAAATTTTACCTTGCTTGGTTTTTCTGATTTTGACTGGGCAGGAGATGTCAATGATCGGCGCTCCACAACCAGTTTCGCAATTTTTCTAGGCTCTTTTCTCATCTCTTGGAAGACCAAGAAAAAGGAAGTTGTCTCTCGATCATCCACTGAAGCCAAATATCGTGTTGTATCTCACACTACTACTGAAATTATTTGGCTTCGCTGGTTACTTCAGGATTTAGGAGTTCTAGTTCCTAAATCTACCTCTCTTCTTACGGACAATGAAAGTGCACGAAAACTAGCCACAAATGATGTTTTTCATGAACGATCCAAACATCTTGAAGTTGACCGTCACTTTATTCGTCAACATGTTCGGAGTGGCACTATAAAGCTCATCCAGATTTCATCAACTGCTCAAATATAAAAAAAATTCACCAAAAGCCACTCCACCTCTCGTTTTTCAGAGCTGGTTTCCAAGCTTTCGATGGTCTCATTCTCCCATCCAAAGCTTGAGAGGGGGTGTAAAGATACAGGTCAGCTCGACCCATGAAGTGGGCCAGCCCACTAGTCCAAAGATTATATGAGTTGTCTTGTGATTGCACAACTAAGAATAGATATTAGTTTCCTTTAACATTACTGTAATCATGTAATTAGATCTGTTAAACTAGGCAACATTGTATTACAAATACCCATCGTCAATACAAGGAGAATACAACATTCTCTTGCAAACCTTCTCTCTTGCATGCTTCTGGTTTATGTTCTAGATACTTTCACAATACACTCCATTTTAATGTATTGATACTGGCGAAATTGTAGTGACTAATTCCAAGTGTGATATTCGCAGATCTTGATGCATAGAGAGGTTAGCAGTATAAGGTGTCGAAAAGGTAAATTGAGTTTTATTGTTGTCTATTTCAATAGTAAAGAAACATGTGTTATAGTTGTAAGACCCCGACCCGAGTGACCACGATTAGTACTAATTAAGTCACATGTTAGTGCTAAGCGTGATTAGTAGAATTTGACTAAGTTGGATTAGTATAGCTCTGGATATAGCTTTGGGGAATTTTAAGTGTCTTGTGTTTAGCGGAACCCTTTGGGGGTTCCTTTTTTATAGTCTTGCGTTTACTTGGGAGATTACTCGAGATTCTTATAATTCTTGTCTTGATCCCGTTTTACTCATCTTGTCGATCCTTACAACTTTCATGTTGATCCCGTACTCATTCGAGACCCAAAAACCCGACTTTCCTAGCTTTGAGGGCAAAACAGTCATTTTACACTAAATCTGTACCTAAAATTTGATATCCCAAAACCCGTAAAAAATATACTTTTTGGAAACTAGATATTTCGGTGATCATTTTTCCCTTTTTCTTCGAATTCGTTCGAGGTCTCGATAGTCGTGATTTCAACCCAAAGAGATTTCCAATGGTGGAGCCCACACTCAACTTGTATATAAGAGAACCCATCTTCTTCTTCTTCCTTTTGTCCAGCACAACCTAACAGAAGCTAGGGCTTTTTCCTTTTTATCTCTTCTCCTTACTTCTCAACTGCCAAATCCTCACTAACCTTGCATCTTTTGAGAAATGGAGATCACCATTCTCTCCCTCTCTTTGAAAGTTTCTCATTAATACCATTTGTGGAGGAATCTACTTATTTGAAGACCCTCTTTGAGCTCACCTTGTCAATTTGGGGAACCTACAAGTAAACTTCCTCTCTAATCTCTTAGATTTGTGTTTTTCTAGTCCTTGGAAAACTCTATTTTCGTTTTTGAGAGTTCTCTCTTCTTGTGCCTTGTTTTGACCTATTTTAGGGTTTGTATTTGGGGGTTTTGTTTGTCGCCTCGAATCTCGACTTGGAAGAGTGTTAGAGCTTGATTTGACTCATCTTGGACCTAAGGCAAGTGGATGATTGGATAGTTTTAGCATTTATTGAACTTTGTGAAGAATGTGGTTGGTTTTGCTATTTATACTCTTGTTTATGAAATTGCATTGATTTGAAATAAATGCTTATGGAAGTGCATTTAATGTTTTAGAAATATGGTTGATTATGGTATTTGTTTATCTCTTGTTTATGGCTTAAATGGGTCTTGGTGATTGTTGAGTTCCTCTTCTCTTATGGTTGAATGGGTTGATGAAGAAGGTGTTTGGATTTGAGGTCCATAGAAGTTGGATGGGAGAGTGTTGAATGATGAAATGGAGGAAACTTTCTAGCCAACTTTGTTGGAGGGAAATGGATGAGGAAGGGAGAAATCGATTTGAAAGGGGAAAAGCTCGAATCTGAACCCAGTGAGAATTTTCCGCAACTAGCGGTCAGCTGGCGGACACCCAGCGGCTAGCCATCTGGTGACTGCGGCTAACTGAACCAGTTTCGGTTACTTTTCCAGAGAGCTGCAATCTCGCGGTCAGCTAGCGGCTAACGGCTGAATCCATTGGCGGCTAACCGCCAGCCAACCGAACGGGGGCGGTCACATTTCCAGTATGCTGCATTTAGTCAGGCAACTCGCGGTCAGCCTCACGGTCAGCCAGCAACTAACCACCGGATTCGCCGGCGGCTGACCGCCAGATAACCGAATTTCCCTGAATTCTATGAATAAAGGGAGATGAAGGGAGTTTCCATCCCATTTGCTTGTGAACCTTTCTGAGAGCAATGGGCACAGTTTACCTAGGAATTGTCCGAAGCAGAGATGAAATGTTTTGTTGGAAGCCCGTTTGAGAGAGAAACCACATCACAGCGATTCGTCGAAGTGTCGAGATTACTAAGGTGTGTAAGGAGCCCGGAATGTCTCCAAACTCCAGGAGTATCAAGTCTTTATTGAAATTGACATACGGGATCCCTATTCACCATGATTTATCTCGAATCCCGATATTAGTCCCGAGTTTTCGAAAGCTCAGTTTCATGTTATTTACCCGTCTGAAATACACAAATTATGACTTGTCATTCCCGAAAGCATTGAAACTACACTTGTAGTATTTTCTAGCCCTGACATGCATTAATTGATATCGAAAGGATACTTGTGCCTTGAGCACCCCCGTCTTGCCCGATTACATGCTTGCACTTGATTTACTTTATACATGTCTTGATTTGTTATTTGACCTATGAGTCGGCACCACTAAGCTTGGATAACCTTGTCAGTCTGATCCACTGACTTGGAGATCCCCCACTTGTCCTGCCAGCTGCAGTTTAGATCCCGCTACCCGGTTATTACTGTGGTCTTGTCCCGATACCACGGATTGCTACCATGGTTCCCGATGCCAATCTCGCTACCGTGGTCATGTCCCATATATTATATTGTATATGTAAATCTCGTTGTACCTCCTAACTTCGGTGACTGAGGTCGACGCCTTCATATGCTCGCTCTTATCACTTCGGTGATAGAGGATTTAGCTTTGTGTGGTTGCCACCTTGTTTGTTCCCCGTTCCTTTGGTACCTATACTTATTTCACATTGCATACATGTTTTTGAATAAATGATTTATCCTTTCATGAAGATTATTGTTCATATAGATTTAAATGCTTTCAAAGGTAAATTCCTTTATTGTTATATTGTCATATCCTTTCACCCGCCTGCCAGACCGTCGTGTCTGATCCATTTCTTTGGTACTCAGGTCCCGTTTTGGATGCCCCAAGGAGGAGCATGAGGAGGCGATCGGAGAACCGCAGCAGTTAGTTGAGTGGCGTGCCAATGATGTTGTCTAAACATCCGGTTGCCGAGATGCGTAACATTTTGGGGGTGTTATTAACTATTCTTTTGGAGGTTATTGTTTTGTGTATATTGGCCTTTGTTGGCCTCTATTTTTTGGAATGTAATTAAATGATCTTTTGTTTAAACCTTAACATTACTTTTAGGGAAACACTAATGATCATTGCTCATTCTGATACCCGTTTATAAATGTGTTATCAGTCTTGCTATTTTTGGTGTGAATGTTGATTCCTACACGCTTCCGCAATTATACAAAATATTTATGTTGTTGATATATCCTCATCGCGGACACCTGTGGGAAATCACGAGCACGGGGTAATATGCGTTCTTTATTAACCCGTGTACGGATTGGAATCATTTATTTATATCCACTATCACCATTACTTAGTCCCGATCCAGATTAGGCCCCGGTCCGGGGTTGCGACAGACTGGTATCAGAGCGAGACGTGTTTCAGGCAATTAAAAGAAACTAGAAATCCTAAGGACGTGGCGAGGATTCGTTAGATCTTTTCGTTAGCTAGATTCGCATGAGCAATGTGTGACCCTATTTTTGGATTTATATGTGCTAACAACTTATTTTGCAGCATCATGCCACCTCGTAAGCGACCATTAAACGCAATCCCACTGCAAGTAACTGTGATTATACGGGGCCGGTTGAAGTAGATGAAGTTGAAAATACAATGCCAAATCAGTTTCAACAAATGATGCAGGCCATGCTTGACCAACAGCGTCAAGCCAATGAGAACCAAGTTAGATTGCAAGAGCAGATGCTCAAGAAGGATGAGGATCATGCCAGAGAGTTGGCAGAGATGTAGAGACAGTTGTTGGAAGTACTACAGAGAAGGCCAGAATCGGTTCAACCTCAACCTGCAATCGTCATTAACCAAAGAGAGCATGACCCAAATGCATTGTTTGAACGGTTTCGGAAGAGGGCACCAAAAGATTTTGTTGAGACAGAAGACCCATTGGCTGCAGATGATTGGTTAGAGCATACAGAGAATATCTTTGAGGTCTTTAGATGTACCTGAGGTGAGAGGGTACAACTTGCAGCATCACTCTTCACCAGCTTGGCAGACAATTGGTGGAAGACAGTGAGGGAAGAATATAGGACTATGGCTGACGCAGTGGCTTAGGCAAACTTCAAGAGGCAATTTAGAGACAAATACATGCCCGCCCATGTTAAGAGGCAGAAAGCAGTAGAGTTTCAGCAGCTTATCCAAGGCAGTATGATAGTGCTAGAGTACCTCACCAAGTTTGAGAGGTTCTCACGGTATGCCATGAAGTTGGTGGACACAGTGGAAAAGAAGATTGCTAAGTTCTTAGAAGGACTTCACCCTATCATTGAGAGGGATGCCACCGGAGTTGTACCACCTGTCACATTTGAGGAGGCTGTTAAGAGAGCCTATAAGTTTGAGAACTTCCACCACAAGATTCTAAAGGTTCAAGGCAAGGGACGGGGATAGCCTCAACAGCAGAACCACCAGCAGAGGAACCAGCAGCACAAGAGGCAGAGGCAAGAACAGAATGTTCAGCTAGATTGTATTAATTGTGGAAAAAACCATGAGAGCGTCCAGTGTCGTACCATCACAGGAGCGTGCTTTAGGTGTGGCTCCATGGACCATCAGATGAGGAATTGCCCAAGATCGAATAGATAGAATCAGCAGCCTCAAGGAGCACCACGTCCAGCATCACCACAAAATGTAATAGTTGTCCAGAATCAGGCAAGGCCACTTCAGCAGCAGGCACCACCGCAACAGTATAGACCTCAACAACAGTAGCAGCAGGCCCGTCAGCAGGGACAACATCAGAATCAGCGTCCCCCACAACAAAATAGAAATGTCTCTCAAGGCAGGCAGCAACAAGTTCCTATCAGGCCACAGCAGCGAGGACAAGTCTATGCAGTCAATAGAGCTGATGCAGAGGCAGCGGGCAATGTTGTGGAAGGCACACTTCTTGTTTGTGGGATTAAAGCTAGGATATTGTTTGACCCTGGCTCTACACATTCATTTATATCCCATGCATTTTTTAGATTGATTGATGTGCATGGTAGAGAACTTGAGTATATTTTGAATGTGGCTACTCCAGTAGGAAAACAAGTTGTGTAAAATATCTATTACCCTAGTTGCCAAGTTCAGATAGGAGAAGTTATGTTACCCGCAGATCTTATTCTATTGGAGATGAATGATTTTGATGTCATCGTAGGGATGGATCGGCTGGCAGGGTACCATGCCACAATGGATTGTTTCCATAAGACCCTCACATTCAAGTTGGATGAGACACCAACAGAGGTGTTGTTTCAGGGAGAGAGGAGAAATCCTAGTGCAAGGTTTGTCTCAGCGTTGAGAGCTGATAGACTTCTAAGAAGTGGATGTGAAGCCTATTTGGCGTTTATCACAGAGGATAAACGGTCCCAAGGGGTGGAGGAGATCCCTATTGTTTGGGAATTCCCGGATGTATTTCCGGAGGAGATTCTAAGTTTACCACCCATAAGAGAAATCGATTTCACCATTGAATTGTTACCAGCGACCGCTCCAATATCTATTGCACCTTATCGTATGGCTCCGGCGGAATTGGGAGAACTTAAGATACAGTTGCAAGAATTGTTAGATAAAGGTTTTGTGAGACCCAGCATTTCGTTGTGGGGAGCTCCGGTTTTGTTCGTCAAAAACAAAGATGGTTCGATGAGAATGTGTATTGACTACCGAAGGTTGAATCAAGTGACCATTAAGAACAAATATCCATTGCCAAGGATAGATGAACTGTTTGATTAGTTACAAGTGTTAGACCCTAAGTTGTGTTTGCAATTTGATGTCCAACATTTGCATCATGATCATCTCATTTCATTTCTCACAGGTTTATCTTGAAAATCACAGGATTTAAATCAACTTGCTAAAACTATGTTTCAAACCTTTTGGTTGATTTTAGTCTTATTTTGAAAAGCTTTTTCTTGATAAAACCTTGTCTCAAACACCTTTATATTCTGAGTTTTCAAAAATGATGTCAAAGTTAGATTTTTCAAAACTGAAGGAACTCAGAAATACAACTGACCTGTTGTCGGTCAGCTTGTCGGTTCATGTCGGCTAACCGAGAAAGCGAGCCGAGGTCAACCGATGGATGTCGGTCCGAATTCCAGAGAGCTACAAATTTCAGATCATCTCTGTCGGTCCACTCGTCGGTTCATGTAGGTCAACCGACAGTTTATAAAAATCCAGACCGAGAGCTTGTCGGTTCAAAATCCAGAGAGCATCATTTTATTTATCTTTGTGCTGTCGGTTCGGTAGTCGGTCCGAGGTCGGTCGATCGATAATGGCGGTCAACCGAAAATGACAATTTGGTCAGAAAAAAATTTGAAATATATGACCGTTGCCATTAGACCGTTGAGCCATCGGTCAACCGACCACTAGTTGTCGGTTGACCGACAGGTATCCGTTGGGACACTTTTTCTATAAAAGGAAGTTCATTCCAAGGCCAAGATTAAGCATTCAAAAAGCCATTTTTGAAGTGTTCTAAGGCCAATCAAAGGGAAATGAACTAAGAAGGCCAACGGATCATTAAGTAAAGCTAAGCTTGGATTAATGAAGTTCAATCACCAAGTAAGCTTTGACTTTTTCTAATCATATGTTTTATGCTTTGACTAAATTATTGGTAAATGATTTTTAGCATACTAACTATGATGTGTTGAATCCATTCCTCTCTTAATCTTTGATTTAAGTTATTGGATTCTTCACCTTGATTCAAATCAAGTTTGTTGTAGAAAACTTCTAAAACATGTTGTGTCAAAACCTTTGATTTGTTTTATAAACATGTTTCATTAACTTGTTTGAATCTTCTTTGTTGTTTTCAATCTTTAAAACCTTAGTTAAATTACTTTGATTTTGAAAACAATATATCACATGCATCACATGTTTAAACTTAATTAATTTCATACAACTTGTAAGCTTTTGATTTTCATATCATCGGCAAGTTTGTACCTTGTATATGTGATTTGCATATCACTTCAATCAAATCATTTTGTGCGCATTAAACTTTTAATTGCTTCAAGCATAAACTGATTGAGCTTTCATTTTTCAACTTGATTGAAGTTTACACACACACATCATGAGCATTCATCTTTGCAATTTATAGTGTGTTGTGTGAGTTGATTTTCACTTTCTCATTCGCCTATTTTAGAGGCAATATATATTGTGCTTAATGTATTTCTCTCCTAGTGTTTAGACACTTTCTTGAGAAAGAAAATCTATTTGTATGAAAGGTTATTGCTAAGCCAAAGAAAAGCAAATTGTAAAGGTTATTGCTTATCCTAGAAAAGCACATAGTTAGGTTGTTGTTTAGCCTTAAAAACATCATTGTAAGGGTTATTGCTTAGCCTTTTGTAAAAGCATAAATAGTGGAAATCCGGTGGGGTGTGTGATCACAAGCCGGTAGTGGATGTAGGCATTGAGGCCGAACCACTATAAATCTTTGTGTAATGGTGAATGACTTGTGGTGATCGATTTGGTTATATTCCGCACCTTTTCTTGTAATCATCACTAATTGGAGTTTAATTTGAAGAAAATTAAAATTGGCAATCAATTTGTAGCTCACCCTATTCACCCCCCCCCCCCCCCCCTCTAGGGTTACGATCCGGAACTTTCAACAAGGTGCTTCGTAGTTTTCAAATATTGATTTGAGATCCGATTACCATCAGCTGAGAGTCAGAGAATCAGATGTATTGAAAACAGCTTTTCAGACGAGATATGGCCACCATGAGTTCCTAGTGATGCCATTTGGGCTCACTAATGCACCGGCAGTGTTCATGGCATTGATGAACAAGATAGTTGCGCAGTAACAGGATCAGTTTGTGGTAGTGTTTATTGACGATATTTTGGCGTACTCCAAGACCAAAGAAGAGCATGAAGAGTATTTGAGGATAGCATTGCAACTTCTGAGAGAGAACCAACTGTATGTGAAGCTCAACAAGTGTGAATTTTGGCTAGAGCAAGTTGCATTTTTGGGGAACATTATCTCCAAGGAAGGATTGTCAGTAGACCCGTCCAAGATTAAGGCAGTAGTGAAGTGGGAAAGACTGAAGAATGTGTCAGAAATAAGGAGTTTTCTTGGATTGGCAGGGTATTACCGGAGATTTGTACAAGGATTTTCGTCGATTACGGCACCGCTGACGAAGTTGACAAGGAAGAATGTACCTTATATGTGAACAGATCAATGTGAAGCCAGTTTCTAAGAGCTGAAGAAGAGATTGACCACCACACCAATCCTTACTTTGCCTTCCAGAAGCGGCGGTTTTACCATTTTCACCGATGCTTCGAGTGTAGGACTCGGTTGTGTGTTGATGCAAGAAGGAAAAGTTGTCACATATGGGTCCCGACAGCTAAAAGATCACGAGAAGAATTATGCAACCCACGATCTTGAGTTGGCAGCAGTTGTCTTCGCGTTGAAAATGTGGAGGCATTATCTCTATGGAGAGAAGTTCGAAGTTCACTCCGATCACCGCAGCCTACAATATTTGTTTTCTCAGAAGGAATTGAACATGAGACAAAGGAGTGATGGACCCTCGGATTTCCGTCCTCTCCTTCCGCACCCCGGGGGCTTGCCTGGGTATCGGCGAAGGAGGGAAAACGGCCATTGTTTTCGGCCGTTTTTCTTACTTTTTTGCTCCTTTTTTCTTCTGTATTTTTCTTGACAATTTTCCTCAATTATTGACTTGATTTTCTTGGAGAAAACTTGGCAAGAATCTCCGCAAAACCGGAGCACAAAGTTTCCCATTTTTCGGGAAAGCCGAAGACTTTGTAGCCGATTTTTCGCTAAGAGTCGAAACTGTTGGAAATAGGTGGGCCTCTAGAATAGGTTTCAAAAACTTTTGACCCACTTGACTCAGGGATCATCTATCCAGAAGGCTAAAAACCCAATCCAGGATGCATAAGTCTCAATCTCATGGTCATGTACAGTAAGTAAATCTATCTAAAAGATAGAAACAAGCATACAACAAGCATCCATAAAATCTACAATATGCAACGAAGTAGATAATACCTTGGAGCTCGGCTGTGCTCTAATGGAGAAGTTGATTCTTTCTTTGATGATGAAACTCTTTCACTTGTCAAAAACGAATCTCCAAGACCTTTTGATCTTCCACGCTATTTCCCATATCAGATTCTCTTTTCTAGAGAAGATGGGTGGGATCTCCAAGAGAAAGCTCTTAGGAAAACTAGAAGAGAACTAGAAGAGGGAAGAGAAGAACATGTGCAACTCTTGCACATACAAGCCTTGGGCGTGATTCCCTAGGTGGGATATGTCATGGACGTCCAGCCATGTATACTCCTCTATTTATTGCTAAAAAGTAAGCTCCTCTTTGTTATCTAATTGAAATAGAAGTCTTACTTCCTTAACAATTAGTAACTCTCTTCTTTCTAAATAGAAGTCTCACTTCCATTATAATTAGTAACTTACTATTACCACTATTAGAAGTCCTACTTCTAATAGAAATAGTAACTTTCTATTTCCTTTTAGAGTTCTACTATAATTAGTATCTTTCTAATAACTTGGGCTAGCGTGGGGACCACTAGGGATTCCTTAGAAGCTGGCTCCAACTGGGACTTGCGACCCCACATCTCATGTGCAATCTGGGCCCACAGTTAATTGCAAATAACTCCACTATATAAATGCAATTGAACTCCAGTCTTAGGAATAAATTACATAGAAGACCATAAACTCCCCGATTACCACAAGTAGGCCCCTCTATCAATATCCATGGATCAATTAGAATAAATCTGTCTCTTCCAATATTAGTTCCATATCTTATTATCCTTGAGCCCCAATTAATCACAGTGATCATCAGTACCATCCAATTAACTCTTAATCGAGATGGGTGCGCACTTACTAATGACAAAACCATTAATTGGCACAAGGGGATAATAGAGATAGATTCCATCTTGATCATTCAATGTTCCCACAGTCCTACTACCACATACCCAAGACACCGAGGTGTTGACCTACAGTTGGCCTCACTCATTGGTGACTCAAAGCAAATGAATAGATAGAAACTTGAGTTCATCAATGTCTCAGGATTAAGAGCCTATTGCTAGGGAATTATGAGAGCATACCTTATTATAAAGACGGAATTCCATAAGGTGCTTCTCATGGTCCTTCAATACATCCAATGTACTAGCACCATGATCCAGAATCTTCCATTTTGATGATCGAGACAAATCACACTATCTCATAGTGATCAAAATGCTGCAACCTTATCAGATGAGATGCCCAGTCTCATCACTTGTTGTGAAGATATTTAATTATAAGGATTTGTGACATATATCTCCCGTGTGTGGATCTCATCCATACACATATATCACATCTAATATACTAATGGGACCCGGTTCAACTCATGAACCATTATGTCATATGTATTGGTCATGTGCATTAAGTGATAAAATAACATTCATCTCATGAAAGTAAAACATGATATTGTAAATAAATAAAGAAACTAATCAATTTGTCATACTAACTGATGGATTAAGTCCATACAATCTAACAGAAACTAGGTCAAACGATGTCGGAATGACCTAAAAATTGAGGTGAAGCTTCTTGAGCAGTGGATAGGACCGACCATGGGCTTTTATTTGAGTTTTGAAGCCGTTTGGGGTCCCGTCGATGCTTGACTTGATTTTGCTGCTGGAAAAATGCCGAGCTTTGATATGTGGTCAAACGATGTCCGATTGACCTGAAATTTGACAGAGAGCCTATTGGAGTCATTTTGAGACGACCCATTAGCTCCAATTTGGATGCCATGGTCCTGGGGTGCTCCGCCGCCGGTAGGCTTGATTTTCTTTCGGAGCATCGAAACCTGGTCAAACGTTGTCGGAATGACCTGAAATTCAACATGCAGCCCTTTGGAGACATGTTGAAGCCACGCATGTACTTTGTTTGATGAGTGATGGCCTCGGTAGTTCCCGCCGCCAGGAGGCTTGATTTTGCTGCTTGAGCGTTGATGGAGGGTCAAACGTTGTTGGTTTGACTTGAAATTTGGCATGGAGCCCTTTGGAGGTATTTTGGAACCATCCATAGGCTCTGATCGAAGTTTTGGTGTCTTCAATGATGTCACCGCTGTGAGCGCTTGTTTAGCTGTCGGAGAAGTGAAGTTAGGCCAAACGATGTCGGAATGGCCCGAAACCTCAGGTGTACCCCTCTTTTGGCTGTCTTGAAGGATCTTGCAATTTTTGTCTGATTCTGACAAGATTTGATGCTTGAAGTAGTTTTGCCTGTTTTGTAGCAGGATGCAGCTTCATGTGGCTTCTTGATGTTGAGGAGACATAGTGACTTTTTTTGTGTCAATAAATGCCCCCTCGAGGTACAGCGATGAGTAGCTTTTTGGAGTCGATGTGCCTCGAAGAAAAACTTGAAGGAGAGCTTCTGACATGACCAAGAGTCTTGAGCAATTTTTTTTTAATAGCCTTCTTAGTTTCCGGGGGAATTTTATGGTAGTGAGAGGGATCACGTACTATCTCAAGGCAAAGTTTTGAAAATGACATGGGGTATTTGGATTTTGGGTTTCGGATTTTGGTTTTTGACCTTTTGACCTAACAAGCTGTATGTGGCAGGTTAGGGGGTCGGGGTTTGATTTTTTATTTTGACCTTATGACCCAACAAGCTGTATGTGGCAGGTTGGGGGGTCAGATTTGGTTTTTTGGTTTTGGTTTCGGTTTGGGTCGGATTTTGATTTTGGTCTTGTGACCTAACAAGCTGTATGTGGCAAGTTAGGGGACCAAGGTTTGTTTTTTTGTGGAATGTCAATTTCAAGAGTTTGGCTTAATTTGGTTCATGAGGTTGGATGGTTTGGTTTTTGGAAACTCATGAGGCTTTCCTTCTTCTTTTTCTTCTTTTTTTTTTGAATGGTCCTAACAACTCCAAAAGAGGCATGGGACATTTTTTGTTTGCTCTTGGTAAGAGAAATATTTTGACTAAAAGCCACTTTTAGATCTCATATGGTGTCATTTTTATAGAAAATATCTAAAAATATCTCTTTTGTGTAGAGAATATCTAAAAATATCCTTACTTGGAGAGAATCTCTCAAGTTTCCTTCGTTTTTTTTTTTTTTTTTTTTTGAGAGACTTTCTCAAAATATCTTTCTTTTGGGAAAGTAGCTAGATTTTAGCACTTACCTCCTTTCTTTTCTCCTTGTTTCCTCTTTTGGTTTGCTCTCTTCTATAAAAGCAAGAAGGGTTGGATCCTTTGCTCCTATTGCTTTCTTTGTTTGCAAGAGTCTCCAAGGGTGCTTCAAGATCAAGAAGTGATTTTTCTTCTCCAAGGATCTCCAAGCTTTTTCTTCTTCTTCTCCATCAATGGCTTCAAGTAAGTTTTCTTCCTCCACAAGAAACTCCATTGTAGAAATAGCTTCTTTTTTTTTCTCTTTTTCTTCCTCTTCTTTTTTTTTCTTTTCTTTTCTTCTTCTTTTTTTTTCACCATGTTTCTCCTTTTTTTTTTCACGGTTTTTTTTTTCTTTTTCACCGTGTTTTTTTTTCTCACGATTTTTTTGTTTCTTTCTTTTTTTTTCACACGCTGATTTTCCCCCTTTTTTTCAGCGTTTTTTTTTCTGTTTTTTCCAGGTCCGTACAGCCACGTGGCAGTGGGCCACGGCCTGTGGGCCCAAATTTTTTTTTTTTTCTTTTGCTGAGATTTCTTTCTCTCTCTCTTTCTTTTCTTTCCTTCTTTGTTTACTCACCATGATAATGAGGATCATGCAATTTCAATATGTTCATGCATTTTTTTTAATGCATCAAGATAGAAGTCTAGGGTTTCTAGGTCAAGCCAACATGATTTTAGACTTGGACAAAGTTTGATTGGTTTTGACCAAATTGGGTTGGAATTGGTCAAACTTTGGTCAAGGTTTTCCTAACATCTAATGCATGATGATGTTCTTTGATGCATGATTTTTTGGTAAATGGACTTGGAAGCATGATGACGCATACCTGAAAATCTTTTACAAGTATTGGGATTTTGAGCTCGCAGCGATGTTGAGCTCTTTCTCGGTCTTGCTGGATTTTGAGGAACTTTGCAATTTTTGGATTTTGGAGCTCGCAGCAATGTTGAGCTCTTTTCCAAATTTTGTGGAAATTTGATGAGATTGGCTCGTTCTCGCAGCGATGTTGAGTTCGAACCTTTTTTGAGAATTTTCAATTGACTATGAGCTCACAGCGATGTTGAGTTCATCTTCAGGCTTCCTGTTTTTTTCGGAGTATTTCCCTTTTCTTCGGAATTGCCCCGGAACCATGTAAAAATTTTGCTAGGATTTTTTTGTAGCAAAACTCTGTCATTTTGATGATGATTGATCTTTTCTCTTTCATCTTTTGCAGGTAGTTCTTCCAGAACGAACAAGGGTAAAGGTCCTGTTACTAACGCACCTCGTCGGTCTGTCAGATCTTCCAATGCTGCCGTTCAGCAGGCTTGGGAGAAGGTCCAGTTTGTCGAGAAGAACTTGGAAGAGTGCGATTCCCTCAATCGTGATGAGATGAGACAGCGATTGATCGCTCTCAAGGATGAGGAATTCTACAAGATCATGGTAAGCAGCCGTCCTTGGGTTACGGACGATCAGAGCATTGTGCTCAAGCCTACCTTTTTCTTTGGTGATGCAGTCCCCGACGACTTGACATACCAAAGGAGATGTTTTCATTTCTCTTACACAATAGATGGTGAGGAGAAAACTATTTCTACCCGGTCAACTTTTGATCGAACCATCTCGATCTTGACCCTTTCTCCCACGTGCCCTAAGAGGGAAGATCCTCCGAGCTGGGTGAAGAGGACCAGTGTGATTAAGACCGAGGTTTTTGTTGGCTGCCCTTCCGGTTTTATAGAGAAGTCGCCTGTCCGTATGGATATGTTGATGCCAGCCAGTGGCTACCAAGGTTCTGATCATCCATCGATCGATTTGAGACCGGTGGGCCTTGGCGTTTTTCGGGGTGACGGCAGCAATTGGGTGAAGCCTTTTCAACTTCGTGGTCGTTTCAGTGCTGACTCAAGCTAGGAATCATGGACTGATCACACCCTAAAGATTGGCGAGGCCGTTCTGCAGGAGGCCAAGATTTTTTATGCGGTTCGCGCTTTTCGGTAAATCGTCGTTTTCTCCGATGAGGCTTTTATGGCCATGCTGGAGTTATTCCTTCCACAAACCAACACCTTCATTGTAACGAATGGTGAGATTGGTTTTTCTTTGAAGGAACTGAGGGCCATCATCGGGTTGCCTATCCTCGGCAAACTCTATGAGGAGTTTATGCCTATTGACAACATCCTTTAGGAGCAGTCTGAGGATTTCAGGGTTGTGTACTTTCAGCTCGTCGCCTTCTATGATTTTTTTAAGGAGAAGGAGGGCTCGAAAGTCAGGTGCAGCAGTTGGAGGAGTTGCAGCTCCAACTTTTTTTACAGCGGGGATTCTTCTGATGGCATGGCCCAAGATGCCAGGGCTAAAGCATCAAGTTTGAAGAAGATCGCCGCTATGCGAGAGGATTTGAGAAAGTTCTTTGCAAGCACAGATGCCATTTGTCCTGACATTGCATTGCGGAGAGATCTCGCTGTTTACCTCACTTACTGGCTGGGTGAGGCTGTTTTTACTGGAGATGGAACGCACATCAGTCCGCACTGTATTTTTCCGGCTTTTCAGATGGCGTTTGGAGAGCGGCTGGCTTTGGTACCTACTCTTTACTCCTATTTGTGCACCAAACTGCAGGCTGCTGCTTTCCTGGTTCGGCTTGGGCTCCCTATGAACAAGGTATTTTCTGCCCACATCTTCTATTCGTGGTATGTATACCACTGTCCTAGCTTCCATCGATTGGGAGTTGCACAGGGCGAAGATCCCTTTATGATTCGTTTGGCTAGAGGGACAACCGTTTCCGAATAGCTTTTATCTGCCCGTTTGAGGATCCGACGATTTAGGGACGTCGAGATTGGGCAGTCTTTAGTGAAGCTTTTCTCCAGGTTTGCGGAAGAAGGCTTTTGACTTTGGTGTCTCCCGTGATTCGACCAGGGCAGGGTCAGGCAGACACTATGCTTTGACAAACGCGGAGAAGATCAGGCTTTTCAACATACGGGTTGGTACGATGGTGTACCGCAGACATCTTTTCGTCGATATCCAACCATATGTCCCTTCGCATTTTGCATTGCAGCTTGGCTTCTCTCAAGGCGTTGTTGGAGCGCCTTCAAGCATGGTGAAGCATTTTGGAGGTTTGCAGGATGGGAGGAATGCATGGGCTTTTTACAGTGCTGAGGACACTACCGCCATGATTTCATATCCTGAGCTGCCCACCTTCCGGACTGTTGGCTTCACGAAGTGGTTCATGGAGAGCTTCTCAGTGTACCGGAGGCTTTCCAAGAAGGAGCTTGATGTCAAGCAATCTCCTGGGAAAGGTCTTGGCAAATTGGATGGTGTTCGTCGGGAGGAAGTTTTGGCCTTCCTTTCTGGAGAGAAGCACAAGATAGGCTTTCTCAATGAGCAGGACATCATTAGATCAAGAGCTGAATAAGGGATTCCTGGTGAGGTCTTGAGACAGCTAGAAGAGGAGGAGGCCGAGATCGATGCTATGATACAAGTAGAGCGTACGAAGGCTTCCATGGAGTCTACCGAGAAAAGTAAACCATCCAGTGAGGACTTTAGTGAGAGGCCTGATGTTGATAGTGGGGCAGGATCATCGAGCAGATTGACCCGCGTAGGCAAGAGGAGGAGAGGACAACGCTGTAACATGAGACGACACGATAGTCCTTCTGATATTGAAGTTACTCTCACCATTGCTGAGGAGGTGTCTAAGGATGCCGACGAGCCTCCGGAGAAGAGGAGCAGAGAAAAGGAGACAGCTGGTATGATCCTCTTTCTTTCTTTTGTTACTTCTTGCCGTTTATGAGAGATTTTTTTGTTTTGATCCGCTGCTTCCTTTTGGCAGAGGATGATGACTTGGTGATGCCCGAGGTTCCGGCCGATGAGGCGATGACGGATCCAGTCGTGGCATCTGAAGAAGAGCCCGAGGACTCTGGAGTGGTTCCAGAACCTTCACCTGGTATGATTGCTTTGGCTTCTTTTTTCTTCTTTTTGTTTGTGCTGTCACTTGCCAACATGTAGCTTTTGTTTTCTTGGTAGTTGACTTGCCAGAGGACTGACGATTTCGAGCCATCCATGGATGCAACCTTTGATGATGCTTCGGATGAGCTTAGAGAGGCAGAGAGTACTCCGCCGGTCGTCGAAGAAGGTATTTTGCAATACTAATCTTGATATCAATTTTTTTACAAGATTATATTCATACCTTTTTGTCTTTTCCTTGGCAAATTGTGGAGCAGCAGGAGAGGTCCCTCCATCTTCCTCAGGGCCAGAACAGGCGATACATGCGGCTGATCTAGGAGTAGGGGCTTCTTCTTCCTTCAATGAGTCAGTTTCTTCGGTTGGAAAGAGTTTATTGATTACTCTTCCAATAGAGCGTGATATGGGCAGTCGGGTGCCAGAGCATGGCGAATCCTTATCTACGCCACACCTTCAGTATGCAAGGAAGGTGTTGAAGACTGTTTTGAGCTCATGGGTTGAGACTCTTTCTTCAGGTCACTTGGAAGCTGGCTTTAGCATGATCAAGCATGTACAGGACATTCTTGCTGATAGCGAAGAAGTCGGTCTGGACATCGCAAGCGCCAAAGATTTTGTTGATGAAATCATCGCCTTGGGGAACAAATGGACTGAGACCAAGGGTTTCCCAGATGGTGACTTCTTTGATGAGATGTTTATGAAGCCATCCAGCAAAGTCAAAGCTGAGCTGACTGAGATCACGAAGACTCGGAAGCAGTTCGTTTGGGAGAAGAACGTTACCGAGTTATCCATCACGGGGCTGAAGCAAGACTTGGACCGCCTTGATAAGGAGGTTGTCGAGGCTAGGCAGCGTCTTGAGCTTTTGGAGGAAGAAGCTGCTGCCAAATGGACCGCCATTGTGGAGGCTCGTGACAAGGAGGGGACTCTCATTCACCAGGTTAAGGAAGCTGAAGGTAATGTCCAGAGGAAGACTCAGGAGTATGAACAGTGGCAGGTCCTCTGAGAAGAACTTCCTCGTGCTGTAGATGGGTCGCGGCGTTCGGCCGCATTTTATGGGAACATTTTGAAGAAGCGTGGCCTGAAAACTTTGAAAGCTAAGGCTAAGGGTCTGCTTGAGGAGTTGAACCTTTAGTTGAAGACCATGCTAAATTGAGCTCCTGAGTTGTAACAAACTCTTTTTTCTTCTTTGTTTTTTTTTTTGGTACCTCCATGTATAAACAATTTTGGTACTATATTTTTTGTATCCCCCTCTTTTCACTTAAATCATTTTTTCATGAAAACAAATTTGAGTAAAAGCTGATGGGAATGTTTTTTTTGAATTTGATCAAAAGGTTGTCATTTTGTGAAAGTCTTTTGTCAAAGGGTTGTTTTGGGCATGAAAGCCAATTTTTGTGGCAAAAAGCCTAGTTTTTTTTATGGCTTGAAAACCGAATTTTAGGTGGCATGGAAGCCTAATTTTGAGGCGTAAGAGTCAAAATTTGTTTTGCGGCATGGGAGCCAAAGTTTTTTGAGATGGCATAAGAGCCACAATTTTTGAGATGGCATGAAAGCCGAATTTTGGAATGGCATAGAAGCCGAATTTTATTTTTTGACATGGAAGCCAAATTTGTTTGTGGCATGAGAGCCAAAAATTTTGTTTGTGGCATGAAAGCCAAAGTTTTTTTGTTTGTGGCATGAGAGCCAAAGTTTTTTTGTTTGTGGCAAGAGACCCAAAGTTTTTTTTTGTTTGTGGCATGAGAGCCAAAGTTTTTTTTTTTTTTGTTTGTGGCATAAGAGCCAAAGTTTTTTTTTTTCTGGCATGAGAGCCAAAGTTTTTTTGGATGGCGTGAAAGCCAAAGTTTTTTGGATGGCGTGAAAGCCGATTTTTGGAATGGCATAGAAGCCGAAATTTGTTTTGTTGTTGTTTGTTTAGTTTTGGCATAGGAGCCAGATTTTTGAAAACTAAGTTTTGTTTTGTTGGCATGAAAGCCGATTTTGGCGTTTATAGCCGAATTTTGGCGTTTATAGCCGATTTTGGCGTTTATAGCCAGGTTTTGGCATTTATAGCCGATTTTGGTTTTCAAAATGCAGGTATCGACTAAATGTCGCCTCCCCTCTGAATGGTCTTGCAAGTATCGATGGAATGTCGCTTCCTTGCTCATTCGATTTGCGAGTATCGATGGAGTGTCGCTTCCTCGCGGTCTGGGTTTGCGAGTATCGATGGAATGTCGCTTCCTCGCGGATTGGGGTGCAAGTATCGACTAAGCGTCGCTTCCCTGCTTTTCCCAAAACTTTTGGTTTTGCGGGTACTGACTTGATGTTATTTCTCTGCGATTTTTGAAATTTGGGGTTTTTTGAACCATTTGAAATTTGTTATGGATATCAATTGGAATATTGCATCCCCACGATTTTGAAATTCGAGGTTTTGCAAGTATCGAATGGGGTTCGCTTCCTTGCGATTTTTGGGTTTTTGGAAGTATCGAATGGGGTTATCATCCTTCCGGTTTTTAGGTTTTGGAAGTATCGAATGGGGTTCGCATCCTTCCAGTTTCTAAAAAACAATCTTTTTGTTTAAAGACACGAGGGTCATAAATTTTGACTTAAAACCATTTTGGTTATAAAAGCCGAGGCGGACTAGGGTGAAAATTCCTGAGTCCTGGTTTTTGTTTCAAACCAAGAATTTTTGGGTTCAAGGATCGAAATTTTTGGTCAAGTCTGGGAAGAGGCTCCTAAACTTGGATTTTTGAATTTTTGAACAATGAAACGATGAAAGTAAGCATTGTTTTGAAAGTTTCAAGATGAAATTTTCAAAAGAGAATGGGTTTGACGAGCAAGTACTTGGAAATAGGCTTTGGCCGTGTAGATATCGCTCTGACCCGTTTGAGGAAGTCTTTCAAGGTAGTACCGCTTCAAGAACTTGCCATTGATGGGCAGCACACATCTGTCTCATTCCATGTTTAGAAGAGCGTATGCGCCATTGGAGAAGACTTTGTCGATGACGAAGGGTCCCTCCCATTTTGGTTCAAATTTGCCTTTGGAATTGTGGGCAAAGACTATGGGTCTTTTTACTGCAAGAACCAAGTCACCCTTTTTGTAGGCGCGTTGCCTGACCTTCTTGTCGAAAGATCCTGCCATGCGTGCTTGGTACAATTCAATGCTTTGTAGAGCTTCGAGTCGTCTTTCATCGAGATTATCCAGCTCTTGGAGTCTCAATTTGACATTGCATGTCATTTTGCAAAGATACCCTTAAGGAAGGAGTTTGTACTTCCAAAGGGACAACAGCTTCGCATCCATAGACCAAGGAGAATGGTGTACTATGGGTTGGTCCTCGAACGGTGGTTCGATAGGCCCACAAGGCTTTTAGTAGTTTGTCGACCCAGTCTCTTTTGTGACTAGAGACCATTTTCTTGAGAATTTTGCAGAGTGTCTTGTTGAAGGCTTCTGCTAGTCCGTTCGCTGCTGAATTATATGGAGTCGAAGGACAACTTTGAATTTTGTACTTGTCGCAGAACCTGTAGAATCTGTGATTCCGGAATTGTGGTCCGTTATCATGGACAAATCTTTTAGGTATGCCGAAGCGACAAATAATGTTGGTGCGCAAGAACTGAAAGACTGATGAGGTCTTCATTTCGCTGAGGGCAAATGCTTCTAACTACTTGGTGAAATAATCCGTAGCGGCGAAGATGAAGCGATGACCTTTGCTTGATGGGGGAGAGATAGGACCTATGATGTCCATACCCCAGGCTTCGAAAGGCCATGAGATTGCTGTTGGATGTAGCCATTTTGGAGGCATGTGGACATAATCTCCATGAATTTGGCATTGTTGGCAGCGCTTGGCAAATTGCATTGCATCAGCTACCATGGTAGGCCAATAATAACCTAGCCTTTTATATGGTTGTAGAGCTTAGGACCAGCCTGATGGGCTCCACAAAGACCAGCATGTACTTCTTTGAGAGTTTCTTCAGCCTCTTGTTGTGACAAGCAGCGTAGAAGTATTCCGTTGAAGGATTTTCTGTAAAGTGCTTTTGAAGGTATATCCAAATGAAAGTTCGGGGCTCGTCTTTGGATACTTACCCGCTCTTTTGGGTCTTCAGGTAGGATTCCGAACATGATGTAATCAATGAACGGATCTCTCCAGTCGCCGATCGGAGGTTTGAGGATGGACATTCGACTTCCAACCACTTGGTGGCATTCAGCAACTGCTTGATGTGTGTTAAGAGGAGGGAGAATCCTTCTTTGACACACTGTGACTTGCATGTTTTCCCCTTCTTGGATTGCCATGGATGCGGCGAGTCCAGCCAGGGCATCTGCATGGATGTTTTCACCTCTAAGGATGTGGGTGATGTGACAAATATTAAATTTTTGTTGAAGTAACTGCGCCTTGTTGTAGTAAGGTAGCAAATCAGGCTTACTGACTTCAAATTTCTGATTCATCTGGTTGACGATCAGTTAAGAGTCTCCAAAAGCTTCCAGCATGGTGATGCCGAATTCGAGGGCGAGTTCCAATCCTACAATCAGGGCTTGGTACTCAGCTGCATTGTTTGAACATGGTTCTAGAAGCGAGAAGGCGTGTGGAATCATGCATTTGTCGGGATTGACAAAGAGGATGCCGATTCCCGATATTTGCGTTCCTTTTTCATTTGTTCTGGTCGCACCGTCAAAGTACATGTCCCAGGAAGCATTTGATAAGGAAGTTTCCACATTGTAAACAAATTCGTCTGGGAGATCATCCTTGAGTGGAGAATCTTTAGGCAATGGATGCCCTACGAGGAAGTCTGTTAGAACTTGTCCTTTGATTGCTTTTTGTGGTACATACCTAATATCAAACTGTGATAGAAGGATGGACCATTTTGCCAGTCGGGCATTGAGAGAATCTGTTTTTGTGATAAGGATCTTTAAGAGGTTAATCCTCGAAACCAGGTAGACTGTATTGGACAGCAAGTAGTGACGCAGCTTTAAGAAAAACAACGCCGTAGAAATTTATTATGCAACATAAACCTGTCTCCTTCGAAGTTGAAGAAAGCATATGATCCATTGGAGAAGGCTTTGTCAATGATATAAGGCCCTTTCCATCTTGATTCATCGTTGATTTCAGTTGTACGAACGAGAATCAATGGCTTTTTAACAGCGAACACAAGGTCATCTTTCTTAAATGACTCTGTGGGGTTTAGATCATCAAGAGCGATGTTGAGATCTGGGATGTAGTTGATATCTTCTATCAAGGAGGACTCAACGTCATCTTCTTCTTGTTCGATGGGTTTGCCCACCGTGTTGTCAAGAGAGATATTTAAGTCTGGTACACGATACCTTCCTTCAAAAGGTTCGAGTGCTAGACGAGATGAAGATGCTTCAGGATTGTGGAAGAAGATTGTTTTTTCTTCTGCCGAAGTTGTCGGAACGACAAAGGAAGCAGACGTAGGATCTTCTATGTCAGCAAGTGTCTCCAAAGGAATGAGAGCGGGCTGATCTCGCTAAGTATCAGCTTGGCTTGATGCTGTGTCATCCTCTGGCTCTGATTCCGAGTCTGTGTCATGCATAATTGTCACGACCCCGGACCGGGTTCGGGGACCAAATCCGGGATCGGGACTATAAAAGAGTAATTACGAAGAGGTATGTTTGATGCCCAGGTGTACACGGGTTGATAAAAGAATACATATTACCCGTGCACATGATTTCCCACAGGTGTCCGCGGTGAGGATTTTCCAACACACATAACCATATAGTATAATTGCGGAAGCGTATGGCAAATCAAGTATGTATTTCATTTCCAAAATGACAAGACTGATTACATTTGAATAACAAGTATCAGAATGAGCAATGTCCTAAAGCATAACCCAAAAGTACATGTTAAAGTTTAATCAACAATAATTTAATTACAACTCCCAAAAATAGAGGCCAACAAAGGCCAATATAGACAAAACAATCTCCACCAAAATAAATAAATCCAATCACCCCCAAAATGTTTCGCATCTCGACAACCCGATGTTTACATAACATCGTCAGCACGCCACTCAACTAGCGGTTACGGTTCTCCGACCGCCTCCTCTGGCTCCTCCTCGGGATAACCAACAACGGGACCTGAGTACCAAAGAAAAAGGGTCAGACACGACGGTCTGGCAGGTGGGTGAAAAGAAATAAACATTTGATAATAAAAACCTTTATATTGGAAAACATGCAAACCTGTTAAAACAATGTCTTTCAAGGAGTAAATGAATCATTTAATTAAAACGCGTATGCAGTCACAAAACATGTAAGGTAATCAAGGAAATCGGGAAACAATCAAGATGGCCTCCACAAGAAGCTAAATCCTCTATCACCGAAGTGACAAGAGTATCGGGCGTTGTCCTCAGTCACCAAAGTGAGGAGGTACAACCAATTTACATATACATATACAATAATACGGGACGGGACCGCGGTAGCAAACCGGGTGTCGGGAATCACGGTAGCGAACCGGATATCGGGAACCACGGGAGCGAGCCGGGAATCAGGACGGGACCACGGTTAATAAACCGGGTATCGGGATCCATGCTGCAGCTGGCGGGACGGGAAGGGATCTCCAAGTCAGTGGATCAGACTGACAAGGTTATCCAAGCTCAGTGGTGCCGACTCATAGGTCATAAGCAAAAGATCGTGCATGTATAAAACACTTACGATGAAATCGTATAGACGAGCAAAACGGGGTGCTCGAGGCTCAAACATCATTTCAATATCGGGTCACATCATGTCGGGCATGCATTTCGGGACTATAAAAGAGTGCAAGTACAAATACAATGCTTTCGGAATCGATAAATTATAACTCATAAATTTCTGGAATAAACAATTGCAATAGACTTTCAAAATATCGGGGTTTAAAACTAATCCAAGGTGAATAGGGATCCCGTATGTCTGTATAATAAAGGAAACTTGGTACTCTTTGAATTTGGAAGACATTCCGGGTTCCTTATACACTATAGTAGCCTCAATGCTTAAATGAATCTCGATGATGTAGTTTCTCTCTCTAACATACTACCAACAAACACTTCACCTATGCTTCGAACACAATCCCAGGTGAGCGGTGCCCATTGCTCTCAGAAAGGTTCACAAGCAATGGGGTGGAGGCTCCCTTCAATCCTCTTTTATTCATAGAATTCAGGGAATTTCGGTTACCTTGCGGTCAGATGGCGGTTAGCCGCCAGTGAATCCGGCGGTTAACCGCTGGCTGACCGTGGAATTGCAGCTCTTTGAAAATGTAACCGCTACAATTCGGTTGGCTGGCAGTTAGCCGCTGATGAATTCGGCGGTTGGCCGCTAGCTGACCGCGGAGCTGACCGCGAGATTTCAGCTCTCTGGAAAAGTGACCGTAACTATGCGGTTGGATGGCGGTTAGCCGTCGATGGACACGGCGGTTAGCCGCTAGCTGACCGTGAGGTTACAGCTCTCTGGAAATGTAACCGAACTTGCTTCGGCTAGCCGCTAGTCACCAGGCGGCTAGCCGCTGGGCGACCGCCAGCTGACTGCCAGTCACGGGAATTTCTTCACTGGGTTCAGATTTAGGTCTTCCCTTCCCCCAAACCAATCCCTTTCATTCTCCATTTGACATTCATACAATCACCAAGAGAAGGAAGACAACCATCATCACAAGGATTCACTTAGGCATTGTACAAAAGATGAACCAAAAGTTACAATTCAAGATTTAAAGACAACAAATGAAACAAAGCTAGAAATCATGTTTAAGACAATAAAGAGGCTTACCAACTCTTTTCAAAAGCATTTAACATCATTGAATGCCAAGGAAACAAGTCATTAATGAGATATAAATCAAGTCTACATGTCATGGAAATCATTAAAACCAAAACATCCATTCAATCCACTTGCCTTAGAGTCTCTAAACAAAGAAATCAAGCTATTACTCTCTTCCTCCAAGCCAAGGGTGCAATCTACACAAAACCCCCAAAATACAAACCCTAAAATGGGTCAAACAAGGAATAGGGAGAAGAAAGCTTCAATAATGGAAATGAAGCTCCTCCAATGCTAGGAGAACACAATAACAAAAGAGTTGGAAGGATTACTTACAAGAAGACTCCTCAAAAGGGGTGAGACTAGCTCGAAGAAGAACTTGGAGTGGAGGCTTCTCTACAAAAGTTGTCTCAATGGAGAGCTTTAGAAGAGAGGAAGAAGATGATGACTTCCATTTCTTGATTGGAGCAAGGTTTGGTAGAGCTTGAGGATGGAGAAGCAAGAAGAAGAATAGAAGGAAGCAAAGAACCCTAGGTTGAGACTCTTGTACTGGAAAAAGAGTGAAAGAAGAAGATGGGTCTCTATATAAAGCATTTTGGAGTGGGCTCCACCACTAAAGAAACCCTTGGGGCTGAAATCACTAATCTCGAGACCTCGGACGAAATCGATGAAGAAGGGAAAAGTGATCGTCGAAATATCTAGTTTCTAAAAAGTATATGTTTCGCGGGTTTTGGGGATATCGAGTTTTGGGTACAGATTTCATGTAAAAAGACTGTTTTGCCCTCAATACAAGAAAATCGGGTTTCGGGTTTCCGAACGGGTATGGAATCAACATGAGAATTATAGGGATTATCAGAACGAGTGAAACGAAATAGAAATGCAAATCACCGGAATACAAACAATCCTCCAAACATTAGTAAAACCATCCAAAAAGGGAACCCCCAACGGGTCCCACTAACACCAAGTACTAAAACTCTCCCAAAACAATAAAAGAGCTATTCTAGTCCAAGCCTAGTCAAAAACACTAACAGAGCTTAGCACTAACACGCAACGTAATTAGCACTAATCGAGGTCACTCAAGTCGGGGTCTTACAATAATAGACACAAAGGAGACAGTGAACTTGCCCCCAGCCTTTTGTTTTATCTTCTTTGCTTTGGTGGTGATTACCAAAAGTTTTGATGTCTCGAGAGAGATCGCAAAGGGAGCTTGACTGCTTACTTCGAGTGCTTTTTGAGAAGGGTCTTCTTTTAGAAGATCACTCTCGGGATCAAGGGATTGATCCTTGTCATTTGCTAAAGACATCTCTATAGCAGCATTGGAGTCTTCAATGATTGTGTTGCACGGAGCAATTTTCGGGAACAAGTCCTGAACAGCATCCGACAACCTTTCTTTATTAGTCCAGACATCGTCTATAAGATCGGATATCTAGGACCAATCGACTGGTTTTCATTGAAGAAAATTTCATTGGCTGGAGTTTCTTCAAGATGATCAACCGGGAGAGGCTTGAGTTTCAATGTCACAGCATCAGGAGACGAGGGCTGAGAGGATGATATCTCAGTGGAAGTCACCTGAGAAGATGTAGCTCCGGAAGATACACTACCGGTTAGGGAGTACGTGTCTTCAGAAGCTTCAAAGGTACTTGTCCTGAGCTATCGCATTGCAGGTTATCCTGACAGGAGATGCTCCCAGTATAAACTATTGGGAATCGGACTCATCCTCGGATGTAAGAGGGTCATCGATACAACTGTTTTCTCCATTTTCATTTTCAGGAGTTGAGGGAGAAAGTTCCCGTTGATTTTCAGGGTATTCTGGTTCTTGATCATGACGAAGATTGTTGATGCGATCCTGCTCCTGCTCTATGGCAAGATGTTGTAAGATTCTTGAATATTCTTCAAGATTAGGCATAGGAGCCAAATCTTCTTCATCATCTGCTCCTTGCGGTTCACCGATGTTGGGTTCCACTGGAGCATTGGCTGGTGCTGGATTGACGGCGTTTTCTTGAACAGCGTCCTGCTCTTCTTCATCATCGGACCAAGATCCTTGTGGCTGCAATGGGTTATACCAGATTACTGGCATAAGATGAGACTCGGGAAACCATTCCTCGTCGGAGAGGTATTCTCCTGTTTCAAGGGATTCTTCCCACTCATCAATATCACTGGCAGTATCACTGGACTCGTATCTATTCATGGAGAATCCAACTACCGAGTTGCAAGAGTATGATGCCCCTTGTACAGTTTCATTTTTGTATAGAGGTGGCATGAAATCATCAAGGGTGAATTTTCTTACCGCCTTTGAAGCTTTGGGAAGGGATTCTTCCGTCGCCCCTAGTGAAGCAGTGGAAGAGGTTTCTGCCTTTTCAAGGATTTCTTGTTTTGCTTGAGACTTCTGCTGCCGTTTGAGCTTGCGGAGTTGTCTCTTGGCTTGCCTTCGCTGCTGAGCGGTCGGCTTTGTTTTGACGATCTCCCAATTTTAATCATCTAGGAGATCGGGATGCACCCATATAGATTGTTCATCTGGTGTTGGATAGGGAACCAACTCTTGGGACGTTTGAACCATTTTAATCACCTTGAATGAAGTAGTGGTCTTCTTCTTTGGTGACTTTGAAGTTTGCCCACATGACACCATGTTGACAAAGGCGGAGCCGTAGTTTTTGTCAAAGGTGATGACTCCGTTTTTCCACATCTCATTGATCTTCTCTCTCACAACGAAGCATTGATTGAGAGGATGTGAGATCATCTGATGGTATGGACAGTATCGGGGATCATTGGTTTTGTCAACATCTCCCGGTCTTTTGGGCTCGGGCAAGGTGAGTTTGCCATTTGCTAGGAGAGCCTCAAAAATTTCTTCAACATCTTCATCGAACGGATATTTCTTTACTACACGTTCTTTGAAAGCATCAGAGAGTTCAGGCCTTTTACCTGTAGCTTTGTTTTCAGCTTTCTTTGGCTGCTGAGGAGCTAACTTAGTTTGCACATTGAGAACCTCCTTTTTCTTTGGTTTTGAGGTTGTAATGGCAGTCGGCTCTTTCTTTGATGATTTTTTACCGTTGATGTCTTTGATCACCATTTCAGCTTCCATGGAAGCTTCGAGGAGTTCTCCCAGGTTTTTTGATTAGTTGCGGATGATCATGGAGTGAATCTTTGCTCTCATGTTGTTACAGCAGATGTCGACTAGCGACGCTTGTGGCTTTATATTTGAACATTTGTACGCCATTGCTTTCCACTTGTGAATGAAGTCGAATGTTGACTCATTCTCTCCCTGTTTTAGGCTGTAGAGCTGAGCCATAGTAACAGGATGGTCCTCACCTTGGAAGTGGGTCAGGAAGCGTGTCTCCAGCATAGCCCAGTCTTGGATGGAATTCTCAGGCAGAGTGGAGTACCAATCAAAGGCTATACCTTTTAGGATACTTGCAAAGAGGCAAATCTTGAGGGCATCTTGATCCGCAATAGCTCCTGTTAGTAACTTAAAGTGGGTGACATGCTGTCTGGCTGAACATTTCCCCGTATATGTCTGGAGAGAAGGTTGTTTGAATTTTGCAGGGAACGGAACCGAGTCCATCCATAGAGGGTAGGGTGGCTTGATACCATGTTCCTTCAATGTATCCTCTTCTTTTGCTTTTGCGAGGATATCATCCACGTCCTTTTTGGTGAGGGTGCGTGACTCATTGTTTTCTGCATTGCCCTCGTCATCTTCATGATTCGGAGGGCCTTGGTTGTTAGGTGGTGGACGCTGAAGAGTGAGAGAAGGTTTTCCATCAGAGCCTCAATTCTCTGTTGTCCTTGCTCCAATTGCTGGATGCATGCAATTACATCATCTTGTGGCGGAGGCTGCTCAGAACTTATAGCCAAGACGATCATCCCTCGGGATTCGAACGAAGAAATCGTTCTGGTGACTGAGTTAGGGCTCATTCTTCTGGATGAAGAATTTGAGGAGTGTTTACTCCGGTGTCCTTGGCTTGGAGGAGTAGAGGATTCTTCCAGATGTGCTCGTGTTCGAGAGACGCTGTGAGTCACTGGACGCCTAACACTGATTTTGGCTGCTGACTTCTGGCGTTTTCTGGTTTTGCCAACCATATGACAACAATGAATTGGTCAGGTCTTTCTTTTTCGACCCATTTGTTTAAGACATGGAGAGTAGAACGCTGGGTTCTTTGCTTCTCAAGTCTCTTTTGTCAATATGACGCGCGGCGGCGCATACGATGAGCAATTTGAGCTTCAATCAGCTCTGGCTAGGCTTTGGCGATGAAGGATGTAGTCCCCCATGCACAGCAGCCGAGTTTGTCTTCTTTGAAGCTTGGCAAGGACAGAATCTGGACGCAGTCCTTAGCCTGTCGCAGTGAAGACTTGAATTTTACGAGCTTGACCCCTGTTGAGATGAAGGGTCGACTCGCAGGAGTGCAGGCTTCAGCATGTTTTTGCGGAGGCCTAACGATGCAAGATTTGATTTTGGGCTTGTAGGAGCAAGCCAGCTCATGCTAATTTTGTTTGTTCTTTAGGCGGAGGGTAGGTTTCTCCTCTTTCATATAAGAGAGAGGGTAGAACCGATTCTCCTTGAAAGGGGCCAGGTATGCTGGCTTTGCAGATGATCGGGACCTCCGATGCTTTGGTGAAGATCTCGGGGACCAAGTTTTGGGGCAAACCTGGTTTCTTATGGGTTGAGGCTTCGTGGGAGCGCCACGGGCTTCAGACTTCTTGGTATTCGCCCTTGGTGCCATGGTAGTGACACGTTGCGGGGCGGTTTTCTACTTCTTGGCAGGTACAGTTTCTTCTACGGGGAGTGGGAATGGTCCCAGCGACCCGAAGACGATGGTCCGAGGAGTTGAGGTTGTTAGATTGTATGGACTCAATCCATCAATTAGTATGATAAATTGATTAGTTTTTTTATTTATCAACAATATCATGCTTTACTTTCATGAGATGAATGTTATTTTATCACTTTATGCACATGACCAATACATATGTCATAATGGTTCATGAGTTGAACCGGGTCCCATTAGTATATTAGATGTGATATATGTGTATGGATGAGATCCACACACAGGAGATATATGTCACAAATCCTTATACTTAAATATCTTCACAACCAGTGATGAGACTAGGCATCTCATCTGATAAGGTCGCAGCACTTTGATCACTATGAGATAGTATGATTTGTCTCGATCATCAGAATGGAATATTCTGGATCATGATGCTAGTACATTGGATGTATTGAAGGACCATGAGAAGCACCTTATGGAATTCCGTCTCTATAATAAGGTATGCTCTCATAATTCCCTAGCAATAGGCTCTTAATCCTGAGACATTGATGAACTCAAGTTTCTATCTATTCATTTGCTTTGAGTCACCAATGAGTGAGGCCAACTATAGGTCAACACCTCGGTGTCTTAGGTATGTGGTAGTAGGACTGTGGGAATATTGAATGATCAAGATGGAATCTATCTCTATTATCCCCTTGTGCCAATTAATGGTTTTGTCATTAGTAAGTGCGCACCCATCTCGATTAAGAGTTAATTGGATGGTACTGATGATCACTGTGATTAATTGGGGCACAAGGATAATAAGCTATGGAACTAATATTGGAAGAGACAGATTTATTCCAATTGATCCATGGATATTGATAGAGGGGCCTACTTGTGGTAATCGGGAAGTTTAGGATCTTCTATGTAATTTATTCCTTAGACTGGAGTTCAATTGCATTTATATAGTGGAGTTATTTGCAATTAACTGTGGGCCCGGATTGCACATGAGATGTGGGGTCGCGAGTCCCAGTTGGAGCCAGCTTTCTAAGGAATCCCTAGTGGTCCCCACGCTAGCCCAAGTTATTAGAAAGATACTAATTATAGTAGAACTCTAAAAGGAAATAGAAAGTTGTTATTTCTATTAGAAGTAGGACTTCTAATGGTGGTAATAGTAAGTTACTAATTATAATGGAAGTGAGACTTCTATTTAGAAAGAAGAGAGTTACTAATTGTTAATGAAGTAAGACTTCTATTTCAATTAGATAACAAAGAGGAGCTTGTTTTTTAGCAATAGAGGAGTATACATGGCTGGACGTCCATGACATATCCAACCTAGGGAATCACGCCCAAGGCTTGTATGTGCAAGAGTTGCACATGTTCTTATCTTCCCTCTTCTAGTTCTCTTCTAGTTTTCCTAAGAGCTTTCTCTTGGAGATCCCACCCATCTTCTTGAGAAAAGAGAATCTGATACGGAAAATAGCGTGGAAGATCATAAGGTCTTGGAGATTCGTTTTTGACAAGTGAAAGAGTTTCATCATCAAAGAAAGAATCAACTTCTCCATTAGAGCACAGCCGAGCTCCAAGGTATTATCTACTTCGTTGCATATTATAGATTTTATGGATGCTTGTTGTATGCTTGTTTCTATCTTTTAGATAGATTTACTTACTGTACATGATCATGAGATTGAGACTTATGCATCCTGGATTGGGTTTTTAGCCTTCTGGATAGATGATCCCTGAGTCAAGTGAGTCAAAAGTTTTTGGAACCTATTCTAAAGGCCCACCTATTTTCAACAGAGGTTGGCCCGGTGTTTTGAGAGTTGTCGAGGGAGATGACGCTTCGGCAACTGACAGGGCGCTAATGCTTGTTTTGCTTGTCTTGAAGCATAAGCTGGTACTTGTTCTCATCGAAAGTGATGGTCAATGAAGCTGCTGTAAGACCCCGACCCGAGTGACCTCGATTAGTACTAATTTGTTGCGTATTAGTGCTAAGCTCGATTAGTGATTTTTGACTAAGCTTGGACTAGAATAGCTCTTTTATGATTTTGGAAGAGTTTTAGTGCTTTGTGTGGGTGGGACCCTTTGGGGGTTCCCTTTTTGGTTGGTTTTACTTTTGTGTGGGGGATTGTTCGTATTCCAGTGATTTGCAATTATATTCCGTTTTACTCGTCTTGTTAATCCCTACAACTTTCGTGTTGATCCCGTACCCGTTCGGAACCCCGAAACCCGATTTTCTTGCATTGAGGGCAAAACAGTCATTATACATGAAATCTGTACCCAAAAGTCGACATCCTCAAAACCCGCGAAACATATACTTTTTGGAAACTAGATATTTCGACGATCACTTTTCTCTTCTTCGTCGATTTCGTCCGAGGTCCCGATAATAGTGATTTCAGCCCAAAGAGTTTCTAGATGGTGGAGCCCACTCCAAATAGCTTTAAGTAGAGAACCCTTCTTCCATTTCCTTTTTCCAGCCCAAGCACAAGAGAAACCTAGGGTTTTCTTTCCCTCTTTTCTTCTTCTTCTTGCTTCTCCACCATCAAGCACCACCCCACCTTACTCAATCAAGGAATGGAGATCTCAACCTTCTTCCCCACCTTGCAAGCTTCTCTTTAATACCATTTGTGGAAGGATCTACTCAACTCAAGACCCTCATTGAGCTCACCTTGTCCATTTGGAGAACCTACAAGTAAGCTTCCTCCCTAATATCTTAGATCCTTGTTCTTCTAGTCTTGGGAGAGCCCTATCTTTATTGTTGTGAGTTCTTCTTCTTGTTTCTTGGTTTGACCCATTTTAGGGTTTGTTTTTGGGGGTTTTTGGTGTAGCTTGGTGTTTGGCTTGGAAGAGTGGATTAGAGCTTGGATTTCTTGATTAGAGAACCTTGAGGCAAGTGGATGATTTGATATTTACATGTTTTATGAGAAATGTGGTTTTTTTTTTTCCTATTTCATACATTGATGTTTCACATTGTCACTATTCATGTTTCTTTTTTTTTATTCACATTGATTTGGAAATGCATAATGTTAGTCCATTCCTTTCTTATTCATATTGAAAATGTCCTAGCCCTTTTGATTGAAATTTTAAGTGATGATTGGAATGTATTTCTTTTGGTTGAATGTGAATGGAATGGAAGGATTTGATGGAAGAATGGAGGAGATTGCATGTGGATGGAAAGGGGTTGATTGGGGTGATTGTGTTGGTAGATTTAATGGGCTTGAATGAAGTTTTGAAACCCTCAAAATGGACAAGGAAGGGTGCCCAGGTTGTATGTGAAGAAGGGAAGAAAGACAGCAGAAATCTGACTCGAAACTGACCTGACCGTGTGCGTCGGTCAGCTGTCGGTCGACCGACGTCCCCACTTCGGTCGACCGACAGCCAACCGAGTTCTGTCGGTCTCAATTCCAGAGACTAGTTTTCGATCAGATTTCCAGCAGGACATCTGTCGGTCAGCTGTCGGACAGCTGACCGAACTCCCTAGTTCGGTCAACCGAAAGCCAACCGACAACCTGTCGGCTCAAATAACAGCAAGCTGCAATTTTGCCAAAAATCTCTGTCAGTCATCTGTCGGCTGACCGAGACCTCAACGTCGGTCGACCGACAGACATCTGTCGGCCAGCCGACACACCCACCTCGGCCGACCGACAGACAACTGACGAGCTAATCAAACCCCAATCTGAATCAATTCTTTTGGAGGAAACATATGGTTGAAGAAGTCCCTTTATGACCTTGTGTTTAGGTCTTTTAAATTTGTCAATGTGTATAAGGCCCCGGAATGTTTTCAATTCTTAAAAGAGTACCAAATGTATATCAACCTAACATACGGGACCCTATTTACATTGATTCAAATCTTGGACTTGTAACACTTAGCCCGGAGAATATGAAAAAATCCATTCATACTTTTATGCGAACCGAATTTCACTTGTACATTTTAAATCTCGTGTTTTATGACTAGCCTTGCCCGACAGTATTGAAATTCATGTTTTTAGCATTGTTGCTAGCTTTGATATACATGCCAGACCTGATATGATAGCTGTGCCTTGAGCACCCATGTCTTGCCCGAATATAGCCTTGTACTTGATTTATGTTACACCTGTCCTGATTTCCATGTTTTGACCTATGAGTCGGCACCACTAAGCTTGGATACCTTGTTAGTCTGATCTACTGACTAGGTGATCCCCCTCTTGTCCCGCCAACTGCAGTTTGGATCTTGCTACCCGGTTATTTAACCGTGGTCTTGTCCTGATACCGCAGATTGCTACTGTGGTTCCTGATGCCCGGCTCGCTACCGTGGTCATGTCTTGTATATAGTATATATGTATATGTATTTCGTTGTCCCTCCTCACTTCGGTGACTGAGGTCAACACCTTGACTTGCTTGCTCTATCACTTCGATGATAGAGGACTTAGCTTTGTGTGGTTGCCATCTTGATTGTTTTCCAATTTCCTTGGTTACCTTACATGTTTTATTACTGCATATGTGTTTCAATGAAATGATTCATTTACTTTTGAAAGCCATTGTTTAAACAGGTTTACATGTTTTCCAAGGTGAAGGTCTTTATTATTAAATGTTCATATCTTTTCATCTACCTGCCAGACCGTCGTGTCTGACCCTTTGCTTTGGTACTCAGGTCCCGTTGTTGGTTTCCCCGAGGAGGAGCCAGAGGAGGCGGTCGGAGAACCGCAACCGCTAGTTGAATGGCGTGCTGACGATGTTATGTAAACATCGGGCTGCCGAGTTGCGAAACATTTTGGGGGATTGTTTGGATAGTTTTCTGGTGGTTATTGTTTTGTTTATATTGGCCTTTATTGGCCTCTATTTTTGGGACTTGTAATTAACTGATCTTCTGATTAAACTTGAATATGCACTTTTGGGTTATGCTTTAGGACATTGCTCATTCTGATACTCATATTCAAATGTAATCAGCCTTGATATTTTGGGAAATGAAATACATGCATGATTTACCATACGCTTCCGCAATTATACTATATGATTATGTGTGTTGGGATATCCTCACCGCGGACACCTGTGGGAAATCACGTGCACGGGTAGTGTGTGTTCTTTGGTTAACCCGTGTACGTCTGATCATAAACATACTTTTAATTATTGTCATCTTTCCCATATGATCACAACTATTGGCTTCATCTCAATCAGTCCCGATCCCGGATTTGGTTCCCGAACCCGGTCCGGGGTCGTGACAGCTGCCATTGTTAATTTTGGAAAACTTCTAAAACAAGACCAAATCCATTAGTACTCACAAGAATATGGTGATCATAAATGGAAAACAACTATGGTTTTGTCTTTTCAAATCACTTGGGGGGGACATGGCCCAGCCCAAGGATGATGAAGAATGCAAAAAGCCATAGAGGATACAATTGTTCTAAAATGCAAGTATGGTAGGCTCAGGGTAATCGTACCAGTGACTGCTAGAAGCAATTGTAGACCTTAATTCAAATTACCGAGAAGCAAGGCTCACTTGAGGTAAAATGATATAAGGTTGGAGATACAAATGTGTCGGTCGCGAATACAGTAGACCCGAAAGGGCGTACTAGCACTGCTAGGCACAAATGTTGCAAATCGTATCCTTGGAAAGGACACGAGATGGGATTTTTTTTTTTTGAAAGGTCAAATTTGGATTCATAAGGGAGAGCAAATGGTGTTCCAATCCGAAAAAAGGCTCAACATTTCTACGAGCACTAAATCTAGAAGGGAAGGAACCAGAATTTCTCGGATGTGAATCCAGTAATGACGGAAGTTTTTTTTTTTTGAAGGGTCAAGATTGAATTCATCAAAGACAGCAAATGGTGTTCCATTCCAAACAAAGGCTCAACATTTCTGCGAGCACTAAATCCGAAAGGAAATGAACCAAGATTTCTCAACTTTGAACTCAAAAGTGACAGAAGTTTTTTTTTTTTATTTGAAGAAGAAAGATTAAATTCATCAAAGAGAGCAAATGGTGTTCCATTCTGAACAAAGGCTCAACATTTCTGCAAGCGCTAAATCCGAAAGGGAAGGAACCAAGATTTCTCAATTCTGAACTCAAAAGTGACGGAAGTTTTTTTTTTTTTTTTTTTTTTGAAGATTTGTTTTGAAAGGTTTTTTTTTTTAAAGGTGCATATAGATTTCCAATTCGATCTTATAAAACCGTAGTAGATAGATCATCCCCCAGGTAAAAGAAGGATTACTTAATGAACCCATTTGGAGGACCCTTCCCTCGAACAGTCTAGCTGTCTTCACACTCTGGACAAGGCCTTTCTTAATTCCACTTTGGTCAAAGAACACAATTGGTGGAACCTTAGTATTTTTTTTTTTTTTTTTTGAACTCTTTTTGAAAAATTTCTAAAAAACTCATCAAAGAGAGCGAATGGTGTTCGAATCCGAACAAAGGCTCAACATTTCTGCGAGCGCTAAATCCGAAAAGGAAAAACCAAAGTTTCTCAAGTTTGAATTCAAAAGAAAGAAAACTGATTTTTTTTTTTTTTGAAATTATAATAATTTTTTTTTTTTGAAATCTCAGTTGGACTCATCAAAAAGAAAAGATGGCCCAATCCCCGATATGAACTATAGCTGCAAATATTTCTGTGAGCTATCAAGTTCGAAGAGGAGAGGATCAAAATTTCTCAAAGTTGAATCTTGAGAAAGAGAGATCATTTCATTTTTTTTTTTTGAAAGAATTTGAAATAAAGTTTCTTTTTTTTTTTTTTGAAATCCCAATTGGACTCATCAAAGAGAAAAGATGGCCTAATCCCAAATATGAACGATATCTGCAAACATTTCTGTGAGCTATCAAGTTCGAAGAAGACAGGATCAAAGTTTCTCAAAGTTGAATCTAAGAAAAGAAATCAGATTTGTTTTTTTTTTTTTTTTTTAAATGAGAAAGAACAATTGAAATCCCATCTCATGTTTGTTTTTTTTTTTTAGATGCCAAATGCAACATAGGCCACCAACTAGAAAGGAGCCAAGGGATCAAAGCATCACGTTCTCAAGTCAACGTGTCCCACCGGGTGTGCCAACTTGATGGACCCTCGGATTTCCGTCCTCTCCTTCCGCACCCCGGGGGCTTGCCTGGGTATCGGTGGAGGAGGGAATACGCGGGTATCAACATTTTTTTGTACGGGTATGCCAGATTTACTATTCTACTTGGAACTTGGAATGGTGATGATCCGGAGATCCACCTTCACATGTAGAAAGGAAATCAATCATTCTTTCTAACTTTTCAAATTGCATAAATATTAAGAAAAGAGACAAGTTTGTTTTTGAAATTGTCGTAGGAGGCGTTTTTTTGTTTGTTTGCCGTGAAAGACGATTTTGTGCCATGAAAGGCGATTTACAAATCTCATCAAATACAAATTACAATAGAAAAGGAAGAAAATGAATCTAACTTCTCAGGAGATTGTGGGGACACGTTGAGATCGACAGTCGCAAGTCATGTATGGACTTCGCCATCGTCCTTCAAATGAGAACTTTGATGCTTCGATTCTTCGGCTTGGGATAAGGACCAAAAGGAGGTCCTATATCTAATGAAAAACCGAGTAAACGGGCTGAAAAGCCACGTTTAGGCCATGTTGTAGAAGGAGAGGACCTTGGGGGGGTGGCCCCCCAAGGGACGTTGATCACCTTGTAATGCTTCTAGGAGCAAAGCAGCAGGACTTCGTCTCTCTCTTGGATTTTCTGGATTTTCAGAGCTTGGGATTGCACTTGGGATTCATTCATTTTTCTTGGAACCCACCTCCTTTTATAGGCTTTTGGTAGCCATGAGGTGATTATGGGCATTGATGGCCATGATGAGAGAATTGATGAGGAGTTACAAGTTTTTATTCTTTGATTTTGTAACTCCTTTTTCTTGGCTTGTGATTGGCCGATGAAGGATAGTGGGCATTTAATTGCCTTTAATCTTCATGATGATGGGAGTTTCATGGGTTTAATGCCATGATCGTTTGGATTTGTAACTCCCAAATGCTTGAATCTGATTGGGCCGTCCAAAATAATGAGTTAATGACCGCATTAAGTTGTCATAAACGGGTCAATTAACAACATTAAGTGGTCGCCAGGGCATGTGAAGAGTCGCGGGCCGCGCAGCGTCTTTTGAGATTCTTCTTGTGATCATCACAGGTAGATCCCCACATTGTTTGGTGTCGGATTGCGATGCAATTTTAGACATTGATTGATGTTGGTGGGCCGGTGACATCTGTCTTGTCGATTTTGAAAGTGCAGCTAGAGCCAATGAAAGTGTCCTAGAGGGGGGGTGAATAGGACTAATGGAATTCTTTTCCCAATAAAAAATTATTTAGTCCAATTTTAATCTCAACTAGGACAAAGAACACAATGAACACAAATAAGAATACAACTTATACGGAATATGTGTTCAATGTGTGAGTGCTTAAGCAATCAAAGATATGACAATTAATTTCATATTAATAAGCACAAGTGTGTGTACAACACTCTTCACAAATTCACTTATGATTTATATCAATGTGCTCAATTGAATATGTGTTTAAAGAGTGTGTGCTAAACAAGACACGATTTACCAATATGTTCAAGTGTTGTTCTCGCACAAGTGGATGTGTGTCAATTTAAACTCAAAGAAGAAATATCATTCATATCAATCTCCACAACATATAGATATGCAAATCAAGCACAAGAGATAGAGAAAGAGAAATTGACACACGGGATTTATAGTGGTTCAGTCACACAGACCTACATCCACTCTCAAGGGTCACACAGTCCCCTGGTTCCACTATGAAGAATCAAACTACACAAGTACTGATTCTACATCAATTTTGTTTACGAGGTTCGATCACAAAGATCTACTCCCCTCTATATTTTTTATAGTGGTTAAATCACAAAGACATAAGCCACTCTTACAATGCTCGCTCTGAATTTAATGAAGTGAGGGGGAAGAACACTTGCCTCTTTTGACAAAGTCTGGAGGTTGCCACTTGCCTCTTTGACGAAGGCCGGAGGATGCTCTTCCAAGCTTGTCACCGCAGCTCCAAGCTTTGATGCCTCTTGCAATGCTTCCTTGATGTTGATGATGATGCTCCAATGTTGTGCTCAATCAAGGGAAGAGGTCTTTGGTCTAGGGATTTGGATTTTAACCTATGATGGCTCAAGTTCTTCCCTAGGTAATATTGTTTCCACACATCACACTTTCCTTAAGCTAATGAAGCTCTTAGATTTCCAATAGAAGCTCAAAGTGTGTGTGGAATGATCTATGAGAGGTCAAATATAATGGACCATAGTTAGGACATGAGCTCTCATGATCTTCAAGACTCCTTGGATGATTTGGGGCCTTTTCTATTTATAAAACACCCTCCAACGGCTCTCTAACGTCTTTTGGCGGCTAGCCCCCTTCAAATCCGCGGTTAGCCGCCACTCCAACGGTCATAAACGGCTAGTTTTTGTAAAGCTGTGCTGAGTAGGGGGCTAGCTGCGAGGTAACCGTAAGGTAACCGCGAGGTGACCGCGAGGTAACCCCAAGGTAACCGAATTTTCACAGAAACTTGTACGTTAAGCCTCTGGAAAAGTGACCGCAGGACTTCGGTTACCTGGCGATTAGCCGTGAAGGGTCTCAGCGGTTAACCGCGAGGTGACCGCGGGGCTGACCGAAAACCATGGCGGTTAGCCGACCTCTGGGACCAGTTTTGAGTCTTGAAAAGGCTCAAAAATAATTTCTAAAACCCCATTAAATAAGCCATTAAACTAAGGGTTTCTAGGGTCCACTACTTGGTTGGTTTGGGTCCCATTTTACCTGAATAGGTTGGCACACACATGGAGTTCTTCCTCGATGAATCCAGGCTTTCCAAGACTTGATCTTCTACCTTCAAACTTGATCTTCCTTGTGAAACTCTGAGAGGCAAGGTCTTGGACTCTTTGACACGGGATTGACAATACAAAACAAGTGCTCATTGGAATGTGGCACTAACAATCTCCCCCTTTGTCAATTTCATAGCAAAACACCTATTCAAGATTGAATTACAACAAATGGACTCAAATACAACCAAGATTATAGGAGTACATGATCTTTACACAGGATACAACAATTACAACTCAAAGACTCATGACTCTAGAAGCTCCCCCAGAGAATGTGCTTTGTCTCTTAAAGATGCACCTGCATAGAACATTGAGAAATACATTCTTTGGTGGGATTGCTACTCCCCCTTAATTGTTAGTCACAAAATATCATAGATAGAGTGTTTTCACCTTTTGTTCTACACTCTCCCCCTTAATTTGATCTCTCCATTTTTCAGGATTCAATCCATTTATTCTCCCCCTTTTTGTCACAAGTTGACAAAGAGATGTTAGAGAGATATCAATATTCAGCACATTATGATACCAAGGACATAAAAAGATTTACCTATATGCATGAAGGGAAGTTAGCAAGCATGCTATCAAAGGATTTGACTATAAAGAGATGCAATCATGCTAAGTTGGAATTGAACTATATAAATCAACTAAGTAAGTCCATATCAATTCAATGAATCCATTTAATTAGGATTCTCTAAGTCCTTCCAAAGATACAAACTGATTGAAGAGCAAGGACTCAATAAAGATCACATGAAATTTTATTTCATTGATCATTTTCACCACTTAAGCATAGTGATGAACCTGCATAATCATTAGTTTAACATACTGATATAACTATGAAGCACAGACAATGATTATGAGAAATGCATGAAGTTCCAAATGAAAAATCAATCCATTCAAAAGCATATGATAGGAACATGCATTAAGAACAAAATATTTTAGACTTTTAAAGCTCGGGTTTAAAACTCAAAATGATACCAATGGAAATAAAATCCAAAGCCATAACATTCAATCTTTAGAAAAGATTAACTTACAAAGGCATAATGAATGTTATGAGAATGAATGCAATCACCAAATGTATTCAATCATCAAACAAAGTGATTATAATCCAAAATGATGAATTGAGTACATTGCATTCCAAACAAGTCATCAAGATAGGAATCTTACAAATAGAAAAAGCATATGACTTGCAAAATCATCACAAAAAAAATCGCATTAAAAAGCATAGTGATGATCAAAAGTAAAAACATCCATATCTTAGAAAAAAAATACCAGAACTAAAAGCACATGGATGTGGCAATATGAGAAATACATAAAGATGTACCTATAAAAGTTAATGTATTCTCAAGTAAAAATTGTTTTGTTTTCAAAATACTTAAAAACAAATATTCATCCTATCCATATATGTATCTCCATGATCCTCAAATATAAACTCACATTTGATCATTTTAGAGATGTCTACACTCCCTCTCAACATCATTCTCTTCTTTTGTCAATATGATGATGACAATGAATATACCTATGTAATGCAAAAAGAAGATGTAAGGCATGAAACTAGGGAGTTCTCAAATATAACTTATTAAAGTTCACATTGATCAAATTTCTCAAGATGTTGCTAATCATGGAAAGACATGATGATGAATAGATGAGTACCAATTGAGAATTTCATTTTTAAAAGCATTTAACTTAACAAAGCCCAAAATGAAAATCAATTGCATAATTTTCCAATGAAGTAAAAACTTAAAATCCATGGAAAATTTATTTTTCAAACCATATTTATTTTCAAAATGACAAAGCAATTAATTTGAAAAATATGAGATGGAACATTAATTGAAAAACCTTTTTAGCTCATCACATCTCATTCAATTTTGCATTTCAAAATATATACCTATCAAGAACATATGCAAAATGAATTTCCACACAACTTGACTATCATACTAATATACCAATAAAGAGAACAAGGATGGTCAATGTGGGTTTCTAGAAAAAAAATTTACAACAAA
Source organism: Umbellularia californica (assembly GCA_028538565.1). Classification (NCBI taxonomy): domain Eukaryota; kingdom Viridiplantae; phylum Streptophyta; class Magnoliopsida; order Laurales; family Lauraceae; genus Umbellularia; species Umbellularia californica. Next base: position 33,806,994 of record JAPQWN010000005.1, on the reverse strand, counting down.
TTCTCTTTGAAATAAATGAATTGTTGATTCCAAAACATACACAAGATCGAAAGAGATTTAAGTGTAATGGAGGACAACAACTTGTGATTCAACCAAGTATATGAATCATGCTTCATGTGGTGATGATAAAAGCATCAGAGTAGTGTTTTACGTGATCACACAGAATTACAGGTCTATCCCAAAGCTACCCCTTAAGGATTCACGCTTGGCGAACCCAACACGAAAAGGGTCTCCTCCCACTCTCCTAGCCATCCTACCTTAAACATTAATGTTTGAATGATTCAAATAGATATACCAATATGAGTGCAACTTGGAATGAATCAAGGTGGAGTATCCAAAGCATTAAATCAATTCCGGAAATATGAACATGTTAAGGATACAATCAATCATTTTAAAATCATGGATTGTAAAATATATATATATATTTTTTTTTAAATAAAAAAACTCTGAACTGGTTTTGAAATCATGTGACTAATAGATATGTTCCAAAACAGAGAAATCCATGAGAATAGTGATATTAATCATAGCATAAGCATGTTTAAAACTTGAAAATCTTATGCCATGTGAATTATCATCATTTCATAAAATATAACTATAGAGAATATGTATTATGAAATGAAGTTCAACTATCATGAAGCGAACCTCTTCAAGAAAACAACCATAATCATGTATCAGAGGAGGCAAACATGAGAGATATGATGCTAAAGTGACATTTCAAATCAATGTTCACAAGATTTGTCACATTTTAAGGTATACCAAACAAATAGGAAACCATGAATAGAACATGGATGTGACAAACACAAAATTCACTAAGCACCATGAATATTCATCATAAAAAAATATAACTAGAAGGCATAATGATGAATATAGGAAATTGCATAAAAATATGATTGTGTGGTGTGTGCAATTTTCCAAGGGGTAAAAACATATGAATTCAACAAATATAACATCTATTAAACAATAGTTATGACTATAGTGTACAAGGAATGGATTTGAAGAGATTCACATGAGCAAGAATATACTTATGAAAATTGAAACATGTACAAGAATGAAATCATATACATGGGTCAATTAACATAACCATCCACCATAAATAAAGACTATCAAGCATAAGGATGGATTTTAAAGTTCTAGTATGGTGTCAACAAATGAAAACAACACAACCATACATAGAACAATTTAGCATTTGCATATAGAGGGTCATTTACCCTTGCAAATGTACGTACACATGAAATAAGAAAAATGCCTTTTTAGAAACACCTGTTAACAAAAGAAATCAAAAAGGAATACATAACAGGATATCATGTGTGGTAGTAGTCTCTAAGTGTTCAAGACCATGTAGAAAAGCAATCATGGATACCAATTGGAGTAAAGAAAACCAATTGAGATTCAAGGATAAGACAATTAACTCAATCACTCTAAAATGGAGTTAAAAAGAATATAGCTACTAGGATTAATCCAAATTAGAGCTATCCGTGAGGTTATGGGGTTTACCAAACATAGCATTAATCAATATAACTAAGAAAATCATATGCTATGAATATTTTGAAATCATTTCATTCAATCATTAAATATGACTATCATGTGCAAGATGAAGGAAATGAAGTTCAAACATGAAGCCTACCTTAACTATTAACCAACCAAGATTATGAATATATAAACATGGTGGTCATGAGATTTACCTATAGGTGCAAGAGAGGTGGCAAACATGAAAATTATGATGCTAATAGAATGTGACATGAAATAAAAACATATTTACTATCAAGTTCAATCCAATGTACACAAGGTCTATCAAATTCTCAAGATATGACATCAATTGAAAATGATACTAATTGAAACCAATTGAATTTGAAACATGATTAAGAACAAGGATGTGATAAACACAAAATTTCATCAAGCATCATAAATGAATATTCATCACTTTTAATGATATAACAATTGAGTATAGTGATGAACAATCTAAATTGCATGAAAGGATATAGTTTTGTAAAGCATGCAATTTTCAAAGTGTCAAAACCATATGAATTCAACGTCTAAGAAATTCATCAAACAATACATATAACTATGAAATACAAGAAATGAATTTCAAAGAGGTTCATATGATCAAGATCACTAATATGAAGTTGAAGCATATAAGGAAAACATCATTTAAAGAATATACATGAATCAACATCATAACCATCCATTTAAAAAAATGACTAGAAAGCATAAAGGATGGATTTGTGAGTTCTAGTATGGTATCTTCAAATGTAACTAATAATGCAACCATACAAGGAACGATTTGACATTTGCATAGAGAGTATCAATTAAAATCAAGATCTAACTTATACCATATCATTAATGAAGAATACAACTATGTGTGCACATGTAGATATGAAGTTAGAAAGGAGCCATGAATTACATAGGAATGAAAATAACTCTCTTACATATATGTGAGTTTAACTATAAAGAGCATGCAAAAAGAGTTTAACATCAATTCATCTAACATGGTCCATACAAAATTTCCACTCTAGCAAATGTACTAAGAGAATCATGAAACATTATCACTATGCATTGAAAAGATGCACAAGACTATGTGTCGAATGCAAATCTATTTCATGATCCACAAAACATACAATTCAATTTGCATATAAAAAGAATGTAACCAAATGAGTAAAGATGCAAATTGCTTGTAACAAATTCATTTCCATTTCTAAGATGATATAACCATATGCACAAGGAAATGAGAACATGGAACATGCTTTGATGATTATAACTAATGATGCTTTAGAGCATTTTCCATTCATACAATCTTCAAATCATTTCAATACACAAAATCCAACAATGAGCATAAAGAGAATGACTTAGAAGATAACACATAATCATTTTTCGATTTGTATTTATTTCTTTTAAAACAAAATAATTATTTAAAAAATTGAGAATAATTTCCCATTTGAAAACAAACACTATAAACAAAAAAATTCGTTTTTCAAAAATATCTAATTTTTCTTTAAAAAGATATGACTTATGAAATTCATTAGTTTTTGAAAAACAGGGGATGTAACATCAATTGATCATGGATAAAAGATCATTTAAGTCCATAATTAATTGAAGCACAATAAAAGAGCATTGAAGTGCATTTTCATAGAAATAACAATATGAGAACAAAATGCATATCAATATGATGCAATCAATTGATTTTGTGAACCAAAAGATATAACTATAAAAGTTTATGAAAACAAAATCAATTGACAACAAATACTTTTGCAAAAGTACAAGGGCCAACAATATGAAATACCTGAAAATAAATAGGTTGGTCCAAAAGGGTTCAAGACCTAAGATCTCTCTAACGATCTTCCTTTGAAAATCATCCTAAGGTCTTGGTAGGTTTGTCCTTGAGGTCCCTCCAATACATGAGGTCTCTCAAAGGAATTGGCACTAGCAATGATCGAAGATCAACTCCGGGTTGTTAAGCCTTTATGGAGTAACTTGGCTCTGATACCAAATGAAAGTGCAGCTAGAGCCAATGAAAGTGTCCTAGAGGGGGGGTGAATAGGACTAATGGAATTCTTTTCCCAATAAAAAATTATTTAGTCCAATTTTAATCTCAACTAGGACAAAGAACACAATGAACACAAATAAGAATACAACTTATACGGAATATGTGTTCAATGTGTGAGTGCTTAAGCAATCAAAGATATGACAATTAATTTCATATTAATAAGCACAAGTGTGTGTACAACACTCTTCACAAATTCACTTATGATTTATATCAATGTGCTCAATTGAATATGTGTTTAAAGAGTGTGTGCTAAACAAGACAAGATTTACCAATATGTTCAAGTGTTGTTCTCGCACAAGTGGATGTGTGTCAATTTAAACTCAAAGAAAAAATATCATTCATATCAATCTCCACAACATATGGATATGCAAATCAAGCATAAGAGATAGAGAAAGAGAAATTGACACACGGGATTTATAGTGGTTCAATCACACAGACCTACATCCACTCTCAAGGGTCACACAGTCCCCTGGTTCCACTATGAAGAATCAAACTACACAAGTACTGATTCTACATCAATTTTGTTTACGAGGTTCGATCACAAAGATCTACTCCCCTCTATATTTTTTATAGTGGTTAAATTACAAAGACATAAGCCACTCTTACAATGCTCTGAATTTAATGAAGTGAGGGGGAAGAACACTTGCCTCTTTTGACAAAGTCTGGAGGTTGCCACTTGCCTCTTTGACAAAGTCCGGAGGATGCTCTTCCAAGCTTGTCACCGCAGCTCCAAGCTTTGATGCCTCTTGCAATGCTTCCTTGATGTTGATGATGATGCTCCAATGTTGTGCTCAATCAAGGGAAGAGGTCTTTGGTCTAGGGATTTGGATTTTAACCTATGATGGCTCAAGTTCTTCCCTAGGTAATATTGTTTCCACACATCACACTTTCCTTAAGCTAATGAAGCTCTTAGATTTCCAATAGAAGCTCAAAGTGTGTGTGGAATGATCTATGAGAGGTCAAATATGATGGACCATGGTTAGGACATGAGCTCTCATGATCTTCAAGACTCCTTGGATGATTTGGGGCCTTTTCTATTTATAAAACACCCTCCAACGGCTCTCTAACGTCTTTTGGCGGCTAGCCCCCTTCAAATCCGCGGTTAGCCGCCACTCCAACGGTCATAAACGGCTAGTTTTTGTAAAGCTGTGCTGAGTAAGGGGCTAGCCGCGAGGTAACCGTAAGGTAACCGCGAGGTGACCGCGAGGTAACCCCAAGGTAACCGAATTTTCACAGAAACTTGTACATTAAGCCTCTGGAAAAGTGACCGCAGGACTTCGGTTACCTGGCGGTTAGCCGTGAAGGGTCTCAGCGGTTAACCACGAGGTGACCGCGGGGCTGACCGAAAACCATGGTGGTTAGCCGACCTCTGGGACCAGTTTTGAGTCTTGAAAAGGCTCAAAAACAATTTCTAAAACCCCATTAAATAAGCCATTAAACTAAGGGTTTTTAGGGTCCACTACTTGGTTGGTTTGGGTCCCATTTTACCTGAATAGGTTGGCACACACATGGAGTTCTTCCTCGATGAATCCAGGCTTTCCAAGACTTGATCTTCTACCTTCAAACTTGATCTTCCTTGTGAAACTCTGAGAGGCAAGGTCTTAGACTCTTTGACACGGGATTGACAATACAAAACAAGTGCTCATTGGAATGTGGCACTAACAGATTTCACGATCGGTCGGACAGAAAGTGTACTTTCTTGGTCAGCCGGTTGGCGATCTTGGAGCGATCGGTGATGATTTCATGCTTTGGACGGCGGATCCGAGATGTCGGTGAAGATCCGTGGTTTTCAAGCATCAAAAATTGGATTTTCAGAAAATCACAAAGGCAGGAACACTCGAAACGCGAAAAGTATCGAAAACGGGCCATTCGACGAGAAATCCGGCGACCCGGATTTGCAGGGTCACCGGCGACCTTGGGCCAAGGTCGCTGGGACCATGGGCCATGGTCGCCGGCGACCATAGGGCTTTGGCTCTTTTGGTCGCCGAGCTTTGTTTTCGGCCATTTTTCCTTCTTTTTTGCTCCTTTTTTCTTCTGTATTTTTCTTGACATTTTTCCTCAATTATTGACTTGATTTTCTTGGAGAAAACTTGACAAGAATCCGCGCAAAACCGGAGCACAAAGTTTCCCATTTTTCGGGAAAGCCAAAGACTTTGTAGCCGATTTTCCGCCAAGAGTCGAAACTAGGTCAAACGATGTCGGAATGACCTAAAAATTGAGGTGAAGCTTCTTGAGTAGTGGATAGGACCGACCATGGGCTTTTATTTGAGTTTTGAAGCCGTTTGGGGTCCCGTCAATGCTTGACTTGATTTTGCTGCGGGGAAAATACCGAGCATTGATATGTGGTCAAACGATGTCCGATTGACCTGAAATTTGACAGGGAGCCTATTGGAGTCATTTTGAGATGACCCATTAGCTCCAATTTCGATGCCATGGTCCTGGGGTGCTCCGCCGCCGGTAGGCTTGATTTTCTTTCGGAGCATCGAAACCTAGTCAAACGTTGTTGGAATGACCTGAAATTCGATATGCAGCCCTTTGGATGCATGTTGAAGCCACTCATGTACTTTATTTAATGAGTGATGGCCTTGGTGGTTCCCGCCGCCAGGAGGCTTGATTTTGCTGCTCGAGCGTTGATGGAGGGTCAAGCGTTGTTGGTTTGACTTGAAATTTTGCATGGAGCCCTTTGGAGGTATTTTGGAACCATCCATAGGCTCTGATCAAAGTTTTGGTGTCTTCGATGATGTCGCCGCCGTGAGCGCTTGTTTAGCTGTCAGAGAAGTGAAGTTAGGCCAAACGATGTTAGAATGACCCGAAACCTCAGGTGTACCCCTCTTTTGGCTGTCTTGAAGGATCTTACAGTTTTTGTCTGATTCTGACAAGATCTGATGCTTGAAGTAGCTTTGCCTGTTTTGTAGCAGGATGCAGCTTCATGTGGCTTCTTGATGTTGAGGAGACATAGTGACTTTTTTTGTATCAACAAGGAGATGGATGGAATATATCAAAGATTACGATTTTTCAATCAAGTATCACAGGGGGAAAGCGAATGTAGTTGCAGATACCTTGAGCAGAAAATCAGTAGGCTTGGCAAATTTAAGTGGTACTTGTATTTTTGAACAATTTGAGGAGTTGAGGATAGATCTACAGCCACTGAGGAAGGGTGTTATATTTGCCAATATTTCAGTGTCAGAGCCTTCGTTTATTCAGAAGATCAAGGATAGTTAGTTGCAAGATCCAGAGTTGGCCAAAATTTCAGAGCATATAGCAGAACGCCCTGACTTTCGTATCGTTGATGGAGTTACTTTATTATCGAGACCGTCTATGTGTGCCTAACATCGAAGAGTTGAGGAATGACATCATGGCAGAAGCTCACAGTACGAAGTATTCCATGCATCCAGGTAGCACGAAGATGTATCAAAACTTGAACGGCATATTTTTGGTGGAACAATATGAAGAGGGAGATCGCAGCATTTGTTTCTCGCTATATGACGTGTAAGCTAATAAAGGCAGAGCATCAGAAGCCTCCAGGGTTGCTACAGCCATTAGAGATCTCGGAATGGAAATGGGAGCACATTACCATGGACTTTATTTCGGGACTACCGAGAACAAGCAAGGGCAATGATGCAGTATGGGTTATTGTGGACAGACTCACCAAGTCAGCTCATTTTATCCCAATGAAGACAGGGAAGAAGATGCATATGTTACCCCTGGCAGAGTTGTTCATTACTGAGATCGTTAGTAGACATGGACAGCCAGTTTCTATCACATTCGACCGAGACAGCAGATTCGTCTCAAGATTTTGGAAGACCCTACATGAGTCTATGGGTACGAAGCTACAGTTCAGCACGGCTTATCACCCTCAGACAAATGGCCAGTCAGAGAGAGCAATTCAGACCCTTGAGGATATGCTTCGTGCTTGTGTGTTAGACTTCAAGACTCAATGGGATGAGGCTCTACCATTGTGCGAGTTCCCCTACAACAATAGCTACCACTCGAGCATTGGAATGGCGCATTTTGAAGCTTTAATGGCAGAAGGTGTAGGACACCGGTTTGTTGGGAAGAAGTTGGCACTCGTGGTTTCCATGGACCAACCATAGTGAGTGAGACCATTGACATAGTGAGACAGATTCAAGAACATTTGAAAGTAACCCGGAGTAGACAAAAGAGTTACGCAAACTCTCACAGAAGGGATGTACAGTTTAAAGAAGGAGATAAGGTTTTCTTGAAGGTGTCACCTACTAGAGGAACATTGAGATTCGGGCAGAAGGGGAAGTTGTCACGGAGGTACATTGGACCATATGATATCATGAGTAAGATTGGTGATGTGGCTTATAGATTAGCCTTACCACCCGAGTTATCCGATGTACACAACGTCTTTCATGTGTCGATGTTGAAGAAGTATGTCCCCGACCCTTCACATGTACTTCGGCATGAACCGTTGGAAATTCGAAAATATGCTACATATGTGGAGAAGCCCATTCAGATCATTGATACAAAAGAGCAAGAGTTGAGGACACGGACTATTAAATGGGTAAAGGTGCTTTGGGAAAATCATGGACCGGAAGAAGCAACGTGGGAATTACGAGACCAAGTTTAGAAGAAGTATCCACATCTTCTACCCGATGTGAGTTTTGTATTTCATTTGGTAGACCAAATGTCCTAAAGGGTAGAGGATGTAAGACCCCGACCTGAGTGACCACAATTAGTACTAATTAAGTCGCATGTTAGTGCTAACCGTGATAAGTAGAATTTGACTAACTTGGATTAGTATAGTTCTGGATATAGCTTTGGGGAATTTTAAGTGTCTTGTGTTTAGCGGGACCCTTTGGGGGTTCCTTTTTTATAGTCTTGCATTTACCTGGGAGATTACTCGAGATTCTTATAATTCTTGTCTTGATCCCGTTTTACTCATCTTGTTGATCCTTACAACTTTCATGTTGATCCCGTACTCGTTCGAGACCCAAAAACCCGACTTTCCTAGCATTGAGGGCCAAACAGTCATTTTACACTAAATCTGTACCTAAAATTTGATAACCTCAAAACCCGTGAAAAATATACTTTTTGGAAACTAGATATTTCGGTGATCATTTTTCCCTTCTTCTTCGAATTCGTTCGAGGTCCTGATAGTCGTGATTTCAGCCCAAAGAGATTTCCAATGGTGGAGCCCACGCTCAACTTGTATATAAGAGAACCCATCTTCTTCTTCTGCCTTTTTCCTACACAACCTAATAGAAGCTAGGGCTTTCTCCTTTTTCTCTCTTCTCCTTGCTTCTCAACTGCCAAATCCCCACCAACCTTACATCTTTTAAGAAATGGAGATCACCATTCTCTTCCTCTCTTTGAAAGTTTCTCATTAATACCATTTGTGGAGGAATCTACTTATTTCAAGACCCTCTTTGAGCTCACCTTGTCTATTTGGAGAACCTACAAGTAAGCTTCCTCTCTAATCTCTTAGATTTGTGTTATTCTAGTCCTTGGAAAACTCTATTTTCGTTTTTGAGAGCTCTCTCTTCTTGTGCCTTGTTTTGACCTATTTTAGGGTTTGTATTTGGGAGTTTTGTTTGTAGCCTTGAATCTCGACTTGGAAGAGTGTTAGAGCTTGATTTGACTCATCTTGGACCTAAGGCAAGTGGATGATTGGATAGTTTTAGCATTTATTGAACTTTGTGAATAATGTGGTTGGTTTTGCTATTTATACTCATGTTTATGAAATTGCATTGATTTGAAATAAATGCTTATGGAAGTGCATTTAATCTTTTAGAAATATGGTGGATTTTGGTCTTTGTTTATCTCTTGTTTATGGCTTAAATGAGTCTTGGTGATTGTTGAGTTCCTCTTCTCTTATGGTCGAATGGGTTGATGAAGAAGGTGTTTGGATTTGAGGTCCATAGAAGTTGGATGGGAGAGTGTTGAATGATGAAATGGAGCAACTTTTCTAACCAACTTTGTGGGAGGGAAATGGATGAGGAAGGGAGAAATTGATTTGAAAGGGGAAAAGCTCGAATCTGAACCCAGTGAGAATTTCCCGTAACTGGCGGTCAGCTGGCGGTCACCCAGCGGCTAGCCGTTTGGTGACTAGCGGCTAACCGAACCAGTTTCGGTTACTTTTCCAGAGCGCTGCAATCTCGCGGTCAGCTAGCAGCTAACCGCTGAATCCATCAGCGGCTAACCGCCAGCCAACCGAACGGGGGCGGTCACATTTCCAGTATGCTGCATTTAGTCAGGCTACTCGCGGTCAGCCTCACGGTTAGCCAGCGGCTAACCGCCGGATTCACCGGCGGCTAACCGCTCGCTGACCGCCAGGTAACCGAATTTCCCTGAATTCTATGAATAAAGGGAGATGAAGGGAGTTTCCATCCCATTTGCTTGTGAACCTTTCTGAGAGCAATGGGCACGGTTCACCTGGGAATTGTCCGAAGAGAGATGAAATGTTTTGTTGGAAGCCCGTTTGAGAGAGAAACCACATCACAGCGATTCGTCGAAGTGTCAAGATTACTAAGGTGTGTAAGGAGCCTGGAATGTCTCCAAACTCCTGGAGTACCAAGTCTTTATTGAAATCGACATACAGGATCCCTATTCACCTTGATTTATCTCGAATCTCGATATTAGTCCCGAGTTTTCGAAAGCTCAGTTTCATGTTATTTACCCGTCTGAAATACACGAATTATGACTTGTCATTCCCGAAAGCATTGAAACTACACGTGTAGTATTTTCTAGCCCCTACATGCATTAATTGATATCGAAAGGATACTTGTGCCTTGAGCACCCGCGTCTTGCCCGGTTACATGCTTGCACTTGATTTACTTTATACATGTCTTGATTTTGTTATTTGACCTATGAGTCGGCACCACTAAGCTTGGATAACCTTGTCAGTCTGATCCACTGACTTGGAGATCCCCCACTTGTCCCTCCAGCTGCAGTTTGGATCCCGTTACCCAGTTATTACCGTGGTCTTGTCCCGATACCGCGGATTGCTATTGTGGTTCCCGATGCCCTGCTCGCTACCGTGGTCATGTCCCGTATATTATATTGTATATGTAAATTTCGTTGTACCTCCTCACTTCGATGACTGAGGTCGACGCCTTGATATGCCCGCTCTTATCACTTCGGTGATAGAAGATTTAGCTTCGTGTGGTTGCCACCTTGTTTATTCCTCGTTCCTTTGGTATGGTACCTGTACTTATTTCACATTGCATACATGTTTTTGAATAAATGATTTATCCTTTCATGAAGATTATTGTTCATATAGATTTGAATGCTTTCAAAGGTAAATTCATTTATTGTTATATTGTCATATCCTTTCACCCGCCTGCCAGACGGTCGTGTCTGATCCATTTCTTTGGTACTCAGGTCCCGTTGTTGGATACCCCGAGGATGAGCACGAGGAGGTGGTTGGAGAACCGCAGCAGTTAGTTGAGTGGCGTGCCGATGATGTTGTCTAAACATCCGGTTGCTGAGATGCGTAACATTTTGGGGGTGTTATTAACTATTCTTTTGGAGGTGATTGTTTTGTGTATATTGGCCTTTGTTGGCCTCTATTTTTTGGAATGTAATTAAATGTTCTTTTGTTTAAATCTTAACATTACTTCTGGGGAAACACTAATGATCATTGCTCATTCTGATACCCGTTTATAAATGTGTTATCAGTCTTGCTATTTTTGGTGTGAATGTTGATTTACTACACGCTTCCGCAATTATACGAAATATTTATGTTGTTGATATATCATCACTGCGGACACCTGTGAGAAATCACGTGCCCGGGTAATATGCGTTTTTTATTAACCCGTGTATGCATTGGAATCATTTATTTATATCCACCATCACCATTACTTAGTCCCGATCCCGGATTAGGCCTGCAAGCTCGGTCTATGGTCGCGACTGTCGCGACCCCGGACCGGGTTCGGGGAACCAAATCCGGGATCGGGACTAATTGTGATGAGGCCAATGATAATAATAATTAAAGGTATGTTTATAATCAAGCGTACACGGGTTAACAAAAGAACACTCATTACCCGTGCACGTGATTTCCCACAGGTGTCCGCGGTGAGGATATTCCAACACACATAACCATTTAGTATAACTGCGGAAGCGTATGGTAAATCATGCATGTATTTCATTTCACAAAATATCAAGGCTGATTACATTTGAATACGAGTATCAGAATGAGCAATGTCCTAAAGCATAACCCAAGAGCACATATTCAAGTTTAATCAGAAGATCAGTTAATTACAATTCCCAAAAATAGAGGCCAACAAAGGCCAATATACAAAACAATAACCACCAGAAAACTATCCAAACAATTTCCCCAAAATGTTTCGCAACTCCACAGCCCGATGTTTACATAACATCGTCAGCACGCCACTCAACTAGCGGCTGCGGTTCTCCGACCGCCTCCTCTGGCTCCTCCTCGGGGAAACCAACAACGGGACCTGAGTACCAAAGCAAAGGGTCAGACACGACGGTCTGGCAGGTAGATAAAGTAAAAACATTTAATGCTAAAACATTTACCTTGGGAACAGTTAAACCTGTCTAAATAATATTTTCATGAGTAAATGCGTCATTTAGTTAAAAACATATATGCAAGGTAGAACAAGTTAAGGTAACCAAGGAAATCAGGAAACTAGCAAGATGGCAACCACACAAAGCTAAATCCTCTATCACCGAAGTGATAGAGCAAGCAAGTCAAGGCGTTGACCTCAGTCACCGAAGTGAGGAGGTACAACGAAATACATATACTATATACTATATACTAGACATGACCACGGTAGCGAGCCGGGCATCAGGAACCACAGTAGCAATCTGCGGTATCGGGATCCAAACTGCAGTTGGCAAGACAAGAGGGGGATCACCTAGTCAGTGGATCAGACTAACAAGGCATCCAAGCTTAGTGGTGCCGACTCATAGGTTGTATGTAAGTAAATAAAACAGGTACACGTATGCATGTTCTCTTTCTTGGCTCATGGGCTCGCACTACAAAGCTCTGGCCCAATATTGCCTCAAGGTTTTTGGCTTATGAGTCAAGCACTAGAAATCAGGTCAAAACATGGAAATCAAGACAGGTGTAAAATAAATCAAGTACAAGACTATATTCGGGCAAGACGTGGGTGCTCAAGGCACAGCTATCGTATCAAGTCTGTCATGTATATCAAAGCTAGCAAAACGGTACGAGTATACTTTGAAAAGCCAAGACAATGTCGGGTTAAAACTAATCCAAGTGAATAGGGATCCCGTATGTCCGTATAATAAAGGAAACTTGGTACTCTTTGAATTTGGGGGACATTCCGGGTTCCTTATACACTATAGTAGCCTCAACGCTTAAATGAATCTCAATGATGTAGTTCCTCTCTCTAACGTACTACCAACAAACACTTCACCTATGCTTCGAACACAATCCCAGGTGAGTGGTGCCCATTGCTCTCAGAAAGGTTCACAAGCAATGGGGTGAAAACTCCCTTCAATCCTTCTTTTATTCACTGAATTCAGGGAATTTCGGTTACCTTGCGGTCAGGTGGCGGTTAGCCGCCAGCGAATGCGGCGGTTAACCGCTGGCTGACCGTGAGGCTGACCGTGGAATTGCAGCTCTCTGGAAATGCGACCGCTATGATCCGGTTGGCTGGCGGTTAGCCGCTGATGGGTTAGGCGGTTAGCCGCTAGCTGACCGCGGAGCTGACCGTGAGACTTCAGCTCTCGGGAAAAGTGACCGTAACTGTGCGGTTAGGTGGCGGTTAGCCGTCGATGGACATGGCGGTTAGCCGCTAGCTGACCGCGGAGTTGACCGCCAGTCACGGGAATTTCTTCCTTGGGTTCAGATTCAAGCTTTTCCTTTCCCCAAACCCATTCCTTTCATTCCCCATTTGACATCCATACACTCACCAAGAGAAGAAGACAAACAACATCACAAGGATTCACTTAGGCATTGTGCAAAAGAAGAACCAAAACTACAATTCAAGATTTAAAGACAATAGACGAAACCAAAAGCTAGAAATCATGTTTCAAGACAATGAATGGATTCAACAACCTCTTTTTAGAACATTAAAACCACATTGAATGCAAATAAAAGCTCATCATAAATGGTACAATAAATACAAACATTTGATCATGGAAATCACTTTTAAAATTAAACATCCACTTGCCTCAAGGTCTCTAAACAAGAAGTCCAAGCTCTAATCCACACTTCCAAGCCAAGTATCAAGCTACACCAAAAACCCCCAAAAACAAACCCTAAAATGGGTCAAACCAAGGAACAAGAAGAAGAAACTCACAATAATGAAGATAGGGCTCTCCCAAGACTAGAAGAACAAGGATCTAAAATATTAGGGAAGGAGCTTACTTGTAAGTTCTTCAAATGGACAAGGTGAGCTCAAAGGGGGTCTTGAGTTGAGTAGATCCTTCCACAAATGGTATCAATGCATGGCTCTAGCAATGGGGAAGAAGAGGGTGAAGTTCATCTCTTGATTGGTGTGAGATTTGGTAGGGTTTTGGTGGTGAGGAAGCAAGAAGAAGAAGAAAGAGAGAAAGAAACCCTAGGCTGTTCTCATAAGCTTGTGCTGGAAAAGGAAATGGAAGAAGGAGTTCTCTAAATAAAGCAATGGGTGTGGGCTCCACTACTAGGAAAGCTCTTTGGGCTGAAATCGCTAATTTCGGGATCTCGAATGAAATCGACGAAGAAGAGAAAAGTGATCACCGAAATATCTAGTTTCGGAAAAGTGCATGTTTCGCGGGTTTCGAGGATATCGAGTGTTGGGCACAGATTTCGTGTAAAAAGACTGTTTTACCCTCGCAGCAAGAAGATCGGGTTTCGGGGTTCCAGACGGGTTCGGGATCCACATGAAAGTTGTGGGGATTAACAAGACGAGTAAAACGGGATCAAGACAAGAATTAGGGGAAAACAAGCAACCTCCAAAAGCTAGCAAGACTAATAAAAAGGAAACCCCCAAAGGGTCCCACTAAGCGAAAAGGCACTAAAATAATTTCCCAAAGCTATCAAGAACTATACTAATCCAAGCTTAGTCAAAAATCACTCATCGAGCTTAGCACTAACACGCAACATAATTAGTACTAATCGAGTCGCTCGGGTCGGGATCTTACATCCTCCACCCCTTAGGGCATTTGGTCCTCCAAATGAAATACAAAACTAACCTCGGGTAGGAGATGCAGATACTTCTTCTGCACTTGATCTCGCAATTCCCACGTTGCCTCTTCCGGCCCATGATTCTCCCAAAGTACTTTCACCCACTGAATAGTCCGTGACCTCAACTCTTGCTCCTTCGTGTCTATGATCCGAATGGGCTTCTCAACATAAGTGGCATCTTCCCTGATCTCTAACGGTTCATGCCGGAGTACATGTGAGGGATCGGAAACGTACTTCTTCAACATCGACACATGGAAGACATTGTGTACCCCGGATAGCTCAGGTGGTAAGGCTAACCTATAAGCCACATCACCGATCTTGCTCATTATATCATACGGTCCAATGTATCTCCGTGATAACTTGCCTTTCTGCCCAAACCTCAATGTTCCTCTGGTCGGTGACACCTTCAAGAAAACCTTATCTCCTTCCTTGAATTGTAGATCCCTGCGGTGAGAGTCTGCATAGCTCTTTTGTCTACTCCGGGCTACTTTCAAACATTCTTGGATCTGTCTCACTTTGTCAGTAGTCTCACTCACTATGGACGGTCCATGGAAACTGCGAGTGCCAACTTCTTCCCAACAAACAGGTGTCCTACACCTTCTGCCGTACAAAGCCTCAAAAGGCGCCATCCCAATGCTCGAGTGGTAGCTGTTGTTGTAAGCAAACTCACACAATGGTAGGGTTTCATCCCACTGAGTCTTGAAGTCCAATACACAAGCACGGAGCATGTCCTCGAGTGTCTGAATCGTCCTCTCTGACTGACCGTCTGTCTGAGGGTGATAAGCTGTACTAAACTGCAACTTCGTACCCATAGACTCATGTAGGGTCTTCCAAAATCTCGAGACGAATCTGCTATCTCTGTCCGAAGTGATGGAAACTGGCTGTCCATGTCTACTGACGATCTCATTAACGAACAACCCTGCCAGGGGTAACATGTGCATCTTCTTTCCTGTCCTCATGGGAATAAAATGGGCTGACTTGGTGAGTCTGTCCACAATCACCCATATCGCATCATTGCCTCTGCTAGTCTTCGGCAGTCCCGAGATAAAATCCATGGTAATGTGCTCCCATTTCCACTCCGGGATCTCTAATGGCTGCAACAAACCTGGAGGCTTCTGATGTTCTGCCTTAATCAACTGACACGTCATGCAACGAGATACAAACGCTGCAATCTCTCTCTTCATATTGTTCCACCAAAATCTGCCCTTCAAATTCTGATACATCTTTGTGCTGCCTGGATGCATGGAGTACTTTGCACTGTGAGCTTCTGCCATGATGTCATTCCTCAAATCTTCTATGTTAGGCACACACAAACGATCACGGTAGTAAAGAACTCCCTCAACAAAACGAAAATCAGGACGTTCTGCTATGTGATCTACAATCTTGGCTAACTCTGGATCTTGCAGCTGACTGTCCTTAATCTTCCGGATGAATGAAGGCTCTGACACTGACATGTTGGCAATTATAGCACCCTTCCTTAGTGGCTGGAGGTCTATCTTCAACTCCTCAAACTGATCAAAAATACAAGTACCACTCAAATTTGCTATGCCCACTGACTTCCTACTCAAAGCATCGGCAACAACATTCGCTTTACCCGGGTGATACTTGATTGGAAAATCATAGTCTTTGATATACTCCATCCATCTCCTCTGCCTCATGTTCAACTCCTTCTGAGAAAATAGGTACTGTAGGCTACGGTGATCCGAATGAACCTCAAATTTCTCTCCATAGAGGTAATGTCTCCACATCTTCAATGCAAAGACGACCGCTGCCAACTCAAGGTCATGGGTCGCATAATTCTTCTCGTGATCTTTCAACTGCCGGGACCCATATGCTACAACTTTTCCTTCTTGCATCAACACACAACCGAGTCCAATGTTCGAAGCATCAGTAAAGATAGTAAAACCACCGCTTCCGGATGGCAAAGTAAGGACCGGTGTGGTAGTTAATCTCTTCTTCAGCTCTTGGAAACTAGCTTCACACTGATCTGTCCACACATAGGGTGCATTCTTCCTTGTTAACTTCGTCAACGGTGCTGCAATCGACGAAAACCCTTGCACAAACCTCCTATAATATCCTGCCAACCCAAGAAAACTCCTAATTTCTGACACATTCTTCGGTCTTTCCCACTTCACTACTGCCTCAATCTTAGACGGGTCTACAGACAAACCTTCCTTGGAGATTATGTGTCCCAAAAATGTGACTTGCTCTAGCCAGAATTCACACTTGTTGAGCTTCGCATACAACTGATTCTCCCTCAAAAGCTGTAATGCAATCCTCAGATGCTCTTCATGCTCTTCTCTGGTCTTGGAGTACACCAGAATATCATCTATGAACACCACTACAAACTGATCTAAGTACTGCGCAAAGATCTTGTTCATCATAGCCATGAACACTGCCGGTGCATTAGTCAACCCAAATGGCATCACTAGGAACTCATAGTGGCCATATCTTGTCCGGAAAGCTGTCTTCAACACATCTGATTCTCTAACTCTCAGCTGATGGTAACCGGATCTCAAATCAATCTTCGAAAAGTATGAAGCACCTTGTAACTGATCAAACAGTTCATCTATCCTTGGCAATGGATATTTGTTCTTGATGGTCACTTGGTTCAATCTCCGGTAATCGATACACATTCTCATTGAACCGTCCTTCTTCTTAACAAACAAAACCGGAGCTCCCCACGGTGAAATACTAGGTCTCACAAAACCTTTGTCCAACAACTCTTGTAACTGTATCTTCAACTCTCCCAATTCTGCCGGAGCCATTCTATATGGTGCAATAGATATCGGAGCGGTCCCCGGTAACAACTCAATGGTGAAATCAATCTCTCTCATGGGTGGTAATCCCGGAATCTCCTCCGGAAATACATCCGGGAACTCCCAAACAATAGGGATCTCCTCCACCCCTTGGGACCGTTTATCCTCCGTGATAAACGCCAAATAGGCTTCACATCCACTTCTCAATAGTCTATCAGCCTTCAACGCTGAGACAAACCCTGCACGAGGATTTCTCCTCTCTCCCTGGAATAACACCCCTGCTGGTGTCGCATCCAACTTGAATGTGAGGGTTTTATGGAAACAATCCATTGTGGCATGGTACCCTGCCAGCCAATCCATCCCTAGGATGACATCAAAATCCTTCATCTCCAACAGAATAAGATCTGCGGGTAACACAACTTCTCCTATCCGGACTGTACAACTAGGGTAATAACTAGTACACACAACTTGTTTTCCTACTGGTGTAGCTACAGTCAAGATGTATTCAAGATCTCTACCATGCACATCAATCAGTCTAGAAAATGCATGGGATATGAATGAATGCGTAGATCCAGGGTCAAATAATATTCTAGCTTCTATCCCACTGACAAGAAGTGTACCTTCCACAACATTGCCTGCTGCCTCTGCATCAGCTCTGTTGATTGCATAAACTTGTCCTCGCTGCTGTGGCCTGATAGGTGCCTGTTGTGGCCTGCCTTGAGGGGCATTTCTGTTCTGTTGCGGGGGACGCTGATTCTGCTGTTGTCCCTGTTGACGGGCCTGTGGCTGTTGTTGCTGCGGTCTATACTGTTGCGGTGGTGCCTGCTGCTGAAGTGGCCTTGCCTGGTTCTGCACCACTAGTGCATTCTGTGGCGGTGCCTGACGCGGTGCTCCTTGCTGCTGATTCTGCCTGTTCTGCCTCGGACAATCCCTCATTTGATGGGTCATGGAACCACATCTATAGCATGCTCCTGAGACGGTACGACAGTGGGCACTGTCGTGATTCTTCCCACAATGAATGCAAACTAGTTGTACATTCTGATCTTGTCTCTGCCTTTTGTTCTGCTGGTTTCTCTGATGGTTGTACTGATGTTGAGGCTGTCCTTGTCCCTTGCCTTGGACCTTAAGAATCTTGTGGTGGAAGTTCTCAAACTTGTAAGCTCTCTTGACCGCTTCCTCGAAGGTAAGAGGTGGTACTACACCGGTGGCATCCCTCTCAATGATAGGATGAAGTCCTTCTAGGAACTTGGCAATCTTCTTTTCCACCGTGTCTACCAATTCCGGAGCGTATCTGGACAACCTCTCGAATTTGGTGAGGTACTCTAAGACGGTCATACTCCCTTGGACAAGCTGCTGGAACTCTACTGCCTTCTGTCTCTTGACATGGGCAGGCACATATTTGTCTCTGAATTGCCTCTTGAAGTTTGCCCAAGCTACTGCATTTGCCATAGTCCTGTATTCTTCCCTCACCGTCTTCCACCAATTGTCTGCCAAGCTGGTGAAGAGTGATGCTGCAAGCTGTACTTTCTCACCCCCATTACATCTGAAAACCTCAAATATATTCTCCATATGCTCTAGCCAGTCATCTGCAGTCAAGGGGTCCTCTGTCCCCACAAACTCTTTCGGACCTCTCTTCCTGAACTTCTCAAACAGTACATTGGGGTCATGCTCCCTTTGATTAATGACGATAGCAGGTTGAGGTTGAACTGGTTCGGGTCTTCTCTGTAGTACCTCCAACAACTGTCTCTGCATTTCTGCCAACTCCCTAGCATGGTCCTCATCTTTCTTGAGCATCTGTTCTTGCAATCTGGTTTGGTTCTCATTAGCCTGACGCTGCTGGTCAAGCATGGCTTGCATCATCTGCTGAAACTGATTTGGAATTGTGTTTTCAGTTCTATCTTCTCCCACTGGTCCTGTACCCTCTACTGGCCCAGTATAATCACTGTTGCTCGTTGTGGGGTTGCCGTTCACTGGGCGCTTACGAGGTGGCATGATGCTGCAAAACAAGTTGTTAGCACAAAATAATCAAGAGTAGGGTCACACATTGCTCACGCGATTCTAGCTAACGAAAGATCTAACGAATCCTCGCCACGTCCTTAGGATTTCTAGTTTCTTTTAATTGCTTGAAACACGTCTCGCTCTGATACCAGTTCTGTCGCGACCCCGGACCGGGTTCGGGGAACCAAATCCGGGATCGAGACTAATTGTGATGAGGCCAATGATAATAATAATTAAAGGTATGTTTATAATCAAGCGTACACGGGTTAACAAAAGAACACTCATTACCCGTGCACGTGATTTCCCACAGGTGTCCGCGGTGAGGATATTCCAACACACATAACCATTTAGTATAACTGCGGAAGCGTATGGTAAATCATGCATGTATTTCATTTCACAAAATATCAAGGCTGATTACATTTGAATACGAGTATCAGAATGAGCAATGTCCTAAAGCATAACCCAAGAGCACATATTCAAGTTTAATCAGAAGATCAGTTAATTACAATTCCCAAAAATAGAGGCCAACAAAGGCCAATATACAAAACAATAACCACCAGAAAACTATCCAAACAATTTCCCCAAAATGTTTCGCAACTCCACAGCCCGATGTTTACATAACATCGTCAGCACGCCACTCAACTAGCGGCTGCGGTTCTCCGACCGCCTCCTCTGGCTCCTCCTCGGGGAAACCAACAACGGGACCTGAGTACCAAAGCAAAGGGTCAGACACGACGGTCTGGCAGGTAGATAAAGTAAAAACATTTAATGCTAAAACATTTACCTTGGGAACAGTTAAACCTGTCTAAATAATATTTTCATGAGTAAATGCGTCATTTAGTTAAAAACATATATGCAAGGTAGAACAAGTTAAGGTAACCAAGGAAATCAGGAAACTAGCAAGATGGCAACCACACAAAGCTAAATCCTCTATCACCGAAGTGATAGAGCAAGCAAGTCAAGGCGTTGACCTCAGTCACCGAAGTGAGGAGGTACAACGAAATACATATACTATATACTATATACTAGACATGACCACGGTAGCGAGCCGGGCATCAGGAACCACAGTAGCAATCTGCGGTATCGGGATCCAAACTGCAGTTGGCAAGACAAGAGGGGGATCACCTAGTCAGTGGATCAGACTAACAAGGCATCCAAGCTTAGTGGTGCCGACTCATAGGTTGTATGTAAGTAAATAAAACAGGTACACGTATGCATGTTCTCTTTCTTGGCTCATGGGCTCGCACTACAAAGCTCTGGCCCAATATTGCCTCAAGGTTTTTGGCTTATGAGTCAAGCACTAGAAATCAGGTCAAAACATGGAAATCAAGACAGGTGTAAAATAAATCA
This sequence comes from Umbellularia californica, assembly GCA_028538565.1. Lineage (NCBI taxonomy): Eukaryota > Viridiplantae > Streptophyta > Magnoliopsida > Laurales > Lauraceae > Umbellularia > Umbellularia californica. The sequence goes on along the minus strand of JAPQWN010000005.1, from coordinate 33,786,218 downwards.
AGTACAAGACTATATTCGGGCAAGACGTGGGTGCTCAAGGCACAGCTATCGTATCAAGTCTGTCATGTATATCAAAGCTAGCAAAACGGTACGAGTATACTTTGAAAAGCCAAGACAATGTCGGGTTAAAACTAATCCAAGTGAATAGGGATCCCGTATGTCCGTATAATAAAGGAAACTTGGTACTCTTTGAATTTGGGGGACATTCCGGGTTCCTTATACACTATAGTAGCCTCAACGCTTAAATGAATCTCAATGATGTAGTTCCTCTCTCTAACGTACTACCAACAAACACTTCACCTATGCTTCGAACACAATCCCAGGTGAGTGGTGCCCATTGCTCTCAGAAAGGTTCACAAGCAATGGGGTGAAAACTCCCTTCAATCCTTCTTTTATTCACTGAATTCAGGGAATTTCGGTTACCTTGCGGTCAGGTGGCGGTTAGCCGCCAGCGAATGCGGCGGTTAACCGCTGGCTGACCGTGAGGCTGACCGTGGAATTGCAGCTCTCTGGAAATGCGACCGCTATGATCCGGTTGGCTGGCGGTTAGCCGCTGATGGGTTAGGCGGTTAGCCGCTAGCTGACCGCGGAGCTGACCGTGAGACTTCAGCTCTCGGGAAAAGTGACCGTAACTGTGCGGTTAGGTGGCGGTTAGCCGTCGATGGACATGGCGGTTAGCCGCTAGCTGACCGCGGAGTTGACCGCCAGTCACGGGAATTTCTTCCTTGGGTTCAGATTCAAGCTTTTCCTTTCCCCAAACCCATTCCTTTCATTCCCCATTTGACATCCATACACTCACCAAGAGAAGAAGACAAACAACATCACAAGGATTCACTTAGGCATTGTGCAAAAGAAGAACCAAAACTACAATTCAAGATTTAAAGACAATAGACGAAACCAAAAGCTAGAAATCATGTTTCAAGACAATGAATGGATTCAACAACCTCTTTTTAGAACATTAAAACCACATTGAATGCAAATAAAAGCTCATCATAAATGGTACAATAAATACAAACATTTGATCATGGAAATCACTTTTAAAATTAAACATCCACTTGCCTCAAGGTCTCTAAACAAGAAATCCAAGCTCTAATCCACACTTCCAAGCCAAGTATCAAGCTACACCAAAAACCCCCAAAAACAAACCCTAAAATGGGTCAAACCAAGGAACAAGAAGAAGAAACTCACAATAATGAAGATAGGGCTCTCCCAAGACTAGAAGAACAAGGATCTAAAATATTAGGGAAGGAGCTTACTTGTAAGTTCTTCAAATGGACAAGGTGAGCTCAAAGGGGGTCTTGAGTTGAGTAGATCCTTCCACAAATGGTATCAATGCATGGCTCTAGCAATGGGGAAGAAGAGGGTGAAGTTCATCTCTTGATTGGTGTGAGATTTGGTAGGGTTTTGGTGGTGAGGAAGCAAGAAGAAGAAGAAAGAGAGAAAGAAACCCTAGGCTGTTCTCATAAGCTTGTGCTGGAAAAGGAAATGGAAGAAGGAGTTCTCTATATAAAGCAATGGGTGTGGGCTCCACTACTAGGAAAGCTCTTTGGGCTGAAATCGCTAATTTCGGGATCTCGAATGAAATCGACGAAGAAGAGAAAAGTGATCACCGAAATATCTAGTTTCGGAAAAGTGCATGTTTCGCGGGTTTCGAGGATATCGAGTGTTGGGCACAGATTTCGTGTAAAAAGACTGTTTTACCCTCGCAGCAAGAAGATCGGGTTTCGGGGTTCCAGACGGGTTCGGGATCCACATGAAAGTTGTGGGGATTAACAAGACGAGTAAAACGGGATCAAGACAAGAATTAGGGGAAAACAAGCAACCTCCAAAAGCTAGCAAGACTAATAAAAAGGAAACCCCCAAAGGGTCCCACTAAGCGAAAAGGCACTAAAATAATTTCCCAAAGCTATCAAGAACTATACTAATCCAAGCTTAGTCAAAAATCACTCATCGAGCTTAGCACTAACACGCAACATAATTAGTACTAATCGAGTCGCTCGGGTCGGGATCTTACAGCGACAATAGCAAGATAAGAACCAGAGTGTTTAAAAACCATTCAGAAGTGGTAATGCTGAAGATCACAGATCTCCTTTCCACTCATTTAGAAGTGGATTCTTAATCGTCATACTACTGCCTGTGAGAGACTATGGCGACCTGCATAAGATGCTAATGTAGACAAGTAGCTTTGGCACCGTACGATAGCGTACGATTTAAGCCCGAGACTTGAAATTAGCATAGCAACATTTTAAAAAACTTACAGAGTGGGTTTACTTGAAAAGTGGTCTCAGTGATCTGTTTACAGATATTGAATCTCAGATTCGGCCTTTATCGTTTTTAAATAGGAATATAATACATGTATTATGTCCAGAACCAAGCAATTCACCCACAAAGCTTGTTCACTCTATCTATGTTCATGGTTGGCTTAATTTACAATAACCGACAATAGAGAGAGATAGAAAAGAGTCTATACCTTGCTGATCGACGGACATGTTTTAATTCGTATCGGAAGTCATCTTCTCGGAGAGATGCTTGAGTATACATTCTTCATAATCCACTGCTCACCAAGGCCTCTTTTTATTGAAGGATTTGAGAGTAGCAAAAACAAGGGTTGCTTTGATCTCAAAGAAAGTTCTTTGCCCAAATGGACAGCTAGAGCATTTGTACCATCGATCCTACTAGATTGGTTTAGCACGTTCTGGATCCGTATGTCCAACAACCCTCTTTTCTGCGGATCATAATTGTAGTTATTATCAAAGAGACTAGGAAGGTATGCTAGAACATATAGAGCTAATGTTGGGCACATGCATGCTTATTCTCTTCTGCTGGGTCAAGAAGATAAGCACGAAGACCTCCTAGTTGTCCAGGTTCATTTTTTCTAATGGTGGTGTCCTCTCAACCGTATGCACCAAATCAACAGGCAATCTGTAGATGCAGAGACTTTTGCAGGCCTATGAACAGGGATTCGGATACGCCATGGAAAGAAGAGACGATCTGATGGAGAGATAGTTCCCAGAAGTTATGAGTGAAAAGGGTTTGATCGAGAGATAGGTGGGAATAGTTATGATTCGGTATACGATTTGATGGAGAGATTGTTGGGCAAAGTTATCAATTGAGCTCTTGTTTGATGAAGAGAAATCACTTTGCAGTAATGATCATCACTGGCCTGGGCGTCCCTCCGTCTTATCTCAACACCGGGTTCAAATGGATATGCTTGGAATTCCACTGCGAATCTTATCTGGAATAGTTGATAGGCCACTGACTTCCTCACTTCTTCCTAGTAGACGACTTTTCTAGCAAAGTGAAAAAGTTCACTACACAAGTATGCTGTCAAGTATTGCATTATCTGGTTTTGCATATCACAAGCAAATGCAGGTGCTACAAATGAATGCATGGAACCGGGATCAAATAATGCAATAGCAGGTCGGTTATCTACAAAGATTGTACATTCAACCACGTTTACTACAACATCAGCTTACTCTCTATTGATGGCATAAGCCATCCCAGCTATCTGTGGCCTATTGGATTGTTGTTGTCTTGGTTGCTGTCTTTGCCATTGATGTTACTGGCCTTGACGTTGAGGTTGTTGTTGCTGTAGTTGCCTAGGAGAAGCTAGTAAGGCTAAGCGCTGCTGAGGAGCAGGAAGTGCTGCTTAACCCTAAGCAGGAAGTGATGCTTGACCCTAAGCAGGATGCTGATATGGAGCTCTATCATCTCTCTTAGCCTTTGGACATTGAGCCATTATGTGTTCCAAAGAACCATAGACTAGGCAGGCTCCAGTAGTCCTCCAACACGACTCAGTCCTGTGAGTTTTACCGTAAGTATCACAGACTGGCCTGATCTCACTCCTCTCATTCCTATCATTTCTAGAAATGAATCTCTGTTTCTGCCTCTTATTCTTTGACTGTCCTCCTTTTCTGAACCATGAATCACCACTTCTCTTGGTGTCCACAGCCTCTCTATCCTTCTCTCTCTGTATTTTGCATAGCTGTATATGCACTGTCAACGGCATCATCAAACCTCGTAGGCTTCTGTCCGGCCAACACGATCGTCTTATACACTGGGTTCAATCCAATAAGGAATCTCTTGACTTTCTTAGCTTCAGTATTTACCAATTCGGTAGCATACTTGGACAATTGTAAGAAGGTATGAACATAAGCAGACATGGTCAGTTGACCTTGTTTCAAGTTCAGAAACTCTGCTTCCTTTTGCTGCCGTACATGTTCTGGAACAAACTTCCTCTAAAACTGCTGCTTGAAAGTTTCCCATATATCTTGTGTGGTCATCTCCTTGAATGTGTCCTTAACACTCTTCCACCATATCTTTGTTGTCCCTCTAAACATGGTAGAGGTAAGCAATACTCTCTGCTTATGAGTGCAGACAACTGTATCAAACACATCTTCTATGTATTCTAGCCATTCGTCAACCTACATCACGTTTTCGCTTTTGTGGAACTTAGTGGCTCCCCTCTTACGGAACCGCTCATAAATGGCATGAGGGTCCTTGTCCTTATGCTGCAACACCACTTGAGTTTCAACATGATGTTGTTGTTGGACTGGTGGTACTGGGGGAATCTGTGCTTGAGCTTGCATCTAACTTTGCACTTCTAACAAGGCAGCTATCTAGGTTTGCATACCCATTTGAGCTTCTTAGCTCTTTGCTAACTGGGCTTGCATGCCCATCTGAGCCTCATGGCTCCTAGCCATTTGTTCATTGCTTCGGGCTAACTGCTTCTGTATAGCTGTAAATCTAGCATCAGCGTCAGATATAGGAGGGGAAAGTGTGACTTCCACAAAGTCATCATTCCCAGATTCTGATCCAGAAGCCATGCTGTAAACAATACGGAAAGTAAGATACACATCTCTACACTTCCATCGCATACATATCACATATAGTGAAAGCAGTAAATACAAATCCTAAGCTGGATTTATTCTAATCGTAACGTTCCTCACTTTATTTTTCATTTTATTAAGTCTTTTAAAATTTTCTAAACCTAGTCTTTTAACTAGGCTTTGATACCATACAATAAGTATGTCATGACCGGAGCCCGAGATCGGATTACTCAGGGCTAAACCCCGGGTTGCGAATCCATCATACTTACTCTCGTAAACTCCAAATTAACCGAAGTTAAGACGAAGTCCACAAGGGATCTAACATACGTACCTGCCAATGTACATTGTGCAGAACATATACATGCATACATTGTGCAAAACATATACATGCATACATTGACAATATTTAAAAACTAATTAAGTCCTTTACATAAAGTAAAGTCAAAATACATAATCCATGTACAACTAAGTCAACAACTACATATTTAAATACAATGCAGGTGATAACTAGCTAGTATTCAAAATGAATATACAAAAGTATTTATCAAATATCCCCAAAATATCCTATTCATTCGCACTCAGATCACGTCCATTCAATTAAGCTTCTTGGGGGTATCGGATGGGCATTCTCCGCTGGCGGTTCGGTCTCTGCAGGACCGGCACAGGCAAATGGGCTTGTAACATCATCAGTAACACCGTGAACACGACGATTCAACAATGCATATACAGTTCTATGATAGCACATGTTATATATGTCAATACTTGATAATTCTAAACAATTAAATCTACAATAGTATCCTGTACAGTGAAAATAAACAATACCAATTACTATACTAATAAGTACAATAATACTGGTTTCATTTAGTTCAGTTTCTTCCCAAAGGAAGCAGTCAGTCACTTCACGTTCATTCATTTCAGTGTTCAGTGTTCGCATTCAATTCATTAATTACATGAGCCTTTATTAGATAACTTATCAATGGGACTCTTCAGTTCAATATTCTTATGTGGCTTATCAGTGGCTTTTCGGCGACTTTTCAGTCTATGACCTTTTGGTCCAAATAGTGTGGGATCTGCCAGTGTCTGGATCAGAGATCACTAGTATCACCACAGAGTTCCGGAACACACCCAATTCCATCTATTGTAGTAGGATTGTTCATTAATTAAGTATGACATTCGGTAATACATTATTCAGTATCACATTAATCAATTCAGTTCAATAATGAGTTTGAGAAACCATTGTGTAGTGCCAGACTATAAATCAAATCAAATCTACTACCTTACTCAGATTTCTAATCAATCTCTAAGTAACTATCTAAACCAATAATTGAGTTAAACAATCATTATCAATGTACGTGTTACTGTAGATGACATTACTTTAATTAAGCCTATACATTATGATAACCATAGTTAACACTTATGATGGTTTAGATATCACGAACACTAACCCTAATGATTAGGCTTTCAATTTAGAAAAATCAGAATTTAATCTGAAACTTTTCTTCATTTCGGTTACCTTGGCGGTTACCTGGCAGTTAGCCGAATTCTGGCTGGCGACTAGCCGAACCATGTTCGGTTAGCTTTCCAGAACCCTATAATTTTTTGATACACTCACTTGCTTCGGTCACCTCGTCGGTTACCCTGGCGGTCACCTCGTCGGTTACTCCTCGGCTAACCGAATTCTCAAATTCGGCTAGCCGAACTCATTTCAGTTACCTTGCGGTTAGCTTTCCAGAAGCTGGTTTTCTGTTGGGAATTTCTGACTTAAATTCGGTCAATTTGCGGTTACCTTTCGGCTAACCGAATTCTCAAATTCGGCTAACCGAATTATGTCGGTTAGCTTTCTAGAAGCTGACATTTTCTGTGGACCCATACAGGTCGGTCAGCTGGCGGTTAGCAACTTGGCTAGCCAGAAAAAAATTTCAGAGCTTCAGAAATTCTGAAATGAAACTTGGATTTTGAACTCCTTGAGTTCTTACAAGTCCTATAACATCATAAGTCACTAAAAATGTATATACTTGCCCCTATTTGAAGGTCAATTGACAAAAAACCTTTGTCTAACTTGGATTTGAGTGGAAGCTTCTCAACTTGAAGTTTCAACTCGAAGAAAACTCAAGAAATGATGAAGAAGGTGAAGAAGATGAAGCCCTCTTTACTTGAATCACTCCAAAACCACACTCTTGATGCTTGAAGGAGATGAAATGGAAGAAAGAAGAAGAAAAGAAAGAAGAAGAAGGTGCCTAGGGTTTGTTTTGAGATGAATGAAGTCATTTGGAGTTCATTTTAGCCTTTATAAACCCTGATTTGCATTTAAGTCTATAATTCCTTCTTATTTACAATTCGAGTCAAATGCAGAGTCATTTGATCCGTTTCTTGTCGAACGACTTCAAGTCTTTCACGAAAGTTAACGTACTTGTTAAGATACACGTGTTGGTATCACGAGTTTCCGTATTCGATAAAATACGCGAAAATTCGTATTTACGAAAAAGTCCTTGCTTCCTTAAGTCTAAAAATTCTTTCAATTCATTTAATAACCTTGATTATCATTTCATTAAGCCCAATTCATTCATTTTAGGTTAATTCAATCCTAATTGGCCATAAACCATCATTAGCTTAGTTAAACATAGTTAATTAACCTTAATATCCAATTAAATAGAGTTAATCTCAATTAACTCTGGACGGGGCCTTTCACTTTCCGTCTGCGACTTGGTCCACAATTGGTCCCATCATTTCACCGCGTGGAAAAACAACTTAAAACAGTACCAGGTTTCCTCTGATATTACAACTTAGAGAATTCTATATGTCTTTTTTCAAAGAAAAACTTAGAAAATTCTCAAGACCACCCTTACAAATCAATCATACAGTGGGTCTCACACTTTTGCACCAATTTTCACTCTAATTGAAACCTTTGATCATCCTCATCATCATCGTGTTAATCACATTTGAAAACACATAATTAATTATTTAGAATATCCATCATTCCGATCAGAATAAGATTTGCCCGTATAGATAAATCACTTCGTGAATGTAAAATTGGCTTAGGGGTTGTTTGTCTCCACCCATTTACGTATGCAAATGGTGAATATGCATAATATTTATGCATCAGTCATGTTTGTCTACAAGTGTATGTAAATCAGATGTGTAAATGGTGTGAAAATGGGTGATTTGAACACTTGTTTAGGTAGGAAAAGAGAATACCAAGCCACATGTGATTTCAAAGAATACTCGTTCGAGGCGGACGGTTTGGTTTTGGGGCAATTTCCGTCAAAGAGGTTCTGGGTTCAAAATCACCTCCAACACATTTAAAAAAATAATAATAAAAGAGGCATTTCTTTCACGCCCCGGACCGAGGCCCTGATAATCAAGTCCTTAATCCGGGGACGCAGCGGTACGGGTTTGAAAAAATTCGCCCGCACACGCTAAATATTTTTCCCACAGGATTCCGCGGTGAGGATCCCAGACGATTCGTCACAACCAATTAGTTAATTTCACAACGAATAATAGTATGCGGAAACGTGTAGCAAAAATTAAAAATCAAGTATAACATAAGATAGTGCACAAGTTAGTATCAAAAGAGAAATATATACATAGCACAAACCCAAGGTTAGTTAAAGTTGTGAGGATCACAAAAGTATATTAAGTTACACATCCCAAAAAGGCCAACAGAGGCCATAAACAAAGTTCCCAAGAGAAAATAAAATCACTCCCCAAGAATGTTATCGAAGCTTCAAACCCAACATGACGTCTACATGACATCATTTGGCTGCCACTCTTGCTCCACTGGAGGCTCTTCTGCCTCCTCCGCACGCTCCGCTTCAACGGCTGCGGGTCTGACATCTGACACCAAACAGAAAGTATCAGACACGACGGTCTAGCAGGTGAATAATACAGATGATATACAAGTTTTATAAATGTCATGTTTAAAATCATAAAATGTATTGAAGACAAAAATGTATCCACAAAACAATTTAATTAAACAAATGATGCACATCCAAAAGTTATAACAAAACTCTTCAAACTGATGGATAAATATTTCAAATAATGGCAACCCACATATAACTATATTCTCCTATTACCAAAGTAACAAGAGCAAACAGACAGAAACCGTAGCCACTACTCGTGGGACCGGAACATATGCCATGAAAAATGGCAGAAACTGTAGCCACTACTCGTGGGACTGGAGAACAGAACCGTTGCCACTACTCGTGGGACCGGAGAATAGAACCGTTGTCATGGCCGGAGCAAACAGAATCCAAACTGCAGTTGGAAAATAATTTAAGATCCTAAGCCGGGTGATCAGCCTGACAAGGTAAGCTTAGTGGTGCCTTTCAAAACTAAAACCTGAACCAATACAAATCAAATCATAATATTACATTTCCGAAATCGATAAAAAGACAAATCCTGAACAAATACAGACTGACAAATTTAAACAAACTGAATGAGTAGCCTTACCGATATATCAGATGTGGCGAACCACTCAAATCAAATTGTGAATTCAGTTTATAGAAACATATGCAAATTTTACAAACCTTGAATAGAGTAATGTGTAATGATTCAATGGCTTACCACGGGTCGTCTCGATATACACTTAGGCTCCTAATGTCGATAATAAATGAGGAGTTGGTGCCACTGAAGATCTTCGACAATTATGGATATAAAGTGTATGTTGAGACTTTAATAAGTTCTCGGGTAATTTTAACATCAAACATTTCCATCGCTTTCCATTTAAATTTCATGAATTCAAAATCATTCAATTTAATGTATTCATTCCGGATTTCCATGCTTCAATAGGGCCTAAATGGGCTTCAAACCATAGAGGAAATAGGCTGGAAAAAGGGCCTGAAAATGGGCCTGAAAATGGGCTAGAAAAAGGCTGGAATCAGGCTGAAAACAGGTCTGAACTAGGCCAGAAAATGGCTGAAAACTGGGCTGGAAACAGGCCTGAAAACAGGTCTGAACTGGGCCTGAAAATGGCTGAAAATTGGGCTGGGAACAGGCCTGAAAACAGGTCTGAACTGGGCCTGAAAATGGCTTAACAAACAGTCAGACAGGGCCTAGTCCGCTCGAGCGACCCATTGGTCCGCTCGAGCGGACTGGGCTCTGTCCAAGTCCGTTTTGGGCTTTGCCTGGTCCGCTCGAGCGACCCATAGGTCCGCTCGAGCGGACTGGGCTCTGCCCTGTCCTGTCCTGTGCAGATTTCTTGCCTCTTTCTGTTTCCTTCCCCTTCCTTATTTTCTTCTTCAATCTCCAGCTTCTTTCTCAAACCTTTAAGACCCTTCTTAACAATAAGAATCTCCATTCAATCATCACCCATTACATTCTTTCAATAACCCAAACCAAAACATGATAGAATCACAAAAGACATAACTCCTTGTGTGGGGGGATATTTCCTCCCTCAGACTTACACCAGGAATTCTGGACAGTCCACTCGAAGTAAACTGCCTAACTTGGTCGAGCTCATGTTTTGGCCGAGCTCAAGTTCTTGGCCGAGCTCATGTTTTGGCCGAGCTCAAGTTCTGGCCGAGCTCATTTTCTAGCCGAGCTCATGTTTTGGCCGAGCTCAAGTTCTGGCTCAAGCTGCCTGTTCTGGCCGAGCTCAGGCTACCTGTTCTGGCCGAGCTCAAACTGCCTGACCTGGCCAAGCTGACTAAAAAGCCATGACATCGGCCTCATATAACTCATGAGTGTTGTTAGGAGAGAGCTTTTTTGGGAAATATTATTAAAGAAAGCAAAAGCAAGTCTTTATGAATTCTTTATGCATAGGGTTTGACAAACAAAACGCCCCTTGGTTTCGGTCTCGGTGACAGTTGTATATGCACTGTCAAACACATCATAGAACGTGTAAAAGGGCAGGGGCATTTATTGTTCCTAACATCCCTGACAGAGAAGCACCGCCCATCCATCGAGGTATGGGCCGATGGGACAGAGTGGGCTACGATGTGACTACATTTAAAGACAGGTGGGCTATGATGGGATAACTCAGACAGAGCCATCTCCCTGCCTCTTCTCTCCCTCTATATAAATACAGAAACAGCTCCAGAACAAGATTGGCTATCCACATGCTGGTACGCCATCTCCTCTCAAACTCCATCTCCTACCTCTGCTTAGTCCTGCAACTGCAACTAATAAAGGCATCGGAGAGCCCTACGCTGCCCAAGCCAGGGTCCTCTGACCTTCTTCTTTTTCCCCTTTTAGGCTCAAGGCTCAAGGCAGCGGTTCTTCTATCATCATCAAGGAGCTGCAATCTCCGTCCTCCTCCAATGAGTCTCAAAATCACCCCCCCCCCCCCCGGGTCTATGGATTTTTGTGCACCGACAATTGGCGCTGTCTGTGGGAAAAGATAAAAAAGCCATCTTTCCAAACACTGCCAACACAGCTGCCTCCGGGGGCCCTCGCTTCAGCGACACGGTCCTTGGCCGTCAGCTTCGATCGCACGATCCTCTACCGCCATTGGCAGCACGGTCCTCTACTGTCAGCTTTGATGGTGTGTGGGGGGATATTTCCTCCCTCAGACTTACACCAGGAATTCTGGACAGTCCGCTCGAAGTGAACTGCCTAACTTGGCCGAGCTCATGTTTTGGCCGAGCTCAAGTTCTTGGCCGAGCTCATGTTTTGGCCGAGCTTAAGTTCTTGGCCGAGCTCAAGTTCTTTGCCGAGCTCATGTTCTGGCCGAGCTCATGTTCTTGCCTTGCTCAAGTTCTGGCCGAGCTCGTTTTCTGGCCGAGCTCGTGTTTTGGCCGAGCTCAAGTTCTGGCTCAAGCTGCCTGTTCTGGCCGAGCTCAGGTTGCCTATTCTGGCCGAGCTCGAACTGCCTGACTTGGCCAAGCTGACTAAAAAGCCATGACATCGGCCTCATATAAATCATGAGTATTAGTAGGAGAGGGCTTTTGTTGAAAATACTATTAAAGAAAGTAGGCATTATCCTTTGCCCCTGAGATACTTCATCAACTTCAGCAGCAATGCCACTCTCCAGCTTGGCAGTAGGGACCTCTCCAGCTCGGCAGTAGTGCATCGAGGCACCAGTTTCGGTAACAGTACCAGCTGGGCGAGCATGACTCGGTCCTCTCCAGCTCGGTGGCAGCGCCTTCTCCAACTTGGCAGCAGTGTCATTCGCCACCTTGGTCATGCGCATCTCGGTCCTGCACCAGATCGCTGCCCAAAAGATTACACTGGCTCCGGTAAAAGTATCAGTCAGTTACGTCCCGATCTCGGCATAAAGCATCTCGGTCTTGCACTAGATCGCTGCCCAAAAGATTACATTGGCTCCGGTAAAAGTATCAGCCAGTTACATCCCGATCTCAGCATAAAGGATCTCGATCTAGCACCAGATCGCTGCCCGAAAGATTACACTGGCTCCGGTAAGAGTACCAGCCAGTAATGTCCCGATTTAGGCCATATGCGCATCTCGGTAATAGTGTCAGATCGCTAGCCACAAAAAGTATACTAGTTCCGATAAGAGTACCAACCAGTCACAATATCAAGCTCGGTGATGGCACCAGCTTCAGAAAAATCAGGCTCGGTGATGCCACTAGCCTTGAACAAAAAACGACCATCAAGTTCTATGCTGGCACCAGCTTTGAAAGACCGTCAGGCTATTTAGCTTTCAACTTCCAAGAGTTAAGAGCACTCTAAAAAGTTAAAAGCCGGGGGCCTTGTGTGAAGGGATATTTCCTCCCTCAGACTTACACCAGGAATTCTGGACAGTCCGCTCGAAGTAAGCTGCCTAACTTGGCCGAGCTCATGTTTTGGCCGAGCTCAAGTTCTTGGCCGAGCTCATGTTTTGGCCGAGCTCATGTTCTGGCCGAGCTCATTTTCTGGCCGAGCTCATGTTTTGGTCGAGCTCAAGTTTTGGCTCAAGCTGCCTATTCTGGCCGAGCTCTGGCTGCCTGTTCTGGCCGAGCTCGAACTGTCTGACCTGGCCAAGCTGACTAAAAAGCCATGACATCGGCCTCATATAACTCATGAGTGTTGCTAGGAGAGAGGTTTTTTGGGAAATATTATTAAAGAAAGCAAAAGCAAGTCTTTATGAATTCTTTATGCATCGGGTTTGACAAACAAAACTCCCCTTGGTTTCGGTCTCGGTGACAGTTGTATATGCACTGTCAAACACGTCATAGATCGTGTAAAAAGGTAGGGGCATTTATTGTTCCTAACATCCCTGACAGAGAAGCACCGCCCATCCATCGAGGTATGGGCCGATGGGACAGAGTGGGCTACGATGTGACTACATTTAAAGACAGGTGGGCTACGATGGGATAACTCAGACAGAGCCATCTCCCTGCCTCTTCTCTCCCTCTATATAAACACAGCAACAGCTCCAGAACAAGCATGGCTATCCACATGCTGGTACGCCATCTCCTCTCAAACTCCATCTCCTACCTCTGCTTAGTCCTGCAACTGCAACTAATAAAGGCATCGGAGAGCCCTGCGCTGCCCAAGCCAGGGTCCTCTGACCTTCTTCTTTTTCCCCTTTTAGGCTCAAGGCTCAAGGAAGCGGTTCTTCTATCATCATCAAGGAGCTGCAATCTCCGTCCTCCTCCAGTGAGTCTCAAAATCAACACCCCCCCCCCCCCCCCGGGGTCTGTGAATTTTTGTGCGCCTACACTCCTAGAATGTATTCTAACACTTCTTAAATCAACAAGATTTCTCTGAGAAATTCTCATATAGCTGGAACCACAAGATGTAGAAATCTAGCATTTTGAAAACAACCATCAAGTTGAAACAAGAAACAATCTATAACTGAACAAGAATACAAATTTTTAAGCAAGTATATCATAGATATGCATGTATCCCCAATCTATTTTATTCACTTGCCTCAACTGGAATGTGGTCTCAAGACCACACCACACCACTCCTACACAACCAGCTGCTGGCCTACACCAAATCCCAAAGGAAAATCCATTCAAAACTCAATATTTTTAGAAAAGAATGAGCTCTCAAAAAACTCCTTTGCATGCTGGAAGAAAGGGTGGTAAAAGATCCATTACAACTAGAAATCCAGAGAAGAAGCCATTGCTAACCTGAAGGAGTTCTAAGGAAGAAGAAAAGCTTGGAGAAGATGATGAAACCCGCTGGAAACTCTTAAAAATGGTACCTTTAGAAAGCTTGAGGTGAGGAGAATGGGTTTGTGAAATCAAATCTCTAAATGGCTCTCAAAAAGTGCAAATGCAAGATGAGAGAAGGTGAGAAGAAGGAAGAACTTCTCTTCAAGTAGGTTGCAGGAAAAAGGAATGAAGAACGTCTTCAATGGAAGTCTCTTTTCTTAAATGGGTTCAAGTCAGAAATGTGGGTCCCAATGGCTATAAAACTTCAGGGTTTTAAAACTCTTGTTTATGGGTCCCGGATGAAGTCAACGAAGAAGAGAAAAATGATCGTTGAAAAATCTAGTTTCCAAAAAATATACTTTCCTCATGATTTTCAAATTTCAAAATTTACGCATAGATTTGGGAAAAAAGACGAATATTTGCCCCTTTTTCTCGAAAAACGTGATTTCTGAGTTTCGAATGCAAACGTAGTGAACATGAAAGTTGTTGGGGCTAAAATAACAAATCCAAAATATCGAAATCCATATTTTCAAAAAAAATCAAATAAATCAAGTTCCCATACTAACACGCTTCACACGGGCCACCCCAGGCCCGGTCAAACCAGACTCATCGTGCTCAAAATTCTCCAAAGCTATTCAAAATTCTAATCTAACTAAAAATCTAAGCTAATCGTCCTCTAATCCCACTTAGAGACTAATCACGATTAAAACAATAATAAAATATACTAAACCTGGGTTGGGGCCTGACAATTTCCATCAAAGATGATCTGGGTTCGAAATCCCCTCCAACGCATTTACAAAATAATAATAAAAGATACGTCAAGACCGATGAAATCTATAAATCAAAACCTTCCCTGCATCGCGTCCCCTTTTATTAAGGTAACATCTCTATTTCTCTCTCTTACCTTGCTATACCAAAAAAAAAAAAAACTTTATAAAATCTATAATTGATTAATATTAGCATAAAGCTGGTGAGATACATGGGTAAAATTTTATGTAAATTGAATAATGAATTAAGATAATATTGAACTAAATATTAATTAATAAAAATATTAATAATAATCCTATTTTCTTACTTATCAGACTATAAACTCATTTGTCCTTAACCAAACATGTTGGAATACATTTATTTTTTTAAGGTGATCATTGATAGAAATGTATATTTTTGAAAAGTATACTTTATATTAAAAGACATGTTATTTTTTAAGGATCTAAAATGCAAATGAAAACTTTATTATAAATTCGACCTTTTTGTGTCTCATTTTCATACATTATAGTAGAATATAATTTAATGATTAATAAATATCATTTATAAAATCGTTTAATACATATACACATATAATTAAAACAAACATAGAAAAATGAAGGGAAAACTACGGGAAAAAGCCCCATAGTGAGCCATGTGCAGGTGGATGACCCAGTAGGAGTTTAGAGACAGAAGGGGCCCTTTGGGCCCCTTCCTATTTTTTTTTAGATGTTTATTGGTATTGTCGATATCGACAATAAATGCAGTTTTACATAAACCGCAAGAAACCTCTTCTTCCCCATTTCGTCGTCTTCCTTTTTTCTTTTTCCTCTTCCACAGTCCCTGTCGACACCTTTCCTTTTCGTTGGTCCCAGGGAGTGGTCCCAAGCATCGTTTGTCACCTTCTTTCAAAGCTTATACATAGTTGGCAAGCACATGGAGGTATGTATTCTAATAGTTTTCTCTTGTTTGCATTAGGTTTAAACAGAGATTCCGTTTTTTTTTTTTTTTTTGCCCACTGTTCTTAAACATGAAACCCAATCCCTAGATTAACCGAACTCAGAGTGATTTTGTCTGATTAGGTTTGTTAATTGGGTTTTTTGAAAAAAAAAAAAAAAAGGGGGTTGTTTGGCATTGTTACCCAACTGAGAAGGGTTTTTTTTTTTTTTTTTTCAAACCCTCCCAATGCACAGAGACGTTGATAATGACAAATTTTTGCTAGATCTGGGCTTCACACCTTTATTGGCATAGAGATATTTTAGATTGGTTATGCATTTACATACATAAAGAGAGAGATTAAAAAGTCCATATATAGATTGCTGATTAAGAAAGGTTTAGAGAGAGATTAAAGAGTTCATGTACAGATTGTTGATTAAAAAATATTCAGATCACAAACTGACTGTGCATTATATTAGTGTTTATGTTTCTCCATCACATCTTTAATACTGTTTGTGAAACCTATACGACTGAAAAAAGAAATGGATACATATATTGACTAATACCTCACTTGCTAGTAGTGGCAGCAGTTTGGGTACTGTGATTGTTTCAAATTGGGAAAAGCCAATTTGGATTTCTGTACGTAGTTTTATGGCTTTTGGTGGGTGCTTATGTTTTAATATTTTTGCATAATAAATTTCATGTTAGTTATCAAATATTTCATACCCTTATAAGTTGGCACTAGTTTCCCTACATTTGTTAATCACATGATTATTACTTCCTAGTTCCAACCAAATGCTGGTGCATTTCCTAGAGAATTCAGTACGAGGAATAAGGAGGTGCTAATGCAATAGAGCAGTGTCACAAAGTGTTGTACCCTACAACTAATGCTCATGATTTAGTAATCATCTTATTGGCCCCACAATTAGTAGGGAATTCCTACCAACCCTACGCTATCATAGATATCCAATGCATTGTTGGTGTTTTGTTGTCGGCATAGCCCTCTACCAACTCTAACTATGTTGTAGAATACTAATATTGATATTCCCTGGCTGTTAGAACTGATATTTTCTAGTCTAATGATACACTTCCATGTTGTAATGCAATTCTCAGCTGTGTAATGGTGCTTTTGGTTAGTATATTGTTGTAACAGTCTGTGTAATTCAGTAGTTGTGAAAGAGGAGCATACTAGTAGTTAGTTCCAGTTATGGGCTCTAGCTGACTATTTCCGAAATATTGCTTGCAGAGTTGGCGGTCGGATGGTTCTGATTCTGCTGTGGAAGCTGTATTTGGGAAGCACGGACATAGGGTGTGGGACGCAAGGGAAGCACGCACGCTGATTTTTATAGTCTATCAAAGATCACATTTCTCCTTGCTAGTCAGATTGGTTGACGAGAAATGATGGGAGTTCTACAATAGCTTGGCTAGCGGTCACCGATCGGCAAAGCACGCGTTGAAATTTGTATGTTATGTTACCTTAAGCATCGTTATTTTTGTATTCTGCGTCATCTGCATCTGCTTAGTGGCGTACACGAATCCTTGACTAAATCTAAAAGTGCACTGTAATAATTCTTCACGCAGGTTGCATGGTTGAATGAAAGGTATAACCATTTTGGGTGGTCAGACCCTTATCTATGGGGTTGGCTTATAAAGACAGGCATCCCTTGTCAGGAAAATGGAAATGACTGTGGAATATTTGCAATGGCTTTCGTGGAACACTGTGTACACCACCGTAGCATGAACTTTACTTAAGAAGACATTCCATACTTTTGCAGCAAAATCGTCATAGAGATATTCAAAAGGAGCTGGTGGTTGAATGCCAACAGACTGGGTTTGACCTACTTGAGTGACTTCCTATGATGGGTTTGATGGTGATTTCCAACAAAGAACGGAGCGCAGGAAATGTCTATGATATTTTGTTTTGGAAAATGTTAAATGGATTGTGCTTACCGGGCTGTTCTGTTTTTGTTATACGTTTTTGTTGTTAATTAACATTGCCTTTGAGATGGTGTTTCATCAATCTATCAGGTTGATAGACTTATACTTTGCCTCATTTTGCCATTGTGCATAATGAATTATACTTGTATATAGAATCCTTTTGTTGGAGTACAGGTCCTTGCCTCATGCTGTTTTTTGTTTTTTTTCGTTTGTTGTTAGCAGATTGTCAATAGAATGGTTGAATGGATGTTAGGGTCCCACAATTTTAATGAATGCTTCTATTTGGGTTCCACTTGGTATACTGCTGCATGTTATGATTGTTATGAATCTACAGCTGAGAGTAACTGCTTGAAAAAGAACTTGCAATCTGTATGACAGCAAATAAGATTGAATTGGGGAGAGTTGTTTTGGGTTGAGGAGAAGGGATGGTAGTGGGTTTGATGGTGGTGGGTTTGTTGCTATGTTTGGGGTGGATTGATAAAGGAGTTGTTTACCTTTTTTTGCAGGGAGGTTCATGATGATGTTGCAGTCATTGCCACATTTTTTTTTTTGAAGTTTTTGTGGGTTGAATTAAAAGTTGTAATGCTGTAATGGATAAAAGTTGTCAATATCGATTATCGACAACTTTAAGTCGTCGGTATCGACTAGTTTCATCATGGGATGAATTAAAAGTTGTAAGTCAGTAGCTGCTGGAATGGACAAAAGTTGTCGATATCGACAACTATAAGTTGTCGGTATCGACTAGTTTCGTCAGTGAGATAAATTAAAAGTTGTAAGACAGTAGCTACTGGATGGATAAAAGTTGTCGATATCGACAACTTTAAGTCGTCGGTATCGACTAGTTTCGTCAGTGGGATGAATTAAAAGTTGTAAGTCAGTAGCTGCTAGAATGGATAAAAGTTATCGATATTGACAACTATAAGTTGTAGGTATCGACTAGTTTCATCAGTGGGATGAATTAAAAGTTGTAAGTCAGTAGCTGATTGAAAGGATAAAAGTTGTCGATAACGACAACATACCGACAGCTTTAATTTCTTGATTCCGAACAAGTTTGCAAGGTCATGTTTAAAAATAAGTGTGAACCCAAACATACAGTTGCTCTACCCAACTTATGGTGAAAGGAAATACTTAAGCACAAACACCATGGAGCAACTGAATACAACAATCTAAATTTATATAAACCTCATTTATATCACCATTCACATTCCAACATTTTCACAGTTGTCAAATACTTAAGAAATGTAGCAAAACAATCCAAAAAAAGTGAAATCTGCAGTGTTCAAATCTACATGGATCCCTTTTACACTGTTAAAAATATGTTATGCACAACCCATTTACATTACCAACCAGCCCATTTACATCAGCAACCATTCCAAAAAAAGCACTGCACTGTTCAAGCCTTGAACAACCCATTTACATTACCAACCGGACCAAAATATAACCGCAATCTTCAAGTCAACATGGAACCTATTTACATCAGCAGCTAACCCAAAAAAAGCATTGCACTGTTCAAGCCTTGAACAACCCATTTACATCACCAACCGGATCAAAAAATAACTACAATCTTCAAGTCAACATAGAACCCATTTACATCAGCAGCCAGCCCAAAAAAAGCACCGCACTATTCAAGACTTGAACAACCCATTTACATCACCAACTGGACCAAAAAACAACTGCAATCTTTATCAGCGCCTACAAAAAAGAAACCCTTTTCAAACTCTAAAAACCCAAAACGAAAGTAATATTAACTAAGCTCAAAACAAAAATGATATTTACTACACAAATGGTAATCTTTAAGCAAAGCTACATACAGATATGCATTTACACAACTAGTACAGTTTTAAAATGGCGCCTTTTAGGGTTCAGACCATAACTGAAAGAAGTCATTACGGAAAATGAATCAAACTCATGACATTTTAGGGTAGATGATGCAATATAGGAAGGTGTTTATTGTGTGTACCAATCTATTAATGGAATCCAACCACCACTTAGAGTAATTTTTTAGGTGTTTTCTGAGAAGAAAATTCACCAGAGCAAATGTTGCAGTTGATGAAAAAGTTCTGATAAAGAAATGCAGATACATGGCGATATATAAGGGGTTTACGCATAATGGTCGATATCGACAACTATATTGTCGATATCGACAACATCGCTAAACGACAAAAAAAATACAGAAACCCACCCAAAGGACCCGTCCCGTCTCTAAACTAATGCTGGGTCCTCTCCTTACTTCAGGTGTGCTATAGGGATTTTTCCCGTAGTTTTCCCAAAAATGAATCACATGTGAATGAAGTAAAAATAGTATTATGGAATAAATATTGTAAAAAGAAACGCATGTGGAAACATTACATACTTAAAATTTAAATATACATCATTTACACCTGTAAATTGTATTTCCATATCCGATGCCATATCCCATGCGTAAAATACAAATGACTCATGGGTTTTGAATTTGATGACTCCGGTGGAAGTGAGATTCTTATCCCCCATCCAACCAATCCGAAGACACAACAAGGGCAGTTTAGTCGTCTTCTTTTTATAAAATGCCGTGATTCTCTTTACCTTTACCTGCGAGAAATTGTCGGAAAATCTCTTTCTGCGTATTGAAGAAAAAGAAGGGTTTCGGATCTATTTCTACAATTGTCAACGTTTCGGGTTCGATCTATTAAATCCCTTTTCTCATTTTGTTTAAGATGAATATCTGATGTGGGGATTGGGTTTTGAAGATCGACGCAGTATCTCGTGTTGTTGAATGATTTGCATATCTGTTTTCGGGAAACAAAAATTAAAATTAGGGATTTGTAGGATTTTGATTTTGATGTGAATTTGAAGGGTTCTAGTTGTAGATTCCTGGGGCTCGGTTTTGATTTCGTGTTGAAGATTGAGGGTTCCTTTCGTTTTGAATTTTTAAAGGGTTTTAATTTGGTTTAGGTAACCTTGGGTTTGTATATAAGTTTGGTTCAAGTTGTTAGATTTTGATGGTAGGGAGCGTATTCAGGGTCTTGATATGGATTAGAGGATGATTCTCCTTTTTTTGTTTTCTTAACATTATCCATCATCATTATTATCCAAGGATTATCCTATCTTTTTGTGTTGACTCTGGCTTGAAACCCCAATTTTCTACCCCTAGATTTGAAACCTCATGTCCCTCTTTTTTTTTTTTTTTTTTTGTATTAATTCTGTTTAATTGTATTGGTTCTGTTTAAAAGTCCTGATTTTTCCTGAGTTTTGAATCTGTTTCTAGAAACCATAATTTTTGGATATTTCAATTTATTCCTGGAAAATCTAGTTCATGGAAGAGAACTAGGAAAGTTGGTATTCTTCTTATTATTTTATCCACTGCAATGGCTGGAAGGCGGGGTAATCAGCAGTGAGAGCCCTAGACGTCTGTTTTGAGAGAAAATGACTACCATCACACCATTAGTGTGGGAAGCTGCCTCCTTTGTATTTGTTTTGTGTGTGTATGCAGAAGGAGAAGCCTGTGACTGACAATTGAGCCATGTAAAACCAAGCACACAAGTGGGGAAATCACACAAGTGTTTTACATTGTTTGGCCTACGTCCATGGACAAAAGATAACTCCCACTCACTTGCTGTACCATTTTCACTCTTTGAGTACACTCTTAGGCTTAGTTTTTTTATAAGTTGCATGATATATATAACTTCTCTTTCTTAGTCCTGATACAATTATCAAAATACCCCTGAGCCAAAACCCAATCCCTGGCTAATGCATACATGGGCCTTACTTGGAACTTGAAACTCTACTTTACCTGCGCCTGAAGTTCCTTTTCTTTTCTCATAAACCCACTTGTTTTCGATGGCTAGTTGTTCCTCAAGAAGGTTTACAAGTTCCCAAGTTTGTTTTCCATGAAGAAATTCCATCTCCTCCTCACACAGTTACTTCCTGGTGACTACTTTCTTGCCATACACTACATCACAGATGTGGATGACCCGCCTTGAAATGCATATGCAACCATATCATCAAACCACTTTCTGAAGTCAATACATAAGTCGCCTTGAAACCGTATCTGACTAGCCAGTCTAATTGGCCTCACTCTCTAAGGGTCTGTTTGTCAGCTTCATCTGCTTCTCAGTCTAATTGTCCTTTGTATGTTGGAAGAAGCCAGATGCACTCTCCTTATCTATGATGCCCAACTCCACCAAAATAGTTCAATGAGTGCAACCTATGTCTATCTTCTACACTTGCTTCTTCCTTGCATTGAGTATAGCATTTTCATGAAATGTCACATCTCTTCTGATAATAAATTTGGGTGAATCTTAGTCAGTACACCAAAACTTGTATGATTCCACTCAGAAGCATATTCCATTAAGATACACTACACCGCCCTCAAACTAACTTATCGGTTTTCACGCGCAAGGATGAAAATAGCGGCAGCGGCGGGCGTAGCGGTCCTCTGCCAAAACGCTACGTAGCACCGGCTACATAGCGGCATAGCGGTGCGATTTGAAAAAATCTAAAAAGAATTGTAGAAAATCTAGAATATTGGAAAATGAGAATGTGCTCCTTTGTTTTTTTTTTTTTTTGCTAAAGTAACTAAGGTAAGGGGGCGTAGCGGTCCTCTCATTGTATGAGGTCCTGTATCGCTGTATAAATAGAAAATAATAGTAATGATAATTTTTTTCATATATATTCATGTATTCATGTTGCTTAGTTATGCTAACTTAGAAACTAATGAAAGGCTCATAAAAAAAAACTATCATGAAGTCAAGACTTAAGACTTAAGAGTAACTAGAGGAAAGAATACCTCCACCAAACGGGGTGTCTAATAGGATGTACCTAATGGGGTGTCTAATAGGATGTACCTAGAGAAGAACATTGAGAAGAACTCTCCATAGCCATTGTAATTCGGCGAGATCATGTGCTTTTTGGTGTTCCTTTAAATATAAAAGGGTAGAAGAGTTGCGTAAAAATGTTATTTGGAGAGAAAAAGAAAAGAAATAAGCATTATTATACATTGTTAAATTTTTTGGAAAGTAGGAAATTTTCGCACTCCGTAGCGGACCGTAGTGGCCACTACGGATGTGAACGGCGCTAAATGTCATTTAGACCGATACGCCTAATGTAGCGTAGTGGCTGCTATTTTTTCCCATGTTCACGCGAGCATAAGCTGGACAATCGAAGACTCAAGTTAGAATAATTAGCTGGATTATCTTACCACATCTCTATTAGTATCTTGAAACCTATTGTTGTATGACGAGACTTGTTAATCAAGTAACAAGTTGTTTTTACTACCTCTACCCAAAAGTTCTTAGACAATCCTACGATGAACAACATGCAACATCCCCCACTACAATTCTATTTTGCTATGGAGCTTCTTGTAGTGGTGTAGTGCCAAACTATGCCCTAATCCTTACAATGGTTCTCAAGCTCTGTTGAATTTCATACCATTATTTGTTCTCAACCTTTTCACTTTCTTTCTGATCTATTTCTCAATCATTGCCTTCCACTGCTTGAATGTAACAAATGTCTAATTTTTAATTTTTAGCATATACATGTAGATTTTCCTTGGATAATAATCTATGAAAGTCAACATATACTAAGATTCACGCTTGGATGGAACCTTAGAAAGACTTCATAGGGCCTCATAAATCTGAATGAACATAATCAAGGATACCTTTGGTGTGATGAATACCTATTCTGAAGTTGACCGTGTGATGCTCTTGAAGATGTGTTTTTTACATAATTTCAACATGCCCGTCCTTGTGCCACATGACATAACGAACTTTGTTTGTTGAGCTCTATCAATCCATTCTTGCTCATATAACTCATGCGCATGTGTCGGATTCGTTGAGACAGAATCATGGTCATCTGACGAAGACATCTCTACGCCCGTGTAAATGTATTTTTTAGACAAAATATACAAGTTTCCATCCTCTTTCCTTTCGTAAGAATCATAGCATCCTTCAAAACCTTCATTACTCTGTCCTCATCTTAGAATATACAACCATTGGAGTCCAAGGAACTCAAAGTGATGAGATTTTTTTTAGATCAAGAACAATGCCAAACATTTGTCAATGTTTTGATGATTCCATTGTACATCTTGTTTTTATTGTTCCTATCCTAACCATCTTATAAGCTATATTGGTATCCATCTAGAGTCCTAGACATTACCACTGTTGATTTCTCTATAGGTGATAAACTAGTTTCTATTGGAACAAATGTGATAAGAACAACTAGAATCAAGAACTCTATTCATCCTAGGGATGAACTCTACTTGTAATCATAGATAAAGCTCTATTAGCATATAAATATCGATTCATCCTCTGCAATAGTAACTGAATCATCGGAGGATTTTATCAGTTAGCTCTCTTTCCCTTTCCGTTTAGGATTGATGCACCCTCTCTTATGACAGTAATAGCATTCAATATTTTTCTTGTTCGATCTATGTTTTCCCTTGTTTTTGCAATCTGTCCTTGGTCCTTCCTCGTGCCACTGAGCCTTATGCTTGGTCATCGTCATCTACACCCTTCTTCCTCAATCGATTTGACAAAAGTGATGAAGTGACGTCTTACATGTTATTCTTATCTTTCTCCTAAAAAAATGTAGTAGCCAAATGTTCCTAAATACGTAACTGCTCAAGATATCATCTCACCACCTTCTGTGGAACTAGTTGATACTACACAGCATATAGCTAATCTGACGGAGCCAATTCATTTGTGTATTGAATTAAAAATCGAGAGGGATCGTGGATATCGTATGAAATCCCCTAATAACTATCAAGATGGAAGTTATCCTATAGATGCTGTATTCATGCCTGTTCGAAATGCGAATCATAGTATTCATTCTTATGGGAGTGAGAATGAGAAAAAAGAGATGCTTTTTCTTGAAATATGGACGAATGGAAGTTTAACTCCTAAACATGGATGAAAATATCTACGTAGCGGCCGATATATTGGCCGTAGTGGTGGCCACCGCCACGCTATGGCCGATTTAGCGGCCGTCGCACCCGTAGCAGCCGCTACGTCCGCTACGAGGTCGCTACGACCGCTACAGGGCCGGAAAAATTCCTGGTTTTCATATTTTTTTAAAATACATAATAAGACTTATTTCTTTTGTTCTTCTCTCCAAATAACATTTCTACACAACTTTTTTTACCCTTTTACGTTTAAAAGAACACCAAAAAACACATGATCTTGCCATCGATACAGAGAGTTCTTCTCAAGGAATCTTCTCTAAGTACATCCTATTAGACACCTCCTTTGGTAGATATATTTTTCCCTAGGTACTCTTTTAAGTCTTGACTTCATGACATAATTTTTTCTTTTATGGGCCTTTAATTAGTTTCTAAGTTAGCATAACTAAGCAACATGAACACATGTGAAAAAAATGATCATTACTATTATTTTCTATTTTTTATATAGTGATACAGGGCCTCATACAATGAGGGGGCCGCTACGCCCCCTTATCTTAGTTAAGTTTACAAAAAAAAAAAAAAAAAATACATTTTCTTTCACTTTCCAATATTCTAGATTTTCTACAATTTTTTCATATTTTTTTGACGATTTTTCTAAATCGCGCTGCTACGCCGCTACGTGGCGCCGCTACCGCTATTTGCATCCTTGCTCCTAAAGAAGCACTTCGCGAAGCTTCTCGTACTTTGATTGACTTATTTATTCCTTTTCTACATGCGGAGGAAGAGGACAGTCATTTATATTTAGAAGACAATCGAAATAGGTTTACTGTATCGTTTTTTACTTTTCATGATAGATTGGCTAATATAAGGGAAAACAAAAAAGGAATTGCATTGAAATGTATTTTTATGAGAAGATCGCTAAGATTTCGTGACCCGCTGCCGAACCTATTCCAATTCCAACAGCCCGGACTCGGATCGTGGGGATCGATGGAATACTTCGTATCAACAGATACTTCGTATCAACAGATACTTCATATATGTATATCAATATTGATTAGATCCGAGATCTGTTATTGAATTATACCGTTGTCGCGTTTGAGTTCTTTACATGTACGTACAATTACAGCTCTGATCATTTCTGATCTTTCGAGAGGCATATTGGGCATTGCGTCTTTGATTACAGCAACAATAACGTCACCAATATGAGCATATCGTTGATTACTAGCTCCTATGATTCGAATACACATCAATTCTCGACCCCCGCCGTTGTCCGCTACATTCAAATGAGTCTGAGGTTGAATCATATCTTTTTATTTTTTATTTTTTATTTTTTTGAATTTGCTCTTTCAATGCAAAAGGCAAAGGAAAAAGAGAGAAATATTGTCTACCCAGAAATCCAAAAATTTGCGATTGTATTTTTCATCACAAATACCCTTCACATGCCTATCACGCGATAGTGAATTAAGTTCGTATAGGCATTTTGCACGCAGCTATTTCAATAGTTGCTTTGGCTACAGTTTCTGATACTCCACCCATTTCATAAAGTATTCGACCGGGTTTAATGACAGATACCCAATATTCGGGAGATCCTTTCCCTGAACTCATACGTGTTTCGGAGGTCTTACTGTCCTACCGAAACACGTATGGGTTTGGGGAAAGGATCTCCCGAATATTGGGTATCTGTTGACATATTACATATAGTTTTATTGAATTCAAAAGGATGATCATTAATTTGCAAACCTTCCTTTATTTGAAGTTTGTCCAATTGCTGTTTCAAGTATAATTTATTATGACATGACTTATTCATGTAGAGGCCCTTGAGTTTCTTTTATAACTCCTTTTCAAAACATTTGTGACTTGTACAACATGTGATCCGCAAGAGGCAAATGGATCACACTTATGGCCTTCATATTAGGGACCTCCCAGTAATCAGTTTTACATACCTTTTAGTTTCTTCAATTTCCCCTTAAAGGCTTTATATATACGCTATAGAACTAGTAGATGTTGAACCTTTACTTGCTACAAGCCAAAGTTCCTCTTCCCCTCAAATTTCTCCATCTCTAACCTAACACTCGAACCCTTTGACGATATCTTGAGTGTACTTTGAATCACCCACTTAGCTATTAAATTGCCTTGATTTTTACACCACTATGTAGATTAGATTAGATGACATTGTTTTAGTAGATGAGACGAGAGAAGGAGTGAATGCTAAGCTAGAAGTATGGCGGAAAACGTTAGAGACAAAAGGGTTTAGGCTAAGTCGATGCAAGACGGAATATATGGAGTGCAAGTTTAGCCAAAGTAGGACACTTAGTAACATAGAAGTAAGTTTAGGCACACAAAAGATTGTAGAGAAAGAAAACTTTAGGTACCTTGGATCGATGGTGCAACAGGATGGAGGGATTGATACTGATGTAAGTCACAGGATTCAGGCCGGGTGGACCAAATGGAGGAGTGCTTCGGGGGTCTTGTGTGATCGGAAAGTCCCCCTCAGGGTTAAAGGAAAGTATTATAAGGTGGCGGTAAGACCAGCATTGTTATATGGATCAGAGTGTTGGGCAGTAAAGCATAATCATGTTAAGAAGATGGAAGTTGCGGAGATGAGAATGCTAAGATGGATGTGCGGGATCACAAGGAGAGATAGGATTAGGAATGAGGAGATTAGGGGCAAAGTAGGAATAGCACCGATTGGAGATAAAATGAGAGAAAATCGACTAAGATGGTTTGGCCATGTTAGAAGGCGTCCAATGGAAGCACCTGTTAAAAGGTGTGAAGGCATAGAGATTGCCAGGAGTAGGAGAGGGAGAGGGAGACCCAAGAGAAGTTGGAAAGAAACTATTAAACATGACCTTGCTTACATGGATCTAACGGAGGACATGGCCCTAAACAGATTTGATTGGCGTCGTCAAATCCATATAGCCGACCCCACCTAGTGGGAAAAGGCTTGGTTTGGTTTGGTTATGTAGATTAGATCACCAGGAGAGCGTAGGCGATAGCAGATATGAAGCTCAGGCCTTGATAACTCCAACCGTAGAAACAATTTTGGCCCTTTATTGGTTCAAATATGCCTTTTGATCTGTTGACTGTTGACATCAACAATAATGTCAATAGCACAAGAACCCGTGCTGAGCACAAGTCCGTTCATACAATGCACATCAAATATTCATGTAATTGGAAAATTAATATTGACTTGAGTGGCGGCCCAAATACATTGTACAACAGTAAATTTTTATAAAGAAAACAAAAGAAGAGAAGATTTGATCGTACCTATTTTCACAATAGCAAATAGAGTAGAAAGGAAATAGGACAAGTGATGTAAAAAAAGGAAAATATGTAGAAATGGAACAGGAAAAGTAGGCAAAAAGGCACTGTTGCAAAAACGAAAAAGGGAAAAACAGGAACAAACATGGGTAGTTACATGAGATAAGATAGGTGTTGAATGAGATAAGAAGTGGGTAGTTATAATAGATGAGCGAGGAGAGAATAACTTACAGTCAAAATTACAATAGAAGGTCCAAATTAGATCGAAAAGGCTTAGCTTTAATATAGTATAATTGGATGCTGTCTCCAGTTTTGGATGCTTTTGGTCTTGGGCTGCTATTGCCGGGGTTCATAGATGTGGATCCGATCCAGCCTAGATTTGGCCTTTTCTCTATAGCAAAAAGAGGTACGAGGGCTATTACAAAAGGGTTGGCTGGAGGAAGGAAGCTGTAGCTCTATTAGGTATAGCCAATGTTACGAAATTCATTCCATTTCAGCTTTCCCTCCAAATGAAATGTTTTGGCTGA
This sequence comes from Umbellularia californica, assembly GCA_028538565.1. Taxonomy (NCBI): domain Eukaryota; kingdom Viridiplantae; phylum Streptophyta; class Magnoliopsida; order Laurales; family Lauraceae; genus Umbellularia; species Umbellularia californica. Next base: position 33,758,068 of record JAPQWN010000005.1, on the reverse strand, counting down.
TTCATAGATTTTGGTGGAATATTTCGGGAAAAAATTATATATTTTTAAAAATGAAAGATAATATATGATACATTTAATTTATTGTACTCAAGCAATGCAATATGTCAATTTATATTTGATGGGCTATATCATATTAGAATGAAACTTGCTAGCTCATTCATGATAAAATGTTTTTATTGGAATTAAATTTGATTAGGGCGATAGGGCCCATATAGTAATTTAGATTTTAATAGATGGGCTGCTCCACATTGGAGCCCACTAATTTCTCTGAGCCAAAAGGCCAAAAGGGTAACTTTACTTTTACTTTTTAAGTTTTAAAAAAATATTTAGCCCCTTAGGTTTTCATTTTCTTTTTCTTTTTTTTTTTTTAAATTTTAAAGGTAGTCGAAATGCTGGGGTGAAGAATTGGACGAATCAGACGAAATCATAAAATTCGGACCGAATCAGACGAATTCTGGGATGTATAATTACAGGGTCCTGTTTGTTTTGGTAGAACGAATGAATCGAAATTATTTGGAAACTTCGTGCAAAACGAACCAAATTTCGTAACATTGGGTATAGCACATGCTGCTGGCCAGCATTGGTGGTCAGAGATTCGGCGTGCCGCTGGTCGCTGGACAGGGGGTGGCGCTTTTTGCAGATGACATGCGGTGGGGTGGTTTAAATTGAGATAGAGAAAACCGCCTGTTCCTCCGATGCTTTTGGGTTCTGTGATAGATGCGCCTACCTTTTTTTTCTTGGGTTTTTTCTTTCCTTTGTTTTTAATCTTTGCAAACAAAGAGAAGAAACCTGCATCTTCTTTGACCACCTTCACAACAAACCACCAGGACCTTTCTCTTCTTATTTAAAGACACCGACAGCCCAAAACCTACTTCTAAACAATAGTGGACCACTTGTTGCTTGAGAACCGCACCTTCTCTCTCTCTCTCTCTCTCTCTCACACACACACACACAAAAACCAACCTCTCTCTCCCTGTCCTCATCTCATCCGTCTATTCACATGCTTGGGGTTTGACACCCAGCCGAATGGACTATATCGTTGTACTGATTGTGCAACTCGTTTTGGATTGTAAAAACTTCTCGGCCCTTGATCAAGGGGTTATGATGATCATCTGAGCGTCCCCCTCCTCTTTCCCTAGGTGGTCCCCACAGGTGTGCCGCTCGAGCGCAGGTGAGGAGGGCCCTACATATATGTTTTTGTCTGTGTGTATGTGTGTGTTTGTCTCTTCCCTTTTGTTTCCTTGTGTTGCCTTGAGATGGATCATCCGAATGCACCTATGGACCAAATTGAAAAAAAAAAAAAAAAAAATCCTTCTATACCTGTGTGGTGATCGGATTTGCCCTTTTCATGTTTCCTTTTGTCACAAAAGACAAAAAACTGGAGAAAGACCTTTCTCTTTGAGATCTGAACACCGTTGATCACATGATTATACTAGACCTAGAGCTCTAATGCCCATTGTTATGCATGTGTATGTGGATGCGAAAACCTGCATCAACAATCAAGCCACACAAAAGCAAACACACGAGGGAGAAAACACAAGGGTTTTATATGGTTAGGCTATGTGCCTACGTCTATGGCCAAGTGAGAACTCTTACACTCTGTACTGTTTCGTTCTTTGAGTGTACCCTTTTTAGGTAGGATTTACAAGTTACATCATATATATATATATATATATATATATATATATATATATATATAACTTTCTCTTCCTTAGCCCTAGGAAAGCCCGGTACAATTGCCATATTCCCCATAGCCTAAAACCTGGTATTGGCCAATGCAATGCACCAATCCAATTAACCTGGAATACAAGACATAAACTATTATGGATATAAAAGCTATAGATCAGAAAAAAAAAAAAAAGCTTCTCATATCATCAAGAGATGCTCTGGAAATCTTAAGGTCCAGTGAGTAGGTAGATTTGAACAATTTGTGACTATAAAAGTCTCAAGACTTATAAATTCTAGCAATTACTTATGGGTCTCAATCCAGGCTGAAAACTTTTGATTTTTTTTCTAGGGCTTCTCGATCGGGTTCCTGGCATTCTAGTATTTCAATCTGTTGTGAGGAATTGGGGGCTCTTTATTTATTTATTATTTTTTTATGGTTTTACTGTTTTAGGTTATTTTTGTGAACGGCAGTTCTGGGGCATTTTATTTCCATAGTGACTTTATTTTAAAATCAAATTCAGAGATTTTAATTTTTACAGTTTGTATTAGTTTGGCAATACATTTCTGCATTGAAATGCATTTTGAACTGTTGCATGAAACTGCAGAAAGTGTTTTTCTACTCTGTTGGTCTGAATCTGCTTTTCACAAAAAAATTATGGAACTGCAGAAAGTGAAAACCATGAAAAGTTTTACCACAGAATGCAGGAAATCATTCTCCATCAGAAACCATTTTCATTTTTCCATAGAAAATTCTCTGCACAAACATACCCTTAGGGCCTGTTTGGATAGGCAAAAATTGGAGTAAAGAGAAGTTAAATGGGCCCTAACAGTCTAAAATTTCAATTCTATCCCGTTTGGATGAGTTTGGCCCGATAGATAAAGTAATGTTGTGAGCCACATGTACTCTATTTCACTTCAACTCTAAATACTTCAATTTCCTTGAGTAAAAGTGGATTCTACTTCAAACCTGAACTTCAAAATAAGCATCCAAATGGAGTTCTCTTCACTCCACTCCACATGTGAAATCCACTTCATTTTACTCAACTCCTCATTTATCCAAACAGGCTTAGGGATTTTAATTTTTAGTTGTGTACAAAAGATCTGGTACTTATCAGTTTTGCAGGATTGTGCAGGATCCATTGATTCTCAAAATTAATTTTGGTTAAACCCTGTCAATACTAGTCACTTCAGAGTTTTGGAATCTATTCTTTTGTTTTAAAGTTTTGATTCTCCGTCTCTTGTTGGTTTTGCATTTGCAGCGACTTCTTATGGCGTCAAAGCGTATCTTGAAGGAACTAAAGGATCTGCAGAAAGATCCTCCCACTTCTTGCAGTGCAGGTATGGGTGTGTTTATTGAAGTTTTTGCTTTTTTTTTTTTTTCTGTTGGGGGTGGGGGGGGGGGGGGGGGGGGGGGGGTGCTTATCAGTCATTTCTTGGATTTATGTGTAGGCTTGGAAAATGATCATGCTTTTTGAATAAAATAGTAGTTCATTAAGTTGACCCCAGATCGAGATGAGGCTGTGATGATGATGATGGCCTTGATGTGGGAATAAGATTTGAATTATATTGATTTTCCCATGATTTCTTCAGTTACTTTTGTGTTGGTGTTCTGTAGCCCTCTTGATTCCGTTCTTATGTCGAGTGTCTGTCCTATTTTTATGATTAAACATGTACAATCTAGGGTTGGTGACAGTTATATTTTGATCATGGCATTGGAATGTATATTTCTCCCTATTTGATTCCATCGTTTGTTTAATAGGGTTTTGAGGCGAACCATTGGAGCATACATGCAGCTTTTGACTGTGAGGGACCCATAATTAATAATGCTCGGAAGAAATGCTTTTATAAGTTTTCGTTAGTTGCAATAGTAGGGAGATTATGGCAGATCCTCTTTTATTTTGCTTTCTCGAAATATTTGAAACTCTAAATTTGGTTGGTTCGGGATCCTTGTCATATATTAATTATTTATTTTAATGGTATTAGTAATTGGGTTTGAGGCGAGGTTTAATTTCTTTTCTTATTTCAAACCATGTATGGCGTATGCCATGGGGAGTTCTGGAGTTTTGATAAAGTCCATGATATTTTTGGCCATAATTACTTGTGTGACACTGGTTTATGCCTGTTTTATGTGGGCCTAAGGCAGTTTTCCCCTCCTAATCTGGCTTCTATCATCTTCTATTCCTCCACTTTCTTCTTTCTTCCTGCTGCTGATTTTTCTTGTCTTTGTCTGTGAAGGCCATGTAAAAGTACATGCTGGGTCTGAATGTGTTGCTCCATCACGAGGAGTTGTAAATTAATTGCAGATGAGAGCTCTATGGCAATCCAGGACCATTAGCAATAATGGTCTAGTAAAAACTAAATATGTCAAAAGTGTGATTTCCTTTTAAAGGCCAAGTATTGGTAATTTGAATAGGGCGGATATTTTAGTTGTTGAGGGCGCAAATTGCTATCCCCTCGTCTTTATGGTTGCTATTTGTTGAAGATGATTCTAGGAATGTGCTTTCATGTGAGTTGGTGGCAAGGAAAGTTGGCCTTGGCGGTTCTTCTATAGTAAAAATCTGTAAATGTGTGGTTCGTAATGAAGAAGCAAACCTATTATCAAAAGCAAGAGATAATCAGGAGAGTATCATCATGTGGAATCTCGTGGAGCGCATAGCACAATTAGAAGCTGCTCTTTTTCTACAACCACGAGGTTGCAGGTTGGAGTCATGTCACTAGTGTGTGTTTGGGGGGTGTCACTGTCAAAGCCAGCAAGGGAAGAAGAGAGAAAATATTCTGTGAATTCGATGATCCCTCTTGAGGGTCACGATGCTTCCTTATATAGATGTATTGTTGCCATATAAGATATAGTGATTGTAGCAATTACAGTCATTCTAATCTAATTACAATCTAATCATATCTCCTAATAAGGCAATGAATAAAACTACATAGCTGTACACACGTAGCTTTTTTTGACCCACAAGTTGGGCTTTAGTTGTCATAGGCTGTGACCCACTAACCCAGATCCAGTAACTCATTTAACACCCCCCCTCAAATTGATGCGGGTGAATCAACCAGCATCAATTTGCCAACTAAGAATTGGTGCTGTGGCCGAGGAAGTCCCTTAGTAAATATATCTGTAATTTGAAGCCCGGTAGGAACGTGAGGGAGAGTAATAGCTTCACACACAAATTCATCACGTATGTAATGACAAGCCACTTCAATATGTTTCGTGCGTTCATGGAAGATAGGATTTTCAGTAATCCTGATGGCACTTGTGTTGTCGGCATATAGAGGTGTAGAGAGAAGACCCCGAAGCCAGACAATTTCAGAGGTGGCGGCAAACATAGCACGATATTCTGCTTCTGTGGATGATTTGGATACTTTATTTTGTTTCTTACACTTCCAGGAAATCAACGAGTCCCCTAAGAACATGCACCAGCCCGTGGTAGACCGTCGACTATCAGGGCAACCAGCCTAGTTAGAATCGGAGTAAGCAATGAGAGAAGTCGAATTGCCCACGAGAAAGAAAAGGCCACGAGATAGTGTATGTAGAACATACCGAAGAATGCGTTGAACAGCAACGAGATGGAGATGGCGTGGTTGAGTCATGAACTGACTAACCAGATTCACCGCATAGGAGATATCGGGCCTAGTGATATTCAAGTAGATCAAGCTGCCGACTAAACGGCGATACATTGTGGCATCAGAAAGAAGATCACCCGAATCTAGTGTGAGCTGAAGATTGGCCTCAACAGGTGTATCAACAGGAGTTGAGTTTTGAAGACCAGCCATCTCAATGAGGTCCATAGCATATTTGTGTTGATCGAGGATGAGATCTTTCTCTGATTGATAAACCTCAAGGCCTAAGAAGTATGTGAGTGGCCCTAAATCTGTCATATGAAAAGATTCATGTAAGGATGCTTGTAGATGGGTGATCATGCCAGAATCTGTCCCAGATATGATAATATCATCCACGTAAACCAAGAGGACAGTAATCCCATTTGAGGAGCGATGAAGGAACATAGAAGGATTACAGGCACTTTGAGTGAACTGAAGATGAAGGAGAGCATCCCTAAAATTTTCAAACCAAGCGCGCGGCGCTTGCTTAAGACCATATAGAGAGCGTCGTAAGCGCGCACAATCTCCTGTCGAGGCCCTCGTAATTCCTTGGGGAAGGCGCATATAGACTTCTTTCTTGAGATTACCATGAAGGAAGGCATTCTTGACATCAAATTGGTAAAGAGGCCATGAGTGAGAAGCAGCAAGGGCAAGAATAGTACCGATTGTTGTCATTTTTGCAACCGGAGCAAATGTTTCTTCATAATCGATGCCATATTCCTGTCGGTTGCCCAATGCTACTAACCGTGCTTTATAGCGATCCAACAAGCCATCAGCCTTGAGTTTGACTGAGAAAACCCATTTGTAGCTGATAGGTTTTGCAGATGAGGGACATGGAACAATATCCCAGGTATGATTATCCTGCAGTGCAGCTAATTCTTCGTGCATAGCCTTTTGCCAACAATCATGCTTCACCGCCTATGAGTAAGAAGTAGGAATAGCAATGGAGGAGAGGGTAGCAAGCAAGGATGTGTGAGTGAACCCATATTTTTCCGGAGGCTTGGAGAGACGAGTAGAGCGTTGAAGCTGAATTGGAGATGAAGCAGTATGTGATGTAGTGGGGGCAAGATTAGGTGCCGGCGAGGGATCCAGAGGGGGAGGCAGTAATGGAGCATCCTTTTGACGACGTCGTTCATAAATGAGTGGAGATGGGATTGTGTCAAAAAAAGTAAGTAGATGAGAAAAAGAAAGTAAAGGCGAGGAATGGGTAGAAAAAAAAACATTGATTTTAAAAATAGTGACATTTCGGGAGATGCGAAGATAGTTGAGCACAGGATCATAGCAGATATACCCTTTTTGGTGAGAAGCATAGCCAAGAAACGCACATTGAGCTGATTGAGCAGTTAATTTTGTTCGTTCAGTAGGAGGAAGATGAACAAAACACACATCTAAAAATATGCGAGTGGGTATAAGTAGGATCTGTGTGAAAGAGACGAAAGTATGGTGTTTGATTGGCGAGGCGATGAGATGGCAAGCGATTGATTAAGTGAACCGCAGTGGCTAAAGCTTTAGGCCAAAATTTTGCCGGAACGGAAGATTCTAAGAGAAAGGAACGAACAATATCGAGGAGATGTCTGTTTTTTTCGTTTAGCCACTCCATTCTATTGAGGAGTGTAAGGGCACGATCAATGCGATAAAATCCCGTGTGTTTGCAAATAAGTTTGAAACTGGTGGGACATATATTCCCCTCTGGAGTCGGATCGGAGAATTTTTATGCAAGTAGAAAACTGATTTTCAACATAAGCCATAAATTTTTGGAAAGCATCAAAGACTTCAGATTTGGAATGCAAGAAATATACCCATGTGAATCTACTATGATCATCAATAAAGGTGACAATATTTGTAATGTGTGTGAGAGATTACAGGAGTAATCCTCCAGACATCACTATGAATAATGTCAAAGCAATTTTGTCACGACCCGGGCCCGAGATCGGGTAACCCCGAGCCGTGAGCCCATACTTACTCCCGTAAATCTCGAATTAACCGAAGTTAAAACGAAATCCACAAGGGATAACATTCACAATAAACCTGTCAATTACAAAAGCTGCGGAAACATTTCACTTGACAACATCAATTACCATTTACATGTATACAAAATATTGTTTCTTACACATGTATCCTATCCATCATTTGCTTGTCAAATAGTGTATGTCCAAAAATATTGTGTAATAACCATTAATTACATCCCCAAAATGATTATACAAAAAGAATGACTTCACAAAACAATTCCCAAAATATAATGTCCTTTCTCGCACTCGGATACCCGTATCAAACGGTATCCCGTCCGTTCCATTCGTTCAAACCTCCTGGAGGAACCGGAGCGGTCTCCTCCGCTCCCGCCGGGGGCGCTGCTGCACCGGCATGGGCAAACGGGCCTATAATGCCATCAATAACACTAGTGAACACGACGGTTCAACAATGTATAAACAATTCTCACAATATCATGTTAGTCCATAAGTCAAACTTAATCAATCTATTAGTAACAGTTCCAATTCTAGATAAGTCTAGAAAGTTCCTACAATAACAATATACAACTATAAAAGTCAATCTTGTGGACACGTTACGGGTGGTCACTACCATAGCATTCATTGTCATTTCATTCATTTCATTTACCATCTTCCCTCAAAGGAAGGATTTATCATTACCATCTTCCCTCAAAGGAAGGATTCATCTTCCAATTGGAAGGCATCGATCAATATCCATAGATACGATCGGAATTTAGTGGGACTTACTAGTGTCCGGGCCAGGGACAACTAGCATCTCCACGGAGGTCCGGAACGCCCCCAAATCCATTTACTGCAGTAGGATTAGTCATTTCTTTCATTTATTAATTCATTGAACTCATTTAGAGTTCTAGTACAATTGCAAGGTAGTGCCAGACTTCAGGGTCAATGTTCTTCAGTGAGCAATCAAATCCTGGACTTAATTCCATTCAACGATTCCCATCATGACGAGGGAAGGGAATAATAGTGATACCAATCTCACTAGATTGGGACACAAGGTTACAATGAAGGACTTACTAGTCAACCCTGTTTCTATTTAACTCTATCTCAAATCTAAACAACCAATACGGTATAACCATTGGTCACCGAATGCACGTGTTATTCTTGATGGACATCACATTTGTAATATTAGTGTGTGCATTCAAGTCCCCATAATTATCACCTATGGAAGTTTAGTCCACAATAAATTATCTATGAGATCCCTTCTTTATTAGTCATAATTCTTATCGGCCTCAATTTACCCCATGATTAGTCTTAAAACTAATATAAGGGGGTATCTATACTCACGAGGAGTGTTCCAAGTTCACGCAAAAATCCAAAATCCACTGAAATTTTTGCTTACAATTTCATGTTTGGGCCAATATCAGGTTCGCTCGAGCGGATCCAAGTTCGCTCGAGCGGACCCAAACAGAACATTCATCGCACGAGCGCACATAATGTTCGCTCGAGCGGACACTTTTTCGCGTCAGGCAGTAACTGGTTCGCTCGAGCGAACTGTCCAGAACTCCATTTCTGGAATCCGAACATTCACTCTTCATTCACTCATTTCAACCACCATTTGCAAACACATTTAAGGATCTTCTATCCTCCCCTCATTCATCATTTAACACACAATAGCACTTCTATTCCATCATTAATACATCATAAAATCCATAGAACTCAAACAAATCCATAAAATCTCCATTTCTAACAATAGGGTTTGAGAACCCATCATTATAACTCAAAGAAAACTTGGATACTAGCATGTTCAATCATAAGAAGCATTTATACTTGCCTTTCAAGCCTATTAGCAAGAAACCCCTTTGATAGCTTGACTTTAGACAAAAATCCCCAAATGAAAACCCTCTTCAAGCCTATTTCCATGGAAACATCAAAACACAAACCCTATGAGCTAAATGAGCTAGGAATCACTCCTAACCACTCATCACAACTTGAAAATCCTTTAAAAGCTCTAAGTACTTACTTGTGGTGTGAGTAGGGAGCTATTGAGCTTTCTTTCAAGCTTCTACACTCTAAGGGAAGAAGACAAGTTGAGGAAGATGATGAAGATGATGAAGCTCCCACAAAACCCACTTGCAAACTCTCCAATCTCTCTCTTTTGATGAGGAAGAATGGAAGATAGAAGGAGGAATGGGTGCCTAGGGTTTCTCTTGAATGAAATGAAGTGGAATGAATTCAAGGGTTTCACTCTTTATATACAAACCTTCATTTTCATTTAAGTCCAACCTCACTAATGTTATTTACATCTTGAGTCAAATGGAGGGTCATTTGACCAAATTCTCGTTGAACGACTTCGAGTCTATTATGAAAGTTAACGTACTCGTCGAGATACACGCGTTGGTATCAAGAGTTTCCGTATTTGACAAAATACGTATAAATCCGTATTTACGAAAAAGGTCTTGTTTCCTTAGTTTGAGTCTAAAATCATTCAATTCACTTAATACCAATCATTATCATCTCATTAGGCTTAATTCAATCATTTGAGACTAATCTCATCGAGTTGGGTCATTAACCATCATTAGTCTAATTAGACTTGATTATTTAGCATTAATTGCAATTAATTAGAGTTAATCTTGATTAACTCGGGGCGGGGTCTTACAAATTTGAAGCCATAGTAGATTTGGAAAGAAATGGAAGGACTTTGCTTTTTCCAAGTTTGCAAACAGAACACTCATAAAAAATGTGATGAAAAAAAAATTTATTTTCATTAATACTACCAGTGTTCAACATCAAAGATAATAATTTTGAATGAGGATGGCCTAATCTATTATGCTAGAGCCTCCAGACATCTTTGAGGAGAAAAACAAGAAAAAGCAGAGATTTGTTTATTTTGAGAGGAAGGCATAACAATAGAAAACAAGTGTCCACACTTAGGCCCCTTCGCGATCACTGTCCCCGACACTCGATCCTGCACGACACAACTAGAGCGAGAAAAGGAAACATTACAATTATCATCGATCAGTTGTCCAACAGACAGAAGGTTTGTAGTTAGATGAGGAGATAGAAAGACATTTGTGAGATGTAATGAATGAATGATATCACCAGTAGCTGTAATAGGAAGCTTTTGACCATCAGCAGTATGGACTTATAGATTTCCATTATATGGTTGCATGTTAGAGAGATGAGTGGTGGAGGAGGTCATGTGATTGGAAGCTCCAGAATCAATAAACCATATGGAGGAAGATGATTGGTGGTTACCTGAAATGCCAAGTGCAGAGAAGGCATTTATGATCATTTGTTGAATAAGCTTAGGAGTGATCTGAGGAGCAGTATTTGAGGCAGGAGGTGGTGAAGGCATGACCGGTGCTGAAGGACTATCATTGGAAGTAGTAGCATCTGCAGTGTTGACATGATATGCTCGTGGAGTGCGATTTTGTGGCCGCCTTTTGCATTCATTAATAACATGACCATTTGATTTGTAGTAATTACAAAACTTGGTCTTACACTGTGAGGCATAGTGTCCATAACTCTTGCAGCCAAAGCACTGGATTTTGCTTAGATCTTTTGCAGGAGGTTGTCCTTTAGTTGCATAAGTAGTATGATGAATGATCCCTCTCGAACCATGAGAGACACCAGGGGTGTGACTCGCAGTGGCAGCATACGCGACATCAAGAGAGTTTCCTGAGGATTGTTGATTGAGAACATGCTGAGTGAGCTGACTTTGTTCCTCTTGCAATAGTTCATTAAGACACTCATTCAGGGATGGAGATGGAACCCTGTTCATCAGATTGGAACGAATAATCTCATATTTAGATCTCAATTTCATGAGGAACTGGTCTCTATGAGAAATTGCTTGCAATTTTTGAATCTCAGAAAGTGCTGCCTCAGATACATTGAGGTATTTGATTTCATCATATTCTGCCTATAAATTGAGAAAACCCGTATAATAGTCCTAGATGGAAAAAGTGCCTTGGGAATACTGAGCAATCTCCAGCTCAAGTTGGTATTGACGGGCAGAGTTCCCTAGGTGATATACTTGTTTCAGATATTCCCACATCTCCTTGGAGGTCTTGTAAGGTTTGAGGTTCAGGATATATTATGGTTCAACAGAACCAAGAATCCAGGTTTTTATCTTGGCATCCTTTGTATTCCAAGAGAGTATTTTTTTCTCATGTTCCTTAGGGTGTGGATCTAATCCTGAAACAAGTTCCCACATTTCCTTTCCTTAAAGATAGACTTGAAATTGATAGGACCAGGAAGTATAATTCTTTCCATTAAATTTGATCAATGCAATTTCATGCTTTTCCATTTCAGTAATCAAGAAACTGTTCAAGAAAATCCAACTGTTCTTATAGATCAAACTGATAAGGAATGCTGACCAGCTGTGAGAGGACTTCTAATTTTTGTAACTGATCAATCAAAGAAAAGACAGCACCTTAAAAAAATACAATTTTTTCAAAAAAATGGACCTAGGCAAGCATGAATTTGAAGATAGAATGGAGTGCAGCAAACAACAGTGCAATTTATGATCAATCGGAGATCATAGAGTGATGAAGTATAAAAATTCGCATCAAATAAGCCAGATTGCTCATCGAAAAGAGCTAAATCCAAACACTTAGACGGCTGTGATGAAAAGATACTGCAGAAACTGAAATTTCTCTAGAAAGGGTAGAAATCCTACCTCTGTGATGCTAAAATTCCTCAAAAAATGTCCACAAATACTAGAAGAAGCAGGCGACCAGAGTGGTTGCAATCTCCAGATACAGCAGTGTGGATCTGGGGTGGGCTGCGTATGATCAGACCAGTGGATGGAGATTTCTTGAGTAAAGAAGACGCTAGACGACTTTCACTGCTTGGAAGATGGAGTAGATCACTCAAAAAAACTCTGTATAGAGTTGTGTTGCTTACGGCTCTGATACCATGTCAAAGCCAGCAAGGGAAGAAGAGAGAAAATATTCTGTGAATTCGATGATCCCTCTTAAGGGTCACGATGCTTCATTATATAGATGTATTGTTGCCATATAAGATACAGTGATTGTAGCAATTACAGTCATTCTAATCTAATTACAATCTAATCATATCTCCTAATAAGGCAATGAATAAAACTACATAGTTGTACACACGTAGTTTTTTTTGACCCACAAGTTGGGCTTTAGTTGTCATGGGCTGTGATCCACTGACTTAGATCCAGTAACCCATTTAATAGTCATGCCCCCGAACCCGGACTCTGCAGCGGCCCGACCTCGGGGGGTGCGAATGGGATTAAGTAAAAATTATATTTCTCCCAAGATCCGCGTGTGTGAGGATGACAAATTCCAACACACTCTAAATATTTTGCGGAAGCTTTCGTGGCGTTGCGACCCGGAGTCCGTGGCCATCGAATTCCGTGTCGCACTCAACAGCTAGCATATAGCTATCATATCAAGAATCATGTCTGACTCAAACAAACCATCACAATAAAAATACAGATAATCATTCCCACATGTGTTCAAGTTACAATTATCAATGTGTATTAATTAAAAATCCCGAGAAAAAGGCTAATAAAAGCCATACAAATAACAAGCTACATAAACACTACCTCACATGTGACGTAGCTCCGATTAGCCAACACTACAATCTGCGAACTTATGGCTCCACAGCCAACACATGCACTTAGCTCAGGGCGAAGAAGTCTAGACCTAAGTACCAAATGAGTGGATCAGATACGACGGTCTGGCAGGTAGGTGAAAAGGTATAAACAATATAATAATTTAAAAGTTACCTTGGAAAACAAGTAAAACCCTTTTAAACAACAATTTTTCATGAAATATGATCCATCATTTATCCAAAAACACAAGTGTAATATTAAACATGTAGAGGTACCAATGAACACGAAACTGGAAAGATGGCAACCACACAAAGCTAAATCCATCACTAATGTGATGAGAGCACATTCGGGGCGTTGGTCTCAGACATGCGAAGTGATGAGAGCCAACTAAATATATACATACATATAGTTAGACAAGACCATGGCCGCGGGGCAAGACAGGACCCAGACTGCAGCTGACAGGAGCAAGAGGGGGACCCCCAAGTCGGTGGATCAGGCCGATAAGGTCGTCCAAGCTTAGTGGTGCCGACACATGGGTCACATGAAGGAATGAGAACACATATAGGGGTATAACACCCAACAGGCTAAACAGGGTGCTCATAGGCACATATATCACATAAGTATTTGGTCATTCATATACAGGGCTAGCAGGATGCTCAAATGGCATAATTCATTATTTTTGAAGCAAAACTAGTAATGTTGCACGAAAAACGAGAGAGTACATGTGTAATGCGGGTCAAATGAAACACAAATGGGTTTCCATACAAGTCCGGACCATGTATTGAGGCTTCAAGAATTAAATCAATGTGTATAGGGACCCCGTATGTCGGTTTTGCCATTGGCTTGGTACTCTAGAAGATTGAAGACATTCCAAATTCCTTATACCACTTGACAAGTCCAAAATCCTCAATAAATTTTCGTGATGGGATTTCTTTCTGAATCAAGCTCCATACTTCACTTCCTAGGTCTCCCCATTGTGTTAGGGCTCGAAGCAAACCTCCCCAAGCATTAAAACATCATTTTCTTCAAGTTTCCAAAGCAAACCTAGGCATGAGGGACAGTTGGCTCGGGCGGACCAGAGAGCCAACCACTTTCTGGGAGGGTTCGCTTGAGCGAACTGGACCTGGACTGGTTGGCTCGAGCGACCAGAAGGTTGGCTTGAGCCAACTGGTCTCTGGAAGGGGTTCGCTCGAGCGAACTCCTTCAGGGTGTTGTTTTTTGTGCATTTCGGGTTCTCTTCCTTCTCTCCATTGCATCCCTTTGAGCCACCATTCCTTCACATAAAAGAGGGGCTGATAACCATTTCAAAACCACACTTATATCTCCATCAACACATCCCACAAAATGCATCAAAATCCATCACATTCATCCTCATTTCATCAAACGAAACCCAATCATCCATGGAATCCGTATGTACATATAAACAAGCTTTAACAAAAATCAAATGCATACATTTCTAAGAGATTAAACAAGATATAAAGACTCATCAATATGCACATTTCGAAATCAATAGAGACCATAGCAAGAAGCAAGTATTAAACCACCAAAACCATTAATGAAAATCAAGCTTTTCTTACAAAACATGCCAATATTAAAAAACAATCCATTCATCCACTTGCCTTGGCCTCCAAGCTAGCTAAACAAGCTCCTAGCACCACTTTCAAGACCAAAATCTCCAAGCTACACAAAACCCCCAAAATACACCCATTTAGAACCCTAAATGGTCAATACAAAGAACAAGAAGGAGAGAGCTCCCAATAATGGAGATAGAGACTCTCTAGGGCTAGGAAAGCACAAATCTAGGAGATGTGAGAGATCACTTACTTGGAAGACCTTCAAATGGCAAGAGCTTGCTCAAAAGGAATACTAGGATGGGTGGTTTTCTCTACAAAAGGTGTCAATAGAAAGCTCTCATGGTGAGGAAGAAGATGATGACATCCATTTTTCCATTTGAAAAGAGTTGGAATGGGTCTGGAGATGAAGAAGCAAGAAGAAGAAGAGAAAACCCTAGCTTGGGCTGGAGCCACACCTCCCACAACGAAAATGAGCAACGTAAAGGGGGAAAGTGAAGGTGGGTTCTCTTTATATAGAAAGTAGAGATGGGTCCCACAATTATGAAAACTTGTCGGGCTAAAAACATAGATTTCTGGGCATCTGATGAGTTCGACGAAGAAGGGAAAAATGTTCGTCATAAAATCTAGCTTCCAAAAAGTATATATTTCAAGGGTTTTTGAGACATCAAAATTTGTGTCCAGATTTTGAGTAAAAAGATTGTCCTGCCCTCAAAGTTAGAAAAGTTGGGTCTCGGGGTCTCGAACGGGAACGGGGTGAACACGAAAGTTGTAGGGAATAACAAGACTAGTCAAACGAAGCCGAAATGGGAATTTTTAGGAATCACAAAGAACCTCGCCATGCTGACCACGCAAAACAAATGGGATCCTACGGTCACTAACTAGGTTCACTGGCTCTCGAAACTCCCACAACAAATGAAAAGGCATTCTAACTCACAAACTCAACCAAACAACCACTAATCCCACTCAGAGAACCAATCCATAGCTTAATCAACACTAATCCCATAAATTAGGGGTCAGGGTCTGTAGAAGATAACTCATAAAATGGCCCACCTAGGCCCAAGTATACTATAGGCCCAAGTAGACTGTCCCACGTGTGGAATTGTATTTAAGTAGATATCTCATAGATTTACTTCCTTGTATAAGGATTTACCTTCTTTATTCTTTCGGATCTGATTGTGATCTAATTGAAATTACACATGCAATTAGCATGTAATTAGGGTTGATAATTCTTATAGAATGGGTTGGTCGATCCTCCATTGAGTGATCAACTTTTCCTCCAAACTCTTCTCTCTGCTCTTTGATATTATAACATGGTATCAGAGATCTCCTTCATTCCAAGAGACTTCCTTCGTTAGTCTAAGAGTGTTTTTTTTTTTTTTTTTTTTCAATCACCTTCGAGTGCATCTCCCTGTTATCTCTTCGTTTCTTCTCCTCTCTGCTTGGAGTATCTCTCATCAAGGTGGCCCACCTTTGATCAATCACTTGTAGCCAGCAACCTACATGGTGATGATCGACTATTCTTCAAAGTTATTTTGAAGATTTTTCTGGATTTTTTTCTCATCTGATAAGGTGCTGTTCACCCTCTTCATTTGGCGACTTTGGTGTTTTTTTCTCAAAAGGATTTCATCTCAACTGTACAACTTTGTGGATATGTATCCAAATCCCATCAAACTTGGATTAAAGGACACACTTTTGATCTCCTCCAGGATGATGTCCTCTGATCTGTGATTGGATCAAGTTGTGGGGCCCATGCATCTCTCCTGCACAGAAACTCAAGGTCATCTGCCACTGTTCTTTTTTTCTGTTTAGGGGCAGAATCTGCTAGATGCATATCTCAGCCACTACAACTGCCTCCTTCATATTGGGTTAGTAAAATCATTGCCGCATTCATGCTGGGTTCATAAAATCTTCTTAGATTACATCATGGTCGTCTGGCCCTGTCTGTGATTTTTTTTTCTGCACTGTTACATGCTATCTGCTGCTGGATTCCTCATTAGATAAATATATTGCCATCTCCCTGCTGTATTCTGTGATTAGCCACCCTCGGGAGCCCACGCACAGATCCTAGATAAAATGTTCAGGTCGTTTGGCTCTGTCTGGGGGGGAACAATTGCACTGTTAGTGCTGTTTTGATTTGTTGGCAGTACTGTTGCTGCTGGCATAGTTAGTCCTCTTTGCTATTGTTGCATATTTGCTGTTGCTGTCTTTGCTGCTGTTGCATATTTGCTGTTACTGTTTGCTGTCCTTGGTTGCTATTTCCTGCTGTTAGTATTGTTGCTGCCTCTTTTCTACTATGGACACGTATAATGTTATTCCTGTTAAATTTAATGGGAATAATTATATGGCCTGGTCTTTTCATTTGAAGAGTTTTGTTGAAGGCCAAGGATTGTTTGGTTATCTTGATGTATCGATAGCTAAACCTACTACAAGCACTACTGACACAAAAGCATTACTCACCTGGTCTAAAGAAAATGCTAAGGTCATCACTTGGATTCTTAACTCCATTGACCATTCTCTTGCCATTGCTCTTCAAGCATATACTACCGCATTTGATATGTGGGGTCATCTCAAGAATGTTTATCATCAAACAAATAAAGCTCACAAATTTCAATTAGATAGTGAAATTGCAAAATTCAGTCAAGGTGATAAATCTGTACTGGCGTACTTCAATGGATTTCTCATCTTATGGACTGAGAGGGATGCTATGATTATTCAAACTGTTTCTGCTGGGTTTCTGTCCGAGGCTCTTAAATTACAAGAGGAAACCAACATCAGCCAGTTCCTTATGAATCTCAGACCCGAATTCGAATATGTTCGGTCTGCTCTCATGAATAGAGAAGTCTCTACGAACCTGGATACATGCTTCCAAGAAGTCCTTCGGGAAGAACTTTGCCTAAACTCTCAGCGTGCCATTCTTGAAGAACCAAAGGCCTTCTTAACTCCTCTCCCGGCTGATTCTACTCTCCTGGCAGCCCCTAATCAGAAGCTTGCTCAATGCTATGAGTGCAAAGACTTCGGTCATATAGCCAAGAACTGTCGTAAGAAATTGGTTTGCAGATATTACAAACGCTCTGGTCATCTTATTGATGATTGTCGCAGCTTACAGCGAAAGAATGAGCCCCAGTAGAAGCAAAATCCTTCCACTGTGCCCAGACAAAATGTTCCAGCTGCGTTCCAAGTTCAGGCACCTCGCCCTGATACGGAAAGCACTTCTTTAGGGGCTGTATCCATGACTCCAGCCCGGATTCAAGAACTGATTCAGAACACTGTGACCTGAGCCTACGCATCTATGGGTTTTAATGGTGGTCTGTATTAATCCCATTCTGCTCTAGCATTTCCTGCTTTTCATTTTTCAATATCTCTGTCTTCATCCATCACCCCATCCACATGGTTTCTAGATTCAGAAGCATCGAACCACATGACTTCTATAGAAAGTAGCTTTATAGCCTCTCACCCTTACCTTGGCAAAGACAAAATCACCATTGCTAATGGAGACCAATTAATCATCTCTGGAATTGGTACCATTACTTTATCTGGTGTTTTTCTGGCCAGTCTCTCTACCTTCCAATGTCTACTTTGTTCCCAAATTATCAGCCAATTTGCTTTCTGTCGGACAACTTATTGATGATGGGTACCATATTAACTTTTCTTCCACTGGTTGTGTCATACAGGGGCGGCAAACTGGGAAGGTGATCGTGACGGGGAGTAAACATGGTCGATTGTTTCTGCTGGACATTGGACATCGTTTTCTCTTTTCTTCTTTTTCTCCTAAGTTAGATAAATTGTGGACTATGTGGCATAGTCGTTTTGGTCATGTGAACAATGCTTATTTACTTTCCTTGTTTAAAATTGGTTCTTTAGAACCCACTTTTGATAATAAAATGATGTCCTCTTTACTTCAATCTAAGTGTGAAACTTGTTGTTTGAGTAAGAGTCATATCTTGCCTTTTCCTATTCATAATTCTCGTGCATTATCATCTTTTGATATTATTCACACTGATGTTTGGGGAATTGCACCCACCTTGAGTAGGACATGTTTTAAGTATTATGTGACCTTCATTGATGATCATTCTCGTTTCACTTGGATTTATTTCTTGCGCTTCAAATCTGAAGTATTTTCTCTTTTTCAAAAGTTTTACAATATGGTTCCCACAATTTAAAAAAGCAATAAAAATTCTTAGGTTTGACTCTGGTGGAGAATACATGTCTCATGATTTTTATGCATTCCTTTTTTATCAAGGTATTCTTCACCAAAAATCATACCCGCATACTCCACGGCAAAATGGTGTTGCGAAGAGGAAGAACTGGCATATTCTTGAAACTGTTCGTACTCTCCTACTTGTTAAATGGGTTACTGGATCTGGATCAATGGATCACAGCCCAACTAGCAACTTAAGCCCAACTTGTGGGTCAAAACAAATCACACGTGTACAGCCATGTAAATTTATTCATTGCCTTATTAGGAGATATGATTAGATTAGTGATTAGATTAGAAATAGCTGTAATTATTACAATCACTGTATCCTATATGGAAACAATATGTCTATATAATGAAGGATCGTGACCCTAAACTGGGATCATCGAATTCACAAGTCTTTATCTTTCTTCTTCCTCTTCTTGCTTTGACATGGTATCAGAGCTGTGTCTCTGAGTGAATCCTCTTCATCTTCTAAGCATTGGAAGTTGTCATAGTCTCTGGGAGACTCTCTGAGTATATCGTCTTCATCTTCCAAGCACTGGAAGTTGTCAGATCAAGCTGTGATCAAACGTGGCCCACCATAGATCTGCATCATCACCTCTGGAAGTTGCAACCATTCTGGTCGTTTGCTCCCTCTGGTATTTGTGGATATTTTTTGAGGATTTTTTGCATCTCAGAGGTAGGATCTTTACAACCTCTAAACAAATCTCAGTTTCTGCAGTATAGTTTCATCATAGCTGTCCAGATTTTTAAATCTGGCTCTGTTTGGCACGAAATCTGGTTTATTGGATGCAAATTTTGATCCTTCATCAGTCTATGATATCTGATTGATCTTTCCATTCAAATTTCCTCTGCTGCACTTCATTCTACTTCCAAATTTCAGGTCGTCTGGCACTTTTTTTTTTGAAGAAAAATTGTTTTTTTTTCTTGCTGTTCAATCTGATTAATCTGTTGGAATATTTGGAAGGCCTCTTTGTTTAGCATCTTCTCTCAGTTTTTTTTTGAAGATTTGGAGATAATCTTTAGCACAGTTGGACTGTCTTGCATATTGTAAAAGGTTGACTACAATGGAAAAGCGTGACATTGCCCTGATCAAATTTAATGGCAAGAATTATACTTCCTGGTCCTATCAATTTCAAGTCTATCTTGAAGGAAAGGAAATGTGAGGACTTGTTTCAGGATTGGATCCACGCCTTACGGAAGATGAGAAAAAAATACTCTCCTGGAATACAAAGGATGCCAAGATAAAAACCTGGATTCTTGGTTCTGTTGAATCACAATATATTCTGAACCTCAAACCTTACAAGACCTCTAAGGAGATGTGGGAATATCTGAAACAAGTATATCACCTAGGGAACTCTGCCCGTCAATACCAATTTGAACTGGAGATTGCTCAGTATTCCCAAGGCACTTCTTCCATCCAGGATTATTATACGGGTTTTCTCAATTTATGGGTAGAATATGATGAAATCAAATACCTCAATGTATCTGCGGCAGCTCTTTCTGAGATTCAAAAATTTCAGGCAATTTCTCATAGAGACCAGTTCCTCATGAAACTGCGATCTGAATATGAGATCACTCGTTCAAATCTGATGAGTAGGGTTCCACCTCCATCCCTGAATGAGTGTCTTAATGAACTCTTGCACGAGGAACAAAGTCAGCTCATTCAGCATGCTCTGAAACAACAATTCTCAGGACTCTCCTGATGTCGCATATGCTGCCACTGCAAGTCACACCCCTGGTGTCTATCATAGTCAGGGGGGACCAGTCATCAT
This sequence comes from Umbellularia californica, assembly GCA_028538565.1. NCBI lineage: Eukaryota > Viridiplantae > Streptophyta > Magnoliopsida > Laurales > Lauraceae > Umbellularia > Umbellularia californica. The sequence goes on along the minus strand of JAPQWN010000005.1, from coordinate 33,737,723 downwards.
CCTACTTCTGCTACTAAAGGGTAGCCTCCTGCCAAAGATCTCAGCAAAATCCAGTGTTTTGGCTGCAAAAGTTATGGACACTATGCCTCGCAGTGTAAGACCAAGTTTTGTAATTACTGCAAATCAAATGGTCATGTTATTAATGAATGCAAAAGGCGGCCTCAAAATCGCACTCCACGAGCATATCATGTCAGCACTGCAGATGCTCCTACTTCCAGTGATAGTCCTTCAGCACCAGTCATGCCTTCACCCTCTTCTGCCTCAAGTAATGCTCCTCCGATCACTCCTGAGCTTATCCAACACATGATCATGAATGCCTTTTCTGCACTTGGCATTTCAGGTAAACACCAATCCTCTTCCTCTCTATGGTTTATTGATTCTGGGGCTTCCAATCACATGACCTCTTCCACTACTCATCTCTCTAACATACAACCATATGATGGAAATCTGCAAGTCCATACTGCTGATGGTCAAAAGCTTCCTATTACAGCTACTGGTGATATCATTCACACATTACCTCTCACCAATGTCTTTCTCTCCCCTCATCTCACTACAAATCTTCTATCTGTTGGACAACTGATTGATGAGAATTGTAATATTTCCTTTTCTCGTTCTGGTTGTGTTGTGCATGATCAAGTGTCGGGGACGGTGATCGCGATGGGGCCTAAGTGTGGACGCTTGTTTCCTATTGTTTTGCCTTCATCTCAAAATTCTGGTATTATTAATGAAAATAAAAAATTTTTTCGTCACATTTCTGATGAGTGTTCTGTTTGCAAACTTGGAAAAAGCAAAGTCTTTCCTTTTCCTTCCAGCACTACTATGGCTTCAAATTATTTTGACATTATTCATAGTGATGTCTGGGGGATTACTCCTGTAATCTCTCATACACGTTTCAAATATTTTGTCACTTTTATTGACGATCATAGTCGATTCACATGGGTCTATTTCTTGCATTCCAAATCGGAAGTCTTTGATGTTTTCCAAAAATTTCTGGCTTATGTTAAAAATCAGTTTTCTACTCGCATAAAAATTCTCCGATCTGACTCCGGAGGGGAATATATGTCCCATCAGTTTCAAACCTTTTTACAAACACACGGGATTTTATCGCAGCGATCTTGCCCTTACACTCCTCAACAGAATGGAGTTGCTGAACGGAAAAACAGACATCTCCTTGATACTGTTCGTTCCCTTCTCTTAATATCTTCTGTTCCGGCAAAATTTTGGCCCGAAGCTTTAGCCACTGCGGTTCACTTAATCAATCGCTTGCCTTCGCCTCGCCTCGCCAATCAAACCTCATACTTTCGTCTGTTTCATACAAATCCTACTTATACCCACTTGCGTATATTTGGATGTGTGTGTTTTGTCCATCTTCCTCCTACTGAACGAACCAAATTAACTGCTCAATCAGTTCAATGTGCGTTCTTGGGCTATGCTTCTCACCAAAAAGGATATATCTGCTATGATCCTGTGCTTAACCGTCTTCGCATCTCCCGTAATGTCACTTTTTTTGAAAATCAATTGTTTTTTTCAAACCATTCCTCGCCTTTACCTTCCTTTTCTCATCTACCTACTTTTTCTGATACAATTTCATCTCCACTCATTGTCTATGAACGGTGTCGTCACAAGGATGCTCCATTACTGCAGCCCCCTCTGGATCCCTCGCTGGCACCTGATTTGGCCCCCACTACATCACATACTGCCTCATCTCCAGTTCCGCTTCGACGATCTACTCGTCTTTCCAAGCCTCTGGACAAATATGGATTCACTCACACCTCCTTGCTTGCTACCCTCTCTTTTATTGCTATTCCTACTTCGTACTCACAGGCAGCGAAGCATGACTGTTGGCAAAAGGCTATGCAAGAAGAATTAGATGCGCTGCAGGATAATCATACCTGGGATATTGTTCCATGTCCAACATTTGCCAAACCTATCGGCTGCAAATGGGTTTTCTCAGTCAAACTCAAGGCTGATGGCTCGTTGGATCGTTATAAAGCACGGTTAGTAGCATTGGGCAACCGTCAGGAATATGGCATAGATTATGAAGAAACATTTGCTCCGGTTGCCAAAATGACAACCATCCGTACTGTTCTTGCCCTTACTGCTTCTCACTCATGGCCTCTTTACCAATTTGATGTCAAGAATGCCTTCCTTCATGGTGATCTCAAGGAAGAAGTCTATATGCGCCTTCCCCAAGGAACTCTGGGTGCCTCGGCTGAAGATTGTGGGCGCTTACGATGCTCTCTCTATGGTCTTAAGCAAGCTCCGCGCGCTTGGTTTGAAAAATTTCGGGATGCTCTCCTTCATCTTCAGTTTACTCAGAGTGCCTCTGATCCTTCTATGTTTCTTCATCGCTCCTCCAATGGGCTTAACGTCCTCTTGGTTTACGTGGATGATATTATCATATCTGGGACAGATTCTGGCATGATCACCCACCTACAGACATCCTTACATGAATCTTTTCATATGAAAGATTTAGGCCCCCTCACATACTTCTTAGGCCTTGAGGTTCACCAGTCAGAGAAAGGTCTCATCCTCGATCAACACAAATATGCTTTAGACCTCATTGAGATGGCTGGTCTTCAAACTTCGACTCCTGTTGATACACCTGTTGAGGTAAATCTTCAGCTCACACTAGATTCGGGTGATCTTCTTCCTGATGCCACACTGTATCGTCGTTTAGTTGGCAGCTTGATCTACTTGACTATCACTAGGCCTGATATCTCCTATGCGTTGAACCTGGTTAGTCAGTTCATGACTCAACCACGCCATCTTCATCTAGTTGCCGTTCGACGCATTCTTCGGTATGTTCTACATACACCGTCTCGTGGCCTTTTCTTTCCCGTGGGCAATTCGACTTCTCTCATTGCTTACTCAGATTCTGACTGGGCTGGTTGCCCTGATAGTCGACGGTCTACCACAGGCTGGTGCATGTTCTTGGGTGACTCGTTCATCTCATGGAAGTGTAAGAAACAAGATAAAGTCTCCAAATCATCCACAGAAGCAGAATATCGTGCTATGTCTGCCGCCACCTTTGAAATTGTCTGGCTTCGAAGTCTTCTCTCTAAGCTTGGATTTCCTCCATCTGGTCCTACACCTCTATATGCCGACAATACAAGTGCCATCAGGATTACTGAAAATCCTGTCTTCCATGAACGCACCAAACATATTGAAGTAGCTTGTCATTACATACGTGATGCATTTGTGCGTGAAGCTATTACTCTCCCTCATGTTCCTACTGGACTTCAAATTGCAGATATATTTACTAAAGGACTTCCTCGGCCACGACACCAATTCTTAGTTGGCAAATTGATGCTGGTTGATTCACCCGCATCAATTTGAGGGGGGGTGTTAAATGGGTTACTGGATCTAGATCAATGGATCACAGCCCAACTGGTAACTTAAGCCCAACTTGTGGGTCAAAACAAATCACACGTGTACAGCCATATAAATTTATTCATTGCCTTATTAGGAGATATGATTAGATTAGTGATTAGATTAGAAATAGCTGTAATTGCTACAATCACTGTATCCTATATGGAAACAATATGTCTATATAATGAAGGATCGTGACTCTAAATTGGGATCATCGAATTCATAAGTCTCTGTCTTTCTTCTTCCTCTTCTTGCTTTGACATTACTTGCATCCTTAGTTCCTCCAAGTTTTTTGGTGTGATGCTGCATAGACTGCTGTGTATCTCCTCAATCGTCATCCTAGCTCAGTTCTAGGAAAGACTACTCCTTATGAAGCCCTCTTTGGTCATTCTCCTTCATATTCTCATGTGTTTTTGGTTGCCTGTGCTTTGTTCATCTTCCTCCTATAGAGTGCACTAAGTTGTCTTCACAGGCTGCTAAATGTATCTTTCTGGGTTACAGTACTGACCACAAGGGATTTGTGTTATGATCAATCTGAAAAACGCATGCGAATCTCGTAATGTGATTTTCTTGGAACACATTCCTTTCTTTTCTTTGCTTTTGGAGAACCATCTTGTTGCTGTGTTTTATTTGCCACATTTCCTTGCGACTACTTCTCCACCAACTATTACCAATGTCTATGTTCGGCGTAACACAGTTCCTCCTGTGGGGCCTCCTTCTTCTGATCCTCTCCCAATGCTGCCTACTGCACCTTTAGGTATTAGTACTGCCTTTATTGATAGTGTCATACCTTTGCGACGCTCTAGTCGTCCTTTTATTGCACCTAACAGATATGGATTTCCTGCTCTTTTTACCTATTTGGATAGTGCTCCTATACCCATCTCATATTCACAGGCTTCAAAGATTACATACTGGCAGGATGCTATGACTGAGGAATTACTTGCCCTTGAATCAAACAAAACATGGGAATTGGTACCGGCCCCAGCAGATGCATCTGTTATTGGCAGTAAATGGATATATTCCATAAAAGTTCACTCTGATGGGAGTCTTGACCGCTACAAAGCTTAGATTAGTTGCACAGGGTTATAAGAAGGAGTATGGGATTGACTATGAGGAGACCTTCGCATCGGTGGCTAAAATGACCACTGTTCGCACTCTCCTTTGTGTAGCTGCAGCTCGTAATTGGCCCCTATGGCAAATGGATGCGAAAAATGCCATTCTTCATGGCGACTTGCGTGAGACTGTTTATTTTAAGCCACCTCCGGGGTATGCTTGTCCTCCTCAGCATGTCTGCAAATTGAGGAAAACTCTTTATGGTCTTAAGCAAGGATGCAAATAGCGGTAGCAGCCCGCCGCCACACCGCTACAAAGCAGGTGATACGTAGTGTAGTGGGGATACGTAACGGCATAGTGGTGCGATTTGAAAAAATCGCCAAAAAATTTTGAAAAAATTCCAAAAAATCTAGAAAATTGTAAAATGAAAGAAAATGTGGTTATTTTTCCAAAGTAAATGTGGTTCTTTTGCAAAAGTAAGTAAGAAAAGGGGGCGTAGCGGTGCCCTCAATATATGAGATCCTGTATCGCTGTATAAATAAAAAATAATAGTAATGATTAGTTTTTTCACATGTATTAATTTTTCCTAGTCATGCTAAATTAAAAAGTAATGGAAAGCTCATAAAAAAAAAAAAAAAAAAACTAGAACATGAAATAAAGGCATAGGAATTAAGGAGACTTGAGAGTTAGGTCATTACTAATTAGTCATTACTCATTATTGAACATTGAACAATCAAATATCAATACTTCAACATTCAAGGCTCAAATTCAATCAAGTGAATGAACTATGAAGTGATCAACAATCAACATTCAACCCCAATTTAGAAATGACAGAGTAGAGAGTTAATGAAGGAAATAGGAATACCTTAATCACCACCAAAATGAATGCCTACCAAGATTCAAGGCGCTATGGTTATCCTCATCTCCATTAGTGTTATCATTTCTATTGGCACCATATTGAATTTGATATTGATGAGCATTGGGATCCACAAATCCAAAGATGGTAGCCGCACAGCATCATAGGAACTTGGAGGAGGTGGAGGTGGATATCTACCATATTGCGTTTCACCATAGTCACCATATGAGTAGGACCTCGAAGTTGAAGACTGTTCTTCTCCTTGTTGCATTTGACCATATAGAAAATAGTCAAAATATTGTGAGGGTCCTTGTCCATTGTAACTAGGGTTCCACGAATCAGCCCATGATGCCGCTTGTTGTCCTCTAACACCTCCACCCATATTTTCTTGTTCATTACTACCTCCAGGAGCAGGTGGTGAGACTTTCCGACGCCGTTGATAACCACGGTTTCCTTCCATTCTTTTCGGAAAGTCCTGTACCTCCTCTACAGGAATGACATCTTCCTGATCATGTTGGTAGTATTCACTAGTAGCACCTGTCCCACTAGTTTCTCCTGCTCCTTCTCCCACATCTCCACCATGGCTACTCGAAGAGACAGTGGTACTCGTCCTCTTAGAAGATGACACAACATGAGCAGGTTCTTTCCCTTTGGGTTGTGGTTGCGGGCCTTGCGGCTGTGCACTTGAGCCTTCTCCAAGTGGGGCACCCTCTGCCTCGCCCATATCTTCATCAAGCAAATCTCTAACCTCCTCATGAAAACCCGAATCTGAATCTAGCAATGGATCCTCTATCTCGGCTATCCATGGGAGCAAGGGATCGTCCTCTCTGAATATATGATCCAAACTATTAGGACAATAGCTCGGATCATCCCTTGCCTTCCTTTCTTTTGTTCTGTTTCTCAACTTTAAATTGTAATGGCAATATACAAGCTTGTTGAGTTTTTTCATGGTAAGCTGATTCCTCAACTTTGTGTGGATCAAGGAGAAAATGCTCCAATTCCTTTCACAGTTTGACGAAGTTGTAACTTGACTAAGGAGGCGAACAACCGCTTTCCTTAGATATGGAGTATTCTCTCCAAAATTCATCCACCAATCAGCTGAAATTCAATGTAAACAAATAAAATTAGATATTCCTTAAGTCATTTCAAGTTCCAATCAATTGAGAGATAAATAACAAAAGCCTAATAGGTTGGGTGATTGGGTCTTTTGTTCATACTAGGTGGTATCTTTCCAATCGCCCTTATTGCAAGTGGGTCAGCAAAGCCTCCTCTCCTTTGTGTGTATGTAGATATCTACAGTGTGAAAATTGACATTTTGGAGAGATGGAATTTAAACACTGATAATGTTTGTTTGTTTTTTTCCCTAGTCTTGATCGACTGTTCTCATTATAAAAGGGCTGAATCCCTGATTACAAGCTACTATCCTTATCTAAATGGGCTGAATGCCCTGATTACATGCTAGTATCCTTATCTAGATCCTAAAAATATGGTTTACAATAAGATATGAAGACTGGGCCCAAAATGGGCCTGGGCTTGGATTGACACCCCCCCTCAAATTGATGCTGGGGAGTCATAAAGTAGCAATTTGGAAACAAGAAATTGATGTCAAAGCCGAGGGAGTCCCTTTGTGAAGATATATGTCAACTGAAACTCTGTAGAGACATGAGGTAGACTAATGACATCCCGCTTATATTCATCCCGAATAAAGTGACAGTCAACTTCGATATGTTTTGTACGTTCATGGAAGACGGGATTTTCAGTGATTCGGATAGCTCCAGTATTGTCAGCATGCAATGGAGTAGGAGAGGTTTGAGTGAACCCAAGTTCCGAAAGAAGGCCCCGTAGCCATAAGATTTCAGAACAAGCAGAAGACATTGCCCGATATTCAGCTTCCGTGGAGGATCTGGACACACGTTCTTGTTTCTTGCATTTCCAAGAAATGAGCGAATTGCCAAGGTACATGCACCAACCAGTGGTAGAACGACGCGTGTCTTGGTAGCCAGCCCAGTCAGCATCCGCATAAGCAGTTAGATGCAGTGGATTATCCTTGGGATAATATAAACCACGAGGGGCAGTTTTTAGCAGATAGCGGATAATGCGCTTGACAACTGTCAAATGAAGGTGTCGAGGAGCAGTCATGAACTGACTCACAAGATTGACAGCATAGGATATGTCAGGTCTAGTGATTGTGAGATAGACAAGACTTCCCACCAGGCGTCGGTATGTATGAGGATCAGGAAGAAGATCGCCGTCATATTTACTCAGCTTGAGATTTACCTCGACAGGTGTATCAACAGGCGAAGAATCGTGGAGGTCAGCCAACTCGATAAGGTCTGATGTGTATTTGTGTTGATTAACAAAGAGACCTTTGGGAGATTGATGCACCTCTAAGCCCAAGAAATAATGCAATGGGCCCAAATCCTTCATACGGAAGGAATCCCTGAGAGAAGCTTGGAGAGATTTGATCATACCATCATCAGTGCCGGTGATAATAATATCATCAACATATACGAGAAGCACAGTAACACCAGTAGATGTGTGGCATAAAAAGAGAGATGGATCATAAGGACTCTGGGTAAAGCCACTCTCGCATAATCGACCCTTGAAGGTTTCGAACCATGTCCGAGGAGCTTGCTTTAGACCATAAAGTGATTTGCACAGGCGACAGACAGTCCTCTTTGAGGGAGAAGGGACGCCTTGTGGTATCCGCATATAGACTTCTTCTTGCAGATCCCCATGGAGAAATGCATTTGTGACATCCATTTGGTATAAAGGCCAGGATTTAGAGGCAGCAATGGCGAGAACCTAACAGATGTCATTTTTTCCACAGGTGCGAACGTTTCCTCAGTCAATGACATACTCCTGTCTGTTTCCGAGTGCCATAAGTCGAGCTTTGTGTCTATCCAATGACCCATCAGATTTAAGCTTGATCGAGTAGATCCATTTGCAACCGATGTGTTTAACTGCTGAAGGACACTCCACAATATCCCAGGTGTGATTATGATCCAATGCATCCAATTCCTCCTTCATGGCCTGGTTCTAGCAATCGTGTTGGACAGCCTGCAAATAAGAACTTGGGATAGAGATAGAAGATAGAGTGGTCATCAAAGAAGTATGGGTAAATCCATACCGATTAGGCGGTCTAGAATTTCTTGAGATGAAATCTAGTGTCAATATTCCAAGGATCCAAACCTTTGGACGGTGGAGATGAAATCTTCTGCCAGAAATGGGAAGATCACGAGATTGAGTAAATGGCCTACCTTTGATTAGTGAAAAATTGTGAAAAAATCACCAAAAATCCCTCCTGAAGTGGGCGACCAAGTCTGTTGAGATTTCCAGTTGTGTCTGGATGATCACAGGTGGGCCACTGTTGAATGGCTATGATCAGCAAGTGGATGATTACTCTGGGAGAGGGTGATTCCTCTCAGATCACTTAGAAGATTGCAAATACTAGTATTGACAGCAACACAACAAATAGTAGAAAGCAGATTGTAGAAACACAGTAGCACAGCAGTAATTTGGGAATGAACACAGCAACACGTCCTTGGACGTTAGTGGAAAGATGTCCACGTGAGCCCCAGTGGATGATCAAAGATCTGATCAGAGGTTGGGGATGAGAAAACATGGATTTTTCGCAACTATTGGAAGAAGTTCCACTAGAAACGGATCAAAATCCACAATCTTTGACGGCTGTGATGAAAACTTCTTGATAAAACTGAAATATCACAAAATAAGCTAGATGGCCTACCTCTGATGAGACAAAATTGCTGGAAAAATAGTGATAAAAAAGAGGAATAACAGGCGAGCTTGGTGACTGATTTCGTCAGTTTCTGATATGATGATCTCCAGTGGGCCACGTCTGATCGGAGATGATCAGGGAGGATCGGAGATGATCAGGCTGAAGAGAATGATCCCAAATGATCACAGACTGGCTTCCAATGGTTGGAAGATGATTTAGGAGAAGATCACAGATGATCGACCCTGCTCTGATACCATGACATTTTGGAGAGATGGAATTTAAACACTGATAATGTTTGTTTGTTTTTTTCCCTAGTCTTGATCGACTGTTCTCATTATAAAGGGGCTGAATCCCTGATTACAAGCTACTATCCTTATCTAAATGGGCTGAATGCCCTGATTACATGCTAGTATCCTTATCTAGATCCTAAAAATATGGTTTACAATAAGATATGAAGACTGGCCCAAAATGGGCCTGGGCTTGGATTGACAAAAATTAGGAATAAATTAATAAATCATACATGTTTAAGACTTATCTCAAGCATATAAATATGTCATCTCAAATCTCAATCACTAACTCACCTCTTGGATGGCTTGGATTGAATCATCAACTCCCAACAATTTCTTCAACACTTGCCTTAATCCTACCCTCAACTCTGTATCTATTGCATCGCTGTGTTGTTGGGCATTGGGGTAGTAGAATTCGGGATTAAAAATAACCTACATTGAAAACATATTGAAATGCAAAATGATTAAACATCAATCAAAGAGAGCTAGATTGCTTTAAAAGCATCAAATAGTGATATTGTTATTGAGTTCCTGCAGCATGCAATGGATGGTGCAGCTGGTTGTTCCACCGGACATCAATAATCTTTATATATTCATCATGATATCTAACATTTTCCATGATAGCTTGCTTAGCCTGATCCATTGCTTCATATATATATATATATATATCCCATTGTTGGCTTGTCATCACCATCTACAAGCTGCAACACTCTAACTAAAGGCTCATAAAACTTTAATAAATTAGACACTTTCTTCCAAAATTTATTGTCCCTCATCAAGTTAGGGATCTCAAATCCTAGACCACTTGTTGCATTGCCCCATTTCGAATGAAGTCATTCCTCTGATGCAAACATCTGAATTAGCTCTGTTCTAAACCTTATAAGGCTATCCATCACAATGAAATGGGTAGCAAATCTAGTTGATCCCGGGCGTTTCAAGGCATGGTTATTTGTGAATCTTTTCATCAAGCTCAAAAGCCATGAATGATCATAAATAAATCTGGTAATGCCTCTAATGCCTTGATAACTTCAACAATTTTCTTCTTTTTTCCAATATCTTCCATAATGAGATCTATATAGTGTGCTGCACATGGAGTCCAAAACAGATGAGGCCTTTTCTTCTCCAACATCTTACCGGCTTCCTTGAAATTGGCGCCATTATTTGTAACAATCTGTACAATATTCTCCTCCCCCACACTCTCTACAACCTTATCCATAAGAGTATATATATTTAGTTGTCCGTCTATGTTCAGATGCATCCACGGACTTCACAAAGACACACCCAGCGACTGATTGTACCAAAAAGTTTATTAATTGTGCTTGTGTGCCGCTGGTCCACCCATCACTCATAATGGTGACCTCATTCTATTGCCACATGGGCCTAAAGTGCTCCACCCATGCCTTTATTTCTTTATATTCTTCTTCGAGATATTTAGTGCTCACATCATAAACAAAGGGCGACTATATTCCCCGTCCAGCTTCGGCGACAACATCAAGAGTTGCTTGGAAATAGAGGGAATCTATTGCTGTAGGTGGTATGTTCTTGTGAATTAGCCATTTTGCTGTAGCTTTGGCTAACTTATCTCTTGCACCCTTCATCACCCCTTTCATAACACTTGATATATTTGGTTTAGCCCCCTCTTTTCTATGTGCTAGAGGATCAACAGGGGGAGGAACTGCTCTTCTAGTAAAAATAAGTTCTACATCAACATCCCGTTCCTGGGTTCTTAAATGCCCTACGCATGGCCCCCGCAATACCCTTGCCCCTGCTTGGCACAGCAGATGAGCCCCCTGCATCATAATATTTGCTGCTTCAGGCAAATGCACGACGTTCATATTCTTCTTGGTGACTTATGATGGACTCAGCGTGCAGCCTACATCTGTGCATCTTCATCATCAAAACCTTCATCCCTAAATACATCATAACGGGCAGCATCAACATCTTGCTGCCTCTTTTCTTTTATCTCTATTTTTCTAGCTTTGTTTTGGCCAACCAAAGCTTTCATTTGTTCCTGACTTCCCTTGGTACTTCGGTACAGCAAGCAACATTGCCAAAAATATGACCCAAGTGGTGCTTGAATCTTGTCATGCCCTTATTGGTTACTTTCCTACAAAACTTGCATTTGATTTTCATCTTGTTGTTCTCAACTGCCTCACCAAAGCTCCATGCGGGATCAATATCACGAGGTATTTTCAAAAATCAATTGGCAAATACAAATGCACAATAGAAGACTAAATACCTATAAATATGAACAAGTGGTATGTTAAAAATTAAAAAAACAAAAAAACATGTTAGAGGAAACATATATCTAGCACTTAAAGAATCATTATCTTGACATTTAATTAGTATTTCATTACTTAAAGTACAATTTTTTTTCAAAAATTTAAAAAAATTCAAAAATAAGAAAATAAAATAAAATTAGGAAAAGAAAAATATATGTTGGATTGATCTATGCCAAACATATTCAAAACATTTAGGAGCATTTTTCAATACATTTGATTGGCATTCCATTACTAAAATTTTTTTTTTTTACAAAAATAAAAAAATCCAAAACTAAAAAAAAGGAAAAAAATTGAAAAACAAGCAATTTATGTTGGAATGATCTATGAGAAACATAGATCTAAAATCTAGGAGCCCTTTCCAAGACATTTGATTGGCATTCAATTACTAAAAATACTTTTTTTTACAAAAATAAAAAAATTGAAAAACAAGCAATATATGTTGGAATGATCTATGGGAAACATAGATCTAAAATCTAGGAGCCCTTTCCAAGACATTTGTTTGGCATTCAATTACTAAAAATATTTTTTTTACAAAAATAAAAAGTCCGAAAATAAAAAAATGAAAAACAAGCAATATATGTTGGAATGATCTATGGGAAACATAGATTTAAAATCTAGGAGCCCTTTTCAAGACATTTGATTGGCATTCAATTACTAAAAATATTTTTTTTTTCCGAAAATAAAAAATGGAATAAAATTGAAATACAAGCAACATATGTTGGAATGATCTATGGGAAACTTAGATCTAATAATATGAAGCTATTTTCAAGTTGTTTCATGAGTTTTCCATAAGTGATAATGGTTTTTTTTTTTAAATAACATAAATCCGAAATTAAAAATAACAAGATATAAAAAAAAAAGAAGATATGCATGCAAGATCAAATGGAAGCATGGATCTACAATAAAACAAGACAATGATGCCATTATGTTGTGATTCATAGTAGTTAGAGAGATAATCTCAAAAGTTGAAAAAAAATCACATGCCTAGATGAAGAATCTTGTTTAGAATCTTTAAAATCCTTTGAATAGTTGAATGTTGGTGATTTGGTGGCAAGAAATCTTAAAGAAATCCACTTAGGAGTCACTTGGGACCACAAGGAGGAAGAAAGGAGGAAGAAACAACAGAAAGAGAGTAAGAAATGAGGGTTTTTAACCCTAAAAATCGTCAAGGGGGGGTTTTTATAACCCCCGCAACGTAGCGACCGTGGCAAGCCACGATTGCGACGGCCGATACATCAGTTGTAGTGTGGCGGTATCGCTGCTATGGCCGATATATCGGCCGCCACGTATATTTATATCCATGGTCTTAAGCAGGCTCCTGGGGCTTGGTTTGATAAATTTCGGGCTGCAATCCTTCAAGTTGGCTTTCGCCAGAGTCATTTGATAGTTCTCTCTTCCTCCGATGGACTCTGAAGGGATACACATTTCTCTTGGTGTATGTTGATGATATGATTATTAGTGTCAATGATGTTGCTGGCATTACTTCCCTCAAACATCATCTTACTCGCCTTTTCCGAATGAAAGATCTTGGTCCTCTCACTTACTTCCGAATAAGTATGCAACCGACTTGGTCGCTTTAGCTAGACTTGATGAGCCTCACATCTTTGCTACTCCTATGGAATTGAATAGCAAAATCAGTACGGATAATGGCTCTCCCCTGGCTGATCCTTCCATTTTCCGCTGAATTATAGGTAGCTTGCTCTACTTGACTATGACCAGACGAGATATTTCTCATGCGGTTCCTATTGTTAGTCAATTTGTTAGCAATCCACACATGCCTCATCTTACTGTTGCCTTGCGCATACTTCGCTATGTTATAGGCACTCTCAATCATGGTCTTTTCTAGCCTTCTGGTGCTTCTCTACACTTAATCGCTTATGCTGACGCAAACTGGGCCGGCTGTTCGGATACACGGCGACCTACCACTGGATGGTGCATGTTTCTTGGGGAATTTCTGATTTCCAGGAAGTGCAAGAAGCAAACCACAGTTTAGAAATCGTCTACTGAGGCAGAATATAGAGCCATGTCATCTGCTAGTGCTGAAATCATTTGGCTACGACGTCTTCTTTGTGAATTGGGTGTGCTTGTTGGCACTTCTACACCTCTGTATGTGGATAATACCAGTGCCACCCGAATTGCAAACAGTCCGGTCTTCCATGAAAGGACAAAGCACATTGAGATTGATTGTCATTTCATTCGTCAGCATGTTGTTACTGAGAAAATCTCTTTGCCTCATGTTTCTACCCTTCATCAGTTGGCAGATATATTCACAAAAGCTCTTCCTACACCACGGCATGATGATCTTACTAGTAAATTGATGTTTTGTGTCCTCCCACATCAATGAGGGGGAGTGTAGAAGATAACTCATAATAGGCCCACCTAGGCCCAAGTATACTGTAGGCCCAAGTAGACCGTCCCACGTGTGGGATTGTATTTGAGTAGATATCTCATAGATTTACTTCCTTGTATAAGGATTTACCTTCTTTATTCTTTCTAGTCTGATTGTGATCTCATTGTAATTACACATGCAATTAGCATGTAATTAGGGTTGATAATTCTTATAAAATGGGTTGGTCGATCCTCCATTGAGTGATCAACTTTTCCTCCAAACTCTTTTCTCTCTGCTCTTTGATAATATAACAGGGACCCCGGGGGTGGGGGGGTTTCGTCCTTCCATTCTATTTATTAAGCTGGAAGGTCTTTTTTTTTTGGGGGGGTGGTGTGTGGAAGGTTTTCGGTCCAATTTTGACTGTACTTTCTATTTTGACTGAAAGTTACTTTCAGTTTTTCCAACTGCTATCATACTTTCCCTCCACTTTCCACTAATATACTTACAACTACTAACATATTTTCCTTCCACTTTCCACTAATATACTTACAACTGCTAACATATTTTCCTTCCACTTTCCATTAATATACTTCCCTTATGGACTTTCATCTTCCCCGTTTCTAACATACATAGAATCCTACCTCTTCATGCTTACCCGTGATTAGCACGAGTTTTGTGCTAGTACCGTATTTTGCTAGGATCTTCCTTGTGCACTTGATGAGCTGTCCATTTTTACTTTTTTTTTCTAATATCTGCAAAATGCAGTTCATTCTCAAAAAATCTGATGCTTACAGGTATGTAAATACGATTTCCTGATTGGAAGTGTGTGCTTAATCATTTTTTTTTAATAACAAGTGTGTGCTTAATTATTGTCCTTTTTTTTTTTGGGTCACTCCACCTTTTGTGTAAATACTATATTGTAATTTACGAAAAGTTAAAGGAACTTCTTTTGGCAACAAGATATGATCTTGCAGTAGCATGGACTGCTTGCTTCACGAACTTATTTAAAGAATTATTAGATTTATGTATAGCATGATAAGATTGTATGGACTCAATCCATCAGTTGATATGATAAATTGATTAATTTCTTTATTTATCAATAAAATTATGTTTTACTTTCATGAGATGAATGTTATTTTATTACTTAATGCACATGGCCAATACACTTGACATAATAGTTCATGAGTTGAATCGGGTCCCATTAGTATATTAAATGTGATATATGTGTATGGATGAAATCCACACACGGGAGACATATGTCACAAATCTTATACTTAAATATCTTCACAACCAGTGATGAGACTGAGCATCTCATCTGATAAGGTTGCAGCACTCTGATCACTATGAGATAGTGTGATTTGTCTCGATCATCAGAATCTAAGATTCTGGATCATGGTACTGGTACATTGGATGTATTGAAGGACCATGAGAAGCACCTTATGGAATTCCATCTCAATTATAAGGTCTGCTCTCATAATTCTCTAGCAATAGGCTCTCAATTCCGAGACATTGATGAACTCAAGTTTCTATCTATTCATTTTTTTTGAGTCACCAATGAGTGAGGCCAACTGTAGGTCAACACTTAGGTGTCTTGGGTATGTGGTAGTAGGACTGTGGGAATATTGAATGATCAAGATGGAATCTATCTCTATTATCCCCTTATGCCAATTAATGGATTTGTCATTAGTAAGTACGCACCTATCTCGATTAAGAGTTAATTGGATGGTACTGATGATCACTGTGATTAATTGGGGTTCAAAGATAATAAGATATGGAACTAAGATTGGAAGAGACAGATTTATTCCAATTGATCCATGGATATTGATAGAGGAGCCTACTTGTGGTAATTGGGAAGTTTAGGGTCTTCATTGTAATTTATTCCTAAGACTGGAGTGCAATTGCATTTATATAGTGGTGTTATTTGCAATTAACTGTGAGCCTGGATTGCACATGAGATGTGAGGTCGTGGTGTTCTAATTGGAGCCCGCTTTCTATAGAATCCCTAGTGCCCACGCTAGCCCAAGTTATTAGAAAGATACTAATCCTACTTGAACTCTAAAAGGAAGGAATTAGAAAGTTACTATTTCTTTTTGGAGTAGGACTTCTAATAGTGGTAATAGTATACTCACTAATTGTTGTGGAAGTGAGACTTCTATTTCAATTAGGAAAAGGGGAGGCTTGGAAGGTTATAAAAGGGAATTAACCCCTCTTGGACATCCATCAATTGGAGAAAAACGTCCAGCCGCTTTTGTGTGCAATTGTTGCATATCTCTCTCATCTCTTCCTCTTCTAGTTCCTTGGAGTTTCTAGTTGGGTTTTAACTTGGAGATTCCACCAATCTTCTTGAGAAAAGAGATTTGATTCGGGTCATAGCGTGGAAGGCTAAGAGGTGTTGGAGATTCTGATTTTGTTTTATAGAAGAGTTCTACATCAAAGAAAGTCATCAAGTTCTCCATTAGAGCACTACCGGGCTCCAAAGGTATGATCTACTCCTTGCATGTTGTGGATTGTTATGGATGTTTAGTACTACTTGTTTCTATCTTTTAGATATAATTTTTTACTGTACATGATCATGAGATTGAGGGTTATGCATCCTGGATATGGTTTATGGCCTTATGGGTACTTGATCCCCGAGTCAAGTGGGTCAAAAGTTTTGAAAATCTATCCACGAGGCCCACCTACTTCCAACAGAAACATCTATTACTCTTTTGACTTTGAGCTCTCCTGTGAAGCACGGACACATGAAAATGGGGGGCGTATCCGTATCCCAATACGCCCGAATACGGGCTGGATACGTCAGGGATACGCTTTTTTCGTATCTGAATTATTTTTAATTTTTTTTATTATCGGACACGTGCGGGACTCGTCCTGGACACGTGCGGGACTCGTTAAGTGAGAAATAAAAAGAAGGGAAAGAAGAGAAGGGAAGGGAAAAAAAAAGAGAAGAAAACGTGGGAGAAGGGAAGGGAAAAAAGAGAGAGAGAGAGAGAAGGGAAAGGAGAGAAGTACCTCGCCATTAAAATCGCCATCGCCATCCGCCATCGCTAGCACTCCTCCGACGAGAAGTACCTCGCCATCGCCATCACCTGCACACCTGTTATTGTCGTTGCCATCAAACCCTAACCTGAGGTGAAAGGGTTAGGGCTGCAACTGTGCCTGCTGCAACTTTGCCCAGGTTCTTTTCTCTTCTTTCTTTCCTTTTTTTCCACCTTTTTTCTCTACTACTGCAAGTTGGAACTTTCCTCAGTTGAGATTTCTCTTTTTATCTCAGAGCTTGCTTTTTAGGTTTTGTTTGGATGAATTAGACAGCATTTTTAGGGTCTTCTCAAATTGTTTCCTTGGTCTGCATTTTTTTAACTGATTATTTTATCATTGATGAATTATATGTATGTTGTTTGGAAGGTAAATAGTTGTTGTCTAGATGTGTGTGGCCCAAACAGAAAGTTGCTGGATGGTTCGAGATGCCATCTTGGAGCAGGATAGTCACTGTTTTGGAAAATAGCAGGCAGTTGGTTGCTGGTTGCTAATTGCTGATAGCTGTGGTACATCTACAGCGATCAAAACCTGTGTGGACTGCCAAATTTATTGTGATTTGCCAGTTGAAAGAGCTTAAGTTATTGTTTCTTGTAGTCATTTGCATTTTATATGTTGTCTTTACTGTAATGGCTTCTTGATGGCTATTTTGATTGAAATAATGTAATATTTTTATTACATTGTCATATAAAAAATATTTAAAATAAAAAATTTCAACGTATCCCCGACGTATCGTATCCTACTTTTTTGAGAAATGGCATATCTGTATCGTATCGTATCTGTGTCCGTGCTTCATAGGAGCTCCCTATACTGACTGGTGGTTGTAAACTAAACGCCAACCGTATATTTCTATTTTGAATTTGCAATTTTATGTTTGAAGGAATCTTCCCTCGCTAGGATTATCATGTAAGTAGCGTCAAGTTGTTAGTTTTCATGAATTGATGACCTTTCTACCTTACTATTATGCATGAGATAACGTCAAACTGTAATATTAGTTGTGTGCCTTGCATTAAATTTGAAGATCTTGTGTATTCTCTGCAGGTCCTGTGGCCGAAGACATGTTTCATTGGCAAGCAACAATTATGGGACCTCCTGATAGTCCTTATGCAGGAGGTGTATTTCTAGTAACCATTCATTTTCCCCCGGATTATCCTTTTAAGCCTCCAAAGGTACCGTGTTGTTCCTGGTTTGTTCTTTACAAGTCCCTGGACCTTTTCCCTAGATTGTATTCCGCTTCATGATGTGTTTGGAGATTGTTTCTTAAATTGTTCATGGCCACAACTGTCATTGCAATTTTCCAACCAGCACACGGCACTTCAATTCCTTTTGTTTGTGGGTAGAAAAATTACCCCTTATTTTTTCTTTTTTCCTTAGAAATTTTGTAAATATTTTCTCCCCTGGTTGTCTTCACCATGTGCTGTTCTTGGGCATGTGCTAGTCTCAGGTCTGGATATGGGATGGTTTTGCCACATTGGTAATCAACTATAATTTTTTGAATGGTTAATCAACTATAAAACTTGCCCAACCGTATTTTGAGTTCTTTAAGAAAAGTAGCACTCAGCCAACACTAGTTAGATGGCCTAAGGGCCTAAAACTTTGATGATGATGTGAAGGATAGAGGTTCCTCCCATTCATCTTTTGACATATGTATGAAGCCCTTCAGCCCTTGGACTTCAACTATTGTTACCAACTGCCTTTGCTGGCAAAAAAGTCAACCTCCTGTCAGCTTCATCCAAACCATATTTAGATAACTTAGAATAAACACATGAAATCAGTGTTGGAAGTGATGCCCAGGGGTGAAATTGGATCAGATTCTAACCATTTTAGAAATAGTTTTCTAAAACATGGTTTGAGAATCTGGGGAATCACAAGACATTCATGTATATATATGTTTATGCAAAGCCAGACAAGCTGCCAATGGTAATCTGTTTGCAATCTTTTGATGCAATTGATAAATCCAAGTTAAACTACCAAGTATTGTCCATTTGTCCTTCCTATTTATCTTGTGGAAAGGAAATATGTTAAAAGATTTTAAAATACTCTTTGGGTGGCTGGTAGACAAGCCTTATCCTACTCAGTTAAATACTCAGATCTGAAAAAGTGTCTGATCCATGATCTTTTCTGTGTCAGATTTGTTGATAATCAAGTAAACCAGTGTTTTGTAACTGAATTGTATGTACAATGCCCAAATTGGATCAGATTCTAACCATGTCTTAGAAAATCTAACTATTTTAGAAATACTTTTCTAAAACATGGTACATGGTTTGGGAATCTTGGGAATCATAAGACAGGCACATGTGTGAGAATATTTTCTGGCAAGTTGCAATGCTAATCCAATCTTTTCATGTGACTGATAAATCCAGTTAAACTACTGAGTATTGTCCTTACTATTTATGTTGAGGAAAGGAAAAGCATAGCTTTCAAAATCGGAATCGTATCGCAAATCGTTCATACCCATGAATCGAATCGAATCGTGAATCATAGGATTTTTTTTATTTTTCTAATAAAAATTAAAAAAAAAAGAAAAAATTAATTATTCATAACCATCCAATTTTCCATTTATAGCAGAATAAATACAATAACAAGTAACTCTATCATGCAATCATATCAAGAACATCATGACATATAGTTATATATATATATATATATAGATGATATAAATGATGTGTAAATAGTTAAATAAGTTTTAAGGTATCAATATATATATTATTATCTTTAAATTAAAATATAAAAATAAAAATAAAATCCAAATCATCAATCTTACAATGTAAGATATCTCTTGAAGTTAAGAAAGTGTTCATGAAGGAGAAAAACCAAAATAGATTAAAAAAAAAAGATATAGACAAGCACCATACATACAGTCTAATGTTTTAATGAAATGCATGCTCTTTATTCTTCTTTAAAACCTCATCAAAGTCACAAAAGATTCTTAGGAGGTTTTGTTAACTACTAAATAGTGTTTTAAAAAATAAAAGCGCTAAAAGAAAGAAAGAATAAAGAAAGAAAAATGGTAAATGATTATTAATATTAACTTATTGGTTGTAGCTATTTTCACTTAGCCGAATCGCTTGAATCGTAAGATTCGATGAAACAAATATCAAATCGTAGGATTCACACTTGAATCCTAAGATTCATCTGAAAACAGGATTCGTTGCATAGATATGAATCGTTTTCCTTAAGATTCGGGATACGAATAGTAGGATTCTGATAACTATAAGGAAACATATAAATAGATTTTAGATACTACTAGGTTCTAGGTAGACATGGCTGTAGCCTGCTCAGTAAAATAACCAGATCTGAAAAAGGGTTTGACATTGCTGCAATAAGTATGATGGCGGTCACCCTTCTATTGTATGAAATTAATTTTACTAATGAAGGGGATGGGTGGCTTTCAGGGTTTCACTTTCCAATTTAAAGGGTTGGCTGAATAAGTGGACAGGTGTCTGTGACTTATTTCAATTACGAGAAAAGGGATGCACAACTTAATCTTCCTTTTCTTTTGCCTTTTTAATCGGTACATTCCCCAAATGGATAGAGAATTATTTTGTCCCACTAGTGAAGGAGATACATGCATCCTTAGCTTAAAACTTAGGTGAAATGTTCCTTTGTTCTAATTTCCTAGCACTTTTATTTATGCAGTTCATTGTTTTAAGTGCAATATCTTCTGTGTTGCTCAATATCAATTTATACCAGCAACATATTCAACAACATCATGAAAGATTTTATTGGTTCCTTTCAATGTAAACTATAGAGTAATAATGCTGTTTTTAATTATTGATAATCAGAGTCTATAAACCTATAACTAATGAACCATTACGTACTGTTGTAAAAAAGGGACTAATGTACCATTATTTTGCTTGAATTTGTACTTGCTGTGTATATAACTATGGGGTAATTCTCTAAGACACCGCACTTTAAGTGCCTGTTTGGCATCTCTATCTGTATCCTCTATTTCTCTAAATCTCTAAAGTAGGCAGAGGTTTTGAAAAATAGAGCGTTCGGCATCTATTTCCAGCCTCTACCCACTTTAGAGAATAAGAGGCAAAGCCTCTTAAATCCACGTGTGCTTTCTCTACCCACTTGAAAAGTAGAGGAAAGAAAAAAGAGGCGGATGAACAGTGCATGACAGTCTGTAATGCCCGTCCAATTTTTTTTTTTTTTTTATTTTAAATCTAAAAGAGTAAATCAAGATCCGAACCGTTGAAATTGTTCCTAAGATCAAGCACCGCCATGAGACCAAATTTCAGCTATTGGATCATCACCAATCTCGAGATATGTGCAAAAAAAAAATGTGATCCATTGGATGAAGTTTTTTATTTTGTGGGCCCCAAATGCAAGATCCAAACCGTTAGATCTCTTTGGAAGGCTGAACACGGCTATGTACTTAAATTTCAAGGCTTATGATCGTAGCCCCAAGTGCAAGGCCAAGTTCGAGGTCGATCCACGAGGAGCAATTAATCGCGCAAAACTTGTCCTATTGGAAAACTAGTATTGACCTAATAAAATCTATACAAATAAATCTCTATCAAACTGAAATTGAAATTTAATTACAAATCCAAATTAAAAATTTCAATCCCAAATAAAAATCCTAATCTAAGAATCCTAATCTAAAGACTTCAAAAACATAAAAGACATCAAACTACCAATTGCATAAAAGCAATAAATCATGGTTTAAAATAAAAATCCAGTAATAACATCATTCATAAATTAGGATAAAAAGAATTCTAGATATTCTTATTATGAGAAATTACGATGTTATATTGGCAGAATTAATAACAAGACGAGGGAAAGAGATAGAGGGGAGAGACCTCAAAGCCCCCATTGCGCGCTATCCCACATCCAAGAACAAGAACTGCAACCAATTCTCCTCAAATTTAATTAATCGGTTGGAAGACTACAAAAACACCGCACCAAGTGCTTTTGGCCACCACCCACAAACATGCGAGGCCGATCCAAGGCGGGACACCTTGACCTCACTAATTGCATCTTTTAGATTAAAACAAACCAATAAACTAGTAATTCCTTAACATTATTTAAAACTAGAAAAAGAAATCTTTCCTTACCCTAGATTGAATACATCAAGAAAATAGGACTTGCGCATAATCCCATCTTCAAGTCTTCAATCCTTCAAGGGAGAAGTAGATGGCTAGTTGATGGTTGAGCGACGGTAGCAACGGCGGCGGCGCGACGGTGGCGTAGAAATCCAAGTGGTAGTGTGCCTTAGGGAAGGCCTTGGATGAAGTAGTAATGGAAACAGGGACAGAAGGAGAAAACTTAATGGAAAGGGGGGTTTTTGTTGCTGGTTGTCCAAGGGAATGGGGGGATATGGTATGCACGTCCATGCTCTTTTGGGATCTTTTTATATGACTTGGGTTACAAGGTTTTGGTTTGGGAAAGATTAGTAGTGTGGGGTCCAAGTTGTATTAGATTTAGGAGGGTTTTGAGAAAGTCTTTGGGGATTGGCCCACAATCCTAGTGAAAATAGGGATTCTTCATATCTCATGCAACTTCTCTTGGGCCCACTTTGAAGAAAAACTTTCAAATCTGAATTTTTTTTCAGATTTATTTCAAACTTCGAAACCATATGTGGCCAGCCCCTTTTTGGACGTGTAGCAATATGGGATGGGGATGCTTGGACGTGTAAGTGCTTCTTTGGATAGTGCTTACTTGCAAAGATTCAAATCTTGAAGCCTATCTTCTTGGGGTTATATTCTCTCATGAAATCTCTTTGTGCACCCTTCCTTAGTAGCTTCCAATTCCTCCACTTCTCTTCCAAAGAAATTTCAAATATGAAAATCAAATCAGATTTGATGTGCAAGTTTTTTGAATGTATGTGGACCTATCCATCCTTGGACGTGTGATGCTTGAATGGAAGAGTGTTGATGTGCAACACTTTCTTGCTTTGAAATTCAGATTTGAGAAAATCTTGGGATTCTTTGATGCTTGAATCTTGGAGATTTCCTTCTAGATTTGTTTGGTATCAAGGGTCTTCTTAATTTTATAATTCTTCTGGACTTGGAGATCACTTGCATGGGCCCACTTTCTCTATAAAATCCCTCAAATCTGATTTTAACTTCAAACATGGAATAGAAGTAGGCCCCACTTGAAAATATGCAATGCTTTGAATTCCCATATCATAGAAGTCCATGCCTCCTTGCCTTCAAATTCAAAATTTTGAATATTCAAGAAAATCTTGACTCAAATCTGAAATTCAGATTTTTGTTTGAAACTTGTAAGAGATGATGGCCCCCACTTGGGTGTGTGATTCTTGAATGGAAGATCTTGAACGTACATCTCTCTGGCATTTTTTTCTTCTTTGTTTCCTTCCCTTTCTTCTTTCTTGTCCTTTAATCTTGGAATCCATGCCCAAGGAAGGTGGGTCCCCTAGGTGCATTTGCTTCATCAACTCTCTCCCGTGGGCCCCGATTTCTTAAATTCCCTACAAAAATAAAATCAAACATCAAAGAATAATCTATTTATAAAGGAAAGGAATGATGTAGGATGCGGGCCCAATTCACACTAAAATAAATGCATAAAATGTCACCATTTTATCTAATCTTCTTTAACTAAATCAATGGTGCAGAGAAAGTTGATCATTTTATGTGTGAATACAAAATTATGAGAAATTTGTGACTTTCAAAGCCGAGAAATGGAGAAATTCATGATTTTATGTAAAATTTGATTTTCCAATGAATTTTGACCCAAATTCAAATTTTGATGCCAACAAACATAATATCATGATTTTTTTATTAAAATGGTGCATGATTTGATGATTAAGTCCTTAATTACTCTAAAATAATGATGAAATTATTCATTTTTAAGGACTTATCAGCTTGATACCTTGTGGATATCAAGATATTTGCAAAACAATATCAGCCATTGATGTAACATGCCCTTGTCCATAATCATGTTATGAATGATCATGCAGAGAGAGAAGAGAAGAGTTTGGAGGAAAAAGTTGATCCTCAATGTGAGGTTCGTTTGTATATTTATAATTACATTATACCCTAATCAAGGGCCCTAATCATCCTAATCAGTACAATCAGAATAATGAATAATCAATCTCCTAATCTAAACGAGTAAGTAAATAAGAGATAAAAACAGCAACATAATCTAAGATGATCCCACACGTGGGACTTTATATAAAACTGTGTACAAGCCCTTGATGGGCTGGGCCTAGTGGGCCTAAGCCACATTATCTTCTACACTCCCCCTCAAATTGTTGTGGTAATACAGAAAACAACAATTTGCTTGTGAGATCATGATGGCGTGGTTTGGGAAGTGCTATGGTGAAGATATCAGCCAACTGGTCATGAGTAGAGACATGAGGCAAGGTTATCTTCTCAGTGACAACATGCTGACGGATGAAATGACAATCAATCTCAATGTGCTTTGTCCGTTCATGAAAGACTGGATTATTAGCAATTCTGGTAGCACTGGTATTGTCCGCATAAAAAAGTGTGGAATTACCAACAATGACACTGAATTCACAGAGAAGACGGCGGAGCCAGATGATTTCAGCACTCGCGGATGACATTGCCTAATATTTGGTCTCAACAGAAGACTTTGACACGGTGGTTTGCTTCTTGCACTTCCACGAAATCAGAGAATCGCCAAGAAACATACACCAGCCAGTGGTAGATCGCCAAGAATTAGGGCAACCGGCCCAGTTGGCATCTGCATATGCTGATAATTGCAGAGAATTATCCGAAGGATAGAAGAGACCATGAGTAAGAGTGCCTTTAACATAGCGAAGTATGCGCAAAGCAGCAGCAAGGTGGGGTTTGTGAGGATTGCTCACAAATTGGCTAACTGTATGAACTGCATGAGAAATATCAAGTCGAGTCATAGTTAAATAGAACAAACTACCAACTATCCACCGAAAAATAGAGAGATCATCCAGGGGAGGGCCATCCTCCGTACTGAGTTTGCTGTTTAATTCCATCGGCGTATCAAAGGTATGAGCATCATCAAGTCTTGATGAGGTGATCAAATCGGTGATGCAGCCCAACAGAAGAAGAGGGCCCGCAGGCCACCGTGATGGACCATCTGATGGGGTCCACTCTTAAGATTCCTATTCTTATCTAGATTAGTAATATTACTTAGATGCTTAATAGGATTGCTTCCTAAATTCTATTTAGAGTAGGATCAAGTAATTTCCTTTTATTAAGTATTCTGATTAGTTTAGAATATTGTCTTCTATATATATAGAGGACCTTTTGTTATTCTCTCATGCTTATTCAATTAATAAAGACTATCGTCAGTTTTTCCCCATGAGTTCATGGCTGTGAGTGTTCTTTTGTGTGGAATCCCTTTGTTGGATTCGATCAACCTCATCTGAGAGGTTGGTCCATTCGATCGAAGGTCCGGGGCTGCGCCAGATTGGTATCAGAGCCTAGATCCGGTCGCCGGAGAAACAACTGTCTTCTCCGGTTCGTCATCGTCCACCCATCGACATCATCCCACGACCATCCAACCCAGCTTCCCTCCCTGCCGATCCAACCCTCTAAAATCTAGCCCCTGACGAAGACACCAGCACCACCCCTCGCCCACTCCTCAACCGAAAACCCCAACTCCCAAACCCAGACCTACCAAAACTGACAACCAACCCAAACACCTTCCCAAACCCTAATCCACCGTCCACCACTACCGAAAACCAAATCCCGAACCCTAATTCCCTAATCCGAAACCCCAGCGCACTCCCCTTCATCTCCTAGCAGCAACACGCCAAACCTCAAACCCAGAAAACTTGTCCAGCCATCTCTTACTACCAAACCCCACCTAGCAGTCGCCTAGACCTTTCGTCGGACTCCTCCACACCAGAGAACAAAAAAAAAAAAAAAATAAAAAAAAAAAAAAAAAAAGAGAGTAGAGCGAGAGAAGTAGATCAGAAACGAAGAGAGAAAGAGGACTTGAGATCGGAAGGTGTACCTTGCACCGACGACGAGCACGCACGCCAGCAGCGCCATTGTCTTCATCTCCACTGCAACTCCATCTTCATCGCAGCGAAGCAGCATCGCCTCACCTCGGATCATCGTCTTCCCACACCCTCTCCTTCGGTTTCGTCCAAACAGTAAGCACCATCAGCCCTGTTCTTTTATTTCTCTGCGCACAGAGCCCGAGGAGAAAAGAGGTTTCCTTCCTTTCACAGCACTGCACTGGGCCTAAGTTTTGGGCCTGACCTATAGTCTGGGCCCGATTTGAGTTCAGACCCGATCAAGCCCTCTTAAAAAAAAAAAAAAACCCTTTTTTCCAGCCATGCCTAGAAGAGGTGACAATCTCAGTCATTGGCTCACGGACAAGGAACGTGATGAACAATTGTTCAAATTGGGCCAAGATATGGATGAAGTAATGGATCGTCTACGCACAGTAGAGACTGCACTTATTGAATTGCAAAGTACACAGTTGGTTGCAAAGGAAGGGTCTTCCAATACCACAAAATTAGTCACACCCATCCAAATAGAAGGGCCTGAGCAACGTGAATCCATGCGTGACTTTGTACAGCGTCTCATCGCTGAACGAGACACCCAGGGTCCCATGGTTACACACCGCACTGATGATATCACAAAGAAGGTTAAAATTGATGTGGCTGATTTCTCTGGAGATGTCAGTCCAAAAGTTTTTGTTGATTGGCTTAATTCCCTAGAAGACTATTTTGTTTGGTATAACATGAATGATGAGTAGCGGATAGCCTTTACGAAGGTTAAACTTAAGGGTCCTGCTAGAATCTGGTGGTATGGTGTTGAAAATAATGAACTTGCTCTGGGACAGCCCATTACCAGATGGTTCAACATGAAAGAAAGGCTCAAAAGCAATTTCCTTCCTTCTGATTACATTGACATACTGCACCAAGAGTATCTTACTTTTCAGCAAGGCAATCTATCTGTAGAAGAATATACAAACAAATTTCGGGAATATATTGTTCGTTGTAATTTGAAAATAGATGATCGTCTCACTATCACTCGATATCGAGATGGATTGCGCAATGATATCAGACGGGAAGTTGCTATGTTCGATTACACCAGAGTTGATGAGGTATTTTGTAAAGCCCGGAAGGCTCAACATGAACTTCAGTTGCAGAGACGCAGCACTTTTCAAGTCGGGGAGCCTTCCACTAGAAGAGGACCTGAACCCACTTTTAACTGTACTCAGACGCAAGGTTTTCGTCCTCCTAAACCATTCCAGCAAGCACCACAAAGGCCACAGCAAGTCATTCAGCAGAGGCAAGCTTTGCCACAGCCAAATCAACGGGTGCAGCAGAACCAAAATGATAACCGTGCCCGTGGAAGAATAGATAAAAGAGAAATTGTTTGTCATGCCTACAAATGAAAGGGACATTATGCAGCTGAGTGTCCCCATAGAAATTTATATGCTACTAATGAGCTAGAAGATGATGAACAGTATGATGAGGAAATAGAAGTAGAGCCGTTCAATGCAGAGCCTCAATATGAAACCACAGTAGCTCCATTGCAAGATACAGAAGCTGATGATGGCACCCCACTGCTTTTCCTTGATCGTCGTCTCCTAGTAGCTGATTCAGTGGAAGAAAATGAAGACTGGAATCATGCATCCATTTTCCGGTCACGCGTTAATTGCAAGGGCAAGTCTTGTAACATGATCATTGATGGTGGCAGCGTAATAAATGTTATATCTCAAGAGGCAGTCGAGAAACTCAAGCTACCAACAGTGAAGCATCCAAAACCTTATAAAGTTGCATGGGTCAATGATTACTCCATTCCTGTCCGTAAGCAATGTGTCGTCCCTTTCAGAGTCGGCAATTATGAAGATACAATTCGTTGTGATGTCATTCCAATGAACGTTACACATATTCTCTTCGGACGGCCATGGTTAAAGAAGCTTAAGGTTATCACAGATCATGAGCACAATACCTATACTTTCAACTGGAAAGGAGGTCAGATTAGATTGCTTCCATTGCCTGCTAAATCTTCCTCCACATCTAATACAGCGCTAGCACTTCCTATATTAGCCATGCGGAAGTTTGAAGATGAAAGCAAAGAACAAGGCGTTATGTATGCATTGATTGCTAGGCAAGTTCCAAAAGAATCTCCTGCTACATCTTTCCCACAAAAAGTAAAGCCACTTTTGAAGAAGTTTGCTGATCTAGTTCCAGATGAACTGCCTAAGGAGCTGCCTCCATTAGGTGACATCCAGTATGCCATTGATCTTGTCCCAAGCGTCTCTTTGCCAAATTTGCCTGCATACCGGATGAGTCCTATAGAGCATACAGAATTGAGAAGGCAAGTTGATGATCTTTTACAAAAGGGGTATATTAAGGAAAGCCTCAGTCCCTATGGAGTACCTGCACTTCTCACTCCAAAGAAAGACGGAAGTTGGCGTATGTGCGTGGACAGTCGCGCCATCAATAAAATCACGGTAAAGTACCGCTTCCCAATCCCCAGATTAGATGATATGCTAGATTTGATGACTGGTGCATGCATTTTTTCTAAACTTGATTTGCGAAGTGGTTATCATCAAATCCGGATAAGGCCAGGTGATGAATGGAAGACTGCATTTAAGATCAAAGATGGTCTTTACGAATGGATGGTTATGCCCTTTGGGTTAACCAATGCACCTAGTACTTTCATGCGGGTCATGACACAGTTATTGCAACCTTATATTGGAAAGTTTGTCGTCGTTTACTTCGACGATATACTAATCTATAGCAGAACAAAAGCAGAACATCTTCAACATCTGGATACAATTTGCCAACTCCTTCACAGGGAGCATTTCTATATTAATCTCAAGAAGTGCACTTTTCTGAGTGATTCTGTTATCTTCTTGGGATATGTTGTGTCGGCACAAGGAATTAAAATGGATCCTGAGAAGGTCAAAGCAATTTTGGACTGGCCCATTCCTACTACACTCACTGAAGTTCGAAGTTTTCATGGTCTTGCAAACTTTTATAAGAGATTCATTCGACACTTCAGCAGCATCATGGCTCCAATCACAGAATGCATGAAAAAGGGTGAATTTAAGTGGACTAGTTCTGCCACTAGAGCCTTTGCAGAAATAAAGAGTAAAATCACAGAGGAACCAGTTTTACAAATTCCAAATTTTGACAAGGTCTTCGAAATTGCTTGTGATGCCTCAAATGTTGGCATTGGAGGTGTTCTTAGTCGAGAGGCACCCGATTGCATTTTTCAGCGAGAAACTTTCTGATGCCAAGAAAAAGTACTCTTTTTATGATCTGGAACTCTATGCCGTTGTACAGTCACTTCGTCATTGGCGATATTACTTGATTGGCAACGAGTTTGTTCTTTACTCAGACAATGATGCTCTGCGACATCTACATTCACAACTGAAGATTAGTGCCAACCGTGCCAAATGGAGCGCATATATATAGGAGTTCAGTTTCAGCATTCGCCACACCGCAGGAAAGGATAACTTGATAGCTGATGCACTCAGTCGACGAAAGCATTTGTTGACAACTATGTCTGTTAGTGTACCAGGTTTTGACCAACTCAAGCTAGATTATGCGGATGATCCAGACTTTGGTTCTATCTATGCAAACCTCAATAATGGTGATCTGGGTAAGCATCCTCATTATAGCATTCATGATGATTTTTTGTTTAAAGGTACACAACTTTGTCTTCCTTCCACATCCATTAGTGAATATATTGTTAGAGAATTGCATTCAGGCAGATGTAGTGGCCACTTGGGACGCGACAAAACTCTTGCTCTTGTCAGTGATAGATATTATTGGCCCCGAATGAAGACTACCATTATTCGAATCTGCGAAAGATGTAGGACATGCCAGCTAGCTAAAGGAAACAAGAAGAACACTGGACTTTATCAGCCTTTACCTGTTCCTCATTCTCCATGGGAAGACATTAGCATGGATTTTGTGCTCGGTTTGCCAACGACTCAAAGAAAAGTTGATTCTATTTTTGTTGTCGTTGATCGCTTCTCAAAGATGGCACATTTTATTCCCTGTACTTCCACTAGTGATGCCTACAAGGTTGCAAAGCTCTTTTTCAAGGAAGTTGTGCGTCTACATGGTCTTCCAAAGACTATTGTTTCGGATCGAGACACCAAATTCATGAGTTATTTTTGGAAGACTTTATGGATGCTGTCCAATACCAAGCTCAAATTCTCTACCGCTTACCACCCTCAAACAGACGGCCAAACAGAAGTGGTAAACAGAAGTCTTGGACAGCTGTTACGATGCCTAGTTCGTGATCACATCACAACTTGGGATCAAGCATTACCTATGGCTGAGTTTGCTTACAATAATTCGGTCAATAGGTCTACTGGTACGTCTCCATTTGAAGTTGTTACAGGGGTTCGACCACGACTACCTGTTGATCTTGTTCCTTTGCCAGTAGATGCTCGGATAAGTGCTGATGCTGAAAGTTTTTTTCACCACATGCAACAAGTGCACAATGAAGTCCGCCGCCATATATCTGCCAGTAATGCCACTTATAAACAGCAAGCAGACAAGCATCGTTGATTTCTTGAATTTGCTGAAGGAGATATGGTCATGGTCCGTATCCGTCCAGAACGTCTGCCTCTAGGCGCTTCCAAAAAGTTGCATCCACGAAATGCTGGTCCCTACAAGATTCTCAAAAAGATTGGCTCCAATGCTTATGTACTTGATCTACCTTCCGATTCCGGAGTCAATTCTACCTTCAACGTCGGGGATCTTACACTCTATCATGGTCATGACAATGATGGTGCAACTGAAGAACAAATTATTGCTCTCCCATCAAATCTTCCACCTGCTGACGAGATTATTGATGTGCTTGATGATCAGATTGTTTCCACTCGTCAAGGAGGGTTTTCAAAAGTTCTATGTCCGCTGGAAGAATCGACCTCTCTCCGATGCTACATGGATCACTGCCACAGATTTTCAGCGCTTAAATCCAGATCTTTATGAGCGCTATCAGGCGATTAACTCGCCGGAGTCGAGTTCTTTCAAGCCGGGGAGAGTTGATGCAGCCCAAAAGAAGAAGAGGGCCTGCAGGCCACCGTAATGGACCATCTGATGGGGTCCACTCTGAAGATTCCTATTCTTATCTAGATTAGTAATATTACTTAGATGCTTAATAGGATTGCTTCCTAAATTCTATTTAGAGTAGGATCAAGTAATTTCCTTTTATTAAGTATTCTGATTAGTTTAGAATACTGTCTTCTATATATACAGAGGACCTCTTTTGTTATTCTCTCATGCTTATTCAATTAATAAAGACTATCGTCAGTTTTTCCCCATGAGTTCATGGCTGTGAGTGTTCTTTTGTGTGGAATCCCTTTGTTGGATTCGATCAACCTCATCTGAGAGGTTGGTCCATTCGATCGAAGGTCCGTGGCTGCGCCAATTGGTAGCATATTTACGCTGATGGACCCGAATGCCTGATTTGGTATGCGAAAACTCAAGCCTCAGAAAGTAGGTGAGGACCAAGGTCCTTCATTCTGAAGTGGCGAGTGAGATGGAGCTTGAGGTCCGTAATACTGGAAATATCATTGCTGTAATACCAAAAATATCATTGTTACTAATAATCATATCATCAACGTAGACTAAAAGTAATGTGTAACCCTTCGGCGTCCACCTAAGAAATAGTGAACTGTCAGAATGACTCTGACGAAACCCAGCTTGAAGAATTGCTGCCCGGAATTTATCAAACCAAGCCCTTGTAGCCTGCTTAAGTCCATAAAGAGCTTTCCTTAATTTACAAACATGCTGTGGAGGACAAGCATATCTCGGAGGTGATTTTTAATACAGAGTCTCACTCAAGTTGCCATGAAGAAAGGCATTTTGACATCCATTTGCCATAGGGGCCAGTTGCGGACTGTAGCTACACATAGAAGAGTGCGAACAGTGGTCATTTTAGCCACTGGTGCGAAGGTCTCTTCATAGTCAATCCCATATTCTTGCTTGTAACCCTGTGCAACCAATCGGGCTTTGTAGCAGTCAAGACTCCCATCAGAGTGAACCTTTATGGAATAGATCCATTTACTGCCGATTACAGATGCGCCGATAGGGGCCGGTACCAAATCCCATGTTTTGTTTGCTTCAAGAGCAAGCAACTCCTCAGTCATAGCATCCTGCCAGTAAGCAATCTTCGAGGCCTGTGAATATGAGGTGGGTATAGGAGCACTATCCAAAGAAGTGAAAAGAGCAGGAAAGCCATAACGGTCAGGAGCAATTGAAGGACGACTAGAGCGTCGCAGTGGTAGGACACTATCAGAAGAAGCATTAATACCTGAGGGTGCAGTAGGTGGCACTGGAAGAGGATTAGGAGAAGGAGTTCCCACAAGAGGAACCTTGTTACGCCGGACATAGACATTGGTAATAGGTGGTGGAGAAGTAATCGCAGGGAATTTTGGCATATAAGATACAGCAACAGGGTGATTATCCAAATGCAAAGAAAAGAAGGGAATGTTTTCCAAGAAGATTACATTACGAGATATTCGCATGCGTTTTTCGGATTGATCATAACACAGAAATCCCTTGTGTTCAGTACTGTAACCCAGAAAGACACATTTGGCAGCCTGTGGTGACAACTTAGTGCGCTCTGTAGAAGGAAGATGAACAAAGCACAAGCAACCAAAAACTCGTAAGTGAGAATATGAAGGGGCATGACCAAAGAGAGTTTCATAAGGAGTCGTGTTTCCTAGAACGGAGTTAGGATGACGATTGAGGAGATACACCGCAGTCTGTGCAGCATTACACCAAAAGGTGGGAGGAACTAAGGATGCATGGAGGAGAGTACGAACAGTTTCAAGAATATGTCTGTTCTTTCTCTCCGCAACACCATTTTGTTGTAGAGTATGTGGGCAGGATTTTTGGTGAAGAATTCCTTTATTAGAAAGGAAGGCAGAGAAATCATGGGACATGTATTCGCCACCGGAGTCAGACCTAAGAATTTTTATTTCTTTCTTAAATTGTGTTTGAACCATTTTGTAAAAGTTTTGGAAAAGAGAAAATACTTCAGATTTGAAGCGCATGAAATAAATCCAAGTGAACCTAGAATGATCATCAATAAATGTCACATAATACTTAAATCCTGTCCTACTCAATGTGGGTGCAATTCCCCAAACATTCGTGTGAATAATGCCAAAAGATGACAACGCATGAGAGTGTTGAATAAGAAAAGGCAAAATATGACTCTTACTCAAGCAACACGTTTCACACTTTGATTGAAGGAAAGAGGACATCATTTTATTATCAAAAGTAGGTTCTAAACAACCAATTTTAAATAAAGAAAGTAAATAAGCATTGTTTACATGACCAAGACGACTATGCCACATAGTCCACAATTTATTGAAATTAGTAGAAGAAGAAAATAGGGAATGATGTCCAATGTCTAGCAGAAACAGTCGACCATGTTTACTCCCCGTCGCGATCACCTTCCCAGTTTGCCGCCCCTGTATGACACAACCAGTGGAAGAAAAGTTAACACTATACCCATCATCAATAAGTTGTCCTACAGAAAGTAAATTTGCTGATAATTTGGGAACGAAGTAGACATTGGGAAGGTTGATGGACTGGCCAGAGACACTAGATAAAGTAATGGTACCAATACCAGAAATGATTAATTGGTCTCCATTAGCGGTGGTGATTTTGTCTTTGCCAAGGTAAGGGTGAGAGTCTGTAAAGCTACTTTCTATAGAAGTCATGCGGTTAGATGCTTTGAATCGAGAAACCATATGGATGGGGTGATAGATGAAGACAGAGAGATTGAAGAATGAAAAGCAGGAAATGCTATAGGAGAATGAGTTTGATACCGACCACCATTAAAGCCCATAGATGCGTATGCTGAGGTCACCGTGTTCTGGATCAGTTCTTGAATCTGGGAAGGAGTCATGGATACGGATCTGGAAGATGTGCTTCCCATATCAGGTAAAGGTGCTTGAACTTGGAACACAGCTGGAGCATTATGTTTGGGAGGATTCTGCTTCTATTAGGGCCCATTCTTTCACTGTAAGCTGCGACAGTCATCAATAAGATGACCAGAGCGTTTGCAATATCTGCAAATCAATTTCTTACGACAGTTCTTGGCAATATGACCGAAGCCTTTGCATTCATAGCATTGAGCAGGCTTTTGATTGAGGGTTGCCAGAAGAGCAGAATCAGCCGAAAGAGGAGCTAGGAATGCCTTTGGTTCTTTAATAATAGCACGCTGTGAGTGGAGGCGAAGTTCTTTGCGAAGGACTTCTTGGAAGCATGTATCCAGGTTTGCAGAGACTTCTCTATTCATTAGAGTTGATCGAACAGATTCAAATTCGGGTCTTAGATTCATAAGTAACTGGCTGATGTGGGTGTCCTCTTGTAAATTAAGAGCCTCTGACAGAAACCCAGAAGAAACAGTTTGAATAATCATAGCATCCCTCTCAGTCCATAAGGTGAGAAATCCATTGAAGTATTCCTGTACCGTTTTATCGCCTTGACTGAATTTAGCAATTTCACTATCTAATTGAAATTTGCGGGCTTTATTAGTTTGATGATAAACTTTCTTGAGATGAGCCCACATATCAGTGGCTGTAGTATAAGCTTGAAGAACAATGGCAAGAGAAGGATCAATGGAGTTAAGAATTCAAGTGATTACCTTAGCATTTTCTTTAGACCAGGTTGATAAGGCTTTTGTGTCAGCAATACTTGTAGTAGTAGGTTTAGTTATTGATCTATCAAGATAACCAAACAGTCCTTGACCTTCTACAAAATTCTTTAGATGAAAAGACCAGGCCTTATAATTATTCCCATTAAATTTAACTGGGATGACTTCATATTTGTCCATTGTTGCAGCAGAGAGAACACATAAATCAGTGAGCCAGATAGAAGCAGGGAAGAACCAGCAACAGAGACCACAAAGAAAGCAGTAGCAGAGTAGAACAACAACAGAGAAGAACATCAGTAGTAGAGAAGAGCAAATCACAGTGCTCAGCAAATCACAATGTAAAGAATGATGTAATCTGCTATGAGTTTTACTAATCAAGCATGAAAGAGGCTATCAGATTTGTTGATATATGAATTCAGCAGAAAACACCACAGAAAATACCAAAAAAGGAGCCAGACGAACTGGATATTTAGGGCAGAAGTGGTGCGTGGGTCCCACAATGTTGTCCAATCTCAGATCAGAGTATATAATCCTGGAAGGGATCAAAAGTATGTCCTCTAGTCCAAGTTTGAGGAGATTTGGATAAAGATCTACAAATCTCGACAGTGGTGATGAAATCCTTTTGAGAAAAAGAACCCAAAACCGTCAGATGAAGAAGGGGTCGAACAGTACCTTAATTGATGAATAAAAAATCCAGAAAAATCTTCAAAAAACCCCTGAAGACCAGTCGATCATAACCATGTATGTTGCTGGCGATAAGTGATTGATCAGAGGTGGGCCACCCTGATCGGAGAACTCCAGGCAGAGTCAGCAAAGGGAAGAGACAACACCAGGGAGAAGCACTCGATGCTGATTTGGGGAATCTCTCAGACTAACGAAAAGGAAATCTTCTCATAACCTTGGCTCTGATACCATGTTATGAATGATCATGCAGAGAGAGAAGAGAAGAGTTTGGAGGAAAAAGTTGATCCTCAATGTGAGGTTCGTTTGTATATTTATAATTACATTATACCCTAATCAAGGGCCCTAATCATCCTAATCAGTACAATCAGAATAATGAATAATCAATCTCCTAATCTAAACGAGTAAGTAAATAAGAGATAAAAACAACAACATAATCTAAGATGATCCCACATGTGGGACTTTATATACAATTGTGTACAAGCCCTTGATGGGCCTAAGCCACATTATCTTCTACAAATCAGTCTCTCTCTCTCTCTCTCTCTGTTTTTTTTTAATTTATGGGTTGAAAAATCACAATCCAAACCATTGGAAATGAACCTGTAAAAAAAAAAAAAAACCGTTGGAAATGTGCATAAGGTCGAACACGACTATGATACCAAATTTTAGCCGTTGGATCATCACCAGTCTTGAGAAATATGCAAAAAAAAAACGTGAGCTATTTGATAGTAGTTTTTGGATTATGTGGGCCCCAAACACAAGATCCAAGCCATTAGATCTCTTTGGAAGGCTGAACATGGCTATGAGGTCAATTTTCAAGGCATCTATCTTATGGATATCGAGAAATTTGTGAAAAACTTTCAACCATTGATTTTAAGAAGTCTATTTAAAATAAATCTTTGCATTACCAATCACTCCTTTTGATTCTAGCCTCCTTTTTGTATGGCTCTTTTTTTAATGGCTCTCTTTTGATGGGTCTATCCAAAGAAGAGTAGAGATACCAAAAAAAGCCCCCTTTTATGCCCCTTTATTTTTTGGGCAGGGGCCCACCTTGAGTTACTTCAGTCTTTTCACACACACTACCCCCTATGAAAAGTCACAAGTCCAAATTTGACACTCATCCAACTTTTCGTCACCATTGGATTGAAATCGTAAGAAAATGATGCCTATAAAAATATTAAATTTTAGGGCCATGGATCAAAGGGTTAGGATGATCTTGTGGAGTCTAAATTTTGCACATAGGTAGGTCTCATATGATCTTTCCATCCAACAGACTTTCATGATCATCATACATCCCAGGATCCCCCTAAGGGGCGTTTTCTAGCGCTGCCCATAACTATAACTATGAACGTTCGTGCTAAACTTACATCTTATGGTTAATGGATTGGTTTCCTTTTGCACTGTGAGAAACCCATGAAATTATCTTTCAGGGAAAAAACCATCTGCATTTTATTGCAGCAACCTCACGCTTGGAAGTAATGGCTCTTTGGCTGCACTTTTTATATCTGACCCATTCAACAGATGTTCTTTTCTTGTTTTTTTTCTTTTGTTTTTTGTTTTTTGTTTTTTCATGGTCGTCATCTTAACCATTCTTGCATCTGTAAAAGGCCCCTACATTTATTTTCCCGTACTTTTTAATGATTTGTTTATTTATTTATTTATTTTTGTCAATCCAGTAGAAAGGAAGCTTATCAAGGGTTTTTTTTTTTTTTTCGTTATTTATAGGTTGCATTTCGGACAAAGGTCTTCCATCCAAACATTAATAGCAATGGGAGCATTTGTCTGGATATCCTTAAAGAACAATGGAGTCCAGCTCTTACCATATCTAAGGTTTGATATTCTTTTTGTTGATTTATTAATTTATATAAATGTATACGATATATTTCTTCATCTTTTGATCTACTGCATTGGTTTGATGGATGGAGGGCCATGCTTTGTCCTCACTACCAAACATGGGGATGCATGTCTTTCTGTTCCAGCATGAACAAAAGGGTACACATTGTACTATTCTGATTCATTCTTATGCTTGGTGTCTAAAAGTCGTTGGAGGTGATGGTGATGTTGACTCTAGCTTAAGAGGGGATTCATAATTAGGGTAGTTTCTATTATTAGTTTAGGATTCCTTAGGCCGTAAGTTTGCTTATCTATTTATATTGCATTGTAGAGATGGAAATCTCAGACTTTGGAATTGAATAGAATCGTGGGTTTTTCCCTCGGAGAGGTGCGTCCTTGTGTTAGAAATATTTGCGGAGATAATTTGAGGTGTCTTTGACACGGTGCTTTGGAACTCCCGCAAGCCCTAATTCTAGGGTTTGCACCAGTTAGTATTAGAGATGAACGATCCCGTGATCGATCCGTGTGTTAACCCTATCATCTATCCATCCATCCATCCTACAACCCTTCAGTTCATCATTCCGAAACCCATCTTCCTCCTTAAACCCAAAGCCATCTTCCTTCTCCCAAAAAAACCAATTCCATCAAACCATCTTGAAGTACGAGCCCATCTCCACCCGCCTGTCAATTCCGTCAAACCATCCCCGTAACCCCTTCGCACCCTAATCAACCAACCCGAACCACCTGCCTTGCCCAAATCCCAAAACCCTTCCCGTACCACCATCTCCAGAATAGAAAAAAAGGGGCATAAGGAACAAAAAGAGGATGAACAGTCGTACCAGGGAAAAAAACAGAAGAAAGACGGGAAGAAGAGTACTGTACACCAACGCCACTGTCGCTGCCTGTCACCGTCGCGCCCTCGCTGCCCATCCAATGACCCACCCCATCTCTGCCAAAACTCAATCCCCTCGCTACTCAGCGCCTTGGTCCAGCCATTTTCTCTAGTGCTCGCCCGTTGTCGCACAGCCGTTGTTGCCAACGCTCACCCGTCGCTGCATTGAGGCCTCCCAGTCGCCAAAGTTCTTCATCGTCGCACCACTACCATCTGTTTGGACAAAGCATAAACAAAAAAGGGCGAAAACCCCTTTTCTCCTTTCCTTCGGCACAAAGGCCAAGAGAGCCACACGTGTCACATGTGTCAAGTGCATATGGCTTGAATTCGGGTTCGGTTCGGATCCAGGTTAGGCAGACTTGACCCTCTTTGAAACCCAATACCATCAGCAGATTTCAGTCAACAACCTTTTTTACTAGATTGACAGCCAAAATTTCTTTTCATGATTGTGTGGCCATCCAGCGTCGGATTTCAAATCCGTTTTCACCTACGCACTCGTGGAGAGTAGATCTACCCATCTGGTCAGTCAAAATTTTTTTAGA
The DNA here is from genome assembly GCA_028538565.1 of Umbellularia californica. NCBI lineage: Eukaryota > Viridiplantae > Streptophyta > Magnoliopsida > Laurales > Lauraceae > Umbellularia > Umbellularia californica. Next base: position 33,699,248 of record JAPQWN010000005.1, on the reverse strand, counting down.
TTGCATTAACAAAAAATGGTGGTTCATAAGAAGGCAGATGTTGAGTCTTCCTCCACAAACGATGAGGATTTGAGGGGAACCGTTGTGGAATTATCGGAAAATGTTAATCAATTATCTACAACAATGGTTCAAATCCTAGATACTCTTGCAAGGATTGACACCCGACTAACTAATTTGGAAACTAACCGGCGTGAGGATAATCACCGAGGTGATGGAGGACATAATCGGAATCAATGAGATCCACATGTAATAAATGTTGATCTAGATTTAGGTATTAAACTCGTGATTCCCGAATATGATGGAAAATTGAAATCAAATGAATTCTTGGATTGGTTAGTGTCTTGAAAATATTTTCGCACACAAGCCAATGACGGATGGTCATAAATCTTAGACTTTGGAATTGAATAAAATCGTGGGTTTTTTTTTTTTTTTTTCCCTCGGAGAGATGCGTACTCATGTTAGAAATCTCTGCGGAGATAATTTGAGGTGTCTTTGACATGGTACTTTGGCACTCCCGCAAGCCCTAATCCTAGGGCCTCCATTAATGCCTACTTTATTTGCAAGCATGATCATTATTTTTTTTTAATTTTCTTCAACATCTATTTAGATTTCATCTTCTAGGGCTGTTTCATATTGGTTAGGATCTTTTTAGAGTTTGTTTCCCTTTAAGATCAGTTCTCTTTATACAAAATCATGTATAAATCAATGTTGCATAGGTATTGGTATGTTGGATTCGGAAAATCTAAAAAAAAGGATTTGTGAATTCGTTACATTAAAAATTATTTAATTAAATAGGAATAAAAATATGTAGAAAAATATAATGTAGAAATAGGAAATTGTCTCATTGGAAAGGGAGTAAATAACCGCTGACAATGTCCAACATTTTCGTTTTATCACAAATGACTAATTTTGTAATTCACCAAACCTTTTATTGTGACCACTGCACCACCATCTATATGCACGGTCCATTTCTTAATTTTCTATTACTTGAGTCTTACTTTACAAGGAAATTAAAAGCTCTTCTGTTTAGTTTTGGGTATACTGGCCTCTACCAATGCAAGAGGGCTTTGGGAAAGGGAAAATTAACGACAATTGACATTGCTCAATTTTATTTTATTTTTTATTTTTTTTTTTACAGAGGGCTAATTTTGCAATTCACCAAACCTACCAATGGGCTCATCTGCATGCATGTTCCATTTCTTAATATTCTATTTTTAATTGTCCTTACTTTGCAGGAAAATTATAAGTTCTCTGCTGCTTTTCAAAATTAGGATGTGGTACTAGCCTTCAAAATGAAAGAGGGTTTTGCAATCTATGCAAGGAAACTAATGTATAATGGATGTTTCCGTCCGAATGATGTAGGCTATGAAATGGATGGTAAATAAAATGTTATTTTAACCATCCACTTCATGGCCTTAGATTAGACTTCTAGGAATCTCTAATTATTGTTGTTAAAATCCTATGATTCATAGCTGAATCCTACAATTCCTAAAAAATCCCATGGAAAATGGATTTGTGTCTATGCTGCCAATCTTATTTACTAATGAATCTTAGGATTTAAATTTGAGTCTTACGATGTGATACTTTATTGAATCGCACTATCCATATGATTCGTTCGGATGGGAATAGCCATAGTCGAATGTCTAGTATCAATATTTTTTTAAACTTTTTTCTAAAATTTTTTGTGTGTTTATATTTGTTGGATTATGAGGAGCTTTTAGAGATAAAAAGGAATAGATGTGGTGATTTGGAGGGTTCAACTGTATGTATGGGTTTTCATGTAATGTTAATGATTTAAGTTTATTTATAATTTTTTATTCAAAGAGAAAAAAACACTGCAATTCATTTATTTTTCTAGCAATGTGGACATCTTTAAACATATTAAACTCACACGTGCATTGTTTTGGGTATATTAATATATGTTAATGATGTTCTCATATGATTGTGCTGGAGTCTATTTGTTACTGTGTTGATGGTGATATGGATGGCTACATTTAAAAAAAAAATGTTTTTTTTTTTTGAATTTTTCTTGAAAAAAAAAAAAACCCCTATGATTCTCAATAAGATTCATGATGTGATTCAAAACCCTTGAACAATTTGCGTACCCTTGAACAATTTGCGTTACAATTTCGATTTTTGAAAAACTGCCTTCAATGGACATCATTTTGTAGATGGCTAGATCTCAAACTCCTCTTTTATATGGTGGGCAAATGTGCCCATATAATCTGCCACATTTTTAATTTAAATAGCTATGAGATTTCAACCATGAATGCTGTTGAGGATATGGTCCTCTAGGGGTCTTTTGTCTTTTACGCATGGGATATGTAAATACAATTTACACATGTAAATGATGAATATTCAAATTTTAAGTATGTTAACGTTTACACATGCGTTTCTTTTTATAATGTTTTTCTAATAACACCATTTTCGCATCATTTACGCATGTGATTCATTTTATCATGTTTGTTTCAATGACATGTAAATGTATTAGACAAGTCTATATGCATCTACCATCTCATGTGTACTGTACACTTTTATGCCTATGCAAATTTTTTATGAGCATTGTTAGGAAAGCTCATCCACCATGAATAACCAATCAGTATTTTATATCCAACTCTAGAAATCAAATGAAACCACCAAACAACAAAACCACATGTGATTCAGTATTTTAAAATGGGACATGCAAACTACACGTGTCAGAAAGGAGAAGAGAAGGTTGAGAGTCAAATTCCGAAGAATCTGCAAGAAAAGAGATTACGAAAGAATAAGCCTAGAAAGTAAGTAGGTTTTACAGAGTTTTTTTTGGGTATAGCAAGGCAAGAGGAGAAAGAGAGAAATTACCTTCACAATAGGGAGATGAGACGTAGGGCACAACATGGAGATAAGAGGCATGCACAATAGGAAGATGAAACACAGGGAGAAAGGTTTTTGAGGGTAGGGTTTTCGACTTTTCGTTCGCGGGTTTCATCGGTTTTGAGGCCTCTTTTATTATTATTTTTTTAATGCGTTGGAGGAGGTTTCAAACCCAAAACCTCTTTGACGGAAATGCCCAACATCAATCCATTTGCCTCCCACGGGTATTCTTTGAAATCCCATGTGTTTTGGTATTATCTATTTCCCACCTATTTAAATCATGGTGTGAAAATAAGCACACCATTTATGCATTTGATATACACACAAGATCCGTAAATAATTGTAGACAAACATGACCGATGCGTAAGTGTTATGCATATTCTCCATTTACATGTAAATGGGTGTAGACAAACGACCCCTTATAAACTTCAAAATCCCACTGAAGATAGAATCGTGTGAAGGCGTACATCTGTGTCCTTTGCCTTTCTGTCCCTTTCAATTATAGTTCTCCATTGAAGTGTCTTGTTCCAGAAAACTTTTCTATTTCTCTCAATTCTTTTTGACAAATTGTTCTTGGGATTTAAGATGACAAAAGCCCTTATTATAAACAGATATTCATTGGAACAATGTTAATGAAGTAACTAACATTCTGTTGATTCCACATTATCTTTCTAAATGATAATCTCTCAAGATCTGAATTATGGTGGCTGTCAGTTTTAGAGAAGTTAAAAGAAAAGTTTACAAGCTGATTAGTTTATACAATACATATATAAAGTATACAAAAAGGCAGGGACTGTAGTCTACCTTCATCTTTGATTCAGTGTTCACTCTGAATGTGGTTATCATTTCATTGTGATTTTCTATTGATAGTACATTATGTTTTCAGGTTCTGCTTTCTATCTGCTCACTACTGACGGACCCAAATCCAGATGACCCTCTTGTTCCAGAGATTGCACACATGTACAAGACTGATAGGGCCAAGTATGAAAGTACTGCTCGGAGCTGGACACAGAAATTTGCCATGGGATAGTAGAATCCCAGGAAAGCTCCGTCATCTTAAAAGTATGTATCCCAGATATTCAATCTCACTGCTCCTGAAAGGAGTAGATCTGGTCCTATTGGTAAGAAAAATAGACCGTGTTCCATACTACGGTGAAATTTCCATTTTCTAAGACTTTTGAAGGAAAACTGTACCGCTTAGGATCATAAGTTGGTTTGCACACTTGTCTTTTATCCCGTTTATGACTTTGATTATGTTCGAAACTTTGCACTGAATTACAATCCCATTGGCAACTTGTTGATGCTCTTTCATATCACAAATAATGCTAACGGTTATTATAGACAGATTTATAATTGGGAAGTTCTCAAACTTTTAGGGTTTTCTTGGGGTATTAATGTTGAAATACTGCAGAAAATATAATAGTTAATGTCAAGCAAGCCAATCTGCGTAGGCCCATCTGGGCCCAATACTTGTATTTTAGTTAGTGATTGTATTTTAGTTAAACTACAATTAGTCTAGTCATAACTCACGTACAATTAGGTAGCTATAATTTAGGATTTGAATTGTATTAGGATACGATTAATAGTGTAATCAACCCTTATATGAGAAGGAGTCTACCCTAAGAGGGGACGACATTCACCATACATTGTTTTTTTGCTGTGGTTTTACAATCGATTGAATGTTAATGACATGATATCAGAGCTAGGCTCAAGATCTTCTCGTGGTTTCAGTCTTTGAAGAATTATTCTTCTCGTGGATTAGTCTATGCGACTGTTTTCTCATCACATATCCATCAACAACAGCAGATCTGTGCCCTGATCAAGAGTGGCCCACCACCAATCATCTTGGTTCCTTCTTCGACTGCACAGTTGTTGATCAACATGCTTTCTAGAAGATTTTGATGATTTGCTGAGAATTTTTAATCATCATCTGAGGTAGGTTTTCCCTACTTTTGCATCTTGACGACTTTGGGTATTTTTTCCAAAAACAGTTTTCATCACGACCGTCCAGTTTTGTGGATTTCTATCCAATTCCCTCCAAGTTTGGACTGCTGCTAGTAGGTTTCATCACTCACAAACAGATCTGATCTGATCTGTGATAGGGAAACTTCGTGCGGCCGACAGATTAATCCAGCCAGCATTTTCACTGTCGCCTGCTGTGTTTTTTGCACAGTGTCTGTATGTGAATCAGATCTGTGTAATTTTGGTCCATCTGGGGCATTCTATTACAACTAGGACAACTTCTGATTTGGCATTCTCTTACAACTAGGGCAACTACTCTAAGATTTGGCTACTGGTTGCTAACTGCAGGAGATTTTTTTCACAGTCTGCACCTTCTGATAGTGTTTTTTGAATACTGTTTTTAGTCGGCAGCATCTTCTCAAGTCTATTATTTTCAATTATTACTAGTCTGTTAGTAATGGAAAAATCTGAGATCGCCCTGGTTCGTTTTGATGGAAAAAATTGCACATCATGGGCCTTCCAGTTTCAAATCTACTTAGAAGGAAAAGAACTATGGGGTTACATGGATGGTTCTGAACCTAAACCTGAGGAAGATGACAAGAAGATTTCTACTCACCAATTTCACTTGGAGCTCGACATCTCCCAATTTTCTTAAGGCACCCTGTCTATACAGGAATATTACAATGAATTTCGACGACTGTTGTCTGAATCTGATGAGATCAAATTTGCAGCTGTGTTTGAAGCACTTCTACCAAAATTACTTCCCGTACAAAAAAACTAGCCATTGGAACTAGTTTCTCAGGAAACATCGTCTGGAGTTTGAGACCGTTAGATCAAAGTTAATGAGCCGGGCTCCTCGTCCTAGCTTAGATGACTGTCTTCTTGAACTTCTGCGAGAGGAACAATGTCTGGTCACCAAGACAACTCTAGAACAACAAAGATCTACTGAGGCTCCACTTGCCTATGCCATTACAACTAGACCACCTTCTCGGGACATCAGTAAAGTTCGATGCTATAACTGTAAGAAATATGGTCATTACACCAATCAATGCAAGGCTAAAATCTGTAAATACTGTAAGGCCACTGGTCACGTTATTGAAGAATATAGGAAGAAGGCTCGAAATTCTACTTCCCGCAACTATGCACCATTAGCTCCTGGTACTTACACTGTACAGTCATCTCTTAGTGTTTACATAGTGACTTCTTAATAATCTGCACACTCAGAGTTCAGTGGTTCCCTACAATTTAATTCTTCTTCACGGCCTGGTTCCTCATCACACTTTGCGTCCTCATCTCTTCTCACTCCTGATATGGTAAATCAAATGATTATCAATGCCTTGGCATCCATGAACATCTCATATACTGATTCGTCTCTTTCTCATACGTGGTACTTGGATTCTGGCGCAAGTAACCATATGGCATTTTCACCCACAAAATTACAGCATGTTGTTCCCTATACTGGTAATCTTACTGTTTAAACTGGCAATGGAGACCATCTTCCCATCACCTTTGTTGGTGATACTCCTGGCCCATTACCATTAACCAATGTTTTAGTGTCTCCTCATCTTGTTACCAATTTAGTTTCTGTGGGTCAACTTGTTGAAGATAATTACAATGTCTCCTTTTCTTTTTTTGGTTGTGTTGTGTAGGACCGGGAGTCGGGGGAAGTGATCACGAGGGGGTCTAAGCGTGGCAGACTGTTTTCCCTAGATACTTATTCAGAATAAATCTTTACACCAGTTGTTTTGTTTTTTTCTTGAGAATAATTCTCGGTTGTGGCATAATAAACTTGGTCATCTGAATGCTTCTACAATGTCTACTTTATTGAACTCTGGATTATTAAGTAAAAATATTGATTCTGTTTCTTTTGAATGTGATGCTTGTAAATTAGGAAAAAGTAAATACGGAGCACTGAATGTTTTGACTTAATTCATAGCGATGCTTGGGGCATTGCTCCTCACATTTCTCATGGCCATTTCAAGTACTTTGTTACATTCATTGATGACTATAGCAGGTTTACTTGGGTTTATCTATTGCATTCTAAGTCTGATGTTCTTAATGTATTTCAATTTTTTCTTAGCTATGTAGAAACCTATTTTTCAAAATGCATTAAAACTTTGCGCTCAAATTCAGTGGGGGAGTATGTTTTCAATAATTTTCAATCTTTCCTAAAGACTAAAGGAATTATTTCTCAACGTACCTGTCCGTATACTCCACAACAAAATGGAGTCGCGGAACGGAAGAACAGGCATCTCCTTGATGTAACTAGAACACTATTGATAGAATCATCAATACCTCCTTGTTTTTGGGCTGAAGTTCTCACCCCTGTACTACATCTAATAAACTGTCTTCCATCATCTACCATTGCTCAATTAACACCACATTTTGAACTGTTTGGTCATCATCCTGGGTTTGATCATCTAGATACCTTTGGCTGTGTTTGCTTCGTTCATCTTCCCCCCACAGAACGAACAAAATTAACTGCACAATGTTGCCGGTTGGGTTATGCCATGAATAAAAAAAGGTTTTGTTTGATATGATTCCATTGGTCGTCACATCAGGATTTCTCGCAATGTTACTTTCTTTGAAAATCAGTATTTTTTCCAAACTCACTTGGATTGTCCTCATCTATCTTCTCCTGCTATCTTATCGGGTTTTTCAGATAAAACAACTATTACTAGGTTTCATCCTGACTTTGTTTATCATTGTCGGGAAAAACCTTTCACTGCAGATGCCTGTCCTCCTGATCCTCCGCCGACAACTGGTTCCACAACTCCTTATATCTCGTGTCGTTCCTCTAAAACTTTTAGACCACCTGAGAGGTATGGATTCACCCACACTTCCTTGATGACAACCCTTTCTTCTGTCTCTATTCCAAGTTATTTGTAGGTAGTACAACATAGTAGTTGGAATTAGGCTATGAAGGTATAATTGGATGCATTGGGTTAGAATCACACATGAGACATTGTGGATTGTTCTTCAGCAGTTAAACCCATCGGTTGCAAATGGATCTACTCCATCAAACTTAAATTTGATGGCTCCTTGGATAGACACAAAGCTAGACTCGTAGCACTTGGCAACATGCAAGAATATGGGATTGACTACGAGGAGACGTTTGACCTGTGGCAAAAATGACTACAGTTCGGTTACTAAATGCTATTGCTGCCTTTAAATTTTGGTCATTATACCAAATGGATGTCAAAAATGCATTTCTCCATGGGGATCTGAAAGAAGAGGTCTATATGGGGATACCACAAGGAGTCACCTCTCCATCTTAGAAATTTGTCTGTCACTTACGGAAGTCTCTTTATGTAAGCTCCTCGGGCATGGTTCGAAACTTTTAGGGGTCGCCTATGCACAAGTGACTTTACTCAAAGCCCTTACGATCCCTCGCTTTTTCTGCAAACAATATCTACTGGTGTTACTGTTCTCCTTTTGTATGTTGATAACATTATTATCATTGGCACTGATGATGGTATGATCAAGTCTATCTAAGCTTCTCTCAGGGATTCTTTCCATGTAAAGGATTTGGGCCCCTTGTATTATTTTTTGGGGTTAGAAGTACATCAATCTCCCAAAGGTCTATTTCTTAATCAACATATATACACATCTGATCTTATTGAGCTTGCTGTTCTCCAGGAATCTTCGCCCGTTGATACTGTTAGATTGTATGGACTCAATCCATCAGTTGATGTAATAAATTGATTAATCAATAAAACCATGCTTTACTTTCATGAGATGAATGTTATTTTATTACTTTATGCACATGACCAATACATATGACATAATGGTTCATGAGTTGAACCGAGTCCCATTAGTATATTAGATGTGATATATGTATATGGATGAGATCCACATACGGGAGATATATGTCACAAATCTTATACTTAAAATATCTTCACAACCAGTGATGAGACTGGGCATCTCATCTGATAAAGTTGCAGCACTTTGATCACTATGAAATAATGTGATTTGTCTCGATCATCAGAATGGAAGATTCTGGATCAATGTGCTAGTACATTGGATGTATTGAAGGACCATGAGAAGCACCTTATGGAATTCCGTCTCAATAATAAGGTATGCTCTCATAATTCCCTAGCAATAGGCTCTCAATCTTGAGACATTAATGAACTCAAGTTTCTATCTATTCATTTGCTTTGAGTCACCAATGAGTGAGGCCAACTGTAGGTCAACACCTCGGTGTCTTGGGTATGTGGTAGTAGGACTGTGGGAACATTGAATGATCAAGAAGGAATTTATCTCTATTATCCCCTTGTGCCAATTAATGGGTTTTGTCATTAGTAAGTGTGCACCCATCTCGATTAAGAGTTAATTGGATGGTACTGATGATCATAGTGATTAATTGGGACTCAAGGATAATAAGATGTAGAACTAAGATTGGAAGAGACAGATTTATTCCAATTGATCCATGGATATTGATAGAGGGGCCTACTTGTGGTAATTGGGAAGTTTAGGGTCTTCATTGTAATTTATTCCTAAGACTGGAGTGCAATTGCATTTATATAGTGGTGTTATTTGCAATTAACTGTGGGCTCGGATTGCACATGAGATGTGGGGTCGCGTGTCCCAGTTGGAGCCAGTTTTCTATGGAATCCCTAGTGGTCCCCACGCTAGCCCAAGATATTAGAAAGATACTAATCCTATTCGAACTCTAAAAGGAAGGAATTAGGAAGTTACTATTTCTATTTGAAGTAGGACTTCTAATAGTGGTAATAGTATACTTACTAATTGTTGTGGAAGTAAGACTTCTATTTCAATTAAGACAAGAGGAGCTTTGGGAGATTATAAAAGGGAATTCACCCCTCTTGGACGTCCATAATATTATATAGTGAAAAACGTCCCTCCTCTTTGTGCAACAGTTGCACTGCTCTCTTCTCTCTTCCTCTTCTAGTTCCTTAGGGTTTCGAGTTGGGTTTTCTCTTGAAGATTCCACCAATCTTCTTGAGAAGAGATATCTAATTCGGGTCATAGCGTGGAAGGCTAAGAGGTGGTGGAGATTCTGATCTCAGTTTGTAGAGAAGTTCTACATCAACGAAAGTTATCAACTTCTCCATTAGAGCGCAACCGAGCTCCTAAGGTAAAATCTGCATCCTTGTATGTTGTGGATTTTAATGAATGCTTGTTCGTTTCTGTTCTATCTTTAAGATAGTTTTACTTACTGTATGTGATCATGAGATTGAGGGTTATGCATCCTGGATTGGGTTTTTGCCTTATGGATACTTGATCCCTGAGTCAAGTGGGTCAAAAGTTTTGAATATCTATCCACGAGGCCCACCTACTTCCAACAGATACACCTATAGAGGTCAATCTAAAATTGAGTAAAGATGATGGTGACCTTCCTAAACCACATACCTATAGGCTCTTGGTGGGTTGTCTTGTCTATCTCACCATCACTCGACTAGATATCTCCTATACTGTCAATCTTGTGAGCCAATTCATGACATCTCTTAGACACCTTCATCTGACTGCGGTCAAGCGCATTATTTGGTATTTGTTGGGCACTATCACTCGTGGTTTATATTATCCTAAGGATAATCCTCTTCAGTTGACCGCTTATGCAGACGCTGATTGGGTGGGCTGTCATGATACATGTCGGTCTACTACTGGTTGGTACATGTATCTCGGATATTCCCTAATTTCTTGGAAATGCAAGAAACAGGAGCGTGTTTCTCGATCTTCCACGGAGGCTGAATATAGGGCAATGTCTTCCGCATGTTTAGAAATCTTATGGCTACGGGGACTTCTTTCGGGGCTCGGCTTTCGTCAATCCTCTCCTACTTCATTGCATGCAGATAATACTGGGGCTATCAGGATCACTGAAAATTGTGTTTTTATTTGGGATGAATTTAAGCGTGATGTCAGTTCTTTACCCTAAGTCCCTCTTGAGCTTCATTTTGCAGATATCTTCACCAAAGGACTTCCTCGCCCTCGACATCAATTTTTGTTTACCAAATTGCTGTTATATGACTCCCCAGCATCAATTTGAGGGGGCGGTGTCAAGCAAGCCAATCTGCGTAGGCCCATCTGGGCCTAATACTTGTATTTTAGTTAAACTACAATTAATTTAGTCATAACTCATGTACAATCAGGTAGCTATAATTTAGGATTTGAATTGTATTAGGATACGATTAATAGTGTTATCAACCCTTATATATATATATATATATATATATATATATATATATGAGAAGGAGTCTACCCTAAGAGGGGATGACATTCACCATACATTGTTTCTTTGCATTGGTTTTATCATGGATTGAATGTTAATGATAGTTAATAGTAGTAAATATATATAATACTAAAAGTATTTATTATTATCATCATCGTCGTCGCCATCATCATCAAAGCTTGTTCCAATTATATTGGGGTTAGCTATGAATTTGGTTTGGTCATTCCAATCTTCCTAGGGCCAAATCCTTGCATAGGTGGTGCACTTGCTCCTATCTTTCCTTACTACCTCCATTCATGTTCTATTTGGCTCATTTCTTTCCTTGAGAGGCCATCGACCTACATAGAGAAACTTTTACTTACCATTGTTGGATAGCATTGAACATGTCCAAACCATTTCAAATGAGTCTCTCTTACTTTATCATCTATTGATGTTACTCCTAAATGCTCCCAAATACACTCATTTTTTATTATATCTTATGTAGTTTAATCACACATTCATCTCAACATTCTCATCCCTACTATCCTCGTTTTTTGCATGTGTTGTTTCCTAATTGGCTAATATAATGCTTCATAGGTTAGAGCTGGGCTAATCATTGTATTGTAAAAATCTTTCCTTTGGTATATCCAATCATAAAGCACTCTTTAAGCAAGCCTCCACTTCAACCATCTAGCTATTATCCTATGTTTGACTTCCTCAACCTCCCCATTCTTACTAATTATTGTAACAAATTATCAGATAGACATTCTTTATTGCAAATAGACATTCTTTATTGCATCTCTTAAGCTTCAATTCTCACAGTAATTACTATTCCATTGCCCATTTTCACTATAGTTGCAATCCATATATTCAATTTTTGTATGACTTATTTTAAAGATCTTGGATTAAAGATTCTTCTCATCACTCAAGTTTCACATTCACACCATCTATTGATTTGTCCATCAACACTATATCATCTGTAAACAACATACAACAAGGTACCTTCCCTTGAATATGAGCAGTTAACTCATCTATAAACAATGCAGAGAGATGAGTCAGGGAGGCGAGACCATGGGTCGGCCAACTCATTGGGTCTAGTCTATAGGCCCAACGGGACGTCCATTTATTTAGGATTATTATTAAGTTTGATTTGATTTAGATTAATATTAGTGATTTTCCTATTTTGTTTAGGCTTCATATATTAGAAAATATTTTTTCTTAGGGATCAAGAAAACTCCTCTGTATAAGGACGTTAGACCTCATTGTAATGACAATTCTTATTATCAATTAATCTTTTAGTTATGAGAGTATTCTTTTCAATTATTGTGTTTCTCCTCTTCATGAGTGTACCCCAGTGGCTGAAACCTTCTTTAGATTCGATCAATTCTTCGAGAGATTGATCGATTCGTCGATCGTGAACTCAGTCTACATCAATTGGTATCAGAGTCGACTTCTCTCCGATATTATCAAGTTATCAACTCGCCAGAGTCGAGTTTTTTCGAAGCTGGGGAGAATTTATGCACTCCAGACCATGGGTCGGCCAACTCATTGGGTCCGGTCTATATGCTATTGGAAGTAGGTGGGCATCGTTGATAGGTTTTCAAAACTTTTGATCCACTTGACTTAGGGATTAAGTACCCATAAGACCATAAACCGCATCCAGGATGCAATCCCTCTATCTCATCAATCATGTACAGCAATAAACTATATTTAGAAGATAGAAACCTGCAACAAACAAGCAACCAAAAATCTACAACATCCAGTGAAATAGATTATACCTTTGGAGCTCGGTTGTGTTTTAATGGAGAAGAAAACTTGCTAGATGAAGAAACTTTCTTTGTAAGCAACTTAGGATCTCCAAGACCTCTTAGTCTTCCACGCTATAACCCATATCAGATCTTTTCTCTAAAGTAGATGGGTGAGATCTCCTAAAGAAAACAACTAGAAACTTTAAAGGAACTAGAAGAGAGAAGGAGAGAAGGGCGTGCAACACTTGCACTGGGCGTGGATTCCAAGAGTGGGACGTCCAAGGCCCCTCTCTCCTCTTTTTATAGCTTTAAGCACCTCCTCTTTACTAATTGAAATAGAAGTCTCACTTCCACACAAATTAGTAACTTTCTACTTTCTAATTATTATAGAAGTCTCACTTCCACAATAATTAGTAACTTACTATTACCATTATTAGAAGTCTTACTTCAAATAGAAATAGTAACTTTCTAATTCCTTCCTTTTAGAGTTCAAGTAGGATTAGTATTTTTCTAATAACTTGGGCTAGCGTGGGGACCACTAGGGATTCCATAGAAGATTTGTGAAGATATTTAAGTATAAGATTTGTGACACATGTCTCCTGTATGTGGATTTCATCCATACACATATATCACATATAATATACTAATGGGACCGGGTTAATCTCATGAACCATCATGTCATATGTATTGGTTATGTGCATTAAGTAATAAAACACCATTCATCTCATAAAAGGAAAGCATGATTTTATTGATAAATATAGAAATTAATCAATTTATTACACCATTTGGTGGATTGAGTCCATACAATCTAACATATGCCCAATGGGACATCCATTTATTTAGGAGTATTATTAAATTTGATCTGATTAGGATTAATATTATTGAGTTTCCTATTTTGTTTCGGCTTATTTAAATATTAGAAAATATTGTTTCTTTGGGATCAAGCCAACTCCTCTATATAAGGATGTTAGGCTTCATTGGAATGTCAATGCTTATTATCAATTAATATTTGAGTTCTGAGAGTTTTTTATTCAGTTATGGTGTTTCTCCTCATTATAAGTGTCCTAGTGGCCGAATCCTTATTAGATTTGATCAATCCTTTGGTAGATTAATCTATTTGTCAATCGTGGATTCAGGCTGCATCAATAAGGTCTTCAAGCTGATTCTTAATGCAAACCTACGGTCACTAGAAATTCATCCGTCTCTCTCTAGGTAATTCTCATACTCGTTACTCCTTCCTTGTCCGTATCTTTTATGATCGTTCATATCTTTTATGATGTTAATATAACCTTTTCTCTTTTGTGTAAAGCTCATCTAATCGAATCTCTAGGTACCATGTTGTAGACTTTTAATAGATTGATGAAATACCATATCTTTCCATTAATTTTATAAGTGAGAAGATAGCTTCAATAGTTCACCTCCTGGCATGAGGCCTAATTGATTTTCGGACATTTGAGTGTTTTATCTAAGTGTTTGCTCCATTACTCTCTCCCATAGTTATATGGTGTGACTCATAAATTTAATCCCATGATAATTGGTGCAACTATGTATTTCTCCTTTGTTCTTGTATGTTGGTACTGCAACACTTATCCATTCATCCGACATATATAATTTTGTCCTTATTATATTGTTACTATTCATTAAAACCTTTTGGTTGTTGCTCTTTATACATCTGATATGATCTAAGTCCGTATTTTTCCTTTCCTACATTTTTGCAAGCTTAAAAATATCTTTTCCTCCTCTTGTTCCCAACATATTATATAGGTCATCATATGCTTTGGACCTTGCATTACTTGCTACTTCTTAGCTTCTTTCTTTGTCATTTTAATAGAAATTTTATAATTCTTTATATTCCCAGTCCCTTGCCAGATTTTATTGCAACATCTTTTCTATCGAATAACTTCCTAAGTTTCTACACTACACCATTTTTTTTTATCATAATGTTTTTCTATCCAAACATCTCTTTTATAATCCTTCTTGATACAATTAGCCATTTGGTTCTACATCATCGTAGTTTCTCCCTTCAAATTCTATTCTCCCCCACCTTATTGATCACTTTATAGTTAAATGTTATTGTTCTTTCGCCCTTCAAGATTTCTGACCTTGTTTTAGGGCACCATTTAACAAGTCGGTCATGCTTTCTAAGGACCAAAAAGTCAATTAGGCTCCTATTAGATTACTCTTATAGGTAATTAAATGCTCCTTGATCTTTTTGAAATGGATATCTGCTATTATGGGACTAAAAGTATATATAATTTCATAAAATGTAGTGATTTTATGAAACTTCAGTTTCTCCAGATTTTAACCCGTTTTTGTCGTACCAGGAATAAAATTCTGTTTTTACCTTGGTATTTTCATAGTACCTGAGCTCTTTCAAATGCTTCTGCAGCAGAAAATCTTTTGTTATGGCCTCAGGAGCCTGTGCTCGTACAGCGATTGTAGCATAATTGCATTAGGTGTCATAGTAAATGATAAAGAATTTCTACAGAGACGTTGGTCCTTTTGGTTCATTAATCTGAACCATTCATTCAATCACTGAATCGCATGGTGGTTATGGCCACAATTTGTGACCGTCTGATCAATGTTGAGTAGCTGAGAGCAACATGCTTTGTTTTTCACAGGGTTTGTTTAGTTGTAGTTTGCCTCATTAACAAAACAATAACTTGCCTTCATATTGTGCATGCAAGGGATGTAACAGGTCTGGTCAGACCAGGGGAAGAATCTTGTTGACGGATCTGAGATTTTTTTTCCTTAAAGATGATGGTTTTGTTCTGTATCTGGATCCAATTTCACCTATTGGATCTGTATCTTGCATCAAGGGAAAAACAGATGATCGGATTTTTGGATCCACGTGCTCAAACGGGCAGTGACTCAAAAGTAAATTTGTTGTGAATACACGTTTGAGCTCTCAAAATGGCAGTATGATTCAAGTTATGTAGTCTCAGAAAACCTTAGTTTTGGGTCCAAATCTTTTTTAGTTTTATTTTTTTCCCCTAACGAGGGTGTCCGGCCTCTTCGAGAACCGACCATTGGGTAAGTCACGCTTCTGCTTGGGCAAGTGACCCCAGGGAGAGCGCAAGTTCGAAAACTGCAACCTCCGATTCCTGAGCATGGTAGCCAATTGTTTGGGATCCAAATCATTAGGGTGGAGCACACATTTAAGTTTTGATCTGAATACTTGAGGATCCTATATGCATGGATAGGGATCCTTTTGTCTCTTGATTCTGAAAGAAATAAAGAAAAAGAAAAAAGAAGAAGAAATGCGCCAATTTTATATCTTGTTTTCTTGGATGCAGTGACTTAATGTGAGGCAAACGATTTGGTACATTGCATTGATGGTTGCCTGCCTGGTACCCAAGTCCAAATCATTAAAAGGAGACCCGGTGACACGAACCAGGTTCCAGTGAAGGACCGCATTGAGTTAAATTAGTTAAGTCCCGCACCAAACAAAGCCTACTGGGACCTTGAGTCGAAACTTTCTAGTCCATATGCGAGGAATAATTATTGTCTTGTAGAATAATTCATTTAATCTAAGGGGCAGTCATCAATCGCTTAACATTCTGTTTCCACTTTAGTCAACAGTCATATTGATTGTAGTTGTTGTAACTGAGCCAACTCTACACTTTGTTTCTCTGATATAGCACCCAAGTAACAAAATCCATGACACCTAGTCCCAAGTGTTATATATATATATATATATATATATATATATATATAGGGGGACATTCATGTGCATCTATCCCTCACCATAGGGTGAGGGCACTTTCCCTTTTTGCACATGAAGACAAGGAAGTGTACTTCACCCTATGTATTTTAAAATTCACTTTTGTACTTGAAATTTTCCATTTCTGGAAGTGTCCCTCACCCTATGGTGAGGGATGGATGCACTTGAATATTTCCCATATATATATATATATATATGTGTGTGTGTGTGTGTGTGTGTGTGTGTGTGTCCCTCACCATATCACCCTATGGTGAGGGATGGATGCATGTGTGTGTCCCTCATCCTATCACCCTATGGTGAGGGATGGATGCATTTGAATATTTTTCATATATATATATATATATATAAAGATATTTACTAGTTCACCTATGCTTTCCTTTGACGGATTATGGTAACAACTTTCCCTTCTAGCACTTCTTAACTAAGCAGTAAGAATTAAGAAATCATATTCAGAGTCCATAAAAATAATAATAATAATAATAAAAGAAAAAAAGGAAAGGAAAGGAACAAGACATCTAGGGTGCCATCCTGAAGGAACCTAAAAGAAAGAAATGTTGTTGTGTTCTGCATGGGTTCAATACGTAATAAAAGCAAAACAAATTCTAGAGCTTGTGCACGCAAGCCAGTGAAGATGGGAATTCATGGGCTGGGCTGGACCGGGCTGAGGCATATACAGACTCACCCGAATTTTAGAAACTCAGGCCTGTATTTGGGCTGAGCCCAGTTCAAGCTGTAAATTTTAGTCCCAAGACCGCCTATTTAGTCAATCGGCTCGGGCTGTATGATGTATGGGCTTTCTAGTAATTGTTTGGGCGAACTATCACTAAATTATAAGCATTCCATATTCAGGCTGGACCAGGCTTTTGGCTTTCTATAAGTGAACCCAAGCTCGGCCCACTTATTAAATGGACCCAAATTATATATAGCCCTGTCCATGAACACTCCGATCTTAAGATGCCACACATGGCCACATAGTAAAGCTACCAGCCTGACACAGCTAGTGCGGTGGCACTGAACAGCCTGCATAGAGAGAATGAGCATTGACCCTCTCCATGTACAGGGCAGCCATAGATCAAATACCCCATTTGAGGACAGTGCCAGAGAACCTAATAGATGACTTCAACCATATTATACAGAAGCATCTTAACAAAAAAAGAAGAAACTTGAGGATTAGCTTCGAGTATGGATAACAGATCAAGCCATTATCTTGATGCTTCGTTGCGGTCCAGTTTTAAATCAAAGATACAAGTGTGCTTAGACTTGTCTGCAGTTTGTTTTTTCTGTGATCATTGACACCAAGATCCAATGATGACAAGTATAAGATCATGGGTAAATTAATAGATCACTCTCCATGCCTAGGTAGAAAAAAAATTAAAAAAAAGCATATATATGACCTATTTGTGCCACTCTAAACCATCATATGGTGCTTTTACTTCTCAAAGCAAGTGTTAGCTATTTTAAAACCAAAGGCCAAGCTATTTGGGATCTCATCTTGGCAAAGTCTGAAGCTTAATTGGCATGTTGAAAGGAAATGTCAAGGATGGCATGCTAAACTCCTGCACCAGCTGGTCGCAAAATACTTGTCCAAGCAGTTACATCATCTATACCACAATATTGGATGACCTTTTCCCAATTCTCTCAATACCACATTGCAAAAATTCAAGGTATACAAAATAGATTCTTATGGGCAGGTAAAATCCAAGAAAAGACATGGGTCCCTATTGCCTGGGTAAAAAACAACACTACCTGCGAGGGAGTTCTGGGGCTTATCTTCTTCTTCTGCTTCTAATCTTTTTTTTCTTTTTTTTTTTTTTTTAATTTTTTTATATTTATTTATTTATTTATTATTTATTTTACTTGGTTGGCCTAGTGGCCAAGACATTGGAAGTAAAGGGCTTCCAACAGGGTTCAAAACCTACTGGGAGCTATGGGAGCGGGTGCCTTATCCACAAGGCCACCCCTCGATTCCCGGGAGTTCTGGGACTTAGAAACCTGAAATTACTGAACAGTGTCATCATAGCAAACACCACTATGGAGATTTATGCAAAATCCAACTGCTCTTTGAACACTTCCGATAAGTCATAAATAGCACCAAGACAGCTCCATACCGGAATATCAGACAAAACCAAGAGGCTCCCTTTTTTGGAATTCATTGATGAAGCGCACAAACATCATTTTT
The DNA here is from genome assembly GCA_028538565.1 of Umbellularia californica. Classification (NCBI taxonomy): domain Eukaryota; kingdom Viridiplantae; phylum Streptophyta; class Magnoliopsida; order Laurales; family Lauraceae; genus Umbellularia; species Umbellularia californica. The sequence goes on along the minus strand of JAPQWN010000005.1, from coordinate 33,680,613 downwards.
GATAATCTAAAATGAGTAGTGGGCAATATTGCGTTTACTAAGTGTTGTGAAATAGATTTGGATAGCATGCACATGGAGCGGGAGAAATGAGAATACTGTGGCTACTCGTTGGAATGAAATCCTGTTGGGAGACCTTAACTCAGCTGTTATGCCCCAGTTTCGTAAAATGGGGATTATGCGTGAGATTATGAGTCAATTAAAATTGTTCTATTAAATCAGTACATGGCCCTCAATCATTGTCCCATAAAGATCGAAGTCCGCGATGAGGTATAGATATTTCCTCCGTTCATCCAAAATATTGCAGAAGCTTCATAATTTAAAAAATTACATCAATAGTAAACATTTAGGAGTAACATCAGTTATAGTCAAAGTTTAACATTTGTACAAAAGCGTTTTTATAAAAAAACGGCCACTACGAAAACCTGGGCCAACAAAAAAAAAAAAAAAAAAATTCCCAAAAGGGAGAACTATCCATGTAGGCGTGAAGGCATCAAGTGGGGTTAGAACGACTACACTATGTCATCCACACATCACTCGTGGAAATCATTAGGCTGATTTGCCATAACTTCCTCCGTCTCCTCTATGGGATCTGTGAGCTCAGTACCTATGCACCAAGAATAATATCATTAGGCTACGAGAGTCGGCAAACAGATATATATAAACGACATTAGATTCGTAGTAATAACCATAGTTGAAAATAACATGATCATATGAGTCTCAGTGCATAACGAGTCATAAAGAAAGACCTAAACAAAACATCTCGACAAATAGGTGATCCACATAGGCTAATTACCATGGGATAGTATCACTGCCCTCCCCACTCGCACCAAGTAGTGGTGGAGAGAATGCACAGGAGAATAGCCCAGTTAGAAAGTGATGCCTAGGGTAACAAACATCAAAACCCTACAGCATTGGTATCCGATGGTGTACATCCATCCGAAATTATCAATCTGTAGTTTTACAGAAAAAAGTTCTATCATAGTGGTGCCCCAGCTGTGTCAAAAGTTACAATTGAGTGGTGCTTCACGTAAAGAGTCCTAAAAACATACATTAGTGAGGGGCTAGGCTTCTCTTGTGTGAACAAGATTCGTTGAAATGAAAGAGGAACTACCCTCATCAATCAATCAGTCCAAGCCAATTCCAAATAGACAAGCGATTCATCAAACTGTCATTGGTAGTCATCTCCAAAACCTTAACGACCAAAGCCACCTAGTCTCAACACTTTAGTCAAACCCCAACAAAGATACGGATTACAAAGGGGATCCTAAGTCCAATCCATCTAAGTTTTTTATATGATCCCTCAACACAAGTACATTGCTAAAGAAAATGTTAGCGAAATGTATACATCAGTACCAAAAGGTACAATTCAAAGTCATGGAGGAATCATGATCCAAACCTAGGTTGTCCTCGAAGTACCGTACATCACTATTTGGTCATTGGAGGAGATGAGATCTATGATACCCCAACAATCCATCTTAATGCATATTCAAGTGAAGGGTGTTACGTCCCCAAAATTACAACTAGGGAATGACGTGAAAAATAAGAATAAACATTCATTTTCCTGTGTTTAATGCAATACAAGCTTCTAAATATTGACCCACAAAATTTTAAAACATGGTGAGTCATAATAAAATCTTTGTGGAAGAATTAAATCAATTGATATCAATATCCAAAATCCAAACCAACACATAACCAACTAAATATTTTTGAGGTTAAAGTTTTCAAAATAACCTAAACAAAACAACTAAATAAAATTAGGTTCATTATGAAGAATTTGCTACTAAAATGGTCTCTATGATAAAAGTCACTCGTACAGACTTAGATAGCTCCGTAGCCATCTTCGACTCTCCACTCGGGTTCATCAACTGGCTCAAATGCTTGAAACGTTTGATCCTCCTCCTTCTCCACGGTAGGGTAGGATCGGTACCTTTGCACTAATAAACAAGGTAAACAGCAAGCACTAAAGCGTAATTTATAAATAAAATACAAGATCAAGATAAGTAATGACAAGTAATGATCATAAGAGAATAACAACCGTGACAATGACGAAAAAAGCGTATAACCTAAATTCAATTTACACAATAATGCAATACAATAATCACACAGAAGCAATGCCACTGCTTTGAGTGGTTAGCCCTAACTATCTAAATCACGTCAGCGGTGATAAATTGATTGATAATCCGGAATACCGGTCAAACAATCAATTCGGATATTACAGCATCTGCACACATCGGTGATCAGTCGCCCAATTACAACTGCAGTCGTTCAATTATGACTCAATCGATGTACATATATATACATATCATAATAGAATAAACCTAGTGATTTGTAATGCTCTGACACAGAAACCTAGGTCAAAGTGAAGGGCTGGCTGCAGAATAATCTACAATCAAATTCTGATAAATCATTCGAATAAACCTCTACAATATCTCAATCGATTGCCAAGCCACATCATAGTCTATATCCAATCCATGTATGGTATGCAACTAACAAACAAACATCAATCTCAATCATGTATGCAGACCCGAAGGTCAAAGAATAATTACAAGCCAATCCTAAGGTCAAACATAAGGTCTCGTACCCAACAACCATAGGAATCTCTAAATAGAGAAAAGATTAATGCATTCCTTCTCAATCAATGGTACATAGACCCAATTAAGGGTTTTCCAATAAAGATGAGTTGAGCTCGAATCCACTAGGATTCCCCAAGGTCATACAAGGTACTAAACCCCACATTGGTAAGATACAGTGTGCCCAGACAGTATTTACTTGGTCCAATGATCCAATTAATAGAGTTAAATTTTTTTTTAACACATTAAAAACCAAAGATATCATTTAATATTTAATTTGTAAATGATAATGATAAATAACAGCCTTAGTTTATAATTTTTAGAAAACCTAGGGATCACATCTTAGTGTATTTCCACGAATATAAATCTTAAGAGACCAATGGGTTCATTAAAGACTAAGGGTCTTTTTTTCTAAATTCTAGAAACTATGAGGTAGGCATGGAAATACTTTGACAACATTTAATGTTTGTCACATGGGCATTCTCTCTCTTCCAATACCTACTGAGGTCAAAACTGTGCCCTCCCCCTTCACTACAGAACCCTTTAGTCCGCATAGAACCCGGTTCCAGGAAGAGGTGGGCTTCACGTCATGCCTAACTAGGACATTTGGATAGTGGGCCATGCTCCAAGATTAACCACACTAGCAGAGTTGCCCAAACAAGTACGGACATGAGAATGGACCCGATCTCTGATCAGATCAAACAATGGGTCCCACCACAGATTAAACACATATAGGGCATCTCAACAGAGACTCATGTATTGCAACAGGTGTCCATCAGGCATTGTCCATCAGGCATTGTCCATCTGGGATGTCTGGATAGTGGTAATCCATGGTAATATACTCTGAAATTCTTACCAACTATGTGTAAGACCCCGACCCGAGTGACTCGATTAGTGGTAATTAAGTGGTGTGTTAGTGCTAAGCTTGATTAGTGGTTTTGACTAAGCTTGGATTAGTATAGTTCTTGATAGCTTTGGAGAATTATTTGTAGTGTCTTGTGTTTAGTGGGACCCTTTAGGGGTTTCCTTTTTGATAGTCTTGCTAGCTTTGGAGGTTACTTGTTTTCCCCTAATTCTTGTCTTGATCCCGTTTTACTTATTTTGTCGATCCCTACAACTTTCATGTTGAGCCCGTGACCGTCCGGAACCCCGAAGCCCGATCTTCTTGCTTTGAGGGCAAAACAGTCTTTTTACATGAAATCTGTACCCAACACTCGATATCCCCGAAACCCGCGAAACATGTGCTTTTCTGAAACTAGATATTTCGACGATCACTTTTCTCTTCTTCGTCGATTTCATCCGAGGTCCCGAGATTTGTGATTTCAGCCTCCGAAGACTTTCTAGTGGTGGAACCCACACTCATTGCTTTATATAGAGAACTCTTTCCCTCCATTTCCCTTTTTCCAGCACAAGCTCAAGAACAGCCTAGGGTTTTCTTTCTCTCTTCTCTTCTTCTTCTTGCTTCCTCATCCCAAGTCCCTACCAAACCTTACACAAATCAAGATTGAACTTCACCCTCTTCTTCCTCACTACTAGAGCTACTCATTGATACCATTTGTGGAAGGATCTACTCAACTCAAGACCCTCATTGAGCTCACCTTGTCCATTTGAAGAGCTTCCAAGTGAGTTTTCCCTCCTATTCTTTTAGATTGGTAACCTCTTAGCCATAGAGGAGCTCTATTTCTATTATTGTGAGTCTCTCTTCTTGTTTCTTGGTTTGACCCATTTTAGGGTTTGTTTTTTTTGGGGTTTTTGGTGTAGCTTGGTATTTGGCTTGGAAGAGTGGATTAGAGCTTGGATTTCTTGATTTAGAGACCTTGAGGCAAGTGGATGTTTAGTTTTAAAAGTGATTTCCATGATCAAATGTTTGTATTTATTGTATCATTTATGATGAGCTTTTACTTGCATTCATGATGCTATTAAATGCTTTTGAAAAGAGTTGGTAAGCATCCTTATTGTCTTGAAACATGATTTCTAGCTTTTGGTTTCATCTATTGTCTTTAAATCATGGATTGTAGTTTTGGTTCATCTTTTGTGCAATGCCTAAGTGAATCCTTTTGATGATGGTTGTCTTCTTCTCTTGGTGATTGTATGGATGTCAAATGGGGAATGAAAGGAATGGGTTTGGGAAAAAGGGAAAGCATGAATCTGAACCCAGGGAAGAAATTCCCGTGACTGGCGGTCAGCTCCGCGGTCATCCAGCGGCTAACCGCCGTGTCCATCGACGGCTAACCGCCATCCAACCGCTTAGTTACGGTCACTTTTCCCGAGAGCTGAAATCTCGCGGTCAGCTCCACGGTCAGCTAGCGGCTAACCGCCTAATCCATCAGCGGCTAACCGCCAGCCAACCGGATTGTAGCGGTTGCATTTCCAGAGAGCTGCAATTCCACGGTCAGCCTCACCGTCAGCCAGCGGTTAACCGCCGTATTAGCTGGCGGCCAACCGCCATCTGACCGCAAGGTGACCGAAATTCCCTGAAATTTTTATGAATAAAGAAGGATTGAAGGGATCTTTCACCCCATTACTTGTGAACCTTTCTGAGAGCAATGGGCACCGCTCACCTGGGATCGTGTTTGAAGCCTAGGTGAAGTGTTTGTTGGTAGTACGTTAGAGAGAGAAACTACATCATCGAAATTCATTTAAGCATTGAGGCTGCTATAGTGTATAAGGAACCCGGAATGTCTCCCAAATTCAAAGAGTACCAAGCTTCCTTTATTATACGGACATACGGGATCCCTATCCACTTGGATTAGTTTTAACCCGACATTGCCTTGGCTTTTCAAAGTATACTCGTACCGTTTTGCCAGTCTTGATATACATAACAGACTTGATATGATAGCTGTGCCTTGAGCACCCGCGTCCTGCCCGGATATAGTCTTGTACTTGATCTATTTTACACCTGTCTTGATTTCCATGTTTTGACCTGATTTCTTGTACATGACTCATAAGCAAAAACCTTGAGGCAATATTGGGCCAGAGCTTTGTAGTGCGAGCCCACGAGCCAAAAAGAGAACATGCTTACATGTACCTGTTTTATTTACTTGCATATAACCTATGAGTCGGCACCACTAAGCTTGGATGCCTTGTTAGTCTGATCAACTGACTAGGTGATCCCCCTCTTGTCTTGCCAACTGCAGTTTGGGTCCTGATACCGTAGATTGCTACTGTGGTTCCTGATGCCCGGCTCGCTACCGTGGTCATGTCTAGTATATAGTATATATGGATATGTATTTCGTTGTATCTCCTCACTTCGGTGACTGAGGTCAACGCCTTGACTTGCTTGCTCTATCACTTCGGTGATAGAGGATTTAGCCTGGTGTGGTTGCCATCTTGCTCGTTTCCCGATTTCCTTGGTTACCCTTACTTGTTTTACCTTGCATATATGTTTTTAACGAAATGATGCATTTACTCATGAAAGTATTATTTAGACAGGTTCAATTGTTTCCATGGCAAATGTTTTATCACTAAGTGTTCATATCTTTTCATCTACCTGCCAGACCGTCGTGTCTGACCCTTTGCTTTGGTACTCAGGTCCCGTTGTCGGTTATCCCGAGGAGGAGCCAGAGGAGGCGGTCGGAGAACCGCAGCCGCTAGTTGAGTGGCGTGCTGACGATGTTATGTAAACATCGGGCTGCCGAGCTGCGAAACATTTTGGGGGGATTGGTTGGATAGTTTTCTGGTGGTCATTGTTTTGTATATTGGCCTTTATTGGCCTCTATTTTTGGGAATTGTAATTAACTGATCTTCTGATTAAACTTGAATATGTAATTCTGGGTTATGCTTTAGGACATTGCTCATTCTGATACTCATATTCAAATGTAATCAGCCTTGATATTTGGGAAATGAAATACATGCATGATTTACCATACGCTTCCGCAATTATACTAACTGGTTATGTGTGTTGGAATATCCTCACCGCGGACACCTGTGGGAAATCACGTGCACGGGTAATGAGTGTTCCTTTGTTAACCCGTGTACGCTTGATCATAAACATACCTTTAATTATTGTCATCACCCCATATGATTATATCATTGGCTTCATCACAATTAGTCCCGATCCCGGATTTGGTCCGCGGACCCGGTCCGGGGGTCGCGACGCTATGGATCTTGCAATTTATTATCCTTGATCTTCTGTATAAAGAAAGGCTTAGACATTGACATATTGGCTAACATTACACCATTCCTTAGTGGTTGTAGATCTACTCCCAACTCTTCGAACTGCTGAAAGTCCAACATTTGAAGGATCGGTAAAAATAGTGAAACTGCCGCTTCCGGATGGTAAGGTAAGGACAAGTGCTATAGTCAATCTCGTTTTTAGCTCTTGGAAGCTAGCCTCACACTGGTTTGTCCATGCTTATGGTACATTTTTCCTGGTCAGCTTCGTCAATGGTGACGCAATCGATGAAAATCCTTGAACAAATCTTTGGTAATACCCTGCCAATGCAAAAGAACTTCTGATTTCTGCCGCACTTATTGGTCTTTCCCAATTCACAACTGCTTTGATCTTAGCCGGATCCACTGACAACCCTTCTTTTGAGATGATGTGCCCAAAAAATGCTACCTATTCAAGACAAAATTCGCACTTACTGAGCTTCGCATACAGCTCGTTGTCTTTTAGAAGTTGCAGTGTTATCCTCAACTGCTCTTCATGTTCTTCCCTGGTCTTGGAGTACACTAAAATATCATTAATAAACACCACTCTGAACTGATCCAAATACTGTGCAAATATTTTGTTTATCAATGCCATGAATATCGCCGGTGCATTAGTCAATCCAAATGGCATCACTAGGAATTTATAATGTCCATATCTTGGACGGAAAGCTGTCTTCGGTACATCTGACTTTCTAACTCTCAATTGATGATAACCGGATCTCAAGTCAATCTTCGAAAAATAGGCAGCACCTTGTAACCGATCAAACAGTTTATCTATCCTTGGCAATGGATATTTGTTCTTGATGATCACTTGGTTCAATCTCCGGTAATCGATGCACATCTTCATCGAACCATCTTTCTTTTTGACGAACAAAATTGGAGCTCCCCATGGCGAAATGCTAGGTCTAACAAAACCTTTGTCTAACAATTCTTAATATTGTATATTCAATTCTCCTAATTCCACCGGAGCCATCTCATATGGTGTAATATAAATCGGAGCAGTCCTTTGTAATAACTCAATAGTGAAGTCAATTTCTCTGATGGGTGGCAATCTTGAAATATCTTTTGGAAAAACGTCCGGAAATTCCCAAACAATAGTGATCTCCTCTGCCTCTTAGGACCATTTATCCTTCGTGATAAACTCCAAATAAGCTTCACATCCGCTTTTCAAAAGTCTATCAGCCTTCAATACTGAGATAAACCGTACACGAAGATTCATCTTCTCTCCCTGAAACATCACTCTTGTTGGTGTCTCCTCTAGCCTAAATGTGAGGGTTTTATGGAAACAATCCATCGTGGCATGATACCTTGCCAACCAATCTATCCCTACGATGATGTCGAAGTCATGCATCTCCAATAAAATGAGATTTTCAGGTAACACCACTTCTCCCATCTTAATTGCACAACTAGGGTAAAAAGTTCTGCACACAACTTGTTTACCTACTGGAGTAGCCACGATCAAATAAACTCAAGTTCTCTAGCATGCACATCAATTAACTTAGAAAATTCAGGAGTTAGAAATGAATGTGTACAGTCAGGGTCAAACAAAACCTTAGCTTCAAATCCATAGACAAGGAATGTACCTTCCACTACCTTGCCTGTAGCTTCTGCATCAACCCGATTGACTGCATAAACTTGTCCTCGCTGCTGTGGCCTGTTTTGAGGTTGCTGCTACCTGCCTTGTGGTGCATTCTTATTTTGTTATAGAGGATGCTGATTCTGATTCTGTCCTTGCCGACGGGCATGTTGCTGTTGCTGGGGTCTATACTGCTGCTGTGGTGCTTGTTGCTACTGTGGCCTTGCTTGATTCTGAACCACTGGTGCGTTCTGAGGTGGTGTTGGACGCTGTGCTGCTTGTTGTTGATTCTGCCTATTACCTTGCCCATTGGGTCTAGGGCAATCCCTCATTTGATGATTCATCGAACCATACTTGAAGCATGCGCCAGTTATGGTACGACATTCAGCACTCACATGATTTTTCCCATAGTGGATGCAAACCAGGGGGTTCTGAATATTCTGCTCTTACCTTTGTCTTTTGTTCTGCTCGTTCCTCTGCTGGTGAGCTTGATTCTTTCCCTGAATTCTGAGGATCTTATTGTTCAAATTCTCAAACTTATAAGCCCTTTTAACAGCCTCTTCAAAGGTTGCAGGTGGCACAATCCCCATAACATTCTTCTCTATGATCGGGCTAAGTCCTTCAAGGAACTTAGTTATCTTCTTCTCAATGGTGTCTATTAACTCTGAAGCATATTTGGACAACCTCTCAAACTTGGTGAGGTACTCAAGAACTGTCATGTTTCCTTATACGAGCTGCTGGAATTCAATTGCCTTCTGCCTCTTGACATGTACAGGTACATACTTGTCACCAAACTATTTCTTGAAATTGTCCCAAGCCTTTGCATCTGCCACTGTCCTATACTCTGCCTTGATTTTCTTCCACCAAATATCAGCTAAACCCGTGAACATAGACGATACAAGTGACACTTGTTGTTTTCCCGTGCATCGAAAGACTTCATAAATGTTCTCTGTGTGCTCTAGCCAATCATCTGCAGCTGATGGGTCCTCTGTTCTGGTAAACTCTTTTAGACCTCTCTACCGAAAATGCTAAACAAAGCATTAGGATCGTTCTCCCTTTGATTGATAACAATATGTGTGCCTAGTGGTTGAGCTGGAACCAGTTCAGGCATCCTTTCTAACACTTCCAACAATTGCCTTTGCATCTGTGTCATTTCCCTTGCATGATCTTCATTTTTCTTGGCCATTTGTTCCTGCAGCCTAGCTTGATTCTCATTTGCCTATGCTTGTAGCCTTATGGGATTCTCATTAGCCTAACGCTGTTGATCAAACATAGCCTGCATCATTTGTTGAAACTGATTTTGCATAGTGAGATCAGGAGTTTTTTCCTCAAGTGGTCCTGTTTGATCACTACTGCTTGCAGTGGGATTACCATTCACAGGTCGCTTACGAGGTGGCATATTGCTGCAAAACAAGGTGTTAGCACATAATAATCAAATAAAGGGTCACACATTGCTCACACGATTCTAGTTAACGAAAGTCTAACGAATCCTCGCCACGTCCTTAGGATTTCTAGTTTCTTTTAATTGCCCAAAATATGTCTCGCTCTCATACCAGTCTGTCGTGACCCCGGACCGGGTTACCGACCTAATCCAGGATCGGCGATTGAAATAATAATGCCATGCCAAGTGCATTGGTTTATTTGGCTATTACATACACGGATTAAGCAAGGTTATAATACCATCCATGCACGTGATTTCCCACAGGATTCTGCAGTGAGGATATCACACACACATATCATTCTCATTCAAGATGTTGAAGCGTGTAGGAAACCAAGTTTGTAGTTCCATCCCATAAAACAAGACTGATGACGCAAGTGTATACAACATGATGTCAGAGTGAGCAATGATCATTATAGCATTTCCCCCAAAAGGGTAAAGTTAAATGTTTATACAAAAGAACAATTAATTAATCACTTCCCAAAAATAAAGGCCAACAAAGGCCAATACAACCAAAAGAATTCCCAAAATGTTAGTCACTATCCCAAAAAGAAAGTGTTTCACAGCTCAAGGCTTGACTGAATGTCTAAACGACATTGTCAGCTTGCCATTCCCCTACTTGTTGCTGCTCTTTGGCCGCCTTCGCAAGCTCCTCCTTGAGGTAGACAACATTTGGACCTAAGTACCAAAGAGTGGGTTAGACACGACGGTCTGGCAGGTGGGTGAAAAGATATAAACAATAAAGTAAAGTAAATGTCACCTTAGAAAACATTGAAACCTCTTAAACAATAAATTTCATGAAAGAAGATGCATCATATATTAGAAAATACATATGCAATATAAAAACATGTAAAGGTACCAACGAATAGGAAACTGGTAAGATGGCATCCACACAGAGCTAAATCCTCTATCACTAATATGATGAGAGCACATCGGGGCATTGGTCTCAGACACACGAAGTGATGAGAGTCAACGAGATATAGAAATATATATAACTATACGGGACCACAGTCGCGAACCGGGTAACGGGACGGGACAAGATCTAGGCTACAGCTGGCGGGAGCGGGAGGGGGACCTCTAAGTCGGTGGATTAGCCCGATAAAGTCATCCAAGCTTAGTGACTCATAGGTCAGATGAAAGGAATCGGGACATGTACAAATGTCTATATGATGTAAAACACATAATCGGGTTAAACGGGCTGCCCATTAGCACAAGCATAAACGGGGTTGGCAAAATGCTAAAAATGCAATTTCAGTATTTCTGGGGCATGACTAGTCATATATCATGAAGTTTGAAGAGTACATGCAAAATTCAGGTAAAAATAGAACATCAATGGATTTCCGTAAATTCCCGGACTATATATTAAGGCTTCAAGATTTAAATCAATGTGTATAAGGGTCCCTTACGCCGGTATTGCTATTGGCTTGGTACTCTCGAGGATTAAAGGCATTCCAAGTCCCTTATACAAATTGACAAGTCCCACTGTCGCGACCCCGGACCGGATTACCGACCCAATCTGGGATCGGGAATAATTAAAGGAGTGATGAATGGTAGCAATGCCACAATGCGTATGTATATATATGTTTGATGGACCAATACATCCACGGGTCATTAAAGAATATGACACTACCCATGCACGTGATTTCCCACAGGTGTCCACGGTGAGGATATCACAACAACATAATATTTGTTTGAGTGCGGAAGCGTGTAGTAAATCAAATCCGTAAATTCATTCTAACATAATGAGAATGGCAACACACAAACAACTTGAGTCAGAGTGAGCAATGATCATAGGTATTTCCCATAAGTAAAGTTAATTGTTTACACAAAAGATCAATTAGTTTTTACTCCCCAAAAGAATAAAGGCCAACAAAGGCCAGTACAACTCAAGATATAAACCCCAAAAGAATAGTTAGCCAAAATCCCCAAAATGTGTCGAATCTCGAGGCAACCGAATGTCTACACGACATCATCGGCATGCCACTCAACTAATCCCTGCGGTTCACCAACCGCCTCTTTGAGCTCCTCCTCAAGATAACCGGTAACTAGACCTGAGTACCAAAAAGTGAGTCAAACAAGACGGTTTGGCAAGTGGGTGAAAAGATATAGCAATAAAATAATAAATAAATTTACCTTGGAAAACATTTAAACCTGTTTAAACAATAATTTCCATAAAAGAAAAGAATCATTTACTGGATAACAAATAAGCAATATAAAACACATAAGGTATCTAAGGAATCGGAAACTAGCAAGATGGCAACCACACAAAGCTAAGTCCTCTATCATCGAAGTGACAAGAGCATATTGAGGAGTTGGTCTCAGTCACCGAAGTGGGGAGACTCAACGAAAATATACATATAATAATACCGGACGGGACCACGGTAGCAAGTCGGGTATCGGAAATCACGGTAGCGAGCTGGATATCGGGAACCATGAGAGCGAGCCGGGTATCGTGACGGGACCACGGTAATAAATCGGGCATCGGGATCCAAACTGCAGCTCGCGGGATGAGAGGGGGACCTCCAAGTCGGTGGATCAAACCGACAAGGTCGTCCAGGCTTATAATGCAATTAAATAACGGGGCGGGACGGGGTGCTCGAAGGCACAAATGTCAATTCAATGTCAGGAATGCACATCGGGATTAGCAAAATGCTACAAATGTAATTTTAGTGTTTTTGGGAGTAACAAATTATAAATCATGGATTTCGGGAGTGCATATCAAAATTTAGGGACAATGGAATAAAACTGAGCTTTCAAAATCTCGGGACAAGTATCGAGATTCGAGGTTAACTCAAGATGAATAGGGGTCATGTATGTCGATTTCAATATAGACTTGGTACTCCTTGAGTTTTAAGATACCCGAGCGCCTTATACACCTTAGTAATTTCGAAACTACACCGAATCTTTGTGATGGCATTTTCTCTCTCAAACGGACCTCCAACAAACCTATTCCCATCATTTAAACATTTCATTTCTGCTCCAAACATACCCCCAGGTGAACAGTACCCATCGCTCCTTGAAAGGGGTTCACAAGCGATTGGGACAGAAATCCCTCCTTTTCTCTCCATTTCAGGATTTTTGGGTGAGGTCGGTTACCTAGCGGTTAGCCGTCGATAGATTCAGCGGTTAGCCACTGGCTGACCGCGAAATTGACCGACAGGATGCAGTATACTGGAATTGTAACCGAACTGGGTTCGGTTAGCCGTCAGTCACCAGGCGGTTAGCCGACAGGTGACCGCCAGCTGACCTTCCCCTTTCAGAATAGAATGCAACTCTCTGGAATTGTGACCGAACTTGGTTCGGTTAGCCTCCAGTCACCAGGCGGTTAGTCGACAGGTGACCGCCAGCTGACAGCCCAGCTGCGGGAAATTTACATTGAGTCCAAATTCGAGCCTTTTCTTCATCCAATCAGTTTTCTTCATTTCCCATTCATTTCCCTGCAATAAAATGAGCTAAAAATCTCCTCCAATTCATTATTAACACTTCCCTATCAAGGCTTCTATAAGCATTAATCCAATCACCTTCTCCTTCAACCCATTCAACCATAAAAGAAAGAGAAATCCACCAATCACAAAGACTCATTTAAGCTACAACGAAGAGAGAAATAAAGACTATAAACCAATGTTTCCAAAGCATTAAATGAACTAGCAAGATTCATTCATGAGCATTTATTTCAATGAATCAATGCAAGTCAAAATGAATAGTAAAACCATCTACATTGCCCATAAAAGCCATTGATACGCAAATATCCATTCATCCACTTGCCTTTGGTCCAAGCTTAGTAAGAAATCAATCTCTAATCAAGCCCTCTCAAGTTAACCTATAAGCACCACCAAAAACCCCCAAATCCAAACCCTAAAATGGTCAAAACAATGAATGGGGAAGAAAAAGCTTTCAATAATGAAAATGGAGATTCCCAAAGGCTAGGAAAACACATAATAAAGAGATCGGAGGGATTTCTTACTTGGAAGTTCTTCAAAAGCACTAGGTTAGCTCTAAGAGAGTCTTAAAATGGGAGGTTTCCTCCAAAATGGTATCAAGAGAAAGCTCTCAAGGGGAAGAAGGAGATGATGGTCTCCATTTAGCTTTTGGTGCAAGATTGATAGGGATTTAGAGATGGATGAGTAAGAAGAAGAAGAGAAAGGGAAACCCTAGCTTGGGTGGGCTTTTGAGCTGGAAAAGAAGAAGAGGAAAAGAGAAGAAGGGTTCTCTTATATAGCAAATGAGAGTGGGCTCCAATACTAGAAATCTTGTAGGGTTTAAATTATTCTTTTCGGGACCTCGAATGAGTTCGATGAAGAAGGGAAAAACAATTGTCGAAATTTCTAGTTTCCAAAAAGTATATATTTCGAGGTTTCGAGAACATCAAATTTTGTACCCAGATTTGGTGTAAAAAGACTGTTTTGCCCTTGATATAGGAAAAGTCGGGTTTCGGGGTTCCAAACGGGGATGGGATCAACATGAAAGTTGTAGGGATTAACAAAACAAGTAAAACGGGATTGAAATACGAATTATTAGGACTTCAAATAATCCCCCAAGCACTCGTAAGGTCACAAAAAGGAACCCTCAAAGGGTCCCACTAATCACAGAGGCACTCAAAATTTTCCAAAGCTATGACAAAAGCTATTCTAATCCCAACTTAGCCAAAATTCACAAATCATGCTTAAAGCTAACACACGACTTAATTAATACTAATCGATGTCACTCAGGTCGGGGTCTTACACCCACATCCTTAATAAATCTCCGTGATGGGGTTTTTCGTTCATCCAGCTCTATACATTACCTCCTAAGTCTCACCGTCGCATTTAGGCTCCAAATGGACCTCTCCCCAAGCATTTACACATCAATCCCATGCTATAGTTGGTGGGTCACACTTAACTAAAATAGTGACATAGTATCCCCAAGGATTTGCCTCATATATTTTAGAAACCAAAGCTAATCGGAAGTCATTATTCGGTATGAGATACCTAGATGATAATGAATGATGTGGGTTATGAATAGTTAGTCTTAATTCTAATTTTGACCAACTTTGATCAGCACCAATCTAAGTGGCATTCGCACTCCCCAAGGAGGCATTCCTTAAGGGATTGGAATTCCGATATATTCTAAATTTAGTAGTTATGAGGATTCCCACATAAATTTAGTAGAATTCTAAATCCTAATGTCATTTTTATTCTTTTATTGAATGTATGGTTATGTGCTATAGTTTATTCAACATGAATTCGTCAACCTTCAATCCCCTTACGACCATCCTCAACCTATTATAAGTTGGTGGGATCCAACTATGTGCACTGGAAAAGGAACCTAGATATTGTCCTGACTGCTCAAGGATACAAATATGTCCTTACCACACCCTACCTTCAATAGCCTGGGCCAGATGCATCACAGGACCAAAAGGACCTTTTCATCAAATGGACCAAAGACGATGAGATGGTCAGGTGCTATATGCAGGCATCCATCTCTAGTGTTTTACAACACAAACATCGATTCTATAAGACTGCATCCGATATTGTATTGAGCTTAAAGGAGATGTTTACGGGCCAGGGGAGACTTGCTAGGTAGGTTGCTATGAGGGTGCTCATGAGCACTAAGATGGCTAATGGAACTTTAGTACAGGACCACATGCTAAAAATGGACTCATTGAATGAGTTAGATGTACTAGGTGCTGCGATTGATGTAGAATCGTAGATTGATATGATTCTCGAATAGCTACCAAATTCATTCAACCATTTCAAGATTAATTATAATATGAATAAGATGAATCTGACTTTAGCTGAGCTGTCTAGCCAGCTGGTAGCGACTGAGGGGATTATGAAGAAGCCAACTGCCTTTATGACAGAAAAGTCAATTGCTAGGTCCAAGCCAAAAGGCAAAGGCTGGAAAGGCAAGAAAAAATCGGTCCCTAAGGGTCCTAAGGCGGAGAATGGAACTACTGGTGGTGTGGCCAAGGTTAAGGGTACGGGAGCAAAGGAAAAGTGTCTCCACTGTTGTATGACAAGACATTGGAAGAGGAATTGTCCTGATTTTTTATCTAAGAAAAAGACTTTAGGTATGATCGAGTCACTTGTTTATGAAGTTAGTTTTAAAACTAGTACTTCAGAATCCTGGTGTATTGACTCCGGTGCAACTAATCACATATGTAATTCGTTGCAAAGGTTCAGGGAAACCAGGAGGCTTAGTGGCGGCGAAATTGTAGTTAACCTGGGATTGGATGAGAAGGCAGCAGCGATGTCAGTGGGAGTAGTTACTTTACTGTTTTCAGATATCAAATTGATTTTGTCAGAAACATTTTATGTATCGTCTTTAAGACGAAGTCTAATTTTAGTTTCTAATTTGGTGAATAAAAGTTATTCTATTACTTTTAGTACTGAAGTTGTCATAAAGAGAAACGGTACTTTTACATGTTCTGGCAAGGTAATCAATGTGGCCTTTATTTTAACTCCTACAATGTATGAGAATTAATAGACCATCATTAAAGAGGGAGTCAACTTCATCTAATCCAACAAAACTTTGGCACCTGAGGCTAAGTCATATAAACCTAAACAGGATTGACAGGCTAGTAAAAGATGGTATCTTGCCTTCATTGGTCGTGGAACCAATACCTGTCTACGAGTTCTATTTGGAAGGCAAAATGACCAAAATACCATTTTCATCTAAGGGGAATAGGGCCAAAGATTTATTGGAGTTAGTGCATACTGATGTGTGTGGACCCATAAATGTTAAAGCAAGAGGAGGATATGAGTACTTCATCACTTTTACAGATGATTACTCAAGATGTGGATACATATACCTTATGCACCGCAAGTCTGAGACTTTTGAAATGTTCAAAGAGTTTCGAGCGGAGGTGGAAAAGCAATTAGGTAAAAGTATCAATACTCTTAGATTCGATCGAGGAGGCGAATATCTCTACTCTGATTTTATGGGATACTTATCAGAAAATGGGATTCTATCCCAGTTGTTTGTTCCTGGTATGCCTTAATAGAACGGAGCAGCAGAAAGAAGGAACCAGACTCTTTTAGATATAATTAGGTCTATGTTGAGTTTCTCAGGGTTACCAATTGTCAGACCCCAACCCATATTAGCTCGATTAGTGTCAATTAAGTGAGTGTTTAGTTTTAAGAGGTTTTAGTATTCATCGGATTAGAATGGTTGTTTTAGTCTTGGTATTAGTTTTGGAAATTTTGAGAGTGTCGGTTGAGTCACACACGCTCAGGGAGGCCCTGAGTACACGTGTATGCATGGGGGGATGATCCTAGAATTCTATTTTAATTGTAATTTTTGTTTATCTTCAATGGTTTTATGAATTTCTACAACTTTCGTTTTTAGCCCGTCGGTGTACGAAGCCTAGAAATCTGTGTGTTTGACCAAAAGGGTAGGACTTGTCTTTTCACACCTAAATCTGGACACAATTTTTGAAATCTCGAAACTAGATAAAAAATATACTTTTCGGAAACTAGATTTTTTAAGGATTGTTTTATCTTTCTTTGTCGACCTCGTCCGGGGCCCACAAGAACATGTTTTAGCCGTTTGAAGTTCCAGACATGATGTGACCCACACCTTCACTCAATCCAAATGGCCCCTTTTTCTTCCCTCATTCTCATTCAGTCCATAACCTTGTAGGGTTCAACGTCTAGAGCTCTGGGAGAGCCCTTTTCTCTCCATCTTCTTTTCCTTGCAACTTGGCCATTTGAACTTGGATTGAAGTTCGGTTTTCACCATCTTCTTCCTCTCCTTCCTAGCTTTCCATTGGACCATTTGTTGGGTGTTTTTAGCTAGATAAGCTCTTCTTCTTCCTTCCTTCCTTCTTGTTTGGTCATCTCTAGGTAAGAGCTTCAACCCATCTCTTCAATGGAGTTCTTTCACCTCCTAAAGATCTTGTTTTTCATGTTTGCAAACCTTTTTTCAAATGGGTTCTCTTGTTTTCAAATGTTTGGGTTTTTGAGGTTCTTTTTGGGTTTTTGTAGATCTTGGCTTCTTTCTTGAGTAGGACCTTTGAGGAAGGTTAGATTTACTAAGGCAAGTAATCTTTTTTTTTCCTAATGAATGTTTGAGTATGGAGTTCATTTAGTCCCAAATGTGATTTCTAGGTTTATTCTTATGCTTATACCAATATGGCTATTTGTTTTGGAAATCTACTTTCAAGCTTGCATATGTATGATTAAGCATAGTTTAAATGCCTTTATTTAACTCAAGTCTCATTTTGTTTGGAATCTTACTTGATTTGGAGAAGAAAAAGTGTATCTGCAACTGTTTTGATCTTTCCCGAGCTAGCGGTCAGTTGGCGATCACCTCGGCGGCTAGCTGAATGGTGATTGGCAGCTAACCAACCCTGTTTCGGTTAGAAATACTGAATGCTTAGAGGTTCTAGGTAGCCCTGGTGGCTAGCCGAAAATTTGACTACGGCTAACCGCTAGGTTGCCGAGATGCTCGGTTAGAAACACAGAATGCTGTAGCTGCCTGGGTTTTGGCGGTTAGCTGGCTGCTAGTTGACCTGCACCTCCACGGCTAGCTGACAGGTGACCGAGTTTGTTTGGTTACATTTCCAGAATGCTGCACATTTCTGTCTGAGACCATGCGGTTAGCTGACATGCACCTCCGCAGCTAGCCGACAGGTGACTGTGAGCTAACCGAAATTCAAGTTTTGGCTTGTGTTGGTGGATTTTTCTTGGGGAATGAAAACTAGAATATGTTTAAGGGCTTTTAACTTGATATTGTGCTTTTGGAACTCAAATTTTCTTCTAGCTTTGGGAGCACCATATCCTTTTTATTACGACATTTGGGTTGTCAAATACATGAGGGTCAAATGAAGGGCCTTAATATATACTTGATAAACTTGCTTACATTCTTAGTCTTGACACGATGAATATCATTTTGCACACGTTTTAAATTACAAGCTTCAGCCATGTTTAAAACTGTTTCAAGAATTAATAAGGAAATCACTTCTTAAGTTTCATTTTTCTATAGCTTATGCTATTTCTGATTAGTTTTGTTTTGCCCTATGATGAACATCACTGAGATTGGACTGTCCTTTCAGTCTTATCCACTGTCTGGGGGTCCTTAAACACTTGGACTTTCTACAGATTAGTCGTATATTATATATATATACATCCTGTTCTTTTCTGGTAACGCGGCCGGTACCCGCCTGCCGTTTATGGTACGGGATCCTGTTTTTGTTCTGTTATGTTATGTTATGCTTACTCTTTTCATCATTGATGATAGATAAAGGATAGGCTCAATGTAGGTTATCTATTCATGATATTATAAGTATTCTTGCTAGTTTTACTTACTTGAAATGCATTTTTAGTTCTGTTTTTTACTTAAATTCAGTAAATGGCTTTAACAATATTCTTTCACTTCTTAATTGTTTTTAAGAACTTGTTTAAATTGATTTTCTTGCCAAACCGTCGTGTTTGATCCTTGCTATTTTGGTGCTCAGGTGCAGGCGTCATTACCTTTGAGGAGGAGTGTCAGGAGGAGGCTATTAAGCCACCCCCAGCTCACGAGTGACAACCCAACGACGTCATCTAGACGTTGGGCGGGTTCTATGAATGCTTGATTTTTTGTTTAGGTTTTTACATTTTGATTCTTTTTGGAATGCATTGGCCTTGTTGGCCTCTTATTGGGTTGTGTCCTAACAATATACTTTTATTAACCTTGAACTTGAATATTGGGGAATCGTCCTGTTTATATTTCTCTCTCTGAAATACATGTCTTGATGACTTTAATTATGCAAGTGTGATTTCTATATCACATATTTTGTCTTGAAAAGATTTGCTACACGCTTCCGCAAACCATTGGACGTGTGAGTCTATCCTGTGTCCTTGGGATACTCACCGCGGGAAATTGTGGGGAATTGTTGATGGGTGAATCTCAACCCATCGCGGGCCCGGGTTCGGTCCGAGGTCGCGACACCAATTTTCTTTGGGGATATGCTTTGGATACTGCAACATACATAATAAACCTCATACCATCTAAGTTTGTACCTAAGACTCCCTGAGAGTTATGGTCTGGGCGAAAGCCTAGTCTACAACATTTACATATTTGGGGTTGTCCGGCACACGTGCTAAAGGTAAAGATGCATAATTTGGAATCGAAGTCGGAAGTATGCACTTTTATTTAATATCCTAAAGGAACTAAGTGTTAGTTTATATGATCTCAATCCATTAGATGATGTAATAAATTGAATTATTTATTTATTTATCAATATAATCATCATTTCCTTTCATGAGATGAATGATGTTTTATTACTTACTTGAACATAACCAATACGAATGGCATGATGGTTCATGAGATGAACTAGAGTCTACAAATATACTAGGTGTAATACATGTGTGTGGATGAGATTCACATACGGGAGACATGTGTCGCAAATCTTATACTTAAATATATTCACAACCAGTGATGAGATTAGGCATCTCATCTGACAAGAGGAGAGTTATTTGAGAGCGGGTGTGTAAAACCCCGACTCGAGTGACCTCGATTAGTACTAATTAAGTTGTGTGTTAGTTCTAAGCATGATTAGTGGATTTTGGTTAGTTGGGAATAGAATAGCTTTTGATATAACTTTGGAAAGTTTTGAGTGCCTTTATAATTAGTGGGACTCTTTGGGGGTTCCTTCTCGTAACTTTGCGTGTACTTGGGGGATTAGTCGAGACCCTAATAATTCATGTTTTGACCCATTAGATTTACCTCGTTAATCCCTTCAACTTTCGTGTTGATCCCGTTCCCGTTCGAAACCCCGAAACCCGACTTTTCCAACATCGGGGGCAAATTAGTCATTTTACACCAAATCTGGACACAAAAATCAATATCCCCGAAACCCTTGAAATATATACTTTTTGGAAACTAAATATTTTGACGATCGCTTTTCCCTTCTTCGTCGAAATCATCCGAGGTCCTGAAAGCCATGATTTCAGCCCTACAAGATTTCTTAGAAGTGGAACCCATCTTCACATGTGTATATATGGAGAACCCTTCCTTTCTTTTCCCTTTTCCAGTTCAAATCCATTAAGCTAGGATTTTCCTCTTCATCTTCTTCTTCTTACTCTTCCATCTCCAACCCACCACTAATATTACATCAATGACTTTGTGGAGATCACCATCTTCTTTCTCTCCCCGAAAGCTCTGTCTTCATACCATTTGTGGAGGAAACCACCCACTGAAAGTCCGGATCCGAACCCTAGAGGGGGGGGTGAATAGGGTGAGCTACAACTTAATGACCAATTATGCCAATTTTAAACTTATTTAAAACAATTAGCCACTTGTGATGATTAACAAATAAAATGCGGAAGCTAAACAACAACAATCACCACAAAAGCAATCACCACAACATAAGATTTATAGTGGTTCGGTCAACGTGCCTACATCCACTACCGGCTTGTGAATCTACACCCCACCGGATTTTCACTATTTATGCTTTTCAAATGGCTAAGAAATAACCACTACAATATGCTTTCCAAAGATAAGCAATAACCTTACAATATTGTTTTTCAAGGCTTAACAACAACCTATACAATATGCTTTTCTAGGCTAAGCAATAACCTTCACACAATGGTTTTCTTAGGCTAAGCAATAACCTTTACAATCAAATGATTTATCTCAAAAAAGTGTTTTCACAAAGCACTCTAAGAGATTACAATTAAAGCTCAATTTAATTGCCTCTAGATTAGGCGAATATGAAAGTGTAAAGCAAACTCACACCAACACTATGAATGCAAAGATGTATGCTTATGAAGTGAGTGTGTGGAAACTTCAATCAAGTTTTAAAATAAAGCTTAATCAATTTATGATTGAAGCAATTAAAAGTTTAATACTCATAAAAAGATTTGATTGAAGTAATATGCAAATCACATGTACCAAATACAAACTTATTGAAGATATGAAATCAAAAGCTCACAAGTTGTATGAAATTAATTATGTCTAAACATGTGATGCATATTCAATGTTGTTTTCAAAAACAAACTAATTTAACTAAAGTTCAAATGAATGAAAACAACAAAGATGATTCAAACAAGTTAATGAAACATGTTTATAAAACAAATCAAAGGTTTTGACAAAACGTGTTTTATAAAGTATTAAAACAAACTTGTTTAGAAATCAAGGTGAAGAATCCAATGACTTAAATCAAAGATTAAAGAAGTAGAGGATTCAACACATCATAGTTTATATGCTAAAATCATTTACCAAAGATTAAACAAAGCATAAAACAATGATTATAAAAAGGCAAAGCTTACTTGGTGGTTTAACTTCATTAATCCAAGCTTTAGCTTTCCTTAATGACCGTTAGCCTTCTTTAGCTTGATCCCCTTTTTTTTCCCTCAAAATACCTCAAGAAGGGCTTCAAAGATTATCTCCTGGGTCTAAGGAATGAGCTTCTTTTTATAGAAAAAGTTGCTTAACGGCTACCTGTCGGTTAGCCGACATCCAGGGGTCGGTTAACCAACACCCCCAACGGTCACAGGCCAACGGTCATATTTTCGAAAATTTGCCGACCAGAAAGCATGGTTCGGTTAGCCGACATGTTCGGTTAACCGAGGCCTGACCGACACCCTAACCGACAGTGTAAAATTGGTCAGAAAACTCCTCTCTAGATTTCTAACCGAGAAAGCTTTGGTCAGGTTCAGAAGCAAGGTCGGTTAACCGATCCCTGACCGAGATGCTGACCAACAGAGAAGATCTGAAATTTGAGCTCTTTGGAATTCGGACCGACAGATCCATCGGTTGACCTCGGCTCACTTGTTGGTTAGCTGACTCTCAGCTTGTCGGTTGACTGACAACCTAAGACAAAAATCCCAACTTTTGCATTTTTCAAAGTAAATTTCTTGTGGGATCTTTGGGCCATTAAACAAAGCATGGAAAGATGATTTAAACCAATCCAGGTGCTTTAAAATCATGAAACATAAAAAGCCTAAATAGATTTGAAAGTTTAAAACTAATGGCTAGCTTGATTTATAAAACTTTTCCAAATATAAATGCATCCAAGTTTGAAACCAAAACATGCATGAACCTAAAAGGTTTACAAGATTTAAAGCAATGCATGAGTAAATTAAGATTTCCAGATTTCTAAAACAATGCATGTGTGAAAATTGAAATGATGAATAAAAATGAATAATGCATCCATCAAATTGCAATACACAAAATCCCTAACAATCTCCCCCTTTGCAATTTGATGGCGATCCTTACTCAACACTAATTACTCACACATAGTCTTCAGCTCATCCTTAGCTGGGCATGGCTTGAAATCTTCTTTGGATGCTTCTTCACTTAGCTTGGGCTTCAATCTTCTTGATGCTTGGAGCTTGATCATTCTTCAAGCTTTCATCTATCTTTCTTTGGCCAAGCATCTCTTCTTTAGCTCCCAAGCTTTCTTCTTTCATCTCTCCCCCTTTGACCATGCATTCTCTTCCTTTGGCAAGATATGCATTCTTTCTTCCCTTGTATACTCTCTCCCCCTTGGAGCTTGAATATTTTCTCCCCCTTTGGAGCTTGAGTATTTTCTCACCCTTTGCCATTAAATTGCAAAATACCAATTGAAGAGGGATTGGAATATCTTCAAGACCCTTGAAGACCCAAATGGTACCTACACCCATGAAACAAGGAAAATACCTTTTAGTAGCACCTATTAACAAAAGAAATCGAAAATGAAAATCATAACAGGTGTGCGTGCCTAAAAATTACGGACTTGGTTTAGGTGATGATGAGGGTTTACAGAGAGGCTGTTTAGCTGAACAGGAACGTCTCTGATGATCCGAAATCTGAAAGGGAAGAGAAAACAGAGGTCAGGGCCCGAGGCTGCTGTCAGCCAAAGGTACTTCGACGCCTGAGTTAGTGCAGTCACTGAACTAGGGTGAAGTGAGGAAGAAGATGAGCAAAATAGCAATGTAGACTGTGTGTCTTGTGTTTGCGTACCTGTTCATGGCTTACCATGCCAGAATGTATAGAGAGGGATGGAAGATTCCACAGTGGAGGTAGGTGGAGATACTTGTCCCATCAGCCTACTTCTAAGATCCTTAGTGGGGGTAGGTGAGGATGCTTGTCCCATCGGATATCTCTTCAAATCCCTCACATAAATGTGGAAGTGATAGGGAAGGTCCCTTATCAACATTCGGCGGCCACCTTATCTGTCAGGGTGCTATGTACTGCAGCTGTCCCATCCCATAATGGAGATTAGACGCCCGGTATTCATCTCGGCGCTTGGCCGAACTGGAGAGGATCCGGGGCCGAGAGCCCGAGTTCGGGAGTCAACTGCTGAAACATGAGATGCCGAACTCCAAGGAAGTGTGTTCGGTTCTCTTTACCGATGTAGACCGGGTTTCGGTACTCGCTGGCACTAATGCCGAACTGACCACGACCGAGATCAAAGCAAGCCCCAATTGGTACTGCTACCGAACTGGAAGGCGATTTCTGGATTACGGAAATACCCTACACAATAGCCCCCCAGCCCCCGACTTCGGCAGCTCTTAAGTTTCCGAGGTTGGGGGCGGAATGATGGGGGATTTATTAGTGCCGAGCTCATAGCTCTAGAGGTTGCTGTCGTCTGATCTTTATTATATTGCTCCACTGGCCGAAAGCGTCAATGTCGCTTCGCCTGCCCGAAGTAATTGATTACAAGGGCTGCATAGGAGTGGTAGGTGTACCGTCGCGCCACGCGTCATAATTTGGCAGGCGGTACGGCTGAACTGAAGCGACGCGTACGTCTCCCGAAGCGACATTATGACGGCGTGACCTAGGGACTCGAACAGACGCCTGCCTCGCTCTATAAAAACAGGGCGTCTTCTCCGTCCCTTCATTTTGGCACTCTGAAGAGGAAACTCCTGCTGTAAGAGCTCTTCTTGTCTGGATTCCACTTTCTGCCTCCGCCACGCCAACTAACCTTTGTGAGTCTTTCCCTCCTTTTCTGTTTTCTACTCTTCTTCTGGTCCCGCTAGGGTTAGAGTTTCTGCAATCATGCCTCGTGACTCGAAGCCAAAGGTGGGAGCCTATAGACATTGGGCAGATACCCCTCAGGCCCTGGAGAAGTTCAGGAGGCTGTATAACATACCCGAAGAAGTCCTTGTTAGGTTAGATGACCCGGATGATCCCTTCGACAGTCTGGCTGGGCGGACTGGCTGGATGGCGTTCCCGCTAGTCTCCATTGTAGAAGGTGGGGTTCGGTTCCTAGTCCACCCGCTTTTAAGGGAGTGTCTTCGGACGTGGAGGCTTTGCCCTTGCCAGTTAATGCCCAATAGCTTCAAAATAATAATGGGGGCGGCCGAACTGAATAGGATCTTAGGGATTAACCTCGGTGTCCATGACATCGAGGATTTATATGATTTGTGTAAAGCCGCGAGGTCCGGAGTCCATTACTACCTCCGTGTGAAGCTGAGAACAAAGTCCCTTGTGCATGACTTGGAGGATTCGAGCCGGTACGTCGGGGAAGACCGCCTATTTGTCACTGGGGATTGGGAGTTCGAGGCGTCCGCCCCCACTTCGGTCAAATTCTACAAGATTCCCCGCCGTCTCGGAACACCTCCAAGTAAATGCCGAGCTCAGATGTCTTGCTCTGCACTTATTTGTTTTACCGAGCTCATACTTTGTTTTCTCCTTGGACAGATCTCAGTGAGAGGAAGAGAGAGGCTCGCAGGGTCGGGTGGAAGAGGAACGTCGAGTGGCTGAAGGCAGTGAAGAAATACACAGGTCATCACACTCACGCGGCCTGAGACCTTCTCGGTTACAAGCCGGTCTACAATTCTTTTATCCCTCGAAGGTCGGGGGGCCTTCCCGCTGCTGAAGAGCCCGAAGGGAGCCCAAGACATCCTCTCGGTGAGGACTTTTGGGAGGAGAAGCTGGACATCATGGCCGGTCTTGTTCCAGGAGTTGGTGCTTCCACCTCGGTACCCTTTCATCCGACCGTGAAGGTGAAAGCAGAGCCGGAACCTCCACCTCGGCCCCATCGCAGCAATCCGCGGATCCTCGATAGGTGAACGCCTTTCCTTCGAATTCGGAAGAAGAAGAAGAGATGCCGTTGCAGAGACGTCGCCCCCCCGTCCAGTTCATAGACCTGGAATTCGAGGCCTTCGGAGAGCCGATCCCACTGGCTACTATTCCCCCGGCCTCTGACGGGAAGGGGCCTTCCCCTGCGCCGACTGTGCCGGTCGTACCCCCGGGGATGCCCGTGAAGCACCCAGCAGAGGGCCCCCAGAAACTCCCCGCTGAGAAGAAGGGGGGCCCGGTCGAGAAGAAGTCTCGGCAAGAAGGGCCAGTGGAGGAGCCCGGGAAGGGGGGCGTCCCCGTGGAGAAGAGCGCCATATTGGAAGAGGGAATTACCCCTCCGAAGGAGGGGGATACCCCATCTTGGAGGGATGCCATTCCCCCTATTCCAAGGAATATGGAGAGGCGGGACGAGACTTCCGTAAAGAAGGCTGCCAGCTTGACCCGACTAAGCGGCCTGTCTGCATCCCTTTCCAGCCGAACATGATGGTGCAGCCAGGGAGGCCCTTGTCGATCAACGACCGGCTTTGTAACGACTCCCTTGTGGCCGCTGTGATTACCAGAGCCTGTTGCCTTCCGAAGGAC
Source organism: Umbellularia californica (assembly GCA_028538565.1). Lineage (NCBI taxonomy): Eukaryota > Viridiplantae > Streptophyta > Magnoliopsida > Laurales > Lauraceae > Umbellularia > Umbellularia californica. The sequence continues at coordinate 33,654,323 of JAPQWN010000005.1, read as the reverse complement.
ATGGAGAAATTCGAGAAGCAGGAGGATGCGGCTCTGGTGATGTCGGCGATGCAAGCGTCGATCGCTGTAAGTTGTCTTGTTTCCTTTGATTTCATAGTTCTCTTTATCTCGGTAAATTTCCTGACTTGAACTTTTCTGATACAGAATGTCCAGAAGCTCGAGGTGGTACTGGAGAGGGCTCTGGCCAGGTCTTCCAAGGCTTCTCAGCTAGAGGGCGAGAAGAATAAGATTGCAGCCGCCCTCGAAGTAAGTACGGGGCGGATAAAAGAGCTGGAAGAGAAGAACCAGAAGCTCGCCTCGGAGATGGACTCAGCAGGCGTCGAGATCATCAGGCTGAGGATTGAGACGAACGACCTGAAAGGGGCGGTCGATGTAAAGGCCAAGAGGGCTGCCGAGCTGGAGGCTGAAGTACGTAAACTCCAGGCCAAGAAGGCAGCCTTGGCAAAAGCAAAGACCGAAGCTGAGACCAATCTGCAAAAAGAGAAGGCCGAAAAGGAGAACACGAGCAAGGAGATGGCCGAACTTAAAAAGTCTTTGCAGGATGAGGTCGATGAAGCATATAAAGATGGAGTGAGGTTTGCGACAGAGACCTATGAGGGCAAGCTCGACGGTGTTTGCCGGAGGGCATACGAACTTGGAGGCAGGGTTGCATTGAAAGAGGCGGGGGTCTCGGAAGATCACCCCGTATATCGTGATCCGCCCAAATTCGTTCGTCGCACCTCGGCTCCAGTCCCTCCTCCCGAAGGTCCTGGCTCTGACGCTCCGCCTTCTTCTTCAGACACCCCTCCTGCTTCGACATCTGCGGAACTTGATGCCAAGGCTGGTGAGGGGAGAAAAAAGGAATGATGATGATGTACCTTTTATTTTTCTGCAGTTGGGAAGAATATCTGTATTTTCTCTTTATGTGTAAACACATTTGTGATAAATGAAAAAACTTTCTTCAATCCCTGTGTTATCTTTTGCAATCAAGAATAACTGATCAGTTAGTGAGACTAAGCTGCATAATACATAACCATGAGACCAAGCTCGGCTTCTATGACCGTACTCAAAATACCAAGTTTGTTACCCAAGGTAAATGTTTGTCAGGTTCCGCAACCATAACAAAGCACCAATCTCGGTAGAACTGGCTGTATGGTGTAAGCTGGTCCTGTGACCGAGCCTGCAAGTTGGTCCTTTGACCGAGCTTGTATGCAAATGCCGAGTTCTATAACTTGGCCAGATTTTGAAAATAAAATATTCTGTAAAAAGAATCAATTTTATTGACTTTCGAGATCTAAGTACATATCAAAAGTAATACTTCTTGAGGTGCGTGGCATTCCATGGACGTGGCAGTTCTCTACCCTCCATGTCCTCAAGCTTGTATGCAGACTGCCCGGCTACCGAAGTCACTTTGAACGGCCCATGCCAGTTCGGTGCGAACTTTCCTTCGGTGGGATTTTTATCTGCTGGAAGTGTCTTTTTCAAGACCAGCTCTCCAGGTGAGAACTTTCTTTCTTTGACTTTTAGATTGTAACCCCTGGCCAACTGTTGCTGATAAGAGGCGAGGCGAATGGCTGCTGATTCCCTCCGCTCTTCAGCTAAGTCGAGCTCTGTGGCGAGGTTCATATCATTTCGGCCTTGATCAAATAGCTCCGACCTGAGGGTCGGTAGGCTGACCTCAAGTGGAATCACGGCTTCCATCCCGTAGGCTAGGGAGAAAGGCGTCGCCGAGGTCGAGGGTCTTGGGGTAGTCCTGTACGTCCAGAGGACACTTGGAAGTTCCTCGACCCATCTCCCTTTGGCTCGATCTAGTCTCTTCTTGAGTCCGTCAAGCACTACCTTGTTAGAGATTTCGGCCTATCCGTTGCTCTGGGGGTATGCTGGGGTAGAAAAGTAGTTTCTGATGCCAAATTCTTGACAAAAGTTTTTGAAGAAGTTGGAGTCGAACTGGGTCTTGTTATCCGTGACCAAGGCTCGAGGCACTCCAAACCTTGTTACGATGTTCCTCCATACGAAGTTTTTGGTATCCTTCTCGGTGATGGAAGACAACGCTTCCGCTTCTATCCACTTGGTAAAATAGTCAGTAGCTACTATTAACCATCTTTTATTCCCAGGAGCTCGGTGGAGAGGTCCCACCAGGTCCAGTCCCCACTGGGCGAAGGGCCAGGGGCTGGAAAGAGGACTTAGGTCATGTGCTGGTTGATGGAGAGAGTGAGAGAACTTCTGGCACTTCTCACATTTCCTGGCATAGACCTCTGCGTCCTCTGCATATAGGACCACCAGTACCCCTGGCTGATAGCTTGGTAAGCCAGTGACCGACCTCCAATGTGGTTGCCGCAGATCCCTTCATGGATTTCATAAAGGAAGTCCTCGACTTTGCGTGGGTGGACGCACTGGAGGTAAGAGCCATTGTAGGACTTTTTGTAGAGCTTTCCATCCGGGGAGAGCCAGAATCAGGCTGCTTTTAGCCTGATTTTGTAGGCCTGGTTCTTGTCCTCGGGAAGTTGGTCATTTTTGAGATAGGAGATGAGCTCACAAATCCAGCTCGGGCCGAGATCAATACACATGATCTGCCGAGGTGGGTGGAGTTCTATTCTTGGTCTGTCTAGTGCTTCTACTTCGACAGTTCTTTTTCTTCCTGCCTCGACATCAGAGGCCAGGTTTGCAAGTGCGTCGGCGTGAGAGTTGGAATCTCTGCCGATCTGCCTGATTTCAGCCTTTTGAAATTGAGATAGAAGTTGCTTGGTGTGGGCTAGGTAGGCTGCCATCCTGTCATCACGGGCCTGGTAGTCTCCATTGAGTTGGCTCGTCACCAGTTGTGAGTCGCTGAAGACCACCAGTTGCTGTGCCCCCAGAACTTTTGCACTGCTCACGCCTACTATTAATGCTTCGTACTCTGCCTTGTTGTTAGATGCTCTGAAATCAAGAGTCAGGGCTTGCTCAATGACAAGGCCCTCCGGAGATTGAAGGACTATGCCAGCGCCAGCCCTTTTGGAGGTTGACGACCCATCGACGAAGACTTTCCAAGATGAGTCGAGGAATCGTTTCCAGGACCGATCCTGTTCGGTCTTGGTCGTAGTGGTTGCCTCCACCTCCTTGCCCCCCCAGTTCGGTGTCGAGGTGGCTCGGTGCCGAACTAGGAGAGGTGAACTCCACGATGAAGTCGGCCAACACTTGGGCTTTGATGGCCGTCCTGGGCTGATATTGGATGTCATATTGTCCCAGCTCAACAGCCCATTTAGACACTCTTCCAGAAAAGTCTGCCTTTCTGAGGAGGGACTTGAGCGGATGTTCGGTCACAACCACTATGGAATACGTCTGGAAGTAGTGGGAGAGCTTGCAGGAAGCACTGATGAGTGCGAACGCGAGCTTCTCTAATGGCAGATATCTCGTCTCGGCATCCATCAGGATTTTGCTTGTGTAATAGATGGGCTTTTGCTGCTTGTCATCTTCTCTTACGAGTACAGAGCTTACTGCATGGTCCGAAACTGCCAGATATAGGTATAAGACCTCACCCCGTGCCGGGGTGGAAAGCAGGGGAGGGGAGGAGAGGTATACTTTGAGTTCCTGGAGGGCACTTTCGCACTCCGGGGTCCATTTGAACCCGGAGCTCTTTTTCAAGAGCTGGAAGAAGGGACGACATTTATCTGAAGTTCGACTGATGAAACGATTCAGTGCTGCTGCCATCCCGGTAAGTCTCTGAACCTGTTTTGCCGAGGTCGGACTCTATAGGGCCCTGATTGCCGAAATTTGATCGGAATTGGCCTCTATTCCTCGTCTAGTAACCAGGCTGCCTAGGAATTTGCCCGAGCCGATGCCAAATGCACATTTGGAGGCGTTCAGCTTGAGCTTGTATTGTTTGAGGACGGAGAAGGTTTGATGTAAGTCAGTCAAGTGGTCCTGTGACCTTTTAGACTTAACGACCATGTCATCGATATAGACCTCGACCGTCCTGCCGAGCTGGTCTTGAAACATCTTGGTCACCAGCCTCTGGTAAGTTGCACCGGCGTTTTTTAACCCGAAGGGCATTACTTTGTAACAGTAGGTACCTCGGGGTGTTATGAACGCAGTTTTTTCTTGATCAGGCTCATACATCGGAATTTAATGGTAACCTCGGTAGGCATCGAGGAAACTCATCCTATCATGCCCGGCAGTGGCGTCGATTAGCTGGTCTATCTTTGGAAGGGGAAAGCTGTCTTTGGGACAGGCTTTGTTAAGATCGGTGAAGTCTACGCAGACCCTCCAGCTCCCATTCTTCTTTTTCACCACAACCGTGTTGGCTAACCACACAGGGTAGTGGACTTCTCTGATAGCTTCAGCTTCTAACAATTTTTTGACTTCTTCGGTCACAGCCTCTGCTTGTTGGGTGCCCGTCCTGCGAGTCGTTTGGACAACGGGTTTATGCTTGGGATCTACATTCAGCTTATGGCTCATGACCTCGGAGTGAATGCCAGGCATTTCATATGGGGTCCAAGCGAAGACCTCTCTATTCTTTAACAGGAAGTCGAGCATTTCGGCCCTCTCCTCGTCAGCAAGCTGGCTACCGAGCACGAAGAACCTTTCCGGATCGTTGGGATCGATCCTGACTTCGGTAAGGTCTTCAACACTCTTCTGCTCGGGAGTTCGGCCCACAGAGTCGAGCTCGGCCTCGAGCTCGGTCATGTGGACTCGCTGCGGCTCTGCATCTCCGGGGACCACGGCCATGAGACATTCCTTGGCCATTTCTTGGTCACTGCGGACTATGATAACTTCGAAGCCCCCGTTCTTGTTCTGTAACGGGAACTTGAGCTTCTGGTGATGGGTTGAGGGCACAGCCTCCATGTTGTGAAGCCAGGTTCTCCCCATGATGGCATTGTATGGAGATTGTGCATCTACCACCAGGAAATCTGCTGTCACAGGAGCTCCTCCCACCTCGACTTTGAGGGAGATCTTCCCTTTTGGATATACTGTCTTGGAGCTGAAACCCAACAACGGGGTGCGAGCTTCCTGTAGGTCCTCCTCTTTCAGACCCATCCTTTTGAAGCAATCAAAATAGAGGATTTCTGAGGAGCTCCCGGGGTCCACTAGGATCGTCTTGACATTGAAGTTCTGTAACCTCATAGTCAGAAGAAGAGGATCATTGTGGGGTAGCTGGACCCTGGCCAAGTCTTTGTCAGAGAACCAAATTTTTGGCCTCTCTATACGTGCCTTCTTCGCTGAGGGACCAAGCTCGGCCATCATCACTTGTTTGCCGTGCTGGGCCCTCCTGGCCTCGGCGCGGGCCCGGTCACTGCCTCTAGGGGCGGGGGCCAGTTGAATGACGTCGATGGTCCCTACAGGCCCATCGCTATCTCGATCGTTGGGGTGGCGTTGCTGAGCATGGTTCACTCTGCCTTCTTCTTTGACGTGGTCTCTGAGATGCTCGTCTTTCACGAGCCTTTCGAGGTGCGCCTTGAAGGCATGGCAATCCTTGGTTATGTGTCCTCTATCTTTGTTGTAGGCACAAAATTTGCTCTGATCTCGGGAGGCGGCGTCACTTTTCATAGGCTGGGGCCATTTGAAGAAGGGCTAGGCTTGGATCTTGCCGAGGAGCTTGTAGATAGGCTCCTTGAAGATGGTATTGACGGCTCTGTAAGAAGCGCCACTTGGTTTCGGCCTCGCGCTGCCTCCTGAGATGGGGACAGAACGCACTGCCGAGCTGGATGGCTCTCTGTTTCGCTCCGCCTCTTTCTTAACAAGCCTCCTTTCTTTCCTCGAAGGACGGCCCTCCGGTCGGCCCTCCGACCAAATATTATGGCTTTCCCGAGCTCGTACTTCATCCTCCTCTTGCTCAACGTACTGGTTTACCCGGGCCATCAGAGCCTTCACCGAAGCCGTGGGGTGACGCACCAATTTCTTCCGAAGCTCATTGCCCGGTAGCAAAGCTTGTTGGAAGGCTGTGATGGCTACCTCGTCGTTGGAATTTTCGATCACGCTGTAGATGGTCCAGAACCTTTTGGCGAATTGAGTGATATTCTCGGTCGGCCTCATCTTGATTGAGATCAGGTCGGCGTCAGTCTTCGGGATGACCCGGTGTGCTTGAAACTTCTCGACGAAGGAGTTTCGGAGCTGTCGCCAGCTCGAAATCGATCCCTCGGAGAGTGTACAGAACCACCGAAGCGGGAGGTCACCCAGGCTGGAGGAGAAAACCTTGCAATCAAGGTTGCCGTCGCCGCTGAATACCGACATCTTCTGGGTGAAGTATCGGAGATGAGCCTCGGGGTCTGACGTCCCGTCATAGAGATTGAAGCGTGGGACGCTGAACTTATCAGGGAGAGGATGATCCCTGATTTCCCGCGTAAATGGAGATGTGCCGTGGATATCACTATGTCTGGTAGCCAACCGACCTCGAGCGAGGCCGACGTGCTCCAGGTTCTGCTGCACGGCCAGCTTAATTTGATGATCAATATAGTCAGCCATGTCGGGGTCGGCCCCGGTCTCCCGCCTTTGTCTTCGGCGCTGCTGCTGGTCGGCGCTGGCGTGGGTGTTACTAGAGCCCTCTTCGCGAGCTATGGCACGCCTCTCATTTAGTTGCTGCCTTAGGTCTGGCTGACACTTGGGACCCCGCCAAGCTTGCTGCCGAGGTGGAGGCGTGTGAGAGGCTTCGGACAGGGTTCCGTCCTTTGTCTCAAGTTGTCGCTGAAGCTGGAGGATTTGCTCTTTTTGTTCTTCAATGACGAGGTTTTGAGCCTTGATTGCTTCGGCTTGAGCCTCAACATCTTCCTCTAGGGCCATGTCGTCGTCACCCTCATCACCGAGGTGGACGTGGTCCTCTTCCATGTGGTCCTCATGATGAGACCGACGAGGATGAGACTGCATAGGAGCCCTACCTCGTTGGGATTGTTCCTGAGGAGGAACGTCCTTACGGGGTGGCTTGGTGAAAACAACCTCCAGACGTGGACGTTCTGCCTGAGAGGTAGTTGGTCGGGCCCGTTCTGTTACAGGATCATGCCGAGGAGACGCTGCTGCATCTCTTGACGATGAGTGTGTCATCGTGATGGGTGATCCTACACTTCGAATACCAGGTTCCCCACCCGTTCTTTTCGACTGAGGGTTGGGTGGTGCTTGCCTGGTATCTCTTCGCTGGCTTGTTACCAATGCCCCTGCCTGGTCTGTCACCAGTGGAGGCGGCATGAGAGGCAGGAATGTCTCTGGCTGCTTGGACCTGGACGGTCCAACAACGTTCTTTCCCTTCTTAGCCTTAGGAGGCATGGCTGTTAGGATGAAAATATGGATTTTTCAGATCGTTCCCCACAGACGGCGCCAAATTGTGCGTGCCTAAAAATTACGGACTTGGTTTAGGTGATGATGAGGGTTTACAGAGAGGCTGTTTAGCTGAACAGGAACGTCTCTGGTGATCCGAAATCTGAAAGGGAAGAGAAAACAGAGGTCAGGGCCTGAGGCTGCTGTCAGCCAAAGGCACTCCAACGCCTGAGTTAGTGCAGTCACTGAACTAGGGTGAAGTGAGGAAGAAGATGAGCAAAATAGCAATGTAGACTGTGTGTCTTGTGTTTGCGTACCTGTTCATGGCTTACCATGCCAGTATGTATAGAGAGGGATGGAAGATTCCATAGTGGAGGTAGGTGGAGATACTTGTCCCATCAGCCTACTTCTAAGATCCTTAGTGGGGGTAGGTGAGGATGCTTGTCCCATCGGATATCTCTTCAAATCCCTCACATAAATGTGGAAGTGATAGGTAAGGTCCCTTATCAACATTCGGCGGCCACCTTATCTGTCAGGGTGCTATGTACTGCAGCTGTCCCATCCCATAATGGAGATTAGACGCCCGGTATTCATCTCGGCGCTTGGCCGAACTGGAGAGGATCCGGGGCCGAGAACCCGAGTTCGGGAGTCAACTGCTGAAACATGAGATGCCGAACTCCAAGGAAGTGTGTTCGGTTCTCTTTACCGATGTAGACCGGGTTTCGGTACTCGTTGGCACTAATGCCGAACTGACAACGACCGAGATCAGAGCAAGCCCCAATTGGTACTGCTACCGGACTGGAAGGCGATTTCTGGATTACGGAAATACCCTACACAACATGAATCATGTATGGATGGCAACATATAAGGGTATGAGAGCCAATACATGGGTGAATTTGATCAAAACTAATACTTACTATGAAGATTTACAGTCCCCCTCAATCCATACTCTTCTTTTATCAAACTTTTGACAAAGATTTAACTATTTGGTTAAAAAAGAAGATGGTTTTACCAATTGAGGGTAAACTTCAAGGAAAGGATTAGATTCCAGATGACTATAAAGCTCAATATGATCAAATTACCAATATAAAGAACAAGGTCAAGAGGATAAACAATCATGGATACCAATTGGAATAAAAAGAATAAACCAATTGAGATTTAATGGATATGACAGTTAACTCAATCGCTCTTAAATGAAGTTAAGGAATATATCTATTAGGGTTCATCCAAATTAGAGCTATCCATGATGTTATGGGAAATACTAAACATAGCATTAATCAATATAACTATGAAAATCATATGCTATGAAGGTTATGAAATCATTTCATACATTCATTAAATATAACTGACATGCACAAGATGAATGAAATGAAGTTCAAACATGAAGCCTACCTCAACCATTAACCAACCAAGATTATAAACACATAAACATGGTGGTCATGAGATTTACCTATATGTGCAAGAGAGGAGGCAAACATGAACATTATAATGCTAATGGAATGTGACATGGAATAAAAACATATAACTATCAAGTTCAATCCAATATACACAAGGTCTATCACAATCTCAAGAAATGACATCAATTGGAAATTATACTAATTGAAACCAATTGAAAAAGATACCAATTGATTACCAATTGAATTATGAAAACATGATTAAGAGCATAGATGTGACAAACACAATATCCATCAAGCAACATAAATGTATATTCATCACTTAGAATAATATAACTAATAAGCATAGTGATGAACATGAGAAATTGTATTTAGAAATATATATAACTTGGTAGAGGATGCAATTTACAAAAGTGTCAAATCATATGAATTCAACAACTAAGAAATTCATCAAACAAAAGATATAACTATGAAATACAAGGAATGGATTTCAAAGAGGTTCATATGATTAAACACTACTATGAAGTTGAAACATGTAGAAGAATGACATCACAAGGAAAATACACATGAATCAACGTCATAACCATCCATTAAAAAAATGACTAGAAAGCATAGATGATGGATTTGAAAGTTCTAGTATGATATCTATAAATATAACTAAAGAGCACAACCATACATGAAACTATATGACATTTGCATAAAAGGAATGAAACCAAATGAGCAATGATGCAAATAGCATATAACAAGTATTTCCTTCTAAAAGATATAATCATAAACACAAGAAAATAAACTCAAAGGAAAATGCAACTATAAATATAACTAACAAAGCTTAGAACATTTTCCAAAGGACTTTAATTCACTTCAACAATTAAAATCCAACAATGAAACATAAAATCATGATCAAGTGATTAAGAAAACCATGAAGTGAACTAATATCAAATTTCAATTTGTAATCAAGGATAACTACAAAAAAAAAAAAAAAAAAAAAAAAAAAACTCATACAAATTGACTTAAAAACTTTTCAAACTTGATATCAATTGGAAAAATGCATTTATCAAAAACACATTCAATTTTGAAGAATATAACTATAAAGATCTAACCAATTGAAACTCAAGTAAATCAAGGAATTGAATTTTCATATCAAAATACTAACTTAGTAAGCATAGAATGAAAATCAATTTTCAATCCTCATTTTTCATCAAGAATGTAGTAATGAGGCTTAAATCATTTTTCAACTTGCATTGTAGAAGATATAACTTATTTGAAACACATACAAGTTGATTTTTCAAAACAATAACTTTCCATAAGAAAGAGTCCATGGAAAATCTAAATCATTTGTTTTTCAAAATAATTTAACTAAGACAATCAAACAAATGAATTTGAAAATATCAATCGATTATAAAAAATCTAGCTATAAAAGCTTTTGAAATCACAATCAATTGATCATATATAGAAATGCATTGCAAAAGATATAACTAAATGAGAGCAAAAAGCAAATCTATAATGATGAAATTATAATCAAATGATTTTGAAAACCATGATATTTAACCAGAAAAGTACATGAAGACAAAATCAATTGAGCATAAATAAACATTGCATTTAAATAAATGTGACTATGAGAGGAACAAATGCAAATGTGTCATGACCAACAATATGATTTAACTAAAAAGGTTCGGTTGGTCAATGAGTTCCAAGGCTTTAAGGTTTGTCTAAGTATCTAACTTTAGGAATCCACCTAAGGTCTTGAGATGGTTGGTCTTTGAGGTCTATCTTAAAAGTCTCACCAACTTTAGGAGATTTGACTTGATAAATTTTCAATTTAGACTTATCACCATGATAATGAGATTAGACTAATTTTAGCTTTGATTGGTGATTAGTCTCTTGAGGTTGGTGACTTTTCTTAGTAGGGGATTGATTTCTTTTCTTCTTATTTCCTCCCTTTAATTGACTTTTGAATTTTAGATTTAACTTTGCAACTTTCTTCAAAAGTTCTTTCATTTGTTGAGTTAGGGGAGGTAGGTTGAGAAGCTTTTTCTTGAAAGATTCTTTTATATTAGTTTTAACTTGTTTAAGCTTTTTAGAATCTGTCTTAGGAGACTCCTTTTTAATAGGTTTAACTTGTTTAATCTTCTTAGAGTCTTCCTTGATTTTTAGTGTCTTATCCATCATAGAGTTAGTTTTTACTTTCTTAGGTTCATAGATGGGTTTAGATACATGGCTTCTCCTTAGTTTGCACTCAAACCTAAAATGCCCTTCAATGCCACAATAATTACATTTTGTTTTGGGCAAAGGAGAGTGAGTGCTAGAGAATGAGGACTCACCTTTCACAAATGTGTGTTGTGACTATGAGGTCATGAGAAATATTCCTATCAAATCCAAGACCCGTCCTATTTCTATGTGATTTACCCAATTTAAACAATTTTTCAAGTTTCTCTTCACTTTAGGTAAATTTGCACTCAAACTTTTGCTTGTACCTTTCAAGTTGAGTGACTTGTTCTTTAAGGGTTGAATTTTCATTTTTAACTTTTGTTTGTTCATTTTCAATTCCCTTAAAGTTGTTTAGTTCTTCATGGGCAAGTTTTAATTCAAATTTAAGTTCATTAATAACATTGGATCCAAGTTCTTGAGTTTTTATCTTATTAGATAAATTTTCCTTAGTGATAGTTAACTTAGATTCAAGATTGTTAATGTCTTTATCTTGCCTTTGTAATTGATCTCTTAGTTTAGAATTTTCCTTATTAAGATTATCATAACTTATCTTAATTTCATTTAATTCATCTTGAGCATTAGATAAATTATGCAAAGAGATCATAAACTTAGAGTCTACACAATTTATTAATTCTTCTTTCTTTCTAAGTTCATTTTTTGAAGAAACTAATTCTTTATTTAGACTTTTAGATTTTTCTTCTAATCTTTTATTCTTCTTAACAAGCTCTAGGGAAAATGTACATAAATCATTATAGGCTTGTTGAATGTCATCTTGATTTTCATCATTTTCTTCTTCATTTGATTCAAATTTAGATTCATTAAATTCATGGTTTGAATCTCCAAATGTTGGAAGAAGGAATGGTCTAGAAGAATCTACAAGGGAATCTATACAATCTATCTTAGTGGAATCCATTAAAATGATTTTCAAGATTAGTACAACTAGGGTCTAAACTCTAGGTTTTTACACCTAATCAAGAGTTCCAAACACTTGATCCTAAAATTAGAGCACGAGGCTCTGATACCAATTGAAAGTCCGGATTCGAACCCTAGAGGGGGGGGGGGGGGTGAATAGGGTGAGCTACAACTTAATGACCAATTATGCCAATTTTAAACTTCTTTAAAATAATTAGCCACTTGTGATGATTAACAAATAAAATGCGGAAGCTAAACAACAACAATCACCACAAAAGCAATCACCACAACATAAGATTTATAGTGGTTCGGCCAACGTGCCTACATCCACTACCGACTTGTGAATCTACACCCCACCAGATTTCCACTATTTATGCTTTTCAAATGGCTAAGCAATAACCACTACAATATGCTTTTCAAGGATAAGCAATAACCTTACAATGTTGTTTTTCAAGGCTTAACAACAACCTATACAAGATGCTTTTCTAGGCTAAGCAATAACCTTCACACAATGGTTTTCTTAGGCTAAGCAATAACCTTTACAATCAAATGATTTATTTCAAAAAAGTTTTTTCACAAAGCACTCTAAGAGATTACAATTAAAGCTCAATTTAATTGCCTCTAGATTAGGCGACTATGAAAGTGTAAAGCAAACTCACACAAACACTATGAATGCAAAGATGTACGCTTATGAAGTGAGTGTGTGGAAACTTCAATCAAGTTTTAAAATAAAGCTTAATCAATTTATGCTTGAAGCAATTAAAAGTTTAATAATCATAAAAAGATTTGATTGAAGTAATATGCAAATCACATGTACCAAATACAAACTTGTTGAAGATATGAAATCAAAAGCTCACAAGTTGTATGAAATTAATTAAGTCTAAACATGTGATGCATATTCAATGTTGTTTTCAAAAACAAACTAATTTAACTAAAGTTCAAATGAATGAAAACAACAAAGATGATTCAAACAAGTTAATGAAACATGTTTATAAAACAAATCAAAGGTTTTGACAAAATATGTTTTATAAAGTATTAAAACAAACTTGTTTAGAAATCAAGGTGAAGAATCCAATGACTTAAATCAAAGATTAAAGAAGTAGAGGATTGAACACATCATAGTTTATATGCTAAAATCATTTACCAAAGATTAAACAAAGCATAAAACAATGATTATAAAAAGGCAAAGCTTACTTGGTGGTTTAACTTCATTAATCCAAGCTTTAGCTTTCCTTAATGACCCTTAGCCTTTTTTTAGCTTGATCCCCTTTCTTTTCCCTCAAAATACCTCAAGAAGGGCTTCAAAGATCATCTCTTGGGGCTAAGGAATGAGCTTCTTTTTATAGAAAAAGTTGCTCAACGGCTACCTGTCGGTTAGCCGACATCCAGGGGTCGGTTAACCGACACCCCCAACGGTCACAGGCCAACGGTCATATTTTCGAAAATCTGCTAACCATAAAGCATGGTTCGGTTAGCCGACATGTTCGGTTAACCAAGGCCTGACCGACACCCTAACCGACAGTGTAAACTTGGTCAGAAAACTCCTCTCTGGATTTCTAACCGAGAGAGCTTCGGTCAGGTTCAGAAGTAAGGTCGGTTAACCGATCCCTGACCGACATGGTGACCGACAGAGAGGATCTGAAATTTGAGCTCTTTGGAATTCGGACCGACAGATCCATCGGTTGACCTCGGCTCACTTGTCGGTTAGCCGACTCTCAGCTTGTCGGTTGACCGACAGCCTAAGACAAAAATCCTAACTTTTGCATTTTTCAAAGTAAATTTCTTATGGGATCTTTGGGCCATTAAACCAAGCATGAAAACATGATTTAAACCAATCCAAGTGCTTTAAAATCATGAAACATAAAAAGCCTAAATAGATTTGAAAGTTTAAAACTAATGGCTAGCTTGATTTATAAAACTTTTCCAAATATAAATGCATCCAAGTTTGAAACCAAAACATGCATGAACCTAAAAGGTTTACAAGATTTAAAGCAATGCATGAGTAAATTAAGATTTCCAGATTTCTAAAACAATGCATGTGTGAAAATTCAAATGATGAATAAAAATGAATAATGCATCCATCAAATTGCAATACACAAAATCCCTAACACCCACTTCAAGACCTTCTTTGAGCCATTCTTGTTCATTTGAAGACCCTACAAGTAAGCTTCTCATTCAATCTCTTAGATTTGTGTTCTTCTAGCCTTGGAGAAACTCCATCTCCATTGTTACAAGTTTTCTCTTCCCCATTCTTGATTTTTGACCATTAAGGGTTTGTATTTGGGGTTTTTTGTATGTCTTGTAGGTTGTCTTTGAAAAGGGCTTGATTAGAGTTTGTTTTGCTAAGCTTGAACGTAAGGCAAGTGGATGAATAGATATTATGAGCATTAAATGGTTTTTATGAGAAATGTTGTTGATTTTGTTATTTCCATTCATGCTATTCTTGACTTGCATTGATTTTGAAATAAATGCACATGAAAGAGTCTTATTAGCTCATTTAATGTCTTTGGAAGGTTGGTTTATAGTTTTTATTTATCTCTTGGATATAGCACAAATGAGTCCTTGTAATTGGTGGTTTCTTCTCTTTCCCTTGTGATTGTTGTGGTTAAGAAGGAGGTGATTGGATGAGTATTTATAAAAGTTTTGATGGTGGTTTGAATAATGTTTGAAGAAGGTTTTTAGCCTCCCAATTTGGTGTAGAAATGAGGCTCAAAGGGCTTTGCAAGAAGAAAAGGGGAAGGGGCTAAACTGTCCCCGGAATCTGTTTCTGGACAGTTCGCTTGAGTGAACATGACACTTCATTCGAGCGAACCCATTCAGAGGACAATTTGCTCGAGTGGACCTTAGCTCACTCGAGTGAACCCTCCCAGAACCTCACAGAGAATGGTTAGCTCGAGTGAACTGATACTTTGCTCGAGCCAACCTGAACTGGATAGGTCTGCTCGAGCGAACCCTCCTAGATGGTCTTTCCGGAGAGTCCACCGCTCGAGCGAACTTCAGGTCCGCTCGAGCGATGGGTACTGTTCACTTGGGGTTATGTTGGGAGCAAGGATGAAATGTTTAAATGTTTGGGAGAGTTTTATTGGGACCCCCTTTGTGTCGGGGAGATTTATTAGGTGTTGTATGAAGCCCGTGTGAGAAAGAAACAATATCACGGAAATTCATTGAAGTTTTGAAATTATCAAGGTGTATAAGGAGCCCGGAATGTCTCCAAAGCTCAAAGAGTACCAAGTCTATACTAATATCGACATACGGGATCCCTATTCACCTTGAACTAATCTTGAATCCCGATACTTGTCCCGAAATTTCGAAAGTTAAATTGCAGTCCATTGTTCCCGAATTTTGATATGCACTCCCAAAATTCATGGTTTATGATTTGTCATTCCCAAAAACACTGAAATTACATTTGTAGCATTTTGCTAGTCCCGATGTGCTTTACCCGATATTGAAGTGATATTTGTGCCTTCGAGCACCCCCGTCCCGCCCGTTTATATAATTGCATCTTATGTATTTTTATACATGTCCCGATTTCTATTATGTGACCTATGAGTTAGCACCACTAAGCTTGGACGACCTTGTCGGTTTGATCCACCAACTTGGAGGTCCTCACCCATCCCGCCAGTTGCAGTTTGGATCCCGATACCCGGTTATTACCGTGGTCTCGTCTCGATACATGGCCTACTTCCGTGGTTCCTAATACCCGGTTATTACCATTACCATGGTCCCGTCCCGATACCCAACTTACTACCATAGTTTTCGTTACTCGGCTTGCTACCGTGGTCCCGTCCCGTATAATTAAATGTATATGTTTATTTAGTTGAATCTCCTCACTTCGTGTGACAGAGATCAACGCCCCGATGTGCTCTTGTCAATTCCGTGATAAAGGATTTACCTTTGTGTTGTTGACATCTTGCTAGTTCCCGATTCCTTGGTACCTTTACATGCTTTTAAATTACATAATTACTTGTTAACAAGTGATGCATTCCTTTTATGAAAAACATTGTGTAAACAAGTTTTAAATGTTTTCCAAGGTAACTTCACTTATTATTGTATTGTCATATCCTTTCACCCACCTGCCAGATCGTCGTATTTGACCCTCTCTTTGGTACTCAGGTCCAGACGCCGGTTATCCTGAGGCGGAGCTTGAGGAGGCGGTCGAGAACCGCAACATTTAGTTGAGTGGTATGCCGACAATGTCATTTAGACATTCGGTTGCCTCGAGTTACAACACATTTTGGGGGTTGTGGATAACTCATTCTTTTGGGGGATATTGTTTTGGTTGTATTGGCCTTTGTTAGCCTTTATTTTTGGGAATGTTAATTAAATGATCTTTTGTATAAACTTTAACATTACTTTTGAGAAAGTACTAATGATCATTGCCGACTCTGATATTCTGTTTACATATGCATTATCAGTCTTACAACTAGAAATGAACTGTATGTTTGATTTGCTACACGCTTCCGCACTTAAACAAGAATATTATGTTGATGTGATATCCTCACCGCGGACACCTGTGGGAAAGCATGTGCACGGGTAGTGTCATAATTCTTTATTGACCCGTGGACGCATTAGCCAAAATAAAGATATGTTCAATGGCATTATGGTATCATCCAAATTCAAACCTAGTCCCGATCCAGGATTAGGCCCACGGGCCCGGTCCAAGGCCGCGACAGGGTGGGCTTTAAAGTGTGGGAGGGGAGTCGGGTTAGATTCTGGGTTGATGATTGGGTGGTGTTGGTCCATTATCTGTCTTTTCCTACGTTGTTTAGGTTGGTGAAAAATAAGTGGGCTTCGGTTAAAACATGTTATTTGGGTGAAGGGGGTTTTGGTTCAAGGGTTGTCTTTTAGGAGGGTTTTGCATCAGTTTGAGGAGTTAAGAGTATGATTCATTCATCACTCTTCTTTCTAACGTTTCTATTTGTAGAGACAAAGCTAATTCTTGCATTTGTAATCACTGCCCTTCTGATGTCTTTTCTTATAGGTCACCCTCGAGTTGTCAAAGTTCCGGCTTCGCAAGTACAGACAGGCTTGGCTCCTCCTAAGGGTGGAGGCATTTTCTTGGCTTGCAATCTCGGGAAAGGTAAGAGGAAAGGCTTGGCTTCAGAGGCTATTTCAGATTTATGTGGTATGTGTGAGAATGAGAGGGAGTGCTCCATTGACCATTTATTTATTCATTGTGAGTTCTCTCATTCCTTGTGGTGTAGTTTTCTAGTGAGGTTTGGTGTTTTATGGAGCAGCCCAGGGTCATCGGTGGGGATGATTGAAGCGTGGATGTATTCTTAATTTTCCTGGGTGTGGATTGGTTCTTTGGATACTTATCCCTTTCGCTATTTTATGGTTGGCGTGGATCGAGATGAATGATAGTTTTCAGAGGGTCCTTGTCATTTTTAGAAGACATTTCTCAGTTGGTGGTGGTCCGAATTGCCAAATGGGCCTATTTCAAGAGTGAATTTAATAATCCAAGGGCAGATAATGTGTTGCATAATTGGGAGGCTTCCTTGCTTTGTGGGGCTAAGAAGGTAAATAAGGTGTTGTTTTGGGTTCCTCCCTTTGTTAATGAGTTGAAGTTAAATGTGGATGGGGCAACAAGGTCCAACGAGTATTAGTGGGGAGCTCTATAATCGTGAAGGAGTTGTTTGTGCTAGTTTGTATAGTCTCAATCCATCGGATGATGTAATAAATTAATTAATTTCTTTATTTATTAATAAAATCATGTTTTCCTTTCATGAGATGAATGGTGTTTATTACTTTATGCACATAACCAAGACATATGACATGATGGTTCATGAGATGAACTGAGTCCCATTAGTATATTAGATGTCATATATGTGTATGGATGAAATCCACATATGGGAGATATGTGTCACAAATCTTATACTTAAAATATCTTTATAACCAGTGATGAGACTAGGCATCTCATCTGATAAGGTTACAGCACTTTGATCACTATGAGATAGTGTGATTTGTCTCGATCATTAGAATGTAAGATTCTGAATCATGGTGCTGGTACATTGGATGTATTGAAAGACCATGAAAAGCACCTTATTGAATACTGTCTTTATTTTAAGGTCTGCTCTCATAATTCCCTAGTAATAGGCTCTCAATCCTGAGATATTAATGAACTCAAATTTCTATTTATTCATTTGCTTTGAGTCACCAATGAGTGAGGCCAACTGTAGGTCAACACCTCAGTGTCTTGGGTATATGGTAGTAAGACTGTGGGAGCATTCAATGGTCAAGATGGAATCTATCTATATTATCCCATTGTGCCAATTAATGGTTTTATCATTAGTAAGTGTGCACCCATTTCAATTAAGAGTTAATTGGATGGTACTGATGATCACTGTGATTAATTGAGTCTCAAGGATAATAAAATGTGGATCTAAGATTGGAAGGGACATGTTTAATCCAATTGATCCATGAATATTGATAGAGGGGCCTACTTGTGGTCATAGGGAAGTTTAGGGTCTTCTTTGTAATTTATTCCTAAGACTGGAGTGTAATTGCATTTATATAGAGGGGCCTACTTGTGGTCATAGGGAAGTTTAGGGTCTTCTTTGTAATTTATTCCTAAGACTGGAGTGTAATTGCATTTATATAGTGGAGTTATTTGCAATTAACTGTGGGCCCGGATTGCACATGAGATGTGGGGTCGAGGTGTCCCGGTTGAAGCCAGCTTTCTATGGAATCCCTAGTGGTCCCCACGCTAGTCCAAGTAGTAGAAAGTTACTAATCCTACTTGAACTCTAAAACAAAGGAATTAGAAAGTTACTATTTCTATTTGAAGTGAGACTCCTAATAGTGGTAAAAGTTATAATTAATGTGGAAGTGAGACTTCTATTTCAATTAGTAAAAGATGAGGTTGCTAAGCTATAAATAGGGAGCAAGGGGCTGGGCATTGTCGCGACCCCGGACCGGGTTCGGGGAACCAAATCCGGGATCGGGACTAATTGTGATGAGGCCAATGATAATAATAATTAAAGGTATGTTTATAATCAAGCGTACACGGGTTAACAAAAGAACACTCATTACCCGTGCACGTGATTTCCCACAGGTGTCCGCGGTGAGGATATTCCAACACACATAACCATTTAGTATAACTGCGGAAGCGTATGGTAAATCATGCATGTATTTCATTTCACAAAATATCAAGGCTGATTACATTTGAATACGAGTATCAGAATGAGCAATGTCCTAAAGCATAACCCAAGAGCACATATTCAAGTTTAATCAGAAGATCAGTTAATTACAATTCCCAAAAATAGAGGCCAACAAAGGCCAATATACAAAACAATAACCACCAGAAAACTATCCAAACAATTTCCCCAAAATGTTTCGCAACTCCACAGCCCGATGTTTACATAACATCGTCAGCACGCCACTCAACTAGCGGCTGCGGTTCTCCGACCGCCTCCTCTGGCTCCTCCTCGGGGAAACCAACAACGGGACCTGAGTACCAAAGCAAAGGGTCAGACACGACGGTCTGGCAGGTAGATAAAGTAAAAACATTTAATGCTAAAACATTTACCTTGGGAACAGTTAAACCTGTCTAAATAATATTTTCATGAGTAAATGCGTCATTTAGTTAAAAACATATATGCAAGGTAGAACAAGTTAAGGTAACCAAGGAAATCAGGAAACTAGCAAGATGGCAACCACACAAAGCTAAATCCTCTATCACCGAAGTGATAGAGCAAGCAAGTCAAGGCGTTGACCTCAGTCACCGAAGTGAGGAGGTACAACGAAATACATATACTATATACTATATACTAGACATGACCACGGTAGCGAGCCGGGCATCAGGAACCACAGTAGCAATCTGCGGTATCGGGATCCAAACTGCAGTTGGCAAGACAAGAGGGGGATCACCTAGTCAGTGGATCAGACTAACAAGGCATCCAAGCTTAGTGGTGCCGACTCATAGGTTATATGCAAGTAAATAAAACAGGTACATGTATGTATGTTCTCTTTCTTGGCTCATGGGCTCGCACTACAAAGCTCTGGCCCAATATTGCCTCAAGGTTTTTGGCTTATGAGTCAAGCACTAGAAATCAGGTCAAAACATGGAAATCAAGACAGGTGTAAAATAAATCAAGTACAAGACTATATTCGGGCAAGACGTGGGTGCTCAAGGCACAGCTATCGTATCAAGTCTGTCATGTATATCAAAGCTAGCAAAACGGTACGAGTATACTTTGAAAAGCCAGGACAATGTCGGGTTAAAACTAATCCAAGTGAATAGGGATCCCGTATGTCCGTATAATAAAGGAAACTTGGTACTCTTTGAATTTGGGGGACATTCCGGGTTCCTTATACACTATAGTAGCCTCAACGCTTAAATGAATCTCAATGATGTAGTTCCTCTCTCTAACGTACTACCAACAAACACTTCACCTATGCTTCGAACACAATCCCAGGTGAGTGGTGCCCATTGCTCTCAGAAAGGTTCACAAGCAATGGAGTGAGAACTCCCTTCAATCCTTCTTTTATTCACTGAATTCAGGGAATTTCGGTTACCTTGCGGTCAGGTGGCGGTTAGCCGCCAGCGAATGCGGCGGTTAACCGCTGGATGACCGTGAGGCTGACCGTGGAATTGCAGCTCTCTGGAAATGCGACCGCTATAATCCGGTTGGCTGGCGGTTAGCCGCTGATGGGTTAGGCGGTTAGCCGCTAGCTGACCGCGGAGCTGACCGTGAGACTTCAGCTCTCGGGAAAAGTGACCGTAACTGTGCGGTTAGGTGGCGGTTAGCCGTCGATGGACATGGCGGTTAGCCGCTAGCTGACCGCGGAGCTGACCGCCAGTCACGGGGATTTCTTCCCTGGGTTCAGATTCATGCTTTTCCTTTCCCCAAACCCATTCCTTTCATTCCCCATTTGACATCCATACACTCACCAAGAGAAGAAGACAAACAACATCACAAGGATTCACTTAGGCATTGTGCAAAAGAAGAACCAAAACTACAATTCAAGATTTAAAGACAATAGACGAAACCAAAAGCTAGAAATCATGTTTCAAGACAATGAATGGATTCAACAACCTCTTTTTAGAACATTAAAACCACATTGAATGCAAATAAAAGCTCATCATAAATGGTACAATAAATACAAACATTTGATCATGGAAATCACTTTTAAAATTAAACATCCACTTGCCTCAAGGTCTCTAAACAAGAAATCCAAGCTCTAATCCACACTTCCAAGCCAAGTATCAAGCTACACCAAAAACCCCCAAAAACAAACCCTAAAATGGGTCAAACCAAGGAACAAGAAGAAGAAACTCACAATAATGAAGATAGGGCTCTCCCAAGACTAGAAGAACAAGGATCTAAAATATTAGGGAAGGAGCTTACTTGTAAGTTCTTCAAATGGACAAGGTGAGCTCAAAGGGGGTCTTGAGTTGAGTAGATCCTTCCACAAATGGTATCAATGCATGGCTCTAGCAATGGGGAAGAAGAGGGTGAAGTTCATCTCTTGATTGGTGTGAGATTTGGTAGGGTTTTGATGGTGAGGAAGCAAGAAGAAGAAGAAAGAGAGAAAGAAACCCTAGGCTGTTCTCATAAGCTTGTGCTGGAAAAGGAAATGGAAGAAGGAGTTTTCTATATAAAGCAATGGGTGTGGGCTCCACTACTAGGAAAGCTCTTTGGGCTGAAATCGCTAATTTCGGGATCTCGAATGAAATCGACGAAGAAGAGAAAAGTGATCACCGAAATATCTAGTTTCGGAAAAGTGCATGTTTCACGGGTTTCGAGGATATCGAGTGTTGGGCACAGATTTCGTGTAAAAAGACTGTTTTACCCTCGCAGCAAGAAGATCGGGTTTCGGGGTTCCAGACGGGTTCGGGATCCACATGAAAGTTGTGGGGATTAACAAGACGAGTAAAACGGGATCAAGACAAGAATTAGGGGAAAACAAGCAACCTCCAAAAGCTAGCAAGACTAATAAAAAGGAAACCCCCAAAGGGTCCCACTAAGCGAAAAGGCACTAAAATAATTTCCCAAAGCTATCAAGAACTATACTAATCCAAGCTTAGTCAAAAATCACTCATCGAGCTTAGCACTAACACGCAACATAATTAGTACTAATCGAGTCACTCGGGTCGGGATCTTACAGGCATCCACTCCAAGTGCAAGTTGTTTTGCTCGCCATCTCTTTCACTTTCTCTTCTAGTTTATTCTTCTAGTTCCTTAAGAGCTTCTAGTTGGTTTTCTCTTGAAGATCCCACGATTCTTCTTGAGAAAAGAGATCTGAAAGCGGGTCATAGTGTGGAAGACAAGAAGGTCTTAGAGATCCTAATTTGCTACAAGAAGAGTTCTTGTTCAGGCTAATTGTCTTCTTCTCCATTACAGTAGTATCGGGCTCCGAAGGTATAATCTACTTCCTTACATGTTGTAGATTTTTGGTTGCTTGATTGTTGCTGGTTTCTATCTTCTAGATAGCATTTATAGGTTGATGAGATTGGGAGATTGCATCCTGGATGTGGTTTATGGCCTTATGGGTACTTGATCCCTGAGTCAAGTGGGTCAAAATTTTTGAAAACCTATCAACGAGGCTCATCTACTCCCAACAATTGGTATCATAGCCATACCTCATCTCTAATCATGTTGGATCAGTAGTCTAGACCTAATCTTTGCATGAGATGTGAAAAGGATAGGCCTAGGGCTTTGTAAGGATCGGATTTGATGTTTGTATGCATATTGTATCTTGTATGAATGCAATAGAAGGGACTAGTTCAGACAAGAAAAGTGTTTTCTACAGGAATTTCGAGCAGGTCGGTCAAGCGGACCGGGTTTTGGAATAGTCCGCTCGAGTGGATCCAAGTCCGCCTGAGCAAACAGTGTGCATAATTTTCTTTTTTGACAGTCTGGGATTTTCATCATGAAATGATGAATGGTAAGTTCCTACTATGTTCATGTTACTAACTTTGCAAGTTTATGTCCTCTCCATATCGCCCACAAGTCTTTTACTTTCTATTTATGGTTGATGGTTTATTTTTGGGCTACTTATAAAGGGCATCATGGTTTCCTTGGTTTCCAGTGAAAGGGCAAGGCATGGTGAATTTCCCTATAGCCCTTTTATTTCCATGTTTAGATTACCATGTAAGTCTCACGTCGAGGCATGGGAATTTATGTAATTTTCTAAAATTGTAAATTCTGGCGATGTCCGAGTCGGAGAAGGAAAGTGAAGTTGGACTCCTAATCAAAGAGTTTAAAAATTACCAAAAGTGTTTTGGAGATACCCAAAGAGTTTGAGAAATCCCAAAGTTTTGGAAAGTCTAGAAGTCCAAGAAGTCTATTCCGCTTGGGCCATGTGAAAGAGATGACTAGTTTCTAATTTTAGCACTTTCCATTTATGGATGAATGCCTGATTCAGAATGTTTCCAAATCTGATCCAAACATAGCAATTTCCAAAATCGGTCAAGTCAAATTAAATTTTGGAAAGAGTTCTAATTAGTGTTGGTGGACCCATGAGATGGATCCATTGGTAACACTAGTCTTAGAAACTGGACTTTCCTTAAAATAACTTGACTTGGAACCAATCATTGGTCATATCATGGGGTGATTTGATGATTATACTTGTGGGCCTCATATACCTAAAAGGAAATCCTCAATTCTGAAATATTAATTTAGAGCGGGTTCTTTAAATTTAGAAATCCCCATGGTTTTTCACCATAAGTTAATTGTAAGGAAAGTATTAGCCTCGCGCCATCTTGAGAATGGCCGTTCCTCACGGAGGGCTTTTATTTGTCGGGTTACTAGATATGGATCTCCTATGGATATGTTGGTGAGATAGGGCAGGGACCCAATCCCCAAGGAGTTGCCCGCAACGGTTGTCATGTAATCCTAGTTGGTGGGTCACACTTAACTAAAATAATGATGTAGTACCCCCAAGGATTTGCGTCATGTATTTTAGAAACCGAAGCTAATCAGGAGTAATACATTATTTGGTATGAGATACCTAGATGATAATGAATAATGAGGATCATGGATAGTTATTCTTAATGCTAATTTTGACTAACTTTGATCCGCACCAATCTAGGTGGTATTTGCACTCCCCAAGGAGGCATACCCTAAGGGATTGGGATTCCGATGTATTCTGAATTTAGTGGTGATGAGGATTCCCACATAAATTTAGTAGAATACTAAACCCTAATATCATTTATATTCCTTGATTGAATGTATGGTTATGTGTTACAGTATTTCTAGCACAAACACTTTCAATCCATTTGCGACTATCCTCAACCAAAATAAGTTTGTGGGATCCAATTATGTTGACTGGAAATGGAACCTGGATATTATCCTAACTGCTTCAGGATATAAAAATGTCCTTACCATACCACCCCCACCCCCCCCCCCCTTGATGAGCCTGGGCCAGATGCATCACATGAAGAAAAGGACCATTACACAAAATGGGCCAAAGACGATGAGATGGCCAGATGTTACATACAGGCATCAATGTCTAGTGTTTTGCAATACCAACATCAATCCTATAAAACTACATATGATATTATATCAAACTTAAATGACATGTTTGCGGAATAGGGCAGGCCTGCTAGGCAGGCTGCTATGAGGGTGTTTATTAGCACTAAGATGGCTGAAGGCACACCAGTACAGGACCACATGTTGAAAAAGATGGACTCTTGAATGATTTAGATGTACTGGGGGCTGCGATTGATGCAGAATCGCAGATTGATATAATCCTTGAGTTGCTACCAAATTCTTTCAATAATTTTAAGGTCAATTACAATATGAACAAGACGAATCTGACTGTAGCTGAGCTGTCTAGCAAGCTGGTAGTGACTTAGGGGATTATGAAAAAGAAGCCAACTACCCTGATAACAGAAAAGTCAGTCGCTAAGTCGAAGCCAAAAGGCATTGGGCGGAAAGGCAAGAATAAATCAGTTCCAAAGGGTCCGAAGGTGGAGAATGGTCCTAATGGTGGTATGGCCAAGGTTAAGGGTACAGGAACAAATGAAAAGTGTTTTCATTGTGGTATGACAGGACATTGGAAAATGAATTTTCCAGATTATCTGTCTAAGAAGAAGGCCTCAAGTATGATTGAGTTACTTATTTTTGAAGTTTTTTTTTTCTTTTTTTTTTTTTTGCAACTAATACTTCAGAATCCTGGTGTGTTGACTCCGGTGCAACAAATTGTTGGGAATTTATAATAAAAACATACTTTTATGTATTTATCTTTGATTGGTTCATTTTTAGTATATTTTGTCTTCTCATCTAACTAAGATTTTGTATGGACAAATGGTTGCATTGTTAATTATTATGCATGTGAGTGTCTTTTATTCTATAAAGTAGACAAGTTGGTGTGTAGAGTTTTATTTGCACACGGAAGACCTATTTGTCGGTTCTTATAGAATATAAGTTGTTGTTCACAATCTAGATGGATTTGGATACACCATTGGTACGATTGTAGCATAATGTTTCATCAGGCTTGTCTTGGTTACGGTAAACGGTATAGTTTCGACTCATTATGCTAGTACACTTTGTGTGTATTGAACAGGACCGGTTTTTGGGTTTATTGTATTTATACTAACTATATAAGATGATGAACATCCAAATGGTTGCTATGAATGCTTGTACTATTAATCCCGACATAAATAATAAACACATACATATAGTGTTTGGCATTTTGATTTACGAAGTAGTGAGATCTTTTATGGGTCAACAGTCTCAGTAAATTGGATGACTACACTGCGTGTATGGTGGATATTAGTTTATTGATGGAATCCAGGTCCGTAATAGAGATTGATGATATGCTATTGATGAAGCTTTTAAGTTTTGATTATGTCAAACCCTGCAGGTGGACTTTGGGTCCGACATATCAAATAAGTTAAGTGTAAGGTCTCAAGGGATTATAAAGATATCAATTAAATATAGATGTCAGTAATTATTTAATCAATGGATATCTGAAATCTTAACGTGGGGAGATTAATAAGCATTTAATAACAAGAAGCTCAAAATATTATTTTATGTTATTTTGAGAATAAGGACTGGAGTGCAATTACAATTCTTTAGTGGACTGAATTGTAATTTATAGAACTAGGATTCTAATTTGGGTCGAATTAGGGTTTCCTGTTTCCATAAGGAGCCTATCTTTATTTGCTTCATAAGGTTGTTAGACCACAACCCAGACCAACTCGATTAGTGCTAATTAAGTGAGCGTTTAGTCCTAAGTAAGTCTTAGTACTAGCTGGGTTAGAATGTGATTAGACTTAGTTTGGATTATAGTTTTGGGGATTTTGAGGGCGTTTAGTATGAGTCAGACACGCTCAGGGATGCCCTGAGTACACGAGTAAGAATGGGTTCTTGTTCTAGATCTTTGTTATGATTGTGGTTTTTATTTCTCTTGAATGGTTCTATTACTTGTGACAATTTCTGTTTTTAGTCTGCATGCATTTGAGGCCCAGAAACCGAAGTTTTGGCCCAAAAAGGGTAAATCTATCATGATAAATCTGGGCACACCTTTCGGAGTCGTGAAACTATGTCAAAAGTATACTTTTCCGAAACTAGATTTTTCGACGATCGTTTTGTCCTTCTTCGTCGATTCCATCCGGGATCCACAAGATCACGTTTTAATCATTTCAAAGTTCAGCTGTAAGGGGTCCCACTTCTCAACCCATATAAATATTCTCTTACTCTCTCTCCTCCATTCTTTCTTCCCCATTTTCCTGCACCGATCTTGACCTAGAGTGGAGAGGAGAGAAACCTTCTTCTCTTGGTCTTTTCCCTTGAATCATCTAGCAAGAAGGCTCCATTCTCCGATTCATCTTCGCCATTCTCTTCCTCTCTTCGCAAGCTTCAATTGGACACGTTTTTGGAGCCAAACCATTGCACTATTCATCATCTTCAACCTCCCTCCATCTTGTTTAGCTAGCTCAAGGTTGGTGTTTTCCTTCATTCTTTCCATTCGATGTTCTTTAGCTCACCTAGAGCTTGTTTTTGGTGATTTCAAACCCATTTTCGGAATGGGGGTTTGTAACGGCCAAAATAGTGATTTTGAGTGCTCTCTTTTAGGGGTTTTTGTGTAGATTTCTGGAGCACCTCTTCTTGTTGATTTTTGTGAAGCTTTCTTTGGCTTTGGTTAGAGGCAAGTAAACCTTTTAGTTATTCCTAGTGCATTTCAAGTTTTAAGGCATTTTACATTGGAAATGTTATTCATCATGAAGCTTGTCTTTTCTTACATGTTATTAATCTCTTTTAGCTTGTTTTAATCTTGATAAGCATGGTTGCTAATTACTCCTTTTAATTTAGAAGTTTTGTCTTGAATGGGAGCATGTTTTCAATGGGATGCTTTAGAAGTTATTAGATATATGCTTTGAATGTAAGTGGGTTTGTGTTTTTGAAGTTTTGATTGAAATGGGAGTGGATTTTTATGTGGAAATCATCCCTTGGAAAGCACGTAGGCTTTGGGAGTGCAGGTGGTAAAAATGTGGAAGTGAAGAAGGGAGAGAAGTGTGAAAAAAATTGAACTGCCTGAGTTTTACCGGAAGTTCTACCGGTAGAGGTGGCAAAAACCGGAAGTTCTACAGGTAGAAGTGGCTCGAATTTTGACAGAGAGTTGAGGAAATGCAAACCCCTATTTCTACCGGAAGTTCTACCGGTAGAGGTGGCAAAAACCGGAAGTTCTACGGGTAGAAACGGCTCAAATTTTGGCAGAGAGTTGAGGAAATTGAAAAACCTCATTTCTACCGGTAGAAGTGCTTCAACCGGAAGTTCTACCGGTAGAAGCGCTTCAACCAGAAGTTCTACCGGTAGAACCTCTTAAAATGGAAGTTCTACCGGTAGAGATGCTGAACCCAGACCCACAGTTACAAAAAATACTGTTTTTGAAGGATTTTTGCGGGAATGAAAACTAGACTAGGTTTTAGACCTTTTTATTGACTTTGTCCACTTGGAATTCAAAAATGTAATATGCCTTCGGGGACGCCAAGTTTTATTGAATTCCAACATTTGGTTTTCAATTCCACAAGGGTCAGGGATTGGTCTCAGCCTGTGCTTGATAGATTTATGTGTGAACTCTTGTTTTGATGCTTCATGCATCATCGTGTTCTCGTTTGATTTACAAGTGCAAGTTCGTTTTCAAGATATGTTTCAAGAATCAAAAAGGGAATCATTCTTTAAGTTTGTAAGCATTAATACTATGCTATTTTGCTAGTCTTGTCACGTTGTGCTTGTTAAATGATTTCCCTCTTGTTTTGTCGTGTTCTCGAACGTGTATCGTCGTGTTTTGTGCATTCATGATATAAGTGAATACCACTGAGCTTGGACTGCCCTTCTAGCTTGATCCACTACCTGGGGGTCCTTAAACATGTGAACTGTGTGCAGACTAGTCGTGTATTTTATTACACATCGTGCGTGTTCGTGGTCCGGTTCTGCGGCCGGATACCCCGTCTACCTTGTGTGGCGTGGGATCGTGTTTTCGTGTCGTGCTTGTCGTGCATGCTTGCTCTTGTCATCATGTATGACAGAGAAAGGATGAGCTCAATGTGGATTTATCTTTTCATGATATTATAAGTATTCATGCTAGTTTTGTAAACTTGAAACGTGTATTTAAATATTGAACTGTTTAGCATTATTCTCTCATATTCTTGCCTAAAATGTTTATTTGCCAAACCGTTGTGTTTGATGCTTGTATTTTGGTGTCCAGGTGCTGGCGGTTTCACAAGTGACGAGGAGTGCCCGGAGGAGGCTGTTGAGCCACCCCCAGCACACGAGTGGCAGCCCAACGACGTCATCTAGACGCGGGTCGGGATATTGATTTTCGTTTCGCCTAGCTGGGTTATTTTTGTGGGATTGTAATTGTTGTATTGGCCTTTGCTGGCCTCTCAGGGATTTGTAACTTGAACTAATATACTTTTGTTAAACATTGAAACGTTAATCATGTTAGGAATGCTGTGATGACATTCTCTTTCGATACCTTGTCTTGATATTATATATGTCTCTTGTGTCTTCTTGTTTAAGATTGTGGGACATGTTTTGCTATACGCTTCCGCATATCCATTCGTGTGAGCTCGACCCGTGTCTTGGGATCCTCGCCGCGGAAACCTGTGGGAAAAATGTAAAGACAACAGCGGTAGTGTGTTTTGTGTTGGTTAATCACATCGCCGCGCAATCGCGGGCCCGGAGCCCGGTCCGGGGTCGCGACAGGACTGGTATCAGAGTGGGACATGTTTCAGGCACTTAAAAGAAACTAGAAAATCTTAGGAACGTGGCGAGGATTCGTGAGTTCGTTTGAATGTTTTTGTCTAGACCAAGTTGACTTACCCAATTATGCTTATATATGTGCTAACAGATTGTCTTACAGCATCATGCCTCCGAGAAGAGCTCCCAACCATCATGCTTCGGGTAGTAATCAGAATGAGACAGAACCGTTTGAGAACCCTACGGCTACTCAATTTCAAGCATTGATGCAAGCCATGATAGATCAACAAAAACAGGCCAATGAAACACAAGCAAAGTTCCAAGAACAAATGGCGAAGAAAGACGAGGAAATGGCTCAAGTACAGAGGCAACTTCTGGAAGTCCTCAAAAATAGACCTCAGCATCAAGTTGCACAGAATGTGGTGTATCCCAATAGGGTTGATGACCCAAATGCTCTCTTTGAGAGATTCAGAAAGAGGGGACCTAAGGAATTCTCTGGTCAAGAGGACCCTTTGACCGCAGACGATTGGCTTACCAACACAGCAAAGATCTTTGACGTTTTTGTTTGCACGGGCAGGGAGAGGGTTAACCTCACAACTTCCTTGTTATATGGGCTTGCTGACTCTTGGTGGCAGACGGTCAAAGAGCCATACCAGGTCATGGCGGATGAGGTAGTTTGGACGACCTTTAAGACACACTTCACAGACAAGTATGTCCCTTCTCATGTTAAGAGACAGAAGGCAATCGAATTCCAACAGTTGAAGCAAGGAAGTATGTCAGTTCTAGAGTATGTCACGACGTTTAAGAGGCTTGCTCGCTATGCTACCGAGCTGATAGATACGGAGCATAAGAAGATCATCAAGTTTTTGGAAGGGCTGAATCCCATTCTCAAGAGGGATGTCTCGGGAGTGATTCCACCGGTTACCTTTGATGAGGCAGTTAGTCGGGCATATAAGTTTGAAGAGTTTAACAATGAGATAATCCAGGATAGAAAGCAGCACTACCAACAACAGAACCAAAGACAGCAAAGTGGCAAGAACCGAATCAAGTTAGACAAAGTGGTTGCAATCACTGTGGCAAGAATCACCCTACCCACGAATGCCGCAAGGCAACGGGTGCTTGCTTCAAGTGTGGGGGAATGGACCATCCAATCAAGGATTGCCCACACCTTCAGAGTCAAGCCAACCGATATCAGCAGCCAAGGCAGATGGCACCACAGAATCAAGCAGTACCAGTTCAGAATCAAATGAGACGACCACAGCAACAACAGCAACAAGGCAGGCAAGTACAGAATCAGAATACTCGTCCACCTCAGAATAGGAGCAATCCGGGCAGGCAGGTTCAGCAACAGAATAGGCCCAACCAGCAAGGATGTGCATACAATATCAACCGTGCTGACGCTGAAGCAGCAGGTGACGTCATAGAAGGTAAACTTCTTGTTTGTGGAGTAGAAGCACAGATCTTATTTGATCCAGGATCCACACACTCTTTTCTATCTCCCTTATTTGCAAAGAAGATTGATGCACATCATACAGAATTGGATTACATTTTGACTGTCACTACACCCGTAGGTAGACAGGTTGTTTGTACCACCTATTACCCTAGTTGTCCGATTTTGTTAGGAGATATCAGTTTACCGACCAATCTCATCATTCTAGACATGCATGATTTTGACATTATCTTAGGCATGGATTGGTTAGAGACCTACCATGCTACCATGGACAGTTTTGGTAAGACCATTACATTCAGATTGCAAGGGCCACAGACAGAGTTGATGTTTCAGGGCAATAGGAAGAAGTCTTCCAGTGGTTTCATTTTAGCTTTGAAAGCTAACAGATTGGTGAGTAGTGGCTGTGAGGCATTTATAGCGTTTATCACGGAGGATAAACAGTCCCAAGGGGTGGAGGATATCCCCGTAGTGTGTGAATTTTCGGATGTTTTTCCAGAAGAAATCCCGGGTTTACCACTAGTTAGAGAAGTTGAGTTTACTATTGAACTCCTTCCAGGGACTGCACCGATCTCTGTTGCACCTTATAGGATGGCTCCTACAGAGTTAGGGGAATTGAAACTTCAGTTGCAAGAAATGTTGAGCAAAGGCTTTATTAGGTCAAGTGTTTCACCGTGGGGAGCGCCAGTTCTTTTTGTGAAGAAGAAGGATGGAAGTCTTAGAATGTGCATCGACTATAGAAGGTTGAATCATGTGACCGTCAAGAACAAATACCCCTTGCCAAGGATAGATGAATTATTTGACCAATTACAAGGAGCATCACACTTTTCCAAGATAGACTTGAGGTCAGGGTATCATCAGTTGCGGGTTAGAGAGTCTGATGTGGCAAAGACAGCTTTTCGAACGAGATATGGGCATTATGAGTTCTTAGTGATGCCTTTTGGTTTGACAAATGCACCCGCAGTCTTCATGGCTCTTATGAACAAGGTCTTTGCAGAGCTCCTAGATCACTCTACAGTAGTGTTTATTGATGTTGTCCTCGTGTATTCTAAGAGTAAGGAGGAGCATGAAGAGCACTTGATGACGTCATTACAGCTTTTGAGAGACCACCAGCTCTATGCGAAGTTGAACAAATGTGAATTCTAGCTAGAGCAAGTTTCCTTTTTGGGTCACATCATTTCGAGAGAAGGATTAGCAGTTGATCCGGCCAAGATAGAAGCAGTCATTGAGTGGAAGAGGCCTAGCAGTGTGACATAAATTAGAAGCTTTTTGGGGTTAGCAAGATACTATCGGAGATTTGTTCAAGGTTTTTCGTCCATTGCAGCTCCATTGACGAAGTTGACCCGGAAAAATGTATCTTTTGTTTGGACCAATCAGTGTGAAGGCAATTTTCAGGAGTTGAAGATAAGGCTAACCACAGCCCCAATCCTCACATTACCATCGGGCAGCGGTGGATTTGTTGTTTTTACGGATGCGTCCAACGTGGGATTAGGCTGTGTATTGATACAAGATGGCAAAGTGATTGCCTATGGCTCGAGACAGTTGAAGAATCATGAGGTAAATTATGCAACTCACGACTTAGAGTTGGCGGCAGTAGTTTTTGCCTTGAAGATGTGGAGGCACTACCTCTATGGAGAGAAGTTCGAAGTCCATTCAGACCACCGAAGTTCACAATATTTGTTTTCACAGAAGGAGTTGACTATGAGGCAGAGACGGTGGATGGAGTATATAAAAGATTATGACTTCCCAATCAAGTATCATCCGGGCAAAGTGAATGTTGTAGCAGATGCTTTGAGCAGAAAGTCAGCAGTTATGGCTAGTTTGAGAGGAGTTAGTGTTTTCCAACAGTTTGAAGAACTTGGAGTGGAGGTACGACACTTGAGGAGAGGTGTTTTATTAGCAAATATGACAGTGTCTGAGCCTACCTTCATCCAGAGAATCAAAGATAGTCAGTTGCAAGACCCAGAATTGGCTAAGATTGTAGATCAGATTGCAGAACGTCCAGATTTCAGGATTTCTAAAGGAGTGTTGCATTTTCGTGACTGGTTGTGTGTACCAAACGTAGATGATTTGAAGAATGAAATTATGATTGAAGCTCACCATACTAGATACTCTATACATCCGGGTAGCACGAAGATGTACCATAACTTGAAGAACCGATTTTGGTGGAATAATATGAAGCGAGAGATAGCAGCTTTTGTGTCTCGTTGCTTGACTTGTCAGATGATCAAGGCAGAACATCAGAAGCCTCCTGGTTTGTTACAGCCTTTGGAGATTCCGGAGTGAAAGTGGGAACACATCGCTATGGATTTTGTCTCCGGTTTGCCTAATACCAAGAGAGGAAACAATGCAATTTGGGTTATAGTAGACCGTCTTACGAAGTCTGCGCACTTTCTTCCGATGAAGACCGGGAATATGATGCATATAGCACCACTTGCAAGACTATTCATTGATGAGATTGTTAGTAAGCATGGCCAACCTGTCTCCATCACCTCCGACAGAGATTGTAGATTTGTTTCGAGATTTTGGAAATCTCTTCTTGAATCCATGGGTTCCAAACTTCAGTTCAGCACAGCGTATCATCCTTAGACAGATGGTCAGTCAGAGAGGACGATATAGACTCTTGAAGATATGCTGCAAGCTTGTGTATTTGATTTCAAGGTTCAGTGGGATGAGAACCTACCTCTTTGTGAGTTCGCGTACAACAATAGCTACCATTCTAGCATTGGAATGGCACCTTTCGAGGCACTCTATGGTAGGAGATGCAGAATTCCAGTCTGTTGGGAAGAAGTTGGTGTGCGTATTTTTCATGGACCGACGATAGTTGGAGAGACAAGCGACGAGGTTAAGCAGATTCAGGATAGATTGAAGATCGCTCGAAGCAGACAGAAGAGTTATGCTGACACTCGCCGGAGAGAATTACAGTTTGAAGTGGGTGACAAAGTATTCTTGAAAGTCTCCCCGGTCAGAGGCACTTTAAGATTTGGGAAGAAACGAAAATTGTCTAGCAGATACATTGGCCCCTATGAGATTTTGAGCAAGATTGGAAATGTTGCATACAGACTTGCGTTACCGCCGGAACTCTCCGGGGTACATAATGTTTTTCACGTCTCCATGCTCAAGAAATATGTCCACAGTCCTTCTCATATTATTCCACACGAGCCTTTAGAGATTCGAGAAGATGCGTCGTATGTGGAGAAACCGGTTAGAATCATCGACACCAAGGAGCATGAATTGAGCAATCGGACTATCCATTGGGTCAAAGTGCTTTGGGAGAATCACGAACCGGAAGAAGCCACATGGGAATTGAGAGATCAAGTCCAGAAGAAGTATCCACACCTATTACCAGAGGTAAAATTATTTATATTTGGCGGACCAAATATCCTAAGGGGTGGAGGATGTTAGACCCCAACCCAGACCAACTCGATTAGTGCTAATTAAGTGAGAATTTAGTCTTAAGTATGTCTTAGTACTAGTTGGGTTAGAATGTAATTAGACTTAGTCTGGATTATAGTTTTGGGGATTTTGAGGACGTTTAGTATGAGTCAGACACGCTCAGGGACGCCCTGAGTACACGAGTAAGAATGGGTTCTTGTCTTAGATGTTTGTTATGGTTGTGGTTTTTATTTCTCTTGAATGGTTCTATTACTTGTGACAATTTCTATTTTTAGTCTGCATGCATTTGAGGCCCAGAAACCTAAGTTTTGGCCCAAAAAGGGTAAATTTTTTTTTTCATACTAAATCTGGGCACACCTTTCGAAGTTGTGAAACTATGTCAAAAGTATACTTTTCCGAAACTAGATTTTTCGACGATTGTTTTGTCCTTCTTCGTCGATTCCATCCGGGGTCCACAAGATCATGTTTTAATCGTTTCAAAGTTCAGTTGTAAGGGGACCCACTTCTCAACCCATATAAATATTCTCTTACTCTCTTTCCTCCATTCTTTCTTCCCCTTTTTCCTGCACCGGTCTTGACCTAGAGTGGAAAGGAGAGAAAGCTTCTTCTCTTGGTCTTTTTCCTTGGATCATCTAGCAAGAAGGCTCCATTCTCCGATTCAACTTCGCCATTCTCTTCCTCTCTTCGCAAGCTTCGATTGGACATGTTTTTGGAGGCAAACCATTGCACTATTCATCATCTTCAACCTCCCTCCATCTTGTTTAGCTAGCTCAAGGTTGGTGTTTTCCTTCATTCTTTCCATTCGATGTTCTTTAGCTCACCTAGAGCTTGTTTTTGATGATTTCAAACCCATTTTCTGAATGGGGGTTTGTAATGGCCAAAATAGTGATTTTGAGTGCTCTCTTTTGGGGGTTTTTGTGTAGATTTCTGGAGCACCTCTTCTTGTTGATTTTTGTGAAGCTTTCTTTGGCTTTGGTTAGAGGTAAGTAAACCTTTTAGTTATTCCTAGTGTATTTCAAGTTTTAAGGCATTTTACATTGGAAATGTTATTCATCATGAAGCTTGTCTTTTCTTACATGTTATTAATCTCTTTTAGCTTGTTTTAATCTTGATAAGCATGGTTGCTAATTACTCCTTTTAATTTAGAAGTTTTGTCTTGAATGGGAGCATGTTTTCAATGGGATGCTTTAGAAGTTATTAGATATATGCTTTGAATGTAAGTGGGTTTGTGTTTTTGAAGTTTTGATTGAAATGGGATTGGATTTTTATGTGGAAATCATCCCTTGGAAAGCGTGTAGGCTTGGGGAGTGTAGGTGGTAAAAATGTGGAAGTGAAGAAGGGAGAGAAGTGTGAAAAAAATTGAACTGCCTGAGTTCTACCGGAAGTTCTACCGGTAGAAGTGGCTCGAATTTTGACAGAGAGTTGAGGAAATGCAAACCCCTATTTCTACCAGAAGTTCTATTGGTAGAGGTGGCAAAAACCGGAAGTTCTACCGGTAGAAACGGCTCAAATTTTGGCAGAGAGTTGAGGAAATTGAAAAACCTCATTTCTACCGGTAGAAGTGCTTCAACCGGAAGTTCTACCGGTAGAAGCGCTTCAACCGGAAGTTCTACTGGTAGAACCTCTTAAACCGGAAGTTCTACTAGTAGAGATGCTGAACCCAGACCCACAGTTACAAAAAATACTGTTTTTGAAGGATTTTTGCGGGAATGAAAACTAGACTAGGTTTTAGACCTTTTTATTGACCTTGTGCACTTGGAATTCCAAAATGTAATATGCCTTCGGGGACGCCAAGTTTTATTGAATTCCAACATTTGGTTTTCAATTCCACAAGGGTCAGGGATTGGTCTCAGCCTGTGCTTGATAGATTTATGTGTGAACTCTTGTTTTGATGCTTCATGCATCATCGTGTTCTCGTTTGATTTACAAGTGCAAGTTCGTTTTCAAGATATGTTTCAAGAATCAAAAAGGGAATCATTCTTTAAGTTTGTAAGCATTAATACTATGCTATTTTGCTAGTCTTGTCACGTTGTGCTTGTTAAATGATTTCCCTCTTGTTTTGTCGTGTTCTCGAACGTGTATCGTCGTGTTTTGTGCATTCATGATATAAGTGAATACCACTGAGCTTGGACTGCCCTTCTAGCTTGATCCACTACCTGGGGGTCCTTAAACATGTGAACTGTGTGCAGACTAGTCGTGTATTTTATTACACATCGTGCGTGTTCGTGGTCTGGTTCTGCGGCCGGATACCCCGTCTACCTTGTGTGGCGTGGGATCGTGTTTTCGTGTCGTGCTTGTCGTGCGTGCTTGCTCTTGTCATCATGTATGACGGAGAAAGGATGAGCTCAATGTGGATTTATCTTTTCATGATATTATAAGTATTCATGCTAGTTTTGTAAACTTGAAACGTGTATTTAAATATTGAACTGTTTAGCATTATTCTCTCATATTCTTGCCTAAAATGTTTATTTGCCAAACCGTCGTGTTTGATGTTTGTATTTTGGTGTCCAGGTGCCGGCGGTTTCACGCGTGACGAGGAGTGCCCGGAGGAGGCTGTTGAGCCACCCCCAGCACACGAGTGGCAGCCCAACGACGTCATCTAGACGCCGGTCGGGATATTGATTTTTGTTTCGCCTAGCTGGGTTATTTTTATGGGATTGTAATTGTTGTATTGGCCTTTGCTGGCCTCTCAGGGATTTGTAACTTGAACTAATATACTTTTGTTAAACATTGAAACGTTAATCATGTTAGGAATGCTGTGATGACATTCTCTTTCGATACCTTGTCTCGATATTATATATGTCTCTTGTATCTTCTTGTTTAAGATTGTGCGACATGTTTTCCTACACGCTTCCGCATATCCATTCGTGTGAGCTCGACCTGTGTCTTGGGATCCTCACCACGGAAACCTGTGGGAAAAATATAAAGACAACAGCGGCGGTGTGTTTTGTGTTGGTTAATCACATCGCCGCGCAGTCGCAGGCCTGGATCCCGGTCCGGGGTCGTGACAAAGGTCCCTATTTTTAGCCTATAAATATGCTTACTGCTCTCTAGGTTAACATACAGGAATAAGAAGAGAGAAATCTTGGTTTTGGGAGTGCAAAGAGAATTCGCTGAAGAAACCCCCTCCCTGGTGCGAGTTCGAGCATATAGGAATACAGTGGAAGATCTTAAGGTGTTTGAGAAACTATGAAATTGAGATCAAATCAGAGAGATCTCGCAGGTATGATTTTAATCACATTCTTACATAGTTATTTCCACAGTAATCTGTACGCAATATCTAGAGATCCTGTTTCTACTCATTTCTAACAATTGGTATCAGAGCTGATCTTGATACTGCGTATGGATTGAAGAAAATATAGTAAAGATTATAGGTTGTTGTAAGAAAACATGGTCTACATTTGCTGTGTATAACCCTTGTTTTGCAGCGGAATATCTAACCTTTGTTTTGCAGCAACTGAATAATTGATCTGGCTATCATGGTCACCATATGTGTATGTTATGTGAATGGATCCGATGAATCTATTCATGGTTACTATTTACGTATTTTACAATTTTTATGGTGATGTAATTATATTGAGATAGCATGTGAACTCCGTTCGTCAGGAGGCTTAGGACTCAATGTAATTTTTTTTATGGTGATGTAATTATATTGAGATAGCATTAAACTCCATTCGTCAGGAGGGTTAGGATTCAATATAACTTTTTTTCTTCTTGGAGATGTAATTATATTGAGATAGCATGTGAACTCCATTCGCAAAGAGGCTTAGGACTCAATGTAATTTCTTAAGAAGGGGCACAGGTTCTGAAGGTAAAAATTCAATTTCGAAGGAAGAACTTCATAAAACCCTTAGCATATGAACTCCCCCGGCAGCTCGAACCCCGCCGGGGGACACCCCCGGACCCCTTTTGCGGAGCGCATGTTTAAAGAAGTGGCAATCATGAAGACAAAGGATCCTGCTTGACCATGATAGCTAGGCATCTTATGCTGGTTATCATTCCTTTTAGTGCTTGGATGTCTATTATTATCATTACTTGCTAAATATGATATTAATCCTGTTTAATTTTGTTTAGAATGGCATAGTCGTAAAGACCTGGTTGCCTGTTACTACTAGATTTTAAACTGGTCTTAATTAAACTGTTTTATAAGAACCCCCATTGTTAAATAATTAAGTGAGAAAGGGAACTTCTTAAGTTCCCAAGGTCTCCATCATTGGTTTGTAAGAGATATAATTGATTTATGTGTTGGCCTTGGAGTCTACCTCCTAATCGATGAGTTAATTATGGAATTTCCATTACAAACTCCCATATGGATGATTTAGGATAATTATTAGTATAGGTCTCTTCTCCATCTGATGGGACCGAATACGGAATAATGGACCTGAAACAACACCCCTGCTGGTGTCTTATCTAACTTGAATGTGAGGGTCTTATGGAAACAATCCATTGTGGCATGGTACCCTGCCAGCCAATCCATCCCTAGGATGACATCAAAATCGTTCATCTCCAACAGAATAAGATCTGCGGGTAACACAACTTTTCCTATTTGGATTGTACAACTAGGGTAATGACTAGTACACACCACTTGTTTTCCTACTGGGGTTGCCACAGTCAAAATGTACTCAAGATCTCTACCATGCACATCAATCAATCTAGAAAATGCATGGGATATAAAAGAATGCGTAGAGCCAAGGTCAAATAATATTTTAGCTTCTATCCCACTAACAAGAAGTGTACCTTCCACAACATTGCCTGCTGCCTCTGCATCAGTTTTGTTGACCGCATACACTTGTCCTCGCTGCTGTGGCCTGATTTGAGCTTGTTGTTTCCTGCCTTGAGGGGCATTTCTGTTCTGTTGCGGTGGACGCTGATTTTGCTGCTGTCCTTGTTGACGGGCCTGTTGTTGATGTTGCTGGGGCCTATACTGTTGTTGGAGTGGCCTTGCCTGATTCTGCACAACTACTGCATTTTGTGGCGGTGCTGGACACGGTGCTCTTTGAGGCTACTGATTTTGCCTGTTCTGTCTTCGACAATCTCTCATCTGATGGTTCATCGAACCACATCTAAAGCATGCTCCTGAGACTGTACGACACTGGGTACTCTCATGGTTCTTCCCACAGTGGATGCAAACTAATTGGACATTCTGATCTTGTCTCTGCCTCTTGTTCTATTGGTTCCTCTGTTGATTGTGCTGCTGTTAAGGCTACCCTTGTCCCTTGCCTTGGACCTTAAGGATCTTGTGATGAAAGTTCTCAAACTTGTAAGCTCTCTTGACAGCGTCTTCAAACGTGAGAGGTGGTACTTCACCGGTGGCATCCCTCTCAATGATGGGGTGAAGTCCTTCCAAGAACTTAGCTATTTTCTTTTCCACCGTGTCCACCAACTCTGGAGCATATCTAGATAACCTCTCGAACTTGGTGAGGTACTCTAACACTGTGGTTTCTGCCTCTTGACATGGGCGGGCACGTATTTATCTCTAAATTGCCTCCTGAAGTTTGCCCAAGCCACTGCGTCTGCCATAGTCCTGTACTCCTCCCTTACTGTCTTCCACCAATTATCTGCCAAGCTGGTGAAGAGTGATGCCGCGAGTTGTACTTTCTCACCTCTATTACATCTGAAGACCTCAAATATATTCTCTGTATGCTCTAGCCAGTCATCTGCAGCCAAGGGGTCTTTTGTCCCCACAAACTCCTTCGGACCTCTTTTTCTAAACCGTTCAAATATGGCATTTGGGTCATGCTCTCTCTGATTGATGACAATCGCAGGCTGAGGTTGAATAGGTTCAGGTCTCCTTTGTAGCACCTCTAGTAACTGCCTCTGCATCTCTGCTAATTCTCTGGCATGATCCTCATCCTTCTTGAGCATTTGTTTTTGGAGTCTAGTCTGGTTCTCATTTGCCTGACGCTGTTGGTCAAGCATAGCTTGCATCATTTGCTGAAATATATTTGGCATTGCATTCTCAACTCTATCTTCCCCAACTGGCCTTGTATCCTCAACCGGCCCGGTATAATCACTATTACTTACGGTGGGATTGCCGTTTACGGGTCACTTACGAGGTGGCATGATGCTGCAAAACAAGTTATTAGCACATATAAATCAAATATGGGCCACACATTGCTCACGCGATTCTAGCTAACGAAAGATCTAACGAATCCTCGCCACGTCCTTAGGATTTCTAGTTTCTTTTAACTGCCTGAAACACGTCTCGCTCTGATACCAGTCTGTCGCGACCCCAGACCGGGTTTATGGTCTAATCCAGGATCGGGACTAAATAATGAATGGAAACAATAGAGATAAAAATATAATGGTATGTTTGATGCCAAAACATACACGGGTTAATTAAGAACGCACATCACCCGTGCACGTGATTTCCCACAGGTGTCCGCGGTGAGGATTTCACATTCACAAGGATACTTTGTTAAATTGCGGAAGCGTGTAGCAAATCAAGCATGTAATTCATTTCCAAAATAACAAGGCTGATTACATTTAAGATAACGAGTATCAGAATGAGCAATGTCCATTAGCGTAACCCAAAAGTACTGTTAAAGTTTAACAAAAGATCATTTAATTACAATCCCCAAAATTAGAGGCCAATAAAGGCCAATATAGACAAAACAATATCCACCAAAATGTCAATTAGTGACGCCCCCAAAATGTTTCGAATCTCAGCAACCGGATGTTTAGATAACATTGTCGGCACGCCACTCAACTAGCTGTTGCGGTTCTCCGACCGCCTCCTCTGGATCCTCTTCGGGATAACCGACAACGGGACCTGAGTACCAAAGCAAAGGGGTCAGACACAACGGTCTGGCAGGTGGGTGAAAAGATATACATATTCAAAAATAAAAGCCTTTACCTTGGAAAACATATGAACCTGTTTAAACAATGACTTTCAAGAAGTAAATGAGTCATTTAATTGAAAACACGTATGCAGTAATAAAACATGTAAGGTAACCAAGGAAATCGGGAAACAAGCAAGATGGCATCCACAAGAAGCTAAATCCTCTATCACCGGAATGATAAGAGTAAGCATATCAAGGCGTTGACCTCAGTCACCGGAATAAGAAGAGCAAGCATATCAAGGCGTTGACCTCAGTCACCGAAATGAGGAGGAACAACGAAATTTACATATACATATACTATATACGGGACATGACCACGGTAGCGAGCCGGGCATCAGGAACCACAGTAGCAATCTGCGGTATCGGACAAGACCACGGTTAATAAACCGGGTAGCGGATCCAAACTGTAGCTGGCGGGACAAGTGGGGGATCTCCAAATCAGTGGATCAGACTGACACGGTTATCAAAGCTTAGTGGTGCCGACTCATAGGTCAAATCGTATAAACCAAGTCACGTGTAAAACAAATCAAGAGCAAGAATGTAACTGGGCAAGACGGGGGTGCTCAAAGGCACACTGTCATATCGGGTCGGGCATGCCTGTCAAGGCTAGTAGAATAGTTCAAGTACACTTTCAAGCCATTCGGGATTGATAAATCATAAATCATAAATTTCGGGGATAAAAAGGTGAAACATACTTTCAAAATATCGGAACAGTATCGGGGTTTAAAACTCATTCAAGGTGAATAGGGATCCCGTATGTCTGTATAATAAAGAAAACTTGGTACTTTTTGAATTTGGAAGACATGCCGGGTTCCTTATACACTTTAGTAGTCTCAATGCTTATACGAATCTCTGCGATGTGGTCTCTCTTTCGATCGGGCTCCCAACAAACCTTTCATCTCTGCTTCGAACACATTCCCAGGTGAGCGGTGCCCATTGCTCTCAGAAAGGTTCACAAGCAATGGGATGGAAGCTCCTTTCAACCCCCTTTATTCATAGAATTCAGGGAAATTCGGTTGCCTTGCGGTCAGATGGCAGTTAGCCGTCAGTGGATCCGGCGGTTAGCCGCTGGCTGACCGTGAGGCTGACCGTAGGATTGCAGCTTTCTGGAATTGTAACCGCTTCAATTCAGTTGGCTGGCGATTAGCCGCTGATGGATTCGGTGGTTAGCCGCTAGCTGACCGGGAGATTTTAGCTCTCTAGAAAAGTAACCGAAAATACTTAGGTTAGCTGGTAGTTAGCCGCTGATGGATTCGGCGGTTAGCCGCTAGCTGACAGCGAAGTTGACCGCGAGATTGCAGCTCTCTGGAAAAGTAACCGAAACTGCTTCGGTTAGCTGCCAGTCACCAGACGGCTAGCCGCTTGGTAACCGCTGGCTGTCCGCCAGTCACGGGAACTCCTCACTGGATTTATATTCAGGTCTTCCCTTCTCCAAATCAATTTATCTCATTCTCCATTCACTTTACTGCAATAATAAGAGCTAAAAACTCCTCCAATTCGACCTTCAATACTTCTCCCATATTAAAGCTTCTACAAACCCCTCTCTAATCACTTCCTCTCCACATTCCAACCCAAATAGGAGGAGAATAACCACCACCACAGTGATCCATTTAAGTTCTAAACAAGAGCTTCAAAATCACATTTTTAAGACAATAAATGAACTAACCAACCCCTTTCCAAAAGCATTTATAGCATAATGAATGCAAGTGAAACAAGCCATTAATGAGACAATAAATCAAACATATATATCATGGAAATCATTGAAAACTAAAACATCCATTCAATCTACTTGCCTCAAGGTATCTAGACAAGAAATCAAGCTATTATTCTCCTCTTCCAAGCCAAACTCCAAGCTACACAAAAACCCCCAAAAAATACAAACCCTAAAATGGGTCAAACTAAGAAACAAGAAGAGATAACTCTCAATAATGAAAATGGGGCTTTCCACATACTAGAAGAATACAAATCTAAGCGATTAGGGAGGGAGCTTACTTGGAAGTTGTTCAAATGGGCAAGACTAGCTCAAAGAAGGTCTTGTAATGGGAAGGTTGCTCCACAAATGGCGTCAAGAGGAGAAGCAAGGAGAAGAAGAAGAAAAGGGAAAAAACCCTAGGTTTGGCTCTTGTGCTGGAAAAAGGGGAATGAGGAGGATAGTTCTCTATTTAAAGACAATGGGTGTGGGCTCCACCACTAACAAACTCTTTGGGCTAAAATCACTACTTTCGGGACCTCGGATGAGTTCGACAAAGAAGAAAGAAATGATCACCGAAATATCTAGTTTCTAAAAAGTATATGTTTCACGGGTTTCAGGAATATCGACTTTTGGGCACAGATTTCTTGTAAAAAGACTGTTTTGCCCTCTATGCTAGGAAAGTCGGGTTTCGGGGTTCCGGACGGGTACGGGATCAACATGAAAGTTGTAAGGGTCGACAAGACAAGTAAAAAAGGACCAAGATAAAGATTATGGGAAACTCGAGTAAACCTCCAAGTACACGTCAAGACTATCAAAAGGGAAAACCCCCAAGGGCCCCACTAAACAAAAGATACTTAAAATTCCCCAAAGCTATAACAAGAACTATACTAATCCAACTTAGTCAATTCTATCAAGCACCAACACGCGACTTAGTTAGTACTAATCGGGGTCACTCGGGTTGGGGTCTTACAAACGGAATTACTCAAAAAACTTCAGGCTGCTGAGGGCTTTCTGAAAAAGCCACCTAGTGTTCACGTGCCTGAAAAAGGTTTCATTGCTAAGCTAAAAGGCAAGAATAAAAAAAGGGTCAAAATCGTAAGGAAGTTCCTCAAGGGGGCAACGGACCACAAGGTGGAGTGAAAAAGCCTAAGGGTAAGTGTTTTCATTGCAAGCAAGCAGGGCACTTGAAAAAGCAATGTCCAACTTTTCTCAACAAAGTGAACACTAAAGGTAAATTTCACTCACTAGTTATTGAATCATGTTTGGCGGTTATATCTACCGGTACCTGGTGTGTAGATACGGGAGCCACTAGTCATGTTTGCAATTCATTGTAGAGGTTCCAGGAAACCAAGCAGCTAAGTGATGGGGGGATTCATTTGCTTATGAGTGTTGCTAC
The DNA here is from genome assembly GCA_028538565.1 of Umbellularia californica. Taxonomy (NCBI): domain Eukaryota; kingdom Viridiplantae; phylum Streptophyta; class Magnoliopsida; order Laurales; family Lauraceae; genus Umbellularia; species Umbellularia californica. Next base: position 33,610,682 of record JAPQWN010000005.1, on the reverse strand, counting down.
GAGAGTGGCAGCAGTTGCAGTAGGAGACTTTTGTCTAAGTTTAGTAGAGATAGGACTTTACTTTTAAAAGATTGTCTTTATGTTCCCTCCATACGAAGGAATCTGTTTCCAAGTTGGTTAAAGATAAATATTCGTTTATTTTAATAAATTTGTGGTTATTAAGTACAATAAGCATTTTATCTGTTTTGGTTCATTAGTGGATGATCTTTATATTGTTAATCCTGTCTCTCCTAAACTGCAATTAACCGAATCAAATAACACAACTACACTACCATGTAATGAGAAAGGAACCTTCTAAATTAAACCAAACGTACCTTTGGCATTTACGCCTTAGACATATTAATCTACACCGGATTTCAAGACTGGTTGCAAATGGACCATAACATTCATTGGAAGTGGAGGCCCTTCCAGTTTGCGAATCTTGTTTAGAGAGAAAAATGACCAAGCGTCCCTTTTCAGCCAAAGGCTATAGAGACAAAGAACCATTGGAATTGGTTCACTCTGACCTCTGTGATCCCATGAATGTCCAGGCTAGAGGTGGTTTTGAGTATTTCATTACTTTCATTGATGACTACTCAAGGTATGAGTACATTTACTTAATGCGCCGTAAGTAAGAATGCTTTGAAAAATTCAAGGAGTATAGGGCGGAAACGGAGAAGCGTTTAAGTAAGAGTATCATAACACTACGATTTGATTGTGGTGGCTATAGAAACCTCATTTGGCCCCCTATGATAGCCTTAAACACCTGTCATATATAACAGTGGCCCCATTTCACCCATAATTGAATGATTAATGGTATAAATAAGATTAATTAATGACGATGAAGATGCTTGCTGATAATTTTAGACTTAGTTCGACGATCTCTAGAAATTCGTGGGAGAAAAGGCCGAATCGAGTCGAGATCTCGAGTTCAACCCACTATTCAAACAAGGAATGGACTACAACACTAAAAAGTCCCTTCCAGACTACTTGGAACACACTTAGGTTGATCCTAGAGGGATTACACTTAGTTTGCCTAAGTACAATATGATTAACATGAATTAGGGGGCTAGAATCATTGATCCAAATTTCCCTACTATTTCCCGACCTCTAATCATTATGATATATGGACCAAAAGATTCCACTTTCCAAGAGCTTTCTTACGATATGTGAAACATCCAATTTCGACAAACGGATCAAAAGATATGGCCGTCGGAAGATTACACTGTCGACCCCCACCAGACACACACCTGGGCGCCCTTATAGGTGTGCCCATGTCCCAATGATGCACTTTGGCGCACACAAAGTTGGGCCCAGGTCCCCGGTTTCCCTAGAAAAGCACTTAAGTGCATATTTAAGTGTATTCCGCTTTACTCTTCATAGTTCCGACCTGATCTTAACCCAAAAATGGATCAGAACCAAATCCCAAAAACACATTTGACCCAAAAGATGACATTAGTGCACCTGTGTGTGCGCCCAAGTCCTAAAATCCACTTGGGCGCCAGCCTAGGTGCGCCTAGGTCCTCAGTCACCTTGAAAATACACATGCGCACCTTCACAGGTGCACCTAAGCCCAGTTTCCGCTGTTTTAGTCTGAATTCGATCTGAAAACAACCCTAATTGAACCCTAAGCCCACTTGACCCCGAAAGAAGACTTCGGCGGCGCACACACATACTTGGGCGCACCTGTGTGTGTGCCCAAGTCCCCAAAACCGTAACTTTCCTTGGTTTGCGTGAAACCTCTAGAAGTTCGTGCAAACAATAACCCTAACCCCTCCTCCACGCCAAAAACCTCTATATGAGGATCTCTTATACCATTTTCCAAAAGGTGAGGCTACCAGAAAGAGAGAAAAGGATAAGTAAAGGAAGAGAAATAGAGTAGCCACCATAGAGAGAGCCTTAGATCTAGAAGAAGGGAGAAGAAGGAGTATTCTGGTTTTCAAGATCAGCCATGGAGAAAGCCTCCAAAAGCCATGGATTTGTGTAAAAGTTTTGATTTAAGACTTGAAAGACGCAACCCAAACCGGTATTTCTAGATCTAGTTCTTTTGATTAGTATTCAGCATCATTAGTGGTTAGAAACATGCTTAGGATCATCCATACATCATAGATCTGCATTTATAGTAGCATTTTACAGTAGATCTGATATTTAATAATCATCCATCACTAGAAACATGCTAGGATCATTCGTAGTTTGTAGATCTACATCATTCTCATCATCCTGAACTCGTGACTAGAATAGATCTTACATTCATATCAGTTTATTGGGAAAAATCCGAATTTGAGGAAGAAAAAGTGCAACAAAGGACTTGGGTGCCACTGTGGGTGCGCCCAAGTCCAGACGCAAGGTTTCAGCCCTGGTTTTCAGTTCTCCCACACTCCGTCTCTCATATCCAAATTCGTCCTTAAACTGGTTGATATTAGGACCATGGATCTGTGACTTTGTGTTCAAAATCATGCGAAAAGCATTAAAAAAAAAAAAAGAAGAAGCAAAAGAAGAAGTAAGCACAGATAACCCAAGTCTAAAGTTAGGGTTTCGACCCCAATTTTCCGTTTCGCGTGTATTTTGCTTCTTAGATCCGAATCAATCCTCATATAAGTTAATATCAAGGCCCTCGGATTTGTAAAGAGCATTGAAAGAATCAAAAGAGGACCAAACATATTGCTGACAGGGAGAGAAAGGTGCATAAAAGCACTTGGGTGCCACTGTGGGTGCACCTAACTCTTTGAAGTGGGCTTTTGGTCCCGATTTTCCGTTTAATGTGCATTTTGCTTCTTTGACTTGAGCCAATCCTCATACAAGTTGATATCAAAGCCTTCGGATCTGTAAAGAGCATTAATAGGATCGAAAGAGGAGTAAATATTATTGCTAGAAAAGAAGGAAAAGAGAAGAAAGAAAAACAGAGGTACTTGGGCGCCATTGTGGGTGCGCCCAAGTTCCTGCAAAGGGATTCATCCCTCGAATCTTAGTCCTTGCATTATTATTTTCAAATCCGGAAGTTTTGATATTAATAATTCATAGTAGGACCTTGCACTTAGTGGTGAATTTTTAGAAATCATGTCGGGATATCACTAGAAATCTGAAATACATCACAACCCGCAAAAGAGATACTTGGGCTTCATTGTGTGTGCGCCGAAGTCCTGCAGAGACAGTCCTTGGTTTGTTTTCTGCCTCGCAGTTGTTGCATTTTGCATATCATTTAGCCTATTGTTCCATGTTTGTGGTGATTTTGGTTGATAGTTGAACTTCTAGACTCCGAACTATTAAATCATTAAGACTTTAGGTTAGGTTACATTGCACAGTATACCAAAAAAAAAAATCATAAAACCATAAAACTTTTCCCTTCTCATCTTACTCTCTAGTAATTAGAGAGGAGAACCCAAAAAAAAAAGATTAAAAGAAATAGAAACATCCATAAAAAAAGAGAGTAAATGAGCCTAGGTTATTGTATTTGCGCATAAGCAAATTAGTACACTTAAAAAAAATACATAATCAAAACACCTAATCCAACCTTAATAATAATAAAAAAAACCTAATTAAAATGTCTAATTCAACCTTAATTAAAACCATTGACCTGAATCCTAATTTCCTGACCGTAATTAAAATCGTAAGTTGAAACTTAATTCAAACCTTAATTAAAATCCCTAATTCCAAACCTTAACTAAAAAAAAAAAAAAAAAACTCTAAGCAACCTTAACGAACGAACTATTAATTCAAAAGTCTAATTAACGAAACTTTAATTAAAATCCTAATTAATAAACCTAAATAAATCCAAGCTCCTAATTAATCCAAACCTTTAATCGAAACCTGAATCAAACTTTAGTAACCCTAATCACCAATCCCTAACTAAGACCCTAGTCAAAACTTAATCAAAATAATAGGCAACTCACATCCAGAGAATAAAAAAAGAGAAAAGCATTCCTCAACCTAGATACGAGTTAGAATATGCAAATTTGAGCGGACCAATCCTGAAAACAAACAAAACCCGTGAACCAAGCACTTGGGCGCCACCACAGGTGCGTCCAAGTACACTAGAGGGACTTAGGCGCCATCCGGGGGTGCCCAAGTCACATTTTAGCTCGGGAACCACTGAATCCCTATTAATTTCAAATTTCAACCTAAATCAACACACCAGAACACCCTTACGATTTGAAACAATTGAAGCCAATTCAATTATTTTTGGGTTTATTGTTTTTATACTGACTATATAAGATGATGAAAATTGTTAGACCCCGACCCAGACCAACTCGATTAGTACTAATTAAGTGAGTGTTTAGTCTTAAGTGAGTCTTAGTACTAGCTGGGTTAGAATGTGATTAGACTTAGTCTGGATTATAGCTTTGGGAATTTTGAGGACATTTAGTATGAGTCAGACATGCTCAGGGACGCCCTGAGTACACGTGTAAGAGTGGGTTTTCATTCTAGATCTTTTGTTTGATTGTGATTTTTAATTCTCTTGAATGGTTTTATAATTTGTGACAACTTTCTTTTTAGCCTGCATGTATTTGAGGCCCAGAAACCCAAGTTTTGGCCCAAAAGGGTAAATCTATCTTTTCATGCTAAATCTGGGCACATATTTTTGAAGTCGTGAAACCATGTCAAAATTATGCTTTTCCGAAACTAGATTTTTCGACGATCGTTTTGTTCTTCTTCGTCGATTCCATCCGAGGTCCACAAGACCATGTTTTAATCGTTTCAAGTTCAACTGCTTTGGGACCCACCTTCTAGACACTATATAAGCTCTCTTACTCTCTCTCCTCCATTCTCCTTCCCATTTTCTGCAACCGTTCTTGACCTAGAGCAAGAGGGTGAAGAAGCTTTCTTCTTGACCCTTTCCTCCTTGAATCATCTAGCTAGAGTGTCCCAAATCAAGAACCAAGACTACCAACCTCTTTCTTTCTTCTCAAGCTTCATTTGGGACGTTTTTGGAGCCAATCCCTTTTACTTTTCATCATCTTCAAGCTCTCTTCTTCTTATTCAGCTAGCTCAAGGTTAGAACCCTTCTTCATTCTTTCATTTGATGTTCATTTAGCTCATTTAGAGCTCGTTTTTCATGTTTTCAAACCCATTTTCGAAATGGGGGTTTGTAATGACCAAAATGGTGATTTTTGTGTGCTTTATTTTGGGACTTTTGTGTAGATTTCATGGATCTTCCCTTTGGTTGAGTTTTGTGGAGTTTTGCTTGGCATTTGGACTAAGGCAAGTAAACATTTTAGTCATTCATAGGGCATTGTAAGTTTTGGGTATTTTACCTTGAGAAATGTTGTTTTATTATCAAGCTTATCATTTCTTTCATGTTACTAATCTATTTTAGTTTGTTTAATCTTTACAAGCATGGTTACTAATCACTCTATCTAATCTAAAAGTTGTCTTGAATGGAAACATTTATTTCAATTGAATGCTTTACAAGTTATTAAATACATGATTTGAATGTAAATGGTTTAGTGATTTTGGAGTTTTGATTGAAATGTGAGTGGATATTTGTGTGAAAATCATCCCTTGGAAAGCATGTGGGTTTGGGGAGTGCAGATGGTTCAAGTGTGGAAGTGAAGAAGGAAAGAAAAATGCAATTTCTGACTTGAAATTCGCCCAGCCCGAGCCTGGCGGTCAGCCAGTGGCTAACCACATTTTACACGGCGGCTAGCCGCCAGCCAACCGCATTGGGTGGTTACTTTTCCAGTAGCTTGCAAAAATCTGCCCAAGTCTACGGTGACCTCATGGTCAGATCACGGCTAGCTGCCAGCTAACCGTGAGCCATTTCGGTTACTTTTTCCGAGAGAAGTGTTTCCCCTGTTTTGACCCAGTGGTCAGCTAGCGGCTAGCCGCCAGACCCCAGTGCGGCTAGCCGCCAGGTGACTGCCAGCTAGCCGAATTTTGCTGAAAACTCCATTTACTCTTTTGAAGGATTTCGTGAGGATGAAAACTAGACTATGCCTTAGACCTTCATTTGACGTTGTGCACTTGAAATTCCAAAATGTATCTTACCTTCGGGGGCACCAAGCTATATAGAATTCCGACATCTGGGTTTCAATTCCACAAGGGTCAAAGATTGGTCTTAGCCTATGCTTGATAGATTCATGTTTGAACTCTTGTTTTGATGCTTCATGCATCACGTGTTCTCCTTTGATTTCCAAGTACAAGTTCGTTTCTAGATGTGTTTCAAGAATAAAAAAAAAAAGGGAATCATTTCTTAAGTTCATTAAGCATTTATATTATGCTATTTTGCTAGTCTTGTCGTGTTGTGTTTGATAAATGATTTCCCTCTTGTCTTGTCGTGTTCTCGAACGTGTATAGCCGTGTTTTGTGCATTCATGATATAAGTGAATACCACTGAGCTTGGACTTCCCTTTTAGCTTGATCCACTACCTAGGGGTCCTTAAACATGTGGACTGTCTGGACTAGTCGTGTATTATATTACACATCATGCGTGTTCGTGTTACGGTTCCGCGGCCGGCCTCCCCGTTTACCTTGTGTAGCGTGGGATCGTGTCTTGCGTGTCGTGTTTCGTGCGTAATTGCTCTTGTCATTTTACATGATAGAGAAAGGATGAACTCAATGTGGATTTATCTTTTCATGATATTATAAGTATTCATGCTAGTTTCGTAAACTTGAAACGTGTACTTAAATCTTGAACTGTTTTAGCACTATTTTTCATATTCATGCCTAAATTATTTATTTGACAAACCGTTGTGTTTGGTGCATTTTATTTTGGTGTCCAGGTGCAGGAGGTATCGCGTTTGACGAGGAGTGCCCGGAGGAGGCTATTGAGCCACCCCCAGCACATGAGTGGCAGCCCGACGACGTCATCTAGACGCCGGGCGGGATCTTGATTTCTCGTTCACCTAGTTTTGGGTTACCTTTTGGGATCTTGTTTTGTTGTATTGGCCTTTGTTGGCCTCTCTTGGATATGTAATTTGAATTAATATACTTTTGTCTAACTATGAAACTTTATATCAAGATAGGATTGCTTTGTTGACACTCCTCTTTGATACCATGCCTTGATACCTTATTTATGTTACATCTTATTGTATTAAATCTGTATGATTTGTTTTGCTACACGCTTCCGCATACCTATTCGTGTGAGCTCGACCCATGTTTTGGGATCCTCACCACAGAAACCTATGGGAAGACAGGCGGTACGTTTTAATAATGCAATGCATTTGCGTCGCGGGCCCGGGTCTCGGTCCGGGGTCGCGACAAAAATTCAAATGGTTATTATGAGTACTTGTACTCTTAATCCCGACATAAATAATAGACACATATGTTTAGTGTTTGGCATTTTGAGTTACGAAGGAGTGAGATCTTTTGTGGGTCAACAATCTCAGAAAATTGGATGACTACACTGCGTGTATGGTGGATATTAGTTTATTAACGGAATCCATGTCCCGTAATAGAGATTGATGATATCCCCTTGATGAAGCTTTTAAGTTTAGATTATGTCAAACCCTGCAGGTGGACTTTGTGTCCGACATATCAAATAAGTTAAGTGTAAGGTCTCAAGGAATTATACAGATATCGATTAAATATAGATGCCAGTAATTATTTGATCGATGGATATCTGAAATCTTAACGTGGGGAGATTAATAAGCATTTAATAACAAGAAGCTCAAAATATTATTTTGAAAATAAGGACTGGAGTACAATTACAATTCTTTACTAGACTAAATTGTAATTTATGGACTAGGATTTTAATTTGGGTCGAATTAGGGTTTCCTGTTTCCATAAGGAGCCTATTTTTATTTCCTTCTTAAGGTCCCTATTGTAGCTTATATATATGCGTTACTGCTGTCGCAACCCTGGACCGGGCCCGCGGGCCTAATCCGGGATCAGGACTTGTGAGATGCCATAATGTCATTGAACATATATTTATTTGACTAATACGTCCACGGTCAATAAAGAAATTATGACACTACTCATGCACATGAGTTCCCATAGGTGTCCGCGGTGAGGATATCACATCAACATATAAGCTTTTGTTTAAGTGCGGAAGCGTATAGCAAATCAAGTTTGCAATTCATTCCCATCAACAAGACTGATAATACATCCATATAAAACATAATATATATATATATATTAGAGTGAGCAATATTCGTAGGCATTTTTCCAAAAGTGAAGTTAATGTTTATACAAAAGATTGATTAATTAACATTCTAAAAAATAAAGGCCAACAAAGGCCAGTACAACCAATTAGTTCCTAAAAGAATAGATTATCGACCACTCCAAAATGTTACATATCTCGAAGCAACCGAATGTCTAGACGATATCATCGGCATGCCACTCATCTAAATGTTGCGGTTCTCCGACTGCCTCTTCAAGCTCCGCCTCAAGACAACCGGCGTCTGGACCTAAGTACCAAAGAATGGGTCAAACACAATGGTCTGGCAAGTGGGTGAAAGGATATAACAATACAATTATAAATGAGTTTATCTTAGAATTCATTAAAACCTGTTTAAACAACATTTTTCATAAAAGAAACATATCATTGATTAAAAACAAACACAATGCAATATAAAAACATGTAAGTGTATAAAGGAATCAGGAAATAGCAAGATGGCGGCAACACAAAGCTAAGTCCTCTATCACTGAAGTGACAAGAGCATATCGGGGCGTTGATCTCTGTCACGTGAGGTGAGAAGATTCAACGAAATATACATATAGATATAATTACACGGGATGGGACCATGATAGCGAGCCGGGTATCGGGAACCACGGTAGCAAGCCGAGGTAAATTCAATTATTGTTATATTGTTATGTCTTTTCACCCACCTGCCAGACCGTCGCGTCTGACCCATTTCTTTAGTACTCAGGTCCAGACGTTGTTTATCCCGAGGCAGAGCTTGAGGAGGCGGGCGGTGAACCACATCGTCTAGTTGAGTGGCATGCCAATGATGTCGTTTAGACATTCGATTACCTCGAGATTCGATTCATTTTGGAATTTGTGGAAAACTCATTCTTTTGGGGTTTATATTTTGGGTTGTATTGGACTTTGTTGGCCTCTATTTTTGGGAATGTAATTAAATGATCTTTTGTGTAAACTCAAACATTACTTTTGGAAAGTTCTAATGATCACTGCTCATTCTAATTCCTTATATTCATAAACGTGTTATTAGTCTTGTTGATGGGAATGAACTATATTCTTGATTTACTACACGCTTCCGCACCTAATCAAAAATATATTATGTTGATGTGATATCTTCACTGCGAACACCTATGGGAAATCACGTGCATGGGTAGTGTCATATTCTTTATCGACCCGTGTACGTATTGGCCAAAAATTATCTTATGTTCTATGGCATTATGGCATCATTCATTACCTCATCATTAGTCCCGATCCCGGATTAGGTCGGTGGCCCGGTCTGGGGTCGCAACGCCAAGCACAACAACATAGATCATTCCCAAACTAGAAAGCCAAATAGAGTTTGATCCAATTACTTTCCATGAAAGAATTGAGACCACTCCCAGAGCACTAGGAGAGACTTTCAGAGACTTGATTGTACAAGAACTATCATGTACTTATCCAAATGTGCCACCTAAGATTCCAATAGTCCCAAAGAACAATGCAAAAATTCCCACGACTAAGGGGAATCTTATCCCACATGACCATCCAGTATTCACACAACTAAAACTTCAAGATTACACCCTTGTTCAAAGACTCTCACAATGTAAGTCTGCTAGGTTACAAAGAAAATTTAAAGCACGCCTTCCAAAATATGGATGAGCTACATTTAAGGAAGCTAGACACACTACAGCAAAACCTAGAGCCCGAAGGAAAAGGGAAAATCATACGGTTCACACAAAAGATGAGGGTCAAACGATTAGGAAAACAAAAGACGGAGATCATCAAGTAAAAATTGGGAATCATCATTCAAAGATCACAAATCTCCTAATTGTTCAAACTCTTTGAGACCAAGGCTCAAATGGCGGAGGTCTCAAACAGTTAAATGCTCTCGTTTTTGGCAAGAGCAAACTAAAGATCCCCAATATAAGAGCCTTATCTTAATGCATCAATGAGCAAAGTCATATCCACATTCTCAAAGAAATCAACATAAGGAGACACATATAAAACCTTTTAACATAAGACCAAGGCCCAAATGGCGGAGGTCTAAAATATTTTGACGAACTCGTTTCCGGATGAACCAAAATAAAAACTTATAGACTAAATGCATCATTTTAGGACCTGAACTACAAATAACAAATCACAGGTATCAAAGAAGACACCATAATAAAATACAAGTGAGATATATGGCGGAGGTCAAAAATGTTTCAACGCTTTCGTTTCCAAAGAGAGCAAAATGATAAGACCCAGACCAAATATTTACTAATAAAAACATGTAGGTCGAAAGGTCTTAAACGCGCACATTTTCGAATAGTCAAAATATTCAAAGTGCACAACACATCACTAGCATACACAATGGAAAATCATAATCATGCTAGGCAGACCCTGGGCTTCATGCCAATAAAGGGCTGCAAATTCAAGCAGGCCCGAATGAATTAGTTATTACGTAGGATTATGCAAAATAATAAATAATAAATAATAAATAATAAAAACCCATAAAAAATCACAAAACCCTAAAAACCCAAAAAAAATAAAAAAATCACAAACCCCCCAAAAAAAGAAGGTATAAACAATATAAAACCACAATTGTCTGATCATCATAAAAGGCATAGGAGAGCCAAAGCAGTGGAAAATTCCTCTACTAGAACAATCGCGACTTGAAGAGATCATGAGTGGGACTAATAAGACAAGTAGTGAAACTTTGCCCATTGCTTCATAACCGAGACTGCCCTAGGGAAACCAATTGTTAATGATGGATGGACGTCTCTAAATTAGTGGGTACTAAAGAGGGTAGCTCGGTTAACCACATTAGGAGATTTAAGAACTGCCCCAGGCATTCATATTAACAACAACAACTAAGGCATATATCAACATTAAAGCTGCATTCGTAGTCAATTTCATTAAAAAGAACATAATAGCTTGACTTGGCATCCCTAAGGTATTCATAACAGACAATGGTCCACAATTCATATCCCAACAAATAAACGAGTAGTGCACAAAATATGACATAGAACCGCATCATTCAACCCCATATTTCCCCCAAAGGTAGTAACTGGCCAAACCATTTGGTCAAAGCATTGTGGGTGTACCAAACTTCTATAAGAACTCCTATAGGAGAAACCCTCATACTCTTTGACCTACGGAATGGAAGCAGTCCTTCCCCTTGAAGTCCTTCATCCATCACTGCACATCTGGCCAAATGAAGATGTGACAGGAGACCAGAGGAGAGAAGCATTACTGCTTCAGCTAGACCTACTTGACGAGAAAAGAATGAGAGCAGCAGAGCATGCACAAGTATACCAGAAGCGAATCGCTAAAGCCTATGACAAACATGTCAAAGAACGAAAATTCAAAGTTGGTGATTTCGTGTTGAAATGCATTACTCCATCCCAGCGTCCGCATCCCAGAGGTAAGTTACTACCGAACTGGGAAGGCCCTTATGTAATTAAAGAGCATATTTTGGTAATGCATATAGACTAGTAAATGTAGAAGGGGAAGAGCTCCTCGATCCATGGAACGTTATGTACCTGAAAAGGTATACAGTATGACCCTCCCCTACTTCTTATGGAGTATGACCCTCCTTGGTCCTTAGCGTAGTTGTAGAAATCCCGTAAGAGGACCGAAGAGATGCACTCTGATCAAACTTGGAACTCGAACACACACCTACACCTAAAATATACACAAAATGGCGAGTCTACCCCACACAAATTCTGCACGGTTAAAGCCACCCACCGTGAAGGTTTGTAGGTGAGATTGCTCGTGTCATGAAAGCTTCTCGATTGTTAAAAAAAAAATATATGTAAAATAAAAGGAAAAAAGAAAGAAATGTCTAGTTAGAAGTCTTGAAGAGAATAAAAGTTTTGTGACTAGTCTGGGTTCGTAGCCTTTTTAACTCGAGCCAGTAAGCCCGTAGGGGTATTTACATATCTAGTGCCCTAAAGCCACCTGGTTTGGGAGTCATTGGCCGAATGCTCGTTACATGGGTTATTAGAAAGCTTAAGGGATCCAAGCATTCCACAGTCACATGTCAAAACAAAAGAACAAAAAAAAAAAAAAAAAAAGACAAAACAAAAAAAAAAAGAAAAAATTCTAATAGAATTAGGCTCGCTGGACTGACATGGGTACTCATCAGGTGAACTAAGTAGAAGGTAGTCGAAAACAACAACACTAAGGTAGCACGGTGACTCATCACCCCACACACAAACGTTGTTCACAAATGAGCCCCGGAGCCGGTCAGGTGCTCTCCAAAGTTCAATCGACAAGACTAAGCAGCTACAAAAGGAGACCTGTGAGGGCTCAGCCTCCAGAGGGTAGCTAGGGAATACCATGTTGCCACCAAGGTGACAATCATGGATCGAGAAGCTAATCTCCTTTCACATCCTCACCCACGACTAGAATAGACACTGATCTTACGCTTGGCCATTTTTTTTACTTATATATACACATGAATATATGTTTATCTCACACGGCTTCCCAACCTGGGTCCTCATCACATACACAGTTGCCACGAGCACTCACTAGCGCACACACACTCACTTCATGCATGCACTTCTTACTAATGACCTTCAGTTGGATGCAGGAAAAATATATCCCTAAGGTCCCATATCCATCTTGTCATTCAAAATAAATAAATAAATAAAGCTTGAATGCCAAAACACCCCCTGACATTTTTACCGAGAAAGAAAAATGCTACCTTAGCCAGACTATGCAGGGGCCTAAAAATATTAAACTAACAAGTTTGTTTTGAGACCTTGCAGGGAACCCAACCCCGATCAAGTCCAAAACATCCCACAAGCTGGGGCATTTTTTTTTATGGGTATTGTTTTGTGCACAACTCCTCATGACTTGAAAAGAATAAAATAATGGTAATCAAATTTGGGAGATATAAATTAAGTCTGTTATGATACCTTATGGTTATAAATGCATGCTATGCACACCTTTTTTATGATATCACATGTTGTGCGATTAAAAAAATGCAGTTTTCTTGAACCTCTGCCTTTATACTTATAGCCAACAATGTGAATGCCTCATAACATAGAATTGCTTAGGCCACGAGCATCACATAGAATTGCTTAGGCCACGAGCATCACACACTCAGGCACTCCCTTTGTTTGAGAACCTAATTCTATGTTGCTTACTAAGTTTAGATTGATGAGAGATTGTGCTTATTCCCCTTTATCGCCGATTTTTGGCATTTATAGCCGGATTTTGGCATTTATAGCCGGATTTTTGGCATTTATAGCCGGGTTTTGGCACTTATAGCCGAGTTTTGGCATATAGCCGAGTTTTGACGTTTATAGCCAGATTTTGGTTTTCAAAATGCAGGTATCGACCAAATGTCGCCTCCCCGCTGAATGGTTTTATAAGTATCGATGGAATGTCGCTTCCTTGCTCATTCGGTTTGCGAGTATCGATGGAATGTCGCTTCCTCGCGGTCTGGGTTTGCGAGTATCGATGGAATGTCGCTTCCTCGCGGATTGGGATACAAGTATCGACTAAGAGTCGCTTCCCTACTTTTTTTAAAATTTTGGTTTTGTGGGTACTGACTTGGTGTTGTTTCCCCATGATTCTTGAAATTTGAGGTTTTGCAAGTATCGAATGAGGTTCGCTTCCTTACGATTTTTGGGTTTTGGAAGTATCGAATGGGGTTCAGATCCTCCTGATTTTTTTTGGGTTTTGGAAGTATCGAATGGGGTTCACATCCTTCCGATTTTTTTTGGGTTTTGGAAGTATCAAATGGGGTTCGCATCCTTCCAATTTTTGGATTTTGGAAGTATCGAATGGGGTTCACATCCTTCCGATTTTTGGGTTTTGGAAGTATCGAATGGGGTTCGCATCCTTCCGATTTTTGGTTTTTCCGAGTATCGACTGAATGTCGCTTCCCGTCGGTTTCTAAAAAATTTTTTTTGTTTGAAGAGGCAAGGGTCGTAAGTTTTGACTTAAAACCATTTTTTTTGTAAAAGCCGAGACGGACTAGGGTGGAAATTCCTGAGTCCTGATTTTTGTTTCAAACCATGAATTTTGGGTTGAAGGATCGAAATTTTTGGTCAAGTTCAGGAAGAGGCTCTTAAACTTGGTTTTTTGGATTTGATTTGATTTTGAAGAATGAAACGATGAAAGTAAGCATTGTTTTGAAAGTTCTTTTTTAGAAATTTCAACATTAAAATGAAAATTTCAAAAGGGGTGGGTTTGACGAGCAAGTACTTGGAAATAGGCTTTGGCCGTATAGTCATTGCTCTGACCCGTTTGAGGAAGTCTTCAAGGGTAGTACCGCTTCAAGAACTTGCCATTGATGGGCAGCATATATCTGTCTCCTTCCATGTTTAGAGGAGCGTATGCGCTGTTGGAGAAGACTTTGTCTATGACGAAAGGTCCTTCCCATTTTGGTTCAAATTTGCCTTTGGAATTGTGGGCAAAGACTATGGGTCTTTTTACTGCAAGAACCAAGTCGGCCTTTTTGTAGGCACGTTGTTTGACCTTCTTGTAGAAAGATCCTGCCATGCGTGCTTGGTACAACTCAATGCTTTGTAGAGCGTCGAGCCGAATTTCATCGAGAATATCCAGCTCTTGGAGTCTCAATTTGACATTATTTTCTTGCGTCATGTCATTTTGCAGAGATACCCTTAAGGAAGGAATTTGTACTTCCAAAGGGGCAACAACTTCGCATCCATAGACTAAGGAGAATGGTGTGCTATGGGTTTGTCCTCGAACGGTGGTTCGATAGGCCCACAAAGCTTCTAGTAGTTTATCGCCCCAGTCTCTTTTGTGACTAGAGACCATTTTCTTGAGAATTTTGCAGAGTGTCCTGTTGAAGGCTTCTGTTAGTCCGTTCGCTGCTGGATTATATGGAGTCGAAGGACAACTTTGGATTTTGTACTTGTCGCAGAACCTGTAGAATCTGTGATCGCGGAATTGCGGTCCGTTATGATGGACGAATCTTTTAGGTATGCCGAATCGACAAATAATGTTGATGCGCAAGAATTGAAGGACTGATGAGGTCTTCATTTCGCTGAGCGCAAATGCTTCTGACCACTTAGAGAAATAATCTGTAGCGGCGAAGATGAAGCGATGACCTTTGCTTGATGGGGGAGAGATAGGACCTATGATGTCCATACCCCAGGCTTCAAAAGGCTAAGAGATTGCTGTAGGATGTAGTCATTCTAGAGGCATGTGGACATAATCTCCATGAATTTGGCATTGTTGGCAGCGCTTAGCAAATCGCATTGCGTCAGCTACCATGGTAGGCCAATAATAACCTAGCCTTTTTATCTGATCGTAGAGCTTAGGACCAGCCTGATGGGCTCCACAAAGTCCAGCATGCACTTCTTTGAGAGTTTCCTCGGCCTCTTGTTGTAACAAGCAGTGTAGAAGTACTCCGTTGAAGGATTTTTGGTAAAGTACTTTTGAAGGAATATCCAGATGAAAGTTCGGGGCTCGTCTTTGAATGCTTACCCGCTCTTTTGGATCTTCAGGTAGGATTCCGAACATAATGTAATCAATGAACGGATCCCTCCAGTCGCCAATGGAGGTTTGAGGATAGAGATCTGACTTCCAACCACTTGGTGGCATTCAGCAACTGCTTGGTGTGTGTTGAGAGGAGGGATAATCCTTCTTTGACACACTGTGATTTGCATGTTTTCCCCTTCTTGGATTGCAATAGATGCGGCGAGTCCGGCCAGGGCATCTGCATGGATGTTTTCTCCTCTGAGTATGTGGGTGATGTGACAGATGTTGAATTTTTGTCGAAGTGACTGTGCCTTGTTGTAGTATGGCAGCAAATCGGGCTTCCTGACTTCAAATTTTTTATTCATCTGGTTCACGATCAGTTGAGAGTCCCCAAAAGCATCCAGCATGGTGATGCCGGATTCGAGGGCGAGTTCCCGTCCTATAATCAAGGCTTGGTACTCGGCTGCATTGTTTGAACATGGTTCCAGTAGCGAGAAAGCGTGTGGAATCATGTATTTGTCGGGGCTGACAAAGAGGATGCCAACTCTCGATATCTACTTTCCTTTTTCATCTGTCCTGGTTGCACCGTCAAAGTACATATCCCAGGAGACATTTGATAAGGAAGTTTCCACGTTGTAGACAAATTCGTCTGGGAGATCATCCCTGAGTGGAGAATCTTTAGGCAATGGGTGCTCTGCGAAAAAATCTGCTAAAGCTTGGCCTTTGATTGCTTTTTGTGGTACATACCTAATATCAAACTGTGATAGAAGGATGGTCCATTTCGCTAATCGGGCATTAAGAGAACCTGCTTTTGTGACAAGGACCTTTAAGAGGCTGATCCTCGAAACCAGGTAGATTGTGTTGGACAGCAGGTAGTGACGCAGCTTTTGTACGGCAAACATCACTGTAAGGCATTCTTTTTTGACCGGGGAGTAGCGATGCTCTGCACCTACCAACATGCGGCTAAGGTAATATAGAGCGGCTTCTTTTCCCTCATCGTTTTCTTGTGCGAGTAGAGCACCCAAAGAGTGGTCGAGAGCTCTTGTGTACGAGATGAATGATTTTCCAGTTGTGGGGGCAGCCAACACTGGAGGTTTGGTTAGGTATGCTTTGATGTCTTGAAATGCGGATTCACATTCTGCATTCCAGACAAAGTCCACACCTTTTTCATCAAGCGAGAAAATGGACGGCACTTCCCTGACAGATTAGAGATGAACTGTCGGATGTACGCCAATCTTCCTTGAAGCCCTTTTAATTCTCTTAGGGTCCTTGGAGATGGCATTTCCAGGATAGCCTTAACTTTGGTAGGGTCAAGTTCTATTCCAGCTTTCCGTACTATGAATCCGAGAAACTTACCCGATGAGACACCGAAGAAGCATTTTAGTGGATTCATCCGCAATTTGTGTTTGCAAAGTCGGAGGAAGACTTCTCAAAGATCGTCGAGATGGTCTTCTTTTCTTTTGCTTTTGATGGCGAGGTCGTCAACATAGCATTCGACCGTTTTGTGCTGCATATCTTGGACTATTTTCATCATAGCCCTCTGATATGTTGCACCTGCATTTTTCAAACCAAATGGCATGACAGTGTAGCAATACACACCAAATGGAGTCCGAAATGATGTATTTTTTCCATCTTCAGGATGCATTTTTATCTGATTGTAACTAGAGAATCCATCCATGAATTCCATTCGCTCGAACCCACAGGTGTGGTCAATCATCACCTCTGGTATGGGGAGAGGGAATTCATCTTTAGGGCATGCATTATTTAGGTCCCTGTAGTCGATATAGACCCTTATCTACCTATTTTTCTTTGTCACGGGGACGATGTTGGCCAACCATTCCAGATGCTGTTCCTTGCGGATGAAGCCAACATTTTTGAGTTTCTGAACTTCTTGTTCAATTTTGTCCATCACGTCGGACAGAATCTTCTTTGGCCTTGTTTGACAGGCTTGATTTCTTTTTGCAAGTTGAGTTTGTGGACTGCTACTTTGTGACCTAAGCCAGGCATTTCAGCATAAGACCATGCAAAACAATCGACGAACTCACGGAGAAAAGAGATATACTCGGGTAACTCATCATCCTTTATGTTCTTGCTTATGAATACAGGACGTGGGTTATCAGGTGTTCCCAAGTCTATCTTTTGAACAGGATCATCTGTCGGAAGGCTTGAAGGTGGTTCCTCCACAATTTTTTCGGAGGGTTCCAACTCATCAAGACCTTCTGAAGTTCCGAAGGCATTTTCAGACCTAGGTTCTGTTTTTGTCCATGGGTCTTCTTAATCAGCACTCTTCTCAAGACTTGCAATGAGATGATCCCAATCACCTGTTGGAACTGAGTTGAAGTAGGGTACTTCTTTTAGAGACAATGGTTCTTCTGGGTCAGAAAACCACTCGTCTCTGTCATCGGACAATTCCTCTTCATCGTTAGAGAAATTATACCAACTGAAAGAACTTTCTGGATCCTTGACAGGTGACTCCTCAAAGAGATATCCAAAGAGATCAATATCTTCATGGACACGATATGTTAAGGCTTGATAGGCGAAACGACTTTGCAGCCTTTGTATCAATTGTCTCATGGGAGTGGTAGGATCATACCCCAACCCGTATGAAGACTTGCCTTTATGAGGGTGGAGTTTCCAATCTTCTGGTTGACTTTTGGTCAGGGTAGGTTCCAAAGGTGTGAGAATACCACGGCCACCTCCAAACCAGTCGGATTCTGAACATCATAGCCCATTTTCTTCATAATAGCTTGTGCTATTGGACTATATAGGGATTGCTGAGGCATACCTTCGTTTTGGAAAGGTTCAAGCAGAGGATTTGGCAGAGAAACTCCCGATCTGTGGAAGAAGATTGTTTTTTCTTTTGGCGAAGTCGCCGGAATGAAAAAGGAAGCAGACATAGGATCTTCTATGTCAGCAGGTGTCTCCAATGGAGTGAGAGCAGGCCGATCTCACTGAGTATTAGCTTGGCTTGACGCTGTGTCGTCTTCTGGCCCTGAGTCCGAATCTGTGTCATGCATAATAGACACAAAGGAGACAGTGAACTTGCCCCCTGACTTTTGTTTTGTCTTCTTTGCTTTGGTGGTGATTACCAAAGGTTTTGAAGTCTCGAGAGAGATCACGAAGGGAGCTTGACTGCTTACTTCGAGTTCGGTGGAAGGTTTGTTTGCTTCCGATGATTGCTGGGGAGCCTTGCCCTTATCTTTCTGGAGATTTTCGGCAAAGTGTGTTGCTTCTTCCTCCTGTTCTTCTTTTCCTTCTTTATACATTTGAGCATCTACAAAACGGACGTCCTTGCCTTTGAAGGGCTTTTTGTCTGCAAACACTCGATGTATCAAGCCATCGTTGCCAACAAACTTGATGCACTGATGTAGAGTTGAAGGGACGACACCATTCTCATGTATCCAGGGGCGTCCAAGAAGGATATTGTAGCATGAAGGGGTCCTTATTGCATGTACAGTGACTTCAGAAATAAGATCACCGATTTGCAATTTGAACCTGATTTTGGCGATAGGCCTTTAAGCGCTCCCGTCATAATCGAAGATGGATACAGACGTGTGACTCAGCTTGCTAGGTGGGATGCCTAGCTCTTCGAGTGCCGAAGTAGAGATGAGGTTGAGTGCAGAACCCGGGTCGATCTGGACTCTATGTACTGGCATTTCTTTGACGTACCCCGTGAAGTACAAGGGTTGGTTGTGCTTTGTCTCGCCTAGCAGGAGGTCATCCTTGTCAAAGGCGATTGTTGCACTTGTTGCTTTTTGAACCGAGAGGCATTCATTGCTTGATCCCTCAGTTTTCTTCTTTTCTCCCTTTGAGGAAGTACTTGATTTTTTGACCCTATAGTCCATTTCAATTTGTAGGATTTGTGGGGCATGTTTGTCGACATCCGCATTCAGCTTTTGTAATTCCGAAATAAGACTATCATGAGTTTGTGGAGACATTCGTAATAAGTCAAGGATGTGCAGTCGTGCAGGTATGTGTTTGAAGTGCTCAATCGAGTCGTACTTGAAAGCCTCCTTCAGGCCTGCATTTTGCATTATTGTTGCCACTTGAGGCGTTTACAACTTGCTTTCCCGAAGGATTTACATAAGAAGAAGAAGGTTGGTTGTAATTTTTGTGGTAATCCCGGTCAGAGCGGGTACCTCTACCAACTTCAAGAGCTTCTAGAGAAGGGTCTTTTTTTAGAAGATCACTCTCGGGATCAAGGGGAGGATCCTTGTCATTTGCTGAAGACGTCTCTGTAGCAGCATTGCTGTCGTGTTGCACGGAGCATTTTTCGGGAACAAGTCCTAAACAGCATCCGGCAACTTTTCTTCTTTGTGGAGCAATTTATCGGTCCAGACATCGTCTATGAGATCGGGTATCTGGGACCAATCAACCAGGTTTTCATTGAAGAAGACTTCAATTGCAGGAGCTTCTCTAGGATGATCAATCGGAAGAGGTTTGAGTTCTGATGTCACAGTTTCAGGAGACGAAGGTTGGAAAGATACTATCTCAGTGGAAGTCACCTGAGAAGAAGTAGCTCCGGAAGATATACTCCCAGTTGGAAGCTTCAGAGGCACTATTATCTTGAGCTATCGCATTGCAGGATGCCCCCAGTATAGACTTTGGGGATCGGAATCATCCTCGGATGTAAGAGGATCATGGATCCAACAGTTTTCCCCATTTTCAGGAGTTGAGGGAGAAAGTTCCCGTTGATTTTCAGGGACTTATGGTTCTGGATCATGACGAAGATTGTTGACGTGATCCTGCTCCTGCTCTATGTCAAGATGTTGCAGGATTCTTGCATATTCTTCAACATCAGGCATAGGAGCCAAATCTTCTTCGTCATCTGCTCCTTGTGGTTCATCAATATTTGGTTCCACTGGAGCATTGGCTGGTGCTAGATCAACAACATTTTCAGCCTCTTGGTCTTTTTCATCATCGGACCAGGATCCTTATGGCTGTAATGGGTTATACCAGATTATTGGCATAAGATGAGACTCGGGAATCCATTCCTCGTCGGAGAGGTATTCTCCTGTTTCAAGGGATTCTTCCCATTCATCGATATCACAGGCAGTATCACTGGACTCGTATCCATCTATGGAGAATCCAACTACCAAGTTGCAGGAGTATGATGCCCCCTGCGCAGTTTCATTTTTGTATTGAGGTGCCATGAAATCATCAAGGGTGAATTTTCTTACCACCTTTGAAGCTTTACGAAGGGAATCTTCCATTGCGCCTAGTGAAGCAGTGGAAGAGGTTTCTGCCTTTTCAGGGACCTCTTATTTTGTTTGAGACTTCTGCTGCTGTTTGAGCTTGCGGAGTTGTCTCTTAGCTTGCCTTCGCTGCTGAGCGGTCGACTTTGTTTTGACGATCTCCCAATTTTCATCTTCTAGGAGATCGGGATGCACCCATATTGGTTGTCCATTTGGTGTTGGATAGGGAACCAACTCTTGGGACGCTTGAGCCATTTTTATCACCTTGAATGAAGTAGTGATCTTCTCCCTCAGTGAATTTGAAGTTTGCCCACATGACAGCATGTTGACAGAGGCGGAGTCGTAGTTTTTATCAAAGGTAATAACTCCGTTTTTCCACATCTCATTGATCTTCTCTCCCACAACGAAGCATTGCTTGAGAGGATGCGAGATCATCTAGTGGTATAGACAATATCGAGGATCATTGGTTTTGCCAACATCTCCCGGTCTTTTGGACTCAGGTAAGGTGAGTTTTCCGTTTGCTAAGAGAGCCTCAAAGATTTCTTCGACATCTTCATCGAACGGGTATTTCTTTTCTACACGTTCTTTGAAGGCATCAGAGAGTTCAGGTCTTTTACCTGTTGTCTTGTTTTCAGCTTTCTTTGGCTGCTGAGGAGCTGACTTGGTCTGAGGTTGTAATGGCAGTTGGCTCTTTCTTTGATGATTTCTGACTGTTGAGGTCTTTGATCGCCATTTCAGCCTCCATGGAAGCTTCGAGGAGTTCTCCCAAGTTCTTTTATTTGTTGTCGATGATCATGGAGCGGATTCTTGCTCTCATGTTGTTACAGCAGATGTTGACTAGCGACGTTTGTGGCAGTACATCTGAGCACTTGTACGCCATCGCCTTCCACTTGTGAATGAAGTCGTATGTTGACTCATTCTCTCCCTGTTTTAGGCTGCAGAGATGAGCCATAGTAACAGGATGATCCTCACCTTGGAAGTCAGTCAGGAAGCGTGTCTCCAGCATTGCCTAGTTTTGGATGGAGTTCTCCAGAAGAGTGGAGTACCAATCAAAGGCCGTACCTTTTAGGGTACTAGCAAAGAGACAGATCTTGAGGGCATCTTGATATGCGATAGCTCCCGTCAAGATCTTGAAGTGGATGACATGCTTTCTGGTTGAACCTTTCCTCGTATATGTCTGGAGAATAGGTTGTTTGAATTTTGTAGGGAACGGAACCGAGTCCATCCATAGGGGATAGGGTGGCTTGATCCCATGTTCCTTCAATGTATCCTCTTCTTTTGCTTTTGCGAGGATATCGTCAACGTCCTTTTTGGTAAGGGCACGTGACTCATTATTTTCTGCATTAGCCTTGTCATCTTGAGGATTCAGAGGGGCTTGATTATTTTCTTAACGCTGAAAAGCGAGAAGAAGATTTTGCATGAGAGCTTCGATCTTCTGTTGACCTTGCTCCAATTGTTGGATGCGTGCAGTTACATCATCCTGCGGTGGAGGCTGCTCAGAACTTGTAGCAGGACGTTCATCCCTCGGGATTCGAACGAAGAAATTGTCCTGGTGACTGAGCTGGGGCTCATTCTTTTGGATGAAGAGTCCGAGGAGCAGTTACTCCAGTGTCCTTGGCTTGAAGGAGTGGAGGATTCTTCCATATGTGTTCGTGTTCGGGAGACGCTGCAAGTTACCGGACGTCTGACACGAATTTTTGTTGCTAACTTCTGGCGTCTTCTAGTTTTGCCAACCATATGGACAGCAACGACTTGATCTGGTCTTTATTTTTCGACCCATTTGTTAGTGACATGGAGGGTAGAATGCTGGGTTCTTTGCTTCTCAAGTCTCTTTTGTCGATATACCACGCGGCGACGCATACGACGAGCAATTTGAGCTTCGGTCAGCTCGGGCTGGGCTCTGGCAATGAAGGATGTAGTCCCCCGTGCACAGCAACCGAGCTTGTCTAAGCTGGGCATGGACAAGATCTGGACGCGGCCCTTAGCCTATCGAAGTGAGGCTTTGAATTTTGTGAGCTCGGCCCCTGTTGAGATGAAGGGTCGACTCGCAGAAGTGCGGGCTTCAGCGGGTTTTTGCAGAGGCCTAACGATGCAGGATTTGATTTTGGGCTTATGAGAGCAAGCCGGCTCATGCTGGATTTGTTTGTTCTTTGGGCGGAGGGTAGGTTTCTCCTTTTTCATGTAAGAGAGAAGGTAGAACCAGTTCTCCTTGAGAGGAGCCAGGTATGCTGGCTTTGTAGATGTTTGGGACCTCTGTTGCTTTGGTGAAGGTCTCGGGGACCAGGTTTTGGGGCAAACCTAGTTTCTTGTAGGTTGAGGCTTCATGGGAGCGCCACGGGCTTCAGGCTTCTTTGTGTTCACCCTTGGTGCCATGTTAGTAACACATTGCTAGGCGATCTTCTACTTCTTGGCAGGTACAATTTCTTCTGCGGGGAGTGGGAATGGGCCCAGTGACCCGAAGATGATGGTCCGGGGAGTTGAGGTTGACCCGGTGTTTTGAGAGTTGTCGAGGGAGATGAAGCTTCGGCAACTGGCAGGGCGCTTATGAGTGTGCTTGTTTTTCTTGTCTTGAAGCATAAGCTGGTACTTGTTCTCATCAAAAGTGATGGTTAATGAAGTTGCCATTGTTAGTTTTGGAAAACTTCTGAAACAAGACCAAATCCATTAGTAACCACAAGAATATGGTGATCATAAATGGAGAACAACTATGGTTTTGTCTTTTCAAATCGCTCATGGGGACATGGCCCAGCCCAAGCAAGATGAAGAAGGCAAAAAGACATAGAGGATACAATTGTACTAAAATGCAAGTATGGTAGGCTTAGGGTGAGCGTTCCAGTGACTGCTAGAAGCAATTGTAGACCTTAATTCAAATTACCGAGAAGCAAAGCTCACTCGAGGTAAAATGATATAAGGTTGGAGATACAAATGTGTCGGTCGCGAATACAGTAGACCCGAAAGGGTGTACTAGCACCGCTAGGCACAAATGTTGCAAATCGCATCCTTGGAAAGGACACGAGATGGGATTTCTTTTTGAAAGGTCAAAATTGGGTTCATAAAAGAGAGCAAATGGTTGATGGACCCGAAAGGAATCTTCCGTCCTCTCCTTCTGCATCCCGGGGGCTGACCTGGGTCTCGGCAGAGGAGGGAAAATCTCGGGCATCAACATTTTTGTACGGGTATGCCAGATTCACTTTCTACTTGGAATTTGGAATGGTGATAATCAGGAGATTCACCTTCACAAGTGGAAAGGAAATCAATCATTTTTTCTAACTTTTCAAATTGCATTAATATTAAGAAAAGAGACAAGTTTGTTTTTTTAGAATGCCGTAGGAGGCGTTTTTGTTTGTTTGCCGTAAAAGGCGATTTTGCCCTGAAAGGCGATTTTACAAAACTCATCAAATGTGAAAGACAAGAATTGTGATTTCTTTTTGTCTCTTTAAGAAATAAAAACTACAATAGAAAAGTAAGAAAAGGGATCTAACTTCTCAAGAGATTGTGGGGACACGTTGAGATAGACGGTCGCAAGTCATGTATGGACTTCGCCATCGTCCTTCAAATGAGAACATGTGATGCTTTGATTCTTTGGCTTGGCTCCTAACCTCAGTTTTTTAAAGGACAAGGACCAAGAGAAGGTCCTATATCCAATGAAAAACCGAGTAAACGGGCTGAAAAGCCGCGTTTAGGCCATGTTGGAGAAGGAGGTGACCTTGGGGGGTCGCTCCCCCAAGGGACGTTGATCACCTTGTGGTGTTCTTTGCAGCAGAGCAGCAGGACTTCGTATGGATTTTTTTGGGAGAAGTGCAGAATTTCAAGTCGATAGATGTTGATCATGATCCTCTCTCTCTTGGAAATGGATCTCCTTTTATAGGCTTTTGGTAGCCATGGGATGGTTATGGGCATTGATAGCCATGATGAGAGCATTGATGATGAGTTACAAGTTGATTTTGTAACTCCTTTTTCATGGCTTGTGATTGGCCGATGAAGGTAGTGGGCTTTTAATTGCCTTTATGCTTCATGATGATGGGAGTTTCATGGGTTTAATGCCATGATTGCTTGGATTTGTAACTCCCAAATGCTTGAATCTGATTGGGCCATCCAAAATAATGAGTTAATGACCGCATTAAGTTGTCATAAACGGGTCAATTAACGACATTAAGTGGTCGCCAAGGCATGTGAAAAGTCGCGGGCCGCGCAGCGTCTTTTGAGATTCTTCTTGCGATCATCACGGGTGGATCCACGCATTGTTTGATGTCGGATTGCGATGCAATTCCAGACATTAGTTGATGTTGGTAGGCCGGTGACATCTGTCTTGTCGATTTCACGATCGGTCGGACAGAAAGTACACTTTCTTGGTCAGCCGGTCGGCGATCTTAGAACGACCGGTGATGATTTCATGCTTTTGACGGCGGATCCAAGATGTCGATGAATATCAGTCGTTTTCAAGGATCAAACATTGGATTTTCAGAAAATCACAGAGGCGGGAACACCCGAAACGCGAAAAGGATCGAAAATCGGGCATTTTGGTGCAAAATCCGGCGACCTGGATTTGCAGGGTCGCCGGACGACCATGCACCCAGGGTTGCAGGCGACCTTGGGCCAAGGTCGCTGGCGACCTTAGGGTTTTGGCCCGTTTGGTCGCCGAGCGTCGTTTTCGGCCGTTTTTCCGTCTTTTTCGTTCCTTCTTTCTTCTGTATTTTTCTTGACATTTTTCCTCAATTATTGACTTGATTTCCTTAGAGAAATCTTGACAAGAACCCGCGCGAAATCGGAGCACAAAGTTTCCCATTTTTCGGGAAAGCCGAAGCCTTTGTACCCGATTTTCCGTCAAGAGTCGAAACTAGGTCAAACAATGTCGGAATGACATAAAAATTGAGGTGAAGCTTCTTGAGCAGTGGATAGGACCAACCATGAGCTTTTATTTGAGTTTTGAAGCCGTTTGGGGTCCCATCGATGCTTGACTTGATTTTGCTGCGGGGAAAATGCCAAGCTTTGATATGTGGTCAAACGATGTCTGATTGACCTGAAATTTGACGAGGAGCCTGTTGGAGTCATTTAGAGACGTTCCATTAGCTCCGTTTTGGATGTCATGGTCCCGGGTTGCTCCGCCGCCGGTAGGCTTGATTTTTTCTCGGAGCGTCGAAACCTGGTCAAACGTTGTCAGAATGACCTGAAATTTGACGTACAGCCTTTTGGAAGCATGTTGAAGCCACTCATGTATTTTGTTTGATGAGTGATGGATCCGATGGTTTTCACCGCCGGGAGGCTTGATTTTGCTGTTCGAGCATTGATGGAGGGTCAAACGTTGTCGGTTTGACTTGAAATTTGGCATAGAGCCCTTTGGAGACATTCTGGAGTCATCCGTAGGCTCTGATCAAAGTTTTGACGTCTTTGATGATGTCGCCACCGGGAGCGCTTGTTTAGCTGTCGAAGCAGTGAAGTTAGGCCAAACGATGTCGGAATGGCACGAAACCTCAGGTGTACCCCTCTTTTGGCTGCCTTGAAGGATCTCTCAGTTTCTGTCTGATTCTGATAAGATCTGATGCTTGAAGTAGTTTTGCCTGTTTTGTAGCAGGATGCAACTTCACGAGGCTTCTTGATATTGAGGAGACATAGTGACTTTTTTGGTGTCAACAAATTCCCCCTCGAGGTACAGCGACGAGTAGCTTTTTGGAGTCGATGTGCCTCGAAGAGAAACTTGGAGGAGAGATTCCAACTTGACCAAGAGTCTTGAGCTTTTTTTTTTTAATAGCCTTCTGAGTTTCCGGGGGAATTTTATGGTAGTGAGAGGGATCACACACCATCTCAAGGCAAAGTTTTGAAAATGACATGGGGTATTTGGATTTTGGCTTTTGGATTTTGGTTTTTGACCTTGTGACCTAACAAGCTGTATGTGGCAAGTTAGGGGTTCAGGGTTTGATTTTTTATTTTGACCTTGTGACCCAACAAGCTGTATGTGGCAGGTTGGGGGGTCAGATTTGGGTTTTTGGTTTTGGTTTAGTTTGGATTTTGATTTTGGTTTTGGTCTTGTGACCTAACAAGTTGTATGTGGCGAGCTAGGGGACCGGAATTTGATTTTGTGAAATGTCAATTTCAAGATTTTGGCTCAATTTGGTTCATGAGGTTGGATGGTTTGGTTTTTGGAAACTCTTGAGACTTTCTTTTCTCTTTTTTTTGAATGGTCCCATCTACTCAAAAGAGGCATGGGACTTTTTTTGCTCTTTTTTTTTTTTTTTTTGCTCTTGGTAAGAGGAATATTTTGACTAAAAGCCACTTTTAGTGCCTAAGTGGTCAAACCTGGCTCATATGGGCTAACCCATGGGACCTTAGGCTTTGGAGATGGCCTAGATCTCATATGGTGTCATATTTGTAAAGAATATCTTTTGTGTAGAGAATATCTAAAAATATCCTTATTTGGAGAGAATTTCTCAAGTTTCCTCCTTTTGTGGAAAGATTCTCTCAAAAAATCTTTCTTTTTAGAAAGTAGCTAAATTTTAGCACTTACCTCCTTTCTTTCTCCTTGTTTCCTCTTTTGGCTTGCTCCCTTCTATAAAAGCAAGAGGGTTGATGCTTTTGCTCCATTGCTTTCTTTTTGCAAAAAATCTTCAAGAGTGCTCTCCAAGATTAGAAGTGCTTTTTCTTCTTCAAGGATCTCCAAGCTTTTCTTCTTCTTCTCCATCAATGGCTTCAAGTAAGTTTTCTTCCTCTACTAGAATATCCATTGTAGAAAATAGCTTCTTCATTTTTTTTTTCTTCTCTTCTTCTTTTTCTTTTCTTTCTTTCTTTTTTTTTTTCAGCACGTTTTCCTTTTTTTTTTTCGTTCTTCTTCTCTTTTTTTTTCTCTTTGTTTTTTTTTTCTTTCACGGTTTTCCTTTTTTTTTTTTTTTTCACCGTGTATTCTTTTTTTTTTTTTGCTGAGATTTTTTTTCTCTCTCTTTCTTTTTCTTTTTCCTTGTTTGCTCACCATGATAATGAGGCTATGCAATTTCAATATGTATGCATTTTTTTTTATGCATCAAGATAGAAGGCTAGGGTTTCTAGGTCAAGCCAACATGATTTTTGACTTGGACAAAGTTTGATATGTTTTGACCAAATTGGGTTGGAATTGGTCAAACTTTGGTCAAGGTTTTCCTAGCATCTAATGCATGATGATATTCATTGATGCATGATTTTTGTAAATGGATTTGGAAGTATGATGATGAATACCTGAAAATCTTTTGCAAGTATTGGGATTTTGAGCTCGCAGCGATGTTGAGCTCTTTCTTGGTCTTGCTGGATTTTGAGGAAGTTTGCAATTTTTGAATTTTGAAGCTCGCAGCAATGTTGAGCTCTTTTCCAGATTTTGCGGAAATTTGATGAGATTGGCTCGTTCTCGCAGCGATGTTGAGTTCGAACCTTCTTTGAGAATTCTCCACTGACTATGAGGTCGCAGCGATGTTGAGCTCATCTTCAGGCTTCCTGTCTTTTTCAGAGTATTTTCCTTTTCTTTGGAATTGCCCCGGAACCATGTCAAAATTTTGCTAGAATTTTTGTAGCAGAATTCTGTCATTTTGATGTTGATTGATCTTTTCTCTTCCATCTTTTACAGGTAGTTCTTCTAGAACGAATAAAGGTAAAGGTCTTGTTACTGACGCACCTCGTCGGTCTGCTAGATCTTCCAATGCGGCCGTTCAGCAGGCTTGGGAGAAGGTCCAGTTTGTTGAGAAGAATATGGAAGAGTGCGATTTCCTCAATCGTGATGAGATGAGACAGCGATTGATCGCTCTCAAAGATGAGGAGTTCTATAAGATCAAAAATGGTAAATTTTGACTTAAACCATTTTGGTTGTAAAAGCCGAGGCAGTCTAGGGTGAAAGTTCCTAAGTCCCGATTTTTGTTTCAAACCATGAATTTTGGGTTCAAGATCGACATTTTGGTCAAATTTGGGAAGAGGGTCCTAAACTTGGATTTTTGGATTTTGATTTTTTTTTTTTTTTTGAACAATGAAACGATGAAAGTAAGCATTGTTTTGAGAGATTGTTTTTTTTTTTGAAACTTCAACATAAAGATGAAAGTTTCTAAAGGGGTGGGTTTGACGAGCAAGTACCTTGGAAATAGGCTTTGGCTGTGTAGATATCGCTCTGACCCGTTTGAGGAAGTCTTCAAGGGTAGTGCCGCTTCAAGAACTTGCCGTTGATGGGCAGCATACATCTGTCTCCTTCCATGTTTAGAAGAGCGTATGCATCGTTGGAGAAGACTTCGTCGATGACGAAGGGTCCCTCCCATTTTGGTTCAAATTTGCCTTTGGATTTGTGGGCAAAGACTATGGGTCTTTTTATTGCAAGAACCAAGTCACCCTTTTTGTAGGCGCGTTGCCTGACCTTCTTGTTGAAAGATCCTGCCATGCGTGCTTGGTACAACTCAATGCTTGGTAGAGCTTCAAGTCGTCTTTCATCGAGATTATCCAGCTCTTGGAGTCTCAATTTGACATTGCTTTCTTGCGTCATGTCATTTTGCAGAGATACCCTTAAAGAAAGAATTTGTACTTCCAAAGGGACAACAACTTCGCATTCATAGACCAAGGAGAATGGTGTACTATGCGTTGGTCCTCGAACGGTGGTTCGATAGGCCCACAAAGCTTCTAGTAGTTTGTCGCCCCAGTTTCTTTTGTGACTAGAGACCATTTTCTTGAGAATTTTGCAGAGTGTCTTGTTGAAGGCTTCTGCTGGTCCGTTCGCTGCTGGATTATATGGAGTCGAAGGACAACTTTGGATTTTGTACTTGTCGCAGAACCAGTAGAATATGTGATCCCAGAATTGTGGTTCATTATCATGGACGAATCTTTTAGGTATGCCGAAGCGACAAATAATGTTGGTGCGCAAGAACTGAAGGACTGATGAAGTCTTCATTTCGATGAGTGCAAATGCTTCTGACCACTTGGAGAAATAATCCGTAGCAACGAAGATGAAGCGATGACCTTTGCTTGATGGGGGAGAAATAGGACCTACGATGTCCATATCCCAGGCTTCGAAAGGCCATGAGATTGCTGTTGGATGTAGCCATTCTGGAGGCATGTGGACATAATCTCCGTGAATCTGGTATTTTTGGCAGCGCTTGGCAAATTGCATTGC
Source organism: Umbellularia californica (assembly GCA_028538565.1). Taxonomy (NCBI): domain Eukaryota; kingdom Viridiplantae; phylum Streptophyta; class Magnoliopsida; order Laurales; family Lauraceae; genus Umbellularia; species Umbellularia californica. The sequence goes on along the minus strand of JAPQWN010000005.1, from coordinate 33,580,900 downwards.
ATCAGCTACGATGGTAGGCCAATAATATCCTAACCTTTTTATCTGGTTGTAGAGCTTAGGGCCAGCCTGATGGGCTGCACAAAGACCGGCATGAACTTCTTTGAGAGTTTCCTCAGCTTCTTGTTGTGACAAGCAGCGTAGGAGTACTCCGTTCAAGGATTTTCTGTAAAGTGCTTTTGAAGGTATATCCAAATGAAAGTTTGGGGCTCGTCTTTGGATACTTACCCACTCTTTTGGATCTTCAGGTAGGATTCCGAACATGATGTAATCAATGAACGGATCTCTCCAGTCCCCAATCGGAGGTTTGAGGATGGACATCCGACTTCCAACCACTTGGTGGCATTCAGCAACTGCTTGGTGTGTGTTGAGAAGAGGGAGAATCCTTCTTTGACACACTGTGACTTGCATGTTTTTCCCTTCTTGGATTGCCATGGATGGGCAAGTCTAGCCAGGGCATCTGCACGGATGTTTTCACCTCTGAGGATGTTGGTGATGTGACAGATGTTGATTTTTTGTCAAAGCGATTGCGCCTTGTTGTAATAAGGCAGCAAATCAGGCTTCCTGATTTCAACTGTCTGATTCATTTGGTTGATGATCAGTTGAGAGTCTCCAAAAGCTTCCAGCATGGTGATGCCGGATTCGAGGGCGAGTTCCAATCCTACAATCAGGGCTTGGTACTCAGCTGCATTGTTTGAACATGGTTCCAGCAGCAAGAAGGCGTGTGGAATCATGTATTTGTCGGGGCAGACAAAGACGATGCCGATTCCCGATATTTGCTTTCCTTTTTCATTTGTCCTGGTTGCACCGTCAGAGTACATATCCCAGGAAGCATTTGATAAGGAAGTTTCCACATTGTAGACAAATTCGTCCGGGAGATCGTCCCTAAGTGGAGAATCTTTAGGCAATGGATGCTCCGCGAGGAAGTCTGCTAGAGCTTGTCCTTTGATTGCTTTTTGTGGTACATACCTAATATCAAACTGTGATAAAAGGATAGACCATTTTGCTAGTCAGGCATTGAGAGAACCCGCTTTTGTGACAAGGACCTTTAGGAGGTTGATCCTCGAAATCAGGTAGACTGTATTCGACAGCAGATAGTGACGTAGCTTTTGTACGGCAAACATTACTGCAAGGCATTCTTTTTCGACTGGGGAGTAGCGATGCTCTGGACCTACCATCATGTGGCTAAGGTAATATAGAGCAACTTCTTTTCCATCATCGTTTCTTGTCCGAGCAGAGCACCCAAAGAGTAGTCGAGAGCTCTTGTGTACAAGATAAATGGTTTTCCAGTTGTGGGGGCAACCAGCATTGGAGGTTTGGTGAGGTATGCTTTGATGTCTTAAAATGCATTTTCACATTCAGCATCCCAGACAAAGTCCACGCCTTTCTTCATTAAGTGAGAAAATGGACGGCACTTCCCTGACAGATTTTAGATGAACCATCGGGTGTATGCCAACCTTCCTTAATGCCCTTTTAATTCTCTTTGGGTTCTGGGAGATGGCATTTCCAGGATAACCTTGACTTTGGTAGGGTCAAGTTCTATTCCAGCTTTCCGTACTATGAATCCGAGAAACTTACCCGATGAGACACCGAAGAAGCACTTTAGTGGATTCATCCGTAATTTGTGTTTGCGAAGTCAGAGGAAGACTTCTCGAAGATCATCGAAATGGTCTTCTTTTCTTCTGCTTTTGATGGCGAGGTCGTCAACATAGCATTTGACCGTCTTGTGCTGCATATCTTGGAATATTTTCATCATAGCCCTCTGATATGTTGCACCTGCATTTTTCAGACCAAATGGCATGATAGTGTAGCAATACACGCCAAATGGTGTGCGAAATGACGTATGCCTTTCGTCTTCAGTATACCTCTTTATCTGATTGTAGCCAGAGAATCCATCCGTGAATGTCATTTACTCGAACCCATAGTTGTTGTCAATCATCACCTCTGGTATGGGGAGCGAGAATTCATCTTTAGGACATGCATTATTCAGGTCTCTGTAGTCGATACAGACCCTTATCTGCCCATTTTTGTTTGTCACGGGGACGATGTTGGCCAACCATTCAGGATATTGTTCCTCGCGGATGAAGCCAACGTTTTTGAGTATCTAAACTTCTTGTTCGATTTTGTTCATCACCTCGGGACGGAATCTTCTTTGGCCTTGTTTGATAGGCTTGATTTCTTTTTGCAAGTTGAGCTTGTTGACTGCTACTTTGGGATCCAGGCCAGGCATTTCGGCATAAGACCATGCAAAGCAATCAACGAACTCGCGAAAAAAAGAGATATACTCGGGTAACTCATCATCCTTTATATTCTTGCTTATGAATACAGGACGTGGGTTATCAGATGTTCCCAAGTCTATCTTTTGGACATGATCTTCTGTTGGAAGGTTTGAAGGTGGTTCCTCCACAGTATTTTCGGAGGCTTCCAACTCAACAAGACCTTCTGGAGTGCCAGAAACATTTTCAGAATGAGGCTCTGTTTCTGTCCATGGATCTTCTTGATCAGTGTCCTTCTCAAGGCTTGCAATGAGATGGTCCCAATCATTTGCTGGAATTGGGTTGAAGTAGGGTACTTCTTTTGGAGACGATGGTTCTTTTGGGTCAGAGAACCGCGCGTCTATGTCATCGGGCAATTCCCCATTATCATCAGAGAAATTATACCAATTGGAGGAGCTTCCTGGACCCTTGACGAGTGACTCCTCAAAGAGATATCCAAGGATATCAATTTCTTCATGAGATGTTGAGGCTTGGTCGGTAAAGCGACTTTGTAGCCATGGTGTCAACTGTCGCTTAGGAGCGGTAGGATCATACCCCAACCCATATGAAGACTTGCCTTTGTGAAGGTGGATTTTCCAATCTTCTGGTTGACTTTTGGTCAGGCTGGGTTCCAATGGTGTGAGAATACCACGGCCACCTCCCAAACCAGTCGGATTTTGAGCGTCATAGCCCTTTTTCTTCATGATAGCTTGTGCCATTGGACTATATAGGGATAGCTGAGGCATACCTTCGTTTTGGAAAGGTTCAAGCAGAGAGTTCAGTAGAGATGCTCCTGATCTATGGAAGAAGATTGTTTTTTCTTCTGGCGAAGTTGCCGGAATAACAAAGGAAGCAGACGTAGGGTCTTCTATGTCTGCAGGTGTCTCCAATGGATTGAGAGCGGGCTGATCTCGCTGAGTATCAGCTTAGCTCGATGCTGTGTCATCTTCTGGCTCTGACTCTGAGTCTGTGTCATGCATAATAGACACAAAGGAGACAGTGAACTTGCCCCCAGCCTTTTGTTTTGTCTTCTTTGCTTTGGTAGTGATTACCAAAGGCTTTGGAGATTTGAAGGAGACGACGAAGGGAGCTGACGAAGGGAGCTTGGCCGCTTACTTCGAGTTTGGTGGAGGGTTTGTTTACCTCCGATGATTACTGAGGAGCCTTGCCTTTATCTTTCTGGAGACTGTCGGCAAAGTGAATTGTTTTTTCCTCCTGTTCTTCTTTTCCATCTTTATACATTTGAGCATCTTCAAAATGGACATCTCTCCCTTTGAAGGGCTTTTTGTCTGCAAACACCCGATGTATCAAGCCATCGTTGCCAACGAACTTGATGCACTGATGTAGAGTTGAAGGGACGACACCATTCTCATGTATCCAGGGGCGTCCAAGGAGTATATTGTAGCATGAAGGGGTCCTTATCGCATATACAGTGACTTCAGAAATAAGATCACCGATTTGCAATTTGAACCTAATTTTGCCGATAGGCCTTTGAGCGCTGCCGTCATATCCAAAGATGGATACGGACGTGTGACTCGGCTTGCTAGGTGGGATGCCCAGCTCTTCGAGTGCCTAAGTAGAGATGAGGTTGAGTGCAGAACCTAGATCGATCTGAAATCTGTGTACTGGCATTTCTTTGACGTACCCCGTAAAGTACAAGGGTCGGTTATGCTTTGTTTCGCCTAGGAGGAGGTCATCCTTGTCGAATGTAATTGTTGCACTTGCTGCTTTTTGTACCGAGAGGCATTCATTGCTTGATCCCTCAGTTTTCTTCTTTTCTCCCTTTGAGGGAGTATTTGATTTTTTGACCCTATAGTCCATTTCAATTTGTAAGACTTGTGGGGCATGTTTGTCGACATCCGTATTCAGTTTTTGTAATTCTGAAATGAGACTATCACGAGTTTGTGGAGACATTCGTAATAAGCCAAGGATGTGCAGACGTGCAGGTATGTGTTTAAAGTGCTCAATCAAGTCGTACTTGAAAGCCTCCTTCGGGCCTGCATTTTCATTATTATTGCCACTTGGGGCGCTTACAACTTGCTTTCCCGAAAGATTTACATAAGAAGAAGAGGGTTGATTGTAATTTTTGTGGTAATCCCGGCCAGAACGGTACCTCTACCAACCTCAAGAGCCTCTAGAGAAGGGTCTTCTTTTGGAAGATCGTTCTCAGGATCAAGGGATTGATCCTTTGCTGAAGACGTCTCTGTAACAACATTGGTGTCTTCAATAATTGTGTTGCACGGAGCAATTTCCGGGAACAAGTCCTGAACAGCAGCCGGCAACTTTTCTTTATTAGCCCAGACATCGCCCGTGAGATCGGGTATCTGGGACCAATTGACTGAGTTTTCATTGAAGAAGATTTCATTGGCAGAAGTTTCTTCTGTTGGAAGTAGGTGGGTCTCGTGGATAGATATTCAAAACTTTTGACCCACTTGACTCAGGGATCAAGTATCCATAAGGTAAAAAACCCAATCCAGGATGCATAACCCTCAATCTTATGATCACATACAGTAAGTAAAACTATCTTAAAGATAGAACATCAACGAACAAGCATCCATTAAAATCCACAACATACAAGGATGCAGATTTTACCTTAGGAGCTCGGTTGCGCTCTAATGGAGAAGTTGATAACTTTCGTTGATGTAGAACTTCTCTACAAACTGAGATCAGAATCTCCACCACCTCTTAACCTTCCACGCTATGACCCGAATTAGATATCTCTTCTCAAGAAGATTGGTGGAATCTTCAAGAGAAAACCCAACTCGAAACCCTAAGGAACTAGAAGAGGAAGAGAGAAAAGAGTAGTACAACCGTTGCACAAAGAGGAGGGACGTTTTTCACTATATAATATGATGGACGTCCAAGAGGGGTGAATTCCTTTTTATAATCTCCCAAAGCTCCTTCGTCTTAATTGAAATAGAAGTCTTACTTCCACAACAATTAGTAAGTATACTATTACCACTATTAGAAGTCCTACTTCAAATAGAAATAGTAACTTCCTAATTCATTCCTTTTAGAGTTCGAATAGGATTAGTATCTTTCTAATATCTTGGGCTAGCGTGGGGACCACTAGGGATTCCATAGAAAGCTGGCTCCAACTGGAACACGCGACCCCACATCTCATGTGCAATCGGGCCCACAGTTAATTGCAAATAACACCACTATATAAATGCAATTGCACTCCAGTCTTAGGAATAAATTACAATGAAGACCCTAAACTTCTCAATTACCACAAGTAGGCCCCTCCATCAATATCCATGGATCAAGTGGAATAAATCTGTCTCTTCCAATCTTAGTTCCACATCTTATTATCCTTGAGTCCCAATTAATCACTATGATCATCAGTACCATCCAATTAACTCTTAATCGAGATAGGTGCGCACTTACTAATGACAAACCCATTAATTGGCACAAGGGGATAATAGAGATAGATTCCATTTTGATCATTCAATGTTCCTACAGTCTTACTACCACATACCCAAGACACCGAGGTGTTGACCTACAGTTGGCCTCACTCATTGGTGACTCAAAGCAAATGAATAGATAGAAACTTGAGTTCATCAATGTCTCAGGATTGAGAGCCTATTGCTAGGGATTTATGAGAGCATACCTTATTATTGAGAAGGAATTCCATAAGGTGCTTCTCATGGTCCTTCAATACATCCAATGTACTAGCACATTGATCCAGAATCTTCCATTCTGATGATCGAGACAAATCACACTATCTTATAGTGATCAAAGTGCTGTAACCTTATCAGATGAGATGCCCAGTCTCATCACTGGTTGTGAAGGTATTTTAAGTATAAGATTTGTGACATATATCTCCCGTATGTGGATCTCATCCATATACATATATCACATCTAATATACTAATGAGACCCGGTTCAACTCATGAACCATTATGTCATATGTATTGGTCATGTGCATAACGTAATAAAATAACATTCATCTCATGAAAGTAAAGCATGGTTTTATTGATTAATCAATTTATTACATCAACTGATGGATTGAGTCCATATAATCTAACAATCTCCCACTTGGGCTCAATGCCAGTCAGGGTTGCATCTCATGCCCATCCCGTCTACATGCTGCTCAAAGACTTTGGTAGTCAAAGGCTTAGTAAAGGGATCTGCCAGATTGTCTGCAGAGGCTATCTTGGTAATAGTAATATCACCTCTCTGCACAATCTCTCTGACTAAGTGATACTTCCTCTGTACATGCTTTTGGCTTTTATGGCTTCTGGGCTCCTTTGACTGAGCGACTGCCCCGCTGCTGTCACAGTAAACTGTGAGCGGCTGTCGTGCCAAAGGTACCACCCCAAGTTCCAAAAGGAATCTTTTGAGCCACACAGCTTCCTTAGCTACTTCACAAGCTGCTACATATTCAGCCTCCGAGGTTGAATCAGCGGTACATTCCTGTTTTATACTCCTCCAGCTGATAGCACCGCCTCCAAGCATAAACACATGACCAGAGGTAGATTTCTTGGAATCCTTATCTGACATGAAGTCAGAATCCGTGTATCCGACTGGAATCAACTCATCACTACTATAAATCAACATGTAATCTCTAGTCCTTCTCAAGTATTTGAGAATACATTTTACAGCAGTCCAATGTTCAGGTCCTGGATTAGACTGATATCTACTAACCAGGCCCACTGCATGACAGATATCTGTTCTAGTACATAACATAGCATACATGAGGCTACCAACAGCCGAAGCGTATGGTATCGACCTCATCTGCTCCTTTTCCTTAGGTGCCTTGGGACACTTATCCTTGGAAAGGTGCACTCCATGCCTGAAAGGTGTAATACCCTTCTTGGAGTCTTGCATAGCAAACCGTACTAGTACCTTATCTATGTATGCAGCTTGGGATAAGCCAATCATCCTATTTTTCCTATCTCGATAGAGTTTAATCCTTAGGATGTAGCTAGCTTCTCCCAAGTCCTTCATATCAAAAGTGTTGGCCAACCAAACTTTAACAGTTGACAACATTCCTATGTCTTTCCCGAGGAGAAGGATGTCATCGACATATAAAACCAGAAAAACTACCCTGTCACCTTCACTTTTCATGTACACACATAACTCATCCGGATTTTGACAAAAACCAAATGACTTGATTACCTGGTCAAAACGGATGTTCCAGCTTCGGGATGCCTGCTTAAGTCCATAAATGGACTTCTGTAGCTTGCAAACCTTTTTCTCTTGGTTTTTACCTACAAAACCGTCTGGCTGCATCATAAAGATGTCTTCCTCAAGATGGCCGTTGAGAAACGCCGTCTTGACATCCATTTGCCAAATCTCGTAATCGAGATGAGCCGCAATGGATAAAAGTATCCGGATGGACTTGAGCATGGCTACTGGCGAGAAGGTTTCCTCATAATCGATACCCTCTTTCTGAGTATATCCTTTCGCAACAAGCCTGCCTTATAGGTCTCCACTCTTCCATCTGGTCCTCTTTTTCTCTTGTAGACCCACTTGCACCCAATAGGTTTAATATTGGTAGGCAAGTCTACAAGTGTCCAGACCTGATTCGAGTACATAGACTCCATCTCAGTTTTCATAACATCTTGCCAGCGTCCCGAATCTAAGTCATTGATTGCTTCATCATAGTTACAGGGATCTTGTTCCGGCTCTTCCGGGACAGCCTCATAAGACTCTCCCAAGAGCGAGAACTTGTCAGGGGGTCTGACAATCCTCCCACTATGACGAGGCACTGGTGTAACTACTGGGTCTGGTATGGGCGGTTCTTCCTCAAGTTCGGTCATACTTGGATTTGGAATTGATTGCTCTTGAATCTCTTTTAAGATTACCTTTTCTAAAGATTTCCGGTCCATTATATAATCTTCCTCCAGAAAAACCGCATTGGTGCTGACCAGCACTTTCTGCTCTCTGGGATTATAGAATAACCAACCTTTAGTTCCTTTAGGATATCCTACAAATGTGCATACTTCCGACTTCGCTTCCAACTTATCTGTCTTAACTTCTAGCACATGTGCCGGACAACCCCAAATGTGTAAATGTTGTAGACTAGGCTTTCGCCCGGACCACAACTCCCGGGCAGTCTTAGGTACAGACTTAGATGGTACGAGGTTTAGTATGTACATCGCAGTATCCAAACCATATCCCCAAAAGGATATGGGTAATCCTGAGAAACTCAGCATAGACCTAATCATATCTAAAAGAGTCCGGTTCCTTCTTTCTGCTACTCCATTCTATTGAGGCATTCCAGGAGCAGACAACTGGGATAAAATCTCATTTTCTGATAAGTATCCCATAAAATCAGCAGAGAGATATTCCCCTCCTCGATCTGATCGAAGAGTCTTGATATTTTTACCTAATTGCTTTTCAGCTTCCGCTCGAAACTCTTTGAACTTTTCAAAAGCTTCGGACTTGCAGTGCATAAGGTATATGTATCCATATCTTGAGTAATCATCTGTGAAAGTGATGAAGTACTCATATCCTCCTCTGGCCCTGACATTAATGGGTCCACACACATCAGTATGCACTAGTTCCAATAAATCTTTGGCCCTATTGCCCTTAGCTGAAAATGGTCTTTTAGTCATTTTACCTTCCAGATAGGACTCGCAGACAGGCATCAGTTCTACCACCAATGAAGGAAAGATACCATCTTTCACTAGCCTCTCAATCCTGTTTAGGTTTATATGACCTAGCCTCAAGTGCCAAAGCTTTGTTGGATTAGAAGAAGGTGACTTTCTCTTTAATGATGGTCTATTAATTGTTTCAGTATCGTGTATTTCATACATCGTGGGAGTTAACAAATAAAGCCCATTGGTTACCTTGCCAGAACATATAAAAGTACCATTCTTCTTTATGACAACTTCAGTACCAAAAGTAATTGAATAACTTTTATTCACCAAACTAGAAACTGAAATTAAATTCCGCCTTAAAGACGGTACATATAATGTATCTAATAAAACCAATTTATTATTTGAAAAACATAAAGTAATAACTCCCACTGAAACAGCCTCCGCCTTAGCGTCAGATCCTAGGTTGACAATGATTTCTCCATCACTTAGCCTCCTGGTTTCCCTGAACCCCTGCAACGTATTACATATGTCATTAGTTGCCCCGGAGTCCACACACCAAGATTCTGAAGTACCAGTTGCAAAACTAACTTCAGAAATAAGTGACTCAATCATACCTGAGGTCTTCTTCTTAGACAGATATTCTGGACAATTCCTTTTCCAACGTCCTGTCTTACCACAATGGAAACACTTTCCTTTGGTCCCAGAACCCTTAGCCTTGGCCACGCCACCAGTAGGACCATTCTCCACCTTAGGACCCTTCGGAACTGATTTCTTTTTGCCTTTCCGCCCTTTGCCTTTCGGCTTGGACTTGGCATCTGACTTTTCTGTCATTAGGGCAGTTGGCTTCTTTTTCAATATCCCTTCAGTCACTACCAGCTGACTAGACAGCTCAGCCAGAGTCAGATTCATTTTATTCATATTATAATTAACTTTGAAATTGTTGAATGACTCCGGTATTGACTCAAGGATTATATCAATCTGCGATTCTGCATCAATCGCAGCTCCCAGTACATCTAATTCATTCAATGAGTCCATCATTTTCAACATGTGTTCCTGTACTAATGTACCTTCAGCCATTTTGGTACTAATGAGCACCCTCATGGCTGCCTGCCTAGCAGGTCTGCCCTGTTCAGCAAACATCTCCTTTAAGTTCGATATAATATCGTATGCAGTCTTATAGGATTGATGTTGGTGTTGCAAAACACTAGACATGGATGCCTGAATGTAACATCGGGCCATCTCATCGTCTTTTGCCCATTTGGTGTAAAGTTCCTTTTCTGCATCTGATGCATCCGGGCCAGGCTCATCAAGGGGGGTTTTGGTAAGGATATATTTATATCCTGAAGCTGTCAGGACAATATCCAGATTCCATTCCCAGTCTACATAGTTGGATCCCACCAACTTATTCTGGTTGAGGATGGTCGCAAGTGGATTGAAAGTAGTTGAATTCATGCTTGAAAAACTGTAGCATATAACCATACATTCAATTAATGAATTTAAATGACATTGGGTTTAGTATTCTACCAAATTTATGTGGGAATCCTCATAACCACTAAATTCAGAATACATCGGAATCCCAACCCTCTGGGGTATGCCTCCTTGGGGAGTGCTAATACCACCTAGGCTGGTGCGGATCATAGTTGGTCAAAATTAGAATTAAGACTAACTTTCCATGATCCCCATCATTCATTATTATCTAGGTATCTCATACCAAATAATGTATGACTCCCGATTTTCTTCAGTTTCTAAAATACATGAGGCAAATCCTTGGGGATACTACATCATTATTTTAGTTAAGTGTGACCCACCAACTAAGCATTGCATGACAACCGTTACGGGCAGCTCCTCCTTGGGGAGTGGGCCCCCGCCCCGTCTCATCAACACTATCCATAGGAGATCCATAACTAGTATCCAGACAAATATCAGGACTCCGTTGGGAACGGCCATTCTCAAGATGGCGCGAGGCTAATACTTTCCTTACAATGGACCTATGGTGGAAAACCATGGGGATTTCTAAATATAAATGCCCCGCTCCCACTTAATATTTTAGAATTGAGGACTTCCTTATAGGTATATGAGCCCACATATATATAGATATCAAATCATCTAATGATATGACCAATGATTGGTTCCAAGTCAAGTTATTTTAAGGAAAGTCCAGTTTCTAAAATTAGTGTTACCAATGGATCCATCTCATGGGCCCATTAACTCTAATTAGAACTCTTTCCAAAAATTAATTTGATTTGAGCAATTTTTGGAAATTGCTATGTTTGGATCAGATTTGGAAACTTTCTAAAACAAGCATTCATCCATAAAAAGAAAGTGCTATAATTAGAAACTAGTCCTCTCCTCCACATGACCCATGCGGAATAGACTTCTTGGACTTCTAGACTTTCCATAGCTTTGGGATTCCCCAAACTCTTTGGGTATCTCCAAAAACTCCTTGGTAATCTTCAAACTCTTTTGATTAGGAGTCCATCTCGACTTTCTTTCTTTGTCTCGGACATCTCCAGAATTTACATAAATTCCTATGTCTCTTCAATGAGACTTACATGGTAATCTAAACATGGAAAGAAAATGGCTATAGGGAAATTCATCATGACTTGCCCTTTCACCGGAAACCAAGGAAACCATGATGCCCTTCACACTTAGCCACAAATAAACCATTCAACCATAATAAAAAGTAAATGTCATGTGGGCCATATGGAGAGGACATTATCACCTGCAAGTTAGTATCTCATACAACAAAGCATCTCACAAAACCAGGTTACAAAACCACAATGGAAAAACAAGATGCCAAAGATTTGCCACTTCTACCCAAGATGCCCTATGCAGAGGGGGTCCAGGGGGCATCGCCCCCTGCGGGGTCCAAGGGGCAGCGCCCCCGAAACAAAAAAAAAAAAAAGAAAACAGATCAGAAACAAAGTGATTTTTCCCGAGTTCGGCTAGTCGAACTGGTCCCTACGGCTATCCGGCCAAACCTCTACAGGTAGTGATCCAAGCGGCTAGCTGACCTGACTAACCCAGAAATATGGGTTTTTCAGATTTGACTCCTGCTGTTCCCTGATCACTTCTAATGATCTCAGTAGGCTTCTTATGGCTTCTTACCATTCTTCCATCATCATTAAAACCTTTTGTGACATTCCAAACATGGATCTGCTACAAAAGTAAGCAAACCCAATAAACACTGATCCTTACATAGCCCTTGTTTCTATCCTCTTCGCATCTCATGCAAAGATTAAAACAAGGTTACTGATCTAACATGATTAGAGATGAGGTATGGCTCTGATACCAATTGTTGGAAGTAGGTGGGCCTCGTGGATAGATATTCAAAACTTTTGACCCACTTGACTCAGGGATCAAGTATCCATAAGGCAAAAAACCCAATCCAAGATGCATAACCCTCAATCTCATGATCACATACAGTAAGTAAAACTATCTTAAAGATAGAACAGCAACGAACAAGCATCCATTAAAATCCACAACATACAAGGATGCAGATTTTACCTTAGGAACTCGGTTGCGCTCTAATGGAGAAGTTGATAACTTTCGTTGATGTAGAACTTCTCTACAAACTGAGATCAGAATCTCCACCACCTCTTAGCCTTCCACGCTATGACCCGAATTAGATATCTTTTCTCAAGAAGATTGGTGGAATCTTCAAGAGAAAACCCAACTTGAAACCCTAAGGAACTAGAAGAGGAAGAGAGAAGAGAGCAGTGCAACTGTTGCACAAAGAGGAGGGACGTTTTTCACTATATAATATGATGGATGTCCAAGAGGGGTGTATTCCCTTTTATAATCTCCCAAAGCTCCTCTTGTCTTAATTGAAATAGAAGTCTTACTTCTACAACAATTAGTAAGTATATTATTACCACTATTAGAAGTCCTACTTCAAATAGAAATAGTAACTTCCTAATTCCTTCCTTTTAGAGTTCGAATAGGATTAGTATCTTTCTAATATCTTGGGCTAGCGTGGGGACCACTAGGGATTCCATAGAAAGCTGGATCCAACTGGGACACGGGACCCCACATCTCATGTGCAATCGGGCCCACAGTTAATTGCAAATAACACTACTATATAAATGCAATTGTACTCCAGTCTTAGGAACAAGATGATCAATTGGGAGAGGCTTGAGCTCTGATGTCATAGCTTCAGGAGACGAGGGCTGAGAGGATGTTATCTCAGTGGAAGTCACCTGAAAGGATGTAGCTCCGGAAGATACGCTACCGGTTGGGGAGTACGTGTCTTCGGAAGCTTCAGAGGCACTGTCGTCCTGAGCTATTGCATTGCAGGTTATCCTGACAGGAGATGCCCCCAGTGTAGACTGTTGGGAATCAGACTCATCCTCAGATGTAAGAGGAGCATCGATCCTACTGTTTTTCCATTTTCAGGAGTTGAGGGAGAAAGTTCCCGTTGATTTTCAGGGACTTCCAGTTCTGGATCATGATGAAGATTGATGCAATCCTGCTCCTGCTCTATGGCAAGATGTTGCAAGATTCTTGCATATTCTTCAAGATCAGGCATGGGAGCCAAATTTTCTTCGTCATTTGCTCCTTGTGGTTCGCCCATGTTGGGTTCCACTGAAGCATTTGTTGGTGCTAGATCAACAGCGTTTTCTTGAACGGGGTCCTGGTCTTCTTCATCATCAGACAAAGATCCTTGTGGCTGCAATGGGTTATACCAGATTACTGGCATAAGATGAGACTCGGGAATCCATTCTTCGTTGGAGAGGTATTCTCCTGTTTCAAGGGATTCTTCCCACTCATCGATATCACTGGGAGTATCACTGGACTCGTATCCATTCATGGAGAATCCAACTACCGAGTTGCAAGAGTATGATGCCCCCTGCACATTTTCATTTTTGTATAGAGGTGGCATGAAGTCATCAAGAGTGAATTTTCTTACCGCCTTGGAGGTTTTGGGAAGAGATTCTTCCGTCGTGCCAAGTGAAGCAATGGAAGAAGTTTCTACTTTTTCAAGGACTTCTTGTTTTGGTTGAGACTTCTGCTGCTGTTTGAGCTTACGGAGTTGTCTCTTGGCTTGCCTTCGCTGCTGAGCGGTCGGCTTTGTTTTGACGATCTCCCAATTTTCATCATCTATGAGATCGGGATGCACCCATATAGGCTGTCCATCTGATGTTGGATAGGGAACCAATTCTTGGGACGCTTGAGCCATTTTTATCACCTTGAATGAAGTAGTTGTCTTCTCCTTCGGTGATTTTGAAATTTGTCGACATGACACCATGTTGACAGAAGTGGAGCCGTAGTTTTTGTCAAAAGTTATGACTCCGTTTTTTCCACATCTCATTGATCTTCTCTCTCACAACGAAGCATTGATTGAGAGGATGTGAGATCATCTGATGGTATGGACAGTATCGGGGATCATTGGTTTTGCCAACATCTCTCGGTCTTTTGGGCTCTGGAAAAATGAGTTTGCCATTTGCTAGGAGAGCCTCAAAGATTTCTTCAACATCTTCATCGAACGGATATTTCTTTTCTACACGTTCTTTGAAGGCATCAGAGAGTTCAGGTCTTTTACCTGCAGTTTTGTTATCAGGTTTCTTTGGTTGCTGAGGAGCTGATTTAGTCTGCACATTGAGAACCTCCTTTTTCTTTGGTTTTGAGGTTGTAACAGTAGTCGGCTCTTTCTTTGATGATTTCTGACTGTTGAGGTCTTTGATCACCATTTTAGCTTCCATGGAAGCTTCGAGGAGTTCTCCCAGGTTCTTTGATTTGCTGCCGATGATCATGGAGCAAATTTTTACTCTCATATTGTTACAGCAGATGTTGACTAGCGACGCTTGTGGCAGTACATCTGAGCAATTGTGACCTTAATTTAAATTACCGAGAAGCAAGGCTTACTCGAGGTAAAATGATATAAGGTTGGAGATACAAATGTGTCGGTCGCGAATACAGTAGACCCGAAAGGGCGTATTAGCACCGCTAGGCACAAATGTTGCAAATCGCATCCTTGGAAAGGACACGAGATGGGATTTTTTGAAAGGTCAAATTTGGGTTCATAAAGGAGAGCAAATGGTGTTCCAATCCGAACAAAGGCTCAACATTTCTGCAAGTGCTAAATTCAGAAGGGAAGAAACCAGAATTTCTCGGATGTGAATCCAGACGTGATGGAAGGTTTTTTTTTTTTAAAGGTCAAGATTGAATTCATCAAAGAGAGCAAATGGTGTTCCGTTCCGAACAAAGGCTCAACATTTCTGCGAGCGCTAAATCCGAAAGGGAGGAAACCAAAATTTCTCAACTCTGAATTCAAAGTGAAAGAAGTTTTTATTTTATTTTATTTTATTTTTTAAAAAAAGATTTTTTTTTTGAAAGGTGCACATAGATTTCCAATTCGATCTTATGAAACCTTAGTGGATAGATCAGCCCCCAGGTAAGGGTAGGATTACTTAATGAACCCGTTTGAAGGACCCTTGCCTCGAACAGTCTAGCTGTCTCCACACTCTGGACAAGGCTTTTCTTAAATCCACTTTGGTCAAAGAATGCAACTGGTGGAACCTTAGTGTTTTTTATTTTATTTTTGTTTTTTTTAACTCTTTTTTTGAAAGGTTTTTTAATGAACTCATCAAAGAGAGCGAATGGTGTTTCAATCCGAACAAAGGCTCAACATTTCTGCGAGCACTAAATCCGAAAGGGAAGGAAACCGAGGTTTCTCAAATTTGAATTCAAAAGAGAGAAAACTAATTTTTTTTTGAAATTATAACTTTTTTTTTTTTGAAATCCCAATTGGACTCATCAAAGAGAAAAGAAGGCCCAATCCCCGATGAACGATAGCGGCGAACATTTCTGTGAGCTATCAAGTTCAAAGAGGGAAGGATCAAAATTTCTCAAAGTTGAATCTTGAGAAAGAGAGATCATTTTTTTTTTTTGAAAGAGTTTGAAATGAAGGTGTTTTTTTTTAAATCCCAATTGGAATCATCAAAGAGAAAAGATGGCCCAATCCCCGATATGAACGATAGCTGCGAACATTTATGTGAGCTATCAAGTTCGAAGAGGAGAGGATCAAAATTTCTCAAAGTTGAATCTAAGAAAAGAAATCAAATTTGTTTTTTTTGAAGTGAGAAAGAACAATTAAAATCCCATCTCATATTTTTGAGATGCAAAATGCAACATAGGCCACCAACTAGAAAGGAGCCAAGTGATCAAAGCATCACGTTCTCAAGTCAACGTGTGCCACCGGGTGTGCCAACTTGATGGACCCGAAAGGAATCTTCCGTCCTCTCCTTCCGCACCCCGGGGGCTGACCTAGGTCTCGGCGGAGGAGGGAAAATCTCGGGCATCAACATTTTTGTACAGGTATGCCAGATTTACTTTCTACTTGTAATTTGGAATGATGATAATCCGGAGATTCACCTTCACAAGTGGAAAGGAAATCAATCATTTTTTTTCTAACTTTTCAAATTGCATTAATATTAAGAAAAGAGACAAGTTTGTTTTCTTAGAATGCCGTAGGAGGCGTTTTTGTTTGTTTGCCGTAAAAGGCGATTTTGCCGTGAAAGGCGATTTTACAAAACTCATCAAATGTGAAAGACAAGAATTGTGATTTCTTTTTGTCTCTTTAAGAAATACAAACTACAATAGAAAAGTAAGAAAAGGGATCTAACTTCTCAGGAGATTGTGGGGACACGTTGAGATCGACGGTCGCAAGTCATGTATGGACTTCGCCATCGTCCTTCAAATGAGAACATGTGATGCTTTGATTCTTTGGCTTGGCTCCTAACCTCAGTTTTTTAAAAGACAAGGACCAAGAGAAGGTCCTATATCCAATGAAAAACCGAGTAAACGGGCTGAAAAGCCGCGTTTAGGCCATGTTGGAGAAGGAGGTGACCTTGGGGGGTGGCCCCCCAAGGGACGTTGATCACCTTGTGGTGTTCTTTGCAGCAGAGCAGCAGGACTTCGTCTGGATTTCTTTGGGAGAAGTGCAGCATTTCAAGTCGATAGATGTCGATCATGATCCTCTCTCTCTCTTGGAAATGGATCTCCTTTTATAGGCTTTTGGAGCCATGGGGTGTTATGGGCATTGATAGCCATGATGAGAGCATTGATGAGGAGTTACAAGTTGATTTTGTAACTCCTTTTTCATGGCTTGTGCTTGGCCGATGAAGGTAGTAGGCTTTTAATTGCCTTTATGCTTCATGATGATGGGAGTTTCATGGGTTTAATGCCATGATTGCTTGGATTTGTAACTCCCAAATGCTTGAATCTGATTGGGCCATCCAAAATAATGAGTTAATGACCGCATTAAGTTGTCATAAACGGGTCAATTAACGACATTAAGTGGTCGCCAAGGCATGTGAAAAGTCACGGGCCGTGCCGCGTCTTTTGAGATTCGTCTTGCGATCATCACGGGTGGATCCATACATTGTTTGATGTCGGATTGCGATGCTATTTCAGACATTAGTTGATGTTGGTGGGCCGGTGACATCTGTCTTGTCGATTTCACGATCGGTCGGACAGAAAGTGCACTTTCTTGGTCAGCCGGTTGGCGATCTTGGAACTATCGGTGATGATTTCATGCTTTTGACGGCGGATCCAAGATGTCGATGAAGATCAGTCGTTTTCAAGCATCAAACATTGGATTTTCAGAAAATCATAGAGGCAGGAACACCCGAAATGCGAAAAGGATCGAAAATCGGGCATTTTGGTGCAAAATCCGGCGACCCGGATTTGCAGGGTCGCCAAGCGACCATGGGCCAAGGTCGCCGGCGACCTTAGGGTTTTTGCCCGTTTGGTCGTCGAGCGTCTTTTTCGGCCGTTTTTCCGTCTTTTTCGTTCCTTCTTTCTTCTGTACTTTTCTTGACATTTTTCCTCAATTATTGACTTGATTTTCTTGGAGAAATCTTGATGAGAACCCGCGCGAAATCGGAGCACAAAGTTTCCCATTTTTCGGGAAAGCCGAAGACTTTGTAGCCGATTTTCCGTCAAGAGTCGAAACTAGGTCAAACGATGTCGGAATGACCTGAACATTGAGGTGAAGCTTCTTGAGCAGCGGATAGGACCAACCATGAGCTTTTATTTGAGTTTTGAATCCGTTTGGGGTCCCATCGATGCTTGACTTGATTTTGGTGCGGGGAAAATGCCGAGCTTTGATATGTGGTCAAGCGATGTCCGATTGACCTGAAATTTGACGAGGAGCCTATTGGAGTCATTTTGAGACATTCCATCAGCTCCGTTTTGGATGTCATGGTCCTGGGTTGCTCCGCCGCCGGTAGGCTTGAGTTTCTCTCGGAGCGTCGAAACCTAGTCAAATGTTGTCAGAATGACCTGAAATTTGACGTGCAGCCTTTTGGAAGCATGTTGAAGCCACTCATGTATTTTGTTTGATGAGTGATGGCTCCGATGGTTTTCGCCACCGGGAGGCTTGATTTTGCTGTTCGAGCATTGATGGAGGGTCAAACGTTGTCAGTTTGACTTGAAATTTGGCATAGAGCCCTTTGGAGACATTCTGGAGTCATCCGTAGGCTCTGATCAAAGTTTTGACGTCTTTGATGATGTCGCCGCCGGGAGCGCTTGTTTAGCTGTCGGAGTAGTGAAGTTAGGCCAAACGATGTCGGAATGGCCCAAAACCTCAGGTGTACCCCTCTTTTGAATGCCTTGAAGGATCTCTCAGTTTCTGTCTGATTCTGATAAGATCTGATGCTTGAAGTAGTTTTGCCTGTTTTGTAGCAGGATGCAGCTTCACGAGGCTTCTTGATGTTGAGGAGACATAGTGACTTTTTTGGTGTCAACAATGGTGTTCTGATCCAAACAAAGGCTCAAGATTTCTGCGAGCGCTAAATCCGAAAGGGTAGGAACTAGAATTTCTTAGATATGAATCCAATAATGACGGAAATTTTTTTTTTCTTTGAAGGGTCAAGATTGAATTCATCAAAGAGGGCAAATGGTGTTCCAATCTGAACAAAGGCTCAACATTTCTGCGAGCGCTGAATCCGAAAGGGAATGAACCTTGATTTCTCAATTCTGAACTCAAAAGTGATGGAAGTTTTTTTTTTCTTTTTTTTTTCTTTTGAAAGGTCAAGATTGAATTCATCAAAGAGAGCAAATCGTGTTCCAATCCGAACAAAGGCTCAACATTTCTGCGAGCGCTGAATTCGAAAGGGAAAGAACCAAGATTTCTCAATTTTGAACTCGGAAGTGATAGAAGTTTTTTTTTTTTGAAGATTTCATTTTTTTTTGAAAGGGTTTTTTTTTAAAGGTGCACATAGATTTCCAATTCGATCTTATGAAACCTTAGTAGATAGATCAGCCCCCAGGTAAGGGTAGGATTACTTAACGAACCCGTTTGGAGGACCCTTGCCTCAAACAGTCTAGCTGTCTCCACACTCTGGACAAGGCCTTTCTTAAATCCACTTTGGTCAAAGAACGTAATTGGTGCAACCTTAGTGTTTTTTTTTTAACTCTTTTTGAAAGATTTCTAATGAACTCATCAAAGAGAGCGAATGGTGTTCCAATCCGAACAAAGGCAAATATTTCTGCAAGCGCTAAATCCGAAAGGGAAAAACCAAAGTTTCTCAAATTTGAGTTCGAAAGAGAGAAAACTGATTTTTTTTTTTTGAAATAAGATTTTTTTTTTCTTTTTTTTGAAAACCTCTATCGAACTCATCGAACCCAATCCCCGATACGAACAATAGCTGCAAACATTTCTGTGAGCTATCAAGTTCAAAGAGGAGAGGATCAAAGTTTCTCAAAATTGAATCCAAGAAAGAGAAATAAATTTCTTTTTTGAAATGACAAAGAATAACTGAAATCCCATCTCATGTTTTTTTTTTATACAAGATGCAACACAGGCCACCAACTAGAAAGGGGCCAAGGGATCGAAGCATCATGTTCTCAAGTGAACATGTCCCACCGGGTATGCCAATTTGATTGAGCCTCGATTTCTGTCCTCTCCTTCCGTCCCGGGGGCTGCCGGGTTTTGGTGGAGGAGGAAAAGCGGGTATCAACATTTTTGTACGGGTATGCTAGATTTTCTATTCTACTCGGAATTCGGAATGGTGATGATCCGGAGATTCACCTTCACAAGTAGAAAGGAAATCAATCATTCTTTCTAACTTTTCAAATTGCATAAATATTCAAGAAAAGAGACAATTTTTGTTTTGAATACCGTAAAAGGCGATTTTTTGTTTGTTTGCCGTGAAAGGCGATTTTGCCGTGAAAGGCGATTTACAAATCTCTTCAAAACGAAAGACAAGAATTGTGACTTTTTTTGTCTCTTTAAAATTACAAATTAGAATAGAAAAGATAGAAAAGGGATCTAACTTCTCAGGAGATTGTGGGGACACGTTCAGATCGATGGTCGTAAGTCGTGTTTGGACTTCGCCATCGTCCTTCAAATGAGAACGCTTGATGCTTTGATTCTTTGGCATGGTTCCAACCTCAGTTTTTTAGAGGATAAAGACCAAGGGAAGGTCCTATATCCAACAAAAAACCGAGTAAACGGGCTAAAAAGCCGCATTTAAACCATATTGTAGAATAAGGGGACCTTGGGGGGGTGGCCCCCCAAGGGACTTTGATCACCTTATGGTGTCTCTTGCAGTAGAGCAGCAGGACTTCGTCGGAATTTCTCTGGGATTTTTCAGACTCCGGATGGTAGGTATCGATCGTTTTTTGTAGGTGTGCAAGTAGGTGTTAATTGGCAAGTGTCTCTCTCTTTGGAATGGACCTCCTTTTATAGGCTTTTGGTAGCCATGAGGTGGTTTATGGGCATTGATGGCCATGATAAGAGAATTGATGGCATTGATGCTTCATGATTAGAGGAGTTACAAGTTTTTATTTCTTGATTTCGTAACTCCTTTTTCTTGGCTTGTGATTGGCCAATAGAGAATGATGGGCATTTAATCGCCGTTAATCTCCTTGATGAAGGGAGTTTCATGGTTTTAATGCCATGATTGCTTGGACCTGTAACTCCCATTTGCTTGCTTCTGATTGGGCCGTCCAAAATAATGGGTTAATGACCGCATTAAGTTGTCATAAAATGGGTCAATTAACGACATTAAGTGGTCGCCGGGGCATTTGAAGAGACACGGGCCGCGCCGCGTCTTTTGGAATTCTTTTTGTGATGATCTCCGATGGATCTACATGCTATTTGATGTCGGATTGCGATGCAATTTCAGACATTGATTGATGTTGGTGAGCCGGTGACTTCTGTCTTGTCGATTTCTCGATCGGCCGGACAGAAAGTGTACTTTCTTGGTCAGCCGGTTGGCGATCTTGGAGTGATCAGTGATGATTTCATGCTCTTGACGGCGGATCCGAGATGTTGGCGAAGATTAGTCGTTTTCAAGCATCAAGAATTGCATTTTCAAAAAATCACAGAGGCAGGAACTCTCGAAAAACAGAAAAGATTGGAAAATGGGCCATCCGGCGGAAATTTCGGCTACCCAGACTTCCAGGGTCGCCGGCGACAATGGGGGCTTTGTCCCCTTAGGTCGCCGAGTGGTTTTTTCGGCCGTTTCTTCTTCTTTTTCGCTCCTTTTTTCTTCTGTATTTTTCTTGACATTTTTCCTCAATTATTGACTTGATTTTCATGGAGAAAACTTGACGAGAAGTAGCACAAAACTGAAGCACAAAGCTTCCCATTTTTCGGGAAAGCCGAAGACTTTGTAGCATATTTTCCGTCAAGAGTCGAAACTAGGTCAAATGATGTCGGAATGACCTGAAAATTGAGGTGAAGCCTCTTGAGCAGTGGATGGGACCAACCATGGGCTTTTATTTGAGTTTTGAAGCCGTTTGGGGTCCCTTCAATACTTGACTTCATTTTGTTGCGGGGAAGATGTCGAGCTTTGATATACAGTCAACCGATGTCCGATTATCATGAAATTTGACAAGGAGCCTATTGGAGTCATGTAGAGGTGATCCATTAGCTCCGATTTGGATGTCATGGTCCCGAGGTGCTCCGCCGCCGGTAGGCTTGATTTTCTTTCGGAGCGTCAAAATCTGGTCAAACGTTGTCGGAATGACCTGAAATTCGACGTGCAGCCCTTTGGAAGCATGCTGAAGCCACTCATGTACTTTGTTTGATGAGTGATGGCCTCGGTGGTTCTCGCCGCCGAGAGGCTTGATTTTGCTGCTCGAGCATTGATGGAGGGTCAAACTTTGTCGGTTTGACTTGAAATTTGACAAGGAGCCTTTTGGAGGTATTTTGGAACCATCCGTAGGCTCTGATCGAAGTTTTAATGTCTTCGACACTGTCGCCGCCGGGAGCGCCTTTTTAGCTGTCAGAGGAGTGAAGTTAGGCGAAACGATGTTGGAATGGCCCGAAACTTCATGTGTGCCCCTCTTTTGGCTGTCTTGAAGGATCTCGCAATTTTAATCTGATTCTGACAAGATCTGATGCTTGAAGTAACTTTGTCTGTTTGTAACTTCATGTGGCTTCTTGATGTTGAGGAGGCAAAGTGATTTTTTTTTTGTGTCAACATTGATGTCAAGCAGTTTCTTAGGAAGGGTCTTGGCAAATCAGATGGTGTCCGTCGAGAGGAAGTTTTGGCTTTCCTTTCTGGAGAGAAGCATAAGATAGGCTTTCTCGGTGAACAGGACGTCATCAGATCAAGAGCTGCACAAGGGATTCCTTGTGAGGTCTTGAAACAGCTGGAAGAGGAGGAGGCCGAGATCGACGCTTGGATGCAAGCAGAGCTCACAAAAGCTTCCATGGAGTCTACTGGAAAAAGCAGACCATCCAGCGAGGACTCTAGTGAGAGACCTGATTTTGATAGTGGGGCAGGTTCTTCAAGCAAACCGTCCCACAGAAGTAAGAGGAAGAGAGGACAACGCCGTAATATGAGACGGCAAGAAAGTCCTCCTGATCTGGAAGTTCCTCTCACCATTGCTGAGAAGGTGCCTGGGGATGCTGACAAGCCTCCAGAGAAAAGGAGCCGAGAAGTGGAGATTACTGGTGATGGTATGATCCTCCTTCTTTCTGTTTACACTTCTTTTCTCGTATGAGAGATTTTTTTTTCGATCCGCTGCTTCATTTTCTTTTGGCAGAGGATGATGATTTTGTGATGCCTGAGGTTCCAGCCAATGAGGCGATGACAGATCCGGTCTCGGCATCTGAGGAGGAGCCAAGGGAATCTGGAGTGGTTCCAGAACTTTCACCTGGTATGATTTCTTTTGTTTTTCCTCCTTTTTGTTTTTTTGTTTATGCTGTTGTTTGCTAACATATTACTTTTTTTTCTTGTTAGCTGACTTGCCAGAGGGTTTTGACGACTTCGAGCCATCCATGGATGTAACCTTTGGCAACGCTTCGGATGAGCTCATGGAAGCAAAAAGTACCCCGTCGGTCGTCGAAGAAGGTATTTTGTAGTAATAATCTCGACATTGATTTTTTACAAGATCACATTCATACCTTTTTTTGTCTTTTATTTACAGATTGTAAAGCAGTAAGAGAAGTTCATCCGTCTTCCTCAGGGCAAGAACAAGAGATACCTGCAGCCAATCCAGAAGTAGGGGCTTCTTCTACCAATTTCAACGAGTCAACTTCTTCAATTGGAAAGAGCTTATTGATTACTCCTCCAACGGGGCATGACATGGGCAGTCAGGCGCCGGAGCATGGCGAATCCTCATCTGGGCCGCACCTTCAGTATGCAAAGAAGGTGTTGAAGAGTGTTTTGAGCTCATGGGTTGAGACTCTCTCTTCAGGTCACTTAGAAGCTGGTTTCGGCATGATCAAGCATGTGCAGGATATTCTTGCTGATAGCGAAGAAATCAGTCTGGACATTGCAAGTGCCAAGGCTTTTGTTGATGAAGTAATTGCTTTAGGCAACAAGTGGACTGAGACCAAGAGTTTCCCAGATGGTGACTTCTTTAATGAGATGTTCGTGAAGCCTTCCAGCGAGGTCAAATCTGAGCTGACTGAGATCTCGCAGACTCAGTAATTCGTTCGGGAGAGGAATGTTACCAAGTTGGCCATCATCGAGCTAACACAAGACTTGAACCGGCTTCATAAGGAGGTTGTCAAGGCTAGGCAGCATCTTGAGCTTTTGGAGGAAAAAGTTATTGCCAAATGGACCGCCATTGTGGAAGCTCGTGCTAGAGAGGGGGCTGGGGCTCTCATTCGCCAGGTTGAGGAGGCTGATAACAACCTCCGGAGGAAGACTCAGGAATATGAGCAATGGCAAATTCTCTGGGAAGAACTTCCTCATGCTGCAAATGGGTCGCGGCGTTCTGCCGCATTTTATGGGAATGTTTTGAAGAAGCGTGGCCTGAAAGCTTTGGAGGCTAAGGCCAAGAGTCTGCTTGAGGAGTTGAATCTTTGGTTGCAGACCATGTTAGACTGAGCTCCTAAGTTGTAACAAACTCCTTTTCTCCTTTTCTTTTTTGGTACCTCCATGTATAAACATTTTCGGTAGTATATTTTTTGTATCCCTCCTTTCACTTAAATCATTTTTTGATTAAAACAAATTCAAGCAAGAGTTGAATGGGGAATGTCTGTTTGAGAATTTGATCAAAAGGTTGTCATTTTGTGAAAATCTTTTGTCAAAGGGTTGTTTTGGGCATGAAAGCCAAATTTTGTGGCGAAAGCCTGGTTTTTGATGGCTTGAAAGCCGAATTTTGGGATGGCATAAGCCGAATTTTGTGGCGTTAAAGCCAAAATTTTTTTATGGCATGGGAGCCAAATTTTTTTGTTTGTGGCATGGAAGCCAAAGTTTTTGAGATGGCATGAAAGCCGAATTTTGTATTGGCATGAGAGCTAGGTTTTGTTTGTTGTTTTTGGCATGGGAGCCAGATTTTTTTAAAACCAAGTTTTGTTTTGTTGGCATGAAAGCGATTTTTGGCATTTATAGCCGATTTTTGGCGCTGATAGCCGATTTTGGCGTTCATAGCCAGATTTGGCATTTATAGCCGATTTTGGCGTGAGAGCCGGATTTGGCGTTTATAGCCGGGTTTTTGGCATTTATAGCCGATTTTTGGTGTTGATAGTCGATTTTGGTGTGAGAACCGGATTTTTGGTATTTATAGCCGGGTTTTTGGCATTTATAGCCGGATTTGGGTTTATAGCCGAGTTTGGCATTGATAGCCGAGTTTGGCGTTTATAGCCGGATTTGGCATTGATAGCCGATTTTGGAGTTTATAGCCGGATTTTTTGGTTTTCAAAATGTAAGTATCGACCAAAGGTCGCCTCCCTGCTGAATGGTCTTGCAAGTATCGATGGAATGTCGCTTCCTTGCTCATTCGGTTGCGAGTATCGATGGAATGTCGCCTCCTCATGGATCGGGGTGCAAGTATCGACTAAGCGTCGCTTCCTTGCTTTTTTTTTTCAAAAATTTTGGTTTTACGGGTATCGACCGAATGTCACTTCCCCACGATTTTTGAAATTTGAGGTTTTCTCGAACCATTTGGAATTTGGGTTGTGGATATCAATTGGAATGCTACGTCTCCACGATTTTTTGAAATTTGAAGTTTGCAAGTATCAACGAGGTGTCGTTTCATTGCGATTTTGAGGTTTTGGAAGTATCGAATGGGGTTCGCATCCTCCCGATTTTTGGGTTTTGGAAGTATCGAATGGGGTTCGCATCCTTCCTATTTTTGGGTTTTGCGAGTATCGACTTAGTGTCGCTTCCCCGCTGTTTTTAAAAACCATTTTTGTTTAAAGACACGAGGGTCGTAAATTTTGACTTAAAACCATTTTGAGTTGTAAAAGTCGGGGCGGACTAGGGTGGAAATTCCTGAGTCCTGATTTTTTTTTCACACCATGAATTTTAGGTTCAAGGATCGAAAATTTTGGTCAAGCCCGGGAAGAGGCTCCTAAACTTGGATTTTTGGATTTGATGATTTTTTTTTTTTAACAATGAAACAATGAAAGTAAGCATTGTTTTGAGAGTTTCTTTTTTTTAGAAATTTCAACATAAAGATGAAAATTTCAAAAAGGGTGGGTTTGACGAGCAAGTACATGGGAATAGGCTTTTGGTCGTGTAGGTGTCGCTCTGACTCGTTGGAGGAAGTCTTCAAGGGTAGTACCACTTCAAGAACTTGTCGTTGATGGGCAGCATACATCTGTCACCTTCCATGTTTAGAAAAGCGTATGCACCGTTGGAGAAGACTTTGTCGACGACGAAGGGTCCCTCCCATTTTGGTTCGAATTTGCCTTCGGAATTATGGGCAAAGACTATGGGTCTTTTTACTCCAAGAACCAAGTCGCCTTTTTATAGGCGCGTTGCCTGACCTTCTTGTCGAAAGATCCTGCCATGCGTGCTTGGTACAACACAATGCTTTGTAGAGCTTCGAGTCGTCTCTCATCGAGATTATCCAGCTCTTGGAGTCTCAATTTGACATTACTTTCTTGCGTCATGTCATTTTGCAGAGATATCCTTAAGGAAGGAATTTGTACTTCCAAAGGGACAACAGCTTCACATCCATAAACCAAAGAGAATGGTGTGCTATGGGTTGCTCCTCGAACGGTGGTTTGATAGGCCCACAAAGCTTCTGGTAGTTTGTCGCCCCAGTCTCTTATGTGACTAGAGACCATTTTCTTGAGAATTTTGCAGTGTCTTATTGAATGCTTCTGCTAGTCCGTTCGCTGCAGTATTATATGGAGTCGAAGAACAACTTTGGATTTTGTACTTGTCGCAGAATGTGTAGAATCTGTGATCCTGGGATTGTGGTCTGTTCTAATGGACGAATCTTTTAGGTATGTTGAAGCGACAAATAATGTTGGTGAGTAAGAATTGAAGGACTGACGAGGTCTTCATTTCGCTGAGTGCAAATGTTTCTAACCAGTTGGAGAAATAATCCGTAGCGGCGAAGATGAAGCGATGACCTTTGCTTGATGGGGGGGAGATAGGACCTATGATGTCCATACCCCAGGCTTCGAAAGGCCATGAGATTGTTGTTGGATGTAGCCATTCTGGAGGCATGTGGACATAATCTTCATGAATTTGGCATTGTTGGCAGCGTTTAGCAAATTGCATTGCATCAGCTACCATGGTAGGCCAATAATAACCTAGCATTTCTATCTGATCGTAGAGCTTAGGACCAGCCTGATGGGCTCCACAAAGACTAGAATGTACTTCTTTGAGAGTTTCTTCAGCCTCTTGTTGTGACAAACATCGTAGAAGTACTCCGTTGAAGGATTTTCTGTAAAGTATTTTTGAAGGAATATCCAAATCAAAGTTTGGGTACCATCTTTGGATGCTTACCCGTTCTTTTGGATCTTCAAATAGGATTCCGAACATGATGTAATCAATGAACGGATCCCTCCAGTCGCCAATCGAAGGTTTGAGGATAGACATCCGACTTCCGATCACTTAGTGGCATTCAGTAACTGCTCGGTGTGTGTTGAGAGGAGGGAGAATCTTTCTTTGACACACTGTAATTTGCATGTTTTTCCCTTCTTGGATTGCCATAGATGCGGCGAGTCCGGCCAGGGCATCTGCACGGATGTTTTCCCTCTGAGGATGTGCGTGATGTGACAGATGTTGAACTTTTGTCGAAGCGATTGCGCCTTGTTATAGTAAGGTACCAAATCAGGCTTCCTGGCCTCAAATTTCTGATTCAACTGGTTGACGATCAATTGTGAGTCCCCAAAAGCTTCTAGCATGGTGATCCGGATTCGAGGGTAAGTTCTAATCCTACAATCAAGGCTTGGTACTCCGCTGCATTGTTTGAACATGGTTCCAGTAGCGAAAAGGCGTGTGGAATCATGTATTTGCCGGGGCTGACAAAGAGGATGCCAATTCCCGATATCTGCTTTCCTTTTTCATTTGTCCTGGTTATGCTGTCAAAGTACATGTCCTAAGAAGCATTTGATAAGGAAGTTTCCATGTTGTAGACAGGTTCGTCTGGGAGATCTTCCCTGAGTGGAGAATCTTTAGGCAATGGGTGCTCTGCGAGAAAGTCTGCTAGAGCTTGGTCTTTGATTGCTTTTTGTTGTACATACCTAATCAAACTGTGATAGAAGGATGGACCATTTTGCCAATCGGACATTGAGAGACCCTGCTTTTGTGACAAGGACCTTTAAAAGATTGATCCTCGAAATCAGGTAGACTGTATTAGACAGCAGGTAGTTACATAGCTTTTGTACGGCAAACATCACTGCAAGGCATTCTTTCTTTACTAGAGAGTAGCGATGCTCTGCACCAACCAACATGCGGCTAAGGTAATATAGAGCAACCTTTTTTCCTTCGTTGTCTTCTTATGCCAGTAGAGCACCCAAAGAGTAGTCGAGAGCTCTTGTGTACAAGATGAATGGTTTTCCAGTTGTGGGGGCAGCCAACACTGGAGGTTTGGTCAGGTATGTTTTGATGTCTTGAAATGCGACTTCACATTCAGCATCCCAAACAAAGTCCAAACATTTCTTCATCAAGCGAGAGAATAAACGGCACTTCCCTGATAGATTGGAGATGAACCGTCAGATGTACTCCAATCTTCCTTGAAGCCCTTTTAATTCTCTTAGGGTCCTTGGAAATGGCATTTCCAGGATAGCCTTGACTTTGATGGGGTCAAGTTCTATTCCGGCTTTCCGAACTATGAATCCGAGAGACTTACCCTATGAGACACCAAAGAAGCATTTTAATGGATTCATCCGCAATTTGTGTTTGCGAAGTCGGATGAAGACTTCTCGAAGATCGTCGAGATGGTCTTCTTTTCTTCTGCTTTTGATGGCGAGGTCGTTGACATAACATTCGACCATCTTGTGCTGCATATCTTGGAATATTTTCATCATAGTCCTCTGATATGTTGCACCTGCATTTTTCAGACCAAATGACATGACAGTGTAGCAATACACGCCAAATGGAGTCCGAAATGATGTATGTCTTTCATCTTCAGGATGCATCTTTATCTTATTGTAGCCAAAGAATCCATCCATGAATGTCATTCGCTCAAACCCACAAGTGTTGTCGATCATCACCTCGGTATGTGGAGCGGAAATTCATCTTTAGGGCATGCATTATTCAGGTCCCTGTAGTCGATATAGACCCTTATCTGCCCATTTTTCTTTGTCACGAGGACGATGTTCGCCAACCATTTAGGATGCTGTCGCTCGCGGATGAAGCCAACGCTTTTGAGTTTCTGAACTTCTTGCTCAATTTTTTCCATCACGTCAGGACGGAATCTTCTTTGCCCTTGTTTGGCGGGCTTGATTTCTTTTTGCAAGTTAAGTTTGTGGACTGCTATTTTGGGGTCTAAGCCGGGCATTTCAGCATAAGACCATGCAAAACAATCAACGAACTCACGAAGAAAAGAGATATACTAGGGTAAGTCATCATCCTTTATATTCTTGCTTATGAATAGAGGACGTGGGTTATCAAGTGTTCCCAAGTCTATCTTTTGAACATGATCTTCTGTTGGAAGGTTTGAAGGTGGTTCCTCCACAATATTTTCAAAGGCTTCCAACTCGACAAGACCTTCTGAAGTTTCGAAGGCATTTACAGATCAAGGCTCTACTTCAGTCCATATGTCTTCTTGATCGGCACTCTTCTCAAGCCTTGCAATGAGATGATCCCAATCACTTGTTGGAACTGGGTCGGAGTAGGGTACTTCTTTTGGAGATGATGGTTCTTCTGGGTCAGAAAACCGTGCGTCTGTGTCATCGGACAATTCTTCTTCATTGTCAAAGGAATCATACGAATTGGATGAGCTTCTTGGATCCTTGACGGGTGACTCCTCAAAGAGATATCCAGGGAGATCAATGTCTTCATGGACATGAGATGTTGAGGCTTCATCGGCAAAATGAATTTGCAGCCTTTGTCTCAACTGTATCATAGGAGTGGTAGGATCATACCCCAACCCGTATGAAGACTTGTCTTTATCACGGTGGAGTTTCCAATCTTCCGGTTGACTTTTGGTCATGGTGGGTTCCAATGGTGTGAGAATTCCACGGCCACCTCTCAAACCGGTTGGATTTTGAGCGTCGTAGCCCATTTTCTTCATGATAGCTTGTGCCATTTGACTATATAGAGATAGTTGAGGCATACCTTCATTTTGGAAAGGTTCAAGTGGAGAATTTGGTGGAAAGACTCCTGATCTGTGGAAGAAGATTATTTTTTCTTCTGCCGCAGTTGCCGGAACGACGAAATAAGCAGACATAGGATCTTCTACATCAGTAGGTGTCTCCAATGGAGTGAGAGCGGGCTGAACTTGCTGAGTATCAGCTTGGCTTGACGCTGTGTTGTCTTCTGGCTCTGAATTCGAATCTGTGTCATTCATGGTAGACACAAAGGAGACAGCGAACTTGCCCCCAGCCTTTTGTTTTGTCTTCTTTGCTTTGGTGGTGATCACCAAAGGCTTTGGAGATTTGAAAGAGACAACAAAGGAAGAATGACTGCTCTCTTCAGATTTGCTGGAAGGTTTGTTTTCTTCCGATAATTACTGAGGAGCCTTGCCCTTATCTTTCAGGAGATTTTCGGCAAAGGGTATTGTTTCTTCCTTCTGTTCTTCTTTTCCTTCTCTATACATCTGAGCGTCTGCAAAATGGACGTCTCTGCCTTTGAAGGGCTTTTTATCTGTAAACACTCGATGTATCGAGCCGTCGTTGCTAACGAACTTGATGCACTGATGTAGAGTTGAAGGGACGACACCATTCTCATGTATCCAGGGGCGTCCAAGAAGGATATTGTAGCATGAATTGCATAAACAGTGACTTCAGAAATAAGTTCACCGATTTGTAATTTGAACCTGATTTTGCCGATAGGCCTTTGAGCGCTCCCGTCATATCCGAAGATGGATACAGACGTGTGACTCAGCTTGCTAGGTGGGATGCCCAGCTCTTCGAGTGCCGAAGTAGAGATGCGGTTGAGTGCAGAACTCGGGTCTATCTGGACTCTGTGTACTGGCCTCTCTCTAACGTACCCCGTGAAGTACAACGGTCGGTTGTGCTTTGTCTTGCCTAACAGGAGATCATCCTTATCAAAAGCGATTGTTGCACTCGCTGCTTTTTGAACCGAGAGGCATTCAATGCTTGGCCTCTCACCTTTCTTCTTTTATCCCTTTGAGGAAGCACTTGATTTTTTGGCCCTATAGTCCATTTCAATTTGTAGGACTTGTGGTGCATGTTTATCGACATCCGCATTCAGCCTTTGTAATTTTGAAATGAGACTATCACGAGTTTGTGGAGACATTCGTAATAAGTCAAGGATGTGCATTTCTGCAGGTATGTGTTTGAAGTGCTCAATCAAGTCATACTTGAAAGCCTCCTTCGGGTCTGCATTTCCATTATTGTTGCCACTTGGGGCGTTTACAACTTGATTTCCCGAAGGATTTACATAAGAAGAATAAGGTTTGTTGTAATTTTTGTGGTAATCCCGGCCAGAGCGGGTACCTCTACCAACTTCAAGAGCTTCTAGAGAAGGGTCTTCTTTTGGAAGATCACTCTCGGGATCAAGGGGTCGATCCTCGTCATTTGCTGAAGACGTCTCTGTAGCATCATTGTCGTCCTCAATGATTGCATTGCACGGAGCATTTTCCTGGAACAAGTCCTAAACAGCATCCAGCAACTTCTCTTTATCGGTCCAGACATCACCTATGCGGTCGGGTATCTGGGACCGGTTGACCGGGTTTTCATTGAAGAAGACTTCATCAGCTGGAGCTTCTTTAAGATGATCGGTCGGAAGAGGTGTGAGCTCTAATGTCATAGTTTCAAGGGACGAAGGATGAGAAGATGATATCTCAGTGCAAGTCACCTGAGAAGATGTAGCTCCGAAAGATATACTACCAGTTGGGGAGTACGTGTCTTCGACAGATGAAGCTTCAGAGGCAATATCATCTTGAGCTATCGCGTTACAGGTTATCCCGATAGGAGATGCCCCCAAAATAGATTGTTTGGAGTCGGACTCATCCTCGAATGTAAGAGGATCATCAATCCAGCAGTTTTCTCCATTTTCAGGAGTTGAAGGAGGAAGTTCCTATTGATTATCAGGGACATCTGGTTCTGGATTTTGATCGTGACGAAGATTGTTGATGCGATCCTGCTCTCGCTCTATGGCAAGATGTTGCAAGATTCTTGCATATTCTTCAAGATCAGACATAGGAGCCAAATCTGTTTCGTCATCTGCTCCTTGTGGTTCATCATTGTTGGGTTCCACGGGAGCACTTCCTTGTGCTGGATCAACAGCATTTTCTTGAACAGCCTCTTGGTCTTCTTTATTATCAGACCAAGATCTTTGTGGCTGTAATGGGTTATACCAGATTACTGGCATAAGATGAGACTCGGGAATCCATTCCTCATCGGAGAGGTATTCTCCCGTTTCAAGGGATTCCTCCCACTCATCGGTATCTCTGGCGGTATCACTAGACTCATATCCATCCATGGAGAATCCAATTACCGAGTTGCAAGAGTATGATGCCCCTGCATAGTTTCATTTCTGTAATGAGATGGCATGAATCACTAAGGGTGAATTTTCTTACCGCCTTTAAAGTCTTGGGAAGGGATTCTTCCGTTGCCCCTAGTGAAGCAGTGGAAGAGGTCTCTGCTTTTTCAGGGACATCTTGTTTTGGTTGAGACTTTTGCTGTTGTTTGAGCTTGCGGAGTTATCTCTTGGCTTGCCTTCACTATTGAGCAGTCGGCTTTGTTTTGACGATCTCCCAATTTTCATCTTCTAGGAGATCGAGATGCACCCATATGGGGTTGTCTATCTGGTATTGGATAGGGAACCAACTCTTGGGACGTTTGAGCCATTTTTATCACCTTGAATGAAGTAATGATCTCCTTTGGTGACTTTGAAGTTTGCCCACATGACACCATGTTAACGGAGGCAGACCCATAGTTTTTGTCAAAGGTGATGACTCTGTTTTTCCACAACTCGTTGATCTTCTCTGTCACAACGAAGCATTGATTGAGAGGATGCGAGACCATCTGATGGTATGGACAATACCGGGGATCGTTGGTTTTACCAACATCTCCCCGTCTTTTGGGCTCAGGCAAGGTGAGTTTGTTGTTTGCTAAGAGAGCCTCAAAGATTTCTTCAACATCTTCATCAAACGGGTATTTCTTTTCTACTCGTTCTTTGAAGGCATCAGAGAGTTCAGATCTTTTACCTACAGCTTTCTTTTCAGCTTTCTTTGGCTGCTGAGGAGCTGACTTGGTTTGCACATTAAGAACCTCCTTTTTCTTTGGTTTTGAGGCCGTGATGGCAGTTGGCTTTTTCTTTGATGAATTCTTACTGTTGAGGCCTTTGATCACCATTTAAGCTTCCATTGAAGCTTCTAGGAGTTCTCCCAGGTTCTTTGATTTGTTGCTGATGATCATGGAGCGGAACGGAACCGAGTCCATCCATAGGGGATATGGTGGCTTGATCCCACGTTCCTTTAGTGTATCCTCTTCTTTTGCTTTGGTGAGGATATCGTCAACGTCCTTTTTGGTAAGGGCGCGTGACTCATTGTTTTCCACATTAACCTCATCATCTTAATGACTTGGAGGAGCTTCATTGTTAGGTGGACGCTGTAAAGTGAGAAGGAGGTTTTCCATCAGAGCCTCAATTCTCTATTGTCCTTGCTCCAAATGCTGGGTGCGTACGGTTACATCATCATGCGGTGGAGGCTGCTCAACATTTGTAACCATGACATTCACCCTTCGAGAATCGAATGAAGATATCGTCTTGGTAACTGAGTTGGAGCTCATTCTTTTGGATGAAGAGTCCGAGGAGTGGTTACTCCAATGTCCTTGGCTTAAAGGAGTGGAGGATTCTTCCAGATGTCTTCGTGTCCGAGAGACGCTGCTAGTGACCGGACGTCTGACACGAATTTTGGTTGCTGACTTCTGGCATTTTCTGTTTTGCGAACCATATGGACAACAACAACTAGGTGGGGTATTTCTTTTTCGACCCATTTTTTAGAAACCTGGAGGGTAGAATGTTGTGTTCTTTGTTTCTCTAGTCTCTTTTGTTGAAATGCCGCGCGGCGACGTATACGATGAGCAATTTGAGCTTCGATGAGCTCTGGCTGGGCTTTGGCGATGAAGGATGTAGTTTCCCGTGAGCAGCAGCCGAGCTAGTCTTTGAAAGTTCCTGATCCTAACCCTAGAGGGGGGGGGGTGAATAGGGTGAGCTACAGATTGATTGCCAATTTTAATTTTCTTCAAATTAAACTCCAACTGGTGATGATTACAAGAAAAGGTGCGGAAGATAAACAAATCAATCACCACAAGTCATTCACCATTGCACAAAGATTTATAGTGGTTCGGCCTCAATGCCTACATCCACTACCGGCTTGTGATCACACACACCCCACCGGATTTCCACTATTTATGCTTTTACAAAATGCTAAGCAATAACCCTTACAATGATGTTTTTAAGGCTAAACAACAACCTAACTATGTGCTTTTCTAGGATAAGCAATAACCTTTACAATTTTCTTTTCTTAGGCTTAGCAATAACCTTTCATACAATTTGATTTTCTTTCTCAAGAAAGTGTCTAAACACTAGGAGAGAAATACATTAAGCACAATATAATTTGCCTCTAAAATAAGCGAATGAGAAAGTGAAAATCAACTCTCACAACACACTATAAAATGCAAAGATGAATGCTCATGATGTGTGTGTGTGTGTGAAATCTTCAATCAAGTTGAAAATGAAAGCTCAATCAGTTTATGCTTGAAGCAATTAAAAGTTTAATGCACATAACATGATTTGATTGAAGTGATATGCAAATCACATGAACAAAGTACAAACTTAATGATGATATGAAAATCCAAAGCTTACAAGTTGTATGAAATTAATTATATTTAAACATGTGATGCATGTATCTGTTGTTTTCAAAATCAAAGTATTTTGACTAAAGTTTTAAAGATTGAAAACAACAAGGAAGATTCATACAAGTTAGTGAAACATGTTATAACATAAATTGAAGATTTTGATAAACATGTTTAAGAAGTTTTCTACCACAAACTTGATTTGAATCAAGGTGAAGAATTCAATAACTTAAATCAAAGATTAAGAGAAGAATGGATTCAACATATCATAGTTAATATGCTAAAAATCATTTACCAATAATTTAGACAAAGCATAAAAACATATGATTAGAAAAAGTCAAAGCTTACTTGGTGATTGAACTTCATTAATCCAAGCTTAGCTTTACTTAATGATCCTTCGGCCTTCTTAGTTCATTCCCTTTGATTTGCCTTAGTACAACTCAGAAATAGCTTCTAGAATCATTATTTTTGGCCTTGGAATGAACTACATTTTATAGAATTTTTGGCCCAACGGCTATATGTCGGTTAGCCGACATCCAGGGGTCGGTTAACCGACACCCCCAACGGTCACAAGCCAACGGTCATAATTTCGAAATTTTGCTGACCAAAATGCATGGTTCGGTTAGCCGACAGGTTCGGTTAAACGAGACGTGACCGACACCCTAACCGATAATGAAAACAAGGTCAGAAAACACCTCTCTGGAAATCTAACCGAGAGAGCTTCGGTCAGGATCAGAAACAAGGTCGGTTAACCGAGCCCTGACTGACATGCTGACCGACGTGAAAAAGATGTGCAAATTCAGCTCTCTGGAAATTGAACCGACAAGGAGTTCGGTTAGTCTAATTTCTATGGTCGGTTAACCGACACACTGATCGACATCAGAGACACCCTTCAGAAACGCTAACCGAGTGAGTTCGGTTAGGCTTCAGTTCAATGTCGGTTAGCCGACACCTGACCGACAGGCTGACCGACAGTATGGTCAGACTGTTTTCTGAAGATCTGAGTTTACAAGATAAAATCTAACTTTTGAAACACAGAATGAAATGGTGTTTGAGACAAGGTTTTATCAAGAAGAAAGCTTTTCAAAATAAGACTAAAATCAACCAAACGGTTTGAAACAGAGTTTGAACAAGTTGATTTAAATCCTGTGATTTTCAAGATAAACCTTTGAGAAATGATATGAGATGATCATGATGCAAATGTTGGACATCAAATTGCAAACACAACTTAGGGTCTAACAGTCTTCTTTGAAGCTAGCATGGACAGGATCTAGACACGGTCCTTTGCCTGTCGCAGTTTAGCTTTGAATTTTGTGAGCTCGGCCCCTGTTGAGATGAAGGGTCAACTCGCAGGAGTGCAGGCTTCAGCGGGCTTTTGCAGAGGCCTTACGATGTATGATTTGATTTTGGGCTTGTATGAGCAAGTCGGATCATGCTGGATTGATTTGTTTATTTGGCGGAGGGTAGGTTTCTTCTCTTTCATGTAAGAGAGAGGATAGAACCGGTTCTCCTTGAGAGGGGCCAGGTATGCTGCCTTTATAGATGTTTGGGACCTTCTTTGTTTTTGTGAAGGCCTCAGGGACCAGGCCTTGGGGCAGACCTGGTTTCTTGTAGGTTGAGGCTTCGTAGGAGTGCCACGGGCTTCAGGCTTCTTTGTGTATGCCCTTGGTGCCATGTTAGTGACACGTTGCGGGGCGATTTTCTGCTTCTTGGCAGGTATAGTTTGGAAAACTTCTGAAACAAGACCACATCCATTAGTAATCACGAGAATATGGTGATCATAAATGGAGAATAACTATGGTTTTGTCTTTTTAAATCGCTCGAGGGGACATGTCCCAGCACAAGCAAAATGAAAAAGGCAAAAGGCCATAGAGGATACAATTGTTCTGAATGTAAGTATGGTAGGCTCAGGATGAGCATTCCATTGACTACTATAAGCAATTGTAGACCTTAGTTCAAATTACCGAGAAGCAAGGCTCACTCGAGGTAAGATGATATAAGATTGGAAATACAAATGTGTCAGTCGCGAATACAGTAGACCCGAAAGGGCGTACTAGCACCGCTAGGCACAAATGTTGCAAATCTCATCCTTGGAAAGGACACGAGATGGAATTTTTTTTTTGAAAGGCCAAGATTGAATTCATAAAGGAGAGCAAATGGTATTCCAATCCGAACATAGGCTCCAACATTTCTGCGAGCACTGAGTTTGTTAGATAGTGTGGACTCAATCCATCAGTTGATGTGATAAATTGATTAGTTTCTTTATCTATCGATAATATCATGCTTTACTTTCATTAGATGAATGTTATTTTATTACTTCATGCACATGACCAATACATATGACATAATGGTTCATGAGTTAAACCGGGTCCCATTAGTATATTAGATGTGATATATGTGTATGGATGAGATCCACACACGGGAGATATATGTCACAAATCTTATACTTAAAATATCTTCACAACCAGTGATGAGACTGGGCATCTCATCTGATAAGGTTGCAGCACTTTGATCACTATGAGATAGTGTGATTTGTCTTGATCTTCATAATGGAAGATTCTGGATCATGGTGCTGGTACATTGGATGTATTGAAGGACCATGAGAAGCACCTTATGGGATTCCGTCTCAATAATAAGGTCTGCTCTCATAATTCCCTAGCAATAGGCTCTCAGTCCTAAGACATTGATGAACTCAAGTTTCTATCTATTCATTTGCTTTGAGTCACCAATGAGTGAGGCCAACTATAGGTCAACACCTCGGTGTCTTGGGTATGTGGTAGTAGGAATGCGGGAACATTGAATGATCAAGATGGAATCTATCTCTATTATCCCCTTATGCCAATTAATGGATTTGTCATTAGTAAGTGCACACCCATCTCGATTAAGAGTTAATTGGATGGTACTGATGATCATAGTGATTAATTGGGGCTCAAGGATAATAAGATGTGGAACTAATATTGGAAGAGACAGATTTATTCCAATTGATCCATGGATATTGATAGAGGGGCCTACTTGTTGTAATCGGGAAGTTTAGGGTCTTCATTGTAATTTATTCCTAAAACTGGAGTGCAATTGCATTTATATAGTGGTGTTATTTGCAATTAACTATGGCCCGGATTGCACATGAGATGTGGGGTCGGGTGTCCCAGTTGGAACCAGCTTTCTATGGAATCCCTAGTGGTCCCCACTCCAGCCCAAGTTATTAGAAAGATACTAATCCTATTCGAACTCTAAAAGGAATGAATTAGAAAGTTACTATTTCTATTTGAAGTAGGACTTCTAATAGTGGTGATAGTATACTTACTAATTGTTGTGGAAGTGAGACTTCTATTTCAATTAGGAAAAGAGAATGTTGCTAATTTGTAATGGGAGTTAAACTTCTATTTCAAATAGGAAAAGAGGAGGCTTAAAGTGCTATAAAAAAAGGAGAACTCTCCCTTGATGGACGTCTATCAGTATTGGAGTAAAAAACGTGCAGTTCCTTTTGTGCAATAGTTGCACTACTCTCTCCTCTCTTCCTCTTCTAGTTCCTTAGAGTTTCGAGTTGGGTTTTCTCTTGAAGATTCCACCAATCTTCTTGAGAAGAGAGATCTAATTCGGGTCATTGCGTGGAAGGCCAAGAGGTGTTGGAGATTCTGATCTTAGTTTGTAGAAAAGTTCTACATCAACGAAAGTTATCAACTTCTCCATTAGAGCACAACCGAGCTCTAAAGGTATAATCTACTTCCTTGTATGTTGTAGATTTTTATGGATGCTTGTTCGCTTCTGTTCTATCTTTTAGATAGTTTTAATTTACTGTACATGATCTAGAGATTGAGGGTTATGCATCCTGGATTGGGTTTTTGGCCTTATGGATACTTGATCCCTGAGTCAAGTGGGTCAAAATTTTTGAAAATCTATCCACGAGGCCCACCTACTTTCAACAAAGTCCGAAAGGGAAGGAACCAGAATTTCTCGGATGTGAACCCAATAATGACGGAAGTATTTTTTTTTGAAAGGTTAAGATTGAATTCATCAAAGAGAGCAAATGGTGTTCCAATCCGAATATAGGCTCAAACATTTCTGCGAGCACTAAATTCGAAAAGGAGAGACCCAAGATTTCTCA
Organism: Umbellularia californica; assembly: GCA_028538565.1. NCBI lineage: Eukaryota > Viridiplantae > Streptophyta > Magnoliopsida > Laurales > Lauraceae > Umbellularia > Umbellularia californica. The sequence continues at coordinate 33,542,354 of JAPQWN010000005.1, read as the reverse complement.
ATTCTGAACTCAAAAGTGATGGAAGTTTTTTTTTTTTTTTGTTTGAAAAGTCACAGTTAAATTCATCAAAGAGAGCAAATGGTGTTCCAATCCGAACATAGGCTCAAACATTTCTGTGAGCACTAAATCCGAAAAGGAGAGAACCAAAATTTCTCAAATCTGAACTCAAAAGTGACGGAATTTTTTTTTTTTGTTTTGAAGGTGTTTTTCTTTTTTTTTTTTTAATTTTTTTTTGAAGATTTTTTTTTAAAGGTGCACATAGGTTTCTAATTCGGTCTTATGAAACCTTAGTAGACAGATCAGCCCTCAGGTAAGGGTAAGGTTACTTAATGACCCTGTTTGAAGGACCCTTGCCTCGAGCAGTCTAGCTGCCTCCACACTCTGGCCAAGGCTTTTCTTAGATCAACTTTGGTCAAAGAACGCAATTGGTGCAATGTTAGTGTTTTTTTTTTTTAACTTTCTTTTTGTTTTGAAAAATTTCTAATGAACTCATCAAAGAGAGCGAATGGTGTTCCAATCCGAACATAGGCTCAAACATTTCTGCGAGCGCTAAATCCGAAAGGGAAAAACCAAAGTTTCTCAAATTTGAATCCAAAAGAGAGAAAACTGATTTTTTTGAAATGATATGTTTTTTTTTTTTTTTAATTCCTATCGGACTCATCAAAGAGAAAAGATGGCCCGTTCCCCGATAAGAACAGTAGCTGCAAACATTTCTGTGAGCTATCAAGTTCGAAGATGAGAGGATCAAAGTTTTTAAAAATTGAATCCAAAAAGGAGAAATCAGATTTTTTTTTTTTTGAAAGAGTTTGAAATGAGATTTTTTTTTGACAACCCTTATCGGACTCATCAAAGAGAAAAGATGGCTCAATCCCCAATACGAACAATAGCTGCAAACATTTATGTGAGCGATCAAGTTCGATGAAGAGATGATCAAAGTTTCTCAAAGTTGAATCCAAAAAAGAGAAATCAGATTGTTTTTTTTTTTTTTTTTTTTTTTTTTTTTTTTTTTTGAAATGAGAAAGAGTGAATGAAATCCCATCTCATGTTTTTTTTTTTAAAGATGCAAGATCCAACATAGGCCACCAACTAGAAAGGAGCCAAGAAATCGAAGCATCACGTTCTCAAATGAACGAGTCCTACCGGGTATGCCAACTTGATGGACCCGGCATTCGTCCTCTCCTTCCGCCCCGAGGGCTGCCGGGGTTCGGCAGAGGAGAAAAGCGGGCATCAACATTTTTTGTACGGGTATGCCAGATTTTCTATTCTACTTGGAATTTGAAGTGGTGATGATTCGGAGATTCACCTTCACAAGTAGAATTGAAATCAATCCTTTTTTCTAACTTTTCAAATTGCATAAATATTTAAGAAAAGAGACAAGATTTTTTAATGTTGTAGGAAGCTATTTTTGGTTTGTTTGCCATGAAAGGCGATTTGATGCCGTGAAAGGCGGTTTTGCCGTAAAAGGCGATTTTACAAATCTCATCAACAATGAAAGACAAGAATTGTGATTTTTTTTTGTCTCTTTAAAAAATACAAAGTACAATAGAAAAGGAAGAAAAGGGATCTAACTTCTCAGGAGATTGTGGGGACTCATTCAGTTCGACGGTCGCAAGTCATGTATGGACTTCGCCATCGTCCTTCAGCTGAGAACGCTTGTTGCTTTGATTCTTTGGCTTGGCTTGGACCTAAGTTTTTTAGAGGACAAAGACCAAGGGGAGGTCCTATATCCAATAAAAAACCGAGTAAACGAGCTAAAAAACCGCGTTTAGGCCATGTTGGATAGAAGAAGAGGAAGAGCTTTGCCTTGGGGGTGGGGGGGCAAGGGACTTCGGTCACCTTATGGTGTTTCTTGCAGCAGAGTAGCAGGACATCTTCAAAATTTCTCTGGGATTTTCCAGACTCTGGCCTTCTTGTTGTGGCTGTGTGCTGGGGTGGATGTGTGTCTAGGTCTCTCTCCTTTGGAATGACCTCCTTTTATAGGCTTTTGGTAGCCATGGGGTGGTTTATGAGCATTGATGGCCATGATGAGAGGTTTGATGGCATTGATGCTCCATGATGGGAGGAGCTACAAGTTTTTATTTCTTGATTTTGTAACTCTTTTTTCTTGGCTTGTGATTGGCCGATGAAGAATAATGGGCATTTAATCGCCTTTAATCTCCATGATGAGGGGAGTTTCATGGCTTTAATGCCATGATTGCTTGGACTTGTAACTCCTTTTTCCTTGAATCTGATTGGGCTGTCCAAAATAATAGGTTAATGACCACATTAAGTTGTCATAAAACGGGTCAATTAAAAGCATTAAGTGGTCGCTGTGGCATTTGAAGAGTCGCGGGCCGTGCCGCGTCTTTTGGAATTCTTCTTGTGATGATCGTCAATGGATCCACATGTTGTTTGATGTCGGATGGCGATGCAATCTCAGACATTGATTGATGTCAGTGGGCCGGTGACATCTGTCTTATCGATTTCTCGATCGGTCGGACATAAAGTGTACTTTCTTAGTCAGCCGGTTGGTGATCTTAGAGCGATCAGTGATGATTTCATGCTCTTGACGGCAGATCCGAGATGTTGATGAAGATCAGTCAAATCCAATCATCAAGAATTGGATTTTTGGAAAATCACAGGGGCTAGAACTCCTGAAACGCGAAGAGGATCGGAAAACGGGCCACCCGGCGGAAAATCCGACGAGCCGGATTTCCAAGGTCACCGGTGACCATGCACCCAAGGTCACCGGCGACCATGGGGCAGGGTCACCGGGAACCATGGGGGTTTTGTCCCCTTTGGTCGTCGTTTCTCGACCTTTTTTTCGTCTTTTTCGTTCCTTTTTTCTCCTATATTTTTCTTGACATTTTTCCTCATTTATTGACTTGATTTTCTTGAAGATAACTTGACGAGAACCCACGCAAAACCGAAGCACAAAGTTTCCCATTTTTTGGAAAAGTCGAAGACTTTGTAGCCCATTTTCCGTCAAGAGTCGAAACTAGGTCAAATGATGTCGGAATGACCTAAAATTTGAGTAGAAGCCTTTTGAGCAGTGGATAGGATCAACCATGGGCTTTTATTTGGGTTTTGAACCCGTTTGGGGTCCCATCGCTGCTAGACTTGATTTTGCCGCGAGGAAGATGTCGCGCTTTGATGTGCAGTCAACCGATGTCCGATTGACCTGAGATTTGATAGGGAGCCTATTGGAGTCATTTTGAGACGATCCATTAGCTCTGATTTGGATGTCATGGTCCCAGGGTGCTTCGCCGCCGGTAGGTTTGATTTTGTTTCAAAGCGTCGAAGTCTGGTCAAACATTGTCGGAATGACCTGAAATTCGACGTGCAGCCCTTTGGAAGTATGTTCAAGCCACTTATGTACTTTGTTTGATGAGTGATGGCCTCAGTAGTTCTCGCCGCCAAGAAGCTTGATTTTGCTGCTCGAGGGTTGATGGAGGGTCAAACGTTGTTGGTTTGACTTGAAATTTGACAAGGAGCCTTTTGGAGGTATTTTGGGACCATCCGTAGGCTCTGATCGAAGTTTTAATGTCTTCGACACTGTCGCCGCCAGGAGCGCATGTCTAGTTGTCGGAGGAGTGAAGTTAGGCCAAATGACGTCAGAATGGCCTGAAACTTCATGTGTACCCCTCTTTTGGCTGTCGTGAAGGATCTTGCAGTTTTTCTTTAATTTTGAAAAGATCTGATGTTTGAAGTAGCATTGTCTGTTTGTAGTAGGATGCAACTTCATGTGGTTTCTTGATATCGAGGAGGCAAAGTGACTTTTTTTGTGTCAACAAGGCGGAGGCTGTTTCAATGGGAGTTATTACTTTATGTTTTTTAGATAATAAATTGGTTTTGTCAGACACATTATATGTACCGTCTTTAAGATGGAATTTTAATTTTAGATTCTAGTTTGGTGAATAAAAGTTATTATATTACTTTTGGTACTGAAGTTATCATAAAGAGGAACGACACTTTTATATATTCTGGCAAGGTAACCAATAGACTTTATTTGTTAACTCCAACAACGTATAAGATACGTGATACAGAAACAATTAGTAGTCCATCATTAAAGAGAAAGTCATCTTCATCTAATCCAACAAAACTTTGGCACCTGATGCTAGGTCATATAAATCTAAATAAGATTGATAGGCTAGTAAAAGATGGTATCTTGCCTTCATTGGTGGTAGAACCAATGCCCGTCTGCGAGTCCTGTCTGGAAGGCAAAATGACCATAAGACCAATTTCATCTAAGAGTAATAGGGCCAAATATTTATTGGAATTAGTGCATACTGATGTGTGTGGACCCATTAATATCAATGCCAGAGGAGGATATGAGTACTTCATCACTTTCACAGATGATTACTCAAGATATGGATACATATACCTTATGCACCGCAAGTCCGAGGTTTTTGAAAAGTTCAAAGAGTTTCGAGCGGAAGCGGAAAAGCAATTATGTAAGAGTATCAAGACTCTTCTATCAGATCAAGGAGGGGACTATCTCTCTGCTGAATTTATGGGATACTTATCAGAGAATGGGATTCTATCCCAGTTGTCTGCTCCTGAAATGCCTCAACAGAATGGAGTAATAGAAAGAAGGAACCGGACTCTTTTAGATATGATCAGGTTTATGCTGAGTTTCTCAGGATTACCTATATCCTCTTAGGGATACACCTTGAATACTGCAATGTACATACTAAACCTCGTACCATTTAAATATGTACCTAAGACTCCCCGGGAGTTGTGGTCTGGGCGAAAGCCTTGTCTACAACATTTACACATTTGGGGTTGTCCGACACACGTGATGAAGGTTAAGGCAGATAAATTGGAATCAAAGTCGGAAGTATGCATGTTTGTGGGATATCCTAAAGGAACTAAAGGTTGGTTATTTTATAATCCCAGATAGCAAAAGTGCATGTCAGCACGAATGCGATTTTTTTGGAGAAAGATTATTTGATTGACCAAAAATCTTTAGAAAAGGTGATCTTGGAAGAGATTCAAGAGCAATCAATTCCAAATCCAAATATAACCAAACTTGAGGAAGAACCACCCTTACCAGACTCAGTAGTCACACTAGTGACTCGTCGTAGTGTGAGGCTTGTCAGATCTCCTAACAAGTTCTCGTTCTTGAGAGAGTCTTACAAGACAATCCCAGAAGAACCAGAACAAGGTCCCTGGACGTTGGCAAGATGTTATGAAAGCTGAGATTGAGTCTATGTACTCCAATCAGGTCTGGACACTTGTGGACTTGCCTGCCAATATTAAACCTATTGGGTGCAAGTGGGTCCACAAGAGACAAAGAGGACCAGATGGAAGAGTGGAGACCTTTAAGGCTAAGCTTGTTGCGAAAGGGTATACTCAGAAAGAGGGTATCGATTATGAGAAAACCTTCTCGCCAGTGGCCATGCTCAAGTTCATCCGGATACTTTTATCCATTGCGGCTCATCTCGATTATGAGATTTGGAAAATGGATGTCATGATGGCGTTTCTCAACGGCCATCTTGAGGAAGACCTCTATATGGTATAGCCAGACGGTTTGTAGCTAAAAACCAAGAGCAAAGATTTTACAAGTTGTAGAAGTACATTTATGAACTGAAGCAAGCATCGCGAAGCTGGAACATCCATTTTGACCAGGCAAGCAAGCCATTTGGTTTTTGTCAGAATTTGGATGAGTCATGTGTGTACATGAAAAGTGAAGGTGACAGGGTAGTTTTTCTAGTATTATATGTCGACGACATCCTTCTCCTCGGGAGAGACATAGGAATGTTGTCAATGGTAAAAGTTTGGTTGGCTAAGATTTTTGACATGAAGGACTTGGGAGAAGCTAGCTACATACTAGGGATCAAACTCCATTGAGACCAGTAAAATAGGATGACTGGCTTATCCCAAGTTTTATACATAGATAAGGTGCTGGTACGGTTTGCTATGCAAAATTCCAAAATTCCAAGGATCAATGTTCCAAGTCACAAGAGGAAAATGAGCAGATGAGGTCGATACCAAACACTTCAGCTGTTTGTTGCCTCATGTATGCTATGCCAGATATCTGTCTAATCCAAGACCTGACCATTAGACTGCTATAAAATGTATTCTCAAATACTCGAGAGGGACTAGAGATTACATGTTGATTTATGGCAATCATGAGCTGATTCCAGTTGGAAACACAAATTCTGACTTCATGTCAAACAAGGATTCCAAGAAGCCCATTTCTGGTTATGTGTTTATGCTTGACAAAGGAGCTATCAGCTGTGGGAATATTAAAGAGGAATGTACCGCTCATTACACCCCGGAGGTTGAATATGTAGCGGCTTGTGAAGTGGCTAAGGAAGCACTATGGCTTAAGAGATTCCTTATGGAACTTGGGGTGGTACCTTTAGCACAACAGCCGCCCACAGTTTACTATGACAGCAGCAGGCCAGTCGCTCAGTCCAAGGAACCCAGGAGCCATAAGAGCCAAAAGCACGTACAGAGGAAATATCATTTAGTCAGAGAGATTGTGTAAAGAGGTGATATTGCAATCACCAAGATAGCCTCTACGAACAATCTGGCAAATCCTTTTACTAAGCCTTTGACCACAAAAGTCTTTGAGCAACATGTAGATGGGATGGCCATGAGATGCAACCCTGACTGGCATTAAGCCCAAGTGGGAGATTGTTAGTTTGTATCGTCTCAATCCATCAGATAATGTAATAAATTGATTAATTTCTTTATTTATCAATAAAATCATGCTTCCCTTTCATGAGATGAATGGTGTTTTATTACTTTATACACATAACCAATACATATGACATGATGGTTCATGAGATGAACCGGGTCCCATTAGTAAATTAGATGTGATATATGTGTATGAATGAGATCCACATACAGGAGACATATGTTACAACTCTTATACTTAAAATATCTTCACAACCAGTGATGAGACTGGACATCTTATCTGATAAGGTTATAGCACTTTGATCACTATGAGATAGTGTGATTTGTTTCGATCATCAGAATGTAAGATTCTGGATCATGGTGTTGGTACATTGGATGGATTGAAGGACAATGAAAAGCACCTTATGAAATATGTCTTTATTTTACGGTCTGCTCTCATAATTCACTAGCAATAGGCTCTCAATCGTGAGACATTAATGAACTCAAGTTTCGGTCTATTCATTTGCTTTAAGTCGCCAATAAGTGAGGCCAACTGTAGGTCAACACCTCGGTGTCTTAGGTAAATAAGGTAGTAGGACTATGGGAACATTCAATGGTCAAGATGGAATCTATCTATATTATCCCCTTGTGTCAATTAATGGATTTATCATTACTAAGTGCGCACCCATCTCGTTTAAGAGTTAATTGGATGGTACTGAAGATCACTGTGATTAATTGGGTCTCAAGGATAATAAGATGTGGATCTAAGATTGGAAGGGACAGGCTTAATCCAATTGATCCATGAATATTGATAGAGGAGCCTACTTGTGGTCATAGGGAAGTTTGAGGTCTTCTTTGTAATTTTTTCATAAGACTGGAGTGCAATTGCATTTATATAGTGGAGTTATTTGTAATTATCTATGGGTCTGAATTGCTCATAAGATGCAGGGTCGCGGTGTCGGAATTAGAGCCAGCTTTCTATGGAATCCCTAGTGGTTCTCATGCTAGCCCGAGTTATTAGAAAGTTACTAATCCTACTTGAACTCTGAAAGAAAGGAATTAGAAAGTTACTATTTCTATTTGAAGTGAGACTCCTAATAGTGGTAATACTAGGAAGAGAACGTTACTAATTGATGAGTCAGGCCCAAGTGGCCCAGTCCGTGATGAGCCAAGACTTATATTTATGAAGATCTGTTTAGTTAGTCCAAGCCCAAATCCACGAGGCCTGGCCACCTCAAGACAACCCACGTCGCTTCGGAAGTAGTCAGTCCATGTCACGCTTTTACCAAGTCTTGCGGAGAATATCCCAACTGCCTCGCCCATCGAAGACAGCTCGAAGGCTCCTTGTGAACGGTGTTGTAAAGTCGTCCCCATCTATTAGGGGAAGACTATAAATAGAAGAGCCTCTCAGCACTTGAGGGACAAGCAATATTCTCTCTTCTATACACTCTCCTAAGTTTGTAATCTCTGAAACACTTGAGAATTAATATATCCGGCGACCTCTGCCCTTCAGAAGTGGACGTAGGTCACACTGACCGAACCACTATAATCTCTCTCTTCATAATCACTGCATTTATTACTCATACTTGATCGGTGGTGTGCCAATCCATTTTGGACATCATCAGTTTGGCGCCGTCTGTGGAAATCGAACCAACGACCAACTGCTTACCACTGCTGCACTGCCTTTCGCCTGAGGAAGCTGACTACGCCCTCCGAGAAATTCATTAAGGAATTTGTGGGAATCACTCTGGAGGACCCTCCCTCTCCCACAAAGCGCTTAGGCAATGATACTTTTGGCCGAGCATGGTAAAGGACGCCAAAGAGTTTGCCAAAAAGTACGACAAATGCCAACGTTTCGCCAATGTGCCAAGGCAACCACCAGAGGAGCTGACGACCATTGTGAGTCCATGGCCTTTTTCCAAATGGGGCATTGACATCCTGGGCCCCCTTCCTTTGAGTAGAGGGCAGTGCAAGTTTGTAGTCATCGCCATCGACTATTTCACAAAATGGGCAGAGGCAGAACCCCTAGCGTAAATAACAGACTCCAAGGTAAAGGATTTCATCTGGAAAAACCTAGTCTGCCGCTTTGGGATACCTCACGCCATTGTCAGTGACAATGCCAAGCAGTTCGACAATAAATTCTTTAATTCTATCTGCTCCGACCTTCAGATAAAGCAGCCTCATTCCAGCCCGGCACACCCACAAGCAAATGGGCAGGCAGAAGTCATGGTGAGAACTGTCCTACGTAACCTAAAGACAAGGCTCGAAAGAGCGAAAGATCTTTGGGTTGACGAGCTCCCAGGAGTGTTATGGGCCTATCGAACTACACCAAGAACTCCTACCGGGGAAACCCCTTTCTCTCTCGCTTTTGGGACTGAGGCGGTCATCCCTATTGAGATAGGAGTACATTCCCTAAGGGTCCACCACCACGACCCCGTCACCAATGAGGAAGGACTTCTCATCAACCTCGACTTGGTAAAGGAGGCAAGGGAGATGGCTGTGGTCCGGAATGCGGAGTACAAACGACGCATGGCAAGGTACTACAACTCGAGGGTAAGGCCTCGTTCCTTCCAACCGGGGGACCTGGTCCTCAAAAAGGTGATTCTCGCCACAAAGGACTCTCGCAAAGGAAAGCTGGGACCAAACTGGGAAGGACCATACCTCATAACAGAAGTAGTGAGGCCAGGCACCTACAGGATCCAGAATTCTGAGGGAAAGGTCTTACCTCATCAATGGAACGCAGAACATTTAAAGAGGTACTACCAGTAATATCTTAAGAGAATCAAAATAGTGAGCGTTTGGGGCTTGATTTAATTTTTTCTACTTTGTCAATGTTGTTTAAAGCCATGGATGAATAAAACATTCTATATTTTATGACAAAAAGTTGCATGTTCCAAAAGTTAGGCTTACATACTGCCTTTACAAAAGTCAGGCTACTTGCCTTTCTAAAAAAAAAAAAAAAAACACAGCAAAAGTCCCTTATCCTCTAATCACTCTCATCCCCCACCTCATCGTCCTGCTCATCCTCCTCATCATCCTCGGCTTCATCAGAGCTGCCACTGCCATCATCAGGCGCCTCAGTCGGCAAGAAGCTCGAGAGGTCAATGTCTGGGAAAGCAACAGAAATCTTCCCTCGGAGCTCATCATAGCCGTCAATGAAGGCATCAGCGAGGCCATTCTCGAGGTCCCTCTCAACCAGGGCAGCCCTCTCCTCGGCCTGAGAAGCTCTCTCATGGGCCTCCTTCATCTTTGTCTCCACAGCAGCCTTTCTGAGCCTCACCCTCTCATGGATCTGTGCAAGCTCAGCCTCACTGAGCGAAGCCCTCTCACGGGCCTTCACAAGCTCAGCCTCTGCCTTGGCTGCCCTCTCGTGGGCTGCTGAGAGCTCAGTCTCAAGCCTGGTCGCCCTCTCACAGGCCGCCGTAAGATCAACCTCGGAAGCCTTACTGGCAGCTTCAAGAGCGGTAATCTTTCCATAAGCAGCGGAGAGCTCCTTTTGCATAGACTCATTATCCTCTTTCAGCTGACTATGAGATCGGGCCCTTGACAACAAGCAGACGGATGCAGTGGAGGCCTGAAAAAATAAGGGACAAAGGAAATGAGACAGTACATAAAAAAAAAGATGAAAGTCTGGAGAAAAGGGAAATAGTAAACCTTTACCTGAGCCAGACCTTCTAGAAACATGTTAATAACCCCCTCGGTGCCCAAGGCATTAACCTGAGAAACCTCGGGCGGAAACACAAATCTCCCTAGCTTTTCCCGGATCGCCCGCGGGTTGAACAGCATGGGACCAGCCCCAGTCGGTACCCCTGTGGAAGTACCTGAGCGTGGAGGACACAATTGAAGGGCAGAACGTGTAGCCGGAGAGGAAGACTGCGGAGTAGCAGTCTTAGCTGAGGAGGTCGCTGCCTGGGGAGACACCACAGGAGAGGCCACCCGAGGGAGACGCACCCGAGGCCCCGTAGGAGAAGTGGATAGAGGAGAGCTCACCTCGAAAGTCACTGGTGGAGAGGTCCCTGGAGAGGCGTCATCTATCCTCGCCGCCTTGGAGGGAGGGGTACTCCTACTAGAGAGGCGGGCCCCAATCACCTTTCTGTCTATGGCTGCAGAAACAAAAGTGTTACTTATATACGGAACCTATCAGGTAAGCAGAAAAATTGTTGATGAAAAAGAATGATGTACCTTTTCTTTTGGAAGACGATCCCAGAGGGGATCCACCAGTCCTACCAAAAGAAGACGAGCCCGGAGGAGGTCCACTAGTCGTGCCACTCTCTTTGGGAAGGAGAACTCCCAAGTCCTTGTCAAGATGAACTCTCACAGCCTGCAACTTACACTCTTGATCCGTGGAGAGCACTGGAGGATCTGCGAAAGGACAGTAAGCACATACATGGACAGTGAGCACATACATGCGTAAAAAAAAAGGAAAGAGCAATCAGAAGAAGTACCGACTCTTTTGGCGTCAATCCATCATATGGGCACCAAGCCCGATCTGCCTCAGAGACCCACTCCCCGCCAATGAAGAAGAAACGGTATTTCCAACTGTGACAATTGGAACGCAATCCCGTGAGCAGCTTGGCACCCCTAGGGGTAAAATAGTACCATCCCCTGTTGGGGGCCGGGGACTCAATCAGGTTGTAGGCAGCATGCAACACCGTAGCAGAAGCATCCTCTTGATGTACCTTCCTCCACAGTACAAGGAAGCCAAGTAGAACTCTCCAGCCATTGGGTGCTAACCGCCCCGGGGTCAATAAAAATTAATGAATAATGCGGCAAATAGAGGAAGACATTGGAAACCTCAGCCTGGCCTCGAGCATCTCCTCATAGATGACAATGTCACCAGAGGAGTCATCGCAAGAAGGCTCGTTCGTTTCGGCCCGGCGGCATAGCACGGTGGGAGGAATATTATAAGAAACAGCAATCTTCAAAATGTCTCCGTCAGTTTTGATTACACTAAAAATAGTGCTCACCTTGGATCCGTCATCCTTAACAACAACTTTGCCTCGATAGCGACGAGGACGCAAAATTTTGCTTGGTACGTTGCTGGGAGGGCTGTCTCCTACTTCTCTTGCCCCGTGACGACCCGCGCCCGTGGGCGTCGCTGTGCGCGCCATCCCAGCGCCCGTGGGCCCTGCAGCCCCCGCTGCCGCCGCCGCGCGCACCACGCCCTCACCTGTGGGCGCCGCTGCGCATGCCACTCCCACGCCCGTGGGTGCCGCAGCGCGTGCCACTCCCGCGCCCGTGGGCCCCGCAGCACCCGTTGCCGCCGCCGCGCGTACCACGCCCGTGGGCGTCACCACGCCCGCGTCCTTAGGCCCCGCTGCAGCGCCGCCCGCCAGGGCCTGGGCGCCCACGCCAAGCGCCGCTACCACGCCCGCCACGCGTTCTCCTGATGCTCGCCGCTCAGCCCCCAACGTGTCCGACCTCTGCTGCACGGCGCCCAAGCCCTGCGCCGCCGCCTGCACGACGCCCAAACCCGGCGCCGCCCTTGGCACGGCGCCCACGATCAGCGCCGCCTTCTACACGAACCCAGCAGTCGGCGTCACCTGCCACAAGGCGTCCGTGACCGGCGCCGTATCGCCGCCCACTGTAACTGTGCTCACGCCCATGCTTGAGGACACCACCAGACCGGCGCCCACGCCCGGGCCGTACGAGACCGCTGCTCCGGTGGACGCCACACGGGGACGCCCCCAGGCCTCCGTCCACGGCCGCAGGGGCTGCTGCGCTCATCGCGGCCGCCGGGCTGACGCCCGCCGCCAGCCCAGTGCTTGAAATATCCTTGGTTGCAGGCTGTGGAACCCTCTTCTTCCCATGGGCTGTTTCCCCTTCATTTGGATGCTCCATTGAGATCCCTTCACTTGGATGCTCCATTAAGATCTCTTGGGAATAGGAAAAGTTGAAAAGAATGGGAAAAGGTAAAAGTTGGAGCTCTGTAGGATGAATTTTGCTTCTAATCTCTCAATGAAGAAGAAGGGTGGAGAAGAAGTACCTATTTATATCCTAGGGTTTCAAAAGAAAGAGAGGCCCTAAACTAAAAGGACTCTCCCAAACACCCAAGTAGAAAAAAAAAGAAAAAGAAAAAGAGACTGACTGAATGCAGGAAGACGGACAAAGTTATGTGAATGGAGAAGAAACCTAATATTCAAAATGCCCCCCTTTCAAAGCTTCTTTGGGCGCGGGGCATTGAGGGGCAAATGATGAGTCAGGCCCAAGTGGCCCGGTCCTTGATGAGCCAAGACTTATATTTATGAAGATCCGTTTAGTTAGTCCAGGCCCAAATCCACGAGGCCTGGCCACGTCAAGACAACCCACGTCTCTTCGGAAGTAGTCAGTCCACGTTACGCTTTTACCAAGTCTTGCGGAGAATATCCCAACTGCCTCGCCCATCGAGGACAGCTCGAAGGCTCCTTGTGAACGGTGTTGCAAAGTCGTCCCCATCTGTTAGGGGAAGACTATAAATAGAAGAGCCTCTCGGCACTTGAGGGGAAAGCAATATTCTCTCTTCTACACACTCTCCTAAGTTTGTAATCTCTGAAACACTTGAGAATTAATATATCCGGCGACCTCTGCCATTCTGAAGTGGACGTAGGTCACACTGACCGAACCACTATAATCTCTCTCTTCATAATCACTGCATTTATTACTCATACTTGACCGGTGGTGTGCCAATCCATTTTGGGCATCATCACTAATTATTATGGAAGTAAGACTTCTATTTCAATTAGTGAAAAAGGAGGTTGCTAAGCTATAAATAGGGAGCAAGGGGCTGGACGTCCCACATCCTTAGAGTGCACGCCCAGCCCCCTAGTGCAAGTGGTTGCACTAGTTGGATTTCTATTGAAGACCCCACCTTCTATTGAAGACCCCACCATTCTTCTTGAGAAAAGAGATCTAAAAGCGGGTCATGGCGTGGAAGACAACAAGGTCTTAGAGATCCTAATTTGCTATAAGAAGAGTTCTTGTTCAAGCTAATTGTCTTCTTCTCCATTATAGCAGTACCGGGCACCAAAGGTCTAATCTATTTCCTTGCATATTGTGAATTTTTGGTTGCTTGATTGTTGCTGATTTCTATCTTCTATATAGAGTTTATTGGTTGTACATGGTTAATGAGATTGAGTATTTGGATCCCGGATGTGGTTTATGGCCTATGGGCACTTGATCCCTGAGTCAAGTGGGTCAAAAGTTTTGAAAACCTATCCATGAGGCCCACTTACTACCAACAATTGGTATCAGAGCCATTCCTCATCTCTAATCATGTTAGATCAGTTATCTTGTTCTAATATTTGCATGAGATACGAAGAGGATAGAGCAAGGGCTATGTACGGATCAGTTTTGATGGTTTGCTTTGTTTATTAGTAGATCCATGTTTGGATAGTCACAAAAGGGTTTAATAATCATGGAAGGATAGTATGAAGTCATTGGAAGACTTCAGAAGTTTTTCTGAGGTGTTAGGCTTCGAAACAGAGAAAACCCAAAAATCTAGGCTCGTCTGGCCGGTCCACTGTGCTTCAAGCACGGTCGACCGCGCGACTGCAGGCCGGTCAACCGGGGACACTGCAACAGCATGCAGATTTTTTAATTTTAAAATTTTGAGTCTATTTTGGTGCCCTATTTTTCTAGCATTGTTTGGCAACCTGATTTTGTGATTCCTATGGTTGTATGAGATATTAACATGCAGGTGATCTTGTCCTCTCCATGTGGCCCACAAGACTTTTATTTTCTATTTATTGTTGATGGTTTATTTTGGGCAACTTGTAAAAGGCATCATGGTTTCCTTAGTTTCCCGTGAAAATGCAAGGCATGGTGAATTTCCCTATAGCCCTTTTTTATTTCCATGTTTAGATTACCATGTAAGTCTCAACATCGAGGCATAGGAATTTATGTAATTTTTCTAAATTTGTAAATTCCGGCAATATCCGAGACGAAGAAGGAAAGTGAAGTTGAACTACTAATCAAAAAGTTTGAAGATTACCAAAAGCGTTTTTGGAGATACCCAAAAATTTTGAGGAATCCCAAAGTTTTGAAAAGTCTAGAAGTCTAAGAAGTCTATTCCGCTTGGGCCATGTGGAGGAGATTAATAGTTTCTAATTTTAGCACTTTCTTTATATGGATGAATGCTTGTTTTAGAAAGTTTCCAAATATGATCCAAACATAGCATTTTTCAAAATTGATCAAAAATCAAATTAATTTTTGGAAAGAGTTCTAATTAGTGTTGGTGGACCCATGAGATGGATCCATTGGCAACACTAGTATTAGAAACTGGACTCTCCTTAAAATAACTTGACTTGGAACCAATCATTGGTCATATCAGGAGATGATTTGACGTCTATATATGTGGGCCCATATACCTATAAACAAATCCTCAATTCTAAAGAATTAAGTGGGAGCAAGGCATTTAAATTTAGAAATCCCCATGGTTTTCCACCATAAGTCCATTGTAAGGAAAGTATTAGCCTTACACCAACTTGAGAATGGCCGTTCCCCACGGAAGGCTTTTATTTGTCTGGTTACTAGATATGGATCTCCTATGGATAGTGTTAGTGAGACAGGGCGGGGGCCCAATCCCCAAGGAGGAGCTGCTAGCAACGGTTGTCATGCAATCCTAGTTGGTGGGTCACACTTAACTAAAATAATGATGTAGTACCCCCAAGGATTTGCATCATGTATTTTAGAAACCGAAGCTAATCAGGAGTCATACATTATTTGGTATGAGATACCTAGATGATAATGAATGATGGGGATCATGGATAGTTAGTCTTAATTCTAATTTTAACTAACTTTGATTCTCACCAATCTAGGTGGTATTCACACTCCCCAAGGAGGCATATCCCAAGGGATTGGGATTCCGATGTATACTAAATTTAGTGGTTATGAGGATTCCCACATAAATTTAGTAGAATACTAAACCCTAATGTCATTTATATTCTTTAATTGAATGTATGGTTATGTGCTACAGTTTTTTCAAACATGAATTCAAATACTTTCAATCCAATTACGACCATCCTTAACCAGAATAAGTTGGTGGGATCCAACTATATTGACTGGAAACGAGACCTCGATATTTACTGACTGCTTTAGGATATAAGTATGTCCTTGCCAAACAAACCCCCCCGATGAGCTAGGGCCGGATGCATCACAGGAAGAAAGGAAACTTTACACCAAAAGGGCCAAAGACAATGAGATGGCCAAATGTTACATATAGGCATCCATGTCTAGCATTTTACAACACTAACATCAATCATATAAGACTGCATGTGATATTATATCAAACTTAAAGGAGTTGTTTGCGGAACAAGGCAGGCCTGTTAGGCAAGCTGCTATGAGGGTGCTTATAAGCACCAAAATGGCTAAAGGCACACCAGTTCAAGACCACATGCTGAAAATGATGGACTCATTGAATGAGTTAGATGTACTGGGGGCTGCGATTGATGCAGAATCGAAGATTGATATAATTCTTGAGTCGCTACCAGATTCATTCAACAATTTCAAGGTCAATTATAACATACATAAGATGAATTTGACTTTAACTGAGCTGTCTAGTAAACTGGTAGCAGCTGAAGGGATTATGAAGAGGAAGCCAACAACCCTGATGACTAAAAAGTCAGTTGCCAAGTCCAAGCCGAAAGGCAAAGGGCGGAAAGGCAAAAAGAAATCTGTTTCGAAGGGTCCTAAGGTGGAGAATGGTCCTAATGGTGGTGTGGCCAAGGCCAAGGGTTCGGGAACAAAAGGAAAATGTTTCCATTGTGGTATGATAGGACATTGGAAAAGGAATTGTCCAAATTATCTGTCTAAGAAGAAGACCTCAGGTATGATTGAGTCACTTATTTCTAAATTTAGTTTTGCAACTGGTACTTCAGTATCCTAGTGTGTTGACTCCAGTGCAACTAATCACATATGTAATACATTGCAGGGGTTCAGGGAAAATAGGAGGCTTATTAACGGAGAAATCATTGACAACCTATAATCTGATGTTAAGGCGGAGGCTGTTTGTCACGACCCCAGACCAAGTTTGGGGACCAATCCGGGATCGGGACTAATGTGAAGCAATAGAGATATGTTTAATGCCAGACGTACACAGGTAGATAAACACCACTATCACCCGTGCACGTGATTTCCCACAGGTGTCCGCGGTGAGGATGACACAACAACATGAATATTTTGTATAATTGCGGAAGCGTGTAGTAAATCAAGCATGTATTCCATTTCCAAAATAATAAGGCTGGTTACATTTGAATACAAGTATCAGAATGAGCAATGTTCTATGGCGTAACCCAAAAGTACTACTAAAGTTGAACATATATCATTTAATTACAATTCCCAAAAATAGAGGCCAACAAAGGCCAAAGTAGACAAAACAATATCCACCAAAATAACTATCCATAACCACCCCCCAAAATGTTTCGCATCTCGACAACCAGATGTTTACATAATATCGTCGGCACGCCATTCAACTAGCTGTTGCGGTTCTCCGACGGCCTCCTCTGGCTCCTCCTCCTCCTTGGGATAACCGACAATGGGACCTAAGTACCAAAGCAAAGGGTCAGACACGACGGTCTGGCAGGTGGGTGAACAGATATATACATTTGATAATAAAAACCTTACCTTGGAAAACATATAAACATGTTTAAACAATGACTTTCAAGAAGTAAATGAATCATTTAATTAAAACGCATATGCAGTCACAAAACATGTAAGGTAATCAAGGAAATCGGGAAACAATCAAGATGGCATCCACAAAAAGCTAAATCTTCTATCACCGAAGTGACAAGAGTATCGGGTGTTGGCCTCAGTCACCGAAGTGAGGAGGTGCAACCAATTTACATATACATATATAATAATATGGGACGGGACCACGGTAGCAAACCGGGTGTCGGGAATCACGGTAGCGAACTGTATTTCAGGAACCACGGGAGCGAGCCGGGTATCGGGAAGGGACCACAGTTAATAACCGGTTATCGGGATCCATGCTGCAGCTGGGGGGACAGGAAGGGATCTCCAAGTCGGCAGATCAGACCGACAAGGTCATCCAAGCTTTAGTGGTGCCGACTCATAAGTTAAATCACATAAATCGAGACATGTATAAAACAATCCAGTGCAAGACTATAAGTGGGCAAGGCGGGGTGCTCAAGGGTACATCTATCATATCATGTTAGTCATGCATTTCGGGACTAATAAAAAGGGTTCAAGTGTGAATACAATGCTTTCGGAATTGATAAATCATAATTCATAAATTTCTGAAATAAACAGTTGAAATAGACTTTCAAAATATCGGGGTTTAAAACTAATTCAAGGTGAATGGGGATTTCAAAGTGAATAGGGATCCCGAATGCCTATTTAATAAGAAACTTGGTACTCCTTGAATTTGAAGACATTTCGGTTCCTTATGCACTTTGAGATTCCCCGAAACTTCAACGAATTCCTTGTGATTATGGTTTCTTCCTCAGATGGATTTCAAACAATGGTTATAAGTACTCTCTTCACAATAGGGATGCCAACTAACCTCTCTCAGTACTTAAGACGTTTCATTCTTTGCTTCCAAACAACCCCAGGAAAACAGTACACATCGCTCGAGCGGACCGGGAGTTCGCTCGAGCGATGTGCTCTCTGGAATGGCCTTCTAGGAGGGTTCGCTCGAGCGGACCAAGGGTCGCTCGAGCGGACCTGCCCAGTTCAGGATGGCATGAGCGAACGATTCGTGCGCTCGAGCCAACCATTCTCTGGAATGAGCTCGGAGAGGGTTCGCTCGAGCGATATAAGGTTCGCTTGAGCGAACTATCCACTGGAATAGTTCGAAACCCTTTCTGGACACTTCGCTCGAGCGAACTGTCCAGAAACTGGTTCCGGGACAGCTCTGCTCCTCTTCCTTTCCCCTTCTTACTACACCTTTGAGCTTTATTTCTTTTATCAAATTGGGAAATCCAAAACCTCTTTCAATCCCCCATCAAAACTCCTCACAACATCCACCAGGCATCCATACATTCATCTCCATTCTTTTCCACATTCAATCACAAAGAAAAGAGAAGAATCACAACCACATAAATTCATTCAAGTCTTAGACAAGAGATAAAACAAAACCCTTAAATCACATTTCAAGACATTAAATGGGCTAACCAATCCCTTTCCAAAAGCATTTATAGCAAAATGAATGCAAGTGAAACAAGCCATTAATGAGACAATAAATCAAACATATTTATCATGGAAATCATTGAAAACTAAAACAATCCATTCAATCCACTTGCCTCAAGGTCTCTAAACAAGAAATCAATCCTCTTACTCTCCTCTTCCAAGCCAAACTCCAAGCTACACAAAAACCCCCAAAAACAAACCCTAAAATGGGACAAACAAGGAAGGAAGAAGAAGAACTCTTCAATAATGAAAATAGAGCTTCTCTAATACTCGAAGAACACAAATCTAAGAGATTAGGGAGGGAGCTTACTTGAAAACTCTTCAAATGAGCAAGACTAGCTCAAAGAAGAACTTGGAATGGAGGTTTCTCTACAAAAGTTGTATCAATGGAGAGCCCAAGTGATGAGGAAAAAGATGATGATTTCCATTAGAGCTCTAGGTACAAGCTTGGTGGCGATTGAGGATGGGGAAGCACTAAGAAGAAGAGGAAGAGAGAAAGAAACCCTAGAGATGTTGTTGTGCTGGAAAAAGGAAATGAAAGAGAAGGGTCTCCTTAAATACAAGTGGGTGTGGGTCCCATCACTAAGAAATCTTTAGAGGCTGAAATCACTACTCTCGGGACCTCGGACGAAAACGACGAAGAAGAGAAAAGTGATCGTCGAAATATCTAGTTTCCAAAAAGTATATGTTTCGCGGGTTTTGGGGATATCAAGTTTTGGGTACAGATTTTATGTAAAATGACTGTTTTGCCCTCAATCTAGGAAAATCGAGTTTCGGAGTTCCGAACGGGTACGGGTTCAACACGAAAGTTATAGGGATCAACGGGACAACTGAAACGGGGTAAAAATATAAATCACCGGAATACGAACAATCCCCAAATACTCGTAAAACTATCCAAAAAGGGAGCCCCCAAAGGGTCCCACCAAACACAAAGTACTAAAAACTCTCCCAAAACTACAAAAGAATTATTCTAGTCCAAACTTGACCAAAATACACTAATCACGCTTAGCTCTAATACGAGACTTAATTAGTACTAAACGGGATCACTCGGGTCGGGGTCTTACACTGTTTCACTGGAAGTTATTACTTTATGTTTTTCAAATAATAAATTGGTTTTGTCAGACACTCTATATGTACCGCCTTTAAGACGGTATTTAATTTCAGTTTCTAGTTTGGTGAATAAAAGTTATTCTATTACTTTTGGTATTAAAGTTGTCATAAAGAGGAATGGTACTTGCATATATTCTATTACTTTTGGTTTTGAAGTTGTCATAAAGAGGAATGGTACTTTTATATGTTCTGGCAAGGTAACCGATGGACTTTAATTGTTAACTCCCACAATGTATAAGATACATGATACTGAGACAATTAATAGACCATCTGTAGCGACCCCGGACCGGGCCCGCGGACTTAGTCCGGGATCCGGACTAGGTTTGAATTTGGATGATACCATAATGCCATTGAACATATATTTATTTTAGCTAATGCATCCACTGGTCAATAAAGAATTATGACACTACCCGTACACGTGATCTCCCACAAGTGTCCACGGTGAGGATATCACATCAACATAATATTTTTATTTAAGTGCAGAAGCGTGTAGCAAGTCAAACGTATAGTTCATTTCTAGTTGTAAGACTGATAACGCATATGTAAACAGAATATCAGAATGAGCAATAATCATTAGTACTTTCTCAAAAGTAATGTTAAAGTTTATACAAAAGTTCATTTAATTAACATTCCCAAAAATAAAGGTCAACAAAGGCCAGTACAACCAAAACAATATCCCCCAAAAGAATGAGCTCTCCACAACCCCCAAAATGTGTCGTAACTCGAGGCAACCGAATGTCTAAATGACATCATCGGCATGCCACTCAACTAAACGTTGCGGTTCTCCGACCGCCTCCTCAAGCTCCGCCTCGGGGTAACCGGCGTCTAGACTTGAGTACCAAAGAGTGGGCCAAACACGACGGTCTGGCAGGTGGGTGAAAGGATATGACAATATAATAATAAGTGAAGTTACCTTGGAAAACATTTGAAACCTGTTTACACAATGTTTTTCATAAAAGGAATGCGTCACTTGTTAGAAAGTAATTATGCAATTTAAAAGCATGTAAAGGTACCAAGGAATCAGGAACTAGCAAGATAGCAACCACACAAAGCTAAATCCTCTATCACCGAAGTGACAAGAGCACATCGGGGCATTGATCTCTGTCACACGAAGTGAGGAGATTCAACGAAATATACATATACATATAATTATACAGGACGGGACCACGGTAGCTAGCCGGGTATCGGGAACCATAGTAGCAAGCCGGGTATCGGGACGGGACAGTAATAACCGGTTATCGGGATCCAAACTGCAACTGGCGGGACAGGAGGGGAACCTCCAAGTTGGTGAATCAAACCGACAAGGTCGTCCAAGCTTAGTGGTGCCGACTCATAGGTCACATAATAGAAATCGGGACATGTATAAAAATATATAAGATGCAATTATATAAACGAGCGGGACAGGGGTGCTCGAAGGCACAAATGTCACTTCAATATCGAGTAAAGCACATCGGGACTAGCAAAATGCTACAAATGTAATTTCAGTGTTTTCGGAGATGGCAAATCATAAACCATGAATTTTGGGAGTGCATATCAAAATTCGGGAACAAAGGATTGCAATTGAACTTTCGAAATTTCGGGACAAGTATCGGAATTTAAGATTAGTTCAAGGTGAATAGGGGTCATATATGTCGATTTCAGTATAGACTTGGTACTCTTTGAGTTTTGGAGACATTCTGGGCTCCTTATACACCTTGGTAATTTCAAAACTTCGATGAATTTTCGTGATGTGGTTTCTTTCTCACACAGGCTTCACACAACGCCTAATAAACCTCCCCGACACAAAGGGGGTCCCAATAAACCTCTCCCAAACATTTAAATGTTTCATCCTTGCTCCCAACATAACCCCAAGTGAACAGTACCCATCGCTCGAGCGGACCTGAAGTTCGCTCAAGCGATGGACTCTCTAGGAGGGTTCGCTCGAGCGAGCTAAGGTTCGCTCGAACGGACATGTCCAGTTCAGGTTGGCTTAAGCGAAGTATCAGTTCGCTCAAGCTAACCATTCTCTGTGAGGTTCTGGGAGGTTTCGCTCGAGCGAGCTAAGGTCCATTCGAGCGAACTATCCTCTAGATGGGTTTGCTCGAGCGAACTGTCCAGAAACAAATTATGGGGACAATTCCACTCCTTCCCTTTTCTCTTCTTGCAAAGACCTTTGAGCCTCATTTCTACACCAAATTGGAAGGCTCAAAACCTCCTTCAAACATCATTCAAACCACCATCAAAACTTCTATAAATAATCATCCAATCAACTCCTTCTTAACCACAACAACCACAAGGGAAAAAGAAGAAACCACCAATCACATGGACTCATTTGTGCTATATCCAAGAGATAAATAAACACTATAACCAACCTTCCAAAGAAATTAAATGTGCTAATAAGACTCTTTCATGTGCATTTATTTCAAAATCAATGCAAGTCAAGAATAGCATAATTGGTAATAACAAAATCAACCACATTTCTCATAAAAACCATTTAATGCTCATAATATCTATTCATCCACGTGCCTTAGGTCCAAGCTTAGCAAAACAAGCTCTAATCAAGCCCTTCTCAAAGACAACCTACAAGACATACAAAAACCCCCAAATACAAACCCTAATGGTCAAAAATCAAGAACGGGGAAGAGAAAACTTGTAACAATGGAGATGGAGTTTCTCCAAGGCTAGAAGAACACAAATTTAAGAGACTGAATGAGAAGCTTACTTATAGGGTCTTCAAATGGACAAGAATGGCTCAAAGAAGGTCTTGAAGTGGGTGGTTTCCTCCATAAATGGTATCAAGAGAGAGCTTTCAGGGAGAGGAAGAAGATGTTGATCTCCACAAAGCCATTGATGCAATATTAGTGGTGGGTTAGAGATGGAAGATTAAGGAGAAGAAGATTAAGAGGAAAACCCTAGCTTAATGGATTTGAGCTGGAAAAGGGAAAAGAGAGGAAGGGTTCTCCTTATATATACATGTGAAGATGGGCTCCATTTCTAAGAAATCTTGTAGGGCTGAAATCATGGCTTTCAGGACTTCGGATGAGTTCGACGAAGAAGGGAAAAGCCATCGTCAAAATATTTAGTTTCCAAAAAGTATATATTTCAAGGGTTTCGGGGATATTGATATTTGTGTCTAGATTTGGTGTAAGATGATTAATTTGCCCCCGATGTTGGAAAAGTCGGGTTTCGGGGTTTCGAACGGGAACGGGATCAACACGAAAGTTGAAGGGATTAACGAGGTAAATCTAACGGGTCAAAACATGAATTATTAGGGTCTCGAATAGTCCCCCAAGTACATGCAAAGTTACGAAAAGGAACCCCCAAAGGGTCCCACTAATTACAAAGGCACTCAAAACTTCCCAAAGCTATATCAAAAGCTATTCTATTCCCAACTTAACCAAAATCCACTAATCACGCTTATAACTAACACACAACTTAATTAGCACTAATCGAGGTCACTCGGGTCGGGTCTTACATCCTCCACCCATTAGGGCATTTGGTCCTCCAAATGAAATTACAACTCACCTCAGGTAGTAGATTTGGATACTTCTTCTGAACTTGATCTCATAGTCTCACGTTGCTTCTTCCATTCCATGGTTTTCCCAAAGCACTTTCACCCAATGAATAGTCCGTGTTCTCAGCTCTTGTTCCTTCGTATCGATGATCTGAAGAAGCTTCTCAACATAGGTAGCATCCTCTCTGATTTCCAAAGGTTCATGCCGGAGTACATGCAATGTATCGGGGACGTACTTCTTCAACATTGACACATAGAAGACGTTGTGTACGCCGGAGAGTTCGGGTGGTAAGGCTAACCTATAAACCACATCACCAATTTTGCTCACGATATCATATGGTCCAATGTATCTCCTGGATAATTTGCCTTTCTGCCCAAATCTCAAAGTTCCCCTAGTAGGTGACACTTTCAAGAAAACCTTGTCTCCTTCTTTGAACTGTAAATCCCTTTAGTGAGAGTCTGCATAGATTTTATGTCTACTCCGGGCTACTTTCAGACGTTCTTGAATCAACTTGACTATATCACTAGTCTCACTCACTATAGCTAGTCCATGGAAACTGCGAACGCCAACTTCTTCCCAACACACAGGTGCCCTACACCTTCTGCCATACAAAGCTTCAAAAGGCATCATTCCAATGCTCTAATGGTAGCTGTTGTTGTAAGCGAACTCACACAACGGTAGGGTCTCATCCCATTGAGTCTTGAAGTCTAACACACAAGCACGGAGCATATCCTCAAGGGTTTGAATTATTCTCTCTGACTGGCCATCTGTCTGAGAGTGATAAGCCGTGATGAACTATAACTTCGTACCCATGGATTCATGCAATGTCTTCCAAAATCTCGAGACTAATCTGGTGTCTATGTCAATGTGATGGAAACTGGCTGCCTATGTCGACTGACGATCTCATTAACAAAATACTCTGCCAAAGGTAACATGTGCATCTTCTTTCCAATCCTCATGGGAATGAAATGAGCTGACTTGGTGGGACGGTTTACAATGACCCATATTGCATTGTTGCCTTTGTTGGCTCTTTGTAGTCCCGAAATAAAATCCATGGTAATGTGTTCCCATTTCCATTATGGAATCTCTAACGGTTGCAACAACCCTAGAAGCTTCTGATGTTCTGCCTTTATCAATTGATAAGTCATACACCAGGAGACGAATGCTGCAATCTCCATCTTCATATTATTCCACTAAAATCTGCCCCTTAAATTCTGATACATCTTTGTACTGCACAGGCACATGGAATACTTCGTACCGTGAGCCTCAGTCATGATGTCATTCCTCAAATCTTCAATGTTAGGCACGCACAGACGGTCACGATATTACAAGACTCCATCAACAATATGAAATTCAGGACGTTCTGTTGTATGTTCTAAAATCCTAGGCATCTTCGTGTCTTGCAATTGATTATCTTTGATCTTCTGGATGAAGGAAAGCTCGGACACTGACATATTGGCTAATATCACACCCTTCCTCAGTGGCTGTAGATCTATTCTCAACTCCTCAAACTGCTCAAAGATGCAAGTGCCGCTTAAATTTGCCAAACCTACTGATTTTCTTCTCAAGGCATCGGCAACTACTTTTGCTTTCCCCGGTGATATTTGATTGGGAAGTCATAGTCTTTGATATATTTCATCCATCTCCTCTATCTCATGTTCAGTTCTTTCTGAGAAAACAGCTACTGTAAGTTGCGGTGGTCGGAGTAGACTTCAAACTTCTCTCTATAAAGGTAATGTCTCCACATTTTCAACGCAAAGACAGCTGCCACCAACTCAAGATCGTGGGTTACATAGTTCTTCTCGTGATCTTTCAACTGCCGGGATCCATAAGAAACCACTTTTCCATCTTGTATCAACACACATCTAAGTCCAACATTCGAAGCATTGGTAAAAATTATAAAACCACCGCTTCCGGATGGTAAAGTAAGGATTGGTGTCGTAGTTAATCTCTTCTCTTGGAAACTGGTTTCATATTGGTCTGTCCACACATACAGTCAAAACCAATGAAGAGAAGTGGGGAGAAAGTGGGGAAAACATGGGCTTAAAACATCCCCTTAAAGTGCCATGTCTGCCCACTATCGGACATGGGAACTTGGGAGCCATGTCTGGTCGAACATGGGACTGATTTAGTCCCATGTCCGAGGACTAGATCTTGGCCTCTGTTTGGACTATTTGTAAGACCTCGACCCATAATTTTCGCGATTAGTGTGTTTTTTGTTGTGGTTTACTTCTCTAAGTGAGTTTTAAGCCTAGTCGAGTTGGTTTATGGTGTAAAGTAGTTTTCTATAGCTTTGGGGAATTTTGAGAGCTGTTGTACCGAGTCTGGCAACCCAAGAATGCCTTGAGGTGCACGTGTCAGCATGGGGGGATTGTTCTTGATTTTGAAAATTTTCGATTTTGGTTTCTTTTGATAGGTCAAATTAGCCCCAACAACTTGGCTTCACACCGATCCCATTCGAAGCTCCAAAATCCAGTTTTCCAACCCTATGGGCAAAATAGCCTTTTCACATTGAAATCTGAGCCCAAATTTCGAAATTCCAGAACCATGTCAAAATTATACTTTTTGATAACTAGACTTTTTAAGGATCATTTTAGTCTTTTTCGTCAATCTTGGGGAAATTCTAAACTCACCCACATGGTTTACTGAGCACACCCACCCTTTTAAAAAAAAATTACACATGATGAAAATACCCCTCCCTCTCCTTCCCTCTCCCTGCTTCGGCGACCTTCGACCGCCATCCCCTCGGTGCTACCAAAGGGGAGGGAATGATGGAGAGAAAGGGAGGGGGTCAAGAGGGGGAGAGGGAGATAGAGAGAGCGGAGGACGGGGAGGGGGGGGAGGGAGGCAGAGGGAGTATGGGAGTAAGGGAGAAAGAGGGAGAGGGAGGGCGGGGGCTGCGACGACGGGCGAGAGTCAGAGAGCGGGAGGGAAAAAGAGGGAGAGGGAGACTGGGTGGGGAGAGGGAGACGGAGCAAGCGGGGAGAGGGAGGCAGAAGGAGAAAGGGAGAAAAAGGGAGAGGGCGGGCGGGGAGAGAGGAGATGGAGAGGGCGGAGGGCGGGCAGGGAGAGGGGGGGAGAGGGAGGCAGAGGGAGAAAGGGAAAAGGCGGGCAGAGGGTGGGGAGAGAAAGAGGGGGAGAGGGAGACTGGGCAGGCGAAGGGCGAGGAGAGGGAGAGGACGGAGGGCGAGTGGGGAGAGGGAGGGAGAGGGAGAAAGGGAGAAAGAGGGAGAGAGCAAGCGGGGGCTACAGCCGCAGGCAAGGGCCGGCGGTGGGTGAGAAGGAGAGGGAGAGGAAGAGAGAGGGATGGGAGAGGAGAGGAGAGGATAGGAGGGTATTTTGGGTAATTTTAGGAATGTGGGTGGGCTCAGCAAAATAGGTGGGTGCATATAGAATTTCCCTCAATCTTGTCCGGGGCCCACAGGAGCATATTTTAGCTATTTGAAGTATTAGTCTTGGTGGGGCCCACTTTCCACTCAACTTAAAACCCTCCTCTCCCTCACTCTCGTTCCATAACTTCATTTAACTTCTGAAACTCAGGAAAAAACAGGGAGAGACCATCTCTTTTCTCTTCCACCTTTCTCTCCTTACATGTCATGGCTTTTGAGCTTGGATTGAAAATCTAAAAGCACCATCTTCTTCCTCTTTCTTTAAGCTTCAGCTGGATACTCCTTATGCAGAAATCCTTCAAGTTTTCCACCTCCATCTAACAGTTTTCTTCTTGTTTGGATAGCTTCAAGTGAGACCTCTTTTCCATGTCTTTAATGGAGTCTTATTAGCTCCTAAGGAACCCATGTTTCCAACAACCAAACCATTTTCGAAATGGACCTTTGTTTTCAAAATTTATTGGGTTTTTGATGATATTTCTTAGGGCTTTTTGTAGATCTTGGTTCAGCTGTAGAGGGTGATCCTTGAGAAGGTCTTTGGATTGAATTTTGGGCCAAGGCAAGTGATCTTTTTGTCTTCTCTATTGCATGTTTAGTATGGAGAAAATCTTGATTGTAAAATGTTGATTTCATTCCCTAGTTTTGTACTTGGTTGGTTTCCATAGGGCTTGTGTAATGATATCTATTTATAAGCTTGCATGCATCTGTTTTTTATTATTGTTCGAAAATCCTCCATCTTGTTAAGTTTGAATCATGTTTTTGTTCAATTTCAATAGTTTTGAATGGGTGGTTTAACGATCATTGTGGCATGGAGAATGGAGGAGTTTGTGATGGAAATGATTGGGAATGGTTGTCTTTGGAAAAGCATGTAGGCTCTGGAAGTGCAGGGACTTGACAAGAAATGAAAGGAAGAAGAATGAAGGAAATCAGATCTGAAATGCTACTGTCCGCAGGGTGTCGGTCAGCTGGCGGTCAGATGTCGGCTAGCCTACAGGTGTCCAACAGGTAACTGACCCCATGTTGGTTACAATTCCAGAAGCTTGCATTTCGTCAGAAGGGTCGGCGGTCAGCTGTCAACTAACCAACAGGTAATCGACAGCCAACCGAATGGTGACCGACCACCATTTCGGTTTCAATTCCATAATACTGAATTTTTCCTGTCTGGGAACAGGAGGTCATCCATCAGTCAGCTGGCAGCTAACCGACCTACACAACCTCAGCTAGCCGACAAGTAACCGAGAGCTAACCGAATTTAGAGAAGGATGAATGTTTGAAGGATTTCTGTGGGAATGAAAACTATAATATATTGAGGGGTTTTTAGCTTGATATTGTGCACTTGGAAATCTGAAATGTTGTTTAGCTTTAAGGGCACCAATCTGCTGTTAATTCTAACATTTGGGTTTCAATTACACAAGGATCAAATGATTGACCTTAGCACAATCTTGAGAAGTCTGTTTTGGAAACCTAAGGGTTGATGTGAGAGTATTGGTTTGCACTTGTTTTGACTTATAAGTATCAGTTTTGTTTTGAGTATCGCTCTGCACTTGTTTTGAGTTATAAGTATTAGTTTTGTTTCGAATGGTTTCAAGAACCAAAAGGGGATCACTTCTTATGCTTCGATATGCTTATAGCTTATGTTATTTCTGTTTAGTCCTGCTTTGTCTTGTCTCGGTAAGTGATTTCCCCTATTTTCGATCTATCGTATATATGTATCGCTTTGTTTTGAGCATTCATGAATTCAGGTGAATACCACTAAGCTTGGACTGCCCCTTCTGTCAGACCCCCATCCCAGACTAGCTCGATTAGTGTTAATTAAGTGAGTGTTTAGTTTTAAGAGGTTCTAGTATTTGTGGGATTAGAATAGTTGTTTTAGTCTTGGTATTAGTTTTGGAAATTTTGAGTGCGTTGGTTGAGTCAGACTCACTCAGGGAGGTCATGAGTGCACATGTAAGCATAGGAAGATAATCATAGATTTCTGTTTTGGTTGTGATTTTTAATTTATCTTGAGTGGTTTTATTATTTACTTTGATTTTCGTATTTAACCCGTCAGTGTACGAAGCCCATAAATCTGTGTTTTTAATAAAAAGGATAGGATTTGTCTTTTACACCCAAAGCTAGACACGATTTTCGAAATGTCGAAACCATGTCAAAAATATGCTTTTTGGAAACTAGATTTCTTAAGGATCATTTTATCCTTCTTCGTCAACCTTTTCTGGGGCCCGCGAGATCATGTTTTAGCCATTTGAAGTTCCAAACTCATAGGGGCCCACACCCAAACCATATTAACCCTCTTTTTCTCTTTTCACTCTCACTCACTTTGCACTCTCGTGGACTTCTCAACGTGCTAGAGCTTGAGGACTTCACTTTTCAACTTTTCTCTCCTTCTTCTCCCCCTTGAAGCTCAATCATTTGAACTTGGATAGAAGCTTGGATTTCACCATCATCTTCCTCACCTTCCAAGCTCTCCTTTGGACCTATTTGTTGGGCATTTTCAGCTTGACAAGCTCTTTTTCTTCTCCATTCCTTCTTGTTTGGCCTTTTCCAAGTAAGAGCTTCATCAATCTCTTCAATGGAGTTCCTTTTCTTTTCCTTAAGACCTCGTTTTTCATGTTTACAAACCCTTTTTCAAAATGGGTTCCTTTGCTTTCAAATGTTAGGGTTTTGAAGCTCTTCTGGGGGTTTTTGTAGATTTTGACTTCAATCTTGAGTAGAGCATTTGAAGAATGTTTGAATCTTTAAGGCAAGTCATCCTTTTAGTTCCACAATGAATGTTTGACTATGGATTTCATTTTTAGCCCATATGTGATTCTAGGGTTGTTTTTGTATTTATATAAAGGTGATGTTTTGTTTTGGAAATCCACTTCCAGCTTGCATTTATGTGGCTTAGCATGATTTGAACGTGTTTGATTAGTTCAGGTTTCCTATGTGTTGGATTTGTTTTGATTGGGAGAAGGCAGTGCCAAGGACCTGTAACTGAAATGACCTTTCCCGAGCTGGCGGTCAGCTGGCGGTCACCTCGATGGCTAGCCGGATGGTGATCGGCTGCTAACCGACCTGTTTACGGCTAGAAATCCAGAAAGCTGCAAGTTCTGGGCAGCCTGGCGGCTAGCCGAAGATTTGACAACGGCTAACCGCCAAGGGAACCGTCAGGTCGCCGAAAACTCTCGGTTAGAATCACAGAGTTCTGTAGCTGAATGGGTTCTGACAGTCAGCTGACGACTAACCGCCATGCACATCCGCGGCTAACCGACAGATGACCGAACAATTTCGATTACATTTCCAGAATGCTATAATTTTCTGTTTGGTACCCAGCAGTCAGCTGGCGACTAGCCGACCTGCATTTCTGCGGCTAGCCGACAGGTGACCGTGAGCTGACCGAATTTTCAGTTTTAGCCTACTTTGTTGGATTTTTCTTGGGAATGAAAACCAGATTATGATTAAGGGCTTTTAGCTTGACGTTATGCATTGGAGCTCAAAATGTCTCCTAGCTTCGGAAGCACCAAATGTATTTCATTACGACATTTGAGAGTCAAATACATGAGGGTCAAATAAAGGGCCTTGATTCATATGCTTGATAAATTTGTTTAAATTCTCAGTCTTGACACGATGACATTCGTTTTTACGCATGCTTTTTGATTTACAAGCTTCAGTCATGTTTTGAGCGGTTTCAAGAACCAATAAGGGGATCACTTCACAAGTTCAGTTTTGCTATAGCTCATGCTACTCCTGATTAGTTTTGTTTTGCCCTGTTTTGATGTTGATTTCCCCAATTTCGATCTGTTTGGTACATGTTAGCCTCGTTTTATGCAATCGTGATTTATGATGAATACCATTGAGCTTAGACTGCCCTTTCAGTCTGATCCACTGCCTGGGGGTCCTTAAACACTTGGACTTTCTACAGATTAGTCGTATATTAAATATACATCTTATTCTGTCCGGTAACGTGGCCGGTACCCGCCAACCTTTTTGGTACGAGATCCTATTTTGCTCTGTTCTGTTTCTGTTCTGCTTTCTTTTTTCAGTACTATATGATGGAGAAAGGATGGGCTCAATTGTGGGATTATCTATTCATGATATTATAAGTATTCATGCTAGTTCTGCTTATTTGAGATGCATCTTAGACTTAAATTGTTTTAAGTTCAGTATATGCTTTCAGAAATATTCCTCCTCTTTCAATGGATTTATGTATGTATCTAAATTGATTTCTTGTCAAACCGTCGTTTTTGATACTTGTACTTTTGGTGCTCAGGTGCAGACTTCCTTGCCCTTGAGGAGGAGTGGCAGGAGGAGGCTGTTGAGCCGCCCCCAGATCGTGACCGGCGACCCAACGATGTCATCTAGGCGCCGGGAGGGTCCTTGAGACGTGCATCTTTTGAGAAAGGACTTACATTTTGATTCTTTTGGGAATGTATTGGCCTTTATTAGCCTCTTATTGGGTTATACTTAACAATGTACTTTTGTTAAATATAAACTTGAATGTACTTAGGTATTGTCCTGTTTATATTTCCCTCTCTGGAATACATGCCCTGATGATTTTAATTACGTAAGTGTGGTTTCTATATCTTATGTTTTATCTTGACGTGATTTTTCCTACACGCTTCCGCAATCCATTGTTTGAGTGAGTTGTCCCCTGTCTTTGGGATCCTCATCGTGGGAACCTGTGGGAAGATGTTGACGGACACCGTCGCTGGCCCGGGCTCCCGATCCGGGGTCGCGACAGAGCTGGTATCAGAGCGGGACATGTTTCAGGCTCTTAAAAGAAACTAGAAAATCTTAGGGTCGTGGCGAGGATCCGTGAGCTCGTTAGATCATTTAGTATGGATTTAGAAACCAACCCGACCATATTATTGTGTACTAACGTTTTGTTTTACAGCATCATGCCTCCAAGAAAAGCTCTAAATCACAATGCTTCGGGTAGTAATCAGAATGACACAGACCCGGCCAGTGAACCTACCGCATCACAGTTTCAAGAACTCATGCAGGCCATGCTAGAGCAACAGAGACAAGCTAATGAAACTCAAGTAAAATTCCAAGAACAAATGGCAAAAAAGGATGAAGAAATGGCACAAGTTCAGAGACAACTACTAGAGGTCTTACAGAATAGACCCCAAGTTCCACCTATGCAACCTCCGAGTCCGAATTTTGTTATCAACCATAGGGATCATGACCCTAATTTACTGTTTGAGAGATTCAGGAAGAGAGCACCTAAGGAATTCTCAGGGCATGAGGACCTGTTAGTTGCAGATGACTGGTTAGCGAACACTGAGAAGATCTTTGATGTTTTCACATGCACATGAAGATAAAAGGTCAACCTTACAGCTTCTTTATTTTATGGGCTTGCAGATCAGTGGTGGCAGACGGTCAAGGAACCGTATATGACAATGGCTAACGAAGGTGCATGGACAGCATTCAAGACACAATTTCAAGACAAGTATATTCCTTCACATGTCAAGAGACAGAAGGCCATTGAGTTCCAGCAGCTCACACAAGGCAGCATGACAATCCTGGAATACGTTACAAAGTTTGAGAGGCTTGCCAGATATGCTACCGAGCTTATTGACACTGAACAGAAGAAGATAACCAAGTTTTTGGAAGGGCTAAATCCGATCATCATGAGAGATGCTATAGGGGTCGTTCCACCAGCCACCTATGATGAAGCTGTCAAGCGGGCATATAAGTTCGAAAATATTAACAACCTGATTATTCAGGATAGGAAGCAGCACTACCAGCAGCAGAATCAGAAGCAACAACACAACAAGAAGCCAAGGCAAGATCAGAATCCTCCAAGGTTAGTGGCATGTGGGCATTGTGGAAAGAACCATGAGACTAGTCAGTGTCGCAGAGCCGCAGGAGCTTGTTTCAGATGTGGATCATTGGATCATGCAATCAGGGATTGCCCAGTTGTACAGGATCAAGCCAATAGGAACCAACAACAACGACAGGTGGCACCTCAGAACCAACCACCAGTTCAGAATCGGGCTAGGCAGCCTCAGCAACAGCAGTAGCAGGGCAGGCCACAGGGTCATAATCAATTTGCTCGTCCTCCCCAGCAGAATAGGAATATGCAAGGGAGATAGAATCAGGCACCGATCAGGCCACAGCAGCAAGGGAGGGCATATCATCTCAACCGTGTGGATGCAGAAGTTGCAGGAGACGTGGTGGAAGGTACACTTCTTGTTTGTAGAGTAGAAGCACATATTTTATTTGATCCCAGATCTACCCATTCCTTTTTGTCTCCTCTTTTTGCAAGGAAGATAGATAATCCATCTAGAGAACTTGATTTTATTTTGATTGTCACCACACCAGTAGGTAAACAAGTTACTTGTAGAACCTATTACCCCAATTGTCCAATCATCCTAGGCCAAGCCGTTTTACCAGCGAACCTCACTGTCTTGGACATGCATGATTTCAATATCATCTTAGGGATGGATTGGTTAGAAGCATATCATGCGACGATGGACTGTTTTGCCAAGACTATTACATTTCAGTTGAAAGGAACACAAGCAAATCTGATGATTCAGGGAGATAAGAAGAAAACACAAGTAGGATTCATCTCAGCATTGAAAGCCAACCGATTAGAGCAGAGTGGTTGTGAAGCTTATGTTGGATTACTATGGGCCCTTAGGATAGGTTTTAAAAACTTTTGACCCACTTGACTCACTGATCATCTATCCCAAAGGACATAAACCCAATCCAAGATGCAAACCCTCAATCTCTCATATCAAGATCAGTAAAATATATCTATCTAGAAGATAGAACCAGCAACATGAAAGCTTAAAATACATCTACAACATGCAAGGAAGTAGATTATACCTTCGGAGCTCGGTTGTGCTCTAATGGAGAAGTTGCTACTTTCTTTGATATCGAACTCTTTCGCAAATCAAATCAAGATCTCCAAGACCCAATTGGCTTCCACACTATGTCCCTTATCAGATTTCTTTTCTCAAGGAGATGGGTGGGATCTCCTAAAGAAAACTACTAGAGAACAACTAGAAAAGGAACTAGAAGAGATGTGCAACAACTTGCACAAGAGAGGAGAAGAGAGAGAGGGCAAGCCTTGCACAATAATGCTTGAGGACGTCCAAAGGGGGGTTGATACCCTTTTATAGCCTCTTGCAACTCCTCTATTACTAATTCCCATAGAAGTCTCACTTCCATTAATTAGTAACCTTCTCTTTCTATTTAAAATAGAAGTCCTACTTCCATTAATAATTAGTAGCTTACTATTACCACTATTAGAAGTCTCACTTCAAATAGAAATAGTAATTCTCTGATTCCTTTCCATCTAGAGTTCTACTAGAATTAGTATCTATCCAATACTTGGGCTAGTGTGGGGACCACTAGGGATTCCTTAGAAAGCTGGCTCCAACTGGGACACGCGACCCCACATCTCATGTCCAATCCGGGCCCACAGTTAATTGCAAATAACTCCACTATATAAATGCAATTTAACTCCAGTCTTAGGAATAAATTACATAGAAGACCCTAAACTTCCCTATGACCACAAGTAGGCCCCTCCATCTATATCCATGGATCAATTGGACCTGTCCACCAATTAGATCCATATCTTATTATCCTCGAGCCCCAATTAATTATAATAATCGATTGGTACCTATCCAATTAACTCTTAATCGGAATGGGTACGCACTTACCAATGATAAATCCATTAATTGGCACAAGGGGATAATCAGGATAGATTCCATCTTGACCATTGAATGTTCTCATAGCTCTACTACCACTCACCCAAATCACCGAGGTGTTGACCTACAATTGGCCTCACTCATTGGTGACTCAAAGCAAATGAATAGATAGAAACTTGAGTTCATTAATGTCTCAGGATTGAGAGCCTATTGCTAGGGAATTATGAGAGCAGACCTTAAAGTAAAGACCGTATTCTTAAGGTGCTTCTCATGGTCCTTCAATACATCCAATGTACCAGCATTATGATCCAGAATCTTTCATTCTAATGATCGAGACAAATCACACTATCTCATAGTGATCAAAGTGCTGCAACCTTGACAGTATGAGATGTCCAATCTCATCACTGGTTGTGACGATATTTAAGTATAAGATTTGCTACACATGTCTCCTGTATGTGGATCTCATCCATACACGTGTGTTACATCTAATATACTTGTGGACACCGGTTCATCTCATGAACCATTATGTCATTCGTATTAGTTATGTGCAAACAAGTAATAAATCACCATTCATCTCATGAAAGGAAAGCAAGAATATATTGATAAATAAAGAAATTAATCAATATATTTATCATCTAATGGATTGAGACCATAAAACTAACAGCTTATACTGCGTTTATCACGAAGGATAAACAGTTCCAAGGGGTGGAGGATATCCCTTGTCTGGCCCCGACCTAGGTTTAGTATATTTTATTATTACTTTTAATCATGATTAGTCTCTAAGTGGGATTAGAGGACGATTAGCTTGGATTTTTAGTTAAATTAGAATTTTGAATAGCTTTGGGGAATTTTGAGCGCGTTAGTCGGGTTTCACTGGGCCCGGGGTGGCCTGCGTGACGCGTGTTAATGTGGGAATTTAATTTATTTGATTTTTAAAAAATATGGATTTCAATATTTTTGAGTTTGTTATTTTGATCCCAGCAACTTTCGTATTTGTTCCGTTTGCATTTGAAACCCAGAAATCGCGTTTTTCGAGAAAAAGGGCAAAACAGCCTTTTCACACCCAAATCTGTGCATAAATTTAGAAATTTGAAAATCATGAGGAAAATATACTTTTTGAAAACTAGATTTTTCAACGATCATTTTTCCCTTCTTCGTCAACTTCATTCAGGACCCACAAATGACCGATCCAGCCACTTGAAGATTGGGGCCCATGGGGCCCACCTCATTCACTTAAAACCCAAATAACCCAGGTTGGGTTTCTTCTTCCTCTTCCTTCATTTCATCTATTTTCCTGCAACTCACCTGAATGTTCTTCTTCCCCATTTTTCAGCCCATCTCTCCTCTTGCATGTGTACTTCTTGAGTGCCGTTTGAAGATTTGATCTCACAAACCTACTCTCCTCACCTCAAGCTTTCCAAAGATACCATTTTTTAGGGATATCAGCTGGAACCCATCTCTTCTCCAAGCTCTTCTTCTTCCTTAGAGCTCTCAAGGTTAGCAATGGCTATCTTTTTCCCAAATCATGGTTTTATTGGTCCAATAGAAGCCTCTTTCCATTCATGCAAGGACTCTTTTATAGAACTCCATTGTTTTCCAAATTTTAGTGGATTTTGAATGGGTTTTTCCATGGGTTTTTTATATAGGCCTGCAGCTGGTTGTGTAGGAGTTACTTGGAGTGATCTTGAGGCCCAATCTTAGTAGAGGCAAGTGAATAATTAGATTTGTGTATGCATGTTAGAAAAAAAATTATTTCTCCTTGAATTTTTGGCTTGAAACTTTGAATTTCTGAAATGGGTATTGGTTGTGAAGTTGGATGGATGTTAGTAATGATTTCATTACAGGTAATGTTATTTCATACAGGTTGTGTATCTAAGTGTATGAAACTTCAAGTTTCTGTTTCAGCTCAAAGAACTGGAGACTGATTTGGAAGTCATTGAGCTTCTACTATTTGAATTTTTAAAGATCTGTTTATCCCTTTCTCTTGTCATATGATTCATTTTGATTTATAACCTTTAATAGATGATTGAAATGAGCTTGATGTAATAGTTTAATGGAGCCATTAGAGGTGATTCTAAACTTAGTTTGGTGTCAATGGGAAGTGGATAAAATTCAAAATGAGAAGGAGGAATAGGGGAAGGAAACAGTCAGCAATCAGCTGACTGTTCCCGGGCTAGGCAGAAGCCCAGCCCTCTCGAGCGAGCTTGGGCCCGCTCGAGCGGGCTGTGTTCTGGCCCAGGTAGGTTTTGATGCATATTTTTGGACCAGTTTGGTAATTTAAGGTCCGGTTTGAGTATAAAAATTCCCTAATCACGTACTAATCATCGGGAATTAAGAAATTGAGCCGAATCACTATGTTTGAATAAAATTCATGGAGAAAGTTTAGAAATGAAATTACCGGGGATTTTCCTTTAGTCTTAATATATACCTTAAGCCCTCAAATGTCAGAAACCTTCAGAGACACCAACTCCTTCACTTATAAACCGGCATGGAGACACTAAGTATATATCGAGACGCCCCTGGTAAGCCCATTAAACACTATCAATCATCTTAATTATCCTATTCCAAGTTAGAATAATTCTATGTTTTCTCATGAATTGATTTGAAATGGATTGAGTGGTTCGCCACATTTGAAATTATCGGTAAGACTACTCATTTGATTCGTTCAAGTTTTTTCCGTTTGTATTTGTTCAGAGTAGTTCTTCTTATCGATTTTGAAAATGCATTATTATGATTTGATTTGTATTAATTCAGATTTTGGTTTTGAAAGGCACCACTAAGCTTAGGTCACCTTGTCGGGCTGATCACCCGGCTTGGTATCTTTAAATTATCTGCCAACTGCAGTTTGGACTCTGTATGCTCCGGCCATGGCAACGGTTATGTTTTCCGGTCCCACGAGTAGTGGCAACGGTTTCTGTCTGTTCCGGCCATCTCGTATGGCAACGGTTATCTGTTCCGGCCATGTCATATGGCGACGGTTATTTGTCCATGTGCTCTTGTTACTTCGGTAATAGGAGAATATAGCTAAATGTGGTTTGCCAACATTTTGATTATCTATCAGTCAATTTGAAATATTTTAAATATGCAATTCTTTTATTTATACAGAAATGGTTCAATTGATTTACTCTTTATATATGTTTCGTTTCAACTGCATTTTTATGATTTTAAACATGAAATTTATAAAACTTGTATATCATCTGTATTATTCACCTGCCAGACCGTCGTTTTTGATACTTTCTGTTTGGTGTCAGATGTCAGAACCACAACCTTTGAGGCAGAGCGTACGGTTGAGGCAGTAGAGCCTCCGGTGGAGCATCAATGGCAACCAAATGATGTCATGTAGACGTCATGTTGGATTTGGAGCTTCGATAACATCTTTTGGGGAGTGGCTTTATTTTATTTTGGGAACTTTGTTTATGACCTCTGTTAGCCTTGTTGGGTTGTAAAACTTAATCTATTTTCTGATCCTCACAACTTTAATCTTAACTTTGGGCTACGCTCTTATGCATATTTTTCAATTTTGATACTAACTTGTGCACTATCTTATGCCATATTTGATTTTTAATTTTGCTACACATTTCCGCATACTATTATTCGTTGTGAAATTAACTACTTGGTTGTGACGGATCGTTTGGAATCCTCACCGCGGAATCCTGTGGGAAAATAACTAGCGTGTGCGAGCAAAATTTTCTGGCCCATCGCGCCGCGTCCCCCGAATTAAGGACTTGATTAACAGGGCCTCGGTCTGGGGGCGTGACATCCCCGTGGTATGTGAATTTCCAAACATTTTCCCATAAGAAATCCCAGGATTATCGCCAATTAGAGAGGTTGAGTTCACAATTGAGCTTTTACCAGGATCAACTCCAATCTCCATAACGCCTTATAGAATGGCTCCAGCAGAATTGAGAGAGTTAAAACTCCAATTGCAAGAATTGTTGAGCAAAGGCTTCATTAGGCCAAGTGTTTCACCTTGGGGAGCACCGGTGTTATTTGTGAAAAAGAGAGATGGAAGCGTAAGAATGTGCATTGACTACGGGAGATTGAACCACGTGACCGTCAAGAACAAGTATCCGTTGCCAAGAATATATGAATTGTTTGATCAATTGCAAGGAGCAGCGTACTTTTCCAAGATAGACTTGAGATCCGGATACCATCAGTTGAGAGTTAAAGACTCAGATATTCCAAAAACAGCTTTTCGAACAAGATATGGGCACTACGAATTTTTGGTTATGCCATTTGGGTTGACTAATGCACCCGCAGTATTCATGGCTCTCATGAACAAGGTCTTTGCACAACACTTGGATCACTCCACAATGGTTTTCATCGATGATGTTCTCGTGTATTCCGAGAGTCAGGTAGATCATGAAGAACACTTGAGAGCTTCATTACAACTTCTGAGGGACAATCAGCTATATGCAAAGCTCAGTAAATGCGAATTTTGAGAGCAGGTTGCTTTTTTAGGCCACATCATCTCCAAGGAAGGTTTATCAGTGGACCCATCCAAGATAAAAGCAGTTGTCTGTTGGAAGAAGCCAGGTAGTGTGACAGAAATTAGGAGCTTTTTGGGATTAACAGGCTATTACAGAAGATTTGTCCAAGGTCTTTCATCTATTGCAGCACCCTTGACAAAGTTAACTCGGAAAGGTGTGCCTTTTGTGTGGACAGATCGATGTGAAGCCAGTTTTCAAGAATTGAAGAAGAGACTAACCACAGCCCCAATCCTTACATTACCGTCGGGTAGTGGCGGATTTATTATTTTTATGGATGCATCAAATGTACAACTAGGCTGTGTATTAATGTAGGATGGTAAGGTAATCGCTTATGGCTCGAGGTAGTTAAAAGATCACAAGAAAAACTATGCAACTTATGACTTGGAGTTAGCAGCAGTCGTTTTTGCCTTGAAGATGTGGAGGCACTATCTTTACGGAGAAAATTTTGAAGTTCATTCAGACCACCGGAGTTTACACTACTTGTTTTCACAGAAGGAATTGAACATGAGGCAAAGACGGTGGATGGAGTACATTAAAGATTATGACTTTCCAATCAAATACCATCCGGGGAAAGTGAACGTAGTGGCTGAAGCTTTAAGCAGAAAATCAGTGGTCATGGCCAGTCTAAGAGGAGTCAGTGTTTTCCAGCAGTTTGAAGAACTTGGAGTGGAAGTACAACCGCTAAAAGGTGGTGTGATGTTAGCAAATATGACAGTATCAAAACCC
Source organism: Umbellularia californica (assembly GCA_028538565.1). NCBI lineage: Eukaryota > Viridiplantae > Streptophyta > Magnoliopsida > Laurales > Lauraceae > Umbellularia > Umbellularia californica. The sequence goes on along the minus strand of JAPQWN010000005.1, from coordinate 33,502,779 downwards.
ACCTTCATCCAGAAGATCAAGGATAGTCAATTACAAGATTCAGACTTAGCAAGGATTGTGGAGCGTATTGCAGAGCGTCCAGATTTTAGGATGGTGAACGGAATACTATACTTTTGCGACTGGGTGTGTGTGCCAAATGTGGATGAATTGAAAAATGAGTTGATGACCGAAGCCCACAGTACAAAGTACTCCATGCATCCGAGTAGCACGGAGATGTACCACAACTTGAAGAAGCGTTTTTGGTGGAATAACATGAAATGAGAAATAGCAGCTTTTGTGTCTCGCCGCTTAACTTGTCAGTTGATTAAAGCAGAACATCAAAAGCCCCCTGGCTTGCTACAACCATTAGAGATCCCGGAGTGGAAATGGGAGCACATCACCATGGATTTTTTTTCCGGTTTGCCGACTACTAAGAAGGGGAATAATGCGATTTGGATTATTGTAGATCGTCTCACGAAGACTGCTCACTTCATTCCAGTGAAGACAGGGACTAAGATGCATATGGCTCCACTTGCAGAACTATTTGTTAATGAGATTGTCAACAGACATGGCCAGCCAGTATCCTTCACCTCCGACCGAGATAGCAGATTTGTTTCAAGGTTTTGGAAGACTCTACATGAATCCATGGGTACCAAGCTACAGTTCAGCACAGCGTAGCACCCACAGATAGATGGTCAATCTGAACGCACTATACAGATTCTTGAAGACATGTTCCGTGCTTGTGTACTGGATTTCAAGGTTCAGTGGGATGAGTACTTACCACTTTGCGAGTTCGCGTATAACAATAGCTATCATTCTAGCATCGGCATAGCACCTTTTGAAGCACTCTATGGTAGAAGATGCAGAACCCTGGTTTGTTGAGAAAAAGTTGGTGTGCGTAGTTTTCATGGACCGACGATAGTTAGAGAAACAAGTGACAAGGTCAAACTGATCCAAGACTATTTAAGGATCGCCCGAAGTAGGCAGAAAAGCTTTGCTGACACTCGTCGGAGGTACTTACAGTTTCAGGAGGGTGACAAAGTATTCTTGAAAGTATCACCAGTTAGGGGGGACTCTGAGATTCGGTTAGAAGGGCAAGCTAGCAAGATTATATATCGGGCCGTATGAAATTTTAAGCAAGATTAGGGAAGTTGCGTACAGACTCGCTCTACCGACGGAGTTGTCCGGGGTACACAATGTATTTCATGTCTCCATGCTAAAGAAGTATGTTTCTAACCCAGCTCACGTACTACAGCACGAGCCATTAGAAATCGAGGAAGATGCATCGTATGTTGAAAGGCCTAGCAGGATCGTTGATACCAAGGAACAGGAATTGAGAAATCGAATTATTCACTGGGTGAAAGTACTTTCGGAAAATCATGAACCGGAAGAAGCAACATGAGAATTGAGAGAACAAGTTCAGCGGAAGTATCCACAATTGTTGCCTGAGGTAAGACTGTTTTTATTTGGTAGACCAAATATCCTAACGGGTGGAGGATGTCAGATCCCATCCAGACTAGCTCAATTAGTGTTTATTAAGTGAGTGTTTAGTTTTAAGAGGTTTTAGTATTTGTGGGATTAGAATAATTGTTTTAGTCTTGGTATTAGTTTTGAAAATTTTGAGAGCGTTAAGTGAGTCAGACTCAGGGAGGTCCTGAGTGCACGTGTAAGCATTGGAAGATAATCATAGATTTCTGTTTTGGTTGTAATTTTTAATTTATCTTGAGTGGTTTTATTATTTACTTCGATTTTCATATTTAACCCGTTAGTGTACGAAGCCCATAAATCTGTGTTTTTCATAAAAAGGGTAGGATTTGTCTTTTACACCCAAAGCTAGACACGATTTTCGAAATGTCGAAACCATGTCAAAAATATGCTTTTTGGAAACTAGATTTCTCAAGGATCGTTTTATCCTTCTTCGTCAACCTTGTCTGGGGCCCGCAAGATCATGTTTTAGCCGTTTAAAGTTCCAGACTCATAGGGGCCCACACTCAAACCATATTAACACTCTTTTTCTCTTTCACTCTCACTCACTTTGCACTCTCGTGGACTTCTCAACGTGCTAGAGCTTGAGGACTTCTCTTTTCAATTTTTCTCTCCATCTTCTCCCCCTTGAAGCTCAATCATTTGAACTTGGATAGAAGCTTGGATTTCACCATCGTCTTCCTCACCTTCCAAGCTCTCCTTTGGACCTATTTGTTGGGCATTTTCAGCTTGAGAAGCTCTTTTTCTTCTCCATTCCTTCTTGTTTGGCATTTTCCAGGTAAGAGCATCATCAATCTCTTCAATGGAGTTCCTTTCTTTTCCTTAAGACCTTGTTTTTCATGTTTACAAACCCTTTTTCAAAATGGATTCCTTTGCATTCAAATGTTAGGGTTTTGAAGTTCTTTTGGGGTTTTTGTAGATTTTGACTTCAATCTTGAGTAGAGCATTTGAAGAAGGTTTGAATCTCTAAGGCAAGTTATCCTTTTAGTTCCTCAATGAATGTTTGACTATGGATTTCATTTTTAGCCCAAATGTGATTCTATGGTTGTTTTTGTATTTATATAAAGGTGATGTTTTGTTTTGGAAATCCACTTCCAACTTGCATTTATGTGTCTTAGAATGATTTGAACGTCTTTGATTAGTTCAGGTTTCTTATGTGTTGGATTTGTTTTGGTTGGGAGAAGGCAGTGCCAAGGACCTCCAACTGAGATGACCTTTCCCGAGCTGGCGGTCACCTCAGCGGCTAGCCGGATGGTGATCGGCGGCTAACCGACCTGTTTACGGTTAGAACTCCAGAAAGCTGCAAGATCTGGGCAGCCCTGGCGGCTAGCCGAAGATTTGACCATGGCTAACCGCCAAGGGAACCGTCAGGTCGCCGAAAACTCGTGGTTAGAATCACAAAGTTCTGTAGCTGAATGGGTTCTGACGGTCAGCTGGCGGCTAACCGCCATGCACATCCGCGGCTAGCCGACAGATGACCGAACAATTTCGGTTACATTTCCAGAATGTTGTAATTTTCTGTTTGGTACCCAGCAGTCAGCTGGCGGCTAGCCGGCCTGCATTTCTGCGGCTAGCCGACAGGTGACCGTGAGCTGACCGAATTTTCAGTTTTAGCCTACTTTTGTTGGATTTTTCTTGGGAATGAAAACCAGAATATGATTAAGGGCTTTTAGCTTGACGTTATGCATTGGAGCTCAAAATGTCTCCTAGCTTCGGAAGCACCAAATGTATTTCATTACGACATTTGAGAGTCAAATACATGAGGGTCAAATAAAGGGCCTTGATTCATATGCTTGATAACTTTGTTTAAATTCTCAGTCTTGACACGATGACATTCGTTTTTGCGCATGCTTTTTGATTTACAAGCTTCAGTCATGTTTTGAGCGGTTTCAAGAACCAATAAGGGGATCACTTCACAAGTTCAGTTTTGCTATAGCTCATGCTACTCCTGATTAGTTTTGTTTTGCCCTGTTTTGATGTTGATTTCCCCAATTTCGATCTGTTTGGTACATGTTAGCCTCGTTTTATGCAATCGTGATTTATGATGAATACCATTGAGCTTAGACTGCCCTTTCAGTCTGATCCACTGCCTATGGGTCCTTAAACACTTGGACTTTCTGCAGATTCGTCGTATATTATATATACATCCTATTATGTCCGGTAATGCGGCTGGTACCCGCCTACCTTTTTGGTCCGGGATCCTGTTTTGCTTTGTTCTGTTTCTGTTCTGCTTTCTCTTTTCATTACTATATGATGGAGAAAGGATGGGCTCAATTGTGGGATTATCTATTCATGATAGTATAAGTATTCATGCTAGTTCTGCTTATTTGAAATGCATCTTAGACTTAAATTGTTTTAAGTTCAGTATATGTTTTCAGAAATATTCCTCTTTCAATGGATTTCTATATGTATCTAAATTGATTTCTTGCCAAACTGTCGTGTTTGATACTTGTACTTTTGGTACTCAGGTGCAGACGCCCTTGCCCTTGAGGAGGAGTGCCAGGAGGAGGTTGTTGAGCCGCCCTCAGATCGTGAGTGGCGACCCAACGACCTCATCTAGGCGTCGGGAGGGTCCTTGAGACGTGCTTCTTTTGAGAAAGGACTTACATTTTGATTCTTTTGGCAATGTGTTGGCCTTTATTGGCCTCTTATTGGGTTGTACTTAACAATATATTTTTGTTAAATATAAACTTGAATATAATTGGGTAGTGTCCTGTTTATATTTCCCTCTCTGGAATACATGCCCTAATGATTTTAATTACGTAAGTGTGGTTTCTATATCTTATGTTTTATCTTGACGTGATTTTTGCTACACGCTTCCGCAATCCATTGTTTGAGTGAATTGTCCCGTGTCTTTGGGATCCTCACCGTGGGAACCTATGGGAAGTTGTTGTTAATGGACACCGTCGCGGGCCCGGGCTCCCTGTCCAGGGTCGCGACACCTTCAATCTAATCCATTGTCCGAGGGTCCTTAAACATGTGGACTATCTACAGATTAGTCGTATATTTATATATACATTTTTGCTCTATTTTCGGTTCCACTGCTGGTCCCCGTCTACCTCGTGTGGCGTGGGATTTCGTTTAGCTTTGTTCTGTTCTGTTTAGTTCTGTTTACTCTTGTCATCATGTATGAAAGAGAAAGGATGAGCTCAATGTGGATTTACCAATCATGATATTATTATATACTGATGCTAGTTTTTGTTTCGTATATCGTTCGTCAAATTTCGTTCTCTTGATAAGTATATTGTTCATGTCACGACCCCAAACCCGGGGTCCGTGAATTGAGAGTTATGTTTCTCCTAAGATCCGAGTGCGTGAGGATTACAAATAAATTCCAACACACTCTGAATATTTAGCGGAAGCTTTCGTGGTGTTGCGACTCGAAGTCCGTGGCCATTGGATTCCGCACCGCACTTAACCCAAGCATATACTCATCTTATCAATGATCCATCTCAGACTGGAATAAACCATCACAATAAAGTACAGAGCTGACAGTAACAGGATATTACATTCACATATATGTTCAAGTTACAAAAACAATGTGTATTAATTACAAATCCCAAGAAAAAGGCTAACAGAAGCCATACAAAAACAAGCTAATGATCACTACCCCATATGTGACGTAATCCGATATCAAGCTCAATGTCTACATGACATAGCCAACAAACAACTTGTAAGCTCATGGCTCCACAGCCAACACGTGCACTCATCTCGGGTGAAGAAGTCTGGACCTGAGTACCAAAGTAGTGGGTCAGACACGACGGTCTGGCAGGTGGGTGAAAAGATATAACAATATACTGAACGATAAAACATGCAATAAATCATGCTGTCTGATCAAAATTGTACATAATTACAAATGTATAGGAAATCATGAATATCTGACAAAATATTGTATTCATATAAAACGGGTATGAAACATAAACATTTGACAAAACATATATTCCTTTAAAGCATGTATAAAACATGAACATTTCACGAATCGGGAACTCATTTAAAACATGTATAAATAATGCATCATTTACTAAGAAAAGACATGATCAATATAAAGCAGTAAGGGTATCAAGGATCATGAACTATCGAGATGGCAACCACACAAAGCTAAATCCTCTATCACCGAAGTGATAGAGCAAGCATATCAAGGCGTTGACCTCAGGCACCGAAGTGAGGAGGAACAATGAAATTTAGATATACATATACTATATACAAGACATGATCACTGTAGCGAGCCGGGCATCAGGAACCACAGTAGCAATCTGCGGTATCAGGACATGACCACGGTTAAATAAACCGGGCATCAGGATCCAAACTGTAGTTGGCGAGACAAGAGGGGGATCTCCAAGTCGGTAGATCAGACTGACAAGGTCATCCAAGCTTAGTGGTGCCGACTCATAGGTTATATGCAAGTAAACAAAACAAGTACATGTATGCATGTTCTCTTTTTGGCTCATGGGCTCGCACTACAAAGCTCTGGCCCCATGTTGCCTCAAGGTTTTGGCTTATGAGTCATATACAAAAAATCAGGTCAAATAAATGCATATGACGGGACGGGATGCTCATAAGTACAAAAGCACATCTATATAGGTCAGGTATGTACGGGCTAGCAACAATGCTAAAACATGAATTTCAATACCTTCGGGGCAAGTCTAGCCATATAACACGAGATTGAAAGTGTACAAGCGAAATTCGAGTTTAAATAAAACATAATGGATTTCTATACATTCTCCGGGCCAAGTGTTGAAAGTCCAAGATTTGAATCAATGTAAATAGGGTTCCGTATGTCGAATTTGATATGCATTTGGTACTCTTTAAGAATTGATAACATGCCGGGACCTTATATACATTGACAAGTCTATAAGACCTAAACAACAACATGATAAAGGGATTTCTTCTTCAATATAGTACCACACGTTCTTTAAAAGAAACCTTTCCTTCCCTTCTCCCATCCACTCTTTCTATACATTTGAGCACCCTTCTCACACAACTTTAGAGGTCTTAAAACCTCATTTAAAACCCCAAGAAATCCTTTCACAAAATGAACCCAACCTCTTCATCCCATTCACATTCAACCATAAGAAATCCATAATGTAAAATCAATTAGGACTTATACATTCAAGATGTCATTTTCAATCGTGGCGAACCACTCAAGTACATTTCAAATCCTTTTACAACAAGAGCATATAACTTTTCTAACATGGAATGGAATAGTGTATGTGATTCAATGGTTTACCAAGGGGAGTCTCAATGCATACTTAATATCTAAAGGTTGATTTATAATAATGAGTTTGGCACCAATGAAAATCCACAACACTTAAGATTATAAAGTATGCTTTAAGACTCATAAGAATTCTTGGGTAAAATCCTATGTCAAAACTTTCTTTCATGTTTCCATTCAATTGGTACAAATATTCACTTTCATTACCAATCATTGATCACTAAGATAAGTATACCATTGGATTCCTCGCTTCAAGAGCTTTCCAACGGTATATAGAACGTCCAATTCCGACATGGGGATAAAAAGTTATGGGCGTTTCAAAGTGGCCCAGAAAACAGCCCAGGCCCGCTCGTGCGGGCCAGGCTGCTGCCTGGGCCCGTTTCAAGAGCAGAAATTTGCACTTTTTGTGCATTTTTTATTCTCTTCTCCCCCAATCCCTTCTATTTGCATTCTCATACAATTTGGGCTTTCTCCTAGCCTTAACAAACTCCATTAAAACATCATACACTAAATCATTCCATTATTTCCATGAATTTTTAACAATGAACAAAACATTAACATTCACCAAAATCACTAAAATTCTGAAATACATATAACCAATCCAAAGATAACTCATTGCTAAATAAAATACATATAGTTGAAACATCAACTTAGAGAAACAATAGACATAAATCATCTCTTGAACATTTCAATGAAAAATCAATAATAAAAGCTAATCATTTGCATAAAAACATGATTAATGAAAATAAATCATTTCATCCACTTGCCTTAGGTCTTCTAACAAGCAAATCAAACTCTAAACACTCTTCTAAGCCAAGGCTCCAAGCTACACAAAAACCCCCAAAAAGCAACCCATCTTAGAACCCTAAAATGGTAACTCATCAAAGAGAAGGAATGGGCTCAAACAAGCTAAGAAATAGGACCTAGGGGAAAGCCAATGCTCAACAATAGAAGATGGAAAGAGATCCTTACCTGTAGGGCCATTAATCAACAAGAAGGAGCTTGAAATAGGGGCTGTCCAGCTGAGATTTGTACAAGGATGATGTCCATGGAGAGCTAGAAGGATGGAGGAGAAGAAGTTGAGCTCAAGTCTCCATTTTAGCAAGGTTTGGAGGTGGATTTTGTGAGAGGGAGCAAGAAGAAGAAGAGAAAAGGGAAAAAAGCCCTAAGGAGCTGGAGCTCCTCTCCTAAGAATGTTGGAATGAATGGGGAAGAAGGGAGAGGGGTGGTCCTTTTATAAAAGGGTGGGTGTGGGCTCCACCATCACTTAAACTTGTCGGGATTAAAACATCAATTTCTGGGCTCAGGATACGATCAACGAGGAAGAGAAAAATGTTCCTCATAAAATCTAGTTTTCAAAAAGTATAATTTTGGCATGGTTCTGAAATCTCAAAATTTGGGTCCAGATTTTGTGAAAAAGACCGATTTTGCCCCCATGGCTGGAAAAACTGATTTTCGAAGCTTCGAATGGGCACGGAGTGAACACGAAAGTTGTAGGGAATGGCGAGATTAGTCAAACGAAGCTGAAATGGGAATTTTTGGGAATCACCAAGAATCTCCCCACACTGACCACGCAAAACAAATGGGACCCTACGGTCACTGTCTAGGTTTACTGGCTCTCAAAACTTCCCAAAGCTAATGAAAAGTCATTCTAACTTAAAAAATCAACCAAACAACCACTAAACCCATTAAGAAAACTAAATCACGATTAAAACCACACTAAACCAGGAAATTAGGGGTCGGGTTCTCACAGTTCATGCAATGTTTTAAACTCTGTAAATCTGTTTTAAATTCAGTAAATTGTTTCAAATATTGTTTCTTTTAAACTTTAATTTTGTAAATGCTCATGCCTAAACTGATCACCTGCCAGACTGTCATGTCTGATATACTATACTTTGGTGCTTTAGGTAGTAGGTTCTCGTCATGAGCTAGTACGTGTGCAGACGGCTGTAGAGCAACAATTTTGCAGGTTTATTGTGTGAGTGATGTCATTTAGACCCGTGCTCGACTTCGGAGTTACATTACATACTTGTGTAGTATTTGTTCTTAGCTGGTTATTTTGTACGGCTTTTGTTAGCTATTTTTCCTTGGGATTGTAATTAATGCACTTGTTAATTTATAACTTGAATGTGCTTGGGTAATTATCAGCATGTTATTGTTAGCTCTGTACATTTTGATATCATGATTTGTTCCAGTCTAAGTATGAGCATTGTTATGACAACTTTATGTTGACAGGTTGTGTGCGACACAAAATCTGATGACCACCGGCTCCGGGTCGCAATACCACGTAAGCTTTTCCGCGAAACGTTTTGATGTGTTTTGGAAATTATGTCTTCCTCACACACGCGAATCTTGGGAAGAAATATTATTTATCACTTACTTCCAAATTCGCGTCCCCGAGGTCCGACCGCTCCGGGGATCGGCGTGACACTATTCTTCTACCCATTGGCCGATTTTGGTCATCTTTGCACCAACTCTTAGAGAACTTTTAGGCATCCAAACCACACCCAATTAAGCCATTAATTACGTGATTAAGCTAGCTAAGTATAGATTTAAATTGAGTACAATTCTAAGATATCCATGAGTTGAAAAATGAAATCAACAAGAGACTAGCAAATACATTAAGATTTAAAATTAATCAATTGCCTTGGCCTCTAGCATTCCCAATAACACTCCCAAACACTTCAATTGGGCTTGAAACGACCTAAGCATCAAAAAGCCCAAATACAAGCTTATAAACACCAAAACATGAAAAAATATGAAGGAGCTTGTGCGTGCCTAAAAATTACGGACTTGGTTTAGATGGTCGGGAACTTCGCCGATGGCCTGAAACCTGAAAGGGAGAAGAAACAGAGGTCAGGGCCCCGGGCTGCTGCCAGCCAAAGGCACTCCGACGCCTGAGTTAGTGCAGTCACTGAATTAGGGTGAAGTGGGGAAGAAGGCTTAAGCAAGATAACACAGTGTATGTTGTGTATTGCGTACCTGTTCATGGCTTACCATGCAAGTATATATAGAAGAGGGTGGAAGGTTCCATAGTGGAGGTAGGTGAGGATACGTGTCCCATCAGCCCATACCTAGGGATCCTTAGTGGGGGTAGGTGAGGATACTTGTCCCATCGGATCTTTCCTCAAATCCCTCACATAAATGTGGATGTGATCAGCTGATAGGAAGGTGCCCTTATCGATGGCCAGCGGCCACCCTATCTGTCAGGGCTCCCTGCAATGTGGCTGTCCCATCTAATAATGAGGATTAGATGCCCAGTGTTCATCTCGGCCAAAAGACCGAACTAGAGAAGGCACTGAGGTCGGCTAGGCCTGAGGTCGGACACGAATGTTGAGACGCACGAGGCTGAGTTCGGAAGGGGGTGGTCGGTACTTTTACCGAGATCAATCCCATCTCGGTGCCAATTGGAACGCTGCCGCACTGAACAGATGAAGTCGAGGCTTTCCCTGCTTGGTTCTGTCACCGAAGTCAGGAGTAACCTCGGTTTCGGTAAGAACACTCCACACAATTGCCCCCCAGCTTCTGACCTCGAGGGTCTCGCAAACCTTTGGGGTCGAGAGCTAAGTAGGATGGGAGTTTTTTGAAACCAAACCCGTAGCCTTTTAAAGTGGCGTGGGGTGTCGTTTTGCTTTCCAAGGGGCATTGATGGCGGCAGCTGTCTGGAGGCGGTTTAATAGCCCGCTCAAATCATTATGAAGGCGGTGCGGTGCTGCCACGTGTCACACCCCTGATGGCTGTGAAGTCATATCGAGGAGACGAGTGGCATGCCCGAGGCGGCGTCTGCACGCGCATCTTTCGAGATACGAAGAGATTTTCATCTCTGTGTAAAAGACTTCGTCCTCGAAGGATGACTACTTTTGCTGAAACTGCTCTTCTGCGCCTGTGCTTCTGCCTGAGATCTGTCTGAGAAACCTCGTCACCTGAGAAGTCCCATCCGTTCAGACTGCTCTGAAACCCAAGTTTCTGTTCGTCTCTCCGTCTGTTCAAGCCTCGCTTCCTCAATGAGTTTCTTTCTGCTCTTCTTCTGTCATTTTTTTTTTCTTTTCTGGGGTTTTTCTTTGGGGCTCTTTCTCTGGGTTGTACTTCCTGTCGCTTCTCTTCTCCGTCACCGTCCACTGTTCCGTCCAAGCTGGGGAATATGGGGGTCTACAGGCATTGGATAGATACCGATTTAGCCCTAGCAGAACTTAGGAGTGTCGCGACCCCGGAACGAGACCCGGGCCCGCGACACAATGAATTGCATTAATAGAACATACTGCCTGTCTTCCCACAGGTTTCCGCGGTGAGGATCCCAAGACACGGGTCGAGCTCACACGAATAGGTATGCGGAAGCGTGTAGCAAAACGAATCATACAGATTTAACACAATAAGATGTATCATAAATAAGGCATCAAGGCATGGTATCGAAAAGGAGTGTCAACACGCAAACCTATCTTGATATACAGTTTCATAGTTAAACAAAAGTATATTAATTCAAAATACATATCCCAGAGAGGCCAACAAAGGCCAATACAACAAATATAAGATCCCAAAACTAGGTGAACGAGAATCAAGATCCCGCCCGGCGTCTAGTTGACGTCGTCGGGCTGCCACTCATGTGCTGGGGGTGGCTCAATAGCCTCCTCCGGGCACTCCTCGTCAAACGCGATACCTCCGGCACCTGGACACCAAAATAAAATGCATCAAACATGACGGTTTGGCAAATAAACAATATATGCATGAATATGAAAAATAGTGCTAAAACAATTCAAGATTAAAGTACACATTTCAAGTTTACGAAACTAGCATAAATACTTATAATATCATGAAAAGATAAATCCACATTGAGCTCATCCTTTCTCTATCATGTAAAATGACAAGAGCAAGCACGCACGAAACACGACACGCAAGACACGATCCCATGCTACACAAGGTAACGGGGAGGCCGGCCGCGGAACCGGAACACGAACACGCACGATGTGTAATATAATACACGACTAGTCTCCAGACAGTCCACATGTTTAAGGACCCCCAGGTAGTGGATCAAGCTAAAAGGGCAGTCCAAACTCAGTGGTATTCACTTATATCATGAATGCACAAAACATGGCGATACACGTTCGAGAACACGACAAAACAAGAGGGAAATCATTTATCAAACACGTCACGACAAGACTAGCAAAATAGCATAGTGTAAATGCTTAATGAACTTAAGAAATGATTCCCTTTTTTATTCTTGAAACACAATTCTTGAAACATGTCTTAAATACGAATTTATACTTGAACTTCAGGCAAATGCACGATGATGTACGAAGCATCGAAATAAGCGCTTTGATTCATGAAACAATCTTCCACAAACTTATACTTGAAAATCAAATGAGAACATAATGATACATGAAGCATCAAAACAAGAGTTCAAACATAAATCTATCAAGCATAGGCTAAGACTAATCTTTGACCCTTGTGAAGTTGAAACCAAAATGTCGGAATTTACATAGTTTGATGTCCCCAAAGGTAAGGTACATTTTGGAATTCCAATTTGCACAGCGTCAATTAGAAGTCTAAAGCATAGTCTAGTTTTCAACTTCCAAGAAATTCAGAAAAGGATTGAAAATCCAAAACTGGGTCAGGTTCGCTCGAGCGGTCATACATTCACTCGAGCGTACCCCAGACAGAAGTATGTTCGCTCGAGCCAACCTAAGGGTTCGCTCGAGCGGACAGGTTTCTGTCCGAAACCCTTCAAACAAAGGTATGTTCGCTCGAGCGGACCCAGTGGTCGCTCGAGCGAACAGGCTTCTGCCTGAACGCGACTGAGTGCAGAAACTGCACTTCTCTTCATCCATTTCTTGCATTTTTTCCTCCTTCTTCTTCTCACCTCTGAACCCAACAAAACCCCTGAGCCACCATGCTCACCAAGGGTCAAAAACACATTCAATCATTCATTCCAAAACAAAACAATGCATAGATTACAAATTTAACATTTAGCATAGATTTTAGGTTAAAAACCCAAATGTCATAATGTGTACAAGAAGCCTAGAAAGTTTACTTGCCTCAAATCCAAATGCAAGCAAAACTCCACAAAACTCAACAAGAAGGGGAGATCCACGAAATCTACACAAAAGCCCCAAAATAGAGCACACAAAAATCACCATTTGTCCTCACAAAACCTCCATTTCGAAAATGGGTTAGAAAACATGGAAAACAAGCTCTAAATGAGCTAAATGAACATCAAATGAAAAGAGGAACAAGAGCCCTAACCTTGAGCTAGCTTAACAAGAAGAAGAGAACTAGAAGATGATGAATAGTGTCGGGGATTTGGCTCAAAACGTGTCCAGCTGTAGCTTGAGATGAGAGGAAGAGATTGGTAGTCTTGGATCTGGGATTGGAGCTCTCTTGCTAGGTGATTCAAGGGGAAAAAGATCAAGAGGTAGCCTTCTTCACTCTCTTGCTCTAGGTCAAGAACAAGTGCAGGGATTTAGAAATGGGAAAAGAAGAAGAAGAGGACTTATATAGTGTCTGGAAGTGGGTCCCAAAGCAGTTGAACTTGAAATGATTAAAACATGGTCTTGTGGACCCCGGATGAAGTCGACGAAAAAGAACAAAACGATCGTCGAAAAATCTAGTCTTGGAAAAGTATAATTTTGACATGGTTTCACGACTTCGAAAATTGTTCCCAGATTTAGCATGAAAAGACAGATTTACCCCTTTTAGCGCCCAAACTTGGGTTTCTGGGCCTCAAATACATGCAGGCTAAAAATGAAAGTTGTCATAAATAATAAAAATATTCAAGAGAATTAAAAATCATGATCAAACAAAAGATCTAGAATGGAAACTCATTCTTACACGTGTACTTAGGGCGTCCCTGAGCGTGTCTGACTCATACTAAACGTCCTCAAAATCCCCAAAGCTATAATCCAGATTAAGTCTAATCACATTCTAACCCAGCTAGTACTAAGACTCACTTAAGACTAAACACTCACTTAATTAGTACTAATCGAGTTGGTCTGGGTTGGGGTTGGAGGACGTCCGTATTAGGGCTGACGGCCCTGAAGACGCAGTCCGACCCCGGATTTTTATTGATGGGTGGATGCCATTTCCATTGGTGTCCATCATAGAGGGTGGTGTTAGGTTTCCAGTCCACCCACTCCTGAGGGCCTGCCTCAGGAGGTGGAACCTTACCCCTTGCCAGCTCATGCCCAACGGTTACAAAGTGATCATGGGTATAGCCGAGCTGAATAGGATTTTGGGGACCGACCTCGGCGTCGAAGACATCGAGGACGTGTATGATCTCTGTAGATCTCCAAAGGATGACGCGTACTACCTTCGAGCTCGGTCGAAGGAGATTCCCTTAATCAACGCCCTCGAAGATTCCTGTAAGTACGCTGGGGATGACCGTCTTTATGTCATGGGCAATTGGGAATTCGGCCCAGCCGAGTCCAGGACGGACCGCGCTCCTCGCCGTCTCGAAGAGCCGCCGAGTAAATATCTTTCCCCATTTCCTTTTAAGTGTGTATTTTCATATCCTGTCAAACTGACCTTCATCTCTTGGTCTGCAGGTCATAAGGAGAGAAAACAACAGGCGAAGAGCTCCAGGTGGCGAAGGAACGTCGCTTGGCTGAAGAGGATCCATAGCTACAAAGGTCATCAGGACCGATCGGCCTTTTCTCTCCTCGGATACGAACCTGTGTACCGCTTCTTCATCAGGAGGCGGCAGGAGAATCTGAGAGGAGAGAGAGTGCTGACTTTGGCCAAGGCTGAACAGCAAGGAGCTCCAGCTGCAGGTCCTCCACAAGTGCCCTCCGAAACCGGACCCTCTCAAGTGCCTCCCGAAGTCGGGCCTTCCTCTGTCGGTAGCGAAGTCCGTTAGAGCGACCCGGAGGCCGACCACGAAGACGAAGCCGATTCCGAGGGCGACCACGAGGTGGCTAGGCTAGAGGACACAATCAACCTCCAGTCCTCGAGCCCCGACGAAGAGACCGAGATGGGGCTCCGTCGTCCAAATCTCAAAACCTTGATGCCATCGTCTTCGGGGGCTCTCCTACCCCCTCTTCTGGAGCTGCCCTTCCTCTCACTCCAGTGAACGCAGCTACTGCTGGGACCTCTACCCCCATCCAGCCTTCTTCCTCGGCAAATGAGGAGCGCTCGACCGGGCCCGACCGGGACAAGGTTCGGGCGGGGAAAAGGCCGAGGATCGCAGATGCGGACGAATCCGACCTGTCCTCTCGGCGCCCGCCGTCCCTTGGCCTGGGCCCCTGGAGGTCTAGCTTCTTGCTGGAAGATGGCCAGCCATTGTTGGTGGACGGCCGGGTGAGCGACTGCACTTCGGTCGTCAGCGCCCTCGCACACGTTTGTGCTCTGCCAGGAGATATGGCGGAGTACTGGAAGTTGAGCGACGTCGACCTGGCAGTGGCTCAAATGGGCGACGCCCTGAGGGTGAGTCTTCCTCTTCTTTCTTAGTTCGTGATCTTTTTACTTTGACTTTTGTGATTCTGTGACTAATGCTTGCCTTTGCAGATCCTACAAAGGAGCCTGGTGCTGGCGAAGAAGACCCACCAGAACGCTGCCCGGGCTGAGAGGGTGGAGAAGAGGAAGGCGACCCTCGAGGTGGAGCTTGGAGAGGCGAAGAAGGCGGCAGCCGAACAGGAGACGATCGGCGCGGGCCTCAAGTCCGAGCTCGATAAGACCAGAGCAGAACTGGAAAATCAAACGAAGAAGATGGCCGAGCTTGAGAAGAGGAGGGAGGAGATGGAGGCTGAAGTCCGAGCCGAAGCTGACCGGGCCTACGATGAAGGGGGGGAAGCAGCCTCTGAGCTGTACATTGCCCAGGTCCGTGAGGTCAGCCAGAAGGCATGGAGGCTGGGGTGGACGAACGCTCTGAGGGCGGCAGGGGTCCTCGAGGACCACCCTGCCCATGCAAATATCCCCCAGTTTCCTCCTCCCCAGCCCGTGCCGAACCAAGCTCCGGAGGTCCCTGCTGGAGACGCCGAGGCCAATGCCGCTGAAGGAGATGCCAAAGCGGCTTCTGGTGACCCTGCTGCCTGAAGAAATTTGATTATTGATGTATTTCTTTTTATTTCTGTATTTGGGGGAGGATCATTTGTATCTTCTTTTTTTTTAACATAGAGATCATGTAATCACTTTTCAATGAATGAAAGCATCTCTTATTCCAAATTCGTGCAATGTGTGAATGCGCTTCTTTCTTCTTTTCCTATTTGTCTGTGTGTTTGGCTTTGTAACCGAGAGTAAATAACAGGGAAAAAGACAAGTAATTGAACTCGGCTCTATAGCCGAACTTAATAATATGCCAAGTTCGCAACCAGAGATGAGTGTTTTAGTTAGGTTTCGTAACCATAACAAAGCACTGTTCTCGGTTGTCACAACCCCAAACCCGGGGTCCGTGAAGTAATAATTATATTTCTCCCAAGATCCGCGTGTGTGAGGATTACAAATTCCAACACACTCTGAATATTTAGCGGAAGCTTTCGTAGTGTTGCGACTCGGAGTCCGTGGCCATTGGATTCCGCACCGCACTCAACCCAAGCATAAGTCATCTTATCAATGATTCATCTCAGACTGGAATAAACCATCACAATAAAAGTACAGAGCTGACAGTAATAGGGTATTACATTCCCATATATGTTCAAGTTACAATTAACCATGTGTATTAATTATAATCCCAAGCAAAAGGCTAATAGAAGCCATACAAAAACAAGCTAATGATCACTACCCCATATGTGACGTAATTCTGATGTCAAGCTCAATGTCTACATGACATAGCCGACAAACAACCTGAAAGCTCATGGCTCCACAGCCAACACGTGCACTCATCTCGGGTGAAGAAGTCTGAACCTGAATACCAAAGTAGTAGGTCAGACACGACGGTCTGGCAGGTGGGTGAAAAGATATAACAATATACTGAACGATAAAACATGTAATAAATCATGCTGTCTAATCAAAATTATACATAATTACAATGCATAGGAAATCATGAATATCTGACAGAATCCTGTATCCATATAAAAACGGGTATGAACATGAATATTTGACAAAACATCTATTCCTTTAAAGCATGTATAAAACATGAACATTTCACGAATCGGAAACTCATTTAAAGCGTGTATAAACAATAACATTTCACAAATCTGGAACTCATTTAAAACGTGTATAAACAATAAACATTTCACAAATCGGGTACTCGTTTACAGCATGTATAAATAGTAAACATTTTACAAATCGGGTACTCATCTAAAGCATGTATAAATAGGAAACATTTTACGAATCGGGTACTCATCTAAAGCATGCATAAATATGAAACATTTATTAAGAAAAGACGTGATTAATATAAAGCAGTACGGGTATCAAGGATCAGGAACTATCAAGATGACAACTACACAAAGCTAAATCCTCTATCACCGAAGTAATAGAGCAAGCATATCAAGGCGTTAGCCTCAGTCACCGAAGTAAGGAGGTTCAACGAAATTACATATACATAAATATACTATACGGGACGGGACCACGGTGGCAAATCGGGCATCGGGAATTACGGTAGCGAACCGGATATCGGGAACCACGGGAGCGAGCCGGGTATCGGGACGGGACCACGGTTAATAAACCGGGTATCGGGATCCAAACTTAGTGGTGCCAACTCATAGGTTATATGCACGTAAACAAAACAAATACATGTATGCATGTTCTCTTTTTGGCTCATGGGCTCGCACTACAAAGCTCTGGCCCCATATTGCCTCAAGGTTTTATTCTCAAACAATAATCCTTTTGGTTCATGGGCTCGCACTACAAAGCTCTGGCCCCATCTTACCTCAAGGTTTTGGCTCATGGGTCATATACAAGAAATCAAATCAAATAAATACATATGACGGGACGGGGTGCTCCTAAGCACAAAAGCATGTCTATATCGGTCGGGCATTTACGGTCTAGCAACAATGTTAAGAACATGACTTTCAATACTGTCGGGTAAGTCTAGTCATGAAACCTGAGATTAAAATGTACAAGTGAAATTCGGGTCGAAACAAAGCATGGATGGATTTCTCATATTCTCCGGGCCAAGTGTTGAAAGTCCAAGATTTGAATCAATGTAACTAGGGTCCCGTATGTTAGATTTGATATACATTTGGTACTCTTTAAGAATTGAAAACATTCCGGGGCCTTATATACATTAACAAATCTAAAAGACCTAAACAACAAAGTCATGATGATGGAATTTCTTCTTCTGTACAGTTCCTCACTCTCCTCCAATATAGTTCCCTATGGTTCTTCAAGAAGAAAACAATACAATTTCTGTCGGTCAGCTCCTCAGTTGGCTGTCGGTCAGCCGAACTGGGGTGTCGGCTGGCCGACAGCTGACCGACGCTAATTGTCAGATCTACACACATCAGGAAGTTTGTTGCTCTCTGGAAAATGAACTGAAAGATCTGTCGGTTGTCTCTCGGTCGACCGAACTAGGGAGTTCGGTCAGCCGACAACTGACCGACAGATTTCCTGATGGAAATCTGCTCTCTGGAATTGGAACCGAGAGGGTTTCAGTCCACCTCGGTTGGCTGTCGGTTAACCGACAGGCTGACTGACAGCTGACCGACGTTACTGCGGACAACGAATTCTGAAGCTTTTTTCAGTCCCTTCTTTCTCCAAACACTCCTCATTTTCAAGGGTCAGATCCCTATAATAAAGTAAGCTCAAAGATCCTCCATTTCAAGCGATCAAACCTTCATTCTCCACACTTCAAATTCACCATTCTACTACATCCATTCTTCCATCAAATCATCCATTCCATTCACATTCAACCACAAGAAATCCATCACATGAAACAAGTCAAAACTTAATACAATCAAGATATCATTTTCAAGGAAGCAATGTACTAGAAAGATACACTAAAGAGTGTATTTCAAATCTCAATAAAAGCATGTCATGAAGTAAAGCATAAGTAATAAAAATCATTAATGAGAGCTACACATTTGTATCAAATATAATCAATGAAAATAAATCAATTCATCCACTTGCCTTGGGTTCAACGCTAATCAAATCAACCTCTAATCACTTCTCCAAGCTATAAACACCAAATCTACACAAAACCCCCAAATACAAGCCCAAATATCAAAACCAAATCAAAACAAAAAGGAAAACCTCCAATAATCAAAACAAAGCTTCTCAAAGGCTAGGAGAACACAAATCCAAAAGATTACAAGAATCCCTTACTTGGAAGTTCTTCAAAAAGCAAGAGGTTGCTCAAAGGAAATCTTGAAAAGCTTGGTTTTCTTCAAAAATGGCGTCAATGGATAGCTCTTGAGATGAGGATGAAAATGGTAAAGTCCAATCTTGGTTTAGCAATGGTTTGGTGGTGCTATGAGATGGAGAAAGCCAGAAAAGAATGGAGGGAACCATGGCTGCTGGGGCTGCTCTTCTCTTAGAAATTAGGTCAAGAAGGGAAGAAGAAGAAGAGATGGGTTCCTTTTATAACAAAGGGGAGATGGGTCCCACAACTTAAAACATTTGTCGGGCTAAAAACATGCATTTCGGGACCTCAAATGGATTCGACGAAGAAGACAAAGTTGATCAACAAAATTTCTAGTTTCCAAAAAGTATATATTTTGCGGGTTTTGGTGACATTGAAAATCGTGTCCAGATTTTGGGTGAAAAGACTGTTTTGCCCTCAAATTGAGAAAAGTCGGGTTTAGGAGTTTCAAACGAGGATGGGTCCAACATGAAAGTTGTAGGGATTAACAATATAAGCTAAACGGGATGAAAACCCAATTTTTTTTAGGAAATCAAAATAAATCTCAAGTTCACACAAAATCGCAATAAGAACCCCCAAAGGGTCCCACAAGTTAGGAAGGTTCTCAAAACTTTTCAAAACCAAAGGAGAGGTTAGTTAAACTAAGAAAGTTAAACAAACAACCACTAAAACCACTGAAAAAACTAAATCACGATTAAAACCACACTAAACCAGGAAATTAAGGGTCGGGTTCTCACATCGGTAGAACGGGATGTCCTCGGTCCCGTGACCACAGCGGAATTCGGTTCCGTAGCCTGAACTTTCAGTTAGCCTAATGGTCGTGCTGTCGCAGGCACCCAAAAATAATAAAACCTTTACTCCTAAAAATATATGTAGTAGTGCGAGTAAGGATCGTTCCCACGGAGAGTGTTTAACTAAATTTTATGCTATGTGATCAAAGATGGGGGATTTTGATTATACTAAAATAAATAAATAAATAAAAGCAAATAAAAAGCAATAAAGTAATGAATTCAATTAAATGAGCAAGCATTGGTCAAAGTTAACATCCACCATCGGAAATTCAGAACTGATCATCGATGCAAAAATAAATCAATTAACACTTTGAAAATTCATCGTTGGAATTAAATTCCTACCTCCTTAATTAGTTAATTAGAAAACACGCGCTCTAATTAATCTTAATTACTAAACAACCTAAGACAAGTGCTATAGATTTAATTTAGCAACAGCATTAAAATTAGAGAGATCGATGAACCCAAATAACACAAGCACACGGCGTTGCATTTAATTTAGCCAAGTGTTCTTCCTAATATCTAACAATTACTGACGCAGTAAATTATTAAATATCAGTTGCTTCGCAAATTAGAGGAATCAAACAATTACGGATTTGATTTCTAATTTAGCAGTAGATTGCAATGAAAAATATACTAGTATGCATCCTAGCAATTAAACGAAACAATCATGATAACAAATTAAGCATAGAAGAACAACCCATATTCAAAGCATAAATTGAACAATAAAAATAAATTAGATCTCACAGTATTTATTCCGAGGCTTCAGTCTCCTTCGACCAATGACAGAAAATTAGCCACGCAGGGCCATAAAAAGACTTGCAAAATTAATAAAAGAAAAGAAGAAGAAGAATGAAGAAAGAGAGAGAACGTCCAGCGGTCCCTTGAGATCCTCTCTTGCCTTCAGATCCGTGGGTTTTTATGGAGAGAAAAAGAGTGGTCCTCATGCCTTGGTTTCTTCTCCTTTTTAAAATAAACTATTAGGGATGAGAGAGAGAGAACCACTAGGAGTGTGAAACGTGGGTGAAGAGGAAAGAGAGATATGATGGGTTATGACTTCTGATAAATGTGGGAGAGAGGAGTGGTTGCATGTGATGGAGAGAAAATGAATGAGGGAGAGATAAAGTAGGAGAAGATGAGAGATGAAAGAGAAAATAGAAATAGGACTTGGAGATGGGAATACAACCGTGAGTTTTGAGAGAATTTGATGTGGCATGGGATTTGAGATGGGAATAAAATAATCAATTAAACTCTAACTTAGTCAAAATCTTCTTTTTGACCATATCTTCTCACTCGGGCTTCTGTTGGACTCAACCCAAGAATTAAAGTTGCACTATTTTTCGTTCTGCACAATATAAGCCCAATATTGGATATATTTCGATGAACTCTGATTTCTTCAAATTTACCATAATGCCCTTCTGCTTGATTTTTCATCCATTTAGCATCAGGTACGAGCAGTAACTTCAAGCCCGAATTCGACCTTGATGCAGCCAGTATTTCTCAAAAATCAAAATAGGAAAGTTGTAGATCTTTTTCTTGGCGTTCCATAGCATCTTGAATCATCTCAATTGGAGCTCGGATGAGAGAGTTATGCCCAGATTACAAAGCGATGTCCAAACTATCTAGAATTGCCCAATTAGCTTCGTTTTGCACTTAATGCCTCCATTTGCATCCTAAATCAAAATATAAGAATAATTAGTGCAATTGGACATCAAATAGATACAAAGGACTAAATATTAATGGAGAAAAATATATCATTTTTCGTTCTCATCACCTAATGACCAAGCCGAAGTAATTGACTTTGGTAACCGAGATGGAAATGGCGAGTCCTGTGAGCACGCCGTTTTGCAAGCTGGTCCTGTGACCGAGCTGTATGCATATGCCGAGTTCCATAACTTGGCCAAATTTGAAAGTAAAAAACATTCTTTAAAAAGAATTGATTTTATTGCCTTTCAAAATCTCAATACATGTTAGAAGTAGTACTTCTTGAGGTGCGTGGCATTCCATGGTCGTGGTAGCTCTCTACCCTCTATGTCCTCAAGTTTGTATGCTGATTGCCCAGCTACCGAGGTCACTTTGAATGGCCCATGCCAATTCGGTGCCAATTTTCCTTCGATGGGGCTTTTATCCACTGGAAGTGTCTTCTTTAAGACCAGTTCTCCAGGCGAGAACTTTCTTTCTTTGACCTTCTGATTGTACCCTTTGGCCAATTGCCGCTGGTAGGAAGCGAAGCGGATGGCTGCTGCATCCCTTCATTCCTTAGCCAGGTCGAGCTCTGTGGTGAGGTTCACATCATTCTGGCCTTGATCGAACAGTTCGGACCTGAGGGTCGGGAGACCGACCTCAAGTAGAATTACAGCCTCCATCCCGTATGCCAGGGAGAAGGGTGTAGCCGAGGTCGAGCGCCTTGGGGTAGTTCTGTATGCCCAAAGGACACTCAGGAGTTCCTCTACCCATCTCCCTTTGACTCGGTCCAGTCTCTTTTTGAGTCCGTCAAGCACTACCTTGTTAGAGATTTCAGCCTGTCCATTGCTCTCGGAGTATGCTGGAGTGGAGTAGTAGTTCCTGATGCCAAGTTCTTGACAGAAGTTTTTGAAGAAGTTGGAGTCGAACTGAGTCTCGTTGTCCGAGATCAAGGCCCGAGGCTGTCGCGACCCCGGACCGAGACCCGGGCCCGCGACCGCGGTGGTATGATTAATTAACATAAAACACACCGCCTGTTTTGATTTTCCCACAGGTTTCCGCGGTGAGGATCCCAAGACACGGGTCGAGCTCACACGAATAGATATGCGGAAGCGTGTAGCAAAACGTGTCATACAATTCTTAATCAATAAGATACAAGAGGAATTAAAATGTCGAGACTAGGCATCAAAAGAGAACGTCCTCAAGCATTCCTATCATGATTAACGTTTCAATGTTTAACAAAAGTATATTAATTCAAATTACAAAACCCTGAGAGGCCAACAAAGGCCAATACAACAATTACAATCCCACAAAAATAACCCAGCTAGGCGAAACGAGAATCAATATCCCGACCGGCGTCTAGATGACGTCATTGGGCTGCCACTCATATGCTGAGGGTGGCTCAACAGCCTCCTCCGGGCACTCCTCGTCACGCGTGAAACCGCCGGCACCTGGACACCAAAACACAAGCATCAAACACGACGGTTTGGCAAATAAACAATTTAGCTTGAATATAAGAAATAATGCTAAAACAGTTCAAGAGTTAGATACACGTTTCAAGTTTACGAAACTAGCATGAATACTTATAATATCATGAAAAGAAAAATCCACATAGAGCTCATCCTTTCTCTGTCATACATGATGACAAGAGCAAGCACGCACGACAAGCACGACACGAAAACACGATCCCACGCCACACAAGGTAGACGGGGTATCCGGCCGCGGAACCGGACCACGAACACGCACGATGTGTAATATAATACACGACTAGTCTGCAGACAGTCCACATGTTTAAGGACCCCCAGGTAGTGGATCAAGCTAAAAGGGCAGTTCAAGCTCAGTGGTATTCACTTATATCATGAATGCACAAAACACGGCGATACACGTTCGAGAACACGACAAAACAAGAGGGAAATCATTTACCAAGCATAACACTGCAAGACTAGCAAAATAGCATAATATAAATGCTTAACAAACTTAAGAAATGATTCCCTTTTGATTCTTAAAACACATCTTGAAAACGAACTTGCACTTGGAAATCAAACGAGAGCACGATGATGCATGAAGCACCAAGACAAGAGTTCACACATAAATCCATCAAGCATAGGCTAAGACCAATCCCTGACCCTTGTGGAATTGAAAATCAAATGTCGGAATTCAATAAAACTTGGTGTCCCCGAAGGTATATTACATTTTAGAATTCCAAGTGCACAAGGTCAATAAAAAGGTCTAAAACCTAGTCTAGTTTTCATTCCTGCAAAAATCCTTCAAAAGCAGTACTTTTTGTAACTGTGGGTCTGGGTCCAGCATCTCTACCGGTAGAACTTCCGGCTGAAGATGTTCTACCGGTAGAACTTCTGGTTGAAGCGCTTCTACCAGTAGAACTTCCGGTTGAAGCACTTCTACCGGTAGAACTTCCGGTAGAACTGAGGTTTTTCAGTTTCTTCAACTCTCTGCCAAAATTTGGGCCGTTTCTACCGATAGAACTAAGGTTCACAGTTTTTCTCAACTATCTGCCACAATTCTAGCCACTTCTACCGGTAGAACTTCCGGTAGAACTAAGGGTTCACAGTTTCCTCAACTTTTTTGCCAAAATTCGAGCCACTTCTACAGGTAGAACTTCTGGTAGAACTTTGAAGTTCAATTTTTTTCACACTTCTCTCCCATCTTCACTTCCATATTTTTACCCCTACGCTCCCCAAGCCTACAAGCTTTCCAATGGATGATTTCCACACCAAAATTCATTCACATTTCATTCAAAACATCAAAATCACCAACCCTTATACATTCAAATCATGAATCACTAACTTGTAAGGCTTTCCATAGAAAAATATACTTCCATTCAAGACAAAACTTCTAAATTAAATGAAGAAATTAGTAACCATGCTTATCAAGATTAAATAAGCTAGAAGAGATTAATAACATGAAAGGAAAGACAAGTTCCATGATAAATAACATTTCCAAAAGTAAAATGCCCTAAAACTTGCAATGTACTAGGAAGAACTAAAATGTTTACTTGCCTCAAACCAAAGTCAAGGAAAGCTTCACAAAATCAACAAGAAGAGGTGTTCCACGAAATCTACACAAAACCCCCAAAAGAGAGCACTCAAAATCACTATTTTGGCCATTACAAACTCCCATTTCGAAAATGGGTTTGAAACCATGAGAGACAAGCTCTAAGTGAGCTAAAGAACATCAAATGGAAAGAATGAAGGAAGACACCAACCTTGAGCTAGCCAAACAAGAAGAAAAAAAAGGTAGAAGATGATGAATAGTGCAATGGCTTGGCTCCAAAAACACTCCAGCTGTAGCTTGAGAAGAGAGGAAGAGGATGGTGGTCTTGGATCTTAATTTGGAACACTATAGCAAGATTATTTCCAAGGGAGAAGACCAAAGAGGAAACCTCTCCACTCACTTGCTCTAGGTCAAGAAAAATTGCAGAGATTGGAAAAAGAGAAAGGAAGGAGAGGAAGGGTTTATATAGTGTCTGGAAGTGGGTCCCCTAAGCAGTGAAATTTGGAACGCTTAAAACATGTTCTTGTGGACCCCGGATGGAATCGACGAAGAAGAACAAAACGATCGTCGAAAAATCTAGTTTCGGAAAAGTATAATTTTGACATAGTTTCACGACTTCGAAATTTGTACCCAGATTTAGCATGAAAAGACAGATTTACCCTTTTTGGGCCAAAACTTGGGTTTTCTGGGCCTCAGATGCATGCAGGTTAAAAATGAAAGCTGTCACGAATAATAAAACCATTCAAGAGAAATAAAAATCACATCCACATCAAAGATCTAGAACAAAAACCCATTCTTACACGTGCACTCAGGGCGTCCCTGAGCGTGTCTGACTCATACTAAACGTCCTCAAAATCTCCAAAGCTATAGTCCAGACTAAGTCTAATCACATTCTAACCCAACTAGTACTAAGACTCACTTAAGACTAAACACTCACTTAATTAGTACTAATCGAGTTGGTCTGGGTCGGGGTCTAACAGAGGCACTCCAAATCTTGTCACGATGTTCCTCCACACGAAGTTTTTAGTATCCTTCTCGGTGAAAGAGGACAATGCTTCAGCTTCTATCCACTTGGTAAAATAGTCGGTGGCTACTATTAACCATCTTTTATTTCTTGGTGCTCGGTGGAGAGGTCCCACCAGGTCCAATCCCCATTGGGCAAAAGGCCAAGGACTGGAGAGAGGACTCAGGTCATGTGCTGGTTGATAGAGAGAGTGGGAGAACTTCTAGCACTTCTCACATTTCCTGGCATAAACCTGTGCGTCCTTCTGCATGTAGGGCCACCAATAACCTTGGCTGATTGCTCGGTAAGCTAGTGACCGACCTCCAATGTGACTGCCGCAGATCCCTTCATGGATTTCATAAAGGAAGTCCTCGACTTTGCTAGGGTGAACGCACTGGAGGTAAGGGTCATTGTATGACTTTTTATAGAGCTTGCCATCTGGAGAGAGCCAGAACCGAGCTGCTTTCAGCCTGATTTTGTGGGCCTGATTCTTGTCCTCGGGGAGCTGGTCGTCCTTGAGGTAGGAAATAAAATCGTCCATCCAGCTCGGACCTAGGTCGGCACATAGGATATGCCGAGGCGGATGGAGCTCAATGCTAGGTCTGTCTAGTGCTTCCACTTCGACGGTCCTTTTTCTTCCTCCGTCAACAGCAGAGGCCAGGTTGGCAAGTGCATCGGCGTGAGAATCGGAATGTCTGCCGATCTGCCTGACTTCAGCTTTTCAGAACTGAGAGAGAAGTTGCTTGGCGTGGGCTAGGTAGGCTGCCATCCTGTCGTCACGGGCCTGATAGTCTCCATTCAGTTGACTCGTCACCAGCTGTGAATCGCTGAAGACCACCAGTTGCCGTGCCCCCAGAATTTTTGCGCTGCCCAGCCCTGCGATCAGTGCTTCGTATTTAGCTTCGTTGTTCGACGCGTTGAAGTCCAGAGTCAGGGCTTGCTCAATGACAAAGCCCTCCGGAGATTGGAGGACTATGACTGCGCCAGCCCTCTTGGAGGTTGAGGATCCATCGACGAAGACCTTCCAAGATGATTCGACAAACTGTTTCCAGGACCGCTCCTGTTCTGTCTCGGTCTCGGTGGTCGCCCCCACCTCCTTGCCCCCCAGTTCGGTGCCGAGGTGGCTCGGTGCCGAACTAGGAGAGGTGAACTCTACAATGAAGTCTGCCAGCACCTGGGCTTTGATTGCCGTTCTAGGCTGATATTGGATATCATACTGCCCCAGTTCGACAGCCCATTTGGCCACTCTTCCGGAGAAGTCTGCCTTTCTGAAGAGAGACTTAAGTGGGTGTTTTGTCATAACTACTATGGAGTATGTCTGGAAGTAGTGGGAGAGCTTGCGGGAGGCGCTGACGAGCGCAAGTGCGAGCTTTTCCAATGGCAGGTATCTTGTCTCAGCATCCAGCAGGATTTTGCTCGCGTAGTAGATAGGCTTTTGCTGCCTGTCTTCTTCTCTTACGAGTATCGAGCTCACTGCATGGTCTGAGACTACCAGATACAAGTATAAGACTTCTCCCTATGTTGGGGTGGACAGCAGGGGAGGTGAAGAGAGGTATCCTTTGAGCTCCTGAAGGGCACTTTCGCACTCCGGAGTCCACTGGAACCTCGAGCTCTTCTTCAAGAGTTGGAAGAAGGGACGGCATTTATCCGAAGCTCTGCTAATAAAGCGATTCAGTGCTGCCGCCATCCCTGTAAGCCTCTAGACTTGCCTCACCGTGGTCGGACTTTGGATGGCCTGGATTGCCGAGATCTGCTCGGGATTGACCTCTATTCCGCGTCTAGTGACCAGGCTGCCCAGGAATTTGCCCGAGCCGACGCCAAATGCGCATTTGGAGGCGTTCAGCTTGAGCCTGAATATTTTGAGGACGGTGAAGGTTTGACTCAGGTCCGCCAAGTGGTCCGGTGACCTTTTAGACTTGACGACCATGTCGTCTATGTATACTTCAACCGTCCTGCCGAGCTGGGCCTGAAACATTTTTGTTACCAGCCTCTGGTAAGTAGCACCCGCGTTTTTTAACCCGAAGGGCATCACTTTGTAACAGTAGATGCCTCTGGGTGTTATGAACGAGGTCTTTTCTTCGTCAGGCCTATGCATCAGAATCTGATGGTAACCTCGGTAAGCATCGAGGAAACTCATCCTATCATGCCCGACGGTGGCATCGATCAGCTGGTCTATCTTTGGAAGGGGAAAGCTGTCTTTGAGACAGGCTTTGTTGAGGTCGGTGAAATCCAAGCAGACCCTCCAGCTTCCATTCTTTTTCTTGACCACTACTGTGTTGGCTAACCACACAAGGTAGTAGACTTCCCTGATGGCTTTTGCCTCCAACAGTTTTTTTACCTCTTCGGTCACCGCCTCTGCTTACTGGATCCCAGTCCTGCGAGTCTTTTGTACTACAAGTTTGTGCCCGGGATCCACATTCAGCCTGTGGCTCATGACCTCAGGGTCGATGCCGGGCATTTCATATGGGGTCCAAGCGAAAACCTCTATGTTCTGTAACAGGAAGTCAAGCAGCTCGGTCCTCTCATCTTCCGCAAGCTGACTTCCGAGCAGGAAGTACCTCTCTGGATCGTTAGGGTCGATCCTGATTTCGATGAGGTCTTCTACGCTCTTCTGCTCGGGAGTTCGGCCAACAGCTTCGAGATCGGCCTTGAGCTCGGCCATGTGGACTTGCTGTGGCTCCGTTTCGCCGAGGACCACGGCCATGAGGCATTCCTTAGCCATTTGCTGGTCGCCGCGGACTATTATCACTTTGAAGCTACCATCTCCGTTCTGCAACGGAAACTTAAGTCTCTGGTGATGGGTTGAGGGAACAGCTTCCATATTGTGCAGCCAGGTCCTTCCCATGATGGCATTGTATGGGGATGGCGAGTCCACCACCAGGAAGTCCGCTGTCATGGAGGTTCCTCCCACTTCGACCTTAAGGGAGATCTTCCCTTTAGGATATACAGACTTAGAGCTAAAACCCACCAATGGGGTGCGGGCTTCCTGTAGGTCCTCCTCTCTCATACCCATTTTCTTGAAACAGTCAAAATAGAGGATTTCCGAGGAGCTCTCGGGGTCCACTAAGATCCTTTTGACATTGAAGTTCCGCAACCTCAGAGTCAGGAGCAGGGGATCATTGTGGGGTAGCTGGACCCCGTCCAAGTCTTCATCAGAGAACCAAATCTTTGGTCTCTCTTGGCGCGCCTTCTTCGCTGAGGGACCGAGCTCAGCCGTCATCACTTATTCGCCGTGCTGAGCCCTCCTGGCCTCAGTATGAGCCCGGCCACTTCCCTTAGGAGCGGGAGCAGATGGATGACGTTGATGGTCCCTACCGGCTCATCGCTGTCCCACTCATCGGCCTGGAGTTGTTGAGTACGGTTTATTCTGCCCTTCTCCTTGACGAGGTCCTTCAGATGCCCGTCCTTCACTAGCCTCTCGAGGTGTGCCTTAAAGGCATGGCAGTCCTCGGTTCTGTATCCATTCTGCTTATGGTAACCGCAGAACTTGCTCTGATCTCGGGAGGAGGGTTCGCCTTTCATAGGCTAGGGCCATCTGAAGAAAGGTTGCGTTTGGATCTTGCCAAGGAGCTTGTAAATAGGCTCCTTAAAGATGATATTGACGGCCTTGTAAGAGGCACCACTTGACTTCGGCTTTGCGCTGCCTCCCGAAGTGGGAGCAGGATGTGCCGCCGAGCTAGATGGTTCTCTGCTTCGGTCCGCCTTTCTCTTGGCTAGGTTTTTGTCCTTCTTGGAGGGTCGGCCCTCCTGCCATGAGTTATGGCTCTCCCGAGCCCGGACCTCGTCTTCTCTTGCTCAACGAACTTATTCACCCGGGCCATTAGTGCTTTCACCGAGACCACGAGGAACCGCACCAGGTCCCTCCGGAGCTTGTTGCCTGGCAACAGAGCTTGTTGGAAGGACTTGATGGCGACTTCGTCGTTGGCATCTTCGATCTAACTGTAAATGGTCCAGAACCTCTTGACGAACCGAGTAATATTCTCGGCTGGCCTCATTCTAATGGCCATCAGGTCGAAATCTATCTTCGGGATGACCCAGTGCGCTTGGAACTTCTCGACGAAGGAGTTTCGGAGCTACTGCCAGCTCGAAATCGATCCCTCGAAGAGCGCAGAACCACCGAAGTGGGAGGTCACCCAAACTGGAGGAGAAGACCTTGCAATCCAGGTTGTCGTCGCCGCCCCACACCGTCATCCTCTGGGTGAAGTGGTGGAGGTGCACCTCAGGGTCTGAGGTCCCATCATAAAGATTGAACCTCGGAACGCTGAACTTATCGGGGAGGGCGTGATCTCTGATCTCCCGAGTGAATAGGGACGTGCCGTGATTGTCACTGTCTCTGGTGGCCAGCCGACCTCGGGTGAGGCCAGCAAACTTCACATTCTGCTGTACGGCCAGCTTGATTTGCTGATTGATCCAATCAGCCATGTCAGGGTCGGCCTCCTGCCTTTGTCTCTGGCGCTGCTGCTGGCCGGCGCTGGCGTGGGTGCTGCTCGAGCCTTCTTCGTGTGCTCGGTCACGCCTCTTGTTGTCCAAGACTTGCCTCAACTCCAGAGGAGTTTTAGGAGCCTTCCGGGCTCGCTGCTGCGCAGGAGGTACGAGCGAAGCCCCGGCCGGGGCCTTCTCCTTCCCTTCGAGCTGCCGCTGGAGCAGGAGGATCTGGGCTCTCTACTCTTCAATGACGAGGTTTTGAGCCCTGATTGCTTCGGCTTGCGCCTCGTCATCCTCCTCCAGGACCATATCGTCATCGCCCTCATCGTCGAGGTGCACGTGGTCCTCCATGTGGTCCTGTTGACGAGGCTAGTGCTGATCGGACAGCGCTGGAGTTCTGCCCCGTTGGGATTGTCCCTGGGGAGGAACGTCCTTACGGGGTAGCTCTGTGAAGACAACATCCAGACGTGGACGCTCTGCCGAAGAGGTAGTTGGCCTAACCCGTTCCAGCACGGGTCCGTGACGAGGGGATGCTGTTGCACCTCTCGACGACGAATGCGTCTGGGTGACGGCGATCCCACACTTCTCATCCCAGGTTCTCCGCCAACCCTCCTCTGTTGGGGGTCAGGCGGTGCTTGCCTGGTCGCTCCTGCCTAGTTCGTCACCAGTGGAGGCGGCA
Organism: Umbellularia californica; assembly: GCA_028538565.1. NCBI lineage: Eukaryota > Viridiplantae > Streptophyta > Magnoliopsida > Laurales > Lauraceae > Umbellularia > Umbellularia californica. The sequence continues at coordinate 33,472,284 of JAPQWN010000005.1, read as the reverse complement.
TGAGAGGCAAAAACGTCTTTAGCGGTATGGACCTGGATGGTCTGACAACGCCTTTTCCCTTCCTAGTCTTTAGAGGCATGGCTTTCAAGATGAAAATATGGTTTTTTCAAATCGTTTCCCACAGACGGCGCCAAATTGTGCGTGCCTAAAAATTACGAACTTGGTTTAGATGGTCGGGAACTTCGCCGATGGCCTGAAACCTGAAAGGGAGAAAAAACAAAGGTCAGGGCCCCGGGCAGCTGCCAGCCAAAGGCACTCCGACGCCTGAGTTAGTGCAGTCACTGAACTAGGGTGAAGTGGGGAAGAAGGCTTAAGCAAGATAACACAGTGTATGTTGTGTATTGCGTACCTGTTCATGGCTTACCATGCAAGTATATATAGAAGAGGGTGGAAGGTTCCCTAGTGGAGGTAGGTGAGGATACTTGTCCCATCGGATCTTTCCTCAAATCCCTCACATAAATGTGGATGTGATCAGCTGATAGGAAGGTGCCCTTATCGATGGCCGGCGGCCACCCTATCTGTCAGGGCTCCCTACAATGTGGCTGTCTCATCTCATAATGAGGATTAGACGCCCAGTGTTCACCTCGGCCAAAAGACCGAACTGGAGTCGGCTAGGCCTGAGGTCAGACACGGATGTCGAGACGCACGAGGCTGAGTTCGGAAGGGAGTGGTCGGTACTTTTACCGAGACCAAACCCATCTCGGTGCCAGCTGGAACGCTGCCGCACTGAACGGATGAAGTTGAGGCTTTCCCTGCTTGGTTCTGTCACCGAAGTCAAGAGTAACCTCGGTTTCGGTAAAAACACTCCACACAAAGCTAAAATCAACTTGTGCAATGCCAGAAATAGATTGTAGGAGGTCTGCGCTTGCACTACCCAGAAGATGGAAAGGATTCCTCACCTCTATGATGACTGACGGCGAAGATTTCACTCGAAGAAGGGGTTGTTGAACGCGGATTGGGCTGAAAATAGTGTCTACCGGATATGTGGAGGAAAAGGAAGAAGGTGACGACGTTCGATTTCCAAATAGCAGGAGGTTGGAGCTGATTTGGAGATGGGAAAGTGAAGAAGAAAGAGGGAAAGAGCTCATATATTGTGTTGGAACGTTCCTAGAACAGGAAAGGAGAGAACATGAGGGGAAATGAAGAGAAATTGGCCTTAAATAGTGAGGTGTGGGGCCTATTGCTTATGGATCTTAGAGGCACAATAACAGAAGATTGGGACCTCGATGGACTCGACACAAGACACCAAAGTTCAAAAAAATAAATCTAGTTTCTAATAAGCCCAAATACGACATGTTTTGAGAGCGTTGGAATTTGACCCAATTTTTCAGAAATGACGACAATACCCTTGGTTGACTGAAAAATCGTAAACCGATGAGTTTCTAGGTGTCAAATGACTTCGGACAAAACATGAAAGTTGTAGGAAGTCATTTTATCTATCAAATGGAGTCAGAATGGAAATTTTCAGAAATTACGAATAGCCCACCGAACTTTTCCAAATTCAACACTTACCCACCCCCCACCCCCACAAAGTCACCCAACATGGCCAAAACGCCCTCAAAACTTTCCAAAGCTATACAAAATTCATTCTAACCCTCAAACTAAGTTGGTTTGCCTCTAAACCACTTCTAAAAACCAATGAACATAATTAATTATTATCAATTGATATTAATACAATCAATTAGAGGGTTGGGGCCTTACAATTAACATATTAAGTCTTGATGTCAAAAACCAACTCGCGATGTCGAGAAGAGACTCACTAGTTCAATAATTAAAGTTTTCCCAAATAAGATGCATACAGGCTAATTAGGTTTGACTAACAATTCTGAAGATGAAGTAAAATTTCTATAAATGTATAAGTTGAACCATTCCATTGTGAATTTGTCCAATAGTCTTAGCCCCTGTTTGGCATTACTACTTTTTGCCTCTATTTCTCTAAATCTCTAAAGCGGGTAGAGCTTCTGAGAATAGAGTGTTTGGCAGCGTATCTCACCCTCTAAAAGGTGTAGAGAAGTAGAGACAATGCCTCTTTTCTGCACAGCCCATCATTGGATGAATGTAGAAAGCAGAGGGAAAAACTAGAGGCGGGTGAACAATGAATTTGGCCTAACAACAACGCCCAGACTAATTTTTTTTTTTTTTTTCAAAATCTAAATGTAAATCAAGATCCAAGTTGTTGAAAATGTTCTCAAGACCAAATACAACCATGACACCAGATTTTAGCCGTTGGATCATCACCAATCTCGAGATATGTGCAAAAAATTGAGCCATTGGATGCAATTTTTTGGAATCTGTGGGCCCAAAACATAAAATCCAAACCGTTAGAACTCTTTGGAAGGCTGAAAATGGCTATGTGGTCAATTTTTGTGGCTTGATACCTTGTGGATCTCCATATATTTGCTAAACAATATCAACCATTGATGTATCATGCTCAATTTTGAGTTTGTCCATGAGCAGTGACATTTTTCTATTTTTTTTATTTTTGGGATAGTAAATCACAATCCAAACCATTAAAATTATTCTTAAGATCAAGCCCAGCTATAGGACGGAATTTCAATCGTTGGATCATTACCAATCTCAAGATATGAGCAAAAAATGTGAGCCATTTGATAGTATTTTTTGGATTATGTGGGCCCCAAACACAAAATCCAAGGCGTCAGATCTCTTTGGAAAGCTAAACACGGCAATGGGGTCAATTTTCAAGGCTTGATACATTGTGGATCTTGAGGAATTTGTAAAAAACTTTGAACCATTGATATAAAAAAGTCTATTTAACATAGATCCTTGTATTTCCAAATACACCTTTTGATTTTAGCCTCTTCTTTCTTTGACTCTTTTTTTAATGACTATTTTGATGGGTCTATCCAAAAGAGTAAAGATACCAAACAAGCCCTTAGTACAATCTGTCTTAAGTTTTGCTATAAAAAATCAATCATTTAATTTTTAGAAAGAAAAAAAACACAAAAAACACAAAAAATTGTGCACCTCTCCATTCCCTATTCGTAAGCCTTACTTTTACTACTGTTTATAGAGGATTAGCTACAAAATTGAGGATGTTTTTCTCCACGCTTCTCACTTAAGAATATGAATTTAAAATAAACATTAACTCTAGCGAGCTCGATAGTTGAATAAAAAAAAAACAAGTCGCAAAATACTTCAATACATGATTGCGGGCGATTCTCTATGTTGCAAGAGATAATGTAAAAGACAAATTGGTCTAGAAAAAAATGAAGTTTACAATATATTAGGCATTACTTGTATTGATGCTTTTGGAGGTATAGAGATATTTGAGGCTTCTTTTGGTGTGTGTGTGTGTGTATAAAACCAGATATTAAATGCAATGAATGAATAAATAATAAAAATAAAGAAAATGAATCTAAAGCCTAACTCCATCTAGTAAGAAAAAATACACTTTCACAGGATTAAAATATTTGAATAAGTGGAAAGCGTGAAAATAATCTTAGCCCATGACGTGCCCCAAAATGCAAAAGCTGATGTGGCTGTGTGCAAGTAATATGACACAAGAAACTTGAGTGAAGTTGGGATAAAATATTAAAATCTACTACCTAGGATTGCGACATAGAGCTCTCTCCAATTGAGCTACAGCATCTAGCACCCAAGAGCAGTTGAATTTTGATCGCAGTTGAATTTTTGAGACAGCAACAGTATACCCCCGAAGTTTCCATGAATTGGCGAATAGCAACAGTTCAACATTAATATCCATAACTAAAGCTCAAAGAGATTTAATAAAAATAAAAAGAGCAGAGAAAAAAAATAAACATTACAAAATTTTCTGTCCGCGTGCAGACATCTAAACTCTGGGAGCCTGTTGAAAATCCCCCTAAATTAAAGGCATCCACCAGGACAGCCACATGGAAAAAATCCTTCCAGTTGCAATAATAAGCCACAAATCACAAAGGCAGCTTTGCACATATTTACCAAAGAAGATCAACAAAGGGATAAACCTGTAGCAATCTCAATATTCCAAAATTGTCATTAGGGTCAACGGTTATCTCTTATGTTCTAAATCCTATAAAATAACTCACACCATAATTATACTCAACTACATGAAATGAGGATAGTTTTGTCAAGAAACCATTGAAGATTGCTGAATTTCTGCAACAGGTTCTACAGTGTATACAGTATTATGGATAAGGTCACACACATCCGGAACTAGAATCAAAACCAGATAGAACTCTTGGCTAGGATATGTCAAGAGTTTATAAATAGCAATCAACTAAAAATACACTATAGATGACCGATTAAAACAAATTAACCATTGAAAATAAGGATGCAGGGAAATGTTCTCTTGGAGGTGAAAAACTAAATGGCCAAATGAAGAATTACAACAAAGAAAGTCCTGAGTTTTACATTAAAGCTGAGATTGTTCTAATGCTCTTGGAAACCAGAAGGACAATAGCAATAGTGACAGTTTCCATAACTGATCTGAGGTCATTCCATCACAAGTGAATAACAGGTGGTTTGACAGGGTTCAACAGAACTTCCAGTGGTTGTTGCAGTTCACACAAGTCACAAAAGTTGTCATCGGTTCATCTGCACTCCGAGTCTGCAGTTGATAATATGTGGCCTTCCGTTGACCACATCGACCACATTTGAACTGATCAGTTGTGGCTTTTGGAGGCCCCCCACGTTCACAGTCAAATAAAGCTTTCTCTTTGATCTGGTTGTTCTCTTGCTTCCGTTGATCACTAGCCATCTCTTCAGGGGTCATATTGATAAGTCTCTCAGGTTTGATATGTCCAAGAAGAACTTTTCTTCGCAAATCTGGATTGTTTGCATCCTTGAGATTGAACATTATAGATCTATATTTGAACTTCTGAGCACCATTAGAACGACCCAACTTCTCAAACATTACAGACTCCACTGAGACTGCTACACGTATTGGGTCACATGCGTTAACCTCATCAATTAGATCTTCATCAGCCTCACTTAAAACTTTAGAGAAGGCTTCTGCAAGAATTTCACGGAGCTTGTCACGCAAGGAATCATTACATTTGATTATCGAAGTCAACTTTGGAGGGGTATTATGCACCAATGATGGTTTCCTACTCCCAGCAGCCTGCTTCTCTTCCTTGTGAATCTGTTCAACCCTTGCAGACTCACTGCCACCAATCTTCTCGACCTTGACAGTCTCACCTTTATTGACATTCTCAACTTTAACGGCTTCCATTCTAGAAACCTTCTGTGTCTTTGTTATCTCGCCACGATTGACCTTCTCAAACCTATCATTTTCAGACCTCAGAACTTTGTCAACCTTCATTCGTTCAGAATTTTGGACCTTTTCAACCTTGACAGTCTCTGCCTTCTCAGACTTGCCTTCAACCTTCATAGAATGCTTACTCTCTGAGCTGCTAATTTTCTTATTGTTTCTATTGGTCTCCTCAATGACTATGTTCTTCCAGATTTCAAGCAAGTCAGAAGCCATGGCTTGGATCTTCTCCCTAGGATGTTTTGTTAGATATCGAAGTTTTTTTCCAACCTGAATTTACAAAAAGATAATTGTCGGGATACAGAAGTAGAAAACTTAAAAAAATAAATAAATTGCAATAAGGAGTTTAACTAAAATAAAAAAGAATAAACGAGGCAATTTGCTTGCTCAGAACATGTAAGAAAGCAATAGTACATCATCTACAAGGTCAATGCTATTTTTTTACAAATTATAATTGTTTTCCTGCCATAAATAAATAGACAGAACATGGAACAAGATAAAAAGTTTCTTTTTTTATTTCAAAGAGTGAAAATGAAAGAAAGAAAGAAAGAATCAAGGTGGGATAATCTTTTTATTCTTCCCTAATAAGAAGATTCTCTCTCTCCCCATTTTGATTCCTGAAAAAAGAAAAGGAGAATAAATTTTAAAACTTCGAAGAAGAATTCAGAAAGAAAAGGATTAAGGGAAAGGAGAGGGCTACTCAGGTAATTCTTCTTCTTCAAACGGGAAAGGGGGGTTGGGGGGGGGGGGGGGGGGGGGGGTGGGGGTGGGGGAGGGGAAATGATAGAAGAAAGAGAGGGTTTGCTTGTTGCCTGCTAATTAATAATCTATTTATTTGTAAATTTGAATTGGATACGGATTAGCAGTTGAGATTTTATTTGGAAGAAAATACAGATAAATAAAGTAATATGAGAGACATATACAACCAATAAAGACACAATCAAACTGAATGACCAAGAAAAGTCATTTCTATCTACCCCCGACCTCAGTAAATAGTCAAGCAAGGTCGAAACCTCCTATAAGAATATGCGAGAATTCTAGATCCAAGTGAGACCCATATTTTTTGGTGGAAAGGTAAGTATATATATTTCCAAAAGAAGAGATACGATCTACAAATAGATTTCCAAGCGAGACCTAACTACCACATCTCATTTAGAATATAATGCAACACCCATGGAACCTTACCACTGTTTAGACGTCTATCTTATAGATTCATGGAATCACTTTCAACAATCCAAATCAAAGCAAACAGACCAAGATAAGTCATTTCTAACTTCCCCCGACCTCAGTAAAGAGTCAAGTAAGGTCTTCCTGATAAGTGCTTAAATGTTTACAATTTAAGCCCTAATATTTGATTTATCTTGTGCTAGTTCATTGTTATTTTACTTGTTTTACATTGTTTTGTTATTTTTGTAGGGAAAGGTCAAAAGGAGCCAAAAGAGAGAATCTCAGCAAAAGAGCTATTTGAGAGATTGTTGGTGTTAAAAAGGATTGTTGGCGTGAAAAAGGGAAGCTTTAAGATGAGAACTTAGCCTAAAAGGACGGAGGTTTATGCGCAGGAAATTACTAAGGGATTTGTGGCATGTGTTTTGTGCAATTAAGTGGATTGTGTGTCATCAATGGAGGATCCTAGGCCAAGATAGGAAAGTTTGACCTATTATAAGGGGATTGATTAGGTGGAGCAGATTTGGGACAGAAAAGGTGGGAATTATTTACTGATTGGGGACGAAAAAGGAAGGGAAGAACAGATTCATATCTCTCTTTCTTTTCTCTCTCCCTAGAGACGCAGAAACTGAGTTTTGGGAGGAAAAACAGCAGCCCTACATGGATACATATTTTTCTGGCTGGAAGAAGAAAAAAAAGAAGACGACCGGGGCAACCAAAAATTCATTCTCCACACCACCATCTCCTAGCAGCCGTTCAACCTGTTCTCTGGGAGTTCTTTGGAACAAAGGAGATCAAAGTGGAGCTGCTGGCCGTGCCTTCATCACCATCATCGACTCGAGTTCTTCCTATGATTTTTATCTATTTCATGTTGTTTTCATTGCAAACATATGTAGCTAAACGTTTAGGGCTAGGGTGTAATTGAAATCCTAGCCTAATTTTAAAAGTGGTTATGGAGGATTGGGGAATCAAATCAAGGGTTGTGGAGACAAATCCTTATTTGTAAGTATAAGTTGGATAATGATGGGTGGTGCATACCAAATCAAATGTTCAAGGCCTCTGGTTTTGGAAATCAATTCTATCAGTGAAGGATGATTTTTTTTCCATGGATTCGCTTTAGAGTGCATGATGAGCGTCAAGTTCAGTTTTGGCATGATGAATGGTGTGGGCAGTCGTCATTTCTTACTCTTTTTCCTAACCTTTACTTGCCAGACAGGAGTCAACGGGCTGTTGTTGCAGATAATTTACTTATTACTGGTGGCCAAGTGGTGTGGGATTTTAACTTTCGTCGGGATATGTCCGATAGAGAAGTTGTTGACTTCACTTGCATGATGACCTTATTAGACAATATTTATGTTAATGGGGGAGGATGTGATGTTAGAGTGTGGAAGCCGGCAGTTAAAGGTAATTTCTCAATTAAATCGTTTTACAATGCTCTGCTTGATTCTTCTAGCCCTATTCAAGGGGGGAAAAGGTTTTGGGACTCTACAATACCTCCTCGAGTATTAGCTTTTTGTTGGGTGGCGAGGTCTCATAAAATTCTTACTTTAGACAAGTTGAGGAGGCATAAGTATATTATTGTTAATGGGTGATTGTTAATGGGTGTCCTATGTGTCTACAAGATGAGGAATCAAGGCATCATTTGCTTATCCATTGTGTTTTTGCTCATAAAGTATGGTCTGCAATTCTTAAAGAGTTTGATATGCAATGGATCATGCCCTTGAAAGTTGTGGATCTTTTTCATCAATGGCGTCTACGAATCAAATATGTTCGCATGAGAATTCTTTGGAAGATGGTGTTGTACGCGGTTTGTTGGAAAATTTGGCTGGCAAGGAATAATCATGTTTTCAAGAATAAGAGTAACCCGGTGGAGGATGTTGTTGCATCCATTATCTAGTCTGTTTCAGAGTGGGTGTTTTCAAGAAAAGAGTTTAAAGGGGTGCGTTTGGAGGATTTAAGTAGACCATGGGCAGCTCATTTTCAAGGTGGATGGGTCCCTAAATCTTTAAATAGTGTTTCTTAGGAATGTCCTCCTATGGGTTTTCTCAAATTAAACTTTGATGGAAGTTATATTCAAGCCATTGGAAGAGGTGGTATTGGAGGTGTCATTAGAGACTGGAATGGCATTACTGTAAGGAATTTCTCTGGGCCGGTAGATTCTTTAGATGCTAATGAATATGAAATAAATGCTCTTTTGGTTGGTTGCCGTGAGCTGCGTAAGATGGAAGGTTCTAAAGTTATCATTGAAGGAGATTACTTTTCTGCCATTCAGTGGAGTTTAGGCAATTGTTCTTATCCTTGGCAATTGGCTGATGCGCTGGAGGAAGTGCAAGATATCTTGAATCAATTGGATGCTGTCCTTCATCATGTGTTACATGAGGCCAATGGTTCGGCAGATATCCTCACTAAGGAAGGAGTGCTTCGTTCTTCTTTATCCTTTGATGTATAGTTTGTATTGAGTTTTCTCCTGTATCTTATTCTTTTGGGTTTCCCCTCTTATTAATAAATTTTACTGTTATAAAAAAAATATATATATATATATTTGGAAAAATAGTTTTCAACAGTATTGAACCATAAAAGCCTAATTTAAATGGGGTCAGCAAGAAGGTGCAAATAAGTTGCTTTGGAATACCCTTACACAGTTGATCGATAGGAGCACTCGAACCTATCGGAAGGTCTTTAGGGATGGTTCTACAAATTAGTGGGCTACTTCCAAGGAAGGCCTAGATCATGCTCATATATTGGTGGAAGTAGAAGCTAGGAAACTCTAGTTGCGGATCACTCAAATGGTGGTGGAAGGCTAGAAAAATCATGAAACTAACTTTCCAAAATAATAATAATAATAACAACAACAACAACTTTCCAAAAGAAATTATCTTTCCAAAAATAAAAACATTAACTTTCCAAAAAATAAATAATGAAACTGCAGAGCAAGGGAAATTTTCCAAGATAACAGTCAAGCAGATGGGGAAGATAACAAAGATTTATTGTCTCATGTTTTATTTATTTATTTATTTTTATATAACAAGATTTATTGTCTCATGTTTGCAACTGAAAACATGGGAACCAGAAAAAAAGATGACTGAGGACCAGGAGCTCAAGGCCGTGCCTAGTAGTTCCCCTGTAAACATGGTGCTGGAGCCTCATAAACATTGTGGATCCCATCCCTACCACTGGTCTTACTAAGAAGACACCCCACCTCAATCTGAGAATGGGCTGTTGGACCAAGGGGTGGCAAATGATTTGGGTTAGTATAAACAGGTCAAGTTGAGAAGCAGGGTCTATGGATTTAGACCCAACCCATTCAGCCCATTTAATTCCATATGCTAATCCAACCCATATAAGTTACTGGTCAGTTGCGGGTCAAAAAAATGGGTTGGGTTTGCAGGTCAATTAAGGTTTAAACACTTATAGTGACAAACAGAATGGGTCGAGTTGAGAGGGAGGGTCTATGGGTTTTGACCCAAACTGTTCAACCCATTTACCTTCATAAGTGCATCCAACCCATTTAAGTTGCAGGTCAGTCGCAGGTCGAGTTACTGGGTTGGGTTTGGAGGTCAATTAAGGTTTAAACCTATGATGCACGGAAACTTCAAAATTAGCAACCTATCATGTAGTATATCGTATTCAGTACTTATATGTAAAATCCATGTCCCAGTCATATCCATGGCGTGTCTGGGCATCAAAAGTTTAAACACTTACAGTGACAGACAGAACAGGTAGGGAGGAAAAGTCTGCAGGTTGAGATCCAACTACTATTGTTGGACTCATTTTAGACAAGTAAACCAGACCAGACCAAGGATGAAAATAGCGATAGCAGCGGGCGTAGCAGCCTGCCGCCAAAACGCTACGTAGCGGGCGCTACGTAGCGTAGTGGCGCGATTTGGAAAAATCGTCAAAAAAATATGAAAAAATTCTAGAAAATCTAGAATATTGGAAAATGAGAGAAAATGTATTTTTTTTTTTTTTTTTTGCAAAAGTAACTAAGGTAAGGGGGCGTAGCGGTCCCCTCACTGTATGAGGTCCTGTATCGATGTATAAATAGAAAATAATAGTAATGATCATTTTTTTCACATGTGTTCATGTTGCTTAGTTATGCTAACTTAGAAACTAATGAAAGGCTTATAAAAGAAAAAACTGTGTCATGAAGTCAAGACTTAAGAGTACCTAGAGAAAAAAATGCATCTACCAAATGGGGTGTCTAATAGGATGTACTTAGAGAAGAATCATTGAGAAGAACTCTTTGTATCGACTGTAATTCGGCGAGATCATGTGCTTTTTGGTGTTCTTTTAAACATAAAAGGGTAAAAGAGTTGTGTAGAAATGTTATTTGGAGAGAAAAAGAAAAGAAATAACTCTTATTATGCATTTTAAAAAAATTTAGAAAGTAGGAATTTTTCTCACCCCATAGCGGTCGTAGCGGCCCCGTAGCGGACGTAGCAGCCGCTACGGGTGCGACGGCTGATAAATCTGCCGTAGCGTAGCGGTGGCGGCCGATATAGCGGCCGCTACGTAGCTATTTTCATCCATGGACCAGACCCTCTTACGTGCAGGTCAAGATTTCTTGAACAGCATTTGAACCATATAAGTTGCGAGTCAGATTACACAGATCGGACAAAGGTTGCATTACTGGATCGGGTCAGATTTTTCTACCCCTAACTAGACCCATGTGTTTAGATAGTTTTGCCCGTACAAAATCAGAAGATGGAGGCAAACATCAAAGCTTTTGAATTTGGCCAAAGTTGCATACAATAAGAAAAAAGTGGAAATGATGCACAGCAATATCAACCAAGTAGAATCTTCCGTGAGTATGACCTTTGAATTGGCATTTATAGAGACATCAGTGACTTTTTTCTCCCAATAAATTAGGCATAGGGGTTTTAGAAGAGGAATGTTATTTGGACAAGGAGGTCTCTTTTCTAAAGATGAGCTCAGGTCCATTTTTTTCTAAAATTTCTCATGTGAGAAACTAATTATTTTTCTGTTTTTCTTTTTTTCTGCCGGTCTAGAGGATGAAGATAAGGTGATGGTTGGTTAGCCCTCAACCAGTGCAAAAACTTAACTGGATTTGCTGGCCCAATTCAAGGAGCAATTCACTCAGACATAGCAAGAGGGCAATGGTTCACCTCAAAATGGTATGAGAGCTATATTGACAATGGAAGACAAGACCAAGTCCAGATTACCATCTCTAAATCATCCACAGGGCCCATGGCTCGGCTAATCCTAAGTAGGTGCACAAAGAAGATATAGAAGCATTTTCTTCAATCTTGGCTTAATAAGATAGGAGTTTCCAATAGAGAAGAGAATATTCACTGCTCCACTGATTGGAAGAAGAGATTATAGATGGCAAGGATAAAGGTGCATTAGTAGGCCAGGACAAGAAGATAAGAGAAAAGGAGCGATTCCTAAAGGTAAAAAGGAGAATAAGGGTAATGCTTTCAACCAATGAAGAGTGTAAGTTGGAACATTCAAGGATTTTTTTTTTTTTTTTTTTAAGGTGACGATGTATTGTATTGCTCAAAGAACTGTACGGTATAAATATCACAATCATGAGATAGTCGGAACATTCAAGGACTAGGGAGGAGAAGATAGTCGCAATCATGAGATTTGCGAAGCAAAAGATTAAATATATTATTATTACAACTAAAAAATTGAAATGTTATTAGAAACAAAATTAGTAAGTCATCAATCAAATAACAATGGCAGGGACCAGACTGCTGTAGCAATTGCTAGCTTCCATCTCATGGAAGTTCAAGTGGATTGTTAATGTTATGAAGGGAAGATGATATATAGACCCAACATGGGTTAACATTTCATTGTAATATCTTAGTGGTACTGGTCTAAGTCAGATGGTTTAAAATGGATGGTCCCTATTCCCTACTGCATATGGGCCTGATGATAACGCAGACTGAAAAGACTTAATGGGGGAATCAGAAAATGCACTTCATGGCATGAACTTTCAATGGTGTACAAGAGGAGATTTCAATATTCACACGAGAAAGGGAGAGGATGAAGATCATAGAATCATCCCATGAATCAGTAGATCAACATGACGTCAGCTAGTGGGCACTTCACTAAAGAATCAGGAGTCGACGATCATGAATAGGCTCGATAGATTTATTTCCAAGAAAGGAAAGAGCATTTCAGAGGAGCTAGATAAAAAGAATGTTCAAATAGGTTATACTGAATTTATTAAAGACATGTATGAAGGAGCAGTAAAGTGTGAGAATTACTTGTGGAGAGACCGGTGAGTTCGCAGTGACCATAGGTAGCCCAAAGCCCTTATCACTTTACAATGATTATGCATGAGTTAATTGCTCAGATCCAAGAAGAGGTATCTTGGTGTATGTTCTTTGTAGATGGTAAATGAACCAAGAGATGGTGTAAATGCAAAACTCAAGAGATGGAGAGAGGCTTTATGATCCAAAAGTTTTAAAATAAGCCATACAAAGACGGAATATATATGGACTGTAACTCCAGTGGACATATAAAAAGAGCTAAAACTACTGTGAGAATTGAAGACCATAAGATACTACAAAGAGATTCTTTCTGTTACCTTGATTCTATCATTAATAATGATGTGGAGATTGATGAAGATGTCAAAAATAGGATAAAAGAGAAATTGTTGAAGTAGAGACTTGCTTCTATAGTGCTTTGGGACCAACAAATGCCAACATGATTGAAGGAAAAATTTTATAGGACAACGATTAGACTAGCTATAACCTATGGAGCAGCATGCTGGCCAAAAAAAAAAAAAAACTTATGCACAAAATGGATGTAGCAAAAATGAAAATGTTGAGGTGAATGTGTGGTAAAACTAGAAGGGATAAAATTAGAAATGAGCGCTTTCGAGAGCATTTAGGGTAGCATCAATAGGAAATAAAATTAGAGAAACTGTTTGAGATGGTTTGGGCATGTCCAGCGCAAGCCCGCAAAGCCGCCGGTAAGGAAAAGTTTAACTATGAAGGTTGATGGCCCACCACGGAGAAGAGATAGTAGGCCAAAGAGGACGTGGATGGAGATAGTAAAAATAGATCTGAAAAAGTGCAATTTATCTGAGGATTTGGCTCAAAATAGGTCGGAATAGAGAAACAGAATTCATGTAGCCAACCCCAACATAGGTGGGACAAGGCTTTGATGATGATGGTGACGGACTCAAAGTAGTATAACCATGTAACAAATTTTTTTAGGTAGAGGGAAAGAATTAGGAAAAGAATACCTTCCTCAACCATTAGGAATCATCAGTGCTTGGTTATCTCATCTGAAGTTCCTTTCTATGGTGGAAGAGTGGTGGGGAAAATTCTAAGTGGTTGGTTGGGCTGAATATAGTTTATTCAAGGAGATGCAAATGTTGAAACAGAAGCTTAATGTTAGTAGGAAGTTTTCAGGATGATAAAGGTGCAGAAAGAGGCATAAATGCAAGAATAAGCCCATGTTTGGCATCCCTATTTCCAACCTCTATCTGTCTAAATGTCTAAAGCAAGTAGAGGTTTGGAAAATAAGACATTTGGCACATGATTCGACACTTTACCTGCTTTAGAGAAGTAGAGGAGAATCTTGTTAAAATGAAAGGCCCCATTTCTGGGCTTGTGAAAATAAGAGCTTTAGCCTCTTTTATTCTATGGTCCTATTTTTTATGGCTCTATTGGATAAAAAAGTAGAGATACCAAGCAAGGCCTAAGAGTGATAAATTTTAGAAGAAGAAAAGACATCACATCTCAAAGGGAGAAAGAAATGTTAAAGAAAGAGTTGTGGGATTTCTTGGGGGAAAAATCACGAGCAATTTGTCTTAAAGAGGGAGGCAAGACCTTTTTTTCATAGCATAGCAAATGAAAGAGCAGGAGTCTTTTATATAAAATTTGAGAGGGAGGGAGACCTATTGAGGATCCCAAGGAGGCAAAAGAGGGTGTCACAGATCACTTCTTCAAAGTTCTTAGCTCTTAGAAAAGGAAGATTATTTAATCGCTACACTTGATGGCATGAATTATGAAGCAATCTCATTGGAGGCGGATGCCTGGTTAGAGACAAAGCTTCAAGAGGAAGAAACTACGGTCTTACTCAAACACAAAAGGGAGAAAAGGGACCTGGCCTGGACAGATACAACAGAACATTCATCAAGGGGGATGGTATTTATTAAAAGGTTATTTATGGACATGCTAAATGGGTTCCAAATGACCTGAAAGCTTAGCAAGGAGCTGAAGTCATTCTTCGTAACTTTTTTTTTTCTAATGGTAACCTTCATAACATTGATCCCAAAAATTTGAGAATCCAATTAAAGTAAAGACAATAAGACCAATTAGTTGAATGGAATGCACCTATAAATTTTTAGCTAAGATTCTTGTAAATAGATTAGAGGCAATGCACCGCATTATTTGACAAACTCATGGAGCCCTCATCAAGGATGGACAGATCCTACATAATTTCAAAACAGACAAATCATTCACAGGAGAAATTAAAGAAGGTTTACGTTCAGATTAGATATCAAAAGGGCAATCGGGATTTGGAGAAAATTTGAAGGGTTAGATAAGGTTGCACATATCTATAGCGACCTATGTACTTGTTTGTCAATGAATCACCATCACCACTGTTTGGTACTTCATAAGGGAAAAGGCAGGGACACCAGCTGCTGCCTTTTCTATTCACAATTGTGGCAGAAGCCAGTGGAAGCTTAGGAAGAGGCGAAGAACAATTCGTGAAAGGTTTTATGATAGGAAACAATGGATTGGTTATAACCCATCTACAATTTTCAAATTGAACATTGTTGTTGTGTGGGATTTCCGCACTAGCTTAAGAGTTAAATATAAGTTTTTTTTTTTTTTTTAAAGGTAAAAATATCATAGTAGGGAGCAGGGATGGTTATGGGGAAAGTGACCAAATTGGCAAAATTTGTGAAGTGCAAAGTGGATAGCTTTTCCATAAAATACATGTGTTTGCCTCTGGTGACTAACCCAAGATCATGCAGGTTCCTCTGGTGCAAAGAATAGATTAGATAGGAAGTTAGCACCTTTTTTTTTTTTTTTTTGAATGGCTACTTTCATTAAAAAAACACACAATCAGTACAAGAGAAATATACTGACAAGCAATAGCATGAAAACAAGGAAACCAAAAAAAGCTAGAACATTCCACTAAACTAGACTAATTTTGCCCTAACAGGGGAAGAGCGAACTCCTTCCAATGCATCACAATTTGCTCAGAGGAATAGCTCTTGAAAGACAGATTGATAGACACCCACTGCGCGACCAAAAACTTTGTTTTCTCCAACGAGCTATCACAATTACCAACACCCTCAAAGCATCTTAAGTTCCTCTCCTTCCATATTGTCCAAATGACAGCAAGGAAAGTCATCTTCCATAATTCCTTGCCCTTGGGAACCCTAGTTGGTGTTCTCCATGATTGAAAAAGCTCTAGAAGGGTCCTCGGGAACACCCAGCAACAATCAAATAACTCCACCATATACCGCCAAATGAATTGGGCGGATTAGCAATTCACCATGAGATGGTCCGCCGACGACTCCTCGCTTAGGCACATTGGAAAACCATTAACCACAATCCTCCACCTCCTTAAGTTATCCAAAGTAAGAATTCTTTTCCGGATAGCCAACCAACCAAAGATAACCACTGTTGGCGGGGCCTTGATCTTCCAAAGGTTGTTGATCGCAAACCTATCCACCAGACTAGTATGGATGGTAGAAAAAAAGGAGCAAACTGAGAATATCCCATCCTTTGAAACCCTCCCACCCTTGTATCCTCCCTCCCCTCCTGGATGTGCACATCTTCCAAAGTGTTAAGCAACGCAATGAATTGTAGTTCCTCGTAATCCTTTAAATTCCTCCTTGAAATAGGGCTCCAAACCATCTTATCCCCTGTTCTTGACACATGTCACAACTTTAGATTCCTTATCCACAGCACATCTAAAAAGGTCAGGAAACTGATCGGCCAAAGACCTATTACCCACCCACCGGTCTTTCCTCCCCCGACCCGATATGATAGCTGATGTTCTTCATAAATTGATCTTTAACTGATAGGATTCCTTTCCAAAGATCTGATGATTTAGTCGATGCATCCTTTACTTCCCATCCATCTCTTGGGAGGCCATACTTCCTTTCCAGAACCCGTCTCCAAAGCCCATCTAACCCTTCTCCAACCCTCCACAGCCACTTGCCCAGGAGAGCATGGTTCATCTGTTTGAGGGGTCTGATTCCTAGGCCTCCTTCTTCCTTAGGCCTGCAGATAGTGTCCCACCCCACCAGATGATACTTTTTCTGCGTACTATTACCGTGCCATAAGAAGTCTCTTTGCATCCTCTCTAGTCTTTTAATCACGGAAGTGGGGCATTTGAAGAGAGAAGTGATAAATTGACATGTTAGAGATGACAAATTTGATGAGGGTGACCCTTCCTCCGATGGACAAATGGTTTGCCTTCCACGAAGACAGTTTTCTCTCCACCCTTTCCACCACCGGGTTCCACAGCAACTTGGTCACCGATCCCACACACAAAGGCAGCCCCAAATAAGTAGATGGCAGATCCCCCACCTTGCACCCCAGGATACATGCGCAGTGATGGAGCACAAACCTCTCCACTCTTATCCCAATTAGCTCACTTTTGGAGAAGTTGAATCTAAGGCCTGACACAGCTTCATAACAAAGGAGGAGAGCTTTAACATTTTTGATCTGATCTTCCGCATCCCCACATAAGATGAGGGTGTCATCAGCAAACTGAAGATGGGTGACTGCAAGAAAAGTTCCAACCACTCTAAATCCTTCGATTAACTCCTTGTTCACTGTTGCTTTTATCATCCTGCTTAACGCCTCCCCCACAATTAAGAAGAGAAACGGAGAAAGCGGATCCCCTTGTCTAAGCCCCCTCTCAGTCGGAAAGAAACCCTTAGGAGTGCCATTTATCATTATAGATACCCAAGCGGAAGAAACACACTCCTAAATCCAATTTCTCCATTTTTCCTCAAACCCCATTCTTCTGAGCATGTACTGAAGAAACTTCTAGTCCACTCTATCGTAGGCCTTCTCCACATCCAACTTACAGATAATCCCCGGAAGTCTACCCTTGTATCTTGAGTGCACACGCTCGTTTGCCACCAAGATATCATCTAGGATTTGCCTCCCTTTAACAAAAGCGCCTTGCTCTTTGGATATAATGCCCGGTAAAACCATCTATAATCTCCCAGACAGGAAGTTAGCACATTGAAAACAACCGTAATTTAGGAGGCCTCATCAACCTTATTGAGGCTTATTTGGCAAGTGATGAGTGCTTAATTGTGTACAATTTGAGCCCTAATAATTGGTTTATCTTTTCTTTTCTTTTTTTTGAATGATGAATTGTATTAATCAACTCAGAGCAATACAAAAGATATATACTGAAGAGCAAAGAGAAATACAATGGAACAGAGAAACCATCCAAAGAAACAAAAGAGGAAAGACAAGTCTCCAAAATAGGCCTAAATCCCCAAAAAAGAGGAAACCAAAGATTAAGATAATACTACTTCCCTCCATTTAAACGGCATGAGCTTCAAAGGCACTCCCCAAAATTCTGGCAACACAGAAACCCAGTAAACAGCGAGGAATCTGGCTTTCATAGCTACAATTGTTGAAGGAGAAGAACAATCTTCAAAGCAATGCCTATTTCTCTCCTTCCAAACTGTCCAAATGTTGGCAACAAAAGACAAACGCCAAAGAAGCCTTCCTCTCTTGGATTGAAATCCAAACTTCCAAGCATCAAAAAGATCAAAAATGGATCGATGGAGGACCCAGCTATAGCCAAAACAATCCAGGGTAGAAATCCAAATAGCTTGCGCGAAACTCCAATTAAGCAAAAGATGATCCACAGTCTCCTCTGCTGATAGGCATAATGGACAAGCATTGGTTAGAACCACCCTGCATCAACGGAGGTTATCCACAGTGAGGATGTTGTTAGATTGCATGGACTCAATCCATCAGATGATATGATAAATTGATTAATTTTTTTATTTATCAATAAAATCGTGCTTTACTTTCATGAGATGAATGTTATTTTATTACTTCATACACATGACCAATACTCTTGACATAATGGTTCATGAGTTGAACAGGGTCCCATTAGTATATTAGATGTGACATGTGTATGGATAAGATCCACACACGGGAGATATATGTCACAAATCTTATACTTAAATATCTTCACAACCAGTGATGAGACTGGGCATCTCATTTGATAAGGTTGCAGCACTTTGATCACTATGAGATAGTGTGATTTATCTTGATCATCAGAATGGAAGATTCTGGATCATGGTGCTGGTACATTGGATGTATTCAAGAACCATGAGAAGCACCTTATGGAATTCTGTCTCGATTATAAGGTCTGCTCTCATAATTCCCTAGCAATAGGCTCTCAATCCTGAGACATTAATGAACCCAAGTTTCTATCTATTCATTTGCTTTGAGTCACCGATGAGTTAGGCCAACTGTAGGTCAACACCTCGGTGTCTTGGGTATGTGGTAGTAGGACTGTAGGAACATTGAATGATCAAGATGGAATTTATCTCTATTATCCCCTTGTGCCAATTAATGGATTTGTCATTAGTAAGTGCGCACCCATCTCGATTAAGAGTTAATTAGATGATACTGATGATCACAGTGATTAATTGGGGCTCAAGGATAATAAGATGTGGAACTAAGATTGGAAAAGACAGATTTATTCCAATTGATCCATGGATATTGATAGAAGGCCCTACTTGTGGTAATAGGGAAGTTTAGGGTCTTTTATGTAATTTATTCCTAAGACTGGAGTGCAATTGCATTTATATAGTGGTGTTATTTGCAATTAACTGTGGGCCCGGATTGCACATGAGATGTGGGGTCGCGGTGTCCCAGTTGGAGCCAGCTTTCTAAGGAATCCCTAGTGGTCCCCACGCTAGCCCAAGTTATTAGATAGCTACTAATTATAGTAGAACTTTAAAAGGAAATAGAAAGTTACTATTTCTATTTGAAGTGAGACTTCTAATAGTGGTAACAGTAAGTTACTAATTATAATGGAAGTGAGACTTTTATTTTAATTAGAAAGAAGAGAGTTACTAATTGTTAGGGAAGTAAGACTTCTATTTCAATTAGATAACAAAGAAGAGGAACTTGCTTTTAAGCAATAAATGGAGGAGATAAGTGTGCTGGACGTCCATTGGAGATCCTACCTAGGGCTTCACGCCCATGCCCTTTTGTGCAAGAGTTGCACATGTTCATTCTCCTCTCTTCCCTCTTCTAGTTCTCTTCTAGTTTTCTTGAGAGTTTTCTCTTGGAGATCCCACCCATCTTCTTGAGAAAAGAGAATCTGATACGGGTCATAGCGTGGAAGATCAAAAGGTCTTGGAGATTCCTATTTGACAAGTGAAAGAGTTTCATCATCAAAGAAAGAATCAACTTCTCCATTAGAGCACAACCGAGCTCCAAAGGTATAATCTACTCCGTTGCATGTTGCCGATTATGGATGCTTGTTGGCTGCTGTTCTATCTTCTTGATAGGTTTATTTACTGATCATGATGACTGAGATTGAGGACATGGATCCTGGATTGGATTTTATAGCCTTCTGGATAGATGATCCTTGAGTCAAGTGGGTCAAAAGTTTTGAAACCTATCCTAGAGGCCCACCTATTTCCAACAGATGTTGCCTCAAAGAGCTAACCAACCAAACGCCAGGACTCTAGGAGGAGCCTTCGTCTTCCAAAGGTAATCAAACCAATTGTGAGAATTGTGAATGTTTGACAGCACCTCGAAGAAAGAAGAAACAGAAAATACACCATCCTTTGAGGCAGCCCACACTCTTTTATCATCCCCTTCTACAGGTATAAAAATTCGACCAAGCTTGTCAAGGAGAGTCGTAAGGTTCTCTTCTTCCGACTCCGTCAAATCTCTTCTGAAGATTGGACCCCAAGGGACCCTGTCCACAACCCTATCCATATAATCAATCGCCTTTGCTTGTATGTTCCTAGCGCAACTGTACAAGTCCGGAAATTGCACCGCTAAAGGAGTATCCCCCACCCAAACATCATGCCAAAAGAAGATGTCTTCACCTGTCCCAACATGGTACCTGGTTCGTGATTCAAAAGAGCCCTTAATGCCCACAATATCTTTCCGCCAACTTGAACACCTGTAGGATGGACCATCATCGTCCCAACCATTCCGTCTCACCCCATATTTGGATCCACAAACTATCTGACTGATCGCCAACTCTCCACAGCCATTTCCCTAGAAGGGCTTGGTTCATAATCCTCAGAGATCTGAAGCCCAGACCACCCTCCCTTTTAGACCTACAAACTTGGTTCCACAGAACCAGATGATACTTTTTCTTAGTGCCTTTTCCTTGCCAAAGAAAATCCCGCTACAACTTCTCAATTCAACTGACGATCGATGCCGGGCATTTGAACATGGACATGAAGTACGTTGGAAGGTTACAGAGTGCCAATTGAATACAGGTGATTCTTCCCCCAAGAGCTAAGTATTTTGCCTTCCACAGAGCCAACTTCTATTCAACTCTCTCCACTACCGGATTCCAAACTTCTTTGGAGGGCCTCCAAAGGCAAAGAGGCAGCCCCAGGTAGGTGGTCGGAAAAGACCCAACCTTGAATCCCATTATGATTGCTAGGGCCTCTACCAGATGAGCCTCCACCTCGATGCCTATAAGAGCACTTTTAGAGAAATTAACTTTGAGACCCGATACCGCTTCAAAACACATAAGGACTGCTATTACATTTTTTATTTGTTCTTCCTCTGCTACACAAAAAATTAGAGTATCATCTGCATACTGCAAATGAGTTACCGTGGGGCCACTAATCGCTGATTTAAATCCAGAAATCATATCTGCCTCACCCGCAACTTATATCATACGACTTAACGCCTCCCTAAGCATGGCAAAAAGGAGAGGAGAAACAGGATCCCCCTGACGTAGGCCTCTCTGAGCAGCAAAATAACCATTTGGAGACCCATTGACCATAATAGAGAATCTAGCGGATGAAATACACTTCAAGATCCAACCCTTCCACTTTAGCCCAAATCCCATTCTACACATCCAATATGATAGGAAATCCCAGTCAACTCTATCATACGCCTTTTCCAAGTCTAGCTTACATAACACCCCTCGCAAGTTATCCTTGTGCCTCGAGTGCAAACACTCGTTAGCAATAAGAACCCCACCAAGGATTTGTCTCCCATGTACAAAAGCTCCTTGTGATTGAGAAATGATGGTTGGCATAATTTTTATAAGTCTCGCTGCCAAAACCTTAGCCAAGATCTTATATAAACTGCCAATAAGACTTATTGGTCTAAAGTCCTTCCAACAATCAACGCCCTGTTTCTTGGGGATAAGAGTAATGAAAGAAGCGCCAATACTATTTGGAAGCTTGCCTCTCAAGTGGAATTCAGTGAAGAACGCCATGATATCCTCTTTTAAGGTATGCCAGAACCGATGAAAGAAGGCTAGCTATCGGGAATCCATTCGGACGCGGAGCTTTATCCCCTCTTAGAGCGAACACAACCTCTCTCACTTCTGCCTCCTCAAACTCACTTTCCAAATAAGCAGCATTCACTTACCCAATAGTGGCAAACTGTAAGTTATCCAGAGCTGGTCTATCCCACTCTTCCTTAGCATACAAGGTAGCAAAGAAATCTTTAATATGATTAACAATATTCTACCAATTGGGTAACCTCACATCCCCATCCACCAGGGAGGTAATCCTGTTTTTTCTCAATCTTGCTGACGCCATCCCGTGAAAAAACTTGGTGTCCTTATCCCCCTCTTTGAGCCATTTGCATCTCGATCTTTGTCTCCAACTAATTTCTTCCTCTTTCACTTTCCTTTCAAAATCAAACTTCAGAGAAGCTCTTCTTGTCAACTCTTCCTCAGTCAAACAGCGAGCTTCCTCTTGAATGTCCAAACTCTTAATTTCTTCAAGAATACCAATTTTGGCACACCTGATATCCCCAAAGTGATTTTATTCCACTCATTGATTTCGTCTTTCGACTTCTTAACAAAGATCAAAATAGCAGTTGCGGCAAGTGTAGCAGTTAGTGGCCAAAAACCTACATAGCGGGCAATACGTAGCGGCTGCGGTGATACGTAGCGGTGTAGCGATATGAATTTTTTAAATGGTCAAAATTTTTTGAATCTTGTATAGCAAACAATATTGTATTTCTTTAGTGATTTGAAACCATATGAAGGTAGAGATAACTTTAGGAAAGACTATTGAGGAGAAGAAATAGGAAAAACAGTGTTTAAAACTAAAATTACTTGGCTCTATTAGGTTTTAGACCATAGCGCCGCTATTTTCAAAATAGAGTAGCAGCCTCGACCGCTACAGCCGATAATGTGGGTGCTACGCTACGTAGTGGCCGCTATTTTGAACCATGCTTTTTAATATTAATCAGCAATCTTATCCCTGCACTTCCATTAACCTCACAGTTCTTCCACCATAACTTAATCTTCTCCACTAAACTCTTCTCCAACCACATTAGCTCTAAGTGAAACGGAGTAGGACCCCATCTTTCACAATTAGTATCCAAAAGAATCGGGCAGTGATCAGAGGTTGGTTTATAGAGAGAAGTTAGCAAAACTTGAGGAAATAAAAGAAGCCAATCACTTGATATTAGGAATCTGTCAAGGTGCGACAATGACGGAGTGGGCTGATGGTTGGACCAAGTAAAACTAGCTCCACCCAATGGTAGGTCCACGAGAGCATGCTTGTTAATCCAGTTGGAGAAACTCACCATGCCAACTGAATATCTACTACAGCCCATCTTTTCTGAAGGAAATCTAATGATGTTCCAGTCTCCCCCAATGCACCAAGGCCCATTCCATCTGTTATGAATATCATCCAATTCATTCCACATTAACTGCCTTTGTCCACTATCATTAGGCCCATAAATAGCGGATAGCAGCCAAACAAAGTTGTTAGACAAATCCTCTAACAGTACAGAAACTGTAAAAGTGCCAATCCACTAATCCTTTAGAACGAAAGCCCTGCTGCTCCAAATCACTAAGATGCCTCCTGCAGCACCAACTGCTTCTCAGCAACACCAATCTGAAGGAGAGCTACCCCACACCTCTTTCACTAAAGAGTCTGAAACAATCATAATCTTATTTTCCTGAATCAACAAGAGGTCAATCTTATTCTTGCGCACAGATTCCTTAATAATCGCGCGCTTCACCTGGCTCCCTAACCCACGCACATTCCATTAAAAAATCTTCATGGACAAACATTAACCAACCCCTTACTCCTCTTTGCATGCCTCGAGTTCCATTTTATTTCTTTGCAGCGATTACGTCTACTGTCGTAATTGAAAAAGCACTCTAATCTCCACAACTCCCTTTGCCCCCTTTTTTTTACTCGTGTCTGGCAAGGAGGTCTACCTGTTCTCCTTATCTCTGTTATGAGCAAAAGCCATCAAACTCTCCCAGCCCACCTTATTTTTGTCAACAGTAATAACCACTTCACCACACTGTCGCACCTTCTGGGGCAGCCACAACTTCCCAAGATCCTCTATGTCTCTGAGATGTAATGTCGAATAATTCACCCCACAATTTCCGCCCCTTTTGTTCTTTAGATCTCTATCATTGGTACCTTCTTTAGGAGTTT
This sequence comes from Umbellularia californica, assembly GCA_028538565.1. NCBI lineage: Eukaryota > Viridiplantae > Streptophyta > Magnoliopsida > Laurales > Lauraceae > Umbellularia > Umbellularia californica. Next base: position 33,448,279 of record JAPQWN010000005.1, on the reverse strand, counting down.
CGAAGGATACTCTATCGTTATCGTCGACCCCTTATATCGGATGAAAATTCCAATCGATGTCCTCCTGCTCTTTCTGCACTCTGACATCCTTGGAGATGGAAAGCCAACCCTGGTAAGTGGAGCAAAATTGCACTAGAGCATTACCACTCCCCCCAATTCCCCAGTCAATCGGAGGAGAGCAATCAATAAAAGCCCTAGAACCACCCACGGCTCGTCTGTGCTAGTTCATTGTTATTTTATTTTTTTTTACATTGTCTTTTTATTTTTTATGAAAAGGTCAAAATGAGCCAAAAAGAGAAGAATTTCAGCAATTGATTAATTGAGAGATTCAAGTGTGAATCCCAACGGATGTACGGCCAGGTGGGCCCTCCCTATTCTGTTTGGGGATTTGAAATTTGAAATTAAGGTGGAGCCTTAGAAGGAAAGTGCTAGAGACTCATAGCATAAACCAAAAAAGAAAAGTGAAAGAAAGAAGAAAAACCCAACCATGTGTTACACGCCCAAAGGGGGCCCCACATCGATTGCAAAGAGGGGAATTTCAGAATTTGGAAATTCTTTCTCAAGTCCAAGTGGCGCCAAAGCATAGAGAAGAAAAAGGAGAAAAAGAAGGAAGTTCCCAAGCAAGAGTCCAAGCTAAGTTTAGAAGTCCAAGAAGGGCGTCCCACACTCCATGTTGCACACCCCATATGGGCCCACCTTTATGTTCAAAGATTCAGATTTAGTCTCTTAAGAATAAATCTCAGATTTGTGGGTCCATGTGAGAAGCTTCAAGAAGATATAAAGTGGGACCGGAATTAGAAAGTCTTGCAAACCAAGGAAAGAAGACTTCTATTCTCATTTAATTAAGAAACCTACTAGTAAAGCAAGCAAGAGATCTAATCATAAAAGGAAACAAAGCCTAAAAAGGAGGAAACTCCTTGCTAAAGATGGCTTTTGCAAAAAGCATAAAAGGGGAGCAAGGGCATAGACGACCAGGACCCATACCCATCCCTAGCAGCCATACAACACACAAAGGAGGAGCTTTCTAGAGCAAGGAAAAATCAAGCAAGCTGCTGGCCGTCCACTTCATCTTCATCATCTAGAGTTTTTGTTATGACTATCTTTTCTATGTTATTTTCAATTTCAAACATGAGTAGCTAAACTTTTAGGGCTACGGTGTAATTGAAACCCTAGCCTAATTTTATGTAGTCTCTTTTGGCATTCTTTAATTGAGATTTCAGTTTTGTTGGTTGAGTTTCTAAACCATGTTTTTTATTTGATGAGTTGTGTAAATGCCATGCCAACCATGCCATGTTCAAGTAAATTTAAGATTAACTAACTTATCTTTGATTGATCTTGATGTTAAGCATCTAGGGTTTAGAACCATGAATAATCTAGGTATATGCCATGCTTAGACTCATGCATTTATCATTCCCATTGTTTTTATGCATCATGCATGTATTGACTAGGACATATGCCATGCTTAGTTTTTGCAACCTAATGAATAATTCATCTAGTATGCCACTCATGAATTAGGGGAATCATAATCTAGATACATATGCCATGATCTAGGATGATAAATGTCACCAATAATTCTAATTTTGCAACTTGATGAATAATTCATGTAGTATGCCACTCATGAATTAGGTTTAGGGGAATCATAATCTAGATACATATGCCATGATCTAGGATGATAAATGATGATGTCAAACTCTTGTTCGGACACCACCGGTCAAGTAATAATGGTAATCAATGCAAATTAAGATGAGAGAGGGATTTATAGTGGTTCGGTCAGTGTGACCTACGTCCACTTTTGGAAAGGCTGAGGTATATTAATATTCAAGGGTTACAACTTAGGAGAGAGAGAGGAGCTTTGCTAGTAAATAATAATTGCCTGCCCCTCAAGTACCGAGGGGCTCTCGTATTTATAAGCGTCCCCTAACTGATGGGGAGACTTCTCAGCACGGTTCACGAGGAGCGTTCGAGGTGTCCGCCAAACTGAGGTGGCAGGTGTCTTCGATTGGCGAGGCAGTTATCCGAACGACCGGGTAAATCTGGGACGTGGACTGACTCTTTCCGAAGAGACCCGGACTGCTGCCACGTGGCCGGGCTTCGTGGATATGGACTCGGACTCCATTGGAATAAACGGATCTCCATTAACCCAGGCTTGGCTCACGACGGAATGGGCCACTTGGTCGGGCCTGACTCATCATTTGCCCCTCAATGCCCCGCGCCCAAAGAAGCTTTGAAAGGGGGGCATTTTTACTATACGGGCTTCTTTTCCATTTAAATAATTGTTGCCGCGTTCCTCTCCCTGCCAGCTTCTTATGCTCTTCCCCGGCCCTGAGGAGAAGGATTTTTGGGAGAGTCCTGCCAGTATGAGACTCCTCTTGAAACTTTGGCAAATCCCCTTTTTAAAGAGACCATCACTCCTGATATCTCCACCTTTCACTTTTCCCTTTTCTATCCATCCTCTTCAAGCCAAAGGCAAAAAACCCACTTTTCCCATTTCCAAGAATAGGGTTTGCAGAGAAGGGGGAAATTGGAGGTATTTTCATACCCATGAATCTTTCAAGTGAGAAGAAAACCAAGGATGATGCCCAGCAGCATGAGGCGGACAGCACGACGGCGAGCGTCGGGGTAGTGCCGATCGGCCTTGGCGCCGGACGGGACGCGGCGTCGGGCCTAGGCGCTGTGCAACGTGTGGCAGGCGTTGGCTCACGAGGGGCGGCGGCGCCCGGCGTCGGTGCACGCCTGGCTGCGACGCCCGGCGTCGGCGGATGTGTGGCAGCGCCCGGCGTCGGCGTACGCCTGGCTGCGGCGCCCGGCGTCGGCGGACGCGTGGCAGCGCCCAGCGTCAGCGGCAAGGGGGCGGGCGAGACAGCAGCGCTTGGCGTCGGTGGACGCATGGCCGCGCCCGGCGTCGGCACGCGCGTGGCCGCGGCGCCCGGATCCGACGAACGCGTGGCAGCGTCCGGCGTCGGCAGCGACGGGGCAGGCGTGGCAGCAGCGCCCGGAGGCTGCGTGGCGGCGCCCAGGGTCGGCGGCGACGCGGCTTGCGCGGCAGCAACCCACGGCGTCGGCGTGCTTGTGGCAGCAGCGCCCGGCGGCTGCGTGGCTGCGCCCGGCGCCGGCGTCAGCGTGGTGGCGCCCGGTGGCGGCGGCTGCGTGGCTATGCCCGGCGCCGGCCTCTGCGGTGACGTGGCGGGCGTCGTACGTGGGGCCACTGGAGGCTCGGGCTCGGGTGTATCTAGTAGAACTTTGCGTCCTCGCCAAAAGTATCAAGGGAAAGTCGTTATCGAGGATGCCGGATCCAAGGTAAGCAGTATTTTTAGTCTACTCAAAACAGATAGTGACCTTTTGAAGATTACTGCTTGTATCCCTCCGACTGTGATGTGCCGCCGGGCCGATGCGGATGAGCCAGCTTGTAACGATTCTTCTGGTGACATCGTGATATACGAAGAGATGATCGAGGCCGGGTTAAGATTTCCAATACCTTTTCCCATTTGCCGTACTCTTCACTATTTTTCCTTAACTCCGGGGCGATTAGCACCTAACGGATGGAGAGTTCTGCTTGGCTTCTTTGCATTGTGGCGAAGAGTACATCAAGAGGAAGCTTCTCCTCTCGAGTTTCATGCTGCCTATAGTTTGATGGAGTCCCCAGCCCCACACAGGGGATGGTACTATTTTACCCCTAGGGGCGGCAAGTTACTCACGGGATTGCGTTCCAACTGCCACGATTGGAAATGCCGCTTCTTCTTCATTGGTGGAGAGTGGGTTGCTGAGTCAGATCGGCCTTTGGTACCCACACGATGGATTGACGCCAAGAGACTCGGTATGTTCTCAACTGTCCTTTTCTCCGTACCTTTATATGTATATATATATATATTTTTTTTTTCACTGTCTTTTTGCAGATCCTCCCATACTTTCAAAAGATCAAGAATTGAAGCTGCAAGCGGTGAGGGATCACCCTGAGAAAGACTTGGGAGTTCTTATTCCCAAAGATAGTGGTAAGGTTAGTGGACCTCTTCCGGGCTCTTCTTTGGACAGGACAAGCGGGTCCCCCTCCGGACCATCATCCAAAAGAAAAAGTAAGCTACTCCTGCTTTGGCTAATCTTAAGCTTTACCTGATATGTTGTATCCATGTACCATTCGCTAACACTTTTCTTTAATAGACATAGAGATAAGCAGAGAGATGATTGGGGCCCGCTTTTTGACCCGCTTCTCGGATATGGGTACCCCTTCCCCCAAGGCGGCGAGAACGAAGGATGCCTCTCCAAGAACCTCTCCGCCAGCGATTCGCGTCGAGCCCCAGGTGCCTCGTTCTCGTTTGGATTCACCCATAGTGTCTCCTCAGGCAGGGATCTCTTCCGCTAAGACTGCTTTCCCGCAGTCTTCCTCTTCAGCTACACTTCCTGCCCCTCAACTGTGTCCTCCCCAACCGGGTATTTCTTCAGGGGTACCGGCTAGGACTGGTTCCATGCTGGGCCATTCGTGGGAGAGGCGGGACAGGCTAGGGAGATATGTGCTGCCGCATGAGGTTTCTCGGGTTAATGCCTTAGGCACCGAGGGGGTTATTGACTCATTTGTAGAGGGCCTGGCTCAGGTAAAGATTCACTAATCTTTATTCCTTTTTCTCCAGACCGTTACCCCTTTATTTCTTTTTAACCGTCTCATTCCTCGTCCCTTATCTCTTCAGGTCTCTACTGCATCCATCTGCTTGCTGTCGAGAGCCCAATCTTATGGTCAGATGAGACGGGAGAAGGAGGCTGTGCGGCTAGAGCTCTGCACTGCTCAAGAGAAGATTACTGCTTTGGAAGCCGCTGGTAGGGCTTCGGGGATTGATCTTGCTGCGGCCCGTGAGAGGGTGAGCGAGCTTGAGATCGGACTTTCAGCAGCCACTAAGAGGGCGGCCGAGGCAGAAGTTGAACTTTCGAAGTCCTGTGAGAAGGCTTCGCTCAATGAGGCTGAGCTTACGAAGGCCCGCGAGAGGGCTTCGCTCAGTGAGGCTGAGCTTATGAAGGCCCGTGAGAGGGCTTTGCTCAGTGAGGCTGAGCTTGCTCGGACCCTTGAGAAGGCGAGGCTCAGAGAAGTTGCTATGGAGGCAGAGATGAAGGCAGCGAACGAGAGAGCTTCTCAAGCTGAGAGGGACCTACAGATTGGCCTTGCAGATGCCTTCATTGATGGCTACGAGGAGCTTCGAGAGAAGATTTCGGCTGCCTTTCCAGATATTGACATATCAGGCTTTGTGCCGATGGAGGCGCCTGATGATGGTTGCTGCAGCTCTGATGATGCTGAGGACGATGCAGAGGAGGATGATGAGGAGGGGGATGAGAGTGATTAGAGCATAGGGACTTTTGCTTCTGCTTATGCAACCTTTTTGTAATGAAAGTAACATAATTTTATTTATCTATCCATTGCTTTATTTTGAACAATGCTTTGAACAATAAAAAGGGCAACATCAAGTACCTAAACAAAAACCCTAATCCACCCCGTTCAAAATCTTCACTGGTAGTACCTCTTCAAGTGCTCTGCATTCCATGGATGAGGTAAGATCTTTCCTTCAGAGTTCTGGATTCTGTAGGTGCCCGGTCTCACCACTTCTATTATGAGATAGGGACCTTCCCAATTTGGTCCCAACTTTCCTTCCCGAGAGTCCTTTGTGGCGAGGATCACCTTTTTGAGGACCAGATCTCCTGGTTGGAAGGAACGAGGCTTCACCCTCGAATTGTAGTACTTGGCCATGCGTCGCTTGTACTCCGCATTACGGACCACAGACATTTCTCTTACCTCCTCTAGCAAATCGAGGTTGAGGCGGAGTCCTTCCTCATTGGTGGTAGGGTCGTAGTGGTGGACCCTTAGGGAATGTACCCCTATTTCGACAGGAATGACCGCCTCAGTCCCAAAAGCAAGAGAGAAAGGGGTTTCCCCGGTAGGAGTCCGTGGCGTGGTTCGATAGGCCCATAATACCCCCGGAAGCTCGTCGACCCACAGACCTTTTGCTCTTTCGAGCCTTGTTTTAAGGTTGCGCAGGACTGTTCTCACCATCACCTCTGCCTGCCCATTCGCCTGGGGGTGTGCCGGGCTAGAGTGAGGCTGCTTTATTTGAAGGTCGGCACAGAAGGAATTGAAGAGCCTGTTGTCGAACTGCTTGCCATTGTCACTGATAATGGCGTGAGGTATCCCAAAGCGACAGACCAGGTTTTTCCAGACGAAATCCTTCACCTTGGAGTCTGTTATCTTTGCTAAGGGTTCTGCCTCCGCCCATTTTGTGAAATAGTCTATGGCGACGACTATGAATTTGCACTGGCCTCTACTCAAAGGCAGGGGGCCCAAGATGTCAATGCCCCACTTGGAAAAAGGCCATGGGCTGAGGATGGTAGTCAGCTCCTCTGGTGGCTGCCTTGATACAGTGGCGAAGCGCTGGCATTTGTCACACCTCTTGGTGAATTCTTTGGCGTCTTTTACCATGCTTGGCCAAAAGTACCCTTGCCTAAGCGCTTTATGGGCAAGGCAGCGTCCTCCAGAGTGATTTCCACAAATCCCTTCGTGAATCTCTCTGAGGGCGTAGTCAGCTTCTTCTGGGGAAAGGCAGCGCAGCAACGGCAGGTTGTAACCCTTTTTGTAGAGTACCTCTTGTAGGATGGTGAACTTAGAAGCTCTCATCCTGAGCTTCTTAGCTTCCAGGGGATCATCTGGGATTGTTTCTTCTTGGAGATACGCCTTGATGGGGGTCATCCAGTTCAATTCAGTCGTAGTGCAGTTGACGCTAGTGGTGTCTGTATCCAACTTACTTGGCTCGAACTGGTGCCCCATGAATGTTGGTTCCGCATATGAGGCCTCTAAGGATGAGGCGAGCCTGGCGAGTGCATCGGCTGCCATGTTATCCTCTCTGGGGATGTGACTTATCTTAAAGTGCTTGAACTGCTGGATTAGTCTCTTTGCCATGGCAAGATATTCCTGCATCCTTGCCTCCTTTGCTTCGAACTGCCCATTTACCTGATTCACTATCAATTGTGAATCGCTGTGGGCGACGAGGTACTGGGCGTCCATCTCAATCGCCAACCTCAGGCCAGAGAGGAGGGCCTCATATTCGGCTTCATTGTTCGAGGCATTGAAGTGGAGTTTTACCGCATACTTGATGGGTGTACCATCTGGGCTTCTCAGAAGGAGTCCTGCGCCACCTCCTTCACTTGTTGCGGAGCCATCAACATACAGCTTCCACTGAGGCACAGAATAAAAGTCTGATGTCTTGGTAAGCATCTGGTCGCCAGGCGAAGAATCAGAGGTTTCCTGGGCGTCGGGAGCAGAATTCCCCTCATGTGTCGGGGCGCCGAGATAGGATTGGGCGCCGGAAGAAGCCTGGGCGCCGAGAGAGGAGCTCTGGGCGCCCACTTCAGTCTGGGCGCCCAGAGGTGTCCGGGCGCCCACTTCAGTCTGGGCGCCCAGAGGTGTCTGGGCGCCCACTTCAGAGTCCTGGGCGCCCAGTGATGCTTGGGCGCCCGGGGGAGAGGTTGTATCTGCAGGTAGTAACATGGTGGGGTCCTCTACATGTGTAAGCTCAGCAACAAAATCAGCCAGTGCCTGTGCCTTGATGGCGACCCTTGGTTGGTACTGAATATCAAATTCGCCCAATTCAACGGCCCACTTGAGGAGTCTCCCAGATACGTCAGGTTTTGCCAAAACTCTCTTCAGAGGTTGATCAGTGACGACGATGATTTTGTGGCCCTGGAAGTAATGACGTAGACGCCTTGCAGTAGAAACGAGGGCGAGCGCCAGCTTTTCCAACTCGGAGTATCTGACCTCTGCCCCTCGGTATGCTCGGCTCACATAATAGATGGGTTTTTGCACCCCACTATGGTTCGTAATGAGAACTGAGCTTACCGCCGAGGGAGAAGCAGAGAGGTACAAATACAGCACTTCCCCAGGCGAAGCATGTGAAAGGAGAGGAGGTGTGGCCATGTAGGCCTTGAGCTTCTGGAAGGCATCCTCGGCCTCAGATCCCCATTCAAAAGCTTTTCGAAGAATCTTGAAGAAAGGCAAACACTTATCTGCAGATTTTGAGACGAATCTGTTTAGTGCTGCAATTCTTCCATTGAGGCGCTGCAGCTCTTTAGTCGATGATGGCGACCTCATGTCCAGTATAGCCTTGATTTTATCGGGGTTTGCCTCAATCCCCCTCTGATTGACCATGAAGCCCAAGAACTTTCCTGATCCTACGCCGAAGGCGCACTTCTCGGGGTTCAGCTTCATGTTGTAGGTCCTAATAACGCCGAAGGTCTCTTGAAGATGACCGATGTGATCTGCTGCAGCCAAGCTTTTCACTAGCATGTCGTCCACATACACCTCCATCGTTCGCCCGATCTGGGAGTGGAACATCCTGTTCACCAGGCGTTGGTAGGTTGCTCCAGCGTTCTTTAGTCCGAAGGGCATAACCCTGTAGCAGTAGATGCCCTTCGGAGTGATGAAGGATGTTTTTTCCTGGTCTTGAGGGTGCATGCTAATCTGGTTATATCCAGAATAAGCATCCAGGAAGGAGAGGAGCTCGTGTCCAGCTGTGGCGTCGATGAGGAGGTCAATCCTGGGCAGCGGGTAGCTGTCTTTTAGGCATGCCTTGTTGAGTTCGCTGAAGTCTACGCAGAGGCGCCACTTCCCGTTCGCCTTGGCCACCATCACCACATTGGAGAGCCATTCAGGATACGCCACTTCCCTGACCGCCCCGTTCTCAATCAGCTTTACGACCTCCTTGTCTATTGCCTGGGCCCTTTCAGTGGAGGCGCCCCTTAGCTTTTGCCGAACAGGTTTGTGGAGAGGGTTAGCATTGAGGCGATGGGTGGCGACCGCTGGGTCGATTCCTCCAAGATCCGCATGTGACCATGCGAATATGCCCATGTTATCCCTCAAAAAATCTGTCAATTGGTCAACCAGATCCTCCGGGAGTGAAGAGCCAACATATACTTTCCTCTCTGGGTGCTCTTCATTCAAGATTATAAGGGTAAGTTTTTCAACAGGTTCCCCTCTTTCTGTGGTGGCATCATCTCTTGGGTCCAAGACTTCAACCTGCATCGCCTCCTGTGTTATCTTGGCCTTCATCGAGGTGACGTAGCATTCTCTTGCTGCTACTTGGTCTCCTCTAACCTCCCCCACTCCATTCGGGGTTGGGAAGCGGAGGATAAGATGATAGGTAGAAGGGACTGCTCTTAAGGAGTTAAGAGTAGGTCGCCCCAGAATGATGTTGTAAGCTGATGGACAATCTATCACCAGGAAATTGACCATTGTGGTGGAGGTTCGGGGGGCTGTCCCGGCTGTAACCGGCAATGTGATTGCCCCCAGGGGATACACCTTCTCCCCCGAAAAACCAATGAGAGGAAATTTGACAGGCTGTAACCTCTCTCGGCCCAGCCTCAGCTTGTCATAAGCCTCTACAAACAAGATATCTGCAGAGCTTCCACTATCCACCAAGATCCTATGTACCTGGAAATTGGCGATGGTCATCGAGAGCACCAGAGGGTCGTCATGAGGGTGCTGGATCCCTTCTAGATCTTTATCCGAGAAGGATATAGTTTCGTCGGTGCTGTGCCTCGGTGCTTTTGACGGGCGTGGCTCCTCAGGATGCCTCGCCTTCCTGGCATAGGCTTTCATGGCGGAGAAAGACTCCGCTAACCCTCCAGAGATGGTTCGGATTTCTCCAATAGGATGCTGGTTTTCGGCATTGTGAGGTGGCGGTGGCGCCTGCCCCCTACCAGCAACATATTGGCGCAGGTGTCCACGCTGGATGAGATCCTCAATCTGCCTTTTGAGGTCGAAACAATCATCAGTGTCATGACCGTGTTCGCGATGGAAGCGACAATATTTGGTCATGTTCCTGCGGTTTGGTGGAGATTTCATTTTCCCCGGCCATTTTACTGCAGGATCATCTTGTATTTCCAGCAGAATGTGCCCAACGGCAGCATTGAGAGCCGTAAAAGTTTGTTGGGTTCTTGGCGGAACAGGGCCGAGTCGATCTCTCTGGGGAGCAGGACCGAGTCGATCTCTGGCAGGTATCCTCTCGGTTCTGCTCCGCTTATTGCTTGGCTCCCTCTTGTCGTCTCTATCGTGCTTTCCTTTGTCCGCGGCTCTGGAGGACTCGCCTCTGGAGGACTCGCCCCGCCTGGCCCTAGTAGCGTCCTCAGCATTCATATATTTCTGGGCCTTCGCCAGTAGCTCCGTCATACTCTTTGGCGGGCGCTTCATTACTGAGAAGTAGAAACTAGAAGGACGGAGGCCTCCCAAGAAGGCTGTCATGGTTACCTTGTCATCGGCTTCCTCAATCTGAAGTACCTCCTCGTTAAAACGAGTGAGGTATGCCCTGAGGCTCTCATTACTATCCTGCTTTACACTTAGCAGGTGTGTGGCTGGCTTTTGGTGGCGGCGTCCTCCAATGAAATGTGATACGAAAGACCTGCTTAGCTCCTCGAATGTGGAGATGGAAGATGGGGCGAGATTGGAAAACCACTGTCGGGCGGAACCCTTCAACGTGGTTGGAAACGCCCTGCACATGATCTCCTCCGGGATACTGTGCAGCTGCATTATTGTTTTGTAAGTCTCTAGGTGATCCAGCGGATCCTTCGCTCCATCAAAGGTTTCCACGGATGGCATCTTGAACTTACAAGGGAGTGGATAGTTCACCACGTCAGGCTTGAACGGTGTGTCCGTTCGCCTGACCAGGTAATCCACTGTCTCTGGTGCATGTGCCTTCATGGCGTTGAAAACATCGCCCAGTTGATCTTGCATCTCTCTGAGCTTCTCGTCCCATCGGTTGGGGGCTGCTCTGCTTGAATCATAGAAGTAGCTCGCGCCTTCCAGCTCCTGATTCTCACTCTCCGCTTCTCGGAAATGAGGATCCTCCCCATCAGAAGCGGAGGGAGGACGTGAAAATTCTCCGTGATTTGACCCTCCCGGAGGTGGGGGTCCTCCCAGAGGTGGGGGTCCTCCCAACTGGGCCCCACGGGGGGCGCCCTGGGGATGGGCGCCAGGGTGTACACCATGGGCGCCGCCAGGGTGTACACCATGGGCGCCCTGTGCATGGGCGCCGGGGGCCTGGGCGCCAGGGGCCTGGGCGCCTAGGTGGGGAGCTCCTCGCCGTCGTGGAGCTCTTTGATGCCCCGGGCGTGTGCCTCCTTGCGGTACTCCTCCGACCCCTCCTTGCCCCGCGAGCATGAGTTGTAGTATTTGATGGTTTTGAGCTACCATCTGTTGCATAGTCTCCAACATTAGTTGAGGAGTGGGAGCAGGAGCATTCGGGCCAGGATTAGTCAGTGGAGGACCATCCTCGCCCTCCTCGCGTCTTGTCGATCTGGTGGTCACCATAATTGGAATGAGGGTGAAAACTTTTTGTACGTCTTCCCACAGACGGCGCCAAACTGATGATGTCAAACTCTTGTTCGGACACCACCGGTCAAGTAATAATGGTAATCAATGCAAATTAAGATGAGAGAGGGATTTATAGTGGTTCGGTCAGTGTGACCTACGTCCACTTTTGGAAAGGCTGAGGTATATTAATATTCAAGGGTTACAACTTAGGAGAGAGAGAGGAGCTTTGCTAGTAAATAATAATTGCCTGCCCCTCAAGTACCGAGGGGCTCTCGTATTTATAAGCGTCCCCTAACTGATGGGGAGACTTCTCAGCACGGTTCACGAGGAGCGTTCGAGGTGTCCGCCAAACTGAGGTGGCAGGTGTCTTCGATTGGCGAGGCAGTTATCCGAACGACCGGGTAAATCTGGGACGTGGACTGACTCTTTCCGAAGAGACCCGGACTGCTGCCACGTGGCCGGGCTTCGTGGATATGGACTCGGACTCCATTGGAATAAACGGATCTCCATTAACCCAGGCTTGGCTCACGACGGAATGGGCCACTTGGTCGGGCCTGACTCATCAATAAATGTCACCAATAATTCTAATTTTGATTAAGGGATAATAAGGGACATGCATAGGATAGGTTAGGGGAGTAGATAAAACCCTAGTTCATTCATTCTTATTGTTTTCAATTTTAGTAGTAGTTTTGTGTGTTATGTTACTTTCCATTAAGCTTTTGAATTGTTTTAATAATTTAATTTACTGTTTTTAGTAGTTTCATTCAACCAATCAGCATTCAACCACTTTTTCATCCATTTAATATTCTGAATTTTTAGTTATTTTTTACATTGTTTTATCAAAAGTCTCCGTGGAATCGACCTCGTACTTACAATTCATTATACTACATAGTGATCTTGTGCGCTTGCGAGTTTAAGTTGTGTGCATATTAAGTAGGTTATTTCAAGGTTACTTGGTGCATACCAGCTAGCCTTCCAACCTACTACATATTCATTGTTCAAGATCGTAACATTAGTTGCACAGAAGTTGTAGAAGAGGATTGAACAATTGATCATTTATTTGTACAATGTGGCTTTGCAGGTCATGGAGCAAGTCATCTAAACATACATGCGATGGATGTAATGGGCACAACAAAACAAGTTAAATAAGATGATCATAGCTTTCAGATAGGATACATTAGCTGCACAGAACTTGAACTCAACAATGCATTTCACCACTCACTTCCAACGTCGGATAAAAATCCTCCCATTTTTGCAGAGTTTATTACACATGATTCTTCTCCAAAATGATAATATACAAGTAGGTGTCCGCAAGAATCTTATACAACAATTGCACAACATTCATATCTATGCGATGCCTCCTATTCCCATAAGGGACAATAAATGAGCGAAAGCCCATGCGGGTTCACCTTCCTCAACCACCCACCGGAAAAAAGATATTTGACAAAGACTTGGATTATGCTCACAAGCAATTCGATTTGATTGCAACCTAAACCTTATTCACACAAACTACTAAATTTATAGGAGAGAACCATAAGAAAATAATTTAAAATTCAAACCCTTTATTCTATCCCTAAAATCTCTAACAACCTAATATCTTATCTCTAAGATTGAGACTGAAAGGACCTATCCATATCCCTTGTGGACACCACTTGAATCTCTTTCCCTGCCCGTGACCATCTTTTCATTAGGACCCGTCCATTTTATGGGTTCCAAACCCTATCTTGATGAGCTCTCAAGAATACCTTCCTCAGGACAATGCTACCATCAGCTTTATGACCCACAAGTCAAAACTGCAAGAAAGATCAATATTTGGATGACCCAGATTGCCATGATTGGAATTTCCCCCCGCAGCTGCCAACCAAGAAACAGATGGACAGATTAACCCGGTCGAGATTAATGATTGGATAGATAGCTCATATCCAACTACTAGTTGCATTGTACGTTAAATTAGCTGAATCCTTACATAATCCCTAAAGGCCCCTTTTACCATTGTTACAACTGCAGATCTAGAAAAGGAAAAAAAAAAAAAGCTCCAATCTAGCAACAACAAAGGATAGGTTAAGGTATTTTAGAGAGAGAAAGAGAAGTTTGAAACTCAGATACTAATTCAAAATTTGATTACACACCCAAATTGCATACAATCACTTCTTTAAAAACCCTTAAAAAAGTGGAATCAAACCCTAAACCGTGTTTCCCCCCATTCTTTGCAATCCAAACCAATATCTAGGAAAACCCCAAAATCAAAAACTTTACAAAGAAATCGAAAGAATTGCTCAATCCTAAGATACCCAAAACCACCCAACACGAGAATCAAAGATCTTGGAAGAGAAATCAACAACTCACCTGCGTGGAGACAAGCATCTGCATCGTTACAGGAAGATCCCTCAGTCTCTTCAATGCATCGACGCATCGAGCTTCGTCCGAGCCTCCGGACGAGGACGATCCGACCGTTGCGGCATCTGCAGCTTTTTTTGCGGCTTCGAAGATCTCAAGAAGCTCTCTCTCCATGGATTCCAGCGGTGAAAGTGGAAAAAAGAAAAGCGATCGAAGAAACGAGATGAAGATGGAAACCCTAGGAGAAGAAAGAAAGTTAGTTTCTCCTGCCCCGCCAGAATTAGAAATAAACAGATGACGGCTCTATAGTTTTCGGTTGCTTGTTTTTTTCGTAATAAGATAAGTGGCTTTTACAAGTGCGTCAGAAATTACAAAAGCAACAAACGAGAAACGAAGGTTTTATTTGCAGAGCGCTTTGACGATGTCCTACTGATGATCCAACGGCTCTAGTGTCGCCACGTTGGGAAGATTGCTGGGGCAAATTCTTGTAACGCCTACTTAGAGGTTAAAAAAGGGGCTTGAAGTGAAAATATATGAAAAGTTAGGATTATACTTAAAATAGAGGAACATTAAAAATAAAAATAAAAACAAAGCAACCACTATATGCACATCCGAAGTTACTCGGTGTAATCCAACTATGGGACTCTATGAAAAAACCCAAAAACACCCGTCCCTTACTTCCCTCTCTCCCTCTCCCTACTCGGCCGCCCACCTTCGCCACCTCCCTCTCCCTCTCCCTCTCTCCTCCCCATCCAACTTCGCCCCCTCTCCCTCTCCTTCTCCCTCTTTCTATCTCTCCCTCTCCCAGCACTCACCTCCGCCCTCTCCCTCTCTCCCTCCCTCCCTTCCTCCCTCTCCTTCTCCCTATCTCTCCCTCTCCTTCTCCCCGATCGTCGTCTCTTTTCCTCCCTCTCTCGATTGGCCACTCAGGCAAAACAAATGAGTATATTGTTCGGCCCTGGATAGCCGAAAAATATCATCTTGTTCGGCCCTTTGGCCACCAGGGGTAAAACAATATACTTATTTGTCCAGCCATGAGCAGCTGAACGGGAGAGGGATGGAGAGGGACAGTGATCGGGTAGAAGGAGAGGGAGAGACGGGGAGAAGGGAGGGAGAGGGCAGAGGTGGCCGTCGGGAGAGGGGGCGAAGTTGGGTGGTGAGGAGAGGGGAGGGAGAAAGATAGGGATAAGGAGAGGGAGAGAGGAGGGAGGTGGGCGGAGGTGCAGGGCCATGCAGAGGTGAGCGGGAAGGGAGGGAGGGAGAGGGAAGAAACGGAGGGGTATTTTAGAGTTTTTTCATAAGGGTCACATGGTTGGATGTGCAAGAAGCAAGTATGGATGTGCACATAGCAGCTCCCGAAAAAAAAAGGAGAGGGACCTCCACCGGTAATCCCCCAAATCCACAAAAGAGAGAGAAGGAAGAAAAAAAAAAAGGAGTGTCTGTGCAGCAGAAATCATCAGATTTTCCAACGCATTCCTCCTCACGTTCACGTTTGGGTGCAACGACAAATCTTCTCCTCTAGGTTTTCAGGCCAATTTTGAAGGCCTTATTTTTCGCTCGAGAAAGGATTTGGGTTTCCCACCTCCCCCATCAAAAAGGCAATGTCACAGTTCCTCTTCCACGTCATTGCACAAACACCTCCAAAAGGTCACGAACTTTCATCATCATCTCCATTTCTCCCTTTGGCACCATCAGCAAACACTACATTCACAAAACCCACACCTCCTCTAATTTCTAATTCTCGATAATCTTCTCGTGTTCTCCATTCATCTCCATCCTTTTATCACCCAAACTCACACCTCTTCCCATCTTCGATCTCTGATCATATTCTCGTCTCTTTACATCTCCCTCTTTTCAACACTCCAACCCACTCTATTTTGTTCCCTACCTTTTTAATTTTTTCCTCTCTAACCCCCGGCCCTTCTTCTTTCTCTCCGTCGATTTGGGGTTTACTAATTATTCGTCGATATCAACTAAATAGACACCAATAGGCAATTTTCATATCATTCAGGAAATACAATATTCATCAATATCAGTTAAAAATTCATCAATATCTCCTAATTATTAGTTGATATCGATGAACTTTTAGCTGATATCAATGAATAATGCGTTTTTTGTACGATGAACTTTTAGCTGATATCAATGAATAATGCGGTTTTTGTATGAACTTAAAATTGGTTATGAACTTTTAGCTGATATCAATCATTCTAAAAGTTCATAACCAATTTTAAGTTCATACAAAAACCGCATTATTCATTGATATCAGCTAAAAGTTCATCGTACAAAAAACGCATTATTCATTGATATCAGCTAAAAGTTCATCGATATCAACTAATAATTAGTTCATAACCAATTTTAAGTTCATACAAAAACCGCATTATTGATATCAGCTAAAAGTTCATCGTACAAAAAACGCATTATTCATTGATATCAGCTAAAAGTTCATAACCAATTTTAAGTTCAAACAAAAACCGCATTATTCATTGATATCAGCTAAAAGTTCATCGTACAAAAAACGCATTATTCATTGATATCAGCTAAAAGTTCATCGATATCAACTAATAATTAGTTGATATTATGAATAATTACTGATATTCAATTTTTTAGTTCATCAAAGTAACATAGTATTCGCCGATGTCAATTAAAATTTCATCGATATCAACTAATAATTAGTCAATATCGATGAAGAATCACTAATCATTTTAAGACCATACAAGAAATCACGTTCTTGAGTTCTCTCTTGACAAATGAGTTTGGGAAAAATGATGTGTATAACATTTGAAAATTGGAAGAAGTTGTTCCTAAGCAAAATTGAGACATTCAAACCACAAATATCCACATTAACAATCATCCGCACTAACCGCTCATTTTACATTTAAAACAACAACCTCCACATCAACGACCTGTTTTACAAACTAATCAATATCCATCCACATTCTAAACATAGACATTAATAAATAGTAATCATCCATCTAAACATGTTCCACCTTCAATTCAACAGCCATCCTCATTCCAATTATAGACACTGATAAAAAAATAACCATCAAATCAACATCCATCCACAGTAACAATGTCCTCCAATGACAATCTTCCCACTAAACATTTGAAGTATGTCATTTCTCTAATCCAATTGAAATCCAAGTATACAAGATATCTAAATCCAATTGAATAAGATAACTAAAATCCAACTGAACAAGTCCATCTACTAATTCGTCAAATCCATTATGCAATGTGCACGACAACATAATCAACCGTACATAACACATTTTATTTCGTCTCCAATGGTCCATATAAAACACGCTTTACATAACATCTCCAAATGAACCAAATGATCACACATATTTTAACTACTATAATGTATGAGAAAATAAGAAGATGTGTCAAAAGTGAGCCTTTTGCAAGCTGAACCTTTGCCAAACCTGAACATTAGAGTATTATAATTGTACCGAAATTGTAGGCTTCTTGAGTTTGTTTTGGAGTTGTAGGAATCAAGGCAGGTAGTTAATTTCAATTCCATTGCATGCACTCATTTTTTCCATGGTTTTCATTTCCTACTCTATGTTCATGCTAGAAAACACATTTGTTTTGGCTCATGTTTATGTATTTTGTCACAACCCCAAGTTCCTAAACAAGATTAGAGTAAGATTAAGGGCAAAGGGGCCGCAACGGCGGATGGAAGCATAGGGTTAATATTTGGTCCACGCGTCATAATTGTGCCCACAGGATTCCGCTATGTGAGATTCAACAAGATCCTCAAATCTCGAGGGTCATCATGGCGGAAGCTTGCAGGGGCTATATCAATAAGGCAAACACAAATAAAATAATATCATGATGGAACCAATAGACCAAATAGCAAAAAGGAAATCATTCCATAACATTAACACTTAAGTTTAACAAAAGAGCAAGTTTAGTTTAATTACAACCCATAAAATTGGCCTAACAAACAATGGCCATAAGCACAAGAGTTGGATATAAACCCTAAAATAGAACAAAAAAAAAAACCCAAAAGATGTTTGTATCAAACTCTGTAGCTTTAGATGCTACTCAATGTTGTAAACTGCCCACTCTCGATTAACTGGCGGATCCTGTTGGACCACCTCAAGGAACGGTTCGGAGGCATAAAGCTTGTTACCTACAACACCAAGTTTAGGTCAGACAAGAAGTCCGGCAAGTATCCAAAATAAAACATATAGTTTGCAGGTACAAAGTAGAAAATGAATAACAAGTTAATTAATCAGAAGTCATGTAATAACATGACTATGCAGGTTAGTGCATCATGAGTAAAAATAGCACAATCATGAGCAATAGATAAGCATGCTCCATTCTAGATGGCAACCATGTCGCATAATCCTCAGAAAGGTGGAGCATCTACTTGCCCCTAACGAACTAGCTGATAGTACTTCTGAACTCACCCTGAAGTTTATGGCCGTCAGAAATCTTTAGCCCTGCCACAGGGCACCCGGTCTAGCCCAGACAGGGTACGTACTTTAGTAACATCGGTCACATACAAGACACCTCTATAGAGAGCAATGATACTGAAGTATTAACGAAAATCAATAAATACAGTTAGGTGGTGTTGACTTGGAAATTCAAGGAATCCAATAATAACTCGGGATTTCATATTCAGGACAGTCTAATGTCCAATTAGATTATAATCAAGGGTACACGCATAATTCTAGTACTTATAGTGTATTAATTCGTGTTCAGAAGATACGAACAATCAAGAAAGATATAAACAAGGTCAAGATATCAATTAATACGGTCCATGCTACGTACAAGCGGGTAGCATTTCGGCTAGAAACGGTGACCCTGACGGGTGGTAAAAGAACAATAAGACCCGGGTGACTCGGGATGGCAGGGAAACCAAATGCTCGCACACCAACTGAAGAAATCGCCTGAGGATTTGGGTATACTTGGGGTCAAACATGGCTAAAACCACATGCTACTTCCACAAGAAGTCCCTTAGGTCATTACAGTAAGGCTGGGTCAGTTTGAATCATGATAAAACGCATAAATCATAATAAGGAGAAAGAAATATGCACCATGCATATGAGTACAGAATTAACTGATTAAACATGCTATCAAATCTAAGAAATAGTCAAGGATCCATTACAATAATATCTTACAGTCATCGATTACCCTGGACATGCAAGTATGCTAATATTCAAAACTATACGTTCCAAGAGTTGGATATCATGTTTGTTTCTACACGTGGTGCATTATGAAGGTGGGGATACTCGAAACCCTAAGTTTGAATAGCACGACAATCACCACACTCCACATGCCTCTAGGTAAATCAGAAGTTGTAAAACAGTTGAAACCAAGTTAGGTAATGTCCAAGTGTAAGGTACCTCCTAATTCTAGGGCTTCAATCCCTTAACGAGGAGGGGCCAATTATAACGGGTTAGAATAAGTTCAAGAACCTCAAATGCCCTCAACATGGTCTTCCGGTTGTCCAAAACCCATCCATAGGGTGGAATACTGGGCCTTAAAATCAATTAGAGCATGTAGCACGTTAGGTAACATGCAAGGAATCCATAGATTTAATGATTTTTCACTACCACTAGAACAAGGATTCCTTGTTGGGGATTTGTATAGTTGAGGATTTCACATTGATATTTGTGTGTATCGATGTATATAACTAAGAAAAATAGGATTTAGTGTGCAAATCCACTTAAGTGGGGATTTTCAAATCTTAAATTTGAAAATCCTAACAAATGAAGATTTTCATTCTTCCAAATTCCCAAGAATTTACAATTGCTAAACATGGATTCACCACAACTTAAGGGAAACTAAAAATATTTTCCCTAAAGATTTGGTTGCCAAACGTGACCTTAACGGTCAACTTAATCAATATCTAAATGTACCAGGGAGTTTGGGGGTAATCCAGATTTAGATCAGAAGTAAAAAGGGTTCAAAAGTGGGTCTGTGGTGCTCTGGGTCCTCACTCTATCGAGTAGATAGCTCACTCGAGCAAGTGGGTCTCATTGGTTATGGCCTGGGATCCTCATTCGAGCGGGTAGATTACTCACTTGAGCGAGTGGCCTCTCTGGTTGAGGTCGAGGATTCCCTAGGTCCTCGCTCGAGTGAGAAGACCTTCTGGCTTGGTTCAGGTAGTTTCATTTAGGGGATTTTGGTTCATCCCTTTTTGCAATCTTTGGAGACATTTGAAACCCCGAATTGTCCCATATGTTTAACATAGTGTTTGACAAGATTAAACCTTCCAAAAACATTATTAGATCTAGAATTACACATCATTTAACCATTGGAATAAAAATTCAAGAATCAAGTGAAACATTTCAAGTATGCTATCATAATCAAATTGGATACTTGCCTCGCTAAAAAAAAACAACCTTAAGATACTCTCCAACACCCTAACACTTAGCTAGAATCTCCTCTAAGAAAACCCATAAAAGCTCACCTAAAAATCACCTAAAAATCAAGAACCAAACTGCCATTGGAACCAAGATATGCATGTGACATATGGTGAATAATTTGGGCTCTAGATCATGAAAACTATCACATCCCAAAATTGGGTATCCATTAAGATTCCAATTTTATGATGTGACTAGTGTAGGATTTGAACAAATAGATAATTTTCCCGCACTAACCCGCAGGATATCACGTGTGAGAAAATCAGAATAACTAAAAACTTTCCTACGGAAGCATTTAAATATTAACACCATTTATTTATTAACAGGTAATAGCAGAGCATAAGTATCTTAGAACATTTACAACCAATTAGTCTTGAATATTTACAGATATGATATATAATTACAAAGTTTGAAACATTCTTTTGACTACTCATCACACCATCTGCAAAACTTTTCACAATCCTCCAAAACACTCTTATAGTCATGATGGTAGTCACACAAGTCCAGATTATACGATCTCATCGGAAGTGGACTCACCTAATGTTGTATTGCCCTCTTGGAACGTCTCAGTTCCTGGTGAGTTGGCTGAAACTCCTATAACGTTGAAACTCTTGTAACGTTAAACGTTACATCAGTACAACTGAGCAAGTAAACTGAATTAAATAAATAGATAATCAGTAATCAAATTTGAACGTACAAGTAATATCTAAGATCACATAATTGAAATAACAAAATACTGAAAAACCGAAAATAGCTGAAGGCAATACCACATTTGCTAATGATCAGAATACAAAGCAATGGGTACCATGTAGAGCTGCACAAAAATAACCGTAATCCGCCAACCCGCCCGCTCCGCTCCGCCCCGCCCCGCTACAAGTGGATATACATCAAAACCGCCTTTAGGCGGGCAGAGCGGTTTCAATCCGTACTAATGAGCGGGCGGTTACGGTTTCACATTTAAGTAGGTGGTTTCAAACCGCCCCGCCCGCTCATTATTAAAATAAAAAAAAAAAAAAACAACTCTTCATCTATTCTTCAAAGACTTCACGTATTTTTCAAAAAATATATGGTTGCTAAAAGAATGCTTCATATTCACAATTAGATTTTTGACTTTTGGACGTTAGATTATATAAGTGATTGTATTTTTTAATTTTGGTGATGCCTTTGGACTTTAATTTTACATTAATATACTTAGTTGAATTTTTTTTTATTACTGATTATTGACTTTTATTAAAAATCATGTTTAATTTTTATTCGTTATGTTAAGTACTTTGAAACTTTAGTTACATTCTATTAAAAATAAAAAAATAAAAAAAAATAAAAAAGAGAGAGATAGGTACAAATACCAAACCGCCCAACATGCCGCCCAAGTCGCCCGCTAAAAAAACCGCCCAAACCTCCTATACTTTGAGCAGTTACAGTTTCTATTTTTTACAAACCGTCATAAAACAAAACCGCCTAAACCGCCCAATAACCGCTCAAGCCGCCCGCCGTGCACCCCTGGTACCATGTATATCAGATGATGGTCACAACATAAACAAAGTAAAGTGGTACCGGGTGTAATAAACTCCAACAGATATGACTAACTGCAGCTAGTGACGGAACATAATAGTCCTTCATTCCCCACGTGTTGATTCAGAAGGACCGAGCTATGTGGTGCCAAAACATTATACTAATATATAGATAATTGTACGAAGAAACATTTTAGAATGACAATTCAAAACATATATCATGTATACACAATTTCACAGAATATCAGATAAATTCTGATTAAATTTAAAAATACAGAATATGACTAATAAAGTCATAATATTAAGAATCTAATGATTTATTTCAAATAAACCATAATATTGATAAAAATCCAAAATATAAATTAATTATGATCAATAACTATAAACAAGCCTAATTTATGCTCAAGAATCATTAACTAGTCAAATAATACCGTTTAAATTAAAAATCACATTTTTAGAAAAATCTCAGGATTTTTTTTTTTAATGTGGCCAGTCATCCAGGTGGAACCCAGGTCGGACCCCTTCAAAGAATTTTCAAAAACTTCAAGTCCCAGTTAACAAAATTTTTTCTGAAGCTGTTTGGGTTCTGCCCTGTGTGGCGGGTCAACCCCAGGACAGGACTTGGTCGACCGGGTACACAAAAAACTGAACCCAGTTTTGGGTTCTTCTCTGTTTTGAGCAAAAATTGTTTCTTTTCAATTCCAATCATCTATAACATTCAAAACCTATTTATGTTACTCAAAACTAATACCCAATGCATTAAAAACCATTCAAATTCTAAAATCACAAATTTGACATACTAAGTTCTATTAAACAGAAAGTTACAGAATGTCCATTAAAAGATTGAAATTTAACTTGATTGAAATCAAAGTTTACTTGCCTTTAATTGGGCTTTATCAACCAGAAAAAGTTCTGGCTCTGAAAACTTCCAAAAGATAAGCAATAGAGAGGAGACAGTTGTATATGATGAGAAGAAGAAGAAGAAGAATAACTAGTAGGAAGAAGATGAAGAGAATGAATGTCATGATTCAACAAGGAAAAAGAAGAGAGCATAATTTGAATCTTCCTTTCTTCTTTTACATGAAATTGAAATCAAGCCTCATCATCTTCGTTAACCGTTCAACACAAATCAGAAAGCATAATATATACAAATTAACCAACTGGAAGAGAGAAAGAAGTAACAAAAGGAAGAAGAGGAGATGAAGCATAATGGTATCAGCTTCTCAGCTTCTTTTCTCTTCCTCTCATCAGTAATTGTAAAACTAATAGATGAGTAACAAAAGAGGTGCCTGCTCCACTCATTTACCACTGTAGCAACAGTGGATTGGATAATTGAGAGAAAGAAATGAAATAAATGAAGAGAAACCAAGAAAGAACGAAATGATTTTCTTATTCATGCATGTTGACCTTATATGATATTATGGAAAAGTCTGTTTTTAAAGGTATCAAATCTCACCAGGAACTATCTCTAACGAATTCAAATGAAACCGAGCTAGAAGTAAAAATCGATCACCATTTAACCCGTTTTCTAATGAAACTGAAATCATCAAAAAATCCCATCATTGGAAAAATTTTCATAAAATCAGAATTACCATGAAAATACCATGTTATTCTTAAAATGGCATTTCTAATCAATATGGGTCCAAAACAAGAAATGTCCAACAAAATTACAGAAATCTATCGATATCAATAAATCCATATTATCTTACATATAATTAATCTAGCACATCAATCAAAATAATTAACAACTAATCATGCTTAATTAACAATTAAACATAATTAATTAAATATAAACTTATTCTAAAAATAAGGATCTCACATTCTCCCCACCTAAGAACATTTGGTCCTCCAAATGTAAATTTACCTTATAAAATAAGTAGGGATACTTCTTCAGAACTTGATCTTTATTCTTCCAAGTAGCTTCTTCAAGTGAATGATTATCCCAGAGCAACTGCACCCAATAAATAGTTTTGTAATGCAACACTTGTTCTTTAGTGTCTAGAATTTTCACAGGTTTCTCTTCATAAGTTGCATCCTCTTTAATTTGTAGAGGCTCATGCTGAATCACTTGGGAAGGATCTGGCATATACTTTCTCAGCATAGGTACATGAAAAATATCATGAATACCGGATAGCTCTACTGGTAAGACCAATTTATAAGCTACATCATTGATCTTTGATTTAATCTTGAATGGTCCAACGTACCTTGGTGACAATTTACCTCTCTTTCTAAACCTCAATATTCCTCTCATGGGTGAAACTTTCAAAAATACCATATCTCCAACTTCAAATTCTAATTCTCTTCTTCTATTATCAGCATAACTTTTATGTCTCCTCCTGGCTATTTTCAAACTTTCTTCCACTTGTTTCACTTTCTCACTGGTATTATTGATTATTGAAGGACCGTGAAAACTACGAACACCAACTTCTTCCTAACACAATGGTGTTATACATCTTTGACCATACAAAGCTTCATATGGAGCCATGCCCAAACTGGAATGGTAATTGTTATTATAAGAAAATTCACACAATTATATATAATTATCCCATGAACCTTTAAAATCCAACACAAAGGCTCTCAACATATCTTCCAATGTTTGATTAGTCCTTTCAGTATGCCCATCTGTTTGAGGATGATATGCTGTACTAAAATTCAGCCTTGCTCCCATTGATTCTTGCAAAGTGATCCAAAATCTCAAAACAAATCTACTATCCCTGTCTGAAACAATAGAATGTGGAACTCCAATGCAATTTCACTATTTGGGAATTATACAATTCAACCATATAATCCATCCTCTTACCAGTCTGAAAAGGTATAAAATGTGCAACCTTGGTCTATTTATCAACAATGACCCAGATAGCATCATGTCCTTTCTGTGTTATGGGCAATCCAGAAATAAAATCCATAGTAATATGTTCCCATTTCCACTTTGGTAACTTCAACTAATGTAATATTAATCCAGGAAGCTTCTTATATTCTACCTTAACTTCTTGTCACATTAAACGCTGGGAAACAAATCATGCAATTTCTCCCTTCATATTATTCCATAAAAAATGATTCTTCAAATTTTGATACATTTTGGTACTTTCAGGATGCATAGCACATTTTGCATGATGTACTTCTATCATTTTTTAATTGTTCTATATTCGGAACACATAATCTATCATGAAAATAT
Source organism: Umbellularia californica (assembly GCA_028538565.1). Classification (NCBI taxonomy): domain Eukaryota; kingdom Viridiplantae; phylum Streptophyta; class Magnoliopsida; order Laurales; family Lauraceae; genus Umbellularia; species Umbellularia californica. The sequence goes on along the minus strand of JAPQWN010000005.1, from coordinate 33,423,550 downwards.
AATGCATCATCTATCACCTGAAAATCTGGTCTATCAAAGATATGATAAAAAATCTTAATAAACTCTGGATCCTGCTGCTGCTTTTCTTTAATCTGTTGAAAAATCAAAGGTTTAAACACAGACATAGCAGTTAACATTTTTCTCTGGCTAAAAATATGAAGATTCATATCGAAATCTCTGAACTATTCTAGCAAAGTCCATTCTCCTTGCATACTAGCTATCATCACCAACTTCCTGCTAAGAGCATCAGCTACAATATTACCCTTGCCTGGATGGTACTTGATAGGAAAATCATAATCTTTAATGTACTCCGTCGATCTTCTTTGCCTCATATTTAGTTCATTCTGAGAGAAAATACATTACAAACTTCTACGATCTGAATGAACATCGAATTTTTCTCCATAAAGATAATGCCTCCAAATTTTCAATGCAAATACTATAGTTGCAAGTTCCGAATCATGAGTAGCATAGTTCTTTTCATGGTCTCTCAACAGCCTAGAACCATATGCCACCACTTGACTGTTGGAAGTAGGTGGGCCTCGTAGATAGGTTTTCAAAAAATTTTGACCCACTTGACTCAGGGATCAAGTACCCAGAAGGCCATAAACCACATCCAGGATGCAATCCCTCCGTCTCATCAATCATGTACAGCAATAATCTCTATCTAAAAGATAGAAATCAACAACACCATGCAACCAAAACAATCCACAACATCCAATGAAATAGTTTATACCTTTGGAGCCCGGTAGTGCTCTAATGGAGAAGAAGACTATTAGCTTTAACAAGAACTCTTCTTGTAGCAAATTAGGATTTCCAAGACCTTGTTGTCTTCCACGCTATAACCCACTATTAGATCTCTTTTTTCAAGAAGATTGGTGGAAACTTCAAGAGAAAACCCAACTAGAAATTCCAAGGAACTAGAAGAGAGAAAGAGAGGAGAGAAAATTGTGCAACTCTTGCACAAAGGGGGTCTTGGGCATGGACTCCTTGTATGGGACGTCCGGGGGGGGGGGGGGGGGGGGGGTGCTTCCCATATTTATAGCCTTTAAGCAACCCCTATTACTAATTAAAATAGAAGTCTAACTTTCATTACAAATTAGTAACTTTCTCCTTTCTAATTATCATAGAAGTCTCACTCCCACAACAATTAATAACTTATTATTATCACTATTAGAAGTCCTACTTCAAATAGAAATAGTAACTTTCTAATTCCTTCATTTTAGAGTTCAAGTAGGATTATCTTTCTAATAACTTGAGCTAGTGTGGAGACCACTAGGGATTCCATAGAAAGCTGACTCCAACTGGGTCACTGCGACCTCACATCTCATGTGCAATCCGGGCCCATAGTTAATTGCAAATAATACCATATATAAATGCAGTTGCACTCTAATCTTAGGAATAAATCACAAAGAAGACCTTAAACTTCCCAATTACCACAAGTAGGCCCTTATCAATATCCATGGATCAATTGGATCAAATCTGTCCCTTCAAATCTTAGATCCACATCTTATTATCCTTGAACCCCAATTAATCGCAGTGATTATCAGTACCATCCAATTAACTCTTAATCGAGATGGGTGCGCACTTACTAATGACAAATCCATTAATTGGCACAAGGGGATAATATAGATAGAATCCATCTTGAGCATTGGATGTTCTCACAGTCCTATTACCACGTACCCAAGACACCGAGATGTTGACCTACAATTGGCATCACTCATTGGTGACTCAAAGCAAATAAATAGATAGAAACTTGAGTTCATCAATATCTCAGGATTGAAAGCCTATTGCTAGGGAATTATGAGAGCAGACCTTAAAATCGAGACAATATTCTATAAGGTGCTTCTTATGGTCCTTCAATACATCCAATGTACTAACTTATGATCCAGAATCTCACATTCTGATGATCGAGATAAATCACACTATCTCATAGCGATCAAAGTGCTACAACCTTAGCAAATGAGATGCCCAGTCTCATCACTAATTGTGATGATATATAAGTATAAGATTTATGACACATGTCTCCCGTATATAGATCTCATCCACACATATATATCATATATAATATACTAATGGGACTCGGTTCATCTCATGAACCATCATGTCATGTGTATTGGTTATGTGCATAAATTAATAAAACACCATTCATATCATGAAAGGAAAGCATGACTTTATTGATAAATGAAGAAATTAATCAATTTATTACATCATCTGATAGATTGAGTCCATACAATCTAACAATCTCCCACTTGGGCTTAATGCCAGTCAGAGTTACATCTCATGCCCATCCCATCTACATGCTGCTTAAAGACTTTGGTAGTCAAGGGCTTAGTAAATGGATCTGCAAGATTGTCTGCAGAGCCTATTTTGGTAATAGGAATATCACCTCTCTATACAATCTCTCTGACCAAGTGATATTTCCTCTATACATGCTTTTGGCTTTTATGGCTTCTGGGCTCCTTGGACTGAGCGACTGCCCCGCTGCTGTCATAGTAAACTGTGAGTTGCTGTCGTGCCAAAGGTACTACCCCAAGTTCCATAAGGAATCTCTTGAGCCATATTGCTTCTTTAGCTGCTTCACAAGCCGCTACATATTCAGCCTCCGAGGTGGAGTCAGCGGTACATTCCTGTTTAATACTCCTCCAGCTGATAGCTTTGCCACCAAGCTTAAACACATAACGAGAGGTGAATTTCCTAGAATCCTTATCTGACATAAAGTCAGAATCTGTGTATCCGACCGGAATTAACTCATCACTGCTATAAATCAACATGTAATCTGTAGTCCTTCTCAAGTATTTGAGAATACACTTTACAGAATGTTCAGGTCCTAGGTTAGACTGATATTTGTTGACTAAGCCCACTGCATGACAGAGATCCGGTCTAGTACATAACATAGCATACATGAGGCTACCAACAGCCGAAGCGTATGGTATCGACCTCATCTGCTCCTTTTCCTCAGGTGTCTTGGGACACTGATCCTTGGAAAGGTGCACTCTATGCTTGAAAGGTGTAATACCCTTCTTGGAGTCTTGCATAGCAAACCGTACCAGTACCTTATCTATATATGTAGCTTGGGATAAGCCAATCATCCTATTTTTCCGATCTCGATGGAATTTGATCCCTAAGATGTAGCTAGCTTCTCCCAAGTCCTTCATATCAAAAGTTTTGGCCAACCAAACTTTCACTGTTGACAACATTCCTATTTTCTGAGGAGAAGGATGTCATTGACATATAAAACCAGAAAAACTACCTTGTCACCTTCACTTTTCATGTACACATATGACTCGTCTGAATTTTGACAAAAACTAAATGACTTGATTTCCTGGTCAAAATGGATGTTCCAACTTCGGGATGCCTACTTCAGTTCATAAATAGACTTCTGCAGCTTGCAAACGTTTTGCTTTTGGTTTTTTGCTACAAAACCATTTGGCTGCACCATATAGATGTCTTCCTCAAGATGACCACTGAGAAATGCCGTCTTGACATCCATTTGCCAAATCTCGTAATTGAGATGAGCCGCAATGGATAAGAGTATCCGGATGGACTTGAGCATGGCTACCGGCGAGAAGGTTTTCTCATAATCGATTCCCTCTTTCTGAGTATACCCTTTTGCAACAAGCCTGGCCTTAAAGGTCTACAGTCTACCATCTGGTCATCTTTTTCTCTTGTAGACCCACTTGCACCCAATAGGTTTAATATTGGCAGGCAAGTCCACAAGTGTCCAGACCTGATTGGAGTACATAGACTCCATCTCAGTTTTCATAGCATCTTACTAACGTCCCGAATCTATGTCATTAATTGCTTCATCATAGTTACAGGGATCTTTTTCCGGTTCTTCCGAGACTGCCTCATAAGACTCTCCCAAGAACGAGAACCTGTCAGGGGGTCTGACAATCCTCCCACTACGACGAGGCACTAGTGTAACTATTGGTTCAGGTTAGGGAGGTTCTTCCTTAAGTTCGGTCATTTTTGGATTTGGAATTGATTGCTCTTGAATCTCTTCCAAGATCACCTTTTCTAAAGATTTCCGGTCTATCATATAATCTTCCTCCAGAAAAACCGCATTAGTGCTCACTAGCACTTTCTGCTCTTTGAGATTATAGAATAACCAACCTTTAGTTTCTTTAAGATATCCTACAAACGTGCATACTTTCGACTTTGTTTCCAACTTATCTGTCTTAACCTTTAGCACGTGTACCGGACAATCCCAAATGTGTAAATGTTGTAAACTAGGCTTTCGCCCGGACCATAACTCCGTGGGAGTCTTAGGTATAGACTTAGATGGTACGAGGTTTAGTATGTACATCGCAGTATCCAAGGCGTATCCCCAAAAGGATATAGGTAATCCTGAGAAACTCAGCATAGACCTGATTATATCTAAAAGAGTCTGGTTCCTTCTTTCCGCTACTCCAATCTGTTGAGGCATACCCGGAGCAGACAACTGGGATATAATCCCATTCTTTGATAAGTATCCCATAAAATCAGCAGAGAGATATTCCCCTCCTCAATCTGATCGAAGAGTCTTGATACTTTTACCTAATTGCTTTTTCGCATCCGCACGAAACTCTTGGAACTTTTCAAAGGCCTCGGACTTGCGGTGCATAAGGTATATGTACCCATATCTTGAGTAATCATCTGTGAAAGTGATAAAGTACTCATATCCTCCTCTGACTCTTACATTAATGGGTCCACACACATCAGTATGACTAATTCTAATAAATCTTTGGTTCTATTGCCCTTAGATGAAAATGGGTTTTTTGGTCATTTTGCCTTCCAGACAGGACTCGCAGACAGGCATTGGTTCTACCACCAATGAAGGCAAGATACCATCTTTCACTAGCCTATTAATCCTATTTAGGTTTATATGACCTAGCCTCAAGTGCCAAAGTTTTGTTGTATTAGATGAAAGTGACTTCCTCTTTAATGATGATCTATTAATTGTTTCAGTATCATGTATCTCATACATCGTGAGAGTTAACAAATAAAGTCATTGGTTACCTTGCCAGAATATATAAAAGTACCATTCCTCTTTATGACAACTTTAGTACCAAAAGTAATAGAATAAATTTTATTCACCAAACTAGAAACTGAAATTAAATTCCGCTGTAAAGATGGTACATATAATGTATCGGACAAAACCAATTTATTATTTGAAAAACATAAAGTAATAACTCCCACTTAACAGCCTTCGCCTTAGCGTCAGATCCTAGGTTGACAATGATTTCTCCGTCACTAAGCCTCCTGGTTTCCCTGAACCCCTGCAACGTATTACATATGAGATTAGTTGCCCCGGAGTCCACACACCAAGATTCTGAAGTACCAGTTGCAAAACTAACTTAAGAAATAAGCGACTCAATCATACCCAAGGTGTTCTTCTTAAACAGATATTCCGGACAATTCATTTTCCAATGTCCTATCATACCACAATAGAAACACTTTCTTTTTGTCCCCAAACCCTTAGCCTTGGCCATGCACCACCATTAGGACCATTCTCCACCTTAGGACCCTTCGGAACTTATTTCCTTTTGCCTTTCTGCCCTTTGCCTTTCGGCTTGGACTTGGCAACTGACTTTTCTGTCATTAAGGCAGTTAGCTTCTTCTTCATAATCCCTTTAGTCACTACTAGTTGGCTAGACAGCTCAGCCAGAGTCAAATTCATCTTATTCATATTATAATTGACCTTGAAATTGTTGAATGACCCTGGCGGGGACTCAAGGATTATGTCGATCTGTGATTCTGCATCAATTGCAGCTCTCAGTATATCTAACTCATTTAACGAGTCCATCATCTTCAGCATGTGTTCCTATACTGGTGTGCCATCTTGGTACTTATAAGCACCCTCATAGCAGCCTGTCTAGTAGGCCTGCCCTGTTCCACAAACATCTCCTTTAAGTTTGATATAATATCATATGCAGTCTTATAGGATTGATGTTGGTGTTGCAAAACACTAGACACGGATGCCTGAATGTAACATCTGGCCATCTCTTCGTCTTTGGCCCATTTGGTGTAAAGTTCATTTTCTTCTTCTGATGCATTCGGGCTAGGCTCATCAAAGGGGGGGGGGGGTGGTTTGGTAAGGACATATTTATATCCTGAAGCAGTCAGGACAATATCCAGGTTCCGTTTCCAGTCTACATACTTGGATCCCACCAACTTATTCTGGTTGAGGATGGTCGCAATTGGATTGAAAGTGCTTGAATTCATGCTTGAAATACTGTAGCACATAACCATACATTCAATTAATGAATTTAAATGACATTAGGGTTTAGTATTCTACCAAATTTATGTGGGAATCCCCATAACCACCAAATTTAGAATACATCGGAATCCCAATCCCTTGGGGTATGCCTCCTTTGTGTCACGACCCCAAACCCGCGGTCCGTGAAGTAATAATTATATTTCTCCCAAGATCCGCGTGTGTGAGGATTACAAATTCCAACACACTCTAAATATTTAGCGGAAGCTTTCATGGTGTTGCGACTCGGAGTCCGTGGCCATTGGATTCCACACCGCACTCAACCCAAGCATTTATTAACCTTATCAATGATCCATCTCAGACTGGAATAAACCATCACAATAAAAGTACAGAGCTGACAGTAACAGGGTATTACATTCCCATATATGTTCAAGTTACAAATAACAATGTGTATTAATTACAAATCCCAAGAAAAAGGCTAATAGAAGCCATACCAAAAACAAGCTAATGATCACTACCCCATATATGACATAATTCCTATGTCAAGCTCAATGTCTACATGACATAGCCGACCAACAACCTGTAAGCTTATGGCTCCACAGCCAACACGTGCACTCATCTCGGGTGAAGAAGTCTGAACCTGAGTGCCAAAGTAGTGGGTCAGACATGACGGTCTGGCAGGTGGGTGAAAAGATATAACAATATACTGAACGATAAACATGTAATAAATCATGCTGTCTGATCAAAGTTGTACATAATTACAAATGTATAGGAAATCATGAATATCTGACAAAATCCTGTATTCATATAAAACGGGTATGAAATATAAACATTTGACAAAACATATATCCCTTTAAAGCATGTATAAAATATGAACATTTCACAAATCGGGAACTCATTTAAAACATGTAAAAATAATGCATCATTTACTAAGAAAAGACATGATTAATATAAAGCAGTAAGGGTATCAAGGATCAGGAACTATCAAGATGGCAACTACAGGAAGTTAAATCCTCTATCACCGAGGTGATAAGAGCAAGCATATCAAGGCGTTGGCCTTAGTCACCGAAGTGAGGAGGTTCAACGAAATTACATATACATATATATACTGTACGGGACGGGACCACGGTGGCAAACCGGGCATCGGGAATCACGGTAGCAAACCGGATATCGGGAACCACGGGAGCGAGCCAGGTATCGGGATGGGACCACGGTTATTAAACCGAGTATCGGGATCCATGCTGCAGCTGGCGGGACAAGAAGGGATCTCCAAGTCGGCAGATCAGACCGACAAGGTCATCCAAGCTTAGTGGTGCCGACTCATAGGTTATATGCAAGTAAACAAAATAATTACATGTAAGCATGTTCTCTTTTTGGGCTCATGGGCTCACACTACAAAGCTCTGGCCCCATATTGCCTCAAGGCTTTACAGTTCAGGGTTCATATGCAAGAAATCAGGTCAAATCATATAAGTCCAGACATGTACAAAATAAATCAAGTACAAGGCTATCACCGGGCAAGATGGGGGTACTCTAAGGCACAACTATCATATCAGGTCGGGCATGCATGTCAAGACTAGTAAAACAGTACGAGTAGACTTTCAATGTTTTCGAGATTGATAGATAACAAATCATAATTTTCGGGAATAAAAAGGTGAGGTACCCTTTCGAAATGTCGGGACAGTGTCAGGGTCAAAACTAATTCAAGTGAATAGGGATCCCGTATGTCTACTTTGAATTTACTTGGTACTCTTTGAATATAAAGACATTCCGGGCTCCTTAGGCACTTGGAAGTTTCCGAAACTTCAATGAATTCTTGTGATTGTAGTCTCTTTCTCAACCGAGCTTCAAACAACGGTTATAAGTCTTCTCATCACGATAAGGATGTTAACAAACCTCCCTCCATAGCTAGGATATTTTATTTTTGCTTCCAGAGTGTCGCGACCCCGGACCGGGTTCGGGAACCAAATCCGGGATCGGGACTAGTGTAATGAAATGAGATAAGTAACATAAATTATCATTGGTATGGTTGATGCCCAAGCGTACACGGGTAGATAAAAGAACACATATCGCCCGTGCACGTGATTTCCCACAGGTGTCCGCGGTGAGGATTTTCCAACACCCTTAATCATTTTGTAAAAATTGCGGAAGCGTATGGCAAATCGAGCATGTAAATCATTTCCATAATAACGAGACTGTTTGCATTTAAATAACAAGTATCAGATTGAGCAATGTTCTAAAGCGTAACCCAAAAATATTGTTAAAGCTAGAACATAAATCATTTAATTACAATTCCGAAAATAAGAGGCCAACAAAGGCCAATAAACAAAACAATATCCACCAAAAACTATCAATAACTATCCCCCCAAAATGTCACGCAACTCTCGAGGCGACCGGATGTTTAAACAACATCATCGGCGCGCCACTCTACTAGCTGCTGCGGTTCTCCAACCGCCTCCTCTGGCTCCTCCTCGGGGAAACTAACAACGGGACCTGAGTACCAAAGCAAAAGGGGTCAGACACGACGGTCTGGCAGGTGGATAAAAAATATAAACATTTAATGATAAAACCTTTACCTTGGAAAACATTTAAACCTATCTAAATAATACTTTCATGTAGTAAATGCATCATTTGGTTAAAACATATATGCAAGGTAAAACAGATAGAGGTAACCAAAGAATACAGGAGACAAGCAAGATGGCAACCACACAAAGCTAAATCCTCTATCACCGAAGTGATAGAGCAAGTAAGTGAAGGCGTTGACCTCAGTCATCGAAGTGAGGAGGTACAACGAAATACATATATACTATATACTATATACAAGACATGACCACGGTAGCGAGCCGGGCATCAAGAACCACAGTAGCAATCTACGGTGTCAGGACAAGACCACGGTTAAATAACCGGGTAGCAAGATCCAAACTGCAGCTAGCGGGACAAGAGGGGGATCACCTAGTCAGTAGATCAGACTAACAAGGTATCCAAGCTTAGTGGTGCCGACTCAAAGGTCAAAACATGGAAATCAAGACATGTGTAAAATCAATCAAGTACAAGACTATATTCGGCAAGACATGGGTGCTCGAGGGCACAATTAACATATCTGGTCAGGCATGCATGTCAAGGCTAGCAAAACAGTACGAGTATGCTTTCAAGGTTTTCGGGATGGATAGATCCCAAATCATCAATTTCGAGAATAACAAGGTAAAGTACCCCTTTGGAAATGTCAAGACAGTGTCGGGTTAAAACTAATCCAAGTGAATAGGGATCCCGTATGCTTAGCTTACAATTGCTTGATACTCTTTGAGTTTGAAGGCATTCCGGGCTCCTTAGGCGTTTGGAGATTTCCAAAACTTCAATGAATTCTTGTGATTATGGTTTCTTTCTCATTCAAGCTTCAAACAACGGTTATGAGTCTTCTCATCACGATGGGAACGTTAACCAACCTCCCTCCATAGCTAGGATATTTCCTCGTTGCCTCCAAAGTGGCCCCAGATGAACAGTATACATCGCTCGAGCGGACATGGAGTTCGCTCGAGCGATGTACTCTCTGGAATGGCTTTCTGGGAGGGTTCGCTCGAGCGGACATGGAGTTCGCACGAGCGGACCTGCTCAGTTTAGGACGGCACGGGCGAACGATTTGTGCACTCGAGCCAACTATTCTCTGGATGGCTGTTGGAGGAGTTCGCTCGAGCGGACATGGGGTTCGCACGAGCGGACAACTCTCTGGAATGGCACGAACCCTTTCCTGGGCAGTTCGCTCGAGCGAACTGACCAGAACTGGTTTCGTGGACAGCTCTTTACTCCATTCTCCTTCTCTTACAAATCCACATTTCTTGAGGTTCTATCATACACCAAAGAGGGCATGTAGCACCTCAACATCCTCTTCAAAACTCCATCAAAACTTCTCACAACCTCCACAAATGATCCATTCATTTATACATTTTCTTATTCAATCAAAAGGAGAAAGACCTAACCACAATTACATAGATTCATTCAAGTTTTTAAGCACAAGATAAAACAAAGGCTATCAATCATATTTCAAGACAATAAATGGGCTCAACAATCCCTTTTCAAAACATTAAAAACCACATTGAATGCAAGTAAAAACCCATCATAAATGATACAATAAATCCAAACATTTGATCATGGAAATCACTTTAAAACTAAACATCCACTTGCCTCAAGGTCTCTAATCAAGAAATCCAAGCTCTAATCCACACTTCCAAGCCAAACACCAAGCTACACCAAAAACCCCAAAAACAAACCCTAAAATGGGTCAAACCAAGAAACAAGAAGAAGAAACTCACAATAATAGAAATAGAGCTCCTCTATGGCTAGGAGATTACAAATCTAAAAGAATAGGAGGGAAAACTCACTTGGAAGCTCCTCAAATGGACAAAGCTAGCTCAAAGAAGGTCTTAGGATGGAGGTCTTCCTTCAAAAGTTGTATCAATGGAGATCTCTAGAAGAGAGGAAGAAGATGATGGCTTATATTTCTTGATTGGGACAAGGTGGGTGGTGCTTGATGGTGGAGTAGCAAGAAGAAGAAGAGAAGAAAGCCAAGAAACCCTAGGTTGAGTTGTGCTAGTGCTGGAAAAAGGAAATGAAGAGAGAAGGGTTTCTATTTAAAGGCAATGGGTGTGGGCTCCACCACTAGGAAAGCTCTTTGGGCTGAAATCGCTAATTTCGGGATCTCGAATGAAGTCGATGAAGAAGAGAAAAGTGACCACCGAAATATCTAGTTTTCAAAAAGTACATGTTTCGCGGGTTTCGGGAATATCTAGTTTTGGGTACAGATTTCATGTAAAAAGACCGTTCTGCCCTCAATGCAAGAAAATCGGGTTTCGGGGTTCCGGACGGGTACGGGCTCAACATGAAAGTTGGGCTCAACATGAAAGTTGTAAGGATCGATAAAATAAGTAAAACGGGATCAAGATAAGAATTAGGGAAAAACAATTAACCTCCAAAAGCAAGCAAGACTATTAAAAGGAAACCCCCAAAGGTCCCACTAGACACAAGACACTAAAAATTCCCCAAAGCTATCAAGAACTATACTAATCCAAGCTTAGTCAAAACCACTAATCAAGCTTAACACTAACACATAACTTAATTAGCACTAATCGAGTCACTCGGGTCGGGGTCTTACACAGAGTGGCCTCGGATGAACAGTACATGTCGCTCGAGCGGACATGGGGTTCGCTTGAGCGAAGTGCTCTCTGGAATGGCCTTCTGGGAGGGTTCGCTCGAGCGGACCTACCCAGTTCAGGATGGCACGAGCGAAGCACCAATTCGCTCGATCCAACCCCTCTCTGGATGGCTGCTGGGAGAGTTCGCTCGAGCGGACACTGGGTTCGCACGAGCGAACAGCTCTCTGGAATGGTACGAACCCGTTCCTGGGCAGTTCGCTTGAGCGAACTGTCCAGAACTGGTTTCGTGGACAGCTCTTTTCTCCATTCTCCTTCTCTTACAAACCCGCTTTCTTGGGGTTCCATTATACACCAATGGAGGGCATGTAAGCACCTCAACATCATTTCCAAAGCTCCATCAAAACTCCTCACAACATCCATAAACAATCCATTCATTCATACATTTCCACATTCATTCACAAAGAGAAAGATGTAACCACAATTACAAAGATTCGTTCAAGTCTTAGGCACAAGATAAAACAAAGGCTATCAATCATATTTCAAGACAATAAATGGCTCAACAACCCCTTTTCAAAAGCATTAAAATCATATTGAATGCAAGTAAAACCCATCATTAATGAGACAATAAATCCAAACATTTGATCATGGAAATCATTGAAAACTAAAACATCCACTTGCCTCAAGGTCTCTAACAAGAAAATCAAGCTTCTAATCAACTCTTCCAAGCCAAACTCCAAGCTACACAAAAACCCCCAAAACAAACCCTAAAATGGGTCAAACCAAGAAACAAGAAGAGATAACTCTCAATAATGAAAATGGAGCTTCCCAAATACTAGAAGAACACAAATCTAAGAGATTAGGGAGGAAGCTTACTTGTAGGTACTCCAAATGGGCAAGACTAGCTCAAAGAAGGCCTTAGAATGGAGATTTCTCTTCAAGGATTATATCAATGGAGAGCTTTAGTGGAGGAGAAGGAGATGATGACTTCCATCTTTCAATTTGAGCAAGGTGGGTGGATCTTTGATGGTGGAGAATCAAGAAGAAAGGAGAAAAGGGAAAAAGAGGAACCCTAGCTTTGTGTTGTGTTGGAAAAAGGGAAATGAAGAGAAGGGTTCTCTATTTAAAGCCAACGGGTGTGGGCTCCACCACTAGGAAACTCTTTAGAGGCTGAAAACACTAATCTCGGGACTTCGGATGAGTTCGACGAAGAAGGAAGAAATGATCACCGAAATATCTAGTTTCCAAAAAGTATATGTTTCGCGGGTTTTGGGGATATCAAGTTTTGGGTACAGATTTCATGTAAAAAGACTGTTTTACCCTCAATGCTAGAAAATCGGGTTTCGGGGTTCCGGACAGGTACGGGATAGGGATTAACAATATAAGTTAAATGGGATGAAAATACAATTTTTTTAGGAAATCAAAATAAATCCCAAGCTCACACAAAATTGCAATAAGAATCCCCAAAGGGTCCCACAAGTTAAGAAGGTTCCTAAAACTTTTCAAAACCAAAGAAAAGGGTAGTTAAACTAAGAAAGTTAAACAAACAACCATTAAAACCATTGAGAAAACTAAATCATGATTAAAACCACACTAAATCAGGAAATTAGGGGTCGGGTTCTCACACTTAGGGAGTGCGAATACCACCTAGATTGGTGCGGATCAAAGTTGGTCAAATTTAGGATTTAGACTAACTATCCATGATCCCCATCATTCATTATTATCTAGGTATCTTATACTAAATAATATATGACTCCCAATTAGTTTCGGTTTCTAAAATAAATGAGGCAAATCATTGGGGATACTACATCATTATTTTAGTTAAGTGTGACCCACCAACTAGCATTGTATGACAACCGTTGCTGGCAGCTCCTCCTTGGGGAGTGGCCCCCCCCTGTCTCACCAACACTATCCATAGGAGATCCAGATCCAGTAACTAGACAAATAAAAGCCTTCCGTGGGGAACAACCATTCTCAAGATGGCGCGAGGCAAATACTTTCCTTACAATTGACCTATGGGGAAAAACCATGGGGATTTCTAATATAAATACCCCGCTCCCACTTAATTTTTAGAATTGATGATTTTCTTATAGGTATATGGGCCTGCATATATAGACATCAAATCATCTCATGATATGATCAATGATTGGTTCCAAGTCAAGTTATTTTAAGGAAAGTCCAGTTTCTAAGACTAGTGTTACCAATGGATCCATCTCATGGGTGCACCAACATTAATTAGAACTCTTTCCAAAAATTAATTTGATATGACCAATTTTGGAAAATGCTATGTTTGGATAATATTTGGAAACTTTCTAAAACAAACATTCATCCATAAATAGAAAGTGCTAAAATTATAAACTAGTCATCTCCTCCACATGGCCTGTGAGAACCCGACCTCTAATTTCCTGGTTTAGTGTGGTTTTAATCGTGATTTAGTTTTCTTAGTGGTTTTAGTGGTTGTTTGTTTAACTTTCTTAGTTTTACTACCATTTTCCTTGGTTTTGAAAAGTTTTGGGAACCTTCTTAACTTGTGGGACCCTTTGGGGGTTCTTATTGAGATTTTGTGTGAACTTGGGATTTATTTTGATTTCCAAAAAAATTTGTGTTTTCATCCCATTTTACTTATATTGTTAATCCCTACAACTTTCATGTTGGACTCGTCCTCGTTTGAAACTCCTAAACCCGACTTTTCTCAATTTGAGGGCAAAACAGTCTTTTCACCCAAAATCTGGACACGATTTTCAATGTCACCAAAACCCGCAAAATATATACTTTTTGGAAACTAGAAATTTTGTTGATCAACTTTGTCTTCTTCGTCGAATCCATTTGAGGTCCCGAAATGCATGTTTTTAGCCCGACTAGTACTTTAAGTGGTGGGACCCATCTCCCCTTTGTTATAAAAGGAACCCACCTCTTCTCTTCTCTTCTTCCTTGATCTAATTTCTAAGAGAGGAGCAGCCCCAGCAGCCATGGCTTTCTCCATCTCTTTCTTGCTTTCTCCATCTCATAGCACCACCAAACCAATGCCAAACCAAGATTAGACTCTACCATCTTCATCCTCATCTCAAGAGCTACCCTTGGACACCATTTTTGAAGAAAACCAAGCTTTTCAAGATTTCCTTTGAGTAGCCTCTTGCTTTTTGAAGAACTTCCAAGTAAGGGATCCATGTAATCTTTTGGATTTGTGTTCTCCTAGCCTTTGAGAAACTTTGCTTTGATTATTGGAGATTTTCCTTTTGATTTGGTTTGGTTTTGCCATTTTAGGGTTTTATTTTGGGGGTTTTGCTCGTAGCTTGGACCTTGGCTTGGAAAGTTGGTTTAGTGCTTGGATTGCTTGTTAGAAGACTTAAGGCAAGTGGATGGAATGGATGTTTTAGTTTTCAATGATTTCCATGATCAATATATTGGATTTATTGTCTCATTAATGATGGGTTTTACTTGCATTCATGATGCTATTAAATGCTTTTGAAAAGGGTTGGTTAGCCCACTTATTGCTTGAAATGTGATTGTAGTTTTCATCTTATCTCTTGTTTAAGGCTTGAATGAATCCATGTGGTTGTGGTTATTATCTTCTCTCTTTTCTTGTGGTGGAATGTGGAAATGTATGGAGTTGTTTGGGTGGATCTTTGGTGGGAGGTTTGATGGAGATTGTATTAGGCTGGGTAGAGATTTGAATCTCCCATTGATTGATGTGAAGGAATGGGGCTCAAAGGACTTGAAATGAGAAGAGAAGAAGGGAAGAACAGAGCTGTCCCAAACTCAGTTCTGGACAGTTCGCTCGAGCGAACTTGACACTTCGCTCGAGCGAACCGCCCAGGAAAGGGTTCGTGCCATTCCCGAGAGTTGTTCGCTCGTGCGAACCCAGTGTCCGCTCGAGCGAACTCTCATAGTAGCCATCCAGAGAGTAGTTGGGTCGAGCGAACTGGTGCTTCGCTCGTGCCAACCTGAACCTGGGCAGGTTCGCTCAAGCGAACTTGGGTCCGCTTGAGCGAACCCTCCCAGAAACCATTCCAGACCCATCCGCTCGAGCGAACTGTAATGACCGCTCGAGCGATGAGTGCTGATTCACTGAGGACATGTATGGAGCTGAAGTAAAACATTTATATAATTGTGAGAAGTTCATGGGGAGCCCCGTTGTGTCAGAAGATTTATTAAGTGATGTATGAAGCCCGGATGAGAAAGAAACCATAATCACAAGATATCCATTGGAGTTTTGGAAATTCTCAAAGTGTATAGGGAACTCAGCATGTCTTCCAAATTCAAAGAGTACCAAGTTTTTATCTTATAAACATACGGGATCCCTATTCACCTTGAATTAGCTTTAAACCCCGATTCTGTCCCGATATTTCGAAAGCTTGTTCACCTTTTTATTCCCGAAATTATGAGTTATGAATTATCAATCCTGTATGCCTTGAAAGTGTACTTGTACTATTTTTACTAACCTTGAGAGACATGCTTGATATGATACGACAGTCGTGCCTTGAGCACCCCGTTTTGTTCGTTTATACAATTCCATCAAGTGTTTTATACATGCCCGATTTCTTGCATATGACCTGTCAATACTTGGAGACTTGAAACATCGTTTTTAAGCTTGGGGAGGTATTGTTTGGAGCCCCAATGCAATGTAAGAACTTGAAAGGCATGGTATGGAGTCCGGATGAAGAGAAACCCCATTATGAGATTCGTTAAGGATCCTTAGACTAGTCAATGTGCATAGGGATCTGAGATGTCCTTAATCCTCAAAGAGTACGCAGTTAGTTCAAATTCGACATACGGGACCCCATTCACATTGATTTCAATCTAGGACCCTCAATGTTTGACCCGGGAAAGTATAGAAATCCATTATGTCTTATTTTAAACTCGAATTTCACTTGTACATGTTAAATCTCGTGTTATATGACTAGACTTACCCGACGGTATTGAAATTCATGTTTTAACATTGTTGCTAACTCGTACATGCCCGACCGATACAGATATGCTTTTGTGCTTATGAGCACCCCGTCTCGTTATATGTATTTACTTGATTTGATTTCTTGTATATGACCCATGAGAATAAAACCTTGAGGTAAGATGGGGCCAGAGCTTTGTAGTGCGAGCCCATGAACCAAAAGGGTTATTATTTTGAGAATTAAACCTTGAGGCAATATGGGGCCAGAGCTTTGTAGTGCGAGCCCATGAGCCAACAAGAGAACATGCATACATGTATTTGTTTTGTTTACTCGCATACAACCTATGAGTCGGCACCACTAAGCTTGGATGACCTTGTCGGTCTGATCTACCGACTTGGAGATCCCGTCTCGTCCCGCCAGCTGCAGCTTGGATCCCGCTACCCGGTTTATTAACCGTGGTCTTGTCCTGATACCGCAGATTGCTACTGTGGTTCCTGATGCCCGGCTCGCTACCGTGGTCATGTCCTGTATATAGTATATGTATATGTAAATTTCGTTGTTCCTCCTCACTTTGGTGACTGAGATCAACGCCTTGATATGCTTGCTCTATCACTTTGGTGATAGAGGATTTAGCTTTGTGTGGTTGCCATCTTGATAGTTCCTGATCCTTGATACCCTTACTGCTTTATATTGATCATGTCTTTACTTAGTAAATGATGCATTATTTATACATGTTTTAAATAAGTTCCCGATTTGTGAAATGTTCATGTTTTATACATGCTTTAAAGGAATATATGTTTTGTCAAATGTTTATGTTTCATACCCGTTTTATATGAATACAGTATTTTGTCAGATATCATGATTTCCTATACATTTGTAATTGTGCACAATTTGATCAGACAGCATGATTTATTGCATGTTTTATCGTTCAGTATATTGTTATATCTTTTTACCCACCTGCCAGACCGTCGTGTCTGACCCACTACTTTGGTACTCAGGTCCAGACTTCTTCACCCGAGACGAGTGCATGTGTTGGCTGTGGAGCCATGAGTTTTCAGGTTGTTTGTCGGCTATGTCATGTAGACATTGAGCTTGACATCGGTATTACGTCACATATGGGTAGTGATCATTAGCTTGTTTTCTTATATGGCTTCTAGTAGCCTTTTTCTTGGGATTTGTAATTAATACACATTGTTATTTGTAACTTGAACATATATGGGAATGTAATATCCTGTTACTGTCAGCTCTGTACTTTATTGTGATGGTTTATTGCAGTCTGAAAAGGATCATTGATAAGATGACTTATGCTTGGGTTGAGTGCAGTGCGGAATCCAATGGCCACGGACTCCGAGTCGCAACACCACGAAAGCTTCCGCTAAATATTCAGAGTGTGTTGGAATGAATTTGTAATCCTCACACACGCGGATCTTGGGAGAAACATAATTATTACTTCACGGACCCCGGGTATGGGGTCGTGACATGGCCCAAGCGGAATAGACTTCTTGGACTTTTAGACTTTCCAAAACTTTGGGAATCTTCAAACTCTTTTGGCATCTCCAAAACGCTTTTGGTAATCTTCAAACTCTTTGATTAGGATTCCAGCTTTACTTTCCTTCTTCGTCTCGGACATCACCAGAATTTGCAAATTTGGAAAAATTACATAAATTCCTATGTCTCTACAATGAAACTCCAACAACATAAACAAAGTACAGTGGTATCGGGAGTAATAAACTCCAACAAACAAGACTAACTACAGCTAGTGACAGAACATAATAGTCCTTCATTCACCACGTGTTGATTCAGAAGGACCGAGCAATGTGGTGCCAAACATTATACTAATATATAGATAATCATACGAAACAAAATTTTCGAATGACAATTCAAAACAAATATCATGTATATAGAATTTCACAGAATATTAGATAAATTCTGATTAAATTTAAAAATACAGAATATGACTAATAAAGTGATAATATTAAGAATCTAATGATTTATTTCAAATAAACCATAATATTGATAAAAATCCAAAAAATAAGTTAACTATGATCAATAACTATAAACAAGCCTAATTTATGTTCAAGAATCATTAACTAGTCAAATAATACCATTTAAATTAAAAATCACATTTTTAGAAAAATCTCAGAAATTTTTTTTAATGTGGCCGGACAACCAGGTGGACCCCCTTCCAAAGAACCATTCTCTACAACTTTCGTGTTCATTCCGTAGCTTTCCAAAGCCCCAAAAACCAGTTTTTCCAGACTTGGGGGAAAATCGATCTTTTCACATTGAATTTGGACCCAAAATTTGAGATCTCATAACCATGCTGAAATTATACTTTTTGAAAACTAGATTTTAATAAAAACATTTTTGCCTTCTTCGTCGATCGCATCCGGGCCCAGAAATCGATGTTTTATCCTCGGCAAGTTTTAAATGTGGTGGGGCCCAAACCCACCCATTATAAAAGGGTAGCCCTCTTCTCTTTCTCCCTCATTCGTTGCGGCCCAAGGGAGGGCTCTGCAACTGATCTCTCTTCTTCCTTTCTTCTTGTTTTCTTCTCCCCATTCTTGGAAGAAACCCTTGCCATTTAGAAATCCAATCATGCCATTTTCTTCCCCATCTCTCTAGCTCTCCATGGAAGCCATTTTTGTGCAAATCCAAGATGGGCAGCCCCTTCTCCAAGCTTCTTCTTATTGGTTGTTGATCCTAGAGGTAAGAGACTCATACCCATCTTCTAGATTTGGTCTTTACAACCCCTAGAGAGTCTTTCCCTCTCCTTTTTCAAGCCCTTTCTTGTTCTTTCATTGTCTTGCATTTTAGGGTTCTAAGTTGGGTTTATTTTTGGGTTTTTTGTGCTAGATGATATTTTCTTGCAATTGGATGGATTAGAGGCTAATTTGGACCATTGGAGACCAAGGCAAGTGACTGAAATGTGATTTCTTGAGCATGCCCACATTTATGAAAATTATCATGTTTTATTGCTACATTTACATTGATTTCATGGCTTCATTCATCTTGAATTTCTTTCTATGGTTTCAATTAGCTTTGTAAAGGTATGTTTGATGAATTTCTTCTTTTAATTGGGCCTATTTAAAGTATTAAATTTTGTTTATATTCAAGGATATTTTCTATTTCAAATGGGCCTCATGTATGATGGTTTTGGTGATGGATTTATGTGTGATGAGGTGGTGTGTTTCAAGTTGGATGCAGAGGCGGCTCGACCATTGGGCAAGAAAAGCCTTGCTTTAGGCCCCCCAAAAAATAAGGTCCCATAAAAATCATCTTTCAAATTCTAAAAAAGCATTCAAGCAACTGTCAATTTTTTTTTCTCCCAAGGCCCCATAATAGTAATTAGTATCACATCTCATTAAGGCCATCTTTTCACATTTAGACAAAGCGTTAAAACAAGTGTTATCCTTCTTTTTCTTTACACAGTGTCTTTTTAAATCCCAATAAATCTCAACTCAACCTCCTTGCCACCTCTCCAGTGAAGTTTTTCAAATGAACGTTTCTCCATGAATGCTTTTCCATATCACGTACTCTTTACTCTCTCACCATCTATCTCTCTCATAGATTGTCTTTCTCTATAATAATTATTATTTATTTCTAAAGCAATCTTCTTTAAAGATTTATTGATTTGGTTGTCTTCTTTTTAATAATATATATAGATATACTCTGATAATATATGTGAGTCTTTTTTATAATATATGTTAATCATAACCCACTAACTCAAATATATTCCTTTTTTTTTTTCATAATGAAAAGATTGGATCAAATTCGAAATTCATCTACATCTTCAATTTTTATGGCCAACAATGATAAATCACTAAATCAAGTTCATTGTTTTATGCTTTTAAGATTTTTTTTTTAATTCCATGCTCGTATTGTATGTTTATTATAATTAGTGTTCGTTTTATTTATAAATATTATTAGTTATAATTTATAAATGATAAATGTATCTATTAGAAAATATGAATCCAGATTCTCAAAACTTAAAAAAAAAGGAAAGAAAAAAGAATAGATAATTTGAGGCCTCATTTAGGATTGTCGCTTTAGGCCTCAAATTGTCTCGAGCCGGCCCTGGTTGGATGAATGGTGCTTTGTTGAGGCAAGGAGATCTATTTTTATCCAGGGGGAATGTATTTGGAAAGGCTTAATGGAAGGGGGAAAAAGAAGCTCCAAAACCATGGAAAAAAGGGGTCTCGCAAAGTTAGCTCGAGCCAACAACAGTTAGCTCGAGCCAACCCCTCCCAGAAACTTGTTGGCTCGAGCCAACCCTCCCAGGAACTTGTTGGCTTGAGCCGCCCCTGTGTTAGCTTGAGCCAACCCACTTTTTTTTATTTTTTTGCCCGGGTCTTGTGCGGTGCCTGGAATGTGTTTTAATCATGGGGAGGTGGATTGTTTTGGATCCTAACCTCATATCGGGTCCAGGTATGGTTGTATGGAGGAAAAAACGGGAGGAAGGATGCGCCAATGTGGGAATCCAACTTGAAAACAAGTTAAGACTCTGTTAAATTGGATTACGTGCAATAGAAACTTGGAATACAACCAAATCTCAGGAGCACCAAATAATATAAAACGTGGCATTCGATGGTCTATGTGCATGTTATGCCAAATGATGCAGTCTCAACTTGTCTATGAGATGTGCGTACGTAGAAATTGACCATTGATCTTGGATTCGCCCGAAAACATGATTTTATTAGCATTATTAAGCTGTGCTTGTCCAAAATCTTCATTGGATTTATGGTCCGTCAATTTTGACTTTTGGGGCTAATCATCACCGAATTTTACTTGTTTTGGCAAAAATATTCAATTTTAGTTATTTTTTCCCATCTTTTACTAAAATTAATCAGCTTTTGACTATTTAGCCCGTTTTGACTAAAAATAAATAATTTTGTTATTTCGTTCGTTTAGCAAAAAACAATCAGTTTTGCCAGTTCATGTGACCCCATGAGCTTTTAAGTGTACCTTGGGAGGACTACTCTTTACTTTAGTGTGTTTGCTTTGACTTGGCCTGTTTGAGTAGTTCCTCACCATATTTTGTGTGTTCGTTCGCTTTTGACTTGTGAATATGTGGGAAATAAATTAGCATGTTACTGTCAGCTTTGTACTTTGTTGTGATGGTTTGTTCCAGTCTGATATGGGCCTTGATATGATAGCTTTGCGCTAGCAGTTGAGTGCGACACGGAATCCGATGACCACGGGCTTCGAGTTTGTCGCGACCTCGGACCGAGACACGGTCCCGCGACCGCGGCGGTATGATTAATTAACATAAAACACACCGCCTGTTTTGATTTTCCCACAGGTTTCCGCGGTGAGGATCCCAAGACACGGGTCGAGCTCACACGAATAGATATGCGGAAGTGTGTAGCAAAACGTGTCATACAATTCTTAATCAATAAGATACAAGAGGAATTAAATGTCGAGACTAGGCATCAAAAGAGAACGTCCTCAAGCATTCCTATTATGATTAACGTTTCAATGTTTAACAAAAGTATATTAATTCAAGTTACAAAACCCTGAGAGGCCAACAAAGGCCAATACAACAATTACAATCCCACAAAAACAACCCAGCTAGGCGAAACGAGAATCAATATCCCGACTGGCGTCTAGATGACGTCGTTGGGTTGCCACTCGTGTGCTGGGGGTGGCTCAACAGCCTCCTCCGGGCACTCCTCGTCACGCGTGAAACCGCCGGCACCTGGACACCAAAACACAAGCATCAAACACGACGGTTTGGCAAATAAACAATTTAGCTTGAATATAAGAAATAATGCTAAAACAGTTCAAGAGTTAGATACACGTTTCAAGTTTACGAAACTAGCATGAATACTTATAATATCATGAAAAGATAAATCCACATAGAGCTCATCCTTTCTCTGTCATACATGATGACAAGAGCAAGCACGCACGACAAGCACGACACGAAAACACGATCCCACGCCACACAAGGTAGACGGGGTATCCGGCCGCGGAACCGGACCACGAACACGCACGATGTGTAATATAATACACGACTAGTCTGCATACAGTCCACATGTTTAAGGACCCCCAGGTAGTGGATCAAGCTAAAAGGACAGTCCAAGCTCAGTGGTATTCACTTATATCATGAATGCACAAAACACGACGATACACGTTCGAGAACACGACAAAACAAGAGGGAAATCATTTACCAAGCATAACACGGCAAGACTAGCAAAATAACATAATATAAATGCTTAACAAACTTAAGAAATGATTCCCTTTTGATTCTTAAAACACATCTTGAAAACGAACTTGCACTTGGAAATCAAACGAGAACACGATGATGCATGAAGCACCAAGACAAGAGTTCACACATAAATCCATCAAGCATAGGCTAAGACCAATCCCTGACCCTTGTGTAATTGAAAACCAAATGTCGGAATTCAATAAAACTTGGTGTCCCCGAAGGTATATTACATTTTGGAATTCCAAGTGCACAAGGTCAATAAAAAGGTCTAAAACCTAGTCTAGATTTCATTCCCGCAAAAATCCTTCAAAAACAGTACTTTTTGTAACTGTGGGTCTGGGTCCAGCATCTCTACTGGTAGAACTTCCGGTTGAAGAAGTTCTACCGGTAGAACTTCCGGTTGAAACGGTTCTACCGGTTGAAGCGCTTCTACCGGTAGAACTTCCGGTAGAACTGAGGTTTTCAATTTCCTCAACTCTCTGTCAAAATTTGAGCTGTTTCTACCGGTAGAACTTCCGGTAGAACTAAGGTTCACAGTTTTTCTCAACTCTCTGCCACAATTCTAGCCACTTCTACCGGTAGAACTTCCGGTAGAACTAAGGGTCCACAGTTTCCTCAACTTTTTACCAAAATTCGAGCCACTTCTACCGGTAGAACTTTGAAGTTCAATTTTTTTCACACTTCTCTCCCATCTTCACTTCCATATTTTTACCCCTACGCTCCCCAAGCCTACAAGCTTTCCAATGGATGATTTCCACACCAAAATTCATTCACATTTCATTCAAAACATCAAAATCACCAACCCTTATACATTCAAATCATGAATCACTAACTTGTAAGGCTTTCCATAGAAAAATATACTTCCATTCAAGACAAAACTTCTAAATTAAATGAAGAAATTAGTAACCATGCTTATCAAGATTAAATAAGCTAGAAGAGGTTAATAACATGAAAGGAAAGACAAGTTCCATGATGAATAACATTTCCAAAAGTAAAATGCCCTAAAACTTGCAATGTACTAGGAGGAACTAAAATGTTTACTTGCCTCTAACCAAAGTCAAGGAAAGCTTCACAAAATCAACAAGAAGAGGTGCTCCACGAAATCTACACAAAACCCCCAAAATGGAGCACACAAAAATCATCATTTTGGCCACTACCAGCTCCCATTTCGAAAATGGGTTTGAAACCATGAGAAACAAGCTCTAAATGAGCTAAAGAACATCAAATGGAAAGAATGAAGGAAGACACCAACCTTGAGCTAGCCAAACAAGAAGAAAAAGGTAGAAGATGATGAATAGTGCAATGGCTTGGCTCCAAAAACACTCCAGCTGTAGCTTGAGAAGAGAGGAAGAGGATGGTGGTCTTGGATCTTGATTTGGAACACTATAGCTAGATCATTTTCAAAGGAGAAGACCAAAGAGGAAACCTCTCCACTCACTTGCTCTAGGTCAAGAAAAATTGCAGAGATTGGAAAAAGAGAAAGGAAGGAGAGGAAGGGTTTATATAGTGTCTGGAAGTGGGTCCCCTAAGCAGTGAAACTTGGAACGCTTAAAACATGATCTTGTGGACCCCGGATGGAATCGACGAAGAAGAACAAAACGATCGTCGAAAAATCTAGTTTCGGAAAAGTATAATTTTGACATAGTTTCATGACTTCGAAAAGTGTGCCCAGATTTTGCATGTAAAGACAGATTTACCCTTTTTGGGCCAAAACTGGGTTTTCTGGGCCTCAAATGCATGCAAGCTAAAAATGAAAGTTGTCACAAGTAATAGAACCATTCAAGAGAAATAAAAACCACAACCATAACAAAGATCTAGAACAAGAACCCATTCTTACTCGTGTACTCAGGGCGTCCCTGAGCGTGTCTGACTCATACTAAACGTCCTCAAAATCCCCAAAACTATAATCCAGACTAAGTCTAATCACATTCTAACCCAACTAGTACTAAGACGGGCCCACTTAATTAGCACTAATCGAGTTGGTCTGGGTTGGGGTCTAACAGAGTTGCAATGCCACGTAAGCTTTCGTGAAAATATACATGTTGTGTTGGAATTTTGTCTTCCACACACACGCTGATCCTAGGGAAACACAAACTTTTACTTAATCCTAAATTCACGCTCCCTGAAGTCGGGCCGCTGTAGAAGTTAGATCCAGGGTCGCGGCACTATCAGACATTGGGACCTTAGACATGTATAATTGCTAATGATATTATTTTAGATGTAAAAGGCAACCTACCCTAGGACGGACCTTTGTAATGGTTTCTTGAGTGTTCAATAGTTTGATAGGACAAGGCTAACCTTATGCACATGTTATCCGCAAGTACAGTGCTTGCCCCCTTATACTGCTAGTATTTGTCACGCCCAGAAACCGAACTCCTGCAACGGCCCGACCTAGGGGAGCATGAATTTGGGATAAGTAAATATTTGTATTTCCCCAAGATCCACATGTGTGAGGAAGACAAAATTCCAACACAACTTGAATATTTTGCAGAAGCTTTCATGGCGTTGCGACCTGGAGCCCGTGGCCATCGGATTCCGTGTCGCACTCAACCACTAATGCAAAGCTATCATATCAAGGTCCTTATCAAACTAGAACAAACCATAATAACAAATACAGAGCTGACAGTAACATGATATTTCATTCCCACATATGTTCAAGTTACAAATTATCAATGTGTATTAATTCAAATCTCAAATAAAAGGCTAATAAAATCCATACAAATAATAAGCTAAATAAAATACTATCCCAAATATGACATTGCTCCGATGTCAAGCTCAATGTCTACATAACATCGCCGACACTACAAACCTGCAAACTCATGGCTCCATAGCCAAAACATGCATTCAGCTCGGGGTGAAGAACCTGCTACCTAGAGCACTAAACAAACAGGGTTAGACACGACTGTCTGGTAGGTGACTGAGATGGATAATACATATACTGAATAATAAAACATGTGATAAATCATGTTATTTGATCAAAATGTGCATATATTTAAAATGTGTATAAAACAGGAATATCCGACCAAACATGTGTTTAAATAAGGGTTGCGAGTGAATATGAAATACATTTACAACATGATGTG
Organism: Umbellularia californica; assembly: GCA_028538565.1. NCBI lineage: Eukaryota > Viridiplantae > Streptophyta > Magnoliopsida > Laurales > Lauraceae > Umbellularia > Umbellularia californica. Next base: position 33,398,031 of record JAPQWN010000005.1, on the reverse strand, counting down.
TATATATAAAACATGACGTGGTCTCAAACTTAAATCTCTATGTACAAACATGTATAAATCGAGCTAACATAGCGGGGCAAAAGCCGGGTGAGAACATAGGCTAGAAAACGAAGTCAAGAGGATAGCAAAGTACACTGACAAATTGGCGATTGCATGAGCTAAATTCTCCATCACCGAAGTGACGGAGCACACTAAGCATATATACATAGTCTCCGGTACACAAGGTGACAGAAGCATGCTAAGCACATATATGGACAAGTATAGTTGGCCATCACACTAGGCACCGGCTGCGGAACCGGGCAAATAACATGCTAAGGAAACCCAAGCTGCAGTTGCCTAAGAGATTGATTAGGACCCCATGCCGGTGGATCAAGCCGACGAGGTGGCCCAAGCTGAGTGGTGCCGACTCACAAGTCAAAAGCGAATGAACACACAAAATATTGTGAGGAACTACTCAAATAGGCCAAGTCAAAATACACACACTCATGTAAAGAGTAGTCCTCCTAAGGTACACATAAAAGCTCACGGGGTCACACGAATTGGCAAAAAAGAATTTTTTTTAAACAAACGAAATATCGAAATTGTTTATTTTTAGTCAAAATGAGCTAAATAGTCCAAAGCTGATTAGCTTTAGTCAAAGATGGGCACAAATAACTAAATTTGAATGTTTAGCCAAAACGAGTAAAATCCGGTGATAATTAGCCCAAATGGGCAAAACTGGTAGACCATAAATCCAACGGGCTTAAATATGAAGTTTTTGGATAAGCACGATTGAATAATGCAAATAAAATCATGTTGTCAGGCGCATCTAAGCTCAACAGTCAATTTCTACATACGCACATCCCATAGACAAGTTGAGACCGCATCATTTGGTATAACGTGCACATAGACCCTCGAATGCCGGGTTTTATATTATTTGGTACTCCCGAGGTTTGGCGGCATTCCAAGTTTCTATTGCACGTTGTTTAATTTAATGGAGTCTTAACGTGCTTCAGGGTTGGATTCCTGCATGGGCATATCCTTTCTCCCATTTCTTCCTCCATACAACCATACATGGTCCCAATATGAGGTTAGGATCCAAGACAATCCACCTCCCCATGATTAAAACACATTCCATGCACCACACAAGACCCAAGCCAAAAAGGTGGGTTGGCTCAAGCGAACCTCATGGTTGGCTCGAGACAACTCACTTCTGGGTGGGGTTGGCTCGAGCGAACTAGGTTCTGGGAGGGTTGGCTCGAACCAACTCTACCAGGCTTCATTTTTCCATGCTTTTGGAGCTTCTTTTCTCCCCCTTCTTCAAGCCCCTTTTGCTACCCTTCCCTATATAAAAATAGGCCTCCATTGCACCATCAAAAACCACATTCATCCTCCATAAATTCCATCCATTTCACTCATGTAAATCCATCACCAAATCCAACCATAAAAGCAGCCCATTTGCAACCATACTATGACATAAAACAAAAATTTGAAACTTAATAGCAAGCTCAAATAAATGGGAGAAACCCAATAAGCATGTATTTCCAAAAGCTATGAGAAATGCATTAGGAAATCAAGATGGAAATATCCATGAAATCAATATAAATGTAGCAATAAAACTAGAGAAATTCATGAAAATTAGCATGCTTAAAACAAATCACATTTCAGTCACTTGCCTTGGTCTCCAATGCTCTCAATTAGCCTCTAATCTAACGAATTAGGCCTTAGCACACCTAACACAAGAAACCCCAAACAATGCACCCAGCTTAGAACCCTAAAATGGCAATTCAATGAATGAGAAGAGGAGGGCATGCAAGAAGAGAGAAATGAACTCTCTAAGGTTTGGAGAGACCAAATGTAGAAGATGAAGATGACCTCTTACATGTAGGGGCTTCAAATGAGAGAGGGTTGCTCAATGGAGGCCAACAGAATCAATGGAGAGCTAGAGGGAAGGAGAAGGAGGAGCTGCACTCAAATCTCCCTATCTAACAAGTTTCAGGATGGATTTGGTGAGAGGGAGCAAGAAGAAGAAAAAAATGGGCAAGAAGCCCTAAGGAGCTGGAGCTCCTCTCCCTCACTCTCTGCTGGAACGAATGGGGGAAGAAGTGGGTGAGTGGGGTTTTTATAAAGGGGTGGGTGTGGGCCCCACTACACTTAAAACGTGTCAAGGATTAAAACATTAATTTCTGGGCTCCGGGTGTGATTGATGAAGAAGGGAAAAATGTTTATCAGAAAATCTAGTTTTCAAAAAGTATAATTTTGGCATGGTTTTAAGATCTCAAAATTTGGGTCCAGATTCAATGTGAAAAGACCGATTTGCCGTCAAGGTTGGAAAAATTGGTTTTTGGAGCTTCGAATGAGTACGGAGTGAACACAAAAGTTGTAGGGAATGATAAGATCAGTCAAACGAAGCTAAAATGGGAATTTTTGGGAATAATGAAGAACCTCCCCACATTAACCACGCAAAACACATAGGACCCTACGGTCACAAACTAGATTCACTGGCTCTCAAAACTCCCCAAAGCTAATGAAGAGTTCATTTTAACTCACAAATTCAACCAAACAACCACTAATCCCACTTAGAGAACTAATCCATAACTTAATCAGCACTAATCCAAAAAATTAGGGGTCGAGGTCTTACAATATTCGCATTGCTTTCCATACTTGAGACTACCCAACCTTAGACTAAATATTGTTGGCCTTTTGAAGTCATGCCTTAGGGTGGAGAATGCACTTGATTGCCAGTATCCCCCTTTGGATGACAGGGTCCATGGCATGTGGCATACGTGGGTTGGTGAACAAGTCGTTGATGCAAGCTACCTCCCTAATTGCTTGGACCCAAATTATACATTTCCCTACCCATTCGAGGCTACTCATTTTATGTCAAACTGTTATCCGATTTTACTTAGTTTGTTTGAACCAATCTAGCCCCATGTACTCAATCTAGTCTGATGGCAAAAAATCGTGAAAATAATCCTAGCATGATCACAAAATTCTAATACAGAAAATAGGAGAAACTTAATATTCATTCCTCCAATTTATACTACATGGGTTCACATTTCAAGCCTTGTGAATGCAAGTTGCTTACAAATTTACTTCTTTTTTTACAGCCCCTCGATCCGGCCTCAAATGGTTTCAAACTGAACAAAAGGAAATATATATATATATATATATATATATATATATATAAGAATTACACCATGATACATGACAAAAGCACTGCAAAATCAACTATGTGAGACCATGTGTCTAGAGAGGTTCCTGTTTGCTTAGACATGGGTTTTTGTTTATGCAAATCTCTCTTCTTCTCTTTTGTTTTCTTCCCTAAACTCCTTAAATGCATCTGCCATGGGTTTAGGATGGTGTAATTATATGTATGGATGGATGAAAATCAATTTTGACTGGCAATAATCTTTGATAATCACCACTCTTTTATCAAGGATTGCATTTGTACAAATCCAAGGGAGTTACTAGTTTATGTGCTAGTAGGTGTTTCAAAGTTGGATCATTTTGGGCCGTACCAATACAGAGAATTAGAATGAAGCCAAGAAAAGGGCCTGCAATACTAATCTCGAATAGAGACATCATACTCCTTTGAGTGAGAGAGACGAAGAAGAGGGACTGAGCAATGAATTAGGTTGAAAATAAAGAGTAGGGCCATGAATATCAATCTCTCCCTCTGGAGGAACATCTCTAGAGGTGACTAGATTTGGGAGGCTAAGTATCCATCTAACAAAAGTTTAAAACAAGGCCTCAGCTTCTTTAATAGAAATATGAAGAATGAAAGGAATCTTCCTTGAGAATTATAAGTATTGTAGGTGAATTAGAGAGAATGGAGGCTTTGATAGAGTATGTATGGGGTTGGATAGGAGTTGGAGTGCTTCGGAATGGGTGAATGGTCGTCCCAAAGTCCTTTTTATAGATCAAGAGGGCAGTTGCAATGGTTCCAGGGAGTTATGATTTGAAAATGGGCTCCAAACACTTACTGCATGTTCATGTTCTAGAGACGATGCTTCTTTTGGACATTGAGTTCGTTTCCAAGAGACTGGCATGGGTTCATGTCCGAAAGCCATTTAGACATGGAATTCATTCTATGAGAAATCAAAATGATGTCCAAATGCTCTGAAATTCTGGGAAATCCATTTTGGGATGATTTTTAGACTTTAAGGAGGATTTCATCACCATTTGAGCTCTAAAAATAGGCTTTGGACTTCATATCTGTATGTCCCTTTTACTTTGCACCTTGATCTCAAGTAATTCCACTGATCTTGAAATTGTGGGAAGCTCTCTTAAGGCTTGTTATGGATTATTATGGAACATTTCATCTTGGTTTGACCTCTAGAAATGGGTCAAAGTGGGTTCTAAAGGTTCATGTCTGAAAGCCATTCAGATATGGAGGGTCAACATGTGGGAAATGGGTCCAAATGAACTCAATTATCCTCCAATCTTAATAAAACCCCTTTAAAGTCCATCCTTAGTCTTTGGAATATATTTTGTCTTGATGGAGTCTTTGAAAGTTGGTAAGAGTGAACTCTAGCCTTCCATGTTCGCACAGATTTGACTTAGATTGATTTCAGGTTTCTTTTTTCTTAGATCTGAACCTAAATGGTCTTGATTTGTTTTTGATCTTGTGTTTTACCCTTTGAGTCAGCTTTTGACCTCTGAAAGTTGATGAAATATGGAATTTCAGTTCATGTCTACGAGCTAGGGTTTGGAGATCTTTTTACTGGATTTTTATCCAAATTACCCTGAATTGTTCTGAAACTTTGGGGACTACCTTGAATACGCATTCTATGACCCTGGAGTGGGGTTTATCTTGATCTGATCCTCTGTGCTGTTATTCAGGTTCATGTCTGAAAACTCTAAGAACTTATTAAGGTCCATGTCTGAGCATCTTGAAACTCTCAGGCATGGAGTTAATTTACAATGTCGAGCTTCTCCTTGGACTTCCAATGACTTCTGAAGCTTTTATTAATCTTCATTCAGTTGAGTAATACATCCTTGATTTCATGTCTGCACCACCTTCATACTCACCCTTGTCTAATTAGATCTATTGGAGTGCATGTATTATTTTTTACATGCCAACATAGTCAAGCCTAACTCGTTGAATGTATTAATTCACTAGCTTCACTTATATAGTTTGTTCCTTTGCCCAATCTTGTTTACTCTTGTCTGTTAGGGTACTAGTTACCGGTTTACTCGATGCTTGTCCAATTCTATTCGGTTGAGACCCATTTGGTACTCGATGTGGAACACCGATTTTTAAGAGACCTGCCTGGTACTTGATCTAGCTCTTTATATTGTCATCAATTAGAGGCTTGGAAACTTCGAGGAACTTGAGAGTGTGACGAGATAACCTTGTTAGAGTCATGTTTGTTGCAATTCGATTGGATGCATTCATTTTAATCATAGCCTGATCTCTTATGCACTCATACTCTTTAAATCTTGGAATCTTCGTGCATTTTAAATTTTGGCATCATATAGTTAAGTCTTGACCGTTATGCATGTTTTGAGTTTTTCAATGCAACTTTAAAGGTTTTATCAAATGAATTTTGGAAATTCATGCATAAACATGTTTTGAATCCCATTTTGTAACTCATTTTTCAAACATGTTAGCCTTTATTCAAGTCTAGTTCTTCGTGGCCAAATTTCCCCTTTAGAGATTCACTTTCACATCTTTTTCCCTGGGAAAGTTCGGTTAACCGAATCTCAGTTCGGTCAGCTCTCGGTTCAAATTTCAGAATGAAAGAAAAGTGCAAGCCTTGCACTTCGGTCAACTGTCAATTAACAGACATCAATTCGGTTAACCGACATGAGGAAGTTTGGTCAGTCAAATTCAAGTTTTATGACCATTGAGTTCGGTTAACCGACTAGAGAGTTGTCGGAGGCGTTTTTGTTATAAATTTGAACCTATTCCTTGGGATTTGTGCCAACACTAGTGAGACTTTTGAGGGCCAAGGAAGGTGGGAGAGCTAGGCTAGACTAGAAGAAGGCTAGGAGGGCAAACCAATGGATTTCAACCTTTAATGCTTCACATGAGTTTGCTCTCTTGTTCTCAAAAGTAATTCATGCTTGTCTCTAAATCTTTGTTTTTATTAAATGACATGATTTAGTGTTCACATGACTTGTTCAAATGTTGTTCGCTTAACATGCTTTGATTTTAGATATGATTATTGATTTGACTTCAACATTTGAATAGTTCTACACATGTTATTAATTTCTTTCTTTTAACAAACATGCTATGCTAGAATTAGGTTGGATTTTCTAAAACTAGTTTGTTCATCATTTCAAAACATGTGTGCATCATTTAACCACTCTCTCTCATTTATTGTTTTCTCCTTTGAATCAATTATGAGCTTTCGATTTAAAAATAAGATAAAGGGTTTCAAGCATATGCATCATTTATAGATCTTTGCATTCATCATGCATATGTCTTAGATTACGTTTTTCACTTTTATATCAGCCTATATTAAGAGGCATCACTATGTACTTAACTACATCTCTCTTTGTCCTTTCTTAGGCATTGAATTGAGAGATAAAAATCTCTTGTTGTAAAGGTTATTGTTAAGCTTTAGAAAAGCATAAGTGATTGTAAAGGTTAATGCTAAGCCTTTGAAAGACATTTGTGTTTGTAAGGTTAGAGGTGAGCCTAAACCTCAAGTTGAAATAGTGGAAAATCAAGTAGGGAAATCAGGAGTGGATATAGGCACGTTTGTTGAACCACTATAAATCTCTCATCTTATGGTGGATGTTTAAATATGTTTATGATTTATGCCTATGATTGAAATGTATGGTTATTGATTTGGTTAGCATCTACGGACAATCTGGCAGAGAGGTGATATTGCAATCACAAAGATAGCATCTGCGGACAATCTGGCAGAACCCTTTACTAAGCCTTTGACCACCAAAGTCTTTGAGCAGCATATAGATGAGATGGACATAAGATGCAACCCAGACTGGCATTGAGCCCAAGTGAGAGATTGTTAGATTATATGGTATCAATCTAGTGGATGATGTAATAATATTGATTTATTTCTTTATTTATCAATATATAATCATGCTTTCCTTTCATGAGATGAATGGTGTTTTATTACTTCCTGTAATAACCAATACAAATGACATAATGGTTCATGAGATGAACCGGAGTCCACGCTAACCCAATTATTTGATCATTACTAATTCTACTTGAACTCAAAAGGAAAGGAAATAGAAAGTTACTAATTGTTATAGAAGTGAGACTTCTAATAATAATTAGAAGGAAGAAAGTTACTAATTGCATTGGAAGTGAGACCTCTAAGAATTAGTAAGTAGAGGAGGTTTCTTATGCTATTTAAAGGGAAGACGCCTTGGATGTCCACCACCCTTAATTCTCATTGGAATTCGCGCACAAGAGAAGTGCAAGAGTTGCACGTTTTCCCCTCTCTTCTCTCTTTCTTCTAGTTTCCTTAGAGCTTCTAGTTGGTTTTCTCTTGGAAATTCCACCATTCTTCTTGAGGAAAAATCTAAAGCGGGTCATAGCGTGGAAGACAATTAGGTCTTGGAGATCCTAATTAGCTACTAAGAAAGAGTTCTTCATCTAGCAAGTCTTCTTCTCCATTAGAGCACAACCGAGCTCCCAATGTATAATATACTTCCTTATATATTGTAGATGTTGTGGTTGCCTGTTGGTTGCTATTTTCTATCTTGGAGATAGTGTTATACTGATTATGATTGATGAGATTGAGTTCTTGGATCCTGGATGCGGTTTATGGCCTTATGGATACTTGATCCCTGAGTTAAGTGGGTCAAAAGTTTTGAAAACCTATCCACGAGACCCACCTACTTCCAACAATCATGCGGCTACTCTTGGTTATGAGCAGTATTTCCTTGATATTGCGTTGTGTGGTCTTGGAAACGAGTCGCATGCCCTTATTATTACCATGGGGATGTAGCATTGTGGATGCCATTTTTACTAGGAGTAGGAATTAATGTTTATCTTTATTTTTATTTGATTTTGCAAGTTATTATTACTCATGCTTAATATGCATAGTTAGACTTTATTTGATTTATGTTAATTACGTGTCTTTATACTTGCATTGAAACATCTGCTATATGTTATTTATTTTATCAGTACCAGGCTATTGTCTAACCTACACTTGGTGTTGTAGGTACGGTACGCCCATCCTTGCCCCATACTGGTTTTGAGTTGATGGCTGTGGAAGCACTAGACGCGAATGAGTAATGTGCAGAAGATGTCATATAGACACTGTACTTGCACAGGAGATTTCGTCACCTTTGGGAGCTATAATTTGGGTTCTGTTAACCTTTTTTTATGTACCGGCCTTTGTCTTTTGGGAATATAATTAAAACACATTTTTTTTATCTTTTAACTGGAATTATGAGAATGCTTATCCTGTTTACTTGTTGAGCTTTGTTTTTCTTTATACCGGTCCTATGATGTACTATGTAGCAAGATACTGATTTAGTTAATACGGAATCTGATGAGCTTCAGACTTCGGGTTACACCACAATGTAAGCTTCTGCTAAATATTCCATGATAGTGATGGACTTTGTATCCTCACATGTGTGGATCCTGGAAAAAAGAAAGATTCTGTTATACTAATCCTCAGTTCATACCCCGAACTCGTACACAATTTTCTTATTCTCCTCTTCTTCTTTCTCTTATGTGGATTTGAGGATTATGGGTTTCACTAACATCAACAAGGTGGGGGGTGGGGTTTGCAGAGAGAAAAGAGAATTTGGGAGGGAGGTCCTTCCTTTTCTAATATTATAAATATTTTGGATCCTCAGTATTGATTCCCAATTTTAAAGGGATTTTTTTGTAAATGTCACTAAAAAAAATCTGTAAGAAAACAGACCAAAATAAGAAATATATTATATATTATTTAGCATTCTTAAAAACTTATACAAAATAAGAAAAGAATAGTAAATTTATATAAAGTGTAAATAAAATTTAAATTTATAATTTCTCACATTAGTTTTCCATGTATGTTTCGGAAGAAAAGAGAGAAAAAGCATGTTATGATAAATTCCTTGGGATCTTTTCTCTTAGTAAGGATAAGAGCTTGTAAATTTCTTTTTCCATCTATATATAATAGCATCCTTATCATAAAAATGCAACTGGATTTCATTTTGTCACATTTATATTATTTTGGAGTTTAGATTAACCCCCTAAAACTTTTTTTTTTTATGGGAAAAGAGAAGAAAATCAATCTATTTTTCTAGTATGCTCAACTAAGAATTCCATTGGTAGATAATGGAATGACACTATCCACCTCTTGGGTTTGAATTTCCTCTATAATGGAAAAAATCAATGGTAAGCCAATTCATGCCTTACCTAGATTTTTTTTTTTTTTTTTAAGAAAATCAAGTTTCGGACACTATAAAAAGTTAATAGATTGACGCAAGAAAATAAAGAGACCAATTCCCCATATAATGGATTTAAGACCTACGCTCAAGAGGATCCTAATCAAGTTTTATGATTGATCTTGTAGCCCACCTAAGATGCTATATTAACTGTATGTATGTATGTATTTTACAATTGCACATTTTTTGGGAGTTAAAATTGATCCATAAAACTCTTTTTTTTAAATTTTTTTTTGAGGAAAAAGAAGAATATAATGTAGTTTTAATGGTAAGTCCATATGACTGAAAGTTCTGCTAGTAGAATGCTTAACTACAATTTTCCTTTTACGGCACAAAAATTCAATGGAAAAATATATTGTAGAACCCTAGCCTTGTCTTCAAAAGGAAATTAATTCCCAAATGCAACAAGGGAAAAAAGTAAATAAAAATTACAAATTAATGCAACAAAATAAAGAGGGCCTCGTGGCATACTCGATTGATTTGACACCAAAGGATGTTGATCAGACGTTGTGATGGTTCTCATGACCTACCTGAGACCTTGCTTTTTTATTATTATTATTAACATCTTGTATATATTCATTATGGTTTTGAGAAATGGGTTGGGGATCTTGATCAAGCGTTGTGAAAGGTCTTGTAGAAGTATCTAAGACGAGTACTTAAGGGTGTGTGCGGGTCGGATTGGGAGGGTAAAGGCCAATATTTCTATCCAATCCGCTACTAGCGGGTTGGGAAAATTTCAATCCGTCACCAACCCACCAAAGTCTAAATCCAGCGGATTGGTTACAAATTTTAGCGGTTTCAACTCAGCGGGTTAGGCGGGTTGGCATTAACAATGTTTTTTTTTTAATTATCACAAACTACAATTTGTTATTGATAATCTCAAAATATAACTAATGCACACAAAAAACTAAAGGTAGATTTCATTGAATAATCTCAATTCCAACACAAACATAGAGTTAATGAAAAAGAGATATATCATCTTTAACAAAAGTAGGCTCTGCCTTACAACTTAGGAAATTAAAAAATAGTAGAATTAAATCAACAAACTCAAAGGCTTAGAGCATGTAGGCAGTGAGAAGAAAAAGTGAGACTTATAGCGTATAAATATAAATAGTATAAATGTAATGTATATAGTTTATACGGCTGAAGTAAATGGGGTGGGTGGTAGGTAAGAGTGTTTAGGGTTTCAATATTGACTTTTTAGATTTTGTTTAGGGAATTGATGATTGATTAGCTGTAAAAATTTATTAGGTGAATTGATTAACTTTAAATACTTAACAATTTCAACTAATATATTTTTTTTATGTATGTAAAATTATTAATTAAGCGGGCGGGTCGGGTTGTAGCGGGTTGGCAATTTTTCAATCCGTAACCCAATCCAATCCGCAATTTTGGGGGTCTAACCCGCCCAACCCAAACCGCCTAACTTAATGACCCGCACATGGCAGGCGGGTCGGTTGCGGGTCGGACGGGTCGGCGGGTTAAGCGGATATTTTGTACACCCCTACGAGTACTTGTAGAGAATTAAGAAGAACAGATACTTTTTAAGAGGAACATCCCATATTTCATTCATTCTTATCAAATTACAAAAGCAGCACAGTGGTCTCTATATGTAGAGACCAAACGCAATCAGTTATAAGACTCTTAACAACTCACGTGCTGCCTTAGATTTAGTTAGAACTGAAAACAGAAAACAAAAAGAGCATGAACCAAAGATCAGGGCCGACTCATTCCCAACTTAGTTTAACTCAATCCGTGTTAACTTTGTTCTTCCAACATGCACATTCAAGCTGATAGGGTCAACGACCTGAAGCTTGGAATGCAACTGATGAAACCACTTAGGATGTAAATCTTTGGTAAATATATCTGCCAGTTGATCTTTAGTGGATATGTAGCTAATTCCCAAGTCTTTGCTCAGAAATTCTTCCCTTACAAAATGATAATCTATTTCTATATGTTTGATTCGAGCATGAAATGGCTTGGTTAGTCACACCAAATGATTGGACGATCTGATAAAAAAAAGGTTTCATAGCCAAGCCAGTTCTGCAACACAATTTTTAAACATTACACAGTAAATAATCACTATTGGCATTTGTGATAGGGCCCGCTTGTGTATACATGTGGGTGGACCCCACTCACGAAGATACACCCCTCACAAGGAGTCTCATGGTGATATGGATAAGAATAGCCTAAGTTTTATCCAACTCTTTATCTCTTTATTATATCTACATTCAAATTCAAATTGAGAGAGATTGATCTAATACTTTATCCTAATCATCTCTCAATTCGAATTTGAATAGAAATCTTGTCACCTATTAGCCAAAGGGCTATATATAGACATGAGAGATATCAGTTGACATCACTTTCAACAATTCATCTTCCTTCCACTAGATTTACAATTCTCTATCATCATTTTCTATATCCAAGGTGTCCATCCTTGCCCTTGCATCTTAAAGAGTGAATCATACGTGACTGATCTCTCTTAGACAATCACAGATATCCACACCAGTACCTGATTCAAGCCAATGCTGTCTTTATTGCGTTTGTAGTAGCCAGCTCTTATAGATCTATGCTTTCACTGCATGTACAACTTTCATTGGTATCAGGGCCATTATTGGTGCTCTCACGCGAGGATTGGATTTATTTTGGTTGTGAATCAGGTAACCCGAAACCTTAGCCATTATATTCGATTGTGTGAAAAATTGGATGGTTTATGATCTAAAATACTATCTTGAATGATTGTATGGATAGTGTGTGTGGGTGGGTGGGGGGGGGGGGGGGGAGAGATGCTCCTATGAGAGATATCTCTCACCTTAAATGAGAGATTGGGTGGGGCCCTCACATATCCAATGCCAACAACTTAAATGTGAGGGCCCCAACCTCTATCTCTCATATAAGGTGAGAGATATCTCTCATAGGAGCATTTCCATATATATATATATATATATATATATATATATATATATATATATATATATATGGGGCCAGCTCTCATAAGCTGCAACCTAGCTTATCCTGAGCTGAAACATGGCTGGTCCTACAAAATTAAAGTTGATTATGCTGTTTTTTGAATGATGATCGTCTCCAAAATCAAGATAAATCCAATCAGAACTGGATTTTTCAATTCCATTATGCAAAAAACAGATATATTCAAGTTTGATTTGTGGGACCAGCACCATTCCAGCTTAAGATAAGCTAAGCTGCAACGTAAGAGAGCCCTGCTCTCTCTCTCTCTATATATATATATATATATAGGGAAGTGCTCCTATGAGAGACACTCTCACCAACTTGGTGAGAGATGGGTAGGGGCTCTCACTTCCATATCCACTCTCACCAACTTAAATGCAAGGACCCCCAACTTAAATGTGAGGGCCCCCACCCATCTCTCACCAAGTTGGTGAGAGTGTCTCTCATAGGAACACTTCCCATATATATATATATATATATATATATTTCTCAACCCTGTATGCTGCCAAGGCTCCGCCCGCACCCAAGCCAAATACCAGCCAGCGTGCGCGAGCAAACAAACTTGAACACCTGCACAAGCACTGTGCATGCAGGTCACAAGAAAAGTCACGCGGTTGGTAACGTATGTTTAAATGCCAACATTGGCATGACCAGATCTAGAAGCCATTTTCTTGGCCTATTAGCAAAGTTCAGATTCAAACAGTTCTTTGAATGTGGCCTAATCCATTTTCTTTGGTTATGATCAACGTATATTTAATAGCCCTTTTTTAAAGGAGATTGAATTATGTGGCTGTTTTGTTTGGAAATTTAACATCTCTTTTTTTCAAGATATAAACTTGATTTTGATTCAGGCCTAAACTCAGACCTGTTTTTTTTGGGCTTGTGTTGATGAATCAAATGAGTCCATGAACTGACTCAAAGCCTATCTATGTCTTAAGACATATTTAGGTTCAATTTTCTAGACTGATTATGCCTGGACCCTTGTATGCATGCTTTTTGATAATTTTAATCAAGCAACATAAGTTATGGACCAGTAGTTTAAGTCTGAATTGGCCCTGTGATAAGAGCCTATTTTCTGGATTGTATTCTAAATTTTGGATATGTTTTTGGGCATTGTGATGGACTTTGTATTGTCAGTTCACTGGGCCTCCTCATTATTATATTTTAGTGTCAACATAAGGCTCTATCCTTCTGATTCCTTTTGGATCATCCAATGCATAAGAATTTCTTTTGGCCACTTGAAAGTAACTTATGTGGATTAGATGCTGGCTCAAAGCTTGTGTGAGATTTTGTGATTAATTGACCCAAATGACCATACTTTGGCTGAATTCATTTGGGCACCTCTATGGAGCAGTTAGTTGGCCCATGACAGACTTAAAGGATAAAAAAAAAAAAAAAAATCAACGTCCTTTTTTTTATTTTTTATTTTTTATATTTTTTATGGGCCTGCAGTTGATTTTATAATAATAAAAATAATATAAAAAAATGCTTGGTACCTAGACTTGGACTAGTTTTTTTTTATTTTTTTTTATTTTTTATGTGTTTGTTGGACCTACACAAAAAAGAACAAATACCCGGTTTTAGAGCATATATAAATCTGCTACGATCCCAAACTTTCTGCTCATGATTTAAAAATAGGGTAAATTAGCCACAAGTCCCTAAGCACGGTCTTTTAGGGCCTCCAGTCCAACAACTTTTTCTTTAATGTCTGTAGTCCATACAGCTGGAGATATTTTGGTGAGAGGTCCCTAATATGTCACATCATATATTTTTATGTCGAATTTGCCCCTTTTAATGGTTTGAGCATAAAACTTTGAATTTGCCCCTTTCTCTCTCATTCTTTGTTGTCCCGGAGAACCACTTCCGTCTTCTTCTCTATGAACGAGGGACTTCACCAAAGAGCTCTGCAGATCGAAGTCGGCCATCTCCGACTACACCAGCCACGATGGCGACGGCCCGGTGATGGAAACGAGACCAGTCCGGGCCTTCTCTGGCGACGGGTTCTGCATAACACAAAAACCCATTGCCGTCTTTGCCTTTTCTTTCCCTTTTCCGTTTCGAGTAAGTCTGTCTAAAATTTTTTTGGGGCTTTTGGAAAATAAGTAGTTTGGAAGGAGATTTTTGCTATTTCGTTTTCTGTGTTGTTTTGTTCTGACTCGTTAGCAGAAGCCTATCACATAGCAGCAGGCTTCTTCTTCTGAAAAGTTTATCTAAGTTTAGAAAATTTATCAGAGTTTCTAAGAAACTCAAATAAATTTGCCAAGAACTCAGTAAATTTTTCAGAAACTCTAATAAACTGGACAAACACTCTGATAAATTTGCAAAAACTCAGATAAATTTATCTGAGTTTTGAACAATTTTTCTGAGTTTCAAACAGATTTATCTGAGTTTGGACCAAATTTATCTGAGTTTGAAACAAATTTGTCCGAGTTTGGACCAAGTTTATCCGAGTTTGGAACAAATTTATCCGAGTTCGAAGAAAATTATCTAAGTTTTGCTTAGTCCCATGTGCCTCTGTATGATTTCTCTTTCTCAATTTATTTGAGTTTTGCCTAGTCCAACGTGCAGATTTTCTGGATGATTTATCATTCTTTGAATCAGTTTTTCCTATTTTCTTTCTCTTATCTATCGTAATCCTTGTTAAGAAGATGGAAGTTGCGGAGTTGAGAATGCTAAGATGGATGTGCGGGATCACAAGGAGAGATAAGATTAGAAATGAGTAGATTATAGGATTAGGAATGAGTAGATTATGGGCAAAGTAGGAATAGCACCGATTGAAGATAAAATGAGAGAAGATCGACTAAGATGGTTCGGCCATGTTAGAAGGCGTCCAACGGAGGCACCTGTTAAAAGGTGTAAAAGCATGGAGATGGCTAAGAGTAGGAGAGGGAGAGGGAGACCCAAGAGAAGTTGGAAAGAAACTATTAAACATGACCTTGCCTACATGGATCTAACGGAGGACATGGCCCTAAACAGATTTGATTGGCATCATTAAATCCATATAGCCGACCCCACCTAGTGGGAAAAGGCTTGGTTTTGTTTGGTTTGGTTTATCTATAGTAATCCTTGATTTGTACAATCAAATAATCTTCACGAAATTGACGGATTTTATCCCTTTTTTTTTTCCAAATGAAACTGTTAACAAAATCAATTTTTCTTTTTGTGTATACTACACAGAGTGTATTAAGAGGGGCACTATAGACTTTTTAACTGTTTAAAACTTGAAAAGGGACCTTTGGCTTTACAGAAAAAACAAGTGGACCGTTTGTAATAAAAACCAAAGTTGGGGGACCTCCGACCAAATGCCCCTTAAAAACACGTTTCATTGTAGTTCTATATTGAAAAATGGACTAAGCAAGTATGACTCCCACTTAGTACTCATGTTTTGAGTAATAAATTTTGAATCATGTTATGTGTTCCTGATCGGATTTCTTTACTAAACAAAGCATTACTTAAATAAAAATATATTTTGTGGGCCATCTCGTTGTGTTTATGGCCAGTCCCTATGATTTCAAGCTTAATAGGACCAAGACCACCTAGTTGCACCAATTGCACTTTTTGATCAAGTCGATTCCAAGAAAAGCCTTGTCCCACTAAAGGGAGATAGTCTCCATTCGAGGAAAGTGGTTTTTAAGCGGGACCATTGTGACCCCACCACTTTCCTGAGGGCTTACCTGTTCGATTTGATTTCATAGGACCAAATTGGAGGCTTAGGTGCCATCTTCAACCAGTTGAAAATTTCTTTGTGGACCGTAATATATGCGGGGGATAATAAACTATTTACAACAATTTTCCCTATTAAAAGGATTCACATCATCTGAAAAGTATCATTTGTTGTACTATTTTTCCATCTTTATAATTGCATCAAAGTATTAAATTGCATGATGTTATCAAATCACCCATGTAATTACGATAATTGTTTTTGACTGCCCCGAATTAGCCCTAGGCATGAAGGGTTTTCACTATAATATCCTGTAAGTGCACAAAAATTCACAAACCCGGGGGGAGTGATTTTGAGACTCACCGGAGGAGGATGGAGATTGCAGCTCCTGATGATGATAGAAGAATCGCTGCCTGCCTTGAACCTAAAAGGGGAAAAAGAAGAAGGTCAGAGGACCCTGGCTTGAGCAGCGCAGGGCTCTCCGATGCCTTTGTTAGTTGCAGTTGCAGGACTAAGCAGAGGTAGGAGATGGAGTTTGAGAGGAGATGGCGTACCAGCATGTGGATAGCCATCCTTTTACCTGTTGAAGACTTCTGTATTTATAGAGGAGGAGAGTGGACTTTGGGGCAAGTACTTGAGTGGTTGTCCCCTCCTAGTCCAGCTGTCTGTACTAGTGATGCTATCATAGCCCACGTGTCCTTACTTTATGTTCCCTCACAGCCCACTCTATCCCATCGGGCCATACATGATGCATGGGCGGTGGTGCTCTGTCAGGGATAAGGTTGTGGAGACATAAATGCCTTTTGTCTTATTTACACGTTCTATGACGTGTTTGTCAGTGCATAGAGATACACCTGTCACCGAGACCGAAACCAAGGGGCATTTTACCGATTGCTTTTGCTTTCTTTAATAATATTTCCAAAAAAGCTCTCCTAGCAATACTCATGAGTTATATGAGGCCGATGTCATGGCATTTTAGTCAGCTCAGCCAGGTTAGGCAATTCGAGTTCGGCCAGAACAGGCAGATTGAGCTCGGTCAGAACATGAGCTCGGCCAGAATAGGCAACTCGGCCAGAACCTGAGTTCGGCCAGAACAGGCAACTCGGCCAGAACCTGAGCTCGGCTAGAACTTGAGCTCGGCCAGAATAGGCAACTCGGCCAGAACCTGAGTTCGGCCAGAACAAGCAACTCGGCGAGAACCTGAGTTCGGCCAGAATAGGCAACTCGGGTAGAACCTGAGTTCGGCCAGAACAGGCAACTCGGCGAGAACCTGAGTTCGGCCAGAATAGGCAGCTCGGCCAGAACCTGAGTTCGGCCAGAACCTGAGCTCGGCCAAGTTTGGCAGTTTACTTCGGGCGGACTGTCCAGAATTCCTGGTGTAAGTTTGAGGGAGGAAATATCCCCCCACACATATCCTAATTCTCGGAATGATTTGAGTGCAAAAAGCGCAATTGATACGTATGTGTGCATTGCCATTGTTGTGCATTCATTGATCATCATATTTTTATTTTATTTTATTGCTTTTCAGTGATGGCTTCCAAAAATATCATTGCTGAACTTAATAAGGGATATAACTTAGATAGTAATAACTATGATAAGTGGTATTGGACCATGATTTACTTGTTCGATGAACAGGGGGTCACGTATACCTTGGAATCGATTAAGACCAGACCTGAATTAGCAAATGATGGTGCACCCATGCCCGCACTGAATGATTTTGAGAAATTGGATAAAGATAATCGGACTACTCGCAATATTATGCCGAGTAGTATGCATTTTAAATTGGTTCCTACTTATGAAACCTACGGTACGGCTAAGGAGATGTGGGATGCCTTGAAAGAAGAATATGGTGAAATTACCGCCGGCAAGACCCGTGTAATGACCATGGAATTCGATGCGTATAGGATGGCCCCAGGTGTAAACCTCAGGGACCACCTGCCTAAATGAGTCAAATGATTGCGGATCTTATAAGGGCAGGAAATGTACTAAATGAGGACCAAAAGATCATTGTAGTCCTGCAATCTTTATTTGATTATTGGAACACAATAAAACAAATTTTGACCCACTCTACGGCAGTCAAAACTTTTAAGGATCTCAAGCTCGAAGCCAAAAGAGTTCAAGTAGATATCATTGGACAAGCACTATTTGCAAAACAGTAGCTTGTACCAGGGTCGGGGACTAAGGGGACCAAACATAAACGTAAGTTTCAAAATGGGGTAGACCGCCACAAGAAGCCTAAAAAGGACCAGAATGCACTCAAATAAGACCAAACGAAGCATCAGAAGTGTAACAAGCCCAAAGACTTAGCCAAAACCAAATGCTATAAATGTCAGGAACTTGGCCATATCGCTAAAACTTGCCCCAAGCGAAATACGGTAAACACCCTAACTTCGTCATTCTCTTTTGTTTGCTATGAAGCAATTTATGTGGATGAAAGTTCTAATGGATGGATAATTGATTCAGGGGCAACCAAGCACGTGACAAAGGATAGGAGTTGTGTGGACTGTTTCCACCGAAACCGATGTTGTCCCAGCCTCGGCAATGGTACCAATCAAAGAAGGCCTTAACCCCCATCTTTCTGCCACAGCCGCATCTCACCGTTGTCAAGGTGGGACTGGTCCCGGTAGAAAGACCGACCACATCCTTCCGAGCTCAGCCTCGCGCTTGCATCCTTGTCCGATCTCAGGCATAACTGACCTCGGTGCCTTCTCCAGTTCGGCCCCTCGGCCGAGGTGAACACTGGGCGTCCAACTCCCATTATGAGATGGGACGGGTGCTTTATAGGGAGTCCCTGACAAGTAGGGTGGCCACCGCCATTGATAAGGGCTCGTTCCTATCAACATATCACATCCACATTTATGTGAGGGATTTGAGGGGAGATCTGATGGGACAAGTATCCTCACCTACCCCCACTAAGGATCCCAGGTGTGGACTGATGGGACAAGTATCCTCACCTACCTCCACTATGGAATCTTCTACTCTCCTCTATATATGCCTGCATGAAGAACCATGAACAGGTACATGCAATACACAGCCCGCACTGTTATTCTGCTAAACACCTTCTTCTCCACTTCACCCTAGTTCAGTGACTGCACTAACTCAGGCTCGGAGTGCCTTTGGCCGACAGCAGCCTCGGGCCCTGACTGTTCTTTCTTCCCTTTTTTCAGGATTCAGGCCGTCGGTGACTTCTCCGATTAGCTGAACAGGATTTTCCTAATCCCCTTCATCACTTAAACTAAGTCCGTAATAATTTAGGCACTTACAATTGGCGCCGTTTGTGGGAAGCTGATCTGAAAAATCCATATGTTCATCCTAACAGCCATGCCTCCTAAGGCTAAGAAGGGAAAGAGCGTTGTTGGACCGTCCAGGTCCAGCCAGCCAGAGATATTCTTGCCTCTCATGCCGCCTCCACTGGTGACGAACCAGGCAGGGGCATTAGAAACAAGCCAGCAAAGAGATACCAGGCAAACACCACCCAACCCTCAGTCGAGAAGAGCGGAAGGGGAGCCTGGTATTCGAAGTGTAGGGTCACCTGTCACAGTGACACACTCATCGTCAAGAGGTGTACCAGCGTCTCCTCAGAGCGGTCCTGTAGCAATACGGGCCCGGACAACGTCCTCCCAGGCAGAGCGTCCACGTCTGGAGGTTGTTTTCACCCAAGCACCCCGCAAGGACGTTCCTTCTCAGGACCAGTCCCAGCGAGGTAGGACTCTTGCGCAGTCTCATCCTCTTCGGTCTCATCCCGAAGACCACATGGAAGAGGACCATGTCCACCTCGGTGATGAAAGTGACGACGACACGGCCCTAGAGGAAGATGTTGAAGCCCAAGCTGAAGCAATCAAGGCTCAGAACCTCGTCATTGAAGAACAAAAGGCGCAGATCCTCCAGCTCCAGCGACAGCTGGAGGTAAAGGACGGAACCCTGCCCGAAGCCTCTCACACGCCTCCACCTCGGCGGAAAGCCCGGTGGGGCCCCGAGGGTCAGCCAGACCTATGGGAGAAACTAAACGAGAGACGTGCCCGAGCTCGGGAAGAGGGCTCGAGTAACACTCACGCCAGCGCCGACCAGCAGCAGTACCGGAGGCAAAAGCGGGAGACCGGGGCCGACCCCGACATGGCCGACTATATTGATCAGCAAATTAGGCTGGCCGTGCAGCAGAACCTTGAGCATGTCGGCCTCGCTCGAGGTCGGTTGGCCACCAGGCATAGTGACATCCACGGAACATCTCCATTTACTCGGGAAATCAGAGATCATCCTCTCCCTGATAAATTCAACGTCCCGCGCTTCAATCTCTATGACGGGACGTCAGACCCCAAAGCTCATCTCCGACACTTCACCCAGAAGATGTCGGTATTCAGCGGCGACGGTAACCTCGATTGCAAGGTTTTCTCCTCCAGCTTAGGTGACCTCCCGCTTCGGTGGTTCTGTGCACTCTCCGAGGGATCGATTTCGAGCTGGCGACAGCTCCGAAACTCCTTCGTCGAGAAGTTTCAAGCACACCGGGTCATCCCGAAGACTGACGCCGACCTAATCTCTATCAAGATGAGGCCGACCGAGAATATCACTCGATTCGCCAAAAGGTTCTGGACCATCTACAGCGTAATCGAGAATTCCAATGACGAGGTAGCCGTCACGGCCTTCCAACAAGCTTTGCTACCAGGCAATGAGCTTCGGAAGAAATTGGTGCGTCGCCCTGCGGTTTCAGTGAAGGCATTCATGGCCCGGGTGAACCAGTATGTTGAGCAAGAAGAAGATGAGGTCCGGGCTCGGGAGAGCCATAACCTTTGGCCCCCGCTCCCCGAGGGCCAACCTTCGGAGGGCCGACCTTCCGAAGGCCGACCTTCAAGTAGGGAAAAGAGGCTTGCTAAGAGGGAGGCGGACCGAAATAGAGAACCATCCAGCTCGGCAGCGCGTTCTGTTCCCACCTCGGGAGGCAGCGCAAAGCCGAAGCCGAGTGGCGCCCCTCATAAAGCCGTCAACACCATCTTCAAGGAGCCCATTTACAAACTCCTCGGCAAGATCCAAGCTCAGCCCTTCTTCAAATGGCCCCAGCCTATGAAGAGTGACACTGCCTCACGAGATCAGAGCAAGTTCTGTGCTTACCACAAAGATAGAGGACACAGAACTGAGGATTACCATGCCTTCAAGGCGTACCTTGAAAGGCTCGTGAAAGATGGGCACCTCAGAGATCATATCAAAGAGGAGGGTAGAGTAAACCAAGTCCAGCAGCACCATCTCGACGACAGGGATAGCGATGGGCCTATAGGGACCATCGATGTCATTCACCTGGCCCCCGCTCCCAGAGGCAGTGATCAAGCGCGTGCTGAGGCCAGGAGGGCCCAGCATGGCAAACATGTGATGGCGGCCGAGCTCGGTCCCTCTGCAAAGAAGGCCCGCATAGAGAGACCAAAGATTTGGTTCTCAGACAAAGATTTGGCCGGGGTCCAGCTACCCCACAATGATCCTCTTCTTTTGACTATGAGGTTACAAAACTTCAACGTCAAAAGGATCCTAGTGGACCCCGGGAGCTCTTCAGAAATCCTCTATTTCGACTGCTTCAAAAGAATGGGTCTGAAGGAAGAGGATCTGTTGGAAGCTCGCACCCCTTTAGTGGGATTCAGCTCCAAGACGGTATATCCCAAAGGGAAGATCTCCCTCAGGGTTGAGGTAGGAGGGGCCCCCATGACGGTAGACTTCCTTGTGGTAGATGCTCAATCTCCTTACAATGCCATCATGGGAAGAACTTGGCTTCATAACATGGAGGCTGTCCCCTCCACCCATCACCAAAAGTTCAAGTTCCCGTTACAGAGCACAGACGGGGGCTTTGAAGTTGTCATAGTCCGTGGTGACCAGCAAATGGCCAAAGAATGTCTTATGGCCGTTGTCCCCGGAGCAGCAGAGCCACAGCGAGTCCATGTGACCGAGCTCGAGACAGAGCTCGATGAAGTTGGCCGAACTCCCAAGCAGAAGAGCGTTGAAGAGCTTACCGAAGTCAGGATCGACCCTAACGATCCGGAAAGGTTCTTCGTGCTCGGTAGCCGTCTAGCTGATGAAGAAAGGACCGAGATGCTCGATTTTCTGTTACAGAACAGGGAGGTCTTCGCTTGGACCCCATATGAAATGCCCGGCATTGACCCCGAGGTCATAAGCCACAAGCTGAATGTGAGCCCCAAACACAAGCCTATAGTCCAAAAGACTCGCAGGATGGGCATTCAGCAAGCAGAGGCTGTGACCGAAGAGGTCAAAATACTGTTGGAAGTAGAGGCTATCAGGGAAGTCCACTACTCCGAGTGGTTGGCAAACATGGTTGTGGTTAGAAAAAAGAACGGAAGCTGGAGGGTCTGCGTGGACTTCACCGACCTCAACAAAGCCTGTCCCAAAGACAGCTTTCCTCTCCCCAAGATAGACCAACTGATCGATGCCACCACCGGACATGATAGAATGAGTTTCCTCGATGCCTACCGAGGTTACCATCAGATCTCGATGAACGGGTCTGATCAAGAGAAAACCGCGTTCATAACACCCAGAGGCATTTACTGTTACAAAGTGATGCCCTTCGGGTTAAAAAACGCTGGTGCCACTTACCAACGCCTGGTAACCAAAATGTTTCAGTCCCAGCTCGGGAAAACGGTCGAGGTCTACATTGATGACATGGTCGTTAAGTCTAAACGGTCGGAGGACCACTTGACTGACTTACATCAGACCTTCACCGTCCTCAAACAATACAAGCTCAAACTGAACGCCTCCAAATGTGCATTTGGCGTCGGCTCGGGCAAATTCCTGGGCAGCTTGGTCACCAGACAAGGAATCGAGGCCAATCCCGATCAAATCTCGGCGATAAGGGACCTACAAAGTCCAACCTCGACAAAGCAAGTCCAGAGACTGACAGGAATGGCAGCAGCGCTGAACCGCTTCGTTAGCCGAGCTTCGGACAAATGCCGTCCCTTCTTCCAACTCCTAAGAAAGAGCTCGGGGTTCCAATGGACGCCTGAGTGTGAAAAAGCCCTCCAAGAGCTCAAAAGATACCTCTCTTCGCCTCCCCTGCTTTCCACTCCGGCACAGGGTGAGGTTCTTTACTTATATTTAGCGGTTTCGGATCATGCAGTAAGCTCGGTACTCCTAAGAGAAGATGACGGGCAGCAGAAACCCATTTATTACACAAGCAAAATTCTGCTGGATTCCGAGACGAGATATCTGCCATTGGAGAAGCTCGCATTTGCACTAATCAGTGCCTCCCGGAAGCTCTCCCACTACTTCCAGACGTATTCCATAGTGGTTGTGACAGAACACCTGATGGAACGCGCTCCTGCCGAGGGTGCTACCGGGGTCGGCGGACGTGGGAGTCCGTCGGGTCCGGCCCTTTCGCGCCCGGGGGGCTGAAGCGTGCATCAACATTTCTTTGTGTGGGTGTGCCAGATTTTCTATTTTACTTGGAATTGCAAGTGGTAATCCGGAGATCAACCTTCGCAAGTAAAAAGGAAATCAACTTCTTTCAAGTTTTCCATTGCACAAATATTTAAGAAAAGAGACATTTTCTTGGTTTGCCGTGAAAGGCGATTTTGTTTGGCATTTATAGCCGATTTTGTGGCGTTTATAGCCGATTTTGGCATTTATAGCCGATTTTGGCGTTTATAGCCGATTTACAATTCTTATCAATAATGAAAGACAAGAGTTGTGATTTTTTTTGTCTCTTTAGAAAAATACAAACTACAATGAAAAGCAAGAAAAGGAGGATCTAACTTCTCAGGAGATTGTGGGGGACTCGTTTAGATTGACGGTCGCAAGCCATGTGTGGGCTTCGCCATCATCCATGCAGATGAGAACAGTGGATGCTCTTGATTCGCTTGGCCTGGCTATAACCTCAGGTTTTTAGAGGACAAAGACCAAGAGAAGGTCCTATGTCCAATAAAAAGCTAAGTAGACGGGCTGAAAAGCCACGTTTAAGCCATTGGAGGCAGCGGGAGAAGGGAAGGACCTTACCTTTCTTTTTGGGAAAGAATCTCTCTAATTCCTTCTCTTTTGGTAAGGTTACTAATTAGTAGCACTTACCTTTCTTTTTTTGTTTCCTTCTTTGATTTGCCCTCTTCTATAAAAGCAAAGAGGAGGCTAGATCTCTTGCCCTTATTGCTTTCTTTTGCAACAATCTCAAGAGAGCTCCAAGACCAAGAGTTCTTCTTCAAGGATCTTCAAGCTTTTTCCTTCTTCTTCTCCATCAATGGCTTCAAGTAAGTTTTTCTCTCTTTTTCTTTCAAGAAAACTCCATGTAGAGAATAGGATGGTAAAAGAAGAAAGTTTCTCTCTGTTTTTTTTTTCTTTTCTTTTTCTTTTCTTTCTATTCTTCTTCTGTTTTTTTTTTCTTTTTCCACGTGATTTCTGTTTTTTTTTTTTTTTTCGTGCTTCTTTTTTTTCTCTTTTTCTTTTTGCACGTTTTCTTTCTTCTCTTTTTTTTTTTTCTTCCCCTTCTTTTTTTTGAGAAAGTTTTTTTTTTTTTTAGCTCATCATGATAATGCGTTTTTATGCAAATCTAGATGTTCATGCATGTACTTTTTGTAGATTGAATTTGAGAGCAAGATAGCATACCTGAAAATCTTTGCAAATTTGGGAATTTGGAGCTCGCAGCGATGTTGAGCCCTTCTTGATTTTGCGGAGATTTTGAGGTTTCGAAAGTTTGGAGTTTCGGAGCTCGCAGCGATGTTGAGCCCATCTTCAAACTTTCTATTTCTTTCGGGGTATTTCCCTTTTCTTCGGAATTGCCCTGGAACCATGCCAAAATTTCGCCAGATTTTCTTTTAGCGAAATCCTGTCATTTTGATGATGATCTTTTTTTTTTCTTTTCCAACCTTTGCAGGTGGTTCCTCCAGAACGAACAAGGGTAAAGAGCCTGCTACAAGCGTACCTCGTCGATCCGCCAGGTCTTCTAATGTGGCCGTTCAGCAGGCCTGGGAGAAGGTCCAGTATGTTGAGAGAAACTTGGAAGAGTGCGACTCTCTCAACAGAGATGAGATGAGGCAACAACTGATCGCTCTCAAGAGTGAGGAAGATTATAAGATCATGGTAAGCAACCGTCCTTGGGTTATGGACGATCTGAGGGTTTTGCCCAAGCCTACCTTCTTCTTTGGAGATGCAGTCCCTGACGACTTGACATACCAAAGGAGATGTTTTCAGTTCTCTTACACAGCAGATGGTGAGGAGAGAACTATTTCTACCCGGTCGTCTTTTGATCGGACCATCTCTATCCTGAGCCTTTCTCCCACGTGCCCTAAGAGGGAAGATCCTCCGAGCTGGGTGAAGAGGACCAGTGTGATCAAGACCGGGGTTTTTGTTGGTGGACCTTCCGGTTTTGCAAAGAAGCCACCTGTCCAAATGGACATGTTGATGCCAGCCAGCGGCTACCAGGGCTCTGATTATCCGTCGGTCGATTTGGGACCGGTGGGCCTTGGCGTTTTTAGCGGTGACGGCAGCAACTGGGTGAAGCCTTTTCGACTTCGTGGCC
The DNA here is from genome assembly GCA_028538565.1 of Umbellularia californica. Taxonomy (NCBI): domain Eukaryota; kingdom Viridiplantae; phylum Streptophyta; class Magnoliopsida; order Laurales; family Lauraceae; genus Umbellularia; species Umbellularia californica. The sequence continues at coordinate 33,372,565 of JAPQWN010000005.1, read as the reverse complement.
GTTTCAGTGTTGACTCCGATTGGAAGTCGTGGACTGATCGCCTCCTGCTGATTGGTGGCACCATTTTGAAGGAAGCCGGGATTTTTGACGCGGTCCGTGCCTTCAGAGATACCGTGGCTTTTTCCGACGAGGCCTTCATGGCCATGTTGGAATCATTTCTCCCACAAACCAATACCTTCGTTGTAACGAATGGTGAGATTGGTTTTTCCTTGAAGGAGTTGAGCGCCATTACTGGATTGCCCATCCTTGGCAAACTCTACGAGGAGTTCATGCCAATTGACAGCGTCCTTGAGGAGCAGTCAGAGGAGTTCAGGCTCCTATACTTTCAGCTCGTCGCCTTCTATGATTTTTTGAAGGAGAAGGAGGGCTCGAAAGTAAGATCCAGCAGTTGGAAGAGTTACGGGTCTTCATTCTTCAACTTCTTTGATAGCAAAGAGTCTTCTGACAGCATGACCCTGGAGGACCGGAAGAAGGCTTCCGTCATGCAAGAAGAGTTGAAAGACTTCTTCGCAGGTACAGATGTAATTTGTTCTGACATTGCACTGCGGAGAGAAATTGCAGCTTACCTCACTTATTGGCTAGGTGTGGTTATTTTTGCTGGAGGAGATGGAACACACATCAGGCCGCATTGTATTTTTCCGGCTTGTCAGATAGCTTTTGGAGAGCGGCTGGCTTTGGTACCTGCTCTTTACTCCTACTTGTGTACCGAACTGCAGGCTGCTGCTTTCTTGGTTCAGCTTGGGCTCCCTATAATAGGGTATTTTCAGCCCATATCTTTTATTCGTGGTTTGTATACCACTGTCCTGGCTTCCATCGGCTTGGTGCTGCGCATGATGATGATCCTCTGATGATTCAATTTGCTAAGGGAAAAGCCGTATCCGAATCACTTTTGTTTGCCCGCATGAGGATCCGACGGTTCAAGGACGTCGAGATGGGGCAGTCTTCAGTTAAGCTTTCTTCGGAGTTGCGGAAGAAGGCTTTTGATTTTGGTGCCTCCCGAGACTCTACCAGAGCAGGGTCGGGAAGGCATTACTCTTTGACCAATGCAGAGAAGGAGTGGCTTTTCAGCATACGAGTCGGCACGATGGTGTACCGTAGACATCTTTTCGTCGACATCCAGCCGTATGTACCTTCTCGCTTTGCACTTTAGTTGGGCTCCTCTCAAGGCGTTGTTGGAGCGCCTTCGAGTATGGTGAAGCGTTTTGGAGGTTTGCAGGATGGCAGAAATGCATGGGCTTTTTATAGTGCTGAAGACACTACTGCCACGATTTCTTATCCTGAGCTGTCGACTTTCCGAATTGCCGGCTTCACGAAGTGGTTCGCGGAGAGCTTTTTGGCATATCGGGGGCTTTCCAAAAAGGAGCTTGATGTAAAGCTGTCTTCGGGGAAAGGTACTGGAAAGTTGGATGGCGTCCGGCGAGAGGAAGTTTGGGCCTTCCTTTCTGGAGAGAAGCACAAGATAGGCTTTCTCGGTGACCAGGGCGTCATTGGTTCTGAAGCTGTTCGGGAAGTACCTGATGAGGCTTTGGAGCAGCTAGAACAGGAGGAAGCTGAACTCGACACTTGGATGCAAGCGGCACAGAGGCGAGCTTCCGTGGAGTCTACTGGCAAGAGCAGACCATCCAGTGAGGAGTCAAGTGGGAGACCTGACTCTGACAGTGGGGCAGGATCTTCTAGGAAGCGAGCCCACAGAAGTAAGAGGAAGAGGAGTCAGCGTCACACGGGGCGGGACGAAGACTCTCCTGGTGTGGAAGTCCCTCTCACTGTCAATGAGGAGGTGCCAGGGGAAGCTGACGAACCTCCGGAGAAGAGGATTCGGGAAGAAGAGACCATCGGTGGAGGTATGATTCTTCCTTTTTCTTTTTCTGCTTCTTTCATGGGGCTTTCCATGTTCTGATTTGTTTTCTCACCCTACTGCTGCTTTTTTTTTTAGCAGAGGATGAAGACTTGGCGATGCCTGAGGTTCCGACTGATGAGGCGGTGATGGAGCCGGTTATGGAATCTGAAGAAGAACCGAGGGACTCTGGAATGATTCCAGAATCTCCAATTGGTATAACTTCTTTCGCTTTCTCTTTTTTTTTTTGCCCGCGACTTGATTTGCTAACATTTTTCTTGTCAGCTGACTTGCCACAGGATTCCGATGACTTAGAACCATCAATGGACGCAGATGTTGATGATGCTTCCGATGAGTTCATGGAGGAAGAGAGTGTTCCGCCAGTCGTCGAAGAAGGTACTTTGTAGTGATGACCCTGATGATTTTTTTTAACAGGATCATATTCATACCTTTTTGTGTTTCATTTGCAGGTTTTGAAGTGACAGAAGAGAGTCCATCGCTTTCTTCAGAACTAGAGCAAGGGATGCCAGAGGTCGATCCGGAGGTAGAGACTCCTACAACTAGTTTTGACGCGATAGAGGAGATACCTCGTGCTGAGATTCCTTCTCCAGTGGCTCCAAGTGGAAAGAGTTCTTTTGTTACTCTTCCAATGGGACATGACATGAGCAGCCGATCAACGGAGAAGGGTGAATCTTCATCCAGTTCGTCTCTTCAATTTGCGAAGAAGGTGCTGGCGCGGGTTTTGAGTTCTTGGATCGAGACTCTCTTTTCTGGACACCTGGATGCCGGATTTGGCATGATCCCACATGTACAGGAGATTCTCACTGATACCGAAGAGGTTGGTCTGGATGTCACAGGTGCCAGGGCGATCGTTGATAGGATCATTGCACTGGGTGACAAGTGGTTTGAGACCATGGATTTCCCTGACGACCAATTCTTCAAGGAGATGTTCTTGGACCCTGCTGGAAAGGCTAAGTCTGACCTGAATGAGGCTACACAAAGCAAGAAGCAGCTAGTTCGGGAGAAGAACTTGGAAGAGCTAGCCATCATCGGATTGAGGCATGACCTTAACGTCCTTGATAGGGAAGTTGAGGAGGCCAGGAAACGTCTTGAGCATTTAAAGGCGCAAGTCGCTGCCAAGTGGGCTGCTATAACAGAGGCTCGTGACAGGGAGAGTGCTCTGATTCGCAGGGTTGCAGATGCCGGTCAAGTTCTCGAGAGGAGGACTCAAGTAAACGAACAATGGCAAACTGCTGGGGAAAAGCTTCCCGGTGTAAAAGAGGGGTTACGGCATTCGCCAGCATCTCATGGCAAGTTCCTGAAGAAGCGTGCCTTGGAAACTTTGACGGCTGAGGCCAAAAGTTTGCTTGAGGAGCTGAAGCTTTGGCTGGAGACCATTTTTGGCTGAGCTCCTGATTTTTTGTATCAGAAACTATCATCTCTTTCTCTTATCTCCCCCTTTTTTTTTTTGGTACCACATGTATTTTTGGTACTTTTTTTTTACAGTGCTTGTGAACACTTTTTTTTTTTGTACCACATGTATTTTTTTGGTACTTTTCTTTTCTTTTTTTTTTGTTTTCCCTACTCTCACTCAAATCTTTTTGTGATGAAAGCAAGTGCTAAATGGGATCTGATCAAAAGCTTTGTCATTTTGTGAAAATCTTTTGTCAAATGATTGTTTTGGTAGGGGAAATGAATTTGGCATGAAAGCCGAATTTTTGTGGCATGTACAGCCAGTTTGGTGGCATTGATAGCCAATTTGTGGCATTTATAGCCGGTTTGGTGGCATTGATAGCCGGGTTTTTTGAAAGCCAAGTTTTGGTTTGTTGGCGTGAAAGCCAATTTTTTGTGGCATTGATAGTCGGTTTGTGGCATTTATAGCCGGTTTTGACATGAGAGTCAGGTTTTTTTTTGTGTGGCATTTATAGCCGATTTGGTGGCATTGATAGCCGGTTTTGGCAAAAGAGCCAGGTTTTTGGTTTTCAAAAATGCAAGTATCGACTAAGAGTCGCCTCCCTGCTGAATGGTCTTGCAAGTATCGATGGAATGTCGCATCCTTGCTCATTCGGTTGCGAGTATCGATGGAATTTCGCCTCCTCGCGGATTTGGTGGCAAGTATTGATGGAATGTCGCATCCTTGCTTTTCAAAAATTTTGTTTTGCGGGTACTGACTTGATGTCGTTTTCCCCTTGATTTGCGGTTTTCTCCAACCTTTGGGTTGTGGATATCAACTGATATGTTGCGTCTCCACGGTTTTAGGTTTTTTCGAACCCTTTTTTGAAATTTGGGTTGTGGATATCAACTGATATGTTGCGTCTCCATGGTTTTTGGATTTTGCAAGTATCGACGAAATGTCGCTTCCCTGCGATTTTGAGTGCAAGTATCGATGGAATGTCGCATCCTTGCTTTTTTCCGAATTTGGTTTTGCGGGTACTGACTTGATGTCGTTTCCCCACGATTTTTGAAATTTGCGGTTTTTTCGAACCTTTGGGTTGTGGATATCAACTGATATGTTGTGTTTCCACGATTTAAGAGGTTTTGGAAGTATTGAATGGGGTTCGCATCCTTCCGATTTTATGAGTTTTGCGAGTATCGACTAAGTGTCACTTCCCCGCGGTTTTTGAAAAACCAATTTTTTTGTTTAAAGACACGAGGGTCGTAAATTTTGACCTAAAACCATTTGGCGGTAAAAGGTAAGGTGGACTAGGGTGGAAATCCCTGAATCCGGATTTTCATTTCAAACCATGAATTTTGGGTTCAAGGATCGAAAATTTTGGTCAAGTCAGGAAGAGGCTCCTAAACTTGGATTTTTTTTGTTTTTGAACAATGAAACGATAAAAGTAAGCATTGTTTTTGAATCTCTAGAAATTTTGACATTTGATATGAAAATTCTAAAGAGAGTGGGTTTGATGAGCGAGTACCTAAGAACAGGTTTTGGCCATACAGGCATTGCTCTTACCCAGTTGGGTAAGTCTTCAAGGGTAGTACCGCTTCAAGAACTTGCCGTTGATAGGCAACATACATCTGTCGCCTTCCATGTTTAGGAGGGCATATGCGCCGTTGGAGAAGACCTTGTCGATGACGTAGGGTCCCTCCCATTTTGGCTCAAACTTGCCTTTGGACTTGTGAGCGAAGGCCATTGGTCTTTTTACCGCAAGAACCACGTCACCCTTTTTGTAGGCGCGTTGCCTGACCTTTTTGTCAAAAGATCCTGCCATGCGTGCTTTGTAAAGTTCAATGCTTTGTCGAGCTTCGAGCCGTCTCTCGTCGAGATTATCCAGCTCATGGAGTCGCAATCTGACATTGCTTTCTTGAGTCATGTCATTTTGTAGAGATACCCTCAGAGAAGGAATTTGTACCTCTAGGGGCACGACAGCTTCGCATCCATAGACCAAGGAGAATGGTGTGCTATGGGTTGGTCCTCGAACGGTGGTTCGATAGGCCCACAAGGCTTCAGACATCTTGTCGCTCCAGTCTCTTTTGTGACTAGAGACCATTTTCTTGAGGATTTTGTAGAGTGTCTTGTTAAAGGCTTCTGCTAATCAGTTTGCTGCCGGATTGTATGGAGTCGAAGGGCAGCTTTGAATTTTGTATTTGTCGCAGAACCTGTAGAATCGATGATCCCGGAATTGTGGTCCGTTATCATGGACGAATCTTTTAGGTATGCCGAAACGACAAATGATGTTGGTGCGTAGGAATTGAAGGACTGATGAGGTCTTCATTTCGTTGAACGCAAATGCTTCTGACCACTTGGAAAAATAATCCGTTGCGGCGAAGATGAAGCGATGACCTTTGTTTGAAGGGGGAGAAATAGGACCTATGATGTCCATACCCCAGGCTTCGAAAGGCCACGAGATTGCTGTAGGGTGTAGCCATTCCGGAGGCATGTGAATGTAATCTCCGTGAACTTGGCATAGCTGGCAGTGTTTGGCAAATTACATTGCATCAGCTACCATGGTAGGCCAATAGTAACCTAACCTTTTTATCTGATCATAGAGCTTAGGACCTGCCTGATGGGCTCCACAAAGACCAGCATGAACTTCTTTAAGTGTTTCTTCGGCCTCTTGTTGTGACAAGCAGCGTAGAAGTACTCCGTTGAAGGATTTCCTGTAGAGGATTTTTGAAGGAATATCCAAATGAAAGTTTGGGGCTCGTCTTTGGATGCTTACCCATTCTTTTGGATCTTCAGGTAGGATTCCGAACATAGTGTAATCAATGAACGGATCCCTCCAGTCGCCGATTGAAGGTTGAAGGATAGAGATCCGACTTCCAACCACTCGGTGGCATTCAGCAACTGCTTGGTGTGTGTTAAGAGGAGGGAGGATCCTTCTCTCGCACACTGTGATTTGCATGTTTTCCCCTTCCTGGATCGCCATTGATGCGGCAAGTCCGGCCAGGGCATCTGCACGGATGTTTTCACCTCTACAAATGTGGGTGATGTGACATATGTCAAACTTTTGCAGAAGCGATTGTGCCTTGTTGTAATAAGGCAGCAGATCGGGCTTCCTGACTTCATATATCTGATTCATCTGGTTGACGATCAGTTGAGAGTCTCCAAAGACTTCCAGCATAGTGATACCGGATTCGATGGCGAGTTCCAATCCTAGGATCAGAGCTTGGTATTCAGCTGCATTGTTTGTGCATGGTTCCAGTAGCGAGAAAGCGTGTGGAATCATGTATTTGTCGGGGCTAACAAAGAGGATGCCAACTCCCGAGATCAGCTGTCTTTTTTCATTTGTCCTGGTTGCACCGTCAAAGTACATGTCTCAGGAGGCATTTGGCGAGAAGGTCTCCACGTTGTAGACAGGTTCGTCTGGGAGATCATCTCTGAGTGGTGAATCTTTAGGCAATGGATGCTCTGCGAGGAAATCTGCTAGAGCTTGGCCTTTGATTGCTTTTTGTGGCACATACCTAATATCAAATTATGATAGAAGGATGGACCATTTTGCCAGTCGTGCATTGAGAGAACCTGCTTTTGTAACAAGGACCTTCAAGAGGTTGATCCTTGAGACAAGGTAGACGGTGTTGGAAAGCAAGTAGTGACGTAGCTTTTGTACGGCGAACATCACTACAAGGCATTCTTTTTCGACTGGAGAGTAACGATGCTCTGCACCTACTAGCATGCGGCTAAGGTAGTATAGAGCAGCTTCTTTTCTTTCATCATTTTCTTGTGCAAGCAGAGCACCCAGAGAGTGATCAAGGGCTCTTGTGTACAAGATGAATGGTTTCCCAGTGGTAGGAGCAGCTAACACTGGAGGTTTGGTTAGGTATGACTTGATATCTTGAAATGCGGCTTCACAGTCAGCATCCCAGACAAAGTCTACACCCTTTTTCATCAATCGAGAGAATGGACAGCACTTCCCCGAAAGATTGGAGATGAACCGTCTGATGTAGGCCAATCTCCCTTGGAGCCCTTTTAGTTCCCTTAAGGTTCTTGGAGGGGGCATTTCTAGAATAGCCTTGACTTTGATGGGGTCAAGTTCTATTCCGGCTTTCCGAACAAGGAATCCGAGAAACTTACCCGACGAAACGCTGAAGAAGCATTTTAGAGGATTCATCCGCAGTTTGTGTTTGCGGAGTCGGAGGAAGACTTCCCGAAGATCTTTGAGATGGTCTTCTTTTCTTCTGCTTTTGACGGCGAGGTCATCAACGTAACATTCGACCGTCTTGTGCTGCATATCTTGGAATATTTTCATCATAGCCCTCTGATATGTGGCACCAGCATTTTTCAGACCAAATGGCATGACAGTGTAGCAATACACGCCAAATGGAGTCCGAAATGAAGTGTGCTTTTCATCTTCAGGATGCATCTTTATCTGATTGTAGCCAGAGAAGCCATCCATGAATGTCATTTGCTCGAATCCACAGGTATTGTCAATCATTACCTCTGGTATGGGGAGCGGGAATTCATCTTTAGGGCAAGCGCCATTCAGGTCTCTATAGTCAATACAGACCCTGATCTGCCCATTTTTCTTTGTCACGGGGACAATGTTGGCCAACCATTCTGGATGTTGTTCCTCACGGATGAAGCCGACGCTTTTGAGCTTTTGAACTTCTTGCTCAATTTTATCCATCACATCTGGATGGAATCTTCTTTGGCCTTGTTTGACAGGCTTGACTTCTTCTTGAAGATTGAGTTTGTGGACTGCTACTTTGGGGCCTAAACCAGGCATTTCAGCGTAGGACCATGCAAAGCAATCAACGAACTCACGCAGAAAAGCGATATACTCGGGTAACTCATCATCCTTTATATTCTTGCTTATGAATACAGGACGTGGGTTATCTGGTGTTCCCAAGTTTATCTTTTCAACAGGATCTTCTGTTAGAAGGTTCGAAGGTGGTTCCTCCACAATATTTTCGGAGGCTTCCAGCTCAGCGAAACCTTCTGGGATTCCAAGGGCATTTGTAGACCGAGGGTTTGTTCCTTTCCACGGGTCTTCTTGATTGGTGATCTTCTCAAGGCTTGCTATGAGATGGTCCCAATCGCCTGTTGAAACTGGGTCGAAGTATGGTACTTCTTTTGGAGACAAGGGCTCTTCTGGGTCAGAATAGCACAAGTCTGTATTATCGGACGATTCCTCTTTATCATCAGAGAAATCGTACCAATTGGATGAGCTTCCTGGATCTTTGTCAGGTAACTCTTTAAAGAGATATCCAGGGAGATCGATGTCTTCATGGACTTGAGATGTTGAGGCTTGGTCGGTAAATCGACTTTTAAGCCTTTGTGTCAACTGTCTCAGGGGGGTATCAGGATCATACCCTAACCCATGTGAAGACTTTTCTACATATCCGTAGAGTCTCCAATCTTCCAGCTGGCTTTTGGTTAAGGCGGGCCCCAATGGCGTGAGAATACCGCGGCCTTCCCCCAAACCGACTGAGTTCTGAGCGTCAAAGCCCATTTTCTTCATGATAGCTTGTGCCACAGGACTATATAGAGATAGTTGAGGCATACCTTCGTTTTGGAAAGGCTCAAGCAAGGAACTTGATGAAGAAGCATCCGATCTATAAAAGAAGATCGGTCTTTGCTTTGGTGATGTTGCCGGAACAACAAAGGTAGCAGATGTAGGATCTTCTACATCAGCAGGTGTCTCCATCGGAGTGAGAGCAGGCTGAACATGCTGAGTGTCAGCTTGGCTTGACGATGCATCGTCTTCTGGCTCTAAGTCCGAGTCTGTGTCTTGCATGATAGACACGAGAGAAACAACAAATTTGCCCCCAGACTTTTGTTTCGCCTTCTTCACTTTAGTCGTGATGACCAAAGGTTTTGAATTCTTGAGGGCATCTTGATCTGCAATAGCTCCCGTCAGGATCTTGAAGTGGATGACGTGTTGTCTGGCTGATCCTTTCCCCGTATATGTTTGGAGAGTAGGATGTTTGAATTTTGTGGGGAACGGGACCGAGCCATCCATAAAGGATATGGTGGCTTGATCCCATGCTCCTTGAGTATATCCTCTTCTTTTGCTTTGGCGATGATACTGTCTACGTCCTTTTTGGTAAGGGCGCGTGACTCATTTTCTTCACGATTTTCCTCGTTATTGTGATTCGGAGGAGGCTCATTGTTCACCTGATTTTGGACAACAAGGAGAAGGTTTTCCATCAGAGTTTCAATCCTCTGCTGGCCTTGTTCCAACTGCTGGATGCGTGTGAGAGCATCATCTTGAGGTGGATTCTGAGGTGGTGGCTCAGAATTTGTAACCAGGACGTTCATTCCTCGGGATTCAAACGAAGAAACCGTCCTGGTGACTGAGCTGGGGCTCATTCTTTTTGATGAAGAGCTTGATGAAGGATTACTCTCCCGTCTTTGGCTTGAAGGAGTAGGGGATTCTTCGTGATGTCTTCGTGTCCTGGAGACGCTACGAGTCACCGGACGTCGGACATGGATTCTGGATGCTGACTTTTGGCGTCTTCTGGTTTTTCCAACCATATGGACAGCAGCAACTTGGTCGGGTCTTTCTTTTTCGACCCATTTGTGGGAGACTTGAAGTGTAGGAGGCTGGGTCCGTTGCTTCTCTAGTCTCTTTTGTCGATATGACGCACAACGGCGTGCTCGACGAGCGATTTGAGCTTTAGTCAGCTCTGGCTGGGCTTTAACAATGAAGGATGTACTCCCTCGGGCGCAGCAGCCAAGCTTGTCTTCTTTGTAATTGGGCAAGGACAGGATGCAGACCCGGTCCTTTGCCTGTTGCAGTGAAGCTTTGAACCTTTCGGGTTCGGCCCCTGTAGAGATGAAGGGTCGAACTGAAGGAGTGTAGGCCTTGGCAGGTGCTTGTAGAGGCCTAGTGATGCATGATCTGATTTTGGGCTTGTGGGAGCAAGCCGGTTCATGCTGGGTTGACTTGGGAGTCAAGTTGGAGATGGGTCTCTCCTCTTTCATGTAGGCAAGAGGGTAGAACTGGTTCTCTTTGAGTGGGGCCAGGTATGCTGGCTTGGTGGAGGTTTGAGACCTTCTTTGTTTTGGGGAAGGTCTTGGAGACCAAGTCTTAGGGTAGACCTGGTTGGTTGTTGGTTGAGGTTTCGCGGGGATGCCGCGGGTTTTAGTATTCTTGGGGTTCGCCCTTGGTGTCATAGAAGTGACACGTTGAGGGGCGATCTTCTGCTTCTCGGCAGTTGCCTTTGGTGTCACAGTAGTGACACGTTGCGAGGCGACCTTCTGCCTTTTGGCAGGAGCAGTTTCTTCTTCGGGAAGTGGGAATGGTCCCATTGTCCCGAAGACGATGGTCCGGGTAGTCGAGGTCGACCCGGAGTTCAGAGAGTTGCTGAGGGAGTTGGTGCTTCGGCAGCTAGCAGGGCGCTTGTAAGTGCGCTCGGTTTGCTTCTGTTAAAGCATGAGCTGGTGGTTGTTTTCATCGAAGGTGATGATCAGTGAAGCTGCCATTGTTAGTTTTAAAATTTCTGAAACAAGACCACATCCATTAGTAATCACAAGAATATGATGATCATAAATGGGGAATTCTATGATTTTGTCTTTTCAAATCGCTCAAGGGACATGACCCAAGCAATATGAAGAAGGCAAAAAGCCATAAAGGGTACAATTGTTCTGGTTGCAAGCATGGTAGGCTCGAAATGAGCGTTCCAATGACTGCTAGAAGCAATTGTATACCTAAATTCGACTTATCGAGAAGCGGAGCTTGCTCGAGATAAGAAGAATATAAGGTAGGAGTTACAAATGTGCCGGTCACAGATACAGTAGACCCTGAAAGGGCGTATTAGTACCGCTATGCACAAATGTTGGAGATCGCATCCATGAGATGGTATTCTCTATTTTTTTTTTTTGAAATGTCAAGATTGGATTCATCGAAGAGAGCAGATGGTATTCCGATCCGAATACGGGCTCAACGATTTCCGCGAGCACCAGTACCCAGAAGGGAAGGAACCACAATTTCTCGGATCTGAATCTAAAATGACGAGAGTTTTTTTTTTTTGAAGATTTTTTATTTTAAGATTTTTTTTTATTTTTTAAATCTTTTTATTTTTATTTTTTTATTTTTATTTTATTTTTTTTTCTTTAAGATTTTTTTTGAAAATCTTTTTTTTATTTTTTATTATTTTTTTATTTTGATTTTGATTTTTTTTGTTTAAGATTTTTTTTTTGAAAATCTTTTTTTTTATTTTTGTTTTTTTTATTTTTAATTTTGATTTTTTTTGTTTAAGATTTTTTTTTTGAAAATCTTTTTTTTTATTTATTTTTTTTATTTTTAATTTTGATTTTTTTTTGTTTAAGATTTTTTTTTTGAAAATCTTTTTTTTATTTTTTTTTATTTTTGATTTTTTTTAATTTTTTAAGATTTAAAGACGAGAGAGTACACATAGGCCTCCTAACCCGGTCTTATGAAACCTCAATTGATAGAATTGCCCCCAGATAAGGGTAGGATTACTTAATGAACCCGTTTGGAGGACCCTTGCCTAGAACAGTCAAGCTGTCTCCACACTCTGGACAAGGCTTTTCTTGAATCAATCGTGATCAAAGAACGCAATTGGTTTAACCTTAGTGGTCTATGTCTTTTTATTTATTTATTTAATTTTATTTTTTAGATCCCTGACAGACTCATCGAAGAGAAACGATGGCCCAATCCCCGATCCGAACACGGGCTCAACGATTTCCGCGAGCACACATGCCCAGAAGAGAAAGGATCAAAGTTTCTCAATTTTGAATCCAAAACGAGAAATTTGATTTTTTTTTATTTTTTATTTATCCCTGACAGATTCATCGAAGAGAAACGATGGCCCAAATCCCATTTCGAACAGGCTCAACGATTTCCGCGAGCACACGAACCATAGGAGAGGATCAAAGTTTCTCAATTTTGAATCCAAAACGAGAAATTTGATTTTTTTTATTTTTATTTTTTTTTGAAAAAAGAAAGAGTGGAAATAAATTCGAAGAATTAGAAATTTCCAAAAAATCCCATCTCGTTTTTTTTAGATGCGAAATCCAACATAGGCCACCAACTAGAAAGTAGCCAAGGAATCTGGAGAAGAAGTATAAGTATAGAGCAAAAATATGGTATGCAAATATTTCATTTCCAAAGCATCGTGTTCTCAAATGAACGAGTCCCACCGGGTGTGCCAGCTTGATGGAACGTGCTCCTGCCGAGGGTGCTACCGGGATCGGCGGACGTGGGAGTCCGTCGGGTCCGGCCCTTTCGCGCCCGGGGGGCTGAAGTGTGCATCAACATTTCTTTGTATGGGTGTGCCAGATTTTCTATTTTACTTGGAATTGCAAGTGGTAATCCGGAGATCAACCTTCGCAAGTAAAAAGGAAATCAACTTCTTTCAAGTTTTCCATTGCACAAATATTTAAGAAAAGAGACATTTTCTTGGTTTGCCGTGAAAGGCGATTTTGTTTGGCATTTATAGCCGATTTTGTGGCGTTTATAGCCGATTTTGGCATTTATAGCCGATTTTGGCGTTTATAGCCGATTTACAATTCTTATCAATAATGAAAGACAAGAGTTGTGATTTTTTTTGTCTCTTTAGAAAAATACAAACTACAATGAAAAGCAAGAAAAGGAGGATCTAACTTCTCAGGAGATTGTGGGGGACTCGTTCAGATTGACGGTCGCAAGCCATGTGTGGGCTTCGCCATCATCCATGCAGATGAGAACAGTGGATGCTCTTGATTCACTTGGCTTGGCTATAACCTCAGGTTTTTAGAGGACAAAGACCAAGAGAAGGTCCTATGTCCAATAAAAAGCTAAGTAGACGGGCTGAAAAGCCACGTCTAAGCCATTGGAGGCAGCGGGAGAAGGGAAGGACCTTGGGGGGGGGGGTGCCCCCCAAGGGACTTTTGTCACCTTGTAGTGGTAGCCGGTGCAGGACTTTAGCAGAGTTCTCTCCCTTTTTCTTTCTCTCAGATTTCTGGATCTGTGGTGCTTTTTTTCCGAAGTCCTCTGGAATGCTTGAGGTGCTCTCCTATTTATAGGCTTTCTGGTAGCCATTTAGGAGGGTTTATGAGGGTTTATGAGCCTTAATTATCATAAAGCTACATAAATGGAGGAGTTACAAGGTTTAATTCCTTTATTTTGTAACTCCTGGATCTTGGCTTCTGATTGGGCGGTGGAGATTGAGGGCATTTAATCGCCATGATGGGAGGAGTTTCAAGGTTTAAGTGCCATGAATATCTTGATTTGTAACTCCCGAATGCTTGCTTCTGATTGGGCCGTCCAAAGAAATGAATTAATGACTGCAATAAAGCTAGTCAATTAACCACATTAATTGGTCGCCGAGCAGTTGAAGAGTCGCGGGCCGTGCCGTGTCTTCTGGAATTCTTCTGGCGATGATCATCGATGGATCCTCATGCTGATCGACAGCGGATGAACATGTGACTTCAGACATTGAGAGCTAAGAGCGGGCCGGTGACATCTGTCTTGTCGATTTCTCGATCGGTCGGACAGAAAGAGCACTTTTTAGGTCAACCGGTCGGCGATCTTGGAGCGATCAATGATGATTTTATGCTTTTGACGGCGGATCTGAGATGTCGTCGGATACGAGTTAATTTCAAGCACTAAAAATCACATTTTCAGGAAACCACAGGGGCCAAAATGCGCGAAACGCGAAAAGGGACGGAAAAACGGGTCACCGGCGAAAAATCCGGTGACCCGGACTTCCATGGTCGCCGGCGACCATGGGCCGGCGACCCTGGGGGTTTTTCTCCCCTTTTTGGTCCGTTTTGCGGTCTTTTTCGTCGCCGTTTTCTTCTGTATTTTTCCTGACATTTCTTCTCATTTATTGGCTTGATTTCCCTGTAGAAAACCTGATGAGAATCCTTGCATTTTTAGAGTGCAAAGTTTCTAATTTTCCGGGAAAGCCGAAGACTTTGTCTCGTAGAGCTGCTGATTTTCCGCCAAAAGCTGAAACTTGGTCAAACGATGTCGGAATGACCTGAAATTTGAGGTGAAGCCTGCTGAGCAATAAATAAGACCAACCATAGGCTTTTGTTTGAGTTTTGAAGCCGTTTGGGGTCCCGTCGCCAGTAGACTTGATTTTGCAGCGAGGGAGATGCCGCGCGTTGATGTGCGGTCAAACGATGTCCGATTGACCTGAAATTTGACAGGGAACCTATTGGAGTCATTTTGAGATGATCTACAGGCTCTGTCTTGGAAACCATGGTCCCGGGGAGCTCCGCCGCCGGTAGGCTTGATTTTCTTTCGGAGCGTCGAAACCTGGTCAAACGTTGTCGGAATGACCTGAAATTCGACGTGCAGCCTTTTGGAAGCATGTTGAAGCCACTCGTGTACTTGGTTTGATGAGCGAAGGCTTCGGTGGTTCCCGCCGCCAGGAGGCTTGATTTTGCTGCTCGAGCATTGATGGAGGGTCAAACATTGTCGGTTTGACTTGAAATTTGGCATGGAGCCCTTTTGAGACATGCTGGAGTCATCCGTAGGCTTTGATCGAAGTTTTGACGTCTCCGATGATGTCGCCGCCGGGAGCGCCAATTTAGCTGTCGGAGAAGCGAAGTTAGGCCAAATGACTCTGAAATGGCCCGAAACTTCATGTGTACTCTTCTCTTGGCTATCTTGAAGGATCTTGCAGTTTTTGTTTGATTCTGACAAGATTTGATTTTTTGGAGAAGTTGCATTGCCTATTTATGGCAGGTTGCGACTTCATGCAGCTTTCTTAATGTTGAAGAGGCAAAGTGACATTTTTGGTGTCAACAACACCCACTCAAGTCTCTCTTCAGAAAAGCAGACTTCTCTGGGAGAGTGTCCAAATGGGCTGTTGAACTGGGACAATATGATATCTAATATCAACCTAGAACAGCTATTAAAGCCCAGGTACTGGCAGACTTTATTGTGGAATTCACTTCTACTAGTTCGGCACCGAGTCTCCTCGAAACCGAACTGGGGGGCAATGAGGTGGGGACGATCACCGAGACCAAAACAGAGCAGGATCGGTCCTGGAAAAACTTCCTCGACTCATCTTGGAAGGTCTTCGTCGATGGGTCCTCAACCTCCAGAAGGGCTGGCGTTGGCATCGTCCTCCAGTCTCTAGAGGACCTCGTCACTGAACAAGCCTTGACCCTTGGCTTCAAAGCATCTAACAACGAGGCTGAATATGAAGCACTAATAGCTGGGCTGAGCAGTGCAAAAACTCTGGGGGCACGACAACTGGTGGTCTTCAGTGATTCACAGCTGGTGACGAACCAACTAAATGGAGACTACCAGGCCCGTGACGACAGGATGGTAGCCTACTTAGCCCACACCAAGCAACTTCTATCTCAGTTCCAAAGGGCTGAACTCAGGCAGGTCGGCAGAGATTCCAATTCTCACGCCGACGCACTTGCAAACCTGGCCTCTGCTGTCGAGGCAGGAAGAAAAAGGACTGTCGAAGTAGAAACACTGGACAGACCGAGTATAGAGCTCCACCCACCTCAGCAGCAGCAAATCATGCGTACCGACCTCGGTCCTAGCTGGATGGACGAGCTGATTTCCTACCTCAAGGATGACCAGCTTCCCGAAGACAAGAACCAGGCCCATAAGACCAGGCTGAAAGCAGCTCGGTTCTGGCTCTCTCCAGATGACAAGCTTTACAAAAAGTCCTACAATGGCCCTTACCTCCAGTGTGTTCACCCAAGCAAAGTCAACGATTTCCTTTATGAAATCCATGAAGGAATCTGCGGCAGCCACATCGGAGGTCGGTCATTAGCTTACCGAGCTATCAGCCAAGGTTACTGGTGGCCGTACATGCAGAAGGACGCCCAGATCTATGCAAGGAAATGTGAGAAGTGTCAGAAATTCTCCCACTCTCTCCATCAGCCAGCTCACGACCTAAGTCCTCTTTCCAGTCCCTGGCATTTCGCCCAGTGGGGACTAGACCTGGTGGGACCACTCCACCGAGCTCCAGGAAATAAGAGATGGTTGATCGTAGCAACTGACTACTTCACCAAGTGGATAGAAGCTGAAGCGCTTTCCTCCATCACCGAAAAGGACACCGAAAACTTCGTATGAAGGAACATCGTGACAAGATTTGGAGTGCCTCGAGCCTTGGTCTCGGACAACGGGACTCAGTTCGACTCCAACTCCTTCAGGAGCTTTTGTCAAGATCTTGCGATCAGGAACTACTACTCCACTCCAGCTTACCCCTAGAGCAATGGACAGGCTGAAATCTCTAATAAGGTGGTGCTCGATGGACTCAAGAAGAGACTAGACCGAGCCAAAGGGAGATGGGTAGGAGAGCTTCCGAGTGTCCTTTGGGCATATAGGACTACCCCGAGGCGCTCGACCTCGGCTACTCCCTTCTCCCTAGCCTATGGGATGGAAGCTGTAATTCCACTTGAGGTCGGTCTCCCGACCCTCAGGTCGGAACTGTTCGACCAGGGCCAAAATGATGTGAACCTCGCCACAGAGCTCGACTTAGCTGAGGAACGAAGGGATGCCGCAGCCATCCGCCTCGCTTCCTACCAGCGACAGTTGGCTAGAGGGTACAATCAAAGGGTCAAAGAGCGGAAGTTCTCCCCTGGAGAATTGGTCTTGAAAAAGACCCTTCCAGCAGACAGAAGGCCTAGCGAAGGAAAGTTTGCACCGAACTGGCGCGGGTCATTCAAGGTAACTTCGATTGCTGGGCAGTCCGCGTATAGACTTGAGGACATGGAGGGTAAAGAGCTACCACGCCCGTGGAATGCCACCCACCTCAAGAAATTCTATTTTTGAGATGTAATCTGATTTTGGAAGGTAATAAACTGGTTCTTTTTATAGAATATGTTTTTACTTTCCAAATTATCTCCTATTCTCAAAGAAGATGGCTGAGTTATGGAGCTCGGCATATACATACAGCTCGGTTACCAGGATCAACTACTTCGGCGCGGCCAATGGGCCAGTCAAGTTTTGATTGTAAAGCCGGACTCAGCTTTGGTCATAGGACCGAGCTCCTTTTACCGAGGTCAATGCTTGTTATGATTGCAGGATCAATACGTCACCTCGGGTTACAAAAATACATTAAGGACGGTTATGGGCCGAGCTCATTTACTTGTTTTATTTCCTACTTTATTCTGGTTGTCGAGCCAAACACATAAAGAGAGGAAGAACAAGAGAAGAAACATTCACCACAGATGTTCGTAATTGGAAGCAAAGCTAATTTTATTCAAAATTGAAGAATGATTACAAATCTCTTCCAAAACAAAGATTTAAACCTTCCCCCCCAGTGCGGAAAACCAAAAAGGAAAATACATAATCTTTTTCAAGCCACGGCCCCCTCAGTGCCACCAACAGTAGCGTCCCCCTCGACTTCGGCAATCACTTGTTCGGCGTCGACATTAGTTCCAGGGACAGTGTCTTTGCCTTCCCCGACAGGGACCTCAGGAGCTTGGCTCGGTGTGGGCCGAGGAGGAGGAAACTGGGGGATCTCTGTGTACACAGGGCTGTCCTCGGGGACCCCTGCTGCTCTTAACGAGCTCGTCCACCCCAGCCTCCAGGCTCTCAGGCTGACCTTCTTGACTTCGGCGATATAATGTTTGGTTGCTTCTGCCACCCCTTCGTCGAAAGCCTTCTCGACTTCAGTCCTCAGCTTCTCAGCGTCGGCGCGAAGTGCAGCCTCTACCTCCTCCCACTTCCTTTCAAGCTCGGCCGTTGTCCTGACTTGGTTTTCCAACTCTGCTCTGGCCTTATCAAGCTCGTTTTTAAGGCCCATGGCGTACGATTCTTGCTCGGCTGTCTTCTTTTTTATTTCCCCGAGCTCCGCCTCAAGTTCCATTCCTCTCTTCTCCGCCCTCTCTGCCCGAGCAGCGCTCTGTTGGGCTTTCTCCGCCAATACCAGACCCCTTTGCAGGATCTGTGAAAACAAGTGTCACAAGGAGGTCAGTAGTGAAAGTGCAGAAGTCAAAGGAGAAATGCAAGCTCAGAAGAAGAAATTACCTTGAGGGCGTCGCCCATCTGGGCCACATCCAGTTCCACCTCGCTCAGCTTCCAATGTTCTGCCATGTCTCCAGGCAGAGCGCAGGCATGCGCGAGGGCACTGACAACGGAAGTGCCGTCAGTCAACCGGGTGTCCGATGACAATGATTGGCCGTCCTCCAGCAGAAAAATAGGTTTCTAGAGCGGAGGGCCGAGCAGCGGAGAGTGCTGAGGGACGGGGTTGGGCTCGTCCTCGATTGGATCTACAATCCTAGGCCTTTTTCCCAACCGAACTGAGTCCCGATGGGATTTAGTGGGACGCTCAGTCGTTGTGGAAGGATGAAGAGGAGACCGATTCGGGGGAGAGACGACTGTGTCTTCCAAATTCGGAGGGAGAGCGGGTCCCGAGGGGATGGGCGAGTCTCCGAAGATGACATCCTCAAGGCTTACGATCGCCGCACGGCGTCGCCCCATCCCGACCTCATCTGATCCGGAAGACTGGAGGTCCACAAGCTCCACTCGCCGAGCCTCCTCGGATTCGCCCTCTGACTCGCGCTCCTCTTCGGAATCGGTCTCTGCAGCGGCCTCAGCCCGTGAAGGCCCGGCTTCGGCAGAAGCTCGAAAGGGTATGATCTCGGGGGGCACTCGTGCAGACCTTTCAACTAGGGCTGTTTGCTCTTCGGCTTCGGCAAGAGTTAAAATCTGCGCCCCCCTAAGGTTCTCGTGCCGTCTTCTTATAAAGGATCGGTACACGGGCTCGTACCCGAGAAGGGCTGAAGCTGATCGCGTCCGGTGACCCTTGTAACTGTATATTCTTTTTAGCCAGGCAACGTTTCGCCGCCACCTGGAGTTCTTCTTCTGCTGTTTTCTCTCCTTATGACCTGCACGCCAAGAAATTGAGCGTCAGTTCGGCAAAACAGAAGTACATCAAAAAGACTAGAAAATAAGATATTTACTCGGTGGCACTCCGAGACGACGGGGTATGTGATCCACCCTGGGCTCTCCAGGGGCATACTCCCAGCTCTCGGTGACGTAAAGGCAGTCATCCCCAGCGTATTTCATGTTGTCCTCAAGCTCGTTGATTATGGGATTTCCCTTCGACTGAACTCGGAGGTAATATGCGTCGTCCTTTGGAGATCGACAGAGGTCGTAGACGTCCTCAATATCCTCTACGCCGAGGTCGGTTCCCAGTATCCTATTGAGTTCGGCTATACCCATGATTATCTTGAAACCATTGGGCATTAGTTGGCAGGGGGTTAGGTTCCACCTCCTGAGACAGGCCCTCAGGAGAGGATGGACTGGGAATCTCACCCCGCCTTCGATTATGGTCACTAGTGGGAAGGGCATCCACCCGTCTACAAGAACCCGAGGTCGGATTCGGTCACCAGGCTCATCCGCCCTAATCTGGACATTCTCTGGTATCTGATATTTTCTCCTAAGCTCTGCTAGGGCAAGCTCTGTGTCTATCCAATGTCTATATACTCCCATCTTCCCCAACATAAACCAGAATACAGGTGACGGCAACGGAGAAGAAGGACAGAGAGCACAAACCCCCAAAAAGAAAAAGACCCCGAGAAGGAAAAATGGCAGAAGGGCAGAGAGGAACTCACTAGGACACAAGGCCGGAAGGAATGTAGGGACAACGGAAACCCAAGCTTCGAACGGCGACGAATGGACTTCTCGGACGACGAGGCTTCAGGCAGATCTCAGGCAGAAGCTCCAAACGCAGTGACAGCAAAAGTAGTCCTCCTTCAAAGACAAGAGCTCTTATACAGAGATGAAAAATCTGTTCGTATCCCGAAAGGCGCGCGCAGACACTGCCTCGAGCACGCCACCCGTCTCCTCGATAAGACGTCGCGACCATCAGGGATGTGACACGTGGCAGCACCGCATCGCCTTCATGATGATATGGATGGGCTATTAAACCGCCTCCAGACAGCTAGGCGCTATTAAATGCGCCTCGGAAAACAAAACGACACCCCGCGCTTTTTTATAAGCCACGGGATCGGTTTCGGGAAATACTCGTCCTATCACTCCTAACCCCGTGGTGTTGTCCAGGCCCCCGAGGTCAGGAGCAGGGGGCAGTTGTGTGGACTGTTTCCACCGAAACCGATGTTGTCCCGGCCTCGGCAATGGTACCAATCAAAGAAGGCCTTAACCCCCATCTTTCTGCCACAGCCGCATCTCAGCCGTTGTCAAGGTGGGACTGGTCCCGGTAGAAATACCGACCACATCCTTCCGAGCTCAGTCTCGCGCTTGCATCCTTGTCCGATCTCAGGCATAACTGACCTCGGTGCCTTCTCCAGTTCGGCCCCTCGGCCGAGGTGAACACTGGGCGTCCAACTCCCATTATGAGATGGGACGGGTGCTTTATAGGGAGTCCCTGACAAGTAGGGTGGCCACCGCCATTGATAAGGGCTCGTTCCTATCAACAGATTACATCCACATTTATGTGAGGGATTTGAGGGGAGATCTGATGGGACAAGTATCCTCACCTACCCCCACTAAGGATCCCAGGTGTGGATTGATGGGTCAAGTATCCTCACCTACCTCCACTATGGAATCTTCTACTCTCCTCTATATATGCCTGCATGAAGAACCATGAACAGGTACATGCAATACACAGCCCGCACTGTTATTCTGCTAAACACCTTCTTCTCCACTTCACCCTAGTTCAGTGACTGCACTAACTCAGGCGTCGGAGTGCCTTTGGCTGACAGCAGCCTCGGGCCCTGACTGTTCTTTCTTCCCTTTTTTCAGGATTCAGGCCGTCGGAGACTTCTCCGATCAGCTGAACAGGATTTTCCTAATCCCCTTCATCACTTAAACTAAGTCCGTAATAATTTAGGCACTTACAGGAGTGGTTTTCGGGAGTTCCACTCAATAGATGTCGGTTGCAACAAGCTCTACATGGGAAATAATTCATCAGAAGACTTATTAGGAATCGGTGATTATTTTCTTCCTACGTCTACAGGGAAAATTATGGTGCTCCATGAGAAGCTTTTTGTAGGGACCCGACCTCTTAACTCTAGGGTTGGCGCTAGTAATTTTGTGGTTAGGTTTCTAAGTGGGTATTAGAGACCATTTGTGGTGTTTTTAGTGTTAGGATAGTCTTTGATCAGCTTTGAGGAGTTTTGAGTCTTTGAGTCTAATTTGACCCCTCTTTTTGCAACCTGTCTGTGATTCGGGTGAAACCGGGACATTATCCTTGAATTCTGACCAAAATGCTATTCTAATCTCTTTTCATCGAGATTATCATTCCAGTCAACCTTTGTATTCAACTCGAATCCATTTGAGACCTTGAAACCCTTCGGTTGACCAATTCTGTCATAAATTTGTAGGACCGGATAGTTGATTTTTTTCCTTGGAACCTTGAATTGAGTAACTCTTGTGCCCAAAATTTATATCTCGACCTGCCAACTTTCATGTTCAGCTCAAATTCATCCGAGGTCCAGAAAGCCCCATTTGACCCCTGGCACTCTTTTTGAGGCAAATACCGCAGTTTGGAAAATATCAGCTTCAGTCCCCGATCTCAAAAAATTATGATTGTTGGCTTGTTGGAAAGCTCTTCCTTAGACCTGTAATTCTTCTTCTTTGACCTAATCTGTCCGAGGTCCCGAAGACATTCTTTAACTCGCTCTAAGTTTGGATAAGGTAGTAGCAAACTCACATCATAAGCTTTTGCTAAATATCCCAACTACCACCACCTACTTCATTGAATGCCACCAACCGCTACTACTTACCTTTACTACTTCTCATTCCTTGCATTTGCAACGGGCCAAGCAATGAGAGAGTTTTCTCTCTCTTCTCCTTCTCTTCTCCTCTCCTTACATGGCAACTTAGAGAACTTCTTCTTGAAGGCTTTTCTTGCCCAATCCAGCCTGGCCAATCGACTCCTTGTTGTCTCCTTCGCATCATACTTCGTTTTGGTACGAATCGATGGTGGCAGCCACTTCATGCACCACCTTCTTCTTCCTTGATTTGAAGTAGGCCCTCTTTCTCCTTAGCTAGGATCAATCTTCTTTTTCTCTGTGTTTTTTTGTTTTGGGTGTGGTTTTGACAGTGAGTGGGTTTTTCTTGTTAGGATGGATTTTTGGGTTTTTGTTTGGAGAGAGAGAGCTTCCAGTTGGAGCTTGGCTTGACCGAGGTTTGAGGTTTGGATTTGCTTCTGATTAGAGGCAAATATTTAATTTAAATTGCATACTATGGATGGTTAATCTGCTTTGATTTGCTCTTGAAATGTTAATCTTGTTTAAAGAAAAGAAATCTATTTTTGTTAACCCTATTCCATGGTTGGATTTGTTTGGGGGAAAATCTGATTTCTATTTGTTTAGATTTAATCTGGATGGGCCTCAATAATGGAAAAATGGATTTCCCTTATATCAGAAAAGCCAATCCTAACCCAGTTTTACTGTGAGACCTCATTGGAAGAGGTCACCCCCATCTGCGGGGCCCACTATGGGATCCTGATTCCTTTGAATCAGATAAGTAACATCTGAGGTGGGCCACACATCAGCCCATGGACCATTAGGCCCAACGGTCACTCCCTTTCTCTCTTCTTCTGTTGTCTCAGTTACCTGCCTAAATCGCCAGTCTTGACCCAGCGGCCATCATCCCTCTCCCTGCACTCAGCGGCCCACCCTCTTCCTGCAATCTCAGCCGGCCAACCCTCCTCTCTGCATTCAGCAGCCAACTCCTCCCCTGTAAACCCTCGGCCACTCTCCCCTGCACTCAGCCTGCGGCTAACTCTTCCCCCTGCACTCAGTGGCCGTCATTCCCCTGCAACTGCACTTCCAGCCACTTCCTTGCAATGGCCCTCTCGACCACTCCCCTGCACGAATTTCCCCAGCGGCCAACTCCATCCTTCCAGAACAGCGGCCATTGTCTCTTCACGGACTCAGCAGCCATTCCATCTCCCTGCATAACCTGCTCTCTTCTCTCGGCTAATCCTCCCTGCAACTGCTCCCTCAGCTACTATTCCGCAAATTGTCTGCCAGTTCTCTTCCCTGTTCAGCCTCCGCCACTCTCTCTGCACTCGGCCGCTACACTTCCACACCCACCCCCCACCCGCCCCCCCCCCCCCCCCCCCCCCCCCCCTCCTCCTGCTACCGGCCACTTCACCTTCGAACGCCCAGCGGCCGCTGTGCCTTTCTTCCCCGGCGGCTGGTTGCCCAAACACCCAGATCAGCGGCCAACCAGCACCCCTTCATCCTCAGCCAGCGGCCAGTCCTCTCCCTGCACAGTCCAGCGGCCATTCCCTCCACCTGCAACGCCCAGCGGCCACCTGCTGCCGCCGGCCATTCCACCCTCAAGCACCCAGCGGCTAGCAGCCACTCGCACTCTCCCCTGCAGTCAGTTCGGTCCTCACTTCCCCTGCACCCAGCTCTTGGCTAGCTGCTCCTAAGTTCCAGCGGCCATAGCTCTGTACAGCCACGGTCACTTTCCCGGCCCCTGTCCTCGGCCACCGCACTTCCTCTCACAGTCCAGCGGCCAGTCTCCCCGTTGCACAGCCACCGGCCATATCCTCTTCTTCACTTTCAGCGGCCAACTGCTGTTGCTCTTCCTCAGCCCACGACCACTGTTGCAGCTTCTTCACCTCTGCTGCCCTGCAGCACCTATTCCCAGCCTGCAACAGCAGCACCCCAGCACTGCTCCTTCCACTGCAACCCCAGCCACTGCCTCCAACTGTAATTCTTTCCTTGATTTCAGTCCACCTGTAACGCTTCCCCTGACTTCAGCTCCACGCGCACCACCTGCACAGCCTCCACTTCCACTGCTTTCACTTGCAACATGTCCAGCCCACTGCATTGTCCAGCCCTCATGCACCTGAACCAGCCCACCTGGAATCAGCTCCGTCTGTTTTCAGCTGTAACTCCTACTGAGTTCAGCCCCTACCATGTACAACTTGGACCAATGGGTTTCACCTTGCCACCCGCTGAACCCTATTCTTGAGCCCTGTTTTATGACCCTTGAAAAATGGAATTTTAATTAGAACTTTGGCCTGATTTGAACCTGTTTTTGAACCTGACTGACCTTATAATGATCTCTGAATTTTGAACCAAAAGCTTGGATGTTGTAACAAATGTTTCAAAAAAAATTATAATTGCTTGTTTTCATAAAATAGAGGCTTTTAAACTTGGACAATGAAGGGAGACTGCCTTTGATATACCCAGTCCACCGACTTGCCCGATGTTAATTCTAAACTCCGTATTTAGACCCGCTCATTTATGGATGCATGTGGAGCACGGTGACTTGTATTTTTATCCGAACTTAGGGGTTGGATATTCTCACCTTCAGAATGCATCAAGCGTATAAAATACACTAATATCCATCCCTTTGATCATATAACTTTGAGAATCACCGTACTTGCATGTTTATGATTATTTAACTAGACTTTCTGTATTTCTATATTGCATTTTGTAAACCTGATTTGTTGTATTTTGTCTTGCATCATATAAATATGATTTTTAGCATTTTGCCACATGGGACACCGAAGGTCTTAGCGGGCAGTTCTCGCCCTGCTTCACCATTGGATGTACCTGAATCCACAAGGGTTTCTAGGTTTGTGTGCGAGCATTTATTGCCCTGCCCTTCCGAGTTACCTGGATCACCTTTGTTTTATGCCACCTGTTTTGGGTTCCCTTATTTCTACACGAAATGTTACTCGATTTTCTGTAAAATTTCTGGACTTAGAAAAATACTGTCTTGAAGCCCGTTTTTTGCCTGTTTTTACCCGTTTACTGTTTTTAGCCTGAATCGAAGAAAATATCGTCTTGAAACCTGCTTTGACCCGTTTTACTATTTTCAGCCTGAATTGAAAAGAATACTGCTTTGAAGTCTGCTTTGACCCATTTCTATTTTAAACCTGAATTGGAAAACATTATTTTGAAACCTACTTTTACCTATTTTATTATTCAAGCCTAAATTGGAAAAATATTACCTTGAAGCCTGTTTTATCCTGTTTTATAGTTTTGAGCCTGAATTACTCGGTTTCATGTTTTAAAAGCCGAATCCACTTTGATATGTTTTTAAGCATTCCCATTGTCTGATAATTCCTTGTACTTGCACGTGTATTTTTCGAGTAACCGATTTACTCATTTATTCTTGATTTATGCACTGAACCTTGCATTCTGCATTGATTTTCAAGTTGGCACCACCAAGTAGATATCCTGTATTTATTATATATGGTTATATATATTTATTGCTCGCTGCAGTTTGAGTTCCGATGTGACGGGTGTCACTATAGTACCTACCCTGCCTCGGCTCAATTTAGGTTCTCCCTGTGGCAAGGCCTCTGATTTATGAAACGGTTGTGACTCCAAGGTGAGTTTTTGGGTACTCTCAGTTCTAATCAGTTGGGGCTAGCGGTTGCTCCCTCCTCCTTGAGTATATGCCAAGTGTTTGCTAGTATTTAATTATTTTAAATTAACTCATGTTTATGATTTGGTAAATGTCGCGACCCCGGACCAGGTTAGCGACCGAAGGGCGCTCCTAATCCGGGATCGGGCGACATTAATGCTAAATGCAATGAGTGCATTTATTTATTTGTTTGGCTACTACGTACATGGATTAAGGAAAATGCATAATATCCATGCGCGTGATTTCCCATAGGTTTTCGCGGTGAGGATATCACACCCACACAAGTCACTCACAATCAATGATGCGGAAGTGTGTACAAACCAAGTTTGTAAATTCATTCCAAAATAACAAGATAGATAGCACAAGTGTGTGTGTGTGTGTGTGTGTGTGTGTGTGTGTGTGTGTGTGTGTGTGTCTATATATATATATATATAAGGGAAGTGCTCCTATGAGAGACACTCTCACCAACTTGGTGAGAGATGGGTGGGGGCCCTCACATTTAAGTTGGGGGCCCTTGCATTTAAGTTGGTGAGAGTGGATATGGAAGTGAGGGCCCCCACCCATCTCTCACCAAGTTGGTAAGAGTGTCTCTCATAGGAGTAGTTCCCTATATATAATGATGTCAAAGTGAGCAATGATCATAAAGCATTCCCAAGTGTAAGGTTAAGATTTATACAAAAGATTAGTTAATTAATCACTCCCTAAAATAAAGGCCAACAAAGGCCAGTGTCGGATGTGAATTTCGACCCCACGAAGGAAAGGGCATTTGGCTCGGAAAATCTCTATTCATCTATATATGCTATTTAAATTTCACATCGAAAATGAAGATTCCGACTACCTTCAAAATCAATGGATCACGATTGCCAGCTATGGTAACGGCCGTAACACCGTTCTTCGACGAAAATCGAAGAAAAATGGGAGAAAATAAGTGGGTGGGTTCTTCCTCTCGTTTAATGTACTGCCGACAACACACGACGGTTGTCTTGTCACATTAATTTTGTTAGTTTATATGGTCTCAATCCATTAGATGATGAATAAATTGATTAATTTCTTTATTTATCAATATATTATTGCTTTCTTTTCATGAGATGAATGGTGTTTTAAAACTTGTTTGCACATAACCAATACGAATGACATGATGGTTCATGAGATCAACCGGAGTCCATAAGTATACTAGATGTAATACATGTGTATGGATGATCCACATACGGTGGACATGTATAACAAATCTTATACTTAAATATCTTCACAACTAGTGATGAGACTAGGCATCTTATTTGATAAGGTTGCAGTACTTTGATCACTATAAGATAGTGTGATTTGTCTCGATCATCAGAATGTAAGATTCTAGATCATGGTACTGGTACATTGGATGTATTGAAGGACCATGAGAAGCACCTTATGGAATTCTGTCTTGATTATAAGGTTTGCTCTCATAATTCCCTACCAATAGGCTCTCAATCCTGAGACATTGATGAACTCAAGTTTCTATCTATTCATTTGCTTTGAGTCACCATAGTTATGCGGGTTTAAGTGGGTCGGGTCAGGTTGACCCGTGGTGGGTGCGGGTTAGGGGTTTCCGACCCGTTTAATAAACGGGTCGGATGCGGGTTAGGCTTGTCTAACCCGTTTAATAAATGGGTCTGACCAGTTTAGCACAACTCGACCCAATTGCCACCTCTATAGGAGACATATGTTACAAATCTTATACTTAAATAGCTTCACAACCAGTGATGAGACTGGGCATCTCATTTGATAAGGTTGCAGCACGTTGATCACTATGGGATAGTGTGATTTGTCTCGATCATCAGAATGGAAGATTCTAGATC
This sequence comes from Umbellularia californica, assembly GCA_028538565.1. Classification (NCBI taxonomy): domain Eukaryota; kingdom Viridiplantae; phylum Streptophyta; class Magnoliopsida; order Laurales; family Lauraceae; genus Umbellularia; species Umbellularia californica. Next base: position 33,345,218 of record JAPQWN010000005.1, on the reverse strand, counting down.
ATGGTGCTGGTACATTGGATGTATTGAAGGACCATGAGAAGCACCTTATGAAATTCCGTCTTAATAATAAGGTCTGCTATCATAATTCCCTAGCAATAGGCTTTCAATCCTGAGACATTGATGAACTCAAGTTTCTATCTATTCATTTGCTTTGAGTCACCAATGAGTGAGGCCAACTGTAGGTCAACACCTCGGTGTCTTGGGTATGTGGTAGTAGGACTGTGGGAATATTGAATGATCAAGATGGAATCTATCTCTATTATCCCATTGTGCCAATTAATGGATTTGTCATTAGTAAGTGCGCACCCATCTCGATTAAGAGTTAATTGGATGGTACTGATGATCACTGTGATTAATTGGGGCTCAAGGATAATAAGATGTGGAACTAAGATTGGAAGAGACAGATTTATTCCAATTGATCCATGGATATTGATAGAGGGGCTTACTTGTGGTAATCGGAAAGTTTAGGGTCTTCATTGTAATTTATTCGTAAGACTGGAGTGCAATTGCATTTATATAGTGGTGTTATTTGCAATTAACTGTGGGCCCGGATTGCACATGAGATGTGGGGTTGCGTGTCATAGTTGGAGCTAGCTTTCTATGGAATCCCTAGTGGTCCCCACGCTTGTCCAGGTTATCAGAAAGATACTAATCCGACTTGAACTCTAAAAGGAAGGAATTAGAAACTTACGATTTCTATTTGGAGTAGGACTTCTAATAGTGGTAATAGTATACTTACTAATTGTTGTGGAAGTGAAACTTCTATTTCAATTAGGAAAAGAGGAGGCTTACAAGTTTATAAAGGGGATTTAACCCTCTTGGACATCCATCTTTTTTGGAGTTAAAAAAGGTGCAGCCCTTTTGTGTGCAATTGTTGCACTTCTCTTTCCTCTCTTCCTTTTCTAGTTCCTTAGAGTTTTGAGTTGGGTTTTCTCCTGGAGATTCCACCAATCTTCTTGAGAAAAGAGATCTGATTCGGGTCATAGCGTGAAAGACTAAGAGGTGTTGGAGATACCTATTTGATAAATGAAAGAGTTTCATCATCAAAGAAAGGCGCAACTTCTCCATTAGAGCACAACCGAGCTCTAAAGGTATAATCTACTTCCTTGCATGTTGTATATTTTATGGATATTTGTTGGTTGCCGTTCTATCTTCTTGATAGGTTTATTTACTGTACATGATCATGAGATTGAGGGTTATGCATCCTGGATATGGTTTATGGCCTTATGGGTACTTAATCCCTGAGTCAAGTGGGTCAAAAGTTTTGAAAATCTGTCAACGAGGCCCACCTACTTCCAACAATCCCAAGTTATTAGAAAGATACTAATTATAGTAGAACTTTAAAAGGAGATAGAAAGTTACTATTTCTATTAGAAGTGTGACTTTTAATAGTGGTAATAGTAAGTTACTGATTATAATGGAAGTGATACTTATATTTAAATTAGAAAGAAGAGAGTTACTAATTGTTAGAGAAGTAAGACTTCTATTTCAATTAGATAACAAAGAGGAGCTTGCTTTTAAGCTATATATAGAGGAGATTATAGGGCTGGTCGTCCAAGGCATATCTCTACCTAGGGATTCACGCCCAAGCCTTGTTTGTGCAAGAGTTGCACATGCTCCTCTCTTCCCTTTTCTAGTTCTCTTCTAGTTTTCTTACGAGCTTTCTCTTGGAGATCCCACCCATCTTCTTGAGGAAGAGAATCTTATACGGGTTATAGTGTGGAAGATCAAAGGGTCTTGGAGATTCCTATTTGATACGTGAAAGAGTTTCATCATTAAAGAAAAGAACAACTTCTCCATTAGAGCACAACCGAGCTCCAAAGGTATAATCTACTTTGTTACATGTAGTATATTTTTACGCATGCTTGTTGGCTGCTGTTCTATCTTCTTAATAAGTTTATTTACTGATCATGATGGCTGGGATTGAGGACATGGATCCTGGATTGGGTTTTGTAGCCTTCTGGATAGTTGATCACTAGATCAAGTTGGTCAAAAGTTTTGAAACCTATCCTAGATGCCCACCTTTTTCCAACAAACTTGGGTCTCTTTGGGTCTCTTTAATATAGGGTCAATTCAGGGTCATGAGTTAAAGTTCAAATAAAGATTAATCATCACATAGCAAAATCATAGTAGATCCATGATGGAACGCGCTCCTGCCGAGGGTGCTACCGGGGTCGGCGGACGTGGGAGTCCGTCGGGTCCGGCCCTTTCGCGCCCGGGGGGCTGAAGCGTGCATTAACATTTCTTTGTGTGGGTGTGCCAGATTTTCTATTTTACTTGGAATTGCAAGTGGTAATCCGGAGATCAACCTTAGCAAGTAAAAAGGAAATCAACTTCTTTCAAGTTTTCCATTGCACAAATATTTAAGAAAAGAGACATTTTCTTGGTTTGCCGTGAAAGGCGATTTTGTTTGGCATTTATAGCCGATTTGAATTCTCATCAATAATGAAAGACAAGAGTTGTGATTTTTGTCTCTTTTAGAAAAATACAAACTACAATGAAAAGCAAGAAAAGGAGGATCTAACTTTTCAGGAGATTGTGGGGGACTCGTTCAGATTAACGGTCGCAAGCCATGTGTGGGCTTCGCCATCATCCATGCAGATGAGAACAGTGGATGCTCTTGATTCGCTTGGCCTGGCTATAACCTCAGATTTTTAGAGGACAAAGACGAAGAGGAGGTCCTATGTCCAATAAAAAGCTAAGTAGACGGGCTGAAAAGCCACGTCTAAGCCATTTGGAAGCAGGAGGAGAAGGCGAAGGACCTTGGGGGGGAGGGCACCCCCCAAGGGACTTTTGTCACCTTGTAGTGGTGGCCGGTGCAGAACTTCAGCAGAGTTTTTCTCTCTTTTTCTTTTTCTGGATTTTCTGTGTTTGATCCGTCTGGATTCGATTCTCTTCTGGATACGAGCTCTGGATTCTTTCCAATCTCCGGATTTCAATGGAATGCTCTCTTATTTATAGGCTTTTGGTAGCCATTTAGGAGAGCTTTTATGGGCTTTAATTGCTTTAATAGGAGGAGTTACAAGATTTATTTCTTGATTTTGTAACTCCTTTTTCCTCGAATCTGATTGGCCGATGGAGATTAAGGGCTTTTAATCACCTTAATTACCATAATGGGAGGAAACTCATTATTAATCATCACATAGCAAAATCATAGTAGATCCATGATGGAACGCGCTCCTGCCGAGGGTGCTACTGGGGTCGGCGGACGTGGGAGTCCGTCGGGTCCGGCCCTTTCGCGACCGGGGGGCTGAAGCGTGCATTAACATTTCTTTGTGTGGGTGTGCCAGATTTTCTATTTTACTTGGAATTGCAAGTGGTAATCCGGAGATCAACCTTCGCAAGTAAAAAGGAAATCAACTTCTTTCAAGTTTTCCATTGCACAAATATTTAAGAAAAGAGACATTTTCTTGGTTTGCCGTGAAAGGCGATTTTGTTTGGCATTTATAGCCGATTTGAATTCTCATCAATAATGAAAGACAAGAGTTGTGATTTTTGTCTCTTTTAGAAAAATACAAACTACAATGAAAAGCAAGAAAAGGAGGATCTAACTTTTCAGGAGATTGTGGGGGACTCGTTCAGATTAACGGTCGCAAGCCATGTGTGGGCTTCGCCATCATCCATGCAGATGAGAACAGTGGATGCTCTTGATTCGCTTGGCCTGGCTATAACCTCAGATTTTTAGAGGACAAAGACGAAGAGGAGGTCCTATGTCCAATAAAAAGCTAAGTAGACGGGCTGAAAAGCCACGTCTAAGCCATTTGGAAGCAGGAGGAGAAGGCGAAGGACCTTGGGGGGGAGGGCACCCCCCAAGGGACTTTTGTCACCTTGTAGTGGTGGCCGGTGCAGAACTTCAGCAGAGTTTTTCTCTCTTTTTCTTTTTCTGGATTTTCTGTGTTTGATCCGTCTGGATTCGATTCTCTTCTGGATACGAGCTCTGGATTCTTTCCAATCTCCGGATTTCAATGGAATGCTCTCCTATTTATAGGCTTTTGGTAGCCATTTAGGAGAGCTTTTATGGGCTTTAATTGCTTTAATAGGAGGAGTTACAAGATTTATTTCTTGATTTTGTAACTCCTTTTTCCTCGAATCTGATTGGCCGATGGAGATTAAGGGCTTTTAATCACCTTAATTACCATAATGGGAGGAGTTTCATGGTTTGAATGCCATGACTTAATTGATTTGTAACTCCTGGATGCTTGCTTCTGATTGGGCCGTCCAAAGAAATGAATTAATGACTGCAATAAAGCTAGTCAATTAACTGCATTAAATGGTCGCAGAGCAGTTGAAGAGTCGTGGGCCGCGCCGCGTCTTTTGGGATTCTTTTGGAGATGATCACCGATGGATCTACATGCTGATCAACATCGGATGACTGTGTAATTTCAGACATTGATAGCTAGCAGCGGGCCGGTGACATCTGTCTTATCGATTTCTCGATCGGTCGGACATAGAGAGCACTTTTTAGGTCAACCGGTCGGCGATCTTAGAGCGATCAATGATGATTTTATGCTTTTGACGGCGGATCTGAGATGTCGTCGGATATGAGTCAATTTCAAGCACAAAAAATCACATTTTCAGGAAACCACAGGGGCCAAAGTGCGCGAAATGAGAAAAGGGGCGGAAAAACGGGTCACCGGCGAAAAATCCGGTGACCCGGACTTCCATGGTCGCCAGCGACCATGGGCCATGGTCGCCGGCGACCTTGGGGTTTTTTCTCCCCTTTTTGGTCCGTTTTGCGGTCTTTTTCGTCGCCGTTTTCTTTTGTATTTTTCCTGACATTTCTTCTCATTTATTGGCTTGATTCCCTGTAGAAAACCTGATGAGAATCCTTGCATTTTTAGAGTGCAAAGTTTCCAATTTTCCGGCAAAGCCGAAGACTTTGTCGCGTAAAGCTGCTGATTTTCCGCCAGAAGCTGAAACTTGGTCAAACGATGTCGGAATGACCTGAAATTTGAGGTGAAGCCTCCTGAGCAATAAATAAGACCAACCATAGGCTTTTTTTTGAGTTTTGAAGCCGTTTGGGGTCCCGTCGCCAGTAGACTTGATTTTGCCGCGAGGGAGATGCCGCGCGTTGATGTGCGGTCAACCGACGTCCGATTGACTTGAAATTTGACAGGGAACCTATTGGAGTCATTTTGAGATGATCCACAGGCTCTGTCTTGGAAACCATGGTCCCGGGGAGCTCCGCCGTCGGTAGGCTTGATTTTCTTTCAGAGCGTCGAAACCTGGTCAAATGTTGTCGGAATGACCTGAAATTCGACGTGCAGCCTTTTGGAAGCATGTTGAAGCCACTCATGCACTTGGTTTGATGAGCGAAGACTTCGGTGGTTCCCGCCGCCCGGAGGCTTGATTTTGCTGCTCGAGCATTGATGGAGGGTCAAACGTTGTCGGTTTGACTTGAAATTTGGCATGGAGCCCTTTTGAGACATGCTGGAGTCATCCATAGGCTCTGATCAAAGTTTTGACGTCTTCGATGATGTCGCCGCCGAGAGCGCTAATTTAGCTGTCGGAGAAGCGAAGTTAGGCCAAATGATTCTGAAATGGTCCGAAACTCCTTGTGTACTCCTCCCTTGGCTGTCTTGAAGGATCTTGCAGTTTTTGTTTGATTCTGACAAGATTTGATTTTTTGGAGAAGTTGCATTGCCTATTTATGGCAGGTTACGACTTCATGCAGCTTTCTTGATGTTGAAGAGGTAAAGTGACATTTTTGGTGTCAACAAATGCCCCCTCGAGGTACAGCGACGAGTTGCTTGACTTTTGTTGTCGATGTGCCTCGAAGAGATTTTTTGAAGGAGAGCTTGTGTCTTGACCAAGAGTCTTTGAGCAATCTTTCCTTTGGTAGAGTAGCCTTTGAGCTTCTAGGGGAATTTTATGGTAATGAAAGGAATCAAGTACCATCTCGAGGCAAAGTTTTGAAGATGACATCAGGGATGTGGATTTGGGTTTCTGTTTTTGATCTTGTGACCTAACCAGCTATATATGGCAGGTTAGGGGATCGGTTTGGTTTTGATCTTGTAGACCTAACAGGCTGTATGTGGCAAGTTAGGGGATCAGGATTTGGTTTTTGGCTTTGGTCTTGTGACCTAACAAGCTATATGTGGCAAGTTAGGGGACCAGGATTTGGTTTTTGGTCACTCTTTGGGACTGTGTGGGTCCAGTGGAGTGGTTTGGATTTTTGTGGAATGTCAATTTCAAGATTTTGGCTCAATTTGGTATATGAGGCTGGATGGTTTGATTCTTTGGAAGCTCATTGTTAGACCCCGACCCAGACCGACTCGATTAGTACTAATTAAGTGACGTTTAGTCTTAAGTGAGTCTTTAGTACTAGTTGGGTTAGAATGTGATTAGACTTAGTCTGGATAATAGCTTTGGGGATTTCGAGGACGTTTAGTATGAGTCAGACACGCTCAGGGACGCCCTGAGTACACGAGTAAGAATGGGGTTTTGTGCTAGATCTTTGATGTGGATGTGATCTTTATTTCTCTTGAGTGATCTTATTATTTGTGACAACTTTTGTTTTCAAGCTGCATGCATGTGAGGCCCAGAAGCCCAAGTTTTGGCCCAATAAGGGTAAATCTGTCTTTGCATGTAAATCTGGGCACACATTTCGAAGTCGTGAAACTATGTCAAAATAATACTTTTCCGAAACTAGATTTTTCGACGATCGTTTTGTCCTTCTTCGTCGATTCCATCCGGGGTCCACAAGACCATGTTCCAAGCGTTCCAAGTTTCACTGCTTAGGGGACCCACTTCCAGACACTATATATACTCTCTTTCTCCTTCATTTTCCCTTTTTCCAATCTCTGCAACGGTTTTGCCCTAGAGCAAGTGAGTGGAGAGCCTTCCTCTTTGGTCTTCTCCCTTGGAAATGATCTAGCTATAGTGTTCCGAATCAAGATTCAAGACCACCATTCTCTTCCTCTCTTCTCAAGCTACAGCTGGACGTTTTTGGGAGCCAAACCTCCCCACTATTCATCATCTTCAAGCCCTATTCTTCTTGTTTGGCTAGCTCAAGGTTGGTGTCCTTCTTCATTCTTTCCATTTGATGTTCTTTAGCTCACCTAGAGCTTGTTTTCATGATTTCAAACCCATTTTCGAAATGGGGATTTGTGATGGCCAAAAATGTTGATTTTTGTATGCTCCATTTTGGGGGTTTTGTGTAGATCTCGTGGAGCACCCCTTTCTTGTTGATTTTGAGAAGCTTTGGCTTGGCTTGGGTTAGAGGCAAGTAAACCTTTTAGTTTTCCCTAGTGCATGTTGAGTTTTTGAGCATTTTTACTTTTGGAAATGTTGTTTATCATCAAGCTTATCTTCCTTGCATGTCATTAATCTCTTTTAGCTTGTTTTAATCTTGTTAAACAAGAGTACTAATTTTTCTATCTAGTGTAGAGGTTTCATCTTCAATGGAAGCATGTTTTCAATGGAATGGTTTGCAAGTTATTAGATTTATGTTTTGAATGTAAATGGGTTTATGATTTTGATGTTTTGAATGAAATGTGAATGGATTTTGTGTGGAAATCATCCCTTGGAAAGCATGTAGGCTTGGGGAGTGCAGGTGGTAAGAATGTGGAAGTGAAGAAGTGAATGACGTGGGAAAGAAATTGATTTTTCCGAAGTTCTACCGGTAGGGGTATTTCAACCGGAAGTTCTACCGGTAGAAAGGGCTCAAATTTTGACCGAGAGTTGAGGAAATTAAAAACCCCAAGTTCTACCGGAAGTTCTACCGGTAGAAATGGCCCAGATTTCGGCAGAGAGTGAGAAAAAAACTGTGAACCGCAGTTCTACCGGAAGTTCTACCGGTAGAAACGGCCCAAATTGTGGCAGAGAGTTGAGAAAAACTGTGAACCGCAGTTCTACCGGAAGTTCTACCGGTAGAAGTGCTTCAACCGGAAGTTCTACCGGTAGAAGCACTTCAACCGGAAGTTCTACCGGTAGAACATCTTCTACCGGAATTTCTACCGGTAGAGAGGCATGAACCACACCAAAAAGTACTGTTTCGAAGGATTTTGCAGGAATGAAAACTAGACTTGGTCTTAGACCCTTTTTGTTGACCTTGTGCACTTGAAATTTCCAAAATGTATTATACCTTCGGGGACACCAAGTTTTATTGAATTTCAACATTTGGTTTTCAATTCCACAAGGGTCAAAGATGTGGTCTTAGCCTATGCTTGATAAAGTTATGTTTGAATCTTTGTTTATGATGCTTCGTGCATCCTCGTGTTCTCGTTTGATTTCCAAGTGCAAGTTGTTTTCAAGATGGGTTTCAAGAATCGAAAAGGGAATCATTTCTTAAGTTTGTAAGCATTAACACCATGCTATTTTGCTAGTCTTGCCACGTCGTGCTCGTTAAATGATTTCCCTCTTGTTTTGTCGTGTTTTCGATCGCGCATTGCCGTGTTTTGTGCATTCATGATATAAGTGAATTTCACTGAGCTTGGACCGCCCTTTTAGCTTGATCCACTACCTGGGGGTCCTTAAACTCGTGGACTGTCTGCAGACTAGTCGTGTCTTGAATGACACATCGTGCGTGTTCGTGGTCCGGTTCCGCGGCCGGATACCCCGTCTACCTTGTGTGGCGTGGGATCGTGTTTCTTGTCGTGCTTGTCTTGCGTGCTTGCTCTTGTCATCATGTATGACGGAGAAAGGATGAGCTCATGTGGATTTATCTTTTCATGATATTATATGTATTCGTGCTAGTTTCGTAAGCATTGAAACGTGTATTTAAACTTTGAACTGTTTTAGCATTATTCCAATTATTCATGTCTAAATTGTTTATTTGCCAAACCGTCGTGTTTGATGCTTGTATTTTGGTGTCCAGGTGCCGGTGGTTTCGCGCGTGACGAGGAGTGCCCGGAGGAGGCTGTTGAGCCACCCCCAGCACTCGAGTGGCAGCCCAACGACGTCATCTAGACGCCGGTCGGGATCGTGATTCTCGTTTCACCTAGCTTGGGTTTTGTTGGGTTGTTCTTTTTGGGATTCCATACGTTGTATTGGCCTTTGTTGGCCTCTTGGGGGTTGTGTAACTTGGAAGTAAAACACTTTGTCTAAATGTTAAACTTTATTCATGCTAGGAATGCTTTGATGACATTCTCTTTTGATACCTTGTCTCGATGTTAAATATTTGTCTTGAATCTTATCGTTTAAGATTTGTATGACATGTTTTGCTACACGCTTCCGCATATCAATTCATGTGAGCTCGACCCGTGTCATGGGATCCTCACCGCGGAAACCTGTGGGAAAATAAATGAAAAAAAAATCAAAACAGCGGCGGTGTGTCTTATGTTGGTTAATCATGCCGCCGCCGCGCAGTCGCGGGCCCGGGTCCCGGTCCGGGGTCGCGACAGGACTGGTATCAGAGACAGACATGTTTCAGGCAGTTAAAAGAAACTAGAAAGTCTTAGGAACGTGGCGAGGATTCGTGAGTTCGATAGAATGTTTGTCTAGACAACATGACCAACCCAATTATGTCGATATATGTGCTAACGAATTGTCTTGCAGCATCATGCCTCCACGAAAAGCTCCGAATCATAATGCTTCGGGCAGTAATCAGAATGAGACAGAACCGACTGAGAATCCTACTGCTACTCAGTTCCAACAACTCATGCAGGCCATGTTAGAGCAACAGAGACAAGCCAATGAAACACAAGCAAAATTTCAAGAGCAAATGGCTAAGAAAGATGAAGAGATGGCTCAAGTACAGAGGCAACTTCTAGAAGTCCTCCAAAATAGACCTCAACATCAAGCCCCACCAAATGTGGTGTACCAGAATAGGGCTGATGATGTCAATGTCCTCTTTGAAAGATTTCGGAAGAGGGGACCCAAGGAGTTCTCGGGTCAAGAGGACCCTTTGACGGCTGATGATTGGCTCGCGAACACGGCTAAGATTTTTGACGTTTTCGTTTGCACTGGCAGGGAGAGGGTGAACCTCACAGCTTCTCTATTTTATGGGCTTGCAGACGATTGGTGGCAAACAGTCAAAGAGCCATACCAAGTCATGGCGGATGAGGTTGCTTGGACAACCTTCAAGACACATTTCACAGACAAGTACATCCCCTCCCATGTTAAGAGACAGAAGGCAATTGAATTCCAACAGTTGAAGCAAGGAAGTATGTCCGTTTTGGAATATGTCACGAAGTTTGAGAGGCTTGCCAGATATGCTACCGAGCTTATTGACACTGAACAGAAAAAGATAACTAAGTTTTTGGAAGGACTGAATCCCATTCTCAAGAGGGATGTCTCGGGAATAATCCCACCAGTCACCTTTGATGAAGCAGTTAGTCGGGCATACAAATTTGAAGAGTTTAACAACGAGATTATCCAGGATAGAAAGCAGCACTACCAGCAGCAAAACCAAAGACAGCAAAGTGGCAAGAAGCCAAGGCAAGAACAGACTCAAGTTAGACAATCTGGTTGTAATCATTGTGGCAAGAATCACCCTACCCACGAATGCCGCAAGGCAACGGGTGCTTGCTTCAGGTGTGGAGGAATGGACCATGCAATCAAGGATTGCCCACACCTCCAGAGTCAAGCCAACCGATATCAGCAGCCAAGGCAGACAGCACCACAGAATCAAGCAGTACCGGTTCAGATGAGACCACCACAGCAACAACAGCAACAAGGCAGGCAAGTACAAAACCAGAATGCTCGTCCACCGCAGAATAGGAACAATCAGGGCAGACAGATTCAGCAGCAGAACAGGCCACACCAGCAGGGACGTGTATACAATATCAACCGTGCTGACGCTGAAGTTGCAGGTGACGTAATAGAAGGTAAACTTCTTGTTTGTGGAGTAGAAGCACAAATCTTATTTGATCCAGGATCCACACACTCCTTTCTATCACCTTTGTTTGCAAAGAAGATTGATGCACAGCATGCAGAATTGGATTATAGTCTGACTGTTACTACACCCGTAGGTAGACATGTTGTTTGCACCACCTTTTACCCTAGTTGTCAGGTTTTGTTAGGAGATATCAAATTACCGGCCAACCTCATAATTTTAGACATGCATGATTTTGATATTATCTTAGGCATGGATTGGTTAGAGACCTACCATGCTACCATGGATTGTTTTGGTAAAACCATTACCTTCAGATTGCAAGGGCCACAGACGGAGTTGATGTTTCAGGGAAATAGGAAAAAGTGTTCCAGTGGTTTCATTTCAGCTTTGAAAGCCAACAGATTGGTGAGCAGTGGTTGTGAGGCATTTATAGCGTTTATCACGGAGGATAAACAGTCCCAAGGGGTGGAGGATATCCCTGTAGTGTGTGAATTTCCGGATGTTTTTCCAGAAGAAATCCCGGGTTTACCACCAGTTAGAGAAGTTGAGTTTACTATTGAACTCCTTCCAGGGACTGCACCGATCTCAATTGCACCTTACAGGATGGCTCCTGCAGAGTTGGGTGAATTGAAACTTCAGTTGCAAGAATTGTTGAGCAAAGGCTTCATTAGGCCAAGTGTTTCACCGTGGGGAGCGCCAGTTCTTTTTGTGAAGAAGAAGGATGGAAGTCTTAGAATGTGCATCGACTATAGAAGATTGAACCATGTGACCGTCAAGAACAAATACCCCTTGCCAAGGATAGATGAATTGTTTGACCAATTACAAGGAGCATCGCACTTTTCCAAGATAGACTTGAGGTCAGGGTTTCATCAGTTGCGGGTTAGAGAGTCCGATGTGGCGAAGACAGCTTTCCGAACGAGATATGGGCATTACGAGTTCTTAGTGATGCCCTTTGGCTTGACAAATGCACCCGCAGTCTTCATGGCTCTCATGAACAAGGTCTTTGCAGAGTTCCTAGATCACTCTACCGTGGTGTTCATTGATGATGTCCTCGTGTATTCTAAGAGTAAGGAGGAGCATGAAGAGCACTTGAGGACATCATTGCAGCTTTTGAGAGATCACCAGCTCTATGCTAAGGAGGAGCATGAAGAGCACTTACCTTTCTTTTTTTTTTTGTTTCCTTCTTTGATTTGCTCTCTTCTATAAAAGCAAGGAGGAGGCTAGATCTCTTGCCCTTATTGCTTTCTTTTGCAACAATCTCAAGTGAGCTCCAAGACCAAGAGTTCTTCTTCTTCAAGGATCTTCAAGCTTTTTCCTTCTTCTTCTCCATCAATGGCTTCAAGTAAGTTTTCTCTCTTTTTCTTTCAAGAAAACTCCATATAGAGAATAGGATGGTAAAAAAAGAAAGTTTCTCTCTCTCTTTTTTTTTTCTTTTCTTTTTCTTTTCTTTCTATTCTTCTTCTCTTTTTTTTTTATTTTTTCTTTTTCCACATGATTTCTGTTTTTTTTTTTTTTTTTTTTTTTTTCTCGTGCTTCTTTCTTTCTCTTTTTCTTTTTGCACGTTTTCCTTTTTTTTTTTTTTTTTATTGTGGGCCGTACGGACAGATCCGTACGGCCACGTGGCTTGTGGGCCACGGCCTGATGGGCCAGCCCCTCTCCTCTCTTTTTTCTTCTTCTTGTTTTTTTTTTTTTTCGCTGTTTTCTTTCTTCTTTTTTTTTTTCTTTCTCCCCCTTCTTTTTTGAGAAAGTTTCTTTTTTTTTTTTTTGCTCATCATGATAATGCGTTTTTATGCAAATCTAGATGTTCATGCATGTACTTTTTGTAGATTGAATTTGAGAGCATGATAGCATACCTGAAAATAGGCTTTTGCCGTGCAGGCATTGCTCTTACCCAGTTAGGTAAGTCTTCAAGGGTAGTACCGCTTTAAGAACTTACCATTGATGGGCAGCATACACCTGTCGCCTTCCATGTTTAGGAGGGCATATGCGCCGTTGGAGAAGACCTTGTCGATGACGTAGGGTCCCTCCCATTTTGGCTCAAACTTGCCTTTGGACTTGTGAGCGAAGACCATTGGTCTTTTTACCGCAAGAACCAAGTCACCCTTTTTGTAGGTGCGTTGCCTGACCTTTTTGTCAAAAGATCCTGCCATGAGTGCTTGGTAAAGTTCAATGCTTTGTCGAGCTTCGAGCCGTCTCTCGTCGAGATTGTCCAGCTCATGGAGTCGCAGTTTGACATTGCTTTCTTGAGTCATGTCATTTTGTAGAGATACCCTCAGAGAAGGAATTTGTACCTCTAGGGGCACGACAGCTTCGCATCCATAGACCAAGGAGAATGGTGTGCTATGGGTTGGTCCTCGAACGGTGGTTCGATAGGCCCACAAGGCTTCAGACATCTTGTCGCTCCAGTCTCTTTTGTGACTAGAGACCATTTTCTTGAGGATTTTGCAGAGTATCTTGTTGAAGGCTTCTGCTAATCCTTTTGCTGCCGGATTGTATGGAGTCGAAGGACAGCTTTGAATTTTGTATTTGTCGCAGAACCTGTAGAATCGATGATCCCGGAATTGTGGTCCGTTATCATGGACGAATCTTTTAGGTATGCCGAAACGACAAATGATGTTGGTGCGTAGGAATTGAAGGACTGATGAGGTCTTTATTTCGTTGAACGCAAATGCTTCTGACCACTTCGAAAAATAATCCGTTGCGGCGAAGATGAAGCGATGACCTTTGCTTGAAGGGGGAGAAATAAGACCTATGATGTCCATACCCCAGGCTTCGAAAGGCCACGAGATTGCTGTAGGGTGTAGCCATTCCGGAGGCATGTGAATGTAATCTCCGTGAACTTGGCATAGCTGGCAGCGTTTGGCAAATTGCATTGCATCAGCTACCATGGTAGGCCAATAGTAACCTAACCTTTTTATCTGATCATAGAGCTTAGGACCTGCCTGATGGGCTCCATAAAGACCAGCATGAACTTCTTTAAGTGTTTCTTCGGCCTCTTGTTGTGACAAGCAGCGTAGAAGTACTTCGTTGAAGGATTTCCTGTAGAGGATTTTTGAAGGAATATCCAAATGAAAGTTTGGGGCTCGCCTTTGGATGCTTACCCATTCTTTTGGATCTTCAGGTAGGATTCCGAACATAGTGTAATCAATGAACGGATCCCTCCAGTCGCCGATTGAAGGTTGAAGGATATAGATCCGACTTCCAACCACTCGGTGGCATTCAGCAACTGCTTGGTGTGTGTTAAGAGGAGGGAGGATCCTTCTCTTGCACACTGTGATTTGCATGTTTTCCCCTTCCTGGATCGCCATTGATGCGGCAAGTCCGGCCAGGGCATCTGCACGGATGTTTTCACCTCTACGAATGTGGGTGATGTGACAGATGTCAAACTTTTGCAGAAGCGATTGTGCCTTGTTGTAGTAAGGCAGCAGATCGGGCTTCCTGACTTCATATATCTGATTCATCTGGTTGACGATCAGTTGAGAGTCTCCAAAGACTTCCAGCATAGTGATACCGGATTCGATGGCGAGTTCCAATCCTAGGATCAGAGCTTGGTATTCAGCTGCATTGTTTGTGCATGGTTCCAGTAGCGAAAAAGCGTGTGGAATCATGTATTTGTCGGGGCTAACAAAGAGGATGCCAACTCCCGAGATCAGCTTTCTTTTTTCATTTGTCCTGGTTGCACCGTCAAAGTACATGTCCCAGGAGGCATTTGGTGAGGAAGTCTCCACGTTGTAGACAGGTTCGTCTGGGAGATCATCTCTGAGTGGAGAATCTTTAGGCAATGGATGCTCTGCTAGAGCTTGGCCTTTGATTGCTTTTTGTGGTACATACCTAATATCAAATTGTGACAAGAGGATGGACCATTTTGCCAGTCGGGCATTGAGAGAACCGGCCTTTGTGACAAGGACCTTCAAGAGGTTGATCCTCGAGACCAGGTAGACTGTGTTGGAAAGCAGATAGTGACGTAGCTTTTGTACGGCGAACATTACTGCAAGGCATTCCTTTTCGACTGGAGAGTAGCGATGCTCTGCACCTACTAGCATGCGGCTGAGGTAGTATAGAGCAGCTTCTTTTCTTTCATCATTTTCTTGCGCAAGCAGAGCACCCAGAGAATGATCAAAGGCTCTTGTGTACAAGATGAATGGTTTCCCAGTGGTAGGAGCAGCTATCACTGGAGGTTTGGTTAGGTATGACTTGATATCTTGAAATGCGGCTTCACAGTCAGCATCCCAGACAAAGTTTACACCCTTTTTCATCAATCGAGAGAATGTACGACACTTCCCCGAAAGATTGGATATGAACCGTCTGATGTAGGCCAATCTCCCTTGAAGCCCTTTTAGTTCCCTTAAGGTTCTTGGAGGGGGCATTTCTAGAATAGCCTTGACTTTGATGGGGTCAAGTTCTATTCCGGCTTTCCGAACTAGGAATCCAAGGAACTTACCCGACGAGACGCCGAAGAAGCATTTCAGAGGATTCATCCGCAGTTTATGTTTGCGAAGTCGGAGGAAGACTTCTCGAAGATCTTTGAGATGGTCTTATTTTCTTTTGCTTTTGACGGCGAGGTCATCAACGTAACATTCGACCGTCTTGTGTTGCATATCTTGGAATATTTTCATCATAGCCCTCTGATATGTGGCACCAGCATTTTTCAGACCAAATGGCATGACAGTATAGCAATATACGCCAAATGGAGTCCGAAATGATGTGTGTTTTTCATTCTCGGGATGCATCTTTATATGATTGTAACCAGAGAAGCCATCCATGAATGTCATTCGCTCGAATCCGCAGGTATTGTCAATCATCACCTCCGGTATGGGGAGCGGGAATTCATCTTTAGGGCAAGCGCCATTCAGGTCTCTATAGTCAATACAGACCCTGATCTACCCAGTTTTCTTTGTCACGGGGACAATGTTGGCCAACCATTCTGGATGTTGTTCCTCACGGATGAAGCCGACGCTTTTGAGCTTTTGAACTTCTTGTTCAATTTTATCCATCACATCTGGACGGAATCTTCTTTGGCCTTGTTTGACAGGCTTGATTTCTTCTTGAAGATTGAGTTTGTGGACTGCTACTTTGGGGGCTAAACCAGGCATTTCAGCGTAGGACCATGCAAAGCAATCAACGAACTCACGAAGAAAAGCGACATACTCGGGTAACTCATCATCCTTTATATTCTTGCTTATGAATACAGGACGTGGGTTATCTGGTGTTCCCAAGTCTATCTTTTCAACAGGAGCTTCTGTTAGAAGGTTCGAAGGTGGTTCCTCCATAGTATTTTCGGAGGCTTCCAGCTCAACAAAACCTTCTGGGATTCCAAGGGCATTTGTAGACCGAGGGTTTGTTCCTTTCCACGGGTCTTCTTGATTGGTGATCTTCTCAAGGCTTGCTATGAGATGGTCCCAATTGCTTGTTGAAACTGGGTCGAAGTAAGGTACTTCTTTTGGAGACGAGGGCTCTTCTGGGTCAGAATAGCACAAGTCTGTATTATCGGACGTTTCCTCTTTATCATCAGAGAAATCGTACCAATTGGATGAGCTTCCTGGATCTTTGTCAGGTAACTCTTTAAAGAGATATCCAGGGAGATTGATGTCTTCGTGGACTTGAGATGTTGAGGCTTGGTCGGTAAAACGACTTTTAAGCTTTTGTGTCAACTGTCTCAGAGGAGTGTCGGGATCATACCCTAACCCATATGAAGACTTTTCTACATGACCGTAGAGTCTCCAATCTTCCAGCTGGCTTTTGGTCAAGGCGGGCCCCAATGGCGTGAGAATACTGCGTCTTTCTCCCAAACCGATTGGGTTTTGAGCGTCATAGCCCATTTTCTTCATAATTGCTTGTGCCACAGGACTATATAGAGATAGCTGAGGCATACCTTCATTTTGGAAAGGTTCCAGCATGGAGTTTGATGAAGAAGCGTCCGATCTATGGAAGAAGATCGGCTTTTTCTTTGGTGATGTTGCCGGAACAACAAAGGAAGCATACGTAGGATCTTCTACGTCAGCAGGTGTCTTCATCGGAGTGAGAGCAGGCTGAACTTGTTGATTGTCAGCTTGGCTTGACGAGGTGTCGTCTTCTGGCTCTGAGTCCGAATCCGTGTCTTGCTTGATAGACACGAAAGAGACAACAAATTTGCCCCCAGGCTTTTGCTTTGCCTTCTTCACTCTGGTTGTGATGACCAAAGGTATTGAAGATTTGAGGGAGATGACGAAGGGAGGTTGACTGCTCTCTTCGGATTTACCGGAGTGTTTGTTTTCTTCCGGTGATTTTTTTGAGGAGCCTTGCCTTTATCTTTCTGGAGATTTTCAGCAAAGGGTGCTATTTCCTCTTTTTCTTCTTTTTCGCCTTCATACATTTGGGAGTCTGCGAAGTGGACTTCTTTACCTTTGAAGGGTCTTCTGTCCGCAAACACTCGATGTACCATGCCGTCGTCGCCGACGAACTTGATGCATTGATGTAGAGTTGAAGGGACAACACCATTCTCGTGTATCCAGGGGCGTCCGAGAAGGATGTTGTAGCATGAAGGGGTTTTTATTGCATACACAGTGACTTCAGAGATAAGATCACCGATCTGCAATTTGAACCTGATTTTACCGATAGGCCTTTGAGTACTCCCATCGTATCCAAAGATAGATACAGATGTGTGGCTTAGCTTGCTGGGTGGGATGCCCAACTCTTCGAGAGCCGAAGTGGAGATGAGGTTGAGTGCAGAACCTGGGTCGACCTGAACTCTGTGTATAGGCATTTCCTTGATGTACCCTGTGAAGTACAGGGGTCGGTTGTGCCTTGCTTCACCAAGTAGGAGGTCGTCCTTTGTGAAGGCGATGGTTGCACTGGCTACTTTTTGCACCGAGAGGCATTCAATGCATGATCCCTCAGTTTTCTTTTCTCCCTTTGAGGAAGTTTCAGAGTTTTTGACCCGGTAGTCCATTTCAATTTGGAGGACTTGCGGGGCATGTTTGTCGACATCCTTATTCAGTTTTTGTAATTCTGAGATGAGATTATCACGAGTGCGTGGAGACATTCGTAATAAATCCAGGATGTGCAGTCGTGCAGGTATGTTTGAAGTGCTCGATCAAATCATACTTGAAAGCCTCCTTAGGGCCTGCATGTTCATCATTGTTGCCACTGGGGGCGCTTACAACATCTTTTCCCGAAGGATTTACATAAGTAAAGGAAGATTGGTTGTAATTTTTGTGGTAGTCCCGGCCCGAGCGGGTGCCTCTACCAACTTCAAGAGCTTCTTGAGAAGGGTCTTCGCTTGGAAGATTGTCCTCAGGATCAAGAGGCTGTCGTTTCTCATTTACTGAGGATGCGTCTGCGGCAGAATTGCCATCCTCAGTGATTGTGTTGCATGGAGCATTTTCCGGGAGCGAGTCCTGAACAGCATCCAGCAGCTTTTCTTCTTCGTTGACCCATCCATCATCCCAAGTTGGGTTTTCTTCATGATGATGAGTCGGGAAGAGCGTGAGTTCTGAAGTCACAGTCTCAGGGGATGAAGCCTGAGAGGGTGTCATCTCTGTGAAAGTCACGCGAGATGAGGTAGCCCCAGAAGATATGGTGCTAGGTGTCGCCGGTGTGTAAGTGATCTCATCAGATGATGCATCGGAAGAGCTATAATCCCGAATTATCACATTACAGGCAGCTCTTAAAGGAGACGTTGTCTGCTCGGAGTCAGACTCATCCTCAGATGTAAGAGGATCGTCTACCCAGCAATTTTCTGCATTTTCAGGAGTTGAGGGAGGAGGTACCTGGTGGGCTTCAGGGACTTCCGGCTCTGGATTGTGAGGAATCTCGTTGTCGCGGTCTTGCTCTTGTTCTAGAGCGAGATACTGCAAGATCCTCGCATATTCTTCAAGATCAGGCATGGGAGCCAAATCTTCTTCTTCGTCTGCTCTTTGTGGCTCAACATGGTTGATTTCCACTGGAGCAACGACGGGTGCTGGCTCAACAACATTTTCTTGTACAGCCTCTTGGTCTTCCTCATCATCAGACCAGGATCCTTGTGGCTGTAAGGGGTTATACCAGATTACTGGCATAAGGTGAGTTTCAGGAACCCATTCTTCGTCGGAGAGATACTCTCCTGTTTCAAGAGATTCCTCCCACTCGCAGGTGTAGTTGGGCTCAAATCCATCGTCGGTGTCGCTGGACTCGTATCCATCAATGGAGAATCCAACTACCGAGTTGCAAGAGTATGATGCCCCCTGCATAGCTTCTTTTTTGAATCGAGGTGGCATGAAATCACTGAGAGTGAAGTTTCTTACCGCCTTTGAAGTCTCTGGAAGGGACGTTTCTGTTGCCCCGAGTGAAGTGGTAGAGGAGGCCTCTGCCTTTTCATTGACTTCTTGTTTTGGCTGGGTCTTCTCTTGCCGTTTGAGCCTGAGGAGATGTTTCCTAGCCTGCCTTCACTGTTGAGCTGTCGGCTTTGTTTTTACGATCTCCCAGTTTTCATCTTCCAGGAGATCGGGATGTACCCATATGGGTTGTCCGTCTGGTGTCGGGTAAGGGACCAACACTTCGGACGTTTGAATTCTTTTTATCACCTTGAAGGAAGTAGTGATCTTCTCTTCTGGTGATTTTGGTGTTTGTCCACGTGACACCATGTTGACGGAGGCAGACCCATAGTTTTTGTCAAAGGTAATGACTCCATTTTTCCACATCTCGTTTATCTTCTCTCTCACAACAAAGCATTGATTGAGAGGATGCGAGACCATCTGGTGGTATGGACAGTACCGAGGATCGTTGGTTTTGCCAACATCGCCCGGTCTTTTGGGTTCAGGCAAGGTGAGCTTGCCGTTTACCATGAGAGCCCCGAAGATTTCGTAAACATCTTCATCGAACGGGTATTTCTTTTCTACTCGCTCTTTGAAGGCATCAGAGAGTTCAGGTCTCTTACCTGCAGCTCTGTTTTCAGCTTTCTTTGGTTGTTGAGGAGCTGACTTGGTTTGCACATTGAGGACCTCTTTTTTCTTTGGTTTAGAGGTTACAATGGCGGTTGGCTCTTTTCCTGATGACTTCTGACTGTTGAGGTCTTTAATCACCGTTTCAGCTTCCATAGAAGCTTCCAGGAGTTCTCCCAGGTTTTTTGATTTGTTGCCGATGATCATGGAGCGGATTCTAGCTCTCATGTTGTTTCGGCAAATGTCGACTAGCGACTCTTGTGGCAGTACATCGAGCATTTGTACACCATTGCTTTCCATTTGTGAATGAAGTCGTATGTTGACTCATTCTCTCCTTGTTTTAGGCTGCAGAGTTGAGCCATAGTAACAGGATGATCCTCACCTTGGAAGTGGGTCAGGAAGCGTGTCTCCAGCATAGCCCAGTTCTGGATGGAGTTCTCCGGCAGAGTGGAGTACCAATCGAAGGCCGTACCTTTTAGGGTACTTGCAAAGAGGCGAATCTTGAGTGCATCTTGATCCGCGATAGCTCCCGTCAAAATCTTGAAGTGGATGACGTGCTGTCTGGCTGATCCTTTCCCCGTATATGTTTGAAGAGTAGGATGTTTGAATTTTGTGGGGAACGGGACCGAGTCCATCCATAAAGGATATGGTGGCTTGATCCCATGCTCCTTGAGTATATCATCTTCTTTTGCTTTGGCGAGGATACTGTCTACGTCCTTTTTGGTAAGGGCGCGTGACTCATTTCCTTCACGATTTTCCTCGTTATTGCGATGATTTGGAGGAGGCTCATTGTTCACCTGATTTTGGACAACAAGGAGAAGGTTTTCCATCAGAGTTTCAATCCTCTGCTGGCCTTGTTCCAACTGCTGGATGCGTGTGAGCGCATCATCTTGAGGTGGATTCTGAGGTGGTGGCTCAGAATTTGTAACCAGGACGTTCATTCCTCGGGATTCAAACGAAGAAACCGTCCTGGTGACTGAGCTGGGGCTCATTCTTTTTGATGAAGAGCTTGATGAAGGATTACTCTCCCATCCTTGGCTTGAAGGGGCAGGAGATTCTTCGGGATGTCTTTGTGTCCTGGTGACGCTACGGGTCACCGGACGTCGGACATGGATTTTTGATGCTGACTTTTGGCGTCTTCTGGTTTTTCCAACCATATGGACGGCAGCAACTTGGTCGGGTCTTTCTTTTTCGACCCATTTGTGGGAGACTTGAAGTGTAGGAGGCTGGGTCCGTTGCTTCTCTAGTCTCTTTTGTCGATATGACGCACGGCGGCGTGCTCGACGAGTGATTTGAGCTTCAGTCAGCTCTGGCTGGGCTTTAACAATGAAGGATGTACTCCCTCGAGCGCAACAGCCGAGCTTGTCTTCTTTGTAATTGGGCAAGGACAGGATGCAGACCCGGTCCTTTGCCTGTTGCAGTGAAGCTTTGAACCTTTCGAGTTCGGCCCCTGTAGAGATGAAGGGTCGAACTGAAGGAGTGTAGGCCTTGGCAGGTGCTTGTAGAGGCCTAGTGATGCGTGATCTGATTTTGGGCTTGTGGGAGGAAGCCGGTTCATGCTGGGTTGACTTGGGAGTCAGGTTGGAGATAGGTCTCTCCTCTTTCATGTAGGCAAGAGGGTAGAACTGGTTCTCCTTGAGTGGGGCCAGGTATGCTGGCTTGGTGGAGGTTTGAGACCTTCTTTGTTTTGGGGAAGGTCTTGGAGACCAAGTCTTAGGGTAGACCTGGTTGGTTGTTGGTTGAGGTTTCGCGGGGATGCCGCGGGTTTTAGTATTCTTGGGGTTCGCCCTTGGTGTCACAGAAATGACACGTTGAGGGGCGATCTTCTGCTTCTCGGCAGTTCCCTTTGGTGTCACAGTAGTGACACGTTCCGAGGCGACCTTCTGCCTTTTGGGAGGAGCAGTTTCTTCTTCGGGAAGTGGGAATGGTCCCAGTGTCCCGAAGACGATGGTCCGGGGAGTCGAGGTCGACCCGGAGTTCAGAGAGTTGCTGAGGGAGTTGGTGCTTCGGCAGCTAGCAGGGCGCTTGTAAGTGCGCTCGGTTTGCTTCTGTTGAAGCATGAGCTAGTGCTTGTTTTCATCGAAGGTGATGATCAGTGAAGCTGCCATTGTTAGTTTCAAAATTTCTGAAACAAGACCAGATCCATTAGTAATCACAAGAATATGATGATCATAAATGGGGAATTCTATGATTTTGTCTTTTCAAATCGCTCAAGGGACATGACCCAAGCAATATGAAGAAGGCAAAAAGCCATAGAGGGTACAATTGTTCTGGTTGCAAGCATGGTAGGCTCGAAATGAGCGTTCCAATGACTGCTAGAAGCAATTGTATACCTAAATTCGACTTATCGAGAAGCGGAGCTTGCTCGAGATAAGAAGAATATAAGGTAGGAGTTACAAATGTGCCGGTCACAGATACAGTAGACCTTGAAAGGGCGTACCAGTATTGCTAGGCACAAATGTTGGAAATCGCATCCATGAGATGGGATTCTCTTTTTTTTTTGAAAGGTCAGAAATGGATTCGTCAAAGAGAGCAGGTGGCATTCCGATTCAAATACGGGCTCAACGATTTCCGCGAGCGCCAGTACTCAGAAGGAAAGAGACCACAATTTCTCGAATCTGAATCCAAAAGTGACGAGTTTTTGAAGATTTTTTTTTTGAAATGATTTTTTAAATCTTTTTTTTTATTTTTTTATTTTTATTTTATTTTTATTTTTTTTTCTTTAAATTTTTTTTTTAAATCTTTTTTTTTATTTTTTATAATTTTTTTTATTTTGATTTTGATTTTTTTTTGTTCAAGATTTTTTTGAAAATCTTTTTTTTATTTTTTTTTAATTTTGATTTTTTTTAATTTTTTAAGATTTAAAGACGAGAGAGTACACATAGGCCTCCTAACCCGGTCTTATGAAACATCAATTGATAGAATTGTCCCCAGGTAAGGGTAGGATTACTTAATGAACCCATTTGGAGGACCCTTGCCTAGAACAGTCAAGCTGTCTCCACACTCTGGACAAGGCTTTTCTTGAATCAATCGTGATCAAAGAACGCAATTGGTTTAACCTTAGTGGTCTATGTCTTTTTATTTATTTATTTAAATTTTTTTTAGATCCCTGACAGACTCATCGAAGAGAAACGATGGCCTAATCCTCGATCCGAACACGGGCTCAACGATTTCCGCGAGCACACAAGCCCAGAAGAGAAAGGATCAAAGTTTCTCAATTTTGAATCCAAAACGAGAAATTTGATTTTTTTTTTATTTTTATTTTTTTTTTGAAAAGAGAAAGAGTGGAAATAAATTCGAAGAATTAGAAATTTCCAAAAAATCCCATCTCGTTTCTTTTTTAGGATGCAAAATCCAACATAGGCTACCAGCTAGAAAGTAGCCAAGGAATCCGGAAAAGAAGTATAAGCATAGAGCAAAAAGTATGATATGCAAATATTTCATTTCCGAGCACCGTGTTCTCAAATGAACGAGTCCCACCGGGTGTGCCAGCTTGATGGAACGCGCTCCTGCCGAGGGTGCTACCGGGGTCGGCGGACGTGGGAGTCCGTCGGGTCCGGCCCTTTCGCGCCCGGGGGGCTGAAGCGTGCATCAACATTTCTTTGTGTGGGTGTGCCAGATTTTCTATTTTACTTGGAATTGCAAGGGGTAATCCGGAGATCAACCTTCGCAAGTAAAAAGGAAATCAACTTCTTTCAAGTTTTCCATTGCACAAATATTTAAGAAAAGAGACATTTTCTTGGTTTGCCGTGAAAGGCGATTTTGTTTGGCATTTATAGCCGATTTACAATTCTCATCAATAATGAAAGACAAGAGTTGTGATTTTTGTCTCTTTTAGAAAAATACAAACTACAATGAAAAGCAAGAAAAGGAGGATCTAACTTTTCAGGAGATTGTGGGGGACTCGTTCAGATTGACGGTCGCAAGCCATGTGTGGGCTTCGCCATCATCCATGCAGATGAGAACAGTGGATGCTCTTGATTCGCTTGGCCTGGCTATAACCTCAGATTTTTAGAGGACAAAGACCAAGAGGAGGTCCTATGTCCAATAAAAAGCTAAGTAGACGGGCTGAAAAGCCACGTCTAAGCCATTTGGAAGCAGGAGGAGAAGGCGAAGGACCTTGGGGGGGAGGGCACCCCCCAAGGGACTTTTGTCACCTTGTAGTGGTGGCCGGTGCAGAACTTCAGCAGAGTTTTTCTCTCTTTTTCTTTCTCTGGATTTTCTGTGTTTGATCCGTCTGGATTCGATTCTATTCTGGATACGAGCTCTGGATTCTTTCCGATCTCCAGATTTCAATGGAATGCTCTCCTATTTATAGGCTTTTGGTAGCCATTTAGGAGAGCTTTTATGGGCTTTAATTGCTTTAATAGGAGGAGTTACAAGATTTATTTCTTGATTTTGTAACTCCTTTTTCCTCGAATCTGATTGGCCGATGGAGATTAAGGGCTTTTAATCACCTTAATTACCATAATGGGAGGAGTTTCATGGTTTGAATGCCATGACTTAATTGATTTGTAACTCCTGGATGCTTGCTTCTGATTAGGCTGTCCAAAGAAATGAATTAATGACTGCAATAAAGCTAGTCAATTAACTGCGTTAAATGGTCGCCGAGCAGTTGAAGAGTCGCGGGCCGCGCCGTGTCTTTTGGGATTCTTTTGGAGATGATCACCGATGGATCTACATGCTGATCGACATCGGATGACTGTGTAATTTCAGACATTGATAGCTAGCAGCGGGCCGGTGACATCTGTCTTGTCGATTTCTCGATCGGTCGGACAGAAAGAGTACTTTTTAGGTCAACCGGTCGGCGATCTTGGAGCGATCAATGATGATTTTATGCTTTTGACGGCGGATCTGAGATGTCGTCGGATATGAGTCAATTTCAAGCACAAAAAATCACATTTTCAGGAAACTACAGGGGCCAAAGTGCGCGAAACGCGAAAAGGGATGGAAAAACGGGTCACCGACGAAAAATCCGGGGACCCGGACTTCCATGGTCGCCGGCGACCCTGGGGGTTTTTCTCCCCTTTTTGGTCCGTTTTGCGGTCTTTTTCGTCGCTGTTTTCTTTTGTATTTTTCCTGACATTTCTTCTCATTTATTGGCTTGATTTCCCTGTAGAAAACCTGATGAGAATCCTTGCATTTTTAGAGTGCAAAGTTTCCAATTTTCTGGGAAAGCCGAAGATTTTGTTGCGTAGAGCTGCTGATTTTCCGCCAGAAGCTGAAACTTGGTCAAACGATGTCGGAATGACCTGAAATTTGAGGTGAAGCCTCCTGAGCAATAAATAAGACCAACCATAGGCTTTTGTTTGAGTTTTGAAGCCGTTTGGGGTCCTGTCGCCAGTAGACTTGATTTTGCCGCGAGGGAGATGCCGCGCGATGATGTGCGGTCAACCGACGTGCGATTGACTTGAAATTTGACAGAAAACCTATTGGAGTCATTTTGAGATGATCCACAGGCTCTGTCTTGGAAACCATGGTCCCGGGGAGCTCCGCCGTCGGTAGGCTTGATTTTCTTTCGGAGCGTCGAAACCTGGTCAAATGTTGTCGGAATGACCTGAAATTCGACGTGCAGCCTTTTGGAAGCATGTTGAAGCCACTCATGCACTTGGTTTGATGAGCGAAGACTTCGGTGGTTCCCGCCGCCGGGAGGCTTGATTTTGCTGCTCGAGTATTGATGGAGGGTCAAACGTTGTCGGTTTGACTTGAAATTTGGCATGGAGCCCTTTTGAGACATGCTGGAGTCATCCGTAGGCTCTGATCGAAGTTTTGAAGTCTTCGATGATGTCGCCGCCGAGAGCGCTAATTTAGCTGTCGGAGAAGCGAAGTTAGGCCAAATGATTCTGAAATGGCCTGAAACTCCTTGTGTACTCCTCCCTTGGCTGTCTTGAAGGATCTTGCAGTTTTTATTTGATTCTGACAAGATTTGATTTTTTGGAGAAGTTGCATTGCCTATTTATGGCAGGTTGCGACTTCATGCAGCTTTCTTGATGTTGAAGAGGTAAAGTGACATTTTTGGTGTCAACAATCCAAGTCAAATAAAGTAACTAAAATAAAGAAAATAAAAGGGGGAGGTGCCAAATATTTAAGAAGAAGATCAGCCCTGTTCCCGGGTACCCCCTTTAGATCTCTTGGCAAAATAGGGTTTAAATGTTGACTTTTCAAACAAAAATGATGAAGCAAATGAGACTTTGACTTGTGATTTCTGTGTTTTTCGTGTGCGATACACAAGTCATAAAAGTGAAAGGCCGATGGGCCAGTGTTTGTTTTAAGGAGGTCGATGGGCTGTGATTGTTTAAAAGTGTATGCGAAATCACTCATCTCATCTCGTTATTCTCATATATTCAATTTCAGAAATCATTTCTTCATTCCTTTTTATCAGTAAGTTTGAATAAATATTTGTACCTGAGGTGGAGGCAGAAATAAAAGAAAAATCTTTTTGGGTTTATTTTGTTGGTTTTGTAGTTTTTATGGATTTTTGATATTGGGGCTAGAAGGGCCTAACTAGGGGATTGGGATTTTACTTGGATTTACGCCATTGGTGCTTTATTACTGATTATCGGATTAACCCTAACCTAAGGTCCTAGACCGCCCACATCAGCTTTACCAATTCCCTAACAGAACATGAAGAGTGATGGGGTGAAGCCTAATGCTCTGAACTACCTAACAAGATAATATGATCTAATCCTAGGGTTCAAACAACCTAAGTTTGATAATTCCTGCGCTTAAGCAGTTTGTTGGGTAAGATCTTAATTGATTCGATTTGTTTTGAGTTGTGATTTTGGTTAGGAGTGATTTAGGGATGTTTTAAGGTTCTTATTTAATTGTTGAATGTTCTGGAGTTTCAGGGTTTAATTTGAAAGGTGAAGTGATGTTGAAATCTGAGAAATGGGGTCGGCAGAGGACTTGGGCGCGCACACAGTGGCGCTTATGTCACTCTGGTGACTTAGGTGCACAGACAGTGGCGTCCAAGTACTAGGTCTTTTGTGGTTTGGCTAGTGGTGATTGATGGACCCGACTTTTTTTCCCTCTCTCTTCCATCCCGGAGCTACAGGGAGGCCGGCGTAGGGAAAAAGCAAGCATCAACATTTTTGTAATGGTATACCAGATTTTCTATTCTACTTGGAATTTAGAAATGGTGATTCAGGGATCCACCTTCACAAGTAGAAAAGGAAATCAACTTTTTTCTAACTTTCCATTGTACATATTTTTAGGAAAGGGACAATGTTTTTGAATGCCGTAAGAGGCGATTTTTCTTTGTTTGCTATGAAAGGTGGTTTTGCGGTAAAAGGCGATGTTTGCCGTGAAAGGTGGTTTTGCCGTGAAAGGCGATGTACAAATCTCATCAATAATGAAAGACAAGAATTGTGATTTTTTGGTCTCTTTAAAAGAAATACAAAATACAATAGAAAAGTAAGAAAATGAATTCTGACTTCTCAGAAGATTGCGGGGACTCGTTCAGATCGATGGTCGTAAGTCATGTATGGACTTTGCCATCGTCCTTCAGATGAGAACATATGATTCTTTGATTCTTTTGGCTTGGCTTGGACTTCGGATTTTTATAGGATAAAGACTAAGGGGAGGTCCTATATCCAATAAAAAAAAAGAGTAGACGAGCTGAAAAGCTGCGTCTAGGCCATGTTGGATAGAAAAAGAGGGCCTTGGGGGGTGGCCCCCCAGAGGACTTCAATCACCTTGTGGTGTTTGTTGCAGTAGAGTTTCGTCAAAGTAGCAGAGCTTCTTTGTGCAGTGTATGGACTTTGGAGATTTTTTGGGATCCTTTCTTCTTGGAATTCTACCTCCTTTTCTTTTGGAATGACCCCCCTTTTATAGGCTTTTGGTAGCTATGGGGTGGGTTTATGAGCATTGATGGCATTGATGCTCCATGATGGGAGGAGTTATAAGTTTTTATTTCATGATTTTGTAACTCCTTTTTTTTGGCTTTTGATTGGCCGATGGAGAATAATGGGCATTTAATCGCCTTTAAACTCCATGATGAGAGGGGTTTCATGATTTATTGTCATGATTGCTTGGACTTATAATTCCCGTTTCTTGATTCTGATTCGGCCGTCCAAAATAAAGAGTTAATGACCGCTTTAACTTGCCATAAAATGGGTCAATTAACCTCATTAAGTGGTCCCTGAGGCATTTGAAGAGTCGCGGGCCGTACCGCGTCTTTTGGAATTCTTCTTGCGATGATCGTCGATGGATCCACATATTGTTTGATGTCGGATGGCGACTCAACTTCAGACACCGATTGATACCAGTGAGCCGGTAACATCTGCCCTGTCGATTTCTCGATCGGTCGGACATAAAGTGTACTTTTTTGATTGGTCGATTGACAATTTTGAAGCGTGCGATGATGATCATATGCTCTTGATGGTAGATCCGAGATGTTGGTGAAGATCAGCTGACTTCAAGCACAAAAATTTAGATTTTCGGAAAACCACAGGGGCCGAAATTCTTGAAACGCGAAAAGGGTCAGAAAATGGCCATTTCTGCGGAAATCCGGTGACCCGGATTTCCAGGGTCGCCGACAACCATGGGGATTTTCCCTTTTTTGGTCGCCGTTTTTCGGTCATTTCTCGATCCTTTTCGATTCTTTTTTCTCCTGTATTTTTCTTGACATTTATGTACATGTTTTGGCCTGGTTTCCTTGTAGAAAACTTGATGAGAAGCCTTGCATATCAGAGAGCCAAATTTCTAATTTTCAGGAAAAGCCGCAGACTTTGATGTGTAGAGGTCCCGATTTGCCGTCAGAAGCCAAGCTAGGTCAAACGATGTCGGAATGACCTGAAATTTGAACTGAAGCCTCCTGAGCAATAGATAAGACCAACTATAGGCTTTTGTTTGAGTTTTGAAGCCGTGTGGGTGTAAGACTCCGACCCGAGTGACCTCGATTAGTGCTAATTAAGTTATGCGTTAGTTCTAAGCAAGATTATTGGATTTTGGTTAAGAGGGAATATAATGCTTTTTTTATAGCTTTGGGGAATTTTGAGTGCCTTTTTGAATTAGTGGGACCCTTTAGGGGTTCCTATAGTGACCTCGCGTGTACTTGGGGAATTACTCAAGATTTCAATAATTCATGTTTTGATCCCATTCGACTTATCTCGTTGATCCCTACAACTTTCATGTTGATCCCATCCCCGTCCGGAACCTCAAAACCCGACTTTCCTAGCATCAAGGGCAAAACAGTCTTTTTACACCAAATCTGGACACAAAATTCAATATTCCCAAAACCCTTGAAATATATACTTTTTAGAAACTAGAAATTTCGACGATCGTTTTTCCCTTCTTCGTCGATCATATCCGAAGTCTCTAAAGCCATGTTTTTAGTCCCACAAGAATTTCAAGTGGTGGAGCCCATCTCATTTGTTATATAAAGGGAACCCTCTTTCTCTTCTCCTCTTCTTCTTTTCCTGCTTAAAAGCCCCACCCAAGCTAGGGTTCCTTTCCCTCTTTTTCTTCTTGCTCTTCCATCTCCAAATCACTACCAACCTTGCAGAAATTGAGAAATGGAGGTCATCTCCTTCTTCCTCTCCATGGGAGCTCTTCATTGATACCATTAGAAGTGTAAACTAGCCTCATTGGAGCTTCCTTGGAGCTAATCTTGTCTATTTGGAAACTTCACAAGTAAGCCATCACCCTTATCTCCTAGACTTGTGTTTTTATAACCTTAGAGAAGCTCCATTTTCATTATTGTAAGCTTTCTCTTCTTGTCCTTTGGTTTTGACCATTTTAGGTTTTGTTTTGGGGGTTTTATTTGTAACTTTGAACCTTTGGGCTTGGAAGAGTGTTTAGAGCTTGATTTGCTAAGCTTGGACCTAAGGTAAGTGGATGAATAGATATTATGAGCATTAAATGATTTTTATGAGAAATGTGGTTGACTTTGTTATTTCTATTCATGCTATTCTTGATTTGCATTGATTTTGAAATAAATGCACATGAAAGAGTCTTATTAGCTCATTTAATGTCTTGGAAAGGCTGGTTTATAGTTTTGATCTATCTCTTGGATATAGCATAGATGAGTCCTTGTGATTGGTGGTTTCTTCTCTTCTGTTGTGGTTGAATGTGATTGAGAAGAAGGTGATTGGATTGAATGTTTATAGAAGTTTTGATGGTGGTTTGAATGGTGTTTGAAGGAGGTTTTGAGCCTCCCAATTTGGTGTAGAATTGAGGCTTAAAGGGCTTTGCAAGAAGAGAAAAAGGAAGGAGCTGAACTGTCCCCAAAATTTGTTTCTGGACAGTTCGCTCGAGCGAACATGACACTTCACTCAAGCGAATCCATCCAGAGGACAATTCGCTCAAGCAAACCTTAGCTCGCTCGAGCGAACCCTCCCAGAATCCCTCACAGAGAATGGTTAGCTTGAGCGAACTGATACTTCGCTCGAGCCAACCTGAACTGGACAGGTCCGCTCAAACGAACCTTAGCTCGCTCGAGCGAACCCTCCCAAAGAGTCCTTCCAGAGAATCCACCACTCGAGCAAACTTCAGGTCCGTTTGAGCGATGGGCACTGTTCACTTGGGGTTATGTTGGGAGTAAGAATGAAATGTTTAAATGTTTGGGAGAGGTTTATTGGGAACACCCTTGTGTCGGGGAAATTTATTAGGCGATGTATGAAGCCTGTTTGGGAAAGAAACCACATTACGAAGATTCATCGAAGTTTTGAAATTACCAAGTTGTATAAGGAGCTCGGAATGTCTCCAAAACTCAAAGAGTACCAAGTCTATATTGAAACTGGCATACGGGATCCTTATTCACCTTTAACAAATCTTGAACCCCGATCGTTGTCCCGAAATTTCGAAAGTTCAATTATATTCCATTGTTCCTGAATTTTGATAGGCACTCCCGAAATCCATGATTTATGATTGTCATTCCCCAAAACACTGAAATTACATTTGTAGCATTTTGCTAATCCCGATGTGCACTACCTGATATTGATGTGACATTTGTGCCTTCGAGTACCCCCGTCCCGCCCGGTTAGATATTGCATCATATGTATTTTATACATGTAAGATCTTGACCCGAATGACCTCGATTAGTACTAATTAAGTTGTGTGTTAGATTTAAGCGTGACTAGTGGTTTTGGTTAAGTTGGGTGTAGAATAGCTCTTGATATAGCTTTGGGGGATTTTGAGTGCCCTTGTGATTAGTGGGACCCTTTGGGGGTTCCTTTTCGTGACTTTGCGTGTACTTGGGGGATTACTTAAGATTCAAATAAATTTTATTTCAATCCCATTTTACTCATCTCGCTAATCTCTTCAACTTTCATGTTGATTCTGTTCCCGTTCGAGGCCCCGAAACCAGACTTTTCCAATACCAGGGGCAAAACAGTCTTTTACACCAAATCTGGACATGAAAATTCAATGTTCTCGAAACCCTAAAAAAAGTATACTTTTTAAAAACTAGATATTTTGACGATCGTTTTTCCCTTCTTCGTCGAACTCATCCGAGGCCCCGAAAATCATGTTTTGAGCCCCACAAGGATTTCAAGTGGTGGGACCCACCTCCTCTTGTATATAAGGAGAACCCATCTCTTCTTCTTCCTTTTTCCAGCTCAAAAGACAACAAAATCTAGGTTTTTCCTCCCCTCTCTTCTTCCTCCTCACTACTAGAGCTCTCTCTTGATATCATTGTGGAGAAAACCACCCATCACAAGACCCTCTTTGAGTTAGCTTGGTGCTTTGAAGAACTCCCAAGTAAGCAATCTTCCCCATCTCTTAGATTTGGTCATTTCTAATCCTAAAGGACACTCTTCTTCATTATTACAAGCTTCTTCTTCTTGTTCATTGTTTTGACCATTTTAGCGTTTGTTTTTTTTTTTTTTTTTTTTTTTTTTTTTTGGGTTTTCTTTGTAGCTTTGAACCTTTGGCTTGGAAGAGTTATTAAGGCTTGATTTGGCTAAGCTTGGACTTAAGGCAAGTGGAGGAATGGATAGTTTGAGCATTAAATGTGAGAAATGTGGTTGTTTTATCAATCTATTCATGTTTATTGACTTACATTGATTTTTGAAATAAATGCTCATGAATGCATCTTGTTAGTTTGTTTAACGCTTGAAAATGTTGACTTATATGGCCTTGTTTCACTCTTGTTTAAGGCATAAAATGAATACTTATGGATGTTGGATTTCTCTTTCTCTCTTATGGTTAACCGGGGTGAAGAAGAAGGTGTTTGGATTTAAATGTTTATTGATGTTTTGATGGGGGTTTGATTGGCTTTTGAAAGAAATTTGATGGTTGTTATTAGGAGGCAAGGAGGCCTTTGTTGCAGGAAAAATGAATTGGAGGAGAAGGAGAAGAAGGCTAGGATGGCCATTTTCAAGCAGCAGAAATGACTGTTCGCTCGAGCGGACATCAGGCCGCTTAAGCGCGCAGTCATTCTGACTACAACTCGGGCAGAAGAGTGATTGCCCGCTCGAGCACGTAGGCTGTCCACTCGAGTGGACGCGCGGCCACTTGAGCGCGCAAACGTTCTGTCTACTAGTCTTCCTGCGCAGCCCAAGTTGGCTTGAGCACACCTTGGTCCGCTTGAGCGCACCCCCTCTCGGGTATGGACCACTTTTAGGGTTCAGGGGGAGATTTTGAGGAGGGAGAAGGAACTGTTTAGAACCTTACCTTCATGATGTAATGTTTGGAAGAGGTTTCTAATGGAATCCATTTGTATTGGGAGAGTTATGAGGCAATGTACGAAGCCCATTTGAGAAAGAATCTACATTACGAAGATTCATCGAAAGTTTTGAAAACCCTAAGGTGTATAAGGAGCCCGGAATGTCTCCAAACTCAAGGAATACCAAGTCTAAATTGAAATCGACATATGGGACCCCTATTCACCTTGACCTAGTCTTGAACCCCGATACTTGTCCCGCATTTCGAAAGTTCAATTGTGTTTTCATTGTTCCCGAATTTTGATAGGCATTCCCGAATATTCATGATTCATGATTTATCATTCCCGAAAACACTGAAGTTGTATTTGTAGCATTTTGCTAGTCCTGATATGCATTGCTTGATATGTAATGAAATAGTACTTGTGCCTTGAGCCCCCCATCCCGCCCGTTTATATACTTGCATCTGATGTGATTTTATACATGTCTCGATTTCTATTATTTGACCTATGAGTTGGCACCACTAAGCTTGGACGACCTTGTCTGTTTGATCCACCGACTTTGAGGTCCCCCTCCCGTCCCGCCAGCTACAGTTTGGATCTCGATACCCTGTTTATTACCGAGGTCCCGTCCCGATACCTGGCTTGCTACTGTGGTTCCCGATGCCCAGCTCGCTACCGTGGCCCCGTCTCGTATAATTATATGTATATGTATATATCGTTGAATCTCCTCACTTCGTGTGACAGAGATCAATGTCCCAATGTGCTCTTATCACTTCGATGATAGAGGATTTAACTTTGTGTGGTTGCCATCTTATTTTTTCCCGATTCCTTGGATACCTGTACATGTTTTATATTGCATATATGTTTTTTTTTCCTGTAAATGATCCATTTCTCTTATGAAAGTCATTGTTATATCAGTTTTAAATGTTTTTCAAGGTAAATTCAATTATTGTTATATTGTTATATCTTTCACCCACCTGCTAGACCGTCGTGTCCGATCCATTTCTTTGGTACTTAGGTCCAGACGTTGTTTATCCCCAGGCAGAGCTCGAGGAGGCGGTCGATGAACCGTAGCGATTAGTTGAGTGGCACGCTGACGATGTCGTTTAGACATTCGGTTGCCTTGAGATGCGAAACATTTTGGGAGTTGTGGATAACTCATTCTTTTGGGAATTATATTTTGGGTTGTATTGTCCTTTGTTGGCCTCTATTTTTGGGAATGTTAATTTAATGATCTTTTGTATAAACCTTAACATTATTTTGGGAAATACAGTAATGATCATTGCTCACTCTGACACCAAGTTATTCTTATGTGTCATTACTTTGTTATCTTGAAATGATTTATAAATTTGATTTGCTACACGCTTCCACACTCAAACAAAATAACTATGTTGATGTGATATCTTCACCGCGGATACATGTGGGAAATCACATGCACGGGTAGTATCTCATTATTTAATGACCCGTGTACGTAGTGGCAAAAAATAAAGACATATTCTATGGCACCAACCATGTTATTGGTATTACTCACAAAATCATTAGTCCTTATCCCGGATTAGGCCTCAGTGACTGGGTCCGGGGTTGCGACAATACATGTCCCGATTTCTGTCATATGACCTATGAGTCGGCACTACTAAGCTTGGACGACCTTGTCGGTTTGATCCACTGACTTGGAGGTCCCCCTCCCGTCCCGCCAGCTGCAGTTTGGATCCCGATACCCGGTTATTTACCATGGTCCCGTCCTGATACCCGACTTACTACCGTGGTTCCCGATACCCGGCTCGCCACCGTGGTTCCTGATACCTGGCTCGTTATCGTGGTCCTGTCTTGTATTATTATATGTATATATATTTCGTTGAATCTCATTACCTCGTGTGTTAGAGATCAACGCCCCGATATGCTTTTGTCACTTCGGTGATAGATGACTTAACTTTGTGCGGTTGCCACCTTGCTTGTTTCCCCGTTCCTTGGTACACTTACATGCTTTTACATTGTATATATGTTTTTGAATATTTACTCCTTCCATGGATATTATTGTTTTATCTTTTCACCCACTTGCCAGACCATTGTGTTTGACCCATTTTTTTGGTTCTCAGGTCCAGACACCGGTTATCTCGAGGCGAAGCTTGAGGAGGCGGTCAGAGAATTGCAACGCTTAGTTGAGTGGCATGCCGATGATGTCGCTTAGACATTCGGTTGCCTTGAGATATGATATACTTCTGGGAATTGTAGATAACATATTCTTTTAGTGTACTATTTGGTTGTACTGGCCTTTGTTGGCTTTTTATTTTTGGGGAATGTTAATTAACCAATCTTTTGTATAAACATTAACTTAACTTTTGGGAAAATGCTTATGAATATTGCTCACTTTGATATATTATATTTTATAATGATACGTAATCAGTCTTATTGATGGGAATGAATTGTAGACTTGATTTGCTACATGCTTCCACACTTAAACAAAAGTTTATATGTTGATGTGATATCCTCACCGTGGACACCTGTGGGAAATCACGTGCACGGATAGTATTATATTCTTTAATAACCCGTGTACGTAGCGGCTTAAATAAATATATGTACAATGGCATCATTCATCACAATTATCTTCCTTTAAATTTAGTCCCGATCCCGGATTAGGCCGGTGGGCCCAGTCCAGGGTTGCGACAGACTGGTATCAGAGCGAGTCGTGTTTCAAGCAATTAAAAGAAACTAAAAATCCCAAGGATGTGGTGAGGATTCGTTAGACTTTTCGTTAGCTAGTATCGTGTAAGCAATGTGTGACCCTGTATTTGATCACTATCTGCTAATATCTTGTTTTGCAGCATTATGCCACCTCCTAAGAGACCGATAAACGGCAATCCCACCGCGAGTAACAGTGATCATACGGGGCCATTTGAAGAAGATATTGTTGATAACATCATGCAAAACCAGTTTCAGCAGATGATGCAGGTCATGCTTGATCAGCAGCGTCAAGCCAATGAGAACCAAGCTAGACTGCAAGAACAAATGCTTGAGAAGGATGAGGACCATGCCAGAGAGTTGGCAGAGATGCAGAGATAGTTGCTAGAAGTCTTACAAAGGAGGCCTAAACCGGTTCCAGCTCAATCAGTAGGCCCACAGATTGTCATCAATCAAAGGGAGCATGACCCGAATGGCTTGTTTGAACGGTTTAGAAAAAGAGGTCCAAAAGACTTTTTTGGGACAGAGGACCCTTTGGCTGCAGATGATTGGTTAGAACATACAGAAAACATCTTCGAGGTCTTTCGATGCACGAGAGGTGAAAGTGTAAAACTTGCAGCATCACTATTCACTAGTTTGGCAGACATATGGTGGAAGACAGTCAGAGAAGAGTACAGGACTATGGTAGATGTAATGGCTTGGGCTAGCTTTAAGAGACAGTTCGGTGACAAATATGTACCCACTCATGTTAAGAGGCAAAAGGCAGTAGAGTTCCAGCAGCTTGTCCAAGGCAATATGACGGTTCTAGAATACCTCACTAAGTTTGAAAGATTGTCTAGATATGCTCAGAGTTAGTGAACACGGTTGAGAAAAGGATTGCTAAGTTCCTTGAGGGACTTAATCCCATCATTGAAAGAGATGCTACGGGGATAGTGCCACCTGCAACATTCGAAGAGGCTGTTAAGAGAGCTTACAAGTTTGAGAACTTGAACAACAAAATCCTCAAAGTTCAGGGAAAGGGCAAACTCATCAGCAGAGAAATCAACAGCACAAGAGGCATAGGCCAGAGCAGAACACTCATAATCAAATAGCTTGTATCCACTGTGGGAAGAACCATGAGAGTACCTAGTGCCGTACACTTACAGGAGCATGCTTTAGGTGTGGTTCGATGAACCATCAGATTGATGGACCCGACTTTTGTTTTCCACTCTCACCTCCGCCAGTCCTGGGGCTACCGAGAGGTCGGGGGAGTGGAAAGAAGCGAGCCTCAACATTTTTGTACGGGTATGCCAGATTTTCTATTCTACTTGGAATTTAGAAATGGTGATCCAGAGATCCACCTTCACAAGTAGAAAGGAAATCAATCTTTTTTCTAGCTTTTCCATTGCACATATATTTAAGAAAAGAGGCAAGATTTTGAATGCCGTAGGAGGTGATTTTTTCTTTGGTTGCCGTGAAAGGCGATTTTGCCGTGGAAGGCGGTTTAACCGTAAAAGACGATTTTTCTTTGTTTGCCGTGAAAGGCGATTTTTGCCGTCAAAGGCGATGTACAAATCTCATCAATATTGAAAGATAAGAATAGTGATTTTTTTGTCTCTTTGGAAAAATACAAAATACAATAGAAAAGTAAGAAAATGAATCTAACTTCTCAGGAGATTGCAGGGACTCGTTCAGATTGACGGTCGTAAGTTATGTATGGACTTCGCCATCGTCCTTCAGATGATGTCGCGACCCCGGACCGAGACCCGAGCCCGTGACGCAGTGATGTGATTAATTATTAATAATACATACCCCTGTCTTCCCACAGGTTTCCGCGGTGAGGATTCCAAGACACGGGTCGAGCTCACACGAATAGGTATGCGGATGCGTGTAGCAAAACATATCACACTAGTCTTAAACGATAAGATGCAAGGGAATTTATAATAATACCGAGACTGGGTATCGAAAGAGAATTGTCAACATAGCATTCCTACCATGATTAAAGTTTCACCATTAACGAAAATATATTAATTCAAGTTACATATCCAAGAGAGGCCAACAAAGGCCAATACAACAAAAGATCCCAAAAGATAACCCAAAACTAGATGAACGAGAAGTCAAGATCCTGCCCGGCGTCTAGATGACGTCGTCGGGTTGCCACTCATGTGCTGGGGGTGACTCAATAGCCTCCTCCGGGCACTCCTCGTCAAACGCGGTACCTCCTGCACCTGGACACCAAAATAAAGTGCATCAAACACGACGGTTTGACAATTAAACAACTTAGGCATGAATATGAAAAATAGTGTTAAACAGTTCAAAACTAAAGTACATGTTTCAAGTTTACGAAACTAGCATGAATACTTATAATATCATGAAAAGATAAATCCACATTGAGCTCATCCTTTCTCTATCATGTAAAATGACAAGAGCAAGCACGCACGAAACACGACACGCAAGACATGATCCCACGCTACACGAGGTAAACGGGGAGGCTGGCCGCGGAACCGGAAAGACATGCACGATGTGTAATAAAATACAAGACTAGTCTGCAGAAAGTCCACATGTTTAAGGACCCCCAGGTAGTGGATCAAGTTAAAAGGGCAGTCCAAGCTCAGTGGTATTCACTTATATCATGAATGCACAAAACACAGCGATACACGTTCGAGAACACGACAAAACAAGAGGGAAATCATTTATCAAACATGACACAACATGACTAGCAAAAATAGCATAATATAAATGCTTAATAAACTTAAGAAATGATCCCCTTTTTCTTATTCTTGAAACACGTCTTAAAACGAGCTTATACTTGAAATTCAAACGAAAACACGATGATGCATAAAGCATCAAAACAAGAGTTCAAACATAGATCTATCAAGCATAGGCTAAGACTAATCTTTGACCCTTGCGAAGTTGAAACCCAAATGTCGGAATTTACATAGTTTGATGTCCCCAAAGGTAAGGTACATTTTGGAATTCCAATTTACACAACGTCAATTAAAAGTCTAAAGCATAGTCTAGTTTCAATTTCCAAGAAATTCAGAAGAGGATTGAAAATCCAAAACTGGGTCAGGTTCGCTCGAGCGGTCATACATTCGCTCGAGCGGACCCCAGACAGGACCAAAGGGTTCGCTCGAGCGGACAGGTTTTTGTCCGAAACCCTTCAAACAGAGGCATGTTCGCTCGAGCGGACCCGGTGGTCGCTCGAGCGAACAGGCTTCTGCCTGAACGCGACTGGGTGCAGAAACTGCACTTCCATTCATCCATCTTCATACATTTTTCTTCCTTCTTCTTCTCACCTCTGAACCCAACAAAACCCCTGAGCCACCATGCTCACCAAGGGTCAAAAACACCATTCAATCATTCATTCAAGCAAAACCATGCATAGCTTACAAATCTATCATTTAACATAAAAATTAGGGTTAAAAACCCAAATGCCATAAACATGCACAAAAAACCTAGAAAGGTTACTTGCCTCTAGTCCAAAAGCCAAGAAAAACTCAACAAGAGGGGAGATCCACGAAATCTACACAAAATCCCTAAAATAGAGCACACAAAAATCACCATTTGGTCCTCACAAACCCCCATTTCGAAAATGGGTTCGAAAACATGGAAAACAAGCTCTAAATGAGCTAAAAGAACATCAAATGAAAAGAGGAACAAGGGCCCTAACCTTGAGCTAGCTGAACAAGAAGAAGAGAGATAGAAGATGATGAATAGTTTCGGGGATTTGGCTCAAAACGTGTCCAACTGTAGCTTGAGAAGAGAGGAAGAGATCGATAGTCTTGGATCCGGAATTGGAGCTCTCTTACTTGATGATTCAAGGGGAAAAAGATCAAGAGAAGGCCTTCTTCTCTTCTTCACTCTAGGTCAAAACAATTGCAGGGATTTGGAAATGGGAAAAGAAGAAGAAGAGAGCTTATATAGTGTCTGGAAGTGGGTCCAAAGCAGTCGAACTTGAAACGATTAAAACATGGTCTTGTGGACCCCGGATGAAGTCGACGAAGAAGAACAAAACGATCGTCGAAAAATCTAGTTTCGGAAAAGTATACTTTTGACATAGCTTCACGACTTTGAAAATTGTGCCCAGATTTAGTATGAATAGTCAGATTTACCCTTTTGGGCCAAAACTTGGGTTTCTGGGCCTCAAATACAGGTAGGCTAAAAACGAAGGTTATCACAAATAATAAA
Organism: Umbellularia californica; assembly: GCA_028538565.1. Taxonomy (NCBI): domain Eukaryota; kingdom Viridiplantae; phylum Streptophyta; class Magnoliopsida; order Laurales; family Lauraceae; genus Umbellularia; species Umbellularia californica. The sequence continues at coordinate 33,306,091 of JAPQWN010000005.1, read as the reverse complement.
ACCATTCAAGAGAAATAACAATCACGATCAAACCAAAGATCTAGAACAAAAACCCACTCTTACACGTGTACTCAGGGCGTCCCTGAGCATGTCTGACTCATACTAAACGTCCTCAAAATTCCCAAAGCTATAATCCAGACTAAGTCTAATCATATTCTAACCTAGCTAGTACTAAGACTCACTTAAGACTAAACACTCACTTAATTAGTACTAATCGAGTTGGTCTGGGTCGGGGTCTAACATATGAGAACATATGATGCTTTGATTTCTTTAGCTTGGCTTGGACTTCAGACTTTTAGAGGACAAAGACCAAGGGGAGGTCCTATATCCAATAAAAAACCAAGTAGACAGGCTGAAAAGCCACGTCTAGGCCATGTTGAATAGAAAGAGAGGGTCTTAGGGGGGTGGCCTCCCAAGGGACTTCAATCACCTTGTGGTGTTATAGCAGAATTTCTTCAGGGTTTTCTAGCTCTCTCTGTGTCTGTGTAGCCTTTCGTGTGTGTATTGCTCTCGGATTTCTCTTGGATCCTGGATTTCTTGAAATGACCCCCTTTTTATAGGCCTTTGGTAGCCATGGGGTGGTTTATGTGCATTGATGGCATTGATGCTCCATAATGGAGAGGAGTTACAAGTTTTTAATTTCATGATTTTGTAACTCCTTTTTCTTGGCTTTTGATTGGCCGATGGAGAATGATAGACATTTAATCGCCTTTAATCTCCATGATGAGAGGAGTTTCATGATTTATTGTCATGATCGCTTTGAATTGTAACTCCTCTTTCCTTGCTTCTGATTGGGCCGTCCAAAATAATGGGTTATTGACCTCATTAAGTCATCATAAAATGGGTCAGTTAATAGCATTAAGTGGTCGCCAGGGCATTTGAAGAGTCGCCGGCCGTATCGCATCTTTTGGAATTCTTCTTGCGATGATCGCCGATGTATCCACATGTTGTTTGATGTCGGATGGCGATGTAATTTCAAACATTGATTGATACCAGTGGGCCGGTACCATCTGTCCTGTCGATTTCTCGATCGATCGGGCAAAAAATGTGCTTTCTTGGTCAGTCGGTTGGTGGTTTTGGAGCAATCAATGATGATTTTATGCTTTTGACGGCGAATCCGAGATGTTGGCGAAGATCAGCAGATTTCGAGCCTCAAGAATCAGATTTTCGGGAAACTACAGGGGCTGGAATTCCTGAAATGCGAAAAGGGTCGGAAAATGGCCCTTTCAGTGGAAATCCGGCGACCCGGATTTCCAAAGTCACCGGCGACCACGGGCGGCGACCATGAGGATTTCCCCCCCTTTTGGTTGCCGTTTTTTGGCTGTTTCTCGATCTTTTTCAATCCTTTTTTTTTTCTGTATTTTTCTTGACATTTTCCCTCATTTATTGACTTGATTCTCCTAAAGAAAACCTGACGAGAAGCCGTGTAAATCGGAGCACAAAGTTTCCTATTTTCTGGAAAGGTCGAAGACTTTGTTGCGGATTTTCCGTTAGCAAGTCAAAACTAGGTCAAACTATGTTGGAATGACATGAAATTTGGGTGAAGCCTGCTGAATAGTAGATAAGAGCAACCATGGGCTTTTGCTTGAGTTTTGAAGCCGTGTGGGGTCCCGTCGCCAGTAGACTTGATTTTGTCGCAAGGGAGTTGCCGCGCTATGATGTATAGTCAATCGATGTCCGATTGACTTGAAATATGACAGGGAGCCTCTTGGGGTCATTTTGAGACAATCCATTAGCTCCGATTTGGATGTCATGGTCCCTGGAAGCTCCGCCGCCGGGAGGCTTGATTTAGTTTTCGAGCATCAAAGTCGGATCAAATGTCGTCGGAATGACCTGAAATTTGGCATGTAGCCCTTTGGAAGCATATTGAAGCCACCCATGTGCTTTGTTTGATGAGTGATGGCTTTGGTGGTTTTCGCCGCCGAGAGGTTTGATTTTACTGGTCGAGGGTTGATGGAGGGTCAAACATTGTCGGTTTAACTTGAAATTTAACACGGAGCCTTTTGGAGATATTTTGGGACCAACCATAGGCTCTGATCGAAGTTTTGATGTCTTCGATATTGTCGCCGCCGAGAGAGCTGACTTTGCTGTGACTGTTTCCTTTTTGCGCCAAATGATGTTGGAATGGCCTGAAACTTGATGTAGAGCCACATAGTGGCATTTTGAGGCTAGTTGTGCGCTTTGTTTTATGTGTCAGGGTCTCTGGCTTCACCACCGCTTGGAGCTCCTGCTTAGCTGCTAAAGAAGTGAAGTTAGGCCAAATGATGTTGAAATGACCCAAAATTTCATGTGTACCCCTCTTTTGGCTGTTTTGAGGGATCTTGCATTGTTTGTTTGATTTTGACAAGATCTGATGCTCGAAGTAGCATTGCTTGTTTGTAGTAGGATGCGGCCCCATCTAACTTCTTGATGTTGAGGAGGCAAGGTAATGTTTTTAATGTTAACAAATGTCCCCCCGAGGTACAGCGACGAGTTGCATAGCTTTTGGAGTCGATGTGCCTCGAAGAGAAATTTGAAGGAGAGCTTTTGACTTGAGCAAGAGTCTTGAGCAATTTTTTTTTTGGTAGAGTAGCCTTTTGAGTTTCCAAGGGGATTGTATGGTAGTGAGAGGGATCAGGTACCATCTCAAGGCAAAGTTTTGAAAATGACATTTGGATTTGGGCTTTTGGATTTTGGATTTTCCTTTTGACCTTGTAAACCTAAAGGCTTTATGTGGTGCATCAGGCGGTCAGGAAGGTTTTTGGTTTTTGACCTTGTGACCTAACAAGTTGTATGTGGCAGGTTAGGGGGGCAGGGTTTGATTTTTTATTTTGACCTTGTGACCCAACAAGTTGTATGTGACAAGTTGGGGGGTCAGGGTTTGATTTTTGATTTTGACCTTGTGACCTAACAAGCTGTATGTGGCGAGCTAGGGGGTCATGATTTGGTTTTTGGTTTTGGCCTTGTGACCTAACAAGCTGTATGTGGTGAGTTAGGTGATCAGGGTTTGGTTTTTTGTGGAATGTCAATTTTAAGATTTTGGCTTAATTTGGTTCATGAAGTTGGATGGTTTGGATTTTTGGAAACTCATGAGGCTTGGATTTTTTTTTTTTTTTGTGGTCCAATCAACTCAAAAGAGGAATGGAACCATTTTGTATGCACTTGGTAAGAGGGATTTTTTCTTTGACTAAAAGCCACTTTTTGCCTAGGTGGTCAAACCTGGCTCATGCGGGCTAACCCATGGGATCTTAAGCTTTAAAGATTGCCTAGATCTCATGTGATGTCATTTTGTAGAGAATATCTAAAAATATCTCCTTTGGGTAAAGAATATCTCAAGATATCCTTAATTGGAGAGAATCTCTCAAGTTTCTTTGTTTTTAGGAGAGATTTTCTCAAAGTATCTTTCTTTGGGAAAGAATATCTCACATCCCTTTCTTTTTGGAGAGAACTTCTCAAAGAATCTTCTCTTTAGGAGAGAATATCTCAAATCTCCTTTTTTTTGGGAAAGTTGCTAATTTTTAGCACTTACCGCCTTTCTTTTCTCCTTGTTTACTCTTTTGGTTTGCTCTGTTTTATAAAAGCAAGGGGAGGGTGGATCTCTTGCACTTATTGCTTTCTTTTGCAAGAATCTTCAAGAGTGCTTCAAGACTAAGAGACTTTCTTCTTCAAGGATCTTCAAGCTTTTTCTTTTTCTTCTTCTTCATCAATGGCCTCAAGTAAGTCTTCTTTTCCAAGAAAACTCCATTGTAGAAGTAGGATGGTAAAAAAATTCTTCTCTTTTCTTTCCTTCCTCTTTTTTTTCTTTCCTTTCTTTCCTTTTTTTTCTCTGTTTCTTTTTTTTTTTTTTTTTGTTCAACATGTTTTTCCCTTCTTTTTTTTTCTCATGTTTCTTTTTTTTTTTCCATGTTTTTTTTTTTGTGGGCAGTACGGACAAGTGGAAATGGGCCACGGCCTGTGGGCCAACTCCCCCCTGTTTTTTTTTTTTTTTTTTTTGCTTTCTCTCTCTCTCTCTCTCTCTCTTTTTTGGAAGGTTTCTCTCTGTTTTTTTTTACTCAGCATGAATTTTGACTTAGACAAAGTTTGATTGGTTTTGACCAAGTTTGGTTGGAATTGGTCAAGTTTTGGTCAAGGGTTTCCTAGCATCTAATGCATGACAACTTTTCTTTTTATGCATGATTTTTTGTAAGTTGGATTGGAAACATGATAATGCATACCTGAAGGTCTTTTGCAACTTTTGGGATTCGGAGCTCGCAACAATGTTTGAATTCGAGTCTTCTTTGAGAATTCTCCATTAACTATGAGCTCGCAGTGATGTTGAGCTTGTCTTCAAGCTTCTTATCTTTTTTGGACTGTTTCCCTTTTCTTCGGAATTGCCTCGGAACCATGCCGAATTTTCACTAGAATATTTTTTTTAGCAAAATTCTGTCATTTCGATGATTGATTTTTTTTCTTTTCCATCCTTTGTAGGTATTTCCTCCAGAACGAACAAGGGTAAGGGGCCTGTTACTGACGCACCTCGCCGGTCTACCAGATCTTCTAATGAGGCTGTACAGCAGGCCTGGGAGAAGGTCCAGTATGTTAAGAGGAACCTGGAAGAGTGCGACTCCCTCAACCGTGATGAGGTGAGACAATGATTGATCGCTCTCAAGGATGAGGAATTCTACAAGATTGTGGTAAGCAGCCGTCCTTGGGTCACGGACGATCAGAGCATTGTGCCCAAGCCTACCTTCTTCTTCGGTGATGCAGTCTCTAACACCCCGACCCACCTTAATTCCGATTTAGAGTTTATAAATCGAGATTAGTAGCTTAATGGATGTTTTGATTGTTATTGGGCTTGATTATGTAGAATTTAGTTGGGTTGACCTTGGACTAGGTAGACTATGACTTTTGGAGCGGTTTTGGGTTTTATGTGTGTCTTAGATTTTTGGGATTTTTTGGTGCATTGCATAGAGCATAGCATGTACTTTAATTCTTATGTTTTGACCCAATGGATTTGGATCCATCTTGACCATTTCCAGCCCATTTCTATGCTTAAAGCCCCTTCTTGAAAATTCTATGAATTACCTGGGCTTGCATACAAAACCTAGCAAAAACCCTTATAAACGCCACACCAATCATCTTCTTCCTTTCTTCCTTCATTTTCAGCTAAACCTCTTCTTCTCTACCCCTCTACTACTTCATCGAACCTTCTCAAGAAAGAGTGGGTGGTGACCTTGCAAGTGAGTGGATTTCATCTCCACATTATCTTCTCCATCTTCTCCAACTAAGATTTCATCTTCCAAGCGCAAGCATCCCACCATTTTTCCATCTCCTTGTTCTTTTGGTAAGCCCCTTCTCTATTAATCACTTTCTCTTGATTTCTTCTAGTCTTAGAATGTTAAAATTCGTGCATACATCTTCTTCTTCCTCATTCCATTTCATTTCACCATTTTAGGTTGCTTCTTGATCTTTCATTTTGGGGGTTTTTACCTTGGAGAGCTTGGTTTGGCTAGGAGAGGTGTGAGGTGTGAGGTGTAAGTTTGGAGTGAGCTAACACCCAAGGCAAGTTAAACTATTATGATTGTATGCATGTTTCTTCCATTGATTCTATAAATATGTTCTCCATGTTTAGATACCCATTTCCTTGCTCAAGTTTGATTTTTGTTCATGATTTGTGTAATAAATGGATTAGTTTGTATTGGAGGTTAATGGGAATGTTTGTGAGCATTTTGAAGACTCAAGTGATCCATCTATTGTGATTTTAAGTCTGGAAAATGGCCATGGTTAGCCTTGGAAGTTAACAGGGAGGTTCAGAACTCGGGGACAGAGTTCTGGACTGCGCGCTCGAGCGCGTGATTGCCCGCACGAGCGCACATGGCTACTGGTTGTGTCCGCTCGAGCGCAGGTTTTCCCGCTCGAGCACACCTGACACATGCAAAATTGTGTCAACTTCCAACGGCTATATCTTTTTAACCGTACGTCCGTTTTGGGAGGTTCACATACCGTTGGAAAGCTCTTGAAGAGTAGAATCCAATGGTCCATACATATATTTGATTTGAAATTTTGGGAAGAAGTGGAAATTGGATTTTATCTTAAGCTATGCTAATCGGATGGTACCGCGAGTCAAATGTTGAGTTGTAGTATGTTTAGCTTAATTGGCCTAATAGTTGGACCCTAAGGATGGATACTTGACCATTTTATCATGACCAATGGACTTGTATGTTATGTGGATGCGGTTTGAGCAACCGTGCACCCACAAGGGACCTCGTTTTCTTCGAAATTGAGAACCGAACCAAATGTGTTATACTAAGGGATTCGGTGCCCAAATTAAGTAATGCCAAGAGTTCTTTTGTAGGCCACCCACACCGAAATCCTTAGTACTACACCGAGTTGGACGGCGAAGACCATAAGTATTCCCAAGACAATAGGATTGGTTTGTTTTATATCTTGATTCCGTATATGATCTATGTACATGCATTGCATTTCGTTTCCAGTACTCTCGTGTGACTTGATCATACTTCTGTCTAGTTTCGTATATCTTGCTTATTAGGGGTGTAACGGTTCAGTTAACCGGTTAATTTGGGAAAACCGTTAACCGAACCGTAACCGCGGTTTTCTGCATTTGAAAACCGTAACCGTAACCGTATATACAAAAACCGTGGAAACCGTAACCGCGGTTAACCGTATTAAACGGTTCGGTTACGGTTAATAACCGTGAAAACATAAGGGGATAAATGTTAATGATTGAAGGTAAAATGACACATAATGAGCAATTGGATAAAAATCCCATTGATTAGAAATCTTTATTATACGGTTAACCGTACGTTTACGATTTCTTTTTTTTTTCTTTCATTTGTAAACTGTACGGTTAACCGCATACGGTTAACCGAACCGTATCATACGGTTCGGTTCGGTTAATAACCGTTAATTATTATAGAAAACCGTAACCGAACCGAACCATGCGGTTTTTGGATTTCATTAACCGTAACCGTAACCGAACCGTGAAATACGGTTATTAACCGCGGTTCGGTTCGGTTCGGTTCGGTTAGACGGTTTTCCGGTTTTTTTTTACACCCCTATTGCTTATATACCTGTTTATATTATATTTGTTTCCGTTTTTGGTCAGTTAAGCCTTGGTAAGCTCTGAATTATGATATGATATGTTCTGTATATGTTCTGTTAATTTGTCCTTTTGTTCCGTGAGTCGGCACCACTTGGCTTCGACCCTACCTAAGTCGGACCCGGCTAAGTGTGGGTTTAGTTATATTCTGACCCTCTGCAGATGGGATTATATTCTGAGGGTTGACCGGCACCCTAGGTCCACAATGGAGAGTTTTGGGCCCTCTGTCTCCTAGTGGCAGCACCATGTTCTGTTCTGCTCTGTTTTCTGCTCTCACGTTACATACATGTTTACATGGTTAATTTGAGAGAATTTAGCTAATATGGATTTGCCATTTAGTTATGTTATTGTGTACACCTGTAAATTATGATTCGTACGTCTCATGTTTATTCATGCTCAGATTTGCCTAGTAATCATACTTTGACCTCATATGATTTACACCTGTTTAACAATTCATTTGTCACATGTTATATGATTCATATCTGTTTACCATGCTTAGCTTAGTCTAATGGTACTACACTTGGCGTTACAGGTGAGTACTTCGATACCACTGCCACGGAGATCAATGAGGAGGAGGAATCTCCCCGTCGTGTAGCTGAATGGACTTCTGATGATGTCTTCTAGACATCCACTCTTTGAGATTTGGACGGAAACGACCCAAGGACCGTGGTTTAGATTACCACAGCTTTTGTTATAGTTTATAACTTGTTTAGGATTTGGATTGTAAACCTTAACTAACTTACTTCTCTCTCTATATCTTTAGTTCTTAAACTCGAACTATTAATCTATGCTCATGAACCTTATGCTCTATATCTTGATGCATTTAATGACGTTGAATTATGATTATGTATATTTGACAAAAGTTACACAGGTGAGAATTTAAATAAGCAGGAAATTTGAAACCTCACACGTGAAATCCTGTGGGGAATTCCGTTCATGGGGACAAGGGTTAACGAGTTTGACTCGAATCCCCATGCGGGCGTTTGTCGCGCCTCGAGATGGGTGCAGTCTCGGGCTCGGGGCGTGACACAGTCCCTGACAACTTGACATACCAAAGAAGATGTTTTCAGTTCTCTTACACGGCAGATGGTGAGGAGAGAAGTATATCTACCCGGTCAACCTTTGATCGCACCATCTCGATAATGAGCCTTTCTCCCACATGCTCTAAGAGGGAAGATCCTCCAAGCTGGGTGAAGAGGACTAATGTGATCAATACCTGGGTTTTTGTTGGCGGCCCTTTCGGATATGCAGAGAAGTTGCCTGTCTGTATGGATACGTTGATGCCGGCCAGCAGCTACCAAGGTTTTGATCATCCGTCGGTCGATTTAAGACAGGTGGGCCTTGGCATTTTCCGGAGTGACGGCAAGAATTGGGTAAAACCTTTTTTGACTTCGTGGCCGTTTCAGTGCTAACTCAAGTTGGGAATCATGGACTGATCACACCCTGCAGGTCGGTGCGGCCATTCTGAAGGAGGCCGAGATCTTTGACGCGGTTCGTGCTTTTCGGCAAACCGTGGTTTTCTCTGATGAAGCCTTCATGGCATGTTGGAGTCATTCCTTCCATAAACCAACACCTTCATTGTTAGGAATGGTGAGATTGGTTTTTCTTTGAAGGAATTGAGTGCCATCACGGGGCTGCCTATCCTCGGCAAACTCTATGAGGAGTTCATGCCTATTGACAGCGTCCTTGAGGAGCAGTCTGAGGAGTTCAGGCTTTTGTACTTTCAGCTTGTCGCCTTCTACAATTTTTTGAAGGAGAAGGAGGGCTCGAAAGTTAGGTGAAGCAGTTGGAAGAGTTGTAGGTCTTTGTCACCCAACTTCTTTGACAGCGGGGAGTCTTTTGATAGGATGGCCCAGGATGCTAGGGCTAAAAACCAGGGTTTGAAGAAGATCTTCGTCATGCGACAAAATTTGAAGAAATTCTTCACAACCACAGACGCCATTTTTTCTGATATTCCACTGCGGAGAGATCTCGCTGTTTACCTCACTTATTGGTTGGGTGAGGCTATTTTTTTGGAGGAGATGGAACACACATCAGGCCACATTGTATTTTTCAGGCTTGTCAGATGGCGTTCAGAGAGTGGCTGGCTTTTGTGCCTGCTCTTTACTCCTATTTGTACATCGAACTGTAGGTTGTTGCTTTTTTGGTTCGGCTTGGGCTCCTTATGAATAGGGTATTTTCAGCCCATATTTTTTACTCGTGGTATGTGTACTGTCTCGGTTTCCATTGATTGGGAGTTGCACAAGATGATGACCCTTTTATGATTCGATTGGCTAGAGGGACTGCCGTTTCAGATTATCTTTTGTCTGCCCGTTTGAGGATCCAACGGTTCGGGGACGTCGTGATTGGGCAGTCTTCAGTGAAGCTTTCTCCGGATTTGCGGAAGAAGGCCTTTGATTTTGGTGTCTCTCGTGATTCCACTAAGGCAGGGTCGGGAAGACAATATTTTCTGACAAACGCAGAAAAGAGGTGGCTTTTCAACATACGTGTTGGTACAATGGTGTACCAAAGACATCTTTTCGTCGACATCTAGTCGTATGTCCCTTAGCATTTTTCGTTACAGTTGCGTTTCTCTCAAGGCGTTGTTGGAGCGCCTTCGAGCATGGTGAAGTGTTTTGGAGCTTTGCAGGACGGGAGGAATGCATTGGCTTTTTACATCGTAGAGAACACTACCGCCATGATTTCCTATCTTGAGTTGCTCACTTTCCGGACTGCTGGCTTTACGAAATGGTTCGTGGAAAGCTTTTCTGTGTACCAGGGGCTTTCCAAGAAGGAGCTCAATGTCAAGCAATCTCCTGGGTCTTGGTAGATCGGATGGCGTCCGATGAGAGGAAGTTCTGGCTTTCCTTTCTGAAGAGAAGCATAAGATAGGCTTTCTTGGTGAACACGACGTCATCAGATCAGGAGCTATACAAGAGATACCTGGTGAGGTCTTGAGACAGCTAGAGGAGGAGGAGGCCAAGATCGACGCTTGGATGCAAGCGGAGTGAACAAAGGCTTCCATGGATTGTTGGAAAAAGATGAGCCTCTAGGATAGGTTTCAAAAACTTTTGACCAACTTGATCTAGTGATCAACTATCCAGAAGGCAACAAAACCCAATTCAGAATCCATGTCCTCAATCTTAGCCATCATGATCAGTAAATAAACCTATCAAGAAGATAGAACAGTAGCCAACAAGCATCCATAAAAAATCTACAACATGCAACGAAATAGATTATACATTTGGAGCTCGGTTGTGCTTTAATGGAGAAGTTGCGTCTTTCTTTGATGATGAAACTCTTTCACTTATCAAATAGGAATCTCCAAGACCTTTTGATCTTCCACGCTATGACCCGTATCAGATTCTCTTTTCTCAAGAAGATGGGTGGGATCTCCAAGAGAAAGCTCTTAAGAAAACTAGAAGAGAATTAGAAGAGGGAAGAGAGGAGCATGTGCAACTCTTGCACAAACAAGGCTTGGGTGTGATTCCTTAGGTAGGGATATGCATGGGACGTCCAGCCTTATAATCTCCTTTATATATTGCTTAAAAGCAAGCTCCTCTTTGTTATCCAATTGAAATAGAAGTCTTACTTCTCTAACAATTAGTAACTCTCTTCTTTCTAATTTAAATAGAAGTCTCACTTCCATTATAATTAGTAACTTACATTACCACTTTTAGAAGTCTTACTTCAAATAAAAATAGTAACTTTCTATTTCCTTTTAGAGTTTTACTATAATTAGTATCTTTCTAATAACTTGGGCTAGCGTGGGGACCACTAGGGATTCCTTAGAAAGCTGGCTCCAACTAGGACTCGCGACCCTACATCTCATGTGCAATCTAGGCCACAGTTAATTGCAAATAACTCCATTATATAAATGCAATTGAACTCCAGTCTTAGGAATAAATTACATAGAAGACCTTAAACTTCCCTATTATCACAAGTAGGCCCCTCTATCAATATCCATGGATCAATTGGAATAAATTTGTCTCTTTCAATCTTAGTTTCACATCTTATTATCCTTGAGCCCCAATTAATCACAATGATCATCAGTACCATCCAATTAACTCTTAATCGAGATGGGTGCGCACTTACTAATGACAAATCTATTAATTGACACAAGGGTATAATAGAGATAGATTCCATCTTGATCATTCAATGTTCCCACAGTCCTACTACCACATACCCAAGACACCGAGGTGTTGACCTATAATTGGCCTCACTCATTTGTGACTCAAAGTAAATGTATAGATAGAAACTTGAGTTTATTAATGTCTCAGGATTGAGAGCCTATTGCTAGAGAATTACGAGAGCAGACCTTGAAGTAAAGACAGTGTTCATAAGGTGCTTCTCATGGTCCTTCAATACATTGAATGTACCAGCACCATGATCCAGAATCTTCCATTCTGATGATCGAGACAAATCACACTATCTTATAGTGATCAAAGTGCTGCAACCTTGTCAGATGAGATGTCCAGTCATCATCACTGGTTGTGAAGATATTTAAGTATAAGATTTGCTATACATGTCTACCGTATGTGGATCTCATCCATACACATGTATTGCATCTAGTATACTTATGGACTCTGGTTCATCTCATGAACCATCATGTCAAACGTATTGGTTATGTGCAAACAAGTAATAAAACATTATTCATCTCATGAAAGGAAAGCAATAATATATTGATAAGTAAAGAAATTAATCATTTATTCATCATCTAATGGATTGAGACCATATAAACTAACAATCTCCCACTTGGGCTCAATGCCAGTCAGGGTTGCATCTCATGCACATCCCATTTACTTACTGCTCAAAGACATTGGTACTCAAAGGCTTACTAAAGGGATCTCCCAGATTGTTTGCAAAGTCTATCTAGGTGATAACAGTATCACCTCTCTGCACAATCTCTCTTACCATGTGTAACTACCTCTGTACATGCTTTTGGCTCCTGGGTTCCTTGGACTTATCGACTGCCCTGCTGTTATCACTGTAAATTGTAAGCGACTGTCTTGCCAAAAGTACCACTCCAAGTTCCATAAGGAATCTTTTTAGACAATCTGCTTCTTTACTTGCTTCTCAAGCCGCTACAGCATAAACACATACCCAGAGGTTGAATCCTTATCTGTCATGAAGTTAGAATCTGTATATCCGACTGGAATCAGCCCATCACTGCTATAAATTAACATGTAATCTCTAGTCCTTCTCAAGTATTTGAGAATACATTTTACACAGCAATCCAATGTTCAGGTCCTGGATTAGATTGATATTTGCTGACTAGGCCCACTGAGTGATAGATGTATCGTCTAGTACAAAGCATAGCTAACCGTACCGCACCTTATCTATGTACGCATATTGGGATAAGCCTATCATCCTATTTTTCCGGTCTCAATGGAGTTTGATCCCTAGGATGTGACTGGCTTCTCCCAAGTCCTTCAAATCAAAAGTCTTAGCCAAATAAACTTTCACTGTTGACAACATTCCTATATCACTCTGTAGGAGAAGGATGTTGTCGACCAGAAAAAATAACCCTGCCTCCTTCACTTTTCATTTATACACATGACTCATCCGTATTTTGACAAAAAACAAATGACTTGATTGCCTGGTCAAAATGGATGTTCCAGCTTCGGGATGCCTGCTTCAGTCCATAAATGGACTTCTGCAGCTTGCAAACCTTTTGCTCCTGGTTGTTGGCTATAAAACCATATGGCTGCACCATATAGATGTCTTCCACAAGATGGCCATTGAGAAACGCCATCTTGACATCCATTTGCCAAATCTCGTAATCGAGATGAGCCGTAATGGATAAGAGTATCGGAATGGACTTGAGCATGACTACCGGAGAGAAGGTTTCCTCATAATCAATACCCTCTTTCTGAGTATTTCCTTTCGCAATAAGCCTGGCCTTAAAGGTCTCCACTCTTCCATCTGGTCCTCTTTTTCTCTTGTAGACCCACTTGCACCCAATAGGTTTAATATTGGCAGGCAAGTCTACAAGTGTCCAGACCTGATTGGAGTACATATACTCCATCTCAGCTTTCATAGCATCTTGCCAGCGTCCCGAATCTAAGTCATTGATCGCTTCATCATACTTACAGGGATCTTGTTTCGGCTCTTCGGGACAGCCTCGTAAGACTCCCCTAAGAACGAGAACCTGTCAGGGGGTCTGACAATCATCCCACTACGATGAGGCACTGGTGTAACTACTGGGTTTGGTAAGGGCAGTTCTTCCTCAAGTTCGGTCATACTTGGATTTGGAATTGTCTTCTCTTGAATCTCTTTCAAGATCACCTTTTCTAAAGATTTCTGGTCCATCATATAATCTTCCTCCAGAGAAACCGCATTGGTGCTGACCAGCATTTTCTGCTCTCTGGGATTATAGAATAACCAACCTTTAGTTCCTTTAGGATATTCTACAAACGTGCATACTTCCGACTTCGTTTCCAACTTATCCGTCTTAACCTTCAACACGTGTGCCGGACAACCCCAAATGTGTAAATGTTGTAGACTAGGCTTTCACCCGGACCACAACTCCTGAGCAGTCTTAGGTATAGGCTTAGATGGTACGAGGTTTAGTATGTACATCGCAGTATCCAAGGCGTATCCCCAAAAGGATATAGGTAATCCTGAGAAACTCAGCATAGACCTGATCATATCTAAAAGAGTCCGGTTCCTTCTTTCTGCTACTCCATTCTGTTGAGGCATACCAAGAGCAGACAACTGGCATAGAATCCCATTTTCTGATAAATATCTCATAAAATCAACAGAGAGATATTCCCCTCCTCGATCTGATTGAAGAGTCGTAATACTCTTTTCCTAATTGCCTTTCCGCTTCCGCTCGAAACTCCTTGAACTTTACAAAAGCTTCGGACTTGCGGTGTATAAGGTATATGTATCCATATCTTGAGTAATAATCTGTGAAAGTGATGAAGTACTCATATCCTCCTCTGGCACTGGCATTAATGGGTTCACACACATCAGTATGCACTAATTCCAATAAATCTTTGGCCCTATTACCCTTAGATGAAAAAGGTCTTTTGGTCATTTTTCCTTCCAGATAGGACTCGTAGACAGGCATTGGTTCTACCACCAATGAAGGCAAGATACTATCTTTCACTAGCCTCTCAATCTTGTTTAGGTTTATATGGCCTAGCCTCAAGTGCCAAAGTTTTGTTGGATTAGATGAAAGTGACTTTCTTTTTAATGATGGTCTATTAATTGTTCCAGTATCGTGTATCTCATACATCGTGGGAGTTTAACAAATAAAGACCATTAGTTACCTTGCCAGGACATATGAAAATACCATTCCTTTTTATGACAATTTCAGTACCAAAAGTAATATAATAACTTTTATTCTTCAAACTAGAAACTGAAATTAAATTCCGCCGTAAAGACGGTACATATAATGTGTCTAACAAAGACAACTTATTATTTGAAAAACATAACGTAATAACTCCGTCTGAAACAGCCTCCGCCTTAGCGTCAGATCCTAAGTTGATAATGATTTCCCCATCACTTAGCCTCCTGGTTTCCTTGAACCCCTGCAATGTATTACATATGTGATTAGTTGCCCCGGAGTCCACACACCAAGATTCCGAAGTACTAGTTGCAAAACTAACTTTAGAAATAAGTGACTCAATCATACATGAGGTCTTCTTCCTAGACAGATATCTTGGACAATTCATTTTCCAATGTCCTGTCTTACCACAATGGAAACACTTTCCCTTTACTCTCGTACCCTTAGCCTTGGCCATACCACAAGCAGAACCATTCTCCACTTTAGGACCCTTGATGACTGATTTCTTCTTGCTATCTCAGTCATTACCTTTTGGCTTCGTCCTAGCAAATGACTTTTCTGCCATGAGGGGATTTTGCTCTTTCTTCATGATTTCCTCAGTCTCTACCAGCTGGCGAGACAACTCAGCTATGGTCATTTCCAATTTATTATAATTGATCTCGAAACGATTGAAAGATTCCGATAGTGACCGAAGGATCATGTCGATCTGCAATTCTGTATCAATCGTAATAGCTAGTACATCTAACTCATTCAGTACGAAACTCATTTTCAACAAATGTTCTTGTACTGGGGTCCCCTAAGCCATCTTAGTGTTTATCAACACCTTCATAATAGCTTGCCTAGCAGGTCTAACCTGGTCCGCAAACATCTCATTTAAGTTCGATATAATATCGTATGCTGACTTATAGGATTGATGTTGGTGTTGTAAAACACTAGACATGCATGCCTGTATAAAACATCTAGCCATGTCATTGTCTTTGGTCCACTTGGTGTAAAGGTCCTCTTCATACTGTGGTGCATTAGGCTCAGGCTCAGGAAGGGAGGGTATGGTAAGGACATATCTGCATCCTGAAGCTGTCAGGACAATATCCAGGGCCCTTTTCCAGTCTATAAAGTTGGATTCCATCAACTTATTCTGGTTGAGGATGGTCACAAGTGGATTGAAAGTATTCGAATTCATGCTTGAAAAACTGTAGCACATAACCATACATTCAATTAATGAATTTAAATGACATTGGGTTTAGTATTCTACCATAGTTATGTGGGAATCCTCATAACTATTAAATTCAAAATCCATTGGAATCCCAATCCTCAAGGGTATGCTTCCTTAGGGAGTACGAATACCACCTAGACCGGTGCGGATCAAAGTTAGTTAAAATTTGGAATTAAGACTAACTATCCATGATCCCCTTCATTCATTATTATCTAGGTATCTCATGCCAAATAATGTATGACTCCCGATTGGCTTCGATTTCTAAAATACATGAGGCAAATCCTTGGGGATACTACATCATTATT
This sequence comes from Umbellularia californica, assembly GCA_028538565.1. NCBI lineage: Eukaryota > Viridiplantae > Streptophyta > Magnoliopsida > Laurales > Lauraceae > Umbellularia > Umbellularia californica. The sequence continues at coordinate 33,290,222 of JAPQWN010000005.1, read as the reverse complement.
TTAGTTAAGTATGACCCACCAACTAGCATTGCATGACAACCGTTGTGGGAAGCTCCTCCTTGGGGAGTGGGTCCCCGTCCCCTCTCATCAACATTTTTCATAGGAGATCCATATCTAGTAACCAGACAAATACAAGCCCTCCGTGGGGAACGGCCATTCTCAAGATGGCACGAGGCTAATACTTTCCTTACAATGGACCTATGGTGGAAAATCATGGGGATTTCTAAATATAATTGCCTCACTCCCACTTAATATTTTAGAATTGAGGATTTTCTTATAGGTATATAGGCCCACATATATATAGACATCAAATCATTTCATGATATGACCAATGATTGGTTACAAGTCAAGTTATTTTATGGAAAGTCTAGTTTCTAAGATTAGTGTTACCAATGGATCCATCTCATAGCCCCACCAACACTAATTACAACTCTTTCCAAAAATTAATTTGATTTGACCAATTTTGAAAATTGCTATGTTTGGATCAGATTTGGAAACTTTCTAAAACAAGCATTTATCCATAAATAGAAAGTGCTATAATTAGAAACTAGTCCTCTCCTCCACATGGCTTAAGCGGAATAGACTTCTTGGACTTCTAGACTTTCCAAAGCTTTGGGATTCTTCAAACACTTTGGGCATCTCCAAAACACCTTTTGGTAATCTTCAAACTCTTTGATTAGGAGTCCAGCTTCACTTTCGTTCTTCGTCTCGGACATCTCCAGAAGTTACAAATTTGTAAAATCACATAAATTCCTATGTCTCTACAATGAGACTTATATGGTAATCTAAACATGGAAATAAAAGGGCTACAGGAAAATTCGCCGTGCCTTGCCCTTTCACGGGAAACCAAGGAAACCATGATGCCCTTTACACTTAGCCTCAAATAAACCAATAACCATAAAAGAAAGTAAAAGTCATGTGGGCCATATGGAGAGGACATTATCACCTGTAAGTTAGTATCTCATACAACAAAGCATCTCATAAAACCAGGTTACCAAACCACAATGGAAAAACAAGATGCCAAAGGTTGCCACTTCTTTATAACATGCGCTACATAGAGGGGGTCCGGGGGTGTCCCTCGGGGGGGGGATCGTGCTGGCTGGGTTCGGGTAGGCGAATTGGTCCCTACGAGCTAGCCGACCAGACCTCCACGACTAGCCGTAGTGATCCGTGTGGCTAGCCGACCTGACGAACCCAAAAATTTGGGTTTTTTCAAATTCGACTCCTATTGTTCCCAAATCACTTCTAATGATCTCAAAAGGCTTCTAGTGGCTTCTTACCATCCTTCTATCATGATTAAAACCTTTTGTGACATTCTAAACATGGATCTACTACAAAAAGTAAGCAAACCCAATAAAGACTGATCCTTACATAGCCCTCGCTTTATCCTCTTCGCATCTTATGCAAAGATTAGAACAAGATTACTGATCTAATATGATTAGAGATGAGGTATGGCTCTGATACCAATTGTTGGAAAAAGGAGGGCCTCTAGGATAGGTTTCAAAAACTTTTGACCAACTTGATCTAGTGATCAACTATCCAGAAGGCTACAAAACCCAATCCAGGATCCATGTCCTCAATCTCAGCCATCATGATCAGTAAATAAACCTATCAAGAAAATAGAACAGCATCCAACAAGCATCCATAAAAAATCTACAACATGCAACGAAGTAGATTATACATTTGGAGCTCGGTTGTGCTCTAATGGAGAAGTTGCGTCTTTCTTTGATGATGAAACTCTTTCACTTATCAAATAAGAATCTCCAAGACCTTTTGATCTTCCACGCTATGACCCGTATCAGATTCTATTTTCTCAAGAAGATGGGTGGGATCTCCAAGAGAAATCTCTTAAGAAAACTAGAGAACTAGAAGAGGGAAGAGAGGAGCATGTGCAACTCTTGCACAAACAAGGCTTGGGTGTGATTCCTTAGGTAGGGATATGCATGGGACGTCCAGCCTTATAATCTCCTTTATATATTGCTTAAAGCAAGCTCCTCTTTGTAATCTAATTGAAATAGAAGTCTTAATTCTTTAACAATTAGTAACTCTCTTCTTTTTAATTTAAATAGAACTCTCACTTCCATTATAATTAGTAACTTACTATTACCACTATTAGAAGTCTTACTTCAAGTGGAAATAGTAAATTTCTATTTCCTTTTAGAATTCTACTATAATTAGTATCTTTCTAATAACTTGGGCTAGCGTGGGGACCACTAGGGATTCTTTAGAAAGCTGGCTCTAACTAGGACTCGCGACCCTACATCTCATGTGCAATCTAGGCCCACAGTTAATTGCAAGTAACTCCATTATATAAATGCAATTGAACTCCAGTCTTAGGAATAAATTACATAGAAGACCCTAAACTTCCTTATTACCACAAGTAGGCCTCTCTATCAATATCCATGGATCAATTAGAATAAATCTGTCTCTTCCAATCTTAGTTCCACATCTTATTATCCTTGAGCCCTAATTAATCACAGTGATCATCAGTACCATCCAATTAACTCTTAATCGAGATGGGTATGCACTTACTAATGACAAATTCATTAATTGGCACAAGGGGATAATAGAGATAGATTCCATCTTGATCATTCAATGTTCCCACAGTCCTACTACTACATACCTAAGACACCAAGGTGTTGACCTACAATTGGCCTCACTCATTGGCGACTCAAAGCAAATGAATAGATAGAAACTTGAGTTCATTAATCTCTCAGGATTGAGAGCCTATTGCTAGGGAATTATGAGGGCAGACCTTGAAGTAAAGACAATGTTCATAAGGTGTTCTCATGGTCCTTTATTACATCCAATGTACCAGCACCATGATCCAGAATCTTCCATTCTGATGATCGAGATAAATCACACTATCTCATAGTGATCAAAGTGCTGCAACCTTGTCAGATGAGATGTCCAGTCATCATCACTGTTTGAAGATATTTAAGTATAAGATTTGCTATACATGTCTCCAGTATGTGAATCTCATCCATACACATGTATTGCATCTAGTATACTTATGGACTCTAGTTCATCTTATGAACCATCATTTCATACGTATTGGTTATGTGCAAACAAGTAATAAAACACCAGTCATCTCATCAAAGGAAAGCAATATTATATTGATAAGCAAAGAAATTAATCATTTATTTATCATCTAATGGATTGAGACCAGATAAACTAACAGTCCATTGGGAAAAGCAAATCATCCAGCGAGGAGTCAAGTGAAAGTCCTGACTTTGGCAGTGGGGTGGGTACTTCAAGCAAACCGACCTATAAAAAAGCAAGAGGAAGAGAGGGCAGTGCCGTAATAAGAAACAACACGAAGACTCTCCTGATCCGGAAATCCCTCTCACCATTGCTGGAGAGGTGTCCGGGGATGTTGATGAGCCTCCGTAAAAGAGGAGTCGAGAAAAAGATACTGCTGATGACGGAATGTTTTTCCCTTTTTTGTGTTTTGCTGGTAGGTTGTGAGGAAACAGGAGAAGTTCCTCCGTCTTCCTCAGGGCCAGAGCAGGGGTTGCCTGCAACTGATCCAGAAGTAGGAACTTCTTCTACCAGTTTCAATGCGGCAGGGGTGAAACCTTCTGAGGAGATTCCTTCACTGGTGTCTTCGATTGGCAAGAGTTTGGTGATTACTCCTCCAATAGGGCATGACACGGGCAGTCGACCGATGGAGAGGGGCGGCGAGCCTTCATCCGGGCCGTCTCTTCAATATGTGAAGAAAGTGTTGAAGAGCGTCTTGAGCTCATGGGTCGAAACGCTCTCTTCTAGCCACTTGGAAGCTAGCTTCGGCATGATCAAGCATAAACACGACATTCTTGCTGATAGTGAAGAAGTCGGTCTGGACATTGCAAGCGCAAAGACTTTTGTTGATGAAGTCATTGCTTTGGGCAACAAGTGGACTGAGACCAAGAGCTTCCCAAATGGTGACTTCTTCAATAAGATGTTTTTGAAGCTTTCTAGCGAGGTCAAATCTGAGCTGAATGAGATCTCGCGGACTCAGAAGCAGTTCGATCAGGACAGAAATGTCATTGAGTTGGCTATCATTGAGCTGACACGAGACCTGCATTGTCTTGATAGGGAGGTCGTCGAGGCGAGGCAACGCCTCAAGCTATTGGAGGAACAAGCTGCTGCCAAATGGACCGCCATTGTGGAAGTTCGTGCTAGAGAGGGGACTATGATTCGCCAGGTTGAGGAGGCTGACAGCAATCTCCGGAGGAAGACTCAGAAATATGAGCAATGGCAAATTCTCTCGGAAGAACTTCCTCATGCTGAAGATGGGTCGCGGCGTTCTTCTGCATTTTATGGAAAAATTTTGAAGAAGCGTGGCCCGGAAGCTTTGGAGGCTAAGGCCAAGAGTCTGCTTGAGGAGTTGAATCTTTGGTTGAAGACCATGTTAAACCGAGCTCCTGATTTTTTGTAACAAACTCTTTTTTTCTTTTCTTTAGTACCTCAATGTAAAAACATTTTTGGTACTCTATATACCTTTTACTTAAATTCTTTTTGATGAACATAAGCAAAAGTTGGATGAAAATGTTTGTTTGAAAACTTGATCAAAAGGTTGTCATTTTGTGAAAATCTCTTGACAAAGGATTGTTTTGGCATGAAAGTCAGATTTTGTGGCAAAAGCTTGGTTTTTTTGATGGATTGAAAGTCGAATTTTGAGATGGCATGAAAGCTGAATTTGGGTTTAGGCGTGAAAGCCAAAATTTTGAGATAGCATGAAAGCCGATTTTGTTTATGGTATGGAAACCGAAATTTGTTTTTGGCATGAAAACTGAAATTTGTTTGTGGCATTGGAGCCGAAATTTGTTTTTGGCTTGGAAGCCAAATTTTTTTTTGAAAACCAAGTTTTGTTTTGTTGGAGTGAAAGCCAAAATTTGTGGCATGGGAGCCAAAATTTTTGTGGCATTGATAGCCAATTTTGTGGCATTGATAACAGATTTTGGCATAAGAGCCATGTTTTTTTGGCATCTATAGCCGGTTTAGGCGTGAGAGCTGGGTTTTTTGGCATTTATAGCCGGTTTTGGCGTGAGAGCCGGGGTTTTTGGCTTTTATAGCCGGTTTTGGCATGAGAGCTGTGTTTTTGGCATTTATAACCGGTTTTGGGGTGAGAGTCACGGATATCAATGGAATGTCACCTCCTTGCGGATTGAGGTGCAAGTATTGACTAAGAGTCGCTTCCTTGCTTTTTAAAAATTTTGTTTTGTGGGTATTGACTTGATGTCATTTCCCCATGATTTTTGAAATTTGTAGTTTTCTCGAACCCTTTTTTTTTTTTTGAAATTTGGGTTGTGGATATCAACTGAAATGTTGCATCTCCACGATTTGAGGTTTTTTCGAACCTTAGAAATTTGGGTTGAGGATTTCAATTGAAATGTTGAGTCTCCACGATTTTTTGAAAATTTGCAAGTATCGACGATGTGTCATTTCCTTGCGATTTTGAGGTTTTGGAAGTATCAAATGGGGTTCGCATCCTTCCAATTTTTGGGTTTTGTGAGTATCGACTGCACGTCGCTTCCCAGCGGTTTTTATTTATTTTTTTTGAAAAACCATTTTTGTTTAAAGACACGAGGGTCATAAATTTTTATTGAAAACCATCTTTTGTGGTAAAACCCAGGGCAGACTAGGGTGGAAATCCCTGAGTCCTGATTTTTGTTTTAAACCATGAATTTTGGGTTCAAGGATTGGAAATTTTGGTCAAGTTCGGAAATAAAAACTCTTAAACTTGGATTTTTGGATTTTTTTTTATCAATGAAACTATAAAAGTAAACACTGTTTTAAGAGTTTATTTTTTTTTTAGAAACTTTAACGTAAAGATGAAAATTCCAAAAGGAGTGGGTTTGACGAGCAAGTACAAATGAATAGGCTTTGGCCGTGTAGGCGTTGCTCTGACCCAGTGTAAGAAGTCTTCAAGGGTAGTATCGCTTTAAGAACTTGTCATTGATGGGCAACATACATCTGTCTCCCTCCATGCTTAGAAGAGCGTATGCACTGTTGGAGAAGACTTTGTTGATGACTAAGGGTCCCTCCCATTTTGGTTCGAACTTGCCTTTGGATTTGTGGGCGAAAACCATTGGCCTTTTTACTGTAAGAACCAAGTCTCCCTTTTTGTAAGCACGTTGCCTGACCTTCTTGTCAAAAGATCCTGCCATGCGTGCTTGATAAATCTCAATTCTTTGTAGAGCTTCAAGCCGTCTCTCATCGAGATTGTCCATCTTTTGGAGTCTTAACTTGACATTGCTTTCTTGAGTCATGTCATTTTACAAAGATACCCTTAAGGAAGGAATTTGAACTTTCAAAGGGATAACAGCTTTGCATCCATAGACCAATGAGAATGGCGTACTATGGGTTGGTCCTCGAACGGTGGTTCAATAGGCCCATAAAGCTTCTGGTAGTTTGTCGCCCCAGTCTCTTTTGTGACTAAAGGCCATTTTCTTGAGAATTTTGCAAAGTTTCTTGTTGAAGGCTTCTGCTAGTCCATTCGCTGCTGGATTATATGGAGTCGAAGGACAACTTTGGATTTTGTACTTGTCGCAGAACCTGTAGAATCTGTGATCTCGAAATTATGGTCTGTTATCATGTACGAATCTTTTAGGTATGCCGAAGCGACAAATAATGTTGGTGCGCAAGAACTGAAGGACTAACGAGTTCTTCATTTCACTGAGCGCAAATGCTTCTAACCACTTGGAGAAATAGTCCGTAGCAGCGAAGATGAAGCGATGACTTTTACTTGATGGGGGATAGATAGGACCTATGATGTCCATACCCTAGGCTTCAAAAGGCCATGAGATCGCTGTAGGATGTAACCATTCTGGAGGCATGTGGATATAATCTCCATGAACTTAGCATTGTTGGCAGCGCTTAGCAAATTGCATTGGGTCAGCTACCATGGTAGGCCAATAATAACCTAACCTTTTTATCTGATTGTAGAGCTTAGACCAGCCTGATGGGCTCCACAAAGACCAGCATGTACTTCTTTGAGAGTTTTTTTCAGCCTCTTATTGCGACAAGCAGCGTAGAAGTACTCCATTGGAGGATTTTCAGTAAAGTGTTTTTGAAGGAATATCTAAATGAAAGTTTGGGGCTCGTCTTTGAATGCTTATCCGCTTTTTTGGATCTTCAGGTAGGATTCCGAACATAGTGTAATCAATGAATAGATCCCTCCAGTCACTGATCGGAGGTTTGAGGATGGATATTTGACTTCCAACCACTTGGTGCCATTCAACAACTGCTTGGTGTTTGTTAAGAGGAGGAAGAATCATTCTTTGACACACTGTAATTTGCATGTTTTCCCCTTCTTGGATTGCCATAGTCGCTGCAAGTCCAACCAGAGCATCTGCACTGATGTTTTCACCTCTGAAGATGTGGCTGATGTGACAGATGTCAAACTTTTGTTGAAACGATTGCGCCTTGTTGTAATTAGGCAACAAATCGGGTTTCCTGACTTCAAAATTTTGATTTATCTGGTTGACGATCAATTGAGAGTCCCCAAAAGCTTCCAGTACGGTGATACCGGATTTGAGGGCGAGTTCCAATCATACAATTAGGGCTTGGTATTCAGCTGCATTGTTTGAACATGGTTTCAGTAGCAAGAAAGTGTGTGGAATCATGTACTTTTCGGGATTGACAAAGAGAATGCCAATTCCTGATATTTGCTTTCCCTTTTCATTTGTCCTGGTTGCGCCGTCGAAGTACATTTCCCTGGAAGCATTTGATGAGGAAATTTCCACAGTGTAGACAAGTTCGTTAGGGAGATCATCCCTGAGTGGAGAATCTTTAGGCAATGGTTGTATGCGAGGTAGTCTGCTAGGGCTTGACCTTTGATTGCTTTTTGTGGTACATACCTAATATCGAATTGCGATAGAAGGATGGACCATTTTGCCAGTCAAGCATTGAGAGAACCTGCTTTTGTGACAAGGACCTTTATGAGATTGATCCTCGAAATCAGGTAGACTGTGTTGGACAGTAGGTAGTGACGTAGTTTTGTACGGTGAACATCACTGCAAGGCATTCTTTTTCGACTAGAGAGTAGTGATGCTCTGCACCTACTAACATGCGGCTGAGGTAATATAGAGCAGCTTCTTTTCCTTCGTCGTTTTCTTGTATGAGTAGAGCGTCCAAAGAATAATCGAGAGCTCTAGTGTACAAGATGAATGGTTTTCCAGTTGTGGGGGCAGCCAACACTGAAGGTTTGGTCAGGTATGCTATGTAGCTTCACATTCAGCATCCCAAACAAAGTCCACACCTTTCTTCATTAAGCAAGAGAATGTACGACACTTCTCTGACAGATTGGAGATGAGCTGTCAGATGTATGCCAATCTTCCTTGAAGTTCTTTTAGTTCTCTTAGGTTCCTTGGAGATGGCATTTCTAGAATAGCCTTGACTTTGGTGGGGTCAAGTTCTATTCTGGCTTTCCGAACTATGAATCCAAGAAACTTACCCAATGAGACATCGAAGAAGCATTTTAGTGGATTCATCCGCAATTTGTGTTTGCGAAGCCGGAGGAAGACTTCTCGAAGATCTTTGAGATGATCTTCATTTCTTCGGCTTTTAATAGCGAGGTCATCGATGTAACATTCGACCGTCTTGTGCTGCATATCTTGGAATATTTTCATCATAGCCCTCTGATATGTTGCACCAGTATTTTTCAAACCAAATGACATGACAGTGTAGCAATACATGCCAAACGGGGTCTAAAATGATGTATGCTTTTCATCTTCAGGATGCATCTTTATCTGATTGTAGCCAGAGAAGCCATCCATGAATGTCATTCGCTCAAACCCACAGGTGTTGTCAATCATAAACTCTGGAATGGGGAGCGGGAATTCATCTTTAGGGCACGCATTATATAGGTCTCTATAGTCAATACAGACCCTGATCTGCCCATTTTTCTTTGTCACGGGGACGATGTTGGCTAACCATTCAGGATGCTGTTCCTCGCGTATGAAGCCAATGCTTTTGAGTTTCTGAACTTCTTGTTCAATTTTGTCCATCACGTTAGGATGAAATCTTCTTTGATCTTGTTTGACATGCTTGATTTCTTTTTGCAAATTGAGTTTGTGAACTGCTATTTTGGGGTCTAAGCCAGGCATTTCAGTATAAGACCATGTAAAACAATCAACGAGCTCACGAAGAAAAGAGATATGCTCGGTTAACTCATCATCCTTTATATTCTTACTTATGAATATAGGATATGGGTTATCAGGTGTCCCCAAATCTATCTTTTAAACAGGATCTTCTGTTGGAAGGTTTGAAGGTGGTTTCTCCACAATATTTTCGGAGGCTTCCAACTCAACATGGCCTTCTGGAGTTACAAAGATATTTACAGACTAAGGCTCTGCTTTTGTCCGTGGGTCTTCTTGATATTCTCAAGATTTGCTATGAGATAGTCCCAATCATCTACAGGAACTGGGTCAAAGTAGGGCACTTCTTTTATAGACGATGGTTCTTCTGGATCAGAAAATAGTGTTTCTGTGTTGTCGGACAATTCCTCTTCATCATCAGAGAAATCGTACCGATTGGATGAGCTTCTTGGATTCTTGATGGGTGACTCTTCAAAGAGATATCCAGGGAGATCAATGTCTTCATGAAAACGGGATGTTAAGGCCTGGTCGCCAAAATGACTTTGCAACCTTTGTGTCAATTGTCTCATGGGAGTGTCAGGATCATGCCCCAATCCGTATGAAGACTTGTCTATATGACGGTGGAGTTTCCAATCCTCCAATTGACTTTTTGTCAGTGTGGGTTCCGATGGCGTGAGAATACCACGGCCTCCTCCCAAACCGATTGAATTCTGAGCATCATAGCCAATTTTCTTCATGATAGCTTGTGCCATTGGACTATACAGGGATAGCTGAGGCATACCTTTGTTTTGGAAAGGTTCAAACAAAGAATTTGATGAAGAAGCTTCCGATCTGTGGAAAAAAATTGGCTTTTCTTCTGCCGTAGTTGCTGGAACGATGAAGAAAGCAGACGCATGGTCTTCTACGTTGGTAGGTGTCTCCAATGGAGTGAGAGCAGGCTGAACTTGCTGAGTATCAGCTTGGCTTGACGGTGTATCGTCTTCCGGCTCTGAATCCGAATATGTGTCTTGCATGATAAACACGAAGGAAACAACAAACTTGTCCCCAGTCTTTTGTTTTGTCTTTTTTGCTTTGGTGGTGATCACCAAAGGCTTGGAAGATTTGAAAGAGACAACAAAGGGAGATGGATTGCTCTCTCCAGGTTTGCCGGAAAGTTTGTTTTCTTTTGATGATTGCTGAGGAGCCTTGCCTTTCTCTTTCTAGAGATTTTCGGTAAAGGGTGCTATTTCTTCCTCCTTTTCTTTTTTTTCATCCTTGTACATTTGAGCATCTGCAAAATGAATGTCTTTGCCTTTGAAGGGCTTTTTGTCTGCAAACACTCAATGTATCTAGCCGTCGTTGCCAACGAACTTGATGCATTGATGTAAAGTTGAAAGGACGATACCATTCTCGTGTATCCAGGGGCATCCAAGAAGGATGTTGTTGTTAGATTGTATGGACTCAATCCATCAGTTGATGTAATAAATTGATTAATCAATAAAACCATGCTTTGCTTTCATGAGATGAATTTTATTTTATTACTTTATGCACATGACCAATACATATGACATAATGGTTCATGAGTTGAACCGGGTCCCATTAGTATATTAGATGTGATATATGTATATGGATGAGATCCACATACGGGAGATATATGTCACAAATCTTATACTTAAAATATCTTCACAACCAGTGATGAGACTGGGCATCTCATCTGATAAGGTTGCAACACTTTGATCACTATGAGATAGTGTGATTTGTCTCGATCATCAGAATGGAAGATTCTGGATCAATGTGCTAGTACATTGGATGTATTGAAGGACAATGAGAAGCACCTTATGGAATTGTGTCTCAATAATAAGGTATGCTCTCATAATTCCCTAGCAATAGGCTCTCAATCTTGAGACATTAATGAACTCAAGTTTCTATCTATTCATTTGCTTTGAGTCACCAATGAGTGAGGCCAACTGTAGGTCAACACCTCGGTGTCTTGGGTATGTGGTAGTAGGACTGTGGGAACATTGAATGATCAAGATGGAATCTATCTCTATTATCCCCTTGTGCCAATTAATGGGTTTTGTCATTAGTAAGTGCGCACCCATCTCGATTAAGAGTTAATTGGATGATACTGATGATCATAGTGATTAATTGGGACTCAAGGATAATAAGATGTGGAAGTAAGATTGGAAGAGACAGATTTATTCCAATTGATCCATGGATATTGATAGAGGGGCCTACTTATGGTAATTGGGAAGTTTAGGGTCTTCTTTGTAATTTATTCCTAAGACTGGAGTGCAATTGCATTTATATAGTGGTGTTATTTGCAATTATCTGTGGGCCCGGATTGCACATGAGATGTGGGGTCGCGTGTCCCAGTTGGAGCCAGCTTTCTATGGAATCCCTAGTGGTCCCCACGCTAGCCCAAGAAATTAGAAAGATACTAATCCTATTCGAACTCTAAAAGGAAGGAATTAGGAAGTTACTATTTCTATTTGAAGTAGGACTTCTAATAGTGGTAATAGTATAATTACTAATTGTTGTGGAAGTAAGACTTTTATTTCAATTAAGACAAGAGGAGCTTTGGGAGATTATAAAAGGGAATGCACCCCTCTTGGATGTCGATAACATTATATAGTGAAAAACGTCCCTCCTCTTTATGCAACAGTCGCACTGCTCTCTTCTCTCTTCCTCTTCTAGTTCCTTAGGGTTTCGAGTTGGGTTTTCTCTTGAAGATTCCACCAATCTTCTTGAGAAGAGATATCTAATTCGGGTCATAGCGTGGAAGGCTAAGAGGTGGTAGAGATTCTGATCTCAGTTTGTAGAGAAGTTCTACATCAACGAAAGTTATCAACTTCTCCATTAGAGCGCAACCGAGCTCCTAAGGTAAAATCTGCATCCTTGTATGTTGTGGATTTTAATGGATGCTTGTTCGTTTCTGTTCTATCTTTTAGATAGTTTTACTTACTGTATGTGATCATGAGATTGAGGGTTATGCATTCTGGATTGGGTTTTTTGCCTTATGGATACTTGATCCCTGAGTCAAGTGGGTCAAAAGTTTTGAATATCTATCCACGAGGCCCACCTACTTCCAACAGTTGTAGCATGAAAGGGGTTATTATTGCATACACAGTGACTTCAGAGATAAGATCACCAATTTGCAACTTAAACCTGATTTTGCCGATAGGCCTTGGAGCATTCCCATCATATCCAAAGATGGATACAGATGTGTGACTCAGCTTGCTAGGTGGGATGCCCAGCTCTTTGAGTGCCGAAGTAAAGATGAGGTTTACAACTTTCTTTCCCAAAGGATTTACATAAGAAAAAGAAGGTTGGTTGTAATTTTTGTGGTAATCCTGGCCAGAGCGGGTACCTCTACCAACTTTAAGAGCTTTTGTAGAAGATTCTTCATTTGGAAGATCACCCTCGGAATCAGGGGGTTGATCCTTCTCATTGGTTGAAGACGTTTCTGTAGCAGCATTGTCATCCTCAGAATTGCGTTGCATAGAGCATTTTCCTGGAACAAGTCCTGAACACCACCCAGCAACTGTTCTTCCTTGTTGAGTAATTTATCGGTCCAGACATCACCTATGAGGTCGAGTATCCGGGACTAGTTGACCAGGTTTTCATTGAAGAGGACTTCATCAGCTGGAGTTTCTTTAGGATGATCGGTCGGAAGAGGTGTGAGTTCTAACGTCACAGTTTCAGGGGACGAAGGCTGACAAGGTGATGTCTCAGTGGAAGTCACCTGAGAAGATGTAGCTCAGGAAGATATACTACCAGATGTAGTCTGAGAGTATGTGTCTTCGGCAGATGAAGCTTCAGAGGCACTATCATCCTGAGCTATCGCATTGTAGGTTGCCCCGATAGGAGATGCCCCCAGAATATACTATTGGAAATCAGACTCATCCTCGGATGTAAGAGGATCATCGATCCAACAGCTTTCTTCATTTTCTAGGATTACCGGAGGAGGTATTTGTAAATCTTCAAGGACTTCCCGCCCTGGATTTTGATTGTGACGAAGGTGATTGTTGTGCGATCCTGCTCTTGCTCTATGGCAAGACGCTGCAAGATCCCCACATATTCTTCAGGGTCAAGCATGGGAGCCAAATCTTCTTCGTCATCTGCTCCTTGTGGTTCATCAATGTTGGGTTCTACTGGAGCATTGTCAGGTGCTGGATTGACAACATGTTCTTGAACAACCTCTAGGTCTTCTTCTCATTAGACCAAGATCCTTGTGGCGGTAAGGGATTATACCAGATCATTGGCATAAGGTGAGATTCAGGAATCCATTCTTCGTCGGAGAGGAATTCTCCTGTTTCAAGGGATTTCTCCCACTTGTTAGCGTCACTGGCGGTGTCATTGGACTCGTATCCATCCATGGAGAATCCAATTACCGAGTTGCAAGGATATGATGCCCCTGTGTAGCTTCATTTCTTAGATATCGTGGCATGGAATCAGCCAGGGCGAATTTTCTTGTCACCCTTGAAGTCTTGGGAACAGACTCTTCTGTTGCCTCTAGTGAAGCAGTATAAGAGGTCTCTGTCTTTTCAGGGACTTCTTGTTTTGTTTAAGCTTTCTTCTGTTGTCTAAGCTTGTGGAGTTGTCTCCTGGCTTGCCTTCACTGTAGAGCAGTCGGCTTTGTTTTGACGATCTCCCAGTTTTCATCTTCAAGGAGATCGGGATGCACCCATATAGGCTGTCCGTCTGGTGTTGGATAAGGAACCAACTCTTGAGACGTTTGAGTCATTTTTATCACCTTGAATGAAGTAGTGATCTTATCATTTGGTGACTTTGAAGTTTGTCCACATGACACCATGTTGACGGAGGCAGACCCATAGTTTTTGTCAAAGGTGATGACTCTGTTTTTCCAAATCTCGTTGATCATCTCTCTCACAACGAAGCATTGATTGAGAGGATGCGAGACCATCTAGTGGTATGGACAATACTGAGGATCATTGGTTTTGCCAACATCTCCCGGTCTTTTGGGGTCCGGCAAGGTGGGTTTGCCATTTGCTAAAAGAGCCCCAAAGATTTCTTCAATATCTTCATCGAACGGGTATTTTTTCTCTACTCGTTCTTTAAAGGCCTCAGAGAGTTCTGGTTTCTTACCTGTAGCTTTATTTTCAGTTTTCTTTGGCTGCTGAGGAGCTGACTCGGTTTGTACATTAAGAACCTCCTTTTTCTTTGGTTTTGAGGTCGTAATGATAATCGGCTCTTTTTTCGATGATTTCTGACTGTTGAGGTCTTTGATCACTATTTCAGCTTCCATATATGCTTATAGGAGTTCTCCCAGGTTCTTTGATTTATTGCCGATGATCATGGAGCAGATCTTTGCTCTCATGTTATTATGGCAGATGTCGACCAGCGACGCTTGTGGTAGTACATCTGAGCACTTGTATGCCATTGCCTTTCACTTGTAAATGAAGTTGTATGTTGACTCATTCTCTCCCAGTTTTAGGCTGCAGAGATGCGCCATAGTAACCAGATGATCCTCACCTTTGAAGTGGGTCAAGAAGCTTATCTCCAGCTGTCGCGACCCCGGACCGAGACCCGGGACCGCGACGCGGCGATATGATTAATAGAACATAAAACGTACCGCCTGTTTTCCCACAGGTTTCCGCGGTGAGGATCCTAAGACACGGGTCGAGCTCACACGAATGGGTATGCGGAAGCGTGTAGCAAAACGAATTATACAATTCTGAAAAACAACAAGATGCAAGAGAAATTTTAATATCGAGACTAAGTATCAAAAGAGAATGTCATCAAAGCATTCCTATCATGATTAAAGTTTCATAGTTAGACAAAAGTACATTAGTTCAAGTTACATAACCAAGAAAGGCCAACAAAGGCCAATACAACAAAAGATCCCAAAAAGAATATCCCAACTAGGTGAATGAGAAATCAAGTTCCCGACAGGCGTCTAGATGACGTCGTTGGGCTGCCACTCAGGTGCTGGGGGTGGCTCAAAAGCCTCCTCCGGGCACTCCTCGTCAAGCGTGAAACCTCCGGCACCTGGACACCAAAATAACAAGCATCAAACACGACGGTTTGGCAAATAAAAAATTTAGGCATGAATAATGAGAAATAATGCTAAAACAGTTCAAGATTTAAATACACATTTCAATTTTACGAAACTAGCATGAATACTTATAATATCATGAAAAGATAAATCCACATTGAGCTCATCCTTTCTCCGTCACATATGATGACAAGAGCAAGCACGCATGACAAGCACGACACGAAAATCATCGATCCCACGCCACACAAGGTAGAAGGGGCATCCGGCTGCGGAACCGGATCACGAACACGCACGATGTGTAATATAATACACGACTAGTCTGCAGACAGTCCACATGTTTAAGGACCCCCAGGTAGTGGATCAGGTTAAAAGGGCGGTCCAAGCTCAGTGGTATTCATTTATACCATGAATGCATAAAACACGGCGATACACGTTCGAGAACACGACAAAACAAGAGGGAAATCATTTATCAAACACAACACGACAAGACTAGCAAAATAGCATAGTATAAATGCTTAACAAACTTAAGAAATGATTCCCTTTTTCTTATTCTTAAAACACATCTTAAAATGAGCTTACGCTTGAAAAATCAAACAAGAACATGAGGATGCATGAAGCATCAAAACAAGAGTCCAAACATAACTCTATCAAGCATAGGCTAAGACCAATCTTTGACCCTTGTGGAATTGAAGACAAAATGTCGGAATTCTATATAGCTTGGTGTCCCCGAAGGTATAGTACATTTTGGAAATTTTAAGTGCACAAGGTCAATAAAAAGGTCTAAAACCTAGTCTAGTTTTCATTCCCGCAAAAATTCTTCAAAGACAGATCCTTGTAACTGTCGGTCAACCCTCGGTTGCTGTCGGGTCAACCAAGGTTGATCTGTCGGTTAACCGACGGCTTGACCGACAAATCCCAACCCAGAATTTGGAGCTCTCTGGAATTCAGACAGACAAGTCCTCGGTTGGCTGTCGGTCGACCGATGGCTGACACGACTGAAATTCCTGTAAAAAGTTGCTCTCTGGAATTCGGACCGACAGGCCCTCGATTGGTGTTGGTCGACCTGTCGGTCGACCGACGGCTGACCGACAGGCACGGGCAGTGCATGTTCTGTACAGATTTTTCACATTCCTTTCCCTTCTTCACTTCCACATTTTCACCACCTGCACTCCCCAAGCCTACAAGCTTTCCAAGGGATACATTTCACACATTTTAAGGCTTTCCATCCACAATTAATCCATCCATTCCAATGAGAAACATCAAGGCATTTCCATATACAAATTCATAGAACTTACAAAACCCAACATGATTCTAGGAACTTGAAAAAGTCATTAACAACAACACAAGTAGAGAAGCTCAAACCAATGATTTAAGAGAACATAAACATAACATACATTAATAGGTTTAAGCATAAAAATCATGTCTTAATGGAAGAAATGAAACCACAATACAATGTACATGAAAAACCTATAAAGTTTACTTGCCTCTAACCAATGCCAAGCAAATACTCCACAAAATCCAACAAGAGGGGGAGATCCACGAAATCTACATAAAACCCCCAAAATAGAGCACACAAAAATCACCATTTTGGTCACTACAAACCCCCATTTCGAAAATGGGTTTGAAAACATGTAAAACAAACTCTAAGTGAGCTAAAGAACATCAAATGAAAAGATGGGTCCAAGCTCTAACCTTGAGCTAGCTGAATAAGATGAAGAGAGGTTGAAGATGATGAATAGTGTCGGGGATTGGCTCCAAAAACGTGTCCAGCTGAAGCTTGAGAAGAGAGGAAGAGAATGGCGGAATCAGATTAGAGATTTGAGCCTTCTTGCTAGATGATTCCAAGGGAAAAAAGGCCAAAGAGAAACTTTCTTCTCTTCTCCACTCTAGGTCAAGACCGTTGCAGGAAAATGGGGAAGAAAGAATGGAGGAGAGAGAATAGAAGAGCTTTTATATGGGTTGAGAGGTGGGTCCCTTTCCAGCTGAAGTTTGAAACGGTTAAAACATGGTCTTGTGGACCCCGGATGGAAACGACGAAGGAGAACACAACGATCGTCGAAAAATCTAGTTCGGAAAAGTGTAATTTTGACATAGTTTCACGACTTCGAAAATTGTGCCCAGATTTAGCATGAATAGTTAGATTTACCCTTATTGGGCCAAAACTCGGGTTTCTGGGCCTCAAATACATGCAAATTAAAAATGAAAGTTGTCACAAATAATAAAACCATTCAAGAGAAATAAAAATCACGATCAAACAAGATATCTAGAACGAAACCCACTCTTACACGTGTAGTCAGGGCATCCCTGAGCATGTCTGACTCATACTAAACGTTCTCAAAATCCCCAAAGCTATAATCCAGACTAAGTCTAATCACATTCTAACCCAACTAGTGCTAAGACTCACTTAAGACTAAACACTCACTTAATTAGTACTAATCGAGTTGGTCTAGGTCGGGGTCTAACACCAGCATGTTTCAGTTTTGAATGGAATTCTCGGACAGAGTGGAGTACCAATCAAAGGCTGTACTTTTTAGGGTACTTGCGAAGAGACGGATCTTGAGGGCATCTTGATCTGCAATAGCTCCTGTTAGGATCTTGAAGTGGATGACGTGTTGTCCGGCTGAATCTTTCCCCGTGTATGTTTGGAGAGTGGGTTGTTTGAATTTTGCAGGAAACGGGACCGAATCCATCCATAAAGGATAAGGTGGCTTGATCCCATGCTCCTTTAGTGTATCCTCTTCTTTTGCTTTGGTGAGGATATCATCCACGTCCTTTTTGGTGAGGATAAGGTCACAAGTTATGAAGAGTCAGGGCCTGTGGGATACAGATGTGTGACTCAGCTTGCTAGGTGGGATGCCCAGCTCTTCGAGTGCCGAAGTAAAGATGAGGTTGAGTGTAGAACTTGGGTCAACCTGGACTCTGTGTATTGGCATCTCTTTGACGTACCCTGTGAAGTACAAGGGTCGGTTGTGCTTTGTCTCGCCTAGTAGGAGGTCATCCTTAACGAAGACAATGGTTGTTCTTGCTGCTTTTCGGCCGTTTCTCATTTTTTTCGATCCCTTTTCTTCTATATTTTTCTTGACATTTTCCCTCAATTATTGACTTGATTCTCTTGAAGAAAACCTGATGAGAAGTCATGCGAATCGGAGCACAAAGTTTCTTATTTTATGGAAAGGCCGAAGACTTTGTTGCCGATTTTCCGTCAGTAGGTCAAAACTAGGTCAAACGATGTCGGAATGACCTGAAATTTGAGGTGAAGCCTGCTGAGCAGTAGATAGGACCAACCATGGGCTTTTGTTTGAGTTTTGAAGCCGTGTGGGGTCCTATCACCAGTAGACTTGATTTTGTCGCAAGGGAGATGTCGCGCTATGATTATAGTCAACCGATGTCCGATTGACCTGAAATTTGATAGGAAGCCTATTGGAGTCATTTTGAGACGATCCATTAGCTCCGATTTGGATGTAATAGTCCTAGGAAACTCCGCCGCCGGGAGGCTTGATTGTGTTTCCAAGCGTCAAAGTCGGATCAAACGTCGTCGAAATGACCTGAAATTTGATGTGTAACCCTTTGGAAGCTTGTTGAAGCCACCCATGTGCTCTATTTGATGAGTGATGGCTTCGATGGTTCTCGCAGCCGAGAGGCTTGATTTTACTATTCGGGGGTTAATGGAGGATCACACATTGTTAGTTTGACTTAAAATTTAACACGGAGCCTTTTGGAGGTATTTTAGAACCAATCATAGGCTCTGATCGAAGTTTTGATGTCTTTGACACTGTCGCCGCCGAAAGAGCTGACTTTGCTGTGGCTGTTTCCTTTTTGGGCCAAATGATGTCGGAATGGCCTAAAACTTGATGTAAAGCCTCCTAGTGGCATTTTGAGGCCATCTGTGTGCTCTGTTTTGTGTGTCAGAGTCTCTGGCTTCACTGCCTCTGAGAGCTCCTGCTTAGTTGCTAGAGGATTGAAGTTAGGCCAAATGATGTTGAAATGGCCCGAAACTTCATGTTTACCCCTCTTTTGGCTGTTTTGAAGGATCTTACAGTTTATGTTTAATTCTGACAAGATCTGATGCCCGAAGTAGCATTGCTTGTTTGTAGTAGGATGCGGCTTCATGTAGCTTCTTGATGTTGAGGAGGTAAGGTGACTTTTTTGGTGTCAACAAAGATGAGAGACTGTCGAAGATAGAATAGGTAGAATCAGCAACAGCAGGGAGCACAGTGTCCAGCACCACCTCTAAACGTACCTTGTCCAGAATCAGGCAAGGCCACTTCAGCAACAAACACCTCAACAACGGTATAGACCATAGCAGCAATAGGCCTGTCAACATGGACAGAATCAGAATTAGCGTCCACCACAATAGAATATGAATGTCCCATAAGGCAGGCAGCAATAGGCTCCAATCAGGCCACAGCAGAGAGGACAAGTTTATGCGGTCAATAGAGCTGATGTAGAGACGGCAGGCAATGTAGTGGAAGGTACGCTCCCTATTTGTGGAATTAAAGCTAGGATTTTATTTGACCCTGGCTCTACACACTCATTTCTATCCCCTAAACTTTCTTAGTTGATTGATGTGCATGCTAGAGAACTTGAGTACATTTTGACTGTGGCTACTCTAGTAGGTAAGCAAGTCATGTGTAGGATTGTTTACCTTAGTTGCACAGTTCAGATTGGAGAAGTTGTTTTACTCGTAGATCTCATTTTATTGGAAATGCATGATTTCGATATCATCCTACTGATGGATTGGTTGGCAGGATACCATGCCACAATGGATTGTTTCCATAAGACCCTCACCTTCAAAGTAGATGAGACACCGGCTGGAGTGTTGTTTCAAGGAGAGAGGAGGAATCCTCGTGCAGGATTGGTCTCAGCATTAAAAGCTGATAGACTTTTGAAAAGTGGATGTGAAGCCTATTTGGCGTTTATCATGAAGGATAAATGGTCCCAAGGGGTGGAGGAGATCCTTATTGTTTGGGAATTCCTGGATGTTTTTCCAGAAGAAATTCCAGGATTGCCACCCATCAGAGAGATTGATTTCACTATTGAGTTGTTACCAGGGACCGCCCCGATTTTTATTGCATCGTATAGGATGGCTCCATTGGAATTAGGAGAATTGAAGATACAATTACAAGAATTGTTGGACAAAGGTTTTGTTAGACCTAGTATTTCGCCATGGGGAGCTCTAGGTTTGTTTGTTAAGAAGAAAGATGATTCGATGAGAATGTGTATTGACTACCGAAGATTCAACCAAGTGACCATCAAGAACAAATACCCGTTACGAAGGATAGATGAATTGTTCTATCAATTGCAAGGTGCTTCATACTTTTCGAATATTGACTTGAGATCCAGTTATCATCAGCTGAGAGTCAGAGAATCAGATGTACTAAAGACAGCTTTCCGGAGAAGATATGGTTACTATGAATTCCTAGTGATGCCATTTGGGTTGACTAATGCACCGGCAGTGTTCATGGCGTTGATGAACAAAATATTTGTATAGTATCTGAATCAGTTTGTGGTAGTGTTTATCGATGACATTTTGGTGTACTCCAAGACCAAGGAAGAACATGAAGAGCACTTGAGGATAGCACTACAACTTTTAAGAGAAAACCAGCTGTATGCGAAGCTTAATAAGTGTGAATTCTGGCTAGAATAAGTGGCATTTTTTGGGCACATCATCTCCAAAGAAGGATTGTCAGTAGATCCATCCAAAATTGAGGCAGTGGTGAAGTGGGAAAGACCGAAGAATGTATCCGAAATTAGAAGTTTTCTGGGATTAACAAGGTATTACCGGAGGTTTGTGCAAGGATTCTCATCGATTGCGTCACCATTGACAAAGTTGACCAAGAAGAATGTACCGTATTTGTGGACAGACCCGTGTGAAGCTAGTTTCCAAGAGCTGAATAAGAGATTTACTACCGCACCAGTTCTTACTTTAGCATTCGGGAGCGGCAGTTTTACTATTTTTACCAATGCTTCGAATGTCGGACTTGGGTGTGTGTTGATGCAAGATGGAAAAGTGATTGCTTATGGATCCCGGCAATTGAAAGATCACGAGAAAAATTGCTTATTGATCTTGAGTTGGCAGCAGTTGTCTTTGCATTGAAAATGTGGAGACATTACCTTTATGGAGAGAAGTTTGAAGTCCACTCCGACCACCGCAGCTTACAGTACTTATTTTCTTAGAAGGAATTGAACATGAGGCAGAGAAGATGGATGGAATACATTAAGGATTATGATTTTCCAATCAAGTACCACTCAGGGAAAGTAAATGTAGTTGCCGATGCTTTGAGCAGAAAATCAGTAGGTTTAGCAACTCTAAGTGGCACTTGCATCTTTCAGCAATTTGAGGAGTTGAGAATAGATCTACAGCCACTGAAGAAGGGTGTGATATTTGCCAACATGTCAGTGTCTGAGCCTTCCTTTATCCAGAAGATCAAGGATAGTCAGTTGCAAGATCCAGAGATGGCCAAGATTTCAGAGCATATAATGGAACGTCTTGACTTTCGTATTGTCGATGGAGTTTTATACTATTGTGATCATCTATGCGTGCCTAACCTTGAGGAATGATATCGTGACAGAAGCTCACAGCACGAAGTATTCCATGCACCCAGGAAGCACTAAGATGTATCAGAAATTGAAGGGTAGATTTTGGTGGAACAACATGAAGAGAGAGATTGCAGCAGTTGTCTCCCGATGTATGACCTGTCAGTTGATAAAGGCAGAGCATCAGAAGCCTCCAAGGTTGTTACAACCGTTAGAAATCCCGAAATGGAAATGGGAGCACATTACCATGGATTTTATTTTGGGACTACCGAAGACCAGCAGAGGCAACAATGCAATATGGGTCATTGTTGACCGACTCACCAAGTCAGCTCATTTCATTCCTATGAGGACTGGAAAGAAGATGCACATCTTACCTTTAGCTGAATTGTTAATTAATGAGATTGTCAGTTGACATGGACAACCAGTTTCTATCACATTCGACAGAGACAGCTGGTTCGTCTCGAGATTTTGGAAAACATTGCTTGAATCCATGGGCACGAAGCTACAGTTCAGCACAACTTATCACCCTCAGACAGATGGCCAGTCAGAGAGGACAATTCAGACCTTTGAGGATATGCTCCGTGCTTGTGTGTTAGACTTCAAGTCTCAATTGGATGAGACCCTACCATTGTGTAAGTTCACTTACAACATAGGCTACCATTCGAGCATTGGAATGGGCCTTTCGAGGCTTTGTATAGCAGAAGGTGTAGGACACCTATGTGTTGGGAAGAAGTTGGCATTCACAGTTTCCATGGACCAGCCATAGTGAGTGAAACCAGTGATAAAGTCAAGTTGATCCAAGAATGTTTGAACATAGCCCGGAGTAGACAGAAAAGCTATGTAGACTCTCACAGAAGGGATTTACAGCTCAAAGAAGGAGACAAGGTTTTCTTGAAGGTATCACCTACTAGGGGAACATTGAGATTTGGGCAGAAAGGCAAACTATCCAGGTGGTACATTGGACCGTATGATATCTTAAACAAGATTGGTGATGTGGCTTATAGATTAGCCTTACCACCTGAACTCTCTAGCGTACACAATGTATTCCATGTGTTAATGTTGAAGAAGTACGTCCCCGATCCTTCACATGTACTCCATCACGAACCCTTAGAGATTCGAGAGGATGCTACATATGTTGAAAAGCCAATCCAGATCATTGATTCAAAGGAACAAGAGTTAAGGACACGGACTATTCACTGGGTGAAAGTGTTTTAGGAAAACCATAGACCGGAAGAAGCAACGTGGGAACGAGATCAAGTTCAGAAGAAGTATCCGCATCTACTACCTGAGGTGAGTTTTATATTTCATTTGGAGGACCAATTGCCCTAATGGGTGGAGGATGTAAGACCCTGACCCGAGTGACCTCTATTAGCGCTAATTAAGTTGTGCGTTAATTCTAAGCGAGATAAGTGGATTTTGGTTTGAGAGGGAATAGAATAGCTTTTTTTTACAACTTTGGGGAACTTTGAGTGCCTTTTTGAATTAGTGGGACTCTTTGGGGATTCCTACAGTGACCTTGCGTGTACTTGGGGAATTACTCGAGATTTCAATAATTCATGTTTTGATCCCATTCGACTTATCTTGTTGATCCTTACAACTTTTATGTTGATCCCGTCCCCGTCTGGAACCCCGAAACCCGACTTTCCTAGCATCAAGGGCAAAACAGTCTTTTTACACCAAATCTAGACACAAAATTCAATATTCCCGAAACCCTTAAAATATATACTTCTTAGAAATTAGAAATTTCGACGATCGTTTTTCCCTTCTTCGTCGATCACATCCAAAGTCCCGAAAGCCATGTTTTTAGCCCCACAAGAATTTCAAGTGGTGGAGCCCATCTCATATGTTATATAAAGGGAACCCTCTTTCTCTTCTCCTCTTCTTCTTTTCCAGCTCAAAAGCCCCACCCAAGCTACGGTTTCTTTCCCTCCTTTTCTTCTTGCTCTTCCATCTCCAAATCACTACCAACCTTGCACAAATTGAGAAATGGAGGTCATCTCCTTCTTCCTCTCCATGGGAGCTCTTCAATGATACCATTAGAAGTGTAAACTAGCCTCATTGGAGCTTCCTTGGAGCTAATCTTATCTATTTGGAAACTTCACAAGTAAGCCATCACCCTTATCTCCTAGACTTGTGTTTTTCTAACCTTAGAGAAGCTCCATTTTCATTATTGTAAGCTTTCTCTTCTTGTCCTTAGGGTTTGTTTTGGGGGTTCTATTCGTAGCTTTGAACCTTTGGCTTGGAAGAGTGTTTAGAGCTTGATTTGTTAAGCTTGGACCTAAGGCAAGTGGATGAATAGATATTATGAGCATTAAATGATTTTTATGAGAAATGTGATTGACTTTGTTATTTCTATTCATGCTATTCTTGACTTGCATTGATTTTGAAAAAAATGCACATGAAAGAGTCTTATTAGCTCATTTAATGTCTTGGAAAGGTTGGTTTATAGTTTTGATCTATCTCTTGGATATAGCATAAATGAGTCCTTGTGATTGGTTGTTTTTTCTCTTCTCTTGTGGTTGAATGTAATTGAGAAGAAGGTGATTGGATTGAATATTTATAGAAGTTTTGATGGTGGTTTGAATGGTGTTTGAAGCAGGTTTTGAGCCCCCCAATTTGGTGTAGAAATGAGGCTCAAAGGGCTTTGCAAGAAGAGAAAAAGGAAAGAGCTGAACTGTCCCCAAAATCTGTTTTTGGACAGTTCGCTTGAGTGAACCTGACACTTCACTCGAGCGAATCCATCCAGAGGACAATTCGCTCGAGCAAACCTTAGCTCGCTCAAGTGAACCCTGGGGTTATGTTGGGAGCAAGAATGAAATGTTTAAATGTTTGGGAGAGGTTTATTGGGAACCCCCTTATGTCAGGGAAATTTATTAGGCGATGTATGAAGCCCGTTTGAGAAAGAAACCACATCACGAAGATTCAGTAAAGTTTTAAAATTACAAAGATGTATAAGGAGCCCGGAATGTCTCCAAAACTCAAAGAGTACCAAATCTATACTGAAACCGACATACGGGACCCATATTCACCTTAAACAAATCTTGAACCCCAATAGTTGTCCCGAAATTTCGAAAGTTCAATTGTATTCCATTGTTCCCGAATTTTAATAGGCACTCCCGAAATCCATGATTTATGATTGTCATTCCCGAAAACACTGAAATTACATTTGTAGAATTTTGCTAATCCGAATGTGCACTCCTGATATTGAAGTGACATTTGTGCGTTCGAGCGGCCCCGTCCCGCCCTGTTATATATTGCATCATATGTATTTTATACATGTCCCGATTTCTGTTATATGACCTATGAGTCTCACCACTAAGCTTGGACGACCTTGTCGGCTTGATCCACCGACTTGGAGGTCCCCCTCCCATCCCGCCAGCTGCAGTTTGGATCTCGATACCCAGTTATTTACCGTGGTCCCGTCCCGATACCCGGCTTACTACCGTGGTTCCTGAAACCTGGCTCGCCACCGTGGTTCCCGATACCCGGCTCGCTACCGTGGTCCCGTCCCGTATTATTATATGTATATGTATATTTCGTTGAATCTCATCACTTCGTGTGTTAGAGATCAACGCCTCGATATGCTCTTATCACTTCGGTGATAGAGGACTTAGCTTCGTGTGGTTGCCACCTTACTTGTTTCCATGTTCCTTGGTACACTTACATGCTTTTACATTGTATATATGTTTTTGAATAAATGATTTACTCCTTCCATGGAAATTATTGTTTTATCTTTTCACCCACTTGCTAGACCGTTGTGTTTGATCCATTTTTTTGGTACTCAGGTCCAGACAACGGTTATCCCGAGGCGAAGCTTGAGGAGGCGGTTGGAGAAACGCAACGCTTAGTTGAGTGGCATGCCGATGATGTCACTTAGACATTTGGTTGCCTCGAGATATGATATACTTTTGGGAATTGTGGATAACATATTCTTTTGGGGCACTATTTGGTTGTACTGGGCTTTGTTGGCCTTTATTTTTGGGGAATGTTAATTAACCAATCTTTTGTATAAACATTAACTTCACTTTTGGGAAAATGCTTATGAATATTGCTCACTCTCATATATTATGTTTTATATTGATGCTTTATCAGTCTTGTTGATGAGAATGAATTGTAGACTTGATTTGCTACACGCTTCCGCACTTAAACAAAAATTTATATGTTGATGTGATATCCTCACCGCGGACACCTGTGAGAAATCACGTGCACATGTAGTATCATATTCTTTAATAACCCATGTACGTAGCGACTTAAATAAATATATGTATAATGGCATCATTCATCACAATCATCTTCCTTTAAATTTAGTCCCGATCCCGGATTAGGCCAGCGGGCCCGGTCCGGGGTCGCGACATAGAGTCCCGTCCCCAGTAGACTTGCTTTTGTTGCGAGGAAGCTGCCGCGCTTTGATGTGTGGTCAATCGATGTCCGTTTGACCTGGAATTTGACAGGGAGCCTATTGGAGTCATTTTGAAACGATCCATTACCTCCGATTTGGAAGTCATGGTTCCGGGCAGCTTTGCCGCAGGGAGGCTTGATTTGGCTTCCAAGAGTCAAAGTCCGGTCAAATGTTGTTGAAATGACCTGAAATTTGACATGTAGCCCATTGGAAGCCTTTTGAAGTCACTCATGTGCTTTGTTTGATAAGTGATTGCCTCGGTGGTTCTCGCAGCCAAGAGGCTTGATTTTGCTGTTCAAAGGTTGATGCAGGGTCAAACGTTGTCGGTTCGACCTGAAGCTCAACGTGGAGCCTTTTGGAAGTATTTTGAGACCATCCATAGGCTCAGATCGAAGATTTGTTGTCTTCGACGCAGTCGCCACCAGGGCGCCTGTTCAGCTACCAGAGGAGTGAAGTTAGGCCAAATGATGCTGGAATGGCCCGAAACTTCATGTGTACTCTTCTTTTGGCTGTTTTGAATAATCTTGCAGTTTTTGTTTGATTCTGACAAGTTTTGACGCTTGAAGTAGCATTGCCTGTTTGTGGTAGGATGCGGCTTCATGTAGTTTCTTGATGTTAAAGAGGCAAAGTGACATTTTTGGTGTTAACAAATGCCCCCTCGAGGTATAGCGACGAGTTGCATAACTTTTGAAGTCGATGTGCATTAAAAAGAAGTTTGAAGGAGAGCTTCTGACTTGTCTAAGAGTCTTTGAACGGTTTTCTTTTTGGTAGGGTAGACTTTTGAGTTTTCAAGGGGATTTTATGGTAGTGAAAGTGATCACGTACCATCTCAATGCAAAGTTTTGAAAATGACATGAGGGATCTGGATTTTGGGTTTTCCTTTTGACCTTGTGAATCTAAGGGCTTTATGTGGCGCATCAGGTGATCAAGAATGTTTTTTGGTTTTTGACCTTGTGACCTAACAAGCTGTATATAGCAGGTTAGGGGGTTGGGGTTTTATTTTTTATTTTGACCTTGTGACCCAACAAGCTATATGTGGGAAGTTGGGGGGTTAGATTTGGTTTTGGTTTTGACCTTGTGACCTAACAAGCTGTATGTGGCAAGCTAGGGGGTCAGGTTTGGTTTTTGGTCACTCTTTTGGACTATTTTGGGTCCAGTGGAGTGGTCTGGATATCAATTTCAAGACTTTGGCTCAATTTGGTATATGAGTTTGGATGGTTTTGAATTTTGGAAGCATGAGGCTTGGGGTTTTTTTTTTTTTGGTCCAATCAACTCAAAAGAGGCATGGAACCATTTTGTATGCTCTTGGTAAGAGGGATTTTTGATAGGAAGCCCCTTTTAGTGCCTAGGTGGTCAAACCTAGCTCATGTGGGCTAACCCATGGGACCTTAAGCTTTAAAGATGGCTTAGATCTCACGGGGTGTCATTTTGTAACGAATATCTAAAAATATCTCCTTTGAATAGAGAATATCTAAAAATATCCTTACTTGGAAAGAATCTCTCAAGTTTCTTTTTCTTTTTGGAGAGAATATCTCAAAGTATCTTTGTTTGGGAGAGAATCTCTCAAATCCCATCTCTTTTAGGAAAGTTGTTAATTTTTAGCACTTACCTCCTAGCTTTTCTCCTTGTTTCCTCTTTTGGTTTGCTCTCTTTTATAAAAGCATGGGGAGGCTGGATCTCTTGCTCTTATTGCTTTCTTTTTGCAAAAGTCTTCAAGAGTGCTCCAAGATCAAGAACTTCTCTTCTTCTTCAAAGATCTTTGAGTTCTCTTTTTGCTCCATCCATGGCTTCAAGTAAGTTTCCTTTTCCATCAAGAAAACTCCATGTAGAAGTAGGATAATGAGAAATTCTTCTTTTCTTTTTCTTTCTTCTCTTTTTTTCTTCTTTCTTATTCTTTTCCCCACGTTTTTCTTTTTGTACGTGCTCTCTTCTTTCTTCTTTTTTTTTTTTTTGCATGTTCTCTTTTTTTTCACGTGTTTTTTTTTTTTTTTTTTTTTTGTGACCGTACGGACAGAACCATACGGTCACGTGGCATGTCGGCCACGGCCTGTGGGGCCAGCCTATTTTTTTCTTTCTCTTTTTTTTTAACCATGATAATAAGGTTTATACAAATCAAGATGTTCATGCATTTTTTTTATGCATCAAACAAAAGGCTAGGACTTCTAGGTCAAGTTAACATGAATTTTGACTTGGACAAAATTTTGATTGGTTTTGACCAAGTTGGGTTGGAATTGGTCAAACTTTGGTCAAGGGTTTCCTAGCATCTAATGCATGGCAACTTTCCTTCTATGCATGATTTTTTGTAAGTTGGATCGGAAACATGATAATGCATACTTGAAAGTCTTTTGCAATTTTTGGGATTTGGAGCTCGCAATAATGCTGAGCCCTTTCCTAGTCTTGCGGGGTCTTTGAGGAGCTTTGCAAGTTTTTGAGTTTGGAGCTCGCAGCAATGTTGAGCCCTTTTCCATTCTTACGGAGATTTGAGAAGACAGGCTTGATCTCGCAACAATGTTTGAGTTCGAGTCTTCTTTGAGAATCCTCCATTGACTATGAGCTCGTAGTGATGTTGAGCTCATCTTCAAGCTTCCTATCTTTTTCGGGGTGTTTCTCTTTTCTTCGGAATTGACCCAGAACCATGACAAAATTTCGCTATAATTTTTTTAGTAAAATTCTGTCATTTCGATGATTGGTTTTTTTCTTTTCTATCCTTTGCAGGTAGTTCCTGCAGAACGAACAAAGGTAAGGGGCCTGTTATTGACGCATCTCGCCGGTCTGCCAGATCTTCTAATGTGGCCGTACAGCAGGCCTGGGAGAGGGTCCAGTATGTCGAGAGGAGCTTGGAAGAGTGCGACTCCCTCAACCATGATGAGATGAGACAGCAATTGATCGCT
This sequence comes from Umbellularia californica, assembly GCA_028538565.1. Classification (NCBI taxonomy): domain Eukaryota; kingdom Viridiplantae; phylum Streptophyta; class Magnoliopsida; order Laurales; family Lauraceae; genus Umbellularia; species Umbellularia californica. The sequence goes on along the minus strand of JAPQWN010000005.1, from coordinate 33,261,314 downwards.
CTCAAGGATGAGGAATTCTACAAGATTATGGTAAGCAACCGTCCTTGGGTCACGGACGATTAGAGCATTGTGCCCAAGCCTACCTTCTCCTTTGGTGATGCAGTCCCTGACGACTCGACATACCAAAGAAGATGTTTTCAGTTCTCTTACACGACAGATGGTGAGGAGAGAACTATTTCTACCCGGTCGACCTTCGATCGCACCATCTCGATAATGAGCCTTTCTCCCATATGCCCTAAGAGGGAAGATCCTCCAAGCTAGGTGAAAAGGACTAATGTGATCAAGACCGGGGTTTTTGTTGGCGGCCCTTTCGGTTATACAGAGAAGTTGCCTATCTGTATGGACATGTTGATGCCGGCTAGCGGCTACCAAGGTTCTGATCATCCGTTGGACGATTTGAGACGGGTGGGCCTTGGCATTTTCCGGGGTTACGGCAGCAATTGGGTAAAGACTTTTCGACTCCTTGGCCGTTTCAGTGCTGACTCAAGCTGGGAATCATGGACTGATCACACCCTACAGGTCGGTGGGGCCATTCTGAAGGACGTCGAGATCTTTGACACGGTTCGCGCTTTTGGGTAAACCGTGGTTTTCTCCGATGAAGCCTTCATGGCCATGTTGGAGTCATTCCTTCCACAAACCAACACCTTCATTGTTACGAATGGTGAGATTGGTTTTTCTTTGAAGGAATTGAGTGCCATCATCGGGCTGCCTATCCTCGGCAAACTCTATGAGAAGTTCATGCCTATTGAGAACGTGCTTGAGGAGCAGTCTGGGGAGTTCAGGCTTTTGTACTTTCATCTTGTCGCCTTCTACGATTTTTTGAAGGAGAAAGAGGGCTCGAAAGTTAGGTGAAGCAGTTGGAAGAGTTGTAGCTCTTTGTCCTCCAACTTCTTTGATAGCAGGGAGTCTTCTAATAGTATAGCCCAAGATGCTAGGGCTAAAAACCCGGGTTTGAAGAAGATCTCCGTCAAGCGAGAAAATTTGAAGAAATTTTTGCAAGCACAGACGCCATTTATTTTGACATACATTGTACTGCGGAAAGATCTCGCTGTTTACCTTATTGGCTGGGTGAGGTTGTTTTTCCTGGAGGAGATGGAACGCACGTCAGGCCACATTGAATTTTTCCGGCTTGTCAAATAGTATTTAGAGAGTGGCTGGCTTTGGTGCTTGCTCTTTACTCCTATTTGTGTACCGAACCGCAGGCTGCTGCTTTTCTAGTTCGGCTTGGGCTCCTTATGAATAGGGTATTTTCAGTCCATATTTTTTATTCGTGGTATGTGTACCACTGTCTCAGCTTCCATCGATTGGGAGTTGCACAGGATGATGACCCTTTTATGATTCGATTGGCTAGAGGGACATCCATTTCGGAATCTCTTTTGTCTGCCCGTTTGAGGATCTGACGGTTCAGGGACATTGTGATTGGGCAGTCTTCAGTGAAGCTTTCTCCGGATTTACGGAAGAAGGCTTTTGATTTTGGTGTCTCTCGTGTTCCACCAAGGCAGGGTCGGGAAGACACTATTTTCTAACAAACGCAGAAAAGAGGTGGCTTTTCAACATACGTGTTGGTACAATGGTGTACCATAGACATCTTTTCGTCGACATCTAGCCGTATGTCCCTTAGCATGGTAAAGCGTTTTGGAGGTTTGGAGGACGGAAGGAATGCATGAGCCTTTTACAGTGTGGAGGACGCTAGCGCCATGATTTCCTATCCTGAGTTGCCCATTTTTTGGACTACTGGCATCATGAAATGGTTTATGGAGAGCTTTTCGGTGTACCGGGAGCTTTCCAAGAAGGAGCTCAATGTCAAGCAATCTCCTGGGAAGGATCTTGGCAAATCAGATGACGTCCGACGAGAGGACGTTCTGGCTTTCTTTTCTAGAGAGAAGCATAAGATAGGCTTTCTCGGTGAACAAGACGTCATCAGATCAGGAGCTGTACAAGAGATACCTGGTGAGGTCTTGAAAGAGCTAGAGGAGGAGGAGGCTGACAGCAATCTCCGGAGGAAGACTCAGGAATATGAGCAATGGAAAATTCTCTGGGAAGAACTTCCCCGTGTTGAAGATGGGTCGCGACGTTCTGCCGCATTTTAAGGAAAGATTTTGAAGAAGCGTGGCCTAGAAGCTTTAGAGACTAAGGCCACGAGTCTGCTTAAGGAGTTGAATCTTTGGTTGAAGACCATGCTAGACTAAGCTCCTGATTTTTTGTAACAAACTCTTTTCTTTAGTACCTCCATGTAAAAACATTTTTGGTACTCTATATACCTTTTACTTAAATTATTTTTGATGAAATTAAGCAAAAGTTGGATGAGAATGTTTGTCTGAAAACTTCATCAAAAGGTTGTTATTTTGTGAAATTCTCTTGTCAAAGGATTGTTTTGGCATGAAAGCCAGATTTTGTGGCAAACAGCCTGGTTTTTTTTGGCTTGAAAGCCGAATTTTGAGATGGCATGAAAGTTGAATTTTGTGGCGTAAAAGCCAAAATTTGGGTTTATGGCATGAGATTCAAAATTTGGGATGGCATAAAAGCCGAATTTTGTGATGGCATGAAAGCCAAATTTGGATTTACAACGTGAAAACCAAAATTTTGTGGCATGGAAGTCGGTTTTGTTTATGGCATGGAAGCCGAAATTTGTTTTGGCATGGGAGCCGAAATTTGTTTTTGGCATGCAAGCCGAAATTTGTTTTTGGCATGGGAGTCGAAATTTATTTTTGGCATGGAAGCCGAAATTTGTTTGTTGGCATGAAAGCCAGATTTTCTGAAAACCAAGTTTTGTTTTGTTGGCATGAAAGTCAAATTTTTAGATTTTTTGCGTAAAAGTCAGGTTTTTTATTTTTTGGCGAGAAAGTCGGGTTTTTGGCATAAAACCCAGTTTTTTTTTTCAAAAATGCAAGTATCGACTAAGAGGCGCATCCCTGCTGAATGGTATTGCAAGTATCGATGGAATGTCGCCTCCTCGCGGATTAGGGTGCAAGTATCGACTGAAAGTCGCTTCCCCGCTCTTTCAAAAATTTGGTTTTGCAGGTATCGACTAAATGTCGCTTCCCCACGATTTTTCAAATTCAAGATTTTTTGAAATTTGGGTTGCGGATATCAACCGTATGTTGCATCTCCATGATTTTTGAAATTTTGCAAGTATCGACGAGGTGCCGCTTCCTTACGATTTTGAGGTTTTGGAAGTATCAAATGGAGTATCGACTGCATGTTGCTTCCCCGCTGTTTTTTTGAAAAACCATTTTTTGTTTAAAGACACGAGGGTCATAAATATTGACTCAAAATCATCTTTTGTGGTAAAAGCCAGGGCGGAATAGGGTGGAAATCCCTGAGTCCTGATTTTTGTTTCAAACCATGAATTTTGGGTTCAATGATCGAAAATTTTGGTCAAGTTCGGGAAGAAGCTCCTAAACTTGGATTTTTGGATTTTTTTTTTAACAATGAAACTATGAAAGTAAACATTGTTTTGAGAGTTTTTTTTTTTTAGAAATTTCAACGTAAAGATGAACATTCCAAAATGAGTGGGTTTGACGAGCAAGTACCTATGAATAGGCTTTTACCGTGTAGTCGTCTCTTTGACCCGGTGTAAGAAGTCTTCAAGGGTAGTACTGCTTCAAGAACTTGTCGTTGATGGGCATCATACATCTGTCTCCCTCCATGTTTAGAAGAGCGTATGCGCCGTTGGAGAAGACTTTGTCGATGACGAAGGGTCCTCCCATTTTGGTTCGAACTTGCCTTTGGATTTGTAGGCGAAAACCATTAGACTTTTTACTGCAAGAACCAAGTCTCCCTTTTTGTAAGCGTGTTGCTTGACCTTCTTGTCGAAACATCCTGCCATGCGTGCTTGGTAAAGCTCAAAGCTTTGTAGAGCTTCAAGCCGTCTCTCATCGAGATTATCTAGCTCTTGGAGTCTCAATTTGACATTGCTTTCTTGCTTCATGTCATTTTGTAAAGATTACCTTAATGAAGGAATTTGTACTTCCAAAGGGCCAACAGCTTCGCATACATAGACCAATGAGAATGGTGTGCTATGGGTTGGTCCTTGAATGGTGGCTTGATAGGCCCATAAAGCTTCTGGTAGTTTGTCACCCAAGTCTCTTTTGTGGCTAGAGACCAGTTTCTTGAGAATTTTGCAGAGTGTCTTATTGAAAGCTTCTGTTAGTCCGTTCGGTGCTGGATTATATGAAGTTGAAGGACAACTTTGGATTTTGTACTTGTCGCAAAACCTGTAGAATATGTGATTCCGGAATTGTGGTCTGTTATCATAGACGAATCTTTTAGGTATGCCAAAGTGACAAATAATATTGGTGCGCAAGAACTGAATGACAGATGAGGTCTTCATTTCACTGAGCATAAATGCTTCTGACCACTTGGAGAAATAATCCGTAGCGGTGAAGATGAAGCGATGACCTTTGCTTGATGGGGGAGAGATAGGACCTATGATGTCCATACCCCAAGCTTCAAAAGGCCATAAGATCACTGTAGGATGTAGCCACTCTGGAGGCATGTGGACATAATCTCCATGAATTTGTCATTGTTGGCAGCGCTTAGCAAATTGCATTGCGTCAGCTACCATGGTAGGCCAATAATAACTTAACTTTTTTATCTGATCGTAGAGCTTAGGACCAGCCTGATGCGCTCCACAAAGACAATTATGTACTTCTTTGAGAGTTTCTTCAGCCTCTTGTTGCGACACGCAGTGTAGAAAAACTCCATTGGAGGATTTTCTGTAAAGTGTTTTTGAAGGAATATCCAAATAAAAGTTTGGGGCTCGTCTTTAAATGCTTACCCACTCTTTTGGATCTTCGGGTAGGATTCCTAACATAGTGTAATCAATGAACAGATCCCTCTAGTCACCGATCGGAGGTTTGAGGATAGATATCCGACTTCCAACCACTTGGTGGCATTCAGCAACTGCTTGGTGTGTGTTAAGAGGAGGAAGAATCCTTCTTTGACACAATGTAGTTTGCATGTTTTCCCCTTCTTGGATTGCCATAGACGCTGCAAGTCTAGCCAGGGTATCTGCATGGATGTTTTCACCTCTGAGGATGTGGCTGATGTGACAGATGTCAAACTTTGTAGAAGCGATAGCGCATTGTTGTAGTAAGGAAACAAGTCGGGCTTCGTGACTTTGCATTGTTTGAACATGGTTCCAGGAGAGAGAAAGCGTGTGGAATCTTGTATTTTTCAGAACTATCAAAGAGAATGGTAATTACTGATATCTGCTTTTGTTTTTCATTTGTCTTGGTTACGTCGTTGAAGTACATATCTCAGGAAACATTTGATGAGGAAATCACCACAATGTAGACAGGTTCGTCTAAGAGATAATCCCTGAGGGGAGAATCTTTAGGCAATGGGTGCTCTGCGAGAAAGTCTGATAGAGCTTGACCTTTGATTGCTTTTTGTGGTACATACCTAATATCGAATTACGATAGAAGGATGGACCATTTTGCCAGTCGAGCATTGAGAGAACCTGCTTCATTGACAAGGACCTTTAAGAGATTGATCCTCAAAATCAGGTAGACTATGTTGGATAGCAGGTAGTGACGTAGCTTTTATATGACGAACATCGCTGCAAGGCATTCTTTTTCGACTAGAGAGTAGCGATGCTCTGCACCTACTAACATACGGCTGAGGTAATATAGAGCAGCTTCTTTTCCTTCGTCGTTTTCTTGTACGAGTAGAGCGCCCAAAGAATAATCGAGAGCTCTTACATACAAGATGAATGGGTTTCTAGTTGTGGGGGCAGCCAACAATGGAGGTTTGGTCAGGTATGTTTTGATGTCTTGAAATGCAGCTTCACATTTAGCATCCCAAACAAAGTTCACACCTTTCTTCATTAAGCGAGAGAATGGACGACACTTCCCTGACAGATTGGAGATGAACCGTCAATGTATGCCAATCTTCCTTGAAGTCCTTTTAGTTCTCTTAGGGTCCTTGGAGATAGCATTTCTAGGATAGCCTTGACTTTGGCGAGCTCAAGTTCTATTTCGGCCCGATGAAACACCGAAGAAGCATTTTAGTGGATTCATCCGCAATTTGTGTTTGCGAAACCGGAGGAAGACTTCTCGAAGATGTTTGAGATGGTCTTCTTTTCTTCAACTTTTGACGGCGAGGTTATCAACATAACATTTGATCGTCTTGTGTTGGATATCTTCATCATAGCCCTCTGATATGTTGCACCAGTATTTTTCAGACCAAATGGCATGACATTGTAGCAATACACGCCAAACGGGGTCCAAAATGATGTATGCTTTTCATCTTCAGAATCCATCTTTATCTGATTGTAGCCAGAGAAGGCATCCATGAATTTCATTCACTTGAAGCCGCAGGTACTGTCAATCATCACCTTCGGTATGGGGAGCGGGAATTCATCTTTAGGGCACGCATTATTTAGGTCTGTATAGTCAATACAGACCCTAACGCATGTTGGGTATTGTCAATCATCACCTCCGGTACAGGGACGATGTTGGCTAACCATTTAGGATGCGGTTCCTCGCGAATGAAACCAACGCTTTTGAGTTTCTGAACTTCTTGTTCAATTTTGTCCATCACGTCAAGACAGAATCTTCTTCGTCCTTGTTTGACAAGCTTGATATCTTTTTGCAAATTGAGTTTATGGACTGCTATTTTGTGGTTTAAGCCGGGCATTTCAGCATAAAACCATGCAAAACAATCAACGAACTTACGAAGAAAAGAGATATAGTCAAGTAACTCATACTTTATATTCTTACTTATGAATACAGGACGTGAGTTATCATGTGTCCCCAAATTTATCTTTTGAACAGGATCTTTTGTTGGAAGGTTTGAAGGTGGTTTCTCCACAATATTTTCGGAGGCTTCCAACTCAACATAGCCTTCTGGAGTTCAAAAGGCATTTATAGACTAAGGCTCTGCTTTTGTCCGTGGGTCTTCTTGATCTTCTCAAGATTTGCTATGAGATAGTCCTAATCATCTGTCGGAACTGGGTCGAAGTAGGGTACTTCTTTTGTAGACGATGGTACTTCTGGATCAGAAAACCGTGTTTCTTTGTCGTCGGACAATATCTCTTCATCTTCAAAGAAATTGTACTAATTGGATTTGCTTCCTGGATTCTTGACGGGTGACTATTCAAAGAGATATCCAGTGAGATCAATGTCTTCATGAACACGAGATGTTGAGGCCTGGTCGGCAAAACGACTTTGCAGCCTTTGTGTCAATTGTTTCATGGGAGTGTCAAGATCATGCCCTGACCCGTATGAAGACTTGTCTATACGACGGTGGAGTTTCCAATCCTCCAGTTGGCTTTTGGTCTGGGTGGGTTCCAATGGCGTGAGAATACCACGGCCTCCTCCTAAACCGATTGGATTCTGAGCATCATAGCATATTTTATTCACGATAGCGTGTGCCATTGGACTATACAGGGATAACTAAGGCATACCTTTGTTTTGGAAAGGTTCAAGCGAAGAATTTGATGAAGAAGCTTCCAATTTGTGGAAGAAGATTGGCTTTTCTTCTGCCGTAGTTGCCAGAACGATGAAGAAAGCAGACGCAGGGTCTTCTACATCGGCAGGTGTCTCCAATGGAGTGAGAGCAGGCTGAACTTGCTGAGTATCAGCTTGGCTTGATGGTGTATCATATTCTGGCTTTGAAACTGAATCCGTGTCTTACATGATAGACACGAAAGAAACAACAAACTTGCCCCCGTCTTTTATTTTGTCTTGTTTGCTTTGGTGGTGATTACCAAAGACTTGGAAGATTTGAGGGAGACAATGAAGGGAGATGGATTGCTCTCATCGGATTTGCCAGAAGGTTTGTTTTCTTCCGATGATTGCTGAGGAGCCTTGCCCATCTCTTTTTAGAGATTTTCAGCAAAGGGTGTTGTTTCCTCCTCATTTTCTTCTTTTTCATCCTTGTACCTCTAAGCATCTGCAAAATGAAAGTCTTTGCCTTTGAAGGGCTTTTTTTGGCAAACACTCGATGTATCAAGCTGTCGTTGCCAACGAACTTGATGCATTGATGTAAAGTTGAAGGGACGACACCATTCTCATGTATCTTGGGGTGTCCAAAAAGGATGTTGTGGCATGAAGGGGTTTTTATTGCATACACAGTGACTTCAGAGATAAGATCACCGATTTTGCAATTTGAACCTGACTTTGCCGATAGGCCTATGAGCACTCCCATCATATCCAAAGATTGATACAGCTATGTGACTCATCTTGATAGGTGGAATGCCCAGCGCTTCGAGTGTCGAAGTAGAGATGAGGTTGAGTGCAGAACCTGGGTCGATCTGGACTCTGTGTATTGCCATCTCTTTGACTTACCCTGTGAAGTACAAGGGTCGGTTGTGCTTTTTCTCGCCTAGCAGGAGGTCATCCTTAACGAAGGTAATGGTTGTACTTGCTGCTTTCTGAACTGAGAGGCGTTCAGTGCCTGATCCCTCGATTTTCTTCTTTTCTCCCTTTGAGGAAGTATTTGATTTTTTGATCTTATAGTCCATTTCGATTTATAGGACTTGTGGGGCATGTTTGTCGACATCCGCATTAAGTCTTTCCAGTTCTGTAATGAGATTATCACAGTGTGTGGAGACATTCGTAATAAGTTAAGGATGTGCAGTCGTGCAGGTATGTGTTTGAAGTGCTCAATCAAGTCATACTTGAAAGCCTCCTTGGAGCCTGCATTTTCATTATTGTTGCCAATTGGGGCATTTACAACTTGCTTTCCCGAAGGATTTACATAAGAAGAAGTAGGTTGGTTGTAATTTTTGTGGCAATCCCGGCCAGAGCGGGTACCTCTACCAACTTCAAGTGCTTCTAGAGAAGGTTCTTCGTTTGGAGGATCGCCCTCTGTGAGAACCCGACCCTTAATTTCCTGATTTAGTGTGGTTTTAATCGTGATTTTGTTTTCTCAGTGGTTTTAATGGTTGTTTGTTTAACTTTCTTAGTTTAACTACCATTTTCTTTGGTTTTGAAAAGTTTTGGGAACCTTCTTAACTTGTGGGACCCTTTGGGGGTTCTTATTGCAATTTTGTGTGAGCTTGGGATTTATTTTGATTTCCTAAAAATTGTGTTTTCATCCCATTTAACTTATATTGTTAATCCCTACAACTTTCATGTTGGACTCGTCCTCGTTTGAAACTCCTAAACCTGACTTTTCTCAATTTGAGGGCAAAACAGTCTTTTCACCCAAAATCTAGACGTGATTTTCAATGTCACCAAAACCCGCAAAATATATACTTTTTGGAAACTAGAAATTTCGTTGATCAACTTTGTCTCCTTCGTCGAAATCATTTGAGGCCTCGAAACTCATGTTTTTAGCCCGACAAATGTTTTAAGTGGTGGGACCCATCTCCCCTTTGTTATAAAAGGAACTCATCTCTTCTCTTCTCTTCTTCCTTGCCCTAATCACTATTCCAAGAGAAGAATCCCAGCAGCCATGGTTCCTTCCATCCCTTTCTTGCTTTCTCCATCTCATAGCACCACCAAACCATTGCCAAACCAAGATTGGACTCTACCATCTTCATCCTCATCTCAAGAGCTACCCTTGGACACCATTTTTGAAGAAAACCAAGGTTTTCAAGATTTCCTTTGAGCAACCTCTTGCTTTTTGAAGAACTTCCAACTAAGGGATCCTTGTAATCTTTTGGATTTGTATTCTCCTAACCTTTGAGAAGCTTTTTTTTGATTATTGGAGGTTTTCCTTTTGTTTTGATTTGGTTTTGATATTCGGGCTTGTATTTGGGGTTTTGTGTAGATTTGGTGTTTATATCTTGGAGAAGTGATTAGTGGTTGATTTGCATTAGCTTAGACCTAAGGCAAGTGGATGAAATGATTTATTTTCATTAATCATATTTTTATGCAAATGATTAGCTTTCATTAATGATTTTTCATTACTTAAGCTTGGTTCATTCATGCTTTTTTTGAGATTTCAAATGCACTAATTAGTGTACTTTCTAGCATATTACTCTCTTGAAAATGACATCTTGAATGTATAAGTCCTAATTGATTTTATATTATGGATTTCTTATGGTTGAATGTGAATGGGATGAAGAGGTTGGGTTCATTTTGTGAAAGGATCTCTTGGAGTTTCGAATGATTTTCAAGAAGAACATGATTGGTTTTGTCATTCCATTAATGTTTTGCTTACTTGCTTTTAATGTGAAATAAATGTCCTTGAAAGTGGTTGATTAGCCAAGTATTGCCTTAAAATGTGATTATAGCTTTTGTTTTTATCTCTTGTCTAAGACTTGAATGAATCTATGTGGTTATGGTTATTCTCCTTCTCTTTGTGATTTACTGTGGAAAAGAATGAAGATAGTATTGAGGTGCTTTCATGCCCTCTAATGATGTGGAAATGGAACCTCAAAAATGGGTTTTAGTATGAAGAGAAGAAGGCAGAGCAGAACTGTCCCGGAACTGGTTCTGGACAGTTCGTTCGAGCGAACTGATACTTCGCTCAAGCGAATTGCCCAGAAAAGGGTTCGTCCCACTCCAGAGAGCTGTTCTCTCGAGCGAACCCTCCCAAAAACCATTCCAAAGCTCCTCCGCTCGAGCGAACTGTAATGTCAGCTCGAGCGATGGGTGCTGATTCACTGGGGACATGTTTGGAGCTGGAGTAAAACATTTATATGATTGTGAGAGGTTCATGGGGAGCCCCGTTGTGTCGGAAGATTTATTAAGTGATTTATGAAGCCCGGATGAGAAAGAAACCATAATCACAAGGTATCCATTGGAGTTTTGGAAAATCGCCAAAGTGTATAAGGAGCCCGGAATGTCTCCAAACTTCAAGAGTATCAAGCATTTTCTGAAAACGACATACGGGACCCCTATCCACCTCGAATTAGTTTTGAACCCCGATGTCTATACTGGAATCTCAAAAGGCTAATTGCATTGCTTTGTTCCCGAAGTTTTTATGTTCATTCCCGAAAACATTGAACTGCATTTAGCATTTTGTTAGCCCGGCCATGCCTTGCCCGATATAAAAGGAGATTTGTGCCTTCGAGCGCCCCAATTGAATGTAAGAACTTGGAAGGTATTGAATGGAGTCCGGATGAAGAGAAACCCCATTATGAAGATTTGTCGAGGATCCTTAGACTCGTCAATGTGCATAGGGATCCGAGATGTCCTTAATCCTCATGGAGTACCAAGTATATGCCAAATTAGACATACGGGACCCTATTCACATCGACTTAAATCTAGGACCCTCAATGTTTGGCCCGGAAAATTATAGAAATCCATTATGTCTTATTTAAACTTGAATTTCACTTATACACTTTCAATCTCATATTGTATGACTAGACTTGCCCCGAAGGTATTGAGATTTATGTTTCTTTTTAGCATGTTGCTAACCCGTTTATGCCCGACCCGATACAGACATGTTTTGTGCCTATGGATACCCCGTCCCGTCATATGTATTTATTTGACCTGATTTCTTGTATATGACCCCTGAGAATAAAACCTTGAGGCAATATGGGGCCAGAGCTTTGTAGTGCGAGCCCATGAGCCAAAAGAGAACATGCATACATGTATTTGTTTGTTTACTTACATATAACCTATGAGTCGGCACCACTAAGCTTGGATGACCTTGTTGGTCTGATCTACCGACTTGGAGATCCCATCTTGTCCCGCCAGCTGCAGCTTGGATCCCGTTACCCGATTTATTAACCGTGGTCTTGTCCCGATACCGCAGATTGCTACTGTGGTTCCTGATGCCAGGCTCGCTACCGTGGTCATGTCCCATATATAGTATATGTATATGTATATGTAAATTTCGTTGTTCCTCCTCACTTCGGTGACTGAGGTCAACGCCTTGATATGCTTGCTCTATCACTTCAGTGATAGAGGATTTAGCTTTATGTGGTTGCCATCTTGATAGTTCCTGATCCTTGATACCCACACTGCTTTATATTGATCATGTCTTTTTTTAATAAATGTTCATTATTTATACATGCTTTAAATGAGTTTCCGGTTTGTGAAATGTTCATGTTTTATACATGTTTTAAAGGAGTACATGTTTTGTCAAATATTCATGTTTCACACCCGTATTATATGAATACAGGATTTTGTCAGATATTCATGATTTCCGATACATTTTTAACTATGTACAACTTTGATCAGACAACATAATTTATTACATGTTTTATCGTTCAGTATATTGTTTATATCTTTTCACCCACCTGTCAGACCGTCGTGTCTGACCCACTACTTTGGTACTCAGGTTCAGACTTCTTCACCCGAGATGAGTGCACGTGTTGGCTGTGGAGCCATGAGCTTATAGGTGGTTTGTCGGCTATGTCATGTAGACATTGAGCTTGACATCGTATTACGTCACATATGGGGTAGTGATCATTAGCTTGTTTTTGTATGGCTTCTATTAGCCTTTTTGCTTGGGATTTTAATTAATAAACATTGTTATTTGTAACTAGAACATATTTGGGAATGTAATACATGTTACTGTCAGCTCTATACTTTTATTGTAATGGTTTATTCCAGTCTGAGATGGATCATTGATAAGATGACTTTGTGCTTGGGTTGAGTGCGGTATGGAATCCAATGACCACGGACTCCGAGTCGCAACACCACGAAAGCTTCCACTAAATATTCAAAGGATGTTGGAATTTGTAATCCTCACACACGCGAATCTTGGGAGAAACATAATTATTACTTCACGGACCCCGGGTTTGGGGTCGTGACACCCTCGGAATTAGGGGGTTGATCCTTCTCATTTGCTTAAGACGTCTGTGTAGCAACATTGCCGTCCTCAATGATTGCGTTGCACGGAGCATTTTTCGGGAACAAGCCCTAAACAACACCCAGCAACTTTTCTTCCCTGTTGAGTAATTTATCGGTCCAGACATCACCTATGAGGTCTGGTATCTGGGACCAGTTCACCGAGATTTTATTGAAGAGGACTTCATCGGCTGGTGTTTCTTCAGGATGATCGGTGGGAAGAGGTGTGAGTTCTGATGTCATAGTTTCAGGGGACGAAGGCTGAGTAGGTGATATCTTAGTGGAAGTCACCTGGGAAGATGTAGCTCCAAAAGATATACTACCAGATGTAGTCTGAGAGTATGTGCCTTCGGCAGATGAAGCTTCAGAGGAACCATCATCTTGAGCTAACGCATTGCTAGTTGCCCCGACAGGAGATGCCCACTGCGTAGCTTCATTTCTTAGCTGTGGTGGCATGAAATCACCAAGGGTGAATTTTTTAGATGCTCTTGAAGTCTTGGGAACGGACTCTTCTGTTACCCCCAGTGAAGCAGTAAAAGAGGTTTCTGCCTTTTCAGGGACTTTTTGTTTTGGTTGAGCTTTCTCCTGCTCTCTAAGCTTCAAGAGTTGTTTTCTGGCTTGCCTTCAATGTTGAGCAACCGGCTTTGTTTTGACGATCTCCCAATTTTCATCTTCAAGGAGATTGGGATGCACCCATATAAGCTGTCCGTCTGGTGTAGGATAAGGAACTAACTCTTGGGACGTTTCAATCATTTTTATCACCTTGAAGAAAGTAGTGATCTTAGCATTTGGTGACTTTGAAGTATGTCCACATGACACCATGTTGACGGAGGCAGACCCATAGTTTTTGTCAAAGGTGATGACTCTGTTTTTCCACATCTCATTGATCTTGTCTCTCACAATGAAGCATCGATTGAGAGGATGTGAGACCATCTAGTGGTATGGACAATACCGAGGATCATTGGTTTTGCCAACATCTCCCTATCTTTTGGGGTCCGGCAAGGTGGGTTTTCCATTTGCTAAAAGAGCCCCAAAGATTTCTTCAATATCTTTATCGAACGGGTATTTTTTTCTCTACTCGTTCTTTGAAGGCCTCAAAGAATTCAATTTTCTTACCTGCATCTTTATTTTCAATTTTCTTTGGCTGCTAAGGAGCTTACTTGGTTTGCACATTAAGAACCTCCTTATTCTTTGGTTTTGAGGTTGTAATGGTAGTCGGCTCTTTTTTCGATATTTTTTACTGTTGAGGTTTTTTATCACTATTTCAGCTTCCATATATGCTTATAGGAGTTGTCCCAGGTTCTTTGATTTATTGCCGATGATCATGGAGTAGATCTTTGCTCTCATGTTGTTACGGCAGATGTCGACCAGCGACGCTTGTGGTAGTACATCTGAGCACTTGTATGCCATCGCCTTCCACTTGCAAATGAAGTCGTATGTTGACTCATTCTCTCTCAGTTTTAAGCTGCAGAGATGCGCCATAGTAACAGGATGATCCTCACCTTTGAAATGGGTCAGGTAGCATATCTCAAGCATGTTCCAGTTTTGAATGGAATTCTCCGGCAGAGTGGAGTACCAATCAAAAGCCGTACTTTTTAGGGTACTTGCAAAGAGACGGATCTTGAGGGCATCTTTGTAAGACCCCGACCCGAGTGACCTCGATTAGTACTATTTTGTTGCGTGTTAGTGCTAAGCTCGATTAGTGATTTTTGACTAAGCTTGGACTAGAATAGCTCTTTTATGATTTTGGGAGAGTTTTAGTGCTTTGTGTGGGTGGGACCCTTTGGGGGTTCCCCTTTTGGTTGGTTTTATTTTTGTGTGGGGGATTGTTCGTATTACAGTGATTTGCAATTATATTCCGTTTTACTCGTCTTGTTAATCCCTACAACTTTCGTGTTGATCCCGTACCCGTTCGGAACCCCAAAACCCGATTTTTCTTGCATTGAGGGCAAAACAGTCATTATACATGAAATCTGTACCCAAAAGTCGACATCCTCAAAACCCGCGAAACATATACTTTTTGGAAACTAGATATTTCGACGATCACTTTTCTCTTCTTCGTCTATTTCGTCCGAGGTCCCGATAATAGTGATTTCAGCCCAAAGAGTTTCTAGATGGTGGAGCCCACTCCAAATAGCTTTAAGTAGAGAACCCTTCTTCCATTTCCTTTTTCCAGCCCAAGCACAAGAGAAACCTAGGGTTTTCTTTCCCCCTTTTTCTTCTTCTTCTTGCTTCTCCATCATCAAGCACCACCCCACCTTACTCAATCAAGGAATGGAGATCTCAACCTTCTTCCCCTCCTTGCAAGCTTCTCTTTGATACCATTTGAGAGAGGAAGCCACCCATTTTAGACCCTCATTGAGCTCACCTCATCTATTTGAAGAACCTACAAGTAAGCTTCCTCCCTAATCTCTTAGATTCTTGTTCTTCTAGTCTTAGGAGAGCTCTATCTTCTTTGTTGAGAGCTATCTCTTCTTGTTTCTTGGTTTGACCCATTTTAGGGTTTGGATTTGGGGGTTTTGGTGTAGATAGCATTCTTGGCTTGGAGGAAGAGATTATAGCTTGATTTTCTTGCATAGAGAACCTTGAGGCAAGTGGATGATTTGATATTTACATGTTTTATGAGAAATGTGGTTTCCTATTTCATACATTGATGTTTCACATTTTCACTATTCATGTTTTCTTATGATTCACCTTGATCTAGAAATGCATATTGTTAGTCTATTCCTTTCTTGTTCATATTAAAAATGTCATAGCCTTTGATTGAAAATTTAATTTATGATTGGAATGGATTTCTTTGGTTGATTGCGAATGGAAGGGAAGGATTTGAGGGAAGATTGGATGAGATTGCATGTGGATGGAAAGGGGTTGATTGGGGTGATTGTATTGGTAGATTTAATGGGCTTGAATGAGGTTTTGAAACCCTCAAAATGTACAAGGAAGGGTGCCCAGGTCGTATGTGAATAAGGGAAGAAAGGCAGCAGAAATCTGACTCGAAACTGACCTGACCGTGTGCGTCGGTCATCTGTCGGTCAGCTGTCGGCTGACCGAAGTCTCCACTTCGGTCGACCGACAGCTAACCGAGTTCTGTCGGTCTCAATTCCAGAGACGAGTTTTCGATCAGATTTCCAGCAGGACATCTGTCGGTCAGCTGTCGGCTGACCGAACTCCCTGTTCGGTCGACCGAAAGCCAACCGACAACCTGTCGGCTCAAATAACAGCAAGCTGCAATTTTGCCAAAATCTGTGTCAGTCATCTGTCGGCTGACCGAGACCTCAACGTCGGTCGACCGACATACACCTGTCGGCTAGCCGACACACCCACCTCGGCCGACCGACAGACAACTGACGAACTGATCAAACCCCAATCTGAATCAATTCTTTTGGAGGAGTCATATGGTAGAAGAAGTTCCTTTATGACCATGTGTTTAGATCTTTTAAATTTGTCAATGTGTATAAGGCCCCGGAATGTTTTCAAATCTTAAAAGAGTACCAAATGTATATCAACCTAACATACGGGACCCTATTTACATTGATTCAAATCTTGGACCTTCAACACTTAGCCCGGAGAATATGAGAAGATCCATTCATACTTTAATGCGAACCGAATTTCACTTGTGCATTTTAAATCCCGTGTGTTATGACTAGACTTGCCGACAGTATTGAAACTCATGTTTTTTTTAGCATAGTTGCTAGCCCGTACATGCCCGACCGATACAGTTAGGTTTTTGTACTTATGAGCACCCCGTTTCGTCATATGTATTTGTTTTGTTTTCCCGCTTGTGACCCATGCGTCGGCACCACTAAGCTTGGATAACCTTGTCAGTCTGATCCACTGACTTGGAGATTCCCCCTCCCGTCCCGCCAGCTGCAGTTTGGATCCCGATACCCGGTTTATTAACTGTGGTCCCGTCCCGATACCCGGCTCGCTCCCGTGGCTCCCGATATCCGGTTCGCTACCGTGATTCCCGATACCCGGTTTGCTACCGCGGTCCCGCCCCGTATTATTGTATATGTATATGTAACTTGGTTGCACCTCCTCACTTCGGTGACCGAGGCCAACACCCGATACTCACGTCACTTCGGTGATAGAGGATTTAGCTTCTTGTGGATGCCATCTTGATTGTTTCCAGATTCCCTTGGTTACCTTACATGTTTTATTACTGCATGTGTGTTTTCAATGAAATGATTAATTTACTTTTGAAAGCCATTGTTTAAACAGGTTTGCATGTTTTCCAAGGTAAAGGTCTTATTTATTAAATGTTTATATCTTTTCATCTACTTGCCAGACCGTCGTGTCTGACCCCTTTTGCTTTGGTACTCAGGTCCCGTTGTTGGTTTCCCCGAGGAGGAGCCAGAGGAGGCGGTCGGAGAACCGCAGCCGCTAGTTGAGTGGCGTGCTGACGATGTTATGTAAACATCGGGCTGCAGAGTTGCGAAACATTTTGGGGAATTGCTTGGATAGTTTTATGGTGGTTATTGTTTTGTACATTGGCCTTGTTGGCCTCTATTTTTGGGAATTGTAATTAACTGATCTTCTGATTAAACTTGAATATGTACTCTTGGGTTAAGCTTTAGGACATTGCTCATTCTGATACTCGTATTCAAATGTAATCAGCCTTGATATTTTGGGAAATCAAATGCATGCATGATTTACCATACGCTTCCGCAATTATTACTATATGACTATGTGTGTTGGAATATCCTCACCGCGGACACCTGTGGGAAATCACGTGCACGGGAAATGTGTATTCTTTTATTAACCCGTGTACGCTTGATCATAAACATACTTTTAATTATTGTCATCTTTCCCATATGATCACAACTATTGGCTTCATCTAAATCAGTCCCGATCCCGGATTTGGTTCCCGAACCCGGTCTGGGGTCGCGACAATCTTGATCTGCAATAGCTCCTGTTAGGATCTTGAAATTGATGACGTGCTGTTTGGCTGAACCTTTCCCCATGTATGTTTGGAGAGTGGGTTGTTTGAATTTTGCAGGAAATGAGACCGAATCCATCCATAAAGGATAAGGTGGCTTGATCCCATGCTCCTTTAGAGTATCCTCTTCTTTTGCTTTGGCGAGGATATCATCCACGTCCTTTTTGGTGAGGGTAAGGTTGCAAGTTATGAAGAGTCGAGGGCCTGTGGGATATAGATGTGTGACTAAGCTTGCTAGGTGGGATGCCCAGCTCTTCAAGTGCCGAAGTAAAGATGAGGTTGAGTGTAGAACTTGGGTCAATCTGGACTCTGTGTATTACCATCTCTTTGACGTACCGTGTGAAGTACAAGGGTCAGTTGTGCTTTGTCTCGCCTAGCAGGAGGTCATTCTTAATGAAGGCGATGGTTGTACTTGCTGCTTTCTGAGCTGAGAGGCATTCAGTGCCTGATCCCTCGATTTTCTTCTTTTCTCCCTTTGAGGAAGTGTTTGATTTTTTGATCATATAGTCCATTTCGATTTGTAGGACTTGTGGGGCATGTTTGTCAACATCCGCATTCAGTCTTTGCAGTTCTGAAATGAGATTATCACAGTGTGTGGAGACATTCGTAATAAGTCAAGGATGTGCAGTCGTGCAGGTATGTGTTTGAAGTGCTCAATCAAGTCGTACTTGAAAGCCTCCTTGGGGCCTGCATTTTCATTATTGTTGCCACTTGGGGCGTTTACAACTTGCTTTCCCGAAGGATTTACATAAGAAGAAGTAGGTTGGTTGTAATTTTTATGGCAATCCCGGCCAGAGCGGGTACCTCTACCAACTTCAAGTGCTTCTGGAGAAGGGTCTTCGTTTGGAGGATGGTCCTCGGAATCAGGGGGTTGATCCTTCTCATTTGCTTGAGACGTTTATGTAGCAGCATTGCCGTCCTCAATGATTGCGTTGAACGGAGCATTTTCCGGGGACTAGTCCTAAACAACACCCAGTAACTTTTCTTCCTTGTTGAGTAATTTATCAGTCCAGACATCACCTATGAGGTCGGGTATCCGGGACTAGTTGACCAGGTTTTCATTGAAGAGGACTTCATCAGCTGGAGTTTTTTTTGGATGATCGATCGGAAGATGTGTGAGTTCTGACGTCACAGTTTCAGGGGACGAAGGTTGAGAAGGTGATATCTCAGTGGAAGTCACCTGAGAAGATGTAGCTCAGGAAGATATACTACCAGATGTAGTCTGAGAGTATGTGTCTTCGGCAGATGAAGCTTCAGAGGCACTATCATCCTGAGCTATCACATTGCTGGTTGCCCCGATAGGAGATGCCCCCAGAATAGACTGTTGGAAATCGGACTCATCCTCCGATGTAAGAGGATCATCGATCCAGCAGCTTTCTTCATTTTCCAAGATTACCGGAGGAGGTATTTATAAATCTTCAAGGACTTCCGGCATTGGATTTTGATTGTGATGAAGGTGATTGTTGATGCGATCCAGCTCTTGCTCTATGGCAAGACGCTGCAAGATCCTCACATATTCTTCATGGTCAGGTATGGGAGCCAAATCTTCTTCGTCATCTGCTCCTTGTGGTTCATCAATGTTGGCTTCTACTTGAGCATTGGCAGGTGCTGGATTGACAATATTTTCTTGAACAACCTTTTGGTCTTCTTCATCATTAGACCAGGATCCTTGTGGCAGTAAGGGATTATACCAGATTATTGGAATAAGGTGAGATTCAGGAATCCATTCTTCGTCGGAGAGGTATTCTCCTGTTTCAAGGGATTTCTCCCACTCGTCGGCGTCACTGGCAGTGTCACTGGACTCGTATCCATCCATGGAGAATCCAATTACCGAGTTGCAAGAATATGATGCCCCTGCGTAGCTTCATTTCTTAGCTATGGTGGCATGAAATCATCAAGGGTGAATTTTCTTGTCGCCCTTGAAGTCTTGGGAACAGACTCTTTTGTTGCCCCTAGTGAACCAGTATATGAGGTCTCTGTCTTTTCAGGGACTTCTAGTTTTGGTTAAGCTTTCTCCTGTTGTCTAAGCTTGTGGAGTTATCTCCTGGCTTGCCTTCACTGTAGAGCAGTCAGCTTTGTTTTGAAGATCTCCCAGTTTTCATCTTCAAGGAGATCGGGATGCACCCATTGATGGACCCGAAAGGAATCTTTCGTCCTCTCCTTCCGCACCCTGGGGGCTGACCTGGGTCTCGGTGGAGGAGGGAAAATCTCAGGCATCAACATTTTTTGTACGGGTATGCCAGATTTACTTTCTACTTGGAATTTGGAATGGTGATAATCCAGAGATTTACCTTCACAAGTGGAAAGGAAATCAATCCTTTTTTCTAACTTTTCAAATTGCATAAATATTAAGAAAATAGACAAGTTTGTTTTTTTTGAGAATTCCGTAGGAGGCGTTTTTTTATTTGTTTGTCGTGAAAGGCGATTTTACAAAACTCATCAAATGTGAAAGACAAGAATTGTGATTTCTTTTTGTCTCTTTAAGAAATATAAACTACAATAGAAAAGTAAGAAAAGGGATCTAACTTCTCAGGAGATTGTAGGGACACGTTGAGATCGACGGTCGCAAGTCATGTATGGGCTTCGCCATCGTCCTTCAAATGAGAACATGTGATGTTTTGATTCTTTGGCTTGGCTCCTAACCTTGGTTTTTTAAAGGACAAGGACCAAGAGGAGGTCCTATATCCAATGAAAAACCAAGTAAACGGGCTGAAAAACCACGTTTAGGCCATGTTGGAGAAGGAGGTGACCTTGCGGGGGGGGTGGCCCCCCATGGGACGTTGATCACCATGTGGTGCTTCCGGGAGCAAAGTAGCAGAACTTCATCTCTCTCTTGGATTTTCTGGATTTTCAGAGCTTGCACTTGGGATCTATTTTCATCATGCATTTTTCTTGGAATGGACCTCCTTTTATAGGCTTTTAGTAGCCATGAGGTGTTTATTGGCATTGATGGCCATGATGAAAGAATTGATGCGGAGTTACAAGTTGATTTTGTAACTCCTTTTTCATGGCTTGTGATTGGCCGATGAAGGTAGTGGGCATTTAATCACCTTTATGCTTCATGATGATGGGAGTTTCATGGGTTTAATGCCATGATTGCTTGGATTTGTAACTCCCAAATGCTTGAATCTGATTGGGCTGTCCAAAATAATGAGTTAATGACCGCATTAAGTTGTCATAAACGGGTCAATTAACGTCAATAAGTGGTCGCCAAGGCATGTGAAGAGTTGCTGGCCGCGCTGCGCCTTTTAAGATTCTTCTTGCGATCATCACAGGTGGATCCACGCATTGTTTGATGTCGGATTGCGATGCAATTTCAGACATTGATTGATGTTGGTGGGCTGGTGACATCTGTCTTGTCGATATCACGATCGGTCGGACAGAAAGTGTATTTTCTTGGTCAGCCGATCGGCGATCTTGGAGCGATCGGTGATGATTTCATGCTTTCGATGGCGGATCTGAGATGTCGGTGAAGATCAGTCGTTTTCAAGCATCAAACATTGGATTTTCAGAAAATCACAGAGGCAGGAACACCCGAAACGCGAAAAGGATCGAAAAACGGACGTTTTGGTACAAAATCCGGCGACCCGGATTTGCAGGGTCGCCGGCGACCTTAGGGTTTTTTGCCCTTTGGTCGCCGAGCTTCGTTTTCTGCCGATTTTGCGTCTTTTTCATTCCTTTTTTCTTCTGTATTTTCTTGACATTTTTCCTCAATTATTGACTTCATTTTCTTGGAGAAAACTTGACGAGAACCCGCGCGAAATCGGAGCACACAGTTTCACATTTTTCGGGAAAGCCGAAGACTTTGTAGCCGATTTTCCGTCAAGAGTCGAAACTAGGTCAAACGATGTCGGAATGACCTGAAAATTGAGGTGAAGCTTCTTGAGCTGTGGATAGGACCAACCATGGGCTTTTATTTGAGTTTTGAAGCCGTTTGGGGTCCCATCGATGCTTGACTTGATTTTGCTGCGGGGAAAATGCCGAGCTTTGATATGTGGTCAAACGATGTCCGATTAACCTGAAATTTGACGAGGAGCCTATTGGAGTCATTTTGAGACGTTCCATGGGTTGCTCCGCTGCCGGTAGGCTTGATTTTCTCTCGGAGCATCGAAACCTGGTCAAACGTTGTCGGAATGACCTGAAACTCGACGTGCAGCCTTTTGGAGGCATGTTGAAGCCACTCACGTATTTTTTTTGATGAGTGATGGCTTCTATGGTTCCCGCCGCCGGGAGGCTTGATTTTGGTGCTTGAGCGTTGATAGAGGGTCAAACATTGTCGGTTTGACTTGAAATTTGGCATGGAGCCCTTTGAAGATATTCTGGAGTCATCCGTAGGCTCTGATCGAAGTTTTGGTGTCTTCGATGATGTCGCCGCCGAGAGCGCTTGTTTAGCTGTCGGAGTAGTGAAGTTGGGCCAAACGATGTCGGAATGGCCCGAAACCTCAGGTGTACCCCTCTTTTAGCTGTCTTGAAGGATCTCTCAGTTTCTGTCTGATTCTGACAAAATCTGATGCTTGAAGTAGCCTTGCCTGTTTTGTAACAAGATGCAGCTTCACGAGGCTTCTTGATGTTGAGGAGACATAGTGACTTTTTTGGTGTCAACAAATGCCCCCTCGAGGTACAGCGATGAGTAGCTTTTTGGAGTCGATGTGCCTCGAAGAGAAACTTGGAGGAGAGATTCTAACTTGACCAAGAGTCTTGAGCATTTTTTTTTTCCGAATAGCCTTCTAAGTTTCCGGGGGATTTTATGGTAGTGAGAGGGATCACGTACCATCTCAAGGCAAAGTTTTGAAAATGACATGGGGTATTTGGATTTTGGGTTTTTGATTTTGGTTTTTGATCTTGTGACCTAACAAGCTGTATGTGGCAAGTTAAGGGGTCAGGGTTTGATTTTGATTTTGACCTTGTGACCCAACAAGCTGTATGTGGCAGGTTGGGGGGTCAGATTTGGGTTTTTGGTTTTGTGAAATGTCAATTTCAAGATTTTGGCTCAATTTGGTTCATGAGGTTGGACGGTTTGATTTTTGGAAACTCATGAGGCTTTCTTTTCTCTGTTTTTTTTTTTTTTTTTTTTTTATGGTCCCATCAACTCAAAAGAGGCATGGGACTTTTTTGCTCTTTTTTCTTTTTTGTTTTTTGTTTTTGCTCTTGGTAAGAAGAATATTTTGACTAAAAGCCACTTTTAGTGCCTAGGTGGTCAAACCTGGCTCATATGGGCTAACCCATGGGACCTTAGGCTTTGGAGATGGCCTAGATCTCATATGGTGTCATTTTTGTAAAGAATATCTAAAAATATCTCTTTTGTGTAGAGAATATCTAAAAATATCTTTACTTGGAGAGAATTTCTCAAGTTTCCTCCTTTTATGGAAAGATTCTCTCAAAATATCTTTCTTTTTGGAAAGTAGCTAAATCTTAGCACTTACCTCCTTTCTTTTCTCCTTGTTTCCTCTTTTGGCTTGCTCTCTTCTATAAAAGCAAGAGGGTTGTTTCTTTTGCTCCATTGCTTTCTTTTTGCAAGAAATCTTCAAGAGTGCTCTCCAAGATAAGAAGTGCTTTTGCTCCAAGGGCTCCAAGCTTTTCTTCTTCTTCTCCATCAATGGCTTCAAGTAAGTTTTCTTCCTCCTCAAGAATCTCCATTGTAGAAGTAGCTTCTTCATTTTTTTTTCTCTTCTTTTTTTTTCTTTAAGCACGTTTTTCTTTTCTTTCTTTTTTTTTTTCGTGCTTCTTCTCCTTTCTTTTTTTTCTCTTTTTTTTTTCTTTTCTTTTTTTTTTCTTTAAGCACGTTTTTCTTTTCTTTCTTTTTTTCCGTGCTTCTCTTCTTTTTTTTTTTTTTTGCTGCGATTTCTTTTTCTCTCTTTTTTTTTTCTTTTCTTTGTTTGCTCACCATGATAATGAGGCTATGCAATTTCAATATGTATGCATTTTTTTTTATTTGATGCATCAAGATAGAAGGCTATTCTCTAGGTCAAGCCAACATGATTTTTGACTTGGACAAAGTTTGATTGGTTTTGACCAAATTGGGTTGTAATTGGTCAAACTTTGGTCAAGGTTTTCCTAGCATCTAATGCATGATGATATTTTTTTTATGCATGATTTTGTAAATGGATTTGGAAGTATGATGATGCATACCTGAAAATCTTTTGCAAGTATCGGGATTTTGAGCTCGCAGCGATGTTGAGCTCTTTCTCGGTCTTGCTGGATTTTGAGAAAGTTTGCAATTTTTGGATTCTGAAGCTCGCAGCAATGTTGAGCTCTTTTCCAGATTTTGCGAAAGTTTTGATGAGATTGGCTTGTTCTCGCAGCGATGTTGAGTTCGAACATTTTTTGAGAATTCTCCACTGACTATGAGCTCGCAGCGATGTTGAGCTCATCTTCAGGCTTCCTGTCTTTTTCGGAGTATTTTCCTTTTTGTTGGAATTGCCCCGGAACCATGTCAAAATTTTGCTAGAATTTTTTGTAGCAGAATTCTGTCATTTTGATGTTGATTGATCTTTTCTCTTCCATCTTTTACAGGTAGTTCTTCTAGAACGAACAAGGGTAAAGGTCCTGTTACTGACGCACCTCGTCGGTCTGCTAGATCTTCCAATGCGGCTGTTCAGCAGGCTTGAGAGAAGGTCCAGTTTGTGGAGAAGAACTTGGAAGAATGCGATTCCCTCAATCGTGATGAGATGAGACAGTGATTGGTCGCTCTCAAAGATGAGGAATTCTATAAGATCATGGTAAGCAGTCGTCCTTGGGTTACAGACGATCAGAGCGTTGTGCTCAAGCCTACCTTCTTCTTTGGTGATGCAGTCCCCGACGACTTGACATACCAAAGGAGATGTTTTCAGTTCTCTTACACAGCAGATGGTGAGGAGAGAACTATTTCTACCCGGTCGTCTTTCGATCGGACCATCTCGATCTTGAGCCTTTCTCCCACGTGCCCTAAGAAGGAAGATCCTCCGAGCTGGGTGAAGAGGACCAGTGTGATTAAGACCGGGATTTTTGTTGGCGGACCTTCCGGTTTTGCAAAGAAGCCACCTGTCCGTATGGACATGTTGATGCCAGCCAGTGGCTACCAAGGCTCTGATCATCCATCGGTTGATTTGAGATCGGTGGGCCTTGGCGTTTTTCGGGGTGACGGCAGCAATTGGGTGAAGCCTTTTTGACTTCGTGGTCGTTTCAGTGCTGACTCGAGCTGGGAGTCATGGACTAATCACACCCTGAGGATTGGCGAGGCCGTTCTTCGGGAGGTAGAGATCTTTGATGCGGTTCGCGCTTATCGGCAAACCGTCGTTTTCTCCGATGAGGCTTTCATGGCCATGCTAGAGTCATTCCTTCCACAAACCAACACCTTCATTGTGACGAATGGTGAGATTGGTTTTTCGTTGAAGGAACTGAGCGCCATCACCGGGTTGCCTATCCTCGGCAAACTCTATGAGGAGTTTATGCCTATTAACAACGTCCTTGAGGAGCAATCTGAGGAGTTTAGGCTTGTATACTTTCAACTCGTCGCCTTCTATGATTTTTTGAAGGAGAAGGAGGGCTTGAAAGTTAGATGCAGCAGTTGGAGAAGTTGCAGCTCCAACTTTTTTGACAGCGGGGATTCTTCTGATGGCATGGCCCAGGACGCTAGGGCTAAAGCATCAAGTTTGAAGAAGATCACTGCTATGCGAGAAGATTTGAAGAAGTTCTTCGCAAGCACGGATGCCATTTGTCCTGACATTGCGTTGCGGAGAGATCTCGCTGTGTACCTCACTTACTGGCTGGGTGAGGCTGTTTTTACTGGAGGAGATGGAACGCACATCAGGCCGCACTGTATTTTTCCGGCTTGTCAGATGGCGTTTGGAGAGCGGCTGGCTTTGGTACCTGCTCTTTACTCCTATTTGTGTACCGAACTGCAGGCTGCTGCTTTCCTGGTTCGGCTTGGGCTTCCCATGAACAGGGTATCTTCTGCCCACATCTTTTATTCGTGGTATGTATACCACTGTCCTAGCTTCCATTGTTTGGGAGTTGCACAGGACGAAGATCCCTTTATGATTCGTTTGGCTAGAGGAACAGCCGTTCCCGAATCACTTTTATCTGCCCGTTTGAGGATCCGACGATTTAGGGACGTCGAGATTGGGCAGTCTTCGGTGAAGCTTTCTCCGGGTTTGCGGAAGAAGGCTTTTGACTTTGGTGTCTCCCGTGATTCGACCAGGGCAGGGTCGGGAAGACACTATGCTTTGACAGACGCGGAGAAGAGATGGCTCTTCAACATACGGGTTGGTACGATGGTGTACCGCAGACATCTTTTCGTCGACAACCAACCGTATGTCCCTTCACGTTTTGCATTGCAGCTTGGCTTCTCTCAAGGCGTTGTTGGAGCGCCTTCGAGCATGGTGAAGCGTTTTGGAGGTCTGCAGGATGGGAGAAATGCATGGGCTTTTTATAGCGCTGAGGACACTATCGCCATGATTTCCTATCCTGAGTTGCCCACCTTCCGGACTGCTGGCTTCACAAAGTGGTTCGTGGAGAGCTTCTCAGTGTACCGGGGGCTTTCCAAGAAAGAGCTCGATGTCAAGCAATCTCCTGGGAAAAGTCTTGGCAAATCGGATGGTGTCCGTCGGGAGGAAGTTTTAGCCTTCCTTTCTAGAGAGAAGTATAAGATAGGCTTTCTCAATGAGCAGGACATCATCAGATCAGGAGCTACACAAGGGATTCCTGGTGAGGTCTTGAGACAGCTGGAGGAGGAGGAGGCCGAGATCGATGCTATGATACAAGCAGAGCATACGAAGGCTTCCATGGAGTCTACTGAGAAAAGTAGACCATCCAGTGAGGACTCTAGTGAGAGGCCTGATGTTGATAGTGGGGCAGGATCGTCGAGCAGATTGACCCGCCGAGGCAACAGGAGGAGAGGACAACGCCGTAACATGAGACGGCACGATAGTCCTTCTGATATTGAAGTTCCTCTCACCATTGCTGAGGAGTTGTCTGAGGATGCTGACGAGCCTCCGGAGAAGAGAAGCAGAGAAGAGGAGACAGCTGGTATGATCCTCTTTCTTTCCTTTGTTTCTTCTTTTTTTTTTCTTGTGAAAGATTTTGCTTTGATCCGCTGCCTCTTTTTTTTAGCAGAGGATGATGACCTGGTGATGCCTGAGGTTCCTGCCGATGAGGCGATGATGGATCCAGTCGTGGCATCTGAGGAAGAGCCCAGGGACTCTGGAGTGGTTCCAAAACCTTCACCTGGTATGATTTGCTTTGGCTTTTTTTTTTCTTGTTTGTGCTGTCATTTGCTAACATGTAGCTTTTGTTTTCTTGTCAGTTGACTTGCCAGAGGATTCTAACGATTTCGAGCCATCCATGGACGCAACTTTTGACGATGCTTCGGATGAGCTCAAAGAGGCAGAGAGTACTCCGCTGGTTGTCGAAGCAGGTATATTTGCAATAATAATCTTGATATATTTTTGACAAGATTATATTCATACCTTTTTGTCTTTTTCTTTTATAGATTGTGAAGCAGCAAGAGAGGTTCCTCCGTCTTCTTCAGAGCCAGAACAGGGGATACCTGCGGCTGATGCAGAAGTATGGGCTTCTTCTGCTTCCAATGAGTGGACTTCTTCTGTTGGAAAGAGTTTATTGATTACTCTTCGAATGGAGCATGACATGGGCAGTCGGGCATCAGAGCATGGCGAATCCTCATCTGCGCCGCACATTTAGTATGCAAAGAAGGTGTTGAAGACTATCTTGAGCTATGGGTTGAGACTCTCTCTTCAGGTCATTTAGAAGCTGGTTTTGGCATGGTCAAGCACGTGCAGGACATCCTTGCTGATAGCAAAGAAGTCGGTCTGGACATCGCAAGTGCCAAGGATTTTGTTGAGGAGATCATCACCTTGGGGGACAAATGGACTGAGACCAAGAGTTTCCCATTTGGTGACTTCTTTGATGAGATGTTCATAAAACCATCCAGCAGAGTCAAAGCTGAGCTGACTGAGGTCACAAAGACTCGGAGGCAGATCGTTTGGGAGAAGAACGTTACCGAGTTATCCATCATGGGGCTGAAGTAAGACTTGGACCGCCTTAATAAGGAGGTCGTCGAGGCCAGGCAGCGTCTTGATCTTTTAGAGGAAGAAGCTGCTGCCAAATGGACAGCCATTGTGGAGGCTCATGACAAGGAGGGGACTCTCATTCGCCAGGTTGAGGAAGCTGAAGGTAATGTCCAGAGGAAGACTCAGGAGCATGAGTAATGGCAGGTCCTCTGGGAAGAACTTCCTCATGCTGCAGATGGGTCACGGCATTCGGCCGCGTTTTATGGGGACATTTTGAAGAAGCGTGGCCTAAAAACTTTGGAAGTTAAGGCCAAGGGTCTGCTTGAGGAGTTGAACCTTTGGTTGAAGACCATGTCGGATTGAGCTCCTAAGTCGTAACAAACTCTTTTTCCTTCTTCTTTTTTTTTTGGTACCTCCATGTATAAACAGTTTTGGTACTATATTTTTTTGTATCCCCTTCCTTTCACTTAAATCATTGATGAAAACAATTTTGAGCAAAAGTTGATGGGAATGTTTGTTTAAGAATTTGATCAAAAGGTTGTCATTTTGTGAAAATCTTTTGTTAAATGATTGTTTTGGGCATGAAAGCCAATTTTGTGGCGAAAAGCCTGGTTTTTTATGGTTTGAAAACCGAAATTTTGAAGGGCATGAAAGCCTAATTTTGTATGTGGCATGGGAGCCAAATTTTGTTTATGGCATGAGAGCCAAAATTTTTGTTTGTGGCATGAGAGCCAAAGTTTTTTGTTTGTGGCATGAGAGCCAAAGTTTTTTTGATGGCGTGAAAGCCGATTTTTTTGGAATGGCATAGGAGCCGAATTTTTTTTTGTTTGTGGCGTGAGAGCCAAAGTTTTTTGGATGGCGTGAAAGCCGATTTTTTTTGGATGGCATAGGAGTCGAATTTTGTTTTGTTTGTGGCATGAGAGCCAAAGTTTTTGTATGGCATGAAAGCCGATTTTGGCGTTTATAGCCGACTTTTGGCGTTTATAGCCGATTTTTGGTGTTTATAGCTGAGTTTTGGCGTTTATAGCCGAATTTTGTTTTGTTTTGTTTTGGCATTTATAACCGAATTTTGGCATTTATAGCCAAATTTTGGCATTTATAGCCGACTTTTGGCGTTTATAGCCGATTTTTGGTGTTTATAGCTGAGTTTTGGCGTTTATAGCCGAATTTTGTTTTGTTTTGTTTTGGCATTTATAGCCGAATTTTGGCATTTATAGCCAAATTTTGGCATTTATAGCCGATTTTTGGCGTTTATAGACGAATTTTTTTTTTGTTTTGGCATTTATAGCCGACTTTTGGCGTTTATAGCCGGATTTGGCGTTTATAGCCGAGTTTTTTGAAAACCAAGTTTTGTTTTGTTGACATGAAAGCCGATTTTGGCGTTTATAGCCGAATTTTTTTGTTTGTTTTGGCATTTATAGCCGAATTTTGGCGTTTATAGCCGGATTTTGGCGTTTATAGCCGAATTTTGGTTTTCAAAATGCAGGTATCGACTAAATGTTGCCTCCCCGCTGAATGGTCTTGCAAGTATCGATGGAATGTCGCTTCCTTGCTCATTCGGTTTGCGAGTATTGATGGAATATCACTTCCTCGCGAGCTCGGTTTTGCGAGTATCGATGGAATGTCGTTTCCTCGCAAATTGGGGTGCAAGTATCGACTAAGCGTCGCTTCCCTGCTTCTCCCAAAACTTTTGGTTTTGCGGGTACTGACTTGGTGTCGTTTCCCCGCGATTTTTGAAATTTGAGGTTTTCTCGAACCATTTGAAATTTGAATTGTGGATAGTAGCTGGAATATTGCGTCTCCACGATTTTTGAAATTTGGGTTGTGGATATCAACCGGTATGTTGCTTCTCCACGATTTTTGAAATTTGGGTTGTGGATATCAACCGGTATGTTGCTTCTCCACGATTTTTGAAATTTTGCAAGTATCGAATGGGGTTCGCTTCCTTGAGATTTTTGGGTTTTGGAAGTATCGAATTGGGTTCACATCCTTTCGATTTTTGGGTTTTGCGAGTATCGACTAAGTGTCGCTTCTCCATGGTTTCCAAAAACCAATTTTTTTTTTTGTTTAAAGACAAGAAGGTAATAAATTTTGACTTAAAACCATTTTGGTTGTAAAAACCGAGGCGGTCTAGGGTGAAAATTCCTAAGTCCCGATTTTTGTTTCAAACCATGAATTTTGGGTTCAAGGATCGAAATTTTGGTCAGGTCTGGGAAGAGGCTCCTAAACTTGGATTTTTGGATTTTGATTTTTTTTTTTTTTTGAACAATGAAACGATGAAAGTAAGCATTGTTTTGAAAGATTTTTTTTTTTTGGAAACTTCAACATAAAGATGAAAATTTCAAAATGGGTGGGTTTGACGAGCAAGTACCTTGGAAATAGGCTTTGGCTGTGTAGATATCGCTCTGACCAGTTTGAGGAAGTCTTCAAGGGTAGTACCGCTTTAAGAATTTTTGTCGAAGCGACCACGCCTTATTGTAGTAAGGTAGCAAATCAGGCTTCCTGACTTCATATTTCTGATTCATCTGGTTGACGATCAGTTGAGAGTCCCCAAAAGCTTCCAGCACGGTGATGCCGGATTCGAGGGCGAGTTCCAATCCTACAATCAGGGCTTGGTACACAGCTGCATTGTTTGAACATGGTTCCAGTAGCGAGAAGGCGTGTGGGGTCATGTATTTGTCGGGACTGACAAAGAGGATGCCAATTCCCGATATTTGCTTTCCCTTTTCATTTGTCCTGGTTGCACCGTCAAAGTACATGTCCCAGGAAGCATTCGATAAGGAAGTTTCCACGTTGTAGACAAATTCGTCTGGGAGATCATCCCTGAGTGGAGAATCTTTAGGCAATGGATGCTCTGCAAGGAAGTCTGCTAAAGTTGTCCTTTGATTGCTTTTTGTGGCACATACCTAATATCAAACTGTGATAGAATAATAGACCATTTTGCCAGTCGGGCATTGAGAGAACCTGCTTTTGTGACAAGGACCTTTAGGAGGTTGATCATCGAAATCAGGTAGACTGTGTTCGACAGCAGATAGTGACGCAACTTTTGTACAGCAAACATTACTGCAAGGCATTCTTTTTCGACTGGGGAGTAGCGATGCTCTGCACCTACCATCATGCGGCTAAGGTAATATAGAGCAGCTTCTTTTCCGTCGTCGTTTTCTTGTACGAGCAGAGCACCCAAAGAGTGGTCGAGAGCTCTTGTGTACAAGATAAATGGTTTTCCAGTTGTGGGGGCAGCCAGCACTGGAGGTTTGGTGAGGTATACTTTGATGTCTTGAAATGCATTTTGACATTCAGCATCTCAGACAAAATCGACGCCTTTCTTCATCAGGCGAGAGAATGGACGGCATTTCCCTAATAGATTGGAGATGAACTGTCGAATGTAGGCCAACCTTCCTTGAAGTCCTTTTAATTCTCTTAGGGTTCTGGGAGATGGCATTTCTAGGATAGCCTTGATTTTGGTAGGGTCAAGTTCTATTCCAGCTTTCCGTACTATGAATCCGAGAAACTTACCCGATGAGACACCGAAGAAGCACTTTAGTGGATTCATCCGCAATTTGTGTTTGCGAAGTCGGAGGAAGACTTCTCGAAGATCATCGAGATGGTCTTCTTTTCTTCTGCTTTTGATGGCGAGGTCGTCAACATAGCATTCGACCGTCTTGTGCTGCATATCTTGGAATATTTTCATCATAGCCCTCTGATATGTTGTACCTGCATTTTTCAGACCAAATGGCATGACAGTGTAGCAATACATGCCAAATGGTGTCCGAAATGATGTATGCCTTTCATCTTCAGGATGCATCTTTATCTGATTGTAGCCAGAGAATCCATCCATGAATGTCATTCGCTCGAACCCATAGGTGTTGTCAACCATCACCTCTGGTATGGGGAGCAGGAATTCATCTTTAGGACATGCATTATTCAGGTCTCTGTAGTCGATACAGACCCTTATTTACCCATTTTTCTTTGTCACGGGGGCGATGTTGGCCAACCATTCAGGATGCTGTTCCTCGCGGATGAAGCCAACGTTTTTGAGTTTCTGAACTTCTTGTTCAATTTTGTCCATCACGTCGGGACGGAATCTTCTTTGGCCTTGTTTGATAGGCTTGATTTCTTTTTGCAAGTTGAGCTTGTGGACCGCTACTTTGGTATCCAAGCCAGGTATTTCGGGATAAGACCATGCAAAGCAATCAATGAACTCACGAAGAAAAGAGATATACTCGGGTAACTCATCATCCTTTATATTCTTGCTTATGAATACAGGACGCGGGTTATCAGGTGTTCCCAAGTCTATCTGTTGAACAGGGTCTTCTGTCGGAAGGTTTGAAGGTGGTTCCTCCACAGTATTTTCGAAGGCTTCCAACTCAATAAGACCTTCTGGAGTGCCAGAGACATTTTCAGACCGAGGCCCATTTTCTTGAATGGTTGGCATCGCAGTCCGGTTTTGAGCATCGTAGCCCATTTTCTTCATGATAGCTTGTGCCATTGGACTATACAAGATAGCTGAGGCATACCTTCGTTTTGAAAAGGTTCAAGCAGAGAGTTCAGTGGAGATGCTCCTGATCTGTGGAAGTAAATCACTTTTTCTTCTGGCGAAGTTGCCGGAATAACAAAGGAAGCAGACGTAGGGTCTTCTATGTCTGCAGGTGTCTCCAATGGATTGAGAGCGGGCTGATCTCGCTGAGTATCAGCTTGGCTCGATGCTGTGTCATCTTCTGGCTCTGACTCTGAGTCTGTGTCATGCATAATAGACACAAAGGAGACAGTGAACTTGCCCCCAGCCTTCTGTTTTGTCTTCTCTACTTTGGTAGTGATTACCAAAGGCTTTGGAGATTTGAAAGAGACGACGAAGGGAGCTTGGCCACTTACTTCGAGTTTGGTGGAGGGTTTGTTTACCTCCGGTGATTGCTGAGGGGCCTTGCCTTTATCTTTCTGGAGATTGTCGGCAAAGTGAATTGTTTTTCCTCCTGTTCTTCTTTTCCATCTTTATACATTTGAGCATCTGCAAAATGGACATCTCTGCCTTTGAAGGGCTTTTTGTCTGCAAACACTCGATGCATCAAGCCATCGTTGCCAACGAACTTGATGCACTGATGTAGAGTTGAAGGGACGACACCTTTGTCATGTATCCAGGGGCGTCCAAGGAGTATATTGTAACATGAAGGGGTCTTTATCGCATACACGGTGACTTCAGAAATAAGATCACCGATTTGCAATTTGAACCTGATTTTGCCGATACTTTGAGCACTGCCGTCATATCCGAAGATGGATACGGACGTGTGACTCAGCTTGCTAGGTGGGATGCCCAGCTCTTCGAGTGTTGAAGTAGAAATGAGGTTGAGTGCAGATGGATCGATCTGAACTTTGTGTACTGGCATTTCTTTGACGTACCCCATAAAGTATAAGGGTCGGTTGTGCTTTATCTCGCCTAGCAGGAGGTCATCATTGTCGAAGGCAATTGTTGCACTTGCTGCTTTTTGTACCGAGAGGCATTCATTGCCTGGTCCCTCAGTTTTCTTCTTTTCTCCCTTTGGGGGAGTATTTGATTTTTTGACCCTGTAGTCCATTTCAATTTGTAGGACTTGTGGGGCGTGTTTGTCGACATCCGCATTCAGCCTTTGTAGTTCTGAAATGAGACTATCACGAGTTTGTGGAGACATTTGTAATAAGTCAAGGATGTGCAGACATGCAGGTATGTGTTTGAAGTGCTCAATTAAGTTGTACTTGAAAGCCTCCTTCGGGCCTGCATTTTCATTATTATTGCCACTTGGGGCGCTTACAACTTGCTTTCCCGAAGGATTTACATAAGAAGAAGAGGGTTTATTGTAATTTTTGTGGTAATCCCGGCCAGAACGGGTACCTCTACCAACTTCAAGAGCCTCTAGAGAAGGGTCTTCTTTTGGAAGACCGTTCTCAGGATCAACGGGTTGATCCTTTGCTGAAGACGTCTCTATAACTGCATTGGTGTCTTCAGTAATTGTGTTGCACGGAGTAATTTCCAGGAACAAGTCCTGAACAGCATCCGACAATGTTTCTGTATTAGTCTAGACATCGTCTATGAGATTGGGCATCTGGGACCAATCGACTGGGCTTTCAATGAAAAAGATTTCATTGGCAGGAGTTTCTTCAAGATGATCAATCGGGAGAGGCTTGAGTTCCGATGTCACAGCTTCAGGAGACGAGGGCTGAGAGGATGATATCTCAGTGGAAGTCACCTGAGAAGATGTAGCTCCAGATGATACATTACCGGTTGGGGTGTATGTGTCTTCGGAAGCTTCAGAGGCACTATCGTCTTGAGCTATCGCATTGCAGGTCATCCTGACAGGAGATGCCCTCAGTGCAGACTGTTGGGAATCGGACTCATCCTCAGATGTAAGAGGATCATCGATCCGATTGTTTTCTCCATTTTCAGGATGCACCCATATAGGTTGTCCATCTGATGTTGGATAGGGAACCAATTCTTGGGACGCTTGAGCCATTTTTATCACCTTGAATGAAGTAGTGATCTTCTCCTTTGGTGACTTTGAAGTTTGCCGACATGACACCATGTTGACAGAAGTGGAGCCATAGTTTTTGTCGAAAGTTATGACTCCGTTTTTCCACATCTCATTGATCTTCTCTATCACAACGAAGCATTGATTGAGAGGATGTAAGATCATCTGATGGTATGGACAGTATCGGGGATCATTGGTTTTGCCAACATCTCCCGGCCTTTTGGGCTCTGGCAAAATGAGTTTGCCATTTGCTAGGAGAGCCTCAAAGATTTCTTCAACATCTTCATCGAACGGATATTTCTTTTCTACACGTTTTTTGAAGGCATCAGAGAGTTCAGGTCTTTTACCTGCAGTTTTGTTTTCAGGTTTCTTTGGTTGCTGAGGAGCTGATTTAGTCTGCACATTGAGAACCTCCTTTTTCTTTGGTTTTGAGGTTGTAACAGCAGTCGGCTCTTTCTTTGATGATTTCTGACTGTTGAGGTCTTTGATCACCATTTCAGCTTCCATGGAAGCTTCGAGGAGTTCTCCCAGGTTCTTTGATTTGTTGCCGATGATCATGGAGTGAATTTTTGCTCTCATATTGTTACGGCAGATGTAGACTAGCGACGCTTGTGGCAGCACATCTGAGCATTTGTACGCCATTGCCTTCCACTTGTGAATGAAGTCATAAGTTGACTCATTCTCTCCCTATTTTAGGCTGCAGAGTTGAGCTGTAGTAACAGGATGATCCTCACCTTAGAAGTGGGTCAGGAAGCGTGTCTCCAGCATAGCCCAGTTTTGGATGGAGTTCTCTGGCAGAGTGGAGTACCAATCAAAGGCTGTACCTTTTAGGGTACTTGCAAAGAGACGAATCTTGAGGGCATCTTGATCCGCAATAGCTCCCGTCAGGATCTTGAAGTGGATGATGTGTTGTCTAACCTTTCCCCGTATATGTCTGGAGAATAGGTTGTTGTTGACACCAAAAAAGTCAATATGTCTCCTCAACATCGAGAAGCCTCCTGAAGCTGCATCCTGCTAAAAATAGGCAAGGCTACTTCAAGCATCAGATTTTGTCAAAATCAGACAGAAACTGAGAGGTCCTTCAAGACAGCTAAGAGAGGGGTACACCTAAGGTTTCGGGTCATTCCGACATCGTTTGGCCCAACTTCACCGCTCCGACAGCTAAACAAGCGCTCCCGGCGGCGACATCATCAAAGACACCAAAACTTTGATCAAAGCCTACGGATGACTCCAGAAGGTCTCCAAAGGGCTCCATGCCAAATTTCAAGTCAAACCGACGACGTTTGACCCTTCATCAATGCTCGAGCAGCAAAATCAAGCCTCCCGGCGGCGGAAACCACCGAAGCCATCACTCATCAAACAAAATACATGAGTGGCTTCAACATGCTTCCAAAAGGCTGCACGTCGAATTTCAGGTCATTCCGACAACGTTTGACCAGGTTTCGATGCTCCAAGAGAAAATCAAGCCTACCGGCGGCGGAGCAACTCGGGACCATGACATCCAAAACGGAGCCCATGAAACATCTCGAAATGACTCCAATAGGCTCCCCGTCAAATTTCAGGTCAATCGGACATCGTTTGACCACATATCAAAGCTCGGCATTTTCCCCACAGCAAAATCAAGTGAAGCATCGATGGGACCCCAAACGGCTTCAAAACTCAAATAAAAGCCCATGGTTGGTCCTATCCACTGCTCAAGAAGCTTCACCTCAATTTTCAGGTCATTCCGACATCGTTTGACCTAGTTTCGACGCTTGACGGAAAATCGGCTACAATGTCTTCGGCTTTCCCGAAAAATAGGAAACTTTGTGCTCCGATTTCGCGAGGGTTCTCGTCAAGATTTCTTCAAGAAAATCAAGTCAATAATTGAGGAAAAATGTCAAGAAAAATACAGAAGAAAAAAGGGAAGAAAAAGACGAAAAAACGGCCGAAACGACGCTCGGCGACCAAACGGGCCAAAGCCCCATGGTCGCCGGCGACCCTGGAAATCCGGGTCGCCGGATTTTGCGCCGAAGTGTCCGTTTTCAATGCTTTTCGCGTTTCGGGCGTTCTGGCCTCTGTGATTTTCTGAAAATCCAATGTTTGGTGCTTCAAAACCACTGATCTTCGTCGACATCTCGGATCCGCCGTCAAAAGCATAAAATCATCACCGATCGCCTCAAGATTGCCAACCGGCTGACCAAGAAAGTGCACTTTCTGTCCGACCGATCGTGAAATCGACAAGACAGATGTCACCAGCCCGCCAACATCAATCAATGTCTGAAATTGCATCGCAATCCGACATCAAATGATGCGTGGATCCACCCGTGATGATTGCAAGAAGAATCTCAAAAGGCGCAGCGCGGCCCGCGACTCTTCACATGCCTTGGCAACCACTTAATGACGTTAATTGACCCATTAAAGCAGTCATTAACTCATTATTTTGGACGGCCCAATCAGAACCAAGCATTTGGGGGTTACAAATCCAAGCAATCATGGCATTAAACCCATGAAACTCCCATCATCATGAAGCATAAAGGTGATTGAATGCCCACTACCTTCATCGGCCAATCACAAGCCTTGAAAAAGGAGTTACAAAATCAACTTGTAACTCCTCATCAATTCCTTCATCATGGCCATCAATGCCAATAAACACCTCATGTCTACCAAAAGCCTATAAAAGGAGGTCCATTCCAAGAGGAAAAGGAGAGAGAAAAAAAAGAGATCCCAAGTGCAAGCTCTGAAAATTCAGAAAATCCAAGAGAGAGAGATGAAGTCCTGCCACTTTTCTCCCGGAAGCACCACAACGTGATCAACGTCCCTCGGGGGGCCACCCCCCCCCCCCCCCCCCCCAAGGTCACCTCTTTCTCCAACATGGCCTAAACGCGGCTTTTCAGCCCGTTTACTTGGTTTTTCATTGGATATAGGACCTTCTCTTGGTCCTTGTCCTTTAAAAAACTGAGGTTAGGAGCCAAGCCAAAGAATCAAAGCATCACATGTTCTCATTTGAAGGACGACGGCGAAGCCTATACATAACTTGCGACCGTCGATCTTAACGTGTCCCCACAATCTCCTGAGAAGTTAGATCCCTTTTCTTCCTTTTCTATTGTAGTTTGTATTTCTTAAAGAGACAAAAAGAAATCACAATTCTTGTCTTTCATATTTGATGAGTTTTGTAAAAACGCCTTTCACGGCAAAATCGCCTTTCACGGTAAACAAACAAAAACGCCTCTTACAGCATTCTAAAAACTTGTCTCTTTTCTTAATATTTATGCAATTTGAAAAGTTAGAAAAAAGGATTGATTTCCTTTCCACTTGTGAAGGTGAATCTCCGGATTATCACTATTCCAAATTCCAAGTAAAAAGTAAATCTGGCATACCCGTACAAAAATGTTGATGCCCGAGATCTTCCCTCCTCCGCCGAGACCCAGGACAGCCCCCGGGGTGCGGAGGGAGAGGACGGAAGATTCCCCCTTTCTTTTTTTTTTGGGTCCATCAAGCTGGCATACCCGGTGGGACACGTTGACTTGAGAACGTGATGCTATGATCACTTGGCTCCTTTCTAGTTGGTGGCCTATGTTGCATTTTGCATCTAAAAGAATACGAGATGGGATTTCAATTGTTCTTTCTCACTTAAAAAAAAAAAAACAAATCTGATCTCTTTTCTTGGATTCAACTTTGAGAAATTTTGATCCTTCCCTCTTCGAACTCGATAGCTCACAAAAATGTTCGCAGCTATCGTTCATATCGGGGGTTGGGCCATCTTTTCTCTTTGATGAGTCCAATTGAGATTTCAAAAATTTTATTCTTTCAAAAAAAAATGATCTCTTTTTCTTAAAAACTCAACTTTGAGAAACTTTGATCCTTCCCTCTTCGAACTTGATAGCTCACAGAAATGTTTGCAGCTATCGTTCGTATCAGGGATTGGGCCATCTTTTCTCTTCGATGAGTCCAATTGAGATTAAAAAAAATATAATTTCAAAAAAAAAAAATCTTCTTTTGAATTCAAATTCACAAAGAAACTTTGGTTCTTTCCTTTTCGGATTTAACGCTCGCAGAAATGTTGAGTTGTGGTTCGGATTGGAACACTACTTGTTCTCTTTGACAAGTTCATTAGAAACCTTTCAAAAAAAAAAAAAAAACACTAAGATTCCACCAGTTGCGTTCTTTGACCAAAGTGGATTTAAGAAAAGCCTTGTCCAGAGTGTGGAGACAGCTAGACTGTTCGAGGCAAGGGTCCTCCAAACGGGTTCATTAAGTAATCCTACCCTTACCTAGGGGCTGATCTATCTACTAAGGTTTCATAAGATCGAATTGGAAATCTATGTGCACCTTTCAAAAAAAAATTCCTCTAAAAAAAAAAGAAAAAAAAAACACTTCCGTCACTTTTGGATTTAGAATCGAGAAATTTTGGTTCTTTCCCTTTCGGATTTAACGCTCGTAGAAATGTTGAGTTGTGGTTCGGATTGGAATACCATTTGCTCTCTTTGATGAATTCAATCTTGACCTTTCAAAAAAAACACTTCCGTCACTTTTGGATTTAGAATCGAGAAATTTTGGTTCTTTCCCTTTCGGATTTAACGCTCGTAGAAATGTTGAGTTGTGGTTCGGATTGGAAAACCATTTGCTCTCTTTGATGAATTCAATCTTGACCTTTAAAAAAAAAAAACTTCCGTCACGTCTGGATTTACATCCGAGAAATTATGGTTCCTTCCCTTCTGAGTTTAGCGCTCGCAGAAATGTTGAGCCCTTGTTCGGATTGGAATACTATTTGCTCTCCTTTATGAATCCAAATTTGACCTTTCAAAAAATCCCATCTCGTGTCCTTCCCAAGGATGCAATTTGCAACATTTGTGCCTAGCGGTGCTAGTACGCCCTTTCGGGTCTACTGTATTCGCGACCGACACATTTGTATCTCCAACCTTATATCATTTTACCTCGAGTGAGCCTTGCTTCTCGGTAATTTGAATTAAGGTCTACAATTGCTTCTAGCAATCACTGGAACGCTCGCTCTGAGCCTACCATACTTGCATTTTAGAACAATTGTTTCCTCTATGGCTTTTTGCCTTCTTCATCGTCCTTGGGTTGGGCCATGTCCCCTCAAGTGATTTGAAAAGACAAAACTATAGTTATTCTCCATTTACGATCACCATATTCTTGTGATTACTAATGGACTTGGTCTTGTTTCAGAAGTTTTCCAAAAACTAACAATGGCAGCTTCATTGACCATCACTTTCGATGAGAACAAGTACCAGCTTATGCTTCAAGATAAGCAAAACAAGCATAAGCGCCCTGCCAGTTGCCGAAGCGTCATCTCTCTCGACAACTCCCCAAACACCGGGTCAACTTCAACTCCCCGGACCATCACCTTCGGATCGCTGGGACCATTCCCACTTCCCGCAGAAGACACTGTACCTGCCAAGAAGCAGAAAACCGCCCCGCAACGTGTCACTAAAACGGTACCAAGGGCGAACACCAAGAAGCCTGAAGCCCGTGGCGTTCCCACAAAGCCTCAACCCACAAGAAACCAGGTTTACACCAAAACTTGGTCCCCGAGATCTTCGCTAAAGCAACGGAGGTCCCAAACATCTGCAAAGCCAGCATACCTGGCCCCTCTCAAGGAGAATCAGTTCTACCCTCTCTTACATGAAAGAGGAGAAACCTACCCTCCGCCCAAAAAACAAACAAAACCATCATGAGCAAGCTTGCTCCTACAAGCCCAAAATCAAATCCTGCATTGTTAGGCCCACGCAAAAACATGCTGAAGCCTGCACTCCTGCGAGTCGACCCTTCATCTCAACAGGGGCCGAGCTCGCAAAATTCAAGTCTTCATTGCGACAGACAAAGGACCGCATCCAGATTCTGTCCTTGCCAAGCTTCAAAGAAGACAAACTCGGCTGCTGTACACGAGGGACTACATCCTTCATCGCCAGAGCCCAGCCAGAGCTGACTGAAGCTCAAATTGCTCGTCGTATGCATCGCCGCACTGCATATCGACAAAAGAGACTCGAGAAACAAAGAACCCAGCGTTCTACTCTCCACGTCTCAAACAAATGGGTCGAAAAAGAAAGACCCGACCAATTCGTTGCTGTTCATATGGTTGGCAAAACCAGAAAACGCCAGAAGTCAGCAACCAAAATCAGTGTTAGATGTCCAGTGACTCGCAGCGTCTCTCGGACACGAACACATCTGGAGGAATCTTCCACTCCTCCGAGCCAAGGACATCGAAGTAACCACTCCTCAGATTCTTCATCCAGAAGAATGAGCCCCAGCTCAGTCACCAGGACAATTTCTTCGTTCGAATCCCGAGGGATGAACGTCTTGGCTACAAGTTCTGAGCAGCCTCCACCGCATGATGACGTAACTGTACGCATCCAGCAGTTAGAGCAAGGACAACAGAGAATTGAGACTCTGATGGAAAATTTGATTCTCACTCTACAGCGTCCACCACCTAACAATGAAACCCCTCCGAATCATGAAGATGACGAGGGCAATGCAAAAAACAATAAGTCTCGCGCCCTTACCAGAAAGGACGTGGACGATATCCTCGCAAAAGCAAAAGAAGAGGATACATTGAAGGAACATGGGATCAAGCCACCCTACCCTCTATGGATGGACTCGGTTCCGTTCCCTGCAAAATTCAAACAACCTATTCTCCAGACATATACTGGGAAAGGTTCAGCCAGACAGCATGTCATCCATTTCAAGATCTTGACGGGAGTTATTGCGGATCAAGATGCCCTCAAGATTCGCCTCTTCGCAAGTACCCTAAAAGGTACAGCCTTTGATTGGTACTCCACTTTGACAGAGAACTCCATTCAGAACTGGGCTATGCTCGAGACACGCTTCCTGACCCACTTCCAAGGTGAGGATCATCCTGTTACTATGGCTAAACTCTGCAGCCT
Source organism: Umbellularia californica (assembly GCA_028538565.1). Lineage (NCBI taxonomy): Eukaryota > Viridiplantae > Streptophyta > Magnoliopsida > Laurales > Lauraceae > Umbellularia > Umbellularia californica. The sequence continues at coordinate 33,220,289 of JAPQWN010000005.1, read as the reverse complement.
AAAACAGGGAGAGAATGAGTCAACATACGACTTCATTCACAAATGGATGGCAATGGCGTACAAATGCTCAGATGTGCTGACACAAGCGTCGCTGATCGACATCTGCCGTAACAATATGAGAGCAAAAATCCGCTCCATGATCATCGGCAACAAATCAAAAAACCTGGGCGAACTCCTCGAAGCTTCCATGGAAGCTGAAATGGTGATCAAAGACCTCAACAGTCAGAAATCATCAAAGAAAGAGCCGACTGCTGTTACAACCTCAAAACCAAAGAAAAAGGAGGTTCTCAATGTGCAGACTAAGTTAGCTCCTCAGCAGCCAAAGAAACCTGAAAACAAACTGCAGGTAAAAGGCCTGAACTCTCTGATGCCTTCAAAGAACGCGTAGAAAAGAAATATCCGTTCAATGAAGACGTTGAAGAAATCTTTGAGGCTCTCCTAGCAAATGGAAAACTCATTTTGCCAGAGCCCAAAAGACCGGGAGATGTTTGCAAAACCAATGATCCCAGATACTGTCCATACCATCAGATGATCTCACATCCTCTCAATCAATGTTTCGTTGTGAGAGAGAAGATCAATGAGATGTGGAAAAACGGAGTCATAATCTTTGATAAAAACTATGGCCCCGCCTCTGTCAACATGGTGTCATGTCGGCAAACTTCAAAGTCACCGAAGGAGAAGATCACTACTTCATTCAAAGTGATAAAAATAGCTCAAGCGTCCCAAGAATTGGTTCCCTATCCAACATCAGATGGACAACCTATATGGGTGCATCCCGATCTCCTAGATGATGAAAACTGGGAGATTATCAAAACAAAGCCGACCGCTCAGCAGCGAAGGCAAGCCAAGAGACAGCTCCGCAAGCTCAAACAGCAGCAAAAGTCTCAACCAAAACAAGAAGTCCTTGAAAAAGCAGAAACCTCTTCCACTGCTTCACTAAGGACGACGGAAGAATCTCTTCCCAAAACCTCCAAGGCGGTAAGAAAATTCACTCTTGATGATTTCATGCCACCTCTATACAAAATTGAAAATGTGCAGGGGGCATCATACTCTTGCAACTCGGTAGTTGGATTCTCCATGAATGGATACGAGTCCAATGACACTGCCAGTGATATCGATGAGTGGGAAGAATCCCTTGAAACAGGAGAATACCTCTCCGACGAGGAATGGATTCCCGAGTCTCATCTTATGCCAGTAATCTGGTATAACCCATTACAGCCACAAGGATCTTGGTCTGATGATGAAGAAGACCAGGACCCTGTTCAAGAAAACGCTGTGGATCCAGCACCAGTAAATGCTTTAGTGGAACCTAACATGGGCGAACCACAAGGAGCAAATGACGAAGAAAATTTGGCTCCCATGCCTGATCTTGAAGAATATGCAAGAATCTTGCAACATCTTGCCATAGAGTAGGAGCAGGATCGCATCAATCTTCGTCATGATCCAGAACTGGAAGTCCCTGAAAATCAACGGGAACTCCCTCCCTCAACTCCTGAAAATGGACAAAACAGTTGGATCGATGATCCTCTCACATCTGAGGATGAGTCTGATTCCCAACAGTCTACACTGGGGGCATCTCCTATTAGGATAACCTGCAATGCAATAGCTCAGGACGACAGTGCCTCTGAAGCTTCCGAAGACACGTACTCCCCAACCGGTAGCGTATCTTCCGGAGCTACATCCTCTCAGATGACTTCCACTGAGATAACATCCTCTCAACTTTCATCTCCTGAAGCTGTGACATCGGAACTCAAGCCACTCCCGATTGATCATCTTGAAGAAACTTCTGCCAATGAAATCTTCGTCAATGAAAACTCAGTCAATTGGTCCCAGATACCCGATCTCACGGGCGATGTCTGGGCTAATAAAGAAAAGTTGTCGGCTGCTGTTTAGGACTTGTTCCCGGAAATTGCTCCGTGCAACACAATCACTGAAGACGCCAATGCTTTTACAGAGACGTCCTCAGTAAAGGATCAACCTCTTGATCCTGAGAACGATCTTCCAAAAGAAGACCCTTCTCTAGAGGCTCTTGAAGTTGGTAGAGGTACTCGTTCTGGCCGGGATTACCACAAAAATTACAATCAACCCTCTTCTTCTTATGTAAATCCTTCAGGAAAGCAAGCTGTAAACGCCCCAAGTGGCAATAATAATGAAAATGCAGGCCCGAAGGAGGCTTTCAAGTACGACTTGATTGAGCACTTCAAACACATACCTGCACATCTGCACATCCTTGACTTATTGCGAATGTCTCCACAGACTCGTGATAGTCTCATTTCAGAATTACAAAGGCTGAATACGGATGTCGACAAACATGCCCCACAAGTCCTACAAATTGAAATGGACTATAGGGTCAAAAAATCAAAGACTCCCTCAAAGGAAGAAAAGAAGAAAACTGAGGGATCGAGCAATGAATGCCTCTCGGTACAAAAAGCAGCAAGTGCAACAATTGCCTTCGATAAGGGTGACCTCCTCCTAGGCGAAGCAAAGCACAACCGTCCCTTGTACTTTACGGGGTACGTCAAAGAAATGCCAGTACAAAGGGTTCAGATCGATCCAGGTTCTGCACTCAACCTCATCTCTACTTCGGCACTCGAATAGCTGGGCATCCCACCTAGCAAGCTGAGTCACACGTCCGTATCCATCTTCGGATATGACGGTAGCGCTCAAAGGCCTATCAGGAAAATCAGGTTCAAATTGCAAATCGGTGATCTTATTTCTGAAGTCACTATGTATGCAATAAGGACCCCTTCATGCTACAATATACTCCTTGGACGCCCCTGGATACATGAGAATGGTGTCGTCCCTTCAACTCTACATCAGTGCATCAAGTTCATTGGCGACGATGGCCTGATTCATCGAGTATTTGCAGACAAAAAGCCCTTCAAAGGCAGAGATGTCCATTTTGCAGATGCTCAAATGTATAAAGATGGAAAAGAAGAACAGGAGGAAAAAACAATTCGCTTTGTCGACAGTCTCCAGAAAGATAAAGGCAAGGCTCCTCAGCAATCATCGGAGGAAAACAAACCCTCCACCAAACTCGAAGTAAGCGGCCAAGCTCCCTTCGTCGTCTCCTTCAAATCTCCAAAGCCTTTGGTAATCACTACTAAAGCAAAGAAGACAAAACAAAAGACTGGGGGCAAGTTCACTGTCTCCTTTGTGTCTATTATGCATGACACAACTCAGAGTCAGAGCCAGAAGATGACACAGCATCGAGCCGAGCTGATACTCAGCAAAATCAGCTCACTCTCACTCCATTGGAGACACCAGCAGACATAGAAGATCCTACGTCTGCTTCCTTTGTTATCCCGGCAACTTCGCCAGAAGAAAAAATAATCTTCTTCCATAGATCGGGAGCATCTCCACTGGACTCTCTGCTTGAACCTTTCTAAAACGAAGGTATGCCTCGGCTATCCCTGTATAGTCCAATGGCACAAGCTATTATGAAGAAAATGGACTACGACGCTCAAAATCCGACTGGTTTGGGAGGTGGCCGTGGTATTCTTAGACCATTGGAACCCACCCTGACCAAAAGTCAACCAGAAGATTGGAAAATCCACCTTCACAAAGGCAAGTCTTCATATGGGTTGGGGTATGATCCTACCGCTCCAATGAGACCGTTGACACCATGGCTGCAAAGTCGCTTTACCGACCAAGCCTCAACATCTCATGAAGACATCGATATCCCTGGATATCTCTTTGAGGAGTTACTCGTCAAAAATCCTGAAAGCTCCTCCAATTGGTACAATTTCTCTGATAATAAAGAGGAATTGTCCGATGACGTAGACGAGCGGTTCTCTGTCCCAGAAGAATCATCGTCTCCAAAAGAAGTACCTTACTTCAACCCAATTCCAGCAAGTGATTGGGACCATCTCATTGCAAGCCTTGAGACGGATACTGATCAAGAAGATTCATGGACAGAAACAGAGCCTCAGTCTGAAAATGCCTCTGGCACTCCAGAAGGTCTTGTTGAGTTGGAAGCCTCCGAAAATATTGTGGAGGAACCACCTTCAAACCTTCCAACAGAAGATCCTGTTCAAAAGATAGACTTGAGAACACCTGATAACCCACGTCCTGTATTCATAAGCAAGAATATAAAGGATGATAAGTTACCCGAGTATATCTCTTTTCTTCGTGAGTTCGTTGATTGCTTTGCATGGTCTTATGCCGAAATGCCTGGCTTGGATCTCAAAGTAGCAGTCCACAAGCTCAACTTGCAAAAAGAAATCAAGCCTATCAAACAAGGCCAAAGAAGATTCCGTCCCGACGTGATGGACAAAATCGAACAAGAAGTTCAGAAACTCAAAAACGTTGGCTTCATCCGCGAGGAACAGCATCCTGAATGGTTGGCCAATATTGTCCCCGTGACAAAGAAAAATGGGCAGATAAGGGTCTGTATCGACTACAGAGACCTGAATAGTGCATGTCCTAAAGATGAATTCCCGCTCCCCATACCAGAGGTGATGATTGACAACACCTATGGGTTCGAGCGAATGACGTTCATGGATGGATTCTCAGGATACAACCAGATAAAGATGCATCCTGAAGATGAAAGGCATACATCATTTCGGACACCATTCGGCGTGTATTGCTACACTGTTATGCCGTTTGGCCTGAAAAATGCAGGTACGACATATCAGAGGGCTATGATGAAAATATTCCAAGATATGCAGCACAAGACGGTCGAATGCTATGTTGATGACCTCGCCATAAAAAGCAGAAGAAAAGAAGACCATCTCGATGATCTCCGAGAAGTCTTCCTCCGACTCCGCAAACACAAATTGCGGATGAATCCACTAAAGTGCTTCTTCGGTGTCTCATCGGGTAAGTTTCTCGGATTCATAGTACGGAAAGCTGGAATAGAACTTGACCCCACCAAAGTCAAGGCTATCCTGGAAATGGCATCTCCCAGAACCCTAAGAGAATTAAAAGGGCTTCAAGGAAGGCTGGCCTACATTCGACCGTTCATCTCCAATCTATCAGGGAAATGCCATCCATTCTCTCGCTTCATGAAGAAAGGCGTGGACTTTGTCTGGGATGTTGAATGTGAAAATGCATTTCAAGACATCAAAGCATACCTCATCAAACCTCCAGTGTTGGCTGCCCCCACAACTGGAAAACCATTTATCTTGTACACAAGAGCTCTGACCACTCTTTGGGTGCTCTGCTCGCACAAGAAAACGACGACGGAAAAGAAGCTGCTCTATATTACCTTAACCGCATGATGGTAGGTGCAGAGCGTCGCTACTCCCCAGTCGAAAAAGAATGCCTTGCAGTAATGTTCGCCGTACAAAAGCTGCGTCACTATCTACTGTCAAATAGAGTCTACCTGGTTTCGAGGATCAACCTCCTAAAGGTCCTTGTCACAAAAGCAGGTTCTCTCAATGCCCGAATGGCAAAATGGTCCATTCTTCTATCACAATTTGATATTAGGTATGTACCACAAAAAGCAATCAAAGGCCAAGCTCTAGCAGACTTCCTCGCAGAGCATCCATTGCCTAAAGATTCTCCACTCAAGGATGATCTCCCAGACGAATTTTTCTACAATGTGGAAACTTCCTTGTCAAATGCTTCCTGGGACATGTACTTTGACGGTGCAACCAGGACAAATGAAAAAGGAAAGCAAATATCGGGAATCGGTATCCTCTTCGTCAGCCCCGACAAATACATGATTCCACACGCCTTCTCGCTACTGGAACCATGTTCAAACAATGCAGCTGAGTACCAAGCCCTGATTGTTGGATTGGAACTCGCCCTCGAATCCGGCATGACCATGTTGGAAGCTTTTGGAGACTCTCAACTGGTCGCCAACCAGATGAAGCGGAAATATGAATTCAGGAAGCCTGATATGCTACCTTACTACAATAAGGCGCAGTCGCTTCGACAAAAATTCAACATCTGCCATATCACCCACATCCTCAAAGGTGAAAACATCCGTGCAGATGCCCTGGCTGGACTTGCCGCATCCATGGCAATCCAAGAAGGGGAAAACATGCAAGTCACAGTGTGTCAAAGAAGGATTTTCCCTCCTCTCAACACACACCAAGCAGTTGCTGAATGCCACCAAGTGGTTGGAAGTCGGATGTCCATCCTCAAACCTCCGATTGGCGACTGGAGAGATCCGTTCATTGATTATATCATGTTCGGAATACTACCTGACGATCCAAAAGAGCGGGTAAGCATCCAAAGACGAGCCCCAAACTTTCATTTGGATATACCTTCAAAAGCACTTTACAGAAAATCCTTCAACGGAGTACTCCTACGCTGCTTATCACAACAAGAGGCTGAGGAAACTCTCAAAGAAGTACATGCTGGTCTTTGTGGAGCCCATCAGGCTGGCCCTAAGCTCTACAACCAGATAAAAAGGCTAGGTTACTATTGGCCTACCATGGTAACTGATGCAATACAATTTGCCAAGCGCTGCCAAAAATACCAGATTCACGGAGATTATGTCCACATGCCTCCAGAATGGCTATTCCAACAGCAATCTCATGGCCTTTCGAAGCCTGGGATATGGACATCATAGGTCCTATTTCTCCCCCATCAAGCAAATGTCATCGCTTCATCTTCGCCGTTACGGATTATTTCTCCAAGTGGTCGGAAGCATTTGCGCTCAGCGAAATGAAGACTTCATCAGTCATTCAATTCTTGTGCACCAACATTATTTGTCGCTTCGGCATACCTAAAAGATTCGTCCATGATAACGGACCACAATTCCGGGATCACAGATTCTATAAGTTCTGCGACAAGTACAAAATCCAAAGTTGTCCTTCGACTCCATATAATCCAGCAGCGAACGGACTAGCAGAAGCCTTCAACAAGACACTCTGTAAAATTCTCAAGAAAATGGTCTCTAGTCACAAAAGAAACTGGGGCGACAAACTACTAGAAGCTTTGTGGGCCTATCGAACCACCGTTCGAGGACCAACCCATAGTACACCATTCTCTTTGGTCTATGGATGCGAAGCTGTTGTCCCTTTGGAAGTACAAATTCCTTCCTTAAGGGTATCTTTGCAAAATGACATGACGCAAGAAAGCAATGTCAAACTGAGACTCCAAGAGCTGGATAATCTCGATGAAAGACGACTCAAAGCTCTACAAAGCATTGAGTTGTACCAAGCACGCATGGCAAGATCTTTCGACAAAAAGGTCAGGCAACGCGCCTACAAAAAGGGTGACTTGGTTCTTGCAGTAAAAAGACCCATAGTCTTTGCCCACAAATCCAAAGGCAAATTCGAACCAAAATGGGAGGGACCCTTCGTCATCGACAAAGTCTTCTCCAGCGGTGCATACGCTCTTCTAAACATGGAAGGAGACAGATGTATGCTACCCATCAACGGCAAGTTCTTGAAGCGGTACTACCCTTGAAGACTTCCTCAAAACGGGTCAGAGCAATATCTACACGGCTAAAGCCTATTTCCAAGGTACTTGCTCTTCAAACCCACCTCTTTTGAAATTTTCATCTTTATGTTGAAGTTTCCAAAAAAAAAAAAAAAAACAATCTCTCAAAACAATGCTTACTTTCATCGTTTCATTGTTCAAAAAGAAAAAAAAATCAAAATCCAAAAATCCAAGTTTAGGAGCCTCTTCCTAGACTTGACCAAAATTTTCGATCCTTGAACCCAAAATTCATGGTTTGAAACAAAAATCGGGACCTAGGAATTTTCACCCTAAACCGCCTCGGCTTTTACAACCAAAATGGTTTTAAGTCAAAATTTATGACCTCCGTGTCTTTAAACAAAAATTTTGGTTTTTAGAAACCATGGGGAAGCGACATTCAGTCGATACTCGCAAAACCCAAAAAACCGGAAGGATGCGAACCCCATTCGATACTTCCAAAACCCAAAAATCGCAAGGAAGCGAACCCCATTCGATACTTGCAAATTTCAAAAATCTTGGAGAAGCAACAAACCAGTTGATATCCACAACCCAAATTTCAAAAATCTTGGAGATGCAACATACCAGTTGCTATCCACAATCCAAATTTCAAATGGTTCGAGAAAACCTCAAAAATCGCGGAGAAACGACATCAAGTCAGTACCCGCAAAACCAAAAGTTTTGGGAAACACAGGGAAGCGACGCTTAGTAAATATTTGCACCCCAATCCGCGAGGAAGCGACATTCCATCGATACTCGCAAAACCTAACCCTCGAGGAAGTGACATTCCATCAATACTCGCAAAACCGAATGAGCAAGGAAGCGACATTCCATCGATACTTGCAAGACCATTTAGCGGGGAGGCGACATTTAGTCGATACCTGCATTTTGAAAACCAAAACTCGGCTATAAACGCCAAAATCTGGCTATAAACGCCAAAACCCGGCTATAAATGCCAAAATAAAAATTTTCGGCTATAAATGCCAAAATCGGCTTTCACGCCAATAAAATAAAACTTGGTTTTCAAAAAATTCGGCTATAAATGCCAAAAACTCGGCTATAAAATGCCAAAATCTGGCTATAAACGCCAAAATCCGGCTATAAATGCCAAAACAAAAATTTTCGGCTATAAACGCCAAAATCGGCTTTCATGCCAACAAAACAAAACTTGGTTTTCAAAAAACTCGGCTATAAATGCCAAAATCTGGCTATAAACGCCAAAACTCGGCTATAAACGCCAAAATCGGCTTTCATGCCATCTCAAAATCGGCTCTCATGCCACAAACAAAATTTTTAGCTCTCATGCCATCTCAAAATTCGGCTATAAACGCAAAAATTCGGCTATAAATGCCAAAACAAAAAAAAATCGGCTATAAACGCCAAAATCTGGCTATAAATGCCAAAATTCGGCTATAAACGCCAAGACAAACAAAACAAAATTCGGCTTCTATGCCATTCTAAAATTCGGCTTTCATGCCATCCAAAAATTTTGGCTCCCACACCGCAAAACAAATTTTGGCTCTTACGCCACAAAATTAGGCTTTCATGCCATCCAAAATTTCGGTTTTCAAACCATCAAAAAATCAGGCTTTTCGCCACAAAATTGGCTTTCATGCCCAAAACAACCCTTTGACAAAAGATTTTCACAAAATGACAACCTTTTGATCAAATCCTTAAGCAAACATTCCCATCAAACTTTTGCTCAAAATTGTTTTCGTAAAAAATGATTTAAGTGAAAGGAAGGGGATACAAAATATAGTACCAAAATTATTTACACATGGAGGTACCAAAAAAAAAGAAAAAGGAAAAAGAGTTTGTTACAACTCAAGAGCTCAATCCTACATGGTCTTCAACCAAAGGTTCAACTCCTCAAGCAGACCCTTGGCCTTAACTTCCAAAGTTTTTAGGCCACGCTCATTCAAAATGTCCCCATAAAACGCGGCCGAATGCCGTGACCCATCTGCAGCACGAGGAAGTTCTTCCCAGAGGACCTGCCACTGGTCATGCTCCTGAGTCTTCCTCCGGACATTACCTTCAGCTTCCTCAACCTGGCGAATGAGAGTCCCCTCCTTGTCACGAGCCTCCACAATGGCGGCCCATTTGGCAGCAGCCTCTTCCTCTAAAAGATCAAGACGTTGCCTAGCCTCAACGACCTCCTTATCAAGGCGGTCCAAGTCTTGCTTCAACCCCATGATGGATAACTCGGTAACGTTCTTCTCCCAAACGATCTGCCTCCGAGTCTTCGTGACCTCAGTCAGCTCAGCTTTGACTTTGCTGAAAGGTTTTAAGAACATCTCATCAAAGAAGTCACCATCTGGGAAACTCTTGGTCTCAGTCCATTTGTTCCCCAAGGTGATGATCTCCTCAACAAAATCCTCGGCACTTACGACGTCCAGACCGACTTCTTTGCTATCAGCGAGGATGTCCTGCACATGCTTGATCATGCCAAAACCAGCTTCCAAATGACCTGAAGAAAGAGTCTCAACCCATGAGCTCAAGACAGTCTTCAACACCTTCCTAGCATACTGAAGGTGCGGTGCAGATGAGGATTCGTCATGTTCTGGTGCCCGACTGCCCACGTCATGCTCCATTGGAAGAGTAATCAATAAACTCTTTCCAACGGAAGAAGCTGACTCATTGAAAGAAGGAGAAGCCCCTACTTCTGGATCAGCAGCAGGTATCCCCTGTTCTGGCTCTGAGGAAGACGGAGGAATCTCTCCTGCTGCTTCACAATCTGTCAAAGAAAAAAAAGAAGGGTATGAATATAATCTTGTCAAAAATATATCATGATCATTATTGCAAATATACCTGCTTCGACGACCGGCGGAGTACTCTCTGCCTCTTTGAGCTCATCCGAAGCATCGTCAAAAGTTGCGTCCATGGATGGCTCGAAATCGTCGGAATCCTCTGGCAAGTCAGCTACATGTTAGCAAATGACAGCAAAAGAAGACAAAAAAGCAAAAGCCAAAGCAAATCATACCAGGTGAAGGTTCTGGAACCTCTCCAGAGTCCCTGGGCTCTTCCTCAGATGCCACGATTGGATTTCTCATCGCCTCATCGGCAGGAACCTCAGGCGTCACTAGGACATCGTCCTCTGCTAAAAAAAAAAGAAGCAGCGGATCAAAACAAAACCTTTCACAAAAAAAAGAAAAGAGGAAGAAACAAAAGGAAAGAAAGGGGATCATACCAGCTATCTCCTCTTCCCTGCTTCTCTTCTCCGGAGGCTCGTTAACATCCTCAGACACCTCCTCAGCAATGGTGAGAGGAACTTCAAGATCAGAAGGACTATTGTGCCGTCTCATATTACGGCGTTGTCCTCTCTTCCTCTTGCTACGGCGGGTCAATCTGCTCGACGATCCTGCCACACTATCGACATCAGGCCTCTCACAAGAGTCCTCACTGGATGGTCTACTTTTCTCAGTAGAATCCATGGAAGCCTTCATATGCTCTGCCTGTATCACAGCATCGATCTCGGCCTCCTCCTCTTCCAGCTGTCTCAAGACCTCACCAGGAATCCCCTGTGCAGCTCCTGATCTGATGATGTCCTGCCCGTTAAGAAAGCCTATCTTGTGCTTCTCTCCAGAAAGGAAGGCCAAAACTTCCTCCCGACGGACACCATCCGATTTGCCAAGACTCTTCCCAGGAGATTGCTTAATATCAAGCTCTTTCTTGGAAAGCTCCCGGTACACTGAAAAGCTCTCCACGAACCACTTCGTGAAGCCAGCAGTCCAGAAGGTGGGCAGCTCAGGATAAGAAATCATGGCGGTAGTGTCCTCGGCGCTATAAAATGCCCATGTATTTCTCCCATCCTGCAGACCTCCAAAACGCTTCACCATACTCGAAGGCGCTCCAACAACGCCTTGAGAGAAGCCAAGCTGCAACGCAAAACGCGAAGGCACATACGGTTGGATGTCGACGAAAAGATGTCTATGGTACACCATCGTACCAACCCGTATGTTGAAGAGCCACCTCTTCTCCGCGTCCGTCAAAGCATAATGCCTTCCCGACCCTGCCCTGGTCGAATCACGGGAGACACCAAAGTCAAAAGCCTTCTTCCGCAAGCCCGGAGAAAGCTTCACTGAAGACTGCCCAATCTCGACGTCCCTAAATCATCGGATCCTTAAACGGGCAGATAAAAGTGATTCGTGAACGGCTGTCCCTCTAGCCAAACGAATCATAAAGGGATCTTCGTCCTATGCAACTCCCAAACGATGGAAGCTAGGACAGTGGTATACATACCACGAATAGAAGATATGGGCAGAAAACACCCTGTTCATGGGAAGCCCAAGCCGAACCAGGAAAGCAGCAGCCTGCAGTTCGGTACACAAATAGGAGTAAAGAGCAGGTACCAAAGCCAGCCGCTCTCCAAACGCCATCTGACAAGCCGGAAAAATACAGTGCGGCCTGATGTGCGTTCCATCTCCTCCAGTAAAAACAGCCTCACCCAGCCAGTAAGTGAGGTACACAGCGAGATCTCTCCGCAACGCAATGTCAGGACAAATGGCATCCGTGCTTGCGAAGAACTTCTTCAAATCTTCTCGCATAGCAGTGATCTTCTTCAAACTTGATGCTTTAGCCCTGACATCCTGGGCCATGACATCAGAAGAATCCCCGCTGTCAAAAAAGTTGGAGCTGCAACTTCTCCAACTACTGGATCTAACTTTCGAGCCCTCCTTCTCCTTCAAAAAATCATAGAAGGCGACAAGCTGAAAGTACACAAGCCTAAACTTCTCAGACTGCTCCTCAAGGACGCTGTCAATAGGCATAAACTCCTCATAGAGTTTGCCAAGGATAGGCAACCCGGTGATGGCGCTCAGCTCCATCAAAGAAAAACCAATCTCACCATTCGTCATAATCAAGGTGTTGGTTTGTGGAAGGAATGACTCCAGCATGGCCATGAAAGCCTCATCGGAGAAAACGACGGTTTGCCGAAAAGCGCGAACCGCGTCAAAAATCTTGGCCTCCCGAAGAACGGCCTCACCAATCCTCAAGGTGTAATCAGTCCATGACTCCCAGCTCGAGTCAGCACTGAAACGGCCACGAAGTCGAAAAGGCTTCACCCAATTGCTGCCGTCACCCCGAAAAATGCCAAGGCCCACCGGTCTCAAATCAACCGATGGATGATCAGAACCTTGGTAGCCACTGGCTGGCATCAACACGTCCATACGGACAGGTGGCTTCTCTGCAAAATCGGAAGGTCCACCAACAAAAACCCCGGTCTTGATCACACTGGTCTTCTTCACCCAACTTGGAGGATCTTCCCTCTTAGGGCACGTGGGAGAAAGGCTCAGGATCGAGATGGTCCGATCAAAAGACGATCGGGTAGAAATAGTTCTCTCCTCACTATCTGCTGTGTAAGAGAACTGAAAACATCTCCTTTGGTATGTCAAGTCGTCGGGGACTGCATCACCGAAGAAGAAGGTAGGCTTGAGCACAACGCTCTGATCGTCCGTAACCCAGGGACGGCTGCTTACCATGATCTTATAGAACTCCTCATCCTTGAGAGCGATTAATCGCTGTCTCATCTCATCACGATTGAGGGAATCGTATTCTTCCAAGTTTTTCTCCACAAACTGGACCTTCTCCCAAGCCTGCTGAACGGCAGCATTGGAAGATCTAGCAGACCGACGAGGTGCGTCAGTAACAGGACCTTTACCTTTGTTCATTCTAGAAGAACTACCTACAAAAGATGGAAGAGAAAAGATCAATCAACATGACAGAATTCTGCTACAAAAAATTCTAGCAAAATTTTGACATGATTCCGGGGCAATTCCAACGAAAAGGAAAATACTCCAAAAAAAGACAGGAAGTCTGAAGATGAGCTCAACATCGTTGCGAGCTCATGTCAGTGGAGGATTCTCAAAGAAGGCTCGAACTCAACATCACTGCGAGAACGAGCCAATCTCATCAAACTTCCGTAAAATCTGGAAAAGAGCTCAACATTGCTGCGAGCTTTAGAATCCAAAAATTGCAAAACTTCCTCAAAATCCAGCAAGACCGAGAAAGAGCTTCAACATCGCTGCGAGCTCAAAATCCCAACACTTGCAAAAGATTTTCAGGTATGCATCATCATACTTCCAAGTCTATTTACCAAAACTCATGCATCAAAAATATATCATCATGCATTAAATGCTAGGAAAACCTTGACCAAAGTTTGACCAATTCCAACCCAATTTGGTCAAAACCAATCAAACTTTGTCCAAGTCAAAAATCATGTTGGCTTGACCTAGAGACTCTAGCCTTCTATCTTGATGCATCAAACAAAAAAATGCATACATATTGAAATCGCATAGCCTCATTATCATAGTGAGCAAACAAGGAAAAAGAAAAAGATAGAAAAAAAATCTCAGCAAAAAAAAAATAAAAAAAAATTTGGCCCCACAGGCCGTGGCCCACTGCCACGTGGCAGTATGGTCAGGTCCGTACAGACCTGTCCGTACAGCCAGAAGAAAAAAAAACAGAAACAGCAAAAAAAAAAAAAAAAAAAACAAAAGAGAAACACGCTGAAAAAAAAAAGGGAATCAGCGTGGAAAAAAAAACAGAAAGAAAAAAAGGAGTTCACGAAAAAAAAAGAGAGAAAACTGTGAAAAGAAAAAAAAAAGAAAGAAAAAAAAAGAAAGAAAGAAAAAAAGAGAGAAGCACGAAAAAAAAAGAAAAACGTGCATGAAAAGAAAAGAAAAGAAAAAAGAAAAAAAAGAGAAGAAGAAAGAAGAAAAGAAAAAGAAAAGAAGGAAAAAATGAAGAAGCTACTTCTACAATGGAGATTCTTGAGGAAGAAAACTTACTTGAAGCCATTGATGGAGAAGAAGAAGAAAAGCTTGGAGATCCTTGAAGAAGAGAAAGCACTTCTTGCCTTGGGGAGCACTCTTGAAGATTTCTTGCAAAAAGAAAGCAATGGAGCAAAAGCATCAACCCTCTTGCTTTTATAGAAGAGAGCAAGCCAAAAGAGGAAACAAGGAGAAAAGAAAGGAGGTAAGTGCTAAAATTTAGCTACTTTCCCAAAGAGAAAGATATTTTGAGAGAATCTTTCCACAAAAAAGAAAACTTGAGAAATTCTCTCCAAGTAAAGATATTTTTAGATATTCTCTACACAAAAGAGATATTTTTAGATATTCTTTACAAATATGACACCATATGAGATCTAGGCCATCTCCAAAGCCTAAGGTCCCATGGGTTAGCCCATATGAGCCAGGTTTGACCACCTAGGCACTAAAATTGGCTTTTAGTCAAAATATTCCTCTTACCAAGAGCAAAAAAAAAAGAAAAGAGCAAAAAAAAGTCCCATGCCTCTTTTGAGTTGATGGGACCATTCAAAAAAAAGAAAAAAGAAAGTCCCATGAGTTTCCAAAAACCAAACCATCCAACCTCATGAACCAAATTGAGCCAAAATCTTGAAATTGACATTTCACAAAACCAAATTCCGGTCCCCTAGCTCGCCACATACAACTTGTTAGGTCACAAGACCAAAACCAAAATCAAAATCCAAAACCTACAAATCAAACCTGACCCCCCAACCTGCCACATACAGTTTGTTGGGTCACAAGGTCAAAATCAAAATCAAACCCCGACCCCCTAACCTACCACATACAGCTTGTTAGGTCACAAGGTCAAAAACCAAAATCCAAATACCCCATGTCATTTTCAAAACTTTGCCTTGAGATGGTACGTGATCCCTCTCACTACCATAAAATTCCCCCAGAAACTCAGAAGGCTATTCAAAAAAAAAAAAATGCTTAAGACTCTTGGTCAAGTTGGAACCTTTCCTCCAAGTTTCTCTTCCAGGCACATCGACTCCAAAAAGCTACTCGTCGTTGTACCTCGAGGGGGCATTTGTTGACACCAAAAAGTCAATATGTCTCCTCAACATCGAGAAGCCTCCTGAAGCTGCATCCTGCTAAAAATAGGCAAGGCTACTTCAAGCATCAGATTTTGTCAGAATCAGACAGAAACTGAGAGGTCCTTCAAGACAGCTAAGAGAGGGGTACACCTGAGGTTTCGGGTCATTCCGACATCGTTTGGCCCAACTTCACCGCTCCGACAGCTAAACAAGCGCTCCCGGCGGCGACATCATTAAAGACACCAAAACTTTGATCAAAGCCTACGGATGACTCCAGAAGGTCTCCAAAGGGCTCCATGCCAAATTTCAAGTCAAACCGACAACGTTTGACCCTTCATCAATGCTCGCGCAGCAAAATCAAGCCTCCTGGCGGCGGAAACCACCGAAGCCATCACTCATCAAACAAAATACATGAGTGGCTTCAACATGCTTCCAAAAGGCTGCACGTCGAATTTCAGGTCATTCCGACAACGTTTGACCAGGTTTCGATGCTCCGAGAGAAAATCAAGCCTCCCAGCGGCGGAGCAACCCGAGACCATGACATCCAAAACGGAGCCCATGGAACGTCTCAAAATGACTCCAATAGGCTCCCCGTCAAATTTTAGGTCAATCGGACATCGTTTGACCACATATCAAAGCTCGGCATTTTCCCCGCAGGAAAATCAAGTGAAGCATCGATGGGACCCCAAACGGCTTCAAAACTCAAATAAAAGCCCATGGTTGGTCCTATCCACTGCTCAAGAAGCTTCACCTCAATTTTCAGGTCATTCCGATATCGTTTGACCTAGTTTCGACGCTTGACGGAAAATCGGCTACAAAGTCTTCGGTTTTCCCGAAAAATAGGAAACTTTGTGCTCCGATTTCGCGAGGGTTCTCGTCAAGATTTCTTCAAGAAAATCAAGTCAATAATTGAGGAAAAATGTCAAGAAAAATACAGAAGAAAAAAGGGAAGAAAAAGACGAAAAAACGGCCGAAACGACGCTCGGCGACCAAACGGGCCAAAGCCCCATGGTCGCCGGCGACCTTGGCCCAAGGTCGCCGGCGACCCTGGGTGCATGGTCGCCCGGCGACCTTGGAAATCCGGGTCGCCGGATTTTGCGCCGAAGTGTCCGTTTTCGATGTTTTCGCGTTTCGGGTGTTCTAGCCTCTGTGATTTTCTGAAAATCCAATGTTTGGTGCTTCAAAACCACTGATCTTCGTCGACATCTCGGATCCGCCGTCAAAAGCATGAAATCATCACCGATCGCCTCAAGATCGCCAACCGGCTGACCAAGAAAGTGCACTTTCTGTCCGACCGATCGTGAAATCGACAAGACAGATGTCACCGGCCCGCCAACATCAGTCAATGTCTGAAATTGCATCGCAATCCGACATCAAATGATGCGTGGATCCACCCGTGATAATTGCAAGAAGAATCTCAAAAGGCGCAGCGCGGCCCGCGACTCTTCACATGCCTTGGCAACCACTTAATGACGTTAATTGACCCATTAAAGCAGTCATTAACTCATTATTTTGGACGGCCCAATCAGAACCAAACATTTGGGGGTTACAAATCCAAGCAATCATGGCATTAAACCCATGAAACTCCCATCATCATGAAGCATAAAGGTGATTGAATGCCCACTACCTTCATCGGCCAATCACAAGCCTTGAAAAAGGAGTTACAAAATCAACTTGTAACTCCTCATCAATTCCTTCATCATGGCCATCAATGCCAATAAACACCTCATAGCTACCAAAAGCCTATAAAAGGAGGTCCATTCCAAGAGGAAAAGGAGAGAGAAAAAAAAGAGATCCCAAGTGCAAGCTCTGAAAATTCAGAAAATCCAAGAGAGGGAGACGAAGTCCTGCCACTTTGCTCCCGAAAGCACCACAACGTGATCAACGTCCCTCGGAGGGCCACCCCCCCCCCCCCCCCCCCCCCCCAAGGTCACCTCCTTCTCCAACATGGCCTAAACGCGGCTTTTCAGCCCGTTTACTTGGTTTTTCATTGGATATAGGACCTTCTCTTGGTCCTTGTCCTTTAAAAAACCGAGGTTAGGAGCCAAGCCAAAGAATCAAAGCATCACATGTTCTCATTTGAAGGACGACGGCGAAGCCCATACATGACTTGCGACCGTCGATCTTAACGTGTCCCCATAATCTCCTGAGAAGTTAGATCCCTTTTCTTCCTTTTCTATTGTAGTTTGTATTTCTTAAAGAGACAAAAAGAAATCACAATTCTTGTCTTTCATATTTGATGAGTTTTGTAAAAACGCCTTTCACGGCAAACAAACAAAAACGCCTCTTACGGCATTCTAAAAACTTTTCTCTTTTCTTAATATTTATGCAATTTGAAAAGTTAGAAAAAAGGATTGATTTCCTTTCCACTTGTGAAGGTGAATCTCCGGATTATCACTATTCCAAATTCCAAGTAGAAAGTAAATCTGGCATACCCGTACAAAAATGTTGATGCCCGAGATCTTCCCTCCTCCGCCGAGACACAGGACAGCCCCCGGGGTGCGGAGGGAGAGGACGGAAGATTCCCCCTTTCTTTTTTTTTCGGGTCCATCAGTTGTTTGAATTTTGCAGGGAATAGAACCAAATCCATCCATAGAGGGTAGGGTGGCTTGATCCCATGTTCCTTCAATGTATCATCTTCTTTTGCTTTTGCGAGGATATCGTCCACGTCCTTTTTGGTAAGGGTGCGTGACTCATTGTTTTCTGCATTGCCCTCATCATCTTCAAGATTCAGAGGGGTTTCGTTGTTAGGTGGCGGACGCTGTAAAGTGAGAATGAGGTTTTCCATCAAAGCCTCAATTCTCTGTTGTCCTTACTCCAACTGCTGGATGCGTGCGGTTACATCGTCATGCTGTGGAGGTGGCTCAGAACTTGTAGCCAAGATGTTCATCCCTTGGGATTCGAACGAAGAAATCGTCCTGGTGATTGAGCTGGGGCTCATTCTTCTGGATGAAGAGTCTGAGGAGTGGTTACTCCGGTGTTCTTGGCTTGGAGGAGTGGTAGATTCTTCCAGATGTGTTCTTGTCCGAGAGACGCTGTGAGTCACTGGACGTCTAACACTGATTTTGGTTGCTGACTTCTGGCGTTTTCTGGTTTTGCCAACCATATGGACAGCAATGAATTGGTTGGGTCTTTCTTTTTCGACCCATTTGTTTGAGACATGGAGAGTAGAACGCTGGGTTCTTTGTTTCTCGAGTCTCTTTTGTCGATATGCAGTGCGGCGACGCATACGATGAGCAATTTGAGCTTCAGTCTGCTCTGGCTGGGTTCTGGCGATGAAGGATGTAGTCCCTCGTGCGCAGGAGCCGAGTTTGTCTTCTTTGAAGCTGGGCAAGGACAGAATCTGGACGCGGTCCTTTGTCTGTCGCAAAGAAGCCTTGAATTTTGTGAGCTCGGCCCCTATTGAGATGAAGGGTCGACTCGCGGGAGTGCAAGCTTCAGCAAGTTTTTGCATAGGCCTAACGATGCAGGATTTGATTTTGGGCATATAGGAGCAAACCGGCTCATGATGATTTTGTTTGTTCTTTGGGTGGAGGGTAGGTTTCTCGTCTTTCATGTAAGAGAGAGGGTAGAACCGATTCTCCTTGAGAGGGGCCAGGTATGCTGGCTTTGCAGATGTTCGAGATCTCCGCTACTTTGGTGAAGATCTCGGGGACCAGGTTTTGAGGTAAACTTGGTTTCTTGTGTGTTGAGGCTTCGTGGGAGTGCCACGGGCTTCAGGCTTCTTGTTGTTCGCCCTTGGTGCCATGCTAGTGACACGTTGCGGGGCGGTTTTCTGCTTTTTGGCAGGTACAGTGTCTTCTGCGGGGAGTGGGAATGGTCCCAGCGACCCGAAGAAGATGGTCCGGGGAGTTGAAGTTGACTCGGTGTTTGGAGAGTTATCGAGGGAGATGACACTTCGGCAACAGGCAGGGCGCTTATGCTTGTTTTGCTTGTCTTGAAGCATAAGTCGGTACTTGTTCTCATCGAAAGTGATGGTTAATGAAGCTGCCATTGTTAGTTTTGGAAAACTTCTGAAACAAGACCAAATCCATTAGTAATCACAAGAATATGGTGATCATAAATGGAGAACAACTATGGTTTTGTCTTTTCAAATCACTTGAGGGGACATGGCCCAACCCAAGGACGATGAAGAAGGCAAAACGCCATAGAGGATACACTTGTTCTAAAATGCAAGTATGGTAGGCTCAGAGTGAGCGTTCTAGTGACTGCTAGAAGCAATTGTAGACCTTAATTCAAATTACCGAGAAGCAAGGCTCACTTGAGGTAAAATGATATAAGGTTGGAGATACAAATGTGTCGGTCGCGAATACAGTAGACCCGAAAGGGTGTACTAGCACCGCTAGGCACAAATGTTGCAAATCGCATCCTTGGAAAGGACACGAGATGGGATTTTTTGAAAAGTCAAATTTGGATTCATAAAGGAGAGCAACTGGTATTCCAATCCGAACCACAGCTCAACATTTCTGCGAGCGTTAAATCCGAAAAGGAAGGAAACCAGAATTTCTCAAATGTGAATCCAGACGTGACGGAAGTTTTTTTTTTGAAAGGTCAAGATTGAATTCATCAAAGAGAGCAAATGGTGTTCCGTTCCGAACAAAGGCTCAACATTTCTGCGAGCGCTAAATCCGAAAGGGAAAGAACCAAGATTTCTCAACTCTGAATTCAAAAGTGACGGAAGTTTTTTTTTTTTTTTTTTTTTTTTTTGAAGGGTCAAGATTGAATTCATCAAAGAGAGCAAATGGTGTTCCCTTCCGAACAAGGCTCAACATTTCTACGAGCGCTAAATCCGAAAGGGAAAGAACCAAGATTTCTCAACTCTGAATTCAAAAGTGACAGAAGTTTTTTTTTTTTTTTGTTCTTTTTAAAAAAAATTTAAAACGATTTTTTTTTTTGAAATGTGCACATAGATTTCCAATTCGATCTTATGAAACCTTAGTGGATAGATCAGCCCCCAGGTAAGGGTATGATTACTTAATGAACCCGTTTGGAGGACCCTTGCCTCGAACAGTCTAGCTGTCTCCACACTCTGGACAAGGCTTTTCTTAAATCCACTTTGGTCAAAGAACGCAACTGGTGGAACCTTAGTGTTTTTTTATTTTATTTTTTTTTAAACTCTTTTTTGAAAGGTTTTTTAATGAACTCATTAAAGAGAGCGAATGGTGTTCCAATCCGAACAAAGGCTCAACATTTCTGCGAGCACTAAATCTGAAAGGGAAGGAAACCAAGGTTTCTCAAATTTGAATTCAAAAGAGAGAAAACTAATTTTTTTTTTTTGAAATTATAACTTTTTTTTTGAAATCCCAATTGGACTCATCAAAGAGAAAAGATGGCCTAATCCCCGATATGAACGATAGCTGCGAACATTTCTGTGAGCTATCAAGTTCAAAGAGGGAATGATCAAAATTTCTCAAAGTTGAATCTTGAGAAAGAGAGATCATTTTTTTTTTTGAAAGAATTTGAAATGAAGGTGTTTTTTTGAAATCCCAATTGGACTCATCAAAGAGAAAAGATGGCCCAATCCCCGATATGAACGATAGCTGCGAACATTTCTGTGAGCTATCAAGTTCGAAGAGGAGAGGATCAAAATTTCTCAAAGTTGAATCTAAGAAAAGAAATCAGATTTGTTTTTTTTTTTTTTTTTTGAAGTGAGAAAGAACAATTGAAATCCCATCTCATATTTTTTTAGATGCAAAATGCAACATAGGCCACCAACTAGAAAGGAGCCAAGTGATCAAAGCATCACGTTCTCAAGTCAACGTGTCCCACCGGGTGTGCCAACTTGATGGACCCGAAAGGAATCTTCCGTCCTCTCTTTCCGCACCCCGGGGGCTGACCTGGGTCTGACGGAGGAGGGAAAATCTCGGGCATCAACATTTTTTGTACGGGTATGCCAGATTTACTTTCTACTTGGAATTTAGAATGGTGATAATCCGGAGATTCACCTTCACAAGTGGAAAGGAAATCAATCATTTTTTCTAACTTTTCAAATTGCATAAATATTAAGAAAAGAGACAAGTTTGTTTTTTTTTAGAATGCCGTAGGAGGCGTTTTTTTTTTTTTGTTTGTTTGCCGTGAAAGGCGATTTTACAAAACTCATCAAATGTGAAAGACAAGAATTGTGATTTCTTTTTGTCTCTTTAAGAAATACAAACTACAATAGAATAGTAAGAAAAGGGATCTAACTTCTCAGGAGATTGTGGGGACGCGTTGAGATCGACGGTCGCAAGTCATGTATGGGCTTCGCCATCGTCCTTCAAATGAGAACATGTGATGCTTTGATTGTTTGGCTTGGCTCCTAACCTTGGTTTTTTAAAGGACAAGGACCAAGGGGAGGTCCTATATCCAATGAAAAACCAAGTAAACGGGCGGAAAAGCCACGTTTAGGCCATGTTGGAGAAGGAGGTGACCTTGCGGGGGAGGGGGGGGGGGGGGGGGGGGCGGCCCCCCAAGGGACGTTGATCACCTTGTGGTGCTTCCGGGAACAAAGTAGCAAAACTTCATCTCTCTCTTGGATTTTCTGGATTTTCAGAGCTTGCACTTGGGATCTATTTTCATCATGCATTCTTCTTGGAATGGACCTCCTTTTATAGGCTTTTGGTAGCCATGAGGTGTTTATTGGCATTGATGGCCATGATGAAAGAATTGATGAGGAGTTACAAGTTGATTTTGTAACTCCTTTTTCATGGCTTGTGATTGGCCGATTAAGGTAGTGGGCATTTAATCACCTTTATGCTTCATGATGATGGGAGTTTCAAGGGTTTAATGCCATGATTGCTTAGATTTGTAACTCCCAAATGCTTGAATCTGATTGGGCCGTCCAAAATAATGAGTTAATGACCGTATTAAGTTTTCATAAACGGGTCAATTAACGTCATTAAGTGGTCGCCAAGGCATGTGAAGAGTTGCGGGCCGCGCTGCGCCTTTTGAGATTCTTCTTGCGATCATCACAGGTGGATCCACGCATTGTTTGATGTCGGATTACGATGCAATTTCAGACATTGATTGATGTTGGTGGGCCGGTGACATCTGTCTTGTCGATTTCACGATCGGTCGGACAGAAAGTGTACTTTCTTGGTCAGCCGGTCGACGATCTTGAAGCGATCGGTGATGATTTCATGCTTTCGATGGCGGATCCGAGATGTCGGTGAAGATCGGTTGTTTTCAAGCATCAAACATTGGATTTTTAGAAAATCACAGAGGCAGGAACACCCGAAACGCGAAAAGGATCGAAAAACGGACGTTTTGGTGCAGAATCCGGCGACCCGGATTTGCAGGGTCACCGGTCGACCATGCACCCAGGGTCGCCGGCGACCTTAGGGTTTTTTGCCCTTTGGTCGCCGAGCTTCGTTTTCGGCCGATTTTGCGTCTTTTTCGTTCCTTTTTTCTTCTGTATTTTTCTTGACATTTTTCCTCAATTATTGACTTCATTTTCTTGGAGAAAACTTGACGAGAACTCGCGCGAAATCGGAGCACACAGTTTCCCATTTTTCGGCAAAGCCTAAGACTTTGTAGCCGATTTTCCGTCAAAAGTCGAAACTAGGTCAAACGATGTCGGAATGACCTGAAAATTGAGGTGAAGCTTCTTGAGCAGTGGATAGGACCAACCATAGGCTTTTATTTGAGTTTTGAAGTCGTTTGGGGTCCCATCGATGCTTGACTTGATTTTGCTACGGGGAAATTGTCGAGCTTTGATATGTGGTCAAACGATGTCCGATTAACCTGAAATTTGACGAGGAGCCTATTGGAGTCATTTTGAGACGTTCCATGGGCTCCGTTTTCGATGTCACGGTCCCGGGTTGCTCCGCCGCCGGTAGGCTTCATTTTCTCTCGGAGCATCGAAACCTGGTCAAACGTTGTCGGAATGACCTAAAATTTGACGTGCAGCCTTTCGGAGGCATGTTGAAGCCACTCACATATTTTGTTTGATGGGTGATGGCTTCTGTGGTTCCCACTGCCGAGAGGCTTGATTTTACTGCTCGAGCGTTGATGGAGGGTCAAACATTGTTGGTTTGACTTGAAATTTGGCATGGAGCCCTTTGAAGACATTCTGGAGTCATCCGTAGGCTCTGATCGAAGTTTTGGTGTCTTTGATGATGTCGCCACCGGGAGCGCTTGTTTAGCTGTCGGAGCAGTGAAGTTGGGCCAAACGATGTCGGAATGTCCCGAAACCTCAGGTGTACCCCTCTTTTAGCTGTCTTGAAGGATCTCTCAGTTTCTGTCTGATTCTGACAAAATCTGATGCTTGAAGTAGCCTTGCCTGTTTTGTAGCAGGATGCAGCTTCACGAGGCTTCTTGATGTTGAGGAGACATAGTGACTTTTTTGGTGTTAACACCATATAGGTTGTTCGTCTGGTGTTGGATAAGGAACCAACTCTTGAGACGTTTGAGTCATTTTTATCACCTTGAATGAAGTAATGATCTTATCATTTGGTGACTTTGAAGTTTGTCCACATGACACCATGTTGACGGAGGTAGACACATAGTTTTTGTCAAAGGTGATGACTCTGTTTTTCCACATCTCATTGATCATCTCTCTCACAACAAAGCATTGATTGAGAAGATGAGAGACCATCTGGTGGTATGGACAATACCGAGGATCACTGGTTTTGCCAACATCTCTCGGTCTTTTGGGATCCGGCAAGGTGGGTTTGCCATTTGCTAAAAGAGCCCCAAAGATTTCTTCAATATCTTCATCGAACGGGTATTTTTTCTCTACTCGTTCTTTAAAGGCCTTAGAGAGTTCAAGTTTCTTACCTGTAGCTTTATTTTCAGTTTTCTTTGGCTGCTGATGAGCTGACTTGGTTTGCACATTAAGAACTTCCTTTTTCTTTGGTTTTGAGGTCGTAATGGTAGTAGGCTCTTTTTTCAATGATTTCTGACTGTTGAGGTCTTTGATCACTATTTCAGCTTCCATATATTCTTATAGGAGTTCTCTCAGGTTCTTTGATTTATTGCCGATGATCATGGAGCAGATCTTTGCTCTCATGTTGTTACGGCAGATGTCGACCAGCGGCGCTTGTGGTAGTACATCTGAGCACTTGTATGCATCGCCTTCTACTTGTAAATGAAGTCGTATGTTAACTCATCCTCTCCAAGTTTTAGGCTGCAGAGATGCGCCATAGTAACAGGATGATCCTCACCTTTGAAGTGGGTCAGGAAGCGTATCTCCAGCATGTTCCAGTTTTGAATGGAATTCTCTTGCAGAGTGGAGTACCAATCAAAGGCCGTACTTTTTAGGGTACTTGCAAAGAGACGGATCTTGAGAGCATCTTGATCTGCAATCGCTCCCGTTAAGATCTTGAAGTGGATGATGTGCTGTCTGGCTGAACCTTTCCCAGTGTATGTTTGGAGTGTGGGTTGTTTGAATTTTGCAGGGAATGGAACCGAGTCCTTCCATAGGAGATAAGGTGGCTTGATCCCATGCTCCTTTAGTGTATCCTCTTCTTTTGCTTTGGCAAGGATATCATCAACTTCCTTTTTGGTAAGGACACGTGACTCATTAGCTCCACCGTTCGTCTCATCATTTAGATGGACTTCATTGTTTAGTGGACGTTGGAAAGTGAGAAGGAGGTTTTCCATCAGAGCCTCTATTCTCTGCTGTCCTTGCTCCAACTGCTGGATGCGTGTGGTTATGTCATCATGCGGCGGAGGCTGCTCAGCATTTGTAACCAAGACATTCACCCTTCGAGAGTCAAATGAGGACATCGTCTTGGAGACTGAGCTGGAGCTCATTCTTTTGGATGAAGAGTCAAAGGACTTGGCTTGAAGGAGCAGGAGAATCCTCCCGATGTCGTCATGTCTGGGAGACGCTGCGAGTCACCGGTCATCTGACATGAATTTTAGTTCCCGACTTCTGGCATCTTATGGTTTTGCCAACCATATGGACAGTAGTAACTAGATCGCGGCTTTCTCTTTCGACCCATTTTTTAGAGACTTGAAGGGTAGAATGCTAGGTTCTTCGCTTCTCTAGTCTCTTTTGTCAATATGCCGCGCGGCTATATACCAACGAGCAATCTGAGCTTCGGTGAGCTCTAACTGAGCTCTAGCAATGAAGGACGTAATCCCTTGTGTACAGCAGCCGAGCTTGTCTTCTTTGAAGCTAGGCATGGACAGGATCCGGATGCGGTCCTTTACCTGTTGTAGTGAGACTTTCAATTTTGCTAGTTCGGCCCCTGTTGAGATGAAGGGTCGAACTGCAGGAGTGCATGCCTTAGCAGGTTCTCGCAGAGGCCTTGTGATGCATGATTTGATTTTTGGCTTGTAGGAGCAAGCCGGCTCATGCTAGGTTAATTTCTTTGTTTGGAGGAGGGTAGGCCTCTCCTCTTTCATGTAAGAGAGAGGGTATAACCGGTTCTCTTTGAGAGGGGCCGGGTATACTGGCTTTGTAGATGTTCGGGACCTCCTTTGTTTTGGTGAAGGTCTTGGGGACCAAGTCTTGGGGTAGAGCTGGTTCTTTGCAGGTTGAGGCTTCGTGGGGTTGCCACTGGCTCAGGCTTTTTGATGGCTACCTTTGGTGTCGGAGCAGCGACACGTCCAGAGGCAGTTTTCTGCTTCTTGGCAGATACAATTTCTTCTACGGGGAGTGGGAATGGTCCCAGTGACCGAAGACAATGGTTTGGGGAGTAAAGGTCAACCCCGTGTTCTAAGAATTACTGAGGGAGATGACGCTTCCGTAGTTGGTAGGGCGCTTGTGAGTGCGCTTGTTTTGCTTCTTTTGAAGCATGAGCCGGTGCTTGTTCTCGTCAAAGGTGATAGTCAATGAAGCTACCATTATTAGTTTGGAAAACTTCTGAAACAAGACCACATCCATTAGTAATCACAAGAATATGGTGATCATAAATGGAAAAGAACTATGGTTTTGTCAATATTCAAATCGCTCGAGGGAACATGGCCCGACCCAAGCGAGGTGAAGAAGGCAAAAAGCCATAGAGGGTATAATTGTTCTAAATGTAAGTATAGGAGGCTCATAGTGAGCATTCCAGTGACTGCTTGTTACATCTTGTCCCGAGTTAATCAAGATTTACTCTAGTTAATTGAGATTAATAAATATTAAGCATGATTAGTCAAGTTAAATGTGATTAGTAATCAAAAGGAATTGAATTAGTCTCAAATAAGTGAATTAAGCATAATGCGCAAGTTTCGAAGAGATTGACTTAATAGAGTTGGATTTAGACCCAAATTAATGAAATTAAGGACTTTTCCGTGATTATGAATTTATACGTATTTTTGTCGGATATGATAAAACTTGATGTCAACATATGTATCTTGATGAGTACAACAATTTTCATAATATACTCATGATAATTTGACTTCAGATGAGTCAAATGGGCTTTCATTTGACTTTAGTTGAAAATAAGCTTGATGGATGGGTTTAAATGTAAAAGGCTTGTTGGTGTTGGTGAAAATAAAGGTTAGAGAAGAATCCAGACTCATTCTCAGTTGGTTGTAGTGTTGGTGAAGTGCTGGAAGCTAACCAAGTTCAGTTTTTCTTCCTTTTTCTCGTTTTCTTCACCAATCAATTGAATTAGAGGTTGTATGAGTGAGATTTGAGAAGGAGTTTCATCTTCTTCTTCTCTTTACTTGGTTCTTCTTGAAGTTAAAGCTTAAGGAAAGCTTTGGATTTCTTTTCTTAAAGCTTCAAGTAAGTGTTTAATTATTTTTGTAGAATTTTGAGTTCTACTAAGTGATTTGGGGTAGTTATAGAACAATTGATTATAAGGAATTCGTTTTGGTTGTTTTCATGGAGTTAGGGTTTGGAGTTGGTGATTTTGGATCAAATTGAATTCAAAAGAAAGGGGGTTTTGTGTTTAGCTCAACCATAAGGCAAGTATAAACATGTTATTGTGATTAGATGCTAAATTGATGTTGAGCTATTTTGGTTTTATTACAATTATGGTTTTAATTTGAATGGTTAAGAGTGGATTTGAATGTATGGAATGTTTGTATAGTGTTTGAATGATGGATTAGAAGTGTTATGGTGTATAATTAATGATTAAGAGAGGGAACAGGAGGTTCCATTTTTGTTTGCAGGTTGTGAATGAATTGGATTCATGGAAGTGTTGATGAATTTGGGAAAATTCAAATTCAGAACTTTACTTCAGAGATTCTAAAGTTTTGGGTACATTTTAGCTAGCCACTGGGCTAACCGCAAGGCTAATCGCCAGAAATCAGTAAATCTGATCAGTCTCTGGAAAACTGACCGTTAGCTAACCGCTGAATTTCGGTTAGTCAAAATTGAGATTTCGGCTAGCCGAAAGGTAACCGCAACTTGACCGAATTCACCTATTTCAGTTTCATAGAAATGTCAGTTTTTGTAAAGCTGATCGTGAGGTAACCGACGTGTGCCGGTTAGCCAAACTTCCAAGTTCGGCTAGCCACATAGGTAGCCGAAAACAGAGTATTAATTGTGAGATTCTAGAATTGTGACCGTGGGTAACCGAATTTATTTCGGTTAGCCGCTGTTCAGAGTTCGGCTAGTCGCGAGGGTGACCGAACTAGTGACCGAAAGAGGAAATTGTCAGTGGAAAGTTAGCTTCAGGAAAGCTATCCGTAGATAGCTGAGTGCATGTTGGCTAGCCGTCGGCCAGAGTTTGGCTAGCCGCTAGGTAACCGCCAGAGAGGAAAATTTCAGATTAATTTCAGATTTTCTGAATTGAAAGCCTAATCATTAGGGTTAGTGTTAGCCGACATCCAGGTTTCGGTTAATCGACAGGTAACCGAACAGATAACCGAAAATAATAATTTTAAGTTTAATTTTTAAAATTGTGGATAAGTAAGCCTATTGATTTAATCGAGGCTGTCAGCATTGATTTACCTCCATGGGTGTTAATGAAGGGGACTTTAATGTACAAATTAATACAATGTGATGTTCATCGAGAATAACACGTACATTAAATAACTGATAATTACACCTAATTAGTTGGTATTACTTCCCTGAAGTTTGTATATAATATTGAATCCAAAATGGATCATAATTTGAATTTAATTCCGAAAGGATTGTCTATTGGACTGCATCCATTAATTGTCATTGGACAAAATTAAATGATTAATTATATTATTTCTTGAGTCTGGCACCACATAGTGATTTCTCTATGCTCATTAGAGTTGTTACTGTTGCAGAAGATTATATGGGAGTGTTCCGGAACTCCGTGGTGACATCAGATGTCCCTGGCCCAGGCACTAATAAATCCCACACTATATGAATCCTTCCTAATGGAAGATGAAAATCCTTCCATATGGAAGATGGCAATCCTTCCTTTTTAGGAAGATGGAAATTGAAATGAAATGCTATTGTAGATTTGCCAAAATATTAAAGACTCTTATTGATTTGAATTAAATGGTAATTATATTGGTCTAATATTGGATTAGACAGATTAAATTGTAAATTAGCATGTTAAATCATGTAACTGTTTATACATTGTTGAATTATCAAGTTCATAGTGTTATTGATGGCATTACAGGCACAGCTGCCCATGCCGGTCCTTCAGAGGCCACAGCGTCAGCGGATATTACCGATTCAGTTTCCCCAGGAGGGTAGTTGAGTGGAAATGAAACGACATCATATAAGTATGATATTGAAACGAAAAAGAATTGGAAAGGAAAAGCTTTTGTTATGAGAAATGGGTTTGGAATGTTTTATACTTTTGATCCTTGCATTGTATTAAATATGCAAGTGATTGGTGTTATAAATATGTAAATGAGTTTTGTTTCATACAGAAACAATGTGTATTTGTTTATATTCCACATAATATGTAAATGATATCCCTTGTGAATTTTATGTGAATGAAGTTCATGGGAGTAAGTATGTGACGCGACTTGGGGTTAGCTCGAATTAATCATAATCTCGGGCTCTGGTCGTGTCATTGCTAGAAGCAATTGTAACCTTAATTCAAATTACCGAGAAGCGAGGCTAACTCGAGGTAAGATGATATAAGGTTGGAGATACAAATGTGTCGGTTGCGAATACAGTAGACCCGAAAGGGCATACTAGCACCGCTAGGCACAAATGTTTCAATTTTGAAAGGTCAAAATTGGATTCATAAAATAGAGCAAATAGTATTCCAATCCGAATATAAGTTACAAACAATTTCCGTGAGCTATTGACCGAAAGGGAAAGAACCAAGATTTCTCATATTTGAACCTAGAAATGATGGAAGTTTTTTTTTTTTTTTTGTAAGGTCAATATTGAATTCATCAAAGAGAACAAGTGTTGTTCCAGCCCGAACGCAAGTTACTAGCGATTTCCGCGAGCTTTTATCCGAAAGGGAATGAACCAAGATTTCTCAAATCTGAATTCAAAAATGACAGAAGTTTTTTTTTTTTTTTGTTTTGAAAAGGTTTTTTTTAAGGGTTTTTTTTTTATTCGAAGATATTTTTTTTTTGGAAAATCTTTTGAAGAGTACACATAGGTTTCCAATTCGGTTTTATGAAACCTCAGTAAATAGATTAGCCCCCAGGTAAGGGTAGGATTACTTAATGAACCCATTTGGAGGACCCTTACCTCGAACAGTCTAGCTGCCTCCGCACTCTAGACAAGGCTTTTCTTAGATCCACTTTGGTCAAAGAACCCAATTGGTGTAACCTTAGTGCCATTTTTTTTTGGAAACTTTTCTTGGAAGATCTCTAATGGACCCATCAAAGAGATCGAATGGCCCCTCCCAATCCAAAGGGTGGCTACAAACGATTTCCATAAGCCATTGTCCGAAAAGGAAGAAACCAAAGTTTCTCTTATTTGAATCCAAAAGAGAGAAAACTGATTTTATTTTTTTGAAGAGTTTGAAATTAGACTCTTTTTTTTTTTGTTTTGAAAATCCCTATTGGACTCATCAAAGAGAAAAAAAAATGATCCATTCTCCGATACGAATGATAGCTACAAACATTTCTGTGAGCTATCAAATTCGGAGAGGAAAGGATCAAAGTTTCTCAAAATTGAATCCAAGAAAGAGAAATCATATTTTTTTTGTGAAATGAGAAAGAGTGGAAATAAACTCAAAGACAAAAATTTCAAAAAAATGCCATCTCATGGTGTGTTTTTTAGATGCAAGATCCAACATAGGCTACCAACTAAAAAGAAGCCAAAGAATCTAAGCATCACGTTTTCAAACGAACGAGTCCCACCAGGTATGCCAACTTGATGGACCCGGCTTTTTTTTTTCTCTCTTCCATCCCGGAGCTACCGGGAGGCCGGCGGAGGGAAAAAGCGAGCATCAACATTTTTGTACGGGTACTACTTGGAATTTAGAAATGGTGATCCGGAGATCCACCTTCACAAGTAGAATAGGAAATCAACTTTTTTCTAACTTTCCATTGCACATATATTTAAGAAAAGAGACAAGGTTTTTGAATACCGTAAGAGGCGATTTTTCTTTGTTTGCCGTGAAAAGCGGTTTTGCCGTAAAAGGCGATGTTTGCTGTGAAAGGCGATGTACAAATCTCATCAATAATGAAAGACAAGAATTTTGATTTTTTTGTCTCTTTAAAAGAAATACAAAGTACAATAGAAAAGTAAGAAAAGGAATTTTGACTTCTCAGGAGATTGTGGGGACTCGTTCAGATCGACGGTCGTAAGTCATGTATGGACTTCGCCATCGTCCTTTAGATGAGAACATATGATGCTTTGATTCTTTTGGCTTGTCTTGGACTTCGGATTTTAGAGGATAAAGACCAAGGGGAGGTCTTATATCCAATAAAAAATGAGTAGACTGGCTGAAAAGCCGTGTCTATGCCATTTTGGATAGAAAAAGAGGGCATTGGGGGGGTGGCCCCCCCAAGGGACTTCACTCACCTTGTGGTGTTTGTTGTAGCAGAGTTTCTTCAAAGTAGCAGAGCTTCTTTGCGCAGTGTCTGGACTTTGGAGATTTTTATGGGGATTTTTCGGAATCCTTTCTTTTTGGATTTCTGCCTATTTTTCTTTTGGAATGACCCCCCTTTTATAGGCTTTTGGTAGCTATGGGGTGGGTTTATGAGCATTGATGGCATTGATGCTCCACGATGGGAGGAGTTACAAGTTTTTATTTCATGCTTTGTAACTCCTTTTTCTTGGCTTTTGATTAGCCGATAGAGAATGATGGGCATTTAATCGCCTTTAAACTCCATGATGAGAGGAGTTTCATGATTTATTGTCATAATTGCTTGGACTTATAGCTCCCGTTTCCTTGATTCTGATTGGGCCATCCAAAATAAAAAGTTAATGACCGCATTTACTTGCCATAAACTGGGTCAATTAACCTCATTAAGTGGTCGCTGAGGCATTTGAAGAGTCGCGGGCCGTACCGCGTCTTTTGGAATTCTTCTTGCGATGATCACCGATGGATCCACATTTTGTTTAATGTCGGATGGCGATACAACTTCAGACACTGATTGATACCAGTGGGCCAATAAAATATGTCCTATCGATTTCTCGATCGGTTGGACAGAAAGTATAATTTCTTGGTTGGCCGGTTGGCCATTTTGAAGCGAAAGATGATGATGATCACATGCTCTTGATGGTAGATCCGAGATGTTGGGGAAGATCAGCTGACTTCGAGCACCAAAAATCATATTTTTGGAAAACCACAGGGGCCGGAATTTTCGAAACACGAAAAAGGTCGGAAAATGGCCCTTTCGGAGGAAATCTGGCGGTCCGGATTTCCAGGGTCGCCGCGGCGGCGACCATGGGGATTTTTCCCCTTTTTGGTCGCCGTTTTTCGGCCGTTTCTTGATCTTTTTCAATTTTTTTCTCCTTTATTTTTCTTAAAATTTCTATACGTGTTTTGGCCTGGTTTCCTTGCAGAAAACTTGACGAGAAGCCTTGCATATCGGAGAGCGAAGTTTCCAGTTTTCAGGAAAAGCCGCAAACTTTGACGCGTAGAGCTGCCGATTTGCCGTCAGAAGCCAAATAAGGTCAAACGATGCCAGAATGACCTGAAGTTTGAGCTGAAGCATCCTGAGCAATAGATAAGACCAACCATAGGCTTTTGTTTAAGTTTTGAAGCCGTGTGGGGTCCCGTCGCCAATAGACTTGATTTTGTTACGAGGGAGATGCCGCGCTTTAATGTGTGGTCAACCGATGTCCGTTTGACCTGAAATTTGACAGGGAGCCTATTGGAGTCATTTTGAGAAATCCATTAGCTCCGATTTGGAAGTCATGGTTCCGGGGAGCTTTGCCGCCGGGAGGCCTGATTTGGCTTCCGAGAGTCAAAGTTCGGTCAAATGTTATCGAAATGACCTAAAATTTGACATGTAGCCCTTTGGAAGCCTTTTGAAGTCACCCATGTGCTCTGTTGGATGAGTGATCGCCTCGGTGGTTCTCAAAACCAAGAGGTTTGAATTTGCTGTTCAAGGGTTAATGCAAGGTCAAACGTTGTCGGTTCAACCTAAAGCTTGACATGGAGCCTTTTGGAGGTATTTTGAGACCATCCATAGGCTCAGATCGAAGATTTGTTGTCTTCGACGTAGTCGCCGCCAGGGCGCCTGTTCAGCTGCTGGAGGAGTGAAGTTAGGCCAGATGATGCTGGAATGGCCCGAAACTTCATGTGTATTCTTCTTTTGGTTGTTTTGAATGATCTTACAGTTTTTGTTTGATTCTGACAAGATTTTACGCTTGATGTAGCAATTCCTGTTTGTGGTAAGATGCGGTTTCATGTAGCTTCTTGATGTTGAAGAGGCAAAGTGACATTTTTGGTGTCAACAGTGATGGTATGACGTGATTTTGAAGTTTGTGGGGGTTTCTACTTAATGAATTTCTGTTCTGATGTTGTTTTAGGTCCTGGGTTGATTTTATCTTAATGATTTAAGTCCGAAATTCGAAACATAACTAGGATTCACAACTTGGGCCAGAGGGCACACCAGCAGTGGTGCCCAGGTGGTGATTTGATGCTTTTTTGTCGTTTGACTTCAGTTCAAGATTCCGGATGGGTTTAAGTTGATTAAATCTTTAATTTTAGCACTGTTATGGGTTCTATGAAGGTTCTGAGATGTTGATTGAGGTCGAGGTTCAAAGTGAATAGGGATTTGGTGGTCCAGGGGTAGAATGGGACTTGGGCGCACCTGTAGTGGCGCCTATGTCTCTCTGGGTGACTTCGGTGCACTTGTGGTGGTGCCCAAGTGTTTGGGTCGTGGGTTTTGGTTATTTCCGGGATTCGTTCACTTAGATTAGGTATTTCAGGTGATTTATGTCAATAAATTCTGTATCCCGGATTGGTTTTAAGCCTCTGGTCCCTAAGTGTGACTATGGTTTGAATTCGAGAGTTGAATCGCAACCGAGATGTGTATCAGGATTAAACCAAGGGGTTGGGTGCACCTGTGGTGGCGCCTAGGTTTCCTAGGTGACTTGGGCGCACCTACAGTGGCGCTCAAGTGTCTGCCTACTGGGCAGCTACGTGTTTGATGGTTTCTAGGGTATTTCTACGTGTTTGATGGTTTCTAGGGTATTTCTAGGTCGGTTTCAGGTATTCCAACTTGTGTCTTGGTTGAGGAATGTTTTTTATTCTCTAAATGTGACTTTGCTATTGTTTTAATTAAGTTTTAACTATGGTCTTAATAGGGGATTGGTGATTAGCGTTCGATTAGAGTTTGATTAGGGATCGAGTTAGAGTTTATTGATTAAGTTTGTTAATTAGGATTTGAATTAATTAGGGGTTTATTAATTAGGGTTTTGTTTGTTAGGGATTGGTTAAAGGTTTTTAATTAGGATTGATTAATTAGGGTTTGTTGACTAAGTTTGTCAATTAGGATTCTAATCGATTTAGGGTTTATTAATTAATCTTGTTAATTAGGATTTTAATTAGAACTTTGGTCAATTAATCTTTTAATTTAATTAAGGTTTTGATTAGTTAGGATGTATTAAATTAGGGTTTTATTAATCAGAGATTTTAATTAATTAGGGTTTTGTTATTAGGGATTATTAATCAAGTTTATGGTTTAAGATTTATTGATTTATTAGGATTTGGATTGTTGATTAGGGTTTTGATTAGGGTTCATTCAGTTGGGGCTTTAGATATGGATTCAGTTAATTAAGGTTTAATTAGTTTGATGTTTTAATTAGGTGTTTTTAACTAGTTGCTTAAGGTTTATTAATTCACTTAGGTGCAAATGGAATAACCTAGGATCATCTACCCGACGTTTATCTTTGTGATTTTCTATTTTTTGGGGTTCTCTTCTCTAATTACTAAAGAGTAAGATGAGAAGGGAAGAGTTTATGTTTTTTTTATTTTTTTTTTTCGGTATTTTATGCAATATCAATGCAACCTAACCTAAAGTGTGATGATTCAATAATTCGAAGTCCAGAAGTTCAACAATCAACCAAAATCATCACAAACATGGAACAACAAGTGAAATGCAAGGCAAAATATCGAAATTGTGTGTCGGGAGACAAAACGGGGACTTGGGCTCACATACAGTGGCACCCAAGAGTTTCTGTAGTACTAAGGCGCACATATAGTTGCGCCCAAGTGTTTATGTAGTACTAGGGCGCACATATAGCTGCGCCCAAGTCACTTCCATGTCGGTCGTAATGCACTTTTTGATTGTCAACGATATTTAGCAACGTTCCGACACGATTTTCGACACTTCGTCACTAAATGCAGAATCCTAACATGAATTACAAATATCAGAACTTTCGGATTTGAAAACGACGGTGCGAGGATTGAGATTCGAGGGGCGGATCCCTTTGGCAAGGACTTGGGCTCATACACGGTGGCGCCCAAGTGCCTCTATTCTTCTTTCTTTTCTTTTCCTTCATTTTTAGCAATATATTTTGTCCTCTTCCGATTCTTTCCACGCAGTTTAGAACACACACTTACAGATCCGAGGACCTTGATATCAACTTGTATGAAAAAGAGTTCAAATCTGAGAAACAAAATGTAAGACCCCGACCCTTGATTTCCTTGATTTTTGTGTTTTAATCGTGAGTTAGTTCTTTAAACGAGTTTTTGATCCTAATCGAGTTGGATTGTGGTTTAGTTCAGTTTTCTATAGCTTTGGGAATTTTTGAGAGCCATTGGACTTAGTCAGACACGCTCAGGGAGGCCCTGAGTGCACGTGTTAGCATGGGAAGATAATTATGTTTTTCGATTTTAATCGTGTTTTCAACCTCATTTGAATGGTTTTATTATTTGTTACAACTTTCGTTTTTAAATTGTCCGTGTTTGAGGCCCAAAAACCCAAGTTTTGGCCCAAATGGGTAAATCTGACTTTTCATGCAAAATCTGGACATGAATTTTGAAATCTCAAAACCATGTCAAAATTATACTTTTTGAAAACTAGATTTTTTGACGATCGTTTTGTTCTTCTTCATCGACTTCATCCGGGGTCCACAAGACCATGTTTTAATCGTTTCAAAGCTCAGCTGCTAGGGACCCACTTCTCAGACACTATATAAGCCCTCCTATTCTCTTTCCTCCATTACCCATTCCAAAAATCCTGCAACCGGTCTTGACCTAGAGCAAAGGAGAGGAGAAACCTTTCTTCTTGATCTTTTTCTCCTTGAATCATCTAGCAAGAGAGCTCCAATCCCCGATCCAACTCCGTCAATCTCTTCCTCTCTTCTCAAGCTACAGCTGGACCCGTTTTTGAGCCAAATCCCCGACACTATTCATCATCTTCTAGCTCTCTTCTTCTTGTTTGACTAGCTAAAGGTTAGGGCTCTTGTTCCTCTTTTCATTTGATGTTCTTTTAGCGCATTTTGAACTTGTTTTCCATGTTTTCAAACCCATTTTCGAAATGGGGGTTTGTGATAACCAAAAATGTGATTTTTTATGTGTTCTATTTTGGGGCTTTTGTGTAGATTTCATGGATCTTCCCTTTGGTTGAGTTTTTGTGAAGATTTCCTTGGCATTGGATTGAGGCAAGTGAACTTTATAGGATTCTTCATGTACATTGCATTATGGTGTTATTATTCTCATTAAGACACGATTTCTATGTTTAGTTTCATAATGCAAGTTATGTTTATACTCTTTCAAGTCATGGGTTTTAGTTTCTCCACTTGTCTTGTTATTAATGATTTTTCAAGTCCTCAGAATCATGTTTGATCTTGTAAGTTTTTATGATTTTGCACATGGAAATGTCTTGATGTTTCTCAATGGAGTGAATGGTTTAATTATGGATTGAATGATGTTAAATGTTGTAATTTATCCCTTGGAAAACATGGTGGCTTAGGGAGTGCAGGTTACTCAGAAATGGGAGTGAAGAAGGGAAAGAAGTTGTGAAAAATCTGGCTCGAAACACACTGCCCGTGTTCTGTCGGTCAGCTGTCGACTGACCGAACTACCCAGTTCAGCCAACCGACAGCCAACCGAGACCTGTCGGTTCAAATTCCAGAGAGCAACATCGCATCAGAGAATTGGTCGGTCAGCTGTCGGCTGACCGAACACCCAAGTTCGGTCGACCGACAGCCAACCGAGGACCTGTCGGTCCCTTTTCCCGAGAGTTACATTTTCTGGACTGAGACTTGTCGGTCAGCCGTCGGTCAGCTGTCGGTTAACCGACAGGTAACCGAGGACTAACCGAAATTTACCAAAAGTACTATTTTTGAAGGATTTTTGTGAGAATGAAAACTAGACTAGGATTTAGACCTTTATTTGACATTGTGCACTTGGAATTCCAAAATGTACTATAACTTCTGGGGCACCAAATCTTGTCGAAACTCAGACATTTGGGTTTCAATTCCACAAAGGTCAATGATTGGTCTTAGCCTAAACTTGATAGATTTCGTGTTTGAACTCTTGTTCTGATGCTTCATGCATCATCGTGTCCTCGTTTGATTTTCAAGTACAAGTTCATTTGAAGAATTGTTTCAAGAACCAAAACTCTTTTTTTTATGCTTCGTGCATCATCGTGCATTTATTTGAATTTCAAGTATAAGCTCGTTTTAAGACGTGTTTCAAGAATAAGAAAAGGGAATCATTTCTTAAGTTTGTTAAGCATTTATATTATGCTATCTTGCTAGTCTCGTCGTGCCGTGTTTGTTAAATGATTTCCCTCTTGTTTTGACGTGTTCTCGAATAAGTATTGTCATGTTTTATGCATTCATGATATAAGTGAATACCACTGAGCTTGGACTGCCCTTTTAGCTTGATCCACTATCTGGGGGTCCTTAAACATGTGGACTGTCTGCAGACTAGTCGTGTATTATATTACACATCGTACATGTTCGTGTTCCGGTTCTACGGCCGGCCTCCCCGTCTACCTTGTGTGGCGTGGGATCGTGTCTTGCGTGTCGTGCTTGTCGTGCGTGCTTGCTCTTGTCATCATGTATGATGGAGAAAGGATGGGCTCGTTGTGGATTTACTAATCATGATATTATATGTATTCATGTCTTGTTTCGTATATCGTTTTTGCACTCGTGATTTCTTGATAAGTATCTTGTTCATGCATTGTTTTTAAACCTTGTAAATCTGTTTCAAGTTCAATGAATTGTTTTTAGTTATTGTTTCCTTTAAACTTTAATTTTGTTTATGCTCTTGCCTAAATTGATCACCTGTCAAACCGTCGTGTCTGATATTTACTACTTTGGTGCTCTAGATAGCAGGTCCTTGTTTTGAGCTAGTTCGTGTTCAGAGGGCTGTTGAGCCACGAGTTTTGGAGACTTGTTGTGTCAGCGATGTCATGTAGATGTCATGCTTGGCTCCGGAGTTACGTTACACCCTTGGGTAGTATTTGTTCTAGCTTGCCATTTTTGTACGGCTTTTGTTAGCCTTTTCCTTGGGAATTGTAATTAATGCACTCATTAATTTATAACTTGAATATGTTTGGTTAATGACTAGCCTGTTACTGTCAGCTCTGTATATTTTGATATTATGATTAGTTCCAGTCTGAGTTTGAATATTACTATGAC
Source organism: Umbellularia californica (assembly GCA_028538565.1). NCBI lineage: Eukaryota > Viridiplantae > Streptophyta > Magnoliopsida > Laurales > Lauraceae > Umbellularia > Umbellularia californica. Next base: position 33,182,262 of record JAPQWN010000005.1, on the reverse strand, counting down.
AATCTTATGCTGATAGATTGAGTACGACACGGAACCCGATGGATACGGATTCCGGGTCGTAACGTCTTGTAGAGCTTCCGCGAAATATTTTGATGTGTTGGGAATTTTGTCATCCTCACACACGCAGATCCTGGGGAGAAATACAAATTTTTAATTAACAACCCATATTCGCGTCCCCGAGATCAGATCCCGGTTTTGGGGTGTGACACAAAATGCAAGCAAAATGAAAATCGGGGCTGAAACCATACCCAGAGACTTAGGCGCACCCACAATGGCGCCCAAGTGCTTTTCGGCAATTTTCTTTCTCTTTTCTTTTCCCTTTCAACAATATGTTTGTGCTTTCTTTCAATGTTTTTCGCACGATTCAGAACACAAAGTTATAGATCCGAGGGTCCTGATATCAACTAGTGTGAGAATGAATTCGGATCCAAGAAACGAAGTGCACATGCAATGAAAATCGGGGCTGAAGCCCTACCCAGAGACTTGGGTACACTCACAGTGGCGCCTAAGTGCTTTTCTGCATTTTTCTTTCTCATATTCGAATTTTTCCCAATAAAAATGACATGGATGCAAGATCTATTCTAATCAGGAGTTCGGGATGATGAAAATGATGTAGATCTACAACCTATGAATGATCCTAAGCTTGTTTCTAATGATGGATGATTACTAGATATCAGATCTAGTACAAAATACTACTATTAATGCAGATCTATGATGTATGCATGATCCTAAGCATGTTTCTAACTATTAATGATGAAGGATACTAACTGAAAAGGCTAGATCTAGAAATATCGGTTTGGATTACGTCTTTTAAGTTCTAGATCGAAGCTCTCACGCTAATCCATGGCCTTCGGAAGCTTTCTCCATTGCTGATCTTGAAAACTAGAGTGCTCCTTCTTCTCCTTTCTTGTAGATCTAAAGCTCTCTCTATGATGGTTACTTTCTTTCTCTCCTTTACTTCTATGTTCCTCTCTTTTTGGTTGCCTCCCTTTTGCAAATGGTATAAGAGATACTTATATAGAGGTTTTTGGCATGGAAAAGGGGTTAGGATTGCTGTTTGCACAAATTTCTAGAAGCTTCATGCAAACCAAGACAAATTAGGGTTTTGCAAGACTTGGGCGTACACACAGGTGCACCCAGGTCCTCTTTTGGGGTCTAATGGATCTAGGGTTCGGGTTCAGACTGTTTTTGGGCTGAGGTTGGGCTGGAATTGCGAAAGGTAGAGAGGAACACACCTAAGTACGCACTCAAGTGTGTTTCTAGGGCAATCAGGGACCTGGGCACACCTATGTGCGCGCCTAAGTGCATTTTGGGACTTGGGCGCACCTGTGTTGGCGCCCAAGTGCATTTCCAGCAAGCAATCTTCCGGTGGCCATATCTTTTGATCCGTTTGTCGGAATTGGACGTTCTGCATATCGTCGGAAAGCATTCAAAATGTAGAATCTATTGGTCCATACATCCTAATGGTCAGAGGTCAGGAAAAGTAAGGAATACTTGGATCAATGATCCTAGCCTCCTAATTCATGCTAATCATATCGTACTTAGGCAAACTAAATGTTATCTCTCTAGGAACAACCTAAGTGTGTTCTATGTAGTCTGGAAGGGGCTTGGATAGTGTTGTAGTCCATTCCTTATGTGAATAGGGGGTTGAATTCGAGATCTTAACGTGATTCGGCTTTTTCTGTCACCAATTTCTAGAGATCGTCGAACTAAGTCTAAAATTATCAACAAGCATCATCATCGTCATTAATTAATATGAATTATGCCATTAATCATTCAATTATGGGTGAAATGGGGGCACTGTTATATATGACAGGTGTTTTAGGCTTTCATATGGGCCAAATGAGGTGTCTACAACCAATACAACCAAAAATCCCAAAAAGTATCAGTCATTATCCCAAAAGGTGTTTCATATCTCAAGGCTCAACCAAATGTCTAAACGACATCGTTAGCTTGTCATTCTCCTACGCGTTGCAGCTCTCTGGCTGCCTCCTCCGGCTCATCCTTAAGGATGAGGAAATCTAGACCTAAGTACCAAAAGAGTGGGTCAGACACGACAGTCTGGCAGATGGGTGAAAAGATATAAACAATAGAGTAATTTAAAGGTTACCTTAGAAAAACATTGGAAACCTACTAAAACAATAATTTTTCATGAAATAAGATTTATCATTTATCTAAAAACACATGTGCAATGTAAAACATGTAGAGGTACCAATGAACAAGAAACTGGCAAGATGGCAACCACACAATGCTAAATCCTCTATCACTAATGTGATGAAAGCACATTCGGGGCATTGGTATCAAACACGCAAAGTGACGAGAGCTAATGAAATATATATACACATATAACTAGACAAGACCACGGCCGTGGAACCAAATAGCGGGGCAGGACAAGACCCAGACTGCAACTGGCAGGAACAAGAAAGGGACCCCCAAGTCGGTGGATCAAGCGACAAGGTTGTCCAAGCTTAGTGGTGCCGACGCATAGGTCACATGAAGAAATCAGGATATATACATATATTTATATAGTTGTATAACACCACAAGCAGGTTAGACAGGGTGCTCATAGTTACATATTACACATTAATATCTAGTCATGCATGTACGGGGCTAGCAGAACACATCAAGTGCATGTATTAATAGTTTTAAGGCAAAACTAGGAGTAACACATGAAAGCAAGCGAGAACATATGTAATTCAAGTAAAAGAGAACACAAATGGATTTTCATAAAAGTCCGGATCATATATTGAGGCTTCAAGATTTAAATTAATGTGTATAGGACACTCGTGTGTCAAATATTGTTTTGGCTTGGCACTCCTAAAGATTGAAGACATTCCAAGCCCCCTATGCACATTAGCCAGTCAAAATTCCTCAATAAGTTTCCATGATGGGTTTTTTTTTTTTTTCTCAATCAAACTCCGCACTTCACCTCCTAGGTCTTACCATTGCATTGGGGCTCCAAACAAACCTCTCACAGGCATTAAAACATCATTCCAAAGCCCCCTGCATAGACCTAGGCTCGGAGTGCAGTTGGCTCGAGCGGACCCGAAGTTCGCTCAAGCCAATGACTCTCTGGGAGGGGTTCTCTCGAGCGAACTTGGCCCTGTACTGGTTGGCTCGAGCGACCAGAAATTTGGCTCGAGCCAACTGGTCTCTGGAAGTGGTTCGCTCGAGCGAAATGTGTCAGAAACCATTTTTAGATGCATTTCGAGCTTCCTTCCACCCTTCTCTTGCAACCCCTTTGAGCCACCCTTCTTACACATAAAAGAGGGGTTCATAACCTCCCCAGAACCACACTTCATTCTCCATTAACACATCCCACAAAATGCATCAAATCTCCTCTATTTCATTCACATTCATCACAAGATAGACCCACCATCCATGGAATACATATGAACATATAAAACAAGCTTTATCAAGATAAAAATGCATACATTTCCAATAGATTAAATAAGATAGCAAGACTCGTCAATATCCACATTTTGAAATTGTCACAGCCCCGCCCAACACAGCATGAAATTGTCCGCTTTGGCCCACGTGCCCACGCGGGGACTTCCCAGGAGGTCACCCATCCTAGTACTACTCCCGCCCGAGCACGCTTAACTACGGAGTTCTTACGGTTTCCGGGGCCGCACGGTTTTAAAAGGCCTCATGCTAAGTTAATACGGGGTTTGACTTATAAGCCCAGGGTTAGGATTTGGATATTTCTAATGCGGGCTAACGGAGACTCACCGTTTGAAGCCTGTGGTTAACACGCTCCGCCCCGTGGTTAAGGGTGCCGCCCGGACCAAGTTCTCACATTCTCCCCCACCGGAAATAGAGCCATCCTCGGCTCTGATACCAATTGTCACAGCCCCGCCCAACTCAGCATGAAATTGTCCGCTTTGGCCCACGTGCCCGCGCGGGGACTTCCCAAGAGGTCACCCATCCTAGTACTGCTCCCACCCGAGCACGCTTAACTACGGAGTTCTTACGGTTTCCGGGGCCGCACGGTTTTAAAAGGCCTCATGCTAAGTTAATACGGGGTTTGACTTATAAGCCCAGGGTTAGGATTTGGATATTTCTAATGCGGGCTAACGGAGACTCACCGTTTGAAGCCCGTGGTTAACACGTTCCGCCCCGTGGTTAAGGGTGCCGCCCGGACCAAGTTCTCACAGAAATCAATAGAAATCATAGCAAGAAGCAAGTATTAAATCGCCAAAACCCATTAGTGAAGATCAAGCATTTCTCAGAAAATATGCTAAAAATCAAAACAATCCATTCATCCACTTTCCTTAGCCTCCAAACTAGCTAATCAAGCTCCTAATCTCACTCTCCAAGCCAAAATCTCCAAACTACAAAAAAAAAAAAAAAAACACCCACAAGAACCCTAAGTTGCCAAAACAAAGAAGGAGAGAGTTCCCAATAATGGAGATGGGAACTCTCTAGGGCTAGGAGAACACAAATCTAAAAGATGACAGTGATATCTTACATGGAAGACCCTCAAATGGCAAGAGGTTGCTCAAAATAAACCTTGGAATGGGTGGTTTCTTCTACAAATGGTACCAATGGAAAGCCTTCAAGATGGGGAAGAAGAAGATGAGATCATTTTCCCCATTTCACAAGAGTTTGGTGTGGATTGAAGAAGGAGAAGCAAGGGGAAACAAGAAGAAAACCCTAGAGTGGGTTACAACACTCCTTCCACACGTTTTGAGCAAGAAGAAGGGGGAAATGAAGATGGCTTTTCCTTATATAGGAAGTGGAGATGGGTCCCACCACTGGCAAAGTTTGTTGGGTTAAAAACATGATTTTCCGGGCCTCGAATGAGTTCGACAAAGGAGGGAAAAATGTTCGTCGAAAAATCTAGTTTCCAGAAAGTATACATTTCACGGGTTTTGGAGGCATCGAAAATTGTATCCAGATTTTGTGTAAAAAGACTATTTTGCCCTCAAAGTTGGAAAAGTCGGGTTTCGGAGCCTCGAACGAAAATGGAGTCAACATGAAAGTTGTAGAGGTTGACTAGATAAATCAAATGGAATTAAAACACGAATTTTCAAAATCGCAAATAATCCCCCACACTTACGCAAAGCCACAAAAAGACTCTCCAAGAGTCTCATTAAATCAAAAAGGCTCTCAAAACTCCCCAAAACTATAGAAAAGCTGTCAGACCCCAACCCAGATTAGCTTGATTATTGTTAATTAAGTAAGTGTTTAGTTTTGAGAGATTTTAGTATTCGTTGGATTAGAATGGTTGTTTTAGTCTTGTTATTAGTTTTGGGAACTTTGAGAGCATTGGTTGAGTCAAACACACTCAAGGAGGCCCTGAGTGCACGTGTAAGCTCTAGGAGGTTGATCCTAGAATTCTATTTTAATTGTTATTTTGATTTATCTTGAGTAGTTTAATTAATTCCTACGACTTTCGTATTTAACCCGTCAATGTACGAAACCTAGAAATTTGTGTTTTTGGCCAAAAAGGTAGGATTTGTCTTTTCACACCAAATCTGGAAACGATTTTTGAAATCTCGAAACCATGTCAAAAATATACTTTTTGGAAACTAGATTTTTCAAGGATCGTTTGATCGTTCTTTATCAACCTTATCCAGGGCCCGCAAGAACATGTTTTAGCCGTTTGAAGTTCCAGACATGGTGGGACCCACACCCACACTCAAGCCAAATAAGCCCTTTTCTCCCCTCACTCTCATTCAATCTACAATCTTTTGGAGTCCAAAGTGAGAGGCTTGAGAGAGCTTCTTCTTCTCTCCATCTTCTCCTCCTTGCAACTCAACTGTCACGTCCCTCGAACCCGATTAGAGAAATAACCGGATCCGAGGAGTGAAATTTAGGACTAATTAAAATTTTTGTCCTTTAGGCCCAAGGATCGTAAGTCCGCTGTGAGGATAATGTGTTTAAACCTCAAATCATAAAACAAATAGCGGAATTCATACATTGATATCAACAATGGATAATAAATCTGAATTAAATTTAAAGTTGGAAGAAATAATTAAATCAACCATTTGGACTTAGATTGAAGTGTGGTTTTCACCATCTTCTTCCTCTCCTTCCAAGGTTTCCATTAAACGCATTTGTTGTTGGGCGTTTTCAACTTGACAAGCTCTTCTTCTTCTTCTTCCTTCCTCCTTGTTTGGTCATCCTAGGTAAGAGCTTCAACCATCTCTTAAATGGAGTTCTTTTCATCTCCTAAAGATCTTGTTTTTCATGTTTACAAACCCTTTTTCAAAATGGGTTCCTTTGTTTTCAAATGTAAGGGTTTTGAAGTTCTTTTGGGGTTTATAGATCTGAGCTCCATTCTTGAATAGGACCTTTGAAGAAAGTTGGATTTACTAAGGCAAGTGGCCTTTTTAGTTTTCTTAATGTATGTTTGAGTATGGATTTCATTTTTAGCCCCAAATGTGATTTCTAGGTTTGTTCTTGTATTTATAGTAATGTGATGTTTTGTTTTGGAAATGTACTTTTAAACTTACATATGTATGATTTAGCATGGTTTGAATGTCTTTATTTAGCTCAAGTTTCTTTTTGGTTGAATTCTTATTGGTTTGGAGAAGGAAGAGCATAAATCTGCATCTGTTTTGGTCTTTCCTAAGCTGGTGGTCAGCTGGCTGTCACCTCGGCGGCTAGCCAAATGGTGATCGGCGACTAATCGACCAAGTTTCAGTTAGAAATATAGTAAGCTCAGAAATGCTGGGTAACCCAGGCGGCTAGCTGAAAATTTGACTACGGCGAACCGCAAAGGAACCGCCAGGTCATCGAGATCCGCGGTTAGAAACACAGAATATGTTTAAGGGCTTTTAGCTTGATATTGTGCATTTGGGACTCGAAATGTCTCCAAGCTTCGGGAGCACCAAATCCGTTTCATTACGACATTTGAGTGTCAAATATATGAGGGTCAAATGAAGGGCCTTAATATATATGCTTGATAAACTTGCTTAAATTCTCAGTTTTGATAAGATGAATATCGTATTTTACAGGTTTTGAATTACAAGCTTCAGTCATGTTTTGAACTATTTCAAGAACCAATAAGGGGATCACTTCTTGAGTTTCATTTTGCTATAGCTTATGCTATATCTGATCAGTTTTGCTTTGCCTTGTTTTGATAAGTGATTTCCCCTATTTTTGATATGTTTCGTATACGTTCGCCCTATTTTTGTGCATTCATAACTTATGATGAACACCACTAAGCATGGACTGCCCCTTCAATCTAATCCGCTATCTGGGGGTCCTTAAACACTTAGACTTTCTGCAGATTAGTCGTATATTATATATATATACATCATGTTCTATTTCGGTAACACGGCCGGTACCCGCCTACCTTTTATGGTACGGGATCCTGTTTTGTTCTGTTCCTGCTTACTCTTTTTATTTTATATGATAGAGAAATGATGGGTTCAATGTGGGATTATCTATTCATGATATTATAAGTATTCATGCTAGTTTTAGTTTATTTGAAATGCATTTCAGTCCTGTTTTTGCTTTAAATTTAGTAAATGGTTTTAGCAATGTGTCTTTACCTTTTAATTATTTAAGCACTTATCTAAATTGAATTCTTGCCAAACCATTGTGTTTGATCCTTGTTATTTTGGTGCTTAGGTGCAAGCGTCTTTGCCCTTGAGGAAGAGTGTCAAGAGGAGGCTGTTGAGCCACCCCCAGTTCGTGAGTGGCAACCCAACGACGTCATCTAGACGTCAGGAGGGTCCTTGAGACACATGTTATTTTGATGAGGGATTTAAATTTTGATTCTTTTGGGAATCTATTGGTCTTTGTTGGCCTCTTATTGGGATGTATCCTAACAATATACTCTTGTTAACCTTAAACTTGAATGTAATTGGGAATTGTCATGTTTATATCTTTCTCTCTGAAATACATGTCTTAGTTATTTTCATTATGTAAGTTTGGTTTCTATAGCACATGTTTTTGTCTTGACGTGATTTGCTATACGCTTCGGCAACTATTGTACGTGTGAGTTTGTCCCGTGTCCTTGGGATCCTCACCGCGGAAAACTATGGGAAATTGTAGATGGATAAATCTCAACAACACTATCGCTGGCCCGGGTATCAGAGCGGGACATGTTTTAGGCACTTAAAAGAAACTAAAAAATCTTAGGGACGTGGCGAGGATCCGTGAGCTCATTAGATCATTTAGTAAGGATCTAGAAACAAACCTGACCACATTCTTGTGTACTAACACTTTGTTTTACAGCATCATGCCTCCAAGAAAAACTCCAAATCATAATTCTTCGGGTATTAATCAGAATGACACAGACCCGGCCAATTGACCCACAACTACACAGTTCCTAGAACTCATGCAGGCCATGTTAGAGCAGCAGAGGCAAGCAAATGAATCTCAAGCAAGATTCCAAGAACAAATGGCAAAGAAGGATGAGGAAATGGCTCAAGTCCAGAGACAACTATTGGATGTTCTACAGAATAGGCCACAAGCTCCACCTATGCAGCCTTTGGGTCCGAATATTGTTATCAACAATAGGGAACTTGACCTTAATCTGTTGTTTGAGAGATTCAGGAAACGAGCACCAAAGGAATTCTCAGGGCATGAGGACCCGTTAGTTGCAGATGACTGGTTAGCAAACACCGAGAAGATCTTTGATGTCTTCACATGCACAAGAAGACAGAAGGTCAACCTTACAGCTTCGTTGTTCTATGTGCTTGCAAATCAATGGTGGCAAACGGTCAAGGACCCGTATATGACAATGGCTAACGAAGGTGCATGGACAACATTCAAGACACAATTCCAAGACAAGTACATTCCTTCACATGTCAAGAGACAGAAAGCCATTGAGTTCCAGGAGCTCAAGCAAGGCAACATGATAGTCCTAGAGTATGTCACCAAGTTTGAGAGACTAGCCAGATATGCTACCGAGCTTATTGACACCGAGTAGAAGAAAATAACCAAGTTTTTGGAAGGCTGAACCCAATCATCATGAGAGATGCCATAGGGGTAATTCCACCAGCTACTTATGATGAAGCTGTCAAACGGGCGTATAAATTTGAAGATATTAACAACCTAATCATCCAAGACAGGAAGCAGCACTACCGGCAATAGCATAACAAGAATCCAAGGCAAAATCAGAATCCTCCAAAGCAAACGGCATGTGGGCATTGTGGAAAGAATCACGAGACTAGTCATTGTCACAGAACCGCAGAAGCTTGTTTCAGATGTGGATCATTGGATCATGCGATCAAGGATTGCCCAATCTTACAAGATCAAGCCAATAGGAATCGGCAACAATGACAAGTGGCTCCTCAGAACCAACCACCAGTTCAAAATCGGGCTAGGCAGCCTCAGCAACAACAGCAACAGCAAGGCAGACTACAGGGTCAGAATCAGTTTGCTTATCCTCCTCATCAAAACCAGATTATACAAGGGAGACAGAATCAGGCACTCAACATGCCATAGCAGCTAGGAAGGGCACATCATCTCAATCATGTGGATACAGAAACTGCAGGAGACATGGTAGAAGCTATACTTCTTATTTATGGAGTAGAAGCACAGATTTTATTTGATCCTGGATCTACCCATTCCTTTTTGTCTCCTAAATTTGCCAACAAGATAGATAATCTGCCTAGAGAACTTGATTTTATTTTGACTGTCACCACACCAGTATGTAAACAGGTTCCCTGTAGAACATATTACCCCAACTATCCAATCACCCTAGACCGAGCTGTTTTACCAGCAAACCTCATTGTCTTGGGCATGCATGATTTTGACATCATCTTAGGCATGGATTGGTTAGAAGCATATCATGCGTCGATGGACTGTTTTGCCAAAACCATTACATTTAAGTTGAAAGGAGCACAAGCAGATCTAATGATTAAAGGAGATAGGAAGAAAACCCAAGAAGGATTCATCTTGGCATTAAAATCAAATCGACTAGTGAAGACTAGCTGTGAAGCTTATATTGCGTTAATCATGGAGGATAAACAGTCCCAAGGGGTGGAGGATATCCCTGTGGTATGTGAATTTCCAGAACTTTTTCCATAAAAAATCCCGGGATTACCACCAATCAAAGAGGTTGAATTTAAAATTTAGCTTTTACCAGGAATAGCTCTGATCTCCATAGCGCCTTATAGAATGGCTCCAGCAGAATTAAGAGAGTTAAAACTTCAGTTGCAAGAATTGTTGAGCAAAAAATTCATTAGACCAAGCGTTTCACCTTGGGGAGCACCGGTATTGTTTGTGAAAAAGAAAGATGGAAGCTTGAGGATGTACATTGACTACAGGAGATTGAACCATGTGACTGTCAAGAACAAGTATCCGTTACCAAGAATAGATGAATTGTTTGATCAATTGTAAGGAGCAGCTTACTTTTCCAAGATAGACTTGAGGTTCGGATATCATTAGTTGAGAGTTAGAGACTTAAATGTTCCAAAAACAGCTTTTCGAACAAGGTATGGGCACTATGAATTTTTGGTGATACCATTCGGGTTGACTAATGCACCCGCAGTATTCATGGCCCTCATGAACAAGGTCTTTGTACAACACTTGGATCACTCCACAGTGGTTTTCATCGATGATGTTCTCGTGTATTCCAAGAGTCAGGAGGATCATGAAGAACACTTGAGAACCTCATTGTAACTTCTGAGGGAGAATCAGCTTTATGCAAAGCTCAGTAAGTGCGAATTTTGGCTAAAACAGATTGCTTTTTTAGGCCACATCATTTCCAATGAAGGTTTATCAGTGGATCCATCTAAGATAGAAACAGTTGTTAGTTGGAAGAGGCCAAGTAATGTGACAGAAATCAGAAGATTTTTGGGATTAGCAGGCTATTATTGGAGATTTGTCTAAAGTTTTTCATCTATTGCAGCACCCTTGTCAAAGTTAACTCGGAAAGGTGTGCCATTTGTGTGGCCAGAGTAGTGTGAGGCCAGTTTCCAAGAGTTAAAGAAGAGACTAACCACATCTCCAATCCTTACATTACCGTCTAGCAGTAGCGGATTTATTGTTTTTACGGATGCATCGAATGTGGGACTAGGCTGTGTATTGATGCAGGATGGCAAGGTGATTGCCTATGGCTCGAGACAGTTGAAAGATCACGAGAAGAACTATACAACTCATGACTTGGAGTTAGCAGCAGTCGTTTTTGCCTTGAAGATGTGGAGACACTATCTCTACGGAGAAAATTTTAAAGTTCATTCAGACCACCGAAGTTTGCAATACTTGTTTTCACAAAAGGAATTAAACATGAGGCAGAGACGGTGGATGGAGTACATTTTAGGACTATGACTTTCCAATCAAGTATCATTCGGGGAAAGTGAACGTAGTAGATAATGCTTTGAACAAAAAATCAGCAGTCATGGCTAGTCTAAAAGGAGCCAATGTTTTCCGGCAGTTCGAAGAACTAGGAGTGGAAGTGCAACCACTAAAGAAGGGTAAGATGTTAGCAAACATGACAATATTAGAACCCACCTTCATCCAGAAAATCAAGGACAATTAGTTACAAGATCCAGACTTAACAAGGATTGTGGAGTATATTGCAGAGCGTCCAGGTTTCAGATTGGTGAACGGAATATTGTACTTTCGCGATCGGTTGTGTGTGCCTAATGTGGATGATTTGAAGAATGAGTTAATGACCGAGGCCCACAGTACAAAGTACTTTATGCATCCGGGTAGCACGAAAATATACCACAACTTGAAGAACCATTTTTGGTGGAATAACATGAAACGGGAAATAGCGGCTTTTGTGTCTCGTTGCTTAACGTGTCAGTTGATCAAAGCAGAGCATCAGAAACCCCTTGGTTTGCTACAACCATTAAAGATTCTAGAGTGGAAATGGGAGCACATCACCATAGATTTTATTTTCGGTTTGCCGAACACTAAGAAGGGAATAATTCGATTTGGATTATTGTAGATCGTCTCACGAAGACTGCTCACTTCATTCAAATGAAGACAGGGAATAAGATGCACATGGCACCACTTGCAGAACTATTCGTCAATGAGATTGTCAGCAGACATGGTCAGCCAGTATCCATCACCTCCGACTGAGATAGCAGATTTTTTTTAAGGTTTTGGAAAACTCTATATGAATCTATGGGTACCATACTACAATTCAGCATAGCGTATCACCCACAGACAAATGGTCAGTCTGAACGCATTATATAGACTCTTGAAGACATGCTACGTGCTTGTGTATTAGATTTCAAGGTTCAGTGGGATGAGTACTTGCCACTTAGTGAGTTCGCATACAACAATAGCTACCATTCTAGCATCGACATGGCACCCTTTGGAGCACTCTATAGTAGAAGAAGCAGAACCTCAGTTTGTTGGGAAGAAGTCGGTGTTCGTAGTTTTCATGGACCGAGTATAGTTGGAGAAACAAGTGACAACGTCAAGCTGATCTAGGAACGTTTAAGGATTGCCCGAAGTAGGCAAAAAAGTTTTGCTAACACTTGTTGAAGAGACTTACAGTTTCAGGATGGTGACAAAGTATTCTTGAAAGTATCACCGGTTAGAGGGACTCTGAGATTCGGTCAGAACGGCAAACTAGCAAGGAGGCATATCGAACCGTATGAAATTCTGAGCAAGATTGGGGAGTTGCATACGGACTCACATTACCGCAGGAACTGTTCGAGATACACAATGTATTTCATGTCTCCATTTAAAGAAGTATGTTCCTAACCCTACTCATATACTATAGCATGAGCCATTGGAAATCTAGGAAGATGCATCATATGTTGAAAGGCCGAGCAATATCATTAATACCAAGGAACAAGAATTGAGAAATCGAACTATTCACTGGGTCAAGGTACTTTAGGAAAATCATGAGCTGGAAGAAGCAACATGGGAATCGAGAGATCAAATTCAAAGAAAGTATCCACATTTGTTACCAGAGGTAAGATTGTTTTATTTGGTGGGCCAAATATCCTAAGGGGTGGAGGATGTCAGACCCCAACCCAGATTAGCTCGATTAGTGTTTAGTTTTGAGAGGTTTTAGTATTCGTTGAGAGGTGCTAATTAACTATTCTGTTCTTCTTACTCTTTTCATTTTATATGATAGAGAAAGGATGGGCTCAATGTGGGATTATCTATTGATGATATTATAAGTATTCATGCTAGTTTTGTTTATTTGAAATGCATCTCAGTCATGTTTTTGCTTTAAATTTAGTAAATGGTTTTAGCAATATGTCTTTACCTTTTAATTGTTTTAAGCATTTATCTAAATTGATTTCTTTCCAAACCGTCTTGTTTGATCCTTGTTATTTTGGTGCTCAGGTGTATGCATCTTTGCCCTTGAGGAGAAGTGTCAAAAGGAGGCTGTTGAGCCACCCCACTATTCGTGAGTGCCAACCCAACGATGTCATCTAGACGTCAGGAGGGTCCTTGAGATGCATGTTATTTTGATGAGGGATTTACATTTTGATTCTTTTGGGAATATATTGGCCTTTGTTGGCCTCTCATTGGGATGTATCATAACAATATACTCTTGTTAACCTTAAACTTGAATGTAATTGGAAATTGTCCTGTTTATATCTCTCTCTGAAATACATGTCTTAGTTATTTTCATTATGTAAGTGTGGTTTCTATATCACATGTTTTTGTCTGACGTGATTTGCCACACGCTTCCGCAACTATTATACGTGTGAGTTTGTCTCGTGTCCTTGGGATCCTCACCGTAGGAAACTGTGGAAAATTGTCGATGGATAAATCTCAACAACACCGTCGCGGGCCCGGGTCCCGGTTCAGGGTCGCGACAAAAACTATTCCAATCCCAAACCTAAAAAAATTCACTAATCTCACTTAAAGCTAACACACTACCTAATTATTGCTAATCACGGTCACTCGGGTCGGGTTCTTACAGTAAATTATATTTTCTTGCATCAATCTGCTCGGTCTGTCTACATTGATTTTCTGAAATAATCACCTTATTTATGTTTATGATTGGTAAATCATATTTTCTTGCACCAGTCTGCTTAGTCTGTCTGCATTGATTTTCTAAAATAATCACTGTATTTATGTTTATGATTGGTAAATCATATTTTCTTGCATGAGTCTACTCAATCTGTCTGCATTGATTTTCTGAAAATAATCACTGTATTTATGTTTATGATTTGGAAAATCATACTTTCTTGCATCAGTCCATTTAAATTATTTGTTACTGTTTTCTTAAATCATTACCTGTATTTATGTTCTACTATGTCCTGCAAACTATGCTCTTTATCTTAAATATTTGCTAGACTTTTGTCTGATCTACGCTTGATGCCGTAGGTTTGTTTTCCCCAACCTGTACTCTGGTACATTTCCTGAGGAGGCGATAGTGGAGCAACTAGAGACGTATAATTGTTGTGCAGAGGTTGTCATGTAGACTCAATTCCTTGCACATGAGATGCGAAATACCTGGGAGTATTATTTTAGAATTTTCTATTCTACTTTACTGACCTTTGTTGGTCTTTTATTTTGGAAATGTTATTAATACATCATTTGTAATTATAACTTGAATGTGGGAATGAAATCTCGCTCAGTTTGAAGTACCAGCACTACTAGGAAAAAGGGTTTTTATATCGATTACAAAAACTGCCCTATATCGGTTTTTCATATAACCGATATAATATCTTCAGTCATGGTTTTTTATATCGGTTAATAATTTTTTATATCGGTCAATTTTTTTTATATCGGTTACATAGTAACCAATATAATAATCAATATATATATATATATAATATCAGTTAACAAATATGTGATATTAATTGCTATATTTTATATCAGTTATTATGAAACCGATATTATATACACTATTAAAAAACAATGACTTATATCGGTTTTAAAAATTTATTAATATCGCTTATTAGTAAAACCGATATAATATGGTCTACCAAAATACCCTCCATCAGTTCCACTTTTCTAATATCGGTTGCTAAATACACACTACACCAAAACATGAATTAGAAACGGCCACTTGGAACGGTCAGTAGCTCTGTCTAATCGGATAAGGGCTCAAGCCGTTCCAACGTTAAAAGTCGTTTCAACACAAAAAATATTGGGCCCGTGTTGACATAAAAGACATTCTCATTCCTCATTTTCTAAAGTACATTAGCGTTCCCACCTCCATTTTCATTGGCGCCATTTCTTCCCTCCCTCATTTCTCTTGCTCTTTCCCTCCCTTATTTCTCTTGCTCTTTCTCTTTCTCTTTTGATTGCCGTCAATTTACTGCTTGTTGTACATAAAGCAACGAAGATCGGCCCCCAAAAATCTATCCGCTAGGGTTTTCTCTTGGGCTTTTCGTCTTTCGTCTCAGGTATGCATTCTCTGCTGCTCGATCGCATCTCATTGCTCATCCTTTCAACGATAGATTCTGGTTTTCGTTCTTTCTCTGATTTCTATTGCTGCAGATCGATTTCCCACATGGTTTGCTTCGTATGCCTAGGTTTTTTTTTTTTTGTGTAAATCTCGTTGAAAAGTTCTATCAAGATTTGTCAATCTTCGAGCTATATGTTCTCCTTTCAGATTTTATTGCATCTTGATTTGGTATTCCCCTGCCTAGGTCTCGACAAACATCTATAGAATGTTTTGACACTTTCATACCATTCTGAAAATTTTAGCTTATTTTTATGCTTTTTGTTGTAGAAAAACCTTCCACTAATGTAAATTTTAATGTAGCATGGAAAAGCTTTTCTACTTTCTACATCTTCTCTTGTGGAATAGCAGGTACACAAACGTCCTCGCAACTCTCAAGCAACAGTCGTTCAGATTTTTGGTTGGATTTCTAGTATGCTGTTGATTTTGTCTTTTCTATAATGAATTGATGCTTCTATTGTCTTCTTGATGTAGGGTTTAGTTTGAGTTTTCTGTTGATTCTGAATTGTCTATATTGTGTTTGTCAAAATGCCTCTATATTCTGTTTGAGGATTGAAAACTGGTTCTCTTAATTAATGGTACACAGTTAAAAAAAATAAAAAAAGAAGAGGACATTTTAAAGGGAATACAATATAATATATAAATGTTCATTTCCTTCTTGTGGTTAAAACTTCTAGTGCCCATTCTCTAATGTTGTGTGTTAGAAGAGCATTAATGTCTTTATGATAAAATCATATTGGAGGTTTTAGGGGCTGTGTATTTGTTAATATCACTTGTTTGATTCAACTGATGTCACATGGCTTGAATGGAAATGGGGTAGTTGGATTTGTCACAGTCACATGTTAACTTGTTTAATTTTGCATCTTGGGCATCTCATATGGGTTTGGAATTTGAATCCATAAAAAGTGGTCCTCCCTGTATGAAAAATCGATCATGATTTAAAATATTCATGCATGATGAAAAAGTTTCTCAATACTATGATGAAAGTAATACCTACGCAAGTGGGTCTTGGTTGGGTCCAGTAGTGTAAGAATGGGTAAAATTCAACCACCGCCTTGAAGCCCTCTTTCAATTGAGATGTTTGAAAAAGCCTACGGCCTGAGAGGGAAAATTTAGTGCAAATGCTAGCGAAGCCCGTTCCATTGTTGGAAACGATTTCGTTTCAAGCAACATGGGTCGTTTGGAGAAGAACCCATGTCGGTTTTCACCTCTTCTATACTTCTTCATATATTGTTCTAGCCTCTTCTCAACCATAAATGGCAAGAACAAGGTCTAATGAACTGGGTCTGTCTCCTTGTCTTCATCTATTTTTGCTTTTGTTTCCTTGAATTTGTCTCATACTGTTTTTGTCTAAATTGAAAATGGTCTCTCATTGGCGAATGTTTTACTTAAAAAGCTATAACAATTGGAAAAAAACAAAATATGATCTATAACACTGAGAGCCATTGAGCCAGAAGTACAAATGGAACTTGATCATATCTTCTATACTGCTTCAGTCAAACAATGATATTGAGGCATATGACCATTCACAACATGTGCAATGGTTATATATCTTAGGTCAATTATCTTCCTCATATATAAAGAATGTACTTTAGTTAAAGTTTCTTTGTTTCTATTATTCATGCATATATAGCATGTGTGACTGTGTGAAAATCTAGCTAAGCTTCAGCTAATAGTTTGTGAATGGTTTGCATGTGCAATGGTTATATGACAAGGCATGAGTGCATGTGGTACTTACATATAATAAAAAGTTTCTATGTTTCTATAATACATTCATATACAACAAACGTGAATGTGCGAACATGTTAGAAGAAAAATAAATAAATCTACTTAGAATTTTTTTAAATAATTTTTTGAATATTTTAAGTTAACTTATTTATGTTAGAAATGTATTTAAACCCTACCTTATTGAACTCAATTAAATTATTTCATCAAAAATACTCCTTAACTCAAATACACACATTGAGCCAAACCAAGTAGAGCACGAGCCGAGCGGAGCCTCAAACTTGAGTCTAGCGGAGCTAAGAGGGACTTAACTTGAGCTTGACTTGTAAGACAACAAGCCAAGCTAAAACCCAAGCGGAATTAAAACTAAGCCAGGCCATGTTGATGCTCTAAATGGTAATGGAAAAGGAAGTAAAAACAGGGCTGAAAGTTAAAAATAAATAAATAAAATTAGAGACTGAGAAATATGTTAAAAATGATTAAAAACATAAAATATTTAATGATTGATCCTTGTTAAGTTGAAGTAAACACCATGAAAATATCACAAGAAAATCATGGCATTTATGTCTTCCCAACTTCTTCTCAGCCAATGAAGAAGAATGTGGCATTTCCTGGTCCTACCCGCTAAATTGACCTAAGCTTGATCTGTTTTATTTCCAGTTTGGTTTGGCAAAGTTGGGAAAAATTAGGGAGTGATTGTTTATGAGTATTTCTATTACATGCGCATGGGTATTTTTTTTTTTTTCATTATTATGGTTGCTCTCTTCATATGATATTATAATAACTACATGGATTTATCATGGATTTAAACTTAAATTTACATGTAGCTATATCATGTGGCCATCTCTTTTGCTTGAACATGAAGTTTCTCTTCAATTATACATCTTACTTTCTAGTACTATTGTCTTTTTATTGTAGTGAACTTCGATGTGTACCCTTTGTACTCAAGCTCAAAGGGAGCTAGGGAAGCAATGAAAAGCCGCACACTGCTGGTAGAAAGGGCCAAGCTCTTGTTGCAAAAGACTTGGTGAGACCTATTTCTTCATCATTTGGTGGCATTTCTCCGTTGAATTTAATGTGCACTTAGAATGTTTGCTTCTTGTACTTCCAGAGAAAAAAGAATCCAAATAAAGTGATTACTTACACGGATGTCTGTTGAGACCCATGCTAGGAAGGATGGGTCTGCCACGTGCGAAGAGTTGGTGAGAATATTTTCTTATTCATTCTTATAGTATCATAGAATATAGTATAATCATGCATTCCATTTTATAGCTTTAAAGGAATTGCATGCTTTGCATTCTTATTGTCAATTCAATTTCCAGGACAAGATCAAGAAAGCAAATATGGATGACCCCTCCACTGCATACAACAATCTGGAGAACAACGCAATATATTAACGGATTATGGGTTCTTTTTTTTTTTTTTAAGACATATATGCATGCCAGAGGAAAGAAAAGCTATGATTGACTGATTTGTTGTGATGGGTTTGTTGGTCTTTTTTGAAATTTATACATTTTCTGTGTTTTGTGATTATTTGTTGTTTTGGCTATGTGTTTAATATGATTATCAATTGATCTGTTGGTGTAGTAGCTTTTTAATTTACATGTAAACTCATGAAATACTTACATGTGTCCCATGTACAGCTGACTCAAGGAGATAAAACCTTCAAAACCTTAACTTTTCTTGTATGGCTCTGTTTTCCTTCATTCAATTTCCTTCTTCTAGATGATGCAAGATTAAAGACATAGTCCTCAAGAATTGAGTTTGAAATGGGCTTTTTCTTTAGTAATTGAGCTTTGGGAGTTATCACTTTTTACTGAATTTTGAATTTTGTACGCGTTGATAAATTTAGTTTCAATTTGAATCATGGAATGGACATGGATTTTTTGGTCTATACTTCGATTGTTGTGAATCATGTAAACTTCGATTTTTAATGTTGTAAGGATATTTGAATATTAATATGAAATGGAATGAATATTCTTGTTTCATTTCTTTATGGTGGATGGAAAAGCACTTTACTCTGTACAGCAGGTGGGTGTGTGCAGGTGGTGGAAGAGGAGGAGGCAGTGGGTGTGCAGGTGGGTGTGTGCAGGGTGGTGCAGCAGGTGGGCTGTGCAGGCTGGTGTAGCAGGTGGGTTATCAGGGATGTTTTCCATTTTATGTGGTCATTAAAAGTTGTTATGGTTTGATGTTGCAACCTACTATGTAGTTGCAGTTGAGTCACTGCCACTGTCACTGCCAAGGGATAGGAGTCATTCCAGGTACATGTATATATGTATCATTTGTGTATTGCAGATTTATCAACTTATCCATTGTTTTTTTTATTTTATTTTTATGTACTTAAATTGATTTGTAGAAGCTAGGTTTACTTGGAGGTGTCAGAAGAGCATAAGTTTACTTCATTGTATAGAATGTGGTATTTATGATTGTGGTGTTTGTTGTGTTCTTTTATTTTCTATGAGATGGATATAATTCACTTATATAAGTAGCTGATGTAGTGGGCCATCACGTTCATAAATACTCCATATAAATCGCGTTCTTTCGGTTTTTTTGTTTATATATTGTTCAACTTTTTGTACATTCCATGGAAGATGAATGCAAAAACATTAACTGGGATTTCCTCTGGTTAATGGATTGGTTGGCCTGTTCAGTAGGCTTGAAGGTAGAGGGGTAAGAAATGGAGTGTATTCAGGGTAAGAAATGCAGGGTGTGTGCGGGTGGTGCACGAGGACGTGAAATGAATGGTAGTGAAATGAACCCTTGCTGAATTGGGTCTGACCCATTTCAAGTTCATTTGAAATTTGGGCGGAAATGAATGATAGTGAAATGAACCCTTGCTGGTTTTTCTCAAATATGTGTTTTATTTATTAGGTAAGTTTGGTTAGGATGGTGAGATGAATAAATTGGAGAAAGTTATGGACGTCAATTTTACTCTGTTAGCAATGGGATGTATGTTCGTGTTAATGGCCAATTGAAAGAATTCCAAGGCAAAAAGAAAGCTGTTGCGTTCTCTGTTAGGTATGTGTTCAATTTTTCAACTATTTCCTGTTCTTCCACTTGCGTTTAAGTTTTTAATTATTCTATTACCATGTTAATTATAAATGGTTTGAATTATGCTCACCATTGAAAATTCCTGTGTTGTTTCTGTTAGGAGTGATGTTTTGTTGCATTTGTTTCTATTTTCATTTCTTACTAGTGATTCCCTATAGTTCTTTCCTGCTCATTTCTTTTATAGGTAGAATCTGCAGAGTTTATACTGTAGACAAAATTTGATAGTTTTCTCCATATCTTTAACTCGGTTATTTGCTAGTATATCTTGGAGACAGATTGTAAAATCCTACTAATGGCTTGCATTTGTAAGTTATAGTATTTAACTGAACTTTATAGGACATGCCAACTGCAGTTAGTCATGTATGGTCTTTTCTATGTTTATGTTTGTCCTTGTTAGTGGTTTGTTTCCATCGAAATAGATGATTGCATAAATAATATGCACACGTATCATCACTAAGTTGGCGTCGTGCTATATTCGTCTATATTGATTCCCTTGTTGAGTTTTAACATGCGGTCATCATGACACATGTTCTTGGGGCGTGAATCGAAGGGAGTTGGGGTGTCATAAACTGTGTAAATGCTTAAAAACAAGAACATCTCTGTAGCCTTTTTGTCGTGTCCAAAGTGTAAATGTTATAATCATGCACTATCCATGTGTAAATGTTTCCAATTCACAAACAGAAATATCCAATTCTTTCACAGTAAAGGGGAAAATTAAGAAAATGTTGCATTTATTCATGTCAGCGTTGCACTGTAACTGGCTGTTATATGTGTATTAATTGCATGCCTCAAAGATTGTGGTGTTGCAGTATGGAGTTGTGATCACATGTATAGGCTCTATACTACTAGACTCCAATTTCCACCACAGTTTTTGCATGTAAAAATCAGTATCTTAACATTGCTTTTGTTTTTCCAGGCTAGTGACTGACTACAATGAAATTGCTAACCATTTCCTTGAATGCATTTATATACATTGTCACAATATAAGCTCACAGGTATTTCCTTCAGATAGGATGCTATCTCTCTGTGTGGATATATCTTTTTCTAAATGCACATACCTTTGTGATTCTTACATTTGAATGAGTACAATTTATAGAATTCCGGCTCTGATGAGCCTCAAACAAGTCCAGGTCCAGGTTTGATGACCCCTTCCCAGAATGGGTTAATGAAACATCAACCTTCTATTCCGACTCAAGTAAGGGCCAGTTTTAAAGCTTCTCTCTTAAAGTTGTAGTGTGTATACTCATACAAGCAGTTGATTAATGCGTTCATTTTTTTTTTTTTTGGTGTCTAGTTTTCTGGACATATGGTTGATGCTAGAAGTGACTTTGACCAAATGGTCCTGGCAGTCTTTCATGAACTCGAGAATCTGTAAGTTGTACTTAAAATCAGTGTTATTCATATAAAATCATACAACAATATGCAATCTCTATGACATTGAAGGGTCCAATACGTCTCTTTTAGTTTCTAACATTTTCCAGTATTTTAAATGTTTTGGATATATTTGATTTGGGTTGCTATGATACTAAACTTTTTTTTTTTTAGCTAGGACTATCTGTATGCTCTTCACAGCTTATATTTACAATTTGGTGATGTGCATTAAAAAAGACCATCTACTTTATACTTTATAGTGATACGGTTAATACATATTGATATATATAATGATGTCATAGAGCTTGTACTTGTGCATATATGGGTGGCATATCCTTGGAACTCTCAATTTATACATATATGCAAATTAAAGTTTTATTAACGGTGCATGTACAGTGTACTGTAGGTTTATTTTATGGTACTGCAGGTTTTATATGGTACTGCAACAATGAAAATTCTTTTGATAAAAAATATATATATACATATATAATATTATATCGGTTACAGAACAAACGATATAATACAATTTCCCAAAAAACCGATATAACAAAGCCCTTTTATAACCGATATTATAAATATTTTTTATATCGGTTTTACAGTAATGTATGCTATAATTTCAGTTTCAAAACACATCAGTTCTCCGAAAACCGATATTATAAATATTTTTTATATCGGTTTTACAGTAATGTATGCTATAATTTCAGTTTCAAAACACATCAGTTCTCCGAAAACCGATATTATAAATATTTTTTATATCGGTTTCACTTTTTTCTATATCGGTTTTACAGTAATATGTGTCATAATTTCAGGTTCAAAAGACATCAGTTGTCCAAAAACCGATATGAAATAATACACATATTATATCGGTTATGGTTATCTATTATGTCGGGGGTACTTATATCGGTTTGAAGTTTACTGAAAAACCGATATAATAGGTCTTTTATATCGGTTTTTAGCCGATATAAAAACCCTTTTTTCTAGTAGTGCAGTTTGAAGATGTATTATTCATATGATTCTGCTAATAAGACATTAGTTATACAATACGGAATCCGATGTGCACCAGACTTCGGGTTGTACTACAATGCAAGCTTCCGCTAAACGTTCCATGAAAGTGATTGGACCTTGCAACTCTCACCAATGCGGATCCTGGGGATAAATGAAATATTGTGCTACAATAATTCCCCAGTCGCGGCTCCTTAATCTTACCCTAATTTTGGGGTCAGGACACTTTTTGTACCTGGCATGAGGTGGAATCTCCTCTCAGTTTGCCGGCTCGCAAGGGACGATATCGATTTTCATCTTACTAGGGATAGAGTTTCCATTAGAAAAAATAGTTCTATTTATGCATGGGGTTTTATTGTACGAGACCTATATATTTTGGATTTCAATAATTCTATGGTTGGGTTTTCTAATTTATTTTTGGTGCATGACACAAGTTTCGAATCTATTAAGTGGCGTGCTCGATTGGGCCACATAGGAAAAGATCAAATGATCCGATTGGCTACGGAAGGACTGCTTGGATCTCTCACACAAGTACAGTTTCCCACAAGTGAATCTTGTGTGATAGGCAAAGCAACAAAAAAAAAAAACCTTTTCCATAGGCAGAAAGATCCAAGGCTGCCCTTGAAATCATCCACTCTGACATTTGTGGACCAATGAATGCGGCTAATAGACATGGAACTCAATATTTTATTACTTTCATTGATGATTACTCTCGTTATGGTCGTGTGTTTTTTATTTCCCACAAAAATGAGGCGATTGATTTTTTCAAAATTTTTACAAAAGAAGTTATGTTAGAGTTTAAGTTGGCTAATTCATTGGTTATGGACAAAACCAGGACTTTTAAAATTGTAATTTTATTTAGAATGGACTGCCCAAGTGTATCAGCAAAGGAAGATCAGTTGTTCTGGGAACTGACAGAGTTCGCTCGAGCGATGCCCCATCCACTCGAGCGAACCCCTCACAGAGACCTCTTCGCTCGATCCATCTTATTTCTCCGCTCGAGCGATCATTATTCTGTTCTGATCGTTTGAGACAGAGACGAGTCCGCTTGAGCAAACCTGGGAAGTTGAATTACATCCGGAAACTCCTTCCTAAATTCTCTCAAGATACTTTTCCTAACCTAATCACATAACAAGTCTTAAAACACGAGTTTAGGCTTATTTATAGCCATTCTCTCTCTCTTTTAAAGGCACTTCTGATCAAGATTATATCCTCGGAGAAGACTATGAGAGATCCATCATTCCACCCTAAAGCTTTTAGTTTCGTGTGCTGAAGATCAAGCGTTGGGTCTGATTCCGTTCTGCTCTCCTGAAGTAGAAACATCTGGAAGACGGATTCAAGGTGGTTGCTCAAGCACGGTTGAAGGTGAACGACGGGTTGTCGACAAGATCAAAGCAGTCCTTAGGTTGAGTCACCAACTAGGAAAGGGTTATAAGTCCTCTTATAACTTTCGTTTCAAATAGTGCTTGGTTTTTTATTAGCCTAGACGGTAAGGCCTGTGGTTTTTTCCTGAGTAGGGTTTTCCACGTACAAATCGTGTGTCCTTCCCATTATGTGGTTTGATTGCTTTTAATTTGATTTAGGACTAATTACTAGTTTAATCACGTGTGGATTGATATTTAATAGAGATCTGGTTATTGGGACCTCCGCCTGTGTTAAGGCAAGATTTTCAAGTTCAAAACAAAAACATCAAGACCCTTAAGCTAGTTTGGCACTTTACTAACATAGTAAAAATCAAGTAAAGCCACCATTTTTCGGAAAAAATGTCACGTCTAAAGCATTTTAATTCAAAACTCCTTCCATCTTTTTCAAAAAAAAATAAAAAAGAAACCAATCCCCTAAAATACAAAAAAAAAAAAAAATCCACTTTCCCATACAAAAAGTAAAAAAGATTCCATAACAAACAACTAAAAATAAAATACCATCACAACCCACTTATATTTTGTTCTTTCTTCAAAATCAACTTTACTTCACTTTACTCTATTAGTAGAGTTGCCAAACTGGCCCTAGGACTGATCGAGGTGGAGAATACACTTCGGAGCTTTTTAAAAGTTTTTGCATGGAAAATGGAATTTCTTGTCAACTGACTATGGCCTACACCCAACAACAAAACGGGGTGAGGAAAGACAAAATAGGACCTTGTTAGATGATGGCTCATGCAAATTTACCTGTCTCCTTTTGGGGAGATGCGTTATTAACTGCAACATATATATTAAACAGAGTGCATTCTAAGTCTATTCTAAAGACTCCGTATGAGTTGTTCCAAAACATATTTTAAACTTTAAGTCTATTCAAAAGAAATAATTAATAAATCTAACATACCAATATTTAATAAATGCAACTAAATAAAAAAACTTGACCAACAAAGTCCTATTAGCCCACCAAATAAAAAAATGAATTACAACAATAGGAAATGAATGGTAAACTCTTTTGTGGATCATTTAAGCGACGTCATCTACAGTCTACTTAGTATTTCCTTGCGGTTATTCCTCAAGAATGTCCTCTTTTACATATCCATGTTCCTGCTCGTCTTCTTTACCTATATTAGGTTTGTGATTAGAGTAAGAATTTGGCAACTAAATAAACCCAGGCATACAATCATGCCGGTAAGATTAAATAGGTAGAATATGTCAAAAGCAAGTACGTGTAATTCATCATCAATTATTTAATATGAACATGATTTAACATATAATCAGAATTCAAAAAATAACTAGATTAAATCCAAGAACTATAATTTTCATCTACAATCAAGTAACAAGCACATCACATTAGGTAATCCTAATAAGAGAGCCAAGTTATTCTCTAATTATCCTCTTATAAAAGCTTAGTTGTTATCCTAGCCATCCTTATAGATAGTACATTGAAAAACAAGAAAAATTTAACCATAATTAAACATTAAAAAACAACAATTTTATCTACGGTCGATATAATTTTGATTGGATTAAAATTTTGCAATAATAGAACATGATTAGGAAGGTATTTTGAATGGGTTAGATTTCAAATATCAGACTCATGACTGAAAAGAAATAATGATATATGGAGGATTAGTACAGTTACAATTGTTAAAACATAAAGTAAAAGTCATATTTAGATGATGGGTTGCTTTCTTCAACCTTTACGTGAACATGGAACAACAAGAACTCCAGAAGATTTTACATAATTTGTAAGACTCCGATGACAAAAGCTCCCTCCCTATATCTAATCAACATCACGATCTCAAATCAAGGTACGTATGTGGGCCGTGACAAAGAGTCTAAATTGGGTAAATGGTTTCTAATCCATCCATTCCTCTTTTATTTTATTTTTCTTTCTTCCTTCATTCTTTTCCTTTATTCTTTCATTCCAATTTGGTTTTCCCCAAATCAACTACTATTTTATTTCTTTTTTTTTTAGAAATCAAAATTACACCGTTTTAGTTATTAATTTGCTAATGATAGTGGGGCCATCCATAAAAAAATGGCCAAAAGATGGAGGAGCTGAAGAACCCATATAAAGAAAACACCAAATCAGAGGAGGGGCCATCCATTAAAGAATCTCCAAAAGATGGAGGGGCCAAAGGACCCGAACAAAGGAAACACCAAATCAAAGGAGGGACCATGGCCCTTGCCAGCTCCTCCTTAGTTCTACCCCTACTCATAGAGCGATTTATCGTTACAACAAGCGATCTACTTGAGTTTCCGATATCAAGGCCCTTCAATAACCAAATTATTATGCATATCGCGACCTCATAACATTATTAATAGCCCTCTCATAGTATGTAAAATTTCACTATTATGAGCATCGAGGCCTCACAAACAATATCAAGAACCAGTAGTCATCCATTTTTAATTTTGTATACATTGATATATGCCATATATGTCAAGAATTAGCTCAACTGATAATTAGTGAATTAAGACATGTTTAGTATGAAACTAGTACGGATAAACTATAATTATAGTGATCATTAAATCAGAAGCATACATGTTTAGACTCATAGGGTTCAACCCCTTAACGTTACCAATTACCATATTAAATTTCATTATTAAATATTTTAATCAAGCATTTAGACCCTATTTACACATGCTAGAATTTTCTACAATACAATACTCTTATCGAGCAACAAGCAATGTGCAAATTTTCAAATCAATTTATGGAAAACATCAGTGGATGAAAAGAATTTTTTTAAAGATTCACAATTGATCAAGACACATTTTGCAATATTGGAATTACTTATTGTTCATATTATTTATTAAGATTTTTGAAAAATAAATCAAATTTTCTGAAAAACACGTTTCTTATTTTTTTTAAAGATTCACAATTGATCAAGACACATTTTGTAATATTGAAATTACTTATTGTACATATTATTTTTTAAGATTTTTCAAAAATAAATCAAATTTGCGGAAAAACATGTTCTGTCCAGAAAACAATTTTGAGCAGTTTAAGGAAAATATTCTACAAAACTCAGAATATTACAAAATCAATACTATTTAAAATAGAATTTATAGTTCAATAATTTATAATTAATAGCCAAATCTAGATTTCGCATAATTTATTCCTAGAAATTCAATATTTTAGATAAAAAAATTTCTCAAGCAGTTTTGAAGGACCACCTAACTAAGGGTTAGGGGACACGTAATATTAGCTTTGGGGTAGAACAAACCAAAAAAACTTAAAAAGTATTATTTTAGAATTTAAAAGGGCCATTCGGCAACGGCTCCCTGAACATTTCATTTTATTGCCTTAGGTCCATAATCTTTTTTCATAGTGTGATTGGTCATTTTTTCAAATTTGAAGACCTAAAATGTCTAATTTACCCTTTCTTCAAAGTCATATCCCACGATTAGTAGGATATGTCATTAATAATGGTCAACTACCATTTAATTGGCCAAATAAATTTCAAAAGATCCAAATAAATTTCAAAAAATGTAAATAAATTTCAAAAGACGAAAATTTTTTTCAAAAGACGTAAATAAAATTAAAGAATGCAAATAAATCTTAAAAAAATACCAACAAATTTCAAAAAATACAAATAAATTTCGAAAAAGCAATAATTTAAAAAAATACAATAAATTTCAAAAGAACGCTGAGAAATTTAAAAAGAAGCAAATAAATTTCAAAAGATCCAAGTAAATTTCAAAAAATATAAATAAATTTCAAAAGATGAAGTTCAATTTAAAACGACGCATATAAATTTCAAAAGATCAAAATAAATTTCAAAAAATATAAATAAGTTTTAAAAGATGAAAACCAATTTCAAAAGACCCAAATAAATTTCAAAAACAGTAAATAAAATTAAAAAATATAAGTAAATTTTAAAAAATGCTAATACATTTGCCAAAACTAAGATAAACCAATAAATTTGCCAAAACCTCAAGTATTTTTGCCAAATCTCAATTAAATTTATTTTTAAAAATGCACATAAATTTCAAAAGAACAGCTCAAGTTTAGTTCAAAAACTCAGTTAAAATTTACCAAATGGAGATAAATTTGTCAGAAACTCAGCCATATTTTTCAAAAACTCAAATAAATCTGCCATAAACTTAGATAGATTTGTCTAGAACTCGGATAAATTTGTTCCATAACTCAAATAAATTAGCCAAAATCTCAGATAGATTTATCCACAACTCAGAGAAATTTTTTTCAGAACTCAGATAAATTTGCGCAAAACTCAAATAAATTTGACAAAAAAAAGAAAATCTCAGATAAATTTGACAGAAACTAATATAAATTTGTTAAAACTCAAATAAACTTGACAAAAACTTAGATAAATTTCAGAAAAACTCAGATAAATTTCATAAAAACTCATATAGATTGTCAAAAATGATATAATAGCACTGCTGCCTTCCTTCTCAGGTGATGGCGGAGCACCGCTGACTACGTTCGTTAACGATCGGAAAACTACAGTGGCGGCTACAACGAGACCTGTAAGACCACGACCCTAGTGACCTCGATTAGTGTTAATTAAGTCGTGAGTTAGCTTTAGACGTGATTAGTGGATTATGCTTAAGTTGGGAATAGAATAGCTTTGATATAGCTAGGGAATTTTGAGTGCCTTTATGATTAATGGGACCCTTTGGGGGTTCCTTTTTGTGACTTTACATGTACTTGGGGGATTTCTCTAGATTCCAATAAATTTTATTTCAATCCCGTTTTACTCATCTCATTAATCTCTTCAACTTTCATGTTGATCCCGTTTCCGTTCGAGACCCCGAAACCCAACTTTCCTAACAACGAGGGCAAAACAGTCTTTGTACACCAAATCTGGACATGAAATTTGATATCCCCGAAACCCTCAAAAAATATACTTTTTGGAAACTAGAAATTTCGTTGATCGTTTTTCCCTTCTTCGTCGAAAGCACCCGAAGTCCCGAAAAACATGATTTCAGCCCCACAAGACTTTGAGTAGTGGAACCCACTCCCTACTTGCTATATAAAGAGAACCCTTCTCTCCTTTCTCCTTTTTCCAACACAAAGCCTCACCCATCGAGGGTTTTCTTCTTCTCCTCCTTACTTCTTGCTCTTCCATCTCCTAAATCTCCACCAAACCCTTGCCAATGGAGAGATGCTTGTCTTCACTCTCTTCCTCTCCTTGAGAGCTATCTCTTGATACCAGTTGTGAAAGAAGATACCCATTTAAAGACCTTCCTTGAGCTAACCTAGTGTTTTTGAAGAACTTCCAAGTAAGCTTCCCCTTTCAACCTCTTTAATATGTGTTTTCCTAACCTTTGGGAGTCCCCATTTTCATTATTGAAGCTCCGTCCTCCCCATTCCTTGTTTTGACTCTTTTAGGGTTTGTATTTGGGGTTTTGTTGTGTTGTAGGTTATCTTTGAAAAGGGCTTCATTTGTTGCTTGATTTGCTTGTTAGAGACCAAAGGCAAGTGGATGAATAGATATCTTGAGTTTTAGAATGTTTTATGAAAAATGCGAATGATTTCATTCTCTTCCACTCATGCTTGTTTTATTGGTTTCCTTGATTTTGAAATACACATGTTAGAGAGCATTATTAGCTTATTTAATGTCTTGAAAATGTTGATTTATAGCCTCTTATTTAGTACTTGCTTATAGCTCAAATGGATCTTTGTGAATGATGGATCTTCTTCCTCTTCCTTTGGTTATTGGACATGACTGAATGGGGGAGTCTTTTTAGTTGTGATGGGAAGTAGAGAAGAATGTTGTGGTGTTTGAAGGAAATTTGATGTTTGTTATTGGGAGGCAAGGAGGCCTTTGTTGTAGGAAAATGTTTCGGAGGAAAAGGCCAAGATGGCCATTTTCGGGCAGCAGAATTTGACTGCCATCTAATTACAACTTGTGAAGCAGAATGACTGCCCGCTCGAGTGGCCAGGGTCCACTAAAGCGCTCAGGCTGTCCGCTCGAGCGCACAGACTTTTTGCCTGTTATGCCAGGAAACAGAATGCCTGCCCGTTCGAGCTGGCCCATATCCGCTCGAGCGTGCAGACGTTTTGTTTGCCAACCCTCTTGCGTAGCCCAGGTCCGTTCTGGTGCACTTTGGCCTGCCGAGCGCATTCCCCCTTGGGTCTAGGCCACTTTTGGAACTCGGAAGGAGGTTTGAGGAGAAAGAAGAAGTGATGTACGAAGCCGTTTGGAAAATGAAACTTCATCACAGAGGTTCATTGAAGTCTTGGAATTACCGAGGTGAATAAGGAGTCCCGACTGTCTCCAAACTCAAAGGTACCAGCTTTATTGAAATTGACATACGGGACCCTTATCCATCTTGAACTAGTCTTGAACCCCGATACTTGTCCTGCAATTTCAAAAGTTTAATCGTATTTTCATCGTTCCCAAATTTTGATATGTATTCTCGAATATTCATGATTTATGATTTATCATTCCCGAAAACACTGAAGTTGTATTTGTAGCATTTTGCTAGTCCCGATATGCATTGCCCAATATGAAATGAAATAGTACTTATGCCTTGAGCACCCCCATCCCGCCCGTTTATATACTTGCACTTGATGTGATTTTATACATGTCCCGATTTCTATTATTTGACCTATGAGTCGGCACCACTAAGCTTGGATGACTTTGTCGGTTTGATCCATCGACTTGGAGGTCCCCCTCCCGTCCCGCCAGCTGCAATTTAGATCCCGATACCCGGTTTATTACCTAGGTCCCGTCACGATACTCGGCTTGCTACCGTGGTTCTCGATGCCCGGCTCGCTACCGTGGTCCCGTCCCATATAATTATATGTATATGTATATATCGTTGAATCTCCTCACTTCATGTGACAGAGATCAACATTCCGATGTGCTCTTATCATTTCGGTGATAGAGGATTTAGCTTTGTGTGGTTGACATCTTGTTTGTTTCCCGATTCCTTGGATACCTGTACATGTTTTATCTGCATATATGTTTTTCAGTAAATGATTCATTTCTTTTATGAAAGTTATTGTTTAAAAAGGTTTAAATGTTTTACAAGGTAAATTCAATTATTGTTATATTGTTACATCTTTTCACCCACCTGCCAGACCGTCGTGTCTGACCCATTTCTTTGGTCCTCAGGTCCAAACGTTGTTTATCCCGAAGCAGAGCTTGAGGAGGCGGTCGGTGAACCGCAGCGATTAGTTGAGTGGTGTAAGACCCCGACCCTCAATTTTTGGGTTTAGCATTGTTTTAATCATGATTTAGCTTTTTAAACAAGATTAGAGTTGATTTGACTTTATTTTTGAGTTTGAATAGATTTTTCATAACTTTGGAGAGTTTTAAAAGACCGTTGACTTTGTTTTGACCCGACCCTTGTAAATTGTATTTCTGTGAGAATTTATTCTTGGTTTCTAAAAATTCCAATTTTTATTCCTTTCGACTCATTTTATTGTTATAAACAACTTTCATGTTTTATCAATTTGGATTTGATGCTCAAAAATCACGTTTTTCGAGAAAAAGGGCAAAAATGACAATTTTAATTAAATTTGTCCATAAATTTCGAAAATTCCAGAAATTGGGGAAAATATACTTTTTGAAAACTAGATTTTTTGACGATCGTTTTGTTCTTCTTCGTCGTTTACATCCGGGGTCCGCAAGACCATATTTTAAGCGCTTCAAGTTCCTCTGCATTTGGGACCCACCTTCCAGACACTATAAATACCCTTCTACTCTCTCTCCTCCATTCTTTTCCCATTTTCCTGCAACTCATCTTGACCTAGAGCAAGAGTGGAAGAACCCTTCTTCTCGACCTTCTCCTCCTTGAAATCATCTAGCTAGAGTGTCCCAAATCAAGATCCAAGGCTATCATTCTCTTCCTCTCTTCTTAAGCTTCAGCTGGACACGTTTTGGAGCCAAACCCTTTCACTATTCATCATCTTCAACCTCCCTTCTTCTTGTTCAGCTAGCTCGAGGTTGGTACTTTCCTCCATTCTTTCATTTGGTGTTCTTTTAGTTCATTTAGAACTTGTTTTCCATGTTTTCAAACCCATTTTCGAAATGGGGGTTTGTGATGACCAAAAATGTGATTTTTATGTGTTCTATTTTGGGGCTTTTGTGTAGATTTCGTGGATCTTCCCTTCGGTTGAGTTTTTGTGGAGTTTTCTTTGGCATTGGATTGAGGCAAGTGATCTTTATAGGATTTCTCATGTTTATTACTTTATGTTTCATTATGGTTTCAATATTTCATTAAGACATGTTTTCTATGTTTAATTTCATAATGCAAGTCATGTTCATGCTCTTTCAAGTCATGGGTTTTAGCTTCTTCACTTGTCTTGTTATCAATGATTTCTTCAAGCTTTTAGAATCGTGTTTAGTCTCGTAAATTTCATGATTTTATACTTGAAAGTGTCTTGATGTCTTTTTATAGAATGAATGGTTTAATTGTGGATGGAATGCTTTAAAAATGTGTGAAATGTATCCCTTGGAAAGCATGAAGGCTTGGGGAGTGCATGTGGTACAAATGTGGAAGTGAAGAAGGGAGAGAAGTGTGAAAAAAGTTGAACGTCATAAGTTCTACCGGAATTTCTACCGGTAGAAGCGCTTAAACTGGAAGTACTACAGGTAGAAGTGGCTCGAATTTTGGCAGAGAAGTGTGAAAAACTGTGAACCCTTAGTTCTACCGGAATTTCTACCTGTAGAAGCGCTTAAACCGGAAGTTCTACCGGTAGAAGTGACACGAATTTTGGCAGAGAGTTGAGAAAAGCTGTGAACCCTTAGTTCTACCGGAAGTTCTACCGGTAGAAGCGCTCCAACCGGTAGTTCTACCAGTAGAGATGGTTCTACCGGAAGTTCTACCGGTAGAGAAGCTTAAACCAGAATTTCTACCGGTAGAGATGCTGAACCCAGACCCACAGTTACAAAAAAAAAAAGTACTGTTTTTGAAGGATTTTGCGGGAATGAAAACTAGACTAGGTTTTAGACCTTTTTATTGACTTTGTGCACTTGGATTTCCAAAATGTACTATAACTTTTGGGGCACCAAACCTTGTCAAAACTCCGACATTTGGGTGATGGAACGCGCTCCGAATGCCGTGGGTGCTACCGGGGTCGGCGGACGTGGGAGTCCGTCGGGTTCGGCCCTTTCGCGCCCGGGGGGCATGAAGCGTGCATCAACATTTCTTTTGTGTGGGTGTGCCAGATTTTCTATTTTACTTGGAATTGCAAGTGGTAATCCAGAGATCAACCTTCGCAAGTAAAAAGGAAATCAACTTCTTTCAAGTTTTCCATTGCACAAATATTTAAGAAAAGAGACATTTTTTTGGTTTGCCGTGAAAGGCGATTTTGTTTGGCATTTATAGCTGATTTTGGCGTTTATAGCCGATTTACAATTCTCATCAATAATGAAAGACAAGAGTTGTGATTTTTGTCTCTTTTAGAAAAATACAAACTACAATGAAAAGCAAGAAAAGGAGGATCTAACTTCTCAGGAGATTGTGGGGGACTCGTTCAGATTGACGGTCGCAAGCCATGTATGGGCTTCGCCATCATCCATGCAGATGAGAACAGAGGATGCTCTTGATTCGCTTGGCTTGGCTATAACCTCAGATTTTTAGAGGACAAAGACCAAGAGAAGGTCCTATGTCCAATAAAAAGCTAAGTAGACGGGCTGAAAAGCCACGTCTAAGCCATTGGAGGCAGCGGGAGAAGGCAAGGACCTTGGGGGGGTGCCCCCCAAGGGACTTTTGTCACCTTGTAGTGGTGGCCGGTGCAGAACTTCAGCAGAGTTTTTCTCTCTTTTTCTTTCTCTGGATTCTTTCCGCTCTCTTCCGATCCGATCTCTTTTTTTTTTCTCTTCCGGATTTCAATGGAATGCTCTCCTATTTATAGGCTTTTGGTAGCCATTTAGGAGAGTTTATGAGCTTTAATTGCTTTAATGACAGGAGTTACAAGATTTATTTCTTGATTTTGTAACTCCTTTTTCCTTGAATCTGATTGGCCGATGGAGATTGAGGGCATTTAATCACCTTAATTACCATAATGGGAGGAGTTTCATGGCTTGAATGCCATGAATCTCTTGATTTGTAACTCCCGAATGCTTGCTTCTGATTGGGCCGTCCAATAGAATGAGTTAATGACTGCCATAAAGCTAGCCAATTAACCACATTAATTGGTCGCCGAGCAGTCGAAGAGTCGCGGGCCGTGCCGTGTCTTCTGGAATTCTTCTGGCGATGATCATCGATGGATCTTCATGCTGATCGACATCGGACGAACATGTAACTTCAGACATTGATAGCTAAGAGCGGGCCGATGACATCTGTCTTGTCGATTTCTTGATCGGTCGGACAGAAAGAGCACTTTTTTGGTCGACTGGTTGGCGATCTTGGAGCGATCACTGATGATTTTATGCTTTTGACGGCGGATCCGAGATGTCGTCGGATATGAGTCAATTTCAAGCATTAAAAATCACAATTTCAGAGAACCACAGGGGCCAAAACGCGTAAAACGCGAAAAGGGATGAAAAAACGGGTCACCGGCGAAAAATCCGGTGACCCGGACTTCCATGGTCGCCGGCGACCATGGGCCGGCAACCCTGGGCCAGGGTCGTGGGCTGCAACCCTGGGGGTTTTTCCCCCTTTTTTTGTCCGTTTTGCGGTCTTTTTCGTCGTCGTTCTCTTCTGTATCTTTCTTGACATTTCTTCTCATTTATTGGCTTGATTTCCCTGTAGAAAACCTGATGAGAATCCTTGCATTTTTAAAGTGCAAAGTTTCCAATTTTCCGGGAAAGCCGAAGACTTTGTCGCGTAGAGCTGCTGATTTTCCGCCAGAAGCTGAAACTTGGTCAAACGATGTCGGAATGACCTGAAATTTGAGGTGGAGCCTCCTGAGCAATAAATAAGACCAACCATATGCTTTTGTTTGAGTTTTGAAGCCGTTTGGGGTCCCGTCGATGCTTCACTTGATTTTGCTGTGGGGAAAATGCCGAGCTTTGATATGTGGTCAAACGATGTCCGATTGACCTGAAATTTGACGGGGAGCCTATTGGAGTCATTTTGAGATGTTCCATGGGCTCCGTTTTGGATGTCATGGTCCCGGGTTGCTCCGCCGCTGGTAGGCTTGATTTTCTCTCAGAGCATCGAAACCTAGTCAAACGTTGTCGGAATGACCTGAAATTTGACGTGCAGCCTTTTGGAAGCATGTTGAAGCCACTCATGCACTTGGTTTGATGAGCGAAGGCTTCGGTGGTTCCCGCCTCCGGGAGGCTTGATTTTGCTGCTCGAGCATTGATGGAGGGTCAAACGTTGTCGGTTTGACTTGAAATTTGGCATGGAGCCCTTTTGAGACATGCTGGAGTCATCCGTAGGCTCTGATCGAAGTTTTGACGTCTTCGATGATGTCGCCGCCGGGAGCGCCAATTTAGCTGTCGGAGAAGCGAAGTTAGGCCAAATGATTCTGAAATGGCCCGAAACTCCTTATGTACTCCTCTCTTGGTTGTCTTGAAGGATCTTGTAGTTTTTGTTTGATTCTGACAAGATTTGATTTTTTGGAGAAGTTGCATTGCCTATTTATGGCAGGTTGCGACTTCATGCAGCTTTCTTGATGTTGAAGAGGCAAAGTGACATTTTTTGGTGTCAACATTGGGTTTCAACTCCACAAGGGTCAATGAATGGTCTTAGCCTAAACTTGATAGATTTCATGTTTGAACTCTTGTTTTGATGCTTCATGCATCATCGTGTTCTCACTTGATTTTCAAGTACAAGTTTGTTTGAAGATTTGTTTCAAGAGCCAAGACTTTTATTTTGATGCTTCATGCAACACCATGTTCTCGTTTGATTTTCAAATACAAGTTTGTTTGAAGAATTGTTTCAAGAACCAAAGCTCTTGTTTTGATGCTTCGTGCATCATCGTGTATTCGTTCGAATTTCAAGAATAAGCTTGTTTTAAGACGTGTTCCAAGACGTGTTTCAAGAATAAGAAAAGGGAATCATTTCTTAAGTTTGATAAGCATTTATATTATGCTATTTTGCTAGTCTCGTCGTGTCGTGCTTGTTAAATGATTTCCCTCTTGTTTTGTCGTGTTCTCGAACGTGTATTGCCATGTTTTGTGCATTCATGATATAAGTGAGTACCACTGAGCTTGGACTGCCCTTTTAACTTGATCCACTACCTGGGGGTCATTAAACATGTGGATTGTCTGCAGACTAGTCGTGTCTTGAATGACACATCGTGCGTGTTCGTGTTCCGGTTCCGCGGCCGGAAATTCTCCGTATATGTGGGATCTTGTCGTGCTTGTCGTGCGTGCTTACTCTTGTCATCATGTATGATGGAGAAAGGATGGGCTCTTTGTGGATTTACTAATCATGATATTATATGTATTCATGTCTTGTTTCGTATATCGTGCATGCACTAGTGATTTCTCGATAAGTATCCTGTACATGCATTGTTTTTAAATCTTGTAAATCTGTTCAAGTTCAATAAAGTGTTTTTAGTTCTTGTTTCCTTTAAACTTCAAATTTGTTTATGCTCTTGCCTATATTGATCACCTGCCAGACCGTCGTGTCTGATATTCTTCTGCTTTGGTACTCTAGATAGTAGGTCCTTGTTTTGAGCTAGTTCGTGTGCAGAGGGCTGTTGAGCCACGAGTTTTGCAGACGGGTTGTGTCAGCGATGTCATGTAGACGTCATGCTTGACTCCGGAGTTACGTTACACCTTGGGTAGTATTTGTTTTAGCTTGCTATTTTGTACGGCTTTTGTTAGCCCTTTTCTTGATAATTGTAATTAATGTACTCGTTAATTTGTAACTTGAATATGTTTGGGTAATGACTAGCCTGTTACCGTCAGCTCTGTATATTTTGATATTATGAATTGTTCCAGTCTGAATTTAAATATGTTTATGATAATCTTATGCTGACAGATCGAGTACGACACGGAACCCGATGGATACGGATTCCGGGTCGTAACGTCTTGTAGAGCTTCCGCGAAATATTTTGATGTGTTGTGAATTTTGTCATCCTCACACACGCGGATCCTGGGAAGGGGAAATACAAAATTCCCCATACTCGCGTCCTCGAGATCGGATCCCGGTTTTGGGGGCGTGACAAGTGGCATGCCGACGATGTCGTTTAGACATTCGGTTGTTTCGAGATACGATATATTTTGGGGGCTGTGTCTATTCTTTCTTTTGGGAATTATATTTTGGTTTGTATTGGCCTTTTCTTGCCTCTATTTTTGGAAATGTTTATTTAATGATCTTTTGTATAAACTTTAACATTATTTTGGGAAATACATTAATGATCATTGCTCACTCTGACATCAAGTAATTCTTATGTGCCATTACTTCGTTGTCTTGAAATGATTTATAAGTTTGATTTGCTACACGCTTCCGCACTCAAACAAAAATACTATGTAGATGTGATATCCTCACCGCGGACACCTGTGGGAAATCACGTTCATGGGTAGTATCTCATTATTTAATGACCCGTGTACGTAGTGGCCAAAATAAATACATATTCTGTGTCACCAACCATGTTATTAGTATTATTCACAAAACCATGGCCCATGGTCGCCGGCGACCATGGAAGTCCGGGTCACCGGATTTTCCGCCGGTGACCCGTTTTTCCGTCTTTTTTCGCGTTTCGCGCACTTTGGCCCCTGTGGTTTCCTGAAAATGTGATTTTTAGTACTTGAAATTGACTCATATCCTCCGACATCCGTCAAAATCACGGGTCAACCTCCAAAAGCATAAAATCATCATTGATCGCTCCAAGATCGCCAACCGGTCGACCAAAAAAAGTGCTCTTTCTGTCCGACCGATCGAGAAATCGACAAGACAGATGTCACCGGCCTGCTCTTAGCTATCAATGTCTGAAGTTACATGTTCATCCGATGTGGATCAGCATGAAGATCCATCGATGATCATCGCCAGAAGAATTCCAGAAGACACGGCACGGCCCGCGACTCTTCGACTGCTCGGCGACCAATTAATGTGGTTAATTGACTAGCTTTATTGCAGTCATTAATTCATTTCTTTGGACGGCCCAATCAGAAGCAAGCATTTGGGAGTTACAAGTCAATTGATTCATGGCATTTAAACCATGAAACTCCTCCCATTATGGTAATTAAGGTGATTAAAAGCCCTTAATCTCCATCGGCCAATCAGATTCAAGGAAAAAGGAGTTACAAAATCAAGAAATAAATCTTGTAACTCCTCCCATTAAAGCCATTAAAGCCCATAAACTCTCCTAAATGGCTACCAAAAGCCTATAAATAGGAGAGCATTCCATTGAAATCGGGATCAGAAAATCGAGATCGATCGATCGGAAAGAATCCAGAGCTCGTATCCAGAGAAAGAAAAAAGAGAGAAAAACTCTGCTGAAGTTCTGCACCGGCCACCACTACAAGGTGACAAAAGTCCCTTGGGGGGCACCCCCCCCCCCCCAAGGTCCTTGCCTTCTCCTGCTGCCTCCAATGGCTTAGACGTGGCTTTTCAGCCCGTCTACTTAGCTTTTTATTGGACATAGGACCTTCTCTTGGTCTTTGTCCTCTAAAAACCTGAGGTTATAGCCAAGCCAAGCGAATCAAGAGCATCTTCTGTTCTCATCTGCATGGATGATGGCGAAGCCCATACATGGCTTGCGACCGTCAATCTGAACGAGTCCCCCACAATCTCCTGAAAAGTTAGATCTTCCTTTTCTTGCTTTTCATTGTAGTTTGTATTTTTCTAAAGAGACAAAAAATCACAACTCTTGTCTTTCATTATTGATAAGAATTGTAAATCGGCTATAAATGCCAAAATCGGCTATAAATGCCAAACAAAATCGCCTTTCACGGCAAATCAAGAAAATGTCTCTTTTCTTAAATATATGCGCAATGGAAAACTTGAAAGAAGTTGATTTCCTTTTTACTTGCGAAGGTTGATCTCCGGATTACCACTTGCAATTCCAAGTAAAATAGAAAATCTGGCACACCCACACAAAAAAATGTTGAAACACGCTTCAGGCCCGCCAGGGCGCGAAAGGGCCGGACCCGACGGACTCCCACGTTCCGCCGACCCCGGTAGCCGCCCCACGGCGCCTCGGAGCGCGTTCCATCAAGCTGGCACACCCGGTGGGACTCGTTCATTTGAGAACACGGTACTCGGAAATGGAATATTTGCATACCATATTTTTGCTCTATGCTTATACTTCTTCTCCAGATTCCTTGGCTACTTTCTAGCTGGTAGCCTATGTTGGATTTTGCATCCTAAAAAAAATGAGATGGGATTTTTTGGAAATTTCTATTTCTTTGAGTTTGTTTCCATTCTTTCTCTTTTCA
Source organism: Umbellularia californica (assembly GCA_028538565.1). Lineage (NCBI taxonomy): Eukaryota > Viridiplantae > Streptophyta > Magnoliopsida > Laurales > Lauraceae > Umbellularia > Umbellularia californica. The sequence continues at coordinate 33,143,137 of JAPQWN010000005.1, read as the reverse complement.
AAAAAAAAAATCAGTTTTCTTAGTTTGAATTCAAAATTGAGAAACTTTGATCCTATCCTATCGTTCTTTGGTGCTTGCAGAAATGTTGAGCCCGTTCGACTAAGGTTTTGGGCCATCGTTTCTCTTCGATGAGTTCATTAGAGATTTCAAAGAAAAAAAAATCAAAAAATCAATTTTCTTAGTTCTGATTCAAAATTGAGAAGCTTTGATCCTATCCTATCGTTCTTTGGTGCTTGCAGAAATGTTGAGCCCGTTCGACTAAGGTTTTGGGCCATCGTTTCTCTTCGATGAGTCTATTTGGGATTTGAAAAAAAGACATAGACCACTAAGGTTAAACCAATTGCGTTCTTTGATCACGATTGATTCAAGAAAAGCCTTGTCCAGAGTGTGGAGACAGCTTGACTGTTCTAGGCAAGGGTCCTCCAAACGGGTTCATTAAGTAATCCTACCCTTACCTGGGGGCAATTCTATCAATTGAAGTTTCATAAGACCGGGTTAGGAGGCCTATGTGTACTCTCTCGTCATTAAATCTTAAAAAATTAAAATCAAAAAAATAAAAAATAAAAAAAAAGATTTTCAAAAAAAAAAATCTAAAAAAAATAAAAAAAAGATTTTCAAAAAAAAATCATAAAAATAAAAAAAAATAATAAAAATAAAAATATATTTAAAAAAAAATAAAAATAATAAAAATAATAAAATTAAAAAAAATCATTTCAAAAAAAAAATCTTCAAAAAAAAATAGAAATAAATAATCTTAAAAATATATATATATATATTTAAAAATAAATAAATAAATAAATAAAAAATAATATCATTTCAAAAAAAAAAAAATCTTCAAAAACTCGTCACTTTTGATTTCAGATCTGAGAAATTTTGGTTTCTTCTTTTCTAAGCACTGGCGCTCGCGGAAATCGCCGAGACCGTGTTCAGATTGGGTACCATTTGCTCTCCTTGATGGAACCAATCTTGACATTTCAAAAAAAAAAAAAAAAAAAAACTCTCGTCATTTTAGATTCAGATCCGAGGAATTGTGGTTCCTTCCCTTCTGGGTACTGGTGCTCGCGGAAATCGTTGAGCCCGTATTCGGATCAGAATACCATCTGCTCTCTTTGATGAATCCAATCTTGACATTTCAAAAAAAAAAAAGAGAATCCCATCTCATGGATGCGATTTCCAACATTTGTGCCTAGCAATACTGGTACGCCCTTTCAGGGTCTACTGTATTTGCGACCGGCACATTTGTAACTCCAACCTTATATTTGACTTACCTCGAGCAAGCCTTGCTTCTCGATAAGTCGAATTTAGGTTTACAATTGCTTCTAGCAGCCACTGGAACGCTCATTCTGGGCTCACCATACTTGCTATCAGAACAATTGTACCATCTATGGCTTTTTGCCTTCTTCATGTCGCTTGGGTCGTATCCTTTGAGCGATTTGAAAAGACAACCATAGAAATTCCCATTTATGATCATTATTCTTGTGATTACTAATGGATGTGGTCGTGTTTCAGAACCTTTTCGAAACTAACAATGGCAGCCTTAACCATTATCTTCGATGAGAACAAGCACCAACTCATGCTTCAACAGAAGCAAAGCACGCGTACTCATAAGCGCCCTGTCAGCTGCCGAAGCGTCAACTCCCTCGGCAACTCTCTGAACTCCGGGTCGACCTCGACTCCCCGGACTATCTTCTTTGGGACACTGGGACCATTCCCACTTCCCGAAGAAAAAGCTGCGCCTGCTAAAAAGCAGAAGATCGCCTCTCAACGTGTCACTCCCGTGACACCAAAGGCGAGCGCCCAAAAGCCCGAAGCCCGCGGCACCCCCGCGAAGCCTCGACCCACAAACAACCAGGTCTATCCCAAGACTTGGTCTCCAAGACCTTCCCCAAAACAAAGAAGGTCTCAAATTTCCACCAAGCCAGCATACCTGGCCCCACTCAAAGAGAACCAGTTCTACCCTCTTGCCTACATGAAAGAGGAGAGACCCATCTCCAACCTGACTCCCAAGTCAACCCAGCATGAGCCGGCTTGTTCCTACAGGCCCAAAATTAGATCATGCATCACTAGGCCTCTACAAGCACCTGCCAAGGCCTACACTCCTTCAGTTCAACCCTTCATCTCTACAGGGGCCGAACTCGAAAGGTTCAAAGCTTCGCTGCAACAGGCAAAGGACCAGGTCCGGATCCTGTCCTTGCCTAGCTACAAAGAAGACAGGCTCGGCTGCTGCGCCCGAGGGAGCACATCCTTCATCGTCAGAGCCCAGCCAGAGCTGACTGAAGCTCAAATCGCTCGTCGAGCACGCCGCCGTGCTTCATATCGACAAAAGAGACTAGAAAAGCAACGGACCCAGCCTCCTACACTTCAAGTCTCCCACAAATGGGTCGAAAAAGAAAGACCCGACCAAGTTGCTGCCGTCCGTATGGTTGGAAAAACCAGAAGACGCCAAAGGTCAGCATAAAAAATCCATGTCCGACGTCCGGTGACCCGTAGCATCACCAGGACACAAAGACATCCCGAAGAATCTCCTGCCCCTTCAAGCCAAGGACGGGAGAGTAATCCTTCATCAAGCTCTTCATCAAAAAGAATGAGCCCCAGCTCGGTCACCAGGACGATTTCTTCGTTCGAATCCCGAGGGATGAACGTCTTGGCTACAAGTTCTGAGCCGCCACCTCAGAATCCACCTCGAGATGATGCGCTCACACGCATCCAGCAGTTGGAACAAGGCCAGCAGAGGATTGAAACTCTGATGGAAAACCTTCTCCTTGTCGTCCAAAATCAGGTGAACAATGAGCCTCCTCCGAATCATAGCAATAACGAGGGAAATGGAGAAGAAAATGAGTCACGCGCCCTTACGAAAAAGGACGTAGACAGTATCCTCGCCAAAGCAAAAGAAGAGGATATACTCAAAGAGCATGGGATCAAGCCACCATATCCCTTATGGATGGACTCAGTCCCATTCCCCACAAAATTCAAGCATCCTACTCTCCAAACATATACGGGGAAAGAATCAGCTAGACAGCACGTAATCCACTTCAAGATCTTGACGGGAGCTATCGCGGATCAAGATGCACTCAAGATTCGCCTCTTTGCAAGTACCCTAAAAGGTACAGCCTTCGATTGGTACTCTACTCTGCCGGAGAACTCCATTCAGAACTGGGCTATGCTGGAGACACGCTTCCTGACCCACTTCCAAGGTGAGGATCATCCTGTTACTATGGCTCAGCTCTGCAGCCTAAAACAGGAAGAGAATGAGTCAACTTATGACTTCATTCACAAGTGGAAAGCAATGGCATACAAATGTTCAGATGTATTGCCACAGGCGTCGCTAGTCGACATCTGCCGAAACAACATGAGAGCAAGAATACGCTCCATGATCATCGGCAACAAATCAAAAAACCTGGGAGAACTCCTGGAAGCTTCTATGGAAGCTGAAACGGTGATTAAAGACCTCAACAGTCAGAAGTCATCAAGAAAAGAGCCAACCGCCATTGCAACCTCTAAACCAAAGAAGAAAGAGGTCCTTAATGTGCAAACCAAGTCAGCTCCTCAGCAACCAAAGAAAGCTGAAAATAGAGCTGCAGGTAAGAGACCTGAACTCTCTGATGCCTTCAAAGAGCGAGTAGAAAAGAAATATCCGTTCGATGAAGACGTCGAAGAAATCTTTGAGGCTCTCCTAGCAAATGGCAAACTCATTTTGCCAGAGCCCAAAAGACCTGGAGACGTTGGCAAAACCAATGATCCTCGGTACTGTCCATACCACCAGATGGTCTCGCATCCTCTCAATCAATGCTTTGTTGTGAGAGAAAAGATAAACGAGATGTGGAAAAACGGAGTCATCACCTTTGACAAAAATTATGGCCCCGCCTCCGTCAACATGGTGTCACGTGGACAAACACCAAAATCACCGAAGAAGAAGATCACTACTTCCTTCAAGGTGATAAAAAGAATTCAAACGTCCGAAGTGTTGGTTCCTTGCCCGACATCAGACGGACAACCCATATGGGTACATCCCGATCTCCTGGAAGATTAAAATTGGGAGATCGTCAAAACAAAGCCGACAGCTCAACAGCGAAGGCAGGCTAGGAAACATCTCCTCAGGCTCAAACGGCAAGAGAAGACCCAGCCAAAACAAGAAGTCCATGAAAAGGCAGAGGCCTCCTCTACCACTTCACTCGGGGCAACAAAAACGTCCCTTCCAGAGACTTCAAAGGCGGTAAGAAAGTTCACTCTCAGTGATTTCATGCCACCTCAATTCAAAAAAGAAGCCATGCAGGGGGCATTATACTCTTGCAACTCGGTAGTTGGATTCTCCATTGATGGATACGAGTCCAGCGACACCGACGATGGATTCGAGTCCAACTACACCGATGAGTGGGAGGAATCTCTTGAAACAGGAGAATATCTCTCCGATGAAGAATGGGTTCCTGAAACTCACCTTATGCCAGTAATCTGGTATAACCCCTTGCAACCACAAGGATCCTGGTCTGATGATGAAGAAGACCAAGAGGCTGCACAAGAAGATGCTGTTAACCCAGCACCTGTCATTGCTCCAGTGGAAATCAACTATATTGAGCCACACGGAGAAGACGAAGAAGAGGATCTGGCTCCCATGCCTGATCTTGAAGAATATGCAAGGATCTTGCAGCGTCTCGCTCTAGAACAAGAGCAAGATCGTGTTAACGAGCCTCCTCGCAACCCAGAGCCTGAAGTCCCTGAAGATAATCAGGTACATCCACCCTTAACTCCTGAAAATGGAGAACATTGCTGGATTGACGATCCTCTTACATCCGAGGATGAGTCTGACTCCGAGCAGGCAACATCTCCTATCAGAGCTTCCTGTAATGTAATATATCAGGACTATAGCTCTTCTGAAGCGTCGTCTGATGAGATTACCTACACTCCGACGACGCCTAGCAATGTATCCTCTGGAGCTACCTCGTCTCACGTGACTTTCACAGAGATGGCACCCTCTCAGGTTTCTTCTCCTGAGACTGTGACTTCAGGATACACATTCTTCCCGACTCATCATCATGAAGAAACCCCAACTTGGGGTGATGGATGGGTCAACGAAGAAGAAAAGCTGCTAGATACTGTTCAGGACTTGCTCCCGGAAAATGCTCCGTGCAACACAATCACTGAGGATGGCAACTTTGCTGCAGATACATCCCCAGTAGATGAAAAACGACAGCCTCTTGATCCTGAAGACAATCTTCCAAACGAAGATCCTTCTCAAGAAGCTCTCGAAGTTGGTAGAGGCACCCGTTCGGGCCGGGACTACCACAAAAATTAAAACCAATCTTCCTTTACTTATGTAAATCCTTCGGGAAAAGATGTTGTAAGCGCCCCCAGTGGCAACAATGATGAACATGCAGGCCCTAAGGAGGCTTTCAAGTATGACTTGGTTGAGCACTTCAAACACATACCTGCACGTCTTCACATCCTGGATTTATTACGAATGTCTCCACGCACTCGTGATAATCTCATCTCAGAATTACAAAAACTGAATGAGGATGTCGACAAACATGCCCCACAAGTCCTCCAAATTGAAATGGGCTACCGGGTCAAAAACTCAGAAACCTCCTTAAAAGGAGAAAAAGAGAAAAGTGAGGGATCATGCATCCAATGCCTCTCGGTTCAAAAGGCAGCCAGTGCAACCATCGCCTTCACTAAGGAAGACCTCCTACTTGGCGAAGCAAGGCACAACCGACCCCTGTACTTCACAGGGTACATCAAAGAAATGCCGATACATAGAGTTCAGATCGACCCAAGTTCTGCACTCAACCTTATCTCCACTTCGGCTCTTGAAGAATTGGGCATCCCACCCAGCAAGCTAAGCCACACATCTGTATCTATCTTTGGATACGATGGGAGCACTCAAAGGCCTATCGGCAAAATCAGGTTCAAATTGCAAATCGGTGATCTTATCTCTGAGGCCACTGTGTATGCAATAAAAACCCCCTCATGCTACAACATCCTTCTCGGACGTCCTTGGATACACGAGAACGGTGTTGTCCCTTCAACTCTACATCAATGCATCAAGTTCGTCGGCGACGACGGCATGGTACATCGTGTCTTTGCGGACAGAAAACCCTTCAAAGGTAAAGAAGTCCACTTCACAGACTCCCAGATGTATGAAGGAGAAAAAGAAGAAGAGGAAATAGCACCCCCTGCTGAAAATCTCCAGAAAGATAAAGGCAAGGATCCTCAAAAATCACCGGAAGAAAACAAACCCTCCGGCAAATTAGAAGAGAGTAGTCAATCTCCCTTCGTTATCTCCCTCAAGAATTCAAAACCTTTGGTCATCACGACTAAAGTGAAGAAGGCGAAACAAAAGCCTGGGGGCAAATTTGTTGTCTCTCTCGTGTCTATCATGCAAGACACAGACTCGGACTCAGAGCTAGAAGACGATGCATCGTCAAGCCAAGCTGACACTCAGCAAGTTCAGCCTGCTCTCACTCCGATGGAGACACCTGCTGACGTAGAAGATCCTACGTCTGCTACCTTTGTTGTTCCGACAACATCACCAAAGCAAAAGCCGATCTTCTTCCATAGATCGGACGCTTCTTCATCAAACTCCATGCTGGAACCTTTCCAAAATGAAGGTATGCCTCAGCTATCTCTATATAGTCCTGTGGTACAAGCAATTATGAAGAAAATGGACTATGACGCTCAAAACCCAGTCGGTTTGGGAGAAAGACGCGGTATTCTCACGCCATTGGAGCCCGCCTTGACCAAAAGCCAGCTGGAAGATTGGAGACTCTACGGTCATGTAGAAAAGTCTTCACATGGGTTAGGGTATGATCCCGACACTCCTCTGAGACAGTTGACACAAAAGCTTAAAAGTCGTTTTACCGACCAAGCCTCAACATCTCAAGTCCATAAAGACATCGATCTCCCTGGATATCTCTTTAAAGAGTTACCTGACAAAGATCCATTTATGACCCCAATGCACTGTTTGAGAGGTTCAGAAAGAGAGGTTCGAAGGAGTTTGTGGGGACAGAGGACCCCTTGGCTGCAGATGACTGGCTAGAGCATATAGAAAATATATTTGAAGTTTTCAGATGTAATGGGGGTGAGAAAGTACAGCTTGCAGCATCACTCTTCACCAGCTTGGCAGATAATTGGTGGAAGACGGTGAGGGAGGAATACAGGACTATGGCAGACGCAGTAGCTTGGGCAAACTTCAAGAGGCAATTCAGAGACAAATATGTGCCTGCCCATGTCAAGAGACAGAAGGCAGCAGAGTTCCAGCAGCTTGTCCAAGGGAGTATGACCGTCTTAGAGTACCTCACCAAATTCGAGAGGTTGTCAAGATATGCTCCGGAATTGGTAGACACGGTGGAAAAGAAGATTTCCAAGTTCCTAGAAGGACTTCATCCTATCATTGAGAGGGATGCCACCGGTGTAGTACCACCTCTTACCTTCGAGGAAGCTGTCAAAAGAGCTTATAAGTTTGAGAACTTCCACCACAAGATTCTTAAGGTCCAAGGCAAGGGACAAGGGCAGCTCCAACAGCAGTACAACCATCAGAGAAACCAGCAGCACAAGAGGCAAAGACAAGATCAGAATGTGCAACTAGTTTGCATCCATTGTGGAAAGAACCACGACAGTGCCCAGTGTCGTACGGTCTCAGGAGCATGCTATAGATGTGGTTCCATGACCCATCAAATGAGGGATTGTCTGAGACAGAACAGGCAGAATCAGCAGCAGCAAGGAGCACCACGTCAGGCACCGCCACAGAATGCACTAGTGGTGCAGAATCAGGCAAGGCCACTTCAACAGCAGGCACCACCGCAACAGTATAGACCGCAGCAACAGCGGCAACAGGCCGGTCAGCTTAGCATCCCCCGCAACAGAACAGAAATGCACCTCAAGAAAGGCAACAACAAGCTCATATCAGGCCACAGCAGTGAGGACAAGTTTATGCAGTCAACAGAGCTGATGCAGAGGCGGCAGGCAATGTTGTGGAAGGTACACTTCTTGTTAGTGGAATAGAAGCTAAGATATTATTTGACCCTGGCTCCACGCATTCTTTTATATCCCATGCATTTTCTAGACTGATTGATGTGCATGGTAGAGATCTTGAGTACATTTTGACTGTGGCAACCCTGGTAGGAAAACAAGTTGCGTGTACTAGTTATTACCCTAGTTGTACAGTCCGGATAGGAGAAGTTGTGTTACCCGTAGATCTTATTCTGTTGGAGATAAAGGATTTTGATGTCATCCTAGGGATGGATTGGCTGGCAGGGTACCATGCCACAATGGATTGTTTCCATAAAACCCTCACATTCAAGTTGGATGAGACACCAGCAGGGGTGTTATTCCAAGGAGAGAGGAGGAATCCTCGTGCAGGGTTTGTCTCACCGTTGAAGGCTAATAGACTTTTGAGAAGTGGATGTGAAGCCTATTTGGCGTTTATCACGGAGGATAAACGGTCCCAAGGGGTGGAGGAGATCCCTATTGTTTGGGAGTTCCCGGATGTATTTCCGGAGGAGATTCCGGGGTTACCACCCATGAGAGAGATTGATTTCACCATCGAGTTGTTACCGGGGACCGCTCCGATATCTATTGCACCATATAGAATGGCTTCGGCGGAATTGGGAGAGTTGAAGATACAGTTACAAGAGTTGTTGGATAAAGGTTTTGTGAGACCTAGTATTTCACTGTGGGGAGCTCCGGTTTTGTTTGTGAAGAAGAAGGACGGTTCGATGAGAATGTGTATTGACTACCGGAGATTGAACCAAGTGACCATCAAGAACAAGTATCCATTGCCAAGGATAGATGAACTGTTTGATCAGTTACAAGGTGCTTCATACTTTTCGAAGATTGATTTGAGATCCGGTTACCATCAGCTGAGAGTCAGAGAATCAGATGTGTTGAAAACAGCTTTCCGGACAAGATATGGCCACTATGAGTTCTTAGTGATGCCATTTGGGTTGACCAATGCACCGGCAGTGTTCATGGCTTTGATGAACAAGATCTTTGCGCAATATCTGGATGAGTTTGTAGTGGTGTTCATAGACGATATTTTGGTGTACTCCAAGACCAGAGAAGAGCATGAAGAACATCTGAGGATACCGTTGCAGCTTTTGAGGGAGAATCAGTTGTATGCGAAGCTCAATAAGTGTGAATTTTGGCTTGAGCAAGTCGTATTTTTGGGACACATAATCTCCAAGGAAGGTTTGTCAGTAGACCCGTCTAAGATTGAGGCAGTAGTGAAGTGGGAAAGACCAAAGAATGTGTCAGAAATTAGGAGTTTTCTTGGACTGGCAGGGTATTACCGGAGGTTTGTACAAGGATTTTCGTCGATTGCAGCACCATTAACGAAGTTGACGAGGAAGAATGTGCCTTATGTGTGGACAGATCAGTGTGAAGCTAGTTTCCAATAGCTGAAGAGGAGATTAACTACCGCACCAGTCCTTACCTTGCCTTCCGGAAGCGGCGGTTTCACCATCTTTACCGATGCTTCGAACATTGGACTTGGTTGTGTGTTGATGCAAGAAGGAAGAGTCGTTGCTTATGGGTCCCGGCAGTTGAAAGATCACGAGAGGAACTATGCAACCCATGATCTTGAGTTGGAAGCGGTTGTCTTCGCGTTGAAAATGTGGAGACATTACCTCTATGGAGAGAAATTTGAGGTCCATTCCGACCACCGCAGCCTACAGTACCTGTTTTCTCAGAAGGAGTTAAATATGAGACAGAGGAGATGGATGGAATATATCAAAGACTATGATTTTCCGATCAAGTATCACCCGGGTAAAACGAATGTAGTTGCCGATGCTTTGAGTAGGAAGTCAGTGGGCATGGCAAATTTGAGTGGTACTTGTATTTTTGATCAGTTTGAGGAGTTGAAGATAGACCTCCAGCCACTAAGGAAGGGTGTTATAATGGCCAATATGTCAGTGTCAGAGCCTTCGTTCATCCGGAAGATTAAGGACAGTTAGTTGCAAGATCCAGAGTTAGCCAAGATTGTAGATCACATAGCAGAACGTCCTGATTTTCGTTTTGTTGAGGGAGTTCTTTATTATCGGGATCGTTTGTGCGTACCTAACATAGAAGAATTGAGGAATGACATTATGGCAGAAGCTCACAGTGCGAAGTATTCCATGCACCCAGGCAGCACAAAGATGTATCAGAATTTGAAGGGCAGATTTTGGTGGAACAACATGAAGAGGGAGATTGCAGCGTTTGTATCTCGTTGCATGACATGTCAGTTGATAAAAGCAGAACATCAGAAGCCTCCAGGTTTGTTACAGCCATTAGAGATCCCGGAGTGGAAGTGGGAACACATTACCATGGACTTTATTTCGGGACTACCGAAGACTAGCAGAGGCAATGACGCGATATGGGTTATTGTGGACAGACTCACCAAGTCAGCTCACTTTATCCCCATGAAGACAGGGAAGAAGATGCACATGTTACCCCTCGCAGGGTTGTTCGTTAATGAGATCGTCAGTAGACATGGACAGCCAGTTTCCATCACATCAGACAGAGACAGCAGATTTGTCTCAAGATTTTGGAAGACCCTACATGAGTCTATGGGTACGAAATTGCAGTTTAGTACAGCTTATCACCCTCAGACAGATGGTCAGTCAGAGAGGACGATTCAGACCCTCGAAGACATGTTACGTGCTTGTGTGTTAGACTTCAAGACTCAATGGGAGGAGACTCTACCGTTGTGTGAGTTTGCCTACAACAACAGTACCATTCTAGTATTGGGATGGCGCCTTTTGAGGCTTTGTATGGCAGAAGGTGTAGGACACCTGTTTGTTGGGAAGAAGTTGGCACCCGTAGTTTCCATGGACCGTCCATAGTGAGTGAGACTACTGACAAAGTGAGACAGATCCAAGAATATTTGAAAGTAGCCCAGAGTAGACAAAAGAGCTATGCAGACTCTCACCGCAGGGATCTACAGTTCAAGGAAGGAGAAAAGGTTTTCTTGAAGGTGTCGCCGACCAGAGGAACATTGAGGTTTGGGCAGAAAGGCAAGTTATCACGGAGGTACATTGGACCGTATGATATAATGAGCAAGATCGGTGATGTGGCTTATAGATTAGCCTTACCACATGAGCTATCCAGTGTAGACAATGTCTTCCATGTGTTGATGTTGAAGAAGTACGTCCCTGACCCTTCACATGTACTCCGGCATGAACCGTTAGAGATCAGAGAAGATGCCACTTATGTTGAGAAGCCCATTCGGATCATAGACACGAAGGAGCAAGAGTTGAGGTCACGGACTATTCAGTGGGTGAAAGTACTTTGGGAGAATCATGGGCCGGAAGAGGCAACGTGAGAATTGCGAGATCAAGTGCAGAAGAAGTATCCGCATCTCCTACCCGAGGTGAGTTTGTATTTCATTTGGAGGACCAAATGCCCTAAGGGGTGGAGGATGTAAGACCCCGACCCGAGTGACTCGATTAGTACTAATTAAGTTGTGTGTTAGTGCTAAGCTTGATTAGTGGTTTTGACTAAGCTTGGATTAGTATAGTTCTTGATAGCTTTGGGGAATTATTTTTAGTGTCTTGTGTTTAGTGGGACCCTTTGGGGGTTTCCTTTTTTTGATAGTCTTGCTAGCTTTTAGAGGTTACTTGATATTCCCCTAATTCTTGTCTTGATCCCGTTTTACTTATTTTGTCGACCCTTACAACTTTCATGTTGAGCCGCAACCGTCCGGAACCCCGAAACCCGATCTTCTTGCTTTGAGGGCAAAACAGTCTTTTTACATGAAATCTGTACCCAACACTCGATATCCCCGAAACCCGTGAAACATGTACTTTTTAGAAACTAAATATTTCGACGATCACTTTTCTCTTCTTCGTCGATTTCGTCCGAGGTTCCGAGATTAGTGATTTCAGCCTCCGAAGACTTTCTAGTGGTGGAGCCCACACCCATTGCCTTATATAGGGAACTCATTCCCCTCCATTTCTTTTTGTTCCAGCACAAACACAAGAACAACCTAGGGTTTTCCCTTTCTCTTCTTCTTCTTCTTGCTTCCCCATCCTAAGTCCCTACCAAACCTTACACCAATCAAGAAATGAACTTCACCTTCTTCTTCCTCATTACTAGAGCTATACATTGATGCCATTTTTGAAGGAAGACCTCCATTCTAAGACCTTCTTTGAGCTAGCCTTGTCCATTTGAAGAGCTTCCAAGTGAGTTTTCCCTCCTATTCTTTTAGATTGGTAATCTCTTAGCCATAGAGGAGCTCTATTTCTATTATTGTGAGTTCCTTCCTCTTGTTTCTTGGTTTGACCCATTTTAGGGTTTGTTTTTGGGGGTTTTTGGTGTAGCTTGGTATTTGGCTTGGAAGAGTGGATTAGAGCTTGGATTTCTTGATTAGAGACCTTGAGGCAAGTGGATGTTTAGTTTTAAAGTGATTTCCATGATCAAATGTTTGAATTTATTGCATCATTTATGATGAGCTTTTACTTGTATTCAATGTGGTTTTAATGTCTTAAAAAGGGGTTGTTGAACCCATTCATTGCCTTGAAATACGATTGATAGCCTTTGTTTTATCTTGTGCTTAAAAACTTGAATGAACCTATGTAATTGTGGTTATGTCTTTCTCTTTTGATTGAATGTGAAAATGTATGAATGAATGGATCATTTGTGGAGGTTGTGAGAAGTTTTGATGAAGTTTTGAAGAGGATGTTGAGGTTCTTACATGCCCTCTTTGGTGTATGATAGAACCTCAAGAAATGTGGATGTGTAAGAGAAGGAGAATGGAGAAAAGAGTTGTTCACGAAACCAGTTCTGGACAGTTCGCTCGAGCGAACTTGACATACCGCTCGAGCGAACTGCCTAGGAAGGGTTCGTGCCATTCCAGAGAGTTGTTCGCTCGTGCGAACCCCATGTCCGCTCGAGCGAACTCCTCCAACAGCCATCCAGAGAATGGTCGGCTCGAGCGCACAAATCATTCGCTCGTGCCGTCCTGAACTGAGCAGGTCCGCTCGTGCGAACTCCATGTCAGCTCGAGCGAACCCTCTCAGAAAGCCATTCCAGAGAACACATCGCTCGAGCGAACTCCATGTCCGCTCGAGCGACGTGTACTGTTCATCTGGGGCCACTTTGGAGGAGACAATGAAATATCCTAGCTATGGAGGGAGGTTGGTTAACGTCCCTATCGTGACGAGAAGACTCATAACCGTTGTTTAAAGCTCGAACGAGAAAGAAACCATAATCACAAGGATTCATTGAAGTTTTGGAAATCTCCAAGTGCCTAAGGAGCCCGGAATGCCTTCAAATTCAAAGAGTATCAAGCAATTGTAAGATAAGCGTACGGGATCCCTATTCACTTGGATTAGCTTTAACCCGACACTGTCTTGGCTTTTCAAAAGGGTACTTTACCTTGTTACTCTCGAAATTGATGATTTGGAATCTATCATCCCGAAAACTTTGAAAGCATACTTGTACTGTTTTGCTAGCTTTGATATACATGCCAGACCTGATATGATAGTTGTGCCTTGAGCACCCATGTCTTGCCCGAATATAGTCTTGTACTTGATTTATTTTACACATGTCTTGATTTCCATGTTTTGACCTATGAGTCGGCACCACTAAGATTGGATACCTTGTTAGTCTGATCTACTGACTAGGTGATCCCCCTCTTGTCCCGCCAACTGCAGTTTGGATCTTGCTACCCGGTTATTTAACCGTGGTCTTGTCCTGATACCGCAGATTGTTACTGTGGTTCCTGATGCCCGGCTCGCTACCGTGGTCATGTCTTGTATATAGTATATATGTATATGTATTTTGTTGTACCTCCTCACTTCGGTGACTGAGGTCAACGCCTTGACTTGCTTGCTCTATCACTTCGGTGATAGAGGATTTAGCTTTGTGTGGTTGCCATTTTGCTCGTTTCCTGTATTCCTTGGTTACCTCTATCTGTTTTACTTTGCATAGATGTTTTAAATTAAACGATGCATTTACTCATGAAAGTATTATTTAGACAGGTTTAACTGTTTCCAAGGTAAATGTTTTATCATTAAATGTTTTTACTTTTTATCCGCCTGCCAGACCGTCGTGTCTGACCCCTTTGCTTTGGTACTCAGGTCCCGTTGTTGGTTTCCCCGAGGAGGAGCCAGAGGAGGCGGTCGGAGAACCGCAACCGCTAGTCGAGTGGCGTGCCGACGATGTTATGTAAACATCGGGCTGCCGAGATACGAAACTTTTTGGGGGTCGTTTGGATAGTTTTTCTGGTGGCTATTGTTTTGTTTATTGGCCTTTGTTGGCCTCTAATTTTGGGAACTGTAATTAACTGATATTCTGATTAAACTTGAATATGTACTTCTGGGTTATGCTTTAGGACATTGCTCATTCTGATACTCATATTCAAATGTAATCAGCCTTATTATTTTGGGAATGAAATACATGCATGATTTACTACACGCTTCCGCAGTTATACTAAATGGTTATGTGTGTTGGAATATCCTCACCGCGGACACCTGTGGGAAATCACGTGCACGGGTAATGAGTGTTCCTTTGTTAACCAGTGTACGTTTGATCATAAACATACCTTTAATTATTGTCATCACCCCATATGATCACATCATTGGCTTCATCACAATTAGTCCCGATCCCGGATTTGGTCCCCGAACCTGGTCCGGGGTCGCGACACTCCCCCATAGTGTTTGCTCTTTCATTTTCATTGTTTGTACTCCTTCATAGTCTTAAATCATATTGTACTCCTCCATAGTCTTAAATCATACTCCTTTCTATGTCCTCTCCCCCTTTGACATCAAATTGCTAGATAGTCTGCAAACAAAGCTCATGCAAACATATACCTTTCTCATAACATAATATTGATATCAAGAATTTAAAGGAAAAAACTATCAATTGGATGGCTCATTGAACAGAAAGATGTCATTCATATATAATGGAAACTAAAAAGTTTTACACTTATCATAATGACATAACCACAGACATACTACTATAAACCATCCATAAAAAATTAAAACAAAAGTTTCATCCTTTTTCCCAACAAAGTAAACACCACCAAAAATACACCAATCATGACAAAATGTGGTGAAGAACATTTCATTCCAGCCTTAATGACTCCTAGTCAGAATCCAGAAGTGGAGGAGACGGAGAAGGTGGTGCTGCAACATCATCTCTACTACCGCTTTTTGAAATTCTGGAGAGATACTAAAACAATTTGTTCATTTTCTTCTTGTTCTTCTGTTGCTCTTTCTTTCTGTAAGCCATATCTCTCTCAAGTGCAGCCAAGCGGTCCACGGAAGAGGAAGGACGAGGAGATGGCATAGATGTTGAGCCATGAGTAGGAGGAGGGGGTTCTTGAGCCAAAGGAGGGTCATCAGCTATAGGGATTTGAGCATTGGGAATTAGATTCATTTGATTCACATTTACTGGTGACAATGGAGTCTTGAAAATTGGTTGCTCCCCATGAGGCTTGGGTATCCCAAACGAGAATGCTAATTGAGTCATCAAATAACCAAATGGTATTGCATTTTTCTGGCCTACGGTGTTATGAAATTTGATGATCGTATGACAGATAATTGAGGGCAAGCATATGGGTGTACTCGTAACCACCTTGGACAAAAGATTTGCCATGTAGGCTGTAAGCTCAGTCCTATTTCCCATCCTAGGGTAAATATTATATGTGAAGCTATGATGGATAATCCTATAAATGGGAATGAGAGAATTTATGGTGAGATGATGTTTTCATTTATCCCAAGGGGCATTGAAACCACAAATGTCCCTTGTAGCCTGGGTTCTCTCATCTTCAGTAGGAGAATCGGATACCAATGTAATTCCATTCGGGGTGCAAGGTATCCCCATAATGTTCCCTATCTTCTCAGGACCAATTACTTCATTCCTATCTACGAAGGAGATAGTAAAAGAACAGGTATTGTCCCCAATGTGTGTGCTGGAGATCGATGCGTACATAGATCTTACCAATGTGGGATAGGCATCTCCACCCCAATGAAGAATTCCATCCCAACCTACTCTATGAACTACTCCCATCAAGTCATGGTTCTTGATTTGGTTCACTAACACTCTCCGTTCCATTACTATAAACCTATCCCTCAGTAATTGCAGAGTGTTCAAATCAACCCTCAGTTCTATGGATGGTGGTGGAGGGGATGCACTAGAATCTGAGTGCTCATCTACTGGCCTACTAGATGTGGCAGTGGCCTTCCCCTTTTTAGAGGGCCTAGGTATGGTTTTTTTTCATCCTTGGAGGCATGATGGTTGGGCAAGATTGAAATTTTTTTTTAATGTGAATTAGTTGAAGTCTTCTTCCCAATGCTCAAGAGGTAAGAGTGTCACTGAAGATTATACAGATTTAGATTGGGACAAATTGTCAAGCACTTAGTGTGCAGACAGAGAGAATGAGAGCACAGTTGGTTGTGGATGCCCCAAAAATGGATCACAAATCCTACAATATTTGCAAATACACCATAATGACCATAAATAAACCATACATTCCAAGAAAATTTGAAAATGGAAATTTTGGAATTTTTTGGATAAAACAGTCACTTTGATCCTAGGGGAAAACGGACTGTTCCAAGCTTGGAAGAGATGGCTCTTTTGTTGACGACGATTCCCTTGAAGAAATCAAGAAATGCTTGCAAGAGTCCAGAGAAAATGGCCAAAGCTTGATCCACGGTTTCACAGTCGCCTATCAATGCCGTGAAGCCCCAACAGTGACGAGGGAGATGAAGACGACGATGTCCTTGCTTGGAAGATGATCGAAAAATGATTTTAATCGGATTGAAAGATGTTTTTCGAGCAATGGGGAGGAGTTTTGAGGATTCGAGACTAGGAATACTCGCCTAGGGCATGAAAGGGGCGAAGACGATGAATAGTGAAGTGGGTTTTCATTCTGCACGCAGGGATTTATTCGTCCCTGTGAGTTGTCGGTTAGCCGACAACTTAATTGTCGGTCAGCTGACACCTGTAGAGAAGTGGAATAATCCACTAAATCTACATTTTTAACTTATTATAACTACTCAGAGGATTTTTTTAGATCTTTTTACTATTTAGAACATCTGAGAAATCATAAGAACAATAAGATTATCATCAAATTTTTTTTTAAATCATTTAACATAAGCATTACCTTTGAAGCTTACATTTTGAAATTGATAATGCATAGTGGTATGTTTTAAAGTAATTTCTCAAACACATAGAATTCAAGCAACTAGAGAAGATTATTTTCTAGACTTAGGACCAACATAAGATTTAACTAATAGAGATGGGTTGGTCTAATCTAAACACTAGTCCTTAATTTTTATCTAACATTCTAACCTTAGGTTTCCATCTAAGGTCTTGAACCTTTAAGCCTATGTTTGAGAGTCCACCAACAAAAGGAGATAATTTTTCAATTTTAGTAGACTTGTCATCAATTCTTGGTTTGACAATTTTATAATGATGATTAGTCCTTGGTGGTTGGTGATGATTTTTCTTTATGTTCTTATTTCTTTTAACTTTTCCTCCTTTTTTTTGCATTTTGAATTTTAATTTCAATTTTTCAACCTTTTTCAAAATTTCTTTCATTTCCAAGGTTAAAGGAGGAAAAGTGAGAGGTTTCTTGTTGATAGATTTAACTTGATAACTTTGGACTAGTTTGGTCCTTTTAAAATCTATCTTAGGAGACTCTTGTTGAATTGATTTGACTTGTTTAAGTTTTCTAGAGTCTTTCTTTGCTTCAAATGTCTTTCCCTTCATAGAATTTTAATTTTCCCTTTTTGATTCATAGATGGGTTTAGACAAATGACTTCTTCTTAGTTTGCACTCAAATTTGAAATGCCATTCATTACCACAATAATGACATTTTTGTGTAGGCATCTTAATGTGAGTACTGGAGAGAGAGGACTCACCTTTCACAAAGGTGTTGGTGAATTTAGGACCATGTGAAGTATACTTATTAAATCCAAGGCCCGTCCAATCTCCTTGAGATTTACCCAATCTAAATAGTTTTTCAAATTTTTCTTCACCTTGGGTAAATTTGCACTCATACTTATGTTTGTGGGACTCAAGTTGAGTGACTTGGTTTTTAAGAATTGAATTTTCATTTATAACTTTCATTAGTTTAAATTCAATTCCATTAAACTTGTTTACCTTTTCATAAGCAAGTTTTAATTCAAGTTTTAGTTCATTCACATTAGATCCAAGTTGTAAAGTTTTTAAATCACTTTGAGTTTTTGATAAATTTTCTTTGGTGATTATTAACTTGGATTCTAAATTAGAAATGTCGTCAACTTGATTTTTCACATGATCACTTATATTTGTGTTTTCTTTTAGAAGATTATCACAACTTATCTTAGATACATTTAATTCTTCTTGTGCCTTTGACAAGTTATCCATAGAAATTTTTAATTTTGATTCTAGATGGATAATGTTTTTATCTTGTCTTTTTAGTGTATCTCTTAAACTCAAATTTTCTTTCTTTAGCTCATCATTATTTGTTTCAATTTTATTTTGTTCATTTTGAGCATTAGACAAGTTGTGTAAAGTGATCATAGACTTAGAGTTTAGGCATTGTATGACTTCATCTTTCTCTCTAAGTTCATCTTTTGAAGTGACTAATTCTTTGTTTAGTCTTTTAGATTCTCCTTTTAACTTATTATGATTTTTAACAAGCTTTAAGTATAAGGTATACAAATCATCATATGCTTGTTGAAGATCATCTTGATTTTCATTTTCTTCTTCAGTTGTTTCAAGTTGATATTCATTATGTACAAGATTTGAATCTCCAATGGATGGAAGAAGGAGACTAGAAGAATCTACAAAGGAATCTACACACTCTATCTTAGTGGAATCCATTTTAATGATTTTCAAGATAAATCCAACTAGGGTCTAAACTCTAGGTTTTTACACCTAATCAAGAGTTCCAAACACTTGATCCTAAAATTAGAGCACGAGGCTCGGATACCAATTAAAAGTTCGGGATCCTAACCCTAGAGGGGGGATAAAAAGGGTGAGCTACAAGATATTGACTAATTATGCCAATTTTAAACTTCTTTAAAACAATTAACCACTTATGATGATTAACGAACTATTCCTTGTTTGACCCATTTTAGGGTTTTGTTTTGGGGGTTTTGCTTGTAGCTTGAATCTTGGCTTGGGAAGCTTGTCTAGAGCTTGGATTTCCTTGTTTAGAGACCTTGAGGCAAGTGGAATGAATGGATGCTTTGAGTTTTAACTGGTTTCATGACAAACATGATTGATTTTGTATCTTCATTAATGGTTTGTTTGCTTGCATTCAAAGTGTAATAAATGTCTTTGAAAATGGTTGGTTAGCTCTTTATGATCTTGAAAATATGATTCATATTTCTTTGTTTTACCTTTTCTTGAAGAATTAGATGAATCCTTGTGTTGTGGCTATTCTCTTCTTGTTGGTGAATGAATGTGAATGAGGAAATGGAGATGCTTGGGAAATGAAATTTATGGAAGTGTTGAGGGGAGTTCTAAGAAGTGTTTTAGGAGTTTTGATGAATGATTGTTGGGGGCAAGGAGGCCATTTTATTGCAGGTGAAAGTGTATAGGAGAATGGAGAAAGAAGGGCCATGAATGCCATTCTCGGGCAGCTGTAGAGCGCTCGAGCGGGCAGCCAATCTGCTCCCAACTCGGGCGGCAGTGAGACTGCCCGCTCGAGCGGGCATATGTCCGCTCGAGCGCGCATGTCGTCCGTTCAAACGGGCAACCTTGCTGGTTGCCTGGGTTCCTGCGCGGTTCAGGTCCGCTCAAGCACACCCCCCCCTCGGGTCTAAAGCACTTTTAAAGCCCGAAAAATGTTTTTAAAGGAATCCCTTGATACTGAAAGTCCGGGATCCTAACCCTAGAGGGGGGGTGAATAGGGTGAGCTACAAGATATTGACTAATTATGCCAATTTTAAACTTCTTTAAAATAATTAACCACTTATGATGATTAACGAACTAAATGCGGAAGCTAAACAACAATCACCACAAGAAGCAATCACCACAACACAAGATTTATAGTGGTTCGGCCAACGTGCCTACATCCACTACCCGCTTGTGAATCTACACCCCACCGGATTTCCACTATTTGTGCTTTTCAATATGCTAAGCAGTAACCTCTAAATATGCTTTCCAAGGATAAGCAATAACCTTACAATATTGTTTTTCAAGGCTTAACAACAACCCATACACAATGCTTTTCTAGGTTAAGCAATAAACTTTACAAATAAGGGTTTTCTTCTCAAGATTAGTGTCTTCAAAACACTGCAAGAGAATACAATTATGCTCAATTGAAATGCCTCTAGAATAGGCAAATATGAAAGTAAAAATCAAACTCACACGCACACTATGAATGCAAAGATGTATGCTTATGAAGTGAGTGTGTGGAAACTTCAATCACTATTAAAAGTTTAAGATCAATCAATGTATGCTAAGAAGCATTCAAGGGTTTAATGCTTACAAAGATTTGATTGAAGTTTAAAGTAAGTCACTTGTAACTAATTAGGGTTTAGACAAGTGAGTATGCTAAGTGTTGTTTTCAAGAACTAGTGCAACAAAGGTTCAGGATTGTGAAAACAACATGGATGATTCAAACAAGTTCAACAAAACATGTTATCAAACAAATCCAAGATTTTGACAAGAACATGTATTAAAGTTTTTAAAGCAAACTTGTTTTGAAATCAAAGTGAATAATTCAAAGTTTTAAATCAAAGTTTAAATGGTTTAGAATTCAACACAACATAGTTTATATACTAGAGAATATTTACCAATAGTTTAGTCAAAGCATAAAACATATGTTTAAGATTAAGCAAAGCTTACTCGGAGATTTAACGTCATTGATCCAAACTTTAGCTTTCTGTAATGGCCCTTAGCTTTCCTTGGCTTGATTCCCTTTCTTTGATCTTGATGTGTGTCAAAGAGGGCTTCTTAGATCATCAAGAATCATCACATTTGGCCATGGAAAGACTTTTTTTTTATAGAAATTTTAGGCCAACGGCTACATGTCGGTTAGCCGACATCCAGGGTTCGGTTAACCGACACCCCCAACGGTCACAGGCCAACGGTCATATTTTCGAAAATTTGCTGACCATAGAGCATGGTTCGGTTAGCCCAAATGTCCGGTTAACCGAATCCTGGCCGACACTCTAACCGACAATGAAAACATGGTCAGAAAACACCTCTCTGGAATTCTAACCGAGAGAGCTTCGCTTAGTTCATTTTCTATGGTCGGTTAACCGAGCCCTGACCGACATGCTGACTGACAGAAAAATGATTGTAAAATTCTAACTTCCTGTTTTTCTGGACAGCATGCTTTCGGTTAGCTTCTTTCTACTGTCGGTTAAGCGAGACCTAACCGACAAGCTAACCGACGAGTAAAATATATGAAAAAACAGCTCTCTGGAATTCGGACCGACATGGTGTTCGGTTAGTTCATTTTCTATGGTCGGTTAGCCGACACCTAACCGACACACTAACCGACATCAGAAACACCCTTCAGAAAAGCTAACCGAGTGAGTTCGGTTAGGCTTCGGTCTAAGGTCGGTTAGCCGACACCTGAACGACAGGCTGACCGACAGTATGGTCAGACTGTTTTCTGAAGTTCTGAGGTTTCAAGAAAAATCTAACTTTTGAAAAACTTTGAAACACAGAATGTAAAGGTGTTTTTGAGACAAGGCTCTATCAAGAAAATGCTTTTCAAAATGAGACTAAAATCAACCAAAAGATTTGAAATAGAGTTTGAGTAAGTTGATTTAAAATCCTATGATTTTCAAAATAAAACTGTGAGAAATGAATGATATGAACTGAGATGAACATGATCCTATGTTTGACATCAAATTGCAAATCTAGGTTACAACCTAGGGTCTAATAGATACCGTAATACCCATGAGGCAACGCTTGAAGTTCATTTGAGGAGGGAAGACCACAATACGAAGATCCATTGAAGTTCTTTAGAAATTTTCAAGGTGTATAAGTGTTCCGGAATGTCTTCAATTCCAAGAGTACCAAGTTATCTTTAAGATCGACATACGAAATACCAATTCACCTTAAACGAATCTTGAACCCGATATTTTGCCTGAAACCCCGAAAGTTCATTTGTTCTTCTTTGTACTCGAGATTTACACTATGTGACTGTTTTCCCCGAAAGCATTGAAAAAGATACTTGTATTAATTGCTAGTCCCGAAATGCACGCCCGATATGACGTGATAGTTGTGCCTTGAGTACCCCGTCTTGCCCGATTATACTCTCGCACTTGAATTGTTTTACACATGTCTTGATTTACATGATTTGACCTATGAGTCAGCACCACTAAGCTTAGATAACCTTGTCGGTCTGATCCACTGATTTGGAGATCCCCCTATTGTCCTGCAGTTTGAATCCTGCTACCTGGTTTATTAATCGTGGTCTTGTCCTGATACAGCAGATTGCTACTGTGGTTCCTGATAGCCGGCTCGCTATCGTGGTCATGTCCCGTATATAGTATATGTATATGTAAATTTCGTTGTCCCTCCTCACTTCGGTGACTGAGGTCAACGCCTTGATATGCTTGCTCTATCACTTCGGTGATAGAGGACTTAGCTTCGTGTGGTTGCCATTTTGCTTGTTTCCCGAATCCCTTGGTTACCTTTACATGTTTTATACTACATGCATATGCTTTCAATAAATGATTCATTTACTTCTTGAAAGTCATTGTTTAAACAGGTTTAACTGTTTTCCAAGGTAAATGCTTTTATTTTAGAATGTTTATATCTTTTCACCCACCTGCCAGACAGTCGTGTCTGATCCTTTGCTTTGGTACTCAGGTCCAGTTATCGGTTATCCTAAGGAAGAGCCAGAGAAGGCGGTCGGAGAACCGCAACAGCTAGTTGAGTGGCGTGCCGATGATGTTGTCTAAACATCCGGTTGCCGAGATGCATTTCATTTTGGGGGTTGTTATTAACTATACTTTTTGGCTATTGTTTTGTTTATATTGGCCTTTATTGGCCTCTATTTTTGGAGAATTGTAATTAAATGATCTTTGTTTAAACTCTAACAGTACATTGGGTTACGCTAATGAACATTACTCATTCTAATACTTGTTATTTAAATGCAATCAGTCTTATGTCTTATGGAAATGATTTACATGCTTGATTTGCCATGCGCTTCCGCAATTATACAAAATATTCATGTTGTTGTGAAATCCTCACCGCGGACACCTGTGGGAAATCACGCGCACGGGTAGTGTGGGTTCTTTCATTAACCCGTGTACGCTGTGACATCAAACATACTACGATTCTTGTTTATCATTATATTCCATCATTTACTCTTATTTAGTCCTGATCCCGAATTTGGTCCCTGAACACGGTCCGGGGTCGCGACAGACTAGTATCAGAGCGAGACGTGTTTCAAGCGATTAAAAGAAACTAGAAATCCTAAGGACGTGGCGAGGATTCGTTAGATCTTTCGTTAGCTAGAATCACGTGAGCAATGTCTGACCCTGTTTTTGGATTTTTATGTGTTAACAACTTGTTTTGCAGCATCATGCCACCTCGTAAGCAACCCGTAAATGGCAATCCCACCGCAAGTAACAGTGATTATACCGGACCAGTTGAGGATACAGGGCCAGTTGGGGAAGATAGAGTTGAGAATGCAATGCCAAATCAATTTCAGCAAATGATGCAAGCTATGCTCGACCAACAGCGTCAGGCAAATGAGAACCAGACTAGACTCCAAGAACAAATGCTTAAGAAGGATGAGGATCATGCCAGAGAATTAGCAGAGATGAAGAGACAATTGTTGGAGGTGTTACAAAGGAGACCTGAACCTATTCAACCTCAACCTGCGATTGTCATCAATCAAAGAGAGCATGACCCCAATGCATTGTTTGAGAGGTTCAGAAAGAGGGGTCCGAAGGAGTTTGTGGGGACAGAAGACCCCTTAGCTGCAAATGACTGGCTAGAGCATACAGAGAATATATTTGAGGTCTTCAAATGTAATGGAGGGGAGAAAGTACAACTTGCAGCATCACTCTTCACCAGCTTAGCAGACATTTGGTGGAAGACAGTGAGGGAGGAGTACAGGACTATGGCAGACGCAGTGGCTTGAGCAAGCTTCAAGAGGCAATTTAGAGATAAATACGTGCCCGCCCATGTCAATAGGTAGAAAGCAGTGGAGTTCCAGCAGCTTGTACAAGGAAGTATGACAGTGTTAGAGTACCTCACCAAGTTCGAGAGGTTATCTAGATATGCTCCAGAGTTGGTGGACACGGTGGAAAAGAAAATAGCTAAGTTCTTGGAAGGACTTCACCCCATCATTGAGAGGGATGCCACCGGTGTAGTACCACCTCTCACCTTTGAGGAAGCTGTCAAGAGGGCTTACAAGTTTGAGAACTTCCATCACAAGATCCTTAAGGTCCAAGGCAAAGGACAGGGGCAGCCCCAACAGCAACACAACCAACAGAGGAACCAACAGAACAAGCGGCAGAGACAAGATCAGAATGTGCAACTAGTCTGCATCCACTGTGGGAAGAACCATGAGAGTGCCCAGTGTCGTACAGTCTCAGGAGCATGCTTTAGATGTGGTTCGATGAACCATCAAATGAGAGATTGTCCAAGACAGAACAGGCAGAATCAGCAGCCTCAAGGAGCACCGCCACAGAATGCACTAATGGTGCAGAATCAGGCAAAACCACTCCAGCAACAGGCACCGCAGCAACAATATAGGCCCCAGCAACAGCAGCAACAAGCCCGTTAGCAAGGACAGCAGCAGAATCAGCGTCCCCCGCAACAGAACAGAAATGTCTCTCAAGGCAGACAACAGCAGGCTCATATCAGGTCACAGCAGCAAGGACAAGTATACACGGTCAATAGGGTTGATGCAGAGGCAGCAGGCGATATTGTGGAAGGTACACTTCTTGTTAGTGGGATAGAAGCTAAGATATTGTTTGACCCTGGCTCTACGCATTCATTCATATCCCATGCATTTTCTAGATTGATTGATGTGCATGGTAGAGATCTTGAGTATATTTTGACAGTGGCTACACCAGTAGGAAAACAAGTTGAGTGTACTATCTATTACCCTAGTTGTACAGTTCAGATAGGAGAAGTTGTGCTAACCGCAGATCTTATTCTGTTGGAGATGAATGATTTCAATGTCATCCTAGGGATGGATTGGCTGGCAGGGTACCATGCCACAATGGACAGTTTCCATAAGACCCTCACATTCAAATTGGATGAGACACCAGCAGGGGTGTTGTTTCAGGGAGAGAGGAGGAATCCTTGTGCCGGGTTTGTCTCAGCGTTGAAAGCTGATAGACTTTTGAGAAGTGGATGTGAAGCCTATTTGGCGTTTATCACGGAGGATAAACGGTCCCAAGGGGTGGAGGAGATCCCTATTGTTTGGGAGTTCCCGGATGTATTTCCAAAGGAGATTCCAGGATTACCGCCCATAAGAGAAATCGATTTCACCATCGAGTTGTTACCAGGGACCGCTCCGATATCTATTGCACCTTATCGTATGGCTCCGGCGGAATTAGGAGAGTTGAAGATACAATTACAAGAGTTGTTGGACAAAGGTTTTGTAAGGCCTAGTATTTCACCGTGGGGAGTTCCGATTTTGTTCGTTAAGAAGAAAGATGGTTCGATGAGAATGTGTATTGACTACAGGAGATTGAATCAAGTGGCCATCAAGAACAAATATCCACTGCCCATGATAGATGAACTGTTTGATCAATTACAAGGTGCCTCGTACTTTTCGATGATTGATTTGAGATCTGGTTACCATCAGCTGAGAGTAAGAGAATCGGATGTGTTGAAAACAGCTTTCCGGACAAGATATGGCCACTACGAGTTCCTAGTGATGCCACTTGGATTGACTAATGCACCGGCAGTGTTCATGGCGTTGATGAACAAGATATTTGCTCAATATCTGGATCAGTTCGTGGTAGTGTTTATCGACGATATTTTGGTGTACTCCAAGACTAGACAAGAGCATGAAGAGCATCTGAGGATAGCATTGCAGCTTTTGAGAGAGAACCAGTTGTATGCAAAGCTCAACAAGTGTGAATTTTGGCTAGAGCAAGTAGCATTTTTGGGGCATATTATCTCTAAGGAAGGATTATTTGTAGACCCGTCCAAGATAGAAGCGGTAATGAAGTGGGAAAGACCGAAGAATGTGTCAGAAATCAGGAGTTTTCTTGGATTGGCAGGGTATTACAGGAGGTTTGTGCAAGGATTCTCATCGATTGCAGCACTGTTGACGAAGTTGACAAGGAAGAATGTACCATATGTGTGGACAGATCAGTGTGAGACCAGTTTCCAAGAGTTGAAGAAGAGATTAACCACAGCACCAGTCCTTACTTTGCCATCCAGAAGCGGCGGTTTTACCATTTTTACCGATGCTTCGAATGTTGGACTTGGTTGTGTGTTGATGCAGGAAGGAAGAGTTGTTGCATATGGGTCCCGGCAGTTGAAAGATCATGAGAAGAACTATGCGACCCATGACCTTGAATTGGCAGCGGTTGTCTTCGCGTTGAAAATGTGGAGGCATTACCTCTATGGAGAAAAGCTCAAGGTCCATTCTGACCACTGCAGCCTACAATATCTGTTTTCTCAGAATGAATTGAACATGAGACAGAGAAGATGGATGGAGTATATTAAGGACTACGATTTTCCAATCAAATATCACCCGGGGAAAGCGAATGTAGTTGCCAATGCCTTGAGCAGAAAATCAGTGGGAATGGCGAATCTAAGTGGCACTTGAATTTTTGATCAATTTGAAGAGTAAAGGATAGACCTACAGCCACTAAGGAAGGGTGTATTTTTGGCTAATATGTCGGTGTCAGAGCCTTCTTTCATTCAGAAGATCAAGGATAGTCAGTTGCAAGATCCAGAATTGGCCAAGATCTCAGAGCATATAGCGGAACGTCCTGATTTTCGTATCGTTGATGGAGTCCTTTATTATCGAGATCGTTTGTGTGTACCTAACATCGAAGAATTGAGTAATGACATCATGGCAGAAGCTCATAGTACGAAGTATTCCATGCACCCAGGCAGTACGAAGATGTATCAGAATTTGAAGTGCAAATTTTGGTGGAACAACATGAAGAGAGAGATTGCAGCGTTTGTCTCTCGTTGCATGACGTGTCAATTGATAAAGGCAGAACATCAGAAGCCTCCAGGGTTGTTGCAGCCATTAGAGATCTCGGAATGGAAATGGTAACACATTACCATGGATTTTATTTCGGGATTACCGAGGACTAGCAGAGGCAATGACGCAATATGGGTTATAGTGGACAGACTCACCAAGTCAGCTCATTTTATCCCCATGAAGACAGGAAAGAAGATGCATATGTTACCTCTAGCAGAGTTGTTTGTCAATGAGATTGTCAGCAGACATGGACAACTAGTTTCTATTACCTCCGACAGAGACAGCAGATTCGTCTCGAGATTTTGGAAAACCCTACATGAGCCTATGGGTACAAAGCTATAGTTCAGCACAGCTTATCACCCTCAGACAGACGGCCAGTCAGAGAGGACAATTCAGACGCTCGAGGACATACTCCGTGCTTGTGTATTGGATTTTAAGACTCAATGGGATGAGACTCTACCGTTGTGTGAGTTTGTGTCGCGACCCCGGACCGGGACCCGGGCCCGCGACTGCGCGGCGGCGGCATGATTAACCAACACAAGACACACCGCCGCTGTTTTGATCTTTTTTCATTTATTTTCCCACAGGTTTCCGCGGTGAGGATCCCATGACACGGGTCGAGCTCACATGAATTGATATGCGGAAGCGTGTAGCAAAACTCATCACACCATTCTTAAACAATCACAATACAAGATCAATAATTAACATCGAGACAAGGTATCAAAAGAGAATGTCATCAAAGCATTCCTAGCATGAATAAAGTTTAACATTTAGACAAAGACTTTTACTTCCAAGTTACACAACCCCCAAGAGGCCAACAAAGGCCAATACAACATATGGAATCCCAAAAAGAACAACCCAAAATAATCAGCTAGGTGAACGAGAATCACGATCCCGACCGGCGTCTAGATGACGTCGTTGGGCTGCCACTCGAGTGCTGGGGGTGGCTCAATAGCCTCCTCCGGGCACTCCTCGTCACGCGCGAAACCACCGGCACCTGGACACCAAAATACAAGCATCAAACACGACGGTTTGGCAAATAAACAATTTAGACATGAATAATTGGAATAATGCTAAAACAGTTCAAAGTTTAAATACACGTTTCAATGCTTACGAAACTAGCACGAATACATATAATATCATGAAAAGATAAATCCACATGAGCTCATCCTTTCTCCGTCATACATGATGACAAGAGCAAGCACGCAAGACAAGCACGACAAGAAACACGATCCCACGCCACACAAGGTAGACGGGGTATCCGGCCGCGGAACCGGACCACGAACACGCACGATGTGTCATTCAAGACACGACTAGTCTGCAGACAGTCCACGAGTTTAAGGAACCCCAGGTAGTGGATCAAGCTAAAAGGGCGGTCCAAGCTCAGTGAAATTCACTTATATCATGAATGCACAAAACACGGCAATACGCGATCGAAAACATGACAAAACAAGAGGGAAATCATTTAACGAGCACGACGTAACAAGACTAGCAAAATAGCATAGTATTAATGCTTACAAACTTAATAAATGATCCCCTTTTTGATTCTTGAAACACATCTTGAAAACGACTTGCACTTGGAAATCAGACGAGAACACGATGGTGCATAAAGCATCACAAACAAAGGTTCAAACATAACTTTATCAAGCATAGGCTAAGACCACATCTTTGACCCTTGTGGAATTGAAAACCAAATGTTGAAATTCAATAAAACTTGGTGTCCCCGAAGGTATAATACATTTTGGAAATTTCAAGTGCACAAGGTCAACAAAAAGGGTCTAAGACCAAGTCTAGTTTTCATTCCTGCAAAATCCTTCGAAACAGTACTTTTTGGTGTGGTTCATGCCTCTCTACCGGTAGAAATTCCGGTAGAAGATGTTCTACCGGTAGAACTTCCGGTTGAAGTGCTTCTACCGGTAGAACTTCCGGTTGAAGCACTTCTACCGGTAGAACTTCCGGTAGAACTGCGGTTCACAGTTTTTCTCAACTCTCTGCCACAATCTGGGCCGTTTCTACCGGTAGAACTTCCGGTAGAACTGCGGTTCACAGTTTTTTTCTCACTCTCTGCCGAAATCTGGGCCATTTCTACCGGTAGAACTTCCGGTAGAACTTGGGGTTTTTAATTTCCTCAACTCTCGGTCAAAATTTGAGCCCTTTCTACCGGTAGAACTTCCGGTTGAAATACCCCTACCGGTAGAACTTCGGAAAAATCAATTTCTTTCCCACGTCATTCACTTCTTCACTTCCACATTCTTACCACCTGCACTCCCCAAGCCTACATGCTTTCCAAGGGATGATTTCCACACAAAATCCATTCACATTTCATTCAAAACATCAAAATCATAAACCCATTTACATTCAAAACATAAATCTAATAACTTGCAAACCATTCCATTGAAAACATGCTTCCATTGAAGATGAAACCTCTACATTAGATAGAGAAATTAGTACTCTTGCTTAATACGATTAAAACAAGCTAAAAGAGATTAATGACATGCAAGGAAGATAAGCTTGATGATAAACAACATTTCCAAAAGTAAAAATGCCCAAAAACTCAACATGCACTAGGGAAAACTAAAAGGTTTACTTGCCTCTAACCCAAGCCAAGCCAAAGCTTCACAACTCAACAAGAAAGGGGTGCTCCACGAGATCTACACAAAACCCCCAAAATGGAGCATACAAAATCAACATTTTTGGCCATTACAAAACCCCATTTCGAAAATGGGTTTGAAATCATGACAAACAAGCTCTAGGTGAGCTAAAGAACATCAAATGAAGAGAATGAAGGAACACTGACCAAGAGCTAGCTGAACAAGGAAGATTAGGGCTTGAAGATGATGAATAGTGGGGAGGTTTGGATCCAAAACGCGTCTAGCTGAAGCTCCAGAAGAGAGGAAGAGAATGGCGGAGTCGAATCGGAGAATGGAGCCTTCTTGCTAGATGATTTCCAAGGAGAATACCAAGGAGAAAACTCTTCTCTTCTTCACTCTAGGGCAAGACGTTGCAGAGATTTGGGAAAAGGGCAAAGGAAGGAGAAAAAGAGTATATATAGTGTCTGGAGGTGGGTCCCTTTAGCAGTGAAACTTGGGACGCCTGGAACATGGTCTTGTGGACCCCGGATGGAATCGACGAAGAAGAACAAAACGATCGTCGAAAAATCTAGTTTCGGAAAAGTATTATTTTGACATAGTTTCGCGACTTCGAAAAGTGTGCCCAGATTTACATGCAAAGACAAATTTACCCTTATTGGGCCAAAACTTGGGTTTCTGGGCCTCAAATGCAAGCAGCTTAAAAACGAAAGTTGCCATAAATCATAAAACCATTCAAGAGAAACAAAAATCACATCCACATCAAAGATTTAGAACAAAACCCCATTCTTACACGTGCACTCAGGGCGTCCCTGAGCGTGTCTGACTCATACTAAACGTCCTCAAAATCCCCAAAGCTATAATCCAGACTAAGTCTAATCACATTCTAACCCAACTAGTACTAAGACTCACTTAAGACTAAACGTTTACTTAATTAGTACTAATCGAGTTGGTCTGGGTCGGGGTCTAACAGTTTGCTTACAACAATAGCTACCACTCGAGCATTGGGATGGCGCCTTTTGAGGCTTTATATGGCAGAAGGTGTAGGACACCTATTTGTTGGGAAGAAGTTGGCACCCACAGTTTCCATGGACCGACCATAGTGAGTGAGACCAGTGACAAAGTAAGACAGATTCAGGAATGTTTGAAAGTAGCCCGAAACAGACAGAAAAGCTATGCAGACTCTCACAGAAGGGACTTACAGTTTAAGGAAGGGGATAAGATCTTCTTGAAGGTGTCACCTACCAGAGGAACGTTGAGATTTGGGCAAAAGGGCAAGTTGTCACGGAGGTTCATTGGACCGTATGATATCTTGAACAAGATTGGTGATGTGGCTTATAGATTGGCCTTACCACCCAAGCAATCTGGTGTACACAACGTCTTCCATGTGTCTATGTTGAAGAAGTATGTCCCCAACCCTTCACACGTACTCCAGCATGAACCACTGGAAATTCGAGAAGATGCTACATATGTTGAGAAGCCCATTCAGATCATTGATACAAAGGAACAAGAGTTGAGGACACGGACTATTCAGTGGGTGAAAGTGCTTTCGGAGAATCATGGACCGGAAGAAGCAACATGGGAATTACGAGACCAAGTGCAGAAGAAGTATCCGCATCTCCTACCTGATGTGAGTTTTATATTTCATTTGGAGGACCAAATACCCTAAGGGGTGGAGGATGTAAGACCCCGACCCGAGTGATCTCGATTAGCACTAATTAAGTCGCGTGTTAGTGTTAAGCGTAATTAGTGCATTTTGGTTAAGTGGGGACTAGAATGGCTCTTATATAGTTTTGGGGAATTTTAGTGCTTTGTGTTTAGTGGGGCCCTTTGGGGGTTCCCTTTTTGATAGCTTTACGTTGATTTGGGAATCATCTGAGATCGTAGTGATTTGTATTTCGATCCCGTTTTACTCATCTTGTCGATCCCTACAGCTTTCATGTTGATCCCGTACCCGATTGGAACCCCGAAACCCGACTTTCCTAGCATTGAGGGCAAATCAGTCATTTCACACTAAATCTGTACCCAAAAGTTGATATCCCCAAACCCGCGAAACATATACTTTTTGGTAACTAGATATTTCAGTGATCGTTTTTCCCTTCTTCGTCTATTTCGTCCGAGGTCCCGAGATTGGTGATTTCAGCCTCCAAAGAATTCCTAGTGGTGGAGCCCACTCTCATGGCTTTATGTAGAGAAACCCATCTCTTCTTCTCCCTTTTTCCAGCACAAGAGCAACAAAACCTAGGGTTTCCTCTCATTTCTCTTCTCCTCGCTTCTCCACCACCAAATCACCACTAACCTTGCACATTTGGAGGAATGGAGGTCGTCTTCTACTTCCTCTCTTTGAGAGCTTCCTCTTGATGCCATTTGTGGAGCAACCCTCTCATCTCAAGACCTTCTTTGAGCTAGTCTCACCATTTTGAGGAACCCTCTTGTAAGTAATCCTTCCAACTCTTTTGTTATTGTGTTTCCCTAGCCTTGCAGGAGCTTCATTTCCATTATTGAAGCTTTCTTCTTCCTATTCCTTGTTTGACCCATTTTAGGGTTTTGTTTTGGGGGTTTTTCTTGTAGCTTGAATCTTGGCTTGGGAAGCTCGTCTAGAACTTGGGTTTCCTTGTTTAGAGACCTTGAGGCAAGTGGAATGAATGGATGCTTTGAGTTTTAAATGGTTTCATGACAAACATGATTGATTTTGTATCTTCATTAATGGTTTGTTTGCTTGCATTCAAAGTGTAATAAATGTCTTTGAAAATGGTTGGTTAGCTCTTTATGATCTTGAAAATATGATTCATATTTCTTTGTTTTACCTTTTGTTGAAGAATTAGATGAAGCATTGTGTTGTGGCTATTCTCTTCTTGTTGGTGAATGAATGTGAATGAGGAAATGGAGATGCTTTGGAAATGAAATTTATGGAAGTGTTGTGGGGGGTTCTAAGAAGTGTTTTAGGAGTTTTGATGAATGATTGTTGGGGGCAAGGAGGCCATTTTATTGCAGGTGAAAGTGTATAGGAGAATGGAGAAAGAAGGGCCATGAATGCCATTCTCAGGCAGATGGGATTGGCTGCCCGCTCAAGCGCGCTACAGGGCGCTCGAGCGCGCAGCCAATATGCTGCCAACTCGGGCAGCTGTGAGACTGCCCGCTCGAGCGGGCATATGTCCGCTCGACCGGGCAACCTTGCTGGTTGCCTGGGTTCCTGTGTGGTTTTGGTCCGCTCGAGCGCACCCCCCCTCGAGTCTAAAGCACTTTTAAAGCCCGAAAAATTGTTTTTAAAGGAATCCCTTGATACCGGAATACCCATGAGGCAATGTTTGAAGTTCATTTGAGGAGGGAAAACCACAATACGAAGATTCATTGAAGTTCTTTAGAAATTTTCAAGGTGTATAAGTGTTCCGGAATGACTTCAATTCCAAGAGTACCAAGTTATCTTTAAGATCGACATACGAAATACCTATTCACCTTAAACAAATCTTGAACCCGATATTTTGCCCGAAACCCCGAAAGTTCATTTGTTCTTCTTTGTACTCGAGATTTACACTATGTGACTGTTTTCCCCGAAAGCATTGAAAAAGATACTTGTATTAATTGCTAGTCCCGAAATGTACTCCCGACATGACGTAATAGTTGTGCCTTGAGCATCCCGTCTTACCCAATTATACTCTCGCACTTGAATTGTTTTACACATGTCTTGATTTACATGATTTGACTTATGAGTCGGCACCATTAAGCTTGGATAACCTTGTCGGTCTGATCCACTTACTTGGAGATCCCCCTCTTGTCCAGCCAGCTGCAGTTTGGATCCCGCTACCCGGTTTATTAACCGTGGTCTTGTCCTGATACCGCAGATTGCTACTGTGGTTCCTGATGCCCGGCTCGCTACCGTGGTCATGTCCCGTATATAGTATATGTATATGTAAATTTCGTTGTCCCTCCTCACTTCGGTGACTGAGGTCAACGCCTTGATATGCTTGCTCTATCACTTTGGTGATAGAGGACTTAGCTTCGTGTGGTTGCCATTTTGCTTGTTTCCCGAATCCCTTGGTTACCTTTACATGTTTTATACTACATGCATATGTTTTCAATAAATGATTCATTTACTTCTTGAAAGTCATTGTTTAAACAGGTTTAACTGTTTTCCAAGGTAAATGCTTTTATTTTAGAATGTTTATATCTTTCACCCACCTACCAGACCATCGTATCTGATCCTTTGCATTGGTACTCAGGTCCAGTTGTCGGTTATCCCGAGGAAGAGCCAGAGGAGGCGGTCGAAGAACCGCAACAGCTAGTTGAGTGGCGTGCCGATGATGTTGTCTAAACATCCGGTTGCCGAGATGCGTATCATTTTTGGGGTTGTTATTAACTATACTTTTTGGCTATTGTTTTGTTTATATTGGCCTTTATTGGCCTCTATTTTTCGGGAATTGTAATTAAATGATCTTTGTTTAAACTCTAACAGTACATTGGGTTACGCTAATGAACATTACTCATTCTGATATTTGTTACTTAAATGCAATCAGTCTTATGTCTTATGGAAATGATTTACATGCTTGATTTGCCATGCGCTTCCGCAATTATACAAAATATTCATGTTGTTGTGAAATCCTCACCGCAGACACCTGTGGGAAATCACGTGCACGGGCAGTGTGGGTTCTTTCATTAACCCGTGTACGCTGTGACATCAAACATACTACTATTCTTGTTTATCATTATATTCCATCATTTACTCTTATTTAGTCCCGATCCCGGATTTGGTCCCTGAACCCAGTCCGGGGTCGCGACATAATGGGAGTTGGACTTCTATTTTAATTAGTAATAGGGGTTGCCTAAAGGCTATAAATATGGGAAGCACACCCATTGGACCTCATATATACAAGGAGTCCACACCCAAGATCCCATGTGTGCAACAGTTACACAATTCTTTCTCTTCTAGTTCCTAAGATCCCATGTGTGCAACAGTTGCACTATTCTTTCTCTTCTAGTTTCTTGGATTTTCTAGTTGGGTTTTCTCTTGAAGTTTCCACCAATCTTCTTGAAAAAAGAGATCTGATAGCGGGTCATAGCGTGGAAGACAACAAGGTCTTGGAGATCCTAATCTGGTTCAAGAAGAGTTCTTGTTCAAGTAATTTGTCTTTTTCTCCATTCGAGCACCATCGGGCTCCAAAGGTATAATCTGCTTCTCTATTCGTTGTGGATTGTTTTGGTTGCATGGTATTGCTGGTTTCTATCTTCTAGATAGATTTTATTACTGTATATGTTTGATGAGTTTGAGGGATTGGATCCTAGATGTGGTTTATGGCCTTATGGGTACTTGATCCCTGAGTTAAGTGGGTCAAAAAGTTTTGAAAACCTATCCATGAGGCTCACCTACTTCCAACAATTGGTATCAGAGCCATACCTCATCTCTAATCATGTTAGATCAATAGTCTAGATCTAATCTTTGCATGGGATGCGAAGAGGATAGACCTAGGGCTATATAAGGATTAGTTCTGGTATTTTTCTACATTTATTATGTTTTCTGAATGCACAAGAAGGGACAAGTTCGGGCAAAATAGCGGTTTTCTGCAAAAACCCCGAGTTGGGTTCTGGACTTTTACCAGCGGCCACAATACACTTTTACCGGTGGCCAGACTTTTCCCGGCAGCCACACCTTTACCAGTGGCCAAACTTTTACTAATAGGCCCGGCCCGTGCTATAGGCAGTTTCCTTTTTATGTGGCTATCCGGGTTCGTTCATCATGAGATGATGGATGGCTTCTTAACCTAAATCCCTATTATGTATGAGATGTTAACTTGCAGGTCTTCTTGTCCTCTACATATGGCGCACAAGTCTTTTACTTTCTTTTTATGATTATTGGTTTATTTTGGGCAAGTTGTAAAGGGCATCATGATTTCCTTGGTTGCCCATGAAAGGGTAAGGCATGGTGAATTTCCCTACAGCCCTTTTTATTTCCATGTTTAGTTTACCATGTAAGTCTCATTATTGAGGCATAGGAATTTATGTGAATTTTCTAAATTTGTAAATTCTGCAGATGTCCGAGACGAAAAAGGAAAGTGAAGTTGGACTCTTAATCAAAAAATTTGAAGATTACCAAAAGGCGTTTTGGAGATGCCCAAAGAGTTTGAGGAATCTCAAAGCTTTGGAAAGTCTAGAATTCCAAGAAGTCTGTTCTATTTGGGCTATGAGGAGAGGACTAGTTTCTAATTTTAGCACTTTCTATTTATGGATGAATGCTTTCTTTAAAAAGTTTCCAAATCTGATCCAAACATAGCAATTTCCAAAATTGATCAAATCAAATTAGTTTTTGGAAAGACTTCTAATTAGAGTTGGTGGGCCCATGAGATGGATCCATTGGTAACACTAATTTTAGAAACTGGACTTTCCTTAAAATAACTTGACTTGAAACCAATCATTGGTCATATCATGAGTGATTTGATGTTTATATATGTGGGCCCATATACCTATTAGGAAATCCTCAATTCTAAAATATTAAGTGGGAGCGAGGCATTTATATTTAGAAATCCCTATGGTTTTCCACCATAGGTCCATTGTAAGGAAAGTATTAGCCTCGAGCCATCTTGAGAATGGTCGTTCCCCACGAAGGGCTTTTATTTTCCTGGTTACTAGATATGGATCTCCTATGGATAGTGTTAGTGAGACGGGGCGGGGGCCCACTCCCCAAGGAGGAGCTGCTCGCAACGGTTGTCATGCAATACTAGTTGGTGAGTTACACTTAACTAAGATAATGATGTAGTATCCACAAGGATTTGCCTCATGTATTTTAGAAACCAAAGCTAATCAATAGTCATACATTATTTGGTATGAGATACCTAGATGATAATGAATGATGGGGATCATGGATAATTAGTCTTAATTCTAATTTTGACCAACTTTGATCCGTACCAATCTAGTTGGTATTTGCACTCCCCAAGGAGACATACCCCAAGGGATTGGAATTCCGATGTATTCTGAATTTAGTGGTTATGAGGATTCCCACATAAATTTGGTAAAATACTAAACCCTAATGTCATTTAAATTCATTAATTGAATGTATGGTTATGTACTACAGCATTTCAAGCATGAATTCGAATACTTTCAATCCACTTGCAACGATCCTCAACCAGAATAAGTTGGTGGGATCCAATTATGTAAACTGGAAATGGAACTTGGATATTGTCATGACTGCTTCATGATATAAATATGTCCTTACCAAAGCCCCCCTTGATGAGCCTGGCCCGGATGCATCAGAAGAAGAAAAGGAACTTTACACCAAATAGGCCAAAGACGATGAGATGGCCAGATGTTACATACAGGCATCCATGTCTAGTATTTTACAACACCAACATCAATCCTATAAGACTGCATATGATATTATATCAAACTAAAGGAGATGTTTTCGGAACATGGCAGGCCTGCTAGGCAGGCTACTATGAGGGTGCTTATAAGCACCAAGACGGCTGAAGGCATACTAGTACAGGAACACATATTGAAGATGATGGACTCATTGAATGAGTTAGATGTACTGGGGGCTGCGATTAATGCAGAATCGCAGATCGACATAATCCTTGAGTCACTGCCAGAGTCATTCAACAATTTCAAGATCAATTATAATATGAATAAGATGAATCTGACTCTAGTTGAGTTGTCTAGCCAGCTGGTAGTGACTGAAGGGATTATGAAGAAGAAGCCAACCGCCCTGATGACAGAAAAGTCAGTTGCCAAGTCCAAGCCGAAAGGCAAAGGGCAAAAAGGCAAGAAGAAATCAGTTCCGAATGGTCCTAAGGTGGAGAATGGACCTAATGGTGGTGTGGCCAAGGCTAAGGGTTAGAGGACAAAAGGAAAGTGTTTCCATTGTGGTATGATGGGACATTGGAAAAAGAATTATCCAGAATATCTATCTAAGAAGAAGACCTCAAGTATGATTGAGTCATTTATTTCTGAAGTTAGTTTTGCAACTGATACTTCAAAATCTTGGTATCTAGACTCCAGGGCAACTAATCGCATATGTGATACGTTGCACGGGTTCAAGGACACCAGGAGGCTAAGTGACGGAGAAATCATTGTCAACCTAGGATCTGATGCTAAGGCGGATGCTGTTTACTTTAGGTTTTTCAAATAATAAATTGGTTTTGTCAGACACATTATATGTGCCATCTTTACGACGGAATTTAATTTCAAATTTCTAGTTTGCTAAATGTGAGAACCCGACCTCTACTTTCCTAATTTATTGTGGTTTTAATCGTGATTTAATTTTCTCAGTGGTTTTAATGGTTGTTTGTTTAACTTTCTTAGTTTAACTACCCTTTTCTTTGGTTTTGAAAAGTTTTGGGAACCTTCTTAACTTGTGGGACCCTTTGGAGGTTCTTATTGCAATTTTGTGTGAGCTTGGGATTTATTTTGATTTCCTAAAAATTGTGTTTTCGTCCCATTTAACTTATATTGTTAATCCCTACAACTTTCATGTTGATCCCGTACCCGTCCGGAACCCCGAAACCCGATTTTCTAGCATTGAGGGTAAAACAATCTTTTTACATGAAATCTGTACCCAAAACTTGATATCCCCGAAACCCGCGAAACATATACTTTCTGGAAACTAGATATTTCGGTGATCATTTCTTCCTTCTTTGTCGAACTCATCTGAGGTCCCGAGATTAGTTTTTTCAGCCTCTAAAGAGTTTCCTAGTGGTGGAGTCCACACCCATTGGCTTTAAATAGAGAACCCTTCTCTTCATTTCCCTTTTTCCAGCACAACACAAAGCTAGGGTTCCTCTTTTTCCCTTTTCTCCTTTCTTCTTGCTTCTCCACCATCAAAGATCCACCCACCTTGCTCAAATTGAAAGATGGAAGTCATCATCTCCTTCTCCTCCACTAAAGCTCTCCATTGATATAATCCTTGAAGAGAAACCTCCATTCTAAGGCCTTCTTTGAGCTAGTCTTGCCCATTTGGAGTACCTACAAGTAAGCTTCCTCCCTAATCTCTTAGATTTGTGTTCTTCTAGTATTTGGGAAGCTCCATTTTCATTATTGAGAGTTATCTCTTCTTGTTTCTTGGTTTGACCCATTTTAGGGTTTGTTTTGGGGGTTTTTGTGTAGCTTGGAGTTTGGCTTGGAAGAGTTGATTAGAAGCTTGATTTTCTTGTTAGAGACCTTGAAGCAGGTGGACATTTTAGTTTTCAATGATTTCCATGATCAAATGTTTGGATTTATTGTCTCATTAATGATGGGTTTTACTTGCATTCAATATGATTTTAATGCTTTTGAAAAGGGGATGTTGAGCCATTTATTGTCTTGAAATATGATTGATAGCCTTTGTTTTATCTTGTGCCTAAGACTTGAACGAATCTTTGTAATTGTGGTTACATCTTTCTCTTTGTGAATGAATGTGGAAATGTATGAATGAATGGATTGTTTGTGGATGTTGTGAGGAGTTTTGATGGAGCTTTGGAGGTGATGTCGAGGTGCTTACATGCCCTCCATTGGTGTATAATGGAATCCCAAAAAAGTGGGTTTGTAAGAGAAGGAGAATGGAGAAAAGAGCTGTCCACGAAACCAATTCTGGATAGTTCGCTCGAACGAACCTGATACTTCACTCGAGCGAACTGCCCAGGAAAGGGTTCGTGCCATTCCAGAGAGTTGTTCGCTCGTGCAAACCCAGTGTCCGCTCGAGCGAACTCTCCCAACAAGCATCCAGAGAGGGGTTGGGTCGAGCGAACTGGTGCTTCGCTCGTGCCATCCTGAATTGGGCAGGTCCGCTCGAGCAAACCTTGGTCCGCTCGAGCGAACCCTCCCAGAAGGCCATTCCAGAGAGCACTTCGCTCAAGCGAACCCCATGTCCGCTCGAGCGACGTGTACTGTTCATCTGGGGCCACTCTGGAAGCAAAAATAAAATATCCTAGCTATGGAGGGAGGTTTGTTAACATCCCTATCGTGATGAGAAGACTTATAACTGTTGTTTGAAGCTCGGTTGAGAAAGAGACTACAATCACAAGAATTCATTGAAGTTTCGGAAACTTCTAAGTGCCTAAGGAGCCCGGAATGTCTTCATATTCAAAGAGTACCAAGTAAATTCAAAGTAGACATACTGTCGTGACCACGGACCGGGTTCGGGGACCAAATCCGGGATCAGGACTAATTGTGATGAAGCCAATGATGTGATCATATGGAGTGATGACAATAATTAAAGGTATGTTTATGATCAAGCGTACACGGGTTAACAAAGGAACACTCATTACCCGTGCACATGATTTCCCACAGGTGTCCGCGGTGAGGATATTCCAACACACATAACCATTTAGTATAATTGCGGAAGCGTGTAGTAAATCATGCCTGTATTTCATTTCCAAAATAATAAGGCTGATTACATTTGAATATGAGTATCAGAATGAGCAATGTCCTAAAGGAAACCCAGAAGTACATATTCAAGTTTAATCAGAAGATCAGTTAATTACAGTTCCCAAAATTAGAAGCCAACAAAGGCCAATATAAACAAAACAATAACCACCAGAAAACTATCCAAACGACCCCCAAAATGTTTCGTATCTCGGCAACCCGATGTTTACATAACATCGTCGGCACGCCACTCGACTAGCGGTTGCGGTTCTCCGACCGCCTCCTCTGGCTCCTCCTCGGGGAAACCAACAATGAGACCTGAGTACCAAAGCAAAGGGGTCAGACACGACGGTCTGGCAGGTGGATAAAAAGTAAAAACATTTAATGATAAAACATTTACCTTGGAAACAGTTAAACCTGTCTAAATAATACCTTCGTGA
Source organism: Umbellularia californica (assembly GCA_028538565.1). Classification (NCBI taxonomy): domain Eukaryota; kingdom Viridiplantae; phylum Streptophyta; class Magnoliopsida; order Laurales; family Lauraceae; genus Umbellularia; species Umbellularia californica. Next base: position 33,102,719 of record JAPQWN010000005.1, on the reverse strand, counting down.
GTAAATGCATCGTTTAATTTAAAACATCTATGCAAAGTAAAACAGATAGAGGTAACCAAGGAATACAGGAAACAAGCAAAATGGCAACCACACAAAGCTAAATCCTCTATCACCGAAGTGATAGAGCAAGCAAGTCGAGGCGTTGACCTCAGTCACCGAAGTGAGGAGGTACAACGAAATACATATACATATATACTATATACAAGACATGACCACGGTAGCGAGCCGGGCATCAGGAACCACAGTAGCAATCTGCGGTATCAGGACAAGACCACGGTTAAATAACCGGGTAGCAAGATCCAAACTGCAGTTGGCGGGACAAAAAGGGGATCACCTAGTCAGTAGATCAGACTAACAAGGTATCCAAGCTTAGTGGTGCCGACTCATAGGTCAAAACATGGAAATCAAGACATGTGTAAAATAAATCAAGTACAAGACTATATTCGGGCAAGACGTGGGTGCTCAAGGCACAGCTATCATATCAGGTCTGGCATGTATATCAAAGCTAGCAAAACAGTACAAGTATACTTTCAAAGTTTTCGGGATGATAGATTCCAAATCATCAATTTCGAGAATAACAAAGTAAAGTACCCTTTTGAAAAGCCCAGACAGTGTCGGGTTAAAACTAATCCAAGTGAATAGGGATCCCTTACGCTTATCTTACAATTGCTTGATACTCTTTGAATTTGAAGGCATTCCGGGCTCCTTAGGCACTTGGAGATTTCCAAAACTTCAATGAATCCTTGTGATTATGGTTTCTTTCTCATTCGAGCTTCAAACAACAGTTATGAGTCTTCTCATCACGATAGGGACGTTAACCAACCTCCCTCCATATCTAGGATATTTCATTGTCTCCTCCAAAGTGGCCCCAGATGAACAGTACACGTCGCTCGAGCGGACATGTAGTTCGCTCGAGCAATGTGCTCTCTGGAATGGCTTTCTGGGAGGGTTCGCTCGAGCGGACATGGAGTTCGCACGAGCGGACCTGCTCAGTTCAGGATGGCACGAGCGAATGATTTGTGCGCTCGAGCCGACCATTCTCTGGATGGCTATTGGAGGAGTTCGCTCAAGCGAACATGGGGTTCGCACGAGCGGACAACTCTCTGGAATGGCACGAACCCTTCCTGGGCAGTTCGCTCGAGCGATGTGTCAAGTTCGCTCGAGCGAACTGTCCAGAACTGGTTTCGTGGACAGCTCTTTTCTCCATTCTTCTTCTCTTACAAACCCACACTTCTTGAGGTTCTATCATACATCAAAGAGGGCATGTAAGCACCTCCACATCCTCTTCAAAACTCCATCAAAACTTCTCACAACCTCCACAAATGATCCATTCATTCATACATTTTCACATTCAATCAAAGGAGAAAGACATAACCACAATTACATAGATTCATTCAAGTTTTTAAGCACAAGATAAAACAAAGGCTATCAATCATATTTCAAGACAATGAATGGGTTCAACAACCCCTTTTTAAGACATTAAAACCACATTGAATACAAGTAAAAGCTCATCATAAATGATGCAATAAATCCAAACATTTGATCATGGAAATCACTTTAAAACTAAACATCCACTTGCCTCAAGGTCTCTAAATCAAGAAATCCAAGCTCTAATCCACTCTTCCAAGCCAAATACCGAGCTACACCAAAAACCCCCAAAAAAAACCCTAAAATGGGTCAAACCAAGAAACAAGAGGAAGAAACTCACAATAATAGAAATAGAGCTCCTCTATGGCTAGGAGATAACCAATCTGAAAGAATAGGAGGGAAAACTCACTTGGAAGCTCCTCAAATGGACAAGACTAGCTCAAAGAAGGTCTTAGGATGGAGGTCTTCCTTCAAAAATGGCATCAATGTATAGCTCTAGTAATGAGGAAGAAGAAGGTGAAGTTCATTTCTTGATTGGTGTAAGGTTTAGTAGGGACTTAGGATGGGGAAGCAAGAATAAGAAGAAGAGAAAGGGAAAACCCTAGGTTGTTCTTGTGTTTGTGCTGGAAAAAGAGAAATGAAGAAGATAACCTCCCTATATATACAAGTGGGTGTGGGCTCCACCACTAGAAATCTCTTTGGGCTGAAATCGCTAATTTCGGGATCTCGAATGGAATCGACGAAGAAGAGAAAAGTGATCATCGAAATATTTAGTTTCTAAAAAGTACATGTTTCGCGGGTTTCGGGGATATCGAGTGTTGGGTACAGATTTCATGTAAAAAGACTGTTTTGCCCTCAAAGCAAGAAGATCGGGTTTCGGGGTTTCGGACGGTCACGGGCTCAACATGAAAGTTGTAAGGATCGACAAAATAAGTAAAACGGGATCAAGACAAGAATTAGGGGAAAAACAAGTAACCTCCAAAAGCTAGCAAGACTATCAAAAGGAAACCCCCAAAGGGTCCCGCTAAACACAAGACACTAAAAATAATTCCCCAAAGCTATCAAGAACTATACTAATCCAAGCTTAGTCAAAACCACTAATCAAGCTTAGCACTAACACACAACTTAATTAGTACCAATCGAGTCACTCGGGTCGGGGTCTTACACATACAGGATCCCTATTCACTTGAATTAGTTTTGACCCTGACACTGACCCGACATTTCGAAAGGGTACCTCACCTTTTTATTCCCGAAAATTATGATTTGTTATCTATCAATCTCGAAAACATTGAAAGTCTACTCGTACTGTTTTACTAGTCTTGACATACATGCCCAACCTGATATGATAGTTGTGCCTTAGAGCACCCCCATCTTGCCCGGTGATAGCCTTGTACTTGATTTATTTTGTACATGTCTGGATTTATATGATTTGACCTGATTTCTTGGATATGACCCCTGAACCGTAAAGCCTTGAGGCAATATGGGGTCAGAGCTTTGTAGTACGAGCCCATGAGCCCAAAAAGAGAACATTCGTACATGTAATTATTTTGTTTACTTGCATATAACCTATGAGTCGGCACCACTAAGCTTGGATGACATTGTCGGTCTGATCTACCGACTTGGAGATCCCTTCTTGTCCCGCCAGCTGCAGCATGGATCCCGATACCCGGTTTATTAACCGTGGTCCCGTCCCGATACCCGGCTTGCTCCCGTGGTTCCCGATATCCGGTTCGGTACCGTGATTCCCGATGCCCGGTTTGCCACCGTGGTCCCGTCCCGTACAGTATATATATGTATATGTAATTTCGTTGAACCTCCTCACTTCGATGACTGAGGTCAACGCCTTGATATGCTTGCTCTTATCACCTCGGTGATAGAGGATTTAGCTTCCTGTGGTTGCCATCTTGATAGTTCCTGATCCTTGATACCCTTACTGCTTTATATTGATCATGTCTTTTCTTAGTAAATGATGCATTATTTATACATGTTTTAAATGAGTTCCGATTTGTGAAATGCTCATGTTTTATACATGTTTTAAAGGAATATATGTTTTGTCAAGTGTTTATATTTCATACCCGTCTTATGAATACAGGATTTTGTCAGATATTCATGATTTCCTATTCATTTGTAATTATGTACAATTTTGATCAGACAGCATAATTTATTGCATGTTTTATCGTTCAGTATATTGTGATATCTTTTCACCCACCTGCCAGACCGTTGTGTCTGACCCACTACTTTGGTACTCAGGTTCAGACTTCTTCACCCGAGATGAGTGCACGTGTTAGCTGTGGAGCCATGAGCTTACAGGTTGTTTGTCGGCTATGTCATGTAGACATTGAGCTTGACATCGGAATTACGTCATATATGGGGTAGTGATCATTAGCTTGTTTTTGGTATGGCTTCTATTAGCCTTTTTCTTGGGATTTGTAATTAATACACATTATTATTTGTAACTTGAACATATATGGGAATGTAATACCCTGTTATTGTCAGCTCTGTACTTTTATTGTGATAGTTTATTCCAGTCTGAGATGGATCATTGATAAGGTTACTAAATGCTTGGGTTGAGTGCGGTGCAGAATCCAATGGCCATGGACTCCGAGTCGCAACACCATGAAAGCTTCCGCTAAATATTCAGAGTGTGTTGTGTGAGAACCCGACCCCTAATTTCTTGGTTTAGTGTGGTTTTAATCGTGATTTGGTTTTCTCGATGGGTTTAGTGGTTGTTTGGTTGAGTTTTTGAGTTAGAATGGTTTTTCATTAGCTTTGGGAAGTTTTGAGAGCCAGTGAACCTAGACAGTGACCGTAGGGTCCCATTTGTTTTGCGTGGTCAGCGTGGGGAGATTCTTAATGATTCCCAAAAATTCCCATTTAAGCTTCGTTTGACTAATCTCGCCATTCCCTACAACTTTCGTGTTCACTCCGTGCCCATTCGAAGCTCCTAAAATCAGTTTTTCCAGCCATGGGGGCAAAATCGGTCTTTTTCACTAAATCTGGACCCAAATTTCGAGATTTCAGAACCATGCCAAAATTATACTTTTTGAAAACTAGATTTTATGAGGAACATTTTTCCCTTCTTCGTCGATCGCATCCGAGGCCCAGAAATTGATGTTTTAATCCCGACAAGTTTAAGTGATAGTGGGGCCCACACCCACCCTTTTATAAAAGGACCACCCCTTTCCCTTCTTCCCCATTCATTCCAGCCCTCTTAGGAGAGAGAGCTCCAGCTCCTTAGGGCCTTTTTCCCTTTTCTCTTCTCCTTCTTGCTCCCTCTCACAAATTCCACCTCCAAACCTTGCTACAATGGAGACTTGGGCTCAACTTCTTCTCCTCCATCCTTCTAGCTCTCCATGGACATCATCCTTGCACAAATCTCAGCTGGGCAGCCCCTATTTCAAGCTCATTCTTGTTGATTAATGGCCCTAAAGGTAAGGATTTCTTTCCATCTTCTATTGTTGAGCAATGGCTTTCCCCTAGGTCCTATTTCCTAGCTTGTTTGAGCCCATTCCTTCTCTTTGATGAGTTACCATTTTAGGGTTCTAAGATGGGTTGTTTTTTTTGGGGGTTTTTGTGTAGCTTGGAGCCTTGGCTTGGAAGGGTGTTTAGAGCTCGATTTGCTTGATTAGAGACCTAAGGCAAGTGGATGAAATGATTTATTTTCATTGATCATGTTTTATACAAATGTGTAGCTTTCATAATGATTTTCATTACTCATGCTTTACTTCATGACATGCTTTTATTGAGATTTGAAATACACTCTTTAGTGTATCTTTCTAGTACATTGCTTCCTTGAAAATGATATCTTGATTGTATTAAGTTTTGACTTGTTTCATGTGATGGATTTCTTTTGGGTTGAATGTGAATGGAATGGATGATTTGATGGAAGAATGGATGTAGTTGAATGGGGAATTTGAAGTGTTGAGAATGAAGTTTTGATTGCTTGAAATGGAGGATCTTTTAGCTCACTTTATTACAGGGATCTGACCCTTGAAAATGAGGAGTGTTTGGAGAAAGAAGGGACTGAAAACAGCTTCAGAATTATGTGTCCGCAGTAACGTCGGTCAGCTGTCGGTCAGCCCGTCGGTTAACCGACAGCCAACCGAGGTGGACCGAAACCCTCTCGGTTCCAATTCCAGAGAGCAGATTTCCATCAGAAATCTGTCGGTCAGCTGTCGGCTGACCGAACTCCCTAGTTCGGTCGACCGAGAGCCAACCGACAGATCTTTCGGTTCATTTTCCAGAGAGCAACAAACTTCCTAATGTGTGTAGAGCTGACAGTCAGCGTCGGTCAGCCGTCGGCTAGCCGACATCCCAGTTCGGCTGACCGACAGCCAACCGATGAGCTGACCGACAGCAATTGTATTATTTTCTTCTTGAGGAACCATAGGGAACTATATTGGAGGAGAGTGAGGAACTGTACAGAAGAAGAAATTCCATCATCATGACTTTGTTGTTTAGGTCTTTTAGATTTGTTAATGTATATAAGGCCCCGGAATGTTTTCAATTCTTAAAGAGTACCAAATGTATGTCGAACCTAACATACGGGACCCTAGTTACATTGATTCAAATCTTGGACTTTCAACACTTGGCCCGGAGAATATGAGAAATCCATTCATGCTTTATTTTGACCGAATTTCACTTCTACACTTGAAATCTCGTGTTTTATGACTAGACTTGCCCGACAGTACTGAAATTCATGTTTTTAGCATTGTTGTTAGCCCGTACAGGCCCGACCGATACAGATATGCTTTTGTGCTTATGAGCACCCCGTCCCGTCATATGTATTTATTGGATTTGATTTCTTGTATATGACTCATGAGAGTAAAACCTGGAGGCAATAGGGGGCCAGAGCTTTGTAGTGCGAGCCCATGAGCTAAAAGAGAACTTGCATACATGTATTTGTTTTGTTTACTTGCATATAACCTATGAGTCGGCACCACTAAGCTTGGATAACCTTGTCAGTCTGATCCACTGACTTGGAGATTCCCCACTTGTCCCGCCAGCTGCAGCATGGATCCCGATACCCGGTTTATTAACCGTGGTCCCGTCCCGATACCCGGCTCGCTCCCGTGGTTCCCGATATCCGGTTCGCTACCGTGATTCCCGATACCCGGTTTGCCACCGTGGTCCCGTCCCGTATTATTGTATATGTATATGTGAATTTTGTTGTACCTCCTCACTTCGGTGACCGAGGTCAACGCCCGATACTCTAGTCACTTCGGTGATAGAGGATTTAGCTTTGTATGGTTGCCATCTTGATAGTTCCTGATCCTTGATACCCGTACTGTTTTATATTGATCATGTCTTTTCTTAATAAAGGATGCATTAATTCTACATGCTTTAAATGAGTACCCGATTTGTAAAATGTTTATTGTTTATACACGCTTTAAATGAGTACCCGATTTGAAAGATGTTTATTGTTTATACACATTTTTAAATGAATTCCCGATTTGTGAAATGTCCAGTATTTGTACATGTTTTAAATGAATACCCGATTTGTAAAATGTTTATTGTTTGTACATGCTTCAAATGAGTACCCGATTTGTAAAATGTTTATTGTTTGTACATGCTTTAAATGAGTACCCGATTTGTAAAATGTTTATTGTTTATACACGCTTTAAATGAGTACCCGATTTGAAAGATGTTTATTGTTTATACACGTTTTAAATGAGTTCCCGATTTGTGAAATGTTCATGTTTTATACATGCTTTGTCAAATATCCGTGTTTCATACCCGTTTTATATGAATACATGATTTTGTCAGATATTCATGATTTCCGATACATTTTTATTATGTACAATTTTGATCAGACAGTATGATTTATTACATGTTATATTGTTTATATCTTTTCACCCGCCTGCCAGACCGTCGTGTCTAACCCACTACTTTGGTACTCAGGTCCAGACTTCTTCACCCGAGATGAGTGCACGTGTTGGCTTTGGAGCCATGAGTTTGCAGGTGTTTGTCGGCTATGTCATGTAGACATTGAGCTTGACATCGGAATTACGTCACACATGGGGTAGTGATCATTAGCTTGTTTTCTTGTATGGCTTTTATTAGCCTTTTTGCTTGGGATTGTAATTAATATACATTGTTAATTGTAACTTGAACATATATGGGAATGTAATATCCTGTTACTGTCAGCTCTGTACTTTTATTGTGATAGTTTATTCCAGTCTGAGATGGATCATTGATAAGATGAGTATATGCTTGGGTTAAGTGCGGTGCGGAATCCAATGGCCACGGACTCCGAGTCGCAACACCATAAAAGCTTCCGCTAAATATTCAGAGTGTGTTGGAAGGAATTTGTAATCCTCACACACGCGGATCTTGGGAGAAACATAACTCTCAATTCACGGACCCCGGGTTTGGGGTCGTGACATGTTGGATTTTGTAATCCTCACACACGCGGATCTTGGGAGAAACATAATTATTACTTCACGGACCCCGGGTTTGGGGTCATGACACTAAATAAAAGTTATTCTATTACTTTTGGTACTGAAGTTGTCATAAAGAGGAATGGTACTTTTATATGTTCTGGTAAGGTAACCAATGGGCTTTATTTGTTAACTCTCACAATGTATGAGATACACGATACTGAAACAATTAATAGATTATCATTAAAGAGGAAGTCACCTTCATCTAATCCAACAAAACTTTGGCACGTGAGGCTAGGTCATATAAACCTAAATAGGATTGACAGGCTAGTGAAAGATGGTATCTTGCCTTCGTTGGTGGTAGAACCAATGCCTGTCTGTGAGTCCTCTCTGGAAAGCAAAATGACCGAAAGACATTTTTCATCTAAGGGCAATAGGGCCAAAGATTTATTGGAATTAGTGCATACTGATATGTGTGGACCCATTAATGTCAGAGCCAGAGGAGGATATGAGTACTTCATCACTTTCATAGATGTTTACTCAAGATATGGATACATATACCTTATGCACCGCAAGTCCGAGGCTTTTGAAAAATTCAAAGAGTTTCGAGCGGAAACGGAAAAGCAATTAGGTAAAAGTATCAAGTCTCTTCAATCAGATCGAGGAGGGGAATATCTCTCTGCTGATTTTATGGGATACTTATTAGAGAATGGGATTTTATCCCAGTTGTTTGCTCCTGGAATGCCTCAACAGAATGTAGCAGCAGAAAGAAGGAACCGGACTCTTTTAGATATGATTAGGTCTATGTTGAGTTTTTCAGGATTACATATATCCTTTTGGGGATACGCCTTGGATACTGCGATGTACATACTAAACATCGTACCATCTAAGTCTGTACCTAAGACTCCCCGGGAGTTGTGGTCCGGGCGAAAGCCCAGTCTGCAATATTCACACATTTGGTTTGTCTGGCACACGTGCTGAAGGTTAAGACGGATAAGTTGGAATCGAAGTCGGAAGTATGCATGTTTGTAGGATACCTAAAGGAACTAAAGGTTGTTTATTCTATAATCCCAGAGAGCAGAAAGTACTCGTAAGAACTAATGCAGTTTTTCTGAAGGAAGATTATATGATAGACTGGAAATCTTTAGAAAATGTGATCTTGGAAGAGATTCGAGAGCAATCAATTCTAAATCCAAGTATGACCGAACTTGTTAGACCCCGACCCAGACCAACGCGATTAGTGCTAATTAAGTGAACGTTTAGTCTTAAGGGAGTCTTAGTACTAGTTGGGTTAGAGTGTGATTAGACTTAGTCTGGATTATAGATTTGGGGATTTTGAGGACGTTTAGTATGAGTCAGACACGCTCAGGGACGCCCTGAGTACACGAGTAAGAATGGGGTTTTGTGCTAGATCTTTGATGTGGATGTGATCTTTATTTCTCTTGAGTGATTTTATTATTTGTGACAACTTTTGTTTTCAAGCTGCATGCATGTGAGGCCCAGAAGCCCAAGTTTTGGCCCAATAGGGTAAATCTGTCTTTTCATGCAAAATCTGGGCACACTTTTCGAAGTCGTGAAACCATGTCAAAAGTATACTTTTCTGAAACTAGATTTTTCGACGATCGTTTTGTTCTTCTTCGTCGACTTCATCCGGGGTCCACAAGACCATGTTTTAAGCGTTTCTAGTTCAGCTAGAGAGGGACCCACCTCTCAACCCATATAAAAAGTCTCTTACTCTCTCTCCTCCATTTTCTTCTTCCAAAAATCCTGCAACGGTTGCCCTAGAGTGGAGATGAGGAGAGAGCTTCCTTCTTGACCTTTTCTTCCTTGGATCATCTAGCAAGAAGGCTCCGATCTTCGATTCGTTTCCGCCATTCTCTTCCTCTCTTCGCGAGCTTCGATTGGGCACGTTTTAGAGCCAAACCCCTTCTACTATTCATCATCTTCAACCTCCCTTCACCTTGTTCAACGAGCTCAAGGTTAGTGTTCTTCTTTCATTCCTTCTTTCAAACACAGTTCTTTTTGTGAAGAAGAAGGATGGAAGCCTTAGAATGTGCATCGACTATAGAAGATTGAACCATGTGACCGTCAAGAACAAATACCCCTTGCCAAGGATAGATGAGTTGTTTGACCAATTACAAGGAGCAACACACTTTTCCAAGATAGACTTGAGGTCAGGGTATCATCAGTTGCGGGTTAGAGAGTCTGATGTGGCGAAGACAGCTTTCCGAACGAGATATGGGCATTACGAGTTCTTAGTGATGCCCTTTGGCTTGACAAATGCGCCCGCAGTCTTCATGGCTCTCATGAACAAGGTTTTTGCAGAGTTTCTAGATCACTCTACCGTGGTGTTCATTGATGATGTCCTCGTGTATTCTAAGAGTAAGGAGGAGCATGAAGAGCACTTGAGGACGTCGTTGCAGCTTTTGAGAGACCACCAGCTCTATGCGAAGTTGAACAAGTGTGAATTTTGGCTAGAGCAAGTTTCCTTTTTGGGTCACATTATTTCAAGAGAAGGGTTAGCAGTAGACCCAGCCAAGATAGAAGCAGTCATCGAGTGGAAGAGACCCAGCAGTGTGACAGAAATTAGAAGCTTTTTGGGGTTAGCAGGATACTATCGGAGATTTGTCCAAGGTTTTTCGTCTATTGCAGCACCATTGACGAAGTTGACCCGGAAAAATGTCCCTTTTGTTTGGACTGATCAGTGTGAAGGCAGCTTTCAGGAGTTGAAGAAGAGGTTAACCACAGCCCCAATCCTCACATTACCATCGGGCAGCGGTGGATTTGTTGTTTTTACGGATGCGTCCAATGTGGGATTAGGTTGTGTATTGATGCAAGATGGCAAGGTGATTGCCTATGGTTCGAGACAGTTGAAGAATCATGAGGTTAATTATGCAACGCATGACTTGGAGTTGGCAGCAGTAGTTTTTGCTTTGAAGATGTGGAGGCACTACCTCTATGGGGAGAAATTCGAAGTTCATTCCGACCACCGAAGTTTGCAATATTTGTTTTCACAGAAGGAATTGAATATGAGACAGAGACGGTGGATGGAGTATATTAAAGATTATGACTTCCCAATCAAGTATCATCCGGGCAAAGTGAACGTTGTGGCAGATGCATTGAGCAGGAAGTCAGCAGTGATGGCTAGTTTGAGAGGAGTTAGTGTTCTCCAACAGTTGGAAGAACTGGGAGTAGAGGTACAACACTTGAGGAGAGGTGTCTTAGTGGCAAATATGACCGTGTCTGAGCCTACCTTCATCCAAAGAATCAAAGATAGTCAGTTGCAAGACCCAGAATTGGCCAAGATTGTAGATCAGATTGCAGAACGTCCAGATTTCAGAATTTCTGATGGAGTGTTGTATTTTCGTGACCGGTTGTGCGTGCCGAATGTTGACGATTTGAAGAATGAAATTATGATTGAAGCTCACCATACTAGATACTCTATACATCCGGGTAGCACGAAGATGTACCATAACTTGAAGAGCAGATTTTGGTGGAATAATATGAAGCGAGAGATCGCAGCTTTTGTATCTCGTTGCTTGACTTGTCAGATGATCAAGGCAGAACATCAGAAGCCTCCTGGGTTGTTACAGCCTTTGGAGATTCCGGAGTGGAAATGGGAGCATATCACTATGGATTTTGTCTCCGGTTTGCCTAATACCAAGAGAGGAAACAATGCAATTTGGGTTATAGTTGATCGTCTTACGAAGTCTGCGCACTTCCTTCCGATGAAGACTGGGAACATGATGCATATGGCACCACTCGCTAGACTATTCATTGACGAGATTGTTAGCAAACATGGTCAGCCCGTCTCCATCACTTCCGACAGAGATAGCAGATTTGTTTCGAGATTTTGGAAATCTCTTCTTGAATCCATGGGGTCCAAACTTCAGTTCAGCACAGCGTATCATCCTCAGACCGATGGTCAGTCAGAGCGGACGATACAGACTCTTGAAGATATGCTACGTGCTTGTGTGTTGGATTTCAAGGTCCAGTGGGATGAGAACCTACCTCTTTGCGAGTTTGCGTACAACAATAGCTACCATTCTAGCATTGGAATGGCACCGTTCGAGGCACTCTATGGTAGGAGGTGCAGAACTCCAGTCTGTTGGGAAGAAGTCGGTGTGCGTAGTTTTCATGGACCGACTATAGTTGGAGAGACAAGCGACAAGGTTAAGCAGATTCAGGACAGATTGAAGATCGCTCGAAGCAGACAGAAAAGTTATGCTGACACTCGCCGGAGAGAATTGCAATTTGAAGTGGGTGACAAAGTGTTCTTGAAAGTCTCACCGGTCAGAGGTACTCTAAGATTTGGAAAGAAAGGAAAATTGTCCAGCAGATACATTGGCCCATATGAGATTTTGAGCAAGATTGGAAATGTCGCTTACAGGCTTGCGTTACCGCCAGAACTCTCAGGGGTACATAATGTCTTTCACGTCTCTATGCTCAAGAAGTATGTTCACAGTCCTTCTCACATTATTCCACACGAGCCTCTTGAGATTCGAGAAGATGCGTCGTATGTGGAGAGACCGGTTAGAATCATCGATACCCGAGAGCATGAGTTGAGAAATCGGACTATCCATTGGGTCAAAGTGCTTTGGGAGAACCACGAGCCAGAAGAAGCCACATGGGAATTGAGAGATCAAGTCCAAAAGAAGTATCCACACCTGTTACCAGAGGTAAGATTGTTTATATTTGGTGGACCAAATATCCTAAGGGGTGGAGGATGTTAGACCCCGACCCAGACCAACGCGATTAGTGCTAATTAAGTGAACGTTTAGTCTTAAGGGAGTCTTAGTACTAGTTGGGTTAGAGTGTGATTAGACTTAGTCTGGATTATAGATTTGGGGATTTTGAGGACGTTTAGTATGAGTCAGACACGCTCAGGGACGCCCTGAGTACACGAGTAAGAATGGGGTTTTGTGCTAGATCTTTGATGTGGATGTGATCTTTATTTCTCTTGAGTGATTTTATTATTTGTGACAACTTTTGTTTTCAAGCTGCATGCATGTGAGGCCCAGAAGCCCAAGTTTTGGCCCAATAGGGTAAATCTGTCTTTTCATGCAAAATCTGGGCACACTTTTCGAAGTCGTGAAACCATGTCAAAAGTATACTTTTCTGAAACTAGATTTTTCGACGATCGTTTTGTTCTTCTTCGTCGACTTCATCCGGGGTCCACAAGACCATGTTTTAAGCGTTTCTAGTTCAGCTAGAGAGGGACCCACCTCTCAACCCATATAAAAAGTCTCTTACTCTCTCTCCTCCATTTTCTTCTTCCAAAAATCCTGCAACGGTTGCCCTAGAGTGGAGATGAGGAGAGAGCTTCCTTCTTGACCTTTTCTTCCTTGGATCATCTAGCAAGAAGGCTCCGATCTTCGATTCGTTTCCGCCATTCTCTTCCTCTCTTCGCGAGCTTCGATTGGGCACGTTTTAGAGCCAAACCCCTTCTACTATTCATCATCTTCAACCTCCCTTCACCTTGTTCAACGAGCTCAAGGTTAGTGTTCTTCTTTCATTCCTTCTTTTCATGTTCTTTAGCTCACCTAGAGCTTGTTTGTCATGGTTTCAAACCCATTTTCGAAATGGGGATTTGTAATGGCCAAAATGTTGATTTTTGTATGCTCCATTTTGGGGGTTTTTGTGTAGATTTCGTGGAGCTCCCATCCTTGTTGGATTTAGTGGAGTTTGGATTGGCTTTGGTTAGAGGCAAGAAAACCTTATAGGTTTTTCATGTACATTGCATTTTTGGTTTCATTTCTTTCATTAAGACATGATTTTCCTTTGCTTGAACCTATTAATGTATGTTGTGTTTATGTTTTCTTAAGTCATTAGTAAGCTTCCTCTACTTGTGTTATTATTGATGATTCATTTAAGTTCTTAGAATCATGTCGGTTTTGAAAGTTACATGGAATTGTTATAAGAATGTCTTGATGTTTCTCTTTGGAATGAATGGACAAATTGTGGATGGAATGCTCCATAATGTGTGGAATGAATCCCTTGGAAAGCATGGAGGCTTGGGGAGTGCAGGTGGTAAAAATGTGGAAGTGAAGAAGGGAGAAAAAGTTGTAAAAATTCTGAACAGAATGCACTGCCCGTGCCTGTCGGTCAGCTGTCGGTCCGACTTCGGTCGACCGACAGGTCGACCGACACCAACCGAAATCTGTCGGTTCGAATTCCAGAGAGCAACATTTCCTGTCTGGTCATCTGTCGGTTCACATTCGGTCAACCGAGGATCTGTCGGTTCAATTTCCAGAGAGCAGCAATTCTGGGCTGGGACCTGTCGGTCAAGCCTTCGGTCGACCGACAGATCGACCTCGGTTAACCGACGGTTAACCGAGCGTTGACCGACAGTTACAAAAAGAACTGTGTTTGGAGAAATTTTGCAGGAATGAAAACTAGACTATGCTTTAGACCTCCATTTGACATTGTGCACTTGAAATTCCTAAATGTATCTTACCTTCGGGGACACCAAGTTATATAGAGTTTCGACGTTTGGATTTCCAAGTCCACAAGGGTCAAAGTTTTGGTCTTAGCCTATGCTTGATAGATTTTGTTCGGACTCTTGTTTTGATGCTTTATGCGTCCTCATGTTCTTGTTTGATCTTTTTCAAGTATAAGCTTGTATTTAAGACGTGTTTCAAGAATCGTGTTTCAAGAAAGAAAAAGGGAATCATTTCTTAAGTTTTGTTAAGCATTTAAATAATGCTATTTTTGCTAGCCTGTCGTGACGTGTTTGATAAATGATTTCCCTCTTGCTTTGACGTGTTCTCGGATAAGTTTTGTCGTGTTTTATGCATTCATGATATAAGTGATTACCACTGAGCTTGGACTGCCCTTTTAGCTTGATCCACTACCTGGGGGTCCTTAAACATGTGGACTGTCTGCAGACTAGTCGTGTCTTGAATTGACACATCGTGCGTGTTCGTGGTCCGGTTCCGCGGCCGGACACCCCGTCTACCTTGTGTGGCGTGGGATCGTGTTTATCGTGTTGTGCTTATCGTGCTTGTCGTGCGTGCTTACTCTTATCATCATGTATGATGGAGAAAGGATGGGCTCTTTGTGGATTTACTAATCATGATATTATAAGTATACATGCTAGTTTCGAAAACGTGAAACGTGTATTCAACTCTTGAACTGTTTTAGCATTATTTTAACTATTCATGCCTAAATGGTTTATTTGCCAAACCGTCGTGTTTGATGCTTGTTATTTTGGTGTCCAGGTGCAGGAGTGTTCACGCGTGACGAGGAGTGCCCGGAGGAGGCTGTTGAGCCACCCCCAGCACTCGAGTGGCAGCCCAACGACGTCATCTAGACGCCGGTCGGGATCTTGATTTTCGTTCCACCTAGCTTGGGTTATGTTGGGTTGTTCTTTTGGGGTTCCACTGTTGTATTGGCCTTTGTTGGCCTCTTTGGGTTGTGTAACTTGAATTAATATACTTTTGTTAAAACTTGAAATGTTAATCATGATAGGAATGCTTGATGACTTTCCTTTTTGATACCTTGTCTCCATATTATATATGCTTCTTGTATCTTATCGTTCAAGATTGTATGAATTGTTTTGCTACACGCTTCCGCATACCCATTCGTGTGAGCTCGACCCGTGTCTTGGGATCCTCACCGCGGAAACCTGTGGGAAATCAAACGACAGCCGGCGGCGGCGTGCTTTGGTTGTCGGTTAATCATGCCGCCGCGCAGTCGCGGGCCCGGGTCCCGGTCCGGGGTCGCGACAGAACTTGAGGAAGAACCGCCCTTACCAGACCCAGTAGTTACACAAGTGTCTCGTCATAGTGGGAGGATTGTCAGACCCCCTGACAGGTTTCGTTTTTAGGAGAGTCTTACAAGGCAGTTCAAGAAGAACCGGAACAAGATCCCTGTAACTATGATAAAGCAATCAATGACATAGATTCGTGACATGGGAAAGATGCTATGAAAGCTGAGATGGAGTCTATATACTTCAATCAGGTCTGGACACTTGTGGACTTGCCTGCCAATATTAAGCCTATTGGGTGCAAATGGGTCTACAAGAGAAAAAGAGGACCAGATGGAAGAGTTGAGACCTTTAAAGCCAGGGTTGTTGCGAAAGGGTATACTCAGAAAGAGGGTATCAATTATGAGGAAACATTCTCGCCGGTAGCCATGCTCAAGTCCATCCGGATACTCTTATCCATTGCGGCTTATCTCGATTACGAGATTTGGCAAATGGATGTCAAGACAGCGTTTCTCAACGGCTATCTTAAAGAAGACATCTATATGGTGCAGCCAAACGGTTTTGTAGCTAAAAACCAAGAGCAAAAAGTTTGCAAGCTGAAGAAGTCCATTTATGACTGAAGCAGGCATCCCGAAGCTGGAACATCCGTTTTGACTAGGCAATTAAGTCACTTGGTTTTTGTCAAAACCCGGATGAGTCATGTGTGTACATGAAAAGTGATGGTGACAGGGTAGTTTTTTTGGTTTTATATATCGACGACATCCTTCTCCTCGGGAAAGACATAGGAATGTTGTCAACAGTGAAAGCTTGGTTGGCCAAGACTTTTGATATGAAGGACTTGGGAGAAGCTAGCTACATCCTAGGGATCAAAATCCATCTAGACCAGCAAAATAGGATGATTGGCTTATCCCAACCTGCATACATAGATAATATACTAGTACGGTTTGCTATGCAAGACTCCAAGAAGGGTATTACGCCTTTCAGGCATGGAGTGCACCTTTCCAAGGATCAGTGTCCTAAGACACCTGAGGAAAATGAGCAGATGAGGTCGATACCATATGCTTCGGTAGTTGGTAGCCTCATGTATGCTATGCTATGTACTAAACCAGATATCTGTCATGCAGTGAGCTTAGTCAGCAGATATCAGTCTAATCCAGGACCTCAACATTGGACTGCTATAAAATGTATTCTCAAATACTTAAGAAGGACTAGAGATTACTTGTTAATTTATAGCAGTGATGAGCTGATTTCAGTCGTATACACAGATTCTGACTTCATGTCAGATAAGGATTCCAGAAAATCAACCTCTAGGTATGTGTTTATGCTGTAGCGGCTTGAGAAGCAGCTAAGGAAGTAGTATGGCTCAAGAGATTCTTTTTGGAACTCGGGGTGGTACCTTTGGCACGACAGCCGCTCACAGTTTACTGTGACAGCAGCAGGGCAGTCGCTCAGTCCAAGGAACTCAGAAGCCATAAAAGCCAAAATATGTACAGAGGAAGTATCATCTGGTCAAAGAGATTGTGCAGAGAGGTGATGTTGCTATTACCAAAATAGCTTCTGCGGACAATCTGGCAGATACCTTTACTAAGCCTTTGAGTACCAAAGTCTTTGAGCAGCATGTAGATGGGATGGGCATGAGATGCAACCCTGACTGGCATTGAACCCAAGTGGGAGATTGTTAGTTTGTGTGATCTCAATCCATCAGTTGATATAATAAATTGATTAATTTCTTTATTTATCAATAAAATCATGCTTTCCTTTTCATCAGATAAATGGTGTTTTTATTTCTTAATGCACATGACCAATACATATGACATAATGGTTCATGAGTTGAACCGGGTCCCATTAGTATATTAGATGTGATATATGTGTATGGATGAGTTCACATACGGGAGACATGTGTCACAAGTCTTATACTTAAATATCTTCACAATCAGTGATGAGACTGGGCATCTCATCTGATAAGGTTGTAGCACTTTGATCACTATGAGACAGTGTGATTTGTCTCGATCATCAGAATGTAAGATTCTGGGTCACGGTGCTGGTACATTGGATGTATTGAAGGACCATGAGAAGCACCTTATGAAACATTATCTTCATCTTAAGGTCTGCTCTCATAATTCACTAATAATAGACTCTCAATCCTGAGACATTGATGAACTCAAATTTCTATCTATTCATTTGCTTTGAGTCACTAATGAGTGAGGCTAACTGTAGGTCAACACCTTGGTGTCTTGGGTACGTGGTAGTAGGACTGTGGGAACATCCAATAGTTAAGATGAAATCTATCTATATTATCCCTTTGTGCCAATTAATGGATTTTTCATTAGTAAGTGCGCACCCATCTCGATTAAGAGTTAATTGGATGGTACTTATGATCACTGTGATTAATTCGGGCTCAAAGATAATAAGATGTGGAACTAAGATTGGAAGAGACAGATTTATTCCAATTGATCCATGGATATTGATAGATGGGGCTACTTGTGGTAATTGGGAAGTTTAGGGTCTTCTTTGTAATTTATTCCTAAGACTGGAGTGAAATTGCATTTATATAGTGGTGTTATTTGCAATTAACAGTGGGCCCGGATTACACATGAGATGTGGGGTCGCGGTGTCCCAGTTGGAGCCAGCTTTCTATGGAATCCCTAGTGGTCCTCACGCTAGCCCAAGTTGTTATAAAGATACTAATCCTACTTGAACTCTAAAAGGAAGGAATTAGAAAGTTACTATTTTTATTTGAAGTAGGACTTCTAATAGTAGTAATAATAAAGTTACTAATTGTTGTGGAAGTGAGACTTCTATGATAATTAGAAAGGAGAAAGCTACTAATTTATAATGGGAGTTGGACTTCTATTTTAATTAGTAATAGGGGTTGCCTAAAGGCTATAAATATGGGAAGCACACCCATTGGACCTCATATATACGAGGAGTCCACGCCCAAGATTCCATGTGTGCAACAATTGTACAATTATTTCTCTTCTAGTTCCTTGGAGTTTCTAGTTGGGTTTTCTCTCGAAGTTTCCACCAATGTTCTGGAGAAAAGAGATCTGATAGTGGGTCATAGCATGGAAGATAACAAGGTCTTGGAGATCCTAATTTGCTTCAAGAAGAGTTCTTGTTCAAGTAATTTGTCTTCTTCTCCATTAGAGCACTACCAGCCTCCAAAGGTATAATCTACTTCTCTATTTGTCGCGACCCCGGACCGGGATCTCCCGCGACTGCGTGGCGATGTGATTAACCAACACAAAACACACCGCCGTTGTTGTCTTTTTTTTTATATTTTTCCCACAGGTTTCCGCGGTGAGGATCCCAAGACACGGGTCGAGCTCACACGAATGGATATGCGGAAGCGTGTAGCAAAACATGTCACACAATCTTAAACAAGAAGATACAAGAGACATATATAATATCAAGACAAGGTATCGAAAGAGAATGTCATCACAGCATTCCTAACATGATTAACGTTTCAATGTTTAATAAAAGTATATTAGTTCAAGTTACAAATCCCTGAGAGGCCAACAAAGGCCAATACAACAATTACAATCCCACAAAAATAACCCAGCTAGGCGAAACGAAAATCAAAATCCCGACCGGCGTCTAGATGACGTCGTTGGGCTGCCACTCGTGTGCTGGGGGTGGCTCAACAGCCTCCTCCGGGCACTCCTCGTCACGCGTGAAACCGCCGGCACCTGGACACCAAAATACAGACATCAAACACGACGGTTTGGCAAATAAACATTTTAGGCAAGAATATGAGAGAATAATGCTAAAACAGTTCAATATTTAAATACACGTGTCAAGTTTACAAAACTAGCATGAATACTTATAATATCATGAAAAGATAAATCCACATTGAGCTCATCCTTTCTCTGTCATACATGATGACAAGAGCAAGCACGCACGACAAGTACGACACGAAAACACGATCCCACGCCACACAAGGTAGACGGGGTATCCGGCCGCGGAATCGGACCACGAACACGCACGATGTGTAATATAATACACGACTAGTCTGCAGACAGTCCACATGTTTAAGGACTCCCAGGTAGTGGATCAAGCTAAAAGGGCAGTCCAAGCTCAGTGGTATTCACTTATATCATGAATGCACAAAACACGACGATACACGTTCGAGAACACGACAAAACAAGAGGGAAATCATTTAACAAGCACAACGTGACATGACTAGCAAAATAGCATAGTAATAATGCTTACAAACTAAAGAAATGATTCCCTTTTTGGTTCTTGAAACACATCTTGAAAATGAACTTGCACTTGTGAATCAAACGAGAACACGATGATGCATGAAGCATCAAAACAAGAATTCACACATAAATCTATCAAGCATAGGCTGAGACCAATCCCTGACCCTTGTGGAATTGAAACCCAAATGTCGGAATTCAATAAAACTTGGTGTCCCCGAAGGTATATTACATTTTGAAATTCCAAGTGCACAAGGTCAATAAAAAGGTCAAAAACCTTGTCTAGTTTTCATTCCCGCAAAAATCCTTCAAAAATAGTACTTTTTGTAGCTGCGGGTCTGGGTTCAGCATCTCTACCGGTAGAACTTCCGCTTTAAGGGGTTCTACCGGTAGAACTTCCGGTTGAAGCGCTTCTACCGGTAGAACTTCCGGTAAAACTGAGGTTTTTTCAGTTTCCTCAACTCTCTGCCAAAATTTGAGTCGTTTCTACCGGTAGAACTTCCGGTTTTGTGACCTATACCGGTAGAACTTCCGGTAGAAATAGGGGTTTGCATTTCCTTAACTCTCTGTCAAAATTCGAGCCACTTCTACCGGTAGAACTTCCGGTTTTACCACCTCTACCGGTAGAACTTCAGGTAGAACTCAGGCAGTTCAATTTTTTTCACACTTCTCTCCCTTCTTCACTTCTACATTTTTACCACCTGCACTCCCCAAGCCTACATGCTTTCCAAGGAATGATTTCCACATAAAAATCCACTCCTATTTCAATCAAAACTTCAAAAACGCAACCCACTTACATTCAAAGCTTATATCTAATAACTTGTAAAGCATTCCATTGAAAACATGCTTCCATTCAAGACAAAACTTCTAAATTAAAAGGAGAAATTAGCAACCATGCTTATCAAGATTAAAACAAGCTAAAAGAGATTAATAACATGCAAGAAAAGACAAGCTTCATGATGAATAACATTTCCAATGTAAAATGCCCTAAAACTTGAAATGCACTAGGAATAACTAAAAGGTTTACTTGCCTCTAACCAAAGCCAAAGAAAGCTTCACAAAATCAACAAGAAGAGGTGCTCCACGAAATCTATACAAAGCCCCCAAAATGGAGCACATAAAAATCACTATGTTGGCCATTACAAACCCCCATTTCGAAAATGGGTTTGAAACCATGAGAAACAAGCTCTAAATGAGCTAAAGAACCTCAAATGGAAAGAATGAAGGAAGACACCAACCTTGAGCTAGCCAAACAAGAAGAAAAAGGTAGAAGATGATGAATAGTGCAATGGCTTGGATCCAAAAACACTCCAGTTGTAGCTTGAGAAGAGAGGAAGAGGATGGTGGTCTTGGATCTTGATTTGGGACACTATAGCTAGATCATTTCCAAGGGAGAAGACCAAAGAGGAAAACTCTCCACTCACTTGCTCTAGGTCAAGAAAAATTGCAGAGATTGGAAAAAGAGAAAGGAAGGAGAGGAAGGGTTTATATAGTGTCTGGAAGTGGGTCCCCTAAGCAATGAAACTTGGAACGCTTAAAACATGTTCTTGTGGACCCCAGATGGAATCGACGAAGAAGAACAAAACGATCGTCGAAAAATCTAGTTTCGGAAAAATATAATTTATACATAGTTTCACGACTTCGAAAAGTGTGCCCAGATTTTGCATGTAAAGACAGATTTACCCTTTTTGGGCCAAAACTGGGTTTTCTGGGCCTCAAATGCATGCAGGCTAAAAATGAAAGTTGTCACAATTAATAAAACCATTCAAGATCATACCAATCACAACCACACCAATGACCTAGAACAAAAACCCTTCTTACTCGTGTCCTCAGGGCGTCCCTGAGCGTGTCTGACTCATACTAAACGTCCTCAAAATCCCCAAAACTATAATCCAGACTAAGTCTAATCACATTCTAACCCAACTAGTACTAAGACTTACTTAAGACTAAACGCTCACTTAATTAGCACTAATCGAGTTGGTCTGGGTTGGGGTCTAACACTATTTGTTGTGGATTGTTTTGATTGCATGGTGTTGCTGGTTTCTATCTTCTAGATAGAGCTTATTATTGTACATGGTTGATGAGTTTGAGAGATTGGACCCTAGATGTGGTTTATAGCCTTATGGGTGTTGACACCAAAAAAGTCACTATGTCTCATCAACATCAAGAAGCCACATGAAGCTGCATCCTGCTACAAAACAGGCAAAGTTACTTCAAGCATCAGATCTTGTCAGAATCAAACAAAAACTACAAGATCCTTCAAGACAGCCAAAAGAGGGGTACACCTGAGGTTTCGGGCCATTCCGACATCGTCTGGCCTAACATCACTTCTCCAACAGCTAAACAAGCGCTCCCAGTGGCTACATCATCGAAAACACCAAAACTTCGATCAGAGCCTACAGATGACTCTAAAATACCTCCAAAGGGCTTCATGCCAAATTTCAAGTCAAACCGACAACATTTGACCCTCCATCAACGTTCGAGAAGCAAAACCAAGCCTCCCGGCAGCGAGAATCACCGAGGCCATCACTCATCAAACACATAACATGAGTGGCTTCAACATGCTTCCAAAGGGTTGTACGTCGAATTCCAAGTCATTCCGACAACGTTTGACCATGTTTCAATGCTCCGAAAGAAAATTAAGCCTACCGGCAGCGGAGCACCCCGGGAACATGACATCCAAATTGGAGCTAATGGGTTGTCTCAAAATGACTCCAATAAGCTCCCTGTCAAATTTCAGGTCAATTGGACATCGTTTGACCACATATCAGAGCTCGGCATTTTCCCCGCAGCAAAATCAAGTCAAGCATCGACGGGACCCCAAATGGCTTCAAAACTCAAATAAAAGCCCATGGCTGGTCCTATCCACTACTCAAGAAGCTTCACCTCAATTTTTAGGTCATTCCGACATCGTTTGACCCAGTTTCGACTCTTGACGGAAAATCGGCTACAAAGTCTTCAGCTTTCCCGAAAAATGGGAAACTTTGTGCTCCGGTTTTGCGCGGGTTCTCGTCAAGTTTTCTCCAAGAAAATCAAGTCAATAATTGAGGAAAAATGTCAAAAAAAATACAGAAGAAAAAAGGAACGAAAAAGAAGGAAAAACGGTCGAAAAAGCCACTCGGCGACCAAAGGGGCCAAAACCCCAAGGTCGCCGGCGACCCTGGGTGCATGGTCGCCGGCAACCCTGGAAATCTGGGTTGCTGGATTTCTCGCCGGATGGTCCGATTTTCGATCCTTTTCGCGTTTCGAGTGTTCCTGCCTCTGTGATTTTCTGAAAATCCAATTTTTGATGCTTGAAAACCATTGATCTTCACCGACATCTCGGATCCGCCGTCAAGAGCATGAAATCATCACTGATCGCTCCAAGATCGCCAACCGGCTGACCAAGAAAGTACACTTTCTGTTCGACCGATCGTGAAATCGACAAGACAGATGTAACCGACCCACCAATATCAATCAATGTCTGAAATTGCATCGCAATCCGACATCAAACAATGTGTGGATCCACCTGCGATGTGTTAGAGTGTTTATTTTGTTGCAATTTGATAGGATGCATTCATCTTCATAAGCTTGTCCTCTCATTCATTCATGTTCTCCTTTCTAGGATCATCATGCTTATTTCTCTTTCATGGTGTTTGTTTTTACAAAGTTGCATGGTTTTTAAAATTATTCTTAAAGTCCTCAAAGCTTTCAATTCAGTCTTGGTATACTTCTTTTTAAAAGCTTTGAATTTGTTCAAATTTCTGTGTGTTTGCACTGTCGATCACCTGTCGGTCTGGTGTCGGCCAACCGACAAAGTGAGCCGAGGTCAACCGATGGATCTGTCGGTCAACCGACAGTTTGTAAAAATCCAGACCGAGAGCTTGTCGGTTCAAAATCCCGAAGCTTCATTTTGTACATCTTTGTGCTGTCGGTTAATGTGTCGGTCAGCCATCGGTTAACCGAACAAGTTCGGTCAACCGACCATGCTTTATAGTCAGAAAAAATTTGAAAATATGACCGTTGGCAAAAGACCGTTGGGGTTGTCGGTTAACCGACCCCTGTTTGTCGGCTAACCGACCCCTAGCCGTTAGAACATCTTTTTCTATAAAAACTGGCTTTCTCTTTTGGAATTGCTGCTGAACTTTGGGGGATTTTCAAGAGCAAGGAAGAGCAACTTTTCAAGCATCTTTGTGGAGGGATTATGAAGCCATCTCATTAGACTCAACCTTTGATCTTCAAAATGGGTGTGCTTCTTTTCTCTTTAAATTTCAAAAACATGCTCTTTTCTTAAACCTTTTTGTTTCTATTTAAGGCATGATCATAGAGTTGTTTGTATCCTTGTGTAGTTGATTTTCATAACATGTTTCATCTTTTAAAGTCTATTTGATTTATGAAATCAATTTATGTTTTGTTTTCACATGAGTTTTTCAAAACCTAGTTTTCAAAATCAACTTGTTTATCTTGTGATTACTTCTTTCAATATACAAGTTGAGTCTTTATGAAAATCATGTGTAAATCATTCTACTCTTTGTCTCACATATGATTAGCATCTTTGAATCATCTTGAATCTCCTTTTCTAAAAATAGTTTGAATGTTTTTCTAGAACTTGCATCTACTACACTCCTTGTCATTCATTTGCATGCATCTAGAAGTTTAGTTTTTCATTTTCATATCAGCCTATTTAGAGGCAAATCCTAGTGCTTGATTAGTTCTCTTATCCATGCATGTTGAGGCATAATTTACAAGAGAAAAATCTAAGTTGTAAAGGTTAGTGCTTAGCCTTGAAAAGCATTTGTTGTGGTTGTAAAGGTTTATGCTTAGCCTTGAAAAGCATAATGATGTATGTGTAAGGTTTGAGGTGGTCCTAAACCTTAAATTGATTAGTGAAAATCCGGTAGGGTTACCGGGAGTGGATGTAGGCATTTTGGCCGAACCACTATAATTGATTGTGTTATGGTGGTTGATCTTTTACTTTTATTTCATGAATGGTATATGAATGCTTAGGATTGAATATCTAGGAGTCCTCTCTCTTCATCAAAGCATAATGTATAAAAAAAATTGAAAGAAATTTAAAAGTTGTATAAGTTCTTAGGAGTAATCCTATTCACCCCCCCCCCCCCCCCCCTCTAGGATTCGATCTTGGACTTTCAATTGGTATCAGAGCAAGGTTGCTCTTGATTAGGTCTTACCACCTAGAATTAGAATCCTAGTGAGTGCTTTTATTTTGTTGCCACCATGCAATCTCATTTGGGAGAGGGAAATGCCACAAATAGACCACCCTTGTTTAATGGAACACACTATCGGTATTGGAAAATTCGAATGCAAGTGTTCTTAGAATCCCAAAGCCTAGATGTTTGGAACATTATTGAAGAAGGCTACCATCTTCCCACTACCACAGAAAAGGATTCTAAAGGAAATGATATTTCCATAAAACTCAAACCCAAGAGTACTTGGACTCAAGGGGAAAAGGATAGAGCCAACTTGAATGCTAAAGCAAAGAACTCTCTATATTGTGCTTTGTCTCAAGAAGAATTTAATAGAGTAGTAAATTGCAATACTGCTAAAGAAGTTTGGGATACTCTAGAGACCACTCATGAAGGAACGGATCAAGTCAAGATAGCTAAAATTCAAATGTTGACCTCTAAATTGGAAGACATTAAAATGCTTGAGGAAGAAACATTTGATGAGTTCTACACAAAGATAATGGAACTTGTCAACTCTCTCATAGGTCTAGGAGAAGTCATGGATGAAGCAAAAACTGTTAGAAAGATTTTGAGATCTCTCCCTAAAAGATTCAAACCAAAAATTGTGGCCATAACTGAGAGTAAAGATGTTGACAAAATTAAAATTGAAGATCTAAGAGGAAATCTACTCACTTATGAATTAGATTTTGAAGTACAAGACAAAAAGAAAGGAGTAGCCTTCTCATCTCAATTTAAGGAAAATAAAAGTGAATGTGATAGTAATGAGGACAATGCTCTGTTTGTTAAAAAATTTAAGAAATTCTTTAGAACAAACAAGAACATTAGAAATTCCGATGAAAGCAAGTCTCCTAAATTTCAAAGAAGCCCCAAGAGATCATTTGTTAAAAAGGATGTGCAATGTTACAATTGCAAAGGGTTTGGACATATTGCACAAAATTGCTCCACTCCTAAAGAATTTCAAAGAGGAGACAAGAAAGGAAAGAAAGCCTTAAACATAACTTGGGATGATGAAGATGAAGAAAGTGATAAAAATGAATCCCAAGATGATGAAGATGAAAATTCCCCTAATTGGCTTCTCATGACACATATTGAAGAAATTAATGAGCATAATTCATTAATAGATGATCTATTAGGGCAAGAAGAAACCAAAAATGAAAATGAAGATAATGAATTGCAACAAGCTTATGATGAACTCTATGAAAATTGAGAGATTGTGATTAAGAAAAACAAATCACTAAAAGAAGTGTCTAAAAAGCTTGTCAATGAATTAAGCATCTTGAAGGATGACTTAAAATTGAGAATTATTGAGAAAGAGAGCATAGAACAAAAATTCATCACTCTAAATGAAGATCTAAAGCTTGCTCAAAACAAAATTCATAATTTACAATCCAAGTTAGAATCTAGTCAACTTGAAATCAACTCTCTACAATCAAAACTTAACAAAGGAAAATTTATTGTTGATAAATTCACCTTGGGAAGTGATAAAGCTTATCAAATGTTGGGCATGCATAAAATCTATGGTGATAAGAGTGGACTTGGGTTTGAAGGTTCCTCGAATAACATAAAGAATGACTTTCAAAACTTCACCAAAAATTTACACAAACCCTTAGTTGAAAGAAACTATCTCTCTAAATGGATTTGCCACTTTTGCAATCGTAGTGGACATTTAGTTCCTAATTGTCCCTACAATATTAGGTTGTCACTCAAAAATCCCTCTAGGATCCCGTTCAAATTTGTCCCCAATACCGTTACTTCTAAACCTTTGTTAGCTAGGTGGGTTGTTGAAGAAACTAACCTTAAGAATCTTATAGTTCAAACTGCCTTGAAAGCTAAGGAAAACCCCACTTGGTTCTTAGATAGTGGGTGTTCTAAACATATGACCGGAGACCGATCTAGGTTCAGCTCCATAGTTGAATATGATGGTGGAAATGTTTCTTTTGGAGATAATAGCAAAGCTCAAATCATTGGCAAAGGAAGTGTGAAAGGAGATCAAATACCAACACTAAATGATGTATTTCTAGTAGAAGGATTAAAACACAATCTTCTTAGTATAAGCCAATTGTGTGACAAGGGAAACAAAGTAGTCTTTGACAGTCTTTCATGCAAAGTGGTTAATGACAAAACCAAGCAAGTCATTCTTACTGGATCAAGGACAAAAGGAAACATTTACATTATTGAAGAATGTGATGACAATGAATCGAGGTGCTTGATAACCAAAGATCAAGAAAATTATTTATGGCATCAAAGGATGGGTCACATAAATTTCAAGTTGATGAAAATGTTGTCGAAAAATGAAATTGTGAAAGGTATACCCAAGTTAAGTGATGAAAGATCAGAAATATGCAAAGCTTGTCAGTTGGGTAAACAAATCAAGAAAAATTTCAAAGGTTTAAAGGATATATCATCTTCTCGTCCTCTTGAACTAATCCACATGGACTTGATTGGACCTGCACCTGTGCAGAGTATTGGAGGAAAGAAGTTCATATTGGTTATGGTAGATGATTATTCTCGTTTTGGATGGGTTGCATTTCTTCATGCAAAATCTGATGCTGTAGACAATATTATAAGGATTTGCAACAAGATTCAAATTGAAAAGGATTGTAAAATTCAGAAAATTAGAAGTGATCATGGAGGAGAGTTTGAAAATGAAAAATTCGCAATTTTTTGTGAGAATCATGGAATCAATCATCAATTTTCAACTCATAAGACTCCTCAACAAAATGGAGTGGCAGAAAGGAGAAACAGAGTGATTCAAGAAATGGCGAGGACCATGTTAAATGAAAAGAATCTTCCTCGAAATCTATGGGCTGAAGCTATTAATACTGCTTGCTATCTTATAAACAGAGTTTATCTCACCAAGAATACCAACAAAACTCCCTATGAACTTTACTTTGAAAGGAAACCTAATTTGGGGTATTTGAAAGTGTTTGGAAGCAAATTTTACATTCTAAGAGATAGGGAGCAGCTGGAGAAATTTGAGCCTAAATCCGATGAAGGAATTTTCTTAGGATATTCTGAAAGAAGCAAAGCATATAGAGTATTCAATCATAGAACCATGACTATTATAGAATCAGCTCTCATGTGGTTATTGATGATATGAATCAAGTTGGAAGAACTCTACAAGAAGATGATGAAGTCAAGATTGAGTGTGAACAAACATCTCCTACAGATAAAAGTGATATCATTCCATCCAAAGCAATTGTACCAGTCAAACTAATGAAAGATCATACCTTGGATGATATCATTGGAAATATCAGCAGTGGGGTTATGACCCGGAAACAAGTACAAAATCTTTGTGCTCATTACTCCTTTGTTTCTCAAATTGAGCCCAAAAATTTTTCTGAGGCTGAATCTAAATTAGAATGGATGGAAGCAATGCAAGAAGAATTAAATCAATTCAAGAAAAATGATGTTTGGGATCTTGTACCCTTACCTGCAGAGAAAAAACCCATAGGCACTAAGTGGACTTATAAGAATAAATCAGATGAGTCTGGAAATGTTGTAAGAAACAAGGCAAGACTTGTAGCTAAAGGATATGCTCAAATAGAAGGTATTGATTTTGAAGAAACCTTTGCTCCTGTAGCCAGACTGGAATCTATAAGAATCTTATTGAGCTATGCTAGTAGCATGAAAATCAAATTGTTTCAAATGGATGTCAACAGTGCCTTCTTGAATGGAGAGATTGAGGAAGACGTATATGTTACTCAACCAGAAGATTTTGAAGATCCTCACCATCCTGAATATGTTTATAAGCTCAAGAAAGCTCTTTATGGATTAAAACAAGCCCCTAGGGCCTGGTATGAGAAGCTTACAAATCATCTAATTGAAAATCAATTTGACTGTGGGAAGGTTGATAAGACATTGTTTATTAAGAAAATTGATCAAGATATTCTTGTTGCTCAAATCTATGTTGATGACATTGTTTTTGGATCCACATCAGAGAAGCTTGCACAAGGATTTTCAGAGTTAATGAGTTCCACTTTTGAGATGAGCCTGGTCGGTCCCCTTCAATTCTTCCTTGGTCTTCAGGTTAATCAAACTGAGAAAGGGATTTTTCTTAGCCAGTCCAAATTTGCCTAAGACATCATTAAGAAATTTGGCCTAGAAAACTCTAAACCTAATGGCAATCCCATGGGATCCACTTCAAAACTTTCCAGTGATCCAAATGGCATTAAAGTGGACCAAAAACTTTACCGTAGTATGATAGAAAGTCTTCTCTACCTCACAGCTAGTAGACCGGATCTCTCCTTTAGTGTTGGGATTTGTGCTAGATATCAATCAAATCCTCGATAGTCTCATCTCAAAGCAGTTAAACGTATTATCAAATATGTCAATGGTACATCTCATTATGGTATCTGGTATCCTTGTGACTCAACCTTACATTTACTTGGATACAGTGATGCTGATTGGGCCGGATCAATCGATGATAGGAAAAGCACCAATGGATGTTGTTACTTCATAGGTAGTTGCTTAGTAGCTTGGCATAGCAAAAAGCAAACTTCTGTATCCCTCTCCACTGCAGAAGCAGAATACATTGCTGCAGGGAGCTGTTGTGCTCAATTGTTGTGGATGAAACAAACCTTGTTGGATTATAATGTTCCACAACAATGTATGCCTATCATGTGTGATAACTCTAGTGCAATCAACATTTCTAAAAATCCTGTTCAGCATTCTCGCACTAAACATATTGACATTCACTATCACTTTTTACGTGATCATGCTGATCAAGGATCTATTGAGTTACTATTTGTTCCGACAGATTCTCAATTGGCAGACCTATTTACAAAGCCCATAAGAAATGAAACGTTCATCAAATTAAGACATCAATTGGGCATTGGCCCTTGCCCTGAATTTTAAACCTCTTGTTGACACATCACCTATTATTTCATTTCATTTTTATCTTATAAACAGGTGCTACTAACAAGGTTATGTGCTTTTCTTGTGGTTGGGCAAGCTCCTTTGCAATTAGATGTCAAAGGGGGAGAGAGTGTCTCAAAGTCAAATCAAGTGGTCTCCAATTGAGGGGGAGAAGAATCAAGGTCTATCAAGTTGAGGGGGAGAAATTCTGGCCTATAGTTGCTCCTACAAGGAAAATCCAAAGCTCCAGAATATCCAAAGGCTCCCAAGCATCCAAAGCTCCTTAATATCCAAAGAAGTTAGTTTTCAAGTTTCAAGGAGATTAAGTGTTAGACCCCGACCCAGACCAACTCGATTAGTACTAATTAAGTGAACGTTTAGTCTTAAGTGAGTCTTAGTACTAGTTGGGTCAGAATGTGATTAGACTTAGTCTGGATTATAGTTTTGGGGATTTTGATGACGTTTTGTATGAGTCAGACACGCTCAGGGACGCCCTGAGTACACGTGTAAGGATGGGTTTTCGTTCTAGATCTTTGATGTGGATGTGATTTTTAATTCTCTTAAATGGTTTTATTATTTATGGCAACTTTCGTTTTTAAGCTGCATGCATTTGAGGCCCAAAAACTCAAGTTTTGGCCCAATAAGGTCAAATCTGTCTTTTCATGTAAAATCTGGGCACACTTTTCGAAGTCGTGAAACCATGTCAAAAGTATACTTTTCTGAAACTAGATTTTTCGACGATCGTTTTGTTCTTCTTCGTTGATTTCATCCGGGGTCCACAAGACCATGTTTTAAGCGTTTCTAGTTCAACTGCTTAGGGGACCCACTTCCAGACACTATTTATAGTCTCCTATTCTCTCTCCTCCATTTTCTTCTTCTAAAATCCTGCAACGGTTTGCCCTAGAGTGGAGATGAGAAGAAAGCTTCCTTCTTGACCTTTTCTTCCTTGAATGATCTAGCAAGAAGGCTCCAATCACTAGTCCGACTTCGCCATTCTCTTCCTCTCTTCGCAAGCTTCGATTGGACACGTTTTGGAGCCAAACCCCTTTCACTATTCATCATCTTCAACCTCCATTCTTCTTGTTTGGCTAGCAAAAGGTTAGAGCTTGGACCCATCTTTCCATTTGATGTTCTTAGGCTCACCAAGAGCTTGTTTTTCATGATTTCAAACCCATTTTCGAAATGGGGGTTTGTAATGGCTAAAATGTTGATTTTTGTATGCTCCATTTTGGGGGTTTTGTGTAGATCTCGTGGAGCACCCCTCATTGTTGGTTTTTGTGAAGCTTTCTTTGACTTTGGATTGAGGCAAGTGAACTTTTTGGGATTTTTCCATGTATATTGCATTAGGGTTCCATTTTTCTTCATTAAGGTATGATTTTTGTGTTAGTTCTCTTAATGCTAGTTATGTCTACACTCTTTCAAGCCATGTACTTCAGTTTCTCTATTGGTTTTGTCATTAATGATTTATCAAGTTCTTAGAATCATGTTGGTTTTGTAAGTTTCATGAAATTGTTTATGGGAATGTCTTGATGTTTCTCTTTGGAATAAATGGACAAATTGTGGATGGAATGCTCTATAATGTGTGGAATGAATCCCTTGGAAAGCATGAAGGCTTGGGGAGTGCAGGTGGTAAAAATGTGGAAGTGAAGAAGGGAAAGAAAGTTGCAAAAATTCTGAACAGAATGCACTGCCCGTGCCTGTCGGTCAGCTGTCGGTCCAACTTCGGTCGACCGACACCAACCGAAATCTGTCGGTTCAATTTCCAGAGAGCAACATTTTTGTCAGGTCATCCGTCGATCAAGCCTTCGGTCGAC
Source organism: Umbellularia californica (assembly GCA_028538565.1). Classification (NCBI taxonomy): domain Eukaryota; kingdom Viridiplantae; phylum Streptophyta; class Magnoliopsida; order Laurales; family Lauraceae; genus Umbellularia; species Umbellularia californica. The sequence continues at coordinate 33,071,207 of JAPQWN010000005.1, read as the reverse complement.
CGAGGATCTGTCGGTTCGAATTCCAGAGAGCAGTAATTCTGGGCTGGGATCTGTCGGTCAAGCCTTCGGTCAACCGACAGATCGACCTCGGTTAACCGAGCGTTGACCGACAGTTACAAAAAGAACTGTGTTTGGAGAAATTTTGCAGGAATGAAAACTAGACTATGCTTTAGACCTTCATTTGACATTGTGCACTTGAAATACCTAAATGTATCTTACCTTCGGGGACACCAAGTTATATAGAGTTTCAACGTTTGGATTTTCAAGTCCACAAGGGTCAAAGATTTGGTCTTAGCCTATGCTTGATAGATTTTGTTCGAACTCTTGTTTTGATGCTTTATGCGTCCTCATGTTCTTGTTTGATCTTTTTCAAGTATAAGCTTGTATTTAAGACGTGTTTCAAGAATCGTGTTTCAAGAAAGAAAAAGGGAATCATTTCTTAAGTTTTGTTAAGCATTTATATAATGCTATTTTTGCTAGCCTTGTCGTGACGTGTTTGATAAATGATTTCCCTCTTGCTTTGACGTGTTCTCGAATAAGTATTGTCGTGTTTTATGCATTCATGATATAAGTGATTACCACTGAGCTTGGACTGCCCTTTTAGCTTGATCCACTACCTGGGGGTCCTTAAACATGTGGACTGTCTGCAGACTAGTCGTGTCTTGAATGACACATCGTGCGTGTTCGTGGTCCGGTTCCGCGGCCGGACACCCCGTCTACCTTGTGTGGCGTGGGATCGTGTTTATCGTGTCGTGCTTATCGTGCTTGTCGTGCGTGCTTACTCTTATCATCATGTATGATGGAGAAAGGATGGGCTCTTTGTGGATTTACTAATCATGATATTATAAGTATACATGCTAGTTTCGAAAACGTGAAACGTGTATTCAACTCTTAAACTGTTTTAGCATTATTTTAACTATTCATGCCTAAATTGTTTATTTGCCAAACCGTCGTGTTTGATGCTTGTTATTTTGGTGTCCAGGTGCAGGAGTGCTCACGCGTGACGAGGAGTGCCCGGAGGAGGCTGTTGAGCCACCCCCAGCACTCAAGTGGCAGCCCAACGACGTCATCTAGACGCCGGTCGGGATCTTGATTCTCGTTTCACCTAGCTTGGGTTATGTTGGGTTGTTCTTTTGGGATTCCATTGTTGTATTGGCCTTTGTTGGCCTCTTTGGGTTTTGTAACTTGATTTAATATACTTTTGTTAAACATTGAAATGTTAATCATGATAGGAATGCTTTGATGACATTCCTTTTTTATACCAAGTCTCGTTAGTACATAGTTCTCTTGTATCTTATTGTTTAAGTTTGTGTGATTTGTTTTGCTACACGCTTCCGCATATCCATTCGTGTGAGCTCGACCCGCGTCTTGGGATCCTCACCGGGGAAACCTGTGGGAAAAATAAACAGCGGCAGCGGTGTGCTTTGGTTAATCATGCCGCCGCGGCGCAGTCGCGGGCCTGGATCCCGGTCTGGGGTCGCGACATTAAGAGAGAGTTCAAACTGGAGTTCTTCAACTATCGTTGGTCCATGAAAACTACGCACACCGACTTCTTCCCAACAAACTGGAGTTCTGCATCTCCTACCATAGAGTGCCTCGAAAGGTGCCATTCCAATGCTAGAATGGTAGCTATTGTTGTATGCAAACTCACAAAGAGGTAGGTTCTCATCCCACTGAACCTTGAAATCCAAAACACAAGCACGCAGCATATCTTCAAGAGTTTGTATCGTCCGCTCTGATTGACCATCTGTCTGAGGATGATACGCTGTGCTGAACTGAAGTTTGGAACCCATGGATTCAAGAAGAGATTTCCAAAATCTCAAAACAAATCTACTATCTCTGTCGGAGGTGATGGAGACAGGCTGGCCATGCTTACTAACAATCTCGTCAATGAATAGTCTTGCAAGTGGTGCCATATGCATCATATTCCCGGTCTTCATCGGAAGAAAGTGCGCAGACTTCGTAAGACGGTCTACTATAACCCAAATTGCATTGTTCCCTCTTTTGGTATTAGGCAAACCGGAGACAAAATCCATAGTGATGTCCTCCCATTTCCACTCCGGAATCTCTAAAGGCTGTAACAAACCGGGAGGTTTCTAGTGTTCTGCCTTGATCATCTGACAAGTCAAGCAAAGATACACAAAAGCTGCAATCTCTCGCTTCATATTATTCCACCAAAATTTGTTCTTCAAGTTATGGTACATCTTCGTGCTACCCGGATGTATCGAGTATCTAGTATGGTGGGCTTCAATCATAATTTCACTCTTCAAATCATCTACGTTTTGTACACACAACCGGTCACGAAAATACAACACTCCTTCAGAAATTCTGAAATCTGGACGTTCTGTAATCTGATCTACAATCTTGGACAATTCTGGGTCATGCAACTGACTATCTTTAATTATCTGGATGAAGGTAGGCTCCGACACGGTCATATTTGCCAACAAAACACCTCTCCTCAAGTGTTGTACCTCCACTCCAACTTCTTCAAACTGTTGGAAAACACTAACTCCTCTCAAACTAGCCATAACTGCTGATTTTCTGCTCAATGCATCTGCTACAACGTTCACTTTGCCCGGATGATATTTGATTGGGAAGTCATAATCTTTTATATATTCCATCCACCGTCTCTATCTCATATTCAACTCCTGCGAAAACAAATATTGTAAACTTCAGTGGTCTGAATGGACTTCGAACTTCTCTCCATAGAGGTAGTGCCTCCACATCTTCAAAGCAAAAACTACTGCTGCCAACTCCAAGTCATGAGTTGCATAATTTACCTCATGATTCTTCAATTGTCTCGAGCCATAGGCAATCACTTTGCCATCTTGCATCAATACACAGCCTAATCCCACATTGGAATCATCCGTAAAATCAACAAATCCACCGCTGCCCGATGGTAATGTGAGGATTGGGGCTGTGGTTAGCCTTTTCTTCAACTCCTGAAAACTGCCTTCACACTGATCGGTCCAAACAAAAGGTACATTTTTCCGGGTCAACTTCGTCAATGGAGCTGCAATGGACGAAAAACCTTGGACAAATCTCCGATAGTATCCTGCTAACCCCAAAAAGCTTCTGATTTCTATCACACTGATAGGCCTCTTCCATTCAATGACTGCTTCTATCTTGGCTGGATCAACTGCTAACCCTTCTTTCGAAATGATGTGACCTAAAAAGGAAACTTGCTCTAGCCAGAATTCAAATTTGTTCAACTTAGCATAGAGCTGATGGTCTCTCAAAAGCTGTAACGACGTCCTCAAGTGCTCTTCATGCTCCTCCTTACTCTTAGAATACACGAGGACATCATCAATAAACACTACTGTAGAGTGATCTAGGAATTCTGCAAAAACCTTGTTCATGAGAGCCATGAAGACTACGGGTGCATTTGTCAAACCAAAAGGCATCACTAAGAACTCATAATGCCCATATCTCATTCGGAAAGCTGTCTTTGCCACGTCAGACTCTCTAACCTGCAACTAATGATACCCTGACCTCAAGTCTATCTTGAAAAAGTGTGCTGCTCCTTGTAATTGGTCAAATAATTCATCTATCCTTGGCAAGGGGTATTTGTTCTTGACGGTCACATGATTCAACCTTCTATAGTCGATGCACATTCTGAGACTTCCATCCCTCTTCTTCACAAAAAGAACTGGCGCTCCCCAAGGTGAAACACTTGGCCTAATGAAGCCTTTGCTCAACATTTCTTGCAACTGAAGTTTCAATTCACCTAACTCTGCAGGAGCCATCCTATAAGGTGCAATTGAGATCGGTGCAGTCCCTGGAAGGAGTTCAATAGTAAACTCAACTTCTCTAACTGGTGGTAAACCCGGGATTTCTTCTGGGAAAACATCCGGAAATTCACACACTACGGGGATATCCTCCAACCCTTGGGACTGTTTATCCTCCGTGATAAACGCTATAAATGCATCACAACCACTGCCCACCAATCTATTAGCTTTCAACGCTGAAATGAATCTCCTTGAAGACTTCCTCCTGTCACCCTGAAACATCAACTCTGTCTGTGGCCCTTGCAATCTGAATGTAATGGTCTTACCAAAACAATCCATGGTAGCATGGTAGGTCTCTAACCAATCCATGCCTAAGATAATATCAAAATCATGCATGTCTAGAATGATGAGATTGGCTGGTAAACTGATATCTCCTAACAAAATCGGACAACTAGGGTAATAGGTTGTACAAATAACATGTCTACCTACTGGTTAGTAACAGTCAAAATGAAATCCAATTCTGCATGCTGTGTATCAATCTTCTTTGCAAACAAAGGGGATAGAAAAGAGTGTGTGGATCCTGGATCAAATAAGATCTGTGCTTCTACTCCACAAACAAGAAGCTTACCTTCTATGACGTCACCTGCTGCTTCAGCGTCAGCACGGTTGATATTGTATGCGCGTCCCTGCTGGTTGGGTCTATTATGCTGCCTGCCTGCCCTGGTTGTTCATGTTCTGCGGTGGACAAGTATTCTGATTCTGCACTTGTCTGCCTTGCTGCTGCTGTTGCTGTGGTGGTCTCATTTGGTTTTGAACTGGTACTGCTTGATTCTGTGGTGCCATCTGCCTTGGCTGCTGGTATCTGTTGGCTTGACTCTGAAGGTGTGGGCAATCCTTGATTGCATGGTCCATTCCCCCACACTTGAAGCAAGCACCCGTTGCCTTACGGCATTCGTGGATAGGGTGATTCTTGCCACAGTGATTGCAACCACTCTGTCTAACTTGATTGTCTTCCTGCCTTGGCTTCTTGCCACTTTGCTGCCGTTGGTTCTGTTGCTGGTAGTGCTACTTTCTATCCTGGATTATCTCATTATTGAACTCTTCAAACTTATATGCCCGACTAACTGCCTCATCAAAGGTAACCGGTGGAATCACTCCCGAGACATCCCTCTTGAGAATGGGATTCACGCCTTCCAAAAACTTGACGATTTTCTTATGCTCCGTATCTATCAACTCGGTAGCATAGCGAGTAAGCCTCTCAAACTTCGTAACATACTCTAGAACTGACATACTTCATTGCTTCAACTGTTGGAATTCGATTGCCTTTTGTCTCTTAACATGAGATGGGACATACTTGTCGGTGAAGTGAGTCTTGAAGGTCTTCCAAGCTACCTCATCTGCCTTGACCTGATATGGCTCTTTGACTGTCTACCACCAATCATCTGCAAGCCCATAAAACAAAGAAGCTGTGAGGGTAACCCTCTCCCTGCCCGTGCAAACAAAAACGTCGAATATCTTGGCAGTGTTCGTAAGCCAATCGTTTGCAGTCAAAGGGTCCTCTTGACACGAGAACTCCTTGGGTCCCCTCTTTCTGAATCTCTCAAAGAGAGCATTTGGGTCATCAACCTTGTTGGGGTTCACCACATTCTGTGCAACTTAATGTTGGGGTCTGTTTTGGAGGACTTCCAGAAGTTGCCTCTGAACTTGAGCCATCTCCTCATCTTTCTTCGCCATTTGCTCTTGGAATTTCGCTTGTGTTTCATTAGCCTGTTTTTGCTGATCGATCATGGCTTGCATCAGTGCTTGGAATTGAGTAGCGGTAGGATTCTCAGACGGATCTGTCTCATTGTTATTACTACCCGAAGCTTTGTGGTTGGGAGCTTTTCTTGGAGGCATGATGCTGCAAGACAATTTGTTAGCACATATATAAGCACAATTGGGTTGGTCAACTTGGTCTAAACAAACGTTCTAACGAACTCACGAATCCTCGCCACGTTCCTAAGATTTTCTAGTTTCTTTTAAGTGCCTGAAACAAGTCCCGCTCTGATACCAGTCCTGTCGCGACCCCGGACCGGGATCCGGGCCCGCGACTGCGCGGCGGTATGATTAGCCAACACATAAAACACACCACCGCTGTTTTCTTTTTCCCACAAGTTTCCGTGGTGAGGATCCCAAGACACGGGTCTAGCTCACACGAATGGATATGCGGAAGCGTGTAGCAAAACATGTCATACAATTCTTAAACAATGAGGTACAAGAGACATATAATATCGAGACAAGGTATCAAAAGAGAATGTCATCAAAGCATTCCTAGCATGATCGACGTTTCAATGTTTAACAAAAGTATATTAATTCAAGTTACAAAACCCTAAGAGGCCAACAAAGGCCAATACAACAATTACAATCCCACAAAATAACCCAACTAGGCGAAACGAGAATCAAGATCCCAACCGACGTCTAGATGACGTTGTTGGACTGCCACTCGAGTGCTGGGGGTGGCTCAACAGCCTCCTCCGGGCACTCCTCGTCAAGCGTGAACTCTCTTGCACCTGGACACCAAAATAACAAGCATCAAACACGACGGTTTGGTAAATAAACAATTTAGGCAAGAATATGAGAAAATAATGCTAAAACAGTTCAAGGCTTAAATACACATTTCAAGTTTACGAAACTAGCATGAATACTTATAATATCATGAAAAGATAAATCCACATTGAGCTCATCCTTTCTCCGTCATACATGATGATAAGAGCAAGCACGCACGACAAGCACGACACGAAAACACGATCCCACACCACACAAGGTAGACGGGGTATCCGACCGCGGAACCGGATCACGAACACGCACGATGTGTAATATAATACACAACTAGTCTGCAGACAGTCCACATGTTTAAGGACCCCCAGGTAGTGGATCAAGCTAAAAGGGTAGTCCAAGCTCAGTGGTATTCACTTATATCATGAATGCACAAAACACGACGATACACGTTCGAGAACACGACAAAACAAAAGGGAAATCATTTAACAAGCACAACGTGACAAGACTAGCAAAATAGCATAGTATTAATGCTTACAAACTTAAGAAATGATTCCCTTTTTTATTCTTGAAACATATCTTGAAAACGAACTTGCACTTGTAAATCAAACGAGAACACGATGATGCATGAAGCATCAAAACAAGAGTTCACACATAAATCTATCAAGCACAGGCTGAGACCAATCCCTGACCCTTGTGGAATTGGAAACCAAATGTCGGAATTCAATAAAACTTGGTGTCCCCGAAGGTATATTACATTTTGGAATTCCATGTGCACAAGGTCAATAAAAAGGTCTAAAACCTAGTCTAGTTTTCATTCCCGCAAAAATCCTTCAAAACAATACTTTTTGTAACTGTCAGTCTGGGTCAAGCATCTCTACCGGTAGAACTACCGGTTCAAGCACTTCTACCGGTAGAACTACCGGTAGACCAAGGGTTTTCAAATTCCTCAACTCTCTGGCAAAATTTGAGCCACTTCTACCGGTAGAAATTCCGGTTTTGCCACCTCTACCGGTAGAACTTCCGGTAGAAATAGGGGTTTGCATTTTCCTCAACTCTCTGTCAAAATTTGAGCCACTTCTACCAGTAGAACTTCCGGTTTAAACACCTCTACCGGTAGAACTTAGGCAGTTCAATTTTTTTCACACTTCTCTCCCTTCTTCACTTCCACATTTTTACCACCTGCACTCCCAAGCCTACATGCTTTCCAATGGATGATTTCCACATAAAAATCCACTCACATTTCAATCAAAACTTCAAAAACACAAACCCACTTACATTCAAAGCATGTATCTAATAACTTGTAAAGCATTCCATTGAAAACATGCTTCCATTCAAGACAAAACTTCTAAATTAAAAGGAGTAATTAGCAACCATGCTTATCAAGATTAAAACAAGCTAAAAGAGATTAATAACATGCAAGAAAAGACAAGCTTCATGATGAATAACATTTACAATGTAAAATGCCCTAAAACTGGCAATGTATTAGGAAGGACTAAAAGGTTTACTTGCCTTGGTCCAATGTCAAGAAAACTTCACAAAACTCAACTAGAAGGGGTGCTCCACGAAATCTACACAAAATCCCCAAAATAGAGCACATAAAAATCACCATTTTGGCCATTGCAAACTCCCATTTCGAAAATGGGTTTGAAAACATGTAAAACAAGCTCTAGGTGAGCTAAATGGACATCAATGAAAGGATGACAAGGAACACCAACCAAGAGCTAGCTCAACAAGGAGGATAGAGCTTGAAGATGATGAATAGTGTGATGGTTTTGCTCCAAAAACACTCCAGACGAAGCTTGAGAAGAGCGGAAGAGAATGGCGGAGTCGAATCGGAGAATGGAGCCTTCTTGCTAGATGATTTCCAATGGAGAAAGACCAAGGAAGAACTTTCTTCTCTTCTTCACTCTAGGGCAAGTACCGTTGCAGGAAAAGAGAAAAGAATGGAGGAGAGAGAGTAGGAGAGTATAAATAGTGTCTGGAAGTGGGTCCCTTAAGCAGTGGAACTTGAAACGCTTAAAACATGGTCTTGTGGACCCCGGATGGAATCGACAAAGAAGAACAAAACGATCGTCGAAAAATCTAGTTTCGAAAAAATATAATTTTTACATAGTTTCACGACTTCGAAAAGTGTGCCCAGATTTAGCATGAAAAGACAGATTTACCCTTATTAGGCCAAAACTTGGATTTCTGGGCCTCAAATGCATGCAGATTAAAAACGGAAATTGTCACAAGTAATAAAACTATTCAAGATAAATAAAAATCATAACTATAGCAAAGATCTAGAACAAGAACCCATTCCTACAAGTGTACTCAGGGCGTCCCTGAGCGTGTCTGACTCATACTAAACGTCCTCAAAATCTCCAAGCTATAATCCAAACTAAGTCTAATCACATTCTAACCCAACTAGTACTAAGACTCACTTAAGACTAATCGCTCACTTAATTAGTACTAATCAAGTTGGTCTGGGTCGGGGTCTGACAAGTCCGATAGGGGTTTTAAAAAAAAAAAAAACTTCATTTCAAATTCTTTCAAAAAACAAAAATGATCTCTCTTTCTTAGATTCAACTTTGAGAAACTTTGATCCTCTCCTCTTCGAACTTGATAGCTCATAGAAATATTTGCAGCTATTGTTCATATCGGGGATTGGGCCATCTTTTCTCTTTGATGAGTCCAATTGGGATTTCAAAAAAAAAAAAAACATATAATTTCAAACTAAAAAAAAAATCAGTCTTCTCTCTTTTGAATTCAAATTCAAATAAACTTTGGTTATTCCCTTTCGGATTTAACGCTAGCAGAAATGTTGAGTTGTGGTTCGGATTAGAACACCACTTGTTCTCTTTGATGAGTTCATTAGATACCTTTCAAAAAAAATAAAATTTTCAAAAAAAAAAAAAAACACTAAGGTTGCACCAATTGCGCTCTTTGACTAAAGTGGATTTAAGAAAAAGTCTTGTCCAGAGTGTGGAGACAGCTAGACTGTTCGAGGCAAGGGTCCTTCAAACGGGTTCATTAAGTAATCATACCCTTACCTGGGGGCTGATCTATCCACTAAGATTTCATAAGATCGAATTGGAAACATATGTGCACCTTTAAAAAAATTTCACTTTTTGAGTTCAGAATTGAGAAATCTTGGTACCTTCCCTTTCAGATTTAACGCTCGCAGAAATGTTGAGTTGTGGTTCGGATTGGAATACCATTTGCCCTCTTTGATGAATCCAATCTTAAACCCTCAAAAAAAAAAAACTTACGTCACTTTTGAGTTCAGAATTGAGAAATCTTGGTTCTTTCTCCTCCGAATTTAACGCTAGCAGAAATGTTGAGTTGTGATTCGGATTGGAATACCATTTGCTCTCTTTGATGAATTCAATCTTGACCTTTCAAAAAAAAAAAAAACTTCCATCACGTCTGGATTCACATCCGATAAATTCCGGTTCCTTCCCCTTCGGATTTAGCGCTCGCAGAAATGTTTGAGCCCTTGTTCGGATTGGAATACCATTTGCTCTCTTTATGAACCCAAATTTGACCTTTTTAAAAAATCCCATCTCGTGTCCTTTCCAAGGATGCGATTTGCAACATTTGTGCCTAGCGGTGCTAGTACGCCCTTTCGGGTCTACTGTATTCGCGACCGACACATTTGTATCTCTAACCTTATATCATTTTACCTCGAGTGAGCCTTGCTTCTCGGTAATTTGAATTAAGGTTTACAATTGCTTCTAACAGTCACTGGAACACTCACTCTGAGCCTACCATACTTGCATTTTAGAACAATTGTATCCTCTATGGCTTTTTGCCTTCTTCATCTTACTCAAACCGGGCCATTACCCTTAAGCGATTTGAAAAGACAAAACCATAGTTGTTCTCCATTTATAATCACCATATTCTTGTGATTACTAATGGATGTGGTCTTGTTTCAGAAGTTTTCCAAAACTAACAATGGCAGCTTCATTGACCATCACTTTCGATGAGAACAAGTACCAGCTTATGCTCCAAGACAAGCAAAACAAGCGCACTCATAAGCACCATGCCAGTTACCGAAGCATCATCTCCCTCGACAACTCTCAAAACACCAGGTCAGCCTTAACTCCCTGGACCATCGTCTTCGGGTCACTGGAACCATTCCCACTCCCTGTAGAAGAAACCGTACCTGCCAAGAAGCAGAAAATCTCCCCGCAACGTTATTGGAAGTAGGTGGGCCTCGTGGATAGATTTTCAAAACTTTTAACCCACTTGATACAGGGATCAAGTACCCATAAGGACAAAAACCCAATTCAGGATACATAACCCTCAATCTCAAGATCATGTACAGTAAATAAAACTATCTAAAAGATAGAAACAAGCAGCCAACAAGCATCCAAAAAAACTACAACATGCAACGAAGCAGATTATACTTTTGGAGCTCGGTTGTGCTCTAATGGAGAATTTGCGTCTTTATTTGATAATAAAACTCTTTCACTTATCAAATAGGAATCTCCAAGACCGTTTGATCTTCCACGCTATGACCCTTATCAGATTCTCTTTTCTCAAGAAGATGGGTGGGATCTCCAAGAGAAAACTCTCAAGGAAACTAGAAGAGGGAAGAGAGAAGACAAAACATGTGCAACTCTTGCACAAAAGGCATGGGCGTGAATCCCTAGGTAGGATTTTTCATGGGACGTCCAAGACCTCTTATGTCCTCTATTTATTGCTAAAAGCAAGCTTCTCTTCTTTGTTATCTAATTGAAATAGAAGTCTTACGTCTCTAACAATTAGTAACTCTCTTCTTTCTAAAATAGAAGTCTCACTTCTATTATAATTAGTAACTTACTATTACCACTATTAGAAGTCTCACTTCTAATAGAAATAATAACTTTCTATTTCCTTTTAGAGTTCTACTATAATTAGTATCTTTCTAATAACTTGGGCTAGCGTGGGGACCACTGGGGATTCCTTAGAAAGCTAGCTCCAACTGGGACACGTGACCCCACATCTCATGTGTAATCCGGGCCCACAATTAATTGCAAATAACACCACTATATAAATGCAATTGCACTCCAATCTTAGGAATAAATTACAATGAAGACCCTAAACTTCCCAATTACCACAAGTAGGCCCCTCTATCAATATCCATGGATCAATTGGAATAAATCTGTCTCTTCCAATCTTAGTTCCACATCTTATTATCCTTGAGCCCCAATTAATCACTATGATCATCAGTACCATCCAATTAACTCTTAATCGAGATGGGTGCGCACTTACTAATGACAAATCCATTAATTGGCACAAGGGGATAATAGAGATAGATTTCATCATGATCATTCAATGTTCTCACAGTCCTACTGCCACATACCCAAGACACCGAGGTGTTGACCTATAGTTGGCCTCACTCATTGGTGACTCAAAGCAAATGAATAGATAGAAACTTGAGTTCATCAATGTCTCAGGATTGAGAGCCTATTGCTAGGGAATTATGAGAGCATACCTTATTATTGAGACGGTATTCCATAAGGTGCTTCTCATGGTCCTTCAATACATCCAATGTACCAACACATTGATCCAGAATCTTCCATTCTGATGATCGAGACAAATCACACTATCTCATAGTGATCAAAGTGCTGCAACCTTGTCAAATGAGATGCCTAGTCTCATCACTGGTTGTGAAGATATTTAAGTATAAGATTTGTGGCATATATCTCCCGTGTATGGATTTCATCCATACACATATATCACATCTAATATACTAATGGAACCGGGTTCAACTCATGAACCATTATGTCATATGTATTGGTCATATGCATAAAGTAATAAAATAACATTCATCTTATGAAAGTAAAGCATGATTTTATTGATAAATAAAGAAACTAATCAATTTATCACATCATCTGATGGTTGAGTCCATACAATCTAACAAATGTGTCACTAATATGGCACCAAGGGCGAACACTAAGAAGCCTGAAGCCCGTGGCGCTCCCACGAAATCTCAACAAAATCAGGTTTGCCCCAAAACCCGGTCCCCGAGATCTTCACCAAAGCAGGGGAAGTCCCGAGTGTCGCGACCCCGGACCGGGCTTAGGGACCAAATCCGGGATCGGGACTAGGTGATGGACATACGATGTGATCATATGGAGTGATGACAATAATTAAAGATATGTTTATGATCAAGCGTACACGGGTTAATAAAAGGACACACATTACCCGTGCACGTGATTTCTCACATGTGTCCGCAGTGAGGATTTTCCAACACATAAACATTTAATATGATTGCGGAAGCGTATGGCAAATCAAGCATGTAATTTCATTTCCATAATAACAAGACTGGTTGCATCTAAATAACAAGTATCAGAATGAGCAATGTTCAATAGCGTAACCCAAAAATATTGTTAAAGTTAGAACATATATCATTTAATTACAGTTCCCAAAAATAGAGGCCAACAAAGGCCAATATAGACAAAACAATAACCACCAAAAATATAGTTTCTAACATCCCACAAAATGTTTCGCAACTCGACGACCGGATGTTTACATAACATCATCGGCACGCCACTCAACTAGCTGTTGCGGTTCTCCGACCGCCTCCTCTGACTCCTCCTCGGGGAAACCAACAACGGGACCTGAGTACCAAAGCAAAGGATCAAACACGACGGTCTGGCAGGTGGATAAAAAGGTATACACATTTCATAATAAAACATTTACCTTGGAAAACATTTAAACCTGTCTAAACAGTACTTTCATGAGTAAATGCATCATTTAACTAAAAACATATATGCAACGTAAAACAGGTAAAGGTAACCAAGGAATTCAGGAAACGAGCAAGGTGGCAACCACACGAAGCTAAATCCTCTATCACCGAAGTGATAGAGCAAGCATATCTATGCGTTGACCTCAGTCACCGAAGTGAGGAGGTACAACGAAATACATATACATATATACTATATAAAAGACATGACCACGGTAGCGAGCCGGGCATCAGGAACCACAGTAGCAATCTGCGGTATCAGGACAAGACCACGGTTAAATAACCGGGTAGCGGGATCCAAACTGCAGCTAGCGGGACAAGAGGGGGATCTCCAAGTCAGTGGATCAGACTGACAAGGTTATCCAAGCTTAGTGGTGCCGACTCATAAGTCAAATCATATAAATCCAGACATGTACAAAATAAATCAAGTATAAGACTATAATCAGGCAAGACGGGGGTGCTTGAAGGCACAACTATCATATCAGGTCGGGCATGTATGTCAAGACTAGTAAAACGATACAAGTATACTTTCAATGTTTTCGAGATTGATAAATAACAAATCATAAATTCCGGGAATAAAGAGGTGAAGTAACCTTTCGAAATGTCGGGACAGTGTCAGGGTTAAAACTAATTCAAGTGAATAGGGATTCCGTATGTCTACTTTGAATTTACTTGGTACTCTTTGAATTGAAGACATTTCGGGCTCCTTAGACACTTGGAAGTTTCCAAAACTTCAATGAGTTCTTGTGATTGTAGTCACTTTCTCAACCGAGCTTCAACAACGGTTATAAGTCTTCTCATCACGATAGGGATGTTAACAAACCTCCCTCTATAGTTAGGATATTTCATTTTTGCTTCCAAAGTAGCCCCAGATGATCAACACACATCGCTCGAGCGAACATGGAGTTCGCTCGAGCGAAGTGCTCTCTGGAATGGCTTCTGGGAGGGTTCGCTCGAGCGGACCTGCCCAGTTCAGGATGGCACGAGCGAACGATTCGTGCGCTCGATCCAACCATTCTCTGGATGGCTGCTGGAAGAGTTCGCTCGAGCAGACACTGGGTTCGCACGAGTGAACAACTCTCTGGAATGGCACGAACCCTTTCCTGGGCAGTTCGCTCGAGCGAAGTATCAGGTTCGCTCGAGCGAACTGTCCAGAACTGGTTTCGTGAACAGCTCTTTTCTCCATTCTCCTTCTCTTACAAACCCACTTTCTTGGGGTTCCATTATATACCAATGGAGGGCATGTAAGCACCTCAACATCATCTCCAAAACTCCTCACAACATCCACCAATCATCCATTCATTCATCCATTTTCACATTCAATCACAAGGAGAAAGATATAACCACAATTACATGGATTCATTCAAGTCTTAGGCAAAAAGTAAAACAAAACTATCAATCACATTACAAGACAATAAATGGCTCAACAACCCCTTTTCAAAAGCATTAAAATCACATTGAATGCAAGTAAGTAAGTCATTAATGGAAAAGCCAACCAAATCATGTTTGTCATGAAAACCAATATAAACTCAAAACATCCTTTAAATCCACTTGCCTCAAGGTCTCTAACAAGAAATCCAAGCTTCTAATCACTTCTCCAAGTCAAGAACACAATCTACACAAAAACCCCCCAAAAAGAAACCCTAAAATGGGTCAAACAAGGAATAGGAAGAAGAAACCTTCAATAAAAAGGATAGAGCTTCTCTAGAGCTAGGAAAACACAATGGCACAAGATTGAGAGGGAAAACTTACTAGGAAACTCCTCAAATGAGCAAGACTAGTTCAAAGAAGATCTTAGAATGGAGGTCTTCCTTCAAATGTTGTATCAATGGAGAGCTCTAGAAGAGAGGAAGAGGATGATGACTTCTATCTCTTGATTTGAGTAAGGTAGGTGGTGCTTTGATGGTGGAGAAGCAAGGAGAAGAAGAGAAGGAAGCAAGGAAACCCTAGGTTGCTCTTGTGCTGGAAAAGGGAAATGAAGAGAATGTTCTCTATTTAAAGTCAAGGGAGTGGGCTCCACCACTAGGAAAATCTCTTTGGGCTGAAATCGCTAACTTCGGTGTCTCGAACGGAACCGACGAAGAAGGGAAAAGTTATCGTCGAAATATCTAGTTTCTAAAAAGTATATGTTTCGCGGGTTTCGGGAATATCAAGATTTGGGTACAGATTTAGTGTAAAAAGACTGTTTTGCCCTCAATGCAAGAAAATGGGGTTTCGGGGTTCCGGACGAGTACGGGCTCGACATGAAAGTTGTAAGGATCAACAAAATAAGTAAAACGGGATCAAGACAAGAATTAGGGGGAAATCAAGTAACCTCCAATTGCAAGCAAGACTATCAAAAAGGAACCCCCTAAGGGTCCCACTAAACACAAGACACTAAAAGTTTCCCAAAGCTATAAAAGAACTATACTAATCCAAGCTTCGTCAAAACCACTAATCAAGCTTAGCACTAACACACAACTTAATTAGTACTAATCGAGTCACTCGGGTCGGGGTCTTACACCGAGCATCTGCAAAGCCAGCATACCTGGCCCCTCTCAAGGAGAATCGGTTCTACCCTCTCTTACATGAAGGAGAAGAAACCTACCCTCCGCCCAAAGAACAAACAAACCCAGCATGAGTCGGCTTGCTCCTACAAGCCCAAAATCAAATCCTGCATTGTTAGGCCTCCGTAAAAACCCGCTGAAGCCTGCACTCCTGCGAGTCGACCCTTCATCTCAACAGGGGCCCAACTCGCAAAATTCAAAGCCTCATTGCGACAGACTAAGGACCGCGTCTAGATCCTTTCCATGCCCAGCTTCAAAGAAGACAAGCTCGGCTGCTGCGCACAGGGGACTATATCCTTCATTACCAGAGCCCAGCCAGAGCTGACTGAAGCTCAAATTGCTCGTCGTATGCGTCGCCACGTGGCATATCGACAAAAGAGACTTGAGAAGCAAAGAACCTAGCATTCTACCCTCCATGTCTCAAACAAATGGGTCGAAAAAGAAAGACCCGACCAATTCGTTGCTGTCCATATGGTTGGCAAAACCAGAAAATGCCAGAAGTCAGCGACCAAAATCCGTGTCAGACTCCGGTGACTCGCAACGTCTCCCGGACACAAGCACATCTGGAAGAATCCTCCACTCCTTCAAGCCAAGGACACCGAAGTAACCACTCCTCAGACTCTTCATCCAGAAGAATGAGCCCCAGCTCAGTTACCAGGACAATTTCTTTGTTCGAATCACGAGGGATGAACGTTCTAGCTACAAGTTCTGAGCAGCCTCCACCACAAGATGACGTAACTGCGCGCATCCATCAGTTGGAGCAAGGACAACAGAGAATTGAGGCTCTGATGGAAAACCTCCTTCTCACTTTACAGCGTCCGCCTAACAATAAAACCCCTCCAAATCATCAAGATGACGAGGGCAATGCAGAAAACAATGAGTCACGCGTGTCGCGACCCCGGACCGGGATCCAGGCCCACGACTGCGCCGCGGCGGCATGATTAACCAAAGCACACCGCCGCCGCTGTTTATTTTTCCCACAGGTTTCCGCGGTGAGGATCCCAAGACACGGGTCGAGCTCACACGAATGGATATGCGGAAGCGTGTAGCAAAACAAATCACACAAACTTAAACAATAAGATACAAGAGAACTATGTACTAACGAGACTTGGTATCAAAAAGGAATGTCATCAAAGCATTCCTATCATGATTAACATTTCAATGTTTAACAAAAGTATATTAATTCAAGTTACAAAACCCAAAGAGGCCAACAGAGGCCAATACAACAATGGAATCCCAAAAGAACAACCCAACATAACCCAAGCTAGGTGAAACGAGAATCATGATCCCGACCGGCGTCTAGATGACGTCGTTGGGCTGCCACTCGAGTGCTGGGGGTGGCTCAACAGCCTCCTCCGGGCACTCCTCGTCACGCGTGAACACTCCTGCACCTGGACACCAAAATAACAAGCATCAAACACGACGGTTTGACAAATAAACAATTTAGGCATGAATAGTTAAAATAATGCTAAAACAGTTCAAGAGTTGAATACACGTTTCACGTTTTCGAAACTAGCATGTATACTTATAATATCATGATTAGTAAATCCACAAAGAGCCCATCCTTTCTCCATCATACATGATGATAAGAGTAAGCACGCACGACAAGCACGATAAGCACGACACGATAAACACGACCCCACGCCACACAAGGTAGACGGGATGTCCGGCCGCGGAACCGGACCACGAACACGCACGATGTGTTATTCAAGACACGACTAGTCTGCAGACAGTCCACATGTTTAAGGACCCCCAGGTAGTGGATCAAGCTAAAAGGGCAGTCCAAGCTCAGTGGTAATCACTTATATCATGAATGCATAAAACACGACAATACTTTTTCGAGAACACGTCAAAGCAAGAGGGAAATCATTTATCAAACACGTCACGACAAGGCTAGCCAAAAATAGCATTATATAAATGCTTAACAAAACTTAAGAAATGATTCCCTTTTTCTTTCTTGAAACACGATTCTTGAAACACGTCTTAAATACAAGCTTATACTTGAAAAAGATCAAACAAGAACATGAGGACGCATAAAGCATCAAAACAAGAGTCCGAACAAAATCTATCAAGCATAGGCTAAGACCAAATCTTTGACCCTTGTGGACTTGAAAATCCAAACGTCGAAACTCTATATAACTTGGTGTCCCCGAAGGTAAGATACATTTAGGAATTTCAAGTGCACAATGTCAAATGAAGGTCTAAAGCATAGTCTAGTTTTCATTCCTGCAAAATTTCTCCAAACACAGTTCTTTTTGTAATTGTCGGTCAATGCTCGGTTAACCGTCGGTTAACCGAGGTCGATCTGTCGGTTGACCGAAGGCTTGACCGACAGATCCCAGCCCAGAATTAGTGCTCTCTGGAATTCGAACCGACAGATCCTCGGTCGACCGAAGGCCTGACCGACGGATGACTTGACAAAAATGTTGCTCTCTGGAAATTGAACCGACAGATTTCGGTTGGTGTCGGTCGACCGAAGTTGGACCGACAGCTGACCGACAGGCACGGGCAGTGCATTCTGTTCAGAATTTTTGCAACTTTCTTTCCCTTCTTCACTTCCACATTTTTACCACCTGCACTCCCCAAGCCTTCATGCTTTCCAAGGGATTCATTCCACACATTATAGAGCATTCCATCCACAATTTGTCCATTTATTCCAAAGAGAAACATCAAGACATTCCCATAAACAATTTCATGAAACTTACAAAACCAACATGATTCTAAGAACTTGATAAATCATTATTGACAAAACCAATAGAGAAACTGAAGTACATGGCTTGAAAGAGTGTAGACATAACTAGCATTAAGAGAACTAACACAAAAATCATACCTTAATGAAGAAAAATGGAACCCTAATGCAATATACATGGAAAAATCCCAAAAAGTTCACTTGCCTCAATCCAAAGTCAAAGAAAGCTTCACAAAAACCAACAATGAGGGGTGCTCCACGAGATCTACACAAAACCCCCAAAATGGAGCATACAAAAATCAACATTTTAGCCATTACAAACCCCCATTTCGAAAATGGGTTTGAAATCATGAAAAACAAGCTCTTGGTGAGCCTAAGAACATCAAATGGAAAGATGGGTCCAAGCTCTAACCTTTTGCTAGCCAAACAAGAAGAATGGAGGTTGAAGATGATGAATAGTGAAAGGGGTTTGGCTCCAAAACATGTCCAATCGAAGCTTGCGAAGAGAGGAAGAGAATGGCGAAGTCGGACTAGTGATTGGAGCCTTCTTGCTAGATCATTCATGGAAGAAAAGGTCAAGAAGGAAGCTTTCTTCTCATCTCCACTCTAGGGCAAACCGTTGCAGGATTTTGGAAGAAGAAAATGGAGGAGAGAGAATAGGAGACTATAAATAGTGTCTGGAAGTGGGTCCCCTAAGCAGTTGAACTAGAAACGCTTAAAACATGGTCTTGTGGACCCCGGATGAAATCGACGAAGAAGAACAAAACGATCGTCGAAAAATCTAGTTTCAGAAAAGTATACTTTTGACATGGTTTCACGACTTCGAAAAGTGTGCCCAGATTTTGCATGAAAAGACAGATTTGCCCTTATTGGGCCAAAACTTGAGTTTCTGGGCCTCAAATGCATGCAGCTTAAAAACGAAAGTTGCCATAAATAATAAAACCATTTAAGAGAATTAAAAATCACATCCACATCAAAGATCTAGAACGAAAACCCATCCTTACACGTGTACTCAGGGCGTCCCTGAGCGTGTCTGACTCATACAAAACGTCCTCAAAATCCCCAAAACTATAATCCAGACTAAGTCTAATCACATTCTGACCCAACTAGTACTAAGACTCACTTAAGACTAAACGTTCACTTAATTAGTACTAATCGAGTTGGTCTGGGTGGGGGTCTAACAACGCCCCCTTACCAAAAAGGACATTGATGATATCCTCTCAAAAGCAAAAGAAGAGGATACATTGAAGGAACATGGGATCAAGCCACCCTACCCTCTATGGATGGACTCGGTTCCGTTCCCTGCAAAATTCAAAGAACCTACTCTCCAGACATATACGGGGAAAGGTTCAGCCAGACAGCATGTCATCCACTTCAAGATCCTGACAGGAGCTATTGCGGATCAAAATGCCCTCAAGATTCACCTCTTTGCAAGTACCTTAAAAGGTACAGCCTTTGATTGTTACTCCACTTTGCCGGAGAACTCCATCCAAAACTGGGCTATGCTGGAGACACGCTTCCTAACCCACTTCCAAGGTGAGGACCAACTTGTTACGATGGCTCAACTCTGCAACCTAAAACGGGGAGAGAATGAGTCAACATATGACTTCATTCACAAGTGGAAGGCGATGGCGTACAAACGCTCAGATGTACTGCCACAAGCGTCACTAGTCGACATCTGCCATAACAACATGAGAGGAAGGATCCACTCCATGTCATCGGCAACAAATCAAAGAACCTCAATAGTCAGAAATCATCAAAGAAAGAGCCGACTGCCATTACGACCTCAAAACCAAAAACAAAGAGGTTCTCAATGTGCAGACAAAGTCAGCTTTTCAACAGCCAAAGAAAGCTGAAAACAAAACTACGGGTAAAAGACCTGAACTCTCTGATGCCTTCAAAGAACGTGTAGAAAAGAAATACCCGTTTGATGAAGATGTCGAAGAAATTTTTTAGGCTCTCATAGCAAATGGCATACTCACCTTGCCCGAGCCTAAAAGACCGGGAGATGTTGGCAAAACCAACGATCCTCGGTATTGTCCATATCACCAGATGATCTCATATCCTCTCAATCAATACTTCATTGTGAGAGAGAAAATCAATGAGATGTGAAAAACGGAATCATCACCTTCGACAAAAACTACGGCTCCGCCTCTGTCAACATGGTGTCATGTCGGCAAACTTCAAAGTCACCGAAGAAGAAGATCACTACTTCATTCAAGGTGATTAAAATGGCTCAAGCATCCCAAGAGCTGGTTCCTTATCCAACACCAGATGGACAACCTATATGGGTGCATCCCGATCTCCTAGATGATGAAAATTGGGAGATCGTCAAAACAAAGCCGACCACTCAACAGGGAAGGCAAGCTAAAAGACAACTCTGCAAGCTCAAACAGCAGTAGAAGTCTCAACCTAAACAAAAAGTCCCTGAAAAGGCAGAAACTTCTTCCACTGCTTCACTAGGGGCGACGGAAGAATCCCTTCCCAAAACTTCAAAGGCGGTAAGAAAATTCACCCTTGATGATTTCATGCCACCTCAATACAAAAATAAAACTGCGCAGGGGGCATCATACTCTTGCAACTCGGTAGTTGGATTCTCCATGGATGGATACGAGTCCAGTGACACTGTCAGTGATATCGATGAGTGGGAAGAATCCCTTGAAACGGGAGAATACCTCTCTGATCAGGAATGGATTTCCGAATCTCATTTTATGCCAGTAATCTGGTATAACCCATTACAGCCATAAGGATCCTGGTCCGATGATGAAGATCAAGAGGTTGTTCAAGAAAATGTTATTGACCCGGCACCGGTCAATGCTCCAGTGGAACCCAACATGGGTGAACCACAAGGAACAGATAATGAAGAAGATTTGGCTCCTATGCCTGATCTTGAAGAATATGCAAGAATCTTGCAACATCTTGCCATAGAGCAGGAGCAGGATCGCATCAATGATCTTCATCATGATCCAGAACCAGAAGTCCCTGAAAATCAACGGGAACTTTCTCCTTTAACTCCTGAAAATGGAGAAAACAGCTAGATTGATGATCCTCTTACATCTGAGGATGAATTCGATTCCCAACAGTCTACATTGGGGGCATCCTGCAATGCGATAGCTCAGGATGATTGTGCCTCTAAAGCTTCCGAAGACACGTACTCCCCAAACGGTAGTGTATCTTCCGGAGCTACATCTTCTTAGGTGACTTCCACTGAGATATCATCTTCTCAGCCCTCGTCTCCTGAAGCTGTGACATCGGAACTCAAGCCTCTCCCGGTTGATCATCTTGAAGAAACTCCTGCCAATGAAATATTCTTCAATGAAAACCCGGTCGATTGGTCCCAGATACCCAATCTCATAGATGATGTCTGGGCTCAAGCCTCTCCCGGATGCTGTTCAGGACTTGTTCCCGGAAAATGCTCCATGCAACGCGATCACTAAAGACGACAATGCTGCTACAGAGACGCCTTCAGCAAATGACAAAGATCAACCCCTCGATCCCGAGAGTGATCTTCCAAACGAAGACCCTTCTCAAAAAGCACTCGAAGTAAGCAGTCAAGCTCCCTTCGGAACATCAAAGCCTTTGGTCATCACAACCAAAGCAAAGAAGACAAAGCAAAAGGCTGGGGGCAAGTTCACTGTCTTCTTTGTGTCTATCATGCATGACACAGACTCGGACTCAGAGCCAAAAGATGACACAGCGTCTAGCCAAGCTGATACTCAGCGAGTTCAGCTTGCTCTCACTCCATTGGAGACACCTGCTGATGTAGAAGATCCTACGTCTGCTTCATTTGTCGTTCCGGCAACTTCGGCAGAAGAAAAAATAATCTTCTTCCACAATCCTGAAGCATCTTCATCACGTCCAGCACTCGAACCTTTTGGAGGAAGGTATCGTGTACCAGACTTAAATATCTCTCTTGACAACACGGTGGGCAAACCCATCGAACAAGAAGATGACGACGTTGAGTCCTCCTTGATAGAAGATATCAACTACATCCCAGATCTCAACATCGCTCTTGATGATCCAAACCCCACAGAGTCATTTAAGAAAGGTGACCTTGTGTTCGCGGTTAAAAGGCCATTGATTCTCGTTCGTACATCTGAAATCAACGATGATTCAAGATGGAAAGGGCCTTATATCATTGACAAAGCCTTCTCCAATGGAGCATATGCTTTTTTCAACTTCGAAGGAGACAGGTTTATGCTGCATAATAAATTTCTACGGCGTTGTTTTTCTTAAAGCTGCGTCACTACCTGCTGTCCAATACAGTCTACTTGGTTTCGAGGATCAACCTCTTAAAGGTCCTTGTCACAAAAGCAGGTTCTCTCAATGCCCGACTGGCAAAATGGTCCATCCTTCTATCGCAGTTTGATATTAGGTATGTACCACAAAAAGCAATCAAAGGCCAAGCTCTAGCAGACTTCCTCGCAGAACACCCATTGCCTAAAGATTCTCCACTCATGGATGATCTTCCAGACGAATTTGTCTACAATATGGAAACTTCCTTATCAAATGCCTCCTGAGACATGTACTTTGACGGCGCAACCAGGACAAATGAAAAAGGAAAGCAGATTCGGGAATTGGCATCCTCTTTGTCAACCCCAACAAGCACATAATTCCACACGCTTTCTCGCTTCTGGAACCATGTTCAAACAATACAGCTGAGTACCAAGCCCTGATTGTAGGATTGGAACTCACCCTCGAATCCGGCATCACCATATTGGAAGCTTCTTGAGACTCTCAACTGATCGTCAACCGGATGAATCAGAGATTTGAAGTCAAGAAGCCTGATCTGCTACCTTACTACAACAAGGCGCAGTCGCTTCGACAAAAATTCAACATTTGTCACATCACCCACATCCTCAGAGGTGAAAACATCCGTGCAGATGCCCTGGCTGGACTCGCCGCATCCATGGCAATCCAAGAAGGGGAAAATATGCAAATTACAGTATGTTAAAGAAGGATTCTCCCTCCTCTTAACACACACCAAGCAGTTGCTGAATGCCACCAAGTGGTTGGAAGTCGGATGTCCATCCTCAAACCTCCGATCGGCGACTGGAGGGATCCGTTCATTGATTACATCATGTTCGGAGTCTTACCTGAAGATCCAAAAGAGCGAGTAAGCATCCAAAGACGAGCCCCGAACTTTCATTTAGATATACTTTCAAAAGCACTTTACAGAAAATCCTTCAACGGAGTACTTCTACTCTACTTGTCACAACAAGAGGCTGAAGAAACTCTTAAAGAAATGCATGCTGGTCTTTGTTGAGCCCATCAGGCTAGTCCTAAGCTCTACGATCAGATAAAAAGGCTAGGTTATTATTGGCCTACCATGATAGCTGACGCAATGTGATTTGCTAAGTGCTGCCAACAATGCCAAATTCATGGAGATTATGTCCACATGCCTCCAGAATGGCTACATCCAACAGCAATCTCATGGCCTTTCGAAGCCTGGGGTATGGACATCATAGGTCCTATCTCTCCCCCATCAAGCAAAGGTCATCGCTTCATCTTCGCCGCTACGGAATATTTCTCCAAGTGGTCAGAAGCATTTGCGATCAGCGAAATGAAAACCTCATCAATCTTTCAATTCTTGCGCACCAACATTATTTGTTGCTTCGACATACCTAAAAGATTCGTCCATGATAACGGACCACAATTCCGGGATCACAGATTCTACAGGTTCTGCGACAAATACAAAATCCAAAGTTGTCCTTCGACTCCATATAATCTAGCAGCGAACGGACTAGCAGAAGCCTTCAACAAGACAGTCTGCAAAATTCTCAAAAAAATGGTCTCTAGTCACAAAAGAGACTAGGGCGACAAACTACCAGAAGCTTTGTGGGCCTATCGAACCACCGTTCGAGGACCAACCCATAGCACACCATTTTCTTTGGTTTATGGATGCGAGGCTGTTGTCCCTTTGGAAGTACAAATTCCTTCCTTAAGGGTATCTCTGCAAAATGACATGACGCAAGAAAGCAATGTCAAATTGAGACTCCAAGAGCTGGACAATCTCGATGAAAGACGACTCGAAGCTCTACAAAGCATTGAGTTGTACCAAGCACGTATGGCAAGATCTTTCGACAAGAAGGTCAGGCAACGCGCCTACAAAAAGGGCGACTTGGTTCTTGCAGTAAAAAGACCCATAGTCTTTGCCCACAATTCCAAAGGCAAATTTGAACCAAAATGGGAGGGACCCTTCGTTATCAACAAAGTCTTCTCCAATGGCGCATACGCTCTTCTAAACATGGAAGGAGACAGATGTATACTGCCCATCAACGACAAGTTCTTAAAGCGGTACTACCCTTGAAGACTTCCTCAAACGGGTCAGAGCGATATCTACATTGCCAAAGCCTATTCCAGGTACTTG
This sequence comes from Umbellularia californica, assembly GCA_028538565.1. Taxonomy (NCBI): domain Eukaryota; kingdom Viridiplantae; phylum Streptophyta; class Magnoliopsida; order Laurales; family Lauraceae; genus Umbellularia; species Umbellularia californica. Next base: position 33,046,621 of record JAPQWN010000005.1, on the reverse strand, counting down.
CTCGCCAAACCCATCCTCTTTTGAAATTTTCATCTTTATGTTGAAATCTCCAAAAAAAAAAAAAAAAAACTTTCAAAACAATGCTTACTTTCATCGTTTCATTGTTCAAAAAAAATATATCAAAATCCAAAAATCCAAGTTTAGGAGCCTCTTCCCAGACTTGACCAAAATTTTCGATCCTTGAACCCAAAATTCTTGGTTTGAAACAAAAACCAGGACTCAGGAATTCCCACCCTAGTCCACCTCGGATTTTACAACCAAAATGGTTTTAAGTCAAAATTTACGACCCTCGTGTCTTTAAAAAAAAAAGGTTTTTAGAAACCACGGGGAAGCGACATTCAGTCGATACTCGCAAAACCCAAAAACCGGAAGGCTGCGAACCCCATTCGATACTTCCAAAACCCAAAAACCGGAAAGATGCAAACCCCATTCGATACTTCCAAAACCCAAAAACCGGAAGGATACGAACCCCATTCGATACTTCCAAAACCCAAAAATCACAAGGAAGCGAACCCCATTCGATACTTGCAAAAACCTTAAATTTCAAAATCGTGGAGACGCAATATTCCAATTGATATCCACAACCCAAATTTCAAATGGTTCGAGAAAACCTCAAAAATCGTGGGGAAACGACACCAAGTCAGTACTCGCAAAACCAAAAGCTTTGGGAAAAGCAGGGAAGCGACGCTTAGTCGATACTTGCACCCCAATCCGAGAGGAAGCGACATTCCATCGATACTCGCAAACCGAATGAGCAAGGAAGCGACATTCCATCGATACTTGCAAGACCATTCAGCAGGGAAGCGACATTTAGTCGATATCTGCATTTTGAAAACCAAAACACAGTTATAAATGCCAAAACCCGGCTATAAACGCCAAAATCGGCTATAAATGCCAAAATCGGCTATAAACGCCAAAATTCGGCTATAAACTCCAAAATCGGCTTTCATGCCAAAACCCGGTTTTCAAAAATCTAGCTCTCATGCCATCTAAAAAAAAAAACTTCGGTTTCACGTCAATTCAAAAAATTGGCTCTCATGCTATCTCAAAACTTGGCTCCTATGCCAATTCAAAACAGAAAAAATTTCGGCTCCCATGGCACAAACAAATTTGGCTTTCATGCCACAAAACAAAATTCGGCTTCTATGCCATTTCAAATTTTGGCTTCCATGCCACAAAATTAGGCTTCCATGCCATCTAAAATTCTGTTTTCAAGCCATCAAAAACCAGGCTTTCGCCACAAAATTGGTTCTCATGCCCAAAATAACCCATTGACAAAAGATTTTCACAAAATGACAACCTTTTGATAAAATTCTCAAACAAACATTCCCATCAGCTTTTGCTTAAATTTGTTCTCATCAAAAAATGATTTAAGTGAAAAGAAGGGGATACAAAAAAAATATAGTACCAAAAAGTATTTATACATGGAGGTACCAAAAAAAAAAAAAAAAAGAAGAAAAAGAGTTTGTTACAACTCAGGAGCTCAATCTAGCATGGTCTTCAACCAAAGGTTCAACTCCTCAAGCAGACCCTTGGCCTTAGCTTCCAAAGCTTTCAGGCCACGCTTCTTCAAAATATTTCCATAAAATGTGGCCGAACGCCATGACCCATCTGCAGCACGAGGAAGTTCTTCCCAGAGGACCTTCCACTGCTCATACTCCTGAGTCTTCCTTCGGAAATTACCTTCAACTTCATCAACCTGACGAATGAGAGTCCCTTCCTTGTCATGAGCCTCCACAATGGCGGTCCATTTGGCAGCGGCTTCTTCCTCCAAAAGCTCAAGACGCTGCGTAGCCTCGACAACCTCCTTATCAAGGCGGTCCAGATCTTGCTTCAGCCCCATGTGGTCAACTCGGTAACGTTCCTCTCACGAACGAACTACTTCCGAGTCTTCGAGATCTTAGTCAGCTCAGCTTTGACTTTGCTGGAAGGCTTCATAAACATTTCATCAAAGAAGTCACCATCTGGGAAACCATTGGTCTCAGTCCACTTGTTCCCTAAAGCAATTACTTCATCAACAAAATCCTTGGCACTTGCAATGTCCAAACTGACTTCTTCGCTATCAGCAAGAATGTCATGTACATGCTTGATCATGCTAAAGCCAGCTTCCAAGTGACCCGAAGAGAGAGTCTCAACCCATGAGCTCAAAACAGTCTTCAACACCTTCTTTGCATACTGAAGGTGCGGCGCAGATGAGGATTCGCCGTGCTCCGGCGCCCGACTGCCCATGTCATGTCCCATTGGAAGAGTAATCAATAAACTTTTTCCAATCGAAGAAGCTGACTCGTTGAAAGTAGAAGAAGCCCCTACTCCTGGATCGGCTGCAGGTATCCCCTATTCTGGCTCTAAGGAAGACGGAGGGACTTCTCCTGCTGCTTCACAATCTGCTAAAGAAAAGACAAAAAGGTATGAATATGATCTTGTCAAAAAAATCAATATCAAGATTAATATTGCAAAATACCTTCTTCGACGACCGGCGGAGTACTCTTTGCCTCTCTGAGCTCATTTGAAGCATCGACAAAAGTTGCATCCATGTAAACTTGGTCAGAAAACTCCTCTCTGGTTTTCTAACCGAGAGAGCTTCGGTCAGGTTCAGAAGCAAGGTCGGTTAACCGATCCCTGACCGACATGCTGACCGACAGAAAAAATGATTGTAAAATTCTAACTTTCTGTTTTTCTGGACAGCATGCTTTCGGTTAGCTACTTTCTATTGTCGGTTAACCGAGACCTAGCCGACAAGCTGACCGACGTGTAAATTATATGAAAATGCAGCTCTCTAGTTTTCTGACCGACATGGTGTTCGGTTAGTTCATTTTCTATGGTCGGTTAGCCGACACCTAACTTGTCGGTTGACCGACAGCCTAAGACAAAAATCCCAACTTTTGCATTTTTCAAAGTAAATTTTTTGTGGGATCATTGGGCCATTAAACCAAGCATGGAAACATGATTTAAACCAATCCAAGTGCTTTAAAATCATGAAACATAAAAGGCCTAAATAGATTTGAAAGTTTAAAACAAATGGCTAGCTTGATTTATAAAATCCTTTTTAAAACTAAAAATGCATCCAATGTTTAAAACTAAAACATACATAAATCATAAGGTGTACAAGATTTAAAACAATGCATGTATAAATCAAGATTTCAAGCTTTTCTAAAACAATGCATGTGTGTGAATTCAAATGATGAATAAAATGAATAGTGCATCCATCAAACTGCAATACACAAAATCTCTAACAGCTCTGATCGTCCGTAACCCAAGGACGGCTGCTTACCACGATCTTGTAGAATTCCTCATCTTTGAGAGCGATCAATCGCTGTCTCATCTCATCACGATTGAGGGAATCGCACTCTTCCAAATTCTTCTCAACAAACTGGACCTTCTCCCAAGCCTGCTGAATAGCCGCATTAGAAGATCTGGTAGACCGACGAGGTGCGTTAGTAACAAGACCCTTACCTTTGTTCGTTCTAGAAGAACTACCTGCAAAAGATGAAGGAAAAGAAAAGATCAATCATCATCAAAATGACAGAATTTTGCTAAAAAATTCTAGCAAAATTTTGACATGGTTCCGAGGTAATTCCAAAGAAAAGGGAAACACCCCGAAAAAGAACGGAAGTCTGAAGATAGGCTCAACATCGCTGCGAGCTCATAGTCAGCGGAAAATTCTCAAAGAAGGTTTGAACTCAAACATTGCTGCGAGAACGAGCCAATCTCATCAAATTTCCGTAAAATTTGGAAAAGGGCTCAACATTGCTGCGAGCTCCAAAATCCAAAACTTGTAAAGTTCCTCAAAATCCAGCAAGACCAAGAAAGAGCTCAACATTGCTGCGAGCTCCAAATCCCAATACTTGCAAAATATTTTCAGGTATGCATCATCATGCTTCCAAGTCCATTTACCAAAGATCATGCATCAAAGAATATCATCATGCATTAGATGCTAGGAAAACCTTAACCAAAGTTTGACCAATTCCAACCCAACTTGGTCAAAACCAATCAAACTTTGTCCAAGTCAAAAATCATGTTGGCTTGACCTAGAGACTCTAGCCTTCTATCTTGATGCATCAAATAAAACAAAAAAAAATGCATGAACATATTGAAATTGCATAACCTCATTATCATGGTGAGCAAACAAAGAAGGAAAGAAAAAGAGAGAGAGAGAAAGAAATCTCGAAAAAAAAAATTTCAGGCCCACAGGCCGTGGCCCACTACCACGTGGCAGCACGGCCAGGACCGTATGGACCTGTCCGTACCGCCAACCAAAGAAAAAAAACGCTGCAAAAAAAAAACATAGAAAAAAAAACGGTGAAAAAAAAAGAGAAAAATCACCATGTGGAAAAAGAAGAAAAAAAAAGAAAAAAACCGTGAAAAAAAAAAGAAAACACGGTGAAAAGAAAAAGAAAAAGAAAGAAAAAAAACCGTGAAGAAAAAAAACAGAGAAGCAAGGAAAAAAACACACAAAAAAACGTGCACAAAAAAGAAAGAGAGAAAGAAATTGCACGAAAAAAAAAAAGAAGGAAAAAACGTACTTGAAAAGAAAAAAAAAAAGAAAAGAAATAGAAGAGAACAAAGAGAACAAAGAAAGAAATAAGCTACTTCTACAATGGAATTTCTTGTGGAGGAAGAAAACTTACTTGAAACCATGGAGAAGAAGAAGAAAAAGCTTGGAGATCCTTGGAGAAGAAAAGGCACTTCTTGATCTTGGAGCACTCTTGAAGATTCTTGCAAACAAAGGAAGCAATGGAGCCAAAGATCCAACCCCTCTTGCTTTTATAGAAGAGAGCAAATCAAAAGAGGAAACAAGGAGAAAAGAAAGGAGGTAAGTGCTAAAATTTAGCTACTTTCCCAAAAGAAAGATACTTCGAGAAAATCTCTCCCAAAAATAATGAAACTTGAGAGATTCTCTCCAAGTAAGGATATTTTTAGATATTCTCTACACAAAAGAGATATTTTTAGATATTCTCTACAAAAATGACACCATATGAGATCTAAGCCATCTCCAAAGCCTAAGGTCCCATGGGTTAGCCCATATGAGCCAGGTTTGACCACCTAGGCACCAAAAGTGGCTTTTACTCAAAATATTCCTCTTACCAAGAGCAAAAAAAAAAATGTCCCATGCCTCTTTTGAGTTGATTGGACCATTCAAAAAAAAAAGAGAGAAAAAAAGGGAAGAAGAAAGCCTCATGAGTTTCCAAAAAAACCAAACCATTCAACCTCATGAACCAAATTAAGCCAAAATCTTGAAATTGACATTCCACAAAAAACCAAACCCTGGTCCCCTAGCTCGCCACATACAGCTCGTTAGGTCACAAGACCAAAATCAAAATCAAAATCCAAACCAAACCAAAACCAAAACCAAAAACCACATCTGACCCCCCAACCTGCCACATACAGCTTGTTGGGTCACAAGGTCAAAATAAAAAATCAAACCCCGACCCCCTAACCTGCCACATACAGCTTGTTAGGTCACAAGGTCAAAAACCAAAATTCAAAACCCAAAATCCAAATACCCTATGTCATTTTCAAAACTTTGCCTTGAGATGGTACGTGATCCCTCTCGCTACCATAAAATTCCCCCGGAAACTCAAAGGGCATTAAAAAAAATGCTCAAGACTCTTGGTAAAGTTGGAAGCTCTCCTTCAAGTTTCTCTTCGAGGCACATCGACTACAAAAAGCTACTCGTCGCTGTACCTCGAGGGGGCATTTGTTGACACCAAAAAAGTCATTATGTCTCCTCAACATCAAGAAGCCACATGAAGCTGTATCCTGCTACAAAACAGGCAAAGCTACTTCAAATATCAAATCTTGTCAGAATCAAACAAAAACTGCAAGATCCTTCAAGACAGCCAAAAGAGGGGTACACCTGAGGTTTCGAGCCATTCCGACATCGTTTGGCCTAACATCACTTCTCCGACATCTAAACAAGCGCTCCCGGCGGCGACATCATCGAAGACACCAAAACTTCGATCAGAGCCTACGGATGACTCCAAAATACCTCCAAATGGCTTCATGACAAATTTCAAGTCAAACCGACAACGTTTGACCCTCCATCAACGCTCAAGCGGCAAAACCAAGCCTCCCGGCGGCGAGAATCACCGAGGCCATCACTCATCAAACAAAACACATGAGTGGCTTCAACATGCTTCCAAAGGGTTGCACGTCGAATTTCAGGTCATGCCGACAACGTTTGACCAGGTTTCGACGCTCCGAAAGAAAATCAAGCCTACCGGCTGCGGAGCACCCCGGGAACATGGCATCCAAATTGGAGCTAATGGGTGTTCTCAAAATGACTCCAATAGGCTCCCTGTCAAATTTCAGGTCAATCGAACATCGTTTGACCACATATCAGAGCTCGGCATTTTCCCCGCAACAAAATCAAGTCAAGCATCGACGGGACCCCAAACGGCTTCAAAACTCAAATAAAAGCCCATGGTTGGTCCTATCCACTGCTCAAGAAGCTTCACCTCAATTTTTAGGTCATTCCGACATCGTTTAACCCAGTTTCGACTCTTGACGGAAAATCGGCTACAAAGTCTTCAGCTTTCCCGAAAAATGGGAAACTTTGTGCTCCGGTTTTGCACGGGTTCTCGTCAAGTTTTCTCCAAGAAAATCAAGTCAATAATTGAGGAAAAATGTCAAGAAAAATACAGAAGAAAAAAGGAACGAAAAAGAAGGAAAAACGGCTGAAAAAGCCACTCAGCGACCAAAGGGGCCAAAACCCCAAGGTCGCCGGCGACCCTGCAAATCCGGGTCGCCGGATTTCTCGCCGGATGGTCCGATTTTCGATCCTTTTCGCGTTTCAAGTGTTCCTGCCTCTGTGATTTTCTGAAAATCCAATTTTTGATGCTTGAAAACCACTGATCTTCACCGACATCTCGGATCCGCCGTCAAGAGCATGAAATCATCACTGATCGCTCCAAGATCGCCAATCGGCTGACCAAGAAAGTACACTTTCTGTTCGACCGATCGTGAAATCAACAAGACAGATGTCATCGACCCACCAATATCAATCAATGTCTGAAATTGCATCGCAATCCGACATCAAACAATGTGTGGATCCACCTGCGATGATCACAAGAAGAATCCCAAAAGACGCGGCGCAGCCCGCGACTCTTCACATGCCCTGGCGACCACTTAATGTCGTTAATTAACCCGTTTATGACAACTTAAATATGTCAGACGCAGTTGCATGGCAGAATTTCAAGATACAGTTTCGTGACAAGTATGTGCCCACGCACATCAGGAGGCAGAAGGCGGTAGAGTTTCAACAGCTTGTCCAAGGCAATATGACCGTCCAAGAATACCTCACTAAATTTGAGAGGTTGTCAAGATATGCACCCGAATTAGTAGACACGGTGGAGAAGAAGATAACCAAGTTCCTTGAAGGACTTCATCCTATCATCGAGAGAGATGATACGGGAGTTATACCACCGGTCACTTTTGAAGAGGCGATCAAGAGGGCCTATAAGTTCGAGAACTTCCACCACAAGGTCCTTAGATCTCAAGGCAAGGGACAAGGGCAACCCCAGCAGCAGCATCACCAGCAAAGGAACCAGCAGAATAAGAGGCAGAGGTAAGACAATGTGCTGCACGTTTGTATCCACTGTGGCAAGAACCATGAGAGCGCCCAATGTCGTACTATCACCGGGGCGTGCTTTAGATGTGGTTCCATTGATCATCAAATGAGAAATTGCCCAAGACCGAATAGGCAAAATCAGCAGCCTCAAGGAGTACCGCGTCCAGCACCGCCACAGAATGCACTGGTAGTGCAGAATCAGGCAAGGCCACTTCAGCAACAGGCACCACCGCAGCAGTTTAGGCCCCAGTAGCAGCAGCAGGCCCGTCAGCAACATATTCAGCGTCCACCTCAACAGAACAGAAATGCCCCTCAAGGCAGGCCACAGCAGGCACCTATCAGGCCACAGCAGCGAGGACAAGTGTATGCGGTCAACAGAGCTGATGCGGAGGCAGCAGGCAATGTTGTGGAAGGTACACTTCTTGTCAGTGGGATTGAAGCTAGAATATTATTTGACCCTGGGTCTACGCATTCTTTTATATCCCATGCATTTTCTAAATTGATTGATGTGCATGGTAGAGATCTTGAGTACATTTTGACTGTAGCTACCCAGTAGGAAAACAAGTTGTGTGTACGGTTCATTACCCTAGTTGTACAGTCCGGATAGGAGAAGTTGTGTTACCCGCAGATCTTATTCTGTTGGAGATGAAGGATTTTGATGTCATCCTAGGGATGGATTGGCTGGCAGGGTACCATGCCACGATGGATTGTTTCCATAAAACCCTCACATTCAAGTTGGATGAGACACCAGTAGGGGTGTTATTCCAGGGAGAGAGGAGAAATCCTCGTGCAGGGTTTGTCTCAGCGTTGAAGGCTGATAGACTTTTGAGAAGTGGATGTGAAGCCTATTTGGCGTTTATCACGGAGGATAAACGGTCCCAAGGGGTGGAGGAGATCCCTATTGTTTGGGAGTTCCCGGATGTATTTCCGGAGGAGATTCCGGGATTACCACCCATGAGAGAGATTGATTTTACCATTGAGTTGTTACCAGGGACCGCTCCGATATCCATAGCACCATATAGAATGGCTCCGGCGGAATTGGAAGAGTTGAAGATACAGTTACAAGAGTTGTTGGACAAAGGTTTTGTGAGACCTAGTATTTCACCGTGGGGAGCTCCAGTTTTGTTTGTTAAGAAGAAGGATGGTTCGATGAGAATGTGTATTGATTACCGGAGATTGAACCAAGTGACCATCAAGAACAAGTATCCATTGCCAAGGATAGACGAATTGTTTGATCAGTTACAAGGTGCCTCGTACTTTTCGAAGATTGATTTGAGATCCGGTTATCATCAGCTGAGAGTTAGAGAATCAGATGTGTTGAAGACAGCTTTCCGGACAAGATATGGCCACTATGAGTTCCTAGTGATGCCATTTGGGTTGACTAATGCACCGGCAGTGTTCATGGCTTTGATGAACAAGATCTTTGCACAGTATTTAGATCAGTTTGTAGTGGTGTTTATAGATGATATTTTGGTGTACTCCAAGATCAGAGAAGAGCATGAAGAGCAACTGAGGATTGCATTACAGCTTTTGAGGGAGAATCAGTTGTATGCGAAGCTCAACAAATGTGAATTTTGGCTAGAGCAAGTCGCATTTTTGGGGCACATAATCTCCAAGGAAGGTTTGTCAGTAGACCCGTCCAAGATTGAGGCAGTAGTGGAGTGGGAAAGACCGAAGAATGTGTCAGAAATTAGGAGTTTTCTTGGGTTGGCAGGATATTACAGGAGGTTTGTGCAAGGGTTTTCGTCGATTGCAGCACCGTTGACGAAGTTAATAAGGAAGAATGCACCCTATGTGTGGACAGATCAGTGTGAAGCTAGTTTCCAAGAGCTGAAGAAGAGATTAACTACCGCACCGGTCCTTACCTTGCCATCCGGAAGCGGCGGTTTTACCATCTTTACCGATGCTTCGAACATTGGACTTGGTTGTGTGTTGATGCAAGAAGGAAGAGTTGTAGCATATGGGTCCCGGCAGTTGAAAGATCAGGAGAGGAATTATGCGACCCACGACCTTGAGTTGGCAGCGGTCGTCTTTGCATTGAAGATGTGGAGACATTACCTCTACGGAGAGAAGTTTGAGGTCCATTCGGATCACCGCAGCCTACAGTACCTATTTTCTCAGAAGGAGTTGAACATGAGGCAGAGGAGATGGATGGAGTATATCAAAGACTATGATTTTCCAATCAAGTATCACCCGGGTAAAGCGAATGTAGTTGCCGATGCTTTGAGTAGGAAGTCAATGGGCATAGCAAATTTGAGTGGTACTTGTATTTTTGATCAGTTTGAGGAGTTGAAGATAGACTTCCAGCCACTAAGGAAGGGTGCCATAATTGCCAATATGTCAGTGTCAGAGCCTTCGTTCATCCGGAAGATTAAGGACAGTCAGTTGCAAGATCCAGAGTTAGCCAAGATTGTAGATCACATAGCGGAACGTCCTGATTTTCGTATTGTTGACGGAGTTCTTTACTACCGTGATCGTTTGTGTGTGCCTAACATCGAAGATTTGAGGAATGACATCATGGCAGAAGCTCACAGTGCGAAGTACTCCATGCACCCAGGCAGCACAAAGATGTATCAGAATTTGAAGGGCAGATTTTGGTGGAACAACATGAAGAGGGAGATTGCAGCATTTGTATCTCGTTGCATGACATGTCAGTTAATAAAGGCAGAACATCAGAAGCCTCCAGGATTGTTGCAGCCATTAGAGATCCCGGAGTGGAAGTGGGAGCACATTACCATGGACTTTATTTCGGGACTACCGAGGACTAGCAGAGGCAATGATGCGATATGGGTGATTGTGGACAGACTCACCAAGTCAGCTCACTTTATCCCCATGAAGACAGGGAAGAAGATGCACATGTTACCCCTGGCAGGGTTGTTCGTTAATGAGATCGTCAGTAGACATGGACAGCCAGTTTCCATCACTTCGGACAGAGATAGCAGGTTCGTCTCGAGATTTTGGAAGACCCTACATGAGTCTATGGGTACGAAGTTGCAGTTTAGTACAGCTTATCACCCTCAGACAGATGGTCAATCAGAGAGGACAATTCAGACACTCAAGGACATGCTCCGTGCTTGTGTATTGGACTTCAAGACTCAGTGGGATGAAACCCTACCGTTGTGTGAGTTTGCCTACAACAACAGCTACCACTCGTGCATTGGGATGGCGCCTTTTGAGGCTTTGTATGGTAGAAGGTGTAGGACACCTGTTTGTTGGGAAGAAGTTGGCACCCGCAGTTTCCATGGACCGTCCATAGTGAGTGAGACTACTGACAAAGTGAGACAGATCCAAGAATGTTTGAAAGTAGCCCGGAGTAGACAAAAGAGCTATGCAGACTCTCACCGCAGGGATCTACAGTTCAAGGGAGGAGATAAGGTTTTCTTGAAGGTATCACCTACCAGAGGAACATTGAGGTTTGGGCAGAAAGGCAAGTTATCACGGAGGTACATTGGACCGTATGATATAATGAGCAAGATCCGTGATGTGGCTTATAGATTAGCCTTACCACCTGAGCTATCCGGTGTACACAATGTCTTCCATGTGTCGATGTTGAAGAAGTACGTCCCCGACCCTTCACATGTACTCCAGCATGAACCGTTAGAGATCAGAAAAGATGCCACTTATGTTGAGAAGCCCATTCGGATCATAGACACGAAGGAGCAAGAGTTGAGGTCACGGACTATTCAGTGGGTGAAAGTACTTTGGGAGAATCATGGGCCGGAAGAGGCAACGTCGGAATTGCGAGATCAAATGCAGAAGAAGTATCCGCATCTCCTACCCGAGGTGAGTTTTATATTTCATTTGGAGGACCAAATGCCCTAAGGGGTGGAGGATGTAAGACCCCGACCCGAGTGACCTCGATTAGTGCTAACTATGTTGCATATTAGTGCTAAGCTCGATTAGTGGTTTTTGACTAAGCCTGGACTAGAATAGCTCTTATTTGGTTTTGGGAGAGTTTTAGTGCTTTGTGTTGGTGGGACCCTTTGGGGGTTCCCTTTTTGGATGGCTTTACTATTGTGTGGGGGGATTGTTCGTATTCCAGTGATCTGCATTTATATTCCGTTTTACTCGTCTCGTTAATCCCTACGATTCTCGTGATTGATACCGTGCTCGTTCGGAACCCCAAAACCCGATCTTCTTGCTTCGAGGGCAAAACAGTCATTACACATGAAATCTGTACCCAAAACTCGACATCCCCGAAACCCGCGAAACATGTACTTTTTAGAAACTAGATATTTCGACGATCACTTTTCTCTTCTTCGTCGATTTCATCCGAGGTCCCGAGATTAGTGATTTCAGCCTCCAAAGATTTCCTAGAGTTGGGACCCACACCCACTTGTACATAAGAGGAACCCTCTTCTTCCATTTCCCCTTTCCAGCACAAGCATATGAGAACAGCCTAGGGTTTTCTTTCTCTCTTCTTTTCTTCTTCCTTGCTTCCTCACCACCAAAACCCTACCAAATCTCACACCAATCAAGAGATGAACCTCACCCTCTTCTTCCCCATTACTAGAGCTATTCATTGATACCATTTGTGGAAGGATCTACTCAACTCAAGACCCTCATTGAGCTCACCTTGACCATTTGAAGAGCTTCCAAGTGAGTTTTCCCTTCCTATTCTTTTAGATTTATAATCTCTTAGCCATAGAGGAGCTCATTCCTATTATGTGAGTTCTTCTTCTTGTTCCTTGGTTTGACCCATTTTAGGGTTTGTTTTTTGGGGTTTTTGGTGTAGCTTGGTACTTGGCTTGGAAGTGTGGATTAGAGCTTGGATTTCTTATTTAGAGAACCTTGAGGCAAGTGGATTGAATGGATAGTTTAGCTTGCATTGATTTTTTTATGACAAATGTGTTTTAAATCATGACTTCATTAATGCTTTGTCTTAATTACATTCAATGATATTAAATGCTTTGAATGAGGTTGGTAAGCCTCTTTATTGTCTTGAAACATGATTTCTAGCTTTGTTTTCATCTATTGTCTTTAAATCATGGATTGTAGTTTGAGTTCATCTTTTGTACATTGCCTAAGTGAATCCTTGTGGTGATGGTTGTCCTCCTTCCCTTATAAATTGCACGAATGTCAATGGAGAATGATAGGAATTGGTTTGGGGGAAAGGAAAGCTTGAATCTGAACCCAGGGAAGAAATTCCCGTGACTGGCGGTCAGCTGGCGGTCGCCCAGCGGCTAGCCGCGTGGCGACTAGCGGCTAACCGAAGCAAGTTCGGTCACATTTCCAGAGAGCTGTAACCCCACGGTCAGCTCCGCGGTCAGCTTGCGGCTAACCGCCGTGTCCATCGACGGCTAACCGCCATCCAACCGCTTAGTTACGGTCACTTTTCCCGAGAGCTGCAATTCCACGGTCAGCCTCACGGTCAGCCAGCGGTTAACCGCCGGATGCACTGGCGGCTAACCGCCATCTGACCGCAAGGTAACCGAAATTCCCTGAATTCTATGAATAAAAGAGGATTGAAGGGAGTCTCCACCCCATTGCTTGTGAACCTTTCTGAGAGCAATGGACACCGCTCACCTGGGATTGTGCTCGAAGCATAGGTGGAGTGTTTATTGGTAGTACGTTAGAGAGAGAAACCACATCATCGAGACTCATTTAAGCATTGAGGCTACTATAGTGTATAAGGAACCCGGAATGTCTCCCAAATTCAAAGAGTACCAAGTTTCCTTTATTATACAGACATACGGGATCCCTATTCACTTGGGCTAGTTTTAACCCGACATTGTCTTGGCTTTTCAAAAGAGTACTTTACCTTGTTCTTCTCGAAATTTATGATTTGGAACCTATCATTCCGAAAACTTTGAAAGTATACTTGTACTGTTTTGCTAGCTTTGATATACATGCCAGGCCTGATATGATAGTTGTGCCTTGAGCACCCCGTCTTGCCCGTTTATAGCTATGCACTAGATTTGTTTTATACATGTCTCGATTTATGTGATTTGACCTATGAGTCGGCACCACTAAGCTTGGATAACCTTGTCGGTCTGATCTACCGACTTGGAGATCCCTTCCCGTCCCGCCAGCTGCAGCTTGGATCCCGATGCCCGGTTTATTAACCGTGGTCCCGTCCCGATACCCGGCTCGCTCACGTGGTTCCCGATATCCGGTTCGCTACCGTGATTCCCGATACCCGGTTTGCTACCGCGGTCCCGTCCCGTATTATTGTATATCTATATGTAACTTGGTTGCACCTCCTCACTTCGGTGACCGAGGTCAACACCCGATACTCACATCACTTCGGTGATAGAGGATTTAGCTTCTTGTGGATGCCATCTTGATTGTTTCCCGATTTCCTTGATTGCCTTACATGTTTTATTACTGCATGTGTGTTTTCAATGAAATGATTCATTTACTTTTGAAAGCCATTGATTTAACAGGTTTACATGTTTTCCAAGGTAAAGGTCTTTATTATTAAATGTTCATATCTTTTCATCTACCTGCCAGACCGTCGTGTCTGACCCTTTGCTTTGGTACTCAGGTCCCGTTGTCGGTTATCCCGAGGAGGAGCCAGAGGAGGCGGTCGGAGAACCGCAGCCGCTAGTTGAATGGCGTGATGACGATGTTATGTAAACATCGGGCTGCCGAGTTGCGAAACATTTTGGGGGTTGTTGGATAGATTTCTGGTGGTCATTGTTTTGTATATTGGCCTTTGTTGGCCTCTATTTTTGGGAACTGTAATTAACCGATCTTCTGATTAAACTTGAATATGTACTTTTGGGTTATGCTTTAGGACATTGCTCATTCTGATACTCATATTCAAATGTAATCAGCCTTGATATTTTGTGAAATGAAATGCATGTATGATTTACCATACGCTTCCGCAATTATACTAAATGGTTATGTGTGTTGGAATATCCTCACCGCGGACACCTGTGGGAAATCACGCGCACGGGTAATGAGTGTTCTTTTGTTAACCCGTGTACGCTTGATCATAAACATACCTTTAATTATTGCCATCATTCCATATGATCATTATCATTGGCTTCATCACAAACAGTCCCGATCCCGGATTTGGTTCCCCGAACCCGGTCCGGGGTCGCGACACGGCCCAATCAGATTCAAGCATTTGGGAGTTACAAATCCAAGCAATCATGGCATTAAACCCATGAAACTCCCATCATCATTAAGATTAAATGCGATTAAATGCCCATTATCCTTCATCGGCCAATCACAAGCCAAGAAAAAGGAGTTACAAAATCAAGAAATAAATTTTGTAACTCCTTTCATCAATACCATCATTTCTCTCATCATGGCCATCAATGCCAATAAACACCCCATGGCTACCAAAAGCCTATAAAAGGAGGTTCATTCCAAAAAGAGAGACTACTTTCCACCTACCAAAAAAATGATCAACTGGTCTGCACACTAGCATTCTTCTGAAGAAATCCTGACGAAGTCCTACTGCTCTGCCGCCAGAAGCACTACAAGGTGATCAAAGTCCCTTGGGGGGCCACCCCCCCAAGGTCCCCTCTTTCTACAACATGGCTTAAAACGCTGCTTTTCAGCCTGTATACTCGGTTTTTCATTGGATATAGGACCTCCTCTTGGTCCTTGTCCTTTAAAAAACTAAGGTTGGAGCCAAGCCGAAGAATCGAAGCATCAAGCGTTCTCATTTGAAGGACGATGGCGAAATCCATACATACTTGCGACCGTCGATCTGAACGTGTCCCCGCAATCTCCTGAGAAGTTAGATCCATTTTCTTTCTTTTCTATTGTAATTTGTATTTTTTAAAGAGACAAAAAAAAATCACAATTCTTGTCTTTCATATTTGATGAGATTTGTAAATCGCCTTTCACTGCAAACAAACAAAAACACCTCCTACGGCATTCTCAAAAAAACAAACTTGTCTCTTTTCTTAAATATTTATGCAATTTGAAAAGTTAGAAAGAATGATCGATTTCCTTTATACTTGTGAAGGTGAATCTCCGGATCATCGCCATTCCAAATTCCAAGTAGAATAGTAAATCTGGCATACCCATACAAAAAAATTGATACCCGCGTTTTCCTCCGCCGAGACCCAGGCAGCCCTCGGGGCGGAAGGAGAGGACGGAAATCCAAGGGTCCATCAATGGGTACTTGATCTCTGAGTCAAGTGGGTCAAAAAGTTTTGAAAACCTATCCACGAGGCCCACCTACTTCCAACAGGTGACCCACTACATTTTTTTTAAATTGATGGTTTTTATAGGAATCCTACTTGACTTTCATTCTTAGATTTTATAAATTTTATGTGGGTCCTATAGCCATAGCATAATTACATAGTTTCTTTATTGATTACTAATATTAGGTGGGTCTACAAATATTACATTAGACAATTTCTACGATGATTACCAAAAGTAATGGCCCCTAGTGATTACTATAATTAGCTTGGTTGATACGACCGTTAACATCGAATGGGTCCCACATTGATTGTTCATATATGGATTCTTTAATGTTGTTTAACACGAGATAGGGCCCTCTGTTATAATCAGCATTGGATGTATTACATTATGATTATTAACATTTGGTGGACCCACATTGATTAAAATACATTACCCGTGGGTTTTAGCATTCAGTCTAATGATTTTCTAATTAGGTGGGCCCAAGCATGGTTATCAATATTAAATCACTCTATTATGACTACTAGTTAGTGGGTTCCCATTGGGTCAATCATCCAAGTTTCTCTATTCATTTCTTATTTGGTGCATCGTCTAGTGAAAATTTTATTAACTGCCAAACACTTGAAGGTAAATTGAAATTTGTAGAAATTGCCAAACACCATGAGTGACATAATATTTAATATGACACTATTTTATTCTATGATAATGAAATCTTACAATATTTAAATTTGGTGATATCATGTTCTTCTTTTATCCAAACACCCCCTAAGTCAAATCTTTTGAAATTATGCATATAGGGAGAGGGAGATGGACAAAAGAGTCATTCCACTTTAACAACTTTTCGTAGTTGGAAGGCTACTGATTTTGAGGACACGAAAGGTATTAAAATGAGAAGGGAGGGGCCTATTAACAAATACTAAAGCATGGGGGCCTATTTATAGATCCTAGAAACCTTGAGGGGTATATGCAAATAGATCTTTTTAAAATTTAGGATTCTAATTTTCTTAATTTCTCATACTTGCGCTCAATATTTTTTTAAAATTACATCTATGTTCCCACTCCTTTAAGGGGGATTGCACGACCATCCTTTATGGTTTGCCACATGTGTGGGCTCCCTTGTGGTTCCACACTACCTCCTTCCTTATATTTTGAATTCTATTTAATTATTAATTATAGTTTATCTCTTTTATGCGTTTTATTATTCATAGGATAATTAATTATTCAGCCAATTTATACCTAAACATTGGTTGTATCTTATGTCCATTTAATTTTAAGGGATTTTTACAAAAGAATTAAGCTTAAATCATAATTAAACAGTTTTATGAAGAAAAACAATAAAATAACGAAATAGTTGTACGTACATGTTTTTTGGACAAAACTACCCCAGTTAATGATATCATTAATTCAGTTGACAATATCGTCAACTTGGTTGGTGATATTGTCAATCTCCTGCGACTTTTTTTTCTTTTTCTTGGACTTTTCTTCTTCTTCTTTGATGGTTTTCATACTTGATTGTCTTAAGTATGGAGGGGATAATGCTAAGTTTTGACGGAAGATGAATGTCACGACCCCGCCCAACTCAGCATGAAATTGTCCGCTTTGGCCCACGTGCACGCGCGGGGACTTCCCAGGAGGTCATCCATCCTAGTACTGCTCCCGCCCGAGTACGGTTAACTAAGGAGTTCTCACGGTTTCCGGGGCCGCACGGTTTTAAAAGGCCTCATGCTAAGTTAATACGGGGTTTGACTTATAAGCCCAGGGTTAGGACTTGGATATTTCTAATACGGGCTAACGGAGACTCACCGTTTGAAGCCCGTGGTTGACACGCTCTGCCTCGTGGTTAAGGGTGCCGCCTGGACCAAGTTCTCACATTCTCCCCCACCGGAAATAGAGCCGTCCTCGGCTCTGATACCAATTGTCACAGCCCCGCCCAACTCAGCATGAAATTGTCCGCTTTGGCCCACGTGCACGCGCGGGGACTTCCTAGGAGGTCACCCATCCTAGTACTGCTCCCGCCCGAGCACGGTTAACTACGGAGTTCTTACGGTTTCCGGGGCCGCACGGTTTTAAAATGCCTCATGCTAAGTTAATACGGGGTTTGACTTATAAGCCCAGGGTTAGGACTTGGATATTTCTAATGCGGGCTAACAGAGACTCACCGTTTGAAGCCCGTGGTTGACACGCTCCACCCCGTGGTTAAGGGTGCCGCCCGGACCAAGTTCTCACAATGAATATCCATTTCAAATAAATGAAAAAAAAATAAAAAAGATGTGATAAATACACCAAAGAAAAAGGGTTTGACAAGTCTTTCACAAATCACATAGAGGTGTGTTCAATTCGTCCACTGTTAAATTCATTCTTAAGGCTGATTCAAAGATTCCGAATTAGCGAAACAAAAGACACTATATGGATCTAAAACTCCACACAAACAATACAATACTTAGGAGAAAACCTTACATTCATTATTTAAAGATTGCCCCCAACATGGCTCCCCACATTTTGCTCATAGACATCAAAAATTATGAAATTCCCCCAAAATAAATGGCTTTAGACTCTAAATGTTTACAAAAGCATGCCCAAATTCATCACTTCAAGTCTCACTCAAAGCCACTGCCAAATTGAGAGAAAATCTTCATTTAGGTATTTCACCAAACACCTTATATTCCAAACTCGAACTCTTAAAACTCATGTGAAGGGGGGCGACAAATGTGTATAAACTAAGTATGGGACCTACACAACTAAGGAAGATTACCAAAACTATTTAAGGAAGACTGTTGGGACATAAAATACAATAATTTTCATAACCTTTCCATCACTGGTTAGAAAAAGAGGGAGTAGAATATCGTTTTTTGCAATGAAGGTTGACGATATCATCAACCAATTGATGATATCGTCAATTGGGGTGACTTCGTCCAAAAATATGTACGAACAATTATCTAGTCATTTTATAGTTTTTTTTTTTGTAAAACCTTTTATTTAAGATTTAAACTTAATTTTTTCATAAAAATCCCTAATTTTAATAGGCAAATACATTGATTTAGTCGAATTGCATGAGAAATGCATAATTTACGATGTGGGTTTTAGATTCACTAGTGAATTATCAAATAACTCTTACCAAAGTGACAAAAATAATTGAATATATTAAACTACTAATAAAGTAGATTTTCTAGGATCGGATTCTTACATCCTATCCCCATGTAGGAAATTACCATCCTTTCTATCAAGGATAATTTATTTATTTTTTTCTTTTTATGTGGGAAAAATGTGCTGTGATAAAATGGGGTTGCGGAGAAAATAAAAATAATTTTCTCTATAGCAGATTCTTGAAGTGAAATGGAAGTACTCCTTTTATACACTATAAATTATTTACCCAAAAAATCTTATACATTATTAATTATATTCATTTATTAAACATATTTAATCTTACTATGGGACCAACACCCTTTAAGTAAAATTTTGGGAGCATCATCACATGTATATGTAGGGTATTCATTTTTAGCAACTTAGATTTCTGAATAAATGCGATAATTATATTATTATCCAAGAAGGTTTTCTCCCACAATTCAGACTGTCACCAACGATAGGACCCCTAAATCTCACTGGACCTAGCATCATGAAGGTACTGATAGGGTTACGAATGAGATGGTTCTAGGTTAGAATCATAATGGACCCAGACCCAAACCCGTTTATAAGTAATGGTCTTGGCTTCAGATCGGAACTGTTTCCTTGGTTCTAGACCCATCCATTTCCTATAGGAGGACTTGAATTCGATTTTGGAACTTATTCAACTAAAGGATTGTAATTTAGTTCCAAAATCAATTCTAACTTCTTTTCATTAAAAAAATAAAAAAAAATTCTTTTCATTTTTTATTTCTTCTTAAAATAATGATATCAATTAACTTATAAATAGTATATCAAGTCTACTACCTCCATAATTCTACAATTTGTAATATTAAAGAATCATATGCTGGGTCACGAGTCCATGAGTTGGGACCTTAATGGACCAAGTAACAAATCCATTTATCAATAAACTGGGTTCAAGACTTGAACCCAATTAGAATCTATGATAAATTTCAAATTCCATTTTTTACGAGTTGAAATCTCCACAGAATGGAAGAATCAGATACATGTTTGCATCCTTGACATATACAATGGGTGTGCAAGTGAGAAAATCTCATCTTATTAAATTTAATAGTTAATCTTGGGCCTGTTTCTTTACTAGAATTCCTGAAATTCATGTTTGGTGGTTGTCTGGGAATTCCAAAAGTCAGAATTTGGGAATGATAATGAATTCTATCATTTCTAAATTCCTTGTTTCATTCTTGCCTGAATTCCTGCCTGAGAATTTCACGCATTCTAAGTTCTTGATTGGGTGAACATGGACTTACCTGAATAATTGTTGCATATGAAGCACATCATTAAAAATTATATTAGCAATTATAATATGGGACCCACTTTTTAGAATTGCAATGTTTTTTTAGAAGGAATTACAATGTTAGATCAGAGGATATGAGAAATTTTATTTTGTTGAAATGAGTCTTTGTACGACTCATATATGGGGACGAAATTAATTTTAGACGTTTCAAGCAAAATAACACTTGGGAAGGTAAATGGACTAATCATAAAAATCAAAGGAATTAATGATCCATAAATAACAAAAATTCCTGGTGGAACACACATTCAACAATTGCAATCACTGATGGCTACTCTCGTATTATCTCCAACTCCAATTGAAACCTAGCAATTCATGCCTTCACCACATGAGTTCACAAAAAATAAAATAAAATAAAATTATGTATCAACACCTCTTACAAAAGTAACAAAACAAACAATCTCATCATCCCCCATTCTCCCTTCTCCAAATGCCCATGTCCATCCAAACCGTGCTCTCTGCTTCTCTAAACACTTGGGTTTTTTCCCACATGGACTCACGTAAAAGCTTATATATCAACACCTGTTAAAAAACAAATAATCTCATCAATCCCTCCCCTCCATCGAGACTGCTCTCTCTCTCTCTCTCTCTAAACCCTTGGTTTTTTTTTCCAAATTAAAATCCTAGCCCTTCGTCTCTCTCTCCAAATTAAGAGACGCGCCCCAAGAGAAACCCCAAAAGAAATGGTTCTCTGCCTGCAATCTCTTTCATCTTCCTCTTCTCATTCCATCCGAATAAAATAGACAACTAGGAAGAAAATTTGGGGGGGGGGGGGGGGAGAGAGAGAGAGAGAGAGAGAGAGGATATTTTTTTTTCCAATTGGTTGGCCTGAAAGATATAATCAGTAATGATCCTTGATGCTACCGGAGTCTCTTTGAGTCTTCCCGGAATTCCTGAATTCTGAAATCCTTTTGGGTCTATTTTTTTGCAAGAGTTTCTGACAGGAATTCAGGCAGTCTATGAATTCCTAAATTCCAGTCAGAAATTCTATGTTCACTTGCTTGCATTCCCAGCATTTGAGGCAAGTAGTATTTTGAAATTCCAAAAAAGTGGAATTCCCAAATGCTAGTCCTGACTCGAGCATTTACAAATCCAAGCATTCTAAGAGGCTTGTTGGAACTCCGGCTCTCCTCCAATGATCGATTTTCATCTTTTCCTCTATTCCACTATAACAAAATCAAGTCCGGTCATCTTCTTCCTCCACCCTCCTTTCATATGTCTGCCTATTTTTCTCTTTTTTCTTTCTATTATGCTGCATGCATTTTTTTCTAGAAGGTTTTGATGGAATGAGAAGAAGAAGGGTTTTGGAGGTCTTAATGGAATGGAATCAGTGGGTTTCTAAGATGTACAAATTGTAGGTTCTGTAAGATCTAAACTGATGGTAAGAGACATGAGCTATTTGGTTGGATCGTTGGGTTGATTTGAGGGTTGTGTTGGCTGAGAGATGAAGAAGATGCGGCTCGAATTTGATGGTTGTAGGATGGGCGTTAGGATGACTTGATAATTGCAAGTTGTAGAAATTTGAAATGAGGGTTGGGCTTATCTGGTTTGTTGCCAATCGTGGGTTGGATGTGTTGCAGGGCAGGTAGTGTTCTTGGGTGGTGTGAGCTCAAGTGATATGTGGGTTGGATAGTCAAGTGGGTTTTGTGGGTTTCAAGGAAGATGGTCACACTTGGCGTTCATCTTGATGTGGGTGATAAAGATGAATGAGAGGTTTCACGTTCAGATGGTTTTTTTGTGAGGTGTTGAGGTGGGTTGTGCAATAGATAAGTGATGTATAAATATCTAAATTTCCACCAAGAAATTCAAATAGATATGAAATAGGGGATTTGTGGGGTTCAGGTAGCCTGAAATTTTCAGGAAGGAATTCTGGCCTTAAAGAAATAGAAAATTCAGGAATGTTGGAATTTAGTAGCATTTTGGAATTCTAGCATTTCAAATTCTATAAATTCTAGCAGACATGAATTCCAAAAATTCCTGCAAAGAAACAAGCCCTTTAAGAGGACTGGCATTTGGAAATGCTACCTATTTTAGCATTTGGAAATGCTAGAATTATGGAATCCCTAGAATTCTAATAAAAGAACAATGAATTCCTAACAAGAATTCCAGAATTCCCAGACAGCTGGAATTCCTGTCAGGATTTCTTACAAAGAAACAACCCCGGCTAGTTTGGCACTTTACTAACATAGTGAAAGTCAAGTAAAGCTTCTATTTTTCAGACAAGATGTCACATCAAAAGCATTTTAATTTAAAACTCCCTCCATCTTTTTTTAAAAAAAAAAGTAAAAAAGAAACCACCTTTATCTACTAAAATACAAAAAACTCCACTTTCCCATACAAAAAGTCAAAAAGAGTTTATAACAAACAATTAAAAATAAAATTCCATCATAACCCACTTATATTTTATTATTTCTTCAAAATAAACTTTACTTCACTTGACTCTATTAGTAGAGTTGTCAAACTGGCCCGAGTGCGTCGGTGGGGCAAAAATTGGGGACACCCATAAAACAAAGGGGCTTTGGTCACGGGTCCCTCAAAGTATGACTTTAATGCAAACAGTTTACAAACTAAACTCATGCATCCAAAGGTCCTTCGCACATATTCTCACATCTGAAATGTCTAATTTACCCTTTTTTAAAATCATATCCCATTAATAATGGTCAACTGCCATTTAATTGGCCACGATTAATGGAATCCCATTAATGAAATTTTCAAATAAATTCTAAAAGTAAATTTCAAAATAACGCAAATAAATTTAAAAAAATACAATAATTTCAAAAAACGTAATAAATTAAAAAAAGCAATAAATGTCAAAAGAACGCAGATAAATTTAAAAAGATACAAATAAGTTTCAAAAGATCCAAATAAATTTCAAAAAATGTAAATAAATTTTAAAAGACTCAAATGAATCTCAAAAGATCCAAAGAAAATTCAAAAAATGCAAATAAATTTCAAAAGATGCAAATGAATTTCAAAATACGCAAATAAAATTAAAAAACGCAAACATATTTGCTAAAACTAAGATAAATCACTATTCCAAGTTTCTGAAAAATTTGCCAAAAACTCAAGTATGTTTGCCAAAACTCAATTAAATTTATTTCAAAAAACGCAAATAAATTTGAAAAGACACAAATAAATTTCAAAAGACACAAATAAAATTAAAAAACGCAAATAGATTTCAAAAAACGTAAATATATTTACTAAAAAACTCAGATAAATTTTTAACAAAAATTCAAATAAAGTTGCCAAAAACACAGAGAAATATGACAGAAGACAGATAAATTTGACAAAAACTCATATAAATTTTACAAAAACTCAGATAAATTTGACAAAGGAGATAAATTTACATGGATTGGGTTAGCCTGACGTGACCCGACCTAGACCTGGAACAAAAGACCCAGAGAACTGGATTGTCTTCTTCACGTTCTGGTTCTGGAATCAGAACTAGAACCAGTGCTCTTCCTCCTTCGGCCGCGACAGGGCACGGCAAAAGCAGGCGAGGCTTCTCCAGAATCTTTAAACGACGACGGTAAGAGTCTTCTTCCTTGGTGACGTGCAATCCGGTAGACCCAAGAATCATCTCGTCTCTATTCTTCTTCTTCACTTGAAACAGAACCCAGCTCTGGATTGCGTCTGGGATCTTCTTCCTCTCCGACCACGCAGGCTGTGGCGGATTAGACTTTCTGTCACAACAAGAACCTTCTTCTCCTGCACAGATTCCGTCGATCAGATTTGCTCCTGCAAACTGATCCAGAACCCTGGAACGATCCCTTCATTTCTTTGCAATCTGTGTGGCCCACCGAGATCAGAATCAATCTCTTCTGTGATACCAATTTGTTTAGGAAGGAGGGAGGAAATAAGAACGAGAGGATTTAGAAAGGAGGGAGGAGAGAAGATTTGAAAATTTAAAATTTAAAATTTTATGTCTAAAACGGTTGAAAGGGCAAATTAGTCCTGAAATATGTGATCGTGTGGACGTAGGGACCTCTGGCTGCAAATTGTCTAGTTGATTGGACCAAAGCCCTTAAACAGAATTTATGTGGATAAGAGGTTGGATACATTTCACTTTAGAGAACTTTCGCTAATTATACCTAAAACAAAATGAGTAAGCCCAACAATTTGAGTCGCACAACTTTTTTTTAATAAGCGGGTCCACAAGCAGTTCCACTCGTTCCATGAGCCAGTGAGACACTCGTCAAGCTATAAATAGATAAAACGAGTTTGACACGTTTCCGACTAAGAATGGCTGGCCCACTCATTTGATCCAACCAAATCCCGACCGCCCACCGATTTCCCATTTCCGTCTTCCCTGCGTGACAGAATCCTGGGCATTGCAGAAATAAACGAAAACTACTGCTATAAAAGCCCGCCAGTCACAGAGCAACATCAACACAGGGCAGCAAGATTCGTGCTTCTCCGTTCACATCTCCCTCTCCCATCCAATTTCCTCGCTTTCCGAGCCCTTCGATTGCTTCTGCTTCAGAACCAAACAAAAAAAAAAAAAAAACCCGGCTCGCTTCCAAACCCTAACTCTCATCTGCCATATACACTGGTAAGAAAATAAGGTGTCTCGATCAGATCACTCTCAAGAATCTGCACTGGACTCACCAGATCTGGATTGCTGAGACCAGACTGCATAAAGGCCTGGTTATTTTTGGTGATTTGTTGGATCCAGTGCAGTGACCGACACCGGATCGAGTTTCTTCCTCGGTTTTCGATAGGTATTTGGGCGGAAATTGGTGATCTTATGGCTTATTCGCTCAAATTTCTAATCTTTTGAGTGGATTAGGGCTTGAAACGGTGAATTCTGTTGAATGTAGTGATCTTAGGGTTTTTTTTTTTGGGTGTTGGATTGATACGTAGGTGTTTCTTGCTCGAATTTGATTTTTTCCCTGGCTTTTCGTAACTGAATTGTTCCTGATCCCTGAATTTCTATGGCAGAGGGAGAATTTGAGCAGATTAGGCGTGAGCAGAAAGATTTCAGGGTTTTAAAGCACCTTATCGGCAGCTACATGTCTTTTCTTCTCAGATTTTCTGGATCTCCCTGTGTTTTTTTCAGCGGATCTTGAGTTCAATCTTTGCATTCTGTGATAAATAGTGAATTAGGGTGCGAACCCTGGTGTTCTAGTCGAATGCAGTGGTACTTGAGATTTTGATGTTGGATTGATGGAGGTAGGTGCGTGTGAATTCCATTTGAAATGGGGGGATTTTGAGTAGATTACGTCCAGGTTTGGTGAACTATCTTGATCTTCTAGTGATTTTGGTGTTTTAAGCAGATCTGTACTCATTTTTTCTGGTTCCTTTGGAATTGGTTGATTGGTGTTTGAAATATTCAGGAATTGCTTATTCATATTGTATTTGCATTCATTTTGGGTACTGGATCTTGATCTCTGCAGCACAGTGTGTGGTGCCTGGTAGGTTAGAGTGATAAAGAGTGGAACTTTGGTGAATTCCCATTCAGTTCTTGATTTATACAGGCCAGGTTGGTTCTGTCTCTGCATCTTCTTAAGGTTGTGACAGTCAATACTACTTGGATATCTTGATCAGCAGGTTGAAGTGGGGTTTTGCATAAGCAATTCTTTCCCTTGAATGCTTTGAGCTGGTAAGCAAGAAAGGCCTTTTCACTTCTTACAAAAATGAACTACGACAAGACTGTAATTGCAATTATGGTTATGTGCATTTAGAGTGAATGGGTTGTCCTTCTCGGCCAAAGGAAGTTTGGATTCCTCTGGCCTGATCTGACCGAAGGACAGAAGGGGAAGGAATTTGTTTGGACCACCATTCTGTCTGTGATCTTTAGAGGTTTTCGATTTCTGTTTTTTATGGTCATTAGAAGTCTTAGGTGCTTTTGTTTACATTTGCTCAAATGTGGTCATTGAGAGATTATTTATGAATTCTGGCCGTCCATTGCTACTATCTTCTTCTGTATCGGATCCTTCATCTGTGGTATCGCCTCCTCCCCCAAATGTTGCCTCTTTTGGGTGTCTCTGTCACACTGCTTCGTGTTCCTCTTCAAGTTGTGGTGAAGCTCAAAGTCACTCGATAGATGTAAACGACGACGATGCCATATCTGTTAATCAGAATATTACAGAAGATTCTGTTTCCACAGTAACTACAAGAGGTTACCAATCAGCTGAGTCCCAGTTCTATCAACGGTCTCCACTGGAATGCCCCCCACAAGAAGGGAGACAACACTTATCCTGGGGTGCTATGGAGCTGCAGCAAAATCCAGCAACGCTTGAAATTTCTGGGACTCCTTTGGGGCAGGAAAAGTTAAACAAATCTCAGCGGGTCCGCTACAAGAGCACGCAGTTTGAAGATGTTTTTTCTTCCGAAGCGAATCCAAGGTTAATTTATATTAATGATCCAAGGAGGACAAATGATAAGTATGAGTTCACAGGGAATGAGATCCGAACCAGCAAGTACACTGTAATCACTTTTCTGCCAAAAAATCTGTTTATCCAATTCCATAGGGTGGCATATTTATATTTCTTAGCAATAGCTGCTCTGAACCAGCTTCCACCTCTTGCTGTATTTGGAAGAACTGTGTCTCTTTTTCCACTTCTCTTTGTACTTGTGGTTACAGCCATTAAAGATGGCTATGAAGATTGGCGGAGGCACAGATCTGACCAGAAAGAAAACAATCGAGAGGCCCGTGTGCTTCAATCTGGGCAGTTCATTATGAAGAAATGGAAAAAGATATGTGCTGGTGAAGTTGTGAGAATATGCGCTGATGAAACAATCCCATGTGACATGGTTTTGTTGGGGACGAGTGATCCAAGTGGAATTGCATATGTTCAGACTATGAACCTGGATGGTGAGTCAAACTTGAAGACAAGATATGCTAGGCAGGAAACACAGGAAACAGTATCAGCAACTGTTGAAGGAGGGGCGCTTTTAGGGCTTATCAGATGTGAGCAACCCAATAGAAATATCTACGAATTTACTGCCAACATGGAATTCAATGGCTATAGAGTACCTCTCAGCCAATCAAACATCGTTTTGCGTGGGTGCCAGCTCAAGAATACGGATTGGGTTGTCGGTGTTGTGGTATATGCGGGTCAGGAAACGAAAGCGATGTTGAACAGTGCAGTTTCTCCCTCTAAAAGAAGCAGATTGGAAACTTACATGAATCGGGAGACCCTGTGGTTGTCGGTTTTTCTCTTTGTTATGTGTTCAATAGTGGCAGTTGGCATGGGCCTTTGGCTCAAACGCCATGGGCATCAGCTTGACACACTGCCTTATTACAGGAAGATTTATTTCACAGATGGATCAGATAATGGGAAGGAGTACAAGTATTACGGGATTGTAATGGAGATATTTTTCTCATTTTTGAGTTCTGTAATTATTTTTCAGATTATGATACCAATATCTCTGTATATTACAATGGAGTTGGTTAGGTTGGGGCAATCATACTTCATGATTGAGGATGCGGAAATGTATGATGCTAGTTCTGATTCAAGGTTTCAGTGCAGATCCTTGAATATTAATGAGGATCTGGGTCAGATTCGGTATGTTTTTTCAGATAAGACAGGGACACTGACTGAGAACAAGATGGAGTTCCAGAAAGCCAGTGTGTATGGGAAGAGTTATGGAAAATCCTTGCACATGACAGATCATCCAATGAAGGAATTAGGCATTGCAGGTATGTTCATCCTTTTCAGTGGGCCTTGCTGTAGCATGAATTTGTTGACTTGAACTATTGATTTTAGCCCCTTTGAACGCATGGTAGCATGTCAATAAGTGATGAATATAATTTCTTTTGCTAGCTTGTTATGTACTTGTGTTGCTGCCAAAACTTTGTGAACTTTGGACCCATCGTTTACAATGACTACTTGTCCCATTTTATACTTGTGATTTATGTTATATTAAAATGATTAACTGCTGTTTGTAGTTTTTGCATTTTGCATCTTAGTGGATTTGATCTGCTAAAGTTGTCAACAGTGGGTCCTACTATACAGGAAATGGAGTTCATTACTATTCATCATCGTCATAGCCTTTTTTGCCATGTTTCTTCACAAGAATCCCAAAATTCCTTTTTTGCCATGTTGTCAACAGTGGGTCCTACTATACTGGAAATGGAATTCCAACCCCTTTGCTTTTTGGTGGAATTTTTGGATGCTCAAGTACAGAGGGAGATTTAGAAATTCCACCATGTTGGAGAATTCAAAAATTCTCCTGACAGGGATTCCTTGATTTCTAGTAAAGGAACAGGCCCTTGAAGAATTCAAAGAATTTGTGTCTAGGGAATTTACAAATTCCCGAAAGGCTGCCCCCCTAGGTGGAATACCTAAATCCTCTTCTTGGGTGGAGGATTTGCAAATGCCCATGAGGTTGGAATTCTGAAAATCCAAAGGTTAAATGAGACTTTTCAAGTGGCTGGAATTTGGAGTCCTTGCAAAGAAATATGGCATTTTCAAATGCCAAAGGGACAACCATCCCATCATGTCGCTGAATTCCCAGTATCACAAATTCTCGTCAGGAATTCTTTCGGAGAAACTTGCCCTAAATGTTTTTGATTTTCTGGTAGCTAAAATCTTGCATATCACCATAATTGCTTTATCATATCAGAGCTTTTCTGCATCAGAGCCAAGGACATAGGAAATGGAGTTATAAATCTATTATCTTGGCACGCGACCTTAAATGTTTTTGATTTGCCAGTAAAATCTTGCATATCACCATAATTGCTTTTTTTTTTTATCATCATCAGAGCCTTTCTGCATCAATCTGAAGATATAAAATGGAGTTATAGAGCTCTAATCTTGACATATCACCTTAAATATTTATGATTTGCTAGTAACTAAAATCTTGCATATCACCGTAATTGCTTCTTATTTTCCAGAGATTGTCCATGGGAAATGTTCCGGCCATTTCCTTAGTGTGGTGTAGGCACCAAATTTGTTTATTGTTCATCTTATCATGCACATGAATATTACAAATGAAAAAACAAAAACCCAAAAAGAACTGGCTGGATCAAACTTGACATAGTGTTCTTTGCAGGTCTCCGCAGAGAATGGTTTCTCATAATCATTTCATCATTGTCGTTGTAGTATTAATGTCTTCGTATCCATAACACCGAGTCTTTGAAATGCCCTTCTTCAATGCAAATCCTTGTTAATGGGGATTTTCTTGCTTTTTTGTATTTGTAGATGTGGTGGACTTGTTCTTGGCATCAAATTGATAAGGGTGTCATCAACTTTGTAATTGAAATTACCTTTTAGAAAGGCCATGTAGCATATGATATTTTGAAGATTGAACTCCTTTAATGAGGGCTGCAAGACCTCTGCAACGTGAGCTACTTGTGAGTAGACATGTCTCTCTTCTACATAGTCTGGATGGGGGATTGAGGGGGAAAATGGAGTTTGTTCATTTTTATCTACCTGGGGACTTTACTTTCAAATATTTTAGTAATGATCTTTCATGTTTGTTTTAGTGATCTAGAGTGGAGTTTGATCGTTTTGTTTCATGTGATTATGCATCTAGATGAGCTAGAGGATTTTGATTTGTACATTTCAAGATGAGGCATTGATTTGATTGATTGATGTTAGAGTGATGATTGTGCTATTAGGGTTTAGAGAGCTATATATGGTCCGACAAATGTCTTCAGACAAGGACCAAAGGATAAGAATGTTGAAGGTGTAAGGAACTCAAAGCTTTTGTGCGTTTAAGATCAATCTTTTTTTTTGGGGGGGGGGGGGAGGGGGGAGGGGGAGATCCTAGTTGTCAATATCGGGTCCTTTTAGTTGAAGTGGCCGAAAATATTCATTTTGTTCACAGGATCGCAATGATTACCCCTTCCAAGATTTCGGTCGGGGATTTGATCTTGTTAGGCCAAGATTCTCGATTTGGTTTCAAGTATGGAAATTATGGTTGAAACTTGACAAATGTGAGGATTTCCCCCCCTCTAGTTGGTTTGATCAATATGCCCTCCGTAAAGGCTGAGCATATATATGTTCCTTCTGGTCTTTTTTGATTCAAACGTAAGTACTTTTAGCTCTTTTAAGGCCTTACGCATGAAGTTGTTCCATTTGTTTTGCTGATTCTTTGGCCTACTTCTTCATTTGGGTCAAAGAGACTACTGCTTTCAAAGCTTATCTAATGAAGTTGTTTCATATGAAAGGCTTGGGCCGTCCTTCCTATTTCCTTGGGCTTCAATTTTCTAGATCCTCGAGTGACATATTTTTCCATCAAAAGAAATATACTGAGGACATAATCACTGTGGCTCATTTAACTTACAAACAGACTTCTGATACTCCCTTGGAATTGAATATTTATTCAAGTACAATCACTCTGAAGGCTCTCCACTTTTGATTGGAAATTGTATTTATCTTACTATGACCAGACTTGATGTTGCGTATGTTGTATGATGTGGAACGGTGGTCAATGCGGGGCCAGCAGGGAAATTGGAGGGATAGGGGAATAATGATGCAGGCCAGACTACTGGGCCATTGAAAGTATACTCCAGAAGGCCCAAAGCCCACAAGGCCCAGCAGTAAAGAAGGATTCAAACGGCAGTTTTCCATTTTCAATAGAATTCTAGAATCAGTAGATTTCTTTATATACTTTGATTAGGAAGTTTTTAATTTCAAAGTTTCTTAGAATTAGAAGTTCTTATTAGAGATTGATTACTAAAATTGTGATTACCACTCTATTATATATAGGATGTAATCCCTTCTCTTGGGATATACAGAAATTAATGAAATTCAGAGTGCCCTCAAACGTGAGTTTTCTCTTCTTGTCTTTGGTGTGAGACCTAGACACCCTATCCTAAGCCATTTGGCTTAGAGAATAGCCCGTTGGCTACCTCCTTCGTTCCCTGCGCTGCTTCAATTGGTATCAGAGAGGAGATTCGTTCCAGATCGCCGGTTCCGATCGCCGATCGAGGTAATCCCATATCACCGTTCCTAATTTCTTTTCTGTCAATTCATCATCTTCATCATCGACCCACATCATTGACCCACACCCTAAGAGCCACAACCCCGATCGCATTTCCCTGTCCCTGCGCCACCACCATACCCATCGTCCATCCACTCTGTCCAGCCCCTGCACCGACGTCGCCGGAGGCCATCTTCCTTTCTCTCTTTAAGCAGCAATGAAGAGGGTTTGAAACAAAACCCCTTTTCTCTTCTTCTGCGCACGGACCACGAGGCAGACGGCCTTTTTTGAGTCAACTATCGGCCCATAGGCCCTCTTCTCCTTACGGGCCGTAGTTCGGGTCGAGTTCGGCCCGTCAGCAACAGCAAGCAAAAAAAAAAAAAAAAAGAGCAGCAAGTCAGCATGTCTACCCGCACCGGAGCTACATTCAGAGGCAAATTCACAGACCGCCAGCGTGATACCTACATCATGGAATTAATGGACAGAATGGATAGAGTTGAAGAACGTCTTCGGAATACGCTCCTTCCGGGCACAACCGAAACACTGGCAACCCAGGACCTTCCACCAACAAAGATGGTAGTAAGGCACCAGGGGGAAGCAACCAACATGCAGATGTAGAAGCTTCTATCAATAATGAACCGCAGGAAACTTGTCGGCAATTTATGGAGCGTATTATGGAGGAAACTGACTATGGAGATCATCATGGCCGACGAGATGACATCACCAAAAAGGTACGTGTTGATGTTTCTGATTTTTTTGGACGCATGGATGTGAAAGTCTTCACCGACTGGATTACAGCCATTGAAGATTATTTTGAATGGTACAATATGGACGAAGAAAAACGCGTTTCCTTTGTCAAGATGAAGATGAAGGGTGCAGCACGCGTTTGGTGGCGGAGTATTGATGCCAGAAATGCTAATTATGGGAGACGTCCAATAAGTACATGGGAGGAGATGAAACAGAAACTTGAAGATAAATATCTACCAGTTGACTATCTTGATTCCCTCTATGATCAACTAGTTGATTGTCGATAAGGATCCTCCAATGTAGATGATTTCACAAAAAGGTTTCATGACCTCATGGTGCGATGCAAAGTGCCTGAAACTGATCGACAGGCTATCACCAAATACAAGAAAGGACTGCGTCAAGAGATCCAAAGGGAATTGACTACTCACACCTTTTACAGCATTGGAGAAGTTCATTGCTTGGCACTCCGCGTCGAAGAACAGTTGCGCTACCCATATTCAAGGCGTTTTGGTGAACCTATGCAAAGGAGGACCTCCGATACAACTTCTCAGCGGGTTGCTCCAGCGCAACACTCAACCCGACAACCTCCTACACAAATTTCTAGCAGGCAAACCCCTCCTCAGGCTCAATCAAGGACTGCAGATGTTGCCAACAAAGGAAAGAATGCTGTCAATCCTTCACGCTCAAAGAAGGACATCGATTGCTTTCGATGCAAAGGCAATGGACACTATGCTTCTGAATGTCCAGGATCAAAGAATCTTCACTATGCACATAATGAAGAAGAGGGCTATGATTCCGAGCCTGTTGATGAAGAAATAGAAGTTGAATCACCATATGAAGAGCAAGAACCTCCACCCGAACAAGGAGATCATTCCTTCTATCAAGTTGAAACCGAAGGACGAACATTGTTCATTCGTCGTCTCTTCATTACCATTGAGGAAGAAGCTGAAGATTGGAGGCGAACTACCATATTTCGCTCTATGGCAAAATGCCGTGACAGATTGTGTAATCTAGTCATAGATGGAGGAAGCGAGATGAATGTGATCTCCCAAGAAGTAATTGACAAGTTGAAGCTTCCAACAGAAAAACACCCGAAGCCTTACAAGGTCTCTTGGGTGAATGATTCAGCCATTCCAGTCACCTAGCGGTGCCAGGTAACATTCCGAATCGGTGGTTATACAGATTCTATTTGGTGTGATATGATCCCTATGAATGTTACTCATATTCTATTAGGAAGGCCTTGGCTTTTTGATAACGAAGTCCAAAGTGATGGAGAAAAGAACACCCATACTTTTAAGTATAAAGGACACAAGGTTACTCTCCTTCCACTTAAGCCTCCTACTGCCCCGGCAAAGCAATCACCATCAGTTCCTGCCAAACAAACTGCTTCAAAACCAAGTTCTCGCATCCTTTCAATGCGGAAATTTGAAGAAGAAAGTAAAGAGAAAGGAGTTGTTTATGCCCTTATCCCACAAGAATTCAAAGAGGCTGAAGATAAGAAGGCAAGTTCTACACCACCAGAAATCAAGTCATTGTTGCATGATTTTAAAGACTTGATTCCAGCAGAGCTTCCAAAAGAGCTACCGCCTATGAGAAACGTCCAGCATGCAATTGATCTGGTCCCCAGCTCATCGCTTCCAAACTTACCTGCTTATCGCATGAGTCCTACAGAACACGCAGAATTAAAAAAGGCAAGTTGAAGACCTACTCCAGAAAGGCTACATTCGCGAAAGCCTGAGTCCTTGTGCGGTACCAGCCCTTTTAACACCCAAGAAAGATGGTTCTTGGAGAATGTGTGTCGACAGTCGAGCAATCAACAAAATTACCATTAAATATCGGTTTCTGATACCACGGATAGATGATATGCTTGATATGATGACCGGATCTTCCGTCTTCTCCAAAATTGATCTTAGAAGCGGGTATCATCAAATCCGTGTTCGAGCAGGAGATGAATGGAAGACAGCTTTCAAAACTAAAGATGGATTATACGAATGGTTAGTCATGCCGTTTGGTTTATCCAATGCTCCCAGCACTTTTATGAGAGTTATGACACAGCTTCTACGGCCCTTCCTTGGTAAATTCGTTGTTGTGTATTTCGACGACATTTTGATCTTCAACAAGAACAAGGCTGCACATCTTGATCACCTCAGGTATGTGATGCGTGCACTTCGTAAAGATAAGTTTTACATTAATTTGAAGAAGTGTACATTCTTAAAGTCCCAAAGTTCTATTCTTAGGATTTGTTGTTTCGGCCCAAGGAGTAGAAGCTGATCCAGAGAAGATCAATGCAATCGTTGATTGGCCCCTTCCTAAAACTATCAATGAAGTAAGGAGTTTTCACGGCTTGGCCACTTTTTATAGGAGATTCATTCGCAATTTCAGCACCATTATGACTCCTATAACTGATTGCATGAAGAAAGGTGACTTCACTTGGACTAAGGTAGCCACTCGTGCTTTTCAACAAATCAAGCAGAAAATGATGGAGGCACCAGTTTTGAAACTTCCAGATTTTGATAAAGTCTTTGAAGTCAGTTGTGATGCTTCGCAAGTTGGTGTTGGCGGCGTCTTAAGTCAAGATGGTCACCTAGTTGCTTACTTTAGCGAGAAATTGAATGACTCTCGCAAGAAGTATTCGCCATATGATTTGGAATATTATGCAGTTGTCCAAGCTCTTCGTCATTGGTGTCACTATTTGATCGGGAAAGAATTTGTGTTATACTCCGATCATGAAGCATTACTGCATCTGAACTCGCAGAAGAAGATGAGCGCTAATCGTGTCAAATGGAGCGCCTATCTGTAGGAATTCACATTTGTATTGCGCCATAAGTCAGGAGCGGAAAACAAGGTTGCAGATGCTTTAAGCCGTCGTTCCCACCTGCTCACGACTATTTCCGTCACCGTCCCAGGCTTCGAAGAAATTCGCATAGAATATCCTGATGATCATGACTTTGGCCGCATCTATAAAGATCTTCTTAATGGTGAGTTCTCTAACCATCCAAAGTTTTCTATCATTGATGGTTATTTGTTTCGTGGCAATCAATTATGTTTACCAGCTACTTCCATCTGCGAGTTTGTCCTCCGAGAGTTGCATGGAGGTGGATGTAGTGGACATCTTGGGCGAGATAAGACTTTGGCACTTGTGGAAGACCGCTTCTTTTGGCCCCGCCTGAAGACAGATGTTGCTCGAACTTGTGAACTATGCAGGGTATGCCAGCTCGCCAAGGGACAAAAGAAGAATACAGGATTATATCAGCCCCTTCCTATTCCACACGCGCCTTGGCAAGATCTGAGCATGGATTTTGTCTTGGGCTTACCAAAGACTGCAAGAAGGGTAGAATCTATTTTTGTTGTGGTTGACAGGTTCTCCAAAATGGCACACTTTATTCCGTGTTCGACCACAGCAGATGCAAGAAAAGTTGCCACACTTTTCTTCAAAGAGATTGTTCGTCTTCATGGCCTACCAAAGACTATAGTATCCGACATAGATACTAAGTTCATGAGCTTCTTCTGGAAAACTTTGTGGCATATGATGAAGACCAAGCTCCAGTACTCCAGTGCTTACCATCCTCAGACTGATGGTCAGACTGAGGTCGTCAACCGCAGCTTAGGTAACCTTCTTCGATGTCTTGTTGGAGAACACATTGCCTCATGGGATCTTATTTTACCCATGGCGGAGTTTGCCTATAATAACTCTGTCAACAGATCCACTGGAAGATCTTCATTTGAAGTTGTCATTGGCATTCAGCCCCGTCTTCCGATTTACCTCAGTCCTTTACCAGCTGAAGCCAGGCCTAGCCAAGAAGCTGAACAATTTGCCCAACATATGAAGCAAGTTCATGATGAGGTCCGTCAGCAGATTGCCAAAAGTAATGACACTTACAAGCAGCATGTGGACACTCGTAGGTGCCATGTTGCATTTCAAGGAGACATGGTCATGGTGCGAATCACACCCGAACGGTTTCCTACAGGCACTTATAAAAAGCTCTATCCCCGAAGTGCAGGTCCGTTCAAAATTTTGAAGAAAATCAGCTCCAATGCTTATGTGCTCGATCTTCCGCCGGACATGACTATCAGTTCTACATTTAATGTCGAAGATCTCACAATTTATCATGGGCATTATCAGGATGAGTCCTTTGAAGAACAAGATATCCGACTTCCCATCGCTCCGGCTCCTCGCGAAGACATTGAAGATGTCTATGATGATCAGATAGTGTCTACAAAGACTGGCGGATATCACAAGTTTTTGGTCAAGTGGAAAGGAAAGCCATTTTCTGAAGCTACATGGATCACCGCCACAAATTTTCAGCGACTCAACCCGGACTTGTACGAGAGGTACCAAGCTGATAACTCGCCGGAGTCGAGTTTCTCCAAGCCGGGGAGAGCTGATGCAGGCCAGACTACTGGGCCATTGAAAGTATACTCCAAAAGGCCCAAAGCCCACAAGGCCCAGCTGTAAAGAAGAATTCAAACGGCAGTTTTCCATTTTCAATAGAATTCTAGAATCAGTAGATATCTTTATATACTTTGATTAGGAAGTTTTAATTTCAAAGTTTCTTAGAATTAGAAGTTCTTATTAGAGAATGATTACTAAAATTGTGATTACCACTCTATTATATATAGGATGTAATCCCTTCTCTTGGGATATATAGAAATTAATGAAATTCAGAGTGCCCTCAAACATGAGTTTTCTCTTCTTGTCTTTGGTGTGAGACCTAGACACCCTATCCTAAGCCATTTGGCTTGGAGAATAGCCCGTTGGCTACCTCTTTCGTTCCCTGCGCTGCTTCAAATAGGTCAGATTCACTCTTGAAGTGGATAGGCCTCACGCTAGTCCTTTTATGTGAAGGGGAAGAAAGAGCAAAACACTCAAATCTGTTTTCATTAATCATAGTCTGAAGCCAAAGAGGCATTACAATGCTTTAAGTAGGCAAAAACATAACCCTAAGGGCCCGTTTGTCACTTTACTAGATTAGTAAAAGTCAATTAAACCCTCCATTTTGCAGACAAGGGGTCACATCAGTACCACTTTAATTCAAAATTTCCTTCATCTTTTCTCCACTAAAAGACAAAAAAGCAACCTCCTTTCTCCACTAAAAGACAAAAAAGCTCCACTTTCTTATACAAAAAGTAAAAAAAATCTCATACCAAACAACTAAAAATAAAACACCATCATAACCCCATTATATTTTATTCTCTCTTGATTTGATGTTTTACTAATTACTACACTTTATCTTACATGTAAAATTACCAAATGGGCCCTAACGGCCTATTTGTTTCTATAGTTTAAGGGTCAAATCAAGAGAAAAAGAAAGTGAAGGGAGTTGAGAGTAAAATAACCTTTTTCCATCATTTTGTACCTTTTAAGAATAGTTTTTTTTTTTTTTTTTTTTGTCATTTTGTGCCTTTTAAGAGTACCATTTTTTGTCATTTTGAGCATTTTAAGAGTAGCTTTATTTATTTATTTATTTATTTATTTCATTTTGTGCTTTTACTCCCAACTCCTTCCTATTCCTTTTTCTCTTGGTTTGACCCTTAATTTTATTTCATTCCACTCCACACTACAAACAAACAGGCCCTAAAGTTAATCTCAACCATCTAAACATTTCTACAGTTGAGATTAAAAAATGTTAACTGAAATAAATTAAGAAACATGACCCATAAAACAACTCTGGATAAAATAAAATTAAACATTACTAAATGGGTTGGGCCCGTAGGACTGGTCGACCCACATATCATGGGTTTGTCTTGCATCACTGTACAACTAGTTAGTCAATTTGTATATGATCCTCACCATCCTCATCTCAATGTTGTGGATTGTATCATTTGGTATCTTCGTGGAACAGTTGACAACGGCCTCTTCTACTCTTACCCTTCTCCCCTTCAACTTATTGCTTATGCTGATGTGGATTAGGCTTGCTACCTAGATGCTAGATGATCTGCTATAAGGCGGTGTATGTTCCTAGGACCGTCTCTCATGTCTTGGAAGGGTAAAAAGCAGAAAACAATTTATAAATCCTCTTTTGAAGCTGAGTACCGTGCAATGCCTTCTATCACTAGTGAGATTGTCTAGCTTCGGATACTATTGACAGACTTAAGTATTTTCCTTTGTACATCTACTACTCTACATGCTGACAACACTTGTTCAATTCAATCCAGATTGCTACCAATCTTGCATTTCATGAATGAATAAAGATATTGAAGTTGATTGTTACTTCATTAGGACTTTCTTTCTATAGGAGTAGATCATTCTTCGTCATACCCAGTACATATTCAACTACCAATTTCCTTCACAAAGGGTTAAATAAGAGCACATGGAATTGCTAGTTTGGACTTCTGCACATCAATTGGGGGTTCTGTGTTGGTGATGCAGCTTTGGATCCTCAATCGGTAAAATGGACCAATCTTCCAAGGGCTTTGGATTCCAATGCTAGGGCACACTCAAGATCATGCCTGACCCATGGTTTGGCCTGCATCAGTTGGGGGTTGAAGATTAGAGTCCTATGCTTTTGTGGAGCACCATACCCACTGTAGGACCACCTCTAATGCGGAGCGGGGTACCAGGTGTGGGGTGGGTAGAGATGGACTGTGGAAAGGATAGGTCAGGCGAAAGCCTGGAAATTGGCCTCACGCTAAACTCCCCATTGCGGGCGAGAAAGAAGAAATAACTTTGGAAGAACCAAAATCACTAGAGCAACTTTTCGATAATCATCAATTGTCTAGCCAAGGAGGCACTATAATGATTAGATAGGAGAAAACATTACCCTATACTACTTTGGACCATCCGAACACATTGATGGCCTGAATTAAAACATCCAACATGAACCATAAAATAGCATAAAAAAAGTAATGAGCTAAAACATGAAAATAGATGGGCTGACCCAATTGGCGGGTTGACCCATGGGGGACAATGGGTCTATCTTGCATCAACTTCCAATTTGGTATCAGAGCTTTATAGGCGCAGCCCCGGATCCGCGATTGAAACAATAGATCAATCTCTCGAGGGACTGATTCAATCCAACGATGGATTCCAGCCATAAGGCACTAGTAAAACCATAAAACACACCATAATTGAAGGGAAACTCAAGAAATCTTTGATTAATTGGGATAAGCATGCCTAATTACAATGAAGTGCTCAACTATATATAAAGTAGTACCTCTCAGCCACTAGGACTTCTAAATAGAAAGCTTCTAATCCTAATCAAACAATAAAATTAGAAATAGTCCCCTAATCAAACAAGGAAATAGGAATAGGATAAAATTAGAATGCCATAGTAGCTCTTAGTCAATTGGGCCTGTGGACTGAACGCAAAGAACTAGATTGGCATCTGGGTCCATCATGTGGGCCCAGGGGCTTTCTTGGGCTTCCGTACTGCATCAAGTATTTCCTTTTTGGCTATCATATGGGTTATATGGAAAGAAACATATTTGAGGTGTTTTAAGGTAAATCTTCACGTGTTGAAGCATTCCTGGAAAAGGTGAAATTCTACGTGGTGTTGTGGCTCCCATTTCTAGATTTCCCTGTGTCATCTATCTTATGGGGTTTGCGAGTGGCTCTTTCTTACTCTTTCAAGCCTAAGAACCACTTTAGATAGTCTACGCCACCATTGGGGCTCTACAAATTTAATTTTGATGGGAGTGCTGTGGGCAACCAGTGCTTGGCAGGTTTGGGAGGAATTATTTTAGATGGGAAAGGGCTGAATGTTTTATCTTTTACAGGCCCAGTTGGCATCTGCTCTATAGATAAGGTGGAGCTGTAGGCTTTGAGAACAGGCCTTTGGGAGGTTTGTCGCAGGAATATGAAGCAGATTCTTGTAAAGGTAATTATTCCCTCTGGGTCATAAGATGGGCCGTGAGTTCTTGTAGAGTGCTGTGGTGTTATTTGGACGAGGTTGAGGAAGTTTTTTGATTGGAAAAAATGTCAGAGGCTTCTTTCCATCTTGTTCAGAGAAGTGCCAATTCCACAGCTGGTCTTTTCATGAAGGAGGGTGCCCACTATTAAGAGTTTGGAATTTGATTTAAACATTTTTCCTCCTTTATGAGATTGTATTTTTTCTTTCCTTTTGTTTGGGTGTGCTACTGTTTTGCGTTTGGGCTCTTTTAGGTGACGTTTCAATATAGAGTCGTTGTACTGTTTAGCTTCTTTAATGAAATCCAGTTGAAAAAAACCCTGCATCTAGGGAACCCTATTGTTTCTCTCTCCCTCTTTCTCTCTCCAAGAAGTTTTGGTGATTTTTCTTTCTACAGGAATCAATTTGTTCTTGTCCATAATCTGTATGTTTGATGTTGAAAAGATGAGCATTTGCATTCAGTGGGTGCTTTTCAAATGACAGTTGAATTTCTTCTTCTTAACAACTTTTTTTTTTTTTTTGGATTTGTGCCACAGAAATGTCACAAGGTCGGAGATGGAAGCTTAAGTCAGAAATAAATGTAGACGTTGATCTTCTAAACTTGTTGCATAAAGAAGTAGCTGGAAGTGAAAGGATTGCTGCCCATGAATTTTTCCTTACTTTGGCAGCCTGTAATACTGTGATTCCGATAGTTGTTCGATCATCTAGTTGTGCTGATGGTGAATTACATGAAGATGTGGGGGCCATTGATTATCAGGGTGAATCTCCTGATGAGCAAGCTTTAGTTGCTGCCGCTTCTGCTTATGGCTACACTCTTCTTGAGCGCACATCTGGGCACATTGTGGTTGATGTCTTTGGTGAGCGACTAAGGTAGAGTTCGTTTGTTTGTTCTAACTACAAAAATAAGTTTCTCACGATGTTTAGTTGGATTAATGCAAAATGTGTCACATGGTTGTGTACTTAATAGTGCCTGTTTAATTGTCTTGATACCTGTAATCTTTCCTTTAGTTTTTTTGAAGCTAAAACTGATTCACATTTAATACAGGTTGGAGCTGCTGGGTCTGCATGAGTTTGATAGTGTGCGCAAAAGAATGTCTGTTGTTATTCGATTTCCCAATAATGAAGTAAAGGTTCTAGTTAAAGGTGCTGATACTTCAATGTTTAATATTATGGAGAAATTGACAGAAAATTCTGGCCACAAAGATGCTACTTATTTTAACATAAGACAGGCAACACAGAATCATTTGACTGAATATTCATTACAAGGCCTACGAACCCTTGTTGTTGCTGCAAGGGATCTTAGTGATGCACAACTTGAGGAGTGGCAGTGCATATATGAAGAGGCAAGCACTTCATTAACTGATAGATCAGCAAAGCTTCGCCAGACAGCAGCTCTCATTGAGTGTAATTTGACTCTTCTTGGGGCTACTGGAATTGAAGACAAGTTGCAAGATGGTGTACCAGAAGCCATAGAGTCCCTTCGGCAAGCAGGAATCAAAGTCTGGGTTCTTACTGGAGATAAACAAGAGACTGCAATTTCAATTGGTCTCTCATGCAAACTCCTTACTCAGAACATGCAGCAAGTTATTATCAATGGTAATTCTGAGGATGAATGCAGGAATCTCTTGGATGATGCTAAAGTCAAATATGGAATAAAACCATCAAAATGCAGAAATAAAAATTTGAAAGGAAAAAGGAATGTTGATAGCGATTATCTCGAGGTTTCTGATGACACTATGGCTTTTAGTGTGTCTGTATCTGAAAATGGGTCACAGGCAGTCGCTCATGTTAAAGGTGTGAATGATGGTTCACAATGGCATGCGGGTAAAGTGGCAAGGACGATAAATGCTCCATTAGCACTCATAATTGATGGAAATAGTCTTGTCTACATCTTAGAGAAGGACCTGGAACCAGAGGCATGACTCTTCCCATGAAAAATCTTATGGAAAGCATTAGCCTTTTTTTTTT
The DNA here is from genome assembly GCA_028538565.1 of Umbellularia californica. Lineage (NCBI taxonomy): Eukaryota > Viridiplantae > Streptophyta > Magnoliopsida > Laurales > Lauraceae > Umbellularia > Umbellularia californica. Next base: position 33,005,076 of record JAPQWN010000005.1, on the reverse strand, counting down.
TGTTTTTCTATACTGCACCGTATCTTTATTTGATTGTTGTATCAGTGTGGATGCATACGCATTGGGGGTCTGAACTTGCTTAATCTTTTAAAATGTTTACTGGAGTATAAATGTGTATGTAAATGGTCTCATCATTGTTTTGATTTATGTTTTCCTGCAGCTTTTTGATCTTGCTACTTCATGTCGGGTTGTACTTTGCTGTCGGGTTGCTCCGCTTCAAAAAGCTGGGATTGTTGATCTAATTAAAAGCAGGACATATGACATGACACTGGCTATTGGTGATGGTGAGTTCAGTATTCTGTGACTCGCTGCTATATATTTGTTATTAAGCATTATTTTCATGTGTTCCAGATTGGGCATTTCTGTTGATGTTCTCTTTAAGTTTAATCAATCTTATTTAAACTTTATTCTTGTCTATACCTTTTTGGTATATACTTTCTGAATTTAGTTGTCGTTTAAACTTGATTGTTGTCATCAGCATGTTTGTTTGCAGTTTCTGAATTTGGTATTCAGATCCCCACAAGACAGTGCCAGGCTAGCCTAGCAATGTCTTTGCAGACAGAGGTCCTTGTATCAGAATGTACTGGGTGTCTTCTGTAGTTGTAAAATGCTTCCCTCTATTGCAAAGGAAAATGTTTTTTCTTTCTTCTCATGTGGTCCCTGTCTTCTTTTCATCCACTGAAAATAATCTTTACAGGGGCTAATGATGTTTCAATGATCCAAATGGCGGATGTTGGTGTTGGCATATGTGGCCAGGAAGGTCGCCAGGCAGTGATGGCATCAGATTTTGCAATGGGACAGTTTCGATTTCTAAAAAGATTACTTCTAGTACATGGGCACTGGAACTATCAGCGTGTTGGCTATTTGGTTTTGTACAACTTCTACCGAAATGCTGTCTTTGTATTGATGCTGTTCTGGTATGTATGCTTTTGAACATGTTATTTCTGAAACATTTTTTCTGTGGTTTCCATATCCTTTTGTTGCATTAAATTTTTTTTTTTTGAAACGGTAACTTGTATTAATAGAATTAAAAGCTTTACAATATAAAAGGACTATACTGGGAAGCGGTTGTGGAGGCCACCGCCCAAAAAGAGAGAAGCTAAAACAAAAAGGAGGCAGACTGCCTCGGGCAAAGAAAGAAAAAGACACATCAAGATGAGATGACTTCCCTCCAATTGAAACACAAAGCATCGAAGGAGAAGTCCCTAAAGTTTGGGAGAATAGACGCCCACCCAGGAGGCTACATTGAATTTCATTTTGATGATTAAGTCTTCTTGGGAGGATGAAGTTCCTTCAAAACATCTGTTTCTCTCTTTCCAGATCGTCCATATGAAGGCAAGGAGAGACAGGCGCCACCACATGATTTTCCCTTTGGAGGAGGAAAGCGGACAGGCCCACTGTTGGAACATCTCAGGGAAGGATTGGGGAATAGCCCAGCTGTAGTTAAACTCCTTGAGGATTGCTAACCAGATAGCTCTTGTCTGCGAATAAGTGATCAACCGATTCCTCGTCAGCTAAGCAGAGGGGGCAGGCATTGACAATAATCAAGTTCCTTCGGCGAAGATTATCCATAGTCAGAATTTTATTCTGGAGAGCAAGCCAAAGAAAAGCTAGGACTCTTGGAGGGGCCTTAATTTTCCAGAGGGATGGCCATCCTTGATGAGAGGTCCTGGGCCCTTCATGGAGGGCTGAGAAGAAGGAGGAAACAGAGAAAGATCCGCAGCTGGAAGGGGCCCAACATCTGGTATCTCGCGCTTCACCGATGATGTCCAAACCGCTTAGAACCTCAAAAAGATTGAAGAGGTTTGCTTCCTCTGTCTCAGTAAGATTCCTTCTGAAAACGGGGGCCCATAGATGCTGGCTGCCGCTAATGTCAAGATAATTGCTGACCCTAGCCTTGCAGTTTCTTGCACATCTATTAAGATCAGGGAATTGGACCGCTAAGGGGTTATTGTCGACCCAAATGTCATGCCAAAAGGATAAGTTCTCACCATTGCCAACTTGGAAACGGATGAGTTGAGCAAAAGCTGCTCTCACCGAGCAAATCCCTTTCTAAAAATTTGAGCACCATTGGGGAGGGGGATGGATGTCCCAACCATTTCTCCTAACTTTGTATTTGGCTAGAAGGATTTTCCTCCATAGGCCTTCTGCTTCGTCCCCAATTCTCCAAAGCCGTTTGCCCAGATGAGCTTGATTCATGCTCCTTAGAGGTCTTATACCTAGACCGCCTGATTTTTTAGGGCGACAGATTGATTTCCAATTTACCAAGTGGATCTTTTTTGATTCCTCGCGGCCTTGCCAAAGGAAGTCTCGTCGAAGCTTCTCTATGCGATTAATGATAGCAACCGGGCATTTGAGAAGAAACATGTAGTAAACAGGAAGATTGGCAAGAGCAGACTGGATTAGCGTGATTCTGCCTCCTAGGGATAAGTATCTCGCTTTCCAAGAGAACAATTTTTTCTCAATTTTCTCAAGAACTGGGTTCCAGATGGATTTTGGCACCCTATTGAGACAAAGGGGAAGCCCAAGGTAGGTGGAAGGAAAAGAATCAACTCTGCATCCTAAGATAGTTGCAAGGTGATGAAGAAAGACGTCTGCTATAGCGATCCCTAGAATGGCGCTCTTGGAGAAATTAATATTGAGACCCGAAACAGCTTCAAAGCATCTGAGAATGGCAACCAAGTTTTTAATTTGATCAACTTTTGCATCGCAAAAAAGAAGAGTGTCATCCGCATAGAGGAGATGGGAGACAGAAGGAGCGTTCTGAGCGGGCTTGAAACCACAGATCAAGTTGCCATCTTCTGCTTTAGAAAGCATCCTACTGAGAGCCTCTCCAATAATGACAAAAAGAAACGGAGATAAAGGGTCTCCCTGACGTAGACCCCTCTCTGCTGAGAAGAAACCTTTCGGGGAGCCATTAATAAGGATTGAGTAGGTGGCAGATGAGATGCATTCTCGAATCCAAACCCTCCATTTATCCCCAAATCCCATCTTGCGCAACAAATAAAGAAGAAAGTCCCAGTCTACCATGTCGAAGGCTTTTTCCAAGTCTAGTTTGGAAATTAGACCAGGAGACTTTTCTCTGTGTCTGGAATGGATGCATTCATTTGCAACTAGAACCCCATCTAGGATTTGTCTTCCTTTGACGAAGGCACTTTGAGAGGGAGAGATGATGGAAGGAAGGATCTTTTGCAGTCTGGTTGCAAGTACTTTTGCCAAGATTTTGTAAGTGCTACCTAAGAGGCTTATAGGTCTGAAGTCTTTTATACAGTCCGCCCCGGGCTTCTTTGGGATAAGAGCAATGAAAGAAGTGCTATAGTTTTGGAGAGAATGCCTCTGGTGTGAAATTCTGTCATGAAGGCCATGAAGTCTGTCTTTAGGAGATCCCAATGGGTTTGGAAAAAAGAGATTGGAAACCCATTTGGACCTGGAGCTTTATCGCTAGGTAGATTGTAAATGGCTGCTTTTACTTATTCTTCTTGGAACGCTTCTTCCAGCGAATTAGCATTTTCCGCACTAATAATGGGGAACTGAAGATTGTTTAAGGAAGACCTACTTCTTTCATCTTTGCTGAAAAGATTACCAAAGAAGCCGATGATGTGATATGTAATCCCCTCTTTGTCCACTACTCTGTTTCCATTGACCATCATGTGATCAATCCTGTTGCCCCTCATTCTAGTCGATGCCAAACTATGAAAAAACTTGGTATTTTTGTCCCCTTCTTTTAGCCATCTACACCTCGATCTCTGTTTCCATTTGATTTCTTCTTCTCTGACTTTATGATGAAATAGGGCTTTAAGTTCAAGTCTCTTAGTCAGATCTTCTTTAGATAAAAACCTTTGAGATTCTTCCTTTCTGTCAATAGACTGTAATTCCTCTAGAATTTTTGCTTTAATAGGGCCAATAGGCTTTATGTTGCATTTGGTCCATTCTTTAATCTTGTTTTTCAACATCTTTAGCTTCAAAGTGAATCGAAAACTCGCCCAGCCATTGACTTGAAAACTGTTCCACCAGTCCTTAATTGAGTCTCTAAAACGCTTATCCTCCAGCCACATTAGCTCGAAACGGAAAGGTGAGGGACCCCATTTTAGGATTTTAGAATCAAGTAAGATTGGACAGTGGTTTGAGGTGGGCTTAGGGAGAGCAATTTGGCAGACTTCTGGATATAAATCTACCCAATCACCAGTGGCCAGGAATCTGTCAAGACGCGACATGGTCGGAGGATTCTGATGATTGGACCAAGTGAAATTTGCCCCCCTAGATGAAGGTCTATTAGGAAGTGGGAGTTGATCCAATCTGAGAAGAATTGCATATCAGCTGTGATATTCCCACCTCCAGACTTTTCTGAGGGGAATCTAGTGATGTTCCAGTCACCTCTGATGCACCACGGCCCTTCCCATTTGCTACGAATAAGGTCCAGTTCACTCCAGAAACTGTTTCACAAAGAACTATCTGTCGGGCCATAAACAGAGGAAATGATCCAGGAAGAACCAGTAGTCCTGTCTACCATCACGGCTGAGACAGAGAAGTCACCGATGAGCTGGTCTGTTATATTGAAGAGCCTGCTGTTTCAACTAAGAAGAATTCCTCCAGAAGATCCTACAGCATCTAAGGAGATCCAACTGAAGAGGTTGTTACCCCAAATTTCTCTGAGGACAGGGAGGGAAGTAGAACGGAGCTTTGTTTCCTGGAGGAGCAGAATGTCTATTTTGAGAGAGTGAGTTACATCCTTTATTATAGCCCCTCTTCACTGAACTCCCTAACCCACGAACATTCCATGAGACTACTTTCATTTACAGTAGTTATGTGTATCTCTGACTCTGGTGATTAGCTTAATAGAGGGAGAACTGTCATGTTGACGGTTGTCATAGTTGATGGAGCACAAAAGATTTTTTAATTCTTTGCTTCCCTTTCGCTTGGAGCTCTTTTTGGAAGAGTCAGATCTGGGAAGAATGTCACTCTCGTTAGCAAAGGCAATTAAGCTGTTCCAACCTCCATGACTGTTATCAATTGAGATGCCTATGACTTCTCCACAGACTCTCATTTTTTGTGGCAGCCAAGAATTGGTGGAGGAAGGTCCTTCAAGAGGGGTGATAGAGAGTGTCTTTCAACTGAGTCAGAGATTCCAGGGGGACTTGTAGAATTTTTTGCAGTCCTTGAACTGGCCTTCTCAGAGCAGTCGTCAGAAGAGGGTTGTCGAGGCAGGTAATCAGCTGGATCCTTGAGAAGAGGAGAGGGAGATGGGGAGGAGACAGGGAGGTGCACTTTGCAGGGAGCGGAGTCGCTGTCTAGGGAGTAACATCTTGCAAGGAGCTAGAGGGAATCCGACTTCGCTCGTCGCCTTAGTCCGTCCGAGAGCAGGGGAGTGCAGGAGAAATTCATGCCTTGAGGATGCGACGAGGCTAGCAAGGGAGACTCTCCAGAGGAGTCCGATGACGATTTCGTCGAGTCTGAGATGGGAGCTGAAGCCTCAGAGTCTCCCAGATCTTGGCGAGAAGCAGAGAAGAGAGGGGAGCAGTCTAGGGCTTGAGAGGTCAACCCAGATTGCGTTTTAAATGATTCGCCTGGGCTCTGCCCATTTACTGTGGGCCAAGTAGCTGGGGACATACCTGATTTGAGTGAGAAGTTTTGGCTCGACCCGTAATGAAAGCTTGACCCATCGTTTATGGGCCAGGTCGCAGCAAACTTAGACCTGCGAAACCTGGCTCGTCTGCGGGGCCTGGTTCGACTTTGAGCCCTAGCTCGATTCTGGATCCTTCTGGCAGCGATGGAAAAGTCTTCTCCATCTGGTTCCAAAGCACCGCCTCCTCCAACAATCTCCGGGTCGTCATCTTTTACAGAAGAAGCATGAGAGGAGCCCGTAGAGGAGCGAGCAGGAGGATCTTCTTCTTCTTTTACTTCTTCTTCTGCTATTATTGAGATGACCAGATCTCCAACATAAAGGGGGATTTCAGATGGAAACTTGCAGAGTCTACTCGTGAGGATCTTCACACGGCCGTAGGCGAGGAGCTCCTTCTCCGAAGTGTGTCGATTGACTTCTAAGGTGTTTCCAATGAAATCCCCCAGGAGGCGGAAAACACCTTCGTTCTAGGCTTGGAGAGGCACTCCGCGGAGGCGAATCCATTTGGAGATTGGTGGAGAGCCGATGACTTCCATCCATCTGTCTAGGGCTTGAAAAGGGCAGGAGGTGGAGGGAGATGCTGCATATCTGTTTAGAAATTGTTGAACTTCCTCCTCTGTGAGGAGTTGGATGTGGACAGCTTTACCCTCGAGTTTTTTAAGTCTAGCTGATCTGCCCCAGATGGATTGAATCCACGAAGATGTTTCTGGTAAGCCTAGATTTTGTTTAAGGAAGCCAATCAGGCTGTGACGAAGGGTCGTCTTCTCCGATTCGACAACCCAAGGTGCAACTCGAACAAAGGGCTTGCTGCCGTCTCGGACGATCTAGCCAACAGTTGAGCCGGAGAGGCTGGAGGAGGAAGACTCCAGCGTTGCTGACTAGTTGAGGAGGTTTCGGAACTCCTGGGAATGTTGTAGGAGCTTGGCCTAGGATCCTTGTGCTGAAGGGAGGAGATTGAGCGTTTTCGATGGTATACGGACTTGCTGGGCGTGGTCGAGCCAGATCGACGGTGATTCTTCTGCCTCCCCACGATCTGCCATTGGCTAGCTCAAGACAAAGAAGAGCTTCCCTCTCCGATTTGAATCTAACGAATCCAAAACCCCTTTGCTGTCCGGAGGTTTTGTCTATAGGGATGAAGGAGTCGATGACTTTGCCTGCTCTAACGAACATCACCTCTAGCTCTGCTTTGGAATGGATGGGGGGAGATTGGAGACGAAGAGGGAGAAGGTAGAGTTGGGCGGGCGTCTTCTCCAAGCAGGGTCTAGGTTTCCCCCCCTGAGTCGCTCCATTCCTCGAGTTGCATTTAAATTATGTTTGTCTTTTCTGTTTTCCTTGTTAATATATTCTGCTTTGTCATTTCTTGAAGTGGTATAAGTTCCGGGGTCATTTGTTCTTTAGCATGTATATGCAAATCAAATTTATATTTAAATCAAGGTTGGTAAGTTTTTGTTTTATTTTAATATCGAGCATTTTGAAAAATTTGTCAAACTTTCTCACCATTTTCTTGTGTAATTCAGTTTACACCATTTGTTTTAAGAATATGTCTAAATGTACAAATGTTAAGGAATTAAGGTGTGGGGCCTACCTTTGATAAAAATGAATGCTTTAAGTATTTATGCAAAAAAATTAAACAAATAAAATCTTTATGCTTTCTGAAGGCATCCTCTACCCACATTCAATATCGAAGTCTTTGGGGCTTAATCATAGTTGTCAAATTCTGTTCGTGGCCTTGGGTTCGGGGAGTGGTGTGGCCAGAACCACAAAGTAGAACTCGGTCTAGACTCGGGCCATGCTGGCCAAATCCGGAATTTTGAATTCCTGGATTTTGGACGTTTTTTTTTTTTTTTCTTTTTTTTAATAAAAAAGAGACGGACGGAGGGAGGATCTACTATAGCATATTGTAGAGGTGCGTGGGTATGTTGGGCCGGCCGGGGGGGGGGTGGGGGGCGGGGGGGGGGGGGGGGGGGGGGGGTTTGCCAGGTGTATGCTTGTCGGATGTTTATTGAAATGAAAGAGGCTAATGCCCATTTAAGGGCTTTTTATTTCTCTCTCTTCATGTATGTAATACTAGTGGATTGAGTGGCAATTTGTTAGATCCATAGTGTGGTCCAACCCTCTCCTTCCAATAGGAGGTGGGCCTATTGTCAAATTTATCAATAGAGTTAAATTTTGTTGGGGCTCATATAATTTCATCAATTTGACAATGGGTTGATCAATTTGACAATTGGCCCACCTCCTAATAGAGTGAAAATTGTCTGAACACATACAAGAGGGGGCCATTTATTTTGAGTGGTTTAGATCTTAGTCATGTTGGCCGCTCTTTTTTTAGTTGTACTGTCGCGACCCCGGACCCAGACCCGGGCCCGCGACGCAGTGATGTGATTAATTATAATAAAACATACCGCCTGTCTTCCCATAGGTTTCCGCGGTGAGGATCCCAAAACACGGGTCGAGCTCACACGAATAGATATGCGGAAGCGTGTAGCAAACATATCACACTAATCTTAAACAATAAGATGCGAGAGAAATTATAATACCGATACTTGTTATCGAAAGAGAAATGTCAACATAACAATCCTATCATGATTAAAGTTTTACCATTTAATAAAAGTATATTAATTCAAGTTACATATCCATGAGAGGCCAACAAAGGCCAATACAACAAGACAAGATCCCAAAAGATAACCCAAAACTAGGTGAACGAGAAATCAAGATCCTACCCGGCGCCTAGATGACGTCGTCGGGCTGCCACTCATGTGTTGGGGGTGGCTCAATAGCTTCCTCCGGGCACTCCTCGTCACACGCGATACCTCCTGCACCTGGACACTAAAATAAAGTACATCAAACACGACGGTTTGGCAAATAAATAATTTAAGCATGAATATGAAAAATAGTGCTGAAACAATTCAAGATTAAAGTACACGTTTCAAGTTTACGAAACTAGCATGAATACTTATAATATCATGAAAAGATAAATCCACATTGAGCTCATCCTTTCTCTATCATGTAAAATGACAAGAGCAAGCACGCACGAAACACGACACGCAAGACACGATCCCAAGCTACACAAGGTAAATGGGGAGGCCGGCTGCGGAACCGGAAAGACACGCACGATGTGTAATATAATACACGACTAGTCTGCAGACAGTCCACAAGTTTAAGGATCCCTAGGTAGTGGATCAAGTTAAAAGGGCAGTCAAAGCTCAGTGGTATTCACTTATATCATGAATGCACAAAACACGGCGATACACGTTCGAGAACACGACAAAACAAGAGGGAAATCATTTATCAAACACGACACGACAAGACTAGCAAAATAGCATAGTAATATTGCTTAATGAACTTAAGAAATGATTCCCTTTTTGAATCTCTTGAAATACATCTTGAAACGAACTTGTACACGGAAATCAACTAGAACACGATGATACATGTAGCATCAAACAAGAATTTAACATAAATCTATCAAGCATAGGTTAAGACCAACCTTTGACCCTTGTGGAATTGAAACCCAAATGTCGGAATTCTATATAGCTTGGTGCCCCCGAAGGTAAGATACATTTTGGAATTTCAAGTGCACAACGTCAAATGAAGGCCTAAAGCATAGTCTAGTTTTCAATTTCCAAGAAATTCAGAAAAGAGTTAAAAATCCAAAATTGGGTCAGGTTCGCTCGAGCGGTCAAACCTTCGCTCGAGCGGACCCAGACAGAGACATGTTCGCTCGAGCCAACTTAAGGGTTCGCTCGAGCGGACAGGTTTCTGCCCGAAACCCTTCAAACAGAGGCACGTTCGCTCGAGCGGACTCAGTGGTCGCTCGAGCAAACAGGTTCCTGCCTGGGCACGACTGGGTGTAGAAACTGCACTTCCCTTCATTCATTTTCTTGCATTTTTCTTCCTTCTTCTTCTCACCTCTGAACCAAACAAAACCCCTGAGCCACCATGCTCACCAAGGGTCAAAAACAACATTCAATCATTCATTCCAAACCAAAACAATGCATAGATTACAAATCTTAACATTTAACATAGATTTGAGGGTTAAAACCCAAATGTCATAAATTTGCACATAAAGCCCAGAAAGATTACTTGCCTCAAGTCCGAATGCCAAGCAAAACTCCACAAAACTCAACAAGAAGGGGAGATCCACGAAATCTACACAAAACCCCCAAAATAGAGCACACAAAAGTCACCATTTTGGTCGTTACAAACCCCCATTTCGAAAATGGGTTTGAAAACATGGGAAACAAGCTCTAAATGAGCTAAATGAACATCAAGTGAAAAGAGGAACAAGAGCCCTAACCTTTAGCTAGTCAAACAAGAAGAAGAGAGCTAGAAGATGATGAATAGTGCCGGGGATTTGGTTCAAAAATGGGTCCAGCTGTAGCTTGAGAAAAGTGGAAGAGAATGGTAGTCTTGGATCTGAGGTTGGAGCCTTCTTGCTAGATCATTCAAGGAGAAAGAGATCAAGAAGAAAACCTTCTTCTCTTCTTCACTCTAGGTCAAACTATTGCAGGGATTTGGAAAAAGGGAAATGAAGAGGAAAGAGAGCTTATATAGTGTCTGGAAGGTGGGTCCCAAAGCAGTTGAACTTGAAACGATTAAAACATGGTCTAGTGGACCCCGGATGAAGTCGACGAAGAAGAACAAAACGATCGTCGAAAAATCTAGTTTCAGAAAAGTATAATTTTAACATGGTTTCACGACTTCGAAAATTGTGCCCAGATTTAGCATGAAAAGACAGATTTACCCTCTTGGGCCAAAACTTTGGTTTCTGGGCCTCAAATACATGTAGGCTAAAAACGAAAGTTGTCACAAATAATAAAACCATTCAAGAGAATTAAAAATCACGATCAAACAAAAGATCTAGAACAAAAACCCATTCTTACACGTGTACTCTGGGCGTCCCTGAGCGTGTCTGACTCATACTAAACGTCCTCAAAATTCCCAAAGCTATAATCCAGACTAAGTCTAATCACATTCTAACTCAGCTAGTACTAAGACTCACTTAAGACTAAACACTCACTTAATTAGTACTAATCGAGTTAGTCTGGGTCTGGGTCTAATATCCTCCACCCCTTAGGATATTTGGTCCACCAAATATAATTAATTTTACCTCTGGTAACAGGTGTGGATACTTCCTCTGGACTTGATCTCTCAATTCCCATGTGGCTTCTTCTGGCTCGTGGTTCTCCCAAAGTACTTTGACCCAATGGATAGTCCGATTTCTCAGTTCATGTTCTTTGGTGTCGATGATTCTAACCGGTTTCTCCACATATGACGCGTCTTCTCGAATCTCTAAAGGCTCGTGTGGAATAATGTGAGAAGGACTGTGAACATACTTCTTGAGCATGGAGACGTGAAAAACATTATGTACCCCGGAGAGTTCCGGCGGTAACGCAAGTCTGTATGCAACATTTCCAATCTTGCTCAAAATCTCATACGGACCAATGTATCTGCTAGACAATTTTCCTTTCTTTCCAAATCTTAGAGTACCTCTGACCGGTGAGACCTTCAAGAATACCTTGTCACCCACATCAAACTGTAATTCTCTCCGGCGAGTGTCAGCATAACTCTTTTGTCTGCTTCGAGCAATCTTCAATCTGTCCTGAATCTGTTTAACTTTGTCACTTGTCTCTCCAACTATCGTCGGTCCTTGAAAGCTACGCACACCGACTTCTTCCCAACAAACTGGAGTTCTGCATCTCCTGTCATAGAGTGCCTCGAAAGGTGCCATTCCAATGCTAGAATGGTAGCTATTGTTGTACGTGAACTCACAAAGAGGTAGGTTCTCATCCCACTGAACTTTGAAATCCAATACACAAGCACGTAGCATATCTTCAAGAGTCTGTATTGTCCGCTCTGATTGACCATCTGTCTGAGGATGATACGCTGTGCTGAACTGAAGTGTGGTACCCATGGATTCAAGCAGAGATTTCCAAAATCTCGAAACAAATCTGCTGTCTCTGTCGGAAGTGATGGAGACGGGTTGGCCATGCTTACTAACGATCTCATCGATGAATAATCTTGCAAGTGGTGCCATGTGCATCATATTCCCAGTCTTCATCGGAATGAAGTGAGCAAACTTCGTAAGACGGTCTACTATAATCCAAATTGCATTGTTTCCTCTCTTGGTATTAGGCAAACCGGAGACAAAATCCATAGTGATGTGTTCCCATTTCCACTCCGGAATCTCTAAAGGCTGTAACAAACCAGGAGGCCTCTGATGTTCTGCTTTGATCATCTGACAAGTCAAGCAACGAGATACAAAAGTTGTTATCTCCCGCTTCATGTTATTCCACCAAAATCTATTCTTCAAGTTATGGTACATCTTCGTGCTACCCGGATGTATAGAGTATCTAGTATGGTGGGCTTCAGTCATAATTTCATTCTTCAAATCTTCTACATTTGGTACACACAACCGGTCACGAAAATACAACACTCCATCTGAAATCCTGAAATCTGGACGTTCTGAAATCTGATCTACAATCTTAGCCAATTCTGGGTCTTGCAACTGACTATCTTTGATCCTCTGGATGAAGGTAGGCTCAGACACTGTCATATTTGCCAATAAAACACCTCTCCTCAAGTGTTGTACTTCCACTCCAAGTTCTTCTAACTGGTGGAAAACACTAACTCCTCTCAAACTAGCCATAACTGCTGATTTTCTGCTCAATGCATCTGCTACAACATTCACTTTGCCCGGATGATACTTAATTGGAAAGTCATAATCTTTTATATACTCCATCCACCGTCTCTGCCTCAAATTCAATTCCTTCTGTGAAAACAAATACTGCAAACTTCGGTGGACGGAATGAATTTCAAATTTCGCTCCATAGAGGTAGTGCCTCCACATCTTCAAAGCAAAAACTATTGCTGCCAACTCCAAGTCGTGAGTTGCATAAATTTTCTCATGATTCTTCAATTGTCGAGCCATAGGCAATCACTTTGCCATCTTGCATCAATACACAGCCTAATCCCACGTTCGAAGCATCCGTAAAAACAAATCCATCGCTGCCCGATGGTAATGTGAGGATTGGGGCTGTGGTTCAGCTCTTGAAAACTACTTTCACACTGATCGGTCCAAACAAAAGGTATACTCTTCCGGGTTAACTTCGTCAACGGTGCTGCAATAGACGAAAAACCTTGGACAAATATCCGATAGTATCCTGCTAACCCCAAAAAGCTTCTGATTTCTGTCACACTCCTAGGCCCCTTCCACTCAATAACTGCTTCTATCTTGGCTGGATCAACTGCTAATCCTTCTCTTGAGATGATGTGACCTAAAAAGACAACTTGCTCTAGCCAGAATTCACATTTGTTCAACTTCGCATAGAGCTGGTGGTCTCTCAAAAGCTGTAACGACGTCCTGAAGTGTTCTTCATGCTCCACCTTACTCTTAGAATACACAAGGACATCATCAATAAACACCACTGTAGAGTGATCTAAGAACTCTGCAAAAAACTTGTTTATGAGAGCCATGAAGACTGCGGGTGCATTTGTCAAGCTAAAGGGCATCACTAAGAACTCATAATGCCCATATCTCGTTCGGAAAGCTGTTTTCGACACATCAGACTCCCTAACCCGCAACTGATGATACCCTGACCTCAAGTCTATCTTGGAACCCGCAACTAATGATACCCTGACCTCAAGTCTATCTTGGAAAAGTGCGCTGCTCCTTGCAATTGGTCAAATAATTCATCTATCCTTGGCAAGGGGTATTTGTTCTTGACGGTCACATGATTCAATCTTCTATAGTCGATGCACATTCTAAGACTACCATCCTTCTTCTTCACAAAAAGAACTGGCGCTCCCCAAGGTGAAACACTTGGCCTAATGAAGCCTTTGCTCAACAATTCTTGCAACTGAAGTTTCAATTCACCTAACTCTGCAGGAGCCATCCTATAAGGTGCAATTGAGATCGGTGTAGTCCCTGGAAGGAGTTCGATAGTAAACTCAACTTCTCTAACTGGTGGTAAACCCTGGATTTCTTCTGGAAAAACATCCGGAAATTCACACACTACGGGGATATCTTCCACCCCTTGAGTCTGTTTATCCTCCGTGATAAACGCTATAAATGCCTCACAACCACTGCCCACTAATCTATTAGCTTTCAAAGCTGAAATGAAACTGCTGGAAGATTTCTTCCTGTTGCCCTGAAACATCAACTCTGTCTGTGGCCCTTGTAATCTGAATGTGATGGTCTTACCAAAACAATCCATGGTAGCATGGTAGGTCTCTAACCAATCTATGCCTAAGATAATATCAAAATCATGCATGTCTAAAATGATGAGATTAGCTGGTAAACTGATATCTCCTAATAAAATTGAACAACTAGGGTAATAGGTGGTACAAACAACCTGTTTACCTACTGGTGTAGTAATAGTCAAAATGTAATCCAATTCTGCATGCTGTGCATCAATCTTCCTTGCAAATAAAGGAGATAGAAAGGAGTGTGTGGATCCTGGATCAAATAAAATCTGCGCTTCTACTCCATAAACGATAAGTTTCCCTTCTATGACGTCGCCTGCTGTTTCAGCATCAGCACGGTTGATATTGTACGCGCGTCCCTGTTGGTTTGGTCTATTCTGCTACTGATTCTGCCTCCCTTGATTGTTCTTGTTCTGAGGTGGATGAGCATTCTGATTCTGTACTTGTCTGCCTTGCTGCTGTTGTTGCTGTGGTGGCCTCACTTGATTCTGAACTGGTGCCTGATTCTGTGGTGCTGTCTGTCTCTGCTGCTGATATCTGTTGCCCTGATTCTGAAGTTGTGGGCAATCCTTGATTGCATGGTCCATTCCTCCACATTTGAAGCAAGCACCCGTTGCCTTGCGGCATTCATGAGTAGGGTGATTCTTGCCACAATGATTGCAACCACTTTGCCTAACCTGGTTCTGTTCTTGTCTTGGCTTCTTGCCACTTTGTTGCCATTGGTTATGCTGCTGGTGTTGCTGCTTCCTATCCTTAATGATCTCATTGTTGAATTCTTCAAATTTATAGGCCCGCCTAACCGCTTCATCAAATGTGGCTGGTGGAATCACTCCCGTAACATCCCTTTTGAGAATGGGATTTAACCCTTCCAAAAATTTGGTGATCTTCTTATGCTCCGTATCAATCAACTCGGTAGCATAGCGAGCAAGCCTCTCAAATTTGGTAACATACTCCAAAACTGTCATGCTTCCTTGTTTCAGCTGTTGAAATTACACTGCCTTCTGCCTCTTGACATGAGAAGGGACATACTTGTCGGTGAAGTGTGTCTTGAAGGTTGTCCAAGCTACCTCATCTACCATGGCCTGATACAGTTCTTTAACTGTCTGCCACCAAGAGTCAGCAGGCCCATAAAACAGTGAGGCTGTGAGGTTCACCCTCTCCCTGCCCGTGCAAGTAAAAACATCAAAAATCTTCGCGGTGTTCGTGAGCAAGTCATCTGCAGTTAAAGGGTCCTCTTGGCCTGAGAACTCCTTAGGTCCCCTCTTTCGGAATCTCTCGAAGAGAACATTAAGGTCATCAACCCTATTGTGGTACACAACATTTTGTGCAGCTTGATGTTGAGGTCTGTTTTGGAGGACTTCCAGAAGTTGTCTCTGAACTTGTGCAATCTCCTCATCTTTCTTTGCCATCTGTTCCTGGAATTTGGTTTGTGTTTCATTAGCTTGTCTCTGTTGCTCTAACATGGCTTGCATGAGTTCTTGGAACTGTGATGCAGTAGGTTCACTGGCCGGTTCTGTGTTATTCTGATTACTACCCGAAGCATTGTGATTTGGAGCTTTTCTTGGAGGCATGATGTTGCAAAATAATTTGTTAGCACATAATTAAGCATAATTGGGTTGGTCAACTTGGTCTAAACGAACGTGCTAACGAACTCACGAATCCTCGCCACGTTCCTAAGATTTCTAGTTTCGTTTAAGTGCTTGAAACAAGTCCCGCTCTGATACCAGTTTTGTCGCGACCCCGGACCGAGACCCAGACCCGCAACGCAGTGATGTGATTAATTATAATAAAACATACCGCCTGTCTTCCCACAGGTTTCGGCGGTGAGGATCCTAAAACACGGGTCGAGCTCACACGAATAGATATGCGGAAGCGTGTAGCAAAACATATCACACTAATCTTAAACAATAAGATGCGAGAGAAATTATAATACCGATACTTGGTATCGAAAGAGAAATGTCAACATAGCAATCCTATCATGATTAAAGTTTCACCATTTAACAAAAGTATATTAATTCAAGTTACATATCCATGAGAGGCCAACAAAGGCCAATACAACAAGACAAGATCCCAAAAGATAACCCAAAACTAGGTGAACGAGAAATCAAGATCTCGCCCGGCGTCTAGATGATGTCGTCGGGCTGCCACTCATGTGTTGGGTGTGGCTCAATAGCCTCTTCCGGGCACTCCTCGTCACACGCGATACCTCCTGCACCTGGACACCAAAATAAAGTACATCAAACACGACGGTTTGACAAATAAACAATTTAAGCATGAATATAAAAAAAATAGTGCTGAATCAGTTCAAGATTAAAGTACACGTTTTAAGTTTACGAAACTAGCACGAATACTTATAATATCATGAAAAGATAAATCCACATTGAGCTCATCCTTTCTCTATCGTGTAAAATGACAAGAGCAAGCACGTACGAAACACGACACGCAAGACACGATCCCACGCTACACAAGGTAAACGGGGAGGCCGGCCGCGGAACCGGAAAGACACACACGATGTGTAATATAATACACGACTAGTTTGCAGACAGTCCACAAGTTTAAGGACCCCCAGGTAGTGGATCAAGCTAAAAGGGTAGTCCAAGCTCAGTGGTATTTACTTATATCATGAATGCACAAAACACGGCGATATACGTTCGAGAACACAACAAAACAAGAGGGAAATCATTTATCAAACACGACACGACAAGACTAGGTCAAACTATTGCAGGGATTTGGAAAAGAGCCATGCTACTTGTCCCGGGACTCTTGTCCCGGGATTGGCCCGACTCCACATGGGAGGGAAGTGCCCCTCCCATGTGGAGTCGGGCCAGTCCCAGGACAAGAGTCCCGGGACAAGTAGACTTTTTATTTGGAAAAAGGGAAATGAAGAGGAAAGAGAGCTTATATAGTGTCTGGAAGGTGGGTCCCAAAGCAATTGAACTTGTATCGATTAAAACATGGTCAAGTGGACCCCGGATGAAGTCGACGAAGAAAAACAAAACGATCGTCGAAAAATCTAGTTTCGGAAAAGTATAATTTTGACATGGTTTCACGACTTCGAAAATTGTGCCCAGATTTAGCATGAAAAGACAGATTTACCCTCTTGGGCCAAAACTTGGGTTTCTGGGCCTCAAATACATGCAGGCTAAAAATGAAAGTTGTCATAAATAATAAAACCATTCAAGAGAATTAAAAATCACGATCAAACAAAAGATCTAGAACAAAAACCCATTCTTACACGTGTACTCAGGGCGTCCCTGAGCGTGTCTGATTCATACCAAACGTCCTCAAAATTTCCAAAGGTATAATCCAGACTAAGTCTAATCACATTCTAACCCAGCTAGTACTAAGACTTAAGACTAAACACTCACTTAATTAGTACTAATCGAGTTGGTCTGGGTCGCGGTCTAACATGTACCCTCTTAATAGGGTTCACTTATGAGCGTAGTTGTCAATTCCGTTTCGGTCGCCGTTCTGGTTTGGCCTTGTAGTGGAACGTTCAGGTCAATTCTAGTTCTGTTTTGGAAAAGGCATGCTTAAAAAAAAAAAAAAAAAAAATACAAAATAACCAAAAGTTGAAGAGGCATTAAAACTCCTAACAAGACAATGAAAAGTCGAAGCATGATATACATAGATTTTTAAAAGTACTCCATAGAAAATGAAACATGACAAATTTCCCAAAATTAGTTACAAAATTCTCATGCATGTAACTAAAATGTTGACATCGAGATGCCCAAATTGGTTACTAAACAACTTAGTAACTAGCTGCATCATCATCATCCCTATTCCCAATATAATTACATAAATGAACTTAAAGAAAAAAAGTATTAAGAAAAAAAATTGGCATGGAAAGAGAGCATTTAAAATGCAATATTGAAGCACCTGTAACTTGTTGGAAGTAGGTGGGCCTCGTGGATAGATTTTCAAAACTTTTGACCCACTTGACTCAGGGATCAAGTACCCATAAGGCCAAAAACCCAATCCAGGATGCATAATCCTCAATCTCATGATCATGTACAGTAAATAAAACTATCTAAAAGATAGAACAGTAGCAAACAAGCATCCATAAAAATCTACAACCTGTAACGAAGCAGATTATACCTTAGGAGTTCGGTTGTGCTCTAATGGAGAAGTTGATGACTTTCGTTGATGTAGAACTTTTCTACAAACTAAGATCAGAATTTCCAACACCTCTTAGCCTTCCACGCTATGACCCGAATCAGATCTCTCTTCTCAAGAAGATTGGTAGAATCTTCAAGACAAAACCCAACTCGAAACTCTAAGGAACTAGAAGAGGAAGAGAGGAGAGAGCAGTGCAATAATTGCACAAAAGGAGGCTGGACGTTTTTGGACTAAAAAAGATGGACGTCCATGAAGGGAGAATTTCCCTTTTATAGCACTTTAAGCCTCCTCTTTTCCTATTTGAAATAGAAGTTTAACTCCCATTACAAATTAGCAACATTCTCTTTTCCTAATTGAAATAGAAGTCTCACTTCCACAACAATTAGTAAGTATACTATTACCACTATTAGAAGTCCTACTTCAAATAGAAATAGTAACTTTCTAATTCCTTCATTTTAGAGTTCAAGTAAGATTAATATCTTTCTAATAACTTGGGCTAGCGTGGGAACCACTAGGGATTCCATAGAAAGTTGGCTCCAACTGGGACACCGCGACCCCACATCTCATGTGCAATCCGGGCCCACAGTTAATTGCAAATAACACCACTATATAAATGCAATTGCACTCCAGTGTTAGGAATAAATTACAATGAAGACCCTAAACTTCCGAATCACCACAAGTAGGCCCATCTATCAATTTCCATGGATCAATTGGAATAAATCTGTCTCTTCCAATCTTAGTTCCACATCTTATTATCCTATTATCCTTGAGCCTCAATTAATCACTATGATCATCAGTACCATCCAATTAACTCTTAATCAAGATGAGTGCGCACTTACTAATGACAAATCCATTAATTGGCACAAGGGGATAATAGAGATAGATTCCATCTTGATCATTCAATGTTCCCACAGTCCTACTATCACATACCCAAGACACCGAGGTGTTGACCTACAGTCGGCCTCACTCATTGGTGACTCAAAGCAAATGAATAGATAGAAACTTGAGTTCATCAATGTCTCAGGATTGAGAGCCTATTGCTAGGGAATTATGAGAGCAGACCTTATTATCGAGACGGAATTCCATAAGGTGCTTCTCATGGTCCTTCAATGCATCCAATGTACCAGCACCATGATCCAGAATCTTACATTCTGATGATCGAGACAAATCACACTATCTCATAGTGATCAAAATGCTGCAACCTTATTAGATTAGATGCCCAGTCTCATCACTGGTTGTGAAAATATTTAAGTATAAGATTTGTGACATATATCTCCCGTGTGTGGATCTCATCCATACACATATATCACATCTAATATACTAATGGACCCGGTTCAACTCATGAACCATTATGTCATATGTATTGGTCATGTGCATAAAGTAATAAAATAACATTCATCTCATGAAAGTAAAGCATGATTTTATTGATAAAGTAAGGAATTAATCAATTTATCACATCAACTGATGAATTGAGTCCATACAATCTAACATAACTAGCATGACAGGAACATTGAAACCCAAAATTAAAAAAGGAAAAACAAAGGTAAAGTGATTCGGCTTTTGGCAAAAGAGAGACCACCATTTAAAAAACATTAAAGTTGTTCTCTGTTGGAATAAAAAGTCTAACTGTAGCTTAAACAATTGAAATGAAAGAGGAAAAAAGGAAGAAGAATAAAAGGTGAAAAGGTACCGACTACCGAGATGGGCTTGAAAAGTTGTTTCAGTGAAAAAATGAAGAAAAGACAAGAAACTTAATAAAAACAATGGAAAATGATGGAGATGGGAGACAACTGTGTACTACTACTGAGCTGTTGACTCGACCAAAAAGGGCTTAAAAGTTAAAACCCTTCCAAATAAAAGGGGAAATATTATTTATTATTTAAAGTTTTAAAGTTTTAATATTTACTTTATTTCTTGAGGGTTTTACCGAAAAAATCCCCTTAGACCCATTGAAGATAAAAAAGGGCTCAGAAAGTCTCCATGCACCGCAGTGGTCCTAGAGGCCTAATTTGGTATAATTTTTTTCAATTTTCACTAATAGGGGATATCGCCGCTCTTGTCCTTTTACAATCGATCTTTTTTCCATTTCCCCCTTTTTCATCTTCCTCCTTTCCCTCACCTCCTCCATTGATCTTAACCCAACTGGTCACAGGCGCTCCCCATCGATTACAATGCTTCCTCTTCTGCCTCTTTTCACCTTCTAGTAAGCACATGTGGAGATCCTAGTTGTCTCTTTCCTCTTCGTGGCTCAAAACTCTTTGGAGATCAAGGAGGGTTTGTGCAAAACTCGAAACCCAACCATATTCAACTATTGTAACGTTTAATAGGTGAGGTTTGGGTTTGAGCTTGAGTTGGAGTTGGAGGAAGAAGGAGGAGGAAGATGAAGAAAGGAGTGGAGGGGGAAGGAAGAGGAGGAGGAAGGAGAAGAAAAACGAGCAGGGACAATCGCGGGTGAGCGGGGATATCCCTGCTCATGACATTTTTTTTTTTGTTTGAGCTTGAGTTGGAGTTGGAGGAAGAAGGAGGAAGATGAAGAAAGGAGTGGAGGAGGAAGGAGAAGAAAAACGAGCAGGGACAATCACGGGTGAGCGGGGATATCCCTGCTCATGACATATTTTTTTTTCCTAAGGATGAACACACCTATATGAGACCTTAACCTTTTATGTGAGGGGATATCCCCGCTGCTCAATATATGAAGTTTATACGCGATAAGCGAGGATATCCCCGCCCATGATAGGATTTTTCTATTGGATGAACACACCCATCTGAGAGCTGCACCTTTTATGAGCGGGGATATTCCTGCTCACCCGCGATCGTCCCCACTTGTTTTTCTTCTTCTTCCTCCCCCTCTTCCTTCCTCATCCGCTCGTTTCTTCATCTTCCTCCTCCTTCCTCCAACTCTACCTCCAACTCAAGCTCAAACCCAAACCTCACTTTTTAAATGTTACAGTAATCGAATATGGTTGAGTTTCGAGTTTTGCACAAACCCTCTGTCACGTCCCCCGAACCCGATTAGATAATAAACCAGATCCGGGGAGTGAAATTTTGGGCCAATTAAAAATTTTTGCCCTTTTTGGCCCAAGGATCGTAAGTCCGCTGTGAGGATAATGTGTTTGAACCTCAAATCATAAAACAATAGCGGAATTCATACATTGATATTAACAATGGATAATAAATCTCAATTAAATTTAAAGTTGCAAGAAACAATTAAAGCTAAAAAGGAAGTTAGTTTAATTACAATGGCCATCCTAGAAACTAAGGCCATTAAATCAAATGAAAGCAATAAAGGAAGGTTCAACGATGATAACAATGACATAAATAAAATCTAATGAAATGTCCCCAAAATGAATCTCTCATGTGCCTGGTAGTGATGACGCTACTCTACGTCATTGGCACTCCACTCTCGTGCCTCCTCTGCTGGTTGGAGATCCTCTGGGATCTCCTCACCGGCCTGCTCCTCGTAGTAGTACTCACCTGAGGAGTCTGTACACCAAGGAACAGAGTCAACGACATGTTGAGCAATAGATAAGCAAAATATAATTTAAACATAACATGCATCAAGTGTAAGAATAATGACAGGTATAATCAAGTGAATACAAGGAACAAAACTAGGCATGAAGCATGAGTAAATAACCATCAGAATCATAAACAGGAATCCTAGCAATACTAACAATCACCACTATCAATGTAATGCAATGCACAAGAGGGAGACTCCGTGGATGTCCAAGCCACCTCACGGGGTACCAGTAACAATCCTAACCGGACTACTAATACCAAAGTCCGGCTCCAGGGGGATCTAAGCTCCCGGTCCTGGGAATAGTAGCACGGTCCAAGCCTGCTCCCAACTATTCAACGCCATGGATGCCGTCCAAAGCCGACTGCCCACCCCGATGTTCGAGTAACCGGCCCATCAATAAAACCCCAAACTGCAGCTGGCTATGATATGCAAATAATAATAAAGTGGTGTTGACACGCGGGGAAAACCAAGACAAGCAAGTCTGGCTAGCTCATCAAACAAGGCATGTTCTTAGGAATTATCTCATTCAAATCAATACAAGACAAACCCACACAAGATAATCCCTTACATGCTAGCCAGTCATATTTATCAATACACGATACCCGATTCCTAAGGTACACTCTAAGTCAGGTCCTTGTCTTAATTCTACAAGAGTTTATGTTTCATAATTAATTAGGTGTTTTATGCCAAGAGAGTGTACAAGGAATGAAATCAACGGATACAGTTAACAAGTCAAGGAGAGATTACAATCCAATCCTAGGCAAGTGTTGTCATCCTTGTACCATATGTGTTTTAACGGAGTGTGTGGGGAATCCGAGTCATCAATGCTTATAAAGAATTCCTGGGTGTACAATCATGTTAAACATTGATTGATTCAACTCCATACGCATTCGGTTAAACCATACACAATACACGAATACCTAGACAACCCATCGAAGCACACCAAGCCTCGTGCTACGATTTAAAAACCCCATTAATGGTCACGTGAGAGACTTGGTTCATGGTTTCCAATATTTAAGTCCCAAACCTAACTTATTAGTCTCATTTACAATAAAATATGAGCTGAAACATTAATCTGAATATTTACATCACTTCCCGACCTCCGATCGTGATGAAACTAGAACCATTGGATTCTACATCTCGAGAGCTTTCCAACGGAATATTACATGTAGAATTCCAACGGACGGATTAAAAAATATGGCCCTTAGAAATCTGCCCTTAAATATATATATATATATATAAATATAAATATTTATATATATATATATTTATTATAATACTGTACCTGCACCGGACAACGTTCAGTACGTCTCATCGTTCTGAACTGAACTTCAGAATCTGACGTTCTGAACGTTCAAACAGTGAATCTTTCTTTTTTTTTTTTTTTTCTTTTATTTTATTATTATTATCATGATGTACCTGTTATCATCATGATGTACCTGCGCCGGTTATGGACGTTCAGAACAGTGCAGTATTTTTTTATTATTTTATTTATGTATTTTCATTTCACCCAAAATCCTTTCCCATCTGCTCCAAATCCTTCTAAAAATTCACCTGCACAAAACTGAGCCATCGTGCTCTCCCAAGAATCCATTCCATCCATCATCATATCCACAAACATCAATTAACATCAAATTAAATGATAAATTACAATTTAATTAAAGATTACCCAAAACTATTTTAGCATATTAACCCCAAATTAATAACAGGAACATGCTTGGAATTAGGGAAATCTAACAGGAAAACGCATTCAATCAATGGAAAAACATACACACATGCTTAATTATAAAATGCAGATCTACTTGCCTCAACCAAGAAGAAGATTGGAATCGGGGAATTCGAGGAGAAGCTCTCTATCACCAAAACCCACAAATCTAACCCCACCAAACGCAACCTAACACGCAAAGGAAAAGAAAAGAAAGGAAAAGAATGGGATCAAGCCTAAATCTAAACCAAAGAGAATTGATTGAAAAGATGAAAGTGAGGGAAATCTTACCAAACTGATGTCAATGAAAAGAGGAGATCGCAAGGAAGAAGATGAGCGGTTCGGATCTTCGAGATGGCCTTTCTGGGGAAGAGTTCCGGAGCCTTGGAAAAATGAGGAAGAAGAAGATGGCTGCGGTAGAGAAAACGTTTGTTGCGGAGAATGAAAAGAGATTAGGTTAATCTCTTGCTTAAGAAGAAAGGGAGGAGGAAAAGATTAGTTTACCCTTAAGTGGGTCCGGTGAAAGAATCAATTATTAGAAGGGTTTCTGGTCGTTGGATCGCAACGAGCCAGAAGACAAAAATGATCAGTGCGACGAGACCTTCCCAACGAACCACAAATCACGGCGATAGGAATTTTTCGGAAAAACACTTAATTTTCCCTAAATTGCAAACTACCCCCTACTAGGGTCAAACGAACTCAGAATCTAATGAAACTCCGCAGACACTATTCTAACGCTAAAAGAAACTCGCTCACCATCTAAACCCACCTAAATATCTAACAAAACAATAATAATAATTTCAAATTAAATGGGTCAACGGGCCGGTTATTGGGCGCAACTAACCCAGTAAGGTCACGGACCTTACATCTATCACCTCTAAAAGAACATTTGGTCCCCCAAATGCCTAAACATATCTCATCAGGAATGAGATAAGGATATGCCTTCTGCATCTGGTCCTTGAGCTCCAGGTGGCCTCCTCCGGAGTATGATGCTCCCATTGTACCTTAACCCACTGAATGGTCTTGGTACGCAGCACTACTTCCTTGGTGTCAATGATCTGTGCCGGACGCTCCATATAGGTTGCATCTGCCTGCAACTGAAGTGGCTCGTGCTGCAACACATGGGCAGGATTTGGAACATATTTCCGAAGCATTGAGACATGGAAAATGTCGTGCACACCAGCTAACTCAGGCGGTAGCACGAGACGATAGGCCACATCTCCAATCCTGCTCTTGATCTCAAATGGTCCTACAAACCTCTTGGCAAGCTTCCCTTTCTGACCGAATCGAACAACACCTCGCATCGGAGAGACTTTCAAGAACACCATATCCCCCACTTGGAATTCTAAAGGTCTCCGCCTCTTGTCAGCATAACTCTTCTGACGATCCCGTGACTCCTTCATTCTCATCTGAATAACCCTGACTTTCTCGCTGGAATCAGCAATCTCTGAGGGGCCATGAAAACTCCGAACTCCGACTTCCTCCCAACATGCCGGAGTTCTGCATCTCTGTCCATACAATGCCTCAAATGGTGCCATACCAATACTTGAATGATAGTTGTTATTGTAGGCAAACTCACACAAAGGCAAACTTTCATCTCAACTCCTTAAAATCCAAAACACGCTCTGAGAAGATCTTCCAAAGTCTGAATGGTACGCTCTGACTGTCCATCTGTCTGAGGGTGGTAAGTTGTACTAAACTTCAACTGAGTACCCATAGATGACTGAAAAGTAGACCAAAACCGGGAGACAAACTTAGGGTCTCGATCGGATACTATGGACTTAGGCACTCCATGTAGCTTGACTATATTGTCCCTGTACAACACATTCATCTTGTTCATAAACTGACCAGTCTTGAATGGCAGAAAATGTGCTGATTTAGTCAATCTATCTACAATCACCCAAATAGCATCATTGCCCTTCCTGGTGTTTGGCAATCCCGATACAAAATCCATAGTGATGTGCTCCCATTTCCACTTTGGAATGTCCAATGGGTGAAGCAAACAGGAGGCTTCTTGTGTTCTGCCTTAATCTGCTGACAACTCATACACTTAGCGACAAATTCTGCAATCTCTTCCTTCATTTTCACCCACCAATAGTGATTCTTCAAATTCTGATACATTTTGGTGCTCCCCGGATGAACTGAATATCTGGTGTGGTGCGCATCCGTCATCAGCTCTAACTTGATGTCTTGCACATCTGGTACACACAACCTGTCTTTACAGTACAGAATTCCTTCAATCAATCTGAACTCTGAATGGTCATCAATGTGGTCAATAATTCTCTGCAACCCAGGATCATCCTTCTGAGCTTCCTTGATCCTGTTAATTATTTCTGGCTCCCAAACTCCCAAAGTAGCAACCAATACTTTCTCATTGACTGGCCACACTTCCACATCCATATCTCTGAACTGCTCTATCCATCTCCATTCAGGCATTACACACCCACTGAAGGCTGCTTTCCTGCTAAGAGCATCTGCTACCACATTCACCTTACCAGGATGGTACTTAATCGGAAAATCATAATCCTTTATGTACTCCATCCATCTCCGCTGCCTGTTGTTCAAATCACCCTGCGTAAATAGGTATTGCATACTCTTGTGATCTGTGTGCACCTCAAATCTCTCTCCATACAGATAATGCCTCCACAATTTCAATGCAAACACCACTGCTGCCAGTTCTAAGTCATGTGCGGCATACTTCTTCTCATGATCTTCCAATTGCCTTGATCCATAGGCTATCATTTTATCATTCTGCATACGAACACATCCCAATCCAATCCCTGATGCATCTGTGTAAACCACAAATCCTCCATTGCCAGAGGGTAAGGCAAGTATGGGTGCTGAAGTCAATCGAGTCTTCAATTCTTGGAAACTCTTCTCACACTCTTCTGTCCATACAAACGGAACATCATTTCTTGTCAACTTAGTGAGTGGAGATGCTATGGTTGAAAATCCTTTCACAAACCTTCTGTAGTAGCCCGCAAGTCCCAAAAAACTGCGAATCTCCGCTACAT
Source organism: Umbellularia californica (assembly GCA_028538565.1). Classification (NCBI taxonomy): domain Eukaryota; kingdom Viridiplantae; phylum Streptophyta; class Magnoliopsida; order Laurales; family Lauraceae; genus Umbellularia; species Umbellularia californica. Next base: position 32,978,899 of record JAPQWN010000005.1, on the reverse strand, counting down.
TTCGTGGACTACCCCAATTAACAATTGCTGCTACCTTCTTAGGGTCCACTGTCAATCCATCCTTAGAGATAATATGACCCAAAAATGCCACTTGCTCCAACCAAAACTCGCATTTGCTCAACTTAGCATACAATTGGTTATCCCTCAAGAGCTGTAAAGATGTTCTCAAGTGATGCTCATGCTCTTCTTTAGACTTTGAGTACACCAATATATCATCAATGAAGACAACCACAAACTGGTCTAAGAAAGGAGCAAACACATTATTCATCAGTGCCATAAAAACTGCTGGTGCGTTCGTCAACCCAAAAGGCATCACAAGAAACTCAAAATGGCCATATCTCGTCCGGAATGCAGTCTTAGGAACATCCTCTTTCCTGACTCGTAGCTGATGATAACCGGAACGCAGATCTATCTTCGAAAAGAATTGGGCTCCTTGCAACTGATCAAACAGCTCATCAATCCTCGGTAACGGATACTTGTTCTTAATGGTCACCTGATTCAATTGTCTGTAATCTATACACATCCTCATGGTTCCGTCCTTCTTCACAAATATCACTGGAGCTCCCCACGGTGAAACACTGGGCCCGATGAATCCCTTATCCAACAGATCTTCTATCTGAGTCTTCAACTCCTTCAATTCTGCTGGAGCCATCCTATATGGAGCTTTAGAAATAGGTGCTGTACCCGGTTGCAATTCTATCGTGAAATCCAACTCACGAACAGGTGGCAAACCAGGGATCTCCTCTGGAAATAAATCCGGGAATTCTCGCACCACAGGAATCTCATCAACAGTCTTAGACTCCTTGTCTTTCGCGATAAACGTGATAAAGCCTTCACAACCGTTCCTCATCAACCGTTCTGCCTTCAACGCTGAAATTAACCGAGTGGAGATGGGCTTCTCTGTGCCAACAAACTCAACACTACGGTCTGCACTCTGCAACTTCACGGTTAGTTCCATTACACCTCAAGCTAACAGCACCATGCTAGGAAAGGACAACCAAGCTTGCCTATTAACTAACGTAATCCTCACACGTGTCCTATGATTTCTACAATTTTTACCCTGAGAAACCATCCATTGCTCTGATATCATTCTGTCAAGTCCCCTGAACCCGATTAGAGAAATAACCGGATCCGGGGAGTGAAATTTAGGACTAATTAAAATTTTTGTCCTTTAGGCCCAAGGATCGTAGGTCCGCTGTGAGGATATAATGTTTCAAGCCTCAATTATAATAAGAATTGCGGAATTCATACAATCTTAAGCACATAAAATATCAACAATGGCTAATAAATCTCATTTATTGTTAAGTTTCAAAGGAATGAAAATAAAACTACACAGTATTAAATTATTACAATGGCCAACCCAATAATCAAGGCCATTAAAAACAATAAAAATGAAGTCAATAATATAGAAGGTCCAACAATAACTAAAGAAAGAATAAATGAAAATCTAATGAAGTCCCCCATTGATCTCCTATGAGTTGTGGGCCACAAAGAGGAAGAAGACAGCTGGAAAAGACCTCTTGTTTGCTAAGATGTGAAAAAAGGTGGAAGAGAAGCATTGCAATCGATGGGGAGCGCCTGGACCAGTTGGGTTGATATCAATGGAGGAGATGAAGGAAATGAGGAAGATGAAAAAGGGGAAAAATGGAAAAAAGGATCGATTGTAAACATACAAGAGGAACATACAGGAGGAGCGGCGATATCCCCTCTCAGGAAAAACTGAAAAAATTTTACCAAATGAGGCCTCTAGGACCACTACAGTGTATGGAGACTTTCTGAGCCCTTTTTGATCTTCAATAAGGGGATTTTTCAGGTAAAATCCTCTTATTTCTTTTACATAAATATTATTTTTTATGTCTTCCGAAATATTTCACCGAATTTCTGAATCGGCTGAAATATTTCAGTTTGGCCACCAAACCGAAATGGACACTAAAACAAAGTTCTCAACACTGGGATCAACTGTACAAACATAACATTCTGTACTACTAAAGGGCTTTTCTTTTTTTTTTTTCGAATGGTAGTTTTTATATGTTATTTTAATGTTTCTATTGGTCTACATTTTTTTCATATATAATTGTCGGAGTATTATTGAACTATCTGACATGGATTCTGTATTATGGGATGAATCGACTCCACTTATATACCCATGTCATGTCATATCTAACTTTACTTTGAGGGATTCTAAGAATTTGGTTGTTGTAGATCTATCTATTGAATTCTGTCTGGTGCTCTGATTGTACATCATGTTCTAGAATTAGCAGAACAATTTTTTTTTATTTATTCTTATTATGAGTATCTGGAGCATGTCGAAAGCTTGTCATTGCCTCAATAAATGAATGGAAAATGAAGAGCCTTTTGTGTGAAATAAAACATCTGCATGCATGTGTGTGCGGAACTTTAATATTTAAGAGACACACTAGCCTATAAACTATAGATGTAATGATTTTACTGTTGCTAAGCTTGTTAGCGTATTTGTTATTTCCAGGTATATATTATGTACAGCATTTTCCGCCACTTCTGCTTTGACGGATTGGAGCAGTGTTTTTTATTCTGTTATCTACACTTCTGTCCCTACAATTGTGGTGGGTATTCTGGACAAAGACTTGAGTCACAGGACACTCCTCCAGTACCCAAAACTTTATGGTGCTGGGCATAGACAAGAGAGTTACAACATGAATCTCTTCTGGATAACTATGATTGATACTCTCTGGCAAAGTCTTGTTCTTTTCTATATACCCCTTTTTGTTTACAAGAATAGTACTGTTGACATTTGGAGTATGGGCAGTTTGTGGACAATTTCAGTTGTGGTGTTGGTGAATTTCCACTTGGCCATGGACATTCAGCGTTGGGTTTTGATCACTCATGTTGCAACATGGGGATCTATCATCATCACATATATTTGCATGGTGATATTGGATTCCATACCTGTCTTTCCCAATTACTGGTTAGTGTAGTCATTTATAGATTCTTGTGCATAAATTGGAGCTTGATCTTTATCCAATGCCATTTAGTTGATGGTACCAACTTCAGATTTGTAACAATTTCAAACGTGTTGATCAATCCTGAATCACCAACTCATAGGCTACCTCAGGGATGGGCTGATGGTGAAAAAATTGCAACAACCGGATGTTTCTACATTATTTAACCTTTAAACTTCATTCTCGACTCTTGCTCTTTGCTTCTGTCAGAATCATTGTTGAGGACGGTTGTGTACTTATTCTTGATGCAAATTTTGAGCTCCAGCACATCTGGGTGATGGCTTACTAGTCAGATGGTCCAGATCAGTGCCCTAAAGTGGGTTGTCGGGTTGATACTATTTACTAAATGTACTCATTAGCATTGGATCTTAAACAACTGGAATTACTGATTTCAGTGCTAAAACTTTTATTTTCTTTGGCAGGACAATCTACCATTTGGCCACATCAGCAACATATTGGCTCACCATCTTACTTATAACAATAGTAGCATTACTTCCACGGTTTCTTTTCAAAGTTGTACAACTTATTTTTTGGCCTTCGGATATTCAGATAGCTAGAGAAGCTGAAATATTGAAAAAGCTGCCCAATCAGTTGCAGTCAAAGTCTGATCAAGATTCCAGTTAATGTGTATATTTGTTTTCTTGTAGAGGAAACCCTTTCTTTATTTTTTATTTTAATGCATGACTTGCTTTGAGTTCGTCAAGTGCATTGTGTCCTTAATCCTTATGGAGCTTTTCATTGATTATGTATGGTGAGGCATGGTTTTATGTTACCTTCTATTCCTTACGATGTTCCTGATATTAATATGAAGCTCCCCGGGCCTGACACTTCATTAGCTAATTATGTTCTACTGTATTTTTTTTTTCATGCTAAGAGTTTCACTAGTGCATGTGTTCTTCTCAATCCATTCCTCTATTGCATACTATTATTGAATATTTTAAATGTGTTTTTACCGGTAATTTTTTGTTTCTTTGTTTTACAGGGCATTTGATTGCTTTCTCATTTTGACGCAATAAGAGTTATCTTTTCATTTGTATTTGTTGTGCAAATTTATTAATTGAATGTAAAATGAACACTTAATGGTGAACTTCCTAACTTTTGGCACCATTCAATTGACTCTCATCTATCTTAGTTTCATGTATATAGCCGCACAAGAAGTGATGCCGTTGTGGCAGAGGCCCCATATTGGGCTTGCTAGATGGGTCGACTAGGAGAATATCCAATGTGGTGTGGTTCCCCATTGTTCTACTTACTGAAGGTGTTTCTTGAACTGAGGCTGAGGTAATGTCTTACAGAGCAGGTTGGACTTTAGACTGCTCGTGCTGAGGGAAGGAAGAGGTGTTACTTTTGTGAGGTTTGTGGTCAACATGAGGTTTGGCCAACAATTGGAGGCAGGCGAACTGATGCAAATAGTGGATGTTAGGTTTGGCGAGGGAGAAAAATTATGGCCTAACTTGCCCATTTCTGCCCTCATTGTAAAATAAGAGGACTCTGTTAACATTTGGAATGATCAATATGATCAGCCACCAAGCCTTTATATAATATTTGCACACGAGATAATGATAATACAGATGGAAAATGTGTCTTATCTTATTCTTAAGGATTGGTGCTGGATATCGTTCTAATGTCCTCTAGATAACATCGAATATGATACACCACAAGACAACATAAGATACACATAATCCCTCTGCTCTGACATCCCCCTCAAGATCGCAATTGGTGAACAGATTAAAATGATAGCTCGTTAAGTAATGGAATTTGGATGCAGTGCAGGACTTTGGGAAGAAATCAACTAGTTATGGAGCGCACCAAATACTTTGGCTCATGAAATGACAGTAAATCTTCATATGCTTGGTGCAGTCATTGAATACTTAATTGCATGCATTTTTTAGAACACTTTTTTATTGTTGCAGTAGAAGGGTGAGATGATTGATGTGAATGCCTATATCTGCAAGTAGCCATCCTAGCTAGATCAAATTTAGATTTATTGTGGGCTGGAGCTCGATATTTTGCTTCTGCAGAAGATGGAGAAACTGGTGAATGTTTCGTACTCTTTGAAGATATATGAGATTACACAAGAAAGATGCAGTAATCAGGAGTAGATCTTCGATTAGTGGTTTCTCTAGCTTAGATTGAGTAAGAATATGCTTGGAGAGTGAGTGATGTAGTCCCCAGTTGACAAAAGGGGTGCAACACCAACCTAAAGTGGTTGATTTGTAAGATTGCAAAGAGAATCTCCTCTAGTTTCCAAACTACACCACAAAGATGTAAGAAAAGAACGAAAATAAAATGGATAATCGCTCAAACCTGTGATGAATTGAAGAATCCATTCAGATCTTTGACTTCTCCACATGAAATATCCTTGAAGACCTGAATTTCATAAATAGAAGGGTTGTCCAAGAAATCTTTCCTCTTAAACCCATGTTTAAGACTTTTAGATCCTTATTACAGATTCCTTTTCAATTTAAAAGAAAATATCCCGAATCTTAATCCATATCATATTAAGCCAATTTGAAACAAAAATCCAAATCCTAATCAGCCTATTAAATAGCATAAATTGAAATCCCAACACATTTAGACTACAAGAAAGAGAAATTGAAGCAAAACAAAATAACAATTATAGCTTGAAATGTGTTTGGGTCATAGGCCTAGTTACATTTAGCTAGGATCCTTTGGGCCTAGATTATTTTTTCCAGCTTGAAAGAAGATCGTCTATAAGCTTGCAAGTCCCTTCGACATCCTCATGCATAAAAAACTGTCCTGATAAAAAAATGATGTTGCAATTGTTTTCCCTTTGAGCCTTCTGCATCAAATATGTACAGTGACGACAACTTCCATCCTATGATTGTGTCGTAACTGCTGATGAATGGTTGGATTTAGCATTTTTTCTAAATGGTGGTTGGATGTAGCAGTTGACACCATCTTACTATCGGATTTGATATATATATATATGGGAAGTGCTCCTATGAGAGACACTCTCATCAACTTGGTGAGACATGGGTGGGGGCCCTCACATTTAAGTTGGGAGTCCTTGCATTTAAGTTGGTGAGAGTGGATATGAAAGTGAGGGCCCCCACCCATTTCTCATAAAGTTGGTGAGAGTGTCTCTCACAGGAGCACTTCCCTCTATATATATATATATATATATATTCCAATCCAACCATTGGGTTCTCCTTATTTCGCCACACATGATTACTGATTGGGACCATCATTAATTCATCATATGGATTCATCCATGTGACATTGATTGAAAATTTGAGTGTCCCACTGAGTGATTTGATCTTGTACCATCGGATGAATTTCTGCTATAATTCAAAATACTAGGATCTTGGTATACTGTATGGGCTTTGGTCAAAGATCGATCATCTTTTTACTCATCTGTAATATGATCTTCTGATCCAGTATTCTTTGTATGGGCTATAACAATTGGAGGACAAATATCAACATCTCCAAATGAAATATCACCAAAGGGCTCTATTTCATAAATTATAAGGGCCTTCCAATAGGGCCGGTTTAGAAGCTTTGATTTGTTTGAAATAGAGCAGATTCAATTAAATATGTATGAAATAGAGCTGTTTCAATTGGAGTATTTTACGAACAGACCATTTGGAAAGGCCCATAGTATACCTGATTCAACTGAAAAAGCGAAGTTGTCATATAGTAAAAGTTATGTAGGCAAGACTGTCATATAGTAATAGTATTATGGGTTAACTAGTATAGGAAAAGTAGCGCAAGCAAGGGAGAGCATTGGGCCAGGTTACTTTGGACCTTCATCGGCATGGCAATTGTTGGAAGAAAGATATAATGCTTTGTCATGGTGCCTTGAAGATAGTGAAGAATGTGCAAAACAGCTGTCTAGTGGAGGGAAGTTGGATCAAGAATTAGCTAACTATATGAACAATTGTGGTGCAACATTTAGTGGTAGAGATGAGAGTGGCACATGCTTGAGGTATGACTGTATACCCTAGAGAATAAATGAGTTTGGAGTATAATCAGCCTAATGTTTGGGGAGAGGAAAGGCGAAGTTGCAGAATCGGATATTCAAATGGAACTTAACTGGACAAATCTGATATATAGATTTGACAAATCATCAAAACAAGACATTAACCCAAGATGAACTTCGATGTTTCTAATAGTAAAAGAAAACAGGGCCCTGATGATCTGACTAATTACTTGGAATCTTGATGATATGATGGTGGTGTGGTGATGCCAATAGGTAGTATTGATGAAAACTCTCTCAACCAAAATTGAGATGATGATTACTATAGGAAGTTGGGCATGGGGTAGGATGAAGATTGTAGAACCTCTTCATCTAATTTTAGGCAAGAAGAGGAAATCATGCATTGTGAGAAAGGGACACCCAGAGCAAGAGGTGGCAAGTGGAGCACATGGTGGCAAGTGTATGAGTACGACGTGGCAGGTGTGGGAGCATTCGGTGTAGGAGCACGAGGTGACAAGTGTAGGAGCATGAGGAGGAAAATGCAATAGTATGAGGTGGCAAATGGGGAAGCATAAGGTGAAAAGCATAGGAGCAGCATGATGTGTCAAATGGAGAGGCATGATGTGGCAAGTGGAGAAGCATGTAAAGGAAGGACTTATGTCCTTTGTTTAGATCTTAATCACACTGGTTAATCACTTACATCTTGGTTTAATCTTGGCTATGAGTTCTGATGATGCCAAACTCTGGTTCAGACACCAACGGTCAAGTAGTAATAAATGCGGTAATAAAGATGAGAGAAAGAGATTTATAGTGGTTCGGTCAGTGTGACCTACGTCCACTTTCGGAAAGGCTGAGGTAGCCGGAATGTATTAATTCTCAAGTATTTTAGAGATTACAGACTTTGGAGAGAGTGTAGAAGGGAGATTCTTCCTTGCCCCTCAAGTGCTGAGAGGCTCATTAATTTATAGCCTTCCCCTAACAAATGGGGACGACTTTAAAGCGCCGTTCACGAGGAGCGTTCGAGGTGTCCTCGACTGGCGAGGCAGTTGTGATATTCTCCGCTGGACCTGGTAAAAGCGGGACGTGGCCTGACTGCTTCCGAAGTGACCCGGACTGCTATGACGTGGCCGGGCATCGTGGATACGGGCTCGGACTGCAAACGGATCTCCATTAACTTTGGGCTTTGGCTCATGACAGATCGGGCCATTTGGGCCGGACTCATCATTTGCCCCTCAATGCCCCACGCCCAAAGAAGCTTTGAAAAGGGGGGCATTTTGCATATCCGGCTTCTTTCCCATTCAAATAATTGTTGCCGCGTTCCTCTCCCTGCCAGCTTCTTGTGTTCTTCCCCGGCCCTGAGGAGAAGGATTTTTGGGAGAGTCCTGTTAGTATGAGACTCCTCTTATGTTTGGGGTTTTTTGAAACCCTAGGCTATAAAAGCCCTTTGAAAGAGAGGAGACCCACTCCACCTTCTTCATCTGTTCCCCTTCCCAGAGAAAGAAAAGTTTTAACTTTTCTTCATTCCTCACCCTTCTTCCTCCACTCATCTTCTTTTACTCTAAGTAGAAGACAACAAACCCATTCACTTCTTCCCATTCCAAGAGATTTTAATGGAGAGTGAAGGGAAAAAGGGCCCTTGCAGCCAACCACCTGCAACAAAGCAGGTGGGCTCCGGCGTGGGCATCGGCCTGGTGGGCGAAGCGGCTGCAGCACGGTCAGGCGTCTGAGTGGGAGCCGCACCGCAGATGGGCATCGGCCTGGTGGAGGGCGAGACACCTGCAGCCCCGCCGGGCGTCGTTGGGGCAGCAGCACGCCCGGGTGGCGTGGGCGTGGATGTCGGCCCCTTGGGTTCGGTCGTCGCTCCACAGGCGGGAATGGGCGCCGGCGTGGGCGTCGGCCTGCGGACGCTGATCGGAGCAACAGCCCCCTTGGGCGTGGCGACAGGCGCAACAGTGGTGAGGGCGGCAGCGGCAACGCCGAGCACGGGCGTCCAGGCCGCGGCGGCAGCGCCCGGCACAGGCATGGCGGGCCCTGGGGCGGTGTTCGGCTCGGCAGCGGGCGGCGGCAGGGGCGTCAGTCTCGTGGCGGTGCCCGGCCTTGGCGTCGGCAGCACGGCGGGCGACGGCAGGGGCGCCGGTCCCGTGGCGGCGCCCGGCCTTGGCGTCGGCAGCACGGCGGGCGACAGCAGGGGCGCCGGTCTCGTGGCGGCGCCCGGCCTTGGCGTCGGCAGCACGGCGGGCGACGGCAGGGGCGCCGGTCTCGTGGCGGCGCCCCGCCTTGGCGTTAGCAGCACGGTAGCTCCCGGTTTGGGCGTCCAGGTGGCGACAGCGCCCCAGGCGGGGTGAGTTTTGGCAGCGTGGTGGGCGCCAGTGCGGCAGGCGCGGCGAACGCGGGGATGACCGCAGCATCTCGGGCGGAAGTGGCAGGCGAGGCTGGATTATCGAGTAGAATTTTACGTCCTCGCAAAAAATATCAAGGAAAAGTAATTGTTGAGGATGCCGGATCCAAGGTAAGCAGTATCTTCAGTGTACTCAAAACAGACAGTGACCTTTTGAAGATTAGTGTTTGCATCCCTCCTACTGTGCTTTGCCGCCGGGCTGAAGCGGGAGAGCCAGCTTGTGATGATTACTCAGGTGACATTGTCATTTATGAGGAGATGATCGAGGCAGGGTTAAAGTTTCCGATACCCTCTCCAGTTTGCCATATTCTTCACTATTTCTCCTTAACTCCAGGGCGATTAGCACCCAACGGGTGGAGAGTTATGCTCGGATTCCTTGCGCTGTGGAGGAGAGTACATCAAGAGGACGCTTCTCCTCTCGAGTTTCATGCTGCTTACAGTTTGATCGAGTCCCCAGCCCCTCACAGGGGATGGTACTATTTTACCCCTAGGGGCGGAAAACTGCTCACGGGATTACGTTCAAACTGCCACGATTGGAAATCTCGCTTCTTCTTCATCGGTGGAGAGTGGGTTGCTGAGTCAGATCGACCTTTGGTACCCGCCCGATGGATTGACGCTAAGAGACTAGGTACATATTCTGATTGCTTTCTTTCTGATTGCTTCCTTGTTTTTATCCATGTGCTCACTGTCATGTACTCATTTACAGATCCTCCCCTTCTTTCCACGGAGCAGGAGCGTAAGCTGCAAGCGGTGAGAGATCACCCTGAAAAGGACTTGGGAGTCCTTCTTCCCAAGGAGAGAGGTAAGACCAGTGGACCTCCTACGGACTCTTCGTCTTTGGGTAGTACTGGCGTACTCCATCCGGGATCGGCTTCAAAGAGAAAAGGTAAGTCATTTCAACTTTAGCAATGTTTTGTGTGTTTACCTGATATGCCGTACTCGAATAACACTTTTCTTCAATAGGCATCGAGATAAGTAGAGAGATGATTGGAGCCCGCTTTTCGACCCGCTTCTCGGATAGGGGTACCCCTTCCCCCAAGGCGGCGAGGACGAAGGACGTCTCTCCAAGAACCTCTCCGCCAGCGACTCGCGTCGAGCCCCGGGTGCCTCCTCCTCGAGTGGCTTCACCCATGGTGTCTCCTCAGGCAGGGGTCTCTTCCGCTAAGACTACTTTCCCGCAGTCTTCCTCTTCAGCTACACTTCCTGCCCCTCAACTGTGTCCTCCACAACCGGGCATTTCTACAGGGGTATCGGCTAGGACTAGTTCCATGCTGGGTCATTCGCGGGAGATGCGGGAAAGGCTAGGGAGATATGTGCTGCCGCATGAGGTTTCTCGGGTTAATGCCTTGGGCACCGAGGGGGTTATTGACTCATTTGTAGAGGGCCTGGCTCAGGTAAAGATGCACAATTCTTTATTCCTTTTTCTCAAGGCCGTTACCCCTTTATTTCTTTTTAACCGTCTCATTTCTCGTCCCTTATCTCTTCAGGTCTCTACTGCATCCATCTGCTTGCTGTCGAGAGCCCAATCTTATGGTCAGATGAGACGGGAGAAGGAGGCTGTACGGCTAGAGCTCTGCACTGCTCAAGAGAAGATTACTGCTCTGGAAGCCGCTGGTAGGGCTTCAAGGATTGATCTTGTTGCGGCCCGTGAGAGGGTGAGCGAGCTTGAGATCGGACTTTCAGCAGCCACTAAGAGGGCGGCCGAGGCAGAAGTTGAACTTTCGAAGACCTGTGAAAAGGCTTCGCTCAATGAGGCTGAGCTTACGAAGGCCCGTGAGAGGGCTTCGCTCAGTGAGGCTGAGCTTATGAAGGCCCGTGAGAGGGCTTCGCTCAGTGAGGCTGAGCTTGCTCGGACCCTTGAGAAGGCGAGGCTCAGAGAAGTTGCTATGGAGGCAGAGATGAAGGCAGCGAACGAGAGAGCTTCTCAAGCTGAGAGAGACCTACAGATTGGCCTTGCAGATGCCTTCATTGATGGCTACGAGGAGCTTCGAGAGAAGATTTCGGCTGCCTTTCCAGATATTGACATATCAGGCTTTGTGCCGATGGAGGCGCCTGATGATGGTGGCAGCAGCTCTGATGATGCTGAGGACGATGCAGAGGAGGATGATGAGGAGGGGGATGAGAGTGATTAGAGCATAGGGACTTTTGCTTCTGTTTATAAGCCTGATTTATGCAACCTTTTTGTAATGAAAGTAATATAATTTTATTTATCCATCCCTTGCTTTGCTTTGAACAATGCTTTGAACAATAAAAAGTGCAACATCAAGTCCCCAACCAAAACCCTAATTCCCCCGTACAAAAATCTTCATTGGTAGTACCTCTTCAAGTGCTCTGCATTCCATGGATGAGGTAAGACCTTTCCTTCAGAGTTCTGGATTCTATAGGTGCCCGGTCTCACCACTTCTATTATGAGATAGGGACCTTCCCAATTTGGTCCCAACTTTCCTTCCCGAGAGTCCTTTGTGGCGAGAATCACCTTTTTGAGGACTAGGTCTCCTGGTTGGAAGGAACGAGGCTTCACCCTCGAATTGTAGTACTTGGACATGCGTCGCTTGTACTCCGCAATACGGACCACAGACATTTCTCTTGCCTCCTCTAGCAAATCGAGGTTGAGGCGGAGTCCTTCCTCATTGGTGGTAGGGTCGTAGTGGTGGACCCTTAGGGAATGTACCCCTATTTCGACAGGAATGACCGCCTCAGTCCCAAAAGTAAGAGAGAAAGGGGTTTCCCCGGTAGGAGTCCGTGGCGTGGTTCGATAGGCCCATAATACCCCCGGAAGCTGGTCGACCCACAGACCTTTTGCTCTTTCGAGCCTTGTTTTAAGGTTGCGCAGGACTGTTCTCACCATCACCTCTGCCTGCCCATTTGCCTGGGGGTGTGTCGGGCTAGAGTGAGGCTGCTTTATTTGAAGGTCGGCGCAGAAGGAATTGAAGAGCCTGTTGTCGAACTGCTTGCCATTGTCACTGATAATGGCGTGAGGTATCCCAAAGCGACAGACAAGGTTTCTCCAGACGAAATCCTTCACCTTGGAGTCTGTTATCTTTGCTAGGGGTTCTGCCTCCGCCCATTTTGTGAAATAGTCTATGGCGACGACTATGAATTTGCACTGGCCTCTACTCAAAGGCAGGGGGCCCAAGATGTCAATGCCCCACTTGGAGAAAGGCCATGGGCTGAGGATGGTAGTCAGCTCCTCTGGTGGCTGCCTTGACACAGTGGCGAAGCGCTGGCACTTGTCACACCTCTTGGTGAATTCTTTGGCGTCTTTTACCATGCTTGGCCAAAAGTACCCTTGCCTAAGCGCTTTATGGGCGAGGCAACGTCCTCCAGAGTGATTTCCACAAATCCCTTCGTGAATCTCTCTGAGGGCGTAGTCAGCTTCTTCTGGGGAAAGGCAGCGCAGCAACGGTAAGTTGTACCCCTTTTTGTACAGTACGTCTTGTAGGATGGTGAACTTAGAAGCTCTCATCCTGAGTTTCTTGGCTTCCAGGGGATGATCTGGTACTGTTTCTTCTTAGAGGTACGCCTTGATGGGGGTCATCCAGTTCAACTCGGCCGTGGTGCAGTTGATGCTGGTGGTGTTCGTATCCAACTTACTTGGCTCGAACTGGTGCCCCATGAAAGTTGGTTCCGCATATGAGGCCTCTAAGGATGATGCGAGCCTGGCGAGTGCGTCGGCTGCCATGTTGTCCCCTCTTGGGATGTGACAAATCTTGAAGTGCTTGAACTGCTGGATTATTCTCTTTGCCATGGCAAGATATTCCTGCATCCTTGTCTCCTTTGCTTCGAACTGCCCATTGACCTGATTCACTATCAATTGTGAATCGCTATGGGCGACGAGGTACTGGGCGTCCATCTCAATTGCCAACCTCAGGCCAGAGAGGAGGGCCTCATACTCGGCTTCATTGTTCGAGGCATTGAAGTGGAGTTTTACCGCATACTTGATGGGTGTACCATCTGGGCTGCTCAGAAGGAGTCCTGCGCCACCTCCTTCATTTGTTGCGGAGCCATCAACATACAGCTTCCACTGAGGCATAGAAGAAAAGTCTGATGTCTCGGTAAGCATCTGGTCGCCAGGCGAAGAATCAGAGGTTGCCTGGGCGTCGGGAGCAGAATTACCCGAAGGTGTAGGGGCGCCAAGAGAGGATTGGGCGCCAGAAGAGGTCTGGGCGCCGAGAGAGGAGCTCTGGGCGCCCCCTTCAGTCTGGGCGCCCGGAGGTGTCTGGGCACCCACTTCAGTCTGGGCGCCCAGAGGTGTATGGGCGCCCACTTCAGAGTTCTGGGCGCCCAGTGATGCCTGGGCGCCCGGGGGAGAGGTTGGGTCCGCGGGCAGCAACATGGTGGGGTCCTCTACATGTGTAAGCTCAGCAACAAAATCAGCCAGTGCTTGTGCCTTGATGGCTACCCTTGGTTGGTACTGAATATCAAATTCGCCCAATTCTACGGCCCACTTGAGGAGTCTCCCAATACGTCAGGTTTTGCCAAAACTCTCTTCAGAGGTTGATCAGTGACGACGATGATTTTGTGGCCCTGGAAGTAATGACGTAGACTCCTTGCAGTAGAAATGAGGGCGAGCGCCAGTTTTTCCAACTCTGAGTATCTGACCTCTGCCCCTCGGTATGCTCTGCTCACATAATAGATGGGTTTTTGCACCCCACTATGGTTCGTAATGAGGACAGAGCTTACCGCTGAGAGAGAAGCAGAGACGTACAAATACAGCATTTCCCCAGGCGAAGCATGTGAAAGGAGAGGAGGCGTGGCCAGGTAGGCCTTAAGCTTCTGGAAGGCATCCTCAGCCTCAGATCCCCATTCAAAAGCTTTTCCAAGAATCTTGAAGAAAGGCAAGCACTTATCTGCAGATTTTGAGACGAACCTGTTTAGTGCTGCAATTCTTCCATTGAGGCGCTGCAGCTCCTTAGTCGATGATGGCGACCTCATATCCAGTATAGCCTTGATTTTATCGGGGTTTGCCTCAATCCCCCTCTGATTGACCATGAAGCCCAAGAACTTTCCTGATCCCACGCCGAAGGCGCACTTCTCGGGGTTCAGCTTCATGTTGTAGGTCCTTATAACACCGAAGGTCTCTTGAAGATGACCGAGGTGATCTGCTGCAGCAAAGCTCTTCACCAGCATGTCGTCCACATACACTTCCATCGTTCGCCCGATCTGGGAGTGGAACATCCTATTCACCAGGCGTTGGTAGGTTGCTCCAGCGTTCTTTAGTCCGAAGGGCATAACCCTGTAGCAGTAGGTGCCCTGCGGAGTGATGAAGGATGTTTTTTCCTGGTCTCGAGGGTGCATGCTAATCTGGTTATACCCAGAATAAGCATCCAGGAAGGAGAGAAGCTCGTGTCCCGCTGTGGCGTCAATGAGGAGGTTAATTCTGGGCAGCGGGTAGCTATCTTTTGGGCATGCCTTGTTGAGTTCGCTGAAGTCTACGCAGAGGCGCCACTTCCCGTTCGCTTTGGCCACCATCACCACATTGGAGAGCCATTCAGGATACGCAACTTCCCTGACTGCCCCGCTCTCCATCAGCTTTCCGACCTCCTTGTCTATTGCCTGGGCCCTTTCAGTGGAGGCGCCCCTTAGCTTTTACCGAACAGGTTTGTGGAGAGGGTTAACATTGAGGCGATGGGTGGCGATGGCTGGGTCGATTCCTTCAAGATCCGCATATGACCATGCGAATATGCCCATGTTATCCCTCAAAAAATCTGTCAATCGGCCAACCAGATCCTTCGGGAGTGAAGAGCCAACATACACTTTCCTTTCTGGATGTTCTTCATTCAAGATTATAGGGGTAAGTTTTTCAACAGGTTCCCCTCTTTCTGTGGTGGCATCATCTCTTGGGTCCAAGACTTCAACCTGCAGCGCCTCCTGCGTTATCTTGGCCTTCATCGAGGTGACGTAGCATTCTCTTGCTGCTACTTGGTCTCCTCTAACCTCCCCCACTCCATTCGGGGTTGGGAAGCGGAGGATGAGATGATAGGTGGAAGGGACTGCTCTTAAGGAGTTAAGAGTAGGTCGCCCCAGAATGATGTTGTAAGCTGATGGACCATCTATCACCAGGAAATTGACCATTGTGGTGGAGGTTCGGGGGGCTGTCCCGGCTGTAACCGGTAATGTGATTGCCCCTAGGGGATACACCTTCTCCCCCGAAAAACCAATGAGGGGGAATTTGACAGGCTGCAACCTCTCTCGGCCCAGCCTCAGCTTGTCATAAGCCTCTACAAACAAGATATCTGCAGAGCTTCCACTATCCACCAAGATCCTATGTACCTGGAAATTGGCGATGGTCATTGAGAGCACCAGAGGGTCATCATGAGGGTGTTGGATCCTTTCTAGATCTTTATCCGATAAGGATATAGTTTCGTCAGCGCTGTGCCTTGGTGCTTTCGACGGGCGTGGCTCATCAGGATGCCTCGCCTTCCTGGCATAGGCTTTCATGGCGGAGAAAGACTCCGCTAACCCTCCAGAGATGGTTCGGATTTCTCCAATAGGGTACTGTTCTTCGGCATTGCGAGGCGGTGGTGGCGCCTGCCCCCTACCAGCGACATATTGGCGCAGGTGTCCACGCTGGATGAGATCCTCAATCTGCCTTTTGAGGTCGAAGCAATCATCAGTGTCATGACCGTGGTCGCGATGGAAGCGACAGTATTTGGTCATGTTCCTGCGGTTTGGTGGAGATTTCATTTTCCCCGGCCATTTTACTGCAGGATCATCTTGTATTTCCAGTAGAATGTGCCCAACGGCAGCATTGAGAGCCGTGAAAGTTTGCTGGTTTCTCGGCGGAACAGGGCCGAGTCGGTCTCTCTGGGGAGCAGGACCGAGTCGGTCTCTGGCAGGTATCCTCTCGGTTCTGCTCCGCTTATTGCTTGGTTCCCTCTTGTCGTCTCTATCGTGCTTTCCTTTGTCCGCCGCTCTGGAGGACTCCCCTCTGGAGGACTCGCCTCGCCTGGCCCTAGTAGCGTCCTCAGCATTCATATATTTCTGGGCCTTCGCCAGTAGCTCCGTCATGCTCTTAGGCGGGCGCTTCATTACTGAGAAGTAGAAACTGGAAGGACGGAGGCCTCCCAAGAAGGCTGTCATGGTTACCTTGTCATCGGCTTCCTCAATCTGAAGTACCTCCTCGTTAAAACGAGTGAGGTATGCCCTGAGGCTCTCATTACTGTAAGACCCCGACCCTCAATTTTTGGGTTTAGCATTGTTTTAATTGTGATTTAGCTTTTTAAACAAGATTAGAGATGACTTGACTTTGTTTTTGAGTTTGAATAGATTTTTCATAACTTTTGAGAGTTTTAAAAGACCATTGACTTTGTTTTGATCCGACCCTTGTAAATTGTATTTTTGTGAGAATTTATTATTTGTTTCTAAAAATCCCAAATTTTATTCCTTTTGACTCATTTGATTGCTATAAACAACTTTCATGTTTTGACCATCTTGATTTAATACTCAGAAATCGCGTTTTTCGAGAAAAAGGGCAAAAATGACAATTTTCACTAAATCTGTCCATGAATTTCGAAAATTTCAGAAATTGGGGAAAATATACTTTTTGGAAACTAGATTTTTCGACGATCATTTTGTTCTTCTTCGTCGATTTCACCCGGGGTCCACAAGACCAAGTTTTAAGCGTTTCAAGTTCTACTGCATTGGGACCCACCCTCCAGACACTATATATACCCTTCTTCTCTCTCTCCTCCATTCTTCTTCTTCCCATTTTCCTGCAACCGGTCCTTGCCTTGCCCTAGAGTGGAGAGGAGAGAAAGCCTTTTTCCTCTTGGTCTTTTCCCTTGGATCTTCCATCAAGAGAGCTCCAATCTCAAATCCGACTCCGCCATTTTCTTCCTCTCTTCGCAAGCTTCGATTGGATCCGTTTTTGAGCCAAATCCCCGACACTATTCATCATCTTCAACCTCCTTTCTTCTTGTTCAGCTAGCTAAAGGTTAGGGCTCTTGTTCCTCTTCTCATTTGATGTTCTTTTAGTTCATTTAGAACTTGTTTTCTATGTTTTCAAACCCATTTTCGAAATGGGGCTTTGTAGTGACAAAAATGGTGATTTTTATGTGCTTTCTTTTGGGGCTTTTGTGTAGATTTCGTGGATCTTCCTTTTGGTTGAGTTTTGTGGAGTTTTGCTTGGCATTTGGACAAAGGCAAGTGATCTTCATAGGACTTCTTATGTTTATTGTCTTATGCTTTCATTTTGGGTTTTAACATTTCATTAAGACATGTTTTCCATGTTTAATTTATGCAAGTCATGTTCATGCTCTTTCAAGTCATGAGTTTTGGGCTTCTTCATTTGTCTTGTTAGCATTGATTTTTCAAGCTCTTGAATCATGTTTAGTCTTGTAAGTTTTATGATTTTGTGCATGAAAATGCTTTGATGTCTTTGTTATAGAATGAATGGGTTTAATTGTGGATGGAATGATGCCAAATGTTGTAAATGTATCCCTTGGAAAGCATGAAGGCTTGGGGAGTGCATGTGGTTCAAATGTGGAAGTGAAGAAGGGAGAGAAGTGTGAAAGAAATGAGCTTCAGAACCCTACCGGAAGTTCTACCGGTAGAAATGGTTCAAAATTTGACAAAGAGTTGAGAAAATCGTGAACCCTGAGTTCTACCGGAATTTCTACCGGTAGAGGTATTTCAACCGGAAGTTCTACCGGTAGAAAGGGCCCAAAATCTGACAGAGAGTGAGGAAATTGAAAAACCCCAAGTTCTACCGGAAGTTCTACCGGTAGAAATAGCCCAGATTTCGGCAGAGAGTGAGAAAAGTTAAGGAGCATGAGTTCTACCGGAAGTTCTACCGGTAGAAGTGCTCCAACCGGAAGTTCTACCGGTAGAGGTGGTTCTACCGGTAGTACTACCGGTAGAGACGCTTCAACCGGTATTTCTACCGGTAGAGAGGCGTGAACCACAACCAGAAGTACTGTTTTGAAGGACTTTTGCGAGAAGGAAAACTAGACTAGGTTTTAGACCTTTTTATTGACCTTGTGCACTTGGAATTCCAAAATGTACTATAACTTCTGAGGCACCAAACCTTATCGAAACTCCGACTTTTGGGTTTCAACTCCACAAGGGTCAATGAATGGTCTTAGCCTAAACTTGATAGATCTCGTGTTTGAACTTCTGTTTTGATGTTACGTACATCATCGTGTTCTCGTTTGATTTTCAAGTATAAGTTGTTTGAAGATTTGTTTCAAGAACCAAGAATCTTGTTTTGATACTTCGTGTTTCATCGTGTATTTGCCCGAATTTCAAGTATAAGCTGGTATTTAAGATGTGTTTCAAGAATCGTGTTCCAAGAAAGAAAAAGGGAATCATTTCTTCAGTTTGTTAAGCATTTTATATTATGCTATCGTGCTAGCCTTGTCGTGACGTGTTTGACAAATGATTTCCCTCTTGTTTTGTCGTGCTCTCGAACGTGTATCGCCATGTTTTATGCATTCATGATATAAGTGATTTCACTGAGCTTGGACCGCCCTTTTAGCTTGATCCACTACCTGGGGGTCCTTAAACTCGTGGACTGTCTGCAGACTAGTCGTGTCTTGAATTGACACATCGTGCGTGTTCGTGGTCCGGTTCCGCGGCCGGATACCCCGTCTACCTTGTGTGGCGTGGGATCTTGTTTCTTGTCGTGCTTGTCTTGCGTGCTTACTCTTATCATCATGTATGATGGAGAAAGGATGGGCTCTTTGTGGATTTTACTAATCATGATATTATATGTATTCATGTCTTGTTCCGTATATCGTGCATGCACTAATGATTTCCTGATAAGCATCATGTTCATGCATTGTTTTTAAATCTTGTAAACTTGTTTCAAGTTCAATGAAGTGTTTTTAGTTCTTGTTTCCTTTAAACCTTGATTTTGTTTATGCTCTTGCCTATTTTGATCACCTGCCAGACCGTCGTGTCTGATACACTTCTATTTGGTGCTCTAGATAGCAGGTCCTTGTTTTGATCTAGTTCGCGTGCAGAGGGCTGTTGAGCCACGAGTTTTGCAGCTTGTTGTGTCAGCGATGTCATGTAGACGTCATGCTTGACTCCGGCGTTACGTTACACCATTGGGTAGTATTTGTTCTAGCCTGTTATTGTGTACGGCTTTTGTTAGCCTGTTTCTTGGGAATTGTAATTAATGCACTTGTTAATTTGTAACTTGAATATGTTGGGTAATGATAAGCCTGTTGCTGTCAGCTCTGTATATCTTGATATTATGAATTGTTCCAGTCTGAATTTAAATATGTCTATGACAATTTTGTGCTGACCGATTGAGTACGACACGGAACCCGATGGATACGGATTCCGGGTCGTAACGTCTCGTATAGCTTCCGCGAAATATTTTGATGTGTTGTGAATTTGTTATCCTCACACACGCGGATCCTGGGAGGGGAAAAATACAAATTCTCCCCATGCTCGCGTCCCCGAGATCGGATCCCGGTTTTGGGGGCGCGACAATTACCATCCTGCTTTACACTCAGCAGGTGTGTGGCTGGCTTTTGGTGGCGGCGTCCTCCAATGAAATGTGATACGAAGGACCTGCTTAGCTCCTCGAATGTGGAGATGGAAGCTGGGGCGAGATTGGAAAACCACTGTCGGGCGGAACCCTTCAACGTGGTTGGAAACGCCCTGCACATAATCTCCTCCGGGATACTGTGCAGCTGCATTATTGTTTTGTAAGTCTCTAGGTGATCCAGCGGATCCTTCGCTCCATCAAAGGTTTCTACGGATGGCATCTTGAACTTACAAGGGAGTGGATAGTTCACCACGTTAGGCTTGAACGGTGTGTCCGTTCGCCTGACTAGGTAATCCACTGTCTCTGGTGCGTGTGCCTTCATGGCGTTGAAAACATCGCCCAGTTGATCTTGCATCTCTCTGAGCTTCTCGTCCCATCGGTTGGGGGCTGCTCTGCTTGAATCATAGAAGTAGCTCGCGCCTTCCAGCTCCTGATTCTCACTTTCCCCTTCTTGGAAATGAGGATCCTCCCCATCAGAAGTGGAGGGAGGATGTGAAAATTCTCCGTGATTTGACCCTCCCGGAGGTGGGAGTCCTCCCGGAGGTGGAGGTCCTCCCAACTGGGCCCCACGGGGGGCGCCCTGGGAACGGGCGCCAGGGTGTACACCATGGGCGCCGCCAGGGTGTACACCATGGGCGCCCGGGGCATGGGCGCCAGGAGCATGGGCTCCCGGGGCCTGGGCGCCTAGGTGGGGAGCTCCCCGCCGTCGTGGAGCTCTTTGATGCCTCGGGCGTGTTCCTCCTTGCGGTACTCCTCCAACCCCTCCCTGCCCCTCGAGCATGAGTTGTAGTATTTGATGGTTTTGGGCCACCATCTGTTGCATAGTCTCCAACATTAGTTGAGGAGTGGGAGCAGGAGCATTCGGGCCAGGATTAGTCAGTGGAGGACCATCCTCGCCCTCTTCGCGTCTTGTCGATCTGGTGGTCACCATAATTTGAATGAGGGTGAAAACTTTTTGTACGTTTCCCACAGACGGCGCCAAACTGATGATGCCAAACTCTGGTTCAGACACCAACGGTCAAGTAGTAATAAATGCGGTAATAAAGATGAGAGAAAGAGATTTATAGTGGTTTGGTCAGTGTGACCTACGTCCACTTTCGGAAAGGCTGAGGTAGCCAGAATGTATTAATTCTCAAGTATTTTAGAGATTACAGACTTTGGAGAGAGTGTAGAAGGGAGATTCTTCCTTGCCCCTCAAGTGCTGAGAGGCTCATTAATTTATAGCCTTCCCCTAACAAATGGGGACGACTTTAAAGCGCCGTTCACGAGGAGCGTTCGAGGTGTCCTCGACTGGCGAGACAGTTGTGATATTCTCCGCTGGACCTGGTAAAAGCGGGACGTGGCCTGACTGCTTCCGAAGCGACCCGAATTGCTATGACGTGGCCGGGCATCGTGGATACGGGCTCGGACTGCAAACGGATCTCCATTAACTTTGGGCTTTGGCTCATGACAGATCGGGCCATTTGGGCCGGACTCATCAAGTTCCAAAAATAGTGGGTGGAAAGAAGAAGATCCACATGGAAGTCTACTTATGTGCCTTTTGGCAGATGAATTATTCTAATTGAATTGCCATTATCTAATCTTCCCATTTGTGATGTCTCTGCTCAGGTGCTCCTGTCTTGGTTACCAAGCACGTCAAGAGATTAGGAATAGAACTCAGCAAGGAATGGAGGGAAGGAAGAAATATCGTCTTTTCAATTGGGACAAATGTGCATTGAGAATACAAAGGAACAAGGTAGCAATGGTTTTAGGACACTTAGCCTAGTGATGCTCTTTTGGGGAAACAACTATCAAGGCCAGAAGACGTTCAGAAGGCCTATGGAAGTGAACTGTGTTCCAAAAACAAGATTGAAGATAACAGTTGGGAAATTGAAGTCGCAATTCTGAGGGACTTTGCCTTGCAGCCTGGTGTAATGAGGGTATATAATGCTTTCCAGAGGCTTATTCGTTTTGAAGTTGGAATAAGGAGTTAGAGTCTTGTCTCTTATTGAATGTGTGGTGGGGAAGCATGGATGAAAATATCGGCCGCTACGCTACATCGGCTGTGGCGGTAGTGGCCGCCACGCTATTTGGGAAAAATCAGGTATCGCACCCGTAGCGGCCCGTATCAGCTGCTATGCCACCGTGTTTCGGTGGCGCCGCTACAGTGAACAATAAAGGAAAAAGAAGAAGAAAGGAAAGGAAAAAAAAAAAAAAAAAGAAGCAGAGGAAAACAGGAAGAAAGGAAAGGGGAAAAAATAAAGAAAGGAAGGGAGAGAGATAGAGACAACATACCAGTAGAAAGCAGTGGCGGCAGCAGCAGGTGGCAGTGACGGCGGCGGCAATGGCAGTGGCGGCTGCAGCAACAGTAACAGTAGCAGGCGGCAGCAAGACGAGGCGGCGGCGGCAGGATGAGCTCCTCCTCTTCCTTCTTCTTCTTCTTCTTCCTCCTTTTCTTTCCCTTCTTTTCTTTTCTTTTCCCTCCTTTTCCTTTCCCCCTTCTCTCGTTGTCTCTTGATCCTTCATTTTACATGAAATAGGGCACTGGGCACTGGGCAGCATGTGGCCCCTTCCATCTGATTTATTTAAGGTAATTTATGGGTCCCCACAGTGGCCCACCTTATAAAAGGTTTAAATAAAATATAAATGGCCCCTCAAAAGCTGTTGTCTTCTTAACCATTGATGGGCTCCACATTGATGCCCAAGTATTAAATAAAAAGGGCATTTCTTAACCAAATACAACTTAATTGAAATTAGATCCTTAGCCAAGTTTCGTTTTAATTAGAAATACAACCCAATAAAATTTCACCCTAATTGAAAATAGGGCCATAGCAAACTTTGACACTAACTAGAAATGGGCTCCATCTAAGTTTCACATTAATTGGAAATAGATTTTAGCCAAATTTCAATCTAATAGGAAATACTAAAATAAGGCCTTGACCAAAGTACACCTTAATAGAAAATGAGCCCTTTTCATTTTAATAGGAAATAGGCTCTAATCAAATTTAATTTTTAATAGAAAAACCTTTATGAGCTTTTCATTACTTTCTAAGTTAGCATGACTAAGAAACATGAATATATGTGAAAAACCTAATCATTACTATTATTTTCTATTTATACTGCGATACAAGACCTTATATATTGAGTGCACCGCTACGCCCCCGTTTCTTACTTTTGCAGAAGAAACACATTTTCTTTCATTTTACAATTTTTTGGATTTTCTGAAATTTTTTCAAAATTTTTGGGCGATTTTTTTAAATCGCACAGCTACGTTGTTACGTAGCGCTTGCTTCGTAGCGCCGCTATTTTCCCCCTTGGTGGGGAGATTGCCTTGGTTTCTAATTCCCATCCATCTACCAAGTACCAACTTGTGGTTAAGAAGGAAGTGTTGGAGCATTACTTAAGGGTTGTTTGTTGTTTATGCATGGGATATGATTGCCTTGCAGCCTGACATAACGAGGATATATAATGATTTCTAGAGGCATATTCGTTTTGAAGTTGGAACAAGGAGTTAGAATCTATCTTTTATTGAATCCGTGGTGGGGAAATTGCCTCAGTTTCTAATTCCCATCTGTCTGTCAAATTGTGGTTAAAAGTGTTGGAGCATTACCTTAGTGGTCGTTTGTCTTTATGCATGGGATATGAAAATGGTGTTTAGGTCATTACCCAGTACGGGTCCCGCTGAAGCAGGGTCCTGGGAGGGTCTAGACTGGAGACAGACCTAACCTTTGGCAATTTTGCATAAAGTTGGCTCCTCACAGGTCTTTACACATGGGATATGAAAAAGGGATTTACATATCTAAAATTTTATTATGTGAAATTCACATGTGAAACACAATACCATATTTGTTTGGAAGCACCATTTGCAGGAGTAAACTTTGAACTGTTTGAATTACATACGTAAGATCTTCATCACTCTCAAAATCTAAGAATGTTTATGACAAGGAATTGAACTTCTTGGGGTTTTTTTGGTCAATAAAAAAAAACTGAACAGTCCGGATTAAGAAATTGGGGCCCACAAGAGTCTCAAAAAGTAAAAATGGTGGAGGGATTTGATCTTGCGCCTGTCCCATGCGTCCTTTGTACCGGCTTCTCCTTAATTAAAGAGGTTTGCAATTGTTTCGCACATTTTCAGGTGTGGATTTTCATTTGAAAATGGTTTCATTTACACAGTCTTTTCACACCTCATATACGCATATCTTAAGCGTAAATAAGTACAAACAAATGTGACCATGTGTAAATGTTTGTTACATGTGCAACATTTAGATATTTAAATGAGTGCAAACAAATGACCTTAAGAGCTATGTTGTCTTCGTGGTGTGGTGCATCATCTTGAGGCGTATACTAATAGTTGATGAGATGGACCAGTTCATGGGGCTTTTCCACTTCCAGAGTAATTTTCATAACCCAAGGAATGAGGAAGGTACGAAGATCTGGACTGGCTCTTTGAATGGAATTGTTTTGGGAAATCTTTCTAGGCGTTTGTGAGTGGAGGTGGAGATAATGATAATGCTATGTTTTTCATTTGGTGTATTAAAGCCTCCGGAAGGATGGTCAAGGGGCCAGTGGGTGTCGGTGGGGTTCTTCGGGATGGTCAAGGAGTTGTAATGTTTGTGTTATCTAAGGTAGCTTTTGGTTCGCTGGAATGGTTGTACGCAGGAATGGAATGGAGACCGGAATGACAATGGAATTGAATGAGGTAGGAATAGTCAATTCCATTCTAGCGTTTGGTACGCTGAGGAATCAACCCAGTAATGGAATTCTGATTCCTATTCCTGCGTTTGGTACGCTAGAATGCTGCCTAGAATGGAATCAAATTTACATAAGATTGACTAAAATACCCTTGTTAGATTCTATTGTCACATTTGCATTGTTTGTGGTGGATGATTTGGGGGTGGGCCCCATAAAGGTGTAGTGAAAAAGTTTGTAATTTCTCATAATAATATATTATTATATTATATTATACTATTTGGGGGTGGGCGCCACAATGTGTAGTGAAAAAGTTTGCATTATAATATTTTGGGGTGGGCCCCACAAAGGTGTCGTGAAAAATTTTGTAATTTCTCAAAAAAATATATTCTTATATTATATTATAATATTTGGGGGTGGGCCCCACAATGGTTGGTTGAAAAAACCATGCAACATAGCCTCTTTTATAATAGTAGATAGATAGATATAATATTTTGGGTGGGCCCCACAATGGTTGGGTGAAAAAGATATTATATTATTATTATTATGATATAATAATATATTATTATATTTTATTATAATATTTTGGGTGGGCCCCACAATGGTTGGGTGAAAAAGATATTATATTATTATTATTATTATGATATAATAATAATATTACAAGCGAGGGTATTTTGGTCTCAACAAAAAGTTAGAACGGAATGGAATGGTGATTCCTTCCGTTCTTGGATGGAATGGTGATTCCCTCACATAAAGGAATGGGATTCCGGAGGTAATGGTCATTCCGCCCCTTTTTGGAGAACCAAACGCTGGAATGGTCATTCCATTGGAATGACCATTCCATTCCGACCTCCATTCACGCGAACCAAACGATACCTAAGAAGGTGGGCTGAATGGAGTCTAACAAGGCGTGGCCATTCTAGAAGCCCTTCGTTTTTTTTGTTGTGGCTTCTTTTTCGGACTTATTTAATAGTGGAGAGTGATTCTCTAAATGCCATTTCTTGGGTGTCTTCTTTTGCTAAGGGCCCTTGGAGGTTTCAATTTTATTTCAATGAAATTTCCTCTTTGAAATCTTAGATCGGAGTTAAGTTTCAGCATATTGGTCGGGAGGCTAATAGTTTTGTGGTTGCTTTGGCAAAACAAGCGGTGGATAGAGTTGCTGATTTGGTTGCTTATACCTTATAATTTCTGTTTCTTTGGTGTATGTCTTTTATACCATTGATTGCCCCTATCTTTGTGGTAGGGTGTTTGTACTTGATGTAATCCTTTTCTTCTTAATATAATTTATTGTTACTGAAAAATTTGTGGTTGCTTAGCGGTGGATAGAGTTGCTGATTTGTTTGCTTATACCTTGTAATTTTTGTTTCTTTTGTGTATGTCTTTTATACCATTGATTGCCCCTATCTTTGTGGTAGGGTGTTTGTACTTGATGTAATCCTTTTCTTCTTAACATAATTTATTGTTACTGAAAAAAAGAGCCTCTGAAAGGAAGATCACTTTCACTTGGTTGGCCCCTTCTTGATAGCATTCTCACAATAGAAAACCTCAAGAGAGAATATTGTCAATTGGTAACTAGGGCCCTCATGTTGTTGGAGGATGTGGAGAATGTGATCCACATATTGTTTGAATTGCAAGGGAGGTGAGTGTGCAAGGTGCAGTATGTTCATGGTTTCATTTTGTGTCGGATCTTCTCAAATGACAATCATTTTGAAGAGTGGAAAGTGGATTTGGGATCGAGAAGGGGCGATGTCCTTCGGTTGATTGTGTTTGTAGCAGATGTTGAGTCCTTGCAGAAGGAGAGAAATGATAGGTATTTTGGTAATAAAAGGTGAGTACCACGGCCCTTATCTCGTTAAATACACCATAATACAATCTCAGGGGCAGTCAAGACTCACGACTATGAACTTTAAGGAGTTTCCATTGCTATGGTCCATCATTAATGCTGGAACAAGATTATTCATCATCGCACTGATGGGCCTCCTTTTTGAGGGTAATGTAAGCTTGTTTTGATGCGTTGAGGGAAATGCTGGTGGAGTTATTTGTGATTCACACACGGTTGTGGCGACTTGCTTCTCAGGTCAAGTAGGCCTCCTAGTTATCAATGATTCAAAACTGATGGTTATGTTCATTGGAGTTTTCAATCCATCTGTCGCCATCTCCTTTCTCATTTTGTTGGAGTGGTTCTTTTGCTGATTTTGGATAGGGCCTATGGGGTGTGCCTCCATGGAGAGTGCTAGGGCTTATGGACAAATTGGTGGACTTAAGTCTAGATCAGGAGGTGTCGTTTGTGCATGTATGCAGGAGTGCTAACAAAGGGAGCTGGCTGTCTTGTCTATTTGGTTTAATGGCGCGATACCTTAGTTTTATTTTCTTTTTGCTGCAGCAAGTGCTTTTTGCATCTTTAGTTCGCAGAGAGAAAGCATCTGATCTCCTTCTGTCTTTGGTCTGGAAGCAATTAGGGCTTTTTAATCAAAATTCTCCTTTACCAATAAAAAAGAGTTGAAACCTGTACTTCCTTTAATTCTGTACAATCTTACTCTTTTGGAGGATCCGTGCAGCTGGGCCCATTGTTTAGTTAATATGAGAGAGAGAGAGAGAGAGAGAGAGAGAGAGAGAGTCAACGTCTTTTGACTCTCTTCCAATTATAAATGGAGGGTCCTTGACTAGTTCAAATGACTAAATTATCCTTACCCCATTAGATCTATATGAAGAACCATAAGACAAATTCTAAGAGCAAGAAGACATTGCTGGCATTGTTTTCTACACTCTTGAATATTGATATCCGTAACAAGATAGATAGTACTGAAATTTGCCTGTTGTTGTTGGAAGTAGGTGGGCCTCGTGGATAGATTTTCAAAAACTTTTGACCCACTTGACTCAGGGATCAAGTATCCATAAGGCCAAAAACCCAATGCAGGATACAAACCCTCAATCTCACATATCAAGATCAGTAAAAACATCTATCTAGAAGATAGAATCAGCAACATAAAAGCTTCAAATAAATCTACAACATGCAAGGAAGTAGATTATACATTCGGAGCTCGGTTGTGCTCTAATGGAGAAGTTGCTACTTTCTTTGATGTCGAACTCTTTCGCAAATCAAATCAAGATCTCCAAGACCCAATTGTCTTTCACACTATGTCCCTTATCAGATTTCTTTTCTCAAGGAGATGGGTGGGATCTCCTAAAGAAAACTACTAGAGAACAACTAGAAAAGGAACTAGAAGAGATGTGCAACAACTTGCACAAGAGAGGAGAAGAGAGAGAGAGGGCTAGCCTTGCACAATAATGCTTGGGATGTCCAAAGGGGTTTTCTACCCTTTTATAGCCTCTTGCAACTCCTCTAATACTAATTCCCATAGAAGTCTCACTTCCATTAATTAGTAACCTTCTCTTTCTAATTAAAATAGAAGTCCTACTTCCATTAATAATTAGTAGCTTACTATTACCACTATTAGAAGTCTTACTTAAAATAGAAATAGTAATTCTCTAATTCCTTTCTATCTAGAGTTCTACTAGAATTAGTATCTATCCAATACTTGGGCTAGTGTGAGGACCACTAGGGATTCCTTAGAAAGCTGGCTCTAACTGGGACACGCGACCCCACATCTCATGTGCAATCCGGGCCCATAGTTAATTGCAAATAACTCCACTATATAAATGCAATTGAACTCCAGTCTTAGGAATAAATTACATAGAAGACCCTAAACTTCCCTATGACCGCAAGTAAGCCCCTCCATCTATATCCATGGATCAATTGGACATGTCCACCAAATTAGATCCATATCTTATTATCCTTGAGCCCCAATTAATTATAATGATCGATTGGTACCTATCCAATTAACTCTTAATCGGAATGGGTGCGCACTTACCAATGATAAATCCATTAATTGGCACAAGGGGATAATTGGGATAGATTCCATCTTGACTATTGAATGTTCTCACAGCTCTACTACCACTCACCCAAATCACCGAGGTGTTGACCTACAATTGGCCTCACTCATTGGTGACTCAAAGCAAATGAATAGATAGAAACTTGAGTTCATTAATGTCTCAGGATTGAGAGCCTATTGCTAGGGAATTATGAGAGCAGATCTTAAAGTAAAGACAATATTCTTAAGGTGCTTCTCATGGTCCTTCAATACATCCAATGTACCAGCACATTGATCCAGAATCTTCCATTTTGATGATCAAGACAAATCACACTATCTCATAGTGATCAAAGTGTTGCAACCTTATCAGATGAGATGCCCAGTCTCATCACTAGTTGTGAAGATATTTTAAGTATAAGATTTGTGACATATATCTCCCGTGTGTGGATCTCATCCATACGCATATATCACATCTAATATACTAATGGGACCCGATTCAACTCATGAACCATTATGTCATATGTATTGGTCATGTGCATAAAGTAATAAAATAACATTCATCTCATGAAAGTAAAACATGATTTTATTGATAAATAAAGAAATTAATCAATTTATGACATCAACTGATGGATTGAGTCCATACAATCTAACAATCTCCCACTTGGGCTCAATGCCAGTCAGGGTTGCATCTCATGCCCATCCCATCTACATGCTGCTCAAGGACTTTGGTAGTCAAAGGCTTAGTAAAGGGATCTGCCAGATTGTCCGCAGAGGCTATCTTGGTAATAACAATATCACCTCTCTGCACAATCTCTCTGACTAAGTGATACTTGCGCTGTACATGCTTTTGGCTTTTATGGCTTCTGGGCTCCTTTGACTGAGCAACTGCCCCGCTGCTGTCACAGTAAACTGTGAGCGGCTGTCGTGCCAAAGGTACCACCCCAAGTTCCAAAAGGAATCTTTTGAGCCATACTGCTTCCTTAGCTGCTTCACAAACTGCTACATATTCAGCCTCCGAGGTTGAATCAGCGGTACATTCCTGTTTTATACTCCTCCAGCTGATAGCACCGCCTCCAAGCATAAACACATGACCAGAGGTGGATTTCCTGGAATCCTTATCTGACATGAAGTTAGAATCTGTGTATCCGACTGGAATCAACTCATCACTGCTATAAATCAACATGTAATCTCTAGTCCTTCTCAAGTATTTGAGAATACATTTTACAGCAGTCCAATGTTCAGATCCTGGATTAGACTGATATCTGCTGACCAGGCCCACTGCATGACAGATATCTGGTCTAGTACATAACATAGCATACATGAGGCTACCAACAACCGAACCGTATGGTATCGACCTCATCTGCTCCTTTTCCTCAGGTGTCTTGGGACACTGATCTTGGAAAGGTGCACTCCATGCCTGAAAGGTGTAATACCCTTCTTGGAGTCTTGCATAGCAAACCGTACCAGTACCTTATCTATGTATGCAGCTTGGGATAAGCCAATCATCCTATTTTTCCTGTCTCGATAGAGTTTAATCCCTAGGATGTAACTAGCTTCTCCCAAGTCCTTCATATCAAAAGTCTTGGCCAACCAAACTTTTACAGTTGACAACATTCCTATGTCTTTCCCGAGGAGAAGGATGTCATCGACATATAAAACCAGAAAAACTACTCTGCCACCTTCACTTTTCATGTACACACATGACTCATCCGGATTTTGACAAAAACCAAATGACTTGATTGCCTGGTCAAAACGGATGTTCCAGCTTCGGGATGCCTGCTTAAGTCCATAAATAGACTTCTGCAGCTTGCAAACCTTTTGCTCTTGGTTTTTAGCTACAAAACCGTCTGGCTGCATCATAAAGATGTCTTCCTCAAGATGGCCGTTCAGAAACGCCGTCTTGACATCCATTTGCCAAATCTCGTAATCGAGATGAGCTTCAATGAATAAAAATATCCGGATGGACTTGAGCATGGCTACCGGCGAGAAGGTTTCCTCATAATCGATACCTTCTTTCTGAGTATATCCTTTCGTAACAAGCCTGGCCTTATAGGTCTCCACTCTTCCATCTGGTCCTATTTTTCTCTTGTAGACCCACTTGCACCCAATAGGTTTAATATTAGCAGGCAAATCCACAAGTGTCCAGACCTGATTGGAGTACATGGACTCCATCTCAGCTTTCATAGCATCTTGCCAGCGTCCCGAATCTAATTCATTTATTGCTTCATAATAGTTACAGGGATCTTGTTCCGGTTCTTCCGGGACAGCCTCGTAAGACTCTCCCAAGAACGAGAACCTGTCAGGGGGTCTGACAATCCTCTCACTACGATGAGGCACTGGTGTAACTACTAGGTCTGGTAAGGGCGGTTCTTCCTCAAGTCCGGTCATACTTGGATTTGGAATTGATTGCTCTCGAATCTCTTTCAAGATCACATTTTCTAAAGATTTCTGGTCCATCATATAATCTTCTTCCAGAAAAATCGCATTAGTGCTAACCAGTACTTTCTGCTCTCTGAGATTATAGAACAACCAACCTTTAGTTCCTTTAGGATATCCTAGTATACTTCCGACTTCGCTTCCAACTTATCTGTCTTAACCTTCAGCACGTGTGCTGGAGAACCCTAAATGTGTAAATGTTGTAGACTAGGCTTTTGCCCGGACCACAACTCCCGGGGAGTCTTAGGTACAGACTTAGATGATACGAGGTTTAGTATGTACATCGCAGTATCCAAAGCGTATCCCCAAAAGGATATGGGTAATCCTGAGAAACTCAGCATAGACCTAATCATATCTAAAAGAGTCTGGTTCCTTCTTTCTGCTACTCCATTCTGTTAAGGCATACCAGGAGCAGACAATTGAGATAGAATCCCATTTTCTGATAAGTATCCCATAAAATCAGCAGAGAGATATTCCCCTCCTCGATCTGATCGAAGAGTCTTGATATTTTTACCTAATTGCTTTTCCGCTTCCGCTCGAAACTCTTTGAATTTTTCAAAAGCTTCGGACTTACGGTGCATAAGGTATATGTATCCATATCTTGAGTAATCATCTGTGAAAGTGATGAAGTACTCATATCCTCCTCTGGCCCTGACATTAATGGGTCCACACACATCAGTATGCACTAATTCCAATAAATCTTTGGCCCTATTGCCCTTAGATGAAAAGGGTCTTTTGGTCATTTTACCTTCCAGACAGGACTCGTAGACAGGCATCGGCTCTACCACCAATGAAGGTAAGATACCATCTTTCACTAGCCTCTCAATCCTGTTTAGGTTTATATGATCTATCCTCAAGTGCCAAAGCTTTGTTAGATTAGATGAAGGTGACTTTCTCTTTAATGATGGTCTATTAATTGTTTCAGTATCGTGTATCTCATACATCATGGGAGTTAACAAATAAAGCCCATTGGTTACCTTGCTAGAACATATAAAAGTACCATTCTTCTTTATGACAACTTCAGCACCAAAAGTAATAGAATAACTTTTATTCACCAAACTAGAAACTGAAATTAAATTCCGCCTTAAAGACGGTACATATAATGTATCTGATAAAACCAATTTATTATTTGAAAAACATAAAGCAATAACTCCTACTGAAATAGCCTCCGCCTTAGCGTCAAATCCTAGGTTGACAATGATTTCTCCATCACTCAGCCTCCTGGTTTCCCTGAACCCCTGCAACGTATTACATATGTGATTAGTTGCCCCGGAGTCCACACACCAAGATTCTGAAGTACCAGTTGCAAAACTAACTTCAGAAATAAGTGACTCAATCATACTTGAGGTCTTTTTCTTAGACAGATATTCTGGACAATTCCTTTTCCAATGTCCTGTCTTACCACAATGGAAACACTTTCCTTTGGTCCCTGAACCCTTAGCCTTGGCCACGCCACCAGTAGGACCATTCTTCACCTTAGGACCCTTCGGAACTGATTTCTTTTTGCCTTTCCGCCCTTTACCTTTCGGCTTGGACTTGGCATCTGACTTTTTTGTCATTAGGGCAGTTGGCTTCTTTTTCAAAATCCCTTCAGTCACTACCAGCTGACTAGACAGCTCAGCCAGAGTTAGATTCATTTTATTCATATTATAATTAACCTTGAAATTGTTGAATGA
This sequence comes from Umbellularia californica, assembly GCA_028538565.1. NCBI lineage: Eukaryota > Viridiplantae > Streptophyta > Magnoliopsida > Laurales > Lauraceae > Umbellularia > Umbellularia californica. The sequence goes on along the minus strand of JAPQWN010000005.1, from coordinate 32,946,430 downwards.
CTCTGGTAGTGACTCAAGGATTATATCAATCTGCGATTCTGCATCAATTGCAGCTCCCAGTACATCTAACTCATTCAATGAGTCCATCATTTTCAACATGTGTTCCTGTACTGATGTACCTTCAGCCATCTTGGTACTAATGAGCACCCTCATGGCTGCCTGCCTAGCAGGCCTGCCCTGTTCCGCAAATGTCTCCTTTAAGTTCGATATAATATCGTATGCAGTCTTATAGGATTAATGTTGGTGTTGTAAAACACTAGACATGGATGCCTGAATGTAACATCGGGCCATCTCATCGTCTTGGGCCCATTTGGTGTAAAGTTCCTTTTCTGCATTTGATGCATCCGGGCCAGGCTCATCAAGGGGGGTTTTGGTAAGGACATATTTATATCCTGAAGCTATCAGGACAATATCCAGATTCCGTTTTCAGTCTACATAGTTGGATCCCACCAACTTATTCTGGTTGAGGATGGTCGCAAATGGATTGAAAGTAGTTGAATTCATGCTTGAAAAACTGTAGCACATAACCATACATTCAATTAATGAATTTAAATGACATTGGGTTTAGTATTCTACCAAATTTATGTGGGAATCCTCATAACCACTAAATTCAGAATACATCGGAATCCCAATCCCTTAGGGCATGCCTCCTTGGGGAGTGCGTATGTCCTTGGATTGGTGCGGATCAAAGTTGGTCAAAATTGGAATTAAGACTAACTTTCCATGATCCCCATCATTCATTATTATCTAGGTATCTCATACTAAATAATGTATGACTCCCGATTAAATTCGGTTTCTAAAATACATGAGGCAAATCCTTGGGGATACTACATCATTATTTTAGTTAAGTGTGACCCACCAACTTAGCATTGCATGACAACCGTTGCGGGCAGCTCCTCCTTGGGGAGTGGGCCCTCGCCCCGTCTCATCAACACTATCCTTTAGAAGATCCATATCTAGTAACCAGACAAATATAAGCCCTCCGTGGGGAACGGCCATTCTCAAGATGGCGCGAGGCTAATACTTTCTTTACAATGGACCTATGGTGGAAAACCATGGGGATTTCTAAAATTAAATTCCCCGCTCCCACTTAATATTTTAGAATTAAGGATTTCCTTATAGGTATATGGGCCCACATTTATATATAGACATCAAACCATTTCATGATATGATCTAAGATTGGTTCCAAGTCAAGTTATTTTAAGGAAAGTCCAGTTTCTTAAATTAGTGTTACCAATGCGTCCATCTCATGGGTCATCAACACTAATTAGAACTCTTTCCAAAAATAATTTGATTTGACCAATTTTATTAACTTGCTATGTTTGGATCAGATTTGGAAACTTTCTAAAACAAGCATTCATCCATAAAAAGAAAGTGCTATAATTAGAAACTAGTCCTCTCCTCCACATGGCCCATGCGGAATAAACTTCTTGGACTTCTAGACTTTCCATAGCTTTGGGATTCCTCAAACTCTTTGGGTATCTCCAAAACTCCTTGGTAATCTTCAAACTCTTTTGATTAGGAGTCCATCTCAACTTTTCTTCTTTGTCTCGGACATCTCCAGAATTTACATAAATTCCTATGTCTCTACAATGAGATTTACATGGTAATCTAAACATGGAAAGAAAATGGCTATAGGGAAATTCATCATGCCTTGCCCTTTCACCGGAAACCAAGGAAACCATGATGCCCTTTACACTTAGCCACAAATAAACCATTCAACCATAATAGAAAGTAAATGTCATGTGGGCCATATGGAGAGGACATTATCACCTGCAAGTTAGTATCTCATACAACAAAGCATCTCACAAAACCAGGTTGCCAAACCACAATAGAAAAACAGGATGCTAAAGATTTGCCACTTCTACCCAAGATACCCTACGCAGAGGGGGTCCAGGGGGCAGCGCCCCTGGTGGGGTTCGAGTTGACTGGGTCAGCTAGCAGGGGTCCAGGGGGCTCGGGGGCAGCGCCCCCGAAAAAAAAAAAAAAAAATCTGCCTGGGTACGGCTAGCCGAGCCATTGCTTTACGGCTAGCCGTGCAGTGCTCTACGGCTAGCCGTAGGGTACTGTACGGCTAGCCGAACTCACAGACCCAAAAATTTGGGTTTTTGTAATTCGGCTTCCTGCCTTCCCAAAAATGTTTCTAATGATCCCAAATAGCTTCTAAAGCATTCCTACCATCCTTCCATCATGATTAAACCCTTTTGTGACATTCCAAACATGGATCTACTACAAAAGTAAGCAAATCCATCTAAAACTGATCCATATATAGCCCTTGCTCTATCCTCTTCTCATCTCATGTAAAGATTAGAATAAGCTTACTGATCTAACATGATTAGAGATGAGGTAAGTCTCTGATACCAATTGTTGGAAGTAGGTGGGCCTCGTGGATAGATTTTCAAAAACTTTTGACCCACTTGACTCAGGGATCAAGTATCCATAAGGCCAAAAACCCAATGCAGGATACAAACCCTCAATCTCACATATCAAGATCAGTAAAAACATCTATTTAGAAGATAGAATCAGCAACATAAAAGCTTCAAATAAATCTACAACATGCAAGGAAGTAGATTATACCTTCGGAGCTCGGTTGTGCTCTAATGGAGAAGTTGCTACTTTCTTTGATGTCGAACTCTTTCGCAAATCAAATCAAAATCTCCAAGACCCAATTGTCTTCCACACTATGTCCCTTATCAGATTTCTTTTCTCAAGGAGATGGGTGGGATCTCCTAAAGAAAACTACTGGAGAACAACTAGAAAAGGAACTAGAAGAGATGTGCAACAACTTGCACAAGAGAGGAGAAGAGAGAGAGAGGGCTAGCCTTGCACAATAATGCTTGGGACGTCCAAAGGGGTTTGCTACCCTTTTATAGCCTCTTGCAACTCCTCTAATACTAATTTCCATAGAAGTCTCACTTCCATTAATTAGTAACCTTCTCTTTCTAATTAAAATAGAAGTCCTACTTCCATTAATAATTAGTAGCTTACTATTACCACTATTAGAAGTCTTACTTAAAATAGAAATAGTAATTCTCTAATTCCTTTCTATCTAGAGTTCTACTAGAATTAGTATCTATCTAATAGTTGGGCTAGTGTGGGGACCACTAGGGATTCCTTAGAAAGCTGGCTCCAACTGGGACACGCGACCCCACATCTCATGTACAATCCGGGCCCATAGTTTATTGCAAATAACCCCACTATATAAATGCAATTGAACTCCAGTCTTAGGAATAAATTACATAGAAGACCCTAAACTTCCCTATGACCGCAAGTAGGCCCCTCCATCTATATCCATGGATCAATTGGACATGTCCACCAAATTAGATCCATATCTTATTATCCTTGAGCCCCAATTAATTATAATGATCGATTGGTACCTATCCAATTAACTCTTAATCGGAATGGGTGCGCACTTACCAATGATAAATCCATTAATTGGCACAAGGGGATAATCGGGATAGATTCCATCTTGACTATTGAATGTTCTCACAGCTCTACTACCACTCACCCAAATCACCAAGGTGTTGACCTACAATTGGCCTCACTCATTGGTGACTCAAAGCAAATGAATAGATAGAAACTTGAGTTCATTAATGTCTCAGGATTGAGAGCCTATTGCTAGGGAATTATGAGAACAGACCTTAAAGTAAAGACAGTATTCTTAAGGTGCTTCTCATGGTCCTTCAATACATCCAATGTACCAGCACATTGATCCAGAATCTTCCATTCTGATGATCAAGACAAATCACACTATCTCATAGTGATCAAAGTGTTGCAACCTTATCAGATGAGATGCCCAGTCTCATCACTGGTACTGAAGATATTTTAGGTATAAGATTTGTCACATATATCTCCCGTGTGTGGATTTTATCCATACACATATATCACATCTAATATACTAATGGGACCCGGTTCAACTCGTGAACTATTATGTCATATGTATTGGTCATGTGCATAAAGTAATAAAATAACATTCATCTCATGAAAGTAAAACATGATTTTATTGATAAATAAAGAAATTAATCAATTTATGACATCAACTGATGGATTGAGTCCATACAATCTAACAGTTGTGTCACGACCCCGAACCCGGGGTCGGTGAAGTACTAATTATGTTTCTCCCCAGATCCGCGTGTGTGAGGATTACAAATAAATTCCAACACACTCTGAATATTTAGCGGAAGCTTTCGTGGTGTTGCGACTCGGAGTCCATGGCCATTGGATTCCGCACCGCACTCAACCCAAGCATATAGTCCTCTTATCAATGATCCATCTCAGACTAGAATAAACCATCTCAATAAAGTACAGAGCTGACAGTAACAGGGTATTACATTCCCATATATGTTCAAGTTACAAATAACAGTGTGTATTAATTACAAATCCCAAGAGAAGGCTAACAGAAGCCATACAAAAACAAGCTAATGATCACTACCCCATATGTGACGTAATACCGATGTCAAGCTCGATGTCTACGTGACATAGCCGACAAACCACCTGTAAGCTCATGGCTCCATAGCCAAGACGTGCACTCATCTCGGGTGAAGAAGTCCGAACTTGAGTACCAAAGTAGTGGGTTAGACACGACGGTCTGGCAGGTGGGTGAAAGGATATAAACAATATACTGAACGATAAAACATGTAATAAATCACGAACATCTGACAAAATCCTGTATTCATATAAAACGGGTATGAAACCTGAATATTTGACAAAACATGTTTCCTTTAAAGCATGTATAAAACATGAACATTTCACAAATCGGGAATGCCTCACGTTGTAAACCTGTTTAAACAATAATCTTCAGGAAAGAAATCAATCATTTACTGAAAACATGGACGCGGTGTAAAGCATGTAAAGGTAACCAAGGAATTCGGGGAACAAGCAAGATGGCAACCACAAGAAGCTAAATCCTCTATCACAGAAGTGATAAGAGCAAGCATGTGAAGGTGTTGACCTCAGTCACCGAAGTGAGGAGGTACAACGAAATTACATATACATATATACTATATACAAGACATGACCACGGTAGCGAGCCGGGCATCAGAAACCACAGTAGCAATCTGCGGTATCGGGACAAGACCACGGTTAAATAACCGGGTAGTGGGATCCAAGCTGCAGCTGGCAGGACAAGAAAGGGATCTCCAAGTCGGTAGATCAGACCGATAAGGTCATCCAAGCTTAGTGGTGCCGACTTATAGGTTATATGCAAGTAACAAAACAAATACATGTATACATGTTCTCTTTTTGGCTCATGGGCTCGCACTACAAAGCTCTGGCCCCATATTGCCTCAAGGTTTTATTCTCATGGGTCATATACAAGAAATCAGGTCAAATAAATACATGTGACGGGACGGGGTACTATCGGCACAAAACTTGTCTGTATCGGGTCGGGCATAAACGGGTTAGCAACATGCTAAAAAGAAACATAAATCTCAATACCTTCGGGGCAAGTCTAGTCATAAAATATGAGATTTAAAGTGTACAAGTGAAATTCGAGTTTAAATATGACATAATGGATTTCTGTACTTTTTCGGACCAAACGTTGAGGGTCCTAGATTTAAATCAATGTGAATGGGGTCCCGTATGTCCAATTTGACATATACTTGGTATTCAATGAGAATTAAAGACATCTCGGATCCCTATGCACATTGACAAGTCTAACGATCCTTGACGAATCCTCATAATGGGGTTTTTTTTCATCCGAACTCCATAAAATGCCTTCCAAGTTCTTACATTGCATTGGGGCTCCAAACCATACCTCCCCAAGCTTAAAAAAACAATGTTTCAAGGCCCCAAGTATTGATAGGTCATATGCAAGAAATCGGGCATGTATAAAACACTTGATGAAATTGTATAAACGGGCAAAACGGGGTGCTCAAGGCACAAATATCATTTCAATATCGGGTCATGCATATCGGGGCTAGCACAAATGCTACAAAATACAGTTCAGTGCTTTCGGGATGGATAAATCACAACTCATAAATTTCGGGAATAAATCGGTGAAACAACTTTCGAAATATCGGAACAGTATCGGGGTTTAAAACTCATTCAAGGTGAATAGGGATCCCGTATGTCTGTATAATAAAGAAAATTTGGTACTCTTTGAATTTGAAAGACATGCCGGGTTCCTTATACACATTAGTAGTCCCAATGCTTAAATGATTCTCTGTGATGTCGTTTCTCTCTCGAACGGGCTCCTAACAAACCTCTCATCTCTGCTTCGAACACATTCCCAGGTGAGCGGTGCCTATTTCTCTCAGAAAGGTTCACAAGCAATGGTATGGGAGCTCCCTTTAATCCCCCCTTTATTCATAGAATTCAGGGGATTTAGGTTACCTAGCGGTCAGTTGGTGGTTAGCCGCTAGAGGATCCGGCGGTTAGCCGCTGGCTGACCGCGGGATTGCAGCTCTCTAGAATTGTGACCGCTTCAATTTGGTTGGCTGGCGGTTAGCTGCCGATGGATTCGGTGGTTAGCCGTTAGCTGACCGCGAGGTTACACCTCTCTGGAAAAGTGACCGAAACTGCTTCGGTTAGCTGGCGGTTAGCCGCCAGTCACCAGACGGCTAGCCGCTGGGTAACCGCTGGCTGACCGCCAGTCACAGGAATTCCTCACTGGGTTCAGATTCAGATCTTTTCTTCCCCAAATCAACTTCTCCCATTCTCCATTCACTTTCCTGCAGTAAAATGAGCTAAAAAGCTCCTCCAATTCCACCTTCAACACTTCTCCCATATCAAAGCTTCTACCAAGGATCCATCCAAATAACTCCATCCATTTTCCACATTCAATCACCAAGAAAAGAGAAATCACAACCACATAGGTCCATTCAAGTCTTAGACAAGGGATGAAATAAAACTTTAAAATCATGTTCAAGACATTAAATAGCTAACCAACCCCTTTCCAAAAGCATTTATAGCATAATGAATGCAAGTGTAACAAGCCATTAATGAGACAATAAATCCAAACATTTGATCATGGAAATCATTGAAAACTAAAACATCCATTCAATCCACTTGCCTTGGGTCTCTAATCAAGCAAATCAAGCTCTAAACACTCTTCCAAGCCAAGGCTCCAAGCTACACAAAAACCCCCAAAAAGCAACCCATAAGAACCCTAAAAATAGTAACTCAACAAAGAGAAGGAATGGGTTCAAACAAGCTAAGAAATAGGACCTAGGGGAAAGCCATTGCTCAACAATAGAAGATGGAAAGAGATCCTTAGCTCCAGGGCCATTAATCAACAAGAAGGAGCTTGGAGAAGGGCTGCCCACCTTGGTTTCCCACGAAAATGGTGTCAAAAGAGAGAGGAGATGAAGGGGAAGAAGTTGCTGGAGTTCCCTCGTCGGATTGGTGGCTTGGAGGCTTCATTTGAGCAAGAGAAATGGAAGAAAAAGAAGAAGGGAGGCTGCTGGTACTGTAGCTGGAGAGTTGCAGCCGATGGAAATGGTAAATGAGGGAGAAAGAGTGGAAGTTGCCCTTTTATAAAAGGGTGGGTGTGGGGTCCACACTAAGTAGAACTTGTAATGGAGATTAGAGGGTTTTCTAGACCTCGGATCAAGAAACTTAAAACATGAAAAGTGTCCGGAATAAAATTATCTTTCCAACAAGGCTAATATTGACATACTTCCGAGGTCCACATAAAAAGTCAACTGTTTGGTCAAAGGGGTTGAAGAAAGGAAAATTTGGGATTTCCGGAAAACTGATTTTAGGAGTTTCGAATGGGCACGGAGTTAACATGAAAGTTATAGGGAATGGCGAGATTAGTCAAACGAAGCTAAAAATGGAAATTTTTGGGAATCACTAAGAATCTCCCCATGCTGACCACGCAAAACAAATGGGACCCTATGGTCACTGTCTAGGTTCACTGGCTCTCAAAACTTCCCAAAGCTAATAAAAAATCATTCTAACTCAAAACTCAACCAAACAACCACTAAACCCCACGAGAAAACCAAATCACGATTAAAACCACACTAAACCAGGAAATTAGGAGTCGGGTTCTCACATGTTGTTTTGACCTAACAGACTAGGATTAATAATATTGGCTACTGCCTCCCTGATGAAATGATAGTTAACTTCAACATGTTTCATTCTTTCATGAAAACTGGGCCTCAGTTATGTTTATTTCTCTGTAATTATCAGTATATTGCTCAATTGGAAGCCTGACAATAATCCCAAATTTTTGGGGAACAAGTTTCTTTATCTACGTGCACCATTGAACAATACTCTGCTTCTACATTGGATTGACCAACTACATTTTTTAACTATTCCATTCCACAATTTCCACCTATAATTATGCAATAGCCTTAGGTTCCTGTCAAACTAATAGCCTAAGGTGGACCTCCCGTGAAATTGACAACCAACCACACCCCCCCCCCCCCCCCCCCTCCCCCCATATGCTTCTGTATGTACCTCAACTTTGAGATTTCTATGCTCAGAATATAAAAGTCATTCCTGGAATGACTTCCAAGTACCTAAGGGCCATTTGGTAACTTCACTGGTAAAATGAAGTGAGGTGAATGATCAAATTAAGAGACAGGAAAAGAAGAGGGGTCAAATAAAATAGTGATGGTATTTTGTCATTTAGTGAAATGAGAATGCAACTTCTTGACTTTTTTTAAAATAGAAGATAGTTTTTTGTCATTTAGTGGTATGGAAAATTAACTTTTTCACTTTCTTTTTGTCAAAAGTATGTGTTTTTTGAAATATGGTACTTTCTGATGTGACCCCTTTTCTTTTATTAGCTCTTGAAATGACCATTCGCCCTACTTCACCAGTGAAGTGAATTTACCAAATGGGCTTTAGGTAGAATGCAGCTAATTGGGGCGAGAGACATGTAAACTAGTTACCTACTTAAAACCACTTGTAAAATCTGGTTTCGTAATGGTGGCATATACCAACTTATCTGCAAGTTGCTGGTACTTTCCAACATCCTTTATTTGCTTTCCTTCCACACTGTGATGTTGATGACTTGATTCCATTGGAAAACCTGCAGACTTTGATCATACTAGTCTCGTCTTGCATATTCAGAACATATTTCCTATGGGAGATATTGCAATCTCACATTGTGATCTGGTGAGTTGAATGCCTAGGAAATATTTAGCAATTTGAAATCTTTAATTTAAAAATACTGAGGTAACTCTTGAAGGTTGCCTTTTCACTTGGAGAATCCTTGGTAATGATGTAAAATGGGTAAGCGAAGAGTAACCAAGGACCAGTACTCTCCAAGCTGAGACTTAGGGATAGGGATCCATAAGATCCAGACGTCTTGGTCTCACACCATAGACAAACCACCGAGAGAAAACTCTTGGAGAAATTTTATTTAATTGCCGAACTTATCCCTAAGGACGGATTACGATCGTTTATATAGATTCATACCCTAATTTATAGATTCATACCCTAATTTATTCTTGGAAACAAATCCAAATAAGAAGATTTTTAATCAAATAGGACTCTAAAAGAAATAAAGGCCTAAACCAAAATAAAAGAAATCTTGCTAAAAATCTCTATATTATCTACTACTAACATAGAAACCTTCTTTTGTTGGAACGATTTAAAGATTTTCTCTTTTATGAGCTTTAATGGGCTTGGGTCCAGTTGGCCAGCCCATCATGGATCTAGCCCGCATCAGTTCTCCTCTTTGAGAGAACTCGTCCTTGAGTTTCATAAATGTCTTCCTCGGAAAAATCCAGCATACAAGCTTACAATGTTCTTGTTGATCTTCATACTCTTCATATGCCTTTGAAGTTTCACTGATCTTTTACTCCAAGAAGATTTCAAACATTGCTTCTTTTGATGATTGGATTTTTCTTGGAAGCATGATCGAACCAATGGATGTTTCAATTGTAGAATTTGTACTATCCGACCACAAACTTTGACTAACTGTCGTTCATCTCCGAGAAAAAAAAAAGGTTAATGTAAGGAACTTCAATAGATAGATCTTCTTGTGAAACTACTTGAAGAAGTTGATTTGTTTCCCAATGATCTAATTGGCTTTTCTGAAAGTGGCACTACTATGAGATTCCTCGGATGTTCATTTTCCCTAACCATATTCGTGTTGGAAGTAGTTGGGCCTCAAGGATAAGTATTCAAAGACTTTTGACCCCACTTGATGTAGGATCAAATATCCATAAGGCTAAGAACCCAAGCCTAAAATCTAAAACCCTAATCTCATGCATTAAGATCAAACATCCATAAAGAAGATAGATCAAGAAAAAAACAAGCATAATTAGATCTATTAATTCAAACAGATAATAGATTTATACCTTTGGAGCTTGGTTGTGCTCTAATTGAGAATTTGATCTCTACGAAAAACTTTTTTTGCAAACTTTGATCTCCCTTGCATTTGTGTTCTTCCTTGCCATGACCCTTTTAGAGAACTTCTAAAGGGGAATGGTGGGATCTCCAAGTAGAAGAAAACCCTAGCACTCTAGTAGGAAACTAGAGGAGAGAGGAGGAAGAGAGAGAGATGAACTTGAGAGATTATTGTGTGTTGTGTAGAGATCTCTAACCCCGACCTCTTATTTATATTTTATGGCACACCTCCTCTTAGACCAAGATTAGAAGTCTCACTTCTATTCTTAGTAAGTATCATACTCCTCCGAGTTCTAATGAGATTAGTAACCTTATCTTATTAGGACTAGCATGGGGACCACTAAGGATTCCTTAGAATATGGCTCCAACTAGGAATCTGGACCCCACATCTCATGTGAATTCCGGGCCCACAGTTAATTGCAAATAAGTCCACTAAATAAATGCAATTGCACTTCAGTCTTAGGAATTATTACAAGAAGTCCTTAAACTTCCGAATTACTACAAGTGGGCCTCTCCATCAATTATATCCATGGATCTATTGGAATAAATCTGTCCAACCAAATTGGATCCATTTCTTATTATTCTTGTGACCCAATTAATCACAATAATCACCAGCACCATCCATGTAACTCTTAATTGAGATGGGTACGCACTCACTAATGATAAAATCCATTAATTGGCACGAGGGGATATTTAAGAGGATATATTCCATCTTGGGAATTATATGTTCCCACAGCCCCACCACCTTGTACCCAAGGCATTGAGGTGTTGACCTACAATTGGCCTCACTCATTGATGACTCAAAGTAAATGTATAGTGGAAACTTGAGTCCATTAATCTCTCATGATTAAGAGCCTATTGCTTAGAATTATGAGAGCAGTCCTTTAATCATAATCAGATTTATACAAGGTGCTACTCATGGTCCTTCAGTACATCCAATGTACCAGCACAATGATCCAGAGTCTTACACTTTGATGATCGAAACATATCACACTATCTCATAGTGATCACATTGCTGCAACCTTATCATATGAGATGCCCAATCTCATCACTAGCTGTGAATCAATTTAAGTATAAGATTTGTGATCTATGTCTCCTGTAGGTGAATCTCATCCAAACACATGGATCACATCTAATACTTGTGGGCTCCGGTTCATCTCATGAACCCTCATGTCATTTTGTATTGGTCATGTGCAAACATAGAATAAAACACCATTCATCTCATGAATAAAGCATGAAAAAATATTATATAAATTAAACAAATCAATTTATCTGGATTATCCACTGGATTGAGGCCATACAATCTAACAATTCGGATCTTCAATATTTTCCTTTGATTTCATTGCTGCTTATATCTTTTGATCAGCACTAGCCATAGATAATTCGGGCCCCTTGTCTTCTAATTTTTTTTGAAGTATCATCCATCTTAGGAGTGCTACATGATGTTTCATCTGACTTTGTCATGACGTCTTTCGTTCTTTGAATCTTGCTTCTCACCGTCAGCATTTTTTTTTCTTTTTGCCCACTCTTTGGTTATTCAATTGGAGGGTATGGTAGGCCAATCTCTTCCTTACCTTGATGGTTTAAATTGTTGGTTTAGCCCATTAGGACATGGGCTTGAGATGTGGCACCAACAAAGGAGGGGATGATGTAGATTAAGATGCTGTTGTTGGTTGTAATGGAACGAGCGTGTCCTTTCCACACAAAGAAATATGTGTTCTTCTTCTTGTCATTACGCACCTTTGATGTAGGACAAAATGAAATCTAACTTCATATGGTATGATGAGATCAGATTTAGAATTAAAATTAATATGAACTTGAAACACACCATTCATATTGATAATCATTGCAATGTAATGGGAAAATCAGTAATTGATCCAAAACAGGCTTGTAATTCTGCAGTAAAAGCCCTTCTCAGTTGAATGGGTAGGATCTCAATGGAAGCTAGAACTCCGAAAATGCTTAAGAAAGCTCACTTGTGTAGATCTCATGTTTCTTGTGATTATCTGGGCAGGGGCTGGGTGAGATGGACTAATGGGAAAACCTAGGGTTGAGATCTAGCGCTAAGGGTCGTAGATTTGATGATTAGGTTCTTAAATGGAGATTTAGGGTTAGTGCATGAAGATTGCTCGTAGGAAAAGAAATAGAGAAAAAGAAGAGGATACCTTTGATTGGGCTCTCACCAAACTCTTATCCGGAGGCGTCACGTCCTCTAACCAAGGGAAAATCCAAGAGACTCACAGAGAAGAAGAGGGAAAATCCATTCCTTTCATTATTCTCAAAGTTTCATTACAAGATAGCATAACATAAGGAAACAAGAAATCAAGACAGTTTATTATTATTAGACCTAAGTGATGACATCATCACATAATAAAAGAAAGGAAAAAAAAAAAAGACAAGAAAAGAAACGGATATGTGGGAGGACTTGCGCTAGGTATCGGGATTCGTGTGCAAGGGGATATCTGCATGAATCCCCAGGCCCTTTTCTCTTAAGTGGTGGCCCCCCTTATTCTTTATTTTCTTCTTTCATGAACATGGCCCCCTTTTTATGACTCTATTCTTCATTAAATAACTTGGGCCCCTCTCAACTTTAAAAACCCTTTTATTTCAACCCATGTGGCACTTCCCAAAGTAGGGCCTTCTATGTGATTGCACACATGGGGACTTCTCTCCTTCAAATGGTAGATCTGCCAAAATCCGACCGTCGGATATCATCGTAATGGTAATCCATTGGTGGATTTATGACATCTTGGTGAGCAAAGTCATGATACACATCATCCATCCACATCATAGCTTGATCCGCCACCCTATGCTTCTTCCTTTGGTAGACCTTGAAGGAATTGGAGGAATTAGGCATGATGTCCCCATCAACCTTCCAATCAGAAAGCCATAGTCATCCCAAAATAATGAGTGATTCATAGCATGGTTTACGACTCGGAATCAACACATGTCGGGCCGGGTTGCATGGGACTCGAACTCGAATCATGTGACTCCATGGGACTCGGCCCTCCAACTGAAATTGGGACTTGGCGAGTCGACTCGGACTCGGCTGTGGCCGAGTCGGGTCTCGAGTCTGATTTTTTAAACCTTGATTCATAGGGACCACATCACACCAAATTTGGTCTTCGTAACCACCAATCTTAAAAGAGACCAAACATTTGTGAGTCATAGGAATGATAGATCCATTATACTGTGCTTTGTAAGGTTTAGGTAGCTTATTAATTGGCCAATGAAGCTTGTCAACAACCTCTTGCGCAACAAAATTTATTGCACTACTATTGTCAATAATCAAATTAACTAACCTGTCTTCACATTTTAACCGTGTTTGGAATTTATTAGTTTGTCTTCCACTCTTCTTCTTTCGTCTCATTTGTGGTCAACGTACAACGAGTGTGGGTTATCCTCTCCGACAAAATGTGTCTCCACAACATGGCCTCTTGTTCTTTTTTCAAACTCTCCTCCTTGAGACTTAGATTGTCGCATGTGAGACTGTTGAAGTGTGTGGTCAACAAGGATTGCTTTGTTGTTTGTTTCTTTCATGGTATTGTAGTGATTTATATTCTCTAGAATCTCTGGCTTCAAACCTCTGATCGAGCTAAATCATGTGTTGGTCTCTCATGTAGTTATGCATTGCTGAATTCGGTCAGTGTATTCATCAATAGTAAACTTTCCTTGCTTTGAAGCGAAGGAATTGCTCAAAGTAGACCTCATTCTCAATATATCAATCTTCATATTTATACTTAAGATTCTTTGACTTTCATCATAAGACCCAATTTGCAAGAACATAAAAATGTAGTTTTTTTCCCAAAAATGACTGACTTGCTATATAGATCTTGTTGACTGAAGTACGCTGGCGAAGATGGATCGTTGATCGGAGTTTTGATGGCCGAATATTAGCACAATTAATTTGGACTCTCTCTCTCTATTTGCGAGGGCTGTTTCGAGCCTAACTCAAACTTAAGCCTAAAAACCGTATTCAACTCATGTCATTGGCGGAGACAATTGTCAAGGGGTTGAGACTTGGAAAACCACATTTTCATCCCTAACTTGACTGGTCAACCTTCATGCACGAAGGAAAAAAAAAATTAAAAGAAGCATTCGTGTTTTCTAGATTCTTGGTTCAACGAAGGAGAGGAATGAAAGGCTGAGGCAGGTAGAGGTGATGGGGTCTCGACGACTTTGCTACATTTGCTCCTGTGTCTGCTGATACCGGAGGGTGATGATGGTGGAGTAATGCTTCTGTCGATGACGATGAAGGAAGGTTGCACGTGATGGTGTTGTAGGTGTTGGGTTCTGCCTATGCAGCTTTATTGGAGGCGCTAAGACTAGAGTATGTTTGCAATGGGGGATGCGTGAGGCAGTGAACAGGGTATGCCCTTCTCAAATCAGCTCTGTTGCTTCTCTCCTTTCCTTTTTTTTTTTGGCTCGATTGAGAACGAGGTTTTTGGGAAATCGAAAGGTGTGCATGTTGTTGGATTTGGGACCAGGGGTTTGATGAATTGGGTTCGAGATGGCTTTGGGCTCGTTTAAGGAATGGAGTTCAGCTGAGACAACTACAGATGATGGGAATTTTGGGGACTTGGGTTTAGGGCAGGGCACGTTTGTGTAGCCTATTTATGCATAAAAAGAGGCTTTTTTTTTTGCGGAAAACTCTTTTTTTCATGCGTTTGGTGTGGTAATTTTCCGCAGAACTTCTTTTTTGCAATGTTAGCCTTTTCCTTCCTTACCCTATAAATAGATTTCGGTGGGGGGGGGGGGGGGGGAACTATTTTCATAGAAAGCTGACCCCTCCTTTATTAACTCCATTTACTCACTCATTTCTTATGTCAAAACCCTAGCCTCTTTTCTCTTCAACGACCAGAGCAAGGCAGCAACCTCCATCGCCACCAACCTTCTGCACTTTTCCACCATCCTTTCTCACTCTCTCTCCAACCCCCTTTGCTGCTTTGGTCACGCCCCGACCTCCCTACAGCCACCCTTACCTCTTCTCTTCACTGCCCCTCCTTTACCAATTGACGACCTTTCCCACCTCCCTTGCAGCCATGCCCCAACCCCCACTCCGCCCAGCCGCCCTCTGCAAGAAAGGTGCTCCTGTCATTGTGGTTACTTTGGTTGTTATAGTCCTAAAATTATGACCCCACGATCAAACATCATGTTGCCAAAAAAAAAAAAAAAAAAAACACGCACACCCCACGCTATAAGAAAGCAAGAACTGAGGTTCCAGATATGTTCATATTTTCTCCATAATGATTTCAAAAGTTTGTACCATGCCAAATTTAGAATCTTTTCTAATAATGAAGGTGAAGATACTTTTAAAAGAATGTGAGCGTATTTGTATGAGACAGCAATTGAGTTTCAAGTAATTGCTCCTATACACCTCAATAGAATGGAATAGCTGAAAGAAAGATTAGGCTTGTCCTTGAGGTCTCCAGGGCTCTCTTGTTTGTTCAAAAAAGTAATGGTCTAAATCTATTTAACAATGGGGTGAATCATCAACAGCCTCTGTTATGTGTGTTTTGGGTGGTAAGTCCCCTTTTGAGCCGTTTGTCATGAACACAATTATTTCTATTCCTCCAAAGGTATTTGGTTGCACTTGCTTTGTTCAGGTTCTTTGACCTGAATGAGATAAAATTTTATCCAAAAGTTGTGAAGTGCATATTTTTGGGGTCTCCATCAAATCAAAATGGTTATAATCCAGTCACAAAATGAAAATTTGTCTAAAAGAGGAGATTACATTTTTTGAGTATTTCCCATAATTTTCATTGGAAGGTGATGCTAGGCCACATGAGGGGTTGAATGAACAAGATAACATTTCTCTTCTCGTGGTAGTTTATACTTATTCCTAGTCATTCTAAGTCTCATAGTCCTTAGACTCTTAGTCTCATTTTTCAGCCTAGTAGTGAAACAGATGAAACACCTTATATTATTAAAATGTGTTCAACGAACAAACAAGGCACAACTGAAAGTTGCAAGTGGCCACTGACCAAGCGATCAACAAGTAACAGGTACTGTTCCTCCTAGTTATTCATCATCTTTTGATGATTCTCCAGTTATTGATTTAGCTATAATTTTATGGATAGGTAAATGTTCTTGCATTGTGCATCTTATTTAACAATTTGTTTCATTTCATGCCAACTTTTCTTCTTTGAATAACTATTTGTCTGCAATATTTACTGTTTCTATCCCTTCTCATGTCAAAAAAGGTCCATCGATTCTTCTTTGGAAAGGCTTGATAAATGTAAACATGAAGGCTTTTGAGAAACAACTGTTAGATTGTATGGACTCAATCCATCAGTTGATGTAATAAATTGATTAATCAATAAAATCATGCTTTACTTTCATGAGATGAATGTTATTTTATTACTTTATGCACATGACCAATACATATGATATAATGGTTCATGAGTTGAACCGGGTCCCATTAGTATATTAGATGTGATATATATATATGGATGAGATCCACATACGGGAGATATATGTCACAAATCTTATACTTAAAATATCTTCACAACCAGTGATGAGACTGGGCATCTCATCTGATAAGGTTGCAGCACTTTGATCACTATGAGATAGTGCAATTTGTCTCGATCATCAGACTGGAAGATTCTGGATCAATGTGCTAGTACATTGGATGTATTGAAGGACCATGAGAAGCACCTTATGGAATTCCGTCTCAATAATAAGGTATGCTCTCATAATTCCCTAGCAATAGGCTCTCAATCCTGAGACATTGATGAACTCAAGTTTCTATCTATTCATTTGCTTTGAGTCACCAATGAGTGAGGCCAACTGTAGGTCAACACCTCGGTGTCTTGGGTATGTGGTAGTAGGACTGTGGGAACAGTGAATGATCAAGATGGAATCTATCTCTATTATCCCCTTGTGCCAATTAATGGGTTTTGTCATTAGTAAGTGCGCACCCATCTCGATTAAGAGTTAATTGGATGGTACTGATGATCATAGTGATTAATTGGGATTCAAGGATAATAAGATGTGGAACTAAGATTGGAAGAGACAGATTTATTCCAATTGATCCATGGATATTGATAGAGGGGCCTACTTGTGGTAATTGGGAAGTTTAGGGTCTTCATTGTAATTTATTCTTAAGACTGGAGTACAATTGCATTTATATAGTGGTGTTATTTGCAATTAACTGTGGGCCCGGATTGCACATGAGATGTGGGGTCGCGTGTCCCAGTTGGAGCCAGCTTTCTATGGAATCCCTAGTGGTCCCCACGCTAGCCCAAGATATTAGAAAGATACTAATCCTATTCGAACTCTAAAAGGAAGGAATTAGGAAGTTACGATTTCTATTTGAAGTAGGACTTCTAATAGTGGTAATAGTATACTTACTAATTGTTGTGGAAGTAAGACTTCTATTTCAATTAAGACAAGAGGAGCTTTGGGAGATTATAAAAGGGATTGCACCCCTCTTGGACGTCATATAACAATATAGAGTGAAAAACATCCCTCCTCTTTGTGCAATAATTGCACTGCTCTCTTCTCTCTTCTTCACCCCTCTTGGACGTCATATAACAATATAGAGTGAAAAACGTCCCTCCTCTTTGTGCAATAATTGCATTGCTCTCTTCTCTCTTCCTCTTCTAGTTCCTTAGGATTTCGAGTTGGGTTTTCTCTTGAAGATTCAACCAATCATCTTGAGAAGAGATATCTAATTCGGGTCATAGTGTGGAAGGCTAAGAGGTGGTGGAGATTCTGATCTCAGTTTGTAGAAAAGTTCTACATCAACAAAAGTTATCAACTTCTCCATTAGAGCGCAACCGAGCTCCTAAGGTATAATCTGCTTCTTTGTATGTTGTGGATTTTAATGGATGCTTGTTCGTTTCTGTTTTATCTTTTAGATAGTTTTACTTACTGTATGTGATCATGAGATTGAGGGTTATGCATCCTGGATTGGGTTTTTGGCCTTATGGATACTTGATCCCTGAGTCAAGTGGGTCAAAAGTTTTGAATATCTATCCACGAGGCCCACCTACTTCCAACAACAACAAGATGTGGGCGATCACAAAGTTTCAAAGGTAAGAAGGTTGTTGGATACAATTGTGTCTTCACATTAAACACAAAGCCAGTGGATCTACTGAGAGGTATAAAGCAAGATTAATTACCGAAGGATTCATTCAAACCCATGGGTGGGCTCACAAAGTTTTGAAGGTAAGAAGGTTGTTGGATGCAATTGTGTCTTTACAGTTAAAAACAAAGCCAATGGATCTATCGAGAGGTATAAAGCAAGATAATTGCTGATGGATTCATTCAAACCCATGGGCTAGATGTTCAAGTAACTTTTGCACCAGTAGCAAAGTTGAATTTTTATTAAAGTTCCTTTTCCAAGTAGTAAATATAGACTGGCCTTTATATCAGCTTGATGTTGAAGACACTTATGGATGTTGATTTTCAGAAAAGATTTACGTGGCAATTCCTTCAGGTTTTATAACTCAGGAGCTGGGGAAGGTCTGCAAATTGGAAAAATCTCTTTATTGATTGAAATAGTCTTCTCGTCCAGGATTTGACAAATTTAGCAAGGCTATATTTGCTTTGGGTCAGAAGAGTAGTATCATTAATTAGACAATGCTTATGAAAAAAATAATGAAATGACATTTATTATTGTCCATGATGATGATATTATTGTTACTGGTGACAACACAAGAAATATTGAAAGTAAAAGAATATTTATCAAAGGTCTTTGAAATTAAGGATTTGGGTTTTAAAAATACGAATTTGTTGTTATAGAGATTGCACAATCTGATGAGGGGCTATTAATTTGCCCAAGGTTGTTTTCACTCGCTGAATGAAATATGCATCTTGGGTGGGTGTAAAGTGGTTGCTACATCGATGAAATTTGCATGGTCTAGATTCTACTTTAGGAGAGTTGTTGTCAAATATGAGGCAATATCAATGTAAGAAGATAGACTTATCTTACATTTTTAGACCTGATGTTATCTATACTGTTAGTTTAATTACTCAATTTAAGACTAACCATGGAAACTCATCTGGATGCGGTCTTTAGGATTTTGAGGTATCCTTAAGTCTACTAAGCTTGATAATTTGGATGTGACAGTATTTACAGATGCAGCAAGGTAGACTGCCATGTGGACCAAAGGTCCACTCAAGTACTGCACATTTGTTTTAGGAAACCTAGTTACTTGGAAAAGTATAATATAACATGTCTCAACTGTTAGAAGTAGGTGGAACTTGTAGATAGGTTTTCAAAACTTTTGACCTACTTGACTCAGGGATCAAGTACCTATAAGCTCATAAACCACATAAAGGATCCAATCACTCAATCTCATCAACCATGTACAGCAATAAATTCTGTCTAGAAAATAGAAACCAGCAACAAATAAGCAACCAAAAATCTATAACAAACAAGGAAATAGATTATACCTTTGGAGCCCGGTAGTGCTTTAATGGAGAAGAAGACAATAAGCTTGAACAAGAACTCTTCTTGTAGCAAATTAGGATCTCTAAGAGCTTGATGTCTTTCACGTTTTGTCCCACTTTCAGATCTCTTCTCAAGAAGAATGGTGGGATCTTCAAGAGAAAATCAACTAGAAGCTTTTAAGGAAACTAGAAGAAGAAACTAGAAGAGAGAGAAAAAGATGGCGTGTGCAACAACTTGCATTAGGGGGCTGGGTGTGCACTCCAAAAATGTGGGACGTCCAGCCCTTTGCTCCCTATTTATAGTTTTGCAACATTCTCTTTTACTAATTGAAATAGAAGTCTCACTTCCACATCCTCTGTTGTCTTGGGACACTGATCCTTAGAAAGGTGTACTCCATGCCTAAAAGGTGTAATACCCTTCTTGGAGTCTTGCATAGCAAACCATACCAACACCTTATCTATGTACGCAGCTTGGGATAAGCCAATCATCCTATCTTTTCGGTAACAATGGAGTTTGATTCCTAGGATGTGGCTAACCAAACTTTCACCATTGACAACATTCCTATATCTTTCCCGATGAGAAGGATGTCATTGACATATATAAGCAGAAAAATTACCTTGCCACCTTCATTTTTCGTGTACACACATTACTCATTCGGATTCTGACAAAAACCAAATGACTTGATTGTTTGGTCAATTCGGATGTTCCAGCTTCGGGATGCCTACTTCAGTCCATAAATAGACTTTTGTAGCTTGCAAACATTTTGTTCTTGGTTTTTAGCTACAAAACCGTCTGGCTGCACTATATAAATGTCTTCCTCAAGATGGCCGATGAGAAACATCGTCTTGACATCCATTTGCCAAATCTCGTAATCGTGATGAGGCGCAATGGATAAGAGAATCCGGATGGACTTGAGCATGGCTACCGGCGAGAAGGTTTCCTCATAATCGATACCCTCTTTCTGATTATACCTTTTCGCAACAAGCCTGGCCTTAAAGGTTTTAACTCTTCCATCTGGTCCTCTTTTTCTCTTGTAGACCCACTTGCACCCAATAGGTTTAATATTGGCAGGTAAGTCCACAAGTGTCCAGACCTGATTGGAGTACATAGATTCCATCTCAGCTTTAAAGCATCATGCCAACGTCCTGAATCTATGTCATTGATTGCTTCATCATAGTTACAGGGATCTTGTTCCAGTTTTCCAGGATTGCCTCGTAAGACTCCCAAGAACGAGAATCTGTCAGGGTTTTGACAATCCTCCTACTACGACGAGGCACTGGTGTAACTACTAGGTCTGGTAAGGGCGGTTCTACCTCAAGTTCGGTCATATTTGGATTTGGAATTGATTGCTCTTGAATCTCTTCCAAGATCACTTTTTCTAAAGATTTCCAGTTAATCATATAATCTTCATCCAGAAAAACTGCATTGGTACTGACTAGCGCTTTCTGCTCTCTGGGATTATAGAATAACCAACCTTTAGTTCCTTTAGGATATCCTACAAACGTGTATACTTTCGACTTCGATTCCAGCTTATCTGTCTTAACCTTAAGCATGTATGCTGGACAACCCCAAATGTGTAAATGTTGTAGACTAGGCTTTCGTCCGGACGACAACTTCTGGGGAGTCTTAGGTACAGACTTAGATGGTACGAGGTTTAGTATGTACATCCCAGTATCCAAGGCGTATCCCTAAAAGGATATAGGTAATCCTGATAAATTCAGCATACACCTGATCATATCTAAAAGAGTCCAGTTCCTTCTTTCCGCTACTCCATTCTGTTGAGGCATTCCAGGAGCAGACAACTGGGATATAATCCCATAAAATTAGTAGAGAGATATTCCCCTCCTCGATCTGTTCGAAGAATCTTGATACTCTTATCTAATTACTTTTCCGCTTCTGCTCGAAACTCTTTGAACTTCTCAAACGCTTTGGACTTGCGGTTAATAAGGTATATGTATCCATATCTTGAGCAATCATCTGTGAAAGTGATAAAATACTCATATCCTCCTCTGGTTCTGATATTAATGGGTCCATACATCAGTATGTACTAATTTCAATAAATCTTTGGCCCCATTGCCCTTAGATGAAAAGAGTCATTTGGTCATTTTCCCTTCCAGACAGGACTCGCAGACAGGTATTGGTTCTACCACCAATGAAGGCAAGATACCATCTTTCACTAGTCTGTCAATCCTGTTTAGGTTTATATGACTTAGCCTCAAGTGCCAAAGTTTTGTCAGATTAGATGACGGTGATTTTCTCTTTAATGATGGTCTATTAATTGTTTCAATATTATGTATCCCATACATTGTGGGAGTCAACTAATAAAGTCCATTGGTTACCTTGGCAGAACATATAAAAGTACCATTCCTCTTTATAATAACTTTAGTACCAAAAGTAATGGAATAACTTTTATTTACCAAACTAGAAACTGAAATTAAATTCCATCTTAAAGACGGTACATAAAGTGTCTGACAAAACCAATTTATTATCTAAAAAACATAAAGTAACAACTCCTATTGAAACAGCCTCCGCCTTAGCATTAGATCCTAGGTTGACAATGATTTCTCTGTCACTAAGCCTCCTGGTTTTCCTGAATCCCTGCAACGTATTACAGATGTGATTAGTTGCACCGAAGTCAACACACCAGGATTTTGAAGTACCAGTTGAAAAACTAACTTCAGAAATAAGTGTCTCAATCATACCTGATGTCTTCTTCTTAGACAGATAATTAGGACAATTCCTTTTCCAATGTCTTGTTATACCACAATGAAAACACTTTCCTTTTGTTCCCGAACCCTTAGCCTAAGCCACGCCACCATTATGACCATTCTCCACCTTAGGGTCATTTGGAACTGATTTCTTCTTGCCTTTACGCCCTTTGTCTTTCGGCTTGGACTTTGCAACTGACTTTTCTGTCATCAGGGCACTTGGCTTCCTTTTCATAATCCATTCAGTCACTACCAGCTGGCTGGACAGCTCAGCTAAAGTCATATTCATCTTATTCATGTTATAGTTGACATTGAAATTGTTGAATGAATCTGGCAGCGACTCAAGGATTATATCAATCTGCGATTCTGCATTAATCGCAACCCCTAGTACATCTAACTCATTCAATGAGTCCATCATTTTCAGCATGTGGTCCTGTACTGGTGTGCCTTCAGCTATCTTGGTGCTTATAAGCACCATTTTGTCCTGTTCTGCAAATATCTTCTTTAAGTTTGATATAATATCATATGCAGTCTTATAGGATTGATGTTGGTGTTGTACAACACTAGACATGGATGCCTGTATGTAACATCTGGCCATCTAATCGTCTTTGGCCCATTTGGTGTAAAGGTCACTTTCTTCATATGATGCATCCGGCCCTGGCTCATCAAGGCGAGGTTTGGTAAGGACATACTTATATCCTAAAGCAGTCAGGTCAATATCCAGGTTCCATTTCCAGTCAACATAGTTGGGTCCCACCAACTTATTCTGGTTGAGGATGGTCGCAATTGGATTGAAAGTATTTGAATTCATGCTTGAAAAACTATAGCACATAACCATACATTCAATTAAAGAATATAAATGACATTAGGATTTAGTATTCTACCAAATTTATGTGGGAATCCTCATAACCACTAAATTCAGAATACATCGGAATCCCAATACCTTGGGGTTTGCCTCCTTGGTGAGTACGAATACCACAGATTCGTGCGGATGAAAGTTGGTCAAAATTAGCATTAAGACTAACTATCCATGATACCCATCATTCATTATCATCTAGGCATCTCATGCCAAATAATGTATGACTCCCGATTAGCTTCGGTTTTTAAAATACATGAGGCAAATCCTTGGGGATATGACATCATTATTTTAGTAAAGTATGGCCCACCAACTAGCATTGCATGACAACCGTTGCGGGCATTCCTCCTTGGGGAGTAGGCTCCCGCCCTGTCTCACCAACACTATTCATAGGAGATCCATATCTAGTAACTAGACAAATAAAAGCCCTCCGTGGGGAACAACTGTTCTCAAGATGGCGCGAGGCTAATACTTTCCTTACAATGGACCTATGGTGGAAAACCATGGGGATTTCTAAATTTAATTGCCCCGCTCTCACTTAATATTTTAGAATTGAGGATTTCCTTTTAGGTATTTGGGCCAACATATATAGACATCAAATCATCTCATGATATGACCAATGATTGGTTCCAAGTCAAGTTATTTTAATGAAAGTCCAATTTCTAAGACTAGTGTTATCAATGGATCCATCTCATGGGTGCACCAACACTAATTAGAACTCCTTTCAAAAATTAATTTGATTTGACCAATTTTGGAAATTTCTACGATTGAATCAGATTTGGAAACTTTCTAAAACAAGCATTCGTCCATAAATAGAAAGTGCTAAAATTAGAAACTAGTCCTCTCCTCCACATGGCCCAAGCGGAATAAACTTCTTGGACTTCCTCAAACTTTTTTGGCATCTCCAAAACACTTTTGGTAATATTCAAACTCTTTGATTAGTTGTCAAACTTTACTTTCCCACTCCATCTCTGACATCGCCAGAATTTACAAATTTAGAAAATTACATAAATTCTTATGTCTCAATGATGAGACTTATATGGTAATCTATATATGGAAATAAAAAAGGGCTATAGGGAAATTTACCATGCCTTGCCCTTTTACGGAAAACCAAAGAAACCATGATGCCCTTTACAAGTTGCCCAAAATAAACCATCAACCATAAATAGAAAGTAAAAGACTTGTGCACCACATGGAAAGGACAAGATCATTCCATCAAATCACAAAATCACAAAATCAGGCTGCCAAACAATGCTGGAAAAATAGGGCACCAAAATAGACTCAAAATTGGAAAAAAAAAAATCTGGATGCTATTGCAGTGTCCCTAGTCGATTGGCCCGGGTTGACGAGCCCGGATTTTTGTGTTTTCTTGTTTCGCGTCCAATCACCTCCAAAACACTTCTGAAGGCTTATAATGGTTTCCTACCATCATTCCATAATTATTAAACCCTTTTGTGACTATCCAAACATGAATCTACTATTAAACCAAGTAAATCCATCAAAACTGATCAGCACATAGCCCTCGCTCTATCCTTTTCTCATCTCATGCAAAGATAAGAACAAGATAACTGATCTAATATGACTAGAGATGAGGTATGACTCTGATACCAATTGTTGAAAGTAGGTGGGCCTCGTGGATAAGTTTTCAAAACGTTTGACCCACTTGACTTAGGGATCAAGTACCCATAAGGCCATAAACCACATTCAGGATCCAATCACTCAATCTCATCAACCATGTACACCAATAAATTCTATCTAGAAGATATAATCCAGCAACAAACAAGCAATAAAAAATCTATAACATACATGGAAATAGATTATACCTTTGGAGCTCGATAGTGCTCTAATGAAGAAGACAATAAGCTTGAACAAGAACTCTTCTTGTAGCAAATTAGGATCTCTAAGACCTTGATGTCTTCTACGTTATGTTCCACTTTCAGATCTCTTTTCTCAAAAAGAATGGTGGGATCTTCAAGAGAAAACCAACTAGATTCTCTTAACGAATCTAGAAGAAGAAACCAGAAGAGAAAGAGAAAGAGATGGTGTGTGCAACAACTTGCACTAGGGGGCTGGGTGTGCACTCCAAAGATGTGGGACATCCAGCCCCTCGCTCCCTATTTATAGTTTTGCAACTTCCTCTTTTACTAATTGAAATAGAAGTCTCACTTCCACAATAATTAGTAATTTTCTCTTTCTACTATTACCACTATTAGAAGTCTCACTTCAAATAGAAATAATAACTTTCTAATTCATTCTTTTTAGAGTTTAAGTAGGATTAATATCTATCTAATAACTTGGGCTAGCGTGGGGACCATTAGGGATTCCATAGAAAGCTGGCTCCAACTAGGACACCGCGACCCCACATCTCATGTGTAATCGGGCCTACAGTTAATTGCAAATAAAACACTATATAAATGCAATTGCACTCCAGTCTTAGGAATAAATTACAGAGAAGACGCTAAACTTCCCAATTACTACAAGTAGGCCCATATATCAATATCTATGGATCAATTGGATTAAACCTGTCCCTTCCAATCTTAGATCCACATTTTATTATCATTGAGCCCCAATTAATCACAGTGATCATCAGTACTATCGAATTAACTCTTAATCGAGATGGGTGCGCACTTACTAATGATAAATCCATTAATTAGCATAAGGGGATAACATAGATCGATTTCATATTGACCATTGGATGTTCTCACAGTCATACTACCACGTACCCAAGACAATGAGGTGTTAACCTACAGTTAGCCTCACTCAATGGGGACTCAAAGCAAATGAATAGACAAAAACTTAAGTTCATCAATGTCTCAGGATTGAGAGCTTATTGTTAGGGTATTTGTCACGCCCCCAAGACCGGGATCCGATCTCGGGGACGCGAATATGGGGAATTTGTATTTCCCCTCCCAGGATCCGCGTGTGTGAGGATGGCAAAATTCACAACACGTCAAAACATTTCGCGGAAGCTCTACATGACGTTACGACCCGGAATCCGTATCCATCGGGTTCCGTGTCGTACTCAATCTGTCAGCATAAGATTGTCATAGAAGTATTCAAACTCAGACTGGAACAACTCATAATTTCAAAACATACAGAGCTGACAGTAACAGGCTTATCATTACCCAAACATATTCAAGTTATAAATTAACGAGTGCATTAATTACAATTCCCATAAAAAGGCTAACAAAAGCCGTACACAAAAACAAGCTGGAACAAATACTACCCAATGGTGTAACGTAACTCCGGAGTCAAGCATGACGTCTACATGACATCGCTGACACAACCTGCCTGCAAAACTTGTGGCTCAACAGCCCATTGCACACGAACTAGCTCAAAACAAGGACCTGCTATCTAGAGCACCAAGTAGTAGAATATCAAACACGACGGTCTGGCAGGTGAACAATAGAGGCAAGAGCATAAACGAAATTAAAGCTTAAAGGAAACAATAAATAAAAACACATAATCGAACTTGAAGCAGATTTACAAGATTTAAAACAATGCATGGACAAGATGCTTATCAAGAAATCACGAGTACATGCACGATATATGAAACAAGACATGAATACATATAATATCATGATTAGTAAATCCACAAAGAGCCCATCCTTTCTCCATCATACATGATGACAAGAGTAAGCACGCACGACAAGCACGACACGCAAGACACGATCCCACATATACGGGGAATTTCCGGCCGCGGAACCGGAACACAAACACGCACGATGTGTCATTCAAGACATGACTAGTCTGCAGACAATCTACATGTTTAAGGACCCCCAGGTAGTGGATCAAGCTAAAAGGGCAGTCCAAGCTCAGTGGTACTCACTTATATCATGAATGCATAAAACATGGCAATACACGTTCGAGAACACGACAAAACAAGAGGGAAATCATTTAACAAGCACGACACGATGAGACTAGCAAAATAGCATAATATTAATTCTTAACAAACTTAAGAAATGATTCCCTTTTGATTCTTGAAACACGATTCTTGAAAAACGTCTTAAATACAAGCTTATACTTGAAATTCAAACGAAAACACGATGATGCACGAAGCATCAAAACAAGAGTTTTGGTTCTTGAAACAATTCTTCAAACGAACTTGTACTTGAAAATCAAACGAGAACACGATGATGCATGAAGCATCAAAACAGAAATTCAAACACGAAATCTATCAAGTTTAGGCTAAAGACCATTCATTGACCCTTGTGGAGTTGAAACCCAAATGTCGGAGTTTTAACAAGATTTGGTGCCCCAGAAGTTATAGTGCATTTTGGAATTCCAAGTGCACAAGGTCAATAAAACGGTCTAAAACCTAGTCTAGTTTTCCTTCTCGGAAAAATCCTTCAAAACAGTACTTTTGGTTAAATTTCGGTCAGTCCTCGGTTACCTGTTGGTCAACTGAGGTTGATGTGTCGGTTGACCGACAGCCGACCGACGGCTGGCCGACAAGTCTCAGTCCAGAAATGTAGCTCTCGGGAAAAGGGACCGACAAGTCCTCGGTTGGCTGTCGCTCGACCTTTCGGTCCACCGACAGCTGACCGACAGTCCTCCTGATAAAATGTTGCTCTTTGGAATTTGAACCGACAGGTCTCGGTTGGCTGTCGGTCGACCTATCGGTCAACCGACAACTGACCGACACCTGATCGACAGTACACGGGCAGTGCCTTTCGAGTCAGATTTTTCACAACTTCTTTCCTTCTTCACTCACATATTCGAACCACCTGCACTCCCCAAGCCTTCATGCTTTCCAAGGGATACATTTCACACATTTTTAAAGCATTCCATCCACAAATAGACCATTCATTCTATAGAAAAGACATCAAAGCATTTCCATGTACAAAATCATAAAACTTACAAGACTAAACATGGTTCTAAAAGCTTGAAGAATCATTGATAACAAGAGTGAAGAAGCTAAAACCCATGACTTGAAAGACCATGAACATGACTTGCATTATGAGATTAAGCATAGAAAACATGTCCTAATGAAAGATTGAAACCATAATGAAAACATAAGCAATATACATAAGAAATCCTATAAAGATCACTTGCCTTGGGTCAAAGTGAGGAGGGAATCACTCAAGAGTGGTCTCTACTAGATCTCTAGCTCCAATCCTACAAAAGCCCCAAAAACCCAAAGAGAAAACCCTAACAAAAATCAATCATTTGCATAACTCCAAGAAAACTCTTTGCATAAAAGAGGAAAATACTCTAAATGGTTTGGAAAACAAGAATCTCAAACAATAAATGCCATTGCTAACCTTTAAAACCTTGAACCAAGAAGAAGAGCTTGAAAGAGGGCTTTATCCTAGCTCAAATCCTTTGAAAAATGCATCCTAGGGAAGCTTGAGAGAAGAGGAAGAAGATGGGGAGATCAAATCTTGGTTTAGAAATGATTTGGTGAAGCTTAATGAGGAAGAGAGCAAGAAGAAGATGGAGAAATAGGTGGCTACTGGGATTCTTCTTCTCCAATGGTGATTAGGGCAAAGAGAAGAGAAAGAGAAGAGAAGGGCTCCTTATATAGCAAAGAGGAGATGGGTCCCACAACTTAAAACATTTGTCGGGCTAAAAACATGTATTTTGGGACCTCGAATGGAATCGGCAAAGAAGACAAAGTTGCTCGTTGAAATATCTACTTTCCAAAAAGTATTTTTCCCCAATTTCTGGAATTTTCGAAATTTATGGACAGATTTAGTGAAAATTGTCATTTTTGCCTTTTTTCTCGAAAAACGCGATTTCTGAGTATTACATGAAGATGGTCAAAACATGAAAGTTATTTATAACAATAAAATGAGTCAAAAGGAATAAAAATTGGAGTTTTTAGAAGCCAAGAATAAATTCTCACAAAAACACAATTTACAAGGGGGTCAAAACAAAGTCAACGGTCTTTTAAAACTCTCCAAAGTTATGAAAAAACTATTCAAACTCAAAAACAAAGTCAAATCAACTCTAATCTTGTTTAAAAAGCTAAATCATGATTAAAACAATGCTAAACCTGAAAATTGAGGGTCGGGGTCTTACAGTATTATGAGATCAGACCTTAAGATGAAGACAACGTTTCATAAGGTGCTTCTCATTGTCCTTCAATACATCCAATGTACCAGCTCCATGATCTAGAATCTTATATTCTGATGATCGAGACAAATCATACTATCTCATAGTAATTAAATTGCTGCAACCTTGTCAGATGAGATGCCCGGTCTCATCACTGGTTGTGAAGATATTTAAGTATAAGATTTGGGACACATCTCCTGTATGTGAATCTCATCCATACACGTATATCACATCTAATATACTAATGAGATCCGGTTCAACTCATGAGCCATCATGTCATATGTATTAATTATGTGCATAAAGTAATATAACACCATTCATCTCATGAAAGGAAAGCATGATTATATTGATAAATAAAGAAATTAATCAATTTATTACATCATATGATGGATTGAGTCCATAAAATCTAACATCAACATCAAATGCAGAAGAAGGGTAAAAAGCTATGGCTCATGGTACTTGTGAAGCCTTTCGGTGTGAAGATAACTTTTGACTAATCTTGGTATCATAGCAAAGGTACCAATGCATTTGTATGGAGATAATCAAGCAACTTTACATATTTGTGAAAAATATAGTTTTTCATGAATGGATTAAACATATTGAGATGGATTATCGTTTCATTTGTGAAAAAATCAGTTCAAAGGTTATGTAGATCTTTTGCAAGCGGGGTATCAATTGGCCGATGTCTAAGTTGCTCGATTATAAAAAAAAGTCTATTATTCTTAGTAAGTTGGGAATGATTATACTCTAGCTTGAGGGGGAGTATTATGAGATTTGGAAATTTGGGCTTAGGATTTATTGTTTTATGGTACAGTTGTTACTTTGTAGGGGAGCACGGGGTGTAGTTGTAATTGCCCATATCATTAAGGGTGTTTTCATAACTTACTTTTTTCAAAATATTAAGGGGTAATGAGAGCTGCTAAATCCACACGTTTTTTTTTCCTTCCCCACTCCCCATTTTTTTAGAAAGAATATTACCGATATATCCCTATAGAAAATCCTCTACCTACCCTCACTCTCCCACCTTCTCTCTCCCTCTCCCTGCTTGACTCGTCCCACTGCCGGACCCCACCTGCTTTCCCTTTATCCCCCTCTGTCCCTCTTTCTCCCAACCTCTCCTTCTCACTGTCTCCCTCTTTCTCCCTCCCTCTCCTTGCTTGCCTGCCGCCAATCGCCTGCTCTCCCTCCTCTCTCCTTCTCCATGCCTCCCTTTCCTTGCTCGCCTCCGCCCACCTCCACCCGCAGCCCGACCCCACCCCCTTTCCCTCTCTCCCTCTCCTTATCCCTATCTTTCTCCCTCTCTTTCTCCTCGTTTCTCTCCCTCCCTGTCCCTGGTCGCCTCTGCCCACCTCTTCCAGCTCTCCCTTTCCTTCATTGCTCGCCATCCGCCTCTCTCCCTCTCCCCCTCCGGTGGTGTTGCTGGAGGAGGCTGTGGGGGTAGTTTAGGTTTTTTTTTTTTTTGGGTGGGGGGGGGGGGGGGGGGGGGGGGGGTGGGTTGGGAGCAAAGAAAAAATTGAAATCCTCACTTGAATGATGGGTGTTGAGATAAGGGGAGTGGGGAAAGAAAAAACAGGTATGGATTTAGCAGCGCTCAGCGATATTTACTGTTAGATTTTATGTCCTCAATCTAGTGGATGATGCGAACAATTTGATTAATTATCTTAATTGATATATGATTTCATACTTTTATTCATGTGATGAATATGTTTCTATTGATAGTTGCACATAATTGATATAAAATGACATGGTTGTTCATAAGATGAATAAGAGCCCTTAAGTTTATTAAATGTGATCTATGTGTGTGGATGAGATTCACATGCAAGAGACATAGATTACAACTCTTAAGGTTTCACAATCAGTAATGAGACTGGGCATTTCATCTGAAAGATTGTAGCACTGCAATTACGATGAGATAGTGTGGTTTGTCTTGGCCATCAGAGTGGAAGTGGTTGTGTACATTGGATGCACTGAATGACCATGAGTATCTCCTTATTTAAAATTCTGTCTTTAATTAAGAAACACACTCAATAAGCTCTCAATCCTAAGGGAGTAATGGACTCAAGTTTCTGCTATGCATTTACTTTAATTACCAATTAGTGAGGCCAACTGAAGGTCAACACTTTGGTATCTTGGGTAAATAGTAGTGGGACTATGGGAACATTTATTCTCAAGATGGAATCTTTCATCATAAGAGAAATATCCCCTTGTGCCAATTAATGGAATTTATCTTCGGTAAGTGCACAATCGCTCTGATTAAGAGTTAATTGGATGGTATAAATGATCAGTGTGATTAATTGGGTCATAAGGATAATATGAGGTGGGTCCACATTAGTCAGATAGTTTATTTCCAACAGATCCATGGATATAATTGATGGAGGGCCCTACTTGTAGTAATTGGAAAGTTTAGGGTCGTCTTGTTAAATTCCTAGGAATGGAGTGCAATTGTATTTCTATAGTGGAGTTATCTGCAATTGCATTAAGAGAAAGAGGAGTATAACTCATAAAAGGAACAGAAGTAGAACTCATAAGAGAAAGAGGAGTATAACTCATAAGAGAAAGAGAGTTGAACTAGAACTCGTAAGACCACTAGGGTTATGGACGTCATACACTCCAAGAGAGGATGGACATCATATACTCTCATTGGACGTCCAGGGTGCTTTATTTCCCCTCTCTTTTCTCCTCTGATTTCTCTAGTTTGAGTGTTTTAAGGGTTTTCTTCTCAATTGAGATTCCGCCATTCTCTCTGCGATTGAGTCATAGCATGGAAGTCTGCGTCTGCGAAAGATTTTTGCAGAGATAAAGAGTAAAGACTCGATTTGAGTACGATAGAGCTCCTTAGGTATAGATCTGCACCTAGTTATTTTTATTGATTTAGATGATGCTTAATCAGATATGTTTTCCTTTAAATAGATTTGGGATCTTAATACACTAAGATTAGGGTTTGAGATATTGAGATTGGTTCGTGGTCTTTTGGGTGTCTGATAGCTTTGCGTCAAGTGGATCAAAGTTTTTGAAATTCTGTCTGGAATGCCCACCGACTTCCCCTCCCTAGACGCCGCCCACCCACCCCCCAACCCCCCCCCCCCCCGCCCCGAGGATGAGTGGTGGCTGGGGTGGGGGTAGTTTAGGTATTATGGGGGGTGTGCGAAGAAAAAATTGAAATTCTCACAGTTGAATGGTGCGTGTAGAGAGAAAGGGAGTGGGGGAAGAAAAAGGAGGTGTGGATTAGCAGCTCTCAGGGGTATTTACTATATTGGTGTGTTGATACTTTGAATTTATTGGTAAGGTGTTGGCCAAAAAGTGTTCGGACCACCATTTTTGCCACTCAATCTAAAAACTGCCCTTGTCATGCAATATCAGGCATATTGGAACAAAAGCACCTAAAATGAATCCTTTTTCTGTGCATTTTTACTTATTCTTTGTAACAGGTAAAAAAAAAAAAAAAAGAAACCTCTAGTCTCTCTACAACCTGCTTTACCCATTTTTTCTCTCTAATATCCATCCCCAAATGAATCTTGCCATTTTTTGTTGTCATCCTCTTGTTCATATCACATGGACTTTCCCTTCTCTGTGTCCTTCAACCTCTGTGCTGCCATTCTTCCCAATTTTTAGAGGGTTTTTTCCCCAAAGTTGGGGTACTGGTGAGGAGTGTTACTTTAAACTTAACACCCTAGGATCGATCTCTGCGTATGTGTCTGAAACTGAGATGCCAGCACCTCTCAACCTTCTATTATATCTTTTATTTTTTTTGAGAGATTAATTATTCTTCCACCACCTCAAGAAAGAAAAAAAAAACTTAAAAATTAAAAATTGTAGTATTATTAAATTTAAGATGCGAATGTTAGAAACGAGTAGAAACCATGATTTCTAGATATTACGTACAGATCACTGCAGAAATAACTATGGAAGAATATGATTAAGATCATACCTGCGAGATTTTTCTAATTTGATTTCGGTCTTACAGCAACTCGAAAATGTCAAGATCTTCTATTGTATTCCTATATGCTCGAACTCGCACCAGGGAGTGAGCCTCTTCTGTGAATTTTCTTCTGCTCTCTAAAACCGAGATTTCTCTCTTATTATTAGTTGTGTGTTAACCTATAGAGCAATAGCGCATATTTATAAGCTACAATAGGGACCTTAAGAAGGAAATAATGATAGGCTTCTTATGGAAACATGATACCCTAATTCGACCCAAATTAGAATTCCAGTTCCATAAATTACAATTCAGTCCACTAAAGAATTGTAATTGCACTCTTGTCCTTATTCTCAAAATAATATTTCGAGCTTCTTGTTATTAAATGCTTATTAATCTCCCAACGTTAAGATTTTAGATATCTATCGATTAAATAATTATTGACATCTATATTTAATCGATATCTTTATAATTCCTTGAGACCTTACACTTAACTTATTTGATATGTCGGACGCAAAGTCCACCTGCAGGGTTTGACATAATCAAAAATTAAAAGCTTCATCAATGGGATATAATCAATCTCTATTACGGAATGTGGATTCCGTCAATAAACTAATATTCACCATACACGTAGTGTAGTTATCCAATTTATTGAGATTGTTGACCCATAAAAGATCTCACTCCTTCGTAAATTAAAATGCCAACACTAAATGTATGTGTCTATTATTTATGTTGGGATTAGGAGTACAAGCACTCAACACTCATAATAACCATTTGGATGTTCATCTTATATAGTTAGTATAAAGACAATAAACCCAAAAACACGGTCCTGTTCAATACACACAAAGTGTACTAGCATAATAAGTCGAAATTATACCGTTTCCCACAGCCAAGACAAGCTTGCTGAAACATCATGCTACAATCATACCGATGGTGTGTCCAAATCCATCTAGATTGTGAACAATAACTTATATTCTATAAGAGCCAACAAATAAGTTTTCCGTGTAAGTAAAACTCTACACACCAACTTGTCTACTTTATAGAATAAAGGACACTCACATGCATAATAATTAATAATGCAACCATTTGACCGTATAAAATCTCAGTTAGATGAGAAGACAAAATATATTAAAAATGAACTAATTAAAGACAAATACATAAAAGTATGTTTTTTGTATAAATTCCCAATAGCGAAAAGTAGCTAAATCTATGATGCTTTTGATGGTTTGAAATTGTTGAATGAGTATGGGAACAATTGAAAGATTTCTGCAGAGAATATGAGATACGGGTGAAGGGAAATCTCAACCGAAAAGTTCTCATTTGTCCATGGAATTGAGAAAAATGACCCTTTTTGTGCGTTATCGTTTAAAAATCATGGAATTTTGCCACACAAGTTTCAGGGATTGGGGTTGCCCATGGCGAGAATCCACCATCAACTTTACGTTTTGACCTACAGGTTAGGAGAAATCTCAATTGAAAGGTCTTAGGTAATTCCATGGAACCAATAAAAGTGGCCAAGTTTTTATGGTATCGCACAAAAATCATGGAACTTGGCCGCATAAATTTCAAGGATTGTGTTGGCCTACGAATGATTAAGAATCCACCATTATCTCTTCGTTTCGATCTACAGGTTAAGAGAATTCTTAACTGAAACGTCTCATTTATGTCCACAGATGTGCGATATCAGAAAAGAATCATGGAATTTTGCCACTGAAATTTTAGGGATTATGGTGGCGTATGAATCGTCTAAGAATCTATCCTCATCTCTCCATTTTGTTTTATAGGTTAGAGGAAATCTCAATTGAAAAGTCCCATTTATGCCCATGGAATCGAGAAAAATGACAGTTTTTGCGTGATTTCACACAAAATTCATGGAATTAAATCTTAGAAATTGTGGTGGCCCATGAATGCTTTGAGAATCCACCATCATCTCTGTATTTTGATCTACAGGTTAGGAAAAATCTAGACTAAAAAGCTTCAATTATTTCCAAGGAACCCGGAAAAATTGAGAAAAAATGGCAAAGTTTTTGTACATTATTGTATAAAAAATCATGAAATTTGGCCACAAATTGTAGGGATTGTGGTGGCCCATGAATGATCATAGAATCCACCATTATCTCTTCATTTTGATCTACTTAGGGAAAATCTGAACTGAAAAGTCGCATTTGTGTCCACGGAGCTGAGAAAAAGGAAAAGTTGGAGATGTCACACAAAGATCATGGAATTTGGCAACACAAATTTCAGAGACTCTGGTGGCCCTCGACTGTCTGACAATTCACCATCATCTCTACATTTTGATTTACAGGTTAAGAACTATATCAACTGAAAAGTCTCGGTTATTCCATGGATCCTTGTGAAATATTGCACAAAACTATGGAATCTGGCCACAAATTTTTGGGATTGTAGTGGTCCATGACTGATCTGAGAACTAAGCAGCATCTCTCCATTTTAATCTACAAGTTAAGAAGAAATTTTAACTAAAAAGTCTGTTATTTTCATGGATCCTAACAAAATTTAGAAAAAAATGGTAAAATTCTTATCCGATATCACACAAATTTCAGGGATTATTGTTGCCCATGAATGATCTGAGAATTGGCCATCATCTCTCGATTTTGATCTACGGGTTACGAGAAATCTGAAATGAAAAAAAAATGAATTATTTTTGCGGGATATCGCACAAAAATCATAAATTTTTGCCATAATTTCTTTAGGGAAATCTGAGAATCTACCATCATCTCTCCATTTTAATCTACAGGTTGGAGAAATTTCAATTGAAAAGTCTCATTTACGTCCA
This sequence comes from Umbellularia californica, assembly GCA_028538565.1. Lineage (NCBI taxonomy): Eukaryota > Viridiplantae > Streptophyta > Magnoliopsida > Laurales > Lauraceae > Umbellularia > Umbellularia californica. Next base: position 32,910,394 of record JAPQWN010000005.1, on the reverse strand, counting down.
TGGAACTAAGAAAGGGGAATTTGAATGAAAGGTCTTGGAATTGAGTGGGGAAAAATGGTGGTAGGAATATTGAATGGGAGTTGCTGTTTGCACATCCGTAATTGATCATTGCACATCCAAATTTTTGAAGACCAACATATTGATGCGAATTCCGCAAGTATACAGTGGTCTCAAGTTGTGAGAACCCGACCCATATTTTTCCGGTTTAATGTGGTTTTAATTATGAATTAGTTTTCTCAGTGGATTTAATGGTTGTTTGATCGAATTTCTGAATTAAACTACATTTTCTTTGGTTTTGAAAAGTTTTGAGAACCTTCTTAATTTGTGGGACCCTTTGGGGGATTCTTATTACGATTTTGTATGAGCTTGGGGTTTATTTTGATTTCCTAAAAATCTTGTTTTCATTCCGTTTAACTTATATTGTTAATCCCTACAACTTTCATTTTGGACCCGTCCTCGTTTGAAACTCCTAAACCCGATTTTTCCTAGCATTGAGGGCAAAACAGTCTTTTTACACTGAATCTGTACCCAAAACTTGATATTCCCGAAACCCGTGAAATATATACTTTTTGGAAACTAGAAATTTTGTTGATCAACTTTGTCTTTTCCGTCGAATCCATTTGAGGTCCCGAAATGCATGTTTTTAGCCTGACTAGTACTTTTAGTTGTGGGACCCACTTCACCTTTTGTATATAAAGAGAACCCTTCTTCTCTTCTCTTCTTCCTTGCCCTAGTCACTGTTCCAAGAGAAGAATCCCAGCAGCCATAGGTTCCCTCCATCCCTTTCTTGCTTTCTCCATCTCATAGCACGACCAATCCATTGGTAAACCTAGATTGGACTCTACCATCTTCATCCTCTTCACATATCCATTGACGCCATTTTGAACAAAACCGCCCACTCCAAGATTCCCTTTGAGCAACCTCTTGCTTTTTTAAGAACTTCCAAGTAAGGGATCCTTGTAATCTTTTGGATTTGTGTTCTCATAGCCTTTGAGAAGCTTTGTTTTGATTATTGGAGGTTTTCCTTTTGTTTTGATTTGGTTTTTCCATTTTAGGGTTCTACGATGGGTTTCTTTTGGGGGTTTTTGTTTAGATTGGTGATTTGTAGCTTGGAGGAGCGATTAGTGGTTGATTTGATTAGCGTGGGACCCAAGGCAAGTGGATGAATTGATTTTTGTGAGCATTTTATAGTTTCATGGGAAATGTATTGATTTTGTTGCTCCCCTTCATTCTATTCTTGATTTACATAGATTTGAAATTAATGCATATGGTTGAGTTGGTTGGTTTGTTTAACTTTTAGAATGTTAGCATTTATTGTCTCTCATTTATTTCTAGATGCTAGCTTGAATGGGTTCTTATGGTTGGTGGATCTTTCTTTCTCTCTATGTTTGAATGTGAAAAGAAAGAGTTGTTTGGATGGATCCTTTATGGAGGTTTTGGTGGAGATTATGAGGAGTTTAGAGGGGTTTTGGACCTTCCATTTGTGTGATGAAATGGGGCTCAAGAGAGTTGTAAGAAGAGGGAAGAAGGAAGCAACAAGACTGTCCACGAAACTAGTTCTGGACATTTCGCTCGAGCGAACCTGACATTTCGCTCGAGCGAACTGCCCAGAAGAGGACTCGTCCCATTCCAAAGAGCTGTTCGCTCGAGCGAACCTTGGTCCGCTCGAGTGAACTCTCTAGCAGCCCCGTTCAGAAAGTGGACAGCTCGAGTGCATTGATGGTTCGCTTGAGCCATTCCAAACTGGGCAGGTTCGCTCGAGCAAACCCTTCCAGAAACCATTCCAGAGATCATTTAGATCGAGCGAACTACAACGTCCGCTCGAGCGATGGGTATTGCTCACCTGGGATATGTTTTGAGCAAAAGTGAAATGTTTGTGGGATTGAGAGAAGTTGGTTGGAAGCCCTAATGTAATAAGAAATGTACAGACGAAATAAGAAGCCCATTGAGAAAGGAAACACATTATAAAGATCCATTGGAGTTTTGGAAAATCGCCCAGGTGTATAAGGTGCCCGGAATGTCTCCGAACTTAAGGAGTACCAAGTGTTTATTGAAAAAAAAAACGACATACGGGACCCCTATCCACCTCGAATTAGTTTTGAACCTCGATGTCTATCCTGGAATTTCGAAAGGCTAATTGCATTGTTTTTTTCCCGAAGTTTTTATGTTCATTCCCGAAAACATTGAACTGTATTTAGCATTTTGCTAGCCCGGCCATGCCTTGCCCGATATAAAAAGATATTTGGGTCTTCGAGCGTGTAAGACCCCGACCCGAGTGACTCGATTAGTACTAATTAAGTTGTGTCTTAGTGCTAAGCTTGATTAGTGGTTTTGAATAAGCTTGGATTAGTATAGTTCTTTTGTAGCTTTGGGGGAACTTTTAGTATCTTGTGTTTAGTGGGACCTTTTGGGGGGTTCCTTTTTGATAGTCTTGCATGCTTTTGGAGGTTACTTGATTTTTCCCCTAATTCTTGTCTTGATCCCGTTTTACTTATTTTGTCGATCCTTACAACTTTCATGTTGAGCCCATACCCGTCCGGAACCCCGAAACCCGATTTTCTTTCATTGAGGGCAAAACAGTATTTTTACATGAAATCTGTACCCAAAGATCGATATCCCTGAAACCTGCGAAACATATACTTTTTGGAAATAGATATTTCGACGATCACTTTCCTCTTCTTTGTCGATTTCGTCCGAGGTCCCGAGAGTAGTGATTTCAGCCTCCAAAGTTTCTAAGTGGTGGAGCCCACTTCAAATTGCTTTATATAGAACCCATCCTCTTCCATTTACTCTTTTTCCAGCACAAAGCAACCTAGGGTTTCCTTGCTTCTTTCTCTTCTTTTTCTTGCTTCTCCACCATCAAGCACCACCCACCTTGCTCAAATCAAGAAATGGAAGTCATCTTCTTCTTCCTCCCTACTGAGCTATCCATTGATGCCATTTTTGGAGGAACCCACTTACATCTAGACTCTCCTTGAACTAGTTTAGTGATTTTGAAGAACTCCCTAGTAAGTTTTCATTTCCAATCTCCTTGTTTTGTATTCTCCTAGCCATAGAGGAGCTCTATTTTCCTTATTGAGAGTTCTCTCTTCTTATTTCTTGGTTTGACCCATTTTAGGGTTTGTTTTAGGGGTTTTTGTGTAGCTTGGAGTTTGGCTTGGAAGAGTTGATTAGAAGCTTGATTTCCTTGTCTAGAGACCTTGAGGCAAGTGAATGTTTTAGTTTTCAATGTTTTCCATGATCAACATGTTTGGATTTATTGTCTCATTAATGATGGGTTTTACTTGCATTCATTGTGCCATACATGCTTTTAGAAAGGGGTTGTTGAGCCATTTATTTTCTTGAAATATGATTGATAGCTTTGTTTTATCTTGTGCCTAAGACTTGAATGAATCTTTGTAATTGTGGTTACATCTTTCTCGTTGTGAATGAATGTGGAAATGTATGAATGAATGGATTATTTGTGGAGGTTGTGAGGAGTTTTGATGGAGTTCTGGAGATGATGTTGAGGTGCTTACATGCCCTCCATTGGTGTATAATGGAACCCCAAGAAAGTGGGTTTGTAAGAGAAGGAGAATGGAGAAAAGAGCTGTCCACGAAACCAGTTTTGGACAGTTCGCTCGAGCGAACCTGATACTTCGCTCGAGCGAACTGCCCAGGAAAGGGTTCGTGCCGTTCCAGAGAGCTGTTCACTCATGCGAACCCAGTGTCCACTCGAGCGAACTCTTCCAGCAGCCATCCAGAAAATGGTTGGCTCGAGCGCACGAATCGTTCGCTCGTGCCATCCTGAACTGGGCAGGTCCGCTCCAGCGAACCTTGGTCCGCTCGAGCGAACCCTCCCAGAAGGCCATTCCAGAGAGCACTTCACTCAAGGGAACCCCATGTCCGCTCGAGCAACGTGTACTGTTCATCTGGGGCCACTTTGGAAGCAAAAATAAAATATCCTAGCTATGGAGGGAGGTTTGTTAACATCCCTATCGTGACGAGAAGACTTATAACCGTTGTTTGAAGGTCGGTTGAGAAAGAGACTACAATCACAAGAATTCATTGAAGTTTCGGAAACTTCCAAGTGCCTAAGGAGCCGGAATGTCTTCATATTCAAAGAGTACCAAGTAAATTCAAAGTAGACATACGGGATCCCTGTTCACTTGAATTAGTTTTTAACCCCGACACTGTCTTGACATTTTGAAAGGGTACTTCACCTTTTTATTCCCGAAATCTATGATTTGTTATCTATCAATCTTGAAAACATTGAAAGTATACTTGTACTGTTTTACTAGTCTTGACATACATGCCCGACCTGATATGATAGTTGTGCCTTCGAGCACCCCCGTCTTGCCTGATTATAGTCTTGTACTTGATTTATTTTGTACATGTCTGGATTTACATGATTTTTGACCTATGAGTCGGCACCACTGAGCTTGGATAACCTTGTCAGTCTGATCCACTGACTTGGAGATCCCCCTCTTGTCTCGCCAGCTGCAGTTTGGATCTCGCTACCCGGTTATTTAACAGTGGTCTTGTCCCGATACCGCAGATTGCTACTGTGGTTCCTGATGCTCGGCTCGCTACCGTGGTCATGTCTTGTATATAGTATATATGTATATGTAATTGGTTGTACCTCCTCACTTTGGTGACTGAGGTCAACGCCTTGATATGCTTGCTCTATCACTTCGGTGATAGAGGATTTAGCTTCGTGTGCTTGCCATCTTACTCGTTTCCTGATTTCCTTGGTTACCTTTACCTATTTTACTTTGCATATATGTTTTTAACTAAATGATGCATTTACTCATGAAATGATTGTTTAGACAGGTTTAAATGTTTTTCAAGGTAAATGTTTTATTATGAAATGCGTATACCTTTTTATCCTCCTGCCACACCGTCGTGTCTGATCCTTTACTTTGGTACTCAGGTCCCGTTGTTGGCTTCCTCGAGGAAGAGCTAGAGGAGGCGGTCGGAGAACCGCAACCGCTAGTTGAGTGGCGTGCTGACGATGTTATGTAAACATCCGGTTGTCGAGATATGAAACATTTTGGGGGTGGTTGGATTTATATTTTGGTGGATATTGTTTTGTCTATATTGGCCTTTGTTGGCCTCTAATTTTGGGAATTGTAATTAAATGATATATGTTCTAACTTTAACAGTATATTTTGGGTTTACGCTATAGAACATTGCTCATTCTGATACTTGTTATTTAAATGCAATCAGTTTTGTTATGTTGGAAATGAAATACATGCTTGATTTGCCATACGCTTCCGCAATTATACAAAATGGTTATGTGTGTTGAGAAAATTCTCACCGCGGACACCTGTGGGAAATCACGTGCACGGGTAATGTGTATTCTTTTATTAACCCGTGTACGCTTGATCATAAACATATCTTTAATTATTGTCATCACTCCATATGATCGCATGCCTATCACATTAGTCCCGATCGCGGATTTGGTCCCTAAGCCCGGTCCGGGGTCGCGACAGAGCGTCCCAATGCAATGTAAGAACTTGGAAGGCATTGAATGGAGTCCGGATGAAGAGAAACCCCATTATGAAGATTCGTTAGGGATCCTTAGACTCGTCAATGTGCATAGGGATCCGAGATGTCCTTAATTCTCATGGAGTACTAAGTATATGTCAAATTAGACATACATGACCCTATAGACATCGATTTAAATCTAGGACCCTCAACGTTTGGCCTGGAAAAAGTATAGAAATCCATTATGTCGTATTTAAACTTGAATCTCATATTTTATGACTAGACTTGCCCCGAATGTATTGAAATTTATGTTTTGTTTTTAGCATGTTGCTAACCCGTTTATGCCCGACCCTATACAGATATGTTTTTGTGCCTATGGGTACCCGTCCCGTTATATTCGTACTTATTGATTTCTTGTATATGACCAATGAACCAAAATGATTATTATTTTGAGAATAAAACCTTAAGGCAATATGGGGCCAGAGCTTTGTAGTGCGAGCCCATGAGCCAAAAAGAGAACATGCATACATGTATTTGTTTTGTTTACTTGCATATAACCTATGAGTCGGCACCACTAAACTTGGATGGCCTTGTCGGTCTGATCTACCGACTTGGAGATCCCTTCTTGTCCCGCCAGCTGTAGTTTGTATCCCGATACCCGGTTTATTAACCATGGTCCCGTCCCGATACATGGCTCGCTCCCGTGGCTCCCAATATTCGGTTCGCTACCGTGATTCCCGATACCCGGTTTGCTACCGTGGTCCCGTCCCGTATATAATATATGTATATGTAAATTTCGTTGTTCCTCCTCACTTCAGTGACTGAGGTCAACGCCTTGATATACTTGCTCTATCACTTCGGTGATAGAGGATTTAGCTTTGTGTGGTTGCCATCTTGATAGTTCCTGATCCTTAATACCCGTACTGCTTTATATTGATCATGTATTTTCTTAATAAATGTTCATTATTTATACATGTTTTAAATAAGTTCCCGACTTGTGAAATATTCATGGTTTATACATGCTTTAAGGGAATACATGTTTTGCCAAATATTCGTGTTTCATACTTGTTTTATATGAATACAGGATTTTGTCAGATATTCATGATTTCTGATACATTTTATTATGTACAACTTTGATCAGACAGCATGATTTATTATATGTTTTATCGTTCAGTATATGGTTTATATCTTTTCACCCACCTGCCAGACCGTCGTGTCTGACCCACTACTTTGGTACTCAGGTTCAGACTTCTTCACCCGAGATGAGTGCACGTGTTGGTTGTGGAGCCATGAGCTTACAGGTTGTTTGTCGGCTATGTCATGTAGACACTGAGCTTGACATCGGTATTACGTCACATATGGGGTAGTGATCATTAGCTTGTTTTTGTATGGCTTTTATTAGCCTTTTTCTTGGATTTGTAATTAATATACATTGTTATTTGTAACTTGAACATATATGGGAATGTAATACCCTGTTATTGTCAGCTCTGTACTTTTATTGTGATGGTTTATTCCAGTCTGAGATGGATCATTGATAAGATGACTATCTGCTTGGGTTGAGTGCGGTGCGGAATCCAATGGCCACGGACTTCGAGTCGCAACACCACAAAAGCTTCCGCTAAATATTCAGAGTGTGTTGGAATTTGTAATCCTCACACACGCGGATCTTGGGAGAAACATATTTATTACTTAACTCCCAATTCATGGACCCCAGGTTTGGGGTTGTGACACAAGTAAGGGGCTAGCTCTCCTAAGCTCAAGCTTAGTATAAGGTAAGCTCAACTGTGTGGTGGAGCCCACTTGGGGACACTCATGGGGATGGGGATGGGGGAATTTCAAGGACTCCCTGGGATCCTCCTCTCTGCAAAAACTTTGCTCCAATCGTGATTTCAATCATCTCCATATGGGCCCAAAAGTTTAATGGTTAATAAGCCATTCAGATTGATACTTAGTCAATCCAACGGTCCAATAAATTTGGATCTGACCGAAAGTTGGTGGACATGTGCAATTTAGGGGGGGTCATGTGTTTCGTCCATTTGGACGGATCAAAGGTGAGCCCCACAAGCATGAGCTTACAAAATTTTATCCTAAGCTTGAGCTTAGGAGAGCCTTGCTCCTCAAGTAATATAGACTATGGAAGTCCGAATATCGTTCCCATGAGGATCGTTATAAGGAAAATCACAATGATCAATGAAAAGGAGTATCAACTCAAATATAGCTAACAAATGCAAATGGAGATAACAAAAACAATGGAAACAAGAAACAAGATAATAACAAGGAAAACAAAAAAAATGCAAACTAAAAGAAAACAAGAAACTAGAAGCAAGACCCGGACCCCTAATTTTCGCGATTAGTGTATTTTTAGCTGTGGGTTAGTTCGCCAAGTGAGTTTTGAGCCTAATCGAGTTGGTTTGTGGTTTAGAATAGTTTTCTGTAGATTTGGGGGATTTTGAGGGCCATTAGACTTAGCCTGCCAGCCCAGGTATGCCTTGGGTTGCACGTGTCAGCGAGGGGTGGGGGGGTGGGGGGGGGGGGAAAGCCCAGAAAATCAGTTTTTTAGCCTTAGGGGCAAAATAGCCTTTTCACATTGAAATATGAGCCCAAATTTCGAAACTCCCAAACCATGTCAAAAGTTTACATTTTGAAAACTAGATTTTATGAAGATCATTTTATCCTTCTTTGTCGATCACGTCCGTGGCCTGCAAGTTGATGTTTTAGCCATTTCAAGTATTAGATCATATGGGGTCCACATTCCACCCAACTTATATTAGATTTCTCCCTCACTCACGTTTCAGAACTTCACCTTCAGCAATTTTTTCAAAATGAGCTCAGAAAACCAGGGAGAAGAGCCCACCTTCCTCTCTATCTTCTTCCTCTTGCATTTCATGGCTATTGGGCTTGAAATGGGGATTTGATCACATATTCCTCTTCCTCTCCTTCCAAGCTTCTCATTACTACCATTTGTTTGGAAATCTCACCCAGATAGCCCCTTCATCTTCTTCCTTGCTTCTTGTTTGGACACCTATAGGTAAGAGCTTCATCCCACGTTTTTAATGGAGCCTTGTGAACTCCTAAGGAACTTGTTTTTCAAACATGCAACACCCATTTCGAAATGGGTTCTTTGTTTTCAAAATTTGTTAAGTTTTTGAGGTGTGTTCTTGGGGCTTCTTGTGGATCTTGGTTCAGCTCTTGAGAGGGATCCTTGAGAACGTTTTGGATTGCATTTTTGGTCTAAGGCAAGTGCACTTTTTAGTTTCATTGTGCATGTAACTCATTTGGTGCATTGTGTTTGTAAAATGCATTGTTTATGCATGTTAAGTTTTCTAATCAATTGTTTGTCAACTACGCATAACTTTGGCTTCCATTTCTCCACATACATCATATGTTATTTACTAAAATCCTGGAATTTTGTTTTGAAGTGAAGCTCCATCTATTGTTTAATAAGTGGATTTGTTTTAGCATGATATGGAATGGTGAGGGTGATTGGAGGAGTCTTGTTGATGAAATGGTTGGGATTGGTTTCTTCTTGGTTGATGTTATGCTTTGAAGGGTAGAAAAATAACCAGGGAGTTGAGAAACTTGTAAAATAGACCTTTCCAGACTCTGTCTGAAAAATCTGCACCGAGAGTTCGAACTCTTGGCCCCTCGTGTTTTTGGCCTGGGAAAATCTACAGTGAGAGTTCAAACTCTTGACCTCTCGGGTTTTTTTTTTCTTTTTTGGCTTGGAACGTCCTGTACTCGAGAGTTCAAAATCTGGTTCTGAGAGTTCGAACTCTTGGTAGACACTTGACTAATTTTGGGCAGATTTTCGAATTGCTGTAACTTTTGATCCGTACATCCAAATTTGGAGTTCTACATATTGTTGGACAGCTCTTGCAACGTAGAATTCATTGGTACATATAATGATATGATTTTAAGTTGGATAAGATAAGGGATATTGAATCAAAGAATTCAGCCAATCAATATATAATTGGAATCTTCTTTTTTTGAGGGGAATTGATGAGAGTACAAGGATCCTACTCTTAGATGAAATGTTCTCCCCTAGTCTTGATGTGCTCTTAGAGGTTCAAATCTCGGATAATTTCAGAGGCACCAAATCTCATTAAAAAACCAACAATTGAATTGCTAAGAGCCCATCAAGACGAACCTTGGAAAGCTATTCAACCCCAGATCTTGATACCATTCCGGTTTTGAAAATATGTATGTTTTCTCATGAAAGGTTTTGTGGAAATTATGGGTGGTTTGCCACGTTATGAAAATCTTGATGGGGTTACTCGTTTGTTCTGTTTTCGTATGTTCTTATATGCTTTTGTTCAGGGTGGTCCTCTATCAATTTGAAATGTATTTTGATGATTTGATTTGTATTGATTCGGATTTTGGTCGGCACCACTAAGCTTGGGTCACCTAGTCGAGCTGATCACCCAGCTTGGGATCCTCAAATATTTCGTCAACTGCAGCTTGGACACTTTCTTTGTTTGCTATTTGTTCTGTGGCGGACTTTGTTTGTTACCCTATCTATATTGGGCTATTATTGTATCATCTGTTTGTTCCGTCCATTTTATATGGCAACAGTTATTGATTGCTCTTGTTACTTTGGTAATAGGAGAATATAGCTCAATGTGGGTTGTCATCTGTTTTATCCGATTTGTCTGTTTTGTCAGTTTGATTCAGCATGTTTTCTATTTCACACAAATGATTTCAATATTTAACTCTTGCTACTTCATTATTACTTCTGTTTAGATTTTCAAATATGCTATGCTATTGAAAAAATAGATTTACTAATCATGCTAGTTTCGTTTCGTATATCGTTCATGGACTTTCGTTCTCTTAATAAGTATATTGTTCATGCATTATTTTGAACTTTGTAAATCTGTTTTAAATTCAGTAAATTGTTTCAAATATTGTTTGTTTTAAACTTTAATATTGTTTATGCTCATGCCTAATTTGATCACCTGCCAGATCGTCGTGTCTGATATACTATATTTTGGTGCTCTAGATAGCAGGTTCTTGTCTTGAGTTAGTACTATTAGTTTATATGGTCTCAATCCATTAGATGATGTAATAAATTGATTTATTTCTTTATTTATCAATATAATCATGCTTTCCGTTCATGAGATGAATGGTGTTTTATTACTTACTTGCACATAACCAATTCGAATGACATGATGGTTCATGAGATGAACTAGAATCCACAAGTATACTAGATGTAATACATGTGTATGGATAAGATCCACATATGGGAGACATGTGTTGCAAACCTTATTCTTTAATATCTTCACAACCAGTGATGAGATTAGGCGTCTCATCTGACAAGGTTGTAGCACTTTGATCACTATGAGATAGTGTGATTTGTCTCGATCATCAGAATGTAAGATTCTGGATCATGGTGCTAGTACAGTAGATGTATTGAAGGACCATGAGAAACACCTTATGAAACACTATCTTTACTTTAAGGTCTGCTCTCATAATTCCCTAACAATAGGCTCATAATCTCGAGACATTAATGGAATCAAGTTTATGTTTATTCATTTGCTTTGAGTCACCAATGAGTGAAGCCAATTGTTGGTTAACACCTCGGTGTCTTGGGTATGTGGTAGTAGGACTATGGGAACATTCAATGGTTAAGATGGAATCTATCCTCATTATTCTCTTGTGCCTATTAATGGATTTATCATTGGTAAGTGCGCACCTATCCCAATTAAGAGTTAATTGGATATGTACTGATGATTACTATAATTGATTGGGTCTCAAGGATAATAAGATATGGATCCAATTTGGTGGACAGGACCAATTGATCCATGGATATAGATGGAGGGGTCTACTTGCGGTCATAGGGAAGTTTAGGGTCTTTATGTAATTTATTCATAAGACTGGAGTTCAGTTGCATTTATATAGTGGACTTATTTGCAATTAATTGTGGGCCCAGATTGCACATGAGATGTGGGGTTGCGGTGTCCCAGTTTGAACCAGCTTTTTATGGAATCCCTAGTGGTCCCCACGCTATAACTCTAAAAGGAGGGGAAATAAAAAGTTATTATTTCTATTGGAAGTGAGACTTCTAATAGTGGTAATAGTAAGTTACTAATTGTTATGGAAGTGAGATTTCTATAAAAATTAGAAAGGAGAGAGTTACTAATTACTTTGGAAGTGAGACTTCTAATAATTAGTAAGTGGAGGTTACCATATCTTTAAATATGGGAGAGGCTATGGACGTCCAACATATGTTATTCCATTATAGGAATTCACGCCCATCCCTAGGATTGTGCAAGTGTTGCACGCCCCTCCTCTTCTCCATCTTCTAGTTTCTATTTCGGTTTCCCTAAGAGCCTCTAGTTAGTTTCTCTTGGAGATCCCACCCATTTCCTTGAGATTAGAGATTTGATACGGGTAATAGCATGGAAGACAATTGGGTCTTGGAGATTCTGATTTGATTTGTGAAAGAGTTCATCATCAAAGAAAGAGATCAACTTCTCCATTAGAGCTCTACCAAGCTTCAAAGGTATAATCTACTTCCATGTATATTGTAAATTTCATATTTGCTTGTTAGGTGTTGTTTCTATCTTCTATATAGAGTTTATTACTATTCATGGTTGTTGAGTTTGAGGACTTGTATCCTAGATTGGGTTAGTAGCCTTATGGATAGTTGATCCCTGCGTCAAGTGGGTCAAAAGTTTTTGAAACTTATCCATGAGGCCCACCTATTGGAAGTAGGTGGGCCTCGTGGATAGATTTTCAAAACTTTTGACCCACTTGACTCAGGGATTAAGTACCCATAAGGTCATAAACCATATACAGGATGCAATCCCTCCATCTCATCAATCAAGTACAGCAATAAAACCTATCTAAAAGATAGAAATCAGCAACATCATGCAACCAAAATAACCCACTAATAATAGAGAAGCAGATTATACCTTTGGAGCCTGGTAGTGCTCTAATGGAGAAGAATACAATTAGCTTGAATAAGAACTCCTCTTGAAGCTATTTGGGATCTCCAAGACCTTGTTGTCTTCCACGCTATGACCCGCTATCAGATCTCTTTTCTCAAGAAAAATGGTGGAAACTTCAAGAGAAAACTCAACTAAAAACTCCAAGGAATTAGAAGAGAACTAGAAGTGGAAGAAGAGTTGTGCAACACTTGCATAAAGGGACTGGACTTGCTCTCCTTGTTATTGATGTCCAAGGGAGGGTTTCTCCTCTATTTTAAGCACAAAGCAACCCCTATTACTAATTAAAATAGAAGTCCAACTCCCATTAAGAATTAGTAACTTTCTCCCTTTTTAATTACTATAGAAGTCTCACTTCCACAATAATTAGTTACTACACTATTACCACTATTAGAAGTTATACTTTAAATAGAAATAGTAACTTTCTAATTCTTTCCTTTTGGAGTTTAAGTAAGATTATAATCTTTCTAACAATTTGGGCTAGCATGGGGACCACTAGGGATTCCATAGAAAGCTGGTTCCAACTGGGACACCGCGACCCCACATCTCATGTGCAATTCGGGCCCACAGTTAATTGCAAATAACACCACTATATAAATGCAATTGCAATCCAGTCTTAGGAATAAATTACAAAGAAGATCTTAAGCTTCTCGATTACCACAAGTAGGCCTCTCTATCAATATCCATGGATCAATTGGAATAAATCCGTCTCTTCCAATCCTAAATCCATATCTTATTATCCTTGAGCCCCAGTTAATCACTGTGATCATCAGTACCATCTAATTAACTCTTAATCGATATGGGTGCGCACTTACTAATGACAAATCCATTAATTGGCAGAAGGGGATAATGTAGATAGATTCCATTTTGACCATTAGATGTTTCCACAGTCCTACTACCCGTACCCAAGTCATCGAGGTGTTGACCTATAGTTGGCCTCACTCATTGGTGCCTCAAAGCAAATGAATATATAGAAACTTGAGTTCATCAACGTCTCAGGATTGAGAGCCTATTGTTAGGGAATTATGAGAGCGGACCTTATAATCGAGACAGAATTCCATAAGGTGCTTCTCATGGTCCTTCAATACATCCAATGTACCAGCAGCATGATTCAGAATCTTTCATTCTGATGATCGACACAAATCACACTATCTCATAGTGATCAAAGTGCTGCAACCTTATCAGATGAGATCCCCAGTCTCATCACTATTTGTGAAGATATTTAAGTATAAGATTTGTAACACATGTCTCCCGTATATGGATCTCATCCATACATATATATCACATCTAATATACTAATGAGACCTGGTTCATCTCATGAACCATCATGTTATATCTATTTGTCATATGCATAAAGTAATAAAAAACACCATTAATCTTATGAAAGGAAAGCATGATTTTATTGATAAATAAAGAAATTAATCAATTATTACATCAACTGATGGATTGAGTCCATACAGTCTAATAATCTCCCACTTGGGCTCAATGCCAGTCAGGGTTGCATCTCATGCCCATCCCATCGACATGCTGCACAAAGACTTTGATAGTCAAAGGCTTAGTAAAGGGATCTACCAGATTGTCTGCAGAGGCTATCTTGGTAATAGCAATATCACCTCTCTGCACAATCTCTCTGACCAAATGATACTTCTCCTGTACATGCTTTTGGCTTTTATGGCTTCTGGGCTTTTTGGATTGAGAGACTGCTCCGCTGCTGTCACAGTAAACTGTGAGCGGCTGTCATGCCAAAGGTACCACCCCAAGTTCCATGAGGAATCTTTTGAGCCATATTGCTTCCTTAGCTGCTTCACAAGCCGCTACATATTCAGTCTCCGAGGTGGAATCAGTGGTACATTCCTGTTTTATACTCCTCTAGCTGATAGCTCCACCACCAAGCATAAACACATAACCAGAGGTGGATTTCCTGGAATCCTTATCTGACATGAAGTCAGAATCTGTGTATCCGACTGAAATTAACTCATCACTGCTATAAATTAACATGTAATCTCTAGTCCTTCTTAAGTATTTGAGAATATATTTTAGAACAGTCCAATGTTCAGGTCCTAGATTAGACTGATATCTGCTGACTAGGCCCACTGCATGACAGATATCCGGTCTAGTACATAACATAGCATACATGAGGCTACCAACAGCTGAAGCGTATGGTATCGACCTCATCTGCTCCTTTTCCTCAGATGTCTTAGGACACTGATCCTTGGAAAGGTGCACTCCATGCCTAAAAGGTGTAATACCCTTCTTGGAGTCTTGCATAGCAAACCGTAATAGTACCTTATCTATGTATGCACTTGGGATAAGCCAATCATCCTATTTTTCTGGTTTCGATGGATTTTGATCCCTAGGATGTAGCTAGCTTCTCCCAAGTCCTTGATAAAAAATTCTTGGCCAACCAAACTTTCACTGTTGACAATATTCCTATGTCTTTCCCAAGGAGAAGGATGTCGTCGACATATAAAACCACAAAAACTACCCTATCACCTTCACTTTTCATGTACACACATAACTCATCCGGATTTTGACAAAAGCCAAAAGATTTGATTACCTGGTCAAAACGGATGTTCCATCTTCGGGATGCTTGCTTCAGTCCATAAATGGACTTTTGCAGCTTGCAAACTTTTTGTTCTTGGTTTTTAGCAACAAAACCGTCTGGCTACACCATATAGATGTGTGAGACCCCGATCCCTAATTTCCGGGATTTGTGTTATTTTAATTGTGGGTTATTTTCTCGAAGTGGGATTAGTATTTGTTTGGTTGAGTTTGTGAACTAGAATGGTTTTTCACTAGTTTTGGGGAGTTTTGAGAGCCAGTGAACCTAGGCAGTGACCGTAGGGTCCTACTTGTTTTGAGTGATCAGCTTGGAGAGGTTTTGAGTGATTCCCAAAAATTCCCATTTTGGCCCCGTTTGACTAATATTGCCATTCCCTACAACTTTCGTGTTCACTCCGTATCCATTCGAAGCTCTAAAAATCAAATTTTCCAGCGCTGGGGGCAAAAATTGGTCTTTTCACAAAATCTGGGCCCAAATTTTGAGATCTCAGAACCATCCCAAAATTATACTTTTTGAAAACTAGATTTTATGAGAAACATTTTTCTCTTCTTCGTTGATTTTAGCCGGAGCCCAGAAATTGATGTTTTTATCTCGACAAATTTAAGTGATGGTGGAGCCCACACCCACCCTTTTATAAAAGGACCAGCCCTCTCCCTTCTTCCCCATTCATTCCATCACTCTTAGGAGAGGAACTCCAGCTCCTTAGGGCTTTTTTCCCTTTTCTCTTCTTCTTCTTGCTCTCTCTCACAAAATCCACCTCCAAACCTTGCTAAAATGGAGATTTGAGCTTAACCTCTTCTCCTCCATCCTTCGAGCTCTCCATGGATACCATCCTTGTACAAATCTCAGCTGGGCAGCCCCTATTTCAAGCTCCTTCTTGTTGATTAATGGCCCTAGAGGTAAGAATCTCTTTCCATCTTCTATTGTTGAGCAATGGCTTTCCCCTAGGTCCTATTTCTTAGCTTGTTTGAACCCATTCCTTCTCTTTGATGAGTTACCATTTTAGGGTTCTTATGGGTTGCTTTTTGGGGGTTTTTGTGTAGCTTGGAGTCTTGGCTTGGAAGAGTGTTTAGAGCTTGATTTGGTTGATTGGAGACCCAAGGCAAGTGGATGAATAGATACTTTGAACTTTGAATGGTTTTTATGAGAAATATTGATGATTTCACTATCTCTTTTGTGCTTTGATTGATTTGCATTAATTTGAAATAAATGCTCATTAATGAATCTTGTTATTTCATTTAATGTCTTGGGAAAAGTTGGTTTATAATCCTCATTTATTTCTTGATTGTAGCACAAATGAATCCTTGTGAATGGTGGTTTCTTTTCTCTTTTTCTTATGGTTGAATGAGGTGAAGGAGATTTGGTTGTATGTTTGTAGAAGGTTTGATGGTGTTGGGAATGGAGGAAGTGTTGAATGATGAATTGAAGGAGCTTTTAGCTCATTTTATTGCAAGGGAATGAATGGGAAAGGAAGAAAACTGATTTGAGGAAAAAAGGGCTCGGATCCGAACTCAATGGGAATTTCCCACAGTTGGGCGGTTAGCTGGCGGTCACCTGTCGGCTAGCCGCCTGGTGACTGGTGGCTAACCGAACCAGGTTTGGTCACAATTCCAGAGAGCTGCATCCTGTCCTGAAGGGGGCGGTCAGCTGGTGGTCACCTGTCGGCTAGCCGCCTGGTGACTGATGGCTAGCCGAACCCATTTTGGTTACAATTCCAGTATACTGCATCCTGTCGGTCTGCTCGTGGTTAGCCAGCGGCTAACCCCCGAATCCATCGACGGCTAACAGCCCGCTAATCGCCAGGTAACTGACCTCACCCGAGAATTTTGAAATGAAGAGAAAAGAGGGGATTTCCATCCCAATCGCTTGTGAACCCCTTTCAGGGAGCGGTGGGTATTGTTTACCTGAGGGTATGTTTGGAGCAGAAATGAAATGTTTAAATGATGGGAATAGGTTTGTTGAAGGCCCCGTTTGTGAGAGAAAACGCTATCACAAAGATTCATTGTAGTTTCGAAATTTCTAAGGTGTATAAGGAGCCCTGGATGTCCTTAAACTCAAGGAGTATCAAGTCTATATTGAAATCAACATACAGGACCCCTATTCACCTTGAGTTAACCTCGAATTCCGATACTTGTCCCGAGATTTTGAAAGTTCAGTTTTATTCCATCATCCCTGAAATTTGATATGCACTCCCGAAATCCATGATTTATAATTTGTTACTCCCGAAAATACTGAAATTACATTTGTAGCATTTTACTAATCCCGATGTGCATTCCCGATATTGAATCGATATTTGTGCCTTCGAGCACCCAGTCCCGCCCGGTTATTTAATTTCATTATATGTGTTTTATGCATGTCCTGATTTCTGTCACATGACCTATGAGTCGGTACCACTAAGCTTGGACGACCTTGTCGGTTTGATCCACCGACTTGGAGGTCCCCCTCCCGTCCTGCCAGCTGTAGTTTGGATCCCGATGCCCGGTTTATTAACAGTGGTCCCATCCCGATACCCGGCTCGCTCCTGTGGTTCCCGATATCCGGTTCACTACCGTGATTCTCGATACCCAGTTTGCCACCGTGGTCCCGTCCCGTATTATTATATGTATATGTATGTTTTTGCCGAGTCTCCTCACTTCGGTGACTGAGACCAATGCCCCAATATGCTCTTGTCACTTCGGTGATAGATGATTTAGCTTTTTGTGGTTGCCACCCGTCTTCACGATTGTGACTCCCCTGAAGAAGGGCAATTTGCAGGGTCTACATATTGACTGGGTTTACAATGTGACGTATACCCGATTTGTCAAACATTCATGCTTTTACAGATATTTTAAATGAATACATGTTTGGAATACCCGATTTGTCAAACATCCATGCTTTTACAGATATTTTAAATGAATACATGTTTGGAATACCCGATTTGTCAGATATTCATGCTTTTACAGATATTTTAAATGAATACATGTTTAGAATACCCGATTTGTCAAATATTCATGCTTTTACAGATGTTTTTAATGATTACTTGTTTTGTCGTATCTCCATGTTTGCACATGCTTTAAATGAATACATGCCTTGTCAAACATCCATGTTTTACACCCGTTTTATATGACTACAGGAACTGTCAGATATCCATGATTTTCCACCCGTTTTAACTATATGCAGCCTTTGATCAAATAACATGATTTATTACATGCTTTGTTCTTCAGTACATTTATTATCTTTTCATCTACCTTACCGTTGTGTCTGACCTACTATTTTGGTACTAAGGTTCAGTCCCGCCCCCCCCCCCCCCCGCCCCCCCGAGCTGAGAGCTTTTGTTGGCTATGGAGCCATGAGTTTCCAGATTGTTTTATCAGCTGTGTCATGTAGACATTGAGCTCAACATCGATGTTACGTCACATATGGGTAGTGGTTATGAGTTTATTATTGTGTGGCTTCTCTCAGCCTTTTCTTGGGATTGTTAATTAATGTACATTGATAATTTGTAACTTGAACGTATATGGGAATGTAATATCATGTTACTGTCAGCTCTGTAATTGGTTGTGATGGTTTATTTCAGTCTGATATGGTTCTTGATATAATAGCTATATGCTAGTAGTTGAGTGCGGCACGGAATCCGATGGCCACGGACTTCGAGTCGCAACGCCATGAAAGCTTCTGCAAAATATTTAGAGTGTGTTGGAATGTGTCATCCTCACACACGCGGATCTTGGGAGAAAATATAATCCTTACTTAATTCCCATTTGCGCCCCCCCTGAGGTCGGGCCGCTGCAGGGTCCTGGTCTGAGGGCGTGACAAACTGGTATCAGAGCAGGCAAGTTTCTAGGAAATAAAACACTCTAGGAACCTTAAGACGTGTGGTGAGGACTCGTTAGACCGTGCGGGTTTTCTTTTGTCTTGTTATTGTTTTTGTGAGTTCGGGTCTGTTTTTTTTCTTTTAGTGGGGGAGACCATCTTTGTCTCGTTTTCTTGTCCTCGTTGTTAGCGAATTTGGGGGACCAAAATTCTTTCTAGTGGGGGAGAATTTAATGTCTCCGCACCCACATTTAGTATCTTTTCCTTGTTTTCGCACTAGAGAGTCGGAGTTTTGCGGACTTAGCATGAGGATCTCGAAGAACTTTGGTAGAATTTTCAGTTTTTCAATGTCACAGAGGGAGTTAGTGGAGGAATTTATGAGCAGTTGTTAGTCAATAAGGAATGTGAGTAGCATGTTGAAACCCAACTACAGTTGATCGTTTACTGTCAGATGGTGCGCCAGGCAAGTAAGTGAGGATTTTTGGATTAACTTGGAACATTTTCTTAAGTAGAAAGACTCCAGAAACCAGAGAAATGGCAGATTTCAGGAACTTTGGGGTGATTTTAAGTTGATAAAGCTTCAAGTGTATGCCAAAAGTTAGGAATATCTCGAATATTAATGAACTTTCGTAGAGGAGTGATAGAGGATTTCCAATGATTCTAGAATGATGGTGAAGTCGACTCAGCGGGATGCATCAGTGTATGGTTGAAATTGTAGGAATTTGGACAATGTGCAAATGCAAACTGGAGAATCATAACCTATGGACAAGGCTAGTTGAAAGATCCAGAGAAGAATGACACATATGTATGACTTGAGAATGATGAACCTGAGATAGAGGCAGAAGATTGAACAAACAAGATTAGATTGGAATAGTTTAGAGATTTGGAATGCTGAGTTGTAACTGTTTAAGGTGTGATGCGTAGTAGACAAACATGTTTGGCCAGGAATCGATCGCTGTACAGAGGACCAAGGGCAATTGGGCAGAAACGGTATAAGATCGGAAGAGTGAGTTTTGATAGAGGTACATGTGAAGTGTTTTACAATGGAGACAGAGTAACAGTATGTCAGAATGAGTTAGAACCTTTGTTTTCTCGAACGGACATTGATGGACAAGATAAGTAGTAGATTCGAGGTTATGTAAGAACATCTGCTGGGTGTTAGGGGTTTGATGGAAGGATTCTTTGAACATTGATGGTGTCAGAGTAACAAGTTACTAAGTAAAATCTTGGACCATTTTAGATCTTTAACCAAATCAGAGACATCGACCACATACACATCTCACCGCCATGTTCGACAGGAGCTATTGCAGTTATGCAGGAGCATTGCAGATCATCAATGTTCAGAGACAATTTCCAATTGGTAAAACTCCAAGGAGATGTAAAGAGTTAGAGATTTCTAGAATTTGATGAGTTTTGTTAGAGAACTATTCAAGAATTTTCAACAAGTACAATCATGTAGGGAAGTAGACCCAACAAGATGCGCCGTTTGTGTGGCTAGAAGCATTGGGAGTTAGATTTCAGCAACCAGTGAAGGGGTTGACTGCATAAAGGATCTCTACTTGGTTGCCTGACAATGAAGATTTTGTGGATTTTATTAACAGGAGGAACTTTGGACTGCAACGTACGGATTCATGGAGAAGGAAGTCAATTATTTCGGGTTTTCACCATGCCTTGCCCTTTTGCTGAAAACTAAGGAAACCATGATGCCCTTTACACTTAGCCTCAAATAAACTAATAACCATAAAAAAAAAGTAAAAGTCTTGTGGGCCACATGGAGAGGACATGAACTTGCATGGTTAGTATCAAGAACATAGTAGGAACTTGGTCTAAAAAAATACCATTCATCATCTCATGATGAAAATCTCGAATTGCAAAAGGAAAAATTCTGCACATTGTTCTGCACATTGTTCGCTCCAGTGGACTGGGATCCACTCAAGCGGACTTTTCCAGAACCTAGTTCGCTCGAGCGGATAGAGGTCTTCTCGAGCTACCAGCTCAAAAAACCTGCAGAAAATTCCTTTTGTTGTTCGAACCAGCCCCTTCTATTGCATTCATACTAGATACAAAAAGCACACAATCATCAAATCTGATCCTTACAAAGCTATAGATCTATCCTCTTTGCATCTCATCCAAAGATTAGATTTAGATTGCTGATCTAATACGATTAGAGATGAGGTATGACTTTGATACCAATTGTTGGAAGTAGGTGGGTCTCGTGGACAGATTTTCAAAACTTTTGACCCACCTGACTTAGGGATCAAGTACCATAAGGCCATAAACCATATCCAGGATGCAATCCCTCCATCTCATCAATCAAGTACATCAATAAAACCTATCTAAAAGATAGAAATCAGCAATACCATGCAAACAAAATAACCCACTAATAATAGAGAAGGAGATTATACCTTTGGAGCCTGGTAGTGCTCTAATGGAGAAGAAGACAATTAACCTGAACAGGAACTCTTCTTGAAGCAATTTGGGATCTCCAAGACCTTCTTGTCTTCCACGCTATGACCCGCTATCTGATCTCTTTTCTCAAAAATATTGGTGGAAACTTCAAGAGAAAACTCAACTAGAAACTCCAAGGAACTAGAAGAGAACTAGAAGTGGAAGAAGAGTTGTGCAATACTTGCACAAAGGGGCTGGACTTGCTCTCCTCGTTATGGATGTCCAAGGGAGGATTTCTCTGTATTTTATAGCACAAAGAAACCCCTATTACTAATTAAAATTGAAGTCCAACTCCCATTAAGAATTAGTAACTTTCTCCCTTTCTAATTAATATAGAAGTCTCACTTCCATAATAATTAGTAACTCCACTATTACCACTATTAGAAGTCCTACTTCAAATAGAACTAGTAACTTTCTAATTCCTTCTTTTTGGAGTTTAAGTAGGATTAGAATTTTTCTAACAACTTGTGCTAGCGTGGGGACCACTAGGGATTCCATAGAAAGCTGGCTCCAACTAGGACACCATGACCCCATATCTCATGTGCAATTCGGGCCCACAGTTAATTGTAAATAACACCACTATATAAATGCAATTACACTCCAGTCTTAGGAATAAATTATAAAGAAGACCCTAAACTTCCCGATTACCATAAGTAGGCCCCTCTATCAATATTCATGGATCAATTGGAATAAATCTGTCTCTTCCAATCCTAGATCCATATCTTATTATCCTTGAGCCCCAATTAATCACTGTGATCATCAGTACCATCTAATTAACTGTTAATCGAGATGGGTGCGCACTTACTAATGACAAATCCATTAATTGGCACATGGGGATAATATAGATAGATTCCATCTTGTCCATTATATGTTTCCACAGTCTTACTACCACGTACCCAAGACACCGGGGTGTTGACCTACAGTTGTCCTTACTGGTGCCTCAAAGCAAAATATATAGAAACTTGAGTTGATCAATGTCTCAGGATTGAGAGCCTATTGCTAGGGAATTATGAGAGCAGACCTTATAATCGAGACAGAATTCCAAAAGGTGCTTCTCATGGTCTTTCAATACATCCAATGTACCAGTACCATGATCCAGAATCTTTCATTCTGATGATCGACACAAATCACACTATCTCATAGTGATCAAAGTGCTGCAACCTTATTAGATGAGATGCCCAGTCCCATCACTGGTTATGAAGATATTTTAGTATAAGATTTGTGACACATGTCTCCCGTATATGGATCTCATCCATACACATATATCACATCTAATATACTAATGAGACCCGGTTCATCTAATGAACCATCATGTCATATGTATTAGTCATGTGCATAAAGTAATAAAAAACACCATTTATCTCATGAAAGGAAAGCATGATTTTATTGATAAATAAAGAAATTAATAAATTTATTACATCAACTAATGGATTGAGTTCATACAATCTAACACCACCTGCTTCCAACATGTACGTGTGCAGATGGCTGTGAAACCACGAGTTTTGCAGGTTTGTTGTGTTAGTGACGTCATATAGACGTCGTGTTTGACTCCGGAGTTACGTTACACACTCGGGTAGAATTTGCACTGAGCTGGTTATTTTGTACGGCTTTTGTTAGCCCTTTTTCCTTGGGATTGTAATTAATGCACTTGTTAATTTATAACTTGAACATGCTTGGGTAATGTTTAACCCATTACTATCAGCTCTGTATATGTTATTATCTTGGTTTGTTCCAATCTGAGTATGAGCATTGCAATGACAGCTTTATGCTGACAGGTTGAGTGCGACATGGAATTCGAATGCCACGAGCTCCAGGTCGTAACGCCACATAAGCTTCCTCGAAATGTTCTTGATGTGTTTGGAAATTTTGTCTTCCTCACACACGCGGATCCTGGGAAAAGCAAAAATTTTAATTATTCTCAAAAGTCACGCTCCTCGAGGTCAAACCTCTGCAGGAGTCCGATTTTGGGGTGTGACACTAGATAAGAAAGAGATATTAGTAAAAATAGTAGAAACTCAAGTGAGAAGAAACCATAAACAAGGTTAGTAACAAGTTAGTAACAAAGCTAATGACAAAAGAAAGATAACAAGGTTAAAACAAGAACAAAGGAGCAATGTTAGATTGATCAAGTCAATAAGTGTGAAAATAACAAGTGAAAGATAGAAAGTGAGTGGGGGAGATAAAAAAATGTGCTAAAGTAGTAGAATCAAAGATGGAATTGATGGTGTGAATAGAGAAATGGAGTGTGAGAATTAAAATAAGTGAATAAGTATGTGGGAATGTGAATAGAATCAAACTAAAGGAAGTAAAATAAGCAACAAGCAATACTAATGGATAGATTGAATAATCTAGAATCACTAAGTGACACTAATTCAACACTATTGCTCTTCTCTTTTCCCAAAAAATACTCAAATCTAATAACAAATCGATGCTTAGATTTGGAATATATAACTTTAAAGCTTGAAGATAGAAATTAACAATCTAATAACCAAGACTTTCTTCCCTTCATAAAAGAAAAGATTCCTATTGACTATTTATCAAAAGTAACTATAAACCATCAAAAGGTATTAAATCCTAAGTATGATTTATCAAACCTAAGCATAGATAGTAAAAAAGAATGCTAAGATAGAAAATAAGTATGAAAAGTTTCACAATGCAATGAAGACAAATCTATTCTAACATGTTAAGCACATAAACAAGGAAATTAAGATAAAGAGCATAAGCAAAAGGAATAGCATCCATATAGCTTTATCAAGAAGATCCAAACAAAGGGATTAGCCATGCATTGAGGAAGAAGGCTTTCATTCCAAATCTTCAATTTTTACAAAGCTTTCCTCACTTTCTCTCTGTTGGAAATTTATACTAAAAACATGCTTTATGTATTTGTCTTTGACTGATTCATGTTTAGTTTATTTTGTGTTCTCATCTAATGGGATTTTGTATGGGCAAATGGTTGTATTATTAATTATTATGCATGTGAGTATCCTTTATTCTATAAAGTAGACAAGTTGGTGTGTAGAGTTTTACTTACACACGGAAGACTTATTTGTAGGTTCTTATAGAATATAAGTTGTTGTTCACAATCTAGATGGATTTGGACATACCATCGGTATGATTGTAGCATGATGTTTTAGCAGGCTTGTCTTGGCTGCCGGAAACGGTATAGTTTTGACTCAGTATGGTGTATACTTTGTGTGCATTGAACATGACCGGTTTTTGGGTTTATTGTCTTTATACTGACTATGTAAGATGATGAACATCTAAATGGTTATTATGAGTGCTTGTACTCTTAATCCCGACATAAATAATAGACACATACATTTGGTGTTTGGCATTTTGATATACATGATGGACCCTCGGGAATCTTCCGTCCTCTCCTTCCGCACCCCAGGGGCTGACCTGGGTCTCGGCGGAGGAGGGAAAATCGCGGGTATCAACATTTTTTGTACGGGTATGCCAGATTTACTTTCTACTTGGAATTTGGAATGGTGATGATCCGGAGATTCACTTTCACAAGTGGAAAGGAAATCAATCATTTTTTCTAACTTTTCAAATTGCATAAATATTAAGAAAATAGACAAGTTTGTTTTTTGAGAATGCCGTAGGAGGCGTTTTTGTTTGTTTGCCGTGAAAGGCGATTTTACAAAACTCATCAAATATGAAAGACAAGAATTGTGATTTCTTTTTTTTGTCTCTGTAAGAAATGCAAACTACAAAAGAAAAGTAAGAAAAATGATCTAACTTCTCAAGAGATTGTGGGGACACGTTGAGATCGACGGTCGCAAGTCATGTATGGACTTCGCCATTGTCCTTCAAATGAGAACGGTTGATACTTTGATTCTTCGGCTTGGCTCCTAACCTCAGTTTTTTAAAGGACAAGGACCAAGAGGAGGTCCTATATCCAATGAAAAACCAAGTAAAGGGGCTGAAAAGCCGTGTTTAGGCCATGTTGGAGAAGGAGGGGACCTTGGGGGGATGGCCCCCCAAGGGTCGTTGATCACCTTGTGGTGCTTCTTGCAGCAGAGCAACAGGACATCGTCTGGATTTCTTTCGGAGAAATGCAGAATTTCAAGTCGATGTGTGTATCGATTTGCCGATGGATGTCTCTCTCTTGGAAATGGATCTCCTTTTATAGGCCTTTGATAGCCATGAGGTGATTATAAGCATTGATAGCCATGATGAGAGAATTGAAGAGGAGTTACAAGTTGATTTTGTAACTCCTTTTTCATGGCTTGTGATTGGCCGATGAAGGTAGTGGGCATTTAATTCCCTTTACGCTTCATGATAATGGGAGTTTCATGGGTTAAATGCCATGATTGCTTGGATTTGTAACTCCCAAATGCTTGAATCTGATTGGGCCGTCCAAAATAATGAGTTAATGACCGCATTAAGTTGTCATAAATGGGTCAATTAACGTAATTAAGTGGTTGCCAAGGCATGTGAAGAGTCGCGGGCCGCGCTGCACCTTTTGAGATTTTTCTTGCGATCATCACAGGTGGATCCACGCATTGTTTGATGTCGGATTGCAGTGCAATCTCGGACATTGATTGATGTTGGTGGGCCGGTGACATCTGTCTTGTCGATTTCACGATCGGTCGGATAGAAAGTATACTTTCTTGGTCAGCCGGTTGGCGATCTTGAGGTGATCGGTGATGATTTCATGCTTTTGATGGTGGATCCGATATGTCGGTGAAGATCAGTCGTTTTCAAGCATCAAACATTGGACTTTCAGAAAATCACAGAGGCAAAAATGCTCGAAACACGAAGAGGATCGAAAAACAGGCAATTTGGTACAAAATCCGGCGACCCGGATTTGCAGGGTCGCCGGCGACCTTAGGCCAAGGTCGCCGGCGACCATAGGGCTTTGGCCCGTTTGGTCGTCGAGCGTCGTTTTCGGCCATTTTTCGTCTTTTTCGTTCCTTTTTTCTTCTGTATTTTTCTTGAAATTTTTCCTCAATTATTTACTTGATTTTCTTGGAGAAATCTTGATGAGAACCCGCACGAAATCGGAGCAAAAAGTTTCCCATTTTTCGGGAAAGCCGAAGACTTTGTAGCCGATTTTCCGTCAAGAGTCGAAATTAGGTCAAACGATGTCGGAATGACCTGAAAATTGAGGTGAAGCTTCTTGAGCAGTGGATAGGACCAAACATGATCTTTTATTTGAGTTTTGAAGCCGTTTGGGGTCCCATCGATGCTTGACTTGATTTTGCTGCGGGGAAAATGCCGAGCTTTGATATGTGGTCAAATGATGTCCGATTAACCTGAAACTTGACGAGGAGCCTATTGGAGTCATTTTGAGACGTTCCATCAGCTCCGTTTTGGATGTCATGGTCCCGGGTTGCTCCGCCGCCGGTAGGCTTGATTTTCTCTCGGAGCATCGAAACCTGGTCAAACGTTGTCGGAATGACCTGAAATTCGACTGCAGCCTTTTGGAAGCATGTTGAAGCCATTCATGTACTTTGTTTCATGAGTGATTGTTGACACCAAAAAAAAGTCAATATGTCTCCTCAACACTGAGAAGCCTCCTAAAGCTGCATCCTGCTAAAAATAGGCAAGGCTACTTCAAGCATCAGATTTTGTCAGAATCAGACAGAAACTGAGAGATCCTTCAAGACAGCTAAAAGAGGGGTACACATGAGGTTTCGGGTCATTCCGACATCGTTTGGCCCAACTTCACTGCTCCGACAGCTAAACAAGCGCTCCCGGCGGCGACATCATCAAAGACGCCAAAACTTTGATCAGAGCCTACGGATGACTACAGAATGTCTCCAAAGGGCTCCATGCCAAATTTCAAGTCAAACCGACAACGTTTGACCTTCCATCAATGCTCGAGCAGCAAAATCAAGCCTCCCGGCGGCGGAAACCACCGAAGCCATCACTCATCAAACAAAATACATGAGTGGCTTCAACATGCTTCCAAAAGGCTACACGTCGAATTTCAGGTCATTCCGACAACGTTTGACCAGGTTTCGATGCTCCGAGAGAAAATCAAGCCTACCGGCGGCGAAGCAACCCGGGACCATGACGTCCAAAACGGAGCCCATGGAACGTCTCAAAATGACTCTAATAGGCTCCCCATCAAATTTCAGGTCATTCCGACAACGTTTGACCAGGTTTCGATGCTCCGAGAGAAAATCAAGCCTACCTGCGGCGGAGTAACCCGGGACCATGACGTCCAAAACGGAGCACATGGAACGTCTCAAAATGACTCCAATAGGCTCTTCGTCAAATTTCAGGTCAATCGGACATCGTTTGACCACATATCTAAGCTCGGCATTTTCCCCGCAGCAAAATCAAGTGAAGTATCGATGGGACCCCAAATTGCTTCAAAACTCAAATAAAAGCCCATGGTTGGTCCTATCCACTGCTCAAGAAGCTTCACCTCAATTTTCAGGTCATTCCGACATCGTTTGACCTAGTTTCGACGCTTGACGGAAAATCGGTTACAAAGTCTTCAGCTTTCCCAAAAAATGGGAAACTTTGTGCTCTGATTTCGTGCGGTTACTCATCAAGTTTTCTCCGAGAAAATGAAGTCAATAATTGAGGAAAAATTTTAAGAAAAATACAGAAGAAAAAAGGGACGAAAAAGACGAAAAAACAGCCGAAAACTACGCTCGATGACCAAACGGGCCAAAGCCCTATGGTCGCCGGCGACCCTGGCCCAAGGTCGCCGGGCGACCCTGGAAATCCGGGTCGCCGGATTTTGCACCAAAGTGTCCGTTTTCGATGGTTTTCGCGTTTCGGGTGTTCCGGCCTCTGTGATTTTCGGAAAATGCAATGTTTGATGCTTGAAAACGACTGATCTTCATCGACATCTCGGATCCGCTGTCAAAAGCATGAAATCATCACCGATCGCCTCAAGATCGCCAACCGGCTGACCAAGAAAGTGCACTTTCTTTCCGACCGATCGTGAAATCGACAAGACAGACGTCACCGGCCCGCCAACATCAATCAATGTCTGAAATTGCATCGCAATCCGACATCAAATAATACGTGGATCCACCCGTGATGATCGCAAGAAGAATCTGAAAAGGCGCAGCACGGCCCGCGACTCTTCAGATGCCTTGGCAACCACTTAATGTCGTTAATTGACCCATTAAAGCAGTCATTAACTCATTATTTTGGACGGCCCAATCAGAACCAAGCATTTGGGAGTTACAAATCCAAGCAATCATGGCATTAAACCCATGAAACTCCCATCATCATGAAGCATAAAGGTGATTAAATGCCCACTACCTTCATCGGCCAATCACAAGCCTTGAAAAAGGAGTTACAAAATCGATTTGTAACTCCTCATCAATTCTTTCATCATGGCCATCAATGCCAATAAACACCTCATGGCTATCAAAAGCCTATAAAAGGAGGTCCATTCCAAGAAGAAAGGATGATGAAAAGAGATCCCAAGTGTAAGCTCTGAAAAACTAGAAAGTCCAAGAGAGAGACAAAGTCCTGCTACTTTGCTCCTGCAAGCACCACAAGGTGATCAACGTCCCTTGGGGGGCCACCCCCCCAAGGTCACCTCCTTCTCCAACATGGCCTAAACGTGGCCTTTCAGCCCGTTTAGTCGGTTTCATTGGATATAGGACCTTCTCTTGGTCCTTGTCCTTTAAAAAACCGAGGTTAGGAGCCAAGCCAAAGAATCAAAGTATCACATGTTCTCATTTGAAGGACGATGGCGAAGCCCATACATGACTTGTGACTGTCGATCTCAATGTGTCCCTGCAATCTCCTGAGAAGTTAGATCCCTTTTCTTCCTTTTCTATTGTAGTTTGTATTTATTAAAGAGACAAAAAGAAATCACAATTCTTGTCTTTCATATTTGATGAGTTTTGTAAAATCGCCTTTCACGACAAACAAACAAAACGCCTCTTACGACATTCTAAAAACTCGTCTCTTTTCTTATATTAATGCAATTTGAAAAGTTAGAAAAAGGGATTGATTTCCTTTCCACTTGTGAAGGTGAATCTCCGGATTATCACCATTCCAAATTCCAAGTAGAAAGTAAATCTGGCATACCCGTACAAAAATGTTGATGCCCGAGATCTTCCCTCCTCCGCCGAGACCCAGGTCAGCCCCCGGGGTGCGGAGGGAGAGGACGGAAGATTCCCCTTTTTTTTTTTCTGGTCCATCAAGTTGGCATACCCGGTGGGACGCGTTGACTTGAGAACATGATGCTTTGATCACTTGGCTCCTTTCTAGTTGGTGGACTATGTTGCATTTTGCATCTAAAAAAAAACATGAGATGGGATAGCAATTGTTCTTTCTCACTTCAAAAAAATTTTTTGATCTCCTTTTCTTAAAAACTCAACTTTGAGAAATTTTGATCCTTCCCTCTTCGAACTTGATAGCTCACAGAAATGTTCGCAGCTATCGTTCACGTCCGGGATTGGAACATCTTTTCTCTTTGATGAGTCCAATTGGGATTTCAAAAAAAAAATTATAAATTCAAAAAAAAAAAAAATTAGCTTTCTCTCTTTTGCATTCAAATTTGAGAAACCTTGGTTCATTCCATTCTGAATTTAGCGCTCGCAGAAATGTTTAGCCTTTGTTCGGATTGGAACACCATTCGCTCTCTTTGATGAGTTTATAAAAAAAAAAACCTTTCAAAAAAGATTTAAAAAAAAAGATTTAAAAAAAAAAACACTAAGGTTCCACCAGTTGCGTTCTTTGACCAAAGTGGATTTAAGAAAAGCCTTGTCCAGAGTGTGGAGACAGCTAGACTATTCGAAGCAAGGGTCCTCCAAACGGGTTCATTAAGTAATCCTATCCTTACCTGGGGACTGATCTATCTACTAAGGTTTCATAAGATCGAATTGGAAATCTATGTGCACCTTTCAAAAAAAAAAATTCTCTAAAAAAAAATCTTTAAAAAAAAAAAAAAAACTTCTGTCACTTTGAATTCAGAGTTGAGAAATCTTGATTCTTTCCCTTTCGGATTTAGCGCTCGCAGAAATGTTGAGCCTTGTTCGGAATGGAACACCATTTGCTCTCTTCGATGAATTCAATCTTGACCTTTCAAAAAAAAACTTCCGTCACTTTTGAGTTCAGAGTTGATAAATCTTGGTTCCCTCCCTTTCGGATTTAGCACTCGCAGAAATGTTGAGCCTTTATTCGAAACGGAACACCATTTGCTCTCTTCGATGAATTCAATCTTGACCTTTCAAAAAAAAAAAAACTTCCGTCACGTCTGGATTCACATCCGAGAAATTCCGGTTCCTTCCCTTCTGAATTTAGTGCTCGCAGAAATGTTGAGCATTTGTTCGGATTGGAACACCATTTGCTCTCCTTTATGAACCCAAATTTGACCTTTAAAAAAAAATCCCATCTCGTGTCCTTTCCAAGGATGCGATTTGCAACATTTGTGCCTAGCTGTGCTAGTACGCCCTTTCGGGTCTACTGTATTCGCGACCGACACATTTGTATCTCAAACCTTATATCGTTTTACCTCGAGTAAGCCTTGCTTCTCGGTAATTTGAATTAAGGTCCACAATTGCTTCTAGCAGTCACTGGAACGCTCACTCTGAGCCTACCATACTCGCATTTTAGAACAATTGTATCCTCTATGGCTTTTTCCCTTCTTCATCGTCCTTGGGTTGGGCCATGTCCCCTCAAGTGATTTGAAAAGACAAAACCATAGTTGTTCTCCATTTATGATCACCATATTCTTGTGATTACTAATGGATTTGGTCTTGTTTCAGAAGTTTTCCAAAATTAACAATGGCAGCTTCATTGACCATCACTTTCGATGAGAACAAGTACCAGCTGATGCTTCAAGACAAGCAAAACAAGCGTAAGCGCCCTGCCAGTTGCCAAAGTGTCATCTCCCTCGACAACTCTCCAAACACCGAGTCAACTTCAACTCCTCGGACCATCGTCTTCGGATCGCTGGGACCATTCCCACTTCCCGCAGAAGACACTGTACTTGCCAAGAAGCAGAAAACCGCCCCGCAACGTGTCACTAAAATGGCACCAAGGGCGAACACCAAGAAGCTTGAAGCCCGTGGCGTTCCCACGAAGCCTCAATCCACAAGAAACCAGGTTTACCCCAAAACTTGGTCCCCGAGATCTTCGCCAAAGCAAAGGAGGTCCCAAACATCTGCAAAGCCAGCATACCTGGCCCCTTTTAAGGAGAATCGATTCTACCCTCTCTCTTACATGAAAGAGGAGAAACCTACCCTCCACCCAAAAAACAAACAAAATCATCATGAGCCGGCTTGTTCCTACAAGCCAAAAATCAAATCCTGCATCGTTAGGCCTATGCAAAAACATGCTAAAGCCTGCACTCCCGTGAGTCGATCCTTCATCTCAACAGGGGTTGAGCTCGCAAAATTCAAGTCTTCATTGCGACAGACAAAGGTCCGCGTCCAGATTCTGTCCTTGCCAAGCTTCAAAGAAGAAAAACTCGGCTGCTGCGCACGAGGGACTACATCCTTCATCACCAGAGCCCAGCCAGAGCTGACTGAAGCTCAGATTGCTCGTCGTATGCGTCGCCGCACTGCATATCGACAAAAGAGACTCGAGAAACAAAGAACCCAGCGTTCTACTCTCCACGTCTCAAACAAATGGGTCGAAAAAGAAAGACCCGACCAATTCGTTGCTGTTCATATGGTTGGCAAAACCAGAAAACGCCGGAAGTCAGCAACCTAAATCAGTGTTAGACGTCCAATGACTCGCAGCGTCTCTCGGACAAGAACACATCTGGAAGAGTCTTCCACTCCTCCAAGCCAAGAACATCGGAGTAACCACTCCTCAGATTCTTCATCTAGAAGAATGAGCCCCAGCTCAGTCACCAGGACGATTTCTTCGTTCGAATCCCGAGGGATGAACGTCTTGGCTACAAGTTCTGAGCAGCCTCCGCCGCATGATGACGTAACTGGACGCATCCAGCAGTTGGAGCAAGGACAACAGAGAATTGAGGCTCTGATGGAAAACCTTATTCTCACTCTACCGCGTCCACCACCTAACAATGAAACCCCTCCGAATCATGAAGATGATGAGGGTAATGCGGAAAACAATGAGTCTCGCGCCCTTACTAGAAAGGACGTGGATGATATCCTTGCAAAAGCAAAAGAAGATGATACATTGAAGGAACATGGGATCAAGCCACCCTACCCTTTTTGGATGGACTCGGTTCCGTTCCCTGCAAAATTCAAACAACCTACTCTCCAGACATATACTGGGAAAGGTTCAACCAGACAGCATGTCATCCATTTCAAGATCCTGACGGGAGCTATTGCGGATCAAGACGCTCTCAAGATTCGCCTCTTTGCAAGTACCCTAAAAGGTACAACCTTTAATTGGTACTCCACTCTGCCGGAGAACTCCATCCAAAACTGGGCTATGCTGGAGACACGCTTCCTGACCCACTTCCAAGGTGAGGATCATCCTGTTACTATGGCTCAGCTCTGCAGCCTAAAACAGGGAGAGAATGAGTCAACATACGACTTCATTCACAAATGGAAGGCAATGGCGTACAAATGCTCAGATGTACTGCCACAAGCGTCGCTAGTCGACATCTGCCGTAACAATATGAGAGCAAAAATTCGCTCCATGATCATCGGCAACAAATCAAAGAACCTGGGAGAACTCCTCGAAGCTTCCATGGAAGCTAAAATGGTGATCAAAGATCTCAACAGTCAGAAATCATCAAAGAAAGAGCCGACTGCTGTTACAACCTCAACCTCAGCAACCAAAGAAAACTGAAAACAAAACTGCAGGTAAAAGACCTGAACTCTCTGATGCCTTCAAAGAACGTGTAGAAAAGAAATATCCGTTCGATGAAGATGTTGAAGAAATCTTTGAGGCTCTCCTAGCAAATGGCAAACTCATTTTGCCAGAGCCCAAAAGACCGGGTGATGTTGGCAAAACCAATGATCCCCGATACTGTCCATACCATCAGATGATCTCACATCCTCTAAATCAATGCTTCGTTGTGAGAGAGAAGATCAATGAGATGTGGAAAAACGGAGTCATAACCTTTGATAAAAACTATGGCCCCGCCTCTGTCAACATGGTGTCATGTCGGCAAACTTCAAAGTCACTGAAGGAGAAGATCACTACTTCATTCAAGGTGATAAAAATGGCTCAAGCGTCCCAAGAATTGGTTCCCTATCCAACATCAGATGGACAGCCTATATGGGTGCATCCCGATCTCCTAGATGATGAAAATTGGGAGATCGTCAAAACAAAGCCGACCTCTCAGCAATGAAGGCAAGCCAAGAGACAACTCCGCAAGCTCAAACAGCAGCAAAAATCTCAACCAAAACAAGGAGTCCTTGAAAAAGCAGAAACTTCTTCCACTGCTTCACTCGGGACGACGGAAGAATCTCTTCCTAAAACCTCCAAGGCGGTAAGAAAATTCACTCTTGATGATTTCATGCCACCTCTATACAAAAATGGAAACATGCAGGGGGTATCATACTCTTGCAACTCAGTAGTTGGATTCTCCATGAATGGATACGAGTCCAGTGATACTGCCAGTGATATAGATGAGTGGGAAGAATCCTTTGAAACAGGAGAATACCTCTCCGACGAGGAATGGATTCCCGAGTCTCATCTTATGCCAGTAATCTGGTATAACCCATTGCAGCCACAAGGATCTTGGTCTGATGATGAAGAAGACCAGGACCCTGTTCAAGAAAACGCTGTCGATCCAGCACCAAACAATGCTCCGGTGGAACCCAACATTGGTGAACCACAAGGAGCAAATGACGAAGAAGATTTGGCTCCATTCCTGATCTTGAAGAATATGCAAGAATCTTGCAACATCTTGCCATAGAGTAGGAGCAGGATCGCATCAATCTTCGTCATGATCCAGAACCGGAAGTCCCTGAAAATCAGCGGGAACGTTCTCCCTTAACTCCTGAAAATGGAGAAAACTGTTGGATCAATGATCCTCTCACATCCGAGGATGAGTCCGATTCCCAACAGTCTACACTGGGGGCATCTCCTGTCAGGATAACCTGCAATGCAATAGCTCAGGACGACAGTGCCTCTGAAGCTTCCGAAGACACGTACTCTCCAACCGGTAGCGTATCTTCCGGAGCTACATCCTCTCAAGTGACTTCCACTGAGATAACATCCTCTCAGCCCTCGTCTCCTGAAGCTGTGACATCAGAATTCAAGCCTCTCCCGATTGATCATCTTGAAGAAACTTCTGCCAATGAAATCCTCTTCAATGAAAACTCAGTCAACTGGTCCCAGATACCCTATCTTACGGGCGATGTCTGGGCTAATAAAGAAAAGTTGCCGGCTCCTGTTCAGGACTTGTTCCCAGAAATTGCTCCGTGCAACACAATCACTGAAGACGCCAATGCTGTTACAGAGACGTCCTCAGCAAAATATCAACCTCTTGTTCCTGAGAACGATCTTCCAAAAGAAGACCCTTCTCTAGAGGCTCTTGAAGTTGGTAGAGGTACCCGTTCTGGCCGGGATTACCACAAAAATTACAATCAACCCTCTTCTTCTTATGTAAATCCTTTGGGAAAGCAAGATGTAAGCGCCCCAAGTGACAATAATAATGAAAATGCAGGCCCGAAGGAGGCTTTCAAGTACAACTTGATTGAGCACTTCAAACACATACCTGCACGTCTGCACATCCTTGACTTATTACGAATGTCTCCACAAACTCGTGATAGTCTCATTTCAGAATTACAAAGGCTGAATGCGGATGTTGACAAACATGCCCCACAAGTCCTACAAATTGAAATGGACTATAGGGTCAAAAAATCAAATACTCCCTCAAAGGGAGAAAAGAAGAAAACTGAGGGATCAAGCAATGAATGCCTCTCGGTACAAAAAGCAGCAAGTGCAACAATTGCCTTCGACAAGGATGACCTCCTCCTAGGCGAAACAAAGCACAACCGTCCCTTGTACTTTACGGGGTACGTCAAAGAAATGCCAGTACACAAAGTTCAGATTGATCCAGGTTCTGCACTCAACCTCATCTCTACTTCGGTACTCGAAGAACTGGGCATCCCACCTAGCAGGCTGAGTCACACGTCCGTATCCATCTTCGGATATGACGGTAGCGCTCAAAGGCCTATCGGCAAAATCAGGTTCAAATTGCAAATCGGTGATCTTATTTCTGAAGTCACCGTGTATGCGATAAGGACCCCTTCATGCTACAATATACTCCTAGGACGCCCCTGGATACATGAGAATGGTGTCGTCCCTTCAACTCTACATCAG
The DNA here is from genome assembly GCA_028538565.1 of Umbellularia californica. Lineage (NCBI taxonomy): Eukaryota > Viridiplantae > Streptophyta > Magnoliopsida > Laurales > Lauraceae > Umbellularia > Umbellularia californica. Next base: position 32,874,988 of record JAPQWN010000005.1, on the reverse strand, counting down.
TGCATCAAGTTCGTTGGCAACGATGGCTTGATACATCAAGTATTTGCAGACAAAAAGCCCTTTAAAGGTATAGATGTCCATTTTACAGATGATCAAATGTATAAAGATGGAAAAGAAGAACAGGAGGAAAAAACAATTCACTTTGCCGACAGTCTCCAGAAAGATAAAGGCAAGGCTCCTCAGCAATCATCGGAGGTAAACAAACCCTCCACCAAACTCGAAGTAAGCAGCCATGCTCCCTTCGTCATCTCCTTCAAATCTCCAAAGCCTTTGGTAATTACTACCAAAGCAAAAAAGACAAAACAAAAGACTGGGGACAAGGTCACTGTCTCCTTTGTGTCTATTATGCATGACATAGACTTAGAGTCAGAGCCAGAAGATGACACAGCATCGAGCCAAGCTGATACTCAACGAGATCAGCCCGCTCTCAATCCATTGGAGACACCTGCAGACATAGAAGACCCTACGTCTGCTTCCTTTGTTATTCCGGCAACTTTGCCAGAAGAAAAAGTGATTTACTTCCACAGATCAGGAACATCTCCACTGAACTCTCTGCTTGAACCTTTCCAAAACGAAGGTATGCCTCAGCTATCCCTGTATAGTCCAATGGCACAAGCTATCATGAAGAAAATGGGCTACGAGGCTCAAAATCAGACTGGTTTGGGAGGTGGCCGTGGTATTCTTACACCATTGGAACCCACCCTGACCAAAAGTCAACCAGAAGATTGGAAAATCCACCTTTAAAAAGGCAAGTCTTCATATGGGTTGGGGTATGATCCTACAGCTCCTATGAGACAGTTGACACCATGGCTGCAAAGTCGCTTTACCGACCAAGCCTCAGTATCTCATGAAGACATCGATATCCCTGGATATCTCTTTGAGGAGTTACTATCAAAAATCCAGAAAGCTCCTCCAATTGGTATAATTCCTCTGATAATAAAGAGGAATTGCCCGATGACATAGACAAGCGGTTCTCTGTCCTAGAAGAATCATCATCTCCAAAAGAAGTACCCTACTTCAACCCAATTCCAGCAAATGATTGGGACCATCTCATTGCAAGCCTTGAGAAGGATAGCCTTGAGAAGGATACTGATCAAGAAGATTCATGGACAGAAACAGAGCCCCAGTTTGAAAATGCCTCTGGCACTCTAGAAGGTCTTGTTGAGTTGGAAGCCTCCGAAAACGTTGTGGAGGAACCACCTTCAAACCTTCCGACAGAAGATCATGTCCAAAAGAAAGACTTGGGAACATCTGATAACCCACGTCCTGTATTCATAAGCAAGAATATAAAGGATGATGAGTTACCCGAGTATATCTCTTTTCTTCATGAGTTCGTTGATTGCTTTGCATGGTCTTATGCCGAAATGCCTGGCTTGGATCCCAAAGTAGTAGTCCACAAGCTCAACTTGTAAAAAGAAATCAAGCCTATCAAACAAGGCCAAAGAAGATTCCGTCCCGACGTGATGGACAAAATTGAACAAGAAGTTCAGAAACTCAAAAACGTTGGCTTCATCCGCGAGGAACAACATCTTGAATGGTTGGCCAACATTGTCCCTGTGACAAAGAAAAATGGGCAGATAAGGGTCTGTATTGACTACAGAGACCTGAATAATGCATGTCCTAAAGACGAATTCCCGCACCTTATACCAGAGGTGATGATTGACAACACCTATGGATTCGAGCGAATGACATTCATGGATGGATTTTCTGGCTACAATCAGATAAAGATGCATCCTGGAGATGAAAGGCATACGTCATTTCAGACACCATTTGGCGTGTATTGCTACACTGTCATGCCATTCGGTCTGAAAAATGCAGGTGCAACATAACAGAGGGCTATGATGAAAATATTCAAAGATATGCAGCACAAGACGGTCGAATGCTATGTTGACGACCTTGCCATAAAAAGCAGAAGACAAGAAGACCATCTCGATGATCTTCGAGAAGTCTTCCTCCGACTTCGCAAACACAAATTGCGGATGAATCCACTAAAATGCTTCTTCGGTGTCTCATCGGGTAAGTTTCTCGGATTCATAGTACGGAAAGCTGGAATAGAACTTAACCCCACTAAAGTCAAGGCTATCCTGGAAATGCCATCTCCCAGAACCCTAAGAGAATTAAAAGGGCTTCAAGGAAGGCTGGCCTACATTCGACGGCTCATCTCCAATCTATCAGGGAAATGCCGTCCATTCTCTCACCTGATGAAGAAAGGCGTGGACTTTTTCTGGGATGCTGAATGTGAAAATGCATTTCAAGACATCAAAGCATACCTCATCAAACCTCCAGTGCTGGCTGTCCCCACAACTGGAAAACCATTTATCTTGTACACAAGAGCTCTTGACCACTCTTTGGGTGCTCTGCTCGCACAAGAAAACGACGACGGAAAAGAAGCTGCTCTATATTACCTTAGCCGCATGATGGTAGGTGCAGAGCATCGCTACTCCCCAGTTGAAAAAGAATGCCTTGCAGTAATGTTCGTGGTACAAAAGCTGCGTCACTATCTGCTGTCGAACACAGTCTACCTGATTTCGAGGATCAACCTTCTAAAGGTCCTTGTCACAAAAGCATGTTCTCTTAATGCCAAACTGGCAAAATGGTCCATTCTTATATCACAATTTGATATTAGGTATGTACCACAAAAAGCAATCAAAGGCCAAGCTCTAGCAGACTTCCTCGCAGAGCATCCATTGCCTAAAGATTCTCCACTCAGGGATGATCTCCCAGACGAATTTGTCTACAATGTGGAAACTTCCTTATCAAATGCTTCCTGGGACATGTACTTTGACGGTGCAACCAGGACAAATGAAAAGGGAAAGCAAATATCGGGAATTGGCATCCTCTTTGTCAGTCCCGACAAATACATGATTCCACACGCCTTCTCGCTACTGGAACCATGTTCAAACAATGCAGCTGATTACCAAGCCCTGATTATAGGATTGGAACTCGCCCTCGAATCCGGCATCACCACGCTGGAAGCTTTTGGAGACTCTCAACTGGTCGTCAACCAGATGAATCAGAAATATGAAGTCAGGAAGCCTGATTTGCTACCTTACTACAATAAGGCGCAGTCGCTTCAATAAAATTCAACATCTGCCATATCACCCACATCCTCAGAGGTGAAAACATCCGTGCAGATGCCTTGGCCGGACTCGCCACATCCATGGCAATCCAAGAAGGGGAAAACATGCAAGTCACAATGTGTCAAAGAAGGATTCTCCCTCCTCTCAACACACACCAAGCAGTTGCTGAATGCCACCAAGTGGTTGGAAATCGGATATCCATCCTCAAACCTCCGATTGGCGACTGGAGAGATCCGTTCATTGATTACATCATGTTCGGAATCCTACCTGAAGATCCAAAAGAACGGGTAAGCATTCAAAGACGAGCCCCAAACTTTCATTTGGATATACCTTCAAAAGCACTTTACAGAAAATCCTTCAACGGAGTACTCCTACGCTGCTTATCACAACAAGAGGCTGAGGAAACTCTCAAAGAAGTACATGCTGGTCTTTGTGGAGCCCATCAGGCTGGCCCTAAGCTCTACAACCAGATAAAAAGGCTAGGTTATTATTGGCCTACCATGGTAGCTGATGCAATACAATTTGCCAAGCGCTGCAAAAAATGCCAGATTCACGGAGATTATGTCCACATGCCTCCAGAATGGCTACATCCAACAGCAATCTCATGGCCTTTCGAAGCCTGGGGTATGGACATCATAGGTCCTATTCCCCCCCCCCCCCCCCCCCCCCCCATCAAGTAAAGGTCATCGCTTCATCTTCGCCGCTACGGATTATTTCTCCAAGTGGTCAGAAGCATTTGCGCTCAGCGAAATGAAGACTTCATCAGTCCTTCAGTTCTTGCGCACCAACATTATTTGTCGCTTCGGCATACCTAAAAGATTCATCCATGATAACGGACCACAATTCCAGGATCACAGATTCTATAGGTTCTGCGATAAGTACAAAATCCAAAGTTGTCCTTCGACTCCATATAATCCAGCAGCGAATGGACTAGCAGAGGCCTTCAACAAGACACTTTGCAAAATTCTCAAGAAAATGGTCTCTAGTCACAAAAGAGACTGGGGCGACAAACTACGAGAAGCTTTGTGGGCCTATCGAACCACCGTTCGAGGACCAACCCATAGCACACCATTCTCTTTGGTCTATGGATGCGAAGCTGTTGTCCCTTTGGAAGTACAAATTCCTTCCTTAAGGGTATCTTTGCAAAATAACATGACGCAAGAAAGCAATGTCAAATTGAGACTCCAAGAGCTGGATAATCTCGATGAAAGACGACTCGAAGCTCTACAAAGCATTGAATTGTACCAAGCACGCATGGCAGGATCTTTTGACAAGAAGGTCAGGCAACGCGCCTACAAAAAGGGTGACTTGGTTCTTGTAGTAAAAAGACCCATAGTCTTTGCCCCCAAATCCATGGCAAATTCGAACCAAAATGGGAGGGACCCTTCGTCATCGACAAAGTCTTCTCCAACGGTGCATACGCTCTTCTAAACATGGAAGGAGACAGATGTATGCTACCCATCAACGGAAAGTTCTTGAAGCGGTACTACCCTTGAAGACTTCCTCAAACGGGTCAGAGCAATATCTACACGGCTAAAGCGTATTTCCAAGGTACTTGCTCTTCAAACCCACCCCTTTTGAAATTTTTATCTTTATGTTGAAATTTCCAAAAAAAAAAAACAATCTTTCAAAACAATGCTTACTTTCATCGTTTTATTGTTCAAAAAAAAAAAATCAAATCCAAAATCCAAGTTTAGGAGCCTCTTCCCAGACTTGACCAAAATTTTTGATCCTTGAACCCAAAATTCATGGTTTGAAACAAAAACCACGACTCAGGAATTTCCACCCTAGTCTACCTTGGCTTTTACAAACCAAAATGGTTTTAAGGCAAAATTTATGACCCTCGTGTCTCTAAACAAAAAAATGGTTTTTAAAAAAAAAACAGAAGGATGCGAACCCCATTCGATACTTCCAAAACCCAAAAAAAATCGCAAGGAAGCGAACCCCATTCGATAGTTGCAAAATTTCAAAAATCGTGGAAAAACAACAAACCAGTTGCTATCCACAACCCAAATTTCAAATGGTTTGAGAAAACCTCAAATTTCAAAAAAAAAAAAAAAAATCACGGAGAAACGACATCAAGTCAGTACTCGCAAAACCAAAAGTTTTGGGAAAAGCAGGGAAACGACGCTTATTCGATATTTGCACCCCAATTCGCGAGGAAGCGACATTCCATCGATACTCGCAAAACCTAACCCGCGGGGAAGTGACATTCCATCAATACTCGCAAAACCAAATGAGCAAGGAAGCGACATTCCATCGATACTTGCAAGACCATTCAGCGAGGAGGCGACATTTAGTCGATACCAGCATTTTGAAAACCAAAACTCGGCTATAAACGCCAAAATCCGGCTATAAATGCCAAAATTCGGCTATAAATGCCAAAACAAAAATTTTTCGGCTATAAACGCCAAAATCGGCTTTCATGCCAATAAAACAAAACTTGATTTTCAAAAAAACTCGGCTATAAATGCCAAAACTCGGTTATAAACGCCAAAATCCGGCTAAACGCCAAAATCCGGTTATAAATGCCAAAATTCGGCTATAAATGCCAAAACAAAATTTTTTCGGCTATAAACGCCAAAATCGGCTTTCATGCCATCTCAAAATCGGCTCTCATGCCACAAACAAAATTTTTGGCTCTCATGCCATCTCAAAATTCGGCTTCTATGCCATTCAAAAATTCGGCTTCTATGCCATTCTAAAATTCGGCTTTCACGCCATCCAAAAATTTTGGCTCCGATGCCGCAAAACAAATTTTGGCTCTTACGCCACAAAATTAGGCTTTCACGCCATCCAAAATTTGGTTTTCAAACCATAAAAAAAAAAAGAAACCAGGCTTTTCGCCACAAAACTTGGCTTTCATGCCCAAAACAACTCTTTGACAAAAGATTTTCACAAAATGACAACCTTTTGATCAAATTCTTAAACAAAACATTCCCATTAACTTTTGCTCAAAATTGTTTTCATCAAGAAAATGATTTAAGTGAAAGGAAGGGGATACAAAATATAGTACCAAAATTGTTTATACATGGAGGTACCAAAAAAAGAAGAAGGAAAAAGAGTTTGTTGCAACTTAGGAGCTCAATCCGACATGGTCTTCAACCAAAGGTTCAACTCCTCAAGTAGACCCATGGCCTTAACTTCCAAAGTTTTTAGGCCATGCTTCTTCAAAATATCCCCATAAAACGCGGCCAAATGCCGTGACCCATCTGCAGCACAAGGAAGTTCTTCCCAGAGGACCTGCCACTGCTCATGCTCCTGAGTCTTCCTCCGAACATTACCTTCGGCTTTCTCAACCTGGCGAATGAGAGTTCCCTCGTTGTCAAGAGCCTCCACAATGGCGGTCCATTTGGCAGCAGCCTCTTCCTCTAAAAGATCAAGATGCTGCCTAACCTCGACGACCTCCTTATCAAGGCGGTTCAAGTCTTGCTTCAACCCCATGATGGATAACTATCGCGACCCCGGACCGGGATCCGGGCCCGCGACTGCGCGGCGGCATGATTAACCAACACAAAAAACACACCGCCGCTGTTTTATTTATTTTCCCACAGGTTTCCGCGGTGAGGATCCCAAGACACGGGTCGAGCTCACACGAATAGATATGCGGAAGCGTGTAGCAAAACGTGTCACATAAATCTTAAAGAAGAAGATACAAGAGAATTATATAATATTGAGACAAGGTATCAAAAGAGAATGTCATCAAAGCATTCCTATCATGATTAACGTTTCAATGTTTAACAAAAGTATATTAGTGCAAGTTACAAAACCAAGAGAGGCCAACAAAGGCCAATACAACAATTAGAATCCCCAAAAGAATAACCTATCATAACCCAGCTAGGTGAACGAGAAACTCAAAGTCCCGACCGGCGTCTAGATGATGTCGTTGGGCTGCCACTCTCGTGGTGGGGGTGGCTCAACAGCCTCCTCTGGGCACTCCTCGTCAAACGTGAACTCTCCTGCACCTGGACACCAACATAACAAGCATAAAACACGACGGTTTGGCAAATAAACAATTTAGCTTGAATATAAGAAATAATGCTAAAACAGTTCAAGAGTTAGATACACGTTTCAAGTTTACGAAACTAGCATGAATACTTATAATATCATGAAAAGATAAATCCACATAGAGCTCATCCTTTCTCTGTCATACATGATGACAAGAGCAAGCACGCACGACAGGCATGACACGAAAACACGATCCCACGCCACACAAGGTAGACGGGGTATCCGGCTGCGGAACCGGACCACGAACACGCACGATGTGTAATATAATACACGACTAGTCTGCAGACAGTCCACATGTTTAAGGACCCCCAGGTAGTGGATCAAGCTAGAAGGGCAGTCCAAGCTCAGTGGTATTCACTTATATCATGAATGCACAAAACACGGCAATACACGTTCGAGAACACGACAAAACAAGAGGGAAATCATTTGACAAGCACGACGTGACAAGACTAGCAAAATAGCATAGTATTAATGCTTACAAACTTAAGAAATGATTCCCTTTTTTATTCTTGAAACACATCTTGAAAACGAACTTGCACTTGTAAATCAAACGAGAACACGATGATGCATGAAGCATCAAAACAAGAATTCAAACATAAATCTATCAAGCATAGGCTAAGACCAATCTTTGATCCCTGTGGAATTGAAAACCAAATGTCGGAATTCAATAAAGCTTGGTGTCCCCGAAGGTATATTACATTTTGGAATTCCAAGTGCACAAGGTCAATAAAAAGGTCTAAGACCTAGTCTAGTTTTCATTCCCGCAAAATCCTCCAAAAACAACACTTTGCATCTCTACCGCTAGAAATTCCGGTTTAAGCGTCTCTACCGGTAGAAATTCCGGTAGAACCACCTCTACCGGTAGAACTTCCGGTAGAATGAAGGGTTCACAGTTTTTCTCAACTCTCTGCCAAAATTTGAGCAACTTCTACCGGTAGAACTTTCGGTAGAACGAAGGGTTCTCCATTTTTCTCACTCTCTGCCAAAATTCGAGCCACTTCTACCGGTAGAACTTCCGGTAGAACTAAGGGTTCACAGTTTTCTCAACTCTCTGCCAAAATTTGAGCCACTTCTACCGGTAGAACTTCCGGTAGAACCACCTCTACCGGTAGAACTTCCGGTAGAACGAAGGGTTCTCCATTTTTCTCACTCTCTGCCAAAATTCGAGCCACTTCTATCGGTAGAACTTCCGGTAGAACTAAGGGTTCACAGTTTTCTCAACTTTCTGTCAAAATTCGAGCCACTTCTACCGGTAGAACTTCCGGTAGAACTTATGAAGTTCAATTTTTTTCACACTTCTCTCCCTTCTTCACTTCCATATTTTTACCACCTACACTCCCAAACCTACAAGCTTTCCAAGGGATGATTTCCACACAAAAATCCACTCCCATTTCAATACAAAACTTCAAAAATCACAAACCCATTTACATGCAAATCATGTATTACTAACTTGTAAGGTATTCCATTGAAAAACATGCTTTCACTCAAAACAAAACTTCTAGATTAGGTAGAGTAATTAGCAACCATGCTTATCAAGATTAAACAAGCTAAAAGAGATTAATAACATGAAAGAAAAGGCAAGCTTTATGATGAATAACATTTCCAATGTAAAATGCCCTAAAACTTGAAATGCACTAGGAATAACTAAAAGGTTTACTTGCCTCTAACCAAAGCCAAGCAAATACTCCACAAAAATCGAACAAGAGGGGGAGATCCACAAATCTACACAAAACCCCCAAAATAGAGTACACAAAAGTCATCATTTTGGCCACTACAAACCCCCATTTCGAAAATGGGTTTGAAAACATGAAAAGCATGCTCTAGGTGAGCTAAATGAACATCAATGAAAGAATGAAAAGGAACACCAACCAAGAGCTAGCTGAAACAAGGAGGATAGAGCTTGAAGATGATAAATAGTAGTGAAGGTTGGCTCCAAAAACGGTCCAGCTGTAGCTTGAGAAGGGAGGAAGAGAATGGTAGTCTTGGATCTGAGGTTGGAGCCTTCTAGCTAGATCATTCAAGGGGAAAAGAAATCAAGAAGAACCATTCTTCTCTTCTTCACTCTAGGTCATACTATTGCAGAGATTTTGGAAAAGGGAAATGAAGGAAATGAAGAGTTTATATAGTGTCTGGAAGTGGGTCCCTTAAGCAGTGAAACTTGAAATGCTTAAAACATGGTCTTGTGGACCCCCGGATGGAAACGACGAAGAAGAACAAAACAATCGTCGAAAAATCTAGTTTCGGAAAAGTATAATTTTGACATAGTTTCACAACTTCGAAGATTGTGCCCAGATTTAGCATGAATAGTCAAATTTACCCTTATTGGGCCAAAACTTGGGTTTCTGGGCCTCAAACGCATGCCGGTTAAAAATGAAAGTTGTCACAAATAGTAAAGCCATCCAAGAGGAATAAAAATCACGATCAAACAAGATATCTAGAATGGAACTCACTCTTACACGTGCACTCAGGGCGTCCCTGAGCGTGTCTGACTCATACTAAACGTCCTCAAAATCCCCAAAGCTATAGTTTAGACTAAGTCTAATCACATTCTAACCCAACTAGTACTAAGACTCACTTAAGACTAAACACTCACTTAATTAGTACTAATCGAGGTTCTCTGGGTCGGGGTTTAACAATAACTCGGTAACGTTCTTCTCCTGAACGATCTGCCTCCGAGTCTTCGTGACCTCAGTCAGCTCAGCTTTGACTTTGCTGGAAGGTTTTATGAACATCTCATCAAAGAAGTCACCATCTGGGAAACTCTTGGTCTCAGTCCATTTGTTCCCCAAGGCGATAATTTCTTCAACAAAATCCTTGGCGCTTGCGATGTCCAGTCCGACTTCTTTGCTATCAGCGACGATGTCCTGCACATGCTAGATCATGCCAAAACCAGCTTCCAAATGACCTGAAGAAAGAGTCTCAACCCATGAGCTCAAGACAGTCTTCAACACCTTCCTTGCATACTGAAGGTGCGGTGCAGATGAGGATTCGCCATGCTCTGGTGCCCGACTGTCCACGTCATGCTACATTGGAAGAGTAATCAATAAACTCTTTCCAACGGAAGAAGCTGACTCGTTGAAAGAAGGAGAAGCCCCTACTTCTGCATCAGCCGCAGGTATCCCCTGTTCTGGCTCTGAGGAAGACGGAGGAATCTCTCCTGCTGCTTCACAATCTGCCAAGGAAAAGACAAAAAGGTATGAATATAATCTTGTCAAAAATATATCATGATTATTATTGCAAATATACCTGCTTCGACGACCGGCAGAGTACTCTCTGCCTCTTTGAGCTCATCCGAAGCATCATCAAAAGTTGCGTCCATGGATGGCTCGAAATCGTCGGAATCCTCTGGCAAGTCAGCTACATGTTAGCAAATGGCAGCAAAAGAAGGAAAAAAAAAAAAAAAGAAGCAAAAGCCAAAGCAAATCATACCAGGTGAAGGTTCTGGAACCACTCCAGAGTCCCTGGGCTCTTCCTCAGATGCCACGACTGGATCCGTCATTGCCTCATCGGCCGGAACCTCAGGCATCACCATGTCATCATCCTCTGCTAAACAAAGAAGCAGCGGATCAAAACAAAATCTTTCACAAAAAAAAAGGGGATCATACCAGCTATCTCATCTTCTCTGCTTCTCTTCTCCGGAGGCTTGTCAGCATCCTCAGACACCTCCTCAGCAATAGTGAGAGGAACTTCAAGATCAGAAGGACTATTGTGCCGTCTCATGTTACGGCGTTGTCCTTTCCTCCTCTTGCCTCGGCGGGTCAATCTGCTCGATGATCCTGCTCCACTATCAACATTAGGCCTCTCACAAGAGTCCTCACTGGATGGTCTACTCTTCTCAGTAGACTCCATGGAAGCCTTCGTATGCTCTGCCTGTATCATAGCATCGATCTTGGCCTCCTCCTCCTCCAACTGTCTCAAGACCTCACCAGGAATCCCCTGTGCAGCTCCTGATCTGATGATGTCTTTCCCGTTGAGAAAGCCTATATTGTGCTTCTCTCCAGAAAGGAAGGCCAAAACTTCCTCCCGACGGACACCATCTGATTTGCCAAGACCCTTTCCAGGAGATTGCTTAATATCGAGTTCTTTCTTGGAAAGCCCCCGGTGCACTGAAAAGCTCTCCACGAACCACTTCGTGAAGCCAGCAGTCCGGAAGGTGGGCAGCTCAGGATAGGAAATCATGGCTGTAGTGTCTTCGGCGCTATCAAAAGCTCATGCATTTCTCCTATCCTGCAGACCTCCAAAACGCTTCACCATACTCGAAGGCGCTCCAACAACGCCTTGAGAGAAGCCAAGCTGCAATGCAAAACGCGAAGGGACATACGGTTGGATGTCGACGAAAAGATGTCTGCGGTACACCATCGTACCCACCCGTATGTTGAAAAGCCACCTCTTCTCCACGTCCGTCAAAGCATAATGTCTTCCCGACCCTGCCTGGTCGAATCACGGGAGACACCAAAGTCAAAAGCCTTCTTCCGCAAGCCCGGAGAAAGCTTCACCGAAGACTGCCCAATCTCGACGTCCCTAAATCGTCGGATCCTTAAACGGGCAGATAAAAATGATTCGTGAACGGCTGTCCCTCTAGCCAAGCGAATCATAAAGGGATCTTCGTCCTGTGCAACTCTCAAACGATGGAAGCTAGGACAGTGGTATACATACCACGAATAGAAGATGTGGGCAGAAAATACCCTGTTCATGGGAAGCCCAAGCCGAACCAGGAAAGCAGCAGCCTGCAGTTCAGTACACAAATAGGAATAAAGAGCAGGTACCAAAGCCAGCCGCTCTTCAAACGCCATCTGACAAGCCAGAAAAATATAGTGCGGCCTGATGTGCGTTCCATCTCCTCCAGCAAAAACAGCCTCACCCAGCCAATAAATGAGGTAAACAACGAGATCTCTCCGTAACGCAATGTCAGGACAAATGGCATCCGTGCTTGCAAAGAACTTATTCAATTCTTCTCGTATAGCAGCGATCTTCTTCAAACTTGATGTTTTAGCCCTAACATCCTGGGTCATGCCATCAGAAGAATCCCCGTTGTAAAAAAAGTTGGAGCTGGAAATTCTCCAATTGCTGCATCTAACTTTCGAGCCCTCCTTCTCCTTAAAAAAATCATAGAAGGCGACAAGCTGAAAGTACACAAGCCTAAACTCCTCAGATTGCTCCTCAAGGACGCTGTCAATAGGCATAAACTCCTCATAGAGTTTGCCGAGGATAGGCAACCCGGTGATGGCGCTCAGCTCCTTCAAAGAAAAACCAATCTCACCATTCGTCACAATGAAGGTGTTGGTTTGTGGAAGGAATGACTCCAGCATGGCCATGAAAGCCTCATCGGAGAAAACGACGGTTTGCCGAAAAGCGCAAACCGCGTCAAAAATCTCGACCTCCCGAAGAACGGCCTCATAATTCCTCAGGGTGTGATCAGTCCATGACTCCCAGCTTGAGTCAGCACTAAAGCGGTCAGGAAGTCGAAAAGGCTTCACCCAATTGCTGCCGTCACCCCGAAAAACGCCAAGGCCCACCGGTCTCAAATAGACCGATGGATGATCAGAACCTTGGTAGCCACTGGCTGGCATCAACACGTCCATACGGACAGGTGGCTTCTCCGCAAAACCGGAAGGTCCGCCAACAAAAACCCCGGTCTTGATCACACTGGTCCTCTTTACCCAGCTCGAAGGATCTTCCCTCTTAGGGCACGTGGGGGAAATGCTCAGGATCGAGATGGTCCGATCAAAAGACGACCGGGTAGAAATAGTTCTCTCCTCACCATCTGCTGTGTAAGAGAATTGAAAACATCTCCTTTGTTATGTCAAGTCGTCAGGGACTGCATCACCGAAGAAGAAGGTAGGCTTGAGCATAACGCTCTGATCATCCGTAACCCAGGGACAGCTGCTTACCATGAACTTATAGAACTCCTCATCCTTGAGAGCGATCAATCGCCGTCTCATCTCATCACGATTGAGGGAATCGCATTCTTCCAAGTTTTCCTCCACAAACTGGATCTTCTCCCAAACCTGTTGAATGGCCGCATTGGAAGATCTAGCAGACCGACGAGGTGCGTCAGTAACAGGACCTTTACCTTTGTTCGTTCTAGAAAAACTACCTGCAAAAGATGGAAGAGAAAAGATCAATCAAGATCAAGATGACAGAATTGTGCTACAAAATTCTAGCAAAATTTTGACATGGTTCCGAGGCAATTCCAAAGAAAAGGAAAATACTCCTAAAAAAGACAGGAAGCCTGAAGATGAGCTCAACATCGCTGCGAGCTCATAGTCAGTGGAGAATTCTCAAAGAAGGCTCGAACTCAACTTCGCTGCGAGAACAAGCCAATCTCATCAAATTTCCGCAAAATCTGGAAAAGATCTCAACATTGCTGCGAGCTTCAGAATCCAAAAATTGCAAACTTCCTCAAAATCCAGCAAGACCGAGAAAGAGCTCAACATCGCTGCGAGCTCAAAATCCCAATACTTGCAAAAGATTTTCAGGTATGCATCATTATACTTCCAAATCTATTTACCAAAACTCATGCATCAAAAATATATCATCATGCATTAAATGCTAGGAAAACCTTGACCAAAGTTTGACCAATTCCAACCAATTTGGTCAAAACCAATCAAACTTTGTCCAAGTCAAAAATCATGTTGGCTTGACCTAGAGACTCTAGCCTTCTATCTTGATGCATCAAAAAGAAAAAAAGAGAGAAAGAAAATGCATACATATTGAAATTGCATAGCCTCATTATCACAGTGAGCAAACAAGGAAAAAGAAAAAGAAAGAGAGAAAAAAAATCTCAGCAAAGAAAAGAAAAAGAGAGGAGAAAAACGTGCTTGAAAAAAAAAAGGAGAAAAGAAAAGAAGAAAAAGAGAAAAGAAAAGAAGAAAAACAAAAGAAAAGAAAAAGAAGGAAAAAAAAATGAAGAAGCTACTTCTACAATGGAGATTCTTGAGGAGGAAGAAAACTTACTTGAAGCCATTGATGGAGAAGAAGAAGAAAGCTTGGAGATCCTTGAAGGAGAGGAAAGCACTTCTTGTCTTGGGGAGCACTCTTGAAGATTTCTTGCAAAAAGAAAGCACCAACCCTATTTGCTTTTATAGAAGAGAGCAAGCCAAAAGAGGAAACAAGGAGAAAGAAAGGAGGTAAGTGCTAAAATTTAGCTACTTTCCTAAAGAGAAAGATATTTTGAGAGAATCTTTCCACAAAAAGAAAACTTGAAAAATTCTCTCCAAGTAAAGATATTTTTAGATATTCTCTATACAAAAAAGATATTTTTAGATATTCTTTACAAATATGACACCATATGAGATCTAGGCCATCTCCAAAGCCTAAGGTCCCATGGGTTAGCCCATATGAGCCAGGTTTGACCACCTAGGCACTAAAAGTGTCTTTTAGTCAAAATATTCCTCTTACCAAGAGCAAAAAAAGGAAAGGAGCAAAAAAAGTCCCATGCCTCTTTTGAGTTGATGGGACCATTCAAAAAAAAAAAGAGAAAAGAAAGTCTCATGAGTTTCCAAAAACCAAACCATCCAACCTCATGAACCAAATTGAGCCAAAATCTTGAAATTGACATTTCACAAAACCAAATTCCGGTCCCCTAGCTCGCCACATACAGCTTGTTAGGTCACAAGACCAAAACCAAAATGAAAATCCAAAACCAACAAACCAAATTTGACCCGCCAACCTGCCACATACAGCTTGTTGGGTCACAAGGTCAAAATCAAACCTCGACCCCCTAACCTGCCACATACAGCTTGTTATGACACAAGGTCAAAAACCAAAATCCAAAACCCAAAATCCAAACACCCCATGTCATTTTCAAAACTTTGCCTTGAGATGGTACGTGATCCCTCTCACTACCATAAAATTCCCCCGGAAACTCAGAAGGCTATTCAAAAAAAAAAAAAAAAAAATTTGCTCAAGACTCTTGGTCAAGTTGGAATCTTTCCTCCAAGTTTCTCTTCGAGGCACATCGACTCCAAACAACTACTCGTCGCTGTACCTCGAGGGGGCATTTGTTGACACAAAAAAAAAGTCAATATATCTCCTCAACATCGAAAAGCCTCCTGAAGCTGCATCCTGCTAAAAATAGGCAAGGCTACTTCAAGCATCAGATTTTGTCAGAATCAGACAGAAACTGAGAGATCCTTCAAGACAGCTAAAAGAGGGGTACACCTGAGGTTTCGGGTCATTCCGACATCGTTTGGCCCAACTTCACTGCTCCGACAGCTAAACAAGCGCTCCCGGCGGCGACATCATCAAAGATACCAAAACTTTGATCAGAGCCTACGGATGACTCCAGAATGTCTCCAAAGGGTTCCATGCCAAATTTCAAGTCAAACCGACAACGTTTGACCTTCCATCAATGCTCGAGTAGCAAAATCAAGCCACCCGGCGGCGGAAACCACCGAAGCCATCACACATCAAACAAAATACATGAGTGGCTTCAACATGCTTCCAAAAGGCTACATGTCGAATTTCAGGTCATTCCGACAACGTTTGACCTGGTTTCGATGCTCCGAGAGAAAATCAAGCCTACCGGCGGCGGAACAACCCTGGACCATGACATCCAAAACGGAGCCCATGGAACGTCTCAAAATGACTCCAATAGGCTCCCCGTCAAATTTCAGGTCATTCCGACAACGTTTGACCAGGTTTCGATGCTCCGAGAGAAAATCAAGCCTACCGGCGGCGGAGCAACCCGGGACGATGACGTCCAAAACGGAGCACATGGAACGTCTCAAAATGACTCCAATAGGCTCCCCGTCAAATTTCAGGTCAATCGGACATCGTTTGACCACATATCAAAGATCGGCATTTTCCCCACAGCAAAATCCAGTGAAGCATCGATGGGACCCTAAACGGCTTCAAAACTCAAATAAAAGCCCATGGTTGGTCCTATCCACTGCTCAAGAAGCTTCACCTCAATTTTCAGGTCATTCCGACATCATTTGACCTAGTTTCGACGCTTGACGGAAAATCGGCTAAAGTCTTCGGCTTTCCCAAAAAATGGGAAACTTTGTGCTCCGATTTCGTGCGGGTTCTCGTCAAGTTTTCTCCAAGAAAATGAAGTCAATAATTCAGGAAAAATGTCAAGAAAAATACAGAAGAAAAAAGGGACGAAAAAGATGAAAAAACGGCCGAAAACGACACTCGACGACCAAACGGGCCAAAGCCCTATGGTCGCCGGCGACCCTGGGTGCATGGTCGCCCGGCGACCCTGGAAATCCGGGTCGCCGGATTTTGCACCAAAGTGTCCGTTTTCGATGGTTTTCGCGTTTCGGGTGTTCCGGCCTCTGTGATTTTCGGAAAATGCAATGTTTGATGCTTGAAAATGACTGATCTTCATCGATATCTCGGATCCGCCGTCAAAAGCATGAAATCATCACCGATCGCCTCAAGATCGCCAACCGGCTGACCAAGAAAGTGCACTTTCTGTCCAACCGATCGTGAAATCGACAAGACAGACGTCACCGGCCCGCCAACATCAATCAATGTCTGAAATTGCATCGCAATCCGACATCAAATAATGCGTGGATCCACCTGTGATGATCGTAAGAAGAATCTCAAAAGGCGCAGCACGGCCAGCGACTCTTCACATGCCTTGGCAACCACTTAATGTCGTTAATTGACCCATTAAAGCAGTCATTAACTCATTATTTTGGACGGCCCAATTAGAACCAAGCATTTGGGAGTTACAAATCCAAGCAATCATGGCATTAAACCCACGAAACTCCCATCATCATGAAGCATAAAGGTGATTAAATGCCCACTACCTTCATCGGCCAATCACAAGCCTTGAAAAAGGAGTTACAAAATCGATTTGTAACTCCTCATCAATTCTTTCATCTTGGCCATCAATGCCAATAAACACCTCATGGCTATCAAAAGCCTATAAAAGGAGGTCCATTCCAAGAAGAAAGGATGATGAAAAGAGATCCCAAGAGCAAGCTCTGAAAAACAAGAAAATCCAAGCAAGAGACGAAGTCCTGCTACTTTGCTCCCGGAAGCACCACAAGGTGATCAACGTCCCTTGGGGGGCCACCCCCCCAAGGTCACCTCCTTCTCCAACATGGCCTAAACGTGGCTTTTCAGCCCGTTTACTCGGTTTTTCATTGGATATAGGACCTTCTCTTGGTCCTTGTCCTTTAAAAAATCGAGGTTAGGAGCCAAGCCAAAGAATCAAAGCATCACATATTCTCATTTGAAGGACGATGGCGAAGCCCATACATGACTTGCGACTGTCGATCTCAACGTGTCCCCGCAATCTCCTGAGAAGTTAGATCCATTTTCTTCCTTTTCTATTGTAGTTTGTATTTCTTAAAGAGACAAAAAAAATCACAATTCTTGTCTTTCATATTTGATGAGTTTTGTAAAATCGCCTTTCACGGCAAAATCGCCTTTCACGACAAACAAACAAAACGCCTCTTACGGCATTCTAAAAACTTGTCTCTTTTCTTAATATTAATGCAATTTGAAAAGTTAGAAAAAAGGATTGATTTCCTTTCCACTTGTGAAGGTGAATCTCCGGATTATCACCATTCCAAATTCCAAGTAGAAAGTAAATCTGGCATACCCGTACAAAAATGTTGATGCCCGAGATCTTTCCTCCTCCGCCGAGACCCAGGTCAGTCCCTGGGGTGCGGAGGGAGAGGACGGAAGATTCCCCCTTTTTTTTTTGGGTCCATCAGTGTTGACTTCGGTGGTTCCCACCGCCGGGAGGCTTGATTTTGCTGCTCGAGCGTTGATGGAGGGTCAAACATTGTCGGTTTGACTTGAAATTTGGCATGGAGCCCTTTGAAGACATTCTGGAGTCATCCGTAGGCTCTGATCGAAGTTTTGGTGTCTTCGATGATGTCGCCGCCAGGAGCGCTTGTTTAGCTATCGCAGCAGTGAAGTTAGGCCAAACAATGTCGGAATGGCCTGAAACCTCAGGTGTACCCCTCTTTGGGCTGCCTTGAAGGATCTTTCAGTTTCTGTTTGATTCTGACAAAATCTGATGCTTGAAGTAGCCTTGCCTATTTTTAGCAGGATGCAGCTTATGAGGCTTCTTGATGTTGAGAAGACATAGTGATTTTTTTTTTCGTGTCAACAAATGCCCCCTCGAGGTACAACGACGAGTAGCTTTTTGGAGTCGATGTGCCTCAAAGAGAAACTTGGAGGAGAGATTCCAACTTGACCAAGAGTCTTGAGTTTTTTTTTTTTTTAATAGCCTTCTGAGTTTCCGGGGGAATTTTATGATAGTGAGAGGGATCACGTACCATCTCAAGGCAAAGTTTTGAAAATGACATGTAGTGTTTGGATTTTGGGTTTTGGATTTTGGTTTTTGACCTTGTGACCTAACAAGCGGTATGTGGCAGGTTAGGGGGTCGGCGTTTGATTTTTATTTTGACCTTGTGACCCAACAAGCTGTATGTGGCAAGTTGGGGGGTCAGATTTGGGTTTTTGGTTTTGGTTTGGTTTGCATTTTGATTTTGGTTTTGGTCTTGTGACCTAACAAGCTGTATGTGGCGAGCTAGGGGACCGGAATTTGGTTTTGTGAAATGTCAATTTCAAGATTTTGGCTCAATTTGGTTCATGAGGTTGGATGGTTTGATTTTTGGAAACTCATGAGGCTTTCTTTTCTCTTTTCTTTTTTTTGATGGTCCCATCAACTCAAAAGAGGCATGGGACTTTTTTGCTCTTTTTTTTCTCTTTTCTTTTTTTTTTTTTTTTTTTTTTTTTTTTTTGCTCTTGGTAAGAGGAATATTTCGACTAAAAGCCAGTTTTAGTGCCTAGGTGGTCAAACCTGGCTCATATGGGCTAACCCATGGGACCTTAGGCTTTGAAGATGGCCTAGATCTCACATGGTGTCATATTTGTAGAGAATATCTAAAAATATCTTTTTTGTGTAGAGAATATCTAAAAATATCCTTAGTTGGAGAGAATTTCTCAAGTTTTCTTTTTGTGGAAAGATTCTCTCAAAATATCTCTCTTTTTGGGAAAGTAACTAAATTTTAGTACTTAACTCTTTTCTTTCTCCTTGTTTCCTCTTTTGGCTTGCTCTCTTCTATAAAAGCAAGAGGGTTGTTTCTTTTGCTCCATTGCTTTCTTTTTGCAAGAAATCTTCAAGAGGGCTCTCCAAGATTAGAACTGCTTTTTTTTCTTCTTCAAGGATCTTCAAGCTTTTCTTCTTCTTCTCCATCAATGGCTTCAAGTAAGTTTTCTTCCTCCACAAGAATCTCCATTGTAGAAGTAGCTTCTTCATTTTTTTTCTTCTCTTCTTCTTTTTCTTTTCTTTTCTTTTCTTTTTTTTTTCAAGCACGTTTTCCTTTTTTTTTTTTCGTGCTTCTTCTTCTTTTTTTTTTCTCTTCTTTTCACGGTTTTCTTCTTTTTTTTTTTCACCGTGTATATATTTTTTTTCCACACCCTGACTTTTGTTTTGTTTTGATTTTTTTTTGTTTCAGCATTTTTTCTTTGTTTTTTTTTTTTTTGTTTTTCTCTTTCTGCACGCTGATTTCCCCCTTTTTTTTAGCGTTTTTTTTTTTCTGTTTTTCTTGGCTATACAGACAGCCTGCCACGTGGTAGTGGGCCATGGCCTGTGGGCCAGAATTTTTTTCTTTTTTTTTGCTGAGATTTTTTTCTCTCTCTTTCTTTTTCTTTTTCCTTGTTTGCTCACCATGATAATGAGGCTATGCAATTTCAATATGTATGCATTTTTTTTTGATGCATCAAGATAGAAGGCTAGAGTCTCTAGGTCAAGCCAACATGATTTTTGACTTGGACAAAGTTTGATTGGTTTTGACCAAATTGGGTTGGAATTGGTCAAACTTTGGTCAAGGTTTTCCTAGCATCTAATGCATGATGATATTTTTTGATGTATGATTTTGTAAATGGATTTGGAAGTATGATGATGCATACCTGAAAATCTTTTGCAAGTATTGGGATTTTGAGCTTGTAGCGATGTTGAGCTCTTTCTCGGTCATGCTGGATTTTGAGGAAGTTTGCAATTTTTGGATTCTGAAGCTCACAACAATGTTGAGCTCTTTTCCAGATTTTACGGAAGTTTGATGAGATTGGCTCGTTCTCACAGCGATGTTGAGTTCGAACCTTCTTTGAGAATTCTCCACTGACTATGAGCTCGCAGCGATGTTGAGCTCGTCTTCAGGCTTCCTGTCTTTTTCGCAGTATTTTCCTTTTCTTCGGAATTGCCCCGGAACTATGTCAAAATTTTGCTAGGATTTTTGTAGCAGAATTCTGTCATTTTGATGTTGATTGATCTTTTCTCTTCCATCTTTTGCAGGTAGTTCTTTTAGAATGAACAAGGGTAAAGGTCATGTTACTGACGCACCTCTTCGGTCTGCTAGATCTTCCAATGCGGCCGTTCAACAGGCTTGGGAGAAGGTCCAGTTTGTGGAGAAGAACTTGGAAGAATGTAATTCCCTCAATCGTGATGAGATGAGACAGCGATTGATCGCTCTTAAAGATGAGGAATTCTACAAGATCATGGTAAGCGGTTGTCCTTGGGTTACGGACGATAAGAGCGTGGTGCTCAAGCCTACCTTCTTCTTCGGTGATGCAGTCCCTGACGACTTGACATACCAAAGGAGATGTTTTCAGCTCTCTTATACAGCAGATGGTGAGGAGAGAACTATTTCTACCCGGTCGACTTTCGATCGGACCATCTCGATCCTGAGCCTTTCTCCCACGTGCCCTAAGAGGGAAGATCCTCCGAGCTGGGTGAAGAGGACCAGTGTGATCAAGACCGGGATTTTTGTTGTCGGCCCTTCCGGTTTTACAGAGAAGCCACTTGTCCGTATGGACATGTTGATGCCAGCCAGTGGCTACCAAGGTTCTAATCATCCATCGGTCGATTTGAGACTGGTGGGCCTTGGTGTTTTTCGGGGTGACGGCAGTAATTGGGTGAAGCCTTTTCGACTTCGTGGCCGTTTCAGTCCTAACTCAAGCTGGGAGTCTTGGACCGATCATACCCTGAGGATTGGCAAGGCCGTTCTGCGGGAGGCCGAGATTTTTGATGCGGTTCGCGCTTTTCGGCAAACTGTCGTTTTCTCCGATGAGGCTTTCATGGCCATGCTGGAGTCATTCCTTCCACAAACCAACACCTTCATTGTGACGAATGGTGAAATTGGTTTTTCTTTGAAGGAGCTGAGCGCCATCACCGGATTGCCTATCCTCGGCAAACTCTATGAGGAGTTTATGCCTATTGACAATGTCCTTGAGGAGCAGTCTGAGGAGTTCAGGCTTGTATACTTTCAGCTCGTTGCCTTCTATGATTTTCTGAAGGAGAAAGAGGGCTCGAAAGTTAGGTGCAGCAGTTGGAGAAGTTGCAGCTCCAACTTTTTTGACATCGGGAAGTCTTCCGATGGCATGGCCCAAGATGCTAGGGCTAAAGCATCAAGTTTAAAGAAGATTGCCGCCGTACGAGAAGATTTAAAAAAGTTCTTCGTAAGCACGGATGCCATTTGTCCTGACATTGCGTTGCGGAGAGATCTCACTGTTTACCTCACTTACTGGCTAGGTGAGGCTGTTTTTGCTGGAGGAGATGGAACCCACATCAGGCCGCACT
Organism: Umbellularia californica; assembly: GCA_028538565.1. Taxonomy (NCBI): domain Eukaryota; kingdom Viridiplantae; phylum Streptophyta; class Magnoliopsida; order Laurales; family Lauraceae; genus Umbellularia; species Umbellularia californica. The sequence continues at coordinate 32,853,346 of JAPQWN010000005.1, read as the reverse complement.
GTATTTTTCCGGCTTGTCAGATGGCGTTTGGAGAGCGGCTGGCTTTGGTACCTACTCTTTACTCCTATTTGTATACCGAACTTCAGGCTGCTGCTTTCTTGGTTCGGCTTTGGCTTCCCATGAACAGGGTATTTTCTGCCCACATCTTTTATTCGTGGTATGTATACCACTGTTCTAGCTTCCATCGTTTGGGAGTTGCACAGGACGAAGATCCTTTTATGATTCGTTTGGCTAGAGGGACAGCCGTTCCCGAATCACTTTTGTCTGCCCGTTTGAGGATCCGACGATTTAGGGACGTCGAGATTAGGCAGTCTTCGGTGAAGCTTTCTCCGGGTTTGCGGAAGAAGGCTTTTGACTTTGGTGTCTCCCGTGATTCGACCAGGGCAGGGTTGGGAAGACACTATGCTTTGACAGACGCGGAGAAGAGATGGCTCTTTAACGTACGGGTTGGTACGATGGTGTACCGGAGACATCTTTTTGTCGACATCTAACCATATGTCCCTTCGCGTTTTGCATTGCAGTTTGGCTTCTCTCAAGGTGTTGTTGGAGCGCCTTCGAGCATGGTGAAGCATTTTGGAGGTGTGTAGGATGGGAGAAATGCATGGGCTTTTATAGCGCTGAGGGCACTACTGCCATGATTTCCTATCCTGAGCCGCCCACCTTCCGGACTGCTGGCTTCACGAAGTGGTTCGTGGAGAGCTTCTCAGTGTACCGGGGGCTTTCCAAGAAAGAGCTCGATGTCAAGCAATCTCCTGTGAAGGGTCTTGGCAAATCGGATGGTGTCCGTCGGGAGGAAGTTTTGGCCTTCCTTTCTAGAGAGAAGCATAAGATAGGCTTTCTCAATGAGCAGGACGTCATCAGATCAGGAGCTGCATAAGGGATTGCTGGTGAGGTCTTGAAACAGCTGGAAGAGGAGGAGGCCGAGATCGATGCTATGATACAGGCAGAGCATACGAAGGCTTCCATGGAGTCTACTGAGAAAAGTAGACCATCCAGTGAGGACTCTAGCGAGAGGCTTGATGTTGATAGTGGGGCAGGATCGTCAAGCAGATTGACCCGCCATAGCAAGAGGAAGAGAGGACAACGCCGAAATATGAAACGGTACGATAGTCCTTCTGATATTGAAGTTCCTCTCACCATTGTTGAGGAGGTGTCTGAGGATGCTGACGAGCCTCCGGGGAAGAAGAGTAGAGAAGAGGAGACAGCTGGTATGATCCTCTTTCTTTCTTTTGTTTCTTCTTTTCTCTTGTGAGAGATTTTTTTTTGTTTTGATCCGCTGTTTTCTTTCTTTTGGCAGAGGACGATGACCTGGTGATGCCCGAGGTTCCTGCCGACGAGGCGAAGACGGATCCAGTCGTGGCATCTGAGGAAGAGCCAAGGGACTCTGGAGTGGTTCCAGAACCTTCACCTGGTATGATTGCTTTGGCTTCTTTTTTTTCTTCTTTTTGTTTGTGTTGTCATTTGCTAACATGTAGCTGACTTGCCAGAGGATTCTGATGATTTCGAGCCATCCATGGATGCAACTTTTGACGATGCTTCGGATGAGCTCAGAGAGGCAGAGAGTACTCCGCAGGTTGTCGAAGAAGGTACTTTTGCAATAATAATCTTGATATATTTTTGACAATGACAAGATTATATTCATAACTTTTTGTCTTTTCCTTGATAGATTGTGAAGCAGCAGGAGAGTTTCCTCTGTCTTCCTCAGAGCCAGAACAGGGGATACCTGCGGCTGATGCAGAAGTAGGGGCGTCTGCTTCCTTCAATGAGTTTATTGATTACTCTTCCAATGGAGCATGACGTGGGCAGTCGAGCACCAGAGCACGGCGAATACTCATCTGCACCGCACCTTCAGTATGCAAGGAAGGTGTTGAAGACTATCTTGAGCTCATGGGTTGAGACTCTTTCTTCAGGTCACTTGGAAGCTGGTTTTGGCATGATCAAGCATGTGCAGGACATCCTTGCTGATAGCAAAGAAGTCAGTCTGGACATCGCAAGCGCCAAAGATTTTGTTGAGGAGGTCATCGCCTTAGGGAACAAATGGACTGAGAGCAAGAGTTTCCCAGATGGTGACTTCTTTGATGAGATGTTCATAAAGCCATCAAGTAAAGTCAAAGCTGAACTGACTGAAGTCACGAAGACTCGAAGGCAGATCGTTCGGGAGAAGAACGTTACCGAGTTATCCATTATGGGGCTGAAGCAAGACTTAGACCGCCTTGATAAGGAGGTTGTCGAGGCTAGGCAGCGTCTTGAGCTTTTGGAGGAAGAAGCCGCTACCAAATGGACCGCCATTGTGGAGGCTCGTGACAAAGAAGGGACCCTCATTCGCCAGGTTGAGGAAGCTGAAGGTAATGCCCGGAGGAAGACTCAGGAGCATGAGCAGTGGCAAGTCCTCTGGGAAGAACTTCCTTGTCCTGCAGATGGGTCGCGGCATTCGGCCACGTTTTATGGGAACATTTTGAAGAAGCGTGGCCTAAAAGCTTTGGAAGTTAAGGCCAAGGGTCTGCTTGAGGAGTTGAACCTTTGGTTGAAGACCATGCTAGATTGAGCTCCTGAGTTATAACAAACTCTTTTTTCTTCTTCTTTTTTTGGTACCTCCATGTATAAACAATTTTGGTACTACATTTTTGTATCCCCTTCTTTTCACTTAAACCATTTTTTGTTTTTTTGGTAAAAGCTGATGGGAATGTTTGTTTAAGAATTTGATCAAAAGGTTTGTCATTTTGTGAAAATCTTTTGTCAAAGAGTTGTTTTGGGCATGAAAGCCAATTTTGTGGGAAAAAGCATGGTTTTTGATGGCTTGAAAAGTGAAATTTTGGTGGCATGGAAGCCTAGTTTTGTGGCGTAAGAGCCAAAATTTGTTTTGCGGCATGGGAGCCAAAAATTTTGAGATGGCATTAGAGCCAAATTTTTTTTTTTTTTTTTTTTTTGAAGCATGAAAGCCAAAGTTTTTTTTTTTTTTTTTTGTGGCATGAGAGCCAAGGTTTTTTCTGTTTGTGGCATGAGAGCCAAGGTTTTTGGATGGCGTGAAAGCCGATTTTTGGAATGGCATAGGAGCCGAATTTTAAGATGGCATGAAAGCCGAAGTTTTTTTTTTTTTGGTTTTGTTTTGGCATAGGAGCCAGATTTTTGAAAACCAAGTTTTGTTTTGTTGGCTTGAAAGCCGATTTTGGCGTTTATAGCCGAATTTTTTTTGTTTTGGCATTTATAGCCGAATTTGGCGTTTATAGCCGGATTTTGGCATTTATAGCCGTTTTTTTTTTTTTTTTTTTTTTTTGTGGCATTTATAGCCGAATTTGGCGTTTATAGCCGGATTTTGGCGTTATAGCCGATTTTTGGCGTTTATAGCCGGATTTTGGCGTTTATAGCCGATTTTTGGCGTTTATAGCCGGATTTGGTTTTCAGAATGCAGGTATAGACAAAATGTCGCCTCCCCGCTGAGTGGTCTTGCAAGTATCGATGGAATGTCGCTTCCTTGCTCATTCGGTTTGCGAGTATTGATGGAATGTCACTTCCTCGCGGGCTGTGTTTGCGAGTATCGATGGAATGTCGCTTCCTTGCGGATTGGGGTGCAAATATCGACTAAGCGTCGCTTCCCTGCTTTTCCCAAAACTTTTGGTTTTGCGAGTACTGACTTGATGTCGTTTCCCCGTGATTTTTGAAATTTGAGGTTTTCTCGAACCATTTGAAATTTGGGTTGTGGATATCAATTGGAATATTGCGTCTCCACGATTTTGAAATTTTGAGGTTTTGCAAGTATCGAATGGGGTTCGCTTCCTTGTGATTTTTGGGTTTTGGAAGTATCGAATGGGGTTCGCATCCTTCTGACTTTTGGGTTTTGCGAGTATCGACTAAGTGTCGCTTCCCCGCGGTTTCTAAAAAACCGTTTTTTTTTTAAGACACGAGGGTCATAAATTTTGACTTAAAACCATTTTGGTTGTAAAAGCCAGGGTGAAGTAGGGTGAAACTTCCTAAGTCTTGGTTTTTGTTTCAAACCATGAATTTTTGGGTTCAAGGATCGAAAATTTTGGTCAAGTCTGGGAAAAGGCTCCTAAACTTGGATTTTTGGATTTTGATTTTTTTTTTTTTTTGAACAATGAAACGATGAAAGTAAGCATTGTTTTGAGAGATCTTTTTTTTGGAAACTTCAACATAAAGATGAAAATCTCAAAAGGGGTGGGTTTGACGAGCAAGTACCTTGGAAATAGGCTTTGGCCGTGTAGATATCGCTCTGACCCGTTTGAGGAAGTCTTCAAGGGTAGTACCGCTTCAAGAACTTGCCGTTGATGGGCAGCATACATCTGTCTCCTTCCATGTTTAGAAGAGCGTATGCGCCGTCGGAGAAGACTTCGTCGATGACGAAGGGTCCCTCCCATTTTGGTTCAAATTTGCCTTTGGATTTGTGGGCAAAGACTATGGGTCTTTTTACTGCAAGAACCAAGTCACCCTTTTTGTAGGCGCGTTGCCTGACCTTCTTGTCGAAAGATCCTGCCATGCATGCTTGGTACAACTCAATGCTTTTCAGAGCTTCGAGTCGTCTTTCATCGAGATTATCCAGCTCTTGGAGTCTCAATTTGACATTGCTTTCTTGCGTCATGTCATTTTGCAAAGATACCCTTAAGGAAGGAATTTGTACTTCCAAAGGGACAACAGCTTCACATCCATAGACCGAAGAGAATGGTGTGCTATGGGTTGGTCCTCGAACGGTGGTTCGATAGGCCCACAAAGATTCTGGTAGTTTGTCGCCCCAGTCTCTTTTATGACTAGAGACCATTTTCTTGAGAATTTTGCAGAGTGTCTTGTTGAAGGCTTCTGCTAGTCCGTTCGCTGCTGGATTATATGGAGTCGAAGGACAACTTTGGATTTTGTACTTGTCGCAGAACCTGTAGAATCTGTGATACCGGAATTGTGGTCCGTTATCATGGACGAATCTTTTAGGTATGCCGAAGCGACAAATAATGTTGGTGCTCAAGAATTGAAGGATTGATGAGGTCTTCATTTCGCTGAGCGCAAATGCTTCTGACCACTTGGAGAAATAATCCGTAGCAGCGAAGATGAAGCGATGACCTTTGCTTGATGGGGGAGAGATAGGACCTATGATGTCCATATCCTAGGCTTTGAAAGGCCATGAGATTGCTGTTGGATGTAGCCATTCTGGAGGCATGTGGATATAATCTCCGTGAATCTGGCATTTTTGGCAGTGCTTGCAAATTGTATTGCATCAGCTACCATGGTAGGCCGATAGTAACCTAGCCTTTTTATCTGGTTGTAAAGCTTAGGACCAGCCTGATGGGCTCCACAAAGACCAACATGTACTTCTTTGAGAGTTTCCTTAGCCTCTTGTTGTGACAAGCAACGTAGGAGTACTCCGTTGAAGGATTTTCTATAAAGTGTTTTTGAAGGTATATCCAAATGAAAGTTAGGGGCTCGTCTTTGGATGCTTACCCGATCTTTTGGATCTTCAGGTAGGATTTCGAACATGATGTAATCAATGAACGGGTCTCTCCAGTCGCCAATCGGAGGTTTGAGGATGGACATCCGACTTCCAATCACTTGGTGGCATTCAGCAACTGCTTGGTGTGTGTTGAGAGGAGGGAGAATCCTTCTTTGACACACTGTGACTTGTATGTTTTCCCCTTTTTTGATTGCCATGGATGCGGCGAGTCTAGCCAGGGCATCTGCACGGATGTTTTCACCTCTGAGGATGTGGGTGATGTGACAGATGTTGAATTTTTTTTGTCGAAGCAACTACGCCTTGTTGTAGTAAGGTAGCAAATCAGGCTTCCTGACTTCATATTTCTGATTCATCTGGTTGACGATCAGTTGAGAGTCCCCAAAAGCTTCCAACATGGTGATGCCGGATTCGAGGGTGAGTTCCAATCCTACAATCAGGGCTTGGTACTCAGCTGCATTATTTGAACATAGTTCCAGTAGCGAGAAGGCGTGTGGAATCATGTATTTGTCGGGGTTGACAAAGAGGATGCCGATTCCCGATATTTGCTTTCCTTTTTCATTTGTCCTGGTTGCACCGTCAAAGTACATGTCCCAGGAAGTATTTGATAAAGAAGTTTCCACGTTGTAGACAAATTCGTCTGGGAGATCATCCCTGAGTGGAGAATCATTAGGCAATGGATGCTCTGCGAGGAAGTCTGCCAGAGCTTGGCCTTTGATTGCTTTTTGTAGTATATAACTAATATCAAACTGTGATAAAAGGATGGACCATTTTGCCAGTCGGGCATTGAGAGAACCTGCTTTTGTGACAAGGACCTTTAAGAGGTTGATCCTCGAAATCAGGTAGACTGTGTTTGACAGCAGATAGAGACGTAGCTTTTGTACGGCAAACATGACTGCAAGGCATTCTTTTTTGACTGGGGAGTAGCGATGCTCTGCACCTACCAACATGCGCCTATGGTAATATAGAGCAACTTCTTTTCCATCGTCGTTTTCTTATGCGAGCAGAGCACCCAAAGAGTGGCCGAGAGCTCTTGTGTACAAGATAAATGGTTTTCCAGTTGTGGGGGCAGCCAGCACTGGAGGTTTGGTGAGGTATGCTTTGATGTCTTGAAATGCATTTTCACATTCAGCATCCCAGACAAAGTCTACGCCTTTCTTCATCAGGCGAGAGAATGGACGACACTTCCCTGATAGATTGGAGATGAACCATCGAATGTACGCCAACCTTCCATGAAGCCCTTTTAATTCTCTTAGGATTCTTGGAGATGGCATTTCCAGGATAGCCTTGACTTTAGTGGGGTCAAGTTCTATTCCAGCTTTCCGTACTATGAATCTGAGAAACTTACCCAATGAGACACCGAAGAAGCACTTTAGTGGATTCATCCGCAATTTGTGTTTGCGTAGTCGGAGGAAGATTTCTCGAAGATGTCGAGATGGTCTTCTTTTCTTTTACTTTTGATGGCGAGGTCGTCAACATAGCATTCGACCGTCTTGTGCTGCATATCTTGGAATATTTTCATCATAGCCCTCTGATATGTTGCACCTGCATTTTTCAGACCAAATGGCATGACAGTGTAGCAATACACTCCAAATGGTGTGCGAAATGACGCATGCCTTTCATTTTCAGGATGCATCTTTATCTGATTGTAGCCAGAGAATCCATCCATGAATGTCATTCGCTCGAATCCATAGGTGTTGTCAATCATCACCTCTCGTATGGGGAGCGGGAATTCATCTTTAGGACATGCATTATTCAGGTCTCTGTAGTCAATACAGACCATTATCTGCCCATTTTTCTTTGTCACAGGGATGATGTTGGCCAACCATTCAGGATGCTGTTCCTCGCGGATGAAGCCAACGTTGAACTTCTTGTTCAATTTTGTCCATCACGTCGGGACGGAATCTTCTTTGGCCTTGTTTGACAGGCTTGATTTCTTTTTGCAAGTTGAGCTTGTGGACTGCTACTTTGGGATCCAAGCCAGGCATTTCAGCATAAGATCATGCAAAGCAATCAACGAACTAGCGAAGAAAAGGGATATACTCGGGTAACTCATCATCCTTTATATTCTTGCTTATGAATACAGGACGTGGGTTTTCAGGTGTTCCCAAGTTTATCTTTTGAACAGGGTCTTCTGTCGGAAGGTTTGAAGGTGGTTCCCCCACAGTATTTTCGGAGGCTTCCAACTCAACAAGACCTTCTGGAGTGCCAGAGAAATTTTCAGACTGAGGCTCTGTTTCTGTCCATGGATCTTCTTAATCAGTGTCCTTCTCAAGGCTCGCAATGAGATGGTCCCAATCATTTGCTGGAATTGGGTTGAAGTAGGGTATTTCTTTTGGAGACGATGATTCTTCTGGGTCAGAGAACCGCTCGTCTGTGTCATCGGGCAATTCCTCTTTATCATCAGAGAAATTATAGCAATTGGTGGAGCTTTCTAGATTTTTGACGAATAACTCCTCAAAGAGATATCCAGGGATATCGATGTCTTCATGAGATGTTGAGGCTTGGTCGGTAAAGCGATTTTGTAGCCATGGTGTCAACTGTCTCATAGGAGTGGTAGGATCATACCCCAACCCATATGAAGACTTGCCTTTGTGAAAGTGGATTTTCCAATCTTCTGGTTGACTTTTGGTCAGGGAGGGTTCCAATGGTGCGAGAATACCACGGCCATCTCCCAAACTAGTCAGATTTTGAGCGTCGTAGCCCATTTTCTTCATGATAGCTTGTGCCATCAGACTATACAGGGATAGCTGAGGCATACCTTCGTTTTGGAAAGGTTCAAGCAAAGAGTTCAATGGAGATGCTCCCGATCTATGGAAGAAGATTGCTTTTTCTTTTGGCGAAGTTGCCGGAATAACAAAGGAAGCCGACGTAGGGTCTTCTATGTCAGCAACTGTCTCAATGGATTGAGAGGGGGCTGATCTCGCTAAGTATCAGCTTGGCTTGATGCTGTGTCATCTTCTGACTCTGACTCCGAGTCTGTGTCATGCATAATAGACACAAAGTAGACAGTGAACTTGCCCCCAGCCTTTGGTTTTGTCTTTTTTACTTTGGTAGTGATTACCAAAGGCTTTGGAGATTTGAAGGAGACGACGAAGGGAGCTTGACCACTTACTTCGAGTTTGGTGGAGGGTTTGTTTACCGCCGGTGATTGCTGAGGAGCCTTGCCTTTATCTTTCTGGAGACTGTCGGCAAAGTGAATTATTTTTTCCTCCTGTTCTTCTTTTCTATCTTTATACATTTGAGCATCTGCAAAATGGACATCTCTGCCTTTGAAGGGCTTTTTGTCTGCAAACACTCGATGTATCAAGACATCGTTGTCAACGAACTTGATGCACCGATGTAGAGTTGAAGGGACGACACCATTGTCATGTATACAGGGGCGTCCAAGGAGTATATTGTAACATGAAGGGGTCCTTATTGCATACACAGTGACTTTAGAAATAAGATCACCAATTTGCAATTTGAACCTGATTTTGCCGATAGGCCTTTGAGCGCTGCCGTCATATCCGAAGATGGATATAGACGTGTGACTCAGCTTGCTAGGTGGGATGCCCAGCTCTTCGAGTGCTGAAGTAGAAATAAGGTTGAGTGCAGACCCTGGATCGATCTGAACTCTGTGTACTGGCATTTCTTTGACGTACCAGTAAAGTTCAAGGGTCGGTTGTACTTTGTCTCGCCTAGCAGGAGGTCGTCCTTGTCGAAGGCAATTGTTGCACTTTCTGCTTTTTGTACTGAGAGGCATTCATTGCTTGATCCCTCAGTTTTCTTCTTTTCTCCCTTTGGGGGAGTATTTGATTTTTTGACCCTGTAGTCTATTTCAATTTGTAGGACTTGTGGTGTGTGTTTGTCGACATCTGCATTCGGCCTTTGTAATTCTGAAATGAGACTATCACGAGTTTGTGGAGACATTCGTAATAAGTCAAGGATGTGCAGACGTTCAGGTATGTGTTTGAAGTGCTCAATCAAGTCGTACTTGAAAGCCTCCTTCAGGTCTGCATTTTCATTATTATTGCCACTTGGGGCGCTTACAACTTGATTTCCCGCAGGATTTACATAAGAAGAAGAAGGTTGGTTGTAATTTTTGTGGTAATCCCGGCCAGAACGGGTACCACTACCAACTTCAAGAGCTTCTAGAGAAGGGTCTTCTTTTGGAAGATCACTCTCAGGATCAAAGGGTTGATCCTTTGCTGAAGAAGTCTCTGTAACAGCATTGGTGTCTTCAGTAATTGTGTTGCACGGAGCAATTTCCGGGAACAAGTCCTGAACAACATCCGACAACCTTTCTGTATTAGTCCAGACATCGTCTATGAGATCGGGCATCTGGGACCAATCGACTGGGCTTTCAATGAAGAAGATTTCATTGGCAGGAGTTTCTTTAAGATGATCAATCGGGAGAGGCTTGAGTGCCGATGTCACAGCTTCAGGAGACGAGGGCTGAGAGGATGATATCTCAGTGGAAGTCACCTGAAAAGATGTAGCTCCAGATGATACATTACCGGTTTGGGTGTACGTGTCTTCGGAAGCTTCAGAGGCACTATCGTCCTGAGCTATCGCATTGCAGGTCATCCGGACAGGAGATTCCCCCAGTGCAGACTGTTGGGAATCGGACTCATCCTCAGATGTAAGAGTATCATAGATCCAATTGTTTTCTCCATTTTCAGGAGTAAGTTCCCGTTGATTTTCAGGGAATTCTGGTTCTGGATCATGACGAAGATCATTGATGCGATTCTGCTCCTGCTCTATAGCAGGATGTTGCAAGATTCTTTCATATTCCTCAAGATCAAGCATAGCAACCAAATCTTCTTCGTCATCTGCTCCTTGTGGTTTCGCCCATCTTGGGTTCCACCGGAACATTGGTTGGTGCTGGATCGACAACATTTTCTTAAACAGGGTCCTGGCCTTCTTTGTCATCGGACCAGGTTCCTTGTGGCTGTAATGGGTTATACCAGATTACTGGCATAAGATGAGACTCGGGAATCCATTCCTCGTCGGAGAGGTATTCTCCTGTTTCAAGGGATTATTCCCACTCATCGATATCACTGGCAGTATCACTGGACTCGTATCCATTCATGGAGAATCCAACTACCAAGTTGCAAGAGTATGAGACATAGAGATTAGAACACTGGGTTCTTTGTTTCTCAAGTCCCTTTTGTCGATATGCTGCACGGCGATGCATACGACGAGCAATCTGAGCTTCAGTCGGCTCTGGCGATGAGGGATGTAGTCCCTTGTGCGCAACAGCCGAGTTTGTCTTCTTTGAAGCTTGGCAAGGACAGAATCTGGACGCGGTCCTTTGTCTGTCGCAGTGAAGATTTGAATTTTGCGAGCTCGGCCCCTGTTGAGATGAAGGGTCGACTCGCAGGAGTGCAGGCTTCAGCATGTTTTTGCGTAGGCCTAACAATGCATGATTTGATTTTGGGCTTGTAGGAGCAAGCCGGCTCATGATGATTTTGTTTGTTTTTTGGGTGGAGGGTAGGTTTCTCCTCTTTCATGTAAGAGAGAGGGTAGAATCGATTCTCCTTGAGAGGGGCCAGGTATGCTGGCCTTGTAGATGTTCGGGACCTCCGTTGCTTTGGTGAAGATCTCGGGGACCAGGTTTTGGGGTAAACCTGGTTTCTTGTGGGTTGAGGCTTTGTGGGAGCGCCACGAGCTTCAGGCTTCTTGTTGTTCGCCCTTGGTGCCATGTTAGTGACACGTTGCGGGGTGATTTTCTGCTTCTTGGCAGGTACAGTGTCTTCTGCGGGGAGTGGGAATGGTCTCAACTACCCGAAGACGATGGTCCGGGAAGTTGAAGTTGACCCAGTGTTTGGAGAGTTGTCGAGGGAGATGACGCTTCGACAACTGGCAGGGCGCTTATACTTGTTTTGCTTGTCATGAAGCATAAGCTGGTACTTGTTCTCATCGAAAGTGATGGTTAATGAAGATGCCATTGTTAGTTTTGGAAAATTTCTGAAACAAGACCAAATCCATTAGTAATCACAAGAATATGGTGATCATAAATGGAGAACAACTATGGTTTTATCTTTTCAAATCACTTGAGGGGACATGGCCCAACCCAAGGACGATGAAGAAGGCAAAAAGCCATAGAGGATACAATTGTTCTAAAATGCAAGTATGGTAGGCTCAGAGTGATTGTTCCAGTGACTGTTAGAAGCAATTGTAGACCTTAATTCTAATTACGGAGAACCAGGGCTCACTCGAGGTAAAATGATATAAGGTTGGAGATACAAATGTGTCGGTCGCGAATACAGTAGACCCGAAAGGGCGTACTAGCACCGCTAGGCACAAATGTTACAAATCGCATCCTTGTGAAGGACCTGAGATGGGATTTTTTTTTTAAAAAGGGTCAAATTTGGGTTCATAAAGGAGAGCAACTGGTATTCCAATCCAAACCACAACTCAACATTTCTGCGAGCGTTAAATCCGAAAGAGAAAGGGACCAGAATTTCTCAAATGTGAATCCAGTATTGACGGAATTTTTTTTTTCTTTTTCTTTGAAAGGTCAAGATTTAATTCATCAAAGAGAGCAAATGGTATTCCAATCCAAACCACAACTCAACATTTCTGCGAGCGTTAAATCTGAAAGAGAAAGGATGGCCCAATCCCCGATATGAACGATAGCTGCAAACATTTCTGTGAGCTATCAAGTTCAAAGAGGAGAGGATCAAAATTTCTCAAAGTTGAATCTTGAGAAAGAGGAGAGGATCAAAATTTCTCAAAGTTGAATCTTGAGAAAGAGAGATCAATTTTTTTTTGAAAGAATTTGAAATGAAGGTGTTTTTTTTCTTGAAATCCCAATTGGACTCATTAAAGAGAAAAGATGGCCCAATCCCCGATATGAACGATAGCTGCGAACATTTCTGTGAGCTATCAAGTTCGAAGAGGGAAAGATCAAAATTTCTCAAAGTTGAGTTTTTAAGAAAAAGAGATCAGATTTGTTTTTTTTTTTTTTTTTTTTTTTGAAGTGAGAAAGAACAATTGAAATCCCATCTCATGTTTTTTTTTTTTAGATGCAAAATGCAACATAGGCCACCAATTAGAAAGGAGCCAAGGGATCAAAGCATCACGTTCTCAAGTCAACGTGTCCCACCGGGTATGCCAACTTGATGGACCCTCAGGAATCTTCCGTCCTTTCCTTCCGCACCCAGGGGGCTGACCTGGGTCTCGGTGGAGGAGGGAAAATCGCGGGTATCAACATTTTTTGTACGGGTATGCCAGATTTACTTTCTACTTGGAATTTGGAATGGTGATGATCCAGAGATTTACCTTCACAAGTGGAAAGGAAATCAATCATTTTTTCTAACTTTTCAAATTGCATAAATATTAAGAAAATAGACAAGTTTGTTTTTTGAGAATGCCGTAGGAGGCGTTTTTGTTTGTTTGCCGTGAAAGGCGATTTTACAAAACTCATCAAATATGAAAGACAAGAATTGTGATTTCTTTTTTTTTTTTTTTTGTCTCTTTAAGAAATACAAACTACAATTGAAAAGTAAGAAAAATGATCTAACTTCTCAGGAGATTGTGGGGACACGTTAAGATCGACGGTCGCAAGTCATGTATGGACTTCGCCATCGTCCTTCAAATGGGAACGGTTAATGCTTTGATTCTTCGGCTTGGCTCCTAACCTCAGTTTTTTAAAGGACAAGGACCAAGAGGAGGTCCTATATCCAATGAAAAACCAAGTAAACGGGCTGGAAGCCGCGTTTAGGCCATGTTGGAGAAGGAGGGGACCTTGGGGGGATGGCCCCCCAAGGGTCGTTGATCACCTTGTGGTGCTTCTTGCAGCAGAGCAGTAGGACTTCGTCTGGATTTCTTTGGGAGAAATGCAGAATTTCAAGTCGATGTGTGTATCGATTTGCCGATGGATGTCTCTCTCTTAGAAATGGATCTCCTTTTATAGGCCTTTGATAGCCATGAGGTGATTATGAGCATTGATAGCCATGATGAGAGAATTGATGAGGAGTTACAAGTTGATTTTGTAACTCCTTTTTCATGGCTTGTGATTGGCCGATGAAGGTAGTGGGCATTTAATTCCCTTTAAGCTTCATGATGATGGGAGTTTCATGGGTTAAATGCCATGATTGCTTGGATTTGTAACTCCCAAATGCTTGAATCTGATTAGGCCGTTCAAAATAATGAGTTAATGACCGCATTAAGCTGTCATAAACGGGTCAATTAACGTCATTAAGTGGTTGCCAAGGCATGTGAAGAGTCGCGGGCCGCACTGCGCCTTTTGAAATTCTTCTTGCGATCATTACAGGTGGATCCACGCATTGTTTGATGTCGGATTGCAGTGCAATCTCAGATATTGATTGATGTTGGTGGGCCGGTGACATCTGTCTTGTCGATTTCATGATCGGTCGGACAGAAAGTATACTTTCTTGGTCAGCCGGTTGGAGATCTTGAGGCGATCGGTGATGATTTCATGCTTTTGATGGCGGATCCGAGATGTCAGCGAAGATCAGTCGTTTTCAAGCATCAAACATTGGATTTTCAGAAAATCACAGAGGTAAGAATGCTTGAAACGTGAAGGGGATCGAAAAACGGGTAATTTGGTGCAAAATCCGGCGACCTGGATTTGCAGGGTCGCCGGCGACCATAGGGCTTTGGCCCGTTTGGTCGCCGAGCGTCGTTTTCGGCCGTTTTTCGTCTTTTTCGTTCCTTTTTTCTTCTGTATTTTTCTCGACATTTTTTCCTCAATTATTGAGTTAATTTTCTTGGAGAAATCTTGACGAGAACCTGCGCGAAATCGGAGCACAAAGTTTCCCATTTTTCGGGAAAGCCGAAGACTTTGTAGCCGATTTTCCGTGAAGAGTCGAAACTAGGTCAAACGATGTCGAAATGACCTGAAAATTGAGGTGAAGCTTCTTGAGCAGTGGATAGGACCAACCATGAGCTTTTATTTGAGTTTTGAAGCCGTTTGGGGTCCCATCGATGCTTGACTTGATTTTGCTGCGGGGAAAATGCCGAGCTTTGATATGTGGTCAAACGATGTCCGATTAACCTAAAATTTGACGAGGAGCCTATTGGAGTCATTTTGAGACGTTCCATCAGCTCTGTTTTGGATGCCATGGTCCCAGGTTGCTCCGCCGCCGATAGGCTTGATTTTCTCTCGGAGCATCGAAACCTGGTCAAACGCTGTCGGAATGACCTGAAATTCGACGTGCAGCCTTTTGGAAGCATGTTGAAGCCATTCATGTACTTTGTTTCATGAGTGATGACTTCAGTGGTTCCCGCCGCCGGGAGGCTTGATTTTGCTGCTCGAGCGGTGATGGAGGGTCAAACATTGTCGGTTTGACTTGAAATTTGGCATGGAGCCCTTTGAAGACATTCTGGAGTCATTCGTAGGCTCTGATCGAAGTTTTAGTGTCTTCGATGATGTCGCTGCCGGGAGCGCTTGTTTAGCTATCGGAGTAGTGAAGTTAGGCCAAACGATGTCGGAATGGCCTGAAACCTCAGGTGTACCCCTCTTTTGGCTGTCTTGAAGGATCTTTCAGTTTTTGTCTGATTCTGACAAAATCTGATGCTTGAAGTAGCCTTGCCTATTTTTAGCAGGATGCAGCTTCACGAGGCTTTTTGATGTTGAGGAGACATAGTGATTTTTTTTTGTGTCAACAATACAAAGGAGTGAGATCTTTTATGGGTCAACTATCTTAGTGAATTGGATAACTACATTACGTGTATAGTGGATATTAGTTTATTGACGGAATTCACGTCCTGTAATAGGGATTGATGATATCCCCTTGATGAAGCTTTTAAGTTTTGATTATGTCAAACCCTGCAGGTAGACTTTGTGTTCAACATATCAAATAAGTTAAGTGTAAGGTCTAAAGGAATTAAAAAGATATCGATTAAATATAGATGTCAGTAATTATTTAATCGATGGATATCTGAAATCTTAACGTGGGGAGATAAATAAGCATTTAATAACAAGAAGCTCGAAATATAATTTTGAGAATAAGGACTGGAGTGCAATGACAATTCTTTAGTGGACTAAATTGTAATTTATGGAACTAGGATTTTAATTTGGGTCGAATTTGGGTTTCCTGTTTCCATAAGGAGCCTATCCTTATTTGCTTCTTAAGGTCCCTATTGTAGCATATAAAATGCGTTACTGCTCTCTAGGTTAACTACTAGAAAAAGAAGAGAGAAATCTCAGTTTTGAGAGAGCAATGAGACTTTGCAGAAGAGGCCCACTCCCTGGTGCGAGTTCAAGCATATAGGAATACAGTAGAAGACTTTGAGGTTTTCGAGTTGCTGTAAGTTTGAGATCAAATCAAAGAGATCTCGCAGGTATGATTTTAATCATAGTCGTCCATAATAATTTCCACAGTGATCTATATGCAATATCTAGAGATCCTGGTTTTTACTTGTTTCTAACACTCTCTACAATTGCTCTCAATTACATGAATAGTTTAAGCAAAGAGGATGAGGCTCTCCTTGCTTGTGTATTTAATGCCTAGAGCTCCCTTCCTTATATAAAAACATTTGCCTTGCTCTCTTTTTGTTTCTTTCCAATGTGGGACTTCACAAGAACGGAAAAATGAACATATGAATGTGATTCCCGTGTTAGAATACAGTTCCCAGATTAATGTGCGATTTTGACCCCTAAAACGTCTAAATTGGGAAAAATGTTGTGAAATATGATTTGTAGATCTTAGGACAAGCTTTGCAATACTTTTAAGATCACCTCAATCGGACACCCGAATAAAAAGATATGGTCAAAATACCAACCCAGGTCTTTTATTCTTCTTCTTATTATTGGCCTAACTTTGTCATTTTTTCATCTAATTGCCTTCTGAACTTACCCTTACTCTCTTTAACTCTTGCATCTCAACTTTAATTTTCAAATTAACCTTCAATTAACACCTACAAAGAGAAATTAATATAATTGAGAGTATTTTCAAACATATTTTGTATGGAAGCCATTGGAACTCATATAAATGCATACAAATGGGCCATCTATAATGGAAAAATATGAGGCCAGCATGATGTGGAGAAAAAAATATGATTTTTATGCTAAAAATAGTGTTTTGAGTTCTTTTATCTTTGAAAACTCATAAAATAATGCTATAAAAGTGTAACTTTTGTGAACTCGTCACATACCCATTTATGAAATGACGGAATTGGACATCGCTAATGGTTTTTAAAGTCTTCCAATTTCTCTGGACACTACGTACCAATGAAAAATGTTGATTTTCCCTCCATTTTTTCTTCTCCTTCTCTCTTCCTCTTCCAATTTCTCCTCCGCTCTCTTCCTTTTCCATCATCAATTCTTTTTTTCTTTCCCTTCCATTCCCTTTGCATTCATCTCCAAAAGAGACGATTTATGAGTTTTTCAGGGCTGAAGAGACGCCACTAAGTTTATTTTCAGCGTCTATTCTAACTGTTTCGTCTCGATCTGTTCGGACATACAGGGTCAAACACTAGTGCAACTATTTGGCCCTGAGTGACCGAACATAAACCACTTGTTCGGCAAATCATGTCCCTTCTGAAGAATCAGTCCTGTGATGCTTTGCAAATCCGCGACAAGCTACATTAAAAAATCATACAAATAATAAATCAGTGCTTTGTTAGTGTAATTGACCAAAATTTAGCATGAATAAGATAATTGGTACCACTAACCATACCAGTTGAGGGTTTATGGTGGAGCCACCTTGAGAGTTCTGCACGTGTGAGGTCGAGCATGGACGTCCGATTTGGGTTCTGGATAAGCGGGTGAGACACCCGTGCATACCAATCCATGTACCAAGGTACATAGTCCCATTGTTGAGCCACTGGCACACCACGATTTAGAAGAGATAGTAAATTATGGACACATGCTCGGTTTAGGTACTGGTATGTAATCAGATATTGGTTTACGGTGGACTCATGCGAGGTGCGCACCGAAGCAAGTGGTGTGGAAGGAATCGTATGTACCCTACCGAACTGCCTCAGCACTCTGTCGGGATGGTATGGCTCGACAATGTCCATGGCAACCATTATAGACATCAACCTCATGGAATGGACGATCACCCCTCTGATGATAATACGCATCCCACACTACTTGCACAATGTAGAATAGATGCATTAAATAGATTTCTATTTAACAAATACTGTTAACATATAGAGTACCCCTAAACAATAAAAGAGGCTATCATATTACCTCATGAGGTCTTAGCCTATCAAGAGCCTCCCGACGTACATGTAAAAGAGACATGTTTCCTTCAGTCTCCCTTTGTGGTATCCATCGAAGCACCCGAGGATGATGAGTCATGTACTCGATGTGGAGAATAGGTCTGAATTGCTTGAAATGCTCGTATATCCAGGTCTCTAGAAGCGTTAAATAACCACCTATCTGCTTGATGGAAATTTGGGGACATAGGTATGCCAAGGTAGCAGCTCTCCAGCATATGTATCTACCCAATCCAAGTCCGTCAGCAATTGCAGATGCAGGTCTTGTCAGCAAACAATGTGCTGCCCAATCTATACAACAGGTATGCTCTAGTAGCATGCTTGATTCTGTCCTCTGGGTCCGCATTAGACACCTATCCAAAAATGGCCTTTAGCCACTCCAACTTGACCGACGTATCCTGAGCACTACAAAGCTCATATTGTGCATCCTCAAGTGAGATGCCCATTTGTAAGCTCACTAGGTCCATAGTCGCATCAGGTGACGGTAGATCGGTCGATATTGATCTACTAGTCAGTGGAATCCCGAGAATGGTGCCCATATCGTCTAATGTGATCGTCATCTCACCAAAGGGCATGTGAAATATGTTCGTCTCGGGCTGCCACCTCTCAACAAAAGCCGATAAGAGCCGCTTGTTGATGTATTTATATGATGAAGTAATGAGTGGAGACAGCCCTAACCAGATGACCAAATCTCTAAAAATGGTGTTAGGCACACACCATTGTGACCGGTTGGCTAATGTCGGAGTTTTCCGCCATGGTTGATGCACTTCAATGCCTGGAGCACTCGTAGTGCACATGTCCATATATTAGTTGAATCACTGCAATTAGTACACGGGAACATATAAGTATTAAATTCACTGCAATTATATATGAATACCTCTTCTTTCCAAACGGCAGCAATGATGTGGTTCCCGAAACTCGGTAGCAAGTTAAAATCGACTGGACCCACAGGAAATGGTCTAATGTCATGTGCATCATCGTCTCTAGCTTTGATGTCTGCTGCATCATCAGGTTGGCCATGCTCATCTATAGCCGCAGCTTCTTCCTCTGCCTCTTCCGAAACCTCAAGCTCCTCATGCGGCTCAGCTGCCACGGCTTGACGTCGTCCCGCTTTGCGTAGTCGAGAACGTCCCAGCCTGTCCATGACTAATTGGAAAGAAGAGAAGATATAACTGTCAGCCAAAAATAAAAACATAGTCGCAAAAGGTGAAAGAAAATACAGAAAAAATGGTTTTGTTCGGTTTGCCCTGACAGATCGAACAAAATGAACCTTGTTTGGGTGTACCCTACAGAACATGGTACATGTTGTTCGGTTACAGATAGCCGAGCATGATGCATATCGTTTGAACGATAACCATTCTGTTTGGACTTTCAGGTCCGAATAGTTCCAAAAAAAACCCTATGCCAGCGAAAGATTGAGGAGGGAGGGAGTGAATGGTCCCTTTAAACATCTTAACCTTTCTAGAATGCATTGAAGCTGAACATCTAATGAAATGAGAAATGATAAATAGAGAGAAGCATTACCCAATGAATCATTTTATTGTTCGACTTTACGAAGGAGACAAGTTTTGGATCCTCGACAAGTTTGGAAAACGAGAATGGGAGGGAAGGAGGGAGGGAGAAGAAGAAGAAATAGGAGGGAAGGTTGTACGCCTTCTAGTTGGTTTTTTTTGTTCTCGTCGGTGCTTTAAACCATGAATGGGAGGGAAGGAGGGAAGGAACGAGGGTCGTGCACCAAGCAAGGGTTTGGGCAAACGAGGAAGAGGAAGAACTGCACGGTGCAAAAATCGATGGTTGAAGGATATGTACACAGTAAAGATGTGTATCGAGCAACTATGGATGTGGAAATAGCAGCTCCCTATTGAATTGGGAGAATTTCAAATAAGGCCTTAAGTTTTTCCTTATTTTAAAAAAGGACACAGCTTTTAAAACATGTCAAAAGTAGTCCCTCAGCTTTCCAATAAGTTTTCAATTAAGGACATTTGTCCATTTAAAGCTATTTTCTGGGAAGATTTCCCTTCAATTTTTTTGAAACTACCCAACTTGCCCTTCATTTAAAGTCATGGCATTGTTTTGGTGTCCTCATGATGACCGAGGACAACAAGCATCCCCATCATGTTAGTTACATGTAGTGGTTGTCGGAACCATGTCATGACTTTAAATGAAGAGTGATTTGAGTATTTTTTTTATAAAAATTGAGGGCAAAAGTTACCAAAAAAAAACTTTAAATAGACGAAGATCCTTAATTGAGAACTTTCTAAAAAACTTAGGGACTAATTTGAAAAGTTTTAAAACTTGTGTCCTTTTCTAAAATTGTCGCGACCCCGGACCGGGACCCGGGCCCGCGACTGCGCGGCGGCGGCAGCATTAACCAACACAAGACACACCGCCGCTGTTTTGATCTTTTTTCCCACAGGTTTCCGCGGTGAGGATCCCATGACACGGGTCGAGCTCACACGAATAGATATGCGGAAGCGTGTAGCAAAACAATTCATACAAATCTTAAATGATAAGATACAAGACAAATATTTAACATCGAGACAAGGTATCAAAAGAGAATGTCATCCAAGCATTCCTAGCATGAATAAAGTTTAACATTTAGACAAAGTGTTTTACTTGCAAGTTACACAACCCCCAAGAGGCCAACAAAGGCCAATACAACATATGGAATCCCAACAAGAACAACCCGACAAAACCCGAGCTAGGTGAAACGAGAATCACGATCCCGACCGGCGTCTAGATGACGTCGTTGGGCTGCCACTCGAGTGCTGGGGGTGGCTCAACAGCCTCCTCCGGGCACTCCTCGTCACGCGCGAAACCACCGGCACCTGGACACCAAAATACAAGCATCAAACACGACGGTTTGGCAAATAAACAATTTAGACATGAATAATTGGAATAATGCTAAAACAGTTCAAAGTTTAAATACACGTTTCAATGCTTACGAAACTAGCACGAATACATATAATATCATGAAAAGATAAATCCACATGAGCTCATCCTTTCTCCGTCATACATGATGACAAGAGCAAGCACGCAAGACAAGCACGACAAGAAACACGATCCCACGCCACACAAGGTAGACGGGGTATCCGGCCGCGGAACCGGACCACGAACACGCACGATGTGCCATTCAAGACACGACTAGTCTGCAGACAGTCCACGAGTTTAAGGACCCCCAGGTAGTGGATCAAGCTAAAAGGGCGGTCCAAGCTCAGTGAAATTCACTTATATCATGAATGCACAAAACACGGCAATACGCGATCGAAACACGACAAAACAAAAGGGAAATCATTTAACGAGCACGACGTAACAAGACTAGCAAAATAGCATGGTGTTAATGCTTACAAACTTAATAAATGATTCCCTTTTTATTCTTGAAACACATCTTGAAAACGACTTGCACTTGGAAATCAGACGAGAACACGATGGTGCATAAAGCATCATAAACAAAGGTTCAAACATAACTTTATCAAGCATAGGCTAAGACCACATCTTTGACCCTTGTGGAATTGAAAACCAAATGTCGAAATTCAATAAAACTTGGTGTCCCCGAAGGTATATTACATTTTGGAAATTTCAAGTGCACAAGGTCAATAAAAAGGGTCTAAGACCAAGTCTAGTTTTCATTCCTGCAAAATCCTTCAAAACAGTACTTTTTGGTGTGGTTCATGCCTCTCTACCGGTAGAAATTCCGGTAGAAGATGTTCTACCGGTAGAACTTCCGGTTGAAGTGCTTCTACCGGTAGAACTTCCGGTTGAAGCACTTCTACCGGTAGAACTTCCGGTAGAACTGCGGTTCACAGTTTTTCTCAACTCTCTGCCACAATCTGGGCCGTTTCTACCGGTAGAACTTCCGGTAGAACTGCGGTTCACAGTTTTTTTCTCACTCTCTGCCGAAATCTTGGCCATTTCTACCGGTAGAACTTCCGGTAGAACTTGGGGTTTTTAATTTCCTCAACTCTCTGTCATAATTTGAGCCCTTTCTACCGGTAGAACTTCCGGTTGAAATACCCCTACCGGTAGAACTTCGGAATTTCAATTTTTTTTCCACACTTCATTCACTTCTTCACTTCCACATTTTCACCACCTGCACTCCCCAAGCCTACATGCTTCCAAGGGATGATTTTCACACCAAATCCATTCACATTTCATTCAAAACATCAAAATCATAAACCCATTTACATTCAAAACATAAATCTAATAACTTGCAAACCATTCCATTGAAAACATACTTCCATTGAAGATGAAACCCCTACATTAGATAGAGAAATTAGGGCTCTTGCTTAACAAGATTAAAACAAGCTAAAAGAGATTAATGACATGCAAGAAAGATAGCTTGATAATAAACAACATTTCCAAAAGTAAAAATGCCCAAAAACTCAACATGCACTAGGGAAAACTAAAAGGTTTACTTGCCTCTAACCCAAGCCAAGCCAAAGCTTCACAACTCAACAAGAAAGGGGTGCTCCACGAGATCTACACAAAACCCCCAAAATGGAGCATACAAAAATCAACATTTTTGGCCATCGCAAATCCCCATTTCGAAAATGGGTTTGAAAACCATGAAAACAAGCTCTAGGTGAGCTAAAGAACATCAAATGGAAAGAATGAAGAAGGACACCAACCTTGAGCTAGCCAAACAAGAAGAATAAGGCTTGAAGATGATGAATAGTGGGGAGGTTTGGCTCCCAAAAACGTCCAGCTGTAGCTTGAGAAGAGAGGAAGAGAATGGTGGTCTTGGATCGAAAAATGGAGCCTTCTAGCTAGATGATTTCAAAGGAAGAAGATCAAGAAGAAGCTTGCTTCACCTCTCCACTCTAGGGCAAAACGTTGCAGGATTTGGGAAAAGGGCAAATGAAGGAGAAAGAGAGTATATATAGTGTCTGGAGGTGGGTCCCTTTAGCAGTGAAACTTGGGACGCCTGGAACATGGTCTTGTGGACCCCGGATGGAATCGACGAAGAAGAACAAAACGATCGTCGAAAAATCTAGTTTCGGAAAAGTATTATTTTGACATAGTTTTGCGACTTCGAAAAGTGTGCCCAGATTTACATGCAAAGACAGATTTACCCTATTGGGCCAAAACTTGGGCTTCTGGGCCTCAAATGCAAGCAGCTTAAAAACGAAAGTTGCCATAAATAATAAAACCATTCAAGAGAACTAAAAATCACATCCACAACAAAGATCTAGCACAAAAACCCATTCTTACACGTGCACTCAGGGCGTCCCTGAGCGTGTCTGACTCATACTAAACGTCCTCAAAATCCCCAAAGCTATAATCCAGACTAAGTCTAATCACATTCTAACCCAACTAGTACTAAGACTCACTTAAGACTAAACGTTTACTTAATTAGTACTAATCGAGTTGGTCTGGGTCGGGGTCTAACATCCTCCACCCCTTAGGATATTTGGTCCGCCAAATATAAATAATTTTACCTCTGGTAACAGGTGTGGATACTTCTTTTGGACTTGATCTCTCAATTCCCATGTGGCTTCTTCTGGCTCGTGGTTCTCCCAAAGTACCTTGACCCAATGGACAGTCCGATTCCTCAATTCATGCTCTTTGGTGTCGATGATTCTAACCGGTTTCTCCACATACGACGCGTCTTCTCGAATCTCTAAAGGCTCGTGTGGAATAATGTGAGAAGGACTGTGAACATATTTCTTGAGCATGGAGACATGAAAAACATTATGTACCCCGGAGAGTTCCGGCGGTAACGCAAGTCTGTAAGCGACATTTCCAATCTTGCTCAAAATCTCATATGGGCCAATGTATCTGCTAGACAATTTTCCTTTCTTCCCAAATCTTAAAGTGCCTCTGACCGGTGAGACTTTCAAGAAAACCTTGTCACCCACTTCAAATTGCAATTCTCTCCGGCGAGTGTCAGCATAACTTTTCTGTCTGCTTCGAGCGATCTTCAATCGGTCCTGAATCTGCTTAACCTTGTCGCTTGTCTCTCCAACTATCGTCGGTCCATGAAAACTACGCACACCGACTTCTTCCCAACAAACTGGAGTTCTGCACCTCCTACCATATAGTGCCTCGAAAGGTGCCATTCCAATGCTAGAATGGTAGCTATTGTTGTACGCGAACTCACAAAGAGGTAGGTTCTCGTCCCACTGGACCTTGAAATCCAATACACAAGCACGTAGCATATCTTCAAGAGTTTGTATCGTCCGCTCTGACTGACCATCTGTCTGAGGATGATACGCTGTGCTGAACTGAAGTTTGGAACCCATGGATTCAAGAAGGGATTTCCAAAACCTCGAAACAAATCTACTGTCTCTGTCGGAAGTAATGGAGACGGGCTGGCCATGCTTACTAACAATCTCATCGATGAATAGTCTTGCAAGTGGTGCCATATGCATCATGTTCCCAGTCTTCATCGGAAGGAAGTGCGCAGACTTCGTAAGACGATCAACTATAACCCAAATTGCATTGTTTCCTCTCTTGGTATTAGGCAAACCGGAGACAAAATCCATAGTGATGTGCTCCCATTTCCACTCCGGAATCTCCAACGGCTGTAACAACCCAGGAGGCTTCTGGTGTTCTGCCTTGATCATCTGACAAGTTAAGCAACGAGACACAAATGCTGCTATCTCTCTCTTCATATTATTCCACCAAAATCTATTCTTCAAGTTATGGTACATCTTCGTGCTACCCGGATGTATAGAGTATCTAGTATGGTGAGCTTCAATCATAATTTCATTCTTCAAATCGTCAACATTCGGCACGCACAACCGGTCACGAAAATACAACACTCCATCAGAAATTCTGAAATCTGGACGTTCTGCAATCTGATCTACAATCTTGGCCAATTCCGGGTCTTGCAACTGACTATCTTTGATTCTTTGGATGAAGGTAGGCTCAGACACGATCATATTTGCCAACAAAACACTTCTCCTCAAGTGTTGTACCTCCACTCCAAGTTCTTCAAACTGTTGGAGAACACTAACTCCTCTCAAACTCGCCATCACTGCTGACTTTCTACTCAATGCATCTGCTACCACATTCACTTTGCCTGGATGATACTTGATTGGGAAGTCATAATCCTTAATATACTCCATCCACCGTCTCTGCCTCATATTCAATTCCTTCTGTGAAAACAGATATTGCAAACTTCGGTGGTCTGAATGGACTTCAAACTTCGCTCCATAGAGGTAGTGTCGCCACATTTTCAAAGCAAAAACTACTGCCGCTAACTCCAAGTCATGAGTTGCATAGTTTACCTCATGATTCTTCAACTGTCTTGAACCATAGGCAATCACCTTGCCATCTTGCATCAAAACACATCCTAATCCCACGTTGGAAGCATCCGTAAACACAACAAATCCACTGCTGCCCGATGGTAAAGTGAGGATTGGGGCTGTGGTTAACCTCTTCTTCAACTCTTGAAAGCTGCCTTCACACTGATCAGTCCAAACAAAAGGGACATTTTTCCGGGTCAACTTCGTCAATGGAGCTGCAATGGACGAAAATCCTTGAACAAATCTCCGATAATATCCTGCTAACCCCAAAAAGCTTCTAATTTCTGTCACACTGCTAGGCCTCTTCCATTCAATGACTGCTTCTATCTTGGCTGGATCTACTGCTAATCCTTCTCTCGAAATGATGTGACCCAAAAAGGAAACTTGCTCTAGCCAGAATTCACATTTGTTCAACTTAGCATAGAGCTGGTGGTCTCTCAAAAGCTGCAATGACGTCCTCAAGTGCTCTTCATGCTCCTCCTTACTCTTAGAATACACGAGGACATCATCAATGAACACCACGGTAGAGTGATCTAGGTACTCTGCAAAGACCTTGTTCATGAGAGCCATGAAGACTGCGGGCGCATTTGTCAAGCCAAAGGGCATCACTAAGAACTCGTAATGCCCATATCTCGTTCGGAAAGCTGTCTTCGCCACATCGGACTCTCTAACCCGCAACTGATGATACCCTGACCTCAAGTCTATCTTGGAAAAGTGCGATGCTCCTTGTAATTGGTCAAACAATTCATCTATCCTTGGCAAGGGGTATTTGTTCTTGACAGTCACATGGTTCAATCTTCTATAGTCGATGCACATTCTAAGACTTCCATCCTTCTTCTTCACAAAAAGAACTGGCGCTCCCCACGGTGAAACACTTGGCCTAATGAAGCCCTTGCTCAACAATTCTTGCAACTGAAGTTTCAATTCACCCAACTCTGCAGGAGCCATCCTGTAAGGTGCAATTGAGATCGGTGCAGTCCCTGGAAGGAGTTCAATAGTAAACTCAACTTCTCTAACTGGTGGTAAACCCGGGATTTCTTCTGGAAAAACATCTGGAAATTCACACACTACGGGGATATCCTCCACCCCTTGGGACTGTTTATCCTCCGTGATAAACGCTAAAAATGCCTCACAACCACTGCTCACCAATCTGTTGGCTTTTAAAGCCGAAATGAACCCACTGGAACACTTTTTCCTATTTCCCTGAAACATCAACTCTGTCTGTGGCCCTTGCAATCTGAAGGTAATGGTCTTACCGAAGCAATCCATGGTAGCATGGTAGGTCTCTAACCAATCCATGCCTAAGATAATATCAAAATCATGCATGTCTAAAATTATGAGGTTGGCCGGTAATTTGATATCTCCTAACAAAACCTGACAACTAGGGTAAAAGGTGGTGCAAACAACATGTCTACCTACGGGTGTAGTGACAGTCAAATTATAATCCAATTCTGCATGCTGTGCATCAATCTTCTTTGCAAACAAAGGTGATAGAAAGGAGTGTGTGGATCCTGGATCAAATAAGATCTGTGCTTCTACTCCACACACAAGAAGTTTACCTTCTATGACGTCACCCGCTGCTTCAGCGTCTGCACGGTTGATATTGTACACACGTCCCTGCTGGTGTGGCCTGTTCTGCTGCTGAATCTGTCTGCCCTGGTTGTTCCTATTCTGCGGTGGACGAGCATTCTGGTTTTGTACTTGCCTGCCTTGTTGCTGTTGTTGCTGTGGTGGTCTCATCTGAACTGGTATGGCTTGATTCTGTGGTGCTATCTGCCTTGGCTGCTGATATCGGTTGGCTTGACTCTGGAGGTGTGGGCAATCCTTGATTGCATGGTCCATTCCTCCACACCTGAAGCAAGCACCCGTTGCCTTGCGGCATTCGTGGGTAGGGTGATTCTTTCCACAATGATTACAACCAGACTGTCTAACTTGAGTCTGTTCTTGCCTTGGCTTCTTGCCACTTTGCTGTCTTTGGTTTTGCTGCTGGTAGTGCTGCTTTCTATCCTGGATAATCTCGTTGTTAAACTCTTCAAATTTGTATGCCCGACTAACTGCTTCATCAAAGGTGACTGGTGGGATTATTCCCGAGACATCCCTCTTGAGAATGGGATTCAGTCCTTCCAAAAACTTAGTTATCTTTTTCTGTTCAGTGTCAATAAGCTCGGTAGCATATCTGGCAAGCCTCTCAAACTTCGTGACATACTCCAAAACGGACATACTCCCTTGCTTCAACTGTTGGAACTCAATTGCCTTCTGTCTCTTAACATGGGAGGGGACGTACTTATCCGTGAAGTGTGCCTTAAAGGTCGTCCAAGCAACCTCATCTGCCATGACCTGGTATGGCTCTTTGACTGTTTGCCACCAATCATCTGCAAGCCCATAAAATAGAGAAGCGGTGAGGTTCACCCTCTCCCTGCCAGTGCAAACAAAAACGTCAAAAATCTTAGCCGTGTTCGCGAGCCAATCATCAGCCGTCAAAGGGTCCTCTTGCCCCGAGAATTCCTTGGGTCCCCTCTTCCGAAATCTCTCGAAGAGAACATTGACATCATCAGCCCTATTCTGGTACACCACATTTGGTGGGGCTTGATGCTGAGGTCTATTTTGGAGGGCTTCTAGAAGCTGCCTCTGTACTTGAGCCATTTCCTCGTCTTTCTTAGCCATTTGCTCTTGAAATTTTGCTTGCGTTTCATTGGCTTGCCTCTGTTGCTCCAACATGGCCTGCATCAATTGTTGGAACTGAGTAGCAGTAGGATTTTCAGTCGGTTCTGTCTCATTCTGATTGCTGCCTGAAGCATTGTGATTCGGGGCTTTACGTGGAGGCATGATGCTGCAAGACAATTTGTTAGCACATATATAGACATATTTGGGTTGGTCATGTTGTCTAGACAAACATTCTATCGAACTCACGAATCCTCGCCACGTTCCTAAGACTTTCTAGTTTCTTTTAACTGCCTGAAACATGTCCCGCTCTGATACCAGTCGCGACCCCGGACCGGGACCCGGGCCCGCGACTGCGCGGCGGCGGCAGCATTAACCAACACAAGACACACCGCCGCTGTTTTGATCTTTTTTCCCACAGGTTTCCGCGGTGAGGATCCCATGACACGGGTCGAGCTCACACGAATAGATATGCGGAAGCGTGTAGCAAAACAATTCATACAAATCTTAAATGATAAGATACAAGACAAATATTTAACATCGAGACAAGGTATCAAAAGAGAATGTCATCCAAGCATTCCTAGCATGAATAAAGTTTAACATTTAGACAAAGTGTTTTACTTGCAAGTTACACAACCCCCAAGAGGCCAACAAAGGCCAATACAACATATGGAATCCCAACAAGAACAACCCGACAAAACCCGAGCTAGGTGAAACGAGAATCACGATCCCGACCGGCGTCTAGATGACGTCGTTGGGCTGCCACTCGAGTGCTGGGGGTGGCTCAACAGCCTCCTCCGGGCACTCCTCGTCACGCGCGAAACCACCGGCACCTGGACACCAAAATACAAGCATCAAACACGACGGTTTGGCAAATAAACAATTTAGACATGAATAATTGGAATAATGCTAAAACAGTTCAAAGTTTAAATACACGTTTCAATGCTTACGAAACTAGCACGAATACATATAATATCATGAAAAGATAAATCCACATGAGCTCATCCTTTCTCCGTCATACATGATGACAAGAGCAAGCACGCAAGACAAGCACGACAAGAAACACGATCCCACGCCACACAAGGTAGACGGGGTATCCGGCCGCGGAACCGGACCACGAACACGCACGATGTGCCATTCAAGACACGACTAGTCTGCAGACAGTCCACGAGTTTAAGGACCCCCAGGTAGTGGATCAAGCTAAAAGGGCGGTCCAAGCTCAGTGAAATTCACTTATATCATGAATGCACAAAACACGGCAATACGCGATCGAAACACGACAAAACAAAAGGGAAATCATTTAACGAGCACGACGTAACAAGACTAGCAAAATAGCATGGTGTTAATGCTTACAAACTTAATAAATGATTCCCTTTTTATTCTTGAAACACATCTTGAAAACGACTTGCACTTGGAAATCAGACGAGAACACGATGGTGCATAAAGCATCATAAACAAAGGTTCAAACATAACTTTATCAAGCATAGGCTAAGACCACATCTTTGACCCTTGTGGAATTGAAAACCAAATGTCGAAATTCAATAAAACTTGGTGTCCCCGAAGGTATATTACATTTTGGAAATTTCAAGTGCACAAGGTCAATAAAAAGGGTCTAAGACCAAGTCTAGTTTTCATTCCTGCAAAATCCTTCAAAACAGTACTTTTTGGTGTGGTTCATGCCTCTCTACCGGTAGAAATTCCGGTAGAAGATGTTCTACCGGTAGAACTTCCGGTTGAAGTGCTTCTACCGGTAGAACTTCCGGTTGAAGCACTTCTACCGGTAGAACTTCCGGTAGAACTGCGGTTCACAGTTTTTCTCAACTCTCTGCCACAATCTGGGCCGTTTCTACCGGTAGAACTTCCGGTAGAACTGCGGTTCACAGTTTTTTTCTCACTCTCTGCCGAAATCTTGGCCATTTCTACCGGTAGAACTTCCGGTAGAACTTGGGGTTTTTAATTTCCTCAACTCTCTGTCATAATTTGAGCCCTTTCTACCGGTAGAACTTCCGGTTGAAATACCCCTACCGGTAGAACTTCGGAATTTCAATTTTTTTTCCACACTTCATTCACTTCTTCACTTCCACATTTTCACCACCTGCACTCCCCAAGCCTACATGCTTCCAAGGGATGATTTTCACACCAAATCCATTCACATTTCATTCAAAACATCAAAATCATAAACCCATTTACATTCAAAACATAAATCTAATAACTTGCAAACCATTCCATTGAAAACATACTTCCATTGAAGATGAAACCCCTACATTAGATAGAGAAATTAGGGCTCTTGCTTAACAAGATTAAAACAAGCTAAAAGAGATTAATGACATGCAAGAAAGATAGCTTGATAATAAACAACATTTCCAAAAGTAAAAATGCCCAAAAACTCAACATGCACTAGGGAAAACTAAAAGGTTTACTTGCCTCTAACCCAAGCCAAGCCAAAGCTTCACAACTCAACAAGAAAGGGGTGCTCCACGAGATCTACACAAAACCCCCAAAATGGAGCATACAAAAATCAACATTTTTGGCCATCGCAAATCCCCATTTCGAAAATGGGTTTGAAAACCATGAAAACAAGCTCTAGGTGAGCTAAAGAACATCAAATGGAAAGAATGAAGAAGGACACCAACCTTGAGCTAGCCAAACAAGAAGAATAAGGCTTGAAGATGATGAATAGTGGGGAGGTTTGGCTCCCAAAAACGTCCAGCTGTAGCTTGAGAAGAGAGGAAGAGAATGGTGGTCTTGGATCGAAAAATGGAGCCTTCTAGCTAGATGATTTCAAAGGAAGAAGATCAAGAAGAAGCTTGCTTCACCTCTCCACTCTAGGGCAAAACGTTGCAGGATTTGGGAAAAGGGCAAATGAAGGAGAAAGAGAGTATATATAGTGTCTGGAGGTGGGTCCCTTTAGCAGTGAAACTTGGGACGCCTGGAACATGGTCTTGTGGACCCCGGATGGAATCGACGAAGAAGAACAAAACGATCGTCGAAAAATCTAGTTTCGGAAAAGTATTATTTTGACATAGTTTTGCGACTTCGAAAAGTGTGCCCAGATTTACATGCAAAGACAGATTTACCCTATTGGGCCAAAACTTGGGCTTCTGGGCCTCAAATGCAAGCAGCTTAAAAACGAAAGTTGCCATAAATAATAAAACCATTCAAGAGAACTAAAAATCACATCCACAACAAAGATCTAGCACAAAAACCCATTCTTACACGTGCACTCAGGGCGTCCCTGAGCGTGTCTGACTCATACTAAACGTCCTCAAAATCCCCAAAGCTATAATCCAGACTAAGTCTAATCACATTCTAACCCAACTAGTACTAAGACTCACTTAAGACTAAACGTTTACTTAATTAGTACTAATCGAGTTGGTCTGGGTCGGGGTCTAACAAAAATAATATAAAAACTTAAAGCATTATTTAAAAATCTCCCATACTAAACTTGAAAGTACATTTTGGCCAACACCCTACTAATAAATCCGTTGTCAGTAAATGCCCTAAATAATAATATATTAAGTGACATTTCGTGTTCCCTAATTACAATGCACTAATCCTCCTAAGATGTTGTGCTAGCCTTTCTTGTTTCCTTTTCACCTTTTAATTTTATAAAAACCAATATCTATTGCCAACACATTTCAGGTTGAGTGTTGTTGGCACCCTAGTTTCATATAGATTCCCAGGATCAACCTAGACTCTTAAAGTCTAAATCATCACTCCTGACTAGTAGCCTAGAAAAAAAAAAGAAAAAAAAGAAGAAAAACCATTTCTATTCATTCTTTCTACTCTTGTCTTCTTATTTTTTCTTCTTTTGATAAAATCAAATTCTGAAAAGTTTAATTTTATTCACAAAACAAACATAACACGTTGGAGGAGCAACAGACTTGGTGATCAAGCTACGATGATCAAGAAAACAAAAAAAACGAACTGGGGATCTACCTTGACGAACTCAAGAAGTTAAGGTCATTAGGCAGATATATTTCTGTTAACAAAATGTAAGAGAACTTTTGGAACATTCTTGTGAAGTCTTGATCGGATTATCCAACCGAGGTCTCTCCGATGCCAAGGTTAGTGATAGACCCTTTTTGGAAAGATTCTGATCTCAAGTGGGTTGTCATAATTTTCTTACCTTGTGATCAAATCCTCCTCTCTTCTTATGCGAACTTCCCTAGATTTTCTCCCCTTCTCCAGCGCACGTTCCCATTTCTCAGACTTGGTAACGGCTGCGCCGTTGGGTCATGGGGTGTTTCTTCCTCCCTTTTAATCTAGGTCTTCAATATGCCCGCTGTCCCAGATTCAAATTATTTCTCTTTGTGGCTTGGGCTGTAGGTTGGGTCATCCCTAATTCGAACCTGGCCCAAGACATTTTAAATTTTCTCCCCACAATTTCCCCCCCAGCCTCCTTTCTTCTTTTCATTTCCCAAGAAGAAAGGGGGCTTGGAAAGATTTTCGCTCGTCTAGGACATGCGGCATCCAGGGGATTGACATCTCGACTTTTGGGCTGCCATAACGTTTGTCCTTATCTGTCACTCTTCTAGGCTTTAAATTTTCCAAAGGACATCTCTTCCCCTTCTTCATTCTTCTTGCCTGTTGTGCTTTTTTAAATTGTTTCCTTTTTTCGAATAGTCGCTCTCTTTGAATCGATGTCCTCTCTTTTCTTTAAGAGCCTCGATCTCTTCTCTCTTCCTCATTCTTCATTCTTCGTTTATCAATTGGCAAGTTTTCCTCTCTACCCTCTTTTTCTTTTTGTAAATGGGTAATCTAAGGGGTCTCCTCAGTACTCCGGAGGGGTCTCCGAGTTCAAGAACAAGTATAGTATCCCTCAGGATGTCTAGATCCAAGCACCATTGCCTAGGCAGTCCCTTGACGAAGGGTCCCGAGAAGCTATGCCCTTTCCTACCATAGCTATTGTGGAGGGCGGCGTTCTCTTTCCCTTGGATCCTCTTCTTATCTGTTTTATTTCCTTTGTAAATCTATTTCCTCTTCAGTGTACCCCAAACATATTTCGCATTGTTATGAGAGTGGCAGCACTGAATAAATTGCTCGGTCCGAGCCTTGGTGTCTTTGACATCTTGTCCTGCTATCTTCTTATTCCTTTAAACAACAAAAAGACAATCTTTTATTTGAAATCCCGGAACTCGAATAGGCGTCTCGTTCACTATCTCCCGGATTCATACAAACCTAGCAAAGGAGATTTTGTTGTTGTGAGTGGAAACTAGGAAACGCCAACCACCTAGGGTGGGATCAGGTGGGAAGTTCCCTGAGTCCCAGGCAACCCAGGTCGGCTTCTTCCTGTCTAGTGTTTTTGGGTTCATTTTCGTATTTTCGATCTTTTTTTTTATCAGTTCTTTTTTTTTTTGCCTGTGTTTGCAGACTCGACGATCAACCAAATTCGTCATTCCCTTCTCCAGACCAAGGATTTACAGAGGGTACTTGACTTCCGGGGGCCTCCCGAGCTCAAAGGTTGGGGCCAAGCCGCTCATATCCTGCTCGGATACGAGCACTCGTATGATAGCTACGTGGCTCTCCCCCCTGGCATGATCCGCTAGAGCTGGTCCAACGCTTGACTTGGAAGAAGGTTCCGGTAGTTAAGACTCCCAAGCCTTCGGGTAGGGGGAGCGCATTCAGTGCTCAATCTTCAGCCTCCCAACGTTCCTCCAACCCGTCTCCCCCTACCGAACAATCTGTTCTTGGTCGGCGATGAGGTGCTATGAGATCTTCGAGGCTAGTTGCCCCTTCCAGTGCTTCTTCCTTGTCCAATTCGAAGCGTACTTTGGTATTTAACATATCTGTCGGTTCTTCCTCCTCAGATCCAGAAAGGTCTTCTCCTGTGATGTCTAGGCGCAAGGCAAAGAATCTCCTCAAGGATCTCGGTGACTTCCCCTCCTTGGGGGTCAGCAAGGCCACCCTTTCAAATCCTCTATTTGTTCTCGGCAAGAGGGGCCCTACTGATCCTGCTCCTGACCTTATCCTAAAGAGGGCTAGGGGAAGGTCCCCGACCAAGCCTTCTGATGATTCTGACCCACTCTCCATGTGGTTGGAAGACTGCTCGCCTTCCCCACCTCCTCAGCCCACCCATTCCTCAGGGCGTAAGGGTCCATCTGGTCCCATACGTGATTCACACTCCTCTTTGGGCGAGGGCATAGTAGGATCTCCCTATCCGGCATTGTAGCTGGGAAAGTTAGCTCACCTTCCCTCCGATATGAATTTGCATGGAGCCATGTCCAACCATGATCTCATATCAGCAGGAGTTCAACAATGCCTCCTAGTAAGTCGCCGTTCTCTCTTTACCTCATCTTTTAAATCAGTCCTCAATTCAACGAAGACACATATTCTCTTTTTTCTTTTTTCTTTTTATCTTAGGGACTCCAAAAGTGGTTTTTTGCCTCGGACCGTATGGAGAAGAACCAGAAGAAGGTGGAGGCTCTCGAGAAGGAGCTGGTCGTGTCTACAACTACTCGGCGCTTGGCTTGTTCTTCCGAAGCTGTAAAGGTCGTAGAGGCCAGGGTGGTTGCTTCTATGAGTCGCCTGACTGCCAACGAGATGGAGGTTGAGGTCATTCGTTCCAAGGTAATTAAGGTGGAGGTAGAGATGTGGATGCCGTGGAGAAGTCGAAGGATGCTGTCTATGAGGAGGTTGAGGGGATTTACCTTGAGCAAGTTGAGCAAATCAAGACCCTTATGTTCAAGCGGGCTTATGATGTGGGCCTCGAAGATGCCGGCGTGCTAGAAGATTCCCCCCTCTGGACCAGACATGGAGCTCTCTCTGAGGGTGCCCAAGCACCGACTTCCGAGGTCCAGAGCTCTCTCTAAGGGTGCCCAAGCACCGACTTCCGAGGTCCCTACGTCAGCGCCGGAAGGAGAGGCCAACAACCTGTGGTTGGGGATGGAGGTATTACCCCTGATGCCGACTTTGCTTTGCCCGTTCCTACTGTTTCTAGTGATGTTTGATGATTTGGAGAACAACCAAAACTTTTATCATTTTGCTGTTGTGTGGCCGCTAGCCTGTTTGCCCTAGCTATGGGCATAGTATTTCCTTCTCTTTTTTTTTATATGGAATGCTTTTGTAGTGGGATGTTTGCTTCCCTTTAGTAAATAAAATTGTTTGTTTCTTGTCTTTACTGCCACTGTCGGTTTCCCCGAACTCTCTTTTTGGCCTAATACTTGCATCGTCATGCCTAGTCATTAGTTAAAAAGGAGATCAGTGTAGTAAACCTAGTTTGGGATCTTCCCAGTTAGGGTTTATTTCCTTTGGAACGAAGTAGTGGGTTTATTGCTACCCTTCATTTTCAAGCCTTGGCCTTATATTTGCGTGGTTGTCCCGATAGGGCTCTCCCCCACTGCGGGTCCTTGATCATTTCAAAAACCATAAGAGAAATCTATCCTTGGCACAAGAACATAAATAAGATATCATTCATAAATGAAACAAAAGATACATGAAAGACAATTCCTTTGGTACAAAGGTCAGAAATAAAATTACTTTACATTTGCTATGTTCCATGTCCTTGGCAATGCCTTTCCTTCGAGTGTTTCCAGGTGATACGCTCATGTTCCTACAACTGAAGTTACTCGATATAGTCTTTCCCAGTTCGGTCCTAGCTTCTCGTAACTATGGTCTTTAGTATTAGGGAACATTTTTTCTGAGGACCAAATCTCCAATCTTTAATACCCGCTTTCATACCGTTCTCTGGAAGCTTTAAGCTAACCATTGCTGATAGGCGGCTAATTTGATTAGCACCCACTCCCTTAGTTCTTCTATCATGTTGAGCTACTCGGCAATCCTCTCCTTGTTTTTCTCAAGGCTGTAAGCTTCGTTTTGGTGCTAGGTAGTCCGATCTCTAATGGGATCACTGTAAGACCCCGACCCGAGTGACCCCGATTACTACTAATTAAGTCTCGTATTAGAGCTTAGCATGATTAGTGCATTTTGGTCAAGTTTGGACTAGAATAATTCTTTTATAGTTTTGGGAGAGTTTTTAGTACTTTGTGTATGGTGGGACCCTTTGGGGGCTCCCTTTTTGGATAGTTTTACGAGTATTTGGGGATTGTTCGTATTCTGGTGATTTGTATTTCTACCCCGTTTCACTTGTCCTGTTGATCCTTACAACTTTTGTGTTGAACCCGTACCCGTTCGGAACTCCGAAACTCAATTTTCCTAGCATTGAGGGCAAAACAGTCATTTTACATAAAATCTGCACCCAAAACTTGATATCCCTGAAACACGCGAAACATATACTTTTTGGAAACTAGATATTTCGACGATCACTTTTCTCTTCTTCGTCGTTTTCGTCCGAGGTCTCGAGAGTAGTGTTTTCAGCCTCCAAAGATTTCCTAGTGATGGGACCCACACCCACTTGTATATAAGGAGACCTTTCTCTTTCATTTCCTTTTTCCAGCACAACAACAACTTTAGGGTTTCTTTCTCTCTTCCTCTTCTTCTTAGTGCTTCCCCATCCTCAATCTCCACCAAGCTTGTACCTAGAGCTCAAATGGAAATCATCATCTTCTTCCTCATCACTTGGGCTCTCCATTGATACAACTTTTGTAGAGAAACCTCCATTCCAAGTTCTTCTTTGAGATAGTCTTGCCCATTTGAAGAGTTTTCAAGTAAGCTCCCTCCCTAATCTCTTAGATTTGTGTTCTTCTAGTATTAGAGAAGCTCTATTTTCATTATTGAAGAGTTCTTCTTCTTCCTTCCTAGTTTGACCCATTTTAGGGTTTGTTTTTGGGGGTTTTTGTGTAACTTGGAGTTTGGCTTGGAAGAGGAGAGTAAGAGGCTTGATTCCTTGTTTAGAGACCTTGAGGCAAGTGGATTGAATGGATTGTTTTAGTTTTCAATGATTTCCATGATAAATATGTTTGATTTATTGTCTCATTAATGGCTTGCTTCACTTGCATTCATTTTGCTATAAATGCTTTTGGAAAGGGGTTGGTTAGCCCATTTAATGTATTGAAATGTGATTTAAGGTTTTTGTTTTATCTCTTTTCTAAGACTTGAATGAATTTATGTGGTTGTGATTCTTCTCTTTTCTTTGTGATTAAATGTGGAAAAGAATGGAGATGAATGTATGGATGCTTGGTGGATGTTGTGAGGAGTTTTGATGGGGGATTGAAAGAGGTTTTGGATATCCCAATTTGATAGAAGAAATGGAGCTCAAAGGTGTAGTAAGAAGTGGAAAGGAAGAGGAGCAGAGCTGTCCCGGAACCAGTTTCTGGACAGTTCGCTCGAGCGAAGTGTCCAGAAAGGGTTTCGAACCATTCCAGTGGAAAGTTCGCTCGAGCGAACCTTATATCGCTTGAGCGAACCCTCTCCGAGCTCATTCTAGAGAATGGTTGGCTGAGCGCACGAATTGTTCGCTCGTGCCATCCTGAACTGGGCAGGTCTACTCGAGCGACCCTTGGTCCGCTCGAGCGAAGCCTCCCAGAAGGCCATTCCAGAGAGCACGTCGCTCGAGCAAACTCCAGGTCCGCTCGAGCGATGTGTACTGTTTTCCTGGGGTTGTTTGGAAGCAAAGAATGAAATGTCTTAAGTATTGAGAGAAGTTAAT
This sequence comes from Umbellularia californica, assembly GCA_028538565.1. Taxonomy (NCBI): domain Eukaryota; kingdom Viridiplantae; phylum Streptophyta; class Magnoliopsida; order Laurales; family Lauraceae; genus Umbellularia; species Umbellularia californica. The sequence continues at coordinate 32,816,262 of JAPQWN010000005.1, read as the reverse complement.
TGGCATTCCTATTGTGAAGAGAGTACTTTTAACCATTGTTTGAAATCCATCTGAGGAAGAAACCATAATCATAAGGAATTCATTGAAGTTTTAGGGAATCTCGAAGTGCATAAGGAACCGGAATGTCTTCAAATTCAAGGAGTACCAAGTTTCTTATTAAATAGGCATTCGGGATCCCTGTTCACTTTGAAATCCCCATTCACCTTGAATTAGTTTTAAACCCCGATATTTTGAAAGTCTATTTCAACTGTTTATTCCAGAAATTTATGAATTATGATTTATCAATTCTGAAAGCATTGTATTTGTACTTGTACCCTTTTTATTAGTCCCGAAATACATGCCCGACATGATATGATAGATGTACCCTTGAGCACCCCGTTTTGCCCGCTTATAGTCTTGCACTGGATTTGTTTTATGCATGTCTCGATTTATGTGATTTAACCTATGAGTCAGTACCACTAAGCTTGGATGACTTTTTTGGTCTGATCTGCCGACTTGGAGATCCCTTCTCGTCCCGCCAGCTGCAGCATGGATCCCGATACCCGGTTATTAACCGTGGTCCCGTACCGATACCCGGCTCGCTCCCGTAGTTCCCGATATCCGGTTCGCTACCGTGATTCCCGACACTCGGTTTGCTACCGTGGTCCCGTCCCGTATTATTGTATATGTATATGTGAATTGGTTGCACCTCCTCACTTCGGTGACTGAGGTCAACACCCGATACTCTTGTCACTTCGGTGATAGAGGATTTAGCTTCTTGTGGATGCCATCTTGATTGTTTCCCGATTTCCTTGATTACCTTACATGTTTTGTGACTACATATGCGTTTTAATGAAATGATTCATTTACTTCTTGAAAGTCATTGTTTAAACAGGTTTATATGTTTTCCAAGGTAAAGGATTTTTATTATCAAATGTTTATATATTTTCACCCACCTACCAGACCGTCGTGTCCAATCCTTTGCTTTGGTACTCAGGTCCCGTTGTCGGTTATCCCGAGGAGGAGCCAGAGGAGGCGGTCGGAGAACTGCAACAGCTAGTTGAGTGGCGTGCCGACGATGTTATTTAAACATCCGGTTGCTGAGATTCGAAACATTTTGGGGGTGTCACTAATTGTTATTAGGTGGATATTGTTTTGTCTATATTGGCTTTTATTGGCCTCTAATTTTGGGGATTGTAACTAAATGATTTATGTTCGACTTTAACAGTACTTTGGGTTACGCTATAGAACATTGCTCATTCTAATACTTGTCATCTTAAATGTAATCAGTCTTGTTATTTTGAAAATGAATTATATACTTGATTTGCTACACGCTTCCGCAATTTAACAAAGTATTCATGATGTTGTTGAGATATCCTCACCGCGGACATCTGTGGGAAATCACGTGCACGGGTGATGTGTAGTGTTTATCTACCCGTGTACGTCTGACATTAAACATATCTTTATTGCTTCACATTAGTCCCGATCCCGGATTGGTCCCCAAACCCGGTCCAGGGTCGCGACAATCACTGCTTCGATGCCATATGCTAGAGAGAAAGGAGTTTCTCCGATATATCTTTGTGGGGTTGTCCTGTAGGCCCATAGAATAGTAGGGAGCTCGTTCACCCATCTTCCCTTCGCCTAGTCCAACCTTTTCTTTATGCCTTCCAGTGCAGTTTTGTTGGAGCTTTCAGCTTCGCCATTAATTTGTGGGTAGATTGGAGTTGAAAAGTGATGGCTGATGCCATATCATTCACATAAGCGTCTGAAAGCTTTTCCCTTAAATTATTTCCCATTGTCTATAATCAATGTTTAAGGTATGCCAAACCTAGTTATAATGTTTTCCACACGAACTTCTCGGCATCACTTTCCATAATCCCATTTAGTAAAGTAATCAGTAGCCACAATGAGAAACTTGAAATTTCCTGCCGACCTCGGCATGGGGCCAACGATATCAATTCCCCTTTTATCGAACGGCCAATGACTCGCTATTGAGTTCAAAAGCTCGACAGGCCGATGGGTGTCTCTATCGAAGAGTTGACATTTTTCGCATTTCTGCACAAATCGCAAGGCGTCCCTTTGCATGTACGACCACGAATAGCCTTGTGACATAGCTCGGTGGGCCAAGCTCTATCCCCAAATGTGCGCCCCCCCCGCTTCACCCTTCATGAATTTCCCATAGGAGTTTTTCTACGTTATCGGGGTCAACACTTTGTAGGTTCGGTCCTGAGTATGACCGCCGGTAAAGTTTGTTTGCCGGTGATAGCCAAAATCTACTTCTCTTCCTTTTGATTTTTAAAATTCTCCTTGGCGTCTTCAGGAAGTATGCCGTTCTTCAGGTAGTCTATTATTGGTGTAATCCAGCTTGGTGTTCTTTAACCTGGTCAGTACACATGACTTGTCGTCTTGCGATGCTCGGCTCTGCTGGTAATCGACCAAGATCTCTCTTCGTAATTCTAATTTGATGGCAGTAGCCAGGCTGGTTCAACTATCAGCATGTGAATTTTCTTCTCGGCTGACCTGACTTACCTTAACATTTCTGATTCCTTTGATCAAGAAATTTTCTTCAAGGACATATCGGCCATTCGATCATCCCGAGCTGCGTATTCCCTGTTTAGTTAATTGGCAACCAACTGTGAATCGCAACGGACTATCAGTTGCGTGACCCCATGCTCATCGGCCATCCTGAGTCCGGACAGTAATGCTTCATACTCTGCTTCATTGTTTGACACTCTGAATCCTAATGTCATAGCCCGCTCTATTGCTGCTTCGTCCGGTGTTATGAGCAACATGCCGGCGCCCGAGCATCGCGAATTGGACGCCCCCATCGACATATACTTTCCATTGCTCGCTAGGCTCCGTATTACTCTCTTCCTTTCCCCTTTTGTTTTGTTCTGGCACTTCCTTGTGTGTGAACTCAGCTATGAAGTTGGCTACCACTTGCCCCTTAATTGCACTCCTAGGAGCTATCTTGATGTCGTGCTCGCTGAGCTCTATTGCCCACTTTACCAATCTTCTGGACAGGTCAGCCGTTTGCAAAATTGCTCGTAAAGGGTGCTCGGTTAAGACCTTCACGCTATGGGCTTGAAAGTAGTGCCTGAGTTTACGAGTAGCGCATACCAGGGCTAGGGTAAGTTTTTTAGCGATGGGTATCTTGTTTCTGCATCTAGCAAGGTCTTGCTGATGAAGTAGATCGACAAATGGTGCTTTCCTTGTTCTCTCATAAGGGCCACACTGATTGCATGTCGAGATACTGCCAGATACAATACTAATTCCTCCTTAGGGCTTGGAATGGAAAGAATAGGAGGGGAACTCATATAATGCTTGATCTATGCAAGTGCTTCATCACATTTTTCAACCTATACCTTTTCTGCCCTCTTTTTTAAGGCGAGGAACATTGGTCAGCACTTGTCCAAACTTCTCGCTATGAAGCGATTTAAGGCAGCAAGCATACCTGTGAGTTTTTGTACTTTTTTCCTTGAGCTAGGCTGCTCCACCTTTTGTAGGGCCAAAATTTGGCTGGGATTTGCTTCTATCCCTCTGTAGGTCACAATATACCCAAGGAATTTCCCTGAGCTGACGCTGAATGAGCATTTTGAGGCATTCAGTCTCAATTTGTATCTCTGCAGGATGCTGAAAACGACTTTAGGTCCTCCTCATGGTCGACTTTCTTTTTTCTCTTTATTACCATATGTCAACATAGGCTTCTACTATTCTTCCAATTAAATCCTGAAATATTTTCGTTACCAGCCTTTGGAATGTCGCCCCCGAATTTTTATGCCCGAAGAGCATTCTTTTATAGCAAAAGGTGCCTTTTGGTGTTATGAATACTGTTTTCTCTTGGTCGGCTTCCTCCATTGCTATCTGGTGGTACACTCGGTAGGCATCCAAGAAGCTCATCCGTTCAAGCCCCGCTGTTGAATCCATAAGTTGATCAATTTTTGGGAGTGGAAAGCTATCATTGGGACAGGCCTTGTTCAGGTCAGTGAAGTCAACGCAGACCCTCAATTTCTTATCCTTTTTTGGAACGACTACTGTGTTTGACAGCCATTGGGGGTAATGTACTTCTCTTATTGCATCAGCCTCTAACAATCTATTTACCTCCTCGCTCATTGCTGCTCAACGCTCCTAGGCGAGCTTCCTCTGCTTCTACATTACGGGTCTTGCTTTAGGGTCTATCACGCCCCCAAAACATGGATCCGATCTCGGGGACGCGAGCATGGGGAGAATTTGTTATTTCCCCTCCCAGGATCCGCGTGTGTGAGGATAACAAAATTCACAACACATCAAAATATTTCGCGGAAGCTCTACAAGACGTTACGACCCGGAATCCGTATCCATCGGGTTCCGTGTCGTACTCGATCTGTCAGCATAAGATTGTCATAGACATATTTAAATTCAGACTGGAACAATTCACAATATCAAGATATACAGAGCTGACAGCAACAGGCTTATCATTACCCAACATATTCAAGTTACAAATTAACAAGTGCATTGATTACAATTCCCAAGAAACAGGCTAACAAAAGCCGTACACAAAAACAAGCTAGAACAAATACTACCCAATGGTGTAACGTAACTCCGGAGTCAAGCATGACGTCAACATGACATCGCTGACACTACAAGACTGCAAAACTCGTGGCTCAACAGCCCTCTGCACGCGAACTAGCTCAAAACAAGGACCTGCTATCTAGAGCACCAAAACAGAAGTATATCAGACACGACGGTCTGGCAGGTGATCAAAATAGGCAAGAGCATAAACAAAATCAAGGTTTAAAGGAAACAAGAACTAAAAACACTTCATTGAACTTGAACAGATTTACAAGATTTAAAAACAATGCATGAACATGATACTTATCAAGAAATCATTAGTACATGCACGATATACGAAACAATTTCACGTTTTCGAAACTAGCATGTATACTTATAATATCATGATTAGTAAATCCACAAAGAGCCCATCCTTTCTCCATCATACATGATGATAAGAGTAAGCACGCACGACAAGCACGATAAGCACAACACGATAAACACGATCCCACGCCACACAAGGTAGACGGGGTGTCCGGCCGCGGAACCGGACCACGAACACGCACGATGTGTCAATTCAAGACACGACTAGTCTGCAGACAGTCCACATGTTTAAGGACCCCCAGGTAGTGGATCAAGCTAAAAGGGCAGTCCAAGCTCAGTGGTAATCACTTATATCATGAATGCATAAAACATGGCGATACACGTTCGAGAGCACGACAAAACAAGAGGGAAATCATTTGTCAAACACGTCACGACAAGGCTAGCACGATAGCATAATATAAATGCTTAACAAACTGAAGAAATGATTCCCTTTTTCTTTCTTGAAACACGATTCTTGAAACACGTCTTAAATACAAGCTTATACTTGAAATTCGGCCAAATACACGATGAAACACGAAGTATCAAAACAAGATTCTTGGTTCTCGAAACAAATCTTCAAACAACTTATACTTGAAATTCAAGGCGAGTACACGATGATGTACGTCACATCAAAACAGAAGTTCAAACACGAAATCTATCAAGTTTAGGCTAAGACCATTCATTGACCCTTGTGGAGTTGAAACCCAAATGTCGGAGTTTTGATAAGGTTTGGTGCCCCAGAAGTTATAGTACATTTTGGAATTCCAAGTGCACAAGGTCAATAAAAAGGTCTAAAACCTAGTCTAGTTTTCCTTCTCGCAAAAGTCCTTCAAAACAGTCCTTTTTGTAACTGTCGGTCAACGATCGGTTAACCGTCGGTTAACCGAGGTCGATCTGTCGGTCGACCGAAGGCTTGACCGACAGATCCCAGCCCAGAATTGTTGCTCTCTGGAATTCAAACCGACAGATCCTCGGTCGACCGAAGGCGAACCGACGGATGGCCTGACAAAAATGTTGCTCTCTGGAAATTGAACCGACAGGTCCTCGGTTGGTGTCGGTCGACCTGTCGGTCAACCGAAACTTGACCGACACCTGACCGACAGGACTCGGGCAGTGCATTTCAGTTCAGAACTTTTCACACTTCCTTCCCTTCTTCACTTCCACACTTTCACCACCTGCACTCCCCAAGCCTACATGCTTTCCAAGGGATGATTTCATACATTTTCAAGGCAACCCATCCACAATTAATCCATTCATTCCAAAGAGAAACATCAAGGCATTTACAAGTATAAAATCATAAAAACTAATAAGATCAAACATGATTCTAAGAGCTTGCAAAATCATGGCTAACAAGACAAATGAAGAAGCCAAAACTCATGACCTGAAAGAGTATAACATGACTTGCATTATGAACTAAACATAGGAAAACATGTCTTAATGAAAATATTGAAACCATAATGAAACATAAAACAATAAATATGAGAAATCCCATAAAGATCACTTGCCTTTGTCCAAATGCCAAGCAAAACTTTCACAAATCCAAATCAAAGAGTTGATCCACGAAATCTACACAAAAGCCCCAAAAGAAAGCACATAAAAATCACCATTTTTGTCACTACAAAGCCCCATTTCGAAAATGGGTTTGAAAACATAGAAAACAAGTTCTAAATGAACTAAAAGAACACCAAATGAAAAGAGGAACAAGAGCCCTAACCTTTAGCTAGCTGAACAAGGAGAAGAGAGCTTGAAGACGATGAATAGTGTCGGGGATTTGGCTCAAAAACGGGTCCAATCGAAGCTTGAGAAGAGAGGAAGAGAATGGTGGAAACGAATCGGGGATTGGAGTCTTCTTGTGAGATGATTTCAAGGGAAAAGATCAAGAGAAACTTGCTTCTCAACTCCACTCTAGGGCAACCGTTGCAGGAAAATGGAAATGGGGAAAGAAGAATGAGGAGAGAGAGTAGGAGATCTTTTATAGTGTCTGGAGGGTGGGTCCCAATGCAGTAGAACTTGAAACGATTAAAACTTGGTATTGCGGACCCCGGATGAAATCGACGAAGAAGAACAAAACGATCGTCGAAAAATCTAGTTTCCAAAAAGTATATTTTCCCCAATTTCTGAAATTTTTGAAATTCATGGACAGATTTAGTGAAAATTGTCATTTTTGCCCTTTTTCTCGAAAAACGCGATTTCTGAGTATTAAATCAAGATGGTCAAAACATGAAAGTTGTTTATAACAATAAAATGAGTCAAAAGGAATAAAATTTGGAATTTTTAGAAACCAATAATAAATTCTCACAAAAATACAATTTACAAGGGTCGGATCAAAACAAAGTCAATGGTCTTTTAAAACTCTCAAAAGTTATGAAAAATCTATTCAAACTCAAAAACAAAGTCAAGTCATCTCTAATCTTGTTTAAAAAGCTAAATCACAATTAAGACAATACTAAACCCAAAAATTGAGGGTCGGGGTCTTACATCCTCCCCCCCTTAGAATCCATTTGGTCCTCCAAATGGTCTAAACCAAATCAAAAATCAAAAACTCAAAAGATCAAAGAAAACACTGAAGTCCCAAAGACTAAAGAAAAACACTGACACCTTGAGTTGAACCTCGGCAACTGAGCTATCCTTGACCAGTCCTGACGATGAGATGCGCCGGCAACAACACGTCTAATTCGATTGAAAACTTCACACTATCACACATATCTGTCCAACAACCTGCTCTTCTAACAATCCCATGTTCAATAACTTCTCTAGTCATCCTTCGGTGGTCAACTGACGTCCTTACGCTGGATCATCTATTTTACTAACTTTGTTAATCACTGTCTGTCCGAGGAACAACGAGTTCTGTCTCACTCTATCACCCCGAAATTTTTATGCCAACTGTTATACCGAGATGTACACGATGATCCTGACATTTTCATGTAGATGTGATCGTAGACATGCTTTCTCTTAAATAATCTTCATCCCGGAGAAATTCTGGAATCCCATATATCTGCTCTCACTGTACTACTCAGATTCTGGTTCCTTGTCTTCGAAGAATTGGCGAAGCTGAAGTGCTACCACGTACCAGTCTCTTCCATCCTCTATCTACGTTATTCAAATTCTTGAAACTATGCTGCCACATCTTATAAAATTCTATAAGTGTCCTGTTTCTGACTCAGTCGGTTACAACTCAGATACTTCACCACTACAACCCAGATGCTAAACTGCCATAACCTGCTGAGCTGTTCTGAGTTTCAACACTTCGTATGGTTTGCCTCTTACAAATCTTATTTCTAAATCTCTTACCATTGACATGCATAACTGGTCTTAGAATTCAAATCTGTGTTTAAAGTCTTGGAGTCCAACCTTCCTGTGCTATACTCAGAGTTCCTGTTCACATCTGATTATATCTGCCTATTGTTCTAAATCTCTTACCTGAAGATGCGTTATCAACAAAACATCTGTCAACTTGGTATCCTTCTATGGAAAGCCAAAATCTTCAACCCAAGCCTTGAAACAATTCTACCACATGCTCTTACTAATTCTCCTATCTACCCTTGGTTTCAGAAAATTGGCGACGCTGAGTACTACCAGATGTGTCTTACTTTGGGCAATGTCGTCCAGTCCTCGGTACACTTCTGTCATCTCTGTTTGCTTGTTCAACCAAGAGGTTCACAACTCTGTAGGTTTCCAGCTCTGACCAAACCTGCTAACATTCTAACAGTTTTGCTACTCCACATTTCCAAACTTCGTAAGGTGTGCTTCTATCAAACTCTGTCTCTGTCTTCCTGTCTTTTACCCAGGCATGCATAGCTGACCTTGCGAGCTCGATTCGTGTCCACAATCCTAGAATAAAGTCTTTCTTCAAAATAACCAAAAGTTCTTGTTACTCTGACTCTTTCTGTCCAGTTGCCATTTGTCCTCTGCATAATAATCGATTTCTAACCAAACGTGTTTGTTCACTTCGCGTCACCTCAACGGTTATAACTCTGCATTTAAATCTCGAAACTGCTCAAATCAACCCTTGGTTGCTCAATCTTCTGCCTCTGTTTCAGGTTCACCATCCTCAAGCCTCGCACATGTTTCATCCTTTCTATATCTTTCAACTGACCTTGTCCATAGGTTATGATTCTTCATCTTGTATCTGTACCCTGCCCAAACTAATGTTTTACAAGTCGGTAAAATCCACAAAATCTGCTCTATCATGTAACCAGGTAACAATCAATTCTGCATACTACTATCTACACTTTGCCAAAAACTGAATTCTCATGCTTCTAACCATTCACTGATACACCTCGCTGAGTCAACTTCACCACCATAGCTACACTTGTTGAACTTCCTCGAACAATTCTCCGTCACAAGTTCATCAATACTCGAGAAGTTTCTAACTTTCTCACATCTTCTTGGAGCCGTACCACTGAAAATCACCTCAAACCTCATAAAGTCCACCACTTGTCCGGCTTTTGGAGTCTTCTAACTTAGGAAGATAATCCAAGTTTATCCAAAAATCTGCACTTACTTGTCTAACACACCGTCTGACGATACACGATCACCTATAATTGGATCTTGATATGCCATTCACATAACTTGCTGACTAACAACTGCTCACAAATTCCCTCGCTCACTCCATCTGTGACATCGAAAAGCTGAAAATTCTGCCAAAGTCCTTCGAGGACCACACGCTAAGTCCACAAAATGCCACAAAACATCGACTCTTTGCCACAAAAACAAGCAAAAGATACTAAATGTGGGTACGGATACATTAAATCCTCCCCCACTAGAAAAGAATTTGGTCCTCCAAATTCCCTAACAACAAGGACAAGAACACGAGACAAAGAGGGTCTCCCCCACTAGAAGAAAACAAACCGAGCTGATAAAACAATGGCTAGCCAAAACAAAATCCACACGACCTATGGAGTCCTCACCACACGTCTTAAGGTTACTAGAGTGTTTTATTTCCTAGAAACCTGCCCGCTCTGATGCCAGTCTATCACGCCCCCAAAACCGGGATCCGATCTCGGGGACGCGAGCATGGGGAGAATTTGTTATTTCCCCTCCCAGGATCCGCGTGTGTGAGGATAACAAAATTCACAACACATCAAAATATTTCGCGGAAGCTCTACAAGACGTTACGACCCGGAATCCGTATCCATCGGGTTCCGTGTCGTACTCGATCTGTCAGCATAAGATTGTCATAGACATATTTAAATTCAGACTGGAACAATTCACAATATCAAGATATACAGAGCTGACAGCAACAGGCTTATCATTACCCAACATATTCAAGTTACAAATTAACAAGTGCATTGATTACAATTCCCAAGAAACAGGCTAACAAAAGCCGTACACAAAAACAAGCTAGAACAAATACTACCCAATGGTGTAACGTAACTCCGGAGTCAAGCATGACGTCAACATGACATCGCTGACACTACAAGACTGCAAAACTCGTGGCTCAACAGCCCTCTGCACGCGAACTAGCTCAAAACAAGGACCTGCTATCTAGAGCACCAAAACAGAAGTATATCAGACACGACGGTCTGGCAGGTGATCAAAATAGGCAAGAGCATAAACAAAATCAAGGTTTAAAGGAAACAAGAACTAAAAACACTTCATTGAACTTGAACAGATTTACAAGATTTAAAAACAATGCATGAACATGATACTTATCAAGAAATCATTAGTACATGCACGATATACGAAACAATTTCACGTTTTCGAAACTAGCATGTATACTTATAATATCATGATTAGTAAATCCACAAAGAGCCCATCCTTTCTCCATCATACATGATGATAAGAGTAAGCACGCACGACAAGCACGATAAGCACAACACGATAAACACGATCCCACGCCACACAAGGTAGACGGGGTGTCCGGCCGCGGAACCGGACCACGAACACGCACGATGTGTCAATTCAAGACACGACTAGTCTGCAGACAGTCCACATGTTTAAGGACCCCCAGGTAGTGGATCAAGCTAAAAGGGCAGTCCAAGCTCAGTGGTAATCACTTATATCATGAATGCATAAAACATGGCGATACACGTTCGAGAGCACGACAAAACAAGAGGGAAATCATTTGTCAAACACGTCACGACAAGGCTAGCACGATAGCATAATATAAATGCTTAACAAACTGAAGAAATGATTCCCTTTTTCTTTCTTGAAACACGATTCTTGAAACACGTCTTAAATACAAGCTTATACTTGAAATTCGGCCAAATACACGATGAAACACGAAGTATCAAAACAAGATTCTTGGTTCTCGAAACAAATCTTCAAACAACTTATACTTGAAATTCAAGGCGAGTACACGATGATGTACGTCACATCAAAACAGAAGTTCAAACACGAAATCTATCAAGTTTAGGCTAAGACCATTCATTGACCCTTGTGGAGTTGAAATCCAAATGTCGGAGTTTTGATAAGGTTTGGTGCCCCAGAAGTTATAGTACATTTTGGAATTCCAAGTGCACAAGGTCAATAAAAAGGTCTAAAACCTAGTCTAGTTTTCCTTCTCGCAAAAGTCCTTCAAAACAGTCCTTTTTGTAACTGTCGGTCAACGATCGGTTAACCGTCGGTTAACCGAGGTCGATCTGTCGGTCGACCGAAGGCTTGACCGACAGATCCCAGCCCAGAATTGTTGCTCTCTGGAATTCAAACCGACAGATCCTCGGTCGACCGAAGGCGAACCGACGGATGACCTGACAAAAATGTTGCTCTCTGGAAATTGAACCGACAGGTCCTCGGTTGGTGTCGGTCGACCTGTCGGTCAACCGAAACTTGACCGACACCTGACCGACAGGACTCGGGCAGTGCATTTCAGTTCAGAACTTTTCACACTTCCTTCCCTTCTTCACTTCCACACTTTCACCACCTGCACTCCCCAAGCCTACATGCTTTCCAAGGGATGATTTCATACATTTTCAAGGCAACCCATCCACAATTAATCCATTCATTCCAAAGAGAAACATCAAGGCATTTACAAGTATAAAATCATAAAAACTAATAAGATCAAACATGATTCTAAGAGCTTGCAAAATCATGGCTAACAAGACAAATGAAGAAGCCAAAACTCATGACCTGAAAGAGTATAACATGACTTGCATTATGAACTAAACATAGGAAAACATGTCTTAATGAAAATATTGAAACCATAATGAAACATAAAACAATAAATATGAGAAATCCCATAAAGATCACTTGCCTTTGTCCAAATGCCAAGCAAAACTTTCACAAATCCAAATCAAAGAGTTGATCCACGAAATCTACACAAAAGCCCCAAAAGAAAGCACATAAAAATCACCATTTTTGTCACTACAAAGCCCCATTTCGAAAATGGGTTTGAAAACATAGAAAACAAGTTCTAAATGAACTAAAAGAACACCAAATGAAAAGAGGAACAAGAGCCCTAACCTTTAGCTAGCTGAACAAGGAGAAGAGAGCTTGAAGACGATGAATAGTGTCGGGGATTTGGCTCAAAAACGGGTCCAATCGAAGCTTGAGAAGAGAGGAAGAGAATGGTGGAAACGAATCGGGGATTGGAGTCTTCTTGTGAGATGATTTCAAGGGAAAAGATCAAGAGAAACTTGCTTCTCAACTCCACTCTAGGGCAACCGTTGCAGGAAAATGGAAATGGGGAAAGAAGAATGAGGAGAGAGAGTAGGAGATCTTTTATAGTGTCTGGAGGGTGGGTCCCAATGCAGTAGAACTTGAAACGATTAAAACTTGGTCTTGCGGACCCCGGATGAAATCGACGAAGAAGAACAAAACGATCGTCGAAAAATCTAGTTTCCAAAAAGTATATTTTCCCCAATTTCTGAAATTTTTGAAATTCATGGACAGATTTAGTGAAAATTGTCATTTTTGCCCTTTTTCTCGAAAAATGCGATTTCTGAGTATTAAATCAAGATGGTCAAAACATGAAAGTTGTTTATAACAATAAAATGAGTCAAAAGGAATAAAATTTGGAATTTTTAGAAACCAATAATAAATTCTCACAAAAATACAATTTACAAGGGTCGGATCAAAACAAAGTCAATGGTCTTTTAAAACTCTCAAAAGTTATGAAAAATCTATTCAAACTCAAAAACAAAGTCAAGTCATCTCTAATCTTGTTTAAAAAGCTAAATCACAATTAAGACAATACTAAACCCAAAAATTGAGGGTCGGGGTCTTACAGGGTCTAAGCTTAATTTGTGATTGATAACTCCGGGGTCAACTCATGCAGAGTCTAAGTAAAAACATTGGCATTTTGACGAAGCGGTTGAACCAGGCTACTTTGTTCGCTTTCGGTCATGAACGATCTGACCATCTAGTACCGTTCCTGATCCATTTCATCCACCAAGATCTTTTCCAAGTTTTCCATGGCTTCCTTTGTTAGGTCGGCCGAGTGTTCTCCGACCCGCGTCCGACCCATCTGTAATTTCTATTTTTGATTGGCCTCCGAGTGCATATCTTCTGAATTCTCCTTATTTGCCTTCCTTTTGATCGCTGTAACTAGGCAGCTCCTTGAAGCTATTTGATCTCCTTTGATTTCCATGTTTCCTCTTGTGTTGGAAAGCGAATCTTTTGGTGATAAGTTGATGGAACCACCTTCATGCGATGAATCCAAGATCGACCCATAACTGCGTTATAAGGAGATGGCACATCTGCTACCGGGAATTCCACATCTAGGCGAATAGTACCAGCACTAACTTGTACTGTTACCAGGCCGTTCGGATGCATTCCCTGCCCGCTGAATCCGAACAGGGGTATGGAGGTCGGCCTCAAGTCTGATTGCTTCAAGCTGAGCCTTTCAAATAGCTCGGCGTACATAATCTCCGATGAGCTTCCCGAGTCTATTAGCATCCTTTTTACGTCATATTTTTGTACTCGTAGAGTCAGGACCAGAGCATCGTTGTGAGGCTGGACCACATCCCATAAATCTTCATCTGAGAATGAGATTTTTGCTTTGACTTCCCTTGATTTGTTGACAAAGCTCTGGTCGGTGTGTTGGAAGTAGGTGGGTCTCGTGGATAGGTTTTCAAAACTTTTTGACCCACTTGACTTAGGAATCAAGTACCCATACGTCCATAAACTATATCCAGGATGCAATCCCTTAATCTCATCAATCAAGTACAGCAATAAACTCTATCTAGAAGATAGAAATCAGCAACACTATGCAACTAAAATAACCCATAACAAATAGAAAAGTAGATTATACCTTTGGAGCCCGGTAGTGCTCTAATGGAGAAGAAGGCTTGCTTGTTGTAGAAACTCTATCTTTGTAGCAAACTTAGGATCTCCAAGACCTCTTAGCCTTCTATGCTATGACCCATATCGGATCTCTTTTTTCAAGAAGATTGGTGGAAACTCCAAGAGAAATCCACTAGAAGCTCTAAGGAACTAGAAGAGAAAGAGAGGAGAGAGAGATGTGCAACTATTGCACAAAAGGGGGGGGGGGGGGGGGGGGGGGGGCTGGGCGTGAATTCCAAGGTCGGACGTCCGGCCCCCCTTCTCTTTTTATAGCCCTCCAAACCTCCTCTTTTCTTAATTGAAATAGAATTCCTACTTCTATTTAAGAATTAACAACTTTCTCCTTTCTAATTATCATAAAAGTCTCACTTCCGCAACAATTAGTAACTTACCATTACTACTATTAGAAGTCCTATTTCAAATAGAAATAGTAACTTTCTAATTCCTTCCTTTTAGAGTTCAAATAGGATTAGTATCTTTCTAATAACTTAGGCTAGCGTGGGGATCACTAGGGATTCTATAGAAAGTTGGCTCCAACTGGGACACCACGACCCCACATCTCATGTGCAATCCGGGTCCACAGTTAATTGCAAATAATACCACTATATAAATGCAATTGCACTCCAGTCTTAGGAATAAATTACAAAGAAGACCTTAAACTTCCCAATTTCCACATGTAGGTCCCTTTATCAATATCCATGGATCAATTGGATAAAATCTATCCCTTCCAATCTTAGATCCACATCTTATTATCCTTGAGCTCCAATTAATCACAGTGATCATCAGTACCATCCAACTAACTCTTAATCGATATTGGTGCACACTTACTAATGACAAATCCATTAATTGGCACAAGGGGATAATACAGATAGATTCTATCTTGACCATTAGATATTCCCACAGTCCTACTACCATGTACCCAAGACACCGAGGTGTTGACCTACAACTGGCCTTACTCATTGGTGACTCAAAGCAAATGAATAGATAAAAAGATGAGTTCATCAATGTCTCAGGATTGAGAGCTTATTGCAAGGGAATTATAAGAGGCAGACCTTAAAATCAAAATAGTATTCCATAAGGTGCTTCTCATGGTCCTTCAATACATCCAATGTACCGGCACTATGATCCAGAATCTTACATTCTGATGATCGAGACAAATCACACTATCTCTTAGCAATCAAAGTGCTGCATCCTTATCAGATGAGATGCCCAGTCTCATCAATGGTTGTGAAAATATTTAAGTATAAGATTTATGACACATGTCTCCCGTATGTGGATCTCATCCATACACATATATCACATCTGATATACTAATGGGACCCGGTTCATCTCAAGAACCATCATGTCATATGTATTGGTCATGTGCATTAAGTAATAAAACACCATTGATCTTATGAAAGGAAAGCATGATTTTATTGATGCATAAACAAATTAAGCAATTTATTACATCCTCTGATGGATGGAGTCCATATATTCTAACAATCTCGCACTCGGGCTCAATGCCAGTCAGGGTTATATCTTATGCCTATCCTGTCTACATGCTGCTCAAAGGGATTTGGTAGTCAAGGGCTTAGTAAATGGATCTGCAAGATTGTCTGCAGAGCCTATCTTGGTAATAACGATATCACCTTTCTGCACAATCTCTCTGACCAAATGATACTTCCATTGTACATGCTTTTGGCTTTTATGGCTCCTGGGCTCCTTGGACCGTGCGACTGCCCCGCTGCTGTCACAGTAAACTGTGAGCAGCTGTCGTGCCTAAGGTACCACCCTAAGTTCCATAAGGAATCTATTGAGCCATACTGCTTCCTTAGCTTCTTCACAAGCCGCTACATATTCAGCCACCGAGGTGGAATCAGCGGTACATTCTTGTTTAAAACTCCTCTAGCTGACAGCTTCACCACCAAGCATAAACACAAAACCAGAGGTGTATTTCCTGGAATCCTTATCTGACATAAACTCAGAATCTGTGTATCCAACTGGAATTAGCTCATCACTGCCATAAATCAATATATAATCTCTAGTCCTTGTCAAGTATTTGAGAATAAATTTTACAGCAGTCCAATGTTCGGTCCTGGATTAGACTGATATTTGCCGACTAGGCCCACTGCATGACAGATATCCAGTCTAGTACGTAGCATATCATACATGAGGCTACCAACAGCCGAAGCATATGGTATCGACCTCATCTACTCCCTTTTCTCAGGTGTCTTCGGACACTGATCATTGGAAAGGTGCACTCCAAACCTGAAAGGTGTAATACCCTTCTTGGAGTCTTGCATAGCAAACCATACCAGCACCTTATATATGTATGCAGCTTGGGACAAGCCAATCATCTTATTTTTCTAGTCTCGATGGAGTTTGATCCCTAGGATGTAACTAGCTTCTGCCAAGTCCTTCATATCAAAAGTCTTGGCCAACCAAACTTCACTGTTGACAACATTCCTATGTCTTTCCCGAGGGGAAGGATGTCGTCGACATATAAAACCAGAAAGACTACCTTATCACTATCACTTTTCATATACACACATAACTCATCTGAATTTTGATAAAAACCAAATGACTTGATTGCCTGGTCAAAACGGATGTTCCAACTTCGGGATGCTTGCTTCAGTCCATAAATGGACTTCTACAGCTTGCAAACCTTTTGCTCTTGGTTTTTAAATACAAAACCATCTGGCTGCACCATATAGATGTCTTCCTCAGGATGGCCATTGACAAACGCCGTCTTGACATCCATTTGCCAAATCTTGTAATCGAGATGAGCCACAATGAATAAGAGTATTCGGATGGACTTGAGCATGACTACCAGTGAGAAGGTTTCCTCATAATCGATACCTTCTTTCCGAGTGTATCCTTTCGAAACAAGCCTAGCTTTAAAGATCTCCACTCTTCCATCTGGTCCTCTTTTTCTTTTGTAGACCCACTTGCACCCAATAGGCTTAATATTGGCAGGCAAGTCCACAAGTGTCTAGACCTGATTGGAGTATATGGACTCTATCTTAGCTTTCATAGCATCTTGCCAACGTCCCGAATCTATGTCATTGATTGCTTCATCATAGTTATACGGATCTTGTTCCAGTTCTTTCGAGACTGCCTCGTAAGACTCTCCCAAAAACAAGAACCTGTCAGGGGGTCTGACAATCCTCCCACTACGACGAGGCACTGATGTAACTACTGGTTCAGGTAAGGGCGGTTCTTTCTCAAGTTCGGTCATATTTGGATTTGGAATTGTTTGCTCTTGAATTTTTTCCAAGATCACATTTTTAAAGATTTCCAATCTAACATATAATCTTCCTCCAGAAAAACCGTATTGGTTCTCACCAACACTTTCTACTCTTTGGGATTATAAAATAACTAACCTTTAGTTCCTTTAGGATATATCCTACAAACATGCATACTTCCGACTTCATTTCCAACTTATCCGTCTAAACCTTTAGCACATGTGTCGGACAACCTCAAATGTGTAAATGTTGTAGACTAGGTTTTCAACCAAACCACAACTCCCAGGGAGTCTTAGGTACAGACTTAGATGGTACGAGGTTTAGTATGTACATTGTAGTATCCGAGGCTTATCCCCAAAAGGATATAGGTAATCCTAAGAAACTCAGCATAGACCTGATCATATCTACAAAGTGTCTGGTTCCTTCTTTCCACTACTACATTCTATTGAGGCATACCAGGAGCAGACAACTGGGATAGAACCCCATTCTTTGATAAGTATCCCATAAAATCAGCAGAGAGATATTCCCCTCCTCGATCTGATTGAAGAGTCTTGATACTCTTACCTAATTGCTTTTCTGCTTCCACACGAAACGCTTTGAACTTTTCAAAAGCCTCGGACTTGTGGTGCATATGGTATATGTATCCATATCTTAAGTAATCATCTGTGAAAGTGATAAAGTACTCATATCCTCCTCTGGCTCTGATATTAATGGGTTCACACACATCAGTATACACTAATTCTAATAAATCTTTAGCCCTATTGCCTTTAGATGAAAATAGTCTTTTGGTCGTTTTGCCTTTCAGACAGAACTCACAGACAAGCATTGGTTCTATCACCAATGAAGGCAAGATACCATCTTTTACTAGCCTATCAATCCTATTTAGGTTTATATGACCTAGCCTCAAGTGCCAAAGTTTTGTTGGATCAGATGAAGGTGACTTTCTCTTTAATGATGGTCTATTAATTGTTTCAGTATCATGTATCTCATACATCATGGGAGTCAACAAATAAAGTCCATTGGTTACCTTGCCAGAACATATAAAAGTACCATTCCTCTTTATGACAACTTCAGTACCAAAAGAAATAGAATAACTTTTATTCACTAAATTAGAAACTGAAATTAAATTCTACTGTAAAGATGGTACATATAATGTGTCTGAGAAAACCAATTTATTGTTTGAAAAACATAAAGTAATAATTCATACTGAAACAGCATCCGCCTTAGCATCAGATTCTAGGTTGATAATGATTTCTCTGTCACTAAGCCTCCTGGTTTTCTTGAACCCCTGTAAAGTATTACACATGTGATTAGTTGCCCCGGAGTCCACACACCATGATTCTGAAGCACCAGTAGCAAAACTAACTTCAGAAATAAGCGACTTAATCATACCTGAGGTCTTCTTCTTAGACAGATATTCTGGATAATTCCTTTTCCAATGTCTTGTCATACCACAATGGAAACATTTTCCTTTTGTCCCTGAACCCTTAGCCTTGGCCACGCCACCATTAGGACCATTCTTCACTTTAGGACCCTTCGGAACTGATTTCTTCTTGCCTTTCCGCCCATTGCCTTTCGGCTTGGACTTAGTAACTGACTTTTTTGTCATAAGGGCAATTGGCTCTTCCTTATAATCCGTTCAGTCACTACCAGCTGGCTAGACAGCTCATCGAGAGTCAAATTCTTCTTATTCATATTATAATTGACCTTGAAATTGTTCAATGACTCTGACAGTGATTCAAGGATTATGTCAATCTGCGATTCTGTATCAATCGCTGCCCCCAGTACAACTAACTCATCCAATGAGTCCATCATTTTCAGCATATGTTCCTGTATTGGTGTGCCTTCAGCCATCTTGGTGCTTATAAGCACCCTCATAGCAGCCTGCCTAGGAGGCCTGCCCTGTTCTAGGCAGGCCTGCCCTATTCCGCAAACATCTCCTTTAAGTTTGATATAATATCATATACAGTCTTATAGGATTGATGTTGGTGTTGCAAAACACTAGACATGGATGCCTGTATGTAACATTTGGCCATCTCATCGTCTTTAGCCCATTTGGTGTAAAGTTCCTTTTCTTGTTTTGATGCATCTGGCCCAGGCTCATCAAGGGGGAGTTTGGTAAGGACATATTTATATCTTGAAGCGGTTAGGATAATATCCAGGTTTCGTTTCCAGTCTACATAGTAGGATCCCACCAACTTATTTTGGTTGAGGATGGTGTGAGGCTAATACTTTCCTTACAATGGATCTATGGTGGAAAACTATGGGGATTTATAAATATAAATGCTCCACTCCCACTTAATATTTTAGAATTGAGGATTTCCTTATAGGTATATGGGCCAACAAATATAAACATCAAATCATCTCATGATATGACCAATGATTGGTTCCAAGTCAAGTTATTTTAAGGAAAGTCCAGTTTTTAATACTAGTGTTACCAATGGATCCATCTCATGGGTCCACCAACACTAATTAGAACTCTTTCCAAAAATTAATTTGATTTAACCAATTTTGGAAACTACTGTGTTTGGATCAGATTTGTAAATATTCTATAAAAGCAACCATTCATAAATAGAAAGTGCAAAAAAAGAAACTAGTCATCTCATCCACATGGCCCAAGCGGAATAGACTTCTTGGACTTCTAGACTTTCCAAAACTTTGGGATTCCTCAAACGGTTTGGGCATCTCCAATACGCTTTTGGTAATCTTCAAACTCTTTGATTAGGAGTCCAACTTCACTTTTCTTCTTCGTCTCGGACATTGCCAGAATTTACAAATTTGAAAAATTACATAAATTCCTATGTCTCTACAATGAGATTTACATGGTAATCTAAACATGGAAATAAAAGGGCTATAGGAAAATTTACCATGCCTTGCCCTTTTACGGTAAACCAAGGAAACCATGATGCCCTTTACAAGTTGCCCAAAATAACCATCAACCATAAATAGAAAGTAAAAGACTTGTGGGCCACATGGAGAGGACAAGATCACCTGCAAGTTAGTATCACATGCAACCAAGCAACTCACAAAACCAGGCTACCAAACCATGGTTGAAAGATAGGATCCCAAAAGAAAATTCGGATTAAAACAGAAATCTTTTCTGTCTGCAGTCGGCTAGCTGACCCGACGAACACCCAAAATTTGGGTTTTTCCAAATCTTAGCCAACTGATCCTAAATTCTTTCTAATGATTCCAAATACCATCTAATGGCTCTCTACCATCCTTCCATTATAGTTAAACCCTTTTGTGATATTCTAAACATTGATCTACTACAAAAGTAAGCAAACCCAATCAAAACTGATCCTTACATGGTCCTAGGTCTATCCTCTTGGCATCTCATGCAAAGACCAGATCTAGATTGCTGATCTAACATGATTAGAGATGAGGTATGGCTCTGATACCAATTGTTGGAAGTAGGTGGGTTTCATGGATAGGTTTTCAAAACTTTTTGACCCACTTGACTCAAGGATCAAGTACCCATAAGGCCATAAACTATATCCAGGATGCAATCCCTCAATCTCATCAATCAAGTACAACAATAAACTCCATCCAGGAGATAGAAATCAGTAACACATGCAACCAAAATAACCCACAACAAATTGAGAAGTAGATTATAGATTTGGATCCCGGTAGTGCACTAATGGAGAAGAAGGCTTGCTTGTTGAAGAAACTCTTTTTTGTAGCAAACTTAAGATCTCCAAGACCACTTAGCCTTCCACGCTATAACCCGTATCAGATCTCTTTTCTCAAGAAGATTGGTGGAAACTCCAAGAGAAAACCCACTAGAAACTCTAAGGAACTAAAAGAGAAAGAAAGGAGAGAGAGATGTGCAACTATTGCACAAAAGGGGGGGGGGGGCTGGGCGTGAATTCCAAGGTGGGACTTCTAGCTCCCTCTCTCTTTTTATAGCCCTCTAAACCTCCTTTTTTCTTAATTGAAATAGAACTCCTACTTCTATTTAAGAATTAACAACTTTCTCCTTTCTAATTATCGTAGAAGTCTCACTTCCGCAACAATTAGTAACTTACCATTACTACTATTAGAAGTCCTACTTCAAATAGAAATAGTAACTTTCTAATTCCTTCCTTTTAGAGTTCAAGTAGGATTAGTATCTTTCTATTTGAGGATTAGTATCTTTTAGGGTAGTTTTTCTGGTCTTATATGTCGATGACATCCTTCTCCTCGGGAAAGACATAGGAATGTTGTCAACAATGAAAGTTTGGTTGGCTAAGACTTTTGATATGAAGGACTTGGGAGAAGCTAGCTACATCCTAGGGATCAAACTCCATCGAGACCGGAAAAACAGGATGATTGGCTTATCCCAAGCAGCATACATAGATAAGGTGCCAGTACGGTTTGCTATGCAAGACTCCAAGAAGGGTATTACACCTTTCAGGCATGGAGTGCACCTTTCCAAGGATCAGTGTCCCAAGACACTTGAGGAAAAGGAGCAGATGAGGTCGATACCATATGCTTCGGCTGTTGGTAGCCTCATGTATGCTATGTTATGTACTAGACCAGATATCTGTCATGCAGTGGGCCTAGTAAGCAGATATCAGTCTAATCCAGGACCTGAACATTGGACTGCTGTAAAATGTATTCTCAAATACTTGAGAAGGACTAGAGATTACATGTTGATTTATAGCAGTGATGAGCTGATTCCAGTCGGATACACAGGTTCTGACTTCATGTCAGATAAGGATTCCAGGAAATCCACCTCTGGTTATGTGTTTATGCTTGGAGGTGGTGCTATCAGCTGGAGGAGTATAAAACATGAACGTACCGCTGATTCAACCTCGGAGGCTGAATATGTAGCGGCTTGTAAAGCAACTAAGGAAGCAATGTGGCTCAAAAGATTCCTTTTGGAACTTAGGGTGGTACCTTTGGCTCGACAGCCGCTCACAATTTACTGTGACAGCAGCGGGGCAGTCGCTCAGTCAAAGGAGCCCAGAAGCCATAAAAGCCAAAAGCATGTACAAAGGAAGTATCACTTAGTCAGAGAGATTGTACAGAGAGGTGATATTGCTATTACCAAGATAGCTTCTGCGGACAATCTGGCATATCCCTTTACTAAGCCTTTGACTACCAAAGTCTTTGAGCAGCATGTAGACGGGATGGGCACGAGATGCAACCCTGACTGGCATTGAGCCCAAGTGGGAGATTGTTAGATTGTATGGACTCAATCCATCAGTTGATGTGATAAACTGATTAATTTCTTTATTTATCAATAAAATCATGCTTTACTTTCATGAGATGAATGTTATTTTATTACTTCATGCACATGAAAAATACATATGACATAATGGTTCATGAGTTGAACTGGGTCCCATTAGTATATTAGATGTGATATATGTTTTTGGATGAGATCCACACATGGGAGACATACATCACAAATCTTATACTTAAATAGCCTCACAACCAGGGATGAGACTGGGCATCTCATCTGATAAGGTTGTAGCACTTTGATCACTATGAGATAGTGTGATTTGTCTCGATCATCAGAATGTAAGATTCTGGATCATGGTGCTGGTACATTGGATGTATTGAAGGACCATGAGAAGTACCTTATGGAACTCAATCCTGAGACATTGATGAACTCAAATTTCTATCTATTCATTTGCTTTGAGTCACCAATGAGTGAGGCCAACTGTAGGTCAACACCTCGGTGAATTGGGTATGTGATAATAGGACTGTGGGAACTTTGAATGATCAAGATGAAATCTATCTCTATTATCCCCTTGTGCCAATTAATGGATTTGTCATTAGTAAGTGCGCCTTCATCTCGATTAAGAGTTAACTGGATGGTAATGATGATCACAGTGATTAATTGAGGCTCAAGGATAATAAGATGTGGAACTAAGATTAGAAGAGACAGATTTATTCCAATTGATCCATGAATATTAATAGAGTGACCTACTTGTGGTAATTGGGAAGTTTAGGGTCTTCATTGTAATTTATTCCTAAGACTGGAGTGCAATTACATTTATATAGTGGTGTTATTTGCAATTAACTGTGGGCCCGGATTGCACATGAGATGTGGGGTCGTGTGTCCCAATTGGAGCCAGCTTTCTATGGAATCTCTAGTGGTCCCCACGCTAGCCTAAGTTATTAGAAAGATACTAATCCTACTTTAACTCTGAAATGAAGGAATTAGAAAGTTACTATTTCTATTTGGAGTAGGACTTCTAATAGTGGTAATAGTGTACTTACTAATTGTTGTGGAAGTGAGACTTCTATTTCAATTAAGAAAAGAGGAGCATTGAAAAGTTATAAAAGGGAATAGAACCCCTCATGGATGTCCATTCTATTAGAGTAAAAAATGTCCAGCCTCCTTTTGTGCAATTGTTGCACTGTTCTCTCCTCTCTTCCTCTTCTAGTTCCTTAGAGTTTCGAGTTGGGTTTTCTCTTGGAGATTCCACCAATCTTCTTGAGAAAGGAGATCTGATTCAAGTCATAGTGTGGAAGGCTAAGAGGTGTTGGAGATTCTTATTTGACAAGTGAAAGAGTTTCATCATCAAAGAAAGACGCAACTTATCCATTAGAGCACAACCGAGCTCCAAAGGTATAATCTACTTCATTGCATGTTGTAGATTTTATGGATGTTTGTTGGTTGTTGTTCTATCTTCTTGATAGGTTTATTTATTGATCATGATGGCTGAGATTGAGGACATGGATCCTGGATTGGGTTTTTGGCCTTATGGGTACTTGATCCCTGAGTCAAGTGGGTCAAAAGTTTTGAAAATCTATCCACGAGGCCCACCTACTTCCAACAGCTCAGATGTATAAAGATACAAAAGAAGAACAGGAGGAAGAAACAACGCCCTTTGCCGAAAATCTCCAGAAAGATAAAGGCAAGGCTCCTCAGCAATCATCGGAAGAAAATAAACCTTCCAATAAATCCGAAAAGAGCAGTCATTCTCCCTTCGTTGTCTCTTTTAAATCTTCAAAGCCTTTGGTAATCACCACCAAAGCGAAGAGAAAACAAAAGGCTGGGGGCAAGTTCGCTGTCTCCTTTGTGTCTATTATGCATGACACGGATTCAGACTCAGAGCCAGAAGACGACATAGCCTCAAGCCAAGCTGATACTCAGCTAGTTCAGCCTACTCTCACTCCATTGGAGACACCTGGTGACGTAGAAAATCCTACGTTTGCTTCCTTCGTCGTTCCGGCAACTTTGGTAGAAGAAAAAATAATCTTCTTCCACATATCGAAGTCTCTCCATCAAATTCTCCGCTTGAACCTTTCCAAAACGAAGCTGCAACATTTCAAAGGGCTATGATGAAAATATTCAAAGATATGCAGCACAGGACGGTGGAATGCTATGTCGACGACCTCGCCATCAAAAGCAGAAGAAAAGAAGACCATCTCGACGATCTTCGAGAAGTCTTCATCCGACTTCGCAAACACAAATTGCGGATGAATCCATTAAAATGCTTCTTCAGTGTCTCATTGGTTAAGTTTCTCGGATTTATAGTTCGGAAAGCCGGAATAGAACTTGATCCCATCAAAGTCAAGGCTATCCTAGAAATGCCATCTCCAAGGACCCTAAGAGAATTAAAAGGGCTTCAAGGAAGATTGGCGTACATCTAACGGTTCATCTCCAATTTGTGAGGGAAGTGCCGTCCATTCTCTCGCTTGACAAAGAAAGGTGTGGACTTTGTTTGGGATGCTGAATGTGAAGCCACATTTCAAGACATCAAAACATACCTGACCAAACCTCCAGTGTTGGCTGCTCCCACAACTGAAAAACCATTCATCTTGTACACAAGAGCTCTAGATTACTCTTTGGGTGCTCTACTCGCACAAGAAAACAACGAAGGCAAAGAAGTTGCTCTATATTACCTTAGCCGCATCTTGGTAGGTACAGAGCATTGCTACTTCCCAGTCGAAAAAGAATGCCTTGTAGTGATGTTTGCCGTACAAAAGCTGCGTCAGTACCTGCTGTCCAACACAATTTACCTGGTTTCGAGGATCAATCTCTTAAAGGTCCTTGTCACAAAAGCAGGTTCTCTCAATACCCGACTGGAAAAATGGTCCATCCTTTTATCAGAGTTTGATATTAGGTATGTACCACAAAAAGCAATCAAAGGCCAAGCTCTAGTAGACTTTCTCGCAGAGCATCCATTGCCAAAAGATTCTCCACTCAAGGATGATCTCCCAGATGAATCTGTTTACAATGTGGAAACTTCTTTATCAAATGCTTCCTAGGACATGTACTTTGACGACGCAACCAAGAAAAATGAAAAAGGAAAGCAGATATCGGGAATTGGCATCCTCTTTGTCAGCCCCGACAAATACATGATTCCACACGCTTTTTCGCTACTGGAACCATGTTCAAACAATGCAATTGAGTACTAAGCCCTGATTGTAGGATTGGAACTTGCCCTCGAATCCGACATCACCATGCTGGAAGCTTTTGGGGACTCCTAACTGATCGTCAACCAGATAAATCAAAAATTTGAGGTCAGGAAACCCGATTTTCTGCCTTACTACAACAAGGTGCAATCGCTTCGACAAAAGTTAAACACCTGTCGCATCACCCACATCCTCAGAGGTGAAAACATCTGTGCAGATGCCTTGGCCGGACTCGCCGCATCTATGGCAATCCAAGAAGGGGAAAACATGCAAATTACAGTGTGTCAAAAAAGGATTCTCCCTCATTTTAACACACACCAAGCAGTTGCTGAATGCCTCCAAGTGGTTGGAAGTCGGATGTCCATCCTCAAACCTTCAATCGGTAACTAGAGGGATCCGTTCATTGATTACATCATGTTCGGAATCCTACCTAATGATCCAAAAGAACGGGTAAGCATCCAAAGACGTACCCCAAACTTTCATTTGGATATTCCCTTCAAAAATACTTTACAGAAAATCCTTCAACGGAGTACTTCTACGCTGCTTGACACAACAAGAGGCTGAAGAAACTCTCAAAGAAGTATGTTCTGGTCTTTGTGGAGCCCATCAGGCTGGTCCTAAGCTATAAGATCAGATAAAAAGGCTAGGTTATTATTGGCCTACCATAGTAGCTGATTCAATGCAATTTGCTAAACACTGCCAACAATGCCAAATTCATGGAGATTATGTCCACATGCCTCCAGAATGGCTACATCCAACAGCAATCTTGTGGCCTTTCGAAGCCTGGGGTATGGACATCATAGGTCCTATCTCTCCCGCATCAAGCAAAGTTCATCGCTTCATCTTCGCCGCTACAAATTATTTCTCCAAGTGGTTAAAGGCATTTGCGCTCAGCGAAATGAAGACCTCATCAGTCCTTCAATTCTTACGCACCAACATTATTTGTCACTTCGGCATACCTAAAATATTCATCCATGATAACGGACCACAATTCTAGGATCATAGATTCTACAGGTTCTGCGATAAGTACAAAATCAAAAGTTGTGCTTCGACTCCATATAACCCGGTAGCGAATGGACTAGCAGAAGCCTTCAACAAGACACTCTGTAAAATTCTCAAGAAATTGGTCTCTAGTCACAAAAGAGACCGGGCCGACAAACTACCAGAAGCTTTGTGGGCCTATCGAACCACCGTTCGAGGACCAACCCATAGCACAGCATTCTCCTTGGTCTATAGATGCGAAGCTGTTGTCCCTTTGGAAGTACAAATTCCTTCCTTAAGGGTATCTCTGCAAAATGACATGATGCAAGAAAGCAATGTCAAATTGAGACTCTAAGAGCTGGATAATCTCAACGAGAGACGGCTTGAAGCTTTACAAAGCATTGAGTTGTACCAAGCACACATGGCAAGATCTTTTGACAAGAAGGTCAGGCAACGTACCTACATAAAGGGCGACTTGGTTCTTGCAGTAAAAAGACTCATAGTCTTTGCCATAATTCCAAAGGCAATTTCAAACCAAAATGGGAGGGACCCTTCGTCAACGACAAAGTCTTCTCCAACGGTGCATACGCTCTTCTAAACATGGAAGGTGACAAATGTATGCTACCCATCAACGGCAAGTTCTTGAAGCGGTACTACCCTTCAAGACTTCCTTAAACGGGTCAAAGCGACGCCTCCACGGCCAAAGCCTATTCCAAGGTACTTGCTTGTCAAACCCACCCCTTTTGGAATTTTCATCTTTATGTTGAAATTTCTAAAAAAGAAAAAGTTCTCAAAACAATGCTTACTTTCATCATTTCATTGTTAAAAAAAAAGTCATCAAATCCAAAAATCCAAGTTTAGGAGCCTCTTCCCGGACTTGATCAAAATTTTCAATCCCTGAACCTAAAACTCATGGTTTGAATCAAAAATTAGGACTTAGGAATTTACACCCTAGTCCTCCCCGATTTTTATAAACCAAAATGGTTTTGAGTCAAAATTTACGACCCTCGTGTCTTTAAACAAAAATGGTTTTTCGAAATTGCGGGGAAGCGATGTTCAGTCCATCCTCTGCTAAAAGAAAGAAAGCAGCGGATCAAAAAAAAATCTCTCATATGAGAAAAAGAAACGTAAACAGAAATAAGGAGAATCATACCAGCCATCTCCTCTTCTCGGCTCCTCTTCTCTGGAGGCTCGTCAACATCCCGAGACACCTCATCAGCAATGGTGAGAGGAACTTCCGGATCAGGAGGACTTTCTTGCAGTCTCATATTATGGCGTTGTCCTCTCTTCCTCTTACTTCTGTGGGACGGTCTGCTCGAAGATCCTGCCTCACTGTCAAAATCAGGTCTCTCACTAGAGTCTTCGCTGGATGGTATGCTTTTCCCAGTAGACTCCATGGAAGCCTTTGTGTGCTCCACTTGCATCCAAGAGTCGAGCTCGGTCTCCTCCTCTTCCAGCTATTTCAAGACCTCATCAGGATTCCCTTGTGCAGCTCCTGATCTGATGACGTCCTGTTCACCGAGAAAGCCTATCTTATGCTTCTCTCCAGAAAGGAAAGCCAAAACTTCCTCTCGTCGGACACCATCTGATCTGCCAAGACCCTTCCCAGGAGATTGCTTGACATCGAGCTCCTTCTTGGAAAGTTCCCGGTACACTGAAAAGCTCTCCACGAACCACTTCGTGAAGCTAGCAGTCCGGAAAGTGGGCAACTCAGGATAGGAAATCATGGCGGTAGTGTCCTCTACGCTATAAAAAGCCCATGCATTCCTCCCATCCTGCGAACCTCCAAAACGCTTCACCATGCTCGAAGGCGCTCCAACAACGCCTTGAGAGAAGCCAAGCTGCAGCGCAAAACGCGAAGGGACATACGACTAGATGTCAATGAAAAGATGTCTACGGTACACCATCGTACGAACCCGTATGTTGAAAAGCCATCTCTTTTCCGCGTTTGTGAAAGCATAGTGCCTTCCCAACCTGCCCTGGTGGAATCACGGGAGACACCAAAATCAAAAGCCTTCTTCCGTAGATCTGGAGTGAGCTTCATTGAAGACTTCCCAGTCTCGACGTCCCTGAACCATCGGATTCTCAAACGGGCAGACAAAAAAGATTCGGAAACGGCTGTCCCTCTAGCCAAACGAATCATAAAAGGGTCATCGTCCTATACAACTCCCAACTGATGGAAGGTAGGACAGTGGTATACATACCACGAATAGAAGATATGGGCTAAAAATAGCCTGTTCACAGGGAGCCTAAGCCGAACCAGAAAAGCAGCAGCCTGCAGTTTGGTACACAAATGGGAGTAAAGAGCAGGCACCAAAGCCAGCCGCTCTCCGAACGCCATCTAACAAGCCGAAAAAATACAATGTGGCCTGATGTGCTTCCATCCCCTCTAGCAAAAACAGCCTCACCCAGCCAATAAGTGAGTTAAACAACGAGATCTTTCTGTAATGCATTGTCATTATAAATGACGTCCGTACTTGCGAAGCATTTCCTCAAATCTTCTCGCATAGCGGAGATCTTCTTCAAACTTGGTTTTTAGCCCTAGCATCCTGGGCCATGCTATCAGAAGACTCCCCGCCATAAAAAGGTTGGAGCTATAATTCTTCCAATTGCTGCACTTGACTTTCGAGCCCACCTTCTCCTTCAAAAAATCATAGAAGGCGATGAGCTGAAAGTACAAAAGCTGGAACTCCTCAGACTGCTCCTGAAGGACGTTGTCGATAGGCATGAAGTCCTCATAGAGTTTGCCGAGGATAGGCAACCCGGTGATGGCGCTCGATTCTTTTAATGAAAAACCAATCTCACCATTCGTAACAATGAACGTATTGGTTTGAGGAAGGAATGACTCCAGCATGGCCATGAAAGCCTCATTGGAGAAAACCACGGTTCGCCGAAAAGCGCAAGCAGCGTAAAAAATCTCAGCCTCCCGCAGAATGGCCCCACCAACCTTCAGGGTGTGATCAGTCCATGATTCGAAGCTTGAGTCAGCACTAAAACGGCCATGAAGTTGAAAAGGCTTCACCCAATTGCTGTCGTCACCCCGAAAAATGCCAAGGCCCACCGGTCTCAAATTGACTGACGGATGATCAGAACCTTGGTAGCCACTGGCTGGCGTCAACATGTCCATACAGACAGGCGACTTCTTTGCATAACCGGAAGGGCTGCTAACAAAACCCCCGGTCTTGATCACATTGGTCCTCTTCACCCAGCTCGGAGAATCCTCCCTCTTAGGGCATGTGGGAGAAAGGCTCATGATCGAGATAGTACGATCGAAGGTCGACCGGGTGGAAATAGTTCTCTCCTCACCATCTGCCGTGTAAGAGAACTGAAAGCATCTCCTTTGGTATGTCAAGTCGTCAGGGACTGCATCACCGAAGAAGAAGGTAGGCTTTGGCACGATGCTCTGATCATCCGTAATCCAAGGACGGCTGCTTACCGCAATCTTATAGAATTCCTCATCCTTGAGAGCGATCAATCGTTGTCTCATCTCATCACGGTTGAGGGACTTACATTCTTCCAAGTTCTTCTCAACAAACTGGACCTTATCCCAGGCCTGCTGAACGGCCGCATTAGAAGATCTGGCAGACCGACGAGGTGCGTCAGTAGCAGGCCCATTACCCTTGTTCGTTCTGGAAGAACTACTTGCAAAGGAAAGAAAAACAAAAATTAATCATCAAAATGATAGAATTTCGCTAAAAAAAGTTCGAGTGAAATTTTGACATGGTTCCGGGGCAATTCCGAAGAAAAGGGAAACACCTTGAAAAAGATATGAAGCCTGAAGATGAGCTCAACATCGCTGCAAGCTCATAATCAGTGGAAGATTCTCAAAGAAGGTTTGAACTCAAACATTGATGCAAGATCAAGCCAGTCTTATCAAATCTCCGCAAAATTAGAAAAGAGCGCAACATTGCTGCGAGCTCCAAACTCCAAAACTTGCGAAGCTCCTCAATATCCCGCAAGGCTAAGGAGGGCTCAACATTGCTGCGAGCTCCAAATCCCAAGACTTACAAAAGATTTCTTAGTATGCATCATCATGCTTCCAAATCAATTTTCTAAAAATCATGCATCAAAGAAAACCATCATGCATTAGATGCTAGGAAACATTAACCAAAGTTTGACCAATCCCAACCCAATTTGGTCAAAACCAATCAAACTTTGTCCAAGTCAAAAATCATGTTGGCTTGACCTAGAGACTCTAGCCTTCTATCTTGATGCATAAAAAAAAAAGCATGAACATCTTGAAATTGTATAACCTCATTATCATGGTGTGAGTAAAAAAAACAACAGAGAAAACCTCTTAAAAAAATTTTTTTTTTTTGGGCGCACAGGCAGTGGCCCACTGCCATGTGGCAGTACGGCCAGGTCCGTATGGACCTGTCTGTACAACCAAGAAAGAAAGAAAAAAAAGACATTGAAAAGGAAAAAAAGGACACCGTGAAACAAAAAACGATAAAAAAAAGAAGACAGAAGAAAAACCGTGGAGAAAAAAAAGAAAAAAAAAAGAAAAACCGTGAGAAAGAGAGAAGAAAAAAAAAAGAAGAAGCACGAAAAAAAAAGAAGAAAGAATGCTTGACAAAAGAAAAGAAAAAAAAAAGAATGCTTGACAAAAGAAAAGAAAAAAAAAAGAGAAGAAAAAAAAAAGAAAGAAAGAAAAGAAAAGAAAAGGAAAAAAACTTTTCCTACTTCTACATGGAGTTTCTTGTGAAGAAAGGAAACTTACTTGAAGCCATTGATGGAGAAGAAGAAGAAAAACTTGACAATCCTTGAAGAAAAAGAGGAGTTCTTGATCTTGGAGCACTCTTGAAGATTCTTGCAAACAAGTAAGCAATGGAGCAAGAGAACCAACCTCCCCTTGCTTTTATAGAAGAGAGCAAACCAAAAGAGGAAACAAGGATAAAAGAAAGGAGGTAAGTGCTAAAATTTAACAACTTTCCCAAAAGAAAGATACTATGAGAAAGTCTCTCCAAAAAACAAGGAAACTTGAGAGATTCTCTCCAAAAGAGATATTTTTAGATATTCTTTACAAAATGACACCACATGAGATCTAAGCCATCTTCAAAGCTTAAGGTCCCATAGGTTAGCCCATATGAGCCAGGTTTGACCACCTAGGCACTAAAAGTGGCTTTTAGTAAAAAATCCCTCTTACCAAGAGCATACAAAAAAATGGTTTCATGCCTCTTTTGAGTTGATTGGACCATTCAAAAAAAAAAGAGAAGAAAGCCTCCTGAGTTTCCAAAAACCAAACCATCCAACCTCATGAACCAAATTAAGCCAAAATCTTGAAATTGACATCCCACAAAAAACCAAACCCTGGTCCCCTAACTCGCCACATATAGCTTGTTAGGTCACAAAACCAAAACCAAAAACCAAATCCTGACCCCCTAGCTCATCACATAAAACTTGATCTGACCCCCCAACTTACCACATACAGCTTGTTGGGTCATAAGGTCAAAATAAAAAATCAAACCTCGACCCCCTAACCTGCCACATACAACTTGTTAGGTCACAAGGTCAAAAACCAAAAAGCCTTTCTTGACCGCCTAATGTGTCACATAAACCTTTAGGTTCACAAGGTCAAAAGGGAAAAACCAAAATCCAAAACCCAAAAATCAAAATCTCCCATGTCATTTTCAAAACTTTGCCTTGAGATGGTACGTGATCCCTTTCACTACCATAAAATTCCCTCAGAAACTCAAAAGGCTATTAAAAAAAAAAAAGCTCAAGACTCTTGGTCAAGTCAGAAGCTCTCCTTCAAGTTTCTCTTCGAGGCACATCGACTCCAAAAGCTACCCGTCGCTGTACCTTGAGGGGGCATTTGTTGACACAAAAAAAGTCATTTTGCCTCCTTAACATAAAAAAGCCACATGAAGCTGCATCTTATTACAAACAGGCAATGCTACTTCAAGCATCAGATCTTGTCAGAATCAAACAAAAACTACAAGATCCTTCAAAACAACCAAAAAAGGGGTACACATGAAGTTTCAGGCCATTCCGACATCATTTGACCTAACTTCACTCCTCGACAGCTAAACAGGCGCTCCCGGTGGCGACAGTGTCAAAGACATCAAAACTTCGATCAGAGCCTACGGATGGTCCCAAAATACCTCCAAATGGCTCCTTGTCAAATTTCAAGTCAAACCGACAACGTTTGACCCTCCATCAAACCTTGAGCAGTAAAATCAAGCCTCTCGGCGATGAGAACCACTGAGGTCATCACTCATCAAACAAAGTACATGAGTGGCTTCAACATGCTTCCAAAGGGCCGCATGTCGAATTTCAGGTCATTCCGACAACGTTTGACCAGACTTCGATGCTTCGAAACAAAATCAAGTCTACCGGCGGCGGAGTACCCCAAGACCATAACATCTAAATCGGAGCTAATGGATCGTCTCAAAATGACTCCAATAGGCTCTCTGTCAAATTTCAGGTCAATCGGACATCGGTTGACCATATATCAAAGCTCGACATCTTCCTCATGGCAAAATCAAGTCTAGCAGTGATGGGTCCCCAAACGGCTTCAAAGCTTAAATAAAAGCCCATGGTTGGTCCTATCCACTGCTCAAGAGGCTTCACCTCAAATTTCAGATCCTTCCAACATCGTTTGACCTAATTTCAACTCTTGACGGAAAATCGGCTACAAAGTCTTTGGCTTTTCCAAAAAGTGGGAAACTTTGTTCTCCGGTCTTGCGCGGGTTCTCAACAAATTTTCTCTCGGAAAATCAAGTCAATAATTGAGGAAAAATTTTAAGAAAAATACAGAAGAAAAAAGGAACGAAAAAGACGAAGAAACGGCCGAAAAACGGTGACCAAAGGGGACAAAACCACCATGGTCGCCGATAACCCCCATGGTCGTCGGTGACCCTGGGTGCATTTCACGACATCAAATCGCCTTTCATGGCAAACAAACAAAAAATCGCCTCCTACGGCATTCAAAATCTTGTCTCTTTTCAAGGTGAATCTCCGGATCATCACCACTTCAAATTCCAAGTAGAATAGAAAATTTGGCATACCCGTACAAAAAATGTTGATACTCGCTTTTCTCCTCCGCCGGACCCCAGCAGCCCCCGGGGTGGAAGGAGAAGACGAAAGCCGGGTCCATCAGTTACTTGGATGCCTGATTTGGCATGGTCAAGCATGTCCAGGAGATTTTTACCAATGTCGAAGAGGTTGGTCTGGATGTTACGGTTGCAGGGCGATCATTGACAGGATCATTGTGCTGGGTGACAAGTGGTCCGAGACCAAGGTTTTCCCTGATGACGATTTCTTCAAAGAGATGTTTATGGACCCTACTAACAAAGCCAAGTCTGAAATGGATGAGACCACATAGAGTGGGAAGCGGTTTATCTGGGAGAGGAACGTCACCGAGTTGGTCATCATTGAGCTGAGGCATGACATTGAACGCCTCGATAGGGAGGTTCTTGAAGCTAGGCGCCGTTGATGCAGCCAAGTGGGATGCCTTAGCAGAGGCTCGTGCCAAGGAGAGGCACTTGGTTCGCCAGGTTGCAGACTCCGATCGTGTTCTCAAGGAGAGGACTCGTGTGTTGGGAATTTATAATAAAAACATACTTTTATATATTTGTCTTTGACTAGTTCATTTTTAGTATATTTTGTCTTCTCATCTAACTGAGATTTTGTATAGGCAAATGGTTGCATTGTTATTTATTGTGCATGTGAGTGTCTTTTATTCTATAAATTGGACAAGTTGGTGTGTAGAGTTCTACTTGCACACGGAAGACTTATTTGTCGGTTCTTATAGAAGATAAGTTGTTGTTCAAAATCTAGATGGATTTGGACACACCGTCGGTGCGATTATAGCATAATGTTTCAGCGAGTTTGTCTTGGCAGCAGTGATGGACCCGATCGGAGGTTTCCGTCCTCTCCATCCGCACCCCGGGGGCTGACCTGGGTCTCGGCGGAGGAGGGAAAATCGCAGGCATCAACATTTTTTTTACTGGTATGCCAGATTTACTTTCTACTTGGAATTTGGAATGGTGATGATCCGGAGATTCACCTTCACAAGTGGAAAGGAAATCAATCCTTTTTTCTAACTTTCCAAATTGCATAAATATTAAGAAAAGAGACAAGTTTGTTTTTTGAGAATGCCGTAGGAGGCGTTTTTGTTTGTTTGCTGTGAAAGGCGATTTTACAAAACTCATCAAATATGAAAGACAAGAATTGTGATTTCTTTTTTTTTTTTTTTTTGTCTCTTTAAGAAATACAAACTACAATAGAAAAGTAAGAAAAATGATCTAACTTCTTAGGAGATTGTGGGGACACGTTGAGATCGACGGTCGCAAGTCATGTATGGACTTCGCCATCGTCCTTCAAATGAGAACGGTTGATGCTTTGATTCTTCGGCTTGGCTCCTAACCTCAGTTTTTTAAAGGACAAGGACCAAGAGGAGGTCCTATATCCAATGAAAAACCAAGTAAACGGGTTGAAAAGCCGCGTTTAGGCCATGTTGGAGAAGGAGGGGACCTTGGGGGGATGGCCCCCCAAGGGTCGTTGATCACCTTGTGGTGCTTCTTGCAGCAGAGCAGCAAGACTTCGTCTGGATTTCTTCGGAAGAATGCAAGTGTGCAAGGGCAGAATTTCAAGTCGATGTGTGTATTGATTCCTTTTTTTATCGATTCATCCCATTTCTTTCTTTTCGACCTCCTTTTATAGGCTTTTTGGTAGCGATGAGGTGATTATGGGCATTGATGGCCATGATGAGAGAATTGATGAGGAGTTACAAGTTTTATTCTTTGATTTTGTAACTCCTTTTTCATGGCTTGTGATTGGATGATGAAGGGTAGTGGGCATTTAATCACCTTTAATCTTCATGATGATGGGAGTTTCATGGGTTTAATGGCATGATTGCTTGGATTTGTAACTCCCAAATGCTTGAATCTGATTGGGCCATCCAAAATAATGAGTTAATGACTGCATTATGTTGTCATAAACGGGTCAATTAACGACATTAAGTGGTCGCCAGGGCATGTGAAGAGTCGCGGGCCACGCCGCGTCTTTTGAGATTCTTCTTGTGATCATCACAGGTGGATCCACACATTGTTTGACGTCGGATTGCGGTGCAATTTCAGACATTGATTGATTTTGGTGGGCCGATGACATCTATCTTGTCGATTTCACGATCGGTCGGACAGAAAGTATACTTTCTTGGTCAGCTGGTTGGCGATCTTGGAGCGATCGGTGATGATTTCATGCTTTTGACGGCGGATCCAAGATGTCGGTGAAGATTAATGGTTTTCAAGCAACAAAGATTGGCTTTTCAGAAAATCACAGAGGCAAGAACGCTCGAAACGCAAAAAGGATCGGAAAACGGGCCGTTTGGTGCGAAATACGGCGACCCGGATTTGCAGGGTCGCCGGCAACCTTGGGCCAGGGTCGCCGGCGACCTTGGGCCAAGGTCGCCGTCGACCATAAGGCTTTGGCCCTTTTGGTCGCCGTGCTTCGTTTTAGACCGTTTTTCCGTCTTTTTTGTTCCTTCTTTCTTCTGTATTTTTCTTGACATTTTTCCTCAATTATTGACTTGATTTTCTTGGAGAATGCTTGGCGTGAACCCGCACGAAACCGGAGTGCAAAGTTTCCCATTTTTCGGGAAAGTTGATGACTTTGTAGCCGATTTTCCGTCAAGAGTCGAAACTAGGTCAAACGATGTCGGAATGACCTGAAAATTGAGGTGAAGCTTTTTGAGCAATGGATAGGACCAACCATGAGCTTTTATTTGAGTTTTGAAGCCGTTTGAGGTCCCATAGATGCTTGACTTGATTTTGCTGCGGGGAAAATACCGAGCTTTGATATGTGGTCAAACGATGTCCGATTGACCTGAAATTTGACGGGGAGCCTATTGGAGTCATTTTGAGACGATCCATTAGCTCCAACTTGGATGTCATGGTCCCGGGGTGCTCCGCCGCCGGTAGGTTTGATTTTCTTTTGGAGCATTAAAACCTGGTCAAACGTTGTCGGAATGACCTGAAATTCGACATGCAACCCTTTAGAAGCATGTTGATGAAAGTCCGGGATCCTAACCCTAGAGGGGGGGTGAATAGGGTGAGCTACAACTTAATGACCAATTATGCCAATTTTAAACTTCTTTAAAATAATTAGCCACTTGTGATGATTAACAAATAAGATGCGGAAGCTAAACAACAACAATCACCACAAAAGCAATCACCACAACATAAGATTTATAGTGGTTCGGCCAACGTGCCTACATCCACTACCAGCTTGTGAATCTACACCCCACTGGATTTCCACTATTTATGCTTTTCAAATGACTAAGCAATAACCACTACAATATGCTTTCCAAGGATAAGCAATAACCTTACAATGTTGTTTTTCAAGGCTTAACAACAACCTATACAAGATTCTTTTGTAGGCTAAGCAATAACCTTCACACAATACTTTTCTTAGGCTAAGCAATAACCTTTACAGTCAAATGATTTCTCTCAAGAAAGTGTTTTCACAAAGCACTCTAAGAGATTACAATTAAAGCTCAATTTAATTGCCTCTAGATTAGGCGAATATGAAAGTGTAAAACAAACTCACACAAACACTCTAAAATGCAAAGATGAATGCTTATGAAGTGAGTGTCTGAATACTTCAATCAAGTTTTAAAATAAAGCTTAATCAATTTATGCTTGAAGCAATTAAAAGTTTAATACACATAAAAAGATTTGATTGAAGTAATATGCAAATCACATGTACCAAATACAAACTTGTTGAAGATATGAAATCAAAAGCTCACAAGTTGTATGAAATTAATTATGTCTAAACATGTGATGCATATTCAATGTTGTTTTAAAAAACAAACCAATTTAACTAAAGTTCAAATGAATGAAAACAACAAAGATGATTCAAACAAGTTAATGAAACATGTTTATAAAACAAATCAAAGGTTTTGACAAAACATGTTTTATAAAGTATTAAAATAAACTTGTTTAGAAATCAAGGTGAAGAATCCAATGACTTAAATCAAAGATTAAAGGAGTAGAGGATTCAACACATCATAATTTATATGCTAAAATCATTTACCAAAGATTAAACAAAGCATAAAACAATGATTATAAAAAGGTAAAGCTTACTTGGTGGTTTAACTTCATTAATCAAAGCTTTAGCTTTCCTTAATGACCCTTAGCCTTCTTTAGCTTGATCCCCTTTCTTTTCCCTCAAAATACCTCAAGAAGGGCTTCAAAGATCATCTCTTGGGGCTAAGGAATGAGCTTTTTTTTATAGAAAAAGTTGCTCAACGGCTACCTGTCGGTTAGCCGACATCCAGGGGTCGGTTAACCGACACCCCCAACGGTCACAGGACAACGGTCATATTTTCGAAAATTTGCTGACCATAAAGCATGGTTCGGTTAGCCGACACGTTCGGTTAACCGAGGCCTAACCGACAATGTAAACTTGGTCAGAAAACTCCTCTCTGGTTTTCTAACCGAGAGAGCTTCGGTCTGGGTTTTTATGTACTGTCGGTTGACCGACATGAACTGACGAGTGGACCGACAGAGAAGATCTGAAATTTGTAGCTCTCTGGAATTCGGACCGACAGATCCATCGGTTGACCTCGGCTCACTTGTCGGTTAGCCGACACTCAGCTTGTCGGTTGACCGACAGCCTAAGACAAAAATCCCAACTTTTGTATTTTTCAAAGTAAATTTTTTGTGGGATCTTTGGGCCATTAAACCAAGCATGGAAACATGATTTAAACCAATCCAAGTGCTTTAAAATCATGAAACATAAAAAGCCTAAATAGATTTGAAAGTTTTAAAACAAATGGCAAGCTTGATTTATAAAATCATTTTTAAAACTAAAAATGCATCCAATGTTTAAAACCAAAACATGCATAAATCATAAGGTGTACAAGATTTAAAACAATGCATGTATAAATCAAGATTTCAAGCTTTTCTAAAACAATGCATGTGTGTGAATTCAAATGAAGAATAAAATGAATAGTACATCCATCAAATTGCAATACACAAAATCTCTAATAGTTGAAGCCACTCATGTATTTTCTTTGATGAGTGATGGCTTCGGTGGTTGAAGGTACAGTGACAGGTAGCTTTTTGGAGTCGATGTGCCTCGAAGAGAAACTTGAAGGAGATTGTCCAACTTGACCAAGAGTCTTGAGCATGTTTTTTTTTTTTTTTTTTTTTTTTTTTTTAATGCCCTTTGAGTTTCCGGGGGAATTTGATGGTAGTGAGGGATCACGTACCATCTCAAGGCAAAGCTTTGAAAATGACATGGGGTATTTGGATTTTGGGTTTTGGATTTTGGTTTTTGACCTTGTGACCTAACAAACTGTATGTGGCAGGTTAGGGGGTCGGGGTTTGATTTTTGATTTTGACCTTGTGACCCAACAAGCTGTATGTGGCAGGTTGGGGGGTCAGATTTGGTTTTTTGGTTTTGGTTTTTGGTTTGGTTTGGATTTTGATTTTGGTTTTGGTCTGTGACCTAACAAGCTTTATGTGGCAAGCTAGGGGACCGGAATTTGGTTTTGTGAAATGTCAATCTCAAGATTTTGACTCAATTTGGTTCATGAGGTTGGATGGTTTGGTTTTTGGAAACTCATGAGGCTTTCTTTTCTTTCTTTTTCTCCTTTTTTTTCTTTTTTTTTTTGAATGGTCCCATCAACTCAAAAGAGGCATGGGACATTTCTTTTTTTTTTTTTTTGCTCTTGGTAAGAGGAATATTTTGACTAAATTTTAGTGCCTAGGTGGTCAAACCTGTCTCATATGGGCTAACCCATGGGACCTTAGGCTTTGGAGATGGCCTAGATCTCATATGGTGTCATTTTTGTAGAGAATATCTAAAAATATCTCTTTTGTGTAGAGAATATCTAAAAATATCTTTACTTGGAGAGAATCTCTCAAGTCTCCTTATTTTGTGGAAAGATTTTCTCAAAATATCTTTCTTTTGGTAAAGTAGCTAAATTTTAGCACTTACCTCTTTTCTTTTCTCCTTGTTTCCTCTTTTGGTTTGGTCTCTTCTATAAAAGCAAGGGTGGTTGGATCCTTTGCTCCGATTGCTTTCTTTGTTTGCAAGAGTTCTTCGAGAGTGCTCTCCAAGATAAGAAGTGCTTTTTCTTCTCCAAGGATCTCCAAGCTTTTCTTCTTCTTCTCCATCAATGGCTTCAAGTAAGTTTTCTTCCTCCACAAGAATCTCCATTGTAGAAGTAGCTTCTTTCTTTTTTGCCTTTTTTTTCTTTTTTTTTTCTTCTT
The DNA here is from genome assembly GCA_028538565.1 of Umbellularia californica. NCBI lineage: Eukaryota > Viridiplantae > Streptophyta > Magnoliopsida > Laurales > Lauraceae > Umbellularia > Umbellularia californica. Next base: position 32,776,382 of record JAPQWN010000005.1, on the reverse strand, counting down.
TTCTTTTCCCAAGCACGTTTTTTCCTTTCTTTTTTTTTTCTTCTTTTTTTTTCCCAAGCACGTTTTTTCCTTTTTTTTTTCTTCTTTTTTTTTCCTCACAGTTTTCTTTTTTTTTCTTTACCGTGTGCTTTTTTTTTTCTTTTTTTTTTCTCGCTGATTTTTCCTCTTTTTTTCCAGCCTTTTTTTTCCTTCTGTTTTTTTTTCACGCTGATTTCTTTTTTTTTTTTCCACGCTGATTTCTTTTTTTTTTTCAGCGTTTTTTCTCTGTTTTTTTTTCTTATTGTTTTTTTTCCTTGGTTGTATGGACAGCCTGCCACGTGGCTGTGGACCAAAATTTTTTTTTTTTTTGCTGAGATTTCTTTTTCTCTCTCTTTCTTTTTCTTTTTCTTTCCTCCTTTGTTTGCTCACCATGATAATGAGGATCATGCAATTTCAATATGTTCATGCATTTTTTTTATGCATCAAGATAAAAGGCTAAAGTCTCTAGGTCAAGCCAACATGATTTTTGACTTGGACAAAATTTGATTGGTTTTGACCAAATTGGGTTAGAATTGGTCAAACTTTGGTCAAGGTTTTCCTAGCTTCTAATGTATGATGATATTCTTTGATGCATGATTTCTGGCAAATGGACTTGGAAGCATGATGATGCATACCTGAAAATCTTTTGCAAGTATTGGGATTTTGAGCTCGTAGCGATGTTGAGCTCTTTCTCGATCTTGCTGGATTTTGAGGAACTTTGTGATTTTTCGATTTTGGAGCTCGAAGTAATGTTGAGCTCTTTTCCAGATTTTGTGGAAATTTGATGAGATTGGCTCGTTCTCGCAACGATGTTGAGTTCGAACCTTCTTTGAGAATTCTCCACTGACTATGAGCTCGCAGCGATGTTGAGCTCATCTTCAAGCTTCCTGTCTTTTTTGGAGTATTTTCCTTTTCTTCGGAATTGCCTCAGAACCATGTCAAAATTTTGCTAGAATTTTTTTTTGTAGCAAAATTCTGTCATTTCGATGATGATTGATCTTTTATCTTCCATCTTTTGTAGGTAGTTCTTCCAAAACGAACAAGGGTAAAGGTCCTGTTACTGACGCGCCTCGTCGGTCTGCCAGATCTTCTAATGCGGCCGTTCAGCAAGCTTGGGAGAAGTCCAGTTTGTCGAGAAGAAAGAAGAATGTGATTCCCTCAATCGTGATGAGATGAGACAGCGATTGATCACTCTAAAAGATAAGGAGTTCTACAGGATCGTGGTAAGCAATCATCCTTGGGTTTCGGACGATCAGAGCATTGTGCTCAAGCCTACCTTCTTCTTTGGTGATGCAGTCCCTGACGACTTGACATACCAAAGGAGATGTTTTCAGTTCTCTTACACAGCAGATGGTGAGGAGAGAACTATTTCTACCCGGTCGACTTTTGATCGGACCATCTCAATCCAGAGCCTTTCTCCCACGTGCCCTAAGAGGGAGGATCCTCCGAGTTGGGTGAAGAGGACCAGTGTGATCAAGACCGGGGTTTTTGTTGGTGGCCCTTCCAGTTTTGCAGAGAAGTCGCCTGTCCGTATGGACATGTTGATGCCAGCCATTGGCTACCAAGGTTCTGATCATCCATCGGTTGATTTGAGACCGGTGGGTCTTGGCATTTTTCTAGGTGACGGCATCAATTGGGTGAAGCCTTTTCGACTTCGTGGCTGTTTCAGTGCTGACTCGAGCTGGGAATCATGGACTTATCACACCCTGAGGATTGGTGAGGCCGTTCTGCAGGAGGCCGAGATTTTTGATGTGGTTCGCGCTTTTTGGCAAACCGTTGTTTTCTCCGATGAGGCTTTCATGGCCATGCTGGAGTCATTCCTTCCACAAACCAACACCTGCATTGTGACGAATGGTGAGATTGGTTTTTTCTTTGAAGGAATTGAGCGCCATCACCGGATTGCCTATCCTCGGCAAACTCTATGAGGAGTTTATGCCTATTGACAGCGTCGTTGAGGAGCAGTCTGAGGAGTTCAGGCTTGTATACTTTCAGCTCGTCGCCTTCTATGATTTTTTTAAGGAGAAGGAGGGCTCGAAAGTTAGATGCAGCAGCTGGAGAAGTTGCAGCTCCAACTTTTTTGACAACGGGGAGTCTTCTGATGGTATGGCCCAAGATGCTAGGGCTAAAGCATCAAGTTTAAGGAAGATCGCCGCTATACGAGAAGATTTGAGGAAGTTCTTCGCAAGCACAGATGCCATTTGTTCCGACATTGCGTTGCGGAGAGAGCTCACTGTTTACCTCACTTATTGGCTGGGTGAGGCTATTTTTGTTGGTGGAAATGAAACGCACATTAGGCCGCACTATATTTTTCCGGCTTGTCAAATGGCGTTTGGAGAGCGGCTGGCTTTGGTACCTGCTCTTTACTCCTATTTGTGTACCGAACTGCAGGCTGCTGCTTTCCTGGTTCGACTTGGCTCCCTATGAACAGGGTATTTTCTGCCCACATCTTCTATTCGTGGTATGTATACCACTGTCCTAGCTTCAATCGGTTGGGAGTTGCATAGGACAAGATCCTTTTATGGTTTGTTTAGCTAGAGGGACAGCCTATTTCCGAATCGCTTTTATCTGCCTGTTTGAGGATCCGACGATTTAGGGATGTCGAGATTGGGCTGTCTTCAGTGAAGCTTTCTCCGGGTTTGCGGAAGAAGGCTTTCGACTTTGGTGTCTTCCGTGACTCGACCAGGGCAGGGTCCGGAAGACACTATGCTTTGACAAATGCGGAGAAGAGATGGCTCTTCAATATACGGGTTGGTACGATGGTGTACCGCAGACATCTTTTTGTCGATATCCAGCCGTATCTCCCTTCGCGTTTTGCATTGCAGCTTGGCTTCTCTCAAGGCATTGTTGGAGCGCCTTCGAGCATGGTGAAGCGTTTTGGAGGTTTGCAGGATGGAAGAAATGCATGGGCTTTTTATAGTGCTAAGGACACTACCGCCATGATTTCTTATCCTGAGCTGCCCACCTTCCGGACTGCTGGCTTCACGAAGTGGTTCGTGGAGAGCTTTTCAGTGTACCGAGGGCTTTCCAAGAAAGAGCTCGATGTCAAGCAATTTCCTGAGAAAGGTCTTAGCAAATCAGATGGTATCCGTCGGGAGGAAGTTTTGGCCTTCCTTTCTGGAGAGAAGCATAAGATAGGGTTTCTCAATGAGCAGGACGTCATCAGATCAGGAGCTGCACATGGGTTTCCTGGAAAGGTCTTGAGATAACTGGAAGAGGAGGAGGCCAAGATCGATGCTATGATACAGGCAGAGCGCACGAAGGCTTCCATGGAATCTACTGAGAAGAGTAGACCATCCAGTGAGGACTCTAATGAGAGGCCTGATGTTGATAGTGGGGCAGGATCGTCGAGTAGATTGACCCGCCGAGGCAAGAGGAGAAGAGGACAATGCCCTAACATGAAATGGCACGATAGTCCTTGTGATCTTGAAGTTCCTCTCACCATTGCTGAGGAGGTGTCTGAGGATACTGACGAGCCTCCAGAGAAGAGGAGCAGAGAAGAGGAGACAGCTGGTATGATCATCTTTCTTTCTTTTGCCACTTTTTTTCTTTTACGAGAGATTTTTTTTTGATCCGCTGCTTTCTTTCTTTTGGCAGAGGATGATGACTTGGTGATGCCCAAGGTTCCGGCCGATGAGGCGATGACGGATCCAGTCGTGGCATCTGAGGAAGAGCCCAGGGACTCTGGAGTGGTTTCAGAACCTTCACCTGGTATGATTGCTTTGGCTCCTTTTTTTTTCTTTTTGTTTATGCTGTCATTTGCTAACATGTAGCTTTTGTTTTCTTGGCATGCCAAAGGATTCTGACGATTTCGAGCCATCAATGGACGCAACTTTTGACGATGCTTCGGATGAGCTCAGAGAGGCAGAGAGTATTCCGCCGGTCGTCGAAGCAGGTATTTTGCAATACTAATCTTGGTAGTGATTTTTTTTTGACAAGATTATATTCATACCTTTTTGTCTTTTCCTTGGCAGATTGTGGAGCAGCAGGATAAGTTCCTCTGACTTCCTCAGAGCCAGAACAGGGGATACCTGCAGCCGATTCTGGAATAGGGGCTTCTTCTTCCTTCAACGAGTCAGCTTCTTCGGTTGGGAAGAGTTTATTGATTTCTCTTCCAATGGGGCATGACATGGGCAGTCGAGCGCCAGAGCATGCCGAATCCTCATCTGCACCGTACCTTCAGTATGCAAGGAAGGTGTTAAAGACTGTTTTGAGCTCATGGGTTGAGCATGCCGAAAATTTAACATGATCACTTCAGGTCACTTGGAAGCTGGCTTTAGCATGATCAAGCATGTACAGGACATTCTTGCTGATAGCAAAGAAGTCGGTCTGAACATCGCAAGTGCCAAAGATTTTGTTGAGGAAATCATCGCCTTGGGGAACAAATAGACTGAGACCAAGAGTTTCCCAGATGGTGAATTCTTTGATGAAATGTTTATAAAGCCATCGAGCAAAGTCAAAGATGAGCTGACTAAGGTCACGAAGACTCGGAAGCAGGTCATTCGGGAGAAGAACGTTACCCAGTTATCCATCATGGGGCTGAAGCAAGACTTAGACCGCCTTGATAAGGAGGTTGTCGAGGCTAGGCAGCGTATTGAGCTTTTGGAGGAAGAAGATGCTGCCAAATGGACCGCCATTGTGGAGGCTCGTGACAAGGAGGGGACTCTCATTCGTCAGGTTGAGGAAGCTGAAGGTAATGTCCAGAGGAAGACTCAGGAGTATGTGCAGTGGCAAGTCCTCTGGAAAGAACTTCCTCGTGCTGCAGATGGGTCGCGGTGTTCGGCCGTATTTTATGGGGACATTTTGAAAAAGCGTGGCCTGAAAACTTTGGAAGCTAAGGCCAAGGGTCTGCTTGAGGGGTTGAACCTTTGGTTGAAGACCATGCTAGATTGAGCTCCTGAGTTGTAACAAACTCTTTTTTTCTTCTTTTTTTTTTTTGGTACCTCCATGTAGAAATAATTTTGGTACTATATTTTTGTATCCCCTTCTTTTTTCGCTTAAATCATTTTTTTGATGAAAACAAATTTGAGTAAAAGCTGATGGGAATATTTGTTCAAGAATTTGATCAAAAGGTTGTCATTTTGTAAAAATCTTTTGTCGAAGGGTTGTTTTTGGGCATGAAAGCCAATTTTTGTGGCGGAAGCCTTGTTTTTGATGGCTTGAAAACCAAATTTTTGATGGCATGGAAGCCTAATTTTGTGGCGTAAGAGCCAAAATTTGTTTTGCGGCGTGGGAGCCAAAAATTTGAAATGGCCTAAAAGCCAAATTTTGTTTTTTGGCATGGAAGCCAAAGTTTTTGGTTTGTGGCATGAGAGCCAAAAAAATTTTGTTTGTGGCATGAGAGCCAAAGTTTTTTTTGTTTGTGGCATGAGAGCCAAAGTTTTTTGGATGGCGTGAAAGCCGATTTTTGGAATGGCATAGAAGCAGAATTATAAGATGGCATAAAAGCTGATTTTTGGAGTGGCATAGAAGCCGAGTTTTGAGATGGCATGAAAGCTGATTTTTGGAATGGCATAGAAGCCGAGTTTTGTTTTGTGATTTGTTTTGTTTTGTTTTGGCATGGGAGCTAGATTTTTGAAAACCAAATTTTGTTTTATTAGCTTGAAAGCTGATTTTGGCGTTTATAGCCAAGCTTTGGTGTTTTTAGCCGAATTTTGGCGTTTATAGCCGATTTTGGTGTTTATAGCCGAGTTTTGGCGTTTATAGCCGAATTTTGGTTTTCAAAATGCAGGTATCGACTAAATGCCACCACCCCGCTGAATGGTCTTGCAAGTATCAATGGAATGTCGCTTCCTTGCTCATTCGATTTGCGAGTATCGATGGAATGTCGCTTCCTCGCGGTCTGGGTTTGCGAGTATCAATGGAGTGTCGCTTCCTCGCGGATTGGGGTGCAAGTATCAACTAAACGTCGCTTCCCTGCTTTTCCCAAAACTTTTGGTTTTATGGGTACTGACTTGGTGTCATTTCCCCTCGATTTGAGGTTTTCTCGAACCATTTGAAATTTGGATTGTGGATATCAATTGGAATATTGTGTCTCCATGATTTTGAAATTCAAGGTTTTGCAAGTATCGAATGGGGTTCGCTTCCTTGCGATTCTTGGGTTTTTGGAAGTATTGAATGGGGTTCGCATCCTTCCGATTTTTGGGTTTTGGAAGTATCGAATGGGGTTCACATCCTTATGGTTTTTTTGGGTTTTGCGAGTATCGACTAAGTGTCGCTTCCCCGCGGTTTCTAAAAAACCATTTTTTTTGTTTAAAGACACGAGGCTCATAAATTTTGACTTAAAACCATTTTGGTTGTAAAAAGGCCGAGGTGGACTAGGGTGAAAATTCCTGAGTCCTGGTTTTTGTTTCAAACCAAGAATTTTTGGTTCAAGGATCGAAAGTTTTGGTCAAGTCGAGGAAGAGGCTCCTAAACTTGGATTTTTGGATTTTGATTTTTTTTTTGAACAATGAAACGCTGGAAGTAAGCATTGTTTTGAGAGAGTTTTTTTTTTTTTTGGAAACTTCAACATAAAGATGAAAATTTCAAAAGGGGTGGATTTGACGAGCAAGTACCTTGCAAATAGGCTTTGGCCGTGTAGATATCGCTCTGACCCGTTTGAGGAAGTCTTCAAGGGTAGTACCGCTTCAAGAACTTGTCGTTGATGGGTAGCATACATCTGTCTCCTTCCATGCTTAGAAGAGCGTATGCACCGTTGGAGAAGACTTTGTCAATGACGAAGGGCCCCTCCCATTTTGGTTCAAATTTGCCTTTGGATTTGTGGGCAAAGACTATGGGTCTTTTTACTGCAAGAACCAAGTCACCCTTTTTGTAGGCGCGTTGCCTGACCTTCTTGTCGAAAGATCCTGCCATGCGTGCTTGGTACAACTCAATGCTTTGTAGAGCTTCGAGTCGTCTTTCATCGAGATTATCCAGCTCTTGGAGTCTCAATTTGACATTGCTTTCTTGCGTCGTGTCATTTTACAGAGATACCCTTAAGGAAGGAATTTGTACTTCCAAAGGGACAATAGCTTCGCATCCATAGACCAAAGAAAATGGTGTGCTATGGGTTGGTCCTCGAACGGTGGTTCGATAGGCCCACAAGGCTTCTGGTAGTTTGTCGCCCCAGTCTCTTTTGTGACTAGAGACCGTTTTTTTGAGAATTTTGCAGTGTCTTGTTGAAGGCTTCTGCTAGTCCGTTCGCTGTTAGATTATATGGAGTCGAAGGACAACTTTGATTTTATACTTGTCGCAGAACCTATAGAATCTGTGATCCCGGAATTGTGGTCCGTTATCATGGACGAATCTTTTAGGTATGCCGAAGCGACAAATAATGTTGGTGTGCAAGAACTGAAGGATTGATGAAGTCTTCATTTCGCTGAGCGCAAATGCTTCGGACCACTTGGAGAAATAATCCGTAGCGGCAAAGATAAAGCGATGACCTTTGCTTGATGGGGGAGAGATAGGACCTATGATGTCCATACCCCATGCTTCGAAAGGCCATGAGATTGCTGTTGGATGTAGCCATTTTGGAGGCATGTGGACATAATCTCCATGAATTTGGCATTTTTGGCAGCGCTTGGTAAATTGCATTGCACCAGCTACCATGGTAGGCCAATAATAACCTAGCCTTTTTATCTGGTTGTAGAGCTTAGGACCAGCCTGATGGGCTCCACAAAGACCAGCATGTACTTCTTTAAGAGTTTCCTCGGCCTCTTGTTCTGACAAGCAATGTAGAAGTACTCCGTTGAAGGATTTTCTGTAAAGTGCTTTTGAAGGTATATCTAAATGAAAGTTCGGGGCTCGTCTTTGGATGCTTACCCACTCTTTTGGATCTTCGGGTAGGATGCCGAACATGATGTAATCAATGAACGGATCTCTCCAATCGTCGATCGGAGGTTTGAGGATGGACATCCGACTTCCAACCACTTGGTGGCATTTAGCAACTGCTTGATGTGTGTTAAGAGGAGGGAGAATCCTTCTTTGACACACTGTGACTTGCATGTTTTCCCCTTCTTGGATTGCCATAGGTGCATGCACGGATGTTTTCACCTCTGAGGATGTGGGTGATGTGACAGATGTTGAATTTTTGTCGAAGTGACTGCGCCTTGTTGTAGTAAGGTAGCAAATCAGGCTTCCTGACTTCAAATGTCTGATTCATCTGGTTGACGATCAGTTGAGAGTCTCCAAAAGCTTCCAGCATGGTGATGCCGGATTCGGGGGCGAGTCCCAATGCTACAATTAGGGCTTGGTACTCAGCTGCATTGTTTGAACATGGTTCCAGTAGCGAGAAGGCGTGTGGAATAATGTATTTGTCGGGGCTGACAAAGAGGATGCCAATTCCCGATATTTGCTTTCCTTTTTCATTTGTCCTGGTTGCACCGTCAAAGTACATGTCCCAGGAGGCATTTGATAAGGAAGTTTCCACATTATAGACAAATTCGTCTGGGAGATCATCCTTGAGTGGAGAATCTTTAGGCAATGGATGCTCTGCGAGGAAGTCTGCTAGAGCTTGGCCTTTGATTGCTTTTTGTGGTACATACCTAATATCAAACTGTGATAGAAGGATGGACCATTTTGCCAGTCGGGTATTGAGAGAACTTGCTTTTGTGACAAGGACCTTTAGGAGGTTGATCCTCGAAATCAAGTAGACTGTGTTAGACAACAGGTAGTGACGCAGCTTTTGTACAACGAACATCACTACAAGGCATTCTTTTTCGACTGGGGAGTAGCGATGATCTGCACCTACCAACATGCGGCTAAGGTAATATAGAGCAGCTTCTTTTCCGTCGTCGTTTTCTTGTGCGAACAAAGCACCCAAAGAGTGGTCGAGAGCTCTTGTGTACAAGATAAATGGTTTTCCAGTTGTGGGGGCAGCCAGCACTGGAGGTTTGGTGAGGTATGCTTTGATGTCTTGAAATGCATTTTCACATTCATCATCCTAGACAAAGTCTACGCCTTTTTTCATTAAGCGAGAAAAAGGACGGCACTTCCCTGACAGATTGGAGATGAACCGTCGGATGTATGCCAACCTTCCTTGAAGCACTTTTAATTCCCTTAGGATTCTTGGAGATGGCATTTCCAGGATAGCCTTGACTTTAGTGGGGTCAAGTTCTATTCCAGCTTTCCGTACTATGAATCCGAGAAACTTACCCGATGATACACCGAAAAAGCATTTTAGTGGATTCATCCGCAATTTGTGTTAGCGAAGTCGGAGGAAGACTTCTCGAAGATCGTCGAGATGGTCTTCTTTTCTTCTGCTTTTGATGGCGAGGTCGTCAACATAGCATTCGACCGTCTTGTGCTGCATATCTTGGAATATTTTCATCATAGCCCTCTGATATGTTGCACCTGCATTTTTCAGAGCAAATGGCATGATAGTGTAGCAGTACACGCCAAATGGTGTGCGAAATGACGTATGCCTTTCATCTTCAGGATGCATCTTTATCTGATTGTAGCCAGAGAATCCATCCATGAATGTCATTCGCTTGAACCCATAGGTGTTGTCAATCATCATCTCTGGTATGGGGAGCGGGAATTCATCTTTAGGGCGTGCATTATTCAGGCTATGTAGTTGATACAGACCCTTATTTGCCCATTTTTCTTTGTCACAGGGACGATGTTGGCTAACCATTCAGGATGTTGTTCCTCGCGGATGAAGCCAACGTTTTTGAGTTTCTGAACTTCTTGTTCAATTTTGTTCATCACGTCAGGACGGAATCTTATTTGGCCTTGTTTGACAGGCTTGATTTCTTTTTGCAAATTGAGCTTGTGGACTGCTACTTTGGGATCTAAGCCAGGCATTTCAGCATAAGACCATGTAAAGCAATCAACGAACTCATGAAGAAAAGAGATATACTCGGGTAACTCATCATCCTTTATATTCTTGCTTATGAATGTGTTGCACGGAGTAATTTTCGGGAACAAGTCCTAGACAACATCTGACAACCTTTCTTTATTAGTCCAGACATCGTCTATAAGATCGGGTATCTGGGACCAATCGACTGGGTTTTCATTGAAGAAGATTTCATTGGCCGAAATTTCATCAAGATGATCAATTGGGAGAGGCTTGAGTTCCGATGTCACAGCTTCAGGAGACGAGGGCTGAGAGGATGATATCTCAGTGGAAGTCACCTGAAAAGATATAGCTCCGGAAGATACACCACTGGTTGGGGAGTATGTGTCTTCGGAAGCTTCAGAGGCATTATCGTCCTGACCTAACACATTGCAGGTTATCAGGACAGGAGATGCCCCCAGTGCAGACTGTTGGGAATCGGACTCATCCTCGGATGTAAGAGGATCATCAATCCAACTATTTTCTCTATTTTCAGGAGTTGATGGAGAAAGTTCCCGTTGATTTTCAAGGGATTCTGGTTCTGGATCATGACGAAGATTGTTGATGCGATCTTGCTCCTGCTCTATGGCAAGATGTTGCAAGATTCTTGCATATTCTTCAAGATCAGGCATAGGAGCCAAATCTTCTTCGTCATCTGCTCCTTGTGGTTCACCGATGTTGGGTTCCACTGGAGCACTGGCTGGTGCTGGATCGACAGCATTTTCTTGAACAGCGTCCTGGTCTTCTTCATCATCAGACCAAGAACTTTGTGGCTATAATGGGTTATACCAGATTACTGGCATAAGATGAGACTCGGGAACCCATTCCTAGTCGGATAGGTATTCTCCTGTTTCAAGGGATTCTTCTCACTCATTGATATCACTGGCAGTATCACTAGACTCATATCCATCCACGGAGAATCCAGCTACCGAATTGCAAGAGTATGATGCCCTTTGCGCAATTTCATTTTTGTATAGAGGTGGCATGAAATCATCAAGGGTGAATTTTCTTACGGCCTTTGAAGCTTTGGGAAGGGATTCTTCCGTCGCCCCTAGTGAAGCCGTGGAAGAGGTTTCTGCCTTTTCAAGGACTTCTTGTTTTCGTTGAGACTTCTGCTGCTATTTGAGCTTGTGGAGTTGTCTCTTCGCTTGCCTTCGCTGCTGAGTGGCAGGCTTTGTTTTGACGATCTCCCAATTTCAATCTTCTAGGAGATCGGGATGCACCCATATAGGTTGTCCATCTAATGTTGGATAGGGAACCAACTCTTGGGACACTTGAGCCATTTTGATCACCTTGAATGAAGTAGTGATCTTCTCCTTCGGTGACTTTGAAGTTTGTCGACATGACACCATGTTGACAGAGGCGGGGCCATAGTTTTTGTCAAAGGTGATGACTCCGTTTTTCCACATCTCATTGATCTTCTCTCTCACAACGAAGCATTGATTGAGAGGATGTGAGATCATCTGATGGTATGGACCGTATCGGGGATCATTGGTTTTGCCAACTTCTCCCGGTCTTTTGGGCTCCGGCAAAGCGAGTTTGCCATTTGCTAGGAGAGCCTCAAAGATTTCTTCAACATCTTCATTGAACGGATATTTCTTTTCTACACGTTGTTTGAAGGCAACGGAGAGTTCAGGCCTTTTACCTGTAGCTTTGTTTTCAAGTTTCTTTGGCTGATGAGGAGCTGACTTAGTTTGGACATTGAGAACCTCCTTTTTCTTTGGTTTTGAGGTCGTAACTGCAGTCGTCTCTTTCTTTGATGATTTCTGACTGTTGAGGTCTTTAATCACCATTTCAGCTTCCATGGAAGCTTTGAGAAGTTCTCCCAGGTTCTTTGATTTGTTACCGATGATCATGGAGCGAATCATTGCTCTCATATTGTTACGGCAGATGTCGACTAGCGACGCTTGTGGCAGTACATCTGAGCATTTGTACGCCATTGCCTTCCACTTGTGAATGAAGTCATATGTTGACTCATTCTCTCCTTGTTTCAGGCTGCAGAGATGAGCCATAGTAATAGGATGATCCTCACCTTGGAAGTGGGTCAGGAAGCGTGTCTCTAGCATAGCCCAGTTCTGGATGGAGTTCTCCGGCAGAGTGGAGTACCAATCAAAGGCTGTACCTTTTAGGGTACTTGCGAAGAGGCGAATCTTGAGGGCATCATGATCCGCAATAGCTCCTGTTAGGATCTTAAAGTGGATGTCATGCTGTCTGGCTGAACCCTTCCCCGTATATGTCTAGAGAGTAGGTTGTTTGAATTTTGCAGGGAACGGAACCGAGTCCATCCATAGAGGGTAGGGTGGCTTGATCCCATGCTTCTTCAATGTATCCTCTTCTTTTGCTTTTGCGAGGATATCGTCCACGTCCTTTTTGGTAAGGGCGTGTGACTCATTGTTTTCTGCATTGGCCTCATCATCTTCATGATTTGGAGGGCCTTGGTTGTTAGGTGGTGGACGTTGTAGAGTGAGAAGGAGGTTTTCCATCAGAGCCTCAATTCTCTGTTGTCCTTGTTCCAACTGCTGGACGCGTGCGGTTACGTCATCATGCAGTGGATGCTGCTCAGAACTTGTTGTTGACACCAAGAAAGTCACTATGTCTCCTCAACATCAAGAAGCCTCGTGAAGCTACATCCTGCTACAAAACAGGCAAAGCTACTTCAAGCATCAGATCTTGTCAGAATGAGACAAAAACTGAAAGATCCTTCAAGACAGCCAAAAGAGGGGTACACCTGAGGTTTCGGGCCACTCCAACATCGTTTGGTCTAACATCACTTCTCCGATAGCTAAACAAGCGCTCCCGGCAGCAACATAATCGAAGACACCAAAACTTCGATCAAAGCCTATGGATGACTTCAAGATGTCTCCAAAGGGCTCCATGCCAAATTTCAAGTCAAACCGACAACGTTTGACCCATCATCAACGCTCGAACAGCAAAATCAAGCCTCCTGGAGGCGAGAACCACCGAAGCCATCACTCATCAAACAAAATACATGAGTGGCTTCAACATGCTTCCAAAAGGCTGCACGTCGAATTTCAGGTCATTCCGACTACGTTTGATTAGGTTTCGATGCTCCGAAAGAAAATCAAGCCAACCGGCAGCGGAGCACCCCGGGACTATGACACCCAAGTTGGAGCTAATAGATCATCTCAAATTGACTCCAATAGGCTCCCCGTCAAATTTCAGGTCAATCGGACATCGTTTGACCACATATCAAAGCTCGACATTTTCCCCTCAGGAAAATCAAATCAAACATTGATGGGACCCCAAACTGCTTCAAAACTCAAATAAAAGCTCATGGTTGGTCCTATCCATTGCTCAAGAAGCTTCACCTCAATTTTCAGGTCATTCCGACATCGTTTGACCTAGTTTCGACTCTTGACTGAAAATCTGCTACAAAGTGTTCGGCTTTCCCGAAAAATGGGAAACTTTGTGCTCCGGTTTCGCGCGGGTTCTCATCAAGTTTTCTCCAAGAAAATCAAGTCAATAATTGAGGAAAATGTCAAGAAAAATACAGAAGAAAGAAGGAACAAAAAAGACGGAAAAACGGCCGAAAACGAAGCTCGGCGACCAAAAGGGCCAAAGCCCTATGGTCGCCGGCGACCCTAAAAATCCAGGTCACCGGATTTCTCACCAAACGGCCCGTTTTCCGATCCTTTTCGCGTTTCAAGCGTTCCTGCCTTTGTGATTTTCTGAAAATCCAATCTTTGATGCTTGAAAACCACTGATCTTCATGGACATCTCGGATCCGCCGTCAAAAGCATGAAATCATCACCGATTGCTCCAAGATCGCCAGCCGGCTGACCAAGAAAATATACTTTCTATCCGACCGATCGTGAAATCGACAAGACAGATGTCACTGGCCCACCAACATCAATTAATGTCTGAAATTGCACCGTAATCCGACATCAAACAATGTGTGGATCCACCTGTGATGATCACAAAAAGAATCTCAAAAGACGCGGCGCGGCCCACAACTCTTCACATGCCTTGGCGACCACTTAATGTCGTTAATTGACCCATTTTTGACAACTTAATGCGGTCAATAACTCATTATTTTGGATGGCCCAATTAGATTCAAGCATTTGGGAGTTACAAATCCAAGCAATCATGGCATTAAACCCATGAAACTCCCATCATCATGAAGATTAAAGGCAATTAAATGCCCACTACCCTTCATCAGCCAATCACAAGCCATGAAAAATGAGTTACAAAATCAAAGAATAAAAACTTGTAACTCCTCATCAATTCTCTCATCATGGCCATCAATGCCCATAATCACCTCATGGCTACCAAAAGCCTATAAAAGGAGGTCCAAAAGAAAAGGATCGATAGAAAAAAGGAATCGATATACACATCGACTTGAAATTCTGCACTTGCACACTTGCATTCTTCCGAAGAAATCCAGATGAAGTCTTGCTGTTCTGCTGCAAGAAACACCACAAGGTGATCAAAGTGCCTTGGGGGGCCACGCCCCCAAGGTCCCCTCCTTCTACAACATGGCCTAAACGCGGCTTTTCAGCCCGTTTACTCGGTTTTTCATTGGATATAGGACCTCCTCTTGGTCCTTGTCCTTTAAAAAACTGAGGTTAGGAGCCAAGCCGAAGAATCAAAGCATCAACCGTTCTCATTTGAAGGACGATGGCGAAGTCCATACATGACTTGCGACCGTCGATCTCAACGTGTCCCCACAATCTCCTGAGAAGTTAGATTCATTTTCTTCCTTTTCTATTGTAGTTTGTATTTTTTAAATAGACAAAAAGAAATCACAATTCTTGTCTTTCATAATTGATGAGTTTTGTAAAATCGCCTTTCACGGCAAAAACTCACCTTTTACGGCAAACAAACAAAAAAAATGCCTCCTACGACATTCTAAAAAAACAAACTTGTCTCTTTTCTTCATATTTATGCAATTTGAAAAGTTAGAAAAAAAGATTGATTTCCTTTCTACTTGTGAAGGTGGATCTCCGGATCATCACCATTCCAAATTCCAAGTAGAAAGTAAATCTGGCATACCCGTACAAAAATGTTGATACCCGCGATTTCCCTCCTCCGCCGAGACCCAGGTCAGCCCCCGGGGTGCTGAAGGAGAGGACGGAAACCTCCGATCGGGTCCATCAAGTTGGCACACCCGGTGGGACCTGTTGACTTGAGAACGTGATGCTTTGATCCCTTGGCTCCTTTCTAGTTGGTGGCCTATGTTGCACCTTGAGTTTGGGGACATCCCGGGCTCCTTATACACCTTGGAAATTTTTCCAAAAACTTCAATGAATCTTTGTGATGTGGTTTTCTTCCTGCTCTAACATTGTCTCAGGTGAATAGTACCCATCGCTCTAAAAAAGGGTCCACAAGCGATCGGGATGGAAAGCCCCTTCATTTCCCTCCATTTTCAAATCCTGGGTAAGGTCGGCTACATGGTGGTTAGCCGCTAGCTGACTGCGGGGCTGACCGCAGTTGACCTGACTAAATGCAGCTTACTGGAATTGTGACTGCCTAAGTTCAGTTGGCTGGCGGTTAGCCACCAATTGACTTGGCGGTTAGCCACTAGCTGACCGCCACCCAACCGTGACTTCAGAAGAGAAAAGCAGCTCTCTGAAATTATAACTGAGACTGGTTCAGTTAGCCGCTAGTCACCAAGCAGCTAGCCGACATGTGACCGCCAGCTAACCGCCCAGTTGCGGGAAATTCCCATTGGGTTCAGATTGGAGCCCTTTCTCTTCCAAATATTTTTTCTTCATTCCTCATTCATTTCCCTACAACAAAGTGAGCTAAAAAGCTCCTCCCATTCAACATTCAACACTTCCCCCATATCAAAACTTTTTCAAGCAACTATCCATTCCCTCCTTCTTCAACTCATTCAGCCACAAGAGAAGGGAAATCCACCAATCACAAGCATTCATTTGAGCCATAACAAGCATTAAATGAAATGACATAATGTCACATTTTCAAGGGTTAAACAAGCTAACAAGTTGCATGAGCATTTATTTCAAAAATTCAATGCAAGTTAAGAGCGAATAGTGAAACCATATGCATTTCTCATAAAAACCATTTATCACTCTAAATATCTATTCATGCACTTGCCTTTGGTCTCTAATCGAGCCAATCAAGCTCTAAGCTCTCTTCCAAGCAAAGATTCCAAGTTACAACAAAAAACCCCCAAATACAAAACCCTAAAAGGGTCAAAACAAGGAATGGAGAAGGAAGAAACTTCTATAATGGAAATGGAGATTCCCTAAGGCTAGGAGAACACAATATAAAAAGATTGGAAGGATTACTTACAACGGGGTTCTTCAAAAGCACCAAGCTAGTGTCAATAGAGAGCTCTAGTTGTGAGGGAGGAGATGGTGACATCCATTCTTCAAGTGATGCAAGTTGATAGAGACATTGGAGATGGGGAAGCAAGGAGAAGAAGATAAAAGGGGAAAGCCCTAGATGGTTGAAGAGTTGTTCTGGAAAGGGGAAAAGAGGAAGAAGGGTTCTCTATATAAAGCAATTGGGAGTGGGCTCCAGTAGTAGAAAACTTGGGAGGCTGAAATCACGATTTTCGGGACTTTGAACAAATTCAACGAAGAAGGGAAAAATGAGCACCGAAATATCTAGTTTGCAAAAAGTAAATTTTTTGCGGGTTTTTGGGATATCAAATTTTTGGTACAGATTTAGAGTAAACTGGCTGTTTTGCCCTCAATGCTAGGGAAGTCAGGTTTCGGGGTCTCGAACGAGCACGGGATCAGCATGAAAGTTGTAGGGATCAACGAGACAAGTAAAACGGGATCAAGACAAGAATTTTAGGAATCTCGAGTAATTCCCCAAGTAAACGCAAGACTATAAAAAAGGAACCCCCAAAGGGTCCCACTAAACACAAAACACTTAAAATTATCCAATGCTATACCAAAAACTATACTAATCCCAACTTAGTCAAATTCCACTAATCACACTTAGAACTAACACGTGACTTAATTAGTACTAATCGTGGACACTCGGGTCGGGGTCTTATAGAGATCATCTTTGAGTGGAGAATCTCTAGGCAATGGATGCTCTGCAAGAAAGTCTGCTAGAGCATGGCCTTTGATTGCTTTTTGCGGTACATACCTTGTTAGATTGTATGGACTCAATCCATCAGTTGATGTGATAAATTGATTAATTTCTTTATTTATCAATAAAATCATGCTTTACTTGTTGGAAGTAGGTGGGCCTCGTGGATAGATATTCAAAACTTTTGACCCACTTGACTCAGGGATCAAGTATCCATAAGGCAAAAAACCCAATCCAGGATGCATAACCCTCAATCTCATGATCACATACAGTAAGTAAAACTATCTAAAAGATAGAACAGAAATGAACAAGCACCCATTAAAATCCACAACATACAAGGATGCAGATTTTACCTTAGGAGCTCGGTTGCGCTCTAATGGAGAAGTTGATAACTTTCGTTGATGTAGAACTTCTCTACAAACTGAGATCAGAATCTCCACCACCACTTAGCCTTCCACGCTATGACCCGAATTAGATATCTCTTCTCAAGAAGATTGGTGGAATTTTCAAGAGAAAACCCAACTCGAAACCCTAAGGAACTAGAAGAGGAAGAGAGAAGAGAGCAGTGCAACTGTTGCACAAAGAGGAGGGACGTTTTTCACTATATAATGTTATGGACGTCCAAGAGGGGTGCATTCCCTTTTATAATCTCCCAAAGCTCCTCTTATCTTAATTGAAATAGAAGTCTTACTTCCACAACAATTAATAAGTATACTATTACCACTATTAGAAGTCCTACTTCAAATAGAAATAGTAACTTCCTAATTCCTTCCTTTTAGAGTTCGAATAGGATTAGTATCTTTCTAATATCCTGGGCTAGCGTGGGGACCACTAGGGATTCCATAGAAAGCTGGCTCCAACTGGGACACGCGACCCCACATCTCATGTGCAATCCGGGCCCACAGATAATTGCAAATAACACCACTATATAAATGCAATTGCACTCCAGTCTTAGGAATAAATTACAATGAAGACCCTAAACTTCCCAATTACCACAAGTAGGCCCCTCTATCAATATCTATGGATCAATTGGAACAAATCTGTCTCTTCCAATCTTAGTTCCACATCTTATTATCCTTGAGTCCCAATTAATCACTATGATCATCAGTACCATCCAATTAACTCTTAATCGAGATGGGTGCGCACTTACTAATGACAAAACCCATTAATTGGCACAAGGGGATAATAAAGATAGATTCCATCTTGATCATTCAATGTTCCCACAGTCCTACTACCACATACCCAAGACACCGAGGTGTTGACCTACAGTTGGCCTCACTCATTGGTGAATCAAAGCAAATGAATAGATAGAAACTTGAGTTCATTAATGTCTCAAGATTGAGAGCCTATTGCTAGGGAATTATGAGAGCATACCTTATTATTGAGACGGAATTCCATAAGGTGCTTCTCATGGTCCATCAATACATCCAATGTACTAGCACATTGATCCAGAATCTTCCATTTTGATGATCGAGACAAATCACACTATTTCATAGTGATCAAAGTGCTGCAATCTTATCAGATGAGATGCCCAGTCTCATCACTGGTTGTGAATATATTTTAAGTATAAGATTTGTGACATATATCTCCCGTATGTGGATCTCATCCATATACATATATCACATCTAATATACTAATGGGACCCGGTTCAACTCATGAATCATTATGTCATATGTATTGGTCATATGCATAAAGTAATAAAATAACATTCATCTCATGAAAGTAAAGCATGGTTTTATTGATTAATCAATTTATTACATCAACTGATGGATTGAGTCCATACAATCTAACATTACTTTCATGAGATGAATGTTATTTTATTACTTAATGCACATGACCAATACACTTGACATAATGGTTAATGAGTTGAACCGGGTCCCATTAGTATATTAGATGTGATATATGTGTATGGATGAGATCTACACACGGGAGATATATGTCACAAATCTTATACTTAAATGTCTTCACAACCACTGATGAGACTGGGCATCTCATTTAATAAGGTTGCAGCACTTTGATCACTGTAAGATAGTGTGATTTGTCTCGATCATCAGAATGAAAGATTCTGGATCATGGTGCTGGTACATTGGATGTATTGAAGGACCATGAGAAGCACCTTATGGAATTCCGTCTCAATAATAAGGTATGCTCTCATAATTCCCTAGCAATAGGCTCTCAATCTTGAGACATTAATGAACTCAAGTTTCTATCTATTCATTTGCTTTGAGTCACCAATGAGTGAGGCCAACTGTAGGTCAATACCTCGGTGTCTTGGGTATGTGGTAGTAGGATTGTGGGAACATTGAATGATCAAGATGGAATCTATCTCTATTATCCCCTTGTGCCAATTAATGGATTTGTCATTAGTAAGTGCGCACCCATCTCGATTAAGAGTTAATTGGATGGTACTGATGAGCACTGTGATTAATTGTGGCTCAAGGATAATAAGATATGGAACTAAAATTGGAAGAGACAGATTTATTCCAATTGATCCATGGATATTGATAGAGGGGCCTATTTGTGGTAATCGGGAAGTTTAGGGTCTTCATTGTAATTTATTCCTAAGACTGGAGTGCAATTGCATTTATATAGTGGTGTTATTTACAATTAACTGTGGGCACAGATTGCACATGAGACGTGGGGTCATGGTGTCCCAATTGGAGCCAGTTTTCTAAGGAATCCCTAGTGGCCCCCACGCTAGCCCAAGTTATTAGAAAGCTACTAATTATAGTAGAACTCTAAAGGAAATAGAAAGTTACTATTTCTATTTGAAGTCAGACTTCTAATAGTGGTAATAGTAAGTTACTAATTATAATGGAAGTGAGACTTCTATTTTAATTAGAAAGAAGAGAGTTATTAATTGTTAGAGAAGTAAGACTTCTATTTCAATTAGATAACAAAGAAGAGGAACTTGGTTTTAGCAATAAATAGAGGAGATAAGAGTGCTTGGAAGTCCCAATGGAAATACCTACCTAGGGATTCACGCCCATGCCCTTTTGTGCAAGAGTTGTACATGCTTCGTCTCCTCTTTTCGCTCTTCTAGTTCTCTTCTAGTTTTGTTAAGAGTTTTCTCTTGGAGATCCCACCCATCTTCTTGAGGAAAGAGAATCTGATACGGGTCATAGCGTGGAAGATCAAAAGGTCTTGGAGATTCCTATTTGATAATTGAAAGAGTTTCATCATCAAATAAAGATGTACCTTATCCATTAGAGCACAACCGAGCTCCAAAGGTATAATCTACTTCATTGCATGTTGTAGATTTTTATGGATGCTTGTTGGCTGCTTGTTTCTATTTTTTATATAGTTTTTTTTACTGTACATGATCATGAGATTGAGGGTTATGCATCCTGGATATAGTGTTCGGCCTTATGGGTACTTGATCCCTAAGTCAAGCGGATCAAAAGTTTTGAAAATCTATCCACGAGGCCCACCTACTTCCAACATACCTGATATCAAATTGTGATAGGAGGATGGGCCATTTTGCCAGTCGGGCATTGAGAGAACCTGCTTTTATGAAAGGGACCTTCAAGAGGTTAATCCTCGAAATCAGGTAGACTGCTTTTATGAAAGGGACCTTCATTCCGACATCGTTTGACCTAGTTTCGACTCTTGACGGAAAATCGGCTACAAAGTCTTCGGCTTTCCCGAAAAATGGGAAACTTTGTGCCCCGATTTCGCACGGGTTCTCGTCAAGTTTTCTCCAAGAAAATCAAGTCAATAATTGAGGAAAAATGTCAAGAAAAAAACAGAAGAAAGAAGGAACAAAAAAGACGGAAAATTGGCCGAAAACGAAGCTCGGCGACCAAAGGGGAAAAACCCTAAGGTCGCCGGCAACCCTGGGTGCATGGTCGCCGGCGACCCTGCAAATCCGGGTCGCCGGATTTTGCACCAAATGCCCCGTTTTTCAATCTTTTTCGCGTTTCGAGCATTCCTGCCTCTGTGATTTTCTGAAAATCTAATGTTTGATTCTTGAAAACGACTGATCTTCACAAACATCTCGGATCCGCCGTCAAAAGCATGAAATCATCACCGATCGCCCCAAGATCGCCAAGCGGCTGACCAAGAAAGTATACTTTATGTTCGACCAATTGTGAAATCGACCAGACATATGTCACCGGCCCACCAACATCAATCAATGTTTGAAATTGCATCGCAATCCGACATCAAACAATGTGTGGATCCACCTGTGATGATCACAAGAAGAATCTCAAAAGACCCGGCGCGGCCCGCGACTCTTCACATGCCTTAGCGACCACTTAATGATGTTAATTGACTCGTTTATGACAACTTAATGCGGTCATTAACTCATTATTTTGGACGGCCCAATCAGATTCAAGCATTTGGGAGTTACAAATCCAAGCAATCATGGCATTTAACCCATGAAACTCCCATCATCATGAAGCTTAAAGGGAATTAAATGCCCACTACCTTCATCAGCCAATCACAAGCCATGAAAAAGGAGTTATAAAATCAACTTGTAACTCCTCATGAATTCTCTCATCATGGCTATTAATGCCCATAATCACCTCATGGCTACCAAAAGCCTATAAAAGGAGGTGGGTTCCAAGAAGAAAGGAAATGAATCCCAAGTGCAATCCCAAGCTCTGAAAATCCAGAAAATTCAAGAGAGATACGAAGTCCTGCCACTTTGCTCCCAGAAGCACCACAAGGTGATCAGCATCCCTTGGGGGGCCACCCCCCCCCCCCCCCCCCCAAGGTCTCCTCCTTCTCCAACATGGCCTAAACGCGGTTTTTCAGCTCATTTACTTGGTTTTTTATTGGATACAGGACCTCCTCTTGGTCCTTGTCCTTTAAAAAACAGGGGTTAGGAGCCAAGCCGAAGAATTGAAGCATCAACCGTTCTCATTTGAAGGACGATGGCGAAGTCCATACATGACTTGCGACCGTCGATCTCAACGTGTCCCCACAATCTCCTGAGAAGTTAGATCCCTTTTCTTCCTTTTCTATTGTAGTTTGTATTTTGTAAAGAGACAAAAAGAGATCACAATTCTTGTCTTTCATATTTGATGAGTTTTATAAAAATCGCCTTTCACGGCAAAATCACCTTTTACGGCAAACAAACAAAACGCCTCCTACGACATTCTAAAAAAAACAAACTTGTCTCTTTTCTTAATATTTATGCAATTTGAAAAGTTAGAAAAAAGGATTGATTTCCTTTCTACTTGTGAAGGTGAATCTCCGGATTATCACCATTCCAAATTCTAAGTAGAAAGTAAATCTGGCATACCCGTACAAAAATGTTGTTACCCGCGTTTTCTCTCCTCCGCCGAGACCCAGGTCAGCCCCCGGGGTGCGGAAGGAGAGGATAGGAATTCCGAGGGTCCATCAGAGTCGAATCTGAAACACCCATATTTCTGGGTTAGTCAGGTCGGCTAGCCACATACCTGTAGAGGTCTAGTCGGCTAGCCGAATGGACCAGTTCGACTAGCTCGACCCCCACTAGGGGCAGGGCCCAAGGCGCTGCCCCCTGGACCCCTGCCGGGGGCGATGCCCCCTGGACCCCCTCTACGTAGGGCATCTAGGGAAGTAGTGGCAAATCTTTGGCATCTTGTTTTTCCATTGTGGTTTGGTAACCTAGTTTTTTGAGATACATTGTTGTATGAGATACTAACATGCAGGTTATCATGTCCTCTCCATATGGCCCACATGACATTTACTTTCTTTTATGGTTGAATGGTTTATTTATGGTTAAGTGTAAAGGGAATCACGGTTTCCTTGGTTTCCCGCGAAAGGGCAAGGCATGGTGAATTTCCCTATAGCCCTTTTATTTCCATGTTTAGATTACCATGTAAGTCTCTTTGTAGAGACATAGGAATTTATGTAATTTTTTCAAATTTGTAAATTCTGGAGATGTCGGAGACAAGGAAGGAAAGTTGAGATGGACTCCTAATCAAAAGAGTTTGAAGATTACTAAGGAGTTTTGGAGATATCCAAAGAGTTTGAGGAATCCCAAAGCTATGGAAAGTCTAGAAGTCCAAGAAGTCTATTCCGCATGGGCCATGTGGAGGAGAGGACTAGTTTCTAATTATAGCACTTTCTTTTTATGATTGAATGCTTGTCTTAGAAAGTTTCCAAATTTGATCCAAACATAGCAATTACCAAAATTAGTCAAATCAAATTAATTTTTGGAAAGAATTCTAATTAGAGTTAATTGGCCCATGAGATGGATCCATTGGTAACACTAATTTTAGAAACTGGACTTTTCTTAAAATAACTTGACTTGGAACCAATCATTGGTCATTTCATGAGATAATTTGATGTCTATATTATGTGGGCCCATATACCTATAAGGAAATCCTCAATTCTAAAATATTAAGTGGGAGCGGGGCATTTATATTTAGAAATCCCCATGTTTTCCACCATAGGTCCATTGTAAGGAAAGTATTAGCCTCGCGCCATCTTGAGAATGGCCGTTCCTCACGGAGGGCTTATATTTGTCTGGATACTAGTTATGGATCTCCTATGGATAGTGTTGATGAGACGGGGCGGGGGCCCACTCCCCAAGGAGGAGCTGCACGCAACGGTTGTCATGCAATGCTAAGTTGGTGGGTCACACTTAACTAAAATAATGATGTAGTATCCCCAAGGATTTGCCTCATGTATTTTAGAAACCGAAGTTAATTGGGAGTCATACATTATTTGGTATGAGATACCTAGATAATAATGAATGATGGGGATCATGGAAAGTTAGTCTTAATTCCAATTTTGACCAACTATGATCCGCACCAGTCTAGGTGGTATTCGCACTCCCCAAGGACGCATACCCCAGAGGATTGGGATTCCGATGTATTCTGAATTTTGTGGTTATGAGGATTCCCACATAAATTTGGTAGAATACTAAACCTAATGTCATTTAAATTCATTGATTGAATGTATGGTTATGTGCTACAGTCTTTCAAGCATGAATTCGAATTCTTTCAATCCACTTGTGACCATCCTCAACCGGAACAAGTTGATGGAATCCAACTTCATAGACTGGAAAAGGGCCTTGGATATTGTCCTGACAGCTTCAGGATGCAGATATGTCCTTACCATACCCTCCCTTCCTGAGCCTGAGCCTAATACACCACAGTATGAAAAGGACGCTTACACCAAGTGGACCAAAGACAATGAGATGGCCAGAAATCTTATACAGGCATCCATGTCTAGTGTTTTACAGTACCAACATCAATAAGTCAGCATACGATATTATATCAAACTTAAATGAGATGTTTGCAGACCAGGTTAGACCTGCTAGGAAAGCTGTTTTTAAGGTGCTGATGAACACTAAGATGGCTGAGGGAACCCCAGTACAAGAACATTTGATGAAAATGGTTTTCGCACGGAATGAGTTAGATGTACTGCGTGTTACGATTGATACAGAATTGCAGATCGACATGATCCTTCAGTCACTACCGGATTCTTTCAATCATTTTGAGATCAATTATAATAAATTGGAAATGACCATAGCTGAGCTGTCACAGCAGCTGGTAGCGACTGAGGAAATCATGAAGAAAAAGCAAAATCCCCTCATGACAGAAAAGTCAATTGCTAGGACCAAGCCGAAAGGCAAAGACCTAGATAACAAGAAGAAATCAGTCATCAAGGGTCCTAAGGTGGAGAATGATTCTACTTGTGGTATGGCCAAGGCTAAGGGTACGAGAGTAAATGGAAAGTGTTTCCACTGTGGTAAAACAGGTCATTGGAAAAGGAATTGCTCAGAATATCTGTCTAAGAAGAAGACCTCGGGTATGATTGAGTCACTTATTTCTGAAGTTAGTTTTACAACTGGTACTTCAGAATCTTGGTGTATGGACTCTGGGCATACTAATCACATATGGAATACGTTGGAGGGGTTCAGGGAAACCAGGAGGCTAAAGTGATGGAGAAATCATTATCAACCTAGGATCTTACGCTAAGGCATGCTTTGATTCTTCGGCTTGGCTTGTAACCTCAGTTTTTTAAAGGACAAGGACCAAGAGGAGGTCCTATATCCAATGAAAAACCAAGTAAACGGGCTAAAAAGCCGCGTTTAGACCATGTTGGAGAAGGAGGGGACCTTGGGGGGATGGCCCCCCAAGGGTTATTGATCACCTTGTGGTGCTTCTTGCAGCAGAGCAGCAGGACTTCGTCTGGATTTCTTTGGGAGAAATGCAGAATTTCAAGTCGATGTGTGTATCGATTTGCCGATAGATCGATTTGCCGATGGATGTCTCTCTCTTGGAAATGGATCTCCTTTTATAGGCCTTTGATAGCCATGAGGTGATTATAAGCATTGATAGCCATGATGAGAGAATTGATCATGGCTTGTGATTGGCCGATGAAGGTGGTGGGCATTTAATTCCCTTTAAGCTTCATGATGATGGGAGTTTCATGGGTTAAATGCCATGATTGCTTGGATTTGTAACTCCCAAATGCTTGAATCTGATTGGGCCGTCCAAAATAATGAGTTAATGACCGCATTAAGTTGTCATAAACGGGTCAATTAAAGTCATTAAGTGGTTTCCAAGGCATGTGAAGAGTCGCGGGCCGCGCTGCGCCTTTTGAGATTCTTCTTGCGATCATCACAGGTGGATCCACGCATTGTTTGATGTCGGATTGCAGTGCAATCTTAGACATTGATTGATGTTGGTGGGCCGGTGACATCTATCTTGTCGATTTCACGATCGGTCGGACATAAAGTATACTTTCTTGGTCAGCCGGTTGGCGATCTTGAGGCGATCGGTGATGATTTCATGCTTTTGACGGCGGATCCGAGATGTCGGTGAAGATCAGTCGTTTTCAAGCATCAAACATTGGATTTTCAGAAAATCACAGAGGCAGGAATGCTCGAAACGCGAAGAGGATCGAAAAACGGGCAATTTGGTGCAAACTCCGGCGACCCGGATTTGCCAAGTCGCCGGCGACCATAGGGCTTTGGCCCGTTTGGTCGCCGAGCGTCGTTTTCGGCCGTTTTTCGTCTTTTTCGTTCCTTTTTTCTTCTGTATTTTTCTTGACATTTTTCCTCAATTATTGACTTGATTTTCTTGGAGAAATCTTGACGAGAACCAGTGCGAAATCGGAGCACAAAGTTTCCCATTTTTCGGGAAAGCCGAAGACTTTGTAGCCGATTTTCCGTCAAGAGTCGAAACTAGGTCAAACGATGTCGGAATGACCACCAGTAGCAAAATCAAGCCTCCCGGTGGCGGCAACCACCAAAGCCATCACTCATCAAACAAAATACATGAGTGGCTTCAACATGCTTCCAAAAGGCTGCACGTCAAATTTCAGGTCATTCCGACAACGTTTGACCAGGTTTCGATGCTCCGAGAGAAAATCAAGCCTACCTGCGGCGGAGCAACCCGGGACCATGACATCCAAACCAGAGCCCATGGAACGTCTCAAAATGACTCCAATAGGCTCCCCGTCAAATTTCAGGTCAATCGGACATCATTTGACCACATATGAAAGCTCGGCATTTTCCCCGCAACAAAATCAAGTGAAGCATCGATGGGACCCCAAACGGCTTCAAAACTCAAATAAAAGCCCATGGTTGGTCCTATCCACTGCTCAAGAAGCTTCACCTCAATTTTCAGGTCATTCCGACATCGTTTGACCTAGTTTCGACGCTTGAAGAAAATCGGCTACAAAGTCTTCGGCTTTCCCGAAAAATAGGAAACTTTGTGCTCCGATTTCGCGAGGGTTCTCGTCAAGATTTCTCCAAGAAAATCAAGTCAATAATTGAGGAAAAGTGTCAAGAAAAATACAGAAGAAAAAAGAGACGAAAAAGACGAAAAAAACGACCGAAAACGACGCTCGGCAACCAAACGGGCCGAACCCCATGGTCGCCGGCGACCCTAGGTGCATGGTCGCCGGATTTTGGGCCGAAGTGTCCGTTTTCGATTCTTTTCGCGTTTCGGGTGTTCTGGCCTCTGTGATTTTCTGAAAATCCAATGTTTAGTGCTTCAAAACCACTGATCTTCGTCGACATCTCGGATCCGCCGTCAAAAGCATGAAATCATCACCGATCGCCTCAAGATCGCCAACCAGCTGACCAAGAAAGTGCACTTTCTGCCCGACCGATCGTGAAATCGACAAGACAGATGTCACCGGCCTGCCAACATCAACCAATGTCTGAAATTGCATCGCAATCTGACATCAAATAATGCGTGGATCCACCCGTGATGATCACAAGAAGAATCTCAAAAGGCGCAGCACGGCCCGCGACTCTTCACATGCCTTGGCAACCACTTAATGTCGTTAATTGACCCATTAAAGCAGTCATTAACTCATTATTTTGGATGGCCCAATCAGAACCAAGCATTTGGGAGTTACAAATCCAAGCAATCATGGCATTAAACCCATAAAACTCCCATCATCATGAAGCATAAAGGTGATTAAATGCCCACTACCTTCATCGGCCAATCACAAGCATTGAAAAAGGAGTTACAAAATCAATTTGTAACTCCTCATCAATTCCTTCATCATGGCCATCAATGCCAACGGACACCTCATGGCTACCAAAAGCCTATAAAAGGAGGTCCATTCCAAGAAGAAGAAGGGAGAAGAATGATAAAAAAAAAAAAGAGATCCCAAGTGCAAGCTCTGAAAAACCAGAAAATCCAAGAGAGAGACGAAGTCCTGCTACTTTGCTCCCGGAAGCACCACAAGGTGATCAACGTCCCTTGGGGGGCCACCCCCCCCCCCCCCCCCCCCCCCCAAGGTCACCTCCTTCTCCAACATGGCCTAAACGCGGCTTTTCAGCCCGTTTACTTGGTTTTTCATTGGATATAGGACCTTCTCTTGGTCCTTGTCCTCTAAAAAACTGAGGTTAGGAGCCAAGCCAAAGAATCAAAGCATCACATGTTCTGACTTGCGACCGTCGATCTCAACGTGTCCCCACAATCTCTTGAGAAGATAGATCCCTTTTCTTCCTTTTCTATTGTAGTTTGTATTTCTTAAAGAGACAAAAAGAAATCACAATTCTTGTCTTTCATATTTGATGAGTTTTGTAGAAACGCCTTTCACGGCAAACAAACAAAAACGCCTCTTACGGCATTCTAAAAACTTGTCTCTTTTCTTAATATTTATGCAATTTGAAAAGTTAGAAAAAAGGATTGATTTCCTTTCCACTTGCGAAGGTGAATCTCCGGATTATCACCATTCCAAATTCCAAGTAGAAAGTAAATCTGGCATACCCGTACAAAAATGTTGATGCCCGAGATCTTCCCTCCTCCGCCGAGACCCAGGTCAGCCCCCGGGGTGCGGAGGGAAAGGACGGGAGATTCCTTTCGGGTCCATCAAGTTGGCACACCCGGTGGGACACGTTGACTTGAGAACGTGATGCTTTGATCCCTTGGCTCCTTTCTAGTTGGTGGCCTATATTGCATTTTGCATCTAAAAAAATATGAGATGGGATTTCAATTGTTCTTTCTCACTTCAAAAAAAAAAAAAACAAATCTGATCTCTTTTTCTTAGATTCAACTTTGAGAAATTTTGATCCTTCCCTCTTCGAACTTGATAGCTCACAGAAATGTTCGCAGCTATCGTTCATATCGGGGATTGGGCCACCTTTTCTCTTTGATGAGTCCAATTGGGATTTAAAAAAAAAAAAAAAAAAGAAACACCTTCATTTCAAATTCAAAAAAAAAAAAATGATCTCTCTTTCTCAAGATTCAACTTTGAGAAATTTTGATCCTCTCCTCCTTGAACTCGATAGCTCACAGAAATGTTCGCAGCTATCGTTCATATCGAGGATTGGGCCATCTTTTCTCTTTGATGAGTCCAATTGGGATTTCAAAAAAAAAAAAAATTTATAACTTCAAAAAAAATTAGTTTTCTCTCTTTTGCATTCAAAGTTGAGAAACCTTGGTTCCTTCCTTTTCGGATTTAGCGCTCGTAGAAATGTTGAGCCTTTGTTCGGATTGGAACACCATTCGCTCTCTTTGATGAGTTTATAAAAACCCTTTAAAAAAAAAGATTTCAAAATAAAAAACACTGAGGTTCCACCAGTTGCGTTCTTTGACCAAAGTGGATGTAAGAAAAGCCTTGTCCAGAGTGTGGAGACAGCTAGACTGTTCGAGGCAAGGGTCCTCCAAACGGGTTCATTAAGTAATCATACCCTTACTTGGGGGCTGATCTATCTACTAAGGTTTCATAAGACCGAACTGAAAATCTATGTGCACCTTTCAAAAATTTAAAAAAAAATCTTTTTAAAAAAAAAAAAAAACTTCTGTCACTTTGAATTCAGAGTTGAGAAATCTTGGTTCTTTCCCTTTCGGATTTAGCGCTCGCAGAAATGTTGAGCCTTGTTCGAAATGGAACACCATTTGCTCTCTTCGATGAATTCAATCTTGACCTTTCAAAAAAAAATTCTGTCACTTTGAATTCAGAGTTGAGAAATCTTGGTTCTTTCCCTTTCAGATTTAGCGCTCGCAAAAATGTTGAGCCTTGTTCAGAATGGAACACCATTTGCTCTCTTCGATGAATTCAATCTTGACCTTTCAAAAAAAACTTCCGTCATGTCTGGATTTACATCCGAGAAATTATGGTTCCTTCCCTTCTGAATTTAGCGCTCGCAGAAATGTTGAGCCTTTGTTCGGATTGGAATACCATTTGCTCTCCTTTATGAATCCAAATTTGACCTTTCAAAAAAAATCCCATCTCGTGTCCTTCCCAAGGATGCGATTTGCAACATTTGTGCCTAGCGGTGCTAGTACGCCCTTTCGGGTCTACTATATTCGCGACTGACACATTTGTATCTCCAACCTTATATCATTTTACCTCGAGTGAGCCTTGCTTCTCGGTAATTTGAATTAAGGTCTACAATTGCTTCTAGCAGTCACTGGAATGCTCACTTTGAGCCTACCATACTTGCATTTTAGAACAATTGTATCCTTTATGGCTTTTTGCCTTCTTCATCTTCCTTGGGTTGGGCCATGTCCCCTCAAGTGATTTGAAAAGACAAAACCATAGTTGTTCTCCATTTATGATCACCATATTCTTGTGATTACTAATGGATTTGGTCTTGTTTCAGAAGTTTTCCAAAACTAACAATGGCGGCTTCATTGACCATCACTTTCGATGAGAACCAGTACCAGCTTATGCTGCAAGATAAGCAAAACAAGCATAAGCGCCTTGCCAGTTGCCGAAGCGTCATCTCCCTCGACAACTCTCCAAACACCGGGTCAACTTCAACTCCCCGGACCATCGTCTTCGGATCGCTGGGACCATTCCCACTTCCTGCAGAAGCCACTGTACCTGCCAAGAAGCAGAAAACCGCCCCGCAACGTGTTACTAAAATGGCACCAAGGGCGAACACCAAGAAGCCTGAAGCCCGTGGCGTTCCCACGAAGCCTCAGCCCACAAGAAACCAGGTTTACACCAAAACTTGGTCCCCGAGATCTTCGCCAAAGCAACGGAGATCCCAAACATCTGCAAAGCCAGCATACCTGGCCCCTCTCAAGGAGAATCAGTTCTACCCTCTCTCTTACATGAAAAAGGAGAAACCTACCCTCCACCCAAAAAATAAACAAAATCATCATAAGCCGGCTTGCTCCTACAAGCCCAAAATCAGATCCTGCATCGTTAGGCCTATGCAAAAACATGCTGAAGCCTGCACTCCCGCGAGTCGACCCTTCATCTCAACAGGGGCCGAACTCGCAAAATTCAAGTCTTCATTACGACAGACAAAGGACCGCGTCCGGATTCTGTCCTTGCCAAGCTTCAAAGAAGACAAACTCGGCTGATGCGCACAAGGGACTACATCCTTCATCGCCAGAGCCCAGCCAGAGCTAACTGAAGCTCAAATTGCTCGTCGTATGCGTCGCCGCACTGCATATCGACAAAAGAGACTCGAGAAACAAAGAACCCAGCGTTCTACTCTTCACGTCTCAAACAAATGGGTCGAAAAAGAAAGACCCGACCAATTCGTTGCTGCTCATATGGTTGGCAAAACCAGAAAACGCCAGAAGTCAGCAACCAAAATCAGTGTTAGACGTCCAGTGACTCGCAGCGTCTCTCGGACATGAACACATCTGGAAGAGTCTTCCACTCCTCCAAGCCAAGGACATCGGAGTAACCACTCTTCAGATTCTTCATCTAGAAGGATGAGCCCCAGCTCAGTCACCAGGACGATTTCTTCGTTCGAATCCCGAGGGATGAACGTCTTGGATACAAGTTCTGAGCAGCCTCCACCGCATGATGACGTAACTGCACGCATCCAGCAATTGGAGCAAGGACAACAGAGAATTGAGACTCTGATGGAAAATTTGATTCTCACTCTACAACGTCCACCACCTAACAATGAAACCCCTCCGAATCATGAAGATGACGAGGGCAATGCAGAAAACAATGAGTCTCGCGCCCTTACCAGAAAGGACGTGGACGATATCCTTGCAAAAGCAGAAGAAGAGGATACATTGAAAGAGCATGGGATCAAGCCACCCTACCCTTTATGGATGGACTCGGTTCCGTTCCCTGCAAAATTCAAACAACCTACTCTCCAGACATATACGGGGAAAGGTTCGGCCAGACAGCATGTCATCCATTTCAAGATCCTGACGGGAGCCATTGCGGATCAAGATGCCCTCAAGATTCGTCTCTTTGCAAGTACCCTAAAAGGTACAGCCTTTGATTGGTACTCCACTCTGCCGGAGAACTCCATTCAGAACTGGGCTATGCTGGAGACACGCTTCCTGACCCACTTCCAAGGTGAGGACCATCCTGTTACTATGGCTCAACTCTGCAGCTTAAAACAGGAAGAGAATGAGTCAACATACGACTTCATTCACAAATGGAAGGCAATGGCGTACAAATGCTCAGATGTACTGCCACAAGCGTCGCTGGTGGACATCTGCCGCAACAATATGAGAGCAAAAATCCGCTCCATGATTATCAGCAATAAATCAAAGAACCTGGGGGAACTCCTCGAAGCCTCCATGGAAGCTGAAATGGTGATCAAAGACCTCAACAGTCAGAAATCATCAAAGAAAGAGCTGCCTGCTGTTACAACCTCAAATCCAAAGAAAAAGGAGGTTCTCAATGTGCAGACTAAGTCAGCTCCTCAACAGCCAAAGAAACCTGAAAACAAAACCGCAGGTAAAAGGCCTGAACTCTCTGATGCCTTCAAAGAACGTGTAGAAAAGAAATATCCGTTCGATCAAGACGTTGAAGAAATCTTTGAGGCTCTCCTAGCAAATGGCAAACTCATTTTGCCAGAGCCCAAAAGACCGGGAGATGTTGGCAAAACCAATGATCCACGATACTGTCCATACCATCAGATGATCTCACATCCTCTCAATCAATGCTTCGTTGTGAGAGAGAAGATCAATGAGATGTGGAAAAACGGAGTCATGACCTTTGATAAAAACTATGGCCCCGCCTCTGTCAACATGGTGTCATGTCGGCAAACTTCATTCAAGGTGATAAAAAATGGCTCAAGCGTCCCAAGAATTGGTTCCCTATCCAACACCAGATGGACAACCTATATGGGTGCATCCCGATCTCCTAGATGATGAAAACTGGGAGATCGTCAAAACAAAGCCGACCGCTCAGCAGCGAAGGCAAGCCAAGAGACAGCTCCGCAAGCTCAAACGGCAGCAGAACTCTCAACCAAAACAAGAAGTCCTTGAAAGAGCAGAAACTTCTTCCACTGCTTCACTAGGGATGACAAAAGAATCTCTTCCCAAAACCTCCAAGGCGGTAAGAAAATTCACTCTTGATGATTTCATGCCACCTCTATACAAAAATGAAAATGTGCAGGGGGCATCATACTCTTGCAACTCGGTAGTTGGATTCTCCATGAATGGATACGAGTCCAGTGATACTGCCAGTGATATAGATGAGTGGGAAGAATCCTTTGAAATAGGAGAATACCTCTCCGACGAGGAATGGATTCCCGAGTCTCATCTTATGCCAGTAATCTGGTATAACCCATTGCAGCCACAAAGATCTTGGTCTGATGACGAAGAAGACCAGGACCCTGTTCAAGAAAACGCTGTCGATCCAGCACCAAACAATGCTCCGGTGGAACCCAACATTGGCGAACCACATGGAGCAAATGACGAAGAAGATTTGGCTCCCATGCCTGATCTCGAAGAATATGCAAGAATCTTGCAACATCTTGCCATAGAGCAGGAGCAGGATCGCATCAATCTTCGTCATGATCCAGAGCCGGAAGTCCTTGAAAATCAACGGGAACTTTCTCCCTCAACTCCTGAAAATGAAGAAAACAATTGGATCGATGATCCTCTTACATCCGAGGATGAGTCTGATTCCCAACAGTCTACACTGGGGGCATCTCCTGTTAGGATAACTTGCAATGCAATAGCTCAGAACGACAGTGCCTCTGAAGCTTCCGAAGACACGTACTCCCCAACCGGTAACGTATCTTCCGGAGCTACATCCTCTCGGGTGACTTCCACTGAGATAACATCCTCTCAACCCTCTTCTCCTGAAACTGTGACATCGGAACTCAAGCCACTCCCGATTGATCGTCTTAAAGAAACTTCTGCCAATGAAATCTTCTTCAATGAAAACTGAGTCAATTGGTCCCAGATATCCGATCTCACGGGCAATGTCTGGGCTAATAAAGAAAAGTTGCTGGCTACTGTTCAGGACTTGTTCCCGGAAATTGCTCCATGCAACACAATCACTGAAGACGCCAATGCTGTTACAGAGACGTCCTCAGTAAAGGATCAACCTCTTGATCCTGAGAACGATCTTCCAAAAGAAGACCCTTATCTAGAGGCTCTTGAAGTTGGTAGAGGTACCCGTTCTGGCCGGGATTACCATAAAAATTACAATCAACCCTCTTCTTCTTATGTAAATCCTTCGGGAAAGCAAGTTGTAAACGCCCCAAGTGGCAATAATAATGAAAATGCAGGCCCGAAGGAGGCTTGCAAGTACGACTTGATTGAGCACTTCAAACACATACCTGCACGTCTGCACATCCTTGATCTATTACAAATGTCTCCACAAACTCGTGATAGTCTCATTTCAGAATTGCAAAGGCTGAATGCGGATGTCGACAAACATGCCCCGCAAGTCCTACAAATTGAAATGGACTATAGGGTCAAAAAATCAAATACTCCCTTAAAGGGAGAAAAGAAGAAAACTGAGGGATCAAGCAATGAATGCCTCTCGGTACAAAAAGCAGCAAGTGCAACAATTGCCTTCAACAAGGATGACCTCCTCCTAGGCGAAATAAAGCACAACCGTCCCTTGTACTTTACAGGGTACGTCAAAGAAATGCCAGTACACGGAGTTCAGATCGATCCAGGTTCTGCACTCAACCTCATCTCTACTTCGGCACTCGAAGAGCTGGGCATCCCACCTAGCAAACTGAGTCACACGTCCGTATCCATCTTCGGATATGACGGGAGCGCTCAAAGGCCTATCGGCAAAATCAGGTTCAAATTGCAAATTGGTGATCTTATTTCTGAAGTCACTGTGTATGCAATAAGGACCCCTTCATGCTACAATATACTCCTTGGACGCCCCTGGATACATGAGAATGGTGTCGTCCCTTCAACTCTACATCAGTGCATCAAGTTCGTTGGCGACGATGGCCTGATACATCGAGTATTTGCAGACAAAAAGCCCTTCAAAGGCAAAGATGTCCATTTTGCAGATGCTCAAATGTATAAAGATGGAAAAGAAGAACAGGAGGAAAAAACAATTTGCTTTGTCGACAGTCTCCAGAAAGATAAAGGCAAGGCTCCTCAGCAATCATCGGAGGAAAACAAACCCTCCACCAAACTTGAAGTAAGCGGCCAAGCTCCCTTCGTCGTCTCCTTCAAATCTCCAAAGCCTTTGGTAATCACTACCAAAGCAAAGAAGACAAAACAAAAGACTGGGGGCAAGTTCACTGTCTCCTTTGTGTCTATTATGCATGACACAGACTCAGAGTCAGAGTCAGAAGATGACATAGCATCGAGCCAAGCTGATACTCAGCAAGATAAGCTCACTCTCACTCCATTGGAGACACTTGCAGACATAGAAGATCCTACGTCTAACTCCTTTGTTATCCCGGCAACTTCGCCAGAAGAAAAAACAATCTTCTTCCACAGGTCGGGAGCATCTCCATTGAACTCTCTGCTTGAACCTTTCCAAAACGAAGGTATGCCTCAGCTATCCCTGTATAGTCCAATGGTACAAGCTATCATGAAGAAAATGGGCTACGACGCTCAAAATCAGACTGGTTTGGGAGGCAGCCGTGGTATTCTTACACCATTGGAACCCACCCTGACCAAAAGTCAACCAGAAGATTGGAAAGTCCACCTTCAAAAAGGCAAGTCTTCATATGGGTTGGGGTATGATCCTACCGCTCCTATGAGACAGTTGACACCATGGCTGCAAAGTCGCTTTACCGACCAAGCCTCAACATCTCATGAAGACATCGATATCCCTGGATATCTCTTTGAGGAGTTACTCGTCAAAAATCATGAAAGCTCCTCTAATTGGTATAATTTCTCTGATAATAAAGAGGAATTGCCCGATGACACAGACGAGCGGTTCTCTATCCCAGAAGAATCATCGTCTCCAAAAGAAGTACCTTACTTCAACCCAATTCCGGCAAATGATTCGGACCATCTCATTGCAAGCCTTGAGAAGGATAGCATTGAGAAGGATGCTGTTCCAGAAGATTCATGGACAGAAACAGAGCCTCAGTCTGAAAATTTCTCTGGCACTCCAGAAGGTCTTGTTGAGTTGGAAGCCTCCGAAAATACTGTGGAGGAACCACCTTCAAACCTTCCGACAGAAGACCCTGTTCAAAAGATAGACTTGGGAACACCTGATAACCCACGTCCTGTATTCATAAGCAAGAATATAAAGGATGATGAGTTACCCGAGTATATCTGTTTTCTTCGTGAGTTCGTTGATTGCTTTGCATGGTCTTATGCCGAAATGCCTGGCTTGGATCCCAAAGTAGCAGTCCACAAGCTCAACTTGCAAAAAGAAATCAAGCCTATCAAAAAAGGCCAAAGAAGATTCCGTCCCGACGTGATGGACAAAATTCAACAAGAAGTTCAGAAACTCAAAAACGTTGGCTTCATCCGCGAGGAACAGCAACCTGAATGGTTGGCCAACATTGTCCCCGTGACAAAGAAAAATGGGCAGATAAGGGTCTGTATCGACTACAGAGACCTGAATAATGCATGTCCTAAAGATGAATTCCCGCTCCCCATACCAGAGGTGATGATTGACAACACCTATGGGTTCGAGCGAATGACATTCATGGATGGATTCTCTGGCTACAATCAGATAAAAATGCATCCTGAAGATGAAAGGCATACATCATTTCGGACACCATTCGGCGTGTATTGCTACACTGTTATGCCGTTCGGCCTGAAAAATGCAGGTGCGACATATCAGAGGGCTATGATGAAAATATTCCAAGATATGCAGCACAAGACGGTCGAATGCTATGTTGACGACCTCGACATAAAAAGCAGAAGAAAAGAAGACCATCTCAATGATCTTCGAGAAGTCTTCCTCCGACTTCGCAAACACAAATTACGGATGAATCTACTAAAGTGCTTCTTCGGTGTCTCATCGGGTAAGTTTCTCGGATTCATAGTATGGAAAGCTGGAATAGAACTTGACCCCACCAAAGTCAAGACTATCCTGGAAATGCCATCTCCCAGAACCCTAAGAGAATTAAAAGGGCTTCAAGGAAGACTGGCCTACATCCGACGGTTCATCTCCAATCTATCAGGGAAATGTCGTCCATTCTCTCGCCTGATGAAGAAAGGCGTGCACTTTGTCTGGGATGCTGAATGTGAAAGTGCATTTCAAGACATCAAAGCATACCTCATCAAACCTCCAGTGCTGGCTGCCCCCACAACTGGAAAATCATTTATCTTGTACACAAGAGCTCTCGATCACTCTTTGGGTGCTCTGCTCGCACAAGAAAACGACGACGGAAAAGAAGCTGCTCTATATTACCTTAGCCGCATGATGGTAGGTGTAGAGCATCGCTACTCCCCAGTCGAAAAAGAATGCCTTGCAGTAATGTTCGCTGTACAAAAGCTGCGTCACTATCTGCTGTCGAACACAGTCTACCTGATTTCGAGGATCAACCTCTTAAAAGTCCTTGTCACAAAAGCAGGTTCTCTCAATGCCCGACCGGCAAAATGGTCCATCCTTCTATCACAGTTTGATATTAGGTATGTACCACAAAAAGCAATCAAAGGACAAGCTCTGGCAGATTTCCTCGTAGAGCATCCATTGCCTAAAGATTCTCCACTTAGGGATGATCTCCCAGACGAATTTATCTACAATGTGGAAACTTCCTTATCAAATGCTTCCTAGGACATGTACTTTGACGGTGCTACCAGGACAAATGAAAAAGGAAAGCAAATATCGGGAGTCGGCATCCTCTTTGTCAGCCCCGACAAATACATGATCCCACACGCCTTCTCGCTACTGGAACCATGTTCAAACAATGCAGCTGAGTACCAAGCCCTGATTGTTGGATTGGAACTCGCCCTCGAAACCGGCATCACCATGCTGGAAGCTTTTGGAGACTCTCAACTGGTCGTCAACCAGATGAATCAGAAATATGAAGTCAGGAAGCCTGATTTGCTACCTTACTACAATAAGGCGCAGTCGCTTCGACAAAAATTCAACATCTGCTATATCACCCACATCCTCAGAGGTGAAAACATCCGTGCAGATGCCCTGGCCGGACTCGCCACATCCATGGCAATCCAAGAAGGGGAAAACATGCAAGTCACAGTGTGTCAAATAAGGATTCTCCCTCCTCTCAACACACACCAAGCAGTTGCTGAATGCCACCAAGTGGTTGGAAGTCGGATGTCCATCCTCAAACCTCCGATAGGCGATTGGAGAGATCCATTCATTGATTACATCATGTTCGGAATCCTACCTGAAGATCCAAAAGAACGGGTAAGCATCCAAAGACGAGCCCCAAACTTTCATTTGGATATACCTTCAAAAGCACTTTAGAGAAAATCCTTCAACGGAGTACTCCTACGCTGCTTATCGCAACAAGAGGCTGAGGAAACTCTCAAAGAAGTACATGTTGGTCTTTGTGGAGCCCATCAGGCTGGCCCTAAGCTCTACAACCAGATAAAAAGGCTAGGTTATTATTAGCCTACCATGGTAGCTGATACAATACAATTTGCCAAGCGCTGCCAAAAATGCCAGATTCGCGGAGATTATGTCCACATGCCTCCAGAATGGCTACATCCAACAGCAATCTCATGGCCTTTCGAAGCCTGGGGTATGGACATCATAGGTCCTATTTCTCCCCTATCAAGCAAAGGTCATCGCTTCATCTTCGCCGCTACAGATTATTTCTCCAAGTGGTCAGAAGCATTTGCGCTCAGCGAAATGAAGACTTCATCAGTCCTTCAGTTCTTGCGCACCAACATTATTTGTCGCTTCGGCATACCTAAAAGATTCGTCCATGATAACGGACCACAATTCCTGGATCACAGATTCTATAGGTTCTGCGACAAGTACAAAATCCAAAGTTGTCCTTCGACTCCATATAATCCAGCAGCGAACGGACTAGCAGAAGCCTTTAACAAGACACTCTGCAAAATTCTCAAGAAAATGGTCTCTAGTCACAAAAGAGACTGGGGCGACAAACTACTAGAAGCTTTGTGGGCCTATCGAACCACCGTTCGAGGACACCATTCTCTTTGGTCTATGGATGCGAAGCCGTTGTCCCTTTGGAAGTACAAATTCCTTCCTTAAGGGTATCTTTGCAAACTGACATGACGCAAGAAAGCAATGTCAAATTGAGACTCCAAGAGCTGGATAATCTCGATGAAAAACGACTCGAAGCTCTACAAAGCATTGAGTTATACCAAGCACGCATGGCAGGATCTTTCGACAAAAAGGTCAGGCAACGCGCCTACAAAAAGGGTGACTTGGTTCTTGCAGTAAAAAGACCCATAGTCTTTGCCCACAAATCCAAAGGCAAATTCGAACCAAAATGGGAGGGACCCTTCGTCATCGACAAAGTCTTCTCCAACGGTGCATACGCTCTTCTAAACATGGAAGGAGATAGATGTATGCTACCCATCAACGGCAAGTTCTTGAAGCGGTACTACCCTTGAAGACTTCCTCAAACGGGTCAGAACAATATCTACACGGCTAAAGCGTACTTCCAAGGTACTTGCTCGTCAAACCCACCCCTTTTGAAAATTTCATCTTTATGTTGAAATTTCCAAAAAAAAACAATCTCTCAAAACAATGCTTACTTTCATCGTTTCATTGATCACAAAAAAAAATCATCAAATCCAAAAATCCAAGTTTAGGAGCCTCTTCCCATACTTGACTAAAATTTTTGATCCTTGAACCCAAAATTCATGGTTTGAAACAAAAATCGGGACTTAGGAATTTTCACCCTAGACCGCCTCGGCTTTTACAACCAAAATGGTTTTAAGTCAAAATTTATGACCTTCGTGTCTTTAAACGAAATTTTGGTTTAAAAAAAAAAAAACCGGAAGGATGTGTACCCCATTCGATACTTCCAAAAACCCAAAATCGCAAGGAAGCGAACCCCATTCGATACTTGCAAATTTCAAAAATCGTGGAGAAGCAACAAACCAGTTGATATCCACAACTCAAATTTCAAAAATCGTGGAGAAGCAACAAACCAGTTGATATCCACAACTCAAATTTCAAAAATCTTGGAGATGCAACATACCAGTTGCTATCCACAACCCAAATTTCAAATGGTTCGAGAAAACCTCAAATTTCAAAAATCGGGGAGAAAAGACATCAAGTCAGTACCCGCAAAACCAAAAGTTTTGGGAAAAGCAGGGAAGCGACACTTAGTCGATATTTGCACCCCAATTCGCGAGGAAGCGACATTCCATCGATACTCGCAAAACCTAACCCGCGAGGAAGTGACATTCCATCAATACTCGCAAAACAGAATGAGCAAGGAAGCGGCATTCCATCGATACTTGCAAGACCATTCAGCGGGGAGGCGACATTTAGTCGATACCTGCATTTTGAAAACCAAAACTCGGCTATAAACGCCAAAATCCGGCTATAAACGCCAAAAATTCGGCTACAAATGCCAGAAACAAAATTTTTCGGCTATAAATGCCAAAATCGGCTTTCATGCCATCTCAAAATCGGCTCTCATGCCACAAACAAAATTTTTGGCTCTCATGCCATCCCAAAATTCGGCTATAAATGCCAAAACAAAAAAAAAAATCGGCTATAAACGCCAAAATCTGGCTATAAATGCCAAAATTCGGCTATAAATGCCAAGACAAACAAAACAAAATTCGGCTTCTATGCCATTCTAAATTTCGGCTTTCACGCCATCCAAAAATTCTGGCTCCCATGCCGCAAAGCAAATTTTGGCTCTAACGCCACAAAATTAGGCTTTATCGCCATCCAAATTTTGGTTTTCAAACCATAAAAAATAAGGCTTTCCGTCACAAAATTGGCTTTCATGCCCAAAACAACTCTTTGACAAAAGATTTTCACAAAATGACAACCTTTTGATCAAATCCTTAAACAAACATTCCCATCAAACTTTTGCTCAAAATTGTTTTCATCAAAAAAATGATTTAAGTGAAAAGAATGGGATACAAAAAATATAGTACCGAAACTGTCTAAACATAGAGGTACCAAAAGAAAAAAAGAAGAAGAAGGAAAAAGAGTTTGTTACAACTCAGGAGCTCAATCCTACATGGTCTTCAACCAAAGGTTCAACTCCTCAAGCAGACCCTTGGCCTTAACTTCCAAAGTTTTTAGGCCACGCTCCTTCAAAATGTCCCCATAAAACGCGGCCGAATGCCGTGACCCATCTGCAGCACGAGGAAGTTCTTCCCAGAGGACCTGCCACTGCTCATGCTCCTGAGTCTTCCTCCGGACATTACCTTCAGCTTCCTCAACCTGGCGAATGAGAGTCCCCTCCTTGTCACGAGCCTCCACAATGGCGGTCCATTTGGCAGCAGCCTCTTCCTCTAAAAGAAGTCACCATCTGGGAAACTCTTGGTCTCAGTCCATTTGTTCCCCAAGGTGATGATCTCCTCAACAAAATCCTTGGCACTTGCAATGTCCAGACCGACTTCTTTGCTATCAGCGAGGATGTCCTGCACATGCTTGATCATGCCAAAACCAGCTTCCAAATGACTTGAAGAAAGAGTCTCAACCCATGAGCTCAAGACAGTCTTCAACACCTTCCTTGCATACTGAAGGTGCGGTGCAGATGAGGATTCGCCATGCTCTGGTGCCCGACTGCCCACGTCATGCTCCATTGGAAGAGTAATCAATAAACTCTTTCCAACGGAAGAAGCTGACTCATTGAAAGTGGAAGAAGCCCCTACTGCTGCATCAGCCAAAGGTACCCCCTGTTCTGGCTCTGAGGAAGACGGAGGAATCTCTCCTGCTGCTTCATAATCTGTCCAAAAAAAAAAGAAAAAGACAAAAAGGTATGAATATAATCTTGTCAAAAATATATCAAGATTATTATTGCAAGTATACCTGCTTCGACGACCGGCGGAGTACTCTCTGCCTCTTTGAGCTCATCCGAAGCATCGTCAAAAGTTACGTCCATGGATGGCTCGAAATCGTCGGAATCCTCTGGCAAGTCAGCTACATGTTAGCAAATGACAGCAAAAGAAGAAAAAAAAAAAAAGCAAAAGCCAAAGCAAATCATACCAAGTGAAGGTTCTGGAACCACTCCAGAGTCCCTGGGCTCTTCCTCAGATGCCACGACTGGATCCGTCATCGCCTCATCGGCAGGAACCTCAGGCATCACCAGGTCATCATCCTCTGCTGAAAAAAAAAGGCAGCGGATCAAAACAAAATCTTTCACAAAAAAAAAGGAAGGAAGAAACAAAAGGAAAGAAAGGGGATCATACCAGCTATCTCCTCTTCTCTGCTTCTCTTCTCCGGAGGCTCGTCAGCATCCTCAGACACCTCCTCAGCAATGGTGAGAGGAACTTCGAGATCAGAAGGACTATCGTGCCGCCTCATGTTACGGCGTTGTCCTCTCCTCCTCTTGCCTCGGCGGGTTAATCTGCTCGACGATCCTGCCACACTATCAACATCAGGCCTCTCACAAGAGTCCTCACTGGATGGTCTACTTTTCTCATAGACTCCATGGAAGCCTTCGTATGTTCTGCCTATATCATAGCATCGATCTCGGCCTCCTCCTCCTCCAGCTGTCTCAGGACCTCACCAGGAATCCCCTGTGCAGCTCCTGATCTGATGATGTCCTGCCCGTTGAGAAAGCCTATCTTGTGCTTCTCTCCAGAAAGGAAGGCCAAAGCTTCCTCCCGACGGACACCATCCGATTTGCCAAGACTCTTCCCAGGAGATTGCTTAATATCGAGCTCTTTCTTGGAAAGCCCTCGGTACACTGAAAAGCTCTCCACGAACCACTTCGTGAAGCCAGCAGTCCGGAAGGTGGGCAGCTCAGGATAAGAAATCATGGCGGTAAAGTCCTCTGCACTGTAAAAGGCCCATGCATTTCTCCCATCCTACAGACGTCCAAAACACTTCACCATACTCGAAGGCGCTCCAACAACGCCTTGAGAGAAGCCAAGCTGCAACGCAAAACGCGAGGGGACATACGGTTGGACGTCGACAAAAAGATGTCTGCAGTACACCATCGTACCAACCCGTATGTTGAAGAGCGACCTCTTCTCCGCGTCTGTCAAAGCATAGTGTCTTCCCGACCCTGCCCTGGTCAAATCACGGGAGACACCAAAGTCAAAAGCCTTCTTCCGCAAGCCCGGAGAAAGCTTCACTGAAGACTGTCCAATCTCGATGTCCCTAAATCGTCGGATCCTTAAACGGGCAGATAAAAGTGATTCGTGAATGGCTGTCCCTCTAGCCAAACGAATCATAAAGGGATCTTCATCCTGTGCAACTCCCAAACGATGGAAGCTGGGACAGTGGTATACATACCACAAATAGAAGATGTGGGCAGAAAACACCCTGTTCATGGGAAGCCCAAGCCGAACCAGGAAAGCACCAAAGCCAGCGGCTCTCCAAACGCCATCTGACAAGCCGAAAAAATACAGTGCGGCCTGATGTGCGTTCCATCTCCTCCAGCAAAATCAGCCTCACCCAGCCAGTAAGTGAGGTAAACAGCGAGATCTCTCCGCAACGCAATGTCAGGACAAATGGCATCCGTGCTTGCGAAGAACTTCTTCAAATCTTCTCGCATAGCAGTGATCTTCTTCAAATTTGATGCTTTAACCCTGACATCCTGGGCCATGACATCAGAAGAATCCCCGCTGTCAAAAAAGTTGGAGCTGCAACTTCTCCAACTACTGGATCTAACTTTCGAGCCCTCCTTCTCCTTCAAAAAATCATAGAAGGCAACGAGCTGAAAGTACACAAGCCTAAACTCCTCAGACTGCTCCTCAAGGACGCTGTCAATTGGCATAAACTCCTCATAGAGTTTGCCGAGGATAGGCAATCCGGTGATGGCGCTCAGCTCCTTCAAAGAAAAACCAATCTCACCATTCGTCACAATGAAGGTGTTGGTTTGTGGAAGGAATGACTCCAGCATGGCCATGAAAGCCTCATCGGAGAAAACGACGGTTTGCCGAAAAGCGCGAACCGCATCAAAAATCTCGGCCTCCCGAAGAATGGCCTCACCAATCCTCAAGGTGTGATCAGTCCATGACTCCCAGCTCGAGTCAGCACTGAAACGGCCACGAAGTCGAAAAGGCTTCACCCAATTACTGCCGTCACCCCGAAAAACGCCAAGGCCCACCGGTCTCAAATCGATCGATGGATGATCAGAACCTTGGTAGCCACTGGCTGGCATCAACATGTCCATACGGACATGTGGCTTCTCT
The DNA here is from genome assembly GCA_028538565.1 of Umbellularia californica. Lineage (NCBI taxonomy): Eukaryota > Viridiplantae > Streptophyta > Magnoliopsida > Laurales > Lauraceae > Umbellularia > Umbellularia californica. The sequence goes on along the minus strand of JAPQWN010000005.1, from coordinate 32,732,723 downwards.
GCAAAACCGGAAGGTCCACCAACAAAAACCCCGGTCTTGATCACACTGGTCCTCTTCACCCAACTCGGAGGATCTTCCCTCTTAGGGCACGTGGGAGAAAGGCTCAGGATCGAGATGGTCCAATCAAAAGACGACCGGGTAGAAATAGTTCTCTCCTCACCATCTGCCGTGTAAGAGAACTGAAAACATCTCCTTTGGTATGTCAAGTCGTCGGGGACTGCATCACCGAAGAAGAAGGTAGGCTTGAGCACAACGCTCTGATCGTCCGTAACCCAGGGACGGCTGCTTACCATGATCTTATAGAACTCCTCATCCTTGAGAGCGATCAATCGCTGTCTCATCTCATCACGATTGAGAGAATCGCATTCTTCCAAGTTTTTCTCCACAAACTGGACCTTCTCCCAAGCCTGCTGAACGGCAGCATTGGAAGATCTAGCAGACCGACGAGGCGCGTCAGTGACAGGACCTTTACCCTTGTTTGTTCTAGAAGAACTGTCTGCAAAAGGTGGAAGAGAAAAGATCAATAAACATCGAAATGACAGAATTTTGCTACAAAAATTCTAGCAAAATTTTGACATGGTTCCGGGGCAATTCCAAAGAAAAGGAAAATACTCCGAAAAAGACAGGAAGCTTGAAGATGAGCTCAACATCGCTGCGAGCTCATAGTCAGTGGAGAATTCTCAAAGAAGGCTTGAACTCAACATAGCGGCGAGAACAAGCCAATCTCATCAAACTTCCGCAAAATCTGGAAAAGAGCTCAACATTGCTGCGAGCTTCAGAATCCAAAAATTGCAAAACTTCCTCAAAATCCAACAAGACCGAGAAAGAGCTCAACATCGCTGTGAGCTCAAAATCCCAACACTTGCAAAAGATTTTCAGGTATGCATCATCATACTTCCAAATCCATTTACAAAAATCATGCATCAAATAATATCATCATGCATTAAATGTTAGGAAAATCTTGACCAAAGTTTGACCAATTCCAACCCAATTTGGTCAAAACCAATCAAACTTTGTCCAAGTCAAAAATCATGTTGGCTTGACCTAGAGACTCTAGCCTTCTATCTTAATGCATCAAACCAAAAATGCATATATATTGAAATTGCATAGCCTCATTATCATAGTGAGCAAACAAGGAAAAAGAAAAAGAAAGAAAAAAAAAGAAGTCTCTCCAAAAAATAAAATAAAATTTTGGCCCACAGGCCGTGGCCCACTGCCACGTGGCACTACGGTCAGGTCCGTACGGACCTGTCCGTACAGCCAGAAAAAAAAAAAAAAAAAACAGAAACAGCAAAAAAAAAAATTGAGAGAAAAGAAAGACGCTGAAAATTAAATGATGAGAAATCAGCGTGGGAAAAAAAAACAAAAAAAAAAGAGAGTACACTGTTTAAAAAAAAAAGAAGAAACGAAGAGAAAAACGCTGAAAAAAAAAAGATCAGCGTGAAAAAAAAAACAGAAAGAAAAAAGAGTTCACGAGAAAAAAAAAAGAGAAAATCGTGAAAAGAGAAAAAAAAAGGAGAGAAAAAAAAACAGAGAAGCACGAAAAAAAAAAAGAAAAACGTGCATGAAAAGAAAAGGAAAGAAAAAAAGAAAAGAAGAAAGAAGAAGAAAAGAAAAAGAAAATAATGAAGAAACTACTTCTACAATGGAGATTCTTGACGAGGAAGAAAACTTACTTGAAGCCATTGATGGAGAAGAAGAAGAAAAAAGCTTGGAGATCCTTGAAGAAGAGAAAGCACTTCTTGCCTTGGGGAGCACTCTTGAAGATTTCTTAGTAATGGAGCAAAAGCACCAACCCTCTTTGCTTTTATAGAAGAGAGCAAGCCAAAAGAGGAAACAAGGAGAAATAAAGGAGGTAAGTGCTAAAATTTAGCTACTTTCCCAAAACGAAAGATATTTTGAGAGAATCTTTCCACAAAAAGAAAACTTGAGAAATTCTCTCCAAGTAAAGATATTTTTAGATATTCTCTACACAAAAGAGATATTTTTAGATATTCTTTACAAATATGACACCATATGAGAGCTAGGCCATCTCCAAAGCCTAAGGTCCCATGGGTTAGCCCATATGAGCCAGGTTTGACCACCTAGGCACTAAAATTGGCTTTTAGTCAAAGTATTCCTCTTACCAAGAGCAAAAAAAAAAAGAAAAGAGCAAAAAAAAAGTCCCATGCCCCTTTTGAGTTGATGGGACCATTCAAAAAAAGAGAGAAGAAAAAAGAAAGTCTCATGAGTTTCCAAAAACCAAACCATCCAACCTCATGAACCAAATTGAGCCAAAATCTTGAAATTGACATTTCACAAAACCAAATTCCGGTCCCCTAGCTCGCCACATACAGCTTGTTAGGTCATAAGACCAAAACCAAAAATCAAAATCCAAACCAAACCTGACCCCCCAACTTGCCACATACAGCTTGTTTGGTCACAAGGTCAAAATCAAAATGAAACCCCGACCCCCTAACCTGCCACATACAGCTTGTTAGGTCACAAGGTCAAAAACCAAAAACCAAAACCCAAAATCCAAATACCCCATGTCATTTTCAAAACTTTGCCTTGAGATGGTACATGATCCCTCTCACTGCCATAAAATTCCCCAGGAAACTCAGAAGGCTATTCAAAAAAAAATGCTCAAGACTCTTGGTCAAGTTGGAATCTCTCCTCCAAGTTTCTCTTCGAGGCACATCGACTCCAAAAAGCTACTCGTCGCTGTACCTCGAGGGGGCATTTGTTGACACCAAAAAAGTCAATATGTCTCCTCAACATCAAGAAGCCTCCTGAAGCTGCATCCTGCTAAAAATAGCTAAGGCTACTTCAAGCATCAGATTTTGTCAGAATCAGACAGAACCTGAGAGATCCTTCAAGACAGCTAAAAGGGGGGTACACCTGAGGTTTCGGGCCATTCCGACGGCGTTTGGCCCAACTTCACTGCTCCAGCAGCAAAATCAAGCCTCCCGGCGGCGGCAACCACCGAAGCCATCACTCATCAAACAAAATACATGAGTGGCTTCAACATGCTTCCAAAAGGCTGCACGTCAAATTTCAGGTCATTCCGACAACGTTTGACCATGTTTCGATGCTCCGAGAGAAAATCAAGCCTACCGGTGGCGGAGCAACCCGGGACCATGACATCCAAAACAGAGCCCATGGAACGTCTCAAAATGACTCCAATAGGCTCCCCGTCAAATTTCAGGTCAATCGGACATCATTTGACCACATATCAAAGCTCGGCATTTTCCCAGCAACAAAATCAAGTGAAGCATCGATGGGACCCCAAACGGCTTCAAAACTCAAATAAAAGCCCATGGTTGGTCCTATCCACTACTCAAGAAGCTTCACCTCAATTTTCAGGTCATTCCGACATCGTTTGACCTTGTTTCGACGCTTGACGGAAAATCGGCTACAAAGTCTTCGGCTTTCCCGAAAAATAGGAAACTTTGTGCTCCGATTTCGCGAGGGTTCTCGTCAATATTTCTCCAAGAAAATCAAGTCAATAATTGAGGAAAAATGTCAAGAAAAATACAAAAGAAAAAAGAGACGAAAAAGACGAAAAAACGGCCGAAAACGACGCTCGGCGACCTAACGGGCCGAAGCCCCATGGTCGCCGGCGACCCTGGGCCAGGGTCGACCCTGGAAATCCGGGTCGCCGGATTTTGCGCTGAAGTGTCCGTTTTCGATTCTTTTCGCATTTCGGGTGTTCTGGCCTCTGTGATTTTCTGAAAATCTAATGTTTAGTGCTTCAAAACCACTGATCTTCGTCGACATCTTAGATCCGCCGTCAAAAGCATGAAATCATCACCGATCGCCTCAAGATCGCCAACCAGCTGACCAAGAAAGTGCACTTTCTGCCCGACCGATCGTGAAATCGACAAGACAGATGTCACCAGCCCGCCAACATCAACCAATGTCTGAAATTGCATCGCAATCTGACATCAAATAATGCGTGGATCCACCCGTGATGATCGCAAGAAGAATCTCAAAAGGCGCAGCACGGCCCGCGACTCTTCACATGCCTTGGCAACCACTTAATGTCGTTAATTGACCTATTAAAGCAGTCATTAACTCATTATTTTGGATGGCCCAATCAGAACCAAGCATTTGGGAGTTACAAATCCAAGCAGTCATGGCATTAAACCCATGAAACTCCCATCATCATGAAGCATAAAGGTGATTAAATGGCCACTACCTTCATCGGCCAATCACAAGCCTTGAAAAAGGAGTTACAAAATCAATTTGTAACTCCTCATCAATTCCTTCATCATGGCCATCAATGCCAATGGACACCTCATGGCTACCAAAAGCCTATAAAAGGAGGTCCATTCCAAAAAGAAGAAGGGGGAAGAATGATAAAAAAAAAGAGATCCCAAGTGCAAGCTCTGAAAAACCAGAAAATTCAAGAGAGAGACGAAGTCCTGCTACTTTGCTTTCGGAAGCACCACAAGGTGATCAACGTCCCTTGGGGGGCCACCCCCCCAAGGTCACCTCCTTCTCCAACATGGCCTAAACACGGCTTTTCAGCCCGTTTACTTGGTTTTTCATTGGATATAGGACCTTCTCTTGGTCCTTGTCCTTTAAAAAACTGAGGTTAGGAGCCAAGCCAAAGAATCAAAGCATCACATGTTCTCATTTGAAGGACGATGGCGAAGCCCATACATGACTTGCGATCGTCGATCTCAACGTGTCCCCACAATCTCCTGAGAAGTTAGATCCCTTTTCTTCCTTTTCTATTGTAGTTTGTATTTCTTAAAGAGACAAAAAGAAATCACAATTCTTGTCTTTCATATTTGATGAGTTTTGTAAAAACGCCTTTCACGGCAAAATCGCCTTTCACGGCAAACAAACAAAAACGCCTCTTACGGCATTCTAAAAACTTGTCTCTTTTCTTAATATTTATGCAATTTGAAAAGTTAGAAAAAAGGATTGATTTCCTTTCCACTTGCGAAGGTGAATCTCCGGATTATCACCATTCCAAATTCCATGTAGAAAGTAAATATGGCATACCCGTACAAAAATGTTGATGCCCGAGATCTTCCCTCCTCCGCCGAGACCCAGGTCAGCCCCCGGGGTGTGGAGGGAGAGGACGGAAGATTCCTTTCGGGTCCATCAATCGCTCTCAAAGATGAGGAATTCTACAAGATCATGGTAAGCGGTCGTCCTTGGGTTACGGACGATCAGAGCGTTGTGCTCAACCCTACCTTCTTCTTCGGTGATGCAGTCCCTGACGACTTGACATACCAAAGGAGATGTTTTCAGTTCTCTTACACAGCAGATGGTGAGGAGAGAACTATTTCTACCTAGTCGACTTTCGATCGGACCATCTCGATCCTGAGCCTTTCTCCCATGTGCCCTAAGAGGGAAGATCCTCCGAGCTTGGTGAAGAGGAGCAGTGTGATCAAGACCGGGATTTTTGTTGGCGGCCCTTCCGGTTTTGCAGAGAAGCCACCTGTCCGTATGGACATGTTGATGCCAGCTAGTGGCTACCAAGGTTCTGATCATCCATCGGTCAATTTGAGACCGGTGGGCCTTGGTGTTTTTCGGGGTGACGCCAGCAATTGGGCGAAGCCTTTTCGACTTCGTGGTCGTTTCAGTACTGACTCGAGCCAGGAGTCATGGACTGATCATACCCTGAGGATTGGCGAGGCCGTTCTGCGGGAGGCCGAGATTTTTGATGCGGTTCGCGCTTTTCGGCAAACCGTCGTTTTCTCCGATGAGGCTTTCATGGCCATGCTGGAGTCATTCCTTCCACAAACCAACACCTTCATTGTGACGAATGGTGAAATTGGTTTTTCTTTGAAGGAACTGAGCGCCATCACCGGATTGCCTATCCTCGGTAAACTCTATGAGGAGTTTATGCCTATTGACAGCGTCCTTGAGGAGCAGTCCGAGGAGTTTATACTTGTATACTTTCAGCTTATCGCCTTCTATGATTTTTTGAAGGAGAAGGATGGCTCGAAATTTAGATGCAGCAGTTGGAGAAGTTGCAGCTCCAACTTTTTTGACAGCGGGTATTCTTCTGATGGCATGACCCAAGATGCTAAGGCTAAAGCATCAAGTTTGAAGAAGATCGCCGCCGTTCGAGAAGATTTAAAGAAGTTCTTCGCAAGCACGGATGCCATTTGTCCTGACATTGCGTTGCGGAGAGATCTCGCTGTTTACCTCACTTACTGGCTAGGTGAGGCTGCTTTTGCTGGGGGAGATGGAATGCACATCAGGCCGCACTGTATTTTTCCGGCTTGTCAAATGGCGTTTGGAGAGCGGCTGGCTTTGGTACCTGCTCTTTACTCCTATTTGTGTATCGAACTTCAGGCTGCTGCTTTCTCCGGGTTTGCAGAATAAGGCTTTTGACTTTGTTGTCTCCGGTGATTCGACCAGGGCAGGGTCGGGAAGACATTATGCTTTGACAGACGCGGAGAAGAGATGGCTCCTCAACATACGGGTTGGTACGATGGTGTACTGCAGACATCTTTTCGTCGATATCCAGCCGTATATCCCTACGCGTTTTGCATTGCAGCTTGGCTTCTCTCAAGGCGTTGTTGGAGCACCTTCGAGCATGGTGAAGCGTTTTGGAGGTTTGCAGGATGGGAGAAATGCATGGGCTTTTTACAGTGCAGAGGATACTACCGCCATGATTTCCTATCCTGAGCTGCCCACTTTCCGGATTGCTGGCTTCACGATGTGGTTTGTAGAGAGCTTCTCAGTGTACCGGGGGCTTTCCAAGAAAGAGCTCGATGTCAAGCAGTCTCCTGGGAAGGGTCTTGGCAAATCAGATGGTGTCCGTCGGGAGGAAGTTTTGGCCTTCCTTTCTGGAGAGAAGCATAAGATAGACTTTCTCAATGAGCAGGACATCATCAGATCAGGAGTTGCACAAGGGATTCCTGGTGAGGTCTTAAGGCAGCTGGAAGAGGAGGAGGCCAAGATCGATCCGATGATACAGGCAGAGCATATGAAGGCTTCCATGGAGTCTACTGAGAAGAGTAGACCATCCAGTGAGGACTCTAATGAGAGGCCTGATGTTGATAGTGGGGCAGGATCGTCAAGCAGATTGACCCGCCGAAGCAAGAGGAAGAGAGGACAGCGTTGTAACATGAAACGACAGGATAGTCCTTCTGATATTGAAGTTCCTCTCACCATTGTTGAGGAGGTGTCTGAGGATGCTGACGAGCCTCCGGAGAAGAGGAGTAAAGAAGAGGAGACAGCTGGTATGATCCCCTTTCTTTCTTTTGCTTCTTCTTTTCTCTTGTAAGAGATTTTTTGTTTTGATCCGCTGCTTTCTTTCTTTTAGCAGAGGATGATGACTTGATGATGCCTGAGGTTCCTACCAATGAGGCGATGACGGATCCAGTCGTGGCATCTGAGGAAGAGCCCAGGGACTTTGGAGTGGTTCCAGAACCTTCACCTAGTATGATTGCTTTGGCTTCTTTTTTTTCTTCTTTTTTGTTTTTGTTGTTCATTTGCTAACATGTAGCTTTGGTTTTCTTGACTTGCCAAAGGATTCTGACGATTTCGAGCCATCCATGGACGCAACTTTTGAAGATGCTTCGGATGAGCTCAGAGAGGCAAAGAGTACTCCGCCGGTCGTCGAAGCAGGTATTTTTACAATAATAATCTCGATATATTTTTTTTGATGAGATTATATTCATACCTTTTGTCCTTTCCTCGGCAGATTGTGGAGCAACAGGAGAGGTTCCTTCGTCTTCCTCAGAGCAAGAACAGGGGGTACCTGTTGCTGATCCAGGAGTGGGGGCTTCTGCTTCCTTCAATGAGTCGGCTTCTTCAGTTGGAAAGAGTTTATTGATTACTCTTCCAATGGAACATGACATGTGCAGTCGGGCACCGGAGCATGGCGAATACTCATCTGCACCGCACCTTCAGTATGCAAGGAAGGTGTTGAAGACTGTCTTGAGCTCATGGGTTGAGACTCTCTTTTCAGGTCATTTGGAAGCTGGTTTTGGCATGATCAAGCACGTGTTGGACATCCTTACTGATAGCAAAGAAGTCGGTCTGGACATCGCAAGTGCCAAAGACTTTGTTGAGGAGGTCATCGCCTTAGGGAACAAATGGACTGAGACCAAGAGTTTCCCAGATGGTGACTTCTTTGATGAGATGTTCATAAAGCCATCCAGCAAAGTCAAAGCTGAGCTGACTGAGGTCACGAAGACTCGGAGGCAGAACGTTCAGGAGAAGAACATTACCGAGTTATCCATTATGGGGCTGAAGCAAGACTTAGACCACCTTGATAAGGAGGTTGTCGAGGCTAGGCAGCGTCTTGAGCTTTTGGAGGAAGAAGCCGCAGCCAAATGGGCCGCCATTGTGGAGGCTCGTGACAAAGAAGGGACCCTCATTCGCCAGGTTGAGGAAGCTGAAGGTAATGTCCAGAGGAAGACTCAGGAGCATGAGCAGTGGCAAGTCCTCTGGGAAGAACTTCCTCGTGCTGCAGATGGGTCGCGGCATTCGGCCGCATTTTATGGGAACATTTTGAAGAAGCGTGGCCTAAAAACTTTGGAAGTTAAGGCCAAGGGTCTGCTTGAGGAGTTGAACCTTTGGTTGAAGACCATGCTAGATTGAGCTCCTGAGTTATAACAAACTCTTTTTTCTTCTTCTTTTTTTTTTTGGTACCTCCCTGTATAAACAATTTTGGTACTACATTTTTGTATCCCCTTCTTTTCACTTAAACCATTTTTTTTTTGGGTAAAAGCTGATGGGAATGTTTGTTTGAGAATTTGATCAAAAGGCTTGTCATTTTGTGAAAATCTTTTGTCAAAAAGTTGTTTTGGGCATGAAAACCAATTTTGTGGCAAAAAGCCTGGTTTTTTATGGTTTGAAAAGCGAAATTTTGGTGGCATGGAAGCCTAGTTTTGTGGCGTAAGAGCCAAAGCTTGTTTTGCGGCATGGGAGCCAAAAGTTTTGAGATGGCATTAGAGCCAAAGTTTTTTTTTTTTTTTTGAAGCATGAAAGTCGAAGTTTTTTTTTGTTTGTGGCATGAGAGCCAAGGTTTTTTCTGTTTGTGGCATGAGAGCCAAGGTTTTTGGATGGCGTGAAAGACGATTTTGGAATGGCATAGGAGCCGAATTTTAAGATGGCATGAAAGCCGAAGTTCTTTTTTTTTTTTGGCATAGGAGCCGGATTTTTGAAAACCAAGTTTTGTTTTGTTTGCATGAAACCTGATTTTGGCGTTTATAGCTGAATTTTTTTTTGTTTTGGCATTTATAGCCGAATTTGGCGTTTATAGCCGGATTTTGGCGTTTATTGCCGCTTTTTTTTTGTTTACGCATTTATAGCCGAATTTGGCATTTATAGCCGGATTTTGGCGTTTATAGCCGATTTTTGGCGTTTATAGCCGGATTTTGGCGTTTATAGCCAAATTTTGGTGTTTTATAGCCAGATTTGGTTTTCAAAATGCAGGTATCGACTAAATGTCGCCTCCCCACTGAATGGTCTTACAAGTATCGATGGAATGTCGCTTCCTTGCTCATTCGGTTTGCTAGTATTGATGGAATGTCACTTCCTCGCGGGTTGTGTTTGCGAGTATCGATGGAATATCGCTTCCTCGCGGATTGGGTTGCAAATATCGACTAAGCGTCGCTTCCCTGCTTTTCTCAAAACTTTTGGTTTTGCGAGTACTGACTTGATGTCGTTTCCCCGCGATTTTTGAAATTTAAGGTTTTCTCGAACCATTTGAAATTTGGGTTGTGGATATCAATTGGAATATTGCGTCTCCACGATTTTGAAATTTTGAGGTTTTGCAAGTATTGAATGGGGTTCGCTTCCTTGCGATTTTTGGGTTTTGGAAGTATCGAATAGGGTTCGCATCCTTCCGGCTTTTGGGTTTTGCGAGTATCGACTGAGTGTCGCTTCCCCCGGTTTCTAAAAAACCATTTTTTGTTTAAAGACACGAGAGTCATAAATTTTGACTTAAAACCATTTTGGTTGTAAAAGCCGGGGTGAACTAGGGTGAAACTTCCTGAGTCCTGGTTTTTGTTTCAAACCATGAATTTTTGGGTTCAAGGATCGAAAATTTTGGTCCAGTCTAGGAAGAGGCTCCTAAACTTGGATTTTTGGATTTTGATTTTTTTTTTTGAGCAATGAAACGATGAAAGTAAGCATTGTTTTGAGAGATTTTTTTTTTTTTTGGAAACTTCAACATAAAGATGAAAATTTCAAAAGGGGTGGGTTTGACGAGCAAGTACCTTGGAAATAGGCTTTGGCCGTGTAGATATCGCTCTGATCCGTTTGAGGAAGTCTTCAAGGGTAGTACCGCTTCAAGAACTTGCCGTTGATGGGCAGCATACATCTGTCTCCTTCCATGTTTAGAAGAGCGTATGCGCCGTTGGAGAAGACTTTGTCGATGACGAAGGGTCCCTCCCATTTTGGTTCAAATTTGCCTTTGGATTTGTGGGCAAAGACTATGGGTCGTTTTACTGCAAGAACCAAGTCACCCTTTTTGTAGGCGCGTTGCCTGACCTTCTTGTCGAAAGATCCTGCCATGCGTGCTTGGTACAACTCAATGCTTTGCAGAGCTTCGAGTCGTCTTTCATCGAGATTATCCAGCTCTTGGAGTCTCAATTTGACATTGCTTTCTTGTGTCATATCATTTTGCAGAGATACCCTTAAGGAAGGAATTTGTACTTCCAAAGGGACAACAACTTCGCATCCATAGACCAAGGAGAATGGTGTGCTATGGGTTGGTCCTCGAACAGTGGTTCGATAGGCCCACAAGGCTTCTGGTAGTTTGTCGCCCCAGTCTCTTTTGTGATTAGATACCATTTTCTTGAGAATTTTGTAGAGTGCCTTGTTGAAGGCTTCTGCTAGTCCGTTCGCTGCTAGATTATATGGAATTGAATGACAACTTTGGATTTTGTACTTGTCGCAGAACTTGTAGAATCTGTGATCCCGGAATTGTAGTCCATTATCATGGACGAATCTTTTAGGTATGCCGAAGCGACAAATAATGTTGGTGCATAAGAATTGAAGGACTGATGAGGTCTTCATTTCGCTGAGCGCAAATGCTTCTGACCACTTGGAGAAATAATCCGTAGCGGCGAAGATGAAGCGATGGCCTTTGCTTGATGGGGGAGAGATAGGACCTATGATGTCCATACCCCAGGCTTTGAAAGGCCACGAGATTGCTGTTGGATGTAGCCATTCTGGAGGCATGTGGATATAATCTCCGTGAATCTGGCATTTTTGGCAGTGCTTGGCAAATTGTATTGAATCAGGTACCATGGTAGGCCAATAGTAACGTAGCCTTTTTATCTAGTTGTAGAGCTTAGGACCAGCTTGATGGGCTCCACAAAGACCAGCATGTACTTCTTTGAGAGTTTCCTCAGCCTCTTGTTGTGACAAGCAGCGTAGGAGTACTCCGTTGAAGGATTTTCTGTAAAGTGCTTTTGAAGGTATATCCAAATGAAAGTTCGGGGCTCGTCTTTGGATGCTTACCCGATCTTTTGGATCTTCAGGTAGGATTCCGAACATGATGTAATCAATGAACGGATCTCTCCAGTCGCCAATCGGAGGTTTGAGGATGGACATCCGACTTCCAACCACTTGGTGGCATTCAGCAACTACTTGGTGTGTGTTGAGAGGAGGGAGAATCCTTCTTTGACACACTGTGACTTGCATGTTTTCCCCTTCTTTGATTGCCATGGATGCGGCGAGTCCAGCCAGGGCATCTGCACAGATGTTTTCACTTCTGAGGATGTGGGTGATGTGACAGATGTTGAATTTTTTTTATCGAAGCGACTGCGCCTTGTTGTAGTAAGGTAGCAAATCAGGCTTCCTGACTTCATATTTCTGATTCATCTCGTTGACGATCAGTTGAGAGTCCCCAAAAGCTTCCAACATGGTGATGCCGGATTCGAGGGCGAGTTCCAATCCTACAATTAGGGCTTGGTACTCAGCTGCATTTTTGAACATGGTTCCAGTAGCGAGAAGGCGTGTGGAATCATGTATTTGTCCGGGTTGACAAAGAGGATGCCGATTCCCGATATTTGCTTTCCTTTTTCATTTGTCCTAGTTGCACCGTCAAAGTACATGTCCCAGGAAGCATTTGATAAAGAAGTTTCCACGTTGTAGACAAATTCGTCTGGGAGATCATCCTTGAGTGGAGAATCTTTAGGCAATGAATGCTTTTCGAGGAAGTCTGCCAAAGCTTGGCCTTTGATTGCTTTTTGCGGTACATACCTAATATCAAATTGTGATAAAAGGATGGACCATTTTGCCAGTCGGGCATTGAGAGAACCTGCTTTTGTGACAAGGACCTTTAAGAGGTTGATCCTCGAAATCAGGTAGACTGTGTTTGACAGCAGTTAGTGACGTAGCTTTTGTACGGCAAACATCACTGCAAGGCATTCTTTTTCGACTGGGGAGTAGCGATGCTTTGCACCTACCAACATGCGGCTAAGGTAATATAGAGCAGGTTCTTTTCCATCGTCGTTTTCTTGTGCGAGCAGAGCACCCAAAGAGTGGTCGAAAGCTCTTGTGTACAAGATAAATGGTTTTCCAGTTGTGGGGGCAGCCAGCACTGGAGGTTTGGTGAGGTATGCTTTGATGTCTTGAAATGCATTTTCACATTCAGCATCCCAGACAAAGTCTACGCCTTTCTTCATTAGGCGAGAGAATGGACGACACTTCCCTGATAGATTAGAGATGAACCGTCGAATGTAGGCCAACCTTCCTTGAAGCCCTTTTAATTCTCTTAGGGTTCTGGGAGATGGCATTTCCAGGATAGCCTTGACTTTGGTAGGGTCAAGTTCTATTCCAGCTTTCCGTACTATGAATCCGAGAAACTTACCTGATGAGACACCGAAGAAGCACTTTAGTGGATTCATCCGCAATTTGTGTTTGCGAAGTCGGAGGAAGATTTCTCGAAGATCGTCGAGATGGTCTTCTTTTCTTCTGCTTTTGATGGCGAGGTCGTCAACATAGCATTCGACCGTCTTGTGCTGCATATCTTGGAATATTTTCATCATAGCCCTCTGATATGTTGCACCTGCATTTTTCAGACCAAATGGCATGACAGTGTAGCAATACATGCCAAATGGTGTGCGAAATGACGTATGCCTTTCATTTTCAAGATGCATCTTTATCTGATTGTAGCCAGAGAATCCATCCATGAATGTCATTCGCTCGAACCCATAGGTGTTGTCAATCATCACCTCTAGTATGGGAAGCGGGAATTCATCTTTAGGACATGCATTATTCAGGTCTCTGTAGTCAATACAGACCCTTATCTGCCCATTTTTCTTTGTCACGAGGACGATGTTGGCTAACCATTCAGGATGCTGCTCCTCGCGGATGAAGCCAACGCTTTTGAGTTTCTGAACTTCTCGTTCAATTTTGTCCATCACGTCGGGACGGAATCTTCTTTGGCCTTGTTTGACAGGCTTGATTTCTTTTTGCAAGTTGAGCTTGTGAACTGCTACTTTGGGATCCAAGCAAGGCATTTCAGCATAAGACCATGCAAAGCAATCAACGAACTCGCGAAGAAAAGAGATATACTAGGGTAACTCATCATCCTTTATATTCTCGCTTATGAATACAGGACGTGGGTTATCAGGTGTTCCCAAGTTTATCTTTTGAACAGGGTCTTCTGTCGGAAGGTTTGAAGGTGGCTCCTCCACAGTATTTTCGGAGGCTTCCAACTCAACAAGACCTTCTGGAGTGCCAGAGAAATTTTCAGACTGAGGCTCTGTTTCTGTCCATGGATCTTCTTGATCAGTGTCCTTCTCAAGGCTCGCAATGAGATGGTCCCAATCATTTGCTGGAATTGGGTTGAAGTAGGGTACTTTTTTTGGAGACGATGATTCTGGGTCAGAGAACCGCTCGTCTGTGTCATCAGGCAATTCCTCTTTCTCATCAGAGAAATTATAGCAATTGGAGGAGCTTTCTGGATTTTTGACGAATAACTCCTCAAAGAGATATCCAGGGATATCGATGTCTTCATGAGATGTTGAGGCTTGGTCGGTAAAGCGACTTTGTAGCCATGGTGTCAACTGTCTCATAGGAGCGGTAGGATCATACCTGTCATGACCCCGGACTGGGTCCCAACGGTCCAATCCGGGATCAGGACTAATTGAGTAATAACAGTGGTGATAAGAGTATGTTTAGTGTCACGACATACACAGGTTAATAAACAACATACATTACCCGTGCACGTGATTTCCCACAGGAGTCCGCGGTGAGGATTTCACAACAACATTAAACATTTTATAATTGCGGAAGCGTGTGACAAATCATGCATATAAATCATTTCCATAAAACATAAGACTGATTGCATTTAAGTATCGAGTATCAGAATGACCAATGTTCTAAAGCTTAACCCAAAAGTGTTGTTAAAGTTTAAACAAATATCTCTTAATTACATTTCCCAAAATTAGAGGCCAACAAAGGCCAATAAAAACAAAACAATATCCACCAAAATATAGTTTAAACATTTTCCCAAAATATTTCATATCTCTCGAGGCAACCTGATGTTTAGACAACATCATCGGCGCGCCACTCTACTAGCTGTTGCGGTTCTCCGACCGCCTCCTCGTGCTCCTCCTCGGGAAAGTCAACATCGGGACCTGAGTACCAAAGGTGGGTCAAACACGACGGTTTGGCAGGCGGGTGAAGAGATACGATAATAAATGAAATTACCTTTGAAAGCATTGAAATCTGTATACATGATGATCTTCATGAAAAGATAATTCATTTAATCAAAAACATGCATGTACTATAAAAAAAATAAAGGTACCAAGGAAGCAGGAACAACAAGATGGCATCCACAAGATGCTAAATTCTCTATCACCGAAGTGACAAGAGTCTATCGGGGTGTTGATCTCAGTCACCGAAGTGAGGAGGTACAACAATATTTACATATACATAAGTAATAATACGGGACGGGACCACGGTAGCGAACCGGTATCGGGAACCACGGGAGCGAGCAGGGTATCGGGATCCAAACTGCAGCTGGCGGGACGGGAGGGGGAATCTCCAAGTCAGTGGATCAGACTGACAAGGTTATCCAAGCGGGAAAACAAAACAAATACATATAATGAGACGGGGTACTCATAAGTACAAAAGCATAACTATATCGGTCGGGCATGTACGGGCCAGCAACAATGCTAAAAACGTGAATTTCAATACTGTTGGGCAAGTCTAGTCATAAAACACGAGATTTAAAATGTACAAGAGAAATTTGGTTCGAATTAAAGCATGAATGGATTTCTCATATTCTCCGGGCCAAGTGTTGAAAATCCAAGATTTGAATCAATGTAAATAGGGTTCCGTATGTCAAATTTGATATGCCTTTGGTACTCTTTAAGAATTGATAACATGCCGGGACCTTATATACATTGACAAGTCTATAAGACCTAAACAACAACATGATAAAGGGATTTCTTCTTCAATATAGTTCCACACTTTCTTTAAAAGAAATCTTACAGAATTGTAATTTCGGTCAACCCTCGGTTGGCTTTTCGATTAACCGACATGGTCATGTCGGTCAACCGACAAGCTGACCGACGGCTAGCCGAGTTCAGAAATGGGGAGAAAACAGCTCTCTGGAATTGGGACCGAGAGGATGTCGGTCGAGTGTCGGTCGAGGTGTCGGTTGGGTATCGGTTGACCGACACCTGGGCATCAGAAACTGCAGAAAATGCAGCTCTCTGGAAATGGAGCCGACGGTTCTGTCGGTCGACCGACGTCGAGTTGACGGTCAACCGACAGCAGACCTGCAGAACTTCTGACTGAATGCAGCTCGCTGTTATTTGAGCCGACAGGTTGTCGGTTGGCCTTCGGTCGACCGACATGGGATGTCGGTCAGCCGACGGCTGACCGACAATAAACCGACGCTGCACAGTCAGTTCCGTTTCAAGTCAGATTTTCTGCTGTCTTTCTTCCCTCATTCACATACAACCTGGGCACCCTTCTTTGTACACTTTGAGGGTTTGAAAATCTCATTCAAACCCATTTAATCTACCAATACAACACCCCAATCCTCTCCTTCCCACCCATATCCCACCTCATCCATTCTTCCATCAAATTCCTCCATTCCATTCACATTTAACCAAAAGAAATCCATTCCAATCATAAATTAAAATTTCAATCAAAGGGCTGTGACATTTTCAATATGAATAAGAAAGGAATGGACTAACATTATGCATTTCCAAATCAATGTGAATAATAAAGAAACATGAATAGTGATAATGTGAAACATCAATGTATGAAATAGGAAAACCACATTTCTCATAAAACATGTAAATATCAAATCATCCACTTGCCTTAGGTATTCCAACAAGCAAATCCAAGCTCTAAACCAATTTTTTTCCAAGCTAAGATCCAACCCACAAGCAAAACCCCCAAAACAAAACTCTAAAATCGCAAAACCAAACCAAAACACAAAGGAAACCTCCAATAATCAAGACAAAGCTTCTCAAAGGCTAAGAGAATACAAATCCAAAAGACTACAAGGATCCCTTACTTGGAAGTTCTTCAAAAAGCAAGATGTTGTTCAAAGGAAATCTTGAAAAGCTTGGTTTTCTTCAAAAATGGCATCAATGGATTGCTATTGTGAAGAGGATGAAGATGGTAAGGTCCAATCTTGGTTTAGCAATGGTTTAGTGGTGCATGAGATGGAGAAAGAAAGAAAAAAATGGAGGAAACTCATGGCTGCTGGGATTCATCTCTTAGAACATTAATTAGGGCAAGGAAGAAGAGAAGAGAAGAAGGGTTATCTTTATATATCAAAGGTGAAGTGGGTCCCACAACTTAAAGTACTAGTCGAGTTAAAAACATGCATTTCGGGGCCTCAAATGGATTCGACGAAGATGGTAAGGTTGATCAACAAAATTTCTAGTTTCTAAAAAGTATATATTTCACGGGTTTCGGTGACATTAAATTTTGGGTACAAATTTCATGTAAAAAGACTGTTTTGCCCTCAATGCTAGGGAAATCGGGTTTCGGGTTTCTGAACGGGCACGGGATCAACATGAAAGTTGTAGGGATTGACGAGACGAGTAAAACATGATTCAAACAAAATCATAAGAATCTCGAATACTCCCCAAAGTAAATCCAAGACTAACAAAAAGGAACCCCCAAAGGGTCCCACTAAGCACAAGACACTTAGAACTCCCAAAAAGCTTTAAAATAGCTATTCTAATCCAAGCTAGTCAAATTCTAATCACCAAGCTTAGCACTAACACACAACTTAATTAGTACTAATCGAGTCACTCGGGTCGGGGTCTTACATCCTCCACCCCTTAGGGCATTTGGTCCTCCAAATGAAATATAAAACTCACCTCGGGTAGGAGATGCGGATACTTCTTCTGCACTTGATCTCGCAATTCCCACATTGCCTCTTCCGGCCCTTGATTCTCCCAAAGTACCTTTACCCACTGAATAGTCCGTGTCCTCAACTCTTGTTCCTTTGTATCAATGATCTGAATGGGCTTCTCAACATAAGTGGCATCCTCTCTGATTTCTAACGGTTCATGCCGGAGCACATGTGAAGGGTCGGGGACATACTTCTTCAACATCGACACATGGAAGATATTGTGTACACCGGATAGCTCAGGTGGTAAGGCTAGTCTATAAGCCACATCACCGATCTTGCTCATGATATCGTACGGTCCAATGTATCTCCGTGACAACTTGCCTTTCTGCCCAAACCTCAATGTTCCTCTGGTCGGTGACACTTTCAGGAAAACCTTATCTCCTTCCTTGAACTGTAGATCCCTTCTGTGAGAGTCTGTATAGCTCTTTTGTCTACTACGGGCTACTTTCAAATATTCCTGAATCTGCCTCACTTTGTCACTGGTCTCGCTTACTATGGTAGTCCATGGAAACTGCGGGTGCCAACTTCTTCCCAACAAACAGGTGTCCTACACCTTTTGCCATACAAGGCCTCAAATGGTGCCATCCCAATGCTAGAGTGGTAGCTATTGTTGTAAGCGAACTCGCACAAAGGTAGAGTCTCATCCCATTGAGTCTGGAAGTCCAACACACAAGCACGGAGCATATCCTCAAGAGTCCGAATCGTCCTCTCTGATTGGCCATCTGTCTGAGGGTGATAAGCGGTGCTGAACTGTAATTTCGTACCCATAGACTCATGTAGGGTCTTCCAAAACCTCGAGACGAATTTGCTGTCTCTGTCGGATGTGATAGGAACTGGCTATCCATGTCTACTGACAATCTCATTAACAAATAACTCCGCCAGGGGTAACATATGCATCTTCTTTCCTGTCCTCATGGGGATAAAATGAGCCGACTTGGTGAGTCTATCCACTATAACCTATATCGCATCATTCCCTCTGCTAGTTCTCGGTAATCTCGAAATAAAATCCATGGTAATGTGCTCCCACTTCCACTCTGGAATCTCTAATGGCTGCAATAACCCTGGAGGATTTTGATGTTTTGCCTTTACCAACTAACACGTCATGCAACGGGAGACAAATGCTGCAATCTCTCTCTTCATATTGTTCCACCAAAATCTGCCCTTCAAGTTCTGATACATCTTCGTGCTGCCCGGGTGCATGGAGTACTTGGTACTATGAGCTTCTGCCATAATGTCATTCCTCAAATCTTCTATATTAGGCACACATAAACGGCCTCGATAGTAAAGAACTCCGTCAACGATACGAAAGTCAGGACGTTCTACTATATGTTCTGCAATCTTGGCCAACTCTGGATCTTGCAACTGACTGTCCTTGATCTTCTGGATGAACGAAGGCTCTGACAATGACATATTGGCCATTATAACACCCTTCCTAAGTGGCTGGAGGTCTATCCTCAACTCCTCAAATTGATCGAAAATACAAGTGCCACTTAAATTCGCCATGCCCACTGACTTTCTACTCAAAGCGTCGGCAACTACATTCGCTTTTCCTGGGTGATATTTGATTGGAAAATCATAGTCCTTGATATATTCCTTCCATCTCCTCTGTCTCATATTCAACTCCTTCTGAGAAAACAGATATTGTAGGCTGCGGTGGTCAGAATGGACCTCAAATTTCTCTCCATAGAGGTAATGTCTCCACATTTTCAACGAGAAGACAACCGCTGCCAACTCAAGGTCATGGGTTGCATAGTTCTTCTCGTGATCTTTCAACTGTCGGGACCCATAAGCTACAACCTTTCCTTCTTGCATTAACACACAACCAAGTCCAATGTTCGAAGCATCGGAAAAAATGGTAAAATCGCCGCTTCCGGATGGCAAAGTAAGGACTAGTGCGGTGGTTAACCTCTTCTTCAACTCTTGGAAACTGATCTCACACTGATCTGTCCACACATAAGGCACATTTTTCCTCTTCAACTTCGTCAACGGTGCTGCAATCGACGAAAATCCTTGTACAAACCTCCGGTAATACCCTGCCAATCCAAGAGAACTCCTGATTTCTGATACATTCTTCGGTCTTTCCCACTTCACTACTGCCTCAATCTTAGACGGGTCTACTGACAAACCTTCCTTGGAGATAATGTGTCCCAAAAATGCAACTTGCTCTAACCAAAATTCACACTTGTTGAGCTTCGTATACAACTGATTTTCCCTCAAAAGCTGCAATGCTATCCTCAGATGTTCTTCATGCTCTGCTTTGGTCTTGGAGTAAACTAAAATATCATCAATGAACACCACTACAAATTGATCTAGGTACTGCGCATATATCTTGTTATCAACGCCATGAACACTGCCGGTGCATTGGTCAATCCAAATGGCATCACTAGAAACTCGTAGTGGCCATATCTTGTCCGGAAAGCTGTTTTCAACACATCTTCTTCTCTGACTCTCAGCTGATGGTAACCGGATCTTAAATCAATATTTGAAAAATACGAAGCACCTTGTAACTGATCAAACAGTTCATCTATCCTTGGCAATGGATATTTGTTCTTGATGGTCACTTGATTTAATCTTCGGTAATCAATACACATCCTCATCGAACCATCCTTCTTCTTGACAAACGAAACCGGAGCTCCCCACGGCGAAATACTAGGTCTTGCAAAACCTTTGTGTAACAACTCTTGCAATTGTATCTTCAACTCTCCCAATTCCGCCGGAGCCATTCTATAAGGTGCAATTGAAATCGGAGCGGTCCCCGGTAACAACTCAATGGTGAAATCAATTTCTCTCATGGGTGGTAATCCTGGGATCTCCTCCGAAAATACATCCGGGAACTCCCGAACAATAGGGATCTCCTCCACCCCTTGAGACCGTTTATCCTCCGTGATAAACGCCAAATAGGCTTCACATCCACTTCTCAAAAGTCTATCAGCCTTCAACGCTGAGACAAACCCTCCACGAGGATTCCTCCTCTCTCCCTGAAATAACACCCTTGCTGGTGTCTCATCCAACTTGAATGTGAGGGTCTTATGGAAACAATCCATCGTGGCATGGTACCCTGCCAGCCACATCCCCAGGATGACATCAAAATCCTTCATCTCTAACAGAATAAGATCTACGGGTAACATAACTTCCCCTATCTGAACTGTACAACTAGGGTAATACCTAGTACACACAACTTGTTTTCCTACTGGGGTAGCCACAGTCAAAATGTATTCGAGTTCTCTACCATGCACATCAATCAATGTAGAAAATGCATGGGATATAAAAGTGTGTGTGGAGCCAGGGTCAAATAATATCTTAGCTTCTATCCCACTAACAAGAAGTGTACCTTCCACCACATTGCCCGCGGCCTCTGCATCAGCTCTGTTAACTGCATAAACTTGTCCTCGCTGCTGTGGCCTGATAGGAGCTTGCTGCTGCCTCCCTTGAGGGACATTTCTGTTCTGTTGCGGGGGACGCTGATTCTACTGGTGTCCTTGCTGACGGGCTGGCTGCTGCTATTGCTGAGGTCTATACTCTTGTTGTGGTGCCTGTTGCTGAAATGGCCTTGGCTGATTCTGTACAACCATCGCATTCTGTGGCGGTGCTAGACGCGGTCCTCCCTGCTGTTGCTGATTCTGCCTATCAGGTCTGGGGCAATTCCTCATCTAGTGGTCCATGGAGCCACACCTGAAGCACGCTCCTGTGATGGTACAACACTGGGTGCTCTCATGGTTCTTTCCACAGTGGATACAGACTAACCGAACATTCTGGTCTTGCCTCTGTCTCTTGTTCTGCTGGTTTCTCTGTTGGTTGTGCTGCTATTGTGGTTGCCCCTGTCCCTTGCCTTGAACCTTGAGGATCTTGTGATGAAAGTTCTCAAACTTGTAGGCTCTCTTGACAGCTTCCTCAAAGGTAAGAGGTGGTACTACACCAGTGGCATCCCTCTCAATGATAGGGTGAAGTCCTTCTAGGAACTTGGCAATCTTCTTTTCCACGGTGTCTACCAATTCCGGAGCATATGTGGACAACCTCTCAAATTTGGTGAGGTACTCTAACACGGTCATACTCCCTTGGACAAGCTGCTGGAACTCTGCTGCCTTCTGTCTCTTGACATGGGCAGGTACATATTTGTCTCTGAATTGCCTCTTGAAGTTTGCCCAAGCTACTGCGTCTGCCATAGTTTTGTACTCCTCCCTCACAGTCTTCCACCAATTATCTGCTAAGCTGGTGAAGAGTGATGCTGGAAGTTGTACCCTTTCACCTCCGGTACATCTGAAAATTTCGAAGATATTCTCCGTATGTTCTAGCCAGTCATCTGCAGTCAATGGATCTTCGGTCCCCACAAAATCCTTTGGGGCTCTTTTTCTAAACTTCTCAAACAGTGCATTAGGGTCATGTTCCCTTTGGTTGATGACTATTGCAGGTTGAGGTTGAACCGGTTCTGGCCTTCTCTGTAGCACCTCTAACAGTTGCCTCTGCATCTCTGCTAACTCTCTAGCATAATCTTCATCTTTTTTAAGCATCTGTTCTTGGAGTCTAGTCTGATTCTCATTAGCCTGACGCTGCTGGTCAAGCATAGCTTGCATCATCTGTTGGAATTGATTTGGCATTGCATTGTCAACTCCCCTATTCTCAACTCTATCCTCCTCAATAGGCTCAGCATAAGCACTATTACTTGCAGTGGGATTCCCATTTACCGGTCGCTTACGAGGTGGCATGATGCTGCAAAACAAGTTGTTAGCACGTAATAATTAAGAATAGGGTCACACATTGCTCACGCGATTCGAGCTAACGAAAGATCTAACGAATCCTCGCCACGTCCTTAGGATTTCTAGTTTCTTTTAATTGCCTAAAACACGTCTCGCTCTGATACCAGTCTGTCACGACCCTAGACCGGGTCCCAACGGTCCAATCCGGGATCGGGACTAATTGAGTAATAACAATGGTGATAAGAGTATGTTTGGTGTCACGACGTACGCAGGTTAATAAAGAACATATATTACCCGTGCACGTGATTTCCCACAGGAGTCCGCGGTGAGGATTTCACAACAACATTAAACATTTTATAATTTCGGAAGCGTATGGCAAATCATGCATATAAATCATTTCCATAAAACATAAGACTGATTGCATTTAAGTATCGAGTATCAGAATGACCAATGTTCTAAAGCTTAACCCAAAAGTGTTGTTAAAGTTTAAACAAATATCTCTTAATTACATTTCCCAAAATTGGAGGCCAACAAAGGCTAATAAAAACAAAACAATATCCACCAAAATATAGTTTAAACATTTTCCCAAAATGTTTCATATCTCTCGAGGCAACCGGATGTTTAGACAACATCATCGGCGCGCCATTCTACTAGCCGTTGCTGTTCTCCGACCGCCTCCTCATGCCCCTCCTCGGGAAAGTCAACATCGGGACCTGAGTACCAAAGGTGGGTCAAACACGATGGTTTGGCAGGCGGGTGAAGAGATACGATAATAAATGAAATTACCTTTGAAAGCATTGAAATCTGTATACATGATGATCTTCATGAAAAGATAATTCATTTAATCAAAAACATGCATGTACTATAAAACAAGTAAAGGTACCAAGGAAGCAGGAACAACAAGATGGCATCCACAAGATGCTAAATCCTCTATCACCGAAGTAACAAGAGTCTATCGGGGTGTTGATCTCAGTCATCGAAGTGAGGAGGTGCAACAATATTTACATATACATAAGTAATAATACGGGACGGGACCACAGTAGCGAACCGGTATCGGGAACCACGGGAGCGAGCCGGGTATCGGGATCCAAACTGCAGCTGGCGGGACGGGAGGGGGAATCTCCAAGTCAGTGGATCAGACTGACAAGGTTATCCAAGCTTAGTGGTGCCGACGCATGGGTCACAAGCGGGAAAACAAAACAAATACATATAACGAGACGGGGTACTCATAAGTACAAAAGCATAACTGTATCGGTCGGGTAAGTACGGGCTAGCAACAATGCTAAAAACGTGAATTTCAATACTGTCGGGCAAGTCTAGTCATAAAACACGAGATTTAAAATGTACAAGAGAAATTTGGTTCGAATTAAAGCATGAATGGATTTCTCATATTCTTCGGGCCAAGTGTTGAAAATCCAAGATTTGAATCAATGTAAATAGGGTTCCGTATGTCGAATTTGATATGCCTTTGGTACTCTTTAAGAATTGATAACATGCCGGGACCTTATATACATTGACAAGTCTATAAGACCTAAACAACAACATGATAAAGGGATTTCTTCTTCAATATAGTTCCACAGTTTCTTTAAAAGAAATCTTTCAGAATTGTAATTTCGGTCAACCCTCGGTTGGCTTTTCGGTTAACCGACAGGGTCATGTCAGTCGACCGACAAGCTGACTGACGGCTAGCCGAGTTCAGAAATGGGGAGAAAACAGCTCTCTGGAATTGGGACCGAGAGGATGTCGGTCGAGTGTCGATCGAGGTGTCGGTTGGGTATCGGTTGACCGACACCTGGGCATCAGAAACTACAGAAAATGCAGCTCTCTGGAAATGGAGCCGACGGTTCTGTCGGTCGACCCACGT
The DNA here is from genome assembly GCA_028538565.1 of Umbellularia californica. Classification (NCBI taxonomy): domain Eukaryota; kingdom Viridiplantae; phylum Streptophyta; class Magnoliopsida; order Laurales; family Lauraceae; genus Umbellularia; species Umbellularia californica. The sequence goes on along the minus strand of JAPQWN010000005.1, from coordinate 32,708,857 downwards.
CGAGTTGACGCTCAACCGACAGCAGACCTGCAGAACTTCTGACTGAATGCAGCTCGCTGTTATTTGAGCCGACAGGTTGTCGGTTGGCCTTCGGTCGACCAACATGGGATGTGGGTCGGCCGACAGCTGACCGACAACAAACCTGCAGAACTTCTGACTGAATGCAGCTCGCTGTTATTTGAGCCGACAGGTTGTCGGTTGGCCTTCGGTCGACCAACATGGGATGTGGGTCGGCCGACAGCTGACCGACAACAAACCGACGCTGCACAGTCAGTTCCGTTTCAAGTCAGATTTTCTGCTGTCTTTCCTCCCTCATTCCCATACAACCTGGGCACCCTTCTTTGTACACTTTGAGGGTTTCAAAATCTCATTCAAGCCCATTTAGTCTACCAATACAACACCCCAATCCCCTCGTTCCCATCCACATCCCACCTCATCCATTCTTCCATCAAATCCCTCCATTCCATTCACATTCAACCAAAAGAAATCCATTCCAATCATAAATTAAAATTTCAATCAAAGGGCTATGACATTTTCAATATGAATAAGAAAGGAATGGACTAACATTATGCATTTCCAAATCAATGTGAATAATAAAGAAACATGAATAGTGATAATGTGAAACATCAATGTATGAAATAGGAAAACCACATTTCTCATAAAACATGTAAATATCAAATCATCCACTTGCCTTAGGTCTTCTAACAAGCAAATCCAAGCTCTAAACCAATTTTTCTCCAAGCCAAGATCCAAGCCACAAGCGAAACCCCCAAAACAAAACCCTAAAATGGCAAAACCAAACCAAAACACAAAGGAAACCTCCAATAATCAAGACAAAGCTTCTCAAAGGCTAAGAGAATACAAATCCAAAAGACTACAAGGATCCCTTACTTGGAAGTTCTTCAAAAAGCAAGATGTTGTTCAAAGGAAATCTTGAAAAGCTTGGTTTTCTTCAAAAATGGCATCAATGGATAGCTATTGTGAAGAGGATGAAGATGGTAAGGTCCAATCTTGGTTTAGCAATGGTTTAGTGGTACTATGAGATGGAGAAAGCAAGAAAGAAATAGAGGAAACTCATGGCTGTTGGGATTCATCTCTTAGAGCATTAATTAGGGCAAGGAAGAAGAGAAGAGAAGAAGGGTTATCTTTATATATCAAAGGTGAAGTGGGTCCCACAACTTAAAGTACTAGTCGGGCTAAAAACATGCATTTCGGGGCCTCAAATGGATTCGACGAAGAAGGCAAGGTTGATCAACAAAATTTCTAGTTTCTAAAAAGTATATATTTCGCGAGTTTCAGGGACATTAAATTTTGGGTACAGATTTCATGTAAAAAGACTGTTTTGCCCTCAATGCTAAGGAAATCGGGTTTTGGGTTTCTGAACGGGCACGGGATCAACATGAAAGTTGTAGGGATTGACGAGACGAGTAGAACATGATACGAACAAAATCACAAGAATCTCGAATACTCCCCAAAGTAAATCCAAGACTAACAAAAAGGAACCCCCAAAGGGTCCCACTAAGCACAAGACACTTAGAACTCCCAAAAAGCTATAAAGTAGCTATTCTAATCCAAGCTAGTCAAATTCTAATCACCAAGCTTAGCACTAACACGCAACTTAATTAATACTAATCGAGTCACTCGGGTCGGGGTCTTACAATACCCCAACCCATATGAAGACTTGCCTTTGTGAAAGTGGATTTTCCAATCTTCTGGTTGACTTTTGGTCAGGGTGGGTTCCAATGGTGCGAGAATACCACGGCCACCTTCCAAACCAGTCGGATTTTGAGCGTCGTAGCCCATTTTCTTCATGATAGCTTGTGCCATCAGACTATACAGGGATAGCTGAGGCATACCTTCGTTTTGGAAAGGTTCAAGCAAAGAGTTCAATGGAGATGCTCTCGATTTATGGAAGAAGATTGCGTTTTCTTTTGGCGAAGTTGCCGGAATAACAAAGGAAGCCGACGTAGGGTCTTCTATGTCAGTAGCTGTCTCCAATGGATTGAGAGGGGGCTGATCTCACTGAGTATCAGCTTAGCTTGATGCTGTGTCATCTTCTGACTTTAACTCCGAGTCTGTATCATGCATAATAGACACAAAGTAGATAATGAACTTGCCCCCAGCCTTTTGTTTTGTCTTCTTTACTTTGGTAGTGATTACCAAAGGCTTTGGAGATTCGAAGGAGACGACGAAGGGAGCTTGACCGCTTACTTTGAGTTTGGTGGAGGGTTTGTTTACCGCCGGTGATTATTGAAGAGCCTTGCCTTTATCTTTCTGGAGATTGTCGGAAAAATGAATTGTTTCTTCCTCTTGTTCTTCTTTTCCATCTTTATACATCTGAGCATCTGCAAAATGGACATCCTTGCCTTTGAAGGGTTTTTTGTCTGCAAACACTCGATGTATCAAGCCATCATTGCCAACGAACTTACTGCACTGATGTAGAGTGGAAGGGATGACACCGTTGTCATGTATCCAGGGGCATCCAAGGAGTATATTGTAGCATGAAGGGGTCCTTATTGCATACACAGTGACTTCAGAAATAAGATCACCGATATACAGTTTGAACCTGATTTTGCCGATAGGCCTTTGAGCGCTCCCGTCATATCCAAAGATGGATACAGACGTGTGGCTCAACTTGCTAGGTGGGATGCCCAGCTCTTCGAGTACCGAAGTAGAAATGAGGTTGAGTGCAGAACCTGGATCGATCTGTACTCTATGTACTAGCATTTCGTTGACATACCCCGTAAAGTACAAGGGTCGGTTGTGCTTTGTCTCGCCTAACAGGAGGTCATCCTTGTCGAAGGCAATTGTTGCACTTGCTGCTTTTTGTACCGAGAGGAATTCATTGCTTGATCCCTCAGTTTTCTTCTTTTCTCCCTTTAGGGGAGTATTTGATTTTTTGACCCTATAGTCCATTTTAATTTGTAGGACTTGTGGGGCGTGTTTGTCGACATCCGCATTCAGCCTTTGTAATTCTGAAATGAGACTATCACGAGTTTGTGGAGACATTCGTAATAAGTCAAGGATGTGCAGACGTGCAGGTATGTGTTTGAAGTGCTCAATCAAGTCGTACTTGAAAGCCTCCTTCGGGCCTGTATTTTCATTATTACCGCCACTTGGGGCGCTTACAACTTGCTTTCCCGAATAATTTACATAAGAAGAAGAAGGTTGGTTGTAATTTTTGTGGTAATCCCGGCCAGAACGGGTACCTCTACCAACTTCAAGAGCCTCTAGAGAAGGGTCTTCTTTTGGAAGATCGCTCTCAGGATCAAGGGGTTGATCCTTTGCTGAAGACGTCTCTGTAACAGCATTGGCGTCTTCAGTAATTGTGTTGCACAGAGCAATTTCCGGGAACAAGTCCTGAACAGCATCCAACAACCTTTCTGTTTTAGTCCAAACATCGTCTGTGAGATCGGGTATCTGGGACCAATCAACTGGGTTTTCGTTGAAGAAAATTTCATGGGTAGGAGTATGATCAACCGGGAGAGGGTTGAGCTCTAATGTCACAGCTTCAGGAGACGAGGGCTGAGAGGATGAAATCTCAGTGCAGGTCATCCGGACAGGAGATGCCCCCAGTGCAGACTATTGGGAATCAGACTCATCCTCAGATGTAAGAGGATCATCGATCCAATTGTTTTCTCCATTTTCAGGAGTTAAGGGAGAAAGTTCCCGTTGATTTTCAGGGAATTCTGGTTCTGGATCATGACGAAGATTATTGATGCGATCCTGCTCTTGCTCTATAGCAAGATGTTGCAAGATTCTTGCATATTCTTCAAGATCAGGCATAGGAGCCAAATCTTCTTCGTCATCTACTCCTTGTGGTTCGCCCATGTTGGGTTCCACTGAAGCATTTGCTAGTGCTGGATCGACATCATTTTCTTGAACCGGGTCCTGGTCTTCTTCGTCATCGAACTAGGATCCTTGTGGCTGTAATGGGTTATACCAGATTACTAGCATAAGATGAGACTCGGGAATCCATTCCTCGTCGGAGATGTATTCTCCTGTTTCAAGGGATTCTTCCCACTCATCGATATCACTGGCAGTATCACTGGACTCGTATCCATTCATGGAGAATCCAACTACCGAGTTGCAAGAGTATGATGCCCCCTGTACATTTTCATTTTTGTATAGAGGTGGCATGAAATCATCAAGGGTGAATTTTCTTACCGCCTTTGAAGTTTTGGGAAGAGATTCTTCCGTCGTCCCTAGTGAAGCAGTGGAAGAAGTTTCTGCTTTTTCAAGGACTTCTTGTTTTGGTTGAGACTTCTGCTGTTGTTTGAGCTTGCAGAGTTGTCTCTTGGCTTGCCTTCGCTGCTGAGCGGTCGGCTTTGTTTTGACGATCTCTCAATTTTCATCATCTAGGAGATCGGGATGCACCCATATAGGTTGTCCATCTGATGTTGGATAGGGAACCAATTCTTGGGACGCTTGAGCCATTTTTATCACCTTGAATGAAGTAGTGATCTTCTCCTTCGGTGACTTTGAAGTTTACCGACATGACACCATGTTGACAGAGGCGGGGCCATAGTTTTTATCAAAGGTTATGACTCCCTTTTTCAACATCTCATTGATCTTCTCTCTCACAACGAAGCATTGATTGAGAGGATGTGAGATCATCTGATGGTATGGACAGTATCGGGAATCATTGGTTTTGCCAACATCTCCCGGTCTTTTGGGCTCTGGTAAAATGAGTTTGCCATTTGCTAGGAGAGCCTCAAAGATTTCTTCAACATCTTCATCGAACGGATATTTCTTTTCTACACGTTCTTTGAAGGCATCAGAGAGTTCAGGTCTTTTACCTGCAGTTTTGTTTTCAGGTTTCTTTGGCTGCTGAAGAGCTGATTTAGTCTGCACATTGAGAACCTCCTTTTTCTTTGGTTTTGAGGTTGTAATAGCTGTCGGCTCTTTCTTTGATGATTTTTGACTGTTGAGGTCTTTGATCACCATTTCAGCTTCCATGGAAGCTTCGAGAAGTTCTCCCAGGTTCTTTGATTTGTTGCTGATGATCATGGAGCGAATTTTTGCTCTCATATTGTTACGGCAGATGTCGACTAACGACGCTTGTGGCAGTACATCTGAGCATTTATACGCCATTGCCTTCCACTTTTGAATGAAGTTGTATGTTGACTCATTCTCTTCCTGTTTTAAGCTGCAGAGTTGAGCCATAGTAACAGGATGGTCCTCACCTTGGAAGTGGGTCAGGAAGCGTGTCTCCAGCATAGCCCAGTTCTGAATGGAGTTCTCCGGCAGAGTGGAGTACCAATCAAAGGCTGTACCTTTTAGGGTACTTGCAAAGAGGCGAATCTTGAGGGCATCTTGATCCGCAATGGCTCCCGTCAGGATCTTGAAATGGATGACATGCTGTCTGGCCGAACCTTTCCCCGTATATGTCTGGAGAGTAGGTTGTTTGAATTTTGCAGGGAACGGAACCGAGTCCATCCATAGAGGGTAGGGTGGCTTGATCCCATGTTCCTTTAATGTATCCTTTTCTTTTGCTTTTGCGAGGATATCGTCCACGTCCTTTTTGATAAGGGCGCGCGACTCATTGTTTTCTGCATTGCCCTCGACATCTTCATGATTCGGAGGGGTTTGGTTGTTAGGTGGTGGACGCTGTAGAGTGAGAATAAGGTTTTCTATCAGAGCCTCAATTCTCTATTGTCCTTGCTCCAACTGCTGGATGCGTGTGGTTACGTCATCATGTGGTGGACGCTGCTCAGAACTTGTAGCCAAGACGTTCATCCCTCAGGATTCGAACGAAGAAATCGTCCTGGTGACTGAGCTGGGGCTTATTCTTCTAGATGAAGAATCTGAGGAGTGGTTACTCCGGTGTCCTTGGCTTGGAGGAGTGGAGGATTCTTCTAGATGTGTTCGTGTCCGGGAGACGCTGCGAGTCACCGGACGTCTAACACTGATTTTGGTTGCTGACTTCTGGCGTTTTCTAGTTTTGCCAACCATATGAACAGCAACGAATTGGTCGAGTCTTTCTTTTTCGACCCATTTGTTTGAGACATAGAGATTAGAACACTGGGTTCTTTGTTTCTCAAGTCCCTTTTGTCGATATGCTGCACGGCGACGCATACGACGAGCAATTTGAGCTTCAATCAGCTCTGGCTGGGCTCTGGCGATGAAGGATGTAGTCCCTTGTGCGCAGCAGCCGAGTTTCTCTTCTTTGAAGCTTGGCAAGGACAGAATCTGGATGCGGTCCTTTGTTTGTCGTAGTGAAGATTTGAATTTTGCGAGCTCGGCCCCTGTTGAGATGAAGGGTCGACTCGCAGGAGTGCAGGCTTTAGCATGTTTTTGCGTAGTCCTAACAATGCAGGATTTGATTTTGGGCTTGTAGGAGCAAGCCGGCTCATGATGATTTTGTTTGTTTTTTGGGTGGAGGGTAGGTTTCTCCTCTTTCATGTAAGAGAGAGGGTAGAACCGATTCTCCTTGAGAGGGGCTACGTATGCTGGCTTTGTAGATGTTCGGGACCTCCGTTGCTTTGGTGAAGATCTCGGGGACCAGGTTTTGGGGTAAACCTGGTTTCTTATGGGTTGAGGCTTCGTGGGAGTGCCACGGGCTTCAGGCTTCTTGTTGTTCGCCCTTGGTGCATGTTAGTGACACATTGCAGGGCGATTTTTTGCTTCTTGGCAGGTACAGTGTCTTCTGCGGGGAGTGGGAATGGTCCCAGCGACCCAAAGACGATGGTCTGGGGAGTTGAAGTTGACCCGGTGTTTGGAGAGTTGTTGAGGGAGATGACGCTTCGGTAACTGGCAGGGTGCTTATGCTTGTTTTGCTTGTCTTGAAGCATAAGCTGGTACAAGTTCTCATCGAAAGTGATGGTTAATGAAGTTGCCATTGTTAGTTTTGGAAAACTTTTGAAACAAGACCAAATCCATTAGTAATCACAAGAATATGGTGATCATAAATGGAGAACAACTATGGTTTTGTCTTTTCAAATCACTTGAGGGGACATGGCCCAACCCAAGGACGATGAAGAAGGCAAAAAGCCATAGAGGATACAATTGTTCTAAAATGCAAGTATGGTAGGCTTAGAGTGAGCGTTCCAGTGACTGCTAGAAGCAATTGTAGACCTTAATTCAAATTACCGAGAAGCAAGGCTCACTCGAGGTAAAATGATATAAGGTTGGAGATACAAATGTGTCGGTCGCGAATACAGTAGACCCGAAAGGGCGTACTAGCACCGCTAGGCACAAATGTTACAAATCGCATCCTTCGGAAGGACACGAGATGGGATTTTTTTTTTAAAAGGTCAAATTTGGGTTCATAAAGGAGAGCAACTGGTATTCCAATCCGAACCACAACTCAACATTTCTGCAAGCGTTAAATCCGAAAGAGAAAGGGACCATAATTTCTCAAATGTGAATCCAGTATTAGCGGAAGTTTTTTTTGAAAGGTCAAGATTAAATTCATCAAAGAGAGCAAATGGTATTCCAATCCGAACCACAAATCAACATTTCTACGAGCATTAAATCCGAAAGAGAAAGGAACCAGAATTTCTCAAATGTGAATCCAGTATTGACGGAAGTTTTTTTTTGAAAGGTCAAGATTAAATTAATCAAAGAGAGCAAATGGCATTCCAATCCGAACCACAACTCAACATTTCTGCGAGCGTTAAATCCGAAAGGGAAAGAACCAAGATTTCTCAATTCTGAACTCAAAAATAACGGAAAATTTTTCTTTCCTTTTTTTTTTCTTTTTTTTTTTGGAAAATGCACATAGGTTTCCAATTCGATCTTATGAAACCTTAGTAGATAGATTAGCCCCCAGGTAAGGGTAGGATTACTTAATGAACCCGTTTGGAGAACCCTTACCTCGAACAGTCTAGCTGTCTCCACACTCTGGACAAGGCTTTTCTTGAATCCACTTTAGTCAAAGAGCGCAATTGATGCAACCTTAGGGTTTTTTTTTTTGTTTTGAAAGATTTCTAATGAACTCATCAAAGAGAACAAGTGGTGTTCCAATCCGAACCACAACTCAACATTTCTGCGAGCATTAAATACGAAAGGGAAAGAACCAAGATTTCTCAATTTTGAGCCCAAAAGAAAGAAAACTGATTTTTTTTTTGAAATTATAATTTTTTTTGAAATCCCAATTGGACTCATCAAAGAGAAAAGATGGCCCAATCCCCGATATGAATGATAGCTGCGAACATTTCTGTGAGCCATCAAGTTCAAAAAGGAGAGGATCAAAATTTCTCAAAGTTGAATCTTGAGAAAGAGAGATATTAAAGAATTTGAAGTGAAATTTTTTTTTTTTGAAATCACAATTGGACTCATCAAAGAGAAAAGGTGGCCCAATCCCCAATATGAACGATAGCTGCAAACATTTCTGTGAGATATCAAGTTCGAAGGATCAAAATTTCTCAAAGTTGAATCTAAGAAAAGAAATCAGATTTGTTTTTTTTTTAAGTGAGAAAGAACAATTGAAATCCCATCTCATGTTTTGTTTTAGATGCAAGATGCAACATAGGCCACCAACTAGAAAGGAGCCAAGGGATCAAAGCATCACGTTCTCAAGTCAACGTGTCCCACTGGGTATGCCAACTTGATGGACCCTCGGGAATCTTCCGTCCTCTCCTTCCGTACCCCGGGGGCTGACTTGGGTCTCGGCGGAGGAGGGAAAATCGCTGGTATTAACATTTTTTGTATGGGTATGCCAGATTTACTTTCTACTTGGAATTTGGAATGGTGATGACCCAGAGATTCACCTTCACAAGTGGAAAGGAAATCAATCCTTTTTTCTAACTTTTCAAATTGCATAAATATTAAGAAAAGAGACAAGTTTGTTTTTTGAGAATGCCGTAGTAGGCGTTTTTGTTTGTTTGCCGTGAAAGGTGATTTTACAAAACTCATCAAATATGAAAGACAAGAATTGTGATTTCTTTTTTGTCTCTTTAAGAAATACAAACTACAATAGAAAAGTAAGAAAAGGGATCTAACTTCTTAGGAGATTGTGGGGACACATTGAGATCGACGGTCGCAAGTCATGTATGGACTTCGCCATCGTCCTTCAAATGAGAATGGTTGATGCTTTGATTCTTCGGCTTAGCTCCTAACCTCAATTTTTTAAAGGACAAGGACCAAGAGGAGGTCCTATATCCAATGAAAAACCAAGTAAACGGGCTGAAAAGCTGCGTTTAGGCCATGTTGGAGAACGAGGGGACCTTGGGGGGATGGCCCCCCAAGGGTCGTTGCAGCAGAGCAGCAGGACTTCGTCTAGATTTCTTTGGGAGAAATGCAGAATTTTAAGTCGATGTGTGTATCGATTTGCCGATGGATGTCTCTCTCTTGGAAATGGATCTCCTTTTATAGGCCTTTGATAGCCATGAGGTGATTATGAGCATTGATAGCCATGATGAGAGAATTGATGAGGAGTTACAAGTTGATTTTGTAACTCCTTTTTCATGGCTTGTGATTGGCCGATGAAGGTAGTGGGCATTTAATTCCCTTTAAGCTTCATGATGATGGGAGTTTCATGGGTTAAATGCTATGATTGCTTGGATTTATAACTCCTAAAGGCTTGAATCTGATTGGGCCGTCCAAAATAATGAGTTAATGACCGCATTAAGTTGTCATAAACGGGTGATTTAACGTCACTAAGTGGTTGCCAAGGCATGTGAAGAGTCGCGGGCTGCGCTGCGCCTTTTGAGATTCTTCTTGCGATCATCACAGGTGGATCCACGCATTGTTTGATGTCGGATTGCAGTGCAATCTCAGACATTGATTGATGTTGTTGGGCCAATGACATCTGTCTTGTCGATTTCATGATCGGTCGGACAGAAAGTATACTTTCTTGGTTAGTTGGTTGGCGATCTTGAGGCGATCGATGATGATTTCATGCTTTTGACGGCGGATCCGAGATGTCGGTGAAGATCAGTCGTTTTCAAGCATCAAACATTGGATTTTCAAAAAATCACAGAGGCAGGAATGCTCGAAACGCGAAGAGGATCGAAAAACGGGCAATTTGGTGCGAAATCCGGCGACCCGGATTTGCAGGGTCACCGGTGACCTTGGGCCAAGGTCGCCGGCGACCATAGGGCTTTGGCCAGTTTGGTCGCCGAGCGTCGTTTTCGGCCGTTTTTCGTCTTTTTCGTTCCTTTTTTCTTCTATATTTTTCTTGACATTTTTCCTTAATTATTGACTTGATTTTCTTGGAGAAATCTTGATGAGAACCCGCGCGAAATCGGAGCACAAAGTTTCCCATTTTTCGGGAAAGCCGAAGATTTTGTAGCCAATTTTCCGTCAAGAGTCGAAACTAGGTCAAACGATGTCGGAATGACCTAAAAATTGAGGTGAAGCTTCTTGAGCAGTGGATAGGACCAACCATGAGCTTTTATTTGAGTTTTAAAGCCGTTTGGGGTCCCATCGATGCTTGACTTGATTTTGCTGCGGGGAAAATGCCGAGCTTTGATATGTGGTCAAACGATGTCCGATTAACCTGAAATTTGACGAGGAGCCTATTGGAGTCATTTTGAGACGTTCCATCAGCTCCGTTTTGGATGTCATGGTCCCGCGTTGCTCCGCCGCCGGTAGGTTTGATTTTCTCTTGGAGCATCGAAACCTGGTCAAATGTTGTCGAAATGACCTGAAATTCGACGTGCAGCCTTTTGGAAGCATGTTGAAGCCATTCATGTACTTTGTTTCATGAGTGATGACTTCGGTGGTTCCCGCCGCCGGGAGGCTTGATTTTACTGGTCGAGCGTTGATGGAGGGTCAAACATTATTGGTTTGACTTGAAATTTGGCATGGAGCCCTTTGAAGACATTCTGGAGTCATCCGTAGGCTCCGATCGAAGTTTTGGTGTCTTCAATGATGTCGCCGCCGAGAGCGCTTGTTTAGCTATTGGAGCAATGAAGTTAGGCCAACCGATGTTGGAATGGCCCGAAACCTCAGGTGTACCCCTCTTTTGGCTGCCTTGAAGGATCTTTCAGTTTCTGTCTGATTCTGACAAAATCTGATGCTTGAAGCCTTGCCTATTTTTAGCATGATGCAGCTTCACGAGGCTTCTTGATGTTGAGGAGACATAGTGACTTTTTTTGTGTCAACAATTGCATTGTTACCTCTGCTGTTCCTCGGTAATCCTGAAATAAAATCCATGGTAATGTATCCCCATTTCCATTCCGGGATTTCTAACGGTTGTAACAACCCTGGAGGGTTCTGATGCTCTACATTTTTCAACTGACAGGTTATACATCGGGAGACGAACGCTGCAATCTCCCTCTTCATATTGTTCCACCAAAATCTATACTTCAAACTCTGATACATCTTCGTACTGCCTGGGTGCATAGATTACTTCGTACTGTGAGCCTCTGTCATGATTTCATTCCTCAATTCTTCAATGTTGGGCACACACAAATGGTCACGGTAATACAAAACTCCATCAACAATACGAAAATCAGGACGGTCTGTTATATGCTCTGAAATCTTGGCTAACTCCGGGTCTTGTAACTGGCTATCCTTGATCTTATGAATGAAAGAAGGTTCAGACACTGACATGTTTACTAATATCACACCCATCTTCAGTGGTTGTAGATCTATTCTTAACTGTTCCAATTGCTCAAAAATACAAGTGCCACTTAGATTTGCCAAGCCTACTGATTTTCTGCTCAAGGCATCGACAACTACATTTGCTTTCCCCGGGTGATACTTGATTGGAAAATCATAATCCTTGATGTATTCCATCAATCTCCTATGTCTCATGTTCAGTTCCTTCTGAGAAAACAAGTACTGCAGACTGCTATGATCGGAGTGGACTTCGAACTTCTCTGCATAGAAGTAATGCGTCCACATTTTCAGTGCAAAGACAATCGCTGCCAATTCAAGGTCATGGGTTGCATAGTTCTTCTCATGATCTTTCAACTGCCGGGATCCATAAGCAACGACCTTTCCATCTTGCATCAACACACAACCAAGTCCAACATTCGAAGCATCGGTAAAAATGGTAAAACTGCCACTTCCGGATGGTAAAGTGAGGACTGGTGCTGTAGTCAATCTCTTTTTCAGCTCTTGGAAACTAGCTTCACACTGATTTGTCCATACATAAGGCATATTTTTCCTTGTCAATCGTCAATGGTGACACAATCGATGAAAATCCTTATACAAACCTCCGGTTATATCCTGCCAATCCCATAAAACTTCTAATTTCTGACACATTCTTCAGTCTTTCCCACTTCACTACTACCTCAATCTTGGACGGATCTACCGACAATCCTTCTTTTGTGACCCAAAAATGCTACATGTTCCAGCCAAAATTCACAATTGTTGAGCTTTGCATACAGCTGGTTTTCTCTCAAAAGTTGTAGTGCTATCCTCAAGTGTTCTTCATGTTCTTCCTTGGTCTTAGAGTATACCAAAATGTCATCATTAAACACCACTACAAACTTATCCAGATACTGAGCAAATATCTTGTTCATCAACTCCATGAACACTGCCGGTGCATTTGTCAGCCCAAATGGCATCACTAGGAACTCATAGTGGCCATATCTTGTTCGGAAAGCTATTTTCAACACATCCGATTCTCTAACTCTCAGCTAGTGGTAACCGGATCTCAAGTCAATCTTTGAGAAATACGAGGCACCTTGCAATTATCAAATAGTTCATCTATCCTTGGCAATGTGTATTTGTACTTGATGGTCACTTGGTTCAACCTTCGGTAATCAATGCACATCCTCATGGAACCATCTTTCTTCTTAACAAACAAAATCGGAGCTCCCCATGGCGAAATACAAGGTCTTACGAAACATTTCTCTAATAATTCTTGTAATTGTATCTTCAACTCTCCCAATTCCGCCGAAGCCATCCGATAAGGTGCAATAGATATCGAAGCGGTCCTTGGTAATAACTCAATAATGAAATTGATTTCTTTGATGGGTGGCAATTCCGGAATTTCTTTTGGAAAAACATTCGGGAATTCCCAAAACAATAGGGATCTCCTCCACCCTTTGGGATCGTTTATCCTCCGTGATAAACGCCAAATAGGCTTCACATCCACTTTTTAGAAGTCTATCAGTTTTCAATGCTGAGACAAACCCTGCACAAGGATTCCTCTTCTCCCCCTGAAACAACACTCCTGCTGGTGTCTCATCTAATTCGAAGGTGAGGGTCTTATGGAAACGATCCATTGTGGCATGGTACCCTGCTAGCCAATCCATCCCTAGGATGATATTGAAATCATGCATCTCCAACAGAATAAGGTCTACGGGTAAGACAACCTCTCCTATCTAAACAGTGCAACTGGGGTAATAAGTTCTACATACAACTTGTTTACCTACTGGAGTAGCCACAATCAAGATATAGTCAAGTTCTCTAAGATGCACATCTATCAGCTCAAAAAATGCATGGGATAAAAACGAGTGTGTAGAGCCAGGGTCAAATAAAATCCTAACTTTAATACCACAAACGAGGAGTGTACCTTCCACTACATTTCCCGTTGCTTCTGCATTAGCTCTATTGACCACATAAACTTGTCCTCGCTGCTATCCCCTGATAGGAGCCTGCTGCTACCTGCCTTGAGGGGCATTTCTATTTTGTTGTGGTGGACGCTGATTTTAATGTTGTCCTTGTTGACGGGCCTGCTGCTGCTGCTGAGGTCTATACTATTGCGGTGGTGCCTGTTGCTGAAGTGGCCTTGCCTGATTTTGGACAACCATTGCATTCTGTGGTGGTGCTGGACACTGTGCTCCCTGCTGTTGTTGATTCTGCCTGTTTTGTCTTGGACAGTTCCTCGTCCGATGGTTCATCGAACCACATCTAAAGCATGCTCCTGAAACGGTATGACATTGGGTACTCTCATGATTCTTCCCACAGTGAATACAAACTGTCTGATTCTGAACTTTCTGGTCTGGCCGATGTCTCTTGTGCTATTGGTTATTCTGCTAGTAGTTCTGCTGATGAGCTTGCCCCTTTCCTTGAACTCTAAGGATTTTGAGGTGAAAGTTCTCAAACTTGTATGCTCTCTTGACCACTTTTTCGAAGGTGGCAGGTGGCATTACTCCAATAGCATCTCTTTCAATGATGGGATTGAGTCCTTCGAGGAACTTAGCAATTTTCTTCTCAATTGTGTCCACTAACTCTGGACAATGTCTAGACAATCTCTTGAACTTAGTCAGGTATTCAAGAACCGACATATTCCCTTGCACAAGCTGCTGGAACTCTACTGCCTTCTGCCTCTTGACATGAGTGGGTACATACTTGTCCCCAAACTGTTTCTTGAAGTTTTCCCAAGCCACTGCATTGACCATAGTTCCGTACTCATCTTTGACTGTCTTCCACCAAATATCAGCTACCCCGGTGAGCAGAGATGCTGCAAGTTTTACTCGTTCTCCTCTTGTGCATCGGAAGACCTCAAAGATGTTCTTAGTATACTCTAGCCAATCATCTGTAGCCAAAAGATCTTCTGTCCCAACAAAATCTTTTGAACCTCTTTTTCGAAACCACTCAAATAAGGCATTTGGATCATGCTATCTTTGATTGATGACAATTGCGGGTTAAGCTTGAATCGATTCAGGTCTCCTTCGTAACACCTCTAACAATTGCCTCTGCATCTCTGCCAATTCCTTGGTATGATCTTCACCTTTCTTAAGCATCTGCTCTTGTAGTCTAGCTTGGTTTTCATTTACCTGACACTGCTGATCAAGCATAGTCTGCATCATTTGCTGAAACTGGTTATGCATTGTGTTAACAACAATGTTTTCTTCGACTGGCCTCGTATGTTCACTGTTACTCACAGTGGGATTGCCGTTTATCGGTCCCTTACGAGGTGGCATAGTACTGCAAAACAAGTTGTTAGCACATAATAATTCAAGAAAGAGTCACACATTGTTCACACGATTCTAGCTAATGAAAAGTGATGGAACGCGCTCCTGCCGAGGGTGCTACCGGGGTCGGCGGACGTGGGAGTCCGTCGGGTCCGGCCCTTTCGCGCCCGGGGGCTGAAGCGTGCATCAACATTTCTTTGTGTGGGTGTGCCAGATTTTCTATTTTACTTGGAATTGCAAGTGGTAATCCGGAGATCAACCTTCGTAAGTAAAAAGGAAATCAACTTCTTTCAAGTTTTCCATTGCACAAATATTTAAGAAAAGAGACATTTTCTTGGTTTGCCGTGAAAGGCGATTTTGTTTGGCATTTATAGCCGATTTACAATTCTCATCAATAATGAAAGACAAGAGTTGTGATTTTTGTCTCTTTTAGAAAAATACAAACTACAATGAAAAGCAAGAAAAGGAGGATCTAACTTTTCAGGAGATTGTGGGGGACTCGTTCAGATTGACGGTCGCAAGCCATGTGTGGGCTTCGCCATCATCCATGTAGATGAGAACAGTGGATGCTCTTGATTCGCTTGGCCTGGCTATAACCTCAGATTTTTAGAGGACAAAGACCAAGAGGAGGTCCTATGTCCAATAAAAAGCTAAGTAGACGGGCTGAAAAGCCACGTCTAAGCCATTTGGAAGCAGGAGGAGAAGGCGAAGGACCTTGGAGGGGAGGGCACCCCCCAAGGGACTTTTGTCACCTTGTAGTGGTGGCCGGTGCAGAACTTCAGCAGAGTTTTTCTCTCTTTTTTTTTTCTCTGGATTTTCTGTGTTTGATCCGTCTGGATTCGATTCTCTTCTGGATACGTGCTCTGGATTCTTTCCGATCTCTGGATTTCAATGGAATGCTCTCCTATTTATAGGCTTTTGGTAGCCATTTAGGAGAGCTTTTATGGGCTTTAATTGCTTTAATGGGAGGAGTTACAAGATTTATTTCTTGATTTTGTAACTCCTTTTTCCTTGAATCTGATTGGCCGATGGAGATTAAGGGCTTTTAATCACCTTAATTACCATAATGGGAGGAGTTTCATGGTTTGAATGCCATGACTTAATTGATTTGTAACTCCTGGATGGTTGCTTCTGATTGGGCCGTCCAAAGAAACAAATTAATGACTGTAATAAAGCTAGTCAATTAACTGCATTAAATGGTCGCTGAGCAGTTGAAGAGTCACGGGCCGCGCCGCTTCTTTTGGGATTCTTTTGGAGATGATCACCGATGGATCTACATGCTGATCGACATCGGATGACTATGTAATTTCAGACATTGATAGCTAGCAGCGGGCCGGTGACATCTGTCTTGTCGATTTCTCGATCGGTCGGACAGAAAGAGCACTTTTTAGGTCAACCGGTCCGCGATCTTGGAGCGATCAATGATGATTTTATGCTTTTGACGGCGGATCTGAGATGTCGTCGGATATGAGTCAATTTCAAGCACAAAAAATCACATTTTCAGGAAACCACAAGGGCCAAAGTGCGCGAAACGCGAAAAGGTACGGAAAAACGGGTCACCGACGAAAAATCCGGTGACCCAGACTTCCATGGTCGCCGGCGACCCTGGGGGTTTTTCTCCCCTTTTTGGTCCGTTTTGCGGTCTTTTTCGTCGTCGTTTTCTTCTGTATTTTTCCTGACATTTCTTCTCATTTATTAGCTTGATTTCCCTGTAGAAAACCTGATGAGAATCCTTGCATTTTTAGAGTGCAAAGTTTCCAATTTTCCGGGAAAGCCGAAGACTTTGTCGCGTAGAGCTGCTGATTTTCCGTCAGAAGCTGAAACTTGGTCAAACGATGTCGGAATGACCTGAAATTTGAGGTGAAGCCTCCTGAGCAATAAATAAGACCAACCATAGGCTTTTGTTTGAGTTTTGAAGCCGTTTGGGGTCCCGTCGCCAGTAGACTTGATTTTACCGCGAGGGAGATGCCGCGCGTTGATGTGTGGTCAATCGACGTCCGATTGACTTGAAATTTGACAGGGAACCTATTGGAGTCATTTTGAGACGATCCACAGGCTCTGTCTTGGAAACCATGGTCCCGGGGAGCTCCGCTGCCGGTAGGCTTGATTTTCTTTCGGAGCGTCGAAACCTAGTCAAATGTTGTCGGAATGACCTGAAATTCGACGTGCAGCCTTTTGGAAGCATGTTGAAGCCACTCATGCACTTGGTTTGATGAGTGAAGACTTCGGTGGTTCCCGCCGCCGGGAGGCTTGATTTTGCTGCTTGAGCATTGATGGAGGGTCAAACGTTGTCGGTTTGACTTGAAATTTGGCATGGTGCCCTTTTGAGACATGCTGGAGTCATCCGTAGGCTCTGATCGAAGTTTTGATGTCTTTGATGATGTCGCCGCCGAGAGCGCTAACTTAGCTGTCGGAGAAGCGAAGTTAGGCCAAATGATTCTGAAATGGCCCGAAACTCCTTGTGTACTCCTCCCTTGGCTGTCTTGAAGGATCTTGCAGTTTTTGTTTGATTCTGACAAGATTTGATTTTTTGGAGAAGTTGCATTGCCTATTTATGGCAGGTTGCAACTTCATGCAGCTTTCTTGATGTTGAAGAGGTAAAGTGACATTTTTGGTGTCAACAAAAAGTCTATTGAATCCTTGCCACATCCTTAGGATTTCTAGTTTTTTTAATTGTTCGAAACACGTCTCGCTCTGATACCAGTCCGTCGCAACCCCAGACCAGGCCCGCGGGCCTAATCCGGGATCGGGACTCATAATTGATGATAGGTGGATAAATGATATGGTTAGTGCCATAGAACAAACGATGCGTACACGGGTCAATAAAGAACATAATACTACCCATGCACGTAATTTCCCACAGGTGTCCGCGGTGAGGATTTCACAACAACATAAATATTTTGTTTAAGTGCGGAAGCATGTAGCAAATCAAGTACGTAATTCATTTCCATTAACAAGACTGATAACATAAAAACCACTTGATGTCAGAGTGAGCAATGATCAAAATAGCATATTCCCAAAGTAAATGTTAATGTTTAAAAGGAACATCAGTTAATTAACATTTCCCAAAATAGAGGCCAACAAAGGCCAATACAAAATATGAATTCCAAAAGAAAAGATATTCGCAATCCCCAAAGTGTTACACAACTCGGACAACCGAACGTCTAGACGACATCATCGGTATGCCACTCAAAAAATTGCTGCGGTTCTTCGACTGCCACCTCGTGCTCCTCCTCGGGAAAATCGACAACTGGACCTGAGTACCAAAGAGCGGGTCAAACACGACCGTTTGGCAAGTGGGTGAAAAGATATAACAATAAAACCATAAACGAATTTACCATGGAAAACATTTAAACCTATTTAAACAATCACTTTCATAAATGAAATAAATCATTTACTGAAAAACATATATACAGTATAAAACATGTAAAGGTAACCAAGGAATCTGGAAACAAGCAAGATGTCAACCACACAAAGCAAAGTCCTCTATCACCGAAGTGACAAGAGCATATCGAGGTGTTGATCTCAGTCACTGAAGTGAGGAGACTCAACGAAAATATAGATATACATAGGTTATCCAAGCTGGCGGTGGTAATAATCGGCTAGCGGGATCCAAACTGTAGCTGGCGGGACAAGAGAGGGATCTCCAAGTCGGTGGATCAAACCGGCAAGGTTATCCAAGCTTAGTGGCGCTGAATCATAGGTTAAATAACAGAAATCAAGACATGAATAAAATACATCAAGTGCAAGTATGTAACCAGGCAGGACGAGGGTGCTCAAGATACAAGTATCACTTTATTTCGGGCAAGTATATTCGGGCTAGCAAAATGCTAAAATACCAAGTGAACAGTACCCATCCCAGGAGTGAATGATACAGTTAGCTCGAGCGAAGTGGTCTCTGGATTGGTTTCTGGAAGGGTTCGCTCGAGCGGACCTGCCCAGTTCAGGTTGACTCGAGAGAAATAATGGTTTGCTCGAGCTAACCACTCTCTTGATGGAATTCTGGGACGGTTCACTCAAGCGAGTTGGATGGCACGAATCCTTCTCTGGACAGTTCGCTTAAGCGACGTGTCAAGTTCACTCGAGCGAACTATCCAGAAACTGATTTCAGGACAGTCCTGTTTTTCTTCTTTTTCCTTTTCTTACAAGTCTCCTTGAGCTTCACTTCTACACATGAATGAGAGGCTCAAATCTCCTACAACTCCTCATAAACCTCCATTAAAGCTCCCACCAAGAATCCATCTAAACAACTCCTTCTTTTTCACATTCAATCATAAAGAGAGAGAGAAAAAAGGAATCATAAAGAGAGAGTGAGAGAGAAAAGAGGAACCATCAATCACAAGGATTAATTGAGCTAATATCAAGAAATAAATGCATTCTATAAACCATGTTTCCAAGATATTAAATGAAACTGGCAAGATTCATTAATGAGCATTAATTTCAAATCAATGCAAGTCAATAATAACAAGAGTAGAAATAACAAAATCCAACACATTTCTCATCAAAACTATTAATGCTCAAAATATCAAATCAACCACTTGCCATGGGTCTCAAATCAAGCAAACAAACTCCTAATCACCTCTTCCAAGCCAAGAACAAAAGCTACACAAAAACCCCCAAAACAAACCCTAAATGCGTCAAAAAAAGGAATAAGAAGAAGAAAGCTTCAATAATGAAAAGAGAGTTTCTTTTAGGCTAGGAGAACATAATATCAAAAGGAGGGGAATAATTACTTACATGAGAGTTCTTTAAAGACACAAGATTAGCTCAAGAAAGGTCTTGGGGTGGGAGGTTTCCTCCACATGTGATATCAAAAGAGAGCTCTAAAAGTGAGGAATCAGATGATGACAAGCATTACTCCATTGGCAAGAGTTTGGTAGTGGATTGGGAGATGGAAGAGCAAGAAGGAGAAGAGAAAGGAGAAACCCTAGCTTGGAGTTTAAGGTCAGTGCTGGAAAAAGGGATAAGAGAAGGATAGTTCTCCTTTTATAGCAATTGAGATGGGCTTCACCACTTTAAATATTTGTGGGCTGAAATCACGGCTTTCAGGATCTCGGATGAGTTCGACGAAGAAGGGAAAAATGATCACCAAAGTATCTAGTTTTTTTTTAAAAAAAGTATATATTTCGAGGGTTTCGGGAATATCAAATTTTGGGTACAGATTTAGTGTAAAAAGACGGTTTTGCCCCTGATATTAGAAAAGTCGGGTTTCGCGGTCTCGAACGGAAATGGGATCAACATGAAAATCGTAGAGATTAATGAGACGAGTAAAACGGAATTAAAACACTAATTATGGGAATCTCGAATAGTCCCCTAAGTACACGCAAGGTCATAAAAGGAACCCCCAAAGGGCCCCACTAATGGCAAAGGCACTCAAAATTCCTCAAAGCTATAGCAAAAGCTATTCTATTCCCAACTTAACCAAAATCTATAATCACGCTTAGAACTAACACACTACTAAATTAACACTAATCAAGGTCACTCGGGTCGGGGTCTTACAACGTTGAACACGGATACAGAGCGGCTTCAACATCCACCACCCGACATCTCAGGCAATTATGGGGCTTGGCGTGTGCAATAATGGGGCAGGGCAAAGGTTAAGGTATGAAGTCATTATTCAAAAATGCCCCCATAGGGGGGCCTTTTGATTATATTTTTAAAATATTCTTTTGTCATTGCATATATATAGGCTATAGCCAAGAAAAATAAGGCCAATCGAAGTCGACAAGTTATTAAGCATACAAGGGGAACAAAGAGTTTTGCTTGTTATAGAGACGAATAGGTAAATAAGATTATTTTATTACTTATTGATATTGAAATTACTTGACAGACAGCTTTACGATGAAATTAAATTTGTACAATGGCAGACTCGAGTTAGGACCGATGGGAGGATACCTTCTGGAGCAGATGTCTTCATTTGAATTCATACACAGAAGGACAACTCCCGTTGATAGCAAATTGGCAGAAATTATAGTACCCATGATATCAATTTTATGTATTAAATTTAATCGGAACATAATGTAATTAATTGTTTTATTTTCAATGCAGAAAAAATTTAGGGAGTTGAATGAAGCACGGGAGGGAGGACCCTCTAACTCCATAGGCAATGACATCTACTAGATTCTATGTGATTTGGCTAGTGACGGTGGTATCGATGTTAATTTTGGAATTCGGGCAGTTTTGCTAAGTGTAAGTTTATGTTTTGATGTTACTTTATGTTTTGGGTTGGTTTGTTTTAATAGTTTTCAGTCTGGAAAACGAAACACAATCAGACTTCACAACTTGGGCCAAACTGGGGACTTGGGCGCACCGGCCGTGGCGCCCAAGTGATAATCTTATGTTCTTTTGATTTTTTGGCTTGATTCAAGGTTCCTGATGGGTTTAAGTTAATTGAATTCTTAATTTCAAGGCTGTTGTTGGTTCGGTAAGGGTTCTGAGATGTTGGTTCAGATCGGTTTAGTGTTTTGTGTTGATTTGAAGTTGAACTTTTATGGTTTGATATTCTTTAGATTAAATGTGTTTTACCGTGTTGTATTGATTGGAATTAAGTTAGGTTTCAATTAATTAGATTTCTTAGTGATTGGGGGAGGTCGGGCGCCAAGAGGTTGGTGCCTAGGTGGATGTTTTCGTAGTTTGAGTCGGTTCGATATTTTAGGTTAATTCAAGCTTCTAGCTATAGATGTTTCAAATTTGGATTTTAATTAAAGTTTGAATTTGGGTCGTAGTTTGGGTGTTCTCGTATGTTAATTTGGGTCGAGATTTGAAATTAATAGCGATTCGGTGGTCCTAGGGCTAGAATGTGACTTGGGCGCATCTGTGGTGGTGCCCAAGTGAATAGTTTGTGGGTTTGGGTTGTTTTCGAGATTGGTCCGCTCAAATTTAGATTTTCAGGTGATCTATATCAATAAATCTTGAATCCCGGGTTGGTTTTGAGTCTATAAACGTTAAGTGTGGCCGTGGTTTGAGTTTGGGAGTTCAAACGCAACCGAAGCGCATCTCGGAATTAAAAGAGGAAGTTGGGCACACCTGTGTGGGCGCCCCGGTATCTGGGGTGACTTGGGCGCACCTACAGTGGTGCCCAAGTGTCTGCCTATTGGGTAGTTGCGAGTTCGATGGTTTTCAGGGTATTTCTAGATCGGTTTTGGATATTCTAACTCGTTTCTTGGTTGAGGGATGTTTTTAATCCTTTGGTTATGACTTGTCTATTATTTTAATTAAGTTTTGACTAGGGTCTTAATTAGGGATTGGTGATTAGGGTTGCTAAAGTTTGATCAAGGTTTCAATTAAAGATTTGTTGAGTGGGCTTATTAATTAGGATTTGGATTAATTAGTGGTTTTGATCCATTTAGGTTTACTAATTAGGATTAAAGTTTCGTTAATTAGGATTTTAAATTCAAGGTTTATTAATTAGGGTTTGCTTAAAGGTTTTCAATTAAGGGTTGAAATTAGGGATTTTAATTAAAGTTTGAATTAAGGTTCAAATTATAGTTTTAATTAGGGTTTGGAAATTAAGATTTAGATTGATGATTCTTATTTATTAAAGTTGAAATAGATGTTTTAATTAGGTGTCTTGAATAGTTTTTTTTTAAGATTAAGGTTGATTAATTTTATTAATTTACTTAGGCGCAAATAGGGTGACCTAAGATTATCTATTTAACGTCTACTTTTACAATTCTACTACTTCTTTTAATTACCTTCTTCTTTTTCTTTTTTTTGTGTTCTTTTCTCTAATTACTAGAGAGCAAGACGAGAGGACAAGTATTTTATGATTTTGTCATTTCTTTTCTTTTTTTTTTTTTGGTGTTTTATACAAAAGTAATGCAACCTAACCTAAAGAACAACCTAGGGTCTTCCACTTAATGTCTACTCTTTTTTGGATGTTTCTATTGCTTTTAATATTTTTTTTTGTTCTATTCTCTAATTACTAAAGAGCAAGATGAGAAGGGAAGAGTTTTTTGTGATTTTAATTTTTTTTTTTTTTTTGGTATTTTATGCAATGTAACCTAACCTAAAGTGTTGATGATTTGATAATTCGGAGTCTTGAATTTCAGTAGTCAATGGAAATCATCTCCAACATGGAACAACAAGTTAAATGGGACGCAAATTGCAACAAACGCGGGCCGGAAATCAAGCCAGGGACTTGGGCGCACCACAAGGGCACCCAAGTGTCTTTGCAGGACTTGGGCGCACACACACAGTGGCGCCCAAGTGTTTCCCCTGCGGATTGTGATGTATTTGCAATTTTTAACGATATTCCAACTCGATTTCCGACACATTGTCACTAAATGTAGGGTCCTAAAATGAATTACTAATATAAAAACCTTCGGATTTGAAAGTAATGACACGAGGATCAAAGCTCAAGGGACGGATCCTTTTGGCAGAGAATTGGACGCACCCACAGTGGCGCCCAAGTGCTGTCTTTTCTTTTTATTCATTATTATTTTTTTTGGTAATGTATTTGGGTATTCTTTCAATGTTTTTTGCACGATTCAGAGAATCCGAATTTGAGAGACAAAATGCAGGCGAGATGAAAACCGGAGTCTAAACCCAACTCCTGGGACTTGGGCGCACACACAGTGTCGTCCAAGTGCTCTTTTCTTTCTTTTCTTTTCTTTTTTTTTTTTTTTTTTTTTGCGCTTTTCCTTTCAGATTCAGATTTTTCTTAACGGAAATGAGATGGATGTGAAATCTATCCTAATCACGAGTTCACGATGATCTATAGACTGAGAATGATCCTAGGCATATTGCTAATATGATGAGATGCTAGTATCAGATTTATCATAACTAATATAGATCTATAATGCTTAAATGATCCTAAGCATGTTTCTAAACAAGGATGATGATAAAATGCAATGAAACAAAAGAGATATAGAAATACCGGTTCGAATCTCGTTCTTCCAGTTCCTGTCGAAGCTCTTGTGCAAATCCGTAACTTTGGGAGGCTTTCTCCATTGCTGATCTCGAAAACCAGAACACTCCTTCTTCTTCTTCTAGATCTAAAGATATCCTTTGTGACCTCTCTCTTTTCTTCTACTTTTTTTTTTCTCTTTTTTGGTAGCCTCCCCTTTGCAAAGTAGTATAAGAGTCTTTTTTATAGGGATTTTTGGAGTGGAAGAGGGGTTAGGGCTGCTTCTTGCATGAGTTTCTAGAGGCTTCATGCAAACCAAGGTAAGATAGAGTCTTTGGGGACTTGGGTGCACACATAGGCGCGTCCAAGTGGGTCCCCTGAGTTGGGCGATGTGCTACCCTAGACCGGGCTCGCGGGCCTAATCCGGGATCGGGACTCATAATTAATGGTAGATGATATAAATGATACAAATGAATGAATGGTTGATGCCATAAAACATACAATGCGTACACGGGTCAAATAACTACTACCCGTGCACGTGATTTCCCACAAGTGTCTGCGGTGAGGACATCACCACAATGTAATACTTTCGTTTAAGTGCGAAAGCGTGTAGCAAATCTAATTCACAACTTCATTCCCAGAGTACAAGACTGATAACACATATGAATAACAAGTATCGGAATGAGTAATGATCATTAGCAGTTTCGAAAAGTAAGGTTAAAGTTTAAACAAAAGATCATTTAATTACATCCCCCAAATAGAAGCCAACAAAGGCCAATGTAAACAAAGTATAGACTCCCAAAAGAATGGTTCTCCACAACCAAAAATATTACGCAACTCAGACAGCCGAATGTCTAGACAACATCATCGGCATGCCACTCCACTAAACGCTACGATTCGCTAACCACCTCCTCATGCTCCTCCTCGGGGAAACCGATGACTGGACCTGAGTACCAAAAAGTGGGTCAAACACGACGGTTTCGCAGGTGGGTGAAAATGTATAACAATAAAACGATAATTTTAAATCTGTTTAAAAATAACTTTCATAAAAGAAATGAACCATTTAATGAAAAACATATATACAGTATAAAACATGTAAAGGTAACCAAGGAATCTGGAAATAAGAAAGAAGGCAACCACACAAAGCTAAATCCTCTATCACCGAAGTAACAAGAGCATATCAGGGCGTTGATCTCAGTCACGCGAGGTGAGGAGATTCAACGAAATATACATATACATATAATATATGGGACATGACCACGGTAGCGAGCCGGGCATCAGGAACCACGGTAGCCATCCGGGGATCAAGACAAAACCACGGTAATAACCGAGTAGCGGGATCCAAACTGCAGCTGGCGGGACAAGAGGGGGATCTCCAAGTCGGTGGATCAAACCGGCAAGGTTATCCAAGCTTAGTGGTGCGGACTCATAGGTCAAATAACAGAAATCAAGACATGAATAAAATATATCAAGTGCAAGTATGTAACTGGGTAAGACGAGGGTGCTCAAGGCACAAGTATCCTTTCAATATCAAGTAATGCACATCGGGACTAGTAAAATGCTACAAATATAAATTTCAGTGCTTTCGGGAATGATAAATCATGAATATTTGGAAATGTATATCAAAATTCGGGAACAATGAAAACATCATTGAACTTTCGAAATTGCGGGACAAGTGTTGGGGTTCAAGACTAGTTCAAGGTGAATAGGGGTCCCATATGTCGATTCCATATAGACTTGGTACTCTTGAGTTTGGAGACTTTCCAGGCACCTTATACACCTTAGGAATTTCAAAACTTTCGATGAATCTTCGTAATGTGGATTCTTTCGCAAACGGGCTTCATACATTGCCTCATAACTCCTCCAATACAAATGGATTTCATTAATAACCTCTCCCAAACGTTACATCATGGAGGTAAAGTTCTAAAAAGCTCTTTACCCCTTTCTGAATCTCCTTTCGTGCTCCAAAAATGGTCCATGCCCGAGAGGGGGTGTCACGACCCCAAAACAAAAGTAATAATGAAAGGCTCTTTAAAACATGCCCTTCGCCATTAGTATCACAAGGATTCATTTATACCACAATAAGTAATAATGAAAGGCTATAAATGCAATGTTTCCAAGAGTCAAACAATCCACAAGACTTATTCATGAGCATTTATTTCAAATCAATGCAAGTCAAGAGTGACAAAAGTAGAATAACAAAATCAACACACTTCTCATAAAGCCATTTAATGCTCAAAATATCAAATCATCCACTTGCCTTGGGTCTCTAATTAAGAAATCAAGCTCCTAATCACACTCTTCCAAGCCAAGAACAAAAGCTACACAAAAACCCCCAAATACAAACCGTAATGGGTCAAAACAAGGAACAAGAAGAAGAAAGCTTGCAGTCATGAGAATGGGGCTTCTCAAAGGCTAGAAGAACACATATCTAGAAGATTGGAGAAGGACCTTACTTGTAGAGTCTTCAAAAACACTTAGCTAGCTCAAAGAGGATCTAGGGATGGGAGGTTTCCTTCACAATGGAATCAAGAGAGAGCTCTAGAAGTGAGGTATGAGATGAAGGCAAGCATTACTCCATTGGTAAAAGTTTGGTGGTGGATTGGGAGATGGAAGAGCAAGAAGGAGAAGAGAAAGGAGAAACCCCAGGTTGGAGTTCAATCTTTTGTGCTGGAGAAGGGAAAAGAGAAGGAGAGTTCTCATTTTATAGCAAATGAGATGGGCTCCACCACTAGAAATCTTTGTAGGTTGAAATCACGGCTTACGGGATCTCGGATGAGTTCGCCGAAGAAGGGAAAAATGATCATCAAAATATTTAGTTTCCAACAAGTATACATTTTCAGGGTTTCGGGAATATCAAATTTTGGGTACAGATTTACTATAAAAATATTGTTTTGCCCCTGATATTAGAAAAGTCGGGTTTTAGGGTTCCGAACGGGCACGGGATCAACATGGGAATCGTAGGGATTAACGGGATGAGTAAAATGGAATTAAAATACAAATATTGGGATTTTGAAAAATCCCCAAATTACACGTAAAGTCACAAAAAGGAACCCTGAGAGGGTTCCACTAACCACAAAGGCACTCAAAATTCCCCAAAGCTATATCAAAAGCTATTATATTCCCAATTTAACCAAAATTCGCTAATCACGCTTAGAACTAACACATGACTTAATTAGTACTAATCGAGGTCACTTGGGTTGAGGCTTACGTCCTCCACCCCTTAGGGTATTTGGTCCTCCAAATGAAACATAAAACTCACCTCAGGTAGTAGGTGAGGATATTTGTTTTGTAATTGATCTCGTAGCTCCCACGTTGCTTCTTCCGGTCCATGATTCTCCCAAAGTACTTTTACCCAATGAATAGTCTGTGTCCTCAACTCTTGTTCCTTCATGTTGATGATCTGAAGAGGCTTCTCAACATTAGTGGCATCTTCTCATTTCCAAAGGTTCATGACGGAGTACATACGAAGTGTCGGGGACGTACTTTTTCTACATTGACACATGGAAGACGTTATGGACACCAGAAAGCTCGGGTGGTAAGGCTAATCTATAAGCCACATCACCAATATTACTCATGATGTCATAGGGTCCAATGTATCTTCTGGATAGCTTGGCTTTCTGTCTAAATCTCAAAGTTCCCCTAGTAGGTGATACCTTAAAAAAACCTTGTCCCCTTCTTTGAAGTGTAGATCCCTTCTGCGAGAGTCTGCGTAGCTTTTCTGTCTACTCCGGACTACTTTCAGACGTTTTTTAATCAACTTTACTTTGTCGCTGGTTTCAATCACCATGGTTGGTCCATGGAAACTGTGGGTGCCAACTTCCTACCAACAAACAGGTGTCCTACATCTTCTGCCATACAAAGCTTCGAAAGGGGTCATTCCAATGCTCAAATGGTAACTGTTGTTGTAAGCGAACTCACACAACGGTGGGTTTCATCCCATTGAGTCTTAGAATCGAACACACAAGCACAGAGCATATCCTCAAGGGTCTGAATTGTCCTCTTTGATTGGCCATTTCTCTGAGGGTGGTAAGCTGTGCTGAACTGTAACTTCATACCCATAGACTCATGTAGTGTCTTCCAGAATCTCGAAATGAATCTACTCTCTCTGTCAGACGTGATAGAAACTGGCTGTTCATGTCTACTGACGATCTCATTGACAAAGAATTCCGCCAAGGGTGACATGCATCTTCTTCCTTGTCCTTAGGAATGAAGTGAGCATATTTGGTGAGACGGTCTACAATGACCCAAATTGCATCGGTGCCTTTGCTGGTTCTCGGTATCCCCTAAATAAAATCCATGGTAATGTGCTCCCATTTCCATTCCGGAATCTCTAACGGTTGTAATAACCCTGGAGGCTTTTGATGCTCTGCCTTTATCAACTAAAAAGTCATACACCGGGAGACAAATGATGCAATTTCCCTCTTCATGTTGTTCCACCAAAATATGCCCTTCAAGTTCTGATACATGTTCGTACTACTTGTGTAACGCCCCACCCTACACGCATGCATGATATTGTCCGCTTTAGCTCATGGGCTACTTGACCAGAGGACCTGGCCCAAGCGCATCCAATCTTGCCTCACAGTTTTGCTTCTGATGGGCCTCAACCCATCAGAAGGCCTCATGTAAAGTAAGGGTGTTGGCTCTACATATAACCCCATTCACTTTCCTCTCTATAGTTGATGTGGGACTCCAGGGCGTCACAATCTACCCCCCTTAAGGCTGCACGTCCCTGTGCAGTAGCCTGCCAGTCCCTGTAGCCTGCCAGCCCTCTTGGCCCGCCCACATGGAGACCCGCCCACTTGCACCAGACCACGGCAGGGAACCCACACTCGAACTAGTCGAGAGTCGGCTCTGATACCATTTGTAACGCCCCACCCTTCGCACATGCATGATATTGTCTGCTTTAGCTCATGGGCTACTCGACCAAAGGACCTGGCCCAAGCGCATCCAATCTTGCGTCACGGTTTTGCTTCTGATGGGCCTCAACCCATCAAAAGGCCTCATGCAAAGTAAGGGTGTAAGCTCTACATATAACCCCATTCACTTTCCTCTCCTCTCTATAGTCGATGTGGGACTCTGGGGCGTCACAATCCAGCCCCCTTAAGGCTGCATGTCCCTGTGCAGTAGCCTGCCAGTCTCTGTAGCCTGCCAGCCCTCTTAGCCCGCCCACATGGAGACCCGCCCACATGCACCAGACCACGGCAGGGGACCCACACTCGAACTAGTCGAGAGTCATCTCTGATACCATTTGTAACGCCCCACCCTACACGCATGCATGATATTGTCTGCTTTAGCTCATGGGCTACTTGACCAGAGGACCTGGCCCAAGCGCATCCAATCTTGCCTCACGGTTTTGCTTCTGATGGGCCTCAACCCATCAGAAAGCCTCATGCAAAGTAAGGGTGTTGGCTCTACATATAACCCCATTCACTTTCCTCTCTATAGTTGATGTGGGACTCCGGGGCATCACAATCTGATACCATTTGTAACGTCCCACCCTACACGCATGTATGATATTGTCCGCTTTAGCTCATGGGCTACTTGACCAGAGGACCTGGCCCAAGCGCATCCAATCTTACCTCACGGTTTTGCTTCTGATGGGCCTCAACCCATCAGAAGGCCTCATGCAAAGTAAGGGTGTTGGCTCTACATATAACCCCATTCACTTTCCTCTCTATTGTTGATGTGGGACTCCGGGGCATCACAATCCACCCCCTTAAGGCTGCACGTCCCTGTGCAGTAGCCTGCCAGTCCCTGTAGCCTGCCAGCCCTCTTGGCCCGCCCACATGGAGACCCGCCCACTTGTACCAGACCACAGCAGGGGACCCACACTCTAACTAGTCGAGAGTCGGCTCTGATACCATTTGTAACGCCCCACCCTTCACACATGCATGATATTGTCCGCTTTAGCTCATGGGCTACTTGACCAGAGGACCTGGCCCAAGCGCATCCAATCTTGCCTCACGGTTTTGCTTCTGATGGGCCTCAACCCATCAAAAGGCATCATGCAAAGTAAGGGTGTAAGCTCTACATATAACCCCATTCACTTTCCTCTCCTCTCTATAGTCGATGTGGGACTCCGGGGCGTCACAGCCTGGGTGCATGGAATACTTCATACTATGAGCATCGGTCATGATGTCATTCCTCAAGTCTTCAATGTTAGGCACACACAGATGGTCACAGTAGTATATAACTCCATCCACAATATGAAAGTCAAGACACTCTGCTATATGTTCTGAAATCTTGGCCAACCCTGGATCTTGCTTCTGGCTATCTTGATCTTCTGAATGAAAGAAGGTTCAGACACTAACATGTTGGCTAACATCACTCCCTTCTTCAGTGGCTGTAGATCTATTCTCAACTCTTCGAGCTGTTCAAAGATGCAAGTGCCACTTAGATTTGCCAAGCCTACTGATTTTCTGCTCAAGGCATCGGCAACTACATTTGCTTTTCCTAGGTGATACTTGATTGGGAAATCATAATCCTTGATGTATTTCATCCATCTCCTCTGTCTCATGTTCAGTTCCTTCCGAGAAAACAAGTACTGTAGATTGTGGTGATCGGACTGAACTTCGAACTTCTTTCCATAGGGGTAATGTCTCCACATTTTCAATGCAAAGACGACTGCTCCTAATTCAAGATCATGGGTTGCATAATTCTTCTCGTGGTCTTTCAATTGCCGGGATCTATAAGCAACCACTTTCCCATCTTGCATCAATAAACATCCAAGTCCAACATTCGAAGCATCGGTAAAGATGGTGAAACTGCCGCTTTCGAATGGTAGGGTAAAGACTGGTGCTGTAGTCAACCCCTTTTTCAGCTCTTGAAAACTCACTTCACACTGATCTGTCCACACATACGACACATTTTTCCTTGTCAACTTCGTCAATGGTGACGCAATCGACGAGAATCCTTACATAAACCTCCGGTAATATCCTGCTAATCCCAGAAAACTTTTGATTTCTTACACATTCTTCGGTCTTTCCCACTTCACTACTGCCTTAATCTTGGATGGATCTACTGACAATCCTTCTTTAGAGATGATGTGTCCCAAAAATGCTACTTGTTCGAGCCAAAATTCGCACTTGTTAAGCTTTGTATACAGCTGGTTTTCTCTCAAAAGTTGTAGTGCTATCCTCAAGTGTTCTTCGTGTTCTTCCTTGGTCTTGAAATACACCAAAATGTCATCAATAAACACCACTACAAATTGATCCAGATACTGTGCAAATATCTTGTTCATCAATGCCATGAATTGGTTAGCCCAAATGGCATCACTAAGAACTCATAGTGGACATATCTCGTCGGAAAGGCTATTTTCGTCGCATCCGATTCTCTGACTCTCAGTTGATGATAACCGGATCTCAAATCAATCTTTGAAAAATATGAAGCACCTTGTAATTGATCAAATAGTTCATCTATCCTTGGCAATGGATATTTGTTTTTTATGGTCACTTGGTTCAACCTTCGGTAATCAATGCACATCCTCATGGAACCATCTTTCCTCTTCACAAACAAAACTAGAGCTCCCCACGGCGAAATGTCAGGTCTTACAAAACCTTTGTCCAACAATTCTTGTAATTGTGTCTTCAATTCTCCCAATTCCGCCGGAGCCATCCGATATGGTGCAATAGATATCGGAGCGGTCCCTGGTAATAACTCAATAGTGAAATCGATTTCTCTTATGGGTGGTAATCCTGGAATCTACTCCGGGAACACATTCGGGAATTCTTAAACAATAGGGATCTCCTCCACCCCTTAGGACCGTTTATCCTCAGTGATAAACGCCAAATAGGCTTCACATCCACTTTTCAAAAGTCTATCAGCCTTCAACGCTGAGACAAATCGTACACGAGGATTCCTCCTCTCTCCCTAAAACAACACTCCTGTCGGTGTCTCATCTAATTTGAATGTGAGGGTCATATGGAAACAATCCATTATGGCATGGTACCCTGCCAACCAATCCCTCCCCGGGATGACGTCGAAATCATGCATCTCCAACAGAATAAGGTCTGCGGGTAATATAACTTCTCCTATCAGAACTGTGCAACTAAAAGATTCTATAAATAACTTGTTTACCTACTGGGATTGCCACGGTCAAAATAGTCAAGTTCCCTAGAATGCACATCTATCAGCTCAAAAAATGCATGGATAAAACCGAGTGTGTAGAGCCAGGGTCAAATAAAATCTTAGCTTTTATACCACAAACGAGGAGTGTACCTTCCACTACATTTCCCACTGCTTCTGCATCAGCTCTATTGACCGCATAAACTTGTCCTTGCTGTTGTGGCCTGATAGGAGCCTACTGCTGCCTGCCCTGAAGGACATTTCTATTTTGTTGCGGTGGACGCTGATTTTGATGTTGTTCTTACTGTCGGACTTGCTACTGCTGTTAAGGTCTATATTGTTGCAGTGGTGCCTATTGCTAAAGTGGCCTTGCCTGATTTTGGACAACCATTACATTTTGTGGTGGTGCTGGATGTTGTCCTGCTGTTATTGATTCTGCCTGTTCTGTCTTGGACAATCCCTCATCTGATGGTTCATCAAACCACATCTAAAGCATGCTCCTGAAAAAGTACAACACTGCTACTCTCATGATTCTTCCCACAGTGAATACAAACTGTCTGATTTTGAGCATTTTGTTCTGGCCTATACCTTTTGTGCTGCTGGTTCCTCTGCTGGTAGTTCTGTTGATGAGCTTGTCCTTTTCCTTGAACTCTGAGGATTTTGAGGTAAAAGTTCTCAAACTTGTAGGCTCTCTTAACCACCTCTTTGAAGGTTAAAGGTGGCGCTACTCTCATTGCATCTCTCTCAATGATGGGATTCAATCCTTCAAGGAATTTAGGAATCTTCTTCTCAACCGTGTCCACTAACTCTAGGGCATATCTTGACAACCTTTCAAACTTCGTGAGGTATTCGAGAACCGTCATATTCCCTTGTACAAGTTGCTAGAATTTCACTGCCTTTTGTCTCCTGACGTGAATGGGTACATATTTGTCCCTAAACTGATTCTTGAAGGTTACCCAAGCCATTGCATCTGCCATAGTTCTGTACTCATCTTTGACTGTCTTCCACCAAATATCAGCTAACCCGGTAAAGAGTGATCTGCAAGTTTTACTTTTTCAGCCACCGTGCATTGGAAGACTTCAAAGATGTTCTCAGTATGCTCTAACCGATCGTCTGCAGTCAGAGGATCTTCTGTCCCAACAAAATCTTTTAGACCCCTTCTCGAAAACCGTTCAAATAAGGCATTCGGGTCATGTTCCCTCTGGTTGATGACAATTGCGGGTTGAGGTTGAATCAGTTCAGGTCTCCTTTGTAACACCTCTAACAACTACCTATGCATCTCTACCAATTCTTTGGTATGGTCTTAATCTTTCTTTAGCATCTGCTCTTGCAATCTCGCTTGGTTTTCATTTGCCTAACGCTGCTGATCAAGCATGGTTTGCATCATTTGTTGAAACTGGTTTTCCATTGTGTTTTCCACAATATCTTCCTCAACTGGTCATGTATGTTCACTGTTACTCGCTGTGGGATTGCTGTTTATCGGTCTCTTGCGAGGTGGCATAGTGTTGCAAAACAAGTTGTTAGCACATAATACTCAAATAAAGGGTCACACATTGCTCATGCGATTCTAGCTAACGAAAAATCTAATGAATCCTCACCACGTCCTTAGGACTTCTAGTTTCTTTTAATTGCTTGAAACAAGTCTTGCTCTGATACTAGTCTGTCGCGACCCCGAACCGAGACCGCGGGCCTCTTCTTGGATCGGGACTCATAATTGATGGTAGATGATATAAATGATACAAATGAATGAATGGTTGATGCCATAGAACATACAATGCGTACACGAGTCAAATAGATACAACCCATGCACGTAATTTCCCACAGGAGTCCGCGGTGAGGATATCACCACAATAGTAGGCCCCCTTATAGGTAGATCAGTTCCTTGTAATGTCATCTACCCTAGATGTAGTGTTCAGATTGGAGAAGTTCAGCTGACCGCCAGTTTGATCATCTTACCAATGTCGGAGTTTGATGTGATACTTGCTATGAATTGGTTAGCAGCGAATCGAGCGGTGTTAGATTGTTTTAATAAAACTGTGAAGTTGCAGAGTGTAGACCGTAGTGTTGAATTTGTTGGTGCTGAGAAGCCCATCTCCACTCGGTTAATTTTAGCACTGAAGGTAGAACGGTTGATGAGGAACGGTTGCGAAGGCTTTATCGCTTTTATTGTGGAAGACAAAGTGTCCAAGACTGTTGATGAAATTCCAGTGGTGCGAGAATTCCCAGATTTGTTTCCGGATGAGATCCTTGGTTTGCCACCTGTTTGTGAGTTGGATTTCACGATAAAATTACAACGAAGTACAACACCTATTTCGAAGGCCTCGTATAGGATGGCTCCAGCAAAATTAAAGGAGTTGAAGACTCAGATAGAAGATCTGTTGGACAAAAGGTTTCATTAGACCTAGTGTTTCACCGTGGGGAGCTCCAGTGATATTTGTGAAGAAGAAGGACGGGACAATGAGGATGTGCATAGATTACAGACAGTTGAATCAAGTGACTGTTAAGAATAAGTACCCGTTACCGAGGATTGATGAGCTATTTGATCAATTGCAGGGAGCTCAATTCTTTTCGAAGATAGATCTGCGTTCTGGTTATCATCAGCTACGAGTCAGGAAGGAGGATGTTCCTAAGACTGCATTTCGGACAAGATGTGGCCATTTTGAGTTTCTTGTGATGCCTTTCGGGTTGACGAACGCACCGGCAGTTTTTATGGCATTGATGAATAAGGTGTTTGCCCCTTTCCTGGATCGATTTGTGGTCATCTTCATAGATGATGTGTTGGTATATTCGAAGACTAAAGAGGAACATGCGCATCACTTGAGAACATCTTTACAGCTTTTGAAGGATAACCAATTGTATGCTAAGTTGGGCAAATGTGAGTTTTGGTTGGAGCAAGTGGCATTTTTGGGCCACATTATTTCTAAGGATGGACTAACAGTGGATCCCAAGAAGATAGTAGTAGTTGTTAATTGGGGTAGTCCACGGAATGTAGCGGAGGTTCGCAGTTTTCTTGGACTTGCAGGTTACTACAAGAGGTTTATGAAAAGGTTTTCTACCATAGCCTCTCCACTCACTAAGTTGACGAGAAAGGACATTCCGTTTGTATGGACTAAAGAATGTGAGAAGAGTTTCCAAGAGTTGAAGACCTGGTTGACTACAGCACCCATACTTGCTTTACCCTCAAGAAGTGGAGGATTTGTGGTTTACACAGATGCTTCAGGGATTGGTTTGGGTTGTGTTCTCATGCAGAATGACAAGGTGATAGCCTATGGATCGAGACAGTTAAAGGATCATGAGAAGAAGTATGCCACGCATGACTTGGAGCTAGCAGTAGTGGTTTTTGCATTGAAATTGTGGAGGCATTATTTGTGTGGAGAAAGATTTGAGGTGCATACAGATCACAAGAGCTTACAATACGTATTTATACAGGACGATTTGAATAACAAACAACGGAGGTGGATGGAATACATAAAGGACTATGATTTCCCGATCAAGTACCATCCTGGGAAGGTGAATGTGGTAGTAGATGCTCTTAGTAGGAAAGCAGCATTCAGTCGATGTGTAATGCCTGAATGGAGATGGATGGAGCAGCTCAGAGATATGGATGTGGAAGTACGGCCAGTCAATGAGAAAGTCCTAGTTGCTACTATGGAAGTTTGGGAGCCTATTATGGAAGTTTGGGAGCCCGAGATAGTTAACAGGATCAAGGTAGCCCAAAAGGACGATCCAGAGCTGCAGAGAATCATTGAGCATGTTAACGACAATCCAGAGTTCAGATTGATTGATGGAGTACTATACTGCAAGGATAGGTTGTGTGTGCCAGATGTTCAAGACATTAAGTCAGAGTTGATGACTGATGCGCACCACACCAGATACTCT
The DNA here is from genome assembly GCA_028538565.1 of Umbellularia californica. Classification (NCBI taxonomy): domain Eukaryota; kingdom Viridiplantae; phylum Streptophyta; class Magnoliopsida; order Laurales; family Lauraceae; genus Umbellularia; species Umbellularia californica. The sequence continues at coordinate 32,673,301 of JAPQWN010000005.1, read as the reverse complement.
ATTCACCCGGGGAGCACCAAGATATATCAGAATTTGAAGAATCACTATTGGTGGGTGAAAATGAAGAAAGAAATTGCAGAATTCGTTTCTAGGTGTATGACTTGCCAACATATCAAAGCAGAGCACAAGAAGCCTCCTGGTTTGTTTCACCCGTTGGAGATTACACAATGGAAATTGGAGCATATCACCACGGATTTTGTGTTAAGGTTGCAAAACACCAGGAAGGGCAATGATGTTATTTGGGTGATTGTGGACAGATTGACTAAGTCAGCGCATTTCCTAACATTTAAGACTGGTCAGTTTATGGATAAGATGACTAAGATGTACTGGGACAATATAGTCAAGTTGCATGGAGCGCCTAAGTCCATAGTTTTCGATCGAGACACTAAGTTTGTTTCTCGGTTTTGGTCTACTTTTCAGTCATCTATGGGTACTCAGTTGAAGTTTAGTACAACTTATCACCCTCAGACAGATGGACAAACAGTTGGGTTTAGATCTTCCACAAGGTCCGCAACCTTACTGGGTTGGTTGGGCCCCATAGTAGGCTCATTGACCCATTTATTTAGTTATTATTATAATTATTTATATTTTAGATATTTAAGTGGGTTTAGATCTTGAGCGAGTTTTATCTAATGTTAGATTAGTGTATGCGAAGTTTCGTGCGATTCCGAGTGCGTTTGACCCTAATAGGGGGTAGTTTGCAATTTAGGGAAAATTGAGTGTTTTTCCGAAAATTCCAATTGCCGTAATTTTTTTTTTTTTGGTTCGTTGGAAAGGTCTCGTCGCGCTGATCATTTTTGTCTCTTGGCTCATCACGATCCGACGATTACAAACCCTTCAAGTGGTCCATTTCTTCACCGGACCCACTTAAGGGTAAATCAGTCTTTTTCCTTTCCCTCTCTTCTTAAACAGAGATTAACCCCAGTTCTTTAATCATCTCTGCAACGAACGAAAGCTACAGCAGCCCTCATTCTTCCTCTTCGTCTTCTCAAGCCCAGAACTCCCTCAGGAAGAGATTACCTCGAAGATCCGGACTACTCACTTTCATCTTTTCAATCTCCTCTCTCCATTCATCTTATTTTGGTAAGGTTTCTCTTAACCTCATCTTTTCAATCACCTTCTCTTTTGGTTAGATTTAGGTAGTTCATGATCTTTTTCCTTCCCTTCCTTTTTCTTTGCATGTTAGATTGCTTTTGAGCGGGTTAGATCGGTGGTTTCCGCGGTAGAAGGTTTCTCCTCAAGTTTTTCCCAATTTCCAATCTTCTTCTTGGTTGAGGCAAGTAGATTTGCATTATATAATTTACCATGTGTGTATTTTCCTTATTGATTGGCTATGTTTTCTTGTTAGATTACCTTAATTCCAAGCCTGTTTTATTATTGATTGGGATTAATATGCTAGATTGGGTTTTTGAGGGTTTTGGGTTAAATAAAATATTGTAATTGGTAATTATAAGTTGTGTTTAATTTGTTGGAGATGATGGAAATGATGAATGTGATGATTGGGGAGCATGGTGGCTCATTTTATGCAGGTTAGCCAGGGATTGGCAGGAGGAAAAAGGGAGAACAAAACCCTTTTTCGGGGTTCAGGACGCAGTACCGATCAATCGGATGAATTGTTAACTGAGACTAGTTTCAGTCCGATCGATCGCATCTTTCTTTCCGATCAATCGAATCTTTTCTGTCCGATCGATCACATCTTTTTGTCCGATCGATCAGAGGGTACTAGTTTGCAGAACTTGTCAACTTTGGAGACGGATAACTTTTAATCCGCCCATTGGATTTCTACGTGTAATATATCGTTGGAAAGCTCTCGAGATGTAGAATCCAATGGTTCTAGTTTCATCACGATCGGAGATCGAGAAGTGATGTAAATACTCAAATTAGTGATTCAGTTCATGTTTTATTGGAAATGAGACTAGTAACTTAGGTTTGGGCCTTAGATGTTGGAAACCATGAACCTACTCTCACTTAACCACTAATGGGATTAAAATCGTAGCACATATCTTGGTGTGCTTCGATGGGTTGTCTAGGTATTCATGTATTACACATGGTTTAACCGAATGCGTATGGAATTATTCCAATAGATGCTTAACATGATTTTACACCAAGGAATTTTCTAGAAGTATCATTGATCCAATTTCCACACGTACTCCGCGAGAACATGTGGGATACAGGGATGACACCACTTGCTTAGGTTGGATTGTAATTCCTCATTGACGTGTGAATTTTATCCGTTGATATTATTCCTTGTATACTCTCTTGGCATAAAACACCTAACTAAGTACGAAACATGAATTCTTGTAGAACTAGGATATGGACCTGACTTAGAGTGTATCGTAGGAACCGTGTGTCATGTATTGATAAACGGGTCTAGCTAGTATGGAAGGGATTATCAGGTGTTTGACTTGTCTTGTATTGTCTTTGAATAAGATAATCCCTATGATCATATCGTGTGCATTGAGCTAGCTAGACTTGCTTGTCTTGATCTATTCTCGTGTCAACACCACTTTGTTTTATTGTATATCATGGCCATATGCAGTTGGGGTTTTCTGATGGGCCGGTTACTCGGACATCGGGGTGGGCAGTCGGCTTTGGACGGCGTCCATGGCGTTGAATAGCTGGGAGCGGGCTAGGACCGTGCTGCTATTCCCAGGACCGGGAGCTAGGATCCCACTGGAGCCGGACTTTGGTATCAGTAGTCTGGTCTGGATTGTTACTGATATCCCGGGAGGTGGCTTGGACATCCTTGGAGTCTCCCTCTTGTTTCTTGCATTGCATTGTTTGGATAGTGGTTATTGCTAGATGATATTAGGATTTCTGTCATTGTCTCATACTATTATTATTCATGCTTTATGCCTAGCTCTATTTTCCTCGTATTCTCATGATATTACACTTGTCATTATTCTATACTTGATGCATGCCATGCCAGATTATACTTTGCTTATCTATTGCTCAACATGTCGTTGACTCTGTTCCTTGGTGTGCAGATACCCCAGGTAACTACTACTATGAGGAGCAGGCAAGTGAGGAGATCCCAAAGGATCTCCAAATAGCTGAGGAGGAACGGGAGTGGCGTGCCGATGACGTAGAGTAGCGTCATCGATCCTAGCACGAGAGAGATTCATGGGGACTGCATTTATATTTTGTTAATTCTTTCTTCAGTTCTCGTTGGACCTTCCACTTTATTGACATCATTCTATTGTTTTTAATGGCCTTGATTATTGGGTTGGCCATTGTAATAATTTAATACTTTGAGTAGTTTTATTTTTTTATTCCTTTGAAACTTAACATTTAATGAGATTCATCAATCCATTGTTGATATTCCATGTGCCTAAGATTGTATGAATTCCGAAATTCTTATTATACTTGAGGCTTGAAATATTATATCCTCATAGCGGACCTACGATCCTTGGGCCTAAAGGACAAAATTTTTAATTAGTCCTAAATTTCACTCCTTGGATCCAGTTATTTCTCTAATCGGGTTCGGGGGCATGATAGTAATACTTTCGTTTAAGTGCGGAAGCGTGTAGTAAATCTAATTCACAACTTCATTCCCAAAGTACAAGACTGATAACACATATGAATAACAAGTATTAGAATGAGCAATGATCATTAGCACTTTCCAAAAGTGAGGTTAAAGTTTAAACAAAAGATCATCTGATTACATCCCCTAAATAGAAGCCAACAAAGGCCAATGTAAACAAAGTATAGACTCGCAAAAGAATGGTTATCCACAACTCAAAATATTACGCAACTCAGGTAGCCGAATGTCTAGACGACATCATCGGCATGCCACTCCATTAAACGCTGCGGTTCGCCGACCGCCTCCTCATGCTCCTCTTCGGGGAACCCGACGACTGGACCTGACTACCAAAAAGTAGGACAAACACGACGGTTTGGCAAGTAGGTGAAAAGGTATAACAATAAAACGATAATTGAATTTACCTTGGAAAACATTTAAATCTGTTTAAACAATAACTTTCATAAATGAAATGAACCATTTAATGAAAAACATATATGCAGTATAAAACATATAAAGGTAACCAAGGAATCGGGAAACAAGCAAGATGACAACCACACGAAGTTAAGTCCTCTATCACTAAAGTGACAAGAGCATATCCAATCATTCATCTCAGTCACGCTAGGTGAGGAGATTCAATGAAATATATTTATACATATAATATACAGGACATGACCGCAGTAGCGAGCCGGGCATTAGGAACCACGATAGCAATCTGGGGTATCAGGACAAGACCACTGTAATAATCAGGTAGCGGGATCCAAACTGCAACTGGTGGGATAAGAGGGTGATCTCCAAGTCGGTGGATCAAATCGGCAAGGTTATCCAAGCTTAGTGGTGCCGACTCATAGGTCAAATAATAGAAATCAAGACATGAATAAAATACATCAAGTGCAAGTATGTAACCGGGCAAGACGAGGGTGCTCAAGGCACAAGTATCCTTTCAATATCATGTAATGCACATCGGGACCAGTAAAATGCTACAAATACAAATTTCAGTGCTTTCAGGAATGATAAATCATGAATATTCGGAAATGTATATAAAAATTCGGGAACAATGAAAACATCATTGAACTTTCGAAATTACAGGACAAGTGTTGGGGTTCAAGACCAGTTCAACGTGAATAGGGGTCTCGTATGTTGATTCAATATAGACTTAGTACTCTTGAGTTTGTAGACATTTCGGGCTCCTTATATACCTTAGGAATTTCAAAACTTTCGATTAATCTTCGTAATGTGGATTCTTTCTCAAACGGGCTTCATACATTGCCTCATAACTCCTCCAATATAAACGGATTTCATTACTAACCTTTTCCAAACGTTACATCATGGAGGTAAAGTTCTAAACAACTCTTTCCCCCTCTCTAAGTCTCCTTTCGTGCTCCAAAAATGGTCCATACCCAAGAGGGGGTGCGCTCGAGCTGACCTGGGTTGTGCAGGATTGCCGGCAAACAGAACATCTGCGCGCTCGAGCGGTCAAACGCCCGCTCGAACGGACAGCTTGCATGCTCGAGCGGACCTCTGGCCGCTCGAGCGGGAAGTCATTCTGCTGCCCAAGCTATAGTCAGATTGATTGTGCGCTCGAGTGGCCTGATGTCCGCTCGAGCGAGCAGTCAAATCCTGCTGCTCGAAAAGGGCCATCCTGACCTTCTTCTCCTTCTCCTCCAATACATTTTTCCTTCAACAAAGCCTCCTTGCCTCCCAAAAACAACCATCAAAACTTCAACAAACATCTAAATCCAAACATCTTCTTCTCAATCACATTCAACCACAAAAGAGGAGAGAAAGTCCACAATCACAAGGATTCATTTATACCACAATAAGTAATAATGAAAGGCTATAAATGCAATGTTTCCAAAAGTTTAACAATCCACAAGACTTATTCATGCGCATTTATTTCAAATCAATGCAAGTCAAGAGTGAAAAAGTAGAATAACAAAATCAACACATTTCTCATAAAGTTATTTAATGCTCAAAATATCAAATCATCCACTTGCCTTGGGTCTCTAATCAAGAAATCAAGCTCCTAATCACACTCTTCCAAGCCAAGAACAAAAGTTGCACAAAAACCCCAAAATACAAACCCTAATGGGTCAGACCAAGGAACAAAAAGAAGAAAGCTTGCAATAATGAGAATGGGGCTTCTCAGAGGCTAGAAGAACACATATCTAGAAGATTGGAGAAGGAACTTACTTGTAGAGTCTTCAAAAACACTAAGCTAGCTCAAAGAGGGTCTTGGGATGGGAGGTTTCCTTCACAATGGCATCAAAAGAGAGCTCTAAAAGTGAGGAATGAGATGATGAGAAGCATTACTCCATTGGCAAAATTTTGGTAGTGGATTGGGAGATGGAAGAGCAAGAAGGAGAAGAGAAAGGAGAAACCCTAGCTTGGAGTTCAAGCTTTTGTGCTGGAAAAGAGAAAAGAGAATGAGAGTTCTCCTTTTATAGCAAATGAGATGGGCTCCACCACCTGAAATCTTTGTGGGCTGAAATCATGGCTTTCGGGATCTCGGAAGAGTTCGACAAAGAAGGGAAAAATGATAATCAAAATATCTAGTTTCCAAAAAGTATACATTTTGAGGGTTTCAGAAATATCAAATTTTGGGTACAGATTTAGTGTAAAAAGACTGTTTTGCCCCTGATATTAGAAAAGTCGGGTTTCAGTGTTCCGAACGGGTACGGGATCAACACGGGAATCGTAGGGGATTCACGAGATGAGTAAAACGGGATTGGAATACAAATATTGGAATTTCAAAAGATCCCCAAATTATACGCAAAATCACAAAAAGGAACCCCAAAGGGTTCCACTAACCACAAAGGCACTCAAAATTCCCCAAAGCTATATAAAAGCTATTCTATTCCCAACTTCACCAAAACTTGCTAATCACTCTTAGAACTAACACACGACTTATTTAGTACTAATCGAGGTCACGGGGTCGAGGTCATATAATCTCCACCCCTTAGGGCATTTGGTCCTCCAAAAGAAACATAAAACTCACTTCAGGTAGTAGGTGAGGATATTTCTTTTGTACTTGATCTCGTAGCTCCCATGTTGCTTCTTCCGCTCCATGATTCTCCTAAAGTACTTTTAGCTAATGAATAGTCAATGTCCTCGACTCTTGTTCCTTCGTGTTGATGATCTGAAGAGGCTTCTCAACATTAGTGGCATCTTCTCTGATTTCCAAAGGTTCTTGATGGAGTACATGCGAAGGGTCGGGGACGTACTTCTTCAACATTGACACATGGAAGACGTTATGGACATCGGAAAGCTCGGGTGGTAAGGCTAATCTATAAGCCACATCACCAATCTTACTCATGATGTCATAGTGTCCAATGTACCTTCTGGATAGCTTGCTTTTCTGTCCAAATCTCAAAGTTCCCCTAGTAAGTGATACCTTCAAGAAAACCTTGTCTCCTTCTTTGAAGTGTAGATCCCTTCAGCGAGAGTCTGCATAGCTTTTCTATCTACTCCGGGTTACTTTCAGATGTTCTTGAATCAACTTTACTTTATCGCTGGCTTTACTCACCATGGTTGGTCCATGGAAACTGCAGGTGCCAACTTCTTCCCAACAAGCAGGTGTCCTACACCTTCTGCCATACAAAGCTTCGAAAGGCACCATCTCAATGCTCGAATGGTAACTGTTGTTGTAAGCGAACTCACACAACGGTAGGGTCTCATCCCATTGAGTCTTAAAATCCAACACACAAGCACTGAGTATATTCTCAAGGGTCTGAATTGTCCTCTCTAACTGGCCATCTGTCTGAGGGTGGTAAGTCGTGCTGAACTATAACTTCGTACCCATAGACTCATGTAGTGTCTTCCAGAATCTCGAGACGCATCTGCTGTCTCTATCAGACATGATAGAAACTTGTTGTCCATGTCTACTGACGATCTCATTGACAAACAATTTCACCAAGGGTGACATGCATCTTCTTCCTTGTCCTCATAGGAATGAAGTGAGCTTATTTGGTGAGACGGTCTACAATGACCCAAATTGCATCATTACCTTTGATGGTTTTCGGTAGCCCCAAAATAAAATCCATGGTAATGTGCTCCCATTTCCATTCTGGGATCTATAATGGTTGTAATAACCCTGGAGGTTTCTGATGCTTTGCCTTTATCAACTGACAAGTCATACACCGGGAGACAAATGCTGCAATTTTCCTCTTCATATTGTTCCACCAAAATCTGCCCTTTAAGTTTCGATACATCTTCGTACTACCTGGGTGCATGGAATACTTCATACTATGAGCCTCGGTCATGATGTCATTCCTCAAGTCTTCAATGTTAGTGTTGACACCAAAAAAGTCAATATGTCTCCTCAACATCAAGAAGCCTCCTGAAGCTGCATCCTGCTAAAAATAGGCAAGGCTACTTCAAGCATCAGATTTTGTCAGAATTAGACAGAAACTGAGAGATCCTTCAAGACAACTAAAAGAGGGGTACACCTGAGGTTTCGGGTCATTCCGACATCGTTTGGCCCAACTTCACCGCTCCGACAACTAAACAAGCGCTCCCGGCGGCAACATCATCAAAGACACCAAAACTTTGATCAAAGCCTACGGATGACTCCAGAATGTCTCCAAAGGGCTCCATGCCAAATTTCAAGTCAAACCGACAACGTTTGACCCTCCATCATTGTTCGAGCAGCAAAATCAAGCCTCCCGGCAGCGGCAATCACCGAAGCCATCACTCATCAAACAAAATACATGAGTGGCTTCAACATGCTTCCAAAAGGCTGCACGTCCAATTTCAGGTCATTCCGACAACGTTTGACCAGGTTTCGTTGCTCCGAGAGAAAATCAAGCCTACCGACGGCGGAGCAACCCGGGACCATGACATCCAAAAAAGAGCCCATGGAACGTCTCAAAATGACTCCAATAGGCTCCCTGTCAAATTTCAGGTCAATCGGACATCGTTTGACCACATATCAAAGCTCGGCATTTTCCCCTCAGCAAAATCAAGTGAAGCATCGATGGGACCCCAAACGGCTTCAAAACTCAAATAAAAGCCCATGGTTGGTCCTATCCACTGCTCAAGAAGCTTCACCTCAATTTTCAGGTCATTCCGACATCGTTTGACCGAGTTTCGATGCTTGACGGAAAATCGGCTACAAAGTCTTCGGCTTTCCCGAAAAATAGGAAACTTTGAGCTCCGATTTCGCGAGGGTTCTCGTCAAGATTTCTCCAAGAAAATCAAGTCAATAATTGAGGAAAAATGTCAAGAAAAATACAGAAGAAAAAATGAACGAAAAAGACAAAAAAACGGCCGAAAACGACGCTCGGCGACCAAACGGGCCGAAGCCCTATGGTCGCCGGCGACCCTGGAAATCCGGGTCGCCGGATTTTCGCCAAATCGTCCGTTTTCCGATTCTTTTCGCATTTCGGGTGTTCTGGCCTCTGTGATTTTCTGAAAATCCAATGTTTGGTGCTTCAAAACATCCGATCTTCGTTGACATCTCGGATCCGCCGTCAAAAGCATGAAATCATCACCGATCGCCTCAAGATCGCCAACCGGCTGACCAAGAAAGTACACTTTCTGTCCGACCGACAGTGAAATCGACAAGACAGATGTCACCGGCCCACCAACGTCAATCAATGCCTGAAATTGCATCGCAATCCGACATCAAATAGTGCGTGGATCCACCCGTGATGATCGCAAGAAGAATCTCAAAAGGCGCAGCATGGCCCGCGACTGTTCACATGCCTTGGCAACCACTTAATGTCGTTAATTGACCCATTAAAGCAGTCATTAACTCATTATTTTGGACGGCCCAATCAGAACCAAGCATTTGGGAGTTACAAATCCAAGCAATCATGGCATTAAACCCATGAAACTCCCATCATCATGAAGCATAAAGGTGATTAAATGCCCACTACCTTCATCGGCCAATCACAAGCCTTGAAAAAGGAGTTACAAAATCAACTTGTAACTCTTCATCAATTCTTTCATCATGGCCATCAATGCCAATAAGCACCTCATGGCTACCAAAAGCATATAAAAGGAGGTCCATTCCAAGAAGAAAGCATGATGAAAAGAGATCCCAAGTGCAAGCTCTGAAAATTCAGAAAATCCAAGAGAGAGACGAAGTTCTGCTACTTTGCTCCCGAAAGCACCACAAGGTGATCAACGTCCCTTGGGGGGCCACCCCCCCAAGGTCACCTCCTTCTCCAACATGGCCTAAACGCGGCTTTTTAGCCCGTTTACTTGGTTTTTTATTGGATATAGGACCTTCTCTTGGTCCTTGTCCTTTAAAAAACCGAGGTTAGGAGCCAAGCCAAAGAATCAAAGCATCACATGTTCTCATTTGAAGGACGATGGCGAAGCCCATACATGACTTGCGACCGTCGATCTCAACGTGTCCCCATAATCTCCTGAGAAGTTAGATCCCTTTTCTTCATTTTCTATTGTAGTTTGTATTTCTTAAAGAGACAAAAAGAAATCACAATTCTTGTCTTTCATATTTGATGAGTTTTGTAAAAACGCCTTTCACGGCAAAATCGCCTTTCACGACAAACAAACAAAAACGCCTCTTACGGCATTCTAAAAACTTGTCTCTTTTCTTAATATTTATGCAATTTGAAAAGTTAGAAAAAAGGATTGATTTCCTTTCCACTTGCGAAGGTGAATCTCCAGATTATCACCATTCCAAATTCCAAGTAGAAAGTAAATCTGGCATACCCGTACAAAAATGTTGATGCCCGAGATTTTCCCTCCTCCGCCGAGACCCAGGTTAGCCCCCGGGGTGCGGAAGGAGAGGACGAAAGATTCCTTTCGGGTCCATCAGTTAGGTACACAGACGGTCATGCTAGTATATAACTCCATCCACAATACGAAAGTCAGGACGCTCTGCTATATGTTCTGAAATCTTGGCCAACTCTGGATCTTGTAACTGGCTATCATTGATCTTCTGAATGAAAGAAGGTTCAGACACTGACATGTTGGCTAACATCACACCCAACTTCAGTGGTTGTAGATCTATTCTCAACTCTTCGAACTATTCAAAGATGCAAGTGCCACTTAGATTTGCCAAGCCTACTGATTTTCTGCTCAAGGCATCGGCAACTACATTTGCTTTTCCCGGGTGATACTTGATTGGAAAATCATAATCCTTGATATATTCCATCCATCTCCTTCGTCTCATGTTCAGTTCCTTCTGAGAAAACAATTACTGTAGATTGCTGTGATCGGAGTTGTGTGGAGTGTTTTCCCGAAACCGAGGCTACTCCTGACTTCAGTAACAGTACCAATCAGGAAATGCCTCAACTCCATCTATCCAGCATGGCAATGTGCCACTTGGCACTGAGGTAGAATTGGTCTCGGTAAGAGAAATGATCACCTCCCTCCGGGCTCAGCCTCGTGTGTCTCGGCACTAGTGTCCGACCTCAGGCCCGCCCGACCTCAGTGCCTTCTCCAATTCGGTCTCTTGGCCGAGGTGAACACTGAGTGTCCAATCCCCATTATGAGATGGGACAACCACATTGCAGAGCACCCTGACAGATAGGGTGGCCGCCAGCCATCGATAAGGGCTCTTTCCTATCAGATCACATCCGCATTTATGTGTGGGATTGAGGAAAGATCCGATGGGACAGAATCCTCACCTACCCCCACTCAGGATCCTAGGTATGGGCTGATGGAACAAGCTCTCTCACCTACCACTACAACAATATGCACTTTTGCCGGCGCTAAATAAGTGCTGGGAAAGGTCCATAAAACGCCAGGAAAAACTATTCTCAGCGATTTCTCTTGCGCTGGCAAGGCGCCAGCAAAGGTATGCCGCTAATACCATTTACCGGCGAAAAAGAGGTAGCGCCGGGAAAAATCTATACATTGTCGGCGTTTTATTTTGCCGGAAAAGGAGGTTTATTTCACCGGGCAAACTTTTATTTTTTCAATAATAAATTTTAAAAAACTTTTGCCGGCGTTTTTTTGTGCCGGGAAAGGATGTTTATTTTTCAAAGAAAACTTTTGCCGGTGTTATTTTTCGCCGGTAAAAGAGGTTTATTTTTTTAAGATTAAATTTAGAAAAACTTTTGCCGGTATTTTTTTGCGACGGGAAAAGATTTACAAATTACTAAAAAAAATTTTCAAATTTTTTTTGCCGACGTTTATCTCGTCGGGAATAATTTTTTTATTTATTTGATTTTGAATTTTCTTTTCCTATATAATCATCAGTTCATTACAACTTCCAACCTGTGTCACATGAATAAATTGAAATTGCTAATTCCATTATCCAAGACCAAATCTACTACTATACACGCCCAAGTTCCATTTCCATTCCAAAATCATCAAAAAATGAAATAAGAAAATTCATTCCACTTCATATTAATATTCAAACACCCTTTCAACATTGAAAGCACTTTACCATTACCATTACAAAATTAAAACAAATGCTAACATTCAAATGCCAATGAATAGTAATTTGAAACAATTGGTAAATATGGGTAGGCCAGATACCCATTCAAATTAGCCTTGTGATCCAGCATCTCATAGGCCTGAGAGAGAGAGAGAGAGAGAGAGAGAGAGAGAGAGAGAGAGAGAGAGAGAGAGAGAGACTTGGATGTTTGTCGGTTTGTCCACCTTGAGCTCCACCAAGAGGTTGGTGAATCACTATCCTAGAATTAGGTAAGCTATATTGTTTTCCTGCATTGATTTGGATGATAAGATTTATTTTCATTAATATATGAAATTAGTTAAAAAGATGGAAACACTTGGCTTCTGGACAACTTTCCACTAGTACAAGGCAAGAGAGAGTTTACCCTTGGTGCCGGCACTGAGAATGAAAGCTCCCATGCTGAAAATCAATAGAACATAGCTAGCAAAGATTGAAAGTCCGGGATCCTAACCCTAGGGGGGAGGGGGGGGGGGGGGGGGGGGGGGGGGGGTGGTGGGTGAATAGGGTGATCTACAAATTAATTGCCAATTTTAAATTTCTTCAAATTAAACTTCAACTAGTGATGATTACATGAAAAGGTGCGGAAGATAAACAATTCAATCACCACGAGTCATTCACTATTACACAATGTTTTATAGCGGTTCGGCCTCAATGCCTACATCCACTACCGGCTTGTGATCTCACACCCCACCGGATTTCCACTATTTATGCTTTTACAAAAGGCTAAGCAATAACCCTTACAATGATGTTTTTTTTTAAGGTTAAACAATAACCTAACTATGTGCTTTTCTAGTATAAGCAATAACCTTTACAGTTTGCTTTTCTTAGGCTTAACAATAACCTTACATACAAATAGTTTATTCTTTCTCAAGAAAGTGTCTAAACACTAGGAGAGAAATACATTAAGCCCAATATATATTGCCTCTAGAATAGGCGAATGTGAAAGTGAAAATCAACTCACACAACACACTATAAAATGCAAAGATGAATGCTCATGATGTGTGTGTGTGAAAACTTCAATCAAGTTTAAAATGAAAGCTCAATCAGTTTATGCTTGAAGCAATTAAAAGTTTAATGCATATAACATGATTTGATTGAAGTGATATGCAAATCACATGAACAAAGTACACACTTGCTGATGATATGAAAATCCAAAGCTTGCAAGTTGTATGAGATTAATTATGTCTAAACATGTGATGCATGTAATATGATGTTTTCAAAGTCAAAGAATTTAACTAAAGTTTTAAAGATTGAAAACAACAAAGAAGATTCATACAAGTTAATGAAACATATTATAACAGAAATTAAAGATTTTGCTAAAACATGTTTAAGAAGTTTTCTACAACAAACTTGATTTGAATCAAGGTGAAGAATCCAATAACTTAAATCAAAGATTAAGAGAGGAAACGATTCAACACATCATAGTTAATATGCTAAAAATCATTTACCAATAATTTAGACACAGCATAAAACATATGATTAGGAAAAGTCAAAGCTTACTTGGTGATTGAACTTCATTAATCCAAGCTTAGCTTTACTAATGACCCTTTAGCCTTCTTAGTTCATTCCTCTTTGATTGCCCTTAGTACACCTCAAAAAAGGCTTCAAGAATCATCACCTTTGGCCTTGGAATGAACTTCCTTTTATAGAAATTTTGGGCCAACGGCTATATGTCGGTTAGTCGACATCCAGGGGTCGGTTAACCGACACCCCCAACGGTCACGGGCCAACGGTCATAATTTCGAAATTTTGCTGACCAAAAAGCATGCTTCGGTTAACCGACATGTTCGGTTAACCGAGGCCTGACCGACACCCTAACCGACAATGAAAACAGGGTCAGAAAACACCTCTCTGGAAATCTAACCGAGAGAGCTTCGGCCAGGATCAGAAGAAAGGTCGGTTAACCGAAACCTAACCGACAAGCTGACCGATGTGAAAAAAATATGAAAATGCAGCTCTCTGGAAATCTGACCGACATGGTGTTCGGTTAGTTCATTTTCTATGGTCGGTTAACCGACACATAACCGACACACTAACCGACATCAGAGTCACCCTTCAGAAAAGCTAACCGAGTGAGTTCGGCTAGGCTTCGATCCAAAGTCGGTTAACTGACACCTGACCGACAGGCTGACCGACAGTATGGTCAGACTGTTTTCTGAAGATCTGAGTTTACAAGAAAAATCTAACTTTTGAAAACTTTTGAAACACAGAATGTAAGGGTGTTTGAGACAAGGTTTTATCAAGAAAAAGCTTTTCAAAATAAGACTAAAATCAACCAGAAGGTTTGAAACAGAGTTTGAGCAAGTTGATTTAAAACCCTGTGATTTTCAAGATAAACCTGTGAGAAATGATATGAGATGATCATGATGCAAGTGTTGGACATCAAATTGCAAACACAACTTAGGGTCTAACAATCTCCCCCTTTCCAATTTGATGGCAACATACTAAAAAGGCTAAGAAACATAAAACACATCACTAACACATCACTCATACATTCATTCATTCCTACAACTCTTGGTCTCCATATATCTCAACTCCACCTGAGTTGAACATTTTGGCTTCTTCACTATCTTCCTTCCTTTCTTTGCTCCCCCAATCTTCTAGGTCTCCCCCATTGTGTGTGCTTCCATACAAATTCTCTCCCACAACCTTTTTCTCCCCCATAGTCTTAGAAATCATACTTAGCCCTTTCCATTTCTTCTCCCCCATTGACATCAAATTGCTCAAAGTCTGCAAACAAAGCTCATGCAAACATATACCTTTCTCACAGCATAATATTGATATCATTTGATAAAATTTTTAATATAAAAGCAAAGGAGAAACCACCATGTAAAGACAAAATGAATCCATAAGTTTTCATTCTTGTCTCAAATGAAAATGTTTACATCATAAGAGAAACACATAAACCATAACCATAAACATAATTATAAACATCATCAACATCCAACACATCCATCAAAACCAATTGAACCAAAATACACCACCAATCATACTACCAATGAGAAAACAAAAATAGTGGTGACATCAAGTATCTTCTACTCTGAATCAGGAGGTGGAGGAGACGGAGAAGGTGGAGCTGCAACATCATCTCTACTACAGCTTTTAGAAATTCTGGAGAGATACTGAAACAGTTTGTTCAGTGTCTTCTTGTTCTTCTTTTGCTCTTTGTTCATGTAAGCCATATCTCTCTCAAGAGCTGCCAAGTGATCCACAGAAGAGGAAGGACGAGGAGATGGCATAGATGTTGAGCCATGAGTAGGAGATGGGGGTGCTTGAGCCAAAGGAGGGTCATCAGCTATAGGGATTTGAGCGTTGGGAATAAGATTCATTTGATTCACATTAGCTAGTGATAATGGAGTTTTGAAAATAGGTTGCTCCCCAGAAGGCTTAGGTATCCCAAATGAGAATGCCAATTGAGTCATCAAATAACCAAATGGTATTACATTTTTCTGACCTACGTTGTTATGAAATTTGATGATCGTATGACAAATGATGGAAGGTAAGTAAATGGGTGTACTAGTTACCACCTTGGACAAAAGATTAGCCATATAGGCTGTAAGCTCAGTCCTATTTCCCATCCTAGGGTAGACATTATATGTGAAACAATGATGGATAATCCTATAAATGGGAAATAGATAATTTAGGGTGAGATGATGTTTTTGTTTATCCCAAGGGGCATTGAAACCACAAATGTCCCTGGTGGCCTGGGTTCTCTCATCTTCATTAGGGGAATCTGATACCAATGTAAGTCCATTCGGGTTGCAAGGTATCCCCATAATGTTCCCTATTCTCTCAGGTGTGATTTCTTCAATCCTATCTTCGAAAGAGATAGTAAAGGAACATGTATTTTCTCCAATGTGTGTGCTTGAGATTGATGCGTACATAGATCACACCAATGTGGGGTAGGCATCTCCACCCCAATGAAGAATTCCATCCCATCCTACTCTATGAACTATTCCCATCAAGTCATGATTCTTGATTTGGTTTACTAACACTCTCCTTTCCATAGCTATAGACCTATTTCTCAATAATTGCAGAGTGTTCGCATCAACCCTCAGTTCTATGGATGGTGGTGGAGAGTCACTAAAATCTGAATGTTCATCTATAGGCCTAGTGGATGTGGCAGTGGTCTTCCCCTTTTTAGAGGGTCTAGGCATGGGTTTTTTCATTCTTGGAGACATGATGGTTGGGCAAGATTGAAGATTTTTCTTTAATGTGAATTAGTTGAAATCTTTTTCCCAATGCTTAAAAGGTAAGAGAGTCACTGAAGATTATGCAGATTTTGGTTGTGACAAATCGTCAAACACCTAGTGTGCAGACTAAGGAAATGAAAGCACAGTTGGCTGTGGATGCCCCAAAAATATGGATTTCAAATCCTACAATATATGCAAATATTTCATAAAGACCACAAATAAACCATACATTCCAAGAAAATTTGAGAAATGAAAGTTTGGGAATTTTTGGATGAAACAGTCACCTTGATCTTAGGGGAAAACTGATTGATCCCAGCTTGGAAGAGGTGGCACTCTTGTAGACGATGATTCTTTTGAAGAAATCAGAAAAAATGCTTGCCAGAAATCAGAGAGAATGACCAAGGCTTGATCCACAGATTCACCGTTGTCTGTCAATGTCGTGAGGCTCCAATGATGATGAAGAAAATGAAGATGACGATGACTGGCTTGGAGGATGATTGAGAGAGGATTTTAATCGGATTGAAAGAAGTTTTTCGAGCAATGGGGAGGAGATTTGAGGATTGGAAACTGGAAATACTCGTCTAGGGCACGAAAGGGGGAAGATGATGAATAGTGAAGTGAGTTTTCAGTCTGTGCGCAGGGATTCATTCGTCCCTGTGAGTTGTCGGTTAGCCGACAACTTAAGTGTCCGTCAGCCGACACCTGTAGAGAAGTGAATTAATTCACTAATCTACATTTTTGACTTATGATCACTAGTCTGAGGATATTTAAGATAATTTGACTAGAGAGAACAATTAAGATGATCATAAGGAACAATCTAATAAATTCTTTTTCAAAATAGATTGATTAAATACATGCATTTTAACATAAAATACCTTTAGAATTTTAAAAATGCTTAGTACTCAAACAAGCAAAATTTAAACATGTAGAGAATGCCTAAGGAACTTAGAACCATCTAGACTTAGGACCAATAAAAAGATGTACATTTTGAGAAGTGATTGGTCTATTCTAATTCCAAAGGTTTTAATGTTTGTCTAAGATTCTAACCTTAGCTATCCAACTAAGGTCTTGAGCCTTTAAGCCTATGTTTGAGATTCCACCAACCAAGGGAGATAATTTTTCAATTTTAGTAGACTTGTCATCAATTTTTGGTTTGACAATTTTATAATGATGATTAGTCTTTGATGGTTGGTGATGATTTTTCACTATGTTCTTATTTCTTTTAACTTTTTCCTCCTTTTTGCATTTTGAATTTTAATTTCAATTGTTCAACCTTTTTCAAAATTTCTTTCATTTCCATTGTTGACACCAAAAAAGTCACTATGTCTCCTCAACACCAAGAAGCCTCGTGAAGCTGCATCCTGCTATAAAACAGGCAAGGCTACTTCAAGCATCAGATTTTATCAGAATCAGACAGAAACTGAGAGATCCCTCAAGACAGCCAAAAGATGGGTACACCTGAGGATTCGGGCCATTCCGACATCGTTTGGCCCAACTTCACTGCTCCGATAGCTAAACAAGCGCTCCTGGCGGCGACATCATCAAAGACACCAAAACTTTGATCAGAGCCTACGGATGACTCCAGAATGTCTCCAAAGGGCTCCATGCTAAATTTCAAGTCAAACCGACAACGTTTGACCCTCCATCAATGCTCGAACAAGAAAATCAAGCCTCCCGGCTGCGGGAACCACAGAAGTCATCACTCATGAAACAAAGTACATGAGTGGCTTCAACATGCCTCCAAAGGGCTGCACGTCGAATCTCAGGTCATTCCGACAACGTTTGACCAGGTTTTGATGCTCCGAGAGAAAATCAAGCCTACTGGCGGTGGAGCGACCCGGGACCATAACATCCAAAACGGAGCCCATGGAATGTCTCAAAATGACTCCAATAGGCTTCCCATCAAATTTCAGGTCTATCGGACATCGTTTGACCACATATCAAAGCGCGGCATTTTCCCCACAGTAAAATCAAGTGAAGCATCGATGGGACCCCAAACGGCTTCAAAACTCAAATAAAAGCCCATGGTTGGTCCTATCCACTACTCAAGAAGCTTCACCTCAATTTTCAGGTCATTCCGACATCGTTTGACCTAGTTTCAACTCTTAACAGAAAATCGGCTATAAAGTCTTCAGCTTTCCCGAAAAATGGGAAACTTTGTGCTCCGATTTCGTACGGGTTCTCGTCAAGTTTTCTCCAAGAAAATGAAGTCAATAATTGAGGAAAAATGTCAAGAAAAATACAGAAGAAAAAAGGAACGAAAAAGATGCAAAATCGGCCGAAAACGAAGCTCGGCGACCAAAGGGCAGAAAACCCTAAGGTCGTCGGCGACCCTGCAAATCCTGGTCGCCGGATTTTGCACCAAAAGCCCCGTTTTTCGATCCTTTTCGCGTTTCGGGTGTTCCTGCCTCTGTGATTTTCTGAAAATCCAATGTTTGATGCTTGAAAACGACTGATCTTCACCGACATCTTGGATCCGCCGTTGAAAGCATGAAATCATCACCGATCGCTCCAAGATTTCCAACCGGCTGACCAAGAAAGTACACTTTCTGTCCGACCGATCGTGAATCGACAAGACAGATGTCACCGGCCCACCAACATCAATTAATGTTTGAAATTTCATCGCAATCCGACATCAAACAATGCGTGGATCCACCTGTGATGATCACAAGAAGAATCTCAAAAGGCGCGGCACGGCCCGCGACTCTTCACATGCCTTCGCGACCACTTAATGACGTTAATTGACCCGTTTATGACAACTTAATGCGGTCATTAACTCATTATTTTGGACGGCCCAATCAGATTCAAGCATTTAGGAGTTACAAATCCAAGCAATCATGGCATTAAACCCATGAAACTCCCATCATCATGAAGCATAAAGGTGATTAAATGCCCACTACCTTCATTGGCCAATCACAAGCCATGAAAAAGGAATTACAAAATCAACTTGTAACTCCTCATCAATTCTTTCATCATGGCCATCAATGCCAATAACCACCTCATGGCTACCAAAAGCCTATAAAAGGAGGTCCATTCTAAGAAGAATGCATGATGAAAATAGATCCCAAGTGCAAGCTCTGAAAATCCAGAAAATCCAAGAGAGAGACGAAGTTCTGTTACTTTGCTCCCAGAAGCACCACAAGGTGATCAACGTCCCTTGCCCCCACCACACCCCCCCCCCCCCCCCCCCCCCCCCAAGGTCACCTCCTTCTCCACCATGGCCTAAACGTGGCTTTTCAGCCCGTTTACTTGGTTTTTCATTGGATATAGGACCTCCACTTGGTCCTTGTCCTTTAAAAAACCAAGGTTAGGAGCCAAGCCAAAGAATCAAAGCATCACATGTTCATTTGAAGGACAATGGCGAAGCCCATACATGACTTGCGACCGTCGATCTCAACCTGTCCCCACAATCTCCTGAGAAGTTAGATCCCTTTTCTTACTTTTCTATTGTAGTTTGTATTTCTTAAAGAGACAAAAAGAAATCACAATTCTTGTCTTTCACATTTGATGAGTTTTGTAAAATCGCCTTTCACGGCAAAATCGCCTTTTACGGCAAACAAACAAAAACGCCTCCTACGGCATTCTAAAAAAACAAACTTGTCTATTTTCTTAATATTAATGCAATTTGAAAAGTTAGAAAAAAGGATTGATTTCCTTTCCACTTGTGAAGGTGAATCTCCGGATCATCACCATTCCAAATTCCAAGTAGAAAGTAAATCTGGCATACCCGTACAAAAAATGTTGATGCCCGAGATTTTCCCTCCTCCGCCGAGACCCAGGTCAGCCCCCGGGGTGCGGAGGGAGAGGACGGAAGATTCCTTTCGGGTCCATCAAGTTGGCACACCCGGTGGGACGCGTTGACTTGAGAACGTGATGCTTTGATCACTTGGCTCCTTTCTAATTGGTGGCCTATGTTGCATTTTGCATCTAAAAAAAAACTTGAGATGGGATTTCAATTGTTCTTTCTCACAAAAAAAAAAACTCTGATTTCTTTTCTTAGATTCAACTTTGAGAAATTTTGATCCTCTCCTCTTCGAACTTGATAGCTCACAGAAATGTTCGCAACTATCGTTCATATCGGGAATTGGGCCATCTTTTCTCTTTGATGAATCCAATTGGGATTTCAAAAAAAAAATCTTCATTTCAAATTCTTTCAAAAGAAAAAAAATGATCTCTCTTTCTAAAGATTCAACTTTGAGAAATTTTGATCCACTCTTCTTTGAACTTGATAGCTCACAGAAATGTTCGCAGCTATCCTTCATATCGGGGATTGGGCCATCTTTTCTCTTTGATGAGTCCAATTGGGATTTCAAAAAAAAAATTATTATAATTTCAAAAAAAAATTTAGTTTTCGCTCTTTTGAATTCAAATTTGAGAAACCTTGGTTCCTTCCGTTTCGGATTTAGCGCTCGTAGAAATGTTGAGCCTTTGTTCGGATTGGAACACCATTCGCTCTCTTTGATGAGTTCGTGTGGACTGTTTCCACCGAAACCGATATTGTCACGGCCTCGACAATGGTCCTAGTCAAAGAAAGCCTCCACAGCCGCATCTCAGCCGCTGTCAAGATGGGACTGGTCTCAGGTATGGTCTCGGTTGAAATACCGACCACGCCCTTCCGAGCTCAACCTCGCCCTCGCACCCCCGTCCGATCTCGGGTATAGCTGACCTCGGTGCATTCTCCTGTTCGGCCCCTAGGCCGAGGTGAACACTGGGCGTCCAAACTCCCATTATGAGATGGGACGGGTGCTTTATAGGGAGTCCCTGACAAGTAGGGTGGCCACCGCCATTGATAAGAGCTTGTTCCTATCAACAGATCATATCCACATTTATGTAAGGGATTTGGGGGGATGTCTGATGGGACAAGTATCCTCACCTACCCCCACTAAGGATCCCAGGTGTGGGCTGATGGGACAAGTATCCTCACCTACCCCCACTAAGGATCCCAGGTGTGGGCTGATGGGACAAGTATCCTCACCTACCTCCACTGTGGAACCTTCTACTCTCCTCTATATATGCCTGCATGAAGAGTCATGAACAGGTACATGCAAAATACAGCCTGCACTGTTATTCTGCTAAACATCCTCTTCTTCCCCACTTCACCCTAGTTCAGTGACTGCACTAACTCAGGCGTCGGAGTGCCTTTGGCTGACAGCAGCCTCGGGCCCTGACCGCTGTTTTCTCTTCCCTTTCAGATTTCAGATCGGCAGAGACGCTCTTGTTCAGCTAAACAGCCTCTCTGTAAACCCTCATCATCAACTAAACCAAGTCCGTAATAATTAGGCACGCACAATTTGGCGCCGTCTGTGGGAACGATCTGAAAATTCCATAATTTCATCCCAACAGCTATGCCTCCTAAGGCTCAGAAGGGAAAGAGCGTTGCTAGACCGTCTAGGTCTAAGCAGCCAGAAACATTTCTGCCTCTCATGCCGCCTCCACTGGTGACAGACCAGGCAGTAGCGTTCGTGACGAGCTCGCGAAGAGATACCAGGCAAGCACCACCCAACCCTCCTCCGAAAGGAGTGGGAGGAGAGCCTGGTATGCGGAGTGTAGGTTCACCCGTCACAGTGACACACTCGTCGTCGAGAGGTGCAGCAGCGTCTTCTCGGCGCGATCCTGTATTAGAGCGGGCTCGGCCGAAAACCTCTCAGGCGGAGCGTCCGCGCCTGGAGGTTGTCCTCAACGCGCCACCTCGTAAGGACGTTCCTCCTCAGGAACGGCCCCTACGAAGTGGGGCTCCTGTGCAGTCTCCTCCTCGTCGGTCTTCTTACGAGGACCACATGGAAGAGGATCACGTCCACCTCGGTGATGAAGGTGACGACGACATGGCCCTAGAGGACGATGTTGAGGCCTAAGCCGAAGCGATCAAGGCTCAAAACCTCATCATAGAAGAACAAAAAGAGCAGATCCTCCAGCTTCAGCGACAGCTTGAGCCAAAGGGCCAAGTCCAGCCCGAAGCCTCTCACACGCCTCCACCTCGGCAACGAGCTCGTCTGGGTCCCCGGGGTCGACCAGACCTAAGGGATCAACTGAATGAAAGGCGTGCCCGAGCTCGCGAAGAAGGCTCGAGTAACACCCACGCCAGCGCCGACCAGCATCAGCGCCAGAAACAAAGGCGAGAGACCAGGGACCCCGACATGGCTGACTATATTGATCAGCAAATTAAGCTGGCCGTACAGCAGAGCCTGGAGCAGGCCGGCCTCGCTCGAGGTCGGTTGACTGCTAAACATGGGGACATCCACGGCACGTCTCCATTCTCTCGGGAAATCAGAGATCATCCCCTCCCTGATAAGTTCAGCGTCCCACGTTTCAATCTTTATGACGGGACGTCGGACCCCGAGGCTCATCTCCGCTACTTCACCCAGAAAATGACGGTATTCAGCGGCGACGGCGACCTTGATTGCAAGGTTTTCTCCTCCAGCTTGGGTGACCTCCCACTTCGGTGGTTCTGTGCACTTCCCGAGGGATCGATTTCGAGCTGGCCACAGCTCCGAAACTCCTTCGTCGAGAAGTTCCAAGCACACCGGGTCATCCCGAAGACCGACGCCGACCTGATCTCCATCAAGATGAGGCCGTCCGAGAACATCACTCAATTCGCCAAAAGGTTCTGGACCATCTACAGCGTGATTGAAAATTCTAACGACGACGTGGCCATTACTGCCTTCCAACAAGCTTTGCTGCCGGGCAACGAGCTTCGGAGGAAATTGGTGTGTCACCCCGCACCTTCAGTGAAGGCTCTGATGGTCCGGGTGAACCAGTACGTTGAGCAGGAAGAAGATGACGTCCGAGCTCGGGAGAGCCATAATCTTTGGCCAGAGGGCCGAACGGAGGGCCGTCCCGCGAGGAGAGAGAGGAGACGTACAAAGAAAGAGGTGGATCGAAATAGAGAGCCATCCATCTCGGCATTACGTCCTGCCCCCACCTCGGGAGGCAGTACGAGGCCAAAACCAAGTGGCGCCTCTTACAGAGCCGTCAATACCATCTTCAAAGAGCCTATCTACAAGCTCCTCAGCAAAATCCAAGCTCAGCCTTTCTTTAAATGGCCCCAGCCTATGAAAGGTGACTCCTCCTCCCGAGATCAGAGCAAGTTCTGTGCCTACCACAAAGATAGAGGACACAGAACCGAGGACTGCTATGCCTTCAAGGCGCACCTTGAAAAGCTCGTAAAAGATGGGCATCTCAGAGATCATGTCAGGGAAGAGGGCAGAGTGAACAATACTCAGCAACGCCACCCCGACGATCAAGACAGCGGTGAGCCTATAGGGACCATCGACGTCATTCACCTGGCTCCTGCCCCCAGGGGCAGTGATCAAGCCCGTGCCGAGGCCAGGAAGGCCCAGCACAGCAAGCATGTGATGACGGCCGAGCTCGGTCCCTCGGCAAAGAAAGCACGTGTGGAGAGGCCAAAAATCTGGTTCTCTGATAAAGACTTGGCCGGGGTCCAGCTACCCCACAATGATCCTCTTCTTCTGACTATGAGGTTACACAACTTCAATGTCAAAAGGATCCTAGTGGACCCCGGGAGCTCCTCAGAAATCCTCTACTTGGATTGCTTCAGGAGAATGGGCCTGAAAGAGGAGGACCTGCAGGAAGCCCGCACCCCGCTGGTGGGTTTCAGCTCCAAGACGGTATCTCCCAAGGGGAAGATTTCCCTCAAGGTCGAGGTCGGAGGAGCCCCCATGACGGCAGATTTCCTGGTGGTGGATGCACAATCCCCATACAATGCCATCATGGGGAGAACCTGGCTTCATAACCTGGAGGCCGTTCCCTCGACCCATCACCAGAAGCTCAAGTTTCCTTTACAGAACAAGGATGGGAGCTTCGAAGTTATCATAGTCCGCGGCGACCAAGACATGGCCAAAGAATGCCTCTTGGCCGTGGTCCCCGGAGATACACAGCCACAGCGAGTCCACATGACCGAGCTGGAAGCTGAGCTCGACGCTGTGGGCCGAACTCCCGAACAGAAGAGCATTGAGGACCTCACCCAGGTCGGGATCGATCCCAGCGATCCAGAAAGGTTCTTCCTGCTCGGTAGCCAACTTGCTGACGAAGAGAGGGCCAGGATGCTCGACTTCCTGTTACAAAATAGGGAGGTCTTCGCCTGGACCCCATATGAAATGTCCGGCATCAGCCCCAAGGTCATAAGCCACAAGCTGAATGTAGATCCCCAGCATAAACCTGTTGTCCAAAAGATTCGCAGGTCAGGTACCCAACAGGCAGAGGCTGTGACCAAGGAGGTCAACAAATTACTGGACGCTGAGGCTATCCGAGAAGTCCACTACCCTGTGTGGTTGGCCAACACGGTTGTAGTAAAAAAGAAGGATGGGAGCTGGAGGGTCTGTGTAGACTTCACCGACCTTAACAAAGCCTGTCCCAAAGACAGCTTTCCTCTACCGAAGATAGACCAGCTGATCGACGCCACTGCCGGCCATGAGAGGATGAGTTTCCTCGATGCCTACCGAGGTTACCATCAAATTCCAATGCATGAGTCTGATCAAGAAAAAACCGCGTTCATAACACCCAGGGGCACCTACTGCTACAAAGTGATGCCCTTCGGGTTAAAAAACGCCGGTGCCACTTATCAGAGGCTGGTCACCAAGATGTTTCAGGACCAGCTCGGCAGGACGATCGAGGTCTATATCGATGATATGGTCGTTAAGTCTAAATGGTCACAGGACCACTTGACTGACTTACATCAAACCTTCTCCATCCTCAAGAAATACCAGCTCAAGTTGAACGCCTCCAAATGTGCATTTGGCGTCGGCTCGGGCAAGTTCCTGGGCAGCCTAGTTACTAGGCGAGGAATCGAGGCCAATCCCGATCAGATTTCGGCCATCAGAGCCCTACAGAGTCCGACCTCGACCAAACAGGTTCAGAGACTTACCGGGATGGCAGCAGCACTGAACCACTTCATCAGTCGAGCCTCAGATAAATGCCATCCCTTCTTCCAGCTCTTGAAAAAGAGCTCCGGGTTCCAATGGACCCCGGAATGCGAAAGCGCTCTCCAGGAACTAAAAGCATACCTTTCTTCCCCTCCTCTGCTTTCCACCCCGGTTCGGGGTGAGGTCTTGTACCTATATCTGGCGGTTTCGGACCATGCAGTAAGCTCTGTACTCGTGCGAGAAGATGACAGGCAGCAAAAGCCCATCTATTACACAAGCAAAATCCTGCTGGACTCCGAAACGAGATACCTGCCACTGGAGAAGCTCGCATTTGCACTCGTCAGTGCATCCCGCAAGCTCTCCCACTACTTCCTGACATACTCCATAGTGGTCGTGACAGAGCACCCACTCAAGTCCCTCTTCCGAAGAGCAGACTTCTCAGGCAGAGTGTCTAAATGGGCTGTCGAACTCGGGCAATATGATATCAATTATCAGCCCCGAACGGCCATTAAAGCCCAAGTACTGGCAGACTTCATCGTGGAATTCACCTCTCCTAGTTCGGCACCGAGCCATCTCGACACCGAACTGGGGGGTAAGGATATGAGAACTTCGGACGAGACCAAACAGGAGCGGTCCTGGAAACAGTTCCTCGACTCATCTTAGAAAGTCTTCGTCGATGGTTCCTCCACCTCCGAAAGGGCTGGCGCTGGCGTAGTCCTTCAATCTCCAGAGGGCCTCGTCATTGAGCAAGCCCTGACTCTTGACTTCAAAGCATCTAACAATGAAGCTGAGTATGAAGCACTAATTGCAGGGCTGGGCAGCGCAAAAATCCTGGGGGCACA
This sequence comes from Umbellularia californica, assembly GCA_028538565.1. Classification (NCBI taxonomy): domain Eukaryota; kingdom Viridiplantae; phylum Streptophyta; class Magnoliopsida; order Laurales; family Lauraceae; genus Umbellularia; species Umbellularia californica. The sequence goes on along the minus strand of JAPQWN010000005.1, from coordinate 32,647,472 downwards.
ACGACTGGTGATCTTCAGTGACTCACAGCTCGTGACAAACCAACTTAATGGGGATTACCAGGCCCGTGATGACAGGATGGCAGCCTACCTGGCCCACACCAAGCAACTCCTATCTCAGTTCCAAAAGGCTGAAGTCAGGCAGATAGGTAGGGACTCCAACTCTCACGCCGATGCCCTTGCAAACTTGGCCTCTGCTGTCGAGGCAGGAAAAAGAAGAACTGTCGAAGTAGAAGCACTAGACAGACCGAGTATACAACTTCAACCACCTCGGCAGCTCATGTGTATTGATCTCGGCCCGAGCTGGATGGATGAACTCATCTCCTATCTCAAGAATGACCAGCTGCCTGACGACAAGAACCAGGCTCACAAAATCAGGCTAAAGGCAGCCCGATTCTGGCTCTCTCCGGATGGCAAACTCTACAAAAAGTCCTACAATGGCCTTTACCCCCAGAGTAATGGACAGGCTGAAATTTCGAACAAAGTGGTGCTTGACGGACTCAAAAAGAGGCTAGATCGAGCCAAAGGCAGATGGGTAGAGGAACTTCCAAGTGTCCTCTGGGCGTACAGGACTACCCCGAGGCGCTCGACCTCGGCAACTCCCTTCTCCCTAGCCTATGGAATGGAAGCTGTAATTCCACTTGAGGTCGGTCTCCCGACTCTCAGGTCGGAACTGTTCGACCAAGGCCAAAATGATACAAACCTCGCCACAGAGCTCGACTTGGCTGAGGAACGAAGGGATGCTGCAGCCATCCACCTCGCTTCCTACCAAAGACAGTTGGCTAGAGGGTACAATCAAAGGGTCAAAGAGCGGAAATTCTCCCCTGGAGAATTAGTCTTGAAAAAGACCCTTCCAGCAGACAGAAGCCCTAGCGAAGGAAAGTTCGCACCGAACTGGCACGGGCCATTCAAGGTGACTTCGGTAGCTGGGCAGTCTGCTTACAGGCTTGAGGACATGGAAGGCAAAAAGCTACCACGCCCGTGGAATGCCACCCACCTCAAGAAATTCTATTTTTGAGATGTAATCTGATTTCGGAAGGTAATAAACTGGTTCTTTTTATAGAATAAGTTTGTATTCTCCAAATTCTCCTATTCTCAATGAAGACGGCCGAGTTTTGAAGCTCGGCATATACACAGCACGGTTACTAGGGTCAATTACTTCGGCGCGGCCTTTCGGGCCAGTCAAGTTTTGATGGTAAAACCGGACTCAGCCTCGGTCATAGGACCGATCACTTGTTACCGAAGTCATTGCCTGTTATGATTGCAGGATCAATACGGCATCTCGGGTTAGAAAAAATACATTAAGCACGGCTATGGACCGAGCTCATTTACTTGTTTTATTTCCTACTTTATTCTGGTTGTCCAACCAAACGCGTAAAGAGAGAAAGAACAAGGCAAGAGACTTTCACCACGGATGTTCAAAATTGGAAGCAAAATCAATTTTATTCCAAAAAGTAAAGACTGATTACAATTCTCTTCCGAGAACAAAAATTCTTTTCCCCCCAGTACAGAAAATCAAAAAAGAAAAATACATAGAGTTTTTCTCAAACCACAGCCTCAGCACCACCAACAGCGGCGTCCCCCTCGGCTTCGGCAATCACTTGTCCAGCATCAACATTAGTTCCAAGGACAGTGTCATCACCTTCCCCGACAGGGACCTCGGGAGCTTGACTCGGAGCGGGCCGGGGAGGAGGAAACTGGGGGATCTCTGTGAACACAGGGTTGTCCTCAGGAACCCCTGCTACTCTTAACGAGCTCGTTCACCCCAGCCTCCAGGCTTTCAGGCTGACCTTCTTCACTTCGGCAATATAATGCTCGGTGGCTTCTGCCACCCCCTCGTCGAAAGCTTTTTCGACTTCGGTCCTCAGCTTTTCGACGTCGGCACGAAGAACAGCCTCTGCCTCCTCCCACTTTTTTTCGAGCTCGGCCATTGTCCTGACTTGATCTTCCAATTCTGCTTTGGCCTTGTCGAGCTCGTTTTTAAGACCCGCGGCGTATGTTTCTTGCTCGGCCGCCTTCGCTCTTACTTCTCCGAGCTCCGCCTCGAGCTCCATTCCCTTCTTCTCCGCCCGCTCTGCCCGAGCAGCGCTCTGTTGGGCTTTCTCCGCCAATACAAGACCCCTTTGCAGGATCTGTGGAAACAAGTGTCACGAGGGTCAGTACTGGAAGTGCAGAAGTCAAAGGAGAAAAACAAGCTCAGAGAAGAAGAAATTACCTTGATGGCGTCGCCCATCTGGGCCACGTCCAGCTCCACCTCGCTCCGCTTCCAATACTCTGCCATATCTCCAGGCAGAGCGCAAGCATGCTCGAGGGCACTGACAACGGAAGTCCCGTCGGTCAACCGGGCGTCCGATGACGGTGGCTGGCCATCCTCCAGTAGAAAGATAGGTTTCCAGAGCGGAGGACCGAGCAGCGGAGAGTGCTGAGGAGCTCGGTTGGGTTCGTCCTCGGTTGAATCAGCGGTCCTAGGCCTTTTTCCCTTCCGAACTGAGTCCCCCAGGGATTTAGTGCGACGCTCAGTCATCGCGGAAGGCTGAAGAGGAGACTGGCTTGGAGGAGAGACCACTGTTTCTTCCAGATTCGGAGGAAGAGCGGGTCCCGAGGGGGTGGGCGAGTCTCCGAACACAACATCCTCAAGGCTTATCATCGCCGCACGGCGTCGCCCCATCCCGACCTCGTCTGATTCTGAAGATTGAAGGTCCACAAGCTCTACTCTCCGAGCCTCCTCGGATTCACCCTGTGACTCGCGCTCCTCTTCGGAGTCGGTCTCAGCAGCGGCCTCGGTCCGTGAAGGTCCGGCTTCAGCAGAAGCTCGAGAGGATGTGATCTCGGGGGGCACCTCTGCAGACCCTTCAGCTCGGGTTGTCTGCTCCTCGGCTTCGGCGAGAGTTAAAATCTGCGCCCCCCTAAGGTTCTCGTGCCGCCTTCTTATAAACGACCGGTACACAGGCTCGTACCCGAGAAGGGCTGAGGCTGATCTTGTCCGGTGACCCTTGTAGCTGTATATTTTCTTTAGCCAGGCAGTGTTTCTCCGCCACCTGGAGTTCTTTTTTTGCTGTTTTCTCTCTTTATGACCTGCACACCAAGAATTTGAGCGTCAGTTCGGCAAAACAGAAAGATAAAAAGACTAGAAATTCAGATATTTACTCGGTGGCACTCCGAGACGACGGGGTATATGATCCACCCTGGGCTCTCCTGGGGCATACTCCCAACTCCCTTTGACGTACAGGCAGTCGTCCCCAGCGTATTTTGTGTTGTCCTCAAGCTCGTTGATTATGGGGTTCCCCTTCGACCGAACTCGGAGGTAATAAGCGTCGTCCTTCGGAGATCGACAGAGGTCGTATACGTCCTCGATGTCCTCAACGCTGAGGTCGATTTCCAAGATCCTATTGAGTTCGGCTACACCCATAATTATCTTGAAGCCATTGGGCATTAGTTGGCAGGGGGTCAGGTTCCACCTCCTGAGACATGCCCTCAGGAGAGGATGGACTGGGAATCTCACCCCACCCTCGATTATGGCCACTAGTGGGAAAGGCATCCACCCGTCTACAAGAACCCGAGGTCGGATTCGGTCCTCAGGCTCATCCGCCCTAATCTGGACGTTCTCTGGTATCTGGTATTTTTTCCTAAGCTCTGTTAGGGCGAGCTCTGTGTCTATCCAATGTCTATACACTCCCATTTTCCCCAACATAGACCGGAGTGCAGGTCACGGCAACGGAGAAGGAGTACAGTACGAATCCCCAAAAGAAAAGAAAAATGCCCCAGAGAAGGAAAAATGGCAAAAGAAGGGCAGAGAAGGACTCACTGGGACGAAAGGCTGGACGAAATCTAGGAAGAACGGAAACCCCGGACTTCGAAAGACAGAAAACGGACTTCTTGGACGACGAGGCCTCAGGCAACTCTCAGGCAACTCAGGCAAAAGCTCCAAGCACAGTAACAGCAAAAGTGGTCCTCCTTCGAGGACTAGGGTTTTTATACAGGGGTGGAGATCTCTTCGTATCCCGAAAGGCATGTGCAGACACCGCCTCGAGCACGCCACCCGTCTCCTCGATAAGACGTAATGGCTATCAGGGACCTGACACGTGGCGACGTCACAACGCCTTCATGATGATATGGTTGGGTTATTAAAACCGCCTCCAGACAGCCGGGCGCTATTAAAAGCGCCTCGGAAAGCGAAACGTCACCCCACGCTTCTTTATAAGCTACGGGATCGGTTTCGGTAAATATTCGTCCTATCACTCCTAACCCCGTGTTGTCCAGGCCCCCGAGGTCAGGAGCAGGGGACAATTGTGTGGACTGTTTCCACCGAAACCGATATTGTCACGGCCTCGACAATGGTCCTAGTCAAAGAAGGCCTCCACAGCCGCATCTCAGCCGCTGTCAAGATGGGACTGGTCTCAGGCATGGTCTCGGTTGAAATACCGACCACGCCCTTCCGAGCTCAGCCTCGCCCTCGTACCCCCGTCCGATCTCGGGTATAGCTGACCTCGGTGCATTCTCCTGTTCGGCCCCTAGGCCGAGGTGAACACTGGGCGTCCAAACTCCCATTATGAGATGGGACGGGTGCTTTATAGGGAGTCCCTGACAAGTAGGGTGACCACCGCCATTGATAAGAGCTTGTTCCTATCAACAGATCATATCCACATTTATGTAAGGGATTTGGGGGGATGTCTGATGGGACAAGTATCCTCACCTACCCCCACTAAGGATCCCAGGTGTGGGCTGATGGGACAAGTATCCTCACCTACCTCCACTGTGGAACCTTCCACTCTCCTCTATATATGCCTGCATGAAGAGTCATGAACAGGTACATGCAAAATACAGCCTGCACTGTTATTCTGCTAAACATCCTCTTCTTCCCCACTTCACCCTAGTTCAGTGACTGCACTAACTCAGGCGTCGGAGTGCCTTTGGCTGACAGCAGCCTCGGGCCCTGACCGCTGTTTTCTCTTCCCTTTCAGATTTCAGATCGGCAGAGACGCTCTTGTTCAGCTAAACAGCCTCTCTGTAAACCCTCATCATCAACTAAACCAAGTCCGTAATAATTAGGCACGCACAGAGTTCATTAAAAAATCTTTCAAAAAAAAAAAAAACACTAAGGTTCCACCAGTTGCGTTCTTTGACCAAAGTGGATTTAAGAAAAGCCTTGTCCAGAGTGTGGAGACAGCTAGACTGTTCGAGGCAAGGGTCCTTCAAATGGGTTCATTAAGTAATCCTACCCTTACCTGGGGGCTGATCTATCTACTAAGGTTTCATAAGATCGAATTGGAAATCTATGTGCACCTTTCAAAAAAAAATCCTCTAAAAAACAAAATCTTTTAAAAAAAAAAAAAACTTCTGTCACTTTTGAATTCAAAGTTGAGAAATCTTGGTTCTTTCCCTTTCGGATTTAGCGCTCACAGAAATGTTGAGCCTTGTTCGGAATGGAACACCATTTGCTCTCTTCGATGAATTCAATCTTGACCTTTCAAAAAAAAAACTCCTGTCACTTTTGAGTTCAGAGTTGAGAAATTTTGGTTCCCTCCCTTTTGGATTTAGCGCTCGCAGAAATGTTGAGCCTTTGTTCGAAATGGAACACCATTCGCTCTCTTCGATGAGTTCAATCTTGACCCTTCAAAAAAGAAAAAAAAAAAACTCCCGTCATTATTGGATTCACATCCAAGAAATCTAGTTCTTTCCCTTCTGAATTTAGCGCTCGCAGAAATATTGAGCCTTCGTTTGGATTGGAACACCATTTGCTCTCCTTTATGAATCCAAATTTGACCTTTCAAAAAATCCCATCTCGTGTCCTTTCCAAGGATGCGATTTGCAACATTTGTGCATAGCGGTGCTAGTACGCCCTTTCGGGTCTACTGTATTCGCGACCAACACCTTATATCATTTTACCTCGAGTGAGCCTTGCTTCTCGGTAATTTGAATTAAGGTCTACAATTGTTTCTAGCAGTCACTGGAACGCTCACTCTGAGCCTACCATACTTGCATTTTAGAACAATTGTGTCCTCTATGGCTTTTCGCCTTCTTCATCGTCCTTGGGTTGGGCCATGTCCCCTCAAGTGATTTGAAAAGACAAAACCATAGTTGTTCTCCATTTACGATCACCATATTCTTGTGATTACTAATGGATTTGGTCTTGTTTTAGAAGTTTTCCAAAACTAACAATGGCAGCTCATTAACCATCACTTTCGATGAGAACAAGTACCAGCTTATGCTTCAAGACAAGCAAAACAAGCATACGCGCCCTGCCAGTTGCCGAAGCGTCATCTCCCTCGACAACTCTCCAAACACCAGGTCAACTTCAACTCCCCGAACCATCGTCTTTGGATCGCTGGGACCATTCCCACTCCCCGCAAAAGACACTGTACCTGCCAAGAAGCAGAAAACTGCCCTGCAACGTGTCACTAAAATGGCACCAAGGCGAACACCAAGAAGCTTGAAGCCCGTGGCGTTCCCACGAAGCCTCAATCCACAAGAAACCAGGTTTACCCCAAAACTTGGTCCCCGAGATCTTCACCAAAGCAAAGGAGGTCCCAAACATCTGCAAAGCCAGCGTACCTGGCGCCTCTCAAGGAGAATCGGTTCTACCCTCTCTCTTACATGAAATAGGAGAAACCTACCCTCCGCCCAAAAAACAAACAAAATCATCATGAGCTGGCTTGCTCCTACAAGCCAAAAATTAAATCCTGCATCGTTAGGCCTCCGCAAAAATATGCTGAAGCCTGCACTCCCATGAGTCGACCCTTCATCTCAACAGGGGCCGAGCTCGCAAAATTCAAATCTTCACTGCGACAGGCAAATGACCACGTCCAGATCCTGTCCTTGCCAAGCTTCAAAGAAGACAAACTCGGCTGCTGCGCACGAGGGACTACATCCTTCATCGCCAGAGCCCAGCCAGAGCTGACTGAAGCTCAAATTGCTCGTCGTATGCGTCGCCGCACTGCATATCGACAAAAGAGACTCGAGAAACAAAGAACCCAGCGTTCTACTCTCCACGTCTCAAACAAGTGGGTCGAAAAAGAAAGACCTGACCAATTCGTTGCTGGTCATATGGTTGGCAAAACCAGAAAACGCCAGAAGTCAGCAACCAAAATCAGTGTTAGACGTCCAGTGACTTGCAGCGTCTCTCGGACAAGAACACATCTGGAAGAATCTTCACTCCTCCAAGCCAAGGACACCGGAGTAACCACTCTTCAGATTCTTCATCCAGAAGAATGAGCCTCAGCTCAGTCACCAGGATGATTTCTTCGTTCGAATCCCGAGGGAACATTTGATAACCCACGTCCTGTATTCATAAGCAAGAATATAAAGGATGATGAGTTACGCGAGTATATCTCTTTTCTTCGTGAGTTCATTGATTGCTTTGCGTGGTCTTATGCTGAAATGCCTGGCTTGGATCCCAAAGTAGCAATCCACAAGCTCAACTTGCAAAAAGAAATCAAGCCTATTAAACAAGGCCAAAGAAGATTCCGTCCCGACATGATGGACAAAATCGAACAAGAAGTTCAGAAACTCAAAAACGTCGGCTTCATCCGCGAAGAACAACATCCTGAATGGTTAGCCAACATCGTCCCCATGACAAAGAAAAATGGGCAGATAAGGGTCTGTATCGACTACAGAGACCTGAACAATGCATGTCCTAACGATGAATTCCCGCTCCCCATACCAGAGGTGATGATTGACAACACCTATGGGTTCGAGCGAATGACATTCATGGATGGACTCTCTGGCTACAATCAGATAAAGATGCATCCTAAAGATGAAAGGCATACGTCATTTCGTACACCATTTGGCGTGTATTGCTACACTGTCATGCCATTTGGTCTAAAAAATGCAAGTGCAACATATCAGAGGGCTATGATGAAAATATTCCAAAATATGCAGCACAAGACGGTCGAATGCTATGTTGACGACCTCGCCATCAAAAGCAGAAGAAAAGAAGACCATCTTGATGATCTTCGAGAAGTCTTCCTCTGACTTCGCAAACACAAATTGCGGATGAATCCACTAAAGTGCTTCTTCGGTGTCTCATCGGGTAAGTTTCTCAGATTCATAGTACGGAAAGCTAGAATAGAGCTTGACCCCACCAGAGTCAAGGCTATCCTGGAAATGCCATCTCCCAGAACCCTAAGAGAATTAAAAGGGCTTCAAGGAAGGTTGGCCTACATTCAACGGTTCATCTGCAATCTATCAGGAAAATGCCGTCCATTCTCTCGCTTGATGAAGAAAGGCGTAGACTTTGTCTGGGATGCTGAATGTGAAAATGCATTTCAAGACATCAAAGCATACCTCACCAAACCTCCAGTACTGGCTGCCCTCACAACTGGAAAACCATTTATCTTGTACACAAGAGCTCTCGACCACTCTTTGGGTGCTCTGCTCGCACAAGAAAACGACGACGGAAAAGAAGTTGCTCTATATTACCTTAGCCGCATGTTGGTAGGCATAGAGCATCGCTACTCCCTAGTCGAAAAAGAATGCCTCGTAGTGATGTTCGCTGTACAAAAGCTGCGTCACTATCTGCTGTCGAATACAGTGTACCTGATTTCGAGGATCAACCTCCTAAAGGTCCTTGCCACAAAAGCAGGTTCTCTCAATGCCCGACTGGCAAAATGGTCCATAATTTTATCACAGTTTGATATTAGGTATGTACCATAAAAAGCAATCAAAGGACAAGCTCTGGCAGACTTCCTCGCAGAGCATCCTTTGCCTAAAGATTCTCCACTTAGGGATGATCTCCCAGACGAATTTGTCTACAATGTGGAAACGTCCTTATCAAATGCTTCCTGGGACATGTACTTTGACGGTGCAACCAGGACAAATGAAAAAGGAAAGCAAATATCGGGAATCGGCATCCTCTTTGTCAGTCCCGACAAATACATGATCCCACACGCCTTCTCGCTACTGGAACCATGTTCAAACAATGCAGCTGAGTACCAAGCCCTGATTGTAGGATTGAAACTCGCCCTCGAATCCGGCATCACCATGTTGGAATCTTTTGGGGACTCTCAACTGATCGTCAACCAGATGAATCAGAAATATGAAGTCAGGAAGCCTGATTTGCTACCTTACTACAATAAGGCGCAGTCGCTTCGACAAAAATTCAACATCTGTCACATCACCCACATCCTCAAAGGTGTAAACATTCGTGCAAATGCCCTGGCTGGACTTGCCGCATCCATCGTAATCCAAGGAGGGGAAAAATTGCAAGTCACAGTGTGTCAAAGAAGGATTCTCCCTCCTCTCAACACACACCAAGCTGTTGTTGAATGCCACCAAGTGGTTGGAAGTCGGATGTCCATCCTCAAACCTCCGATTGGCGACTGGAGAGATCCGTTCATTGATTACATCACGTACGGAATCCTACCCAAAGATCCAAAAGAGCGGGTAAGTATTCACAGACGAGCCCCAAACTTTCATTTAGATATACCTTCAAAAGCACTTTACAGAAAATCCTTCAACGGAGTACTCCTACGCTGCTTGTCACAACAAGAGGCTGAGGAAACTCTCAAAGAAGTACATGCTGGTCTTTGTGGAGCCCATCAGGTTGGCCCAAAGCTCTACAACCAGATAAAAAGGCTAGGTTATTATTGGCCTACCATGGTAGCTGATGCAATACAATTTGCCAAGTACTGCAAAAAATGCCAGATCCATGGAGATTATGTCCACATGCCTCCAGAATGGCTATATCCAACAGCAATCTCATGGCCTTTCGAAGCCTGGGGTATGGACATCGTAGGTCCTATTTCTCCCCCATCAAGCAAAGGTCATCGCTTCATCTTTGCCACTACGGATTATTTCTCCAAGTGGTCAGAAGCATTTGCGCTCAGCGAAATGAAGACTTCATCAGTCCTTCAGTTCTTGCGCACCAACATTATTTGTCGCTTCGGCATACCTAAAAGATTCGTCCATGATAACGGACCACAATTCCGGGATCAAATATTTTACAGGTTTTGCAACAAGTACAAAATCCAAAGTTGTCCTTCGACTCCATATAATCCAACAGCGAACGGACTAGCAGAAGCCTTCAACAAGACACTCTGCAAAATTCTCAAGAAAATGGTCTCTAGTCACAAAAGAGACTGGGGCGACAAACTACTATAAGCTTTGTGGGCCTATCGAACCACCATTCGAGGACCAACCCATAGTACACCATTCTCCTTGGTCTATGGATGCGAAGTTGTTGTCCCTTTGGAAGTACAAATTCCTTCCTTAAGGGTATCTTTGCAAAATGACATGACGCAAGAAAGCAATGTCAAATTGAGACTCCAAGAGCTGAATGATCTCGATGAAAGACGACTCGAAGCTCTACAAAGCATTGAGTTGTACCAAGCATGCATGGCAGGATCTTTCGACAAGAAGATCAAGCAACACGCCTACAAAAAGGGCGACTTGGTTCTTATAGTGAAAAGACCCATAGTCTTTGCCCACAAATCTAAAGCCAAATTTGAACCAAAATGGGAGGGACCCTTCATCATCGACAAAGTCTTCTCCAACGGCGCATACGCTCTTCTAAACATAGAAGGAGACAGATGTATGCTGCCCATCAACGGCAAGTTCTTGAAGCGGTACTACCCTTGAAGACTTCCTCAAACGGGTCAGAGCGATATCTACACGGCCAAAGCCTATTTTCAAGGTACTTGCTCGTCAAACCCACCCCTTTTGAAATTTTCATCTTAATATTGAAATTTCCAAAAAGAAAAAATCTTTCAAAACAATGCTTACTTTCATCGTTTCAATGTTCAAAAAAAAAAAAAACAATCAAAATCCAAAAATCCAAGTTTAAGAGCCTTTTCCCAGACTTGAGCAAAATTTTCGATCCTTGAACCCAAAAATTCAATGTTTGAAACAAAAACCCGGACTCAGGAACTTCCACCCTAGTTCGCCCCGGCTTTTACAACCAAAGTGGTTTTAAGTCAAAATTTATGACCCTCTTGTCTTTAAACAAAAAAAAAAAAGGTTTTTTAAACCGCGGGGAAGCGACATTTAATCGATACTCGCAAAAACCCAAAAACGGGAAGGATGCGAACCCCATTCGATACTTCCAAAACCCAAAAAAACGGAAGGATGCAAACCCCATTCGATACTTCCAAAACCCAAAAAAAAAAAAAAAAAACAGAAGGATACGAACCCCATTCGATACTTCCAAAACCCAAAAATCGCAAGGAAGCGAACCCCATTCGATACTTACAAAACCTTAAAATTTCAAAATCGTGGAGACACAACATTCCAATTGCTATCCACAACCCAAATTTCAAATGGTTCGAGAAAAACTCAAATTTCAAAATTCTCGTGGAGACGACACCAAGTCAGTACCCGCAAAACCAAAAGTTTTGGGAAAGACAGGGAAGCGACGCTGAGTCAATACTTGCATCCCAATTCGCGAGGAAGCGACATTCCATCGATACTTGCAAAACCCGGCCTGCGAGGAAGTGACATTCCATCAATACTCGCAAACCGAATGAGCAACGAAGCGGCATTCCATCGATACTTGCAAGACCATTCAGCGGAGAGGCGACATTTAGTCGATATCTGTATTTTGAAAACCAAATCCGGCTATAAATGCCAAAATTCGCCTATAAACGCCAAAGATCGGCTATAAAATGCCAAAAATCGGCTATAAACGCCAAAATCCGGCTATAAATGCCAAAAAAATGGCTATAAACGCCAAAATCCGGTTATAAATGCCAAAATCCGGCTATAAACGCCAAAATCCGGCTATAAATGCCAAAAATCGGCTGTAAATGCCAAAATCGGCTTTCATGCCAACAAAACAAAACTTGGTTTTCAAAAATCTGGCTCCTATGCCAAAACAAAACACAACAAAACAAAACTCGGCTATAAACGCCAAAAACCAGCTATAAACGCCAAAATCGGCTCTCATGCCATCTTAAAACTCGGCTTCTATGCCATTCCAAAAATTGGCTTTCACGCGAACCGGAAACTTTGGCTCTCATGCCACAAACAAAAAAAAACTTTGGCTTTTATGCCACAAACAAAAGAAAAACCTTGGCTCTCATGCCACAAACAAAATTTTTGGCTCTCATGCCACAAACAAATTTGGCTTCCAAAATCCGGCTTTCATGCCATCTCAAAAAATTTGGTTCTAATGCCATTTCAAAATTTTTGGCTCTCATGCCGCCAAACAAATTTGGCTCCCATGCCACAAACAAAATTAGGCTTTCATGCCACCTAAAATTTCGGTTTTCAAACCATCAAAAACCAGCCTTTTCGCCACAAAATTGGCTTTCATGCCCAAAACAATCATTTGATAAAAGATTTTCACAAAATAACAACCTTTTGATCAAATTCTTAAACAAACATTCCCATTAACTTTTGCTCAAAATTGTTTTCATCAATGATTTAAGTGAAAGGAAGGGGATCCAAAAAATATAGTACCAAAACTGTTTATACATGGAGGTACCAAAAAAAAGAAGAAGGAAAAAGAGTTTGTTACGACTCAGGAGCTCAATCCGACATGGAATTCAACCAAAGGTATAACTCCTCAAGCAGACCCTTGGCCTTAACTTCCAAAGTTTTTAGGCCACGCTTCTTCAAAATGTCCCCATAAAACACGGCCGAATGCGGTGACCCATCTGCAGCACGAGGAAGTTCTTCCCAGAGGACCTGCCACTGCTCATGCTCCTGAGTCTTCCTCCGGACATTACCTTCAGCTTCCTCAACCTGGCGAATGAGAGTCCCCTCCTTGTCACGAGCCTCCCCAATGGCGGTCCATTTGGCAGCAGCTTCTTCCTCTAAAAGATCAAGACTTTGCCTGACCTCGACGACCTCCTTATCAAGGCGGTCCAAGTCTTGCTTCAGTCCCATGATGGATAACTCGGTAACGTTCTTCTCCCGAACGATCTGCCTCCGAGTCTTCGTGACCTCAGTCAGCTCGGCTTTGACTCTGCTGGATGGTTTTATGAACATCTCATCAAATAAGTCACCATCTGGGAAACTCTTGGTCTCAGTCCATTTGTCCCCCAAGGTGATGATCTCCTCAACAAAATCCTTGGCGCTTGCGATGTCCAGACCGACTTCTTTGCTATCAGCAAGGATGTCCTGCACGTGCTTGATCATGCCAAAACCAGCTTCCAAATGACCTGAAGAGAGAGTCTCAACCCATGAGCTCAAGACAGTCTTCAACACCTTTTTTGCATACTGAAGGTGCGGCGCAGATGAGGATTCGCCATGCTCTGGTGCCCGACTGCCCATGTCATGCTCCATTGGAAGAGTAATAAATAAACTATTTCCAACGGAAGAAGCTGACTCATTGGAAGCAGAAGAAGCCCCTACTTCTGCATCAGCCACAGGTATCCCCTGTTCTGGTTCAGAAGAAGACGGAGGAACCTCTCCGGCTGCTTCATAATCTGTCAAGGAAAAGACAAAAAGGATGAATATAATCTTGTCAAAAATACATCAAGATTATTATTACAAATATACCTGCTTCGACAACCGGCGGAGTACTCTTTCCCTCTTTGAGCTCATCCGAAGCATCGTCAAAAGTTGCGTCCATGGATGGCTCAAAATCGTCAGAATCCTCTGGCAAGTCACCAGACAAGAAAACAAAAGCTACATGTTAGCAAATGACCAGCACAAACAAAAAAAAAGGAAAAAAAAAGCCAAAGCAAATCATACCAGGTGAAGGTTCTGGAACCACTCCAGAGTACCTGGGCTCTTCCTTAGATGCCACGACTGGATCCGTTATCGCCTCATCGGCAGGAACCTTAGGCATCACCAGGTCATCGTCCTCTGCTAAAAAAAAAAAAGAGACAGCGAATCAAAGCAAAATCTTTCACAAGAAAAAAAAAAGAAGAAACAAAGGAAAGAAAGAGGATCAAACCAACTGTCTCCTCTTCTCTGCTTCTCTTCTCCGGAGGCTCGTCAGCATCCTCAGACACCTCCTCGGCAATGGTGAAAGGACCTTCAAGATCAGAAGGACTATCGTGCCGTCTCATGTTACGGCGTTATCCTCTCCTCCTCTTGCCTCGGCGGGTCAATCTGCTCGACGATCCTGCCCCACTATCAACATCAGGCCTCTCACAAGAGTCCTCACTGGATGGTCTACTTTTCTCAATAGACTCCATGGAAGCCTTCGTATACTCTGCCTGTATCATAGCATCGATCTCGGCCTCCTCCTCCTCCAGCTGTCTCAAGACCTCACCAGGAATTCCTTGTGCAGCTCCTGATCTGATGATGTCCTGCTCATTGAAAAAGCCTATCTTGTGTTTCTCTCCAGAAAGGAAGGCCAAAACTTCCTCCCGGCGGACACCATCTGATTTGCTAAGACCTTTCCCAGGAGATTGCTTGACATCGAACTCTTTCTTGGAAAGCCCCCGGTACACTGAGAAGCTCTCCACGAACCACTTCGTGAAGCCAACAGTCCGGAAGGTGGGCAGCTCAGGATAGGAAATCATGGCGGTAGTGTCCTCAGGGCTATAAAAAGCCCATGCATTTCTCCCATCATGCAGACCTCCAAAACGCTTCACCATGCTCGAAGGCGCTCCAAAAACGCCTTGAGAGAAGCCAAGCTGCAATGCAAAACGCGAAGGGACATGCGATTGGATGTCAACGAAAAGATGTCTGCGGTACACCATCGTACCAACCCGTATGTTGAAGAGCCATCCCTTCTCCGCGTCTGTCAAAGCATAGTGTCTTCCCGACCTTGCCCTGGTCGAATAACGGGAGACACCAAAGTCAAAAGCCTTCTTCCGCAAGCCCGGAGAAAGCTTCACTGAAGACTGCCCAATCTCGACGTCCCTAAATCGTTGGATCCTCAAACGGGCAGATAAAACCGATTTGGGAATGGCTGTCCCTCTAGCAAAACGAATCATAAAAGGATCTTCGTCCTGTGCAACTCCCAAACAATGGAAGCTAGGACAGTGGTATACATACCACGAATAGAAGATGTGGGTAGAAAATACTCTGTTCATGGGAAGCCCAAGCCGAACCAGGAAAGCAGCAGCCTGAAGTTCGGTACACAAATAGGAGTAAAGAGCAGGTACCAAAGCCAGCCGCTCTCCAAACACCATCTGACAAGCCAGAAAAATACAGTGCGGCCTGATGTACGTTCCATCTCCTCCAGGAAAAACAGCCTCACCTAGCCAGTAAGTGAGGTAAACAGCGAGATCTCTCCGCCACGCAATGTCAGGACAAACGGCATCTATGCTTGCGAAAAACTTCTTCAAATCTTCCCGCATAGCAGCGATCTTCTTCAAACTTGATGCTTTAGCCCTAACATCCTGGGCCATGCCATCAGAAGAATCCCCGCTGTCAAAGAAGTTGGAGCTGCAACATCTCCAACTACTGCATCTAACTTTCGAGCCCTCCTTCTCCTTCAAAAAATCATAGAAGGCGATGAGCTAAAAGTATACAAGCCTGAACTCCTCAGACTGCTCCTCAAGGACGTTGTCAATAGGCATAAACTCCTCGTAGAGTTTGCCGAGGATAGGCAATCCGGTGATGGCGCTCAGTTCCTTCAAAGAAAAACCAATCTCACCATTCGTCACAATGAAGGTGTCGGTTTGTGGAAGGAATGACTCCAGCATGGCCATGAAAGCCTCATCGGAGAAAACGACGGTTTGCCGAAAAGCGCGAACCGCATCAAAAATGTCGGCCTCCCGAAGAACGGCCTCGCCAATCCTCAAGGTGTGATCAGTCCATGACTCCTAGCTCGAGTCAGCACTGAAACGACCACGAAGTCGAAAAGTCTTCACCCAATTGCTGCCGTCACCCCGAAAAACGCCAAAGCCCACCGGTCTCAAATCAACCGATGGATGATCAAAACCTTGGTAGCCACTGGTTGGCATCAACATGTCCATACGGACAGGTGGCTTCTTTGCAAAACCGGAAGGTCCGCCAACAAAAATCCCGGTCTTGATCACACTGGTCCTCTTCACCCAGCTCGGAGGATCTTCCCTCTTAGGGCACGTGGGAGAAAGGCTCAAGATCGAGATGGTCCGATCGAAAGACGACCGGGTAGAAATAGTTCTCTCCTCACCATCTGTTGTGTAAGAGAACTGAAAACATCTCCTTTGGTATGTCAAGTCATCGGGGACTTCATCACCAAAGAAGAAGGTAGGCTTGAGCACAACACTCTGATCGTTCGTAACCCAGGGACGGCTGCTTACCATGATCTTATAGAACTCCTCATCTTTGAGAGCGATCAATCGCTGTCTCATCTCATCACGATTGAGGGAATCGCATTCTTCCAAGTTCTTCTCCACAAACTGGACCTTCTCCCAAGCCTGCTGAACGGCCGCATTGGAAGATCTAGCAGACCGACGAGGTTCGTCAGTAACAGGACATTTACCTTTGTTCGTTCTAGAAGAACTATCTGTAAAAGATGGAAGAGAAAAGATCAATCAACATCAAAATGACAGAATTCTGCTACAAAAATCCTAGCAAAATTTTGACATGGTTCCGGGGCAATTCCAAAGAAAAGGAAAGTACTTCGAAAAAGACAGGAAGCCTGAAGATGAGCTCAACATTGCTGCGAGCTCATAGTCAGTGGAGAATTCTCAAAGAAGGCTCGAACTCAACATCGCTGCGAGAACAAGCCAATCTCATCAAACTTCCGCAAAATCTGGAAAAGAGCTCAACATTGCTGCGAGCTTCAGAATCCAAAAAATTACAAACTTCCTCAAAATCCAACAAGACCGAGAAAGAGCTCAACATCGCCGCGAGCTCAAAATCCCAATACTTGCAAAAGATTTTCAGGTATGCATCATCATACTTCCAAATCCATTTACAAAATCATGCATAAAAAAATATCATCATTCTTTAGATGCTAGGAAACCCTTGACAAAAGTTTGACCAATTCCAACCCAATTTGGTCAAAACCAATCAAACTTTGTCCAAGTCAAAAATCATGTTGGCTGGACCTAGAGACTCTAGCCTTCTATCTAGATGCATCAAAAAAAAAAAAAAATGCATACATATTGAAATTGCATAGCCTCATTATCATGGTGAGCAAACAAAGAAAAGAAAAAAAAAAAGAGAGAAAAATCTCAGCAAAAAAAAAAAGAAGGAAAAAAAAATCGCTGACAAAAAAAAAAGTCAGCGTGTGGAAAAAAAATATATACACGGTGAAAAAAAAAAGAAAACCTTGAAAAGAAGAAAAAAAAATGAAGAAAAAGATGAAGAAGAAGCACGAAAAAAAAAAAAAAAGGAAAACGTGCTTGAAGAAAAAAAAAACAGAAAAAAAAAGAAAAAGAAGAAGAAAAAAAAAATGAAGAAGCTACTTCTATAATGGAGATTCTTGTGGAGAAAGAAAAACTTACTTGAAGCCATTGACGGAGAAAAAGAAGAAAAGCCTAGAGATCCTTGAAGAAGAGAAAGCACTTCTTATCTTGGAGCGCACTCTTGAAGATTTCTTGCAAAAAGAAAGCAATGGAGCAAAAGCACCAACCCTCTTGCTTTTATAGAAGGGAGCAAGCCAAAAGAGGAAACAAGAAGAAAGAAAGGAGGTAAGTGCTAAAATTTAGCTACTTTCCCAAAAAGAAAGATATTTTGAGAGAATTTATCCACAAAAAGAAAATTTGAGAAATTCTCTCCAAGTAAAGATATTTTTAGATATTCTCTACACAAAAGAGATATTTTTAGATATTCTTTACAACAATGACACCATATGAGATCTAGGCCATATCTAAAGCCTAAGGTCCCATGGGTTAGCCCATATGAGCCAGGTTTGACCACCTAGGCACTAAAAGTGGCTTTTAGTCAAAATATTCCTCTTACCAAGAGCAAAAAGAAAAAAAAAAGAGAAAAAGAGCAAAAAAGGTCCCATGCCTCTTTTGAGTTGATGGGACCAATCAAAAAAAAGAGAGAAAAGAAAGTCTCATGAGTTTCCAAAAAAACCCAAACCGTCCAACCTCATGAACCAAATTGAGCCAAAATCTTGAAATTGACATTTCACAAAACCAAATTCCGGTCTCCTAACTCGCCACATACAGCTTGTTAGGTCACGAGACCAAAACCAAAATCCAAAACCCAAAATCCAAACACCCCATGTCATTTTCAAAACTTTGCCTTGAGATGGTACGTGATCCCTCTCACTACCATAAAATTCCCCCGGAAACTCAGAAGGCTATTCAAAAAAAAAAAAAAAAAAAGAAAACAAAAGAAAGCGCAAGACTCTTGGTTAAGTTGGAATTTCTCCTCCAAGTTTCTCTTCGAGGCACATCGACTCCAAAAAGCTACTCGTCGCTGTACCTCGAGGGGGCATTTGTTGACACCAAAAAAGTCACTATGTCTCCTCAACATCAAGAAGCCTCGTGAAGCTGCATCCTGCTATAAAACAGGCAAGGCTACTTCAAGCATCAGATCTTATCAGAATCAGACAGAAACTGAGAGATCCTTCAAGACAGCTAAAAGAGGGGTACACCTGAGGTTTCGGGCCATTCCGACATCATTTGGCCCAACTTCACTGCTCCGACAGCTAAACAAGTGCTCCCGGCGGCAACATCATCAAAGACACCAAAACTTTGATCAGAGCCTATGGATGACTCCAGAATGTCTCCAAAGGGCTCCATGCCAAATTTCAAGTCAAACCGAAAATGTTTGACCTTCCATCAACGCTCGAGCAGCAAAATCAAGCCTCCCAGCGGCGGGAACCACAGAAGCCATCACTCATCAAACAAAATACCTGAGTGGCTTCAACATGCCTCCAAAAGGCTGCACGTCGAATTTCAGGTCATTCCGACAACGTTTGACCAGGTTTCGATGCTCCGCGAGAAAATCAAGCCTACCGGCGGCAGAGCATCCCGGGACCATGACATCCAAAACGGAGCTGATGGAACGTCTCGAAATGACTCCAATAGGCTCCCTGTCAAATTTCAGGTCAATCGGACATCGTTTGACCACATATCAAAGCTCGGCATTTTCCCTGCAGCAAAATCAAGTGAAGCATCGATGGGACCCCAAACGGATTCAAAACTCAAATAAAAGACCATGGTTGGTCCTATCCACTGCTCAAGAAGCTTCACCTCAATTTTTAGGTCATTCCGACATCGTTTGACCTAGTTTCGAGTCTTGACGGAAAATCGGCTACAAAGTCTTCGACTCTCCCGAAAAATGGGAAACTTTGTGCTCCGATTTCGCGCGGGTTCTCGTCAAGTTTTCACCAAGAAAATGAAGTTAACAATTGAGGAAAAATGTCAAGAAAAATACAGAAGAAAAAAGGAACGAAAAAGACGCAAAATCGGCCGAAAACGAAGCTCGGCGACCAAAGGGCAAAAAACCCTAAGGTCGCCGGCGACCCTGGCCCAAGGTCGCCCGGCGACCCTGCCAATCCGGGTCGCCGGATTTTGCACCAAATTGATCGTTTTTCGATCGTTTTCGCATTTCGAGTGTTCCTGCCTCTGTGATTTTCTAAAAATCCAATGTTTGATGCTTGAAAACGACTGATCTTTGTCGACATCTCGGATCCGCTATCAAAAGCATGAAATCATCACCGATCGCCTCAAGATCGCCAACCGGCTGACCAAGAAAGTGCACTTTCTGTCCGACCGATCGTGAAATCGACAAGACAAATGCCACTGGCCCACCAACATCAATCAATGTCCGAGATTGCACTGCAATCCGACATCAAACAATGCGTGGATCCACCTGTGATGATCGTAAGAAGAATCTCAAAAGGCGCAGCGTGGCCCGTGACTCTTCACATGCCTTGGCGACCACTTAATGACGTTAATTGACCCGTTTATGACAACTTAATGCGGTCATTAATTCAATATTTTGGACGGCCCAATCAGATTCAAGCATTTGGGAGTTACAAATCCAAGCGATCATGGCATTAAACCCATGAAACTCCCATCATCATGAAGCTTAAAGGGAATTAAATGCCCACTACCTTCATCGGCCAATCACAAGCCATGAAAAAGGAGTTACAAAATCAACTTGTAACTCCTCATCAATTCTTTCATCATGGCCATCAATGCCAATAAACACCTCATAGCTACCAAAAGCCTATAAAAGGAGGTCCATTCCAAGAAGAATGCATGATGAAAATAGATCCCAAGTGTAAGCTCTGAAAATCCTGAAAATCTAAGAGAGAGACAAAGTCCTGCTACATTGCTCCCGGAAGCACCACAAGGTGATCAACTTCCCTTGGGGGGCCACCCCCCCAAGGTCACCTCCTTCTCCAACATGGCCTAAACGTGGCTTTTCAGCCCGTTTACTTGGTTTTTCGTTGGATATAGGACCTCCTCTTGGCCCTTGTCCTTTAAAAAACCAAGGTTAGGAGCCAAGCCAAAGAATCAAAAGCATCACATGTTCTCATTTGAAGGACGATGGTGAAGCCCATACATGACTTGTGACCGTTGATCTCAAAGTGTCCCCACAATCTCCTGAGAAGTTAGATCCCTTTTCTTACTTTTCTATTGTAGTTTGTATTTCTTAAAAGAGACAAAAAGAAATCACAATTCTTGTCTTTCACATTTGATGAGTTTTGTAAAATCACCTTTCACGGCAAAATCGCCTTTCACGGCAAACAAACAAAAAAACGCCTCCACGGCATTCTCAAAAAACAAACTTCTCTATTTTCTTAATATTAATGCAATTTGAAAAGTTAGAAAAAAGGATTGATTTCCTTTCCACTTGTGAAGGTGAATCTCCGGATCATCACCATTCCAAATCCCAAGTAGAAAGTAAATCTGGCATACCCGTACAAAAAATGTTGATGCCCGAGATTTTCCCTCCTCCGCCGAGACCCAGGTCATCCCCCGGGGTGCGGAGGGAGAGAACGGAAGATTCCTTTCGGGTCCATCACTGATGAAGAAAGGCGTCGACTTTGTCTGGGATGCTGAATGTGAAAATGCATCTCATGACATCAAAGCATACCTCACCAAACCTCCAGTGCTGGCTGCCCCCACAACTGGAAAACCATTTATCTTGTACACAACAGCTCTCAACCACTCTTTGGGTGCTCTGCTCGCACAAGAAAACGATGACGGAAAAGAAGTTGCTCTATATTACCTTAGCCGCATGATGGTAGGTGCAGAGCATCGCTAGTCCCCAGTCGAAAAAGAATGCCTTGCAGTAATGTTCGCTGTAGAAAAGCTGCGTCACTATCTGCTGTCGAACACAGTCTACCTGATTTCGAGGATCAACCTCCTAAAGGTCCTTGTCACAAAAGCAGGTTCTCTCAATGCCCGACTGGCAAAATGGTCCATCATTTTATCACAGTTTGATATTAGGTATGTACCATAAAAAGCAATCAAAGGACAAGCTCTGGCAGACTTCCTCGCAGAGCATCCATTGCCTAAAGATTCTCCACTTAGGGATGATCTCCCAGACGAATTTGTCTACAATGTAGAAACTTCCTTATCAAATGCTTCCTGGGACATGTACTTTGGCGGTGCAACCAGGACAAATGAAAAAGGAAAGCAAATATCGGGAATCGGCATCCTCTTTGTCAGTCCCGACAAATACATGATCCCACATGCCTTCTCTCTACTGGAACCATGTTCAAACAATGCAGTTGAGTACCAAGCCCTGATTGTAGGATTGGAACTCGCCCTCGAATCCGGCATCACCATGTTGGAAGCTTTTGGGGACTCTCAACTGATCGTCAACCAGATGAATCAGAAATATGAAGTCAGGAAGCCTGATTTGCTACCTTACTACAATAAGGCGCAGTCGCTTCGATAAAAATTCAACATCTGTCACATCACCCACATCCTCAGAGGTGAAAACATCCGTGCAGATGCCTTGGCTAGACTTGCCGCATCCATGGCAATCCAAGAAGGGGAAAAAATGCAAGTCACAGTGTGTCAAAGAAGGATTCTCCCTCCTCTCAACACACACCAAGCAGTTGCTGAATGCCACCAAGTGGTTGGAAGTCGGATGTCCATCCTCAAACCTCCGATTGGCGACTGGAGAGATCTGTTCATTAATTACATCATGTTCGGAATCCTACCTAAAGATCCAAAAGAGCGGGTAAGTATCCAAAGACGAGCCCCAAACTTTCATTTAGATATACCTTCAAAAGCACTTTACAGAAAATCCTTCAACGGAGTACTCCTACGCTGTTTGTCACAACAAGAGGCTGAGGAAACTCTCAAAGAAGTACATGCTGGTCTTTGTGGAGCCCATCAGGCTGGCCCAAAGCTCTGCAACCAGATAAAAAGGCTAGGTTATTATTGGCCTACCATGGTAGCTGATGCAATAAAAGTTGCCAAGCACTGCCAAAAATGCCAGATTCATGGAGATCATGTCCACATGCCTCCAGAATGGCTACATCCCACAACAATCTCATGGCCTTTCGAAGCCTTGGGTATGGACATCATAGGTCCTATTTCTACCCCATCAAGCAAACGTCATCGCTTCATCTTCACCGCTACGGATTATTTCTCCAAGTGGTCAAAAGCATTTGCGCTCAGCGAAATGAAGACTTCATCATTCCTTCAGTTCTTGCGCACCAACATTATTTGTCGCTTTGGCATACCTAAAAGATTCGTCCATGATAACGGACCATAATTCCGGGATCACAGATTTTATAGGTTTTGCGACAAGTACAAAATCCAAAGTTGTCCTTCGACCCCATATAATCCAGCAGCGAACGGACTAGCAGAAGCCTTCAACAAGACACTCTGCAAAATTCTCAAGAAAATGGTCTCTAGTCACAAAAGAGACAGGGGCGACAAACTACTAGAAGCTTTTTGGGCCTATCGAACCACCGTTCGAGGACCAACCCATAGTACACCATTCTCCTTGGTATATGGATGCGAAGCTGTTGTCCCTTTGGAAGTACAAATTTCTTCTTTAAGGGTATCCCTGCAAAATGACATGACGCAAGAAAGCAATGTCAAATTGAGACTCCAAGAGCTGTATAACCTTCATGAGAGACGGCTCGAAGCTCGACAAAGCATTGAGTTGTACCAAGCACGCATGGCAGGTTCTTTCGACAAGAAGGTCAGGCAACGCGCCTATAAAAAGGGTGACTTGGTTCTTGCAGTAAAAAGACCCATAGTCTTTGCCCACAAATCCAAAGGCAAATTTGAACCAAAATGGGAGGGACCCTTCGTCATCGACAAAGTCTTCTCCAATGGCGCATACGCTCTTCTAAACATGGAAGGGGACAGATGTATGCTGCCCATCAACGGCAATTCTTGAAGCGGTACTACCCTTGAAGACTTCCTCAAACGGGTCAGAGCGATATCTACACGGCTAAAGCCTATTTCCAAGGTACTTGCTCGTCAAACCCACCCCTTTTGAAATTTTCATCTTTATGTTGAAGTTTCCAAAAAAAAAAACTTTCAAAACAATGCTTACTTTCATCGTTTCATTGTTCAAAAAAAAAAAAAGAAAAAAACAAAATCCAAAAATCCAAGTTTAGGAGCCTCTTCCCAGACTTGACCAAAATTTCGATCCTTGAACCCAAAATTCATGGTTTGAAACAAAAATCGGGACTTAGGAATTTTCACCCTAGACCGCCTCGGCCTTTACAACCAAAATGTTTTTAAGTCAAAATTTATGACCTTCGTGTCTTTAAACAAAAAAAAAATTGGTCTTTAGAAACCGTGGGGAAGCGACACTTAGTCGATACTCGCAAAACCCAAAAACAGAAAGGATGCGAACCCCATTCGATACTTCCAAAACCCAAAAATCGCAAGGAAGCGAACCCCATTCGATACTTGCAAAATTTCAAAAATCGTGGAGAAGCAACATACCGGTTGATATCCACAACCCAAATTTCAAAAATCGTGGAGAAGCAACATACCCGTTGATATCCACAACCCAAATTTCAAAAATCGTGGAGACGCAATATTCCAGCTGCTATCCACAACCCAAATTTCAAATGGTTCGAGAAAACCTCAAATTTCAAAAATCGCGGGGAAACAACACCAAGTCAGTACCCGCAAAACCAAAAGTTTTGGGAAAAGCAGGGATGAGACGCTTAGTCGATACTTGCACCCCAATTCGTGAGGAAGCGACATTCCATCGGTACTCGCAAAACCCAGCCCGCGAGGAAGTGACATTCCATCAATACTCGCAAAACCGAATGAGCAAGGAAGCGACATTCCATCGATACTTGCAAGACCATTCAGCGGGGAGGCGACATTTTCCCATTCGCAGACCTCCAAAACGCTTCACAATGCTCGAAGGCGCTCCAACAATGCCTTGAGAGAAGCCAAGCTGCAATGCAAAACGCGAAGGGACATACGGTTGGATGTCGACGAGAAGATGTCTGCGGTACACCATCGTACCAACCCGTATGTTGAAGAGCCATCTCTTCTCCACGTCTGTCAAAGCATAGTGTCTTCCCGACCCTGCCCTGGTCGAATCACGGGAGACACCAAAGTCAAAAGCCTTCTTCCACAAACCCGGAGAAAGCTTCACCGAAGACTACCCAATCTCGACGTCCCTAAATCGTCGGATCCTCAAACGGGCAGATAAAAGTGATTCGGGAACGGCTGTCCCTCTAGCCAAACGAATCATAAAGGGATCTTCGTCCTGTGCAACTCCCACACGATGGAAGCTAGGACAGTGGTATACATACCATGAATAGAAGATCTGGGCAGCAAATACCCTGTTCAAGGGAAGCCCAAGCCGAACTAGGAAAGCAGCAGCCTGCAGTTCGGTACACAAATAGGAGTAAAGAGCAGGTACCAAAGCCAGCCGCTCTCCAAACGCCATCTAACAAGCCGGAAAAATACAGTGCGGCCTGATGTGCGTTCCATCTCCTCCAACAAAAATAGCCTCACCTAGCCAGCAAGTGAGTTAAACAGCGAGATCTCTCCGCAACGCAATGTCAGGACAAATGGCATCTGTGCTTGCAAAAAACTTCTTCAAATCTTCTCGCATAGCAGCGATCTTCTTCAAACTTGATGCTTTAGCCCTAACATCCTGGGCCATGCCATCAGAAGAATCCCCGCTATCAAAAAAGTTGGAGCTGCAACATCTCCAACTACTGCATCTAACTTTCGAGCCCTCCTTCTCCTTCAAAAATCATAGAAGGCGACGAGCTGAAAGTACACAAGCCTAAACTCCTCAGATTGCTCCTCAAGGACGCTGTCAATAGGCATAAACTCCTCATAGAGTTTGCCGAGGATAGGCAATCCGGTTATGGCGCCCAGTTCCTTCAAAGAAAAACCAATTTCACCATTCGTCACAATGAAGGTGTTGGTTTGTGGAAGGAATGACTCCAGCATGGCCATGAAAGCCTCATCGGAGAAAACAACGGTTTGCCGAAAAGCGCGAACCGCATTAAAAATCTCGGCCTCCCGTAGAACGGCCTTGCCAATCCTCAGGGTGTGATCAGTCCATGACTCCCAGCTCGAGTCAGTACTGAAATGGCCAGGAAGTCGAAAAGGCTTCACCCAATTGCTGCCGTCACCTCGAAAAACGCCAAGGCCCACTGGTCTCAAATCAACCGATGGATGATCAGAACCTTGGTAGCCACTGGCTGGCATCAACATGTCCATACGGACAGGTGGCTTCTCTGCAAAACCGGAAGGTCCACCAACAAAAATCCCGGTCTTGATCACACTGGTCCTCTTCACCCAGCTCGGAGGATCTTCCCTCTTAGGGCACGTGGGAGAAAGGCTCAGGATCGAGATGGTCCGATCGAAAGACGACCGGGTAGAAATAGTTCTCTCCTCACCATCTGCTGTGTAAGAGAACTGAAAACATCTCCTTTGGTATGTCAAGTCGTCGGGGACTACATCACCAAAGAAGAAGGTAGGTTTGAGCACAACGCTCTGATCGTCTGTAACCCAAGGACGGCTGCTTACCATGATCTTATAGAATTCCTCATCTTTGAGAGCGATCAATCGCTGTCTCATCTCATCATGATTAAGGGAATCGCACTCTTCCAAGTTCTTCTAAACAAACTGGACCTTCTCCCAAGCCTGCTGAACTGCCGCATTGGAAGATCTAGCAGACCGACGAGGTGCGTCAGTAACAGGACCTTTACCCTTGTTCGTTCTAGAAGAACTACCTGCAAAAGATGGAAGAGAAAAGATCAATCAACATCAAAATGATAGAATTCTACTACAAAAAATTCTAGCAAAATTTTGACATGGTTCCGGGGCAATTCCAAAGAAAAGGAAAATACTCCGAAAAAGACAGGAAGCCTGAAGATGAGCTCAACATCGCTACGAGCTCAAAGTCAGTGGAGAATTCTCAAAGAAGGCTCGAACTCAACATCGCTGCGAGAACAAGCCAATCTCATCAAACTTCCGCAAAATCTGGAAAAGAGCTTAACATTGCTGCGAGCTTCAGAATCAAAAAATTGCAAACTTAATCAAAATCCAGCAAGACCGAGAAAGAGCTCAACATCGCTGCGAGCTCAAAATCCCGATACTTGCAAAAGATTTTTAGGTATGCATCATCATACTTCCAAATCCATTTACCAAAAATCATGTATCAAAAAAATATCATCATGCATTAGATGCTAGGAAAACCTTGACCAAAGTTTGACCAATTCCAACCCAATTTGGTCAAAACCAATCAAACTTTGTCCAAGTCAAAAGTCATATTGGCTTGACCTAGAGACTCTAGCCTTCTATCTTGATGCATAAAAAAAAATGCATACATATTGAAATTGCATTGCCTCATTATCATGGTGAACAAACAAAGAAAAGAAAAAAGAAAGGAAAAAACTATCTCAGGAAAAAAAAAAAATTTTCTGGCCCACTGCCACGTGGCAGGCCGTCCGTACAGCCAAAAGAAAAAAAAAAACAAACAGGAAAAAAAAAAAAACAAAAGAGAGAAAAACGCTGAAAAAAAAAAAAGAAAAAAAATCAGCGTGGAAAAAAAAACAAAAAAAAAAAGTTCACCGAAAAAAAAAAGGAAAAACCGTGAGAAAAGAAAAAAAAAAAAAAAAAAAAAGAGAAGCACGAAAAAAAAAGAAAGAAAAGAAAAACGTGCTTAAAGAAAAAAAAAAGAAAAGAACAAAAAATGAGCAAAAAAAAAAGAAAGGAGAAGAAGCACGAAAAAAAAAAAAGAAAGAAAAGAAAAACGTGCTTAAAGAAAAAAAAATGAAGAAGCTACTTCTACAATGGAGATTCTTGAGGAGGAAGAAAACTTACTTGAAGCCATTGATGGAGAAAAAGAAGAAAAGCTTGGAGATCCTTGAAGAAGAGAAAGCACTTCTTATCTTGGAGAGCACTCTTGAAGATTTCTTGCAAAAAGAAAGCAATGGAGCATAAGCACCAACCCTCTTGCTTTTATAGAAGAGAGCAAGTCAAAAGAGGAAACAAGGAGAAAAAAAGGAGGTAAGTGCTAAAATTCAGCTACTTTCCCAAAAAGAAAGATATTTTTAGAGAATCTTTCCACAAAAAGATAAACTTGAGAAATTCTCTCCAAGTAAAGATATTTTTAGATATTCTCTACACAAAAGAGATAATTTTAGATATTCTTTACAAAAATGACACCATATGAGATCTAGGCCATCTTCAAAGCCTAAGGTCCCATGGGTTAGCCCATATGAGCCAGGTTTGACCACCTAGGCACTAAAAGTGGCTTTTAGTCAAAATATTCCTCTTACCAAGAGCAAAAAAAAAAAAAAAAACGAAAGAAAGAAAAAGAGCAAAAAAAAGTCCCATGCCTCTTTTGAGTTGATGGGACCATTCAAAAAAAAAAAAAAAAGAGAAAAGAAAGACTCATGAGTTTCCAAAAATCAAACCATCCAACCTCATGAACCAAATTGAGCCAAAATCTTGAAATTTATATTTCACAAAATCAAATTCCGGTCCCCTAGCTCGCCGCATACAGCTTGTTAGGTCACAAGACCAAAACCAAAATCAAAATCCAAACCAAACCAAAACCAAAAACCCAAATCTGACCCCCCAACCTGCCACATACAGCTTGTTGGGTCACAAGGTCAAAATCAAAATCAAATCGAGACCCCCTAACCTGCCACATACAACTTGTTAGGTCACAAGGTCAAAATCCAAAATCCAAATACCCATGTCATTTTCAAAACTTTACCTTGAGATGGTACGTGATCCCTCTCACTACCATAAAATCCCCCGGAAACTCAGAAGGCTATTCGAAAAAAAAAATGCTCAAGACTCTTGGTCAAGTTGGAAGCTCTCCTCCAAGTTTCTCTTCGAGGCACATCGACTCCAAAAAGCTACTCATCGCTGTACCTCCAGGGGGCATTTGTTGACACCAAAAAAGTCACTATGTCTCCTCAACACCAAGAAGCCTCGTGAAGCAGCATCCTGCTATAAAACAGGCAAGGCTACTTCAAACATCAGATCTTATCAGAATCAGACAGAAACTGAGAGATCCTTCAAGACAGCCAAAAGAGGGGTACACCTGAGGATTCGGGCCATTCCGACATCGTTTGGCCCAACTTCACTGCTCCGACAGCTAAACAAGCGCTCCCGACGGCGACATCATCAAAGACACCAAAACTTTGATCAGAGCCTACGGATGACTCCAGAATGTCTCCAAAGGGCTCCATGCCAAATTTCAAGTCAAACCGACAACGTTTGACCCTCCATCAATGCTCAAAGAGCAAAATCAAGCCTCCGGGCGGCGGGAACCACAGAAGTCATCACTCTGAAACAAAGTACATGAGTGGCTTCAACATGCCTCCAAAGGGCTGCACGTGGAATCTCAGGTCATTCCGACAACGTTTGACCAGGTTTCGATGCTCCGAGAGAAAATCAAGCCTGCCGGCAGCGGAGCAACCCGGGACCATGACATCCAAAACGGAGCCCATGGAACGTCTCAAAATGACTCCAATAGGCTCCCCGTCAAATTTCAGGTCAATCAGACATCGTTTGACCACATATCAAAGCTCTGCATTTTCCCCGCAGCAAAATCAAGTGAAGCATCGATGGGACCCCAAACGGCTACAAAACTCAAATAAAAGCCTATGGTTGGTCCTATCCACTACTCAAGAAGCTTCACCTCAATTTTCAAGTCATTCCGACATCGTTTGACCTAGTTTCGACTCTTGACGGAAAATCGGCTACAAAGTCTTCGGCTTTCCCGAAAAATGGGAAACTTTGTGCTTCGATTTCGTGCGGGTTCTCGTCAAGTTTTCTCCAAGAAAATGAAGTCAATAATTGAGGGAAAATGTCAAGAAAAATACAAAAGAAAAAAAGAACGAAAAAGACGCAAAAACGGCCGAAAGCGAAGCTCGGCGACCAAAGGGCAGAAAACCATAAGGTCGCCGACGACCATGGCCCAGGGTCGCCGGCGACCCTGGGTGCATGGTCGCCCGGCGACCTTGCAAATCCGGGTCACCGGATTTTGCACCAAAAGGCCCGTTTTTCGATCCTTTTCGCGTTTCGGGTGTTCCTGCTTTGTGATTTTTTGAAAATCCAATGTTTGATGCTTGAAAACGACTGATCTTCACCGACATCTTGGATCCGCCGTCGAAAGCATGAAATCATCACCGATCGCTCCAAGATCGCCAACCGGCTGACCAAGAAAGTACACTTTCTGTCCGACCGATCGTGAAATCGACAAGACAGATGTCACCGGCCCATCAACATCAATCAATGTCTGAAATTGCATCGCAATCCGACATCAAACAATGCGTGGATCCACCTGTGATGATCGCAAGAAGAATCTCAAAAGGCGCAGCGCGGCCCGCGACTCTTCACATGCCTTGGCGACCACTTAATGACGTTAATTGACCCGTTTACGACAACTTAATGCGGTCATTAACTCATTATTTTGGACGGCCCAATCAGATTCAAGCATTTAGGAGTTACAAATCCAAGCAATCATGGCATTAAACCCATGAAACTCCCATCATCATGAAGCATAAAGGTGATTAAATGCCCACTACCTTCATCGGCCAATCACAAGCCATGAAAAAGGAGTTACAAAATCAACTTGTAACTCCTCATCAATTCTTTCATCATGGCAATCAATGCCAATAAACACCTCATGGCTACCAAAAGCCTATAAAAAGGAGGTCCATTCCAAGAAGAATGCATGATGAAAATAGATCCCAAGTGCAAGCTCTGAAAATCCAAAAAATCCAAGAGAGAGACGAAGTTCTGCTACTTTGCTCCCGGAAGCACCACAAGGTGATCAACGTCCCTTGGGGGGCCACCCCCCCCCCCCCCCCCCCCTAAGGTCACCTCCTTCTCCAACATGGCCTAAACGTGGCTTTTCAACCCGTTTACTTGGTTTTTCATTGGATATAGGACCTCCTCTTGGTCCTTGTCCTTTAAAAAACTAAGGTTAGGAGCCAAGCCAAAGAATCAAAGCATCACATGTTCTCATTTGAAGGACGATGGCGGAGCCCATACATGACTTGCGACCGTTGATCTCAACTTGTCCCCACAATCTCCTGAGAAGTTAGATCCCTTTTCTTACTTTTCTATTGTAGTTTGTATTTCTGAAAGAGACAAAAAGAAATCACAATTCTTGTCTTTCACATTTGATGAGTTTTGTAAAATCGCCTTTCATGGCAAACAAACAAAAACGCCTCCTACGGCATTCTAAAGAAGCAAACTTGTCTCTTTTCTTAATATTAATGCAATTTGAAAAGTTAGAAAAAATGATTGATTTCCTTTCCACTTGTGAAGGTGAATCTCCGGATCATCACCATTCCAAATTCCAAGTAGAAAGTAAATCTGGCATACCCTTACAAAAAATGTTGATGCCCGAGATTTACCCTCCTCCGCCGAGACCCAGGTCAGCCCCCGGGGTTCGGAGGGAGAGGACGGAAGATTCCTTTCGGGTCCATCATCCATGGTTAAAGGAGGTAAAGTGAGAGGTTTCTTGTTGATAGATTTAACTTGATAGCTTTGGACTTGATTGGTCCTTTTAAAATCTATCTTAGGAGACTCTTGTTGAATTGAATTAACTTGTTTGAACTGTAAAGAGTCTTTCTTTGCTTCAAATGTCTTTCCCTTCATAGATTTTGAATTTTCCCTTTTTGATTCATATATGGGTTTAGACAAATGACTTCTTCTTAGTTTGCACTCAAATTTGAAATGTCCTCCATTACCACAATAATGACATTTTTGCGTGGGCATCTTAGTGTGAGTGCTACAGAGAGAGGACTCACCTTTTACAAACTTGTTGATGAACTTAGGGTCATGATAAGTATGTTTATTAAATCCAAGACCCGTCCTATCTCCATGTGATTTACCCAATTTAAATAAATTTTCAAGTTTCTCTTCACTTTGGGTAAATTTGCACTCAAACTTTTGCTTGTGAGTCGCAAGTTGAGTGATTTTGTTTTTAAGAATTGAATTTTCATTATTTGCTTTTATGAGTTGGATTTCAATTCCATTAAACTTGTTACCTTTTCATAAGCAAGTTTCAATTCAAGTTTAAGTTCATTAACTTTAGATCCAAGTTGTAAGGTTTTTACACTACTTTGAGCATTCGATAAATTTTCTTTGGTGATTACTAACTTGGATTCTAAGGTTGTAATGTCTTCAACTTGATTTCTTATGTGATCACTTAGATTTGAATTTTCTTTGGTAAGACCTTCACAACTTATCTTAGATACATTTAATTTTTCTTGTACTTTTGACAAGTTATCCATAGAAATTTTTAATTTTGATTCTAGATGGATAATGTTTTTATCTTGTCTTTTTAGTGTATCTATTAAACTCAAATTTTCTTTCTTTAGCTCATCATTATTTGTTTCAATTTCATTTTGTTCATTTTGAGCATTAGACAAGTTGTGTAAAGTGATCATAAACTTAGAGTTTAGGCATTGTATAGCTTCATCTTTCTCTCTAAGTTCATCTTTTGAAGTGATTAATTCTTTGTTTAGTCTTTTAGATTCTACTTTTAACTTGTTGTGGTTTTTAACAAGCTTTAAGTATAAGGTATACAAATCATCATATGCTTGTTGAAGATCATCTTGATTTTCATTTTCTTCTTCACTTGATTCAAGTTGATATTCATTATGTTCAAGATTTGAATCTCCAATGGATGGAAGAAAGTGACTAGGAGAATCTATAAGGGAATCTACACATTCTATCTTAGTGGAATCCATTCTAATGATTTTCAAGATTAATCCAACTAGGGTCTTAACTTTGGGTTTTTACACCTAATCAAGAGTTCCAAAACACTTGATCCTAAAGATAGAGCACGAGGCTCTGATACCAATTGAAAGTCCGGGATCCTAACCCTGAGGGGGGGGGGAGGGGGGGGGGGGGGGGGTGTGAATAGGGTGATCTACAAATTAATTGCCAATTTTAAATTTCATCAAATTAAACTTCAACTAGTGATGATTACATGAAAAGGTGCGGAAGATAAACAATTCAATCACCACGAGTCATTCACTATTGCACAATGTTTTATAGTGGTTTGGCCTCAATGCCTACATTCACTACCGGCTTGTGATCTCACACCCCACCGGATTTTCACTATTTATGCTTTTACAAAAAGCTAAGCAATAACCCTTACAATGATGTTTTTTTTTAAGGCTAAACAACAACCTAACTATGTGCTTTTCTAGGATAAGCAATAACCTTTACAATTTGCTTTTCTTAGGCTTAGCAATAACCTTACATACAAATAGTTTTTTCTTTCTCAAGAAAGTGTCTAAACACTAGGAGAGAAATACATTAAGCCCAATATATATTGCCTCTAGAATAGGCGAATGTGAAAGTGAAAATCAACTCACACAACACACTATAAAATGCAAAGATGAATGCTCATGATGTGTGTGTGTGAAAACTTCAATCAAGTTTAAAATGAAAGCTCAATCAGTTTATGCTTGAAGCAATTAAAAGTTTAATGCACATAACATGATTTGATTGAAGTGATATGCAAATCACATGAACAAAGTACAAACTTGCTGATGATATGAAAATCCAAAGCTTGCAAGTTGTATGAGATTAATTATGTTTAAACATGTGATGCATGTGATATGTTGTTTTCAAAGTCAAAGAATTTAACTAAAGTTTTAAAGATTGAAAACAACAAAGAAGATTCATACAAGTTAATGAAACATGTTATAACAGAAATTAAAGATTTTGCTAAAACATGTTTAAGAAGTTTTCTACAACAAACTTGATTTGAATCAAGGTGAAGAATCCAATAACTTAAATCAAAGATTAAGAGAGGAAAGGATTCAACACATCATAGTTAATATGATAAAAATCATTTACCAATAATTTAGACACAGCATAAAACATAAGATTAAGAAAAGTCAAAACTTACTTGGTGATTGAACTTCATTAATCCAAGCTTAGCTTTACTAATGACCCTTTTAGCCTTTTTAGTTCATTCCTCTTTGATTGCCCTTAGTACACCTCAGAAAAGGCTTCAAGAATCATCACCTTTGGCCTTGGAATGAACTTCCTTTTATAGAAATTTTGGGCCAACGGCTATATGTCGATTAGCCGACATCCAGGGGTCGGTTAACCGACACCCCCAACGGTCACAGGCCAACGGTCATAATTTCGAAATTTTGTTAACCAAAAAGCATGCTTCGGTTAGCCGACATGTTCGGTTAACCGAGGCCTGACCGACACCCTAACAGACAATAAAAATAGGGTCAGAAAACACCTCTCTGGAAATCTAACCGAGAGAGCTTCGGTCAGGATCAGAAGCAAGGTCGGTTAATTGAAACCTAACCGACAAGCTGACCGACGTGAAAAATATATGAAAATGCAGCTCTCTGGAAATCCGACCGATATGGTGTTTGGTTAGTTCATTTTCTATGGTCGGTTAACCGACACACTAACCGACATCAGAGACACCCTTCAGAAAAGCTAATCGAGTGAGTTCGGTTAGGCGTCGGTCCAAGGTCGGTTAACCGACACCTGACCAACAGGCTGACCGACAGTATGATCAGACTATTTTCTGAAGATCTGAGTTTACAAGAAAAATCTAACTTTTGAAAACTTTTGAAACACAGAATGTAAGGGTGTTTGAGACAAGGTTTTATCAAGAAAAAGCTTTTCAAAATAAGACTAAAATCAACCAGAAGGTTTGAAACAGAGTTTGAGCAAGTTGATTTAAAACCCTGTGATTTTCAAGTTAAACCTATGAGAAATGATATGAGATGATCATGATGCAAGTGTTGGACATCAAATTGCAAACACAACTTAGGGTCTAACAAAGATCAGTAAATTGATGTAATTTGGAGAAATAACTTCAATGTTAAGAAAATTATCTGGCCTGTCCATCCTGTTTGTATGGTCCAACTTGTTATCCATTATATCTCCTTCCCATGCAGCAGAAACGAATTAGAACAGTGCACATGATATAAAAATGACTGCATGTCTGTTTTAGGGAGCTGCATGCCATGACTAGTATAAATATCCATATATTTCACTACTAGAGACACGCCTGAAACATGTAAAGAGTTTACTTGTACAGGACTAAATCAACATCAGATTCCCCATTTTGACCATCTAGAAACATGGTAAAAACAAACATCAAGTCCTCTCCCATGTACATGCCCCTAGAAATTGTTGTAGGAAAGGTTCACACCAAGTCTAATACTCTCAGTGTCTACCAGCTCTCCAATGTAAACAACACTAGAAGTAACCCAAGATACTTCCAAGGCAAGGTTCTAACAAATCTACTAAATTCAAGTCTCTTTTGTTATGGTGTGTTTTAAAACCACAAACATGGGTGTTTTAAAATCAATAGAATTAATCATACAGGGACAACAATAATAAAAACCCAACCACACGCCCATGAAGTTAAATGCGAGAAAACAGAAACCCACTTCACGAAAATCACAGATAAAGATTGAAATGACATCAATAAAACCAATTATGCCCACACCTGTAAATGGCAAGCATATGATAAAAGAAAACTGAATTTAAGGGACAGAGTCATACCCATATTATCTTTTCAAACAAGCACCTTTTCACCATCTGCACCACAAGCATAGATATCACGCATTATAGGCATAGATATTGAGTAAATAGTATTTTAGTATGTTTCTCAATTGAGTTTAAACCTTTACAAGTTTCTTAGTTTGAGTAAGGTCAATGGCAAAACAAATAAGAAAGCCGACATAACATTAAAAAAATAACTTTGCCCTTTACTAACTGATTCAAAAGACCACACAAAATTGGCAAGTAGAAGCATATCAACAGGATGATGTGATCTCTTATGTACACCAACAAGATTGATAACCTGTAGCAATAAGTCAATGACATATCATGGCTCAACAATATGCTATGAAAGAATAGAAATACAAGAAGATTATGAAAGAAAATATCCCAAAAGAAGCAAACATAAATTGATGAAGGAAGATTACTAGACATGCATACTTTCTCCACCCATCCAAACAGTCTCTCAACTATTGAGAGTATTACGACATGTATACTTTCTCCACCCATCCAAACAGTCTCTCAAGTATTCAGAGTGTTACAAACTGATTGGGAAACGGTCTAGCCACCGAAACCTTCAAACGTGTTGGTGTTAGATTGTATGGACTCAATCCATCAGTTGATGTCATAAATTGATTAATTTCTTTATTTATCAATAAAATCATGCTTTACTTTCATGAGATGAATGTTATTTTATTACTTTATGCACATGACCAATACATATGACATAATGGTTCATGAGTTGAACCGGGTCCCATTAGTATATTAGATGTGATATATGTGTATGGATGAGATCCACACACAGGAGATATATGTCACAAATCTTATACTTAAAATATCTTCAAAACCAGTGATGAGACTGGGCATCTCATCTGATAAGGTTGCAACACTTTGATCACTATGAGATAGTGTGATTTGTCTCGATCATCAGAATGGAAGATTCTGGATCAATGTGCTGGTACATTGGATGTATTGAAGGACCATGAGAAGCACCTTATGGAATTCCGTCTCAATAATAAGGTATGCTCTCATAATTCCCTAGCAATAGGCTCTCAATCCTGAGACATTGATGAATCAAGTTTCTATCTATTCATTTGCTTTGAGTCACCAATGAGTGAGGCCAACTATAGGTCAACACCTCGGTGTCTTGGGTATGTGGTAGTAGGACTGTGGGAACATTGAATGATCAAGATGAAATCTATCTCTATTATCCCCTTGTGCCAATTAATGGATTTGTCATTAGTAAGTGCGCACCCATCTCGATTAAGAGTTAATTGGATGGTACTGATGATCATAGTGATTAATTGGGGCTCAAGGATAATAAGATGTGGAACTAAGATTGGAAGAAACAGATTTATTCCAATTGATCCATGGATATAGATCGAGGGGCCTACTTGTGGTAATTGGGAAGTTCAGGATCTTCATTGTAATTTATTCCTAAGACTGGAGTGCAATTGCATTTATATAGTGGTGTTATTTGCAATTAACCGTGGGCCCGGATTCCACATGAGATGTGGGGTCGCGTGTCCCAGTTGGAGCCAGCTTTCTATGGAATCCCTAGTGGTCCCCACGCTAGCCCAAGTTATTAGAAAGATACTAATCCTATTCGAACTCTAAAAAGAAGGAATTAGAAAGTTACTATTTCTATTTGAAGTAGGACTTCTAATAGTGGTAATAGTATACTTACTAATTGTTGTGGAAGTAAGACTTGTATTTCAATTAAGAAAAGAGGAGACCTGGGAGATTATATAAGGGAATCCACCCCTCTTGGACGTCCATCATTATTAGAGTGAAAAACGTCCATCCCGTTTTGTGCAATAGTTGCACTGATGTCTTCTCTCTTCCTCTTCTAGTTCCTTAGGGTTTCGAGTTGGGTTTTCTCTTGGAGATTCCACCAATCTTCTTGAGAAGAGAAATCTGATTCGGGTCATAGTGTGGAAGGCTAAGAGGTGTTGGAGATTCTGATCTTAGTTTGTGGAAAAGTTCTATATCAACAAAAGTCATCAACTTCTCCATAAGAGCGCAACCGAGCTCCAAATGTACAATCTACTTCCTTGTATGTTGTAGGTTTTAATGGATGCTTGTTCGCTTCTGTTCTATCTTTTAGATAGTTTTACTTACTGTACATGATCATGAGATTGAGGGTTATGCATCCTAGATTGGGTTTTTGGCCTTATGGATACTTGATCCCTGAGTCAAGTGGGTCAAAAGTTTTGAAAATCTATCCACGAGGCCCACCTACTTCCAACGGTTGGCAACATAGAATTCAATCAGGATCTTGATTCAAACAAAAACTAAGGGAACTGTCACTCCACCCATTGTAATAATTAAAATAAAGAAAATGATTTACCATTCTAAAATTGATGTCTTCTAAAATCAAAGACCTGTCATTGATACAGAGAAGTCGAACGTGAATTACATATAATAGACTTGCAACAATAAAGTGGAAATTGTCCAAAGGTACCGGTCACTTACAAATAAAAGCATATGAACTAAGAAAGGACTCAATTGCACCCTATGATATCCTGATAATTAAAAGTGGTGAACACATCGAAATACTCCATCTTGATGTGTAAAGTCTTTGTTCCTTGATGTAACTGGGTATCATCACTCACATTTGTTTCTCATCTTCACATTTTTAAGGTTGCCAAGCTTCTAAACATGAACAACCTAAGTCACACTAACCAACCAAGTGAAATAATTCAGTTACAGAATTATGTGGCAAGTATCAAGTATTCTTGATACTTAATAAGACATGAAAGCTGGTGGCTCTAATACCAATTTATACTTTTGCAAGCCCCAAAAGTATACAGCAAAGAAGCACCAGCTGGAAGAGATATGAAATGAAAAACCAAAAAAAACAAAACATGGCAAAACAGAGTAACAGCTGAAAGAAACTAATTAACCCAAAGGTCACACCAAAGCCAGCCCAGCCCATTTA
Source organism: Umbellularia californica (assembly GCA_028538565.1). NCBI lineage: Eukaryota > Viridiplantae > Streptophyta > Magnoliopsida > Laurales > Lauraceae > Umbellularia > Umbellularia californica. The sequence goes on along the minus strand of JAPQWN010000005.1, from coordinate 32,609,801 downwards.
CAAAATGATAAAATCAAGCATGAAAGATTAAACTTACAATGGAATTACAATCAGAATTGAAGCTACTGAAGTTGATATTACTTCATGAACATCTATCCTCATAGCCAATTAAACTCAAAAGTAAACTGAAAATTGTGTTTCCCTTCTTTTTTTCATGACGATGACTGTACTCACAATCTCACATGTAAGTAGCTTTTAACAAAATTTTACTTCATAGAAAGATCTATCGTTTCCTTGTATCTTGAGCATGTCTTACTTCTAGCTTTATAAGAAGCCAAAGAGTTTTCCAGCAAAAAAAAAAAAAAAAAAAAAAAAACAGCAGCCAAACAGTTATTAGATTTTATGCATGCCGTGGCTTAATCTTAATCACCAGATGGGCTTAATCTTAATGACCAGATGGACACACAACTACAAGATGCCACCTACACTACTTTCCATGTAAAGAAAGAACTGAGCAGAACACTTGCATGAAAAAATCAAACTAAAAACTGTGCACCATATGTCCTATTTTTGAGTTCATAGGAGAAGACAACATTAACACTTTCACAAAATGTTTCTTAATATATAAGTATTATAATGGACCATGCACTGCACAATTAGACTTGAAATCAAACTAAATTTATATTAGGTTGTCCTACAAAATAATTCTTGTATACAATTCAGTCTGTTCAGCTAAAAGATATGGTGTTCAGCCCTTTTTCTTTTAAAAATGAAACCATTTTCCTCAAAAAGGTCAAAGCAACAAAAATGATGCCAGGTCCTGTCCAGCAACCAAATAGGTCCTATGTGTTCTCGATTGAAAAAGAATAAGGTGGTTACCATCTAGTTAACATTGTTGGTGAATGGTTAGGGATAGATGATGTCACCATCAATGTTGCAACTATTCCCTCTCACTGAAAAGAAGTGTGGCACACTGAATTCAGCAAGATTCATAAACCGTGACTCGCTCATTTCCGGAAAGGATCCCACTATTGACAAGCTCTGAGCCCTGAGCAAATATGGAACAAGATTATAATTGGCTCTGAGCCCTGAGAGAGAGAGCGCAGAGAGCGGATAGATAGAGCAGAGATAGAATAGAAAACTAGCTCTAACGCATCTAGCACATGCTAAAGGATATCAACTATGAAACAAGACAACTATAATTGGCTTGACATTTAACTTGTAAAAATGATTAATACTGCATTTGTTGAAGCCTTAAAACTCCTAAGAACATTATACATGATATTCCAATTTGATATCTTACCAGTAGCTTGGGATCTATGAATATCCGTCCATCCAAATATTCCATAATATAAAAAGCAGTTCCAATAACACTGGTGTCAGTGCACAAGCAAAAGACCTTAGGAACGGGAGTTAATGCCTTGAGAAACTGTAACATCAAAATATTCAAAACTCTTAGAACACTATTGCATCTTCTTCGCTAATCTTAATTCAATGACCCACACTAAAATGCAACAGAACAAAAACTTTAAAGTTCGAAGCTTTCGTGGTATAATCTCATTAGAAAAGGGATTTGAAGATAGCATAAGCTAATTCAAAGCAATTCTACCACACAATTAGTATAAAGTAACGATTTTTCCAACACCATAGCGTTGATTATACCTGAAACTCCCTCTCAATGGCATGGGCAGACTCCAATAGCTTCCTGGGCGGCTTCTTTCTCATCACATAGCGTGCAACAGTAGCTCCAGAACCAACTTCGAGCAAGAAGTCGGATTCGACTGCCCATGCCCAAACTGCACAAACGACACATATCAAAATCCCCCAAACTTCACAAAACACCAACAACTTATAATCGAGCAAAAATACAAAAACAAAGGCCATAAAGATAAGAACTTTTGACTCTGAATTTGACCTGAGAAACAGCGAATTTGGAAGGAGAAGGAGGAAATCCTTGGACGTTGGCCCGAGCATAACGAAGCAGAGCTTCCTCATCGAATGTGTGGGCCGGTTGTATGTTCACCAATAGATCAGACGTACGGATCGCCATGGATCTATTTTTTTTTCTTTTTCTTCCAAACTGTGAAACCCTAATCAGAAGGAAAGATTGCGAACATGACAGAAAGAAAGGAGACCAATGCGTCTGGAGAAGACAACTAGAAAAGGAGTCGACCGGAAAAGGGGTCAGAGATGGCTTTGGAGAAGACGACCGGAAATAGAGATGGGTTTTTGGAGACGGAGAGAGCAAGAGAGAGAGCAGAGAGAGACCAAGAGCAAGAGAGAGAGAGAGAGACCGAGAGCGAGAGAGAGATAGCAAGAGAGAGAGAGAGAGCAGAGAGAGACCGAGAGCGAGAGAGAGATAACAAGAGAGAGAGAGAACAGAGAGAGACCGAGTGAGCGAGAGAGACCGACAGATCGAGCGAGAGAGAGAGAAGAGAGATCGAGCGAGAGAGAGAGCAGAGAGATCGAGCGAGAGAGAGAGAAAGAGATCGAGCGGAGAGACAGAGAGAGAGAGAGAGCAGAGTGAGAGAGAGAAATAGCAGAGAGAGAGGGACGGAGGAGAAAAGATGGATTTCGGTGATAGGAGAGGGAGGGAAAAATTTAAGGGGTTTAGCGACGTTTTAAATTCGTCGGTAAAGGTATCTCATTTTCCACTTTCCCTGTAAAATAAGCTAATTCTAAAATTGATCTTTTACCAGCGAAATTAAAGCCCCGGCAAAAGCTTAATAAACTCATGACGCCAGACAGGTGAACTTTGTCGGCGATCTAGGCATTTCGCCTGCAAGAAATATAGCCTTTTCCGGGGACACTAAACTTATCGCCGGTAAAACATACCATTTGCCGGCGAAAATAAAAATTCGCCGCTAATATTTTAACTTGTGCAGGCGAAAATATATCGCCGGGCAAAGTCATACTTTCCCCGGCGAAAAAAGCTTTTTCGCTGGGAAAAGTATACCTTTCCTCGGCGTTTAATGACTGCGTCGGGAAAAAATGCCGGTAAAAGTGCAGATTGTTGTAGTGTACCTCCACTCAGGAAGCTTCCACTCCTCTATATATACTTGCATGGTAAGCCCATAATAGGTACTAATTATACTGTGCATTACACTGCACCATCTTGCCTGAACCTTCTTCCTCTCCACTTCACCCTAGTTCAGTGACTGCACTAACTTAGGCGTCAGAGTGCCTTTGGCAGATAGCAGCCCGGGGCCCTGACTTTTGTCTATCTTTCAGGTTCAGGATATCCATTGACATTTCCAGCAACTCCCAGACTTGATAAGCAGCATCATTAAAAGCTTCATCATCGTCTAAACCAAGTCCATAATTTTCAGGCACTTACAATTGGCGCCGTCCGTGGGGAACATTTGAAAAAACCATATTTTCACCCTGAAAAGCCATGCCTCCAAAGACTAGGAAGGGAAAGGGTGTTGGACCATCCAGGTCAATACCACCAGAAACATTTCTGCCCCTCATGCCGCCTCCACTGGTGACAAACCAGGCAGGAGCGACTGAGCAGGTGCCGACGATCCCACGACAAAGGATGATTGGCGGAGAGCCCGGCATGAGAAGCGTGGGATCGCCTGTCACCCAGCTGGGTTCGTCGTCGAGAGGTGTAAAAACATCTCCTCGTCACGGCCCCATTCTGGAATGAGTTCAGCTGACTACCTCCCAGGCAGAGCGTCCTCGTCAGGACGCTATCTTATTGGAGCAGCCCCGCAGGGATGTTCCCCCTCAGGGACATTCCCGACGAGACAAAACTCCAGCGCTGTCCAAACAACGCTAGCCTCATCACCAGGACCACGTGGAGGAAGACCATGTGCGCCTCGACGATGAGGGCGACAGCGACGTAATTCTGGAGGAGGCCGACGAGGTGCATGTCAAAGAAATCAGGGCTCAAAACCGCATTATTCAAGAGAAAAATGACTAGATCCTCCAGCTTCAGCGGTAGCTCGAAGTGAAGGAGAAAGTTCCGGCTGGGACCTCGCTCATACCCCCTGCACGGCAGCGAGCCCGGAAGGTTCCCGAAGCTCGGCTAGACTTGAGGCAAGTCCTAAACAATAAAAGGAGTGACCGGCCCTATGATGAAGGCTCGAGCAGCACTCACACCAGCGCTGACCCTCAGCAGCAGCGCCAGAGACAAAGGAGACAGGGGGCCGACCGCGACATGACGGATTGGATCAATCAGCAAATAAAACAGGCTGTACAGCAGAATATGGAGTTTGCTGGCCTCACCCGAGGTCGGCTAGGAACCAAAGACAGTGACAATCATGGCATGTCTCCTTTCTCTCGGGAGATCAGGGATCATGTCCTCCCTGAAAGATTCAGTGTCCCGAGGTTCAATCTTTACGACGGGACCTCGGACCCCGAAGCACACCTCCGACACTTCACCCAGAAAATGTCGGTATGGGACGGCGACGGCAACCTAGATTGCAAGGTCTTCTCCCCCAGTCTGGGTGACCTCCCACTTTGGTGGTTCTGCGCACTCTCCGAGGGATCGATTTCGAGCTGGCAACAGCTTCAAAACTCCTTTGTCGAGAAGTTCCAAGTGCACCTAGTCATCCCGAAGACAGACGCCAACCTGATGGCCATCAGAATGAGGCCGGCCGAAAATATCACTCGGTTCGCCAAGAGGTTTTGGACCATCTACAGTCAGGTCGAAGATACCAATGACGAAGTAGGCATCAAGTTCTTCCAACAAACCCTGTTGCCAGCCAACGAGCTTCGGAAGGACCTGGTGTGGTTCTCCGTGGTCACAGTGAAAGCACTGATGGCCAGGGTAAATCAGTTCGTCGAGCAAGAGGAGGATGAGGTCCGAGCTCGGGAGAGCCATAGCCTTTGGCACGAGGACCGACCCTCTAAGAAGGATAAGAAGCTAGCCAAGAGGGAGGCAGACCGAAACAGAGAACCGTCCAGCTCGGCAACACGCTTCGCTCCCAGCTCAGGAGGCAGTGTGAAGCCGAAGTCAGGTGGTGCCTCTTATAAGGCCGTCAACACCATATTCAAGGAGCCTATTTATAAGCTCATCGGCAAGATCCAGATGCAACCCTTCTTCAAATGGCCCCAGCCTATGAAGGGCGATGCCTCCACCCGAGATCAGAGCAAGTTCTGTGCCTACCACAAACAAAATGGGCACAGGACCCAGGACTGCCATTCCTTCAAGGCACACCTCGTAAGGCTCGTGAAGGATGGGCACCTAAAGCACCTCGTCAAGGAGGAGGGTAGAGTTAACCGTGCTCAACAACGCCAACCCGATGATCGGAACAACGATGAGCCGGAAGGGACCATCAACGTTATCCACCTAGCTCCCGCTCCTAAAGGGAGCAGCCGAGCCCATACCGAGGCTAGGAGGCCCCAGTACGACAAACAGGTGATGACGGCTGAGCTCGATCCCTTAGCAAAGAAGGCAAGGAAAGAGAGACCAAAGATTTGGTTCTCTGATGAAGACTTGGACGGGGTCCAGCTACCCCACAATGATCTTCTGCTCCTGACTCTGAGGTTGAGGAACTTCAATGTCAAGAGGATCCTCGTGGACCCTGGGAGCTCCTCTGAAATCCTCTACTACGACTGTTTCAAGAAAATGGGTCTGAAAGAGGAGGACCTGCAGGAAGCCCGCACCACGCTGGTGGGTTTCAGCTCCAAGTTTGTATACCCCAGAGGAAAGATCTCCCTCAAAGTCGAAGTGAGAGGAGATCTCCCTCAAAGTCGAAGTGAGAGGAGCCTTCATGACAGCAGACTTCCTAGTGGTGGATGCACCATCCCCATATAATGCCATCATGGGAAGGACCTGACTACACAACATGGAAGTTGTGCCCTCCACCCATCACCAGAGGCTCAAATTCCCGTTGCAGAACGGGGACGGTAGCTTCAAGGTGATCATAGTCCGCGGCGACCAGTAGATGGCCAAAGAATGCCTCATGGCCGTGGTCCCCGACGAAACAGAGCCGCAGCGAGTCCATATTGCCGAGCTCGAAGCAGAACTCGAAGCTATTGGCCGAGCACTCGAGCAGAAGAGTGTTGAAGATCTCACCGAAGTCAGGATCGATCCCAACGATCTAGAGAGGTATTTCCTGCTCGGGAGTCAGCTTGTAGAAGCTGAAAGGTCTGAGCTGCTTGACTTCCTGTTACAGAACAGGGAGGTCTTCGCTTGGACCCCCTATGAGATGCCCGGCATCAACCCTGAAGTCATGAGCCACAAGCTGAATGTCGATCCCGAACACAAGCCTGTAGTCCAAAAGACGCTGTTAGAGGCAGTAACCGAAGAAGTCAAGAAGCTGTTGGAGGCTGAAGCTATTAGGGAAGTCAAGTACCCTGCATGGCTGGCCAACACAGTAGTGGTCAAGAAGAAGAATGGGAGTTGGAGGGTCTGCGTGGATTTCACCGACCTCAACAAAGCCTATCCCAAAGAAAGTTTTCCGCTTCCAAAGATCGACCAGTTGATTGACGCCACTGCCGGGCACGACAGGATGAGTTTTGTCGATCCTTACCAAGGTTACCATTAGATTCCAATGCACGGGCCTGACGAAGAAAAGACCACGTTCATAACACCCAGAGGCATCTACTGCTACAGAGTGATGCCCTTTGGGTTAAAAAACGCCGGTGCCACTTACCAGAGGCTGGTAACAAAAATGTTTCAGGCCCAGCTTGGCAAGACGGTCGAAGTGTACATTGATGACATGTTCGTTAAGTCTAAAAGGCCACTGGACCACTTGATTGACCTGAGTCAAACCTTTGTCGTCCTCAAAGAGTTCAAACTCAAATTAAACGCCTCCAAATGCGCATTTGGCGTCGGCTCCGACAAGTTCCTGGGTAGCTTGGTCACTAGACGAGGGATAGAGGCCAATCCCGAGCAGATCTCGGCGATCCAGGCCATCCAAAGTCCGACCACGGCAAAGCAAGTCCAGAGGCTCACAGGGATGGCAGCTGCGCTGAACCGCTTCATCAGCAGAGCTTCAGATAAATGACGTCCCTTCTTCCGGCTCCTGAAAAGGAGCTCGAGGTTTGAATGGACTCCTGAGTGCAACAGCGCCCTCCAGGAACTCAAACGATACCTCTCTTCACCTCCCCTACTGTCCACTCCGACACAGGGCGAGGTCTTATACTTGTATATGGCTGTTTCAGACCAAGCAGTAAGCTCGGTACTCATCAGAGAAGAAGACAGGCAACAAAGGCCTATCTACTACGCAAGCAAGATCCTGTTGGACGCCGAAACGAGATATCTGCCATTAGAAAAGCTCGTACTCGTGCTCATCAGTCCCTCCCGTAAGCTCTCCCACTACTTCCAGACTTACTCCATAGTGGTTGTTACAGAACATCCACTAAAGTCTCTATTCCGAAAAGCAGACTTCTCTGGAAGGGTGTCCAAATGGGCTGTCGAACTGGGGCAATACGATATCCAATATCAACCCAGAACGGCGATCAAAGCCCAAGTACTGGCAGACTTCATCATGGAATTTACCTCTCCTAGTTCGGCACAGAGCTACCTCGACACCAAACTGGAGAGCAAGGAGGTAGCTGCAGCCCCCGAGACAGAGATGGAATGGGAGAGGTCCTGGAAACAGTTCCTCGACTCGTCCTGGAAAGTCTTCGTTGATGGCTCCTCAACCACCAAGAGGGCTGGCGCGGGCATAGTCCTCCAATCTTCGGAAGGCGTTGTCATCGAGCAAGTTCTGACTCTTGACTTCAAGGCATCTAACAATGAGGCCGAGTATGAAGCGCTGATCGCAGGACTGGGCAGCGCAAAAATCCTGGGGTCACGGCAACTGGTGGTCTTTAGCGATTCTTAGCTGGTGACGAGCCAGCTGAATGGGGACTACCAAGCCCGTGACGACAGGATGACAGCCTACCTGGCCCATGCGAAGCAACTCCTTTCTCAGTTCCAAAAAGCCGAAGTCAGGCAGATCGGCAGAGACTCCAATTCTCACGCCGATGCCCTTGCCAACTTGGCTTCTGCCATCGAAGCCCGAAGAAAAAGGACTGTCGAAGTGGAAGCACTAGACAGACCAAGCATAGAGCTCCTCCCACCTCGGCAGTTCCTGTATACTGACCTTGGCCCGAGTTGGATGGACGAATTCATCTCTTACCTCAAGGATGACCAGCTCCCCGAGGACAAGAACCAGGCCCACAAAATCAGGTTAAAAGCAGCTTGGTTTTGGCTCTCTCCAGATGGCAAGCTCTATAAAAAGTCCTACAATGGCCCCTGCCTCCAGTGCGTTCATCCTAGCAGAGTCGAGGATTTCCTTTATGAAATCCACGAAGGGATCTGCGGCAGCCACATCGGAGGTTGGTCACTGGCTTACCAAGCCATCAGCCAGGGCTACTGTGGCCATACATGCAAAAGGACGCCCACGTCTATGCCAGGAAATGTGAGAAGTGCCAAAAGTTCTCTCACTCTCTCCATCAGCCGGCACACGACCTGAGTCCTCTTTCCACTCCTTGGCATTTCGTCCAATGGGATCTGGACCTGGTGGGACCTCTCCACCGAGCTCTAGGGAATAAGAGGTGGCTAATAGGAGCCACTGACTATTTCACCAAGTGGATAGAAGCTGAAGCGTTGTCCTCCATTACCGAGAAGGATACTAAAAACTTCGTGTGGAGAAACATCGTGACAAGATTTGGAGTGCCTCAAGCCTTGATCTTGGACAACGGAACTCAGTTCGACTCCAACTTCTTCAAGAACTTCTGTCAAGAGCTCGGCATCAGGAACTACTATTCCACTCCGGCATACCCCCAGAGCAATGGTCAGGCCGAAATCTCCAATACGGTGGTACTCGACGGACTCAAGAACAGACTGTACCGAGCCAAAGGGAGACGGGTAGAGGAACTTCCGAGTGTCCTTTGGGCATACAGAACTACCCCTAGGCGCTCGACCTCAGCTACACCCTTCTCCCTGGCCTATGGGATGGAAGCTGTGATTCCGCTTAAGGTTGGCCTCCCAATCCTCAGGTCGGAACTATTTGATCAAGGCCAGAACGATGTAAACCTCGCCAAAGAGATCGACTTGGCTGAGGAACGAAGGGATGCAGCAGCCATCCGCCTCGCTTCCTACCAGCAGCAATTGGCCAGAGGATACAATCAGAAGGTCAAAGAAAGGAAGTTCTCACCTGGAGAAATGGTCTTAAAGAAGACACTTCCGGTAGACAAAAATCCCAGCGAATGAAAACTTGCACCGAACTGGCATGGGCCATTCAAAGTAACCTCAGCAGCTGGGCGATCTGCATACAAACTTGAGGACATGGAGGGTAGAGAGCTACCGCGCCCATGGAATGCCATGCACCTCAAGAAGTACTACTTTTAGGTTGTACTCAATTATGAAAGTCAATAAAATCAGTACTTTCAAATTTCGCCAAGTTACGGAACTCGGCATATGCACACAGCTCGGTTAAAAAACCAGTTTGCATTCGGCGCGGTCACGGGACCGGCCACCCCTAAGCTCGGTTAAGGAACCAGCTATCTTCAGCTCGGTCATAGGACTAGCCACTTAAGTTCTGGTTACAGAACCAAACTTCGCTACGGCTATGGAACCTAGCCCTCTAACTATGGACATGGGACCAGGCATGCTTCGTCTGCCAAGACCAGTGATTTATTACGGTTATGGAACTTAGCTGAATCACCCGTCTCTGGTTACGAACCTAAAATACTATTGACTTCGGTCATCGAGCCTGTTGACACCAAAAAAGTCACTATGTCTCCTCAACATCAAGAAGCCTCGTGAAGCTGCATCCTGCTACAAAACAGGCAAAGCTACTTCAAGCATCAAATCTTGTCAGAATCAGACAAAAACTGTAAGATCCTTCAAGGCAGCCAAAAGAGGGGTACACCTGAGGTTTCGGGACATTCCGACATCGTTTGGCCTAACTTCACTGCTCTAACAGCTAAACAAACGCTCCCGGCGGCGACATCATCGAAGACACTAAAACTTCGATCAAAGCCTACGGATAACTCCAGAATGTCTCCAAAGGGCTCTATGCCAAATTTCAAGTCAAACCTTCAACATTTGACCCTCCATCAATGCTCGAGCAGCAAAATCAAGCCTCCCGGCGGCAGGAACCACCGAAGTCATCACTCATCAAACAAAGTACATGGGAGGCTTTAACATGCTTCCAAAAGGCTGCACGTCGAATTTCAGGTCATTCTGACAACGTTTGACCAGGTTTCGATGCTCCGAAAGAAAATCAAGCCTACCGACGACGGAGCAACCCGGGACCATGACATCAAAATTGGAGCTAATGGGTCATCTCAAAATGAATCCAATAGGCTCCCCGTCAAATTTCAGGTCAATCGGACATCGTTTGACCACATATCAAAGCTCGGCATTTTCCCAGCAACAAAATCAAGTCAAGCATCGATGAGACCCCAAATGGCTTCAAAACTCAAATAAAAGCCCGTGGTTGGTCCTATCCACTACTTAAGAAGCTTCACCTCAATTTTCAGGTCATTCAGACATCGTTTCACCTAGTTTCAACTCTTGAAGGAAAATCGGCTGCAAAGTCTTCGACTTTCCCGAAAAATGGGAAACTTTGTGTTCCGGTTTTTGCGCGGGTTCTCGTCAAGTTTTCTCCAAGAAAATCAAGTCAATAATTGAGGAAAAATGTCAAGAAAAATACAGAAGAAAGAAGGAACAAAAAAGACGGAAAATCGGCTGAAAACGAACCTCGGCGACAAAAGGGGAAAAAGCCTAAGGTCGCCGGCGACCCTGGCCCAAGGTCGTCGGCAACCGTGCATATCCGGGTCGCCAGATTTTGCACCAAATGCCCCGTTTTTCGATCTTTTTCGCGTTTCGAGTAATCCTGCCTCTGTGATTTTCTGAAAATCCAATGTTTGATGCTTGAAAACGACTGATCTTCACCGACATCTCGAATCCGCCGTCAAAAGCAAGAAATCATCACCGATTGCCCCAAGATCGCCAACCGGCTGACCAAGAAAGTATACTTTCTGTCCGACCGATCGTGAAATCGACAAGACAGATGTCACCGGCCCACCAACATCAATCAATGTCTGAAATTGCATCACAATTCGACATCAAACAATGTGTGGATCCACCTGTGATGATCACAAGAAGAATCTCAAAAGACGCGGCGCGGCCCGCGACTCTTCAGATACCTTGGCAACCACTTAATGACGTTAACTGACTCGTTTATGACAACTTAATGCGGTCATTAACTCATTATTTTGGACGGCCCAATCAGATTCAAGCATTTGGGAGTTACAAATGCAAGCAATCATGGCATTTAACCCATGAAACTCCGATCATCATGAAGCTTAAAGGGAATTAAATGCCCACTACCTTCATCAACCAATCACAAGCCATGAAAAAGGAGTTACAAAATCAACTTGTAGCTCCTCATCAATTCTCTCATCATGGCTATTAATGCCCACAATTACCTCATGGCTACCAAAAGCCTATAAAAGGAGGTGGGTTCCAAGAAGAATGCATGAAATAAATCCCAAGTGCAGTCCCAAGCTCTGAAAATCTAGAAAATTCAAGAGAGACGAAGTCCTGCCACTTTGCTCCCAGAAGCACCACAAGGTGATCAGCATCCCTTGGGGGGCCACCCCCCCAAGGTCTCATCCTTCTCCAACATGGCCTAAACGTGGCTTTTCAGCCCGTTTACTTGGTTTTTTATTGGATACAGGACCTCCTCTTGGTCCTTTTCCTTTAAAACACTGGGGTTAGGAGCCAAGCCGAAGAATCGAATCATCAACCGTTCTCATTTGAAGGATGATGGCGAAGTCCATACATGACTTGCGACCGTCAATCTCAACGTGTCCCCACAATCTCCTGAGAAGTTAGATCCCTTTTCTTCCTTTTCTATTGTAGTTTGAATTTTGTAAAGAGACAAAAAGAAATCACAATTCTTGTCTTTCATAATTGATGAGTTTTGTAAAAATCGTCTTTTACGGCAAACAAAGAAAACGCCTCCTACGACATTCTAAAAAAAAAAACAAACTTGTCTCTTTTCTTAATATTTATGCAATTTGAAAAGTTAGAAAAAAGGATTGATTTCCTTTCTACTTGTGAAGGTGAATCTCCGGATTATCACCATTCCAAATTCCAAGTAGAAAGTAAATCTGGCATACCTGTACAAAAATGTTGATACCCGCGTTTTCCCTCCTCCGCCGAGACCCAGGTTAGCCCCCGGGGTACGGAAGGAGAGGACGGGAATTCCGAGGGTCCATCAGAGCCGAGCTCAGTTACTTGCCTGTTACTATGTCTTGGTTACGAGGCTAAACGCAGAAAAGAACAGGAGAAAATGTAAAAGCATTCAAACACCTTGCACAAGATGGGAATAAAAACTGATTTCATTCATTTCCGAAAATGATTACATATGAAACGAAAAAAGAAAAATACAGTGATGTTCCTCCCCAATGTGCAGAAATAAAAAATTACATCAACAAATCAGATTTTCTTCAGCCAGCAACATCTCCGGTGATCGACCCTCGGAATTCTTGTCCTCTCCTTCCGCACCTCGGGGGCTGACCTGGGTCTCGGCGGAGGAGGGAAAACACTGGTATCAACATTTTTGTACGGGTATACCGGATTTACTTTCTACTTGGAATTTGGAATGGTGATAATCCAGATTTTCACCTTCACAAGTATAAAGGAAATCAATCATTTTTTGTAACTTTCCAAATTGCATAAATATTAAGAAAAGAGACAAGTTTTTTTTTTTTTTTAGAATGCCGTAGGAGGCGTTTTGTTTGTTTGCCGTAAAATGCGATTTTTACAAAACTCATCAAATATGAAAGACAAGAATTCTAATTTCTTTTTGTCTCTTTACAAAATACAAACTACAATAGAAAAGGAAGAAAATGGATCTAACTTCTCAGGAGATTGTGGGTTACGTTAAGATCGACGGTCGCAAGTCATGTATGGACTTCGCCATCGTCCTTCAAATGAGAACGGTTGATGCTTCGATTCTTCGGCTTGGCTTTTAACCCTGATTTTTTAAAGGATAAGGACCAAGAGGAGGTCCTGTATCCAATAAAAATCCAAGTAAACGGGCTGAAAAGCCGCGTTTAAGCCATGTTGGAGAAGGAGGAGACCTTGGGGGGGTGGCCCCCCAAGGGATGTTGATCACCTTGTGGTGCTTCTGTGAGCAAAGTGGAAGGACTTCGTCTCTCTCTTGAATTTTATGGATTTTCAGAGCTTGGGATTGCACTTGGGATTCATTTTTTTTCTTCTTGGAACCCACCTCCTTTTATAGGCTTTTGGTAGCCATGAGGTGATTATGGGCATTAACAGCCATGATGAGAGAATTGATGAGGAGTTACAAGTTGATTTTCTAACTCCTTTTTCATGGCTTGTGATTGGCCGATAAAGGTAGTGGGCATTTAATTCCCTTTAAACTTCATGATGATGGGAGTTTCATGGGTTAAATGCCATGATTGCTTGGATTTGTAACTCCCAAATGCTTGAATCTGATTGGGCCGTCCAGAATAATGAGTTAATGACCGCATTAAGTTTTCATAAACGGGTCAATTAACGTCATTAAGTGGTTGCCAAGGCATGTGAAGAGTCGCGGGCCGCGCCGCGTCTTTTGAGATTCTTCTTGTGATCATCACAGGTGGATCCACACATTGTTTGATGTCGGATTGCGTTGCAATTTCAGACATTGATTGATGTTGGTGGGCCGGTGACATCTGTCTTGTCGATTTCACGATCGGTCGGATAGAAAGTATACTTTGTTGGTCAGTCGGTTGGCGATCTTGGGGCGATCGGTGATGATTTCACGCTTTTGAAGGCGGATCTGAGATGTCGGTGAAGATCAGTCGTTTTCAAGCATCAAACATTGGATTTTCGGAAAATCACAGAGGCAGGAGTGCTCGAAACGCGAAAAAGATCGAAAAACGGGGCATTTGGTGGAAAATCCGGCGACCCTGGGTCAGGGTCGCTGGCGACCTTAGGGTTTTTCCTGTTTGGTCACCAAGCTTCGTTTTCGGCCGATTTTCTGTCTTTTTTGTTCCTTTTTTCTTCTGTATTTTTCTTGACATTTTTCCTCAATTATTGACTTGATTTTCTTGGAGAAAACTTGATGAGAACCATCGCAAAACCGGAACACAAAGTTTCCCATTTTTCGGGAAAGCCGAAGACTTTGTAGCTGATTTTCCGTCAAGAGTCAAAACTAGGTTAAACGATGTCGGAATGACCTGAAAATTGAGGTGAACCTTCTTGAGCAGTGGATAGGACCAACCATGGTCTTTTATTTGAATTTTGAAGCCATTTGAGGTCCCATCAATACTTGACTTGATTTTGTTGCGGGGAAAATGTCGAGCTTGGATATGTGGTCAAACGATGTCCAATTGACCTGAAATTTGACGGGGAGCCTATTGGAGTCATTTTTGAAAGTTCCGGATCCTAACCCTAGAGGGGGGATTGAATAGGGTAAGCTACAAATTGATTGCCAATTTTAATTTTCTTCAAATTAAACTCCAACTAGTGATGATAACATGAAAAGATGCGGAAGATAAACAAATCAATCACCACAAGTCATTCACCATTGCACAAAGGTTTATAGTGGTTCGGCCTCAATGCCTACATCCACTACCGGCTTGTGATCACACACCCCACCGGATTTCCACTATTTATGCTTTTACAAAAGGCTAAGCAATAAACCTTACAATGATGTTTTTAAGGCTAAACAACAACCTAACTATGTGCTTTTCTAGGATAAGAAATAACCTTTACAATTTGCTTTTCTTAGGCTTAGCAATAACCTTTCATACAAATAGATTATCTTTCTCAAGAAAGTGTCTAAACAATAGGAGAGAAATACATTAAGCACAATATGTCTTGCCTCTAAAATAGGCGAATGTGAAAGTGAAAGTCTAATCACACAACACACTATAAAATGCATAGATGAATGTTCATTAAGTGTGTGTGTGAAACCTTCAATCAAATTAAAATACAAACAATTTATGCTAGAAGCATTTGTGAGCTAAAAGCAAGTAAAAGATTTTGATTGAGGGGTTTTGCAAATCACATGTATAGAATTAACTTAAAGAAGATATGAAAGTCTAGGATTCAAGTTGTATCAAAAGTTATGTCGGAACATGTGATGTTAAACCAATATTGTTTTCAAGGAGCAAGATTTAACTAAAGTTTAAATGATTGAAAACAACAAGGAAAGATTCAAACAAGTTAATAACACATGCTTTTAAATAAAACAAGATTTTTCAAAGCATGATTACCAAAGATTGAAAAATAACTTGCTTTGAGTCAAGATATGGAATCCGAACAAGTAAATCAAGGATTAATTGTGTTATGAGTTCCACACAACATAGTTATCATGCTATAAAACATTTTCCAAAGGTTTGAATAGAAGCACGAAACATATAAGAGAAAATTAAAGCTTACTAGAGTTTTAAACTTCTTAATCTTCAAGCTTTAGCTTTCCATTTGGACCTTAGAGCATCCTTAGTTCATTCTCTTTGGTTGGGCTCTCAAAACATCAACCATAGACTCCCCAATCTCTGTTTTTTCCTTTTGGAATGAACTGGCTCTTTATAAAAAATTGGTCCAACGAATACCTGTCGGTCAACCGACAACTAGGGGTCGGTTGACCGATGGTTCAACGGTCTAATGGCAACGGTCATATATTTCAAATTTTTTTGACCAACTTGTCATTGTCGGTTGACCACCATTATCGGTCGACCGACCATAAACCGACAAACGAACCGACAGCACAAAGGTGAATAAAATGATGCTCTCTGGATTTTGAACCGACAAGCTCTCGGTCTGGATTTTATAACCTGTCGGTTGACCGATATGAACCGACGAGTGGACCGACAGAGAAGATCTGAAATTTGTAGCTCTCTGGAATTCGGACCGACAACCATCGGTTGACCTCGGCTCATGTTGACACCAAAAATGTCACTTTGCCTCTTCAACATCAAGAAAGCTGCATAAAGTCGCAACCTGCCATAAATAGGCAATGCAATTTCTCCAAAAAATCAAATCTTGTCAGAATCAAACAAAAACTGCAAGATCCTTCAAGATAGCCAAGAGAAGAGTACACATGAAGTTTCGGGCCATTTCAGAATCATTTGGCCTAACTTCGCTTCTCCGACAGTTAAACGGGAGCTCTCGGCGGCGACATCATCGGAGACGTCAAAACTTCGATCAGAGCCTACAGATGACTCCAGCATGTCTCAAAAGGGCTCCATGCCAAATTTCAAGTCAAACCGACAACGTTTGACCCTCCATCAATGCTCGAGCAGCAAAATCAAGCCTCCCGGCGGCGGGAACCACCGAAGCCTTCGCTCATCAAACCAAGTGCATGAGTGGCTTCAACATGCTTCCAAAAGGCTGCACGTCGAATTTCAGGTCATTCCGACAACGTTTGACCAGGTTTCGATGCTCCGAGAGAAAATCAAGCCTACCGGCGGCGGAGCAACCCGGGACCATGACATCCAAAACGGAGCCCATGGAACGTCTCAAAATGACTCCAATAGGCTCCCCGTCAAATTTCAGGTCAATCGGACATCGTTTGACCACATATCAACGCTCGGCATTTTCCCCGCAGCAAAATCAAGTGAAGCATCGACGGGACCCCAAACGGCTTCAAAACTCAAACAAAAGCCTATGGTTGGTCTTATTTATTGCTCAGGAGGCTCCACCTCAAATTTCAGGTCATTCCGACATCGTTTGACCAAGTTTCAGCTTCTGGCGGAAAATCAGCAGCTCTACGCGAAAAAGTCTTCGGCTTTCCCGGAAAATTAGAAACTTTGCACTCTAAAAATGCAAGGATTCTCATCAGGTTTTCTACAGGGAAATCAAGCCAATAAATGAGAAGAAATGACAGGAAAAATACAGAAGAAAACGGTGACGAAAAAGACCTCAAAACGACCGCAAAACGGGCTCCGAAGGGAAAAATTCCCCCAAGGTCGCAGGCCCCTGCGACCATGGCCCATGGTCGCAGGCCCTTGTGACCATGGCCCATGGTCGCCGGCGACCATGGAGGTCCGGGTCACCGGATTTTCCGCCGGTGACCCGTTTTTTCCGTCTTTTTTAGCGTTTCGCGCACTTTGGCCCCTGTGGTTTCCTGAAAATGTGATTTTTAGTGCTTGAAATTGACTCATATCCTCCGACATCCGTCAAAATCACAGGTCAACCTCCAAAAGCATAAAATCATCATTGATCGCTCCAAGATCGCCAACCGGTCGACCAAAAAAAGTGCTCTTTCTGTCCGACCGATCGAGAAATCGACAAGACAGATGTCACCGGCCCGCTCTTAGCTATCAATGTCTGAAGTTACATGTTCATCCAATGTCGATCAGCATGAAGATCCATCGATGATCATCGCCAGAAGAATTCCAGAAGACACGGCACGGCCCGCGACTCTTCGACTGCTCGGCGACCAATTAATGTGGTTAATTGACTAGCTTTATTATAGTCATTAATTCATTCCTTTGGACGGCCCAATCAGAAGCAAGCATTTGGGAGTTACAAGTCAATTGATTCATGGCATTTAAACCATGAAACTCCTCCCATTATGGTAATTAAGGTGATTAAAAGCCCTTAATCTCCATCGGCCAATCAGATTCAAGGAAAAAGGAGTTACAAAATCAAGAAATAAATCTTGTAACTCCTCCCATTAAAGCCATTAAAGCCCATAAACTCTCCTAAATGGCTACCAAAAGCCTATAAATAGGAGAGCATTCCATTGAAAAAAAAAATCAAGAAAATCGAGATCTATCGATCGGAAAGAATCCAGAGCTCGTATCCAGAGAAAGAAAAAAGAGAGAAAAACTCTGCTGAAGTTCTGCACCGGCCACCACTACAAGGTGACAAAAGTCCCTTGGGGGGCACCCCCCCCCAAGGTCCTTGCCTTCTCCCGCTGCCTCCAATGGCTTAGACGTGGCTTTTCAGCCCGTCTACTTAGCTTTTTATTGGACATAGGACCTTCTCTTGGTCTTTGTCCTCTAAAAACCTGAGGTTATAGCCAAGCCAAGCGAATCAAGAGCATCTTCTGTTCTCATCTGCATGGATGATGGCGAAGCCCATACATGGCTTGCGACCGTCAATCTGAACGAGTCCCCCACAATCTCCTGAAAAGTTAGATCTTCCTTTTCTTGCTTTTCATTGTAGTTTGTATTTTTCTAAAGAGACAAAGAAATCACAACTCTTGTCTTTCATTATTGATAAGAATTGTAAATCAGCTATAAACGCCAAAATCGGCTATAAACGCCAAAATCAGCTATAAATGCCAAACAAAATCGCCTTTCACGGCAAACTAAGAAAATGTCTCTTTTCTTAAATATTTGTGCAATGGAAAACTTGAAAGAAGTTGATTTCCTTTTTACTTGCGAAGGTTGATCTCCGGATTACCACTTGCAATTCCAAGTAAAATAGAAAATCTGGCACACCCACACAAAGAAATGTTGAGGCACGCTTCAGGTCCGCCAGGGCGCGAAAGGGCCGGACCCGACGGACTCCCACGTTCCGCCGACCCCGGTAGCCGCCCCACGGCGCCTCGGAGCGCGTTCCATCAGCTCGCTTTCTCGGTTAGCCGACATGAACCGACAAGCTGACCGACAACAGGTCAGTTGTATTTCTGAGTTCCTTCAGTTTTGAAAACATCTAACTTCGAAATTATTTTTGAAAACTCAGAATGTAAAGGTGTTTGAGACTAGGTTTTATCAAGAAAAAACTTTTCAAAATAAGACTGAAATCAACCAAAAGGTTTGAAACAGAGTTTGAGCAAGTTGATTTAAAATCCTGTGATTTTCAAGATAGACCTGTGAGAAATGAAATGAGATGATCATGATGCAAATGTTGGACATCAAATTGCAAACACAACTTAGGGTCTAACAATTTTGAGACGAACCATGTGCTCCGTTTTGGATGTCATGGTCCCTGGTTGCTCCGCCGCCGGTAGGCTTGATTTTCTTTCGGAACATCGAAACCTAGTCAAACATTGTCAGAATGACCTGAAATTTGACGTACAGCCTTTTGGAAGCATGTTGAAGCCACTCATGTACTTGGTTTGATAAGTGATGGCTTCGGTGGTTCCCGCTGCCGGGAGGCTTGTTTTTACTGCTCGAGCGTTGATGGAGAGTCAAACGTTGTCGCTTTGACTTGAAATTTTGCATGGCGCCCTTTGGAGACATTCTGGAGTCATCCGTAGGCTTTGATCAAAGTTTTAGTGTCGTCGATGATGTCGCCGCCGGGAGCGCTTGTTTAGCTGTCGGAGCAGTAGAGTTAGGCCAAACGATGTCGGAATGGCCCGAAACCTCAGGCGTTCCTCTCTTTTGGCTGCCTTGAAGGATCTTGCAGTTTTTGTCTGATTCTGATAAGATCTGATGCTTGAAGTAGCTTTGCCTGTTTTTTAGCAGGATGCAGCTACACGAGGCTTCTTGATGTTGAGGAGACATAGTGACTCTTTTGGTGTCAACAAATGCCCCCTCGAGGTACAGCGATGAGAAGTTTTTTGGAGTCGGTGTGCCTCGAAGAGAAACTTGGAGGAGAGATTCCGGCTTGACCAAGAGTCTTGAGCTTTCTTTTGTTTTTTTTTTTTTTTTTTTTTTTTGAATAGCCTTTTGAGTTTCCGGGGGAATTTTATGGTAGTGAGAGGGATCACACACCACCTCAAGGCAAAGTTTTGAAAATGACATGGGGTGTTTGGATTTTTGGTTTTGGATTTTGGTTTTTGACCTTGTGACCTAACAAGCTGTATGTGGCAGGTTAGGGGGTCGGGGTTTGATTTTGATTTTGACCTTGTGACCCAACAATTTGTATGTGGCAGGTTGGGGGGTCAGATTTGGTTTTTTGGTTTTGGTTTTGGGTTGGATTGGATTTTGGTTTTGGTATTGTGACCTAACAAGCTGTATGTGGCGAGCTAGGGGACCGGAATCTTGGTTTTGTGAAATGTCAATTTCAAGATTTTGGCTTCATTTAGTTCATGAGGTTGGATGGTTTGATTTTTGGAAACTCATGAGGCTTTCTTTTCTTTTCTTTTTTTGAATGGTCCCATCAACTCAAAAGAGGCATGGGACTTTTTTGCTCTTTTTCTTCTTTCTTTTTTTTGCTCTTGGTAAGAGGAATATTTTGACTAAAAGCCACTTTTAGTGCCTAGGTGGTCAAACCTGGCTCATATGGGCTAACCCATTGGACCTTAGGCTTTCGAGATGGCCTAGATCTCATATGGTGTCATTTTTGTAGAGAATATCTAAAAATATCTCTTTTGTGTAGAGAATATCTAAAAATATCCTTACTTGGAAGGAATTTCTCAAATTTCCTCCTTTTGTGGAAAGGTTTTCTCAAAATATCTTTCTTTTTGGGAAAGTAACTATTTTTAGTACTTACCTCATTTCTTTCTCCTTGTTTCCTCTTTTGGCTTGCTTTCTTCTATAAAAGCAAGAGGGTTGGTTCTTTTACTCCATTGCTTTCTTTGGTCAGTTTTTTTTTTTTTTTTTTTTGCACGCTGATTTCCCCTTTTTTTTTTTAGCGTTTTCCCCTTTTTTTTCTGTTGTTTGTTTTTTTTTTCCCTGTTTTTTCTTGGCTGCACGGACAGCATGCCACGTTGCAGTGGGCCACGGCCTGTGGGCTAGCAAAATTTTTTTTTTTTTGCTCACCATGATAATGAGGGTCATGCAATTTCAATATGTTCATGCACATTTTTTTTTTTGATGCATCAAGATAGAAGGCTAGAGTCTCTAGGTCAAGCCAACATGATTTTTGACTTGGACAAAGTTTGATTGGTTTTGACCAAATTGGGTTGGAATTGGTCAAACTTTGGGTCAAGGTTTTCCTAGCTCCTAATGCATGATGATATTCTTTGATGCATGATTTTTTTTTTTATAAATGGTCTTGGAAACATGATGATGCATACCTGAAAATCTTTTGCAAGTATTGGGATTTTGAGCTCGCAGCGATGTTGAGCTCTTTCTTGGTCTTGCTGGATTTTGAGGGACTTTGCAATTTTTGGATTCTGAAGCTCGCAGCAATGTTAAGCTCTTTTCCAAATTTTACGGAAATTTGATGAGATTGGCTCGTTCTCGCAGCGATGTTGAGTTCGAACCTTCTTTGAGGATTTGCACTGACTATGAGCTCGCAGCGATGTTGAGCTCATCTTCAGGCTTTCTGTGTTTTTCGGAGTATTTTCCTTTTCTTTGGGATTGCCCCGGAAACATGTCAAAATTTCACTAGAACTTTTGTAGCAAAATTCTGTCATTTTGATGATGGTTGATATTTTCTCTTCCATCTTTTGCAGGTAGTTCTTCCAGAACTGTCGCGACCCCGGACCGGGAACCGGGCCCGCGACTGCGCGGCGGCATGATTAACCAACACAGAAAACACACCGCCGCTGTTTTATTTATTTTCCCACAGGTTTCCGCGGTGAGGATCCCAAGACACGGGTCGAGCTCACACGAATAGATATGCGGAAGCGTGTAGCAAAATGTGTCATACAATTCTTAATCAATAAGATACAGGAGGAATTAAAATGTCGAGAGTAGGCATCAAAAGAGAACGTCCTCAAGCATTCCTATCATGATTAACGTTTCAATGTTTAACAAAAGTATATTAATTCAAGTTACAAAGCCCTGAGAGGCCAACAAAGGCCAATACAACAATTACAATCCCACAAAAATAACCCAGCTAGGCGAAACGAGAATCAATATCCCGACCAGCGTCTAGATGACGTCGTTGGGCTGCCACTCGTGTGCTAGGGGTGGCTCAACAGCCTCCTCCGGGCACTCCTCGTCACACGTGAAACCGCCAGCACCTGGACACCAAAACACAAGCATCAAACACGACGGTTTGGCAAATAAACAATTTAGCTTGAATATAGGAAATAATGCTAAAACAGTTCAAGAGTTAGATACACGTTTCAAGTTTACGAAACTAGCATGAATACTTATAATATCATGAAAAGATAAATCCACATAGAGCTCATCCTTTCTCTGTCATACATGATGACAAGAGCAAGCACACACGACAAGCACGACACGAAAACACGATCCCACGCCACACAAGGTAGACGGGGTATCCGGCTGCGGAATCGGACCACGAACACGCACGATGTGTAATAAAATACACGACTAGTCTGCAGACAGTCCACATGTTTAAGGACCCCCAGGTAGTGGATCAAGCTAAAAGGGCAGTCCAAGCTCAGTGGTATTCACTTATATCATGAATGCACAAAACATGGCGATACACGTTCGAGAACACGACAAAACAAGAGGGAAATCATTTACCAAGCATAACACGACAAGACTAGCAAAATAGCATAATATAAATGCTTAACAAACTTAAGAAATGATTCCCTTTTGATTCTTAAAACACATCTTGAAAACGAACTTGCACTTGGAAATCAAACGAGAACACGATGATGCATGAAGCACCAAGACAAGAGTTCACACATAAATCCATCAAGCATAGGCTAAGACCAATCCCTGACCCTTGTGGAATTGAAAACCAAATGTCGGAATTCAATAAAACTTGGTGTCCCCGAAGGTATATTACATTTTGGAATTCCAAGTGCACAAGGTCAATAAAAAGGTCTAAAACCTAGTCTAGTTTTCATTCCCACAAAAATCCTTCAAAAACAGTACTTTTTGTAACTGTGGGTCTGGGTCTAGCATCTCTACCGGTAGAACTTCCGGTTTAAGATGTTCTACCGGTAGAACTTCCGGTTGAAGTGCCTCCACCGGTACAACTTCCGGTTGAAGCACTTCTACCGGTAGAACTTCCGGTAGAACTGAGGTTTTTCAGTTTCTTCAACTCTCTGCCAAAATTTGGGCCGTTTCTACCGGTAGAACTTCCAGTAGAACTAAGGTTCACAGTTTTTCTCAACTCTCTGCCACAATTCTAGCCACTTCTACCGGTAGAACTTCCGATAGAACTAAGGGTTCATAGTTTCCTCAACTTTTTGCCAAAATTCGAGCCACTTCTACCGGTAGAACTTTGAAGTTCAATTTTTTTCACACTTCTCTCCCATCTTCACTTCCATATTTTTACCCCTATGCTCCCCAAGCCTACAAGCTTTCCAATGGATGATTTCCACACCAAAATTCATTCACATTTCATTCAAAACATCAAAATCACCAACCCTTATACATTCAAATCATGAATCACTAACTTGTAAGGCTTTCCATAGAAAAATATACTTCCATTCAAAACAAAACTTCTAAATTAAATGAAGAAATTAGCAACCATGCTTATCAAGATTAAATAAGCTAGAAGAGGTTAATAACATGAAAGGAAAGACAAGTTCCATGATAAATAACATTTCCAAAAGTAAAATGCCCTAAAACTTGCAATGTACTAGGAACAACTAAAATGTTTACTTGCCTCAAACCAAAGTCAAGGAAAGCTTCACAAAATCAACAAGAAGAGGTGCTCCACGAAATCTACACAAAACCCCCAAAATAGAGTATACAAAACTCATCATTTTGGCCACTACAAACCCCCATTTCGAAAATGGGTTTGAAATCATGATAAACATGCTCTAGGTGAGCTAAATGAGCAACAATGAAAGAATGAAAAGGAACACCAACCAAGAGCTAGCTGAAACAAGGAGGATAGAGCTTGAAGATGATGAATAGTAGTGAAGGTTGGCTCCAAAAACGGTCCAGCTGTAGCTTGAGAAGAGAGGAAGAGGATGGTGGCCTTGGATCTTGATTTGGAACACTATAGCTAGATCATTTCCAAGGGAGAAGACCAAAGAAGAAACCTCTCCACTCACTTGCTCTAGGTCAAGAAAAATTGCAGAGATTGGAAAAAGAGAAAGGAATGAGAGGAAGGGTTTATATAGTGTCTGGAAGTGGGTCCCCTAAGCAGTGAAACTTGGAACGCTTAAAACATGTTCTTGTGGACCCCGGATGGAATCGACGAAGAAGAACAAAACGATCGTCGAAAAATCTAGTTTCGGAAAAGTATAGTTTTAACATGGTTTCACGACTTCGAAAATTGTGCCCAGATTTAGCATGAAAAGACAAATTTACCCTTTTGGGGCCAAAACTTGGGTTTTCTGGGCCTCAGATGCATGCAGGTTAAAAATGAAAGCTGTCACAAATAATAAAACCATTCAAGAGAAATAAAAATCACATCCACATCAAAGATCTAGAACAAAAACCCATTCTTACACGCGCACTCAGGGCGTCCCTGAGCGTGTCTGACTCATACTAAACGTCCTCAAAATCCCCAAAGCTATAGTCCAGACTAAGTCTAATCACATTCTAACCCAACTAGTACTAAGACTCACTTAAGATTAAACACTCACTTAATTAGTACTAATCGAGTTGGTCTGGGTCGGGGTCTAACAAGAACGAACAAGGGTAAGGGTCCTGTTACTGACGCACCTCGTCGGTCTGCAAGATCTTCCAATGCGGTCGTTCAGCAGGCTTGGGAGAAGGTCCAGTTTGTCGAGAAGAACTTGGAAGAGTGCGATTCCCTCAATCGTGATGAGATGAGACAGCGACTGATCGCTCTCAAAGATGAGGAATTCTACAAGATCATGGTAAGCAGCCGTCCTTGGGTTATGGACGATTAGAGCGTTGTACTCAGGCCTACCTTTTTCTTTGGTGATGTAGTCCCCGACGACTTGCCATACCAAAGGAGATTTTTCAGTTCTCTTACACAGCAGATGGTGAGGAGAGAACTATTTCTACCTGGTCAACTTTCGATCGGACCATCTCGATCTTGAGCCCTTCTCCTACATGCCCTAAGAGGGAAGATTCTCCGAGCTGGGTGAAGAGGACCAGTGTGATCGAGACCGGGATTTTTGTTGGCAGCCCTTCCGATTTTGCAGAGAAGCCACCTGTCCGCATGGATATGTTGATGCCAGCCAGTGGCTACAAGGGTTCTGATCATCCATCGATCGATTTGAGACCGATGGGCCTTGGCATTTTTCGGGGTGATGACAGCAGTTGGGTGAAGCCTTTTCGACTTCGTGGCCGCTTCAGTGCTGACTCGAGCTGGGAATCATGGACTGATCACACCCTGAGGATTTGTGAGGCCGTCCTACGGGAGGCCGAGATTTTTGATGCGGTTCGCGCTTTTCGGCAAGCCGTCGTTTTCTCCAATGAGGCTTTCATGGCCATGTTGGAGTCATTCCTTCCACAAACCAACACCTTCATTGTAACGAATGGTGAGATTGGTTTTTCTTTGAAGGAACTGAGCGCCATCATCGGATTGCCTATTCTCGGCAAACTCTATGAGGAGTTTATGCCTATTGACAGCGTCCTTAGGAGCAGTCTGATGAGTTTAGGCTTGTGTACTTTCAGTTCGTTGCCTTCTATGATTTTTTGAAGGAGAAGGAGGGCTCGAAAGTTAGATGCAGAAGTTGGAGAAGTTGCAGCTCCAACTTTTTTGACAGCGGGGAGTCTTCGATGGCATGGCCCAGGATGCTAGGGCTAAAGCACCAAGTTTGAAGAAGATCGCTGCTATGCGAGAAGATTTGAGAAAGTTCTTCGCAAGCACAGATGTCATTTGTCTTGACATTGCGTTGCGGAGAGATCTCGCTATTTACCTCACTTACTGGCTGGGTGAGGCTGTTTTTGCTGGAGGAGATGGAACGCACATCAGGCCGCACTGTATTTTCCGGCTTGTCAGATGGCGTTTGGAGAGCGGCTGGCTTTGGTACCTGCTCTTTACTCCTATTTGTGTACCGAACTGCAGGCTGCTGCTTTCCTGGTTCGGCTTGGGCTTCCCATGAACATGGTATTTTCTGCCCACATCTTCTATTCGTGGTATGTATACCACTGTCCTAGCTTCCATCGTTTAGGAGTTGCACAGGACAAAGATCCCTTTATGATTCGTTTGGCTAGGGGGACAGCCGTTCCCGAATCGCTTTTGTCTGCCCGTTTGAGGATCCGACGATTTAGGGACGTCGAGATTGGGCAGTCTTCCGTTAAGCTTTCTCCGGGTTTGCTGAAAAAGGCTTTTGACTTTGGTGTCTCCCGTGATTCGACCAAGGCAGGGTTGGGTAGACACTATGCTTTGACAGACGCGGAGAAGAGATGGCTCTTCAACGTACGAGTAGGTACGATGGTGTGCCGCAGACATCTTTTCGTCGATATCCAGCCGTATGTCCCTTCGTGCTTTGCATTGCAGCTTGGCTTCTCTCAAGGTGTTGTTGGAGCGCCTTCGAGCATAGTCAAGCATTTTGGTGGTTTGCAGGATGGGAGGAATGCATGGGCTTTTTACAGCGCTGAGGACACTACTGCCATGATTTCCTATCTTGAGCTGCCCACCTTCCGGACTACTGGCTTCACGAAGTGGTTCGTGGAGAGCTTTTCAGTGTACCGGGGGCTTTCCAAGAAAGAGCTCGATGTGAAGCAGTCTCCTGGGAAAGGTCTTGGCAGATCAGATGGTGTCCGTCGGGAGGAAGTTTTGGCCTTCCTTTCTAGTGAGAAGCATAAGATAGGCTTTCTCAATGAGCAGGACATCATGAGATCAGGAGCTGCGCAAGGAATTCCTGGTGAGGTCTTGAGACAGCTGGAGGAGGAGGAGGCCGAGATCGATGCTATGATACAAGCAGAGCGTACGAAGGCTTCCATGGAGTCTACTGAGAAAAGTAGACCATCCAGTGAGGACTCTAGTGAGAGGCCTGATGTTGATAGTGGGGCAGGATCGTCGAGCAGATTGACCCGCCGAGGCAAGAGGAGGAGAGGACAACGCCGTAACATGAGACGGCACGATAATCCTTCTGACCTTAAAGTTCCTCTCACCATTGCTGAGGAGGTGTCTGAAGATGCTGACGAGCCTCCGAAGAAGAGGAGCAGAGAAGAAGAGACAGCTGGTATGATTCTCCTTCTTTCTTTTGTTTCTTCTTTTCTCTCGTGAGAGATTTTTTTTTATTCGATGCTTTTTTTTTTAGCAGAGGACGATGACCTGGTGATGCTCGAGGTTCCTGCCGATGAGGCGATGACGGATCCAGTCGTGGCATCTGAGGAAGAGCCCAGGAACTCTGGAGTGGTTCCAGAACCTTCACCTGGTATGATTGCTTTGGCTTCTTTTCTTTTTTTCTTTCTTTTGTGCTGTCTTTTGCCAAGATGTAGCTTTTGTTTTCTTGGTTTGCCAGAGGATTCTAACGACTTCGAGCCATCCATGGACGCAACCTTTGATGATGCTTTGGATGAGCTCGGAGAGGCAGAGAGTACTCCGCCGGTCGTCGAAGCAGGTATTTTTTGCAATAATAATCTTGATATATTTTTGACAAGATTATATTCATACCTTTTTATCTTTTCCTTAGCAGATTGTGGAGCAGCAGGAGAGGTCCCTCCGTCTTCCTCAGAGCCAGAACAGGGGATACCTGCGGCTGATACAGGAGTAGGGGCTTCTTCCACTTTTAATAAATCAGCTTCTTCAGGTGGAAAGAGTTTATTGATTACTCTTCGAATAGAGCATGACATGAGCAGTCGGGCACCAGAGCATGGCGAATCCTCATCTGCACCGCACCTTCAGTATGCAAGGAAGGTGTTGAAGACTGTCTTGAGCTTATGGGTTGAGACTCTCTCTTCAGGTCATTTGGAAGCTAGCTTTAGCATGATCAAGCATGTTCAGGACATTCTTGCTGATAGCAAAGAAGTCGGTCTAGACATCGCAAGCGCCAAAGATTTTGTTGAGGAAATCATCTGTTGGAATACTGTTGGGCCCTTAGGATAGGTTTCAAAACTTTTGACCAACTTGACTCAGTGATCATCTATCCCAAAGGGCATAAACCCAATCCAAGATGCAAACCCTCAATCTCACATATCAAGATCAGTAAAATATATTTATCTAGAAGATAAAACCAGCAACATGAAAGCTTCAAATAAATCTACAACATGCAAGGAAGTAGATTATATCTTCGGAGCTCGGTTGTGCTCTAATGGAGAAGTTGCTACTTTCTTTGATGACGAACTCTTTCGTAAATCAAATCAAGATCTCCAATACCCAATAGTCTTCCACACTATGTCCCTTATCAGATATCTTTTCTCAAGGAGATGGGTGGGATCTCTTAAAGAAAACTACTAGAAAAACAACTAGAAAAGGAACTAGAAGAGATGTGAAACAACTTGCACAAGAGAGGAGAAGAGAGAGAGGGCTAGCCTTGCACAACTCATGCACACTAATGCTTGGGATGTCCAAAGGGGGGTGCTTCCCTTTTATAGCCTCTTGCAACTCCTCTATTACTAATTCCCTTAGAAGTCTCACTTCCATTAATTAGTAACCTTCTCTTTCTAATTAAAATAGAAGTCCTACTTCCATTAATAATTAGTAGCTTACTATTACCACTATTAGAAGTCTCACTTCAAATAGAAATAGTAATTTTCTAATTCCTTTCCATCTAGAGTTCTACTAGAATTAGTATCTATCCAATACTTGGGCTAGTGTGGGGACCACTAGGGATTCCTTAGAAAGCTGGCTCCAACTGAGACACGCGACCCCACATCTCATGTGCAATCCGGGCCCACAGTTAATTGCAAATAACTCCACTATATAACTGCAATTGAACTCCAGTCTTAGGAATAAATTACATAGAAGACCCTAAACTTCCCTATGACCACAAGTAGGCCCCTCCATCTATATCCATGGATCAATTGGACCTGTCCACCAAATTAGATCCATATCTTTTTATCCTTGAGCCCCAATTAATTATAATGATCGATTGGTACCTATCCAATTAACTCTTAATCGGAATGGGTGCGCACTTACCAATGATAAATTCATTAATTGGCACAAGGGGATAATCAGAATAGATTCCATCTTGACCATTGAATGTTCTCATAGCTCTACTACTACTCACCCAAATCACCGAGGTGTTGACCTATAATTGGCCTCACTCATTGGTGACTCAAAGCAAATCAATAGATAGAAACTTGAGTTCATTAATGTCTCAGGATTGAGAGCCTATTGCTAGGGAATTATGAGAGCAGACCTTAAAGTAAAGACAGTATTCTTAAGGTGCTTCTCATGGTCCTTCAATACATCCAATGTACCAGCATTATGAACCAGAATCTTTCATTCTGATGATCGAGACAAATCACACTATCTCATAGTGATTAAAGTGCTGCAACCTTGGCGGTATGAGATGTCCAATCTCATCACTGGTTGTGAAGAAATTTAAGTATAAGATTTGCTACACATGTCTCCTATATGTGGATCTCATCCATACACGTGTGTTACATCTAATATACTTGTGGACACCGGTTCATCTCATGAACCATTATGTCATTCGTATTATTTATGTGCAAACAAGTAATAAATCACCATTCATCTCATGAAAGGAAAGCAAGAATATATTGATAAATCAAGAAATTAATCAATATATTCATCATCTAATGGATTGAGACCAAAAAACTAACAATCTCCCACTTGGGCTCAATGCCATTCAGGGCTGCATCTCATGCTCATCCCGTTTACATACTACACAAAGACTTTGGTAGTCAAAGGCTTAGTAAAAAGATCTCCCTAGATTGTCTTGCAGAGGCTATCTTGGTGATAGGAATATCACCTCTTTGGACAATCTTTCTGACCATATGTTACTTCCTCTGTATATGCTTTTGGCTCTTGGGTTCCTTGGACTTAGCGACTGCCCTGCTGTTATCACAGTAAACTGTGAGCAGCTGTCCTGCCAAAAGTACGACTCCAAGTTCCATAAGGAATCTTTTGAGCCAATCTGTTTCCTTAGCTGCTTCTCAGACGGCTACAGCATAAACACATACCCAGAAATTGTTTTCCCGGAATCCTTATCTGACTCGAAGTCAGTATCTTTGTATCCGACTGGAATCAACTCATCATTGCTGCAAACCAACATGTGATCTCTAGTCCTTCTCAAGTATTCGAGAACACATCTTATAGAAGTCCAATGATTAGGACCTGGGTTAGACTGATATCTGCTGACTAGGCTCACTGCATGACAGATATCCGGTCTAGTACATAGCATAGCATACATGAGGCTACCCACAGCCGAAGCATATGGTACTGCTCTCATCTGTTCCTTTTCCTCAGGTGTCCTCGGACACTGATCCTTGGAAAGGTTCATTCCATGCCTAAAAGGTGTGATACCCTTCTTGGAATCTTGCTTAGCAAACCGTACCAGTACCTTAATAGATGTAGCTTGGGATAAGCCTATCATCCTATTTTTCCGGTCTCGATAGAGTTTAATACCTAGGATGTAGTTTGCTTCTCCCAAGTCCTTCATATCAAAAGTCTTAACTAACCAAAACTTTTATTGTTTGACGATATCCCCATATCACTCCCTAGGAGAAAGGTGTCGTTGAACATACTGTACCAAAAAAATAAAAATTACCCTGCCTTTCATGTACACTCATGACTCATCCGTATTTTGACAATAATCAAATGACTTGATTGCCTAGTCAAAACGGATGTCCTAGTTCCGGGATTCTTGCTTCAGTCCATAAATGAACTTTTGCAACTTGCAAACTCTTTGCTTTTGGTCACTAGCTATAAAACCGTCTGGTTGCATCATATAGATGTCTTCCTCAAGATGGCCGTTGATAAACGTCGTCCTGACATCCATTTGCCAGATCTCGTAAATGAGATGAACCGCAATGGATAAGAGTATCTGGATGGATATCTTCCATCTGGTCTACTCTTTCTCTTGTAGACCTACTTGCACCCAATAAGTAAATATTGGTAGGCAAGTCCACAATTGTCCAGACCTGATTGGAGTGCATAGACTCCCTCTCAGCTTTCATAGCATCTAGCCAACGTCCCAAATCTATGTCATTGATTGCTTTATCATAGTTACAGGGATCTTGTTCCAGTTCTTCCGGGTTTGTCTCGTAAGACTTTCCCAAAACCAAGGATCTGTCAGGGTGACTGACAATACTCCCACTACGACAAGACGCTGGTGTAATTACTGGGTTAGGTATGGGTGAGTTTTCTTCAAAGTCCGGTTATATTTGGATTTGGAATTGATTGCTCTTGAATTTCTTCCAAGATAACCTTTTCTAAAGATTTCCAGTCAATCAGGTAATCTTCCTCGAGAAAAACCGCATTGGTGCTGAAAAGCACTTTCTGCTCTCTCTAGTATTATAGAATAACCAACCTTTAGTTCCTTTGGGATATTTTATAAAAGTGCATACTTCCAACTTCAATTCCAATTTATCCATCTTAACCTTTATCACAAGTGCCGGACAACCCTTATGTTGTAGACTAGGCTTTAGCCCGGACTAGAACTCCCAGGGAGTCTTAGGTACAGACTTAAATGGAACGAGGTTTAGTATATACTTTACAGTTTCCAAAACATATCCCTATAGGCAACCTTGAGAAAATCAACATAGTCCTGATCATGTCTAAAAGAGTCTGGTTCCTTCTTTCTGCTACTCCATTCTGTTGAGGCATACCAGGAGTAGACAACTGGGATAGAATCCCATTTTCTGATAAGTATCCCATAGAATCAGCGGAGAGATATTCTCCTCTTCGATCTCATCGAAGAGTATGATACTTATACTTAAGTGCCTTTCTGCTTCCGCTCAAAACTCCTTGAACTATTCAAAAGTCTCAAACTTGCAGTGCATAAGGTATATGTATTCATGTCTTGAGTCATCATCGGTGAAAGTGATGAAGTACTCGTATCATTCTCTCGCTCTTATATTTATGGGTCTATACATATCAGCATACACTAATTTCAATAAATCTTTGGCCCTTCTGCCCTTAAATGAAAAGGGTTTTTTGGTCATCTTGACTTCCACAAAGGATTTGCAGACAGGCATTGGTTCTACCACCAACGAAGGTAAGATACCATCTTTCACTAGCCTCTCAATCCTGTTTAAGTTTATATGACCTAGCCTCAAGTGCCAAAGTTTTATTGGATTAGATGAACGTGACTTTCTCTTTAATGATGGTCTATAAATTGTTTCAGTATCATGTATCTCATACATTGTGAGAGTTAACAAATAAAGCCCATTGGTTACCTTGTCATAACATTTGAAAATACCATTCCTCTTTATGACAATTTCAGTACCAAAAGTAATAGAATAACTTTTATTCATCATACTAGAATCTGAAATTAAATTCCGCCTTAAAGAAGGTACATACAATGTATCCGATACAACCAATTTAATATTTGAAAATAACAAAGTTACTACTCCCACTGTAACTGAAACTTCTTCTGCCTTGGCTTCCGATCCCAAGTTGACAATGATTTCCCATCACTTAGCCTCCTGGTTACCTGTAACTCCTACAACGTATTACATATGTAATTAGTTGTACCGGAGTCAACATTCAAGGATTCTGAAGTACCAATTGTAAAACTAACTTCAGAAACAAGTGACTCAATCATACCTGAGGTCCTTTTCTTTGACAGAAAATTTGGACAATTCCTTTTCCAATGTCCTGTTATACCACAGTGGAAACACTTTCCCTTTTCTCCCGTACCCTTTTCCTTGGCCATACCACAAGTAGAACCATTCTCCACCTTGGACCCTTGGTGACTGATTTCTTCTTGCTGTACCGGTCTTTGCCTTTCGGTTTAGACCTAGCAAATGACTTTTCTGTCATGAGGGGATTTTGCTCTTTCTTCATGATTTCCTCAGTCATTACCAACTGGCGAGACATGTCAGCTATAGTCATTTCCAATTTATTATAATTGATCTCGAAATGGTTGAAAGAATCAGGTAGTGACTAAAGGATCATGTCGATCTGCGATTCTGTATCAATCGTAACACCCAGTACATCGAACTCATTCAGTGCGAAAACCATTTTCATCAAATGTACTTGTACTCGGGTTCCCTCGGCCATCTTAGTGTTCATCAGCACCTTGAAAACAGCTTGCCTAGTAGGTCTAACCTGGTCCGCAAACATCTCCTTTAAGTTCGATATAATATTGTAAGCTGACTTTTGATGTTGGTGCTGTAAAACACTAGACATGGATGCCTGAATAAAACTTCTGGCCATCTCATTGTCTTTGGTCCACTTGGTGTAAGCGTCCTTTTCATACTATGGTGTATTAGGCTCAGGCTTAGGAAGGGAGGGTATGGTAAGGACATATCTGCATCCTGAAGTTGTCAGGACAACATCCAGAGCCCTTTTCCAGTCTGTAAAGTTGGATTCCATCAACTTATTCCGGTTGAGGATGGTCACAAGTGGATTGAAAGTATTCGAATTCATGCTTTGAAAAACTGTAGCACATAACCATACATTCAATTAAAGAATATAAACGACATTAAGGTTTAGTATTCTACCAAATTTATGAGGGAATCCTCATTACCACTAAATTCATAATACATCGGAATCCCAATCCCTTAGGGCATGCCTCCTTGGGGAGTGTGAATGTCCTTGGATTGGTGAAGATCAAAGTTGGTCAAAATTGGAATTAACTATCCATGATCCCCATCATTCATTATCATCTAGGTATCTTATACCAAATAATGTATGACTCCCGATTAACTTTGGTTTCTAAAATACATGAGGCAAATCCTTAGGGATATTACATCATTATTTTAGTTAAGTGTTACCCACCAACTTAGCATTGCATGACAACCGTTGCGGGCAGCTCCTCCTTGGGGAGTGGGCCCCCGCCCCGTCTTATCAACACTATCCTTAGGAGATCCATATCTAGTAACCAGACAAATACAAACCCTCTGTGGGGAACGGCCATTCTCAAGATGGCGCGAGGCTAATACTTTCCTTACAATGGACCTATGGTGGAAAACCATGGGGATTTCTAAAAATAAATGCCCCGCTTCCACTTAATATTTTAGAATTGAGGATTTCCTTTTAAGGTATTAGGGCCCACATATATATCAATCATCAAATCATCTCATGATATGATCTAAGATTGGTTCCAAGTCAAGTTATTTTAAGGAAAGTCCAGTTTCTTAAATTAGTGTTACCAATGTGTCCATCTCATGGGTCATCAACACTAATTAGAACTCTTTCCAAAATTAATTTGATTTGACCAATTTTAGTAACTTGCTATGTTTGGATCAGATTTGGAAACATTCTAAATTAAGCATTCATCCATAAATATAAAGTGCTAAAAATAGAAACTAGTCCTCTCCTCCACATGGCCCAAGCGGAATAGACTTCTAGACTTTCCAAAACTTTGGAATTGCTCAAACTTTTTGGGTAACTCCAAAACTCTTTTGGAAATCTTCAAACTCTTTGATTAGGAGTCCAACTTCACTTTCCTTCTTCGTCTCGGACATCGCTGGAATTTACAAATTTAGAAAATTACATAAATTCCTATGTCTCTATAATGAGACTTACATGGTAATCTAAACATGGAAAGAAAATGGCTATAGGGAAATTCATCATGCCTTGCCCTTTCATGGGAAACCAAGGAAACCATGATGCCCTTTACACTTAGCCACAAATAAACCATTCAACCATAATAGAAAGTAAATGTCATGTGGGCCATATGGAGAGGACATTATCACCTACAAGTTAGTATCTCATACAACAAGGCATCTTACAAAACCAGGTTGCCAAAACACAATGGAAAAACAGGATGCCAAAGATTTGCCACTTCTACCCAAGATGCCCTACGCAAAGGGGGGTCCAGGGGGCATCCCCCCCGGCGGGGTCCAAGGGTACTGTACGGCTAGCCGTAGGGTACTGTACGACTAGTCGAACTCACGGACCCAAAAATTTGGGTTTTTGCAATTCGGCTTCCTGCCTTCCCAAAAATGTTTCTAATGATCCCAAATAGCTTCTAATGCATTCCTACCATCCTTCCATCATGATTAAACCCTTTTGTGACATTCCAAACATGGATCTACTACAAAAGTAAGCAAACCCATCAAAAATTGATCCATACATAGCCCTTGCTCTATCCTCTTCTCATCTCATGCAAAGATTAGAGCAAGCTTACTGATCTAACATGATTAGAGATGAGGTAAGGCTCTGATACCAATTGTTGGAATACTGTTGGGCCCTTTGGGATAGATGATCACTGAGTCAAGTGGGTCAAAAGTTTTGAAACCTATCCTAAGGGCCCAACAGTATTCCAACATCATCGCCTTGGGGAACAAATGGACTGAGACCAAGATTTTCCCAGATGGCTACTTCTTTGATGAGATGTTTATAAAGCCATCAAGCAAAGTCAAAGCTAAGCTGACTGAGGTCACGAAAACTCGGAGGCAAGTCGTTCGGGAGAAGAACGTTACCGAGTTATCCATTATGGGGCTGAAGCAAGACTTGGACCGCCTTGATAAGGAGGTTGTCGAGGCTAGGCAGCGTCTTGAGCTTTTGGAGGAAGAAGCTGCTGCCAAATGGACCGCCATTGTGGAGGCTCGTGACAAGGAGGGGACCCTCATTCGCCAGGTTGAGGAAGCTGAAGGTAATGTCCGGAGGAAGACTCAGGAGCATGAGCAGTGGCAGGTCCTTTGGGAAGAACGTCCTCGTGCTGCCGATGGGTCACGGCATTCGGCCGCATTTTATGGGAACATTTTGAAGAAGCGTGGCCTGAAAACTTTGGAAGCTAAGGCCAAGGGTCTGCTTGAGGAGTTGAACCTTTGGTTGAAGACTGATGAGTCAGGCCCAAGTGGCCCAGTCCGTCATGAGCCAAAGCCTAAATTAAGGGAGATCCGTTTGGTCCAATGGAGTCCGAGCCCAAATCCACGATGCCTGGCCACGTAACAGCAGTCCGGGTCGCTCCGGAAGCAGTCAGGCCACGTCCCGCTTTTACCAAGTCCTGCGGAGAATATCCCAACCGCCTCGCCAGTCGAGGACACCTCAAAGGCTCCTCGTGAACGGCGCTGTAAAGTCGTCCCCATCTGTTTGGGGAAGACTATAAATTAAAGAGCCTCTCGGTACTTGAGGGGTAAGCAAGATTCTCTCTTCTACACACAATCCTAAGTTTGTAATCTCTGAAACACTTGAGAATTAATACATCCGGTGAACTCTGCCCTTGAAGTGGACGTAGGTCACACTGACCGAACCACTATAAATCTCTCTTTCCTCTTAATTACTGCATTTATTACCTATTAATTGACCGGTGGTGTGCGAAGTCTTTTTCGGCATCATCAGTTTGGCGCCGTCTGTGGGAAACGACTAGAGTTCTCACGTTAGAATCCTCTTTTTTTCAAAATTATGGTGATCACCACAAGATCTGCAAGACGACCAGAGGATAATCCCTCTCGAGAAGGCAAGAATTATCCTCCACCAACGAATCCTGCCCCACACGCTCCTGCTCCCACTCCTCAGCAAATGTTGGAGACCATGCAGCAGCTGGTGACTCAAAACCAGCAAATATTACAACTCATGCTTGCAAGGGGGCAAGGAGGAGCACATTTTGGGGGAGTACCGTAAGGACCACCACGCCCGGGGCACCCAAGGGCTCCACGCCGGGGAGTTCCTCCCCCGGGCGCCAATCCCACACAGGGCGAGGGCGCCCATCACCTAGGCGCCCATCCCCGGGGCGCCCAAGGATTTCCTCTGGGCGCCCCTTTTGGGGTTACCCTGGGGGCTGGTGGCCATCCTGAAGGACCTCCTCCTCCAGGTGGAGCCCAATTTGGAGGACTCCCACCTTCGGGGGGAGCACATCATGGAGGACTTCCACCTCCGGGGGGAGCACATCATGGAGGACCACCACCTACTCCCTCTGCTTGTAATGGAGAGGGTCCTAGCTTCCAAGAAGAGGAAAGTGAAAACCAACACATGGAGGAGAGCTACTTCCATGATCATTCCAGAGGAGCACCCAATCGCTGGACGAGAAGATCAGGGAAATGCAGAATCAACTGGGTGATGTCTTCAACGCCATGAAGGCGCAGGCTCCAGAAACGGTAGATTACCTAGTCAGGCGAATTGACACACCGTTCAAGCCCGACGTGGTGAACTACCCACTTCCTCCGAAGTTCAAGATGCCGTCCATGGAGACCTTTGATGGAACGAAAGATCCATTGGACCACCTGGAGACATACAAGACCATAATGCAGCTACATAATATCCCTGACGAGGTTATGTGCAGGGCGTTTCCAACCACACTGAAGGGTTCCGTCCGACAGTGGTTTGCCAATCTCGCTCCAGCCTCCATCGCCACCTTTGGAGAGTTGAGCAAGTCCTTCGCGTCACACTTCATCGGAGGGCGCCGCGACCAGAAGCCCGCCACACACCTGCTCAGCGTAAAACAGGACAAAAATGAGAGCCTCAGGAGCTACCTCACTCGTTTTAACGAGGAGGTACTTCAGGTCAAAGATCCCGATGACAAAGTGACCATGACAGCCTTCTTGGGAGGCCTTCGCTCGTCGAGTTTCCTCTTCTCAGTGATGAAGCGCCCACCAAAGAGCATGACGGAGCTACTAGCAAAGGCCCAAAAGTATATGAATGCTGAAGACATCACCAGGGCTAGGCGAGGTGAGTCCTCCAGATCAGGGGACAAGGGGAAGGAGCGGGACAGAGACGAAAAGAAAGAGACAAGCAACAAGCGAAGCAGGATAGAGAGGTTACCTTCAGAGACCGACTCGGTCCTGCTCCGCAGAGAGACCGACTCGGTCCTGCTCCACAGAGAGACCGGCAACCATTCACCCCCCTCAATGCCGCTGTTGAGCACATTTTGCTCCAAATACAGGATGACTCGGCCATAAAATGGCCTGGAAAGGTGAAGTCCCCTCTAAACCGCAGGAACCCGGTCAAATACTGTCGCTTCCATTGCTACCATGGTCATGACATCGACGATTGCTATGACCTCAAGAGGCAGAACCCCTAGCGAAAATAACAGACTCGAAGGGAAAGGACTTTGTCTGGAAAAACCTAGTCTGCCGCTTCGGGATACCTCACGTCATTGTCAGTGACAATGCCAAGCAGTTCGATAATAAACTCTTTAATTCTTTCTGCTCCAACCTTCAAATCGAGCAGCCTCATTCCAGCCCGGCACACCCACAGGCAAATGGGCAGGCAGAAGTCATGGTAAGAACAATTCTCCGTAACTTAAAGACAAGGCTCGAAAGAGCGAAGGGTCTTTGGGTTGATGAACTCCTAGGAGTGTTATGGGCCTATCGAACCACGCCAAGAACTCCTACCAGGGAAACTCCTTTTTCTCTCTCTTATGGGACTGAGGCAGTCATCCCCGTCGAGATAGGAGTCCATTCCCTAAGGGTCCACCACCACGACCCCGTCACCAATGATGAAGGACTTCGTATCAACCTTGACTTGGTGGAGGAGGCAAGGGAGATGGCTGTAGTCCGCAACGCGGAGTACAAACGACGCATGGCGAGGTACTACAACTCGAGGGTAAAGCCTCGATCCTTCTAACCGGGGGACCTGGTCCTCAAAAAAGTAATCCTCTCCACAAAGGACTCTCACGAAGGAAAGCCGGGACAAAACTGGGAAGGGCCGTACCTCGTAACAGAAGTAGTAAGGCCGGGCACCTACAGGATCCAGAATTCTGATGGAAAGGCCTTACCTCATCCGTCGAACGCGGAACATTTGAAGAGGTACTACCAGTGACATTCTATGAGAGTTAGTGTATGAGGGTTTGGGGCTTAATGTGATTATTTCTACTTTGTCAATGTTGTTTCAAGCAATGGATGAATAAAAGCATTTTATGATAAAAGATCCTTGCATTCCCAAAAGTTAGGTTTAAGGCCTTTACAAAAGTCAGGCTACAAATTGCCTTTCTTAAAAAAAAAAAAAAAAAAAAAAAAAAAAAAAAAACAGCACAGCAAAAGTCCCTATCCTCTAATCAATCTCACCCCCCTCCTCATCGTCTTCTTCATCCTCCTCCTCATCCTCCTCGGCATCATCAGAGCTGCCACTGCCATCATCATCAGGCGCCTCAGTCGGTAGGAAGCCTGAGAGGTCAATGTCCGGGAAAGCAACAGCAATCTTTCCTCGGAGCTCATCATAGCCGTCGATGAAGGCATCAGCGAGGCCATTCTCTAAGTCCCTCTCAGCTTGGACAGCCCTCTCCTCAGCCTGAGAAGCCCTCTAGTGTGCCACCTTCATCTCTGTCTCCACAGTAGTCTCTCTGAGCAGCACCCTCTCATGGGTCTCTGCAAGCTTAGCCTCACTGAGCGAAGCCCTCTCACGGGCCTTCACAAGCTCAGCCTCTGCCTTGGCCGCCCTCTCGTGGGCTGCTGAGAGCTCCGTATCAAGCTTGGCCGCCCTCTCATGGGCTGCTGAGAGCTCCGTATCAAGCTTGGTCGCCCTCTCGTGGGCCGCCTTGAGGTCAACCTCGGAAGCCTTACTAGCAGCTGCAAGAGCGGTAATCTTCCCATAAGCAACGGAGAGCTCCTTTTGCATAGACTCATTATCCTTCTTCAGCTCACCATGAGATCGGGCCCTTGACAACAAGCAGACAGATGCAGTGGAGGCCTGAAAAAATAAGGAAATGAAAAATAAGGAAATGAGACAGTAAAAGATGAAAGTCTGGAGAAAAGGGAAAACAATAAACCTTTACCTGAGCCAGACCTCCCAAAAACGTGTTGATAACCCCCTCAGTGCCCAAGGCGTTAACCTGAGAAACCTCGGGCGGAAATACGAATCTCCCTAACCTTTCCCGAATTACCCGCAGGTTGCCCAACATTGGACCAGCCCAGGGTACCCCTATGGAAGCACCTGAGCGTGGAGGACTCAACTAAAGGGCAGAACGCGTAGCAGGAGAGGAAGACTGCGGAGTAGCAGTCTTAGCTGAAGAGGTCGCTGCGTGGGGAGCCACCTGAGGGAGACGCACCCGAGGCCCCGAACGGGTCACTGGTGGAGAGGTCCCTGGGGAGGCGTCATCTATCCTCGCCACCTTGGAGGGAGGGGTACTCCTACTGGACAAGCGGGCCTCAATCACCCTTCTGTTTACGACTGCAGAAACAAAAATGTTATTTGGATACGGAATATTAGGTAAACACACAAAGCATTGCTAAAGTTGAAATGACTTACCTTTTCCTTTTGAAGTCAATCCCGGAAGGAGTCCGCCAGTCCTACCCAAAGACGAAGAGTCCGGAGGAGGTCCACTGGTCTTGCCTTTCTCTTTGGGAAGGAGAACTCCCAAGTCCTTGTCAAGGTGATCTCTCACCGCTTGCAGCTTGCGCTCCTGCTCTGTGGAGAGTACGGGAGGATCTGCAAAGGGACAGGATAGTGAGCACATGCATAAAAAAAAAACAGAGAAAGCAATTAGAAGACGTACCTAGTCTCTTGGCGTCAATCCATCGTGTGGGTACCAATGGTCGATCTGACTCAGCAATCCACTCTCCACCGATGAAGAAGAAGCGAGATTTCCAATCGTGACAATTGGAACGCAATCCCGTGAGCAGCTTGCCGCCCCTAGGGTAAAATAGTACCATCACCTGTTAGGGGCTGGGGATTCGATCAGATTGTAGGCAGCATGAAAATCCAAAAGGAGAAGCGACCTCTTGATGTACTCTCCTCCACAGTGCAAGGAAGCCGAGCAGAACTCTCCAGCCGTTGGGTGCTAGTCGCCCCGGAGTTAAGGAAAAATAGTGAAGAATACGGCAAATAGGGGAAGATATTGGAAACCTTAACCCGGCCTCGATCATCTCCTCATAAATGACAACGTCACCAGAGGAATCATCACAAGCTGGCTCGTCCGATTCGGCCCGGCGGCACAGCACGGTGGGAGGAATTGAAACTGTAATCTTCAAAAGGTCACCGTCTGTTTTGAGTAAACTGAAAATAGTGTTTACCTTGGATCCGGCATCCTTAGCGACCACTTTTCCTAGGTACTTTTTGGGACGACGCAAACTTCTGCTGGATACATTTCTAGGACCTGCGCCCGCACCCACACGGGCTGCCTCGCCTATGCTCGAGCCTCCCGCAGTGGCCCCACGAACGGTCCCCGCACCTGTCGCAGCGCCCGGACTCGGCACCGTCGCCCCACGCCCGATGCCAGCCGTGATCGCACGGACGGGGACGTCCACACTCAAGGACGCTGCTGCGCCCGTCGTCGCCCCCCGTGGAGCTGCCACCCGGGACATGACTCCCGGCGCCGCCCGAGGGCGCATGGCGTCCCTGCCCGCGCCTGCCGTGTCAGCTTTTTGCCGCTGCCTGGGTGCTCGCCACATCCGTAGGCGACGCCCCGAGGCCTGTGTCCGCGGGACCCTTGCCCGAGGGGTCTGCTCCCGCTGCTGCAGTCCGTCTGGTGCTGCCTGTGCTCTTGACTGCGACGCCCACGCTGCCTGCGCTTGTGCTCATGACTGGGACGCCCGCACTGCCTGTGCTCGTGACTGCGACGCCCGTCGTCGTAGGAAAACTCGACGCCGCCCGGCTCACCTTGCCAACGCCATTGCCGCCCTCGACGCCCTCATCCGCGCCGCCCGCGGTAGCACTGGCAGCGCCCACGCCGCCCGCACCGGCGCCACCAGCACACACAGTGCCCACGCCGTCCGCACCGGCGCCGCCAGCGTACGCATCGCCCACGCCGCCCATGCCTGCGCCCCCTGCGCCCGCTACGGCGGTCTAATCGGCGGCAGTACCCGTGGGACCCTCGCCCACTACCGGGAACAAGTCCTGAACAGCATCCGACAACCTTTCTGTATTAGTCCAAACATCGTCTATGAGATCAGGTATCTGGGACCAATCAACTGGGTTTTCATTGAAGAAAATTTCATTGGTGGGAGTATGATCAACCGGGAGAGGCTTGAGCTCCGATGTCATAGCTTCAGGAGACGAGGGCTGAGAGGATGATATCTCAGTGGAAGTCACCTGAGAGGATGTAGCTCCGGAAGATGCACTACCGGTTGGGGAGTACGTGTCTTCGGAAGCTTCAAAGGCACTGTCATCCTGAGCTATCGCATTACAGGTTATCTTGACAGGAGATGCCCCCAGTGTAGACTATTGGGAATCGTACTCATCCTCGGATGTAAGAGGATCATCAATCCAACTGTTTTCTCCATTTTTAGGGGTTGAGGGATAAAGTTCCCGTTGATTTTCAGGGACTTCTGGTTCTGGATCATGACGAAGATTGTTGATACGATCCTGCTCCTGCTCTATGGCATGGAAGCCAAATCTTCTTGCATATTCTTCAAGATCAGGCATGGAAGCCAAATCTTCTTCGTCATCTGCTCCTTGTGGTTCACCAATGTTGGGTTCCACTGGAGCATTTGCTAGTGAGGGATCAACGGCATTTTCTTGAACAACGTCCTGGTCTTCTTCATCAACGGACCAAGATCCTTGTGGCTGCAATGGGTTATACCAGATTACTGGCATAAAATGAGATTCGAGAATCTATTCCTCGTCGGAGAGGTATTCTCCTGTTTCAAGGGATTCTTCCCACTCATCGATATCACTGGCAGTGTCACTGGACTCATATCCATCCACGGAGAATCCAACTACCGAGTTGCAGGAGTATGATGCCCCTTGCGTAGTTTCATTTTTGTATAGAGGTGGCATGAAATCATCAAGGGTGAATTTTCTTACAGCCTTTGAAGTTTTGGGAAGGGATCCTTCCGTCGCCCCTAGTGAAGTAGTGGAAGAGGTTTCTGCCTTTTCAAGGACTTCTTGTTTTGGTTGAGACTTCTACTGCTGTTTGAGCATGCGGAGTTGTCTCTTGGCTTGCCTTCGCTGCTGAGCGGTCGGCTTTATTTTGAAGATCTCCCGATTTTCATCTTCTAAGAGATCGGATGCACCCATACAGGTTGTCCATCTGGTGTTGGATAGGGAACCAACTCTTGGGACGCTTGAACCATTTTAATCACCTTGAATGAAGTAGTGGTCTTCTTCTTTGGTGATTTTGAAACTTGCCCACATGACACCATGTTGACAGAAGTGGAGCCGTAGTTTTTGTCAAAAGTTATGACTCCGTTTTTCCACATCTCATTGATCTTCTCTTTCACAACGAAGCATTGATTGAGAGGATGTGAGATCATCTGATGGAATGGACAGTATCGGGGATCATTGGTTTTGCCAACATCTCCCGGTCTTTTGGGCTCTGGCAAAGTGAATTTGCCATTTGCTAGGAGAGCCTCAAAGATTTCTTCAACATCTTCATCGAACGGATATTTCTTTTCTACACGTTCTTTGAAGGCGTCAGAGAGTTCAGGCCTTTTACCTGTAGCTTTTTTTTCAGCTTTCTTTGGCTGCTGAGGAGTTGACTTAGTCTGCACATTGAGAACCTCCTTGTTCTTTGGTTTTGAGGTTGTAACAGCAGTTGGCTCTTTCTTTGGTGATTTCTGACTGTTGAGGTCTTTAATCACCATTTCCGCTTCCATGGAAGCTTCGAGGAGTTCTCCCAGATTCTTTGATTTGTTGCCGATGATCATGGAGTGAATTTTTGCTCTCATATTGTTACGGCAGATGTCGACTAGTGACACTTGTGGCAGTACATCTGAGCATTTGTACGCCATTGCCTTCCACTTGTGAATGAAGTCATAAGTTGACTCATTCTCTCCCTGTTTCAGGCTGCAGAGCTGAGCCATAGTAACAGGATGGTCCTCACCTTGGAAGTGGGTTAGGAAGCGTGTCTCCAGCATAGCCCAGTTCTGGATGGAGTTCTCCGGCAGAGTGGAGTACCAATCAAAGGATGTACCTTTTAGGGTACTTGCAAAGAGGAGAATCTTAAGGGCATCTTGATCCGCAATAGCTCCCGTCAGGATCTTGAAATGGATGACATGCTGTCTGGCTGAACCTTTCCCAGTATATGTCTGGAGAGTAGGTTGCTTGAATTTTGCAGGGAACGGAACCGAGTCCATCCATAGAGGGTAGGGTGGCTTGATCCCATGTTCCTTCAATGTATCCTCTTCTTTTGCTTTTGCGAGGATATCGTCCACGTCCTTTTTGGTAAGGGCGCGAGACTCATTATTTTCTGCATTGCCCTCGTCATCTTCGTGATTCGGAGGGGTTTCATTGTTAGGTGGTGGACGCTGTAGAGTGAGAATAAGGTTTTCCATCAGAGCCTCAATTCTCTATTGTCCTTGCTCCAACTGCTGGATGCGTGCAGTTACATCATCATGCCGTGGAGGCGGCTCAAAACTTGTAGTCAAGACGTTCATCCCTCAGGATTCGAACGAAGAAATCGTCCTGGTGACTAAGCTGGGGCTCATTCTTTTGGATGAAGAATCTGAGGAGTGGTTACTCCGGTGTCCTTGGCTTAGAGGAGTGGAGGATTCTTCCGGATGTGTTCGAGTCCGAGAGACGCTGCGAGTCACTGGACGCCTAACACTGATTTTGGTTGCTGACTTCTGGCGTTTTCTGATTTTGCCAACCATATGGACAGCAACGAATTGGTCGGGTCTTTCTTTTTCAACCCATTTGTTTGAGATATGGAGAATAGAACGCTGGGTTTTTCGTTTCTCAAGTGTCTTTTGTCGATATGCCGCACGGCGACGCATACGACGAGCAATTTGAGCTTCAGTCAGCTCTGGCTGGGCTCTGGCGATGAAGGATGTAGTCTCCCATGCACAGCAGCCAAGTTTGTCTTCTTTGAAGCTATGCAAGGACAGGATCTGGATTTTGTGAGTTCAGCCCTTGTTGAGATGAAGGGTCAACTCGCGGGAGTGCAAACTTCAGCATGTTTTTGCAGAGGCCTAACATTACAGGATTTGATTTTAGGCTTATAAGAGCAAGCCGGCTCATGATGATTTTGTTTGTTGTTTGGGCAGAGGGTAGGTTTCTCCTCTTTCATGTAAGAGAGAGGGTAGAACCGATTCTCCTTAAGAGGGGCTAGGTATGATGGCTTTGCAGATGTTCGGGACCTCCGTTGCTTTGGTGAAGATCTCGGGGACCAGGTTTTGGGGTAAACCTGGTTTCTTGTGGGTTGA
Organism: Umbellularia californica; assembly: GCA_028538565.1. Lineage (NCBI taxonomy): Eukaryota > Viridiplantae > Streptophyta > Magnoliopsida > Laurales > Lauraceae > Umbellularia > Umbellularia californica. Next base: position 32,565,260 of record JAPQWN010000005.1, on the reverse strand, counting down.
GGCTTCGTGGGAGCGCCACGGGCTTCAAGCTTCTTGGTGTTCGCCCTTGGTGCCATTTTAGTGACATGTTGTGGGGCGGTTTTTTGCTTTTTGGCTAGTACAGTTTCTTCTGCGGGGAGTGGGAATGGTCCCAGCGACCCGAAGATGATGGTCCGGGGAGTTGAAGTTGTCCCGGTGTTTGGAGAGTTGTCGAGGGAGATGACGCTTCGGCAACTGGCAGGGCACTTATGCTTGTTTTGCTTGTCTTGAAGCATAAGCTGGTACTTGTTCTCATCGAAAGTGATGGTTAATGAAGTTCTCATTGTTAGTTTTGGAAAACTTCTGAAACAAGACCAAATCCATTAGTAATCACAAGAATATGGTGATCATAAATGGAAAACAACTATGGTTTTGTCTTTTCAAATCACTTGAGGAGACATGGCCCAGCCCAAGGAAGATGAATAAGGCAAAAGGCCATAGAGGATACAATTGTTCTAAAATGCAAGTATGGTAGGCTCAGACTGAGCGTTCCAGTGACTGCTAGAAGCAATTGTAGACCTTAATTCAAATTACCGAGAAGCAAGGCTCACTCGAGGTAAAATGATATAAGGTTGGAGATACAAATGTGTCGGTTGCGAATACAGTAGAGCCGAAAGGGCGTACTAGCACCGTTGGGCACAAATGTTGTAAATCGCATCCTTGGAAAGGACACGAGATGGGATTTTTTTTAAAGGTCAAATTTGGATTCATAGAGGAGAGCAAATGGTGTTCCAGTCCGAACAAAGGCTCAACATTTCTGCGAGCGCTAAATCCGAAAAGGAAGGAACCAAGATTTCTCGGATGTGAATCCAATAATGACGGAAGTTTTTCTTTTTCTGAACGGTCAAGATTGAATCCATCAAAGAGAGCAAATGGTGTTCCATTCCAAACAAGGCTCAACATTTCTGCTAGCGCTAAATCCGAAAGGGAAGGAACCAAGATTTCTCAATTCTGAACTCAAAAGTGACGGACATTTTTTTTAAAGGGTCAAGATTGAATTGATCAAAGAGAGCAAATGATGTTCCCTTCCGAACAAGGCTCAACATTTCTGCGAGCGCTAAATCCGAAAGGGAAGGAAAGAAGATTTCTCAATTCTGAACTCAAAAGTGACGGAAGCTTTCTTTTTTCTTTGAAAGGTTTTTTTTTTTTTTTGAAGATAGGTTTCCAATTCGATCTTATGAAACCTTAGTAGATAGATCAGCCCCCAGGTAAGGGTAGGATTACTTAATGAACCCGTTTGAAGGACCCTTGCCTCGAACAGTCTAGCTGTCTCCACACTCTGGACAAGGCCTTTCTTAAATCCACTTTGGTCAAAGAACGCAATCGGTGGAACCTTAGTGTTTTTTTTTTTTGAACTCTTTTTTGAAAGATTTCTATGAACTCATCAAAGAGAGCGAATGGTGTTCCAATCCGAACAAAGGCTCAACATTTCTGCGAGCGCTAAATCCGAAAAGGAAAAACCAAAGTTTCTCAAATTTGAATTCAAAAGAGAGAAAACTGATTTTTTTTTTGAAATTATAAATTTTTTTTTGAAATCTCAATTGGACTCATCAAAGAGAAAAGATGGCCCAATCCCCGATATGAACGATAGCTGCAAACATTTTTGTGAGCTATCAAGTTCGAAGAGGAAAGGATCAAAATTTCTCAAAGTTGAATTTTAAGAAAGAGAGATCATTTTTTTTGAGAGAATTTGAAATGAAGGTGTTTTTTTTCTTGAAATCCCAATTGAACTCATCAAAGAGAAAAGATGGCCCAATTCCCGATATGAACGATAGCTACGAACATTTCTGTGAGCTATCAAGTTCAAAGAGGGAAGGATCAAAATTTCTCAAAGTTGAGTTTTTAAGAAAAAGAGATCAGATTTGTTTTTTTTTTTGAAGTGAGAAAGAACAATTGAAATCCCATCTCATGTTTGTTTTTTTAGATGCAAAATGCAACATAGGCCACCAACTAGAAAGGAGCCAAGGGATCAAAGCATCACGTTCTCAAGTCAACGTGTCCCACCGGGTATGCCAACTTGATGGACCCTCGGAATTCCCGTCCTCTCCTTCCGCACCCTGGGGGCTGACCTGGGTCTCGGCGGAGGAGGGAAAACGCGGGTATCAACATTTTTGTACGGGTATGCCAGATTTACATTCTACTTGGAATTTGGAATGGTAATAATCCGGAGATTCACCTTCACAAGTAGAAAGGAAATCAATCCTTTTTTCTAACTTTTCAAATTGCATAAATATTAAGAAAAGAGACAAGTTTGTTTTTTTTTTAGAATGTCGTAGGAGGCGTTTTGTTTGTTTGCCGTAAAAGGCGATTTTGCCGTGAAAGGCGATTTTTACAAAACTCATCAAATATGAAAGACAAGAATTGTGATTTCTTTTTGTCTCTTTACAAAATACAAACTATAATAGAAAAGGGAGAAAAAGGATCTAACTTCTCAGGAGATTGTGGGGACACGTTGAGATCGACGGTCACAAGTCATGTATGGACTTCGCCATCATCCTTCAAATTAGAACGGTTTTTGCTTCCATTCTTCGGCTTGGCTCCTAACCCCGGTTGTTTAAAGGACAAGGACCAAGAGGAGGTCCTGTATCCAATAAGAAACCAAGTAAACGGGCTGAAAAGCCGCGTTTAAGCCATGTTGGAGAAGGAGGAGACCTTGGGAGGGTGGCCCCCCAAGGGATGCTGATCACCTTGTGGTGCTTCTGGGAGAAAAGTGGCAGGACTTCGTCTCTCTCTTGAATTTTCTGGATTTTCAGAGCTTGGGATTGCACTTGGGATTCATTTTTTTTCTTCTTGGAACCCACCTCCTTTTATAGGCTTTTGGTAGCCATGAGGTGATTATGGGCATTAATAGCCATGATGAGAGAATTGATGAGGAGTTACAAGTTGATTTTGTAACTCCTTTTTCAGGGCTTGTGATTGGCCGATGAAGGTAGTGGGCATTTAATTCCCTTTAAGCTTCATGATGATGGGAGTCTCATGGGTTAAATGCCATGATTGCTTGCATTTGTAACTCCCAAATGCTTGAATCTGATTGGGCCATCCAAAATAATGAGTTAATGACCGCATTAAGTTGTCATAAACGGGTCAATTAATGTCATTAAGTGGTCGCCAAGGCATGTGAAGAGTCGCGGGCCGCGCCGCGTCTTTTGAGATTCTTCTTGTGATCATTACAGGTGGATCCACACATTGTTTGATGTCGGATTGCGATGCAATTTCAGACATTGATTAATGTTGGTGGGCCGGTGACATCTGTCTTGTCGATTTCACGATCTGTCGGACAGAAAGTATACTTTCTTGGTCAGTCGGTTGGCGATCTTGGGGCGATCGGTGATGATTTCATGCTTTTGACGGCAGATCCGAGATGTCGGTGAAGATCAGTTGTTTTCAAGCATCAAACATTGGATTTTCAGAAAATCACAGAGGCAGGAATGCTCGAAACGCGAAAAAGATCGAAAAACGGGGCATTTGGTGCAAAATCGGGTGACCCGGATTTGCAGGGTCACCGGTGACCATGCACCCAGGGTCGCCGGCGACCTTAGGGTTTTTCCCCTTTGGTAGCCGAGCTTCGTTTTCGCCCGATTTTCTGTCTTTTTTGTTCCTTCTTTCTTCTGTATTTTTCTTGACATTTTTCCTCAATTATTGACTTGATTTTCTTGGAGAAAACTTGACGAGAACCCGCGCAAAACCGGAACACAAAGTTTCCCATTTTTCTGGAAAGCCGAAGACTTTGTAGCCGATTTTCCGTCAAGAGTCGAAACTAGGTCAAACGATGTCGGAATGACCTGAAAATTGAGGTGAAGCTTCTTGAGCAGTGGATAGGACCAACCATGGGCTTTTATTTGAGTTTTGAAGCCATTTGGGGTCCCATCGATGCTTGACTTGATTTTGTTGCGGGGAAAATGCCGAGCTTTGATATGTGGTCAAACGATGTCCGATTGACCTAAAATTTGACGGGGAGCCTATTGGAGTCATTTTGAGACGAACCATGAGCTCTGTTTTGGATGTCATGGTCCCAGGTTGCTCCACCGCCGGTAGGCTTGATTTTCTTTCGGAGCATCGAAACCTGTTCAAACGTTGTCGGAATGACCTGAAATTTGACGTGCAGCCTTTTGGAAGCATGTTGAAGCCACTCATGTACTTGGTTTGATGAGTGATGGCTTAGGTGGTTCCCGCCGCCGGGAGGCTTGATTTTGCTGCTCGAGCGTTAATGGAGAGTTAAACGTTGTCGGTTTGACTTGAAATTTGGCATGGAGCCCTTTGGAGACATTCTGGAGTCATCCGTAGGCTTTGATCGAAGTTTTAGTTTCTTCGATGATGTTGCTGCCGGAAGCGCTTATTTAGCTGTTGGAGCAGTGAAGTTAGGCCAAACGATGTCGGAATGGCCCGAAACCTCAGGTGCACCCCTCTTTTGGCTGCCTTGAAGGATCTTGTAGTTTTTTTCTGATTCTGACAAGATCTGATGCTTGAAGTAGCTTTGCCTGTTTTGTAGCAGGATGCAGCTTCACGAGGCTTCTTGATGTTGAGGAGACATAGTGACTTTTTTGGTGTCAACATCCGGCATCTCCCTCAGCAACCTCAACCTCGGCGTCTCCAGTAGGGGCCTCCGAGGGGGGGTCGGTGCGGGCTGTGGAGGAGGGAACTGGGGGATCTCTGCATAGGCGGGGTGGTCCTCGGGGACCCCTGCCGCTCTCAGTGCGCTTGTCCACCCCAGTCTCCAAGCTTTCTGGCTCACCTCGTGCACTTGGGCCACATAGAGCTCCGAGGCTGCCTCCATCCCCTCATCGTAGGAACGGTCGACTTCAGCTCGGAGCTTGGCCTCAACCTCCTCCCGACTCTTTTCGAGCTCGGCCATCTTCTTGTTCCGATCTTTCGCTTTAGCTTTGGCCTTTTCGAGCTCGGACCTGAGGCCCGCAACGATCACCTCCTACTTGGCCGCCTTCCTCTTGGCCTCCCCGAACTCCGCCTCAAGGGCCGCCTTTCGCTTCTCCACCCTCGCCGCCCGGGCAGCGCTCTGATGGGACTTTTCTGCCAGCACCAGGCTCCTTTGCAGGATCTGCGAGAGCAAGTGTTAGGACAGATCACAAAGATCAAAAAGTTAAAGAAACAAGCTGAGAAGAGGAGGAAGACTTACCCTGAGGGCATCGCCCATTTGAGCCACCGACAGCTCCACGTCACCAAACTCCCAGTGCCCCGCAATGTCTTTTGGCAGAGCACAGGCGTGCGTGAGGGCATTGACTACTGAGGTGTCGTCGCCCACTCGACCCTCCACAGACAGTGGCTGGCCATCGTCTAGCAAGAAGCTAGGCCTCCAAGGGGCTGGGCCGAGGGGTGGCGGGAGCAATGAGGTCGGGTCAGCTTCGCTTGTGGCCAGATCTTCGATCCTTGGCCTTTTTCCCGCTCGAACCTCTTCTCGGTTGGACCCGGTCGAGCGCTCCTTAGTCGCCGAGGATGTAGGCAGAGTGGGGGCGAAGGTCCCGATAGCAGCTGCATTCGCCGGAGTTGATGGGGTGGCGCCTCCCGAGGCGGGGGTAGGGGAACCCCCGAAGACGATGGCGTCAAGGTTTCTGAGGGTTGGACGCTGTCACCCCATGCTGGTCTCCTCGTCCGAACTCGACGACTGGAGGTCGATCGCCTCTTCAAGCCCGGCCACCTCGGAATCGTCCTCAGAGTCGGCTTCGTCCTCGGGGTCAGCCTCGGGGTCGGTCTCGCGGATGACTTCGCTGCCGACTTAGGAAGGCCCGACCTCGGGGTGCGCTTGAGAAGACCCCGCTCCTGGCGTTCCTTGTTGTTCGGCCTCAGCCAAAGTCAGCACTATCTCTCCCCGAAGGTTCTCGTGCTGCCTCCTGGTGAAGGAGCAGTACACAGGTTCGTACCCAAGAAGAGACCAAGCTGCTCGCCCTTGATGGCCTCGGTAACTGTGGATCCTCTTCAACCAGGCGACGTTTCGCCGCCACCCGGAGCTCTTCGCCTGTTGCTTTCTCTCCTTGTGGCTGCACACCAATCAATGAATATGTTAGTTCGCAGAACATGAAATACATCATTAAAAAAGAAATTGAGAGAAGGTATTTACTCGGCGGCTCTCCGAGACAGGGAGGAACGCGGTCTGCCCTGGACTCGGCAGGACCGAATTCCCAATTCCCGGAGACATAGAGGTAGTCATCCCAGTCATACTTACTAGAATCTTCAAGGTCGTTGATTAAGGGGATCTCCTTCGACCGCGCTCGAAGATAGTACGCGTCCTCCTTTGGGGACTTACAAAGATCATATACATCCTCGATGTCTTCGACGCCGAGATCAGTCCCCAAGATCATATTCAGCTCGGCTACACCCATAATAACTTTGAAGCCATTGGGCATGAGCTGACAGGGGGTGAGGTTCAATTTCCTGAGGCAGGCCCTCAAGAGTGGGTAGACCAGAAACCTCACCCCACCCTCTATGATTGACATCAACGGGAATGGTATCCATCCATCATAGAATATCCGGGGTCGGACTACGTCTTCAGGGCCGTCCGCCCTAATGCGGACGTCCTCTGGTATTTGGTACTTCTTCCTAAGTTCTGCGAGGGGTAGTTCAGTGTCTATCCAATATTTGTAAATCCCCATATTCCCCAGCTTGGACGGAAAAACAGACGGAGAAGAAGAAGAAAAAGGACAAAAGAGATACACCCCAGAAAGAAGCCCCAGAAAAGACGACAGAGATAAAGAGAAGAAGGAAACTCACTAAGAGACTCGACGACGAGGCTTGGACGGACGGAGACTAGGATCTCAGAGTGACAAGATGATTTCTCAGGCGAAGACGCAGGCACAGGGAGACAGTCTTTCCAGCAGAAGCAAAAGCAGTCCCTCTTCGAGGACGAGCCTCTTTATACAGGACGAAGATCTTTTCGTATCCCAGAAGACGCGCGTGCAGACGCCGCCTCGGGCACGCCACTCGTCTCCTCGATATGACATAGCAGCCAGCAGGGGTACGACACATGGCAGCACCACACCACCTTCATAATGATTTGAACAGACTATTAAACTGCCTCTAGACAGCTGGTCGCCATTAATACACCTCGGAAGGCAAAACGACACCCAACGCTTTTTTAAAGAGCTACGGGTTCGGTTTTGAAAAATTCCCATTTTACTTAGCTCCCGACCCCAAAAGGTTATGGAACCTTCGAGGTCAGGAGCTAGGGGCAATTGTGTGGAGTGTTTTCCTGAAACCGAGGTTGCTCCTGACTTCGGTAACAGTACCAATCAGAAAATGCCTCAACTCCATCTATCCAGCACGGCAATGTGCCACCTGGCACTGAGGTAGAATTGGTCTCGGTAAGAGAACCAACCACCTACCTCTGGGCTCAACCTCGTGTGTCTCTGCACTAGTGTCTGACCTCAGGCCCGCCTGACCTTAGTGCCTTCTCCAGTTCGGTCTCTTGGCCGAGGTGAACACTGAGCGTCCAATCCCCATTATGAGATGGGATAACCACATTGCAGAGCGCCCTGACAGATAGGGTGGTCACCGACCATCGATAAGGGCTCTTTCCTATCAGATCACATCCGCATTTATGTGTGGGACTGAGGAAAGATCCGATGGGACAGAATCCTCACCTACCCCCACTCAGGATCCTAGGTATGGGCTGATAGGACAAGCTCTCTCACCTACCTCCACTCAGGAAGCTTCCACTCCTCTATATATACCTGCATGGTAAGTGCATAACAGGTACGCATTATACTGTGCATTACACTACACCATCTTGCCTGAACCTTCTTCATCTCCACTTCACCCTAGTTCAGTGACTGCACTAACTTAGGCGTCGGAGTGCCCTTGGCTGATAGCAGCCCGGGGCCCTGACTTTTGTCTATCTTTCAGGTTCAGGATATCCATTGACATTTCCAGCAACTCCCGGACTTGATAAGAAGCATCATTAAAAGCTTCATCATCGTCTAAACCAAGTCCATAATTTTCAGGCACTTACAGGAGTGAACTTCGAACTTCTTTCCATAATGGTAATGTCTCCACATTTTCAATGCAAAGACCGCTGCTAACTCAAAATCATGGGTTGCATAATTCTTCTCCTGGTCTTTCAACTGCCGGGATCAATAAGCAACCACTTTTCAATCTTGCATCAATACACATCCTAGTCCAACATTCGAAGCATCGGTAAAAATGGTGAAACTGCCGCTTCCAGATGGTAGGATAAGGACTGGTGCTGTAGTCGACCTCTTTTTCAGCTCTTGAAATCTCACTTCACACTGACCGTCCACACATATGACACATTTTTCCTTGTCAACTTCGTCAATGGTGACGCGATCGACGAAAATCCTTGCACAAACCTCCGGTAATATCCTGCTAATCCCAGAAAACTTCTGATTTCTAACACATTCTTCGATCTTTCCCACTTCACTATTGCCTCAATCTTGGATGGATCTACTGACAATCCTTCTTTAGAGATGATGTGTCCCAAAAATGCTGCTTGTTCGAGCCAAAATTCGCACTTATTATGCTTTGCATACAGCTGGTTTTCTCTCAAAAGTTGCAGTGCTATCCTTAAGTGTTCTTGGTTTTCTTCCTTGGTCTTGGAGTACACCAAAATGTCATCAATAAACACCACGACAAACTGATCCAACGTCAAGATTTGAGTCTGCGAACACCACAATTCGTGATAACACGGTATTATAGTTGCTGTACCGATTATAAGCGCTTAAGGGATGCCTACGGTGACTCATTTTCCAGACGTGAGGTAAAATCATGAAAATCTATAGTTAGGTGTACTTACCTCAAAGGCTTTCCGTAAATCCGACGACGGGGATCATCACCGCTTTCTTTCATTGTTTATTTGCTGAAGTTTGTGCCATCCATTTCCATCAGTGTGCTTGAACCACCCTTGGTATCCTCATTTTTTGGTCGAAAATCTGCAATGAACAAACACTAAAAGATTCTGCGTTTTCGTCGATTAGTACTTAGTTTTATAATTTGCAGAAGTATTAATTCTAATTTCATTGATGGAGATGACATGGGATGCAATGCACAATGTATGCGTGATGGGACTAAAGTGTATATAATGAGTTTCCAAGTGAAAGGGTGATGTTCGGTGCGTGTTTTTTTTTCTTTTTTTTTTTTTTTTTTTGGTTTCTTTTATTACTCTCTCTTGGTCATTGTTTGTTGTTGTTTTTGTTTGTTTTGCTTACTAATCATCAGAGAGTCATTTTAGTCTTAAATATGTGCATCGTGGGGTTCCCCGAGTTAAAAGATAGGGTTGGAAGCACATAGAGGGGCGCCCATGTGTTTTTGTGTACTTGGGCGCACCTCTATGTGTGCCCAAGTAGTCTATCCTACTTGGTTCAGGATTCTTTGAGGCGGTTATGCTAGGTGGTCTTCTGTGAGACGAAATTGGAAAGTGGGGGGACTTGGGCACCACTAGGAGTGCACCCAGGTGGTATTCTGACCTCTTTTGAAACTAGGACACTAACCTATGTAAGGAAGGGCTGCCTATGGTATTTTCCACGCTTCCTACTCTTCAAATTTCGAGTTCCAGGGTCTTTGGTCTCTCCCTTGTCTCCAAGTAAGCACTCTTTCCTCTTTCTTGGTTCTAGTTCATGCAACACATCTTCTAGTTTATTTTGTTCTTTCTTTTGGCATGGTGTGATGTTTTGATTATGCTTAAATTTCATATTGATTTTGGGTTTGCCGAACTATGCTTTTGTCTTTCTTGGGTTGTATCATCTTTTCTCATCCTCTGCCCCTCTTTTTTGTGACGTTATGCAAGGTTCTTGTTGTCATTATATCATATTCTTTAGGCTTCTGAAATTTTATGAGGATATTAGATTGGTACCCCTTTGTTTGGCTTGTTCCTGATTGGTGATGAAACTTTAAGTTAATTCAAATTGGATTCTAATATAGTTTCAAAATTAGGATTTTGTTATTTGATCCAAGTATCACTAGGTTTTTTGAGTCGTTGTGATGTGATATTATTTCTTTCATCTTTTAAATTCCCTTTTTGCAAGTTTTAATGCTACTTGTTTGTTCTTTCAAGATGTTGCATTACATGAGTATTTAATTCAGACTTACTTTGACAAAGGGAGTCATGTTTTTGGTTCCCCAGAGGTCTGAAAGTGACCGAACAATACCCTTGGGGATTTATCCCATGGATTTTAGGGGCCCTAGTGGGTTGATCTAAGCCGAACCGAACCCATATGGGATGAATCTCCTGGAATAGACATGGGCGCCACCTTTGTTGCATCCAAGTGTTTTTTTTTTTTTTTTTTTTTTTTTTTTTTTTTTTTTTTTGGTTATGGGTATTTGTTTAATCCCATTCTTCGTTTCAGTTCGTTATTGTTTCATATTTTTTTTATCTTATGATGTTTTCTCTGTTATCATTATGTTACTCCCTTTCTTTTCATCGGTGTTAAGGAGTTGTATTATATGGGCATGTAGTTTGGACTTTTTGGCTCTCAAAATGGCTGAGGATAGCCCTATAATACCTCTGAGAGTATTAATCACGAATTTGAGAAGGTCTAATAGAATTTCCATTGCTGAACGCGGACTTTTCGAGGTAAATTCCTCGGAACTGACTTAGGCACCACCCCTAGTGCGCCCAAGTGACTCCCCTCTTTTTTTGTTTTTTGTTTTTTGTTTTTGTTTTTATGTTGTTTGGGATTCCTTCAATCCTGAAATCTAAGCCTTTCTGGGTTGTTTTTATTCGGTGAGAGGTTTCTAAAGCCTTGTACATTTGTTTACAGGTCTCATTCTATTCCAATGGCCGGTGCTCTAGTATTCTCGTTTATCATTGATGGTGTTGATGGCCCCTCCGCTTGCAAGCCCTATTCACCAGGGGATGAGTATTGGTCCCCTGGGGATGAAAGGATAGGTTACCATGACTCTGAGGAGCGAGCTGAGTTCTATCTTGAGCAAGAGTCATCCATACCTGCTACTTATGATTGTGTATTCCAATTTGAAGAGAAGATGGATCAACGGCTTGTGGAGGCCAAGTGCAGGACGTATGATTTGTTGGTCATGAAGTATAAGAAGATTTGCGGGCTATATGGAGATTTATGCATCGTAGGGAGGACCGCTCTTGACAGATTGCGTGGTTACAATGGGCTTTTGGAAGACTTACCATTTTTTTGTTAATGATGTGCTCCAATCTCTCTTGTGGAGTATGATGGACCTTCGGGCAATGCTTGAAGTTTGGGAGGGCATGAAGACTACTAATGGTAGGACCCTGACTCGAGTGACCCCGATTAGTACTAATTAGGTCGTGTGTTAGTTTTAAGAGTGATTGGTGGATTCTGGTTAAGTTGGGATTAGAATAACTTTTGTTATAGCTTTGGTGGATTTCGAGTGCCTTTGCGGTTAGTGGGGCCCTTTGGGGGTTCCTTTTATGACTTGTGTTGAATTGGGCGATTACTCGAGATTCCAATGATTTGTATTTTAATCCCGTTTCACTCATCTTTTTAATCTCTACAACTTCATGTTGATCTCGTCCCCGCCCGGTGTTGGAAGTAGGTGGGCCTCGTGGATAGATTTTCAAAACTTTTGACCCGCTTGACTCAGGGATCAAGTACCCATAAGGCCATAAACCATATCAGGATGCATAACCCTCAATCTCATGATCATGTACAGTAAAAATTCTATCCAAAAGATAGAAACAAGTAGCACTAAACATCCATAACGATCCACAACATCAAGGAGCAGATCATACCTTTGGAGCCCGGTAGTGCTCTAATGGAGAACTTGATGACTTTCTTTGATGTAGAACTCTTCTACAAAATAAAATCAGAATCTCCAACACCTCTTAGTCTTCCACTCTATGAACCGAATGGATCTCTTTTCTCAATGAAGATGGGTGGAATCTCCAAGAGAAAACCCAACTCGAAAATCCAAGGAACTAGAAGAGGAATAGAGGATAGAGATGAGCAACAATTGCACACAAAAGGGGCTGGACATTTTCTCTTAATTGATGGATGTCCAAGAGGGGTTAATAATTCCCTTTTATAACCTTTCAAGCCTCCTTCTTTCCTAATTGAAATAAAAGTCTCACTTCCACAACAATTAGTAAGTATACTATTACCACTATTAAAAGTCCTACTCCAAATAGAAATAGTAACTTTCTAATTCCTTCCTTTTAGAGTTCAAGTAGGATTAGTATCTTTCTAATAACTTGGGCTAGCATGGGGACCACTAGGGATTCCATAGAAAGCTGGCTCCAACTGGGACACCGCGACCCCACATCTCATGTGTAATCCAGGCCCACAGTTAATTGCAAATAACACCACTATATAAATGCAATTGCACTCCAGTCTTAGGAATAAATTACAATGAAGACCCTAAACTTCCCGATTACCACAAGTAGGCCCCTCTATCAATATCCATGGATCAATTGGAATAAATCTGTATCTTCCAATCTTAATTCTACATCTTATTATCCTTGAGCCCTAATTAATCACTGTGATCATCAGTATCATCCAATTAACTCTTAATCGAGATGGGTGCGCACTTACTAATGACAAATCCATTAATTGGCACAAGGGGATAATAGAGATAAATTCCATCTTGATCATTCAATGTTCCCACAGTCCTACTACCACATACCCAAGACACCAAGGTGTTGACCTACAATTGGCCTCACTCATTGGTGACTCAAACCAAATAAATAGATAGAAACTTGAGTTCATCAATGTCTCAGGATTAAGAGCCTATTGCTAGGGAATTATGAGAGCAGACCTTATAATCGAGACAGAATTTCATAAGGTGCTTCTCATGGTCCTTCAATACATCCAATGTACCAATACCATGATCCAAAATCTTACATTATGATGATTGAGACAAATCACACTATCTCATAGTGATCAAAGTGCTGCAACCTTATCAGATGAGATGCCTAGTCTCATCACTGGTTGTGAAGATATTTAAGTATAAGATTTGTGACATATGTCTCCCGTGTGTGGATCTCATTGATACACATATATCACATCTAATATACTAATGGGACCCGGTTCATCTCATGAACCATCATGTCATACGTATTGGTTATGTGCAAATAAGTAATAAAGCACTATTCATCTCATGAAAGGAAAGCAATAATATATTGATAAGTAAAGAAATTAATCAATTTATTCATCATCTAATGGATTGAGATCTTTTAGCTCACCTTATCTATTTGACGAACCTACAAGTAAACTTCCTGCCCAATCTCTTAGATTTGTGTTCCTCTAGCCTTAAAGATGTTCAATCTCCATTATTGTAAGCTTTTTTCTTCTTGTTCCTTGTTTTGACCCATTTAGGGTTTGCTTTTGGGGGTTTTTGTGTGTAACTTGGAATCTTGTCTTGGAAGTGATTAGAGTTTGTTCTCGGCTGACCTTGGACCTAAGGCAAGTGGATGATTTGATATTTTGAGCATTAAATAGTTTTTTGTGAAAAATGGGTTGATTTTTTTATTTTTATTCATATTTAATGACTTGCATTGGTTTTGAAGTAAATGCTCATGAAAGAGTTTTGGTAGTTCCTTTATTGTCATAGAAATATGGTTTGTAGTTCTTTACTTATCTCTTGAATGTGGCTCAAATGAATGCTTGTGATTGGTGGAACTCTTTTCTCTTGTGGTTGGATGGGTTGAAGAAGGAGGTGAATGGATAGTTGTTTGTAGAAGTTTTGATATGGAGGAAGTGTTGAATGTTGAATTGGAGGAGCTTTAAGCTCATTTTGTTGCAGGGAAATGAATGGAGAATGAAGGAAACTGATTGGAAGAGAAAAGGCTCAAATATGAACTCAGTGGGAAATTCCCGCAGCTGGGCGGTTAGCTGGCGGTCACCTGTCAGCTAGCTGCCTGGTGAATGGCGGCTAACCGAACCAGGCACGGTTACAATTCCAGAGAGCTGCATTTCCCTTTTGAAGGCGCAGTCAGCCTCGTGGTCAGCCAGCGGCTAACAGTCGAACCCATCGGCGGCTAACCGCCCGGTAACCGCCAAGTAACCAACCTTACCCAGGAACTTTGAAATGAAGAGAAGTGAAGGGGGTTTCCGTCCCAATCGTCTGTGAACCCTTTCAAAGAAGGATGGGAACTGTTCACCTGGAGACATGTATGAAACCCGTTTGAGAAAGAAACCACAAAGATTCATTGAATGTTTGAAATTACCAAGGTGTATAAGGAGCCCGAAATGTCTCCAAACTCAATGTCACGTCCCTAGAACCCGATTAGAGAAATAACCGGATCCGGGGAGTGAAATTTAAGACTAATTAAAAAATTTTGTCCTCTAGGCCCAAGGATCGTAAGTCCGCTATGAGGATATAATATTTCAAGCCTCAAGTATAATAGATTTGCGGAATTCATAAAATCTTAGGCATATGGAATATCGACAATGGAATGATGAATCTCATTAAATGTTAAGTTTCAAAGGAATAAAAATAAAACTACACAAAGTATTAAGTTATTACAATGGCCAACCCAATAATCAAGGCCATTAAAACAATAGAATGATGTCAATAAAGTGGAAGGTCCAACGAGAACTAATAAAGAATGAATAATCTAAATAAAGTCCCCATGAATCTCTCTCGTGCCAGGATCGATGACACGCTACTCTACGTCATCGGCACGCCACTCTTGTTCCTCCTCAGCTGGTTGGAGATCCTCTGGGATCTCCTCACCTGCTTGCTCCTCATAGTAGTAGTCACCTGAGGAGTGTACACACCAAGGAACAAAGTCAATGGCATGTTCAGCAATAAATAAGAAAAGTATAACTGGCATGGCATGCATCAAGTATAGAATAATGACAAGTGTAATATCATGTGAATACAAGGAAAATAGAGCTAGGCATAAAGCATGAATAATAATCGTGTGAGACAATGACAGAAATCCTAACATCATCTAGCAATAACCACTATACAAACAATGCAATGCAAGAAACAAGAGGGAGATTCTGAGGATGTCCAGGCCACCTCCTGGGGTATCAGTGACAATCTAGACTAGACTACTGATACCAAAGTCCCGCTCCAATGGGATCCTAGCTCCCTGTCCTGGGAATAGCAGTACGGTCCCAGCCCGCTCCCAGCTATTCAATGCCATGGACGCCGTCCAAAGCCGACTGTCCACCCCAATGTCCGAGTAACCGACCCATCAATAAACCCCAATCTGCAGATGGCCATGATGTGCAATAAAACAAAATGGTGTTGACTCGAGAATATATCAAGACAAGCAAGTCTGGCTAGCTCAATGCACACGACATAATCATAGGGATTATCTTATTCAAAGATAATACAAGACAAGTCAAACACCTGATAATCCCTCCCATACTAGCCAGTCCTGTTTATCAATACATGACACATGGTTCCTACGATACACTCTAAGTCAGGTCCATATCTTAGTTCTATAAGAATTTGTGTTTCATACTTAGTTAGGTGTTTTATGCCAAGAGAGTGTACAAGGAATAATAACAACAGATAGAATTCACAAGTCAAGGAGGAATTACAATCCAAACCTAGGCAAGTGGTGTTATCCCTGTATCCCACATGTTCTAGCGGAGTACGTGTGGAAACTGGATCAATGATGCTTCTAGGAAAATTCCTTGGTGTACAATCATGTGAAGCATCTATTGGAACAATTCCATACGCATTCAGTTAAACCATATGTAATACACGAATACGTAGACAACCCATCAAAGCACACCAAGCCACGTGCTACGATTTTAATCCCATTAGCGGCCAAGCGAGAGTAGGTTCATGGTTTTCAACATCTAAGGCCCAAACCTAAGTTATTAGTCTCATTTCCAATAAAACATGAACTGAATCAATAATTAAAGTATTTACATCACTTCCTGACCTCCGATCGTGAAGAAAGTAAAACCATTGGATTCTACATCTCGATAGCTTTCCAACGGTATATTATATGTAGAAATCCAACGGACGGATTAAAAGTTATGCGTGTCCGAAGTTGATAAGTTCTGCAGACTAAGGACCCTCCGATTGATCGGACAAAAAGATTCGATCGATCGGACGGAAAGATTTGATCGATGAGACTGAAAACTGTCTCAGTTAATAATTCATCGGATCGATCGGTCTGCAGGTCCGATCGATCGGCACTGCGATCTGAACCCCGAAAATGGTTTTCTTCTCCCTTTTTCCTCCTGCCAGTCCATGGCTAACCTGCATAAAATGAGCCACCATGCTCCTCCAATCATCACATTCATCATTTCCATCATTTCCAACAAATTAAACACAACCTATCATTACCAATTACAATCTTTTATTTAACCTAAAACCACCAAAAACCCAATCTAGCATATTAATCCCAATCAATAACAAAACAGGCTTGGAATTAAGTGAATTTAACAAGAAAACATAGACAATCAATAAGGAAAATACACACATGATCAATTACATAATGTAAATCTACTTTCCTCAACCAAGAAGAAGATTGGAAATTGGGAAAAACTCGAGGAGAAACCTTCTACCGCGGAAACCACCGATCTAACCCGCTCAAAAGCAATCTAACACGCAAAGAAGAAGGAATGGAAGGAAAAAGATCAGGAACTACCTAAATCTAACCAAAAGAGAAGGTGATTGAAAAGATGAGGGTAAGAGAAACCTTACCAAACTAAGATCAATGGAAAGAGGAGATTGGGAGGATGAAAGTGAGCGGTCTAGATCTTCGAGATGATCTCTTCTTGTGGAAGTTCTGGGCTTGAGAAGATGAAGAGGAAGAAGAAGGGCTGTTGTAACTCTCGTACGTTACAGAGATGGATAAAGAATAGGGTTAATCTCTGTTTAAGAAGAGAGGGAAGGGAAAAAGACTGATTTGCCCTTAAGTGGGTCCGGTGAACAAATGGGCCACTTAAAGGGTTTGTAATCGTCGGATCGTGATGAGCCAAGAGACAAAAACGATCAGCGCGACAAGACCTTTCCAACAAACCCAAAAAATCATGGTGATTGGAATTTTCGGAAAAACACTCAATGTTCCCTAAATTGCAAACTACCCCCTTACTAGGGTCAAACGCACTCGAAATCGCACGAAACTTGGCAAACACTAATCTAACATTAGAAGAAACTCTCAAATGATCTAAACCAACTTAAATATCTAAAATACAATTAATTATATTACTAGCTAAATAAATGGGTCAATGGGCCTACTATTGGGCCCAATCGACCCAGTAAGGTATTTGTTGACACCAAAATAGTCACTATGTCTCCTTAACATCAAGAAGCCTCGTGAAGCTCCATCCTGCTATAAAACAGGCAAAGCTACTTCAAGCATCAGATCTTGTCAGAATCAGACAAAAACTTTAAGATCCTTCAAGGCAGCCAAAAGAGGGGTACACCTGAGATTTCAGGCCATTCGGACATCGATTGGCCTAACTTCACTGCTCCGACAGCTAAACAAGCGCTCCCGGCGGCGACATCATTGAAGACACTAAAACTTCGATCAAAGCCTACGGATGACTCCAGAATGTCTCCAAAGGGCTCCATGCCAAATTTCAAGTCAAACCGACAACGTTTGACTGTCCATCAACGCTCGAGCAGCAAAATCAAGCCTCCCGGCGGCGGGAACCACCGAAGCCATCACTCATCAAACCAAGTACATAGTGGCTTCAACAGGCTCCCAAAAGGCTGCACGTCGAATCTCAGGTCATTCCGACAACGTTTGACCAGGTTTTGATGCTCCGAGAGAAAATCGAGCCTACCGGCGGCGGAGCAACCCGGGACCATAACATCCAAAACGGAGCCCATGGAATGTCTTAAAATGACTCCAATAGGCTCCCCGTCAAATTTCAGGTCAATCGGACATCGTTTGACCACATATCAAAGCTCGGCATTTTCCCCGCAGCAAAATCAAGTCAAGCATCAATGGGACCCCAAATGGCTTCAAAACTCAAATAAAAGCCCATGGTTGGTCCTATCCACTGCTCAAGAAGCTTCACCTCAATTTTCAGGTCATTCCGACGTCGTTTGACCTAGTTTCGACTCTTGACGGAAAATCGGCTACAAAGTCTTCGGCTTTCCCGAAAAAATGGGAAACTTTGTGTTCCGGTTTTGCGCGGGTTCTCGTCAAGTTTTCTCGAAGAAAATCAAGTCAATAATTGAGGAAAAATGTCAAGAAAAATACAGAAGAAAGAAGGAACAAAAAAGTCGGAAAATCGGCCGAAAATGAAGCTCGGCGACCAAAGGGGAAAAGCCCTAAGGTCGCCGGCGACCCTGGGTGCATGGTCGCCGGCGACCCTGCAAATCCAAGTTGCCGGATTTTGCACCAAATGCCCCGTTTTTCGATCTTTTTCGTGTTTCGAGCATTCATGCCTTTGTGATTTTCTGAAAATCCAAAGTTTGATGCTTGAAAACGACTGATCTTCACCGACATCTCGGATCCGCCGTCAAAAGCATGAAATCATCACTGATCGCCCCAAGATCACCAACCGGCTGACCTAGAAAGTATACTTTATGTCCGACCGATCGTGAAATCGACAAGACAGATGTCACCGGCCCACCAACAGCAATCAATGTCTGAAATTGCATCCCAATTCGACATCAAACAATGTGTGGATCTACCTGTTATGATCACGAGAAGAATCTCAAAAGACGCGGCGCGGCCCGCGACTCTTCGCATGCCTTGGCGACCACTTAATGACGTTAATTGACCCGTTTATGAAAACTTAATGCGGTCATTAACTCATTATTTTGGACGGCCCAATCAGATTCAAGCATTTGGGAGTTACAAAATCCAAGCAATCATGGCATTTAACCCATGAAACTCCCATCATCATGAAGCTTAAAGGGAATTAAATGCCCACTACCTTCATCGGCCAATCACAAGCCATGAAAAAGGAGTTATAAAATCAACTTGTAACTCCTCATCAATTCTCTCATCATGGCTATTAATGCCCATAATCACCTCATGGCTACCAAAAGCCTATAAAAGGAGGTGGGTTCCAAGAAGAATGAAATGGATCCCAAGTGCAATCCCAAGCTCTGAAAATCCAGAAAATTCAAGAGAGAGAAGAAGTCCTGCCACTTTGCTCCCAGAAGCACCACAAGGTGATCAGCATCCCTTGGGGGGCCACCCCCCCCCCCCCCCCCCAAGGTCTCCTCCTTCTACAACATGGCCTAAGCGCGGCTTTTCAGCCCGTTTACTTGGTTTTTTATTGGATACATGACCTCCTCTTGGTCCTTGTCCTTTAAAAAACTAGGGTTAGGAGCCAAGCTAAAGAATCAAAGCATCAACCGTTCTCATTTGAAGGACGATGGCGAAGTCCATACATGACCTGCGACCGTCGATCTCAACGTGTCCCCACAATCTCCTGAGAAGTTAGATCCCTTTTCTTACATTTCTATTGTAGTTTGTATTTCTTAAAGAGACAAAAGAAATCACAATTCTTGTCTTTCATATTTGATGAGTTTTGTAAAATCGCCTTTTACGGCAAAATCGCCTTTCACGGTAAACAAACAAAAAAAACGCCTCCTACGGCATTCTAAAAAATGATTGATTTCCTTTCTACTTGTGAAGGTGAATCTCCGGATTATCACCATTCCAAATTCCAAGTAGAAAGTAAATCTGGCATACCCGTACAAAAATGTTGATACCCGCGTTTTCCCTCCTCCGCCGATACCCAGGTCAGCCCCTGGGGTACGGAAGGAGAGGATGGGAATTCCGAGGGTCCATCAAGTTGGCATACCCGGTGGGACACGTTGACTTGAGAACGTGATGCTTTGATTCCTTGGCTCCTTTCTAGTTGGTGGCCTATGTTGCATTTTGCATCTACAAAAAAAAAAAACGTGAGATGGGATTTCAATTGTTCTTGCTCACTTCAAAAAAAAAAAAAAAAAAAAAAAACAAATCTGATCTCTTTTTCTTAAAAACTCAACTTTGAGAAATTTTGATCCTTCCCTCTTCGAACTTGATAGCTCACAGAAATGTTCGCAGCTATCGTTCATATCGGGGATTGGGCCATCTTTTCTCTTTGATGAGTCCAATTGGGATTTCAAGAAAAAAACAACTTCATTTCAAATTCTTTAAAAAAAATGATCTCTCTTTCTCAAAATTCAACTTTGAGAAGTTTTGATCATTTCCTCTTCGAACTTGATAGCTCACAGAAATGTTTGCAGCTATCGTTCATATCGGGGATTGGGCCATCTTTTCTCTTTGATGAGTCCAATTGAGATTTAGCGCTCGCAGAAATGTAGAGCCTTGTTTGGAATGGAACACCATTTGCTCTCTTTGATGGATTCAATCTTGACCGTTCAAAAAAAGAACTTCCGTCATTATTGGATTCACATCCGAGAAATCTTGGTTCTTTCCTTTTCGGATTTAGCGCTCGCAGAAATGTTGAGCCTTTGTTCGGACTGGAACACCATTTGCTCTCCTTTATGAATCCAAATTTGACCTTTCAAAAAAAATCCCATCTCGTGTCCTTTCCAAGGATGCGATTTGCAACATTTGTGCTTAGCGATGCTAGTACGCCCTTTCGGCTCTACTGTATTCGCGACCGACACATTTGTATCTCCGACCTTATATCATTTTACCTTTAGTGAGAGCCTTGCTTCTTGGTAATTTGAATTAAGGTCTATAATTGCTTCTAGCAGTCACTGGAACGCTCACTCTGAGCCTACCATACTCGCATTTTAGAACAATTGTATCCTCTATGGCTTTTTGCCTTCTTCATCTTCCTTGGGCTGGGCCATGTCCCCTCAAGTGATTTGAAAAGACAAAACCATAGTTGTTTTCCATTTATGATCACCATATTCTTGTGATTACTAATGGATTTAGTCTTGTTTCAGAAGTTTTCCAAAACTAACAATGAGAAATTCATTAACCATCACTTTCGATGAGAACAAGTACCAGCTTATGCTTCAAGACAAGCAAAACAAGTATAAGCGCCCTGCCAGTTGCCGAAGCGTCATCTCCCTCGACAACTCTCCAAACACCGGGACAACTTCAACTCCCCGGACCATCGTCTTTGGGTCGCTAGGACCATTCCCACTCCCAGCAGAAGAAACTGTACCTGCCAAGAAACAGAAAATCGCCTCGCAACGTGTCACTAACATGGCACCAAGGGCGAACACCAAGAAGCTTGAAGCCTGTGGCGCTCCCACGAAGCCTCAACCCACAAGAAACCAGGTTTACCCCAAAACTTGGTCCCCGAGATCTTCACCAAAGCAACGGAGGTCTCAAACATCTGCAAAGCCAGCATACCTGGCCCTTCTCTAAGAGAATCGGTTATACCCTCTCTCTTACATAAAAGAGGAGAAACCTACCCTCCGCCCAAAAAACAAACAAAATCAACATGAGCCGGCTGGCTCCTACAAGCCCAAAATAAAATCTTGCATCGTTAGGCCTACGCAAAAACATGCTGAAGCCTACACTCCCGTGAGTCGACCCTTCATCTCAACAGGGGCTGAACTCGCAAAATTCAAGTCTTCACTACTACAGGCAAAGGACCGCGTCCAGATCCTGTCCTTGTCCAGCTTCAAAGAAGACAAACTCAGCTGCTGTGCACGGGGGACTACATCCTTCATCGCCAGAGCCCAACCAGAGATGACTGAAGCTCAAATTGCTCGTCGTATGCGTCGCCGTGCGGCATATCGACAAAAGAGACTTGAGAAACAAAAAACCCAGCGTTCTACTCTCCATGTCTCAAACAAATGGGTCGAAAAAGAGAGACCCGACCAATTTGTTGCTGTACATATGGTTGGCAAAACCAGAAAACGCCAGAACTCAGCAACCAAAATCAGAGTTAGGCGTCTAGTGACTCGCAGCATCTCTCGAACTCGAACACATCTGGAAGAATCCTCCACTCCTCTAAGCCAAGGACACCGGAGTAACAACTCCTCAGATTCTTTATCCAGAAGAATGAACCCCAGCTTAGTCACCGGGACGATTTCTTCATTCGAATCCCGAGGGATGAACGTCTTGGCTATAAGTTCTGAGCTGCCTCCATAGCATGATGATGTAACTGCACGCATCCAGCAGTTGGAGCTAGGACAACAGAGAATTGAGGCTCTGATGGAAAACCTTATTCTTACTCTACAGCGTCCACCACCTAACAATGAAACCCCTCCGAATCATGAAGATGATGAGGCCAATGCGGAAAACAATGAGTCACGTGCCCTTACCAAAAAGGACGTGGATGATATCCTCGCAAAAGAAAAAGAAGAGGATACATTGAAGGAACATGGGATCAAGCCACCCTACCCTCTATGGATGGACTCGGTTCCGTTCCCTGCAAAATTCAAACAACCTACTCTCCAGACATATACTGGGAAAGGTTCAGCCAGACATCATGTCATCCACCTCAAGATCCTGACGGGAGCTATTGCGGAACCAGATGCCCTCAAGAACTCCACTCTGCCGGAGAACTCCATCCAGAACTGGGCTATGCTGGAGACTCGCTTCCTGACCCACTTCCAAGGTGAGGACCATCCTGTTACTATGGCTCAGGTCTGCAGCCTAAAACAGGGAGAGAATGAGTCAACATACGACTTCATTCACAAGTGGAAAGCAATGGCGTACAAATGCTCAGATGTACTGCTACAAGCGTCGCTAGTCAACATCTGCCGTAACAATATGAGAGCAAAAATTTGCTCCATGATCATCGGCAACAAATCAAAGAACCTAGGAGAACTCCTCGAAGCTTCCATGGAAGCTGAAATGGTGATCAAAGACCTCAACAATTAGAAATCATCAAAGAAAAAGCCGACTGCTGTTACAACCTCAAAACCAAAGAAAAGGGAGGTTCTCAATGTACAGACTAAGTCAGCTCCTCAGCCGCCAAAGAAAGCTGAAAACAAAGCTACAGGGAAAAGGCCTGAACTCTCCAATACCTTCAAAGAACGTGTAGAAAAGAAATATCTGTTCGATGAAGATGTTGAAGAAATATTTGAGGCTCTCCTAGCAAATGGTAAACTCACTTTGCCGGAGCCCAAAAGACCGGGAGATGTTGGCAAAACCAATGATCCCCGATACTGTCCATACCATCAGATGATCTCACATTCTCTCAATCATTGCTTCGTTGTGAGAGAGAAGATCAATGAGATGTGGAAAAACGGAGTCATAACTTTCGACAAAAACTACGGCTCCACTTCTGTCAACATGGTGTCATGTGGGCAAACTTCAAAGTCACCGATGAAGAAGATCACTACTTCATTCAAGGTGATTAAAATGGCTCAAGCATTCCAAGAGTTGGTTCCTTATCCAACACCAGATGGACAACCTATATCGGTGCATCCCGATCTCTTAGAAGATGAAAATTGGGAGATCGTCAAAACAAAGCCGACCGCTCAGCAACGAAGGCAAGCCAAGAGACAACTCCGCAAGCTCAAACAGCAGTAGAAGTCTCAACCAAAATAAGAAGTCCTTGAAAAGGCAGAAACCTCTTCCACGGCTTCACTAGGGGCGACGGAAGAATCCCTTCCCAAAACTTCAAAGGCAGTAAGAAAATTCACCTTTGATGATTTCATGCCACTATACAAAAATGAAACTGTGCAAGGGGCATCATACTCTTGTAACTCGGTAGTTTGATTCTCCGTGGATGGATATGAGTCCAGTGACACTGCCAGTGATATCGATGAGTGGGAAGAATCCCTTGAAATAGGAGAATACCTCTCCGAGGAGGAATAGATTCCCGAATCTCATCTTATGCCAGTAATCTGGTATAACCCATTGCAGCCACAAGGATCCTGGTCCGATGATGAAGAAGACCAGGACGCTGTTCAAGAAAATGCTGTTGATCCCTCACCAGCAAATGCTCCAGTGGAACCCAACATTGGTGAACCACAAGGAGCAGATGACGAAGAAGATTTGGCTTCCATGGCTGATCTTGAAGAATATGCAAGAATCTTGCAACATCTTGCCATAGAGCAGGAGCAGGATCGTATCAACAATCTTCGTCATGATCCAGAACCAGAAGTCCCTGAAAATCAACGGGAACTTTTTCCCTCAACCCCTGAAAATGGAGAAAACAGTTGGATTAATGATCCTCTTACATCTGAGGATGAGTATGATTCCCAACAGTCTACACTGGGGGCATCTCCTGTCAAAATAACATGTAATGTGATAGCTCAAGATGACAATGCCTCTGAAGCTTCCGAAGACACGTACTCCCCAACCGGTAGTGCATCTTCCGAAGCTACATCCTCTCAGGTGACTTCCACTGATATATCATCCTCTCAGCCCTCGTCTCCTGAAGCTGTGACATCGGAGCTCAAGCCTCTCCCGGTTGATCATACTCCCACCAATGAAATTTTCTTCAATGAAAACCCAGTTGATTGGTCCCAGATACCCGATCTCACAGACGATGTCTGGACCAATACAAAAAGGTTGTCGGATGCTGTTCAGGACTTGTTCCCAGAAATTGCTCCGTGCAACACAATCACTGAAGATGCTAATGCTATTACAGAAACGTCTTCAGCAAATGACAAGAATCAACCCCTTGATCCTGAGAGTGATCTTCTAAAAGAAGATCCTTTTCTAGAGGCTCTTGAAGTTGGTAGAGGTACCCGTTCTGGCCGGGACTACCACAAAAATTACAATCAACCCTCTTCTTCTTATGTAAATCCTTCGGAAAAGCAAGTTGTAAGCGCCCCAAGTAGCAATAATAATGAAAATGCAGGCCCGAAGGAGGCTTTCATGTACGACTTGATTGAGCACTTCAAACACATACCTGCACGTCTGCACATCCTCAACTTATTACGAATGTCTCCACAAACTCGTGATAGTCTCATTTCACAATTACAAAGGCTGAATGCGGATGTCGACAAACACGCCCCACAAGTCCTACAAATTGAAATTGACTACAGGGTAAAAAAATCAAATATTCCCCCAAAGGGAGAAAAGAAGAAAACTGAGGGATCAAGCAATGAATGCCTCTCGATACAAAAGGCAACAAGTGCAACAATCGCCTTCGACAAGGATGACCTCCTGCTAGGCGAGACAAAGCACAACCGACCCTTTTACTTTACGGGTACGTCAAAGAAATGCCAGTACACAGAGTTCAGATCGATCCAAGTTTTGCACTCAACCTCATTTCTACTTCGGCACTCGAAGAGCTGGGCATCCCACCTCGCAAGTTGAGCCACACAATTGTATCCATCTTCGAATATGACGGCAGTACTCAAAGGCCTATCTGCAAAATCAGGTTCAAATTTTCAAATCGGTGACCTTATTTCTGAAGTCACTGTATATGCAATAAGGACCCCTTCATGCAATAAGTCACTGTATTGGCAACGATGGCTTGATACATTGAGTCTTTGCAAACAAAAAGCCCTTCAAAGGCAAGGACGTCCATTTTCCAGATGCTCAAATGTATAAAGATGGAAAAGAAGAAGAGGAGGAAAAAAAAATTCACTTTGCCAACAGTCTCCAGAAAGATAAAAGCAAGGCTCCTCAGCAAATACCAGAGGTAAACAAACCCTCCACCAAACTCGAAGTAAGCGGTCAAGCTCCCATCGTCGTCTCCTTCAAATCTCCAAAGCCTTTGGCAATCACTACCAAAGCAAACAAGACAAAACAAAAGAATGGGGGCAAGTTCACTGTCTCCTTTGTGTCTATTATGCATGACACAGACTCGGAGTCAGAGTCAGAAGATGACACAGCATCAAGCCAAGCTGATACTCAGCAATATCAGCCCGTTCTCACTCCATTTGAGAAAGTTGCCGACATAGAAGATCCTACGTCTGCTTCCTTTGTTATTCTGGCAACTTCACCAAAAGAGAAAGCAATCTTCTTCCATAGATCGGGAGCATCTCCACTAAACTCTCTGCTTGAACCTTTCCAAAATGAAGGTATGCCTCAGCTATCCCTGTATAGTCCGATGGCACAAGCTATCATGAAGAAAATGGGCTACAACGCTCAAAATCCGACTGGTTTAGGAGGTGGCTGTGGTATTCTCACACCATTGGAACCCACCTTGACCAAAAGTCAACCAGAAGATTGGAAAATCCACCTTCATAAAGGCAAGTCTTCATATGGGTTGGGATATGATTCTACCGCTCCTATGAGACAGATGACACCATGGCTGCAAAGTCGCTTTACTGACCAAGCCTCAACATCTCATGAAGACATTGATATCCCTGGATATCTCTTTGAGGAGTCACTCATCAAGAGTCTATAAAGTTCTTCCAATTGGTATAATTTCTCTGATAATAAAGAGGAATTGCCCGATGACACAGACGGGTGGTTTTCTGACCCAGAAGAACCATCGTCTCCAAAAGAAGCACCCTACTTCAACCCAGATCCAGCAAATGATTGGGACCATCTCATTGCAAGTCTTGATAAGGATACTGATCAAGAAGATCCATTGACAAAAATAGAGCCTCAATCTGAAAATGCCTCTGGCACTCCAGAAGGTCTTGTTGAGTTGGAAGCCTCCGAAAATATTGTTGAGGAACCACCTTCAAACCTTCCGACAGAAGACCCTGTTCAAAAGATAAACTTGGGAACACCTGATAACCCACGACCTGAATTCATAAGCAAGAATATAAAGGATGATGAGTTACCCGAGTATATCTCTTTTCTTCGTGAGTTTGTTGATTGCTATGCATGGTCTTATGCTGAAATGCCTGGCTTAGATCCCAAAGTAGCAGACCACAAGCTCAACTTGCAAAAAGAAATCAAGCCTACCAAACAAGGCCAAAGAAGATTCCATCCCGACGTGATGGACAAAATTAAACAAGAAGTTCAGAAACTAAAAAACGTTGGCTTCATCCGCGAGGAACAGCATCCAGAATGGTTTGCCAACATCGTCCCTGTGACAAACAAAAATGGGCAGATAAGGGTCTGAATCGACTACAGAGACCTGAATAATGCATGCCCTAAAGATGAATTCTTGCTCCCCATACCAGAGGTGATGATTGACAACACCTACGGGTTCTAGTGAATGACATTCGTGGATGGATTCTCTGGCTACAATCAGATAAAGATGCATCCTAAAGACGAAATGCATACATCATTTCGGACTCCATTTGGCGTGTATTGCTACACTGTCATGCCATTTGGTCTGAAAAAATGCATGTGCAACATATGAGAGGGCTATGATGAAAATATTCCAAGATATGCAACACAAGATGGTCGAATGCTATGTTAACGACCTCGCCATCAAAAGCAGAAGAAAGGAAGATCATCTCAACGATCTCCGAGAAGTCTTCCTCCGACTTCGCAAACACAAGTTGCGGATGAATCCACTAAAGTGCTTCTTCGGTGTCTCATCGGGTAAGTTTCTCGGATTCATAGTACGGAAAGGTGGAATAGAACTTGATACCACCAAAGTCAAGGCTATCCTGAAAATGCCATCTCCCAGAACCCTAAGAGAATTAAAAGGGCTTCATGGAAGGTTGGCCTACATTCGACGGTTCATCTCCAATCTGTCAGGGAAGTGTTGTCCATTCTCTCGCTTGATGAAGAAAGGCGTAAACTTTGTCTGGGATGCTGAATGTGAAAATGCATTTCAAGACATCAAAGCATACCTCACCAAACCTCCAGTGCTGGTTGCCCCCACAACTGGAAAACCATTCATCTTGTATACAAGAGCTCTCGACCACTCTTTAGGTGCTTTGCTCGCACAAGAAAATGACGACGGAAAAGAAGCTGCTCTATATTACCTTAGCCGCATGTTAGTAGGTGCAGAGCATCGCTACTCCCCAGTCGAAAAAGAATGCCTTGCAGTGATGTTTGCCGTACAAAAGCTACGTCACTACCTGCTGTCCAATACAGTTTACTTGATTTCGAGGATCAACCTCCTAAAGGTCCTTGTCACAAAAGCAGGTTCTCTCAATGCCCGACTGGCAAAATGGTCCATCCTTTTATCACAGTTTGATTTAGGTATGTACCACAAAAAGCAATCAAAGGCCAAGCTCTAGCAGACTTCCTCGCAGAGCACCCATTTCTTAAAGATTCTCCACTCGGGGATGATCTCCCAGACGAATTTGTCTACAGCGTGGAAACTTCCTTATCAAACACTTCCTGGGACATGTACTTTGACGGTGCAACCAGGACGAATGAAAAAGGAAAGCAAATATCGGGAATTGGCATCTTCTTTGTCAGCCCCGACAAATACATGATTCCACACGCCTTCTCGCTACTGGAACCATGTTCAAACAATGCAGCTAAGTACTAAGCCCTGATTGTGGGATTGGAACTCGCCCTCGAATCCAGTATCACCGTGCTGGAAGCTTTTGGAGACTCTTAACTGATCGTCAACCAGATGAATCAGACATCTGAAGTCAGGAAGCCTGATTTACTGCCTTACTGCAATAAGGCGCAGTCGCTTTGACAAAAATTCAACATCCGTCACATCACCCACATCCTTTGAGGTGAAAACATCCGTGCAGATGCCCTGGCGGGACTCGCCGCATCCAT
Source organism: Umbellularia californica (assembly GCA_028538565.1). Lineage (NCBI taxonomy): Eukaryota > Viridiplantae > Streptophyta > Magnoliopsida > Laurales > Lauraceae > Umbellularia > Umbellularia californica. The sequence continues at coordinate 32,536,930 of JAPQWN010000005.1, read as the reverse complement.
GGCAATCCAAGAATGGGAAAACATGCAAGTCACAGTGTGTCAAAGAAGGATTCTCCCTCCTCTTAACACACACCAAGCAGTTGCTGAATGCCACCATGTGGTTGGAAGTCGGATGTCCATCCTCAAACCTCCGATCGGCGACTGGAGAGATCCGTTCATTGATTACATCATGTTCGGAGTCCTACCTGAAGGTCCAAAAGAGCGGGTAAGCCTTCAAAGACGAGCCCCGAACTTTCACTTGGATATACCTTCAAAAGCACTTTACAGAAAATCCTTCAATGGAGTACTCCTACGCTACTTGTCACAACAAGAGGCTGAAGAAACTCTTAAAGAAGTACATGCGGGTCTTTGTGGAGCGCATCAGGCTGGTCCTAAGCTCTACAACCAGATAAAAGGGCTAGGTTATTATTGGCCTACCATGGTAGCTGATGCAATGCGATTTCCTAAGCGCTGCCAAAAATGCCAGATTCATGGAGATTATGTCCATATGCCTCCAGAATGGCTACATCCAACAACAATCTCATGGCCTTTCGAAGCTTGGGGTATGGATATCATAGGTCATATCTCTCCCCCATCAAGCAAAGGTCATCGCTTCATCTTTGCCGCTACGGATTATTTCTCCAAGTGGTCAGAAGCATTTGCGCTCAGCGAAATGAATACTTCATCAGTCCTTCAATTCTTGCGCACCAACATCATTTGTCGCTTCATCATACCTAAAAGATTCGTTCATGATAATGGACCACAATTCCGGGATCACAGATTCTATAGGTTCTGCGACAAGTACAAAATCCAAAGTTGTCCTTCGACTCCATATAATCCAACAGCGAACGGTCTAGCAGAAGCCTTCAACAAGACACTCTGCAAAACTCTCAAGAAAATGGCCTCTAGTCACAAAAGAGACTGGGGAGACAAACTAACAGAAGCTTTGTGGGCCTATCGAACCACTGTTCGAGGACCAACCCATAGCACACCATTCTCCTTGGTCTATGGATGCGAAGGTGTTGTCCCTTTGGAAGTACAAATTCCTTCCTTAAGGGTATCTCTACAAAATGACATGACGCAAGAAAGCAATGTCAAATTGAGACTCCAAGAGCTCGATAATCTTGATGAAAGATGACTCGAAGCTCTACAAAGCATTGAGTTGTACCAAGCACGCATGGCAGGATCTTTCGACAAGAAGGTCAGGCAACGCATCTACAAAAAGGGCGACTTGGTTCTTGCAGTAAAAAGACCCATACACTTTGCCCATAATTCCAGAGGCAAATTTGAACCAAAATGGGAGGGACCCTTCGTCATCGACAAAGTCTTCTCCAATGGTGCATATGCTCTTCTTAACATGGAAGGAGACAGATGTATACTGCCCATCAACGGCAAGTTCTTGAAGCGGTACTACCCTTGAAGACTTCCTCAAACAGGTCAAAGCGATATCTACATGGCCAAAGCCTATTTCCAGGTACTTGCTCGTCAAACCCACCCCTTTTGAAATTTTCATCTTTATGTTGAAGTTTCAAAAAAAAAAAAAAAAAACTCTTTCAAAAAAATGCTTACTTCCAGCGTTTCATTGTTCAAAAAAACAAAAAATCAAAATCCTAAAATCCAAGTTTAGGAGCCTTTTCCCAGACTTGACCAAAATTTTCGATCCTTGAACCCAAAATTCTCGGTTTGAAACAAAAGCCAGGACTCAGGACTTTTCACCCTAGACCGCCTCGGCTTTTTACAACCAAAATGGTTTTAAGTCAAAATTTATGACCCTCGTGTCTTTAAACAAAAAAAATGGTTTTTTAGAAACCGCGGGGAAGCGACACTTTGTCGATACTCGTAAAACCCAAAATTCGGAAGGATGCGAACCCCATTCGATACTTCCAAAACCCAAAAATCGCAAGGAAGCGAATCCTATTCAATACTTGCAAAACCTCAAATTTCAAAATCGTGGAGACGCAACATTCCAGTTGATATCCACAAACCAAATGGTTCGAGAAAACCTCAAATTTCAAAAATCAAGGGGAAACGACACCAAATCAGTACCCGTAAAATCAAAAGTTTTGGAAAAGCAGGGAAGCGACGCTTACTCGATACTTGCATCCCAATCCGCGAGGAAGCGACATTCCATCGATACTCGCAAAACCCAGCCCGCGAGGAAGTGACATTCCATCAATACTCGCAAACCGAATGAGCAAGGAAGCGACATTCCATCGATACTTGCAAGACCATTCAGCGGGGAGGCGACATTTAGTCGATACCTGCATTTTGAAAACAAAAAATTGGCTATAAAAGCCAAAAATCGGCTATAAACGCCAAAATCGGCTATAAAAGCCAAAAATCGGCTATAAACACCAAAAGTCGGCTATAAACGCCAAAATCAGCTTTAAACGACAAAAATCGGCTATAAATGCCAAAATTAGGCTATAAATGCCAAAATCGGCTATAAACGCCAAAATCCAGCTATAAACGCCAAAATCGGCTTTCATGCCATTAAAACAAAACTTGGTTTTCAAAAATCTGGCTTCTATGCCAAAACAAAAGAAACAACAAACAAACAAATTTGGCATCTATGCCACAATGTTGACACCAAAAAAGTCAATATGTCTCCTCAACATCAAGAAGCCCCCTGAAGCTGCATCCTGCTAAAAATAGGCAAGGCTACTTCAAGCATCAGATTTTGTCAGAATCAGACAGAAACTGAGAGATCCTTCAAGACAGCTAAAAGAGGGGTACACCTGAGGTTTCGGGTCATTCCGACATCGTTTTGCCCAACTTCACCGCTCTGACAGCTAAACAGGCGCTCCCGGCGGCAACATCATCAAAGACACCAAAACTTTGATCAAAGCCTACGGATGACTCCAGAATGTCTCCAAAGGGCTCCATGCCAAATTTCAAGTCAAACCGACAACGTTTGACCCTCCATCAATGCTCGAGCAGCAAAATCAAGCCTCCCGGCGGAGGCAACCAACGAAGCCATCACACATCAAACAAAATACATGAGTGGCTTCAACATGCTTCCAAAAGGCTGCACGTCGAATTTCAGGTCATTCCGACAACGTTTGACCAGGTTTCGATGCTCCGAAAGAAAATCAAGCCTACCGGTGGCGGAGCAACCCGGGACCATGACATCCAAAACAGAGCCCATGGAACGTCTCAAAATGACTCCAATAGGCTCCCCGTCAAATTTCAGGTCAATCGGACATCGTTTGACCACATATCAAAGGTCGGCATTTTCCCCGCAGCAAAATCAAGTGAAGCATCGATGGGACCCCAAACGGCTTCAAAACTCAAATAAAAGCCCATGGTTGGTCCTATCCACTACTCAAGAAGCTTCACCTCAATTTTCAGGTCATTCCGACATCGTTTGACCTAGTTTCGACGCTTAAAGGAAAATCGGCTACAAAGTCTTCGGCTTTCCCGAAAAATAGGAAACTTTGTGCTCCGATTTCGCGAGGGTTCTCGTCAAGATTTCTCCAAGAAAGTCAAGTCAATAATTGAGAAAAAATGTCAAGAAAAATACAGAAGAAAAAAGGAACGAAAAAGATGAAAAAACGGCCGAACACGACGCTCGGCGACCAAACAGGCCGAAGCCCTATGGTCGCCGGCGACCCTGGGTGCATGGTCGCCCGGCGACCCTGGAAATCCGGATCTCCGGATTTTGCGACAAATCGTCCGCTTTCCGATTCTTTTCGTGTTTCAGGTGTTCTGGCCTCTGCGATTTTCTGAAAATCCAATGTTTGGTGCTTCAAAACCAATGATCTTCGTCGACATCTCGGATCCGCCGTCAAAAGCATGAAATCATCACCGATCGCCTCAAGATCTCCAACCGGCTGACCAAGAAAGTGTACTTTCTGTTCGACCGATCATGAAATCGACAAAACAGACGTCACCGGCCCGCCAACATCAATCAATGTCTGAAATTGCATCACAATCCGACATCAAATAATGCGTGGATCCACCCGTGATGATCGCAAGAAGAATCTCAAAAGGCGCAGCACGGCCCGCGACTCTTCACATGCCTTGGCAACCACCTAATGTCGTTAATTGACCCATTAAAGCAGTCATTAACTCATTATTTTGGACGGCCCAATCAGAACCAAGCTTTTGGGAGTTACAAATCCAAGCAATCATGGCATTAAACCCATGAAACTCCCATCATCATGAAACATAAAGGTGATTAAATGCCCACTACCTTCATCGGCCAATCACAAGCCTTGAAAAAGGAGTTACAAAATCAAAGAATAAACTGCTCATCAATTCTTTCATCATGGCCATCAATGCCAATAAACACCTCATGGCTACCAAAAGCCTATAAAAGGAGGTCCGTTCCAAGAAGAAAGCATGATGAAAAGAGATCCCAAGTACAAGCTCTGAAAAATCAGAAAATCCAAGAAAGAGACGAAGTCCTGCTACTTTTTTCCCGGAAGCACCACAAGGTGATCAACATCCCTTGGGGGCCGCCCCCCCCCCCTCGCCCCCAACATGGCCTAAACGCGGCTTTTCAGCCCGTTTACTTGGTTTTTCATTGGATATAGGACCTTCTCTTGGTCCTTGTCCTTTAAAAAACTGAGGTTAGGAGCCAAGCCAAAGAATCAAAGCATCACATGTTCTCATTTGAAGGACGATGGCGAAGCCCATACATGACTTGCGACCGTCGATCTCAACGTGTCCCCACAATCTCCTGAGAAGTTAGATCCCTTTTCTTACTTTTCTATTGTAGTTTGTATTTCTTAAAGAGACAAAAGAAATCACAATTCTTGTCTTTCACATTTGATGAGTTTTGTAAAATTGCCTTTCACGGCAAACAAACAAAAACGTCTCTTACGGCATTCTAAAAACTTGTCTCTTTTCTCAATATTTGTGCAATTTGAAAAGTTAGAAAAAAGGATTGATTTCCTTTCCACTTGTGAAGGTGAATCTCCGGATTATCACTATTCCAAATTCCAAGTAGAAAGTAAATCTGGCATACCCGTACAAAAATGTTGATGCCCGAGATCTTCCCTCCTCCGCCGAGACCCAGGTCAGCCCCCGGGGCGCGGAGGGAGAGGACGGAAGATTCCCCCTTTTTTTCGGGTCCATCAAGTTGGCACACCCGGTGGGACACGTTGACTTGAGAACGTGATGCTTTGATCACTTGGCTCCTTTCTAGTCGGTGGCCTATGTTGCATTTTGCATCTAAAAAAAAACATGAGATGGGATTTCAATTGTTCTTTCTCACTTCAAAAAAAAAAACAAATCTGATCTCTTTTTCTTAAAAACTCAATTTTGAGAAACTTTGATCCTTCCCTCTCCGAACTTGATAGCTCACAGAAATGTTCGCAGCTATCGTTCATATCAGGGATTGGGCCATCTTTTCTCTTTGATGAGTTCAATTGGGATTTCAAAAAAAAAAAAACTTCATTTCAAATTCTTTTTAAAAAAAATGATCTCTCTTTCTCCAGATTCAACTTTGAGAAATTTTGATCCTCTCCTCTTTGAACTTGATAGCTCACAGAAATGTTCGCAGCTATCGTTCATAGCGGGGATTGGGCCATCTTTTCTCTTTGATGAGTCCAACTGGGATTTCAAAAAAAAAAAAAAAATTATAATTTCAAAAAAAATTTAGTTTTCTCTCTTTTGCATTCAAAGTTGAGAAACCTTGGTTCCTTCCTTTTCGGATTTAGCGCTCGCAGAAATGTTGAGCCTTTGTTCGGATTAGAACACCATTCGCTCTCTTTGATGAGTTTATAAAAACCCTTTCAAAAAAAAAGATTTCAAAAAAGAAACACTAAGGTTCCACCAGTTGCGTTCTTTGACCAAAGTGGATGTAAGAAAAGCCTTGTCCAGAGTGTGGAGACAGCTAGACTGTTCGAGGCAAGGGTCCTCCAAACGGGTTCATTAAGCAATCCTACCCTTACTTGGGGGCTGATCTATCTAATAAGGTTTCATAAGATCGAATTGGAAATCCATGTGCACCTTTCAAAAAAAATTTCTCTAAAAAAAATCTTTTTTACAAAAAAAAAAAGAGAAAAAATAAACTTCCGTCACTTTTGAGTTCAGAGTTGAGAACTCTTGGTTCCCTCCCTTTCGGGTTTAGCGCTCGTAGAAATGTTGAGCCTTTGTTCGAAACGAAACACCATTTGCTCTCTTTGATGAATTCAATCTTGACCTTTCAAAAAAACTTCCGTCACTTTTGAGTTCAGAGTTGAGAAATCTTGGTTCCCTCCCTTTCGGGTTTAGCGCTCGCAGAAATGTTGAGCCTTTGTTCGAAATGGAACATCATTTGCTCTCTTCAATGAATTCAATCTTGACCTTTCAAGGGAAAACTTCCGTCACGTCTGGATTCACATTCGAGAAATTATGGTTCCTTCCCTTCTGAATTTAGCGCTCGCACAAATGTTGAGCCTTTGTTCGGATTGGAATACCATTTGCTCGCCTTTATGAATCCAAATTTGACCTTTCAAAAAAATCCCATCTCGTGTCCTTCCCAAGGATGCGATTTGCAACATTTGTGCCTAAAGGTGCTAGTACGCGCTTTCGGGTCTACTGTATTCGCGACCGACACATTTGTATCTCCAGCCTTATATCATTTTACCTCGAGTGAGCCTTGCTTCTCGGTAATTTGAATTAAGGTCTACAATTGCTTCTAGCAGTCACTGGAACGCTCACTCTGAGCCTACCATACTTGCATTTTAGAACAATTGTATCCTCTATGGCTTTTTGCCTTCTTCATCGTCCTTGGGTTGGGCCATGTCCCCTCAAGTGATTTGAAAAGACAAAACCATAGTTGTTCTCCATTTACGATCACCATATTCTTGTGATTACTAATGGATTTGGTCTTGTTTCAGAAGTTTTCCAAAACTAACAATGGCAGCTTCATTGACCATCACTTTCGATGAGAACAAGTACCAGCTTATGCTTCAAGATAAGCAAAACAAGCATAAGCGCCTTGCCAGTTGCCGAAGCGTCATCTCCCTCGACAACTCTCTAAACACCGGGGCAACTTTAACTCCCCGAACCATCGTCTTCGGATCACTGGGACCATTCCCACTTCCCGCAGAAGACATTGTACCTGCCAAGAAGCAGAAAACCGCCCCGCAACGTGTCACTAAAATGGCACCAAGGGCGAACACCAAGAAGCCTGAAGTCCGTGCCGTTCCCACGAAGCCTCAACCCACAAGAAACCAGGTTTACACCAAAACCTGGTCCCCGAGATCTTCGCCAAAGCAACGGAGGTCCCAAACATCTGCAAAGCCAGCATACCTGGCCCCTCTCAAGGAGAATCAGTTCTACCCTCTCTCTTACATGAAAGAGGAGAAACCTACCCTCCACCCAAAAAATAAACAAAATCATCATGAGCCGGCTTGCTCCTACAAGCCCAAAATCAAATCCTGCATCGTTAGGCCTATGCAAAAACATGCCGAAGCATGCACTCCCGCGAGTCGACCCTTCATCTCAACCAGGGCCGAGCTCGCAAAATTGAAGTCTTCACTGCGACAGACAAAGGACCGCATCCAGATCCTATCCTTGCCAAGCTTCAAAGAAGACAAACTCGGCTGCTGCGCACGAGGGACTACATCCTTCATCGTCAGAGCCCAGCTAGAGCTGACTGAAGCTCAAATTGCTCGTCGTATGCTTCGCCGCACTGCATATCGACAAAAGAGACTCGAGAAACAAAGAACCCAGCGTTCTACACTCCATGTCTCAAACAAATGGGTCAAAAAAGAAAGACCCGACCAATTCGTTGCTGTTCATATGGTTGGCAAAACCAGAAAATGCCAAAAGTCAGCAACCAAAATCAGTGTTAGACGTCCAGTGACTCGCAACATCTCTCGGACACGAACACATCTGGAGGAATCTTCCACTCCTCCAAGCCAAGGACATCGGAGTAACCACTCCTCAGATTCTTCATCCAGAAGAATGAGCCCCAGCTCAGTCACCAGGACGATTTCTTCGTTCGAATCCCGAGGGATGAACGTCTTGGCTACAAGTTCTGAGCAGCCTCCACCGCATGATGACGTAACTGCACGCATCCAGCAGTTGGAGCAAGGACAACAGAGAATTGAGACTCTGATGGAAAATTTGATTCTCACTCTACAGCGTCCACCACCTACAGTCTCGCGCCCTTACCAGAAAGGACGTGGACGATATCCTCACAAAAGCAAAAGAAGAGGATACATTGAAGGAACATGGGATCAAGCCACCCTACCCTCTATGGATGGACTAGGTTACGTTCCCTGTAAAATTCAAACAACCTACTCTCCAGACATATACTGGGAAAGGTTCAGCTAAACAGCATGTCATCCACTTCAAGATCCTGACAGGAGCTATTGCGGATCAAGATGCCCTCAAAATTCGCTTCTTCGTAAGTACCCTAAAAGGTACAGCCTTTGATTGGTGCTCCACTCTACCGGAGAACTCCATCCAGAACTGGGCTATGCTAGAGACACGCTTCCTGACCCACTTCCAAGGTGAGGATCATCCTGTTACTATGGCTCAACTCTGCAGCCTAAAACAGGGAGAGAATGAGTCAACATATGACTTCATTCACAAATGGAAGGCAATGGCGTACAAATGCTCAGATGTGCTGCCACAAGCGTCGCTAGTCGACATCTGCCGTAACAATATGAGAGCAAAAATTCGCTCCATGATCATCTGCAACAAATCAAAGAACCTGGGGGAACTCCTCGAAGCCTCCATGGAAGCTGAAATCGTGATCAAAGACCTCAACAGTCAGAAATCATCGAAGAAAGAGCCACCCGCTGTTACAACCTCAAAACCAAAGAAAAAGGAGGTTCTTAATGTGCAGACTAAGTCAGCTCCTCAGCAGCCAAAGAAACCTGAAAACAAAACTGCAGGTAAAAGGCCTGAACTCTCTGATGCCTTCAAAGAACGTGTAGAAAAGAAATATCCGTTCGATGAAGATGTTGAAGAAATCTTTGAGGCTCTCCTAGCAAATGGTAAACTCATTTTGCCAGAGCCCAAAAGACCAGGAGATGTTGGCAAAACCAATGATCCCCGATACTGTCCATACCATCAGATGATCTCACATCCTCTCAATCAATGCTTGTTGTAAGAGAGAAGATCAATGAGATGTGGAAAAACGGAGTCATAACCTTTGATAAAAACTATGGCCTCGCCTCTGTCAACATGGTGTCATGTCGGCAAACTTCAAAGTCACCGAAGGAGAAGATCACTACTTCATTCAAGGTGATAAAAATGGCTCAAGCGTCCCAAGAATTGGTTCCCTATCCAACACCAGATGGACAACCTATATGGGTGCATCCCGATCTCCTAGATGATGAAAATTGGGAGATCGTCAAAATAAAACCGACCGCTCAGCAGCGAAGGCAAGCCAAGAGACAGCTCCGCAAGCTCAAACAGCAGCAGAAGTCTCAACCAAAACAAGAAGTCCTTGAAAGAGCAGAAACTTCGTCCACTGCTTCACTAGGGACGACGAAAGAATCTTTTCCCAAAACCTCCAAGGCAGTAAGAAAAATCACTCTTGATGATTTCATGCCACCTCTATACAAAAATCTAAATGTGCGGGGGGCATCATACTCTTGCAACTCCGTAGTTGGATTCTCCATGAATGGATACGAGTCCAGTGATACTGCCAGTGATATAGATGAGTGGGAAGAATCCTTTGAAACAGGAGAATACCTCTTCGACGAGGAATGGATTCCCGAGTCTCATCTTATGCCAGTAATCTGGTATAACCCATTACAGCCACAAGGATCTTGGTCTGATGATGAAGAAGACCAGGACCCTGTTCAAGAAAATGCTGTCAATCCAGCACCAGCAAATGCTTCAGTGGAACCCAACATGGGCGAACCACAAGGAGCAAATGACGAAGAAGATTTGGCTCCCATGCCTGATCTTGAAGAATATGCAAGAATCTTGCAACATCTTGCCATAGAGCAGGAGCAGGATCGCATCAATCTTTGTCATGACCCAGAACCGGAAGTCCCTGAAAATCAGCGGGAACTTTCTCCCTTAACTCCTGAAAATGGAGAAAACAGTTGGATCGATGATCCTCTCACATCCGAGGATGAGTCTGATTCCCAACAGTCTACACTAGGGGCATCTCCTGTCAGGATAACCTGCAATGCAATAGCTCAGGACGACAGTGCCTCTGAAGCTTCCGAAGACACGTACTCCCCAACCGGTAGCGTATCTTCTGGAGCTACATCCTCTCAGGTGACTTCCACTGAGATAACATCCTCTCAACCTTCGTCTCCTGAAGCTGTGACATCAGAACTCAAGCCACTCCCGATTGATCATCTTGAAGAAACTTCTGCCAATGAAATCTTCTTCAATGAAAACTCAGTCAATTGGTCCCGGATACCCTATCACACAGGCGATGTCTGGGCTAATAAAGAAAAGTTGCCGGCTGCTGTTCAGGACTTGTTCCCGGAAATTGCTCCATGCAACACAATCATTGAAGACGCCAATGCTGTTACAGAGACGTCCTCAGCAAAGGATCAACCCCCTGATCCTGAGAACGATCTTCCAAAAGAAGACCCTTCTCTAGAGGCTCTTGAAGTTGGTAGAGGTACCCGTTCTGGCCGGGATTACCACAAAAATTACAACCAACCCTCTTCTTCTTATGTAAATCCTTCGGGAAAGCAAGTTGTAAACGCCCCAAGTGGCAATAATAATGAAAATGCAGGCCCGAAGGAGGCTTTCAAGTACGACTTGATTGAGCACTTCAAACACATACCTGCACATCTGCACATCCTTGACTTATTACGAATGTCTCCACAAACTCGTGATAGTCTCATTTCAGAATTACAAAGGCTGAATGCGGATGTCGACAAACATGCCCCACAAGTCCTACAAATTGAAATGGACTATAGGGTCAAAAAATCAAATACTCCCTCAAAGGGAGAAAAGAAGAAAACTGAGGGATCAAGCAATGAATGCCCCTCGGTACAAAAAGCAGCAAGTGCAACAATTGCCTTCGACGAGGATAACCTCCTCCTAGGTGAAACAAAGCACAACCGACCCTTGTACTTTACGGGGTACGTCAAAGAAATGCCAGTACACAGAGTTCAGATCGATCCAGGTTTTGCACTCAACCTCATTTCTACTTCGGCACTCGAAGAGCTGGGCATCCCACCTAGCAAACTGAGTCACACGTCCGTATCCATCTTTGGATATGACGGCAGCGCTCAAAGGCCTATCGGCAAAATCAGGTTCAAATTGCAAATCGGTGATCTTATTTCTGAAGTCACTGTGTATGCAATAAGGACCCCTTCATGCTACAATATACTCATTGGACGCCCCTGGATACATGAGAATGGTGTCGTCCCTTTAACTCTACATCAGTGCATCAAGTTCGTTGGCGACGATGGCCTGATACATCGAGTATTTGCAGACAAAAAACCCTTCAAAGGCAGAGATGTCCATTTTGCAGATGCTCAAATGTATAAAGATGGAAAAGAAGAACAGGAGGAAAAAACAATTCGCTTTGTCGACAGTCTCCAGAAAGATAAAGGCAAGGCTCCTTAGCAATCATTGGAGGTAAACAAACACTCCACCAAACTCGAAGTAAGCAGTCAAGCTCCCTTCGTCGTCTCCTTCAAGTCTCCAAAGCCTTTGGTAATCATTACCAAAGCAAAGAAGACAAAACAAAAGACTGGGGGCAAGTTCACTATCTCCTTTGTATCTATTATGCATGACATGGACTCAGAGTCAGATCCAGAAGATGACACAGCATTGAGCCAAGATGATACTCAGCGAGATCAGCCCGCTCTCACTCCATTGGAGACACTTACAGACATAGAAGACCCTACGTCTGCTTCCTTTGTTATTCCGGCAACTTCGCCAGAAGAAAAAGTGATTTACTTCCACGGATCAGGAGCATCTCCACTGAACTCTTTGTTTGAACCTTTCCAAAACGAAGGTATGCCTCAGCTATCCCTGTATAGTCCAATGGCACAAGCTATCATGAAGAAAATGGGCTACGACGCTCAAAATACGACTGGCTTGGGAGGTGGCCGTGGTATTCTTACACCATTGGAAGCCACCCTGACCAAAAGTCAACCAGAAGATTGGAAAATCCACCTTCAAAAAGGCAAGTCTTCATATGGTTGGGGTATGATCCTACCGCTCCTATGAGACAGTTGACACCATGGCTACAAAGTCGCTCTACCAACCAAGCCTCAACATCTCATGAAGACATCGATCTCCCTGGATATCTCTTTGAGGAGTTACTCATCAAAAATCCAGAAAGCTCATCCAATTGGTATAATTTCTCTGATAATAAAGAGGAATTGCCCGATGATACGAACGAGCGGTTTTCTGACTCAGAAGAACCGTCGTCTCCAAAAGAAGTACCTTACTTCAACCCAATTCCAGCAAATGATTGGGACCATCTCATTGCAAGCCTTGAGAAGGATAGCATTGAGAAGGATGCTGATCGAGAAGATTCATGGACAGAAACAGAGCCTCAGTCTGAAAATTTCTCTGGCACTCCAGAAGGTCTTGTTGAGTTGGAAGCCTCCAAAAATACTGTGGAGGAACCACCTTCAAACCTTCCAACAGAAGACCATGTTCAAAAGATAGACTTGGGAACACCTGATAACCCACGTCCTGTATTCAGAAGCAAGAATATAAAGGATGATGAGTTACCCGAGTATATCTCTTTTCTTCATGAGTTCGTTGATTGCTTTGCATGGTCTTATGCCGAAATGCCTGGCTTGGATCCCAAAGTAGCAGTCCACAAGCTTAACTTGCAAAAAGAAATCAAGCCTATCAAACAAGGCCAAAGAAGATTCCGTCCCGACGTGCAGTAAAAAGACCCATAGTCTTTGCCCACAAATCCAAAGGCAAATTCGAACCAAAATGGGAGGGACCCTTCGTCATCGACATCGTCTTCTCCAACGGTGCATACGCTCTTCTAAACATGGAAGGAGACAGATGTATGCTACCCATCAACGGCAAGTTCTTGAAGCGGTACTACCCTTGAAGACTTCCTCAAACGGGTCAGAGCAATATCTACATGGCTAAAGCGTATTTCCAAGGTACTTGCTCGTCAAACCCACCCCTTTTGAAAATTTCATCTTTATGTTGAAATTTTCAAAAAAAAAAAAAACAATCTCTCAAAACAATGCTTACTTTCATCGTTTCATTGTTCACAAAAAAAATCATTAAATCCAAAAATCCAAGTTTAGGAGCCTCTTCCCATACTTGACTAAAATTTTTGATCATTGAACCCAAAATTCATGGTTTGAAACAAAAATCGGGACTTAGGAATTTTCACCCTAGACCGCCTCGGCTTTTACAACCAAAATGGTTTTAAGTCAAAATTTATGACCTTCGCGTCTTTAAACAAAACTTTGGTTTTCAAAAAAACCGCGAGGAAGCGACATTCAGTCAATACTCGCAAAACCCAAAAAAAAAAAAAACACCGGAAGGATGCGAACCCCATTCGATACTTCCAAAAACCCAAAATCGCAAGGAAGCGAACCCCATTCGATACTTGTAAATTTCAAAAATCGTGGAGAAGCAACAAACCAGTTGATATCCACAACCGAAATTTAAAAAATCTTGGAGATGCAACATACCAGTTGCTATCCACAACCCAAATTTCAAATGGTTCGAGAAAACCTCAAATTTCAAAAATCGCGGAGAAACGACATCAAGTCAGTACCCGCAAAACCAAAAGTTTTGGGAAAAGCAGGGAAGCGACGCTTAGTCGATATTTGCACCCCAATTCGCGAGAAAGCGACATTCCATCAATACTCGCAAAACCTAACCCGCGAGGAAGTGACATTCCATCAATATTCGCAAAACCGAATGAGCAAGGAAGCGACATTCCATCGATACTTGCAAGACCATTCAGCGGGGAGGTGACATTTAGTCGATACCTGCATTTTGAAAACCAAAATTCGGCTATAAATGCCAAAAACAAAATTTTTTTCGGCTATAAACGCCAAAATCGGCTTTCATGCCAATAAAACAAAACTTGGTTTTCAAAAATCCAGCTATAAATGCCAAAAACAAAATTTTTCGGCTATAAACGCCAAAATCGGCTTTCATGCCATCTCAAAATCGGCTCTCATGCCACAAACAAAATTTTTGGCTCTCATGCCATCTCAAAACTCGGCTATAAACGCCAAATCTGGCTATAAATGCCAAAATCCGGCTATAAATGCCAAAACAAAACAAAAAAAATCGGCTATAAACGCCAAAATCTGACTATAAATGCCAAAATTCAGCTATAAATGCCAAGACAAACAAAACAAAATTCGGCTTCTATGCCATTCTAAAATTCGGCTTTCACGCCATCCAAAAATTTTGGCTCCCATGCCGCAAAACAAATTTTGGCTCTTACGCCACAAAATTAGGCTTTCTCGCCATCCAAATTTTGGTTTTCAAACCATCAAAAACAAGGCTTTCCGCCACAAAATTGGCTTTCATGCCCAAAACAACCCTTTGACAAAAGATTTTCACAAAATGACAAACTTTTGATCAAATTCAAAACAAACATTCCCATCAACTTTTACTCAAAATTGTTTTCATCAAAAATGATTTAAGTGAAAGGAAAGGGATACAAAATATAGTACCGAAACTGTTTATACATGGAGGTACCACAAAAAAAAAAAGGAAAAAAAAAAAAGAAAGAGTCTGTTACCACTCAGGAGCTCAATCCGACATGGTCTTCAACCAAAGGTTCAACTCCTCAAGCAGACCCATGGCCTTAACTTCCAAATTTTTTAGGCCACATTTCTTCAAAATGTCCCCATAAAACGCGGCCGAATGCCGTGACCCATCTGCATCACTGAAGATGAAGGTAGGCTTGAGCACAACGTTCTGATCGTCCGTAACCCAGGGACGGCTGCTTACCCTGATCTTATAGAACTCCTCATCCTTGAGAGTGATCAATCGCTGTCTCATCTCATCACGATTGAGGGAATCACATTCTTCCAAGTTTTTCTCCACAAACTGGACCTTCTCCCAAGCCTGCTGAACAGCAGCATTGGAAGATCTAGCAGACCGACGAGGCGCGTCAGTGACAGGACCTTTACCCTTGTTTGTTCTAGAAGAACTACCTGCAAACGATGGAAGAGAAAAGATCAATCAACATCAAAATGACAGAATTCTGCTACAAAAAATTCTAGCAAAATTTTGACATGGTTCCGGGGCAATTCCAACGAAAAGGAAAATACTCCGAAAAAGACAGGAAGCCTGAAGATGAGCTCAACATCGCTGCGAGCTCATAGTCAGTGGAGAATTCTCAAAGAAGGCTTGAACTCAACATCGCTGCGAGAACAAGCCAATCTCATCAAACTTCCGCAAAATCTGGAAAAGAGCTCAACATTGCTGCGAGCTTCAAAATCCAAAAATTGCAAAACTTCCTCAAAATCCAGCAAGACCGAGAAAGAGCTCAACATTGCTGCGAGCTCAAAATCCCAACACTTGAAAAAGATTTTCAGGTATGCATCATCATACTTCCAAATCTATTTACCAAAACTCATGCATCAAAAATATATCATCATGCATTAGATGATAGGAAAACCTTGACCAAAGTTTGACCAATTCCAACCCAATTCGGTCAAAACCAATCAAACTTTGTCCAAGTCAAAAATCATATTGGCTTGACCTAGAGACTCTAGCCTTCTATTTTGATGCATCAAACAAAAAATGCATACATGTTGAAATTGCATAGCCTCATTATCATAGTGAGCAAACAAGGAAAAAGAAAAAGATAGAGAGAAAAAAAATCTCTGCAAAAAAAAAAAAAAAAATTTGGCCCACAGGCCGTGGCCCACTACCACGTGGCAGTACGGTCAGGTCCATACGGACCTGTCCGTACAGCCAGAAAAAAACAACAACAAAAAAAAAAAAAAAGAAAGAAAAGAAGAGAAAAACGCTGAAAAAAAAAAAAAAACAGAATCAGCGTGAAAAAAAAACAGAAAGAAAGAAAAAAGAGTTCACGAAAAAAAGAAGAGAAAACCGTGAAAAGAAAAAAAAAACAGAGAAAAAAAGAAAGAAAGAAAAAAGAGAAGCACGGAAAAAAAAAAAAAGAAAAACGTGCATGAAAAGAAAAGCAAAGAAAAAAAAAGAGAATAAGAAAGAAAAGAAAAGAAAAAGAAGAAAAAAAATGATGAAGAAACTACTTCTACAATGGAGATTCTTGACGAGGAAGAAAACTTACTTGAAGCCATTGATGGAGAAGAAGAAGAAAAGCTTGGAGATCCTTGAAGAAGAGAAAGCACTTCTTGCCTTGGGGAGCACTCTTGAAGATTTCTTGCAAAAAGAAAGTAATGGAGCAAAAGCACCAACCCTCTTTGCTTTTATAGAAGAGAGCAAACCAAAAGAGGAAACAAAGAGAAAGAAAGGAGGTAAGTGCTAAAATTTAGCTACTTTCCCAAATAGAAAGATATTTTGAGAGAATCTTTCCACAAAAAGAAAACTTGAGAAATTCTCTCCAAGTAAAGATATTTTTAGATATTCTCTACACAAAAGAGATATTTTTGGATATTCTTTACGAATATGACACTATATGAGATCTAAGCCATCTCCAAAGCCTAAGGTCCCATGGGATAGCCCATATGAGCCAGGTTTGACCACCTAGGCACTAAAAGTGGCTTTTAGTCAAAATATTCCTCTTACCAAGAGCAAAAAAAAAAAAAAAAAGAAAAGAGCAAAAAAAAAAGTCCCATGCCTCTTTTGAGTTGATGGGACCATTCAAAAAAAAAAGAAAAAAGAAAGTCTCATGAGTTTCCAAAAACCAAACCATCCAACCTCATGAACCAAATTGAGCCAAAATCTTGAAATTGACATTTCACAAAACCAAATTCCGGTCCCCTAGCTCGCCACATAAAGCTTGTTGGGTCACAAGGTCGAAACCAAAATCAAACCCCGACCCCCTAACCTGCCACATACAGCTTGTTAGGTCACAAGGTCAAAAACCAAAATCCAAAACCCAAAATCCAAATACCCCATGTCATTTTCAAAACTTTGCCTTGAGATTGTACGTGATCCCTCTCACTACCATAAAATTCCCCCGGAAACTCAGAAGGCTATTCCAAAAAAAAAAAAAAAAATGCTCAAGACTCTTGGTCAAGTTGGAATCTCTCCTCCAAGTTTCTCTTCGAGGCACATCGACTCCAAAAAGATACTCGTCGCTGTACCTCGAGGGGGCATTTGTTGACACCAAAAAAGTCAATATGTCTCCTCAACATCAAGAAGCCTCCTGAAGCTGCATCCTGCTAAAAATAGGCAAGGCTACTTCAAGCATCAGATTTTGTCAGAATCAGACAGAAACTGAGAGATCCTTCAAGACAGCTAAAAGAGGGGTACACCTGAGGTTTCGAGTCATTCCGACATCGTTTGGCCCAACTTCACCGCTCCGACAGCTAAACAAGCGATCCCGATGGCAACATCATCAAAGACACCAAAACTTTGATCAAAGCCTACGGATGACTCCAGAATGTCTCCAAAGGGCTCCATGCCAAATTTCAAGTCAAACCGACAACGTTTGACCCTCCATCAATGCTCGAGAAGCAAAATCAAGCCTCCCGGCGGCGGCAACCACCGAAGCCATCACTCATCAAACAAAATACATGAGTTGCTTCAACATGCTTCCAAAAGGCTGCACGTCGAATTTCAGGTCATTCCGACAATGTTTGACCAGGTTTCGATGCTCCGAGAGAAAATCAAGCCTACCGGCGGCGGAGCAACCCGGGACCAAGACATCCAAAACAGAGCCCATGGAACATCTCAAAATGACTCCAATAGGCTCCCCGTCAAATTTCAGGTCAATCGGACATCGTTTGACCACATATCAAAGCTCAGCATTTTCCCCGCAGTAAAATCAAGTGAAGCATCGATGGGACCCCAAACGGCTTCAAAACTCAAATAAAAGCCCATGGTTGGTCCTATCCACTGGTCAAGAAGCTTCACCTCAATTTTCAGGTCATTCCGACATCGTTTGACCTAGTTTCGACGCTTGAAGGAAAATCGGCTACAAAGTCTTCGGCTTTTCCGAAAAATAGGAAACTTTGTGCTCAGATTTCGCGAGGGTTCTCGTTAAGATTTCTCTAAGAAAGTCAAGTCAATAATTGAGGAAAATTTTCAAGAAAAATACAAAAGAAAAAAGGAAGGAAAAAGACGAAAAAACGGCCGAACACGATTCCCTGCGACCAAACGGGCCGAAGCCCTATGGTTGCCGGCGACCTTGGCCCAAGGTCGCCGGCGACCCTGGCCCAAGGTCGCCAGGCGACCCTGGGTACATGGTCGCCCGGCGACCCTGGAAATCCTGGTCGCCGGATTTTATGCCAAATCGTCCGTTTTCCGATTCTTTTCGCGTTAAGGTGTTCTGGCCTCTGTGATTTCCTGAAAATCCAATGTTTGGTGCTTCAAAACCACTGATCTTCATCGACATCTCGGATCCGCCGTCAAAAGCATGAAATCATCACCGATCGCCTCAAGATTGCCAACCGGCTGACCAAGAAAGTGCACTTTCTGTCCGACCGATCATGAAATCGACAAGACAGACGTCACCGGCCCGCCAACATCAATCAATGTTTGAAATTGCATCGCAATCCGACATCAAATAATGCGTGGATCCACCCGTGATGATCGCAAGAAGAATCTCAAAAGGCGCAGCATGGCCCGCGACTCTTCACATGCCTTGGCAACCACTTAATGTCGTTAATTGACGCATTAAAGCAGTCATTAACTCATTATTTTGGATGGCCCAATCAGAACCAAGCTTTTGGGAGTTACAAATCCAAGCAATCATGGCATTAAACCCATGAAACTCCCATCATCATGAAGCATAAAGGTGATTAAATGCCCACTACCTTCATCTGCCAATCACAAGCCTTGAAAAAGGAGTTACAAAATCAACTTGTAACTCCTCGTCAATTCTTTCATCATGGCCATCAATGCTAATAAACACCTCATGGCTACCAAAAGCCTATAAAAGGAGGTCCATTCCAAGAAGAAAGCATGATGAAAAGAGATCCCAAGTACAAGCTCTGAAAAATCAGAAAATCCAAGAAAGAGACGAAGTCCTGCTACTTTGCTCCCGGAAGCACCACAAGGTGATTAACGTCCCTTGGGGGGCCACCCCCCCCCCCCCCCCCCCCCCCCCCCAAGGTCACCTCCTTCTCCAACATGGCCTAAACGCGGCTTTTCAGCCCGTTTACTTGGTTTTTCATTGGATATAGGACCTTCTCTTGGTCCTTGTCCTTTAAAAAACTGAGGTTAGGAGCCAAGCCAAAGAATCAAAGCATCACATGTTCTCATTTGAAGGACGATGGCGAAGCCCATACATGACTTGCGACCGTCGATCTCAACGTGTCCCCACAATCTCCTGAGAAGTTAGATCCCTTTTCTTACTTTTCTATTGTAGTTTGTATTTCTTAAAGAGACAAAAGAAATCACAATTCCTGTCTTTCACATTTGATGAGTTTTGTAAAATCGCCTTTCACGGCAAACAAACAAAAACGCCTCTTACGGCATTCTAAAAATTTGTCTCTTTTCTTAATATTTGTGCAATTTGAAAAGTTAGAAAAAAGGATTGATTTCCTTTCCACTTGTGAAGGTGAATCTCCGGATTATCACTATTCCAAATTCCAAGTAGAAAGTAAATCTGGCATACCCGTACAAAAATGTTGATGCCCGAGATCTTCCCTCCTCCGCCGAGACCCAGGTCAGCCCCCGGGGTGCGGAGGGAGAGGACGGAAGATTCCCCCTTTTTTTCGGGTCCATCACACAAATTAAAATCGGCTTTCATGCCATCCAAAACTCGGCTCCTATGCCATCTCAAAATTTTGGCTCTAACGCCATCCAAAAACCTTGGCTTTCATGCCACAAACAAAAAAAAACTTTGGCTCCCATGCCACAAACAAAATTTTGGCTTCCATGCCACAAACTAAAATTCGGCTTCTATGCCATTCCAAAATTCGGCTTTCATGCCATCTCAAAAATTTCGGCTCTAATGCCATCTCAAAGTTTTTGGCTCCCATGCCGCAAAACAAATTCTAGCTCTTATGCCACAAAATTAGGCTTCCATGGCATCTAAAATTTGGTTTTCAAACCATCAAAACCCAGGCTTTTTGCCATAAAATTGGCTTTCATGCCCAAAAACAACCCTTTGACAAAAGATTTTCACAAAATGAGAACCTTTTGATCAAATTCTCAAACAAACATTCCCATCAACTTTTACTCAAATGTGTTTCCATCAAAAAATGATTTAAGTGAAAAGAAGGGGATACAAAAATGTAGTACCAAAATTATTTATACATGGAGGTACCAAAAAAAAAAAATAAAAAGAGAAGAAGAAAGGAGTTTGTTACAACTCAGGAGCTCAATCTAGCATGGTCTTCAACCAAAGGTTCAACTCCTCAAGCAGACCCTTGGCCTTAGCTTCCAAAGTTTTCAGGCCACGCTTCTTCAAAATGTTCCCATAAAATGCGGCAGAATGCCGTGACCCATTGGCAGCACGAGGAAGTTCTTCCCAGAGGACCTGTCACTGCTCATGCTCCTGAGTCTTCCTCCGGACATTACCTTCAGCTTCCTCAACCGGGCGAATGAGGGTCCCCTCCTTGTCACGAGCCTCTACAATGGCGGTCCATTTGGCAGCAGCTTCTTCCTCCAAAAGCTCAAGACGCTGCCTAGTCTCGACAACCTCCTTATCAAGGCGGTCCAAGTCTTGCTTCAACCCCATAATGGATAACTCGGTAACGTTCTTCTCCCGAACGACCTGCCTCCAAGTCTTCGTGACCTCAGTCGGCCCAGCTTTGACTTTACTGGATGGCTTTATAAACATCTCATCAAATAAGTCACCATCTGGGAAACTCTTGGTCTCAATCCATTTGTTCCCCAAGGCGATGATTTCCTCAACAAAATCTTTGGCGCTTGCGATGTCCAGACCAACTTCTTTGCTATCAGCAAGAATGTCCTAAACATGCTTGATCATGCTAAAGCCAGCTTCCAAATGACCTGAAGAGAGAGTCTCAACCCATGAGCTCAAGACAGTCTTCAACACCTTCCTTGTATACTGAAGTTACGTTGCAGATGAGGATTCGCCATGCTCTGGTGCCCGACTACTCATGTGCTCCATTGGAAGAGTAATTAATAAACTATTTCCAACTGAAGAAGCTGATTTATTGAAAGTGGAAGAAGCCCCTACTCCTGTATCAGCCGCAGGTATCCCCTGTTCTGGCTCTGAGGAAGACGGAGGGACCTCTCCTGCTGCTCCACAATCTGCTAAGGAAAAGACAAAAGGGCATGAATATAATCTTGTCAAAAATATATGAAGATTATTATTACAAAATACCTTCTTCGACGACTGGCGGAGTACTCTCTGCCTCTCTGAGCTCATCCGAAGCATCGTCAAAAGTTGCATCCATGGATGGCTCGAAATCGTCAGAATCCTCTAGCAAGTCAGCTACCAAGAAAAGAAAAGCTACATGTTGGCAAATGGCAGCACAAAACAAAAAAAAAAAAAACCCCAGAGCAATCATACCAGGTGAAGGTTCTGGAACAACTCCAGAGTCCCTGAGCTCTTCCTCAGATGCCGCAATTGGATCCGTCATCGCCTCATCGGCCGGAACCTCAGGCATCACCAAGTCATCGTCCTCTGCCAAATAAAAAAAAAAGAAAAGCAGCGGATCAAAACAAAAATCTCTCACAAAAGAAAAGAAGTAGCAAAAGAAAGAAGGAGAATCATACCAGCTGTCTCTTCTTCTCTGCTCCTCTTCTCCGGAGGCTCGTTAGCATCTTCAGACACCTCCTCAGCAATGGTGAGAGGAACTTCAAGATCAGAAGGACTATCGTGCTGTCTCATGTTACGGCGTTGTCCTCTCCTCCCCTTGCCTTGGCGGGTCAATCTGCTCGACGATCCTGCCCCACTATCAACATCAGGCCTCTCACTAGAGTCCTCATTGGATGGTCTACTTTTCTCAGTAGACTCCATGGAAGCCTTTGTAGGCTCTGCTTGTATCATAGCATCGATCTCTGCCTCCTCCTCCTCCTCCAGCTGTCTCAAGACCTCACCAGGAATTCCTTGTGCAGCTCCTGATCTCATGATGTCCTGCTCATTGAGAAAGCCTATCTTTTGCTTCTCACCAAAACGGAAGGCCAAAACTTCCTCCCGACGGACACCATCTGATCTGCCAAGACCTTTCCCAGGAGACTGCTTGACATTGAGCTCTTTCTTGGAAAGGCCCCGGTACATTGAGAAGCTCTCCATGAACCACTTCGTGAAGCCAGTAGTCCCGAAGGTGGGTAACTCAGGATAGGAAATCATGGTGGTAGTGTCCTCAGCGCTGTAAAAAGCTCATGCATTCCTTCCATCTTGCAAACCTCCAAAACGTTCACTATGCTCGAAGGCGCTCTAACGACGCCTTGAGAGAAGCCAAGCTGCAATGCAAAGCGCGAAGGGACATACGGCTGGATATCGACGCAAAGATGTCTGCGGTACACCATCGTACCTACCCGTATGTTGAAGAGCCATCTCTTCTCTGCGTCTGTCAAAGCATAGTGTCTACCCGACCCTGCCCTGGTCGAGTCACGAGAGACATCAAAGTCAAAAGCCTTCTTCCGCAAACCCGGAGAAAGCTTAACTAAAGACTGCCCAATCTCGACGTCCCTAAATCGTCGGATCCTCAAACGGTCAGACAAAAGCGATTCGGGAACGGCTGTCCCCTTAGCCAAACGAATCATAAAGGGATCTCCGTCCTGTGCAACTCCCAAACGATGGAAGCTAGGATAGTGGTATACATACCACAAATAGAAGATGTGGGCAGAAAATACCCCGTTCATGGGAAGCCCAAGCCGAACCAGGAAAGCAGCAGCCTGCAGTTTGGTACACAAATAGGAGTAAAGAGCAGGTACCAAAGACAACCACTCTCCAAACGTAATGTAACAAGCTGGAAAAATACAGTGCGGCCTGATGTGCGTTCCATCTCCTCCAGCAAAAACAGCCTCACCCAGCCAGTAAGTGAGGTAAACAACGAGATCTCTCCGCAACGCAATGTCAAGACAAATGGCATCTGTGCTAGCAAAGAACTTTCTCAAATCTTCTCGCATAGCAGCGATCTTCTTCAAACTTGATGCTTTAGCCCTAGCATCCTGGGCCATGCCATCAGAAGACTCCCTGCTGTCAAAAAAGTTGGAGCTGCAACTCCTCCAACTGCTGCATCTAACTTTCGAGCCCTCCTTCTCCTTCAAAAAATCATAAAAGGCGACGAGCTGAAAGTACACAAGCCTAAACTCCTCAGACCGCTCCTCAAGGACGCTGTCAATAGGCATAAACTCCTCATAGAGTTTGCCGAGGATAGGCAATCCGGTGATGGCGCTAAGTTCCTTCAAAGAAAAACCAATCTCACCATTCGTTACAATGAAGGTGTTGGTTTGTGGAAGGAATGACTCCAGCATGGCCATGAAAGCCTCATCGGAGAAAACGACGGTTTGCCGAAAAGTGCGAACCGCATCAAAAATCTCTGCCTCCTGCAGGACGGCCTCGCCAATCCTCAGGGTGTGATCAGTCCATGATTCCCAGCTCGAGTCAACACTGAAGCGGCCACGAAGTCGAAAAGGCTTCACCCAATTGCTGCCATCACCCCGAAAAATGCCAAGGCCCACCGGTCTCAAATCGATCGATGGATGATCAGAACCTTGGTAGCCACTGGCTGGCATCAATATGTCCATACGGACAGGTGGCTTCTCTGCAAAACCGGAAGGGCCGCCAACAAAAATCCCGGTCTTGATCACACTGGTCCTCTTCACCCAGCTCGGAGGATCTTCCCTCTTAGGGCACGTGGGAGAAAGGCTCAGGATCGAGATGGTCCGATCGAAAGTCGACCGGGTAGAAATAGTTCTCTCCTCACCATCTGCTGTGTAAGAGAACTGAAAACATCTCCTTTGGTATGTCAAGTCGTCGGGGACTGCATCACCAAACAAAAAGGTAGGCTTGAGCACAACGCTCTGATTGTCCGTAACCCAAGGACGGCTGCTTACCATGATCTTGTAGAATTCCACATCTTTGAGAGTGATCAGTCGCTGTCTCATCTCATCACGATTGAGGGAATCACACTCTTCCAAGTTCTTCTCAACAAACTGGACATTCTCCCAAGCCTGCTGAACGGCCGCATTGGAAGATTGGGCAGACCGACGAGCTGCGTCAGTAACAGGACCCTTACCCTTGTTCGTTCTGGAAGAACTACCTGCAAAAGATGGAAGAGAAGATCAACCATCATCAAAATGACAGAATTTTGCTACAAAAGTTCTAGCGAAATTTTGACATGGTTCCGGGGCAATCCCGAAGAAAAGGGAAATACTCCGAAAAACATAGAAAGCCTGAAGATGAGCTCAACATCGCTGCGAGCTCATAGTCAGTGCAAATCCTCAAAGAAGGTTCGAACTCAACATCACTGCGAGAACGACCCAATCTCATCAAATTTCAGCAAAATTTGGAAAAGAGCTCAACATTGCTGCGAGCTTCAGAATCCAAAAATTGCAAAGTTCCTCAAAATCCAGCAAGACCGAGAAAGAGCTCAACATCGTTGCGAGCTCAAAATCCCAATACTTGCAAAAGATTTTCAGGTATGCATCATCATGCTTCCAAATCCATTTACCAAAAATCATGCATCAAAGAAATTATCATCATGCATTAGATGCTAGGAAAACCTTGACCAAGGTTTGACCAATTCCAACCCAATTTGGTCAAAATCAATCAACCTTTGTCCAAGTCAAAAATCATGTTGACTTGACCTAGAGACTCTAGCCTTCTATCTTGATGCATCAAAAAAAATATATGCATAAACATATTGAAATTGCATGAACCTCATTATCATGGTGAGCAAACAAAGGAGGAAAGGAAAAGAAAACGAAAGAGAGAGAAAAAAAAATTGCTGGCCCACAAGCCGTGGCCCACTGCCACATGGCATACTATCCATGCAGCCAAGAAAAAAAAATAAAAAAAAAAACAAACAGCAAAAAAAAAAAAAGAAAGAAAAAATGCTGAAAAAAAAAGAAGGGGAAATCAGCGTGCAAAAAAAAAAAAAAAAACAGAGAAAAACAAAACGTTGAGAAAAAACAAATCAACGTGAAAAAAAAAAAACAGAAAAAAAAAACGTTGACAAAAAAAAAATCAGCATGAAAACAGAAAAATCGCTGAAAAAAAAAAGAGAAGAAAATCAGCGTGTGGAAAAAAAAGGCGAAAAAAAGGGGAAGAAAAAAAGAAGCATGAAAAGAAAAAAAAAAAGAAGAAAAAGAAAAAACGTGCTTGGGGAAAAAGAAAAGAAAAGAAGAAGAAAAAAAATGAGAGAAAAGAAAAGAAAAAGAAAAAGAGAGCAAAGCAAGAAAGAAGCTACTTCTACAAATGGAGATTCTTGTGGAAGAAGAAAACTAACTTGAAGCCATTGATGGAGAAGAAGAAGAAAAGCTTGGAGCAAAAGCACTTCTTATCTTGGGGAGCACTCTTGGAGATTTCTTGCAAACAAAGAAAGCAATGGAGCAAAAGAACCAACCCTCTTTCTTTTATAGAAGAGAACAAGCCAAAAGAGGAAATAAGGAGAAAAGAAAGGAGGTAAGTACTAAGAATAGTTACTTTCCCAAAAAGAAAGATATTTTGAGAAACCTTTCCACAAAAGGAGGAAACTTGAGAAATTCCATCCAAGTAAGGATATTTTTAGATATTCTCTACACAAAAGAGATATTTTTAGATACTCTCTACAAAAATGACACCATATGAGATCTAGGCCATCTCCAAAGCCTAAGGTCCCATGGGTTAGCCCATATGAGCCAGGTTTGACCACTTAGGCACTAAAAGTGGCTTTTAGTCAAAATTTTCCTCTTACCAAGAGCAAAAAAAAAAAGAGAAAAAGAGCAAAAAAAGTCCCATGCCTCTTTTGAGTTGATGGGACCATTCCAAAAAAAAAAAAAGAAAAGAAAGCCTCATGAGTTTCCAAAAATCAAACCATCCAACCTCATGAACCAAATTAAGCCAAAATCTTGAAATTGACATTTGACAAAACAAAAATTCCGGTCCCCTAGCTCGCCACATACAACTTGTTAGGTCACAAGACAAAAACAAAAATCCAATCCAACCCAAAACCAAAACCAAAAAACCAAATCTGACCCCCCAACCTGCCACATACAGCTTGTTGGGTCACAAGGTCAAAATCAAAATATAACCCCGACCCCCTAACCTGCCACATACAGCTTGTTAGGTCACAAGGTCAAAAACCAAAATCCAAACACCCCATGTCATTTTCAAAACTTTGCCTTGAGGTGGCATGTGATCCCTCTCACTACCATAAAATTCCCCCGGAAACTCAGAAGGCTATTCAAAAAAAAAAAAAAAAAAAAAGAAAGCTCAAGACTCTTGGTCAAGCTGGAATCTCTCCTCCAAGTTTCTATTCGAGGCACACCGACTCCAAAAAAGCTACTCGGCGCTGTACCTCGAGGGGGCATTTGTTGACACCAAAAAAGTCACCATGTCTCCTCAACATCAAGAAGCCTCGTGAAGCTGCATTCTGCTACAAAACAGGCAAAGCTACTTCAAGCATCAGATCTTGTCATAATCAGACAAAAACTGCAAGATCCTTCAAGGCAACCAAAAGAGGGGTATACTTGAGGTTTCGGGCCATTCCGACATCGTTTAGCCTAACTTCATTGCTCCGACAGCTAAACAAGCGTCCCGGCGGCGACATCATCGAAGACAATAAAGCTTTGATCAAAGCCTACGGATGACTCCAGAATGTCACCAAATGGCTCCATGCCAAATTTCAAGTCAAACCGACAACGTTTCACTCTCATTCAACTCTCGAGCAGCAAATCAAGCCTCCCGGCGGCGGGAACCACCGAAGCCATCATCATCAAACCAAGTACATGAGTGGCTTCAACATGCTTCCAAAAGGCTGCACGTCAAATTTCAGGTCATTCCGACAACGTTTGACCAGGTTTTGATGCTCCGAAAGAAAATCAAGCCTACAGGCGGCGGAGCAACCCGGGGCCATGACATCCAAAACGGAGCTCATGGGTCATCTCAAAATGACTCCAATAGGCTCCCCGTCAAATTTCAAGTCAATCGGACATCGTTTGACCACATATCAAAGCTCGGCATTTACCCCGCAGTAAAATCAAGTCAAGCATCGATGGGACCCCAAATGGCTTCAAAACTCAAATAAAAGCCCATTGTTGATGTTAGCCACTGCTCAAGAAGCTTCACCTTAATTATCAGGTCATTCCGACATCGTTTGACCTAGTTTCGACTCTTGACGGAAAATCGGCTACAAAGTCTTCGTCTTTCCCTGCAAAATGGGAAACTTTGTGTTCCGGTTTTGTGCGGCTTCTCGTCAAGTTTTCTCCAAGAAAATCAAGTCAATAATTGAGGAAAAATGTCAAGAAAAATACAGAAGAAAGAAGGAACAAAAAAGACGAAAAATCGGCCGAAAACGAAGCTCGGCGACCAAAGGGGAAAAACCCTAAGGTTGACGGCGACCTTGGCCCAAGATCGCCGGCGACCCTGGGTGCATGGTCGCCGGCGACCTTGCAAATCCGATTCGCCGGATTTTTCACCAAATGCCCTGTTTTTCAATCTTTTTCGCGTTTCGAGCATTCCTGCCTTTGTGATTTTCTGAAAATCCAATGGATGCTTGAAAATCAATGATCTTCACTGTCATCTCGGATCCGCCGTCAAAAGCATAAAATCATCACCGATCGCCCCAAGATCGCCAACCGGCTGACCAAGAAAGTATATTTTCTGTCCGACCGATCGTGAAATCGACAAGACAGATGTCACCGGCCCACCAACATCAATCAATGTCTGAATTGCATCGCAATCCGACATCAAACAATGTGTGGATCCACCTGTGATGATCACAAGAAGAATCTCAAAAGGCGCGGCGCAGTCCACGACTCTTCACATGCCTTGGCAACCACTTAATGACGTTAATTGACCCGTTTATGATAACTTAATGCGGTCATTAACTCATTATTTTGGACGGCCCAATCGGATTCAAGCATTTGGGAGTTACAAATCCAAACAATCATGGCATTTAACCCATGAAACTCCCATCAGCATGAAGCTTAAAGGGAATTAAATGCCCACTACCTTCATCGGCCAATCACAAGCCATGGAAAAGGAGTTACAAAATCAACTTATAACTCCTCATCAATTCTCTCATCATGGCTACTAGTGCCCATAATCACCTCATGGCTACCAAAAGCCTATAAAAGGAGGTGGGTTCCAAGAAGAATGAAATGGATCCCAAGTGCAATCCCAAGCTCTGAAAACCCAGAAAATTTAAGAGAGAGACGAAGTCCTGCCACTTTGCTCCCAGAAGCACCACAAGGTGATCAGCATCTTTGGGGGGCCACCCCCCCCCCCCCTCCCCTCCCAAGGTCTCCTCCTTCTCAAACATGGCTTAAACGCGGTTTTTCAGCCCGTTTACTCGGTTTTTTATTGCATACAGGACCTCCTCTTGGTCCTTGTCCTTTAAAAAACCGGGGTTAGGAGCCAAGCCGAAGAATCGAAGCATCAACCGCTCTCATTTGAAGGACGATGGCGAAGTTCATACATGACTTGCGACCGTCGATCTCAACGTGTCCCCACAATCTCCTGAGAAGTTAGATCCCTTTTCTTACTTTTCTATTGTAGTTTGTATTTCTTAAAGAGACAAAAGAAATCACAATTCTTGTCTTTCATATTTGATGAGTTTTGTAAAATCGCCTTTCAAGGCAAAGAAACAAAAAAACGCCTCCTACGGCATTCTAAAATAAAAACAAACTTGTCTCTTTTCTTAATATTTATGCAATTTGAAAAGTTAGAAAAAAGGATTGATTTCCTTTCTACTTGTGAAGGTGAATCTCCGGATTATCACCATTCCAAATTCCAAATAGAAAGTAAATCTGG
The DNA here is from genome assembly GCA_028538565.1 of Umbellularia californica. Lineage (NCBI taxonomy): Eukaryota > Viridiplantae > Streptophyta > Magnoliopsida > Laurales > Lauraceae > Umbellularia > Umbellularia californica. The sequence continues at coordinate 32,508,084 of JAPQWN010000005.1, read as the reverse complement.
CATACCCGTACAAAAATGTTGATACCCGCGTTTTCCCTCCTCCGCCGAGACCCAGGTCAGCCCACAGGATGCGGAAGGAGAGGACGGGAATTCCGAGGGTCCATTAAGTTGGCATACCCGGTGGGACACGTTGACTTGAGAACGTGATGCTTTGATCCCTTGGCTCCTTTCTAGTTGGTGCCCTATGTTGCATTTTGCATCTAAAAAAAAAACATGAGATGGGATTTCAATTGTTCTTTCTCACTTCAAAAAAAAGAAAACAAATCTGATCTCTTTTTCTTAAAAACTCAACTTTGAGAAATTTTGATCCTTCCCTCTTCGAACTTGATAGCTCACAGAAATGTTCGCAGCTATCATTCATATCGGGGATTGGGCCATCTTTTCTCTTTGATGAGTCCAATTGGGATTTCAAGAAAAAAACACCTTCATTTCAAATTCTTTCAAACAAAAAAAAAATGATCTCTCTTTCTCAAAATTCAACTTTGAGAAATTTTGATCCTTTCCTCTTCGAACTTGATAGCTCACAGAAATGTTTGCAGCTATCGTTCATATCGGGGATTGAGCCATCTTTTCTCTTTGATGAGTCCAATTGAGATTTCAAAAAAAAAAAATTTATAATTTCAAAAAAAAAAATCAATTTTCTCTCTTTTGAATTCAAATTTGAGAAACTTTGGTTTTTCCTTTTCGGATTTAGCGCTCGCAGAAATGTTGAGCCTTTGTTCGGATTGGAACACCATTCGCTCTCTTTGATGAGTTCATAGAAATCTTTCAAAAAAGAGTTCAAAAAAAAAAAAAAAAAACACTGAGGTTCCACCAATTGCGTTCTTTGACCAAAGTGCATTTAAGAAAGTCCTTGTCCAGAGTGTGGAGACAGCTAGACTGTTCGAGGCAAGGGTCCTTCAAACGGGTTCATTAAGTAATCCTACCCTTACCTGGGGGCTGATCTATCTACTAAGGTTTCATAAGATCGAATTGGAAACCTATCTTCAAAAGAAAAAAAACCTTTCAAAAAAAATCTTCAAAAAAAAAAACCTTTCAAAATCTTCGAAAAAAAAAACTTCCGTCACTTTTGAGTTCAGAATTGAGAAATCTCGGTTCCTTCCCTTTCAGATTTAGCGCTCACAGAAATGTTGAGCCTTGTTTGGAATGGAACACCATTTGCTCTCTTTGATGGATTCAATCTTGGCCGTTCAAAAAAAAAAAAAAAACTTCCGTCATTATTGGATTCACATCCGAGAAATCTTGGTTCCTTCCTTTTAGGATTTAGCGCTCGCAGAAATGTTGAGCCTTTGTTCGGACTGGAACACCATTTGCTCTCCTTTATGAATCCAAATTTGACCTTTCAGAAAAAATCCCATCTTCTGTCCTTTCCAAGGATGCGATTTGCAACATTTGTGGCTAGCAGTGCTAGTACGCCCTTTCGGGTCTACTGTATTCGCGATCGACACATTTGTATCTCCAACCTTATATCATTTTACCTCGAGTGAGCCTTGCTTCTCGGTAATTTGAATTAAGGTCTACAATTGCTTCTAGCAGTCACTGGAACGCTCACTCTGAGCCTACCATACTCGCATTTTAGAACAATTGTATCCTCTATGGCTTTTTGCCTTCTTCATCTTCCTTGGGCTGGGCCATGTCCCCTCAAGTGATTTGAAAAGATAAAACCATAGTTGTTTTCCATTTATGATCACCATATTCTTGTGATTACTAATGGATTTGGTCTTGTTTCAGAAGTTTTCCAAAACTAACAATGAGAACTTCATTAACCATCACTTTCGATGAGAACAAGTACCAGCTTATGCTTCAAGACAAGCAAAACAAGCATAAGCGCCCAGCCAGTTGCCGAAGCGTCATCTCCCTCGACAACTCTCCAAACACCGGGACAACTTCAACTCCCCGGACCATCGTCTTCGGGTCGCTGGGACCATTCCCAATCCCCGCAGAAGAAACTGTACCTGCCAAGAAGCAGAAAATCGCCTTACAACATGTCACTAACATGGCACCAAGGGCGAACACCAAGAAGCTTGAAGCCCGTGGCGCTCCCACGAAGCCTCAACCCACAAGAAACCAGGTTTACCCCAAAACTTGGTCCCCGAGATCTTCACCAAAGCAATGGAGGTCTCGAACATCTGCAAAGCTAGCATACCTGGCCCCTCTCAAGGAGAATCGGTTCTAGCCTCTCTCTTACATGAAAGAGGAGAAACCTACCCTCCGCCCAAAAAACAAACAAAATCAACATGAGCCGACTGGCTCCTACAAGCCCAAAATAAAATCCTGCATCGTTAGGCCTACGCAAAAACATGTTGTAGTCGACCTTTCATCTCAACAGGGGCTGAACTTGTAAAATTCAAGTCTTCACGGCGATAGGCAAAGGACCGCGTCCAGATCCTATCCTTGCCCAGCTTCAAAGAAGACAAACTCGGCTGCTATGCATGGGGGACTACATCCTTCATTGCCAGAGCCCAGCCAGAGCTGACTGAAGCTCAAATTGCTCGTCGTATGCGTCGTCGTGCGGCATATCGACAAAAGAGACTTCAGAAACAAAAAACCCAGCACTCTACTCTCCATGTCTCAAACAAATGGGTCGAAAAAGAAAGACCCGACCAATTCGCTACTGTCCATATGGTTGGCAAAACCAAAAAACGCCAGAGGTCAGCAACCAAAATCAGTGTTAGGCGTCCAGTGACTCGCAGTGTCTCTCGGACTCGAACACATCCGAAAGAATCCTCCACTCCTCTAAGCCAAGGACATCGGAGTAACCACTCCTTAGATTCTTCATCTAGAGAAATGGGCCCCAGCTCAGTCACCAGGACGATTTCTTCGTTCGAATCCCGACGGATGAACGTCTTGGCTACAAGTTCTGAGCCGCCTCCATAGCATGATGATTTAACTGAACTCATCCAGGAGTTGGAGCAAGGACAACAGAGAATTGAGGCTCTGATGGAAAACCTTATTCTCACTCTACAGCGTCCACCACCTAACAATGAAACCCTTCCGAATCATGAAGATGATGAGGCCAATGCGAAAAACAATGAGTCACGCGCCCTTACCAAAAAGGACGTGGACGATATCCTCGCAAAAGAAAAAGAAGAGGATACATTGAAGGAACATGGGATCAAGCCACCCTACCCTCTATGGATGGACTCAGTTCCGTTCCCTGCAAAATTCAAACAACCTACTCTCCAGACATATACGGGGAAAGGTTCAGCCAGACAGCATGTCATCCACTTCAAGATCCAGATGGGAGCTATTGCGGATCAAGATGCCCTCAAGATTCGCCTCTTTGCAAGTACCCTAAAAGGTACAGCCTTTGATTGGTACTCCACTCTGCCGGAGAACTCCATCTAGAACTGGGCTATGCTAGAGACACGCTTTCTGACCCACTTCCAAGGTGAGGACCATCTTGTTACTATGGCTCAGCTCTGCAGCCTAAAACAAGGAGAGAATGAGTCAACATACGACTTCATTCACAAGTGGAAAGCAATGGCGTACAAATGCTCAGATGTACTGCCACAAGCGTCGCCAATCGACATCTGCCGTAACAATATGAGAGCAAAATTCACTCCATGATCATTGGCAACAAATCAAAGAACCTGGGAGAACTCCTCGAATCTTCCATGGAAGCTGAAATGGTGATCAAAGACCTCAACAGTCAGAAATCATCAAAGAAAGAGCCGACTGCTGTTACAACCTCAAAACCAAAGAAAAAGGAGGTTCTCAATGTGCAGATTAAGTAAACTCCTCAGCCACCAAAGAAAGCTGAAAACAAAGCTACAGGTAAAAGGCCTGAACTCTCCGATGCCTTCAAAGAACGTGTAGAAAAGAAATATCCGTTCGATGAAGATGTTGAAGAAATATTTGAGGCTCTCCTAGCAAATGGCAAACTCACTTTGCCGAAGCCCAAAAGACCGGGAGATGTTGGCAAAACCAATGATCCCCGATACCGTCCATACCATCATATGATCTCACATCCTCTCAATCAATGCTTCGTTGTGAGAGAGAAGACCAATGAGATGTGGAAAAACGGAGTCATAACTTTCGACAAAAACTACGACTCCACTTCTGTCAACATGGTGTCATGTGGGCAAACTTCAAAGTCACCGAAGAAGAAGACCACTACTTCATTCAAGGTGATTAAAATGGCTCAAGCATCTCAAGAGTTGGTTCCTTATCCAACACCAGATGGACAACCTATATGGGTGCATCCGATCTCTTAGAAGATGAAAATTGGGAGATCGTCAAAATAAAGCCGACCTCTCAGAAGCGAAGGCAAGCCAAGAGACAACTCCGCAAGCTCAAACAGCAGCAGAAGTCTCAACCAAAACAAGAAGTCCCTGAAAAGGCAGAAACCTCTTCCACTTCTTCACTAGGGGCGACGGAAGGATCCCTTCCCAAAACTTCAAAGGCTGTAAGAAAATTCACCCTTGATGATTTCATGCCACCTCTACACAAAACTAAAACTGCGCAAGGGGCATCATAATCCTGCAACTCGGTAGTTGGATTCTCCGTGGATGGATATGAATCCAATGACACTGCCAGTGATATCGATGAGTGGGAAGAATCCATTGAAACAGGAGAATACCTCTTTGACGAGGAATAGATTCCCGAATCTCATCTTATGCCAGTAATCTGGTATAACCCATTGCAGCCGCAAGGATCCCGGTCTGATGATGAAGAAGACCAGGACGCTGTTCAAGAAAATGTTGTTGATCCCTCACCAGTAAATGCTCCAGTGGAACCCAACATTGGTGAACCACAAGGAGCAGATGACGAAGAAGATTTGGCTTCCGTGCCTGATCTTGAAGAATATGCAAGAATCTTGCAACATCTTGCCATAGAGCAGTTCCAGGATCGTATCAATAATCTTCGTCATGATCCAGAACCAGAAGTCCCTGAAAATCAACGGGAACTTTATCCCTCAACCCCTGAAAATGGAGAAAACAGTTGGATTGATGATCCTCTTACATCTGAGGATGAGTACGATTCCCAACAGTTTACACTGGGGGCATCTCCTGTCAAGATAACCTGTAATGCGATAGCTCAAGATGACAATGCCTCTGAAGCTTCCGAAGACACGTACTCCCCAACCGGTAGTGCATCTTCCGAAGCTACATCCTCTCAGGTGACTTCCACTGAGATATCATCCTCTCAGCCCTCGTCTCCTAAAGCTGTGACATCAGAGCTCAAGCCTCTCCCGGTCGATCATACTCCCGCCAATGAAATTTTCTTCAATGAAAATCCAGTTGATTGGTCTCAGATACCCGATCTCACAAACGATGTCTAGACTAATGCAGAAAGGTTGTCGGATGCTGTTCAGGACTTGTTCCCGGAAATTGCTTCGTGCAACACAATTACTGAAGACGCCAATGCTATTACAGAAACATCTTCAGCAAATGACAAGGATCAACCCCTTGATCCTGAGTGTGATCTTCCAAAAGAAGATCCTTCTCTAGAGGCTCTTGAAGTTGGTAGAGGTACCCGTTCTGGCCGGGACTACCACAAGAATTACAATCAACCCTCTTCTTCTTATGTAAATCCTTCGGGAAAACAAGTTGTAAGCGCCCCAAGTGGCAATAATAATGAAAATGCAGGCCCGAAGGAGGCTTTCAAGTACGACTTGATCGAGCACTTCAAACACATACCTGCACGTCTGCACATCCTCGACTTATTACGAATGTCTCCACAAACTCGTGATAGTCTCATTTCAGAATTACAAAGGCTGAATGCGGATGTTGACAAGCACGCCCCACAAGTCCTACAAATTGAAATGGATTACAGGGTCAAAAAATCAAATATTCCCCCAAAGGGAGAAAAGAAGAAAACTGAGGGATCAAGCAATGAATGCCTCTCGATACAAAAGGCAGCAAGTGCAACAATTGCCTTCGACAAGGATGACCACCTGCTAGGCGAGACAAAGCACAACCGACCCTTGTACTTTACGGGGTACGTCAAAGAAATGCCAGTACACAGAGTTCAGATCGATCTAGGTTCTGCACTCAACCTCATTTCTACTTCAGCACTCGAAGAGCTGGGCATCCCACCTAGCAAGTTGAGCCACACATCTGTATCCATCTTCGGATATGACGGTAGTACTCAAAGGCCTATCAACAAAATCAGGTTCAAATTGCAAATCGGTGACCTTATTTCTGAAGTCACTGTATATGCAATAAGGACCCCTTCATGCTACAATATACTCCTTGGACGCCCCTGGATACATGACAACGGTGTCGTCCCTTCCACTCTACATCAATGCATCAAGTTCGTTGGCAACGATGGCTTGATACATCGAGTGTTTGCAGAAAAAAAGCCCTTCAAAGGCAAGGATGTCCATTTTGCAGATGCTCAAATGTATAAAGATGGAAAAGAAGAACAGGAGGAAAAAACAATTCACTTTGCCGACAGTCTCCAGAAAGATAAAGGCAAGGCTCATCGGCAAACACTGGAGGTAAACAAACCCTCCACCAAACTCGAAATAAGCGGTCAAGCTCGCTTCGTCGTCTCCTTCAAATCTCCAAAGCCTTTGGTAATCACTACCAAAGCAAACAAGAAAAAACAAAAGACTAGGGGCAAGTTCACTGTCTCCTTTGTGTCTATTATGCATGACACAGACTCGGAGTCAGAGTCAGAAGAAGACACATCTTCAAGCCAAGCTGATACTCAGCAATATCAGCCTGCTCTCACTCCATTTGAGACAGTTGCCGACATAGAAGATCCTACGTTTGCTTCCTTTGTTATTCCGGCAACTTCACCAAAAGAGAAAGCAATCTTCTTCCATAGATCGGGAGCATCTCCACTGAACTCTCTGCTTGAACCTTCTCAAAATGAAGGTATGCCTCAGTTATCCCTGTATAGTCCGATGGCACAAGCTATCATGAAGAAAATGGGCTACGACGCTCAAAATCAGACTGGTTTGGGAGGTTGCCGTGGTATTCTCACACCATTGGAACCCACCCTGACCAAAAGTCAACCAGAAGATTGGAAAATCCACCTTCATAAAGGCAAGTCTTCATATGGGTTGGGATATAATCCTACCACTCCTATGAGACAGTTGACACGATGGCTGCAAAGTCGCTTTACCGACCAAGCCTTAACATCTCATGAAGACATTGATATCCCTGGATATCTCTTTGAGGAGTCACTCATCAAGAATCTAGAAAGCTCTTCCAATTGGTATAATTTCTCTGATAATAAAGAGGAATTACCCGATGACACAGACGGGCGGTTTTCTGACCCATAAGAACCATCGTCTCCAAAAGAAGTACCCCACTTCAACCCAGATCCAGCAAATGATTGGGACCATCTCATTGCATGTCTTGAGAAGGATACTGATCAAGAAGATCCATTGACAGAAACAGAGCCTCAGTCTGAAAATGCCTCTGGCACTCCAGAAGGTCTTGTTGAGTTGGAAGCCTCCGAAAATATTGTGGAGGAACCACCTTCAAACCTTCCGACAGAAGACCCTGTTCAAAAGATAAACTTGGGAACACCTGATAACCCACGTCCTGTATTCATAAGCAAGAATATAAAGGATGATGAGTTACCCGAGTATATCTGTTTTCTTCGTGAGTTCGTTGATTGCTTTGCATGGTCTTATGCTGAAATGCCTGGCTTAGATCCCAAAGTAACAGTCCACAAGCTCAACTTGTAAGAAGAAATCAAGCCTGTAAAAAAAGGCCAAAGAAGATTCCGTCCGACGTGATGGACAAAATTGAACAAGAAGTTCAGAAACTAAAAAACGTTGGCTTCATCCGCGAAGAACAGCATCCTGAATGGCTAACCGCCAACAGCGTCCCTGTGACAAAGAAAAATGGGCAGATAAGGGTCTGTATCGACTACAGAGACCTGAATAATGCATGCCCTAAAGATGAGTTCCTGCTCCCCATACCAGAGGTTATGATTGACAACACCTACGTGTTCGAGCGAATGACATTAATGGATGGATTCTCTGGCTACAATCAGATAAACATGCATCCTGAAGACAAAAGGCATACATCATTTCGGACTCCATTTGGCGTGTATTGCTACACTATCATGCCATTTGGTCTGAAAATGCAGGTGCAACATATCAGAGGGCTATGATGAAAATATTCCAAGATATGCAGCACAAGACGGTCGAATGCTATGTTGACGACCTCGCCATCAAAAGCAGAAGAAAGGAAGACCATCTCAACGATCTCCGAGAAGTCTTCCTCCGACTTTGCAAACACAAGTTACGGATGAATCCACTAAAGTGCTTATTCGGTGTCTCATCGGGTAAGTTTCTCGGATTCATAGTACGGAAAGCTGGAATAGAACTTGACCCCACCAAAGTCAAGGCTATCCTGGAAATGCCATCTCCCAAAACCCTAAGAGAATTAAAAGGGCTTCAAGGGAGGTTGGCCTACATTCGACGGTTCATCTCCAATCTGTCAGGGAAGTGTTGTCCATTCTCTCGCTTGATGAAGAAAGGCGTAAACTTTGTCTGGGATGCTGAATATGAAAATGCATTTCAAGACATCAAAGCATACCTCACCAAACCTCTAGTGCTGGCTGCCCCCACAACTGGAAAACTATTCATCTTGTACACAAGAGCTCTAGACCACTCTTTAGGTGCTTTGCTCGCACAAGAAAACGACGACGGAAAAGAAGCTTCTCTATATTACCTTAGCCGCATGTTGGTAGGTGCAGAGCATCGCTACTCCCCAGTCGAAAAAGAATGCCTTGCAGTGATGTTTGCCATACAAAAGCTACGTCACTACCTGCTGTCCAATACAGTTTACTTGATTTCAAGGATCAACCTCCTAAAGGTCCTTGTCACAAAAGCAGGTTCTCTCAATGCCCGACTGGCAAAACGGTCCATCCTTTTATCACAGTTTGATATTAGGTATGTACCACAAAAAACAATCAAAGGCCAACCTCTAACAGACTTCCTCGCAGAGCACCCATTGCCTAGCGATCAAAACAATCAAACTTTGCCTTGAAGTGGTGTGTGATCCCTCTCACTACCATAAAAGTCCCCCGGAAACTCAGAAGGCTATTTAAAAAAAAAAAAAAAGAAAGCTCAAGACTCTTGTTTTAGCCGGAATCTCTCCTCCAAGTTTCTCTTCGAGGCACACCGACTCCAAAAAAGCTACTCGTCGCTGTACCTCGAGGGGGCATTTGTTGACACCAAAAAAGTCACTATGTCTCTTTAACATCAAGAAGCCTCGTGAAGCTGCATCCTGCTACAAAACAGGCAAAGCTACTTCAAGCATCAGATCTTGTCAGAATCAGACAAAAACTGCAAGATCCTTCAAGGCAGCCAAAAGAGGGGTACACCTGAGGTTTCAGGCCATTCCGACATCGTTTGGCCTAACTTCACTACTCCGACAGCTAAATAAGCGCTCCAGGCGGCGACATCATCGAAGACACTAAAACTTCGATCAAAGCCTATGGATGACTCCAGAATGTCTCCAAAGGGCTCCATGCCAAATTTCAAGTCAAACCGACAACGTTTGACTTTCCATCAACGCTCGAGCAGCAAAATCAAACCTCCCGCGGTGGGAACCACCGAAGCCATCCCTCATCAAACCAAGTACATGAGTGGCTTCAACATGCTTCCAAAAGGCTGCAAGTCAAATTTCAGGTCATTCCGACAACGTTTGACCAGGTTTCGATGCTCCGAAAGAAAATCAAGCCTACCGGCGGCGGAGCAACCCGGGACCATGACATCCAAAACGGAGCTCATGGGTCGTCTCAAAATGACTCCAATAGGCTCCCCGTCAAATTTCAGGTCAATCGAACATCGTTTGACCACATATCGAAGCTCGGCATTTTCCCCGCGGCAAAATCAAGTCAAGCATCGATGGGACCCCAAATGGCTTCAAAACTCAAATAAAAGCCCATGGTTGGTCCTATCCACTGCTCAAGAAGCTTCACCTAAATTATCAGGTCATTCCGACATCGTCTGACCTAGTTTCGACTCTTGACGGAAAATCGGCTACAAAGTCTTCGGCTTTCCCGAAAAAATGGGAAACTTTGTGTTCCGATTTTGCACGGGTTCTCGTCAAGTTTTCTCCGAGAAAATCAAGTCAATAATTGAGGAAAAATGACAAGAAAAATACAGAAGAAAGAAGGAACAAAAAAGACGGAAAATCGGCTGAAAAAGAAGCTCGGCGACCAAAGGGGAAAAACCCTAAGGTCGCCGGCGACCTTGGCCCAGGGTCGCCGGATTTTGCACCAAATGCCCTGTTTTTCGATCTTTTTCGCGTTTCGAGCATTCCTGCCTCTGTGATTTTCTGAAAATCCAATGTTTGATGCTTGAAAATGACTGATCTTCACCGACATCTCGGATCCACCGTCAAAAGCATGAAATCATCACTGATCGCCCCAAGATCGCCAACCGGCTGACCAAGAAAGTATATTTTCTGTCCGACCGATCGTGAAATCGACAAGACAGATGTCACCGGCCCACCAACATCAATCAATGTCTGAAATTGCATCGCAATCCGACATCAAACAATGTGTGGATCCACCTATGATGATCACAAGAAGAATCTTAAAAGACGCGGCGCGGCCCGCGACTCTTCCCATGCCTTGGCGACCACTTAATGACGTTAATTGACCCGTTTATGACAACTTAATACGGTCATTAACTCATTATTTTGGACGGCCCAATCAAATTCAAGCATTTGGGAGTTACAAATCCAAACAATCATGGCATTTAACTCATGAAACTCCTATCATCATGAAGCTTAAAGGGAATTAAATGCCCACTACCTTCATCGGCCAATCACAAGCCATGAAAAAGGAGTTACAAAATCAACTTGTAACTCCTCATCAATTCTCTCATCATGGCTATTAATGCCCATAATCACCTCATGGCTACCAAAAGCTTATAAAAGGAGGTGGGTTCCAAGAATAATGAAATGGATCCCAAGTGCAATCCCAAGCTCTGAAAACCCAGAAAATTCAAGAGAGAGACGAAGTCCTGCCACTTTGCTCCCAGAAGCACCACAAGGTGATCAGCATCCCTTGGGGGGCCACCCCCCCAAGGTCTCCTCCTTCTCCAACATGGCCGAAACGCGGCTTTTCAGCCCGTTTACTTGGTTTTTTATTGGATACAGGACCTCCTCTTGGTCCTTGTTCTTTAAAAAACCGGGGTTAGGAGCCAAGCCGAAGAATCGAAGCATCAACCGTTCTCATTTGAAGGACGATGGCGAAGTCCATACATGACTTGCGACCATCGATCTCAACGTGTCTCCACAATCTCCTGAGAAGTTAGAACCCTTTTCTTACTTTTCTATTGTAGTTTGTATTTCTTAAAGAGACAAAAGAAATAATAATTCTTGTCTTTCATATTTGATGAGTTTTGTAAAATCGCCTTTCACGGAAAAATCGCCTTTCACGGTAAACAAACAAAAAAACGCCTCCTACAGCATTCTAAAAAAAAACAAACTTGTCTTTTTTCTTAATATTTATGCAATTTGAAAAGTTAGAAAAAAGGATTGATTTCCTTTCTACTTGTGAAGGTGAATCTCCGGATTATCACCATTCCAAATTCCAAGTAGAAAGTAAATCTGGCATACCCGTACAAAAATGTTGATACCCGCGTTTTCCTTCCTCCGCCGAGACCCAGGTCAGCCCCCAGGGTACTGAAGGAGAGGACGGGAATTCCGAGGGTCCATCAGTCACGGACCTTACAACTCTCACCTCTAAAAAGAACATTTGGTCCCCCAAATGCCTAAACATACCTCATCAGGAAAGAGATAAGGATACGCCTTCTGCATCTGGTCCTTCAGCTCCCACGTAGTTTCCTCCACACTATGATGCTCCCATTGTACCTTGACCCACTGGATGGTCTTGGTACGCAGTACTATCTCCTTGGTATCAATGATCTATGCCGGCCGCTCCACATAAGTTACATCTGCCTGTAGCTGAAGTGGCTTGTACTGCAACACGTGAGTGGGGTCTGGAATATACTTCTGAAGCATTGAGACATGGAAAATGTCGTGCACACCAGCTAACTCTGGCGGTAGTACCAAACGATAGGCCACGTCTCCAATCCTGCTCTTGATCTCAAATGGTCCTACAAACCTCTTGGCAAGCTTCCCTTTCTGCCCGAATCGAACAACACCTCGAATCGGAGAGACTTTAAAAAACACCATATCCCCCACTTGGAATTCTAAAAGTCTTCGACGCTTGTCTACATAACTCTTTTGACGATCCCGAGACTCCTTCAATCTCATCCGAATAACCCTGACTTTTTCACTGGAATCAATAATCTCTGAGGAGCCATGAAAACTCTGAACCCCGACTTCCTCCCAACATGCCGGAGTTCTGCATCTCTATCCGCACAGTGCCTCAAATGGTGCCATACCAATACTTGAATGATAGCTATTATTGTAGGCAAACTCACACAGAGGCAAACTTTCATTCCAACTTTCCTTGAAATCCAAAACACACGCTCTGAGAAGATCTTCCAAAGTCTGAATGGTATGCTCTGACTGTCCATCTGTTTGAGGGTGGTAAGCTGTACTAAACTTCAACTGAGTACCCATAGATGACTGAAAAGTAGACCAAAACCGAGAAACAAACTTAGTGTCTCGATCGGATACTATGGACTTAGGCACTCCATGCAACTTGACTATATTGTCCCTGTACATTTTAGTCATCTTATCCATAAACTGACCAATCTTAAATGGTAGGAAATGTGCTGACTTAGCCAATCTATCCACAATCACCCAAATAGCATCATTGCCCTTCATGGTATTTGGCGACCCTGACACAAAATCCATAGTGATATGCTCCCGTTTCCACTGTGGAATCTCTAACGGGTGAAGCAAACCAGGAGGCTTCTTGTGTTCTGCTTTGATATGTTGGCAAGTCATATACTTAGAAACGAATTCTGCAATTTCTTTCTTCATTTTCACCCACCAATATTGATTCTTCAAATTCTGATACATCTTGGTGCTCCCCGGGTGAATAGAGTATCTGGTGTGGTGCGCAACAGTCATCAGCTCTGACTTGATATCTTGAACATCTGGCACAGACAACCTATCCTTGCAATATAGTACTCCATCAATCAATCTGAACTCTGGCTTGTCATTAACATGCTCAATGATTCTCTGCAGCTCTGGATCATCCTTTTGGGCTACCTTGATCCTGTTAACTATCTCTGGCTCCCAAACTCCCATAGTAGCAATTAAGACTTTCTCATTGACTGGCCATACTTCCACATCCATATCTCTAAACTTCTTCATCCATCTCCATTCAGGCATTACACATCCACTTAATGCTGCCTTCCTACTAAGAGCATCTGTTACCACATTCACCTTCCCAGGATGGTACTTGATCGGGAAATCATAATCCTTTATATACTCCTTCCATCTCCACTATCTGTTATTCAAATCACCCTGTGTAAATAGGTATTGCAGGTTCTTGTGATCTGTATGCACCTCAAATCTTTCTCCATACAAATAATGCCTCTATAATTTCAAAGCAAAAACCACTGTTGCTAGCTCCAAGTCATGCGTGGCATACTTCTTCTCATGATCCTTCAATTGTCTCGATCCATAGACCATCGCGTTGTCATTCTGCATGAGAACACAATCCAAACCAATCCTTGAAGCATCTGTGTAAACCACAAATCCTCCACTTCCTGAGGGTAAAGCAAGTATGGGTGTTGTAGTTAACCGAGTCTTCAACTCTTGGAAACTCTTCTCACATTCTTCTGTCTATACAAACAGAATGTCTTTTCTCATCAACTTAGTGAGTGGAGCTGCTATGGTAGAAAACCCTTTCACAAACCTCCTCTAGTAACCTACAAGTCCAAGAAAATTGCAAACCTCCGCTACATTCCGTGGACTACTCCAATTAACAACTGCTGCTATCTTCTTGGGATCAACTGTCAGTCCATCCTTAGAAATAATGTGGCCCAAAAATGCTACTTGGTCCAACCAAAACTCACATTTGCTTAACTTAGCATACAATTGGTTATCCTTCAAAAGCTGTAAAGATGTTCGCAAGTAATGCGCATGCTCCTCTTTAGTCTTCGAATATACCAACACATCATCTATGAAGATGACCACAAACTGATCCAGGAAATCAGTTGATTCCAACACATCATCTATGAAGACGACCACAAACTCGTGGTCCTAGGCCACAACACCGATTTCAGCATAGACCTCTAGCACCACCCAGATTCTATGAAGACGACCACAAACTACACCTCCCCTGTCAGTCCATCCTTGCTGAAATCATTGTTGTGGTATTGTGGTGATGTTTAGCATTAAATGGTGGTGGGGATTGTCTTATTATCATGATGTTATTGATGATAAATTATAAGATTCGATCATGAATCATGGATGAATGATGGATGGATGGCAATTAGCTATTCGTCATGGTTGTTTGTTTAGACTGGAGATTATGATTGCGGAGGGAAGTTTTATGTCTCTTAATTAATTCTTCTCCTTCCCCTTTTATTTTATTTTATTTTACTTTTTTTAATGCCATGTCCCCTTTTTTTTTTTTGGGGTGAGAGGCGCAAGATTGTTTTAGGTGGGTCCTTCTTTGGAAGTGACCCCACCACGTGATGAGGCTGGGCCATTCAGTGCCCAGCCTTGGGCGCCTTTGATTACACGTGTTGGGGGTTTCCCCCCTTTTTTTTTTCTTTCTTCCTCTCTTTCTTTTTCTTTCGTTTCTTTCATTCCTGCTCTTGCTTCAGGTGAGGCGCAGGGGAGAGTGAAGAACAGGGCACCGCCGATTGAACAGAGAAGAGGAAAAGAGCAGCAACGCGTAGACCTTCTGGAGCTCAGGTAAGTAGATCCTGATCCTCTCTTTCCATCTCCATTCTTTCCTTTCTCTTCCCTTTCTATTCTTTTCTAGTTTTTATTTTTTTATTTTTTTTGAATGCTGCTGTGGTTTCAGGTGAAGACCGAGTGTGAAATCAGGGGAGGAGCAGGGAGGAGCAAGGAGGAGAGGAAGGGGGAGCTCAGCCTTGGCCCAGGCATGTGGATCTCATCTTCTTCTTCTTTCTTTTTCTTCTTTCTCTACTTTTTTTTTTATTTTTTGGCGCCTGCTGCTACCGTTTGCAGGTGAAAACCGAGTGAAGGAGCAGCAGAGGTGAGGAGGAAGAGTAGGGAGGAGAAGAGGGAGGAGAGAAAAGGGACGATCGCCCCTGGCCCAGGTATGTGGGTCTCGTCTCATCTCCTTCTTCTTTCTTCTTCTTCTTTCTCTATTCTTCATTTTTTTTTTAGACTCTGCTGTTGCTGCTTGTTGGTGGAGAACGACTGGGTTGCAGGCAGAGTGAAGGGAGGCACAGGGAGAAGAGAAAGGGAGAGTTTGCCCCTTGGGCGGCCCAGGTACGTGGGCCCCACCTTCTTGACTGTCTTTGATGATGCACAAAATAACTTCGCACACCACCGATCAGTTAATAGGTAATTAATGCGGAGAAAGAGAGATTTATAGTGGTTCGGTCAGTGTGACCTACGTCCACTTCGGAAAGGCAGAGGTCGCTTAGGTATTTTATTATCTCAAATGTGCAGGGAGAGCAGAGAGTACAAGCTTTGAGAGGGAGAGGAGAGTTGTGCTCAAGTGTTTTCTCATCCCCCCAGTGTGCTGGTGGGGCTTACAATTTATAGTCGCTCCCTAACAGATTGGGGCGACTTATTAGTAAGCAGTTGGCTACTCTGTTATATCTGGCGAGCTCTTCTCAACGTGCGAGCCAGCTACGTGCTCTCCATGAGATTCGGTCAAAGGATGAGGTGGGGTGCTGACCATTTCCAAGGCGGTGAGGGTGAGGCTCCCGGATGCTCTCTTGATGACGAGGCCAGGCCTACGGACTAGGCCTGGACCTTATTGGCTAACCGGGTCTTGTAACATGAGTTGGGCCTTTAGGCTTGGCCCATCAGTCTTCTTGTCTCTCTTTTTTTTTAATCTTTTCTCTATTATTATTATTATTGTTATTATTTTTCTTTTGAGAATTTTTTGCTGCATTTCAGGTGGAGGTCGTGCAGCTTGCAGGGAGAGTGAATAGAGGAGAAACAAAGGGAGAGGAGGAGGGGGAAAGGAACAGTGCCGAGTTCCATTCAACGTCTAGGTATGTGGACTCTGTTTTCCTTCCCTTCTTTCATTTTTCTTATTTTTTTTTCATTTATTTTTATAGCTACTGCTGTTTGTAGGTGAGGGACGAGTGGGCTGAGGAGAAAAAGGAGGAGAGATAAGGCCAGGTATGTGGGTTGTTTTTTTTTTTTTATCTCTCTTCTTGTCTGTACTTTTTTTTTTTTGGTACGCTGGTTGCAGAATGGGGTTTTGGGCTCGGTTTTGGCCTTGGGCAGCCCATGAAAATGGTGGATTTTGAAGGGGTGGAGTTGTCTCATCTGTGATGTTGGCAATCTCAGTCCTTTGATTCAAGTTTGAAAGATTGCACAGTGAGAGTTTCATGGCTACATCGGTTCAGTAGAATGTTCACAGCCACTGTGACTGATTGGGATTGATGAAATGGTGGGAATGGCCATGACCCCCCACCCCCTTTATTGTTTTTGTGTTCAGATTGGCATGAGGGGAATTATTTGACTATGATTTGATCATAGATATTGGGGTGCCTCTTGGACATCTCGGGGGTGTCCTGGGGGGTGCCTCTATGCATTTTCCCTCTCTCTTTTTCTTTTTGTTTGTTTGTTTGACTGTAGGATGAGGGTTTTATGTGATTGGGTGAGGCCTGAAAAGATCTGTTGGTGGGGCCAAACCCATTGGTTGTCTCGGTCAATTGGGATGAAGTAGGGTGATGTTAGTGACTGATACATCATTGTGATGGGCCCGGCTTTTGTTTTCCACTCTCACCTCCGCCCGTCTGGGGCCTACCGAGAGGCCGGCGGAGTGGAAAGAAGCGGGCATCAACATTTTTATACTGATTTGTCAAATTTTCTATTCTACTTGGAATTTAGAAATGGTGATCCGGAGATCCACCTTCACAAGTAGAAAGGAAATCAATCTTTTTTCTAACTTTCCACTGCACGTAGATTTAATAAAAGAGACAAGATTTTGAATGCTGTAGGAGACGATTTTCTCTTTGGTTACCGTGAAAGGCGATGTACAAATCTCATCAATAATGAAAGACAAGAATTGTGATTTTTTTGTCTCTTTGGAAAAATACAAAATACAATAGAAAAGTAAGAAAATGAATCTAACTTCTCAGGAGATTGTGGGGACTCGTTCAAATCGACGGTCACAAGTCATGTATGGACTTTGCCATCATCCTTTAGATGGAAACATATGATGCTTTGATTTCTTTGGCTTGGCTTTGACATCGGATTTTTAGAGGATAAACCAAAGGGAGGTCCTATATCCAATAAAAAAACAAGTAGACGGGCTAAAAAGCCACGTCTAGGCCATGTTGGATAGAAAGAGAGGGTCTTGGGGGGGGGGGGGGGGGGGGGTGTGTGTGGCCCCCCAAGGGATTTCAATCAGCTTTTGGTGTTGCAGCAGAGTTTCTTCAGATTTTTTAGCTCTCTTTGTGTCTGTGTAGCCCTCTGTGTGTGTATGGCTCTTGGATTTCTCTTGGATCCTGGATTTCTTGGAATGACCCCCTTTTTATATGCCTTTGGTAGCCATGAGGTGGTTTATGAGCATTGACGGAATTGATGCTCCATGATAGAGAGGAGTTACAAGTTCTTAATTTCATGATTTTGTAACTCCTTTTTATTGGCTTTTGATCGGCCGATGGAGAATGATGGGCATTTAATCGCCTTTAATCTCCATGATGAGAGGAGTTTAATCTCCATGATGGGCATTTAATCGGCTTTGATTTGTAACTCCTCTTTCCTTGCTTCTGATTGGGCCGTCCAAAATAATGGGTTAATGACCGCATTAAGTCGTCATAAAACGAGTCAATTAACAGTATTAAGTGGTCGCCAGGGCATTTGAAGAGTCGCGGGCCGTACCGCGTCTTTTGGAATTCTTCTTGCGATGATCGCCGATGGATCGACATGTTGTTTGATGTCGGATAGCGATGCAACTTCAGACATTGATTGATACCAGTGGGCCGGTACCATCTATCCTGTCGATTTCTCGATCGATCGGGCAAAAAGTGTGCTTTCTTGGTCAGTCGGTTGGCGATCATGGAGCGATCAATGATGATTTCATGCTTTTGACGGCGGATCCGAGATATTGGCGAATATCAGCTAATTTCGAGCCTCAAGAATCAGATTTTTGAAAAATCACAGGTACTGGAATTCCCGAAATGTGAAAAGGGTCGGAAAACGACCCTTTCGACGGAAATCCGGTGACCCGGATTTCCAAGGTCGCCGGCGACCATGGGGATTTTTTCCTCTTTTTGTCTCTGTTTTTCGGCCATTTCTCGATCTTTTTCGATCCTTTCTTCTCCTGTATTTTTCTTGACATTTTTCCTCATTTATTGACTTGATTCTCCTAAAGAAAACTTGACAAGAAACCATGCGAATCGGAGCACAAAGTTTCCTATTTTCTGGAAAGGCCGAAGACTTTATTGCCGATTTTCCATTAGTAGGTCAAAACTAGGTCAAATGATGTCGGAATGACCTAAAATTAGAGGTGAAGCCTGCTGAGCAGTATATAGGACCAACCATGGGCTTTTGTTTGAGTTTTGAAGCCGTGTGGGGTCCCCTCTCCAGTAGACTTGATTTTGTTACGAGGAAGATGCCGCGCTTTGATGTGTGGTCAACCGATGTCCGATTGACTTGAAATTTGACAAGGAGCCTAGCTCTTATTTGGATGTCATGGTCCCGGGAAGCTCCGCCACCGGGAGGCTTGATTTTGTTTTCAAGCATCAAAGTTGAGTCAAATGTTGTTAGAATGACTTGAAATTTGATGTGTAGCCCTTTGGAAGCAAGTTGAAGCCACCCATGTGCTCTATTTGATGAGTGATGGCCTCGGTGGTTCTTGCACCGAGATGCTTGATTTTACTGCTCGAGGGTTGATGGAGGGTCAAACGTTGTCACTTTGACTTGAAATTTGACACGGAGCCTTTTGGAGGTATTTTGGGACTGTCTGTAGGCTCTGATCGAAGTTTTGATGTCTTCAACACTGTCACCGCCAAGGCGCCTGTTCAGCTGCCGGAGGAGTGAAGTTAGGCCAAATGATGCTGGAATGACCTGAAACTTCATGTGTACTCTTCTTTTGGCTTTTTTGAATAATCTTGCAGCTTTTGTTTGATTCTGACAAGATTTGATGCTTGAAGTTGCATTGCCTGTTTGTGGTAGGATGCGGCTTCATGTAGCTTTTTGATGTTGAAGAGGCAAGGTGACGTTTTTGATGTCAACAGATGCCCCCTTGAGGTACAACGACAAGTTGCATAGCTTTTGGAGTCGATGTGCCTCGAAGAGAAATTTGAAGGAGAGCTTTTGACTTGACCAAGAGCCTTAAGCAATTTTTATTTTTTTTGGTAGAGTAGCCTTTTGAGTTTCCAAGGGGATTTTACGGTAGTGAGAGGGATCACGTACCATGTCAAGGTAAAGTTTTGAAAATGACATTTGGATTTGGGCTTTTGGATTTTGGATTTTCCTTTTGACATTGTGAACCTAAAGGCTTTATGTGGCGCATCAGGCGGTTAGGAAGGTTTTTGGTTTTTGACCTTGTTACCTAACAAGCTGTATGTAGCAGGTTAGGGGGTCGGGGTTTGATTTTTGATTTTGACCTTGTGACCTAACAAGTCATATGTGGCAAGCTAGGGGGTTATGATTTGGTTTTTAGTTTTGGCCTTATGACTTAACAAGCTGTATGTGGCGAGTTAGGGGACTAGGGTTTGGTTTTTTGTGGGATGTCAATTTCAAGATTTTGGCTTAATTTGGTTCATGAAGTTGGATGGTTTAGATTTTTGGAAAATCACGAGGCTTGGAATTTTTTTTTTTTTTTTTGTGGTCCAATCAACTCAAAAGAGGCATGGAACCATTTTGTATGCTCTTGGTAAGAGGGATTTTTGATAGGAAGCATCCTTTAGTGCCTAGGTGGTCAAACCTGGCTCATGCGGGCTAACCCATGGGACCTTAAGCTTTAGAGATTGCCTAGATATCATGTGGTGTCATTTTGTAGAGAATATATAAAAATATCTCCTTTAGGTAGAGAATATCTAAAGATATCCTTACTTGGAGAGAATCTCTTAAGTTTCCTTGTTTTTGTGAGAGATTTTCTCAAAGTATCTTTCTTTGGGAGAGAATATCTCACATCCCTTTCTTTTTGGAGAGAATTTCTCAAAGAATTTTCTCTTTAGGAGAGAATATCTCAAATCTCCTTTCTTTTGGGAAAGTTGCTAATTTTTAGCACTTACCTCCTTTCTTTTCTCCTTGTTTTCTCTTTTGGTTTTCTCTCTTTTATAAAAGCAAGGGGAGGTTGGATCTCTTGCTCCTATTGCTTTCTTTTTGCAAAAGTCTTCAAGAGTACTCCAAGATCAAGAACTTCTATTCATCTTCAAAGATTTTCAAGCCTTTTCTTTCGCCTTCTTCATCAATGGCTTTAAGTAAGTCTTCTTTTCCAAGAAAACTCCATTGTAGAAGTTGGATGGTAAAAAAATTCTTCTCTTTTCTTTCCTTCTCTTTTTTTTTCTTTCTCTCTCTGTTTTTTTTTTTTTTGTTTTTGTTCAACACATTTTTCCCTTCTTTTTTTTCACGTGTTTCTTTTTATTTTTTTCACACGGTTTTTTTTTTTTTTTTTTGGGCCGTATAGATAGATCCATACGGACCTGGCCGTATGGCCACGTGGCAATGGGCCACGGCCTGTGGGCCAGCTCCCCCTTTTTTTTTTTGCGTTCTCTCTGTTTTTTTTTTTTTTTTTTTTTGGAAGGTTTCTTTCTCTTTTTTTTTCTCACCATGATAATGCGGTTATGCAAATCAATATGTTCATGCATCATTTTTTTTTTTTTTACATCAAACAAAAGGCTAGGATTTCTAGGTCAAGTCAACATGGATTTTGACTTGGACAAAGTTTGATTCGTTTTGACCAAGTTGGGTTGGAATTGGTCATGTTTTGGTCAAGGGTTTCCTAGCATCTAATGCATGACAACTTTTTCTTCTATGCATGATTTTTTAAATGTTGGATTGGGAACATGATAATGCATACCTGATGGCCATTTCCAAGTTTTGGGATTTGGAGCTCGCTGCAATGTTGAGCCCTTTCCTAGTCTTGCGGGGTCTTTGAGGAGCTTTGCAAGTTTTGGAGTTTGTAGCTCGTAATAATGTTGAGCCCTTTCCATGCTTTCGGAGATTTGAGAAGACTGGCTTGATCTTGCAACAATGTTTGAGTTCGAGTCTTCTTTGAGAATCCTCCATTGACTTTGAGCTCGTAGTGATGTTGAGCACGTCTTCAAGCTTCTTATCTTTTTCGAGGTGTTTCCCTTTTCTTCAGAATTGCCTCAGAACCATGCTAAAATCTCGTTAGAATTTTTTAGCAAAATTCTGTCATTTCGATGATTGATTTTTTTTTTCGTTCTTTGCATGTAGTTCCTCCAGAATGAACAAGGATAAGGGGCCTGTTACTGACGCACCTCGCCGGTCTGCTAGATCTTCTAATGTGGCCGTACAACAAGCATGAGAGAAGGTCTGGTATGTCAAGAGGAACTTGGAAGAGTGTGACTCTCTCAACCGTGATGAGATGAGACAGTGATTAATCGCTCTCAAGGATGAGAATTTTACAAGATTGTGGTAAGCAGTCTTCCTTGGGTCACGGACGATCAGAGCATTGTGTCCAAGCCTACCTTCTTCTTTGGTGATGCAGTTCCTGATGACTTGACATACCAAAGAAGATGTTTTTAGTTCTCTTACATGGCAGATGGTGAGGAGAGAACTATTTCTACCCGGTCGACCTTCGATCGGACTATCTCGATCACGAGCCTTTCTCCCACACGCCCTAAGAGAAAAGATCCTCCAAGCTAGGTGAAGAGGACAAATGTGATCAAGATTGGGGTTTTTGATGGCGGTCCTTCCGGATATGCAGAGAGGTCGACTGTACGTATGGACATGTTGATGCCGGCCAGCGGCCACCGATGTTCTGATCATCCGTCGGTCGATTTGAAACCGGTGAACCTTGGCATTTTTCAGGGCGACGGCAGCAATTGAGTGAAGCCTTTTCGACTTCGTGACCGTTTCAGTGTTGACTCAAGCTGGGAATCATGGACCGATCACACCCTACAGGTTGGTGGGTCCATTTTGAAGGAGGCCGAGATCTTTGACACGGTTCGTGCTTTTCGGCAAATCGTGGTTTTCTCCGATGAAGCCTTCATGGCCAAGCTAGAGTCCTTCCTTCCACAAACCAACACCTTCATTGTTACGAATGGTGAGATTGGTTTTTCTTTGAAGGAATTGAGTGCCATCATCGGGCTGCCTATCCTTAGCAAACTCTATGAGGAGTTCATGCCTATTGACAGCATTCTTGAGGAGCAGTCTGAGGAGTTTAGGATTTTGTACTTTCAGCTCGTCGCCTTCTATTATTTTTTTAAGGAGAAGAAGGGCTCGAAAGTTAGATGTAGCAGTAAGAAGAGTTGTAGCTTTAACTTCTTTGATAATGGGGAGCCTGCTGATAGTATGGCCTAAGATGCTAGGGCTAAAAACCTTGGTTTGAAAAAGATCTCCGTCATGCGAGAAACTTTGAAGAAATTCTACGCAAGCACATATGCCATTTATTCTGACGTTGCACTGCGGAGAGATCTCGCTGTTTACCTCACTTATTGGCTGGGTGAGGTTGTTTTTGCTGGAGGAGATGGAACACACATTAGGCCACATTGTATTTTTCCAGCTTGTCAGATGGCATTCGGAGAGCGGCTGGCTTTGGTGCCTTCTTTTTACTCCTATTTGTGCACCGAACTGCAGGCTGCCGTTTTTTTGGTTCAGCTTGGGCTCCCTATGAACAGGGTATTTTCAGCCTATATATTTTTATTCGTGGTATGTGTACCACTATCCCGACTTCCATCGATTGGGAGTTGCACATGATGATGACCCTTTTATTATTCGATTGGCTAGAGGGACAACCGTCTCTGAATCGCTTTTGTTTGCCCATTTGAGGATCCGACAGTTCAGGGACGTTGGGATTGGACAGTCTTCAGTGAAGCTTTCTCCGGATTTGCAAAAAAAGGCTTTTGATTTTGGTGTCTCTCGTGATTCCACTAGGGCGGGGTCGGGAAGACATTATTCTCTGACAAACGCAGAAAAGAGGTGGCTTTTCAACATACTTGTTGGTACGATGGTGTACCGTAGACATCTTTTCATCGACATCCAGCCATATGTCCCTTTGCGTTTTTCGTTGCAGTTGGGCTTCTCTCAAGGTGTTGTTAGAGTGCCTTCGAGCATGGTGAAGCTTTTTGGAGGTTTGCCAGACTGGAGGAATGCATGGGCTTTTTACAGTGCAAAGGACACTACCGCCATGATTTCCTATCCTGAGTTGCCCACTTTCTGAACTACTGGCTTTACAAAATGGTTTGTGGAAAGCTTTTCTGTGTATCGGGGGCTTTCCAAGAAAGATCTCAATGTCAAGCAATCTCTTGGGAGGGGTCTTGGCTTTCCTTTTTGGAGAGAAGCAGAAGATAGGCTTTCTCGGTGAACACGACGTCATTAGATCAGGAGCTGTACAAGAGATACTTGGTGAGGTCTTGAAATAGCTAGAGGAGGAGGAGGCCGAGATTGATGCTTGGATGTAACCGGAACGAACAAAGGCTTCCATGGAGTCCAATAGGAAAAGCAGACCATCCGGTGAGGAGTCAAGTGAAAGTCCTGGCTATGGTAATGGGGCGGGTACTTCAAGCAAACTGATCCATAGAAGCAAGAGGAAGAGAGGGCAGCTCCGTAATAAGAAACAACACGAAGACTCTCTTGATCCGGAAATCCCTCTCACCATTGCTGAAGAGGTGTCCGAGGATGCCGATGAGCCTCCAGGAAAGAGGAGTCGAGAAAAAGATACTGCTGATGACGGTATGTTTTTCCGTTTTTCCTTTTTCTTTCATAGAAAAATTTTGTTTTGATCCGCTACTCTCTTTCTTTTAGCAGAAGATGATGACTTGGCGATGCCCGAGGTTCTGGTCGATGAGGTGATGACGAATCCAATTGTGGCATCCGAGGAAGAGCCAAGGGACTCTGGAGTGGTTCCAGAACCTTCGCCTGGTATGATTTTCTTTTACTTTTACCTCGTTTTGTTTTTCTTTGCTGCCGTCTGCTGACATATTTTTTTGGTTTTCTTGCCAGCTGACTTGCTAGAGGATTCTGAAGACTTTGAGCCATCCATGGATGCGACCTTTGACGATGCTTCGAATGAGCTCATGGAGGCAGAAAGTATTCCGCCGGTCGTCGAAGAAGGTATTTGTAGTAATAACCCTGATGATAATGGTTTTCAATAGGATCATATTCATACCCTTTTTTTTGTTGTTTTGCTGGCAGGTTGTGAGGTAACAAAGGAAGTTCTTCCGTTTTCCTCAAGGCCAGAGCAGGGGGTGCCTGCAACTAATCCAGAAGTAGAGACTTCTTCTGCCAATTTCAATGTGGCAGGGATGAAACCTTCTGAGGAGATTCCTTCGCTGGTGTCTTCGATTGGAAAGAGTTTGATGATTACTCCTCCAATAGGGCATGATACGGGCAGTCGACCGATGGAGAGGGGTAAGCCTTTATCTGGGCCATCTCTTCAGTATGTGAAGAAAGTGTTGAAGAGCGTCTTGAGCTCATGGGTTGAAACTCTCTCTTCTGGTCACTTGGAAGCTGGCTTTGGCATGGTCTAGCATGTGCATGACATTCTTGCGGATAGCAAAGAAGGCGGTTTGGACATTGCAAGTGCAAAGACTTTTGTTGATGAAGTCATTACTTGGGCAACAAGTGGACTGAGACCAAGAGCTTCCCAAATGGTGACCTTTTCAATGAGATGTTTTTGAAGCCTTCTGGCGAGGTCAAATCTAAACTGGATGAGATCTCGCAGACTTGGAAGCAGTTCGTTCGGGAGAGGAATGTCACCAAGTTGGCTATCGTCGAGCTAACACAAGACCTACACCGTCTTGATAGGGAGGTCGTCGAGGCCAGGTATCATCTCAGGCTATTGGAGGAACAAGCTGCTACCAAATGGACCGCCATTATAGAAGCTCGTGCTAGAGAGGGGACTCTGATTCGCCAGGTTGAGGGGGCTGACGGCAATCTCCAGAGGAAGACTCAGGAATATAAGCAATGGCAAATTCTCTGGGAAGAACTTCCTCGTGCTAAAGATGGGTCGCGGCGTTCTGCCGCATTTTATGGAAAAATTTGGAAGAAGCATGGCCTGGAAACTTTGGAGGCTAAGGCCAAGAGTATGCTTGAGGAGTTGAATCTTTGGTTGAAGACCATGTTAGACTGAGCTCCTGATTTTTTGTATCAAACAATTTTCTTCTTTTCTTTAGTACCTTCATGTAAAAACATTTTTGGAACTCTATATACCTTTTACTTAAATTCTTTTTGACGAAATTAAGTAAAAGTTGGATGAAAATGTTTGTTTGAAAACTTGATGAAAAGTTTGTCATTTTGTGAAAATCTTTTGACAAAGGATTGTTTTGGCATGAAAGCTAGATTTTATGGCAAAAGCTTGGTTTTTTGATGGCCTGAAAGCCAAATTTTGAGATGGCATGAAAACCGAATTTTAAGATGGCATGAAAGCCGAATTTTGAGATGGCATAAAAGCCAGATTTTGAGATGGCAAAATTTTGTGACGTAAAAGCCAAAGTTTGGGTTTATGGCATGAGAGCCAAAATTTGGGGTGGCATGAGAGCCGAATTTTGTTTTTGGCATAGGAGCCGAAATTTGTTTTTGGCATGGAAGCCGAAATTTGTTTTTGGCATGGAAGCTGGTTTTGTATGTAGCATGGAAGCCGAATTTTGAGATGGCATAAAAGCCAAAATTTTGTAGCATGGAAGCGGGAATTTGTTTTTGGCATGGAAGCCAAATTTTTTTTTTTGTTGAAAACCAAGTTTTGTTTTGTTGGCATGAAAGCTAAATTTTGTGGCATGGGAGCCAAGATTTTTATGGCATTGATAGCCGATTTTGGCGTGAGAGATGGGTTTTTAGCATTTATAGCAGGTTTTGATGTGAGACCCGGGTTTTTGGTATTTATAGTCGGTTTTGGCGTGAGAGCCGGGTTTTTTGGCATTTATAGCCTGTTTTTGGCGTGAGAGCCGTGTTTTGGTTTTCAAAAATGCAAGTATCGACTAAGAGTCGCCTCCCTGCGAAATGGTCTTGCAAGTATTGATGGAATATCGCCTCCTTGCTCATTCAGTTGTGAGTATCGATGGAATGTCGCCTCCTCGCGGATTGGCATGCAAGTATCGACTAAATGTCGCTTCCCCACGATTTTTGAAATTTGCAGTTTTCTCGAACCCTTATCTCTTTTTTTTTTTTGAAATTTGGGTTGTGGATATCAACTGGAATGTTACGTCTCCACGATTTAAGGTTTTTTCGATTCTTTGAAATTTGGGTTGTGGATATCAACTGAAATATTGTGTCTCCAAGATTTTTTTGAAAATTTGCAAGTATCGACAAGGTGTCGTTCCCTTGCGATTTTAAGGTTTTAGAAGTATCGAATAGGGTTCACATCCTTCCGATTTTTCTGGGTTTTGGAAGTATCGAATGGGTTCGCATCCTTCCGATTTTTTGGGTTTTGGAAGTATCGAATGGGGTTCGCATCCTTCCAATTTTTTTTGGTATTGTGAGTATCGACTGCACATCGCTTCCCCGCATTTTTTTAAAACCATTTTTGTTTAAAGACATGAGGATCATAAATTTTGACTCAAAACCATTTTTTGTGGTAAAAGCCAGGGTGCAGTAGGGTGGAAATCCCTGAGTCCTGTTTTTTGTTTCAAACCATGAATTTTGGGTTCAAGGATAAAAAATTTTGGTCAAGTTCGGGAAAAAAACTCCTAAACTTGGATTTTTGGATTTTTTATTATCAATGAAACTATAAAAGTAAACATTGTTTTGAGAGATTTTTTTTTCTTTTTTATAAATTTCAACGTAAAGATGAAAATTCCAAAAAGAGTGGGGTTGACGAGCAAGTACCTGTGAATAGGCTTTGGCATTGTAGGCGTCGCTTTGACCTAGTGTAAGAAGTCTTCAAGGGTAGTATCCCTTCAAGAATCTGCCATTGATGGGCAACATACATCTGTCTCCCTCCATGTTTAGAAAAGCATATGCGCCGTTAGAGAAGACTTTATCGATGACGAAGGGTCCCTCCCATTTTGGTTCGAACTTGCCTTTGGATTTGTGGGTTAAAACCATTGGGCCTTTTTACTGCAAGAACTAAGTCTCCTTTTTTGTAGGCGCGTTGCCTGACTTCTTGTCGAAAGATCTTGCCATGCGTGCTTGGTAAAGCTTAATGCTTTGTAGAGCTTTGAGCAATCTCTCATCGAGATTGTCCAGCTCTTGGAGTCTTAACTTGACATTGCTTTCTTAAGTCATGTCATTTTACAAAGATACCCTTAAGAAAGGAATTTGTACTTCCAAAGGGACAACAGCTTCGCATCCATAGACCAATGAGAATGGTGTACTATGGGTTGGTCCTCGAATGGTGTTTCAATAGGCCCATAAAGCTTCTGGTAGTTTGTCGCCCCAGTCTCTTTTGTGACTAGAGACCATTTTCTTGAGAATTTTCAGAGTGTCTTGTTGAAGGCTTTTGCTAGTCCGTTCGCTGCTGGATTATATGGAGTCGAAGGACAACTTTGGATTTTGTACTTGTCGTAGAACCTATAGAATCTATGATCTCGGAATTGTGGTCAGTTATCATGGACAAATCTTTTGGGTATGTCAAAGTGACATAATATTGGTGCGCAAGAACTGAAGGACTGACCAGGTCTTCATTTCACTGAGCTCAAATGCTTCTGACCACTTGGAAAAATAATCTGTAGCAGGGAAGATGAAGCAATGACCTTTGCTTGATGGGGGAGAGATAGGACCTATGATGTCTGTCGCGACCCCGGACTGGGCCCGTGGGCCTAATCCGGGATCGGGACTCATAATGGTAGATGGATAAATGTATGAATGATTGATGCCATAGAACACGTAATGCGAACACAGGTCAATAAAGAACATAATACTACCCGTGCACGTAATTTCCCACAGGTGTCCGCGGTGAGGATATCACAACAATGTAATACTTTTGTTTAAGTACGGAAGCGTGTAGCAAATAAAATTCACAATCTCATTCCCAAAATATCAAGACTGATAACACATATGAAAAACAAGTGTCAGAATGAGATGATCATTAGCATATTTCCAAAAGTAAACGTTAATGTTTATACAAAATATCATTTAATTACATTTCCCAAAAATAGAGGCCAACAAAGGCCAATATAAACAAGATATAAACCCCCAAAAGAATGGTTATCCACAACCCAAAATGTTCCGCAACTCAAACAACTGAATGTCTAGACGACATCATCAGCATGCCACTCAACTAATCGCTGCGGTTCTCCGACTGCCTCCTCGTGCTCCTCCTCGGGAAACCGACAACTGGACCTGAGTACCAAAAAGTGGGTCAAACACGACGGTTTGGCTGGTAGGTGAAAAGATATAACAATAAAACAATAAACGAATTTACCTTGGAAAATATTTAAACCTGTTTAAACAATAACTTTCATAAAAGAAATGAATCATTTACTGAAAAACATATATGCAGTATAAAACATGTAAAGGTAACCAAGGAATCAGGAACAAGCAAGATGGCAACCGCACAAAGCCAAGTCCTCTATCACCGAAGTGACAAGAGCATATCAGGGCGTTGATCTCAATCACGCGAGGTGAGGAGATTCAACGAAATATACTTATAATATACGAGACATAACCACCGTAGCGAGCCGGGCATCAGGAACCATGATAGCAATTCAGGGTATCAGGACAAGACCATGGCGAGCCGGGCATCAGGAACCATGATAGCAATTCAGGGTATCAGGACAAGACCATGGTAATAACTGGGTAGCGGGATCCAAACTGCAGCTGGCAGGACAAGAGGCGTATCTCCAAGTCGGTGGATCAAACCGACAAGGTTATCAAAGCTTAGTGGTGTCGACTCATATGTCAAATAACAGAAATCAAGAGATGAATAAAATACATCAAGTGCAAGTATGTAATCGGGCAGGACGAGGGTGCCCAACGCATAAGTATCCTTTCAATATCAAGTAATGCACATCGGGACTAGTAAAACGCTACAAATGTGATTCCAGTGTCTTCGGGAATGATAAATCATAAATCATGTATTTCGGGAGTACATAACAAAATTCGAGAACAATGAAATACTAATGGACTTTCAAAATCTCAGGACAAGTATCGGGCTTCAAGACTAGTTCAAGGTGAATAGGGGTCCCGTATGTCGATTTGGTATGAACTTGGTACTCTTTGAGTTTGGGGACATTCCGAGCTCTTTATACACCTTGGTGAATTTTTCCAAAACTACAATGAATTTTCGTTATGTGGTTCCTTTCTCAATCGGGCCTCATACATCGCCTAGTAAATCTTTCGGGCACAAGGGGATTCCCAATGAACCTTTCCCAATCATTTAAACATTTAATTATTGCTTTCAACCTAACAAGTGGTCTCTGGATTGGTTTCTGGAAGGGTTCGCTCGAGCAAGTCAAGGGTCGCTTGAGCGGACCTGTCCACTTTGGGTTGGATCGAGCGAACAATTAGTGTGCTCGAGCAGACCACTCTCTGGATGGGATGCTGGGATAGTTCGCTCGAGCGGACCAAATTTCGCTCGGGCGAACTGTCCCCTGGAATGGAACGAGCCCTTTTCATCCCCATTTTTCTTCCTCTTGCATGCTCGAGCTCAAGGTCTCCAAATGGAATTCCAAGACCATCATCTTCCTCCTCTCCTTCTAAGCTTTTCATTGATGCAATTTTCTTGAAGTTTCCAGCTAGAAAACCTCTCCAGTTCCTCCTTTGGTTCATGTTGGAACCCTTCTAAGTAAGAGCTTCAACCCATCTCTTCAATGGGGACTTTTTGACCCCTAAGGAACTTGTTTATCTTGCATACAACACCCATTTCGAAATGGGTTTCTTGTTTACAATTTTGGTTGAGTTTTGAATGGTTTTTTTAGGGTTTTCGTAGCTCTTGGGCTCAACTATTGGATAGGCTTCTTATGGAGAGTTGTGTGTGGCATTTTGGGCAAAGGTAAGTAATCTCTATAGGTTAATGTTGCATGTATGTTTGTGGATTGCATTATTACCTTTGGGGTTTCATATTGTTTGTTATTAAGTTTCATTTTTATGTCTTCCTTAGATTCTTCTTATGTGATTTTCATTCAAGTACATGTATTAATGTCAAGATCTTTTCCAAACTCCTAGATTCCTATTGATTTTAATCTTATATTTCATCGAGAAAATGTGGTTTGGTTTTGATGAAGAATGGAAATTGAATATATAGATTATGTATTGAATGGTATTGAAATGTTGAGTTGATCCCTTGGAGAGTATGAAGGCTCAAGGAAGTATAGGTGAATCAAGAATGAGAAGAAGGGGAGAAGAGATCAGAAAAATGTGCAGTAAGAAGTGCATTTCTGCACTTAGTGAGCACAGGCAGCAGCCTATTCGCTCGAGCGCGCATGAGGCCACTCTAGCAGACCAGGCCACTACCTAGTGCAGCACGGGCCCAAACGCTCGAGCGCGTATGCCCTCTGTTTTGGCCGGATTGCATGCAGCAACTCTGCCCGCTTGAGCGAGTACGTGTCCGCTCGAGTGGACGAGTTTCTGTAGCAGTTCGCTCGAGCAGACGTATACCTGCTTTAGCGGAGCTGGGCTGTTTCAAGAATGGAGTTTTATTTTCTTTCGAAGGTTTTGGGGTGTGAAAACTAGATTACATTAAGGGCTTTAACTTGACATTTTGCAATTGGAAATCTGAAATGTATCTTAACTTCAGGAACACCAAATTCGTTTATTTTACCGACATTTGGATTCCAATTACACGAAGGTCAATGAAAGGCCTTAGCACAAGCTTGATAAACTTCGTGTTCAAACTTCAGTTTTGGTACAATAAGTAAGATCGTGTATTCGTTTTGAAATTCAAGTATAAGCTCGTTTGAAGATTTGTTTTATGCTTTAAAAGGGCATATGATTTATGCCTTTTTGCTAGCCGTGCCTTGTCTTGTTTTCGATAAGTGATTTCCCCTTTTTTATTTTGATTTGTTTAGAACGTGTATCGTGTGTTTTGTGCATTCATGAATTTAAGTTAACACCACTGAGCTGGGACTGCCCCTTCAGTCTAATCCACTGTCCGGGGGTCCTTAAACATGTGGACTATCTATAGATTTGTCGTGTATTTTATTATACATCGTGCATGTACGGTTCGGCGGCCGAAAATCCCCGTCTACGTCAGTGTGATGTTGGAATCGTGTCTTGCTTATCGTTCTTATCGTGCTTGTTGTGCGTGCTTACTCTTTTCATTATATATGATAGAGAAATAATGGGCTCTTTGTGGGTTAACTATTCATGATGTTTTATAAGTATTCATGCTAGTTTCGTTGTATCTTCGAAATGTACCTCAGTCAAGTAATTGTTTCAAATTCAGCAAGTTGTTTCAATATGCTTCTTAAAACTTCATTTGGTTACATGCTCTTGCTTAAATTGATTACCTGCCAAACTTACTCTTTGATGCTTGTTTATTTTGGTGCCCAGGTGCAGGCGACGCTGCCTTTTAGGAGGAGCGCCAATAGGAGGTTGTTTAGCCACCCCCATCTAGAGAGTGGCAGCCCGAAGACGTCAACTAGACGTCGGGTGGGATCTTGAGTTTCGTTTCACGTGTTTTGGGTTTCCTTGTTTCATTTTCGGAAGTGTATTGGCCTTTGTTGGCCTCCTATTTTGGATGGATCAAACTTAACTTACTTTTAGCTAACTTATTAACTTGAATCATAATGGGAATGTTTATTATATTTCCTTCCTTGATATCTTAGTCTCGATGCTATTTTTACTCATGCACTTGAATAATTTTATTCATGTTTCATCTTGATGTAATTTGCTACATGCTTCTGCAAATTTAAACATGTGAGTTAGTCCCTGTGTCTCGGGATCCTCACCACGGGAACTTGTGGAAAAATCTTAAATTAAATATCTAAATTTATTCTCAACAAAGTCGCGGTCCCGGTCTGGGGTCGCGACAGGACTGGTATCAGAGTGGGACTTGTTTCAGGCACTTAAAAGAAACTAGAAAGGTTTTAGGATCGTGGCGAGAATTCGTGCGTTCATTAGATTCATTTAGTATGAGACCAAGGAGACCATCAAACCATGTTTATTGTGTAGTAACGCTTTGTTTTACAACATCATGTCTCCAAGAAAAGCTCCAAATAACAATGCTTCGGGTAGTAAACAAAATGAGACAAATCCGACTAATGCACCCACCGTTACTCAATTCCAAGAGCTTATGCAAGCCATGTTATAGCAACAAAGGCAAGCAAATGAAACTCAAGCCAGATTCCAAGAACAGATGGCTAAAAAGGATGAGGAAATGGCTCAAGTTCAGAGGCAACTACTAGAGGTTCTGCAGAATAGACCCCAAGCTACACCTGCACAACCTTTGGGTCCAAATATTGTTATCAACAATAGGGATCATGACCCTAATTTATTGTTTGAGAGGTTCAGAAAGAAAGTACCAAAGGAATTTTTTGGTCACGAGAACCTGTTAGTTGTAGATGATTGGTTGGAAAACACTAAGAAGATCTTTGATGTCTTCACATGCACAGGATGATAGAAGGTCAACCTTACAACTTCATTGTTTTATGGGCTTGCAGACCAATGGTGGCAAACAGTCAAGGAACCGTATATGACAATGGCTAATGAAGGCGCGTGGGCAACATTCAAGACACAGTTTCAAGACAAGTACATTCCCTCTCATGTCAAGAGACAGAAAGCTATTGAGTTCTAGCAGCTCAAGCAAGGCAACATGACCGTCTTAGAGTATGTCACTAAATTTGAGAGGCTAGCCAGATATGCTATTGAGCTTATTGACACCGAGCAAAAGAAGATAACAAAGTTCTTGGAAGGATTGAACCCAATCATCATGAGAAACGCCATAGGGGTATTTCCACCAGCTACCTATGACGAAGCGGTAAAAAGGGCATATAAATTTGAAGATATTAACAACATAATCATTCAAGTTAGGAAGCAACACTACCAGCAGCAAAATCAGAGGCAACACCATAACAAGAAATCAAGGTAGGAGCAAAATCAAGTGAAGCAGGGTTGTGCCCACTGTGGCAAGAACCACGAAACTCATGAATGTCGTAAGGCCACAGGTGCTTGTTTCAAGTGTGGAGCCATGAATCATGAGATCAAGGATTGCCCACAACTTCATAACCAAGGCAATAGGAACCAACCTCAGCGACAAGCAGCTCCGCAATATCAGGCACTAGTTCAGAATCAAGCTAGACCACCTCATCAGCAGCAACAACAACAAGTCAGATTACCAGCACAGAATCAGAATGCTCGTCCTCCACAGCAGAATAGAAATGCCCAGGGAGGTAAAATCAGGCACAAAATAGGCAACCACGGCATGGACATTTATTTCATCTCAATCGTGCAGATGTTAAAGCTGCATGAGACGTGGTAGAAGATGAACTTCTTGTTTGTGGAATAGAAGCCCATATTTTTTTTGCTTTTGGATCCACACATTCATTTTTATCTCCTATTTCTGCCAAGATGATTGATGTACCACATACAAAATTGGATTATATTTTGATTGTCACCACACCAATAGGTAAACAGGTTGTTTGTAGCACATATTAGCCTACCTGTTCAGTTTTGTTAGGAGATGTTGAATTACCAGCAAATCTTATTATTCTAGACATGCATGATTTTGATATCATCTTAGGCATGGATTGGTTAGAAACATATCATGCTACCATGGATTGTTTTGGCAAAACTATAAAATTCAGATTGCAAGGACAGCATGAAGAATTGGTATTTCAGGGGAACAAGAAAGAAACTAGAACATGATTTATATCAGTTTTGAAAGCAAGCGAATTACTACATAGTGGATGTGAAGCATATATTGCGTTTATCACGAAGGATAAACAGTCCCAAGGTGTACAGGATATCCCCCGTTGTATACGAATTCCCTGAAGTTTTCCCAGAAGAAATCCCGGGATTACCTCCAATCAGAGAAGTTGAGTTCACAATTGAGCTTCTTCCAGGGATGACTCCAATCTCTATTGCACCATACAGAATGGCTCCAGCAGAAATGGGTGAATTAAAACTTCAGCTGCAAGAATTGTTGAGCAAAGGCTTCATTAGGCCAAGTGTTTCACCTTAGGGAGCACCAGTTTTATTTATGAAAAAGAAAGATGGAAGCTTGAGAATGTGCATTGACTACAGAAGATTAAACCAAGTGACTGTTAAGAACAAGTAACCATTGCCAAGGATAGATGAATTGTTTGACCAATTGCAAGGAGCAGCCTATTTTTCTAAGATAGACTTGAGGTCGGTGCATCATCAGTTGAGAGTGAACGACTCAGATGTATAGAAAACAACTTTTCGAACAAGATATGGGCATTTCGAGTTCTTAGTGATGCCTTTTGGCTTGACGAATGTACCCACAGTCTTTATGGCTCTCATGAACAAAATCTTCTCACAGTAATTGGATCACTCTATGGTGGTATTCATCGATGACGTCCTCGTGTATTCTAAGAGTAAGGAGGATCATGAAGAACACTTGAGGACATCATTACAGCTTTTAAGGGACAACCAGCTTTATGCAAAGCTTGGTAAGTGCAAATTTTGGCTAGAGCAGGTTGCTTTTCTAGGCCACATCATCTCAAAAGAAGGTTTAGTAGTTGATCCAACCAAGATAGAAGCAGTTGTCAATTGGAAGAGACCAAACAGTGTGACTAAAATCAGAAGCTTTTTGGGGTTAGCGTGCTACTATCAAAGATTTGTCCAAGGTTTTTCATCCATTGCAGCACAGTTGACGAAATTGACTTGGAAGAATGTTCCATTTGTTTGGACCGAGCAGTATGAAACAAGTTTCCAAGAATTGAAGAGAAGATTAACCACAGCTCCAATCCTCACATTACCATCGGGCAGCTATGAATTTATTGTCTATATAGATGCTTCGAATGTGGGACTAGGTTGTGTACTGATGCAAGATGGCAAGGTGATTGCTTATGGCTCAAGGTAGTTGAAAGACCATGAGAGGAATTATGCAACTCATGACTTGGAATTGACGGCAGTTGTATTTGCCTTGAAGATGTGGAGACACTACCTCTACGGAGAGAAATTCGAAGTCCATTCAGACCACCGAAGTTTGCAATACCTATTCTCACAGAAGGACCTCAATATGAGACAAAGACGAGGGATGGAATACATCAAGGATTATGACTTTCCAATCAAGTATCATTTAGGCAAAGTAAATGTGGTAGCTGATGCATTGAGCAGAAAATCAGTGGTCATGGCCAGTTTGAGAGGAGTTAGTGTTTTTCAGCAATTTGAAGAGCTAGGTGTAGAAGTACAAACCCTAAAGTTTGGTGTAATGTTAGCAAATATGACAGTATCTGAACCTACCTTCATTCAGAAGATCAAGGACAGTCAATTGCAAGACCCAAATTTAGCAAAAATTGTAGAGCATCTCACAGAACGTCCAGATTTCAAGATGGTAAATGGGATATTGTATTTTCGTGATCGGTTGTGTGTACCCCCAAAGGTGGATGACTTGAAGAATGAAATAATGACTGAAGCTCACAGTACAAGATATTCCATGCATCCGGGTAGCTCGAAGATGTACCACAATTTGAAGAATAGATTTTGGTGGAACAACATGAAGAGAGAGATAGCACCTTTTTTCTCTCATTGTCTAACCTGTCAGTTGATTAAAGCAGAGCATCAAAAGCCCCCAGGTTTGCTACAACCATTAGAGATTCCAGAGTGGAAATGGGAGCACATCACCATGGATTTCGTCTCCGGTTTGCCGAATATCAAAAAAGGGAATAATGCAATCTAGATTATTATGGATCATCTTACAAAGTCTGCTCACTTCATTTCGATGAAGACGAGGAATATGATGCATATGGCACCACTTGCAAAATTGTTTATTGATGAGATTGTTAGTAAGCATGGTCAGCCTGTCTCCATCACTTCAGACAGAGATAGTAGATTTGTTTCTAGATTTTGGAAAACTCTTATCGAGTCCATGGGTACCAAACTTCAGTTCAGCACAACATATCATCCACAGACTAATGGTTAGTCAAAATGGATGATACAGACTATTGAAGACATGTTACGTGCTTGTGTACTAGATTTCAAGGTTCAGTGGGACGAGTATCTACCACTTTGCGAGTTCGCCTATAACAATAGCTACCATTTGAGCATCGGTATGGAACCTTTCGAGGCACT
The DNA here is from genome assembly GCA_028538565.1 of Umbellularia californica. Taxonomy (NCBI): domain Eukaryota; kingdom Viridiplantae; phylum Streptophyta; class Magnoliopsida; order Laurales; family Lauraceae; genus Umbellularia; species Umbellularia californica. Next base: position 32,471,797 of record JAPQWN010000005.1, on the reverse strand, counting down.
CTATGGCAGAAGATGCAGAACTCCAATTTGTTAGGAAGAGGTCGATGTGCGTAGTTTCCATGGACCGACGATAGTTGGAGAGACAAGTGACAATGTCAAATTGATTCAAGAATGTTTGAAGATTGCCTGAAGTAGATAGAAAAGTTATGTAGACACTCGCCGAAGAGAATTGCAATTTCAAGTGGGTGACAAAGTGTCCATGAAGGTCTTACTAGTTAGAGGAACTCTGAGGTTTGGACAGAAGGGCAAATTATCAAGAAGGTTCATTGGTCCGTATGAGATTTTGAGCAAGATTGGAGACGTTGCCTACAGACTTGCGTTACCGCCGGAACTCTTTGGGGTGCACAACGTATTTCATGTCTCCATGCTAAAGAAATATGTTCATAGTCCTTCTCATATTCTATAGCACAAGCCTTTGGAGATTCGAGAAGATGCCTCGTATGTGGAAAAGCTGATCAAAGTTATTGACACCAAAGAGCAAGAATTGAGAAATCGGACTATTCATTGGGTCAAAGTGCTTTGGGAAAATCACGAGGCAGAGGAAGCCACTTGGGAATTGAGAGATTAAGTTCAGAGGAAGTATCCACAGTTGCTACCAGAGGTAAAGATTTATTTTATTTGGTGGATCAAACATCCAAAGAGGTGGAGGATGTTAGACCCCGACCCAGCCTAAACCGATTAGTGTATACTTAGGGTGTGCTTAGTCCTAAGTGGGTTTAGTTACCGTTGGGTTAGAATGTAATTGGTTTTAGTCCTGGATATAGTTTTAGGAATTTTGAGAGCGTTTAGTATTAGTCAGACACACTTGGGGAGTCCTGAGTGTACGTGTAAGCTTGGGAGGATCGTGTTGGTTTCTGTTTTAATTGTGGTTTTGAATTCATTTGAATGGTTTTATTCTTCTCTACAACTTTGGTTTTTAGCCCGTCCGTGTTTGAAGCCTAAAAATCCAAGTTTTGGCCCAAAAGGGTAAAATTGTCTTTTCACACCTAAATCTGGACACAAATTTTGAAATCTTAAAACCATGCCAAAATTATACTTTTTCGAAACTAGATTTTTCGAGGATCATTTTAACCTTCTTAGTCGATTTCATACTCACTTAAGTCCTTCTTCTTCTTATTCTCTCTCATTCATTCTCAAATTCGTACAATTTCTCAAGAGCTAGGGTTGAGAAGCCCCTTGTCAATCCCATTTTTCTTCCTCTTGCATACTCAAGTTAGAGGTTTCGAAACGGAATTCCAAGACCATCATCTTCCTCCTCTCCTTCCAATCTTTCCATTGATGCAATTTTCTTGAAGTTTCTAGCTAGAAATCCTTTCCGTTTCCTCCTTTGCTTCTTGTTGGAACCCCTCTAGGTAAGAGCTTCAACCCATCTCTTCAATGAGGACTTTTTAACCACTAAGGAACTTGTTTATCTTGCATGCAACACCTATTTCAAAATGGGTTTCTTGTTTTCAATTAATTTTGGGTGAGTTTTGAATGGTTTTCCTGGGGTTTTTGTAGCTCTTGGGCTCAACCATTGGATAGGCTTCTTGTGGAGAGTTGTGTGTGGCATTTTGGGCAAAGGTAAGTAATCTCCATAGGTTAATGTTGCATGTATGTTTGTGGATTGCATTATTACCTTTGGGGTTTCATATGATTTGTTATTAAGTTTAATTTTTATGTCTTCCTTAGATTCTTCTTATTTGATTTTCATTCAAGTACATGTATTAATGTCAAGAGCTTTTCCAAACTCCTAGATTCCTATTGATTGTAATCTTATGTTTCATAGAGAAACTGTAGTTTGGTTTTGATAAAGAATGGAGATTGAATGTATAGATTATGGATTGAATGGTATTGAAATGTTGAGTTGATCCCTTGGAGAGCATGAAGGCTCAGGGAAGTGTAGGTGAATCAAGAATGAGAAGAATGGGATAAGAGATCAGAAAATGTGCAATAAGAACTGCATTTCTGTACTCAGCGAGCATAGGCAGTGCCCAGCGCGGGCCAGAAGCATGCCCGCTCTAGCGCTTATGCCCTCTGTTTTGGCGAGACTGCAGGCAGCAACTTTGCCCGCTAGAGCGAATACATGTCCGCTCGAGCGGACGAGTTTCTGTAGCAGTCCGCTCGAGCGGACCTGGGCTGTTTCAAGAATGGAGTTTTATTTTTCTTTTGAAGGTTCTAGGGTTTGAAAACTAGATTACGTTAAGGGCTTTAACTTGACATTTTACAATTAGAAATCCGAAATGTATCTTAACTTCGAGAACACCAAATCCGTTTATTTTACCGACATTTGGATTCCAATTACACAAAGGTCAATGAAAGACCTTAGCATAAGCTTGATACACTTCGTGTTCAAACTTCAGTTTTGGTACAATAAGTAACATCGTGTATTCGTTTTGAAATTCAAGTATAAGCTCGTTTGAAGATTTGTTTTGAGTATTAAAAAGGGGATCAGTTCTTAAGTTCATGTGCATATGATTTATGCCTTTTTGTTAGCCGTGCCTTGTCTTGTTTTCGATAATTGATTTTCCCCTTTTATTTTGATTTGTTTAGAATGTGTATCGCATGTTTTGTGCATTCAAGAATTTAAGTGAACACCACTGAGCTTGGACTGCCCCTTCAGTCTGATCCACTGTCCGGGGGTCCTTAAATATGTGGACAATCTGCAGATTTGTCGTGTATTTTATTATACATCGTGCATGTCCGGTTCCGCGGCCGGAAATCCCCGTTTACCTCAGTGTGACGTTGGAATCCTGTCTTACTTATCGTTCTTATCATGCTTGTCGTGCGTGCTCATTGTTTTCATTATATATGATAGAGAAAGAATGGGCTCTTTGTGGTTTAACTATTCATAATGTTTTATAAGTATTCATGCTAATTTCGTTGTATCTTCGATATGTACCTCAGTCAAGTAATTGTTTCAAATTCAGCAAGTTGTTTCAATATGCTTCTTAAAACTTCATTTGGTTACATGCTCTTGCTTAAATTGATTACCTGCCAAACCATCATGTTTGATGCTTGTTTATTTTGTTGCCCAGGTGCAGGCGACTCTACCTTTGAGGAGCGTCGATAGGAGGCTGTTGAGCCACCCCCAGCTAGAGAGTGGCAACCCGACGACATTGTCGCGACCCCGGACCAGGAGCCCAGGCCTGCGACAGTATCCGTCAACAATTTCCCATAGGTTCCCGCGGTGAGGATCCCGGAGACACAAGACAAACTTACTTGTGCAATAGTTGCGGAAGCGTATAGCAAATCACGTCAATATAGAACATTAGATATATAAACCACACTTACATAATTAAAATCATCAAGTCATGTATCTCAGAGAGGGAGATATAAACAGGACGATTCCCAATTACATTCAAGTTTAGTGTCAACAAAAATATATTGTTAAGTACAATCCAATAAGAGGCCAATAAAGGCCAATACATCCCAAAAGAATCAAAATGTAAAACCCTTCTAAAAAAGATGCACGTCTCAAAGACCCTCCCGACGCCTAGATGACGTCGTTGGGTTGCCACTCACGAGCTGGGGGTGGTTCAACAGCCTCCTCCTGACACTTCTCCTCAAGGGCAAAGGCGTTTGCACCTGAGCACCAAAAATACAAGGATCAAACACGACGGTTTGGTAAGAAAACAATTTAGATACATACATAAAACAATTGAAAGAGGAGGAATATTTCTGAAAACATATACCGAACTTAAAACAATTACAGGACTAAGATGCATTTCAAATCAGCAGAACTAACATGAATACTTATAATATCATGAATAGATAATCTCACATTGAGCCCATCCTTTCTCTATCATATAGAAATGAAAAGAGAAAGCAAAATAGAAACAGAATAGAGCAAAATAGGATCCCGTACCCTGACAGGTAGGCGGGTACCGGCCGCATTACCGGACAGAACAGGACGTATATATATAATATACGACTAATCTGCAGAAAGTCTAAGTGTTTAAAGACCCTCAGACAGTGGATCTGACTGAAAGGGCAGTCCAAGCTCAGTGATGCTCATCATAAGTTATGAATGCATAAAACGAGGCTAACATGTACAAAACAGATCGAAAATAGGGGAAGTCATCATCAAAACAAGGCAAAACAAAACTAATCAGGAGTAGCATACGCTATAGCAAAACTGAACTTGTGAAGTGATCTCCTCATTGGTTCTTGAAACCGCTCAAAACATGACCGAAGCTTATAAATCAGAACAGGTGCAAAAACGATAGTCATCATGTCAAGACTGAGAAGTTAAACAAATTCATCATGCATTTATATTAAGCCCCTTTATTTGACCCTCATGTATTTGATACTCAAATGTCGTAATGAAACATATTTGGTGCTTCTGAAGCTGGAAGACATTTCGAGTTCCATTGCATAATGTCAAGCTAAAATCCCCTAATCATATTCTAGTTTTCATTCCCAAGAAAATCCAACAAAAATAGGCTAAAACGGAAATTCGGTTAGCTCACGATTACCTGTCAGCTAGCCGCAGAAATGTAAGTCGGCTAGCCGCCAGCTGACCCCCAGCTGACCGCTGGGTTCTAGACTGAAAATTATGACATTCTAGAAATGTAATTGAAATTACTCGGTCACCTGTTGGCTAGCTGCGGATGTGCATGGCGGTTAGCCGCCAGTTGACCGTCAGAACCCATTCAGATACAAAACTCTGTGATTCTAACCGCGAGTTTTTGGTGACCTCGCGGTTCCCTTGACGGTTAGCCGTGGTCAAATCTTCGGCTAGCCGCTAGGGTTGCCCAGAACTTATAGCATTCTAGATTTCTAACCGTAACAGGGTAGGTTAGCCACCGATCACCATCCGGCTAGCAGCCGGGGTGACCCCCAGCTGACCGACAGCTCGGGAAAGGTTGAAATAGTTGAACTTCTTTGGCATTGTCTTCTCCGAACCAATACAAATCCAATGGATAGGAAACTTGAGCTAATCAAAGACATTCAAATCATGCCAAAACATATAAATGCAAGTTGAAAATGGATTTCCAAAACAAAACATGACCTTTCTATGGATACAAAAACAACCCTAGAGTCACATAGGAATAGTTGAGGCATACCTTCGTTTTGGAAAGGTTCAAGCAGAGAATTTGATGAAGAGACTCCCGATCTGTGGAAGAAGATTGTTTTCTCTTCTACCGAAGTTGCCGAAAGAACGAAAGAAGCAAGCGTAAGATTTTCTACGTCAGCAAGTGTCTCTAATGGAGTGAGAGCAGGCTGAATTCGCTGAGTATCAGCTTGGCTTGACGCTGTATCGTCTTCTGGCTCTGAGTCTGAATCTGTGTCATGCATAATAGACACAAAGGAGACATCGAACTTGCCCCCAACCTTTTGTTTTGTCTTCTTTGCTTTGGTGGTGATTACCAAAGGCTTCGAAGATTTGGAGAGACAACAAAGGGAGAATGACTGCTCTCTTCGGATTTTTCGAAAGGTTTGTTTTCTTCTGATGATTGTTGAGGAGCCTTTCCTTTATCTTTCTAGAGATTTTCGGAAAAGGGTGTTGTTTCTTCCTCCTTTTCTTCTTTTCCATCTTTATACATCTGAACATCTACAAAATGGACATCTTTGCCTTTGAAGGGCTTTTGGTCTGCAACACTCGATGTATCAAGCCGTCGTTGTTAACAAACTTGATGCACTGATGTAGAGTTGAAGGGACGACACCAGTATTGTGTATCGACGGGCATCCAAGAAGGATAATGTAGCATGAAGGAGTCCTTATTGGATATATAGTGACTTCAGAAATGAGATCACTGATTTGCAACTTGAACCTGATTTTGCCGATAGGCCTTTGAGCGCTCCCGTCATATCCAAAAATGGATACAGATGTGTGACTCGGCTTGCTAGGTGGAATGTCTAGCTCTTTGAGTGCCCAAGTAGAGATGAGGTCGAGTGCAGAACCCGGATTGATCTAGCCTCTGTGTACTGGCATCTCTTTTACGTACCCAGTGAAGTACAAGGGTCGGTTGTGCTTTGTCTCACCTAGCAGGAGGTCATCCTTATCGAAGGCAATTGTTGCACTTGCTGCTTTTTGAACCGAGAGGCATTCAATGCTTGATCCCTCATCTTTCTTCTTTTCTTTGAGGAAGTACTTGATTTTTTGACCCTATAGTCTATTTCAATTTGTAGGACTTGTGGGGCATGCTTGTCGACATCCACATTCAGCCTTTGTAGTTCTGAAATGAGACTATCATGAGGTTGTGGAGACATTCATAATAAGTCAAGGATGTGCAGTCGTGTAGGTATGTGTTTGAAGTGCTCAATCATGTCGTACTTGAAAGCCTCCTTTGGGCCTGTATTTTCATTATTGTTGCCACTTGGGGCGTTTATAACTTACTTTCCCGAAGGATTTATATAAGAAGAAGAAGGTTGGTTGTAATTTTTGTGGTAATCCCGGCCAGAGTGGGTACCTCTACCAACTTTAAGAGCTACTAGAGAAGGTTCTTCTTTTGGAAGATCACTCTCGGGATCAAGGGGTTGATCTTTGTCATTTGCTGAAGACGTCTCTGTAGCAGTATTACTGTCTTCAGTGATCGCGTTGCATGGAGCATTTTCCGGGAACAAGTCCTGAACAGTATCCAGCAACTTCTCTTTATCGGTCCAGATATCACCTATACAGCCGGGTCTCTGGGACCAGTTGACCGGATTTTCATTAAAGAAGACTTCATTGTCAGGAGCTTCTTCGAGATGATCAGTCAGAAGATGTGTGAGCTCTGATGTCACAGTTTCAGGAGACGAAGGCTGAGAAGATAATATCTCAGTGGAAGTCACCGAGGAAGATGTAGCTCCGAAAGATATACTACCAGTTGGGGAGTACGTGTCTTCCGCAAATGAAGCTTCAGAGGCACTATCATCCTGAGCTATCGCATTGCAGGTTATGCCAATAGGAGATGCCCCCAGTATAGATTGCTGGGAGTCGAACTCATCCTTGGATGTAAGAGGATTATTGATCCAGCAGTTTTCTCCATTCAGGAGTTGAAGGGGGAAGTTTCTATTGATTTTCAGGGACTTCTAGTTCTGGATTTTGATTATGACGAAGATTATTGATGCGATCTTGCTCCCACTCTATGGCAAGACATTGCAAGATTTTTACAAATTCATCAAGATCAGGCATAGGAGCCAAATCTTCTTCCTCGTCTGCTCCTTGTGGTTCATCAATGTTGGATTTCACTAGGGCGCTTGCTTGTGCTAGATCAACATCATTTTCTTGAACAACCTCTTGGTCTTCTTCATCATCAGACCAGGATCCTTGTGGCTGTAATGGGTTATACCAGATTGCCGGCATAAGAGGAGATTCGGGAATCCATTCCTCATCGGAGAGGTATTCTCCTATTTCAAGGGATTCCTCCCACTCATCGGTATCACTGGCAGTATCACTAGACTCGTATCCATCCATGGAGAATCCAATTACCGAGTTGCAAGAGTATGATGCCCCCTGCGTAGTTTCATTTATGTAATGAGGTGGCATGAAATCACCAAGGGTGAATTTTTTTACCGCCTTTGAAGTCTTGGGAAGGAATTCTTCGTTGCCCCCAGTGAAGCAGTGGAAGAGGTCTCTGCCTTTTCAGGGACTTCTTATTTTGGTTGAGTCTTCTCCTGCTGTTTGAGCTTGCGGAGTTATCTCTTGGCTTGCCTTAGCTGTTGAGCGGTCGGCTTTATTTTGACAATCTCCCAATTTCATCTTCTAGGAGATCGGAATGCACCCATATGGGTTGTCCATCTGGTGTTGGATAGGGAACCAACTCTTTGGACGTTTGAGCCATTTTTATCACCTTGAATGAAGTAGTGATTTTCTCCTTTGGTGACTTTGAAGTTTGCCCACATGACACCATGTTAACGGAGGCAGACCCCTAGTTTTTATCAAAGGTGATGACTTCGTTCTTCCACATCTCATTGATCTTCTCTCTCACAACAAAGCATTGATTGAGAGGATGTGAGACTATCTGGTGGTATGGACAATACCGGGGATCGTTGGTTTTACCAACATCTCTCAGTCTTTTGGGTTCAGACAAGGTGAGTTTGCCATTTGCTAAGAGAGCCTCAAAGATTTCTTTAACATCTTCATCGAACGGGTATTTCTTCTCTACTCGTTCTTTGAAGGCATCAAAGAGTTCAGGTCTTTTACCTGTAGCTTTGTTTTCAGCTTTCTTTGGCTGCTGAGGGGCTGACTTGGTTTGCCCATTAAGAACCTCCTTTTTCTTTGGTTTTGAGGTTGTAATGGCAGTCAGCTCTTTCTTTGATGATTTCTGACTGTTGAGGTCTTTGATCACCGTTTCAACCTCCATGGAAGCTTCTAGGAGTTCTCCTAGGCTCTTTGATTTGTTGCTGATGATCATAGAGTGGATCCTTGCTCTCATGTTGTTATGGCAGATGTCGACTAGCGACGCTTGTGGCAGTACATCTGAGCATTTGTACGCCATCACCTTCCACTTGTAAATGAAGTCGTATGTTGACTCATTCTCTCCCTGTTTTAGGCTGCAGAGTTGTGCCATAGTAATAGTATGATCCTCACCTTTGAAGTGGGTTAGGAAGCGTGTCTCCAACATGGCGCAGTTTTGGATGGAGTCCTCTAGTAGAGTGGAAAACCAATCAAAGGCCGTACCTTTTAGGGTACTTGCAAAGAGACGGATCTTGAGGGCATCTTGATCCGCAATAGCTCCCTTCAGGATCTTGAAGTAGATGACATGCTGTCTAGTTGAACCTTTCTCCATATATGTTTGGAGAGTAGGTTGTTTGAATTTTACAGGGAGCGGAACCGAGTCCATCCATAAGGGATAGGGTGGCTTGATCCCATATTTCTTTAGTGTATCCTCTTCTTTTGCCTTGGCGAGGATATCGTCAACGTCCTTTTTGGTAAGGGCACGTGACTTATTATTTTCCGCATTCGCCTCATCATCTTGATGACTTGGAGGAGCATGATTATTTTCTTGACGCTGAAAAGCGAGAAGAAGATTTTCCATGAGATTTTCGATCCTCTGCTGACCTTGCTCCAATTGTTGGATACGTGCAGTGTTTCATCAGGAGGTGGATTGTGAGGTGGCTCAGAATTTGTAGTCAGGACGTTCATCCCTAGGGATTTGAATGAAGAAATCGTCCTGGTGACTGAGCTGGGGCTTATTCTTTTGGTAGAAGAGTTTGAGGAAGGGTTACTCTAATGTCCTTGGTTTGAAGGAGTAGAGATTCTTCCAGATGTCCTCGTGTCCGGGAGACGCTGCGAGTCACCGGACGTCTGATACGAATTTTGGTTGCTGACTTCTGGCGTCTTCTGGTTTTGCTAACCATATGGACAGCCACAACTTGGTTGGGTCTTTCTGTTTTCGACCCATTTTTTAGAGAACTAAAGGGTAGAATGCTGGGTCCTTTGCTTCTGTAGTCTCTTTTGTCGATATGCCGCGCGGCGACGTATACGACGAGCAATTTGAGCTTTGGCGATGAAGGATGTAGTTCCCCGTGCGTAGCAGCCGAGCTTGTCTTCTTTGAAGCTAGGCATGGACAGGATCCGAACGCAGTCCTTTGCCAGTCGCGAAACACAAAAAATATAGGAAAATGGGCCACCCGACGGAAATCCGGCGACCCGGATTTCCAAGGTCGCCGGTGACCATCGGCTATGTTCATCGGCGACCATGGGGGTTTGTCCCTTTTTTATCGTCGTTTTTCGGCTGTTTCTTGGCCTTTTTCATTCCTTTTTTCTCATGTATTTTTCTTGAAAATTTTCCTCATTTATTGACTTGATTTTCTGGAAGAAAACTTGATGAGAAGCCGCGCAAACCAAAGCACAAAGTTTCCTATTTTTTGGAAAAGCCGAAGAGTTTGTAGCTGATTTTCCGTCAAGAGTCGAAACTAGGTCAAACGATGTCGGAATGACCTGAAATTTGAGGTGCAGCCTCCTGAGCAGTGGATAGGACCAACCATGGGCTTTTGTTTGAGTTTTGAAGCCGTTTGGGGTCCCGTCGCTGCTAGACTTGATTTTGCCGCGAGGAAGATGTCGCGCTTTAATGTCGGTCAACCGATGTCCGATTGTCCTAAAATTTGATAAGGAGCCTATTGGAGTCATTTTGAGACAATCCATTAGCTCCGATTTGGATGTCATGGTCTCAGGGTGCTCCGCCGTCGGTAGGCTTGATTTTGTTTCCGGAGCGTCAAAGTTTGGTCAAACATCGTCAGAATGACTTGAAATTCGACGTGTAGTGCTTTGGGAACATGTTGAAGCACTCAGGTGCTCTGTTTGATGTGTGATGACCTCGGTGGTTCTCACCGCCGAGAGGCTTGATTTTGCTGCTCGAGGGTTGCTGGAGGGTCAAACATTGTCAATTTGACTTGAAATTTGACAAGGAGCCTTTTGGAGGTATTTTGGAACCATCCGTAGGCTCTGATCGAAGTTTTGATGTCTTCGACACTGTCGCCGCCGGGAGTTCCTATTTAGCTGTCGGAGGAGTGAAGTTAGGCTAAATGATGTTGGAATGGCCCGAAACTTCATGTGTACCCCTCTTTTGGCTGTTTTGAAGGATCTTGCAGTTTTTGTTTGATTTTGACAAGATCTGATGCTTGAAGCAGCATTGCCTGTTTGTAGTAGGATGCAGCTTCATGTGGCTTCTTGATGTTGAGAAGGCAAGGTGACTTTTTTGGTGTCAACAATGCTATAATGATCATTGCTCACTCTAACATCAATTTGTTCACATGTGCCATTACTCTTGTTATTTTGAAAATGAATTATATGCTCGATTTGCTACATGCTTCCACACTTAAAAGAAAATGTTCTGTTGGTGTGATATCCTCACCACGGACACCTGTGGGAAATTACGTGCATGGATGGTATTATGTTCTTGTTAATCCGTGTACGTATTAGTCAATTAAACACATGCACTATGGCATTAGTTTCATCTTCATTAATCTAAACCGTCCAGATCCCGGATTAGGCCCGCAGGCCAGGTCCGGGGTCGCGATACTCTCCCTCCTTGGCCTCTTCAAGGCCGAGAGTTGAACCTGCGACTATGACACCAAGCATAGCATCTCAATACGACAATCAAGCAAAAATAGCCAATAATAAGGAAATACATAATGTGACAAATTGAATTAAAGACGATTAAATTAATAGATGTCAAAGATAAGTATCAACTAAGCAAATTGTGCAAAAATAAAATAATTATGCTTGTGAATCAAAGTCAAATGAAAACACACTAATTGGCTACCACATTGAGCTCATCCTCTCAATGAGAGCGAATCTAGTTGGGATGCCACCATTGGCCTGGCCAAAGGCTAGTTGGCTACCCGGGTTTGGAGTTCCGATGCTCCAGATGACTTACTGCAGTAGTCTCAAATAACTAAACCAAGTCCAACCCTGTCGGGTATCACAAGGTTGAAGCTAAGTAGTGCCGACTCGATCGAATCAAATAAATACATGGATGTGAATAAGATTTCCATACATAATCGTAGAATCTCAGAATCTCAAATCAAATCGAATATTAATTGTTTACATCCACATTTGTACCTAAGTACTCAACTACAAATACTAATTGAATCAGAAATATACATATCCATATGCATTGATACAACACCTCGAAGTCAATGAGGATATTCGATATCAAAATGAAAAGCAATGAATTAAAAGGAAATCAAAGAATTTACTAGCCAATCTAGTCTAATTATCCGAGGATCTTCACCATCCATTTCGATATACATTTAGAGAACTATGCTATTTAGTGTCATAGTTTAATGAAAGGTTCCCTAAACTAATATTCATGGCTTGGTGAGAAAGTCACAGGTTCTAGGGCCACTCCAACTCCTAGGGTTCCCATGGGTAATTAAAGGGCTAGGGTATTAATCCATGGCCCTAAGGGTCTTTTGGAATTTCCTGAAATATGGAAAATTCTGAGTTGTCGGTTAGCTGGCGGTGACCCCGTTGTTAGCCGCTTATAGGACAGTCGGCTAGTCACCAAGTAAATGCCTGGTGACCGCGATTTCCTAACAGAAAATGTCAGTTATTGGAAATGTAATCAACTAGAGGTGGGCTAGCCACTAGGTAGTCACGCGGCTAACCGCCAGGTAGTCATGTGGCTAACCGCCAGGTGATTGCCAACCTGACAGGGAAAATGGGTAGCTACTGGAAATCTGACCGACTTAAGGTAGGCTAGCCGCCAGGTAACAACCTGGTGATCGCCAACCTGCGGCAGAACTTCAGAAACTGAGTTTTTCATCAATTTTGAAGCTCTCTCTCCTCCAATCTATTTTCCATAACTCCACCTTCACAAACCTGCATAACTGAGCCTCCTTGCTCCCCAATTATCACATTTAATCTCTCCCTTCATCCTCACTCATTCAAATCAATAAAACCAAACCAACCCATTCCATTTATTAAGAAAAGAAAGATATGAAGGAAGAATTCATTTCAATCAAATGGTAATGAATCATCACATAATTCCAAATTAAAGCCTATACTTGCCTCTAATGAGTTTTCTAAAACCCTTCTTCACAACTTGGCTCAAAGAACCTCAAACACCCCAAATTACCAAACCCTAATAACACAAATCACACCTAAACACTAATAAATCTCCATGCATGATTATGAGAGGGTCTCTTGACTCTAACGCAACTCAAAAACACAAAAGAAAAGGTTTTGACTCTTACCTCAACAAGGAATTCAAATTGGAGAAGAATAGGAGATGGTGGAGTGGTTTCTTGTCCATAAGAGTATAAGAGGTTGAAGAAGATGATGATGAGCTCACTCTAGCTCCCAAGGCACATGCACTCACTCCTCATGATGAATGAGAAAGAGAGAAAGAGAAGAAGGACTCCTTGTAGCCAACAAAAAGGGAGTGAATCGATTGGGAGGTGTTTGGATGGGTTTTAAGGGATGAAGTTCCTAAGTTTATAAGAAAGTCCATTAAAATGCTTCATTTTCAATTTGAGTCAAATGATGGCCCACTCACTTAATAGTTGGTCGAATGAAGTAGGTTCTAATACGAAAATTGATGTACGCGACGAAATACACGGGATGACGCCAAGATGACGTGCAAATGATGCAAAATGTGAAAATCAATAATTACGAAAAAGCTCTTGACTCTACCCAACTGAGTCAAATCGAACTCAGTCTAAATAGGTTAATTAACACTAGTAACTATAATTAGCAACTAAGCACAATTAATTTAACTAAATCATCATTAATTAGCACTAATCAAGGTTAAATTGTGTCGGTGTTAACACTCTTCTTCAAGCGGCCTGCACCCAATGCACCTGCACCCTTGCCAGCGGCCATTCCCTACGAACTCACCGGCGGCCACTCCTTCCCTCACCCGTCACTGGCCAAACTGCTTTCCCTTGCAAAACTCAGCGGTCACTTCCCCTTCCTTATCCGAGCAGCCAGCAGCCTATTGTTCCCAGACACTCAGTATCACTGCAATAGCCCCCATCGGCTACTCTCCCTGCTTCTTTTCTCGGCTATTCCTTGCATCCAACCCTCCACCAGTCCACTTCTACCGTCCTCCCCAGCTGCCATTGCTACTGTTCTTCCACGCGGCCACTCCACTTGCAAACATCCAGCGGCCACTGTGCATCAGCGGCCACACCTGTTGTAACCCTCCATTCCTAGCAGCTACTTGCTACTGCTTTTCCTTAGCCCCCGGAAAGTGCTGCCACTGCCATCTGTAGGTCCTCCATGCTACCACCTGCAACTCCTCCCAGCTGCCACTGCAATTTCTTCTTCCTAATTGGAACCAGCCCTTGCAACAGCTCCTCTGCAGCCAGCTAGCCTTCTTCTTCTTCCCCTTCTTGTTTCCTGTCAGATAGCCCTGCTCCTTCTCTGACCTCAATTCCACCTGCAATCAGTCCATCTAAAAACGCAACAGCAACCCTTTCTTCTCCCTGTTTCCAGCACCGGCACCCACATCCCTGACCTCAGTTTGCAGCCAACTGTTGCCTCTCTTTCAGCTAGCTGATGCCTTCTCTTGCAGCCAGCTGCTATCTTCCTTTGTTGTTAGCTACCAGGTACACATGGACCAATGGGTCCCACTTTGTTAGCTCTCTTCCTTATAGATGCCACTCAAGTTGTAATTATGTTTTTCTTTTTTATATATGAGCAAGAAGCATGTTTGAATTTGTTTTGTTGTTATTTTGCAAATTGCACGAGGTAGTAGAAGGTGTATTGAAGTTTCTGTAAATGATGCAAAATCTTGTATATCTTTCATGTAAGAGTTCATTTATGGTATCTGTTCTGACTTATATTTATCTACTTTATTTTCTTTGTTCTCTAATATTCATTATTTTAAGAGCTTTATTTATTTTTATTATTATCATCTTTTGATCATTTGTGTGGAGCATAGGTAGCGATTACTTTCTATAAATACTGCAGTAATGGAAATTTTGATCATGTGTTTCAATCAGGTGATGAACCAAACAAGAAACTAAAGTGTCTTGGAATTAATGAATTTGGATATCCCATGGAATTACCAGATCTTTAAAGTAACATTGAAATTTAATTGTCTTCAACTAAGGTGATGTCCAAAAATGTGTTAGTTAACTCAATGCTAACAACTGTAATTGCAAGTGTTTGGATGTTTTCTTGATGATTGCTAAGAGCTGGTGACTAAAAAAAAGGCGAAGGCCATTCAAAATAAAGCCAAAGAGTTAAGATGGTGCTGATTGTCTTTGTCGGATCTTTTATCACAGTTTTATAGCATGAAATTGTGTGAAAATGTTTCATGTAGGGTGTTGGTTTTTCAAAGGCCTATCTTGTGTAGTAACATTAACCAAGTTTCAAGTAGACTACGAGAAATTGGAGATGGGTCTTATCAATTTGGTTTTAATACATGATGTAAAATGTATAATTTTAAAGGGCGCTTGGTCAGAGGTCCCCCAACGCATGACTTTAATGCAAACAGTCTACAATCTAAATTCATGCAGCCCAAGGTCCCTCTCACACTTTCTCATACCTAAAATTCTAATTTACCCTTCCTTTAAATCATATCCCATGATTGGTGGGATATTCCATTAGTAATGGCCAACTACCATTTAATTGCCCGTGATTAATGGAATCCCATTAATGAGATTTTCAAATAAATTCTAAAAACACACAAGAAAATTTCAAAATAACGCAAATAAATTTCAAAAAATGAATAATTTCAAAAGATGCAATAAATTTTAAAAAAATGTAAATAAATTTAAAAAGATGCAAATAAGTTTCAAAAGATCAAAATAAATTTTAGAAAATGTAAATAAATTTCAAAAGACTCAA
Source organism: Umbellularia californica (assembly GCA_028538565.1). Classification (NCBI taxonomy): domain Eukaryota; kingdom Viridiplantae; phylum Streptophyta; class Magnoliopsida; order Laurales; family Lauraceae; genus Umbellularia; species Umbellularia californica. The sequence continues at coordinate 32,456,586 of JAPQWN010000005.1, read as the reverse complement.
ATAAATCTCAAAAGATCCAAAGAAAATTAAAAAAAATGCAAATAAATTTGAAAAGGCGCAAATAAATTTCAAATGACGCAAATAAAATTTAAAAACGCAAACACATTTACCAAAACTAAGATAAATCAATTTTCAAAATTTCTAAAAAAATTTTCAAAAACTCAAGTACTTTTGCAAAATCTCAGTTAAATTTATTTCAAAAAATGTAAATAAATTTGAAAAGACACAAATGAATTTCAAAAGACGCAAATAAATTAAAAAACACAAATAGATTTCAAAAAACATAAATAAATTTTCTAAAAAACTCTGATAAATTTAAAAAAAAAACTCAAATAAATTTGCCAAAAACACAGAGAAATAAGACAGAAGACACATAAATTTGGCAAAAACTCAGAAAAATATGACAAAACTCAAATAAATGTGATAGCAGGTCTGGGCTTTGGGTTGGGCTTCCATAGCAGGTCAGGTCAGAACTGACCTGGAACAAACCCAACCTTCTTCTTTTTCTCCGTTCTATTTTGTTCCGGTTCTACAACCAGAACCGATGGAGGGAGGCTGTGTTCCTTCCTCTTTGGCCTACAACACGGAGGCAACGGTGAAGGCGTGCGATGGTCTTCCTCTGGTTTGGCGAAAATGGAGGCACGCGTCCGGTGGCGATTCTCTAAATCAAGAGCCCAAGCGGTCCTCTATTTCGTCCAGTGTTCTGCAATTGAGCGATGCCCTTCTTCTTAGGCAATCAAAACCAGTGGCTGCAACAAGAAGTCCGTAGATCAAAGCTCCGACGAGAACTATGACGGAGTTTCTGAAACAAGGCAAACTCGAGCCCTGCAATACACTAGTACTCCTGCGCTTTGGCGACTCCGGACGGAATTGAGAATCCTCTACAAGTTCTTCTCAGGCGACTGGAAGGTACCAATCAGGCCCTTTCTTCTTTGATCTGTCTGCTGCTTCAATTCCGGTCTGCAACCCAGAACAGAACCGATTCGAAGACGACCAAATCGTCTACTTTCTGCTTCTTCTTGGATCAGCAAGAAATCTGATTGTGTGGCCCACTCAAAATTGAAACCAATCTCCTGCTCTTTTCTGCAACGAAGACGATGTGCAGAAATCCGGATCAATCCTTGATCTGATCTTGATGGACCCGAAAGGAATCTTTCGTCCTATCCCTCCGCACCCCGGGGGTTGACATGGGTCTCGGCGGAGGAGGGAAAATCTCGGGCATCAACATTTTTTGTACTGGTATGCCAGATTTACTTTCTACTTGGAATTTGGAATGGTGATGATCCGGAGATTCACCTTCATAAGTGGAAAGGAAATCAATCCTTTTTTCTAACTTTTCAAATTGCATAAATATTAAGAAAAGAGACAAGTTTGTTTTTTGAGAATGCCGTAGGAGGTGTTTTTTTGTTTGTTTGCCGTGAAAGGCGATTTTACAAAACTCATCAAATGTGAAAGACAAGAATTGTGATTTCTTTTTGTCTCTTTAGGAAATACAAACTACAATAGAAAAGTAAGAAAAGGGACCTAACTTCTCAGGAGATTGTGGGGACACATTGAGATTGACGGTCGTAAGTCATGTATGGGCTTCGCCATCGTCCTTCAAATGAGAACATGTGATTCTTTGATTCTTTGGCTTGGCTCCTAACCTCGATTTTTTAAAGGACAAGGACCAAGAGGAGGTCCTATATCCAATGAAAAACCAAGTAAACGGGCTGAAAAGCCACGTTTAGGCCATGTTGGAGAAGGAGGTGACCTTGGGGGGGTGGCCCCCCAAGGGACGTTGATCACCTTGTGGTGCTTCCGGGAGCAAAGTAGCAGAACTTCGTCTCTCTCTTGGATTTTCAGAGCTTGCACTTGGGATCTATTTTCACCATCCTCATCATTATCATGCTTTCTTCTTGGAATGAACCTCCTTTTATAGGCTTTTGGTAGCCATGAGGTGTTTATTGGCATTGATGGCTATGATGAAAGAATTGATGAGGAGTTACAAGTTGATTTTGTAACTCCTTTTTCATGGCTTGTGATTGGCCGATGAAGGTAGTGGGCATTTAATTCCCTTTAAGCTTCATGATGATGGGAGTTTCATGGGTTAAATGCCATGATTGCTTGGATTTGTAACTCCCAAATGCTTGAATCTGATTGGGCCGTCCAAAATAATCAGTTAATGACCGCATTAAGTTGTCATAAATGGGTCAATTAAAGTCATTAAGTGGTCGCCAAGGCATGTGAAGAGTCGTGGGCCGTGCTGCGCCTTTTGAGATTCTTCTTCAGATCATCACAGGTGGATCCACGTATTGTTTGATGTCGGATTGGAGTGCAATTTCAGACATTGATTGACGCTGGTGGGCCGGTGACATCTGTCTTGTCGATTTCACGATCGGTCGGATAGAAAGTGCACTTTCTTGGTCAGCCGGTTGGCAATCTTGAGGCGATCGGTGATGATTTCATGCTTTTGACGGCGGATCCGAGATGTCAACGAAGATCAGTCGTTTTCAAGCATCAAACATTGGAGTTTCCGAAAATCACAGAGGGCGGAACACCCGAAACGCGAAAAGATCGAAAAACAATCAATTTGGTGCAAAATCCGGCGACTCGGATTTGCAGGGTCGCTGGCGACCTTAGGGTTTTTTGCCCTTTGGTCGCCGAGCTTCGTTTTCGGCCGATTTTGCATCTTTTTTGTTCCTTTTTTCTTCTGTATTTCTCTTGACATTTTTCCTCAATTGTTGACTTGATTTTCTTGGAGAAATCTTGACGAGAACCCGCGCGAAATCGGAGCACAAAGTTTCCCATTTTTCGGGAAAGCCGAAGACTTTGTAGCCGATTTTCCGTCAAGAGTCGAAACTAGGTCAAACGATGTCGGAATGACCTGAAAATTGAGGTGAAGCTTCTTGAGGAGTGGATAGGACCAACCATGAGCTTTTATTTGAGTTTTGAAGCCGTTTGGGGTCCCATCGATGCTTGACTTGATTTTGCTGCGTGGAAAATGCCGAGCTTTGATATGTGGTCAAACGATGTCCGATTGACCTGAAATTTGACGAGGAGCCTATTGGAGTCATTTTGAGACGTTCCATCTACTCCGTTTTGGATGTCATGGTCCCAGGTTGCTCCGCCGCCGGTAGGCTTGATTTTCTCTCGAAGCATCGAAACCTGGTCAAACATTGTCAGAATGACCTGAGATTCGACGTGCAGCCTTTTGGAGGCATGTTGAAGCCACTCACGTATTTTGTTTGATGAGTGATGGCTTCTGTGGTTCCCGCCGCCGGGAGGTTTGATTTTACTGTTCAAGCATTGATGGAGGGTCAAACATTGTCGGTTTAACTTGAAATTTGGCATGGAGCCCTTTGGAGACATTCTGGAGTCATCCGTAGGCTCTGATCGATGTTTTGGTGTCTTTGATGATGTCGCCGCCGGGAGCGCTTGTTTAGCTGTCGGAGCAGTGAAGTTGGGCCAAACGATGTCGGAATGGCCCGAATCCTCAGGTGTACCCCTCTTTTGGTTGTCTTGAAGGATCTCTCAATTTCTGTCTGATTCTGACAAAATCTGATGCTTGAAGTAGCCTTGCCTGTTTTATAGCAGGATGCAGCTTCACGAGGCTTCTTGATGTTGAGGAGACATAGTGACTTTTTTGGTGTCAACAAATGCCCCCTCGAGGTACAACGACGAGTAGCTTTTTGGAGTCGATGTGCCTCAAAGAGAAACTTGGAGGAGAGATTCCAACTTGACCAAGAGTCTTGAGCATTTTTTTTTTTTTTTTGAATAGCCTTATGAGTTTCAAGGGGATTTTACGGTAGTGAGAGGGATCACGTACCATCTCAAGGCAAAGTTTTGAAAATGACATGGGGTATTTGGATTTTGGGTTTTGGATTTTGGTTTTTGACCTTGTGACCTAACAAGCTGTATGTGGCAGGTTAAGGGGTCGGGGTTTGATTTTGATTTTGACCTTGTGACCCAACAAGCTGTATGTGGCAGGTTGGGGGGTCAGATTTGGGTTTTTGGTTTTAGTTTGGTTTGGATTTTGATTTTTGTTTTGGTCTTGTGACCTAACAAGCTGTATGTGGCGAGCTAGGGGACCGGAATTTGGTTTTGTGAAATGTCAATTTCAAGATTTTGGCTCAATTTGGTTCATGAGGTTGGATGGTTTGATTTTTGGAAACTCATGAGACTTTCTTTTCTTTTTTTTTTTTTTTTTTTTGAATGGTCCCATCAACTCAAAAGAGGCATGGGACTTTTTTGCTCTTTTTCTTTTTTTTGCTCTTGGTAAGAGGAATATTTTGACTAAAAGCCACTTTTAGTGCCTAGGTGGTCAAACCTGGCTCATATGGGCTAACCCATGGTACCTTAGGCTTTGGAGATGGCCTAGATCTCATATGGTGTCATTTTTGTAGAGACTATCTAAAAATATTCTTACTTGGAGAGAATTTCTCAAGTTTCCTCCTTTTGTGGAAAGATTCTCTCAAAATATCTTTCTTTTTGGGAAAGTAGCTAAATTTTAGCACTTACCTCATTTCTTTTCTCCTTGTTTCCTCTTTTGGCTTGCTCTCTTCTATAAAAGCAAGAGGATTGTTTCTTTTGCTCCATTGCTTTCTTTTTGCAAGAAATCTTCAAGAGTGCTCTCCAAGATAAGAAGTGTTTTTGCTCCAAGGGCTCCAAGCTTTTCTTCTTCTTCTCCATCAATGGCTTCAAGTAAGTTTTTCTTTCTCCACAAGAATCTCCATTGTAGAAGTAGCTTCTTCATTTTTCTTTTTCTTTTCTTTTTCTTTTTCTTTTCTTTCTTTCTTTTTTTTTCAAGCACGTTTTCCCTTTTTTTTTTTCGTGCTTCTTCTCTGTTTTTTTTTCTTTGTTTTTTTTTTCCTTCTTTTCACGGTTTTCTCTTTTTTTTTTTCCGTGTACGTTTTTTTTTTCTGCACGCTGATTTTTTTTCTTTTTTTTTTTTAGCGTTTTTCTCTTCTGTTTTTTTTTTTTTTTGCTGTTTGTTTTTTTTTTCTTTTGGCTGTACAGACGGCCTGTGGGCCAGAAATTTTTTTTATTTTTATTTTTTTTTTGCTGAGATTTTTTTCTCTCTTTTTTTTCTTTTCTTTGTTTGCTCACCATGATAATGAGGCTATGCAATTTCAATATATATGCATTTTCTTTTTTTTTGATGCATCAAGATAGAAGGCTAGAGTCTCTAGGTCAAGCCAACATGATTTTTGACTTAGACAAAGTTTGATTGGTTTTGACCAAACTGGGTTGGAATTGGTCAAACTTTGGTCAAGGTTTTCCTAACATCTAATGCATGATGATATTTTTTTTATGCATGATTTTTGGTAAATGGATTTGGAAGTATGATGATGCATACCTGAAAATCTTTTGCAAGTATCGGGATTTTGAGCTCGCAGCGATGTTGAGCTCTTTCTCGGTCTTGCTGGATTTTGAGGAAGTTTGCAATTTTTGGATTCTGAAGCTTGTAGCAATGTTGAGCTTTTTTCCAGATTTTGCGGAAGTTTGATGAGATTGGCTTGTTCTCGCAGCGATGTTGAGTTCGAGCCTTCTTTGAGAATTCTCCACTGACTATGAGCTTGCAGCGATGTTGAGCTCATCTTCAAGCTTCCTGTCTTTTTCGGAGTATTTTCCTTTTCTTTGGAATTGCCCCGGAACCATGTCAAAATTTTGCTAGAATTTTTGTAACAGAATTCTATCATTTTGATGTTGATTGATCTTTTCTCTTCCATCTTTTGCAGGTAGTTTTTCTAGAACGAACAAGGGTAAAGGTCCTATTACTGACGCACCTCGTCGGTCTGCTAGATCTTCCAATGCGGCCATTCAGCAGGCTTTGGAGAAGGTCCAGTTTGTGGAGAAGAACTTGGAAGAATGCGATTCCCTCAATTGTGATGAGATGAGACAGCGATTGATCGCTCTCAAAGATAAGGAGTCCTTAGGTTACTGACGATCAGAGCGTTGTGCTCAAGCCTACCTTCTTCTTTGGTGATGCAGTCCTCGACGACTTGACATACCATAGGAGATGTTTTCAGTTCTCTTACACAGCAAATGGTGAGGAGAGAACAGTTTCTACCCGGTCGTCTTTTGATCGGACCATCTCGATCCTGAGCCTTTCTCCCACGTGCCCTAAGAGGGAAGATCCTCCGAGCTGGGTGAAGAGGACCAGTGTGATCAAGACCGGGATTTTTGTAGGCGGCCCTTCCGGTTTTGCAGAGAAGCCACCTGTCCGTATGGACATGTTGATGCCAGCTAGTGTCTACCAAGGTTCTGATCATCCATCGGTTGATTTGAGACCGGTGGGCCTTGGCGTTTTTCGGGGTGACGGCAGCAATTGGGTGAAGCCTTTTCGACTTCGTGGCCGTTTCAGTGCTGACTCGAGCTGGGAGTCATGGACTGATTACACCCTGAGGATTGGCGAGGCCGTTCTTCGGGAGGCCGAGATTTTTGATGCGGTTCGCACTTTTCGGCAAACCGTCGTTTTCTCCGATGAGGCTTTCATGGCCATGCTGGAGTCATTCCTTCCACAAACCAACACCTTCATTGTGACGAATGGTGAAATTGGTTTTTCTTTGAAGGAGCTGAGCGCCATCACCGGATTGCCTATCCTTGGTAAACTCTATGAGGAGTTTATGCCTATTGACAGCGTCCTTGAAGAGCAGTCTGAGGAGTTTAGGCTTGTGTACTTTCAGCTCGTCGCCTTCTATGATTTTTTAAAGGAGAAGGAGGGCTCGAAAGTTAGGTACAGCAGTTGGAGAAGTTATAGCTCCAAGTGTTTTGACAGCGGGGATTCTTCTGATGGCATGGCCCAAGATGCTAGGGCTAAAACATCAAGTTTGAAGAAGATCGCTGCTATGCGAGAAGATTTAAAGTAGTTCTTCGCAAGCACAAATGCCATTTGTCCCGACATTGCGTTGCGGGGAGATCTCGCTGTTTACCTCACTTACTGGCTGGGTGAGGCTGTTTTTGCTGGAGGAGATGGAACGTACATCAGGCCACACTGTATTTTTCCGGCTTGTCAGATGGCGTTTGGAGAGCGGCTGGCTTTGGTACCTGCTCTTTACTCCTATTTGTGTACCGAACTTCAAGATGCTGCTTTCCTGGTTCGGCTTGGGCTTCCCATGAACAGGGTATTTTCTGCTCACATCTTCTATTCGTGGTATGTATACCACTGTCCTAGCTTCCATTGTTTAGGAGTTGCACAGGACGAAGATCCCTTTATGATTCGTTTGGCTAGAGGGACAGCCGTTCGCGAATCACTTTTATCTGCCCGTTTAAGGATCCGACGATTTAGGGACGTCGAGATTGGGCAGTCTTTGGTAAAGCTTTCTCCGGGTTTGCGGAAGAAGGCTTTTGACTTTGGTGTCTCCCGTGATTCGACCTGGGCAGGGTCGAGAAGACACTATGCTTTGATAGACGCGGAGAAGAGATGGCTCTTCAACATACGGGTTGGTATGATGGTGTACCGCAGACATCTTTTCATTGATATCCAACCGTATGTCCCTTCGCGTTTTGCATTTTAGCTTGGCTTCTCTCAAGGCGTTGTTGGAGCGCCTTCGAGCATGGTGAAGCGTTTTGGAGGTTTGCAAGATGGGAGAAATGCATGGGCTTTTTATAGCGCTGAGGACACTACCGCCATGATTTCCTATCCTGAGCTGCCCACCTTCCGGACTGCTGGCTTCACGAAGTGGTTCGTGGAGAGCTTCTCAGTGTACTGGGGGCATTCCAAGAAAGAGCTCGATGTCAAGCAATCTCCTGGGAAAGGTCTTGGCAAATCGGATGGTGTCCGTCAGGAGGAAGTTTTGGCCTTCCTTTCTGGAGAGAAACACAAGATAGGCTTTCTCAACGGTCAGGACATCATCAAATCGGGAGCTGCACAAGGAATTCCTGGTGAGGTCTTGAGACAGCTGGAGGAGGAGGAGGCCGAGATTGATGCTATGATACAGGCAGAGCATACGAAGGCTTCCATGGAGACTACTGAGAAAAGTAGACTATCCAGTGAGGACTCTTGTGAAAGGCCTGATGTTGATAGCGGGGCAGGATCGTCGAGCAGATTGACCCGCCGAGGCAAGAGGAGGAGAGGACAACGCCGTAACATGAGACGGTACGATAGTCCTTCTGATATTGAAGTTCCTCTCACCATTGCTGAGGAGGTGTCTGAGGATGCTGACGAGCCTCCGGGGAAAAGAAGCAGAGAAGAGGAGACAGCTGGTATGATCCCCTTTCTTTCTTTTGTTTCTTCCCCCTTTTTTTTGTGAAAGATTTTATTTTGATCCGCTGCCTTCTTTTTTTAGCAGAGGACGATGACCTGGTGATGCCTGAGGCTCCTGCCGATGAGGCGATGATGGATCCAGTCGTGGCATCTGAGGAAGAGCCCAGGGACTCTGGAGTGGTTCCAGAACCTTCATCTGGTATGATTGCTTTGGCTTTTTCTTTTCTTGTTTGTGCTGTCATTTGCTAACATGTAGCTTTTGTTTTCTTGTCAGCTGACTTGCCAGAGGATTCTGACGATTTCGAGCCATCCATGGATGCAACTTTTGACGATGCTTCGGATGAGCTCAAAGAGGCAAAGAGTACTCCGCCGGCTGTCGAAGCAGGTATATTTGCAATAATAATCTTGATGTATTTTTGACAAGATTATATTCATACCTTTTTGTCTTTTCCCTGACAGATTGTGAAACAGCAGGAGAGGTTCCTCCGTCTTCTTCAGAGCCAGAATAGGGGATACCTGCGGCTGATGCAGAAGTAGGGGCTTCTTCTGCTTCCAATGAGTCAGCTTCTTCTATTGGAAAGAGTTTATTTATTACTCTTCCAATGGAGCATGACGTGGGCAGTCGGGCACCAGAGCATGGCGAATCCTTATCTGCACCGCACCTTCAGTATGCAAGGAAGGTGTTGAAGACTGTCTTTTGCTCATGGGTTGAGACTCTTTCTTCAGGTCATTTGGAAGCTGGTTTTGGCATGATCAAGCATGTGTAGGACATCCTTGCTGATAGCAAAGAAGTCGGTCTGGACATCGCAAGCGCCAAGGATTTTGTTGAGGAGATCATCACCTTGGGGGACAAATGGACTGAGACCAAGAGTTTCCCAGATGGTGACTTCTTTGATGAGATGTTCATAAAACCTTCCAGCAGAGTCAAAGCTGAGCTGACTGAGGTCACGAAGACTCGGAGGCAGATCGTTCGGGATAAGAACGTTACCGAGTTATCCATCATGGGGCTGAAGCAAGACTTGGACCGCCTTGATAAGGAGGTCGTCGAGGTCAGGCAGCGTCTTGATCTTTTAGAGGAAGAAGCTGCTGCCAAATGGACCGCCATTGTGGAGGCTCATGACAAGGAGGGGACTCTCATTCGCCAGGTTGAGGAACCTGAAGGTAATGTCCGGAGGAAGACTCAGGAGCATGAGCAGTGGTAGGTCCTCTGGGAAGAACTTCCTCGTGCTGCAGATGGGTCACGACATTCGGCCGCGTTTTATGGGGACATTTTGAAGAAGCGTGGCCTAAAAACTTTGGAAGTTAAGGCCAAGGGTCTGCTTGAGGAGTTGAACCTTTGGTTGAAGACCATGTCGGATTGAGCTCCTGAGTTGTAACAAACTCTTTTTCCTTCCTCTTTTTTTTGGTACCTCCATGTATAAACAGTTTTGGTACTATATTTTTTGTATCTCCTTCCTTTCACTTAAATCATTGATGAAAACAATTTTGAGCAAAAGTTGACGGGTATGTTTGTTTAAGAATTTGATCAAAAGGTTGTCATTTTGTGAAATCTTTTGTCAAAGGGTTGTTTTGGGCATGAAAGCCAATTTTTGTGGCAAAAAGCCTGTTTTTTTTTTTTTTTTTTTTGATGGCTTGAAAACCAAATTTTAGGTGGCATGGAAGCCTAATTTTGTGGCGTAAGAGCCAAAATTTGTTTTGCGGCATGGGAGCCAAAAATTTTGAGATGGCATTATAACCAAAGTTTTTTTTTTTTTTTTTTTTTTTGTTTGTAGCATGAAAGCCAAAGTTTTTTGTTTGCGGCATGAAAGCCGATTTTGTTTGTGGCATGAAAGCCAAAGTTTTTGTTTGTGGCATGAAAGCCAAAATTTTGTTTGTGGCATGAAAGCCAAAGTTTTTGTTTGTGGCATGAAAGCCAAAGTTTTTGTTTGTGGCATGAGAGCCAAAGTTTTTTTTTTTTTATGGCGTGAAAGCCAAAGTTTTTGGATGGCGAGAAAGCCAATTTTTGGAATGGCATAGGAGCCGTATTTTAAGATGGCATGAAAGCCGAAGTTTTTTTTTTTTTTTTTTGGCATTTATAGCTGAATTTGGCGTTTATAGCCGGATTTTGGCGTTTATAGCCGATTTTTGGCGTTTATAGCCAGATTTTGGCGTTTATAGCCGCTTTTTGGCGTTTATAGCCGGATTTTGTTTTGTTTTGTTTTGGCATAAGAGCCAGATTTTTGAAAACCAAGTTTTTGTTTTGTTGGCATGAAAGCCGATTTTGGCGTTTATAGCCGAAATTTTTTTTTATTTTGGCATTTATAGCTGGATTTTGGCGTTTATAGCCAGTTTTTGACATTTATAGCCGCTTTTTGGCGTTTATAGCCAGATTTGGTTTTCAAAATGCAGGTATCGACTAAGTGTCGCCTCCCCGCTGAATGGTCTTGCAAGTATCAATGGAATGTCGCTTCCTTGCTCATTCGGTTTTGCGAGTATTGATGGAATGTCACTTCCTCGCGGGCTGGGTTTTGTGAGTATCGATGGAATGTCTCTTCCTCGCGAATTGGGGTGCAAATATCGACTAAGCGTCGCTCCCTGCTTTTCCCAAAACTTTTGGTTTTGCGGGTACTGACTTGGTGTCGTTTCCCCCCCGATTTTTTGAAATTTGAGGTTTTCTCGAACCATTTGAAATTTGGGTTGTGGATAGCAACTGGAATATTGTGTCTCCACGATTTTTTTGAAATTTGGGTTGTGGATATCAACTGGTATGTTACTTCTCCACGATTTTTGAAATTTTGCAAGTATCGAATGGGGTTCGTTTCCTTGCGATTTTTGGGTTTTGGAAGTATCGAATGGGGTTCGCATCCTTCCGGTTTTTGAGTTTTGCGAGTATCGACTAAGTGTCGCTTCCCCATGGTTTCTAAAAACCAATTTTTTTTTTTAAAGACACGAACGTCATAAATTTTGACTTAAAACCATTTTGGTTGTAAAAGCCGGGGCGAACTAGGGTGAAAGTTCCTGAGTCCTGGTTTTTGTTTCAAACCATGAATTTTGGGGTTCAAGGATTGAAAATTTTGGTCAAGTCTGGGAAGAGGCTCCCAAACTTGGATTTTGGATTTGATTTTTTTTTTTAACAATGAAACGATGAAAGCAAGCATTGTTTTGAAAGAGTTTTTTTTTTTTTGGAAACCTCAACATAAAGATGAAAATTTCAAAAGGGGTGGGTTTGACGAGCAAGTACCTTGGAAATAGGCTTTGGCCGTGTAGATATCGCACTGACCCGTTTGAGGAAGTCTTCAAGGGTAGTACCATTTCAAGAACTTGTCTACATCTGTCTCCTTCCATGTTTAGAAGAGCGTATGCACCGTTGGAGAAGACTTTGTCAATGACGAAGGGTCCTTCCCATTTTGGTTCAAATTTGCCTTTGGATTTGTGGGCAAAAACTATGGGTCTTTTTACTGCAAGAACCAAGTCACCCTTTTTGTAGGAGCGTTGCCTGACCTTCTTGTCTAAAGATCCTGCCATGTGTGCTTGGTACAACTCAATGCTTTGTAGAGCTTCGAGTCGTCTTTCATGGAGATTATCCAGCTCTTGGAGTCTCAATTTGACATTGCTTTCTTGCGTCATGCTATTTTGCAGAGATACCCTTAAGGAAGGAACTTGTACTTCCAAAGGGACAACAGTTTCGCATCCATAGACCAAAGAGAATGGTGTGCTATGGGTTGGTCCTCGAACGGTGGTTCGATAGGCCCACAAGGTTTCTGGTAGTTTGTCACCCCAGTCTCTTTTGTGACTAGAGACCATTTTCTTGAGAATTTTGCAGAGTGTCTTGTTGGAGGCTTCTGCTAGTCTGTTCGCTGCTGGATTATATGGAGTCGAAGGACAACTTTGGATTTTGTACTTGTCGCAGAACCTGTCAAATCTGTGATCCCGGAATTGTGGTCCGTTATCATGGACGAATCTTTTAGGTATGCCGAAGCGACAAATAATATAGGTGCGCAAGAATTGAAAGACATATGAGGTCTTCATTTCGCTGAGCGCAAATGCTTCTGACCACTTGGAGAAATAATCCGTAGCTGCGAAGATGAAGCGATGACCTTTACTTGATAGGGGAGAGATAGGACCTATGATGTCCATACCCCAGGCTTCGAAAGGCTATGAGATTGCTGTTGGATGTAGCCATTCTGGAGGCATGTGGATATAATCTCCGTGAATCTGGCATTTTTGGCAGTGCTTGGCAAATTGTATTGCATCAGCTACCATGGTAGGCCAATAGTAACCTAGCCTTTTTATCTGGTTGTAGAGCTTAGGACCAGCCTGATGGGCTCCACAAAGACCATCATGTACTTCTTTGAGAGTCTCCTCAGCCTCTTATTGTGACAAGCAGCGTAGGAGTACTCCGTTGAAGGATTTTCTGTAAAGTGCTTTGAAGGTATATCCAAATGAAAGTTCGGGGTTCTTCCTTGGATGCTTACCCGCTCTTTTGGATCTTCAGGTAGGATTCCGAACATGATGTAATCAATGAACGGATCTCTCCAATCGCCAATCGGAGGTTTGAGGATGGACATCCGACTTCCAACCACTTGGTGGCATTCAGCAACTGCTTGGTGTGTGTTGAGAGGAGGGAGAATCCTTCTTTTACACACTGTGACTTGCATGTTTTCCCCTTCTTGGATTGCCATGGATGCGGCAAATCCGGCCAGGGCATCTGCACTGATGTTTTCACCTCTGAGGATGTGGGTGATATGACAGATGTTGAATTTTTATCGAAGCGACTGCACCTTATTGTAGTAAGGTAGCAAATCAGGCTTCCTGACTTCATATTTCTGATTCATCTGGTTGACGATCAGTTGAGAGTCCCCAAAAGCTTCCAGCATGGTGATGCCGGATTCGAGGGTGAGTTCCAATCCTACAATCAGGGCTTGGTACTTAGCTGCATTATTTGAACATGGTTCCAGTAGCAAGAAGGTGTGTGGGATCATGTATTTGTCGGGACTGACCAAGATGATGCCAATTCCCGATATTTGCTTTCTTTTTTCATTTGTCCTGGTTGCACCGTCAAAGTACATATCCCAAGAAGCATTTGATAAGGAAGTTTCCACGTTGTAGACAAATTCGTCTGGGAGATATCCCTGAGTGGAGAATCTTTAGGCAATGGATGCTCTGCGAGGAAGTCTGCTAGAGCTTGGCCTTTGATTGCTTTTTGTGGCACATACTTAATATCAAACAGTGATAGAAGAATAGACCATTTTGCCAGTCGGGCATTGAGAGAACCTGCTTTTGTGAAAAGGACCTTTAGGAGGTTGATCCTCGAAATCAGGTAGACTGTGTTCGACAGCAGATAGTGACGCAGCTTTTGTACAGCAAACATTACTGCAAGGCATTCTTTTTCTACTGGGGAGTAGCGATGCTCTGCACCTACCATCATGCGGGTAAGGTAATATAGAGCAGCTTCTTTTCCGTCGTCATTTTCTTGTGCGAGTAGAGCACCCAAAGAGTGGTCGAGAGCTCTTGTGTACAAGATAAATGGTTTTCCAGTTGTGGGGGCAGCCAGCACTTGAGGTTTGGTGAGGTATGTTTTGATGTCTTGAAATGCATTTTGACATTCAGCATCCCAGACAAAATCGACGCCTTTCTTCATCAAGCGAGAGAATGGGCGATGAACCGTCGAATGTAGGCCAACCTTCCTTGAAGCCCTTTTAATTCTCTTAGGGTTCTGGGAGATGGCATTTCCAGGATAGCCTTGACTTTGGTAGGGTCAAGTTCTATTCCAGCTTTCCGTACTATGAATCTGAGAAACTTACCCGATGAGACACCGAAGAAGCACTTTAGTGGATTCATCCGCAATTTGTGTTTGCAAAGTCGGAGGAAGACTTCTCGAAGATCGTTGAGATGGTATTCTTTTCTTCTGCTTTTGATGGCGATGTCATCAACATAGCATTCGACCGTCTTGTGCTGCATATCTTGGAATATTTTCATCATAGCCTTCTGATATGTTGCACCTGCATTTTTCAGACCAAATGGCATGATAGTGTAGCAATACATGCCAAATGGAGTCCGAAATGATGTATGCCTTTCATCTTCAGGATGCATCTTTATCTGATTGTAGCCAGAAAATCTATCCATGAATGTCATTCGCTCGAACCCATAGGTGTTGTCAATCATCACCTCTAGTATGGGGAGCGGGAATTCATCTTTAGGACATGCATTATTCAGGTCTCTGTAGTCCATACAGATCCTTATCTGCCCATTTTTCTTTGTCACAGGGACGATGTTGGCCAACCATTCAGGATGCTGTTCCTCACGGATGAAGCCAACGTTTTTGAGTTTCTGAACTTCTTGTTCAATTTTGTCCATCATGTCGGGACGGAATCTTCTTTGGCCTTGTTTGATAGGCTTGATTTCTTTTTGCAAGTTGAGCTTGTGGACCGCTACTTTAGGATCCAAGCCAGGCATTTCGGCATAAGACCATGCAAAGCAATCAACGAACTCACGAAGAAAAGAGATATACTCGGGTAACTCATCATCCTTTATATTCTTGCTTATGAATACAGGACGTGGGTTATCAGATGTTCCCAAGTCTATCTTTTGGACAGGATCTTCTGTCGGAAGGTTTGAAGGTGGTTCCTCCACAATGTTTTCGGAGGCTTCCAACTCAACAAGACCTTCTGGAGTGCCAGAGGCATTTTCAGACTGGGGCTCTGTTTCTGTCCATGAATCTTCTTGATCAGTATCCTTCTCAAGGCTTGCAATGATATGGTCCTAATCATTTGCTAGAACTGGGTTGAAGTAGGGTACTTCTTTTGGAGACGATGATTCTTCTGGGTCAGAGAACTGCTCGTCTGTGTCATCGGGCAATTCCTCTTTATCATCAGAGAAATTATACCAATTGGAGGAGCTTTTTGGATTTTTGACGAAAAACTCCTCAAAGAGATATCCAGGGATACCAATGTCTTCATGACATGTTGAGGCTTGGTCGGTAAAGCGACTTTGCAGCCATGGTGTCAACTGTCTCATAGGAGCGGTAGGATCATACCCCAACCCATATGAAGACTTGTCTTTGTGAAGGTGGATTTTCCAATCTTCTGGTTGACTTTTGGTCAGGGTGGGTTCCAATGGTGTGAGAATACTGTCACGACCCCAAACCCGGGGTCCGTGAAGTAATAATTATGTTTCTCCCAAGATCCGCGTGTGTGAGGATTACAAATTCCAACACATTCTGAATATTTAGCGGAAGCTTTCGTGGTGTTGCGACTCGGAGTCCGTGGCCATTGGATTCCGCACCGTACTCAACCCAAGCGTATAGTAATCTTATCAATGATCCATCTCAGACTGGAATAAACCATCACAATAAAAGTACAGAGCTGCCAGTAACAGGGTATTACATTCCCATATATGTTCAAGTTACAAATAACAATGTGTATTAATTACAAATCCCAAGCAAAAAGGCTAATAGAAGCCATACAAAAACAAACTAATGATCACTACCCCATATGTGACGTAATACTGATGTCAAGCTCGATGTCTACGTGACATAGCCGACAAACCACCTGTAAGCTCATGGCTCCACAGCCAACACGTGCACTCATCTCGGGTGAAGAAGTCTGAATCTGAGTACCAAAGTAGTGGGTTAGACACGATGGTCTGGCAGGTGGGTGAAAAGATATAACAATATACTGAACGATAAAACATGCAATAAATTATGCTGTCTGATCAAAATTGTACATAATTACAAATGTATAGGAAATAATGAAATTCTGAAAAAAATCCTGTATTCATATAAAACGGGTATGAAACATAAACATTTGACAAAACATATATTCCTTTAAAGCATGTTTAAAACATGAACATTTCACAAATCGGGAACTCATTTAAAATATGTATAAATAATGCATCATTTACTAAGAAAAGACATGATCAATATAAAGCAGTACGGGTATCAAGGATCAGGGACTATCAAGATGGCAACCACACAAAGCTAAATCCTCTATCACCGAAGTGATAGAGCAAGCATATCAAGGCGTTGACCTCAGTCACCGAAGTGAGGAGGAACAACGAAATTTACATATACATATACTATATACGGGACGGGACCACGGTGGCAAACCGGGCATCGGGAATTACGGTAGCGAACCGGATATCGGGAACCACGGGAGTGAGCCGGGTATCGGGACGGGACCACAGTTAATAAACCGGGTATCGGGATCCAAACTGCAGCTGGCAGGACGGGACGGGATCTCCAAGTCGGTAGATCAGACCGACAAGGTCATCCAAGCTTAGTGGTGCCGACTCATAGGTTATATGCGAGTAAACAAAACAAATACATGTATGCATGTTCTTGTTTTTGCTAATGGGCTTGCACTACAAAGCTCTGGCCCCATATTGCCTCAAGATCTTATTCTCATGGGTCATATACAAGAAATCATGTCAAATAAATACATATGATGGGACGGGATACCCATAGGCACAAAACATATCTGTATCGGGTCGGGCATAAACGGGTTAGCAACATGCTAAAAGAACAACATAAATTTCAATACCTTCGGGGCAAGTCTAGTCATAAAATATGAGATTCAAGTGTACAAGTGAAATTCGAGTTTAAATATGACATAATGGATTTCTATACTTTTCCGGGCCGAACGTTGAGGGTCCTAGATTTAAATCGATATGAATAGGGTCCCGTATGTCTAATTTGACATACACTTAGTACTCCATGAGAATTAAGGACATCTCGGATCCCTATGCACATTGACAAGTCTATGGATCCTCGACAAATCTTCATAATGGGGTTTCTCTTCATCCGGACTCCATAAAATGCCTTCCAAGTTCTTACATTGCATTGGGGCTCCAACCAATACCTCCCCAAGCTTAAAAACAAAGTTTCAAGTCTCCAAGTATTGATAGGTTATATGCAAGAAATCGGGCATGTATAAAACACTTGATGAAATTGTATAAATGGGCGAAACGGGGTGCTCATTAGCACAAAAACATATCTGTATCGATCAGGCATGTACGGGCTAGCAACAATGCAAAAGGCATGAATTTCAATACTGTCGGGCAAGTGTAGTCATAAAACACGAGATTTAAAGTGTACAAGTGAAATTCGAGTCGAAATAAAGCATGAATGGATTTCTCATATTCTCCGGGCCAAGTGTTGAAAGTCCAAGATTTGAATCAATGTACTAGGGTCGCTTATGTTAGGTTTGATATACATTTGGTACTCTTTAAGAATTGAAAACATTCTGGGGCCTTATATACATTAACAAATCTAAAAGACCTAAACAACAAAGTCATAACGATGGAATTTCTTCTTCTGTACAGTTCCTCACTCTTCTCCAATATAGTTCCCTAGGGTTCTTCAAGAAGACAACAATACAATTGCCGTCGGTCAGCTCCTCGGTTGGCTGTCGGTCAGCCGAACTGGGGTGTCGGCTGGCCGACAGTTGACCGATGCTGACTGTCAGATCCACACACATCAGGACGTCTGTTGCTCTCTTGAAAATGAACCGAAAGATCTGTCGGTTGGCTCTCGGTCGACCGAACTAGGGAGTTCGGTCATCCGACAGCTGACCGACAAATTTCCTGATGGAAATCCGCTCTTTGGAATTGGAACCGAGAGATGTCGGTCCCATGTCGGTTGGCTGTCGGTTAGCCGACAGGTTGACCGATAGCTGACCGACGTTACTGCGGGTACAGAATTCTGAAGCCGTTTTCAGTCCATTCTTTCTCCCAACACTCCTCATTCTCAAGGGTCAGATCCCTGTAGTAAAGTGAGCTCAAAGATCCTCCATTTCAAGCAATCAAAACTTCATTCTCAACACTTCAAATTCACCTTTCAACTACATCTATTCTTCCATCAAATCATCCATTCCATTCACATTCAACCAAAAGAAATCCATCACATGAAACAAGTCAATACTTAATACCATCAAGATACCATTTCCAAGAAAGCAATATACTAGGAAGATACACTTATGAGTGTATTTCAAATCTCAATAAAAGCATGTCATGAAGTAAAGCATTAGTAATGAAAATCATTAATGAAAGCTACACATTTGTATAAAACATGATCAATGAAAATAAATCATTTCATCCACTTGCCTTGGGTCCAACGCTAACCAAATCAACCACTAATCACTTCTCCAAGCTATAAACACCAAATCTACACAAAACCCCCAAATACAAGCCCAAATATCAAAACCAAATCAAAACAAAAGGAAAACCTCCAATAATCAAAACGAAGCTTCTTAAAGGCTAGGAGACTACAAATCCAAAAGATTACAAGGATCCCTTACTTGGAAGTTCTTCAAAAAGCAAGAGGTTGTTCAAAGGAAATCTTGAAAAGATTGGTTTTCTTCAAAAATGGTGTCCAAGGGTAGCTCTTGAGATGAGGATGAAGATGGTAGAGTCCAATCTTAGTTTAGCAATGGTTTGGTGGTGCTATGAGATGGAGAAAGCAAGAAAGGGATGGAGGGCACCATGGCTGCTAGGATTCTCCTCTTGGAATAGTGATTAGGGCGAAGAAAAGAAGAGAAGAAGGGTTCTCCTTATATACCAAAGGGGAGATGGGTCCCACAACTTAAAGTACTAGTCGGGCTAAAAACATGCATTTCGGGACCTTAAATGGATTCGACGAAGAAGACAAAGTTGATCAACAAAATTTCTAGTTTCCAAAAAGTATATATTTTGCTGGTTTTGGTGACATTGAAAATCGTGTCCAGATTTTGGGTGAAAAAGACTGTTTTTCCCTCAAATTGAGAAAAGTCGGGTTTAGGAGTTTCAAATGAGGACGGGTCCAACATGAAAGTTGTAGGGATTAACAATATAAGTTAAATGGGATGAAAACATAATTTTTAGGAAATCAAAATAAATCCCAAGCTCATACAAAAATCGCAATAAGAACTCCCAAAGGGTCCCACAAGTTAAGAAGGTTCCCAAAACTTTTCAAAACCAAAGAAAAGGGTAGTTAAACTAAGAAAGTTAAACAAACAACCATTAAAACCACTGAGAAAACTAAATCACGATTAAAACCACACTAAATCAGGATATTAGGGGTCGGGTTCTCACAAATACCACGGCCACCTCCCAAACCAGTCAGTTTGTTTACCTCCGATGATTGCTGAGGAGCCTTGCCTTTATCTTTCTAGAGACTGTCGACAAAGTGAATTGTTTTTTCCTCTTGTTCTTCTTTTCCATCTTTGTACATTTGAGCATCTGCAAAATGGACATCTCTGCCTTTGAAGGGCTTTTTGTCTGCAAACACCCGATGTATCAAGCCATCGTTGCCAACGAACTTGATGCACTGATGTAGACTTGAAGGGACGACACCATTCTCATATATCCAGGGGCGTCCAAGGAGTGTATTGTAGCATGAAGGGGTCTTTATCGCATATACTGTGACTTCAGAAATAAGATCACCGATTTGCAATTTGAACCTGATTTTGCCGATAGGCCTTTGAGCGCTACCGTCATATCCGAAGATGGATACAGACGTGTGACTCAGCTTGCTAGGTGGGATGCCCAGCTCTTCGAGTTCCGAAGTAGAAATGAGTTTGAGTGCAGAACCTGGATCGATCTGAACTCTGTGTACTGGTATTTCTTTGACGTACCCCATAAAGTACAAGGGTCGGTTGTGCTTTGTCTCGCCTAGCAGGAGGTCATCCTTGTCGAAGGCAATTGTTGCACTTGCTGCTTTTTGTACCGAGAGGCATTCATTACCTGATCCCTCAGTTTTTTTCTTTTCTCCCTTTGAGGGAGTATTTGATTTTTTGACCCTATAGTCCATTTCAATTTGTAGGACTTGTGGGGCATTTTTGTCGACATCCGCATTCAGCCTTTGTATTTCTCTACCAACTTCAAGAGCGTCTAGAGAAGGGTCTTCTTTTGGATGATCGTTCTCAGGATCAAAGGGTTGATCCTTTGCTGAAGACGTTTCTGTAACAGCATTGGTGTCTTCAGTAATTGTGTTGCACGGAGCAATTTCCGAGAACAAGTCCTGAACAGCAGCCGGTAACTTTTCTTTATTAGCCCAGACATCGCCCGTGAGATCGGGTATCTGGGACCAATTGACTGAGTTTTCATTAAAGAATATTTCATTGACAGAAGTTTCTTCAAGATGATTAATTGGGAGAGGCTTGAGCTCTGATGTCACAGCTTCAGGAGACGAGGGCTGAGAGGATGTTATCTCAGTGGAAGTCACCTGAGAGGATGTAGCTCCGGAAGATACGCTACCGGTTGGGGAGTACGTGTCTTCGGAAGCTTCAGAGGCACTATCGTCTTGAGCTATTGCATTGCAGGTCATCCTGACAGGAGATGCCCCCAATGCAGACTGTTGGAAATCGGACTCATCCTCAGATGTAAGAGGATCATCGATCCAATTGTTTTCTCCATTTTCAGGAGTCAAGGGAGAAAGTTCCCGTTGATTTTCAGGGAATTCCGGTTCTAGATCATGACGAAGATCATTAATGCGGTCCTGCTCATGCTCTATGGCAAGATGTTACAAGATTCTTGTATATTCCTGAAGATCAGGCATAGGAACCAAATCTTCTTCGTCATCCGCTCCTCGTGGTTCACCAATGTTAGGTTCCATCGAAGCATTGGTTGGTGCTGGATTGACAGCATTTTCTTGAACAGGGTCCTGGTCTTCTTCATCATCAAACCAAGATCCTGTGGCTGTAATGGGTTATACCAGATTACTGGCATAAGATGAGACTCGGGAATCCATTTCTCGTCGGAGAGGTATTCTCCTGTTTCAAGGGATTCTTCTCACTCATCGATATCACTGGACTCGTATCCATTCATGGAGAATCCAACTACCGAGTTGCAAGAGTATGATGCCCCCTGCACATTTTCATTTTTGTATAGAGGTGGCATGAAATCATCAAGGATGAATTTTCTTACTGCCTTTGAAGTTTTGGGAAGAGATTCTTCCGTCGTCCCTAGTGAAGCAGTGGAAGAAGTTTCTGCTTTTTCGAGGACTTCTTGTTTTGGTTGAGACTTCTCCTGCTATTTGAGCTTACGGAGTTGTCTCTTAGCTTGCATTCGCTGCTGAGCGGTCGGCTTTGTTTTGATGATCTCCCAATTTTCATCATCTAGGAGATCAGGATGCACCCATATAGGTTGTCCATCTGATGTTGGATAGGGAACCAATTCTTGGGACGCTTGAGCCATTTTTATCACCTTGAAGGAAGTAGTGATCTTCTCCTTCGGTGACTTTGAAGTTTGCCGACATGACACCATGTTGACAGAAGTGGACCTGTAGTTTTTGTCAAAAGTTATGACTCCGTTTTTCCACATCTCATTGATCTTCTCTCCCACAACGAAGCATTGATTGAGAGGATGTGAGATCATTTGATGGTATGGACAGTATCGGGGATCATTGGTTTTGCCAACATCTCCCGGTCTTTTGGGCTCTGGCAAAATGAGTTTGCCATTTGCTAGGAGAGCCTCAAAGATTTCTTCAACATCTTCATCGAACGGATATTTCTTTTCTACACGTTCTTTGAAGGCATCAGAGAGTTCAGGCCTTTTACCTGCAGTTTTGTTTTCAGGTTTCTTTGGTTGCTGAGGAGTTGATTTAGTCTGCACATTGAGAACCTCCTTTTTCTTTGGTTTTGAGGTTGTAACAGCAGTCGGCTCTTTCTTTGATGATTTCTAACTGTTGAGGTATTTGATCACCATTTCAGCTTCCATGGAAGCTTCGAGGAGTTCTCCCAGGTTCTTTGATTTGTTGCCGATGATCATGGAGCGAATTTTTGCTCTCATATTGTTATGGCAGATGTCGACTAGCGACGCTTGTGGCAGTACATCTGAGCATTTGTACGCCATTGCCTTCCATTTGTGAATGAAGTCGTATGTTGACTCATTCTCTCCCTGTTTTAGGCTGCAGAGTTGAGCCATAGTAACAGGATGATCCTCACCTTGGAAGTGGGTCAGGAAGCGTGTCTCTAGCATAGCCCAGTTCTGGATGGAGTTCTTCGGCAGAGTGGAGTACCAATCAAAGGCTCTACGGAACCGAGTCCATCCATAGAGGGTAGGGTGGCTTGATCCCATGTTCTTTCAATGTATCCTCTTCTTTTGCTTTTGCAAGGATATCATCCACGTCCTTTCTGGTAAGGGCGCGAGACTCATTGTTTTCTGCATTACCCTCGTCATCTTCATGATTCGGAGGGGTTTCATTGTTAGGTGGTGGACGTTGTAGAGTGAGAATGAGGTTTTCCATCAGAGCCTCAATTCTTTGTTGTCCTTGCTCCAACTACTGGATGCGTGTGGTTACATCATCATGCTGTGGAGGCGGCTCAGAACTTGTAGCCAAGACGTTCATCCCTCGGGATTCGAATGAAGAAATCGTCCTGGTGACTGAGCTGGGGCTCATTCTTCTGGATGAAGAATCTGAGGAGTGGTTACTCCGGTGTTCTTTGCTTGGAGGAGTGGAAGATTCTTCCAGATGTGTTCTTGTCCGAGAGACGCTGCGAGTCACTGGACGTCTAACACTGATTTTGGTTGCTGACTTCCGGTGTTTTCTGGTTTTGCCAACCATATGAACAGCAATGAATTGGTCGGGTCTTTCTTTTTCGACCCATTTGTTTGAGACGTGGAGAGTAGAACGCTGGGTTCTTTGTTTCTCAAGTCCCTTTTGTCGATATACAGCGCGGCGACGCATACGACGAGCAATTTGAGCTTCAGTTGGCTCTGGCGATGAAGGATGTAGTCCCTTGTGCGCAGCAGCCGAGTTTGTCTTCTTTGAAGCTTGGCAAGGACAGAATCTGGACGCGGTCCTTTGTCTGTCACAGTGAAGATTTGAGTTTTGCGTGCTCGGCCCCTGTTGAGATGAAGGGTCGACTTGCGGGAGTGCAGGCTTCAGCATATTTTTGCGGAGGCCTAACGATGCAGGATTTGATTTTGGGCTTGTAGGAGCAAGCCGGCTCATGATGATTTTGTTTGTTCTTTGGGTGGAGGGTAGGTTTCTCCTCTTTCATGTAAGAGAGAGGGTAGAACCGATTCTCCTTGAGAGGGGCCAGGTATGCTGGCTTTGCAGATGTTTGGGACCTCCTTTGCTTTGGTGAAGATCTCGGGGACCAAGTTTTGGGGTAAACCTGGTTTCTTGTGGATTGAGGCTTCGTGGGAACGCCACGGGCTTCACGCTTCTTGGTGTTCGCCCTTGGTGCCATTTTAGTGACACGTTCGGGGCGGTTTTCTGCTTCTTGGCAGGTACAGTGTCTTCACCGGGAAGTGGGAATGGTCCCAGCGATCCGAAGACGATAGTCCGGGGAGTTGAAGTTGACCCGGTGTTTGGAGAGTTGTCGAGGGAGACGACGCTTCGGCAACTGGCAGGGCGCTTATGCTTGTTTTGCTTGTCTTGAAGCATAAGTTGGTACTTGTTCTCATCGAAAGTGATGGTCAATGAAGCTGCCATTGTTAGTTTTGGAAAACTTTTGAAACAAGACCAAATCCATTAGTAATCACAAGAATATGGTGATCATAAATGGAGAACAACTATGGTTTTTTCTTTTCAAATCACTTGAGGGGACATGGCCCAACCCAAGGACGATGAAGAAGGCAAAAAGCCATAGAGGATACAATTGTTCTAAAATGCAAGTATGATAGGCTCAGAGTGAGCGTTCCAGTGACTGCTAGAAGCAATTGTAGACCTTAATTCAAATTACCGAGAAGCAAGGCTCACTCGAGGTAAAATGATATAAGGTTGGAGATACAAATGTGTCGGTCGCGAATACAGTAGACCCGAAAGGGCGTACTAGCACCGCTAGGCATAAATGTTGCAAATCGCATCCTTGGAAAGGTCACGAGATGGGATTTTTTGAAAAGTCAAACTTGGATTCATAAAGGAGAGCAACTGGTATTCCAATCCGAACCAGGCTCAACATTTCTGCGAGTGCTAAATCCGAAAAGGAAGGAAACCAGAATTTCTCAAATGTGAATCCAGACATGACGGAAGTTTTTTTTTTTTTTTTTTTGAAGGGTCAAGATTGAATTCATCAAAGAGAGTAAATGGTGTTCCATTCCGAACAAGGCTCAACATTTCTGCGAGCGCTAAATCCGAAAGGGAAAGAACCAAGATTTCTCAACTCTGAATTCAAAAGTGATGGAAGTTTTTTTTTTTTGAAGGGTCGAGATTGAATTCATCAAAGAGAGAAAATGGTGTTCCATTCCGAACAAGGCTCAACATTTCTACGAGCGCTAAATCCGAAAGGGAAAGAACCAAGATTTCTCAACTCTGAATTCAAAAGTGACAGAATTTATTTTTTTTTAAAAGGATTTTTTTTTTTGAAAGGTGCACATAGATTTCCAATTCGATCTTATGAAACCTTAGTGGATAGATCAGCCGCCAGGTAAGGGTAGGATTACTTAATGAACCGGTTTGAAGGACCCTTGCTTCGAACAGTCTAGCTGTCTCCACACTCTGGACAAGGCTTTTCTTAAATCCACTTTGGTCAAAGAACGCAACTGGTGGAACCATAGTGTTTTTTTTTTTTTGAAAGATTTTTTAATGAACTCATCAAAGAGAGCTAATGGTGTTCCAATCCGAGCAAAGGCTCAACATTTCTACGAGCGCTAAATCCGAAAGGGAAGGAACCAAGGTTTCTCAAATTTGAATTCAAAAGAGAGAAAACTTAAAAAAAATTTGAAATTATAATTTTTTTTTTAAATCCCAATTGGACTCATCAAAGAGAAAAGATGGCCCAATCCCCGATATGAACGATAGCTGCGAACATTTCTGTGAGCTATCAAGTTCAAAGAGGAGAGGATCAAAATTTCTCAAAGTTGAATCTTGAGAAAGAGAGATCATTTTTTTTTTTTGAAAGAATTTGAAATGAAGTTTTTTTTTTTTTTTGAAATCCCAATTGGATTCATCAAAGAGAAAAGATGGCCCAATCCCCGATATGAACGATAGCTGGGAACATTTCTGTGAGCTATCAAGTTCGAAGAGGAGAGGATCAAAATTTCTCAAAGTTGAATCTAAGAAAAGAAATCAGATTTGTTTTTTTTTTTTGTGAGAAAGAACAATTGAAATCCCATCTCATATTTTTTTTTAGATGCAAAATGCAACATAGGCCACCAACTAGAAAGGAGCCAAGTGATCAAAGCATCACGTTCTCATGTCAATGCGTCCCACCAGGTGTGCCAAGTTGATGGACCCGAAAAGGAATCTTCCGTCCTCTCCCTCTGCACCCCGGGGGCTGACCTGGGTCTCGGCGGAGGAGGGAAAATCTCAGGCATCAACATTTTTTGTATGGGTATGCCAGATTTACTTTCTACTTGGAATTTGGAATGATGATGATCCGGAGATTCACCTTCACAAGTGGAAAGGAAATCAATCGTTTTTTCTAACTTTTCAAATTGCATAAATATTAAGAAAATAGACAAATTTGTTTTTTCAGAATGCCGTAGGAGGCCTTTTTTTGTTTGTTTGCCGTGAAAGGCGATTTTACAAAACTCATCAAATGTGAAAGACAAGAATTGTGATTTCTTTTTGTCTCTTTAGGAAATAGAAACTGCAATAGAAAAGTAAGAAAATGGATCTAACTTCTCAGGAGATTGTGGGGACATGTTGAGATCGACGGTCGCAAGTCCTGTATGGGCTTCGCCATCGTCCTTCAAATGAGAACATGTGATGCTTTGATTCTTTGGCTTGGCTCCTAACCTCGGTTTTTTAAAGGACAAGGACCAAGAGGAGGTCTTATATCCAATGAAAAACCAAGTAAACGGGCTGAAAAGCCACGTTTAGGCCATGTTGGAGAAGGAGGTGACCTTGGGGGGGGGGGGGGGGGGGGGGGGGGGGGGGGTGGCCCCCCAAGGGACGTTGATCACCTTGTGGTGCTTCCGGGAGCAAAGTAGCAGAACTTCGTCTCTCTCTTGGATTTTCAGAGCTTGCACTTGGGATCTATTTTCATCATCCTCATCATTATCATGCTTTCTTCTTGGAATGGACCTCCTTTTATAGGCTTTTGGTAGCCATGAGGTGTTTATTGGCATTGATGGCCATGATGAAAGAATTGATGAGGAGTTACAAGTTGATTTTGTAACTCCTTTTTCATGGCTTGTGATTGGCCGATGAAGGTAGTGGGCATTTAATTCCCTTTAAGCTTCATGATGATGGGAGTTTCATGGGTTAAATGCCATGATTGCTTGGATTTGTAACTCGCAAATGCTTGAATCCGATTGGGCCGTCCAAAATAATGAGTTAATGACCGCATTAAGTTGTCATAAACGGGTCAATTAACGTCATTAAGTGGTCGCCAAGGCATGTGAAGAGTCGCGGGCCGCGCTACGCCTTTTGAGATTCTTCTTGCGATCATCACAGGTGGATCCACGTATTTTTTTATGTTGAATTGCAGTGCAATTTCAGACATTGATTGACGTTGGTGGGCCGGTGACATCTATCTTGTCGATTTCACGATCGCTCGGACAGAAAGTGCACTTTCTTGGTCAGCCGGTTGGCGATCTTGAGGCGATCGGTGATGATTTCATGCTTTTGACGGCGGATCCGAGATGTCGACGAAGATCCGTCGTTTTCAAGCATTAAACATTGGACTTTCCGAAAATCACAGAGGCCGGAACACCCGAAACGCGAAAAGATCGAAAAACGATCAATTTGGTGCAAAATCCGGCGACCCGGCGACCTTAGGGTTTTTTGCCCTTTGGTCGCCGAGCTTCGTTTTCGGCCGATTTTGCGTCTTTTTCGTTCCTTTTTTCTTCTGTATTTTTCTTGACATTTTCCTCAATTGTTGACTTGATTTTCTTGGAGAAATCTTTACAAGAACCCGCGCGAAATCGGAGCACAAAGTTTCCCATTTTTCAGGAAAGCCGAAGACTTTGTAGCCGATTTTCCGTCAAGAGTCGAAACTAGGTCAAACGATGTCGGAATGACCTGAAAATTGAGGTGAAGCTTCTTGAGGAGTGGATAGGACCAACCATGAGCTTTTATTTGAGTTTTGAAGCCGTTTGGGGTCCCATCAATGCTTGACTTGATTTTGCTGCGGGGAAAATGCCGAGCTTTGATATGTGGTCAAACGATGTCCGATTGACCTGAAATTTGACGAGGAGCCTATTGGAGTCATTTTGATGTCAACAGATTTGTCGAGTCGATTGAGAGGATTTAGGAAGGAAGGAGGGAAGATTTGAAATTTTAAATTTCAAAATTATATGCCTAAAACGGTTGAAAGGGTAAATTAGTCCTGAAATATGTGATCGTGTAGACGTAAGGAGCTCTGGCTGCTAATTGTCTAACTGAGTAGACCAAAGCCCTTAAACAGAATTTGCGTGGACTAAAGGCTGGATACTAATGGACCCAGCTTTTGTCCTCTCCTTCCGCCCCGAGGGCTGCCGGGGTCCGGTGGAGGAGAAAAGCGGGTATCAACATTTTTTGTACGGGTATGCCAGGTTTTCTATTCTACTTGGAATTTGAAGTGGTGATGATCCGGAGATTCACCTTCACATTGCAAAAATATTTAAGAAAAGAGACAAGATTTTTGAATGCCGTATGAGGCGATTTTTTGTTTGTTTGCCATGAAAGGCGATTTTTGCCGTAAAAGGTGATTTTTGCCATGAAATGCGATTTACAAATCTCGTCAATAATGAAAGACAGGAATTGTGAAATTTTTTTGTCTCTTCAAAAAAATATAAAGTACAATAGAAAAGGAAGAAAATGGATCTAACTTCTCAGGAGATTGTGGGGACACGTTCAGATCGACGGTCGCAAGTCGTGTATGGACTTCGCCATCGTCCTTCAGATGAGAACGCTTGATGCTTTGATTCTTTGGCTTGGCTTGGACCTCAGTTTTTTAGAGGACAAAGACCAAGGGGAGGTCCTTTATCCAAAAAAAAATAGAGTAAACGGGCCGAAAAGCTGCGTTTAGGCCATGTTGGATAGAAGGAGAGGAAGAGCTTTCCCATGGGGGGGGGGGGGGGGGCGGGGGCGGGGGCGGTGGGGGTGGCCCCCCAAGGGACTTCGATCACCTTGTGGTGTTTTTTGCAGCAGAGTAGCAGGACTTCTTCAGAATTTCTCTGGGATTTTCCAGACTCCGGGCTTCTTGTTGTGGATGTGTGTATGTGTGTCTTGGTGTCTAGGTCTCTCTCTTTGGAACGAACCCCTTTGTATAGGCTTTTGGTAGCCATGGGGTGGTTTATGAGCATTGATGGCCATGATGCGAGGATTGATGGCATTGATGCTCCATGATGGGAGGAGTTACAATTTTTTATTTCTTGATTTTGTAACTCCTTTTTCTTGGCTTGTGATTGGCCGATAGAGAATTATAGGCATTTAATCGCCTTTAATCTCCATGATGAGGGGAGTTTCATGGTTTTAATGCCATTATTGCTTAGACTTGTAACTCATTTTTCCTTGAATCTAGTTGGGCCGTCCAAAATAATGGGTTAATGACCGCACTAAATGGGTCAATTAACAGCATTAAGTGGTCGCTTGGGCATTTAAAGAGTCCCGGGCCGCGCCGCGTTTTTTGGAATTCTTTAGGTTACGATCGCCGATTGATTCACATGTTGTTTGATGTCGGATGCCGATGCAATTTCAAACATTGATTGATGTCAATAGGCCGGTGACATCGGTCTTGTCAATTTCTCGATCGATCGGACAGAAAGTGTACTTTCTTGGTCAGCCGGTTGGCGATCTTGGAGCAATCAATGATGGTTTCATGTACTTGATGGCGGATCTGAGATTTTGGCCAAGATCAGTCGTTTTCAAGCATTAAGAATTGGATTTTTGGAAAATCACAGGGGCTGGAACTCTCGAAACGCAAAGAGGATCAGAAAATGGGCCATCCGACGGAAATTCGGCGACCCGGATTTCCTGGGTCGCCTGCAACCATAGGGGTTTTGTCCCCTTTGGTCACCGTTTTTCGGCCGTTTCTTGATCTTTTTCGTTCCTTTTTTCTTCTGTATTTTTCTTGACATTTTCCTTAATTATTGACTTGATTTCCCTGGAGAAAACTTGACGAGAACCCGCGCAAAACCGGAGCACAAAGTTTCCCACTTTTTAGAAAAGCCGAAGACTTTGTAGCCGATTTTTCATCAAGAGTCGGAACTAGGTCAAACGATGTCGAAATGACCCGAAATTTGAGGTGAAGCATCTTGAGCAGTGGATAGGTCCAACCATGAGCTTTTATTTGATTTTTAAAGCCGTTTGGGGTCTCGTCGCTGCTAGACTTGATTTTGCCGCGAGGAAGATGTCGAGCTTTGATGTGCAGTCAACTGATGTCCGATTGACTTGAAATTTGACAGGGAGCCTATTGGAGTCATTTTGAGTTGATCCATTAGCTCCAATTTGGATATCATGGTCCCGGGATGCTCCGCCGGCGGTAGGCTTGATTTTGTTTCGGAGCGTCAAAGTCTGGTCAAACGTTGTCAGAATGACCTAAAATTCGACGCGCAGCCCATTGGAAGCATGTTGAAGCCACTCATGTACTTTATTTGATGAGTGATGGCCTAGGTGGTTCTCGCCGCCGAGAGGCTTGATTTTACTGCTCGAGGTTTGATGGAGGGTCAAACGTGGTCGGTTTGACTTGAAGTTTGACAAGGAGCCTTTTTGAAGTATTTTGGAACCATCCGTAGGCTCTGATCGAAGTTTTGATGTCTTCGACAATGTTGCCGCCAGGAGCGCCTGTTTAGCTGTCTGAGGAGTGAAGTTAGGCCAAATGATGTCGGAATGGCCCGAAACTTCATGTGTACCGCTCTTTTGGTTGTCTTGAAGGATCTTGCAGTTTTTGTTTGATTCTGACAAGATCTGATGCTTGAAGTAGCATTGCCTGTTTGTAGTAGGATGCGGCTTCATGTGGCTTCTTGATGTTGAGGAGGCAAAGTGACTTTTTTAGTGTCAACAAATGCCCCCTCGAGGTACAACGACGAGTAGCTTTTGGAGTCGATGTACCTCGTAGAGAAACTTGAAGGAGAGCTTCTACTTGACCAAGAGTCTTGATCTTTTTTTTTTTTTTTAATAGCCTTTTGAATTTCCGGGGGAATTTTGTGGTAGTGAGAGGGATCACGTACCATCTCAAGGCAAAGTTTTGAAAATGACATCGAGGATTTGGATTTTTGGGTTTTTGATTTTGGTTTTTCCCTTTTTGACCTTGTGAACCTAAAGGCTTTATGTGGCACATTAGGCAGTCAAGAAAGGCTTTTTTGGTTTTGACCTTGTGACCTAACAAGTTGTATGTGGCAAGTTAAGGGGTCGGGGTTTGATTTTGGATTTTGACCTTGTGACCTAACAAGCTGTATGTGGCAAGTTGGGGGGCCGGGATTTGGTTTTCACCTTGTGACCTAACAAGTTGTATGTGTCGAGCTAGGGGGTCAGGATTTGGTTTTTGATTTTGGTCTTGTGACCTAACAAGCTGTATGTGGCGAGTTAGGGGACTAGGGTTTGGTTTTCTGTGGAATGTCAATTTCAAGATTTTGGCTTAATTTGGTTCATGAGGTTGGATGGTTTGGTCATTTGGAAACTCCTGAGGCTTTTTTTTTTTTTTTGTCCAATCAACTCAAAAGAGGCAAGTAATCATTTTTTTTAATGCTCTTGGTAAGAGGGATTTTTTACTATAAGCCACTTATAGTGCCTAGGTGGTCAAACCTGACTCATATGGGCTAACCCATGGGACCTTAAGCTTTGAAATTGGCTTAGATCTCATGTGGTGTCATTTTTGTAGAGAATATCTAAAAGTATCTCTCTTGGGTAGAGAATATCTAAAAATATCCTTACTTGAAGAGAATCTCTCAAGTTTCCTTGCTTTTGGGAGAGATTTTCTCAAAGTATCTTTCTTTTGGGAAAGTTACTAAGTTTTAGCACTTACCTCCTTTCTTTTCTCCTTGTTTCCTCTTTTGGTTTGCTTTCTTCTATAAAAGCAAGGGGAGGTTGGATCTCTTGTTCCATTGCTTCCTTTTCGCAAGAACCTTCAAGAGTGCTCCAAGATCAAGAACTCCTCTTCTTCTTCAAGGATTTTCAAGCTTTTTCTTCTTCTTCTCCATCAATGGCTTCAAGTAAGTTTCCTTTCTTCACAAGAAACTCCATGTAGAAGTAGAAAATTTTTATTCTTTCCTTTCTTTGCTTTTTTCTTTTTCCTTTTCTTTTTCTCTTCTTTTTTTTTCTCTTTTGTCAAGCACTTTTTTTTTCTTCTTTTTTTCGTGCTTCTTCTTTGTTTTTTTTTTGCTCACGGTTTTTCTCTCTTCTTTTTTTTCCACGGTTTTTCTTTTTTTTTTTTTTCACTCCCCTTTTTTTTCACAGTTTTTCCATTCTTTTTTTTGCACCGTTTTTCTTTTCGTTTTTTTTTTTTTTTTTGGCAGTACGGCCAGGTCCGTACACGACAGATTTTTTAGTTCTCTTATACGGCAGATGGTGAGGAGAGAACTATTTCTACCCGGTCGACTTTCGATCGAACCATCTCGACCATGACTCTTTCTCCCACATGCCCTAAGAGGGAGGATCCTCCGAGCTGGGTGAAG
This sequence comes from Umbellularia californica, assembly GCA_028538565.1. Classification (NCBI taxonomy): domain Eukaryota; kingdom Viridiplantae; phylum Streptophyta; class Magnoliopsida; order Laurales; family Lauraceae; genus Umbellularia; species Umbellularia californica. Next base: position 32,424,956 of record JAPQWN010000005.1, on the reverse strand, counting down.
AGGACCAATGTGATCGAGACCGAGGTTTTTGTTGGCGGCCATTCCGGTTTTGCAGAGAAGTCGCCTGTCCGTATGGACATGTTGATGCCAGCCAGTGGCTACCAAGGTTCTGATCATCTGTCGGTCGATTTGAGACCGGTGGGCCTTGCCATTTTTCGGGGTGACGGCAGCAATTGGGTGAAGCCTTTTCGACTTCGTGGCCGTTTCAGTGCTGACTCAAGCTGGGAATCACGGACTGATCACATCCTGAAGTCTGGCGGGGCCATTCTATGGGAAGCCGAGATTTTTTACGCGGTTTGTACTTTTCGGCAAACCGTGGTTTTCTCCGATGAGGCTTTTATGGCCATGCTGGAGTCCTTCCTTCCACAAACCAACACCTTCATTGTTACGAATGGTGAGATTGGTTTTTCTTTGAAGGAATTGAGCTCCATCACTAGGCTGCCTATCCTCGGCAAACTCTATGAGGAGTTCTTGCCTATCGACAGCGTCCTTGAGGAGCAGTCTGAGGATTCAGGCTTTTGTTCTTTCAGCTCGTCGCCTTCTATGATTTTTTAAAGGAGAAAGAGGGCTCGAAAGTCAGGTGCAGTAGTTGGAAGAGTTGTAGCTCCAACTTTTTTTACGGCGGGGAGTCTTCTGATAGAATGACCCAGGATGCTAGGGCTAAAAACCCAATTTTGAAGAATATCTCCGCCATGCGAGAAGATTTGAGGAAATTCTTCGCAGGCTCTGACGCCATTTATCCTGACATTGCAGTGCGGAGAGATCTCGCTCTTTACCTCACTTATTAGTTGGGTGAGGCTGTTTTTACTGGAGGAGATGGAACGCACATAAAGCTGCATTGTATTTTTCCGGTTTATCAGATGGCATTTGGAGAACGGCTGGCTTTGGTGCCTGCTCTTTACTCCTATCTGTGTACCGAACTATAGGCTGCTGCTTTCTGGTTCGGCTTGGGCTCCCTATGAACAGGGTATTTTCAGCCCATATCTTTTATTCATGGTATGTATACCATTGTCCTAGCTTCCATTAGTTGGGAGTTACACATGACGATGACCCTTTCATGATTCGATTGGCTAGAGGGACAGCCGTTTTCGAATCTCTTTTGTCTGCCCGTTTGAGAATCCGACGGTTCAGGGACATCGAGATTAGGCAGTCTTCAATGAAGCTTTCTCCGAGTCTACGGAAGAAGGCTTTTGATTTTGGTGTCTCCCGTGATTCCACCAGGGCAGGGTCGGGAAGACACTATGCTTTGAGAAACGTGGAGAAGAGATGGCTTTTCAACATACGGGTTGGTACGATGGTGTACAATAGACATCTTTTTGTTGATATCCAGCCGTATGTCCCTTCGCGTTTTGAGCTGCAGCTTGGCCTCTTTCAAGGCGTTGTTGGAGCGCCTTCGAGCATGGCGAAGCGTTTTGGAGGTTTGCAGGACAGGAGGAATGCATGAACTTTTTACAGTGCGGAGGACACTACTGCCATGATTTCCTATCCTGAGTTGCCCACTTTTCGGACTGCTGGCTTCATAAAGTGGTTCATGGAGAGCCTTGCAGTGTACCGGGGGCTATCCAAGAAGGAGATTGATTCAAGCAATCTTCTGGGAAGGGTCTTGGCAAATTAGATGGTGTCCGTCGAGAGGAAGTTTTGGCTTTCCTTTCTGGAGAGAAGCATAAGATAGGCTTTCTCAATGAGCAGGACGTCATCAGATCAATAGCTGCACAAGGGATTCCCGGTGAGGTCTTGAAACAGCTGGAAGAGGAGGAGGCCGAGATCGACGCTTGGATGCAAGCAGAGCGCACAAAGGCTTCCATGGAGTCTACTGGGAAAAGCAAACCATCCAATGAGGACTCTAGTGAGAGACCTGATTTTGATAGTGGAGCAGGATCTTTGGGAAGACCGTCCCACAGAAGTAAGAGGAAGAGAGGACAACACCGTAATATGAGACGGCATGAAAGTCCTCATGATCTGGAAGTTCCTCTCTCCATTGCTGAGGTATCTGGGGATGCTGACGAGCCTCCAGAGAAGAGGAGCCGAGAAGAGGAGATGGCTGGTATGATTCTCCTTCTTTCTGTTTATGCTTCTTTTCTCTTATGAGAGTTTTTTTTTGTTTTGATCCGCTGCTTTCTTTTCTTTTAGCAAGGGATGATGATTTGGTGATGCCTGAGGTTCCAGCCGATGAGGCGATGACGAACCCATTTGCGGCGTCTGAGGAAAAGCCAAGGGACTCTGGAGTGGTTCCAGAACCTTCACCTGGTATGATTTCTTTTTCTTTTTCTTCCTTTTTTTTTGTTTGTGCTGCCATTTGCCAACATGTTGCTTTGTTTTCTTATTAGCTGACTTGCCAGAAGATTCTGACGACTTTGAGCCATCCATGGATGCAACCTTTGACGATGCTTCGGATGAGCTTATAGAAGCAGAAAGTACTCCACCGGTCGTCGAAGAAGGTATTTTGTAGTAATAATCTAGACATTGATTTTTGACAATATCATATTCATACCTTTTTGTCTTTTATTGACAGATTGTGAAGCAACAGGAGAAGTTCCTCCGTCTTCCTCAGGCCCAGAACAGGAGATACTTGCAGCCAATCCAGAAGTAGGGGCTTCTTCTACTAATTTCAATGAGTCAGCTTCTTCAATTAGAAAGAGCTTATTAATTACTCCTCCAACGGAACATGACATGGGTAATCGGGCACCGGAGCATGGAGAATCCTCATCTAGGCCGCACCTTCAAAATGCAAAGGTGTTGAAGAGTGTTTTGAGCTCATGGGTCGAGACTCTCTCTTCAGGTCACTTGGAAGCTGGTTTCGGCATGATCAAGCACGTGCAGGACATTCTTGCTGATAGTGAAGAAGTCGGTCTGGACATTGCAAGTGCCAAGGATTTTGTTGATGAAGTCATTGCGTTGGGCAACAAGTGGACTGAGACAAAGAGTTTCCCAGACTGTGACTTCTTTAATGAAATGTTTGTGAAGCCTTCCAGCGAGGTCAAATCTGAGCTGAATGAGATCTCGCGGACTCGGAAGCAGTTCGTTCTGGAGAGGAACGTCACCCAGTTGGCCATCATCGAGCTAACACAAGACCTGAACCGGCTTGATAAAGAGGTTGTCGAGCAAGGTAGCGTCTTGAGCTTTCGGAGGAAGAAGCTGTTGCCAAATGGACCGCCATTGTGGAAGCTTGTGCTAAGGAGGGAGCTCTCATTCGCCAGGTCGAGGAGGCTGATAGCAATCTCCGGAGGAAGACTCAGGAATATGAGCGGTGGCAGATTCTCTGGGAAGAATTTCCTCGTGCTGCAGATGGGTCGCGGCGTTCTGCCGCATTTTATGGGAATGTTTTGAATAAGCGTGGCCTGAAAACTTTGGAAGCTAAGGCCAAGAGTCTGCTTGAGGAGTTGAATCTTTGGTTGAAGACCATGCTAAACTGAACTCCTGAGTTGTAACAAACTCCCTTTCTTCTTTTGTTTTGGTACCTTTATGTATAAACATTTTTGGTACTATATTTTTGTATTCCCTCCATTCACTTAAATCATTTTTTGATGAAAAAAAATTTAAGCAAGAGTTGAATGGGGAATGTTTGTTTGAGAATTTGATCAAAAGGTTGTCATTTTGTGAAAATCTTTTGTCAAAAGGTTGTTTTGGGCATAAAAGCCAGATTTTGTGGCGAAAGCCTGGTTTTTGATGGCCTGAAAGCCGAATTTTGGGATGGCATGGAAGCCGAAGTCTTGGAGATGGCATGTAAGCCGAATTTTGTGATGGCATGAAAGCCAAGTTTTGGAGATGGCATGTAAGCCGAATCTTGTGGGGTAAGAGCCAAAATTTGTGTATGGCATGGGAGCCAAAATTTGTTTGTAGCATGGAAGCCAAAGTTTTTGAGATGGCATGAAAGCCGAATTTTGAATTGGCATGAGAGCCATATTTTGTTTGTTGTTTTTGGCATAGGAGCCAGATTTTTTGAAAATCAATTTTTGTTTTGTTGGCATGAAAGCCGATTTTTGGCATTTATAACTGATATTTTTTTGTTTTGGCATTTATAGCCGGAATTTTTTTTTTTTTTTTTACATTTATAGCCGATTTTGGCATGAGAGCCAGGTTTTTTGGCATTTATAGCCGGGTTTTTGGTATTGATAGCCGGACTTTTGGTTTTCAAAATGCAAGTATCGACCAATGGTCGCCTCCTTGCTGAATGGTCTTGCAAGTATTGATGGAATGTCGCTTCCTTGCTCATTCGATTTGAGAGTATCGATGGAATGTCGCCTCCTCACGAATTGGGGTGCAAGTATCGACTAGGCATCGCTTCCTTGCTTTTTCAAAAAATTTTGGTTTTGCGGGTAGCGACTGAATGTCGCTTCCCCACGATTTTTGAAATTTGAGGTTTTCTCAAACCATTTGCAATTTGGGTTGTGGATATCATTGGAATGCTGCGTCTCCACGATTTTTTGAAATTTGAAAATTTGCAAGTATCAACGAAGTGTTGCTTCCTTGCAATTTTGAAGTTTTGGAAGTATCGAATAGGGTTCGCATCCTCCCGATTTTTGGGTTTTAGAAGTATCGAATGAGGTTTGCAACCGTTCGATTTTTGGGTTTTGGAAGTATCCAATGGGGTTCGCATCTTTCCGGTTTCAAAAAACCATTTTTGTTTAAAGACACGAGGGTCGTAAATTTTGACTTAAAACCATTTTTGGTGGCAAAAGTCGGGGCGGACTAGGGTGGAAATTCCTAAGTTCTTATTTTTGTTTCAAACCATAAATTTTGGGTTCAAGGATCAAAAAATTTTGGTCAAGTCCGGGAAGAGGCTCCTAAACATGGATTTTTGGTTTTGATTTTTTTTTGAACAATGAAATGATGAAAGTAAGCATTGTTTTGAAAGATTTTTTTTTTTAGAAATTTCAACATAAAGATGAAAATTTCAAAAGGGGTGGGTTTGACGAGCAAGTACTTGGGAATAGGCTTTGGCCGTATAGGCATCACTCTGACCCGTTGGAGGAAGTCTTCAAGGGTAGTACCGCTTCAAGAACTTGCCGTTGATGGGCAGCATGTTAGATTATATGGACTCAATCCATCAGTTGATGTGATAAATTGATTAATTTCTTTATTTATCAATAAAATCATGCTTTACTTTCATGAGATGAATGTTACTTTATTACTTTATGCACATGACCAATACATATGACATAATGGTTCATGAGTTGAACCGGGTCCCATTAGTATATTAGATGTGATATATGTGTATGGATGAGATCCACACACGGGAGATATATGTCACAAATCTTATACTTAAAATATCTTCAAAACCAGTGATGAGACTGGGCATCTCATCGATAAGGTTGCAACACTTTGATCACTATAAGATAGTGTGATTTGTCTCGATCATCAGAATGGAAGATTCTGGATCAATGTGCTGGTACATTGGATGTATTGAAGGACCATGAGAAGCACCTTATGGAATTCCATCTCAATAATAAGGTATGCTCTCATAATTCCCTAGCAATAGACTCTCAATCCTGAGACATTGATGAACTCAAGTTTCTATCTATTCATTTGCTTTGAGTCACTAATGAGTGAGGCCAACTGTAGGTCAACACCTCGGTGTCTTGGGTATGTGGTAGTAGGACTGTGGGAACATTGAATGATTAAGATGGAATCTATCTCTATTATCCCCTTGTGCAAATTCATGAATTTGTCATTAGTAAGTGCGCACCCATCTCGATTAAGAGTTAATTGGATGGTACTGATGATCATAGTGATTAATTGGGGCTCAATGATGATAAGATGTGGAACTAAGATTAGAAGAGACAGATTTATTCCAATTGATCCATGGTTATTGATAGAGGGGCCTACTTGTGGTAATTGGGAAGTTTATGGTCTTTATGGAATTTATTCCTAAGACTGAAGTGCAATTGCATTTATATAGTGGTGTTATTTGCAATTAACTATGGGCCCGAATTGCACATGAGATGTGGGGTCGCGTGTCCCAGTTGGAGCCAGCTTTCTATGGAATCCCTAGTGGTCCCCACGCTAGTCTAAGTTATTAGAAAGATACTAATCCTACTTGAACTCTAAAAGGAAGGAATTAGGAAGTTACTATTTTTATTTGAAGTAGGACTTCTAATAGTGGTAATAGTATACTTACTAATTGTTGTGGAAGTAAGACTTCTATTTCAATTAAGTAAAGAGGAGACCTGGGAGATTATAAAAGGGAATACACCCCTCTTGAACGTACACAATATTGGAGTAAAAAAAACGTCCAGCCTCTTTTGTGCAATAGTTGCACTGCTCTCTCCTCTATTCCTCTTCTAGTTCCTTAGAGTTTCGAGTTGGGTTTTCTCTTGAAGACTCCACCAATCTTCTTGAGAAAAGATATCTGATTCGGGTCATAGAGTGGAAGGCTAAGAGGTATTGGAGATTCTGATCTTTTGTACATTAACGAAAGTCATCAACTTCTCCATTAGAGCACAACCGAGCCCTTAAGGTATAATCAGCTTCGTTGCATGTTGTAGATTTTATGGATGCTTGTTCGCTTCTGTTCTATTTTTTAGATAGTTTTACTTACTGTACATGATCATGAGATTGAGGGTTACGCATCCTGGATTGGGTTTTTGGCCTTATGGATACTTGATCCCTGAGTCAAGTGGGTCAAAAGTTTTGAAAATCTATCCACGAGGCCCACCTACTTCCAACACAGCATACATCTGTCACCTTCCATGTTTAGAAGAGTGTATGCGCCGTTGGAGAAGACTTTGTCGATGAAAAAGGGTCCCTCCCATTTTGGCTCGAATTTGCCTTTGGAATTGTGGGAAAATGTCACGACCCCAAACCAGGGTCCGTGAAGTAATAATTATGTTTCTCCCAAGATCCGCGTGTGTGAGGATTACAAATTCCAACACACTCTGAATATTTAGCGGAAGCTTTTGTGGTGTTGCAACTCGGAGTCCGTGGCCATTGGATTCCGCACCGCACTCAACCCAAGCATATAGTCATCTTATCAATGATCCATCTTAGACTGGAATAAACCATCACAATAAAAGTACAGAGCTGACAGTAACAGAGTATTACATTTCCATATATGTTCAAGTTACAAAAACAATGTGTATTAATTACAAATCCCAAGAAAAAGGCTAACAGAAGCCATACAAAAACAAGCTAATGATCACTACCCCATATGTGACGTAATACCGATGTCAAGCTCGATGTCTACGTGACATACCCAACAAACCACCTGTAAGGTCATGGCTCCAAAGCCAACACGTGCACTCATCTCGGGTGAAGAAGTCTGAACCTGAGTACCAAAGTAGTGGGTCAGACACGATGGTTTGGCAGGTGGGTGAAAAGATATAAACCATATACTGAACGATAAAACATGTAATAAATCTTGTTGTCTGATCAAAGTTGTACATAATAAAATGTATCGGAAATCATGAATATCTGACAAAATCCTGTATTCATATAAAATGGGTATGAAATATAAACATTTGACAAAACATATATTCCTTTAAAGCATGTATAAAACATGAACATTTCACAAATCGGGAACTCATTTAAAACATGTATAAATAATGCATCATTTACTAAGAAAAGACATGATCAATATAAAGCAGTACGGGTACCAAGGATCAGGGACTATCAAGATGGCAACCACACAAAGCTAAATCCTCTATCACCGAGGTGATAAGAGCAAGCATATCCAGGCGTTGGCCTCAGTCACTGAAGTGAGGAGGTTCAACGAAATTACATATACATATATATACTATACGGGACCGGACCACGGTGGCAAACCGGGTATCGGGAACCATGGGAGCGAGCCGGGTATCGGGACAGGACCACGGTTAATAAACCGGGTATCGGGATCCAAACTGCAGCTGGCGGGACGGGACGTGATCTCCAAGTCGGTAGATCAGACAGACAAGGTCATCCAAGCTTAGTGGTGCCGACTCATAGGTTATATGCAAGTAAACAAAACAAATACATGTATGCATGTTCTCTTTTTCGCTCATGGGCTCGCACTATAAAGTTCTAGCCCCATATTGCCTCAAGGTTTTATTTTCATGGGTCATATACAAGAAATCAGGTCAAATAAATACATATGACGGGACGGGATACCCATAGGCACAAAACATATCTGTATCGGGTCGGGTATAAACGGGTTAGCAACATGCTAAAATAACAACATAAATTTCAATACTGTCGGGTAAGTCTAGTCATAAAACACGAGATTTAAAATGTACAGTGAAATTCGAGTTAAATACGACATAATGGATTTCTATACTTTTCCGGGCCAAACGTTGAGGGTCCTAGATTTATATCGATGTGAATAGGGTCCCATATGTCTAATTTGACATATACTTGGTACTCCATGAGAATTAAGGACATCTTGAATCCCTATGCACATTGAGAAGTCTAAGGATCCTCGACGAATCTTCATAATGGGGTTTCTCTTCATCCGGACTCCATAAAATGCCTTCCAAGTTCTTACGTTGCATTGGGGCTCCAAATCATACCTCCCCAAGCTTAACAACAATGTTTCAAGGCCCTAAGTATTGATAGGTCATATGCAAGAAATCAAATCAAATAAATACATATGACGGGACGGGGTGCTCATAAGCACAAAAGCATATCTATATTGGTCGGGCATGTACGGGCTAGCAACAATGCTAAAAACATGAATTTCAATACTGTCGAGCAAGTCTAGTCATAAAACACAAGATTTAAAGTGTACAAGTGAAATTCGGGTCGAAATAAAGCATGAATGGATTTCTCATATTCTCCGAGCCAAGTGTTGAAAGTCCAAGATTTGAATCAATGTACTAGGGTCCCGTATGTTAGGTTTGATATACATTTGGTACTCTTTAAGAATTGAAAACATTTAGGGGCCTTATATACATTAACAAATCTGAAAGACCTAAACAACAAAGTCATGATGATGGAATTTCTCTTTCAATATAGTTCCAAAAAAATTTTTAAAATAAATCTTTCAGAATTAGAATTTCGGTCAACCCTCGGTTGGCTTGTCGGTTAACCGACAGTGTAATACCGGTCGACCGACAGGCTGACCGACGGCTAACCGAGATCAGAAATGGGGAGAAAATAGCTCTCTGGAATTGGGACCGAGAGGTTGTTGGTTGGGTGTCGGTTGACCGACACTTTGGCATCAGAAACTGCAGAAAATGTAGCTCTCTAGAATTGGAGCCGACAGATCTGTTGGTTGGCTCTCGGTCGACCGAACCAGGGCGTTCGGTCAGCCGACAGCTGACCGACAGATTTCCTGATAGAAAAATGCTCTCTGGAATTGGAACCGAGAGATGTCGGTCCATCTCGGTTGGCTGTTGGTTAGCCGACAGGCTGACCGACAACTGACCGACGTTACTGTGGACACAGAATTCTGAAGTTTTTTCAGTCCCTTCTTTCTCCCAACACTCCTCATTCTCAAGGGTAATAAAGTGAGCTCAAGATCCTCCATTTCAAGCAATCAAAACTTCATTCTCAACACTTCAAATTCACCATCCAACTACATCCATTCATCCATCAAATCATCCATTCCAATCACATTCAACCACAAGAAATCCATCACATGAAACAAGTCAAAACTTAATATCATCAAGATACCATTTTCAAGAAAGCAATATACTAGAAAGATACTCTAGAGAGTGTACTTCAAATCTCAATAAAAACATGTCATGAAGTAAAGCATAAGTAATGAAAATCATTAATGAGAGCTACACATTTGTATAAAACATGATCAATGAAAATAAATCATTTCATCCACTTGCCTTAGGTCCAAGCTAATGCAAATCAACCACTAATCACCTCTCCAAGCCAAAATCACAAATCTACACAAAAACCCCAAATACAACTCCAAAAATCAAAAACCAATTCAAAACAAAACGAAAGCTTTCAATAATCGAAAAGGAGCTCCTCTAGGACAAGAAGAAAACAAATCTAGGAGATGGGGAGAATCACTTACATGGAAGACCTTGAAATAAGCAAGGAGAACACAAGGGAAGTCTTGGAATGGGCGGTTTTCTTAAAAAATGGTGTCAATGGAGAGCCTCCAAGGTGGAGAAGAAGATTGCAAGGTCCGTTCTTGATTTAGCAAGGGTTTTGAGGTGATTTTAGAAGGAAGAAAGCAAGAAGAAAGTGGAAGAACCATGGCTGCTGGGGCTGCTCCTATCTTAGAAATTAGGTCAAGAAGGGAAGATGAAGAAGAGATGGGTTCCTTTTATAACAAAGGGGAGATGGGTCCCACAACTTAAAACATTTGTCGGACTAAAAACATGAGCTTCAAGGCCTCAAATGATTTCGACGAAGAAGACAAAGTTGATCAAAGAAATTTCTAGTTTCCAAAAAGTATATATTTTGTGGGTTTTGGTGAGATTGAAAATCGTGTCCAGATTTTGGGTGAAAAGACTGTTTTGCCCTCAAATTGAGAAAAGTCGGGTTTAGGAGTTTCCAACGAGGACGGGTCCAACATGAAAGTTGTAGGGATTAACAATATAAGTTAAATGGGATGAAAACACAATTTTTAGGAAATCAAAATAAATCCCAAGCTCACACAAAATCGCAATAAGAACCCCCAAAGGGTCCCACAAGTCAAGAAGGTTCCCAAAACTTTTCAAAGCCAAAGAAAAGGGTAGTTAAACTAACAACCATTAAAACCACAAAGAAAACTAAATCACGATTAAAACCACACTAAATCAGGAAATTAGGGGTCGGGTTTTCACAGAAAAGAGTATGGGTCTTTTTACTACAAGAAGTAAGTCGCCCTTTTTGTAGGCGCGTTGCCTGACTTTCTTGTCAAAAGATCCTGCCATGCATGCTTGGTACAACTCAATGCTTTGTAGAACTTCGAGCCGCCTCTTATCGAGATTATCCAACTCTTGGAGTCTCAATTTGACATTGCTTTCTTGTGTCATGTCATTTTGCAAAAATATCCTTAAGGAAGGAATTTGTACTTCCAATGGGATAACAACTTCGCATCCATAGACCAAGGAGAATGGTGTGCTATGGGTTGGTCCTCGAACGGTGGTTCGATAGGCCCACAAAGCTTCTGGTAGTTTGTCGCCCCAGTCTCTTTTATGACTAGAGACCATTTTCTTGAGAATTTTGCAGAGTGTCTTATTGAAGGCTTCTATTAGTCCGTTCGCTGCGGGATTATATGGAGTCGAATGACAACTTTGGATTTTATACTTGTCGCAGAACCTGTAGAATATGTGATCCCGGAATTGTGGTCCATTATCATGGACGAACCTTTTTGGTATGCCGAAACGACAAATAATGTTGGTGCGCAAGTTTGGGGTACGTCTTTGGATGCTTACCTGTTCTTTTGGATCTTCAGGCTAGATTCCGAACATAATATAATCAATGAATGGAACCCTCTAGTCACCGATCGGAGGTTTGAGGATGGACATCCGACTTCCGACCACTTGGTGGCATTCAGCAACTGCTCAGTGTGTGTTGAGAGGTGGGAGAATCCTTCTTTGACACACTGTAATTTGCATGTTTTCCCTTCTTGGATTGCCATAGATGCGGCGAGTCCGGCCAGGGCATCTGTACGGATGTTTTCACCTCTGAGGATGTGGGTGATGTGACAGTTGTTGAACTTTTGTCGAAGCGATTGCGCCTTATTGTAGTAAGGCAGCAAATTGGGCTTCCTGACCTCAAATTTCTGATTCATCTGGTTGACGATCAGTTGGGAGTCCCCAAAAGCTTCCAACATGGTGATGCCGAATTCGAGGGCAAGTTCCAATCCTACAATCAGGGCTTGGTACTCAACTGCATTGTTTGAACATAATTCCAATAGCGAGAAAGCGTGTGGAATCATGTATTTGTCGAGGCTGACAAAGAGGATGCCAATTCCCGATATCTGCTTTCCTATTTCATTTGTCCTGGTTGCGCCGTCAAAGTACATATCCCAGGAAGCATTTGATAAGGAAGTCTCCACATTGTAGACAGATTCGTCTGGGAGATCATCCCTGAGTGGAGAATCTTTAGGCAATGGGTGCTTTGCGAGAAAGTCTGCTAGAGCTTGGCCTTTGATAGCTTTTTGTGGTACATACCTAATATCAAACTGTTTGATATTGATCATTTTGCCAGTCGGGCATTGAGAGAACCTGCTTTTGTGACAAGAACCTTTATGAGATTGATCCTCGAAAGCAGGTAGACTGTGTTGGACAGCAGGTAGTGACGTAGGTTTTGTATGGCAAACATCACTGTAAGGCATTCTTTTTCGACTGAAGAGTAGCGATGCTCTGCACCTACCAACATGCGGCTAAGGTAATATAGAGAAGCTTATTTTCCCTCATTGTTTTCTTGTGCGAGTAGAGCACCCAAATAGTGGTCAAGAGCTCTTGTGTACAATATGAATGGTTTTCCTGTTGTTGGGGCAACCAACACTGGAGGTTTAGTGAGGTATGTTTTGATGTCTTGAAATGCGGCTTCACATTCAGCATCCTAAACAAAGTCCACACCTTTCTTCATCAAGCGGGAAAATGGACGGCACTTTCCTGATAGATTGGAGATGAACCGTCTGATGTACGCCAATCTTCCTTGAAGCCCTTTTAATTCTCTTAGGGTCATTGGAGATGGCATTTCTAGGATAGCCTTGACTTTGATGGGGTCAAGTTCTATTCTAGCTTTCCGAACTATAAATCCGAGAAACTTACCCAATGTGACACCGAAGAAGCATTTTAATGGATTCATCTGCAATTTTTGTTTGCAAAGTCGGAGGAAGACTTCTTGAAGATCGTTGAGATGGTCTTCTTTTCTTCTGCTTTTGATGGCGAGGTCGTCGACATAGCATTCGACCGTCTTGTGCTGCATATCTTTGAATATTTTCATCACAGCCTTCTGATATGTAGCACCTGCATTTTTCAGACCAAATGGCATGACAGTGTAGCAATACACGCCAAATGGAGTCCGAAATGATGTATGTCTTTCATCTTCAGGATGCATCTTTATCTGATTGTAGCCAGAGAATTCATCCATGAATGTCATTTGCTCAAACCCACAGGTGTTGTCAATCATCACCTCTGGTATGGGGAGCAGGAATTCATCTTTAGGGCATGCATTATTCAAGTCCCTATAGTCGATACAGACCCTTATCTGCCCATTTTTCTTTGTCACGGGGACGATGTTGGCCAGCCATTCAGGATGCTATTCCTCGCGGATGAAGCCAACGCTTTTGAGTTTCTGAACTTCTTGTTCAATTTTGTCCATTACGTTAGGATGGAATCTTCTTTGACTTTGTTTGACAGGTTTGATTTCTTTTTGCAAGTTGAGTTTGTGGACTGCTATTTTGGGGTCTAAGCCAGGCATTTCAGAATAAGACCACGCAAAACAATCAACGAACTCACGAAGAAAAGAGATATACTCGGGTAACTCATCATCCTTTATATTCTTGCTTAAGAATACAAGACGTGGGTTATCGGTTTTCCCAAGTCTATCTTTTGAATAGGATCTTCTATTGGAAGGTTTGAAGGTGGTTCCTCCACAATATTTTCGGAGGCTTCCAACTCGACAAGACCTTCTGAAGTTTCGAAGGCATTTACAGACCAAGGCTCTGCTTCATTCCATATGTCTTCTTGATCGGCACTCTTCTTAAGCCTTGCAATAAGATGATCCCAATCACCTATTGGAAATGGGTCGAAGTAGGGTACTTCTTTGAAGACGATGGTTCTCCTGGGTCAGAAAATCGCGCGTCTGTGTCATCATACAATTCCTCTTCATTGTCAGAGGAATCATACGAATTGGAGGAGCTTCTTGGATCCTTGATGGGTGACTCTTCAAAGAGATATCCAGGGAGATCAATGTCTTCATGGACACGAGATGTTGAGGCTTCATCGGCAAAACGACTTTGCAACCTTTCTGTCAATTGTCTCATGGGAGTGGTAGGATCATACCCCAACTCGTATGAAGACTTGTCTTTATGACGGTGGAGTTTCCAATCTTCCGGTTGACTTTTAGTCAGGGTGGGTTCCAATGGTGTGAGAATACCACGGCCACCTCCTAAACTGATTGGATTTTGAGCGCATAGCCCATTTTCTTCATGATAGCTTGTGCCATTTGACTATATAGGGGCATACCTTCGTTTTGGAAAGGTTCAAATGGAGAATTTGGTGGAGGGACTTCCGATTTGTGGAAGAAGATTATTTTTTCTTCTGCCGCAGTTGCTGAAATGACGAAAGAAGCAGACGTAGGATCTTCTACGTCAGCAGGTGTCTCCAATGGAGTGAGAGCGGGCTGAACTTGCTGAGTATCAGCTTGGCTTGACGCTGTGTCCTCTTCTAGCTCTGAATCCGAGTCTGTGTCATGCATAATAGACACAAAGGAGACAGCGAACTTGCCCCCAACCTTTTGTTTTGTCTTCTTTGCTTTGGTGGTGATAACCAAAGGCTTTGATGTTTCAAAAGAGATCACGAAGGGAGCTTGACTGCTTACATCGTTTGGAAGATCACCGTCAGGATCAAGGGGTTGATCCTTATCAGTTGCTGAAGACGTCTCTGTAGCATCATTGCCGTCCTTAGTGATTGCGTTGCATGGAACATTTTCCTGGAACAAGTCCTGAACAGCATCCAGCAACTTCTATGTATCGGTCCAGACATCACCTATGTGGTCGGGTATCTGGGATCGGTTGACCGGCTTTTCATTAAAGAAGACTTTATCAGCTGGAGCTTCTTTAAGATGATCGGTCGGAAGAGGTGTGAGCTCTGATGTCTCAGTTTCAGGGGATGAAGGCTGAGAAAATGATATCTCAGTGGAAGTCACCCGAGAAGACGTAGCTCCGGAAGATATACCACTAGTTGGGGAGAATGTGTCTTCGGCAGATGAAGCTTCAGAGGCATTATCATCCTGAGCTATCTCATTACAGGTTATCCTGATAGGAGATGCCCCCAGTATATACTATTGGGAGTCGGACTCATCCTCGGATGTAGGAGGATCATCGATCCATCGGTTTTCTCCATTTTCAGGAGTTGAAGGAGGAAGTTCCCGTTGATTATCAGGGACTTCTGGTTCTGGATTTTGATCGTGACGAAGATTGTTGATGCGATCCTGCTCTCGCTCTATGGCAAGATGTTGCAAGATTCTTGAATATTCTTCAAGATCAGGCATAGGAGCCAAATCTTCTTCGTCATCTGCTCCTTGTGGTTCACCGATGTTGGGTTCCAGTGGAGCATTGGCCGGTACTGGATCAAAACACTTTTTTGAACAACGTCTTGGTCTTCTTCATCATCAGACCAAGATCCTTGTGGCTGTAATGGATTATACCAGATTACTGGCATAAGATGAGACTCGGGAATCCATTATTCATCGGAGAGGTATTCCCCTGTTTTAAGGGATTCCTCCCACTCATCGATATCACTGGTAGTATCACTGGACTCGTATCCATCCATGGAGAATCCAATTACCGAGTTGCAGGAGTATGATGCCCCTGCGAAGTTTCATTTCTGTAATGAGGTGGCATGAAATCGTCAAGGGCAAATTTTCTAACCACCTTCGAAGTCTTGGGAAGGAATTCTTCCGTTACCCCTAGTGAAGCAATGGAAGAGGTTTCTGCCTTTTCAGGGACTTCTTGTTTTGGTTGAGACTTCTGCTGCTATTTGAGCTTGTGGAGTTGTCTCTTGGCTTCCCTTCGCTGTTGAGCGGTCGGCTTTGTTTTTACGATCTCCCGATCTTCATCTTCTAGGAGATCGGGATGCACCCATATGGGTTGTCCATCTGGTGTTGGATAAGGAACCAACTCTTGGGTCGTTTGAGCCATTTTTATCACCTTGAATGAAGTAGTGATTTTCTCCTTCGGTGACTTTGAAGTTTGCTCACATGACACCATGTTAATGGAGGCAGACCCGTAGTTTTTATCAGAGGTGATGACTCCGTTTTTCCACATCTCATTGATCTTCTCTCTCACAACGAAGCATTGATTGAGAGGATACGAGACCATCTGGTGGTTTGGACAGTATCGGGGATCATTCGTTTTGCCAACATCTCCCGGTCTTTTGGGCTCAGGCAAGGTGAGTTTGTCGTTTGCTAAGAGAGCCTCAAAGATTTATTCAACATCTTCATCAAATGGGTATTTCTTTTCTACTCGTTCTTTGAAGGCATCAGAGAGTTCAGGTTTTTTACTTGTAGCTTTGTTTTCAGCTTTCTTTGGCTGCTGAGGAGCTGACTTGGTTTGCACTTTAAGAACCTCCTTTTTCTTTTGTTTTGAGGTTGTAATGGCAGTTGGCTCTTTCTTTGATGATTTCTGACTATTGAGGTCTTTGATCACCATTTCAGCCACCATTGAAGCTTTTAGGAGCTCTCCCAGGTTCTTTGATTTGTTGCCGATGATCATGGAACGGATCCTTGCTCTCATGTTGTTACGGCATATGTCGACCAGCGACGCTTGTGGCAGTACATCTGATCACTTGTACGCCATTGCCTTCCACTTGTGAATGAAGTCGTATGTGGACTCATTCTCTCCCTGTTTTAGGCTGCAAAGCTGAGCCATAGTAACAGGATGATCCTCACCTTTGAAGTGGGTTAGGTAGCGTGTCTCCAGCATGGCCCAATTTTGGATGGAGTCCTCCGGCAGAGTGGAGTACCAATCAAAGGCCGTACCTTTTAGGGTACTTGCAAAGAGACGGATCTTGAGGGCATATTGATCTGCGATAACTCCCGTTAAGATCTTGAAATGGATGACATGCTGTATGGCTGAACCTTTCCCCGTATATGTCTGGAGAGTAGGTTGTTTAAATTTTGCACGGAACGGAACCGAGTCCATCCATAGGGGATAGGGTGGCTTGATCCCATGTTCCTTTAGTGTATCATCTTCTTTTGCTTTGGCGAGGATATCGCCAACGTCCTTTTTGGTAAGGGCGCGTGACTCATTGTTTTCTGCATTAGCCTCATCATCTTGATGATTCGGAGGGGTTTCATTGTTTGGTGGATGCTGGAAAGTGAGAAGGAGATTTTCCATCAGATCCTCAATTCTCTGTTGTCCTTGTTCCAACTGCTGGATGCATACGGTTACATCATCATGCGGTGGATTGTGAGGCGGCTCAGAGTTTGTAGCCAGGACGTTCGTCCCTCGGGATTCGAACGAAGAAATCATCCTGGTGACTGAGCTGGGGCTCATTCTTTTGGTAGAAGAGCTTGAGGAAGGGTTACTCCGATGTCCCCGGCTTGAAGGAGTGGAGGATTCTTCCTGATGTCTCGTGTCCGGGAGACACTGCAAGTCACCGGACGTCTGACACGAATTTTGGTTGCTGACTTTTGACGTCTTCTGGTTTTGCCAGCCATATGGACAGCAACAACTTAGCCGGGTCTTTCTTTTTTGACCCATTTTTTAGAGACCTAGAGAGTAGAATGCTGGGTTCTTTGCTTCTCTAGTCTCTTTTGTCGATATGCCTCGCGGCGATGTATACTACGAGCAATTTGAGCTTCGGTAAGTTCTGGCTGTGCTCTAGCGATGAAGGACGTAGTCCTCCATGCGCAGCAACCGAGCTTGTCTTCTTTGAAGCAAGGTATGGACAGGATTCGGACGCGGTCCTTTGCCTGTCGTAGTGAGGCTTTGAATTTTGCAAGTTTGGCCCCTGTTGAGATGAAGGGTCGACTCGTAGGAGTGTAGGCTTCATCGGGTTTTTGCAGAGGCCTTACGATGCATGATTTGATTTTGGGCTTGTAGGAGCAAACTGGCTCATGCTGGATTGATTTGCTTGTTTGGCGGAGGGTAGGTTTCTCATTTTTCATGTAAGAGAGAGGGTAGAACCGGTTCTCCTTGAGAGGGCCCAGGTATGCTGGCTTTGTAGATGTTTGGGACCTCTTTTGTTTTGGTGAAGGTCTCAGGGACCAGGTCATAGGGCAGACCTGGTTTCTTGTAGGTTGAGGCTTCGTGGGAGTGCCATGGGCTTCAGGCTTCTTTGCGTTCGCCCTTGGTTAGTGACACATTGCGGGGCGATTTTCTGCTTCTTGGCAGGTACAGTTTCTTCTACGGGGAGTAGAAATGGTCCCAACGACCCGAAGACGATGTTTCGGGGAGTAGAGGTCGACCCGGTGCTTTGAGAGTTGTCGAGGGAGATGACGCTTCGGCAACTGGCAGGGCGCTTATGAGTGCTCTTGTTTTGCTTGTCTTGAAGCATGAGCTGGTACTTGCTCTCATCAAAAGTGATGGTCAATGAAGCTACCATTGTTAGTTTGGAAAACTTCTGAAATAAGACCACATCCATTAGTAATCACAAGAACATGGTGATCATAAATGAAGAATAACTATGGTTTTGTCTTTTCAAATCGCTCGAGGGGACATGGCCCAGCCCAAGTAAGATGAAGAAGGCAAAAGGCCATAGAGGGTACAATTGTTCTAAATGCAAGTATGGTAGGCTCAGGGTGAGTGTCCCAGTGACTGTTAGAAGCAATTGTAGACCTTAATTCAAATTACCGAGAAGCAAGACTCACTCGAGGTAAAATGATACAAGGTTGGAGATACATATGTGTCAGTCGCGAATACAGTAGATCCGAAAGGGCGTACTAGTACCGCTAGGCACAAATGTTGCAAATCGCATCCTTGGAAAGGACACGAGATGAGATTTCTTTTTGAAAGGTCAAAATTGGATTCATAAAGGAGAGCAAATGGTATTCCAATCCGAACATAGGCTCAAACATTTCTGTGAGCACTGAATCCGAAAGGGAAGGAACCGGAATTTCTCGGATGTGAACCCAATAATGATGGAGATTTTTCTTTTTTTTTTTTCTTTTTTGAAAGGTCAAGATTGAATTCATCAAAGAGAGCAAATGGTGTTCCAATCCGAACATAGGCTCAAACATTTTTGCTAGCGCTAAATCCGAAAGGGAAAGAACCAAGATTTCTCAATTCTGAACTCAAAAGTGATGGAAAATTTTTTGAAAGATCAAGATTCAATCCATCAACGAGAGCAAATGGTGTTCCAATCCGAATATAGGCTCAAACATTTCTGCGAGCACTAAATCCGAAAGGGAAAGGACCAAGATTTCTCAATTCTGAACTCAAAAGTGACAGAAGTTTTTTTTAAAGTGTTTTTTTTTAAGATTTGTTTTTGAAAGGTACACATAGATTTCCAATTCGGTCTTATGAAATCTTAGTAGATAGATCAGCCCCCAGGTAAGGGTAGGATTACTTAATGAACCCGTTTGGAGGACCTTTGCCTAGAACAGTCTAGCTGCCTCCACACTCTGGACAAGGCTTTTCTTAGATCCACTTTGGTCAAAGAACGCAATTGGTGCAACCTTAGTGGTTTTTTTTTTTTGGAAGATTTTTAATGAACTCATCAAAGAGAGCGAATTGTGTTTCAATCCGAACATAGGCTCAAACATTTCTACGAGCGCTAAATCCGAAAGGGAAAAACCAAAGTTTCTCAAATTTGAATCCAAAAGAAAGAGAACTGATTTTTTTTTTTGAAATGATATATTTTTTTTGTTGAAAATCCCTATCGGACTCATCAGAGAGAAATGATGGCCCATTCCCCGATAAGAACAATAGCTGCAAACATTTTTGTGAGCCATCAAGTTCGAAGAGGAGAGGATCAAAGTTTCTCAAAATTGAATCCAACACTACACCATTTGGGTGATTTTGCAACATTTGAGATTTCTTATTAGTAACGTGTATTTCTCCATTAGGTAATTTGTCACATTTATTATCCGTTAGCATTATTCATAACCGTCACTAAGTATCTTTGCAAATACTTAAATTATTTTGTAACATTTCTTGAATATTTTGTGACGATTAGAAATGTGTTACAATGGTATCAAAATAAAAAGAGAAAAAAAAAAGAAAACAGAAGCGGGAGTTATTTTAGTTCCCGCGCTAAACAAGAAGACAACAAACTTCTTCTCACACTCATCCCTCACGGTCTCTCACTGGAACCCTCCATTCTCTGGCCCCTCAATGCAGGCAAAACCACTAATTTGGACTGTAGTATTTTTAGACACATGTATGTTCGTAGACTACAGCTGCACTTCGTGGTTGTTTTCGTCTAAAAAAAGACCTAAAATGATGCCCGCCCTATTCCTTTCCCGCCCTCTCCCCTCTTTCCCTCCCGTCCTCTGCTCTCTTTACGATTTTAGGGTTTTCTTTTGGAAACATCATTTGCTCTCTCCGACCCTCTATGCTCGTCTGCCCTCTCTGCTTGTCTCAGACTCCTACCCTCTCTCTACTCGGCCGGCGGCTGTAGAGGAGACGACTGGAGCAAATCCAGGTACGCCCTCAGTCTCAATCTTTCCCTTCGTCTCTTGTTCTTTCCTTCCCAACAAGCTTTCTTCTTCAAAAAGTAAACTAAACTTATATCTAAAACACACACACACACAAAAAGTGGAAAAAAAAACCTAATGTCTATATAGTATATAAATATATACATGTGCATAGGATCTCTTGCAAGAGGGGCATTCTCGTTCGTTCTCATCAAGAAAAAAGGCAGGAAAGAAAGAAAGAAACGAGGGCTTTCTTCTTTCGAGCTTTGGCGCGTTCTAATCTAAGCCCTCCTTCACTTCTTCTTCTCGATATCTCTTTTGTTTTGTTTGCTAGATCAGGCCTGCAGAAAGCATCCCGTGCTATGGCGACAGTATCAATGGTGAGTTCTGCAAGCGCGCTGCTTGCGATGCTGAACGAGAACCATCCAGTGCTGAAACTCCACGCTCTCTCCAATCTCAACACCTTCATGGATTACTTCTGGCCGGAGATCTCAACCAGCGTCCCCACCATGTAAGTAAGTCTTTCTATCCACATTAAAAGCTCTTATTTATTTATTTATTTATTGGGGCTTTAGGGTTTTGTGAGGAGCAGACATCTCTGCAAGTTTTTTTTTTGGTTCTGGGACTGCCGACAGAGAATCGACGGGGGATTTGATTCGATCTGGGGTTTTAGGGTTGGGGCAGAACGATGGTGCCAACTCGGTGACAATGGGTGAGATAGATTGGGTTATGAGTCGGGAAGCAGGAAATGAGATTTGGTTTGGGCGAGTCTCTTCTTTTTTTTCCCGATTGGGACGGACAGGTTTCAAGATGGTGGATTGAAGGTTATAGAGTTTCAATTAGGTCTTGGGGATTGTGGATTAGCAGTGGAGTAGTTGGGTAAAAAGACAAAGAATAAAGACGGAGATGAAATCTATCACCAGTGATGTTTCTCACTTCTTTTATCGTTTTTCTGATGGGGAATTTGCTGCAGATGTTTATGATCGAATAACAGGTATAACCAGAAAAGAAAGGTATGCTGAGTGCATTTTGAAATGGACAACCTAGTCATTTATGATTTATCTCTCCTTGATTGTATTTGTTGAGTTGCTTCCTACTGTTTAGGTTGATTTATAAGCAACCATTGAAGTTCCAGATAGCACCGTCCCTTGACTCTAAATAAATACAAAAGGGCAATGTACTACTTTACCAGAAAGAAAAGTAATTGAAAGTAGAGAAGGAAGAGCGCTCTCTCCTTCTTGGAACCTTCCTTCTCTCTCTTTTCCTCCTCCCCACATCAATTCAACTCATGGCTTCCAAATCCATGGCCTTTGTTGTTTTAGCTGCCACCCTTATCCTCTGCTTTGTCTCTTCATTTGCAGAGTTCCAAAGGCTCAATCATGGCACCAAAGCCAGTGGGTCTCTTAGCTTTCTGGTGGTTGGAGACTGGGGAAGAAAAGGTGCCTACAACCAGTCCCAAGTTGCTACCCAGGTTAGAGAACGTCCCTTCTTCAGACTTTCTTTCACATTTCAATGAAATATCATGTCTTTTTCTTACTACTACTAGTCTTCTTGTCCATTTATCCTGAAACTCCATGTTTCTCTACCATGTCTCCATGTCTTGAGTCTTCTTGAGTTCTGATGGGGTAATCTCTCTATTTTTCTTTTTTCTATGAATGCTTAGTTTTTAGAAATTGGATATTTTGATTTGTTTTAGAGAAATGAGACAAGAACATATCTTGAGATGCTTACAAATACAAAATTGCAAATGACCCATCTCTTTGCTGATGGTTAAATGTCCTGATTAAACAATGAGTATTGGTGTTGTCTGGTTATTGGATTTTGCAGATGGGAAGGGTAGGAGAGAATCTGGACATAGACTTTGTAATCTCTACTGGTGATAATTTCTATGACGATAGATTGACTGGCGTTGATGACAAAGCATTTGAGGACTCCTTTTCTAATATTTACACTACTAACAGCCTTCAGAAGCAGTGATATGCAGGTATGGTACCACCCTATTTTAATTTGGATAACTAGTCCTTAATGATGCTTGAGTGAATTATATAGGGAGAATAAATGCTAAATGCCAGAGACTAGGATGAATTTAATTCTTAAACATAAAGGAAATGAAATGAGCTCACAAAACCCACCTCCAAAAGATGAAAAATAGGAACTTTTTCATTCTGTTGTCCATATGATTGGCATGACCAATAAAATGTTTACAAATCTGATATTTGATTATGGTTTTCTTATGAGCATTTGTGAAAATGGGAGAAGGATAGATGTTCTTATTTTTCTCTCTTTCTTATCCAAAGTGTTTTTTTTTTTTTTTTGGTCCTCTCATTTTCATGAATGGGAATGGGTTGCAGTTTTGGGAAATCATGACTACAGAGGTGATGCAGTTGCTCAAGCGAGCGCAACCCTAAAAAAGATTGACAGCCGATGGCTCTGCTTGAGATCATTTGTTGTAGACACTGGTAATCAAGCTCTCAAATTAAGCTTATGTCTTCTTTAATGTCTAATTAAGAACTCAACTTTCTAACATTTCTTCTTTCTTCTCTCTGGAAATCGCCGAGTTTTTCTTTGTAGACACCACCCCATTTGTTGAAAAATACTGGACCGACCCAAAGGATCACACCTATGACTGGAGAGAGGTGACCCCAAGAAAGAATTACATGGAAACTGTGCTCAAGGTCCTCTCTCTCTCCCTCCCTCCCCCTCTCCTGCAAGTTCAGACATTTTCACTAAATAACAATCAAATTTTTCTGCTAGAATCTTGAATCGGTATTGAGGGGGTCGTCAGCAAATTGGAAGATTGTGGTGGGTCACCACACAATCAAGAGTGCAGGCCACCATGGGGATACCCCAGAGCTTGTAAACCTTATGCTCCCATTGCTTAAGGTAATCAAATTCCTAATCAAAGAGAATTGTACAGTTAAATGCATAATCTCTTCTAAGGTATTACAAGTGACTCATTAACCATCCTAATCAAATATCGAGGTTTTTTTTTTTATATAATTGACACATTGTTTCTTTTTTCAGGCATACAATGTCGATTTCTACATTAACAACCATGATCATTGCCTAGAACCCTCTAGTGTTCTTTTCCTTTGAGTATGTACTTTTGTTAGGCGTTTTGGTGATCTATATCAAGTGCTCTCTCTATTTTTTCATGGCCATTACACCATGTCCTAGTACCTCCTTGCTCAAACAATCCCAACCCTTCAATCAATCACTTGTAAGTAGAGGCTGCATGAGAATTGAGAACTGCATTAATTGTCTATATTCAGTGTGGAAATGGTTAGATACTGGATTTTTATCTTCTCCTAATCTAGATGTGGCATAAATTATAATCTATGCTGTGGCACTATGAAGCACGGACACGGATACGGGACACGGATACGATACATGTCGGATACGCCGATACGTCATTTCTCAAAAAAGTAGGATACGATACGCCGGGGATACGTTTAATTTTTATTTTTTTTAAATATTTTTTATATGACTTTGTAATTAAAAAACTAACATTATTTCAATCAAAATAGCCATAAAATATGCACTTTCATTGATTTCATCATCATCAATCATCATCAAACATTACATTCAATACTTCCAAGTTCAAAATCCAAGTTTCACCAATTACTACAGAAACATAAACATACAACCCAAACAAATAGACAGCAAATCTACTTAAACTTCAATTGCTTGACCACCAGGTCCACCACCATCACCATCTTCACGAAAGAACACGGCCTCCAATTCTGGTTCATCAAGGGAGAGTTGTGCAATCTCAAGCTCTCCGGCATCCTCAAATGAATCAAAAGCATCTCCAGCAATATCCCACATCTTTGTTTCTCCTTTCATATATTGTGGAGTTCTTCTTGAAAGAAGGCGAAGATTGCTATGAATGAAAACCAAGTCTTCAGCACGTTTTGGTGTCATCTTATTCCTTCTCACCGAGTGCACAAAGGAATAAGTACTCCAATTCCTCTCTGCACATGACGACGAGGAAGGTTGCACAAGTAGCTTGAAAGCTAGAGTTTGAAGCACAGGTGCACATGCACCATAGGTGACCCACCACCTTTTAGGATCCATGTCATAGCGATCACGAATGGAATCAATATCCGCAAAATCTCCTGACTTGCTAGAGAAATCAGCAAATTGTGTGATTACAATTTTGCGCTCCTCCGAATTAGGAAAATATTTTTTAAGGATTTTCATTCTTTCTCTAGCAACCTCCATATCTCTATGTGGAGCAACTCGACTAGGATCCTCATGAAGCCAATGCTCGCTATAGTACCTTGAATAGGAAAAAAAAGAATTAAGGATAAGTTCAAGACTAGAAGTCAAGACTAAGAGGGAGAAAAAAAAGTTCAAGACTAGAAGTCACCTTGGATTTAGTGAATGAGCTAAGCAATGGAGAGGAGTGTTGTTCTTGTTCCAACGATCCACAAGAATTTTATGCACCACTTCATAAAGGGTAGATGCCTCATCAAGTCTCTTTCCTTCATGCCTATATATTGCACCCTTCACTTTTTCTATCATGTCATACACCAAGTGAAGACAAGGCCTATCCGTGTCACAAACCCTTAGCATATCATATATAGGAGCCGTAAAAGAAAGTATGTTAGTCATTTTGTCCCACCAAAGGTCATCTAACACAAACTCTTTCACAGCCTTGGCTCTCTCCTTATCATCCTCTCTATAGGAATTCCACCTTTCACTAATAACCATAGCTTGAAGACTACCTTTTATGAGCTTGAATCTCTTAAGCATAACAAAGACCGAAGCAAAACGTGTACTTGCAACCGAAAGCAACTTCAAAGGGACAAATTCATTAAAAATAGCCAATCTCATGGAGTGATTCATGATAAAGTTCTTAACAAAAACAACATCCTCGGCCAAGTCCGTGATCCAACGACACTCTTCATATGTTAGTACATTGTTTTCAATATTCTTTGCCATACAAATGTTTTGCAAGGCAAGGTTGAGTGTATGAACCACACATGGTGTCCAAACAATATTTTCAAATTGTGCTTCAATGAGATGCCCTGCACCCGCACAATTCTTAGCATTATCAGTTATCACTTGAATCACATTTTGGGGACCAACCTCTTCTATCACTTCTTTCAACAGCCCATAAATGAAGTACTTATCTTTAATTTCACCAGTACAATCCACTGCTTTAAGGAACATAGGCCCACTTTCCGTCACCGCCATAAAATTAATCAAGGGCCTCCTTTGTGAGTCACTCCATCCATTACTCACAACGCTTACACCCTTTTCTTTCCATGTGCCTTTAATTGGTTGTAGCAATCTATCAACATGAGCCCTTTCTTGTTGGAGTAGACTTGTCCTTAGCTTATTATACCCCGGTGGCACATAGCCTGCAAGAGCATTGTTTGCGGCAAATTGGATACAACTCACATAATAAGGGCTCCTTGCTAGGTGAAATGGTAAGCCCGATGCATAAAACATCCTAGCAATCTCCGCATCCATCTGGTCACGCAACTTCAAGTTAAATGACTTCCCAATAGCCGTATTAGTGTCACTTGTACTCCAACTTCCACTTCCACTCACATTCCTTTTTCTGGATTCATAATCCACACTAGAAGTTGGCAATGGTACTTTCTTGGGTGCATTTTTCCTCAATCTCTCATTGCATTCGTCCTCTAACTTTTTCATCTCCGCAATATCACTGCTCTTAACTTTTGGACAGAATGCAACGGCATGACCGGCCTCATGTATCAAATGAGCCCTCACCCTTGTGTATGAGCTTTTCTTGGTTTGATGGCAAAAATTGCATTGCCATGACACATTTCCCCCTCCTTCACCAAGTTTTTGCTGTTTTGTCACATACCTCCAAAGAGGGTTGTGAGCGTCTTCTAATTCAATAGCTGGAGAAGACGCACTAGCACTACCATCGGTACTAGAAGCCATTACGGTAAACTTCTGGAAACACCAAAAAATTGGCCCCATTAGGCCACCTAAAATCATGGCATTAAGAAAAAAAAGAAAAAAACCAGCAGCAGCAATATATAGCATCAAGAAAAAAAAAAAGAAAAAAAAAAGAAAAGAAACAGCAACAGCAGTAGCAGCATAGCATCAAGAAAAAAAAAAAAAAAAAAAGAAACAACAGCAGCTGCATAGCATCAAGAAAAAAAGAAGAGCAGTAAACAAAAAAAAAAAAAAAAGAGCAGCAGAAGTAGCAGTAGCAGTAAACAGCAAAAAAAAAAAGAGCAACAGAAGTAGCAGCAGCAGTAAACAGCAACATATATCCAAAAAAGAAGCCACAACAGCAGCATATATTAGTCAATTGTTTTCCTCTCCTCAATAACAGCATATATTAGTCAACAGCAACAAAAGAAGCATATATCCCATTCAGCAACAACAGGAGCTAGCCTACAATACACAGCCAGAGCCACAGCCAACAAAAAAAAGAGCAAATACACAGCCACATGCATAGCAGAAGCAGCAAACAAAAAAAAAAAGAAAATTGCAGCAGCCACATCCAATCGAAAGCAAAGACAGAGATCAGCAAAAAAAAAAAAAAAAAACCCTAAAATCCAAATGATTGAAGGGGGAAGGAAAAAAAACCCTAGATTAGAATAACCAGCATCAACCCCAACAAAAATCAACAATACAGATGAAGAGAAAGAAAGAAACAAAAGGAAAGGAAGAAGAGAAAAGAACCTGAAGGTGGAGATGAAACGACACAGCACCGTTGCAGCACAGCGACAGCAGGAGCACGGCGACGGCAGCACGGCGACAGCAGCACGGCGACAGCAGCACGGCGACGGCAGGAGCACGGTGACGGTAGCAGCACAGCGACGGCAGCAGGGTTTGACTTCCGGCAGCTTCAGCACGACGACAGCAGCACCAATAGTTTCAGCAAGGCGACATTGCAGCACGGCCACAGCAGAAACGGACGGTGACGACGAGGCGACGAGGCTTTTCCTTCGCCTCTCTTCTTCTTCTTTTTTTTTTCTTTCTCAGTCTCCCAGAGCTTAGGTCTTTCGAAAATGAACCCATCGACCCATCATCCCTTTTAAAAGGGTACTTAAAACGGGATACGTGGGGGACACGCACGTGTCCCGCACGTGTGGGGCGTGTCCCCCACGTATCCCCCACGTATCCAACCATTTAAATAAAAAAAATTCTGGATACGTATTGGGCGTATCCGATACGTATCCAGGGCGTATTCGGGCGTATCCGTATCCGATACGTCTGGGATACGGATACGGGACCCTATTTTATGTATCCGTGCTTCCTAGCTGTGGCACGTCACAATAATAGTAGTAATCACTGAACCATGGGTCCACAGAGAAATTCAGACCCTAATTTATACCATGGTTTTATCATAGGGCCGAGGATCAAATAATTGCCCTGCAGAACAGGTGTTTAAAATGGTTCAGCATCTTTGTCATCAAAGATTTGGTAATCAAACACTTTTTTTGGTAACATATCGCTGATATTTTCTCCAGCTTTAAAGAATAACCCAATCCATAAAAAGGGCTGATTATAGCTGGATCATGTTAACTTTATGTGTATGTGATTGGCATCCCAAGACTGCAATCATGGACACAGTGTATCATCATCTATATTGGTTTGGATTGATTATTGCTGTTTTGGTTGTTTTGGTTTGATCCTTTGAGGTATGAGATAAAACCAATGATTCTTATGTTGTTACCTTTCAACGCACCAATTGCATTCGTAGTGTTTTTATCTGAGTCAATTTATCAATGATTTTGTGATTGGCATACCACTACCGCAACATAAGTGATTTGCCCCATTCTTCCCAACCATCCAATGATATCTTCCTATGTTGTGGTGTGAATTACTAATCGTCCTTTTTTTTTTTAGTTTGATCTTTTGAAATGAGAAAAAACAATGATTTCTTCCCAACCATCCAATCATATCTGTGCTTGCTGTTGTTGCTTGGTTTTTCAGTTCAATGAAGAAGCTCGTTCTCCATTTGTGAAAAACTTCAAAACCATTATACATCCTGGAGAGGTAGGAATTAGTGATTCATTGTGTATACTGCTTCACTTTTATCTACAAAAAAAACTCATTGATTGCATTGTGAACTTGGCTTGGCTGTGTATTGAATCCAATGAATGGGACCAAATTTTAGTTTTAGTGTCTGGCTGAAACAGAGTTGACTCAACTGAGTTGCAAGTGAATGAGGAAAATCAAGTCGACTATGTTTCAACTGACTTTTGGATTTCCTGATCCAGAGTCAGATGTGCTAAAATCAGCCACCTTGGTCTTCTTTGCTTATGTTTATTGATTTTTGTGAGTAGAACTTGGAAACCAAATTTGGTTCCAAGTTATTGAACAATGATGGGCTGTCTGGACCTCTTTTTTCATCATAAACATTAAAGGGAATTTACTACTATGCTCAAGCTAACTTGTTTGCCCAATCTATAGTGATGGTTTAGCAATTTCAGTCCCAGAGCCTAGGTTTATATATTTGTTTTAGCATTGCAACTATTTAAAACCTCCTTTAAGTAACCGATTAATCAAATTTTGCAGTCTAATTGGATGGACTTTACAACTTTTGTTATTGATTTTTACAATTTTGCAGGTCAACAGAATCAGGGAACTGCCACAGAACAATAAGATAGTGGCCACACATACTGATGGTCCTAATGTAAGTTAACTATAGTGTTTCCATCTTTTTCTCCACACAGTTCAACAAAAGGAACCAAGGCCACTATGACTTAGGTTTTTGTTTTTTTGGTAATCAGATCCTTATTTAGGATGTTGAGGCACAACCTCATCGTCATGCTGTTCTTGGAGCCGCAGATTCTCGTCCAGATTTGGTTTGTTCACATTTAAAAACTTGACCTTATGAATACCATTGAATCCATTGAATATCCTCATTGTTTTGTTTCTCATTCTGGATGTATAGTTTGATCCTAGTTTTGTGCTTTGTGTTTGACAAATGCAACTTGACGCACTTGATTTCACAAATAAATCAAAATTGCAAGGCAATGCAATTTTCCTAGGATTCAAAAAGGGCTTTAGACTGCTTTTAATCCTTTCCCTAGTCTCTTTATTGTATTTGCTACATCAAGTAGCTGCAGTTTCTCCACTTTCGTACCAGATATTATAAAGTACTTATCCCTGCCACCATGTGTTGTTCTAAATAATGTGTTATGGTTTAAGTATAATACAAGAAGAGGATAGCAACAAGAAATGCCAAACTCCAATCAAAGTATCAACACACACACCCCACCTACATAAGCACCAGGAACGAAGAGATTAATTCATATATGTCAATGTTCTAATTTTAGAGTTAAATCTGTTACCAATATTGTTGGACCTCCCTTCATAATATTATCCTGAAAGTTAAATGCTCCAATACTATCCATTTTGTTGGTTTTGCATGTCTATAAACTTGTTCAACACTAACTAACTATTTTCGGGAAGCAACTCTTAACTTTGACTAGATATTGGTAGGAATTTTGTTACACTCATGCAATTTAGCTGGCTAGACTAGATAATTGTATCTCTCTATGATTTTTGCATATCTATTTTCTTCTTGGACTGTTGTATCAAAACTATGTGATGATGCATGTGAAAAAGAGCTTGAAAATGTATGGTGAGATTACACATTGAAAAGGTAAACATGTGAATGGAATGAAGGAGGCACCTTTTAGGGTTCTAAACCTGCTCATATAAAGAAGGGCTTCTCGTTTAAATATAACTATAAATGCTTCATTGAGGATGCTAAATAAATAGAGAATCTCAATTGCCTTTTGGGGTCATTGTTTGCTGAAATGGCCAAACAGACCTAAACAAGTCCCAATACGAAGGGGCATTTCTTGGTGAGGGTGGGTTTGGATCTGTATACAAGGGTCAGCTACTGATGTAGGTTGTGATGGGTTTTGGAGTTTTCTAAACAAATACCCTAGTCATCAGTAGTGACAAGAGGAGGCCATGCATGTGACAACTATGTAAACATCTACAATGACTAAAAAAGGTTAAAAGATTCCATTCCCAAACTATCCCTCTCACTAACCAATACAGATGAAAAGTGCAGATAACATGAACTAAAATGTTTTCACAGGTGTTTAATCTTCTTGCTTAGACATTTGTCTGTTTTCCCATTTTACAATCTATAGTATTTTTTTTATGGTAAGTTTATTTTCTGTATATATAAACACTGATGTGTGGCTGAAAGGTCCCAAGAGCAGTCCCTTTGGCAGCTGTACAATAGTTGCAGACTGCAAAACCCACTGCTTTCTCTCTCTTCTACCTCACATTTCATAGGTAGCATTTTTGCTGTTGATATTTCCCTGTGGAGAGAGAAGTGCCCATGAAAATGGAGACTAAAAACTACCTAGTCTCCTTCTTCATCTCCTTGTTTCTGTCTGTGGTGCATTTTCAGCTGATTCAGTGTAGTGTGACTTATTATAGGAAGGCTATTATCATCAATGGTCAAAGAAAGATTCTCATTTCAGGATCCATTCATTACCCAAGGAGCACCCCTGATGTACTACTACTCTTCTTCTTCTTCATACCCAAGGAGCACTTGATTTTATAATGGAGACAGCATTAGGTATTGAATGGGGTTTTTACTTTTATCTAAAGTAGGATTTGATTAGCCTAAAGCAATCCAACTGAAGTTGGGTCACCCACAGATTCTTGAAGAATTATTGGGTTCTGATGCTTTAGGTTGTGTATCCTAATGTGAATTAATGGGCATGTGTAGGAGCAAACAATTTCTTAAATCAATGGTGGGGTACAATCATCAAATAAAAAAGAGCTATGATGGAGATATGAAGAAATCCAGTGTAGATTTGGTAATGGAGAATGTGGGTTTTCCATCTCTTTTTGAATGTGTAATGGAGACAAAATTTGGTAATGGAGAATGTGGGTTTTCCATCTTTTTTTTTTTAGAAAATTCTTATTTTAAAACTTCCTCAATGGAAGTGTTCTGGTTGGACTCCTTGGTACGAAAGGTTGTTGACTTGAATGTAAAGTTCATAGTGAATGAGTGAGTAGTTCATTAATTCTTCTTGTTCATTTGTTTTCAAGGCTTCTCTTTTAAAATACTAAGTCTTAATGGATATCGTTGTGTGAAGTGCGATGAAAGTGGCAGCTATGGAAATGGGAAAAAGAATTAAAGGAAATCCAACTTGGGAATTGGTGAAGGTGAGCAATGAATAATTGTGTTTATGATATCACACATACTTCCTAATCCTTTTTGTATGTTTTTTATGGTCTCTATGTAGTGCCCTAAGCAAACGGGGAAAAAGGAATGCGGGGTTTATGTAATGAAATTTATGAAGCACCTTATGGAAGATCCTCTCGTGTCGACAAAATCTAAGTTGAAAGAACTTGGGGAGGCAGCGACATATGGCGACGAGGAGCTTAATGATTTACGTTTGGAGTTAGTTGAATACATTTTAGATTTTATCAACAATGGAGAATAGGTATATTCTATCCTTTTGCCTCTAAATTGTCATGAATGCATGTTTTGTCTTTCTTCATGGAATAGGGGAAGTGTCAATACAAATGATTGACTGATTTGTTGTGATGGGTTTGTTGGTCTTTTTTGAAATTTATACATTTTCCGTGTTTTGTGATTATTTGTTGTTTTGGCCATGTGTTTAATATGATTATCAATTGATCGTTGGTGTAGTAGCTTTGTAATTTACATGTAAACTCATGAAATACTTACATGTGTCCCATGTCCCGTGAAAGCAACACCTTTGTCTCTTAGTCTCTAATATATGTGAATCTATCTAATAATTTACCATCTTAATGTAAGACTAACATATTGTACAGGAAGTAATCAAATACTATGAAAGAATCAAGGAATGTGTGTGTCTTAAAAGGATTTTTACATTCCCTTGTCTCTTTCCATGTGTCTTGTGGGAACATGGAGGCATAGTCCCTTGTGGGAAATTGGATTCTATGGCATTGGACAAAACAAAGAAAAGAAGAAAAATTAAGAGACCCATAACTTGTTCTCCCAAGCTATCTATGTATGTGTGTATATGTGCATGTGCGTGTTTGATGCCAAGGAACAGGTGTTGGACTTTATGGGAGTGTCGTCAGCCAAGGTGGGGCCCATATATTGAAGTGCTCATATATTGAAGTGCTATGGTTGAATGGTGAACCACTAATGACGTAGTGGTGAATGACCTTATGGTGTGTTGGGGCATTGAGATGTTTATATGAAGTGTTTTTTTTTTTATTATTTTTGTTATGTACAGGTACTTAACAGGTTGTAAAAAAAAAATTTTTAATGTCACATGTACAGGGGAGACTCTGCCGAAATTTCAAGAAATCTTTTACATTCGATATTGCTGTTGGGAACAATCTTTTATCAGATAATTTACTACACTAAGAAGGGTGCATGTGCCCATTTTAGTTTTTGCAATGAATGCATGTTTGATTATGGTCTACCAAAATACGTTGCTAACCCCCCACGTTTTCATTTTCCTTCCCACTTTTGAAGATGAGAAAAGAGACTCTGCCATTATACGGTTTGATTGTTCATCAGGAGATGATATACTGGTTTCCAAAATTCAGAAGGGGATGTGGCAGGGAGGAGATGATTTAAAAGAAGAGAAGTTCCCACATTTTTTTATGAATCCAAGAACATAGTAACCAAGCGAATCTACAAGAAATATAAGCAGGTAACTAGTTTTTTATTTTTTTATTTTTTTTTTGTTTTTGTTTCCTTGTACTTCATTTTTTATTTTTTTTAATCTGACCACTAGTCTTATTCATTTGTATTTGATTAGTTGTCAATTGTGTCATCCATGATATATATTGAAAGTGGTGAGAAATCAAGAAAATGAGTTTCTTTTAAAAAATTATTATGATTTTTTAGTATCTTTAGGATTTTTTTATGTGAATTGATGATGTGATGGGTGTTGAGTTAGGGTTTTTAGGATGTGGCTTTCCTTTTTTAGATGGGTGGGTTTTGGAGGTTGGGTAAAGATGAGATCTTGTTTTGGTTGTGTGGGTTTTCTTTGGAGGAGATTTGAGATTTGATGGGTGTTTGTGGTGCTAGTTTCTTGGATCGGTGGATGAAATTAGTTATTTTTATTTGATGTGAGATGGAGTAGATTATTTATAATGAATCCACTTGTATGTTCTTTATATGCTTGAAATTTCAATGTGGAGGTTAATTTCCTGGCTTGTTTGAATTTTGATTGATTTTCTTGTGTTTCCTTTTTCTTTGAAGAGATTGGAGGCTGACTATGATCTAGGATTTGTAGTTTTAGTTGCCAAGATCTACCTGAGAATCTTTTTTTTTTTCTTTTTATAGGGTATGATTATGTTGGAGTGAAAGTTAATTGGTTATTGTTCTAGATCATTAACCTTTGGATTGTGTAAGTGAATCATTTATGATGTAGAATTAACATCTTACTGCTCCCTTATGATTTGAGTAATTTTGTTATTTTCTTACCCTTATGATTTGATGTGTGTTGGCTGTGAATTTTGTGGGATGGATACTATGGTTCTTTAGTTATTAATTACTTGTTGCTTTGTGAATTTTCTTGGGCAATGGTATACTTGGGTTTGTTGTTCACAATTTATTATTACTTTGTTTGTATGGTTGATAATGTTTGAATAGTTGGTATCTACATCATGTGTGTATATGAGATAAAGATCATCTTTCTCAAGCAATTGACACAGACCAATAAAATTAAGGGGTTGCACTCAACTCTTTCCCAACATGTCAACACTCACCAACCAAGTTATATTTTTCTACTTTCATATATTATAATGAGTCTTCCCAAATTCTTCATTATCAATCCTATTCTACTTAATGAAAATGGAGAAGGATTCTTAATTCAAATTTCTCTTTGTTTGTTCAGGATGTGAGTGGCCATGCTGCCTTGTCAGATGACTCCCTGGAATCTTCAATTTACCAATTTGTACCTGCCATCAGGTCAGGAAGCTTTTCTAACATTGGTCCCTGAAGATTCATGGAGGATGAGCACATATAGGTCAGTAAGAACAGTAGAAGGTGCTCACTGAATGTGGAAAGGGATCTATGGATTTTTGAAACAGTTCCTGTGTTATATGTGTTCTCTGGGTATTCACAATTTTGATTGAAAATGTCAATCATTACGTTCTTGAGATTGTTCCGTTGTGTTTATTTGTGATCCTTGTGTTATTAGCATAGCTTTCTATGGATTTTGGATGTTGAAACTAGTTCAAACAGAGGAAACTAAAAACTACCTAGTCTCCTTCTTCATCTCCTTGTTTCTGCTTGTGGTGCATTTTCAGCTGATTCAGTATAGTGTGACTTATGATAGGAAGGCTATTATCATCAATGGTCAAAGAAAGATTCTCATTTCAGGATCCATTCATTACCCAAGGAGCACCCCTAATGTACTACTACTCTTCTTCTTCTTCATGCTCTGCTTTTTTTTGTTGTTATTTTTTTTTATTTCCTGAAATGTGTTGTTTGTGTATTTTCTATATTCACATTGTGAGATTTGTGGTACACATGCAGATGAGAGAGTATCTATGTAGTCAGAAGTACTGTAGGTGGCTTGTCAGAAATGGATCAGGAAATTCCATTATTTTTTTTTAAAAACAACAAATACTTAGTAACGGATATAAACCGTTACAAATAGAATACTTAGTAATGGACATCAACCGTTACAAATAGAATTATATGCGTCAGAAAGTGGGAATTACCAACAGTTTTATCCGTTGGGAACAAACTATGAACAAAATTAATAACCGTTACTAATAAATTGTAACGATTGAAGATGTGTTGCTGAAATTAATTTCAGTCACATTTGATAACCGTTAGTAATATTTCTAATGGTTATTAAGTGTTACTAACTTCCGTTACTTTTCATTTGTAACGCAATTGTGTCAACGTAAAATAACCGTTACTAAATTTTTTTGTAACGGCTGTGGATCCGTTACTAATCGATTATTATGGTGTAGAGCAAAAAAGAGAAAACAGATTTTTTTTCTTTTTTGAAATGAGAAAGAGTGAATGAAATCCCATCTCATGTTTTTTTTTATAAGATGCAAGATCCAACATAGGCCACCCATTAGAAAGGAGCCAAGGAATCGAAGCATCACGTTCTCAAATGAACGGGTCCCACCGGGTATGCCAACTTGATGGACCCGGCTTTCATCCTCTCCTTCCGCCCCGGGGGCTGCCGGGGTCTGGCGGAGAAGAAAAGCGGGTGTCAACATTTTTCGTACGGGTATGCTAGATTTTCTATTCTACTTGGAATTTGAAGTGGTGATGATCCGGAGATTCACCTTCACAAGTAGAAAGGAAATCAATCCTTTTTTCTAACTTTTCAAATTACATGAATATTTAAGAAAAGAGACAAGATTTTTGAATGTCGTAGGAGGCGATTTTTTGTTTGTTTGCCGTGAAAGGAGATTTTTGCCGTAAAAGGCGATTTTTGCCGTGAAAGGCGATTTACAAATCTCATCAATAATGAAAGACAAGAA
This sequence comes from Umbellularia californica, assembly GCA_028538565.1. Classification (NCBI taxonomy): domain Eukaryota; kingdom Viridiplantae; phylum Streptophyta; class Magnoliopsida; order Laurales; family Lauraceae; genus Umbellularia; species Umbellularia californica. The sequence goes on along the minus strand of JAPQWN010000005.1, from coordinate 32,389,334 downwards.
TTGTGAATTTTTTTCTCTTTAAAAAATACAAAGTACAATAGAAAAGAAAGAAAAGGGATCTAACTTCTCAAGAGATTGTGGGGACACTTTTAAATCGACGGTCGCAAGTCATGTATGGACTTCGCCGTCGTCCTTCAGATGAGAACGCTTGATGCTTTGATTCTTTGTCTTGGCTTGGACCTTAGTTTTTTAGAGGACAAAGACCAAGGGGAGGTCCTATATCCAATAAAAAATCGAGTAAACGGGCCGAAAAACCGCGTTTAGGCCATGTTTGATAGAAGAATATGAAGAGCTTTGCCATGTGGGGGTGGCCCCCCATGGGACTTCGATCACCTTGTGGTGTTTCTTACAGCAGAGTAGCATGACTTCTTCAGAATTTCTCTAGGATTTTTCAGACTCTGGGCTTCTTGTTGTGGATGTGTGTATGTGTGTCTTGGTGTCTAGGTCTCTCTCTTTGGAACGAACCCTTTTTTATAGGCTTTTGGTAGCAATGGGGTGGTCTATGAGCATTGATGGCCATGATGAGATGATTGATGGCATTGATGCTCCATGATGGGAGGAGTTACAAGTTTTTATTTCTTGATTTTGTAACTCCTTTTTCTTGGCTTGTGATTGGCCGATGGAGAATTATGGGCATTTAATCGCCTTTAATCTCCATGATGAGGAGAGTTTCATGGTTTTAATGCCATGATTGCCTGGACTTGTAACTCCTTTGTCCTTGATTCTGGTTGGGCCATCCAAAATAATGGGTTAATGACCGCATTAAACGGGTCAATTAACAGCATTAAGTGGTCGCCTAGGCATTTGAAGAGTCGTGGGCCGCACCGCGTCTTTTGGAATTCTTTAGGTGACGATCGCCGATTGATCCACATGTTGCTTGATGTCGGATGGCATTGCATTTTCAAACATTGATTGATGTCAATGGGCCAGTGACATCTGCCTTGTCGATTTCTCAATTGGTCGGACATAAAGCGTACTTTCTTGGTCAGCCGGTTGGCGATCTTGGAGCGATCAATGATGGTTTATGCACTTGACGGCGGATCCGAGATTTTGGCGATGATCAGTCGTTGTTAAGCATCAAGAATTGGATTTTTGGAAAATCACAGGGGCTGGAACTCCCGAAATGCAAAGAGGATCGGAAAACGGGCCATCCGGCAAAAATCCGGCAACCTGGATTTCCAGGGTCGCCGGCAGCCATGCGAGTTTTGTCCCCTTTGGTCGTCGTTTTTCGGCCGTTTCTTCGTCTTTTTCGTTCCTTTCTTCTTTTGTATTTTTCTTAACATTTTTCCTCAATTATTGACTTGATTTTCCTGGAGAAAACTTGATGAGAACCTGTGCAAAACCGGAGTAAAAAGTTTCCCAATATTTGGAAAAGCCGAATACTTTGTAGCCGATTTTTCATCAAGAGTCAAAATTAGGTCAAACGATGTCAGAATGACCCGAAATTTGAGGTGAAGCTTCTTGAGCAGTGTATAGGTCCAACCATGGGCTTTTATTTAATTTTTAAAGCCGTTTGGGGTCCCGTCTCTGCTAGACTTGATTTTGCCGCGAGGAAGATGTCGAGCTTTGATGTGCGGTCAACCGATGTCCGATTGACCAGAAATTTGACAGGGAGCCTATTGGAGTCATTTTGAGAAAATCCATTAGCTTCCATTTGGATGTCATGGTTCCGGGATGCTCCGCCATTGGTAGGCTTGATTTTGTTTCGGAGCGTCGAAGTCTGGTCAAACGTTGTTGGAATGACCTTAAATTCGACGTGCAGCCAATTGGAAGCATGTTGAAGCCACTCATGTATTTTGTTTGATGAGTGATGGCCTCGGTGGTTCTCGCCGCCGAGAGGCTTGATTTTGCTACTAGAGGTTTGATGGAGGGCCAAACGTGGTCGGTTTGACTTGAAGTTTGACAAGGAGCCTTTTGGAGGTATTTTGGAACCATCCGTAGGCTCTTATCGAAGTTTTGATGTCTTTGACACTGTAGCCGCCGAGAGCGCCTGTTTAACTGTCGGAGGAGTGAAGTTAGGCCAAATGATGTCGGAATGGCCCGAAACTTCATGTGTACCCCTCTTTTGGCTGTCTTGAAGGATCTTGCAGTTTTTGTTTGATTCTGACAAGATCTGATGCTTGAAGTAGCATTGCCTATTTGTAGTAGGATGTGGCTTCATGTGTCTTCTTGATGTTGAAGAGGCAAAGTGACTTTTTGGGTGTCAACAGATACATTCCACTTTTGGGACCTTTCGCTAATTTATCCTAATTTTAATTGCATAAAAATAACTTTTTAATTATTGGTATACTTTGTCTGAATTGATATAAATAGGTTTATGTACATGAAATGCAATTGAAGCATCTTTTGAAAAAAATATATTCAGTTTTTTTTTTAAAATCATTTTTAGTGGGGGCCACCTGGCCGCCGCTAAAACATTTGTTCTTTTCTTCATTTATAGCAGCAACTTTATCTTACTTTTACCAGCGGTCAACAACCCCTGGTAAAAGTATTTTTTGTCATTTAATCAGCTGACGAAACTTTTTACCGGCGGCCAGCGGCCCCAACTAAGACATATACCCACCGTTCCAAAATGGCCACTGCTATGAGTTTTAGCAGGGATCAATATATGTTTTAGCGGCGGCCGTCGAGCCCTACTAAAAGCAGTTTTTCTTATAGCGTGCTTGTTTTATTTCTTCACAAAATCTGATCCAAACACAACAGTTATAGTAATTGGTCAGATGAATTTAATACTATTTTTTATAGGAATTCTCTTGTTGAGACCTTATGAATTGATTAAAACCTCAGATTCATACAAGAACCACGATGATTATTTTGGAAAGGGTTCTAATTAAGGAATTAGTATTGGTGGACCCATGAGATGGACCCACTGGAAATACTAATCTTGTTAACCGGACTTTCCATAATTCTAAATTTGACTTAGATCCAATTATTATTATCATGAGACGATTTGGTGTATGTTTATATCATGTGAGCCCTTAGACCTAAAAGCAAATCCTCAATTCCCCAAGGAGGTGCTACTCATAACAGTTGTCATGCAATGCTAATCGGTGGGTCACACTTAACTAAAATAATGACGAAGTATCCCCAAGGATTTGCCTTATGTATTTTAGAAACCAAAGTTTAATCGAGCGACATACATTATTTGGTATGAGATACCTACATGATAATGAGTGATAATGAATCATGGAATATTAGTCTTAGACCCATATTGGACTGATATTGATCCACGCCAATCTATGCGGCATTTGCACTCCCCATGGAGACATTATGTCCCAATGGATTGGGATTCCGATGCATTCTGAATTTAAGTGGCTTAAGGATTCCACAAATTTGGTAGAATGCGAATCCCATTTGTCATTTAAATTTATTAATTGCATGTATGGTTGTGTGCAATAGTTTTTCAGCATGAATTCATCTACATTCAATCCCCTTGCAACCATCCTAAACCAAAATAAGTTGGTGGGATCCAACTATGTGGATTGGAAGAGAAACATGGATATAGTCCTAATTGCATCAAGATATAAGCATGTCCTTACCACACCTTGCCCTCAGGAACCTGAGCCAGATACACCGCAAGATTAAAAGGACCTTTATACCAAATGTCTGAAAGATGATGAGATGGCCAAGTGCTATATGCAGGCATCTATGTCAAGTGTTCTTTAACACCAACATGAATCCTTTAAGTCTGCATCCAATATTAACTCGAACTTAAATCAAATGTTTTGGGACTAAGGCAGGCCTGCTAGACAAGCAGCCATTAGAACTATAATGAGCACTAAGATGGCTGATAGGACTCCGGTACAAGACCACGTTCTGAAAATGATGGACTCATTGAACGAGTTGGATGTCCTGGGTGATGAGATTGATGCAAAATCTCATATTGATATTATCCTGGAGTCGCTGCCAGACTAATTTATTAATTTCAAGCTCAACTACGACATGAATAAAATGAGTTTTACTTTAGCTGAGCCTTCTAGCTAGCTGGTGGTAGCGGAGGGTATTGTAAGGTCCAGGACCTTACTAGATCAGTTGGGCCCAATAGTAGGACCATTGGCCGTTTATTTTTTTTTATTATTATAACTAATTATATTTTAGATATTTAAGTCGGTTTAGACCATGAACCAGTTTCTTTTAGTGTTAGATTAGTGTCTGCGAAGTTTCGTACGATTTGAGTGCGTTTGACCCTAGCTAGGGGGTAGTTTGCAATTAAGGGAAAATTGAGTATTTTTGGAAATTCCAAATGCTGTGATTTTTGGGATCATTGGAAAGGTCTCGTCGCGCTAATCATTTTTGTCTCCTGGCTCATCGTGATCCGACGATCAAAAACCTTTCAAGTGGTCCATTCATTCACCGGACCCACTTAAGGGCAATTCAGTCATTTTTCCCCTTCCTCTCTTCTTAAGCAGGGATTAACCCTAATCATATCTTTTATTCATCTCTGCAACAAATGAGAGCTACAGTAGCCCTTCTCTTTCCTCTTCATCTTTTTAAGCCTAGAACTCCACTTTGGAAAATCATCCTCGAAGATCCAAGCTGCACATCTTCATTCTCTCAATCTCCTCTTTCCTTCGATCTTAGTTTGGTAAGCCTTTCCTACCATTAGTTTTTCAACCATCATTTCTTTTGTTTAGATTAGGTCGGATCTTGATCCTTTTCCTTTATTTCTTTTTCTCGGTGTTCTAGTTTGTGTTTGGTTGGGTTAGATTGGTGGTTTCCGCGGTAGAAGGTTTCTTCTCGAGTTCCCAATTTCCAATCTTCTTCTTGGTTGAGGCAAGTAGATTTGCAATTTATATTTATACATGTGTGTATGTTCCTTTATTGATTTCAATGATTTCTTGTTAGAATGCCCTAATTCCAAACCTGTTCTAGATATTAATTTTTGGATTTGACATGTTAGGTTAGATTTATGGTATGAATTGGATTAATTGTCGAATCGGTACCCTTTTGTTTTAACCTGTTAGAATGGATTTTTTTATGATGAATGTGATGATTGGGGGAGCATGGTGGCTCATTTTATGCAGGTTAGCTATGGATGGGCTGGAGGAAAAAGGAGAAGAAAACCCAATTTCAAGGTTCAGGTCCGCTGTCCGATCGATCAGTCGCACTGTGCGATCGATCGGACAAAGTTTTCGTCCCAGCTAACTGAGACAAATGTCAGTCCGATTGATCGGACTGTCAATGCTGATCAATTGGACATAGCCACTAACTGAGAGTGGTTCAGTGTCGATCGATCGGACCTGCGGACCGATTGATCGAATGGTTTATTAACTAGGACTGATTATAGTCCGATCGATCGGACCATCGGCAGGGCTTGTCAACTTCGGACATGTGTAACTTTTAATCTGCCAGTTGGATTTCTACATGTAATATATCGTTGGAAATCTCTAAAGATGTAGAATTCAATGGTTCTGATTTCATCACAATCGGAGGTCGGAAAGCGATGTAAATACCCGGATTATTGATCCATCTCATGTTTACTTGGTAATGAGAACGTTAACCTAGGTTTGGGCCTTAGATGTTGGAAACCATGAACCTACTCTCACTTGACCATTAATGGGGATTAAAATCGTAACACATGGCTTGGTGTGTTTCGATGGGTTGTCTAGGTATTCATGTATTACGCATGGTTTAATTGAATGCGTATGGAATTGTCTCAATAGATGCTTAACATGATTGTACACCAAGGAATTATCTAGAAGCATCGTTGATCCAATTTCCACACGTACTCCATTAGAACATGTGGGGTACTGGGATGACACCAATTGCCTAGGTTTGGATTGTAATTCTTCCTTGACTTATGACTTGTATCCGTTGTTACTTTTCTTGTACACTCTCTTGGAATAAAACACTTACTAATTATGAAACATAATTCTTGTAGAACTAAGATATGGACCTGACTGAAAGTGTACCGTAGGAACTGGTGTCATGTATGTGATAAACATGGCTGGCTAGACTGTAAGGGATTATCATGTGGATTGGAATTGTCTTGCATTGTTTCAAATGAGATAATCCCTTAGAACATGTCTTGTGTGTTGAAGTAGCCAGACTTGCTTGTCTTGGTCTATTCTTGTGTTAACACCATTTTGTTTTTATTATATATCATAGCCATCTGTAATTTGGGGTTTTTATTTGATGGGCCAGCTACTCGGACATCGGGATGGGTAGTCGACGTAGAATGATGTCCATGGCATTAAATAGTTGGGAGCGGGCGAGGACCGTGCTTTATTCCCAGGACCGGGAGTTAGGATCTCACTGGAGCCAGACTTTGGTATTAGTAGTCTGGTCTGGATTGTTACCGATACCCCGGGAGGTGGCTAGGACATCCTCGGAGTCTCCCTCTTGCTTCTTGCATTGCATTGTTTGGATAGTGGTTATTGCTAGATGATGTTAGGATTTTGGTTATTGACTCTTATGATTATTATTCATGCTTTATGCCTAGCTTCGCTTTCCTTGTATTCATATTGTTGACACCAAAAAAGTCACTATGTCTCCTCAACATCAAGAAGCCACATGAAGCTGCATCCTGGTACAAAACAGGCAAAGCTACTTCAAGCATCCGATCTTGTCAGAATCAAACAAAATTTGCAAGATCCTTCAAGACAGCCAAAAGAGGGGTACACCTGAAGTTTCGGGCCATTCCGACATCGTTTGACCTAACTTCACTTCTTCGACAGCTAAACAAGCGCTCCCGGCGACGACAACATCGAAGACACCAAAACTTCGATCAGAGCCTATCGATGATTCCAGAATGTCTCCAAAGGGCTCCATGCCAAATTTCAAGTCAATCCGACAACGTTTGACCCTCCATCAACGCTCGAGCGACAAAATCAAGCCTCCTGGCGGCGAGAACCACCGAGGCCATCACTCATCAAACAAAGCACAAGAGTGGCTTCAACATGCCTCCAAAAGGCTGCACGTTGAATTTCAGGTCATTCCGACAATGTTTGACCAGGTTTCGACGCTCCAAAAGAAAATCAAGCCTACCGGCGGTGAAGCACCCCGGGACCATGACATCCAAATTGGAGCTAATGGATCGTCTCTACATGACTCCAACAGGCTCTCTGTCAAATTTCAGGTCAATCAGACATCGTTTGACTACATATTAAAGCTCGGCATTTTCCCCGCAGTAAAAACAAGTCAAGCATCAACGGGACCCCAAACGACTTCAAAACTCAAATACTGGTTGGTCCTATCCACTGCTCAAGAAGCTTCACCTCAATTTTCAGGTCATTCCGACAACGTTTGACCTAGTTTTGACTCTTGACGGAAAATCGGCTACAAAGTCTTCGGCTTTCCCGAAAAATGGGAAACTTTGTGCTCCGGTTTTGTGCAGGTTCTCGTCAAGCTTTCTCCAAGAAAATCACGTCAATAATTGAGGGAAAATGTCAAGAAAAATACAAAAGAAAAAAGGAAAGAAAAAGAAGGAAAAACGTCCGAAAACGAAGCTCGGCGACCGAAAGGGCCAAAGCCCTATGGTTGCCGGCGACCCTGCAAATCTGGGTCGCCGGATTTCTCTCCGAATGGCCATTTTCCGATCCTTTTTGTAAGGTCCCAGACCTTAATAGGGTGTTTAATTTCTAATATTGGCGATTAACCTAATTAATTGTGATTCTAGCTAATTAGGCGGGTTTAGTGGCTAAGCGAGTTTCTTTTATCATTAGTAAGATGTTCCCGAAGTTTTGTTTGATTCTGAGTGCGATTAGTCTTAATAGGAGGTTAGGTTGTGATTAATAGGAAAATTGGGTATTTTTCCAAAAATTCCGTTTTCCTTGAATTTGGGTTCGTTGGAAAGATCTCGTCGCGCTCGTCACTTTTCGTTCTTGACTCATCACGATTCGACGCCCCGAAGTCCCTCAAATAATTGCATTTCTCTCATTTGACTCAGATGGGCATTCCAGCATTTCCTTCTCCACCTCTCATTTAAACCCCAACCCAGCCCTATCATTCGTTCTTCCTCCCTTCACTCAACGGTGCTGCAACCATCTCTTCTTTTTCCTCCTTTACTCTCTCATCTTGCATGTGGAGCTCGAAGGCCCTTCCAAGGACATCCAACTACACCATTGTCTTCCTCTCTTCTTCTTCTTTCCTTAGACCTCAAATTTGGTAAGTTTCCTCTTCTCCTTCCCTTCCCATTTCGTTTCTCATGGCTGTGAATGGATTGCATGTTGATGGATTTCCTTTCTTTCTTTTCCTTTGTGTTCCTCAAGTGTAGAAGTGAGGCTTGGGAGAGTTGTGTTGGCTAGAGTGTGTGTGTGAGCTTTCTTTCTCCTCAATCTTCTCAATTTCCATTATTTCACTCCCTTTGGTGAAGGCAAGTACATTTGTTTTATACATTGGGCATGCATGTATTATTATTGTCTCTTGTTAACTCATTGTTTAGGTTTTCCCCAAAATTCCAAGCTTGTCATGGTTAACTAGATTACACATGCTAAAATTGGATTAATGGGTTGAATGGGTTTTTATTATGGGTGGATGACTTGATGAATGGATAAAATGTGGTTTGGAGGAGAGCATGGTGGCTCTTTGTGCAGGTTATGGCCTTTGGAAAGGTTTGGAAAGGGGTTGGAGAAGGAGCCATTTAAAATGATTGAATTTTTGGCTCAAAAACTCATGTTTCTACCCAGAATTCGGCTAGCCGCAGGAAATTCGGTTACTTTTCCAATAACCATGTTTTTACAGGGCATTTTCTGTCATTTTCAGTCACCTTTTCGGCTAGCCGCATGGGCCAATTCGGCTAGCCGCATGGGCAAATTCGGCTAACCGCATTAGGGCAGATTTCATGAATTTTTGACAGATTTCAAATGACCATAACTTTTGAACCGTTCGTCGGAATTTGGAGTTCTATATACCGTTGGAAAGCTCTTGAGATGTAGAATCCAATGGTATACATATCTTAATGATCAGAAATCGGAAAAGGAAGTGGCTATTGAATCAATGTACCAAGCCTTTATCTCTTTGGAAAGGGACTCTAAACCTAGTTTGGACCCTAGGTTGGAACCCATTGACCCTACCCTTGCATGACCAATTGGGGGAAAAATGAAAACGGAGCATGTTTGGCTTGGTGTGCTTCGTCGGTTGTCCGGGAATTTCCGTATATCAATGTAACTTTGCCGAATGCATGTGGAATTGAGTTAATTGGTGCCCAACAACTCCCGTACACCATGGCCCCATCAAAGTAGGACACTATTGACTCATTCTCCATACGTACTCCGTTGGGGATACGTTTGATACACGGTGGACAACTCTTGACCTAGGATTGGCTTGTTCTTCACTCTTGACTCTTGAATCATGTATCCGTAGCTTGTCGTATCTTATGGACTCTATCTTGTACACTTGTATAACTTTTAACTTAACGTGTAGAATTAGAATGTGACCGGACTTAGAGTGTATCCTTAGGTACCTTGTCTTGTATCGATAAACACATGTGGATAGACTTGAAAGAGGACTACTCATGGAGTTTGGAACTTGACTTGTATATTGGCTTGACTTGGAGTAGCCCTCAATTTGTTATTTTGTACTCGGGAACCTATCCACATGTATTTGTCTTGGAACTTGTGACGTATACAAACCATCATCATCATCTTGCATTCATAACCAGCTGCAGACTGAGGATTATAAGGTGGGCCGGATACCGGACACTAGGGTGGACAGTCGGCTTTGGACGGCGTCCATGGCGCGAATCGCTGAGAGCGGGCTAGGACCGTGCTGCTATTCCTAGGACTGGGAGCTAGGATCCCCCTAGAGCCGGACTTTGGGTATTCGTAGTCGGCTTGGACGTCACTTATACCCCCGTGAGATGGCTAGGACATCCTCGGAGTCTCCTCTTGCTTGACATTGCATTTCACGGATGGTTATTCTTGTTTATCTTGTTTGGATTTATATTGTTACTTGACTCTCGAATTATTCATGCTTATGCATAGCTTGTACCTTGCTATCTTATAATCATGTACTTGTCTTTATTTCCTTTTGAAGCATGTTATGAAAAATGTATATTGCTTATCTTCTTGCCAACATATTGTTGATCCTTTATTTCATGGTGTGCAGAGGACACCTTCTACTATTACACCGACCCGGATGCCGAGGCAATCCTAGAGGATCCTCAACCGGGGGAGGAGGACGAGGTACGAGAGTGGGGTGCCGATGACGTAGCTTAGCGTCATCACTCCCGGCACTAGTGCGCATTACACGGGGATATCTTCTATCGTACCACCTCATTTCATCTTTTGGGTCTTAGATCTTGTGGACTTGTCTATTCTAGTACTGTATATCTTTTGTACCAGGACCTAAGTTTTTGGGGATGGTCCTGATGTTTATAAACTTTATATGTCTTATCTTTTGAAACTTGAATATATATAATGGGATGAATACCGTACTTGCTTTGATATTTCTACAGGTTAATGTTGTGGTTACCGGACAAGTCCCGTTGATTAATTTGTTAATGAGGCTCAACTACACAATCCTCACAGCGGACTTCGATCCTTGGGCATTAAGGGCAAAATTTTTTAATTAGCCCTAAATTTCACACCCCGGATCCGGTTTAATCTCTAATCGGGTTCGGTGACGTGACAGAGTGGTATCAGAGCAATGGATGGTTTCTCAGGGTAAAAATTGTAGAAACCATAGGACGTGTGAGGATTACCGTTAGCCTAGTGTTCGTAGTATATTCTATGTTCTTATAGCCTTGTGTTGCTAGTTTTGGGTTGCCTAGGGCCTAACTCGCATTTTCTTGCAGTGACATGGCTGGTGGAGCATCAGGATCAGGTTCTACACCTCCGATACCAGATAGCCAATTCCAGCAGTTCCTCAATGCTTATCTACAATCACAGACTGCGCAGACAGAACGTGATAGGAAATAGAGAGAGGACCAAGTAGCCTTCCAAGCTCAGATGGTGGAGGTAATGCAAAAAGTATCAGAGCCCCGGGCCAAAGAACGAGATCTCAATGACTTAGTTGAGAAGTTTATGAAGAGATTTCCTCCAGAGTTTTATGGGGTAGAGGATCCTGCAGAGGCAGATGAGTGGACAGTGCAGGTTAAGAAGATCTTCGAAGTGTTTCAGTGCACTGGTAAGCAACAAGTTCAGTTGGCAGCTCACATGTTTCGTGGGACAGCAGAAGGATGGTGGAAGACCATCAAGAGTGCTTATGACACCGTTGCGGACGACAAGGCATGGGAGACTTTTGTCAAGCAGTTTCAAGACAAATTCATCCCTAAGCACTACACAGAGCAGAAGATAGTAGAATTTGAGAGGTTTATACAAGATACTCTCACGGTTCAAGAGTACAAGATCCAGTTCACTCGTTTGTCCAGATTTGCAGCGGCTTTGATCAAGCCAGATTCTGAGAAGGTTTGAAGGTTTATCAGGGGGCCGAGGCCCGATATTAAGTTGCAAGTTCAGCAGAGCAAGTTGATAGAGTATGATGCAGTGGTCAAGAAGGCATATTGGGCGGAGGAGTCACTCGAGGATGTCATAGTGTTGGAGCAACAAAGGATTATGGCTATGTTGCCACAGCTTATTGGACAGTATATACCTACTCCTGCTCCTCTTCCTCCTCTTCAGCAACCCAAGAGACCGAGAATGGAACACAAGTTCAAACAGCCGCAGCAAAGATTAGAGTGCATGCATTGTGGTGGAGGTCATTACTCCCGAGACTGCCGGAAGCAGTCCGGTGCTTGCTATCATTGTGGAGATCCCGGGCATAAGGTTCGTAATTGCCCGACGAAGACAGGGTTTACACCCCCAGCACTTCCAGCTCCGGTGCTCAGGCCTCCTTATCCTGTGCAGCCGTTGAGGCAGGCACCTCCAGTACATATTAGACCACCGCCGCAGCAGCAACAAGTTATTGTCCGACCTCCCAGGCCGCCACAGCCACGTGCTCTGGCTCCTCAGTATAGAGCTCCGCAGCGACCCCCAGCATTGCAGCGACCTCCCGCATTGCAGCGACCACAATATCATGCTCAGAGACCACATCAGCAGTATCAGCGTCCGAGGCAGTTGGACAAGGCATATGCGATCACCCATGAGCAGGCAGAGGCAGCAGAGAATGTCATTGAAGGTACTCTCTCAGTTTGTGGATTTGATGCTAGAGTTTTGTTTGATCCCGGTTCCACGCATTCTTTTGTTGCACCTGCATTTGCATTACATTTTGGGAAGGATAGAGAGATGTTACCATTTGTTCTAGTGGTTGCTACCCCGGTAGGCCGATCAGTAGCGTTTGATTTTGTTTATCCTAGGTGCACAGTTCAGATTGGAGGTACTCAGTTGACCGCCAGTTTGATTGTGTTGGCGATGTCCGACTTTGATGTTATTCTTGGTATGGACTGGTTAGCGGCAAATCGCGCGGTGTTGGATTGTTTCAACAAGACCGTGAGGTTACAGGGTGTAGACCGTAGTGTTGAGTTTGTTGGTGCGAAGAAGCCCACCTCCACTCGGTTGATTTCTGCATTAAAGGCAGACCGCTTGATGAGGAGCGGATGTGAGGGTTACATCGCGTTTATCGCGGAGGACAAGCAGTCTAAACCCATAGATGAGATTCCGGTAGTATGCGAGTTCCCGGATGTTTTTCCGGAGGAGATTCCGGGTTTGCCACCCGTGCGTGAGTTAGACTTCACGATAGAGCTACTACCAGGTACTGCACCGATTTCGAAGGCTCCGTATAGAATGGCCCCTGCAGAGTTAAAAGAATTGAAGACTCAGTTAGAAGATCTGCTAGATAAGGGCTTCATCAGGCCAAGCGTATCACCATGGGGAGCTCCGGTTCTATTTGTTAAGAAGAAGGATGGGACTATGAGGATGTGCATCGATTATCGACAATTGAATCAAGTGACAGTCAAGAGCAAGTACCCGCTTCCGAGAATAGATGAGTTGTTTGATCAGCTACAAGGAGCCCAGTTCTTTTCGAAGATTGATCTACGTTCAGGATATCATCAGCTACGTGTCAGAGGGGAAGATATTCCTAAGACAGCGTTCCGGACTAGATATGGCCACTTTGAGTTTTTAGTGATGCCTTTCGGTTTGACGAATGCATCGGCAGTGTTCATGGCTTTAATGAACAAGATATTCGCTCCTTACCTTGATCAGTTCGTAGTGGTATTCATTGATGATGTGTTAGTTTATTCCAAGTCCAAGGAGGAACACGAGCATCAGTTGAGGACTTCATTGCAGCTTTTGAGAGACAGCCTGTTGTATGCCAAACTGAGTAAATGTGAGTTCTGGTTAGAACAGGTGTCATTTCTAGGCCATGTGATTTCGAAGGAAGGATTGGCAGTGGATTCCAAGAAGATAGAAGCAGTTGTCAATTGGGGTAGTCCACAAAATGCAGCAGAGATTCGCAGTTTCTTGGGACTTGCAGGCTACTATAGTGTTGGGATTGGTGTATGCCCTAAAGCCCACTAGCTGCTTTTTTCTCTCTGTTACTGGATATTTATTGGTTATATATATTGGAATGATTCTTTCTCTATAAACATGTGTATATGTATGGTTGTGTGTAAGGCCCATTGTTTTCTAATAATTGAATCAGGTGTGAAGTGGCTTCACACAGATAGGTCTGATTCATGGATATTGGAAACAACAGATTTGTTCATAACTGAAAGATGGAGTTGGGCACTTCATCTTGGTATAAGTTATAATGAGATACTCTCCTATATAGGGTGACATACCTAAGTCACGGGAGGGCTTTCCCGGATCTATCTCATTAGTGCATGTGTCATGCATTGAATAGGACCATTGTAGGTGTGATCTCTAAAATAGTACTATCACAGGGAGAGATCAAATCACCTCATGCTACTAAGTGACCGGTGCTCTTAATCTTGAGCATTTGTGGATGAACTGACGAAGTCAAGTTCTTGTGCTTTAATTCACTATGGGTGAGATTCTTTTCCTGGGTCAACAGCTCTGTGAGTTAGGTACTCGGGCTTGATCAGTTGGGACATGCAAAAGCAATATAGAATCTATGCCATCTACTGATGGATTGATCGTCCCCTTAGAATTATCCGATTGATCATCAAAATCTAAGATCTTAGTATATGGATGTTCCATATTGATATTGAACTTGTGGGTCGCTCCCGGGATCAAGAGAATAATATCAGGATGATGATTAAGTCAAGGATATGAAGTTCTAAGGTTTAAGATTTAATCGAGAAGGTTGATAGTACATCGGATAACCTGACTCGATTGAGGATGTTACATAGAGGGGCATTTAGGTCATTGCGCTTGGTAGGTCGGAGACAACAGTCATTTTATGACAAGCTTATTTCATACTTAATATTTGTCCCTGGAGTGCAACCATAACTCTCTAGTGGAATGAGTTAAGGTTAAAATGGTCTTAATGTTACTATGGGTTTAGCATGGACATTTTGGTCATTTTGGGAGCCAAGGGCAAATATGTCTTTTGGTCCCTTCTCTAGTCACTTTCCTATATTGGCATGGTTTCCTAATTTGATTAGGAAATGAGGTTGAATTATTTTTTATGGAAAAATAATTTTGAATTTAAATTCAAATAGGCCTTGACGGCATACATGAATTTAATTCTAGACAAATTATGGACATGTGGGCCATTGTGTGGGCCATTGCATGTGGGACGTCCAAGATGGGAATTTCCTAGTGTGGGGTCTTCAACTTTTAGTAAGTCTCTCTACTTGGAAGGTTGGACTCCTCCTTGGATAAGTATTCTTATAATAAAGTTTCCCTTTTTGATTAGAAACTTAAATTAGTAAGTGTTGCACAACTAGGATTACTAATTGCTAAGTTTAAGGGATGCTCATAGTATGTTTCCTTTTCTAATTTGGAATGGATCTAGAAAGGAATTTAATCTTAAGGGTTACTATTTCTTTTTAGTAATTCCAAGAGAATGAGAAAAGAGGCTACTTAATGAGCAAGGAAACTTTGTTACTAATCGATATAAGGGGAGACATCCCATGGGCATGGATGACCTAACATCTACAAAAGAGCCACACGCCCAGCACCTTTTCACATAAAGGAGAGATTTATTCTAAGGGTTTTCTATAGAATTGCATTCTAGAAACTCATCTCAAAACCTAGATTAAGGTTCTACCACCTTAGCCAATCAGATTAGGATCTTGAGATAGAGGAGAAGACTAGAAGAAGAATTATTCCTGCAGAAATTCCAGCAGCATAGTAGCTGATTGCAGACCTGATCTTGTCCCTTTTGCATCAGAATTTCAGAGGTTTAAAGCTTGCAAATCTTTGAGGTAATAGTCTTCTATAATCTCCTTTTAATTAGACACATGTTGTTTATGATTTCATGGAGTTTCTACGCGATTCTTTATGGCTGATTTCCGCTGCATAGTGCAGAAATCAGATTTTTTTAAATCTGTCATACTTTGCATCAGCCATAGTTGTCTCTATATGAGAAGTTTCAGATTTGAATCGCGGTTTCCTTCATATAGGAGATTCGTGAAAGGATTTTCTACTATTGCAACTCCTCTTACTAAGTTGACTAGGAAGAACATTCCTTTTGTTTGGACAGAGGAGTGTGAGAAAAGCTTCCAAGAATTGAAGACCAGATTAACCACAGCACCCATTCTTGCTTTACCATCTGGCAGTGGAGGATTTGTTATTTACACAGACGCATCAGGGGTTGGTTTGGGTTGTGTTCTCATGCAGAACGACAAAGTGATAGCGTATGGTTCGAGACAGTTGAAAGAACATGAGAAGAAATACGCCACCCATGATTTAGAGCTAGCAGCCGTTGTACTTGCACTCAAGATGTGGAGACATTACTTATACGGTGAGAAGTTCGAGGTGCGCTCAGATCACCAGAGTTTACAGTATCTATTTACACAGAATGAGTTGAACAACAGACAACGAAGGTGGATGGAGTACATTAAAGATTATGACTTTCCTATCAAGTACCACCCTGGAAGAGTCAACGTGGTAGCAGATGCTCTTAGCAGAAAGTCAGCATTCAGCGGGTGTATAGTGCCAGAATGGAGATGGATGGAACAGTTTAGAGATTTAGATGTTGAAGTTTGGCCTATCAGTGAGAAGGTGATGATTGCTAGCATGGCAGCATGGGAACCAGAGATAATGAACAAAATCAAAGAATGTCAGAAGGATGGCCCAGGGTTATAGCACATCATTGAGCACATAGATGACAGGCCTGAATTCAGACTGATTGAAGCAGTTTTGTATTGCAAAGACCGGTTGTGCGTGCCAGATGTACAGTACATAAAGACAGAGCTGATGACAGATGCACACCATACGAGATATTCTATTCATCCGGGCAGCACTAAGATGTACCAGAATTTGAAGAACCACTATTGGTGGATGAGTATGAAGAAAGAAATTGCAGAATTCGTTTCCAAGTGCTACACGTATCAGGTGATCAAGACTGAACACAAGAAGCCTCCTGGTTTACTTCATCAGTTAGATATTCCCAAGTGGAAATGGGAGCACATCACAATGGATTTTGCGTCAGGATTGCCAAATACCAGGAAAGGGAATGACGCTATATGGGTGATCGTGGACCGATTGACCAAGTCAGCTCATTTCATACCATTCAAGACCGGTCAATTTATGGATAAGATGGCCAAGCTATACAATGATGAGATCGTCAGATTGCATGGAGTGCCTAAATCTATAGTATCCGATCGAGACACCCAGTTTGTCTCTCGGTTTTGGACTACACTTCAGTCATCCATGGGCACACAGTTGAGATTCAGCACAGCTTATCACCCTCAGACGGATGGACAGTCAGAACGCACTATTCAAACTCTAGAGGATATGCTCCGGGCATGTGTGTTGGACTTCAAGAAAGATTGGGATGAGTGTTTGCCCCTCTGTGAATTCTCTTACAACAACAGTTATCATTCTAGCATTGGCATGGCACCATTCGAGGCATTGTATGGACGTAGATGTAGGACTCCGGTGTGTTGGGAAGAGGTAGGAGTACGAAGTTTCCATGGACCATCAGTGGTTGGTGATTCCAGCGAGAAAGTCAAGGTCGTACAGATGCGTTTGAAGGAATCTCGTGACCGTCAGAAGAGCTATGCAGATAAGAGACGAAGACCACTAGAGTTTCAGGTTGGTGATAAGGTGTTCCTCAAGGTTTCTCCTATGCGTGGTGTAGTCAGATTCGGTCAGAAAGGGAAGCTTTCCAAGAATTATGTGGGACCGTTTGAGATTCGCACCCGGATTGGTGACGTTGCGTATCGTCTTGCCTTGCCGCCAGAGTTGTCAGGTGTACACAACGTGTTCCACGTGTCGATGTTGCGTAAGTACATTTCAGATCCCACCCACGTGTTGCCACACGAGCCACTGCAAATTCAGCCTGACGCATCTTATGTGGAGCAGCCAGCACGAATTATAGACAGTAAGGAGATAGTTCTGCGGACGAAGACCATTCCATGGGTCAAGGTTCAGTGGGAGCACCATCGTCCAGAGGAAGCTACGTGGGAACTCAGGGACCAGATCAGGAGGGCATATCCTCATCTTCTTCCTGAGGAGGTATTTTAGGCATTTGGAGGACCAAATGTTTTTTTTTTAGAGGGAATAGATGTAAGGTCCCAGACCTTAATAAGGTGTTTAATTTCTAATATTGGCGATTAACCTAATTAATTGTGATTCTAGCTAATTAGGCGGGTTTAGTGGCTAAGCGAGTTTCTTTTATCATTAGTAAGATGTTCCCGAAGTTTTGTTTGATTCTGAGTGCGATTAGTCTTAATAGGAGGTTAGGTTGTGATTAATAGGAAAATTGGGTATTTTTCCAAAAATTCCGTTTTCCTCGAATTTGGGTTCGTTGGAAAGATCTCGTCGCGCTCGTCACTTTTCGTTCTTGACTCATCACGATTCGACGCCCCGAAGTCCCTCAAATAATTGCATTTCTCTCATTTGACTCAGATGGGCATTCCAGACATTTCCTTCTCCACCTCTCATTTAAACCCCAACCCAGCCCTATCATTCGTTCTTCCTCCCTTCACTCAACGGTGCTGCAACCATCTCTTCTTTTTCCTCCTTTACTCTCTCATCTTGCATGTGGAGCTCGAAGGCCCTTCCAAGGACATCCAACTACACCATTGTCTTCCTCTCTTCTTCTTCTTTCCTTAGACCTCAAATTTGGTAAGTTTCCTCTTCTCCTTCCATTCCCATTTCGTTTCTCATGGCTGTGAATGGATTGCATGTTGATGGATTTCCTTTCTTTCTTTTCCTTTGTGTTCCTCAAGTGTAGAAGTGAGGCTTGGGAGAGTTGTGTTGGCTAGAGTGTGTGTGTGAGCTTTCTTTCTCCTCAATCTTCTCAATTTCCATTATTTCACTCCCTTTGGGGAAGGCAAGTACATTTGTTTTATACATTGGGCATGCATGTATTATTATTGTCTCTTGTTAACTCATTGTTTAGGTTTTCCCCAAAATTCCAAGCTTGTCATGGTTAACTAGATTACACATGCTAAAATTGGATTAATGGGTTGAATGGGTTTTTATTATGGGTGGATGACTTGATGAATGGATAAAATGTGGTTTGGAGGAGAGCATGGTGGCTCTTTGTGCAGGTTATGGCCTTTGGAAAGGTTTGGAAAGGGGTTGGAGAAGGAGCCATTTAAAATGATTGAATTTTGGCTCAAAAACTCATGTTTCTACCCAGAATTCGGCTAGCCGCAGGAAATTCGGTTACTTTTCCAGTAACCATGTTTTTACAGGGCATTTTCTGTCATTTTCGGTCACCTTTTCGGCTAGCCGCATGGGCCAATTCGGCTAGTCGCATGGGCAAATTCGTAGCCGCATTAGGGCAGATTTCATGAATTTTTGACAGATTTCAAATGACCATAACTTTTGAACCGTTCGTCGGAATTTGGAGTTCTATATACCGTTGGAAAGCTCTTGAGATGTAGAATCCAATGGTATACATATCTTAATGATCAGAAATCGGAAAAGGAAGTGGCTATTGAATCAATGTACCAAGCCTTTATCTCTTTGGAAAGGGACTCTAAACCTAGTTTGGACCCTAGGTTGGAACCCATTGACCCTACCCTTGCATGACCAATTGGGGGAAAAATGAAAACGGAGCATGTTTGGCTTGGTGTGCTTCGTCGGTTGTCCGGGAATTTCCGTATATCAATGTAACTTTGCCGAATGCATGTGGAATTGAGTTAATTGGTGCCCAACAACTCCCGTACACCATGGCCCCATCAAAGTAGGACACTATTGACTCATTCTCCATACGTACTCCGTTGGGGATACGTTTGATACACGGTGGACAACTCTTGACCTAGGATTGGCTTGTTCTTCACTCTTGACTCTTGAATCATGTATCCGTAGCTTGTCGTATCTTATGGACTCTATCTTGTACACTTGTATAACTTTTAACTTAACGTGTAGAATTAGAATGTGACCGGACTTAGAGTGTATCCTTAGGTACCTTGTCTTGTATCGATAAACACATGTGGATAGACTTGAAAGAGGACCACTCATGGAACTTGGAACTTGACTTGTATATTGGCTTGACTTGGAGTAGCCCTCAATTTTTTATTTTGTACTCGGGAACCTATCCACATGTATTTGTCTTGGAACTTGTGACGTAGACAAACCATCATCATCATCTTGCATTCATAACCAGCTGCAGACTGAGGATTATAAGGTGGGCCGGATACCGGACACTAGGGTGGGCAGTCGGCTTTGGACGGCGTCCATGGCGCGAATGGCTGGGAGCGGGCTAGGACCGTGCTGCTATTGCTAGGACTGGGAGCTAGGATCCCCCTAGAGCCGGACTTTGGGTATTCGTAGTCGGCTTGAACGTCACTTATACCCCCGTGAGATGGCTAGGACATCCCCGGAGTCTCCTCTTGCTTGACATTGCATTTCACGGATGGTTATTCTTGTTTATCTTGTTAGGATTTATATTGTTACTTGACTCTCGAATTATTCATGCTTATGCATAGCTTGTACCTTGCTATCTTATAATCATGTACTTGTCTTTATTTCCTTTTGAAGCATGTTATGAATAATGTATATTGCTTATCTTCTTGCCAACATATTGTTGATCCTTTATTTCATGGTGTGCAGAGGACACCTTCTACTATTACACCGACCTGGATGCCGAGGCAATCCTAGAGGATCCTCAACCGGGGGAGGAGGACGAGGTACGAGAGTGGGGTGCCGATGACGTAGCTTAGCGTCATCACTCCCGGCACTAGTGCGCATTACACGGGGATATCTTCTATCGTACCACCTCATTTCATCTTTTGGGTCTTAGATCTTGTGGACTTGTCGATTCTAGTACTGTATATCTTTTGTACCAGGACCTAAGTTTTTGGGGATGGTCCTGATGTTTATAAACTTTATATGTCTTATCTTTTGAAACTTGAATATATATAATGGGATGAATACCGTACTTGCTTTGATATTTCTACAGGTTAATGTTGTGGTTACCGGACAAGTCCCGTTGATTAATTTGTTAATGAGGCTCAACTACACAATCCTCACAGCGGACTTCGATCCTTGGGCATTAAGGGCAAATTTTTTTAATTAGCCCTAAATTTCACACCCCGGATCCGGTTTAATCTCTAATCGGGTTCGGGGACGTGACACTTTTCATGTTTCGAGTGTTCCTACCTCTGTGATTTTCTGAAAATCCAATTTTTGATGCTTGAAACCCACTAATCTTCACCGACATCTCGGATCCGCTGTCAAAAGCATGAAATCATCACTGATCGCTCCAAGATTGCCAACCGCCTGACCAAGAAAGTACACTTTTTGTCCGACCGATAGTGAAATCGATAAGACAGATGTCACCGGCCGACCAACATCAATCAATGTCTGAAATTGCACTGTAATCCGACATCAAACAATGTATGGATCCACCTGTGATGATCACAAGAAGAATCTCAAACGACGCGGCGCGGCCCGCGACTCTTCACATGCCCTGACGACCACTTAATGTCATTAATTGACCCGTTTATGACAACTTAATGAGGTCATTAACTCATTATTTTGGATGGCCCAATCAAATTCAAGAATTTGGGAGTTACAAATCCAAGCAATCATGGCATTTAACCCATGAAACTCCCATCATCATGAAGATTAAAGGCGATTAAATGCCCATTATCCTTCATCGGCCAATTACAAGCCACGGAAAAGGAGTTACAAAATCAAGAAAAAAACTTGTAACTCCTCTCATCAATATCATCAATTCTCTCATCATGGCTATCAATGCCAATAAACCTCATGGCTACCAAGAGCCTATAAAAGGAGGTCCATTCCAAGAAGAATGCAAGTGTGATCCCTGTGGGTAATCCCAATCCCCGAAAATCCAGAAAATTCAAGAGAGACGAAGTCCTGCTGCTTTGTCGCCGGAAGCACTACAAGGTGATTAAAGTCCCTTGGGGGGCCACCCCCCCAAGGTCCCCTCCTTCTACAACATGGCCTAAACGCGACTTTTCAGCCCGTTTACTCGGTTTTTCATTGGATATAGGACATCCTCTTGGTCCTTGTCCTTTAAAAAACTGAGGTTGGAGCCAAGCCGAAGAATCAAAGCATCAAGCGTTCTCATTTGAAGGACGATGGCGAAGTCCATACATGACTTGCGACCGTCGATCTGAACGTGTCCCCACAATCTCCAGAGAAGTTAGATTCCTTTTCTTTCTTTTCTATTGTAATTTGTATTTTTTAAAGAGACAAAAAGAAATCACAATTCTTGTCTTTCATATTTGATGAGTTTTGTAAAATCGCCTTTCACAGTAAAATCTCCTTTCACGGCAAAACCGCCTTTCAAGGCAAACAAACAAAAAAAGGCCTCCTACGGCATTCTCAAAAACAAACTTGTCTCTTTTATCAAGTATTTATGCAATTTGAAAAGTTAGAAAGAAGGATCGATTTCCTTTCTACTTGTGAAGGTGAATCTCCGGATCATCACCATTCCAAATTCCAAGTAAAATAGTAAATCTGGCATACCCGTACAAAAAGTTGATACCCGCGATTTCCCTCCTCCGCCGAGACCCAGGCAGCCCCCGGGGCGGAAGAAGAGGACGAAATCCGAGGGTCCATCACGTTGGCATACCCAGTGGGACACGTTCACTTGAGAACGTGATGCTTTGATCCATTGGCTCCTTTCTAGTTGGTGGCCTATGTTGCATTTTGCATCTAAAAAAAACATGAGATGGGATTTCACTCATTTTTTCTCACTTAAAAAAAAAAATCTGATTTCTTTTCTTTGATTCAATTTTGAGAAATTTTGATCCTCTCTTCTTCGAATTTGATAGCTCACAGAAATGTTTGCAGCTATTGTTCGTATCGAAGATTGGGCCATCTTTTCTCTTTGATGAGTCCGATAGGGGTTTAAAAAACAAAAACAAAAAAACTTCATTTCAAATTCTTTAAAAAAAAATGATCTCACTTTCGTAAGATTCAACTTTGAGAAACTTTGATCCTCTCATCTTCGAACTTGATAGCTCACAGAAATGTTTGCAGCTATTGTTCTTATCGGGGATTGGGCCATCTTTTCTCTTTGACGAGTCCAATTGGGATTTCAAAAAAAATAAAAATAATTTGAAAAAAGAATCAGTCTTCTCTTTTTTGAATTCAAATTCAAAGAAACTTTGGTTATTCCCTTTCGGATTTAACGCTCGCAGAAATGTTGAGTTGTGGTTCGGATTGGAACACCACTTCTTTTCTTTGAAGAGTTCATTAGAAACCTTTCAAAAAAAAAAAAAAAAAAACACTAAGGTTCCACCAATTGCGCTCTTTGACTAAAGTGGATTTAAGAAAAGCATTGTCCAGAGTGTGGAGACAGCTAGACTGTTCGAGGCAAGGGTCCTGCAAACGGGTTCATTAAGTAATCCTACCCTTACCTGGGGGCTCATCTATCTACTAAGGTTTCATAAGATCGAATTGGAAACCTATGTGCACCTTTCAAAAAAAAATTTCACTTTTTGAGTTCAGAATTGAGAAATCTTGGTTCTTTCCCTTTCGGATTTAACGCTCGCAGAAATGTTGAGTTGTGGTTCGGATTGGAATACCTTTTGCCCTCTTTGATGAATTCAATCTTAAATCCTCAAAAAAAAAAAAAGAAAAAAAAAGAAAAAAACTTACGTCAGTTTTGAGTTCAAAATTGAGAAATCTTGGTTCTTTCTTTTTCGGATTTAACGCTCACAGATATGTTGAGTTGTGGTTCGGATTGGAATACCATTTGCTCTCTTTGATGAATTCAATCTTGACCTTTCAAAAAAAAAACTTCTATCACATCTGGATTCATATTCGAGAAATTCTGGTTCTTTCCCTTTCAGATTTAGCGCTCGCAGAAATGTTTGAGCCCTTGTTCGGATTGGAATACCATTTGCTCTCCTTTATGAATCCAAATTTGGCTTTTAAAAAAAAAAATCTCATCTCGTGTCCTTTCCAAGGATGCGATTTACAACATTTGTGCCTAGCGGTGCTAGTACGCCCTTTCGGGTCTACTGTATATTTGTATCTCCAGCTTTATATCATTTTACCTCGAGTGAGCTTTGCTTCTCAGTAATTTGAATTAAGGTCTACAATTGCTTCTAGCAGTCACTGGAACGCTCACCTTGAGCCTACCATACTTGCATTTTAGAACAATTGTATCCTCTATAGCTTTTTGCCTTCTTTATCTTGCTTGGGCTGGGCCATGTCCCCTCAAGTGATTTGAAAAGACAAAACCATAGTTGTGTTCCATTTATGATCATCATATTCTTGTGATTACTAATGAATTTAGTCTTGTTTCAGAAGTTTTCCAAAACTAACAATGGCAGCTTCATTGACTATCACTTTCGATGAGAACAAGTACCAACTTATGCTTCAAGACAAGCAAAACAAGCATAAGCGCCCTGCCAGTTGCCAAAGCGTCATCTCCCTCGACAACTCTCAAAACACCGAGTCAACCTCAATTCCCCGGACCATCGTCTTCGGGTCGCTGGGACCATTGCCACTCCCCGAGAAGAAACCGTACCTGCCAAGAAGCAGAAAACCGCCCTGCAACGTGTCACTACCATGGCACCAAGGGAGAACACCAAGAAGCCTGAAGCCCGTGGCGCTCCGACGAAGCCTCTACCCACAAGAAACCAGGTTTGCCCCAAAACCTGGTCCCCGAGATCTTCACCAAAGCAACGGAGGTCCCGAACATCTGTAAAGCCAGCATACCTGGCCCCTCTCAAGGAGAACCGATTTACCCTCTCTCTTACATGAAAGAGGAGAAACCTACCCTCCGCCCAAAGAACAACCAAAATCAACATGAGCCGGCTTGCTCCTACAAGCCCAAAATCAAATCTTGCATCGTTAGGCCTCCGCAAAAACATGCTGAAGCCTGCACTCCTACGAGTCGACCTTTCATCTCAACAGAGGCCGAGCTCGTAAAATTCAAGTCTTCTCTGCGACAGGCAAAGGACCGCATCCAAATTCTGGCCTTGCCAATCTTCAAAGAAGATAAGCTCGGTTGCTGCGCACGGGGGACTACATCCTTCATCTCCAGAGCCCAGCCAGAGCTGACTGAAGCTCAAATTGCTCGTCGTATGCGTCGTCACACGGCATATCGACAAAAGAGACTGAGAAGCAAAGAACCCATCATTCTTCTCTACATGTCTCTAACAAATGGGTCGAAAAAGAAAGACTTGACTAAGTCGTTGTTGTCCATATGGTTAGCAAAACCAGAAAACGCCAGAAGTCAGTGACTAAAATCAGTGTTAGATGTCCAGTGACTCGCAGCGTCTCTCGGACACGAGCACATTTGGAAGAATCCTCCACTCCTCCAAGCCAAGGACACCAGAGTAACCACTCCTCAGATTCTTCATCCAAAAGAATGAGCCCTAGCTCAGTCACCAGGACGATTTCTTCGTTCGAATCCCGAGGGATGAACGTCTTGGCTACAAATTCTGAGCAGCCTCCACCGTATGATGACGTAACCGCACGCATCCAGCAGTTGGAGCAAGGACAACAAAGAATTGAAGCTTTGATGGAAAACCTTCTTCTCACTTTACAGCGTCCACCACCTAACAACCAAGGCCCTCCGAATCATGAAGATGACGAGGGCAATGCAGAAAACAATGAGTCACGCGCCCTTACCAAAAAGGACGTGGACGATATCCTCGCAAAAGAAAAAGAAGAGGATACGTTGAAGGAGCATGGGATCAAGCCACCCCATCCTCTATGGATGGACTCGGTTCCCTGCCCTGCAAAATTCAAACAACTTACTCTCCAAACAAATACGGGGAAAGGTTCGGCCAGACAACATGTCATCCACTTTAAGATCCTAACAGGAGCTATTGCGGATCAAGATGCCCTCAAGATTCGCTTCTTTGCAAGTACCCTGAAAGGTACGGCCTTTAATTGGTACTCCACTCTACCGGAGAACTCCATCTAGAACTGGGCTATGCTGGAGACACGCTTCCTGACCCACTTCCAAGGTGAGGACCATCCTGTTACTATGGCTCAGCTCTGTAGCCTAAAACAGGGAAAGAATGAGTCAACATATGACTTCATTCACAAATGGAAAGAAATGGCGTACAAATGCTCAGATGTACTGCCACAAGCGTCGCTAGTCGACATCTGCCATAACAATATATGAGAGCAAGGATTCGCTCCATGATCATCGGCAACAAATCGAAGAACCTGGGAGAACTTCTCGAAGCTTCCATGGAAGCTGAAATGGTGATCAAAGACCTCAACAGTCAGAAATCATCAAAGAAAGAGCCGACTGCCATTATAACCTCAAAACCAAAGAAAAAGGAGGTTCTCATGTGCAAACTAAGTCATCTTCTCAGCAGCCAAAGAAAGCTGAAAACAAAGCTACGGGTAAAAGGCCTGAACTCTCCGATGCCTTCAAAGAATGTGTAGAAAAGAAATATCCGTTCGATGAAGATGTTGAAGAAATCCTTGAGGATCTCCTAGCAAATGGCAAACTCACTTTGTCGGAGCCCAAAAGACCGGGAGATGTTGGTAAAACCAACGATCCCCGATACTGTTCATACCACCAGATGATCTCACATCCTCTCAATCAATGCTTCGTTGTGAGAGAGAAGATCAACGAGATGTGGAAAAACGGAGTCATAACCTTTGACAAAAACTACGGCTCCGCCTCTGTCAACATGGTGTCATGTGGGTAAACTTCATGTCGCGACCCCGGACCGAGGCCCGGGCCCGCGACTGCGCGGCGATATGATTAACTATCAAATAAAACATACCGCCGCTGTTATTTTTCCCATAGGTTTCCGCGGTGAGGATCCCAAGACACGGGTCGAGCTCACATGAATGGGTATGCTAAAGCGTGTAGGAAAACATGTCACACAAATCTTAAACAATGAGATACAAGAGAAATTATAATATCAAGACTTGGTATCAAAAGAGAATGTCATCACAGCATTCCTATCAAGATTAAAGTTTCACAATTAACCCAAAGTATGTTAATACAAGTTACATAACCTAGAGAGGCCAACAAAGGCCAATACAACGATTACAATCCCACAAGATAACCCAAACTAGGCGAAACGAGAATCAAGATCCCGACCGGCGTCTAGATGATGTCGTTGGGCTGCCACTCGTGTGCTAGGGGTGGCTCAATAGCCTCCTTTGGGCACTCCTCGTCACGCGTGAACTCGCCTGCACCTGGACACCAAAATAACAAGCATCAAACACGACGGTTTGGCAAATAAACAATTTAGGCATGAATATGAGAAGTAATGCTAAAACAGTTCAAGATTTAGATACACGTTTCAAGTTTATGAAACTAGCATGGATACTTATAATATCATGAAAAGATAAATCCACATTGAGCTCATCCTTTCTCTGTCATATATGGTGACAAGAGCAAGCACGCACGACAAGCACGACACGAAAACACGATCCCACGCCACACAAGGTAGACGGGGTATACGACCGCGGAACCGGACCACGAACACGCACGATGTGTAATATAATACACGACTACTCTGCAGACAGTCCACATGTTTAAGGACCCCCAGGTAGTGGATCAAGCTAAAAGGGCAGTCCAAGCTCAGTGGTATTCACTTATATCATGAATGCACAAAAACACGGCGATACACGTTCCAGAACATGACAAAACAAGTGGGAAATCATTTACCAAACATAACACGGCAAGACTAGAAAAATAGCATCTTATAAATGCTTAACAAACTTAAGAAATGATTCCCTTTTGATTCTTGAAACACATCTTGAAAACGAACTTGTACTCGGAAATCAAACGAGAACACGATGATGCATGAAGCATCAAAACAAGAGTTCAAACATAAATCTATCAAGCATAGGCTAAGGCCAATCTTTGACCCTTGTGGAATTGAAAACCAAATGTCGGAATTCAATAAAGCTTGGTGTCCCCGAAGGTATATTACATTTTGGAATTCCAAGTGCATAAGGTCAATAAAAAGGTCTAAACCTAGTCTGGTTTTCATTCCCGCAAAAATCCTTCAAAAACAGTACTTTTTGTAATTGTCGGTCTGGTTTAAGCATCTCTACCGTTAGAACTACCGATTTAAGCACTTCTACCGGTAGAACTTCCGGTAGACCAAGGGTTCTCAATTTTTTTCCAACTCTCTGCCAAAATTCGAGCCGCTTCTACCGGTAGAACTTCCGGTTTAAGCACCTCTACCGGTAGAACTTCCGGTAGACTAAGGGTTTTCAATTTCCTCAACTCTCTGCCAAAATTTGAGCCACTTCTACCGGTAGAACATCCGGTTTAAGCAATTCTACCGGTAGCACTTCCGGTAGAACTTATAAAGTTCAATTTTTTTTTCACACTTCTCTCCCTTTTTCACTTCCACATTTTCACCACCTGCACTCCCCAAGCCTACAACCTTTCCAAGGGATGATTTCCACACAAAAATCCACTCCCATTTCAATCAAAACTTCAAAAATCACAAACCCATTTACATTCAAATCATGTATTACTAACTTGTAAGGTATTCCATTGAAAAACATGCTTCCATTCAAGACAAAACTTCTAGCTTAGGTAGAGTAATTAGCAACCATGCTTATCAAGATTAAACAAGCTAAAAGAGAATAATAACATGAAAGAAAAGACAAGCTTTATGATGAATAACATTTCCAATGTAAAATGCTCTAACACTGGCAATGTATTAGGAAGAACTAAAAGGTTTACTTGCCTTGGTCCAATGTTAAGCAAAACTTCACAAAAACCAATAAGAAGGGGTGCTCCACGAAATCTACACAAAACTCCCAAAAGAGAGTACACAAAAATCACCATTTTGGTCACTACAAAACCCCATCTCGAAAATGGGTTTGAAATCATGAAAAACAAGCTCTAAATGAGCTAAAGAACAAGAAAAGAAAGAATGAGAAGGAAGACCAACCAAGAGCTAGCTGAACAAGGAGGATAGAGCTTGAAGATGATGAATAGTGCAATGGTTTGGCTCCAAAAACACTCCAGCTGAAGCTTGAGAAGAGAGGAAGAGAATGGTAACCTTGGATCTTGATTTGGGACACTTGAGCTAGAAGATATTAAGGAAAGAAAAGTCAAGAAGATGGCTTTCTTCTCTTCTCCACTCTAGGTCAAGGACGTTGCAGGAAAGTGGGAAAAGAATGGAGGAGAGAGAATAGGAGAGTATTTATATGGGTTGAGAGGTGGGTCCCTTTCCAACTGAACTTGAAACACTTAAAACATGGTCTTGTGGACCCCGGATGGAAA
Organism: Umbellularia californica; assembly: GCA_028538565.1. Classification (NCBI taxonomy): domain Eukaryota; kingdom Viridiplantae; phylum Streptophyta; class Magnoliopsida; order Laurales; family Lauraceae; genus Umbellularia; species Umbellularia californica. The sequence goes on along the minus strand of JAPQWN010000005.1, from coordinate 32,360,711 downwards.
CGACGTAGGAGAACAAAACGATCGTCGAAAAATCTAGTTTCGGAAAAGTATAATTTTGACATAGTTTCACGACTTCGAAAAGTGTGCCCAGATTTAGCATGAATAATTAGATTTACTCTTATTGGGCCAAAACTTAGTTTTATGGGCCTCAAATGCATGCAGGTTAAAAACGAAAGTTGTCACAATTAATAAAACCATTCAAGAGAAATAAAAATCACGATCAAACAAGATATCTAGAACGAAACCTACTCTCACACGTGTACTCAGGGCATCCCTGAGCGTGACTGACTCATACTTAACGTCCTCAAAATCCCCAAAGCTGTAATCCAGACAAAGTCTAATCACATTCTAACCCAACTAGTACTAAGACTCGCTCAAGACTAAACACTTACTAATTAGTACTAATCGAGTTGGTCTGGGTCGGGGTCTAACACTTCAAAATCACCGAAGAAAATCACTACTTCATTCAAGGTGATTAAAATGGCTCAAGCGTCCCAAGAGCTGGTTCCCTATCCAACACCAGATGGACAACCTATATGGGTGCATCCTGATCTCCTAGATGATGAAAATTGGGAGATCGTCAAAACAAAGCCAACCGCTCAGCAGCGAAGGCAAGCTAAGAGACAACTCCGCAAGCTCAAACAGCAGCAGAAGTCTCAACCAAAACAAGAAATCCTTGAAAAGGCAGAAACACTTCCACTGCTTCACTAGGGGCGACGGAAGAATCCCTTCCCAAAGCTTCAAAGGCGGTAAGAAAATTCATCCTTGATGATTTCATACCACCTCTATACAAAATGAAACTGCGCAGGGGGCATCATACTCCTGCAATTCGGTAGTTGGATTCTCCATGGATGGATACGAGTCCAGTGATACTGCCAGTGATATCGATGAGTGGGAAGAATCCCTTGAAATAGGAGAATACCTCTCCGACGAGGAATGGATTCTCGAGTCTCATCTTATGCCAGTAATCTGGTATAACCCATTACAGCCACAATGATCTTGGCCTGATGATGAAGAAGACCAGGACGTCGTTCAAGAAATTGCTGTCGATCCAGCACCGGCCAATGCTCCAGTGGAACCCAATAATGATGAACCACAAGGAGCAGATGATGAAGAAGATTTGGCTCCTATGCCTAATCTTGAAGAATATGCAAGAATCTTGCAACATCTTGCGATAGAGGAGGAGCAGGATCGCATCAATGATCTTCGTCATGATCCAGAACCAGAAGTCCCTGAAAATCAACGGGAACTTTCTCCCTCAACTCCTGAAAATGGAGAAAATAGTTGGGTCGATGATCCTCTTACATCCGAGGATGCGTCCGATTCCCAACAGTCTACACTGGGGGCATCTCCTGTCAGGATAACCTGTAATGCAATAGCTCAGGACGATAGTGCCTTTGAAGCTTCCGAAGACACGTACTCCCCAACCGGTAGCGTATTTTCCGGAGCTACATCTTCTCAGGTGACTTCCACTGAGATATCATCTTCTCAGCCCTCGTCTCCTGAAGCTGTGACATCAAAACTCAAGCCTCTCTCGGTTGATCATCTTGAAGAAAGCTCCTCCAATTGAATTGCCCGATGACACAGACGCGCAGTTTTCTAACCTAGAAAAACCATCATCTCCAAAGGAAGTACCCTACTTCGACCCAGTTCCAGCAAATGATGGGGACCATCTCATTGCAAGTCCTGAGAAGGATACTGATCAAGAAGATCCATGGACAGAAACAGAGCCTCAGTCTGAAAATGCCTCTGGCACTCCAGAAGGTCTTGTTGAGTTGGAAGCCTCCAAAAATATTGTGGAGGAACCACCTTCAAACCTTCCGACAGAAGACCCTGTTCAAAAGATAGACTTGGGAACACCTGATAACCCACGTCCTGTATTCATAAGCAAGAATATAAAGGATGATGAGTTACCCGAGTATGATGGACCCGAAAGGAATCTTCCGTCCTCTCCTTCCGCACCCCGGGGGCTGACCTGGGTCTTGGCGAAGGAGGGAAAATCTCGGGCATCAACATTTTTTGTACGGGTATGCCAGATTTACTTTCTACTTGGAATTTGGAATGGTGATGATTCGGAGATTCACCTTCACAAGTGGAAAGGAAATCAATCATTTTTTCTAACTTTTCAAATTGCATTAATATTAAGAAAAGAGACAAGTTTGTTTTTTTAGAATGCTGTAGGAGGCGTTTTTGTTTGTTTGCCGTAAAAGGCGATTTTACCGTGAAAGGCGATTTTACAAAACTCATCAAATGTGAAAGACAAGAATTGTGATTTCTTTTTGTCTCTTTAAGAAATACAAACTACAATAGAAAAGTAAGAAAATGGATCTAACTTCTCAAGAGATTGTGGGGACACGTTGAGATCGACGGTCGCAAGTCGTGTATGGGCTTCGCCATCGTCCTTCAAATGAGAACATGTGATGCTTTGATTCTTTGGTTTGGCTCCTAACCTTGGTTTTTTAAAGGATAAGGACCAAGAGGAGGTCCTATATCCAATGAAAAATCAAGTAAACGGGCTGAAAAGCCACGTTTAGGCCATGTTGGAGAAGGAGGTGACCTTGGGGGGGGCGGGGGGGGGGGGGGGGGGGGCAAGGGACGTTAATCACCTTGTGGTGCTTCCGGGAGTAAAGCAGCAGGATTTCGTCTCTCTCTTGGATTTTCTGGATTTTCAGAGCTTGCACTTGGGATCTATTTTCATCCTCGCATTCTTCTTGGAATGGACCTCATTTTATAAGCTTTTGGTAGCCATGAGGTGTTTATTGGCATTGATGGCCATGATGAAAGAATTGATGAGGAGTTACAAGTTGATTTTGTAACTCCTTTTTCATGGCTTGTGATTGGCCGATGAAGGTAGTGGGCATTTAATCACCTTTATGCTTCATGATGATGGGAGTTTCATGGGTTTAATGCCATGATTACTTGGATTTGTAACTCCCAAATGCTTGAATCTGATTGGGCCATCCAAAATAATGAGTTAATGACCGCATTAAGTTGTCATAAACGGGTCAATTAACGTCATTAAGTGGTCGCCAAGGCATGTGAAGAGTCGCGGGCCGCGCTGCGCCTTTTGAGATTCTTCTTGCGATCATCACAGGTGGATCCACGCATTGTTTGATGTCGGATTGCGATGCAATTTCAGACATTAGTTGATGTTGGTGGGCCGTTGACATCTGTCTTGTCGATTCCACGATCGGTCGGACAAAAAGTGCTCTTTCTTGGTCAGTTGGTTGGCGATCTTGAGGCGATCGGTGATGATTTCATGCTTTTGACGGCGGATCCGAGATGTCGACGAAGATCAGTCGTTTTCAAGCATCAAACATTGGATTTTCATAAAATCACAGAGGCAGGGACACCCGAAACGTGAAAAGGATCGAAAAACGGACGTTTTGGTGCAAAATCCGGCAACCCGGATTTGCAGGGTCGCCGGCGACCTTAGGGTTTTTTGCCCTTTGGTCGCCGAGCTTCGTTTTCGGCCGATTTTGCGTCTTTTTCGTTCCTTTTTTCTTCTGTATTTTTCTTGACATTTTTCCTCAATTATTGACTTCATTTTCTTGGAGAAAACTTGATGAGAACCCACGCGAAATCGGAGCACAAAGTTTTCCATTTTTCGGGAAAGCCGAAGACTTTGTAGCCAATTTTCCGTCAAGAGTCGAAACTAGGTCAAACGATGTCGGAATGACCTGAAAATTAAGGATAAGCTTCTTGAGCAGTGTATAGGACCAACCATGGGCTTTTATTTGAGTTTTGAAGCCGTTTAGGGTCTCATCGATGCTTCACTTGATTTTGCAGCGGGGAAAATGCCGAGCTTTGATATGTGGTCAAACGATGTCCGATTGACCTGAAATTTGAGGGGGAGCTTATTGGAGTCATTTTGAGACGTTCCATGGGGTCCGTTTTGGATGTCATGGTCCCGGGATGCTCTGCCACCGGTAGGCTTGATTTTCTTTCGGAGCATCGAAACCTGGTCAAACGTTGTCGGAATGACCTGAGATTCGACGTGCAGCCTTTTAGAAGCATGTTGAAGCCACTCATGTACTTTGTTTCATGAGTGATGACTTCTGTGGTTCCCGCTGCCAGGAGGCTTGATTTTGTTGTTCGAGCATTGATGGAGGGTCAAACGTTGTCGGTTTGACTTGAAATTTGGCATGGAGCCCTTTGGAGACATTCTGGAGTCATCCGTAGGTTCTGATCAAAGTTTTGGTGTCTTTGATGATGTCGCCGCCGGGAGCGCTTGTTTAGCTGTCGGAGCAGTGAAGTTGGGCCAAACGATGTCGGAATGGCCCGAAACCTCAGGTGTACCCCTCTTTTAGCTGTCTTGAAGGATCTCTCAGTTTCTGTCTGATTCTGATAAGATCTGATGCTTGAAGTAGCCTTGCCTGTTTTATAGCAGGATGCAGCTTCACGAGGCTTCTTGGTGTTGAGGAGACATAGTGACTTTTTTGGTGTCAACAAATGCCCCTCGAGGTACAACGACGAGTAGCTTTTTGGAGTCGATGTGCCTCGAAGAGAAACTTGGAGGAGAGATTGCAACTTGACCAAGAGTCTTGAGCATTTTTTTTTTCGAATAGCCTTCTGAGTTTCCGGGGGATTTTATGGTAGTGAGAGGGATCACATACCATCTCAAGGTAAAGTTTTGAAAATGACATGGGGTATTTGGATTTTGGATTTTGGATTTTGGATTTTGACATTGTGACCTAACAAGCTGTATGTGGCAGGTTAGGGGGTCGGGGTTTGATTTTGATTTTGACCTTGTGACCCAACAAGCTGTATGTGGTAGGTTGGGGGGTCAGATTTGGGTTTTTGGTTTTGGTTTGGTTTGGATTTTGATTTTGGTTTTGGTCTTGTGACCTAACAAGTTGTATGTGGCGAGCTAGGGGACCAGAATTTGATTTTGTGAAATGTCAATTTCAAGATTTTGGCTCCATTTGGTTCATGAGGTTGGATGGTTTGATTTTTGGAAATTCATGAGACTTTCTTTTCACTCTCTTTTTTTTTGTTTTTTTTTTCTTTTTTTTTTTGCTCTTGGTAAGAGGAATATTTTGACGAAAAGCCACTTTTAGTGCCTAGGTGGTCAAACCTGGCTCATATGGGCTAACCCATGGGACCTTAGGCTTTGGAGAAGGCCTAGATCTCATATGGTGTCATTTTTCTAAAGAATATATAAAAATATCTCTTTTGTGTAGAGAATATCTAAAAATATCTTTACTTGGAGAGAATTTCTCAATTTTTTCTTTTTGTGGAAAGATTCTCTCAAAATATCTTTCTTTTTGGGAAAGTAGTTAAATGTTAGCACTTACCTCCTTTCTTTCTCCTTGTTTCCTCTTTTGGCTTGCTTTCTTCTATAAAAGCAAGAGGGTTGTTTCTTTTGCTCCATTGCTTTCTTTTTGCAAGAAATCTTCAAGAGTGCTCTCCAAGATTAGAAGTGCTTTTTTCTTCTTCAAGGATCTTCAAGCTTTTCTTCTTCTTCTCCATCAATGGCTTCAAGTAAGTTTTCTTCCTCCACAAGAATATCCATTGTAGAAAATAGCTTCTTCATTTTTTTCCTTTTCTTCTTCTTTTTCTTTTCTTTTTCGTTTTTTTCTTCAAGCACGTTTTTTTTTTTTTTTTTTGCTGAGATTTTTTTTTCTCTCTCTCTTTCTTTTTTCTTTTCTTTGTTTGCTCACCATGATAATGAGGCTATGTAATTTCAATATGTATGCATTTTTTTTTTATGCATCAAGATAGAAGGCTAGAGTCTCTAGGTCAAGCCAATATGATTTTTGACTTGGACAAAGTTTGATTGGTTTTGACCAAATTGGGTTGGAATTGGTCAAACTTTGGTCAAGGTTTTCCTAGCATCTAATGCATGATGATATTTTTTCGATGCATGAGTTTTGGTAAATGGATTTGGAAGCATGATGATGCATACCAGAAAATCTTTTGCAAGTATTGGGCTTTGAGCTCGCAGCGATGTTGAGATCTTTCTTGGTCTTGCTGGATTTTGAGGAACTTTGCAATTTTTGGATTATGAAGCTCGCAGCAATGTTGAGCTCTTTTCCAGATTTTGCGGAAGTTTGATGAGATTGGCTCGTTCTCGCATCGATGTTGAGTTCGAACCTTCTTTGAGAATTCTCCACTGACTATGAGCTTGCAGCGATGTTAAGCTCATCTTCAGGCTTCCTGTCTTTTTCGGAGTATTTTCCTTTTCTTTGGAATTGCCCCGGAACCATGTCAAAATTTTGCTAGAATTTTTTTTATAACAAAATTCTGTCATTTTGATGATGATTGATCTTTTCTCTTCCATCTTTTGCAGGTAGTTCTTCCCAATCGAACAAGGGTAAAGGTCCTATTACTGACGCACCTCGTCGATCTGCCAGATCTTCCAATGCAGCCGTTCAGCAGGCTTGGGAGAAGGAGGGGACTCTCATTCGCCAGGTTGAGGAAGCTGAAGGGAATGTCCAGAGGAAGACTCAGGAGCATGAGCAGTGGCAAGTCCTCTGGGAAGAACTTCCTCGTGCTGCAGATGGGTCACGGCATTCGGCCGCGTTTTATGGGAACATTCTGAAGAAGCGTGGCCTGAAAACTTTGGAAGCTAAGGCCAAGGGTCTGCTTGAGGAGTTGAATCTTTGGTTGAAGACCATGTTGGATTGAGCTCTTGAGTTGTAACAAACTCTTTTCTTCTTCTCCTTTTTCTTTGGTACCTCCATGTATAAACAATTTTGGTACTATATTTTTATATCCCCTTCCTTTCACTTAAATCATTTTTTTTGATGAAAACAAATTTGAGCAAAAGTTGATGGGAATGTTTATTTAAGAATTTGATCAAAAGGTTGTCATTTTGTAAAAATCTTTTGTCAAAGAGTTGTTTTGGGCATGAAAGCCAATTTTGTTGCGAAAAGCCTGGGTTTTGATGGTTTGAAAATCGAAATTTTGGATGGCATGAAAGCCTAATTTTGTCTGTGGCATGGGAGCCAAATTTGGAATGGCATAGAAGCCGAATTCTGTTCTGTGTTATGGAAGACAAATTTTGTTTGTGGCATGAGAGCCAAAATTTTTGTTTATGGCATGAGAGCCATGGTTTTTTTGCTTGTGGCATAGAGCCAAAGCTTTTTGTTTGTGGCATGAGAGCCAAAGTTTTTTGGATGGCGTGAAAGCCAATTTTTTTGGAATGGCATAGGAGCCAAATTTTGTTTTGTTTGTGGCATGAGAGCCAAAGTTTTTTGGATGGCGTGAAAGCCGATTTTTTTGGAATGGCATAGGAGCCGAATTTTGTTTTGCTTGTGGCATGAGAGCCAAAGTTTTTGTACGGCATGAAAGCCGATTTTGGCGTTTATAGCCGATTTTTGGCGTTTATAGCCGAGTTTTGGCGTTTATAGCCGAGTTTTTTGAAAACCAAGTTTTGTTTTATTGGTGTGAAAGCCGATTTTGGCGTTTATAGCCGAAAATTTTTTTTTTGTTTGTTTTGGCATTTAGCCAGATTTTGACGTTTATAGCCGGATTTTTGGCGTTTATAGCCGGATTTGGCATTTATAGTCGGATTTTGGCGTTTATAGCTGGATTTTGGTGTTTATAGCCGAATTTTGGCGTTTATAGCCGATTTTTTGGCGTTTATAGCCAGATTTTGGCATTTATAGCCGAATTTGGCGTTTATAGCCGGATTTTGTTTTCTTTGTTTTTTGTTTTGTTTTGGCATGGAAGCCAGATTTTTGAAAACCAAGTTTTTGTTTTGTTGGCATGAAAGCCGATTTTGGCGTTTATAGCTGAATTTTTTTTGTTTTGGCATTTATAGCCGAATTTGGCATTTATAGCCGCTTTTTGGCGTTTATAGCCACTTTTTGGTTTTCAAAATGCAGGTATCGACTAAATGTCGCCTCCCCGCTGAATGGTCTTGCAAGTATCGATGGAATGTCGCTTCCTTGCTCATTCGGTTTTACGAGTATTGATGGAATGTCACTTCCTCGCGGGCTGGGTTTTGCGAGTATCGATGGAATATCGCTTCCTCGTGAATTGGGGTGCAAGTATCGACTAAGCGTCGCTTCCCTGCTTTTCCCAAAACTTTTGGTTTTGCGGGTACTGACTTGGTGTCGTTTCCCCGCGATTTTTGAAATTTGAGGTTTTCTCGAACCATTTGAAATTTGGGTTGTGGATAGCAGCTGGAATATTGCGTCTCCACGATTTTTGAAATTTGGGTTGTGGATATCAACTGGTATGTTGCTTCTCCACGATTTTTGAAATTTTGCAAGTATCGAATGGGGTTCGCTTCCTTGCGATTTTTGGGTTTTGTGAGTATCGACTAAGTGTCGCTTCCCCGCGGTTTCTAAAAAACCATTTTTTTTTTGTTTAAAGACACGAAGGTCATAAATTTTGACTTAAAACCATTTTGGTTGTAAAAGCCGAGGCGATCTAGGGTGAAAATTCTTAAGTCCCGATTTTTGTTTCAAACAATGAATTTTGGGTTCAAGGATCGAAATTTTGGTCAAGTCTGGGAAGAGGCTCCTAAACTTGGATTTTTGGATTTTGATTTTTTTTTTAACAATGAAACAATAAAAGTAAGCATTGTTTTGAAAGATTAATTTTTTTTTTTGAAACTTCAACATAAAGATGAAAATTTCAAAAGGGGTGGGTTTGACGAGCAAGTACCTTGGAAATAGGCTTTGGCAGTGTAGATATCGCTCTGACCTGTTTGAGGAAGTCTTCAAGGGTAGTACCGCTTCAAGAACTTGCCATTGATGGGCAGCATACATCTGTCCCCTTCCATGTTTAGAAGAGCGTATGCGCCATTGAAGAAGACTTTGTCGATGACGAAGGGTCCCTCCCATTTTGGTTCAAATTTGCCTTTGGATTTGTGGGCAAAGACTATGGATCTTTTTACTGCAAGAACCAAGTCACCTTTTTTGTAGGCGCGTTGCCTGACCTTCTTGTCGAAAGATCCTGCCATGCGTGCTTGGTACAACTCAATGCTTTGTAGAGCTTCAAGTCGTCTTTCATCGAGATTATCCAACTCTCGGAGTCTCAATTTGACATTGCTTTCTTGCGTCATGTTATTTTGCAGAGATACCCTTAAAGAAGGAATTTGTACTTCCAAAGGGACAACAACTTCGCATCCATAGACCAAGGAGAATGGTGTACTATGGGTTGGTCCTCGAACGGTGGTTCGATAGGCCCACAACGCTTTTAGTAGTTTATCGCCCCAGTCTCTTTTGTGACTAGAGACCATTTTCTTGAGAATTTTGCAAAGTGTCTTGTTGAAGGCTTCTGCTAGTCCGTTCGCTGCTGGATTATATGGAGTCGAAGGACAACTTTGGATTTTGTACTTGTCGCAAAACCTGTAAAATCTGTGATCCCGGAATTGTGATCCGTTATCATGGACGAATCTTTTAGGTATGCCGAAGCGACAAATAATGTTGGTGCGCAAGAACTGAAGGACTGATGAAGTCTTCATTTCGCTGAGCGCAAATGCTTCTGACATCTTGGAGAAATAATCCGTAGCGGCGAAGATGAAGCGATGACCTTTGCTTGATGGGGGAGAAATAGGACCTATGATGTCCATACCCTAGGCTTCGAAAGGCCATGAGATTGCTGTTGGATGTAGCCATTCTGGAGGCATGTGGACATAATCTCCATGAATCTGGCATTTTTGGCAGCGCTTGGCAAATTGCATTGCATCAGCTACCATGGTAGGCCAATAATAACCTAGCCTTTTTATCTGGTTGTAGAGCTTATGGCCATCCTGATGGACTCCGCAAAGACTAGCATGTACTTCTTTGAGAGTTTTCTCAGCCTCTTGTTGTGACAAGCAGCGTAGGAGTACTCCGTTGAAGGATTTTCTGTAAAGTGCTTTTGAAGGTATATCCAAATGAAAGTTCGGGGCTCGTCTTTGGATGCTTACCCGATCTTTTGGATCTTCAGGTAGGATTCCGAACATGATGTAATCAATGAACGGATCTCTCCAGTCGCCAATCGGAGGTTTGAGGATGGACATCCGACTTCCGACCACTTGGTGGCATTCAGCAACTGCTTGGTGTGTGTTGAGAGGAGGGAGAATCCTTCTTTGACACACTGTGACTTGCATGTTTTCCCCTTCTTGGATTGCCATGGATGCGGCGAGTCCGGCCAGGGCATCTGCACGGATGTTTTCACCTCTAAGGATGTGGGTGATATGGCAGATGTTGAATTTTTGTCGAAGTGACTGCGCCTCATTGTAGTAAGGTAGCAAATCAGGCTTCCTGACTTCATATTTCTGATTCATCTGGTTGACGATCAGTTGAGAGTCTCCAAAAGCTTCCAGCATGGTGATGCCAGATTCGAGGGCGAGTTCCAATCCTACAATCAGGGCTTGGTACTCAGCTGCATTGTTTGAAAATGGTTCCAGTGGCGAGAAGGCATGTGGGATCACGTATTTGTCGGGACTGACAAAAAGGATGCCGATTCTCGATATTTGCTTTCCTTTTTCATTTGTCCTGGTTGCACCGTCAAAGTACATGTCCCATGAAGCATTTGATAAGGAAGTTTCCACATTGTAGACAAATTCGTCTGGGAGATCATCCCTGAGTGGAGAATCTTTAGGCAATGGATGCTCTGCAAGGAAGTCTGCTAGAGCTTGTCTTTTGATTGCTTTTTGTGGCACATACCTAATATCAAACTGTGATAGAAGAATAGACCATTTTGCCAATTGGGCATTGAGAGAATCTGCTTTTGTGACAAGGACCTTTAGGAGGTTGATCCTCGAAATCAGATAGACTGTGTTTGACAGCAGATAGTGATGTAACTTTTGTACAGCGAACATTACTGCAAGGTGTTCTTTTTCTATTGGGGAGTAGGATGCTCTGCACCTACCATCATGCGGCTAGGGTAATATAGAGCAGCTTCTTTTCCGTCGTCGTTTTCTTGTGCAAGCAGAGCACCCAAAGAGTGGTCGAGAGCTCTTGTGTACAAGATAAATGGTTTTCCAGTTGTGGGGGCAGTCAGCACTGGAGGTTTGGTGAGGTATGCTTTGATGTCTTGATATGCATTTTGACATTCAGCCTCCCAGACAAAGTCGACGCCTTTCTTCATCAGGCGAGAGAATGGACGGCATTTCCCTGATAGATTGGAGATGAACCGTCGAATGTAGGCCAACCTTCTTTGAAGCCCTTTTAATTCTCTTAGGGTTCTGGGAGATGGCATTTCCAGGATAGCCTTGACTTTGATAGGGTCAAGATCTATTCCGGCTTTCCGTACTATGAATTCGAGAAACTTACCCGATGAGACACCGAAGAAGCACTTTAGTGGATTCATCCGCAATTTGTGTTTGCGAAGTCGAAGGAAGATTTCTCGAAGATCGTCGAGATGGTCTTCTTTTCTTCTGCTTTTGATGGCGAGGTCGTCAACATAGCATTCGACCGTCTTTTGCTGTATATCTTGGAATATTTTCATCATAGCCCTCTGATATGTTGCACCTGCATTTTTCAGACCAAATGGCATGACAGTGTAGCAATACACGCCAAAAGGTGTGCGAAATGACGTATGCCTTTCGTCTTCAGGATGCATCTCTATCTGATTGTAGCCAGAGAATCCATCCATGAATGTCATTCGCTCGAACCCATAGGTGTTGTCAATCATCACCTCTGGTATGGGGAGCGGGAATTCATCTTTAGGACATGCATTATTCAGGTCTCTATAGTCTATACAGACCCTTATTTGCCCTTGTTTGATAGGCTTGATTTCTTTTTGCAAGTTGAGCTTGTGAACCGCTACTTTGGGATCCAAGCCAGGCATTTCGGCATAAGACCATGCAAAGCAATCAACGAACTCGCGAAGAAAAGAGATATACTTGGGTAACTCATCATCCTTTATATTCTTGCTTATGAATACAGGACGTGGGTTTTCAGGTGTTCCCAAGTTTATCTTTTGAACAAGGTCTTCTGTCGGAAGGTTTGAAGGTGGTTCCTCTATAATATTTTCGGAGGCTTCCAACTCAACAAGACCTTCTGGAGTTCCAGAGACATTTTCAGACTGAGGCTCTGTTTCTGTCTATGGATCTTCTTGATCAGTGTCCTTCTCAAGGCTTGCAATGAGATGTTCCCAATCATTTGCTGGTATTGGGTTGAAGTAGGGTACTTCTTTTGGAGACGATGATTCTTCTTGGACAGAGAACCGCTCGTCTCTGTCATCGGGCAATTCCTCTTTATTATCAGAGAAGTCATACCAATTGGAGGAGCTTTCTAGATTTTTGACGAATAACTCCTCAAAGAGATCCAGGGATATCGATGTCTTCATGAGATGTTGAGGCTTGGTCGGTAAAGCGAATTTGTAGCCATGGTGTCAACTGTCTCATAGGAGCAGTAGGATCATACCCCAACCCATATGAAGACTTGCCTTTGTGAAGGTGGATTTTCCAATCTTCTGGTTGACTTTTGGTCAGGGTGGGTTCCAATGGTGTAAGAATACCACGGCCACCTCCCAAACCAGTCGGATTTTGAGCGTCGTAGCCAATTTTCTTCATGATAGCTTGTGCCATTGGACTATACAAGGATAGTTGAGGCATACCTTCGTTTTGGAAAGGTTCAAGCAGAGAGTTCAGTGGAGATGCTCCTGATCTGTGGAAGTAAATCACTTTTTCTTCTGGCGAAGTTGCCGGAATAACAAAGGAAGTAGACGTAGGGTCTTCTATGTCTGCAGGTGTCTCCAATGGATTGAGAGCGGGCTGATCTCGCCGAGTATCAGCTTGGCTCGATGCTGTGTCATCTTCTGGCTCTGACTCTGAGTCTGTGTCATGCATAATAGACACAAAGGAGATAGTGAACTTGCCCCCAGCCTTTTGTTTTGTCTTCTTTACTTTGGTAGTGATTACCTCAGGCTTTGGAGATTTGAAGGAGACGACGAAGGGAGCTTGGCCGCTTACTTCGAGTTTGGTGGAGGGTTTGTTTACCTCCGGTGATTGCTGAAGAGCCTTGCCTTTATCATTCTGGAGATTGTCGGCAAAGTGAATTGTTTTTTCCTCTTGTTCTTCTTTTCCATCTTTATACATTTGAGCATCTGCAAAATGGACATCTCTGCCTTTGAAGGGCTTTTTGTCTGCAAACACTCGATGTATCAAGCCATCGTTGCCAACGAACTTGATGCACTGATGTAGAGTTGAAGGGACGACACCGTTGTCATGTATCCAAGGGCGTCCAAGGAGTATATTGTAACATGAAGGGGTCTTTATCGCATACACGGTGACTTCAGAAATAAGATCACCGATTTGCAATTTGAACCTAATTTTGCCGATAGGCCTTTGAGCGCTACCGTCATATCCGAAGATGGATACGGACGTGTGACTCAGCTTGCTAGGTAGGATGCCCAGCTCTTCAAGTGCCAAAGTAGAAATGAAGTTGAGTGCAGGACCTGGATCGATCTGAACTCTGTTTACTGGCATTTCTTTGATGTACCCCGTAAAGTACAAGGGTCGGTTGTGCTTTGTCTCCCCTAGTAGGAGGTCATCCTTGTCGAAGGCAATTGTTGCACTTGCTGCTTTTTCTACCGAGAGGCATTCATTGCTTGATCCCTCAGTTTTCTTCTTTTCTCCCATTGAGGGAGTATTTGATTTTTTGACCCTATAGTCCATTTCAATTTGTAGGACTTGTGGGGCATGTTTGTCGACATCCGCATTCAGCCTTTGTATTTCTGAAATGAGACTATCACGAGTTTGTGGAGACATTCGTAATAAGTCAAGGATGTGCAGACGTGCAGGTATGTGTTTGAAGTGCTCAATCAAGTCGTACTTGAAAGCCTCCTTCGGGCCTGCATTTTCATTATTGTTGCCACTTGGGGCGCTTACAACTTGTTTTCCCGAAGGATTTACATAAGAAGAAAAGGGTTGATTGTAATTTTTGTGGTAATCCTCGCCAGAACGGGTACCTCTACCAACTTTAAGAGCCTCTAGAGAAGGGTCTTCTTTTGGAAGATCGTTCTCAGGATCAAGGGATGATCCTTTGCTGAAGACGTCTTTGTAACAGCATTGTTGTTTTCAGTAATTGTGTTGCATGGAGCAATTTCCGGGAGCAAGTCCTGAACAGCATCCGACAACCTTTCTGTATTAGTCCAGACATCGCCTATGAGATCGGGCATCTGGGACCAATCGACTGGGCTTTCAATGAAGAAGATTTCATTGGCAGGAGTTTCTTCAAGATGATCAATCGGGAGAGGCTTGAGTTCCGATGTCACAGCTTCAGGAGACGAGGGCTGAGAGGATGATATCTCAGTGGAAGTCACCTGAGAAGATGTAGCTCCAGATGATACATTACCGGCTGGGGTGTATGTGTCTTCGGAAGCTTCAGAGGCACTATCGTCTTGAGCTATCGCATTGCAGGTCATCCTGACAGGAGATGCCCCCAGTGCAGATTGTTGGGAATCGGACTCATCCTCAGATGTAAGAGGATCATCGATCCGATTGTTTTCTCCATTTTCAGGAGTAAGTTCCCGTTGATTTTTAGGGAATTCTGGTTCTAGATTATGACGAAGATCATTGATGCGATCCTGCTCCTGCTCTAAAGCAAGATATTGCAAGATTCTTGCATATTCCTCGAGATCAGGCACATGAGCGAAATCTTCTTCGTCATCTGCTCCTTGTGGTTCACCAATGTTGGGTTCCACCGGAGCATTGTTTGGTGCTGGATCGACAGCATTTTCTTGAACAGGGTCCTCGTCTTCTTCATCATCGGACCAGGATCCTTGCTGCTGTAATGGGTTATACCAGATTACTGGTATAAGATGAGACTCGGGAATCCATTCCTCGTCGGAGAGGTATTCTCCTGTTTCAAGGGATTCTTCCCACTCATCGATATCACTGGCAGTATCACTGGACTCGTATCCATTCATTGAGAATCCAACTACCGAGTTGCAAGAGTATGATGCCCCCTGCACATTTTCATTTTTGTATAGAGGTGGCATGACATCATCAAGGGTGAATTTTCTTACCGCCTTTGAAGTTTTGGGAAGGGATTCTTCCGTCGCCCATAGTGAAGCAGTGGAAGAAGTTTCTGCTTTTTCAAGGACTTCTTGTTTTGGTTGAGACTTTTGCTGCTGTTTGAGCTTGCGGAGTTGTCTCTTGGCCTGCCTTCGCTGCTGAGCGGTCGGCTTTGTTTTAACGATCTCCCAATTTTCATCATCTAGGAGATCGGGATGCACCCATATAGACTGTCCATCTGATGTTGGATAGGGAACCAATTGTTGGGACGCTTGAGCCATTTTTATCACCTTGAATGAAGTGGTGATCTTCTCCTTCGGTGACTTTGAAGTTTGCCGACACGACACCATGTTGACAGAGGCGGGGCCATAGTTTTTATCAAAGGTTATGACTTCGTTTTTCCACATCTCATTGATATTCTCTCTCACAACGAAGCATTGATTGAGAGGATGTGAGATCATCTGATGGTTTGGACAGTATCGGGAATCATTGGTTTTGCCAACATCTCCCGGTCTTTTGGGCTCTGGCAAAATGAATTTGCCATTTGTTAGGAGAGCCTCAAAGATTTCTTCAACATCTTCATCGAACGGATATTTCTTTTCTACACGTTATTTGAAGGCATTAGAGTGTTCAGGTCTTTTACCTGCAGTTTTGTTTTCAGGTTTCTTTGGTTGCTGAGGAGCTGATTTAGTCTGTACATTAAGAACCTCCTTTTTCTTTGGTTTTGAGGTTGTAACAGCAGTCGGCTCTTTCTTTGATGATTTCTGACTATTGAGGTCTTTGATCACCATTTCAGCTTCCATGGAAGCTTCGAGGAGTTCTCCCAGGTTCTTTGATTTGTTGCCGATGATCATGGAGCAAATTTTTGCTCTCATATTGTTACGGCTGATGTCGATTAGTGACGCTTGTGACAGTACATCTGAGCATTTGTACGCCATTGCCTTCCATTTGTGAATGAAGTCGTATGTTGACTCATTCTCTCCCTGTTTTAGGCTGCAGAGTTGAGTCATAGTAACAGGATGATCCTCACCTTGGAAGTGGGTCAGGAAGCGTGTCTCTAGCATAGCCCAGTTCTGAATGGAGTTCTCCGGCAGAGTGGAGTACCAATCAAAGGATGTACCTTTTAGGGTACTTGTAAAGAGGCGAATCTTGAGGGCATCTTGATCCGCAATGGCTCCCGTCAGGATCTTGAAATGGATGACATGCTGTCTGGCTGAACCTTTCCCAGTATATGTCTGGAGAGTAGGTTGTTTGAATTTTGCAGGGAACGGAACCGAGTTCATCCATAGAGGGTAGGGTGGCTTGATCCCATGTTCTTTCAATGTATCCTCTTCTTTTGTTTTTGTGAGGATATCGTCCACGTCCTTTTTGGTAAGGGCGCGAGACTCATTGTTTTCTGCATTGCCCTTGTCATTTTCATGATTCGGAGGGGTTTCATTGTTAGGTGGTGGACGCTGTAGAGTGAGAATGAGGTTTTCCATCAAAGCCTTAATTCTCTGTTGTCCTTCCTCCAACTGCGGATGCGTGCGGTTACATCATCATGCCGTGGAGGTGGCTCAGAACTTGTAGCCAAGACGTTCATCCCTCGAGATTCGAACGAAGAAATCGTCCTGGTGACTGAGCTGGGGCTCATTCTTATGGATGAAGAATTTGAGGAGTGGTTACTCCGGTGTGCTTGGCTTGGAGGAGTGGAAGATTCTTCTAGATGTGTTCTTGTCCGAGAGACGCTGCGAGTCACTGGACGTCTAACACTGATTTTGGTTACTGACTTCCGGTGTTTTCTGGTTTTACCAACCATATGAACAGCAACGAATTGGTCGGGTCTTTCTTTTTCGACCCATTTGTTTGAGACGTGGAGAGTAGAACACTGGGTTCTTTGTTTCTCGAGTGTCTTTTGTCGATATGCAGTGTGGCGACGCATACGACGAGCAATTTGAGCTTCAGTCAGCTCTGGCTAGGCTCTGGCGATGAAGGATGTAGTCCCTCGTGCGCAGCAGCCGAGTTTGTCTTCTTTGAAGCTTGGCAAGGACAGAATCTAGACGTGGTCCTTTGCCTGTCGCAATGAAGATTTGAATTTTGCGAGCTCGGCCCCTGTTGAGATGAAGGGTCGACTCACGGGAGTGCAGGCTTCAGCATATTTTTGCGGAGGCCTAATGATGTAGGATTTAATTTTGGCTTGTAAGAGCAAGCCGGCTCATGATGATTTTGTTTGTTTTTTGGGCGGAGGGTAGGTTTCTCCTCTTTCATGTAAGAGAGAGGGTAGAATCGATTCTCCTTGAGAGGGGCCAGGTATGCTGGCTTTGCTGATGTTCGGGACCTCCTTTGCTTTGGAGAAGATCTCGGGGACCAAGTTTTAGGGTAAACCTGGTTTCTTGTGGATTGAGGCTTCGTGGGAACGCCACGGGCTTCAAGCTTCTTGGTGTTCGCCCTTGGTGCCATTTTAGTGACACGTTGCGGGGCGGTTTTCTGCTTCTTGGCAGGTACAGTGTCTTCAGTGGGAAGTGGGAATGGTCCCAGCGATCCGAAGATGATGGTCCGGGGAGTTGAAGTTGACCCGGTGTTTGGAGAGTTGTCGAGGGAGATGACGCTTCGGCAACTGGCAGGGCGCTTATGCTTGTTTTGCTTGTCTTGAAGCATAAGCTGGTACTTGTTCTCATAGAAAGTGATGGTTAATGAAGCTGCCATTGTTAGTTTTGGAAAACTTTTGAAACAAGACCAAATCCATTAGTAATCACAAGAATATGGTGATCGTAAATGGAGAACAACTATGGTTTTGTCTTTTCAAATCACTTGAGGGGACATGGCCCAACCCAAGGACGATGAAGAAGGCAAAAAGCCATAGAGGATACAATTGTTCTAAAATGCAAGTATGGTAGGCTCGGAGTGAGCGTTCCAGTGACTGCTAGAAGCAATTGTAGACCTTAATTCAAATTACCGAGAAGCAAGGCTCACTCGAGGTAAAATGATATAAGGTTGGAGATACAAATGTGTCGGTCGCGAATACAGTAGACCCGAAAGGGCATACTAGCACCGCTACACACAAATGTTGCAAATCGCATCCTTGGAAAGGACATGAGATGGGATTTTTTGAAAGGTCAAATTTGGTTCATAAAGGAGAGCAAATGGTGTTCCAATCCGAACAAAGGCTCAACATTTCTGCAAGCGCTAAATTCAGAAGGGAAGGAACCAGATTTCTCGGATGTGAATCCAATAATGACAGGAGTTTTTCTTTCAAGGGTCAAGATTGAACTCATCGAAGAGAGCGAATGGTGTTCCGTTTCGAACAAAGGCTCAACATTTCTGCGAGCGCTAAATCCAAAAGGGAGGGAACCAAAATTTCTCTACTCTGAACTCAAAAGTGACGGAAGTTTTTTTTTTGAAAGGTCAAGATTGAATTCATCGAAGAGAGCAAATGGTGTTCCATTCCGAACAAGGCTCAACATTTCTGCGAGCGCTAAATCCGAAAGGGAGGAAACCAAAATTTCTCAACTTTGAACTCAAAAATGACGGAAGTTATTTTTTTTTTTAAGGGTCAAGATTGAATTCATCAAAGAGAGCAAATGGTGTTCCATTCCGAACAAGGCTCAACATTTCTGCGAGCGCTAAATCCGAAAGGGAAAGAACCAAGATTTCTCAACTCTGAATTCAAAAGTGACAGAAGGTTTTTTTTTTTTTTTTAAAGATTTATTTTTTTAAAAAAAAAGGTTTTTTTTTAAAGGTGCACATAGATTTCCAATTCGATCTTATAAAACCTTAGTGAATAGATCAGCCCCCAGGTAAGGGTAAGATTACTTAATGAACCCATTTGAAGGACCCTTGCCTCGAACAGTCTAGCTGTCTCCACACTCTGGACAAGGCTTTTCTTAAATCCACTTTGGTCAAAGAACGCAACTGGTGGAACCATAGTGTTTTTTTTTTTTTTTTGAAAGATTTTTTATGAACTCATCAAAGAGAGCGAATGGTGTTCCAATCCGAACAAAGGCTCAACATTTATACGAGCGCTAAATCCGAAAGGGAAGGAACCATGGTTTCTTAAATTTGAATTCAAAAGAGAGAAAACTAAATTTTTTTTTGAAATTATAATTTTTTTTTTTGAAATCCCAATTGGACTCATCAAAGAGAAAAGATGGGCCAATCCCCGATATGAACGATAGCTGCGAACATTTTTGTGAGCTATCAAGTTCAAAGAGGAGAGGATCAAAATTTCTCAAAGTTGAATCTTGAGAAAGAGCGATCATTTTTTTTGAAAGAATTTGAAATGAAGTTTTTCTTTTGAAATCGCAATTGGATTCATTAAAGAGAAAAGATGGCCCAATCCCCGATATGAACGATAGATGCGAACATTTCTGTGGGCTATCAAGTTCGAAGAGGAGAGGATTAAAATTTCTCAAAGTGGAATCTAAGAAAAGAAATCAGATTTGTTTTCTTTTTTTTTTTTTTTTTTTTGTGAGAAAGAACAATTGAAATCCCATCTCATATTTTTTTTAGATGCAAAATGCAACATAGGCCACCAACTAGAAAGGAGCCAAGTGATCAAAGCATCACGTTCTCAAGTCAACTTGGTTTTTTAAAGGACAAGGACCAAGAGGAGGTCCTATATCCAATGAAAAATCAAGTAAACGGGCTGAAAAGCCACGTTTAGGCCATGTTAGAGAAGGAGGTGACCTTCGGGGGGGGGGTGGCCCACCAAGGGACGTTGATCACCTTGTGGTGCTTCCGGGAGCAAAGCAGCAGGATTTCGTCTCTCTCTTGGATTTTCTGGATTTTCAGAGCTTGCACTTGGGATCTATTTTCATCCTTGCATTCTTCTTGGAATGGACCTCATTTTATAGGCTTTTGGTAGCCATGAGGTGTTTATTGGCATTGATGGCCATGATGAAAGAATTGATGAGGAGTTACAAGTTGATTTTGTAACTCATTTTTCATGGCTTGTGATTGGCCGATGAAGGTAGTGGGCATTTAATCACCTTTATGCTTCATGATGATGAGAGTTTCATGGGTTTAATGCCATGATTGCTTGGATTTGTAACTCCCAAATGCTTGAATCTGATTGGACCGTCCAAAATAATGAGTTAATGACCGCATTAAGTTGTCATAAACGGGTCAATTAACGTCATTAAGTGGTCGCCAAGGCATGTGAAGAGTCGCGGGCCGCGTTGCGCCTTTTGAGATTCTTCTTGCGATCATCACAGGTGGATCCACGCATTGTTTGATGTTGGATTGCGATGCAATTTCAAACATTAGTTGATGTTGGTGGGCCGGTGACATCTGTCTTGTCGATTCCACGATCGGTCGGACAAAAAGTGCTCTTTCTTGGTCAGCCGGTTGGCGATCTTGAGGCGATCGGTGATGATTTCATGCTTTTGACGGCGGATCCGAGATGTCGACGAAGATCAGTCGTTTTCAAGCATCAAACAGTGGATTTTAAGAAAATCACAGAGGCAGGAACACCCGAAACGCGAAAAGGATCGAAAAACGGACGTTTTGGTGCAAAATCCGGCGACCCGGATTTGCAGGGTCGCCGGGCGACCACGAACCCAGGGTCGCCGGCGACCTTAGGGTTTTTTGCCCTTTGGTCGCCGAGCTTTGTTTTCGGCCGATTTTGCGTCTTTTTCGTTCCTTTTTTCTTCTGTATTTTTCTTGACATTTTTCCCCAATTATTGACTTCATTTTCTTGGAGAAAACTTGACGAGAACCCGTGCGAAATCGGAGCACAAAGTTTCCTATTTTTCGGGAAAGCCGAAGACTTTGTAGGCGATTTTCCGTCAAGAGTCGAAACTAGGTCAAACGATGTCAGAATGACCTGAAAATTGAGGTGAAGCTTCTTAAGCAGTGGATAGGACCAACCATGGGCTTTTATTTGAGTTTTGAAGCCGTTTGGGGTCCCATCGATGCTTCACTTGATTTTACTGCGGGGAAAATGCCGAGCTTTGATATGTGGTCAAACGATGTCCGATTGACTTGAAATTTGACGGGGAGCTTATTGGAGTCATTTTGAGACGTTCCATGGGCTCCGTTTTGGATGCCATGGTCCCGGGATGCTCTCCCGCCGGTAGGCTTGATTTTCTCTCGGAGCATCGAAACCTGGTCAAACGTTGTCGGAATGACCTGAGATTCGACGTGCAGCCTTTTAGAAGCATGTTGAAGCCACTCATGTACTTTGTTTCATGAGTGATGACTTCTGTGGTTCCCGCCGCCGGGAGGCTTGATTTTGCTGTTTGAGCATTGATGGTGGGTCAAACGTTGTCGGTTTGACTTGAAATTTGGCATGGAGCCCTTTGGAGACATTCTGGAGTCATCCGTAGGCTCTGATCAAAGTTTTGGTGTCTTTGATGATTTCGCTGCCGGGAGCGCTTCTTTAGCTATCAGAGCAGTGAAGTTGGGCCAAACGATGTTGGAATGGCCCGAAGCCTCAGGTGTACCCCTCTTTTAGCTGTCTTGAAGGATCTCTCAGTTTCTGTCTGATTCTGATAAGATCTCATGCTTGAAGTAGCCTTGCCTGTTTTATAGCAGAATGCAGCTTCACGAGGCTTCTTGGTGTTGAGGAGACATAGTGACTTTTTTTGGTGTCAACAGAGTATATCTCTTTTCTTCGTGAGTTCGTTGATTGCTTTGCATGGTCTTATGCGGAAATGCCTGGCTTGGATCCCAAAGTAGCAGTCCACAAGCTCAACTTGCAAAAAGAAATCAAGCCTATCAAACAAGGACAAAGAAGATTCCGTCCCGACGTGATGGACAAAATTGAACAAGAAGTTCAGAAACTTAAATGTTGACACAAAAAAAGTCACTATGTCTCCTCAACATCAAGAAGCCTCGTGAAGCTGCATCCTGCTAAAAATTGGCAAGGTTACTTCAAGCATCAGATTTTGTCAGAATCAGACAGAAATTGAAAGATCCTTCAAGGCAGCCAAAAGAGGGGTACACCTAAGGTTTGTGGCCATTCCGACATCGTTTGGCCTAACTTCACTGCTCCGATAGCTAAACAAGCACTCCCGGCGGTGACATCATCGAAGACACCAAAACTTCGATCAGAGCCTATGGATGACTCCAGAATGTCTTCAAAGGTCTTCATGCCAAATTTCAAGTCAAACCGACAATGTTTGACCCTCCATCAATGCTCGAGCAGCAAAATCAAGCCTCCCGGCGGCGGGAACCACCGAAGTCATCACTCATGAAACAAAGTACATGAATGGCTTCAACATGCTTCCAAAAGGCTGCACATCGAATTTCAGGTCATTCCGACAACGTTTGACCAGGTTTCGATGCTCCGAGAGAAAATCAAGCCTACCGGCGGCGGAGCAACCCAGGACCATGACATCCAAAATGGAGCCGATGGAATGTCTCAAAATGACTCCAATACTCTCCTCGTCAAATTTCAGGTTAATCGGACATCGTTTGACCACATATCAAAGCTCGGCATTTTCCCCGTAGCAAAATCAAGTCAAACATCGATGGGATGCCAAACGGCTTCAAAACTCAAAGAAAAGCTCATGGTTGGTCCTATCCACTGCTCAAGAAGCTTCACCTCAATTTTCAGGTCATTCCGACATCGTTTGACCAAGTTTCGACTCTTGACGGAAAATCGGCTACAAAGTCTTCGGCTTTCCCGAAAAATGGGAAACTTTGTGCTTTGATTTCGCGCGGGTTCTCGTCAAGATTTCTCCAAGAAAATCAAGTCAATAATTAAGGAAAAATGTCAAGAAAAATACAGAAGAAAAAAGGAACGAAAAAGACGAAAAACGGCCGAAAACGATGCTCGGCGACCAAACGGGCTAATGCCCTATGGTTGCCGGCGACCTTGGCCCAGGGTCGCCGGCGACCCTGGGTGTATGGTCGCCCGGCGACCCTGCAAATCCGGGTTGCCGGATTTTACACCAAATTACCCGTTTTTCGACCCTCTTCGCGTTTCGAGCATTCCTGCCTCTGTGATTTTCTGAAAATCCAATGTTTGATGCTTGAAAACGACTGATCTTCACCGACATCTCGGATCCGCCGTCAAAAGCATGAAATCATCATCGATCGCCTCAAGATCGCCAACCGGCTGACCAAGAAAGTATACTTTCTGTCCGACCGATCGTGAAATCGACAAGAGAGATGTCACCGGCCCACCAACATCAATCAATGTCTGAGATTGCACTGCAATCCGACATCAAACAATGCGTGGATCCACCTGTGATGATCGTAAGAAGAATCTCAAAAGGCGCAGCGCGGCCCGCGACTCTTCACATGCCTTGGCAACCACTTAATGTCGTTAATTGACCCGTTTATGACAACTTAATACGGTTATTAACTCATTATTTTGGACGGCCCAATTAGATTCAAGCATTTGGGAGTTACAAATCCAAGCAATCATGGCATTTAACCCATGAAACTCCCATCATCATGAAGCTTAAAGGGAATTAAATGCCCACTACCTTCATCGGCCAATCACAAGCCATGAAAAAGGAGTTACAAAATCAACTTGTAACTCCTCATCAATTCTCTCATCATGGCTATCAATGCTCATAATCACCTCATGGCTATCAAATGCCTATAAAAGGAGATCCATTTCCAAGAGAGAGACATCTGTCGACGGATCTATCGGCAAATCGATACACACATCGACTTGAAATTCTGCATTTCTCTCAAAGAAATCCAGACGAAGTCCTGCTGCTCTGCTGCAAGAAGCACCACAAGGTGATCAACGACCCATGGGGGGCCATCCCCCCAAGGTCCCCTCCTTCTCCAACATGGCCTAAACGCGGCTTTTCAGCCCGTTTACTTGGTTTTTCATTGGATATAGGATCTCCTCTTGGTCCTTGTCCTTTAAAAAACTGAGGTTAGGAGCCAAGCCGAAGAATCGAAGCATCAATTGTTCTCATTTGAAGGACGATGGCGAAGTCCATACATGACTTGCGACTGTCGATCTCAACGTATCCCCACAATCTCCTGAGAAGTTAGATCCCTTTTTCTTACTTTTCTATTGTAGTTTGTATTTCTTAAAGAGACAAAAAAGAAATCACAATTCTGGTCTTTCATATTTGGTGAGTTTTGTAAAATCGCCTTTCACGGCAAAATCATCTTTTCACGGCAAACAAATAAAAACGCCTTCTACGGCATTCTCAAAAAACAAACTTGTCTCTTTTCTTAATATTTATGCAATTTGAAAAGTTAGAAAAAAGGAGATATTCAGAACTGTGCGAACTACCGCGGGATTAAATTGATGAGCCATACGATGAAATTATGGGAGAGAGTTATTGAGAGAAGACTAAGAAGAACAACAAACATTTCAGATAATCAATTTCGTTTCATGCCTGGGAGATCAACCATGGAGGCTATCTTTCTCCTGAGGAGGTTAATGGAACAGTATAGAGAAGGCCAGAAAGATTTACATATGGTGTTTATTGACTTGGAGAAGGCCTATGACCGGGTTCCTAGGGAGATTCTATGGGGAGTACTGGAAAAGAAAAGAGTGTGTGTCGCATATATTGAGGCGATAAAGGATATGTATGATAGAGCCGTGACATCTATAAGGACTACTGGCGGAGAGACTAAGGAGTTTCCTATCACGATTGGTCTACACCAAGGCTCAGCGTTAAGCCCGTACTTATTTGCCCTAGTTATCGATGAGATTACAAGACATATTCAGGATGAGGTGCCGTGGTGTATGCTATTTGCAGATGACATTGTTTTAGTAGATGAGACGAGAGAAGGAGTAAATGCTAAGCTAGAAGTATGGCGGAAAACGTTAGAGACAAAAGGGTTTAGGCTAAGTCGATGCAAGACGGAATATATGGAGTGCAAGTTTAGCCAAAGTAGGACACTTGGTAACATAAAAGTAAGCTTAGGCACACAAAAGATTGTAGAGAAAGAAAACTTTAGGTACCTTGGATCGATGGTGCAACAGGATGGAGGGATTGATACTGATGTAAGTCACAGGATTCAGGCCGGGTGGACCAAATGGAGGAGTGCTTCGGGGGTCTTGTGTGATCGGAAAGTCCCCCTCAAGGTTAAAGGAAAGTATTATAAGGTGGCGGTAAGACCAGCATTGTTATATGGATCAGAGTGTTGGGCAGTAAAGCATAATCATGTTAAGAAGATGGAAGTTGCGGAGATGAGAATGCTAAGATGGATGTGCGGGATCACAAGGAGAGATAGGATTAGGAATGAGGAGATTGGGGGGAAAGTAGGAATAGCACCGATTGGAGATAAAATGAGAGAAAATCGACTAAGATGGTTTGGCCATGTTAGAAGGCGTCCAATGGAAGCACCTGTTAAAAGGTGTGAAGGCATAGAGATTGCCAGGAGTAGGAGAAGGAGAGGGAGACCCAAGAGAAGTTGGAAAGAAACTATTAAACATGACCTTGCCTACATGGATCTAACGGAGGACATTGCCCTAAACAGATTTGATTGGCGTCGTCAAATCCATATAGCCGACCCCACCTAGTGGGAAAAGGCTTGGTTTGGTTTGGTTTGGTTTGGTTTGAAAAGTTAGAAAAAAGGATTAATTTCCTTTCTATTTGTGAAGGTGAATCTCTGGATTATGACCATTCCAAATTCCAAGTAGAAAGTAAATTTGGCATACCCGTACAAAAAATGTTGATACCCACGATTTTCCCTCCTCCGCCGAGACCCAGGTCAGCCCCCGGGGTGTGGAAGGAGAGGACGGAAGATTCCCGAGGGTCCATCAAGTTGGCACACCCGGTGGGATCCGTTGACTTGAGAACGTGATGCTTTGATCCCTTGGCTCCTTTCTAGTTGGTGGCCTATGTTACATCTTGCATCTAAAAAAAAAACATTAGATGGGATTTCAATTGTTCTTTCTCACTTCAAAAAAAAAAAAAAAAAAATCTGATTTCTTTTCTTAGATTCAACTTTGAGAAATTCTGATCCTTCCCTCTTCGAACTTGATAGCTCACAGAAATGTTCGCAGCTATCGTTCATATCGGGGATTGGGCCACCTTTTCTCTTTGATGAGTCGAATTGGGATTTCAAAAAAAAAATTTCACTTCAAATTCTTTAATATCTCTCTTTCTCAAGATTCAACTTTGAGAAATTTTGATCCTCTCCTTTTTGAACTTGATAGCTTACAGAAATGTTCGCAGCTATCGTTCATATCGGGGATTGGGCCATCTTTCTCTTTGATGAGTCCAATTGGGATTTCAAAAAAAAAAATTATAATTTAAAAAAAAATCAGTTTTCTTTCTTTTGGGCTCAAAATTGAGAAATCTTGGTTCTTTCCCTTTCGGATTTAACGCTCGCAGAAATGTTGAGTTATGGTTCGGACTGGAACACCACTTGTTCTCTTTGATGAGTTCATTAGAAATCTTTCAAAAAAAAAAAAAAAAACACTAAGGTTGCATCAATTGCGCTCTTTGACTAAAGTGGATTCAAGAAAAGCCTTGTCCAGAGTGTAGAGACTGCTAGACTGTTCGAGGTAAGGGTCCTCCAAACGGGTTCATTAAGTAATCCTACCCTTACCTGGGGGCTAATCTATCTACTAAGGTTTCATAAGATCGAATTGGAAACCTATGTGCATTTTCCAAAAAAAAAAAAAAAAAAGAAAAAAAAAAGAAAGAAAAATTTTCCATCATTTTGAATTCAGAATTGAGAAATCTTGGTTCTTTCCCTTTCGGATTTAACGCTCGCAGAAATGTTGAGTTGTGGTTCGGATTGGAATACCATTTGCTCTCTTTGACGAATTTAATCTTGACCTTTCAAAAAAAAAAAAAAGAAAAAAAAAAACTTCCGTCAATACTGGATTCACATTTGAGAAATTCTGGTCCCTTTCTCTTTCGGATTTAACGCTCGTAGAAATGTTGAGTTGTGGTTCGGATTGGAATACCAGTTGCCCTCCTTTATGAACCCAAATTTGACCTTTTTTAAAAAAAAAATTCCCATCTCGTGTCCTTCCCAAGGATGCGATTTGTAACATTTGTGCCTAGCGGTGCTAGTACGCCCTTTCGGGTCTACTGTATTCGCGACCGACACATTTGTATCTCCGACCTTATATCATTTTACCTCGAGTGAGCCTTACTTCTCGGTAATTTGAATTAAGGTCTACAATTGCTTCTAGCAGTCACTGGAACGCTCACTCGGAGCCTACCATACTTGCATTTTAGAACAATTGTATCCTCTATGGCTTTTTGCCTTCTTCATCGTCCTTGGGTTGGGCCACGTCCCCTCAAGTGATTTGAAAAGACAAAACCATAGTTGTTCTCCATTTATGATCACCATATTCTTGTGATTACTAATAGATTTGGTCTTATTTCAGAAGTTTTCCAAAACTAACAATGGCAGCTTCATTAACCATCACTTTCAATGAGAACAAGTACCAGCTTATGCTTCAAGACAAGCAAAACAAGCATAAGCGCCCTGCCAGTTGCCGAAGCGTCATCTCCCTCGATAACTCTCCAAACACCGGGTCAACTTCAACTCCCCGGACCATCGTCTTCGGGTCGCTGGGACCATTCCCACTCCCCGCAGAAGACACTGTACCTGCCAAGAAGCAGAAAATCGCCCCGCAATGTGTCACTAACATGGCACCAAGGGCGAACAACAAGAAGCCTGAAGCCCGTGGCGCTCCCACGAAGCCTCAACCCACAAGAAACCAGGTTTACCTCAAAACCTGGTCCCCGAGATCTTCACCAAAGCAACGGAGGTCCCAAACATCTACAAAGCCAGCATACCTGGCCCCTCTCAAGGAGAATCGGTTCTACCCTCGCTCTTACATGAAAGAGGAGAAACCTACCCTCCACCCATAAAACAAACAAAATCATCATGAGCGGGCTTGCTCCTACAAGCCCAAAATCAAATCATGCATTGTTAGGCCTACGCAAAAACATGCTGAAGCCTGCACTCCTGCGAGTCGACCCTTCATCTCAACAGGGGCCGAGCTCGCAAAATTCAAATCTTCACTGCGATAGACAAAGGACCGCGTCCAGATTCTGTCCTTGCCAAGCTTCAAAGAAGACAAACTCGGCTGCTGCGCACAAGGGACTACATCCTTCATCGCCACAGCCCAGCCAGAGCTGACTGAAGCTCAAATTACTCGTCGTATACGTCGCTGTGTAGCATATTGACAAAAGGGACTTGAGAAACAAAGAACCCAGTGTTCTAATCTCTATGTCTCAAACAAATGGGTCGAAAAAGAAAGACCCGACCAATTTGTTGCTGTTCATATGGTTGGCAAAACCAGAAAACGCCAGAAGTCAGCAACCAAAATCAGTGTTAGATGTCCGGTGACTCGCAGCGTCTCCTGGACACGAACACATCTAGAAGAATCCTCCACTCCTCCAAGCCAAGGACACCGGAGTAACCACTCCTCAGATTCTTCATCCAGAAGAATGAGCCCCAGCTCAGTCACCAGGACGATTTCTTCGTTCGAATCCCGAGGGATGAACGTCTTGGCTACAAATTCTGAGCAGCCTCTACCGCATGATGATGTAACCGCACGCATCCAGCAGTTGGAGCAAGAACAACAGAGAATTGAGGCTCTGATGGAAAACCTTATTCTCACTCTATAGCGCCCACCACCTAACAACCAAACCCCTCCGAATCATGAAGATGACGAGGGCAATGCAGAAAACAATGAGTCGCACGCCCTTCTTAAAAAGGACGTGGACGATATCCTCGCAAAAGCAAAAGAAGAGGATACATTGAAGGAACGTGGGATCAAGCCACCCTACCCTCTATGGATGGACTCGGTTCTGTTCCCTGCAAAATTCAAACAACCTACTCTCCAGGCATATACGGGGAAAGGTTCGGCCAGACAGCATGTCATCCATTTCAAGATCCTGACGGGAGCCATTACGGATCAAGATGCCCTCAAGATTCGCCTCTTTGTAAGTACCCTAAAAGATACAGCCTTTCATTGGTACTCCACTCTGCCGGAGAACTCCATTCAGAACTGGGCTATGCTGGAGACACGCTTCCTGACCCACTTCCAAGGTGAGGACCATCATGTTACTATGGCTCAACTCTGCAGCTTAAAACAGGGAGATAATGAGTCAACATACAACTTCATTCACAAGTGGAAGGCAATGGCGTATAAATGCTCAAATGTATTGCCACAAGCGTCGCTAGTCGACATCTGCCGTAACAATATGAGAGAAAAAATTCGCTCCATGATCATCGGCAACAAATCAAAGAACCTGGGAGAACTTCTCGAAGCTTCCATGGTAGCTGAAATGGTGATCAAAGACCTCAACAGTCAGAAATCATCAAAGAAAGAGCCGACTGCTGTTACAACCTCAAAACCAAAGAAAAATGAGGTTCTCAATGTGCAGACTAAATCAGCTCCTCAGCAGCCAAAGAAACCTGAAAACAAAACTGCATGTAAAAAACCTGAACTCTCTGATGCCTTCAAAGAACGTGTAGAAAAGAAATATCCGTTCGATGAAGATGTTGAAGAAATCTTTAAGGCTCTATAGCAAATGGCAAACTCATTTTGCCAGAGCCCAAAAGACTGGGAGATGTTGGCAAAACCAATGATCCCCGATACTGTCCATACCATCAGATGATCTCACATCCTCTCAATCAATGCTTCGTTGTGAGAGAGAAGATCAATGAGATGTGGAAAAACGGAGTCATAACCTTTGATAAAAACTATGGCCCCGCCTCTGTCAACATGGTGTCATGTCGGCAAACTTCAAAGTCACCGAAGGAGAAGATCACTACTTCATTCAAGGTGACAAAAATGGCTCAAGCGTCCCAAGAATTGGTTCCCTATCCAACATCAGATGGACAACCTATATGGGTGCATCCCGATCTCCTAGATGATGAAAATTGGGAGATCGTCAAAACAGAGTCGACCGCTCAGCAGTGAAGGCAAGCCAAGAGACGACTCCGCAAGCTCAAACAGCAGCAGAAGTCTCAACCAAAACAAGAAGTCCTTGAAAAAGCAGAAACTTCTTCCACTGCTTCACTAGGGACGACAGAAGAATCTCTTCCCAAAACTTCAAAGGCGGTAAGAAAATTCACCCTTGATGATTTCATGCCACCTCTATACAAAAATGAAAATGTGCATGGGGCATTATACTCTTGCAACTCGGTAGTTGGATTCTCCATGAATGGATACGAGTCCGGTGATACTGCCAGTGATATCGATGAGTGGGAAGAATCCCTTGAAACAGGAGAATACCTCTCCGACGAGGAATGGATTCCCGAGTCTCATCTTATGCCAGTAATCTGGTATAACCCATTACAGCCACAAGGATCCTGGTCCGATGACGAAGAAGACCAGGACCCTGTTCAAGAAAATGCTGTCAATCCAGCACCAACCAATGTTCCGGTGGAACCCAACATGGGCAAACCACAAGGAGCAGATGATGAAGAAGATTTGGCTCCTATGCCTGATCTTGAGGAATATGCAAGAATCTTGCAACATCTTGCTATAGAGCAAGAGCAGGATCGCATTAATAATCTTCGTCATGATCTAGAACAAGAATTCTCAGAAAATCAACTGGAACTTTCTCCCTTAACTTCTGAAAATGGAGAAAACAATTGGATCGATGATCCTCTTACATCTGAGGATGAGTCCGATTCCCAACAGTCTGCACCGGGGGCATCTCCTGTCCGGATGACTTGCAATGCGATAGCTTAGGATGATAGTGCCTCTGAAGCTTCCGAAGATACGCACACCCCAACCGGTAATGTATCATCTAGAGCTACATCTTCTCAGGTGACTTCCACTGAGATATCATCCTCTCAGCCCTCGTCTCCTGAAGCTGTGACATCGGAACTCAACCCTCTCCCAATTGATCATCTTGAAGAAACTCTTGCCAATGAAATCTTCTTCATTGGAAGCCCAGTCGATTGCTCCCAGATGCCCGACCTCATAGACGATGTCTACACTAATACAGAAAGGTTGTCGGTTGCTGTTCCGGACTTGTTCTCGAAAATTGCTCCGTGCAACACAATTACTGAAGACACCAATGCTGTTACAGAGACATCTTCAGCAAAGGATCAACCCTTTGATCCTGAGAGTGATCTTCCAAAAGAAGACCCTTCTCTAGAAGCTCTTGAAGTTGGTAGAGGTACCCGTTCTGGCCGGGATTACCACAAAAATTACAACCAACCTTCTTCTTCTTATGTAAATCCTTCGGGAAATCAAGTTGTAAGCACCCCAAGTGGCAATAATAATGAAAATGCAGGCCCGAAGGAGGCTTTCAAGTACGACTTGATTGAGCACTTCAAACACATACCTCCACGTCTTCACATCCTTGACTTATTACGAATGTCTCCACAAACTCGTGATAGTCTCATTTCAGAATTACAAAGGCTGAATGCGGATGTCGATAAACACGCCCCACAAGTCCTACAAATTGAAATGGACTACAGGGTCAAAAAATCAAATACTCCCCCAAAGGGAGAAAAGAAGAAAACTGACGGATCAAACAATGAATGCCTCTCGGTACAAAAAGCAGCAAGTGCAACAATTGCCTTCGACAAGGATGACCTCCTGCTAGGCGAGACAAAGCACAACCGACCCTTGTACTTTTCGGGGGTACGTCAAAGAAATGCCAGTACACAGAGTTCAGATCGATCCAGGTTCTGCACTCAACCTTATTTCTACTTCGGCACTCGAAGAGCTGGGCATCCCACCTAGCAAGCCGAGTCACACATCTATATCCATCTTCGGATATGACGGCAGTGCTCAAAGGCCTATCGGCAAAATCAGGTTTAAATTGCAAATCGGTGATCTTATTTCTGAAGTCACTGTGTATGCAATAAGGACCCCTTCATGTTACAATATACTCCTTGGACGCCCCTGGATACATGAGAATGGTGTCGTCCCTTCAACTCTACATCAGTGCATCAAGTTCATTGGCAACTATGGCTTGATACATCCAGTGTTTGCAGACAAAAAGCCCTTCAAAGGCAGAGATGTCCATTTTGCAGATGCTCAAATGTATAAATATGGAAAAAAAAGAACAAGAGGAAGAAACAATTCACTTTGCTGACAACCTCCAGAAAGATAAAGGCAAGGCTCCTCAGCAATCACCGGCGGTAAACAAACCCTCCACCAAACTCGAAGTAAGCGGTCAAGCTCCCTTCGTCGTCTCCTTCAAATCTCCAAAGCCTTTGGTAATCACTACCAAAGTAAAGAAGACAAAACAAAAGGCTGGGGGCAAGTTCACTGTCTACTTTGTGTCTATTATGCATGACACAGACTCGGAGTCAGAGTCAGAAGATGACACAACATCAAGCCAAGCTGATACTCAGCGAGATCAGCCCCCTCTCAATCCATTGGAGACAGTTGCTGACATAGAAGACCCTACGTCGGCTTCGTTCGTTATTCCGACAACTTCGCCAAAAGAAAAAGCAATCTTCTTCCATAGATCGGGAGCATCTCCACTGAACTCTTTGCTTGAACCTTTCCAAAACGAAGGAATGGGCTACGACGCTCAAAATCCCTATATAATCCGATGGCACAAGCTATCATGAAGAAAATGGGCTACGACGCTCAAAATCCGACTGGTTTGGGAGGTGGCCGTGGTATTCTCGCACCATTGGAACCCACCCTGACCAAAAGTCAACCAGAAGATTGGAAAATCCACTTTCACAAAGGCAAGTCTTCATATGGGTTGGGGTATGATCCTACCGCTCCTATGAGATGTTGACACCAAAAAATGTCACTTTGCCTCTTCAACATCAAGAAAGCTGCATGAAGTCGCAACCTGCCATAAATAGGCAATGCAACTTCTCCAAAAAATCAAATCTTGTCAGAATCAAACAAAAACTACAAGATCCTTCAAGACAGCCAAGGGAGGAGTACACAAGGAGTTTCGGGCCATTTCAGAATCATTTGGCCTAACTTCGCTTCTCCGACAGCTAAATTGGCGCTCCCGGCGGTGACATCATCGGAGACGTCAAAACTTCGATCAGAGCCCACGGATGACTCCAGCATGTCTCAAAAGGGCTCCATGCCAAATTTCAAGTCAAACCGACAACGTTTGACCCTCCATCAATGCTCGAGCAGCAAAATCAAGCCTCCCGGAGGCGGGAACCACCGAAGCCTTCGCTCATCAAACCAAGTGCATGAGTGGCTTCAACATGCTTCCAAAAGGCTGCACGTCAAATTTCAGGTCATTCCGACAACGTTTGACCAGGTTTCGATGCTCCGAGAGAAAATCAAGCCTACCGGCAGCGGAGCAACCCGGGACCATGACATCCAAAATGGAGCCTATGGAACGTCTCAAAATGACTCCAATAGGTTCCCTGTCAAATTTCAGGTCAATCGGACATCGTTCGACCACATATCAAAGCTCGGCATTTTCCCCGCAGCAAAATCAAGTGAAGCATCGACGGGACCCCAAACGGCTTCAAAACTCAAACAAAAGCCTATGGTTGGTCTTATTTATTGCTCAGGAGGCTCCACCTCAAATTTCAGGTCATTCCGACATCGTTTGACCAGTTTCAGCTTCTGGCGGAAAATCAGCAGCTCTATGCAACAAAGTCTTCGGCTTTCCTGGAAAATTGGAAACTTTGCACTCTAAAAATGCAAGGATTCTCATCAGGTTTTCTACAGGGAAATCAAGCCAATAAATGAGAAGAAATGTCAGGAAAAATACAGAAGAAAATGGCGACGAAAAAGACCGCAAAATGGACCAAAAAAGGGGAAAAAAACCCCAGGGTCGCAGCCCGCGACCCTGGCCCAGGGTCGCCGGCGACCATGGAAGTCCGGGTCACCGGATTTTTCGCCGGTGACCCGTTTTTCCGTCCCTTTTCGCGTTTCGCACACATTGGCCCCTGTGGTTTCCTGAAAATTTGATTTTTAATGCTTGAAATTGACTCATATCCGACGACATCTCGGATCCGCCGTCAAAAGCATAAAATCATCAGTGATCGCTCCAAGATCGCCAACCGGTCGACCAAAAAAGTGCTCTTTCTGTCCGACCGATCGAGAAATCGACAAGACAGATGTCACCAGCCCGCTCTTAGCTATCAATGTCTGAAGTTACATGTTCATCCGATGTCGATCAGCATGAAGATCCATCGATGATCATCGCCAGAAGAATTCCAGAAGACACGGCACGGCCCGCGACTCTTCGACTGCTCGGCGACCAATTAATGTGGTTAATTGGCTAGCTTTATGGCAGTCATTAACTCATTCTATTGGACAGCCCAATCAGAAGCAAGCATTCGGGAGTTACAAATCAAGAGATTCATGGCATTCAAGCCATGAAACTCCTCCCATTATGGTAATTAAGGTGATTAAAAGCCCTTAATCTCCATCGGCCAATCAGATTCAAGGAAAAAGGAGTTACAAAATCAAGAAATAAATCTTGTAACTCCTCCCATTAAAGCCATTAAAGCCCATAAAAACTCTCCTAAATGGCTACCAAAAGCCTATAAATAGGAGAGCATTCCATTGAAATCGGGATCAGAAAAAAAAAGAGATCAGAGATCGAAAAGAATCCAGAGATCACTTCCCCGGACTTCGGAAAAAGCACCACAGATCCAGAAATCTGAGAGAAAGAAAAAGAGAGAAAACTCTGCTGAAGTTCTGCACCGGCCACCACTACAAGGTGACAAAAGTCCCTTGGGGGGCACTCCCCCCCAAGGTCCTTGCCTTCTCCCGCTGCCTCCAATGGCTTAGACGTGGCTTTTCAGCCCGTCTACTTAGCTTTTTATTGGACATAGGACCTTCTCTTGGTCTTTGTCCTCTAAAAATCTGAGGTTATAGCCAAGCCAAGCGAATCAAGAGCATCCTCTGTTCTCATCTGCATGGATGATGGCGAAGCCCATACATGGCTTGCGACCGTCAATCTGAACGAGTCCCCCACAACCTCCTGAGAAGTTAGATCCTCCTTTTTTTGCTTTTCATTGTAGTTTGTATTTTTCTAAAAGAGACAAAAATCACAACTCTTGTCTTTCATTATTGATGAGAATTGTAAATCGGCTATAAACGCCAAAATCGGCTATAAATGCCAAACAAAATCGCCTTTCACGGCAAACCAAGAAAATGTCTCTTTTCTTAAATATTTGTGCAATGGAAAACTTGAAAGAAATTGATTTCCTTTTTACTTGCGAAGGTTGATCTCCGGATTACCACTTGCAATTCCAAGTAAAATAGAAAATCTGGCACACCCACACAAAGAAATGTTGATGCACGCTTCAGCCCCCCGGGCGCGAAAGGGCCGGACCCGACGGACTCTCACGTCCGCCGACCCCGGTAGCACCCTCGGCATTGGAGCGCGTTCCATCAAGCTGGCACACCCGGTGGGACTCGTTCATTTGAGAACACGGTGCTCGGAAATGAAATAATGGCATATCATACTTTTTGCTCTATGCTTATACTTCTTTTCCGGATTCCTTGGCTACTTTCTAGCTAGTAGCCTATGTTGGATTTTGCATCCTAAAAAAAATAATGAGATGGGATTTTTTTTTTGGAAATTTCTATTTCTTTGAGATTGTTTCCACTCTTTCTCTTTTCAAAAAAAAAAATCAAAAAAAAAATTAGTTTTCTTAGTTTGAATTCAAAATTGAGAAACTTTGATCCTCTCCTATGGTTCGTGTGCTCACGGAAATCGTTGAGCCCGTCCGAAATGGGTTTTGGGCCATCGTTTCTCTTCGATGAGTTCATTAGAGATTTAAAAAAAAATCAGTTTTCTCATTTTGGATTCAAAATTGAGAAACTTTGATCCTTTCTCTTCTGGGCATGTGTGCTCGCGGAAATCGTTGAGCCCGTGTTCGGATCGAGGATTGGGCCATCGTTTCTCTTCGATGAGTCTGTCAAAAAAAAATTTAAATAAATAAATAAAAAGACATAGATCACTAAGGTTAAACCAATTGCGTTCTTTGATCACGATTGATTCAAGAAAAGCCTTGTCCAGAGTGTGGAGACAGCCTGACTGTTCTAGGCAAGGGTCCTCCAAACGGGTTCATTAAGTAATCCTACCCTTACCTGGGGGCAATTCTATCAATTGAGGTTTCATAAGACCGGGTTAGGAGGCCTATGTGTACTCTCTCGTCTTTAAATCTTAAAAAATTAAAAAAAAAATCAAAATAAAAAAAAAGATTTTCAAAAAAAAAATCTTAAACAAAAAAAAATCAAAAATAAAAAAAAATAAAAATAAAAAAAAAAGATTTTCAAAAAAAAAAATCTTAAAATAAAAAAAAAATCTTCAAAAAAAAATAAAAATAATCTTAAAAAAAATAATATTTTTTTAAAAAAAAAATAATAATAAAAATAAAAATAATAAAATAAAAAAAAATCATTTCAAAAAAAAAATCTTCAAAAATCGTCACTTTTGATTTCAGATCTGAGAAAGTTTGGTTTCTTCTTTTCTGAGCACTGGCGCTCGCGGAAATCGCCGAGACCGTGTTCAGATTGGAATACCATTTGCTCTCCTTGATGGAACCAATCTTGACATTTCAAAAAAAAAAAAAACTCGTCACTTTTGGATTCAGATTCGAGAAATTGTGGTCTCTTTCCTTCTAAGTACTGGCGCTCGCAGAAGTCGTTGAGCCCGTATTTGAATCGGAATGCCACCTGCTCTCTTTGACGAATCCATTTCTGACCTTTCAAAAAGAGAATCCCATCTCATGGATGCGATTTCCAACATTTGTGCCTAGCAATACTGGTACGCCCTTTTAGGGTCTACTGTATCTGTGACCGGCACATTTGTAACTCCTACCTTATATTCTTCTTATCTCGAGCAAGCTCCGCTTCTTGATAAGTCGAATTTAGGTATACAATTGCTTCTAGTAGTCATTGGAACGCTCATTTCGGGCCTACCATGCTTGCAACCAGAACAATTGTACCCTCTATTGCTTTTTGCCTTCTTCATGTCACTTGGGTCATGTCCCTTGAGCGATTTGAAAAGACAACCATAGAAATTCCCATTTATGATCATTATATTCTTGTGATTACTAATGGATGTGGTCTTGTTTCAGAAATTTTGAAACTAACAATGGCAGCTTCACTGATCATCACCTTCGATGAAAACAAGCACCAACTCATGCTTCAACAGAAGCAAAGCGCGCGCACTCATAAGCGCCCTGCCAGCTGCCGAAGCGTCAACTCCCTTGGCAACTCTCTGAACTCCGGGTCGACCTCGACTCCCCGGACTATCTTCTTTGGGACGCTGGGACCATTCCCACTTCCCGAAGAACAAACTGCGCCTGCCAAAAGGCAGAAGATCGCCTCTCAACGTGTCACTCCCGTGACACCAAAGGCGAGCGTCCAAAAGCCCGAAGCCCGCTGCACCCCCGCGAAGCCTCGACCCACAAACAACCAGGTCTATCCCAAGACTTGGTCTCCAAGACCTTCCCCAAAACAAAGAAGGTCTCAAACTTCCACCAAGCCAGCATACCTGGCCCCACTCAAGGAGAACCAGTTCTACCCTCTTGCCTACATGAAAGAGGAGAGACCCATCTCCAACCTGACTCCCAAGTCAACCCAGCATGAACCGGCTTGTTCCTACAGGCCCAAAATCAGATCATGCATCACCAGGCCTCTACAAGCACCTGCTAAGGCCTACACTCCTTCAGTTCGACCCTTCATCTCTACAGGGGCCGAACTCGAAAGGTTCAAAGCTTCGCCGCAACAGGCAAAGGACCGGGTCCGGATCCTGTCCTTGCCTAGCTACAAAGAAGACAGGCTCGGCTGCTGCGCCCGAGGGAGCACATCCTTCATCGTCAGAGCCCAGCCAGAGCTGACCAAAGCTCAAATCGCTCGTCGAGCACGCCGCCGTGCGTCATATCGACAAAAGAGACTAGAGAAGCAACGGACCCAGCCTCCTACACTTCAAGTCTCCCACAAATGGGTCGAAAAAGAAAGACCCGACCAAGTTGCTGCCGTCCATATGGTTGGAAAAACCAGAAGACGCCAAAAGTCAGCATCAAAAATCCATGTCCGACGTCCGGTGACCCGTAGCGTCACCAGGACACGAAGACATCCCGAAGAATCTCCTGCCCTTTCAAGCCATGGACGGGAGAGTAATCCTTCATCAAGCTCTTCATAAAAAGAATGAGCCTCAGCTCAGTCACCAGGACGGTTTCTTCGTTTGAATCCCGAGGGATGAACGTCTTGGTTACAAATTCTGAGCCACCACCTCAGAATGCACCTCAAGATGATGCTCTCACACGCATCCAGCAGTTGGAACAGGGCCAGCAGAGGATTGAAACTCTGATGGAAAACCTTCTCCTTGTTGTCCAAAATCAGGTGAACAATGAGCCTCCTCCGAATCATCGCAATGACGAGGAAAATCTTGAAGAAAATGAGTCACGCGCCCTTACCAATAAGGACGTAGACAGTATCCTCGCCAAAACAAAAGAAGAGGATATACTCAAAGAGCATGGAATCAAGCCACCATATCCTTTATGGATGGACTCGGTCCCGTTCCCCACAAAATTCAAACATCCTACTCTCCAAACATTTACGGGGAAAGGATCGGCCAGACAGCACGTCATCCACTTCAAGATTTTGACGGGAGCTATCGCGGATCAAGATGCACTCAAGATCCGCCTCTTTGCAAGTACCCTAAAAGATACGGCCTTCGATTGGTACTCCACTCTTCCGGAGAACTCCATCCAGAACTGGGCTATGCTGGAGACACGCTTCCTGACCCACTTCCAAGGTGAAGATCATCTTGTTACTATGGCTCAACTCTGCAGCCTAAAACAGGGAGAGAATGAGTCGACTTATGACTTCGTTCACAAGTGGAAAGCAATGGCGTACAAATGCTCAGATGTACTGCCACAAGCGTCGCTAGTCGACATCTGCCGTAACAACATGAGAGCCAGAATACGCTCCATGATCATCGGCAACAAATCAAAAAACCTGGGAGAACTCCTGGAAGCTTCTATGGAAGCTGAAACGGTGATTAAAGACCTCAACAGTCAGAAGTCATCAAGAAAAGAGCCAACCGCCATTGCAACCTCTAAACCAAAGAAGAAAGAGGTCCTCAATGTGTAAACCAAGTCAGCTCCTCAGCAACCAAAGAAAGCTGCAAACAAAACTGCAGGTAATAGGCCTGAACTCTCTGATGCCTTCAAGGAACGTGTAGAAAATAAATATCCGTTCGATGAAGACGTTGAAGAAATCTTTGAGGCTCTCCTAGCAAATGGCAAACTCATTTTGCCAGAGCCCAAAAGACCGGGAGACGTTGGCAAAACCAACGATCCTCGGTACTGTCCATACCACCAGATGGTCTCGCATCCTCTCAATCAATGCTTTGCTGTGAGAGAGAAGATAAACGAGATGTGGAAAAACGGAGTCATCACCTTTGACAAAAACTATGGGACTGCCTCCGTCAACATGGTGTCATGTGGACAAACACCAAAATCACTGAAGAAGAAGATCACTACTTCCTTCAAGGTGATAAAAAGAATTCAAACGTCCGAAGTGTTGGTTCCTTGCCCGACACCAGACGGACAACCCATATGGGTACATCTCGATCTCCTGGAAGATGAAAACTGGGAGATCGTAAAAACAAAGCCGACAGCTCAACAGCGAAGGCAGGCTAGGAAATATCTCCTCAGGCTCAAACGGTAAGAGAAGACCCAGCCAAAACAAGAAGTCCATGAAAAGGCAGAGGCCTCCTCTACCACTTCACACGGGGCAACAAAAACGTCCCTTCCAGAGACTTCAAAGGCGGTAAGAAACTTCACTCTCAGTGATTTCTTGCCACCTCAATTCAAAAAAGAAGCCATACAGGGGGCATCATACTCTTGCACTCGGTAGTTGGATTCTCCATTGATGGATACGAGTCCAGCGACACCGACGATGGATTCGAGCCCAACTACACCGGCGAGTGGGAGGAATCTCTTGAAACAGGAGAGTATCTCTCCGACGAAGAATGGGTTCCTGAAACTCACCTTATGCCAGTAATCTGGTATAACCCCTTGCAACCACAAGGATCCTGGTCTGATGATGAAGAAGACCAAGAGGCTGCACAAGAAGATGCTGTTAACCCAGCACCTGTCGTTGCTCCAGTGGAAATCAACTATGTTGAGCCACACGGAGAAGACGAAGAAGAGGATTTGGCTCCCATTCCTGATCTTGAAGAATATGCAAGGATTTTGCAGCGTCTCGCTCTAGAACAAGAGCAAGATCGCGTTAACGAGCCTCCTCGCAACCCAGAGCCTGAAGTCCCTGAAGATAATCAGGTACATCCACCCTTAACTCCTGAAAATGGAGAACATTGCTGGATAGACGATCCTCTTACATCCGAGGATGAGTCTGACTCCGAGCAGGCAACATCTCCTATCAGAGCTTCCTGTAATATAATATATCAGGACTATAGCTCTTCTGAAGCGTCGTCTGATGAGATTACCTATACTCCGACGACGCCTAGCAATGTATTCTCTAGAGCTATCTCGTCTCACGTGACTTTCACAGAGATGACACCCTCTCAGGTTTCTTCTCCTGAGACTGTGACTTCAGGATACACATTTTTCCCGACTGATCATCATGAAGAAAACCCAGATAATGATGCTTGGGATGATGAAATAGTCAACATAGAAGAAAAGCTGCTGGATGCTGTTCAGGACTTGCTCCCGGAAAATGCTCCGTGCAACACAATCACTGAGGATGGCAACTCTGCTGTAGATACATCCTCAGTGGATGAAAAACGACAACCTCTTGATCTTGAAGACAACCTTCCAAACGAAGGTCCTTCTCAAGAAGCTCTCGAAGTTGGTAGAGGCACCCGCTCTGGCCGGGACTACCATAAGAATTACAACCAATCTTCCTTTACTTATATAAATCCTTCGGGAAAAGATGTTGTAAGCGCCCCCAGTGGCAAAAACAATGAACATGCAGGCCCCAAGGAGGCTTTCAAGTATGACTTGGTTGAGCACTTCAAACACATACCTGCACGTCTTCACATCCTAGACTTATTGCGAATGTCTCCACGCACTCGTGATAATCTCATCTCAGAATTACAAAAACTGAATGAGGATGTCGACAAACATGCCCCATAAGTCCTCCAAATTGAAATGGACTACCGGGTCAAAAACTCAGAAACCTCCTTAAAAGGAGAAAAAGAGAAAAGCGAGGGATCATGCATCCAATGCCTCTCGGTTCAAAAGGCAGCCAGTGCAACCATCGCCTTCACTAAGGAAGACCTCCTACTTGGCGAAGCAAGGCACAACCGACCCCTGTACTTCACAAGGTACATCAAAGAAATGCCGATACATAGATGTTGACACCAAAAATGTCACTTTGCCTCTTTAACATCAAGAAAGCTGCATGAAGTCGCAACCTGCCATAAATAGGCGATGCAATTTCTCAAAAAAATCAAATCTTGTCAGAATCAAACAAAAACTGTAAGATCCTTCAAGATAGCCAAGAGAAGAGTACACATGAAGTTTCGGGCCATTTCAGAATCATTTGGCCTAACTTCGCTTCTCCGACAGCTAAAATGGCGCTCCCGGCGGCGACATCATCGGAGACGTCAAAACTTCGATCAGAGCCTACAGATGACTCCAGCATGTCCCAAAAGGGCTCCATGCCAAATTTCAAGTCAAACCGACAACGTTTGACCCTCCATCAATGCTCGAGCAGCAAAATCAAGCCTCCCGGCGGCGGGAACCACCGAAGCCTTCGCTCATCAAACCAAGTGCATGAGTGGCTTCAACATGCTTCCAAAAGGCTGCACGTCGAATTTCAGGTCATTCCGACAACGTTTGACCAGGTTTCGATGCTCCGAGAGAAAATCAAGCCTACCGGCGGCGGAGCAACCCGGGACCATGACATCCAAAACGGAGCCCATGGAACGTCTCAAAATGACTCCAATAGGCTCCCCGTAAAATTTCAGGTCAATCGGACATCGTTTGACCACATATCAAAGCTCGGCATTTTCCCCGCAGCAAAATCAAGTGAAGCATCGACGGGACCCCAAACGGCTTCAAAACTCAAACAAAAGCCTGTGGTTGGTCTTATTTATTGCTCAGGAGGCTTCACCTCAAATTTCAGGTCATTCCGACATCGTTTGACCAAGTTTCAGCTTCTGGCGGAAAATCAGCAGCTCTACGCGACAAAGTCTTCGGCTTTCCCGGAAAATTGGAAACTTTGCACTCTAAAAATGCAAGGATTCTCATCAGGTTTTCTACAGGGAAATCAAGCCCATAAATGAGAAGAAATGTCAGGAAAAATACAGAAGAAAACGGCGACGAAAAAGACCTCAAAACGACCGCAAAACGGGCTCCGAAGGGGAAAAATCCCCCAGGGTCGCAGGCCCCTGCGACCATGGAAGTCCGGGTCACCGGATTTTTCGCCGGTGACCCGTTTTTCCGTCTTTTTTCGCGTTTCGCGCACTTTGGCCCCTGTGGTTTCCTGAAAATGTGATTTTTAGTGCTTTAAATTGACTCATATCCGACGACATCTCGGATCCGCCGTCAAAAGCATAAAATCATCATTGATCGCTCCAAGATCGTCAACCGGCTGACCAAGAAAGTGCGCTTTCTGTCCGACCGATCGTGAAATCGACAAGACAGATGTCACCGGCCCGCTCTTAGCTATCAATGTCTGAAGTTACATGTTCATCCGATGTCGATCAGCATGTAGATCCATCGATGATCATCGCCAGAAGAATTCCAGAAGACACGGCACGGCCCGCGACTCTTCGACTGCTCGGCGACCAATTAATGTGGTTAATTGACTAGCTTTATTATAGTCATTAATTCATTTCTTTGGCCGGCCCAATCAGAAGCAAGCATTTGGGAGTTACAAGTCAATTGATTCATGGCATTTAAACCATGAAACTCCTCCCATTATGGTAATTAAGGTGATTAAAAGCCCTTAATCTCCATCGGCCAATCAGATTCAAGGAAAAAGGAGTTACAAAATCAAGAAATAAATCTTGTAACTCCTCCCATTAAAGCCATTAAGGCTCATAAACCCTCCTAAATGGCTACCAAAGGCCTATAAATAGGAGAGCATTCCATTGAAATTCAGATCAGAAAAAAGAGGAGAAAATCAGAGAAGATCAGAAAAAAAGATCAGAAAGAGATCTGAGAGAAAGAAAAAGAGAGAAAAACTCTGCTGAAGTTTTGCACCGGCCACCACTACAAGGTGACAAAAGTCCCTTGGGGGGTACCCCCCCCAAGGTCCTTGCCTTCTCCTGCTGCCTCCAATGGCTTAGACGTGGCTTTTCAGCCCGTCTACTTAGCTTTTTATTGGACATAGGACCTTCTCTTGGTCTTTGTCCTCTAAAAACCTGAGGTTATAGCCAAGCCAAGCGAATCAAGAGCATCCTCTGTTCTCATCTGCATGGATGATGGCGAAGCCCACACATGGCTTGCGACCGTCAATCTGAACGAGTCCCCCACAATCTCCTGAAAAGTTAGATCTTCCTTTTCTTGCTTTTCATTGTAATTTGTATTTTTCTAAAGAGACAAAAATCACAACTCTTGTCTTTCATTATTGATAAGAATTGTAAATCGGCTATAAACGCCAAAATCGGCTATAAATGCCAAACAAAATCGCCTTTCACGGCAAACCAAGAAAATGTCTCTTTTCTTAAATATTTGTGCAATGGAAAACTTGAAAGAAGTTGATTTCCTTTTTACTTTCGAAGGTTGATCTCCGGATTACCACTTGCAATTCCAAGTAAAATAGAAAATCTGGCACACCCACACAAAAAAAATGTTGATGCACGCTTCAGGGCCCGCCAGGGCGCGAAAGGGCCGGACCCGACGGACTCCCACGTTCCGCCGACCCCGGTAGCCGCCCCACGGCGCCTCGGAGCGCGTTCCATCAAGCTGGCACACCCGGTGGGACTCGTTCATTTGAGAACACGGTGCTTGGAAATGAAATATTTGCATATCATACTTTTTGCTCTATGCTTATACTTCTTTTCCGGATTCCTTGGCTACTTTCTAGCTGGTAGCCTATGTTGGATTTTGCATCCTAAAAAAACATGAGATGGGATTTTTTGGAAATTTCTACTTCTTTAAGTTTGTTTCCATTCTTTCTTTTTTTTAAAAAAAATTTGGTTTTCTTAGTTTGAATTCAAAATTGAGAAACTTTGATCCTATCCTATCGTTCTTTGGTGCTTGCAGAAATGTTGAGCCCGTTCGACTAAGATTTTGGACCATCGTTTCTCTTCGATGAGTTCATTAGAAATATCAAAAAAAAAATAAAAATAAAATAAAAATAAAATAATCAGTTTTCTTAGCTTGAATTCAAAATTGAGAAACTTTGATCCTATCCTATAGTTCTTTGGTGCTTGCAGAAATGTTGAGCC
The DNA here is from genome assembly GCA_028538565.1 of Umbellularia californica. Taxonomy (NCBI): domain Eukaryota; kingdom Viridiplantae; phylum Streptophyta; class Magnoliopsida; order Laurales; family Lauraceae; genus Umbellularia; species Umbellularia californica. The sequence goes on along the minus strand of JAPQWN010000005.1, from coordinate 32,316,623 downwards.
CGTTCGACTAAGGTTTTGGGCCATCGTTTCTCTTCGATGAGTTCATTAGAGATTTCAAAAAAAAAAAAAAATCAGTTTTCTTAGTTTGGATTCAAAATTGAGAAACCTTGATCCTATCCTATCGTTCTTTGGTGCTTGCAGAAATGTTGAGCCCGTTCGACTAAGGTTTTGGACCATCGTTTCTCTTCGATGAGTTCATTAGAGATTTCAAAAAAAAAAAAATAAAAAAAATAAAAAAAAATCAGTTTTCTTAGTTTGAATTCAAAATTGAGAAACTTTGATCCTGTCCTATCGTTCTTTGGTGCTTGCAGAAATGTTGAGCCCGTTCGACTAAGGTTTTGGGCCATCGTTTCTCTTCGATGAGTTCATTAGAGATTTCAAAAAAAAAAATAAAAAAAAAATCAGTTTTCTTAGTTTGGATTCAAAATTGAGAAACCTTGATCCTATCCTATCGTTCTTTAGTGCTTGCAGAAATGTTGAGCCCGTTCGACTAAGGTTTTGGACCATCGTTTCTCTTCGATGAGTTCATTAGAGATTTCAAAAATAAATAAATAAATAAATAAATCAGCTTTCTTAGTTTGGATTCAAAATTGAGAAACCTTGATCCTATCCTATCGTTCTTTGGTGCTTGCAGAAATGTTGAGCCCGTTCGACTAAGGTTTTGGGCCATCGTTTCTATTCGATGAGTCTATTTGGGATTTTTATAAAAAAAAAAGGACATAGACCACTAAGGTTAAACCAATTGCGTTCTTTGATCACGATTGATTCAAGAAAAGCCTTGTCCAGAGTGTGGAGACAGCTTGACTGTTCTAGGCAAGGGTCCTCCAAACGGGTTCATTAAGTAATCCTACCCTTACCTGGGGGCAATTCTATCAATTGAGGTTTCATAAGACCGGGTTAGGAGGCCTATGTGTACTCTCTCGTCTTAAAATCTTAAAAAAAATAAATAAATAAAAAACGATTTTCAAAAAAAAATCTTAAAAAAAAAAAAAACAAAAATTTTCAAAAAAAAATAAAATAAAAAAATAAATAAAAATATATATTTTTTTAAAAAAAATAATAAAAAAATAAAAATAATAAAATAAAAAAAAATCATTTCAAAAAAAAAAATCTCCAAAAACTCGTCACTTTTGGATTCAGATTCGAGAAATTGTGGTCTCTTCCCTTCTGAGTACTGGCGCTCGCGGAAATCGTTGAGCCCGTATTTGAATCGGAATGCCACCTGCTCTCTTTGACGAATCCATTTCTGACATTTCAAAACAAAGAATCCCATCTCATGGATGCGATCTCCAACATTTGTGCATAGCAGTACTGGTACGCCCTTTCAGGGTCTACTGTATCTGTGACCGGCACATTTGTAACTCCTACCTTATATTCTTCTTATCTCGAGCAAGCCCTGCTTCTCGATAAGTCGAATTTAGGTTTACAATTGCTTCTAGCAGTCACTGGAACGCTCATTCTGGGCTCACCATACTTGCTGTCAGAACAATTGTACCATCTATGGCTTTTTGCCCTCTTCATGTCGCTTGGGTCATATCCCTTGAGCGATTTGAAAAGACAACCATAGAAATTCCCATTTATGATCATTATATTCTTGTGATTACTAATGGATGTGGTCTTGTTTCAGAACTTTTTTCGAAACTAACAATGGCAGCCTTAACCATTATCTTCGATGAGAACAAGCACCAACTCATGCTTCAACAGAAGCAAACCGAGCGCACTTACAAGCGCCCTGCCAGCTGCCGAAGCGTCAACTCCCTCAGCAACTCTCTGAACTCCGGGTCGACCTCGACTCCCCAGACCATCGTCTTCGGGACACTGGGACCATTCCCACTTCCCGAAGAACAAACTGCGCCTGCCAAAAGGCAGAAGATCGCCTCTCAACGTGTCACTCCCGTGACACCAAAGGCGAGCGCCCAAAAGCCCGAAGCCCGCGGCACCCCCGCGAAGCCTCGACCCACAAACAACCAGGTCTATCCCAAGACTTGGTCTCCAAGACCTTCCCCAAAACAAAGAAGGTCTCAAACTTCCACCAAGCCAGCATACCTGGCCCCACTCAAGGAGAACCAGTTCTACCCTCTTGCCTACATGAAAGAGGAGAGACCCATCTCCAACTTGACTCCCAAGTCAACCCAGCATGAGCCGGCTTGTTCCTACAGGCCCAAAATCAGATCATGCATCACTAGGCCTCTACAAGCACCTGCCAGGGCCTACACCCCTTCAGTTCGACCCTTTATCTCTATAGGGGCCGAACTCGAAAGGTTTAAAGCTTCGCTGCAACAGGCAAAGGACCGGGTCCGCATCCTGTCCTTGCCCAACCACAAAGAAGACAAGCTCGGCTGCTGCGCCCGAGGGAGCACATCCTTCATCGTCAGAGCCCAGCCAGAGCTGACCAAAGCTCAAATCGCTCGTCGAGCACGCCGCCGTGCGTCATATCGACAAAAGAGACTAGAGAAGCAACGGACCCAGCCTCCTACACTTCAAGTCTCCCACAAATGGGTCGAAAAAGAAAGACCCGACCAAGTTGCTGCCGTCCATATGGTTGGAAAAACCAGAAGACGCCAAAGGTCAGCATCAAAAATCCATGTCCGACGTCCGGTGACCCGTAGCGTCACCAGGACACAAAGACATCCCGAAGAATCTCCTGCCCCTTCCAGCCAAGGACGGGAGAGTAATCCTTCATCAAGCTCTTCATCAAAAAGAATGAGCCCCAGCTCGGTCACCAGGACGATTTCTTCGTTCGAATCCCGAGGGATGAACGTCTTGGCTACAAGTTCTGAGCCGCCACCTGAGAATCCACCTCGAGATGATGCGCTCACACGCATCCAGCAGTTGGAACAAGGCCAGTAGAGGATTGAAACTCTGATGGAAAACCTTCTCCTTGTCGTCCAAAATCAGGTGAACAATGAGCCTCCTCCGAATCATGGCAATAACGAGGAAAATGGAGAAGAAAATGAGTCACGCGCCCTTACCAAAAAGGACGTAGACAGTATCCTCGCCAAAGCAAAAGAAGAGGATATACTCAAAGAGCATGGGATCAAGCCACCATATCCTTTATGGATGGACTCGGTCCCGTTCCCCACAAAATTCAAGCATCCTACTCTCCAAACATATACGGGGAAAGGGTCAGCCAGACAACACGTCATCCACTTCAAGATCTTGACGGGAGCTATCGCGGATCAAGATGCACTCAAGATTCGCCTCTTTGCAAGTACCCTAAAAGGTACGGCCTTCGATTGGTACTCCACTCTTCCGGAGAACTCCATTCAGAACTGGGCTATGCTGGAGACACGCTTCCTGACCCACTTCCAAGGTGAGGATCATCCTGTTACTATGGCTCAGCTCTGCAGCCTAAAACAGGGAGAGAATGAGTCAACTTATGACTTCATTCACAAGTGGAAAGCAATGGCGTACAAATGCTCAGATGTATTGCCACAAGCGTCGCTAGTCGACATCTGCCGAAACAACATGAGAGCTAAAATCCGCTCCATGATCATCGGCAATAAATCAAAGAACCTGGGGGAACTCCTCGAAGCTTCCATGGAAGCTGAAATGGTGATCGAAGACCTCAACAGTCAGAAGTCATCAAGAAAAGAGCCAACCGCCATTGCAACCTCTAAACCAAAGAAGAAAGAGGTCCTTAATGTGCAAACCAAGTCAGCTCCTCAGCAACCAAAAAAAGCTGAAAATAGAGCTGCAGGTAAGAGACCTGAACTCTCTGATGCCTTCAAAGAGCGAGTAGAAAAGAAATATCCGTTCGATGAAGACGTCGAAGAAATCTTTGAGGCTCTCCTAGCAAATGGCAAACTCATTTTGCCAGAGCCCAAAAGACCTGGAGACGTTGGCAAAACCAATGATCCTCGGTACTGTCCATACCACCAGATGGTCTCGCATCCTCTCAATCAATGCTTTGTTGTGAGAGAGAAGATAAACGAGATGTAGAAAAACGGAGTCATCACCTTTGACAAAAATTATGGCCCCGCCTCCGTCAACATGGTGTCACGTGGACAAACGCCAAAATCACCGAAGAAGAAGATCACTACTTCCTTCAAGGTGATAAATAGAATTCAAACGTCCGAAGTGTTGGTTCCTTACCCGACACCAGACGGACAACCCATATGGGTACATCCCGATCTCTTGGAAGATGAAAACTGGGAGATCGTAAAAACAAAGCCGACAGCTCAACAGCGAAGGCAAGCCAAGAAACATCTCCTCAAGCTCAAACGGCAAGAGAAGACCCAGCCAAAACAAGAAGTCCATGAAAAGGCAGAGACCTCCTATACCACTTCACTCGGGGCAGCAGAAACGTCCCTTCCAGAGACTTCAAAGGCGGTAAGAAACTTCACTCTCAGTGATTTCATGCCACCTCAATTCAAAAAAGAAGCCATGCAGGGGGCATCATACTCTTGCAACTCGGTAGTTGGATTCTCCATTGATGGATACGAGTCCAGCGACACCGACGATGGGTTCGAGCCCAACTACACCGATGAGTGGGAGGAATCTCTTGAAACAGGAGAATATCTCTCCGATGAAGAATGGGTTCCTGAAACTCACCTTATGCCAGTAATCTGGTATAACCCCTTGCAACCACAAGGATCCTGGTCTGATGATGAAGAAGACCAAGAGGCTGCACAAGAAGATGCTGTTAACCCAGCACCTGTCATTGCTCCAGTGGAAATCAACTATGTTGAGCCACACGGAGAAGACGAAAAAGAGGATCTGGCTCCCATGCCTGATCTTGAAGAATATGCAAGGATCTTGCAGCGTCTCGCTCTAGAACAAGAGCAAGACCGCGTCAACGAGATTCCTCACAATCCAGAGCCGGAAGTCCCTGAAGCCCATCAGGTACCTCCTCCCTCAACTCCTGAAAATAGAGAACATTGCTGGATTGACGATCCTCTTACATCCGAGGATGAGTCTGACTCCGAGCAGGCAACATCTTCTATCAGAGCTTCCTGTAATGTAATATATCAGGATTATAGCTCTTCTGAAGCGTCGTCTGATGAGATTACCTACACTCTGACGACGCCTAGCAATGTATCCTCTGGAGCTACCTCGCCTCACGTGACTTTCACAAAGATGACACCCTCTCAGGTTTCTTCTCCTGAGACTGTGACTTCAGGATACACATTCTTCCCGACTCATCATCATGAAGAAAACCCAACTTGGGGTGATGGATGGGTCAACGAAGAAGAAAAGCTGCTGGATGCTGTTCAGGACTTGCTCCCGGAAAATGCTCCGTGCAACACAATCACTGAGGATGGCAACTCTGCTGCAGATACATCCCCAGTAGATGAAAAACGACAGCCTCTTGATCCTGAAGACAATCTTCCAAACGAAGATCCTTCTCAAGAAGCTCTCGAAGTTGGTAGAGGCACCCGTTCGGGCCGGGACTACCGCAAAAATTACAACCAATCTTCCTTTACTTATGTAAATCCTTCGGGAAAAGATGTTGTAAGCGCCCCCAGTGGCAAAAACAATGAACATGCAGGCCCCAAGGAGGCTTTCAAGTATGACTTGGTTGAGCACTTCAAACACATACCTGCACGTCTTCACATCCTAGACTTATTGCGAATGTCTCCACGCACTCGTGATAATCTCATATCAGAATTACAAAAACTGAATGAGGATGTCGACAAACATGCCCCGCAAGTCCTCCAAATTGAAATGGACTACCGGGTCAAAAACTCTGAAACCTCCTTAAAAGAAGAAAAAGAGAAAAGCGAGGGATCATGCATCCAATGCCTCTCGGTTCAAAAGGCAGCCAGTGCAACCATCGCCTTCACTAAGGAAGACCTCCTACTTGGCGAAGCAAGGCACAACCGACCCCTGTACTTCACAGGGTACATCAAAGAAATGCCGATACATAGAGTTCAGATCGACCCAAGTTCTGCACTCAACCTTATCTCCACTTTGGCTCTTGAAGAGTTGGGCATCCCACCTGGCAAGCTAAGCCACACATCTGTATCTATCTTTGGATACGATGGGAGCACTCAAAGGCCTATCGGCAAAATCAGGTTCAAATTGCAAATCGGTGATCTTATCTCTGAGGTCACTGTGTATGCAATAAAAACCCCCTCATGCTACAACATCCTTCTCGGACGTCCTTGGATACACGAGAATGGTGTTGTTCCTTCAACTCTACATCAATGCATCAAGTTTGTCGGCGACGACGGCATGGTACATCGAGTCTTTGCGGACAGGAAACCCTTCAAAGGTAAAGAAGTCCACTTCGCAGACTCCCAAATGTATGAAGGCGAAAAAGAAGAAGAAGAGGAAATAGCACCCCCTGCTGAAAATCTCCAGAAAGATAAAGGCAAGGCTCCTCAAAAATCACCGGAAGAAAACAAACCCTCCGGCAAATTAGAAGAGAGTAGTCAATCTCCCTTCGTTATCTCCCTCAAGAATTCAAAACCTTTGGTCATCACGACTAAAGTGAAGAAGGCGAAACAAAAGTCTGGGGGCAAATTTGTTGTTTCTCTCGTGTCCATCATGCAAGACACAGACTCGGACTTAGAGCCAGAAGACGGTGCATCGTCAAGCCAAGCTGACACTCAGCAAGTTCAGCCTGCTCTCACTCCGATGGAGACACCTGCTGATGTAGAAGATCCTACGTCTGCTACCTTTGTTGTTCCGGCAACATCACCAAAGCAAAGGCCGATCTTCTTCCATAGATCGGACGCTTCTTCATCAAACTCCATGCTGGAACCTTTTCAAAATGAAGGTATGCCTCAGCTATCTCTATATAGTCCTGTGGCACAAGCAATTATGAAGAAAATGGGCTATGACGCTCAAAACCCAGTCGGTTTGGGAGAAAGACGCGGTATTCTCACGCCATTGGAGCCCGCCTTGACCAAAAGCCAGCTGGAAGATTGGAGACTCTACGGTCATGTAGAAAAGTCTTCATATGGGTTAGGATATGATCCTGATACTCCTCGGAGACAGTTGACACAAAAGCTTAAAAGTCGTTTTACCGACCAAGCCTCAACATCTCAAGTCCATGAAGACATCGATCTCCCTGGATATCTCTTTAAAGAGTTACCTGACAAAGATCCAGGAAGCTCATCCAATTGGTACGATTTCTCTGATGATGAAGAGGAATCGCCCGATGACACAGACGGGTGGCATCCTGACCCAGAAGAACCCTCGTCTCCAAAAGAAATACCAGACTCAACAGGCGATTGGGACTATCTCATAGCAAGCCTTGAGGAGATCACCAATCAAGAAAATCCATGGAAAGGAACAGAGCCTTGGTCTGGTAATGCAGTTGAAACTCCAGAAGGTTTCGTTGAGTTGGAAGCCTCCGAAAATATTGTGGAGGAACCACCTTCAAACCTTCCGACAGAAGATCCTGTTCAAAAGATAAACTTGGGAACACCAGATAACCCACGTCCTGTATTCATAAGCAAGAATATAAAGGATGATGAGTTACCCGAGTATATCGCTTTTCTTCGTGGGTTCGTTGATTGCTTTGCATGGTCCTATGCTGAAATGCCTGGTTTAGACCCCAAAGTAGCAGTCCACAAACTCAATCTTCAAGAAGACATCAAGCCTGTCAAACAAAGCCAAAGAAGATTCCGTCCAGATGTGATGGATAAAATTGAACAAGAAGTTCAAAAGCTCAAAAGCGTTGGCTTCATCCGTGAGGAACAACATCCAGAGTGGTTGGCCAATATTGTCCCCGTGACGAAGAAAACTGGGCAGATCAGAGTCTGTATTGACTATAGAGACTTGAATGGCGCTTGCCCTAAAGATGAATTCCCGCTCCCCATACCGGAGGTGATGATTGACAATACCTGCGGATTCGAGCGAATGACATTCATGGATGGCTTCTCTGGTTACAATCAGATAAAGATGCATCCCGAGGATGAAAAACACACTTCATTTCGGACTCCATTTGGCGTGTATTGCTACACTGTCATGCCATTTGGTCTGAAAAATGCTGGTGCCACATATCAGAGGGCTATGATGAAAATATTCCAAGATATGCAGCACAAGACGGTCGAATGTTACGTTGATGACCTCGCCGTCAAAAGCAGAAGAAAAGAAGACCATCTCAAAGATCTTCGGGAAGTCTTCCTCCGACTTCGCAAACACAAACTGCGGATGAATCCTCTAAAATGCTTCTTCGGCGTCTCGTCGGGTAAGTTTCTCGGATTCCTTGTTCGGAAAGCTGGAATAGAACTTGACCCCATAAAAGTCAAGGCTATTCTAGAAATGCCCTCTCCAAGAACCCTAAGGGAACTAAAAGGGCTTCAAGGGAGATTGGCCTACATCAGACGGTTCATCTCCAATCTTTCGGGGAAATGCCGTCCATTCTCTCGATTGATGAAAAAAGGTGTAGACTTTGTCTGGGATGCCGACTGCGAAGCCGCATTTCAAGATATCAAGTCATACCTGACCAAACCTCCAGTGTTAGCTGCCCCTGCCACTGGAAAACCATTCATCTTGTACACAAGAGCTCTTGATCATTCTGTAGGTGCTCTGCTTGCACAAGAGAATGGTGAGGGAAAAGAAGCTGCTCTATACTACCTCAGCCGCATGCTAGTAGGTGCAGAGCATCGCTACTCTCCAGTCGAAAAAGAATGCTTTGCAGTGATGTTCGCCGTACAAAAGCTACGTCACTACTTGCTTTCCAACACAGTCTACCTGGTCTCGAGGATCAACCTCTTGAAGGTCCTTGTCACGAAGGCCGGTTCTCTCAATGCCCGACTGGCAAAATGGTCCATCCTCTTGTCACAATTTGATATTAGGTATGTGCCACAAAAAGCAATCAAAGGCCAAGCTCTAGCAGATTTCCTCGTAGAGCATCCATTGCCTAAAGATTCACCACTCAGAGATGATCTCCCAGACGAACCTGTCTACAACGTGGAGACTTCCTCACCAAATGCCTCCTGGGACATGTACTTTGACGGTGCAACCAGGACAAATGAAAACAGAAAGCTGATCTCGGGAGTTGGCATCCTCTTTGTTAGCCCCGACAAATGCATGATTCCACACGCTTTCTCGCTACTGGAACCATGTACAAACAATGCAGCTGAATACCAAGCTCTGATCCTAGGATTGGAACTCGCCATCGAATCCGGTATCACTATGCTGGAAGTCTTTGGAGACTCTCAACTGATCGTCAACCAGATGAATCAGAAATATGAAGTCAGGAAGCCCGATCTGCTGCCTTATTACAACAAGGCACAATCGCTTCTGCAAAAGTTTGACATCTGCAACATCACCCACATTCGTAGAGGTGAAAATATCCGTGCAGATGCCCTGGCCGGACTTGCCGCATCAATGGCGATCCAGGAAGGGGAAAAAATGCAAATTACAGTGAATGAGAGAAGGATCCTCCCTCCTCTTAACACACACCAAGCAGTTGCTGAATGCCACCGAGTGGTTGGAAGTCGGATCTCTATCCTTCAACCTTCAATCGGCGACTGGAGGGATCCGTTCATTGATTACACTATGTTCGGAATCCTACCTGAAGATCCAAAAGAACGGGTAAGCATTCAAAGGCGAGCCCCAAACTTTCATTTGGATATCCCTTCAAAGATCCTTTATAGGAAATCCTTCAACGGAGTACTTCTACGCTGCTTGTCACAACAAGAGGCCGAAGAAACACTTAAAGAAGTTCATGCTGGTCTTTGTGGAGCCCATCAGGCAGGTCCTAAGCTCTATGATCAGATAAAAAGGTTAGGTTACTATTGGCCTACCATGGTTGCTGATGCAATGCAATTTGCCAAACGCTGCCAGCTATGCCAAGTTCACGGAGATTACATTCACATGCCTCCGGAATGGCTGCATCCTACATCAATCTCATGGCCTTTCGAAGCATGGGGCATGGACATCATAGGTCCTATCTCTCCCCCTTCAAGCAAAGGTCATCGCTTCATCTTCGCCGCTACGGATTATTTCTCCAAGTGGTCAGAAGCATTTGCGTTCAACGAAATGAAGACCTCATCAGTTCTTCAATTCCTACGCACCAACATCATTTGTCGTTTCGGCATACCCAAGAGATTCGTCCATGATAACGGACCACAATTCCGGGATCATCGATTCTACAGGTTTTGCGACAAATACAAAATCCAAAGCTGTCCTTCGACTCCATACAATCCGGCAGCAAACGGATTAGCAGAAGCCTTCAACAAGACACTCTGCAAAATCCTCAAGAAAATGGTCTCTAGTCACAAAAGAGACTGGAGCGATAAACTGTCTGAAGCTTTGTGGGCCTATCGAACCACCGTTCGAGGACCAACCCATAGCACACCATTCTCCTTGGTCTATGGATGCGAAGCTGTCGTGCCCCTAGAGGTACAAATTCCTTCTCTGAGGGTATCTCTACAAAATGACATGACTCAAGAAAGCAATGTCAAATTGCGACTCCATGAGCTGGACAATCTCGACGAGAGACGGCTCGAAGCTCGACAAAGCATTGAACTTTACCAAGCACGCATGGCAGGATCTTTTGACAAAAAGGTCCGGCAACGCGCCTACAAAAAGGGTGACTTGGTTCTTGCGGTAAAAAGACCAATGGTCTTCGCACACAAATCCAAAGGCAAATTTGAACCAAAATGGGAGGGACCCTACGTCATCGACAAAGTCTTCTCCAACGGCGCATATGCCCTCCTAAACATGGAAGGCGACAGATGTATGCTGCCTATCAACGGCAAGTTCTTGAAGCGGTACTACCCTTGAAGACTTACCCAACTGGGTAAGAGCAATGCCTGTATGGCCAAAACCTGTTCTCAGGTACTCGCTCGTCAAACCCACTCTCTTTAGAATTTTCATATCAAATGTCAAAATTTCTAGAGATTCAAAAACAATGCTTACTTTCATCGTTTCATTGTTCAAAAACAAAAAAAAAAAAAATCCAAGTTTAGGAGCCTCTCCCTGACTTGACCAAAACTTTCGATCCTTGAACCAAAATTCATGGTTTGAAACAAAAATCCGGATTCAGGGATTTCCACCCTAGTCCACCTTACCTTTTACCGCCAAATGGTTCTAGGTCAAAATTTACGACCCTCGTGTCTTTAAACAAAAAAAAATGGTTTTTCAAAAATCGTGGGGAAACGACATCAAAGTCAGTACCCGCAAAACAAAAATTTTGAAAAAAAGCAAGGATGCGACATTCCATCGATACTTGCACCCAAAATCGCAGGGAAGCGACATTTCGTCGATACTTGCAAAATCCAAAAACCGTGGAGAAGCAACAAACCAGTTGATATCCACAACCCAATTTCAAAAATCGTGGAGAAGCAACAAACCAGTTGATATCCACAACCCAAATTTCAAAGGTTCGAGAAAACCTAAAATCGTGGAGAAGCAACAAACCAGTTGATATCCACAACCCAATTTCAAAAATCGTGGAGATGCAACATACCAGTTGCTATCCACAACCAAAATTACAAATGGTTCGAGAAAACCTCAAATTTCAAAAATCGCGGAGAAACGACATCAAGTCAGTACCCGCAAAACCAAAAGTCTTGGGAAAAGCAGGGAAGCGACGCTTAGTCGATATTTGCACCCCAATTCGCGAGGAAGCGACATTCCATCGATACTTGCAAAACCTAACCCGCGAGGAAGTGACATTCCATCAATACTCGCAAAACCGAATGAGCAAGGAAGCGACATTCCATCGATACTTGCAAGACCATTCAGCGGGGAGGCGACATTTAGTCGATACCTGCATTTTGAAAACCAAAACTCGGCTATAAATGCCAAAATCCAGCTATGAATGCCAAAACAAAAATTTCCGGCTATAAATGCCAAAACCGGCTTTCATGCCAATAAAACAAAACTTGGTTTTCAAAAAAACTCGGCTACAAATGCCACACAAAAAAAAACCTGACTCTCATGTCAAAACCGGCTATAAATGCCACAAATTGGCTATCAATGCCACCAAACCGGCTATAAATGCCACCAATTGGCTATCAATGCCACCAAACTGGCTGTAAATGCCACAAAAATCCGGCTTTCATGCCAAATTCGTTTCCCCTACCAAAACGAACCATTTGACAAAAGATTTTCACAAAATGACAAAGCTTTTGATCAAATCCCATTTAGCAATTGCTTTCATCACAAAAAGATTTGAGTGAGCGTAGGGAACAAAAAAAAGGGTACCAAAAAAAAATACATGTGGTACCAAAGCAAAAAAAAAAAAAAATAGAAAGTGTTCACAAGCACTACAAAAAAAAAAAGAAAAGTACCAAAAAAAAAATACATGTGGTACCAAAGCAAAAAAAAAAAAAAATAGAAAGTGTTCACAAGCACTACAAAAAAAAAAAAAGAAAAGTACCAAAAAAAATACATGTGGTACCAAAAAAAAGAAAGTGTTCACAAGCACTAAAAAAAAAAAAGAGTACCAAAAAATATGGTACCAAAAAAAAGAAGAATGGTTTCTGCTATAAAAAATCAGGAGCTTAGCCAAAAATGGTCTCCAACCAAAGCTTCAGCTCCTCAAGCAAACTTTTGGCCTCAGCCGTCAGAGTTTCCAAGGCACGCTTCTTCAGGAACTTGCCATGAGATGCTGGCGAATGCCGTAACCCTTCTTTTACACCGGGAAGCTCTTCCCTAGCAGTTTGCCATCGTTCGTTTTCTAGAGTCCTCCTCTCGAGAACTTGACCGGCATCTGCAACCCTGCGGATCAGAGTACTCTCCCTGTCACGAGCCTCTGTTATAGCAGCCCACTTCGCATCGACTTGTGCCTTCAAATGCTCAAGACGTTTCCTGGCCTCCTCAACTTCCCTATCAAGGACGTTAAGGTCATGCCTCAATCCGATGATGGCTAGCTCTTCCTTGTTCTTCTCCCGAACTAACTGCTTCTTGCTTTGTGTAGCCTCATTCAGGTCAGACTTAGCCTTATCAGCAGGGTCCAAGAACATCTCCTTGAAGAATTGGTCGTCAGGGAAACCCATGGTCTCAAACCACTTGTCACCCAGTGCAATGATCCTATCAACGATCGCCCTGGCACCTGTGACATCCAGACCAACCTCTTCGGTGTCGGTCAGAATCTCCTGTACATGTGGGATCATGCCAAATCCTGCCTCCAAGTGTCCAGAAAGGAGAGTCTTGACCCAAGAACTCAAAACCCGAGCCAGCACCTTCTTCGCAAATTGAAGAGACGAACTGAATGAAGATTCAACCTTCTCCGCTGATCGGCTGCTCATGTCATGTCCCATTGGAAGAGTAACAAAAGAACTCTTTTCACTTGGAGCCACTGGAGAGGGAATCTCAACACGAGGCATCTCCTCAATCATATCAGAACTGGTCTCTACCTCCGGATCGACCTCTGGCATCCCTTGCTCTGGTTCTGAAGAAAGCGATGGACTCTCTTCTGTCACTTCAAAACCTGCAAATGAAACACAAAAAGGTATGAATATGATCCTGTTCAAAAAAAAATCATCAGGGTCATCACTACAAAGTACCTTCTTCGACGACTGGCGGAACACTCTCTTCCTCCATGAACTCATCAGAAGGATCATCGACATTTGCGTCCATTGATGGTTCAAAGTCATCGGAATCTTGTGGCGAGTCAGCTGACAAAAAAATGTTAGCAAATCAAGTCGCAGGCAAAAAAAAAAAAAAAAAAAAAAAAAAAAGAGAAAGCGAAAGAAGTTATACCAATTGGAGATTCCGGAGTCATTCCAGAGTCCCTCGGTTCGTCTTCAGATGCCATAACCGGCTCCATCACCGCCTCATCGGTTGGAACCTCAGGCATCGGCAAGTCTTCATCCTCTGCTAAAAAAAAAGAAGCAGCAGCAGGGTGAGAAAACAAATCAGAACATGGAAAGCCCCATGAAAGAAGTAGAAAAGGAAAAGGAGGAATCATACCTTCACCGATGGTCTCTTCTTCCCGAATCCTCTTCTCCGAAGGTTCGTCAGCTTCCCCTGGCACCTCCTCATTGACAGTGAGAGGGACTTCCACATTAGGAGAGTCATCGTCCCGCCCCGTGTGACGCTGACTCCTCCTCCTCTTCCTACCTCTACGGGTTCGCTTCCTAGAAGAACCCGCCCCACTATCAGAGTCAGGTTTCTCACTTGACTCCTCACTGGATGGTCTGCTTTCGCCAGTAGACTCCACGGAAGCTCGTCTCTGTGCCGCTTGCATCCAAGCGTCGAGCTCAGCTTCCTCCTGTTCTAGCTGCTCCAAAGCCTCATCAGGTACTTCCCGAACAGCTTCAGAACCAATGACGCCCTGGTCACCGAGAAAGCCTATCTTGTGCTTCTCTCCAGAAAGGAAGGCCCAAACTTCCTCTCGCCGGACGCCATCCGACTTCCCAATGCCTTTTCCAGAAGACAGCTTTACATCAAGCTCCTTCTTGGAAAGCCCCCAATATGCCAAAAAGCTCTCCGCGAACCACTTCGTGAAGCCGGCAGTTCGGAAAGTCGACAGCTCAGGATAAGAAATCGTGGCAGTAGTGTCTTCAGCACTATAGAAAGCCCATGCATTTCTGCCATCCTGCAAACCCCCAAAACGCTTCACCATACTCGAAGGCGCTCCAACAACGCCTTGAGAGAAGCCCAACTGAAGCGCAAAGCGAGAAGGTACATACGGCTGGATGTCGACGAAAAGATGTCTGCGGTACACCATCGTGCCGACCCGTATGCTGAAAAGCCACTCCTTCTCTGCATTGGTCAAAGAGTAATGCCTTCCCGACCCTGCTCTAGTAGAGTCTCGGGAGGCACCAAAATCAAAAGCCTTCTTCCGCAACTCCGGAGAAAGCTTAACTGAAGACTGCCCCATCTCGACGTCCCTGAACCGTCGGATCCTCATGCGGGCAAACAAAAGTGATTCAGATACGGCTTTTCCCTTAGCCAATCGAATCATCAGAGGATCATCATCCTGTGCAGCACCCAGCTGGTGGAAGCCAGGACAGTGGTATACAAACCACGAATAAAAGATATGGGCTGAAAATACCCTATTCATAGGGAGCCCAAGCCGAACCAAGAAAGCAGCAGCCTGCAGTTCGGTACACAGGTAGGAGTAAAGAGCGGGCACCAAAGCAAGCCGCTCTCCAAACGCCATCTGACAAGCCGGAAAAATACAATGCGGCCTGATGTGCGTCCCATCTCCACCAGCAAACACAGCCTCACCTAGCCAATAAGTGAGGTAAACAGCAAGATCTCTCCGCAGTGCAATGTCAGAATAAAGGGCATCTGTGCTCGCGAAGAAACCCTTCAACTCTTCCTGCATGGCCAAAGTCTTCTTCCTGTCTTCCCGGGTCATGCTATCAGGAGACTCTTTGCTGTCAAAGAAGTTGAAGAATGAAGAGCCATAACTCTTCCAACTGCTGGATCTGACTTTCGAGCCCTCCTTCAAAAAATCATAGAAGGCGACGAGCTGAAAGTATAGGAGCCTGAATTCCTCTGACTGCTCCTCAAGGACGCTGTCAATCGGCATGAACTCCTCGTAGAGTTTGCCAAGGATGGGCAATCCAGTAATAGCACTTAACTCCTTCAGAGAAAAACCAATCTCACCGTTCGTAACAACGAAGGTATTGGTCTGAGGGAGGAAAGACTCCAACATAGCCATGAAGGCATCATCGGAAAAAGTCACGGTCTCCCTAAAAGCGCGGACCGCGTCAAAAATCCCGGCTTCCTTCAAAACGGCGCCCCCAATCAACAAGGTGTGGTCAGTCCATGACTTCCAATCGGTGTCAACATTGAAACGGCCACGAAGTCGAAAAGGCTTCACCCAAGTACTGCCGTCACCGCTGAAAACGCCAAGGCCCACCGGTCTCAAATCGACCGACGGATAATCAGAGCCCTGGTAGCCGCTGGCTGGCATCAACATGTCCATATGGACAGGTGGCTTCTCCGCATATCCGGAGGGTCCACCAACAAAAACCCCGGTCTTGATCACACTGGTCCTCTTCACCCAGCTCGGAGGATCTTCCCTCTTAGAGCACGTGGGAGCAAGGCTCATGATCGAGATGGTACGATCAAAAGACGACCGGGTAGAAACAGTCTTCTCTTCACCATCTGCTGTGTAAGAGAACTGAAAACATCTCCTTTGGTATGTCAAGTCGTCAGGGACTGCATCTCCAAAGAAGAAGGTAGGCTTGGGTAAAACCCTCAGATCGTCCATAACCCAAGGACGGTTGCTTACCATGATCTTATAGAATTCCTCATTCTTGAGAGCGATCAATCGCTGTCTCATCTCATCGCGATTGAGGGAATCACACTCTTCCAAATTCTTCTCAACAAACTGGACCTTCTCTCAGGCTTGCTGAACGGCCACATTGGAAGATCTAGCAGATCGACGAGGTACGCTTGTAACAGGCTCTTTACCCTTGTTCGCTCTGGAGGAACCACCTGCAAAGGTTGGAAAAGAAAAAGATCGTCATCAAAATGACAGGATTTCGCTAAAAAAAAAAAAAAGGGGTCACTTTGTCCCACCAAAAATCTGGCGAAATTTTGGCATGACTCCGGGGCAATTCCGAAGAAAAGAGAAATACCCCGAAAGAAATAGAAAGTTTGAAGATGGGCTCAACATTGCTGCGGGCTCCGAAACTCCAAACTTTCGAAACCTCAAAATCTCCGCAAAATCAAGAAGGGCTCAACATCGCTGCGAGCTCCAAATTCCCAAATTTGCAAAGATTTTCAGGTATGCTATCATGCTCAATCTACAAAAAGTACATGCATGAACATCTAGATTTGCATAAAAACGCATTATCATGATGAGCTAAAAAAAAAAAAAAAAAGAAACTTTCTCAAAAAAAAAAGGGAGAAAGAAAAGAAAAAAAAAAAGAAACTTTCTCAAAAAAAAAGGGAGAAAGAAAAGAAAAAAAAAGAGAAACTTTCAAAAAAAAAAAAAAAAATAGGCCACGTGGCCGTACGGACCAGATCCGTACGGATCTGTCCGTACAGCCCACAAAAAAAAAAAAAAAAAAAGAGAAAAGAAGAAAAAAAACGTGTGAAAAAAAAAACAAAAGAAGAAATCACGTGAAAAAAAAAAGAAGAAGAATAGAAAGAAAAAAAAAAAACAAGAAGAAAGAAAAAAAAAGAGAAGAGAAATTTTTTTTTTTCATCCTACATAGAGTTTTCTTGAAAGAAAAAAGAGAGAAAACTTACTTGAAGCCATTGATGGAGAAGAAGAAGGAAAAAGCTTGAAGATCCTTGAAGAAGAAAAATTCTTGGCCTTGGAGCTCTCTTGAGATTGTTGCAAAAGAAAGCAATAAGAGCAAGAGATCCTACCTTCCTTTGCTTTTATAGGAGAGAGCAAATCAAAGAAGGAAACAAAGAAGAAAGGTAAGTGTTACTAATTAGTAACCTTACCAAAAGAGAAGGAATTAGAAAGATTCTTTCCCAAAAAGAAAGATGTCTTTGAGAGATTTCCTCCCAAAATCAATCAAATGAGAGATTCTCTCCAACAAAATAGGATATTGAAGATTCTTTCCCAAAAAGAAAGATACCTTGAGATATTCTCTCCCAAATTAAGGGAATATGAGAGATTCTCTCCCATAAAGATATTTTTAGATATTCTCTATCCAAATGAGATATCTTTAGATATTCTTTACAAAAATGGCCCCACATGAGATCTAAGCCATCCTAAAAAGCTTAAGGTCCCATGGGCTAGCCCATATGAGCCAGGTTTGACCACGTAGGCACTAAAAAAAAAAAAGAAAATGGGCTTTTAGTCAGAAAAAAATCCCTCTTACCAAGAGCATACAATAATGGTTCCATGCCTCTTTTGAGTTGATTGAACCATACAAAAAAATTCCAAGCCCCATGAGCTTCCAAAAATCAAACCATCCAGCCTCATATACCAAGTTGAGCCAAAATCTTGAAATTGACATTCCACAAAAATCCAAACCACTCCAATGGACCCACACAGTCCCAAAGAGTGACCAAAAACCAAATCCTGGTCCCCTAACTTGCCACATACAGCTTGTTAGGTCACAAGACCAAAACCAAAAACCAAATCATGATCCCCTAACTTGCCACATACAGCTTGTTGGGTCACAAGGTCAAAACCAAAACCCGACCCCCTAACCTGCCACATACAGCTTGTTAGGTCACAAGGTCAAAAACAAAAACCCAAATCCACATCCCTGATGTCATCTTCAAAACTTTGCCTCGAGATGGTATTTGATTCCTTTCACTACCATAAAATTCCCCTGGAAGCTCAAAGGCTACTCTACCAAAGGAAAGATTGCTCAAAGACTCTTGGTCAAGACACAAGCACTCCTTCAAAAATCTCTTCGAGGCACATCGACTACAAAAGTCAAACAACTCGTCGCTGTACCTCGAGGGGGCATTTGTTGACACCAAAAATGTCACTTTGCCTCTTCAACATCAAGAAAGCTGCATGAAGTCGCAACCTGCCATAAATAGGCAATGCAATTTCTCAAAAAAATCAAATCTTGTCAGAATCAAACAAAAACTGCAAGATCCTTCAAGATAGCCAAGAGAAGAGTACACATGAAGTTTCGGGCCATTTCAGAATCATTTGGCCTAACTTCGCTTCTCCGACAGCTAAAATGGCACTCCCGGCGGCGACATCATCGGAGACGTCAAAACTTCGATCAGAGCCTACAGATGACTCCAGCATGTCCCAAAAGGGCTCCATGCCAAATTTCAAGTCAAACCGACAACGTTTGACCCTCCATCAATGCTCGAGCAGCAAAATCAAGCCTCCCGGCGGTGGGAACCACCGAAGCCTTCGCTTATCAAACCAAGTGCATGAGTGGCTTCAACATGCTTCCAAAAGGCTGCACGTCGAATTTCAGGTCATTCCGACAACGTTTGACCAGGCTTCGATGCTCCGAGAGAAAATCAAGCCTACCGGCGGCGGAGCAACCCGGGACCATGACATCCAAAACGGAGCCCATGGAACGTCTCAAAATGACTCCAATAGGCTCCCCGTCAAATTTCAGGTCAATCGGACATCGTTTGACCACATATCAAAGCTCGGCATTTTCCCCGCAGCAAAATCAAGTGAAGCATCGACGGGACCCCAAACGGCTTCAAAACTCAAACAAAAGCCTGTGGTTGGTCTTATTTATTGCTCAGGAGGCTTCACCTCAAATTTCAAGTCATTCCGACATCGTTTGACCAAGTTTCAGCTTCTGGCGGAAAATCAGCAGCTCTACGCGACAAAGTCTTCGGCTTTCCCGGAAAATTGGAAACTTTGCACTCTAAAAATGCAAGGATTCTCATCAGGTTTTCTACAGGGAAATCAAGCCCATAAATGAGAAGAAATGTCAGGAAAAATACAGAAGAAAACGGCGACGAAAAAGACCTCAAAACGACCGCAAAACGGGCTCCGAAGGGGAAAAATCCCCCAGGGTCGCAGGCCCCTGCGACCATGGAAGTCCGGGTCACCGGATTTTTCGCCGGTGACCCGTTTTTTCCGTCTTTTTTCGCGTTTCGCGCACTTTGGCCCCTGTGGTTTCCTGAAAATGTGATTTTTAGTGCTTTAAATTGACTCATATCCGACGACATCTCGGATCCGCCGTCAAAAGCATAAAATCATCATTGATCGCTCCAAGATCGTCAACCGGCTGACCAAGAAAGTGCGCTTTCTGTCCGACCGATCGTGAAATCGACAAGACAGATTTCACCGGCCCGCTCTTAGCTATCAATGTCTGAAGTTACATGTTCATCCGATGTCGATCAGCATGTAGATCCATCGATGATCATCGCCAGAAGAATTCCAGAAGACACGGCACGGCCCGCGACTCTTCGACTGCTCGGCGACCAATTAATGTGGTTAATTGACTAGCTTTATTATAGTCATTGATTCATTTCTTTGGACGGCCCAATCAGAAGCAAGCATTTGGGAGTTACAAGTCAATTGATTCATGGCATTTAAACCATGAAACTCCTCCCATTATGGTAATTAAGGTGATTAAAAGCCCTTAATCTCCATCGGCCAATCAGATTCAAGGAAAAAGGAGTTACAAAATCAAGAAATAAATCTTGTAACTCCTCCCATTAAAGCCATTAAGGCTCATAAACCCTCCTAAATGGCTACCAAAGGCCTATAAATAGGAGAGCATTCCATTGAAATTCAGATCAGAAAAAAGAGGAGAAAATCAGAGAAGATCAGAAAAAAAGATCAGAAAGAGATCTGAGAGAAAGAAAAAGAGAGAAAAACTCTGCTGAAGTTCTGCACCGGCCACCACTACAAGGTGACAAAAGTCCCTTGGGGGGTACCCCCCCCCAAGGTCCTTGCCTTCTCCTGCTGCCTCCAATGGCTTAGACGTGGCTTTTCAGCCCGTCTACTTAGCTTTTTATTGGACATAGGACCTTCTCTTGGTCTTTGTCCTCTAAAAACCTGAGGTTATAGCCAAGCCAAGCGAATCAAGAGCATCCTCTGTTCTCATCTGCATGGATGATGGCGAAGCCCACACATGGCTTGCGACCGTCAATCTGAACGAGTCCCCCACAATCTCCTGAAAAGTTAGATCTTCCTTTTCTTGCTTTTCATTGTAATTTGTATTTTTCTAAAGAGACAAAAATCACAACTCTTGTCTTTCATTATTGATAAAAATTGTAAATCGGCTATAAACGCCAAAATCGGCTATAAATGCCAAACAAAATCGCCTTTCACGGCAAACCAAGAAAATGTCTCTTTTCTTAAATATTTGTGCAATGGAAAACTTGAAAGAAGTTGATTTCCTTTTTACTTGCGAAGGTTGATCTCCGGATTACCACTTGCAATTCCAAGTAAAATAGAAAATCTGGCACACCCACACAAAAAAAATGTTGATGCACGCTTCAGGGCCCGCCAGGGCGCGAAAGGGCCGGACCCGACGGACTCCCACGTTCCGCCGACCCCTGTAGCCGCCCCACGGCGCCTCGGAGCGCGTTCCATCAATAGAGTTCAGATTGACCCAGGTTCTGCACTCAACCTTATCTCCACTTCGGCTCTTGAAGAGTTGGGCATCCCACCCAGCAAGCTAAGCCACACATCTGTATCTATCTTTGGATACGATGTGAGCGCTCAAAGGCCTATCGGCAAAATCAGGTTCAAATTGCAAATCGGTGATCTTATCTCTGAGGTCACGTGTATGCAATAAAAACCCCCTCATGCTACAACATCCTTCTCGGACGTCCTTGGATACACGAGAACGGTGTTGTCCCTTCAACTCTACATCAATGCATCAAGTTCGTCGGCGACGACGGCATGGTACATCGAGTTTTTGCGGACAGAAAACCCTTCAAAGGTAAAGAAGTCCACTTCGCAGACTCCCAGATGTATGAAGGAGAAAAAGAAGAAGAGGAAATAGCACCCCCTGGTGAAAATCTCCAGAAAGATAAAGGCAAGGCTCCTCAAAAATCACCGGAAGAAAACAAACCCTCCGGCAAATTAGAAGAGAGTAGTCAATCTCCCTTCGTCATCTCCCTCAAATCTTCAAAACCTTTGGTCATCACAACCAGAGTGAAGAAGGCAAAGCAAAAGCCTGGGGGCAAATTTGTTGTTTCTCTCGTGTCTATCATGCAAGACACAGACTCGGACTCAGAGCCAGAAGACGATGCATCGTCAAGCCAAGCTGACACTTAGGAAGTTCAGCCTGCTCTCACTCCGACGGAGACACCTGCTGATGTAGAAGATCCTACGTCTGCTACCTTTGTTGTTCCGGCAACATCACCAAAGCAAAGACCAATCTTCTTTCATAGATCGGATACTTCTTCATCAAGTTCCTTGCTTGAACCTTTCCAAAACGAAGGTATGCCTCAACTATCTCTATATAGTCCTGTGGCACAAGCTATCATGAAGAAAATGGGCTTTGACGCTCAGAACCCAGTCGGTTTGGGAGAAGGTCGCGGTATTCTCACGCCATTGGGGCCCGCCTTGACCAAAAGCCAGTTGGAAGATTGGAGACTCTACGGATATGTAGAAAAGTCTTCACATGGGTTAGGGTATGATCCTGACACTCCCCTGAGACAGTTGACACAAAGGCTTAAAAGTCGATTTACCGACCAAGCCTCAACATCTCAAATCCATAAAGACATCAATCTCCCTGGATATCTCTTTAAAGAGTTACCTGATAAAGATCCAGGAAGCTCATCCAATTGGTACGATTTCTCTGATGATGAAGAGGAATCGCCCGATGACACAGACGGGTGGCATCCTGACCCAGAAGAACCCTCGCCGCCAAAAGAAATACCAGACTCAACAGGCGATTGGGACTATCTCATAGCAAGCCTTGAGGAGATCACCAATCAAGAAAATCCATGGAAAGGAACAGAGCCTTGGTCTGGTAATGCAGTCGAAACCCCAGAAGGTTTCGTTGAGTTGGAAGCCTCCGAAAATATTGTGGAGGAACCACCTTCGAACCTTCCGACAGAAAATCCTGTTCAAAAGATAAACTTGGGAACACCTGATAACCCACGTCCTGTATTCATAAGCAAGAATATAAAGGATGATGAGTTACCCGAGTATATCGCTTTTCTTCGTGAGTTCGTTGATTGCTTTGCATGGTCCTACGCTGAAATGTCTGGTTTAGACCCCAAAGTAGCAGTCCACAAACTCAATCTTCAAGAAGACATCAAGCCTGTCAAACAAGGCCAAAGAAGATTCCGTCCAGATGTGATGGATAAAATTGAACAAGAAGTTCAAAAACTCAAAAGCGTTGGCTTCATCCATGAGGAACAACATCCAGAGTGGTTGGCCAACATTGTCCCCGTGACAAAGAAAAATGGGCAGATCAGAGTCTGTATTGACTATAGAGACTTGAATGGCGCTTGCCCTAAAGATGAATTTCCACTCCCCATACCGGAGGTGATGATTGACAATACCTGCGGATTCGAGCGAATGACATTCATGGATGGCTTCTCTGGTTACAATCAGATAAAGATGCATCCTGAAGATGAAAAACACACTTCATTTCAGACTCCATTTGGCGTGTATTGCTACACTGTCATGCCATTTGGTCTGAAAAATGCTGGTGCCACATATCAGAGGGCTATGATGAAAATATTCCAAGATATGCAGTACAAGACGGTCGAATGTTACGTTGATGACCTCGCCGTCAAAAGCAGAAGAAAAGAAGACCATCTCAAAGATCTTCGGGAAGTCTTCCTCCGACTCCGCAAACACAAACTGCGGATGAATCCTCTAAAATGCTTCTTCGGCTTCTCGTCGGGTAAGTTTCTCGGATTCCTTGTTCGGAAAGCTGGAATAGAACTTGACCCCATAAAAGTCAAGGCTATTCTAGAAATGCGCTCTCCAAGAACCTTGAGAGAATTAAAAGGGCTCCAAGGGAGATTGGCCTACATCAGACGGTTCATCTCCAATCTTTCGGGGAAATACCGTCCATTCTCTCGATTGATGAAAAAGGGTGTAGACTTTGTCTGGGATGCCGACTGTGAAGCCGCATTTCAAGATATCAAGTCATACCTGACCAAACCTCCAGTGTTAGCTACCCCTGCCACTGGAAAACCATTCATCTTGTACACAAGAGCTCTTGATCATTCTGTAGGCGCTCTGCTTGCACAAGAGAATGGTGAGGGAAAGGAAGCTGCTCTATATTACCTCAGCCGCATGCTAGTAGGTGCAGAACATCGTTACTCTCCAGTCGAAAAAGAATGCCTTGCAGTGATGTTCGCCGTACAAAAGCTACATCACTCTTGCTTTCCAACACAGTCTACCTCGTCTCAAGGATCAACCTCGTCACGACCCCAAACCCGGGGTCCGTGAAGTAATAATTATGTTTCTCCCAAGATCCGCGTGAGTGAGGATTACAAATTCCAACACCTCTGAATATTTAGCGGAAGCTTTCGTGGTGTTGCGACTCGGAGTCCGTGGCCATTGGATTCCGCACCGCACTCAACCCAAGCATATAATCATCTTATCATTGATCCATCTCAGACTGGAATAAACTGTCAGAATAAAAGTACAGAGCTGACAGTAACAGGGTATTGCATTCCCATATATGTTCAAGTTACAATTAGCAATGTATATTAATTACAATCCCAAGAAAAAGGCTAATAGAAGCCATACAAAAACAAGCTAATGATCACTACCCCATATGTGGCGTAAAACCGATGTCAAGCTCAATGTCTACATGACATAGCCGACAAACAACCTGAAAACTCACGGCTCCACAGCCAACACGTGCACTCGTCTCGGGTGAAGAAGTCTGGACCTGAGTACCAAAGTAGTGGGTCAGACACGACGGTTTGGCAAGTGGGTGAAAAGATGTAACAATATACTGAACGACAAAACATGCAATAAATCATGCTGTCTGATCAAAATGTACACAATTGAGAATGTATAGGAAATCATGCATATCTGACAAAATCATGTATTCATATAAAACGGGTATGAAACATAAATATTTGACAAAACATGTATTCATTTAAAGCATGTATAAAAACATGAACATTTATTAAGAAAAGACGTGATCAATGTAAAGCAGTACGGGTATCAAGGATCAGGAACTATCAAGATGGCAACCACACAAAGCTAAATCCTCTATCACCGAAGTAACTAGAGTATCGGGCGTTGACCTCGGTCACCGAAGTGAGGAGGTGCAACAAAATTTACATATGCATATACAATAATACGGGACGGGACCACGGTGGCAAACCGGGTGTCGGGAATCACGGTAGCGAACCGGATATCGGGAACCACGGGAGCGAGCCGGGTATCGGGGCGGGACCACGGTTAATAAACCGGGTATCGGGATCCAAGCTGCAGCTGGCGGGACAAGTGGGGAATCTCCAAGTCAATGGATCAGACTGACAAGGTCATCCAAGCTTAGTGGTGCCGACTCATAGGTTATATGCAAGTAAACCAAACAAATACATATATGCATGTTCTCTTTTGGCTCATGGGCTCGCACTACAAAGCTCTGGCCCCATATTGCCTCAAAGTTTTATTCTCAAAATAATAATCATTTTGGTTCATGGGCTCGCACTACAAAGCTCTGGCCCCATCTTACCTCAAGGTTTTGGCTCATGGGTCATATACAAGAAATCAAATCAGATAAATACATATGACGGGACGGGGTGCTCATAAGCAGAAAAGCATATCTATATCGGTCGGGCATGTACGGGCTAACAACAATGCTAAAAACATGAATTTCAGTACTGTCGGGCAAGTCTAGTCATAAAACACGAGATTTAAAGTGTACGAGTGAAATTCAAGTCGAAATAAGGCATGAATGGATTTCTATACTTTTTCCCGGGCCAAACGCCGAGGGTCCTGGATTTAATCGATGTGAATAGGGTCCCGTATGTCTAGTTTGACATATACTTGGTACTCCATGAGAATTAAGGACATCTCGGATCCCTATGCACATTGACAAGTCTAAGGATCCTCGACGAATCTTCATAATGGGGTTTCTCTTCATCCGGACTCCATACATCACTTTACGGTTCTCCTGACACAACAGGACTCCCAACGAACCTCCCACAAACATATAAATGTTTTACTTCAGCTCCAAGCATGTCCTCAGTGAAACAACACCCATCGCTCGAGCGGACATCACAGTTCGCTCGAGCGGATGAGTCTCTGGAATGGTTACTGGGAGGGTTCGCTCGAGCGTACGCAGGGTTCGCACGAGCGGACAGCTCTCTGGAATCACACGATCCCTCTTCTGGGCAGTTCGCTCGAGCGAAGTATCAGGTTCGCTCAAGCGAACTGTCCAGAACTGGGTTCGGGACAGCTCTGTTCTTCTTTTCTTCTCTTCTCATTTCAACTCCCTTGAGCCCCATTTCTTCACATCAATGGGAGATTCAAATCTCTACCCAACCTACTACAATCTCCATCAAAACTCCTCACAACCTCCACAAGTAATTCATCCATTCATCTCCATTCGCTTTCCCACATTCACTCACAAAGAAGAGACAATGACCACAACCACTTGGATTCATTAAAGCCTTAGACAAGAGATAAAAACAAAAGCTATAAATCACATTTTAAGGCAATACATGGGCTAATCAACCCTTTTCATGAGCATCTAATCACATTAAAAACAAGTAAGCAAAACATTGATGGAATGACAAAACCAATCATGTTCGTCTTGAAAATCATTCAAAACTTCCAAGAAATCCTTTCACAAAATGAACCCAACCTCTTCATCCCATTCACATTCAACCATAAGAAATCCATAATGTGAAATCGATTAGGACTTATACATTCAAGATGTCATTTTCAATCGTGGCGAACCACTCAAGTACATTTCAAATCGACTTAAAAAAGAGCATATAACTTCTCTAACATGGAATGGAATAGTGTATGTGATTCAATGGCCTACCAAGGGGAGTCTCAATGCATCCTTGATATCTAAAGGTTGATTTATAATAATGAGTTTGGCACCAATGAAAATCCACAATACTTAAGATTATAAAGTATGCTTTAAGACTCATAGGAATTCTTGGGTAAAATCCCATGTCAAAACTTTCTTTCATGTTTCCATTCAATTGGTACAAATATTCACTTTCATTACCAATCCTTGATCACTAAGATAAGTATACCATTGGATTCCTCGCTTCAAGAGCTTTCCAACGGTATATAGAACGTCCAATTCCGACATGGGGATAAAAAGTTATGGGCGTTTCAAAGTGGCCCAAAAATCAGCCCAGAAATCAGCCCAGGTCCGCTCGAGCGGACCCAGGCCCGCTCGTGCGGTCAAGCTGCTGCCTGGCCCGTTTCAAGTGAAGAAATGTGCACTTTTTGTGCATTTTTGATTCTCTTCTCTCCCAATCCCTTCCATTTGCATTCTTATACAATTTGGGCTTTCTCCTAGCCTTAACAAACTCCATTAAAACATCATACACTAAATCATTCCATTATTTCCATGGATTTTTAACAATGACAAAACATTAACATTCACCAAAATCACTAAAATTCTGAAATACATATAACCAATCCAAAGACACCTCATTGCTAAATAAAATCCATATGGTTGAAACATCAACTTAGAGAAACAATAGACATAAATCATCTCTTGAACATTTCAATAAAAGAAATCAAGAATAAAAGCTAATCATTTGCATAAAAACATGATTAAGGAAAATAAATCATTTCATCCACTTGCCTTGGGTCTCTAATCAAGCAAATCAAGCTCTAAACACTCTTCCAAGCCAAGGCTCCAAGCTACACAAAAACCCCCAAAAAACCAACCCATCTTAGAACCCTAAAATGGTAACTCATCAAGGAGAAGGAATGGGCTCAAACAAGCTAAGAAATAGGACCTAGGGGAAAGCCATTGCTCAACAATAGAAGATGGAAAGAGATCCTTACCTCTAGGGCCATTAATCAACAAGAAGGAGCTTGAAATAGGGGTTGCCCAGCTGAGATTTGTACAAGGATGATGTCCATGGAGAGCTAGAAGGATGTAGGAGAAGAAGTTGAGCTCAAATCTCCATTGTAGCAAGGTTTGGAGGTGGATTTTGTGAGAGGGAGCAAGAAGAAGAAGAGAAAAGGGCAAAAAGCCCTAAGGAGCTGGAGCTCTCTCTCCTAAGAGGGCTGGAATGAATGGGGAAGAAGGGAGAGGGGTGGTCCTTTTATAAAAGGGTGGGTGTGGGCCCCACTATCACTTAAACTTGTCGGGATTAAAACATCAATTTCTGGGCTCAGGATGCGATCGACGAAGAAGAGAAAAATGTTCCTCATAAAATCTAGTTTTCAAAAAGTATAATTTTGGCATGGTTCTGAAATCTCAAAATTTGGGTCCAGATTTTGTGAAAAAGACCGATTTTGCCCCCATGGCTGGAAAAACTGATTTTAGGAGCTTCGGATGGGCACAGAGTGAACACGAAAGTTGTAGGGAATGGCGAGATTAGTCAAACGGAGCTGAAATGGGAATTTTTGGGAATCACCAAGAATCTCCCCACGCTGACCACGCAAAACAAATGGGACCCTACGGTCACTGTCTAGGTTTACTGGCTCTCAAAACTTCCCAAAGCTAATGAAAAGATCATTCTAACTCAAAACTCAACCAAACAACCGCTAAACCCAAAGAGAAAACCAAATCACGATTAAAACCACACTAAACCAAGAAATTAGGGGTCGGGTTGTCACATCCTCCCCCCCTTAGAACATTTGGTCCTCCAAATGAACTAAACAAAACCAAAACAAATTGGGACATCAATCCGCACTTCGAAAACAAAACCACAAATCAAAGCTCCAAAACGGTCCTCTCGAAAGCACCTGAAGTCGCTGGGTCACCCTCGTTGTAGAATCCCTTGGTCAACTATCAACGGTCGTCAAACATTCTTCCACTAGCTCAAATCCGTCACTGTCCTGTCAATCTGACTGCTCAAGGAATTCGCTAACTCTGACTCCTTCTAAGTTCAACCAAGTCTCTTGTTTCTAAACACCTTGATACTGAAAATTCTTGGAACCATTTTGTCGACTTCATCGCAACTATCGAAGCTAGTGTCTCACATCCACTGCACAATCTTCAAGGTTAACTCTTGCTAGCTTTAATTCTTTCTGCTCGTTGCTCTTGATCCTCAGTACAATATTCAATCTCTGACACTAACATGCTCGTCCCTTCACTATTCTTTAGTATTTGGAGCTCCGTGCTCACTCTTGCAACTGCTCTGCCAAGTCTACTTTTCCTAATAAAATCCACAATAACTGATTTCCTGCTCCGTATACCTGTACATAAAAATCTGATGCTCCTCGTGTCGATAAAATCTGCAAAGATCTTCGTCGTTGGGCGATCAAGTAGAGACTCTTCCTGTAGTCAACTCCTTCATCAGTTGCTGAAATCCAACTCTAAAAGCTTCTAACCACACAATGACACATCCTGCTGGGTCTACTCCTCCACATGGCTGCACTTTTTGAAAATCCTAAAATATTTCTCTGACAAACCTCATCAAGTTCTAGGAATCTCTAATTCTGGACATCTCCTTGGAGCTCTACTAATTGAAAACTTGTCTCTAAACATCCGCAATGTTCTTGTACAACTGCCAATTCTCCTGTTGTATCTGTACTTTGCTCAAACTGATATTCCAAAAGTCTGTAAAGTTTGCAAGATCTCCTCTATCATACAATCAGGCAACAATCCATTCTGTACACAGCTCTCTACACCACAGCTGAAAATCTTCTTCCTATCATTTAACCACACACTGATGCATTCTACTGAGTCAACTTCACCATCATTCTGGAATTATTAAAAATCTTCGAGCACTTCTCCGCCAAGAGTTCATCAAATTCGAGAAATTTCTTGCTTTTGGTATCCACTTGAATCTTTATCAACTGAAATTTACCTCAAACTTCCTGAAATCCACAATTTGTCTAGTTTCTGTAGTCTTTTGGTTTAGGAAATTATTCCAGATTTATCCAAAATCCACACTTACTCGCCTGACGCACCATCTGACGGTACACGATCAACTGGAATTGGGTCTCAATATGCTGGTCACATTCCTTGCTGACTAACAACTGCTCGCAAACTCCTTCACTAGCTCCATCTGTGACATCGAAAAGCTGAAAATTCTGCCAAAGTCCTCCGAGATCCACATGCTAAAACCACAAAACTCTAACTCTCAAGCGAAAACAAGAAAAAGGCACTGAATGTGGGTGCGGAGACATTAAATCCTCCCCCACTAGAAAAGAATTTGGTCCCCCAAATTCCCCAGCAAGAACAAAAAGGGAAGAGACAAGAAGAGTCTCCCCCACTAGAAAGAAAACAAGTCCGAACCAAAACAGAATGGCATCTAGCCAAAACAAGACGACAATTCTAACGGTTTCCTCACCACACGTCTTAAAGTTCCTAGAGTGTTTTATTTCCTAGAAACTTGCCCGCTCTGATACCAGTCTGTCACGACCCCAAACCCGGGGTCCGTGAAGTAATAATTATGTTTCTCCCAAGATCCGCGTGAGTGAGGATTACAAATTCCAACACCTCTGAATATTTAGCGGAAGCTTTCGTGGTGTTGCGACTCGGAGTCCGTGGCCATTGGATTCCGCACCGCACTCAACCCAAGCATATAATCATCTTATCATTGATCCATCTCAGACTGGAATAAACTATCAGAATAAAAGTACAGAGCTGACAGTAACAGGGTATTGCATTCCCATATATGTTCAAGTTACAATTAGCAATGTATATTAATTACAATCCCAAGAAAAAGGCTAATAGAAGCCATACAAAAACAAGCTAATGATCACTACCCCATATGTGGCGTAAAACCGATGTCAAGCTCAATGTCTACATGACATAGCCGACAAACAACCTGAAAACTCACGGCTCCACAGCCAACACGTGCACTCGTCCCGGGTGAAGAAGTCTGGACCTGAGTACCAAAGTAGTGGGTCAGACACGACGGTCTGGCAAGTGGGTGAAAAGATGTAACAATATACTGAACGACAAAACATGCAATAAATCATGCTGTCTGATCAAAATGTACACAATTGAGAATGTATAGGAAATCATGCATATCTGACAAAATCCTGTATTCATATAAAACGGGTATGAAACATAAATATTTGACAAAACATGTATTCATTTAAAGCATGTATAAAAACATGAACATTTATTAAGAAAAGACGTGATCAATGTAAAGCAGTACGGGTATCAAGGATCAGGAACTATCAAGATGGCAACCACACAAAGCTAAATCCTCTATCACCGAAGTAACTAGAGTATCGGGCGTTGACCTCGGTCACCGAAGTGAGGAGGTGCAACAAAATTTACATATGCATATACAATAATACGGGACGGGACCACGGTGGCAAACCGGGTGTCGGGAATCACGGTAGCGAACTGGATATCGGGAACCACGGGAGCGAGCCGGGTATCGGGGCGGGACCACGGTTAATAAACCGGGTATCGGGATCCAAGCTGCAGCTGGCGGGACAAGTGGGGAATCTCCAAGTCAGTGGATCAGACTGACAAGGTCATCCAAGCTTAGTGGTGCCGACTCATAGGTTATATGCAAGTAAACCAAACAAATACATATATGCATGTTCTCTTTTGGCTCATGGGCTCGCACTACAAAGCTCTGGCCCCATATTGCCTCAAGGTTTTATTCTCAAAATAATAATCATTTTGGTTCATGGGCTCGCACTACAAAGCTCTGGCCCCATCTTACCTCAAGGTTTTGGCTCATGGGTCATATACAAGAAATCAAATCAGATAAATACATATGACGGGACGGGGTGCTCATAAGCAGAAAAGCATATCTATATCGGTCGGGCATGTACGGGCTAACAACAATGCTAAAAACATGAATTTCAGTACTGTCGGGCAAGTCTAGTCATAAAACACGAGATTTAAAGTGTACGAGTGAAATTCAAGTCGAAATAAGGCATGAATGGATTTCTATACTTTTTCCCGGGCCAAACGCCGAGGGTCCTGGATTTAATCGATGTGAATAGGGTCCCGTATGTCTAGTTTGACATATACTTGGTACTCCATGAGAATTAAGGACATCTCGGATCCCTATGCACATTGACAAGTCTAAGGATCCTCGACGAATCTTCATAATGGGGTTTCTCTTCATCCGGACTCCATACATCACTTTACGGTTCTCCTGACACAACAGGACTCCCAACGAACCTCCCACAAACATATAAATGTTTTACTTCAGCTCCAAGCATGTCCTCAGTGAAACAACACCCATCGCTCGAGCGGACATCACAGTTCGCTCGAGCGGATGAGTCTCTGGAATGGTTACTGGGAGGGTTCGCTCGAGCGTACGCAGGGTTCGCACGAGCGGACAGCTCTCTGGAATCACACGATCCCTCTTCTGGGCAGTTCGCTCGAGCGAAGTATCAGGTTCGCTCAAGCGAACTGTCCAGAACTGGGTTCGGGACAGCTCTGTTCTTCTTTTCTTCTCTTCTCATTTCAACTCCCTTGAGCCCCATTTCTTCACATCAATGGGAGATTCAAATCTCTACCCAACCTACTACAATCTCCATCAAAACTCCTCACAACCTCCACAAGTAATTCATCCATTCATCTCCATTCGCTTTCCCACATTCACTCACAAAGAAGAGACAATGACCACAACCACTTGGATTCATTAAAGCCTTAGACAAGAGATAAAAACAAAAGCTATAAATCACATTTTAAGGCAATACATGGGCTAATCAACCCTTTTCATGAGCATCTAATCACATTAAAAACAAGTAAGCAAAACATTGATGGAATGACAAAACCAATCATGTTCGTCTTGAAAATCATTCAAAACTTCCAAGAAATCCTTTCACAAAATGAACCCAACCTCTTCATCCCATTCACATTCAACCATAAGAAATCCATAATGTGAAATCGATTAGGACTTATACATTCAAGATGTCATTTTCAATCGTGGCGAACCACTCAAGTACATTTCAAATCGACTTACAAAAGAGCATATAACTTCTCTAACATGGAATGGAATAGTGTATGTGATTCAATGGCCTACCAAGGGGAGTCTCAATGCATACTTGATATCTAAAGGTTGATTTATAATAATGAGTTTGGCACCAATGAAAATCCACAACACTTAAGATTATAAAGTATGCTTTAAGACTCATAAGAATTCTTGGGTAAAATCCCATGTCAAAACTTTCTTTCATGTTTCCATTCAATTGGTACAAATATTCACTTTCATTACCAATCCTTGATTACTAAGATAAGTATACCATTGGATTCCTCGCTTCAAGAGCTTTCCAACGGTATATAGAACGTCCAATTCCGACATGGGGATAAAAAGTTATGGGCGTTTCAAAGTGGCCCAAAAATCAGCCCAGAAATCAGCCCAGGTCCGCTCGAGCGGACCCAGGCCCGCTCGTGCGGTCAAGCTGCTGCCTGGCCCGTTTCAAGTGCAGAAATGTGCACTTTTTGTGCATTTTTGATTCTCTTCTCTCCCAATCCCTTCCATTTGCATTCTTATACAATTTGGGCTTTCTCCTAGCCTTAACAAACTCCATTAAAACATCATACACTAAATCATTCCATTATTTCCATGGATTTTTAACAATGACAAAACATTAACATTCACCAAAATCACTAAAATTCTGAAATACATATAACCAATCCAAAGACACCTCATTGCTAAATAAAATCCATATGGTTGAAACATCAACTTAGAGAAACAATAGACATAAATCATCTCTTGAACATTTCAATAAAAGAAATCAAGAATAAAAGCTAATCATTTGCATAAAAACATGATTAAGGAAAATAAATCATTTCATCCACTTGCCTTGGGTCTCTAATCAAGCAAATCAAGCTCTAAACACTCTTCCAAGCCAAGGCTCCAAGCTACACAAAAACCCCCAAAAAACCAACCCATCTTAGAACCCTAAAATGGTAACTCATCAAGGAGAAGGAATGGGCTCAAACAAGCTAAGAAATAGGACCTAGGGGAAAGCCATTGCTCAACAATAGAAGATGGAAAGAGATCCTTACCTCTAGGGCCATTAATCAACAAGAAGGAGCTTGAAATAGGGGTTGCCCAGCTGAGATTTGTACAAGGATGATGTCCATGGAGAGCTAGAAGGATGTAGGAGAAGAAGTTGAGCTCAAATCTCCATTGTAGCAAGGTTTGGAGGTGGATTTTGTGAGAGGGAGCAAGAAGAAGAAGAGAAAAGGGCAAAAAGCCCTAAGGAGCTGGAGCTCTCTCTCCTAAGAGGGCTGGAATGAATGGGGAAGAAGGGAGAGGGGTGGTCCTTTTATAAAAGGGTGGGTGTGGGCCCCACTATCACTTAAACTTGTCGGGATTAAAACATCAATTTCTGGGCTCAGGATGCGATCGACGAAGAAGAGAAAAATGTTCCTCATAAAATCTAGTTTTCAAAAAGTATAATTTTGGCATGGTTCTGAAATCTCAAAATTTGGGTCCAGATTTTGTGAAAAAGACCGATTTTGCCCCCATGGCTGGAAAAACTGATTTTAGGAGCTTCGGATGGGCACAGAGTGAACACGAAAGTTGTAGGGAATGGCGAGATTAGTCAAACGGAGCTGAAATGGGAATTTTTGGGAATCACCAAGAATCTCCCCACGCTGACCACGCAAAACAAATGGGACCCTACGGTCACTGTCTA
The DNA here is from genome assembly GCA_028538565.1 of Umbellularia californica. Classification (NCBI taxonomy): domain Eukaryota; kingdom Viridiplantae; phylum Streptophyta; class Magnoliopsida; order Laurales; family Lauraceae; genus Umbellularia; species Umbellularia californica. The sequence continues at coordinate 32,282,686 of JAPQWN010000005.1, read as the reverse complement.
GGTTTACTGGCTCTCAAAACTTCCCAAAGCTAATGAAAAGATCATTCTAACTCAAAACTCAACCAAACAACCGCTAAACCCAAAGAGAAAACCAAATCACGATTAAAACCACACTAAACCAAGAAATTAGGGGTCGGGTTCTCACAAACCTCTTGAAGGTCCTTATTACAAAAGCAGGTTCTCTCAATGCCCGACTGGCAAAATGGTCCATCCTTCTATCACAATTTGATATTAGGTATGTGCCACAAAAAGCAATCAAAGGCCAAGCTCTAGCAGATTTCCTCGCAGAGCATCCATTGCCTAAAGATTCACCACTCAGAGATGATCTCCCAGACGAACCCGTCTACAACGTGGAGACCTTCTCGCCAAATGCCTCCTGGGACATGTACTTTGACGGTGCAACCAGGACAAATGAAAAAAGACAGCTGATCTCGGGAGTTGGCATCCTCTTTGTTAGCCCTAATAGATACATGATTCCACATGCTTTCTCGTTATTGGAACCATGCACAAACAATGCAGCTGAATACCAAGCTCTGATCCTAAGATTGGAACTCGCCATTGATTCCGGTATCACCATGCTGGAAGTCTTTGGAGACTCTCAACTGATCGTCAACCAGATGAATCAGAAATATGAAGTCAGGAAGCCTGATCTGCTGCCTTACTACAATAAGGCACAATCGCTTCTGCAAAAGTTTGACATCTGCAACATCACCCACATTCGTAGAGGTGAAAACGTCCGTGCAAATGCCCTGGCCGGACTTGCCGCATCAATGGCGATCCAGGAGGGGGAAAACATACAAATCACAGTGTGCGAGAGAAGGATCCTCCCTCCTCTTAACACACACCAAGCAGTTGCTGAATGCCACCAAGTGGTTGGAAGTCGGATCTCTATCCTTCAAACTTCAATCGGCGACTGGAGGGATCCGTTCATTGATTACACTATGTTCGGAATCCTACCTGAAGATCCAAAAGAACGGGTAAGCATTCAAAGGCGAGCCCCAAACTTTCATTTGGATATTCCTTCAAAAATCCTCTACAGGAAATCCTTCAACGGAGTACTTCTACGCTGCTTGTCACAACAAGAGGCCGAAGAAACACTTAAAGAAGTTCATGCTGGTCTTTGTGGAGCCCATCAGGTAGGTCCTAAGCTCTATGATCAGATAAAAAGGTTAGGTTACTATTGGCCTACCATGGTACCCGACGCAATGCAATTTGCCAAGCGCTGCCAACAATGCCAAGTTCATGGAGACTACATTCACATGCCTCCAGAATGGCTGCATCCTACAGCAATCTCATGGCCTTTTGAAGCATGGGGCATGGACATCATAGGTCCTATCTCTCCCCCTTCAAGCAAAGGTCATCGCTTCATCTTCGCCGCAACGGATTATTTTTCCAAGTGGTCAGAAGCATTTGCGTTCAACGAAATGAAGACCTCATCAGTCCTTCAGTTCCTGCGCACCAACATCATTTGTCGTTTCGGCATACCTAAAAGATTCGTCCATGATAACGGACCACAATTCCGGGATCATCGATTCTACAGGTTCTGCGACAAATACAAAATCCAAAGCTGTCCTTCGACTCCATACAATCCGGCAGCAAACGGATTAGTAGAAGCCTTTAACAAGACACTCTGCAAAATCCTCAAGAAAATGATCTCTAGTCACAAAAGAGACTGGAGCGACAAACTGTCTGAAGCCTTGTGGGCCTATCGAACCACCGTTCGAGGACCAACCCATAGCACAACATTCTCCCTGGTCTATGGATGCGAAGCTGTCGTGCCCCTAGAGGTACAAATTCCTTCTCTGAGGGTATCTCTACAAAATGACATGACTCAAGAAAGCAATGTCAAATTGCGACTCCATGAGCTAGACAATCTCGACGAGAGACGGCTCGAAGCTCGACAAAGCATTGAACTTTACCAAGCACGCATGGCAGGATCTTTTGACAAAAAGGTCAGGCAACGAGCCTATAAAAAGGGTGACTTGGTTCTTGCGGTAAAAAGACCAATGGTCTTCGCTCACAAGTCCAAAGGCAAATTTGAACCAAAATGGGAGGGACCCTACGTCATCGACAAGGTCTTCTCCAACGGCGCATATGCCCTCCTGAACATGGAAGGCGACAGATGTATGCTGCCTATCAATGGCAAGTTCTTGAAGCGGTACTACCCTTGAAGACTTACCCAACTGGGTAAGAGCAATGCCTGTATGGCCAAAACCTGTTCTCAGGTACTCGCTCGTCAAACCCACTCTCTTTAGAATTTTTATATCAAATGTCAAAATTTCTAGAGATTCAAAAACAATGCTTACTTTTATCATTTCATTGTTCAAAAACAAAAAAATCCAAGTTTAGGAGCCTCTCCCTGACTTGACCAAAACTTTCGATCCTTGAACCAAAATTCATGGTTTGAAACAAAAATCCGGATTCAGGGATTTCCACCCTAGTCCACCTTACCTTTTACCACCAAATGGTTTTAGGTCAAAATTTACGACCCTCGTGTCTTTAAACAAAAAAAAATTGGTTTTTCAAAAACCGCAGGGAAGTGACACTTAGTCGATACTCGCAAAACTCAAAAATCGGAAGGATGCGAACCCCATTCGATACTTCCAAAACCTCTAAAAATCGTGGAGACGCAACATTTCAGTTGATATCCACAACCGAAATTTCAAAAATCGTGGAGAAGCAACATTTCAGTTGATATCCACAAACCAAATTTCAAAAATCGTGGAGAAGCAACAAACCAGTTGATATCCACAACCCAATTTCAAAAATCGTGGAGATGCAACATACCAGTTGCTATCCACAACCAAAATTACAAATGGTTCGAGAAAACTTCAAATTTCAAAAATCGCGGAGAAACGACATCAAGTCAGTACCCGCAAAACCAAAAGTTTTGGGAAAAGCAGGGAAGCGACGCTTAGTCGATATTTGCACCCCAATTCGCGAGGAAGCGACATTCCATCGATACTTGCAAAACCTAACCCGCGAGGAAGTGACATTCCATCAATACTCGCAAAACCGAATGAGCAAGGAAGCGACATTCCATCGATACTTGCAAGACCATTCAGCGGGGAGGCGACATTTAGTCGATACCTCCATTTTGAAAACCAAAACTCGGCTATAAATGCCAAAATCCGGCTATAAATGCCAAAACAAAAAATTTCCGGCTATAAACGCCAAAATCGGCTTTCATGCCAACAAAACAAAACTTAGTTTTCAAAAAACTCGGCTACAAATGCCACACAAAAAAAAAAAAAAAAACCTGACTCTCATGTCAAAACCGGCTATAAATGCCACAAATTGGCTATCAATGCCACCAAACCGGCTATAAATGCCACAAATTGGCTATCAATGCCACCAAACCGGCTATAAATGCCACCAATTGGCTATCAATGCCACCAAGCTGGCTGTAAATGCCACAAAAATCCGGCTTTCATGCCAAATTCGTTTCCCCTACCAAAACAACCATTTGACAAAAGATTTTCACAAAATGACAAAGCTTTTGATCAAATCCCATTTAGCAATCGCTTTCATCACAAAAAGATTTGAGCGAGCGTAGGAAAAAACAAAAAAAAAAGGTACCAAAAAAAATACATGTGGTACCAAAGCAAAAAAAAGGAAAGTGTTCACAAGCACTACAAAAAAAGGGTACCAAAAAAATACATGTGGTACCAAAGCAAAAAAAAGGAAAGTGTTCACAAGCACTACAAAAAAAGAAAAGTACCAAAAAAATACATGTGGTACCAAAAAAAAAAAAGAAAGTGTTCACAAGCACTACAAAAAAAGAAGTACCAAAAAAAATACATGTGGTACCAAAAAAAAATAAATAAGAAGAATAGTTTCTGCTACAAAAAATCAGGAGCTCAGCCAAAAATGGTCTCCAGCCAAAGCTTCAGCTCCTCAAGCAAACTTTTGGCATCAGCCGTCAGAGTTTCAAAGGCACGCTTCTTCAGGAACTTGCCATAAGATGCTGGCGAATGCCGTAACCCTTCTTTAACACCGGGAAGCTCTTCCCCAGCAGTTTGCCATTTTTCGTTTTCTAGAGTCCTCCTCTCGAGAACTTGACCCGCATCTGCAACCCTGCTAATCAGAGTACTCTCCCTATCACGAGCCTTTGTTATAGCAGTCCACTTAGCATCAACTTGTGCCTTCAATTGCTCAAGATGCTTCCTGGCCATTTCGACCTCTCCATCAAGGATGTCAAGATCGCGTTTTAATCCAAGGATGACTAGCTCTTCCTTATTCTTCTCTCGGCTACCTGCTTCCTGCTCTGTGTAGCTTCATTCAGGTCAGACTTAGCCTTATCAGCAGGGTCCAAGAACATCTCCTTGAAGAATTGGTCGTCAGGGAAATCCATGGTCTCAAACCACTTGTCACCCAGTGCAATGATCCTATCAACGATCGCCCTGGCACCTGTGACATCCAGACCAACCTCTTCGGTATCAGTGAGAATCTCCTGTACATGTGGGATCATGCCAAATCCTGCCTCCAAGTGTCCAGAAAGGAGAGTCTGGATCCAAGAACTCAAAACCCGAGCCGGCACCTTCTTCGCAAATTGAAGAGACGAACTGGATGAAGATTCACCCTTCTCCGTTGATCGGCTGCTCATGTCATGTCCCATTGGAAGAGTAACAAAAGAACTCTTTCCACTTGGAGCCACTGGAGAAGGAATCTCAGCACGAGGTATCTTCTCTATCGCGTCAGAACTGGTTATAGGAGTCTCTACTTCCGGATTGACCTCTGGCATCCCTTGCTCTGGTTCTGAAGAAAGCGATGTACTCTCTTCTGTCACTTCAAAACCTGCAAATGAAACACAAAAAGGTATGAATATGATCCTGTAAAAAAAAAAAAAAAAAAAAAACATCATCAGGGTCATCACTACAAAGTACCTTCTTCGACGACTGGCGGAACACTCTCTTCCTCCATGAACTCATCGGAAGCATCATCAACATTTGCGTCCATTGATGGTTCAAAGTCATCGGAATCCTGTGGCAAGTCAGCTGACAAGAAAAAATGTTAGCAAATCAAGTCCCAGGCAAAAAAAAAAAAAGAAAAGAGAAAGCAAAAGAAGTTATACCAATTGGAGATTCCGGAGTCATTTCAGAGTCCCTCGGTTCTTCTTCAGATGCCATAACCGGCTCCATCACCGCCTCATCGGTCGGAACCTCAGGCATCGCCAAGTCTTCATCCTCTGCTAAAAAAAAAAAGCAGCAGTAGGGTGAGAAAACAAATCAGAACATGGAAAGCCCCATGAAAGAAACAGAAAAAGAAAAAGGAAGAATCATACCTTCACCGATGGTCTCTTCTTCCCGAATCCTCTTCCCCGAAGGTTCGTCAGCTTCCCCTGTAACCTCCTCATTGACAGTGAGAGGGACTTTCACACCAGGAGAGTCTTCGTCCCGCCCCGTGTGACGCTGACTCCTCTTCCTCTTACTTCTGTGGGCTCGCTTCCTAGAAGATCCTGCCCCACTGTCAGAGTCAGGTCTCCCACTTGACTCCTCACTGGATGGTCTACTCTTGCCAGTAGACTCCACGGAAGCTCGCCTCTGTGCCGCTTGCATCCAAGCGTCGAGCTCAGCTTCCTCCTGTTCTAGCTACCCCAAAGCCTCATCAGGTACTTCCCGAACAGCTTCAGAACCAATGACGCCCTGGTCACCGAGAAAGCCTATCTTGTGCTTCTCTCCAGAAAGGAAGGCCCAAACTTCCTCTCGCCGGACGCCATCCGACTTTCCAGTACCTTTCGCAGAAGACAGCTTTACATCAAGCTCCTTCTTGGAAAGCCCCCGATATGCCAAAAAGCTCTCCGCGAACCACTTCGTGAAGCCGGCAGTTCGGAAAGTCGACAGCTCAGGATAAGAGATCGTGGCAGTAGTGTCTTCAGCACTATAAAAAGCCCATGCATTTCTGCCATCCTGCAAACCCCCAAAACGCTTCACCATACTCGAAGGCGCTCCAACAACGCCTTGAGAGAAGCCCAACTGAAGCGCAAAGCGAGAAGGTACATACGGCTGGATGTCGACGAAAAGATGTCTGCGGTACACCATCGTGCCGACGCGTATGCTGAAAAGCCACTCCTTCTCTGCATTTGTCAATGCATAATCTCTCCCCGACCCTGCTCTGGTAGAGTCTCGGGAGGCACCAAAATCAAAAGCCTTCTTCCGCAACTCCGGAAAAAGCTTAACTGAAGACCAGGATCCTCATGCAGGCAAACAAAAGTGATTTAGATACGGCTTTTCCCTTAACCAATCGAATCATTAGAGGATCATCATCCTGTGCAGCACCCAGCTGGTGGAAGCCAGGACAGTGGTATACAAACCACGAATAAAAGATATGGGCTGAAAATACCCTATTCATAGGGAGCCCAAGCCGAACCAAGAAAGCAGCCGCTTGCAGTTCGGTACACAAGTAGGAGTAAAGAGCAGGCACCAAAGCAAGCCGCTCTCCAAACGCCATCTGACAAGCCGGAAAAATACAATGCGGCCTGATGTGCGTCCCATCTCCACCAGCAAACACAGCCTCACCTAGCCAATATGTGAGGTAAAAAGCAAGATCTCTCCGCAGTGCAATGTCAGAACAAATGGCATCTGTGCTCGCGAAGAAACCCTTCAACTCTTCCTGCATGGCCGAAGTCTTCTTCCTATCTTCCCGGGTCATGCTATCAGAAGGTTCTCCACCGTCAAAGAAGTTGAAGAATGAAGAGCCATAACTCTTCCAGCTGCTGGACCTTACTTTCGAGCCCTCCTTCTCCTTCAAAAAATCATAAAAGGTGACGAGCTGAAAGTATAGGAGCCTGAACTCCTCTGACTGCTCCTCAAGGATGCTGGCAATCGGCATGGACTCCTCGTAGAGTTTGCCAAGGATGGGCAATCCAGTAATGGCGCTCAACTCCTTCAAAGAAAAACCAATCTCACCATTCGTTACAACGAAGGTATTGGTTTGTGGGAGGAATGACTCCAACATGGCCATGAAGGCCTCGTCGGAAAAAGCCACGGTCTCCCTAAAAGCGCGGACCGCGTCAAAAATCCCGGCTTCCTTCAAAATGGTGCCACCAATTAGCAGGACGCGATCAGTCCACGACTTCCAGTCGGAGTCAACACTGAAACGGCCACGAAGTCGAAAAGGCTTCACCCAATTGATGCCGTCACCGCTGAAAACGCCAAGGCCCACCGGTCTCAAATCGACCGATGGATGATCAGAACCTTGGTAACCACTGGCTGGCATCAACACGTCCATACGGACAGGTGGCTTCTCCGCAAAACCGGAAGGTCCACCAACAAAAACCCCGGTCTTGATCACACTGGTCCTCTTCACCCAGCTCAGAGGATCTTCCCTCTTAGGGCACGTGAGAGAAAGGCTCAGGATCGAGATGGTCCGGTCAAAAGACGACCGGGTAGAAATTGTTCTCTCCTCACCATTTGCTGTGTAAGAGAACTGAAAACATCTCCTTTGGTATGTCAAGTCGTCAGGGACTGCATCTCCAAAGAAGAAGGTAGGCTTGGGCAACACCCTCTGATCGTCCATAACCCACGGCCGACTGCTTACCATGATCTTATAAAATTCCTCTCCCTTGAGAGTGATCAGTCGCTGTCTCATCTCATCTCTGTTGAGAGAGTCGCACTCTTCAAGATTTCTTTCCACAAACTGGACTTTCTCCCGGGCCTGCTGAATGGCCACATTGGAAGATCTAGCAGATCGACGAGGTACGCTTGTAGCAGGCTCTTTACCCTTGTTCGTTCTGGAGGAACCACCTGCAAAGGTTGGAAAAGAAAAAGATCATCATCAAAATGACAGGATTTCGCTAAAAGACAATCTGGCGAAATTTTGGCATGGTTCCGGGGCAATTCCGAAGAAAAAGGAAATACCCAGAAAGAAATAGAAAGTCTGAAGATGGGCTCAACATCGCTGCGAGCTCCGAAACTCCAAACTTTCGAAACCTCAAAATCTCCGTAAAATCAAGAAGGGCTCAACATCACTGCGAGCTCCAAATTCCCAAATTTGCAAAGATTTTCAGGTATGCTATCACATCATGCTACTCAACTCAATCTACAAAAAGTACATGCATGAACATCTAGATTTGCATAAAAACGCATTATCATGATGAGCAAAAAAAAAAAAAAAAGAAACTTTCAAAAAAAAAGGAGGAGAAAGAAAAAAAAAAGAAGAAAGAAAACGTGCAAAAAGAAAAAAAAAAGAAAGAAGCACGAAAAAAAAAAACCAGAAATCACGTGAAAAAAAAAAGAGAAGAAGAATAGAAAGAAAAGAAAGAAAAAAAAAAAGAAGAAGAGAAACTTTCTTTTTTTTTACCTATTCTCTACATGGAGTTTTCTTGAAAGAAAAAGAGAGAAAACTTACTTGAAGCCATTGATGGAGAAGAAGAAGGAGAAAGCTTGAAGATCCTTGAAGAAGAAGAACTCTTGGTCTTGGAGCTCTCTTGAGATTGTTGCAAAAGAAAACAATAAGGGCAAGAGATCTAGCCTCCTCCTTACTTTTATAGAAGAGAGCAAATCAAAGAAGGAAACAAAAAAAGAAAGGTAAGTGCTACTAATTAGTAACCTTACCAAAAGAGAAGGAATTAGAAAGATTCTTTCCCAAAAAGAAAGATGTCTTTGAGAGATTTTCTCCCAAAATCAATCAATGAGAGATTCTCTCCAACAAAATAGGAGATTGGAGATTCTTTCCCAAAAAGAAAGATACCTTGAGATATTCTCTCCCAAATTAAAGGAATATGAGAGATTCTCTCCAATAAAGATATTTTTAGATATTCTCTATCCAAATGAGATATCTTTAGATATTCTTTACAAAAATAGCCCCACATGAGATCTAAGCCATCCTAAAAAGCTTAAGGTCCCATGGGTTAGCCCATATGAGCCAGGTTTGACCACCTAGGCACTAAAAAAAAAAAAATGGGCTTTTAGTCAGGAAAAAAAAATCCCTCTTACCAAGAGCATACAAAAATGGTTCCATGCCTCTTTTGAGTTGATTGAACCATACAAAAAAAAAATTCCAAGCCCCATGAGCTTCCAAAAATCAAACCATCCAGCCTCATATACCAAATTGAGCCAAAATCTTGAAATTGACATTCCACAAAAATCCAAACCACTCCAATGGACCCACACAGTCCCAAAGAGTGACCAAAAACCAAATCCTGGTCCCTTAACTTGCCACATACAGCTTGTTAGGTCACAAGACCAAAACCAAAAACCAAATCATGATCCCCCAACTTGCTACATACAGCCTGTTGGGTCACAGGGTCAAAACCAAAACCCGACCCCCTAACCTGCCACATACAGCTTGTTAGGTCACAAGGTCAAAAACAAAAACCCAAATCCACATCCCTGATGTCATCTTCAAAACTTTGCCTCGAGATGGTGTGTGATTCCTTTCATTACCTTAAAATTCCCCTGGAAGCTCAAAGGCTACTCTACCAAAGGAAAGATTGCTCAAAGACTCTTGGTCAAGACACAAGCTCTCCTTCAAAAATCTCTTCGAGGCACATCGACTACAAAAGTCAAGCAACTCGTCGCTGTACCTCGAGGGGGCATTTGTTGACACCAAAAAATGTCACTTTGCCTCTTCAACATCAAGAAAGCTGCATGAAGTCGCAACCTGCCATAAATAGGCAATGCAACTTCTCCAAAAAATCAAATCTTGTCAGAATCAAATAAAACTACAAGATCCTTCAAGACAGCCAAGGGAGGAGTACACAAGGAGTTTCGGGCCATTTCAGAATCATTTGGCCTAACTTCGCTTCTCCGACAGCTAAATTGGCGCTCCCGGCTGCGACATCATCGGAGACGTCAAAACTTCGATCAGAGCCTACGGATGACTCCAGCATGTCTCAAAAGGGCTCCATGCCAAATTTCAAGTCAAACTGACAACGTTTGACCCTCCATCAATGCTCGAGCAGCAAAATCAAGCCTCCCAGTGGCGGGAACCACCGAAGCCTTCGCTCATCAAACCAAGTGCATGAGTGGCTTCAACATGCTTCCAAAAGGCTGCACGTCAAATTTCAGGTCATTCCGACAACGTTTGACCAGGTTTCGATGCTCCGAGAGAAAATCAAGCCTACCGGTGGCGGAGCAACCCGGGACCATGACATCCAAAACGGAGCCTATGGAATGTCTCAAAATGACTCCAATAGGTTCCCTGTCAAATTTCAGGTCAATCGGACATCGTTTGACCACATATCAAAGCTCGGCATTTTCCCCGCAGCAAAATCAAGTGAAGCATCGACGGGACCCCAAACGGCTTCAAAACTCAAACAAAAGCCTATGGTTGGTCTTATTTATTGCTCAGGAGGCTCCACCTCAAATTTCAGGTCATTCCGACATCGTTTGACCAAGTTTCAGCTTCTGGCGGAAAATCAGCAGCTCTATGCGACAAAGTCTTCGGCTTTCCTGGAAAATTGGAAACTTTGCACTCTAAAAATGCAAGGATTCTCATCAGGTTTTCTACAGGGAAATCAAGCCAATAAATGAGAAGAAATGTCAGGAAAAATACAGAAGAAAATGGCAACGAAAAAGACCGTAAAACGGACCAAAAAAGGGGAAAAAACCCCCAGGGTTGCAGCCCGCGACCCTGGGCTGCAACCCTGGCCCAGGGTCGCCGGCCCATGGTCGCCGGCGACCATGGAAGTCCGGGTCACCGGATTTTTCGCCGGTGACCCGTTTTTCCATCCCTTTTCGCGTTTCGCGCACATTGGCCCCTGTGGTTTCCTGAAAATGTGATTTTTAATGCTTGAAATTGACTCATATCCGACGACATCTCAGGTCCGCCGTCAAAAGCATAAAATCATCAGTGATCGCTCCAAGATTGCCAACCGGTCGACCAAAAAAGTGCTCTTTCTGTCCGACTGATCGAGAAATCGACAAGACAGATGTCACCGGCCCGCTCTTAGCTATCAATGTCTGAAGTTACATGTTCATCCGATGTCGATCAGCATGAAGATCCATCGATGATCATCGCCAGAAAAATTCCAGAAGACACGGCATGGCCCGCGACTCTTCGACTGCTCGGCGACCAATTAATGTGGTTAATTGGCTAGCTTTATGGCAGTCATTAACTCATTCTATTGGACAGCCCAATCAGAAGCAAGCATTCGGGAGTTACAAATCAAGAGATTCATGGCATTCAAGCCATGAAACTCCTCCCATTATGGTAATTAAGGTGATTAAAAGCCCTTAATCTCCATCGGCCAATCAGATTCAAGGAAAAAGGAGTTACAAAATCAAGAAATAAATCTTGTAACTCCTCCCATTAAAGCCATTAAAGCCCATAAAAGCTCTCCTAAATGGCTACCAAAAGCCTATAAATAGGAGAGCATTCCATTGAAATCGGGATCAGAAAAAAAAAGAGATCAGAGATCGAAAAGAATCCAGAGATCACTTCCCCGGACTTCGGAAAAAGCACCACAGATCCAGAAATCTGAGAGAAAGAAAAAGAGAGAAAACTCTGCTGAAGTTCTGCACCGGCCACCACTACAAGGTGACAAAAGTCCCTTGGGGGGCACTCGCCCCCAAGGTCCTTGCCTTCTCCCGCTGCCTCCAATGGCTTAGACGTGGCTTTTCAGCCCGTCTACTTAGCTTTTTATTGGACATAGGACCTTCTCTTAGTCTTTGTCCTCTAAAAATCTGAGGTTATAGCCAAGCCAAGCGAATCAAGAGCATCCTCTGTTCTCATCTGCATGGATGATGGCCAAGCCCATACATGGCTTGCGACCGTCAATCTGAACGAGTCCCCCACAACCTCCTGAGAAGTTAGATCCTCCTTTTCTTGCTTTTCATTGTAGTTTGTATTTTTCTAAAAGAGACAAAAATCACAACTCTTGTCTTTCATTATTGATGAGAATTGTAAATCGGCTATAAACGCCAAAATCGGCTATAAATGCCAAACAAAATCGCCTTTCACGGCAAACCAAGAAAATGTCTCTTTTCTTAAATATTTGTGCAATGGAAAACTTGAAAGAAGTTGATTTCCTTTTTACTTGCGAAGGTTGATCTCCGGATTACCACTTGCAATTCCAAGTAAAATAGAAAATCTGGCACACCCACACAAAGAAATGTTGATGCACGCTTCAGCCCCCCGGGCGCGAAAGGGCCGGACCCGACGGACTCTCACGTCCGCCGACCCCGGTAGCACCCTCGGCATTGGAGCGCGTTCCATCATGAGACAGTTGACACCATGGCTACAAAGTGACTTTACCGACCAAGCCTCAACATCTCATGAAGACATCGATATCCCTGGATATCTCTTTGAGGAGTTATTCGTCAAAAATCCAGAAAGCTCCTCCAATTGCTATAATTTCTCTGATGATAAAGAGGAATTACCCGATGACACAGACGAGCGGTTCTCTGACCCAAAAGAATCATCGTCTCCAAAAGAAGTACCCTACTTCAACCCAATTCCAGCAAATGATTGGGACCATCTCATTGCGAGCCTTGAGAAGGACACTGATCAAGAAGATCCATGGACAGAAACAGAGCCTCAGTCTGAAAATTTCTCTGGCACTCTAGAAGCTCTTGTTGAGTTGGAAGCCTCCGAAAATACTGTGGAGGAACCGCCTTCAAACCTTCCGACAGAAGACCCTGTTCAAAAGATAAACTTGGGAACACCTGATAACCCACGTCCTGTATTCATAAGCAAGAATATAAAGGATGATGAGTTACCTGAGTATATCACTTTTCTTCGCGAGTTCGTTGATTGCTTTGCATGGTCTTATGCTGAAATGCGTGGCTTGGATCCCAAAGTAGCAGTCCACAAGCTCAACTTGCAAAAAGAAATCAAGCCTGTCAAATAAGGCCAAAGAAGATTCTGTCCCGACGTGATGGACAAAATTGAACAAGAAGTTCAGAAACTCAAAAACGTTGGCTTCATCCGCGAGGAGCAGCATCCTGAATGGTTAGCCAACATCGTCCCCGTGACAAAGAAAAATGAGCAGATAATGGTCTGTATTGACTACAAAGACCTGAATAATGCATGTCCTAAAGATGAATTCCCGCTTCCCATACAGAGGTGATGAATGACAACACCTATGGGTTCGAGCAAATGACATTCATGGATGGATTCTTTGGCTCCAATCAGATAAAGATGCATCCTGAAGATGAAAGGCATACGTCATTTCGCACACCATTTGGCGTGTATTGCTACACTGTCATGCCATTTGGTCTGAAAAATGCAGGTGTAACATATCAGAGGGCTATGGTGAAAATATTTCAAGATATGCAGCACAAGACGATCGAATGCTATGTTGACGACCTCGCCATCAAAAGCAGAAGAAAAGAAGACCATCTCGACGATCTTCGAGAAATCTTCCTCCGACTTCGCTAACACAAATTGCGGATGAATCCACTAAAGTGCCTCTTCGGTGTCTCATCGGGTAAGTTTCTCGGATTCATAGTACGAAAAGCTGGAATAGAACTTGACTCTACCAAAGTCAAGGCTAACTTGGAAATGCCATCTCCAAGAACCCTAAGAGAATTAAAAGGGGTTCAAGGAAGGTTGGCGTACATCCGACGGTTCATCTACAATCTGTCAGGGAAGTGCCGTCCATTTTCTCGCTTAATGAAGAAAGGCGTAGACTTTGTTTGGGATGCTGAATGTGAAAATGCATTTCAAGACATCAAAGCATACCTCACCAAACCTCCAGTGCTGGCTGCCCCCACAACTGGAAAATCATTTATCTTGTACACAAGAGCTCTCGACCACTCTTTGGGTGCTCTGTTCGCACAAGAAAACGACGATGGAAAAGAAGCTGCTCTATATTACCTTAGCCGCATGTTGGTAGGTGCAGAGCATCGCTACTCCCCAGTCGAAAAAGAATGCCTTGCAGTGATGTTTGCTGTACAAAAGCTATGTCACTATCTGCTGTCAAACATAGTCTACTTGATTTCGAGGATCAACCTCTTAAAGGTCCTTGTCACAAAAGCAGATTCTCTCAATGCCCGACTGGCAAAATGGTCCATTCTTCTATCACAGTTTGATATTAAGTATGTACCACAAAAAGCAATCAAAGGCCAAGCTCTGGCAGACTTCCTCGCAGAGCATCCATTGCCTAAAGATTCTCCACTCATGGATGATCTCCCAGACGAATTTGTCTACAACGTGGAAACTTCCTTATCAAATGCTTCTTGGGACATATACTTTGACGGTGCAACTAGGACAAATGAAAAAGGAAAGCAAATATCGGGAATCGGCATCCTCTTTGTTAACCCCGAGAAATACATGATTCCACACGCCTTCTCGCTACTGGAGCCATATTCAAACAATGCAGCTGAGTACCAAGCCCTGATTGTAGGATTGGAACTCACCCTCGAATCCGGCATCACCATGTTGGAAGCTTTTGGGGACTCTCAACTGATCGTCAACCAGATGAATCAGAAATATGAAGTCAAGAAGCCTGATTTGCTACCTTACTACAACAAGGCGCAGTCGCTTCGACAAAAAATCAACATCTGTCACATCATCCACATCCTCAGAGGTGAAAACATCCATGCAGATACCCTGGCTGGACTAGCCGCATCCATGGCAATCAAAGAAAGGGAAAACATGCAAGTCACAGTGTGTCAAAGAAGGATTCTCCCTCCTCTCAACACACACCAAGCAGTTGCTGAATGCCACCAAGTGGTTGGAAGTCGGATGCCCATCCTCAAACATCCGATTGGCGACTGGAGAGATCCGTTCATTGATTACATCATGTTCGGAATCCTACCTGAAGATCCAAAAGATCGGGTAAGCATCCAAAGACGAGCCCCGAACTTTCATTTGGATTTACCTTCAAAAGTACTTTACAGAAAATCCTTCAACAGAGTACTCCTACGCTGCTTGTCACAACAAGAGGCTGAGGAAACTCTCAAAGAAGTACATATTGGTCTTTGTAGAGCCCATCAGGCTGGTCCTAAGCTCTACAACCAGATAAAAAGGCTAGGTTATTATTGGCCTACCATGGTAGCTGATGCGATACAATTTGCCAAGCGCTGCCAAAAATGCCAGATTCACGGAGATTATGTCCACATGCCTCTAGAATGGCTACATCCAACAGCAATCTCATGGCCTTTCGAAGCCTGGGGTATGGACATCATAGGTCCTATCTCTCCCCCATCAAGCAAAAGTCATCGCTTCATCTTCGCCACTACGGATTGTTTCTCCAAGTGGTCAGAAGCATTTGCGCTCAGCAAAATGAAGACCTCATCAGTCTTTCAGTTCTTGTACACCAACGATATTTGTCGCTTCGGCATACCTAAAAGATTCGTCCATGATAACGGACCACAATTCCGGGATCACAGATTCTACAGGTTCTGCGACAAGTACAAAATCCAAAGTTGTCCTTCGACTCTATATAATCCAGCAGCGAACGGACTAGTAGAAGCCTTCAACAAGACACTCTGCAAAATTCTCAAGAAAATTGTCTCTAGTCACAAAAGAGACTGGGGCGACAAACTACCAGAAGCTTTGTGGGCCTATCGAACCACCGTTCGAGGACCAACCCATAGCACACCATTCTCTTTGGTCTATGGATGCGAAGCTATTGTCCCTTTGGAAGTACAAATTCCTTCCTTAAGGGTATCTTTGCAAAATGACATGACGCAAGAAAGCAATGTCAAATTGAGACTCCAAGAGCTGGATAATCTCGATGAAAGATGACTCGAAGCTCTACAAAGCATTGAGTTGTACCACGCACGCATGTCAGGATCTTTCGACAAGAAGGTCAAGCAATGCGCCTACAAAAAGGGTGACTTGGTTTTTGCCGTAAAAAGACCCATAGTCTTTGCCCACAAATCGAAAGGCAAATTTGAACCAAAATGGGTGGGACCCTTCATCATCGACAGAGTCTTCTCCAATGACGCATACGCTCTTCTAAACATGGAAGGAGACAGATGTATGCTACCCATCAACGGCAAGTTCTTGAAGTGGTACTACCCTTGAAGACTTCCTCAAACGGGTCAGAGCGATATCTACACGGCCAAAGCCTATTTCCAAGGTACTTGCTCGTCAAACCCACCTCTTTTGAAATTTTCATCTTTATGTTGAAGTTTCCAAAAAAAAAAAAAACTCCCAAAACAATGCTTACTTTCATCGTTTCATTGTTCAAAAAAAAAATCAAAATCCAAAAATCCAAGTTTAGGAGCCTCTTCCCAAACTTGACCAAAATTTTCGATCCTTGAACCCAAAAATTCATGGTTTGAAACAAAAACCAAGACTCAGGAAGTTTCACCCTAGTTCGCCCTGGCTTTTACAACCAAAATGGTTTTAAGTCAAAATTTATGACCCTCGTGTCTTTAAACAAAAAAAATGATTTTTTAGAAACCGCGGGGAAGCGACACTTAGTCGATACTCACAAAACCCAAAAGCCGGAAGGATACGAACCCCATTCGATACTTCCAAAACCCAAAAAAAGCCAGAAGGATACGAACCCCATTCGATACTTCCAAAACCCAAAAATCACAAGGAAGCGAACCCCATTCGATACTTGCAAAATCTCAAAATTTCAAAATCGTGGAGACGCAATATTCCAATTGATATCCACAACCCAAATTTCAAATGGTTCGAGAAAACCTCAAATTTCAAAAATCGCGGGGAAACGACATCAAGTCGGTACTCGCAAAACCAAAAGTTTTGGGAAAAGCAGGGAAGCAACTCTTAGTCGATATTTGCACCCCAATCCGTGAGGAAGCGACATTCCATCGATACTCGCAAACACAGCCCACGAGGAAGTGACATTCCATCAATACTTGCAAACCGAATGAGCAGGGAAGCGACATTCCATTGATACTTGCAAGACCATTCAGCGGGGAGGCGACATTTAGTCGATACCTGCATTTTGAAAACCAAATCCGGCTATAAACGCCAAAATCCGGCTATAAACGCCAAAATCGGGCTATAAACGCCAAATTCGGCTATAAATGCCAAAACAAAAAAAAAAAGCGGCTATAAACGCCAAATCCGGTTATAAACGCCAAATTCGGCTATAAATACCAAAACAAAAAAAAAATTCGGCTATAAACGCCAAAATCGGCTTTCATGCCAACAAAACAAAACTTGGTTTTCAAAAATCTGGCTCCTATGCCAAAACAGAACAAAAAAAAAAAAAAAAAAAACTTCGGCTTTCATTCCATCTTAAATTTCGGCTCCTATGCCGTTCCAAAAATCGGCTTTCACGCCATCCAAAAACCTTGGCTCTCATGCCACAAACAGAAAAAACCTTGGCTCTCATGCCATAAACAAAAAAAAACTTTGGCTTTCATGCTTCAAAAAAAAAAAAAAAAAAAACTTTGGCTCTAATGCCATCTCAAAATTTTTGGCTCCCATGCCGCAAAACAAATTTTGGCTCTTACGCCACAAAACTAGGCTTCCATGCCACCAAAATTTCGCTTTTCAAGCCATAAAAAACCAGGTTTTTTGCCACAAAATTGGCTTTCATGCCCAAAAAAACTCTTTGACAAAAGATTTTCACAAAATGACAAGCTTTTTGATCAAATTCTCAAACAAACATTCCCATCAGCTTTTACAAAAAAAAAAAAAAAAAAAATGGTTTAAGTGAAAAGAAGGGGATACAAAAATGTAGTACCAAAATTGTCTATACATGGAGGTACCAAAAAAAAAAAAAAAAGAAGAAGAAAAAAGAGTTTGTTATAACTCAGGAGCTCAATCTAGCATGGTCTTCAACCAAAGGTTCAACTCCTCAAGCAGACCCTTGGCCTTAACTCCTTAAGCTTTGACTTTGCTGGATGGCTTTATGAACATCTCATCAAAGAAGTCACCATCTGGGAAACTCTTGGTCTCAGTCCATTTGTTCCCTAAGGCGATGACCTCCTCAACAAAATCTTTGGCGCTTGCGATGTCCAGACCGACTTCTTTGCTATCAACAAGGATGTCCTGCACGTGCTTGATCATGCCAAAACCAGCTTCCAAATGACCTGAAGAGAGAGTCTCAACCCATGAGCTCAAGACAATCTTCAACTCCTTCCTTGCATACTGAAGGTGCGGTGCAGATGAGTATTCGCCATGCTCTGGTGCCCGACTGCCCATGTCATGTTCCATTGGAAGAGTAATCAATAAACTCTTTCCAACTGAGGAAGCTGACTCATTGAAGGAAGCAGAAGCCCCCACTCCTGGATCAGCAGCAGGTACCCCCTGTTCTGGCTCTGAGGAAGACGGAGGAACCTCTCCTGTTGCTCCACAATCCGCCGAGGAAAAGACAAAAGGTATGAATATAATCTCGTCAAAAAAAATATATATCGAGATTATTATTGCAAAAATACTTGCTTCGACGACCGGCGGAGTACTTTCTGCCTCTCTGAACTCATCTGAAGCATCGTCAAAAGTTGCGTCCATGGATAGCTCGAAATCGTCAGAATCCTCTGGCAAGTCAAGAAAACAAAAGCTACATGTTAGCAAATGACCATCACAAACAAAAAAAAAAAAAAAAGAAGCCAAAGCAATCATACCAGGTGAAGTCTGGAACCACTCCAGAGTCCCTGGGCTCTTCCTCAGATGCCACGACTGGATCCGTCATTTCCTCATCGGCAGGAACCTCGGGCATCACCAGGTCATCGTCCTCTGCCAAAAGAAAGAAAGCAGCGGATCAAAACAAAAAAAAAAATCTCTCACAAGAGATAAGAAGAAACAAAAGAAAGAAAGATGATCATACCAGCTGTCTCCTCTTCTCTGCTCCTCTTCCCCGGAGGCTCATCAGCATCCTCAGACACCTCCTCAACAATGGTGAGAGGAACTTCAATATCAGAAGGACTATCGTGCCGTTTCATATTTCAGCGTTGTCCTCTCTTCCTCTTGCTACGCGGGTCAATCTGCTTGACGATCCTGCGCCACTATCAACATCAGGCCTCTCGCTAGAGTCCTCATTGGATGGTCTACTTTTCTCAGTAGACTCCATGGAAGCCTTCGTATGCTCTGCCTGTATCATAGCATCGATCTCGGCCTCCTCATCTTCCAGCTGTCTCAAGACCTCACCAGGAATCCCTTGTGCAGCTCCTGATCTGATGACGTCCTTCTCATTGAGAAAGCCTATCTTATGCTTCTCTCTAGAAAGGAAGGCCAAAACTTCCTCCCGACGGACACCATCCGATTTGCCAAGACCCTTCCCAGGAGATTGCTTGACATCGAGCTCTTTCTTGGAAAGCCCCCGGTACACTGAGAAGCTCTCCACGAACCACTTCGTGAAGCCAGCAGTCCGGAAGGTGGGCAGCTCAGGATAGGAAATCATAGTGGTAGTGCCCTCAGCGCTATAAAAAGCCCATGCATTTCTCCCATCCTGCAAACCTCCAAAACGCTTCACCATGCTCGAAGGCGCTCCAACAACGCCTTGAGAGAAGCCAAGCTGCAAAGCAAAACGCGAAGGGACATACGGCTGGATATCGACGAAAAGATGTCTGCGGTACACCATCGTACCAACCCGAATGTTGAAGAACCGTCTCTTCTCCGCGTCTGTCAAAGCATAGTGTCTTCCCGACCCTGCCCTGGTCGAATCACGGGAGACACCAAAGTCAAAAGCCTTCTTCCGCAAACCCGGAGAAAGCTTCACTGAAGACTACCCAATCTCGACGTCCCTAAATCGTCGGATCCTCAAACGGGCAGACAAAAGTGATTCGGGAACGGCTGTCCCTCTAGCCAAACGAATCAGAAAAGGATCTTCAACCTGTGCAACTCCCAAACGATGGAAGCTAGGACAGTGGTATACATACCACGAATAGAAGATGTGGGCAGAAAATACCCTGTTCATGGGAAGCACAAGCGGAACTAGGAAAGCAGCAGCCTGAAGTTCGGTATACAAATAGAAGTAAAGAGCAGGTACCAAAGCCAGCCGCTCTCCAAACGCCATCTTACAAGCTGGAAAAATACAGTGTGGCCTGATGTGCGTTCCATCTCCTCCAGCAAAAACAGCCTCACCTAGCCAGTAATTGAGGTAAACAGTGAGATCTCTCCGCAACGCAATGTCAGGACAAATGGCATCCATGCTTGCGAAGAACTTCTTTAAATCTTCTCGCACGGTGGCGATCTTCTTCAAACTTGATGCTTTAGCCCTAGCATCTTGGGCCATGCCATCAGAAGAATCCCCGCTGTAAAAAAAGTAGGAGCTGCAACTTCTCCAACTGCTGCATCTAACTTTCGAGCCCTCCTTCTCCTTCAAAAAATCGTAGAAGGCGACAAGCTGAAAGTATACAAGCCTAAACTCCTCAGACTGCTCCCCAAGGACGCTGTCAATAGGCATAAACTCCTCATAGAGTTTGCCGAGGATAGGCAATCCGGTGATGGCGCTCAGTTCCTTCAAAGAAAAACCAATTTCACCATTCGTCACAATGAAGGTGTTGGTTTGTGGAAGGAATGACTCCAGCATGGCCATGAAAGCCTCATCGGAGAAAACAACGGTTTGCCGAAAAGCACGAACCGCATCAAAAATCTCGGCCTCACGCAGAACGGGCTCGCCAATCCTCAGGGTATGATCAGTCCATGACTCCCAGCTCGAGTCAGCACTGAAACGGCCACGAAGTCGAAAAGGCTTCACCCAATTGCTGCCGTCACCCGAAAAACACCAAGGTCCACCGGTCTCAAATCGACCAATGGATGATCATAACCCTGGTAGCCACTGGCTGGCATCAACATGTCCATACGGACAAGTGGCTTCTCTGCAAAACCGGAAGGGCCGCCAACAAAAATCCCGGTCTTGATCACACTGGTCCTCTTCACCCAGCTCAAAGGATCTTCCCTCTTAGGGCACGTGGGAGAAAGGCTCAGGATCGAGATGGTCCGATCGAAAGTCGACTGGGTAGAAATAGTTCTCTCCTCACCATCTGCTGTGTAAGAGAACTGAAAACATCTCCTTTGGTATGTCAAGTCGTCAGGGACTGCATCACCGAAGAAGAAGGTAAGCTTGAGCACAACGCTCTGATCGTCCGTAACCCAAGGACGACCGCTTACCATGATCTTGTAGAATTCCTCATCTTTGAGAGCGATCAATCGCTGTCTCATCTCATTACGATTGAGGGAATCACATTCTTCCAAGTTCTTCTCCACAAACTAGACCTTCTCCCAAGCCTGCTGAACAGCCGCATTGGAAGATCTAGCAGACCGACGAGGTGCGTTAGTAACAGGACCTTTACCCTTGTTCGTTCTAAAAGAACTACCTGCAAAAGATGGAAGAGAAAAGATCAATCAACATCAAAATGACAGAATTCTGCTACAAAAATCCTAGCAAAATTTTGACATGATTCCGGGGCAATTCCAAAGAAAAGGAAAATACTCTGAAAAAGACAGGAAGCCTGAAGATGAGCTCAACATCGCTGCGAGCTCATAGTCAGTGGAGAATTCTCAAAGAAGGTTCAAACTCAACATCGCTGCGAGAACGAGCCAATCTCATCAAACTTCCGTAAAATCTGGAAAAGAGCTCAACATTGCTGCGAGCTTCTGAATCCAAAAATTGCAAAGTCCCTCAAAATCCAGCAAGACCAAGAAAGAGCTCAACATCGCTGCGAGCTCAAAATCCCAATACTTACAAAAGATTTTCAAGTATGCATCATCATGTTTCCAAGACCATTTACAAAAAATCATGCATAAAAAAATATCATCATGCATTAGATGCTAGGAAACCTTGACCAAAGTTTGACCAATTCCAACCCAATTTGGTCAAAACCAATCAAACTTTGTCCAAGTCAAAAATCATGTTGGCTTGACCTAGAGACTCTAGCCTTCTATCTTGATGCATAAAAAAAATGCATACATATTGAAATTGCGTAGCCTCATTATCATGGTGAGCAAACAAGGAAAAAGAAAAAGAAAGAGAGAGAGAAAAAAAATCTCAGCAAAAAAAAAAAATTTCTGGCCCACTGCCACATGGCAGGCTATCTGTACAGCCAAGAAAAACAGAAAAAAAAAACTAGCAGCAAAAAAAAAAAAGAAGAAAAAACGCTAAAAAAAGGGCGAAATCAGCGTGCAGAAAGAGAAACAAAGAAAAAAAAACAAAAAAAAAGAAAAAGAAACGCTGAAAAAAAAAAAAAAAACAGAAATCAGCGTGGAAAAAAAATACAGAAACAGAAAAAAAAAATAGAAATGTTGACAAAAAAAATCAGCGTGAAAACAGAAAAAAAAGGGGAAAAATTGCTGACAAAAAAAAAAAAAAAAGAAGTTAGCGTGTGGAAAAAAAAAATATACACAAGGTGAAAAAAAAAGTTGAAAACCGTGAAAAGAAGAGGAAAAAAAAAGAAAAAAAAAGAAGAAGAAGCACGAAAAAAAAAAAAAAGAAAACGTGCTTGAAGAAAAAAAAAGAAAAGAAAAGAAAAAGAAGAAGAGAAGAAAAAAAATGAAGAAGCTACTTCTACAATGGAGATTCTTGTGGAGGAAGAAAACTTACTTGAAGCCATTGATCGAAAAGAAGAAGAAAAGCTTGAAGATCCTTGAAGAAGAACAAAAAGCAGTTCTAAGCTTGGAGACCACTCTTGAAGATTTTTTGCAAAAAGAAAGCAATGGAGCAAAAGAAACAACCCTCTTTCTTTTATAGAAGAGAGCAAGCCAAAAGAAGAAATAAGGAGAAAGAAAAGAGGTAAGTACTAAAATTTAGTTACTTTCCCAAAAAGAGAGATATTTTGAGAGAATCTTTCCACAAAAAGAAAACTTGAGAAATTCTCTCCAACTAAGGATATTTTTAGATATTCTCTACACAAAAGAGATATTTTTAGATATTCTCTACAAATATGACACCATGTGAGATATAGGCCATCTTCAAAGCCTAAGGTCCCATGGGTTAGCCCATATGAGCCAGGTTTGACCACCTAGGCACTAAAAGTGGCTTTTACTCGAAATATTCCTCTTACCAAGAGCAAAAAAAAAAAAACAAAAAAAAGAGAAAAAAAAAGAGCAAAAAAGTCCCATGCCTCTTTTGAGTTGATGGGACCATAAAAAAAAAAGAGAAAAGAAAGCCCCATGAGTTTCCAAAAATCAAATCATCCAACCTCACGAACCAAATTGAGCCAAAATCTTGAAATTGACATTTCACAAAACCAAATTCCGGTCCCCTAGCTCGCCACATACAGCTTGTTAGGTCAGAAGACCAAAACCAAAATCAAAATCCAAACCAAACCAAAACCAAAAACCCAAATCTGACCCCCCAACCTGCCACATACAGCTTGTTGGGTCACAAGGTCAAAATCAAAATCAAACCTCGACCCCCTAACCTGCCACATACAGCTTGTTAGGTCACAAGGTCAAAAACCAAAATCCAAAATCCAAAATCCAAACACCCCATGTCATTTTCAAAACTTTGCCTTGAGATGGTACGTGATCCCTCTCACTACCATAAAATTTCCCCTGAAACTCAGAAGGCTATTCAAAACAAATAAAAAACAAAAGCTCAAGACTCTTAGTCAAGTTGGAATCTCTCCTCCAAGTTTCTCTTCGAGGCACATAGACTCCAAAAATCTACTCATCGCTGTACCTCGAGAGTGCATTTGTTGAAACAAAAAAAGTCACTATATCTCCTCAACATCAAGAAGCCTCGTGAAGCTGCATCCTGCAAAAATAGGCAAGGCTAATTCAAGCATCAGATTTTGTCAGAATCAGACAGAAACTGAAAGATCCTTCAAGGCAGCCAAAAGAGGGGTACACCTGAGGTTTCGGGCCATTCCGACATCGTTTGGCCTAACTTCACTGGTCCGATAGCTAAACAAGCGCTCCCGGCGGCGACATCATCGAAGACACCAAAACTTCGATCAGAGCCTACGGATGACTCCAGAATGTCTTCAAAGGGCTCCATGCCAAATTTCAAGTCAAACCGACAATGTTTGACCCTCCATCAACACTCGAGCAGCAAAATCAAGCCTCCCGGTGACGGGAACCACCGAAGTCATCACTCATGAAACAAAGTACATGAATGGCTTCAACATGCTTCCAAAAGGCTGCACGTCGAATTTCAGGTCATTCCGACAACGTTTGACCAGGTTTTGATGCTCCAAGAGAAAATCAAGCTTACCAGTGGCGGAGCAACCCGGGACCATGACATCCAAAACGGAGCTGATGGAACGTCTCAAAATGACTCCAGTAGACTCCTAGTCAAATTTCAGGTTAATCGGACATCGTTTGACCACATATCAAAGCTCGGCATTTTCCCCGCAACAAAATCAAGTCAAGCATCGATGGGACCCCAAACAGATTCAAAACTCAAATAAAAGCTCATGGTCGGTCCTATCCACTGCTCAAGAAGCTTCACCTCAATTTTCAGGTCATTCCGACATCGTTTGACCTAGTTTCGACTCTTGATGGAAAATCGGCTACAAAGTCTTCGGCTTTCCCAAAAAATGGGAAACTTTGTGTTCCGATTTCGCGCGGGTTCTCGTCAAGATTTCTCCAAGAAAATCAAGTCAATAATTGAGGAAAAATTTCAAGAAAAATACAGAAGAAAAAAGGAACGAAAAAGACGAAAAACGGCCGAAAACGACGCTCGGCGACCAAACGGGCCAAAGCCCTATGGTCGCCGGCGACCCTGGGTGCATGGTCACCCGGCGACCCTGCAAATCCGGGTCGTCGGATTTTGCACCAAATTGCCCGTTTTTTGTTCCTCTTCGCGTTTCGAGCATTCCTGCCTCTGTGATTTTCTGAAAATCCAATGTTTGATGCTTGAAAACGACTGATCTTCACTGACATCTCAGATTCGCTGTCAAAAGCATGAAATCATCATCGATCGCCTCAAGATCGCCAACCGGCTGACCAAGGAAGTATACTTTCTGTCCGACCGATCGTGAAATCGACAAGACAGATGTCACCGGCCCACCAACATCAATCAATGTCTGAGATTGCACTACAATCCGACATCAAACAATGCGTGGATCCACCTGTGATGATTACAAGAAGAATCTCAAAAGGCGCAGCGCGGCCCGCGACTCTTCACATGCCTTGGCAACCACTTAATGACGTTAATTGACCCGTTTATGACAACTTAATACGGTCATTAACTCATTATTTTGGACTGCCCAATCAGATTCAAGCATTTGGGAGTTACAAATCCAAGCAATCATGGCATTTAACCCATGAAACTCCCATCATCATGAAGCTTAAAGGGAATTAAATGCCCACTACCTTCATCGGCCAATCACAAGCCATGAAAAAGGAGTTACAAAATCAACTTGTAACTCCTCAACAATTCTCTCATCATGGCTATCAATGCTCATAATCACCTCATGGCTATCAAAGGCCTATAAAAGGAGATCCATTTCCAAGAGAGAGACATCTATCGACGGATCTATCGGCAAATCGATCTATCGGCAAAATTCTTGTCTTTCATATTTGATGAGTTTTGTAAAATCGCCTTTCACGGCAAACAAACAAAAACGCATCCTACGGCATTCTCAAAAAACAAACTTGTCTCTGTTCTTAATATTTTTGCAATTTGAAAAGTTAGAAAAAAGGATTGATTTCCTTTCTATTTGTGAAGGTGAATCTCCGGATCATCACCATTCCAAATTCCAAGTAGAAAGTAAATCTGGCATACCCGTACAAAAAATGTTGATACCTGCGATTTTCCCTCCTCCACCGAGACCCAGGTCAGCCCTCGGGGTGCGGGAGGAGAGGATGGAAGATTCCCGAGGGTCCATCATTAAAAACGTTGGCTTCATCCTTGAGGAACAACATCCTAAATGGTTGGCTAATATCGTCCATGTGACAAAGAAAAATGGGCAGATAAGGGTCTATATCGATTACAGAGACCTGAATAATGCATGTCCTAAAGATGAATTCCCTCTGCCCATACCAGAGGTGATGATTGACAACACCTGTGGGTTCGAGCGAATGACATTCATGGATGGATTCTCTGGCTACAACCAGATAAAGATGCATCCTGAAGATGAAAGGCATACATCATTTCGGACTCCATTCAGTGTGTACTGCTACACTGTCATGCCATTTGGTCTGAAAAATGTAGGTGCAACATGTCAGAGGGCTATGATGAAAATATTCTAAGATATGCAGCACAAGAGGGTCGAATGCTATGTTGACGACCTTGCCATTAAAAGCAGAAGAAAAGAAGACCATCTCGACGATCTTTGAGAAGTCTTCCTCCGACTTCGCAAACACAAATTGCGGATGAATCCACTAAAATGCTTATTCAGTGTTTCATCGGGTAAGTTCCTCAGATTCATAATATGAAAAGCTGGAATAGAACTTGACCCCACTAAAGTCAAGGCTATCCTGGAAATGCCATCTCCAAGAACCCTAAGAGAATTAAAAGGGCTTCAACGAAGGTTGGCCTACATTCGACGGTTCATCTCTAATCTGTCAGGGAAGTGCCGTCCGTTCTCTCGCTTGATGAAGAAAGGCGTAGACTTTGTCTGGGATGCTAAATGTGAAAATGCATTTCAAGACATCAAAGCATACCTCACCAAGCCTCCAGTACTGGCTGCCCCCACAACTAGAAAACCATTCGTCTTGTACACAAGAGCTTTCGACCATTCTTTGGGTGATCTGCTCGCACAAGAAAAGGACGATGGAAAAGAAGCTGCTCAATATTACCTTAGCCGCATGTTGGTAGGTGCAGAGCATCGCTACTCCCCAGTCGAACAAGAATGCCTTGCAGTGATGTTTGACGTACAAAAGCTACGTCACTACCTATTGTCCAATACAGTCTACCTGATTTCGAGGATCAACCTCTTAAAGGTCCTTCTCATAAAAGCAGGTTCTCTCAATGCCCGATTGGCAATATGGTCCATCCTTTTATCACAGTTTGATATTAGGTATGTACCACAAAAAGCAATCAAAGGCATAGCTCTAGCAGACTTCCTCACAGAGCATCCATTGCTTAAAGATTCTCCACTCATGGATGATCTCCTAGACGAATTTATCTACAATGTGGAAACTTCCTTATTAAATGCTTCCTAGGACATATACTTTGACGGTGCAACCAGGACAAATGAAAAAGGAAAGCAAATATCGGGAATTGGTATCCTCTTTGTTAGCCCCGACAAATACATGATTCCACACGCCTTCTCGCTACTGGAACCATGTTCAAACAATGCAGCTGAGTACCAAGCCCTGATCGTAGGACTGGAACTTGCCCTCAATCTGGCATCACCATGCTAGAAGCTTTTGGAGACTCTCAAATGATTGTCAACCAGATGAATCAGAAATTTGAAGTCAGGAAGCCTGATTTATCACCTTACTACAACAAGGCGTAGTCACTTCGACAAAAACTCAACGTCTGTCACATCATCCACATCCTCAGAGGTGAAAACATCCGTGCAGATGCCCTGGCTGGACTCGCCGCATCCATGGCAATCCAAGAAGTGGAAAACATGCAAGTCACAGTGTGTCAAAGAAGGATTCTCCCTCCTCTTAACACACATCAAGCAGTTGCTGAATGCCACCAAGTGGTTGGAAGTCTGATGTCTATCCTCAAACTTCTGATCGACGACTGGAGGGATCCGTTCATTGATTACATCATGTTCGAAATCCTACCTGAAGATCCAAAAGAGCGGGTAAGCATCCAAAGACGAGCCCCGAACTTTTATTTGGATATTCCTTTAAAAGTAGTTTACAGAAAATCGTTCAACGGAGTACTCCTATGCTGCTTGTCACAACAAGAGGCTGAAGAAACTCTCAAAGAAGTACATTCTGGTCTTTGTTGACACCAAAAAATGTCACTTTGCCTCTTCAACATCAAGAAAGCTGCATGAAGTCGCAACCTGCCATAAATAGACAATGCAATTTCTCCAAAAAATCAAATCTTGTCAGAATCAAACAAAAACTACAAGATCCTTCAAGATAGCCAAGAGAAGAGTACACATGAAGTTTCGGGCCATTTCAGAATCATTTGGCCTAACTTCGCTTCTCCGACAACTAAAATGGCGCTCCCGGCGGCGACATCATCGGAGACGTCAAAACTTCGATCAGAGCCTACGGATGACTCCAGCATGTCTCAAAAGGGCTCCATGCCAAATTTCAAGTCAAACCGACAACGTTTGATCCCCCATCAATGCTCGAGTAGCAAAATCAAGCCTCCCGGCGGCGGGAACCACCGAAGCCTTCGCTCATCAAACCAAGTGCATGAGTGGCTTCAACATGCTTCCAAAAGGCTGCACGTCAAATTTCAGGTCATTCCGACGACGTTTGACCAGGTTTCGATGCTCCGAGAGAAAAAGAAGCCTACCGGCGGTGGAGCAACCCGGGACCATGACATCCAAAACGGAGCCCATGGAACGTCTCAAAATGACTCCAATAGGCTCCCCGTCAAATTTCAGGTCAATCGGACATCGTTTGGCTACATATCAAAGCTCGGCATTTTCCCCGCAGCAAAATTAAGTGAAGCATCGATGGGACCCCAAACGGCTTCAAAACTCAAACAAAAGCTTATGGTTGGTCTTATTTATTGCTCAGGAGGCTTCACCTCAAATTTCAGGTCATTCCGACATCATTTGACCAAGTTTCAGCTTCTGGCGGAAAATCAACAGCTCTACGCGACAAAGTCTTCGGCTTTCCCGGAAAATTGGAAACTTTGCACTCTAAAAATGCAAGGATTCTCATCAGGTTTTCTACAGGGAAATCAAGCCAATAAATGAGAAGAAATGTCAGGAAAAATACAGAAGAAAACGGCGACGAAAAAGACCACAAAACGGACCAAAAACAGGGGAAAAATCCCCAGGGTCGCCGGCCCATGGTCGCCGGCGACCATGGAAGTCCGGGTCACCGGATTTTTCGCCGATGACCCGTTTTTCCGTCCTTTTTCGCGTTTCGTGCACTTTGGCCCCTGTGGTTTCCTGAAAATGTGATTTTTAGTGCTTGAAATTGACTCATGTCCTCCGACATCCGTCAAAATCACGGGTCAACCTCCAAAAGTATCAAAATCAACATTGATCGCCAACCGGTCGACCAAAAAAGTGTACTTTCCGCCCAATCGATCGAAAAATCGACAGGACAGATGTCACCGGCCCGCTCTTAGCTATCACTATTTGAAGTTACATGTTCATCCGATGTCGATCAGCATGAAGATCCATCGATGATCATCGCCAGAAGAATTCCAGAAGACACGGCACGGCCCGCGACTCTTCGATTGCTCGGCAACCAATTAATGTGGTTAATTGACTAGCTTTATTGCGGTCATTAATTCATTTCTTTGGACGGCCCAATCAGAAGCAAGCATTTGGGAGTTACAAGTCAATTGATTCATGGCATTTAACCCATGAAACTCCTCCCATTATGGTAATTAAGGTGATTAAAAGCCCTTAATCTCCATCGGCCAATCAGATTCAAGGAAAAAGGAGTTACAAAATCAAGAAATAAATCTTGTAACTCCTCCCATTAAAGCCATTAAAGCCCATAAACTCTCCTAAATGGGTACCAAAAGCCTATAAATAGGAGAGCATTCCATTGAAATCCGGATCGATCAATCGGAGATCACTTCCAAAGCACCACAGATCCAGAAATCTGAGAGAAAGAAAAAGAGAGAAAACTCTGCTAAAGTTCTGCACCGGCCACCACTACAAGGTGACAAAAGTCCCTTGGGGGGTACCCCCCCCCCCAAGGTCCTTGCCTTCTCCTGCTGCCTCCAATGGCTTAGACGTGGCTTTTCAGCCCGTCTACTTAGCTTTTTATTGGACATAGGACCTTCTCTTGGTATTTGTCCTCTAAAAACCTGAGGTTATAGCCAAGCCAAGCGAATCAAGAGCATCCTCTGTTCTCATCTACATAGATGATGGCGAAGCCCATACATGGCTTGCGACCGTCAATCTGAACGAGTCCCCCAATCTCCTGAGAAGTTAGATCCTCCTTTTCTTGCTTTTCATTGTAGTTTGTATTTTTCTAAAGAGACAAAAAATTCACAACTCTTGTCTTTCATTATTAATGAGAATTGTAAATCGGCTATAAACGCCAAAATCGGCTATAAATGCCAAACAAAATCGCCTTTCACGGCAAACCAAGAAAATGTCTCTTTTCTTAAATATTTGTGCAATGGAAAACTTGAAAGAAGTTGATTTCCTTTTTACTTGCGAAGGTTGATCTCCGGATTACCACTTGCAATTCCAAGTAAAAATAGAAAATCTGGCACACCCACACAAAAGAAATGTTGATGCACGCTTCATGCCCCCCGGGCGCGAAAGGGCAGGACCCGACGGACTCCCACGTCCGCCGACCCCGGTAGCGCCCACGGCATTCGGAGCGCGTTCCATCAAGCTGGCACACCCGGTGGGACTCGTTCATTTGAGAACACGGTGCTCGGAAATGAAATATTTGCATATCATACTTTTTGCTCTATGCTTATACTTCTTTTCCGGATTCCTTGGCTACTTTCTAGCTGGTAGCCTATGTTGGATTTCGCATCCTAAAAAAAATGAGATGGGATTTTTTGGAAATTTCTATTTCTTTGAGTTTGTTTCCATTCTTTCTCTTTTCAAAAAAAAAAAATCAGTTTTCTTAGTTTGAATTCAAAATTGAGAAACTTTGATCCTATCCTATCGTTCTTTGGTGCTTGCAGAAATGTTGAGCCCGTTCGACTAAGGTTTTGGACCATCGTTTCTCTTCGATGAGTTCATTAGAGATTTCAAAAAAGAAATTATTAAAAAAAAATCAAAAAAAAAATTAGTTTTCTTAGTTTGGATTCAAAATTGAGAAACTTTGATCCTATCCTATCGTTCTTTGGTGCTTGCAGAAATGTTGAGCCCGTTCGACTAAGGTTTTGGGCCATCGTTTCTCTTCGATGAGTCTATTTGGGATTTAAAAAAAAAAAAAAGGACATAGACCACTAAGGTTAAACCAATTGCGTTCTTTGATCACGATTGATTCAAGAAAAGCCTTGTCCAGAGTGTGGAGACAGCTTGACTGTTCTAGGCAAGGGTCCTCCAAACGGGTTCATTAAGTAATCCTACCCTTACCTGGGGGCAATTCTATCAATTGAGGTTTCATAAGACCGGGTTAGGAGGCCTATGTGTACTCTCTCGTCTTTAAATCTTAAAAAATTAATAAAAAATAAAAAAAAAGATTTTCAAAAAAAAATCTTCAAAAAAAATCTTCAAAAAGAAATAAAATAAAATAAATAAATAAAAATATTTTTTTTTTTAAAAATAAATAAATAAAAATAAAAATAATAAAATAAAAAAAATGATTTCAAAAAAAAAAAATTCTTCAAAAACTCGTCACTTTTGATTTCAGATCTGAGAAATTTTGCTTTCTTCTTTTCTGAGCACTGGCGCTCGCGGAAATCACCGAGACCGTGTTCAGATTAGAATACCATTTGCTCTCCTTGATGGAACCAATCTTGACATTTCAAAAAAAAAAAAAACTCGTCACTTTTGGATTCAGATTCGAGAAATTGTGGTCTCTTCCCTTCTGAGTACTGGCGCTCGCGGAAATCGTTGAGCCCGTATTTGAATCGGAATGCCACCTGCTCTCTTTGACGAATCCATTTATGACCTTTCAAAACAAAGAATCCCATCTCATGGATGCGATCTCCAACATTTGTGCCTAGCAATACTGGTACTCCCTTTCAGGGTCTACTGTATTTGTGACCGGCACATTTGTAACTCCTACCTTATATTCTTCTTATCTCGAGCAAGCTCCGCTTCTCGATAAGTCGAATTTAGGTATACAATTGCTTCTAGCAGTCATTGGAATGCTCATTTCGAGCCTACCATGCTTGCAACCAGAACAATTGTATCCTCTATGGCTTTTTGCCTTCTTCATATTGCTTGGGACATTTCCCTTGAGCGATTTGAAAAGACAAAATCATAGAATTCCCCATTTATGATCATTATATTCTTGTGATTACTAATGGATGTGGTCTTGTTTCAGAACTTTTTCGAAACTAACAATGGCAGCCTTAACCATTATCTTCGATGAGAACAAGAACCAACTCATGCTTCAACAGAAGCAAACCGAGCGCACTTACAAGCGCCCTGCCAGCTGCCGAAGCGTCAACTCCCTCGGCAACTCTCTGAACTCCGGGTCGACCTCGACTCCCCGGACCATCGTCTTCGGGACACTGGGACCATTCCCACTTCCCGAAGAACAAGCTGCTCCTGCTAAAAAGCAGAAGTTCGCCTCTCAACGTGTCACTCTCGTGACACCAAAGGCGAGTACCCAAAAGCCCGAAGCCCGCGGCACCCCCGCGAAGCCTCGACCAACAACCAACCAGGTCTACCCTAAGACTTGGTCTCCAAGACCTTCCCCAAAACAAAGAAGGTCTCAAACCTCCACCAAGCCAGCATACCTGGCCCCACTCAAGGAGAACCAGTTCTACCCTCTTGCCTACATGAAAGAGGAGAGACCCATCCCCAACTTGACTCCCAAGTCAACCCAGCATGAACCGACTTGCTCCCACAAGCCCAGAATTAGATCACGCATCACCAGGCCTCTACAAGCACCTGCCAGGGCCTACACTCCTTCAGTTCGACCCTTCATCTTTACAGGGGCCGAACTCGAAAGGTTCAAAGCTTCGTTGCAACAGGCAAAGGACCGGGTCCGTATCCTGTCCTTGCCTAGCTACAAAGAAGACAGGCTCGGCTGCTGCGCCCGAGGGAGCACATCCTTCATCGTCAGAGCCCAGCCAGAGCTGACCGAAGCTCAAATCGCTCGTCGAGCACGCCGCCGTGCGTCATATCGACAAAAGAGACTAGAGAAGCAACGGACCCAGCCTCCTACACTTCAAGTCTCCCACAAATGGGTCGAAAAAGAAAGACCCGACCAAGTTGCTGCCGTCCATATGGTTGGAAAAACCAGAAGACGCCAAAAGTCAGCATAAAAAATCCATGTCCGACGTCCGGTGACCCGTAGCGTCACCAGGACACAAAGACATCCCGAAGAATCTCCTGCCCCTTCCAGCCAAGGACGGGAGAGTAATCCTTAATCAAGCTCTTCATCAAAAAGAATGAGCCTCAGCTCAGTCACCAGGACGGTTTCTTCGTTCGAATCCCGAGGGATGAACGTCTTGGCTACAAGTTCTGAGCCACCACCTCAGAATCCACCTCAAGATGATGCGCTCACACGCATCCAGCAGTTGGAAGAAGGCCAGCAGAGGATTGAAACTCTGATGGAAAACCTTCTCCTTGTTGTCCAAAATCAGGTGAACAATGAGCCTCCTTCGAATCATAGCAATAACGAGGGAAATGGAGAAGAAAATGAGTCACGCGCCCTTACCAAAAAGGACGTAGACAGTATCCTCGCCAAAGCAAAAGAAGAGGATATACTCAAGGAGCATGGGATCAAGCCACCATATCCTTTATGGATGGACTCGGTCCCGTTCCCCACAAAATTCAAACATCCCACTCTCCAAACATATACGGGGAAAGGATCAGCCAGACAGCACGTCATCCACTTCAAGATTTTGACGGGAGCTATCGCGGATCAAGATGCACTCAAGATCCGCCTCTTTGCAAGTACCCTAAAAGGTACGGCCTTCGATTGGTACTCCACTCTTCCGGAGAACTCCATTCAGAACTGGGCTATGCTAGAGACACGCTTCCTGACCCACTTCCAAGGTGAGGATCATCCTGTTACTATGGCTCAGCTCTGCAGCCTAAAACAGGGAGAGAATGAGTCAACTTATGACTTCATTCACAAGTGGAAAGCAATGGCATACAAATGTTCAGATGTATTGCCACAGGCGTCGCTAGTCGACATCTGCCGAAACAACATGAGAGCCAGAATACGCTCCATGATCATCGGCAACAAATCAAAAAACCTGGGAGAACTCCTGGAAGCTTCTATGGTAGCTGAAACGGTGATTAAAGACCTCAACAGTCAGAAGTCATCAAGAAAAGAGCCAACCGCCATTGTAACCTCTAAACCAAAGAAGAAAGAGGTCCTCAATGTGCAAACCAAGTCAGCTCCTCAGCAACCAAAGAAAGCTGAAAACAGAGCCGCGGGTAAGAGACCTGAACTCTCTGATGCCTTCAAAG
The DNA here is from genome assembly GCA_028538565.1 of Umbellularia californica. NCBI lineage: Eukaryota > Viridiplantae > Streptophyta > Magnoliopsida > Laurales > Lauraceae > Umbellularia > Umbellularia californica. The sequence goes on along the minus strand of JAPQWN010000005.1, from coordinate 32,248,811 downwards.
AGCGAGTAGAAAAGAAATACCCGTTCGATGAAGATGTTGACGAAATCTTTGAGGCTCTCCTAGCAAATGGCAAACTCATTTTGCCAGAGCCCAAAAGACCGGGAGACGTTGGCAAAACCAACGATCCTCGGTACTGTCCATATCACCAGATGGTCTCGCATCCTCTCAATCAATGCTTTGTTGTGAGAGAGAAGATAAACGAGATGTGGAAAAACGGAGTCATCACCTTTGACAAAAACTATGGGACTGCCTCCGTCAACATGGTGTCATGTGGACAAACACCAAAATCACCGAAGAAGAAGATCACTACTTCCTTCAAGGTGATAAAAAGAATTCAAACGTCCGAAGTGTTGGTTCCTTGCCCGACACCAGACGGACAACCCATATGGGTACAACCCGATCTCCTGGAAGATGAAAACTGGGAGATCGTAAAAACAAAGCCGACAGCTCAACAGTGAAGGCAGGCTAGGAAACATCTCCTCAGGCTCAAACGATAAGAGAAGACCCAGCCAAAACAAGAAGTCCATGAAAAGGCAGAGGCCTCCTCTACCACTTCACTCGGGGCAACAAAAACGTCCCTTCCAGAGATTTCAAAGGCGGTAAGAAACTTCACTCTCAGTGATTTCATGCCACCTCAATTCAAAAAAGAAGCTATGCAGGGGGCATCATACTCTTGCAACTCGGTAGTTGGATTCTCCATTGATGGATACGAGTCCAGCGACACCGATGATGGATTCAAGTCCGGCTACACCGATGAGTGGGAAGAATCCCTTGAAACAGGAGAGTATCTCTCCGACGAAGAATGGGTTCCTGAAACTCACCTTATGCCAGTAATCTGGTATAACCCCTTATAGCCACAAGGATCCTGATCTGATGATGAGGAAGACCAAGAGGCTATACAAGAAAATGCTGTTGAGCCAGCACCCGTCGTTGCTCCAGTGGAAATCAACCATCTTGAGCCACAAAGAGCAGACGAAGAAGAAGATTTGGCTCCCATGCCTGATCTTGAAGAATATGCAAGGATCTTGCAGCGTCTCGCTCTAGAACAAGAGCAAGATCGCGTTAACGAGCCTCCTTGCAACCCAGAGCCTGAAGTCCCTGAAGATAATCAGGTACATCCACCCTTAACTCCTGAAAATGGAGAACATTGCTGGATAGACGATCCTCTTACATCCGAGGATGAGTCTGACTCCGAGCAGGCAACATCTCCTATCAGAGCTTCCTGTAATGTAATATATCAGGACTATAGCTCTTCTGAAACGTCGTCTGATGAGATTACCTATACTCCGACGACGCCTAGCAATGTATCCTCTGGAGCTACCTCGTCTCACGTAACTTTCACAGAGATAACACCCTCTCAGGTTTCTTCTCCTGAGACTGTGACTTCAGAATACACATTCTTCCCGACTCATCATCATGAAGAAAACCCAACTTGGGATGATGGATGGGTCAACGAAGAAGAAAAGCTGCTGGATGCTGTTCAGGACTCGCTCCCGGAAAATGCTCCATGCAACACAATCACTGAGGATGGCAATTCTGCTGCAGACGCATCCTCAGTAAATGAGAAACGACAGCCTCTTGATCCTGAGGACAATCTTCCAAGTGAAGACCCTTCTCAAGAAGCTCTCGAAGTTGGTAGAGGCACCCGCTCGGGCCGGGAATACCACAAAAAGTACAACCAATCTTCCTTTACTTATGTAAATCCTTCGGGAAAAGATGTTGTAAGCGCCCCCAGTGGCAACAATGATGAACATGCAGGCCCTAAGGAGGCTTTCAAGTATGACTTGGTTGAGCACTTCAAACACATACCTGCACGTCTTCACATCCTAGACTTATTGCGAATGTCTCCACGCACTCGTGATAATCTCATCTCAGAATTACAAAAACTGAATGAGGATGTCGACAAACATGCCCCACAAGTCCTCCAAATTGAAATGGACTACCGGGTCAAAAACTCAGAAACCTCCTTAAAAGGAGAAAAAGAGAAAAGCGAGGGATCATGCATTGAATGCCTCTCGGTGCAAAAAGCAGCGAGTGCAACCATCGCCTTCACAAAGGACGACCTCCTACTTGGCGAAGCAAGGCACAACCGACCCCTGTACTTCACAGGGTACATCAAGGAAATGCCTATACACAGGGTTCAGGTCGACCCAGGTTCTGCACTCAACCTCATCTCCACTTCGGCTCTCGAAGAGTTGGGCATCCCACCCAGCAAGCTAAGCCACACATCTGTATCTATCTTTGGATACGATGGGAGTACTCAAAGGCCTATCGGCAAAATCATGTTCAAATTGCAGATCGGTGATCTTATCTCTGAAGTCACTGTGTATGCAATAAAAACACCTTCATGCTACAACATCCTTCTCGGACGCCCCTGGATACACGAGAATGGTGTTGTCCCTTCAACTCTACATCAATGCATCAAGTTCGTCGGCGACGACGGCATGGTACATCGTGTCTTTGCGGACAGAAAACCTTTCAAAGGTAAAGAAGTCCACTTCGCAGACTCCCAGATGTATGAAGGAGAAAAAGAAGAAGAGGAAATAGCACCCCCTGCTGAAAATCTCCAGAAAGATAAAGGCAATGCTCCTCAAAAATCACCGGAAGAAAACAAACCCTCCGGCAAATTAGAAGAGAGTAGTCAATCTCCCTTCGTCATCTCCCTCAAATCTTCAAAACCTTTGGTCATCACAACCAGAGTGAAGAAGGCAAAGCAAAAGCCTGGGGGCAAATTTGTTGTTTCTCTCGTGTCTATCATGCAAGACACAGACTCGGACTCAGAGCCAGAAGACGATGCATCATCAAGCCAAGCTGACGCTCAGCATGTTCAGCCTGCTCTCACTCCGATGGAGACACCTGCTGATGTAGAAGATCCTACGTCTGCTACCTTTGTTGTTCCGACAACATCACCAAAGCAAAAGCCGATCTTCTTCCATAGATCGGACGCTTCTTCATCAAACTCCATGCTGGAACCTTTTCAAAATGAAGGTATACCTCAGCTATCTCTATATAGTCCTGTGGCACAAGCAATTATGAAGAAAATGGGCTATGATGCTCAAAACCCAGTCGGTTTGGGAGAAAGACGCGGTATTCTCACACCATTGGGGCCCGCCTTGACCAAAAGCCAGCTGGAAGATTGGAGACTCTACGGTCATGTAGAAAAGTCTTCATATGGGTTAGGGTATGATCCCGACACTCCTCTGAGACAGTTGACACAAAAGCTTAAAAGTCGTTTTACCGACCAAGCCTCAACATCTCAAGTCCATGAAGACATCGATCTCCCTGGATATCTCTTTAAAGAGTTACCTGACAAAGATCCAGGAAGCTCATCCAATTGGTACGATTTCTCTGATGATAAAGAGGAATCGTCCGATAATACAGACTTGTGCTACTCTAACCCAGAAGAGCCCTCGTCTCCAAAAGAAGTACCTTACTTCGACCCAGTTTCAACAGGCGATTGGGACCATCTCATAGCAAGCCTTGAGAAGATCACCAATCAAGAAGACCCGTGGAAAGGAACAAACCCTCGGTCTACAAATGCCCTTGGAATCCCAGAAGGTTTTGTTGAGCTGGAAGCCTCCGAAAATATTGTGGAGGAACCACCTTCGAACCTTCTAACAGAAGATCCTGTTGAAAAGATAGACTTGGGAACACCAGATAACCCACGTCCTGTATTCATAAGCAAGAATATAAAAAATGATGAGTTACCCGAGTATATCGCTTTTCTTCGTGAGTTCGTTGATTGCTTTGCATGGTCCTACGCTGAAATGCCTGGTTTAGACCCCAAAGTAGCGGTCCACAAACTCAATCTTCAAGAAGACATCAAGCCTGTCAAACAAGGCCAAAGAAGATTCCGTCCAGATGTGATGGATAAAATTGAACAAGAAGTTCAAAAGCTCAAAAGCGTCGGCTTCATCCGTGAGGAACAACATCCAGAATGGTTGGCCAACATTGTCCCCGTGACAAAGAAAAATGGGCAGATCAGAGTCTGTATTGACCATAGAGACTTGAATGGCGCTTGCCCTAAAGATGAATTCCCGCTCCCCATACCGGAGGTGATGATTGACAATACCTGCGGATTCGAGCGAATGACATTCATGGATGGCTTCTCTGGGTACAATCAGATAAAGATGCATCCCGACGATGAAAAACACACATCATTTCGGACTCCATTTGGCGTATATTGCTATACTGTCATGCCATTTGGTTTGAAAAATGCTGGTGCCACATATCAGAGGGCTATGATGAAAATATTCCAAGATATGCAACACAAGACGGTCGAATGTTACGTTGATGACCTCGCCGTCAAAAGTAAAAGAAAAGAAGACCATCTCAAAGATCTTCGAGAAGTCTTCCTCCGACTTCGCAAACATAAACTGCGGATGAATCCTCTAAAATGCTTCTTCGGCGTCTCGTCGGGTAAGTTCCTTGGATTCCTAGTTCGGAAAGCTGGAATAGAACTTGACCCCATAAAAGTCAAGGCTATTCTAGAAATGCCCTCTCCAAGAACCTTGAGAGAATTAAAAGGGCTCCAAGGGAGATTGGCCTACATCAGACGGTTCATCTCCAATCTTTCGGGGAAATGCCGTCCATTCTCTCGATTGATGAAAAAGGGTGTAGACTTTGTCTGAGATGCCGACTGTGAAGCCGCATTTCAAGATATCAAGTCATACCTGACCAAACCTCCAGTGTTAGCTGCCCCTGCCACTGGAAAACCATTCATCTTGTACACAAGAGCTCTTGATCATTCTGTAGGCGCTCTGCTTGCACAAGAAAATGATGAAGGAAAAGAAGCTGCTCTATACTACCTCAGCCGCATGCTAGTAGGTACAGAGCATCGCTACTCTCCAGTCGAAAAGGAATGCCTTGCAGTGATGTTCGCCGTACAAAAGCTACGTCACTACTTGCTTTCCAACACAGTCTACCTGGTCTCGAGGATCAACCTCTTGAAGGTCCTTGTCGCAAAGGCAGGTTCTCTCAGTGCCCGACTGGCAAAATGGTCCATCCTTCTATCACAATTTGATATTACGTATGTACCACAAAAAGCAATCAAAGGCCAAGCTCTAGCAGACTTTCTCGCAGAGCATCCACTGCCTAAAGATTCTCCACTCAGAGATGATCTCCCAGACGAACCTATCTACAACGTGGAGACTTCCTCACCAAATGCCTCCTGGGACATGTACTTTGACGGTGCAACCAGGACAAATGAAAAAAGAAAGCTGATCTCAGGAGTTGGCATCCTCTTTGTTAGCCCCGACAAATACATGATTCCACACGCTTTCTCACTACTGGAACCATGCACAAACAATGCAGCTGAATACCAAGCTCTGATCCTAGGATTTGAACTCTCCATCGAATCTGGTATCACTATGCTGGAAGTCTTTGGAGACTCTCAACTGATCGTCAACCAGATGAATCAGAAATATGAAGTCAGGAAGCCTGATCTGCTGCCTTACTACAACAAGGCACAATCGCTTCTGCAAAAGTTTGACATCTGCAACATCACCCACATTCGTAGAGGTGAAAACGTCCGTGCAAATGCCCTGGCCGGACTTGCCGCATCAATGGCGATCCAGGAGGGGGAAAACATGCAAATCACAGTGTGTGAGAGAAGGATCCTCCCTTCTCTTAACACACACCAAGCAGTTGCTGAATGCCACCGAGTGGTTGGAAGTCGGATCTCTATCCTTCAAACTTCAATTGGCGACTGGAGGGATCCGTCCATTGATTACACGATGTTCGGAATCCTACCTGAAGATCCAAAAGAACGGGTAAGCATCCAAAGGCGAACCCCAAACTTTCATTTGGATATTCCTTCAAAAATCCTCTACAGGAAATCCTTCAACGGAGTACTTCTACGCTGCTTGTCACAACAAGAGGCCGAAGAAACACTTAAAGAAGTTCATGCTGGTCTTTGTGGAGCCCATCAGGCAGGTCCTAAGCTCTATGATCAGATAAAAAGGTTAGGTTACTATTGGCCTACCATGGTAGCTGATGCAATGCAATTTGCCAAACGCTGCCAGCTATGCCAAGTTCACGGAGATTACATTCACATGCCTCCGGAATGGCTACACCCTACAGCAATCTCGTGGCCTTTCGAAGCCTGGGGTATGGACATCATAGGTCCTATTTCTCCCCCTTCAAGCAAAGGTCATCGCTTCATCTTCGCCGCAACGGATTATTTTTCCAAGTGGTCAGAAGCATTTGAGTTCAACGAAATGAAGACCTCATCAGTCCTTCAATTCCTACGCACCAACATCATTTGTAGTTTCGGCATACCTAAAAGATTCGTCCATGATAACGGACCACAATTCCGGGATCATCGATTCTACAGGTTTTGCGACAAATACAAAATCCAAAGCTGTCCTTCGACTCCATACAATCCGGCAGTAAATGGATTAGCAGAAGCCTTCAACAAGACACTCTGCAAAATCCTCAAGAAAATGGTCTCTAGTCACAAAAGAGACTGGAGCGATAAACTGTCTGAAGCTTTGTGGGCCTATCGAACCACCGTTCGAGGACCAACCCATAGCACACCATTCTCCTTGGTCTATGGATGCGAAGCTGTCGTGCCCCTAGAGGTACAAATTCCTTCTCTGAGGGTATCTCTACAAAATGACATGACTCAAGAAAGCAATGTCAAATTGCGACTCCATGAGCTGGACAATCTCGACGAGAGACGGCTCGAAGCTCAACAAAGCATTGAACTTTACCAAGCACGCATGGCAGGATCTTTTGACAAAAAGGTTAGGCAACGCGCCTACAAAAAGGGTGACTTGGTTCTTGCGGTAAAAAGACCAATGGTCTTCGCATACAAATCCAAAGGCAAATTTGAACCAAAATGGGGGGGACCCTACATCATCGACAAAGTTTTCTCCAACGGCGCATATGCCCTCCTAAACATGGAAGGCGACAGATGTATGCTGCCTATCAACGGCAAGTTCTTGAAGCGGTACTACCCTTGAAGACTTACCCAACTGGGTAAGAGCAATGCCTGTATGGCCAAAACCTGTTCTCAGGTACTCGCTCGTCAAACCTACTCTCTTTAGAATTTTCATATCAAATGTCAAAATTTCTAGAGATTCAAAAACAATGCTTACTTTTATCGTTTCATTGTTCAAAAAAAAATCCAAGTGTAGGAGCCTCTCCCTGACCTGACCAAAACTTTCGATCCTTGAACCAAAATTCATGGTTTGAAACGAAAATCTGGATTCAGGGATTTCCACTCTAGTCCACCTTACCTTTTACCGCCAAATGGTTTTAGGTCAAAATTTACGACCCTCGTGTCTTTAAACAAAAAAAAAAATTTTGGTTTTTCAAAAACCGCGGGGAAGTGACACTTAGTCGATACTCGCAAAACTCAAAAAATCGGAAGAATGCGAACCCCATTCGATACTTCCAAAACCTCTAAAATCGTGGAGACACAACATACCAGTTGCTATCCACAACCCAAATTTCAAAGGTTCGAGAAAACCTAAAATCGTGGAGAAGCAACAAACCAGTTGATATCCACAACCCAATTTCAAAAATCGTGGAGATGTAACATACCAGTTGTTATCCACAACCCAAATTTCAAATGGTTCGAGAAAACCTCAAATTTCAAAAATCGCGGAGAAACGACATCAAGTCAGTACCCGCAAAACCAAAAGTTTTGGGAAAAGCAGGGAAGCGACGCTTAGTCGATATTTGCACCCCAATTCGCGAGGAAGTGACATTCCATCAATACTCGCAAAACCGAATGAGCAAGGAAGCGACATTCCATCGATACTTGCAAGACCATTCAGCGGGGATGCGACATTTGGTCGATACCTGCATTTTGAAAACCAAAACTCGGCTATAAACGCCAAAATCTGGCTATAAAAAGCCAAAATCTGGCTATAAACGCCAAAACTCGGCTATAAACGCCAAAACCGGCTATAAATGCCACAAACCGGCTATCAATGCCACAAAAAATTGGCTTTCACGCCGACAAACCAAAACTTGGCTTTCAAAAAAAACCCGGCTATCAATGCCACCAAACTGGCTATCAATGCCACAAATTGGCTATCAATGCCACCAAACTGGCTGTAAATGCCACAAAAATCCGGCTTCCGTGCCAACCCAAATTTTGGCTTTTACGCCACAAAATCTCGGCTTCCATGCCAACCCAAATTTTGGCTTTTACGCCATAAAATTTCGGCTTCCATGCTATCTCAAAAGCGGCTTTCACGCCACAACCAAAATCAGGCTCCCATGCCAAAAACAATTATTTGACAAAAGATTTTCACAAAATGACAAAGCTTTTGATCAAATCCCATTTAGCAGTTGCTTTCATCACAAAAAGATTTGAGTGAGCGTGGGGAAAACAAAAAAAAAAAAAAAGAAAAGTACCAAAAAATACATGTGGTACCAAAAAAAAAAAGGTGTTCACAAGCACTACACAAAAAAAAAAAGAGTACCAAAAATATACATGTGGTACCAAAAAAAAAAAAGAAGAATAGTTTCTGCTACAAAAAATCAGGAGCTCAGCCAAAAATGGTCTCCAGCCAAAGCTTCAGCTCCTCAAGCAAACTTTTGGCATCAGCCGTCAGAGTTTCCAAGGCACGCTTCTTCAGGAACTTGCCATGAAATGCTGGCGAATGCCGTAACCCTTCTTTTACACTGGGAAGCTTTTCCCCAGCAATTTGCCATTGCTCGTTTTCTAGAGTCCTCCTCTCAAGAACTTGACTGGCATCTGCAACCCTGCGAATCAGAGTACTCTCCCTGTCACGAGCCTCTGTTTTAGCGGTCCACTTAGCATCAACTTGTGCCTTCAAATGCTCGAGATGCTTCCTGGCCATTTCGACCTCTCCATCAAGGATGTCAAGGTCGCGCTTTAATCCAAGGATGACTAGCTCTTCCTTATTCTTCTGTCGGACTACCTGCTTCCTGCTCTGTGTAGCCTCATTCAGGTCGGACTTAGCCTTATCAGCAGGGTCCAAGAACATCTCCTTGAAGAATTGGTCGTCAGGGAAATCCATGGTCTCAAACCACTTGTCACCCAGTGCAATGATCCTATCAACGATCGCCCTGGCACCTGTGACATCTAGACCAACCTCTTCGGTATCAGTGAGAATCTCCTGTACATGTGGGATCATGCCAAATCCTGCCTCCAAGTGTCCAGAAAGGAGAGTCTCGATCCAAGAACTCAAAACCCGAGCCAGCACCTTCTTCGCAAATTGAAGAAACGAACTGGATGAAGATTCACCCTTCTCCGTTGATCGGCTGCTCATGTCAGGTCCCATTGGAAGAGTAACAAAAGAACTCTTTCCACTTGGAGCCACTGGAGAAGGAACCTCAGCACAAGGTATCTCCTCTATCGCGTCAGGACTGGTTGTAGGAGTCTCTACCTCCGGATCGACCTCTGGCATCCCTTGCTCTGGTTCTGAAGAAGGCGATGGACTCTCTTCTGTCACTTCAAAACCTGCAAATGAAACATAAAAAGGTATGAATATGATCCTGTTAAAAAAAATCATCAGGGTCATCACTACAAAGTACCTTCTTCGACGACTGGCGGAACACTCTCTTCCTCCATGAACTCATCAGAAGCATCATCAACATTTGCGTCCATTGATGGTTCAAAGTCATCGGAATCCTGTGGCAAGTCAGCTGACAAGAGAAATGTTAGCAAATCAAGTCGCAGGCAAAAAAAAAAAAGAAAAGAGAAAGCGAAAGAAGTTATACCAATTGGAGATTCCGGAGTCATTCCAGAGTCCCTCGGTTCTTCTTCAGATGCCATAACCGGCTCCATCACCGCCTCATCGGTCGGAACCTCAGGCATCGCCAAGTCTTCATCCTCTGCTAAAAAAAAAAAGAAGAAGCAGCAGCAGGGTGAGAAAACAAATCAGAACATGGAAAGCCCCATGAAAGAAGCAGAAAAAGGAAGAATCATACCTTCACCAATGGTCTCTTCTCCACGGCTCCTCTTCTCTGGAGGCTCGTCGACAGCCTCTGGCACCTCCTCGTTGATGTTAAGAGGGATTTCCATGTCAGGAGAGTCCTCATGTGGCCCCTTGCTGTGATGATGACTCCTCCTCTTCTTACCTCTACGGGTTCGCTTCCTAGAAGAACCCGCCCCACTATCAGAGTCAGGTTTCTCACTTGGCTCCTCACTGGATGGTCTGCTCTTGCCAGTAGACTCCGCGGAAGCTCGCCTCTGTGCCGCTTGCATCCAAGCGTCGAGCTCAGCTTCCTCCTGTTCTAGCTGCTCCAAAGCCTCATCAGGTACTTCCCGAACAGCTTCAGAACCAATGACGCCCCGGTCATCGAGAAAGCCTATCTTGTGCTTCTCTCCAGAAAGGAAGGCCCAAACTTCCTCTCGCCGGACGCCATCCGACTTTCCAGTACCTTTCCCCGAAGACAGCTTTACATCAAGCTCCTTCTTGGAAAGCCCCCGATATGCCAAAAAGCTCTCCGCGAACAACTTCGTGAAGCCGGCAGTTCGGAAAGTCGACAGCTCAGGATAAGAAATCGTGGCAGTAGTGTCTTCAGCACTATAAAAAGCCCATGCATTTCTGCCATCCTGCAAACCTCCAAAACGCTTCACCATACTCGAAGGCGCTCCAACAACGCCTTGAGAGAAGCCCAACTGAAGCGCAAAGCGAGAAGGTACATACGGCTGGATGTCGATGAAAAGATGTCTACGGTACACCATCGTGCCGACTCGTATGCTGAAAAGCCACTCCTTCTCTGCATTGGTAAAAGGGTAATGCCTTCCCGACCCTGCTCTGGTAGAGTCTCGGGAGGCACCAAAATCAAAAGCCTTCTTCCGCAACTCCGGAGAAAGCTTCACTGAAGACTGCCCCATCTCGACGTCCCTGAACCGTCGGATCCTCATGCGGGCAAACAAAAGTGATTCGGATACGGCTTTTCCCTTAGCCAATTGAATCATCAGAGGATCATCATCCTGTACAGCACCCAGCTGGTGGAAGCCAGGACAGTGGTATACAAACCACGAATAAAAGATATGGGCTGAAAATACCCTATTCATAGGGAGCCCAAGCCGAACAAAAAAAGCAGCAGCCTGCAGTTCGGTACACAAGTAGGAGTAAAGAGCAGGCACCAAAGCAAGCCGCTCTCCAAACGCCATCTGACAAGCCGGAAATATACAATGCAGCCTGATGTGCGTCCCATCTCCACCAGCAAACACAGCCTCACCTAGCCAATAAGTGAGGTAAACAGGAAGATCTCTCCGCAGTGCAATGTCAGAACAAATGACATCTGTGCTCGCGAAGAAACCCTTCAACTCTTCTTGCATGGCGGAAGCTTTCTTCCGGTCCTCCAGGGTCATGCTGTCAGAAGACTCTTTGCTGTCAAAGAAGTTGAAGAATGAAGAGCCATAACTCTTCCAACTGCTGGACCTGACTTTCGAACCCTCCTTCAAAAAATCATAGAAGGTGACAAGCTGAAAGTATAGGAGCCTGAACTCCTCTGACTGCTCCTCAAGGACGCTGTCAATCGGCATGAACTCTTCGTAGAGTTTGCCAAGGATGGGCAATCCGGTGATGGCGCTCAACTCCTTCAAGGAAAAACCAATCTCACCATTCGTTACAACGAAGGTATTGGTTTGTGGGAGAAATGATTCCAACATGGCCATGAAGGCCTCGACGGAAAAAGCCACAGTCTCCCTAAAAGCGCGGACCGCGTCAAAAATCCCGGCTTCCTTCAAAATGGTGCCACCAATCAGCAGGACGCGATCAGTCCACGACTTCCAATCGGAGTCAACACTGAAACGGCCACGAAGTCGAAAAGGCTTCACCCAATTGCTGCCGTCACCGCTGAAAACGCCAAGGCCCACCGGTCTCAAATCGACCGATGGATGATCAGAACCTTGGTAACCACTGGCTGGCATCAACACGTCCATACGGACAGGTGGCTTCTCCGCAAAACCGGAAGGTCCAGCAACAAAAACCCCGGTCTTGATCACACTGGTCCTCTTCACCCAGCTCGGAGGATCTTCCCTCTTAGGGCACGTGGGAGAAAGGCTCAGGATCGAGATGGTCCGGTCAAAAGACGACCGGGTAGACATAGTTCTCTCCTCACCATTTGCTGTGTAAGAGAACTGAAAACATCTCCTTTGGTATGTCAAGTCGTCAGGGACTGCATCTCCAAAGAAGAAGGTAGGCTTGGGCAACACCCTCTGATCGTCCATAACCCACGGCCGACTGCTTACCATGATCTTATAAAATTCCTCATCCTTGAGAGCGATCAATCGCTGTCTCATCTCATCGCGATTGAGGGAATCGCACTCTTCCAAGTTCTTCTCAACAAACTGGACCTTCTCCCAGGCTTGCTGAATGGCCACATTAGAAGATCTGGCGGATCGACGAGGTACGCTTGTAGCAGGCTCTTTACCCTTGTTCGTTCTGGAGGAACCACCTGCAAAGGTTGGAAAAGAAAAAAAAAAGATCATCATCAAAATGACTGAATTTCGCTAAAAGCAAATCTGGCGAAATTTTGGCATGGTTCCGGGGCAATTCCGAAGAAAAGGGAAATACCCCGAAAGAAACAGAAAGTTTTGAAGATGGGCTCAACATCGCTGCGAGCTCCGAAACTCCAAACTTTCGAAACCTCAAAATCTCTCAAAATCAAGAAGGGCTCAACATCGCTGCGAGCTCCAAATTCCCAAATTTGCAAAGATTTTCAGGTATGCTATCATGCTCTCAAATTCAATCTACAAAAAGTACATGCATGAACATCTAGATTTGCATCAAAACACATTATTCATGATAACCAAAAAAAAAAAAAAAGAAACTTTCTAAAAAAAAAAGAAGAAAAAAAAAAGAAAGAAAACGTGCAAAAAGAAAAAAGAGAAAGAAAGAAGCACGAAAAAAAAAAAAAAAAAAAGAGAAGAAGAATAGAAAGAAAATAAAAAGAAAAAAAAAAAAAGAGAGAAACTTTCTTTTTTTTACCATCCTATTCTTTACATGGAGTTTTCTTGAAAGAAAAAGAGAGAAAACTTACTTGAAGCCATTGATGGAGAAGAAGAAGGAAAAAGCTTGAAAGATCCTTGAAGAAGAAGAACTCTTGGTCTTGGAGCTCTCTTAAGATTGTTGCAAAAGAAAGCAATAAGAGCAAGAGATCTAGCCTCCTCCTTGCTTTTATAGAAGAGAGCAAATCAAAGAAGGAAACAAAAAAGAAAGGTAAGTGCTACTAATTAGTAACCTTACCAAAAGAGAAGGAATTAGAAAGATTCTTTCCCCAAAAGAAAGATGTCTTTGAGAGATTTTCTACCAAAATCAATCAATGAGAGATTCTCTCCAACAAAATAGGAGATTGGAGATTCTTTCCCAAAAAGAAAGATACCTTGAGATATTCTCTCCCAAATTAAGGGAATATGAGAGATTCTCTCCCATAAAGATATTTTTAGATATTCTCTATCCAAATGAGATATCTTTAGATATTCTTTACAAAAATGGCCCCACATGAGATCTAAGCCATCCTAAAAAGCTTAAGGTCCCATGGGCTAGCCCATATGAGCCAGGTTTGACCACCTAGGCACTATAAAAAAAAAAAAATGGGCTTTTAGTCAGAAAAAAAATCCCTCTTACCAAGAGCATACAAAAATGGTTCCATGCCTCTTTTGAGTTGATTGAACCATACAAAAAAATTCCAAGCCCCATGAGCTTCCAAAAATCAAACCATCCAGCCTCATAAACCAAATTGAGCCAAAATCTTGAAATTGACATTCCACAAAAAATCCAAACCACTCCAATGGACCCACACAATCCCAAAGAGTGACCAAAAACCAAATCCTGGTCCCCTAACTTGCCACATACAGCTTGTTAGGTCACAAGACCAAAACCAAAAACCAAATCATGATCCCCCAACTTGCCACATATAGCTTGTTGGGTCACAAGGTCAAAACCAAAACCCGACCCCCTAACTTGCCACATACAGCTTGTTACGTCACAAGGTCAAAAAAAAAAACCCAAATCCACATCCCTGATGTCATCTTCAAAACTTTGCCTCGAGATGGTACTTGATTCCTTTCATTTACCATAAAATTCCCCTGGAAGCTCAAAGGCTACTCTACCAAAGGAAAAATTGCTCAAAGACTCTTGGTCAAGACACAAGCTCTCCTTCAAAAATCTCTTCGAGGCACATCGACTACAAAAGTCAAGCAACTCGTCGCTGTACCTCGAGGGGGCATTTGTTGACACCAAAAAATGTCACTTTGCCTCTTCAACATCAAGAAAGCTGCATGAAGTCGCAACCTGCCATAAATAGACAATGCAATTTCTCCAAAAAATCAAATCTTGTCAGAATCAAACAAAAACTGCAAGATCCTTCAAGATAGCCAAGAGAAGAGTACACATGAAGTTTCGGGCCATTTCAGAATCATTTGGCCTAACTTCGCTTCTCCGACAGCTAAAATGGCGCTCCCGGCGGCGACATCATCGGAGACGTCAAAACTTCGATCAGAGCCTACGGATGACTCCAGCATGTCTCGAAAGGGCTTCATGCCAAATTTCAAGTCAAACCGACAACGTTTGACCCTCCATCAATGCTCGAGCAGTAAAATCAAGCCTCCCGACGGCGGGAACCACCGAAGCCTTCGCTCATCAAACCAAGTGCATGAGTGGCTTCAACATGCTTCCAAAAGGCTGCACGTCAAATTTCAGGTCATTCCGACAACGTTTGACCAGGTTTCGATGCTCCGAGAGAAAATCAAGCCTACCGGCGGCGGAGCAACCCGGGACCATGACATCCAAAACGGAGCCCATGGAACGTCTCAAAATGACTCCAATAGGCTCCCCGTCAAATTTCAGGTCAATCGGACATCGTTTGGCCACATATCAAAGCTCGGCATTTTCCCCGCAGCAAAATTAAGTGAAGCATCGATGGGACCCCAAACAGCTTCAAAACTCAAACAAAAGCCTATGGTTGGTCTTATTTATTGCTCAGGAGGCTTCACCTCAAATTTCAGGTCATTCCGACATCGTTTGACCAAGTTTCAGCTTCTGGCGGAAAATCAACAGCTCTACGCGACAAAGTCTTCGGCTTTCCCGGAAAATTGGAAACTTTGCACTCTAAAAATGCAAAGATTCTCATCAGGTTTTCTACAGGGAAATCAAGCCAATAAATGAGAAGAAATATCAGGAAAGATACAGAAGAAAACGGCGACGAAAAAGACCACAAAACGGACCAAAAACAGGGGAAAAATCCCCAGGGTCGCAGCCTGCGACCATGGCCCAGGGTCGCCGGCGACCATGGAAGTCCGGGTCACCGGATTTTTCGCCGGTGACCCGTTTTTCCGTCCTTTTTCGCGTTTCGCGCACTTTGGCCCCTGTAGTTTCCTGAAAATGTGATTTTTAGTGCTTGAAATTGACTCATGTCCTCCGACATCCGTCAAAATCACGGGTCAACCTCCAAAAGTATCAAAATCAACATTGATCGCCAACCGGTCGACCAAAAAAGTGTACTTTCCGCCCAATCGATCGAAAAATCGACAGGACAGATGTCACCGGCCCGCTCTTAGCTATCACTGTTTGAAGTTACATGTTCATCCGATGTCGATCAGCATGAAGATCCATCGATGATCATCGCCAGAAGAATTCCAGAAGACACGGCACGGCCTGCGACTCTTCGACTGCTCGGCGACCAATTAATGTGGTTAATTGACTAGCTTTATTGCAATCATTAATTCATTTCTTTGGACGGCCCAATCAGAAGCAAGCATTTGGGAGTTACAAGTCAATTGATTCATGGCATTTAACCCATGAAACTCCTCCCATTATGGTAATTAAGGTGATTAAAAGCCCTTAATCTCCATCGGCCAATCAGATTCAAGGAAAAAGGAGTTACAAAATCAAAAAATAAATCTTGTAACTCCTCCCATTAAAGCCATTAAAGCCCATAAACTCTCCTAAATGGCTACCAAAAGCCTATAAATAGGAGAGCATTCCATTGAAATCCGGATCGATCAATCGGAGATCACTTCCAAAGCACCACAGATCCAGAAATCTGAGAGAAAGGAAAAGAGAGAAAAATTCTGCTGAAGTTCTGCACCGGCCACCACTACAAGGTGACAAAAGTCCCTTGGGGGGTACCCCCCCCCCCCCCCCCAAGGTCCTTGCCTTCTCCTGCTGCCTCCAATGGCTTAGACGTGGCTTTTCAGCCCGTCTACTTAGCTTTTTATTGGACATAGGATCTTCTCTTGGTCTTTGTCCTCTAAAAACCTGAGGTTATAGCCAAGTCAAGCGAATCAAGAGCATCCTCTGTTCTCATCTGCATGGATGATGGCGAAGCCCATACATGGCTTGCGACCGTCAATCTGAACGAGTCCCCCAATCTCCTGAGAAGTTAGATCCTCCTTTTCTTGCTTTTCATTGTAGTTTGTATTTTTCTAAAGAGATAAAAAAATTACAACTCTTGTCTTTCATTATTGATGAGAATTGTAAATCGGCTATAAACGCCAAAATCGGCTATAAATGCCAAACAAAATCGCCTTTCACTGCAAACCAAGAAAATGTCTCTTTTCTTAAATATTTGTGCAATGGAAAACTTGAAAGAAGTTGATTTCCTTTTTACTTGCGAAGGTTGATCTCCGGATTACCACTTGCAATTCCAAGTAAAAATAGAAAATCTGGCACACCCACACAAAAGAAATGTTGATGCACGCTTCATGCCCCCCGGGCGCGAAAGGGCCGGACCCGACGGACTCCCACGTCCGCCGACCCCGGTAGCACCCACGGCATTCGAAGCGCGTTCCATCAGTCTTTGTGGAGCCCATCAGGCTGGTCCTAAGCTCTACAACCAGATAAAAAGAATAGGTTATTATTGGCCTACCATGGTAGCTGATGCAATGCAATTTGCCAAGCACTGCCAAAAATGCCAGATTCATGGAGATTATGTCCACATGCCTCCAGAATGGCTACATCCAACAGCAATCTCATGGCCTTTCGAAGCTTGGGGTATGGACATCATAGGTCCTATCTCTGCCCCATCAAGTAGAGGTCATCGCTTCATCTTTGCCGCTACGGATTATTTCTCCAAGTAGTCAGAAGCATTTGCGCTCAGCGAAATAAAGACCTCATCAGTCATTCAGTTCTTACGCACCAACATTATTTGTCGCTTCGGCATACCTAAAAGATTCGTCCATGATAACGGACCACAATTCCGAGATTACAGATTCTACAGGTTCTGTGACAAGTACAAAATCCAAAGTTGTCCTTCAACTCCATATAATCCAGCAGCGAACAGACTAGCAGAAGCCTTGAACAAGACACTCTGCAAAATTTTCAAGAAAATGGTCTCTAGTCACAAAAGAGACCGGGGCGACAAACTACCAGAAGCTTTGTGGGCCTATCGAACCACCGTTCGAGGACCAACCCATAGTACACCATTTTCCTTGGTCTACGGATGCGAAGCTATTGTCCATTTGGAAGTACAAATTCCTTCCTTAAGGGTATCTCTGCAAAATGATATGACGCAAGAAACCAATGTCAAATTGAGAGCTGGATAATCTCGATGAAAGACGACTCGAAGCTCTACAAAGCATTGAGTTGTACCAAGCACACATGGCAGGATCTTTCGATAAGAAGGTCAGGCAACGCGTCTACAAAAAGGGCGACTTGGTTCTTGCAGTAAAAAGACCCATAGTCTTTGCCCACAATTCCAAAGGCAAATTTGAACCAAAATGGGAGGAACCCTTCATCATCGACAAAGTCTTTTCCAACGGTGCATACGCTCTTCTAAACATGGAAGGAGACAGCTGTATGCTGCCCATCAACGGCAAGTTCTTGAAGCGGTACTACCCTTAAAGACTTCCTCAAATGGGTCAGAGAGATATCTACACGGCCAAAGCCTATTTCCAGGTACTTGCTCGTCAAATCCATCCCCTTTTGAAACTTTCATCTTGAAATTTCAAAAAAAAAAAAAAAGATCTCAAAACAATGCTTACTTTCATCGTTTCATTGTTAAAGAAAAATCAAAATCCAAAAATCCAAGTTTAGGAGCCGCTTCCCAAACTTGACCAAAATTTTCAATCCTTGAACCCAAAATTCTTGGTTTGAAACAAAAACCAGGACTCAGGAATTTCCACCCTAGTCCGCCTCGGCTTTTACAACCAAAAATGGTTTTAAGTCAAAACTTATGACCCTTGCGTCTTTAAACAATAAAAAAGGTTTTTTAGAAACCGCGGGGAAGCGACATTCAGTTGATACTCGCAAAACCCAAAAACCGGAAGGATGCGAACCCCATTCAATACTTCCAAAACCCAAAAAACAGGAAGGAAGCGAACCCCATTCGATACTTCCAAAACACCCAAAAACCGGAAGGATGCGAACCCGATTCGATACTTCCAAAAACCCAAAAATCGCAAGGAAGCGAACCCCATTCGATACTTGTAAAACCTCGAATTTCAAAATTGTGGAGACGCAATATTCCAATTGATATCCACAACCCAAATTTCAAATGGTTCAAAAAACCTCAAATTTCAAAAATCGTGGGGAAACGACACCAAGTCAGTACCTGCAAAACCAAAAGTTTTGGGAAAAATAGGGAAGCGATGCTTAGTCGATACTTGCACCCCAATCTGCGAGGAAGCAACATTCCATCGATACTTGCAAATCCATCCTGCGAGGAAGCGACATTCCATCGATACTCGCAAATCGAATGAGCATGGAAGCGACATTCCATCGATACTTGCAAGACCATTCAGCGGGGAGGCGACATTTAGTCGATACCTGCATTTTGAAAAGCAAAATTCGGTTATAAACGCCAAAATTGGCTATAAAAGCCAAAATCGGCTATAAACACAAAAAATCGGCTATAAACGCCGAAATCGGCTATAAACGCCAAAATCGGCTTTCATGCCAACAAAACAAAACCCGATTTTCAAAAAAAACTTTGGCTCTCATGCCATCTAAAAAAAAACTTCGGATTTCACGCCAATTCAAAAATTAGGCCTTCATGCCATCTCAAAATTCGGCTTTCACGCCAATCTAAAAATCGGCTTTCATGCCATCTCAAAATTTCGGCTTTTATGCCAATTCAAAATTTGGCTTTCACGCCATCTTAAAACTTTGGTTCTCATGCCACAAAAAAAAAAAAAACTTTGGCTTTCATGCCACAAACAAAAATTTTGGCTCTCATGCCACAAGCAAATTTGGCTTCCATGCCACAAAATAAAATTCGGCTTCTATGCCATTCCAAAATTCGGCTTTCACGCCATCTTAAAATTCCACTTCCATGCCGCAAACAAAAATTCGGCTTCCATGCCGCAAAACAAATTTTGGCTCTTACGCCACAAAATTAGGCTTCCATGCCATCTAAAATTCGGTTTTCAAGCCATCAAAAACTAGGCTTTCGCCACAAAAATTGGCTTTCATGCCCAAAACAACCCTTTGACAAAAGATTTTCACAAAATGACAACCTTTTGATCAAATTCTTGAACAAACATTCCCATCAGCTTTTACTCAAATTTGTTCTCATCAAAAAATGATTTAAGTAAAAAGAAGGGGATACAAAAATACCAAAATTGTTTATACATGGAGGTACCAAAAAAAAAAAAAAAGAAGAAAAAAGAGCTTGTTACAACTTAGGAGCTCAATCTGGCATGGTTTTCAACCAAAGGTTCAACTCCTCAAGCAGACCCTTGGCCTTAGCTTCTAAAGTTTACAGGCCACGCTTCTTCAAAATGTTCCCATAAAATGCGGCCGAACGCCGCGACCCATCTGCAGCACGAGGAAGTTCTTCCCAGAGGACCTGCCACTGCTCATACTCCTGAGTTTTCCTCCGGAAATTGCTTTTAGCTTCCTCAACCTGGCGAATGAGAGTCCCCTCTTTGTCACGAGCCTCCACAATGGCAGTCCATTTGGCAGCAGCTTCTTCCTCCAAAAGCTCCAGACGCTACCTAGCCTCGACAACCTCGTTATCAAGGCGGTCCAAGTCTTGCTTCAGCCCCATGATAGCCAACTCGGTAACGTTCCTCTCCCGAACGAACTGCTTCCGAGTCTTCGTGATCTCAGTCAGCTCAGCTTTGACTTTGCTGGAAGGCTTCATAAACATCTCATCAAAGAAGTCATCATCTGGGAAACTCTTGGTCTCAGTCCACTTGTTCCCCAAAGCAATGACTTCATCAACAAAATCTTTGGCTCTTGCAATGTCCAGATCGACTTCTTTGCTGTCAGCAAGGATGTCATGTACATGCTTGATCATGCTAAAGCCAACTTCCAAGTGACCCGAAGAGAGATTCTTAACCCATGAGCTCAAAACAGTCTTCAACACCTTCCTTACATACTGAAGGTGCGGCGCAGATGATGATTTGCCATGCTCTGGCGCCCGACTGCCCATGTCATGCTCCATTGGAAGAGTAATCAATAAACTCTTTCCAACCGAAGAAGCTGACTCGTTGAAGGAAGAAGAAGCCCCTACTCCTGGATCAGCCACAGGTATCCCCTATTCTGGCTCTAAGGAAGACGGAGGAACTTCTCCTGTTGCTCCACAATCTGCCAAGGAAAAGACAAAAAGGTATGAATATGATCTTGTCAAAAAATATATATATATATATCAAGATTATTATTACAAAATACCTTCTTCGACGACCGGCGGAGTATTCTCTGCCTCTCTGAGCTCATCCGAAGCATCGTCAAAAGTTGCATCCATGGATGGCTCGAAATCGTCAGAATCCTTTGGCAAGTCAGATAACAAGAAAACAAAAGCTACATGTTGGCAAATGACAACATAAAAAGAAGAAAAAAGAAGAAGCCAAAGCAATTATACCAGGTGAAGGTTCTGGAACCACTCCAAAGTCCCTGGGCTTTTCCTCAGATGCCACGACTGGATCCGGCATCGCCTCATCGGCCGGAACCTCGGGCATCACCAAGTTATCATCCTCTGCCAAAAGAAAGAAAGCAGCAGATCAGAACAAAAATCTTTCATATAAGAAAAGAAGTGGCAAAAAAAAGAAAGAGGATCGTACCAGCTGTCTCCTCTTCTCCACTATCAACATTAGGCCTCTCACTAGAGTCCTCACTGGATGGTCTACTTTTCTCAGTAGACTCCATGGAAGCCTTCGTGCGCTTTGCTTGCATCCAGGCATCAATTTTGGCCTCCTCCTCTTCTAGCTGTCTCAAGACCTCACCAGGAATCCCTTATGCAGCTCCTGATCTGATGACGTCCTGCTCATTGAGAAAGCCTATCTTGTGCTTCTCTCCAGAAAGGAAGGCCAAAACTTCCTCCCGACGGATACCATCTGATCTGCCAAGACCCTTCCCAGGAGACTGCTTGACATCAAGCTCCTTTTTGGAAAGCCCCCGGTACACTGAGAAGCTCTCTAGGAACCACTTCGTGAAGCCAACAGTCCGGAAAGTGGGCAGCTCGGGATAAGAATCATGGCGGTAGTGTCATCTGCACTGTAAAAAGCCCATGCATTCCTCCCATCCTGCAGACCTCCAAAATGCTTCACCATGCTCGAAGGCGCTCCAACAACGCCTTGAGAGAAGCCAAGCTGCAACGCAAAATACGAAGGGACATACAACTGGATATCCACGAAAAGATGTCTGTAAAACGCGAAGGGACATACGACTGGATATCCACGAAAAGATGTCTGCGGTACACCATCGTACCAACCCGTATGTTGAAAAGCCATCTCTTCTCTGCGTTTGTCAAAGCATAGTGTCTTCCCAACCCTGCCCTGGTCGAATCACAGGAGACACCAAAGTCAAAAGCCTTCTTCCGCAAACCCGAAGAAAGCTTCACTGAAGACTGCCCAATCTCGACGTCCCTGAACCGTCGGATTCTCAAACGGGCAGACAAAAGAGATTCGGAAACGGCTGTCCCTCTAGCCAAATGAATCATAAAGGGATCTTCGTCCTGTGCAACTCCCAACCGATGGAAGTTAGGACAGTGGTATACATACCACGAATAGAAGATGTGGGCAGAAAATACCCTGTTCATAGGGAGCCCAATCCAAACCAGGAAAGCAGCAGCCTGCAATTCGGTGCACAAGTAGGAGTAAAGAGCAGGTACCAAAGCCAGCCGCTCTCCAAACGCCATCTAACAAGCCGGAAAAATACAGTGCGGCCCGATGTACGTTCCATCTCCTCCAGCAAAAATAGCCTCACCCAGCCAATAAGTGAGGTAAGCAGCGAGATCTCTTCGCAACGCAATGTCGGAACAAATGGCATCTATGTTTGCGAAGAACCTCTTTAAATCTTCTTTCATAGCGGTGATCTTCTTCAAACTTGATGTTTTAGCCCAGCATCCTGGGTCATGCCATCAGAAGACTCCCCGCTGTCAAAAAAGTTGGAGCTGCAACTCTTCCAACTACTGCACCTGACTTTCGAGCCCTCCTTGTTAGATTGTATGGACTCAATCCATCAGTTGATGTGATAAATTGATTAATTTCTTTATTTATCAATAAAGTCATGCTTTACTTTCATGAGATGAATGTTATTTTATTACTTTATGCACATGACCAATACATATGACATAATGGTTCATGAGTTTAATCGGGTTCCATTAGTATATTAGATGTGATATATGTATATGGATGAGATCCACACATGGGAGATATATGTCACAAATCTTATACTTAAAAGATTTTCACAACCAGTGATGAGACTGGGCATCTCATCTGATAAGGTTGCAGCACTTTGATCACTATGAGATAGTGTGATTTGTCTCGATCATCAGAATGGAAGATTCTGGATCAATGTGCTGGTACATTGGATGTATTGAAGGACCATGAGAAGCACCTTATGGAATTCAGTTTCTATAATAAGGTATGCTCTCATAATTCCCTAGCAATAAGCTCTCAATCCTGAGAAATTGATGAACTCAAGTTTCTATCTATTCATTTGCTTTGAATCACCAATGAGTGAGGCCAACTATAGGTCAACACCTCGGTGTCTTGGGTATGTGGTAGTAGGACTGTGGGAACATTGAATGATCAAGATGGAATCTATCTCTATTATCCCCTTGTGCCAATTAATGGATTTGTCATTAGTAAGTGCGCACCCATCTCGATTAAGAGTTAATTGGATGGTACTGATGATCATAGTGATTAATTGGGGCTCAAGGATAATAAGATGTGGAACTAAGATTGGAAGAGACAGATTTATTCCAATTGATCCATGGATATTGATAGAGGGGCCTACTTGTGGTAATTGAGAAGTTTAGGGTCTTCATTGTAATTTATTCCTAAGACTGGAGTGCAATTGCTTTTATATAGTGGTGTTATTTGCAATTAACTGTGGGCCCGGATTGCACATAAGATGTGGGGTCGCATGGTCCCCACACTAGGCCATGTATTGGATAGATACTAATTGTAGTAGAACTCTAGATAGAAAGGAATTTGGTAATTACTATTTCTATTTGAAGTAAGACTTCTAATAGTGGCAGTAGTAAGTTATAAATGGAAGTAGGACTTCTATTCTAATTAATTAGAAAGAGAAGGTTACTAATTAATGGAAGTGAGACTTCTATGGCAATTAGTAAGAAAGGAGTTGCAAGAGGCTATAAAAGTGGAACCAACCCACCTTGGACGTTCTCTATGGTTTAGTGTACATGCCCAAGGTTCTCTTCTCCTCTCTTGTGCAAGTTGTTGTACATCTCTTCTAGTTCCTTTTCTAGTTGTTTTTTCAGTAGTTTTCTTTAGGAGATCCCACCCATCTCCTTGAGAAAAGATATCTGATAAGGGACATTGTGTGGAAGACTATTGGGTATTGGAGATCTTGATTTGATTTGTGAAAGAGTTCGTCATCAAAGAAAGTAGCAACTTCTCCATTAGAGCACAACCGAACTCCGAAGGTATAATTTACTTCCTTGCATGTTGTAGATTTATTTGAAGCTTTTATGTTGCTGATTCTATCTTCTAGATAGATGATTTTACTGATCTTGATATGTGAGATTGAGGGTTTGCATCTTGGATTGGGTTTATAGCCTTTGGGATAGATGATCACTGCATTAAGTTGATCAAAAGTTTTTGAAACCTATCCTAGTGGCCCACCTACTTCCAACAATCCTTCTCATTCAAAAAATCATAAAAGGCGATGAGCTGAAACTATACAAGCCTAAACTCCTCAGACTGCTCCTCAAGGACGCTGTCAATAGGCATAAACTCCTCATTGAGTTTGCCGAGTATAGGTAACCCGGTGATGGCGCTCATTTCCATCAAAGAAAAACCAATCTCACCATTCGTCACAATGAAGGTGTTGGTTTGTGGAAGGAATGACTCCAACATGGCCATGAAAGCCTCATCGGAGAAAACAACGGTTTGCCGAAAAGCGCAAACAGCATAAAAAATCTCGGCCTCCCTTAGAATGGCCTCGCCAATCTTCAGGGTGTGATCAGTCCATGATTCCTAGCTCGAGTTAGCACTGAAACAGCTATGAAGTCGAAAAGGCTTCACCTAATTGCTGTCGTCACCCAGAAAAATGCCAAGGCCCACCGGTCTCAAATCGACCGATGGATGATCAGAACCTTGGTAGCCACTGGCTGGCATCAATATGTCCATACGGACAGGCGACTTCTCTGCAAAACCGGAAGGGCCGCCAACAAAAACCCCGTTCTTGATCACACTGGTCCTTTTCACCCAGCTTGGAGGATCTTCCTTCTTAGGGCACGTGGGAGAAAGGATCAAGATCGAGATGGTCCGATCAAAAGTCGATCGGATAGAAATAGTTCTCTCCTCACTATCTGCCGTGTAAGACAACTGAAAGCATCTCCTTCGGTATGTCAAGTCGTCAGGGATTGCATCACCAAAGAAAAAGGTAGGCTTGGGCACAATGCTCTGATTGTCCATGACCCAAGGACGGCTGCTTACCATGATCTTGTAGAATTCGTCATCTTTGAGAGCGATCAAACGCTGTCTCATCTCATCACGATTGAGGGAATCGCACTCTTCCAAGTTCTTCTCGACAAACTAGACCTTCTCCCAAGCCTGCTGAACGGCTGCATTAGAAGATCTGGCAGACCGATCTGGCAGACCGACGAGGTGCGTCAGTAACAGGACCTTTACCCTTGTTCGTTCTAGAAGAACTACCTGCAGAAGATGGAAAAGAAAAGATCAATCATCATCAAAATGACAAAATTTTGCTACAAAAAATTTTTAGCGAGATTTTGACATTGTTCCTGGGAAATTCCGAAGAAAAGGAAATACTCCAAAAACGACAGGAAGCCTGAAGATGAGCTCAACATCACTGCGAGTTCATAGTCAGTTGAAAATTCTCAAAAAAGGTTCGAACTCAACATTGCTGCGAGAACGAACCAATCTCATCAAATTTCCACAAAATTTGGAAAAGAGCTCAACATTGCTGCGAGCTTCAAAATCCAAAAATTGCAAAGTTCCTCAAAATCCAGCAAGACCGAGAAAGAGCTTAACATTGCTGCGAGCTCAAAATCCCAATACTTGCAAAAGATTTTCAGGTAAGCATCATCATGCTTCCAAATCGATTTACCAAAAATCATGCATCAAAGAATATCATCATGCATTAGATGCTAGGAAAACCTTGACCAAAGCTTGACCAATTCCAACCCAATTTGGTCAAAACCAATCAAACTTTGTCCAAGTCAAAAATCATGTTGGCTTGACCTAGAGACTCTAGCCTTCTATCTTGATGCATCAAAAAAAATGCATGAACATATTGAAATTGCATAACCTCATTATCATAGTGAGCAAACAAAGAAGGAAAGAAAAAGAAAAAGAGAGAAAGAAATCTCAGTAAAAAAAAAAAAAATTTGGGGCCACTGCCACGTGGCAGTACGGCCAGGTCTGTACTGACATGACCGTACAGCCAAGAAAAAAAGAGAAAAAGGAAAAAAAAACGCTGAAAAAAAAAATCATCACCGTGTGAAAAAAAAAAAGGAAGAAACAAAAACCGTGAAAAAAAAAACAGAGAGAAACCCGGCGAAAAAAAAAGAGGAAAAACACGGTAAAAGAAAAAAGGAAGAAAACCGTGAGCAAAAAGAAAAAGAAAGGAAAAAAGAAGCACGAGAAAAAAAAAAAAAAAGAAAGGAAAAAAAACGTGCTTGGAAAAGAAAAAAAAAGAAGAAGAAGAGAAAAAGCTTGGAGATCCTTGGAGAAGAAAAACCACTTCTTGATCTTGAAGCACCCTTGGAGACTCTTGGAAACAAAGAAAGCAATGGAGCAAAAGATCCAACCCTCTTGCTTTTATAGAAGAGAGCAAATCAAAAGAGGAAACAAGGAGAAAAGAAAGGAGGTAAGTGCTAAAATTTAGCTACTTTCCCAAAAGAAAGATATTTTGAGAAAGTCTCTCCAAAAAAGAAGGAAATTTGAGAGATTCTCTCCAAGTAAGGATATTTTTAGATATTCTCTATACAAAAGAGATATTTTTATATATTCTCTACAAAATGACACCATATGAGATCTAGGCCATCTCCAAAGCCTAAGGTCCCATGGGTTAGCCCACATGAGCCAGGTTTGACCACCTAGGCACTAAAAGTGGCTTTTAGTCAAAATATTCCTCTTAGCAAGAGCAAAAAAAAAAAAAAAAAAAAACTATCCCATGCCTCTTTTGACTTGATTGGACCATTCAAAAAAAAAAAAAAAGAGAAAAAAAAAGAGAAGAAAAAAGCCTCATGAGTTTCCAAAAACCAAGCCATCCAACCTCATGAACCAAATTAAGCCAAAATCTTGAAATTGACATTCCATAACAAACCAAACCTTGGTCCCCTAACTTGCCACATATAGCTTGTTAGGTCACAAGACCAAAACCAAATCCAAACCAAACCAAAACCAAAACCAAAAAAACCAAATCTGACCCCCCAACCTGCCACATACAGCTTGTTGGGTCACAAGGTCAAAATCAAAGTAAAAAATCAAACCCCGACCCCTAACCTGCCACATACAGCCTGTTAGGTCACAAGGTCAAAAACCAAAATCCAAAAACCATAATCCAAAAACCAAAACTCAAAACCCAAAATCCAAATACCCCATGTCATTTTCAAAACTTTGCCTTGAGATGGTACGTGATCCCTTTCACTACCATAAAATTCCCCCGGAAACTCAGAAGGCTATTTAAAAAAAAATGCTCAAGACTTTTGGTCAAGTTGGAAGCTCTCCTTCAAGTTTCTCTTTGAGGCACATCGACTCGAAAAAGTTACTCATCGTTGTACCTCAGGGGGCATTTGTTGACACCAAAAAAGTCACTATGTCTCCTCAACATCAAGAAGCCAGATGAAGCTGCATCCTGCTACAGAACAGACAAAGCTACTTCAAGCATCCGATCTTGTCAGAATCAAACAAAATTTGCAAGATCTTTCAAGACAGCCAAAAGAGGGGTACACCTGAAGTTTCGGGCCATTCCGACATCGTTTGGCCTAACTTCACTTCTTCGACAGCTAAACAAGCGTTCCCGGTGGCAACAGCATCGAAGATACCAAAACTTCGATTAGAGCCTATGGATGATTCCAGAATGTCTCCAAAGGGCTCCATGCCAAATTTCAAGTCAATCCGACAACGTTTGACCCTCTACCAACGCTCGAGCAGCAAAATCAAGCCTCCCGGCGGCGAGAACCACCGAGACCATCACTCATCAAACAAAGCACAAGAGTGGCTTCAACATGCCTCCAAAAAGCTGCACGTCGAATTTCAGGTCATTCCGACAACGTTTGACCAGGTTTCAACGCTCTAAAAGAAAATCAAGCCTACCGACGGCAGAGCACCCCGGGACCATGACATCCAAATTGGAGCTAATGGATCGTCTCTACATGACTCCAATAGGCTCCCTGTCAAATTTCAGGTCAATCGGACATCGTTTGACCACATATTAAAGCTCGGTATTTTTCCCGTAGCAAAATCAAGTCAAGCATCAACGGGACCCCAAACAGCTTCAAAACTCAAGTAAAAGCCCATGGTTGGTCCTATCCACTGCTCAAGAAGCTTCACCTCAATTTTCAGGTCATTCCGACATCATTTGACCTAGTTTCGACTCTTGACGGAAAATCGGCTACAAAGTCTTCGGCTTTCCCGAAAAATGGGAAACTTTGTGCTCCGGTTTTGCACAGGTTCTCGTCAAGCTTTCTCCAAGAAAATCAAGTCAATAATTGAGAAAAAATGTCAGGAAAAATACAGTAGAATAAAAGAACGAAAAGAAGGAAAAACGGCCGAAAACGAAGCTCGGCGACCAAAAGGGCCCATTGTCGCGGGCAACCCTGCAAATCTGGGTCGCCGGATTTCTCGCCGAATGGCCTGTTTTCCGATCCTTTTCACGTTTCGAGTGTTCCTGCCTCTGTGATTTTATGAAAATCCAATTTTTGATGCTTGAAAACCACTGGTCTTCACCGACATCTCGGATCCGCCGTCAAAAGCATGAAATCATCACTGATCGCTCCAAGATCGCCAACCGGCTACCAAGAAAGTACACTTTCTGTCCGACCGATCGTGATATCGATAAGATAGATGTCATCAGCCCACCAACATCAATCAATGTCTGAAATTGCACTGCAATCCGACATCAAACAATGTGTGGATCCACCTGTGATGATCACAAGAAAAACCTCAAAAGATGCGGCGCGGCCCGCGACTCTTCACATGCCCTGGCGACCACTTAATGTCGTTAATTGACCCGTTTATGACAACTTAATGCGGTCATTATACTTATTATTTTGGACGGCTCAATCAGATTCAAGAATTTGGGAGTTACAAATCCAAGCAATCATGGCATTTAACCCATGAAACTCCCATTATCATGAAGATTAAAGGCGATTAAATGCCCATTATCCTTCATCGGCCAATCACAAGCCAAGAAAAAGGAGTTACAAAATCAAGAAATAAAACTTGTAACTCCTCTCATCAATATCATCAATTCTCTCATCATGGCCACCAATGCCAATAAACACCTTATGGCTACCAAGAGCCTATAAAAGGAGGTCCATTCCAAGAAGAATGCAAGTGTGATCCCTGTGGGTAATCCCAATCCCCGAAAATCCAGAAAATTCAAGAGAGAGACGAAGTCCTACTGCTTATCTGCCGGAACCACTACAAGGTGATTAAAGTACCTTGGGGGGCCGCGCCCCCCCCTAAGGTCCCCTCCTTCTACAACATGGCCTAAACGCGGCTTTTCAGCCCGTTTACTCGGTTTTTCATTGGATATAGGACCTCCTCTTGGTCCTTGTCCTTTAAAAAACTAAGGTTGGAGCCAAGCCGAAGAATAAAAACATCAAGCGTTCTCATTTGAAGGATGATGGCGAAGTCCATACATGACTTGCGACCAAAGCTCTGAACGTGTCCCCACAATCTCCTGAGAAGTTAGATTCCTTTTCTTTCTTTTCTATTGTAATTTGTATTTTTTAAAGAGACAAAATGAAATCACAATTCTTGTCTTTCATATTTGATGAGTTTTGTAAAATCGTCTTTCACGGAAAAACCGTCTTTCACAGCAAACAAACAAAAAAACGCCTCCTACGGCATTCTCAAAAACAAACTTGTCTCTTTTATTAAATATTTATACAATTTGAAAAGTTAGAAATAATGATCGATTTTCTTTCTACTTGTGAAGGTGAATCTCCGGATCATCACCATTCCAAATTCCAAGTAGAATAGTAAATCTGGCATACCCGTACAAAAAGTTGATACCAGCGATTTCCCTCCTCCGCTGAGACCCAGGCAGCCCTCGGGGCGGAAGGAGAGGACGGAAATCCGAGGGTCCATCACATATGATATTATACTTGTCATTATTCTATACTTGATAAATGCCATGTCATTTATACTTTGCTTATCTATTGCTCAACATGTCGTTGACGCTATTCATTGGTGTGCAAATTGTTAGATTGTATGGACCTAATCCATCAAATGATGTAATAAATTGATTAATTCCTTTATTTATCAATAAAATCATGCTTTCCTTTCATGAGATAAATGGTGTTTTATCATTTAATGCATATGACCAATACATATGACATGATAGTTCATGAGATGAACTAGGTCCCATTAGTATATTAGATGTGATATATGTGTATGGATGAGATCCACATACGGGAGACATGTGTCACAAATCTTATACTTAAATATCTTCACAACCAGTGATGAGATTGGGCATCTCATTTGATAAGGTTGTAGCACTTTTATCACTATGAGATAGTGTGATTTGTCTCGATCATCAGAATGTAAGATTCTAGATCATGGCGTTGGTACATTGGATGTATTGAAGGACCATGAGAAGCACCTTATGGAATACTGTCTCGATTTAAAGGTCTGTTCTCATAATTCCCTAGCAATATGCTCCAATTCATGAGACATTGATGAACTTAAGTTTCTATCTATTCATTTGCTTTGAATCACCAATGAGTGAAGCCAATTGTAGGTCAACACCTCAGTGTTTTAGGTACGTGGCAGTAGGACTGTGGGAACATTGAATGATCAAGATAGAATCTATTTCGATTATCCCCTTGTGTCAATTAATGGATTTATAATTACTAAGTATGCACCTATCTCAATTAAGAGTTAATTGGATAATACTAATGATCATTGTGATTAATTAGAGCTCAAGGATAATAAGATGTGGATCTAAGATCGGAAGGGACATGTTTAATCTAATTGATCCATGGATATTGATAGAGGGCCTTACTTGTGGTAATTGAGAAGTTTAGGGTCTTCTTTGTAATATATTCCTAAGACTGGAGTGCAATTGCATTTATATAGTGATATTATTTGCAATTAACTATGGGCCGGATTTCACATGAGATGTAGGGTCGCTGTGTCCCAGTTGGAGCCAACTTTCCATGGAATCCCTAGTGGTCCCCACGCTAGCCCAAGTTATTAGAAAGATACTAATCCCACTTGAACTCTAAAAGGAAGGAATTAGAAAGTTACTATTTCTATTTTAAGTGAGACTTCTAATAGTGGTAATAGTAAGTTACTAATTGTTGTGGAAGTGAGACTTCTATAATAATTAGAAAGGAGAATATTATTAATTCTTAATAGAAGTTGGACTTCTATTTTAATTAGTAAAAGGAGGTGGTTTTGTGCTATAAATAAGGGAGAATAACCCCTTGAACGTCCAGCCATAGAGATTCACGCCCAGGACCTCTAAATTGCAAGAGTTGAATACTCCCATTCCTCTTATTTCTATTCTAGTTCCTTAGAGCTTCTAGTTGGTATTTCTTGGAGTTTCCAACAATCTTCTTGAGAAAAGAGATCCGGTACGGGTCATACCGTGGAAAGCTAAAAGGTCTTGGAGATCCTAGGTTTGATGCAAGGAAAAGTTTCTTTATCAAGCAAGTCTTCTTCTCCATTAGAGCACTGCTGGGCTCCAAAGGTAGAATTTACTTCTCTATTTGTTATGGATTGTTTTGGCTGCATGATCTTGCTGATTTATATCTTTTAGATAGGGTTTATTACTGTACATGGTTGATGAATTTGAGGGATTGCATCTTTGATGTGGTTTAT
Organism: Umbellularia californica; assembly: GCA_028538565.1. Lineage (NCBI taxonomy): Eukaryota > Viridiplantae > Streptophyta > Magnoliopsida > Laurales > Lauraceae > Umbellularia > Umbellularia californica. The sequence continues at coordinate 32,217,436 of JAPQWN010000005.1, read as the reverse complement.
GGCCTTATGGGTATTTATCCCTGAGTTAAGTGGGTCAAAAAGTTTTGAAAACCTATCCACAAGGCCCACCTACTTCCGACTATTGGTATCAAAACCATACCTCAACTCTAATCATGTTAGATCAACAATTTAGATCTAATCTTTGCATGAGATCCGAAGAGGTTAGACATAGGGCTATGTTAGGATCAATTTTGATTAGGTATGCTTACTTTTGTAGTAGATCCATGTTTGGAATATCATAAAAGGTTTTAGCTATGATGGAAGGATGGTAGGAAGCCATTAGATGGTATTTGGGATCGTTAGAAAGAGTTTGGGATTAGTTGGCTAAGATTTGCAAAAAACCCAAATTTTGGGTGTTCTTCAGGTCGGCCCACCGACTGTAGACAGAAAAGATTTCTATTTTAATCCGAATTTTCTTTTGGGATCCTATCTTTCCACTATGGTTTGGTAGCCTAGTTTTGTGAGTTGCTTTGTTATATGTGAAACTAACTTGCAGGTGATCTTGTCCTCTCCATGTGGCCCACAAGTCTTTTACTTTCTATATATGGTTGATGATTATTTTGGATAACTTGTAAAGGGCATCATGGTTTCCTTGATTTCCCGTGAAAGGGAAAGGCATGGTGAATTTCCCTATAGCCCTTTTATTTCCATGTTTAGATTACCATGTAAGTCTCACTATCGAGGCATAGAAATTTATGTAATTTTTCTAAATTTGTAAATTCTAGTGATGTCTGAGATGAAGAAGAAACGTGAAGTTAGACTCCTAATCAAAGAGTTTGAAGATTACCAAAAGCGTTTTGGAGATGCCTAAAGAGTTTGAGGAATCCCAAAGTTTTGGAAAGTCTAGATGTCCAAGAAGTTTATTCCGCTTGAGCCATGTGGAGGAGAGGCCTAGTTTCTATTTTTGGACTTTCTATTTGTGGGTGGTTGCTTTTATAGAATGTTTCCATATCTAATCCAAACATAGTAGTTTCCAAAATTGGTCGAATCAAATTAATTTTTGGAAAGAGTTCTAATTAGTGTTGGTGGACCCATGAGATGGATCCATTGGTAACACTAGTCTTTGAAAGTGGACTTTCCTTAAAATAACTTGACTTGGAACCAATCATTGGTCATGTCATGAGATGATTTGATATATGTGGGCCCATGTACCGATAAGGAAATCCTCAAATCTAAAATATTAAGTGGGAGAGGGGCATTTAAATTAAGAAATCCCCATGGTTTTCCACCATAGGTCCATTATAAGGAAAGTATTAGCCTCGTGCCATCTTGAGAATGGTTGTTCCCCACGGAGGGCTTTTATTCGTCTGGTTACTAGATATGGATCTCTTATGGATAGTGATGGTGAGACGGGGTGTTGACACCAAAAAATGTCACTTTGCCTCCTTAACATCAAGAAGCCACACGAAGTTGCATCCTACCACAAACAGGCAATGCAACTTCAAGCATCAAATCTTGTCAAAATCAGAGAAAACCTGTAAGATCCTTCAAAACAATCAAAATAAGAGTACACATGAAGTTTCGGTCCATTCCAACATCATTTGTCCTAACTTCACTCCTCCGGCAGCTGAACAGGCGCCCCTGGTGACAACAGCATCAATGACATCAGATCTTCAATCAGAGCCTATGGTTGGTCCCAAAATACCTCTAAAAGGCTCCATGTCAAATTCCAAGTCAAACTGATAACGTTTGACCCTTTATCAACCCTCGAGCAGTAAAATCAAGCCTTTTGGCAGCGAGAAACACCGAGGCCATCACTCATCAAACAGAGCACATGGGTGACTTCAACATGCTTCCAAAGGGCTACACGTCAAATTTCATGTCATTCCGACGACATTTGACCCGACTTAGACGCTCCAAAACAAAATCAAGCCTCCCGGCGGCGAAGTTTCCCGGGACCATGCCATCCAAATCGGAGCTAATGGATCATCTCAAAAAGACTCCAATAGGCTCCCTATAAAATTTCAGGTCAATCATACATCGGTTGACCGCACATCAAAGCGCGTCATCTCCCTCGCGGCAAAACCAAGTCTACTAAAGACAGGGACCCACATGGCTTCAAAACTTAAACAAAAGCCTATGGTTGGTCCTATCTACTACTCAGGAGGCTACACCTCAAATTTCAGGTCATTCCGACATTGTTTGACCTAGTTTTGACTTTTGACGGAAAATCGGCAACGAAGTCTTCGGCCTTTCCAGAAAATAAGAAACTTTGTGCTTCGATTTGCACGGCTTCTCGTCAGGTTTTCTTCAGGAGAATCAAGTCAATAAATGTGGAAAAATGTCAAGAAAAATCAGGAGAAAAAGGATAAAAAAGATCGAGAGATGGTTGAAAAACGGTGACTAAAAGGGGAAAAATCCCCATGGTCGCTGCTGACCTTGGAAATTTGGGTAGCTGGATTTCCGCCGAAAGGGTCGTTTTCCGATCTTTTTCGCGTTTTGAGAATTCCTGCCCCTGTGGTTTTCCGAAAATCTGATTTTTTATGCTCGAAATCAACCGATCTTCATCAAAATCTTGGATCCTCCGTCAAAAGCATGAAATTTTCATTGATCGCTCCAAGATTGCCAACCGGCTGACCAAGAAAGTACACTTTCTGCTCGATCGATCGAGAAATCGACAGGACAGATGTTACCGGCCCACTGGTATCAATCAATGACTGAAGTTGCATCGCCATCCGACATCAAACAACATGTGGATCCATCGGCGTTCATCACAAGAAGAATTCCAAAATATGCGGTACGGCCCGCGACTCTTTAAGCGCCCTGGCAACCACTTAATGTTGTTAATTGACCCGTTTTATGACAACTTAATGCGGTCATTAACTCATTATTTTGGACGGCCCAATTAGAAGTAAGGAAATGAGAGTTACAAATCAAAGTAATCAAGGCATTAAAATAATGAAACTCCTCTCATCATGGAGATTAAAGGCGATTAAATGCCCATCATTCTCCATCGGCCAATCAAAAGCCAAGAAAATAGGAGTTACAAGACAAATGAATTAAAACTTGTAACTCCTCTCCATCAATGACTCAATGCCATCAATGCTCATAAACCACCCCATGGCTACCAAAAGCCTATAAAAATGGGTCATTCCAAGAAATCCAGGATCAATCCAGAAAATCCAAGAGCAATTCACACACACAGGGCTACACAAACACAGAGAGAGCCAGGAAATTCTGAAGAAACTCTGATGCAACACCACAAGGTGATCGAAGTCCCTTGGGGGGGCACCCCCCCAATGTCCCTCTCCTTCTATCCAACACGGCCAAGACGTATCTTTTCAGCCCGTCTACTCGGTTTTTTATTGGATATAGGACCTCTCTTCGGTCTTTATCCTCTAAAAAACCGAAGTTCAAGCCAAGCCAAGAAAAATTAAAGCATCATATGTTCTCATTTGAAGGACGATGGTGAAGTCCATACATGACTTACTACTGTCGATTTGAACGAGTCCCTGCAATCTCTTGAGAAGTTAGAATTCCTTTTCTTACTTTTCTATCGTAATTTGTATTTTCCAAAGAGACAAATAATCACAACTCTTGTCTTTTATTATTGATGAGATTTGTAAATTGCCTTCCACGGCAAAAAAACCGCCTTTCACGATAAAAACTGCCTTCCATGGCAAAAAACCACCTTTCCCCGCAAACAAAGAAAAACCGCCTTTTACGTCATTTAAAGGCCTTGTCTCTTTCTTAAATATATGTGCAATGGAAAGTTAGAAAAAATACTGATTTCCTTTCTACTTGCGAAGGTGGATCTCCGGATCACCATCTCTAAATTCCAAGTAGAATAGAAAATCTGACATACCCGTACAAAAATGTTGATGCCCACTTTCTTCCCACTCCGCCGGCCTCTTGGTAGTCCCAGGACGGTGGAGGTGAGAGTGGAAACCAAAAGGCCGGGTCCATTAAGTTGGCACACCCGAGTTGATGTATAGCGAGGTACAACGACGATTTGCATAGCTTTACGAGTCGATGTGCCTCGAAGAGAAACTTTGAAGGAGAGCTTCCATCTTGACCCAAGAGTCTTGAGCATTTTTTTTCCTTTTGAGTTTCCAAGGGGATTTTATGGTAGTGAGAGGGATCACGTACCATCTGAAGGCAAAGTTTTGAAATTGACATGAGGAATCTGAATTTGGGTTTTTCTTTTTGACCTTGTGAACCTAAGGGCTTTATTTGGCACATTAGGCGGTTAAGAAGGGTTTTTTGTTTTTTGACCTTGTTATCTAACAAGCTATATGTGGCAAGTTAGGCGGTCGGGATTTGGATTTTGATTTTCGCTCTTGTGACCTAACAAGTTGTATGTGGCAAGTTAGGGGACCAAGGTTTGGTTTTTGGTTTTGGCCTTGTGACCTAACAAGCTGTATGTGGCGAGCTAGGGGACTGGGATTTTTTTTGTCAATATCCAAGATTTTGACTTAATTTGGTTCATGAGGTTGGATGGTTTGGATTTTTGGAAACTCATGAGGTTTGGAAATTTTTTTTTGTATTGTCCAATCAACTCAAAAGAGGCATTTTTGTATGCTCTTGGTAAGAGGGATTTTTGTTTGACTAAAAGACTTTTTTAGTGTTTAGGTGGTCAAACCTGGCTCATGTGGGCTAACCCATGAGATATTAAGCTTTAGAGATGGCTTAGATCTTATGTGGTGTCATTTCGTAAAGAATACCTAAAAATACCTCCTTTGGGTAGAGAATATCTAAAAATATCCTTACTTGGAGAGAATCTCTCAAGTTTCTTTTTTTTTTGGGAAAGATTTTCTCAAAATATCTTTCTTTGGGAGAGAATATCTCACATTCCCTTTCTTTTTGGAGAGAATTTCTCAAAGAATCTTCTCTTTAGGAGGGAATATCTTAAATCTCCTTTCTTTTGGGAAAGTTGCTAATTTTTAGCACTTATCTTCTAGCTTTTCTCCTTACTTCCTCTTTTGGTTTGCTCTCTTTTATAAAAGCAAGGGGAGGTTGGATCTCTTGCTCCGTTGCTTTCTTTTGCAAGAATCTTCAAGAGTGCTCCAAGATCAAGAATGTTCTTCTTCAAGGATCTTCAAGCTTTTTCTTCATCTTCTCCATCAATGGCTTCGAGTAAGTCTTCTTTTCCAAGAAAACTCCACAGTAGAAGTAGGACGGTAAAAAAATTATTCTTCTTTCTTTCTTTCTTTTCTTTTCTTTTTCTTTTTTTTTTTCTTGTTCAGCACGATTTTCCTTCCTATTTTTCTCACTTGTTTCTTTCCTTTTTTTACATGTTTTTTTTGGGCCGTATAGACAGATCCGTACGGACCTGGCCATACGGCCACGTGGCAATGGGCCACGGCCCGTGGGCCACCTCTCTTTTTCTTTCTTTCTTTGGCTTTTCCTTTTTTTTTAGGGGTTTCTTCTTTTTTTTTTTCTCACCATGATAATGCGGTTTATGCAATTCAAAATGTTCATGCATATTCTTTTTTTTATGCATCAAACAAAAGGCTAGGATTTCTAGGTCAAGTCAACATGAATTTTGACTTAGACAAAGTTTGATTGATTTTGACAAAGTTGGGTTGGAATTGGTCAAACTTTGGTCAAGGGTTTCCTAGCATCTAATGCATGGCAAATTTCCTTCTATGCATGATTTTTTTTGTAAATTGGATTGGAAACATGATAATGCATACCTGAAGGCCTTTTGCAAGTTTTGGGATTTGGAGCTCGCAGCAATGTTGAACCCTTTTCTAGTCTTGCGGGGTCTTTGAGGAGCTTTGTAAGTTTTGGAGTTTGGAGCTCGTAGCAATGTTGAGCCTTTTTCCATTCTTGCGGAGATTTGAGAAGACTGGCTTGACCTCGTAGCAATGTTTGAGTTCGAGTCTTCTTTGAGAATTCTCCATTGACTATGAGCTCGCAGTGATGTTAAGCTCATCTTCAAGATTCCTATCTTTTTCGGGGTGTTTCTTTTTTATTCGGAATTGCCCCGAAACCAAGCCAAAATTTCGCTAGAATTCTTTTAGTAAAATTCTGTCATTTCGATGATTGATTTTTTTTTTCATCCTTTGTAGGTAGTTCCTCCAGAATGAACAAGGGTAAGGGGCTTGTTACTGACGCACCTCGCCAGTCTGCCAGATCTTCTAATGCAGCCACATAGAAGGCTTGAGAGACAATCCAGTATGTCAAGAGGAATTTGAAAGAGTGTGACTCCATCAACCATGATGAGATGAGACAGCGATTGATCGCTAGCAAGGATGAGGAGTTCTACAGAATTATGGTAAGCATCCGTCCTTAGGTCACGAACGATCAGAGCATTGTGCCCAAGCCTACCTTCTTCTTTGGTGATACAGTCCCTGACGACTTGACATACCAAAGAAGATGTTTTCAGTTCTCTTACACAGCAGATGGTGAGGAGAGAACTATTTCTACCCGGTCGACCTTCGATCGAACCATCTCGATCATGAGTCTTTCTCCAACATGCCCTAAGAAGGAAGATCCTCCAAGATGGGTGAAGAGGACTATTGTGATTAAGACCGGTGTTTCTGTTGGCGGGTTTCCCGGATATGCAGAGAAGTCGCATGTCTGTATGGACAAGTTGATGCCGGCCAACAGCTACCAAGGTTCTGATCATCTGTCGGTCGATTTGAGACCGGTGGGCCTTGGCATTTTTCGAGGTGACGGCAGCAATTGGGTGAAGCCTTTTTGACTTCGTGCTTGTTTCAGTGCTGACTCAAGCTGGGAATTATGGACTGATCACACCTTGTAGGTTGTTGGGGCCATTCTAAAGAAGGCCGAGATTTTTGACATGTTTCGCGCTTTTCGGCAAACCGTGGTTTTCTCCTATGAAGCCTTCATGGCCATGTTGGAGTCATTCTTTCCACAAATCAACACCTTCATTGTTACGAATGGTGAGATTAGTTTTTCTTTGAAGGAATTGAGTGTTATCACTGGGCTGCCTATCATAGGCAAACTCTATGAGGAGTTCATGCCTATTGACAGCGTCCTTAAGGAGAGTCTGAGGAGGTCAGGCTTTTGTACTTTCAGGTTGTCGCCTTCTAAGATTTTTTAAAGGAGAATGAGGGCTCGAAAGTTAGGTGCAGCACTTGGAAGAGTTGTAACTTTTTGTCCTCCAACTTCTTTGACAGCGGGGAGTCTTCTGATAGTATAGCCCAGGATACTAGGGCTAAAAACCCCGGTTTGAAGAAGATCTCCGCCATGCGAGAAAATTTGAAGAAATTCTCCACAAGCACAGACACCATTTTTCCTGACATTGCACTGCGGAGAGATCTCGCTATTTACCTTACTTATTGGCTGGGTGAGGCTGTTTTTACTGAAGGAGATGGAACACACATCAGGCTGCATTGTATTTTTCTGGCTTGTCAGATGGCATTCGGAGAGCGGTTGGCTTTGGTACTTGCTCTTTACTCCTATTTCTGTACCGAACTGTAGGCTGCTACTTTTCTAGTTCGGCTTGGGCTCCCAATGAATAGGATATTTTCAGCCCATATTTTTTATTCGTGGTATGTGTACCACTGTCCCGGCTTCCATCGATTAGGAGTTGCATAGGATGATGACCCTTTTATGATTTGCTTAGCTATAGGGACAATCGTTTAGGAATCTCTTTTGTCTGCCCGTTTGAAGATTCGACGGTTTAGGGACGTCGAGATTGGGAAGTCTTCAGTGAAGCTTTCTCCGGATTTGGGGAAAAGGACTTTTGATTTTGGTGTCTCTCGTGATTCCACCAGGGCAGGGTCGGGAAAATACTATTCTCAAACAAACGCAAAAAAGAAGTGGCTTTTCAACATACGTGTTGGTACGATGGTGTACCATAGACATCTTTTCGTAGACATCCAGCCGTATGTTTTCTCATGTTTTGTGCTGCAGTTGGGCTTCTCTCAAGGCGTTGTTGGAGCACCTTCAAGCATGGTGAAGCGTTTTGGAGGTTTACAGGATGGGAGGAATGCATGGGGCTTTTACAATGCGGAGGACACTACCGCCATGATTTCCTATCCTAAATTGCCCACTTTTCGGACAGCTGGCTTCACGAAATGGTCCGTGGAGAGCTTTTCAGTGTACCGGGGGCTTTCCAAGAAGGAGCTTGATATCAAGCAGTCTCCTGGGAAGGGTCTTAGCAGATCAGATGGCGTCCGATGAGAGGAAATTCTGGCTTTCCTTTATGGAGAGAAGCAAAAGATAGGCTTTCTCAATGAACATGACGTCATCAGATCAGGAGCTGTACAAGAGATACCTGGTGAGGTCTTGAAACAGCTAGAGGAGGAGGAGGCCGAGATCGACGCTTGGATGAAAACAGAACGAACGAAGGCTTCCATGGAGTCCACTGGGAAAAGCAGACCATCCTGTGAGGAGTCAAGTGAAAGTCCTGACTTTGACAGTGGGGCGGGTAATTCAAGCAAACCGACCCATAGAAGCAAGAGGAAGAGGTTCTGACGACTTCGAGCCATCCATGGGTGCGACCTTTGACGATGCTTCGGATGAGCTCATAGAGGCAGAAAGTATTCCGCCGATTGTCGAAGAAGGTATTTGTAGTAATAACCTGATGATTATGGTTTTTCAACGGGATCATATTCATACATTTTTTCTGTTTTGATGGCAGGTTGCGAGGTAACAAGAGTGGTTCCTCCGTCTTCGTCAGGCCCAGAGTAAGGAATGCCTTCAGCTGATTCAGAAGTAGGGACTTCTTCTACCAGTTTCAATGCGGTAGTGGTGAAATCTTCTGAGGAGATTCTTTCGCCAGTGTCTTCGATTGGAAAGAGTTTGATGATTACTCCTCCAATAGGACATGACACAGGCAGTCGACCAATGGAGACAGGCGAGCCTTCATCTGGGTCGTCTCTTCAGTATGCGAAGAAAGTGTTGAAGAGCGTTTTGAGCTCATGGGTCGAAACGCTCTCTTCTAGCCACTTAGAAGCTAGCTTCAGCATGATCAAGCATGTGCAGGACATTCTTGCTGATAGCGAAGAGGTCAGTCTGGACATTGCAAGTGTGAAGGCTTTTGTTGATGAAGTCATTGCTTTGGGCAACAGGTGGACTGAGACCAAGAGCTTCCCAAATGGTGACTTCTTCAATGAGATGTTTTTGAAGCATTCCGGCAAGGTTAAATCTGAGCTGAATGAGATCTCGCGGACTCGGAATCAGTTCTTTCGGGAGAGGAACGTCACCAAGTTGGCTATAATCGAGCTAACACAAGACATGCAACGTCTTGATAGGGAGGGCATTGAGGCGAGGCAGCATCTCGAGCTATTGGAGGAACAAGCTGCTGCCAAATGGACTGCCATTGTGGAAGCTCGTGCTAGAGAGGGGACTTTGATTCTCCAAGTTGAGGAGGTTGACAGCAATCTCCAGAGGAAGACTCAGGAATATGAGCAATTGCAAATTCTCTGGGAAGAACTTCCTTGTGCTGAAAATGGATCGCGGCATTTTGCCGCATTTTATGGAAAGATTTTGAAGAAGCGTGGCCTGGAAGCTTTGGAGGCTAAGGACAAGAGTCTATTTGAGGAGTTGAATCTTTGGTTGAAGACCATGTTAGACCAAGCTCTTGAATTTTTGTAACAAACTCTTTTCTTCTTTTCTTTAGTACCTCCATGTAAAAACTTTTTTGGTACTCTATATACCTTTTACTTAAATTCTTTTTGTTGAAAATAAGTAAGAGTTGAATGAGAATGTTTGTTTGAAAACTTTGACCAAAAGGTTGTCATTTTGTGAAAATCTCTTGTCAAAGGATTGTTTTGGAATGAAAGCCAGATTTTGTGACAAAAACCCTAGTGTTTTATTTTTTTTTTTTGATGGCTTGAAGGCCAAATTTTGAGATGGCATGAAAGCCGAATTTTGTGGGGTAAAAGCCAAAATTTGGGTTTACGGCATGAGAGTCAAAATTTGGGTTTACGGCATGAAAGCCAAAATTTTGTGATGGCATGAAAGCCAAATTTGAGTTTTTGGCATGAGAGCCAAAATTTTGTTGCATGGAAGCCGGTTTCGTTTGTGGCATGGAAGCTGAATATTTTTTGTGGCATGGGAGTCAAACTTTGTTTTTGGCATGGGAGCCAAAATTTGTTTTTGGCATGGGAGCCGAAATTTATTTTTGGCATGGGAGCCGAAATTTGTTTTTGGCATGGAAGCCGAAATTTGTTTTTGGCATGAAAGCCAGATTTTTTGAAAACCAAGTTTTGTTTTGTTGGCATGAAAGCCAAATTTTGTGGCATGGGAGCCAAATTTTTTTGTGGCATTGACAGAAGATTTTGTGGCATTGATAGCCGATTTTGTGGCATTAATTACCGATTTTGGCTTGAGAGCCAGGTTTTTTTGGCATTTATAGTTGATTTTGGTTTTCAAAAATGCAAGTGTCAACCAAAAGTCGCCTCCTCGCTGAATGGTCTTGCAAGTATCGATGGAATGTCGCCTCCTTGCTCATTCGGTTGCGAGTATCGATGGAATGTCGCCTCCTTGCTCATTCGGTTGCGAGTATCGATGGAATGTCGCCTCCTCACAGATTGGGGTGCAAGTATCGACTAAGCGTTGCTTCCTTGCTTTTCAAAAAAAAATTGTTTTATGGGTACTGACTCGGTGTCGTTTCCCCACGATATTTGAAATTTGCTGTTTTCTCGAACCCCTTTTTTTTTTTAAATTTGGGTTGTGGATATCAACTGAAATGTTGCGTCTCAACGATTTGAGGTTTTTTCGAACATTTGAAATTTGGGTAGTGGATATCAACTGAAATGTTACGTCTCCACGATTTGAGGTTTTTTCGAACCTTTGAAATTTGGGTTGTGGATATCAACTGAAATGTTGAGTCTCCACGATTTTTGAAATTTTGCAAGTATCGACGAGGTGTTGCTTCCTTGCGATTTTGAGGTTTTGGAAGTATCGATGGGGTTCGCATCCTTCCGATTTTTCGGTTTTGCGAGTATCGACTGCACGTTGCTTCCCCGCGGTTTTTTTTTTAAACCATTTTTGTTTAAAGACTTAAGGGTCATAAAATTTTACTAAAAACCATCTTTTGTGGTAAAAGCCAGGGTGGACTAGGGTGGAAATCCCTAAGTCTTGATTTTTGTTTCAAACCATGAATTTTGGGTTCAAGGATCGAGAATTTTGATCAAGTTCGGGAAGATGCTCCTAAACTTGGATTTTTGGATTTGTTTTGGACAATGAAACTATGAAAGTAAGCATTGCTTTGAGTGTTTTTTTTTTTATAGAAATTTCAACGTAAAGATGAAAATTTCAAAAGGAGTGGGTTTGACGAGCAAGTACCTATAAATAGGCTTCGACCAGTAGGCGTCGCTCTGACCCAGTGTAAGAAGTCTTCAAGGGTAGTACTGCTGCAAGAACTTACCGTTGATGGGCAGCATATATCTGTCTCCCTTTATGTTTAGAAGAGCGTATGCGCTGTTGGTGAAGACTTTGTCGATGACGAAGGGTCGCTCCCATTTTGGTTCGAACTTGCCTCTGGATTTGTGGGCGAAGACCATTGGCCTTTTTACTGCAAGAACCAAGTCTCTCTTTTTGTAGGCACGTTGCCTGACCTTCTTGTCTAAAGATCCTGCCATGCATACTTGGTAAAGCTCAATGCTTTGTAGAGCTTCGAGCCGTCTCTCATCGAGATTATCCACCTCTTGGAGTCTCAATTTGACATTGCTTTCTTACATCAAGTCATTTTGCAAAGATACCCTTAATGAAGGAATTTGTACTTCTAAAGGAACAACAGCTTCGCATCCATAGACCAATGAGAATGGTATGCTATGGGTTGGTCCTCGAACGGTGGTTCGATAGGCCCATAAAGCTTCTGGTAGTTTCTCCCCCTAGTCTCTTTTGTGACTAGAGACCATTTTCTTGAGAATTTTGCAGAGTGTCTTGTTGAAGGCTTCTGCTAGTCTATTCGCCGCCAGATTATATGGAGTCGAATGACAACTTTGGATTTTTGTACTTGCCGCAGAACATATAGAATCCGTGATCCCAAAATTGTGATCCGTTATCATGGATGGATCTTTTAGGTATGCCAAATAGACAAGGAATGTTGGTGCGCAAGAACTGAAGGACTGATGAGGTCTTCATTTCACTGAGCACAGATGCTTCTGACCACTTGGAGAAATAATCCGTAGCAGCGAAGATGAAGCAATGCCCTTTGCTTGATGGGGGAGAGATAGGACTTATGATTTCCATACCCTAGGCTTCAAAAGGCCATGGGATCGCTTAGGATGTAGCCATTTTGGAGGCATGTGAACATAATCTCCATGAACTTGGCATTGTTGGCAACACTTAGCAAATGGCATTGCATCAGTTACCATGGTAGGCCAATAATAACCTGACCTTTTTATTTGGTTGTAGAGCTTAGGACCAGCCTGATGGGCTCCACAAAGACCAGCATGCACTTCTTTGAGAGTTTCTTCAGCCTCTTGTTACAACAAGCAGCGTAGGAGTACTCCATTGAAGGATTTTTTGTAAAGTGTTTTTGAAGGAATATACAAATGAAAGTTTGGGGCTCGTCTTTGAATGCTTACCCATTCTTTTAGACCTTTAGGTAGGATTCTTACATAGTATAATCAATGAACGGATACCTCCAGTCACTGATCGGAGGTTTGAGGATGGATATCCGACTTCCAACCACTTGGTGGCATTCAGCAACTGCTTGGTGTGTGTTAAGAGGAGGGAACATCCTTCTTTGACACACTGTAATTTGCATGTTTTCCCCTTCTTAGATTGCCATAGATGCTGCAAGTCCAGCCAGGGCATCTGTAGGGACGTTTTCACCTCTGAGGATGTGACTGATGTGACAGATATCAAACTTCCGTCGAAGCGATTGAGCCTTGTTGTGGTAAGGCAACAAATTGGGCTTCCAACTTCAAATTTCTTATTCATCTGGTTAGAGATCAGTTGAGAGTCCCCAAAAGCTTCCCGCATGGTGATGTCAGATTCGAGGGCGAGTTCCAATCCTGCAATCAGGGCTTGGTATTCAGCTGCATTGTTTGAACATGGTTCCAGTAGCGAGAAAGCGTGTGGAATCATGTATTTTTCGGGATTGACAAAGTGCATGCTAATGGACCCGAAAGAGGGGGAATCTTCCGTCCTCTCCCTCCGCACCCCGGGGGCTGACCTGGGTCTCGGCGGAGGAGGGAAGATCTCGGGCATCAACATTTTTGTACGGGTATGCCAGATTTACTTTCTACTTGGAATTTGGAATGGTGATAATCCGGAGATTCACCTTCACAAGTGGAAAGGAAATCAATCCTTTTTTCTAACTTTTCAAATTGCGTTAATATTAAGAAAAGAGACAAGTTTGTTTTTTTTAGATTGCCGTAGGAGGCGTTTTTGTTTGTTTACCGTAAAAGGCGATTTTGCCGTGAAAGGCGATTTTACAAAACTCATCAAATGTGAAAGACAAGAATTGTGATTTCTTTTTGTCTCTTTAAGAAATACAAACTACAATAGAAAAGGAAGAAAAGGGATCTAATTTCTCAGGAGATTGTGGGGACACGTTGAGATCGACGGTCGCAAGTCATGTATGGGCTTCGCCATCGTCCCTCAAATGAGAACATGTGATGCTTTGATTCTTTGGCTTGGCTCCTAACCTCAGTTTTTTAAAGGACAAGGACCAAGAGAAGGTCCTATATCCAATGAAAAACCGAGTAAACGGGCTGAAAAGCCGCGTTTAGACCATGTTGGAGAAGGAGGTGACCTTTGGGGGGGGGGGGGCCCAAGGGACGTTGATCACCTTGTGGTGCTTCCGGGAGCAAAGTAGCAGGACTTCGTCTCGAGTTCTTTGGGAGAAGTGCAGAACTTCAAGTTGATAGATGTTGATCTAATGATCCTTCGATGATCCCCTCTCTCTTGGAAATGGATCTCCTTTTATAGGCTTTTCGTAGCCATGGGATGGTTATGGGCATTGATAGCCATGATGAGAGCATTGATGAGGAGTTACAAGTTGATTTTGTAACTCCTTTTTCATGGCTTGTGATTGGCCGATGAAGGTAGTGGGCTTTTAATTGCCTTTATGCTTCATGATGATGGGAGTTTCATGGGTTTAATGCCATGATTACTTGGATTTGTAACTCCCAAATGCTTGAATCTGATTGGGCCGTCCAAAATAATGAGTTAATGACTGCATTAAGTTGTCATAAACGGGTCAATTAACGTCATTAAGTGGTCGCCCAGGCATGTGAAGAGTCGCGGGCCGCGCTGTGCCTTTTGAGATTCTTCTTGCGATCATCACAGGTGGATCCACACATTGTTTGATGTCGGATTGCAGTACAATTTCAGACATTGATTGATGTTGGCGGGCCGGTGACATCTGTCTTGTCGATTTCACGATCGGTCGGACAGAAAGTGCACTTTCTTGGTCAGCCGGTTGGCGATCTTGAGGCGATCGGTGATGATTTCATGCTTTTGACGGCGGATCCGAGATGTCGATGAAGATCAGTCGTTTTCAAGCATCAAACATTGCATTTTCCGAAGGTCACAGAGGCCGGAACACCCGAAACGCGAAAAGAATCGAAAAACGGACGATTTGGTGCAAAATCCGGCGACCCTTTGGTCGCCAAGCTCCGTTTTCGGCCGATTTTCCGTCTTTTTCGTTCCTTTTTCCTTCTGTATTTCTCTTGACAATTTTCCTCAATTATTGACTTCATTTTCTTGGAGAAAACTTGACGAGAACCCGCGCGAAATCGGAGCACAAAGTTTCCCATTTTTCGGGAAAGGTAAAGACTTTGTAGCCGATTTTCCGTCAAGAGTCGAAACTAGGTCAAACGATGTCGGAATGACCTGAAAATTGACGTGAAGCTTCTTGAGCAGTGGATAGGACCAACCATGGGCTTTTATTTGAGTTTTGAAGCCGTTTGGGGTCCCATCGATGCTTCACTTGATTTTGCTGCGGGGAAAATGCCGAGCTTTGATATGTGGTCAAACGATGTCCGATTGACCTGAAATTTGACAAGGTGCCTATTGGAGTCATTTTGAGACGTTCCATGGGCTCCGTTTTGGATGTCATGGTCCCAGGTTGCTCCGCCGCCGGTAGGCTTGATTTTCTCTCGGAGCATCGAAACCTGGTCAAACATTGTCGGAATGACCTAAAATTCGACGTGCAGCCTTTTGGAAGCATGTTGAAGCCACTCATGTATTTTGTTTGATGAGTGATGGCTTCGGTGGTTCCCACCACCGGTAGGCTTGATTTTGCTACTCGAGCATTGATGGAGGGTCAAACGTTGTCGGTTTGACTTGAAATTTGGTATGGAGCCCTTTGGAGACATTCTGGAGTCATCCGTAGGCTCTGATCAAAGTTTTGGCGTCTTTGATGATGTCACCACCGGGTGTCACCACCGGGAGCGCTTGTTTAGCTGTCGGAGCAATGAAGTTAGGCCAAATGCTGTCGGAATGGCCCGAAACCTCAAGTGTACCCCTCTTTCAGCTGTCTTGAAGGATCTCTCAGTTTCTGTCTGATTCTGACAAAATCTGATGCTTGAAGTAGCCTTGCCTGTTTTTAGCAGGATGCAGCTTCACGAGGCTTCTTATGTTGAGGAGACATATTGACTTTTTTTTGGTGTCAACACATGCCAATTCCTGATATCTGCTTTATTTTTATGATTTGTCCTGGTTGCACCATCGAAGTACATTTTCCAGGAAGCATTTGATGAGGAAATCTCCACCGTGTAGACACGTTCATTTGGGAGATCATCCCTAAGTGGAGAATCTTTAGGCAAGGGGTGCTCTGCGAGAAACTCTGCTAGAGATTGACCTTTGATTGCCTTTTCTGGAACATACCTAATATCGAATTGCGATAGAAGGATGGACCATTTTGCTAGTCGAGCATTGAGAGAACCTGCTTTTGTAACAAGGACCTTTAAGAGATTGATCCTCGAAATCAGGAAAATTGTGTTGGACAGCAGATAGTGACATGGCTTCTGTACAGCAAATAGCACTGCAAGGCATTCTTTTTCGACTGGAGATTAGCGATGCTCTGCACCTACTAGCATGCGGCTGAGGTAATATAGAGCAGCTTCTTTTCCTTTGTCATTTTCTTGTGCGAGTAGAGCGCCTAAAGATTAATCGAGAGCTCTTTTGTACAAGATGAATGGTTTTCCAGTTGTGGGGGCAGCCAACATTGGAGGTTTGGTCAGGTATGTTTTGATGTTTTGAAATGCAGCTTCACATTCAGCATCCCAAACAAAGTCCACACCTTTATTCATTAAGCGAGAGAATGGATGGCACTTCACTGACAGATTTTGAGATGAATTGTCGGATGTATGCCAATCTCCCTTTAAGCCCTTTTAGTTCTCTTAGAGTCCTTGGAATTCTAGGATAGCCTTGACTTTCGTGGGGTCAAGTTCTATTCCGGCTTTCCGAACTATGAATCCGAGAAACTTACCCAATGAGACACCAAAGCAGCATTTTAGTGGATTCATTCGCAGTTTGTGTTTGCGATGTTGGAGGAAGACTTCTCGAAGATCTTTGAGGTGGTCTTCTTTTCTTCGGCTTTTGACGGCGAGGCCATCAACGTAACATTCGACCATCTTGTGCTACATATCATGGTATATCTTCATCATAGCCATATGATATGTTGAACCAGCATTTTTCAGACCAAATGGCATGACAGTATTGCAATACACATCAAATGGGGTCCGAAATGATGTATACTTTTCATCTTCAGGATGCATCTTTATTTGATTGTAGCCAGAGAAGCCATCCATGAATGTTATTTGCTCAAATCCACAGGTATTGTGAATCATCACCTATGGTATATGATGTGATCAAAATCAATCATAAAATACCGCAAGTGCACGGGTGTCTAGATGAGACAGTGGCAAGAACGGGTCGAACCCACAGGGAGCTAGTTAAAGAAACTTTTAAATTAAGAAAACTAATTAACTAATAATTTAAGAAAAGTTTTGAGTTCTTAGATAAAAAAATAAGCAACTAATTTAGAAATTCGAAATCTACCAATTAATGAAGATGATTAGAGCATAGGAATCCAATAAGCATCCACCAATTATTTATCAAGTAATCCTAACTTGTTCCAATTTTTACTTCAAATCAAAGACAAATCAATGTTTTTAATTTGGAAAATCTAACTTTAAAAATCCCTTTTTAATTATAAAAATTCAAAACTCAAGACTTCCTTCATCTCATAAAAGAATAAAAATAATTTAAGCACCACCCATCAAAAGTAAGCATAAACCATCAAAAGATCTAAATCCTAAGCATGGCCTATGAAACCTAAGCATGAGTAGTCAAAAACTAATTTTTATTTTAGAAATAAAAATAGAGATTTGCCTAGGGCACGAAGACAAGCCTATTAATCATTAAGCACATAATCATGGAACACAAATTAGAATTACTAAACAAATAAAAAGACAATTACTTACCTTCATCCATAACTCTAATCAAGAAAATTAGCCCGCCATTGCAAAGAATGCTTCTAGATTTATCACTAAAAATTGCATCTTTACAACTTCTCCTTCACAAATTTTCTCCTTCACAATAAATCCTTGGACATGGCCCAAGGTTACCAAAAATAAAAATAAACTAATGGAAAAGAAGAAAGGAAGAGAAAGGAATAGGAGAGAGGGAGAGCTTTGGTCGTATGGAATATCTTATGGGTCTCCATCATGCCTCCTTTTATGCTTTTTGCAAACCCCTTTTAGTAAAGGAGTGCCCTCCTTTTAGGTCTCCTTTTTCCTTATTGGGTAAGGATTCTTTCTTATTCTCCAAGTTAACTTCTTTCTTTGGAAAGACTTTTAAATTTGAGAGATCTCCTTGCCTTATTAGGTTTCTTGATGCATACACTTTCCTTGTACAATTCCAAGCATATATCTAAAAATTATATGATGATGTAAAGGGAATAAACTTCCCAAATATTGAGATTTCTTGCAATTCCCGCCTACAACTGTAGCAGATAACTTTCCGAGGTCATATCTCCCTCAATGTAGCTCTGATTTGGGCAATCTTGGGCTCTACGGATATCTACTCGAAAAGAGCTTTCCAACGGTGGCTAAATTGCGCCGATCTGACACTCGGTTTGAGAGTTATGGCCATTTTAAGTTGCTGCCCTTGAAAAATCCGGGAATAATTATGCAAAAATGGAAGCTTCTATGTTGGCATGCAATGGGGTGTGTGGGGCCCATTGTGGACTTCCAAACATGCTTGGACTCTCTCTTTGCTTGCTTATTTGACTTCTCTCTTCTCAAATTTCATCAATGTAGGTCCCATGTTGATTTCTCCTACAAATTGAAAGAGGCAATTTTCACATTAATCATATGTAAGAAAATAATTATGAACCATGTATGGGACCCTACATTCCTAGTGATGCACCAAAATGACCAACTTTCCAAAAAAATAGCACATGGTGCCAAAAATAACAAGATATGTATTGATGAAACCAAAAGCCTAATTTTGGAGTGATAAATGAGATGAGAAAAACTTAATTTCAAAAAGTCATGCAATTTAATGAATTTTGACCAATTTTGACCATTTCTCCAAAAATATCCTCAAATGCATATAATCATGAAATTGAATGTAATTCTATGCAGTTAAACCTAATTAAGTCCACAAATGCTAATGAAATGATGAGTTAATGACCTAGTTTTGTGGACTTATCACACTCCCCAACCAGCCTTTTGCTAGTCCCTTAGCAAAATAAGCGACAAAGAATAAAACACATAAACTAATCGTAAAGAAAACAAACTAATGTAGAAAACAGAAATGAAAAACACCACTTTCGCTGGTACTCTCGACTGCATTTAGCGTATGCAGTAAGCCCTTAAACCCCTAGGTTCCCCCTAGTGGACGAGTTGTGCCTCGTGAGGGTTTGCAGTGAATATACCCACAAAATTCTTTGTTTTTTTTTTTTTTTTGCAAAGAATGTTTAAAACCTATCAAAATCCAGGGAAACTTCTTCCAAGAGAAAATCTATAGACACTGACTATTCTTGATTCTTGGAATTTTCAAGGACAAATCTTAAATTCGGTTCACAAATCCCATCTTTTGGTCAGAAATTCTCGAAATCATGCTAATTGATCGTGCACGGTGAAGAGCATGTATACGAAATAAGCATCAAATGATCCACCAATAATTTTCGTAAAAATAATTAATTAATTTTTTTAAAATTGAGTTCAGGGCCGCCTAAACGTATAAAAAAACAGTCTTCCTCTAAAGGCGATAATGACGGCTTTCGCACTACTGTTTTTTCAAAGGGCGCATTTTTTTCTGTTCTTTTTTTTTTTTTTTTTAACACACATATGTGACTGTGCAATGCCTAGGTCCCTTAAGCTTTCTAATTAACCCATGTAACGAGTATTGGGCCAATGACTCCCAAACCAGATGGCTTTAGGGCACTTGGTATGAAAATACCCCTAAGGGCTTACTTACTAACTCGGGTTAAAAAGGCTACGAACCCAAACTAGTCACAATTTTTTTTTTTTTTTTCAAGACTTTAACTAAACAATTTTTTTTTTCTTTTTCTTTTTCTTTTTCTTTTTTTTTTTTTTTTTTTTTGCGGTCCCCAACAATATGCAGCCCTTTTCATGTATCCACCCGTCGAATAATGAAGCTTTGTACACTAAGGGTCGATTTTCCAAAATTTTTCTTTTTTTTTTTTTTTTTTATCAAAGAAAAACGAAATTCATAGCTTCACATTCAAAACCTTGAAAACATATACAATCTGTGTAAAAGTGAGGGATCGAAATTCAGCACTTTTCCAAAAACTCTTTCCGAAAATAAAATAGTGAACCATTGTTTTCTTTTGCCCAAAATAAATATCTTCAGCCAATAAAAATTCTCTCGGATGTTTCCCTCTAACAAAATTTTTCTTTTTTTTTTGTTTTTTTTTATTTTTTTAACTAAGAAAAACGAAAAAGAAAATGTAGAATGAAAATTGAACAAATGATCATATGTTAAGTTCTAACTCACACCCCCAAACCTAAATCTAACATTGTCCTCAATGTTATGAATGCATGTGCAATGTGAAATTGAACAATAAGGAAAATTAGAACATCTTACCATGTGGTGTGATTGCAAAAGAATGTGATCAACTAGCTCAATTACCTTCCAAAATTGGGTTGCCTCCCAAACAGCGCTAAGTTTAATGTCGTCAGCCCGACATGACAAAAATGATTAGTCCTGGTAAATTGGGTCTTCCAGAAGGATATCCTCAATGTTTTTATCCTTCAGTTCCAGAAATGGTTTCAACCGTTGACCATTCACTTTGAAAATATCCCCATTCTTGGAATTTTCAATTTCCACCGCACCATGAAAGTAAACAGTCCTGACAATGAATGGACCAGTCCACCGGGTTCGTAACTTCCCGGGAAACAGGTGTAACCGGGAATTATACAAAAGGACTTTCATACCTGATTCAAATGATTTCCTTAAAATTGACTTATCATGGTGCAACTTCATTCGTTCCTTATAGATCTTGGCATTCTCATAGGCATCATTTCGAAGTTCTTCCAACTCATTGAGTTGTAATTTGCGCAGATTACCCGCAGTGGGTAAGTCAAAATTAAACTTCTTAATGGCCCAATAAGCTCTGTGCTCTAATTCAACAGGCAAGTGGCATGCCTTACCATAGACCAACCTATATGGGGACATCCCAATAGGTGTCTTATAAGCGGTTCGATAGGCCCACAATGCGTCGATCAATCGCAAAGACCAGTCTTTCCGAGTGGGATTGACCGTCTTTTCCAGAATTTGTTTAATTTGCCTATTTGAAATTTCCGCTTGGCCACTTGTTTGTGGGTGATAAGGTGTAGCAACCTTATGGGTGACAGAATATTTTTTTAACAAATGCTCAAAGGGACGGTTGCAAAAGTGAGTGCCTCCGTCACTAATAATCGCTCTAGGTGTACCAAAGCGAGAAAATATATGATCTCTCACGAACTTAATCACCACATGGTGGTCATTCTTCTTTGTTGGTATGGCTTCTACCCACTTGGAAACATAGTCTACTGCTAGTAAAATGTAAAGATTTCCAAAGGAATTTGGAAATGGCCCCATGAAGTCAATTCCCCATACATCAAAAATTTCCACTATAAGTATAGGATTCAAGGGCATCATGTTCCTTCGATTGAGCTTGCCAAGCTTTTGACACCTTTCACAGTTCAAACAGAATGTGTGACAATCTTTAAAGATAGTGGGCCAGTAAAATCCACATTGTAAAACTTTTGCAGCTGTCTTTTTCGAACTAAAGTGGCCCCCACAGGCATGATCATGGCAGAACGAAATGACCGAGTAATGGTCATGATCAGGAATGCATCTCCTGATGATCTGATCCGGGCAATACTTAAAAAGCTACAGGTCATCCCAGAAAAAGTACTTGACTTCAGTTAGAAATTTTGATCGATCTTGTTTTGACCAATGGGTGGGCATCTCCCCTATAACAAGGTAATTGATTATATCTGCAAACCAGGGGATCTGAGAAATACTGAGCAATTGTTCATCAGGAAAATTTTCATTCAGTGGGACCTCATCTGAAGGCTCTAAAGGTATCCTCGAAAGATGGTCTGCTACAACATTCTCACATCCTTTTTTATCTCTTATTTCCAAATCAAACTCTTGTAGCAGAAGGATCCACCGGATCAATCGGGCTTTCGCATCCTTTTTTGACATAAGGTATCTCAGGGCTGCATGATCCGTGTAGATAATGACTTTAGACCCTATTAAGTAGGACCGAAATTTCTCCAATGCAAAAATTACAGCTAACAATTCTTTTTCAGTGGTTGTGTAATTGAGCTGTGCATCATTGAGGGTCCTACTAGCATAGTAAATCACATGAGGTAGCTTTCCAATCCGTTGACCCAAAACAGCTCCAATAGCAGTATCGGATGCATCACACATTAGCTCAAATGGAATGGTCCAATCAGGTGGCTGAATTATAGGGGCTGAAGTTAGTTCCTTTTTTAGTCTTTCAAAAGATTTTAGACACTTCTCATCAAATTCAAACAGGGCCTCTTTTGTCAGTAATTGGCATAAAGGTTTAGCAATGTTACTAAAATCCTTGATGAATCTACGATAAAAACCAGCATGGCCAAGGAAGGATCGAATCTGCTTAACTGATTTTGGTGGTGGCAGTTTCGAGATCAAATCAATTTTTGCTTTGTCCACCTCAATTCCATTATCAGAAATAATGTGTCCCAGAACTATGCCCCTTTTTACCATAAAATGACATTTCTCCCAATTTAATACTAGATTCCGTTCTTTGCATCTTTCAAGCACAAGGGACAAATGATGTAAGCACTCCTCAAAAGAATTGCCAAAGACCGAAAAATCATCCATGAAAACCTCAATGAATCTTTCTACCATGTCAGAAAATATACTCAACATGCACCTTTGAAAGGTGACCGGTGCATTGCATAACCCAAAGGGCATGCGTCTGTAAGCAAAAGTGCCAAACGGACAGGTGAAGGTGGACTTTTCCTGGTCCTCGGGTGCAATTGGGATTTGATTATAACCAGAATAACCATCAAGAAAACAATAATATGCATGACCGGCTAACCTTTCGAGCATCTGATCCATGAATGGGAGGGGAAAATGATCTTTTCGAGTGGCTGAGTTCAACTTCCTATAATCAATGCACACCCTCCATCCAGTCTGTATCCGAGTGGGTACCAATTCATTGCCCTCATTTTGAACCACTGTTATTCCAGATTTCTTTGGTACCACTTGAACCGGGCTCACCCATGCACTATCGGATATGGGGTAAAGCACTCATGCATCGAGTAATTTTAAGACTTCCGACCTGACCACTTCCTTCATTGCAGGGTTTAGTCGCCTTTGTGGTTCACGAGAAGTTTTTACATTTTCTTCCAAATGGATTCTATGTTGGACCACAGATGGGCTAATTCCTTTAATATCTGCAATGGACCACCCTATAGCTTCCTTATGCTCTTCCAGAATTTTAACGAGTTTTTCCTCTTGGATAGGGTCCAAGTCTGAAGCTATAATCACTGGAAGGGTTTCTAGCGGACCTAAAAATACATATTTCAACGTATCCGGCAATTGCTTGAGTTCTAACTTAGGGGCCTCTACAATTGATGGGACAGGTGGGGAAGCAGATGGAGTCAGAATCTCATGCTTCGGTTGCCACCTGGAGAAATCCATGGATGGGGTTGAGTCTAATAGTGCGTTGACTTCCTCAATATGTCCATCTACATCAAAATCACTTCCAAAGTGGGCCAGACAAGCCTCTAATGGATCTTCAATTTTCAAATGGGGTAAGTGATTTTCCACCAATTCATGAATGTAACTAACTTCAAAAACCCCATCATCCTCATCAGGAGGTTGCTTACTAACATTAAAAATGTTCACTTGGACTGTCATGGTCCCAAAAGAAATTTGCATTACTCCATTCCTACAATTGATCAAGGCATTTGAGGTGGCTAGGAATGGTCTCCCCAAGATAACTGGAATTTTGGGTTCAGCCCCCGATGTTTGTTTGGTATCCAAAACAATAAAATCGACTGGGAACACAAAGTCTCCAACTTTGATAAGAACGTCTTCGACTACCCCCTTGGGGTATCGAATTGATGCATCAGCCAACTGCAAGGTCACATGGGTCTTTTTCAACTCCCCCAAACCTAATTCTTCATAAACAGAGTATGGAAGAAGGTTCACACTTGCACCCAAGTCTAGCAAAGCTTTTTCTATGTGATGGTCCCCTATCTGGCAAGAAATGGTAGGACACCCTGGGTCCTTATATTTAATTGGGGTTGGACAGGAAATGATTGAGCTAACTTGTTGGGCTAGAAAAGCCTTCTTGGGCACATTGGTAGTCCTTTTGAAGGTGCAAAGGTCCTTCAAAAATTTTGCATAGGCCGGAATCTGTTGGATAGCATCAAGTAGTGGGATATTAATTCTCACTTGTTTGAATACTTCTAGCATTTTATCCAATTGAACAGTTGATTTTACTGGGCCTAGCCTCTGTGGGTATGGTGCCTTGGGAACATAGGTCCTAAGAGTGGGCTCACTAGGTGATGGTTCAGCATTGATTGGCTTCTCTGGTTCTAATATAGGTTTAGCATTCACACTTGGTTCTCCAGTTTCTACTTTTTCACTTGATTCGTCCTCAGGTTCCTTGGGTAATTTGACCTTGTTATCAACCTGTGTACCAGACCTAAGGGTGATTTGGATTTGACTTGTTCCGGCCCTTTTCCTGTAGGATCATGAATAACCTGGTCCTTGGGATTAGGTTCGGGTTGACTAGGGAAGGTTCCATTGTCTCTGACACTAATGGAGTTGGCCAGTTGGCCCATCTGATATTCTAATTTTGCAAGGGTTTGAGTATGGCCATTCAAAAGTTGAGTAGTGGTCTGCTGGAATTGAGCAGTGTTCTGGGTCAATTGGGCTGTGGTTTGAGACATGAGTTTCATGGCCTCTTCTAAAGAATCTACCCTCTGGATCAATGGATTGGGATTGAAATTGGGTTTTTGGAAACCGGGTGGGCCACCTTGAGTTTGATTGGGTTGAAATTGAGTGGACTGAGATGGGCCACCTTGAGTTGGGCCTTTGGTCCAAGAAAAGTTCGGGTTGTCCCTCCAACCTGGATTGTAAGTGTTAGAATACGGGTCATACCTCGGACGATTATCAAAACGAGAGTTTTGATATAGTGCATTCACCTCCTCAACAGACTCGGTCTGACCCAAAGTTGTTGGGTCAATCCCTCCATTCATGGCCTGATTATATCTTAATGACTCCAAAGTGTTTGAAGTGGGCTTTTGGTTCAGCTCTAAGGCCTCTATTCTCCTCACCAGTGTGGCCAATTTGGCCTCTGCCTCAATTTTGGGTTCAATCTTGAACATCCCCCCTTTTTCAGGAATGGTGGGTTTGATGGGCTCCCTCTTAATTGGGGCCCACTGCAATGTGTTTTCAGCGGTATCTTCCAAAAATGTCCATGCTTCTTCTGCTGTTTTCTGTGTAAATTGCCCACTACAGAAAGATTCTACCATTTGTTTGGTTGGGTAATCCATGCCTTCATACACAATTTGGACTAATCGAATTTTTTCAAATCCATGGTGGGGACATTGGATTAAGAGATCCTTGAACCGTTCCAAATAACTTTAAAGTGTCTCCCCTTCCATTTGATGGAATCCGTTGATGGCCTGCCTAATCGAAGCGGTTTTCTGCTTGAAATAGAATTTTTTGTAAAATTCTTCGACTAGCTTGGCCCATGTAGTGATGGACCCGGCCTGTAAGGCATAAAGCCAAGCTTTAGCCTTTTCTTTTAGGGAGAAAGGAAATAATCTAAGTTTAAGGGCCTCTTCAGTCATGTGATTGATTCTCATGGTCCCACAGATGTCCTCAAATTCCCTAACATGTTGATATGGGTTTTCATGGTCTAGCCCAAGGAATACTGGGAGCATCTAGATCATGCCAGATTTCAGCTCAAATGTGGCATTGGTCTGAGGAAGGGTGATGCAGGACGGTTGAGTTGTCCTGGTGGGGTACATGTAGTCCTTTAAAGTCATGGGTGGGTCCATTTGATCGGCCATTCTAACAATTTCTTCAAAAATTGAAGACTTTCCGACAATGGTTAAGGCTAATTCGGGCTTTATCTTGACTAATCTTTTACCCTTGCGTACCCACAATTTCTCTCTCTCAGGTCTAGAACGCATGCATTAGTTTCAACCTTAAAGAAATGCAAGCCTAATCTATATGCGGGGCCCTAATGATCTTACTAGATGATGCACAAGCAGTCAAGCAAAAAGATTGAGCACAAGAAATTATCCTAGGGTTAACCTAACTCACTAGACAGCTCTTAACTGGTTTGAAGAGTGCACTAAGGCCTCCAATCCGGTCTTATGAAGCCAAATCGACCAGGTAAGTCCCTAGGATGAGTGGTGGGGTCACAATGCACTTGGCAAGGGTCCCGCTTAAAAACCAAACTCCTAGAACAGAGACTGCCACCCTTTGGAGGGACAAGACTTACCTAGACATCAACTTGACCAAAGAGCGCAATTGGTGTAACCTTTTGTGGTCTTCGTCCTAATGAGCTCGAGTCCTATGGTCTCGTTTCTACTTTATTTTAATTAATGTTTAGGTTACTATGTGAGAGGTGGTTAAACCTAATTGGGCAAGGATCTGGTGATGAAATCCAGTCCTTATCTTATTGGGGTCAATTGCCCTTAACTAAGTGTGTGTCCAATTAGATGGTGTGTCAATCAAGCATTCACACTTTGCAAAAATTAAATCATCCAAGCCCCACTTGCAAGTAAACGATTCGTGGGGTAAAGTTTAAAAACTCTTACAGCGGGTCCACGCAAATCTTTAAACTGTGCAAGCTTAACCTATATTTTTTTAGCAACTTTGCAATTCTAAGAGCAACTTGTTTGCTTAAAAGCAATCCCCGCTATTTCCTTCCTTTTAGAGTCCTTCAAAAATCAGAATGTAACCTCAAAGAAAACAACTAAAATGTTAGATCTAAATAATCTACTAAATATAGATAACAATTGTCAATAAAACTCCTAAATTGAAAAATGAACCTAATATAAATTTCACAACCCTAAACTACTGCAATTTGAATGAAAGATGCACTTCTAAAACTCCTAATGCAGTCCCAAGTTAAATGGAGACCTTCATGTCAAGTGCTGAAAAAAATCCAAGTGTTGGGACCTGTTGCACAGGCCCAAGTTTACAGATCTGTACGACCCACTTGTATTAAACAAAAACTGATAGTAATGACTGGGATGTAATCTCCTAATATGCAAGAAACAAAAAAAAAAAAAAAAAAAACAGAGACTAAAAAGGATAAAAGACAAAGAAGTTATGCTATAATGAAGTTGGCTACTTGAACCAGTTTTTCTGCTGATTACAGAATCTGCCTGACTGATTGGCCCTATTCACAGCACTAAAAGTTGGACTTCCAAAACGTATTTTTTACTGAAATTTTGATGGTTCAAAGTCAATATACCAAAGTCGTATCCACCCAAATTTCAAGTCAAAAGGAGTCCGTTTGACTAGTTTTCAAAGTGCGAACTTTTGGAGAAAAACCAAGTCAAATCTGTCAAAAAATTAGTGCTGAAATTTGTATTCTATGTAACCACTTGAAATCAGTCCGAAAATTAATTAAAGAACAGCAACAAAAACTTGAAAAACAGCAACCAATATCATTAAGAAACACAAAAACTAAACTAAATGCAAGTTATGAATGCAACTAACTAAAAAGCATGCTATGATATGAACAAATAATGCTAGAAATCCTAACTAAAAGATTCTTTTCAAATTGGCTCCCCGGCAACGGCGCCAAAAACTTGATGTGATCAAAATCAATCATAAAATACCGCAAGTGCACGGGTGTCTAGATGAGACAGTGGCAAGAACGGGTCGAACCCACAGGGAGCTAGTTAAAGAAACTTTTAAATTAAGAAAACTAATTAACTAACAATTTAAGAAAAGTTTTGAGTTCTTAGATAAAAAAATAAGCAACTAATTTAGAAATTCGAAATCTACCAATTAATGAAGATGATTAGAGCATAGGAATCCAATAAGCATCCACCAATTATTTATCAAGTAATCCTAACTTGTTCCAATTTTTACTTCAAATCAAAGACAAATCAATGTTTTTAATTTGGAAAATCTAACTTTAAAAATCCCTTTTTAATTATAAAAATTCAAAACTCAAGACTTCCTTCATCTCATAAAAGAATAAAAATAATTTAAGCACCACCCATCAAAAGTAAGCATAAACCATCAAAAGATCTAAATCCTAAGCATGGCCTATGAAACCTAAGCATGAGTAGTCAAAAAGTAATTTTTATTTTAGAAATAAAAATAGAGATTTGCCTAGGGCACGAAGACAAGCCTATTAATCATTAAGCACATAATCATGGAACACAAATTAGAATTACTAAACAAATAAAAAGACAATTACTTACCTTCATCCATAACTCTAATCAAGAAAATTAGCCCCCCATTGCAAAGAATGCTTCTTGATTTATCACTAAAAATTGCATCTTTACAACTTCTCCTTCACAAATTTTCTCCTTCACAATAAATCCTTGGACATGGCCCAAGGTTACCAAAAATAAAAATAAACTAATGGAAAAGAAGAAAGGAAGAGAAAGGAATAGGAGAGAGGGAGAGCTTTGGTCGTATGGAATATCTTATGGGTCTCCATCATGCCTCCTTTTATGCTTTTTGCAAACCCCTTTTAGTAAAGAAGTGCCCTCCTTTTAGGTCTCCTTTTTCCTTATTGGGTAAGGATTCTTTCTTATTCTCCAAGTTAACTTCTTTCTTTGGAAAGACTTTTAAATTTGAGAGATCTCCTTGCCTTATTAGGGTTCTTGATGCATACACTTTCCTTGTACAATTCCAAGCATATATCTAAAAATTATATGATGATGTAAAGGGAATAAACTTCCCAAATATTGAGATTTCTTGCAATTCCCGCCTACAACTGTAGCAGATAACTTCCCGAGGTCATATCTCCCTCAATGTAGCTCTGATTTGGGCAATCTTGGGCTCTACGGATATCTACTCGAAAAGAGCTTTCCAACGGTGGATAAATTGCGCCGATCTGACACTCGGTTTGAGAGTTACGGCCATTTTAAGTTGTTGCCCTTGAAAAATCCGGGAATAATTATGCAAAAATGGAAGCTTCTATGTTGGCATGCAATGGGGTGTGTGGGGCCCATTGTGGACTTCCAAGCATGCTTGGACTCTCTCTTTGGTTGCTTATTTGACTTCTCTCTTCTCAAATTTCATCAATGTAGGTCCCATGTTGATTTCTCCTACAAATTGAAAGAGGCAATTTTCACATTAATCATATGTAAGAAAATAATTATGAACCATGTATGGGACCCTACATTCCTAGTGATGCACCAAAATGACCAACTTTCCAAAAAAATAGCACATGGTGCCAAAAATAACAAGATATGTATTGATGAAACCAAAAGCCTAATTTTGGAGTGATAAATGAGATGAGAAAAACTTAATTTCAAAAAGTCATGCAATTTAATGAATTTTGACCAATTTTGACCATTTCTCCAAAAATATCCTCAAATGCATATAATCATGAAATTGAATGTAATTCTATGCAGTTAAACCTAATTAAGTCCACAAATGCTAATGAAATGATGAGTTAATGACCTAGTTTTGTGGACTTATCAGTATAGGGAGAGGGAATTCATCTTTAGGGCATGCATTATTTAGGTCTTTATAGTCAATACAGACCCTAATCTGCCAATTTTTCTTTGTCACGAGGACGATGTTGGCTAACCATTCGAGATACCGTTCCTCGCGAAATAAGCCAACGCTTTTGAGTTTCTAAATTTCTTGCTCAATTTTGTCCATCACGACAGGACGAAATCTTCTTTGGCCTTGTTTGACAGGCTTGGTTTCTTTTCGTAAATCAAGTTTGTGGACTGCTATTTTGGGGTCTAAGCCAGGCATTTCGGTAAAAGACCATGCAAAACAATCAACGAACACATGAAGAAAAGAGATATACTCGGGTAACTCATCATCGTTTATATTCCTACTTATGAATACGGGACGTGGGTTATCAGGTGTCCCCAAGTTTATCTTTTGAACAGGATCTTCTATTGGAAGGTTTGAACGTGGTTCCTCCATAATATTTTTGGAGGCTTCCAACTCAACATGGCCTTCTAGAGTTCCAGAGGTATTTACAGACCGAGGCTCTACTTTTGTCCATGGGTCTTCTTAATCAGTACTCTTCTCAAGACTTGCTATGAGATAGTCCCAATCATCTATTGAAACTGGGTCGAAGTAGGGCACTTCTTTTGGGGACGATGGTTTTTCTAGATTAGAAAACCGTGTTTCTGTGTCGTCGGACAATTCCTCTTCATCAATAGAGAAATGTACGAATTGGATGAGCTTCCTGGATTCTTGTAGGGCGACTCTTCAAATAGATATCCAGGGAGATCAATGTCTTGATGAACACGAAATGTTGAGGCTTGGTTGGTAAAACGACTTTGTAGCCTTTGTGTCAACAATCTCATGGGAGTGTCAGGATCATGCCCCAACCCATATGAAGACTTTTCTATATGACGATGGAGTTTCCAATCTTCTAATTGTCTTTTGGTGAGGGTAGGTTCCAATGGCGTGAGAATACCACGGCCTCCTCCCAAACCGATTAGATTTTGAGCATCATAGCCCATTTGCTTCATGACAGCTTGCGCCATTAGACTATACAGGGATAGTTGAGGCATACGTTTGTTTTGGAAAGGCTCAAGCGAAGAATTTGATGAAGAAGCTTTCGATCTGTGGAAGAAGAGTGGCTTTTCTTCTATAGTAGTTGTCAGAATGATGAAGAAAGTAGACGCAGGGTCTTCCACATCGACAGGTGTCTCCAATGGAGTGAGAGCAGGCTGAACTTGCTGAGTATCAACTTGGTTTGACGGTGTATCGTCTTCTAGCTCTGAATCCGAATATGTGTCATGTATGATAGACACGAAGGAAACAGTAAACTTGCCCCTAGTTTTTTGTTTTGTCTTCTTTGCTTTGGAAGTGATTATCAAAGGCTTAGAAGATTTGAGGGAGACAACGAAGGGAGATGGACTACTCTCTTAGGATTTGCCAAAAGATTTATTTTCTTCCGCTGATTGCTGAGGAGCCTTGCCCTTCTCTTTCTAGAGATTTTCGGTAAAGGGTGTTGTTTCTCCCTCCTTTTATTATTTTTCATCTTTGTACATCTAAGCATCTGTAAAATGAACGTCTTTGCCTTTAAACGCTTGTCCGAATTCGATATTGTCTGCACTCCTCCCAAAGCTATTAAAGGTCAAGCTATCGCGGATTTCTTGGCCTCCTTTCCGGTTGACGACGGTACCCCCCTTGAAGACGATATCCCGGCAGAAATAATGCAGATAGAAGCTTCATGGGCCAACTATTTCGACGGGGCAGCGTAAAGTGTTGGTGGTGGTGCTGGAGTCAGGGCTTTTTGTCTGCAAACACTCGATGTATCGAGCCGTCGTTTCCAATGAACTTGATGCATTGATGTAAAGTTGAAGGGACGACACCATTCTCGAGTATCCAGGGGCATCCAAGAAGGATGTTGTAGCATGAAGGGGTTTTTATTGCATAAACAGTGACTTCAGAGATAAGATCACCGATTTGTAACTTAAACCTAATTTTGCCGATAGGCCTTTGAGCGCTCCCATCATATCCAAAGATGGATACGGATATGTGACTCAACTTGCTAGGTGGAATGCCCAGCTTTTCGAGTGCCGAAGTAGAGATGAGGTTAAGTGCAAACCTGGGTCGATCTGGACTCTGTGTAAGCACCTCTTTGACATACCCTGTGAAGTACAAGGGTCGGTTGTGCTTTGTCTCGCCTAGCAGGAAGTTATCCTTATCGAAGGCGATGGTTACATTTTCTGCTTTCAGAACCGAGAGGCATTCAATGCATGATCCCTCAGTTTTTTCCTTTTCTCCATTTGAGGAAATATTTGATTTTGATCCTATAGTCCATTTCAATTTGTAGGACTTTTGGGGCATGTTTGTTGACATTCGCATTCAGTCTTTGCAGTTCTGAAATGAGATTATCACGAGTGTGTGGAGACATTCGTAATAAGTAAAGGATGTGCAGTCGTGTAGGTATGTTTTTGAAGTACTCAATCAAGTCATACTTGAAAGCCTCGCTGGGGCCTGCATTTTCATTATTTTTGCACTTAGGGCATTTACAACTTGCTTTCCCGAAGGATTTACATAAGAAGAAGAAGGTTGGTTGTAATTTTTGTGGTAATCCCGACCAGAGCGGGTACCTCTACCAACTTCAAGAGCTTCTAGAGAAGGTTCTTCATTTGGAAAATCGCCCTCGGAATCAGGAGGTTGATCCTTCTCATTTGCCGAAGACGTCTCTATAGCGGCATTGCCGTCCTTAGTGATTGCGTTGCACGGAGCATTTTCCAGGAACAAGTCCTGAACAGTATCTAGCAACTTTTCTTCCTTGTTGAGTAATTTATTGGTTCAGACATCACCTAAGAGGTCGGGTATCTGGGACCAGTTGACTAGGTTTTCATTGAAGATGACTTCATTGACTGGAGTTTCTTTAGGATGATCAGTCGGAAGAGGTGTGAGTTCTAATGTCACAGTTTCAGGGGACGAAGGCTGAGAAGGTGATATCTTAGTGGAAGTCACTTGAGAAGATGTAGCTTCGGAAGATATACTACCAATTGTAGTATGAGAGTATGTTTCTTCGGCAGATGAAGCTTCAGAGGCACTATCATCCTGAGCTATCGCATTGCAGGTTGCCCCGATAAGAGATGCCCCCAGAATAAACTGTTGGGAATCGGACTCATCTTCGGATGTAAGAGGATCATCGATCCAACAGTTTTCTCCATTTTCAGGAGTTAAGGGAGGAGGTACTTGTTGATTTTCAAGGACTTTCGGCGCTGGATTTTGATCATGATGAAGATTGTTGATGCGATCTTGCTCTTGTTCTATGGCTAGACGCTGCAAGATCCTTGCATTTTGTTCAAGATCAGGCATAGTAGCCAAATCTTCTTCTTCGTCTACTCCTTATGGTTCATCAATGTTGGGTTCCACTGGAGCCTTGGCAGGTGCTGGATCGACAGCATTTTCTTGAACAACCTCTTGGTCTTCTTCATCATTGGACCAGGATCCTTGTGGCTGTAAGGGATTATACTAGATTATTGGTATAAGGTGAGATTCAGGAATCCATTCATCGTCGGAGAGGTATTCTCCTATTTCAAGGGATTCCTCCCACTCGTTGGTGTCACTGGACTCGTATCCATCCATGGAGAATCCAATTACCGAATTGCAAGAATATGATGCCCCCTACGTAGCTTCATTTCTTAGCTGTGGTGGCATGAAATCACAGAGGGTGAATTTTCTTGTCGCCCTTGAAGTCTTGGGAAGGGACTTTTCTATTGCCCCTAGTGAAGCAGTAGAGGAGGTCTCTGTCTCTTCACGAACTTCTTGTTTTGGTTGAGCTTTCTCCTGCTGTGAGCTTACGGAGATTTCTCTTAGCTTGCCTTTGCTGTTGAACAGTCGGCTTTGTTTTGACGATCTTCCAATTTTCATCTTCAAGGAGATCGGGATACACCCATATAGGATTTTTGTCCGATGTTGGATAAGGAACCAACTCTTGGGATGTTTGAGTCATTTTTATCACCTTGAAGAAAGTAGTGATCTTCTACTTTGGTGACTTTGAAGTTTGTCCACATGACACCATGTTGACGAAGGCAGACCCATAGTTTTTGTCAAAGGTGATGACTCCGTTTTTCCACATCTCATTGATTTTCTCTCTCACAACGAAGCATTGATTAAGAGGATGTGAGACCATCTGGTGGTATGGACAATATCGAGGATCATTGATTTTGCCAACAGGTCCCGGTCTTTTGGGGTCCAGCAAGGTGAGTTTGCCATTTGCTAAAAAAGCCCCAAAGATTTCTTCAATATCTTCATCGAACGAGTATTTTTTCTCAACAGAGAGTTCAGGTTTCTTACCTATAGCTTTTTTTTAAGCTTTCTTCAACTGCTGAGGAGATGACTTGGTTTGTACATTAAGAACCTCCTTTTTTTTCTGATTTTGAGGTCCTAATGGTAGTCGTCTCTATCTTCGATGATTCCTAATTGTTGAGGTCTTTGATCACCGTTTCAGCTTTCATGGAAGCTTCTAGGAGTTCTCCCAGGTTTTTTGATTTATTGCCGATGATCATGGAGAGGATCCTTGCTCTCATGTTGTTACGGAAGATGTCGACCAACTATGCTTGTGGCAGTACATCTGAGCACTTGTATGCCATCGCCTTCCACTTGTGAATGAAGTCGTATGTTGACTCATTCTCTCCTTATTTTAGGCTGCAGAGCAGTGCCATAGTAACAGGACGATCCTCACCTTTGAAATGGGTCAGGAAGCGTGTCTCCAGTATGTTCCAATTTTTAATGGAATTCTTTGGCAGAGTGGAGTACCAATCAAAGGCAGTACCTTTAAGGGTGCTAGCAAAAAGATAGATCTTGAGGGCATCTTGATCCACAATAGCTCCTGTTAGGATCTTGAAATGGATGACGTAATGTCTAGCTAAACCTTTCCCCGTGTATGTTTGGAGAGTGGGTTGTTTGGATTTTTAGGAAATGGGACCGAGTCCATCCATAAGGGATAAGGTGGCTTGATCCCATGTTCCTTTAGTGTATCCTCTTCTTTTGCTTTGGCGAGGATATCGTCCACGTCCTTTTTGGTGAGGATGCGTGACTCATTATCTTCTCCGTTTACATTGTCATCTTGATGATTCAGAGGAGGTTGATTATTTTCTTGACGCTGAAAAACGAGAGGAAGATTCTCCATCAGCGTCTCAATCCTCTACTGACCTTGCTCCAATTGTTGGATGCATGCAGTCGTTTCATTAGGAGGTGGATTACGAGGTGGCTCAGAATTTGTAGCCAAGACGTTCATCCCTGGGGATTCGAATGAAGAAATCGTCCTGGTGACTGAGCCGGGACTCATTCTTTTGGTTGAAGAGCTTAAGGAAAGATTACTTTGTTATCCGGGAGACGCCGTGAGTCACCGGTTGTCAGATATGAAGTTTGGTTGCTGACTTTTGGCGTGTTCTAGTTTTTCCAACTAGATTGGGTCTTTCTTTTTCGACTCATTTGTGAGAGACTTGGAGGGTAGGATGATGGGTCGTTTGCTTCTCTAGTCTCTTTTGTCGATATGCCGCGCAGCGACGTATGCGACGAGCAATCTGAGCTTCGGTAAGCTCTGGTTGAGAACAGCAGCCGAGCTTGTCTTCTTTGAAGCTAGGCATGGACAGGATCCGGACCTGGTCCTTTAACTGTCGTAACGAAGCTTTGAATTTTGTTAGTTCGGCCCCTATTGAGATGAAGGGTTGAACTGCAGGAGTACAAGCCTTGGCAGGTTCTCGCAGAGGCCTTGTGATTTATGATTTGATTTTTGGCTTGTAGGAGCAAGCCGGCTCATGGTGGTTTAATTTGTTTGTTTGGTGGTGGGTAGGCCTCTCCTCTTTCATGTAAGAGAGAGGGTAGAACTGGTTCTCCTTGAGAGGGGCTAGGTATACTGACTTTGCAGATGTTTGGGACCTCCTTTGTTTTGGTGAAGGTCTTGGGGACCAAGTCTTAGTGTAGACTTGGTTCTTTACAGGTTGAGACTTCGTGGGGTTGCACGGGCTTCAGGCTTCTTTGTGTTCGCCCTTGGTGTCATGGCAATGACACGATGCGGGGCGGTCTTTTGCTTCTTGGTGGGTGCGATTTCCTCTATGTGAGGTGGGAATGGTCCCAGCGATCCGAAGACGATGGTTCGAGGAGTAGAGGTCGACCCGATGTTCTGAGAGTTGCCAAAGGAG
This sequence comes from Umbellularia californica, assembly GCA_028538565.1. Taxonomy (NCBI): domain Eukaryota; kingdom Viridiplantae; phylum Streptophyta; class Magnoliopsida; order Laurales; family Lauraceae; genus Umbellularia; species Umbellularia californica. The sequence goes on along the minus strand of JAPQWN010000005.1, from coordinate 32,182,226 downwards.
ATGATGTTTCGGCAGGTAGCAGGGCCCTTGTGAGTGCGCTTGTTCTGCTTCTCTTGAAGCATGAGTCGGTACTTGTTCTTATCAAAAGTGATGGTTAATGAAGCTGCCATTGTTAGTTAGGAAAACTTGTGAAACAAGACCACATCCATTAGTAATCACAAGAATATGGTGATCATAAATGGAAAAGAACTATGGTTTTGTCTCTTCGAATCGCTCGAGGGAATATGGCCCGTCCCAAGCGAGGTGAAGAAGGAAAAAGCCATAAAGGTTACAATTGTTCTAAACGCAAGTTTAGGAAGCTCAGAATGAGCGTTCCAGCGATTGTTAGAAGCAATTGTAAACCTTAATTCAAATTACTGAGAAGCGAGGCTCACTCGAGGTAAGATGATATAAGGTTGGGGATACAAATGTTTCGGTCGCGAATACAATACACCCGAAAGAGCGTACTAGCACTGCTAGTCACAAATGTTGCAAATCGCATCCTTGGAAAGGACATGAGATGGGATTTTTTTTGAAAGGTCAGAATTGGATTTATAAAAGAGAGCAAATGGTATTCCAATCCAATCAAAAGCTACAAGCGATTTCCGCGAGCTTTTATCTGAAAGGGAATGAACCAAGATTTCTCAAATCTGAACCCAAAAATGACGGAAGTTTGTTTTTGAAAGGTAAAAAATCGAATTCATCAAAGAGAGAAAGTGGTGTTCCAGTCCGAACACAAGCTATAAGCTATTTCCACGAGCTTTTATCCGAAAGGGATTGAACCGAGATTTCTCAAATCTGAATTCAAAAAAGATAGAAGCTTTTTTTTTTTTTTTGTTTTGAAAAAAGTTTTTTTTTTTTTGGAAGGTTTTTTTTTTTTTTCAAAGAGAATTTTTTTTTGAAGGGTGTACATAGGTTTTCAATTCGGTCTTATGAATCCTCAGTAGATAGAGCAGCCCCCAGGTAAGGGTAGGATTACTTAATGAACCCATTTGGAGGACCGTTGCCTCGAGCAGTCTAGCTGCCTCCACACTTTGAACAAGGCTTTTTTTTTTTAGATCCACCTTGGTTAAAGAACGCAATTGGTGTAACCTTAGTGGCTTTGTTTTTGTTTTTTTTTTTTTTTTTTTGAAAAGTTTTCTTGGAAGATCTCTAATGGACCCATCAAAGAGGGCGAATGGTCCCTCCCAATCCAAACGTTGGCTACAAACGATTTCCGTGAGCCATTATACGAAAAGGAAGAAGCCAAAGTTTCTCTAATTTGAATTCAAAAGAGAGAAAACTTGAAAAAAATTTCTTTTTTTTTTTTTTTGAAAGATCTCTAACGGACCCATCAAAAAGAGTGAATTGTCCCTCCCATTCCAAACGCTGGCTACAAACTATTTCGGCGAGCCATTGTCCGAAAAGGAAGAAACCAAAGTTTCTCTAATTTGAATCCAAAAGAGAGAAAACTGATTTTTTTTAAGAGTTCGAAATTAAAGTCTTTTTTATTTTTTTGGAAATCCCTATCAGACTCATCAAAGAGAAAAAAATGACCATTCCCCGATACGAACGATAACTACAAACATTTCTGCGAGCTATCCAGTTCGGAGAGGAAAGGATCAAAGTTTCTCAAAATCGAATCCAAGAAAGAGAAATCATATTTTTTTTTTTGTGAAATGAGTAAGAGTGGAAATAAATAGAGATTTCCAAAAAAAAAATCCCATCTCATTTTTTTTTTTAGATGCAAGATCCAACGTAGGCCACCAACTAAAAAGGAGCCAAAGAATCAAAGCATCACATTCTCAAATGAACGTGTCCCGCCGGGTATGACAACTTGCTGGACCTGGCTTTCTGGCTTCTTTCACTCCGCCGGCCTCTCGGTAGCCCCGGGACAGGCAAAGGTGAGAGTGGAAACCAAAACGTCGGGTCCATGATGGGGCGGGGGCCCACTCCCCAAGGAGGAGTTGCTCGCATTTTTAGTCTTGCAATGCTAATTGGTGGGTCACACTTAACTAAAATAATGATGTAGTATCCCCATGGATTTGCCTCATGTATTTTAGAAACCGAAGCTAATCAGGAGTCATACATTATTTGGTATGAGATACGTAGATAATAATGAATGATGGGGATCATGGACAGTTAGTCTTAATCCTAATTTTGACCAACTTTGATCCGCACCAATCTATATAGTATTCGCACTTCCCAAGGAGGCATACCCCAAGGGATTATGATTCCGATGTATTCTGAATTTAGTGGTTACGAGGATTCCCTCATAAATTTGGTAGAATACTAAACCCTATGTCATTTATATTCATCAATTGAATGTATGGTTATGTGCTACAGGATTTTAAGAACGAATTTAAATACTTTCAATCCAGTTGCGACCATCCTCAACCAGAACAAGTTGGTTGGATCCAACTATGTTGACTGGAAACGGAACCTGGATATTGTCCTGACTGCTTCAGGATATAAATATGTCCTTACCAAACCCCCCCCCCCCCCAATTGATGAGCCTGGGCCCAATGCATCAGAAGAAGAAAATGAACTTTATATCAAATGGGCCAAAGACGATGAGATTGCCAAATATTACAAACAGGCAGCCATGTCTAGTGTTTTGCAACACCAACATCAATCATATAAGACTGCATTTGATATTATATCAAACTTAAAGGAGATGTTTGTGGAACAGGGCAGGCCTACTAAGCAGGCTGCTATGAGGGTACTGAATAGCACCAACATGGTTGAAGGCACACAAGTACACGACCATATGTTGAAAATGATGGACTCATTAATGAGTAAGATGTACTGGGGGCTGCGATTGATGCAGAATTGCAGATTGACATAATCCTTGAGTCACTGCCAGAGTCATTCAACAATTAAAGGTCAATTATAATTCGAATAAGATGAATTTGAATCTAGTTGAGCTGTCTTGTCAGCTGGTAGTAATTGAAGGGATTATTAAAAAGAAGCCAATTGCGGGGGGTAAGGAAGCTAGCCCAAAATAGAAGACTGAGATTAGGTACTTGGAACATTGGGAGCCTAACTGGGAAACTTATGGAAGTGGTGGATACAATGGAAAGGAGACGAATCGTAATTGCCTGTTTGCAAGAGACAAGGTGGGTGGGACAGAAAGCTAAAGAGATCGAGAGGACTGGGTATAAGTTATGGTATACGGGACTTAATAGAGCGAGGAATGGGGTTGGCATAGTAGTGAGCAAGGACTTAAAGGAAGATATAGTTAATGTAAAGCGTTGTGGAGATAGGATTATTGCAATTAAGTTAGTGTTAGGAGAAGAGATAGTGAACGTAATTAGTGCTTATGCCCCCCAGGTGGGCTTAGGAGATGGACATAAGGAGAAGTTTTGGGAAGACTTGGAAGGAGTGCTACTAGAGATACCCCAAGGCGAGATGGTCTTCATAGGAGGAGATTTGAATGGCCATGTAGGACGCGACGTAGATGGATATATAGGAGTACATGGGGGACTTGGATACGGTAATAGAAATGAAGAAGGGAAGGATATTTTGGACTTTTCAGTGGCTTATGATCTCATGGTGACTAACACCTTTTTTAGGAAGAGAGAGGAGCATTTGGTGACTTATAAGAGTGGCTCCTCAAGGACACAGATTGACTTCTTCTTAATTAGGAAAAGAGACCGCTTAGCTTGTAAAGATTGCAAGGTGATACCGGGGGAGAGCTTGACTTCCCAACATAGGTTGTTGATCATAGATGTGCAGCTACAAAGGTGGACTACAAAAAAGAAGTTGTATAGATGCTCAAAGACTAAATGGTGGAACTTGAAAGGTGATAAGCAACTAGCATTTAGGGATAGAGTACTAGAGGAAGACGTTTGGGCGATAAATGAGAGTGCAAATAATATGTGGGATAAGGTAGCAGAGTGTATTAGGAGGGTAGGGAAAGAAGTCTTAGGAGAATCCAAAGGGGGTGCTCCGGCACAGAAGGAGGCATGGTGGTGGAGCAAGGCCGTTCAAGACAAGATAAGAGTTAAAAGAGAGAGTTTTAAAACTTGGCAAAATGATCGAAATGCAGCAAACTTGGAAAAATATAAAGAAGCAAAAAGAGAAACCAAAAAGGCAGTTAGTGAGGCCAAGGCAAAGGCATTTGAGGAGCTATATAGGCGACTTGACACTAAGGAAGGCGAAAGAGAGATATTCAAGCTTGCTAAAGCCAGAGATAGGCGGACCAAGGACTTAAACCAAGTTAAATGCATTAAGGATGAGGATGAAAAGGTATTAGTAAAGGACGATGAGATAAAGGAGCGTTGGAAGAGCTACTTCTACAAGTTATTTAACGAAAGCAGTAGTAGTGACATACAATTGGGACAGCTTACCATTTCTAGGGAAGAATCGAATCATATGTTCTATAGGAGAATCAGTAGGGAAGAAGTTAAAGAAGTATTGAAAAGGATGAAGAATGGGAAAGCGGTTGGACCAGATGGTATCCCTATTGAGGTCTGGAGGTGCTTGGGGGATAATGGCATAAATTGGTTGACAAAACTTTTTAATGTAGTGCTAAAGAGCAAGAAGATGCCTGATGCATGGAGGAAAAGTATTCTTATACCCATATACAAGAACAAAGGAGATATTCAGAACTGTGCGAACTACCGCGGGATTAAATTGATGAGCCATACGATGAAATTATGGGAGAGAGTTATTGAGAGAAGACTAAGAAGAACAACAAACATTTCAGATAATCAATTTGGTTTCATGCCTGGGAGATCAACCATGGAGGCTATCTTTCTCTTGAGGAGGTTAATGGAACAGTATAGAGAAGGCCAGAAAGATTTACATATGGTGTTCATTGACTTGGAGAAGGCCTATGACCGGGTTCCTAGGGAGATTCTATGGGGAGTACTGGGAAAGAAAAGAGTGTGTGTCGCATATATTGAGGCGATAAAGGATATGTATGATAGAGCCGTGACATCTATAAGGACGACTGGCGGAGAGACTAAGGAGTTTCCTATCACGATTGGTCTACACCAAGGCTCAGCGTTAAGCCCGTACTTGTTTGCCCTAGTTATCGATGAGATTACAAGACATATTCAGGATGAGGTGCCGTGGTGTATGCTATTTGCAGATGACATTGTTTTAGTAGATGAGACGAGAGAAGGAGTGAATGCTAAGCTAGAAGTATGGCGGAAAACGTTAGAGACAAAAGGGTTTAGGCTAAGTCGATGCAAGACGGAATATATGGAGTGCAAGTTTAGCCAAAGTAGGACACTTGGTAACATAAAAGTAAGTTTAGGCACACAAAAGATTGTAGAGAAAGAAAACTTTAGGTACCTTGGATCGATGGTGCAACAGGATGGAGGGATTGATACTGATGTAAGTCACAGGATTCAGGCCTGGTGGACCAAATGGAGGAGTGCTTCGGGGGTCTTGTGTGATCGGAAAGTCCCCCTCAGGGTTAAAGGAAAGTATTATAAGGTGGCGGTAAGACCAGCATTGTTATATGGATCAGAGTGTTGGGCAGTAAAGCATAATCATGTTAAGAAGATGGAAGTTGCGGAGATGAGAATGCTAAGATGGATGTGCGGGATCACAAGGAGAGATAGGATTAGGAATGAGGAGATTAGGGGCAAAGTAGGAATAGCACCGATTGGAGATAAAATGAGAGAAAATCGACTAAGATGGTTTGGCCATGTTAGAAGGCGTCCAATGGAAGCACCTGTTAAAAGGTGTGAAGGCATAGAGATTGCCAGGAGTAGGAGAGGGAGAGGGAGACCCAAGAGAAGTTGGAAAGAAACTATTAAACATGACCTTGCCTACATGGATCTAACGGAGGACATGGCCCTAAACAGATTTGATTGGCGTCGTCAAATCCATATAGCCGACCCCACCTAGTGGGAAAAGGCTTGGTTTGGTTTGGTTTGGTTTGGTATTAAAAAGAAGCCAATTGCCCTGATGACAGAAAAGTCAATTGCCAAGTCCAAGTCGAAAGGCAAATGGTGGAAAGGCAAGAAGAAATCGGTTCCGAAAGGTCCTAACGTGGAGAATGGTCCTAATGGAGGTGTGGACAAGCCTAAAAGTTCGGGGACAAAAATAAAGTATTTCCATTGTGGTATGATAGGACACTGGAAAAGGAATTGTCCAAATTATCTGTCTAAGAAGAAGACCTCAGGTATGATTGAGTCACTTATTTCTAAAGTTAGTTTTGCAACTGGTACATCAGAATCCTGGTGTGTGTACTTCGGGGCAACTAATCATATATGTAATACATTACAGGGGTTTAAGGAAACCAGGAGTCTTAGTGATGAAGAAATCATTGTCAACCTAGGATCTGATGCTAAAGCGAAGGCTGTTTCAGTGGGAATAATAACTTTATGTTCTTGAGATAATAAATTGGTTTTATCAAACACATTATATGTACCGTCTTTACGGTGGAATTTAAGTTCAGTTTCTAGTTTGGTGAATAAAAGTTATTCTATTACTTTTAGTACTGAAGTTGTCATAAAGAGGAATGGTACTTTTATATGTTCTGGCAAGGTAACTGTAAGACCCCGACCCCCAATTTTCGGGTTTAGCATTTGTTTAATTGTGATTTATCTTTTTAAACAAGATTAGAGTTGATTTGACTTTGTTTTTTAGTTTGAATAGATTTTTCATAACTTTGGAGAGTTTTAAAAGACAGTTGACTTTGTTTTGACCCGACCCTTGTAAATTGTATTTTTGTTGGAATTTATTTTCGGTTTCTAAAAATTCCAATTTTTATTCCTTTTGACTCATTTAATTCTTTTTAACAACTTTCATGTTTTGACCATCTTGATTTAATACTCAGAAATCACGTTTTTCAAGAAAAAGAGCAAAACCGACCTTTCACACTAAATATGTCCATAAATTTCAAAAATTCCAGAAATTGAGGAAAATATACTTTTTGGAAAGTAGATATTTCAAAGAGAAATTTTGTCTTCTTCGTCGTCTTCGTTCGGGGCTCGGAAACACTTGTTTTAATCCCTTGAAGATTGGGGCCCAGGGACCCACTTACCCACTTTATAAAAGGGTTGAACCCTTCTTCTTCTTCCCCATTCTTGCCTGCAACGATTCCAGTTGTGGCTGGAACCCGTTTTCAGCTACACATTCTCTCTCTCTCCTCCTATATGCTTACATCTTGTGTGCCAAATGGAGGAATGATCTCCCCACCTTCTTCCTCTTCTCTCAAGCTTTCCTAGGATGCATTTTTTCAAAGGATTTGAGCTAGGATAAAGCCCTCTTTCAAGTTCTTCTTCTTGGTTCAAGGTTTTAAAGGTTAGCAATGGCATTTATTGTTTGAGATTCTTATTTTTCAAACCATTTAGAGTATTTTCCTCTTTTATGCAAAGAGTTTTCTTGGAGTTATGCAAAGGATTGATTTTTGCTAGGGTTTTCTCTTTGGGCTTTTGGGGCTTTTGTAGGATTGGAGCTAGAGATCTAGTAGAGACCACTCTTGAGTGATTTTGTCCTCACTTTGACCAAAGGCAAGTGAACTTTATAGGATTTCTCATGTATATTGCTTTATGGTTTCATTATGGTTTCAATATTTTCATTAAGACATGTTTTCTACGTTTAATTTCATAATGCAAGTCATGTTCATGCTCTTTCAAGTCATGGGTTTCAGCTTCTTCACTTGTCTTGTTATCAATGATTTTCCAAGCTCTTAGAATCATGTTTAGTCTCGTAAGTTTTATGATTTTGTACATGGAAATGCTTTGATGTCCTTTTTATAGAATGAATGGTTTATTTGTGGATGGAATGCTTAAAAAAAATGTGTGAAATGTATCCCTTGGAAAGCATGAAGGCTTGGGGAGTGCAGGTGGTTCGAATATGTGAAGGAAGAAGGAAAGAAGAGTGAAAAATCCGACTTGAAAACGCCCAGCCCGTGCTTGGCGGTCAGCTGGCGGTTATCCCACGGCTAACCGTTAACCCCTTCCCGGCTAGCCGCCAGCCAACCGCAAATTGCGGTTCCTTTTCCCGAGGCTTGTAAAATCTGCCAGAACCCTACGGCCACCTTACGGTCAGCTCAAGGCTAGCCGCCAGCTAACCGTGGACCATTTCAGTCACTTTTTCTGAGGGCTATATTTCCCCAGTTTCAACCCAGCAGTCAGCTAGCGGCTAGCCGCCATACCCCAGTGCGGCTTGCCGCCAGGTGACCACCAGCTAGCCAAAATTTGCTGAAAACTCCATCCTTTTTTTTTAAGGATTTTCATGAGGATGAAAACTAGACTATGCCTTAGACCTTCATTTGACATTGTGCACTTGAAATTCCAAAATGTATCTTACCTTCGGAGGCACCAAGCTATGTAAAATTCCGACATTTGGGTTTCAATTCCACAAGGGTCAAAGATTGGTTTTAGCCTATGCTTGATAGATTTATGTTTGAACTCTTGTTTTGATGCTTCATGCATCATCATGTTCTCATTTGATTTTCAAGTATAAGTTTGTGGAAGATTTGTTTCATGAATCAAAGTGCTTGTTTTGATGCTTCGTGCAGCATCGTGTTTTCATTTGAATTTCAAGTATAAGTTTGTATTTAAGACGGTTTCAAGAATCAAAAGGGAATCATTTCTTAAGTTTGTTAAGCATTTATATTATGCTATTTTGCTAGCCTTGTCGTGCCTCGTTTGATAAATGATTTCCCTCTTATTTTGTCGTGTTCTCGAACATGTATCGCCATGTTTTGTGCATTCATGATATAAGTGAATACCACTGAGCTTTGACTGCCCTTTTAGCTTGATCCACTACTTGTGGGTCCTTAAACATGTGGACTGTCTGAAGACTAGTCGTGTATTATATTACACATCGTGTGTGTTCGTGTTCCGGTTCCGCGGCCGGCCTCCTCGTCTACCTTGTGTGGCGTGGGATCGTGTCTTGCGTGTTGTGCTTGTCGTGCGTGCTTGGGCTTGTCATCATGTATGATGGAGAAAGGATGGGCTTATTGTGGATTTACTAATCATGATATTATATGTATTCGTGCCTTGTTTCGTATATCGTTCATGCACTCGTGATTTCTTGATAAGTATCTTGTTCATGCATTGTTTTTAAACCTTGTAAATCTGTTCAAGTTCAATAAATTGTTTTTAGTTATTGTTTCTTTTAAACTTTAATTTTGTTTATGCCCTTTCTTAAATTGATCACCTACCAAACCGTCGTGTCTGATATTCTACTACTTTGGTGCTCTAGATCGCAGGTCCTTGTTTTGAGCTAGTTCGTACGTAGAGGGCTGTTGAGCCACAAGTTTTGCAAGCTTGTTGTATCAGCGATGTCATGTAGACGTCATGCTTGACTTAGGAGTTACGTTACACCCTTTGGTAATATTTGTTCTAGCTTGCTATTTTGTACGGCTTTTGTTAGCCTTTTTCTTGGGAATTGTAATTAATGCACTCGTTAATTTGTAACTTAAATATGTTTGGGTAATGACTAGCCTGTTACTGTCAGCTCTGTATATTTTGATATTATGATTAGTTCCAGTCTGAGTTTGAATATTACTATGACAATCTTATGTTGACAGATTGAGTACGACACGGAACCCGATGGATACGGATTCCGGGTCGTAACGTCTTGTAGAGCTTCCGCGAAATATTTTGATGTGTTGGGAATTTTGTCATCCTCACACACGCGGATCCTGGGGAGAAATACAAATTTTTAATTAACACCCCATATTCGCATCCCCGAGATCCGATCACGGTTTTGGGGGCGTGACAGTAACCAATGATCTTTATTTGTTAACTCCCATGATGTATGAGATACATGATACTGAACCAATTAATAGACCATCATTAAAGAGAAAGTCACCTTCATCTAATCCAAAAAAACTTTGGCACTTAAGGCTAGGTCACATAAACCTAGATAGAATTGACAGGCTAGTGAAAAATGGTATCTTGCCTTCATTGGTGCTAGAACTAATGCCTGTCTGGTAGGCAAAATGACCAAAAGACCATTTTCATCTAAGGGCAATAGAGCCAAAGATTTATTGGAATTAGTGCATACTGATGTGTGTCGATCCATTAATGTCAGAGCCAGAGGAGGATATTAGTACTTCATCACTTTCAAAGATGATTACTCAAGATATGGTTACATATACCATATACACCGCAAATCTAAGGCTTTTGAAAAGTTCAAAGAGTTTCAAGCATAGGCGGAAAAGTAATTAGGTAAAAGTATCAAGACTTTTCGATTAGATCGAGGAGGGGAATATCTCTCTGCTGATTTTATGGGATACTTATCAGAGAATGGGATTCTATTCCCAGTTGTCTGCTCCTAGTATGCCTTAATAGAATGGAGTAACGGAAAGAAGGAACCAAACTCTTTTAGATATGATCAGGTCTATGCTGAGTTTCTCAGGATTACCTATTTCATTTTGGGGATACGCCTTGGATGCTGCGATGTACATACTAAACCTCGTACCATCTAAGTATTTACCTAAGACTTCCCTTGAGTTGTTGATCGGGCGAAAGCCTAGTCTACAACATTTACACATTTGGGGTTGTCCGACACACATGCTAAAGGTTAAGATGGATAAGTTGGAAACAAAGTCAGAAGTATGCATGTTTGTAGGATATCCTAAAGGAACTATAAGTTGGTTATTTTATAATCCCAGAGAGCAGAAAGTGCTAGTGAGCACCAATGCTTTTTTTTTTTTTTTCGAGGAAGATTATATGTTAGACTGAAATCTTTAGAAAAGGTGATCTTGGAAGAGACTCAAGAGCAATCAATTCCAAATCAAAGTATGACCGGACTTGAGGAAAAACCGCCCAAACATGAACCAGTAGTTACACCAGTGCCTCGTCATAGTGGGAGGATTGTCAGACCCCCTGACAGGTTCTTGTTCTTGGGAGAGTCTTACGAGGCAGTCCCGGAAGAACCGAACAAGATCCCTAGAACTATGATGAAGAAATTGTTAGATTGTATGGACTCAACCATCAGATGAGATGATAAGTTGATTAATTTCTTTATTTATCAATAAAATCATGCTTTACTTTCATGAGATGAATGCTATTTTATTACTTCATGCACATGACCAATACATTTGACATAATGGTTCATGAGTTGAACTAGGTCCCATTAGTATATTAGATGTGATATATGTGTATAAATGAGATCCACACACGGGAGATATATGTCACAAATCTTATACTTAAATATCTTCACAACCAGTGATGAGACTGGGCACCTCATCCGATAAGGTTACAGCACTTTGATCACTATAAGATAGTGTAATTTGTCTCGATCATTAGAATGTAAGATTCTTGATCATGGTGCTGGTACATTGGATGTATTGAAGGACCATGAGAAGCACCTTATGGAATTCTGTCTCAATAATAATGTATGCTCTCATAATTTCCTAGCAATAGGCTCTCAATTCTGAGACATTGATGAACTCAAGTTTCTATCTATTCATCTACTTTGAGTCACCAATGAGTGAGGCCAACTGTAGGTCAACACCTCGGTGTCTTGGGTATGTGATAGTAGGACTGTGGGAACATTGAATGATCAAGATGGAATCTATCTCTATTATCCCATTGTGCTAATTAATAGATTTGTCATTAGTAAGTGCGCACCCATCTCAATTAAGAGTTAATTGGATGGTACTGATGATTACAGTGATTAATTGGGGCTCAAGGATAATAAGATGTGGAACTAAGATTGGAAGACACATATTTATTCCAATTGATCCATGGATATTGATAAAGGAGCTTACTTGTGGTAATGGGGAAGTTTAGGGTCTTCATTGTAATTTATTGCTAAGACTGGAGTGCAATTGCATTTATATGGTGGTGTTATTTGCAATTAACTGCGGCCCCGAATTGCACATGAGATGTGGGGTCGCGTGTCCTAGTTGGAGCCAGCATTCTATGGAATCCCTAATGGTCCCCACGCTAGCCCAAGTTATTAGAAAGATACTAATCCTACTTAAACTCTAAAAGGAAGGAATTAGAAAGTTACTATTTCTATTTGAAGTAGGACTTCTAATAGTGGTAATAGTATACTTATTAATTGTTGTGGAAGTGAGACTTCTATTTTAATTAAGAAAAGAGGAGCATTGAAAGGTTATAAAAGGGAATAGAACCCCTCATGGACGTCCATCTATTGGAGTTAAAAACGTCGAGCCTCCTTTTGTGCAATTGTTGCACTGCTCTCTCCTCTCTTCCTCTTCTAGTTCCTTGGAGTTTCGAGTTGGGTTTTCTTTTGGAGATTCGACCAATCTTCTTGAGAAAAGAGATCTAATTTGGGTCATAGCGTGGAAGGCTAAGAGGTGTTGGAGATTCCTATTTGATAAGTGAAAGAGTTTCATCATCAAAGAAATACGCAACTTCTCCATTAGAGCACAAAGAGCTCCAAAGGTATAATCTACTTCGTTACATGTTGTAGATTTTATGGATGAATGTTGGTTGTTGTTCTACCTTCTTGATAGGTTTATTTACTGATCACGATGGCTGAGATTGAGGACATGGATCCTGGATTGGGTTTTTGGTGTTATGGGTACTTGATCCCTGAGTCAAGTGGGTCAAAAGTTTTGAAAATCTATCCACGAGGCCCACCTACTTCCAACAATTGGTATCAGAGACATACCTCATCTCTAATCATGTTAGATTAGTGATCTTGTTCTAATCTTTGCATGAGATGCGAAGAGGATAGAGCAAGGGCTATGTAAGGATCAGTGTTTATTGGGTTTTGCTTACTTTTGTAGTAGATCCATGTTTGGAATGTCACAAAAGGTTTTAATCATGATGGAAGAATGGTAAGAAGCCATTGGAAGCCTACTGAGATCATTAGAAGTGATTAGGGAACAGAAGAAGTTGAATCTGAAAAACCCAAATGTTTACTGCCCCCTAGGCCCCTGCGAGCTGACTGGGCAGCTCGACCCCCATCGAGGGACACCCCTAGACCCCCTCTGCGTAGGGTATCTTGTATAGAAGTGGCAACCTTTGGCATCTTGTTTTTCCATTATGGTTTGGTAACCTGGTTTTGTGAGATGCTTTGTTGTATGAGATACTAACATGTAGGTTATCATGTCCTCTCCATATGGCCCACATGACTTTTACTTTCTTTTATGGTTATTGGTTTATTTAAGGCTATGTGTAAAGGGCATCATGGTTTCCTTGGTTTCCCGCGAAAGGGCAAGGCATGGTGAATTTCCCTATAGCCCATTTATTTCCATGTTTAGATTACTATGTGAGTCTCATTATAGAGACATAGGAATTTATGTAATTTTTCAAACTTGTAAATTCTGGAGATTTCCGAGACAAAGAAGGAAAGGGAAGACGGACTCCTAATCAAAGAGTTTGAAGATTACCAAAAAGTGTTTTGGAGATGCCCAAATAGTCTGAGGAATCCCAAAGTTTTGGAAAGTCTAGAAGTCCAAGAAGTCTATTCCGCTTGGGCCATGTAGAGGAGAGGACTAGTTTCTAATTATAGCACTTTCTTTTTGTAGATGAATGCTTGTTTTAGAAAGTTTCCAAATCTGATCCAAACATAGCAAATTCCAAATTTCCAAAATTGGTCAAATCAAATTAATTTTTGGAAAGAGTTCTAATTAGAGTTGGTGGGCCCATGAGATGGATCCATTGGTAACACTAATTTTAGAAACTAGACTTTCCATAAAATAACTTGACTTGGAACCAATCATTGGTCATATCATGAGATGATTTGATGTCTATATCTATGTGGGCCCATATACCTACAAGAAAATCCTCAATTCTAAAATATTAAGTGGGAGCGGGGCATTTATATTTAGAAATCCCCATGGTTTTCCACCATAGGTCCATTGTAAAGAAAGTATTAGCCTCGTGCCATCTTGAGAATGGCCGTTCCCTACAAGGGCTTGTATTTGTCTGGATACTAGATATGGGTCTCCTATGGATAGTGTTGATGAGACGGGGAGGGGACCCACTCCTTAAGGAGAAGCTACCCGCAACGGTTGTCATGCAATGCTAAGTTGGTGGGTCACACTTAACTAAAATAATGATGTAGTATCCCCAAGGATTTGCCTCATGTATTTTAGAAACCGAAGCTAATCGGGAGTCATACGTTATTTGGTATGAGATACCTAGATAATAATGAATGATGGGGATCATGGATTGTTAGTCTTAATCCCAATTTTGACCAACTATGATCCGCAACAGTCTAGGTGGTATTCGCACTCCCCAAGGAGGCATACCCTGGAGGATTGGGATTCCGATGTATTCTGAATTTTGTGATTATGAGGATTCCCACATAAATTTGGTAGAATACTAAACCCAATGTCATTTAAATTCATTAATTAGGTTATGTGCTATAGGATTTTCAAGCATGAATTCAAATACTTTCAATCCACTTGCGACCATCCTCAACCGGAATAAGTTGGTGGGATCCAACTATGTAGACTGGAAAAGGGCCCTAGATATTGTCATGACAGCTTTAGGATGCAGATATGTCCTTTCCATACCCTCTCTTCCTGAGCCTGAGCCTAATGCACCACAGTATGAAAAGTACGTTTACACCAACTGGACCAAAGACAATGAGATGGCCAGATGTTTTATACAGGCATCCATGTCTAGTGTTTTACAACACCAACATCAATCCTATAAGTCAGCATATGATATTATATCGAACTTAAAGGAGATGTTTGTAGACCAAGTTAGATCTGCTAGGCAAGCTATTTTTAAGGTGCTGATGAACACTAAGATGGTTGAGGGAACCCCAGTACAAGAACATTTGTTGAAAATGAGTTTCGCACTGAATGAGTTAGATGTACTGAGTGTTACGATTGATATAGAATCGCAGATCGACATGATCCTTCAGTCACTACCTGATTCTTTCAATCATTTCGAGATCAATTATGATCAATTGGAAATGACCATAGCTAAGCTGTCTTGCCAGCTGATAGTGACTGAGGAAATCATGAAGAAAGAGCAAAATCCCCTCATGACAGAAAAGTCATTTGCTAGGACCAACCCGAAAGGAAAAGACCGAGATAGTAAGAAGAAATCAGTCATCAAGGGTCCTAAGGTGGAGAATGGTTCTACTTGTGGTATGGCCAAGGCTAAGGGTACGAGAGTAAATGGAAAGTGTTTCCACTATGGTATGATAGGACATTGGAAAATGAATTGTCCAGAATATCTGTCTAAGCACAAGATCTCAGGTATGATTGAGGTACTTATTTCTGAAGTTAGTTTTGTAACTGGTACTTCAGAATCTTGGTGTGTGGACTCCAGGGTAACTAATCACATATGTAATACGTTGCAGGGGTTCAAGGAAACCAGGAGGCTAAGTGATGGGGAAATCATTGTCAACCTAGGATTTGACGCTAAGGCGGAGGCTGTTTCAGTGAGAGTTATGGAGTTATTACATTATGCTTTTCAAATAATAAGTTGGTTTTGTCAGACACATTATATGTACCGTCTTTACTACAGAATTTAATTTCAGTTTCTAGTATTGATGGACCCTGGTTTTCCGTCCTCTTCTTCCTCCCCGGGGGTTGCCTGGGTCTCGACGGACGAGGAAAACGCGGGTATCAACATTTTTGTACAGGTATGCCAGATTTATTATTCTGCTTGGAATTTGGAATGGTGATGATCCGGAGATTCACCTTCACAAGTAGAAAGGAAATCGATCCTTCTTTCTAACTTTTCAAATTGCATAAATACTTAAGAAAAGAGACAAGTTTGTTTTCTAGAATGCCGTAGGAGGCATTTTTTTGTTTGTTTGCCGTGAAAGGCGATTTTGTAGTGAAAGGCGATTTACAAATCTCATCAAATATGAAAGACAAGAATTGTAATTTTTGTTTGTCTCTTTAAAAAGTACAAAATACGATAGAAAAGAGAGAAAAGGGATCTAACTTCTCAGGAGATTGCGGGGACACGTTCAGATCGACGGTCGCAAGTCATGTATGGACTTCGCCATCTTCCTTCAAATGAGAACTCTTGATGCTTCGATTCTTCGGCTTGGCTCCAACCTTAGTTTTTTAGAGGATAAGGACCAAGGGGAGGTCCTATATCCAATAAAAAACCAAGTAAACGGGCTGAAAATCCGCGTTTAGGCCATGTTGGATAGCAGAAGGGGACCTTGGGGGGTGGCCCCCCAAGGGACTTTGATCATCTTGTGGTGTTTCTTGTAGTATAGCAGCAGGACTTTGTCGGATGCAAGGATTCAAAGTTTCAATTTTCAAGTCTTTGTGTAGATGCATCGATGCCTCTCTCTTGGAAATGGACCTCCTTTTATAGGCTCTTGGCAGCCATGAAGTGTTTTAGGGCATTGATGACCATGATGAGAGAATTGATGGCATTGATGCTTCATGATGGGAGGAGTTACAAGTTTTTATTTCTTGATTTTGTAACTCCTTTTTCTTGGGTTGTGATTGGTCGATGGAGGATAATGGGCATTTAATCGCCTTTAATCTCCATGATCAGGGGAGTTTCATGGTTTTAATGCCATGATTGCTTGGACTTGTAACTCCCGTATGCTTGAATCTGATTGGGCCGTCCAAAATAATGAGTTAATGACCGCGTTAAGTAGTCATAAACGGGCCAATTAACAGCATTAAGTGGTCGCCGGGGCATGTGAAGAGTCGCGGGCCGCGCTACGTCCTTTGGGATTCTTCTTGTGATGATCGCCAATGGATCCCCACGCTATTTGATGTTGGATTGCGATGCAATTTCAGACATTGATTGATATCAGTGGGCCGGTGACATCTGTCTTGTCGATTTTTCGATCAGTCATACAGAAAGTGTACTTTCTTGGTCATCCGGTTGGCGATCTTAGAGCGATCAATGATGATTTCATGCTCTTGACGGTAGATCCTAGATGTCAGGAAAGATCAGTCGTTTTCAAGCATCAAAAATTGTATTTTCAGAAAATCACAGAGGCATGAACTTCGGAAACATGAAAAGGATCAGAAAATGGTCCTTGTGGCGGAAAATCTGGCGACCCGGATTTCCAGGGTCGCCAGCGACCATGGGGCTTTGGCCCCTTTGGTCGCCGAGTAGTTTTTTCGCCCGTTTTTTCTTCTTTTTCGATGCTTTTTCCTTTTGTATTTTTCTTGACATTTTTCCTCAATTATTGACTTGATTTTCTTGGAGAAAACTTGATGAGAACCCCCGCAAAACCGGAGCACAAAGTTTCCCATTTTTCGGGAAAGCCGAAGACGTTGTAGCCGTTTTTCCGTCAAGAGTCGAAACTAGGTCAAACGATGTCGGAATGACCTGAAAATTGAGGTGAAGCTTCCTAAGTAGTGGATAGGACCAACCATGGGCTTTTGTTTGAGTTTTGAAGCCGTTTGGGGTTCCGTCGATGCTTGACTTGATTTTGTTACGGGGAAGATGCCGAGCTTTGATATGCGGTCAACCGATGTCCAATTGTCCTGAAATTTGACAGGGAGCCTATTGGAGTCATTTTGAGATGACCCATTAGCTCCGATTTGGATGTCATGGTCCAAGGGGTACTCCGCAGCCGGTAGGCTTGATTTTCTTTCAGAGCGTCGAAACCTGGTCAAACGTTGTCGGAATGACCTGAAATTCGACGTGCAACCCTTTGGAAGCACGTTGAAGCCACTCATGTGTTTTGTTTGATGAGTGATGGCCTTGGTGGTTCTCGCCACTGGGAGGCTTGATTTTGCTGCTCGAGCGTTGATGGAGGGTCAAACGTTGTCGGTTTGACTTGAAATTTTAGAAGGAGCCTTTCAGAGGTATTTTGGAGTCATTCGTAGGCTCTGATCGAAGTTTTGATGTCTTCGATGCTGTCGCCACTAAGAGTGCTTGTTTAGCTGTCGGAGAAGTGAAGTTAGGCCAGACGATGTCGAAATGGCCCGAAACTTCAGGTGTACCCCTCTTTCGGCTGTCTTGAAGGATCTTGCAGTTTCTGTTTGATTCCGACAAGATCTGATACTTGAAGTAGCCTTGCCTGTTTGTAGTAGGATGCAGCTTCATGTGGCTTCTTGATGTTGAGAAGACATGGTGACTTTTTTTTGTGTCAACAAATGCCCCCTCGAGGTACAGCAACGAGTAGCTTTTGGAGTAGATGTGCCTCGAAGAGAAACTTGAAGGAGAGCTTCTGACTTGACCAAGAGTCTTGAGCATTTTTTATTTTTATTTTTGAGAATGTCCTTTGAGTTTCCAGGGGAATTTTATGGTAGTGAGAGGGATAATGTACCATCTCAAGGCAAAGTTTTGAAAATGACATGGGGGATTTGGATTTTTGGGTTTTGGGATTTTGGGTTTTGACTTTGTGACCTCACAAGTTGTATGTGGTAGGTTAAGGGGTCGGAGTTTGATTTTTGATTTTGACCTTGCGACCCAACAAGCTGTATGTGGCAGGTTGGGGGGTCAGATTTGGTTCTGTGGTTTTGGTTTTGGTTTGGTTTGAATTTTGATTTGGTCTTGTGACCCAACAAGCTGCATGTGGCGAGCTAGGGGACCAGGGTTTGGTTTTCTTTTTTTTGCCAATTTCAAGATTTTGGCTTAATTTGGTTCATGAGGTTGGATGGTTTGGTTTTTTTTTAAACTCATGAGGCTTTCTTCTTTTTTTTTTCTTTTGTTTTTTTTTTTTTGAATGGTCCAATCAACTCAAAAGAGGCATGGAATCAATTTTTTTTGCATGCTCTTGGTAAGAGGGATGTTTTGACTAAAAGCCACTTTTAGTGCCTAGGTGGTCAAACCTGGCTTATGTGGGCTAACACATGAGATGGCCTAGATCTCATATGGTGTCATTTTGTAGAGAATATCTAAAAATATCTCTTTTATGTAGAGAATATCTAAAAATATCCTTACTTGGAGAGAATCTCCTTGTTTTTGGGAGAGATTTTCTCAAAGTATCTTTCTTTTGGGAAAGGAGCTAAATTTTAGCACTTACCTCATTTCTTTTCTCCTTTTTTCCTCTTTTGATTTGCTCTCTTCTATAAAAGCAAGAGGGGTTGGATCTTTGGCTTCATTGCTTCCTTTTTACAAGAATCTTCAAGAGTGCTCCAAGATCAAGAGTTTTTCTTTGTCTTCAAGGATCTTCAAGGCTTTTATCCTTCTTCTCCATGGCTTCAAGTAAGTTTTCTTCCTCCACGAGAAATGTCCATAATAGAAGTAGTAGTTTCTTTCTTTCTTTGCTCTCTTTTTTTCTTCTCTCTTTTTTTTCTCTCTCTTTTTTTTTCGTGCTTCCTTCTCTTTTTTTTCCTTTTCTTTTTCTCATTTTTTTTTTTTGCTCACGGGTTTTTTTTTTTTCACGGTGATTTTTTTTCTCTCTTTTTCTTCACCGTTTTTTTCTTTTTCTCTCTTTTTTTTCACGGTGATTTCTCTTTTTTTTCACAGTTTTTTTTTCCTATTTTTTTTAGCGTTTTTTTTTCTTCTTAGCTGTACGGACCTGGCCGTGGGCCAAAAAAAAAAAATTTTTTTAGGAGATTTTCTCTCTTTTTTCTTTTCTTTCTCTTTTTTTTTTTTCTGCTTACCATGATAATGAGGTTTGTGCAATTTCAAGATGTTCATGCATTTTTTTTTTATGTATCAAGATAGAAGGCTAGAGTCTCTAGGTCAAGTCAACATAATTTTTGACTTGGACAAAGATTGATTGGTTTTGACCAAGTTGGGTTGGAATTGGTCAAACTTTGATCAAGGTTTTCTTAGTATCTAATGCATGATGATTTTCTTTGATGCATGATATTTAGTAAATTGACTTGGAATTATGATAATGCATACCTGAAAATCTTTTGCATGTATTGGGATTTGGAGCTCACAGCGATGTTGAGCCCTTTCTTGGTCTTACTGGATTTTGAGAAACTTTACAAGTTTTGGATTTTGGAACTCGCGGCAATGTTGAGCTCTTTTCCAAATTTTGCGGAAATTTGATGAGATTGGCTCGTTCTCGAAGCAATGTTTGAGTTCGAACCTTCTTTGAGAATTTTTCCACTGACTATGAGCTTGCAGCAGTGTTGAGCTCATCTTCAGGCTTCCTGTCTTTTTCGGGGTGTTTCCCTTTTCTTCGGAATTGCCCCGGAACCATGTCAAAATTTCGCTAGAATTTTTTTAGCAAAATTCTGTCATTTTGGTGATGATTGATCTTTGTTTTTCCTTTCTTTGAAGGTAGTTTTTCCAGAACGAACAAGGGTAAGAGTCATGTTACTGACGCGCCTCGTCGGTCTACCAGATCTTCTAATGTGGCCATTCAGCAGGCCTGGGAAAAGGTCTAGTTTGTTGAGAAGAACTTGGAAGAGTGTGATTCCCTCAATCGTGATGAGATGAGACAGCGATTGATAGCTCTCAAAGATGAGGAATTTTACAAGATCATGGTAAGCAACCGTCCTTGGCTTACGGACGATCAGAGCATTGTGCCCAAGCCTACCTTCTTCTTCGATGATGCAGTCCCCGACGTCTTGACATACCAAAGGAGATGTTTTCAGTTCCCTTACACAACAGATGGTTAGGAGAGAACTATTTCTACTCGGTCGACCTTCGATCAGACCATCTCGATCATGAGCCTTTCTCCCACGTGCCCTAAGAGGGAAGATCCTCCGAGCTGGGTGAAGAGGACTAGTGTGGTCAAGACCGGGGTTTTTGTTGGCGGCCCTTCTTGTTTTGCAGAGAAGTCGCCTGTCCGTATGGACATGTTGATGCCAGCCAGTGGCTACCAAGGTTCTGATCATCCGTCGGTCGATTTGAGACCAGTGGGCCTTGGCATTTTTCAGGATGACGGTAGTAATTGGGTGAAGCCTTTTCGACTTCGTGGCCGTTTCAGTACTGACTCGAGCTGGGAATCATGGACTGATCACACCCTGAAGATTGGTGAGGCCATTCTGCAGGAGGCCGAGATTTTTGACGTGGTTCGCACTTTTCGGCAAACCGTAGTTTTCTCTGATGAGGCTTTCATGGCCATGCTGGAGTCATTCCTTCACAAACCAACACCTTCATTGTTACGAATGGTGAGATTGGTTTTTCTTTGAAGGAATTGAGCGCCATCACCGGGTTGCCTATCCTCGGCAAACTCTATGAGGAGTTTATGCCTATTGACAGCGTCCTTGAGGACCAGTCTAAGGAGTTCAGGCATGTATACTTTCAGCTCGTCGCCTTCTATGATCTTTTGAATGAGAAGGAGGGCTCGAAAGTCAGGTGCAGCAGTTGGAGGACTTACAGCTCCAACTTTTTTTACGGCGGGGAGTCTTCTGATGGCATGGCCCAGGATGCTAGGGCTAAGGCCTCAAGTTTGAAGAAGATTTCTGCCATGCGAGAAGATTTGATGAAGTTCTTCGCAAGCACAGACGCCATTTGTCCTGACATTGCATTGCGAAGAGATCTCGCTGTTTACCTCACTTATTGGCTGGGTGAGGCTGTTTTTGTTGGAGGAGATGGAACACACATCAGACCGCACTGTATTTTTTCGGCTTGTCAGATGGCGTTTGGAGAGCGGCTGGTTTTGGTACCTGCTATTTACTCCTACTTGTGTACCAAACTGCAGGCTGCTGCTTTCCTGGTTCGGGTTGGGCTCCCTATGAACAGGGTATTTTTAACCCACATCTTCTATATTCATGGTATGTATACCACTGTCCTAGCTTCCATCGGTTGGGAGTTGCACAGGATGAAGATCCTTTTATGATTCGTTTGGCTAGAGGGACAGCCGTTTCCGAATCGCTTTTGTCTGCCCGTTTGAGGATCCAACGTTCAGGGACATCAAGATTGGGCAATCTTCAGTGAAGCTTTCTCCGGGTTTGCGGAAGAAAGCTTTTGACTTTGGTTTCTCTCGTGATTCGACCAGGGCAGGGTCGAGAAGACACTATGCTTTGACAAACGCGGAGAAGAGATGACTTTTCAACATAAGGGTTGGCACGATGGTGTACCGTAGACATCTTTTTGTGGATATCCAACCGTATGTCCCTTCGTGTTTTGCATTGCAGCTTGGCTTCTCTCAAGGCGTTGTTGGAGTGCCTTCGAGCATGGTGAAGCATTTTGGAGATCTGCAGGATGGGAGAAATGCATGGGCTTTCTATAGTGCAGAGGACACTACTGCCATGATTTCATATCCTGAGCTGCCCACTTTCCGGACTGCTGGCTTCACGAAGTGGTTCATGGAGAGCTTGTCAGTGTATCGGGGGCTTTCCAAGAAGGAGCTCGATGTCAAGCAATCTCCTGGGAAGGGTCTTGGTAGATTAGATGGTGTCCGTCAAGAGGAAGTTTTGGCTTTCCTTTCTCGTGATAAGCATAAGATAGGTTTTCTCAATGAGCAGGACGTCATCAGATCAGGAGCTGCATAAGGGATTCCTGGTGAGGTCTTGAGACAACTGGAAGAGGAGGAGGCCGAGATCGATGCTTAGATGCAAGCAGAGCGAACGAAGGCTTCCATGGAGTCTACTGAGAAAAGTAGGCCATCCAGTGAGGACTCTAGTGAGAGGCCTGATGTTGATAGTGGGGCAGGATCGTCGAGCAGGCTGACCCGCAGAAGCAAGAGGAAGAGAGGACAGCGCTGTAATATGAGACGGCATGAAAGTCCTTCTGATCTGGAAGTTCCTCTCACCATTGCTGAGGAGGTGTTTGGGGATGCTAACGAGACTCCGGAGAAGAGGATACAGCTGGTATGATTCTCCTTCTTTCTTTTATCACTTCTTTTCTCTTATAAGAGATTTTTGTTTTGATCCGCTGCTTTCTTTCTTTTGGCAGAGGACGATGACTTGGTAATGCCTGAGGTTCCTGCCGATGAGGCGATGACGGATCCAGTCGTGGTGTCTGAGGAAGAGCCCAGGGACTCTGGAGTGGTTCCAGAACCTTCACCTGGTATGATTGCTTTGGCTTCTTTTTTTTTTCTTTTTGTTTGTGTTGTCATTTGCCAACATGTAGCTTTTGTTTTCTTATTAGCTGACTTGCCAGAGGATTCTGATGATTTCGAGCCATCCATGGACGCAGCATTTGACGATGCTTCGGATGAGCTCAGAGAGGCAGAAAGTACTCCACCGGTCATCGAAGAAGGTATTTTGCAATACTAATCTTGATATTGATTTTTGACAAGATCATATTCATACCTTTTTGTCTTTTATTGACAGATTGTGAAGCAGCAGGAGAAGTTCCTCCGTTTTCCTTAGAACCAGAATAGGGGATACCTGCAGCCGATCCAAGAGTAGGGCTGCTTCTACTTTCAACAAGTCAGCTTCTTCGATTGGAAAGAGTTTATTGATTACCCTTCCAATGGGGCATGACATGGGCAATCGGGCGCCGGAGCATGGCGAATCCTCGTCTGGGCCGCACCTTCAGTATGCAAAGAAGGTGTTGAAGAGTGTTTTGAGCTCATGGGTCGAAACTCTCTCTTCAGGTCACTTGGAAGTTGGTTTCGGCATGATCAAGCATGTACAGGACATCCTTGCTGATAGCGAAGAAGTCGGTCTGGAAACTGCAAGCGCCAAGGGTTTTGTTGATGAAGTCATTGCTTTAGGGAACAAGTGGACTGAGACCAAGGGTTTCCCAGATGGTGACTTCTTTGATGAGATGTTTATGAAGCCTTCCAGCAAAGTCAAAGCTGAGCTTACTGAGATCACTCGGACTCGGAAGCAATTCGTTCGGGAGAGGAACGTTACCGAGTTAGCCATCATGGGGCTAAAGCAAAACCTGAACCGCCTTGATAAGAAGGTTGTCGAGGCTGGCAGCGTCTTAAGCTTTTGGAGGAAGAAGCTGCTGCCAAATAGACCGCCATTGTGGAGGCTCGTTACAAGGAGGGGACTCTCATTTGCCAGGTTGAGGAGGCTGAAAGTAATTTCTGGAGGAAGACTCAGGGGTATGAACAATGGCAGGTCCTCTGGGAAGAACTTCCTCGTGCTGCAGATGGGTCGCGGCGTTCGGCCGCATTTTATGGGAACATTTTGAAGAAGCGTGGCCTGAAAACTTTGGAAGCTATGGCCAAGGGTCTGTTTGAGGAGTTGAATCTTTGGTTGAAAACCATGTTGATTGAGCTCCTGAGTTGTAACAAACTCCTTTTCTTCTTTTTTTTTGGTAGCTCCATGTATAAACATTTTTGATACTATATTTTTTGTATCCCCTTCTTTTCACTTGAATCATTTTTTGATGAAAATAAATTTAAGCAAAAGCTGATGGGAATGTTTGTTTGAGAATTTGATCAAAAGGTTGTCATTTTGTGAAAATCTTTTGTCAAAGGGTTGTTTTGGGCATGAAAGCCAATTTTTGTGGCGAAAGCCTGGTTTTTGATGGCTTGAAAACCAAATTTTAGAATAGCATGGAAGCCGAATTTTGTGGCGTAAGAGGCAAATTTTGTTTTGCGGCATGGGAGCCAAAAAAAAATTTTTGTGGCAATGGAGCCAAAGTTTTTTGTTTGTGGCATGAGAGCCAAAGTTTTTGGTTTGTGGCATGGGAGCCAAAGGTTTTTTTTTTTTTTTTTTTTTTTTAGATGGCATGAAAGCCGAATTTTGTGGCGTAAGAGCCAAAATTTGTTTGCGGCATGAGAGCCAAAATTTGTTTGTGGCATGAGAGCCAAAGTTTGTGGCATGGAAGCCAAAGTTTTTGTTTGTGGCATGGAAGCCAAAGTTGTTTTTTTTTTTTTTGAGATGGCATGAAAGCCGAAGTGTTTGAATTTGCATGAGAGCCGGGTTTTGTGGCATAAAAGCCAATTTTGTTTTGAGGCATGGAAGCCAAAATTTTG
Organism: Umbellularia californica; assembly: GCA_028538565.1. NCBI lineage: Eukaryota > Viridiplantae > Streptophyta > Magnoliopsida > Laurales > Lauraceae > Umbellularia > Umbellularia californica. Next base: position 32,157,683 of record JAPQWN010000005.1, on the reverse strand, counting down.
GAATGGCATGGAAGCCGAATTTTGTTTTGCTGTTATTTTTTTGTTGTTTTGCTTTGTTTTGGCATGGGAGCTAGATTTTTGAAAACCAAGTTTTGTTTTGTTGGCATGAAAGCCGGTTTTGGCATTTATAGCCGGATTTTGGCGTTTATAGCCAAATTTTTGGCATTTATAGCTGATTTTGGCATTTATAGCCGGCTTTTGATTTTCAAAATGCAGGTATTGACCAAATGTCGCCTCCTCGCTGAATGGTCTTGCAAGTATCGATGGAATGTCGCTTCCTTGCTCATTCAGTTTGCGAGTATCGATGGAATGTCTCTTCCTCGCGGGCTGGGTTTGCGAGTATCGATGGAATGTCGCTTCCTCGCGGGATTGGGGTGCAAGTATCGACTAAGCGTCGCTTCCCTGCTTTTTTCAAAGATTTTGGTTTTATGGGTATTGACTGAATGTCGCTTCCCCATGATTTTTTAGATTTGAGGTTTTTTTGAACCATTTGAAATTTGGGTTGTGGATATCAACTGAAATGTTGCGTCTTCACAATTTTTTTGAAATTTGAGGTTTTGCAAGTATCGACTGGGGTTCTCTTCCTTGCGATTTTTTGGTTTTGCAAGTATCGAATGGGGTTCGCATCCTTCCGACTTTTGAGTTTTGGAAGTATCGAATGGGGTTCACATCCTTCCGATTTTCGGGCTTTGCGAGTATCGACTAAGTGTCGCTTCCCCGCGGTTTCTAAAAAAACCATTTTTTGTTTAAAGACACGAGGGTCGTAAATTTTGACTTAAAAGCATTTTGGTTATAAAAGCCGAGGCAGACTAGGGTGGAAATTCCTGAGTCCTGGTTTTTGTTTCAAACCAAGAATTTTGGGTTCAAGGATCGAAAATTTTGGTCAAGTCTGGGAAGAGGCTCCTAAACTTGGATATTTGGATTTGATGATTTTTTAACAATGAAACGATGAAAGTAAGCATTGTTTTGAAAGTTTTTTTTTTTTTAGAAACTTCAACATAAATATGAAAATTTCAAAAGGGGTGGGTTTGATGAGTAACTACCTGGGAATAGGCTTTGGCTATATTGGCATTGCTCTGACCCATTTGAGGAGGTCTTTAAGGGTAGTACCGCTTCAAAAACTTGACATTGATGGGTAGCATACATCTGTCTCCTTCCATGTATGCACCGTTTGGAGAAGACTTTGTCGATGACGAAGGGTCCCTCCCATTTTGGTTCGAATTTGCCTTTGGAATTGTGGGCAAAGACTATGGGTCTTTTTACTGCAAGAACCAAGTCGCCTTTTTTATAGGCGCGTTGCCTGACCTTCTTGTCAAAAGATCATGTCATGCGTGCTTGGTACAACTCAATACTTTGTAGAGCTTCGAGTCGTCTGTCATTGAGATTATCCAGCTCTTGGAGTCTCAATTTGACATTTCTTTATTGCGTCATGTCATTTTCCAAAGATACTCTTAAGGAAGGAATTTATACTTCCAAAGGGACAACAGCTTCGCATCCATAAACCAAGGAGAATGGTGTGCTATGGGTTGGTCCTCGAATGGTGGTTCGATAGGCCCACAAAGCTTCTGGTAGTTTGTCGCCCCAGTCCCTTTTGTGACTAGAGACCATTTTCTTGAGAATTTTGCAGAGTGTCTTGTTGAAGGCTTCTGCTAGTCCGTTCACTACAGGATTATATGGAGTCGATGGACAACTTTGGATTTTGTATTTGTCGCCGAACCTGTAGTATCTGTGATCTCGGAATTGTGGTCCGTTATCATGAACAAATCTTTTAGGTATGCCGAAGCGACAAATAATGTTGGTGGGCAAGAATTGAAGGACTGATGAGGTCTTCATTTCGCTGAGCGCAAATGCTTCTGACCACTTGGAGAAATAATCTGTAGTGGCGAAGATGAAGCGATGACCTTTGCTTGATAGGGGAGAGATAGGACCTATGATGTCCATACCCCAAGCTTCGAAAGGCCATGAGATTGCTGTTGGATGTAGCCATTTTGGAGGCATGTGGACATAATCTCCATGAATTTGGCATTGTTGGCAACGTTTAGCAAATCACATTGCATCAACTACCATGGTTGGCCAATAATAACCTAGTCTTTTTGTAAGGTCCACGACCTTACTGGGTCAGTTGGGCCCAATAGCTGGCCCGTTGACCCATTTATTTTGATATTATTATTATTGTTTTGTTAGATACTTAAGTGGGTTTAGATGGTGAGCGAGTTTCTTTTAGCACTGGAATAGTGCCTGCGGAGTTTCGTGCGATTCTGAGTTCGTTTGAGCCTAGCAGGGGGGTAGTTTGCAATTTAGGGAAAATTGAGTGTTTTTTGAAAAATTCCTATCGTCCTGATTTTGAGTTTGTTAGAAAGGTCTCGTCTCACGATCATTTTTGTCTTCTGGCTCGTTGCGATCCGACGACCATAAACCCTTCTAGTAATTCATTCTTTCATCGAACCCACTTAAAGGACAAACTTGTCTTTTCCCCTCCTTTCTTCTTAATCAAGAGATTAACCTAATATCTTTTCATTCTCTGCAACAAACAAAAACTGCCGCAGACATTCTTCTTCTTCCTCATTTTCCAAGGCTCTAGAACTCCTTCCCTGAGAGATCACTTTCGCGATCCGAGCCGCTCATCTTCTTCCTCTCGATCTTCCCTCTCTCTTGATCCTGGTTTGGGTAAGTTTTACTCACTTTCATCTTGTCAATCAATTATCTTTGGTTTAGATTTAGGCTTGATCCCAATCTTTTCCTTTCTTTTATTTTCCTTTGTGTGTTAGGTTGCGTTTGGTTGGGTTAGATTTGCGGGTTTTGTGATAGAGAGCTTCTCCTCGAATTCCCCGATTCCAATCTTCTTCTTGGTTGAGGCAAGTAGATATGCATTTTATAATTAAGCATGTGTGTATATTTTCCATTGATTGGATGTGTTTTCTTGTTAGATTTCCCTAATTCCAAGCATGTTCCTGTTATTAATTTGGGATTAATATGCTAGAATAGATTTGGGGTAATCCTCTAATTTAATTGTAATTAATTCTTTAATTTGATGTAAGTGGAAATGATGATGGATGGAATGAATTATTGGGGGAGCATAGTGGCTCAGTTTTGTGCAGGTAAACTTTTGGAAGGATTTGGAGTAGATGGGAAAAGGTTTTGGGTGAAAAGAAAACAACTATAATTAGAAAAATATATACTCTGTTGAACAGAACGTTCAGAACGCTCTGAACGTTCTGATGTTATGTCGGTCCGGCGCAACAGGTACATCATAATAATGTATAAAAAAAAGTAAAAAGAAAGTCCTCTGTTAGAATCGTTCAGAACATTCTGAACGATTCAGACGAACAGAATGTCCGTCCGGCGCAGGGAATATTATATTAAAATATATATATATTTATATATTAATATATATATATAAATGGGTAGATTTCTAAGGGCCATATCTTTTAAACCGTATGTTGGAATTTCGCGAGCCATATACCGTTGGAAAGCTCTTGGAGCGTAGAATCCAATGATATATGTCTTGTGATGATTGGAGACTGGAAAGGGAGGTAGCTAAGGAGATTAGCTATTTAGACCACTTTCTTGTTAGAAACGAGATTGTTAACTTAGGTTTGGGCCTTAGATATTGGAAACCATGAACCTAGTCTCTCATGACCATTAATGGGGTTTGAAATCGTAGCACGTGGCTTGGTGTGCTTCGATGGGTTGTCTAGGTATTCGTGTATCGTGTATGGTTTAACCGAATGCGTGTGGAGTTGAATCAATCAATGTTTAACATGATTGTACACCCAGGAATTCTTTATAAACATTGTTGATTCGAATTCCCCACGCACTCTGTTAAAACACATATGGTACAAGGATGACAACACTTGCCTAGAATTGGATTGTAATCTCTCATTGACTTGTTAACTGTATCCGTTGATTATCGTTCCTTGTACACTCTCTTGGCATAAAACACCTAATTAATTATGAAACATAAACTCTTGTAGAATTAGGACAAGGACTTGACTTAGAGTGTACCTTAGGAACCGGGTTGTTAGATTGTATGGACTCAATCCATCAGTTGATGTGATAAATTGATTAATTTCTTTATTTATCAATAAAATCATGCTTTATTTTCATGAGATGAATGTTATTTTATTACTTTATGCACATGACCAATACATATGACATAATGGTTCATGAATTGAACCGGGTCCATTAGTATATTAGATGTGATATATGTGTATGGATGAGATCCACACACGGGAGATATATATCACAAATCTTATACTTAAAATATCTTCACAACCAGTGATGAGACTGGGTATCTCATCTGATAATGTTGTAGCACTTTGATCACTATAAGATAGTGTGATTTGTCTCAATCATCAGAATGGAAGATTCTAGATCATGGTGCTGGTACACATTGGATGTATTGAAGGACCATGAGAAGCACCTTATAGAATTCCATCTCAATAATAAGGTATGCTCTCATAATTCCCTAGCAATAAGCTCTCAATCCTGAGACATTGATGAACTCAAGTTTTTATCTATTTATTTGCTTTGAGTCACCAATGAGTGAGGCCAACTGTAGGTCAACACCTCAGTGTCTTGGGTATGTGGTAGTAGGACTGTGGGAACATTGAATGATCAAGATGGAATCTATCTCTATTGTCCCCTTGTGCCAATTAATGGATTTGTCATTACTAAGTGCGCACCCATCTCGATTAAGAGTTAATTGGATGGTACTGATGATCATAGTGATTAATTGGGGCTTAAGGATAATAAGATGTGGAACTAAGATTGGAAGAGACAGATTTATTCCAATTGATCCATGGATATTGACAGAGGGGCCTACTTGTGGTAATTGGGAAGTTTAGGGTCTTCTTCGTAATTTATTCCTAAGACTGGAGTGCAATTGCATTTATATAGTGGTGTTATTTGCAATTAACTGTTGGCCCGGATTGCACATGAGATGTGGGGTCACATGTCCCAGTTGGAGCCAGCTTTCTATGGAATCCCTAGTGGTCCCCACGCTAGCCCGAGTTATTAGAAAGATACTAATCCTACTTGAACTCTAAAAGGAAGGAATTAGAAAGTTACTATTTCTATTTGAAATAGGATTTCTAATAGTGGTAATAGTATACTTACTAATTGTTGTGGAAGTGAGACTTCTATTTCAATTAGGAAAAGAGAATGTTGCTAATTTGTAATGGGAGTTAAACTTCTATTTCAAATAGGAAAAGAGGAGGCTTAAAGTGCTATAAAAGGGGAATTCTCCCTTCATGGACGTCCATCAGTTTTAGAATCAAAATGTGCAGCCCTTTTGTGCAATTGTTGCACTTCTCTCTTCCTCTTCTAGTTCCTTTGAGTTTCGAGTTGGGTTTTCTCTTGGAGATTCCACCAATCTTCTTGAAAAGAGAGATCTGATTCGGGTCATAGCGTGGAAGGATAAGAGGTGTTGGAGATTCTGATATAATCTTATAGAAGAGTTCTACATCAAAGAAAGTCATCAACTTCTCCATTAGAGCACAACCGAGCTCCAAAGGTATAATCTGCTTCGTTGCATGTTGTAGATTTTATGGATGCTTATTGGCTGCTTATTTCTATCTTTTAGATAGTTTTATTTACTGTGCATGATCATGAGATTGAGGGTTATGCATCCTGGATTAGGTTTTTTGGCTTTATGGGTACTTCATCCCTGTATCAAGTGGGTCAAAAGTTTTGAAAATCTATCCACGAGGCCCACCTACTTCCAACAATTGGTATCAGAGCCATACCTCATCTCTAATCATGTTAGATCAATAATCTTGTTCTAATCTTTGCATGAGATGCGAAGAGAATAGAGCGAGGGCTATGTAAGGATCAGTGTTTATTGGGTTTGCTTACTTTTGTAGTAGATCCATGTTTGGAATGCCACAAAAGGTTTTAATCATGATGGAAGAATGGTAAGAAGCCATTAGAAGCCTACTGAGATCATTAGAAGTGATTAGGGAATAGCAGGAGTCGAATCTGAAAAACCCATATTTCTGGGTTCGTCAGGTCGGCTAGGCGCACGGATCACTACCCGTAGAGGTCTGGTCGGCTAGCCGTAAGGACCAGTTTGGCTAGCCGAACCCAGGCAGCTTGATCCCCGCCAGGGGCGCTGCCCCCTGGACCCCCTCTGCGTATGGCATCTTGTAAAGTACTGGCAAACTTTCGGCATCTTGTTTTTCCATTGTGGTTTGGTAACCTAGTTTTGTGAGATGCATTGTTGTATGAGATACTAACATGTAGGTTATCATGTCCTCTCCATATGGCCCACATGACATTTACTTTCTTTTATGGTTGAATGATTTATTTATGACTAAGTGTAAAGGGCATCATGATTTCCTTGGTTTCTCGCGAAAGGGTAAGGCATGGTGAATTTCCCTACAACCCTTTTATTTCCATGTTTAGATTACCATGTAAGTCTCATTGTAGAGACATAGGAATTTATGTAATTTTTCAAAATTTTAAATTCTTGAGATGTCTGAGATAAAGAAGGAAAGTGAAGATGGACTCCTAATCAAAAGAGTTTGAAGATAACCAAAAGGAGTTTTAGAGATACCCAAAGAGTTTGAGGAATCCCAAAGCTTTGGAAAGTCTAGAAGTCCAAGAAGTCTATTCCGCATGGGCCATGTGGAGAGAGGACTAGTTTCTAATTATAGCATTTTTTTTTTTATGGTTGAATGCTTGTTTTAGAAAGTTTCCAAATCTGATCCAAACATAACAAATTCCAAAATTGGTCAAATCAAATTAATTTTTGGAAAGAGTTCTAATTAGAGTTAATGGGCCCATGAGATGGATCCATTGGTAACACTAATTTTAGAAACTGGACTTTCCTTAAAATAACTTGACTTGGAACCAATGATTGGTCATATCATGAGATGATTTGATATCTATATTTGATGGGCCTATATACCTATAAGGAAATCCTCAATTCTAAAATATTAAGTGGGAGCGGGGCATTTAATTTTAGAAATCCCCATGGTTTTCCACCATAGGTCCATTGTAAGGAAAGTATTAGCCTCGCGCCATCTTGAGAATGGTCTTTCCCCATGGAGGGCTTGTACTTGTCTGGATACTAGATATGGATCTCCTATGGATAGTGTTGATGAGACGGGGCAGGGGCCCACTCCCCAAGGAGGAGCTGCCCGCAACGGTTGTCATCCAATACTAGTTGGTGGGTCACACTTAACTAAAATAATGATGTAGCCCTTTTGTGCAATTGTTGCACTTCTCTCTTCCTCTTCTAGTTCCTTTGAGTTTCGAGTTGGGTTTTCTCTTGGAGATTCCACCAATCTTCTTGAAAAGAGAGATCTGATTCGGGTCATAGCGTGGAAGGCTAAGAGGTGTTGGAGATTCTGATATAATCTTGTAGAAGAGTTCTACATCAAAGAAAGTCATCAACTTCTCCATTAGAGCACAACCGAGCTCCAAAGGTATAATTTGCTTCGTTGCATGTTGTAGATTTTATGGATGCTTATTGGCTGCTTATTTCTATCTTTTAGATAGTTTTATTTACTGTGCATGATCATGAGATTGAGGGTTATGCATCCTGGATTGGGTTTTTTAGCCTTATGGGTACTTGATCCCTGTATCAAGTAGGTCAAAAGTTTTGAAAATCTATCCACGAGGCCACCTACTTCCAACACGGGTATCGTGTATTGATAAATATGACTGGCTAGCATGTAAAGGATTTTCTTGTGGTTGGTTTACTTTGTATTGTTTTGAATGAGATAATCCCTAAGAACATGCTTCGTCTGTTGAGCTAGGCAGACTTGCTTGTCTTGGTTTTCCCCGCTTGTCAACACCACTTTATTATTATTTGCATATCATGGCCAGCTGCAGTTTGCGGTTCATTGATGGGCGGGTTACTCGGACATCGGGGTAGACAGTCGGCTTTGGATGGCGTCCATGGCGTTGAATAGTTGGGAGCGGGCTTGGACTGTGCTACTATTCCCAGGACTGGGAGCTTGGATCCCCCTGGGGCCAGACTTTGGTATTAGTAGTCCGGTTAGGATTGTTACTGGTACCCCGTGAGGTGGCTTGGACATCCACAGAGTCTCCCTCTTGTGCATTGCATTACATTGATAGTGGTGATTGTTAGTATTGCAAGGATTCCTGATATTGATTCTATTGGTTATTTACTCATGCTTTATGCCTGGTTTCGTTCCTTGTATTCACTTGATTGTGTCCTGTCATTACTCTTACACTTGATGCATGCTATGTTTATATTATATCTTGCTTATCTATTGCTCAACATGTCGTTGACTCTGTTCCTTGGTGTGCAGACTCCTCAGGTGAGTACTACTACAAGGAGCAGGCCGGTGAGGAGATCCCAGAGGATCTCCAACCAGCAGAGGAGGCACGAGAGTGGAGTGCCGATGACGTAGAGTAGCGTCATCACTACCAGGCACATGAGAGATTCACTTTGGGGACATTACATTAGATTTTATTTATGTCATTGTTATCATCATTGAACCTTCCTTTATTGCTTTCATTGGTTTTAATGGCCTTAGTTTCTAGGATGGCCATTGTAATTATACTAACTTCCTTTTTAGCTTTAATTGTTTCTTGCAACTTTAAATTTAATTGAGATTTATTATCCATTGTTGATATCAATGTATGAATTCCGCTATTTGTTTTATGATTTGAGGTTCAAATAAATTATCCTCACAGCGGACTTACGATCATTGGGCCAAAAAGGGCAAAAATTTTTAATTGGCCCAAAATTTCACTCCCCGGATCCGGTTTGTTCTCTAATTGGGTTCGGGGGACGTGACACTTTTTATCTGCTCGTGGAGCTTAAGACCAGTCTGATGGGCTCCACAAAGACCAACATGCACTTCTTTGAGAGTTTCCTCAGCCTCTTGTTGTGACAAGCAGCGTAGAAGTACTCCGTTGAAGTATTTTCTGTAAAGTGCTTTTGAAGGAATATCCAAATGAAAATTCGGGGCTCGTCTGTGGATGCTTACCCGCTCTTTTGGATCTTCAGGTAGGATTCCGAACATGATGTAATCAATGAACGGATCTCTCCAGTTGCCGATCGGAGGTTTGAAGATGGACATCCGACTTCTAACCACTTGGTGGCATTCAGCAACTTCTTGGTGTGTGTTAAGAGGAGGGAGAATCCTTCTTTAACACACTGTGATTTGCATGTTTTCCCCTTCTTGGATTGCCATAGATGCAGCGAGTCCAGCCAGGGCATCTGCACAGATGTTTTCACCTCTGAAAATATGGGTGATGTGACAGATGTTGAACTTTTGTTGAAGCGACTGCGCCTTGTTGTAGTAAGGCAATAGATCAGGCTTCCTGACTTCAAATTTCTGATTAGTTTGATTGACGATCAGTTGAGAGTCTCCAAAAGATTCCGGCATGGCGATGCCGGATTCGAGGGCGAATTCCAATCCTATAATCAGGGCTTGGTACTCAGCTGCATTGTTTGAACATGGTTCTAGTAGCGAGAAAGCGTGTGGAATCATGTACTTGTCGGGGTTGACAAAGAGAATGCCAATTCCCGATATCTGCTTTCCCTTTTCATTTGTCCTGGTTACGCCGTTAAAGTACATGTCCAAGGAAGCATTTGATAAGGAAGTTTCCACATTGTAGACAAATTCATCTGGGAGATCATCCATGAGTGGAGAATCTTTAAGCAATGGGTGCTCTGCGAGAAAGTCTGCTAGAGCTTGGCCTTTGATTACTTTTTGTGGTACATACCTAATATCAAACTGCGATAGAAGGATGGACCATTTTGTCAGTCTGGCATTGAGAGAACCTGCTTTTGTGACAAGGACCTTTAAGAGGTTAATCCTCGAAACCAGGTAGACTGTGTTGGACAGCAGGTAGTGACGCAGCTTTAAGAAAAACAACGCCGTAGAAATTTATTATGCAGCATAAATCTGTCTCCTTCGAAGTTATGCTCGATTGGAGAAGGCTTTGCCCGAACTTGACCAAAATTTTCAATCTTTGAACCCAAAATTCATGGTTTGAAACAAAAAATCAAGACTCGGGGATTTCCACCCTAGTCTGCCCTGGTTTTTAGCACAAAAGATGGTTTTGTGTCAAAATTTATGACCCTCGTGTCTTTAAACAAAAAAAATGGTTTTTAAAAAAAACCACGGGGAAGCGACATGCAGTCGATACTCGCAAAACCCAAAAATCGGAAGGATGCGAACCTTATTGATACTTCCAAAACCTCAAAATCGCAAGGAAGCGACACCTTGTCGATACTGCAAAATTTAAAAAAAAAATCGTAGAGACGCAACGTTTCGGTTAATATCCACAACCCAAATTTCAAAGGTTCGAAAAAACCCTCAAATCGTGGAGACTTAACATTCCAGTTGATATCCACAACCTAAATTTCAAAGGTTCGAAAAAACCTCAAATCATGGAGTCGCAACATTCCAGTTGATATCCACAACCCAAATTTAAAAAAAAAAACAGTTTGAGAAAACCGCAAATTTCAAAAATCGTTGGGAAACGACACCAAGTCAGTACTCTCAAAATTCTTTTTTTTTTAAAAGCAAGGAAGTGACACGTAGTCGATGCTTGTACCCCAATTCGGAAGGAGGTCACATTCCATCGATACTCGCAACCAAATGAGCAACGAGGCAACATTCCATCGATACTTGCGATACCATTCAGCAGGGAGGTGACTTTTAGTCGATACTTGTATTTTTAAAAACCAAAAATTGGCTATAAATGCCAAAAAACCCGGCTCTCACGCCAAAATCGGCTATAAATGCCAAAAAACCCAGCTTTCACGCCAAAATCGGCTATCAATGCCAAAAAATAGGCTTTCACGCCAAAATCGGCTAAAAATGCCAAAAAACCTGGCTTTTACTGTAAGGTCCGTGACCTTACTGGGTCAGTTGGACCCAATAACTAGCACGTTGACCCATTTATTTTTGATATTATTCTTATTATTATTGTTTTATTAGATATTTAGGTGGGTTTAGATGGTGAGCGAGTTTCTTTTAGCGTTAGAATAGTGCCTTCGGAGTTTCGTGCGATTCTGAGTTCGTTTGACCCTAATAGGGGGTAGTTTGCAATTTAGGAAAAATTGAGTGTTTTTTCGAAAAATTCCTATCTCCGTGATTTGGGGTTCGTTGGAAAGATCTCGCCGTGTTGATCACTTTTGTCTTCTAGCTTGTTGCGATCCGACGACCAGAAACCTTTCTAATAATTAATTGCTTCTCCAGACCCACTTAAGGGTAAACTAGTTTTTTCCTCCTCCCTTTCTTCTTAATCAAGAGATTTACCCTAATCTCTTTTCATTCTCTGCAACGAACAAGAACTCTACCGCAGCCATCTTCTTCTTCCTCATTTTTCCAAGGCTCCGGAACTCTTTCCCAGAAAGACCATCTCGAAGATCCGAACCGCTCATCTTCTTCCTCGGCTCTTTTCATTGACATCAATTTGGTAAGATTTCCCTCACTTTCATCTTTTCAATCAATTTTCTTTGGTTTAGATTTATGTTAGATCTTGATCTTTTCCTTTCTTTTCCTTTCCTTTGCGTGTTAGGTTGCGTTTGGTCGGGTTAGATTTGTGGGTTTTGTGATAGAGAGTTTCTCCTCGAATTCCCCAATTCCAATCTTCTTCTTGGTTGAGGAAAGTAGATCTGCATTTTATAATTAAGCATGTGTGTATGTTTTTCCATTGATTGGATGCGTTTTCTTGTTAGATTTCCCTAATTCCAAGCATGTTCCTGTTATTAATTTGGGGTTTATAAGCTAAAATAATTTTGGGTAATCTTTAATTAAATTGTAATTTATCATTTAATTTGATGTTAATTGATGTTTGTGGATATGATGACGGATGGAATGAATTATTGGGGGAGCACGGTGGCTTAGTTTTATGCAGGTAAACTTTTGAAAGGGTTTGGAGTAGATGGGAAAGGGTTTTAGGTGAAATGAAAATAAATAAATAAAATAATAAAAAATACTGCACTGTAGAACGTTCAGACGTTCAGAACGTTTCTGAACGTCCAGAACCGGTGCAGGTACACATCATGATAATAAAAAATAATAATAATAAAAAAAGGGGTCCTTTGTTAGAACATTTTGAACGTTCAGAACGTTCAGAATGTTCTGAATGTTCAGTCCGGCGCAGGTACTGTTGACTATAAAAAATATATATATAATATTTATATATATTTATATACATGTGAAAAGGGCAGATTTCTAAGGGCCATATCTTTCAATCCGTCAGTTGGAATTCTACTTGTAATATACCGTTGGAAAGCTCTCGAGATGTAGAATCCAATGGTTCTAGTTTCATCATGATCGGAGGTCTAGAAGTAATGTAAATATTCAGATTACTACTTCAGCTCATGTTTTATTGTAAATGAGACTAATAACTTAGGTTTGGGCCTTAGATATTGGAAACCATGAACCTAGTCTCTCACGTGACCATTAATGGGGTATAAAAATCGTAGCACGTGGCTTGGTGTGCTTCGATGAGTTGTCTAGGTATTCGTGTATTGTGTATGGTTTAACCGAATGCGTGTGGAGTTGAATCAATCAATGTTTAACATGATTGTACACCCAGGAATTCTTTATAAACATTGTTGATTCGAATTCCCCATGCACTCCGTTAAAACAAATATGGTACATGGATGACAACACTTGCCTAGGATTGGATTGTAATCTCTCATTGACTTGTTAATCGTATCCGTTGATTTCGTTCCTTGTACACTCTCTTGGCGTAAAACACCTAATTAATTATGAAACATAAACTCTTGTAGAATTAGGACATGGACTTGACTTAGAGTGAACCTTAGGAACCGTGTATCGTGTGTTGATAAACATGACTGGCTAGCACATAAGGGATTATCATGTGGAGGGTTTATCTTATATTGTTTTGAATGAGATAATCTCTAAGATCATGCTTTGTTTGCTGAGCTAGCCAGACTTGCTTGTCTTGGTTTTCCCCGCGTGTCAGCACCACTTTATTATTATTTGCATATCATGGCCAGCTGCAGTTTGGGATTTTATTGATGGGCCGGTTACTCTGATATCGGGGTGGGCAGTCGGCTTTGGACGGCGTCCATGGCGTTGAATAGTTGGGAGCGAGCTTGGACTGTGCTACTATTCCCAGGATCGGGAGCTTGGATCCCACTGGAGCCGGACTTTGGTATCAGTAGTCCGGTTAGGATTGTTACTGGTACCCTGTGAGGTGGCTTGGACATCCACGGAGTCTCCCTCTTGTGCATTGCATTACATTGATAGTGGTGATTGTTAGTATTGCTAGGATTCCTGATATTGATTCTATTGGTTATTTACTCATGCTTTATGCCTAGTTCTGTTCCTTGTATTCACTTGATTATGTCCTGTTATTACTCTTTGATTTGATGCATGTTATGTTTAATTATATCTTGCTTATCTATTGCTCAACATGTCGTTGACTCTGTTCCTTGGTGTGCAGACTCCTCAGGTGAGTACTACTATGAGGAGCAGGCCGATGAGGAGATCCCAGAGGATCTCTCCAACCAGTAGAGGAGACACGAGAGTGGAGTGCCGATGATGTAGAGTAGTGTCGTCATTATCAGGCACATGACAGACTCACAAGGACACTTCATTAGATTTTTATTAATTCATTGTTATTCATCGTTGGAACTTTCTTTCATTGACTTCCTTTGATTTAATGATCTTAATTTTTGGGATGTTCGTTGTAATTAATTTAACTTCTGTTTAGGTTTAATTATTCATCTTGTAACTTTAAATTTAATTGAGATTTATTGTCCATTGTTGATATCAATGTCTGAATTCCGCAATTTGTTTTATGATTTGAGGTTCAAATATATTATCCTCACAGCGGACTTACGATCCTCGGGCCAAAATGGGCAAAATTTTTAATTGGCCCAAAATTTCACTCCCCGGATCCGGTTTATTCTCTAATCGGGTTCGGGGGACGTGACAGAATGGTATCAGAGCAATGGATGGTTTCTCAAGGTAAAAATTGTAGAAACCATAGGACGCGTGTGAGGATTTTGTTAGTTAATAGGTTAGCTTGGTTGTCCTTTCCTAGCATTGTGCTGTTAGCTTGAGGTGTATTGAAACTAACCTTGAGTGTTTTCCAGTACTATGGCTGGTAGAACAACCCGATCCAACAATGGGTCTCAACCTGAAGGTAGCACTTCTCAGGATAGCTTTGAGAATCAATTCCACCAATTCAATGTAGCATTTATTCAGTCTCCGAAAGACTTGGTTGATCAGAGCACCAGACAGAATGAGAGCCAGGCTGCCTTCCAAACCCAGACGCTTGAGGTGATGCAGAAAGTGGGCCAGCCACAACCGAAGGAATATGACCTCAACGATCTAGTTGAGAAGTTTAGGAAGAGGTTTCCACCCAAGTTCCATGGCAAAGAGGACCCCGCTGATGCTGATGAGTGGGTTTGTATCCCCGAGCACTATAGGGATCAGAAGATGGAGGAGTTTGAGAGATTGGTTCGGGGTGACATGACAGTACATGATTATGAGATCTCATTCACCCATCTATCCAGGTTTGCAGAGAATCTGATTAAGCCCGAGTCGGAGAGGACTCGGAGGTTCATTAAGGGGCTGCGAGCAAACATCAAGCTGCAGGTTCAGCGTAGCAAGCTGACCGACTATGATGAAGTGGTTAAGAAAGCTTATTGGGTAGAGGAATCTCTTAAGGACGTGATTGTTTTGGAGCAGTAGAGGATCTTGGCGTTGATACCTCAACCCAAGGCACAAGGTTCTTCCTCCCAGTACTACCAGCAGCTTGCACCGAAGAGACTAAGGGTTGAACCAGTGCTTCGCTAGTTACCTCAGCGGATCTCTTGCACTTTTTGTGGGGGTAGTCATCATGTTCGTGATTGCAGGAAACAGACGGGTGCATGTTTTCATTGTGGGGACCCAGGGCATAAGGTCCGCAATTGCCCTAAGATGACAGGAGTAGCACCACCTGCACTTCCAGCTCCGGCGCCTAGACCACCACATCCAGCGCGGCCATTGAGACAAGTGCCTCTTGCACAGGCCAGGCCCCAGCAGCAACAGATGATTGTTCGACCACCCCAGCCACCGCAGCAGCGACCTCCAGTACCATATCAGAGGTTCTAGCAGAGACCCCCGGTACCACCCAGACTTCAGGCTCGTGGTCCTAGGCCACAGCAGCAGTATCAGCAGCAGCGTCCTCAGCAGGTAGGTAGAGCTTATGCACTGACTCATGAGGAAGCAGAGGCCGCGTGCAATGTTATAAAAGGTACACTTTCAGTTTGTGGATTTGATGCTAAAGTTCTATTTGATCCTGGATCCACACACTCATTTGTTGCACCATCTTTTGCACCTCGTTTGGGGGAGGATAAGGAGATATTACCCTATGAATTGATAGTAGCTACCCCCGTAGGTAGACATGTACCTTGTAATGTTGTCTACCCTAGATGTAGTATTCAGATTGGAGAAGTTCTGTTGACTGTCAGTTTGATCATCTTACCGATGTCAGAATTTGACGTGATTCTTGGAATGGATTGGTTAGCAGCGAACCGAGCGGTGTTAGATTGTTTTAACAAGACCGTGAGGTTACAGAATGCAGATTGTAGTGTCGAGTTTGTTGGAGTCAAGAAGTCCGCACCCACTCGGTTGATTTCTGTGTTGAAGGTAGAACGGTTGATAAGGAGTGGTTGTGACGGCTTTATCGCTTTTATCGCGGAAGACAAGGAGCCTAAGACTGTTGAGGAGATTCCTGTGGTGTGAGAATCCCGGATTTATTTCCGGAGGAGATCGCTGGTTTGCCACTTGTTCGTGAGTTGGATTTCACGATAGAATTGTTACCAGGTACAACACCTATTTCTAAAGCTCCATATAGGATGGCTCCAACAGAATTGAAGGAATTGAAGACTCAGATAGAAGATCTGTTGGATAAAGGATTCATCAGACCCAGTGTTTCACCGTGGGGAGCTCCGGTGATATTTATGAAGAAAAAGGATGGGACCATGAGGATGTGTATAGATTATCGACAGCTAAATCAAGTGACAGTTAAGAACAAGTATTCGTTACTAAGGATTGATGAGCTGTTTGATCAGTTACAGGGAGCCCAATTCTTTTCGAAGATAGATCTGCGTTCCGGTTATCATCAGCTACGAGTCAGGAAGAAGGATGTTCCTAAGACTGCATTTCGGACGAGATATGGCCATTTTGAGTTTCTTGTGATGCCTTTCGGGTTGACGAATGCACCAGCTGTTTTTATGGCATTAATGAATAAGGTGTTTGCTCCTTTCTTAGACCAGTTTGTGGTTGTCTTTATTGATGATATATTGGTGTATTCAAAATCTAAAGAGGAGCATGAGCATTAGTTGAGGACATCGTTGCAGCTCTTGAGGGATAACCAATTGTATGCTAAGTTGAGCAAATGCGAGTTTTGGTTGGAGCAAGTGGCATTTTTGGGCCACATTATTTCTAAGGATGGACTAACAGTGGACCCTAAGAAGGTAGCAGCGGTTGTTAATTGGGGTAGTCCACGAAATGTAGCGGAGATTCGCAGTTTTCTGGGACTTACAGGTTACTACAGAAGGTTTGTGAAAGGGTTTTCTACCATAACATCTCCACTCACTAAGTTGACAAGGAAGGATGTTCCGTTTGTATGGACAGAAGAGTATGAGAAGAGTTTCCAAGAATTGAAGACTCGATTGACTTCAGCACCCATATTTGCCTTACCCTCTGGCAGTGGAGGATTTGTGGTTTACACAGATGCATCAGGGATTGGATTGGGTTGTGTTCTTATGCAGAATGATAAAGTGATAGCCTATGCGTCAAGGCAATTGAAGGATCATGAGAAGAAGTATGCCACACATGACTTAGAACTGGCAACAGTGGTGTTTGCATTGAAATTGTGGAGGCATTATCTTTATGGAGAGAGATTTTAGGTGCACACAGATCACAAGAGTCTGCAATACCTGTTTACACAGGGTGATTTGAACAACAGGCAGCGGAGGTTGATGGAGTACATAAAGGATTATGATTTTCCGATTAAGTACCATCCTGGTAAGGTGAATGTGGTAGCAAATGCTCTCAATAGGAAAGCAGCCTTCAGTGGGTGTGTAATGCCTGAATGGAGATGGATAGAGCAGTTCAGAGATATGGATGTGGAAGTATGGCCAGTCAAGGAGAAAGTATTGGTTGCTACTATGGGAGTTTGGGAGCTAGAAATAATTAACAAGATCAAGGAAGCTCGGAAGGATGATCATGGGTTGCAGAGAATTATTGACCACATTGATGATCATTCAGAGTTCAGATTGATTGAAGGAATTCTGTACTGTAAGGACAGGTTGTGTGTGCCTGATGTGCAAGACATCAAGTTAGAGCTGATGACGGATGCACACCACACTAGATATTCAGTTCACCCGGGGAGCACCAAAATGTATCAGAATTTGAAGAATCACTATTGGTAGGTGAAAATGAAGAAAGAGATTGTAGAATTTGTCACTAAGTGTATGACTTGTCAGCAGATTAAGGCAGAACACAAGAAGCCTCCTGGTTTGCTTCACCCGTTGGACATTTCAAAGTGGAAATGGGAGCACATCACTATGGATTTTGTATCGGGATTGCCAAACACCAGGAAGGGCAATGATGCTATTTTGGTGATTGTGGATAGATTGACTAAGTCAGCACGTTTTCTGCCATTCAAGACTGGTCAGTTTATGAACAAGATGACTGTGTTGTACAGGGACAATATAGTCAAGCTACATGGAGTGCCTAAGTCCATAGTATCTGATCGAGACCTTAAGTTTGTCTCTCGGTTTTGGTCTACTTTCCAGTCATCTATGGGTACTCAGTCGAAGTTCAGTACAGCTTACCACCCTCAGACAGATGGACAGTCTAAGCGTACCATCCAGACATTGGAAGATCTTCTCTGAGCATGTGTTTTGGATTTCAAGGAGAGTTGGGATGAAAGCTTGCCTTTATGTGAGTTTGCCTACAATAACAGCTATTATTCAAGTATTGGTATGGCACCAGTTGAGGCATTATATGGGCGGAGATGTAGGACTCCAGCATGTTGGGAGGAAGTAGGAGTTCGGAGTTTCCATGGACCTTAAGAGATTGCTGACTCCAGTGAGAAAGTCAGAATTGTTCATATGAGAATGAAAGAGTCTCGTGATCGTCAGAAGAGCTATGCAGACAAGAGGCGGAGACCTCTAGAATTTCAGGTGGGGGATAAGGTGTTTCTGAAGGTGTCACCGATGAGAGGAGTTGTCAGATTCTGACAGAAAGGGAAGCTTGCGAAGAGGTTTGTGGGACCATTTGAGATTAAGAGCAGGATGGAGACGTGGCCTATCGTTTGGTGCTACCGCCTGAGTTAGCTGGTGTGCACGACGTTTTCCATGTCTCAATGCTTCGGAAATATGTTCCAGATCCTGTTCATGTGTTGCAGCACGAGCCACTTCAGTTACAGGCAGATGCAACCTATGTGGAGCGTCCGGCATAGATCATTAACACCAAGGAAGTAGTGCTACGTACTAAGACCATTCAATGGGTTAAGGTACAATGGGAGCATCATACACCGGAGGAAGCTACCTGGGAGCTCAAAGACCAGATGCAGAAGGCGTGTCCTTATCTCTTTCCTGATGAGGTATGTTTAGGCATTTGGGGGACCAAATGTTCTTTTTAGAGGTGAGAGATGTAAGGTCCGTGACCTTACTGGGTCAGTTGGACCCAATAACCGGCTCGTTGACTCATTTATTTTTTATATTATTATTATTATTATTCTTTTGTTAGATATTTAGGTGGGTTTAGATGGTGAGCGAGTTTCTTTTAGCGTTAGAATAGTGCCTTCGGAGTTTCGTGCGATTCTGAGTTCGTTTGACCCTAGTAGGGGTAGTTTGCAATTTAGGAAAAATTGAGTGTTTTTCTGAAATATTCCTATCGCCATGATTTGGCGTTCGTTGGAAAGATCTCGTCGTGTTGATCATTTTTGTCTTCTGGCTCGTTGCGATCCGACGATCAGAAACCCTTCTAATAATTAATTGCTTATCCGGACCCACTTAAGGGTAAACTAATCTTTTCCTCCTCCATTTCTTCTTAATCAAGGGATTTACCCTAATCACTTTTCATTCTCTACAACGAACGAGAACTCTACCGCAGCCATCTTCTTCTTCCTCATTTTTCCAAGGCTCCAGAACTCTTTCCCAGAAAGACCATCTCGAAGATCCGAACCGCTCATCTTCTTCCTCTCGATCTCCTCTTTTCATTGACATCAGTTTGGTAAGATTTCCCTCACTTTCATCTTTTCAATCAATTCTCTTTGGTTTAGATTTATGTTAGATCTTGATATTTTCCTTTCTTTTCTTTTCCTTTGCGTGTTAGGTTGCGTTTGGTCGGGTTAGATTTGTGGGTTTTGTGATAGAGAGCTTCTCCTCGAATTCCCCGATTCCAATCTTCTTCTTGGTTGAGGCAAGTAGATCTGCATTTTATAATTAAGCATGTGTGTATGTATTTCCATTGATTGGATGCGTTTTTCTGTTAGATTTTCCTAATTCCAAGCCTATTCCTGTTATTAATTTGGGGTTTATATGCTAAAATAATTTTGGGTAATCTTTAATTAAATTGTAATTTATCATTTAATTTGATGTTAATTGATGTTTGTGGATATGATGATAGATGGAATGGATTATTGGGGGAGCACGGTGGCTCAGTTTTGTGCAGCTAAACTTTTGGAAGGGTTTGAAGTAGATGGGAAAGGGTTTTAGGTGAAATGAGAATAAATAAATAAAATAATAAAAAATACTGCACTGTAGAACGTTCAGACGTTCAGAACGTTTCTGAACGTCCAGAATTGGCGCAGGTACACATCATGATAATAAAAAATAATAATAATAAAATAAAGAAAGGGGTCCTCTGTTAGATCGTTCAGAACGTTCAGTCCGGCGCAAGTACTGTAGACTATAAAAAATATATATATATATATATAATATTTATATACATGTGAAAATGGCAGATTTTTAAGGGCCATATCTTTTAATCCATCTGCTGGAATTCTACTTGTAATATACCGTTGGAAAGCTCTCGAGATGTAGAATCCAATGGTTATAGTTTCATCATGATCGGAGGTTGGAAAGTGATGTAAATATTCAGATTACTATTTTAGCTCATGTTTTATTGTAAATGAGACTATTAACTTAGGTTTGGGCCTTAGATATTGGAAACCATGAACCTAGTCTCTCACGTGATAATTAATGGGGTATCAAAATCGTAGCACGTGGCTTGGTGTGCTTGGATGGGTTGTCTAGGTATTCATGTATTGGGTATGGTTTAACCGAATGCATATGGAGTTGAATCAATCAATGTTTAACATGATTGTACACCCAGAAATTCTTTATAAACATTGTTGATTCGAATTCCACACACACTCCGTTAAAACAAATATGGTACATGGATGACAACATTTTCCTAGGATTGGATTGTAATCTCTCATTGACTTTTTAATCGTATCCGTTGATTTCGTTCCTTGTACACTCTCTTGGCATAAAACACGTAATTAATTATGAAACATAAACTCTTGTAGAATTAGGACATGGACATGACTTAGAGTGTACCTTAGGAACTGTGTATCGTGTGTTGATAAACATGACTGGTTAGCACATAAGGGATTAACATGTGGAGGGTTTATCTTATATTGTTTTGAATGAGATAATCTCTAAGATCATGCTTTGTTTGCTGAGCTAGCCAGACTTGCTTGTCTTCGTTTTCCCCACGTGTCAGCACCACTTTATTATTATTTGCATATCATGGCTAGCTGCAGTTTGGGGTTTTATTGATGGGCCCGTTACTCGGACATCGGGGTGGGCAATCGGCTTTGGACGGCGTCCATGGCATTGAATAGTTGGGAGCGGTCTTGGACCGTGCTACTATTCCCAGGAACGGGAGCTTGAATCCCACTGGAGCCGGACTTTGGTATCAGTAGTTCGGTTAGGATTGTTACTGGTACCCCGTGAGGTGGCTTGGACATCCACGGAGTCTCCCTCTTGTGCATTGCATTACATTGATAGTGGTGATTGTTAGTATTGCTGGGATTCCTGATATTGATTCTGTAAGACCCCGACCCTCAATTTTCGGGTTTAGCATTGTTTTAATAATGATTTATCTTTTTAAACAAGATTAGAGTTTATTTGACTTTGTTTTTGAGTTTGAATAGATTCTTCATAACTATGGAGAGTTTTAAAAGACCGTTGACTTTGTTTTGACCCGACCCTGTGAATTGTATTTTTGTGAGAATTTATTCTTGGTTTCTAAAAATTCCAAATTTTATTCCTTTTGACTCATTTTATTGTTATAAACAGCTTTCATGTTTTATCCATTTGGATTCGAGGCTCAAGAATCATGTTTTTCGAGAAAAAAGGGCAAAAATGACAATTTTCACTAAATCTGTCCATAAATTTCGAAAATTCCAGAAATTGGGGAAAATATACTTTTTGGAAAGTAGATATTTCAACGAGCAATTTTGTCTTCTTCGTCCTCTTCGTTTGCGGCCCGCAAACACTTGTTTTAATCCCTTGAAGATTGGGGCCCATGGGACCCACTTGGCCACTTTATAAAAGGACTGAACCCTTCTTCTTCCTCCTCATTCTTGCCTGCAACGATTCCAGCTATGCCTGGAACCCTTTTCCAGCCACACATTTTCTCTCTCTCTCTCCTGCTATATGCTTACATCTTGTGTGCCAAATGGAGGAATGATCTCCCCACCTTCTTCCTCTTCTCTCAAGCTTTCCTAGGATGCATTTTTTAAAGGATTTGAGCTAGGATAAAGCCCTCGTTCTAGCTCTTCTTCTTGGTTCAAGGTTTTAAAGGTTAGCAATGGCATTTATTGTTTGAGATTCTTGTTTTTCAAACCATTTAGAGTATTTTCCTCTTTTATGTAAAGAGTTTTCTTGGAGTTATGCAAATGATTGATTTTTGCTAGGGTTTTCTCTTTGGGATTTTGGGGCTTTTGTAGGATTGGAGCTAGAGATCTAGTAGAGACCACTCTTGAGTGATTTTCTCCTCACTTTGACCAAAGGCAAGTGAACTTTATAGGATTTCTCATGTATATTGCTTTATGGTTTCATTATGGTTTCAATATTTTCATTAAGACATGTTTTCTATGTTTAATTTCATAATGCAAGTCATGTTTATGCTCTTTCAAGTCATGGGTTTAGTTCTTCACTTGTATTGTGACTAATGATTTTTCAAGTCTTTAGAATCATGTTGATCTTGTAAGCTTTTATGATTTTGTACATGGAAATGTCTTGTGGTTTCTCAATGGAGTGAATGGTTGATTTATGGATTGAATGATGCAAAATGTTGTTTTTGACCCTTGGTGAGCATGGTGGCTCTGGGGTTTTGTTTGGTGTAGAGGTGAGAAGAAGAAGGAAGAAAAATGCAAGGAAATGAGTGAATGGATGTGCAGTTTCTGCACCCAGCCGCGTTCAGGCAGAAGCCTGTTTGTTCCAGCGATCACTGGGTCCGCTCGAGCGAACGTGCCTCTGTTTGAAGGGTTTCGGACAGAAACCTGTCTGCTCGAGCAAACCCTTTGGTTGGCTCGTGCGAACAAGCTTCTGTCTGGGGTCCGCTCGAGCGAATGTATGACCGCTCGAGCGAACCTGGCACTCCCAGTTTTGGATTTTCAATTCTTTTCTGAATTTCTTGGAATTTTAAAACTAGACTATGCTTTAGACTTTTAATTGACGTTGTGCAAATTGCAATTTCCAAAATGTACCTTACCTTCGGAGACACCAAGCTATGTAAATTCTGACATTTGGGTTTCAACTTCACAAAGGTCAATACACAGTCTAAGCCTATGCTTGATGGACTTATGTTCGCACTCTTGTTTTTATGCTTCATGCATCATCGTGTTTTCGTTTGAATTTCAAGTATAAGCTTGTATTTAAGACGTGTTTCAAGAATCGTGTTTCAAGAATCAAAAGGGAATCATTTCTTAAGTTTGTTAAGCATTTATATTATGCTATTTTGCTAGCCTTGTCGTGACGTGTTTGATAAATGATTTCCCTCTTGTTTTGTCGTGTTCTCGAACGTGTATCGCCATGTTTTGTGCATTCATGATATAAGTGAATACCACTGAGCTTGGACTGCCCTTTTAGCTTGATCCACTACCTGGGGGTCCTTAAACATGTGGACTGTCTTCAGACTGGTCGTGTATTATATTACACATCGTGCGTGTTCGTGTTCCGGTTCCGCGGCCGGCCTCTCCGTCTACCTTGTGTGGCGTGGGATCGTATCTTGCGTGTCATGCTTGTCGTGCATGCTTACTCTTGTCATCATGTATGATGGAGAAATGACGGGCTCGTTGTGGATTTACTAATCATGATATTATATGTATTCATGTCTTGTTTCGTATATCGTTCATGCACTCGTGATTCTTGATAAGTATCTCGTTCATGCATTGTTTTAAACCTTGTAAATCTGTTTCAAGTTCAATAAATTGTTTTAGTTATTGTTTCATTTAAACTTTAACTTTGTTTATGCTCTTACCTATATTGATCACTTGCCAGACCGTCGTGTCTGATATTCTACTACTTTGGTGCTCTAGATAGCAGGTCCTTGCTTTGAGCTAGTTCGTGTGCAGAGGGCTGTTGAGCCAGGAGTTTTGCAGACTTGTTGTGTCAGCGATGTCATGTAGACGTCATGCTTGACTCCGGAGTTACGTTACACCCTTGGGTAGTATTTGTTCTAGCTTGCTATTTTGTATGGCTTTTGTTAGCCTTTTTCTTGGGAATTGTAATTAATGCACTTGTTAATTTGCAACTTGAATATGGTTGGGTAATGACTAGCCTGTTACTGTCAGCTCTGTATATTTTGATATTACGATTAGTTCCAGTCTGAGTTTGAATATTACTATGACAATCTTATGCTGATAGATTGAGTACGACACGGAACCCGATGGATACGGATTCCGGGTCGTAACGTCTTGTAGAGCTTCCGTGAAATATTTTGTTGTATTGGGAATTTTGCTATCCTCACACACGCGGATCCTGGGGAGAAATACAAAATTTTAATTAACACCCCATATTCGCATCCCCGAGATCGGATCCCGGTTTTGGGGGCGTGACAGACTGGTATCAGTGTGGGCAGGTTTCTAGGAAATAAAACACTCTAGTAACCTTAAGACGTGTGATGAGGACTCTTTAGTCGTGTGGATTTTGTTTTGGCTAGCCATTGTTTTATCGGCTCGGTTTGTTTTCTTCTAGTGGGGGAGACCCTCTTTGCCTCGTCTCCTTGTCCTTGATGTTAAGGAATTCGGTGGACCAAATTCTTTCTAGTGGGGGAGAATTTAATGTCTCCGTACCCACATTTAGTATCTTTTGCTTGTTTTTGTGTCAGAGAGTCGGTTTTTTGTAGCTTTTGTGGACTTAGCACGTGGTTCTCGAAGGACCTTGGCAGAATTTTCAGCTTCTTGATGTCACAGATGGAGTTAGCAAGTTATATGAACGACATATCTAGACCCAATTACCATTGACCGTGTACTATCAGATGATGTGTTAGACATGTAAGTACAGATTTTTGGATAAATTTTATGAGATTTGAAGTTATTTTCAGTAGTACAGCTCCAAGAAGATGTGAAAAAGTAAGAAATTTCTCGCGTATTGATGAACTTGTGACAGAGATTTGTTCGAGGAAGTTTAACAATTGTAGCTATGGTGGTGAAGTTGACTCGGCAAAGTGCGTCAGTGCGTGGTTAAAAGCATATAATTCAGTTTTCGACAGCAATGGAGAGACTTGTATGTAGAATTGTTTGTTATCTAGTCACTTGATAGAGCAAATTGTGCAGACTTTACCGACTTTTGGAACATTAGTTTGGGCAGAGTACAGATGCAAGCTGGAGAATCATAACTCATGGACAAGGTCAGTTGAAAGATCCAGAAAAGAATAACACATGCACAAGACTTGAGGATGGTGAATCTGAGACAGAGGCAAAAGATTGAGCAGACTCCAGATTATGAAGTTTCCAGTCAAACACTCAAGAATTTGAATAATATAGATAGAGGATGGAAGGGACTGGTACGTGGTAGCACTTCAGCTTCGCCAATTCTTCGAAGACAAGGAACCAGAATCTGAGTAGTATAGTGAGAGCAGATATATGGGATTCCAGAGTTTCTCCGGGATGAAGATTATTTCAGAGAAAGCATGTCTACGATCACATCTTCATGCAAATGTCAGAATCATCGTGTACATCTCGGTATAACATTTGGCATAAAATTTCAGGGTGATCGAATAAGACAGAACTCGTTGTTTCTCAGACAGACAGTGATTAACAAAGTTAGTAAAAGAGATGATCCAGTGTAAGGACGTCGAATGACCACTGAAGGATGACTAGAGAAGTTATTGAACATTGGATTTGTTAGAAGAGCATGTTGTTGGACAGATATGTGTGATAGTGTGAAGTTTTCAATCGAATCAGACGTGTTGTTGCCGACGCATCTCATCGTCAGGATTGATCAGGGATAGCTCAGGTGCCGAGGTTCAACTCAGGGTGTTAGTGTTTTCTTTGGTCTTTGAGTCTTCAGTGTTTTCTTTGATCTTTTGAGTTTTTGATTTCTGATTTGGTTTAGACCATTTGGAGGACCAAATGGGTTCTAAGGGGGGGAGGATGTAAGACCCCGACCCTCAATTTTCGGGTTTAGCATTGTTTTAATAATGATTTAGCTTTTTAAACAAGATTAGAGTTGATTTGACTTTGTTTTTGAGTTTGAATAGATTTTTCATAACTTTGGAGAGTTTTAAAAGACCGTTGACTTTGTTTTGACCCGACCCTTGTGAATTGTATTTTTGTGAGAATTTATTCTTGGTTTCTAAAAATTCCAAATTTTATTCCTTTTGACTCATTTTATTTTTATAAACAGCTTTCATGTTTTATCCATTTGGATTCGAGGCTCAGGAATCGCGTTTTTCGAGAAAAATGGGCAAAAATGACAATTTTCATTAAATATGTCCATAAATTTCGAAAATTCCAGAAATTGGGGAAAATATACTTTTTGGAAAGTAGATGTTTCAACGAGCAATTTTGTCTTCTTCGTCGTCTTCGTTTGGGGCCCTCAAACACTTGTTTTAATCCCTTGAAGATTGAGGCCCATGGGACCCACTTGGCCACTTTATGAAAGGACTGAACCCTTCTTCCTCTTCCCCATTCTTGCCTGCAACGATTCCAGCTGTGGCTGGAACCCTTTTCCAGCCACACATTTTCTCTGTCTCTCCTGCTATATGCGTACATCTTGTGTGCCAAATGGAGGAATGATCTCCCCACCTTCTTCCTCTTCTCTCAAGCTTTCCTAGGATGCATTTTTCAAAGGATTTGAGCTAGGATAAAGCCCTCTTTCAAGCTCTTCTTCTTGGTTCAAGGTTTTAAAGGTTAGCAATGGCATTTATTGTTTGAGATTCTTGTTTTTCAAACCATTTAGAGTATTTTCCTCTTTTATGCAAAGAGTTTTCTTGGAGTTATGCAAAGGATTGATTTTTGCTAGGGTTTTCTCTTTGGGATTTTGGGGCTTTTGTAGGATTGGAGCTAGAGATCTAGTAGAGACCACTCTTGAGTGATTTTCTCCTCACTTTGACCAAAGGCAAGTGAACTTTATAGGATTTCTCATGTATATTGCTTTATGGTTTCATTATGGTTTCAATATTTTCATTAAGACATGTTTTCTATGTTTAATTTCATAATGCAAGTCATGTTTATGCTCTTTCAAGTCATTGGTTTAGTTCTTCACTTGTATTGTGACTAATGATTTTTCAAGTCTTTAGAATCATGTTGATCTTGTAAGCTTTTATGATTTTGTACATGGAAATGTCTTGAGGTTTCTCAATGGAGTGAATTGTTGATTTATGGATTGAATGATGCAAAATGTTGTTTTTGACCCTTGGTGAGCATGGTGGCTTAGGGGTTTTGTTTGGTGTAGAGGTGAGAAGAAGAAGGAAGAAAAATGCAAGGAAATGAGTGAATGGATGTGCAGTTTCTTCACCCAGCCGCGTTCAGGCAGAAGCCTGTTCGCTCCAGCGACCAATGGGTCCGCTCGAGCGAACGTGGCTCTGTTTGAAGGGTTTCGGATAGAAACCTATCCGCTCAAGCGAACACTTTGGTTGGCTCGTGCGAACAAGCTTCTGTCTAGGGTCCGCTCGAACGAATGTATGACTGTTCGAGCGAACCTGACACTCCCAGTTTTGGATTATCAATTCTTTTCTGAATTTCTTGGAATTTTAAAACTAGACTATGCTTTAGACTTTTAATTGACGTTGTGCAAATTGGAATTTCCAAAATGTACCTTACCTTCGGAGACACCAAGCTATGTAAATTCTGACATTTGGGTTTCAACTTCACAAAGGTCAATACACAGTCTAAGCCTATGCTTGATGGACTTATGTTCGCACTGTTGTTTTGATGCTTCGTGCATCATCGTGTTTTCGTTTGAATTTCAAGTATAAGATTGTATTTAAGACGTGTTTCAAGAATCGTGTTTCAAGAATCAAAAGGGAATCATTTCTTAAGTTTGTTAAGCATTTATATTATGCTATTTTGCTAGCCTTGTCGTGACGTGTTTGATAAATGATTTCCCTCTTGTTTTCTCGTGTTCTCGAACGTCTATCGCCATGTTTTGTGGATTCATGATATAAGTGAATACCACTGAGCTTGGACTACCCTTTTAGCTTGATCCACTACCTGGGGGTCCTTAAACATATGGACTGTCTTCAGACTAGTCGTGTATTATATTAAACATCATGCGTGTTCGTGTTCCGGTTCCGCTGCCGGCCTCCCCGTCTACCTTGTGTGGCGTGGGATCGCGTCTTGCGTGTCATGCTTGTCGTGCATGCTTGCTCTTGTCATCATGTATGATGGAGAAAGGATGGGCTCGTTGTGGATTTACTAATCATGATATTATATATATTCATGTCTTGTTTCGTATATCGTTCATGCACTCGTGATTTCTTGATAAGTATCTCGTTCATGCATTGTTTTAAACCTTGTAAATCTATTTCAAGTTCAATAAATTGTTTTAGTTATTGTTTCATTTAAACTTTAACTTTGTTTATGCTCTTGCCTATATTGATCACCTACCAGACCGTCGTGTCTGATATTCTACTACTTTGGTGCTCTAGATAGCAGGTCCTTGCTTTGAGCTAGTTCGTGTGCAGAGGGTTGTTGAGCCACGAGTTTTGCAGACTTGTTGTGTCAGCGATGTCATGTAGACGTCATGCTTGACTCCGGAGTTACGTTACACCCTTGGGTAGTATTTGTTCTAGCTTGCTATTTTGTACGGCTTTTGTTAGCCTTTTTTTTGGGAATTGTAATTAATGCACTTGTTAATTTGCAACTTGAATATGCATGGGTAATGACTAGCCTGTTACTGTCAGCTCTGTATATTTTGATATTACGATTAGTTCCAGTCTGAGTTTGAATATTACTATGACAATCTTATGCTGACAGATTGAGTACGACACGGAACCCGATGGATACGGATTCCGGGTCGTAACGTCTTGTAGAGCTTCCGTGAAATATTTTGTTGTGTTGGGAATTTTGCTATCCTCACACACGCGAATCCTAAGGAGAAATACAAAATTTTAATTAACACCCCATATTCGCGTCCCCGAGATCGGATCCCGGTTTTGGTGGCGTGACAGATTCTGTTGGTTATTTACTCATGCTTTATGCCTAGTTCTGTTCCTTGTATTCACTTGATTATGTCCTGTTATTACTCTTTCATTTGATGCATGTTATGTTTAATTATATCTTACTTATCTATTGCTCAACATGTCATTGACTCTGTTCCTTGGTGTGCAGACTCCTCAGGTGAGTACTACTATGAGGAGTAGGCCGGTGAGGAGATCACAGAGGATCTCCAACCAGCAGAGGAGACACAAGAGTGGAGTGCCGACGACGTAGAGTAGCGTTATCATTATCAGGCACATGAGAGACTCACAGGGGCACTTCATTAGATTTTTATTAATTCATTGTTATTCATCATTGGAACTTTCTTTCATTGACTTCCTTTGATTTAATGATCTTAGTTTCTGGGATGTTCGTTGTAATTAGTTTAACTTCTGTGTAGGTTTAATTATTCATCTTGTAGCTTTAAATTTAATTGAGATTTATTATCCATTGTTGATATCAATGTCTGAATTCCGTTATTTGTTTTATGATTTGAGGTTCAAATATATTATCCTCACAGCGGACTTACGATCTTCGGGCCAAAAAGGGAAAATTTTTTAATTGGCCCAATATTTCACTCCTCGGATCCGGTTTATTCTCTAATCGGGTTCGGGGGACATGACACTTACGCCAAAATCAGCTCTCACGCTAAAATCAGCTATAAATGCCAAAGAAACCGGCTATCAATGCCACAAAATCGGCTATAAATGCTAAAGACCCGGCTTCTATGTCAAAAACCAGCTCTTACGCCAAAATCAGCTATAAATGCCAAAAAACCCGGCTTTCACGCCAAAACCGGCTATCAATGCCAAAAAATAGGGTTTCACACCAAAACCAGCTATAAATGCCAAAAACCCGGCTCTTACGCCAAAAACTGGCTCTTACACCAAAATCGGCTCTCACGCCAAAACCGGTTATAAATGCGAAAAACCCAGCTCTCACGCGAAAATCGGCTATCAATGCCACAAAATTGGCTATAAATGCCAAAAACCTGGCTTTTACCCAAAAAAAAAAAAAATTGGCTTCCATGCTAACAAAAAAATAAACTTGGCTTTCAAAAAATCTGTCTCCCATTCCAAAAACAAAATCTGGCTCCCATGCCAAAAAACAAATTTCGGCTTCCATGCCACAAACTTTTTGCTCTCACGCCATCATCCCAAATTTTGGCTTTTACGCCACAAAATCCGGCTATACCATTTCAAATTCGGCTTTCATGCCATCTCAAAATTCGGCTTTCATGCCATCAAAAAACCTGGCTTTTTGCCACAAAATCTGGCTCTCATGCCAAAACAATCCTTTGACAAAAGATTTTCACAAAATGGCAAACTTTTGATCAAACATTCTCATCCAACTCTTGCTTATTTTCATAAAAAAAAAAGAATTTAAGTGAAAGGAATATAGAGTACCAAAGATGTTTCTAAATGGCTAAAGAAAAGAAGAAAAGAGTTTGTTACAAAAATTAGGAGCTTAGTCTAGCATGGTCTTCAACCAAAGATTCAACTCCTCAAGTAAACTCTTGGCCCTTAGCCTTCAAAGCTTCCAGGCCATGCTTCTTCAACATCTTTCCATAAAATGAAGTTCTTCCCAGAGAATTTTCCATTGCTCATATTCTTGAGTCTTCCTCCGGAGATCGATGTCAGCCTCCTTAACCTGGCGAATCAGAGTCCCCTCTCTAGCACGAGCTTCCACAATGGCTGTCTATTGGCAGCAGCTTGTTCTCCAATAGCTCGAGACGCTGCCTGGCCTCGACGACCTCCCTACCTAGAAAGCGCAGGTCTTGTGTTAGCTCAATAATAACCAAGTCGGTGACATTCCTCTCCCAAACGAACTTCTTCCGAGTCCGCGAGATCTCATTTAATTCATATTTGACCTCGGTAGTGTCACGACCCCAAACCCGGGGTCCGTGAAGTAATAATTATGTTTCTCCCAAGATCCGCATGTATGAGGATTATAAATTCCAACACACTCAGAATATTTAGCGGAAGCTTTCGTGGTGTTGCTACTCGGAGTCCGTGGCCATTGGATTCCGCACCGCACTCAACCCAAGCATATACTCATCTTATCAACGATCCATCTCAGACTGGAATAAACCATCACAATAAAAGTACAGAGCTGACAATAACAGGGTATTACATTCCCATATATGTTCAAGTTACAAATAACAATGTGTATTAATTACAAATCCCAAGAAAAGGCTAATAGAAGCCATACAAGAAAACAAGCTAATGATCACTACCCCAAATGTGACGTAATTCCGATGTCAAGCTCAATGTCTACATGACATAGCCGACAAACAACCTGTAAGCTCATGACTCCACAGCCAACACGTGCACTCATCTCTGGTGAAGAAGTCTGAACCTGAGTACCAAAGTAGTGGGTCAGACACGACGGTCTGGCAGGTGGGTGAAAAGATATAACAATATACTGAACAATAAAACATGTAATAAATCATGCTGTCTAATCAAGATTGTACGTAATTAAAATGTATAGGAAATCATGAATATCTGACAAAACATGTATTCCTTTAAAGCATGTATTAAACATGAATATTTCATAAATCGGGAACTCATTTAAAGCATGTATAAATAATGCATCATTTGTTAAGAAAAGGCATGATCAATATAAAGCAGTAAGGGTATCAAGGATCAGGAACTATCAAGATGGCAACCACACGAAGCTAAATCCTTTATCGCCGAGGTGATAAGAGCAAGCATATCAAGGCGTTGGCCTTAGTCACCGAAGTGAGGAGGTTCAACGAAATTACATATACATATATATACTATACGGGATGGGACCACGGTGGCAAACCGGGCATCGGGAATCACGGTAGCGAACCGGATATTGGGAACCACGGGAGCGAGCCGGGTATCGGGACGGGACCATAGTTAATAAACCGGGTATCGGGATCCAAGCTGCAGCTGGCGGGACGGGACGGGATCTCCAAGTCGGTAGATCAGACCGACAAGGTCATCCAAGCTTAGTGGTGCCGACTCATAGGTTATATGCGAGTAAACAAAACAAATACATGTATGCATGTTCTCTTTTTGGCTCATGGGCTCACACTACAAAGCTCTGACCCCATTTTGCCTCAAGGTTTTATTCTCATGAGTCATATACAAGAAATCAGGTCAAATAAATACATATGACGGGACGGGATACCCATGGGCACAAAACATATCTGTATCGGGTTGGGCATAAACGGGTTAGCAAATGCTAAAAGAACAACATAAATTTCAATACTGTCGGGTAAGTCTAGCCATAAAACACGAGATTTAAAATGTACAGTGAAATTCGAGTTAAATACGACATAATGGATTTCTATTCTTTTCCAGGCCAAACGTTGAGGGTCCTAGATTTAAATCGATGTGAATAGGGTCCCGTATGTCTAATTTGACATATACTTAGTACTCCATGAGAATTAAGGACATCTCAGATCCCTATGCACATTGACAAGTCTAAGGATCCTCGACAAATCTTCATAATGGGGTTTCTCTTCATCCGGACTCCATAAAATGCCTTCCAAGTTCTTACATTGCATTGGGGCTCCAAACCATACCTCCCCAAGCTTAACAACAATGTTTCAAGGCCCTAAGTATTGATATGTCATATGCAAGAAATCGAATCAAATAAATACATATGAGAGGACAGGGTGCTCATAAGCACAAAAGCATATCTATATCGGTCGGGCATGTACGGGCTAGCAACAATGCTAAAAACATGAATTTCAATACTGTCGGGCAAGTCTAGTCATAAAACACGAGATTTAAAGTGTACAACTGAAATTCGGGTCGAAATAAAGCATGAATGGATTTATCATTTTCTCCGGGCCAAGTGTTGAAAGTCCAAGATTTGAGTCAATGTACTAGGGTCCCGTATGTTAGGTTTGATATACATTTGGTACTCTTTAAGAGTTTAAAACATTCCGGGGCCTTATATACATTAACAAATCTAAAAGACCTAAACAACAAAGTCATGATGATGGAATTTCTCCTTCAATATAGTTCCACAAATTCTTTAAAATAAATTTTCAGAATTAGAATTTCGGTCAACCCATGGTTGGCTTGTTGGTTAACCGACAGTGTAATGCCGGTCGACCGACAGGCTGATCAACGGCTAGCTGAGATCAGAAATGGGGAGAAAATAGCTCTCTGGAATTGGGACCGAGAGGTTGTCGGTTGGGTGTCGGTTAACCGACACTTCGGCATCAGAAACTGCAGAAAATGCAGCTTTCTGGAATTGGAGCCGACAGATCTGTCGGTTGGCTCTCGGTCGACCGAACCAGGTCGTTCGGTCAGCCGACAGCTGGCCGACAGATTTCCTGATAGAAAACTGCTCTCAAGAATTGGAACCGAGAGATGTCGGTCCATCTCAGTTGGCTGTCGGTTAGCCGACAGGCTGACTGACAGCTGACCGACGTTACTGCGGACATAGAATTCTGAAGCTGTTTTCAGTCCTTTCTTTCTCCCAACACTCCTCATTTTCAAAGGTCAGATCCCTGTAATAAAGTGAGCTCAAGATCCTCCATTTCAAGCAATCAAAACTTCATTCTCAACACTTCAAATTCACCATCCAACTACATCCATTCTTCCATCAAATCATCCATTCCGATCACATTCAACCACAAGAAATCCATCACATGAAACAAGGCAAAACTTAATATCATCAAGATACCATTTCCAAGAAAGCAATATACTAGAAAGATACTCTAAAGAGTGTACTTCAAATCTCAATAAAAACTTGTCATGAAGTAAAGCATAAGTAATGAAAATCATTAATGAGAGCTACACATTTGTATAAAACATGATCAATGAAAATAAATCATTTCATCCACTTGCCTTAGGTCCAACGCTAATCAAATCAACCACAAATCACTTCTCCAAGCTAT
The DNA here is from genome assembly GCA_028538565.1 of Umbellularia californica. Lineage (NCBI taxonomy): Eukaryota > Viridiplantae > Streptophyta > Magnoliopsida > Laurales > Lauraceae > Umbellularia > Umbellularia californica. The sequence continues at coordinate 32,124,160 of JAPQWN010000005.1, read as the reverse complement.
AAACACCAAATCTACACAAAACCCTCAAATACAAGCCCAAATATCAAAACCAATTTAGAACAAAAGGAAAACCTCCAATAATCAAAACAAAGCTTCTCAAAGGCTAGGAGAATACAAATCCAAAATATTACAAGGATCCCTTACTTGGAAGTTCTTCAAAAAGCAAGAGATTGCTCAAAGGAAATCTTGAAAAGCTTGGTCTTCTTAAAAAATGTTGTCCAAGGGTAGCTCTTGAGATGAGGATGAAGATGGTAGAGTCCAATCTTGGTTTGGCAATGGATTGGTGGTGCTATGAGATGGAGAAAGCAAGAAAGGGATGAAGGGAACCATGGCTGCTGGGATTCCTCTCTTAGAATAGTGATTAGGGCAAGGAAGAAGAGAAGAGAAGAGATGGGTTCCTTTTATAACAAAGGGGAGATGGGTCCCACCACTTAAAGTACAAGTCGGGCTAAAAACATGCATTTCGGGACCTCAAATGGATTCGACGAAGAAGACAAAGTTGATCAATGAAATTTCTAGTTTCCAAAAAGTATATATTTTACGGGTTTTGGTGACATTGAAAATCGTGTCCAGATTTTGGGTGAAAAGACTGTTTTGCCCTCAAATTGAGAAAAGTCGGGTTTAGGAGTTTCAAACGAGGACAGGTCTAACATGAAAGTTGTAGGGATTAACAATATAAGTTAAATGGGATGAAAACACAATTTTTAGGAAATCAAAATAAATCCCAAGTTCACACAAAATCGCAATAAGAACCAGCAAAGGGTCCCACAAGTTAGGAAGGTTCTCAAAAATTTTCAAAACCAAAGAAAAGGGTAGTTAAACTAAGAAAGTTAAACAAACGACCATTCAAAAACCACTGAGAAAACTAAATCACGATTAAAACCACACTAAATCAGGAAATTAGGGGTCGGGTTCTCACAGGTAGAAGGCTTCAAAAACATCTCATTAAAGAAGTTACCATTTGGAAAGCTCTTGGTCTCAATCCACTTGTTGCCCAAAGCTACGACTTCATCAACAAAAGCCTTCGCACTTGCAATACCTAGACCCCCTCTTTGCTCAGCAAGAATGTCCTGTACATGCTTGACCATGTCGAAGCTAGCTTTCAAGTGGCCAGAAGAGAGAGTTTCGATCCATGAGCTCAAGACACTCTTTCTTTGCATACTGAAGAGACGGCCTGGGTGAAGACTCGCCCCTCTCCATCGGCCGACTGCTCGTGTCATGCCATATTGGAGGAGTAATCATTAAGCTCTTTCCAATCGAAGACATTGGTGAAGGAATCTCCTCAGAAGGTTCCACCTTTGCCACATTGAAACCAGTAGAAGAAATCCCTACTTCTGGATCAGCTGTAGGCATCCCTTGCTCTGGCCCTAAGGGAGACGGAGGAACTTCTACTGTTACCTCACAATCTTCCGGCAAAACACAAAAAAGGTATGAATGTAATCCTGTTGAAAAACCACTATCATCGGGGCTATTACTACAAATACCTTCTAAGACAACCGGCGGAATACTTTCTGCCCCTATGAGCTCATCCAAAGCATCGTCGAAGGTCGCATCCATGGATGGCTTGAAGTCGTCAGAATCCTCTAGCAAGCCAGCTGGCAAAAAATATATATATATATATATGTCAGCAGATAGTGGCAAAGCAAAAAACAAAAGAGGCAAAAGCAAAAGAAAATTATACCAGGCGAAGATTCTGGAACCACTCCAGAGTCCCTTAACTCTTCCTCAGATGCCATAATAGGATCCATCACCGCCTCATCGGCCAGAACCTCAGGCATCACCAAGTCCACATCCTCTACGAAAAAGAAAGGAGAGGAGGCAAATCAAAACAAAGAAATCTCAATGAAACAAACGGAAAGAGAAAGAGGAAGAATCGTACCTTCATCAATGGTCTTTTCTTCTCGACTCCTGTTTTCCGAAGGCTCATCAGCATCCCTGGACACCTCTTCAGCAATAGTGAGAGGGATTTCCAAATTAGGAGAGCCTTCACATCGTCTCTTATTACGTCGCTACCCTCTCTTCCTCTTGCCTCTACGAGTCGGTTTGCTTAAAGTGCCCGCCCCACTGTCAAAGTCAGGACTTTCACTTGACTCCTTACCGAATGGTTGGCTTTTCCCAGTGGACTCCATGGAAGCCTTCGTTCGTTCTGCTTGCATCCAAGCGTCGATCTCGGCCTTGATGGACCCTCGGATTTCCGTCCTCTCCTTTCGCCCCGGGGGCTACCTGGGTATCGGCGAAGGAGGGAAAACGCGGGTATCAACTTTTTGTACGGGTATGCCAGATTTACTATTCTACTTGGAATTTGGAATGGTGATGATCCGGAGATTCACCTTCACAAGTAGAAAGGAAATCGATCATTCTTTCTAACTTTTCAAATTGCATAATTATTTAAGAAAAGAGACAAGTTTGTTTTTGAGAATGCCGTAAGAGGCATTTTTTTGTTTGTTTGTCGTGAAAGGCGATTTTACAAAACTCATCAAATATAAAAGACAAGAATTGTGATTTCTTTTTGTATATTTAAACAAATACAAATTACAATAGAAAAGAAAGAAAATGAATCTAACTTTTCAGGAGATTGTGGGGACACGTTCAGATCGACGGTCGCAAGTCATGTATGGACTTCGCCATCGTCAGTCAAATGAGAACGCTTGATGGTTTGATTTTTCGGCTTGGCTCCAACCTTAGTTTCTTAAAGGACAAGGACCAAGAGGAGGTCCTATATCCAATGAAAAACCGAGTAAACGGGCTGAAAAGCTGCGTTTAGGCCATGTTGTAGAAGGAGGGGACCTTGGGGGGTGGCCCCCGAAGGGACTTTGATCACCTTGTAGTGGTTCTGGCGGCAGAGCAGCAGGACTTCGTCAAGTTTTCTTCGGAGGAATGCAAGTGTGCAGACCAGTGGAAAGTTGAAAAAAAGATCAAAGGTTGCAAAGTTGTTTTTCTCTTTGGAATGAACCTCCTTTTATAGGCTTTTGGTAGCCATGGGGTGGTTTATGGGCATTGATGGCCATGATGAGAGAAATGATGGTATTGATGAGAGGAGTTATAAGTTTTATTTCTTGATTTTGTAACTCCTTTTTCTTGGCTTGTGATTGGCCGATGAAGGATAATGGGCATTTGATCGCCTTTAATCTTCATGATGATGGGAGTTTCATGGATTTAATGCCATGATTGCTTGCATTTGTAACTCCCAAATGCTACAATCTGATTGGGCCGTCCAAAATAATGAGTTAATGACCGCATTAAGTTGTTATAAACGGGTCAATTAACGACATTAAGTGGTCGCCAGGGCATGTGAAGAGTCGTGGGCCGCGCCGCGTCTTTTAAGATTCTTCTTGTGATCATCACAGGTGGATCCACACATTGTTTGATGTCGGATTGCGATGCAATTTCAGACATTGATGGATGTTGGTGGGCCGGTAACATCTGTCTTGTCGATTTCACGATCGGTCGGACAGAAAGTGTACTTTCTTGGTCAGCCGGTTGGCGATCTTGGAGTGATCAGTGATGATTTCATGCTCTTGACGGCGGATCTGAGATGTCGATGAAGATCCGTGGTTTTCAAGCATAAAAAATTGGAGTTTCAGAAAATCACAGAGGCAGGAACACGCGAAACGCGAAAAGGATCGGAAAACGGGCCATTCGGCGAGAAATCCGGCGACCCGGATTTGCAGGGTCGCCGGCGACCATGCACCCAGGGTCGCCGGCGACCATGCACCCAGGGTCACCGGCGACCATGGGCTTTGGCCCTTTTGGTCGTCGAGCTTCGTTTTCGGCCGTTTTTCCTTCTTTTTGTTCCTTTTTTCTTCTATACTTTTCTCGACATTTTTCCTCAATTATTGGCTTGATTTTCTTGGAGAAAACTTGACGAGAACCCGCGCAAAACCGGAGCACAAAGTTCCCCATTTTTCGGGAAAGCCGAAGACTTTGTAGCTGATTTTCCATCAAGAGTCGAAATTGGGTCAAACGATGTCGGAATGACTTGAAAATTGAGGTGAAGCTTTTTGAGTAGTGGATAGGACCAACCATGAGCTTTTATTTGAGTTTTGAAACCGTTTGGGGTCCCGTTGATGCTTGACTTGATTTTGCTGTGGGGAAACTGCCAAGTTTTGATATGTGGTTAAACGATGTCCGATTGACCTGAAATTTGACAGGGAGCCTATTGGAGTCATGTAGAGACGATCCATTAGCTCTGCTTTGGATGTCATGGTCCCGGATGTCATGATCCATTAGCCTATTGGTAGTTCTCTAACCAATCCATGCCTAAGATAATGTCAAAATCATGTATGTCTAAAATTATGAGGTTGGTCGGTAAACTGATATCTCCTAACAAAATCTGACAACTAGGGTAAAAGGTGGTACAAACCACATGTCTACCTACTGGTGTAGTGACAGTCAACAAATAATCCAATTCTGCATGCTGTGCATCAATCTTCTTTGCAAACAAAGGGGATAGAAAAGAGTGTGTGGATCCTGGATCAAGCAAGATCTGTGCTTCTACTCCACAAATAAGAAGTTTACCTTCTATGACGTCACCTGCTGCTTCAGCGTCAGCACGGTTGATATTGTATGCGCGTCCCTGCTGGTTGGGCCTATTATGTTGCTGAATCTGCCTGCCCTGGTTGTTCCTGTTCTGCGGTGGACGAGTATTCTGATTCTGCATTTGTCTACTTTGCTGCTGCTGTTGCTGTGGTGGTCTCATTTGGTTCTGAACTGGTACTGCTTGATTCTGTGGTGCCATCTGCCTTGGCTGCTGGTATCTGTTGGCTTGACTCTGAAGGTGTGGGTAATCCTTGATTGTATGGTCCATTCCTCCACACTTGAAGCAAGCACTAGTTGCCTTGCGGCATTCGTGGGTAGGGTGATTCTTGCCACAGTGATTGCAACCACTCTGTCTGACTTGGTGATGTTCCTGTCTTGGCTTCTTGCCACTTTGCTGCCTTTGGTTCTGTTGCTGGTAGTGCTGCTTCCTATCCTGGATTATCTCATTGTTAAACTCTTCAAACTTATATGCCCGACTAACTGCCTCATCAAAGGTAACCGGTGGAATTACTCCCGAGACATCCCTCTTGAGAATGGGATTCAGCCCTTCCAAAAACTTGACGATCTTTTTATGCTCTGTATCTACCAACTCGGTAGCATAGCGAGCAAGCCTCTCAAACTTCGTAACATACTCCAAAACGGACATACTTCCTTGCTTCAACTGTTGGAATTCAATTGCCTTCTGTCTCTTAAGATGGGAGGGGACGTACTTGTCTGTGAAATGTGTCTTGAAGGTTGTCCAAGCAACCTCATCTGCCATGACCTGGTATGGCTCTTTGACTGTTTGCCACCAATCGTCTGCAAGCCCATAAAATAGAGAAGCTGTGAGGTTCACCCTCTCCCTGCCCGTGCAAACAAAAACGTAAAAAATCTTTGCCGTGTTCGCGAGCCAATCATCAGCAGTCAAAGGGTCCTCTTGGCCCAAGAACTCCTTAGGTTCCCTCTTTCTGAATCTCTCAAAGAGAGCATTAGGATCATCGACTCTATTCTGGTACACCACATTTGGTGGAGCTTGATGTTGAGGTCTGTTTTGGAGGACTTCCAGAAGTTGCCTCTGTACTTGAGCCATTTCCTCGTCTTTCTTCGCCATTTGTTCTTGGAATTTGGCTTGTGTTTCATTGGCCTGCTTCTGTTGATCAATCATGGCCTACATCAGTGCTTGGAATTGAGTAGCAGTAGGGTTCTCAGACGGTTCTGTCTCATTCTGATTACTACCCGAAGCATGATGGTTGGGAGCTTTTCTCGGAGGCATGATGCTGTAAGACAATCTGTTAGCACATATATAAGCATAATTGGGTAGGTGAACTTGGTCTAGACAAAAACGTTCTAACGAACTCACGAATTCTCGCCACGTTCCTAAGATTTTCTAGTTTCTTTTAAGTGCCTGAAACAAGTCCCGCTCTGATACCAGTCCTGTCGCGACCCCGGACCGGAATCCGGGCCCGCGACTGCGCGGTGATGCGATTAACCAACACGTAAAACACACCGCCGCTGTTTTATTTATTTTTCCCACAGGTTTCTGCGGTGAGGATCCCAAGACACGGGTCGAGCTCACACGAATGGGTATGCGGAAGCGCGTAGCAAAACGTGTTACCTAAATCTTAACCAAGTAGATACAAGGGACACTATAAAATCGAGACAAGGTATCAAAAGAGAATGTCATCAAAGCATTCCTAACATGATTAACGTTTCAATGTTTAACAAAAGTATATTAATTCAAATTACAAAACCCTGAGAGGCCAACAAAGGCCAATACAACAATTACAATCCCAAAAGATAACCCAAGCTAGGCGAAACGAGAATCAATATCCCGACCGGCGTCTAGATGACGTCGTTGGGCTGCCACTCGTGTGCTGGGGGTGGCTCAACAGCCTCCTCCGGGCACTCCTCGTCACGCGTGAAACCGCCGGCACCTGGACACCAAAATACAAGCATCAAACACGACGGTTTGGCAAATAAACAATTTAGGCAAGAATATGAGAGGATAATGCTAAAACAGTTCAATATTTAAATACACATGTCAAGTTTACAAAACTAGCATGAATACTTATAATATCATGAAAAGATAAATCCACATAGAGCTCATCCTTTCTCTGTCATACATGATGATAAGAGCAAGCATGCACGACAAGCACGACACGAAAACACGATCCCACGCCACTCAAGGTAGACGGGGTATCCGGCCACGGAACCGGACCACGAACACGCACGATGTGTAATAAAATACACGACTAGTCTGCAGACAGTCCACATGTTTAAGGACCCCCAGGTAGTGGATCAAGCTAAAAGGGCAGTCCAAGCTCAGTGGTATTCACTTATATCATGAATGCACAAAACACGACGATACACGTTCGAGAACACGACAAAACAAGAGGGAAATCATTTACCAAACAAACATGGCAAGACTAGCAAAATAGGATAATATAAATGCTTAACAAACTTAAGAAATGATTCCCTTTTGATTCTTAAAACACATCTTGAAAACGAACTTGCACTTGGAAATCAAACGAGAACACGATGATCCATGAAGCACCAAGACAAGAGTTCACACATAAATCCATCAAGCATAGGCTAAGACCAATCCCTGACCCTTGTGTAATTGAAAACCAAATGTCGGAATTCAATAAAACTTGGTGTCCCCGAAGGTATATTACATTTTGGAATTCCAAGTGCACAAGGTCAATAAAAAGGTCTAAAACCTAGTCTAGTTTTCATTCCCGCAAAAATCCTTCAAAAACAGTACTTTTTGTAACTGTGGGTCTGGGTTCAGCATCTCTACCGGTAGAACTTCCGGTTGAAGAGGTTCTACCGGTAGAACTTCCGGTTGAAGCGCTTCTACCGGTAGAGCTTCCGGTTGAAGCGCTTCTATCGGTAGAACTTCCGGTAGAACTGAGGTTTTTCAATTTCTTCAACTCTCTGTCAAAATTTGAGCCGTTTCTACCGGTAGAACTTCTGGTAGAACTAAGGTTCACAGTTTTTCTCAACTCTCTGCCACAATTCTAGCCACTCCTACCGGTAGAACTTCCGGTAGAACTAAGGGTTCACAGTTTGCTCAACTTTCTACCAAAATTCGAGCCACTTCTACCGGTAGAACTTCCGGTAGAACTTTGAAGTTCAATTTTTTCCACACTTCTCTCCCATCTTCACTTCCATATTTTTATCACCTGCACTCCCTAAGCCTACATGCTTTCCAAGGGATGATTTCCACACCAAAATTCATTCACATTTCATTCAAAACATCAAAATCACCAACCCTTATACATTCAAATCATGAATCACTAACTTGTAAGTCTTTCCATAGAAAAATATACTTCCATTCAAGACAAAACTTCTAAATTAAATGAAGAAATTAATAACCATGCTTATCAAGATTAAATAAGCTAGAAGAGGTTAATAACATGAAAGGAAAGACAAGCTTTATGATGAATAACATTTCCAAAAGTAAAATGCCCTAAAACTTGCAATGTACTAGGAAGAACTAAAAGGTTTACTTGCCTCTAACCAAAGTCAAGGAAAGCTTCACAAAATCAACAAGAAGAGGTGTGATGGAACGCGCTCCTGTCGAGGGTGCTACCAGGGTCGGCGGACGTGGGAGTCCGTCGGGTCCGGCCCTTTCGCGCCCGGGGGGCTGAAGCGTGCATCAACATTTCTTTGTGTGGGTGTGCCAGATTTTCTATTTTACTTGGAATTGCAAGTGGTAATCCGGAGATCAACCTTCGCAAGTAAAAAGGAAATCAACTTCTTTCAAGTTTTCCATTGCACAAATATTTAAGAAAAGAGACATTTTCTTGGTTTGCCGTGAAAGGCGATTTTGTTTGACATTTATAGCCGATTTACAATTCTCATCAATAATGAAAGACAAGAGTTGTGATTTTTGTCTCTTTTAGAAAAATACAAACTACAATGAAAAGCAAGAAAAGGAGGATCTAACTTTTCAGGAGATTGTGGGGGACTCGTTCAGATTGACGGTCGCAAGCCATGTGTGGGCTTCGCCATCATCCATGCAGATGAGAACAGTGGATGCTCTTGATTCGCTTGGCCTGGTTATAACTTCAGATTTTTAGAGGACAAAGACCAAGAGGAGGTCCTATGTCCAATAAAAAGCTAAGTAGACGGGCTGAAAAGCCACGTCTAAGCCATTTGGAAGCAGGAGGAGAAGGCGAAGGACCTTGGGGGGAGGGCACCCCCCAAGGGACTTTTGTCACCTTGTAGTGGTGGCCGGTGCAGAACTTCAGCAGAGTTTTTCTCTCTTTTTCTTTCTCTGGATTTTCTGTGTTTGATCCGTCTGGATTCGATTCTCTTCTGGATACGAGCTCTGGATTCTTTCCGATCTCTGGATTTCAATGGAATGCTCTCCTATTTATAGGCTTTTGGTAGCCATTTAGGAGAGCTTTTATGGGCTTTAATTGCTTTAATGGGAGGAGTTACAAGATTTATTTCTTGATTTTGTAACTCCTCTTTCCTTGAATCTAATTGGCCGATGGAGATTAAGGGCTTTTAATCACCTTAATTACCATAATGGGAGGAGTTTCATGGCTTGAATGCCATGACTTAATTGATTTGTAACTCCTGGATGCTTGCTTCTGATTGGGCCGTCCAAAGAAATGAATTAATGACTGCAATAAAGCTAGTCAATTAACTGCATTAAATGGTCGCCGAGCAGTTGAAGAGTCGCGGGCCGCGCCGCGTCTTTTGGGATTCTTTTGGAGATGATCATCGATGGATCTACATGCTGATCGACATCGGATGACTGTGTAATTTCAGACATTGGTAGCTAGCAGCGGGCCGGTGACATCTGTCCTGTCGATTTTTCGATCGGTCGGACAAAAAGAGCACTTTTTAGGTCAACCGGTCGGTGATCTTGGAGCGATCAATGATGATTTTATGCTTTCGACGGCGGATCTGAGATGTCGTCGGATATGAGTCAATTTCAAGCACTAAAAATCACATTTTCAGGAAACCACAGGGGCCAAAGTGCGCGAAACGAGAAAAGGGACGAAAAAACGGGTCACCGGCGAAAAATCCGGTGACCCGGACTTCCATGGTCGCCGGCGACCATGGGCCAGGGTCGCCGGCGACCTTGGGCCAGGGTCGCGGGCTGCGACCCTGGGGGTTTTTCTCCCCTTTTTGGTCCGTTTTGCGGTCTTTTTCGTCGCCGTTTTCTTCTGTATTTTTCCTGAAATTTCTTCTCATTTATTGGCTTGATTTCCCTGTAGAAAACCTGATGAGAATCCTTGCATTTTTAGAGTGCAAAGTTTCCAATTTTCCGGGAAAGCCGAAGACTTTGTCGCGTAGAGCTACTGATTTTCCGCCAGAAGCTGAAACTTGGTCAAACGATGTCGGAATGACCTGAAATTTGAGGGGAAGCCTCCTGAGCAATAAATAAGACCAACGATAGGCTTTTGTTTGAGTTTTGAAGCCGTTTGGGGTCCCGTCGCCAGTAGACTTGATTTTGCCTCGAAGGAGATGCCGCGCGTTGATGTGTGGTCAACCGACGTCCGATTGACTTGAAATTTGACAGGGAACCTATTGGAGTCATTTTGAGATGATCCACAGGCTCTGTCTTGGAAACCATGGTCCCGGGGAGTTCCGCCGCCGGTAGGCTTGATTTTCTTTCGGAGCGTCGAAACCTGGTCAAATGTTGTCGGAATGACCTGAAATTCGACGTGCAGCCTTTTGGAAGCATGTTGAAGCCACTCATGCACTTGGTTTGATGAGCGAAGACTTCGGTGGTTCCCGCCGCCAGGAAGCTTGATTTTGCTGCTCGAGCATTGATGGAGGGTCAAACGTTGTCGGTTTGACTTGAAATTTGGCATGGAGCCCTTTTGAGACATGCTGGAGTCATCCGTAGGCTCTGATCGAAGTTTTGACGTCTTCGATGATGCCGCCGCTGAGAGCGCTAATTTAGCTGTCGGAGAAGCGAAGTTAGGCCAAATGATTCTGAAATGGTCCGAAACTCCTTGTGTACTCCTCCCTTGGCTGTCTTGAAGGATCTTGCAGTTTTTGTTTGATTCTGACAAGATTTGATTTTTTGGAGAAGTTGCATTGCCTATTTATGGCAGGTTGCGACTTCATGCAGCTTTCTTGATGTGGAAGAGGTAAAGTGACATTTTTGGTGTCAACAAATGCCTCCTCGAGGTACAGCGACGAGTTGCTTGACTTTTGTAGTCGATGTGCCTCGAAGAGATTTTTGAAGGAGAGCTTGTGTTTTGACCAAGAGTCTTTGAGCAATCTTTCCTTTGGTAGAGTAGCCTTTGAGCTTCCAGGGGAATTTTATGGTAATGAAAGGAATCAAGTACCATCTCGAGGCAAAGTTTTGAAGATGACATCAGGGATGTGGATTTGGGTTTCTGTTTTTGATCTTGTGACCTAACCAGCTATATATGGCAGGTTAGGGGATCGGTTTGGTTTTGATCTTGTAGACCTAACAGGCTGTATGTGGCAAGTTAGGGGATCAGGATTTGGTTTTTGGCTTTGGTCTTGTGACCTAACAAGCTGTATGTGGCAGGTTAGGGGACCAGGATTTGATTTTTGGTTTTGGTCTTGTGACCTAACAAGCTGTATGTGGCAGGTTAGGGGACTGGAATTTGGTTTTGTGAAATGTGAATTTCAAGATTTTGGCTCAATTTGGTTCATGAGGTTAGATGGTTTGGTTTTTGGAAACTCATGAGACTTGCTTTTTTCTTTTTTTTTTGAATGGTCCCATCAACTCAAAAGAGGCATGGAACCATTTTTGTATGCTCTTGGTAAGAGGGATTTTTCTTTGACTGAAAGCTCTTTTTTTTTTTTTTTTAGTGCCTAGGTGGTCAAACCTGGCTCATATGGGCTAACCCATGGGACCTTAAGCTTTTTAGGATGGCTTAGATCTCATGTGGGGCCATTTTTGTAAAGAATATCTAAAGATATCTCATTTGGATAGAGAATATCTAAAAATATCTTTATGGGAGAGAATCTCTCATATTCCCTTAATTTGGGAGAGAATATCTCAAGGTATTTTTCTTTTTGGGAAAGAATCTCCAATCTCCTATTTTGTTGGAGAGAATCTCTCATTGATTGATTTTGGGAGAAAATCTCTCAAAGTCATCTTTCTTTTTGGGAAAGAATCTTTCTAATTCCTTTTCTTTTGGTAAGGTCACTAATTAGTAGCACTTACCTTTCTTTTTTTTGTTTCCTTCTTTGATTTGCTCTCTTCTATAAAAGCAAGGAGGAGGCTAGATCTCTTGCCCTTATTGCTTTCTTTTGCAACAATCTCAAGAGAGCTCCAAGACCAAGAGTTCTTCTTCTTCAAGGATTTTCAAGCTTTTTCCTTCTTCTTCTCCATCAATGGCTTCAAGTAAGTTTTCTCTCTTTTTCTTTCAAGAAAACTCCATGTAGAGAATAGGATGGTAAAAAAAGAAAGTTTCTCTCTTTTTTTTTTTTTTTTTTCTTTTCTTTCTATTCTTCTTCTCTGTTTTTTTTTTCTTTTTCCACGTGATTTCTGTTTTTTTTCTCGTGCTTCTTTCTTTCTCTTTTTCTTTTTGCACGTTTTCTTTTTTTTTTTTTGTGGGCCGTACGGACAGATCCATACGGATCTGGTCCTAAGGCCACGTGGCCTGATGGGCCACGGCCTGATGGGCCAGCCCCTCTCCTCTTTTTTTTTTCTTCTTTTTTTTTGGCTGTTTTCTTTCTTCTTTTTTTTTTCTTTTTTTTTTCCCCCTTCTTTTTTGAGAAAGTTTCTTTTTTTTTTTTGCTCATCATGATAATGCGTTTTTATGCAAATCTAGATGTTCATGCTGTACTTTTTGTAGATTGAATTTGAGAGCATGATAGCATACCTGAAAATCTTTGCAAATTTGGGAATTTGGAGCTCGCAGCGATGTTGAGCCCTTCTTGATTTTGCGGAGATTTTGAGGTTTCGAAAGTTTGGAGTTTCGGAGCTCGCAGCGATGTTGAGTCCATCTTCAAACTTTCTATTTCTTTCGGGGTATTTCCCTTTTCTTCGGAATTGCCCCGGAAACATTCCAAAATTTCGCCAGATTTTCTTTTAGCGAAATCCTGTTATTTTGATGATGATCTTTTTTTTCTTCTCCAACCTTTGCAGGTGGTTCCTCCAGAACAAACAAGGGTAAAGAGCCTGCTACAAGCGTACCTCGTCGATCCGCCAGATCTTCTAATGTGGCCGTTCAGCAGGCCTGGGAGAAGGTCCAGTTTGTGGAGAAAAACTTGGAAGAATGCGATTCCCTCAATCGTGATGAGATGAGACAGCGATTGATCGCTCTCAAGGATGAGGAGTTCTATAAGATCATGGTAAGCAGTCGTCCCTGGGTTATGGACGATCAGAGTGTTGTGCTCAAGCCTACCTTCTTCTTCGGTGATGCAGTCCCCGACGACTTGACATACCAAAGGAGATGTTTTCAGTTCTCTTACACAGCAGATGGTGAGGAGAAAACTATTTCTACCCGGTCGTCTTTTGATTGGACCATCTCGATCCTGAGCCTTTCTCCCACGTGCCCTAAGAGGGAAGATCCTCCGAGCTGGGTGAAGAGGACCAGTGTGATCAAGACCGGGGTTTTTGTTGGTGGACCTTCCGATTTTACAGAGAAGCCACCTGTCCGTATGGACATGTTGATGCCAGCTAGTGGCTACCAAGGTTTTGATCATCCATCGATCGATTTGAGACCGGTGGGCCTTGGCCTTTTTCGGGGTGACAGCAGCAATTGGGTGAAGCCCTTTCGACTTCGTGGCCATTTCAGTGTTGACTCCGATTGGAAGTCGTGGACTGATCGCGTCCTGCTGATTGGTGGCACCATTTTGAAGGAAGCCGGGATATTTGATGCAGTCCGCGCCTTCAGAGATACCGTGGCTTTTTCCGACGAGGCCTTCATGGCCATGTTGGAATCATTTCTCCCACAAACCAATACCTTCGTTGTAACGAATGGTGAGATTGGTTTTTCCTTGAAGGAGTTGAGCGCCATTACTGGATTGCCCATCCTTGGAAAACTCTACGAGGAGTTCATGCCGATTGATAGCGTGCTTGAGGAGCAGTCAGAGGAGTTCAGGTTCCTATACTTTCAGCTCGTCGCCTTCTATGATTTTTTTAAGGAGAAGGAGGGCTCGAAAGTAAAATCCAGCAGTTGGAAGAGTTATGGCTCTTCATTCTTCAACTTCTTTGACGGCAAAGAATCTTCTGACAGCATGACCCTGGAGGACCGGAAGAAGGCTTCCGCCATGCAAGAAGAGTTGAAAGACTTCTTCGCAGGTACAGATGTAATTTGTTCTGACATTGCACTGCGGAGAGAAATTGCAGTTTACCTCACTTATTGGCTAGGTGAGGCTGTGTTTGCTGGTGGAGATGGGACGCACATCAGGCCGCATTGTATTTTTTCGGCTTGTCAGATGGCGTTTGGAGAGCGGCTTGCTTTGGTGCTTGCTCTTTACTCCTACTTGTGTACCGAATTGCAGGCTGCTGCTTTTTTTGTTCGGCTTGGGCTCCCTATGAATAGGGTATTTTCAGCCCATATCTTTTATTCGTGGTTTGTATACCACTGTCCTGGCTTCCACCAGCTGGGTGCTGCACAGGATGATGATCCTCTGATGATTCGATTGGCTAAGGGAAAAGCCGTATCCGAATCACTTTTGTTTGCCCGCATGAGGATCCGACGGTTCAGGGACGTCGAGATGGGGCAGTCTTCAGTTAAGCTTTCTCCGGAGTTGCGGAAGAAGGCTTTTGATTTTGGTGCCTCCCGAGACTCTACCAGAGCAGGGTCGGGAAGGCATTACTCTTTGACCAATGCAGAGAAGGAGTGGCTTTTCAGCATACGAGTCGGCACGATGGTGTACCGTAGACATCTTTTCGTCGACATCCAGCCATATGTACCTTCTCGCTTTGCACTTCAGTTGGGCTTCTCTCAAGGCGTTGTTGGAGCGCCTTCGAGTATGGTGAAGCGTTTTGGAGGTTTGTAGGATGGCAGAAATGCATGGGCTTTTTATAGTGCTGAAGACACTACTGCCACGATTTCTTATCCTGAGCTGTCGACTTTCCGAACTGCCGGCTTCACGAAGTGGTTCGCGGAGAGCTTTTTGGCATATCGGGGGCTTTCCAAGAAGGAGCTTGATGTAAAGCTGTCTTCGGGGAAAGGTACTGGAAAGTCGGATGGCGTCCGGCGAGAGGAAGTTTGGGCCTTTCTTTCTGGAGAGAAGCACAAGATAGGCTTTCTCGGTGACCAGGGCGTCATTGGTTCTGAAGCTGTTCGGGAAGTACCTGATGAGGCTTTGGAGCAGCTAGAACAGGAGGAAGCTGAGCTCGACGCTTGGATGCATGCGGCACAGAGGCGAGCTTCCGTGGAGTCTACTGGCAAGAGCAGACCATCCAGTGAGGAGTCAAGTGGGAGACCTGACTCTGACAGTGGGGCAGGATCTTCTAGGAAGCGAGCCCACAGAAGTAAGAGGAAGAGGAGTCAGCGTCACATGGGGCGGGACGAAGACTCTCCTGATGTGGAAGTCCTTCTCACTGTCAATGAGGAGGTGCCAGGGGAAGCTGATGACCCTCCGGAGAAGAGGATTCGGGAAGAAGAGACCATCGGTGAAGGTATGATTCTTCCTTTTTCTTTTTCTGCTTCTTTCATGGGGCTTTCCATGTTCTGATTTGTTTTCTCACCCTGCTGCTGCTTTTTTTAGCAGAGGATGAAGACTTGGCGATGCCTGAGGTTCCGACCGATGAGGCGGTGATGGAGCCGGTTATGGCATCTGAAGAAGAACCGAGGGACTCTGGAATGATTCCAGAATCTCCAATTGGTATAACTTCTTTCGCTTTCTCTTTTTTTTTTTGCCTGCGACTTGATTTGCTAACATTTTTCTTGTCAGCTGACTTGCCATAGGATTCCGATGACTTTGAACCATCAATGGACGCAAATGTTGATGATGCTTCTGATGAGTTCATGGAGGAAGAGAGTGTTCCGCCAGTCGTCGAAGAAGGTACTTTGTAGTGATGACCCTGATGATTTTTTTTTAACAGGATCATATTCATACCTTTTTGTGTTTCATTTGCAGGTTTTGAAGTGACAGAAGAGAGTCCATCGCTTTCTTCAGAACCAGAGCAAGGGATGCCAGAGGTCGATCCGGAGGTAGAGACTCCTACAACCAGTTCTGATGCGATAGAGGAGATACCTCGTGCTGAGATTCCTTCTCCAGTGGCTCCAAGTGGAAAGAGTTCTTTTGTTACTCTTTCAATGGGACATGACATGAGCAGCCGATCAACGGAGAAGGGTGAATCTTCATCCAGTTCGTCTCTTCAATTTGCGAAGAAGGTGCTGGCTCGGGTTTTGAGTTCTTGGATCGAGACTCTCTTTTCTAGACACCTGGATGCCGGATTTGGCATGATCCCACATGTACAGGAGATTCTCACTGATACCGAAGAGGTTGGTCTGGATGTCACAGGTGCCAGGGCGATCGTTGATAGGATCATTGCACTGGGTGACAAGTGGTTTGAGACCATGGATTTCCCTGACGACCAATTCTTCAAGGAGATGTTCTTGGACCCTGCTGATAAGGCTAAGTCTGACTTGAATGAGGCTGCACAAAGCAAGAAGCAGCTAGTTCGGGAGAAGAACTTGGAAGAGCTAGCCATCATCGGATTGAGGCATGACCTTAATGTCCTTGATAGGGAAGTTGAGGAGGCCAGGAAACGTCTTGAGCATTTGAAGGCGCAAGTCGCTGCCAAGTGGGCTGCCATAACAGAGGCTCGTGACAGGGAGAGTGCTCTGATTCGCAGGGTTGCAGATGCCGGTCAAGTTCTCGAGAGGAGGACTCTAGAAAACGAACAATGGCAAACTGCTGGAGAGAAGCTTCCCGGTGTAAAAGAAGGGTTACGGCATTCGCCAGCATCTCATGGCAAGTTCCTGAAGAAGCGTGCCTTGGAAACTCTGACGGCTGAGGCCAAAAGTTTGCTTGAGGAGCTGAAGCTTTGGCTGGAGACCATTTTTGGCTGAGCTCCTGATTTTTTTTTTTTGTAGTAGAAACTACTCTTCTTTCTTTTGGTACCACATGTATATATTTTTTTTTGGTACTTTTTTTTTTTTGCAGTGCTTGTGAACACTCTTTTGTTTTTTTTTTTTTTTGTTTTCCCTACGCTCACTTAAATCTTTTTGTGATGAAAGTAATTCCTAAATGGGATTTGATCAAAAGCTTTGTCATTTTGTGAAAATCTTTTGTCAAATGATTGTTTTGGTAGGGGAAACGAATTTGGCATGAAAGCCGGATTTTTGTGGCATTTACAGCCAGTTTGGTGGCATTGATAGCCAATTTGTGGCATTTATAGCCGGTTTGGTGGCATTGATAGCCGGGTTTTTTGAAAGCCAAGTTTTGGTTTGTCGGCGTGAAAGCCAATTTTTTGTGGCATTGATAACCGGTTTGTGGCATTTATAGCCGGTTTTGACATGAGAGTCAGGTTTTTTTTTGTGTGGCATTTATAGCCGATTTGGTGGCATTGATAGCCGGTTTTGGCAAAAGAGCCAGGTTTTTGGTTTTCAAAAATGCAAGTATCGACTAAGAGTCGCCTCCCTGCTGAATGGTCTTGCAAGTATCGATGGAATGTCGCATCCTTGCTCATTCGGTTGCGAGTATCGATGGAATTTCGCCTCCTCGCGGATTTGGGTGCAAGTATCGATGGAATGTCGCATCCTTGCTTTTCAAAAATTTTGTTTTGCGGGTACTGACTTGATGTCGTTTTCCGCTTGATTTTTGAAATTTGCGGTTTTCTCGAACCTTTGGGTTGTGGATATCAACTGATATGTTGCGTCTCCACGGTTTTAGGTTTTTTTCGAACCTTTCTTTTTTTTTAAATTTGGGTTGTGGATATCAACCGATATGTTGCATCTCCACAGTTTTTTTTTGTTTGGGTTTGCAAGTATCGACGAAATGTCGCTTCCCTGCGAGTTTGGAAGTGTTGAACGTAGTTCCTATTCTTCCGATGGGTGCGAGTATCGACTAAGCGTCGCTTCCCCGTGGTTTTTTTTTGAAAAACCATTTTTTTTGTTTAAAGACACGAGGGTCGTAAATTTTGACCTAAAACCATTTGGCGGTAAAAGGCAGGGTGGACTAGGTTGGAAATCCCTGAATTCGGATTTTCATTTCAAACCATGAATTTTGGGTTCAAGGATTGAAAATTTTGGTCAAGTCAGGGAGGGGCTCCTAAACTTGGATTTTTTTTTTGAACAATGAAACGATGAAAGTAAGCATTGTTTTTTGAGTTTCTTTAGAAATTTCGACATTTTGATATGAAGATTCTAAAGGAGTGGGTTTGATGAGCAAGTACCTGAAAATAGGCTTTTGCCATGCAGGCATTGCTCTTACCCAGTTGGGTAAGTCTTCAAGGGTAGTACCACTTTAAGAACTTGTCATTGATGGGCAGCATACACCTGTCGCCTTCCATGTTTAGGAGGGCATATGCGCCGTTGGAGAAGACCTTGTCGATGACGTAAGGTCCCTCCCATTTTGGCTCAAACTTGCCTTTGGACTTGTGAGCGAAGACCATTGGTCTTTTTACCGCAAGAACCAAGTCACCCTTTTTGTAGGCGCGTTGCCTGACCTTTTTGTCAAAAGATCCTGCCATGCGTGCTTGGTAAAGTTCAATGCTTTGTCAAGCTTCGAGCCGTCTCTCGTCGAGATTGTCCAGCTCATGGAGTCGCAATTTGACATTGCTTTCTTGAGTCATGTCATTTTGTAGAGATACCCTCAGAGAAGGAATTTGTACCTCTAGGGGCACGACAGCTTCGCATCCATAGACCAAGGAGAATGGTGTGCTATGGGTTGGTCCTCGAACGGTGGTTCGATAGGCCCACAAGGCTTCAGACATCTTGTCGCTCCAGTCTCTTTTGTGACTAGAGACCATTTTCTTGAGGATTTTGCAGAGTGTCCTGTTGAAGGCTTCTGCTAATCCGTTTGCTGCCGGATTGTATGGAGTCGAAGGACAGCTTTGAATTTTGTATTTGTCGCAGAACCTGTAGAATCGATGATCCCGGAATTGTGGTCTGTTATCATGGACAAATCTTTTAGGTATGCCGAAACGACAAATGATGTTGGTGCGTAGGAATTGAAGGACTGATGAGGTCTTCATTTCGTTGAACGCAAATGCTTCTGACTACTTGGAAAAATAATCCGTTGCGGCGAAGATGAAGCGATGACCTTTGCTTGAAGGGGGAGAAATAGGACCTTTGATGTCCATACCCCAGGCTTCGAAAGGCCACGAGATTGCTGTAGGGTGTAGCCATTCCGGAGGCATGTGAATGTAATCTCCGTGAACTTGGCATAGCTGGCAGCGTTTGGCAAATTGCATTGCATCAGCTACCATGGTAGGCCAATAGTAACCTAACCTTTTTATCTGATCATAGAGCTTAGGACCTGCCTGATGGGCTCCACAAAGACCAGCATGAACTTCTTTAAGTGTTTCTTCGGCCTCTTGTTGTGACAAGTAGCGTAGAAGTACTCCGTTGAAGGATTTCCTGTAGAGGATTTTTGAAGGAATATCCAAATGAAAGTTTGGGGCTCGCCTTTGGATGCTTACCCGTTCTTTTGGATCTTCAGGTAGGATTCCGAACATAGTGTAATCAATGAACGGATCCCTCCAGTCGCCGATTGAAGGTTGAAGGATAGAGATCCGACTTCCAACCACTCGGTGGCATTCAGCAACTGCTTGGTGTGTGTTAGGAGGAGGGAGGATCCTTCTCTCGCACACTGTGATTTGCATGTTTTCCCCTTCCTGGATCGCCATTGATGCGGCAAGTCCGGCCAGGGCATCTGCACGGATGTTTTCACCTCTACGAATGTGGGTGATGTGACAGATGTCCAACTTTTGCAGAAGCGATTGTGCCTTGTTGTAATAAGGCAGCAAATCGGGCTTCCTGACTTCATATATCTGATTCATCTGGTTGACGATCAGTTGAGAGTCTCCAAAGACTTCCAGCATAGTGATACCAGATTCGATGGCGAGTTCCAATCCTAGGATCAGAGCTTGGTATTCAGCTGCATTGTTTGTGCATGGTTCCAGTAGCGAGAAAGCGTGTGGAATCATGTATTTGTCGGGGCTAACAAAGAGGATGCCAACTCCCGAGATCAGCTTTCTTTTTTCATTTGTCCTGGTTGCACCGTCAAAGTACATGTCCCAGGAGGCATTTGGTGAGGAAGTCTCCACGTAGACAGGTTCGTCTGGGAGATCATCTCTGAGTGGAGAATCTTTAGGCAATGGATGCTCTGCGAGAAAGTCTGCTAGAGCTTGGCCTTTGATTGCTTTTTGTGGTACATACCTAATATCAAATTGTGACAAGAGGATGGACCATTTTGCCAGTTGGGCATTGAGAGAACCTGCTTTTGTGACAAGGACCTTTAGGAGGTTGATCCTCGAAACCAGGTAGACTGTATTTGATAGCAGATAGTGACGCAGCTTTTGTACAGCGAACATTACTGCAAGGCATTCTTTTTCGACTGGGGAGTAGCGATGCTCTGCACCTACTAGCATGCGGCTGAGGTAGTATAGAGCAGCTTCTTTTCTTTCATCACTTTCTTGTGCAAGCAGAGCACCCAGAGAATGATCAAGGGCTCTTGTGTACAAGATGAATGGTTTCCCAGTGGTAGGAGCAGCTAACACTGGATGTTTGGTTAGGTATGACTTGATATCTTGAAA
The DNA here is from genome assembly GCA_028538565.1 of Umbellularia californica. NCBI lineage: Eukaryota > Viridiplantae > Streptophyta > Magnoliopsida > Laurales > Lauraceae > Umbellularia > Umbellularia californica. The sequence continues at coordinate 32,103,966 of JAPQWN010000005.1, read as the reverse complement.
TGCGGCTTCACAGTCAGCATCCCAGACAAAGTTTACACCCTTTTTCATCAATCGAGAGAATGGACGACACTTTCCCGAAAGATTGGAGATGAACCATCTGATGTAGGCCAATCTCCCTTAAAGCCCTTTTAGTTCCCTTAAGGTTCTTGGAGGGGGCATTTCTAGAATAGCCTTGACTTTGATGGGGTCAAGTTCTATTCGGGCTTTCCGAACTAGGAATCCAAGGAACTTACCCGACGAGACGCCGAAGAAGCATTTCAGAGGATTCATCCGCAGTTTATGTTTGCGAAGTCGGAGGAAGACTTCTCGAAGATCTTTGAGATGGTCTTCTTTTCTTTTGCTTTTGACGACGAGGTCATCAACGTAACATTCGACCGTCTTGTGTTGCATATCTTGGAATATTTTCATCATAGCCCTCTGATATGTGGCACCAGCATTTTTCAGACCAAATGGCATGACAGTATAGCAATATACGCCAAATGGAGTCCGAAATGATGTGTGTTTTTCATCCTCGGGATGCATCTTTATCTGATTGTAACCAGAGAAGCCATCCATGAATGTCATTCGCTCGAATCCGTAGGTATTGTCAATCATCACCTCCGGTATGGGGAGCGGGAATTCATCTTTAGGGCAAGCGCCATTCAGGTCTCTATAGTCAATACAGACCCTGATCTGCCCAGTTTTCTTTGTCACGGGGACAATGTTGGCCAACCATTCTGGATGTTGTTCCTCACGGATGAAGCCGACGCTTTTGAGCTTTTGAACTTCTTGTTCAATTTTATCCATCACATCTGGACGGAATCTTCTTTGGCCTTGTTTGACAGGCTTGATTTCTTTTTGAAGATTGAGTTTGTGGACTGCTACTTTGGGGTCTAAACCAGGCATTTCAGCGTAGGACCATGCAAAGCAATCAACGAACTCACGTAGAAAAGCGATATACTCGGGTAACTCATCATCCTTTATATTCTTGCTTATGAATACAGGACGTGGGTTATCTGGTGTTCCCAAGTCTATCTTTTCAACAGGATCTTCTGTTAGAAGGTTCGAAGGTGGTTCCTCCACAATATTTTCGGAGGCTTCCAGCTCAACAAAACCTTCTGGGATTCCAAGGGCATTTGTAGACCGAGGGTTTGTTCCTTTCCACGGGTTTTCTTGATTGGTGATCTTCTCAAGGCTTGCTATGAGATGGTCCCAATCGCTTGTTGAAACTGGGTCGAAGTAAGGTACTTCTTTTGGAGACGAGGGCTCTTCTGGTTCAGAATAGCACAAGTCTGTATTATCGGACGATTCCTCTTTATCATCAGAGAAATCGTACCAATTGGATGAGCTTCCTGGATCTTTGTCAGGTAACTCTTTAAAGAGATATCCAGGGAGATCGATGTCTTCGGGGATTTGAGATGTTGAGGCTTGGTCGGTAAAACGACTTTTAAGCTTTTGTGTCAACTGTCTCAAAGGAGTGTCGGGATCATACCCTAACCCATATGAAGACTTTTCTACATGACCGTAGAGTCTCCAATCTTCCAGCTGGCTTTTGGTCAAGGCGGGCCCCAATGGCGTGAGAATACCGCGTCTTTCTCCCAAACTGACTGGGTTTTGAGCGTCATAGCCCATTTTCTTCATAATTGCTTGTGCCACAGGACTATATAGAGATAGTTGAGGCATACCTTCATTTTGGAAAGGTTCCAGCATGGAGTTTGATGAAGAAGCGTCCGATCTATGGAAGAAGATCGGCTTTTTCTTTGGTGATGTTGCCGGGACAACAAAGGAAGCATATGTAGGACCTTCTACGTCAGCAGGTGTCTTCATCGGAGTGAGAACAGGCTGAACTTGTTGAGTGTCAGCTTGGCTTGACGAGGTGTTGTCTTCTGGCTCTGAGTCCGAATCCGTGTCTTGCTTGATAGACACGAAAGAGACAACAAATTTGCCCCCAGGCTTTTGCTTTGCCTTCTTCACTCTGGTTGTGATGACCAAAGGTTTTGAAGATTTGAGGGAGATGACGAAGGGAGGTTGACTGCTCTCTTCGAATTTACAGGAGTGTTTGTTTTCTTCCGGTGATTTTTAAGGAGCCTTGCCTTTATTTTTCTGGAGATTTTCAGCAAAGGGTGCTATTTCCTCTTCTTCTTTTTCTCCTTCATACATCTGGGAGTCTGCGAAGTGGACTTCTTTACCTTTGAAGGGTTTTCTGTCCGCAAAGACACGATGTACCATGCCATCGTCGCCGACGAACTTGATGCATTGATGTAGAGTTGAAGGGACAACACCGTTCTCGTGTATCCAAGGACGTCCGAGAAGGATGTTGTAGCATGAGGGGGTTTTTATTGCATACACAGTGACCTCAGAGATAAGATCACCGATTTGCAATTTGAACCTGATTTTGCCGATAGGCCTTTAAGTACTCCCATCGTATCCAAAGATAGATACGGATGTGTGGCTCAGCTTGTTGGGTGGGATGCCCAACTCTTCAAGAGCCGCAGTGGAGATAAGGTTGAGTGCAGAACCTGGGTCGACCTGAACTCTGTGTATAGGCATTTCCTTGATGTACCCTGTGAAGTACAGGGGTCGGTTGTGCCTTGCTTCGCCAAGTAGGAGGTCGTCCTTTGTGAAGGCGATGGTTGCACTGGCTGCTTTTTGCACCGAGAGGCATTCAATGCATGATCCCTCAGTTTTCTTTTCTCCCTTTGAGGAAGTTTCAGAGTTTTTTACCCGGTAGTCCATTTCAATTTGGAGGACTTGCGGGGCATGTTTGTCGACATCCTCATTCAGTTTTTGTAATTCTGAGATGAGATTATCACGAGTGCATGGAGACATTCGTAATAAATCCAGGATGTGCAGTCGTGCAGGTATGTGTTTGAAGTGCTCGATCAAATCATACTTGAAAGCCTCCTTAGGGCCTGCATGTTCATCATTGTTGCCACTGGGGGCGCTTACAACATCCTTTCCCGAAGGATTTACATAAGTAAAGGAAGATTGGTTGTAATTTTTGTGGTAGTCCCGGCCCGAGCGGGTGCCTCTACCAACTTCGAGAGCTTCTTGAGAAGGGACTTCGCTTGGAAGATTGTCCTCAGGATCAAGAGGCTGTCGTTTCTCATTTACTGAGGATGCGTCTGCAGCAGAATTGCCATCCTCGGTGATTGTGTTGCATGGAGCATTTTCCGGGAGCGAGTCCTGAACAGCATCCAGCAGCTTTTCTTCTTCGTTGACCCATCCATCATCCCAAGTTGGGTTTTCTTCATGATGATGAGTCGGGAAGAGCGTGAGTTCTGAAGTCACAGTCTCAGGGGATGAAGCCTGAGAGGGTGTCATCTCTGTGAAAGTCACGCGAGACGAGGTAGCCCCAGAAGATATGGTGCTAGGTGTCGCCGGTGTGTAAGTGATCTCATCAGATGATGCATCGGAAGAGCTATAATCCCGAATTATCACATTACAGGCAACTCTTAAAGGAGACGTTGTCTGCTCGGAGTCAGACTCATTGTAAGATCCCGACCCGAGTGACTCGATTAGTACTAATTATGTTGCGTGTTAGTGCTAAGCTCGATGAGTGATTTTTGACTAAGCTTGGATTAGTATAGTTCTTGATAGCTTTGGGAAATTATTTTAGTGCCTTTTCGCTTAGTGGGACCCTTTGGGGGTTTCCTTTTTATTAGTCTTGCTAGCTTTTGGAGGTTGCTTGTTTTCCCCTAATTCTTGTCTTGATCCCGTTTTACTCGTCTTGTTAATCCCCACAACTTTCATGTGGATCCCGAACCCGTCTGGAACCCCGAAACCCGATCTTCTTGCTGCGAGGGTAAAACAGTCTTTTTACACGAAATCTGTGCCCAACACTCGATATCCTCGAAACCCGCGAAACATGCACTTTTCCGAAACTAGATATTTCGGTGATCACTTTTCTCTTCTTCGTCGATTTCATTCGAGATCCCGAAATTAGCGATTTCAGCCCAAAGAGCTTTCCTAGTAGTGGAGCCCACACCCATTGCCTTTTAAGGAGAACCCTCTTCTTCCATTTCCTTTTCCAGCACAAGCTTATGAGAACAGCCTAGGGTTTCTTTCTCTCTTTCTTCTTCTTCTTGCTTCCTCACCACCAAAACCCTACCAAATCTCACACCAATCAAGAGATGAACTTCACCCTCTTCTTCCCCATTGCTAGAGCCATGCATTGATACCATTTGTGGAAGGATCTACTCAACTCAAGACCCCCTTTGAGCTCACCTTGTCCATTTGAAGAACTTACAAGTAAGCTCCTTCCCTAATATTTTAGATCCTTGTTCTTCTAGTCTTGGGAGAGCCCTATCTTCATTATTGTGAGTTTCTTCTTCTTGTTCCTTGGTTTGACCCATTTTAGGGTTTGTTTTTGGGGGTTTTTGGTGTAGCTTGATACTTGGCTTGGAAGTGTGGATTAGAGCTTGGATTTCTTGTTTAGAGACCTTGAGGCAAGTGGATGTTTAATTTTAAAAGTGATTTCCATGATCAAATGTTTGTATTTATTGTACCATTTATGATGAGCTTTTATTTGCATTCAATGTGGTTTTAATGTTCTAAAAAGAGGTTGTTGAATCCATTCATTGTCTTGAAACATGATTTCTAGCTTTTGGTTTCGTCTATTGTCTTTAAATCTTGAATTGTAGTTTTGGTTCTTCTTTTGCACAATGCCTAAGTGAATCCTTGTGATGTTGTTTGTCTTCTTCTCTTGGTGAGTGTATGGATGTCAAATGGGGAATGAAAGGAATGGGTTTGGGGAAATGAAAAGCTTGAATCTGAACCCAAGGAAGAAATTCCCGTGACTGGCGGTCAGCTCCGCGGTCAGCTAGCGGCTAACCGCCATGTCCATCGACGGCTAACCGCCACCTAACCGCACGGTTACGGTCACTTTTCCCGAGAGCTGAAGTCTCACGGTCAGCTCCGCGGTCAGCCAGCGGCTAACCGCCTAACCCATCAGCGGCTAACCGCCGACCAACCGGATCATAGCGGTCGCATTTCCAGAGAGCTGCAATTCCACGGTCAGCCTCACGGTCAGCCAACGGTTAACCGCCGCATTCACTGGCGGCTAACCGCCACCTGACCGCAAGGTAACCGAAATTCCCTGAATTCGGTGAATAAAAGAAGGATTGAAGGGAGTTTTCACCCCATTGCTTGTGAACCTTTCTGAGAGCAATGGGCACCACTCACCTGGGATTGTGTTCAAAGCATAGGTGAAGTGTTTGTTGGTAGTACGTTAGAGAGAGGAACTACATCATTGAGATTCATTTAAGCGTTGAGGCTACTATAGTGTATAAGGAACCCGGAATGTCCCCCAAATTCAAAGAGTACCAAGTTTCCTTTATTATACGGACATACGGGATCCCTATTCACTTGGATTAGTTTTAACCCGACATTGTCTTGGCTTTTCAAAGTATACTCGTACCGTTTTGCTAGTTTTGATATACATGACAGACTTGATACGATAGCTGTGCCTTGAGCACCCACGTCTTGCCCGAATATAGTCTTGTACTTGATTTATTTTACACCTGTCTTGATTTCCATGTTTTGACCTGATTTCTAGTGCTTGACTCATAAGCCAAAAACCTTGAGGCAATATTGGGCCAGAGCTTTATAGTGCGAGCCCATGAGCCAAGAAAGAGAACATGCATACGTGTACCAGTTTTATTTACTTACATACAACCTATGAGTCGGCACCACTAAGCTTGGATGCCTTGTTAGTCTGATCCACTGACTGGGTGATCCCCCTCTTGTCTTGCCAACTGCAGTTTGGATCCCGATACCGCAGATTGCTACTGTGGTTCCTGATGCCCGGCTCGCTACCGTGGTCATGTCTAGTATATAGTATATAGTATATGTATTTCGTTGTACCTCCTCACTTCGGTGACTGAGGTCAACGCCTTGACTTGCTTGCTCTATCACTTCGGTGATAGAGGATTTAGCTTTGTGTGGTTGCCATCTTGCTAGTTTCCTGATTTCCTTGGTTACCTTAACTTGTTCTACCTTGCATATATGTTTTTAACTAAATGACGCATTTACTCATGAAAATATTATTTAGACAGGTTTAACTGTTCCCAAGGTAAATGTTTTAGCATTAAATGTTTTTACTTTATCTACCTGCCAGACCGTCGTGTCTGACCCTTTGCTTTGGTACTCAGGTCCCGTTGTTGGTTTCCCCGAGGAGGAGCCAGAGGAGGCGGTCGGAGAACCGCAGCCGCTAGTTGAGTGGCGTGCTGACGATGTTATGTAAACATCGGGCTGTGGAGTTGCGAAACATTTTGGGGAAATTGTTTGGATAGTTTTCTGGTGGTTATTGTTTTGTATATTGGCCTTTGTTGGCCTCTATTTTTGGGAATTGTAATTAACTGATCTTCTGATTAAACTTGAATATGTGCTCTTGGGTTATGCTTTAGGACATTGCTCATTCTGATACTCGTATTCAAATGTAATCAGCCTTGATATTTTGTGAAATGAAATACATGCATGATTTACCATACGCTTCCGCAGTTATACTAAATGGTTATGTGTGTTGGAATATCCTCACCGCGGACACCTGTGGGAAATCACGTGCACGGGTAATGAGTGTTCTTTTGTTAACCCGTGTACGCTTGATTATAAACATACCTTTAATTATTATTATCATTGGCCTCATCACAATTAGTCCCGATCCCGGATTTGGTTCCCCGAACCCGGTCCGGGGTCGCGACACTCATCCTCAGATGTAAGAGGATCGTCTACCCAGCAATTTTCTCCATTTTCAGGAGTTGAGGGAGGAGGTACCTGGTGGGTTTCAGGGACTTCCGGCTCTGGATTGTGAGGAATCTCGTTGACGCGGTCTTGCTCTTGTTCTAGAGCGAGATGCTGCAAGATCCTCGCATATTCTTCAAGATCAGACATGGGAGCCAAATCTTCTTCTTCGCCTGCTCTTTGTGGCTCAACATGGTTGATTTCCACTGGAGTAACGACGGGTGCTGGCTCAACAGCATTTTCTTGTACAGCCTCTTGGTCTTCCTCATCATCAGACCAGGATCCTTGTGGCTGTAAGGGGTTATACCAGATTACTGGCATATGGTGAGTTTCAGGAACCCATTCTTCGTCGGAGAGATACTCTCCTGTTTCAAGAGATTCCTCCCACTCGCCGGTGTAGTTGGGCTCGAATCCATCGTCGGTGTCGTTGGACTCGTATCCATCAATGGAGAATCCAACTACCGAGTTGCAAGAGTATGATGCCCCCTGCATAGCTTCTTTTTTGAATCGAGGTGGCATGAAATCACTGAGAGTGAAGTTTCTTACCGCCTTTGAAGTCTCTGGAAGGGATGTTTCTGTTGCCCCGAGTGAAGTGGTAGAGGAGGCCTCTGCCTTTTCATGGACTTCTTGTTTTGGCTGGGTCTTCTCTTGCCGTTTGAGCCTGAGGAGATGTTTCCTAGCCTGCCTTCGCTGTTGAGCTGTCGGCTTTGTTTTTACGATCTCCCAGTTTTCATCTTCCAGGAGATCGGGATGTACCCATATGGGTTGTCCGTCTGGTGTCGGGTAAGGAACCAACACTTTGGACGTTTGAATTATTTTTATCACCTTGAAGGAAGTAGTGATCTTCTCTCCTGGTGATTTTGGTGTTTGTCCACGTGACACCATGTTGACGGAGGCAGACCCATAGTTTTTGTCAAAGGTGATGACTCCATTTTTCCACATCTCGTTTATCTTCTCTCTCACAACAAAGCATTGATTGAGAGGATGCGAGACCATCTGGTGGTATGGACAGTAGCGAGGATCGTTGGTTTTGCCAACATCGCCCGGTCTTTTGGGTTCAGGCAAGGTGAGCTTGCCGTTTGCCATGAGAGCCCCGAAGATTTCGTCAACATTTTCATCGAACGGGTATTTCATTTCTACTCGCTCTTTGAAGGCATCAGAGAGTTCAGGTCTCTTACCTGCAGCTCTGTTTTCAGCTTTCTTTGGTTGCTGAGGAGCTGACTTGGTTTGCACATTGAGGACCTCTTTTTTCTTTGGTTTAGAGGTTACAATGGCGGTTGGCTCTTTTCTTGATGACTTCTGACTGTTGAGGTCTTTAATCACCATTTCAGCTTCCATAGAAGCTTCCAGGAGTTCTCCCAGGTTTTTTGATTTGTTGCCGATGATCATGGAGCGGATTCTAGCTCTCATGTTGTTTCGGCAGATGTCGACTAGCGACGCTTGTGGCAGTACATCTGAGCATTTGTACGCCATTGCTTTCCACTTGTGAATGAAGTCGTATGTTGACTCATTCTCTCCTTGTTTTAGGCTGCAGAGCTGAGCCATAGTAACAGGATGATCCTCACCTTGGAAGTGGGTCAGGAAGCGTGTCTCCAGCATAGCCCAGTTCTTGATGGAGTTCTCCGGCAGAGTGGAGTACCAATCGAAGGCCGTACCTTTTAGGGTACTTGCAAAGAGGCGAATCTTGAGTGTGTCTTGATCCACGATAGCTCCCGTCAAAATCTTGAAGTGGATGACGTGCTGTCTGGTTGATCCTTTCCCCGTATATGTTTGGAGAGTGGGATGTTTGAATTTTGTGGGGAACGGGACCGAGTCCATCCATAAAGGATATGGTGGCTTGATCCCATGCTCCTTGAGTATATCCTCTTCTTTTGCTTTGGCGAGGATACTGTCTACGTCCTTTTTGGTAAGGGCTCGTGACTCATTTTCTTCACGATTTTCCTCGTTATTGCGATGATTCGGAGGAGGCTCATTGTTCACCTGATTTTGGACAACAAGGAGAAGGTTTTCCATCAGAGTTTCAATCCTCTACTGGCCTTGTTCCAATTGCTGGATGCGTGTGAGCGCATCATCTTGAGGTGGATTCTGAGGTGGTGGCTCAGAATTTGTAACTAGGACGTTCATTCCTCGGGATTCAAACGAAGAAACCGTCCTGGCGACTGAGTTGGGGCTCATTCTTTTTGATGAAGAGCTTGATGAAGGATTACTCTCCCGTCCTTGGCTTGAAGGGGCAGGAGATTCTTCGGGATGTCTTCGTGTCCTGGTGACGCTACGGGTCACCGGACGTCTGACATGGATTTTTTATGCTGACTTTTGGCGTCTTCTGGTTTTTCCAACCATATGGACGGCAGCAACTTGGTCGGGTCTTTCTCTTTCGACCCATTTGTGGGAGACTTGAAGTGTAGGAGGCTGGGTCCGTTGCTTCTCTAGTCTCTTTTGTCGATATGACGCACGGCGGCGTGCTCGACGAGCGATTTGAGCTTCAGTCAGCTCTGGCTGGGCTTTAACAATGAAGGATGTACTCCCTCGGGCGCAGCAGCCAACCTTGTCTTCTTTGTAATTGGGCAAGGACAGGATGCGGACCCGGTCCTTTGCCTGTTGCAGTGAAGCTTTGAACCTTTCGAGTTCGGCCCCTGTAGAGATGAAGGGTCGAACTGAAGGAGTGTAGGCCTTAGCAAGTGCTTGTAGAGGCCTAGTGATGCATGATCTGATTTTGGGCTTGTGGGAGCAAGCCGGTTCATGCTGGGTTGACTTGGGAGTCAAGTTGGAGATGGGTCTCTCCTCTTTCATGTAGGCAAGAGGGTAGAACTGGTTCTCCTTGAGTGGGGCCAGGTATGCTAGCTTGGTGGAGGTTTGAGACCTTCTTTGTTTTGGGGAAGGTCTTGGAGACCAAGTCTTAGGGTAGACCTGGTTGGTTGTTGGTTGAGGTTTCGCGGGGATGCCGCGGGTTTTAGTATTCTTGGGGTTCGCCCTTGGTGTCACAGAAGTGACACATTGAGGGGCGATCTTCTGCTTCTCGGCAGTTGCCTTTGGTGTCACAGTAGTGACACGTTGCGAGGCGACCCTCTGCCTTTTGGCAGGAGCAGTTTCTTCTTCGGGAAGTGGGAATGGTCCCAGTGTCCCGAAGACGATGGTCCGGGGAGTCGAGGTCGACCCGGAGTTCAGAGAGTTGCTGAGGGAGTTGGTGCTTCGGCAACTAGCAGGGCGCTTGTAAGTGCACTCGGTTTGCTTCTGTTGAAGCATGAGCTGGTGCTTGTTTTCATCGAAGGTGATGATCAGTGAAGCTGCCATTGTTAGTTTCAAAATTTCTGAAACAAGACCACATCCATTAGTAATCACAAGAATATGATGATCATAAATGGGGAATTCTATGATTTTGTCTTTTCAAATCGCTCAAGGGACATGACCCAAGCAATATGAAGAAGGCAAAAAGCCATAGAGGGTACAATTGTTCTGGTTGCAAGCATGGTAGGCTCGAAATGAGCGTTCCAATGACTGCTAGAAGCAATTGTATACCTAAATTCGACTTATCGAGAAGCGGAGCTTGCTCGAGATAAGAAGAGTATAAGGTAGGAGTTACAAATGTGCCGGTCACAGATACAGTAGACCCTGAAAGGGCGTACTAGTACCGCTTATGCACAAATGTTGGAGATCGCATCCATGAGATGGGATTCTCTGTTTTGAAAGGTTAGAAATGGATTCGTCAAAGAGAGCAAGTGGCATTCCGATTCAAATACGGGCTCAACGATTTCCGCAAGCGCCAGTACTCAGAAGGAAAGAGACCACAATTTCTCGAATCTGAATCCAAAAGTGACGAGTTTTTGAAGATTTTTTTTTTGAAATGATTTTTTAAATCTTTTTTTTATTTTTTTATTTTTATTTTATTTATATTTTTTTTCTTTAAAATTTTTTTTGAAAATCTTTTTTTTTTATTTTTTATTATTTTTTTTATTTTGATTTTGATTTTTTTTTGTTCAAGATTTTTTTTTTGAAATTTTTTTTTATTTTTGATTTTTTTTAAAATTTTTAAGATTTAAAGACGAGAGAGTACACATAGGCCTCCTAACCCGGTCTTATGAAACCTCAATTGATAGAATTGCCCCTAGGTAAGGGTAGGATTACTTAATGAACCCGTTTGGAGGACCCTTGCCTAGAACAGTCAAGCTGTCTCCACACTCTGGACAAGGCTTTTCTTGAATCAATCGTGATCAAAGAACGCAATTGGTTTAATCTTAGTGGTCTATGTCTTTTTATTTATTTATTTAAATTTTTTTTAGATCCCTGACAGACTCATCGAAGAGAAACGATGGCCCAATCCCCGATCCGAACACGGGCTCAACGATTTCCGCGAGCACACATGCCCAGAAGAGAAAGGATCAAAGTTTCTCAATTTTGAATCCAAAACGAGAAATTTGATTTTTTTTTATTTTTATTTTTTTTTAAAAGAGAAAGAGTGGAAATAAATTCGAAGAATTAGAAATTTCCAAAAAATCCCATCTCGTTTCTTTTTTAGGATGCAAAATCCAACATAGGCTACTAGCTAGAAAGTAGCCAAGGAATCCGGAAAAGAAGTATAAGCATAGAGCAAAAAGTATGATATGCAAATATTTCATTTATGAGCACCGTGTTCTCAAATGAACGACTCCTACCGGGTGTGCCAGCTTGATGGAACGCGCTCTTGCCGAGGGTGCTACCGGGGTCGGCGAACGTGGGAGTCCGTCGGGTCCGGCCCTTTTGCGCCCGGGGGGCTGAAGCGTGCATCAACATTTCTTTGTGTGGGTGTGCCAGATTTTCTATTTTACTTGGAATTGCAAGTGGAAATCCGGAGATCAACCTTCTCAAGTAAAAAGGAAATTAACTTCTTTCAAGTTTTCCATTGCACAAATATTTAAGAAAAGAGACATTTTCTTGGTTTGCCGTGAAAGGCGATTTTGTTTGACATTTATAGCCGATTTATAATTCTCATCAATAATGAAAGACAAGAGTTGTGATTTTTGTCTCTTTTAGAAAAATACAAACTACAATGAAAAGCAAGAAAAGGAGGATCTAACTTTTCAGGAGATTGTGGGGGACTCGTTCAGATTGACGGTCGCAAGCCATGTGTGGGCTTCGCCATCATCCATGCGGATGAGAACAGTGAATGCTCTTGATTCGCTTGGCCTGGCTATAACCTCAGATTTTTAGAGGACAAAGACCAAGAGGAAGTCCTATGTCCAATAAAAAGCTAAGTAGATGGGCTGAAAAGCCACGTCTAAGCCATTTGGAAGCAGGAGGAGAAGGCGAAGGACCTTGGGGGGAGGGCACCCCCCAAGGGACTTTTGTCACCTTGTAGTGGTGGCCGGTGCAGAACTTCAGTAGAGTTTTTCTCTCTTTTTCTTTCTCTGGATTTTCTGTGTTTGATCCGTCTGGATTCGATTCTCTTCTGGATACGAGCTCTGGATTCTTTCCGATCTCTGGATTTCAATGGAATGCTCTCCTATTTATAGGCTTTTGGTAGCCATTTAGGAGAGCTTTTATGGGCTTTAATTGCTTTAAAGGGAGGAGTTACAAGATTTATTTCTTGATTTTGTAACTCCTTTTTCCTTGAATCTGATTGGCCGATGGAGATTAAGGGTTTTTAATCACCTTAATTACCATAATGGGAGGAGTTTCATGGCTTGAATGCCATGACTTAATTGATTTGTAACTCCTGGATGCTTGCTTCTGATTGGGCCGTCCAAAGAAATGAATTAATGACTGCAATAAAGCTAGTCAATTAACCGCATTAAATGGTCGCCGAGCAGTTGAAGAGTCACGGGCCGCGCCGCGTCTTTTGGGATTCTTTTGGAGATGATCACCGATGGATCTACATGCTGATCGACATCAGATGAATGTGTAATTTCAGACATTGATAGCTAGCAGCGGGCCGGTGACATCTGTCCTGTCGATTTTTCGATCGGTCGGACAGAAAGAGCACTTTTTAGGTCAACCGGTCGGCGATCTTGGAGCGATCAATGATATTTTATGCTTTTGACGGCGGATCTGAGATGTCGTCGGATATGAGTCAATTTCAAGCACTAAAAATCACATTTTCAAGAAACCACAGGGGCCAAAGTGCGCGAAACGCGAAAAGGGACGGAAAAATGGGTCACCGGCGAAAAATCCGGTGACCCGGACTTCCATGGTCGCCGGCGACCCTGGGGGGTTTTTCTCCCCTTTTTGGTCCGTTTTGCGGTCTTTTTCGTCGCCGTTTTCTTCTGTATTTTTCCTGACATTTCTTCTCATTTATTGGCTTGATTTCCCTATAGAAAACCTGATGAGAATCCTTGCATTTTTAGAGTGCAAAGTTTCTAATTTTCCGGGAAAGCCGAAGACTTTGTCGCGTAGAGCTGCTGATTTTCCGCCAGAAGCTGAAACTTGGGCCAACGATGTCGGAATGACCTGAAATTTGAGGTGAAGCCTCCTGAGCAATAAATAAGACCAACCATAGGCTTTTGTTTGAGTTTTGAAGCCGTTTGGGGTCCCGTCGCCAGTAGACTTGATTTTGCCGCGAGGGAGATGCCGCGCGTTGATGTGCGGTCAACCGACGTCCGATTGACTTGAAATTTGACAGGGAACCTATTGGAGTCATTTTGAGATGATCCACAGGCTCTGTCTTGGAAACCATGGTCCCGGGGAGCTCCGCCGCCGGTAGGCTTGATTTTCTTTCGGAGCGTCGAAACCTGGTCAAATGTTGTCAGAATGACCTGAAATTCGACGTGCAGCCTTTTGGAAGCATGTTGAAGCCACTCATGCACTTGGTTTGATGAGCGAAGACTTCGGTGGTTCCCCCCGCCGGGAGGCTTGATTTTGCTGCTCGAGCATTGATGGAGGGTCAAACGTTGTCGGTTTGACTTGAAATTTGGCATGGAGCCCTTTTGAGACATGCTGGAGTCATCCGTAGGCTCTGATCGAAGTTTTGACGTCTTCGATGATGTCGCCGCTGAGAGCGCTAATTTAGCTGTCGGAGAAGCGAAGTTAGGCCAAATGATTCTGAAATGGCCCGAAACTCCTTGTGTACTCCTCCCTTGGCTGTCTTGAAGGATCTTGCAGTTTTTGTTTGATTCTGACAAGATTTGATTTTTTGGAGAAGTTGCATTGCCTATTTATGGCAGGTTGCGACTTCATGCAGCTTTCTTGATGTTGAAGAGGTAAAGTGACATTTTTGGTATCAACAAGGTGCTCCACGAAATCTACACAAAGCCCCCCAAAATGGAGCACACAAAAATCATCATTTTGGCCACTACAAGCCCCCATTTCGAAAATGGGTTTGAAATCATGATAACCAAGCTCTAGGTGAGCTAAAGAACATCAAATGGAAAGAATGGAGGAAAACACCAACCTTGAGCTAGCTAAGCAAGAAGAAGAGAGGTTGAAGATGATGAATAGTGGTGAAGGTTGGCTCCAAAAACGTGTCCACACGAAGCTTGAGAAGAGAGGAAGAGAATGGTGGTCTTGGATATGAGATTGGAGCCTTCTTGCTAGATGATGTCTAAGGGAGAAAGACCAAGGAGAAGCTTTCTTCTCTTCTTCACTCTAGGGCAAGCACAGTTGCAGAGATTGGGAAAAAGGGAAAGGAAGAGAAGAATGAGCTTATATAGTGTCTGGAAGTGGGTCCCAAATGCAGAGGAACTTGAAGCGCTTAAAACATGGTCTTGTGGACCCCGGATGGAATCGACGAAGAAGAACAAAAGGATCGTCGAAAAATCTAGTTTCGGAAAAGTATAATTTTGACATAGTTTCACGACTTCGAAAGTGTGCCCAGATTTAGCATGAAAAGATAGATTTACCCTTATTGGGCCAAAACTTGGGTTTTCTGGGCCTCAGATGCATGCAGGTTAAAAATGAAAGCTGTCACGAATAATAAAACCATTCAAGAGAAATAAAAACCACAACCATAACAAAGATCTAGAACAAGAACCCATTCTTACTAGATCTAGAACAAGAACCCATTCTTACTCGTGTACTCAGGGCGTCCCTGAGCGTGTCTGACTCATACTAAACGTCCTCAAAATCCCCAAAGCTGTAATCCAGACTAAGTCTAATCACATTCTAACCCAACTAGTACTAAGACTCACTTAAGACTAAACACTCACTTAATTAGTACTAATCGAGTTGGTCTGGGTCGGGGTCTAACAGAGGTACAGCGACGAGTAGCTTTTTGGAGTCGATGTGCCTCGAAGAGAAACTTGAAGGAGAGTTTCTGACTTGACCAAGAGGCTTGAGCCTTTTTTTTTATGAATAGCCTTCTGAGTTTCCGGGGGAATTTTATGGTAGTGAGAGGGATCACGTACCATCTCAAGGCAAAGTTTTGAAAATGACATAGGGTATTTGGATTTTGGGTTTTTGGATTTTGGTTTTTGACCTTGTGACATAACAAGCTATATGTGGCAGGTAAGGGGGTCGGGGTTTGATTTTTTATTTTGACCTTGTGACCCAACAGGCTGTATGTGGCAGGTTGGAGGGTTAGATTTGGTTTTTTGTTTTTGTTTTGGTTTGGTTTGGATTTTGATTTTGGTTTTGGTCTTCTGACCTAACAAGTTGTATGTGGCGAACTAAGGGACCAAGGTTTGGTTTGTTGTGGAATGTCACTTTCTAGATTTTTGGCTTAATTTGGTTCATGAGGTTGGATGGTATGGTTTTTTGGAAACTCATGAGGCTTTTTTCTTCTCTTTTTTTTTGAATGGTCCCATCAACTCAAAAGAGGCATGGGACATTTTTTTTTTGCTCTTGGTAAGAGGAATATTTTGACTAAAAGCCACTTTTAGTGCCTAGGTGGTCAAACCTGGCTCATATGAGCTAACCCATGGTACCTTAGGCTTTGGAGATGGCCTAGATCTCATATGGTGTCATTTTTGTATAGAATATCTAAAAATATCTCTTTTGTGTAGAGAATATCTAAAAATATTCTTACTTGGAGAGAATCTCTCAAGTTTCCTTATTTTTTGGAGAGATTTTCTCAAAATATCTTTCTTTTGAGAAAGTAGCTAAATTTTAGCACTTACCTCTTTTCTTTTCTCCTTGTTTCCTCTTTTGATTTGCTCTCATCTATAAAAGCGAGAGGGGTTGGATCTCTGGCTCCATTGCTTTCTTTCTTTGCAAGAGTCTCCAAGGGTGCTCCAAGATCAAGAACCGTTTTTTCTTCTCCAAGGATCTCCAAGCTTTTTCTTATTCTTCTCCATGGCTTCAAGTAAGTTTTCTTCCTCTACAAGAAATTCCATTGTAGTAGTAGCTTCTTTCTTTCTTTGCTCTCTTTTTCTTCTTTTCTTCTTTTTTTTTCTTTTCCAAGTACGTTTTTTCCCTTCTTTTTTTTTTCGTGCTTCTTGTTTTTTCTTCTTTTTTTTTACTCACGGTTTTCTTCCCTTTTTTTTACCGTGTTTTTGCTTTTTTTTTTTTTACCGTGTTTCTCTCTTTTTTTTTATTTCCACGGTTTGTTTGTTCTTTTTTGTTCCACCGTGTTTTCCCTTTTTTTCACTGTTTTTGTTTCTTTCTCTTTTTTTTTTTTTGTTTTTTTTCGCACGGTTGGAATTGGTCAAACTTTGGTCAAGGTTTTCCTAACATCTAATGCATGATGATGTTCTTTGATGCATGATTTTTGGTAAATGGACTTGGAAGCATGGTGATGCATACCTGAAAATCCTTTGCAAGTATTGGGATTTGGAGCTCGCAGCGATGTTGAGTTCTTTCTTGGTCTTGCTAGATTTTGAGGAACTTTGCAATCATGATGAGATGAGACAGCGATTGATCACTCTCAAAGATGAGGAATTCTACAAGATCATGGTAAGCAGCCGTCCTTGGGTTACAGACGATCAGAGCATTGTGCTCAAGCCTACCTTCTTCTTTGGTGATACAGTCCCTGACGACTTGACATACCAAAGGAGATGTTTTCAGTTCTCTTACACGGCAAATGGTGAGGAGAGAACTATTTCCACCCGGTCGACTTTTGATCGGACCATCTCGATCTTGAGCCTTTCTCCCACATGCCCTAAGAGGGAAGATCCTCCGAGCTGGGTGAAGAGGACCAGTGTGATCAAGACGGGGGTTTTTGTTGGTGGCCCTTCTGGTTTTGCAGAGAAGTCTCCTGTCCGTATGGACATGTTGATGCCAGCCAGTGGGTACCAAGGTTTTGATCATCCATCGATCGATTTGAGACCGGTGGGCCTTGGCATCTTTCGGGGTGATGGCAGCAATTGAGTGAAGCCTTTTCGACTTCGTGGCCGTTTCAGTGCTGACTCGAGCTAGGAATCATGGACTGATCACACCCTGTAGATTGGCAAGGCCATTCTGCGGGAGGCCAAAATTTTTGATGCGGTTCGCGCTTTTCGGCAAATCGTCGTTTTCTCCGATGAGGTTTTCATGGCCATGCTGGAGTCATTCCTTCCACAAACCAACACCTTCATTGTGACGAATGGTGAGATTGGTTTTTCTTTGAGGGAATTGAGCGCCATCACCGGGTTGACTATCCTCGGCAAACTCTATGAGGAGTTTATACCTGTTGACAACGTCCTTGAGGAGCAGTCTGAGGAGTTTAGTCTTGTATACTTTCAGCTCGTCGCCTTCAATGATTTTTTGAAGGAGAAGGAGGGCTCGAAAGTCAGGTGCAGCAGTTGGAGGAGTTGCATCTCCAACTTTTTTGACAGCGGGGAGTCTTCTGATGGCATGGCCCAGGATGCTAGGGCTAAAGCATCAAGTTTGAAGAAGATTTCCGCCATGCGAGGAGATTTGAGGAAGTTCTTCACAAGCATAGATGCCATTTGTCCTGACATTGCATTGCGGAGAGATCTCGCTGTTTACCTCACTTATTGGCTGGGTGAGGCTATTTTCGCTGGAGGAGATGGAACGCACATCAGGCCGCACTGAATTTTTCCGGCTTGTCAGATGGCGTTTGGAGAGTGGCTGGCTTTGGTACCTGCTATTTACTCCTACTTGTGTACCGAACTGCAGGCTGCTGCTTTCCTGGTTCAGCTTGGGCTCCCTATGAACAGGGTATTTTCAACCCACATCTTCTATTCGTGGTATGTATACCACTGTCCTAGCTTCCATCGGTTGGGAGTTGCACATGACGAATATCCTTTTATGATTCGTTTGGCCAGAGGGACAGCCGTTTCCGAATCGCTTTTGTCTTCCCGTTTGAGGATTCGACGGTTCAGGGACGTCGTGATTGGGCAGTCTTCAGTGAAGCTTTATCCCGGTTTACGGAAGAAGGCTTTTGACTTTGGTGTCTCCCGTGATTCGACTAGGGCAGGGTCGGGAAGACACTATGCTTTGACAAAAGCGGAGAAGAGATGGCTTTTCAACATACGGGTTGGTACGATGGTGTACCGCAGACATCTTTTCGTCGATATCCAACCATATGTCCCTTCGCGTTTTGCATTGCAGCTTGGCTTCTCTTAAGGCATTGTTGGAGAGCCTTCGAGCATGGTGAAGCGTTTTGGAGGTCTGCAGGATGGGAGGAATGCATGCGCTTTTTACAGTGCTGAGGACACTACCGCCATGATTTCCTATCCTGAGCTGCCCATTTTCCGGACTGCTGGCTTCATGAAGTGGTTCGTGGAGAGCTTCTCAGTGTACCGGGGGCTTTCCAAGAAGGAGCTTAATGTCAAGCAGTCTCCTGGGAAGGGTCTTGGCAGATTAGATGGTGTCCATCGGGAGGAAGTTTTAGCCTTCCTTTCTAGAGAGAAGCATAAGATAGGCTTTCTCAACGAGCAGGATATCATCAGATCAGGAGCTGCACAAGGGATTCCTGGTGAGGTGTTGAGACAGCTAGAAGAGAAGGAGGCTGAGATCGATGCTTGGATGCAAGCAGAGCGCACGAAGGCTTCCATGGAGTCTACCGAGAAAAGTAGGCCATCCAGTGAGGACTCTAGCGAGAGGCCTGATGTTGATAGTGGGGCAGGATCGTCGAGCAGATTGACCCGCAGAAGCAAGAGGAAGATAGGACAGCGCCGTAACATGAGACGGCACGATAGTCCTTCTGATCTTGAAGTTCCTCTCACCATTGCTGAGGAGGTGTCTGAGGATGCTGACGAGCCTCCGGAGAAGGGGAGCCGAGAAGAGGAGACAGCTGGTATGATTCTCCTTCTTTCTATTTGTCATTCTTTTCTTTATAAGAGATTTTTGTTTTGATCCGCTGCTTTCTTTCTTTTGGCAGAGGAGATGCCCGAGGTTCCGGCCAATGAGGCGATGACGGATCTAGTCGTGGTATCTGAGGAAGAGCCCAGGGACTCTGGAGTTGTTCCAGAACCTTCACCTGGTATGATTGCTTTGGCTTCTTTTTTTTTTTTTTGTTTGTGTTGTCTTTTGCCAACATGTAGCTTTTGTTTTCTTGTTAGCTGACTTGCTAGAGGATTCTGACGATTTCGAGCCATCCATGGATGCAACTTTTGACGATGCTTCGGATGAGCTCAGAGAGGCAGAAAGTACTCCGTCGGTCGTCGAAGAAGGTATTTTGCAATACTAATCTTGGTATTAATTATTTTTTGACAAGATCATATTCATACATTTTTGTCTTTTCCTTGACAGGTTGTGGAGCAGTAGGAGAAGTCTCTCCGTCTTCCTTAGAGCCAAAACAGGGGATATCTGCAGCCGATCCAGGAGTAGGGGCTTCTTCTACTTTCAACGAGTCAGCTTCTTCGATTGGAAAGAGTTTATTGATTACTCTTCCAATGGAGCATGACATGGGCAGTCGGGTGCCAGAGCATGGCGAATCCTCATCTGCGCCGCACCTTCAGTATGTAAAGAAGGTGTTGAAGACTGTTTTGAGCTCATGGGTTGAGACTCTCTCTTCGGGTTACTTGGAAGCTGGCTTTATCATGATCAAGCATGTACATGACATTCTTGCTGATAGTGAAGAAGTCGGTCTGGACATTGCAAGCGCCAAAGATTTTGTTGATGAAGTCATTGCTTTGGGGAACAAATGGACTGAGACCAAGAGTTTCCCAGATGGTGACTTCTTTGATGAAATGTTTATCAAGCCTTCTAGCAAAGTCAAAGCTGAGCTGACTGAGATCACGAAGACTCGGAAGCAGTTTGTTCGGGAGAGGAACGTTACCGAGTTGACCATCATGGGGCTAAAGCAAGACTTGGACCGCCTTGATAAGGAGGTTGTCAAGGCTAGGCAGCGTCTGGAGCTTTTGGAGGAAGAAGCTGCTGCCAAATGGGCGGCCATTGTGGAGGCTCGTGACGAGGAGGGGACTCTCATTCGCCAGGTTGAGGAAGCTGAAAGCAATTTCCGGAGGAAGACTTAGGAGTATGAGCAATGGTAGGTCCTCTGGAAAGAACTTCCTCGTGCTGCAGATGGGTCGCGGCATTCGGCCGCATTTTATGGGAACTTTTTTAAGAAGCGTGGCCTGAAAACTTTGAAAGCTAAGGCCAAGGATCTGCTTAAGGAGTTGAACCTTTGGTTGAAGACCATGCTCGATTGAGCTCCTGAGTTGTAACAAACTCTTTTTTCTTCTTTCTCTTTTTAGTATCTCCATGTATAAACAATTTTGGTACTATATTTGTTTTTTGTATCCCCTTCTTTTCACTTAAATAATTTTTGATGAAAACAAATTTGAGCAAAAGCTGAATGTTTGTCTGAGAATTTGATCAAAAGTTTGTCATTTTGTGAAAATCTTTTGTCAAAGGGTTGTTTTGGGCATGATAGCCAATTTTTGTGGCGAAAAGCCTGTTTTTTTTTTTTTTTTTTTTTAGAATGGCATGGAAGCCTAATTTTGTGGCGTAAGAGCCAAAATTTGTTTTGCGGCATGGGAGTCAAAATTTTTGAAATAGCATTAGAGCCAAAATTTTTGAGATGGCATGAAAGCCGAATTTTGGAATAGCATAGAAGCTGAATTTTATTTTGTGGCATGGAAGCCAAATTTGTTTGTGGCATGAGAGCCAAAGATTTTTTTTTGTTTATGGCATGAGAGTCAAAATTTGTGGCATGGAAGCCAAAGTTGTTTGTAGCATGGGAGCTGAAATTTTAAGATGGCGTGAAAGCCGAATTTTGTGATGGCATGAAAGCCTGAAATTTTGAATTGGCATGAAAGCCAGGTTTTGTTTGTTTGTGGCATGGAAGCCAAAGTTTTTTTTTTTTTTTTTGAATTGACATAAGAGCCGAAATTTTGAGATAGCATGAAAGCCGATTTTTTGAATTGGCATAAGAGCCAAGTTTTGAGATAGCATGAAAGCCGATTTTTGGAATGGCATAGAAGCCGAGTTTTGTTTTGTTTTTGTTTGTTTTGTTTTGGCATGGGAGCCAAATTTTTTGAAAACCAAGTTTTGTTTTGTTGGCATGAAAGCCGATTTTGGCATTTATAGCCGGAATTTGGCGTTTATAACCGATTTTTTTTGTTTTGGCATTTATAGCCGATTTTGGCGTTTATAGCCAGGCTTTGGCATTTATAGCCGATTTTGGCGTTTATAGCCAGGCTTTGGTTTTCAAAATGCAGGTATCGACTAAATATCACCTCCCTGCTGAATGGTCTTGCAAGTATCGATGGAATGTCACTTCCTTGCTCATTCGGTTTGCGAGTATCGATGGAATGTCACTTCCTCGCGGTCTGGGTTTGCGAGCATCGATGGAATGTTGCTTCCTCGTGGATTGGGGTGCAAGTATCGACTAAGCGTTGCTTCCCTGCTTTTCCCAAAACTTTTGGTTTTGCGGGTACTGACTTGGTGTTGTTTCCCCGCGATTTTGAAATTTGAGGTTTTCTCGAACCATTTGAAATTTGGGTTGTGAATATCAATTGGTATATTGCGTCTCCACGATTTTTGAAATTTGAGGTTTTGCAAGTATCGAATGGGGTTCGTTTCCTTGCGATTTTTGGGTTTTGGAAGTATCGAATGGGGTTCGTATCCTTCCGGTTTTTGGGTTTTTGGAAGTATCGAATGAGGTTCGCATCCTTCTGGTTTTTGGGTTTTGCGAGTATCGACTGAATGTCGCTTCCCTGCAGTTTCTAAAAAACTATTTTTTGTTTAAAGACACGAGGGTCATAAATTTTGACTTAAAACCATTTTGGTTGTAAAAGCCGAGGCGGACTAGGGTGAAAAGTCCTGAGTCCTGGTTTTTGTTTCAAACCGAGAATTTAGGGTTCAAGGATCGAAAATTTTGGTCAAGTCTGGGAAGAGGCTCCTAAACTTGGATTTTTGGATTTTGATTTATTTTTGAACAATGAAACGATGAAAGTAATCATTGTTTTGAGAGAGTTTTTTTTTTTGGAAATTTCAAGATGAAAATTTCAAAAGGGGATGGGTTTGACGAGCAAGTACCTGGAAATAGGCTTTGGCCGTGTAGATATCGCTCTGACCCGTTAAAGGAAGTCTTCAAGGGTAGTATCGCTTCAAGAACTTGCCGTTGATTGGCAGCATACATCTGTCTCCTTCCATGTTTAGAAGAGCGTATGCACCATTGGAGAAGACTTTGGCGATGACAAAGGGTCCCTCCCATTTTGGTTCAAATTTGCCTTTGGAATTGTGGGCAAAGACTATGGGTCTTTTTACTACAAGAACTAAGTCACCCTTTTTGTAGGGGCGTTGCCTGACCTTCTTGTCGAAAGATCCTGCCATGCGTGCTTGGTACAACTCAATGCTTTATAGAGCTTCGAGTCGTCTTTCATCGAGATTATCCAACCCTTGGAGTCGCAATTTGACATTGCTTTCTTGCGTCATATCATTTTACAGAGATACCCTTAAGGAAGGAATTTGTACTTCCAAAGGGACAACAGCTTCGCATAAATAGACCAAGGAGAATGGTGTGCTATGGGTTGGTCCTCGAACGGTGGTTCGATAGGCCGACAAAGCTTCTGGTAGTTTGTCGCCCCAGTCTCTTTTGTCACTAGAGACCATTTTTTTGAGAATTTTATAGAGTGTCTTGTTGAAGGCTTCTGCTAGTCCGTTCGCTGCTGGATTATATGGAGTCGAAGGACAACTTTGGATTTTGTACTTGTCGCAGAATCTGTAGAATCTGTGATCCCAGAATTGTGGTCCGTTATCATGGACGAATCTTTTAGGTATGCCGAAGCGACAAATAATGTTGGTGCGCAAGAACTGAAGGACTGATGAGGTCTTCATTTTGCTGAGCGCAAATGCTTCTGACCACTTGGAGAAATAATCCGTAGCGGTAAAGATGAAGCGATGACCTTTGCTTGATGGGGGAGAGATAGGACCTATGATGTCCATACCCTAGGCTTCGAAAGGCCATGAGATTGCTGTTGGATGTAGCCATTCTGGAGGCATATGGACATAATCTCCATGAATCTGGCATTTTTGGCAGCGCTTAGCAAATTGCATTGCATCAGCTACCATGGTAGGCCAATAATAAACTAGTCTTTTTATCTGGTTGTAGAGCTTAAGACCAACTTGATAGGCTCCACAAAGACCAGTATGTACTTCTTTAAGAGTTTCCTCAGCCTCTTGTTGTGACGAGCAGCGTAGAAGTACTCCGTTGAAGGATTTTCTGTAAAGTGCTTTTGAAGGTATATCCAAATGAAAGTTCGGGGCTCGTCTTTGGATGCTTACCCGCTCTTTTGGATCTTCAGGTAAGACTCTGAACATGATGTAATCAATGAACGGATCTCTCCAGTCGCCGATCGGAGGTTTGAGGATAGACATCCGACTTCCAACCACTTGGTGGCATTCA
Organism: Umbellularia californica; assembly: GCA_028538565.1. Taxonomy (NCBI): domain Eukaryota; kingdom Viridiplantae; phylum Streptophyta; class Magnoliopsida; order Laurales; family Lauraceae; genus Umbellularia; species Umbellularia californica. The sequence continues at coordinate 32,080,604 of JAPQWN010000005.1, read as the reverse complement.
GCAACTGCTTGTGTGTGTTAAGAGGAGGGAGAATCCTTCTTTGACACACTGTGATTTGCATGTTTTCCCCTTCTTAGATTGCCATGGATGCGGCGAGTCCAGGCAGGGCATCTGCACGGATGTTTTCACCTCTAAGGATGTGGGTGATGTGACAGATGTTGAATTTTTGTCGAAGCGACTACGCCTTGTTCTAGTAAGGTAGCAAATCGGGCTTCCTAACCTCAAATTTCTAATTCATCTGGTTGACGATCAATTGAGAATCTCCAAAAGCTTCCAACATGGTGATGCCGGATTCGAGTGCGAGTTCCAATCCTATAATCAGGGCTTGGTACTCAGCTGCATTGTTTGAACATGGTTCCAGTAGCGAGAAGGCGTGTGGAATCATGTATTTGTCGGGACTGACGAAGAGGATGTCAATTCCCGATATTTGCTTTCCTTTTTCATTTGTCCTGGTTGCGCCGTCAAAGTACATGTCCCAGGAGGCATTTGATAAAGAAGTCTCCACATTGTAGACAAACTCGTCTGGGAGATCATCCCTGAGTGGAGAATCTTTAGGCAATGGATGCTCTGCGAGGAAGTCTGCTAGAGCTTGGCCTTTGATTGCTTTTTGTGGTACATACCTAATATCAAATTGTGATAGAAGGATGGACCATTTTGCCAGTCGGGCATTGAGAGAACTCGCTTTTGTGACAATGACCTTTAAGAGGTTGATCCTCGAAATCAGGTAGACTATATTGGACAGCAGGTAGTGACGTAGCTTTTGTACGGCAAACATCACTGCAAGGCATTCATTTTCGACTGGGGAGTAGCGATGCTCTGCACCTACCAACATGCCACTAAGGTAATATAGAGCAGCTTCTTTTCCGTCGTCATTTTCTTGTGCGAGTAGAGCACCCAAAGAGTGGTCGAGAGCTCTTGTGTACAAGATAAATGGTTTCCCAGTTGTGGGGGCAGCCAGCACTGGAGGTCTGGTGAGGTATGTTTTGATGTCTTGAAATGTATTTTCACATTCAGCATCCCAGACAAAGTCCACGCCTTTCTTCATCAAGCGAGAGAATGGACGGCACTTCCCTGATAAATTGGAGATGAACCGTCGAATGCATGCCAATCTTCCTTAAAGCCCTTTTAATTCTCTTAGGGTTCTTGGAGATGGCATTTCCAGGATAGCCTTGACTTTAGTGGGGCCAAGTTCTATTCCATCTTTCCCTACTATGAATCCGAGGAACTTACCCGATGAGACACCGAAGAAGCATTTTAGTGGATTCATCCGTAATTTGTGTTTGCGAAGTCCGAGGAAGACTTCTCAAAGATCGTCGAGATGGTCTTCTTTTTTTTTGTTTTTGATGGCAAGGTCGTCAACATAGCATTCGACCGTCTTGTGTTACATATCTTGGAATATTTTTATCATAGCCCTCTGATATGTTGCACCTACATTTTTCAGACCAAATGGCATGACAGTGTAGCAATACACGCCAAACGGAGTCCGAAATGACGTATGCCTTTCATCTTCAGGATGCATCTTTATCTGATTGTAGCCAGAGAATCCATCCATGAATGTCATTTGCTCGAATCCACAGGTGTTGTCAATCATCACTTCTGGTATGGGGAGTGGGAATTCATCTTTAGGACATGCATTATTCAGGTCTCTGTAGTCGATATAGACCTTTATCTATCCATTTTTCTTTGTCACAGGGACGATATTGGCCAACCATTCAGGATGTTGTTCCTCGTGGATGAAGCCAATGTTTTTAAGTTTCTGAACTTCTTGTTCAATTTTGTCCATCACGTCGGGACGGAATCTTCTTTGGCCTTGTTTGACAGGCTTGATTTCTTTTTGCAAGTTGAGCTTGTGGACTGCTACTTTGGGATCTAAGCAAGGCATTTCAGCATAAGACCATGCAAAGCAATCAACGAAGTCACGAAGAAAAGAGATATACTCGGGTAACTCATCATCCTTTATATTCTTGCTTATGAATACAGGACGTGGGTTATCAGGTGTTCCCAAGTCTATCTTTTGAACTGGATCTTCTGTCGGAAGGTTTGAAGGTGGTTCCTCCACAATATTTTCGGAGGCTTCCAACTCAACAAGACCTTTTGGAGTGCCAGAGGCATTTTCAGACTGCGGCTCTGTTTCTGTCCAACTAGCTTCTTGATCGGTGTCCTTCTCAAGACTTGGAATGAGATGGTCCCAATCCTTTGCTGGAACTGAGTCGAAGCAAGATACTTCTTTTGGAGATGATGGTTCTTCTGGGTCAGAAAACCGTGCGTCTGTGTCATCGGACAATTCCTCTTTATTATCAGAGAAATTATACCAATTGGAGGAGCTTTCTGGATCCTTGACGAGTGACTCCTCAAAAAGATATCCAGGGAGATCAATGTCTTCATGGACATGAGATGTTGAGGCTTGGTCGATAAAACGACTTTGCAGCCATGGTGTCAACTGTCTCATAGGAGGGGTAGGATTATACCCCAATCCATATGAAGACTTGCCTTTATGAAGGTGGATTTTCCAATCTTCTGGTTGACTTTTGGTCAGAGTGGGTTCCAATGGTATGAGAATACCACGGCCACCTCCCAAACCAGTCGGATTTTGAGCATGGTAGCCCATTTTCTTTATGATAGCTTGTGCCATCGGACTATACAGGGATAGTTGAGGCATACCTTCATTTTGGAAAGGTTCAAGCAGAGAGTTTAGTGGAGATGCTCCCGATCTATGGAAGAAGATTGCTTTTTCTTCTAGCGAAGTTGCCGCGATAACAAAGGAAGCAGACGTAGGGTCTTCTATGTCAACAAGTGTCTCCAATGGAATGAGAGCGGGCTGATCTCGCTAAGCATCATCCTGGCTTGATGCTGTGTGATCTTCTGGCTCTGACTCCGAGTCTGTGTCATGCATAATAGACACAAAGGAGACAGTGAACTTGCCCCCAACCTTTTGTTTTGTCTTCTTTGCTTCGGTAGTGATTACCAAAGGCTTTGGAGATTTGAAGGAGACAACAAAGGGAGCTTGACTGCTTACTTCGAGTTTGGTGGAAGGTTTGTTTACCTCTGATGATTGCTGAGGAGCCTTGCCTTTATCTTTCTGGAGATTATCTGTAAAATGAATTGTTTCTTCATCCTGTTCTTCTTTTCCATCTTTATACATCCGAGCATCTGCAAAATGGACATCCTTGCCTTTGAAGGGCTTTTTGTCTGCAAACACTCGATGTATCAAGCCATCGTTGCCAACGAACTTGATGCACTGATGTAGAGTTGAAGGAATGACACCATTCTCATGTATCCATTGGCGTCCAATGAGATATTGTAGCATGAAGGGGTCCTTATTGCATACACGGTGACTTCGGAAATAAGATCACCGATTTGCAATTTGAACTTGATTTTACCGATAGGCATTTGAGCACTCCCGTTATATCCGAAGATGGATACGGACGTGTGACTCAGCTTGCTAGGTGGGATGCCCAGCTCTTCGAGTGCCGAAGTAGAAATGAGGTTGAGTGCAGAACTTGGATCGATCTGAACTCTGTGTGTTGGCATTTCTTTGACGTACCCCGTAAAGTACAAGGGTCGGTTGTGCTTTGTCTCGCCTAGCAGGAGGTCATCCTTGTCGAAGGCAATTATTGCACTTGCTGCTTTTTGTACCGAGAGTCATTCATTGCTTGATCCCTCAGTTCTCTTCTTTTCTCCCTTTGAGGGAGTATTTGATTTTTTGACCCTATAGTCCATTTCAATTTGTAGGACTTGTGGGGTATGCTTGTCGACATCCGCATTCAGCCTTTGTAATTCTGAAATGAGACTATCACGAGTTTGTGGAGACATTCGTAATAAGTCAAGGATGTGCAGACGTGCATATATGTGTTTGAAGTGGTCAATCAAGTCGTACTTGAAAGCCTCCTTCGGGCCTGCATTTTCATTGTTATTGCCACTTGGGGCGCTTACAACTTGCTTTCCCGAAGGATTTACATAAGAAGAAGAGGGTTGGTTGTAGTTTTTGTGGTAATCCCGGCCAAAACGGGTACCTCTACCAACTTCAAGAGTTTCTAGAGAAGGGTCTTCTTTTGGAAGATCACTCTTAGGATCAAGGGGTCGATCCTTGTCATTTGCTGAAGACGTCTCTGTAGCAACATTGGCGTCTTCAGTGATGGTGTTGCACTGAGCAATTTCCGGGAACAAGTCCTGAACAGCATCCGGCAACCTTTCTTTATTAGCCCAGATATCGTCTATGAGATCAGGTATCTGAGACCAATCAACTGGGTTTTCATTGAAGAGGATTTCATTGGCATGACTTTCTTTAAGATGATCAACCGGGAGGGGCCTGAGTTCCGATGTCACAGCTTCAGGAGACGAGGGCTGAGAAGATGATATCTCAGTGGAAGTCACCTGAGAGATGTAGGTCCGGAGGATACACTACCGGTTGGGGAGTACGTGTCTTCGGAAGCTTCAGAGGCACTATCGTCCTGAGCTATCGTATTGCAGGTTATCCTGACAGGAGATGCCCCCAGTGTAGACTGTTGGGAATTGGACTCATCCTCGGATGTAAGAGGATCATCGATCCAACTGTTTTCTCCATTTTCAGGAGTTGAGGGAGAAAGTTCCCGTTGATTATCAGGGGCTTCTGGTTCTGGATCATGACGAAGATCATTGATGCGATCCTGCCCCTGCTCTATGGCAATATGTTGCAAGATTCTTGCATATTCTTCAAGATTAGGCATAGGAGCCAAATCTTCTTCGTCATCTGCTCCTTGTGGTTCACCATTATTGGATTCCACTGAAGCATTGGCTGGTGCTGGATCGACAATATTTTCTTGAATAGCGTCCTGGTCTTCTTCATCATCAGACCTAGATCCTTGTGGCTGTAATGGGTTATACCAGATTACTGGCATAAGATGAGACTCGAGAATCCATTCCTCGTCGGAGAGGTATTCTGCCTTTTAAAGGGATTCTTCCCATTCATCGATATCACTGGCAGTATCACTGGACTCGTATCCATCCATGGAGAATCCAACTACCGAATTGTAGGAGTATGATGCCCCCTCCGCAGTTTCATTTTTGTATTGAGGTGGCATAAAATCATCAAGGGTGAATTTTCTTACCGCCTTTGAAGTTTTGGGAAGGGATTCTTCCGTCGCCCCTAGTGAAGCAGTGGAAGAGATTTCTGCCTTTTCAAGGACTTCTTATTTTGGTTGAGACTTCTGCTGCTGTTTGAGCTTACGGAGTTATCTCTTAGCTTGCCTTCGCTGTTGAGCGGTCGGCTTTGTGTTGATGATTTCCCAATTTTCATCATCTAAGACATCGGGATGCACCCATATAGGTTGTCCATCTGGTATTGGATAGGGGACCAACTCTTGGGATGCTTGAGCCATTTTAATCACCTTGAATGAAGTAGTGATCTTCTTCTTCGGTGACTTTGAAGCTTGCCCACATGACACCATGTTGACAGAAGCGGAGCTGTAGTTTTTGTCAAAGGTTATGACTCCGTTTTTCCACATCTCATTGATCTTTTCTCTCACAACGAAGCATTGATTGAGAGGATGTGAGATCATCTGGTGGTATGGACAGTATCGGGGATTGTTGGTTTTGCCAACATCCCCCGGTCTTTTGGGCTCTGGGAAAGTGAGTTTGCCATTTCCTAAGAGAGCCTCAATGTTTCTTCAACAACTTCATCGAACGGATATTTCTTTTCCACACGTTCTTTGAAGGCATCGGAGAGTTCAGGCCTTTTACCCGTAGCTTTTTTTTCAGCTTTCTTTGGCTGCTGAGGAGCTGATTTAGTTTGCACATTGAGAACCTCCTTTTTCTTTGATTTTGAGATTGTAATGGTAGTCGGCTCTTTTCTTGATGACTTCTGACTGTTGAGGTCTTTCATCACCGTTTCAGCTTCCATAGAAGCTTCCAGGAGTTCTCCCAGGTTTTTTGATTTGTTGCCGATGATCATGGAGCGTATTCTGGCTCTCATGTTGTTACGGCAGATGTCGACTAGCGACGCTTGTGGCAGTACATCTGAGCATTTGTACGCCATTGCCTTCCACTTGTGAATGAAGTCATATGTTCACTCATTCTCTCCCTGTTTTAGGCTGCAGAGCTAAGCCATAGTAACAGGATGGTCCTCACCTTGGAAGTGGGTCAGGAAGCGTGTCTCCAGCATAGCCCAGTTCTGGATGGAGTTCTCCGGTAGAGTGGAGTATCAATCAAAGGCTGTACTTTTTAGGGTACTTACAAAGAGGCGAATCTTGAGGGCATCTTGATCCGCAATAGCTCCTGTTAGGATCTTAAAGTGGATGACATGCTGTCTGGCCGAACCTTTCCCCGTATATGTTTGGAGAGTAGGTTGTTTGAATTTTGCAGGGAACGGAACCGAGTCCATCCATAGAGGGTAGGGTGGCTTGATCCCATGCTCCTTCAATGTATCCTCTTCTTTTGCTTTTGCGAGGATATCGTCAACGTCCTTTTTGGTAAGGGCGCGTGACTCATTGTTTTCTGCATTGCCCTCATCATCTTGATGATTTGGAAGGGTTTCATTGTTGGGCGGTGGACGCTGTAAAGTGAGAAGAAGGTTTTCCATCAAAGCTTCAATTCTCTATTGCCCTTGCTCCAACTAATGGATGCGTGCAGTTACATCATCCTGTGAATTATGTGGTGGAGGCTGCTCAAAATTTGTAGCCAAGACGTTCATCCCTCGGGATTTGAACGAAGAAATCGTCCTGGTGACTGAGCTGGGGCTCATTCTTCTGGATGAAGAATCCGAGGAGTGATTCCTCCGGTCTTCTTGGCTTTAAGGAGTGGAGGATTCTTCCAGATGTGCTCGTGTCCGGGAGACGCTGTGAGTCACCGGACGTCTAACACGGATTTTGGTCGCTGACTTTTGGCGTTTTCTGGTTTTGCCAACCATATGGACAGCAACGAATTGGTAGGGTCTTTCTTTTTCGACCCATTTGTTAGAGACATGGAGAGTAAAATGCTAGGTTCTTTGCTTCTCAAGTCTCTTTTGTCGATATGCCGCGCGGCGATGCATACGACGAAAAATTTGTGCTTCAGTCAGTTCTGGTTGGGCTCTGGCAATGAAGGATGTAGTCCCCTGTACGTAGCAGCCAAGCTTCTCTTCTTTGAAGCTGGGCAAGGATAGAATCTGAACGCGGTCCTTTGCCTGTCGCAGTGAAGCTTTGAATTTTGCGAGCTCAGCCCGTCTTGAGATGAAGGGTCGACTGGCAGGAGTGTAGGCTTCAGCATGTTTTTACGGAGGCCTAACGATGCGGGATTTGATTTTGGGCTTATAGGAGATGTTGGAAGTAGGTGGGCCTCGTGGATAGATTTTAAAAACTTTTGACCCACTTGACTCAGGGATCAAGTATCCATAAGGCTAAAAACCCAATCCAGGATGCATAACCCTCAATCTTATGATCATGTACAGTAAGAAAAAACTATCTAAAAGATAGAACCGAAGCAAACAAGTATCCATAAAATCTACAACATGCAACGAAGCAGATTATACCTTAGGAGCTCGGTTGTGCTCTAATGGAGAAGTTGCGTCTTTATTTGATGATGAAACTCTTTCACTTATCAAATAGGAATCTCCAGGACCTTTTGATCTTCCATGCTATGACCCGTATGAGATTCTCTTTTCTCAAGAAGATGGGTGGGATCTCCAAGAAAAAACTCTCAAGGAAACTAGAAGAGAACTAGAAGAGGGAAGAAGAGGAGACAAAGCATGTGCAACTCTTGCACAAAAGGGCATGGGCATGAATCCCTAGGAAGGAATTTGCATGGACGTCCAACACCTCTTATGTCCTCTATTTATTGCTAAAAGCAAGATTCTCTTCTTTGTTATCTAATTGAAATAGAAGTCTTACTTCTCTAACAATTAGTAACTCTCTTCTTTCTAAAATAGAAGTCTCACTTCCATTATAATTAGTAACTTACTATTACCACTATTAGAAGTCTCACTTCTAATAGAAATAGTAACTTTCTATTTCCTTTTAGAGTTCTACTATAATTAGTATCTATCTAATAACTTGGGCTAGTGTGGGGACTACTAGGGATTCCTTAGAAAGCTAGCTCCAACTGGGACACCGCGACCCCACATCTCATGTGCAATCCGGGTCCGCAGTTAATTGCAAATAACACCACTATATAAATGCAATTGCACTCCAATCTTAGGAATAAATTACAATGAAGACCCTAAACTTCCCAATTATCACAAGTAGACCCCTCTATCAATATCCATGGATCAATTGGAATAAATCTGTCTCTTCCAATCTTAGTTCCACATCTTATTATCCTTGAGCCCCAATTAATCACTACGATCATCAGTACCATCCAATTAAGTCTTAATCGAGATGGGTGCACACTTACTAATGACAAATCCATTAATTGGCACAAAGGGATAATAGAGATAGATTCCATCTTGATTATTCAATATTCCCACAGTCCTACTACCACATACCCAAGACACCGAGGTGTTGACCTATAGTTGGCCTCACTCATTGGCGACTCAAAGTAAATGAATAGATAGAAACTTGAGTTCAACAATGTCTCAGGATTGAGAGCCTATTGCTAGGGAATTATGAGAGCATACCTTATTATTGCGACGGAATTCCATAAGGTGCTTCTCATGGTCCTTCAATACATCCAATGTACCAGCACTATGATCCAGAATCTTACATTCTGATGATCAAGACAAATCACACTATCTCATAGTGATCAAAGTGCTGCAACCTTATCAGATGAGATGCCCAGTCTCATCACTGGTTGTGAAGCTATTTAAGTATAAGATTTGTGATATATATCTCCAGTGTGTCGATCTCATCCATACACATATATTACATCTAATATACTAATGGGACCCGGTTCAACTCATGAACCATTATGTCATATGTAATGGTCATGTGCATAAAGTAATAAAATAACATTCATCTCATGAAAGTAAAGCATGATTTTTATTGATAAATAAAGAAATTAATCAATTCATCACATCCACTGATGGATTGAGTCCATACAATCTAACAGGAGCAAGCCGGCTCATGCTGATTTTGTTTGTTCTTTGGGCGGAGGATAGGTTTCTCCTCTTTCATGTAAGAGAGATGGTAGAACCGGTTCTCCTTGAGAGGGGCCAGGTACGCTGGCTTTGCAGATGTTCGGGACCTCCTTTGTTTTGGTGAAGGTCTCGAGGACCAGGTTTTGGGGCAAACCTGGTTTCTTGTGGGCTGAGGATTCGTGGGAGCGCCACGAGCTTCAGGCTTCTTTGTATTCGCCCTTGGTGCCATGTTAGTGACACTTTGCGGAGCGATTTTCTGCTTCTTGGCAGGTACAGTTTCTTCTGCGGGGAGTGGGAATGGTCCCAGTGACCCGAAGACGATGGTCTGGGGAGTTGAGGTTGACCCGGTGTTTTGAGAGTTGTCGAGGGAGATGATGCTTCGGCAACTGGCAGGGCGCTTATGCCTGTTTTGCTTGTCTTGAAGCATAAGTTGGTACTTGTTCTCATCGAAAGTGATGGTCAATGAAACTGCCATTGTTAGTTTTGGAAAACTTCTGAAACAAGACCAGATCCATTAGTAATCACAAGAATATGGTGATCATAAATGGAGAACAACTATGGTTTTGTCTTTTCAAATCACTTGAGGAGACATGGCTCAGCCCAAGCAAGATGAAGAAGGCAAAAAGTCATAGAGGATACAATTGTTCTAAAATGCAAGTATGGTAGGCTCAGGGTGAGCGTACCAGTGACTGCTAGAAGCAATTGTAGACCTTAATTCAAATTACTGAGAAGCAAGGCTCACTCGAGGTAAAATGATATAAGGTTGTAGATACAAATGTGTCGGTCGCGAATACAGTAGACCCGAAAAGGCGTACTAGCACCGCTAGGCACAAATGTTGCAAATCGTATCCTTGGGAAGGACACGAGATGGGATTTTTTTTGAAAGGTCAAATTTGGGTTAATAAAGGAGAGCAAATGGTATTCCAATCCGAACAAGGGCTCAAACATTTCTGCGAGCGCTAAATCCGAAAGGGAAAGAACCAGAATTTCTCGAATGTAAGCCCAAACGTGACGAAAGTTTTTTTTTGTTTTGAAAGGTCAAGATTGAATTCATCAAAGAGAGCAAATGGTGTTCCAATCCGAATCACAACTCAACATTTCTACGAGCTTTAAATCAGAAAGGGAAAGGACCAAGATTTCCCAATTCTAAACTCGAAAGTGACGTAAGCTTTTTTTTTTTTTTTTTTGAAGATTTAAGATAGAATTTATCAGAGACAGCAAATGGTGTTCCAATCCGAACCACAACTCAACATTTCTACGAGCGTTAAATCCGAAAGGGAAAGAACCAAAATTTCTCAATTTTGAACTCAAAAAGTGAAGAATTTTTTTTAAGGTGCACATAGGTTTCCAATTCGATATTATGAAACTTCAGTAGATAGATCAGCCCTCAAGTAAGGGTAGGATTACTTAATGAACCCATTTGAAGGACCCTTGCCTCGAACAGTCTAGTTGTATCCACACTCTAGACAAGGCTTTTCTAAAATCCACTTTAGTCAAAGAGCGCAATTGGTGCAACTTTAGTATTTTTTTTTGAAAGATTTCTAATGAACTCATCAAAGAGAACAAGTGGTGTTCCAATCCGAACCACAACTCAACATTTCTGCGAGCGTTAAATCCGAAAGGGAAAAACCAAAGTTTTTTTGAATTTGTATTCAAAAGAGAGAAGACTGATTTTATTTTTTTTTGAGTTTGAAATTATATTTTTTTTTTTTGAAATCCCAATTGGACTCATCAAAGAGAAAAGATGGCCTAATCCCCGATATGAACAATAATTGCAAACATTTCTGTGAGCTATCAAGTTCGAAGAGGAGAGGATCAAAGTTTCTCAAAGTTGAATCTTAAGAAAGAGAGATCATTTTTTTTTTTGAAAGAAATTGAAATGAAGTTTTTTTTTTTTTGAAAACCCCTATCGGACTCATCAAAGAGAAAAGATGGCCCAATCTCCGATACGAACAATAGTTGCAAACAATTCTGTGAGCTATCAAATTCGAAGAAGAGAGGATCAAAATTTCTTAAAGTTGAATCTTAAGAAAAGAAATCAGATTTTTTTTTGAAATGAGAAAGAATAACTAAAATCCCATCTCATGTTTTTGTTTTCTTTTTAGATGCAAGATGCAACATAGGCCACAAACTAGAAAGGAGCCAAGGGATCAAAGCATCAAGTTCTCAAGTGAATGGATCCCACAAGGTATGTGAACTTGATGGACCCTCGGATTTCCGTCCTCTCCTTCCGCCCCACGGGCTGCCTGGGTATCGGCGGAGGAGGGAAAACGAGGGTATCAACTTTTTGTACGGGTAGGCTAGATTTACTATTCTACTTGGAATTTGGAATGGTGATGATCTGGAGATTCACCTTCACAAGTAGAAAGGAAATCGATCATTCTTTCTAACTTTTCAAATTGCATAAATATTTAAGAAAAGAGATAAGTTTGTTTTTAAGAATGCCGTAAGAGGCGTTTTTTTTTGTTTGTTTGCCGTGAAAGGCGATTTTAGAAAACTTATCAAATATAAAAGACAAGAATTGTGATTTCTTTTTGTCTCTTTAAACAAATACAAATTACAATAGAAAAGAAAGAAAAGGACTCTAACTTCTTAGGAGATTGTGGGGACACGTTCAGATCGACGGTCGCAAGTCATGTATGGACTTCACCATCGTCCTTCAAATGAGAACGCTTGATGCTTTGATTTTTCGGCTTGGCTCCAACCTCAGTTTTTTAAAGGACAAGGACCAAGAGGAGGTCTTATATCTAATAAAAAACCGAGTAAATGGGCTGAAAAGCCGCATTTAGGCCATGTTATAGAAGGAGGGAACCTTGGGGGGGTGGCCCTCCAAGGGACTTTGATCACCTTGTAGTGGTTCTGGCGGCAGAGCAGCAGGACTTCATCAAGTTTTCTTCGGAGGAATGCAAGTGTGCAGACCAGTGGAAAGTTGAAAAAAAGATCAAAGGTTGCAAAGTTGTTTTTCTCTTTGGAATGAACCTCCTTTTATAGGCTTTTGGTAGCCGTGAGGTGGTTTATGGGCATTGATGGCAATGATGAGAGAAATGATGGTATTGATGAGAGGAGTTACAAGTTTTATTTCTTGATTTTGTAACTCCTTTTTCTTGGCTTGTGATAGGCTGATGAAGGATAATGGGCATTTAATCGCCTTTAATCTTCATGATGATGGGAGTTTCATGGATTTAATGCCATGATTGCTTGAATTTGTAACTCCCAAATGCTTGAATCTGATTGGGCCGTCCAAGATAATGAGTTAATGACCGCATTAAGTTATCATAAACGGGTCAATTAACGACATTAAGTGGTCGCCAGGGCATGTGAAGAGTCGCGGGCCGCGCCGCATCTTTTGAGATTCTTCTTGTGATCATCACAGGTGGATCCACAGATTGTTTGATGTCGGATTGCGATGCAATTTCAAACATTGATTGATGTTGGTGGGCCGGTGACATCTATCTTGTCGATTTCACGATCGGTCGAACAGAAAGTGTACTTTCTTGGTCAGCCGGTTGGCGATCTTGGAGCGATCAGTGATGATTTCATGCTCTTGACATCGGATCTGAGATGTCGATGAAGATCCATGGTTGTCAAGCATCAAAATTTGGATTTTCAGAAAATCACAGAGGCAGGAACACTCGAAATGCGATAAGGATCGGAAACCGGGCCATTTGGCGAGAAATCCGGCCACCCGATTTGTAGGGTTGCCGGCGACCATGCACCCAGGCCCAAGGTCGCCGGCGACCATAGGGCTTTGGCCCTTTTGGTCGCCGAGCTTCATTTTCGGCCGTTTTTCCTTCTTTTTTGTTCCTTTTTTGTTCTGTATTTTTCTTGACATTTTTCCTCAATTATTGACTTGATTTTCTTAGAGAAAACTTGACGAGAACCCACGCAAAACCGGAGCACAAAGTTCCCCATTTTTCGGGAAAGCCGAAGACTTTGTAGCCGATTTTCCGTCAAGAGTCGAAATTAGGTCAAACGATGTCGGAATGACCTGAAAATTGAGGTGAAACTTTTTGAGCAATGGATAAGACCAACCATGGGCTTTTATTTGAGTTTTGAAACCGTTTGGGGTCCTATTGATGCTTGACTTGATTTTACTGCAGGGAAAATGCCGAGCTTTGATATGTGGTCAAACGATGTCCGATTGACCTGAAATTTGACAGGCAGCCTATTAGAGTCATGTAGAGACGATCCATTAGCTCAACTTTGGATGTCATGGTCCCAGGGTGCTCCGCCGCCGGTAAGCTTGATTTTCTTTCAGAGCGTCGAAACATGGTCAAACGTTGTCGAAATGACCTGAAATTCGACGTGCAGCCCTTTGGAAGCATATTGAAGTCACTCATGTGCTTTGTTTGATGAGTGATGGCTTCGGTGGTTCTCGCCGCCGAGAGGCTTGGTTTTGCTACTCGAGCGTTGATGGAGGGTCAAATGTTGTCGGTTTGACTTGAAATTTGGCATGGAGCCCTTTGGAAGTATTTTGGAACCATCCGTAGGCTCTGATCGAAGTTTTGGTGTCTTCGATGATGTCACCTCCAGGAGTGCTTGTTTAGCTGTCGGAGAAATGAAGTTAGGCCAAACGATGTCGGAATGGCCCGAAACTTCAAGTGTACCCCTCTTTTGGCTGTCTTTAAAGATCTTGCAGTTTCTGTCTGATTCTGACAAGATCGAATTAGATGCATGAAGTAGCTTTGCCTATTTTGTAGCAGGATGCAGTTTCATGTGGCTTATTGATGTTGAGGAGATATAGTGACTTTTTTGGTGTCAACAGGCCTCCTCCTCCTCCTCTAGTTGTTTCAAGACCTCACCAGGTACCTCTTGTATAGTTCCTGATCTGATGACTTCCTATTCATCGAGAAAGGCTATCTTATGGTTCTCTCCAGAAAGGAAAGCCAAAAATTCCTCTCATCGGACACCATCTGATCTGCAAGACCCTTCCGACGAGATTGCTTTACATCAGGCTCCTTCTTGGAAAGCCATTGGTTCACTGAAAAACTCTCCACTAACCACTTCGTCAAGCTAGCTGATGGACCCTCAATGTCCGTCCTCTCCTTCCGCCCCGGAGGCTGCCGGGTTTCGGCGGAGGAGGAAATGCGGGTATCAACATTTTTGTACGGGTATGCTAGATTTTCTATTCTACTTGGAATTTTGAATGGTGATGATCCAGAGATTCACCTTCACAAGTAGAAAGGAAATCAATCCTTCTTTCTAACTTTTCAAATTGCATAAATATTTAAGAAAAGAGACAATTTTTGTTTTGAATGCCGTAAGAGGCGATTTTTGTTTGTTTGCCGTGAAAGGAGATTTGGTGTCGTGAAAGGCGATTTACAAATCTCATCAAAATGAAAGACAAGAATTGTGACTTTTTTGTCTCTTTAAAAAATACAAATTACAATAAAAAAGAAAGAAAATGAATCTAACTTCTCAGGAGATTGTGGGGACACGTTCAGATCGACGGTCGCAAGCCATGTATGGACTTCTCCATCGTCCTTCAAATGAGAACGCTTGATGCTTCGATTCTTCGGCTTGGCTCCAACCTCAGTTTTTTAGAGCATAAAGACCAAGGGGAGGTCCTATATCCAATGAAAAACCGAGTAAACAAGCTGAAAAGCCGTGTTTACGCCGTGTTGTAGAAGAAGAGGACCTTGGGGGGGGTGGCCCCCCCAAGGGACTTTGATCACCTTGTAGTGTTTCTTGCAGCAGAGCAGCAGGACTTCGTCGGAATTTCTCTGGGATTTTCCAGACTCCGGATGGGTTGGTGTGGATATGTAAAAATGCAAGGATTCAAAGTTTCAAGTCCATGCCTCTCTCTTGGAATGGACCTCCTTTTATAGGCTTTTGGTAGCCATGGGGTGGTTTATGGGCATTGATGGCCATGATGAGAGAATTGATGGCATTGATGCTTCATGATGGGAGGAGTTACAAGTTTTTATTTCTTGATTTTGTAACTCCTTTTTCTTGGTTTGTGATTGGCCGATGGAGAATGATGGGCATATAATCGCTTTTAATCTCCATGATGACGGGAGTTTCATGGTTTTAATGCCATGATTGCTTGGACTTGTAACTCCCATATGCTTGAATCTGATTGGGCCGTCTAAAATAATGAGTTAATGACCGCATTAAGTTGTCATAAAACGGGTCAATTAACGACATTAATGGTCGCCGGAGCATGTGAAGAGTCGCGGGCCGCGCCACGTCTTCTGGAATTCTTCTTGTGATCATCGCAGGTGGATCCACACATTGTTTGATGTCGGATTGCGATGCAATTTCAAACATTGATTGATGTTGGTGGGCCGGTGACATCTGTCTTGTCAATTTCTCAATCGGTCGGACAGAAAGTGTACTTTCTTGGTCAGCCGGTTGGCGATCTTGGAGCGATCAGTGATGATTTCATGCTCTTGACGACAGATCCGAGATGTTGGCGAAGATCAGTCATTTTCAAGCATCAAGAATTGGATTTTCGAAAAATCAAAGAGGCAGGAACTCCTGAAATGCTAAAAGGATCAGAAATCGGGCCATCCGGCGAAAAATCCGGCGACCCGGATTTCCAGGGTCGCCGGCGACCTTGGGCCAAGGTCACCGGCGACCATGGGGCTTTGGCCCCTTTGGTCGCCAAGTGTCTTTCTCGGCCGTTTTTTCTTCTTTTTCGTTCCTTTTTTCTTTTGTATTTTTCTTGACATTTTTCCTCAATTATTGACTTGATTTTCTTGGAGAAAAATTGACGAGAAGTCGCACAAAACCGGAGCACAAAGTTTCCCATTTTTCGGGAAAGCCGAAGTCTTTGTTGCTGATTTTCCGTTAAGAGTCGACACTAGGTCAAACGATGTCGGAATGACCTAAAAATTGAGGTGAAGCTTCCTGAGCAGTGGATAGGAGCAACCATGGGCTTTTATTTGAGTTTTGAAGCCGTTTGGGTCCCGTCGATGCTTGACTTGATTTTATTGCGAGGAAGATGTCGAGCTTTGATATGCGGTCAACCGATGTCTGATTGACCCGAAACTTGACAAGGAGCCTATTGGAGTCATGTAGAGATGATCCATTAGCTCCGATTTGGATGTCATGGTCCCGGAGTGCTCCGCCGCAGGTAGGCTTGATTTTCTTTCGGAGCATCGAAGTCTGGTTAAACGTTGTCGGAATGACCTGAAATTCAATGTGCAGCCCTTTGGAAGCATGTTGAAGCCACTCATATACTTTGTTTGATGAATGATGGCCTCGGTGGTTCTCGCCGCCGAGAGGCTTGATTTTGTTGTTCAATCGTTGATGGAGGGTCAAACGTTGTCGGTTTGACTTGAAATTTGGCATAGAGCCCTTTGGAGGTATTTTAGAACCATCCGTAGGCTTTGATCGAAGTTTTGATGTCTTCGACATTGTCGCCGCCGGGAGCGCCTATTTGGCTGTCGGAAGAGTGAAGTTAGGCCAAATGATGTCAGAATAGCACGAAACTTCATGTGTACCCCTCTTTTGGCTGTCTTGAAGGATCTTGCAGTTTTTGTTTGATTATGACAAGATCTGATGTTTGAAGTAGCTTTGCCTGTTTGTAGCAGGATGCAGCTTCATGTGGCTTCTTGCTGTTGAGGAGGTATAGTGATTTTTTTGGTGTCAACACTAGCAGTCCGGAAAGTGGGCAACTCAGGATAGGAAATCATGGCAGTAGTGTCCTCTGCACTGTAAAAAGCCCATGCATTTGTCCCATCCTGGAAACCTCCAAAACGCTTCACCATGCTCGAAGGCGCTCCAACAATGCCTTGAGAGAAGCCCAGCTGCAGCATAAAACGCGAGGGGGCATTTGGCTGGATGTTGACAAAAAGATGTCTATGGTATACCATCGTACTGACACGTATGTTGAAAAGCCACGTTTTTTCTACGTTTGTCAAAGAATAGTGTCTTCCTGACCCTGCCCTGGTGGAATCACGGGAGACACCAAAGGCAAAAACCTTCTTCTGCAAATCTGGAGAAAGCTTTACTGAAGTTGCCCAATCTCGACGTCCTTGAACCGTTGGATCCTCAAACAAGTAGACAAAAGAGATTCGGAAACGGCTGTCCCTCTAGCCAATTGAATCATAAAAGGGTCATCATCCTGTGTAACTCCTAATTGATGGAAGCCGGGACAGTGGTATACATACCACGAATAGAAAATATGGGCTGAAAATACCCTGGTCATAGGGAGCCCAAGCCGAACCGAAAAAGCAGCAGCCTGCAGTTTGGTACACAAATAGGAGTAAAGAGCAGGCACCAAAGCCAGCCGCTCTCTGAATGCCATCTAACAAGCCGAAAAAAACACAATGTGGCTTGATGTGCGTTCCATCACCTCCAGCAAAAACAACCTCACCCAGCCAATAGGTAAGGTAAACAACGAGATCCCTCCACAGTGCGATGTCAGAATAAATGGCGTCTGTGCTTGCGAAGAATTCCTTCAAATCTTCTCGAATGACGGAGATCTTCTTCGTACCTGGGTTTTTAAGCCTAGCATCCTGGGCCATACTATCAGAAGACTCTCCGTTGTCAAAAAAGTTGGAGCTACAAGTCTTCCAACTGCTGCACTTGACTTTCGAGCCCTCCGTCTCCTTCAAAAAATTATAGAAGGCGACAAGCTGAAAGTACAAAATCCTAAACTCGCCAGACTGCTCTTCAAGGACGTTGTCAATAGGCATGAACTCCTCATAGAGTTTCCCGAGGATAGGTAACCCGGTGATGGCACTCAATTCCTTCAAAGAAAAACCAATCTCACAGTTCGTAACAATGAAGGTGTTGGTTTGTGGAAGGAAAGACTCCAGCATCGCCATGAACACCTCATCGGAGAAAACCACAGTTTGCCGAAAAGCGCGAACTGCGTCAAAAATCTCGGCCTCCCTCAGAATGGCCCCACCAACCTTCAGGGTGTAATTAGTCCATGATTCCCAGCTTGAGTCAGCACTGAAAAGGCCATGAAGTCCAAAATGCTTCACCCAACTACTGTCGTCACCCCGAAAAATGCCAAGGCCCACTGGTCTCAAATGATTGACGGATGATCAGAACCTTGGTAGCCACTGGCTGGCATCAACATGTCCATATGGACAAGCGACTTCTCTGCATATCCGGAAGGGCCACCAACAAAAACCCCGGTCTTGATCACATTAGTCCTTTTCACCCAGCTTGGAGGATCTTCCCTCTTAGGGCATGCGGAAGAAAGACTCATGATCGAGATGGTTTGATCGAAGGTCAACCGAGTGGAAATAGCTTTCTCATCACCATCTGCCGTGTAAGAGAATTGAAAACATCTTCTTTGATATGTCAAGTCGTCAGGGACTGTATCACCGAAGAAGAAGGTAGGCTTGGGCACAATGCTCTGATCATCCATGACCCAAGGACGACTGCTTACCATAATCTTATAGAATTCCTCATCCTTGAGAGCAATCAATCGTTGTCTCATCTCATCACGGTTGAGGGAGTCGCACTCTTCTAAGTTCTTCTCAACAAACTGGACCTTCTCCCAGGCCTGCTGAACGGCCACATTAGAAGATCTGGCAGACCGGCGAAGTTCGTTAGTAACAGGCCCCTTACCCTTGTTCGTTCTGGAGGAACTACCTGCAAAAGGATGATAAAAAAAAAAAACCAATCATCAAAGTGAAAGAATTTTGCTAAAAAAATTCTAGCGAAATTTTGACATGGTTCCGGGACAATTCCGAAGAAAAGGGTCACCCCAAAAAAGATAAGAAGCTTAAAGATGAGCTAAACATCACTACGAGCTCATAGTCAATGGAGGATCTCAAAGAAGACTCAAACTCAAACATCGTTGCGAGATCAAGCCAGTCTTGTCAAATCTCCACAAGAATAGGAAAGGGCTCAACATTACTGCGATCTTCGAATCCCAAAACTTACAAAAAAGGTTTCCAGGTATGCACAATCATATCATTCTCCCAATCCAAACTACAAAAATCATGCAGAAAAATTTCTTGTCATGCATTAGATGTTAGGAAACCTTGACCAATTCCAACCCAACTTGGTCAAAATCAATCAAACTCTGTCCAAGTCAAAATTCATGTTGACTTGACCTAGAAATCCTAGCCTTTTTGATTGATGCATAAAAAAAATGCATGAACATCTTGAATTGCATAAACTACATTATCATGATGAGCAAAAAAAAAAAGTGTGTGTGTGTGTATTGGGGGGGGTGGGTTGTGGGGGGGTGGAACCCCTCCAAAAACAAAGAAAAGGGCTGGCCTCCAAAAAAAAAAGAAAAGGGCTGGCCCACAGGGTGTGGCTGTACGGCCAAATCCATACGGATCTGTCTGTGAAAAAAAAAAGTGAAAAAAAGAGAAGAAGCACGACAATAAAAAAGAAAGAAAAAACGTGCTAAACAAAAAAAAAAGATAGAGAAAGAAAAAGAAATAAAGAAATAAAAAAAAAAGAAGAGAAAAGAAAGAAGAAATTTTGTTTACCATCCTACTTCTACAATGGAGTTTCTTGAAAAAGGAAACTTACTTGAAGCCATTGATGGAGAAGAAGAAGAAGAAAAAACTTGAAGATCCTTGAAGAATTAGAGGAGTTCTTGATCTTAAAGCGCTCTTGAAGACTCTTGCAAAAAGAAAACAATGAAGCAAAGATCCAATCTCCCCTTGTTTTTATAGAGGAGAGCAAACCAAAAGAGGAAACAAGGAGAAAAGAAAGAAGGTAAGTGCTAAAAATTAGCAACTTTCCCAAAAGAAAGGAGATTTGAGATATTCTCTCCCAAAGAAAGATACTTTCAGAAAATCTCTCCCAAAAACATGGAAACCTGAGAGATTCTCTCCAAGTAAGGATATTTTTAGATATTCTCTACCCACAAGAGATATTTTTAGATATTCTCTACCCATAAGAGATATTTTTAGATATTCTCTACAAAATGACACCACATGAGATCTAGGCTATCTCTAAAAGCTTAAGATGTCATGGGTTAGCCCACATGAATCAGGTTTGACCACCTAGGCACTAAAAGGGGCTTCGTATAAAAAATCCCTTTTACCAAGAGCATACAAAATGGTTCCGTGCCTCTTTCGAGTTGATTGGACCATACAAAAAAAAGAAAAAAGAAAAATAAAAGAAGAAAAAATATGCGAAAAAAGAAAGCCTCATGAGTTTTCAAAAAACCAAACCATCCAACCTCATGAACCAAATTAAGCCAAATCTTGAAATTGACATTCCACAAAAAACCAAACCCTGGTCCCGAGGCTTGCCACATATAGCTTGTTAGGTCACAAGGCCAAAACAAAAAAAAAAAAAACCAAATCCTGACCCCCTAGCTCACTACATACAGCTTGTTAGGTCACAAGGTCAAAACCAAATCTGACCCCCCAACTTTCCACATACAGCTTGTTGGGTCACAAGGTCAAAATCAAAAGTCAAATCCAGACCCCCTAACCTGCCACATACAGCTTGTTACGTCACAAGGTCAAAAAAAAAAAAAAAAAAAAAACCCTTCTTGACCGCCTAATGTGCCACATAAAGTCTTTAGGGCTCACAAGGTCAACAGGAAAAACCAAAAACCTAAATCCCCCATGTCATTTTCAAAACTTTTCCTTGAGATGGTACGTGATCCCTCTCACCACCATAAAATCCCCTTCGAAACTCAAAAGGCTATTCAAAAAAAAATCTCAAGACTCTTGGTCAAGTCGGAAGCTCTCTTTCAAATTTCTCTTCGAGGTACATTGACTCCCAAAGCTATGCAACTCGTCGCTGTACCTTGAGGGGGCATTTGTTGACACCAAAAAAGTTACTTTGCCTCCTCAACATCAAGAAGCCACATGAAGCTGCATCCTACTACAAACAGGCAATGCTACTTCAAGCATCATATCTTCTCAGAATCAAACAAAAACTGTAAGATCCTTCAAAACAACCAAAAGAGGGGTACACATGAAGTTTTGGGCCATTTCAACATTATTTGGCCTAACTTCACTCCTCCAACAGCTGAGCAGGCGCTCCCGGCGACGGTGAAGCCAAAGACCCTAACACACAAAACAGAGCACACAGCTGGCCTTCAAATCCCACTAGGAGGCTCTACATCAAGTTTCAGGCCTTTTAAACATCATTTGGCCTAACTTCACTCCTCCGACAGCTAAACAGGCGCTCCCAGCTGCGACAGTGTCGAAGACGTCAAAACTTCGATCCGAGCCCACGGATGGTCCCAAAATACCTCCAAAAGGCTCCGTCTCAAATTTCAAGTCAAACCGACAACGTTTGACCCTCCATCAACCCTCGAGCAGTAAAATCAAGCCTCTCGGTGGTGAGAACCACTGAGTCTATCAGTCATCAAACAGAGCACATGGGTGGCTTCAGCATGCTTCCAAAGGGCTACATGTCAAATTTCAGGTCATTCAGATGACGTTTGACCCGACTTTGATGCTCCAAAACAAAATCCATGACATCCAAATCAGAGCTAATGGATCGTCTCAAAATGACTCCAATAGGCTCCTTATCAAATTTCAGTTCAATTGGGCATCGGTTGACCACACATCAAAGCACGCATCTCCCTCGCTGCAAAACCAAGTCTACTGGCGACGGGATCCCACACGGTCTCAAAACTTAAACAAACGCCCATGGTTGGTCTTATCTACTGCTCAGCAGACTTCACCTCAAATTTCAGGTCATTCCGACATCGTTTGACCAAATTTTGACTCTTGATGGAAAATCGGCAACAAAGTCTGCAACTTTCCTGAAAAATCGGAAACTTTGCTCTTTGATATGCAAGGCTTCTCATCAAAGTTTTCTGCAGGATATCAGGCCAAAATATGTACAAAAATTTTAGAAAAAATATCGAAGAAGAAAAGAATCGAAAAGTAGGAGAAACGGCCGACAGACGACGACCAAAAGGGGAAAATCCCCAGGGTCGCCGGCGACCCTAGAAATTCGGGTCGCCAGATTTCGTCAGGAAGGCCCGTTTTCTAACCTTTTTCACGTTTCGGGAATTCCAACTCCTGTGGTTTTCCGAAAATCTGATTCTTGACGCTTGAAATCGATTGATCTTTGTCAACATTTCAGATCCGCCGTCAAAAGTATGAAATCATCATTGATCAATCCAAGATCGCCAACAGCTAACCAAGAAAGTACACTTTCTGTCCGACTTAGAAAGTGACTATTTCTATTTGAAGTGAGACTTCTAATAGCGGTAATAGTAGGTTGCTAACTGTTGTGAAAGTAAGACTTCTATAATAATTAGAAAGGAGAAAGTTACTAATTCTTAATGGAAGTAGGACTTCTATTTTAATTAGAAAGAGGAGTTTGCATAGGGCTATAAATAGGGGAACCAAACCCCTTGGATACCAACCCTTAGAATTGTGGATACCAACCCCGGCTCCAAAAGTATAATCTACTTCCTTGTATGTTGTGGATTTATTCTGGTTGCATGGTGATGCTATTTGCTATCTTAGATATAGTGTTTTACTGATCTTGATTATGAGTTTGAGGTTCTTGGATCCTGGATTGGGTTTTATGGCCTTATGGGTACTTGATACTTGAGTCAAGTGGGTCAAAAAGTTTTGAAAACCTATCCACGAGGCCCACCTACTTCCAACAATTGGTATCAGAGCCATTCCTCATCTCTAATCATGTTAGATCAGTTGTCTAGATCTAATCTTTGCATGAGATGCGAAGATGATAGACCTAGGGCTATGTAAGGATCAGTTTTGGTATTTTTCTGCATATATTATGTTTTCTGAATGCACAAGAAGGGACAAGTTCGGGCAAAATCGCGGCTTTCTGTAAAAACCCTGAGTTGGGTTCTGGACTTTTACCGGCGACCACAATACGCCTTTACTGGCGGCCACAATACGCCTTTACCGGCGGCTAGACTTATATCGGCGGCCACAATATGCCTTTACCGGTGGCTAGACTTTTATCGGCGGCCATGACTTTTACCAGCGGCCAGAACACCTTTACCCGTGGCTAGACTTTTACTGGTGGCCCCGGCCCCAGTATAGGTAGGCTTCTTTGTTTTTTTTTTTTTTTTTTTTGTGTGTGGCTATCCGGGTTTGTTCATCATGAGATGATGGATGGTGGCCTCCTAACCCTAATCCCTATTGTGTATATGATAATAACATTGCAGGTTCATGTCCTCTCCATATGGCCCACAAGACTTTTACTTTCCTTTTATGGTTATTGGTTTATTTAAGACTAATTTAAAGGGCATCATGGTTTCCTTGGTTTCCCGTGAGAAGGAAAGGCATGATGAGTTTCCCTATAGCCCTTTTATTTCCATGTTTAGATTACCATGTTAGTCTCATTTTCGAGACATAAGATATTATGTAATTTTTTTCTAAATTTGTAAATTCTGGTGATGCCTGAGACAAAGATGGAAAGTGAAGTTGGACTACTAATCAAAGAGTTTGAAGATTACCAAAAGCATTTTGGAGATGCCCAAAGAGTTTGAGGAATCCCAAAGTTTTGAAAAGTCTAGAAGTTCAAGAAGTCTATTCCGCTTGGGCCATGTGGAGGAGAGGACTAGTTTCTAATTTTAGCACTTTCTATTTGTGGATGAATGCTTGTTTTAGAAAGTTTCCAAATCTGATCCAAACATAGAAATTTCCAAAATTGGTTAAATCAAATTAATTTTTGGAAAGAGTTCTAATCAGTGTTGGTGGACCCATGAGATGGATCCATTTGTAACACTAATCTTAGAAACTAGACTTTCTTTAAAATAACTTGACTCGGAACCAATCATTGGTCATATCATGAGATGATTTGATGTCTATATATGTGGGCCCATATATCTATAAGGAAATCCTCAATTCTAAAATATTAAGTGAGAGCGGGGCATTTATATTTAGAAATCCCCATGGTTTTCCACCATAGGTCCATTGTAAGGAAAGTATTAGCCTCGTGCCATCTTGAGAATGGTCGTTCCCCATGGAGGGCTTTTATTTGTCTAGTTACTAGATATGGATCTCCTATGGATACTGTTGGTGAGACGGGGTGGGGGTCCACTTCCCAAGGAGGAGCTGCTCGCAATGGTTGTCATGCAATGTTAGTTGGTGGGTCACACTTAACTAAAATAATGATGTAGTATCCCCAAGGATTTGCCTCATGTATTTTAGAAACCGAAGCTAATCAAAAGTCATACATTATTTGGTATGAGATACCTAGATAATAATGAATTATGGGGATGATGGACAGTTAGTCTTAATCCAAATTTTGACCAACTTTGATCCGCACCAATGTATGTGGTATATGCACTCCCCAAGGAGGCATACCCCAAGGGATTGAGATTTTGATGTATTTTGAATTTAGTGGTTATGAGGATTCCCACATAAATTTGCTAGAATACTAAACCCTTATGTCATTTATATTCTTTAATTGACTGTATGGTTATGTGCTAAGTTTTTTAAAGCATGAATTCGAATACTTTCAATCCACTTGCAGCCATCCCTAACCAGAAAAGTTGGTGGGATCCAACTGTTGACTGGAAACGGAACCTGGATATTGTTCTGACCGCTTCAGGATATATATATGTCCTTACCAAACTCCCCCCTTGATGAGCCAGGGCCGGATGCATCACAGGAAGAAAATGAACTTTACACCAAATGGGCCAAAGACGATGAGATGGCCAGATGTTACACTCATGCATCCATGTCTAGTGTTTTCAACACCAACATCAATCCTATAAGACTACATATGATACTATATCAAACTTAAAGGAGGTGTTTACGGAACAGGGAAGGCCTGTTAGGCAGGCTGCTATGAATATGCTTATTAATACCAAGATGGCTGAAGGCACACCAGTACATGACCACATGCTGAAAATGATGGACTCATTGAATGAGTTAGATGTACTGGGGGCTGCGATTGATGCAGAATCGCAGATTGATATAATCCTTGAGTCGCTGTCAGATTCTGTCAACAATCTCAAGGCCAATTATAACATGAATAAGATGAATCTAACTTTAGCTGAGCTGTCAAGCCAGTTGGTAGCGACGAAAGGGATTATGAAGAAGAAGCCAACTGCCCTGATGATAGAAAAGTCAGTTGCCAAGTCCAAGCCGAAAGGCAAATGGCGGAAAGGTAAGAAGAAATCAGTTCCGAAGGGTCCTTAGGTGGAGAATGGTCCTAATGGTGGTGTGGCCAAGGCTAAGGGTTCGGGAACAAAAGGAAAGTGTTTCCTCTGTGGTATGACAGGACATTGGAAAAGAAATTGTCCAGATTATCTGTCTAAGAAGAAGACCTCGGGTATGATTGACTCACTTATTTC
The DNA here is from genome assembly GCA_028538565.1 of Umbellularia californica. Classification (NCBI taxonomy): domain Eukaryota; kingdom Viridiplantae; phylum Streptophyta; class Magnoliopsida; order Laurales; family Lauraceae; genus Umbellularia; species Umbellularia californica. The sequence continues at coordinate 32,055,390 of JAPQWN010000005.1, read as the reverse complement.
TGAAGTTAGTTTTGCGACTGGTACTTCAAAATCCTGGTGTGTTGACTCCGGTGCAACTAATCACATCTGTAATATGTTGTAGGGGTTCAGGGAAACCAGGAGGCTTAGTGACGAAATCATTGTTAACTTAGGATCTGATGCTAAGGCAGGGGCTGTTTAAGTGGTAGTTATTACTTTATGTTTTTGAGATAATAAATTGGATTTTTCAAACACTTTATATGTACCGTCTTTAAGAAGGAATTTAATTTCAGTTTCTAGTTTGGTGAACGAAAGTTATTCTATTACTTTTGGTACTAAAGTTGTCATAAAGAGGAACGGTACTTTTATATGTTTTGGCAAGGTAACCAATGGACTTTATTTGTTGACTCCCATAATGTATGAGATACATGATACTGAAACAATTAATAGACCATCATTAAAGAGAAAGTTACCTTCATTTAATCCAACAAAACTTTGGCACTTGAGGCTAGGTCATATAAACATAAATAGGATTAACAGGCTAGTGAAAGATGGTATCTTGCCTTCATTGGCGGTAGAACTAATTCCTGTCTGTGAGTCCTGTCTGAAAGGCGAAATGACCAAAATCATCTAAGGGCAATAGGGCGAAAGATTTATTGGAATTAGTGCATAGTGATGTGTGGACCCATAAATGTCAGAGCCAGAAGAGGATATGAGTACTTCATTACTTTCACATATGATTACTCAAGATATGCACGGCAAGTCCAAGGCTTTTGAAAAGTTCAAAGAGTTTTGAGCGGAAGCGGAAAAGTAATTAGGTAAAAGTGTTAAGACTCTTCGATCAGATCGTGGTGGGGAATATCTCTCTGCTGATTTTATGGGATACTTATCAGAGAATGGGATTCTATTCCAGTTGTCTGGTCCTGGTATGCCTCAAGGAATGGAGTAATAGAAAGAAGGAACCAGACTCTTTTAGATATGATCAAGTCTATACTGAGTTTCTCATGATTACCTGTATCTTTTTTGGGATACGCCTTGGATACTGCGATGTACATACTAAACCTCGTACCATCTAAGTCTGTACCTAAGACTTCCCAGGAGTTGTGGTCCGGGCGAAAGCCTAGTCTACAACATTTACACATTTGGGGTTGTCCGACACACGTGCTAAAGGTTAAAACAAATAAGCTGGAATCGAAGTCGGAAGTATGCACGTTTGTAGAATATGCTAAAGGAACTGCAGGTTGATTATTCTATAATCCCAGAGAGCAGAAAGTGCTTGTCAGCACCAATGCTGTTTTTCTAGAGGAAGATTTTATGATTGACCGGAAATCTTTAGAGAATGTTATCTTAGAATAAATTCAAGAGCGATCAATTCCAAATTCAAGTACGACTAAACTTGTAGAGAATCCACCTATACTTGACCCAGTAGTTACACCAGTGCTTCGTCATAGTGGGAGAATTGTCAAGCCTCCTGACAAGTGCTCGTTCTTGGGAGAATCTTATGAGGCACTCCTGGAAGAATAGGAGCAAGATCCCTGTAACTATGATGAAGCAATCAATGACATAGGTTCGGAACGTTGGCATGGTGGTATGAAAGCTGACTTGGAGTCTATGTACTCGAATCAGGTATGGACACTTTTGGACTTGCCTGCCAATATTAAACCTATTGGGTGCAAGTGGATCTACAAGAGTAAAAGATGACCAGATGGAAGAGTGGAGACCTTTAAGGCCAGGCTTGTTGTGAAAGGATATACTCAGAAAGAGGAAATCGATTATAAGGAAACCTTCTTGCCGGTAGCCATGCTCAAGTCCATCCGGATACTCTTATCCATTGCAGCTCATCTTGGTTACGAGATTTGGCAAATAGATGTCAAGATAGCGTTTTTCAATGGACATCTTGAGGAAGACATCTATATGATGCAACCAGATAGTTTTGTAGCTAAAAACCAAGAGCAAAGAGTTTGTGTAAGACCTCGACCCGAGTGACCACGATTAGTACTAATTAAGTCGCGTGTTAGTGCTAAGTGTGTTTAGTAGAATTTGACTAAGTTTGGACTAAAATAGCTCTTTTATAGCTTTTGGGAATTTTTGAGTGCCTTTGTGATTAGTGGGATCCTTTGGGAGTTCCTTGTTGTGACTTTGTGTTGACTTGGGGGATTATCCAAGATTCCAGTGATTTGTATTTCAACCCCATTTTACTCATCTCGTCAGTCTCCACAACTTTCATGTTGATCTTGTCCCCGTCCGGATCCCCGAAACCCGACTTTCCTAGCATTGAGGGCAAAAGAGTCATTTTACACCAAATTGTACCCAAAAGTTGATATCCCCGAAACCTGCGAAAAATATACTTTTTGGAAACTAGATACTTCGGTGATCATTTTCCTCTTCTTCATTGATTGCAACCGAGGTCCTGAAAGTCGTGATTTCAACCTCTAAAGATTTCTAGTGGTGGTGCCCACACCCCATTAGTATAAATAGAGAACCCATCTCTTTCTTCCTCCTTTTCCAACACAAAAGAGCCACCCAAGCTAGGGTTTCCTTTCTCTTGGGTGGAGCCACCCAATAATAGAAATGTCCCTCAAGGCAGGCAACAGCGGACTCCAATCAGGCCACAGCAACGGGGACAAGTGTATGCGGTTAATAGAGCAAATGCAGAGGCAGCGAGCAATGTTGTGGAAGGTACACTTCTTGTTTGTGGGATAAATGCTAGGATTTTATTTGATCCTGGCTATACACACTCCTTTATATCCCATGATTTTTCTAAGTTGATTAATGTGCATGGTAGAGAACTTGAGTATGTTTTGACTGTGGCTACCCCAGTAGGAAAACATGTTATGTGTACTACTTATTACCCCACTTGTACAGTTCAGATAGGAGAGGTTGTGTTACCCGCAGATCTTATTCTGTTGGAGATGAATGATTTTGATGTCATCCTAGGGATGGATTGGCTGGGAGGGTACCATGCCACGATGGATTGTTTCCATAAGACCCTCACATTCAAGTTAGATGAGACACCAGCAGGAGTGTTGTTTCAGGGAGAGAGGAGAAATCCTCGTGCAGGGTTTGTCTCAGCGTTGAAAGCTGATGGACTTTTAAGAAGTGGATGTGAAGCCTATTTGGCATTTTATCACGGAGGATAAACGGTCCCAAGGGGTGGAGGAGATCCCTATTTTTTGGGAATTCCCGGACGTATTTCCGGAGGAGATTCTAAGATTACCACCCATTAGAGAAATTAACTTTACTATTGAGTTATTACCAGGGACCGCTTCGATTTCTATTGCACCATATCGAATGGCTCCGGCGGAATTGGGGAAATTGAAGATACAATTGCAAGAGTTGTTGGACAAAGGTTCCGTAAGACCTAGCATTTCGCCGTGGGGAGCTACGGTTTTGTTCGTCAAAAAGAAAGATGGTTCGATGAGAATGTGTATTGACTACCGGAGATTGAATTAAGTGACCATCAAGAACACATACCCATTGCCAAGGATAGATGAATTGTTTGATCAATTACAAGGTGCTTCGTATTTCTCAAAGATTGACTTGAGATCCGGTTACCATCACCCGAGAGTTAGAGAATCAGATGTAATGAAGACAGCTTTCCGAACAAGATATGGCCACTATGAGTTCCTAGTGATGCCATTTGGGTTGACTAATGCACCGACAGTGTTTATGGCATTGATGAACAAGATATTTACGTAGTACCTGGACCAGTTTGTAGTAGTGTTCATTAACGATATTTTAGTGTACTCCAAACCAAAGAAGAGCATGAAGAGCATCTAAGGATAGCGTTGCAACTTCTGAGAGAGAACCAGCTGTATGCGTTGCTCAACAAGTGTGAATTTCAGCTCGAACAAGTTGCATTTTTGGGGCACATTATCTCCAAGGAAGGATTGTCAGTAGACCCATCCAAGATTGAGGCAGTAGTGAAATGGGAAAGACCGAAGAATGTGTCAAAAATCAAGAGTTTTCTTGGATTGGCAGGGTATTATCTGACGTTTGTGCAAGGATTTTCATCAATTGCGTGACCATTGACAAAGTTGACAAGGAAGAATGTGTCGTATGTGTGGACAGATCAATGTGAAGCTAATTTCCAAGTGCTAAAGAAGAGATTGACTACAGCACCAGTCCTTACTTTACCATCCGGAAGCGGCAGTTTTACCATTTTTACCGATGCTTCGAGTGTAGGACTTGGATGTGTATTGATGCAAGATGGAAAAGTAGTTGCATATGGGTCCCTGCAGCTGAAAGATCACGAAAAGAACTATGCAACCCATGACCTTGAGTTGGCAGCGGTTGTCTTCGTGTTGAAATGTGGAGACATTATCTCTATGGAGAGAAGTTTGCAGTTCACTCTGATCACCACAGCTTGCAATATCTTTTTTCCCAGAAGGAACTGAACATGAGGCAGAGAAGATGGATGGAATATATCAAAGATTACGATTTTCCAATCAAGTACCACCCGGGGAAAGCGAGTGTAGTTGCCGATGCTTTGAGCAGAAAATCAGTGGGTTTGGTGAATTTAAGTGGCACCTGTATTTTTGAACAGTTTGAAGAGCTGAGAATAGACCTACAGCCACTAAAGAAGGGTGTGATATTAGCCAATGTGTCAGTGTCTAATCCTTCGTTTATTCAGAAAATCAAGGATAGTCAGCTGCAAGATCCAGAATTGGCTAAGATTTCAGAACATATAGCAAACCGTCCAGACTTTCGTATTGTTGATGGAGTCTTATATTATCGAGACCGTTTGTGTGTGCCTAACATTGAAGATTTGAGGAATGACATCATGATAGAAGCTCACAGCACAAAGTACTCCATGCACCCAGGCAGCATAAAGATGTATCAGAATTTGAAGGGCAGATTTTGGTAGAACAACATGAAGAGGGAAATTGCAGCGTTTGTCTCCCGGTGTATGACCTGTCAATTGATAAAGGCAGAGCATCAGAAGCCTCCAGGATTGCTGTAGCCATTAGAGATCCCAGAATGGAAATGGGAGCACATTACCATGGACTTTATTTCGGGACTACCGAGGACTAGCAGGGGCAATGATGCAATATGGGTCATTGTGGACCGTCTCACCAAATCAGCTCACTTCATTCCTTTGAGGACAGGAAAGAAGATGCACATGTTACCCTTGGTAGAGTTGTTCGTTAATGAGATTGTCAGTCGACATGGACAACCAGTTTCCATAACATCCGACAGAGACAGCAGATTCATCTCGAGGTTTTGGAAGACCCTACATGAGTCTATGGGTACGAAGCTACAGTTCAGCACAGCTTACCACACCCTCAGACAGATGGCCAGTCAAAGAGAACAATTTAGACCCTTGGGGATATGCTCCGTGCTTGTGTGTTGGATTTTAAGACTCAATGGGATGAGACTGTTGGAAGTAGGTGGGCCATTAGGATAGGTTTCAAAAACTTTTGATCAACTTAATGCAGTGATCATCTATCCCAAAGGCCATAAACCTAATCCAAGATGCAAACCCTCAATCTCACATATCAAGATCAGTAAAATCATCTATCTAGAAGATAGAATCAGCAACATAAAAGCTTCAAATAAATCTACAACATGCAAGGAAGTAAATTATACCTTCGGAGCTCGATTGTGCTCTAATGGAGAAGTTGCTACTTTCTTTGATGACGAACTCTTTCGCAAATCAAATCAAGATCTCCAATACCCAATAGTCTTCCACACTATGTCCCTTATCAGATATCTTTTCTCAAGGAGATGGGTGAGATCTCCTAAAGAAAACTACTAGAAAAACAACTAGAAAAGGGACTAGAAGAGATGTGCAACAACTTGCACAAGAGAGGAGAAGAGAACCTTGGGCATGTACACTAAAACCATAGAGGACGTCCAAGGTGGGGTGGTCCCACTTTTATAGCCTCTTGCAACTCCTTTCTTACTAATTGCCATAGAAGTCTCACTTCCATTAATTAGTAACCTTCTCTTTCTAATTAGAATAGAAGTCCTACTTCCATTAATAACTTACTACTGCCACTATTAGAAGTCTTACTTCAAATAGAAATAGTAATTACCAAATTCCTTTCCATCTAGAGTTCTACTAGAATTAGTATCTATCCAATACTTGGGCTAGTGTGGAGACCACTAGGGATTCCATAGAAAGCTGGCTCCAACTGGGACACGCGACCCCACATCTCATATGCAATTCGGGCTCACAGTTAATCACAAATAACACCACTATATAAATGCAATTGCACTCCAGTCTTAGGAATAAATTACAATGAAGACCCTAAACTTCCCAATTACCACAAGTAGGCCCCTCTATCAATATCCATGGATCAATTGGAATAAATCTGTCTCTTCCAATCTTAGTTCCACATCTTATTATCCTTGAGCCCCAATTAATCACTATGATCATCAGTACCATCCAATTAACTCTTAATCGAGATGTGTGCGCACTTACTAATGACAATACCATTAATTGGTACAAGGGGATAATAGAGATAGATTCCATCTTGATCATTCGATGTTCCCACAGTCCTACTATCACATACCCAAGACACCGAGGTGTTGACCTACAGTTGGCCTCACTCATTGGTGACTCAAAGCAAATGAATAGATAAAAACTTGAGTTCATCAATGTATTAGGATTGAGAGGCTATTGCTAGGGAATTATGAGAGCATACCTTATTATAGAGACTGAATTCCATAAGGTGCTTCTCATGGTCCTTTAATGCATCCAATGTACCAGCACCATGATCCAGAATCTTCCATTCTGATGATCGAGACAAATCACACTATCTCATAGTGATCAAAGTGCTACAACCTTATCAGATGAGATGCCCAGTCTCATCACTGGTTGTGAAGATGTTTAAGTATAAGGATTTGTGACATATATCTCCCGTGTGTGTATTTCATCCATACACATATATCACATCTAATATACCAATGGGACCCGGTTCGACTCATGAACCATTATGTCATATGTATTGGTCATGTGCATAAAGTGATAAAATTACATTCATCTCATGAAAGTAAAGCATGATATTGTTGATAAATAAAGAAATTAATCAATTTATCATACTAACTGATGGATTGAGTCCATACAATCTAACAGAGACACTACCGTTGTGTGAATTCGCTTACAACAACAGCTACCACTCGAGCATTGGAATGGTGCTTTTCGAGGCTTTGTATGGTAGAAGGTGTAGGACACCTGTTTGTTAGGAAAAAGTTGGCACCCGCAGTTTCCATGGACCAGCCATAGTGAGTGAGACCAGTGGCAAAGTGAGAGATTCATGAGCGTTTGAAAGTAGCCCAGAGTAGACAGAAGAGCTATACAGACTCTCATAGAAGGGATTTACAATTTAAAGAAGGAGACAAGGTTTTCCTAAAGGTGTCACCGACCAGAGGAACATTGAGATTTGGGTAGAAGGGCAAGTTATCACGGAGATACATTAGACCGTATGATATCATGAGCAAGATCGGTGATGTGGCTTATAGACTAGCCTTACCACCCGAGCTTTCCGGTGTACACAACGTCTTCCATGTGTCGATGTTGAAGAAGTACGTCCCTGATCCTTCACATGTACTTCAGCATGAACCCTTGGAAATCCGAGAAGATACTACATATGTAGAGAAGCTTGTTCAGATCATCGATATGAAAAAGCAAGAGTTGAGGTCACGGACTATTCAGTGGGTAAAAGTACTTTGGGAGAACAATGGACTGGAAGAAGCAACGTGGGAGCTATGAGATCAAGTAGAAAAGAAGTACCCACAACTACTACCCGAGGTGAGTTTATGATTCATTTGGAGGACCAAATGCCCTAAGGGGTGGAGGATGTAAGACCCCGACCTGAGTGACCACGATTAGTACTAATTAAGTTGCCTGTTAGTGCTAAGTGTGATTAGTAGAATTTGACTAAGTTTGGACTAGAATAGCTCTTTTATAGTTTTGGGAATTTTTGAGTGCCTATGTGATTAGTGGGACCCTTTGTGGGTTACCTTTTGTGACTTTGTGTTGACTTGGGGGATTATCCGAGATTCCGGTGATTTGTATTTCAACCTTGTTTTACTCGTCTCGTCAATCTCCACAACTTTCATGTTGATCTCGTCCCCGTCCGGATGCCCGAAACCCGACTTTCCTAGCATTGAGGGCAAAACAGTCATTTTACACCAAATCAGTACCCAAAAGTTGATATCCCTGAAACCCGCGAAAAATATGCTTTTTGGAAACTAGATATTTCGGTGATCATTTTCCTCTTCTTCGTTGATTTCAACCGAGGTCCTAAAAGTCGTGATTTCAGCCTCCAAAGATTTTTAGAGGTGGAGCCCACACCCCATTAGTATAAATAGAGAACCCATCTCTTTATTCCTCCTTTTCCAACACAAAAGAGCCACCCAAGCTAGGGTTTCCTTTCTCTTCTCTTTTCTCCTTGCTTCTTGTCGCGACCCCGGACCGAGACCTGGGCCCGCGACGCATAGAATTGCATTAAAGAAACATACTGCCAGTCTTCCCACAGGTTTCCGCGGTGAGGATCCCAAGACACGGGTCGAGCTCACACGAATAGGTATGCGGAAGCGTGTAGCAAAACTAATGATACAGATTTAATACAGCAAGATGTAGCATGAATAAAGTATCAAGACATGGTATCGAAGAGGAGTGTTAACATGGCATTCCTATCATGATTAAAGTTTCACCCTTTTGCAAAAAGTATATTAATTCAAAATACATATCCAAGAGAGGTCAACAAAGGCCAATACAACAAAAAAAGATCCCAAAAGATATCCCAAGACTAGGTGAACGAGAAATAAAGATCCCGCCCGGCGTCTAGATGACGTCGTCGGGCTGCCATTCATGTGCTGGGAGTGGCTCAATAGCCTTCTCCGGGCACTCCTCGTCAAATGCGATACCTCCTGCACCTGGACACCAAAACAAAGTACATCAAACACGACGGTTTGGCAAATAAAAAATTTAGGCATGAATATGAAAAATAGTGTTAAAACAATTCAAGATTTAAGTACACGTTTCAAGTTTACGAAACTAGCATGAATACTTATAATATCATGAAAAGATAAATCCACATTGAGCTCATCCTTTCTATATCACGTAAAATGATAAGAGCAAGCACGCACGAAACATGACACTCAAGACACGATCCCACGCTACACAAGGTAAACGGGGAGGCCGGCCGCGGAACCGGGAAGACACGCACTATGTGTAATATAATACGCGACTAGTCTGCAAACGGTCCACATGTTTAAGGACCCCCAGATAATGGATCAAGCTAAAAGGGTAGTCCAAGCTCAGTGATATTCACTTATATCATGAATGCACAAAACACGACGATACACGTTCGAGAACACGACAAAATAAGAGGGAAATCATTTATCAAACACGCCACGACAAGACTAGCAAAATAGCATAGTATAAAAGCTTAACAAACTTAAGAGATAATTCCCCTTTCTGATTCTTGAAACACGTCTTAAATAGGAGCTTATACTTGAAAATCAAACGAGAACATGATGATACATGAAGCATCAAAACAAGAATGCAAACATAAGTCCATCAAGCATAGGCTGAGACTATCATTGACCTTTGTGAAGTTGAAACCCAAATGTCAGAATTTACATAGCTTGATGTCCCCGTAGGTAAGGTACATTTTGGAATTCCAATTTACACAACGTCAATTAAAAGTCTAAAGCATAGTCTAGTTTTCAATTTCCAAGAAATTCAGAGAAGAGTTGAAATTCCAAAACTGAGTCAGGTTCGCTCAAGCGGTAATACCTTCGCTTTAGCGGACCCAGACAGAGGTTTGTTCGCTTGAGCCAACCCAAGGGTTCGCTCGAGCGGACAGGTTTCTGTCCGAAACCCTTCAAATAGAGGCACGTTCGCTCGAGCGAATCCAATGGTCGCTCGAGCGAACAGGCTTCTGCCTATGCGCGACTGAGTGCAGAAACTGTACTTTCCTTCACTCATTTTCTTGCATCTTTCTTCCTTCTTCTTCTCACCTCTGAACCAAACAAACCCCTGAGCCACCGTGCTCACCAAGGGTCAAAAACAACATTTACATCATTCAATCCATAATTAATCCATTCACTCCATTGAGAAACGTCAAGACATTTTCATGTGCAAAATCATAAAAACTTACAAGATCAACATGATTCTAAGGACTTGAAAAATCATTAGTAACAAGACAAGTGAAGAACTAAAACCCATGACTTGAAAGAATATAAACATAACTTGCATTATGAAACTAAACATAGAAATCATGTCTTAATGAAAATAATAAAACCATAATGCAATGTACATGAATAATCCTATAGAGTTCACTTGCCTCAATCCAATGTCGAGGAAATCTTCACAAAAACTCAACCAAAGGGAAGATCCCCGAAATCTACACAAAAGTCCCGAAATAGAGCACACAAAAATCACCATTTGGTCCTCACAAACCCCCATTTCGAAAATGGGTTTGAAAGCATGGAAAACAAGCTTTAAATGAGCTAAATGAACATCAAATGAAAAGAAGAACAAGAGCCCTAACCTTTAGCTAGTCAAACAAGAAGAAGAGAGCTAGAAGATGATGAATAGTGTCGGGGATTTGGTTCAAAAATGGGTCCAGCTGTAGCTTGAGAAGAGAGGAAGAGATTGACGAATTCAGATCGGGGATTGGAGCTCTCTTGCTAGATGATTCAAGGAGAAAAAGATCAAGAAGAAAGGTTACTCCTCTCTTTTGCTCTAGGTCAAGACCGATTGCAGGGATTTGGAATGGGAAATGAAGGAGAGAGAGTAAGAGAGCTTATATAGTGTCTGGAAGGTGGGTCCCAAAGCAGTTGAACTTGAAACGATTAAAACATGGTCTTGCGGACCCCGGATGAAGTCGACGAAGAAGAACAAAACGATCGTCGAAAAATCTAGTTTCGGAAAAGTATAATTTTGACATGGTTTCACGACTTTGAAAATTGTGCCCAGATTTAGCATGAAAAGACATATTTACCCTCTTGGGCCAAAACTTGGGTTTCTGGGCCTCAAATACATACAGGCTAAAAATGAAAGTTGTCACAAATAATAAAACCATTCAAGAGAATTGAAAATCACGATCAAACAAAAGATCTAGAACGAAAACCCATTCTTACACGCGTACTCAGGGCGTCCCTGAGCGTGTCTGACTCATACTAAACGTCCTCAAAATTCCCAAAGCTATAATCCAGACTAAGTCTAATCACATTCTAACCCAACTAGTACTAAGACTCACTTAAGGCTAAACACTCACTTAATTAGTACTAATCGAGTTGGTCTGGGTCGGGGTCTAACATCCTCCACCCCTTAGGATATTTGGTCCACCAAATATAAATAATTATACCTCTGGTAACAGGTGTGGATACTTCCTCTGGACTTGATCTCTCAATTCCCATGTGGCTTCTTCTGGCTCGTGATTCTCCCAAAGTACCTTGACCCAATGGATAGTCCGATTTCTCAATTCATGTTCTTTGGTGTTGATGATTCTAACCGGTTTCACCACATATGAAGCGTCTTCTCGAATCTCTAAAGGCTTGTGTGGAATAATGTGAGAAGGACTGTGAACATATTTCTTGAGCATGGAGACGTGAAAAACATTATGTACCCCGGAGAGTTTCGGCAGTAACGGAAGTCTGTATGCAACATTTCCAATCTTACTCAAAATCTCATATGGACCAATATATCTGCTAGACAATTTTCCTTTCTTTCCAAATATTAGAGTGCCCCTGACCGGCGAGACCTTCAAGAATACCTTGTCACCCACATCAAACTGTAATTCTCTCCGGCGAGTGTCAGTATAACTCTTCTGTCTACTTCGAGCAATCTTCAATCTGTCCTGAATCTGTTTAACCTTGTCGCTTGTCTCTCCAACTATCGTCGGTCCATGAAAGCTACGCACACCGACTTCTTCCCAACAAACCGGAGTCCTGCATCTCCTGCCATAGAGTGCCTCGAAAAGTGCCATTCCAATGCTAGAATGGTAGCTATTGTTGTACGCGAACTCACAAAGAGGTAGGTTCTCATCCCACTGAACCTTGAAATCCAATACACAAGCACGTAACATATCTTCAAGAGTCTGTATCGTCCGCTCTGACTGACCATCTATCTGAGGATGATACGCCGTGCTGAACTGAAGTTTGGTACCCATGGATTCAAGAAGAGATTTCCAAAATCTCGAAACAAATCTGCTGTCTCTGTCGGAAGTGATGGAGACGGGTTGGCCATGCTTACTAAATATCTCATCGATGAATAATCTTGTAAGTGGAGCCATATGCATCATATTCCCAGTCTTCATAGGAATGAAGTGAGCAGACTTCGTTAGACGGTCTACTATAACCCAAATCGCATTGTTTCCTCTCTTGGTATTAGGCAAACCGGAGACAAAATCCGTAGTGATGTGCTCCCATTTCCACTCCGGAATCTCTAAAGGCTGTAACAAACCAGGAGGCTTTTGATGTTCTGCTTTGATCATCTGATAAGCCAAGCAACGAGATACAAAAGTTGCTATCTCTCGCTTCATGTTATTCCACCAAAATCTGTTCTTCAAGTTATGGTACATCTTCGTGCTACCCGGATGTATAGAGTATCTAGTATGGTGGGCTTCAATCATAATTTCATTCTTCAAATCATCTACATTTGGTACACACAACCGGTAGCGAAAATACAACACTCCATCTGAAATCCAGAAATTTGGACTTTCTGTAATCTGATCTACAATCTTGGCCAATTCTGGGTCTTGCAACTGACTATCTTTGATTCTCTGGATGAAGGTAGGCTCAGACACTGTCACATTTGCCAATAAAACAGCTCTCCTCAAGTGTTGTACTTCCACTCCAAGTTCTTCAAACTGTTGGAAAACACTAACTCCTCTCAAACTAGCCATAACTGCTGATTTTCTGCTCAAGACATCTGCTACAACATTCACTTTGCCCGGATGATACTTGATTGGGAAATCATAATCTTTTATATACTCCATCCACCGTCTCTGCCTCATATTCAATTCCTTCTGCGAAAACAAATACTGTAAAAACTTCGGTGGCCGGAATGAACTTCAAATTTCTCTTCATAAAGGTAGTGCCTCCACATCTTCAAAGCAAAAACTACTGCTGCCAACTCCAAGTCGTGAGTTGCATAATTTTTCTCATGATTCTTCAACTGTCTTGAGCCATAGGCAATCACTTTGCCATCTTGCATCAATACACAGCCTAATCCCACGTTCGAAGCATCCATAAAAACAACAAATCCAACGCTGCCCGATGGTAATGTGAGGATTGGGGCTGTGGTTAACTTTTCTTCAACTCTTGAAAACTACCTTCACACTGATCAGTCCAAACAAAAGGTACATTCTTCCGGGTCAACTTCGTCAATGGTACTACAATAGACGAAAAACCTTGGATAAATCTCCGATAGTATCCTGCTAATCCTAAAAAGCATCTGATTTCTGTCACACTGTTAGGCCTCTTCCACTCAATAACTGCTTTTATCTTGGCTGGATCAACTGCTAATCCTTCTCTTGAAATGATGTAACCTAAAAAGGCAACTTGCTCTAGCCAGAATTTACATTTGTTCAACTTCTCATAGAGCTGGTGGTCTCTCAAAAGCTGTAACGACGTCCTCAAGTGTTCTTCATGCTCCTCCTTACTCTTAGAATACACAAGGACATCATCAATAAACACCACTGTAGAGTGATCTAAGAACTCTACAAAAACCTTGTTCATGACAGCCATGAAGACTGCGGGTGCATTTGTCAAGCCAAAGGGCATCACTAAGAACTCATAATGCCCATACCTCATTTGGAAAGCTTTCTTCGACACATCAGACTCTCTAACCCGCAACTGATGATACCCTGACCTCAAGTCTATCTTGGAAAAGTGTGCTGCTCCTTGCAATTGATCAAATAATTCATCTATCCTCGGCAAGGGGTATTTGTTCTTGACGGTCACATGATTCAATATTCTATAGTCGATGCACATTCTAAGACTTCCATCCTTCTTCTTCACAAAAAGAACCAGCGCTCCCCAAGGTGAAACACTTGGCCTAATGAAGCCTTTGCTCAACAATTCTAGCAACTAAAATTTCAATTCACCTAACTCTGCAGGAGCCATCCTATAAGGTCCAATTGAGATTGGTGCAGTCCCTGGAAGGAGTTCAATAGTAAACTCAACTTCTCTAACTAATGGTAAACCCGAGATTTCTTCTGGAAAAACATCCGGAAATTCACTGTGAGAACATGACCCCTAATTTCCTGGTTTAGTGTGGTTTTAATCGTGATTCGATTTTCTCAATGGGTTTAGTGGTTGTTTGGTTGAGTTTTTGAGTTAGAATGACTTTTCATTAGCTTTGGGGAGTTTTGAGAGCCAGTGAACCTAGACAGTGACCGTAGGGTCCCATTTGTTTTGCGTGGTCAGTGTGGGGAGATTATTGGTGATTCCCAAAATACCCATTTCAGCTTCGTTTGACTAATCTCGCCATTCCCTACAACTTTCGTGTTCGCTCCGTGCCCATTCGAAGCTCCTAAAATCAGTTTTTCCAACCTTGGGGCAAATCCATTCTTTAACCCCTTTGACCAAACAGTTGACTTTTTTTGTGGACCCCAGAAGTATGTCAATATTGACCTTCTTGAAAAGATAATTTTATGCCGGACACTTTTCATGTTTTAAGTTTCTTGATCCGAGGTCTAGAAATCCCTCTAATCTCCATTACAAGTTCTACTTAAGTGTGGACCCCACACCACCCATTATAAAAAGGACAACTTCAACTCTTTCTCCCTCATTCCCATTCCATCGGCTGCAACCTTGTTGCTACAGTACCAGCAGCCATCTTTCTTCATTTCTTCCATTTCTCTTGCTCAAATGGAGCCTCCAAGCCACCAATCCGACGGGGAAACTCCGGCAGCTTCTTCCCCTTCATCTCCTCTCTCTTTTGACACCATTTTCGTGGGAAACCAAGGTGGGCAGCCCCTTTTTCCAAGATTCTTCTTGTTGATTAATAGCCTAGAGGTAAGGACTCCTTCCCATTTTCCTTATATGTGCAATGGCATCCCCTTAGATCTCATTTCCCTAACCTTGTTTGCCCCATTCCTTGTCTTTCTTGATTTACCATTTTAGGGTTCTAAGATGGGTTTGTTTTTTGGGGTTTTCTTTGCTTTGCTTGTAGGTTGATCTTGATAGTGTTTTGAGCTTGGATTTGCTTAGCTTGGACCTAAGGCAAGTGGATGAATGGATGGTTTCAAGTATTAGCATGTTTTATGAGAAAAACATGGATTTTTATTACTTGTGCTTAATGATTTGATACTTGCTTCTAATCATGCTTTTCACTATGATTTTCTATTGCTTTCAATAAGATGATTGTTGAATGCTAACATGTTTATGGAAAATCTTGATTTACATTAATGTCTTATTTCCACTTGCATTCAAGGTGATGAAATGCTCATGAAAAGGGTTGATTAGCCCATGTATTGCCTTAAAATGTGATTTATAGCTTTTGTTTTATCCCTTATCTAAGGCTTGAATGAATCATGTGGTTGTGGTTATTCTCTTCTTGTTTTGGTGATTGAATGTGGAGGAGGAAACGTTTGGGAAGTAAAGATTCATGGGAGTTTAATGGGGATTTCAAGTAGTATTTGATGCATGATTATTGGAGGCAAGATGGCCATTTTATTGCAGGAGAAAGTGTATAGGAGAATGGAAAAAGAAGGCATGAGAAGCCATCCCCAGGCAGCAGTTTTTGACTACCCAGTCAAACTGCTGCCAACTCGGGCGGCAGACAAGCTGTTCGCTCGAGCGCACAGCCTTGCTGCCTGCCTGGGTTCCTGCATGGTTCAGGTCCGCTCGAGCGCCCTTTTGTCTGCTCGAGCACACCCTCCCTTGGGTCTAAAGCACTTTTGGAGCTTGGGAAACGTTTTTAAAGGAACCCCTTGGTATCGGGGAGACCCATGAGGCAATGTTTGAAGTCTCTTTGAGAAGAAAAACCACACCACCGAGATCCACTGAAGTTCTTTAAAAGTTTCAAAGGTGTATAAGTATTCCGGAATGTCTCCAATACAAAGAGTACCGAGTTATTATGAAGATTGACATACGGGATCCCTATTCACCTTGAATTAGTTTGAACACCGATGCTTGTCCTGATATTTCAAAAGTTTATTGTACCCCACTATTCCCGAAATTAATGATCTATGATTTATCAATCCCGAAAACACTGAACTGTATTTGTAGCATTCGTGCTAGCCTCGATGTTGAAATGATATTTGTGCCTTGAACACCCCGTTTCGTCCATTTATACGATTTCATTATAAGTGTTTTATACATGTCCGATTTCTTGCATATGACCTATCAATACCTGGAGATTTGAAACATTGTTTTTAAGCTTGGAGAGGTATTGTTTGGAGCCCCAATGCAATGTAAGAAGGCATTATAAGGAGTCCGGATGAAGAGAAACCCCATTACGAAGATTCGTCAAGGATCCTTAGACTTGTCAATGTGCATAGGGATCCGAGATGTCCGTAATTCTCATGGAGTACCAAGTATATGTCAAATTAGACATACGAGACCCTCAACGTTTGGCCCAGAAAAGTATAGAAATCCATTATGTCTTATTTAAACTCGAATTTCACTTGCACACTTTAAATCTCATATTGTCTGACTAGACTTGCCCCGAAGGTATTGAAATTTATGTTTTTTTTAGCATGTTGCAACCCGTTTATGCCCAACCTGATACAGATATGTTTTTATGCCTATGGGTATCACATCCCGTTATATTCGTACTTGTTGATTTCCTGTGTATGACCCATGAACCAAAACCTTGAGGTAAGATGGGGCTAGAGCTTTATAGTGCGAGCCCATGAACCAAGAGGATTATTATTTTGAGAATAAAACCTTGAGGCAATATGGGGCCAGAGCTTTGTAGTGCGAGCCCATGAGCCAAAAAGAGAACATGCGTACATGTATTTGTTTTGTTTACTTGCATATAACCTATGAATCGGCACCACTAAGCTTGGATGTACCTTGTCGGTCTGATCCACCGGCTTGGAGATCCTTTTCTTGTCCCGCCAGCTGCAGTTTGGATCCCACTACCCGGTTTATTAACAGTGGTCTTGTCCCGATACCGCAGATTGCTACTGTGGTTCCTAATGCCCAGCTCGCTACCGTGGTCATGTCCCGTATATAATATATGTATATGTATATGTAAATTTCGTTGTTCATCCTCACTTCGGTGACTGAGGTCAACGCCTTGATATGCTTGCTCTATCACTTCGGTGATAGAGGATTTAGCTTTGTGTGGTTGCCATCTTGATAGTTCCCGATCCTTGATACCCGTACTGCTTTATATTGATCATGTCTTTTCTTAATAAATGTTCATTATTTATACATTCTTTAAATGAGTTTCCAGTTTGTGAAGTGTTCATGTTTTATACATGTTTTAAAGGAGTACATGTTTTGTCAAATATTCATGTTTCATACCCGTTTTATATGAATAAAAGATTTTGTCAGATATTCATGATTTCCTATACATTTTTAATTATGTACAATTTTGATTAAGCAGCATGATTTATTACATGTTTTATCGTTCAGTATATTGTTATATCTTTTCACCCACTTGCCAGACCGTCGTGTCTGACCCACTACTTTGGTACTCAGGTTCAGACTTCTTCACCCGAGATGAGTGCACGTGTTGGCTGTGGAGCCATGAGCTTACAGGTTGTTTGTCGGCTATGTCATGTAGACAATGAGTTTGACATCGGAATCACGTCACATATAGGGGTAGTGATCATTAGCTTGTTTTTGTATGGCTTCTATTAGCCTTTTGCTTGGGATTTTAATTAATGCACATTGTTATTTGTAACTTGAACATATATGGGAATGCAATACCCTGTTACTGTCAGCTCTGTACTTTCATTATGATGGTTTATTCCAGTCTGAGATGGATCATTGATAAGATGACTATATGTTTGGGTTGAGTGCGGTGCGGAATCCAATGGCCACGGACTCTGAGTCGCAACACCACGAAAGCTTCTGCTAAATATTCAGAGGGTGTTGGAATTTGTAATCCTCACACACGCGGATCTTGGGAGAAACATAATTATTACTTAACTCCCAATTCACGGGCCCCGAGTTTGGGGTCGTGACATTCACACACTACGGGGATATCCTCCACCCCTTGGGACTATTTATCCTCCGTAATAAACGCTATAAATGCCTCCCAACCATTGCCCACCAATCTATTAGCTTTCAACGCTGAAATGAAATTGCTGGAAGATTTCTTCCTGATGCCCTGAAACATCAACTCTGTCTGTGGCCCTTGCAATCTGAATGTGATGGTCTTACCAAAACAATCCATGGTAGCATGGTAGGTCTCTAACTAATCCATGCCTAATATAATATCAAAATCATGCATGTCTAGAATGATGAGATTGGCCGGTAAACTGATATCTCTTAACAAAATCGAACAACTAGGGTAATAGGTGTTACAAACAACCTGTTTACCTACTGGTGTAGTGACAGTCAAAATATAATCCAATTCTGCATGTTGTGCATCAATCTTCTTTGCAAATAAACGAGATAG
Source organism: Umbellularia californica (assembly GCA_028538565.1). NCBI lineage: Eukaryota > Viridiplantae > Streptophyta > Magnoliopsida > Laurales > Lauraceae > Umbellularia > Umbellularia californica. Next base: position 32,036,888 of record JAPQWN010000005.1, on the reverse strand, counting down.
AAAGGAGTGTGTGGATCCTGGATCAAATAAGATCTGTGCTTCTACTCCACAAACGAGAAGTTTACCTTCTATGACGTCGCCTGCTGTTTGAGCATAAGTACTGTTGATATTATACGTGCGTCCCTGCTGGTTTGGCCTATTCTGCTGCTGATTCTGCCTCCCTTGATTGTTCCTGTTCTGAGGTGGACGGGCATTCTGATTCTGTACTTGTCTGCCTTGCTGCTGCTGTTGTTGTGGTTGTCTCACTTGATTCTGAACTGGTGCTTGATTCTGTGGTGTTGCCTGCCTTTGCTGCTGATATCTATTGCCCTGATTCTGAAGCTGTGGGCAATCCTTGATTGCATGGTCCATTCCTCCACATTTGAAGCAAGCACCCGTTGCCTTGCGGTATTCATGGGTAGGGTGATTCTTGCCACAATGATTGCAACCACTTTGCCTAACTTGGTTCGGTTCTTGTCTTGGCTTCTTGCCACTTTGTTGCCTTTGATTATGCTGCTGGTGTTACTGCTTCCTATCCTGAATGATCTCATTGTTGAATTCTTCAAATTTATACGCTTGCTTAACCGCTTCATCAAATGTGGCTGGTGGGATCACTCTCGTAACATCCCTCTTGAGAATGGGATTTAGCCCTTCCAAAAATTTGGTGATCTTCTTATGCTCCGTATCAATCAACTCGGTAGCATAGCGAGCATGCCTCTCAAATTTGGTAACATACTCCAGAACTGTCATGCTTCCTTGTTTCAGCTGTTGAAATTCCACTGCCTTCTGCCTCTTGACATGAGAAGGGACATACTTGTCGGTAAAATGTGTCTTGAAGGTTGTCCAAGCTACCTCATCTGCCATGGCCTGGTACGGTTCTTTAACTGTCTACCACCAAGAGTTAGCAAGCCCATAGAACAGTGAAGCTGGGAGGTTCACCCTCTCCCTGCCCGTGTAAGTAAAAACATCAAAAATCTTCGCGGTGTTCGTGAGCCAGTCATCTGCAGTTAAAGGGTCCTCTAGGCCTGAGAACTCCGTGGGTGCTCTCTTCCTGAATCTCTTAAACAGTAAATTAGGGTCATGATCCCTCTAGTTGATAAAAAAATTCGAACCGGGAGGTTGCATAGGTGGAACTTGTTGCTTATTCTGTAGGACTTCCAAGAGTTGTCGCTGAACTTGTGCCATTTCTTCATCCTTCTTTTCCATTTGTTCCTGAAATTTTGCTTGGGTTTCATTAGCTTGTTTCTGTTGGTCTAACATGGCTTGCATTAGTGCCTGGAATTGGGTAGCGGTAGGATTCCCAGATGGATCTGTCTCATTGTGATTACTACCCGAAGCATTGTGATTTGGAGCTTTTCTTGGAGGCATGATGCTGGAAAATAATTTGTTAGCACTTAAATAAGCACAATTGGGTTGGTCAACTTGGTTTAGACGAAAACGTTCTAGCGAACTCACGAATCCTCGCCATGACCCTAAGATTTCTAGTTTTTTTTTAAGTGCCTGAAACAAGTCCCGCTCTGATACCAGTGCTGTCGCGACCCCGGACCGAGACCCGGGCCCGCGACGCATAGAATTGCATTAAAGAAACATACTGCCTGTCTTCCCACAGGTTTCCACAGTGAGGATCCCAAGACACGGGTCGAGCTCACACGAATAGGTATACGGAAGCGTGTAGCAAAACTAATGATACAGATTTAATACAGCAAGATGTAGCGTGAATAAAGTATCAAGACATGGTATTGAAGAGGAGTGTTAACATGGCATTCCTATCATGATTAAAGTTTCACCCTTTTACAAAAAGTATTGTAAGACTCCGACCCCCAATTTTCGGGTTTAGCATTGGTTTAATTGTAATTTAGCTTGTTAAACAAGATTAGAGTTGATTTGACTTTGTTTTTGAGTTTGAATAGATTTTTCATAACTTTGGAGAGTTTTAAAAGACCGTTGACTTTGTTTTGACCCGACCCTTGTAAATTGTATTTTTGTGAGAATTTATTCTCGGTTTCTAGAAATTCCAATTTTTATTCCTTTTAACTCATTTTATTGTTTTTAACAACTTTGATGTTTTGACCATCTTGATTTAATACTCAGAAATCACGTTTTTCAAGAAAAAGGGTAAAACCGACCTTTCACACTAAATCTGTCCATAAATTTCAAAAATTCCAGAAATTGGAGAAAATATACTTTTTAGAAAGTAAATATTTCAACGAGCAATTTTGTCTTCTTCGTCGTCTTCGTTCGGGGCTCGCAAACACTTGTTTTAATCCCTTGAAGATTGGGGCCCATGGGACCCACTTGCCCGCTTTATAAAAGGGCTGAACCCTTCTTCTTCTTCCCCATTCTTGCCTGCAACGATTCCAGCTGTGGCTGGAACCCTTTTCCAGCCACACATTCTCTCTCTCTGCTCCTATATGCTTACATCTTGTTTGCCAAATGGAGGAATGATCTCCCCACCTTCTTCCTCTTCTCTCAAGCTTTCCTAGGATGCATTTTTTTCAAAGGATTTGAGTTAGGATAAAGCCCTCTTTCAAGCTCTTCTTCTTGGTTCAAGGTTTTAAAGGTTAGCAATGGCATTTATTGTTTGAGATTCTTGTTTTTCAAACCATTTAGAGTATTTTCCTCTTTTATGCAAAGAGTTTTCTTGGAGTTATGCAAAGGATTGATTTTTGCTAGGGTTTTCTCTTTGGGTTTTTGGGGCTTTTGTAAGATTGGAGCTAGAGATCTAGTAGAGACCACTCTTGAGTGATTTTCTCCTCACTTTGACCGAAGGCAAGTGAACTTTATAGGATTTATCATGTATATTGCTTTATGGTTTCATTATGGTTTCAATATTTTCATTAAGACATGTTTTCTATGTTTAATTTCATAATGCAAGTCATGTTCATGCTCTTTCAAGTCATGGGTTTCAGCTTCTTCACTTGTCTTGTTATCAATGATTTTTCAAGCTCTTAGAATCATGTTTAGTCTCGTAAGCTTTATGATTTTGTACATGGAAATGCTTTGATGTCCTTTTTATAGAATGAAGGGTTTATTTGTGGATGGAATGCTTTAAAAAAATGTGTGAAATGTATCCCTTGGAAAGCATGAAGGCTTGGGGAGTGCAGGTGGTTCGAATATGTGAATGAAGAAGGAAAGAAGAGTGAAAAATTCGACTTGAAAACGCCCAGCCCGTGCTTGGCGGTCAGCTGGCGATTATCCCACGGCTAACCGTTAACCCCTTCACGGCTAGCCGCCAGCCGTTCGCAGCTCTCTTTCTCAAGATTCAACTTTGAGAAATTTTGATCCTCTCCTCCTTGAACTCAATAGCTCACAGAAATGTTCGTAGCTATCGTTCATATCGGGGATTGGGCCATCTTTTCTCTTTGATGAGTCCAAATTGGGATTTCAAAAAAAATTATAAATTCAAAAAAAAATTTAGCTTTCTCTCTTCTGCATTTAAATTTGAGAAACCTTGGTTCATTCCCTTCGAATTTAGCGCTCGCAGAAATGTTGAGCCTTTGCTCGGATTGGAACACCATTCGCTCTCTTTGATGAGTTCATTAAAAAAAAAAACCTTTCAAAAAAAGAAAAAGGATTTCAAAAAAAAAAAAAAAACACTAAGGTTCCACCAGTTGCATTCTTCGACCAAAGTGGATGTAAGAAAAGCCTTGTCCAAAGTGTGGAGACAGCTAGACTGTTCGAGGCAAGGGTCCTCCGAACGGGTTCATTAAGTAATCCTACCCTTACCTGGGGGCTGATCTATCTACTAAGGTTTCATAAGATCGAATTGGAAATCTATGTGCACATTTCAAAAAAAAAATTCTAAAAAAAAAATACTTAAAAAAAAAAAAAAAACTTTTGTCACTTTTGAATTCAGAGTTGAGAAATCTTGGTTCTTTCCCTTTCGGATTTAGCGCTCACAGAAATGTTGAGCCTTGTTCCGAATGGAACACCATTTGCTCTCTTCGATGAATTCAATCTTGACCTTTCAAAAAAAAAAACTTCCGTCACGTCTGGATTCACATCCGAGAAATTATAGTTCCTTCCCTTTTGAATTTAGTGCTCGCAGAAATGTTGAGCCTTTGTTCGGATTGGAATACCATTTGCTCTCCTTTATGAATCCAAATTTAACCTTTCAAAAAAAAAAATCCCATCTCGTGTCCTTCCCAAGGATGCGATTTGCAACATTTGTGCCTAGCGGTGCTAGTACGCCCTTTCGGGTCTACTGTATTCGCGACCGACACATTTGTATCTCCAACCTTATATCATTTTACCTCGAGTGAGCCTTGCTTCTCGGTAATTTGAATTAAGGTCTACAATTGCTTCTAGCAGTCACTGGAACGCTCACTCTGAGCCTACCATACTTGTATTTTAGAAGAATTGTATCCTCTATGGCTTTTTGCCTTCTTCATCGTCCTTGGGTTGGGCCATGTCCCCTCAAGTGATTTGAAAAGACAAAACCATAATTGTTCTCCATTTACTAATGGATTTGGTCTTGTTTCAGAAGTTTTCCAAAACTAACAATGGCAGCTTCATTGACCATCACTTTCGATAAGAACAAATACCAGCTTATGCTTCAAGATAAGCAAAACAAGCATAAGCGCCTTGCTAGTTGCCGAAGCGTCATCTCCCTCGACAACTCTCTAAACACCGGGTCAACTTCAACTCCCCGAACCATCGTCTTCGGATCACTGGGACCATTCCCACTTCCCGCAGAAGACACTGTACCTGCCAAGAAGCAGAAAACCGCCCCGCAACGTGTCACTAAAATGGTACCAAGGGCGAACACCAAGAAGCCTGAAGCCCGTGGCGCTCCCACGAAGCCTCAACCCACAAGAAACCAGGTTTACCTCAAAACCTGGTCCCCGAGATCTTCACCAAAGCAACGGAGGTCCCAAACATCTACAAAGCCAGCATACCTGGCCCCTCTCAAGGAGAATCGGTTCTACCCTCGTTCTTACATGAAAGAGGAGAAACCTACCCTCCACCCATAAAACAAACAAAATCATCATGAGCGGGCTTGCTCCTACAAGCCCAAAATCAAATCATGCATGGTTAGGCCTACGCAAAAACATGCTGAAGCCTGCACTCCTGCGAGTCGACCCTTCATCTCAACAGGGGCCGAGCTCGCAAAATTCAAATCTTCACTGCGACAGACAAAGGACCGCATCCAGATTCTGTCCTTGCCAAGCTTCAAAGAAGACAAACTCAGCTGTTGCGCACGAGGGACTACATCCTTCATCGCCAGAGCCCAGCCAGAGTGACTGAAGCTCAAATTGCTCGTCGTATGCATCGCCGCACTGCATATCGACAAAAGAGACTCGAGAAACAAAGAACCCAGCATTCTACACTCCATGTCTCAAACAAATGGGTTGAAAAAGAAAGACCCGACCAATTCGTTGCTGTTCATATGGTTGACAAAACCAGAAAACGCCAGAAGTCAGCAACCAAAATCAGTGTTAGACGTCCGGTGACTCGCAGCGTCTCTCGGACACGAACACATCTGGAGGAATCTTCCACTCCTCCAAGCCAAGGACATCAGAGTAACAACTCCTCAGATTCTTCATCCAGAAGAATGAGCCCCAGCTCAGTCACCAGGATGATTTCTTCGTTCGAATCTCGAGGGATGAACGTCTTGGCTACAAGTTCTGAGCAGCCTCCACCGCATGATGACGTAACTGCACGCATCCAGCAGTTGGAGTAAGGACAACGGAGAATTGAGACTCTGATGGAAAATTTGATTCTCACTCTACAGCGTCCACCACCTAACAATGAAACCCCTCCGAATCATGAAGATGACGAGGGCAATGCAGAAAACAATGAGTCTCGCACCCTTACCAGAAAGGACGTGGACGATATCCTCACAAAAGCAAAAGAAGAGGATACATTGAAGGAACATGGGATCAAGCCACCCTACCCTCTATGGATGAACTCGGTTCCGTTCCCTGCAAAATTCAAACAACCTACTCTCCAGACATATACTGGGAAAGGTTCAGCCAGACAGCATGTCATCCACTTCAAGATCCTGACAGGAGCTATTACGGATCAAGATGCCCTCAAGATTCGCCTCTTCGTAAGTACCCTAAAAGGTACAGCCTTTGATTTGTACTCCACTCTGCTGGAGAACTCCATCCAGAACTGGGCTATGTTGGAGACACGCTTCCTGACCCACTTCCAAGGTGAGGATCATCCTGTTACTATGGCTCAACTCTGCAGCCTAAAACAGGGAGAGAATGAGTCAACATATGACTTCATTCACAAATGGAAGGCAATGGCGTACAAATGCTCAGATGTACTGCCACAAGCGTCGCTGGTCGACATCTGCCGTAACAATATGAGAGCAAAAATCCACTCCATGATTATCGACAATAAATCAAAGAACCTGGGGGAACTCCTCGAAGCCTCCATGGAAGCTGAAATGGTGATCAAAGACCTCAACAGTCAGAAATCATCAAAGAAAGAGCCGCCTGCTGTTACAACCTCAAAACCAAAGAAAAAGGAGGTTCTCAATGTGCAGACTAAGTCAGCTCCTCAGCAGCCAAAGAAACCTGAAAACAAAACTGCAGGTAAAAGGCCTGAACTCTCTGATGCCTTCAAAGAACGTGTAGAAAAGAAATATCCGTTCGATGAAGATGTTGAAGAAATCTTTGAGGCTCTCCTAGCAAATGGGAAACTCATTTTGCCAGAGCCCAAAAGACCGGGAGATGTTGGCAAAACCAATGATCCCCGATACTGTCCATACCATCAGATGATCTCACATCCTCTCAATCAATGCTTCGTTGTGAGAGAGAAGATCAATGAGATGTGGAAAAACGGAGTCATAACCTTTGATAAAAACTATGGCCCCGCCTCTGTCAACATGGTGTCATGTCGGCAAACTTCAAAGTCACTGAAGGAGAAGATCACTACTTCATTTAAGGTGATAAAAATGGCTCAAGCGTCCCAAGAATTGGTTCCCTATCCAACACCAGATGGACAACCTATATGGGTGCATCCTGATCTCCTAGATGATGAAAATTGGGAGATCGTCAAAATAAAGCCGACCGCTCAGCAGCGAAGGCAAGCCAAGAGACAGCTCCGTAAGCTCAAACAGCAGCAGAAGTCTCAACCAAAACAAGAAGTCCTTGAAAGAGCAGAAACTTCTTCCACTGCTTCACTAGGGACGACGAAAGAATCTTTTCCCAAAACCTCCAAGGCGGTAAGAAAAATCACTCTTGATGATTTCATGCCACCTCTATACAAAAATCTAAATGTGCAGGGGGCATCATACTCTTGCAACTCGGTAGTTGGATTCTCCAAGAATGGATACGAGTCCAGTGATACTGCCAGTGATATAGATGAGTGGGAAGAATCCTTTGAAACAGGAGAATACCTCTCCGACGAGGAATGGATTCCCAAGTCTCATCTTATGCCAGTAATCTGGTATAACCCATTACAGCCACAAGGATCTTGGTCTGATGATGAAGAAGACCAGGACCCTGTTCAAGAAAATGCTGTCAATCCAGCACCAGCAAATGCTTCAGTGGAACCCAACATGGGCGAACCACAAGGAGCAAATGACGAACAAGATTTGGCTCCCATGCCTGATCTTGAAGAATATGTAAGAATCTTGCAACATCTTGCCATAGAGCAGGAGCAGGATCGCATCAATCTTTGTCATGACCCATAACCGGAAGTCCCTGAAAATCAGCGGGAACTTTCTCCCTTAACTCCTGAAAATGGAGAAAGCAGTTGGATCGATGATCCTCTCACATCCGAGGATGAGTCTGATTCCCAATAGTCTACACTGGGGGCATCTCCTGTCAGGATAACCTGCAATGCAATAGCCCAGGACGACAGTGCCTCTGAAGCTTCCGAAGACACGTACTCCCCAACCGGTAGCGTATCTTTCGGAGCTACATCCTCTCAGGTGACTTCCACTGAGATAACATCCTCTCAACCCTCGTCTCCTGAAGCTGTGACATCAGAGCTCAAGCCTCTCCCAATTGATCATCTAGAAGAAACTTCTGCCAATGAAATCTTCTTCAATGAAAACTCAGTCAATTAGTCCCAGATACCCGATCTCACGGGCGATGTCTGGGCTAATAAAGAAAAGTTGCCGGCTGCTGTTCAGGACTTGTTCCCAGAAATTGCTCCATGCAACACAATCACTGAAGATGCCAATGCTGTTACAGAGACGTCCTCAGCAAAAGATCAACCCCTTGATCCTGAGAACGATCTTCCAAAAGAAGACCCTTCTCTAGAGGCTCTTGAAGTTGGTAGAGGTACCCGTTCTGGCCAGGATTACCACAAAAATTACAACCAACCCTCTTCTTCTTATGTAAATCCTTCGGGAAAACAAGTTGTAAATGCCCCAGTGGCAATAATAATGAAAATACAGGCCCGAAGGAGGCTTTCAAGTACGACTTGATTGAGCACTTCAAACACATACCTGCACGTCTGCACATCCTTGACTTATTACGAATGTCTCCACAAACTCGATATAGTCTCATTTCAGAATTACAAAGGCTGAATGCGGATGTCGACAAACATGCCCCACAAGTCCTACAAATTGAAATGGACTATAGGGTCAAAAAATCAAATACTCCCTCAAAGGGAGAAAAGAAGAAAATTGAGGGATCAAGCAATGAATGCCTCTCGGTACAAAAAGCAGCAAGTACAACAATTGCCTTCGACAAGGATGACCTCCTCCTAAGTGAAACAAAGCACAACCGTCCCTTGTACTTTACGGGGTACGTCAAAGAAATGCCAGTACACAGAGTTCAGATCGATCCAGGTTCTGCACTCAACCTCATCTCTACTTCGGCACTCGAAGAGCTGGGCATCCCACCTAGCAAACTGAGTCACACGTCCGTATCCATCTTTGGATATGACGGCAGCGCTCAAAGGCCTATCGGCAAAATCAGGTTCAAACTGTAAATCGGTGATCTTATTTCTAAAGTCACTGTGTATGCAATAAGGACCCCTTCATGCTACAATATACTCCTTGGACGCCCCTGGATACATGAGAATGGTGTCGTCCCTTCAACTCTACATCAGTGCATCAAGTTCATTGGGGACGATGGCCTGATACATCGAGTATTTGCAGACAAAAAGCCCTTCAAAGGCAGAGATGTCCATTTTGCAGATGCTCAAATGTATAAAGATGGAAAGGAAGAACAGGAGGAAAAAACAATTCGCTTTGCCGACAGTCTCCAGAAAGATAAAGGCAAGGCTCCTCAGCAATCATCAGAGGAAAACAAACCCTCCACCAAACTCGAAGTAAGCGGCCAAGCTCCCTTCGTCGTCTCCTTCAAGTCTCCAAAGCCTTTGGTAATCATTACCAAAGTAAAGAAGACAAAACAAAAGATTAGGGGCAAGTTCACTATCTCCTTTGTGTCTATTATGCATGACACGGACTCAGAGTCAGATCCAGAAGATGACACAGCATCGAGCCAAGCTGATACTCGGCGAGATCAGCCCGCTCTCACTCCATTGGAGACACTTGCAGACATAGAAGACCCTACGTCTGCTTCCTTTGTTATTCCGGCAACTTCGCCAGAAGGAAAAGTGATTTACTTCCACAGATCAGGAGCATCTCCACTGAACTCTTTGCTTGAACCTTTCCAAAATGAAGGTATGCCTCAGCTATCCCTGTATAGTCCAATGGCACAAGCTATCATGAAGAAAATGGGCTACGATGCTCAAAGCCCGACTGGTTTGGGAGGTGGCCGTGGTATTCTTACACCATTGGAACCCACCCTGACCAATCAACCAGAAGATTGGAAAATCTACCTTCACAAAGGCAAGTCTTCATATGGGTTGGGGTATGATCCTACCACTCCTATGAGACCGTTGACACCATGGTTGCAAAGTCGCTTTACCAACCAAGCCTCAACATCTCATGAAGACATTGATATCCCTGGATATCTCTTTGAGGAGTCACTCGGCAAGGGTCCAGAAAGCTCCTCCAATTGGTATAATTTCTCTGATAATAAAGAGGAATTGCCTGATGATACAGACGAGCGGTTTTCTGACTCAGAAGAACAATCGTCTCCAAAAGAAGTACCCTACTTCAACCCAATTCCAGCAAATGATTGGGACCATCTCATTGCAAGCCTTGAGAAGAACAGCCTTGAGAAGGATACTGATCAAGAAGATTCATGGACAAAAATAAAGCCTCAGTCTGAAAATGCCTCTGGCACTCCAGAAGGTCTTGTTGAGTTGGAAGCCTCCAAAAACATTGTGGAGGAACCACCTTCAAACCTTCCGACAGAAGATCCTGTCCAGAAGATAGACTTGGGAACATCTAATAACCCACGCCCTGTATTCATAAGCAAGAATATAAAGGATGATGAGTTACCCGAGTATATCTCTTTTCTTCGTGAGTTCGTTGATTGCTTTGCATGGTCTTATGCCGAAATGCCCGGCTTGGATCCCAAAGTAGCAGTCCACAAGCTCAACTTGCAAAAAGAAATCAAGCCTATCAAACAAGGCCAAAGAAGATTCCGTCCCGACGTGATGGACAAAATTGAACAAGAAGTTCAGAAACTCAAAAACGTTGGCTTCATCCGCGAGGAACAACATCCTGAATAGTTGGCCAACATTGTCCCCGTGACAAAGAAAAATGGGCAGATAAGGGTCTGTATCGACTACAGAGACTTGAATAATGCATGTCCTAAAGATGACTTCCCGCTCCCCATACCAGAGGTGATGATTGACAACACCTATGGGTTCGAGCGAATGACGTTCATGGATGGATTCTCTGGCTACAACCAGATAAAGATGCATCCTGAAGATGAAAGGCATACAACATTTCAGACACCATTCGGCGTGTATTGCTACACTGTTATGCTGTTTGGCCTGAAAAATGCAGGTGCGACATATCAGAGGGCTATGATGAAAATATTCCAAGATATACAGCACAAGACGGTCGAATGCTATGTTGACGACCTCGCCATAAAAAGCAGAAGAAAAGAAGACCATCTCAATGATCTTCGAGAAGTCTTCCTCCGACTTCGCAAACACAAATTGCGGATGAATCCACTAAAGTGCTTCTTCGGTGTCTCATCGGGTAAGTTTCTCGGATTCATAGTACGGAAAGCTGGAATAGAACTTGACCCCACCAAAGTCTATCCTGGAAATGCCATCTCCCAGAACCCTAAGAGAATTAAAAGGGCTTCAAGGAAGGCTGGCCTACATTCGACGGTTCATCTCCAATCTATCAGGGAAATGCCGTCCATTCTCTCGCCTGATGAAGAAAGGCGTGGACTTTGTCTGGGATGCTGAATGTGAAAGTGCATTTCAAGACATCAAAGCATACCTCATCAAACCTCCAGTGCTGGTTGCCCCCACAACTGGAAAACCATTTATCTTGTACACAAGAGCTCTCGACCACTTTTTGGGTGCTCTGCTCGCACAAGAAAACGACGACGGAAAAGAAGCTACTCTATATTACCTTAGCCGCATGATGGTAGGTGCAGAGCATCGCTACTCCCCAGTCGAAAAAGAATGCCTTGCAGTATTGTTCGCTGTACAAAAGCTGCGTCACTATCTGCTGTCGAACACAGTCTACCTGATTTCGAGGATCAACCTCCGAAAGGTCCTTGTCACAAAAGCAGGTTCTCTCAATGCCCGACTGGCAAAATGGTCCATCCTTCTATCACAGTTTGATATTAGGTATATACCACAAAAAGCAATCAAAGGACAAGCTCTGGCAGACTTCCTCGCAGAGCATCCATTGCCTAAAGATTCTCCACTCAGGGATGATCTCCCAGACGAAGTTGTCCACAATGTGGAAACTTCCTTATCAGACGCCTCATGGGACATGTACTTTGACGGTGCAACTCGGACAAATGAAAGGGGAAAGCAAATATCAGGAATTGGCATCCTCTTTGTCGGTCCTGACAAATACATGATTCCACACGCCTTCTCGCTACTGGAACCATGTTCAAACAATGCAGCTGAGTAGCAAGCCCTGATTGTAGGATTGGAACTCGCCCTCGAATCCGGCATCACCACGCTGGAAGCTTTTGGAGACTCTCAATTGGTCGTCAACCAGATGAATAAAAAATATGAAGTCAGGAAGCCTGATTTGCTACCTTACTACAATAAGGCACAGTCGCTTCAACAAAAATTCAACATCTGCCATATCACCCACATCCTCAGAGGTGAAAACATCCATGCAGATGCCCTGGCTGGACTTGCCGCATCTATGGCAATCCAAGAAGGGGAAAACATGCAAGTCACAGTGTGTCAAAAAAGGATTCTCCCTCCTCTCAACACACACCAAGCAGTTGCTGAATGCCACCAAGTGGTTGGAAGTCGGATGTCCATCCTCAAACCTCCGATTGGCGACTGGAGAGATCCGTTCATTGATTATATCATGTTCGGAATACTACCTGAAGATCCAAAAGAGTGGGTAAGCATCCAAAGACAAGCCCCAAACTTTCATTTGGATATACCTTCAAAAGCACTTTATAGAAAATCCTTCAACGGAGTACTCCTACGCTGCTTATCACAACAAGAGGCTGAGGAAACTCTCGAAGAAGTACATGCTGGTCTTTGTGGAGCCCATCAGGCTGGCCCTAAGCTCTATAACCAGATAAAAAGGCTAGGTTACTATTGGCCTACCATGGTAGTCGATACAATGCAATTTGCGAAGCGCTGCCAAAAATGCCAGATTCACGGAGATTATGTCCACATACCTCCAGAATGGCTACATCCAACAACAATCTCATGGCCTTTCGAAGCCTCGGGTATGGACATCATAGGTCCTATTTCTCCCCCATCAAGCAAAGGTCATCGCTTCATCTTCGCCGCTACGGATTATTTCTCCAAGTGGTCAGAAGCATTTGCGCTCAGCGAAATGAAGACTTCATCAGTCCTTCAGTTCTTGCGCACCAACATTATTTGTCGCTTCGGCATACCTAAAAGATTCGTCCATGATAACGGACCACAATTCTGGGATCACAAATTCTATAGGTTCTGCGACAAGTACAAAATCCAAAGTTGTCCTTCGACTCCATATAATCCAGCAGCGAACGGACTAGCAGAAGCCTTTAACAAGACACTCTGCAAAATTCTCAAGAAAATGGTCTCTAGTCACAAAAGAGACTGGGGCGACAAACTACTAGAACCTTTGTGGGCCTATCGAACCACCGTTCGAGGACCAACCCATAGCACACCATTCTCTTTGGTCTATGGATGCGAAGCTGTTGTCCCTTTGGAAGTACAAATTCCTTCCTTAAGGGTATATTTGCAAAATGACATGACGCAAGAAAGCAATGTCAAATTGAGACTCCAAGAGCTGGATAATCTCGATGAAAGACGACTCAAAGCTCTACAAAGCATTGAGTTGTACCAAGCACGCATGGCAGGATCTTTCGACAAAAAGGTCAGGCAACGCACCTACAAAAAGGGTGACTGGGTTCTTGCAGTAAAAAGACCCATAGTCTTTGCCCACAAATCCAAAGGCAAATTCGAACCAAAATGGGAGGGACCCTTCGTCATCGACAAAGTCTTCTCCAACGGTGCATACGCTCTTCTAAACATGGAAGGAGACAGATGTATGCTACCCATCAACGGCAAGTTCTTGAAGCGGTACTACACTTGAAGACTTCCTCAAACGGGTCAGAGCAATATCTACATGGCTAAAGCGTATTTCCAAGGTACTTGCTCATCAAACCCACCCCTTTTGAAATTTTCATCTTTATGTTGAAGTTTCCAAAAAAAAACTATCTCTCAAAACAATGCTTACTTTCATCGTTTCATTGTTCAAAAGAAAAATCAAATCCAAAAATCCAAGTTTAGGAGCCTCTTCCCAGACTTGGCCAAAATTTCGATCCTTGAACCCAAAATTCATGGTTTGAAACAAAAATCGGGACTTAGGAATTTTCACCCTAGACCGCCTCGGCTTTTACAACCAAAATGGTTTTAAGTCAAAATTTATGACATTCGTGTCTTTAAACAAAAATTTTGAAACCGCGGGGTAGCGACATTCAGCCGATACTTGCAAAACCCAAAAACCGGAAGGATGCGAACCCCATTCGATACTTCCAAAACCCAAAAATCGGAAGGATGCGAACCCCATTCGATACTTCCAAAACCCAAAAATCGCAAGGAAACGAACCCCATTCGATACTTGCAAATTTCAAAAATCGTGGAGAAGCAACAGACCAGTTGATATCCACAACCCAAATTTCAAAAATCGTGGAGAAGCAACACACCAGTTGACATCCACAACCCAAATTTCAAAAATCGTGGAGATGCAACATACCAGTTGCTATCCACAACCCAAATTTCAAATGGTTCGAGAAAACCTCAAATTTCAAAAATCGCGGAGAAACGACATCAAGTCAATACCCGCAAAACCAAAAGTGTTGGGAAAAGCAGGGAAGCGACGCTTAGTCGATATTTGCACCCCAATTCGCGAGGAAGCGACATTCCATCGATACTCGCAAAACCCAGCCCGCGAGGAAGTGACATTCCATCAATACTCGCAAAACCGAATGGGCAAGGAAGCGACATTCCATCGATACTTGCAAGACCATTCAGCGGGGAGGCGACATTTAGTCGATACCTGCATTTTGAAAACCGAAACTCGGCTATAAACGCCAAAATCCGGCTATAAACGCCAAAATTCGGCTATAAATGCCAAAACAAAAATTTTTCGGCTATAAACGCCAAAATCGGCTTTCATGCCAATAAAACAAAACTTGGTTTTCAAAAAACTCGGCTATAAATGCCAAAATCTGGCTATAAACGCCAAAATCTTGCTATAAACGCCAAAACTCGGCTATAAACGCCAAATCCGGCTATAAATGCCAAAATTCGGCTATAAATGCCAAAAACAAAATTTTTCGGCTATAAACGCCAAAATCGGCTTTCATGCCATCTCAAAATCGGCTCTCATGCCACAAACAAAATTTTTGGCTCTCATGCCATCTCAAAATTCGGCTATAAACGCCAAAATTCGGCTATAGATGCCAAAACAAAACAAAAAAAAATTCGGCTGTAAACGCCAAAATATGGCTATAAATGCCAAAATTCGGCTATAAATGCCAAGACAAACAAAACAAAATTCGGCTTCTATGCCATTCTAAAATTCGGCTTTCACGCCATCCAAAAATTTTGGCTCCCATACCGCAAAACAAATTTTGGCTCTTACGCCACAAAATTAGGCTTTCTCGCCATCCAAATTTTGGTTTTCAAACCATCAAAAACAAGGCTTTCCGCCACAAAATTGGCTTTCATGCCCAAAACAATCCTTTGACAAAAGATTTTCACAAAATGACAACCTTTTGATCAAATCCTTAAACAAACATTCCCATCAATCTTTTGCTCAAAATTGTTTTCATCAAAAAATGATTTAAGTGAAAGGAAGGGGATACAAAAAATATTGTACCAAAACTGGTTATACATAGAGGTACCCAAAAAAAAAATAAAGACAAAGGAAAAAGAGTTTGTTACAACTCAGGAGCTCAATCCTACATGGTCTTCAACCAAAGGTTCAACTCCTCAAGCAGACCCTTGGCCTTAACTTCCAAAGTTTTTAGGCCACGCTTCAAAATGTCCCCATAAAACGCGGCCGAATGCCGTGACCCATCTGCAGCACGAGGAAGTTCTTCCTAGAGGACCTGCCACTGCTCATGCTCCTGAGTCTTCCTCCGGACATTACCTTCGGCTTCCTCAACCCGGCGAATGAGAGTCCCCTCCTTGTCACGAGCCTCCACAATGGCGGTCCATTTGGCAGCAGCCTCTTCCTCTAAAAGATCTAGACGTTGCCTAGCCTCAACGACCTCCTTATCAAGGTTGTCCAAGTCTTGCTTCAGCCCCATGATGGATAACTCGGTAACGTTCTTCTCCCGAACGATCTGCCTCCGAGTCTTCATGACCTCAGTCAGCTCAGCTTTGACTTTGCTGGAAGGTTTTATGAACATCTCATCAAAGAAGTCACCATCTGGGAAACTCTTGGTCTCAGTCCATTTGTTCCCCAAGGTGATGATCTCCACAACAAAATCCTTGGCACTTGCAATGTCCAGACCGACTTCTTTGCTATCAGCGAGGATGTCTTGCACATGCTTGATCATGCCAAAACTAGCTTCCAAATGACCTGAAGAAAGAGTCTCAACCCATGAGCTCAAGACAGTCTTCAACACCTTCCTTGCATACTGAAGGTGCGGTGCAGATGAGGATTCGCCATGCTCTGGTGCCCGACTGCCCACGTCATGCTCCATTGGAAGAGTAATCAATAAACTCTTTCCAACGGAAGAAGCTGACTCATTAAAAGTGGAAGAAGCCCCTACTTCTGCATCAGCCGCAGGTATCCCATGTTCTGGCTTTGAGGAAGACGGAGGAATCTCTCTTGCTGCTTCACAATCTGTCAAAGAAAAAAAGAAAAAGACAAAAGGGTATGAATATAATCTTGTCAAAAATATATCAAGATTATTATTGCAAGTATACCTGCTTCGACGACCGGCAGAGTACTCTCTGCCTCTTTGAGCTCATCCGAAGCATCGTCAAAAGTTGCGTCCATGGATGGCTCGAAATCGTCGGAATTCTCTGGCAAGTCAGCTATATGTTAGCAAATGACAGCAAAAGAAGACAAAAAAGCAAAAGCCAAAGCAAATCATACCAGGTGAAGGTTCTGGAACCACTCCAGAGTCCCTGGGCTCTTCCTCAGATGCCACAACTGGATCCGTCATTGCCTCATCGGCCTGAACCTCAGGCATCACCAGGTCATCATCCTCTGCTAAACAAAGAAGCAGTGGATCAAAACAAAATCTTTTACAAAAAAAAAGGAAGGAAGAAACAAAAGGAAAGAAAGGGGATCATACCAGCTATCTCCTCTTCTCTGCTTCTCTTCTCCGGAGGCTCGTCAGCATCCTCAGACACCTCCTCAGTAATGGTGAGAGGAACTTCAAGACCAGAAGGACTATCGTGCCGTCTCATGTTACGGCGTTGTCCTCTCCTCCTCTTGCCTCGGCGGGTTAATCTACTCGACGATCCTGCCACACTATCAACATCAAGCCTCTCACAAGAGTCCTCACTGGATGGTCTACTTTTCTCAGTAGACTCCATGGAAGCCTTCGTATGCTCTGCCTGTATCATAGCATCGATCTCGGCCTCCTCCTCCTCCAGTTGTCTCAGGACCTCACCAGGAATCCCCTGTGCAGCTCCTGATCTGATGATGTCCTACCCGTTGAGAAAGCCTATCTTGTGCTTCTCTCCAGAAAGGAAGGCCAAAACTTCCTCCCAACGGACACCATCCGATTTGCCAAGACTCTTCCTAGGAGATTGCTTAATATTGAGCTCTTTCTTGGAAAGCCCCCGGTACACTGAAAAGCTTTCCACGAACCACTTCGTGAAGCCAGCAGTCCGGAAGGTGGGCAGCTCAGGATAAGAAATCATGGCGGTAGTATCCTCGGCGCTATAAAAAGCCCATGCATTTCTCCCATCTTGCAGACCTCCAAAACGTTTCACCATGCTCGAAGGCGCTCCAACAACGCCTTGAGAGAAGCCAAGCTGCAACACAAAACGCGAAGGGACATACGGTTGGACGTCGACAAAAAGATGTCTGCGGTACACCATTGTACCAACCCGTATGTTGAAGAGCCACCTTTTCTCCGCGTCTGTCAAAGCATAGTGTCTTCCCGACCCTGCCCTGGTCAAATCACGGGAGACACCAAAGTCAAAAGCCTTCTTCCGCAAACCCGGAGAAAGCTTTACTGAAGACTGCCCAATCTCGACGTCCCTAAATCGTCGGATCCTTAAACGGGCAGATAAAAGTGATTCGTGAACGGCTGTCCCTCTAGCCAAACGAATCATAAAGGGATCTTCGTCCTGTGCAACTCCCAAACGATGGAAGCTAGGACAGTGATATACATTCCACGAATAGAAGATGTGGGCAGAAAATACCCTATTCATGGGAAGCCCAAGCCGAACCAGGAAAGCAGCAGGCTGCAGTTCGGTACATAAATAGGAGTAAAGAGCAGGTACCAAAGCCAGCCGCTCTCCAAACGCCATCTGACAAGCCGGAAAAATACAGTGCGGCCTGATGTGCGTTCCATCTCCTCCAGCAAAAACAGCCTCACCCAGCCAGTAAGTGAGGTAAACAGCGAGATCTCTCCGCAACGTAATGTCAGGACAAATGGCATCTGTGCTTGCGAAGAACTTCTTCAAATCTTCTCGCATAACAGCGATCTTCTTCAAACTTGATGCTTTAGCCCTAACATCCTGGGCCATGCCATCAGAAAAATCCCAGCTATCAAAAAAGTTGGAGCTGCAACTTCTCCAACTACTGCACCTAACTTTCGAGCCCTCCTTCTCCTTCACAAAATCGTAGAAGGCGACGAGCTGAAAGAACACGAGCCTAAACTCCTCAGACTGCTCCTCAAGGACGCTGTCAATAGGCATAAACTCCTCATAGAGTTTGCCGAGGATAGGCAATCCAGTGATGGCGCTCAGCTCCTTCAAAGAAAAACCAATCTCACCATTCGTCACAATGAAGGTGTTGGTTTGTGGAAGGAATGACTCCAGCATGGCCATGAAAGCCTCATCGGAGAAAACGACGGTTTGTCGAAAAGCGCGAACCGCGTCAAAAATCTCGGCCTCCGGAAGAGCGGCCTCACCAATCCTCAGGGTGTGATCAGTCCATGACTCCCAGCTCGAGTCAGCACTGAAACAGCCACGAAGTCGAAAAGGCTTCACCCAATTGCTGCCGTCACCCCGAAAAACGCCAAGGCCCACCGGTCTCAAATCGATCGATGGATGATCAGAACCTTGGTAGCCACTGGTTGGCATCAATACGTCCATACAGACAGGTGGCTTCTCTGCAAAACCGGAAGGTCCACCAACAAAAACCCCGGTCTTGATCACACTAGTCCTCTTCACCCAACTCGGAGGATCTTTCCTCTTAGGGCACATGGGAGAAAGGCTCAGGATCGAGATGGTCCGATCAAAAGACGACCGGGTAGAAATAGTTCTCTCCTCACCATCCGCTGTGTAAGAGAACTGAAAACATCTCCTTTGGTATGTCAAGTCGTCGGGGACTGCATCACCGAAGAAGAAGGTAGGCTTGAGCACAACGCTCTGATCGTCCGTAACCCAGGGACGGCTGCTTACCGTGATCTTATAGAACTCCTCATCCTTGAGAGTGATCAATCGCTGTCTCATCTCATCACGATTGAGGGAATCGCATTCTTCCAAGTTTTTCTCCACAAACTGGACCTTCTCCCAAGCCCGCTGAACGGCAGCATTGGAAGATCTAGCAGACCGACGAGCAAAATTTTGACATGGTTCCGGGGCAATTCCAACGAAAAGGAACATACTCCGAAAAAGACAGGAAGCCAGAAGATGAGCTCAACATCGCTGCGAGCTCATAGTCAGTGGAGAATTCTCAAAGAAGGCTTGAACTCAACATCGCTGCGAGAACAAGCCAATCTCATCAAACTTCCGTAAAATCTGGAAAAGAGCTCAACATTGCTGCGAGCTTCAGAATCCAAAAGTTGCAAACTTCCTCAAAATCCAGCAAGACCGAGAAAGAGCTCAACATCGCTGCGAGCTCAAAATCCCGATACTTGCAAAAGATTTTTAGGTATGCATCATCATACTTCCAAATCCATTTACAAAAATCATGCATCAAAAAATATCATCATGCATTAGATGCTAGGAAAACCTTGACCAAAGTTTGACCAATTCCAACCCAATTTGGTCAAAACCAATCAAACTTTGTCCAAGTCAAAAATCATGTTGGCTTGACCTAGAGACTTTAGCCTTCTATCTTGATGCATCAAACAAAAAAATGCATACATATTGAAATTGCATAGCCTCATTATCATAGTGAGCAAACAAGGAAAAAGAAAAAGAGAGAGAGAAAAAAAATCTCAGCAAAAAAAAAAATTTGGCCCACAGGCCGTGGCCCACTGCCACGTGGCAGTACGGTCAGGTCCGTACAGCCATAAAAAAACAACAGCAAAAAAAAAAAAGAAAGAAAAGAAGAGAAAAACGCTGAAAAAAAAAAAAAAACAGAATCAGCGTGAAAAAAAAAATAGAAAGAAAGAAAAAAGAGTTCACGAAAAAAAGAAGAGAAAACCGTGAAAAGAAAAAAAAAACAGAGAAAAAAAAGAAAGAAAGAAAAAAGAGAAGCACGAAAAAAAAAATAAAGAAAAACGTGCATGAAAAGAAAAGCAAAGAAAAAAATAAGAGAAGAAGAAAGAAAAGAAAAGAAAAAGAAGAAAAAAAATGATGAAGAAACTACTTCTACAATGGAGATTCTTGACGAGGAAGAAAACTTACTTGAAGCCATTGATGGAGAAGAAGAAGAAAAGCTTGGAGATCCTTGAAGAAGAGAAAGCACTTCTTGCCTTGGGGAGCACTCTTGAAGATTTCTTGCAAAAAGAAAGTAATGGAGCAAAAGCACCAACCCTCTTTGCTTTTATAGAAGAGAGCAAGCCAAAAGAGGAAACAAAGAGAAAGAAAGGAGGAAAGTGCTAAAATTTAGCTACTTTCCCAAAGAGAAAGATATTTTGAGAGAATCTTTCCACAAAAAGAAAACTTGAGAAATTCTCTCCAAGTAAAGATAGTTTTAGATATTCTCTACACAAAAGAGATATTTTTAGATATTCTTTACAAATATGACACTATATGAGATCTAGGCCATCTCCAAAGCCTAAGGTCCCATGGGTTAGCCCATATGAGCCAGGTTTGACCACCTAGGCACTAAAATTGGCTTTTAGTCAAAGTATTCCTCTTACCAAGAGCAAAAAAAGAAAAGAGCAAAAAAAGTCCCATGCCTCTTTTGAGTTGATGGGATCATTCAAAAGAAAAAAAAAAAAAGAAAGTCCCATGATTTTCCAAAAACCAAACCATCCAACCTCATGAACCAAATTGAGCCAAAATCTTGAAATTGACATTTCACAAAACCAAATTCCGGTCCTCTAACTCGCCACATACAGCTTGTTAGGTCACGAGACCAAAACCAAAATCAAAATCCAAAACCAACAAACCAAATCTGACCCCCCAACCTGCCACATACAGCTTGTTGGGTCACAAGGTCCAAATCAAAATCAAACCCTGACCCCCTAACCTGCCACATACAGCTTGTTAGGTCACAAGGTCAAAAGCCAAAGTCCAAAACCCAAAATCCAAATACCCCATGTCATTTTCAAAACTTTGCCTTGAGATGGTACGTGATCCCTCTCACTACCATAAAATTTCCCTCGGAAACTCAGAAGGCTATTCAAAAAAAAAAAACTCAAGACTCTTGGTCAAGTTGGAATCTCTCCTCCAAGTTTCTCTTCGAGGCACATCGACTGCAAAAAGCTACTCGTCGCTGTACCTCGAGGGGGCATTTGTTGACACCAAAAAAGTCACTATGTCTCCTCTACATCAAGAAGCCTCCTGAAACTGCATCCTGCTACAAAATAGGCAAGGCTACTTCAAGCATCAGATTTTGTCAGAATCAGACAGAAACTTAGAGATCCTTCAAGACAGCTAAAAGAGGGGTACACCTGAGGTTTCGGGCCATTCCGACAGCGTTTGGCCTAACTTCACTGCTCCGACAGCTAAACAAGTGCTCCCGGCGGCAACATCATCAAAGACACCAAAACTTTGATCAAAGCCTATGGATGACTCCAGAATGTCTCCAAAGGGCTCCATGCCAAATTTCAAGTCAAACCGACAACGTTTGACCCTCCATCAATGCTCGAGCAGCAAAATCAAGCCTCCCGGCAGCGGCAACCACCGAAGCCATCACTCATAAAAAAAATACATGAGTGGCTTTAACATGCTTCCAAAAGGCTGCACGTCAAATTTCAGGTCATTCCGACAATGTTTGACCAGGTTTCGATGCTCCGAGAGAAAATCAAGCCTACCGGCGGCAGAGCAACCCGGGACCATGACATCCAAAACAGAGCCAATGGAACGTCTCAAATGACTCCAATAGGCTCCCCGTCAAATTTCAGGTCAATCGGACATCGTTTGACCACATATCAAAGCTCAGCATTTTCCCCGCAGCAAAATCGAGTGAAGCATCGATGGGACTCCAACCGACTTCAAAACTCAAATAAAAGCCCATGGTTGGTCCTATCCACTACTCAAGAAGCTTCACCTCAATTTTCAGGTCATTCCGACATCGTTTGACCTAGTTTCGACGCTTGACGGAAAATCGGCTACAAAGTCTTCGGCTTTCCCGAAAAATAGGAAACTTTGTGCTCCGATTTCGCGAGGGTTCTCGTCAAGATTTCTCTAAGAAAATCAAGTCAATAATTGAGGAAAAATGTCAAGAAAAATACAGAAGAAAAAAGGAACGAAAAAGACGAAAAAACGGCCGAAAACGACGCTCGGCGACCAAACAGGCCGAAGCCCTATGGTCGCCAGCGACCCTGGGTGCATGGTCGCCCGGAGACCCTGGAAATCCGGGTCGCCGAATTTTGCACCAAAGTGTCCGTTTTCGATGGTTTTCGCACTTCGGGTGTTCCGGCATCTGTGATTTTCGGAAAATGCAATGTTTGATGCTTGAAAACGACTGATCTTCGTTGACATCTCGGATCCGCCGTCAAAAGCATGAAATCATCACCGATCGCCTCAAGATCGCCAACCGGCTAACCAAGAAAGTGCACTTTCTGTCCGACCGATCGTGAAATCGACAAGACAGACGTCACCGGCCCGCCAACATCAATCAATGTCTGAAATTGCATCGCAATCCGACATCAAATAATGCGTGGATCCACCCATGATGATCGCAATAAGAATATCAAAAGGCGCAGCACGGCCCGCGACTCTTCACATGCCTTGGCAACCACTTAATGTCGTTAATTGACCCATTAAAGTAGTCATTAACTCATTATTGTGGACGGCCCAATCAGAACCAAGCATTTGGGAGTTACAAATCCAAGCAATCATGGCATTAAACCCATGAAACTCCCATCATCATGAAGCATAAAGGTGATTAAATGCCCACTACCTTCATCGGCCAATCACAAGCCTTGAAAAAGGAGTTACAAAATCAACTTGTAACTCCTCATCAATTCTTTCATCATGGCCATCAATGCCAATAAACACCTCATGGCTACCAAAAGCCTATAAGAGGAGGTCCATTCCAAGAAGAAAGCAATGATGAAAAGAGATCCCAAGTGCAAGCTCTGAAAATTTAGAAAATCCAAGAGAGAGACGAAGTTCTGCTACTTTGCTCCCGGAAGCACCACAAGGTGATCAACGTCCCTTGGGGGGCCACCCCCCCAAGGTCACCTCCTTCTCCAACATGGCCTAAACGCGTCTTTTCAGCCCGTTTACTTGGTTTTTCATTGGATATAAGACCTTCTCTTGGTCCTTGTCCTTTAAAAAACTGAGGTTAGGAGCCAAGCCAAATAATCAAAGCATCACATGTTCTCATTTGAAGGACGATGGCGAAGCCCATACATGACTTGCGACCGTCGATCTCAACGTGTCCCCACAATCTCCTGAGAAGTTAGATCCCTTTTCTTCCTTTTCTATTGTAGTTTGTATTTCTTAAAGAGACAAAAAGAAATCACAATTCTTGTCTTTCATATTTGATGAGTTTTGTAAAAACGCCTTTCACGGCAAAATCGCCTTTCACGGCAAACAAACAAAAACGCCTCTTACGGCATTTTAAAAACTTGTCTCTTTTCTTAATATTTATGCAATTTGAAAAGTTAGAAAAAAGGATTGATTTCCTTTCCACTTGCGAAGGTGAATCTCCGGATTATCACCATTCCAAATTCCAAGTAGAAAGTAAATCTGGCATACCAGTACAAAAATGTTGATGCCCGAGATTTTCCCTCCTCCGCTGAGACCTAGGTCAGCCCCCGGGGTACGGAAGGAGAGGACGGAAGATTTCCTTCGGGTCCATCAGTACTTTTCTCCATTCTTTCATTTGATGTTCATTTAGCTCATTTAGAGCTTGTTTTCCATGTTTTCAAACCCATTTTCGAAATGGGGTTTTGTAGTGACCAAAATGGTGATTTTTGTGTACTTTATTTTGGGGGTTTTGTGTAGATTTTCGTGGATCTCCCCTTCTTGTTGAGTTTTGCTTGACATTGGACCAAGGCAAGTAAACATTTTTGTCACGCCCCCAGAACCGGGATCCGATCTCGGGGACGTGAGTTTGGGGGAATTTGCATTTCCCCTCCTAGGATCCGCATGTGTGAGGATGGAAAAATTCACAACACATCAAAATATTTTGCGGAAGCTATACAAGACGTTACGACCCGGAATCCGTATCAATCGGGTTCCGTGTCGTACTCAATCTGTCAGCACAAGATTTTCACAGTAATATTCAATTCAGACTGGAACTAATCATAATATCAAAATATACAGAGCTGACAGTAACAGGCTTATCATTACCCAAACATATTCGAGTTACAAATTAACAAGTACATTAATTATAATTCCCACGAAAAAGGCTAACAAAAGCTGTGCAAAATAGCAAGCTAGAACAGATACTACCCCAGTGTGTAACGTAACTCCGGAGTCAAGCATGACGTCAACATGACATCGCTGACACAACAAGCCTGCAAATCTAGTGGCTCAACAGCCCTCTGCACGCGAACTAGCTCAAAACAAGGACCTGCTATCTAGAGCACCAAAGCAGAAGAATATCAGACACGACGGTCTGGCAGGTGATCAATATAGGCAAGAGCATAAACAAAATAAAGTTTAAAGGAAACAATAACTAAAACAATTTATCAAACTTGAAACAGATTTACAAGGTTCAAAAACAATGCATGAACAAGATACTTATCGAGAAATCACGAGTACATGCATGATATACGAAACAAGACATGAATACATATAATATCATGATTAGTAAATCCACAAAGAGCCCATCCTTTCTCCATCATACATGATGACAAGAGTAAGCACGCACGACAAGCACGACACGATCCCACATATACGGGGAATTTCCGGCCGCGGAACCGAAACACGAACACGCACGATGTGTCATTCAAGACACGACTAGTCTGCAGACAGTCCACATGTTTAAGGACCCCCAGGTAGTGGATCAAGCTAAAAGGGAAGTCCAAGCTCAGTGGTACTCACTTATATCATGAATGCACAAAACATGGTGATACACGTTCGAGAACACGACAAAACAAGAGGGAAATCATTTAACAAGCACGACACGACGAGACTAGCAAAATAGCATAATATAAATGCTTATCAAACTTAAGAAATGATTCCCTTTTCTTATTCTTGAAACACGTCTTGGAACACGTCTTAAAACAAGCTTATTCTTGAAATTCGAACGAATGCACGATGATGCACGAAGCATCAAAACAAGAGCTTTGGTTCTTGAAACAATTCTTCAAACAAATTTGTACTTGTAAATCAAACGAGAACACGGTGATGCATGAAGCATCAAAACAAAAGTCTTGGTTCTTGAAACAAATCTTCAAACAAACTTGTACTTGTAAATCAAACGAGAACACGATGATGCATGAAGCATCAAAACAAGAGTTCAAGCACGAAATCTATCAAGTTTAGGCTAAGACCATTCATTGATCCTTGTGGAGTTGAAACCCAAATGTCGGAGTTTTAACAAGATTTGGTGCCCCAGAAGTTATAGTACATTTTGGAATTCCAAGTGCACAAAGTCAATAAAAAGGTCTAAAACCTAGTCTAGTTTTCATTCCCGCAAAATCCTTCAAAAATAGTACTTTTTGTAACTGTCGGTCTGGGTTTAGCATCTCTACCGGTAGAAATTCCGGTTTAAGATGTTCTACCGGTAGAACTTCCGGTTGAAGCGCTTCTACCGGTAGAACTTCCGGTAGAACTGAGGTTTTTCAGTTTCTTCAACTCTCTGCCAAAATTTGGGCCGTTTCTACCGGTAGAACTTCCGGTAGAACTAAGGTTCACAGTTTTTCTCAACTCTCTGCCACAATTCTAGCCACTTCTACCGGTAGAACTAAGGGTTCACAGTTTCCTCAACTTTTTGCCAACATTCGAGCCACTTCTACCGGTAGAACTTCCGGTAGAACTTATGACGTTCAACTTTTTTCACCTTCTCTCCCTTCTTCACTTCCACATTTGAACCACATGCACTCCCCAAGCCTTCATGCTTTCCAAGGGATACATTTCACACATTTAAAAAGCATTCCATCCACAATTAAACCATTCATTCTATAAAAAAGACATCAAGACATTTTCAAGTATAAAATCATGAAATTTACGAGACTAAACACGATTCTAAAAGCTTGAAGAAATCATTGATAACAAGAGAAGTGAAGAAGCTAAAACCCATGACTTGAAAGAGCATGAACATGACTTGCATTATGAAATTAAACATAGAAAACATGTCTTAATGAAAGTATTAAAACCATAATGAAACCATAAAGCAATAAACATGAGAAATCCTATAAAGATCACTTGCCTCAATCCAATGCCAAGAAAAACTCCACAAAAACTCAACCAAAGAAAAGATCCACGAAATCTACACAAAAGCCCTAAAATAGAACACATAAAAATCACCATTTTTGGTCATCACGAACCCCATTTCGAAAATGGGTTTGAAAACATAGAAAACAAATTCTAAATGAACTAAAAGAACACCAATGAAAGAATGGAGGAAAGTACCAACCTCGAGCTAGCTGAACAAGAAGAAGGGAGGTTGAAGATGATGAATAGTGAAATGGTTCGGCTCTAAAAAGACTCCAAACGAAGCTTGAGAAGAGAGGAAGAGAATGATAGCCTTGGATCTTGATTTGGGACACTCTAGCTAGATGATTTCAAGGAGAAGAAGGTCAAGAAGAAGGTTTCTTCCACTCTTGCTCTAGGTCAAGATGAGTTGCAGGAAAATGGGAAAAGAATGGAGGAGAGAGAATAGGAGGGTATATATATAGTGTCTGGAAGGTGGGTCCCAATGCAGTAGAACTTGAAATGATTAAAACATGGTCTTGCGGACCCCGGATGGAAACGACGAAGGAGACAAAATTGCTCGTTGAAAAATCTAGTTTTCAAAAAGTATATTTTCCCCAATTTCTGGAATTTTCGAAATTTATGGACAGATTTAGTGAAAATTGTCATTTTTGCCCTTTTTCTAGAAAAACGTGATTTCTGAGCCTCAAATCCAAATGGATAAAACATGAAAGCTGTTTATAACAATAAAATGAGTCGAAAGGAATAAAAATTGGAAGTTTTAGAAGCCAAGAATAAATTCTCACAGAAATTCAATTTACAAGGGTTGGGTAAAAACAAAGTCAACGGTCTTTTAAAACTCTACAAAGTTATGAAAAATCTATTCAAACTCAAAAACAAAGTCAAATCAACTCTAATCTTGTTTAAAAAGCTAAATCACAATTAAAACAATGCTAAACCCAAAAATTGTGGGTCGGGGTCTTACAATTTTAGTCCTTCATAGTGCATTGTAAGTCTTGGGTATTTTACCTTGAGAAATGTTGTTGTATTATCAAGCTTATCATCTCTTTCATGTTACTAATCTCTTTTAGTTTGTTTAATCTTTACTACCATGGTTGCTAATTACTCTATCTAATCTAGAAGTTTTGTCTTGAATGGAAGCATGTATTTCAATTGAATGCTTTACAAGTTATTAAATACATGATTTGAATGTGAATGGTTTAGTGATTTTGAAGTTTTCATTGAAATGTGAGTGGATATTTGTGTGAAAAGCATCCCTTGGAAAGCAAGTAGGCTTGGGGAGTGCAGGTGGTTCAAGTGTGGAAGTGAAGAAGGAGAGAAAATGCAATTTCTGACTTGAAATTTCGCCCAGCCCGAGCCTGGTGGTTAGCCAGCGGCTAACCTCATTTTCCACGGCGGCTAGCCGCCAGCCAACCGCATTGGGCGGTTACTTTTCCAATAGCTTGCAAAAATCTGCCCATGTCCACGGTGACCTCACGGTCAACTCCCGGCTAGCCGTGGCAGCTAGTCGCCAGCTAACCGTGAGCCATTTCGGCTACTTTTTCCGAGAGATGTGTTTCCTCTGTTTTGACCTAGCGGTCAGCTAGCGATCAAGTGACCGCCAGACCCCAGTGCGGCTAGCCGCCAGGTGACCACCAGCTAGCCGGATTTTGATGAAAACTAGACTATGCCTTAGACCTTCGTTTGACATTGTGCACTTGAAATTCCAAAATGTATCTTACCTTCGGGGGCACCAAGCTGTATAGAATTCCGACATTTGGGTTTCAATTCCACAAGGGTCAAAGATTGGTCTTAGCCTATGCTTGATAGATTTACATTTGAACTCTTGTTTTGATGCTTCATGCATCATCGTGTTCTCGTTTGATTTCCAAGTACAAGTTCGTTTCAAGAATAAAAAAGGGAATCATTTCTTAAGTTCATTAAGCATTTATACTATGCTATTTTTCTAGTCTTGTCATGTCGTGTTTGATAAATGACTTCCCTCTTGTTTTGTCGTGTTCTTGAACATGTATCGCTGTGTTTTGTGCATTCATGATATAAGCGAATACCACTAAGCTTGGACTGCCCTTTTAGCTTGATCCACTACCTGGGGGTCCTTAAACATGTGGACTGTCTACAGACTAGTCATATATTATATTACACATCGTGCGTGTTCGTGTTCCGGTTCCGCGGCCGGGCTCCCCGTCTACCTTGTGTAGCGTCGGATCGTGTCTTGCATGTCGTGCTTATCGTGCGTGCTTGCTTTTGTCATCATGTATGATAGAGAAATGATGAGCTCAAAGTGGATTTATCTTTTCATGATATTATAAGTGTTGCGACCCCGGACCGGGTTTAGGGACCAATCCGGGATCGGGACTGAGTATGGAGCAAGTGATATAAAAGATCATAGGTATGCTTGATGCCCAAGCGTACACGGGTATATAAAGAACACACATCACCCGTGCACGAGATTTCCCACAGGTGTCCGCGGTGAGGATTTCCCAACACACATAAACATTTTGTATATTGTGGATGCGTGCGGTAAATCAAGCATGTATTCCATTTTCAAAATAACAAGACTGATTACTTTTAAGATAACAAGTATCAGAATGAGCAATATTCTATAGCATAACCCAAAAGTACTGTTAAAGTTGAATGTCGCGACCCCGGACTGGGTTCGGGGACCAAATCCGGGATCGGGACTAATTGTGATGAAGCCAATGATGTGATCATATGGAGTGACGACAATAATTAAAGGTATGTTTATGATCAAGCGTACACGGGTTAACAAAGGAACACTCATTACCCGTGCACGTGATTTCCCACAGGTGTCCGCGGTGAGGATATTCCAACACACATAACCATTTAGTATAATTGCGGAAGCGTGTAGTAAATCATGCATGTATTTCATTTTCAAAATAATAAGGCTGATTACATTTGAATATGAGTATCAGAATGAGCAATGTCCTAAAGTATAACCCAGAAGTACATATTCAAGTTTAATCAGAAGATCAGTTAATTACAGTTCCCAAAATTAGAGGCCAACAAAGGCCAATATAAACAAAACAATAACCACCAGAAAACTATTCAAACGACCCCCAAAATGTTTCGTATCTCGGCAGCCCGATGTTTACATAACATCGTCGGTACGCCACTCGACTAGCGGTTGCGGTTCTCCGACCGCCTCCTCTGGCTCCTCCTCGGGGAAACCAACAACGGGACCTGAGTACTAATGCAAAGGGGTCAGACACGACGGTCTGGTAGTTGGATAAAAAGTATAAACATTTAATGATAAAACATTCACCTTGGAAACAGTCAAACCTGTCTAAATAATACTTTCATGAGTAAATGCATCGTTTAATTTAAAACATCTATGCAAAGTAAAAGAGATAGAGGTAACCAAGGAATACAGGAAACGAGCAAAATGGCAACCACACAAAGCTAAATCCTCTATCACCGAAGTGATAGAGCAAGCAAGTCAAGGCGTTGACCTCAGTCACCGAAGTGAGGAGGTACAACGAAATACATATACATATATACTATATACAAGACATGACCACGGTAGCGAGCCGGGCATCAGGAACCACAGTAGCAATCTGCGGTATCAAGACAAGACCACGGTTAAATAACCGGGTAGCAAGATCCAAACTGCAGTTGGCGGGACAAGAGGGGGATCACCTAGTCAGTAGATCAGACTAACAAGGTATCCAAGCTTAGTGGTGTCGACTCATAGGTCAAAACATGGAAATCAAGACATGTGTAAAATAAATCAAGTACAAGACTATACTCGGGCAAGACGTGGGTGCTCAAGGCACAACTATCATATCAGGTCTGGCATGCATATCAAAGCTAGCAAAACAGTACAAGTATACTTTCAAAGTTTTCGGGATGATAGATTCCAATTCATCAATTTTGAGAATGACAAGGTAAAATACCCTTTTGAAAAGCCAAGACAATGTCGGGTTAAAGCTAATCCAAGTGAATAGGGATCCCGTACGCTTATCTTACAATTGCTTGATACTCTTTGAATTTGAAGGCATTCCGGGCTCCTTAGGCACTTGGAGATTTCCAAAACTTTAATGAATCCTTGTGATTATGGTTTCTTTCTCGTTCGAGCTTCAAACAACGGTTATGAGTCTTCTCATCACGATAAGGACGTTAACCAACCTCCCTCCATAGTTAGGATATTTCATTGTCTCCTCCAAAGTGGCCCCAGATGAACAGTACACTTCGCTCGAGCGGACATGGAGTTCGCTCGAGCGATGTGCTCTCTGGAATGGCTTTCTGGGAGGGTTCGCTCGAGCGGACATGGAGTTCGCACGAGCGGACCTGCTCAATTCAGGACGGCACGAGCGAATGGTTTGTGCGCTCGAGTCGACCATTCTCTGGATGGCTGTTGGAGGAGTTCGCTCGAGCGGACATGGGGTTCGCACGAGCGAACAACTCTCTGGAATGGCACGAACCCTTCCTGGGCAGTTCGCTTGAGCGGTGTGTCAAGTTCGCTCGAGCGAACTATCCAGAACTGGTTTCGTGGACAGTTCTTTTCTCCATTCTTCTTCTCTTACAAATCCACACTTCTTGAGGTTCTATCATACACCAAAGAGGGCATGTAAGCACCTCCACATCCTCTTCAAAACTCCATCAAAACTTCTCACAACCTCCACAAATGATCCATTCATTCATACATTTTCACATTCAATCAAAAGAGAAAGACATAACCACAATTACATAGATTCATTCAAGTTTTCAAGCACAAGATAAATCAAAGGCTATCAATCATATTTCAAGGCAATGAATGGGTTCAACAACCCCTTTTTAAGACATTAAAACCACATTGAATACAAGTAAAAGCTCATCATAAATGATGCAATAAATTCAAACATTTGATCATGGAAATCACTTTAAAACTAAACATCCACTTGCCTCAAGGTCTCTAATCAAGAAATCCAAGCTCTAATCCACTCTTCCAAGCCAAATACCAAGCTACACCAAAAAACCCCAAAAACAAACCCTAAAATGGGTCAAACCAAGAAACAACAGGAAGAAACTCACAATAATAGAAAGAGAGCTCCTCCATGGCCAAGAGATTACCAATCTAAAAGAATAGCAGGGAAAACTCACTTGGAAGCTCTTCAAATGGACAAGGCTAGCTCAAAGAAGGTCTTAGGATAGAGGTCTTCCTTCAAAAATGGCATCGATGTATAGCTCTAGTAATGAGGAAGAAGAGGGTGAAGTTCATTTCTTGATTGGTGTAAGGTTTGGTAGGGACTTAGGATGGGGAAGCAAGAAGAAGAAGAAGAGAAAGGGAAAACCCTAGGTTGTTCTTGTGTTTGTGATGGAAAGAGAGAAATGAAGAAGATAACCTCCCTATATATACAAGTGGGTGTGGGCTCCACCGCTAGAAATCTCTTTGGGCTGAAATCGCTAATCTCGGGACCTCGGACGAAATCGATGAAGAAGAGAAAAGTGATCGTCGAAATATTTAGTTTCTAAAAAGTACAAGTTTCGCGGGTTTCGGGGATATCGAGTGTTGGGTACAGATTTCATGTAAAAAGACTGTTTTGCCCTCAAAGCAAGAAGATCGGGTTTCGGGGTTCCGGATGGTCACGGGCTCAACATGAAAGTTGTAAGGATCGACAAAATAAGTAAAACGGGATCAAGACAAGAATTAGGGGAATATCAAGTAACCTCCAAAAGCGAGCAAGACTATCAAGAGGAAACCCCTAAAGGGTCCCGCTAAACACAAGACACTAAAATAATTTCCCAAAGCTATCAAGAACTATAATAATCCAAGCTTAGTCAAAACCACTAATCAAGCTTAGCACTAACACACAACTTAATTAGCACTAATCGAGTCACTCGGATCGGGGTCTTACATTGAACATATATCATTTAATTACATTTCCCAAAAATAGAGACCAACAAAGTCCAATATAGACAAAACAATATCCACCAAAATAGTTATCAAACCACCCCCAAAATGTTTCTTATCTCGACAACCGGATGTTTACATAACATCGTCGGCACGACACTCAACTAGCGGTTTCGGTTCTCCGACCGCCTCCTCTGGCTCCTCCTCAGGATAACCGACAACGGGACCTGAATACGAAAGCAAAGGGTCAGACACGACGGTCTGGCAGATGGGTGAACAGATAAAAACATTCGATAAGAAAAACCTTTACCTTGGAAAACATGTAAACCTGTCTAAACTATGACTTTCGAGAAGTAAATGAATCATTTAATCGAAAACACATATGCAGTAATAAAACATGTAAGGTAACTAAGGAAATCGGGAAACAAGCAAGATGGCATCCACAAGAAGCTAAATCCTCTATCACCGAAATGATAAGAGCAAGCATATCAAGGCGTTGACCTCAGTCACCGAAGTAAGGAGGAACAACGAAATTTACATATACATATACTATATACGGGACATGACCACGGTAGCGAGCCGGGCATCAGGAACCACAGTAGCAATCACGGTATCGGGACAAGACCACGATTAATAAATCGGGTAGCGGGATCCAAACTGCAGCTGGCGGGAGAAGTGGGGGATCTCTCAGTCAGTGGATCAGACTGACAAGGTTATCCAAGCTTAGTGGTGCCGACTCATAGGTCAAATCGTATAAATCAAGTCACTTGTAAAACAAATCAAGAGCAAGAATGTATTGGGCAAGACGGGGTGTGCTCGAAGGCACAACTGTAATATCATGTCGGGTAAGCATGTTAAGACTAGTAAAACAGTACAAGTACACCTCCAAGGCATCCGGGATTGATAAATCATTACTCATAAATTTCGGGAATGAAAGGTGAAACAACTTTCAAAATATCGGAACAGTATCAGGGTTTTAAAACTGATTCAAGGTGAATTGGGATCCCATATGTTTGTATAATAAAGAAAACTTGGTACTCTTGAACTTCGAAGACATGCCGGGTTCCTTATACACTTTAGTAGTCTCAATGCTTGAATGAATCTCTGTGATGCGGTTTCTCTCTCGAATGGGCTCCCAACAAACCTTTCATCTTTGCTTCGAACACATTCCCATGTGAGCGGTGCCCATCGCTTTCAGAAAGGTTCACAAGCAATGGGATGGAAGCTCCCTTCAATCCCCTTTTATTCATAGAATTCAGGGAAATTCGGTTACCTAGCGGTCAGATGGCGGTTAGCCGCTAGAGGATCCAGTGATTAACCGCTGGCTGACCATGAGGCTGACCGCGGGATTGCAACTCTCTGGAATTGTGACCGCCTCTACTCGGTTGGCTGGCGGTTAGCCACCGATGGATTCGGCGATTAGCCGCTAGCTGACCGGGAGGTTGCAGCTCTCTGGAAAAGTGACTGCCTCTAGGCGGTTAGTCGCCGATGGATTCGGCGGTTAGCCGCTAACTGACCGCGAGGTTGCAGCTCTCTGAAAAAGTGACCGAAACTGCTTCGGTTAGCCGCCGGTCACCAGACGGCTAGCCACTGGCTGACCGCCAGTCACGGGAATTCTCCACTCGGTTCAGATTCAGGTCTCCTTTTCCCCAAATCAATTTCTCTCATTTTCCATTCACCTTCCTGCACTAGCATGAGCTAAAAAGCTCCTCCAATTCAACCTTCAACACTTCTCCCATATCAAAGCTTCTACCAAAGATCCGTCCAAATAACTTCATACATTTTCCACATTCAATCACAAAGAAAAGAGAAATCACAATCACATAGATCCATTCAAGTCTTAGACAAGAGATGAAACATAACTTTAAAATCATGTTTCAAGACATTAAATAGCTAACCAACCCCTTTCCAAAAGCATTTATAGCATAATGAATGCAAGTGAAGCAAGCCATTAATGAGACAATAAATCAAACATATTTATCATGGAAATCATTGAAAACTAAAACATCCATTCAATCCACTTGCCTCAAGGTCTCTAATCAAGGGAAATCAAGCAATTACTCTCCTCTTCCAAGACAAACTCCAAGCTACACAAAACCCCCCAAATACAAGCCCTAAAATGGGTAAAACTAAGAAACAAGAGGAGATAACTTTCAATAATGAAAATGGAGCTTTCCACATATTAGAAGAAAAAGATTAGGGAGGAAGCTCACTTGTAAGTTCTCCAAATGGGCAAGACTAGCTCAAAGAATGTAAGACCCCGACCCTCAATTTTCGGGTTTGGCATTGTTTTAATAATGATTTAGCTTTTTAAACAAGATTAGAGTTGTTTTGACTTTTTTTTTTGAGTTTGAATAGATTTTTCATAACTTTGGAGAGTTTGAAAAGACCGTTGACTTTGTTTTGACCCAACCCTTGTAAATTGTATTTTATGAGAATTTATTCTTGGTTTCTAAAAATTCCAAATTTTATTCCTTTCGACTCATTTTATTGTTATAAACAACTTTAATGTTTTATCCATTTGGATTTGAGGCTCAGGAATCGCATTTTTCGAGAAAAAGGGCAAAAATGACAAATTTCACTAAATCTGTCCATAAATTTCGAAAATTCCTGAAATTGGGGAAAATATACTTTTTAGAAACTAGATTTTTCGACGATCGTTTTGTTCTTCTTCGTCGTTTCCATCCGGGGTCCGCAAGACCCTGTTTTAATCGTTTCAATTTCTACTGCATTTGGGACCCACCTTCCAGACACTATAAATACCCTCCTATTCTCTCTCCTCCATTCTTCTTCCCATTTTCCTGCAATGTTCTTGACCTAGAGCAAGGGAGTGAAGAACCCTTCTTCTTGACCTTCTCCTCCTTGAAATCATCTAGCTAGAGTGTCCCAAATCAAGATCCAAGGCTATCATTCTCTTCCTCTCTTCTCAAGCTTCGTTTGGGACGTTTTTGGAGCCAATCCATTGCACTATTCATCATCTTCAACCTCCCTTCTTCTTGTTCAGCTAGCTCAAGGTTAGAGCTTGGGACCATCTTTTCATTTATGTTCTTTTAGTTCATTTAGAACTTGTTTTCCATGTTTTCAAACCCATTTCGAAATGGGGGTTTGTGATGACCAAAAATGTGATTTTTATGTGTTCTATTTTGGGGCTTTTGTATAGATTTCGTGGATCTTCCCTTTGGTTGAGTTTTTATGGAGTTTTCCTTGGCATTGGATTGAGGCAAGTGATCTTTATAGGATTTATTATGTATATTGCTTTATGTTTTTATTATGGTTTCAATCTTTCATTAAGACATGTTTTCTATGCTTAATCTCATAATGCAAGTCATGTTTATGCTTTTTCAAGTCATGGGTTTTAGCTTCTCCACTTGTCTTGTTATCAATGATTCTTCAAGCTCTTAGAACCATGTTTAGTCTTGTAAGTTTTATGATTTTGCACATGGAAATGCTTTGATGCCTTTTCTATAGAACGAATGGTTATTTGTGGATAGAATGCTTTAAAAATATGTGAAATGCATCCCTTGAAAAGCATGTAGGCTTGGGGAGTGCAGATGGATCAAATATGGAAGTGAAGAAGGAAAGAAAAATGTAATTTCTAACTTGAAATTTGCCCATCCCGAGCCTGGCGGTCAGCCAGCGGTTAACCGCTTTTTCCACGGCGGCTAGCCGCCAACCAACCGCATTGGGCGGTTACTTTTCCAGTAGCTTGCAAAAATCTGCCCAGGTCTACAGTGACCTCACGGTCAGTTCACGGCTAGCCGTCGGCTAACCGTGAGCCATTTCAGCTAGTTTTCCAGAGAGATGTGTTTTCCCTATTCTGATCCAGCGGTCAGCCGCCAGACCCCAGTGCGGCTAGCAGCTAGGTGACCGCCAGCTAGCCAAATTTTGAGGAAAACTAGACTATGCCTTAGACCTTCATTTGACATTGTGCACTTGAAATTCCAAAATGTATCGTACCTTCGGGGGCACCAAGCTATATAGAATTCCAACATTTGGGTTTCAATTCCACAAGGGTCAAAGATTGGTCTTAGCCTATGCTTGATAGATTTAAGTTTAAACTCTTGTTTTGCTTGATAGATTTAAGTTTGAACTCTTGTTTTGATGCTTCATGCATCATCGTGTTCTTATTTGATTTACAAGTACAAGTTTGTTTGAAGATTTATTTCAAGAACCAAGACTCTTGTTTTGATGCTTCATGCATCCTCGTGCATTCGTTCGAGTTTCAAGAATAAGCCCGTTTTAAGACATGTTTCAAGAATCGTGTTTCAAGAATAAGAAAGGGAATCATTTCTTAAGTTTGATAAGCATTTATATTATGCTATTTTGCTAGTCTCGTCGTGTCGTGCTTGTTAAATGATTTCCCTCTTGTTTTGACGTGTTCTCGAATAAGTATTGCCGTGTTTTGTGCATTCATGATATAAGTGATTACCACTGAGCTTGGACTACCCTTTTAGCTTGATCCACTACCTGGGGGTCCTTAAACATGTGGACTATCTGCAGACTAGTCGTGTATTATATTACACATCTGCGTGTTCGTGTTCCGGTTCCGCGGCCGGAAATTCCACGTTTATGTGGGATCGTGTCGTGCTTGTCGTGCTTGTCGTGCGTGCTTACTCTTGTCATCATGTATGATGGAGAAAGGATGGGCTCTTTGTGGATTTACTAATCATGATATTATATGTATTCATGTCTTGTTTCGTATATCGTGAATGCACTAGTGATTTCTTGATAAGTATCGTGTTCATGCATTGTTTTTAAATCTTGTAAACTTGTTTCAAGTTCAATAAAGTGTTTTAAGTTATTGTTTCTTTTAAACTTCAATTTTGTTTATGTTCTTGCCTATATTGATCACCTGCCAGACCGTCGTGTCTGATATTCTTCTGCTTTGGTGCTCTAGATAGCAGGACCTTGGTTTGAGCTAGTTCGTGTGCAGAGGGCTGTTGAGCCACGAGTTTTGCAGGCTTGTGTGTCAGCGATGTCCTGTAGACGTCATGCTTGACTCCGGAGCTACGTTACACCCTTGGGTAGTATTTGTTCTAGCTTGCTATTTTGTACGGCTTTTGTGAGAATTTTTCTCGGGAATTGTAATTAATGCACTCGTTAATTTGTAACTTGAATATGTTTGGGTAATGACAAGCCTGTTACTGTCAGCTATGTATATTTTGATATTATGATTAGTTTCAGTCTAAGTTTGAATATTTCTATGATAATCTTACGCTGACAGGTTGAGTACGACACGGAACCCGATGGATACGGATTCCGGGTCGTAACGTCTTGTAGAGCTTCCGCGAAATATTTTGATGTGTTGTGAACTTTGCTATCCTTACACACGTAGATCCTGGGGAGAAATACAAAACACAAATTTCCCAAATTCACGTCCCCGAGATCGGATCCCGGTTTTGGGGGCGTGACAAAGAAGGCCTTAGAATGGAGGTTCCTCTTGAAGGATTATATCAATGGGGTGCTCTAGTGGTGAGGAAGAAGATGATGACTTCCCTTTGTGCTATTGGTGCAAGTTTGGAGGAGATTTGGTGGTGAAGAAGCAAGGAGAAGAAGAAGAAGATGAAAAACCCTAGGTTGTTGCTCTTGTGCTGGAAAAAGGAAAAATGGGAGGATGGGTTCTCTATTTAAAGACAATGGGTGTGGGCTCCATCACTTAGAAACTTTTTTGGGCTGAAAGCACTACTTTCGGGACCTCGGATGAGTTCGACGAAGAAGGAAGAAATGATCATTGCGAGTTTCGGGAATATCAACTTTTGGGTACAGATTTCATGTAAAAAGACTGCTTTGCCCTCAATGCTAGAAAAATCGGGTTTTGGGGTTCCGGACGAGTACGGGATGAATCATGAAAGTTGTAGGGATTAGCGGGACAAGTAAAACGGGACCAAGATAAAGATTATGGGAATCTCGAGTAAACCTCCAAGTACACGTCAAGACTATCAAAAGGGAACCCCCAAAGGGCCCCCCCATTAAACACAAAACACTTGAAATTCCCCAAAGCTATAACAAGAACTATACTAATCCAACTTAGTCTAGTTCTACTAAACATGCTTAGTACTAACACGCGACTTAATTAGTACTAATCGGGGTCACTCGGGTCGGGGTCTTACATCCTCCACCCCTTAGGGCATTTGGTCCTCCAAATGAAATATAAAACTCACCTCGGGTAGGAGATGTGGATACTTCTTCTGCACTTGATCTCGCAATTCCCACGTTGCCTCTACCGGTCCATGATTCTCCCAAAGCACCTTTACCCACTGAATAGTTCGTGTCCTCAACTCTTGCTCCTTTGTGTCTATGATCTGAACAAGTTTCTCCACATAGGTAGCATCTTCTCTGATTTCTAGCGGTTCATGTCGAAGTACATACGAAGGGTCGGGGATATACTTCTTCAACATCGACACATAAAATACGTTATGTACACCAGAAAGTCCGGGTGGTAAGGCTAATCTATAAGCCACATCACCGATCTTACTCACAATATCATACAGCCCAATGTATCTCCGTGACAACTTGCCCTTCTGCCCAAATCTCAATGTTCCTCTGGTAGGTGACACCTTCAAGAAGACTTTATCTCCTTCTTTGAACTGAAGATCCCTTCGGTGAGAGTCTGCATAGCTTTTCTGTCTACTCCGGGCTACTTTCAAACATTCCTGAATCTATCTCACTTTGTCACTGGTCCCACTTACTATAGTCGGTCCATGGAAACTGCGGGTGCCAACTTCTTCCCAACATACAGGTGTCCTACACCTCCTGCCATACAAGGCTTCAAAAGGCGCCATTCCAATGCTCGAGTGGTAGCTATTGTTGTAAGCGAACTCACACAATGGTAGAGTCTCATCCCACTGAGTCTTGAAGTCTAATACACAATCACGGAGCATGTCCTCGAGTGTCTGAATTGTCCTCTCGGACTGGCCATCTGTCTGAGGGTGATAAGCCGTACTAAACTGTAACTTTGTACCCATAGACTCATGTCGGGTCTTCCAAAACCTCGAGACGAACCTGCTGTCCCTGTCAGAAGTAATGGAAACTGACTGTCCATGTCTACTGACGATCTCATTGACGAATAACTTTGCCAGGGGTAACATGTGCATCTTCTTCCCTGTCTTCATGGGAATAAAGTGAGCTGACTTGGTAAGTCTGTCCACTATAACTCATATTGCATCATTGCCTCTGCTGGTCCTCGGTAGTCCCGAAATAAAGTCCATGGTAATGTGCTCCCACTTCCATTCCGGGATTTCTAATGGCTGCAACAATCCTGGAGGCTCCTGATGTTCTGCCTTTATCAACTGACACGTCATGCAACGAGAGACAAACGCTGCAATCTCTCTCTTCATGTTGTTCCACCAAAATCTGCCCTTTAAATTCTGATACATCTTCGTACTGCCTGGGTGCATGGAGTACTTCGTACTATGAGCTTCTGCCATGATATCATTCCTCAAATCTTCGATGTTAGGCACACACAGACGATCACGGTAGTAAAGGACTCCGTCAACGATACAAAAATCAGGACGTTCTGCTATATGCTCTGAGATCTTAGCTAACTCTGGATCTTTCAACTGACTATCCTTAATCTTCTGAATGAACGAAGGCTCTGACACTGACATATTGGCGCATAAAACACCCTTCCTCAGTGGCTGTAGGTCTATCTTCAACTCCTCAAATTGCTCAAAAATACAAGTACCACTTAGATTTGCCATGCCCACTAATTTTCTACTCAAAGCATCGGCAACTACATTCGCTTTCCCCGAGTGATACTTGATCGGAAAATCATAATCCTTGATATACTCCCTCCATCTCCTCTGCCTCACGTTCAATTCCTTCTGAGAAAATAGGTACTGTAGGCTGCGGTGATCAGAATGGACCTCAAACTTCTCTCCATAGAGGTAATGTCTCCACATTTTCAACGCGAAGACAACCGCTGCCAACTCAAGGTCATGGGTTGCGTAGTTCTTCTCGTGATCTTTCAACTGCCGGGACCCATATACCACAACTTTTCCTTCTTGCATCAACACATAACCAAGTCCAATGTTCGAAGAATCGATAAAGATGGTGAAACCGCTGCTTCCGGAGGGCAAAGTAAGGACTGGTGCGGTGGTCAATCTCTTCTTCAGCTCTTGGAAACCAGCTTCACACTGATCTGTCCACACATAGGGTACATTCTTCCTTGTCAACTTCGTCAACGGGGCTGCAATCGACGAAAATCCTTGTACAAACCTCCGGTAATACCCTTCCAATCCAAGAAAACTCCTAATTTCCGACACATTCTTCGGTCTTTCCCACTTCACTACTGCCTCAATCTTGGATGGGTCTACTGACAAACCTTCCTTGGAGATAATGTGCCCTAAAAATGCAACTTGATCTAGCCAAAATTCACACTTGTTGAGCTTCGCATACAACTGGTTTTCTCTCAGAAGCTGCAATGCTATCCTCAGATGCTTTTCATGCTCTTCTCTAGTCTTGGAGTACACCAAAATATCATCGATGAACACCACTACAAATTGATCCAAATATTGGGCAAATATCTTGTTCATCAATGCCATGAACATTGCCGGTGCATTGGTCAATCCAAATGGCATCACTAGAAACTCGTAGTGGCCATATCTTGTCCGGAAAGCTGTTTTCAACACATCTGATTCTCTAACTCTCAACTGATGGTAACCGGATCTCAAATCAATCTTCAAAAAATACGAGGCACCTTGTAACTGATCAAACAGTTCATCTATCCTTGGCAGTGGATATTTGTTCTTGATGGTCACTTGATTCAACTTTCGGTAATCAATAAACATTCTCACCGAACCATCTTTCTTTTTAACAAACAAAACTGGAGCTCCCCATGGCGAAATACTAGGTCTTACAAAACCTTTATCCAACAATTCTTGCAATTGTATCTTCAACTCTCCCAATTTCGCCGGAGCCATTCTATATGGTGCAATTGAAATCGAAGCGGTCCCCGGTAACAACTCAATGGTGAAATCAATTTCTCTCATGGGTGGTAATCCCGAAATCTCCTCCGGAAATACATCCGGGAACTCCCAAATAATAGGGATCTCCTCCACCCCTTGGGACCGTTTATCCTCCATGATAAACACCAAATAAGCTTCACATCCACTTCTCAATAGTCTATCAGCTTTCAATACTGAGACAAACCCTGCACGAGGATTCCTCCTCTCTCCCTGGAATAACACCCATGTTGGTGTCTCATCCAACTTGAAGGTAAGGGTCTTATGGAAAGAGTCCATCGTGGCATGGTACCCTGCCAGCCAATCCATCCCTAAGATGACATCAAAATCTTTCATCTCCAACAGAATAAGATCTGCGGGTAACACAACTTCTCCTATGTGAACTGTACAACTAGGGTAATAACTAGTACACACAACTTGTTTTCCTACTGG
Organism: Umbellularia californica; assembly: GCA_028538565.1. Classification (NCBI taxonomy): domain Eukaryota; kingdom Viridiplantae; phylum Streptophyta; class Magnoliopsida; order Laurales; family Lauraceae; genus Umbellularia; species Umbellularia californica. The sequence goes on along the minus strand of JAPQWN010000005.1, from coordinate 31,995,308 downwards.
TGTAACCACAGTCAAAATATACTCAAGATCTCTACCGTGCACATCAATCAATCTAGAAATGCATGGGATATGAATGAATGAGTGGAGCCAGGGTCAAACAATATCTTAGCTTCTATCCCACTAACAAGAAGTGTACCTTCCACAACATTGCCTGCTGTCTCTGCATCAGTTCTGTTGACCGCATATACTTGTCCTCGCTGCTGTGGCCTGATTGGAGGCTGTTGTTGCCTGCCTTGAGGGACATTTCTGTTCTGTTGCGAGGGACGCTATTCTGTTGCTGTCCTTGCTGACGGGCCTGCTGTTGCTGTTGAGGCCTATACTGTTGCTGCAGTGCCTGTTGCTGGAGTGGCCTTGCCTGATTCTGCACAACTATTGCATTTTGTGGCGGTGCTCCCTGCTGCTGCTGATTTTGCCTGTTCTGTCTTGGGCAATTTCTCATCTGATGGTCCATGGAGCCACACCTGAAGCACGCTCCTGAGACGGTACGACACTGGGCGGTCTCATGGTTCTTCCCACAGTGAATGCAAACTAGCTGCACATTTTGGTCTTGCCTTTGTCTCTTATTCTGCTGGTTCCTCTGCTGGTTGTGTTGCTGCTAAGGTTGCCCCTGTCCCTTGCCTTGAACTTTAAGGATCTTATGGTGAAAGTTCTCAAACTTGTAAGCTCTCTTGACAGCTTCTTCAAAGGTAGACAACTTCTTCAAAGGTAAGAGGTGGTACTACACCGGTGGCATCCCACTCAATGATGGGGTGAAGTCCTTCTAAGAATTTAGCAATCTTTTTCTCCACCGTGTCCACCAACTCTGGAGTATATCGTGATAACCTTTCAAACTTGGTAAGGTACTCTAGCACTGTCATACTACCTTGAACAAGCTGTTGGAACTCTACTGCTTTCTGCCTCTTGACATAGGCGGGCACGTATTTGTCTCTAAATTGCCTCTTGAAGTTTGCCCACGCCACTGCGTCTGCCATAGTCCCGTACTCCTCTCCCACTGTCGTCCACCAATTATCTGCCAAACTGGTGAAGAGTGATGCTGCAAGTTGTACTTTCTCTCCTCCGTTACATCTAAAGACCTCAAATATATTCTCTGTATGCTCTAGCCAATCATCTGCAGCCAAAGGGTCTTCTGTCCGCACAAACTCTTTCAGACCTCTCTTCCGAAACTGTTCAAACAATGCATTGGGGTCATGCTCTCTCTGATTAATGACAATTGCAGGTTAAGGCTGGACTGGCTCTGGCCTTCTCTGCAATACCTTTAATAATTGCCTCTGCATCTCTACTAATTCTCTAGCATGATCCTCATCCTTCTTCAGCATTTGTTCTTGAAGTCTAGTCTGATTCTCATTGGCTTGACGCTGCTGGTCAAGCATAGCTTGCAACATCTGCTGAAACTGATTCGGCATTGTATGTCAACCCTTGTATTCTTAATTCTATCTTCCTCAATCGGCTCGGTATAATCACTGTTGCTTGCGGTGGGATTGCCATTTACCGGTCGCTTACGAGGTGGCATGATGTTGCAAAACAAGTTGTTAGCACATATAAATCGAATATGGGTCAGACATTGCTCACGCGATTCTAGCTAACGAAAGATCTAACGAATCCTCACCACGTCCTTAGGATTTCTAGTTTCTCTTAATTGCCTGAAACACGTCTCGCTCTAATACCAGTCTGTCGCGACCCCGGACAGGGTTTAGGGACCAATCCGGGATCGGGACTGAGTGTGAAGTAAGTGATATAAAAGATCATAGGTATGTTTGATGCCCAAGCGTACACGGGTAGATAAAGAACACACACCATCCGTGCACGAGATTTCCCACAGGTGTCCGCGGTGAGGATTTCCCAACACACATAAACATTTTCTATAATTGCGGAAGCGTGTAGTAAATCAAGCATGTATTCCATTTCCAAAATAACAATGCTGACTACTTTTAAGATGACAAGTATCAGAATGAGCAAAGTTCTATAGCGTAACCCAAAAGTACTGTTAAAGTTGAACATATATCATTTAATTACATTTCCCAAAAATAGAGACCAACAAAGGCCAATATAGACAAAACAATATCCACCAAAATAGTTATCAAACCACCCCCAAAATGTTTCGCATCTTGACAACCGGATGTTTACATAACATCGTCGGTACGCCACACAACTAGCGGTTGCGGTTCTCCGACCGCCTCCTCTGGCTCCTCCTCGGGATAACCGACAACGGGACCTGAGTACCAAAGCAAAGGGTCAGACACGACGGTCAGGTAGGTGGGTGAACAGATAAAAACATTCGATAAGAAAAACTTTTACCTTGGAAAACATGTAAACCTGTCTAAACTATGACTTTCGAGAAGTAAATGAATCATTTAATTGAAAACACATATGCAGTAATAACACATGTAAGGTAACCAAGGAAATCGGGAAACAAGCAAGATGGCATCCACAAGAAGCTAAATCCTCTATCACCGAAAAGATAAGAGCAAACATATTAAGGCGTTGACCTTAGTCACCGAAGTAAGGAGGAACAATGAAATTTACATATACATATACTATATACGGGACATGACCACGGTAGCGAGTCGGGCATCAGGAACCACAGTAGCAATCAGCGGTATCGGGACAAGACCACGGTTAATAAACCGGGTAGCGGGATCCAAACTGCAGCTGGCGGGACAAGTAGGGGATATCCCAGTCAGTGGATCAGACTGACAAGGTTATCCAAGCTTAGTGGTGCTGACTCATAGGTCAAATCGTATAAATCAAGTCACTTGTAAAACAAATCAAGAGAAAGAATGTACTGGGCAAGATGGGGGTGCTCGAAGGCACAACTGTAATCTCATGTCTGATGGACCCGAAAGGAATCTTCCGTCCTCTCCCTCCGCACCCCGGGGGCTGACCTGGGTGTCGGCGGAGGAGGGAAGATCTCGGGCATCAACATTTTTGTACGGGTATGCCAGATTTACTTTCTACTTGGAATTTGGAATGGTGATAATCCGGAGATTCACCTTCGCAAATGGAAAGGAAATCAATCCTTTTTTCTAACTTTTCAAATTGCATAAATATTAAGAAAAGAGACAAGTTTTTAGAATGCCGTAAGAGGCGTTTTTGTTTGTTTGCCGTGAAAGGCGTTTTTGCCGTGAAAGGCGTTTTTACAAAACTCATCAAATATGAAAGACAAGAATTGTGATTTCTTTTTGTCTCTTTAAGAAATACAAACTACAATAGAAAAGGAAGAAAAGGGATCTAACTTCTCAGGAGATTGTGGGGACACGTTGAGATCGACGGTCGCAAGTCATGTATGGGCTTCGCCATCGTCCTTCAAATGAGAACATGTGATGCTTTGATTCTTTGGCTTGGCTCCTAACCACAGTTTTTTAAAGGACAAGGACCAAGAGAAGGTTCTATATCCAATGAAAAACCAAGTAAACGGGCTGAAAAGCCGCGTTTAGGCCATGTTGGAGAAGGAGGTGACCTTGGGGGGGGGGGGGGGGGGGGGGGGGGTGGTCCCCCAAGGGACGTTGATCACCTTGTGGTGCTTCCGGGAGCAAAGTAGTAGGACTTCGTCTCTCTCTTGGATTTTCTGGTTTTTCAGAGCTTGCACTTGGGATCTCTCTCTTTTTATCATTCTTCTCCCTTGGAATGGACCTCCTTTTATAGGCTTTTGATAGCCATGAGGTGTTTATTGGCATTGATGGCCATGATGAAAGAATTGATGAGGAGTTACAAATCGATTTTGTAACTCCTTTTTCAAGGCTTGTGATTGGCCGATGAAGGTAGTGAGCATTTAATCACCTTTATGCTTCATGATGATGGGAGTTTCATGGGTTTAATGCCATGATTACTTGGATTTGTAACTCCCAAATGATTGGTTCTGATTGGGCCGTCCAAAATAATGAGTTAATGACTGCTTTAATAGGTCAATTAACGACATTAAGTGGTTGCCAAGGCATGTGAAGAGTCGCGGGCCGTGCTGCGCCTTTTGAGATTCTTCTTGCGATCATCATGGGTGGATCCACGCATTATTTGATGTCAGATTGCGATGCAATTTCAGACATTGATTGATGTTGGCGGGCCGGTGACATCTGTCTTGTCGATCTCACGATCGGTCGGACAGAAAGTGCACTTTCTTGGTCAGCCGGTTGGCGATCTTGAGGCGATCGGTGATGATTTCATGCTTTTGACGGCGGATCCGAGATGTCGACGAAGATCAGTGGTTTTGAAGCACTAAACATTGGATTTTCAGAAAATCATAGAGGCCAGAACACCCGAAACGCGAAAAGAATCGAAAACGGACACTTCGGCGCAAAATCCGGCAACCCGGATTTCCAGGGTCGCCGGGCGACCATGCACCCAGGGTGGCCGGCGACCATGGGGCTTCGGCCCGTTTGGTCGCAGAGCATCGTTTTCGGCCGTGTTTTCGTCTTTTTCGTCTCTTTTTTCTTCTTTATTTTTCTTGACATTTTTCCTCAATTATTGACTTGATTTTCTTGGAGAAATCTTGATGAGAACCCTCGCGAAATCGGAGCACAAAGTTTCCTATTTTTCGGGAAAGCCGAAGACTTTGTAGCCGATTTTCCGTCAAGCGTCGAAACTAGGTCAAACGATGTCGGAATGACCTGAAAATTGAGGTGAAGCTTCTTGAGCAGTGGATAGGACCAACCATGGGATTTTATTTGAGTTTTGAAGCCGTTTGGGGTCCCATCGATGCTTCACTTGATTTTGTGGCGGGGAAAATGCCGAGCTTTGATATGTGGTCAAATGATGTCCGATTGACCTGAAATTTGACGGGGAGCCTATTGGAGTCATTTTGAGACGTTGCATGGGCTCTGTTTTGGATGTCATGGTCCCGGGTTGCTCCGCCGCCGGTAGGCTTGATTTTCTCTCGGAGCATCGAAACCTGGTCAAACGTTGTCGGAATGACCTGAAATTTGACGTGCAGCCTTTTGGAAGCATGTTGAAGCCACTCATGTATTTTGTTTGATGAGTGATGGCTTCAGTGGTTGCTGCCGTCAGGAGGCTTGATTTTGATGCTCGAGCATTGATGGAGGGTCAAATGTTGTCGGTTTGACTTGAAATTTGGCATGGAGCCCTTTGGAGACATTCTGGAGTCATCCGTAGGCTTTGATCAAAGTTTTGGTGTCTTTGATGATGTCGCCGCCGGGAGCGCTTGTTTAGCTGTCGAAGCAGTGAAGTTGGGCCAAACGCCGCCGGAATGGCCCGAAACCTCAGGTGTACCCCCCTTTTAGCTGTCTTGAAGGATCTCTCAGGTTCTGTCTGATTCTGACAAAATCTGATGCTTAAAGTAGCCTTAGCTATTTTTAGCAGGATGCAGCTTCAGGAGGCTTCTTGATGTTGAGGAGACATATTGACTTTTTTGGTGTCAACAAATGCCCCCTCGAGGTACAGTGACGAGTAGCTTTTTGGAGTCGATGTGCCTCGAAGAGAAACTTGGAGGAGAGATTCCAACTTGACCAAGAGTCTTGAGCATTTTTTTTTTTTTGAATAGCCTTCTGAGTTTCCGGGGGAATTTTATGGTAGTGAGAGGGATCACGTACCATCTCAAGGCAAAGTTTTGAAAATGACATGGGGTATTTGGATTTTGGGTTTTGGTTTTTGGTTTTTGACCTTGTGACCTAACAAGCTGTATGTGGCAGGTTAGGGGGTCGGGGTTTGATTTTGATTTTGACCTTGTGACCCAACAAGCTGTATGTGGCAAGTTGGGGGGTCAAGTTTGGTTTGGATTTTGATTTTTGGTTTTGGTCTTGTGACCTAACAAGCTGTATGTGGCGGGCTAGGGGACCGGAATTTGGTTTTGTTAAATGTCAATTTCAAGATTTTGGCTCAATTTGGTTCATGAGGTTGGATGGTTTGGTTTTTGGAAACTCATGAGACTTTCTTTTTTCTTCTCTCTTTTTTTTGAATGGTCCCATCAACTCAAAAGGGGCATGGGACTTTTTTTGCTTTTTTCTTTTTTTTTTTTCTCTTGGTAAGAGGAATACTTTGACTAGAAGCCAATTTTAGTGCCTAGGTGGTCAAACCTGGCTCATATGGGCTAACCCATGGGACCTTAGGCTTTGGAGATGGCCTAGATCTCATATGGTGTCATATTTGTAAAGAATATCTAAAAATATCTCTTTTGTGTAGAGAATATCTAAAAGTATCTTTACTTGGAGAGAATTTCTCAAGTTTTCTTTTTGTGGAAAGATTCTCTCAAAATATCTTTCTTTTTGGGAAAGTAGCTAAATTTTAGCACTTACCTCCTTTCTTTCTCCTTGTTTCCTCTTTTGGCTTGCTCTCTTCTATAAAAGCAAAGAGGGTTGGTGCTTTTGCTCCATTACTAAGAAATCTTCAAGAGTGCTCCCCAAGGCAAGAAGTGCTTTCTCTTCTTCAAGGATCTCCAAGCTTTTTTCTTCTTCTTCTCCATCAATGGCTTCAAGTAAGTTTTCTTCCTCGTCAAGAATCTCCATTGTGGAAGTAGTTTCTTCATTTTTTTTCTTTTTCTTTTCTTCTTCTTTCTTCTTTTCTTTTTTTCTTTCCTTTTCTTTTCATGCACGTTTTTCTTTTTTTTTTTTCGTGCTTCTCTTTTTTTTCTTTCCCTTTTTTTTTCTTTTTTTTTCTTCTTTTCACGATTTTCTCTTTTTTTTTCTCGTGAACTCTTTTTTCTTTCTGTTTTTTTTTCACGCTGATCTTTTTTTTTTCAGCGTTTTTCTCTTCCTTTCTTCTTTTTTTTTAAACCGTGTACTCTCTTTTTTTTTTGTTTTTTTTTTCCCACGCTGATTTGTCATCATTTTTTTTTCAGCGTCTTTCTTTTCTCTCTTTTTTTTTTTTGCTGTTTCTGTTTTTTTTTTTCTGGCTGTACAGACAGGTCCGTACGGACCTGACCGTAGTGCCACGTGGTAGTAGGCCACGGCCTTTGGGCCAAATTTTTTTTTTCTCTTTCTTTTTCTTTTTCCTTGTTTGCTCACTATGATAATGAGGCTATACAATTTCAATATGTATGCATTTTTTGTTTGATGCATCAAGATAGAAGGCTAGAGTCTCTAGGTCAAGCCAACATGATTTTTGACTTGGACAAAGTTTGATTGGTTTTGACCCAATTGGGTTGGAATTGGTCAAACTTTGGTCAAGATTTTCCTAACATTTAATGCATGATGATATTATTTGATGCATGATTTTTGGAAATGGATTTGGAAGTATGATGATGCATACCTGAAAATCTTTTGCAAGTGTTGGGATTTTGAGCTCGCAGCGATGTTAAGCTCTTTCTCGGTCTTGCTGGATTTTGAGGAAGTTTTGCAATTTTTGGATTCTGAAGCTCGCAGCAATGTTGAGCTCTTTTCCAGATTTTGCGGAAGTTTGATGACATTGGCTTGTTCTCGCAGCGATGTTGAGTTCAAGCCTTCTTTGAGAATTCTCCACTGACTATGAGCTCGCAGCGATATTGTGCTCATCTTCAAGCTTCCTGTCTTTTTCGGAGTATTTTCCTTTTCTTTGGAATTGCCCCGGAACCATGTCAAAATTTTGCTAGAATTTTTGTAGCAAAATTCTGTCATTTCGATGTTTATTGATCTTTTCTCTTCCACCTTTTGTAGGCAGTTCTTCTAGAACAAACAAGGGTAAAGGTCCTGTCACTGACGCGCCTCGTCGGTCTGCTAGATCTTCCAATGCTGCCGTTCAGCAGGCTTGGGAGAAGGTCCAGTTTGTGGAGAAAAACTTGGAAGAATGCGATTCCCTCAATCGTGATGAAATGAGACAGCAATTGATCGCTCTCAAGGATGAGGAGTTCTATAAGATCATGGTAAGCAGCCATCCCTGGGTTACGGACGATCAGAGCGTTGTGCTCAAGCCTACCTTCTTCTTCGGTGATGCAGTCCCCGACGACTTGACATACCAAAGGAGATGTTTTTAGTTCTTTTACACGGCAGATGGTGAGGAGAGAACTATTTCTACCCGGTCGTCTTTTGATCGGACCATCTCGATCCTGAGCCTTTCTCCCACGTGCCCTAAGAGGGAAGATCCTCCGAGTTCGCAAGCACAGATGCCATTTGTCCTGACATTGCGTTGCGGAGAGATCTCGTTGTTTACCTCACTTACTGGCTGGGTGAGGCTGTTTTTGCTAGAGGAGATGGAACGCACATCAGGCCGCACTGTATTTTTCCGGCTTGTCAGATGGTGTTTGGAGAGCGGCTGGCTTTGGTACCTGCTCTTTACTCCTATTTATGTACCGAACTGTAGGCTGCTGCTTTCCTGGTTCGGCTTGGGCTTCCCATGAACAGGGTGTTTTCTGCCCACATCTTCTATTCGTGGTATGTACACCACTGTCCCAGCTTCCATCGTTTGGGAGTTGCACAGGACGAAGATCCCTTTATGATTCGTTTGGCTAGAGGGACAGCCGTTCACGAATCACTTGTATCTGCCCGTTTAAGGATCCGACGATTTAGGGACGTCGAGATTGGGCAGTCTTTAGTGAAGCTTTCTCCGGGCTTGTGGAAGAAGGCTTTTGACTTTGGTGTCTCCCGTGATTCGACCAGGGCAGGGTCGGGAAGACACTATGCTTTGACAGACGCGGAGAAGAGGTGGCTCTTCAACATAAGGGTTGGTACGATGGTGTACCGCAGACATCTTTTCGTCGACGTCCAACCGTATGTCCCCTCGCGTTTTGCGTTGCAGCTTGGCTTCTCTCAAGGCGTTGTTGGACCGCCTTCGAGTATGGTGAAGCGTTTTGGAGGTCTGCAGGATGGGAGAAATGCATGGGGTTTTTACAGTGCAGAGGACACTACCGCCATGATTTCTTATCCTGAGCTGCCCACCTTCCGGACTGCTGGCTTCACGAAGTGGTTCGTGGAGAGCTTTTCAGTGTACCGGGGGTTTTCCAAGAAAGAGCTCGATATTAAGCAATCTCCTAGGAAGAGTCTTGGCAAATCAGATGGTGTCCGTCGGGAGGAAGTTTTGGCCTTCCTTTCTGGAGAGAAGCACAAGATAGGCTTTCTCAACGGGCAGGACATCATCAGATCAGGAGCTGCACAGGGGATTCCTGGTGAGGTCCTGAAACAGCTGGAGGAGGAGGAGGCCGAGATCGATGCTATGATACAGGCAGAACATACGAAGGCTTCCATGGAGTCTACTGAGAAAAGTAGACCATCCAGTGAGGACTCTTGTGAGAGGCCTGATGTTGATAGTGTGGCAGGATCGTCGAGCAGATTAACCCGCTGAGGCAAGAGGAGGAGAGGACAACGCCGTAACATGAGGCGGCATGATAGTCCTTCTGATCTCGAAGTTCCTCTCACCATTGCTGAGGAGGTGTCTGAGGATGCTGACGAGCCTTCGGAGAAGAGAAGCAGAGAAGAGGAGATAGCTGGTATGATTCCCTTTCTTTCCTTTTGTTTCTTCCTTCCTTTTTTTTTGTGAAAGATTTTGTTTTGATCCGCTGCCTTTTTTTTCTGCAGAGGATGATGACCTGGTGATGCCTGAGGTTCCTGCCGATGAGGCGATGACGGATCCAATCGTGGCATCTGAGGAAGAGCCCATGGACTCTGGAGTGGTTCCAGAACCTTCACTTGGTATGATTTGCTTTGGCTTTTGCTTTTTTTTTTTTTCTTTTGCTGTCATTTGCTAACATGTAGCTGACTTGCCAGAGGATTCCGACGATTTCGAGCCATCCATGGACGCAACTTTTAACGATGCTTCGGATGAGCTCAAAGAGGCAGAGAGTACTCCGCCGGTCGTCGAAACAGATATACTTGCAATAATAATCTTGATATATTTTTGACAAGATTATATTCATACCTTTTTGTCTTTTTCTTTTTTTTTTTTTTTGACAGATTGTGAAGCAGCACGAGAGATTCCTCCATCTTCCTCAGAGCCAGAACAGGGGATACCTTTGGCTGATGCAGAAGTAGGGGCTTCTTCCACTTTCAATGAGTCAGCTTCTTCCGTTGGAAAGAGTTTATTGATTACTCTTCCAATGGAGCATGACGTGGGCAGTCGGGCACCAGAGCATGGCGAATCCTCATCTGCACCGCACCTTCAGTATGCTAGGAAGGTGTTGCAGACTGTTTTGAGCTCATGGGTTGAGACATTTTCTTCAGGTCATTTGGAAGCTGGTTTTGGCATGATCAAGCATGTGCAGGACATCCTCGCTGATAGCAAAGAAGTCGGTCTGGACATTGCAAGTGCCAAGGATTTTGTTGAGGATATCATCACCTTGGGGAACAAATGGACTGAGACCAAGAGTTTCCCAGATGGTGACTTCTTTGATGAGTTGTTCATAAAACCTTCTAGCAAAGTCAAAGCTGAGCTGACTGAGGTCATGAAGACTCGGAGGCAGATCGTTCGGGAGAAGAACGTTACCGAGTTATCCATCATGGGGCTGAAGCAAGACTTGGACAACCTTGATAAGGAGGTCGTTGAGGCTAGGCAACGTCTAGATCTTTTAGAGGAAGAGGCTGCTGCCAAATGGACCGCCATTGTGGAGGCTCGTGACAAGGAGGGGACTCTCATTCGCCGGGTTGAGGAAGCCGAAGGTAATGTCCGGAGGAAGACTTAGGAGCATGAGCAGTGGCAGGTCCTCTGGGAAGAACTTCCTCGTGCTGCAGATGGGTCACGGCATTCGGCCGCGTTTTATGGGGACATTTTGAAGGAGCGTGGCCTAAAAACTTTGGAAGTTAAGGCCAAGGGTCTACTTGAGGAGTTGAACCTTTGGTTGAAGACCATGTAGGATTGAGCTCCTGAGTTGTGACAAACTCTTTTTCCTTCTTCTTCTTTTTTTTTCTTTTGGTACTTCTATGTATAAACAGTTTCGGTACTATATTTTTTGTATCCCATTCTTTTCACTTAAATCATTTTTTGATGAAAACAATTTTGAGCAAAAGTTTGATGGGAATGTTTGTTTAAGGATTTGATCAAAAGGTTGTCATTTTGTGAAAATCTTTTGTCAAAGAGTTGTTTTGGGCATGAAAGCCAATTTTGTGGCGGAAAGCCTTATTTTTGATGGTTTGAAAACCAAAATTTGGATGGCGAGAAAGCCTAATTTTGTGGCGAAAGAGCCAAAATTTGTTTTGCGGCATGGGAGCCAGAATTTTTGGATGCCGTGAAAGCCGAAATTTAGAATGGCATAGAAGCCGAATTTTGTTTTGTTTGTCTTGGCATTTATAGCCGAATTTTGGCATTTATAGCCAGATTTTGGCGTTTATAGCCGATTTTTTTTTTTTGTTTTGGCATTTATAGCCGAATTTTGGGATGGCATGAGAGCCAAAAATTTTGTTTGTGGCATGAGAGCCGATTTTGAGATGGCATGAAAGCCGATTTTGGCGTTTATAGCCGAAAAATTTTGTTTTTGGCATTTATAGCCGAATTTTGGCATTTATAGCCGGATTTGGCGTTTATAGCCAGATTTTGGCATTTATAGCCGAGTTTTTTTGAAAACCAAGTTTTGTTTTATTGGCATGAAAGCCGATTTTGGCATTTATGGCCGAATTTTTTTTTTGTTTTGGCATTTATAGCCGAATTTTTGGCGTTTATAGCCGGATTTTGGCGTTTATAGCCGAGTTTTGGTTTTCAAAATGCAGGTATCGACTAAATGTCGCCTCCCCGCTGAATGGTCTTGCAAGTATCGATGGAATGTCGCTTCCTTGTTCATTCTGTTTTGCGAGTATTGATGGAATGTCACTTCCTCGCGGGTTAGGTTTTGCGAGTATCGATGGAATGTCGCTTCCTCGCGAATTGGGGTGCAAATATCGACTAAGCGTCGCTTCCCTGCTTTTCCCAAAACTTTTGGTTTTGCGGGTACTGACTTGATGTCGTTTCTCCGCGATTTTTGAAATTTGAGGTTTTCTCGAACCATTTGAAATTTGGGTTGTGGATAGCAACCGGTATGTTGCATCTCCAAGATTTTTGAAATTTGGGTTGTGGATATCAACTGGTTTGTTGCTTCTCCACGATTTTTGAAATTTGAGTTGTGGATATCAACTGGTTTCTTGCTTCTCCACGATTTTTGAAATTTGCAAGTATCGAATGGGGTTCGCTTCCTTGCGATTTTGGGTTTCTGGAAGTATCGAATGGGGTTCGCATCCTTCCGGTTTTTTTTTTTTTTTAAACCAAAATTTTGTTTAAAGACGCGAAGGTCATAAATTTTGACTTAAAACCATTTTGGTTGTAAAAGCTGAGGCGGTCTAGGGTGAAAATTCCTAAGAACCGATTTTTGTTTCAAACCATGAATTTTGGGTTCAAGGATCGAAAATTTTAGTTAAGTATGGGAAGAGGCTCCAAAACTTGGATTTTTGGATTTGATGATTTTTTTTTTTTTTTTTTGTGAACAATGAAACGATGAAAGTAAGCATTGTTTTGAGAGATTGTTTTTTTTTTTTTTTTGGAAATTTCAACATAAAGATGAAAATTTCAAAAGGGGTGGGTTTGACGAGCAAGTACCTTGGAAATACGCTTTAGCCGTGTAGATATTGCTCTGACCCGTTTGAGGAAGTCTTCAAGGGTAGTACCGCTTCAAGAACTTGCCGTTGATGGGTAGCATACATCTGTCTCCTTCCATGTTTAGAAGAGCGTATGCACCGTTGGAGAAGACTTTGTCAATGACGAAGGGTCCCTCCCATTTTGGTTCGAATTTGCCTTTGGATTTGTGGGCAAAGACTATGGGTCTTTTTACTGCAAGAACCAAGTCACCCTTTTTGTAGGCGCGTTGCCTGACCTTTTTGTCGAAAGATCCTGCCATGCGTGCTTGGTACAACTCAATGCTTTATAGAGCTTCGAGTCGTTTTTCATCGAGATTATCCAGCTCTTGGAGTCTCAATTTGACATTGCTTTCTTGCGTCATGTCATTTTGCAAAGATACCCTTAAGGAAGGAATTTGTACTTCCAAAGGGACAACAGCTTCGCATCCATAGACCAAAGAGAATGGTGTGCTATGGGTTGGTCCTCGAACGGTGGTTCGATAGGCCCACAAAGCTTCTAGTAGTTTGTCGCCCCAGTCTCTTTTGTGACTAGAGACCATTTTCTTGAGAATTTTGCAGAGTGTCTTGTTAAAGGCTTCTGCTAGTCCGTTCGCTGCTGGATTATATGGAGTCGAAGGACAACTTTGGATTTTGTACTTGTCGCAGAACCTATAGAATCTGTGATCCCGGAATTGTGGTCCGTTATCATGGACGAATCTTTTAGGTATGCCGAAGCGACAAATAATGTTGGTGCGCAAGAACTGAAGGACAGATGAAGTCTTCATTTCGCTGAGCACAAATGCTTCTGACCACTTGGAGAAATAATCCGTAGCGGCGAAGATGAGGCGATGACCTTTGCTTGATGGGGGAGAAATAGGACCTATGATGTCCATACCCCAGGCTTCGAAAGGCCATGAGATTGCTGTTGGATGTAGCCATTCTGGAGGCATGTGGACATAATCTCCGTGAATCTGGCATTTTTGGCAGCGCTTGGCAAATTGTATTGCATCAGCTACCATGGTAGGCCAATAATAACCTAGCCTTTTTATCTGGTTGTAGAGCTTAGGGCCAGCTTGATGGGCTCCACAAAGACCAGCATGTACTTCTTTGAGAGTTTCCTCAGCCTCTTCTTGTGATAAGCAGCGTAGGAGTACTCCGTTGAAGGATTTTCTGTAAAGTGCTTTTGAAGGTATATCCAAATGAAAGTTTGGGGCTCGTCTTTGGATGCTTACCCGTTCTTTTGGATCTTCAGGTAGGATTCCGAACATGATGTAATCAATGAACGGATCTCTCCAGTCGCCTATCGGAGGTTTGAGGATGGACATCCGACTTCCAACCACTTGGTGGCATTCAGCAACTGCTTGGTGTGTGTTGAGAGGAGGGAGAATCCTTCTTTGACACACTGTGACTTGCATGTTTTCCCCTTCTTGGATTGCCATGGATGCGGCGAGTCCGGCCAGGGCATCTGCACGGATGTTTTCACCTCTGAGGATGTGGGTGATATAGCAGATGTTGAATTTTTGTCGAAGCGACTGCGCCTTATTGTAGTAAGGTAGCAAATCAGGCTTCCTGACTTCATACTTCTGATTCATCTGGTTGACGACCAATTGAGAGTCTCCAAAAGCTTCCAGCATGGCGATGCCGGTTTCGAGGGCGAGTTCCAATCCAACAATTAGGGCTTGGTACTCAGCTGCATTGTTTGAACATGGTTCCAGTAGCGAGAAGGCGTGTGCGATCATGTATTTGTCGGGGCTGACAAAGAGGATGCCGACTCCCGATATTTGCTTTCCTTTTTCATTTGTCCTGGTTGCACCGTCAAAGTACATGTCCCAGGAAGCATTTGATAAGGAAGTTTCCACATTGTAGACAAATTCGTCTGGGAGATCATCCCTAAGTGGAGAATCTTTAGGCAATGGATGCTCTGCGAGGAAATCTGCCAGAGCTTGTCCTTTGATTGCTTTTTGTGGTACATACCTAATATCAAACTATGATAGAAGGATGGACCATTTTGCCAGTCGGGCATTGAGAGAACCTGCTTTTGTGACAAGGACTTTTAAGAGGTTGATCCTCGAAATCAGGTAGACTGTGTTCGACAGCAGATAGTGACGCATCTTTTGTACAGCGAACATTACTGCAAGGCATTCTTTTTCGACTAGGGAGTAGCGATGCTCTGCACCTACCATCATGCGGCTAAGGTAATATAGAGCATCTTCTTTTCCGTCGTCGTTTTCTTGTGCGAGCAGAGCACCCAAAGAGTGATCGAGAGCTCTTGTGTACAAGATAAATGGTTTTCCAGTTGTGGGGGCAGCCAGCACTGGAGGTTTGATGAGGTATGCTTTGATGTCTTGAAATGCACTTTCACATTCAGCATCCCAGACAAAGTCCACGCCTTTCTTCATCAGGCGAGAGAATGGACGGCATTTCCCTGATAGATTGGAGATGAACCGTCGGATGTAGGCCAGTCTTCCTTGAAGCCCTTTTAATTCTCTTAGGGTTCTGGGAGATGGCATTTCCAGGATAGCCTTGACTTTGGTGGGGTGAAGTTCTATTCCAGCTTTCCGTACTATGAATCCAAGAAACTTACCCGATGAGACACCGAAGAAGCACTTTAGTGGATTCATCCGCAATTTGTGTTTGCGAAGTCGGAGGAAGACTTCTCGAAGATCATTGAGATGGTCTTCTTTTCTTCTGCTTTTTATGGCGAGGTCGTCAACATAGCATTCGACCGTCTTGTGCTGCATAGCTTGGAATATTTTCATCATACCCCTCTGATATGTCGTACCTGCATTTTTCAGGCCAAACGGCATAACAGTGTAGCAATACACGCCGAATGGTGTCCGAAATGATGTATGCCTTTCATCTTCAGGATGCATTTTTATCTAATTGTAGCCAGAGAATCCATCCATGAATGTCATTCGCTCGAATACATAGGTGTTGTCAATCATCACCTCTGGTATGGGGAGCGGGAATTCATCTTTAGGACATGCATTATTCAGGTCTCTGTAGTCGATACAGACCCTTATCTGCCCATTTTTCTTTGTCACGGGGACAATGTTGGCCAACCATTCAGGATGCTGTTCCTCGCGGATGAAGCCAACGTTTTTGAGTTTCTGAACTTCTTGTTGAATTTTGTCCATCACGTCGGGACGGAATCTCCTTTGGCCTTGTTTGATAGGCTTGATTTCTTTTTGCAAGTTGAGCTTGTGGACTGCTACTTTGGGATCCAAGCCAGGCATTTCGGCATAAAACCATGCAAAGCAATCTACGAACTCACGAAGAAAACAGATATACTCGGGTAACTCATCATCCTTTATATTCTTGCTTATGAATACAGGACGTGGGTTATCAGGTGTTCCCAAGTCTATCTTTTGAACAAGGTCTTCTGTCGGAAGGTTTGAAGGTTGTTCCTCCACAGTTATTTTCGGAGGCTTCCAACTCAACAAGACCTTCTGGAGTGCCAGAGAAATTTTCAGACTGAGTCTCTGTTTCTGTTCATGAATCTTCTTGATCAGCATCCTTCTCAATGCTATCCTTCTCAAGGCTTGCAATGAGATGGTCCGAATCATTTGCCGGAATTGGGTTGAAGTAAGGTACTTCTTTTGGAGACGATGATTCTTCTGGGATAGAGAACCGCTCATTTGTGTCATCGGGCATTCCTCTTTATTATCAGAGAAATTATACCAATTGGAGGAGCTTTCAGGATTTTTGACAAGTAACTCCTCAAAGAGATATCCAGGGATATCGATGTCATCATGAGATGTTGAGGCTTGGTCGGTAAAACGACTTTGCAGCCATGGTGTCAACTGTCTCATAGGAGCAGTAGGATCATACCCCAACCCATATGAAGACTTGCCTTTTTGAAGGTGGACTTTCCAATCTTCTGGTTGACTTTTGGTCAGGGTGGGTTCCAATGGTGTAAGAATACCACGGCCGCCTCCCAAACTAGTCGGATTTTGAGCGTCGTAGCCTATTTTCTTCATGATAGCTTGTGCCATTGGACTATACAGGGATAGCTGAGGTATACCTTCGTTTTGGAAAGGTTCAAGCAGAGAGTTCAGTGGAGATGCTCCCGACCTGTGGAAGAAGATTGTTTTTTCTTCTGGCGAAGTTGTCGGGATAACAAAGGAGTTAGACGTAGGATCTTCTATGTAAGCAAGTGTCTCCAATGGAGTGAGAGTGAGCTGATCTTGCTGAGTATCAGCTTGGCTCGATGCTGTGTCATCTTCTGACTCTGACTCTGAGTCTGTGTCATGCATAATAGACACAAAGGAGACAGTGAACTTGCCCCCAGTCTTTTGTTTTGTCTTCTTTGCTTTGGTAGTGATTACCAAAGGCTTTGGAGATTTGAAGGAGATGACGAAGGGAGCTTGGCCGCTTACTTCAATTTTGGTGAAGGGTTTGTTTTCCTCCGATGATTGCTGAGGAGCCTTGCCTTTATGTTTCTGGAGACTGTCGACAAAGCGAATTGTTTTTTCCTCCTGTTCTTCTTTTCCATCTTTATACATTTGAGCATCTGCAAAATAGACATCTCTGCCTTTGAAGGGCTTTTTGTCTGCAAACACTCGATGTATCAAGCCATCATTGCCAACGAACTTGATGCACTGATGTAGAGTTGAAGGGACGACACCATTCTTATGTATCCAGGGGCGTCCAAGGAGTATATTGTAGCATGAAGGGGTCCTTATTGCATACACAGTGACTTCAGAAATAAGATCACCGATTTGCAATTTGAACCTGATTTTGCCGATAGGCCTTTGAGCGCTCCCGTCATATCCGAAGATGGATATGGACGTGTGACTCAGTTTGCTAGGTGGGATGCCCAGCTCTTCGAGTGCCGAAGTAGAGATGAGGTTGATTGCAAAACCTGGATCGATCTGAACTCTGTGTATTGGCATTTCTTTGACGTACCCCGTAAAGTACAAGGGACAGTTGTGCTTTGTTTCGCCTAGGAGGAGGTCATCCTTGTCGAAGGCAATTGTTGCACTTGCTTCTTTTTGTACCGAGAGGCATTCATTGCTTGATCCCTCAGTTTTCTTCTTTTCTCCCTTTGAGGGAGTATTTGATTTTTTGGCCCTATAGTCCATTTCAATTTGTAGGACTTGCGGGGCATGTTTGTCGACATCCGCATTCAGCCTTTGCAATTCTGAAATGAGACTATCACGAGTTTGTGGAGACATTCATAATAGATCAAGGATGTGCAGACGTGCAGGTATGTGTTTGAAGTGCTCAATCAAGTCGTACTTGAAAGCCTCCTTCGGGCCTGCATTTTCATTATTATTGCCACTTGGGGCGTTTACAACTTGCTTTCCCGAAGGATTTACATAAGAAGAAGAGGGTTGATTGTAATTTTTATGGTAATCCCGGCCAGAACGGGTACCTCTACCAACTTCAAGAGCCTTTAGAGAAGGGTCTTCTTTTGGAAGATCGTTCTCAGGATCAAGAGGTTGATCCTTTACTGAGGACGTCTTTGTAACAGCATTGGCGTCTTCAGTGATTGTGTTGCACGGAGCAATTTCCGGGAACAAGTCCTGAACAGTAGCCGGCAACTTTTCTTTATTAGCCCAGACATTGCTCGTGAGATCGGGTATCTAGGACCAATTGACTGAGTTTTCATTGAAGAAGATTTCATTGGCAGAAGTTTCTTCAAGATGATCAATCGGGAGTGGCTTGAGTTCCGATGTCACAGTTTCAGGAGAAGAGGGCTGAGAGAATGTTATCTCAGTGGAAGTCACCTGAGAGGATGTAGCTCCGGAAGATACGTTACCGGTTGAGGAGTACGTGTCTTCGGAAGCTTCAGAGGCACTGTCGTCCTGAGCTATTGCATTGCAGGTTATCCTGACAGGAGATGCCCCCAGTGTAGACTGTTGGGAATCAGACTCATCCTCGAATATAAGAGGATCATCGATCCAACTGTTTTCTCCATTTTCAGGAGTTGAGGGAGAAAGTTCCCGTTGATTTTCAGGGACTTCTGGCTCTGGATCATGACGAAGATTGATGCGATCCTGCTCCTGCTCTATGGCAAGATGTTGCAAGATTCTTGCATATTCTTCGAGATCAGGCATGGGAGCCAAATCTTCTTCGTCATTTGCTCCTTGTGGTTCGCCAATGTTGGGTTCCACCGGAGCATTGTTTGGTGCTGGATTGACAGCGTTTTCTTGAACAGGGTCCTGGTCTTCTTCGTCATCAGACCAAGATCTTTGTGGCTGCAATGGGTTATACCAGATTACTGGCATAAGATGAGACTCGGGAATCCATTCCTCGTCGGAGAGGTATTCTCCTGTTTCAAAGGATTCTTCCCACTCATCTTTATCACTGGCAGTATCACTGGACTCGTATCCATTCATGGAGAATCCAACTACCGAGTTGCAAGAGTATGATGCCCCCTGCACATTTTCATTTTTGTATAGAGGTGGCATGAAATCATCAAGAGTGAATTTTCTTACCGCCTTGGAGGTTTTGGGAAGAGATTCTTTTGTCGTCCCTAGTGAAGCAGTGGAAGAAGTTTTTACTCTTTCAAGGACTTCTTGTTTTGGTTGAGACTTCTGCTGCCGTTTGAGCTTGCGGAGCTGTCTCTTGGCTTGCCTTCGCTGCTATGCGGTCGGCTTTGTTTTGACGATCTCCCAGTTTTCATCATCTAGGAGATCGGGATGCACCCATATAGGTTGTCCATCTGGTGTTGGATAGGGAACCAATTCTTGGGACGCTTGAGCCATTTTTATCACCTTGAATGAAGTAGTGATTTTCTCCTTCGGTGACTTTGAAGTTTGCCGACATGACACCATGTTGACAGAGGCGGGGCCATAGTTTTTATCAAAGGTTATGACTCCGTTTTTCCACATCTCATTGATCTTCTCTCTCACAACGAAGCATTGATTGAGAGGATGTGAGATCATCTGATGGTATGGACAGTATCGTGGATCATTGGTTTTGCCAACATCTCCCGGTCTTTTGGGCTCTGGCAAAATGAGTTTGCCATTTGCTAGGAGAGCCTCAAAGATTTCTTCAACGTCTTCATCGAACGGATATTTCTTTCCTACACGTTCTTTGAAGGCATCAGAGAGTTCAGGCCTTTTACCTGCGGTTTTGTTTTCAGGTTTCTTTGGCTGCTGAGGAGCTGACTTAGTCTGCACATTGAGAACCTCCTTTTTCTTTGGTTTTGAGGTTGTAACAGCAGGCAGCTCTTTCTTTGATGATTTCTGACTGTTGAGGTCTTTGATCACCATTTCAGCATCCATGGAGGCTTCGAGGAGTTCCCCCAGGTTCTTTGATTTATTGCCGATAATCATGGACCGGATTTTTGCTCTCATATTGTTACGGCAGATGTCCACCAGCGACGCTTGTGGCAGTACATTTGAGCATTTGTACGCCATTGCCTTCCATTTGTGAATGAAGTCGTATGTTGACTTACTCTCTCCTTGTTTTAGGCTGCAGAGTTAAGCCATAGTAACAGGATGATCCTCACCTTGGAAGTGGGTCAGGAAGCGTGTCTCCAGCATAGCCCAGTTCTGGATGGAGTTCTCTGACAGAGTGGAGTACCAATCAAAGGCTGTACCTTTTAGGGTACTTGCAAAGAGGCGAATCTTGAGGGCATCTTGATCCGCAATAGCTCCCGTTAGGATCTTGAAATGGATGACATGTTGTCTGGCTGAACCTTTCCCAGTATATGTCTGGAGAGTAGGTTGTTTGAATTTTGCAGGGAACGGAACCGAGTCCATCCATAGAGGGTAGGGTGGCTTGATACCATGTTCCTTCAATGTATCCTCTTCTTTTGCTTTTGCAAGGATATCGTCCACGTCCTTTTTGGTAAGGGTGCGAGACTCATTGTTTTCTGCATTGCCCTCGTCATCTTCATGATTCGGAGGGGTTTCATTGTTAGGTGGTGGACGTTGTAGAGTGAGAATCAAATTTTCCATCAGAGTCTCAATTCTCTGTTGTCCTTGCTCCAACTGCTGGATGCGTGCAGTCACGTCATCATACGGTGGAGGTTGCTCAGAACTTGTAGCCAAGACGTTCATCCCTCGGGATTCGAACGAAGAAATCGTCCTGGTGACTGAGCTGGGGTTCATCCTTCTGGATGAAGAATCATAAGAGTGGTTACTCCGATGTCCTTGGCTTGGAGGAGTGGAAGACTCTTCCAGATGTTTTCTTGTCCGAGAGACGCTGCGAGTCACTGGACGTCTAACACTGATTTTGGTTGCTGACTTCTGGCGTTTTCTGGTTTTCCCAACCGTATGAACAGCAACGAATTGGTCGGGTCTTTCTTTTTCGACCCATTTGTTTGAGACGTGGAGAGTAGAACGCTGGGTTCTTTGTTTCTCGAGTCTCTTTTGTCGATATGCAGTGCGGCGACGCATACGACGAGCAATTTGAGCTTCAGTTAGCTCTGGCTGGGCTCTAGCGATGAAGGATGTAGTCCCTTGTGCGCAGCAGCCGAGTTTGTCTTCTTTGAAGCCTGGCAAGGACAGAATCTGGACGCGGTCCTTTGTCTGTCGCAATGAAGACTTGAATTTTGCGAGTTCGGCCCCTGTTGAGATGAAGGGTCGACTCGCGGGAGTGCAGGCTTCAGCATGTTTTTGCATAGGCCTAACGATGCAGGATTTGATTTTGGGCTTGTAGGAGCAAGCCGGCTTATGATGATTTTGTTTATTTTTTGGGTGGAGGGTAGGTTTCTCCTCTTTCATGTAAGAGAGAGGGTATAACTGATTCTCCTTGAGAGGGGCTAGGTATGCTGGCTTTGCAGATGTTTGGGATCTCCGTTGCTTTGGCGAAGATCTCGGGGACCAAGTTTTGGTGTAAACCTGGTTTCTTGTGGGCTGAGGCTTCGTGGGAACGCCACGGGCTTTAGGCTTCTTGGTGTTCGCCCTTGGTTCCATTTTAGTGACACGTTGCGGGGCGGTTTTCTGCTTCTTGGTAGGTAGAATGTCTTCTGCGGGAAGTGGGAATGTTCCCAGCGATCCGAAGACGATAGTCCGGGGAGTTGAAGTTGACCCGGTGTTTGGAGAGTTGTCGAGGGAGATGATGCTTCGGCAACTAGCAAGGCGCTTATGCTTGTTTTGCTTATCTTGCAGCATAAGATGGTACTTGTTCTCATCGAAAGTGATGGTCAATGAAGCTGCCATTGTTAGTTTTGGAAAACTTTTGAAACAAGACCAAATCCATTAGTAATCACAAGAATATGGTGATCGTAAATGGAGAACAACTATGGTTTTGTCTTTTCAAATCACTTGAGGGGGACATGGCCCAGCCCAAGGACGATGAAGAAGGCAAAAAGCCATAGAGAATACAATTGTTCTAAAATGCAAGTATGGTAGGCTCAGAGTGAGCGTTCCAGTGACTGCTAGAAGCAATTCTAGACCTTAATTCAAATTACCGAGAAGCAAGGCTCGCTCGAGGTAAAATGATATAAGGTTGGAGATACAAATGTGTCGGTCGCGAATACAGTAGACCCGAAAGGGCGTACTAGCACCGCTAGGCACAAATGTTGCAAATCGCATCCTTGGGAAGGACACGAGATGGGATTTTTTTTGAAAGGTCAAATTTGGATTCATAAAGGAGAGCAAATGGTATTCCAATCCGAACAAAGGCTCAACATTTCTGCGAGCGCTAAATTCAGAAGGGAAGGAACCATAATTTCTCGGATGTGAATCCAGACGTGACGGAAGTTTTATTTTTTAAAGGTCAAGATTGAATTCATCGAAGAGAGCAAATGGTGTTCCATTCCGAACAAGGCTCAACATTTCTGCGAGCGCTAAATCCGTAAGGGAAAGAACCAAGATTTCTCAACTCTGAATTCAAAGTGACAGAAGTTTTTTTTTTTTTTTAAAGATTTTTAAAAAATTTTTTTTTTTTGAAAGGTGCACATAGATTTCCAATTCGGTCTTATGAAACCTTAGTAGTTAGATCAACCCCCAGGTAAGGGTAGGATTACTTAATGAACCCGTTTGGAGGACCCTTGCTTTGAACAGTCTAGCTGTCTCCACACTCTGGACAAGGCTTTTCTTACATCCACTTTGGTCAAAGAACGCAACTGGTGGAACCTCAGTGTTTTTTTTTTTTTTGAAATCTTTTTTTTAAAGGGTTTTTATAAACTCATCAAAGAGAGCGAATGGTGTTCCAATCCGAACAAAGGCTCAACATTTCTGCGAGCGCTAAATCCGAAAAGGAAGGAACCAAGGTTTCTCAACTTTGAATGCAAAAGAGAGAAAACTAATTTTTTTTGAAGTTATAAAATTTTTTTTTTGAAATCCCAATTGGACTCATCAAAGAGAAAAGATGGCCCAATCCTCGATATGAACGATAGCTGCGAACATTTCTGTGAGCTATCGAGTTCAAGGAGGAGAGGATCAAAATTTCTCAAAGTTGAATCTTGAGAAAGAGAGATCATTTTTTTTTTTTTTTGAATTTGAAATGAAGGTGTTTCCTTTTTTTTTTTTTTTTTTTTAAATCCCAATTGGACTCATCAAAGAGAAAAGGTGGCCCAATCCCCGATATGAACGATAGCTGCGAACATTTCTGTGAGCTATCAAGTTCGAAGAGGGAAGGATCAAAATTTCTCAAAGTTGAATCTAAGAAAAGGAGATCAGATTTGTTTTCTTTGAAGTGAGAAAGAACAATTGAAATCCCATCTCATATTATTTTAGATGCAAAATGCAACATAGGCCACCAACTAGAAAGGAGCCAAGGGATCAAAGCATCACGTTCTCAAGTCAACGTGTCCCACAGGGTGTGCCAACTTGATGGACCCGAAAGGAATCTTCCGTCCTCTCCTTCCGCACCCCGGGGGCTGACCTGGGTCTCGGCGGAGGAGGGAAGATCTCGGGTATCAACATTTTTGTACGGGTATGCCAGATTACTTTCTACTTGGAATTTGGAATGGTGATAATCCGGAGATTCACCTTTGCAAGTGGAAAGGAAATCAATCCTTTTTTCTAACTTTTCAAATTGCATAAATATTAAGAAAAGAGACAAGTTTTTAGAATGCCGTAAGAGGCGTTTTTGTTTGTTTGCCGTGAAAGGCGATTTTGCCGTGAAAGGCGTTTTTACAAAACTCATCAAATATGAAAGACAAGAATTGCGATTTCTTTTTGTCTCTTTAAGAAATACAAACTACAATAGAAAAGGAAGAAAATGGATCTAACTTCTCAGGAGATTGTGGGGACACGTTGAGATCGACGGTCGCTAACCTCAGTTTTTTAGAGGACAAGGACCAAGAGAAGGTCCTATATCCAATGAAAAACCAAGTAAACGGGCTGAAAAGCCGCATTTAGGCCATGTTGGAGAAGGAGGTGACCTTGGGGGGGGGGGGGGGGGGGGGGCGAAGGGACGTTGATCACCTTGTGGTGCTTCCGGGAGCAAAGTAGCAGGACTTCGTCTCTCGCTTGGATTTTCTGGTTTTTCAGAGCTTGCACTTGGGATCTCTCTCCTTTTCTCATTCTTCTCCCTTGGAATGGACCTCCTTTTATAGGCTTTTGATAGCCATGAGGTGTTTATTGGCATTGATGGCCATGATGAAAGAATTGATGAGGAGTTACAAATCGATTTTGTAACTCCTTTTTCAAGGCTTGTGATTGGCCGATGAAGGGAGTGAGCATTTAATCACCTTTATGCTTCATGATGATGGGAGTTTCATGGGTTTAATGCCATGATTACTTGGATTTGTAACTCCCAAATGATTGGTTCTGATTGGGCCGTCCAAAATAATGAGTTAATGACTGCTTTAATAGGTCAATTAACGACATTAAGTGGTTGCCAAGGCATGTGAAGAGTCGCGGGCCGTGCTGCGCCTTTTGAGATTCTTCTTGCGATCATCACGGGTGGATCCACGCATTATTTGATGTCGGATTGGGATGCAATTTCAGACATTGATTGATGTTGGCGGGCCGGTGACATCTGTCTTGTCGATTTCACGATCGGTCGGACAGAAAGTGCACTTTCTTGGTCAGCCGGTTGGCGATCTTGAGGCGATCGGTGATGATTTCATGCTTTTGACGGTGGATTCGAGATGTCGACGAAGATCAGTGGTTTTGAAGCACTAAACATTGGATTTTCAGAAAATCACAAAGGCCAGAACACCCGAAACGCGAAAAGAATCGAAAACAGACACTTCGGCGCAAAATCCGGCGACCCGGATTTCGAGGGTCGCTGTTGACACCAAAAATGTCACTTTACCTCTTCAACATCAAGAAAGCTGCATGAAGTCGCAACCTGCCATAAATAGGCAATGCAACTTCTCCAAAAAATCAAATCTTATCAGAATCAAACAAAAACTGCAAGATCCTTCAAGACAGCCAAGGGAGGAGTGCACAAGGAGTTTCGGGCCATTTCAGAATCATTTGGCCTAACTTCGCTTCTCCGACAGCTAAATTAGCGCTCTTGGGGGCGACATCATCGAAGACGTCAAAACTTCGATCAGAGCCTACGGATGACTCCAGCATGTCTCAAAAGGGCTCCATGCCAAATTTCAAGTCAAACCGACAACGTTTGACCCTCCATCAATGCTCGAGCAGCAAAATCAAGCCTCCCGGCGGCGGGAACCACCGAAGTCTTCCCTCATCAAACCAAGTGCATGAGTGGCTTCAACATGCTTTCAAAAGGCTGCACGTCGAATTTCAGGTCATTCCGACAACATTTGACCAGATTTCGACGCTCCGAAAGAAAATCAAGCCTACCGGCGGCGGAGCTCCCCGGGACCATGGTTTCCCCGGGACCCCAAACGGCTTCAAAACTCAAACAAAAGCCTTTGGTTGGTCTTATTTACTGCTCAGGAGGCTTCACCTCAAATTTCAGGTCATTCCGACATCGTTTGACCAAGTTTCAGCTTCTGGCGGAAAATCAGCAGCTCTACGCGACAAAGTCTTCGGCTTTCCCGGAAAATTGGAAACTTTGCACTCTAAAAATGCAAGGATTCTCATCAGGTTTTCTGCAGGGAAATCAAGCCAATAAATGAGAAGAAATGTCAGGAAAAATACAGAAGAAAACGGCGATGAAAATGACCGCAAAACGGACCAAAAAGGGGAGAAAACCCCCAGGGTCGCAGCCCGCGACCCTGGCCCATGGTCGCCGGCGACCGTGGCCCATGGTCGCCGGCGACCATGGAAGTCCGGGTCACCGGATTTTTCGCCGGTGACCGGTTTTTCCGTCCCTTTTCGCGTTTCACGCACTTTGGCCCCTGTGGTTTCCTGAAAATGTGATTTTTAGTGCTTGAAATTGACTCATATCCGACGACATCTCAGATCCGCCGTCAAAAGCATAAAATCATCATTGATCGCTCCAAGATCGCCGACCGGTTGACCTAAAAAGTACTCTTTCTGTCCGACCGATCGAAAAATCGACAGGACAGATGTCACCGGCCCGCTGCTAGCTATCAATGTCTGAAATTACACAGTAATCCGATGTCGATCAACATGTAGATCCATCGGTGATCATCTCCAAAAGAATCCCAAAAGACGCGGCGCGGCCCGCGACTCTTCAACTGCTCGGTGACCATTTAATGCAGTTAATTGACTAGCTTTATTGCAGTCATTAATTCATTTCTTTGGACGGCCCAATCAGAAGCAAGCATCCAGGAGTTACAAATCAATTAAGTCATGGCATTCAAGCCATGAAACTCCTCCCATTATGGTAATTAAGGTGATTAAAAGCCCTTAATCTCCATCGGCCAATCAGATTCAAGGAAAAAGGAGTTACAAAATCAAGAAATAAATCTCGTAACTCCTCCCATTAAAGCAATTAAAGCCCATAAAAGCTCTCCTAAATGGCTACCAAAAGCCTATAAATAGGAGAGCATTCCATTGAAATCCAGAGATCGGAAAGAATCCAGAGCTCGTATCCAGAAGAGAATCGAATCCAGACGGATCAAACACAGAAAATCCAGAGAAAGAAAAAGAGAGAAAAACTCTGCTGAAGTTCTGCACCGGCCACCACTACAAGGTGACAAAAGTCCCTTGGGGGGTGCCCTCCCCCCAAGGTCCTTCGCCTTCTCCTCCTGCTTCCAAATGGCTTAGACGTGGCTTTTCAGCCCGTCTACTTAGCTTTTTATTGGACATAGGACCTCCTCTTGGTCTTTGTCCTCTAAAAATCTGAGGTTATAGCCAGGCCAAGCGAATCAAGAGCATCCACTGTTCTCATCTGCATGGATGATGGCGAAGCCCACACATGGCTTGCGACCGTCAATCTGAACGAGTCCCCCACAATCTCCTGAAAAGTTAGATCCTCCTTTTCTTGCTTTTCATTGTAGTTTGTATTTTTCTAAAAGAGACAAAAATCACAACTCTTGTCTTTCATTATTGATGAGAATTGTAAATCGGCTATAAATACCAAACAAAATCGCCTTTCACGGCAAACCAAGAAAATGTCTCTTTTCTTAAATATTTGTGCAATGGAAAACTTGAAAGAAGTTGATTTCCTTTTTACTTGCGAAGGTTGATCTCCGGATTACCACTTGCAATTCCAAGTAAAATAGAAAATCTGGCACACCCACACAAAGAAATGTTGATGCACGCTTCAGCCCCCCTGGCGCGAAAGGGGCCGGACTCGACGGACTCCCACGTCCGCCGACCCCGGTAGCACCCTCGGCAGGAGCGCGTTCCATCAAGCTGGCACACCCGGTGGGACTCGTTCATTTGAGAACACGGTGCTCGGAAATGAAATATTTGCATATCATACTTTTTGCTCTATGCTTATACTTCTTTTCCGGATTCCTTGGCTACTTTCTAGCTGGTAGCCTATGTTGGATTTTGCATCCTAAAAAAGAAACGAGATGGGATTTTTTGGAAATTTCTAATTCTTCGAATTTATTTCCACTCTTTCTCTTTTCAAAAAAAAAATAAAAATAAAAAAAAATCAAATTTCTCATTTTGGATTCAAAATTGAGAAACTTTGATCCTTTCTCTTCTGGGATGTGTGCTCGCGGAAATCGTTGAGCCCGTGTTCGGATCGGGGATTGGACCATCGTTTCTCTTCGATGAGTCTGTCAAGGATCTAAAAAAAAATTTAAATAAATAAATAAAAAGACATAGACCACTAAGGTTAAACCAATTGCGTTCTTTGATCACGATTGATTCAAGAAAAGCCTTGTCCAGAGTGTGGAGACAGCTTGACTGTTCTAGGCAAGGGTCCTCCAAACGGGTTCATTAAGTAATCCTACCCTTACTTGGGGGCAATTCTATCAATTGAGGTTTCATAAGACCGGGTTAGGAGGCCTATGTGTACTCTCTCGTCTTTAAATCTTAAAAAATTAAAAAAAAATCAAAAATAAAAAAAATTAAAAAAAAAGATTTTCAAAAAAAAAATCTTGAACAAGAAAA
This sequence comes from Umbellularia californica, assembly GCA_028538565.1. NCBI lineage: Eukaryota > Viridiplantae > Streptophyta > Magnoliopsida > Laurales > Lauraceae > Umbellularia > Umbellularia californica. Next base: position 31,967,575 of record JAPQWN010000005.1, on the reverse strand, counting down.
AATCAAAATCAAAATAAAAAAATAATAAAAAATAAAAAAAATATTTTCAAAAAAAAATTTAAAGAAAAAAAATATAAATAAAATAAAAATAAAAAAATAAAAAAAAAGATTTAAAAAATAAAAAAATCATTTCAAAAATAAAAAATCTTCAAAAACTCGTCACTTTTGATTTCAGATCTGAGAAATTTTGGTTTCTTTTTTTCTGAGCACTGGCGCTCGCGGAAATCGCCGAGACCGTGTTCAGATTGGAATACCATTTGCTCTCCTTGATGGAACCAATCTTGACATTTCAAAAAAAAAAAAACTCGTCACTTTTGGATTCAGATTCGAGAAATTGTGGTCTCTTTCCTTCTGAGTACTGGCGCTCGCGGAAATCGTTGAGCCCGTATTTGAATCGGAATGCCACCTGCTCTCTTTGACGAATCCATTTCTGACCTTTCAAAAAAAAAAGAGAATCCCATCTCATGGATGCGATTTCCAACATTTGTGCCTAGCAATACTGGTACGCCCTTTCAAGGTCTACTGTATCTGTGACCGGCACATTTGGAACTCCTACCTTATATTCTTCTTATCTCGAGCAAGCTCCGCTTCTCGATAAGTCGAATTTAGGTATACAATTGCTTCTAGCAGTCATTGGAACGCTCATTTCGAGCCTACCATGCTTGCAACCAGAACAATTGTACCCTTTATGGCTTTTTGCCTTCTTCATATTGCTTGGGTCATGTCCCTTGAGCGATTTGAAAAGACAAAATCATAGAATTCCCCATTTATAATCATCATATTCTTGTGATTACTAATGGATGTGGTCTTGTTTCAGAAATTTTGAACCTAACAATGGCAGCTTCACTGATCATCACCTTCGATGAAAACAAGCACCAGCTCATGCTTCAACAGAAGCAAACCGAGCGCACTTACAAGCGCTCTGCTAGCTGCCGAAGCACCAACTCCCTCAGCAACTCTCTGAACTCCGGGTCGACCTCGACTCCCCGGACCATCGTCTTCGGGACACTGGGACCATTCCCACTTCCCGAAGAAGAAACTACTCCTGCCAAAAGGCAGAGGGTCGCCTCGCAACGTGTCACTACTGTGACACCAAAGGCAACTGCCGAGAAGCAGAAGATCGCCCCTCAACGTGTCACTTCTGTGACACCAAGGGCGAACCCCAAGAATACTAAAACCCGCAGCATCCCCGCGAAACCTCAACCAACAACCAACCAGGTCTACCCTAAGACTTGTGATGGAACGCGCTCCGAGGCGCCGTGGGGCGGCTACCGGGGTCGGCGGAACGTGGGAGTCCGTCGGGTCCGGCCCTTTCGCGCCCTGGCGTGCCTGAAGCGTGTTTCAACATTTCTTTTGTGTGGGTGTGCCAGATTTTCTATTTTACTTGGAATTGCAAGTGGTAATCCGGAGATCAACCTTCGCAAGTAAAAAGGAAATCAACTTCTTTCAAGTTTTCCATTGCACAAATATTTAAGAAAAGAGACATTTTCTTAGTTTGCCGTGAAAGGCGATTTTGTTTGGCATTTATAGCCGATTTTGGCGTTTATAGCCGATTTTAGCGTTTATAGCCGATTTACAATTCTTATCAATAATGAAAGACAAGAGTTGTGATTTTTGTCTCTTTAGAAAAATACAAACTACAATGAAAAGCAAGAAAAGGAAGATCTAACTTTTCGGGAGATTGTGGGGGACTCGTTCAGATTGACGGTCGCAAGCCATGTATGGGCTTCGCCATCATCCATGCAGATGAGAACAGAAGATGCTCTTGATTCGCTTGGCTTGGCTATAACCTCAGGTTTTTAGAGGACAAAGACCAAGAGAAGGTCCTATGTCCAATAAAAAGCTAAGTAGACGGGCTGAAAAGCCACGTCTAAGCCATTGGAGGCAGCAGGAGAAGGCAAGGACCCTGGGGGGGGGGGGGGGGGGGTGCCCCCCAAGGGACTTTTGTCACCTTGTAGTGGTGGCCGGTGCAGAACTTCAGCAGAGTTTTTCTCTCTTTTTTTCTTTCTCTGGATACGAGCTCTGGATTCTTTCCGATCGATCGATCTCGATTTTCTGATCTCTCATTTCAATGGAATGCTCTCCTATTTATAGGCTTTTGGTAGCCATTTAGGAGGGTTTATGAGCTTAATGGCTTTAATGGGAGGAGTTACAAGATTTATTTCTTGATTTTGTAACTCCTTTTTCCTTGAATCTGATTGGCCGATGGAGATTAAGGGCTTTTAATCACCTTAATTACCATAATGGGAGGAGTTTCATGGGTTAAATGCCATGAATCAATTGACTTGTAACTCCCAAATGCTTGCTTCTGATTGGGCCGTCCAAAGAAATGAATTAATGACTGCAATAAAGCTAGTCAATTAACCGCATTAAATGGTCGACGAGCAGCCGAAGAGTCGCGGGCCGTGCCGTGTCTTCTGGAATTCTTCTGGCGATGATCATCGATGGATCTTCATACTGATCGACATCGGATGAACATGTAACTTCAGACATTGATAGCTAAGAGCGGGCCGGTGACATCTGTCTTGTCGATTTCTTGATCGGTCGGACAGAAAGAGCACTTTTTTAGTCGACCGGTTGGCGATCTTGGAGCGATCAATGATGATTTTATGCTTTTGACGGCGGATCTGAGATGTCGTCGGATATGATTCAATTTCAAGCATTAAAAATTACATTTTCAGGAAACCACAGGGGCCAAAATGAGTAAAACGTGAAAAAAGACGGAAAAACGGGTCACCGGCGAAAAATCCGGTGACCCGGACTTCCATGGTCGCCGGCGACCATGGGCCATGGTCGCAGGGGCCTGCGACCTTGGGGAAATGTTTCCCTTCGGAGCCCGTTTTGCGGTCGTTTTGAGGTCTTTTTCGTCGCCGTTTTCTTCTGTATTTTTCTTGACATTTCTTCTCATTTATTGGCTTGATTTCCCTGTAGAAAACCTGATGAGAATCCTTGCATTTTTAGAGTGTAAAGTTTCCAATTTTCCGGGAAAGCCGAAGACTTTGTCGCGTAAAGCTGCTGATTTTCCGCCAGAGGTTGAAACTTGGTCAAACGATGTCGGAATGACCTGAAATTTGAGGTGGAGCCTCCTGAGCAATAAATAAGACCAACCATAGGCTTTTGTTTGAGTTTTGAAGCCGTTTGGGGTCCCATCGATGCTTCACTTGATTTTGCTGCGGGGAAAATGCCGAGCGTTGATATGTGGCCAAACGATGTCCGATTGTCCTGAAATTTGACGGGGAGCCTATTGGAGTCATTTTGAGACGTTCCATGGGCTCCGTTTTGGATGTCATGGTCCCGGGTTGCTCCGCCGCTGGTAGGCTTGATTTTCTCTCGGAGCATCGAAACCTGGTCAAACGTTGTCAGAATGACCTGAAATTTGACGTGCAGCCTTTTGGAAGCATGTTGAAGCCACTCATGCACTTGGTTTGATGAGCTAAGGCTTCGGTGGTTCCCGCCGCCGGGAGGCTTGATTTTGCTGCTCGAGCATTGATGGAGGGTCAAACGTTGTCGGTTTGACTTGAAATTTGGCATGGAGCCTTTTTGAGATATGCTAGAGTCATCTGTAGGCTCTGATCGAAGTTTTGACGTCTCCGATGCTGTCGCCGCCGAGAGCTCCTGTTTAGCTGTCGGAGAAGTGAAGTTAGGCCAAATGTTGTCGAAATGGCCCGAAACTTCATGTGTACTCTTCTCTTGGCTATCTTGAAGGATCTTGCAGTTTTTGTTTGATTCTGACAAGATTTGATTTTTTGGAGAAATTGCATTGCCTATTTATGGCAGGTTGCGACTTTATGCAGCTTTCTTGATGTTGAAGAGGCAAAGTGACATTTTTGGTGTCAACAAATGCCCCTTCGAGGTACAGCGACGAGTTGCTTGACTTTTGTAGTCGATGTGCCTCGAAGAGATTTTTGAAGGAGAGCTTGTGTCTTGACCAAGAGTCTTTGAGCAATCTTTCCTTTGGTAGAGTAGCCTTTGAGCTTCCAGGGGAATTTTATGGTAGTGAAAGGAATCACACACCATCTCGAGGCAAAGTTTTGAAGATGACATCAGGGATGTGGATTTGGGGATTTTGTTTTTGACCTTGTGACCTAACAAGCTGTATGTGGCAAGTTGGGGGATCATGATTTGGTTTTTGGTTTTGGTCTTGTGACCTAACAAGCTGTATGTGGCAAGTTAGGGGACCAGGATTTGGTTTTTGGTCACTCTTTGGGACTGTGTGGGTCCATTGGAGTGGTTTGGATTTTTGTGGAATGTCAATTTCAAGATTTTGGCTCAATTTGGTATATGAGGCTGGATGGTTTGATTCTTTGGAAGCTCATGGGGCTTGGAATTTTTTTTTTGTATGGTTCAATCAACTCAAAAAGAGGCATGGAACCATTTTTGTATGCTCTTGGTAAGAGGGATTTTTTTTCTGACTAAAAGCCCATTTTTTTTTTTTTAGTGCCTAGGTGGTCAAACCTGGCTCATATGGGCTAACCCATGGGACCTTAAGCCTTTTAGAATGGCTTAGATCTCATGTGGGGCCATTTTTGTAAAGAATATCTAAAGATATCTCATTTGGATAGAGAATATCTAAAAATAGCTTTATGGGAGAGAATCTCTCATATTCCCTTAATTTGGGAGAGAATATCTCAAGGTATCTTTCTTTTTGGGAAAGAATCTCCAATCTCCTATTTTGTTGGAGAGAATCTCTCATTGATTGATTTTGGGAGAAAATCTCTCAAAGACATCTTTCTTTTTGGGAAAGAATCTTTCTAATTCCTTCTCTTTTGGTAAGGTTACTAATTAGTAACACTTACCTTTCTTCTTTGTTTCCTTCTTTGATTTGCTCTCTCCTATAAAAGCAAAGGAAAGGTAGGATCTCTTGCTCTTATTGCTTTCTTTTGCAACAATCTCAAGAGAGCTCCAAGACCAAGAGTTCTTCTTCTTCAAGGATCTTCAAGCTTTTTCCTTCTTCTTCTCCATCAATGGCTTCAAGTAAGTTTTCTTTCTTTTTCTTTCAAGAAAACTCTATGTAGAGAATAGGATGGTAAAAAAAGAAAGTTTCTCTTCTCTTTTTTTCTTTCTTTTCTTTCTATTCTTCTTCTCTTTTTTTTTCCACGTGATTTCTTTTTTTTTTTTCACGTGTGTCTCTTTTTTTTTCTTTTTCTTTTTTTTTTTTAGAAAGTTTCTTTTTTTTTTTCTTTTCTTTCTCCTTTTTTTTTTTTTCGAGAAAGTTTCTTTTTTTTTTCTTTTCTTTCTCCTTTTTTTTTTTTTTTGAGAAAGTTTCTTTTTTTTTTCTTTTCTTTCTCCTTTTTGTTTTTTTTTTGAGAAAGTTTCTTTTTTTTTTGTGCTCATCATGATAATGCATTTTTTATGCAAATCTAGATGTTCATGCATGTACTTTTTGTAAATTGAATTGAGTAGCATGATGTGATAGCATACCTGAAAATCTTTGCAAATTTGGGAATTTGGAGCTCGCAGCGATGTTGAGCCCTTCTTGATTTTGCGGAGATTTTGAGGTTTCGAAAGTTTAGAATTTCGGAGCTCACAGCGATGTTGAGCCCATCTTCAAACTTTCTATTTCTTTCGGGGTATTTCCCTTTTCTTCGGAATTGCCCCGGAACCATGCCAAAATTTCGCCAGATTTTTTGTGGGACTAAGTGACCCCTTTTTTAGCGAAATTCTGTCATTTTGATGATGATCTTTTTTTTTTTCTTCTTTTCCAACCTTTGCAGGTGGTTCCTCCAGAACGAACAAGGGTAAAGAGCCTGCTACAAGCGTACCTCGTCGATCCGCCAGATCTTCTAATGTGGCCGTTCAGCAGGCCTGGGAGAAGGTATGATTCTTCCTTTTTCTTTTTCTGCTTCTTTCATGGGGCTTTCCATGTTCTGATTTGTTTTCTCACCCTGCTGCTGCTTTTTTTTTAGCAGAGGATGAAGACTTGGCGATGCCTGAGGTTCCGACCGATGAGGCGGTGATGGAGCCGGTTATGGCATCTGAAGAAGAACCGAGGGACTCTGGAATGATTCCAGAATCTCCAATTGGTATAACTTCTTTCGCTTTTTTTTTTTTTTTTTTTTTGCTAACATTACTCTTGTCAGCTGACTTGCCACAGGATTCCGATGACTTTGAACCATCAATGGATGCAAATTTTGATGATGCTTCGGATGAGTTCGAGGAGGAAGAGAGTGTTCCGCCAGTCGTCGAGAAGGTACTTTGTAGTGATGACCCTGATGATTTTTTTTTAACAGGATCATATTCATACCTTTTTGTGTTTCATTTGCAGGTTTTGAAGTGACAGAAGAGAGTCCATCGCTTCCTTCAGAACCAGAGCAAGGGATGCCAGAGGTCGATCCGGAGGTAGAGACTCCTACAACCAGTTCTGACGCGATAGAGAAGATACCTCGTGCTGAGATTCCTTCTCCAGTGGCTCCAAGTGGAAAGAGTTCTTTTGTTACTCTTCCAATGGGACATGACATGAGCAGCCGATCAGCGGAGAAGGGTGAATCTTCATCCAGTTCGTCTCTTCAATTTACGAAGAAGGTGCTGGCTCGGGTTTTGAGTTCTTGGATCAAGACTCTCCTTTCTGGACACCTGGATGCCGGATTTGGCATGATCCCACATGTACAGGAGATTCTCATTGATACCGAAGAGGTTGGTCTGGATGTCACAGGTGCCAGGGCGATCGTTGATAGGATCATTGCGCTGGGTGACAAATGGTTTGAGACCATGGATTTCCCTGACGACCAATTCTTCAAGGAGATGTTCTTGGACCCTGCTGATAAGGCTAAGTCTGACCTGAATGAGGCTACACAAAGCAAGAAGCAGCTAGTTCGGGAGAAGAACAAGGAAGAGCTAGCCATCATCGGATTGAGGCATGACCTTAACGTCCTTGATAGGGAAGTTGAGGAGGCCAGGAAACGTCTTGAGCATTTGAAGGCACAAGTCGATGCTAAGTGGGCTGCTATAACAGAGGCTCGTGACAGGGAGAGTACTCTGATTCGCAGGGTTGCAGATGCCGGTCAAGTTCTCGAGAAGAGGACTCTAGAAAACGAACGATGGCAAACTGCTGGGGAAGAGCTTCCCGGCGTCAAAGAAGGGTTACGGCATTCGCCAGCATCTCATGGCAAGTTCCTGAAGAAGCGTGCCTTGGAAACTCTGACGGCTGAGGCCAAAAGTTTGCTTGAGGAGATGAAGCTTTGGCTGGAGACCATTTTTGGCTGAGCTCCTGATTTTTTTTTATAGCAGAAACCATTCTTCTTTTTTTTTGGTACCACATGTATTTTTTTGATACTTTTTTTTTTAGTGCTTGTGAACACTTTCCTTTTTTTTGGTACCACATGTATTTTTTTGGTACTTTTCTTTTCTTTTTTTTTTTTTTGTTTTCCCTACGCTCACCCAAATCTTTTTGTGATGAAAGTAATTGCTAAATGGGATTTGATCAAAAGCTTTGTCATTTTGTGAAAATCTTTTGTCAAATAATTGTTTTGGCATGGGAGCCTGATTTTGGTTGTGGCGTGAAAGCCGCTTTTGAGATGGCATGGAAGCCGAAATTTTATGGCGTAAAAGCCAAAATTTGGGTTGGCATGGAAGCCGGTGTTTTTGTGGCATTTACAGCCAGTTTGGTGGCATTGATAGCCAATTTGTGGCATTGATAGCCGGTTTGGTGGCATTGATAGCCAATTTGTGGCATTTATAGCCGGTTTTGACATGAGAGTCAGGTTTTTTTTTGTGTGGCATTTGTAGCCGAGTTTTTTGAAAACCAAGTTTTGTTTTATTGGCATGAAAGCCGATTTTGGCGTTTATAGCCGGAAATTTTTGTTTTGGCATTTATAGCCGGATTTTGGCATTTATAGCCGAGTTTTGGTTTTCAAAATACAGGTATCGACTAAATGTCGCCTCCCCGCTGAATGGTCTTGCAAGTATCGATGGAATGTCGCTTCCTTGCTCATTCGATTTTGCGAGTATTGATGGAATGTCACTTCCTCGCGGGTTAGGTTTTGCGAGTATCGATGGAATGTCGCTTCCTCGCGAATTGGGGTGCAAATATCGACTAAGCGTCGCTTCCCTGCTTTTCCCAAAACTTTTGGTTTTGCGGGTACTGACTTGATGTCGTTTCTCCGCGATTTTTGAAATTTGAGGTTTTCTCGAACCATTTGTAATTTTGGTTGTGGATAGCAACTGGTATGTTACATCTCCACGATTTTTGAAATTGGGTTGTGGATATCAACTGGTTTGTTGCTTCTCCACGATTTTAGGTTTTCTCGAACCTTTGAAATTTGGGTTGTGGATATCAACTGATATGTTGCGTCTCCACGGTTTTTGGATTTTGCAAGTATCGACGAAATGTCGCTTCCCTGCGATTTTGGGTGCAAGTATCGATGGAATGTCGCATCCTTGCTTTTTTTCAAAATTTTTGTTTTGCGGGTAATGACTTTGATGTCGTTTCCCCATGATTTTTGAAAAACCATTTTTTTTTTTTGTTTAAAGACACGAGGGTCGTAAATTTTGACCTAGGACCATTTGGCGGTAAAAGGTAAGGTGGACTAGGGTGGAAATCCCTGAATCCGGATTTTTGTTTCAAACCATGAATTTTGGTTCAAGGATCGAAAGTTTTGGTCAAGTCAGGGAGAGGCTCCTAAACTTGGATTTTTTTGTTTTTGAACAATGAAACGATGAAAGTAAGCATTGTTTTTGAATCTCTAGAAATTTTGACATTTGATATGAAAATTCTAAAGAGAGTGGGTTTGACGAGCGAGTACCTGAGAACAGGTTTTGGCCATACAGGCATTGCTCTTACCCAGTTGGGTAAGTTTTCAAGGGTAGTACCGCTTCAAGAACTTGCCGTTGATAGGCAGCATACATCTGTCGCCTTCCATGTTTAGGAGGGCATATGCGCCGTTGGAGAAGACCTTGTCGATGACGTAGGGTCCCTCCCATTTTGGTTCAAATTTGCCTTTGGACTTGTGAGCGAAGACCATTGGTCTTTTTACCGCAAGAACCAAGTCACCCTTTTTGTAGGCGCGTTGCCTGACCTTTTTGTCAAAAGATCCTGCCATGCGTGCTTGGTAAAGTTCAATGCTTTGTCGAGCTTCGAGCCGTCTCTCGTCGAGATTGTCCAGCTCATGGAGTCGCAATTTGACATTGCTTTCTTGAGTCATGTCTTTTTGTAGAGATACCCTCAGAGAAGGAATTTGTACCTCTAGTGGCACGACAGCTTCGCATCCATAGACCAAGGAGAATGGTGTGCTATGGGTTGGTCCTCGAACGGTGGTTCGATAGGCCCACAAAGCTTCAGACAGTTTATCGCTCCAGTCTCTTTTGTGACTAGAGACCATTTTCTTGAGGATTTTGCAGAGTGTCTTGTTGAAGGCTTCTGCTAATCCGTTTGCTGCCGGATTGTATGGAGTCGAAGGACAGCTTTGGATTTTGTATTTGTCGCAGAACCTGTAGAATCGATGATCCCGGAATTATGGTCCGTTATCATGGACGAATCTTTTAGGTATGCCGAAACGACAAATGATGTTGGTGCGTAGGAATTGAAGGAGTGATGAGGTCTTCATTTCGTTGAACGCAAATGCTTCTGACCACTTGGAGAAATAATCTGTAGTGGCGAAGATGAAGCGATGACCTTTGCTTGAAGGGGGAGAAATAGGACCTATGATGTCCATACCCCAGGCTTCAAAAGGCCATGAGATTGCTGTAGGATGCAGCCATTCTGGAGGCATGTGAATGTAGTCTCCATGAACTTGGCATTGTTGGCAGCGCTTAGCAAATTGCATTGCGTCGGGTACCATGGTAGGCCAGTAGTAACCCAACCTTTTGATTTGGTCGTAGAGCTTGGGACCAGCCTGATGAGCTCCACAAAGACCAGCGTGAACTTCTTTGAGTGTTTCTTCAGCTTCTTGTTGTGACAAGCAGCGTAGGAGTACTCCATTGAAGGATTTCCTGTAAAGGATCTTTGAAGGGATATCCAAATGAAAGTTTGGGGCTCGCCTTTGGATGCTTACCCGTTCTTTTGGATCTTCAGGTAGGATTCCGAACATAGTGTAATCAATGAACGGATCCCTCCAGTCGCCGATTGAAGGTTGAAGGATAGAGATCCGACTTCCAACCACTCGGTGGCATTCAGCAACTGCTTGGTGTGTGTTAAGAGGAGGGAGGATCCTTCTCTTGCACACTGTAATTTGCATGTTTTCCCCTTCCTGGATCGCCATTGATGCGGCAAGTCCGGCAAGGGCATCTGCACGGATGTTTTCACCTCTACGAATATGGGTGATGTTACAGATGTCAAACTTTTACAGAAGCGATTGTACCTTGTTGTAATAAGGCAGCAGATCGGGCTTCCTGACTTCATATTTCTGATTCATCTGGGTGACGATCAGTTGAGAGTCTCCAAAGACTTCCAGCATGGTGATACCGGATTCAATGGCGAGTTCCAATCCTAGGATCAGAGCTTGATATTCAGCTGCATTGTTTGTGCATGGTTCCAGTAGCGAGAAAGCGTGTGAAATCATGTATTTGTCGGGGCTAACAAAGAAGATGCCAACTCCCGAGATCAGCTTTCTGTTTTCATTTGTCCTGGTTGCACCGTCAAAGTACATGTCCCAGGAGGCATTTGGCGAGAAAGTCTCCACGTTGTAGACAGGTTCGTCTGGGAGATCATCTCTGAGTGGTGAATCTTTAGGCAATGGATGCTCTGCGAGGAAATCTGCTAGAGCTTGGCCTTTGATTGCTTTTTGTGGCACATACCTGATATCAAATTGTGATAGAAGGATGGACCATTTTGCCAGTCGGGCATTGAGAGAACCTGCCTTTGTGACAAGGACCTTCAAGAGGTTGATCCTTGAGACGAGGTAGATTGTGTTGGAAAGCAAGTAGTGACGTAGCTTTTGTACGGCAAACATCACTGCAAGGCATTCCTTTTCGACTGGGGAGTAGCGATGCTCTGCACCTACTAGCATGCGGCTGAGATAGTATAGAGCAGCTTCTTTTCTTTCATCATTTTCTTGTGCAAGCAGAGCACCCAGAGAGTGATCAAGGGCTCTTGTGTACAAGATGAATGGTTTTCCAGTGGCAGGCGCAGCTAACACTGGAGGTTTGGTCAGGTATGACTTGATATCTTGAAATGCGGCTTCACAGTCGGCATCCCAGACAAAGTCTACACCCTTTTTCATCAATTGAGAGAATGGACGGCATTTCCCCGAAAGATTGGAGATGAACCGTCTGATGTAGGCCAATCTCCCTTGAAGCCCTTTTAATTCTCTCAAGGTTCTTGGAGAGGGCATTTCTAGAATAGCCTTGACTTTTATGGAGTCAAGTTCTATTCCAGCTTTCCGAACAAGGAATCCGAGAAACTTACCCGACGAGACACCGAAGAAGCGTTTTAGAGGATTCATCCGCAGTTTGTGTTTGCGAAGTCGGAGGAAGACTTCCCGAAGATCTTTGAGATGGTCTTCTTTTCTTCTGCTTTTGACGGCGAGGTCATCAACGTAACATTCGACCGTCTTGTGCTGCATATCTTGGAATATTTTCATCATAGCCCTCTGATATGTGGCACCAGCATTTTTCAGACCAAATGGCATGACAGTGTAGCAATACACGCCAAATGGAGTCCGAAATGAAGTGTGCTTTTCATCTTCAGGATGCATCTTTATCTGATTGTAGCCAGAGAAGCCATCCATGAATGTCATTCGTTCGAATCCGCAGGTATTGTCAATCATCACCTCCGGTATGGGGAGCGGGAATTCATCTTTAGGGCAAGCGCCATTCAAGTCTCTATAGTCAATACAGACTCTGATCTGCCCATTCTTCTTTGTCACGGGGACAATGTTGGCCAACCATTCTGGATGTTGTTCCTCACGGATGAAGCCGACGCTTTTGAGCTTTTGAACTTCTTGTTCAATTTTATCCATCACATCTGGACGGAATCTTCTTTGGCCTTGTTTGACAGGCTTGACTTCTTCTTGAAGATTGAGTTTGTGGACTGCTACTTTGGGGTCTAAACCAGGCATTTCAGCGTAGGACCATGCAAAGCAATCAACGAACTCACGAAGAAAAGCGATATACTCGGGTAACTCATCATCCTTTATATTCTTGCTTATGAATACAGGACGTGGGTTATCTGGTGTTCCCAAGTCTATCTTTTCAACAGGATCTTCTGTTAGAAGGTTCGAAGGTGGTTCCTCCACAATATTTTCGGAGGCTTCCAGCTCAACGAAACCTTCTGGGATTCCAAGGGCATTTATAGACCGAGGGTTTGTTCCTTTCCACGGGTCTTCTTGATTGGTGATCTTCTCAAGGCTCGCTATGAGATGGTCCCAATCGCCTGTCGAAACTGGGTCGAAGTAAGGTACTTCTTTTGGAGACGAGGGCTCTTCTGGGTCAGAGTAGCACAAGTCTGTATTATCGGACGATTCCTCTTTATCATCAGAGAAATCGTACCAATTGGATGAGCTTCCTGGATCTCTGTCAGGTAACTCTTTAAAGAGATATCCAGGGAGATCGATGTCTTCATGGACTTGAGACGTTGAGGCTTGGTCGATAACACGACTTTTAAGCTTTTGTGTCAACTGTCTCAGAGGAGTGTCGGGATCATACCCTAACCCATATGAAGACTTTTCTACATGACCGTAGAGTCTCCAATCTTCCAGCTGGCTTTTGGTCAAGGCGGGCCACATTGGCGTGAGAATACCGCGTCTTTCTCCCAAACCGACTGGGTTTTGAGCGTCATAGCCCATTTTCTTCATGATTGCTTGTGCCACAGGACTATATAGAGATAGCTGAGGCATACCTTCATTTTGGAAAGGTTCCAGCATGGAGTTTGATGAAGAAGCGTCCGATCTATGGAAGAAGATCGGCCTTTGCTTTGGTGATGTTGTCGGAACAACAAAGGTAGCAGACGTAGGATCTTCTACATCAGCAGGTGTCTTCATCGGAGTGAGAGCAGGCTGAACATGCTGAGTGTCAGCTTGGCTTGACGAGGTGTCGTCTTCTGGCTCTGAGTCCGAATCCGTGTCTTGCTTGATAGACACGAAAGAGACAACAAATTTGCCCCCAGGCTTTTGCTTTGCCTTCTTCACTCTGGTTGTGATGACCAAAGGTTTTGAAGGTTTGAGGGAGACGACGAAGGGAGATTGACTACTCTCTTCTAATTTGCCGGAGGGTTTGTTTTCTTTCGGTGATTTTTGAGGAGCCTTGCCTTTATCTTTCTGGAGATTTTCAGCAGGGGGTGCTATTTCCTCTTCTTCTTTTTCTCCTTCATACATCTGGGAGTTTGCGAAGTGGACTTCTTTACCTTTGAAGGGTTTTCTGTCCGCAAAGACTCGGTGTACCATGCCGTCGTCGCCGACGAACTTGATGCATTGATGTAGAGTTGAAGGAACAACACCGTTCTCGTGTATCCAAGGACGTCCGAGAAGGATGTTGTAGCATGAGGGGGTTTTTATTGCATACACGTGACCTCAGAGATAAGATCACCGATTTGCAATTTGAACCTGATTTTGCCGATAGGCCTTTGAGAGCTCCCATCGTATCCAAAGATAGATATAGATGTGTGGCTTAGCTTGCTGGGTGGAATGCCCAACTCTTCAAGAGCCGAAGTGGAGATAAGGTTGAGTGCAGAACCTGGGTCGATCTGAACTCTATGTATCGGCATTTCTTTGATGTACCCTGTGAAGTACAGGGGTCGGTTGTGCTTTGCTTCGCCAAGTAGGAGGTCTTCCTTAGTGAAGGCGATGGTTGCACTGGCTGCCTTTTGAACCGAGAGGCATTGGATGCATGATCCCTCGCTTTTCTCTTTTTCTCCTTTTAAGGAGGTTTCTGAGTTTTTGACCCGGTAGTCCATTTCAATTTGGAGGACTTGTGGGGCATGTTTGTCGACATCCTCATTCAGTTTTTGTAATTCTGAGATGAGATTATCACGAGTGCGTGGAGACATTCGTAATAAATCCAGGATGTGCAGACGTGCAGGTATGTGTTTGAAGTGCTCAATCAAGTCATACTTGAAAGCCTCCTTGGGGCCTGCATGTTCATTGTTTTTGCCACTGGGGGCGCTTACAACATCTTTTCCCGAAGGATTTACATAAGTAAAGGAAGATTGGTTGTAATTCTTGTGGTAGTCCCGGCCAGAGCGGGTGCCTCTACCAACTTCGAGAGCTTCTTGAGAAGGATCTTCGTTTGGAAGATTGTCTTCAGGATCAAGAGGCTGTCGTTTTTCATCTACTGGGGATGTATCTGCAGCAGAGTTGCCATCCTCAGTGATTGTGTTGCACGGAGCATTTTCCAGGAACGAGTCCTGAACAGCATCCAGCAACTTTTCTTCTTCGTTGACCCATCCATCATCCCAAGTTGGGTTTTCTTCATGATGATGAGTCGGGAAGAATGTGTATCCTGAAGTCACAGTCTCAGGAGAAGAAACCTGAGAGGGTGTCATCTCTGTGAAAGTCACGTGAGACGAGGTAGCTCCAGAGGATACATTGCTAGGCGTCGTCGGAGTATAGGTAATCTCATCAGACGACGCTTCAGAAGAGCTATAGTCCTGATATATTACATTACAGGAAGCTCTGATAGGAGATGTTGCCTGCTCGGAGTCAGACTCATCCTCAGATGTAAGAGGATCGTCTACCCAGCAATTTTCTCCATTTTCAGGAGTTAAGGGTGGATGTACCTGATTATCTTCAGGGACTTCAGGCTCTGGGTTGCGAGGAGGCTCGTTAACATGATCTTGCTCTTGTTCTAGAGCGAGGCGCTGCAAGATCCTTGCATATTCTTCAAGATCCGGCATGGGAGCCAGATCTTCTTCTTCGTCTGCTCTTTGTGGCTCAACATGGTTGATTTCCACTGGAGCAACGACGGGTGCTGGCTCAACAGCATTTTCTTGTACAGCCTCTTGGTCCTCCTCATCATCAGACCAGGATCCTTGTGGCTGTAAGGGGTTATACCAGATTACTGGCATAAGGTGAGTTTCAGGAACCCATTCTTCGTCGGAGAGATACTCTCCTGTTTCAAGAGATTCCTCCCACTCGCCGGTGTAGTCGGACTCGAATCCATTATCGGTGTCGCTGGACTCGTATCCATCAATGGAGAATCCAACAACCGAGTTGCAAGAGTATGATGCCCCCTGCATAGCTTCTTCTCCGAATCGAGGTGACATGAAATCACTGAGAGTGAAGTTTCTTACCGCCTTTGAAGTCTCTGGAAGGGACGTTTCTGTTGCCCCGAGTGAAGTGGTAGAGGAGGCCTCTGCCTTTTCATGGACTTCTTGTTTTGGCTGGGTCTTCTCTTGCCGTTTGAGCCTGAGGAGATGTTTCCTAGCCTGCCTTCGCTGTCGAGCTATTGGCTTTGTTTTGACGATCTCCCAGTTTTTATCTTCCAGGAGATCGGGATGTACCCATATAGGTTGTCCATCTGGTGTTGGATAGGGAACCAGCTCCTCGGACGCTTGAATCTTGTTTATCACCATGAAGGAAGTAGTGATCTTCTTCTTCGGTGATTTTGGTGTTTGTCCACATGACACCATGTTGACGGAGGCAGTCCCATAGTTTTTGTTAAAGGTGATGACTCCGTTTTTCCACATCTCGTTTATCTTCTCTCTCACAACAAAACATTGATTGAGAGGATGCGAGACCATCTGGTGGTATGGACAGTACCGAGGATCGTTGGTTTTGCCAACATCGCCCGGTCTTTTGGGTTCAGGCAAGGTAAGCTTGCCGTTTGCCACGAGAGCCTCGAAGATTTCGTCAACATCTTCATCGAACGGGTATTTCTTTTCTACTCGCTCTTTGAAGGCATCAGAGAGTTCAGGTCTCTTACCCGCAGCTCTGTTTTCAGCTTTCTTTGGTTGCTGAGGAGCTGACTTGGTTTGCACATTAAGGACCTCTTTCTTCTTTGGTTTAGAGGTTGCAATGGCGGTTGGCTCTTTTCTTGATGACTTCTGACTGTTGAGGTCTTTAATCACCGTTTCAGCTTCCATAGAAGCTTCCAGGAGTTCTCCTAGGTTTTTTGATTTGTTGCCGATGATCATGGAGCGGATTTTAGCTCTCATATTGTTACGGCAGATGTCGACTAGCGACGCTTGTGGCAGTACATCTGAGCATTTGTACACCATTGCTTTCCACTTGTGAATGAAGTCATAAGTTGACTCATTCTCTCCCTGTTTTAGGCTGCAGAGCTGAGCCATAGTAACAGGATGATCCTTACCTTGGAAGTGGGTCAGGAAGCGTGTCTCCAGCATAGCCCAGTTCTGAATGGAGTTCTCCGGCAGAGTGGAGTACCAATCGAAGGCCGTACCTTTTAGGGTACTTGCAAAGAGGCGAATCTTGAGTGCATCTTGATCCGCGATAGCTCCCGTCAAGATCTTGAAGTGGATGACGTGCTGTCTGGCCGATCCTTTCCCCGTATATGTTTGAAGAGTAGGATGTTTGAATTTTGTGGGGAACGGGACCGAGTCCATCCATAAAGGATATGGTGGCTTGATCCCATGCTCTTTGAGTATATCCTCTTCTTTAGCTTTGGCAAGGATACTGTCTACGTCCTTTTTGGTAAGGGCGCGCGACTCATTTTCTTCACAATTCTCCTCGTTATTGTCATGATTCGGAGGAGGCTCATTGTTCGCCTGATTTTGGACGACAAGGAGAATGTTTTCCATCAGAGTTTCAATCCTCTGCTGGCCTTGTTCCAACTGCTGGATGCGTGTGAGCGCATCATCTCGAGGTGGATTCTGAGGTGGTGGCTCAGAACTTGTAGCCAAGACGTTCATCCCTCGGGATTCGAACGAAGAAACCGTCCTGGTGACTGAGCTGAGGCTCATTCTTTTTTATGAAGAGCTTGATGAAGGATTACTCTCCCGTCCTTGGCTGGAAGGGGCAGGAGATTCTTCGGGATGTCTTTGTGTCCTGGTGACGCTACGGGTCACCGAACGTCGGACATGGATTTTTTATGCTGACCTTTGGCGTCTTCTGGTTTTTCCAACCATATGGACGGTAGCAACTTGGTCGGGTCTTTCTTTTTCGACCCATTTGTGGGAGACTTGAAGTGTAGGAGGCTGGGTCCGTTGCTTCTCTAGTCTCTTCTGTCGATATGACGCACGGCGACGTGCTCGACGAGCAGCTTGAGCTTCGGTCAGCTCTGGCTGGGCTCTGACGATGAAGGATGTGCTCCCTCGGGCGCAGCAGCCGAGCCTGTCTTCTTTGTAGCTAGGCAAGGACAGGATCCGGACCCGGTCCTTTGCCTGTTGCAGCGAAGCTTTAAACCTTTCGAGTTCGGCCCCTGTAGAGATGAAGGGTCGAACTGAAGGAGTGTAGGCCTTGGCAGGTGCTTGTAGAGGCCTGGTGATGCATGATCTGATTTTGGGCCTGTAGGAACAAGCCGGCTCATGCTGGGTTGACTTGGGAGTCAGGTTGGAGATGGGTCTCTCCTCTTTCATGTAGGCAAGAGGGTAGAACTGGTTCTCCTTGAGTGGGGCCAGGTATGCTGGCTTGGTGGAGGTTTGAGACCTTCTTTGTTTTGGGGAAGGTCTTGGAGACCAAGTCTTGGGATAGACCTGGTTGTTTGTGGGTCGAGGCTTCGCGGGGGTGCCGCGGGCTTCGGGCTTTTGGGCGCTCGCCTTTGGTGTCACGGGAGTGACACGTTGAGAGGCGATTTTCTGCCTTTTGGCAGGCGCAGTTTGTTCTTCGGGAAGTGGGAATGGTCCCAGTGTCCCGAAGATGATGGTCCGGGGAGTCGAGGTCGACCCGGAGTTCAGAGAGTTGCCGAGGGAGTTGACGCTTCGGCAGCTGGCAGGGCGCTTGTAAGTGCGCTCGGTTTGCTTCTGTTGAAGCATGAGTTGGTGCTTGTTCTCATCGAAGATAATGGTTAAGGCTGCCATTGTTAGTTTCGAAAAGGTTCTGAAACACGACCACATCCATTAGTAATCACAAGAATAATGATCATAAATGGGAATTTCTATGGTTGTCTTTTCAAATCGCTCAAAGGATACGACCCAAGCGACATGAAGAAGGCAAAAAGCCATAGATGGTACAATTGTTCTGACAGCAAGTATGGTGAGCCCTGAATGAGCGTTCCAGTGACTGCTAGAAGCAATTGTAAACCTAAATTCGACTTATCGAGAAGCAGGGCTTGCTCGAGATAAGAAGAATATAAGGTAGGAGTTACAAATGTGCCGGTCACAGATACAGTAGACCCTGAAAGGGCGTACCAGTACTGCTATGCACAAATGTTGGAGATCGCATCCATGAGATGGAATTCTTTGTTTTGAAAGGTCAGAAATGGATTCGTCAAAGAGAGCAGGTGGCATTCCAATTCAAATACGGGCTCAACGATTTCCGCGAGCGCCAGTACTCAGAAGGGAAGAGACCACAATTTCTCGAATCTGAATCCAAAAGTGACGAGTTTTTTTTTTTTGAAATGTCAAGATTGGTTCCATCAAGGAGAGCAAATGGTATTCTGATCTGAACACGGTCTCGGCGATTTCCGCGAGCGCCAGTGCTCAGAAAAGAAGAAACCAAAATTTCTCAGATCTGAAATCAAAAGTGACGAGTTTTTGGAGATTTTTTTTTGAAATGATTTTTTTTATTTTATTATTTTTATTATTTATTTTATTTATTTTTTTTTAAAAATATATTTTTATTTTTTTTTTATTTTTATTATTTTTTTTGGAAATTTTTGTTTTTTTAAGATTTTTTTTTTGAAAATCTTTTTTTTATTTTTTTTTTTAAGATTTAAAGACGAGAGAGTACACATAGGCCTCCTAACCCGGTCTTATGAAACCTCGATTGATAGAATTGCCCCCAGGTAAGGGTAGGATTACTTAATGAACCCGTTTGGAGGACCCTTGCCTAGAACAGTCAAGCTGTCTCCACACTCTGGACAAGGCTTTTCTTGAATCAATCATGATCAAAGAACGCAATTGGTTTAACCTTAGTGGTCTATGTCTTTTTATTTTTTTAAATCCCAAATAGACTCATCGAAGAGAAACGATGGCCCAAAACCTTAGTCGAACGGGCTCAACATTTCTGCAAGCACCAAAGAACGATAGGATAGGATCAAAGTTTCTCAATTTTGAATCCAAACTAAGAAAACTGATTTTTTTTTATTTTTTTTTTTAATAATTTTTTTTTTGAAATCTCTAATGAACTCATCGAAGAGAAACGATGGTCCAAAACCTTAGTCGAACGGGCTCAACATTTCTGCAAGCACCAAAGAACGATAGGATATGATCAAAGTTTCTCAATTTTGAATCCAAACTAAGAAAACTGATTTTTTTTTGCTTTTTTTTTTAATTTTTTTTTTGAAATCTCTAATGAACTCATCGAAGAGAAACGATGGTCCAAAACCTTAGTCGAACGGGCTCAACATTTCTGCAAGCACCAAAGAACGATAGGATAGGATCAAAGTTTCTCAATTTTGAATTCAAACTAAGAAAACTGATTTTTTTTTTTTTGAAAAGAGAAAGAATGGAAACAAACTCAAAGAAATAGAAATTTCCAAAAAATCCCATCTCATTTTTTTTAGGATGCAAAATCCAACATAGGCTACCAGCTAGAAAGTAGCCAAGGAATCCGGAAAAGAAGTATAAGCATAGAGCAAAAAGTATGATATGCAAATATTTCATTTCCAAGCACCGTGTTCTCAAATGAACGGGTCCCACCGGGTGTGCCAGCTTGATGGAACGCGCTCCGAGGCGCCGTGGGGCGGTTACCGAGGTCGGCGGAACGTGGGAGTCCGTCGGGTCCGGCCCTTTCGCACCCTGGCGGGCCTGAAGCGTGTTTCAACATTTCTTTTGTGTGGGTGTGCCAGATTTTCTATTTTACTTGGAATTGCAAGTGGTAATCCGGAGATCAACCTTCGCAAGTAAAAAGGAAATCAACTTCTTTCAAGTTTTCCATTGCACAAATATTTAAGAAAAGAGACATTTTCTTAGTTTGCCGTGAAAGGCGATTTTGTTTGGCATTTATAGCCGATTTTGGCGTTTATAGCCGATTTTGGCGTTTATTGCCGATTTACAATTCTTATCAATAATGAAAGACAAGAGTTGTGATTTTTGTCTCTTTAGAAAAATACAAACTACAATGAAAAGCAAGAAAAGGAAGATCTAACTTTTCAGGAGATTGTGGGGGACTCGTTCAGATTGACGGTCGCAATCCATGTATGGGCTTCGCCATCATCCATGCAGATGAGAACAGAAGATGCTCTTGATTCGCTTGGCTTGGCTATAACCTCAGGTTTTTAGAGGACAAAGACCAAGAGAAGGTCCTATGTCCAATAAAAAGCTAAGTAGACGGGCTGAAAAGCCACGTCTAAGCCATTGGAGGCAGCAGGAGAAGGCAAGGACCTTGGGGGGGGGGGGGTGCCCCCCAAGGGACTTTTGTCACCTTGTAGTGGTGGCCGGTGCAGAACTTCAGCAGAGTTTTTCTCTCTTTTTTTCTTTCTCTGGATACGAGCTCTGGATTCTTTCCGATCGATCGATCTCGATTTTCTGATCTCTCATTTCAATGGAATGCTCTCCTATTTATAGGCTTTTGGTAGCCATTTAGGAGGGTTTATGAGCCTTAATGGCTTTAATGGGAGGAGTTACAAGATTTATTTCTTGATTTTGTAACTTCTTTTTCCTTGAATCTGATTGGCCGATGGAGATTAAGGGCTTTTAATCACCTTAATTACCATAATGGGAGGAGTTTCATGGGTTAAATGCCATGAATCAATTGACTTGTAACTCCCAAATGCTTGCTTCTGATTGGGCCGTCCAAAGAAATGAATTAATGACTGCAATAAAGCTAGTCAATTAACCGCATTAAATGGTCGACGAGCAGCCGAAGAGTCGCGGGCCGTGCCGTGTCTTCTGGAATTCTTCTGGCGATGATCATCGATGGATCTTCATGCTGATCGACATCGGATGAACATGTAACTTCAGACATTGATAGCTAAGAGCGGGCCGGTGACATCTGTCTTGTCGATTTCTCGATCGGTCGGACAGAAAGAGCACTTTTTTGGTCGACCGGTTGGCGATCTTGGAGCGATCAATGATGATTTTATGCTTTTGACGGCGGATCTGAGATGTCGTCGGATATGATTCAATTTCAAGCATTAAAAATTACATTTTCAGGAAACCACAGGGGCCAAAATGCGCGAAACGTGAAAAAAGACGGAAAAACGGGTCACCGGCGAAAAATCCGGTGACCCGGACTTCCATGGTCGCCGGCGACCATGGGCCATGGTCGCAGGGGCCTGCGACCTTGGGGGAATTTTTCCCTTCGGAGCCCGTTTTGCGGTCGTTTTGAGGTCTTTTTCGTCGCCGTTTTCTTCTGTATTTTTCTTGACATTTCTTCTCATTTATTGGCTTGATTTCCCTGTAGAAAACCTGATGAGAATCCTTGCATTTTTAGAGTGCAAAGTTTCCAATTTTCCGGGAAAGCCGAAGACTTTGTCGCGTAGAGCTGCTGATTTTCCGCCAAAGGTTGAAACTTGGTCAAACGATGTCGGAATGACCTGAAATTTGAGGTGGAGCCTCCTGAGCAATAAATAAGACCAACCATAGGCTTTTGTTTGAGTTTTGAAGCCGTTTGGGGTCCCATCGATGCTTCACTTGATTTTGCTGCGGGGAAAATGCCGAGCGTTGATATGTGGCCAAACGATGTCCGATTGTCCTGAAATTTGACGGGGAGCCTATTGGAGTCATTTTGAGACGTTCCATGGGCTCCGTTTTGGATGTCATGGTCCCGGGTTGCTCCGCCGCCGGTAGGCTTGATTTTCTCTCGGAGCATCGAAACCTGGTCAAACGTTGTCAGAATGACCTGAAATTTGACGTGCAGCCTTTTGGAAGCATGTTGAAGCCACTCATGCACTTGGTTTGATGAGCGAAGGCTTCGGTGGTTCCCGCCGCCGGGAGGCTTGATTTTGCTGCTCGAGCATTGATGGAGGGTCAAACGTTGTCGGTTTGACTTGAAATTTGGCATGGAGCCTTTTTGAGATATGCTGGAGTCATCTGTAGGCTCTGATCGAAGTTTTGACGTCTCCGATGCTGTCGCCGCCGAGAGCTCCTGTTTAGCTGTCGGAGAAGTGAAGTTAGGCCAAATGTTGTCGAAATGGCCCGAAACTTCATGTGTACTCTTCTCTTGGCTATCTTGAAGGATCTTGCAGTTTTTGTTTGATTCTGACAAGATTTGATTTTTTGGAGAAATTGCATTGCCTATTTATGGCAGGTTGCGACTTTATGCAGCTTTCTTGATGTTGAAGAGGCAAAGTGACATTTTTGGTGTCAACAACTTGGTCTCCAAGACCTTCCCCAAAACAAAGAAGGTCTCAAACCTCCACCAAGCCAGCATACCTGGCCCCACTCAAGGAGAACCAGTTCTACCCTCTTGCCTACATGAAAGAGGAGAGACCCATCTCCAACTTGACTCCCAAGTCAACCCAGCATGAACCGGCTTGCTCCCACAAGCCCAAAATCAGATCATGCATCACTAGGCCTCTACAAGCACCTGCCAAGGCCTACACTCCTTCAGTTCGACCCTTCATATCTACAGGGGCTGAACTCGAAAGGTTCAAAGCTTCACTGCAACAGGCAAAGGACCGGGTCCGCATCCTGTCCTTGCCCAGTTACAAAGAAGACAAGCTCGGCTGCTGCGCCCGAGGGAGTACATCCTTCATTGTTAAAGCCCAGCCAGAGCTGACTGAAGCTCAAATCGCTCGTCGAGCACGCCGCTGTGTGTCATATCGACAAAAGAGACTAGAGAAGCAACGGACCCAGCCTCCTACACTTCAAGTCTCCCACAAATGGGTCGAAAGAGAAAGACCCGACCAAGTTGCTGCCGTCCATATGGTTGGAAAAACCAGAAGATGCCAAAAGTCTGCATAAAAAATCCATGTCCGACGTCCTGTGACCCGTAGCGTCACCAGGACACGAAGACATCCCGAAGAATCTCCTACCCCTTCAAGCCAAGGACGGGAGAGTAATCCTTCATCAAGCTATTCATCAAAAAGAATGAGCCCCAGCTCAGTCACCAGGATGGTTTCTTCGTTTGAATCCCGAGGAATGAACGTCCTGGTTACAAATTCTGAGCCACCACCTCAGAATCCACCTCAAGATGATGCGCTCACACGCATCCAGCAGTTGGAACAAGGCCAGCAGAGGATTGAAACTCTGATGGAAAACCTTCTCCTTGTTGTCCAAAATTAGGTGAACAATGAGCCTCCTCCGAATCATCGCAACAACGAGGAAAATCGTGAAGAAAATGAGTCACGCGCCCTTACCAAAAAGGACGTAGACAGTATCATCGCCAAAGCAAAAGAAGAGGATATACTCAAGGAGCATGGGATCAAGCCACCATATCCTTTATGGATGGACTCGGTCCCGTTCCCCACAAAATTCAAACATCCTACTCTCCAAATATATACGGGGAAAGGATCAGCCAGACAGCACGTCATCCACTTCAAGATTTTGACGGGAGCTATCGCGGATCAAGATGCACTCAAGATTCGCCTCTTTGCAAGTACCCTAAAAGGTACGGCCTTCGATTGGTACTCCACTCTGCCGGAGAACTCCATCCAGAACTGGGCTATGCTGGAGACACGCTTCCTCACCCACTTCCAAGGTGAGGATCATCCTGTTACTATGGCTCAACTCTGCAGCCTAAAATAAGGAGAGAATGAGTCAACATACGACTTCATTCACAAGTGGAAAGCAATGGCGTACAAATGCTCAGATGTACTGCCACAAGCGTCGCTAGTCGACATCTGCCGAAACAACATGAGAGCTAGAATCCGCTCCATGATCATCGGCAACAAATCAAAAAACCTGGGAGAACTCCTGGAAGCTTCTATGGAAGCTGACACGGTGATTAAAGACCTCAACATTCAGAAGTCATCAAGAAAAGAGCCAACCGCCATTGTAACCTCTAAACCAAAGAAAAAAGAGGTCATCAATGTGCAAACCAAGTCAGCTCCTCAGCAACCAAAGAAAGATGAAAACACAGCTGCAGGTAAGAGACCTGAACTCTCTGATGCCTTCAAAGAGTGAGTAGAAAAGAAATACCTGTTCGATGAAGATGTTGACGAAATCTTCGGGGCTCTCGTGGCAAACGGCAAGCTCACCTTGCCTGAACCCAAAAGACCGGGCGATGTTGGCAAAACCAACGATCCTCGGTACTGTCCATACCACCAGATGGTCTCGCATCCTCTCAATCAATGCTTTGTTGTGAGAGAGAAGATAAACGAGATGTGGAAAAATGGAGTCATCACCTTTGACAAAAACTATGGGTCTGCCTCCGTCAACATGGTGTCACGTGGACAAACACCAAAATCACCAGGAGAGAAGATCACTACTTCCTTCAAGGTGATAAAAAGAATTCAAACGTCCGAAGTGTTGGTTCCTTACCCGACACCAGACGGACAACCCATATGGGTACATCCCGATCTCCTGGAAGATGAAAACTGGGAGATCGTAAAAACAAAGCCGACAACTCAACAGCGAAGGCAGGCTAGGAAACATCTCCTCAGGCTCAAACGGCAAGAGAAGACCCAGCCAAAACAAGAAGTCCATGAAAAGGCTGAGGCCTCCTCTACCACTTCACTCGGGGCAATAGAAACGTCCCTTCCAGAGACTTCAAAGGCGGTAAGAAACTTCACTCTCAGTGATTTCATGCCACCTCGATTCAAAAAAGAAGCTATGCAGGGGACATCATACTCTTGCAACTCGGTAGTTGGATTCTCCATTGATGGATACGAGTCCAGCGACACCGACGATGGATTCGAGCCCAACTACACCGGCGAGTGGGAGGAATCTCTTGAAACAGGAGAGTATCTCTCCGACGAAGAATGGGTTCCTGAAACTCACCTTATGCCAGTAATCTGGTATAACCCCTTACAGCCACAAGGATCCTGGTCTGATGATGAGGAAGACCAAGAGGCTGTATAAGAAAATGTTGTTGAGCCAGCACCCGTCGTTGCTCCAGTGGAAATCAACCATGTTGAGCCACAAAGAGCAGACGAAGAAGAAGATTTGGCTCCCATGCCTGATCTTGAAAAATATGCGAGGATCTTGCAGCATCTCGCTCTAGAACAAGAGCAAGACCGCGTCAACGAGATTCCTCACAATCTAGAGCCGGAAGTCTCTGAAACCCACCAGGTACCTCCTCCCTCAACTCCTGAAAATGGAGAAAATTGCTGGGTAGACGATCCTCTTACATCTGAGGATGAGTCTGACTCCGAGCAGACAACGTCTCCTTTAAAAGTTGCCTATAATGTGATAATTCGGGATTATAGCTCTTCCGATGCATCATCTGATGAGATCACTTACACACCGGCGACACCTAGCACCATATCTTCTGGGGCTACCTCGTCTCGCGTGACTTTCACAGAGATGACACCCTCTCAGGCTTCGTCCCCTGAGACTGTGACTTCAGAACTCACGCTCTTCCCGACTCATCATCATGAAGAAAACCCAACTTGGGATGATGGATGGGTCAACGAAGAAGAAAAGCTGCTGGATGCTGTTCAGGACTCGCTCCCGGAAAATGCTCCATGCAACACAATCACTGAGGATGGCAATTCTGCTGCAGACGCATCCTCAGTAAATGAGAAACAACAGCCTCTTGATCCTGAGGACAATCTTCCAAGCGAAGACCCTTCTCAAGAAACTCTCGAAGTTGGTAGAGGCACCCGCTCGGGCCGGGACTACCACAAAAATTACAACCAATCTTCCTCTACTTATGTAAATCCTTCAGGAAAAGATGTTGTAAGCGCCCCCAGTGGCAACAATGATGAACATGCAGGCCCTAAGGAGGCTTTCAAGTATGATTTGATCGAGCACTTCAAACACATACCTGCACGACTGCACATCCTGGATTTATTACGAATGTCTCCACGCACTCGTGATAATCTCATCTCAGAATTACAAAAACTGAATGAGGATGTCGACAAACATGCCCTGCAAGTCCTCCAAATTGAAATGGACTACCGGGTAAAAAACTCTGAAACTTCCTCAAAGGGAGAAAAGAAAACTGAGGGATCATGCATTGAATGCCTCTCGGTGCAAAAAGCAACCAGTGCAACCATCGCCTTCACAAAGGACGACCTCCTACTTGGCGAAGTAAGGCACAACCGACCCCTGTACTTCACAGGGTACATCAAGGAAATGCCTATACACAGAGTTCAGGTCGACCCAGGTTCTGTACTCAACCTTATCTCCACTTCGGCTCTTGAAGAGTTGGGCATCCCACCCAACAAGCTGAGCCACACATCCGTATCTATCTTTGGATACGATGGGATTACTCAAAGGCCTATCGGCAAAATCAGGTTCAAATTGCAAATCGGTGATCTTATCTCTGAGGTCACTGTGTATGCAATAAAAACCCCCTCATGCTACAACATCCTTCTCGGACGTCCTTGGATACACGAGAACGGTGTTGTCCTTCAACTCTACATCAATGCATCAAGTTCGTCGGCGACGATGGCATGGTACATCGTGTCTTTGCGGATAGAAAACCCTTCAAAGGTAAAGAAGTCCACTTCGCAGACTCCCAGATGTATGAAGGAGAAAAAGAAGAAGAGCAAATAGCACCCTTTGCTGAAAATCTCCAGAAAAATAAAGGCAAGGCTCCTCAAAAATCACTGGAAGAAAACAAACACTCCGGTAAATCTGAAGAGAGCAGTCAACCTCCCTTCGTCATCTCCCTCAAATCTTCAAAACCTTTGGTCATCACAACCAGAGTGAAGAAGGCAAAACAAAAGCCTGGGGGCAAATTTGTTGTCTCTTTCGTGTCTATCAAGCAAGACACGGATTCGGACTCAGAGCCAGAAGACGACACCTCGTCAAGCCAAGCTGACACTCAACAAGTTCAGCCTACTCCCGCTCCGATGAAGACACCTGCTGATGCAGAAGATCTTACGTATGCTTCCTTTGTTGTCCCGGCAACATCACCAAAGAAAAAGTCGATCTTCTTCCATAGATCGGACGCTTCTTCATCAAACTCCATGTTGGAACCTTTCCAAAATCAAGGTATGCCTCAGCTATCTCTATATAGTCCTGTGGCACAAGCAATTATGAAGAAAATGGGCTATGACGCTCAAAACCCAGTCAGTTTGGGAGAAAGACGCGGTATTCTCACGCCATTGGGGCCCGCCTTGACCAAAAGCCAGCTGGAAGATTGGAGACTCTACGGTCATGTAGAAAAGTCTTCATATGGGTTAGGGTATGATCCCGACACTCCTCTGAGATAGTTGACACAAAAGCTTAAAAGTCATTTTACCGACCAAGCCTCAACATCTCAAATCCCCGAAGACATCGATCTCCCTGGATATCTCTTTAAAGAGTTACCTGACAAAGATCCAGGAAGCTCATCCAATTGGTACGATTTCTCTGATGATAAAGAGGAATCATCCGGTAATACAGACTTGTGCTATTCTGACCCAGAAGAGCCCTCGTCTCCAAAAGAAGTACCTTACTTCGACCCAGTTTCAACAGGCAATTGGGACCATCTCATAGCAAGCCTTGAGAAGATCACCAATCAAGAATACCCGTAGAAAGGAACAAACCCTCGGTCTACAAATGCCCTTGGAATCCCAGAAGGTTTTGTTGAGCTGGAAGCCTCCGAAAATATTGTGGAGGAACCACCTTCGAACCTTCTAACAGAAGATCCTGTTGAAAAGATAGACTTAGGAACACCAGATAACCCACGTCCTGCATTCATAAGCAAGAATATAAAGGATGATGAGTTACCCGAGTATATCGCTTTTCTTCGTGAGTTCGTTGATTGCTTTGCATGGTCCTACGCTGAAATGCTTGGTTTAGACCCCAAAGTAGCAGTCCACAAACTCAATCTTTAAGAAGAAATCAAGCCTGTCAAACAAGGCCAAAGAAGATTCCGTCCAGATGTGATGGATAAAATTGAACAAGAAGTTCAAAAGTTCAAAAGCGTCGGCTTCATCCGTGAGGAACAACATCCAGAATGGTTGGCCAACATTGTCCCCGTGACAAAGAAAACTGGGCAGATCAGGGTCTGTATTGACTATAGAGACCTGAATGGCGCTTGCCCTAAAGATGAATTCCTGCTCCCCATACCGGAGGTGATGATTGACAATACCTGCGGATTCGAGCGAATGACATTCATGGATGGCTTCTCTAGTTACAATCAGATAAAGATGCATCCCGAGGATGAAAAACACACATCATTTCGGACTCCATTTGGCGTATATTGCTATACTGTCATGCCATTTGGTCTGAAAAATGCTGGTGCCACATATCAGAGGGCTATGATGAAAATATTCCAAGATATGCAACACAAGACGGTCGAATGTTACGTTGATGACCTCGCCGTCAAAAGCAAAAGAAAAGAAGACCATCTCAAAGATCTTCGAGAAGTCTTCCTCCGACTTCGCAAACATAAACTGCGGATGAATCCTCTGAAATGCTTCTTCGGCGTCTCGTCGGGTAAGTTCCTTGGATTCCTAGTTCGGAAAGCCGGAATAGAACTTGACCCATCAAAGTCAAGGCTATTCTAGAAATGCCCCCTCCAAGAACCTTAAGGGAACTAAAAGGGCTTCAAGGGAGATTGGCCTACATCAGACGGTTCATCTCCAATCTTTCGGGAAAGTGTCATCCATTCTCTCGATTGATGAAAAAGGGTGTAAACTTTGTCTGGGATGCTGACTGTGAAGCCGCATTTCAAGATATCAAGTCATACCTAACCAAACCTCCAGTGTTAGCTGCTCCTACCACTGGGAAACCATTCAACTTGTACACAATAGCCCTTGATCACTCTCTGGGTGCTCTGCTTGCACAAGAAAATGATGAAAGAAAAGAAGCTGCTCTATACTACCTCAGCCGCATGCTAGTAGGTGCAGAGCATCACTACTCCCCAGTCGAAAAAGAATGCCTTGCAGTAATGTTCGCTGTACAAAAGCTGCGTCACTATCTGCTGTCAAATACAATCTACCTGGTTTCGAGGATCAACCTCCTAAAGGTCCTTGTCACAAAAGCAGGTTCTCTCAATGCCCAACTGGCAAAATGGTCCATCCTCTTGTCCCAATTTGATATTAGGTATGTACCACAAAAAGCAATCAAAGGCCAAGCTCTAGCAGACATTCTCGCAGAGGATCCATTGCCTAAAGATTCTCCACTCAGAGATGATCTCCCAGACGAACCTGTCTACAACGTGGAGACTTCCTCACCAAATGCCTCCTGGGACATGTACTTTGACGGTGCAACCAGGACAAATGAAAAAAGAAAGCCGATCTCGGGAGTTGGCATCCTCTTTGTTAGCCCCGACAAATACATGATTCCACACACTTTCTCGCTACTAGAACCATGCACAAACAATGCAGCTGAATACCAAGCTCTGATCCTAGGATTGGAACTCGCCATCGAATCTGGTATCATTATGCTGGAAGTCTTTGGAGACTCTCAACTGATCGTCAACCAGATGAATCAGATATATGAAGTCAGGAAGCCCGATCTGCTGCCTTATTACAACAAGGCACAATCGCTTCTGCAAAAGTTTGACATCTGTCACATCACCCACATTCGTAGAGGTGAAAACATCCGTGCAGATGCCTTGGCCGGACTTGCCGCATCAATGGCGATCCAGGAAGGGGAAAACATGCAAATCACAGTGTGCGAGAGAAGGATCCTCCCTCCTCGTAACACACACCAAGCAGTTGCTGAATGCCACCGAGTGGTTGGAAGTCGGATCTCTATCCTTCAACCTTCAATCGGCGACTAGAGGGATCCGTTCATTGATTACACTATGTTCGGAATCCTACCTGAAGATCCAAAAGAACGGGTAAGCATCCAAAGGCGAGACCCAAACTTTCATTTGGATATTCCTTCAAAAATCCTCTACAGGAAATCCTTCAACGGAGTACTTCTACGCTGCTTGTCACAACAAGAGGCCGAAGAAACACTTAAAGAAGTTCATGCTGGTCTTTGTGGAGCCCATCAGGCAGGTCCTACGCTCTATGATCAGATAAAAAGGTTAGGTTACTATTGGCCTACCATGGTAGCTGATGCAATGCAATTTGCCAAACGCTGCCAGCTATGCCAAGTTCACGGAGATTACATTCACATAACTCCGGAATGGCTACACCCTATAGCAATCTCGTGGCCTTTCAAAGCCTGGGGTATGGACATCATAGGTCCTATTTCTCCCCCTTCAAGCAAAGGTCATCGCTTCATCTTCGCCGCAACGGATTATTTTTCCAAGTGGTCAGAAGCATTTGCGTTCAACGAAATGAAGACCTCATCAGTCCTTCAATTCCTACGCACCGACATCATTCGTCGTTTCGGCATACCTAAAAGATTCGTCCATGATAACGGACCACAATTCCAGGATCATCGATTCTAAAGGTTCTGTGACAAATACAAGATTCAAAGCTGTCCTTCGACTCCATACAATCCGGCAGCAAACGGATTAGCAGAAGCCTTCAACAAGACACTATGCAAAATCCTCAAGAAAATGGTCTCTAGTCACAAAAGAGACTGGAGCGACAAGATGTCTGAAGCCTTGTGGGCCTATCGAACCACCGTTCGAGGACCAACCCATAGCACACCATTCTCCTTGGTCTATGGATGCGAAGCTGTCGTGCCCCTAGAGGTACAAATTCCTTCTCTGAGGGTATCTCTACAAAATGACATGACTCAAGAAAGCAATGTCAAATTGCGACTCCATGAGCTGGACAATCTCGACGAGAGACGGCTCGAAGCTCGACAAAGCATTGAACTTTACCAAGCACGCATGGCAGGATCTTTTGACAAAAAGGTCAGGCAACGCGCCTACAAAAAGGGTGACTTGGTTCTTGCGGTAAAAAGACCAATGGTCTTCGCTCACAAGTCCAAAGGCAAGTTTGAGCCAAAATGGGAGGGACCCTACGTCATTGACAAGGTCTTCTCCAACGGCGCATATGCCCTCCTAAAAATGGAAGGCGACAGGTGTATGCTGCCCATCAATGGCAAGTTCTTAAAGCGGTACTACCCTTGAAGACTTACCCAACTGGGTAAGAGCAATGCCTGCATGGCAAAAGCCTATTTTCAGGTACTTGATCATCAAACCCACTCCTTTAGAATTTTCATATCAAAATGTCGAAATTTCTAAAGAAACTCAAAAAACAATGCTTACTTTCATCGTTTCATTGTTCAAAAAAAAAATCCAAGTTTAGGAGCCCCTCCCTGACTTGACCAAAATTTTCGATCCTTGAACCCAAAATTCATGGTTTGAAATGAAAATCCGGATTCAGGGATTTCCACCCTAGTCCACCCTGCCTTTTACCGCCAAATGGTTTTAGGTCAAAATTTACGACCCTCGTGTCTTTAAACAAAAAAAATGGTTTTTCAAAAAAAAACCACGGGGAAGCGACGCTTAGTTGATACTCGCACCCATCGGAAGAATACGAACTACGTTCAACACTTCCAAACTCGCAGGGAAGCGACATTTCGTCGATACTTGCAAACCCAAACAAAAAAAAACTGTGGAGACGCAACATATCGGTTGATATCCACAACCCAAATTTCAAAAAAAAAAAAGGTTCGAAAGAAACCTAAAACCGTGGAGACACAACATATCAGTTGATATCCACAACCCAAAGGTTCGAGAAAACCGCAAATTTCAAAAATCAAGGGGAAAACGACATCAAGTCAGTACCCGCAAAACAAAATTTTTGAAAAGCAAGGATGCGACATTCCATCGATACTTGCACCCAAATCCGCGAGGAGGCGAAATTCCATCGATACTCGCAACCGAATGAGCAAGGATGCGACATTCCATCGATACTTGCAAGACCATTCAGCAAGGAGGCGACTCTTAGTCGATACTTGCATTTTTGAAAACCAAAAACCTGGCTCTTTTGCCAAAACCGGCTATCAATGCCACCAAATCGGCTATAAATGCCACACAAAAAAAAACCTGACTCTCATGTCAAAACCGGCTATAAATGCCACAAACCGGCTATCAATGCCACAAAAAATTGGCTTTCACGCCGACAAACCAAAACTTGCCTTTCAAAAAACCCGGCTATCAATGCCACCAAACCGGCTATAAATGCCACAAATTGGCTATCAATGCCACCAAACTGGCTGTAAATGCCACAAAAATCCGGCTTTCATGCCAAATTCGTTTCCCCTACCAAAACAATCATTTGACAAAAGATTTTCACAAAATGACAAAGCTTTTGATCAAATCCCATTTAGCAATTACTTTCATCACAAAAAGATTTAAGTGAGCGTAGGGAAAACACAAAAAAAAAAAGAGTGTTCACAAGCACTGCAAAAAAAAAAAAAGTACCAAAAAAAAATATATACATGTGGTACCAAAAGAAAGAAGAGTAGTTTCTGCTACAAAAAAAAAATCAGGAGCTCAGCCAAAAATGGTCGCCAGCCAAAGCTTCAGCTCCTCAAGCAAACTTTTGGCCTCAGCCGTCAGAGTTTCCAAGGCACGCTTCTTCAGGAACTTGCCATGAGATGCTGGCGAATGCCGTAACCCTTCTTTTACACCGGGAAGCTTCTCCCCAGCAGTTTGCCATTGTTCGTTTTCTAGAGTCCTCCTCTCGAGAACTTGACCGGCATCTGCAACCCTGCGAATCAGAGCACTCTCCCTGTCACGAGCCTCTGTTATAGCAGCCCACTTGGCAGCAACTTGCACCTTCAAATGCTCAAGACGTTTCCTGGCCTCCTCAACTTCCCTATCAAGGACGTTAAGGTCATGCCTCAATCCAATGATGGCTAGCTCTTCCAAGTTCTTCTCCCAAACTAGCTGCTTCTTGCTTTGTGTAGCCTCATTCAGGTCAGACTTAGCCTTATCAGCAGGGTCCAAGAACATCTCCTTGAAGAATTGGTCGTCAGGGAAATCCATGGTCTCAAACCACTTGTCACCCAGTGCAATGATCCTATCAACGATCGCCCTGGCACCTGTGACATCCAGACCAACCTCTTTGGTATCAGTGAGAATCTCCTGTACATGTGGGATCATGCCAAATCCGGCATCCAAGTGTCCAGAAAAGAGAGTCTCGATCCAAGAACTCAAAACCCGAGCCAGCACCTTCTTCGCAAATTGAAGAGACGAACTGGATGAAGATTCACCCTTCTCCGTTGATCGGCTGCTCATGTCATGTCCCATTGAAAGAGTAACAAAAGTACTCTTTCCACTTGGAGCCACTGGAGAAGGAATCTCATCACGAGGTATCTCCTCTATCGCGTCAAAACTAGTTGTAGGAGTCTCTACCTCCGGATCGACCTCTGGCATCCCTTGCTCTGGTTCTGAAGAAAGCGATGGACTCTCTTCTGTCACTTCAAAACCTGCAAATGAAACACAAAAAGGTATGAATATGATCCTGTTAAAAAAAATCATCAGGGTCATCACCACAAAGTACCTTCTTCGACGACTGGCGGAACACTCTCTTCCTCCATGAACTCATCAGAAGCATCATCAACATTTGCGTCCATTGATGGTTCAAAGTCATCGGAATCCTGTGGAAAGTCAACTGACAAGAAAAATGTTAGTAAATCAAGTCGCAGGCAAAAAGAAAAAGAGAAAGCGAAAGAAGTTATACCAATTGGAGATTCTGGAATCATTCCAGAGTCCCTCGGTTCTTCTTCAAATGCCATAACCGGCTCCATCACCGCCTCATCGGTCGGAACCTCAGGCATCGCCAAGTCTTCATCCTCTGCTAAAAAAAGCAGCAGCAGGGTGAGAAAACAAATCAGAACATGGAAAGCCCCATGAAAGAAGCAGAAAAAGAAAACGGAAGAATCATACCTTCACCGATGGTCTCTTCTTCCCGAATCCTCTTCTCCGGAGGGTCGTCAGCTTCCCCTGGCACCTCCTCATTGACAGTGAGAAGGACTTCCACATCAGGAGAGTCTTCGTCCCGCCCCGTGTGACGCTGACTCCTCTTCCTCTTACTTCTGTGGGCTTGCTTCCTAGAAGATCCTGCCCCACTGTCAGAGTCAGGTCTCCCACTTGACTCCTCACTGGATGGTCTGCTCTTGCCAGTAGACTCCACGGAAGCTCGCCTCTGTGCCGCTTGCATCTAAGCGTCGAGCTCAGCTTCCTCCTGTTTTAGCTGCTCCAAAGCCTCATCAGGTACTTTCCGAACAGCTTCAGAACCAATGACGCCCTGGTCACCGAGAAAGCCTATCTTGTGCTTCTCTCCAGAAAGGAAGGCCCAAACTTCCTCTCGCCGGACGCCATCCGACTTTCTAGTACCTTTCCCCAAAGACAGCTTTACATCAAGCTCCTTCTTGGAAAGCCCCCGATATGACAAAAAGCTCTCCGCGAACCACTTCGTGAAGCCGGCAATTCGGAAAGTCGACAGCTCAGGATAAGAAATCGTGGCAGTAGTGTCTTCAGCACTATAAAAAGCCCATGCATTTCTGCCATCCTGCAAACCTCCAAAACGCTTCACCATACTCGAAGGCGCTCCAACAACGCCTTGAGAGAAGCCCAACTGAAGTGCAAAGCGAGAAGGTACATACGGCTAGATGTCGATGAAAAGATGTCTACGGTACACCATCGTGCCGACTCGTATGCTGAAAAGCCACTCCTTCTCTGCATTGGTCAAAGAGTAATGCCTTCCCGACCCTGCTCTGGTAGAGTCTCGGGAGGCACCAAAATCAAAAGCCTTCTTCCGCAACTCCGGAGAAAGCTTAACTGAAGACTGCCCCATCTCGACGTCCCTAAACCGTCGGATCCTCATGCGGGCAAACAAAAGTGATTCGGATACGGCTTTTCCCTTAGCCAATCGAATCATCAGAGGATCATCATCCTGTGCAACACCCAGCTGGAGGAAGCCAGGACAGTGGTATACAAACCACGAATAAAAGATATGGGCTGAAAATACCCTATTCATAGGGAGCCCAAGCCGAACCAAAAAAGCAGCAGCCTGCAGTTCGGTACACAAGTAGGAGTAAAGAGCAGGCACCAAAGCAAGCTGCTCTCCAAACGCCATCTGACAAGCCGAAAAAATACAATGCGGCCTGATGTGCGTCCCATCTCCACCAGCAAACACAGCCTCACCTAGCCAATAAGTGAGGTAAACTGCAATTTCTCTCCGCAGTGCAATGTCAGAACAAATTACATCTGTACCTGCGAAGAAGTCTTTCAACTCTTCTTGCATGGCTGAAGCCTTCTTCCGGTCCTCCAGGGTCATGCTGTCAGAAGATTCTTTGCTTTCAAAGAAGTTGAAGAATGAAGAGCCATAACTCTTCCAACTGCTGGATCTTACTTTCGAGCCCTCCTTCTCCTTCAAAAAATCATAGAAAGCGACGAGCTGAAAGTATAGGAGCCTGAACTCCTCTGACTGCTCCTCAAGGACGCTGTCAATCGGCATGAACTCCTTGTAGAGTTTGCCAAGGATGGGCAATCCAGTAATGGCGCTCAACTCCTTCAAGGAAAAACCAATCTCACCATTCGTTACAACGAAGGTATTGGTTTGTGGGAGAAATGATTCCAACATGGCCATGAAGGCCTCGTCGGAAAAAGCCACGGTATCTCTGAAGGCGCGGACTGCATCAAATATCCCGGCTTCCTTCAAAATGGTGCCACCAATCAGCAGGACGCGATCAGTCCACGACTTCCAATCGGATTCAACACTGAAACGGCCACGAAGTCGAAAAGGCTTCACCCAATTGCTGCCGTCACCCCGAAAAACGCCAAGGCCCACCGGTCTCAAATCGATCGATGGATGATCAGAACCTTGGTAGCCACTAGCTGGCATCAACATGTCCATACGGACAGGTGGCTTCTCTGCAAAACCGGAAGGTCCACCAACAAAAACCCCGGTCTTGATCACACTGGTCCTCTTCACCCAGCTCGGAGGATCTTCGCTCTTAGGGCACATGGGAGAAATGCTCAGGATCGAGATGGTCCGATCAAAAGACGACCGAGTAGAAATAGTTCTTTCCTCACCATCTGCTGTGTAAGAGAACTGAAAACATCTCCTTTGGTATGTCAAGTCGTCGGGGACTGCATCACCGAAGAAGAAGGTAGGCTTGAGCACAACACTCTGATCGTCCGTAACCCAAGGACGACTGCTTACCATGATCTTATAGAACTCCTCATCCTTGAGAGCGATCAATCGCTGTCTCATCTCATCACGATTGAGGGAATCGCATTCTTCCAAGTTTTTCTCCACAAACTGGATCTTCTCCCAGGCCTGTTGAACGGCCACATTAGAAGATCTGGCGGATCGACGAGGTATGCTTGTAGCAGGCTCTTTACCCTTGTTCGTTCTGGAGGAACCACCTGCAAAGGTTGGAGAAGAAAAAAAAGATCATCATCAAAATGACAGGATTTCGCTAAAAGAAAATCTGGCGAAATTTTGGCATGGTTCCGGGGCAATTCCGAAGAAAAGGGAAATAGCCCGAAAGAAATAGAAAGTTTGAAGATGGGCTCAACATCGCTGCGAGCTCCGAAACTCCAAACTTTCGAAACCTCAAAATCTCCGCAAAATCAAGAAGGGCTCAACATCGCTGCGAGCTCCAAATTCCCAAATTTGCAAAGATTTTCAGGTATGCTATCATGCTCTCAAATTCAATCTACAAAAAGTACATGCATGAACATCTAGATTTGCATAAAAACGCATTATCATGATGAGCAAAAAAAAAAAAAGAAACTTTCTCAAAAAAGAAGGGGAAAAAAAAAGGCAAAAAAAAAAGAAGAAAAAAAAAAGAGGAGAGGGGCTGGCCCATCAGGCTGTGGCCCACAGACCACGTGGCCATACGGACCAGATCCGTACGGATCTGTCCGTACAGCCCACAATAAAAAAAAAAAAAAAAAAAAACGTGCAAAAAGAAAAAGAGAAAGAAAGAAGCACGAGAAAAAAAACAGAAATCACGTGGAAAAAGAAAAAAAAAAGAGAAGAAGAATAGAAAGAAAAGAAAAAAAAAAAAAAAAAAAAAAAGAGAGAAACTTTCTTTTTTTTACCATCCTATTCTCTACATGGAGTTTTCTTGAAAGAAAAAGAGAGAAAACTTACTTGAAGCCATTGATGGAGAAGAAGAAGGAAAAAGCTTGAAGATCCTTGAAGAAGAAGAACTCTTGGTCTTGGAGCTCTCTTGAGATTGTTGCAAAAGAAAGCAATAAGGGCAAGAGATCTAGCCTCCTCCTTGCTTTTATAGAAGAGAGCAAATCAAAGAAGGAAACAAAAAAAAGAAAGGTAAGTGCTACTAATTAGTGACCTTACCAAAAGAAAAGGAATTAGAAAGATTCTTTCCCAAAAAGAAAGATGTCTTTGAGAGATTTTCTCCCAAAATCAATCAATGAGAGATTCTCTCCAACAAAATAGGAGATTGGAGATTCTTTCCCAAAAAGAAAGATACCTTGAGATATCCTCTCCCAAATTAAGGGAATATGAGAGATTCTCTCCCATAAAGAAATTTTTACATATTCTCTATCCAAATGAGATATCTTTAGATATTCTTTACAAAAATGGCCCCACATGAGATCTAAGCCATCCTAAAAAGCTTAAGGTCCCATGGGTTAGCCCATATGAGCCAGGTTTGACAACCTAGGC
This sequence comes from Umbellularia californica, assembly GCA_028538565.1. Classification (NCBI taxonomy): domain Eukaryota; kingdom Viridiplantae; phylum Streptophyta; class Magnoliopsida; order Laurales; family Lauraceae; genus Umbellularia; species Umbellularia californica. The sequence goes on along the minus strand of JAPQWN010000005.1, from coordinate 31,930,099 downwards.
ACTAAAAAAAAAAAGGGCTTTTAGTCAAAGAAAAATCCCTCTTACCAAGAGCATACAAAAATGGTTCCATGCCTCTTTTGAGTTGATGGGACCATTCAAAAAAAAAGAAAAAAGAAAGTCTCATGAGTTTCCAAAAACCAAACCATCCAACCTCATGAACCAAATTGAGCCAAAATCTTGAAATTGACATTTCACAAAACCAAATTCCGGTCCCCTAACCTGCCACATACAGCTTGTTAGGTCACAAGACCAAAACCAAAAATCAAATCCTGGTCCCCTAACCTGCCACATACAGCTTGTTAGGTCACAAGACCAAAGCCAAAAACCAAATCCTGATCCTCTAACTTGCCACATACAGCCTGTTAGGTCTACAAGATCAAAACCAGACCGATCCCCTAACCTGCCATATATAGCTGGTTAGGTCACAAGATCAAAAACAGAAACCCAAATCCACATCCCTGATGTCATCTTCAAAACTTTGCCTCGAGATGGTACTTGATTCCTTTCATTACCATAAAATTCCCCTGGAAGCTCAAAGGCTACTCTACCAAAGGAAAGATTGCTCAAAGACTCTTGGTCAAGACACAAGATCTCCTTCAAAAATCTCTTCAAGGCACATCGACTACAAAAGTCAAGCAACTCGTCGCTGTACCTCGAGGGGGCATTTGTTGACACCAAAAATGTCACTTTACCTCTTCAACATCAAGAAAGCTGCATGAAGTCGCAACCTGCCATAAATAGGCAATGCAACTTCTCCAAAAAATCAAATCTTGTCAGAATCAAACAAAAACTACAAGATCCTTCAAGACAGCCAAGGGAGGAGTACACAAGGAGTTTCGGGCCATTTCAGAATCATTTGGCCTAACTTCGCTTCTCCGACAGCTAAATTAGCGCTCTCGGCGGCGACATCATCGAAGACATCAAAACTTCGATCAGAGCTGCGGATGACTCCAGCATGTCTCAAAAGGGCTCCATGCCAAATTTCAAGTCAAACCGACAACGTTTGACCCTCCATCAATGCTCGAGCAGCAAAATCAAGCCTCCCGGCGGCGGGAACCACCAAAGTCTTCGCTCATCAAACCAAGTGCATGAGTGGCTTCAACATGCTTCCAAAAGGCTGCACGTCAAATTTCAGGTCATTCCGACAACATTTGACCAGGTTTCGACGCTCCGAAAGAAAATCAAGCCTACCGGCGGCAGAGCTCCCCGAGACCATGGTTTCCAAGACAGAGCCTGTGGATCATCTCAAAATGACTCCAATAGGTTCCCTGTCAAATTTCAAGTCAATCGGACGTCGGTTGACGGCACATCAACGCGCGGCATCTCCCTCGCGGCAAAATCAAGTCTACTGGTGACGGGACCCCAAACGGCTTCAATCCTCAAACAAAAGGCTATGGTTGGTCTTATTTATTGTTCAGGAGGCTTCACCTCAAATTTCAGGTCATTCCGACATCGTTTGACCAAGTTTCAGCTTCTAGCAGAAAATCAGCAGCTCTACGCGACAAAGTCTTCGGCTTTCCCGGAAAATTGGAAACTTTGCACTCTAAAACTGCAAGGATTCTCATCAGGTTTTCTACAGGGAAATCAAGCCAATAAATGAGAAGAAATGTCAGGAAAAATACAGAAGAAAACGGCGACGAAAAAGGCCGCAAAACGGACCAAAAAGGGGAGAAAAACCCCCAGGGTCGCAGCCCGCGACCCTGGCCCATGGTCGCCGGCAACCATGGAAGTCCGGGTCACCGGATTTTTCGCCGGTGACCCGTTTTTCCGTCCCTTTTCACGTTTCGCGCACTTTGGCCCCTGTGGTTTCCTGAAAATGTGATTTTTAGTGCTTGAAATTGACTCATATCCGACGACATCTCAGATCCGCCGTCAAAAGCATAAAATCATCATTGATCGCTCCAAGATCCCCGACCGGTTGACCTAAAAAGTGCTCTTCCTGTCCGACCGATCGAAAAATCGATAGGACAGATGTCACCGGCCCGCTGCTAGCTATCAATGTCTGAAATTACACAGTCATCCGATGTCGATCAGCATGTAGATCCATCGGTGATCATCTCCAAAAGAATCCCAAAAGACGCGGCGCGGCCCGCGACTCTTCAACTGCTCGGCGACCATTTAATGTAGTTAATTGACTAACTTTATTGCAGTCATTAATTCATTTCTTTGGACGGCCTAATCAGAAGCAAGCATCCAGGAGTTACAAATCAATTAAGTTATGGCATTCAAGCCATGAAACTCCTCCCATTATGGTAATTAAGGTGATTAAAAGCCTTTAATCTCCATCGGCCAATCAGATTCAAGGAAAAAGGAGTTACAAAATCAAGAAATAAATCTTGTAACTCCTCCCATTAAAGCAATTAAAGCCCATAAAAGCTCTCCTAAATGGCTACCAAAAGCCTATAAATAGGAGAGCATTCCATTGAAATCTAGAGATCGGAAAGAATCCAGAGCTCGTATCCAGAAGAGAATCGAATCCAGACGGATCAAACACAGAAAATCCAGAGAAAGAAAAAGAGAGAAAAACTCTGCTGAAGTTCTGCACCGGCCACCACTACAAGGTGACAAAAGTCCCTTGGGGGGTACCCTCCCCCCAAGGTCCTTCGCCTTCTCCTCCTGCTTCCAAATGGCTTAGACGTGGCTTTTCAGCCCGTCTACTTAGCTTTTTATTGGACATAGGACCTCCTCTTGGTCTTTGTCCTCTAAAAATCTGAGGTTATAGCCAGGCCAAGCGAATCAAGAGCATCCACTGTTCTCATCTGCATGGATGATGGCGAAGCCCACACATGGCTTGCGACCGTCAATTTGAACGAGTCCCCCACAATCTCCTGAAAAGTTAGATCCTCCTTTTCTTGCTTTTCATTGTAGTTTGTATTTTTCTAAAAGAGACAAAAATCACAACTCTTGTCTTTCATTATTGATGAGAATTGTAAATCGGCTATAAATGCCAAACAAAATCGCCTTTCACGGCAAACCAAGAAAATGTCTCTTTTCTTAAATATTTGTGCAATGGAAAACTTGAAAGAAGTTGATTTCCTTTTTTCTTGCGAAGGTTGATCTCCGGATTACCACTTACAATTCCAAGTAAAATAGAAAATCTGGCACACCCACACAAAGAAATGTTGATGAACGCTTCAGCCCCTCGGGCGCGAAAGGGGCCGGACCCGACGGACTCCCACGTCCGCCGACCCCGGTAGCAACCTCGGCAGGAGCGCGTTCCATCAGTCGCCGGGAGACCACGCACCCAGGGTCGGCGGCGACCTTGGGCCAAGGTCGCCGGCGACCATGGGGCTTCAGCCCATTTGGTCGCCGAGCGTCATTTTCGGCCGTTTTTTCTTCTTTTTCGTCTCTTTTTTCTTTTGTATTTTTCTTGACATTTTTCCTCAATTATTGACTTATTTTCTTGGAGAAATCTTGACGAGAACCCTCGCAAAATCGGAGCACAAAGTTTCCTATTTTTCGGGAAAGCCGAAGACTTTGTAGCTGATTTTCCGTCAAGCGTCGAAACTAGGTCAAACGATGTCGGAATGACCTGAAAATTGAGGTGAAGCTTCTTAAGCAGTGGATAGGACCAACAATGGTCTTTTATTTGAGTTTTGAAGCCTTTTGGGGTCCCATCGATGCTTCACTTGATTTTGTTGCGGGGAAAATGCCGAGCTTTCATATGTGGTCAAATGATGTCCGATTGACCTGAAATTTGACGGGGAGCCTATTGGAGTCATTTTGAGACGTTCAATGGGCTCTGTTTTGGATGTCATGGTCCCGGGTTGCTCCGCCACCGGTAGGCTTGATTTTCTCTCGGAGCATCGAAACCTGGTCAAACGTTGTCGGAATGACCTGAAATTTGACGTGCAGCCTTTTGGAAGCATGTTGAAGCCACTCATGTATTTTGTTTGATGAGTGATGGCTTCGGTGGTTGTCGCCGCCGGGAGGCTTGATTTTGCTGCTCGAGCATTGATGGAGGGTCAAACGTTGTCGGTTTGACTTGAAATTTGGCATGGAGCCCTTTGGAGACATTCTGGAGTCATCCGTAGGCTTTGATCAAAGTTTTGGTGTCTTTGATGATGTCGCCGCCGGAAGCGCTTGTTTAGCTGTCGGAGCAGTGAAGTTGGGCCAAACGCCGTCGGAATGGCCCGAAACCTCAGGTGTACCCCCCTTTTAGCTGTCTTGAAGGATCTCTCAGGTTCTGTCTGATTCTGACAAAATCTGATGCTTGAAGTAGCCTTAGCTATTTTTAGCAGGATGCAGCTTCAGGAGGCTTCTTGATGTTGATGAGACATATTGACTTTTTTGGTGTCAACAATGTCGGGTAAGCATGTAAAGACTAGTAAAACAGAACAAGTACACCTCCAAGGCATTCGGGATTGATAAATCATTCTCATAAATTTCGGGAATGAAAGGTGAAACAACTTTCGAAATATCGGAACAGTATCAGGGTTTTAAAACTGATTCAAGGTGAATAGGGATCCCATATGTTTGTATAATAAAGAAAGCTTGGTACTCTTGAACTTCGAAGACATGCCGGGTTCCTTATACACTTTAGTAGTCTCAATGCTTGAATGAATCTCTGCGATGCGGTTTCTCTCTCGAACGGGCTCCCAACAAACCTTTCATCTCTGCTTCGAACACATTCCCATGTGAGCGGTGCCCATTGCTCTCAGAAAGGTTCACAAGCAATGGGATGGAAGCTCCCTTCAATCCCCTTTTATTCATAGAATTCAGGGAAATTCGGTTACCTAGCGGTCAGATGGTGGTTAGCCGCTAGAGGATCCAGCGATTAACCGCTGGCTGACCATGAGGCTGACCGCGGGATTGCAGCTCTCTGGAATTGTGACCGCCTCTACTCGGTTGGCTGGCGGTTAGCCGCCGATGGATTCGGCGGTAAGCCGCTAGCTGACCGCGAGGTTACAGCTCTCTGGAAAAGTGACTGCCTCTAGGCGGTTAGCGGCCGATGGATTCGGCGGTTAGCCGCTAGCTGACCGCAAGGTTGCAGCTCTCTGAAAAAGTGACAAAAACTGCTTCGGTTAGCCGCCAGTCACCAGACGGCTAGCCGCTGGCTGACCGCCAGTCACAGGAATTCTTCACTCGGTTCAGATTTAGGTCTCCTTTTCCCCAAATCAATTTCTCTCATTTTCCATTCACCTTCTTGCAATTGCATGAGCTAAAAAGCTCCTCCAATTCAACCTTCAACACTTCTCCCATATCAAAGCTTCTACCAAAGATCCGTCCAAATAACTTCATACATTTTCCACATTCAATCACAAAGAAAAGAGAAATCACAATCACATAGATCCATTCAAGTCTTAGACAAGAGATGAAACATAACTTTAAAATCATGTTTCAAGAATTAAATAGCTAACCAACCCCTTTCCAAACACATTTATAGCATAATGAATGCAAGTGAAGCAAGCCATTAATGAGACAATAAATCAAACATATTTATCATGGAAATCATCGAAAACTAAAACATCCATTCAATCCACTTGCCTCAAGGTCTCTAATCAAGGGAAATCAAGCAATTACTCTCCTCTTCCAAGCCAAACTCCAAGCTACACAAAAACCCCCAAATACAAACCCTAAAATGGGTAAAACTAAGAAACAAGAGGAGATAACTCTCAATAATGAAAATGGAGCTTTCCACATACTAGAAGAATATAAATCTAAAAGATTAGGGAGGAAGCTCACTTGTAAGTTCTCCAAATGGGCAAGACTAGCTCAAAGAAGGCCTTAGAATGGAGGTTCCTCTTGAAGGATTATACCAATGGGGAGCTCTAGTGGTGAGGAAGAAGATGATGACTTCCCTTTGTGCTATTGATGCAAGTTTGGAGGAGATTTGGTGGTGAAGAAGCAAGCAGAAGAAGAAGAAGATGAAAAACCCTAGGTTGTTGCTCTTGTGCTGGAAAAAGGAAAGATGGGAGGATGGGTTCTTTATTTAAAGACAATGGGTGTGGGCTCCATCACTTAGAAACTTCTTTGGGCTAAAATCACTACTTTTGGGACCTCAGATGAGTTCGACGAAGAAGGAAGAAATGATCACCGAAATATCTAGTTTTCAAAAAGTATAAGTTTCGCGAGTTTCGGGAATATCAACTTTTGGATACAGATTTCATGTAAAAAGACTGTTTTGCCCTCAATGCTAGAAAAATCGGGTTTTGGGGTTCCGGACGGGTACGGGATGAATCATGAAAGTTGTAGGGATTAGCGGGACAAGTAAAACAGGACCAAGATAAAGATTATGGGAATCTCGAGTAAACCTTCAAGTACACATCAAGACTATCAAAAGCAAAACCCCCAAAGCCCCCCCCCCCCCCCCCACTAAACACAAAACACTTGAAATTCCCCAAAGCTATAACAAGAACTATACTAATCCAACTTAGTCTAGTTCTACTAAACACGCTTAGAACTAACACACGACTTAATTAGTACTAATCGGGGTCACTCGGGTCGGGGTCTTACAATAAGTATTCGTGCTAGTTTCGTAAACTTGAAACGTGTATATTTAAATCTTGAACTGTTTTAACATTACTTTTCATATTCATGCCTAAATTGTTTATTTGCCAAATCGTCATGTTTGATGCATTCTAATTTGGTGTCCAGGTGCAGGAGATATCGCGCTTGACGAGGAGTGCCCGGAGGAGGTTATTGAGCCACCCCCAGTACATGAGTGGCATCCCAACAACGTCATCTAGACGCAGGGCGGGATCTTGACTTCTCGTTCACTTAGTTCTGGGTTATCTTTTGAGATTTTAATTTGTTGTATTGGCCTTTGTTGGCCTCTCATGGTTTTGTAACTTGAATTATATACTTTTGTTAAACGGTGAAACTTTAATCATGATAGGAATGCTATGTTGACATTTCTCTTTTGATACCAAGTCTCGGTAGTATAATTTCTCTTGCATTTTATTGTTTAAGATTAGTATGATTCGTTTTGCTACACGCTTCCGCATACCTATTCGTGTGAGCTCGACCCGTGTCTTGGGATCCTCACCGCGGAAACCTGTGGGAAAACAAGCGGTATGTTTTATGTTTAATTAATCATATCGCCGTGTCGCGGGCCCGGGTCCCGGTCCGGGGTCGCGACAACAACGTCAATTAAAAGTAAAGCATAGTCTAGTTTTGAATTTCCAAGAAATTCAGAGAAGAGTTAAAATTCCAGAACTGAGTCAGGTTCGCTCAAGCGGTAATACCTTTCCTCGAGCGGACCCAGACAGAGGTTTGTTCGCTCGAGCCAACCCAAGGGTTCGCTCTAGCTGACAGGTTTCTGTCCAAAACCCTTTAAACAGAGGCATGTTCGCTCGAGCAAATCCAATGGTCGCTCGAGCGAACAGGCTTCTGCCTGTGCGCGACTGAGTGCAGAAACTACACTTTCTTTCACTCATTTTCTTGCATTTTTCTTCCTTCTTCTTCTCACCTCTGAACCAAACAAACCCCTGAGCCACCATGCTCACCAAGGGTCAAAAACAACATTTACATCATTCAATCCATAATTAAACCATCCACTCCATTGAGAAACATCAAGACATTTCCATGTGCAAAATCATAAAAACTTACAAGATCAACATGATTCTAAGGACTTGAAAAATCATTAGTAACAAGACAAGTGAAGAACTAAAACCCATGACTTGAAAGAATATAAACATAACTTGCATTATGAAACTAAACATAGAAATCATGTCTTAATGAAAATAATAAAACCATAATGCAATGTACATGAAGAATCCTATAGAGTTCACTTGCCTAAATCCAATGCCGAGGAAATCTTCACAAAACTCAACCAAAGGGAAGATCCACAAAATCTACACAAAAGTCCTGAAATAGAGCACACAAAAATCACCATTTGGTCCTCACAAACCCCCATTTCGAAAATGGGTTTGAAAGCATGGAAAACAAGCTCTAAATGAGCTAAATGAACATCAAATGAAAAGAGGAACAAGAGCCCTAACCTTTAGCTAGTCAAACAAGAAGAAGAGAGCTAGAAGATGATGAATAGTGTCGGGGATTTGGTTCAAAAATGGGTCCAGCTATAGCTTGAGAAGAGAGGAAGAGATTGACGAATTCGGATCGGGGATTGGAGCTCTCTTACTAGATGATTCAAGAGAAAAAGATCAAGAAGAAAGGTTTCTCCTCTCCTTTGGTCTAGGTCAAGACCGATTGCAGGGATTTGGAATGGGAAATGAAGGAGAGAGAGTAAGAGAGCTTATATAGTGTCTGGAAGGTGGGTCCCAAAGCAGTTGAACTTGAAACGATTAAAACATGGTCTTACGGACCCCGGATGAAGTCGACGAAGAAGAACAAAACGATCGTCGAAAAATCTAGTTTCGAAAAAGTATGATTTTGACATGGTTTCACGACTTTGAAAATTGTGCCCAGATTTAGCATGAAAAGACAGATTTACCCTCTTGGGCCAAAACTTGGGTTTTTGGGCCTCAAATACATGCAGGCTAAAAATGAAAGTTGTCACAAATAATAAAACCATTCAAGAGAATTAAAAATCACGATCAAACAAAAGATCTAGAACGAAAACCCATTCTTACACGCGTACTCAGGGCGTCCCTGAGCGTGTCTGACTCATACTAAACGTCCTTAAAATTCCCAAAGCTATAATCCAGACTAAGTCTAATCACATTCTAACCCAACTAGTACTAAGACTTACTTAAGACTAAACACTCACTTAATTAGTACTAATCGAGTTGGTCTGGGTCGGGGTCTAACACTTCTCCACCACCAAATCACCACCAATCTTGAATCAAAATCCAAATGAAAATCATCACCTTCTTCCTCTCTTTGATAGCTACCCCTTGATGCCATTTGTGGAAAAAGAGACCCATTTCAAGACCCTCCTTGAGCTAACTTAGTCTTTTTGAAGAACTTCCAAGTAAGCAAATTCTTCTTTTCTCTTTGTTTTGTGTTCTTCTTCACTTTAGCGAGCCCCATTTTTAGTATTGAAGCTTTTCTCTTCTTGTTCCTTGTTTAACCCATTTAAGGGTTTGTATTTGGGGGTTTTGTTTGTGCTTGTAGGTTTTCTTGAGAGAGCTTGATTAGTGGCTTGATTTCTTGGTTTGAAACCCCAAGGCAAGTGGATGAATTGATTTTGTGAACATTTTATAGTTTCATGGAAAATGTGTTGATTTTTGTTATTCCCATTCATACTATTCTTGATTTATGTGGATTTAAAATAAATGCATGTGGTTGAGTTGGTTGGTTTGTTTAACTCCTAGAAATGTTAGCATTTATGGTCTCTCATTTATTTCTAGTTGATAGCTTAAATGGGTTCTTGTGATGTGGTGGATTCTCCTTTCTCTTGTGGTTGAACGTGATTGAGAAGAAGGTGATTGGATGTAGGCCCATGGAAGTTAGGATGTGGGGAAATGATGTGTGATGTTTTGAAGGAGCCCCTTGTTCAATTTATTGTTGGGAAGTGAATGTAGAATGAAGGAAACTGATTGGAGAAGAAAGGACCCGAATATGAACTGTATTGTGGAGTTCCAGCAACTGGCGTCAACTGGCGGTCACAAAGCAGCTAACCGCCTGGTGAATGGCGGCTAGCCGAACCAATTTCGGTTACATTTCCTGAGAGCTGCAACCTCGCGATCAACCCCGCGGTTAGCTAGCCGCTAACCACTGAATCCATTGGCGGCTAACCACCAGCCAACCGAACTGAGGCAGTCATAATTCCAGAATGCTGCATTTGGTCAGGCTACCAGCAGTCAACCTCACGGTTAGCCAGCGGCTAACCACCGAATCCATTGGCGGTTAACCGCCAACTGACAGCCAGGTACCCGAATTTCCTAGAATTCTGGGAATAAAGAGAGATGAAGGGAATTTCTATCGCATTTGCTTATGAACGCTTTTTTAGAGCAATGGGCACTATTCACCTAGGGATATGTTCGGAGCAGAGATGAAACGTTTGTTGGAAGCCCGTTTGAGAGAGAAACCACATCCCAGAGATCCGTTAAAGTGTCGAGATTACTAAGGTGTGTAAGGAACCCGGAATGTCTCCAAACGCAAGGAGTACCAAGTCTATATTGAAATCGACATACGGGATCCCTATTCACCTTGAGTTACCTCGAATCCCGATATTAGTCCCGAGATTTCAAAAGCTCGGTTTCATTTTATTTACCCATCCAAAATACACGATTTATGACTCGTCATCCTCGAAAGCATTGAAATTACACTTGTAGTATTTTCTAGCCCCGACGTGCATTACTTGATATCGAAAGGATACTTGTGCCTTGAGCACCCCCGTCTTGCCCGGTTACATACTCACACTTTATGTATCTTGTACATGTCTTGATTTTTTTTACTATTTGACCTATGAGTCGGCACCACTAAGCTTGGATAACCTTGTCAGTCTGATCCACTGACTTGGAGATCCCCCACTTGTCCCGCTAGCTACAGTTTGGATCCCGCTACCTGATTATTACTGTGGTCTTATCCCGATACCGCGAATTGCTACCGTCGTTCTTGATGCCCGGCTCGCTACCGTGGTCATGTCCCATATATTATATATGTATATGTAAATTTTGTTGTACCTCCTCACTTCGGTGTACCTCCTCACTTCGGTGACTGAGGTCAACGCTTTGATATGCTTGCTCTTTTCACTTTGGTGATAGAGGATTTAGCTTTGTGTGGTTACCACCTTGCTTGTTTTCCCAATTCCTTGGATACCTGTACATGTTTTATACTGCATATATGTTTCAGTTATTGCTTAAACAGGTTTAAATGTTTTCCAAGGTAAATGTATTTATTTTAGTATTCTGATATCTTTTCACCCACCTGCCAAACCATCGTGTTTGACCCACTCTTTGGTACTCAGGTCCCGTTGTTGGTTATCCCGAGGAGGAGCACGAGGAGGCGGTTGGCGCACCGCAGCGCCTAGTTGAGTGGCATGCCGATGATGTTGTCTAAACATCCGGTTGCCCGAGATGCGTAATATTTTGAGGGTTGTGATTAACCATTCCTTTGGGTTTATATTTTGTTGGCCTCTATTTTTAGGAATGTAAGTAAATTATCTTTGTATAAACTTTTACTATATTTTTGGGAAACGCTAATGATTATTGCTCATTCTGATACTTGTTATTCAATTGTAATCAGTTTTATTAATATAGAAATGAATTACATACTTGATTTGCTACATGCTTCCACACTGAAACAAAAGCATTGTATTGTTGAGATATCCTCACCGCGGACACTTGTGGGAAATCACGTGCAGGGGTAGTACCACATTCTATGTTGACCCGTGTATGCATTGACGTTAAACATACTAATTATTCGTATTATCATATCATTATCCATTAAAGAGTCTCGATCTCGGATTGGGTCGGTAATCCAGTCCGGGGTCGCAACAGTTTGCAAGCTGCAAAAGTCTATTTATGGACTGAAGCAGGCATCCTGAGGTTGAAACATCCGTTTTGACCAGGCAATCAAATCATTTGGTTTTTGTCAAAATCAGGATGAGTCATGTGTATACATGAAAAGTGAAGGTGACATGGTAGTTTTTCTGGTTTTATATGTCAACGACATCCTTCTCCTCGGGAAAGACATAGGAATGTTGTCAACAGTGAAAGTTTGGTTGGCCAAGACTTTTGATATGAAGGACTTGCGAGAAGCTAGCTACATCCTTGGGATCAAACTCCATCGGGACAGGAAAAATAGGATAATTAGCTTATCCCAAGCTGCATATATAGATAAGGTGTTGGTACGGTTTGTCATACAAGACTCTAAGAAGGGTATTACACCTTTCAGGCATGAAGTGCACCTTTCCAAGGAGTAGTGTCCTAAGACTCCAGAGGAAAAGGAGTAGATGAGGTCAATACCATACGCCTCGGCTATTGGTAGCCTTCTATATGCTATGCTATGTACTAGACCGGATATCTGTCATACAGTGGGCCTAGTCGGCAGATATGTGTCTAATCCAGAACCTGAACATTGGACTGTTGTAGAATGTATTCCCAAATCCTTGAGAAGGACTAGAGATTATATGTTGATTTATGGCAGTGATGAGCTAATTCCAGTCGGATACACAGATTATGTCTTCATGTCAGATAAGGATTCCAGGAAATCCACCTCTGGTTATGTTTTTATGCTTGGTGTAGGAGCTATCAACTAGAGGAGTATTGAACAGAAATGTACCACTGATTCCACCTCGGAGGCTGAATATGTAGCAGCTTGTGAAGCAGCTAAGGAAGCAGTATGGCTCAAGAGATTCCTTGTGGAACTTGGGGTGGTACCTTTGGCATGAAAACCGCACACAGTTTAGTGTGGTAGTAGCGGAGTAGTCGCTCAGTCCAACGAAATCATGAGCCATAAAAGCCAAAAGTATGTACAGAGGAAGTATCATTTGGTCAGAGGGATTGTGCAGAAAGGTAATATTGATATTACCAAGATAGCCTCTGCGGACAATTTGGCAGATCCCTTTACTAAGCCTTTGACTACCAGAGTCTTTAAGCAACATGTAGACGGGATGGGCATGAGATGCAACATTGACTGGCATTGAGCCCAAGTGGGAGATTGTTAGATTGTATGGACTCAATCAATCAGATGATGTAATAAATTAATTAATTTCTTTATTTATCAATAAAATCATGCTTTCCTTTCATGAGATGAATGGTGTTTTATTACTTAATGCACATAACCAATACATATGACATGATGGTTCATGAGATGAACCGGGTCCCATTAGTATATTAGATGTGATATATATATATGGATGGGATCCACATATGGGAGACATGTGTCATAAATCTTATACTTAAATATCTTCACAACCAGTGATGAGACTGGGCATCTCATCTGATAGGGTTGCAACACTTTGATCACTATAAGATAGTGTGATTTGTCTCGATCATCAGAATTTAAGATTCTGGATCATGGTGCTGGTACATTGGATGTATTGAAGGACCATGAGAAGCACCTTATGAAACACTATCTCGATTTTAAGGTCTGCTCTCATAATTCCCTAGCAATAGACTCTCAATCATGAGACATTGATGAACTCAAGTTTCTGTCTATTCATTTGCTTTGAGTCACCAATGAGTGAGGCCAACTGTAGGTCAACACCTCGGTGTCATGGGTATGTAGTAGTAGGACTGTGCGAACATTCAGTGGTCAGCATGGAATTTATCTATATTATCCCCTTGTGCCAATTAATAGATTTGTCATTAGTAAGTGCGCACCCATCTCGATTAAGAGTTAATTGGATGGTACTGATGATCACTGTGATTAATTGGGGCTCAAGGATAATAAGATGTGGATATAAGATTGGAAGGGACATGTTTAATCGAATCGATCCATGGATATTGATAGAGGGGCCTACTTGTGGTAACTGGGAAGTTTAGGGTCTTCTTTGTAATATATTCTTAAGACTGGAGTGCAATTGCATTTATATAGTGGTGTTATTTGCAATTTAACTGTGGGCCTGGATTGCTCATGAGATGTGGGGCCGCGGTGTCCCAATTGGAGCCAGTTGTCTATTGAATCCCTAGTGATCCCTACGCTAGCCTAAGATTGGATCATTACTAATTCTACTTGAACTCAAAAAGAAAGGAATTAGAAAGTTACTATTTCTATATGAAGTGAGACTTTTAATAGCGGTAATGGTAGGTTGCTAATTGTTGTGAAAGTAAGACTTCTATAATAATTGGAAATGAGAAAGTTACTAATTCTTAATGGAAGTAGGACTTCTATTTTAATTAGACAGAGGAGGTTGCATAGGGCTATAAATAAAGGAACCAAACCCCTTGGATACCTACCCTTCGAATTCACGCCCAATAGTGCAAGAGTTGCACTCCCTCCTTTCTCTTCTTCTTCTAGTTTCTTCATTTAGTTTCCTTAGAGCTTCTAGTTGATTTTCTCTTGAAGATTCCACCATTCTTCTTGAGAAAAGAGATATGAAACGGGTCATAGAATGGAAGACAACAAGGTCTTGGAGATCCTAATTTGTTACAAGAAGAGTTCTTGTTCAAGTGCTTTGTCTTCTTATCCATTAGAGCACTACCGAGCTCCAAAGGTATAATCTACTTCCTTGTATGTTGTGGATTTATTTTGGTTGCATGGTGATGTTATTTGCTATCTTAGAGATAGTGTTTTACCAATCTTGATTATGAGTTTGGGCTTCTTGGATCTTGAATTAGGTTTTATGGCCTTAGTTAAGTGGGTCAAAAAGTTCTGAAAACCTATCCACGAGGCCCACCTACTTCCAACATGTATAATCTACTTTCTTGCATATTGTGGATTTTTGTGGTTGCTTATTGGCTGCTATTTACTATCTTGGAGATAGTGTTTTACTAATTTTGATCATGAGATTGAGGATTTCGATCTTGGATTGGGTTCTGTAGCCTTATGGACACTTGACTCCTGCATCAAGTGGGTCAAAAGTTTTTGAAACCTATCCACGAAGCCCACCTACTTCCAACACATTAGCCTGCTGCTATCCTACCTGCTGCTTGGCATCCTATGCAACAAAAGTGTTGAATAGTAAGATTCACAGCCAAATGCTTAAATTTATATAGAAATATTATGTGTTGTATAGATATTTACCTCTTTACCCAGGAGTTGATTTGAATGATAGGGTTAGCATCCCAAATCCTATGATTTGAAAAACTGGTATCTGAGAAACCGATGTATTTATTGTCCATTTCTTTGCTTTCGTGTGGGTAGTAGCTATTAGATTGTATGGACTCAATCCATCAGTTGATGTGATAAATTGATTAATTTCTTTATTTATCAATAAAATGATGTTTTACTTTCATGAGATGAATGTTATTTTATTACTTTATGCACATGACCAATACATATGACATAATGGTTCATAAGTTGAACCAGGTCCCATTAGTATATTAGATGTGATATATGTGTATGGATGAGATCCACACATGGGAGACATACGTCACAAATCTTATACTTGAATATCTTCACAACCAATGATGAGACTGGGCATCTCATTTGATAAGGCTGTAGCACTTTGATCACTATGAGATAGTGTGATTTGTCTCAATCATCAGAATGTAAGATTTTGGATCATGGTGCTGGTACATTGGATGTATTGAAGGACCATGAGAAGCACCTTATGGAATTCCGTCTCAATAATAAGGTATGCTCTCATAATTCCCTAGCAATAGGCTCTCAATCCTGAGACATTGATGAACTCAAGTTTCTATCTATTCATTTGCTTTGAGTCACCAATGAGCGAGACCAACTGTAGGTCAACACCTCAGTGTCTTGGGTATGTGGTAGTAGGACTGTGGGAACATTGAATGATCAAGATGGAATCTATCTTTATTATCCCATTGTGCCAATTAATGGATTTGTCATTAGTAAGTGCGCACCCATCTCGATTAAGAGTTAATTGGATGGTACTGATGATCACAATAATTAATTGGGGCTCAAGGATAATAAGATGTGGAACTAAGATTGGAAGAGATAGATTTATTCCAATTGATCCATGGATATTGATAGAGGGGCCTACTTGTGGTAATTGGTAAGTTTAGGGTCTTCATTGTAATTTATTCATAAGACTGGAGTGCAATTTCATTTATATAGTGGTGTTATTTACAATTAACTGTGGGCCCCAGATTGCACATGAGATGTGGGGTCGCGTGTCCCAGTTGGAGCCAGCTTTCTATGGAATCCCTAGTGGTCCCCACGCTAGCCCAAGTTATTAGAAAGATACTAATCCTACTTGAACTCTGAAATGAAGGAATTAGAAAGTTACTATTTCTATTTAGAGTAGAACTTCTAATAGTGGTAATATTATACTTACTAATTGTTGTGGAAGTGAGACTTCTATTTCAATTAAGAAAATGGAGCATTGAAAGGTTATAAAAGGGAATAGAACTCCTCATGAACGTTAATCTATTGGAGTCAAAAATGTCCAGCCTCCTTTTGTGCAATTGTTGCACTGCTCTCTCCTCTCTTCCTCTTCTAGTTCCTTGGAGTTTCAAGTTGGGTTTTCTCTTGGAGATTCCACCATTCTTCTTGAGAAAGGAGATTCGATTCGGGTCATAGCGTGGAAGGCTAAGAGGTGTTAGAGATTCCTATTTGACGAGTGAGAGTTTCATCATCAAAGAAAGATGCAACTTCTTCATTAGAGCACAACCGAGCTCCAAATGTATAATCTACTTCGTTGCATATTGTAGATTTTATGGAAGTTTGTTGGTTGTTGTTCTATCTTCTTGATAGGTTTATTTACTGATCATGATAGCTAAGATTGAGGACATGGATCCTGGATTGAATTTTTGGCCTTATGGGTACTTGATCCCTGAGTCAAGTGGGTCAAAAGTTTTGGAAATCTATCCACGAGGCCCACCTACTTCCAACAATTGGTATCAAAGCCATACCTCATCTCTAATCTTGTTAGATCAGTAATCTTGTTCTAATCTTTGCATGAGATGCAAAGAGGATAGAGTGAGGGCTATGTAAGGATCAGTGTTTATTGGGTTTGCTTACTTTTATAGTAGATCCATGTTTGAAATGTCACAAAAGGTTTTAATCATGATGGAAGAATGGTAGGAAGCCATTAGAAGCCTACTGAGATCATTAGAAGTGATTAGGGAACAGCAGAAGTCGAATATGAAAAACCCAAATTTTTGGGTTCGTCAAGTCGGCTAACCGCACAGATCAATATAGCTAGCCGTGGAGGTCTGGTCGGCTAGCCGTAGGGACTAGTTCGGCTAGCCGAACCCATGCAGAATCACTCCGTAGGGACACCCCCGGGCCCTCTCTGCGTAGGGCATCTTATATAAAAGTAGGAACTTTTAGCATCTTGTTTTTCCATTGTGGTTTGGTAACTTGGTTTTGTGAGATGCTTTGTTGTATGAGATACTAACATGCAGGTTATCTTGTCCTCTTCATATGGCCCACAAGTTTTTACTTTCTTTTATGGTTGAATGGTTTATTTGTGGCTAAGTGTAAAGGGCATCACGGTTTCCTTGGTTTCCCTCGAAAGGGCAAGGCATGGTGAATTTCCCTATAGCCCCTTTATTTCCATGTTCAGATTACCATGTAAGTCTCATTGTAGAGACATAGGAATTTATGTAATTTTTCAAATTTATAAATTCTGGAGATGTCCGAGACAAAGAAGGAAAGTGAAGATGGACTCCTAATAAAAAAAGTTTGAAGATTACCAAAAGGTGTTTTGGAGATGCCCAAAGAGTTTGAGGAATCCCAAAGCTTTGGAAAGTCTAGAAGTCCAAGAAGTCTATTCCGCATGGGCCATGTGGAGGAGAGGACTAGTTTCTAATTATAACACTTTCTTTTTATGGATGAATGCTTGTTTTAGAAAGTTTCCAAATCTGATCCAAACATAGTAAATTCCAAAATTTGTCAAATCAAATTAATTTTTGGAAATAGTGCTAATTAGAGTTGGTGGGCCCATGAGATGGATCCATTGGTAAAACTAATTTTAGAAACTGGACTTTCCTTAAACTAACTTGACTTGAAACTAATCATTGGTCATATCATGAGATGATTTGATATCTATATTTGATGAGCCCACATACCTATAAGGAAATCCTCAATTCTAAAATATTAAGTGGAGCGGGGCATTTATATTTAGAAATCCCCATGGTTTTCTACCATAGGTCCATTGTAAGGAAAGTATTAGCCTCGCGCCATCTTGAGAATGGTCGCTCCCCACGGAGGGCTTGTATTTCTCTGGATACTAGATATGGATCTCCTATGGATAGTGTTGATGAGACGGGGCGGGGGCCCACTCCCCAAGGAGGAGCTGCCCGCAACGGTTGTCATGCAATGCTAGTTGGTGGGTCACACTTAACTAAAATAATGATGTAGTATCCCCACGGATTTGCCTCACGTATTTTAGAAACCGAAGTTAATCGGGAGTCATACATTATTTGGTATGAGATACCTAGATAATAATGAATGATGGGTATCATGGATAGTTAGTCTTAATCCTAATTTTGACCAACTTTGACCTGCACCAGTCTAGGTGGTATTCACACTCCCCAAGGAGGCATACCCTGGAAGATTGGGATTCCGATGTATTCTGAATTTTGTGGTTATGAGGATTTCCAAATAAATTTGGTAGAATACTAAACCCAATGTCATTTAAATTCATTAATTGAATGTATGGTTATGTGCTACAGTATTTAAAGCATAAATTCGACTACTTTGAATCCACTTGCGACCATCCTCAACCAGAATAAGTTGGTGGGATCCAACTATGTAGATTGGAAACGGAATCTGGATATTGTCCTGATAGCTTCAGGATATAAATATGTCCTTACCAAAACTACCCTTGATGAGCCTGGCCTGGATGCATCAGAAGCAGAAAAGGAACTTTATACCAAATGGGCCAAAGACGATGAGAAGGCCCGATGTTACATTCAGGCATCCATGTCTAGTGTTTTGCAACACCAACATCAATCCTATAAGACTGCATACGATATTATATCGAACTTAAAGTAGATGTTTGCGGAACAGGGCAGGCCTGCTAGGCAAGCAGCCATGAGGCTGCTCAATGTTGACACTAAAAAAGTCACTTTGCCTCCTCAACATCAAGAACCCACATGAAGCTGCATCCTGCTACAAACAGGCAAAACTACTTCAAGCATCAGATCTTGGACAAAAATTGCAAGATCCTTCAAGACAGCAAAAAGAGGGGTAGACATGAAGTTTCGGGCCATTCCCACATCGTTTGGCCTAACTTCACTCCTCCGACAGCTAAACAGGCGCTCCCGGCAGCGACAGTGTCGAAGACAATAAAACTTCAATCAGAGCCTAAGGATGGTTCCAAAATACCTCCAAATGGCTCCTTGTCAAATTTCAAGTCAAACCGACAACGTTTGACCCTCCATCAACGCTCGATCAGCAAAATCAAGCCTCTCGGTGGTGAGAACCACCGAGGCCATCACTCATCAAACAAAGCATATGAATGGCTTGAACATGCTTCCAAAGGGTTGCACGTGGAATTTCAGGTCATTCCGACAACGTTTGACCAGACTTCGATGCTTCGAAAGAAAATCAAGCCTACCGGCGGCGGAGCACCCTGGGGCCATGACATCCAAATCAGAGGTAATGGGTCGTCTCAAAATGACTCCAATAGGCTCCCCGTCAAATTTCAGGTCAATCGGACATCGGTTGACCGTATATCAAAGCTCGACATCTTCCCCGCAGCAAAATCAAGTCAAGCATCGACGGGATCCCAAACGGCTTCAAAACACAAATAACAGCTCATGGTTGGTCCTATCCACTGCTCAAGAGGCTTCACCTCTATTTTCAGGTAATTCCGCCATCGTATGACCTGGTTTTGACTCTTGACGGAAAATCGGCTACAAAGTCTTCGGCTTTCCCGAAAAATGGGAAACTTTGTGCTCTGGTTTTATGCGACTTCCCATCAAGTTTTCTCCAAGAAAATCAAGTCAATAATTGAGGAAAAATATCAAGAAAAAAACAAAAGAAAAAAGGAACAAAAAAGAAGAAGAAACGGCCGAAAAAAAAAAAAACACTCGGCGACTATGGGCCAAGGTTGCCGGCGACCCTGGAAGTCCGGGTCGCCGGAATTTTCAATGGATGGCCCGTTTTCCGATTTTTTCTGCATTTCGAGAGTTCCTGCCTCTATGATTTTCTGAAAATCCAATTTTTGATGCTTGAAAATGATTGATCTTCCCAACATCTCGGATCCGCCGTCAAGAGCATGAAGTCATCACTGATCGCTCCAAGATCGCCAATCGGCTGACTAAGAAAGTAAACTTTCTATTCGACCGATTGAGAAATCGACAAGATAGATGTCACCGGCCCACCAACATCAATCAATGTCTGAAATTGCATCGCAATCTGACATCAAATAGCATATGTATCCATCAGCGATCATCATAAAAAGAATCCCAAAGGACGCAGCGCGGCCCGCGACTCTTCAAATGCCCCGGCGACCACTTAATGTCGTTAATTGACCCGTTTTATGACAACTTAATGCGGTCATTAACCCATTATTTTGGACGGCCTAATCAGATTCAAGCAAAAAGGAGTTACAAGTCCAAGCAATCATGGCATTAAAACCATGAAACTCCCCTCATCATGGAGATTAAAGGCGATTAAATGCCCATCATTCTCCATCGGCCAATCACAAGCAAAAAAAAAAGGAGTTACAAAATCAAGAAATAAAAACTTGTAACTCCTCTCATCATGAAGCATCAATGCCATCAATTCTCTCATCACGGCCATCAATGCCCATAAACCACCTCATGGTTACCAAGAGCCTATAAAAGGAGGTCCATTCCAAAGAGAGAGACACTTGCCAATTAACACCTACTGGCACACTAGCACGTCCACACCAACACACATTCGGAGTATGGAAAATCCCAGAGAAATTCTATCGAAGGCCTGCTGCTCTACTGCAAGAAACACCACAAGGTGAACAAAGTCCCTTGGGGGGCCACCCCCCCTAAGGTCCTCTTCTTCTACAACATGGCCTAAAAGCGGCTTTTCAGCCCGTTTACTCGGTTTTTCATTGGATATAGGACCTCCCCTTGGTCTTTATCCTCTAAAAAACTGAGGTTGGAACCAAGCCGAAGAATCGGAGCATCAAGCATTCTCATTTGAAGGACGATAGCGAAGTCCATACATGACTTGCGACCGTCGATCTGAACGAGTCCCCGCAATCTCCTGAGAAGTTAGATCCCTTTTCTTTCTTTTCTATTGTACATTGTATATTTTAAAGAGACAAAAAAAAGTCACAATTCTTATCTTTCATTTTGATGAGATTTGTAAATCGCCTTTCACGGCAAAATCGTATTTCACGTCAAACAAACAAAAAATCGCCTCTTACAACATTCAAAACAAAAATTGTCTCTTTTCTTAAATATTTATGCAATTTGAAAAGTTAGAAAGAAGGATTGATTTCCTTTCTACTTGTGAAGGTGAATCTCCGGATCATCACCATTCCAAATTCCAAGTAGAATAGAAAATCTGGCATACCCATACAATTATGTTGATACCCGCTTTTCCTCCTCCGCCGAAACCCGGCAGCCCCCGTGGCGGAAGGAGAGGACGGAAATCGAGGGTCCATCAAGTTGGCATACCCGGTGGGACTCGTTCACTTGAGAACATGATGCTTTGATCCCTTGGCTCCTTTCTAGTTAGTGGCCTATGTTGCATCTTGTATAAAAAGATGGGATTTCAGTCATTCTTTCTCATTTCAAAAAAAAAAAAATATGATTTCTCTTTCTTGGATTCAATTTCGAGAAAATTTGATCCTACCGTCTTTGAACTTGATAGCTCACAGAAATGTTTGCAGCTATTGTTCGTATCGGGGATTGGGCCATCTTTTCTCTTCGATGAGTTCAATAGAGGTTTTCAAAGAAAAAATCTTATTTAAAAAAAAAATCATTTTTCTCTCTTTTGAACTCAAATTTGAGAAACTTTGGTTTTTCCCTTTCGGATTTAGCGCTTGTAGAAATGTTGAGCCTTTGTTCTGATTGGAACACCATTCGCTCTCTTTGATGAGTTCATTAGAAATCTTTCAAAAAGAGTTAAGAAAAAAACACTAAGGTTGCACCAATTGCGTTATTTGACCAAAGTGGATTTAAGAAAGGCCTTGTCCAGAGTGTGGAGACAGCTAGACTGTTCGAGGCTTGACCAAAGTAGATTTAAGAAAGGCCTTGTCCAAAGTGTGGAGATAGCTAGACTGTTCGAGGCAAAGGTCCTCCAAACGAGTTCATTAAGTAATCCTACCCTTACCTGGGGGCTGATCTATCTACTAAGGTTTCATAAGATCGAATTAGAAATCTATGTGTACCTTTCAAAAAAAAAAAACCTTTCAAAAGAAAAAGAAATCTTCAAAAAAAAATAAAAAAAACTTCGATCACTTTTGAGTTCAAAATTGAGAAATCTTGGTTCTTTCCCTTTCGGATTTAGCGCTCGCAAAAATGTTGAGCCTTTGTTTGGATTGGAACACCATTTTCTCTCTTTGATGAATTCAATCTTGACCTTTCAAAAAAAAAAAAAAAAAAACTTCCTTCACTTTTAAGTTTAGAATTGAGAAATCTTGGTTTTTTCCCTTTCGGATTTAGCGCTCGCAGAAATGTTGAGCCTTTGTTCGGATTGGAACACCACTTGCTCTCTTTGATGAATTCAATCTTGACCCTTCAAAAAAAAAAAAAAAAACTTCGTCATTATTGGATTCACATCCGAGAAATTCTAGTTCATTCCCTTTCAGATTTAGCGCTCGCAGAAATGTTTGAGCCTTTGTTCGAATCGGAATACCATTTGCTCTCTTTTATGAACCCAATTTTGACCTTTCAAAAAAAAAAAAAGAAATCCCATCTCGTGTCCTTTCCAAGGATGCGATTTGCAACATTTAGCGGTGCTAGTACACCCTTTCAGGTCTACTGTATTCGCGACCGACACATTTGTATCTCCAACCTTATATCATTTTACCTCAAGTGAGCCTTGCTTCTCGGTAATTTGAATTAAGGTCTACAATTGCTTCTAGCATTCACTGGAACGCTCTCCCTGAGCCTACCATACTTGCATTTTAAAACAATTGTATCCTCTATGGCTTTTTGCCTTCTTCATCTTGCTTGGGCCGGGCCATGTCCCCTTAAGCAATTTGAAAAGACAAAACCATAGTTGTTCTCCATTTATGATCCTTGTGATTACTAATGGATGTGGTCTTGTTTCAAAAGTTTTCCAAAAGCCAACAATGGCAGCTTCATTGACCATCACTTTTAATGAGAACAAGTACCGACTTTTGCTTCAAGACAAACAAAACAAGCGCACTCATAAGCGCCCTGCTAGTTGCCGAAGCGTCATCTCCCTCGACAACTCTCAAAACACCGGGTCAACCTCAACTCCCCGGACCATTGTCTTCGGGTCGCTGGGACCATTCCCACTCCCCGCAGAAGAAACTATACCTGCCAAGAAGCATAAAATCGCCCCGTAACATTTCACTAACATGGCACCAAGGGCGAACACAAAGAAGCCTGAAGCCCGTGGCGCTCCCACGAAGCCTCAACCCACAAGGAACCAGGTTTGCCCCAAAACCCGGTCCCCGAGATCTTCATCGAAGCAACGAAGATCCTAAACATCTACAAAGCCAGCATACTTGGCCTTTTTCAAGGAGAACCGGTTCTATCATCTCTCTTACATGAAAGAGGATAAACCTACCCTCCGCCCAATGAACAAACAAATCCAGCATTAGCCGGCTTGCTCTTACAAGCCCAAAATCAAGTCTTGCATCGTTAGGCCTCCGCAAAAACCCGTTGAAGCCTGCACTCCTACGAGTCGACCCTTCATCTCAACAGGGGCCCAACTCGCAAAATTGAAAGTCTCACTGCGACAGGCTAAGGATTGCGTCCGGATCCTGTCCATGCCCAGCTTCAAAGAAGACAAGCTCGGCTGCTGCGCACGGGGGACTACATCCTTCATTGCCAAAACTCAGCCAGAGCTAACTGAAGCTCAAATTGCTCGTCGTATGCGTCGCCACGCGGCAAATCGACAAAAGAGACTTGAGAAGCAAAGAACCAGCATTCTACCCTCCATGTCTCTAACAAATGGGTGGAAAAAGAAAGACACGACCTAGTCGTTGTTGTCCATATGGTTGGCAAAACCAGAAGACACCAGAAGTCAGCAACCAAAATTTGTGTCAGACGTCCGGTGACTCGCGGCGTCTCTCGGATACAAACACATCTGGAAGAATCCTCCACTCCTTTAACCCAAGGACGCCGAAGTAACCACTCCTCGGACTCTTCATCCAAAAGATTCAGCCCCAACTCAGTCACTAGGACGATTTCTTCATTCGAATCCCGAGGGATGAGCGTCCTGGCTACAAGTTCTGAGCAGCCTCCACCGTAGGATGACGTAACCGCACGCATCCAACAATTGGAGCAAGGTCAGCAGAAATCGAAGCTCTCATGGAAAGTCTTTTTCTCTCTTTTCAGCGTCAAGAAAATAATCAAGCCCCTCTGAATCCTCAAGATGACGAGGCCAATGCAGAAAATAATGAGTCTCGCGCCATTACCAAAAAGGACGTTGACGATATCCTCGCAAAAGCAAAAGAAGAGGATACACTAAAGGAACATGGAATCAAGCCACCCTATCCCCTATGGATGGACTCGGTTCCGTTCCCTATAAAATTCAAACAACCTACTCTCCAGACATATACGGGGAAAGGTTCAGCCAGACAGCATGTCATCCACTTCAAGATCCTGATGGGAGCTATCGCGGATCAAGATGCCCTCAAGATCTGTCTCTTTGCAAGTACCCCAAAAGGTACGGCCTTTGATTGGTACTCCACTCTTCCGGAGAACTCCATCCAAAACTGGACCATCCTGGAGACACGCTTCTTGACCCACTTCCAAGGTGAGGACCATCCTGTGACTATGGCTCAGCTCTGTAGCTTGAAACAGTGAGAGAATGAGTCAACATATGACTTCATTCACAAGTGGAAGGCAATGGCGTACAAATGCTCAGATGTACTGCCACAAGCATCGCTAGTCGACATTTGCCATAACAAAATGAGAGCTAGAATCCGCTCCATGATCATCGACAACAAATTAAAGAACCTGGGAGAACTCCTAGAAGCTTCCATGGAGGCTGAAATGGTGATCAAAGACCTCAACAATCAGAAATCATCAAAAAAATAGCCAACTGCCATTACAACCTCCAAACAAAAGAAAAAGGAGGTTCTCAATGTGTAAACCAAGTCAGCTCCTCAGCAGCCAAAGAAAGCTGAAAACAAAACAACA
Organism: Umbellularia californica; assembly: GCA_028538565.1. Lineage (NCBI taxonomy): Eukaryota > Viridiplantae > Streptophyta > Magnoliopsida > Laurales > Lauraceae > Umbellularia > Umbellularia californica. Next base: position 31,905,395 of record JAPQWN010000005.1, on the reverse strand, counting down.
GGTAAAAGACCTGAACTCTCTGATGCCTTCAAAGAACGTGTAGAAAAGAAATACCCATTCGATGAAGATGTCAAGGAAATCTTTGAGGCTCTCTTAGTAAACGACAAACTCACCTTGCCCGAGCCCAAAAGACCGGGAGGGGTTGGCAAAACCAACGATCCCCGGTTTTGTCCATACCACCAGATGACCTCACATCCTCTCAATCAATGCTTCATTGTGAGAGAAAAGATCAACGAGATGTGGAAAAACGGAGTCATTACCTTTGACAAAAACTACGGCTCTGTCTCTGTCAACATGGTGTCATGTGGGCAAACTTCAAATTCACCGAGGGAGAAGATCACTACCTCATTCAAGGTGATAAAAATGGCTCAAGCGTCCCAAGAGTTGGTTCTCTATCCAACACCAAATGGACAACCCATATGGGCGCATCCCAATCTCCTAGAAGATGAAAATTGGGAGATCGTCAAAACAAAGCCGACCGCTCAACAGCGAAGGCAAGCCAAGAGACAACTCCGCAAGCTCAAACAGCAGCAGAAGTCTCAACCAAAACAAGAAGTCCCTGAAAAAGCAGAAACTTCTTCCATTGCTTCACTAGGGGGGACGGAAGAATCCCTTCCCAAAACTTCAAAGGCGGTAAAAAAATTCACCCTTGATGATTTCATGCCACCTCAATAAAAAAATGAAACTGCACAAGGGGCATCATACTCCCGCAACTCGGTAGTTGGATTCTTCATGGATGGATACGAGTCCAGTGATACTGCCAGTGATATCGATGAATGGGAAGAATCCCTTGAAACAGGAGAATACCTCTCCGATGAGGAATGGATTCCCGAGTCTCATCTTATGCCAGTAATCTGGTATAACCCATTACAGCCACAAGGATCCGAGTCCGATGATGAAGAAGATCAAGAAGCTATTCAAGAAAATGTTGTTGATCCAGTACCGATCAATGCTCCAGTGGAACCTAATATTGGTGACCCACAAGGAGCAGATGACGAAGAAGATTTGGCTCCTATGCATGATCTTGAAGAATATGCAAGAATCTTGCAACATCTTGCCATAGAGCCGGAGCAGGATCACGTCAACAATCTTCGTCATGATCTAGAACCAGAAGTCCCTGAAAATCAACGGGAACTCTCTCCCTCAACTCCTGAAAATGGGGAAAACTGCTGGATCGATGATCCTCTTACATCCGAGGATGAGTCCGATTCCTAACAGTCTACACTGGGGGCATCTCCTATCAGGATGACCTGCAATGCGATTGCTCAGGATGATAATGCCTCTGAAGCTTCCGAAGACACGTACTCCCCAACTGGTAGTATATCTTCCAGAGCTACATCTTCTCAAGGGACTTCCACTAAGATAACATCTTCTCAGCCTTCGTCTCCTGAAACTGTGACATCGGAACTCAAGCCTCTTCCGATTGATCATCTTGGAGAAGCTCCTGCCAATGAAGTGTTCTTCAATGAAAATCCAGTCGATTGGTCCCAGATACTAGATCTCATAGACGATGTCTGGACCGATAAATTACTCGACAAAGAAGAAAAGTTGCTGGACGTTGTTCAAGACTTGTTCCTGGAAAATGCTCCATGCAACACAATCACTGAAGACGGTAATGCTGCTACAGAGACGCCTTCATCAAATGACAAGGATCAACCCCTCGATCCTAAGAGTGATCTTCCAAAAGAAGACCCTTCTTTAAAAGCCCTTGAAGTTGGTAAAGGTACCCGCTCTGGCCAGGATTACCACAAAAATTACAACCAACCTTCTTCTTCTTATGTAAATACTTCGGGAAAGCAAGTTGTAAACGCCCTAAGTGGCAACAATAACGAAAACGCAGGCCTGAGGGAGGCTTTCAAGTACGACTTGATTGAGCACTTCAAACACATACCTGCACGATTGCACATCCTTGAATTATTATGAATGTCTTGACAAACTCGTGATAGTCTCATTTTAGAATTACAAAGGCTGAATGCGGATGTCGACAAACATGCCCCACAAGTCTTACAAATTGAAATGGACTATAGGGTCAAAAAATCAAGTACTCCCTCAAAGGGAGAAAAGAAGAAAACTGAGGGATCAAGCAATGAATGCCTCTCGGTTCAAAAAGCAGCAAGTGCAACAATCGCCTTTGACAAGGATGACCTCTTGCTAGGCGAGACAAAGCACAACCGACCCATGTATTTCACGGGGTACGTCAAAGAAATGCCAGTACACAGAGTCCAGATCGACCCAGGTTCTGCACTCAACCTCATCTCTACTTCGGTACTCGAAGAGCTGGGCATCCCACCTAGCAAGCTGAGTCACACGTCTGTATCTATCTTCAGATATGACGAGAGCACTCAAAGGCCTATCGGCAAAATCAAGTTCAAATTGCAAATCGGCGATCTTATTTCTGAAGTCACTATATATGCAATAAGGACCCTTTCATGCTATAACATCATTCTTGGACGCCCCTGGATACATTAAAATGGTGTCGTCCCTTCAACTCTACATCAATGCATCAAGTTCGTTGGCAATGACGGCTTGATACATTGAGTGTTTGCAGACAAGAAGCCCTTCAAAGGCAAGGATGTCCATTTTGCAGACGCTCAAATGTATAAAGAAGGAAAAGAAGAACAGGAGGAAGAAACAACACACTTTGCCGAATATCTCAAGAAAGATAAAGGTAAGGTTCCCCAGCAATCATCGGAAGCAAACAAACCTTCCACCAAACTCGAAGTACGCTGTCAAGCTCCCTTCGTGATCTCTCTCGAGACATCAAAACCTTTGGTAATCACCACCAAAGCAAAGAAGACAAAACAAAAGGCTGGGGGCAAGTTCACTGTCTCTTTGTGTCTATTATGCATGACATAGATTTGGACTCAGAGCCAGAAGACGACACAGCGTCAATCCATGCTGATACTCGTAAGATCGGCCCGCTCTCACTCCATTGGAGACACTTGCGGACATAGAAGATCCTTGTTGACACCAAAAAAGTCTATATGTCTCCTCAACATCAAGAAGCCTCCTGAAGCTGCATCCTACTAAAAATAGGCAAGGCTACTTCAAGCATCAGATTTTGTCAGAATCAAACAGAAACTGAGAGATCCTTCAAGACAGCTAAAAGAGGGGTACACCTGAGGTTTCGGGTCATTCCGACATCGTTTGGCCCAACTTCACCGGTCCGACAGCTAAACAAGCGCTCCCGGCGGCAACATCATCAAAGACACCAAAACTTTGATCAAAGCGTACGGATGACTCCAGAATGTCTCCAAAGGGCTCCATGCCAAATTTCAAGTCAAACCGACAACGTTTGACCCTCCATCAATGCTCGAGCAGCAAAATCAAGCCTCCCGGCGGCGGCAACCACCGAAGCCATCACTCATCAAACAAAATACATGAGTGGCTCAACATGCTTCCAAAAGGCTGCACGTCAAATTTCAGGTCATTCCGACAACGTTTGACCAGGTTTCGATGCTTCGAGAGAAAATCAAGCCTACCAGCGGCGGAGCAACCCGGGACCATGACATCCAAAACAGAGCCCATGGAACGTCTCAAAATGACTCCAATAGGCTCCCCGTCAAATTTCAGGTCAATCAGACATCATTTGACCACATATCAAAACTCGGCATTTTCCCCGCAACAAAATCAAGTGAAGCACCGATGGGACCCCAATCGGCTTCAAAACTCAAATAAAAGCCCACGGTTGGTCCTATCCACTACTCAAGAAGCTTCACCTCAATTTTCAGGTCATTCCGATATCGTTTGACCTAGTTTCGACGCTTGACGGAAAATCGGCTACAAAGTCTTCGGCTTTCCCGAAAAATAGGAAACTTTGTGCTCCGATTTCGCGAGGGTTCTCATCAAGACTTCTCCAAGAAAATCAAGTCAATAATTGAGGAAAAATGTCAAGAAAAATACAGAAGAAAAAAGGAACGAAAAAGCCAAAAAAAGGGCCGAAAACGACGCTCAGCGACCAAACGGGCCAAAGCCCTATGGTCGCCGGCGACCTTCGGCGACCCTGGCCCAAGGTCGCCAGGCGACCCGGGCTGCATGGTCGCCCGGCGACCCTGGAAATCCGGGTCGCCGGATTTTGCACAAAAGTGTCCGTTTTCGATGGTTTTCGCGTTTCGGGTATTCCGGCCTCTGTGATTTTCGGAAAATGCAATGTTTGATTCTTGAAAATGACTGATCTTCATCGACATCTCGGATCCGCCGTCCAAAGCATAAAATCATCACCGATCGCCTCAAGATCGCCAACGGGCTGACCAAGAAAGTGCACTTTCTGTCGACCGATCGTGAAATCGACAAGACAGACGTCACCGGCCCGCCAACATCAATCAATGTCTGAAATTGCATCGCAATCCGACATCAAATAATGCGTGGATCCACCCGTGATGATCGCAAGAAGAATCTCAAAAGGCGCAGCACGGCCCGCGACTCTTCACATGCCTTGGCAACCACTTAATGTCGTTGATTGACCCATTAAAGCAGTCATTAACTCATTATTTTGGACGGCCCAATTAGAACCAAGCATTTGGGAGTTACAAATCCAAGCAATCATGTCATTAAACCCATGAAACTCCCATCATCATGAAGCATAAAGGTGATTAAATGCCCACTACCTTCATCAGCCAATCACAAGCCTTGAAAAAGGAGTTACAAAATCGATTTGTAACTCCTCATCAATTCTTTCATCATGGCCATCAATGCAATAAACACCTCATGGCTATCAAAAGCCTATAAAAGGAGGTCCATTCCAAGAAGAAAAGCATGATGAAAAGAGATCTCAAGTGCAAGCTCTGAAAAACCAGAAAATCCAAGAGAGAGACGAAGTCCTGCTACTTTGCTCCCGGAAGCACCAAAAGGTGATCAACGTCCCTTGGGGGGCCACCCCCCCCCCCCCCCCAAGGTCTCCTCCTCTCCAACATGGCCTAAACGTGGCTTTTCAGCCCGTTTACTCGGTTTTTCATTGGATATAGGACCTTCTCTTGGTCCTTGTCCTTTAAAAAACTGAGGTTAGGAGCCAAGCCAAAGAATCAAAGCATCACATGTTCTCATTTGAAGGACTATGGCGAAGCCCATACATGACTTGCGACCGTCGATCTCAACGTGTCCCCACAATCTCCTGAGAAGTTAGATCCCTTTTCTTCCTTTTCTATTGTAGTTTGTATTTCTTAAAGAGACAAAAAGAAATCACAATTCTTGTCTTTCATATTTGATGAGTTTTGTAAAAACGCCTTTCACGGCAAAAATGCATTTCACGGCAAAATCGCCTTTCACGGCAAACAAACAAAAACGCCTCTTACGGCATTCTAAAAACTTGTCTCTTTTCTTAATATTTATGCAATTTGAAAAGTTAGAAAAAAGGATTGATTTCCTTTCCACTTGTGAAGGTGAATCTCCGGATTATCACTATTCCAAATTCCAAGTAGAAAGTAAATCTGGCATACCCGTACAAAAATGTTGATGCCCGAGATCTTCCCTCCTCCGCCGAGACCCAGGTCAGCCCCCAGGGTGCGGAGGGAGAGGACGGAAGATTCCCCCTTTTTTTTTGGGTCCATCAAGTTGGCATACCCGGTGGGACTCGTTGACTTGAGAACGTGATGCTTTGATCACTTGGCTCCTTTCTAGTTGGTGGCCTATGTTGCATTTTGCATCTAAAAAAAAAAACATGAGATGGGATTTCAATTGGTCTTTCTCACTTCAAAAAAAAAAAAACAAATCTGATCTCTTTTCTTAGATTCAACTTTGAGAAATTTTGATCCTTCCCTCTTCGAACTTGATAGCTCACAGAAATGTTCGCAGCTATCGTTCATATCAGGGATTGGGCCACCTTTTCTCTTTGATGAGTCCAATTGGGATTTCAAAAAAAAAAAAATCCCTTCATGTCAAACTCTTTCAAAAAAAAAAAAAAAATGATCTCTCTTTCTCAAGATTCAACTTTGAGAAATTTTGATCCTCTCCTCCTTGAACTCGATAGCTCACAGAAATGTTCGCAGCTATCGTTCATATCGGGGATTGGGCCATCTTTTCTCTTTGATGAGTCCAATTGGGATTTCAAAAAAAAAATTTATAATTTCAAAAAAAATTAGTTTTCTCTCTTTTGCATTCAAAGTTGAGAAACCTTGGTTCCTTCCTTTTCGGATTTAGCGCTCGCAGAAATGTTGAGCCTTTATTCGAATTGGAACACCATTCGCTCTCTTTGATGAGTTCATTAAAAAAAAAACCTTTCAAAAACGAGTTAAAAAAAAAAAACACTAAGGTTCCACCAGTTGCATTCTTTGACCAAAGTGGATTTAAGAAAAGCCTTGTCCAGAGTGTGGAGACAGCTAGACTGTTCGAGGCAAGGGTCCTCCAAACGGGTTCATTAAGTAATCCTACCCTTACCTGGGGGCTGATTTATCTACTAAGGTTTCATAAGATCGAATTGGAAATCTATGTGCACCTTTCAAAAAAAAATTCTCTAAAAAAAAATCTTTAAAAAAAACAAAGAAAAAAACTTCTGTCACTTTGAATTCAGAGTTGAGAAATCTTGGTTCTTTCCCTTTCGGATTTAGCGTTCGCAGAAATGTTGAGCCTTGTTCAGAATGGAACACCATTTGCTCTCTTCGATGAATTCAATCTTGACCTTTCAAAAAAACTTCCGTCACTTTTGAGTTCAGAGTTGAGAAATCTTGGTTCCCTCCCTTTCGGATTTAGCGCTCGCAGAAATGTTGAGCCTTTGTTTGAAACGGAACACCATTTTCTCTCTTTGATGAATTCAATCTTGACCTTTCAAAAAAAAAAAAAAACTTCCGTCATTATTGGATTCACATCCGAGAAATTCCGATTCCTTCCCTTCTGAATTTAGCGCTCGCAGAAATGTTGAGCCTTTGTTCGGATTGGAACACCATTTGCTCTCCTTTATGAACCCAATTTTGACCTTTCAAAAAAATCCCATCTCGTGTCTTTTCCAAGGATGCGATTTACAACATTTGTGCCTAGCGGTGCTAGTACGCCCTTCGGGTCTACTGTATTCCCGACCGACACATTTGTATCTCCAACCTTATATCATTTTACCTCGAGTAAGCCTTGCTTCTCGGTAATTTGAATTAAGGTTTACAATTGCTTCTAGCAGTCACTGGAACGCTCCCTCTGAGCCTACCATACTTGCATTTTAGAACAATTTTATCCTCTATGGCTTTTTGCCTTCTTCATCGTCCTTGGGTTGGGCCATGTCCCCACAAGTGATTTGAAAAGACAAAACCATAGTTGTTCTCCATTTACGATCACCATATTCTTGTGATTACTAATGGATTTGGTCTTGTTTCAGAAGGTTTCCAAAACTAAAAATGGCAGCTTCATTAACCATCACTTTCGATGAGAACAAGTACCAGCTTATGCTGCAAGACAAGCAAAACAAGCATAAGCGCCCTGCCAGTTGCCGAAGCGTCATCTCCTTCGACAACTCTCCAAACACCGGGTCAACTTCAACTCCTCGGACCATCGTCTTCGGATCGCTGGGACCATTCCCACTTCCTGCAGAAGTCACTGCACCTGCCAAGAAGCAGAAAACCGCCCCGCAACGTGCCACTAAAATGGCACCAAGGGCGAACACGAAGAAGCCCGAAGCCCGTGGCGTTCCGACGAAGCCTCAACCCACAAGAAACCAGGTTTACACCAAAACTTGGTCTCCGAGATCTTCGCCAAAGCAACGGAGGTCCCAAACATCTGCAAAGCCAGCATACCTGGCCCCTCTCAAGGAGAATCGGTTCTACCTTCTCTCTTACATGAAAGAGGAGAAACCTACCCTCCACCCAAAAAAACAAACAAAATCATCATGAGCCGGCTTGCTCCTACAAGTCCAAAATCAAATCCTGCATCGTTCGGCCTATGCAAAAACATGCTGAAGCTTGCACTCCCGCGAGTCGACCCTTCATCTCAACAGGGGCCGAGCTCGCAAAATTCAAGTCTTCATTGCAACAGACAAAGGACCGCGTCCAGATTCTGTCCTTGCCAAGCTTCAAAGAAGACAAACTCGGCTACTGCACACAAGGGACTACATCCTTCATCGTCAGAGCCCAACCAGAGCTGACTGAAGCTCAAATTGCTCGTCGTATGTGTCGCCGCACTGCATATCGACAAAAGAGACTCGAGAAACAAAGAACCCAGCGTTCTACTCTCCACGTCACAAAGAAATGGGTCGAAAAAAGAAAGACCCGACCAATTCGTTGCTGTTCATATGGTTGGCAAAACCAGAAAACGCCAGAAGTCAGCAACCAAAATCAGTGTTAGACGTCCAGTGACTCGCAGCGTCTCTCGGACACGAACACATCTGGAGGAATCTTCCACTCCTCCAAGCCAAGGACATCGGAGTAACCACTCCTCAAATTCTTCATCCAGAAGAATGAGCCCCAGCTCAGTCACCGGGACGATTTCTTCATTCGAATCCCGAGGGATGAACGTCTTGGCAACAAGTTCTGAGCAGCCTCCACCGCATGATGACGTAACTGCACGCATCCAGCAGTTGGAGCAAGGACAACAGAGAATTGAGACTCTGATGGAAAATTTGATTCTCACTCTACAGCATCCACCACCTAACAATGAAACCCCTCCGAATCATGAATATGACGAGGGCAATGCAGAAAACAATGAGTCTCGCGCCCTTACCAGAAAAGACGTGGACGATATCCTCGCAAAAGCAAAAGAAGAGGATACATTGAAGGAACATGGGATCAAGCCATCCTACCCTCTATGGATGGACTCGGTTCCGTTCCCTGCAAAATTCAAACAACCTACTCTCCAGACATATACTGGGAAAGGTTCAGCCAGACAGCTTGTCATCCACTTCAAGATCCTGACAGGAGCTATTGCGGATCAAGATGCCCTCAAGATTCGCCTCTTCGCAAGTACCGTAAAAGGTACAGCCTTTGATTGGTACTCCACTCTGTCGGAGAACTCCATCCATGTACTGCCACAAGCGTCGCTAGTCGACATCTGCCGTAATAATATAAGAGCAAAAATTCGCTCCATGATCATCGGCAACAAATCAAAGAACCTGGGAGAACTCCTCGAAGCTTCCATGGAAGCTGAAATGGTGATCAAAGACCTCAACAGTCAAAAATCATCAAAGAAAGAGCCGACTGCTGTTACAACCTCAAAACCAAAGAAAAAAGAGGTTCTCAATGTGCAGACTAAGTCAGCTCCTCAGCAGCCAAAGAAACTTGAAAACAAAACTGCAGGTAAAAGACCTGAACTCTCTGATGCCTTCAAAGAACGTGTAGAAAATAAATATCCGTTCGATGAAGATGTTGAAGAAATCTTTGAGGCTCTCCTAGCAAATGGCAAACTCATTTTGCCAGAGCCCAAAAGACCAGGAGATGTTGGCAAAACCAATGATCCCCGATACTGTCTATACCATCAGATGATCTCACATCCTCTCAATCAATGCTTCGTTGTGAGAGAGAAGATCAATGAGATGTGGAAAAACGAAGTCATAACCTTTGATAAAAACTATGGCACCGCCTGTATCAACATGGTGTCATGTCGGGAAACTTCAAAGTCACCGAAGGAGAAGATCACTACTTCATTCAAGGTGATAAAAATGGCTCAAGCGTCCCAAGAATTGGTTCCCTATCCAACATCAGATGGACAACCTATATGGGTGCATCCCGATCTCCTAGATGATAAAAATTGGGAGATCGTCAAAACAAAGCCCACCGCTCGGCAGCGAAGGCAAGCCAAGAGACAACTCCGCAAGCTCAAACAACAGCAGAAGTCTCAACCAAAACAAGAAGTCCTTGAAAAAACAGAAACGTCTTCCACTACTTCACTAGGGACGACGGAAGAATCTCTTCCCAAAACCTCCAAGGCGGTAAGAAAATTCACTCTTGATGATTTCATGCCACCTCTATACAAAAATGGAAATGTTCAGGGGGCATCATACTCTTGCAACTCGGTAGTTGGATTCTCCATGAATGGATATGAGTCCAGTGATACTGCCAGTGATATAGATGAGTGGGAAGAATCCCTTGAAACAGGAGAATACCTCTCCGACGAGGAATGGATTCCCGAGTCTCATCTTATGCCAGTAATCTGGTATAACCCATTACAGCCACAAGGATCTTGGTCTGATGATAAAGAAGACCAGGGCCCTGTTCAAGAAAACGCTGTCGATCCAGCACCAGCAAATGCTTCAGTGGAACCCAACATGGGCGAACCACAAGGAGCAAATGACGAAGAAGATTTGGCTCCCATGCCTGATCTTGAAGAATATGCAAGAATCTTGCAACATCTTGCCATAGAGCAGGAGCAGGATCGCATCAATCTTCGTCATGATCCAGAACTGGAAGTCCCTGAAAATCAACGGGAACTTTCTCCCTCAACTCCTGAAAATGGAGAAAACAGTTGGATCGATGATCCTCTTACATCTGAGGATGAGTCCGATTCCCAATAGTCTACACTGGGGGCATCTCCTGTCAGGATAACCTGCAATGCAATAGCTCAGGACGACAGTGCCTCTGATGCTTCTGAAGACACGTACTCCCCAACCGGTAGCGTATCTTCCAGAGCTACATCCTCTCAGGTGACTTCCACTGGGATAACATCCTCTCAACCCTCGTCTCATGAAGCTGTGACATCAGAACTCAAGCCTCTCCCGATTGATCATCTTGAAGAAACTTCTGTCAATGAAATCCTCTTCAATGAAAACTCAGTCAATTAGTCCCAGATACCCTATCTCACGGGCGATGTCTGGGCTAATAAAGAAAAGTTGCCGGCTGCTGTTCAGAACTTGTTCCCGGAAATTGCTCCGTGCAACACAATCACTGAAGACGCCAATGCTGTTACAGAGACGTCTTCAGCAAAGGATCAACCTCTTGATCCTGAGAACGATCTTCCAAAAGAAGATCCTTCTCTAGAGGCTCTTGAAGTTGGTAGAGGTACCCATTCTGGCCGGGATTACCATAAAAATTACAATCAACCCTCTTCTTCTTATGTAAATCCTTAGGGAAAGCAAGATGTAAGCGCCCCAAGTGGCAATAATAATGAAAATGCAGGCCCGAAGGAGGCTTTCAAGTATGACTTGATTGAGCACTTCAAACACATACCTGCACATCTGCACATCCTTGACTTATTACGAATGTCTCCACAAAGTTCCGATCGATCCAGGTTCTGCACTCAACCTCATTTCTACTTCGGCACTCGAAGAGCTGGGCATCCCACCTAGCAAACTGAGTCACACGTCCATATCCATCTTCGGATATGACGGCAGCGCTCAAAGGCTTATCGGCAAAATCAAGTTCAAATTGCAAATCGGTGATCTTATTTCTGAAGTCACTGTGTATGCAATAAGGACCCCTTCGTGCTACAATATACTCCTTGGACGCCCCTGGATACATGAGAATGGTGTCGTCCCTTCAACTCTACATCAGTGCATCAAGTTCGTTGGCGACGATGGCCTGATACATCGAGTATTTGCAGACAAAAAGCCTTTCAAAGGCAGAGATGTCCATTTTGCAGATGCTCAAATGTATAAAGATGGAAAAGAAGAACAGGAGGAAAAAACAATTCGCTTTGTCGACAGTCTCCAGAAAGATAAAGGCAAGGTTCCTCAGCAATCATTGGAGGTAAACAAACCCTCCACCAAACTCGAAGTAAGTAGTCAAGCTCCCTTCGTCGTCTCCTTCAAATCTCCAAAGCCTTTGGTAATCACTACCAAAGCAAAGAAGACAAAACAAAAGACTGGGGGCAAGTTCACTGTCTCCTTTGTGTCCATTATGCATGACACGGACTCAGAGTCAGATCCAAAAGATGACACAGCATCGAGCCAAGCTGATGATACTCAGCAAGATCAGCTCGCTCTCACTCCATTGGAGACGCTTGCAGACAAAGAAGATCCTACGTCTGTTTCCTTTATTATTCCGGCAACTTCGCCAGAAGAAAAAGTGATTTACTTCCACAGATCAGGAGCATCTCCACCGAACTCTTTGCTTGAACCCTTCCAAAACGAAGGTATGCCTCAGCTATCCCTGTATAGTCCAATGGCACAAGCTATCATGAAGAAAATGGGCTACGACGCTCAAAATCTGACTGGTTTGGGAGATGGCCGTGGTATTCTTACACCATTGGAACCCACCCTGACCAAAAGTCAACTAGAAGATTGGAAAATCCACCTTCAAAAAGGCAAGTCTTCATATGGGTTGGGGTATGATCCTACCGCTCCTATGAGATAGTTGACACTATGGCTACAAAGTCGCTTTACCAACCAAGCCTCAACATCTCATGAAGACATCGATATCCCTGGATATCTCTTTGAGGAGTTACTCGTCAAAAATCCAGAAAGCTACTCCAATTGGTATAATTTCTCTGATAATAAAGAGGAATTGCCCGATGATACAGACGAGCGGTTTTCTGACTCAGAAGAACTGTCGTCTCCAAAAGAAGTACCTTACTTCAACCCAATTCCAGCAAATGATTGGGACCATCTCATTGCAAGCCTTGAGAGGGATAGCCTTGAGAAGGATACTGATCAAGAAGATTCATGGACAGAAACAGAGCCCCAGTCTGAAAATGCCTCTGGTACTCCAGAAGGTCTTGTTGAGTAAGAAGCCTCCGAAAACATTGTGGAGGAACCACCTTCAAACCTTCCAACAGAAGACCCTGTTCAAAAGATAGACTTGGGAACACCTGATAACCCACGTCCTGTATTAATAAGCAAGAATATAAAGGATGATGAGTTACCCGAGTATATCTCTTTTCTTCGTGAGTTCGTTGATTGCTTTGCATGGTCTTATGCCGAAATGCCTGGCTTAGATCCCAAAGTAGCAGTCCACAAGCTCAACTTGCAAAAAGAAATCAAGCCTATTAAACAAGGCCAAAGAAGATTCCGTCCCGACGTGATGGACAAAATTGAACAAGAAGTTCAGAAACTCAAAAACGTTGGCTTCATCCGGGAGGAACAGCATCCTGAATGGTTGGCCAACATCGTCCCCGTGACAAAGAAAAATGGGCAGATAAGGGTCTGTATTGACTACAGAGACCTGAATAGTGCATGTCCTAAAGATGAATTCCCGCTCCCCATACCAGAGGTGATGATTGACAACACCTATGGGTTCGAGCGAATGACGTTCATGGATGGGTTGTCTGGCTACAACCAGATAAAGATGCATCCTGAAGATGAAAGGCATACATCATTTTGGACACCATTCGGCGTGTATTGCTACACTGTTATGCCATTTGGTCTGAAAAATGCAGGTGCGACATATCAGATGGCTATGATGAAAATATTCCAAGATATGCAACACAAGACGGTCGAATGCTATGTTGACGACCTCGCCATCAAAAGCAAAAGAAAAGAAGACCATCTCGAAGATCTTCGAGAAGTGTTCCTCCGACTTCGCAAACACAAATTGCAGATGAATCCACTAAAGTGCTTCCTCGGGGTCTCATCGGGTAAGTTTCTCGGATTCATAGTACGGAAAGCTGGAATAGAACTTGACCTCACCAAAGTCAAGGCTATCCTGGAAATGCCATCTCCCAGAACCCTAAGAGAATTAAAAGGGCTTCAAGGAAGGCTGGCCTACATCCGACGGTTCATCCCCAATCTATCAGGGAAATGCCGTCCATTCTCTCGCCTGATGAAGAAAGGCGTGGACTTTGTCTGGGATGCTGAATGTGAAAATGCATTTCAAGACATCAAAGCATATCTCATCAAATCTCCAGTGCTGGCTGCCCCCACAACTGGAAAACAATTTTTCTTGTACACAAGAGCTCTCGACCACTCTTTGGGTGCTCTGCTCGCACAAGAAAACGACGACGGAAAAGAAGTTACTCTATATTACCTTAGCCGCATGATGGTAGGTGCAGAGCATCGCTACTCCCCAGTCGAAAAAGAATGCCTTGCAGTAATGTTCGCCGTACAAAAGCTGCGTCACTATCTGCTGTTGAACCCAGTCTACCTGATTTCGAGGATCAACCTCCTAAAGGTCCTTGTCACAAAAACAGGTTCTCTCAATGCCCGACTGGCAAAATGGTCCATCCTTCTATCACAGTTTGATATTAAGTATGTACCACAAAAAGCAATCAAAGGACAAGCTCTGGCAGACTTCCTCACAAAGCATCCATTGCCTAAAGATTCTCCACTCAGAGATGATCTCCCAGACGAATTTGTCTACAATGTGGAAACTTCCTTATCAAAAGCTTCCTGGGACATTTACTTTGACGGTGCAACCAGGACAAATGAAAAGGGAAAGCAAATATCGGGAATTGGCATCCTCTTTGTCAGTCCCGACAAATACAATATTCCACACGCCTTCTCGCTACTGGAACCATGTTCAAACAATGCAGCTGATTACCAAGCCCTGATTGTAGGATTGGAACTCGCCCTCGAATCCGGCATCACCACGCTGGAAGCTTTTGGAGACTCTCAATTGGTCGTCAACCAGATGAATAAAAAATATGAAGTCAGGAAGCCTGATTTGCTACCTTACTACAATAAGGCACAGTCGCTTCAACAAAAATTCAACATCTGCCATATCACCCACATCCTCAGAGGTGAAAACATCCGTGCAGATGCCCTGGCTGGACTCGCCGCATCCATGGCAATCCAAGAAGGGGAAAACATGCAAGTCACAGTGTGTCAAAGAAGGATTTTCCCTCCTCTCAACACACACCAAGCAGTTGCTGAATGCCACCAAGTGGTTGGAAGTCGGATGTCCATCCTCAAACCTTCGATTGGCGACTGGAGAGATCCGTTCATTGATTATATCATGTTCGGAATACTACCTGAAGATCCAAAAGAGCGGGTAAGCATCCAAAGACGAGCCCCAAACTTTCATCTGGATATACCTTCAAAAGCACTTTATAGAAAATCCTTCAACGGAGTACTCCTACGCTGCTTATCACAACAAGAGGCTGAGGAAACTCTCAAAGAAGTACATGCTGGTCTTTGTGGAGCCCATCAGGCTGGCCCTAAGCTCTAGAACCAGATAAAAAGGCTAGGTTATTATTGGCCTACCATGGTAGCTGATGCAATACAATTTGCCAAGCGCTGCCAAAAATGCCAAATTCATGGAGATTATGTCCACATGCCTCCAGAATGGCTGCATCCAACAGCAATCTCATGGCCTTTCGAAGCCTGGGGTATGGACATCATAGGTCCCATTTCTCCCCCATCAAGCAAAGGTCATCGCTTCATCTTCGCCGCTACGGATTATTTCTCCAAGTGGTCAGAAGCATTTGCGCTCAGCGAAATGAAGACTTCATCAGTCCTTCAGTTCTTGCGCACCAACATTATTTGTCACTTCGGCATACCTAAAAGATTTGTCCATGATAACGGACCACAATTCCGGGATCACAGATTCTGCAGGTTCTGCGACAAGTACAAAATCCAAAGTTGTCCTTCGACTCCATATAATCCAGCAGCGAATGGACTAGCAGAAGCCTTCAACAAGACGCTTTGCAAAATTCTCAAGAAAATGGTCTCTAGTCACAAAAGAGACTGGGGCGACAAACTACTAGAAGCTTTGTGGGCCTATCAAACCACCGTTCGAGGACCAACACATAGCACACCATTCTCTTTGGTCTATGGATGCGAAGCTGTTGTCCCTTTGGAAGTACAAATTCCTTCCTTAAGGGTATCTTTGTAAAATGATATGACGCAAGAAAGCAATGTCAAAATGAGACTCCAAGAGCTGGATAATCTCGATGAAAGACGACTCGAAGCTCTACAAAGCATTGAGTTGTACCAAGCACGCATGGCAGGATCTTTCGACAAAAAGGTCAGGTAACGCGCCTACAAAAAGGGTGACTTGGTTCTTGCAGTAAAAAGACCCATAGTCTTTGCCCACAAATCCAAAGGCAAATTCGAACCAAAATGGGAGGGACCCTTCGTCATCGACAAAGTCTTCTCCAACGGTGCATACGCTCTTCTAAACATGGAAGGAGACAGATGTATGCTACCCATCAACGGCAAGTTCTTGAAGCGGTACTACCCTTGAAGACTTCCTCAAACGGGTCAGAGCAATATCTACATGGCTAAAGCGTATTTCCAAGGTACTTGCTCATCAAACCCACCCCTTTTGAAATTTTCATCTTTATGTTGAAGTTTCCAAAAAAAAAAACCTATCTCTCAAAACAATGCTTACTTTCATCGTTTCATTGTTCAAAAGAAAAATCAAATCCAAAAATCCAAGTTTAGGAGCCTCTTCCCAGACTTGACAAAAATTTCGATCCTTGAACCCAAAATTCATGGTTTGAAACAAAAATCGGACTTAGGAATTTTCACCCTAGACCGCCTCGGCTTTTACAACCAAAATGGTTTTAAGTCAAAATTTATGACCTTCGTGTCTTTAAACAAAAATTTTGGTCTTTAGAAACCAGAAGGATGCGAACCCCATTCGATACTTCCAAAACCCAAAAATCGGAAGGATACGAACCCCATTCGATACTTCCAAAACCCAAAAATCGTAAGGAAACGAACCCCATTCGATACTTGCAAATTTCAAAAATCGTGGAGAAGCAACAAACCAACTGATATCCACAACCCAAATTTCAAAAATCATGGAGATGCAACATACCAGTTGCTATCCACAACCCAAATTTCAAATGGTTCGAGAAAACCTCAAATTTCAAAAATCGCGGAGAAACGACATCAAGTCAGTACCCGCAAAACTAAAAGTTTTGGGAAAAGCAGGGAAGCGACGCTTAGTCGATATTTGCACCCCAATTCGCGAGGAAGCGACATTCCATCGATACTCGCAAAATCTAACCCGCGAGGAAGTGACATTCCATCAATACTCGCAAAACCGAATGAGCAAGGAAGCGACATTCCATCGATACTTGCAAGACCATTGAGCGGGGAGGCGACATTTAGTCGATACCTGCATTTTGAAAACCAAAACTCGGCTATAAACGCCAAAATCCGGCTATAAATGCCAAAATTCGGCCATAAATGCCAAAAACAAAATTTTTTCGGCTATAAACGCCAAAATCAGCTTTCATGCCAATAAAACAAAACTTGGTTTTCAAAAAACTCGGCTATAAAAGCCAAAATCTGACTATAAACGCCAAAACTCGATTATAAACGCCAAATCCGGCTATAAATGCCAAAATCCGGCTATGAATGCCAAAATTCGGCTATAAATGCCAAAAACAAAATTTTTCGGCTATAAACGCCAAAATCGGCTTTCATGCCATCTCAAAATCGGCTCTCATGCCACAAACAAAATTTTTATCTCTCATGCCATCTCAAAATTCGGCTATAAATGCCAAAACAAAAAAAAATCGGCTATAAACGCCAAAATTCGGCTATAAATGCCAAAATTCGACTATAAATGCCAAGACAAACAAAACAAAATTCGGCTTCTATGCCATTCTAAAATTCGGCTTTCACGCCATCCAAAAATTTTGGCTCCCATGCCGCAAAACAAATTTTGGCTCTTACGCCACAAAATTAGGCTTTCTCGCCATCCAAATTTTGGTTTTCAAACCATCAAAAACAAGGCTTTCCGCCACAAAATTGGCTTTCATGCCCAAAACAACCCTTTGACAAAAGATTTTCACAAAATGACAACCTTTTGATCAAATCCTTAAACAAACATTCCCATCAAACTTTTGCTCAAAATTGTTTTCATCAAAAAAAAAAATGATTGTTTATACATGGAGGTACCCAAAAAAAAAGAAAAAAAGAAAAAGGAAAAACAGTTTGTTACAACTCAGGAGCTCAATCCTACATGGTCTCCAACCAAAGGTTTAACTCCTCAAGCAAACCCTTGGCCTTAACTTCCAAAGTTTTTAGGCCACGCTCCTTCAAAATGTCCCCATAAAACGCGGCCGAATGCCATGACCCATCTACAGCACGAGGAAGTTCTTCCCAGAGGACCTGCCACTGCTTATGCTCCTGAGTCTTCCTCCGGACATTACCTTCAGCTTCCTCAACCTGGCGAATGAGAGTCCCCTCCTTGTCACGAGCCTCCACAACGGCGGTCCATTTGGCAGCAGCCTCTTCCTCTAAAAGATCAAGACGTTGCCTAGCCTCATCGACCTCCTTATCAAGGCGGTCCAAGCCTTCCTTCAACCCCATGATGGATAACTCGGTAACGTTCTTCTCCCGAACGATCTGCCTCCGAGTCTTCGTGACCTCCGTCAGCTCAGCTTTGACTTTGCTGGAAGGTTTTAAGAACATCTCATCAAAGAAGTCACCATTTGGGAAACTCTTAGTCTCAGTCCATTTGTTTCCCAAGGTGATGATCTCCTCAAAAAAATCCTTAGCACTTGCAATGTCCAGACCGACTTCTTTGCTATCAGCGAGGATGTCCTGCACATGCTTTATCATGCCAAAACCAGCTTCCAAATGACCTGAAGAAAGAGTCTCAACCCATGAGCTCAAGACAGTCTTCAACACCTTCCTTGCATACTGAAGGTGCGGTGTAGATGAGGATTCGCCATGCTCTGGTGCCCGACTGCCCACGTCATGCTCCATTGGAAGAGTAATCAATAAACTCTTTCCAACAGAAAAAGCTGACTCATTGAAAGTGGAAGAAGCCCCTACTTCTGCATCAGCCGCAGGTGTCCCCTGTTCTGGCTCTGAGGAAGTCGGAGGAATCTCTCCTGCTGCTTCACAATCTGTCAAAGAAAAAAAGAAAAAGACAAAAAGGTATGAATATAATCTTGTCAAAAATATATCAAGATTATTATTGCAAGTATACATGCTTCGACGACCGGCGGAGTACTCTCTGCCTCTTTGAGCTCATTCGAAGCATCGTCAAAAGTTGCGTCCATGGATGGCTCGAAATCGTCGGAATCCTCTGGCAAGTCAGCTACATGTTAGCAAATGACCGCAAAAGAAGACAAAAAAGCAAAAGCCAAAGCAAATCATACCAGGTGAAGGTCTGGAACCACTCCAGAGTCCCTGGGCTCTTCCTCAATTGCCACGACTGGATCCGTCATCGCCTCATCGGCAGGAACCTCAGGCGTCACCAGGTCATCATCCTCTGCTAAATAAAGAAGCAGCGGATCAAAACAAAATCTTTCACAAGAAAAGGGAAGGAAGAAACAAAAGGAAAGAAAGAGGATCATACCAGCTAACTCCTCTTCTCTGCTTCTCTTCTCCGGAGGCTTGTCAGCATCCTCAGACATCTCCTCAGCAATGGTGAGAGGAACTTCAAGATCAGAAGGACTATCGTGCCGTCTCATGTTACGGCGTTGTCCTCTCCTCCTCTTGCCTCGGCGGGTCAATCTGCTCGACGATCCTGCCACACTATCAACATCAGGCCTCTCACAAGAGTCCTCCTCTTCTAGCTGCCTCAAGACCTCACCAGGAATCCCTTGTGCAGCTCCTGATCTGATGATGTCCTACCCGTTGAGAAAGCCTATCTTGTGCTTCTCTCCAGAAAGGAAGGCCAAAACTTCCTCCCGGCGGACACCATCCGATTTGCCAAGACTCTTCCCAGGAGATTGCTTAATATCGAGCTCTTTCTTGGAAAGCCCTCGGTACACCGAAACGCTCTCCACGAACCACTTCGTGAAGCCAGCAGTCTGGAAGGTGGGCAGCTCAGGATAGGAAATCATGGCGGTAGTGTCCTCTGCACTGTAAAAAACCCATGCATTTCTCCCATCCTGCAAACCTCCAAAACACTTCACCATGCTCGAAGGCGCTCCAACAACGCCTTGAGAGAAGCCAAGCTACAATGCAAAACGCGAAGGGACATACGGTTGGATGTCGACGAAAAGATGTCTGCGGTACACCATCGTACCAACCCGTATGTTGAAGAGCCACCTCTTCTCCGCGTCCGTCAAAGCATAGTGTCTTCCCGACCCTGCCCTGGTCGAATCACGGGAGACACCAAAGTCAAAAGCCTTCTTCCGCAAGCCCGGAGAAAGCTTCACTGAAGACTGTCCAATCTCGACGTCCCTAAATCGTCGGATCCTTAAACGGGCAGATAAAAGTGATTCGTGAACGGCTGTCCCTCTAGCTAAACGAATCATAAAGGGATCTTCGTCCTGTGCAACTCCCAAACGATAGAAGCTAGGACAGTGGTATACATACCACGAATAGAAGATGTGGGCAGAAAATACCCTGTTCATGGGAAGCCCAAGCCGAACCTGGAAAGCATCTGCCTGCAGTTCGGTACACAAATCGGAGTAAAGAGCAGGTACCAAAGCCAGCCGCTCTCCAAACGCCATCTGACAAGCCGGAAAAATACAATGTGGCCTGATGTGCATTCCATCTCCTCCAGCAAAAACAGCCTCACCCAGCCAGTAAGTGAGGTAAACAGCGAGATCTCTCCGCAACGCAATGTCAGGACAAATGACATCCGTGCTTGCAAAGAACTTCTTCAAATCTTCTCGCATAGCAGCGATCTTCTTCAAACTTGATGCTTTAGCCCTAACATCATCGGCCATGCCATCAGAAGAATCCCCGCTGTCAAAAAAGTTGGAGCTGCAACTCCTCCAACTGCTGCATCTAACTTTCGAGCCCTCCTTCTCCTTTAAAAAATCGTAGAAGGCGACGAGCTGAAAGTACATAAGCCTAAACTCCTCAGACTGCTCCTCAAGGACGCTGTCAATAGGCATAAACTCCTCATAGAGTTTGCCGAGGATAGGCAATCCGGTGATGGCGCTCAGCTCCTTCAAAGAAAAACCAATCTCACCATTCGTCACAATGAAGGTGTTGGTTTGTGGAAGGAATGACTCCAGCATGGCCATGAAAGCCTCATCGGAGAAAACGACGGTTTACCGAAAAGCGCGAACCGCGTCAAAAATCTCGGCCCCCCGAAGAACGGCCTCACCAATCCTCAGGGTGTGATCAGTCCATGACTCCCAGCTCGAGTCAGCACTGAAACGGCCACGAAGTCGAAAAGGCTTCACCCAATTGCTGCAGTCACCCCGAAAAACGCCAAGGCCCACCGGTCTCAAATCGATCGATGGATGATCAGAACCTTGGTAGCCACTGGCTGGCATCAACACGTCCATACGGACAGGTGGCTTCTCTGCAAAATCGGAAGGTCCACCAACAAAAACCCCGGTCTTGATCACACTGGTCCTCTTCACCCAACTCGGAGGATCTTCCCTCTTAGGGCACGTGGGAGAAAGGCTCAAGATCGAGATGGTCCGATCAAAAGACGACCGGGTAGAAATAGTTCTCTCCTCACCATCTGCTGTGTAAAAGAACTGAAGACATCTCCTTTGGTATGTCAAGTCGTCGGGGACTGCATCATCGAAGAAAAAGGAAGGCTTGAGCACAACGCTCTGATTGTCCGTAACCCAAGGACGACTGCTTACCATGATCTTATAGAACTCCTCATCTTTGAGAGCGATCAATCGCTGTCTCATCTCATCACGATTGAGGGAATCGCATTCTTCCAAGTTTTTCTCCACAAACTGGATCTTCTCCCAAGCCTGCTGAATGGCCGCATTGGAAGATCTAGCAGACCGACGAGGTGCCTCAGTAACAGGACCTTTACCTTTGTTCGTTCTAGAAGAACTACCTGCAAAAGATGGAAGAGAAAAGATCAATCAACATCGAAATGACAAAATTTTGCTACGAAAATTCTAGCAAAATTTTGACGTGGTTCCGGGGCAATTCTAAAGAAAAGGAAAAAACTCCGAAAAAGACAGGAAGCCTGAAAATGAGCTCAACATCGCTGCGAGCTCATAGTCAGTGGAGAATTCTTAAAGAAGGCTTGAACTCAACATTGCTGCGAGAACAAGCCAATCTCATCAAACTTCAGCAAAATCTGGAAAAGAGCTCAACATTGCTGCGAGCTTCAGAATCCGAAAATTGCAAAACTTCCTCAAAATCCAGCAAGACCGAGAAAGAGCTCAACATCGCTGCGAGCTCAAAATCCCAACACTTGCAAAAGATTTTCAGGTATGCATCATCATACTTCCAAATCTATTTACCAAAACTCATGCATCAAAAATATATCATTATGCATTAAATGCTAGGAAAACCTTGACCAAAGTTTGACCAATTCCAACCCAATTTGGTTAAAACCAATCAAACTTTGTCCAAGTCAAAAATCATGTTGGCTTGACCTAGAGACTCTAGCCTTCTATCTTGATGCATCAAAAAAAAAATGCATACATATTGAAATTGCATAGCCTCATTATCATAGTGAGCAAACAAGGAAAAAGAAAAAGAACGAGAGAGAGAAAAAAAAATCTCAGCACAAAAAAAAAAAAAAAAAAAAAATTTTGACCCACAGGCCGTGGCCCACTGCCACGTGGCAGTACGGACAGAAAAAAAAAAAAGAGAGAAAAGAAAGACGCTAAAAAAAAAAAGAGAAATCAGCGTGGAAAAAAAAACAAAAAAAAAAGATAGTTCACGGTTTTTAACAAAAAAAAAAAAGAAGAGAAAACCGTGAAAGGAAAAAAAAAGAGAAACAAAGAAACAAAGAAAAAAAGAGAAGCACGAAAAAAAAAAAAAACGTGCATGAAAAGAAAAGAAAAGAAAAGAAAAAAAAAAGAGAAGAAGAAAGAAAAGAAAAGAAAAAGAAGAAAAAAATGATGAAGAAGCTACTTCTACAATGGAGATTCTTGACGAGGAAGAAAACTTATTTGAAGCCATTGATGGAGAAGAAGAAGAAAAGCTTGGAGATCCTTGAAGAAGAGAAAGCACTTCTTGTCTTGGGGAGCACTCTTGAAGATTTCTTACAAAAAGAAAGTAATGGAGCGAAAGCACCAGCCCTCTTTGCTTTTATAGAAGAGAGCAAGCCAAAAGAGGAAACAAAGAGAAAGAAAGGAGGTAAGTGCTAAAATTTAGCTACTTTCCCAAAGAGAAAGATATTTTGAGAGAATCTTTCCACAAAAAGAAAACTTGAGAAATTCTCTCCAAGTAAAGATATTTTTAGATATTCTCTACACAAAAGAGATATTTTTAGATATTCTTTACAAATAAGACACTATATGAGATCTAGGCCATCTCCAAGGCCTAAGGTCCCACGGGTTAGCCCATATGAGCCAGGTTTGACCACCTAGGCACTAAAGTTGGCTTTTAGTCAAAGTATTCCTCTTACCAAGAGCAAAAAAAGAAAAGAGCAAAAAAGGTCCCATGCCTCTTTTGAGTTGATGGGACCATTCAGAAGAAAAAAAAAAAAAAGTCCCATGAGTTTCCAAAAACCAAACCATCCAACCTCATGAACCAAATTGAGTCAAAATCTTGAAATTGACATTTCACAAAACCAAAATCCGGTCCCCTAGCTAGCCACATACAACTTGTTAGGTCACAAGACCAAAACCAAAATCAAAATCCAAAACCAACAAACCAAATCTGACCCCCCAACCTGCCACATACAGCTTGTTGGGTCACAAGGTCAAAATCAAAATCAAACCCCGACCCCCTAACCTGCCACATACAGCTTGTTAGGTCACAAGGTCAAAAACCAAAATCCAAAGCCCAAAATCCAAATACCCCATGTCATTTTCAAAACTTTGCCTTGAGATGGTACGTGATCCCTCTCACTGCCATAAAATTCCCCCGGAAACTCAGAAGGCTATTAAAAAAAAAAATAAAAATTTTTTGCTCAAGACTCTTGGTCAAGTTGGAATCTTTCCTCCAAGTTTCTCTTCGAGGCACATCGACTCCAAAAAGCTACTCGTCGCTGTACCTCGAGGGGGCATTTGTTGACACCAAAAAAGTCAATATGTCTCCTCAACATCGAGAAGCCTCCTGAAGCTGCATCCTGCTAAAAATAGGCAAGGCTACTTCAAGCATCAGATTTTGTATGAATCAGACAGAAACCGAGAGATCCTTCAAGACAGCTAAAAGAGGGGTACACCTAAGGTTTCGGGTCATTCCGACATCGTTTGGCCCAACTTCACCGCTCCGACAGCTAAACAAGCGCTCCCGGCGGCAACATCATCAAAGACACCAAAACTTTGATCAAAGCCTACGGATGACTCCAGAATGTCTCCAAAGGGCTCCATGCCAAATTTCAAGTCAAACCGACAACGTTTGACCCTCCATCAATGCTCGAGTAGCAAAATCAAGCCTCTCGGCGGCGGCAACCACCGAAGCCATCACTCATCAACCAAAATACATGAGTGGCTTCAACATGCTTCCAAAAGGTTGCACGCCAAATTTCAGGTCATTCCGACAACGTTTGACCAGGTTTCGATGGTCCGAGAGAAAATTAAGCCTACCGGCGGCGGAGCAACCCGGGACCATGACATCCAAAACAGAGCCCATGGAACGTCTCAAAATGACTCCAATAGGCTCCCCGTCAAATTTCAGGTCAATCGGACATCGTTTGACCACATATCAAACCTCGGCATTTTCCCCGCAGCAAAATCAAGTGAAGCATCGATGGGACCCCAAACGGCTTCAAAAGTCAAATAAAAGCCCATGGTTGGTCCTATCCACTGCTTAAGAAGCTTCACCTCAATTTTCAGGTCATTCCGACATCGTTTGACCTAGTTTCGACGCTTGACGGAAAATCGGCTACAAAGTCTTCGGCTATCCCGAAAAATAGGAAACTTTGTGCTCTGATTTCGCGAGGGTTCTCGTCAAGATTTCTCCAAGAAAATCAAGTCAATAATTGAGGAAAAATGTCGAGAAAAATGCAGAAGAAAAAAGGAACGAAAAAGACCAAAAAAGGGCCAAAAACGACGCTCGGTGACCAAACGGGCCGAAGCCCTATGGTCGCCCGGCGACCCTGGAAATCCGGGTCGCCGGATTTTGCACCAAAGTGTCCGTTTTCGATGGTTTTCGCGTTTCGGGTATTCCGGCCTCTGTGATTTTCGGAAAATGTAATGTTTGATGCTTGAAAACGACTGATCTTCGTCGACATCTCGGATCCGCCGTCAAAAGCATAAAATCATCACCGATCGCCTCAAGATCGCCAACCGGCTAACCAAGAAAGTGTACTTTCTGTCCGACCGATCGTGAAATCGACAAGACAGACGTCACTGGCCCACCAACATCAATCAATGTCTGAAATTGCATCGCAATCCGACATCAAATAATGCGTGGATCCACCCGTGATGATCGTAAGAAGAATCTCAAAAGGCGCAGCACGGCCCACGACTCTTCACATGCCTTGGCAACCACTTAATGTCGTTAATTGACCCATTAAAGCAGTCATTAACTAATTATTTTGGACGGCCCAATCAGAACCAAGCATTTGGGAGTTACAAATCCAAGCAATCATGGCATTAAACCCATGAAACTCCCATCATCATGAAGCATAAAGGTGATTAAATGCCCACTACCTTCATCGGCCAATCACAAGCCTTGAAAAAGGAGTTACAAAATCGATTTGTAACTCCTCATCAATTCTTTCATCATGGCCATCAATGCCAATAAACACCTCATGGCTATCAAAAGCCTATAAAAGGAGGTCCATTCCAAGAAGAAAAGCATGATGAAAAGAGATCCCAAGTGCAAGCTCTGAAAAACCAGAAAATCCAAGAGAGAGACGAAGTCCTGCTACTTTGCTCCCGGAAGCACCACAAGGTGATCAACGTCCCTTGGGGGGCCACCCCCCCCCCCCCCCCCCCCCCCCAAGGTCTCCTCCTTCTCCAACATGGCCTAAACGTGGCTTTTCAGCCCGTTTACTCGGCTTTTCATTGGATATAGGACCTTCTATTGGTCCTTGTCCTTTAAAAAACTGAGGTTAGGAGCCAAGCCAAAGAATTAAAGCATCACATGTTCTCATTTGAAGGACGATGGCGAAGCCCATACATGACTTGCGACCGTCGATCTCAACGTGTCCCCACAATCTCCTGAGAAGTTAGATCCATTTTCTTCCTTTTCTATTGTAGTTTGTATTTCTTAAAGAGACAAAAAGAAATCACAATTCTTGTCTTTCATATTTGATGAGTTTTGTAAAAACGCCTTTCACGGCAAAAACGCCTTTCACGGCAAACAAACAAAAACGCCTCTTACGGCATTCTAAATACTTGTCTCTTTTCTTAATATTTATGCAATTTGAAAAGTTAGAAAAAAGGATTGATTTCCTTTCCACTTGTGAAGGTGAATCTCCGGATTATAACTATTCCAAATTCCAAGTAGAAAGTAAATCTGGCATACCCGTACAAAAATGTTGATGCCCGAGATCTTCCCTCCTCCGCCGAGACCTAGGTCAGCCCCCGGGGTGCGGAGGGAGAGGACGGAAGATTCCCCCTTTTTTTTCGGGTCCATCAATCCTACGTCTGCTTCCTTTGTTATTCCGGCAATTTCGCCAGACGAAAAAACAATCTTCTTCCACAGATCAGGAGCATCTCCACCCAATCCTCTGCTTGGACTTTTCCAAGACGAAGGTATGCCTCAGCTATCCTTGTATAGTCTGATGGCACAAGCTATTATGGAGAAAATGGGCTACGACGCTCAGAATCCGATTGGTTTGGGAGGTGGCCGTGGTATCTTCACACCATTGGAACCTACCCTGACCAAAAGTCAACCGGAAGATTGGAAACTCCACCCTCATAAAGGCAAGTCTTCATATGGGTTGGGGTATGATCCTACCACTCCCATGTGACAATTGATACAAAGGCTGCAAAGTCGTTTCCCTGACCAAGCCTCAACATCTCATGTCCATGAAGACATTGATCTCCTTGGATATCTTTTTGAGGAGTCACCCGTTAAGGATCCAAGAAGCTCCTCCAGTTGGTATAATTTCTCTGACAATGAAGAGGAATTGTCCGATGATACAGACGCGCAGTTTTCTGACCCAGAAGGACCATCGTCTCCAAAAGAAATACCCCACTTCAACCTAGTTCCAACTGGTGATTGGGACCATCTCATTGCAAGTCTTGAGAAGAGTACTGATTAAGAAGACCCATGGACTAAAGTAGAGCCTCAGTCTGTAAATACCTTCGGAACATCAAGAGGTCTTGTTGAGTTGGAAGCCTCCGAAAATATTGTGGAGGAGCCACCTTCAGACCTTTCGACAGAAGATCTTGTTCAAAAGATAGACTTAGGAACACCTGATAACCCACGTCCTGTATTCATAAGCAAGAATATAAAGGATGATGAGTTACCCGAGTATATCTCTTTTCTCCTTGAGTTCGTTGATTGTTTTGCATGGTCTTACGCTGAAATGCCCAGCTTAGATCCCAAAATAGCAATCCCCAAACCCAACTTGCAAAAAGAAATCAAGCTTGTCAAACAAGGCCAAAGAAGATTCTGTCCTGACGTGATGGACAAAATTGAACAAGAAGTTCAGAAACTCAAAAACGTTGGCTTCATCCGCGAAGAACAGCATCCTGAATGGTTGGCCAACATCGTCCCCATGACAAAGAAAAATGGGTAGATAAGGGTCTGTATCGACTACAGGGACCTGAATAATGCATGCCCTAAAGATGAATTCCCGCTCCCCATACCAGAGGTAATGATTGACAACACCTGTTGGTTCGAGCGAATGACATTCATGGATGGATTCTCTGGCTACAATCAGATAAAGATGCATCTTGAAAATAAAAAAACATACATCATTTCGGACTCCATTTGGCGTGTATTGTTACACTGTTATGCCATTTGGTCTAAAAAATGCAGGTGCAACATATCAGAGGGCTATGATGAAAATATTCCAAGATATGCGGCACAAGACGGTCGAATGCTATATTGACGACCTCGCCATCAAAAGCAGAAGAAAAGAAGACCATCTCGACGATCTTCGAGAAGTCTTCCTCCGACTTCGCAAACACAAATTGCGGATGAATCCACTAAAATGCTTCTTCGGTGTCTCATCGGGTAAGTTTCTCGGATTCATAGTGCAGAAAGCTGGAATAGAACTTGACCCCACCAAAGTCAAGGCTATCCTAGAAATGCCATCTCCAAGGACCCTAAGAGAATTAAAAGGGCTTCAAGGAAGATTGGCATACATCTGACGGTTCATCTCCAATCTGTCAAGGAAGTGCCGTCCATTCTCTCGCTTGATGAAGAAAGGTGTGGACTTTGTCTGGGATGCTGAATGTGAAACTACATTTCAAGACATCAAAACATACCTCACCAAACCTCCAGTGTTGGCTACCCCCACAGCTGGAAAACCATTCATCTTGTACACAAGAGCCCTCGACCACTCTTTGGGTGCTCTACTCGCACAAGAAAACGACGACGAAAAAGAGGCTGCTCTATATTACCTTAGTCTCATGTTGGTAGGTGCAGAGCATCGGTACTCCCCAGTCGAAAAAAATGCCTTGCAGTGATGTTTGCCGTAAAAAAAGCTGCGTCACTACCTGCTGTCCAACACAGTCTTTCTAGTTTCGAGGATCAACCTCTTAAAGGTCCTTGTCACAAAAGCAAGTTTTCTCAATGCCCGACTGGCGAAATGGTCCATCCTTTTATCACAATTTGATATTAGGTATGTACCACAAAAAACAATCAAAGGCCAAGCTCTACCAGACTTTCTCGCTGAGCATCCATTGCCTAAAGATTCTCCACTTAGGGATGATCTCCCAGACGAATTTGTCTACAACGTGGAAACTTCCTTATCAAATGCCTCCTAGGACATGTACTTTGACGGCGCAACCAGGACAAATGAAAAAGGAAAGTAGATATCAGGAGTTGGCATCCTCTTTGTCAGCCCCGACAAATACATGATTCCACACGCTTTCTCGCTACTAGAACCATGTTCAAACAGTGCAGCTGAGTACCAAGCCCTGATTATAGGATTGGAACTCGCCCTTGAATCCGACATCACCATGCTGGAAGCTTTTGGGGACTCTCAACTGATCGTCAACCAGATGAATCAGAAATTTGAAGTCAGGAAGCCCAATTTGCTACCTTACTACAGCAAGGCGCAATCGCTTCGACAAAAATTCAACATCTGCCACATCACCCACATCCTTAGAGGTGAAAACATCCACGTAGATGCCTTGGCCAGACTCGCCACATCTATGGCAATCCAAGAAGGAGAAAACATGCAAATTACAGTGTGTCAAAGAAGGATTCTCCCTACTCTTAACACACACCAAGCAGTTGATGAATGCCACCAAGTGGTTGGAAGTCGGATGTCTATCCTCAAAACTTCGATTGGTGACTGGAGGGATCCGTTCATTGATTACATCATGTTCGGAATCCTACCTGAAGATTCAAAAGAGCGGGTAAGCATTCAAAGACGTGCCCCAAACTTTCATTTGGATATTCCTTCAAAAGCACTTTATAGAAAATCCTTCAACGAAGTACTTCTACGCTGCTTGTCATAACAAGAAACTGAGGAAACTCTCAAAGACGTACATGCTGGTCTTTGTGGAGCCCATCAGGCTGGTCCTAAGCTCTACGATCAGATAAAAAGGCTAGGTTACTATCGGCCTACCATGGTAGTTGACGCAATGCGATTTGCTAAGCGCTACCAACAATGCCAAATTCATGGAGATTATGTCCATATGCCTCCGGAATGGCTACATCCTACAGCAATCTCATGGCCTTTCGAAGCTTGGGGTATGGACATCATAGGTCCTATCTCTCCCCCATCAAGCAAAGGTCATCGCTTCATCTTCGCCGCTACGGATTATTTCTCTAAGTGGTCAGAAGCATTTACGCTCAGCGAAATGAAGACCTCATCAGTCCTTCAATTCTTGCACACCAACATCATTTGTCGCTTCGACATACCTAAAAGATTCGTCCATGATAACTGTCGCGACCCCGGACCGGGTTTGGGGACCAATCCCGGATCGGGACTAATTGTGAAGTAAATAAGAAAAGATATGTTTGATGCCCAAGTGTACACGGGTTAATAAAAGAACACACATTACCCGTACACGTGATTTCCCACAGGTGTCCGCGGTGAGGATTTTCCAACACATATAACCATATTGTATAATTGCGGAAGCGTATGGCAAATCAAGCATGTATTTCATTTCCAAAATGACAAGACTGATTACATTTGAATAACAAGTATCAGAATGAGCAATGTTCTATAGCGTAAACCCAAAATACTGTCAAAGTTAGAACATATATCATTTAATTACAGTTCCCAAAAATAGAGGCCAACAAAGGCCAATATAGACAAAACAATATCCACCAAAAATATAAATCCAACCACCCCCAAAATGTTTCGCATCTCGACAACCCGATGTTTACATAACATCGTCAGCACGCCACTCAACTAGCGGTTGCGGTTCTCCGACCGCCTTGGATTATTTCTCTAAGTGGTCAGAAGCATTTGCGCTCAGCGAAATGAAGACCTCATCAGTCCTTCAATTCTTGCGCACCAACATCATTTGTCGCTTCGGCATACCTAAAAGATTCGTCCATGATAACTGTCGCGACCCCGGACCGGGTTTGGGGACCAATCCGGGATCGGGACTAATTGTTAAGTAAATAAGAAAAGGTATGTTTGATGCCCAAGCGTACAAGGGTTAATAAAAGAACACACATTACCCATGCACATGATTTCCCACAGGTGTCCGCGGTGAGGATTTTCCAACACACATAACCATATTGTATAATTGCAGAAGCGTATGGCAAATCAAGCATGTATTTCATTTCCAAAATGACAAGACTGATTACATTTGAATAAAAAGTATCAGAATGAGCAATGTTCTATAGCGTAAACCCAAAATACTATCAAAGTTAGAACATATATCATTTAATTACAGTTCCCAAAAATAGAGGCCAACAAAGGCCAATATAGACAAAACAATATCCACCAAAAATATAAATCCAACCACCCCCAAAATGTTTCGCATCTCGACAACCCGATATTTACATAACATCGTCAGCACGCCACTCAACTAGCGGTTGCGGTTCTCCGACCGCCTTGGATTATTTCTCTAAGTGGTTAGAAGCATTTGCGCTCAGCGAAATGAAGACCTCATCAGTCCTTCAATTCTTGCACACAAACATCATTTGTCGCTTCGGCATACCTAAAAGATTCGTCCATGATAACTGTCGCGACCCCGGACCGAGTTTGGGGACCAATCCGGGATCGGGACTAATTGTGAAGTAAATAAGAAAAGATATGTTTGATGCCCAAGTGTACACGGGTTAATAAAAGAACACACATTACCCGTACACGTGATTTCCCACAGGTGTCCGCGGTGAGGATTTTCCAACACATATAACCATATTGTATAATTGTGGAAGCGTATGGCAAATCAAGCATGTATTTCATTTCCAAAATGACAAGACTGATTACATTTGAATAACAAGTATCAGAATGAGCAATGTTCTATAGCGTAAACCCAAAATACTGTCAAAGTTAGAACATATATCATTTAATTACAGTTCCCAAAAATAGAGGCCAACAAAGGCCAATATAGACAAAACAATATCCACCAAAAATATAAATCCAACCACCCCCAAAATGTTTCGCATCTCGACAACCCGATGTTTACATAACATCATCAGCACGCCACTCAACTAGCGGTTGCGGTTCTCCGACCGCCTTGGATTATTTCTCTAAGTGGTCAGAAGCATTTGCGCTCAGCGAAATGAAGACCTCATCAGTCCTTCAATTCTTGCGCACCAACATCATTTGTCGCTTCGGCATACCTAAAAGATTCGTCCATGATAACTGTCACGACCCCGGACCGGGTTTGGGGACCAATCCGGGATCGGGACTAATTGTGAAGTAAATAAGAGAAGGTATGTTTGATGCCCAAGCGTACACGGGTTAATAAAAGAACACACATTACCCATGCACGTGATTTCCCACAGGTGTCCGCGGTGAGGATTTTCCAACACACATAACCATATTGTATAATTGCGGAAGCGTATGGCAAATCAAGCATGTATTTCATTTCCAAAATGACAAGACTGATTACATTTGAATAACAAGTATCAGAATGAGCAATGTTCTATAGCGTAAACCCAAAATACTGTCAAAGTTAGAACATATATCATTTAATTACAGTTCCCAAAAATAGAGGCCAACAAAGGCCAATATAGACAAAACAATATGCACCAAAAATATAAATCCAACCACCCCCAAAATGTTTCGCATCTCGACAACCCGATGTTTACATAACATCATCAGCACGCCACTCAACTAGCGGTTGCGGTTCTCCGACCGCCTTGGATTATTTCTCTAAGTGGTCAGAAGCATTTGCGCTCAGCGAAATGAAGACCTCATTAGTCCTTCAATTCTTGCGCACCAACATCATTTGTCGCTTCGGCATACCTAAAAGATTCGTCCATGATAACTGTCGCGACCCCGGACCGGGTTTGGGGACCAATCCGGGATCGGGACTAATTGTGAAGTAAATAAGAAAATGTATGTTTGATGCCCAAGCGTACACGGGTTAATAAAAGAACACACATTACCCATGCACGTGATTTCCCACAGGTGTCCGCGGTAAGGATTTTCCAACACACATAACCATATTGTATAATTGCGGAAGCTTATGGCAAATCAAGCATGTATTTCATTTCCAAAATGACAAGACTGATTACATTTGAATAACAAGTATCAGAATGAGCAATGTTCTATAGCGTAAACCCAAAATACTGTCAAAGTAAGAACATATATCATTTAATTACAGTTCCCAAAAATAGAGGCCAACAAAGGCCAATATAGACAAAACAATATCCACCAAAAATATAAATCCAACCACCCCCAAAATGTTTCGCATCTCGACAACCCGATGTTTACATAACATCATCAGCACGCCACTCAACTAGCGGTTGCGATTCTCCGACCGCCTCCTCTGGCTCCTCCTCGGGGAAACCAACAACGGGACCTGAGTACCAAAGCAATGGGTCAGACACGACGGTCTGGCAGGTGGTGAAAAGATATAAACATTTAATAATAAAAACCTTTACCTTGGAAAACATGTAAACCTGTTTAAACAATGACTTTCAAGAAGTAAACGAATCATTTCGTTAAAAACACATATGCAGTAATAAAACGTGTAAGGTAACCAAGGAAATCGGGAAACAATCAAGATGGCATCCACAAGAAGCTAAATCCTCTATCACCGAAGTGACGAGAGTATCGGGTGTTGACCTCAGTCACCGAAGTGAGAAGGTGCAACCAATTTACATATACATATACAACAATACGGGAGGGACCACGTAGCAAACTGGGTGTCGGGAATCACGGTAGCGAACCAGATATCGGGAACCACGGGAGAGAGCCGGGTATCGGGACAGGACCACGGTTAATAAACCGGGTATCGGGATCCATGCTGCAGCTGGCGGGACGGGAAGAGATTTCCAAGTCGGTAGATCAGACCGACAAGGTCATCCAAGCTTAGTCGTGCCGACTCATAAGTCAAATCACATAAATCGAGACATGTATAAACCAAATCCAGTGCAAGACTATAGCGGGCAATACGGGGTGCTCAAGAGTACATCTATCATATCATGTCTAGCATGCATCTCGGGACTAATAAAAGGGTGCAAGTATAAATCAAATGCTTTCGGAATTGATAACTCATAACTCATACCTTTCTGGAATAAACAGTTGAAATAGACTTTCAAAATACCGGAGTTTAAAACTAATTCAAGGTGAATGGGAATTTCAAAGTAAATAGGGATCCCGAATGCCTATTTAGTAAGAAACTTGGTACTCATTGAATTTGAAGACATTCCGGTTCATTATGCACTTTGAGATCTCCCAAAACTTCAACGAATTCCCTGTGATTATGGTTTCTTCCTCAGATGGATTTCAAACAATAGTTATAAGTACTCTCTTCACAATAGGGATGCCAACTAACCTCTCTCAATACTTAAGACCTTTCATTCTTTGCTTTCAAACAATCCCCGGAAAACTGTACACATCGCTCAAGCGGACATGGAGTTCGCTCGAGCGACGTGCTCTCTAGCATGGCATTCTGGGAAGGTTCGCTCGAGCGGACCAATGGTTGCTCGAGCGGACCTGCCCAGTCCAGGATGGCACGAGCGAACAATTCGTGCGCTCGAGCCAACCATTCTCTGGAATGAGCTCTGAGAGGATTCGCTCAAGCGATAAAAGGTCCGCTCGAGTGAAATGTCCACTGGAATGGTTCGAAACCCTTTCTGGACACTTCGCTCGAGCGACCTTCCAGTTCGCTCGAGCGAACTGTCTAGAAACTGATTCCGAGACAGCTCTATTCCTCATCCTTTCCACTTCCTAATACACCTTTGAGCTCCATTCCTTCCATCAAATTTGGGACCTCCAAACCTCTTTCATTCCCATCAAACTCCTCACATCATACATAAAAAAAATCCATCCCTTCATCTCCATTCTTTTCCACATTCTATCAAAAGTGAAAGAGAAGAAACCACATTCACAAGAACTCCTTTAAGCAAAACTAGACATAAAGATGGGAAGATACAAATCACCTTTCTATGAACAATAAATGAGTCAACTAACTTCTTTCCAATGGCATTTAAAATCTCATTGAATGCAAGTAAAGCAAGGCATTGATGAAGCAATAAATCAACATATTTATTATGGAAATCATTGAAAACTAAAACAATCCATTCACTCCACTTGCCTCAAGGTCTCTAATCAAGGGAATCAAGCTTCTAATCACTTCTCCAAGTCAAGAACACAATCTACACAAAACCCCCAAAAATGCAAACCCTAAAATGGGTCAAACAAAGAAGGAAGATGAAGAACTATTCAATAATGAAAATAGAGCTCCTCTAATACTAGAAGAACACAAATCTAAGAGATTAGGGAGGGAGCTTACTTGTAGGTTCTCCAAATAAACAAGGTGAGTTCAAAGAGGGTCTTGAAATGAGTAGATTCTTCCACCAATGTTATTAAATTGAAGCTCTAAGTGAGGGGAAGAAGAAGATGACTTCCATTAGTGCTATTGGTGCAAGCTTGGAGGAGCTTTGGTGGTGGATGAGCAAGAGGAAGAAAAAGAAGAGGAAAAAGCCCTAGCGTTTGTGTTTGTGCTGGAAAAAGAGAAGAAGAAGAAGATGGGTTCTATATAAAGCAAATGGGAGTGGGCTCCACCAATGGGAATCTCTAAGGGCTAAAATCATTAATTTCGGGACCTCGAACGAAATCGACGAAGAAGGAAGAAATGATCACTGAAATATCTAGTTTCCAAAAAGTATATGTTTCGCGGGTTTCAGGGATATCAAGTTTTGGGTACAGATTTCCTGTAAAAAGACTGTTTTGCCCTCAATGTAAGAAAATTGGGTTTCGGGGTTCCGGACGGGTACGGGATCAACATGAAAGTTGTAGGGATTATCGGGACGAGTGAAACGGGATAAAAACAAGAATTATAGAAATTTCAAGAATCCCCTAAGTAACGCAAAACTAGCAAAAAGGAACCCCCAAAAGGTCCCACTAACACAAGACACTTAAAATCCCCAAAAGCCATAACGAGAATTATACTAATCCAACTTAGTAAATTCTATCAAACACGTTTAGCACTAACACGCGACTCAATTAGCGCTAATCGGGGTCACTCGGATCGGGGTCTTACAATAACGGACCACAATTCCGGGATCACAGATTCTACAGGTTCTGCGACAAGTACAAAATCCAAAGTTGTCCTTCAACTCCATATAATCCTGCAGCGAACAGACTAGTAGAAGCCTTCAACAAGAAACTCTGCAAAATTCTCAAGAAAATGGTCTCTAGTAACAAAAGAGATTGGGGCGACAAACTACCGAAGCTTTGTGGGCCTATCAAACCACCGTTCGAGGACCAACCCATAGCACACCAGTCTCCTTGGTCTATGGATGCGAAGCTGTTGTCCCTTTGGAAGTACAAATTCCTTCCTTAAGGGTATCTCTGCAAAATGACATGACGCAAGAAAGCAACGTCAAATTGAGATTCCAAGAGTTGGATAATTTCGACGAGAGACGGCTCGAAGCTCTACAAAGCATTAAATTATACCAAGCACACATGACAGGATCTTTCGACAAAAAGGTCAGGCATTGCGCCTACAAAAAGGGCGACTTGGTTCTTGCAGTAAAAAGACCTATAGTCTTTGCCCACAATTCCAAAGGCAAATTTGAATCAAAATGGGAGGGACCTTTCATCATCGATAAAGTCTTCTCCAACGGTGCATACGCTCTTCTAAACATGGAAGGAGACAGATGTATGCTTCCCATCAACGACAAATTCTTGAAGCGGTACTACCCTTGAAGATTCCAACGGGTTAGAGCAATGCCAATACGGCCAAAGCCTATTTCCATGTACTTACTTGTCAAACCCACCCCTTTTGAAATTTTCATATTTACGTTGAAATTATATATAAAAAAAAAAAAACCTTTTCAAAACAATGCTTACTTTCATTGTTTCATCGTTAAAAAAAAAAGAAATCAAAACCAAAAACCAAGTTTAGGAGCCTCTTCCCAGACTTGACCAAAATTTTCGATCCTTGAAACCAAAATTCATGGTTTGAAACAAAAATCAGGACTCAGGAATTTCCACCCTAGTCCGCCTCGGCTTTTACAACCAAAAATGGTTTTAAGTCAAAAGTTACGACCCTTGCGTCTTTAAACAAAAAATGGTTTCTAGAAACCGCGGAAGAATGCAAACCCCATTCGATACTTCCAAAACCCAAAAATCGGAAAGATACGAACCCCATTCGACAAAACCCAAAAATCAGGAGGATGCAAACCCCATTCGATACTTCGAAAACCCAAAAATTGGAAGCAAGCGAACCACATTCGATACTTGCAAAACCTCAAATTTCAAAAATCATGGAGATACAACATTCCAGTTGATATCCACAACCCAAATTTCAAATGGTTCGAGAAAACCTCAAATTTCAAAAATCGTGGAGACGTAACATTCCAGTTGATATCCACAACCCAAATCTCAAATGGTTCGAGAAAACCTCAAATTTCAAAAATCGTGGAGACGCAACATTCCAGTTGATATCCACAACCCAAATCTCAAATGGTTCGAAAAAACCTCAAATTTAAAAAATCATGGGGAAGCGACATTCAGTCGATACCCATAAAACCAAAATTTTTGAAAAAAGCAGGGAAGCGACGCTTAGTCGATACTTGCACCCTAATCCAGCGAGGAAGCAACATTCCATCGATACTCGCAAACCCAGTCCGCGAGGAAGCGACATTCCATCGATACTCGCAAACCGAATGAGCAAGGAAGCGACAGTCCATCATACTTGCAAAACCATTCAGCGGGGAGGTGACATTTGGTCGATACCTGCATTTTGAAAACCAAATCCAGCTATAAACGCCAAAACTCGGCTATAAACGCAAAAATCTGGCTATAAACTCCAAAATTCGGCTATAAACGCCAAAATCGGCTATCAATGCCAAAAAAAAAATAAATAAAAAATTTTGGCTTTCATGCCAACAAAACAAAACTTGGTTTTCAAAAAAATCTGGCTCTCATGCCAAAAACAACAAAAACAACTTTGGCTCTCATGCCATCCCAAAAATCTAGCTCTCATGCCAATTCAAAATTTCGGTTTTTATGCCATCTCAAAATTTCGGCTCTCATGCCAATTCAAAATTTCGGCTTTTATGCCATCTCAAAATTTCGGCTCTCATGCCAATTCAAAATTTTCGGCTTTCATGCTATCTTAAAAAAAAAAAAAACTTTGGCTTCCATGCCACAAACAAACAAAACCTGGCTTTCACGCCATCTTAAAATTTCGGCTCCCATGCCATAAACAAATTTGGCTTCCATGCCACAAAACAAAATTTGGTTTCTATGCCATTCCAAAATTCGGCTTTCATGCCATCTTAAAAATTTTGGCTTTAATGCCATTTCAAATTTTGGCTTCCATGCCGTAAACAAATTTTGGCTCTTACGCCACAAAATTCGGCTTCCATGCCATTCCAAAATTCGGTTTTGAAGCCATAAAAAACCAGGCTTTCGCCAACAAAATTGGCTTTCATGCCCAAAACAACCCTTTGACAAAAGAATTTCACAAAATGACAACCTTTTGATCAAATTCAGCTCTTGCTTAAATTTGTTTTCATCAAAAAATGGTTTAAGTAAAAGGAGGGAATACAAAAATTATAGTACCAAAAATGTTTATACATGGAGGTACCAAAAAACAAAGAAGAAAAGGAGTTTTGTTACAACTCAGGAGCTCAATCCAACATGATCTTCAACCAAAGATTCAACTCCTCAAGCAGACCCTTGGCCTTAGCTTCCAAAGTTTTCAGGCCACGCTTCTTCGAAACATTCCCATAAAATGCGGCCGAACGCCGCGACCCATCGGCAGCACGAGGGAGTTCTTCCTAGAGAACCCGCCACTGCTCATATTCCTGAGTCTTCCTCCGGAACTTACTCTCAACCTCCTTAACCTGGCGAATGAGAGTCCCCTCCTTGTCACGAGCTTCCACAATGGCGGTCCATTTGGCAGCAGCTTCTTCCTCTAAAAGCTCAAGACGCTACTAAGCCTCGACAACCTCCATATCAAGGTGGTTCAGGTCTTGTTTTAGCCTCATGATGGCCAACTCGGTAACGTTCCTTTCCCGAACGAACTACTTCCGAGTTTGTGAGATCTCAGTCAGCTCAGCTTTGACTTTGTTGGAAGGCTTCACAAACATCTCATTAAAGAAATCACCATCTTCCAAGTGACCTGAAGAAAGAGTCTCGACCCATGAGCTCAAAAAACTCTTCAACACCTTCTTTGCGTACTGAAGGTGCGGCCCAGATGACAATTCGCCCTGCTCCGGCGCCCGACTATCCATCTCATGCCCCATTGGAGGAGTAATCAATAAACTCTTTCCAATCAAAGAAGCTGACTCGTTAATAATGGAAGAAGCCCCTACTTCGGGACCGGCTATAGGTATCCGCTGTTCTGGCCCTGAGGAAGAAGGAGGAACCTCTCCTGTTGCTTCACAATCTGTCAATGAAAAGACAAAGAGGTATGAATATGATCTTGTCAAAAAATATATATATCAAGATTATTATTAAAAAATACCTTCTTCGACGATCAGAGGAATACTTTCTGCCTCTCTAAGCTCATCCGAAGCATCGTCAAAGGTTGCATCCATGGATGGTTCGAAGTCGTCGGAATCTTCTGGCAAGTCAGCTAACAAGGAAACAAAGCAACATGTTAGCAAATGGCAGCACAAAAAAAAAAAAGAAAAAAGAAAAGAAAAGAAAAGCCAAAGAAATCATACCAGGTGAAGGTTCTGAAACCACTCCTGTTGACACAAAAAAAATATCAATATGTCTCCTCAACATAAGAAGCCTCGTGAAGCTGCATCCTGCTAAAAACACGCAAGGCTACTTCAAGCATCAGATTTTGTCAGAATCAGACAGAAACTGAGAGATCCTTCAAGACAGCTAAAAGAGGGGTACACCTGAGGTTTCGGGCCATTCCGACAGCGTTTGGCCTAACTTCACTGCTCCGACAGCTAAACAAGCGCTCCCGGCGGCGACATCATCAAAGACTCCAAAACTTTGATCAGAGCCTACGGATGACTCCAGAATGTCTCCAAAGGGCTCCATGCCAAATTTCAAGTCAAACCGACAACGTTTGACCCTCCATCAATGCTCGAGCAGCAAAATCAAGCCTCATGGCGGCGGGAACCACCGAAGCCATCACTCATCAAACAAAATACATGAGTGGATTCAACATGCTTCCAAAAGGATGCACGTCGAATTTCAGGTCATTCCGACAACGTTTGACCAGGTTTCGATGCTCCGAGAGAAAATCAAGCCTACCGGCAGCGGAGCAACCCGGGACCATGACATCCAAAACGGAGCCCATGGAACGTCTCAAAATGACTCCAATAGGCTCCCCGTCAAATTTCAGGACAATTGGACATCGTTTGACCACATATCAAAGCTCGGCATTTTCCTCGCAGCAAAATCAAATGAAGCATCGATGGGACCCCAAACAGCTTCAAAACTCAAATAAAAGCCCATGGTTGGTCCTATCCACTGCTCAAGAAGCTTCACCTCAATTTTCAGGTCATTCCGACATCGTTTGACCTAGTTTCGACTCTTGACGGAAAATCGGCTACAAAGTCTTCGGCTTTCCCGAAAAATGGGAAACTTTGTGCTCAGATTTCGTGCGGGTTCTCGTCAAGTTTTCTCCAAGAAAATGAAGTCAATAATTGAGGAAAATTGTCAAGAAAAATACAGAAGGAAAAAGGAACGAAAAAGATGGAAAATCGGCCGAAAACGAAGCTCGGCGGCCAAAGGGCAAAAAACCCTAAGGTCGCCGGCGACCCTGCAAATCCGGGTCGCCGGATTTTGAACCAAATCATCCGTTTTCCAATTCTTTTCGTGTTTCGGGTGTTCCGGCCTCTGTGATTTTTCGAAAATGCAATGTTTGATGCTTGAAAACGACTGATCTTCGTCGACATCTCGGATCCGCCGTCAAAAGCATGAAATCATCACCGATCGCCTCAAGATCGCCAACCGGCTGACCAAGAAAGTGCACTTTCTGTCCGGCCGATCGTGAAATCAACAAGACAGATGTCACCGGCCCGCCAACATAAGTCAATGTCTGAAATTGCACTGCAATCCGACATCAAACAATGTGTGGATCCACCTGTGATGATCGCAAGAAGAATCTCAAAAGGCGCAGCGCGGCCCGCGACTCTTCACATGCCTGGGCGACCACTTAATGACTTTAATTGACCCGTTTATGACAACTTAATGCGGTCATTAACTCATTACTTTGGACGGCCCAATTAGATTCAAGCATTTGGGAGTTACAAATCCAAGTAATCATGTCATTAAACCCATGAAACTCCCATCATCATGAAGCATAAAGGCAATTAAAAGCCCACTACCTTCATCGGCCAATCACAAGCCATGAAAAAGGAGTTACAAAATCAACTTGTAACTCCTCATCAATGCTCTCATCATGGATATCAATGCCCATAACCATCCCATGGCTACCAAAAGCCTATAAAAGGAGATCCATTTCCAAGAGAGAGGGGATCATCGAAGGATCATTAGATCAACATCTATAAACTTGAAGTTCTGCACTTCTCCCAAAGAAATCGAGACGAAGTCCTGCTACTTTGCTCCCGGAAGCACCACAAGGTGATCAACGTCCCTTGGGGGGCCAACCCCCCCAAGGTCACCTCCGTCTCCAACATGGCCTAAACGCGGCTTTTCAGCCCGTTTACTCGGTTTTTCATTGGATATAGGACCTTCTCTTGGTCCTTATCCTTTAAAAAACTGAGGTTAGGAGCCAAGCCAAAGAATCAAAGCATCACATGTTCTCATTTGAGGGACGATGGCGAAGCCCATACATGACTTGCGACCGTCGATCTCAACGTGTCCCCACAATCTCCTGAGAAGTTAGATCCCTTTTCTTCCTTTTCTATTGTAGTTTGTACTTCTTAAAGAGACAAAAAGAAATCACAATTCTAGTCTTTCACATTTGATGAGTTTTGTAAAATCGCCTTTTATGGCAAACAAACAAAAACGCCTCCTACGGCATTCTAAAAAAAACAAACTTGTCTCTTTTCTTAAGATTAACGCAATTTGAAAAGTTAGAAAAAAGGATTGATTTCCTTTCCACTTGTGAAGGTGAATCTCCGGATTATCACCATTCCAAATTCCAAGTAGAAAGTAAATCAGGCATACCCGTACAAAAATGTTGATGCCCGAGATCTTCCCTCCTCCGCCGAGACCCAGGTCAGCCCCCGGGGTGCGGAGGGAGAGGACGGAAGATTCCCCCTCTTTCGGGTCCATCAAGTTGGCACACCAGGTGGGACACGTTGACTTGAGAACGTGATGCTTTGATCACTTGGCTCCTTTCTAGTTGGTGGCCTATGTTGCATTTTGCATCTAAAAAAAATATGAGATGGGATTTCATTTGTTCTTTCTCACTTAAAAAAAAAAAACAAATCTGATCTCTTTTCTTAGATTCAACTTTGAGAAATTTTGATCCTTCCCTCTTCGAACTTAATAGCTCACAGAAATGTTCACAGCTATCGTTCATATCGGGGATTGGGCCACCTTTTCTCTTTGATGAGTCCATTGGGATTTAAAAAAAAAAAAAAAAAAAAACCTTCATTTCAAACTCTTTCAAAAAAAAAAAAAAATGATCTCTCTTTCTCAAGATTCAACTTTGAGAAATTTTGATCCTCTCCTCCTTGAACTTGATAGCTCACAGAAATGTTCGCAGCTATCGTTCATATCGGAGATTGGGCCATCTTTTCTCTTTGATGAGTCCAATTGGGATTTCAAAAAAAATTTTATCTTTCTCTCTTTTGCATTCAAATTTGAGAAACCTTGGTTCATTCCCTTCTGAATTTAGCGCTCGCAGAAATGTTGACCCTTTGTTCGGATTGGAACAGCATTCGCTCTCTTTAATGAGTTTATAAAAAACCTTTCAAAAAAAAAGATTTCAAAAAAAAAAAAAAAACACTAAGGTTCCACCAGTTGCGTTCTTTGACCAAAGTGGATGTAAGAAAAGCCTTGTCCAGAGTGTGGAGACAGCTAGACTGTTCGAGGCAAGAGTCCTCCAAACGGGTTCATTAAGTAATCCTACCCTTACCTGGGGGCTGATCTATCTACTAAGGTTTCATAAGATCAAATTGGAAATCTATGTGCACCTTTCAAAAAAAATTATCTAAAAAAAATCTTTTAAAAAAAAAAACTTCTGTCACTTTTGAATTCAGAGTTGAGAAATCTTGGTTCTTTCCCTTTCGGATTTAGCGCTCGTAGAAATGTTGAGCCTTGTTCGGAATGGAACACCATTTGCTCTCTTCGATGAATTCAATCTTGACTTTTTTAAAAAAAACTTCCGTCATTATTGGATTCACATCTGGGAAATTCAGGTTCCTTCCCTTCTGAATTTAGCGCTCGCAGAAATGTTGAGCCTTTCTTCGGATTGGAACACCATTTGCTCTCCTTTATCAACCCAATTTTGACCTTTCAAAAAGATCCCATCTCGTGTCCTTTCCAAGGATGCAATTTGAAACATTTGTGCCTAGC
This sequence comes from Umbellularia californica, assembly GCA_028538565.1. NCBI lineage: Eukaryota > Viridiplantae > Streptophyta > Magnoliopsida > Laurales > Lauraceae > Umbellularia > Umbellularia californica. The sequence goes on along the minus strand of JAPQWN010000005.1, from coordinate 31,862,691 downwards.
GGTGCTAGTACGCCCTTTCGGGTCTACTGTATTCGCGACCGACACATTTGTATCTCCAACCTTATATCATTTTACCTCGAGTGAGCCTTGCTTCTCGGTAATTTGAATTGGTCTACAATTGCTTCTAGCAGTCACTGGAACGCTCACTCTGAGCCTACCATACTTGCATTTTAGAACAATTGTATCCTCTATGGCTTTTTGCATTCTTCATCGTCCTTGGGTTGGGCCATATCCCCTCAAGTGATTTGAAAAGACAAAACCATAGTTGTTCTCCATTTACAATCACCATATTCTTGTGATTACTAATGGATTTGGTCTTGTTTCAGAAGTTTTCCAAAACTAACAATGGCAGCTTCATTGACCATCATTCGATGAGAACAAGTACCAGCTTATGCTTCAAGACAAGCAAAACAAGCATATAAGCGCCCTTCCAGTTGCCGAAGTGCCATCTCCCTCGACAACTCTCTAAACACCGGGTCAACTTCAACTCCCCGGACCATCGTCTTCGGATCACTGGGACCATTCCCACTTCCCGTAGAAGACACTGTACCTGCCAAGAAGCATAAAACCGCCCCGCAACGTGTCACTAAAATGGCACCAAGGGCGAACACCAAGAAGCCTGAAACCCGTGGCGTTCCCACGAAGCCTCAACCCACAAGAAACAAGGTTTACCCCAAAACTTGGTCCCCGAGATCTTCGCCAAAACAACGGAGGTCCCAAACATCTGCAAAGCCAGCATACCTGGCCCCTCTCAAGGAGAATCAGTTCTACCCTCTCTCTTACATGAAAGAGGAGAAACCTACCCTCCACCCAAAAAATAAACAAAATCATCATGAGCCGGCTTGCTCCTACAAGCCCAAAATCAAATCCTGCATCATTAGGCCTACGTAAAAACATGCTGAAGCCTGCACTCCCGCGAGTCGACCCTTCATCTCAACAAGGGCCGAGCTCGCAAAATTCAAGTCTTCATTGCGACAGACGAAGGACCGCGTCCAGATTCTGTCCTTGCCAAGCTTCAAAGAAGACAAACTCGGCTACTGTGCACGAGGGACTACATCCTTCATCACCATAGCCCAGCCAGAGCTGACTGAAGCTCAAATTGTTCGTCGTATGCGTTGCCACACTGCATATCAACAAAAGAGACTCGAGAAACAAAGAACCCAGCGTTCTTGATGGAACGCGCTCCGAATGCCGTGGGTGCTACCGGGGTCGGCGGACGTGGGAGTCCGTCGGGTCCGGCCCTTTCCCGCCCGGGGGGCATGAAGCGTGCATCAACATTTCTTTCGTGTGGGTGTGCCAGATTTTCTATTTCACTTGGAATTGCAAGTGGTAATCCGGAGATCAACCTTCGCAAGTAAAAAGGAAATCAACTTCTTTCAAGTTTTCCATTGCACAAATATTTAAGAAAAGAGACATTTTCTTGGTTTGCCGTGAAAGGCGATTTTGTTTGGCATTTATAGCCGATTTTGGCGTTTATAGCCGATTTACAATTCTCATCAATAATGAAAGACAAGAGTTGTGATTTTTGTCTCTTTTAGAAAAATACAAACTACAATGAAAAGCAAGAAAAGGAGGATCTAACTTTTTAGGAGATTGTGGGGGACTCGTTCAGATTGACGGTCGCAAGCCATGTATGGGCTTTGCCATCATCCATGCAGATGAGAACAGAGGATGCTCTTGATTCGCTTGGCTTGGCTATAACCTCAGATTTTTAGAGGACAAAGACCAAGAGGAGGTCTTATGTCCGATAAAAAGCTAAGTAGACAGGCTGAAAAGCCACGTCTAAGCCATTGGAGGCAGCGGGAGAAGGCAAGGACCTTGGGGGGGGGGGGGGGGGGGTACCCCCCAAGGGACTTTTGTCACCTTGTAGTTGTGGCCGGTGCAGAACTTCAGCAGAGTTTTTCTCTCTTTTTCTTTCTCTCAGATTTCTGGATCTGTGGTGCTTTGGAAGTGATCTCCGATTGATCGATCCGGATTTCAATGGAATGCTCTCCTATTTATAGGCTTTTGGTAGCCATTTAGGAGAGTTTATGGGCTTTAATGGCTTTAATGGGAGGAGTTACAAGATTTATTTCTTGATTTTGTAACTCCTTTTTCCTTGAATCTGATTGGCCGATGGAGATTAAGGGCTTTTAATCACCTTAATTACCATAATGGGAGGAGTTTCATGGGTTAAATGCCATGAATCAATTGACTTGTAACTCCCAAATGCTTGCTTCTGATTGGGCCGTCCAAAGAAATGAATTAATGACTGCAATAAAGCTAGTCAATTAACCACATTAATTGGTCGCCGAGCAGTCGAAGAGTCGCGGGCCGTGCCGTGTCTTCTGGAATTCTTCTGGCGATGATCATCGATGGATCTTCATGCTGATCGACATCGGATGAACATGTAACTTCAGACAGTGATAGCTAAGAGCGGGCCGGTGACATCTGTCCTGTCAATTTTTCGATCGATTGGGCGGGGAGTACACTTTTTTGGTCGACCGGTTGGCGATCAATGTTGATTTTGATACTTTTGGAGGTTGACCAGTGATTTTGACGGATGTCGGAGGACATGAGTCAATTTCAAGCACTAAAAATCACATTTTCAGGAAACCACAGGGGCCAAAGTGCGCGAAACGCGAAAAAGGACGGAAAAACGGGTCACCGGCGAAAAATCCGGTGACCCGGACTTCCATGGTCGCCGGCGACCATGGGCCGGCGACCCTGGGCCATGGTCGCGGGCTGCGACCCTGGGTGTTTTTCCCCTGTTTTTGGTCCGTTTTGTGGTCTTTTTCGTCGCCGTTTTCTTCTGTATTTTTCCTGACATTTCTTCTCATTTATTGGCTTGATTTCCCTGTAGAAAACCTGATGAGAATCCTTGCATTTTTAGAGTGCAAAGCTTCCAATTTTCCGGGAAAGCCGAGGACTTTGTCGCGTAGAGCTGCTGATTTTCCGCCAGAAGCTGAAACTTGGTCAAACGATGTCGGAATGACCTGAAATTTGAGGTGAAGCCTCCTGAGCAATAAATAAGACCAACCATAGGCTTTTTCTTGAGTTTTGAAGTCGTTTGGGGTCCCGTCGATGCTTCACTTGATTTTGCTGCGGGGAAAATGCCGAGCTTTGATATGTGGCCAAACGATGTCCGATTGACCTGAAATCTGACGGGGAGCCTATTGGAGTCATTTTGAGACGTTCCATGGGCTCCGTTTTGGATGTCATGGTCCCGGGTTGCTCCGCCGCAGGTAGGCTTGATTTTCTCTCGGAGCATCGAAACCTGGTCAAACGTTGTCGGAATGACCTGAAATTTGACGTGCAGCCTTTCGGAAGCATGTTGAAGCCACTCATGCACTTGGTTTGATGAGTGAAGGCTTCGGTGGTTCCCGCCGCCGGGAAGCTTGATTTTGCTGCTCGAGCATTGATGGAGGGTCAAACGTTGTCGGTTTGACTTGAAATTTGGCATAGAGCCCTTTTGAGACATGCTGGAGTCATCCGTAGGCTCTGATCGAAGTTTTGACGTCTCCGATGATGTCGCCGCCGGGAGCGCCATTTTAGCTGTCGGAGAAGCGAAGTTAGGCCAAATGATTCTGAAATGGCCCGAAACTTCATGTGTACTCTTCTCTTGGCTATCTTGAAGGATCTTGCAGTTTTTGTTTGATTCTGACAAGATTTGATTTTTTGGAGAAATTGCATTGTCTATTTATGGCAGGTTGCGACTTCATGCAGCTTTCTTGATGTTGAAGAGGCAAAGTGACATTTTTGGTGTCAACAAATGCCCCCTCGAGGTACAGCGACGAGTTGCTTGACTTTTGTAGTCGATGTGCCTCGAAGAGATTTTTGAAGGAGAGCTTGTGTCTTGACCAAGAGTCTTTGAGCAATCTTTCCTTTGGTAGAGTAGCCTTTGAGCTTCCAGGGGAATTTTATGGTAAATGAAAGAAATCAAGTACCATCTCGAGGCAAAGTTTTGAAGATGACATCAGGGATGTGGATTTGGGCTTTTGTTTTTGACCTTGTGACCTAACAAGCTGTATGTGGCAGGTTAGGGGGGTCGGGTTTTGGTTTTGACCTTGTGACCCAACAAGCTGTATGTGGCAAGTTGGGGGATCATGATTTGTTTTTTGGTTTTAGTCTTGTGACCTAACAAGCTGTATGTGGCAAGTTAGGGGACCGGGATTTGGTTTTTGGTCACTCTTTGGGACTGTGTGGGTCCATTGGAGTGGTTTGGATTTTTTGTGGAATGTCAATTTCAAGATTTTGGCTCAATTTGGTTTATGAGGCTGGATGGTTTGATTTTTGGAAGCTCATGGGGCTTGGAATTTTTTTGTGTGGTTCAATCAACTCAAAAGAGGCATGGAACCATTTTTGTATGCTCTTGGTAAGAGGGATTTTTTTTCTGACTAAAAGCCCATTTCTTTTTTTTTTTTTTTTATAGTGCCTAGGTGGTCGAACCTGGCTCATATGGGCTAGCCCATGGGACCTTAAGCTTTTTAGGATGGCTTAGATCTCATGTGGGGCCATTTTTGTAAAGAATATCTAAAGATATCTCATTTGGATAGACAATATCTAAAAATATCTTTATGGGAGAGAATCTCTCATATTCCCTTAATTTGGGAGAGAATATCTCAAGGTATCTTTCTTTTTGGGAAAGAATCTCCAATCTCCTATTTTGCTGGAGAGAATCTCTCATTGATTGATTTTGGGAGAAAATCTCTCAAAGACATCTTTCTTTTTGGGAAAGAATCTTTCTAATTCCTTCTCTTTTGGTAAGGTTACTAATTAGTAGCACTTACCTTTCTTTTTTTGTTTCCTTCTTTGATTTGCTCTCTTCTATAAAAGCAAGGAGGAGGCTAGATCTCTTGCACTTATTGCTTTCTTTTGCAACAATCTTAAGAGAGCTCCAAGACCAAGAGTTCTTCTTCTTCAAGGATCTTCAAGCTTTTTCCTTCTTCTTCTCCATCAATGGCTTCAAGTAAGTTTTCTTTCTTTTTCTTTCAAGAAAACTCCATGTAGAGAATAGGATGGAAAAGTTTCTCTTCTTTTTTTTTTCTTTCTTCTCTTTTTTTTTCTTTTTTCTTCTTTTTTTTTCTTTCTTCTCTTTTTTTTTTCTTTTTTTCTTTTCTTTCTATTCTTTTTCTCTTTTTTTTTTCCACGTGATTTCCTTTTTTTTTTTTTCGTGCTTCTTTCTTTCTCTTTTTTTTTTCTTTTTGCACGTTTTCTTTTTTTTTTTTATTGTGGGCCGTACGGACAGATCCGTACGGATCTGGTCCGTACGGCCACGTGGCTTGTGGGCCACGGCCTGATGGGCCAGCCCCTCTCTTTTTTTTTTAGAAAGTTTTTTTTTTTTTTTTTTTTTTTTTTTTTTTTTTTTTTTGTTCATCATGATAATGCGTTTTTATGCAAATCTAGATGTTCATGCATGTACTTTTTGTAGATTGAATTTGAGAGCATGATAGCATACCTGAAAATCTTTGCAAATTTGGGAATTTTGGAGCTCGCAGCGATGTTGAGCCCTTCTTGATTTTGCGGAGATTTTGAGATTTCGAAAGTTTGGAGTTTCGGAGCTCGCAGCGATGTTGAGCCCATCTTCAAACTTTCTATTTCTTTCGGGGTATTTCCCTTTTCTTCGGAATTGCCCCGGAACCATGCCAAAATTTCACCAGATTTTCTTTTAGCGAAATCCTGTCATTTTGATGATGATCTTTTTTTTCTTTTCCAACCTTTGCAGGTGGTTCCTCCAGAACGAACAAGGGTAAAGATCCTGCTACAAGCGTACCTCGTCGATCCGCCAGATCTTCTAATGTGGCCGTTCAGCAGGCCTGGGAGAAGGTCCAGTTTGTTGAGAGAAACTTGGAAGAGTGCGACTCTCTCAACAGAGATGAGATGAGGCAACAACTGTGGACGTTTGCAGGATGGCAGAAATGCATGGGCTTTTTATAGTGCTGAAGACACTACTGCCACGATTTCTTATCCTGAGCTGTCGACTTTCCGAACTGCCGGCTTCACGAAGTGGTTCGCGGAGAGCTTTTTGGCATATCGGGGGCTTTCCAAGAAGGAGCTTGATGTAAAGCTGTCTTCGGGGAAAGGTACTGGAAAGTCGGATGGCGTCCAGTGAGAGGAAGTTTGGGCCTTCCTTTCTGGAGAGAAGCACAAGATAGGCTTTCTCGGTGACCAGGGCGTCATTGGTTCTGAAGGTGTTCGGGAAGTACCTGATGAGGCTTTGGAGCAGCTAGAACAGGAGGAAGCTGAGCTCGACGCTTGGATGTAAGCGGCACAGAGGCGAGCTTCCGTGGAGTCTACTGGCAAGAGCAGACCATCCAGTGAGGAGTCAAGTGGGAGACCTGACTCTAACAGTGGGGCAGGATCTTCTAGGAAGCGAGCCCACAGAAGTAAGAGGAAGAGGAGTCAGCGTCACACGGGGCGGGACGAAGACTCTCCTGATGTGGAAGTCCCTCTCACTGTCAATGAGGAGGTGCCAGGGGAAGCTGACGAACCTCCGGAGAAGAGGATTCGGGAAGAAGAGACCATCGGTGAAGGTATGATTCTTCCTTTTCTTTTTCTGCTTCTTTCATGGGGCTTTCCATGTTCTGATTTGTTTTCTCACCCTGCTGCTGCTTTTTTTTTGTTTTTTTTTTTTTTTTTTTTTTAGCAGAGGATGAAGACTTGGCGATGCCTGAGGTTCCGACCGATGAATCGGTGATGGAGCCGGTTATGGCATCTGAAGAAGAACCGAGGGACTCTGGAATGATTCCAGAATCTCCAATTGGTATAACTTCTTTCGCTTTTTCTTCTTTTTTTTTTTTTTTGCCTGCGACTTGATTTGCTAACATTTTTCTTGTCAGCTGACTTGCCACAGGATTCCGATGACTTTGAACCATCAATGGACGCAAATGTTGATAATGCTTCCGATGAGTTCATGGAGGAAGAGAGTGTTCCGCCAGTCGTCGAAGAAGGTACTTTGTAGTGATGACCCTGATGATTTTTTTTTTAAACAGGATCATATTCATACCTTTTTGTGTTTCATTTGCAGGTTTTGAAGTGACAGAAGAGAGTCCATCGCTTTCTTCAGAACCAGAGCAAGGGATGCCAGAGGTCGATCCGGAGGTAGAGACTCCTACAACCAGTTCTGACGTGATAGAGAAGATACCTCGTGCTGAGATTCCTTCTCCAGTGGCTCCAAGTGGAAAGAGTTCTTTTGTTACTCTTCTAATGGGACATGACATGAGCAGCCAATCAACGGAGAAGGGTGAATCTTCATCCAGTTCGTCTCTTCAATTTGCGAAAAAGGTGCTGGCTCGGGTTTTGAGTTCTTGGATCAAGACTCTCCTTTCTGGACACTTGGAGGCAGGATTTGGCATGATCCCACATGTACAGGAGATTCTCACTGATACCGAAGAGGTTGGTCTGGATGTCACAGGTGCCAGGGCGATCGTTGATAGGATCATTGCACTGGGTGACAAGTGGTTTGAGACCATGGATTTCCCTGACGACCAATTCTTCAAGGAGATGTTCTTGGACCCTGCTGATAAGGCTAAGTCCGACCTGAATGAGGCTACACAGAGCAGGAAGCAGGTAGTCCGAGAGAAGAATAAGGAAGAGCTAGTCATCCTTGGATTAAAGTGCGACCTTGACATCCTTGATGGAGAGGTCGAAATGGCCAGGAAGCATCTCGAGCATTTGAAGGCACAAGTTGATGCTAAGTTGACTGCTATAACAGAGGCTCGTGACAGGGAGAGTACTCTGATTCGCAGGGTTGCAGATGCCGGTCAAGTTCTTGAGAGGAGGACTCTAGAGAACGAGCAATGGCAAACTGTTGGGGAAAAGCTTCCTGGTGTAAAAGAAGGGTTACGGCATTCGCCAGCATCTCATGGCAAGTTCCTGAAGAAGCGTGCCTTGGAAACTCTGACGGCTGATGCCAAAAGTTTGCTTAAGGAGCTGAAGCTTTGGCTGGAGACCATTTTTGTCTGAGCTCCTGATTTTTTGTAGCAGAAACTATTCTTCTTTTTTTTTTTTGGTACCACATGTATTTTTTGGTACTTTTCTTTTTTTATAGTGCTTGTGAACACTTTCTTTTTTTTTTTTTTGGTACCACATGTATTTTTTTGGTACTTTTCTTTTTTTGTAGTGCTTGTGAACACTTTCCTTTTTCTTTTTGCTTTGGTACCACATGTATTTTTTGGTACTTTTCTTCTTTTTTTTTTTCCTACGCTTACTCAAATCTTTTTGTGATGAAAGCAATTGCTAAATGGGATTTGATCAAAAGCTTTGTCATTTTGTGAAAATCTTTTGTCAAATGGTTGTTTTGGTAGGGGAAACGAATTTGGCATGAAAGCCGGATTTTTGTGGCATTTACAGCCAGTTTGGTGGCATTGATAGCCAATTGGTGGCATTTATAGCCGGTTTGGTGGCATTGATAGCCAACTTGTGGCATTTATAGCCGGTTTGGTGGCATTGATAGCCAATTTGTGGCATTTATAGCCGGTTTTGACATGAGAGTCGGGTTTTTTTTTTTGTGTGGCATTTGTAGCCGAGTTTTTTGAAAACCAAGTTTTGTTTTGTTGGCATGAAAGCCGATTTTGGCGTTTATAGCCGGAAATTTTTGTTTTGGCATTTATAGCCGGATTTTGGCATTTATAGCCGAGTTTTGGTTTTCAAAATGCAGGTATCGACTAAATGTCGCCTCCCCGCTGAATGGTCTTGCAAGTATCGATGGAATGTCGCTTCCTTGCTCATTCGGTTTTGCGAGTATTGATGGAATGTCACTTCCTCGCGGGTTAGGTTTTGCAAGTATCGATGGAATGTTGCTTCCTCGCGAATTGGGGTGCAAATATCAACTAAGCGTCGCTTCCCTGCTTTTCCCAAAACTTTTGGTTTTGCGGGTACTGACTTGATGTCGTTTCTCCGCGATTTTTGAAATTTGAGGTTTTCTCGAACCATTTGTAATTTTGGTTGTGGATAGCAACTGGTATGTTGCATCTCCACGATTTTGAAATTGGGTTGTGGATATCAACTGGTTTGTTGCTTCTCCACGATTTTTGAAATTTGGTTTGTGGATATCAACTGAAATATTGCTTCTACACGATTTTTGAAATTTGGGTTGTGGATATCAACTGAAATGTTGCGTCTCCACGATTTTTAGAGGTTTTGGAAGTATCGAATGGGGTTCGCATCCTTCCGATTTTTGAGTTTTGCGAGTATCGACTAAGTGTCACTTCCCCGCAGTTTTTGAAAAACCAATTTTTTTTGTTTAAAGACACGAGGGTCGTAAATTTTGACCTAAAACCATTTGGTGGTAAAAGGTAAGGTGGACTAGGGTGGAAATCCCTGAATCCGGATTTTTGTTTCAAACCATGAATTTTGGTTCAAGGATCGAAAGTTTTGGTCAAGTCAGGGAGAGGCTCCTAAACTTGGATTTTTTTTGTTTTTGAACAATGAAATGATAAAAGTAAGCATTGTTTTTGAATCTCTAGAAATTTTGACATTTGATATGAAAATTCTAAAGAGAGTGGGTTTGACGAGCGAGTACCTGAGAACAGGTTTTGGCCATACAGGCATTGCTCTTACCCAGTTGGGTAAGTCTTCAAGGGTAGTACCGCTTCAAGAACTTGCCATTGATAGGCAGCATACATCTGTCGCCTTCCATGTTCAGGAGGGCATATGCGCCGTTGGAGAAGACCTTGTCGATGACGTAGGGTCCCTCCCATTTTGGTTCAAATTTGCCTTTGGATTTGTATGCGAAGACCATTGGTCTTTTTACCGCAAGAACCAAGTCACCCTTTTTGTAGGCGCGTTGCCGGACCCTTTTGTCAAAAGATCCTGCCATGCGTGCTTGGTAAAGTTCAATGCTTTGTCGAGCTTCGAGCCGTCTCTCATCGAGATTGTCCAGCTCATGGAGTCGCAATTTGACATTGCTTTCTTGAGTCATGTCATTTTGTAGAGATACCCTCAGAGAAGGAATTTGTACCTCTAGGGGCACGACAGCTTCGCATCCATAGACCAAGGAGAATGGTGTGCTATGGGTTGGTCCTCGAACGGTGGTTCGATAGGCCCACAAAGCTTCAGACAGTTTATCGCTCCAGTCTCTTTTGTGACTAGAGATCATTTTCTTGAGGATTTTGCAGAGTGTCTTGTTGAAGGCTTCTGCTAATCCGTTTGCTGCCGGATTGTATGGAGTCGAAGGACAGCTTTGGATTTTGTATTTGTCGCAGAACCTGTAGAATCGATGATCCCGGAATTGTGGTCCGTTATCATGGACGAATCTTTTAGGTATGCCGAAACGACAAATGATGTTGGTGCGTAGGAACTGAAGGACTGATGAGGTCTTCATTTCGTTGAACGCAAATGCTTCTGACCACTTGGAAAAATAATCCGTTGCGGCGAAGATGAAGCGATGACCTTTGTTTGAAGGGGGAGAGATAGGACCTATGATGTCCATGCCCCATGCTTCAAAAGGCCATGAGATTACTGTAGGGTGTAGCCATTCCGGAGGCATGTGAATGTAATCTCCGTGAACTTGGCATAGCTGGCAGCGTTTGGCAAATTGCATTGCATCAGCTACCATGGTAGGCCAATAGTAACCCAACCTTTTTATCTGATCATAGAGCTTAGGACCTGCCTGATGGGCTCCACAAAGACCAGCATGAACTTCTTTAAGTGTTTCTTCGGCCTCTTATTGTGACAAGCAGCGTAGAAGTACTCCGTTGAAGGATTTCCTGTAGAGGATTTTTGAAGGAATATCCAAATGAAAGTTTGGGGCTCGCCTTTGTATGCTTACCCGTTCTTTTGGATCTTCAGGTAGGATTCCGAACATAGTGTAATCAATGAACGGATCCCTCCAGTCGCCGATTGAAGGTTGAAGGATAGAGATCCGACTTCCAACCACTCGGTGGCATTCAGCAACTGCTTGGTGTGTGTTAAGAGGAGGGAGGATCCTTCTCTCGTACACTGTGATTTGCATGTTTTCCCCTTCCTGGATCGCCATTGATGCAGCAAGTCCGGCCAGGGCATCTGCACGGATGTTTTCACCTCTACGAATGTGGGTGATGTGACAGATGTCAAACTTTTGCAGAAGCGATTGTGCCTTGTTGTAGTAAGGCAGCAGATCAGGCTTCCTGACTTCATATTTCTGATTCATCTGGTTGACGATCAGTTGAGAGTCTCCAAAGACTTCCAGCATAGTGATACCGGATTCGATGGCGAGTTCCAATCCTAGGATCAGAGCTTGGTATTCAGCTGCATTGTTTGTGCATGGTTCAAGTAGCGAGAAAGCGTGTGGAATCATGTATTTGTCGGGGCTAACAAAGAGGATGCCAACTCCTGAGATCAGCTTTCTTTTTTCATTTGTCCTAGTTGCACCGTCAAAGTACATGTCCCAGGAGGCATTTGGCGAGGAAGTCTCCACGTTGTAGACAGGTTCGTCTGGGAGATCATCTCTGAGTGGAGAATCTTTAGGCAATGGATGCTCTGCGAGAAAGTCTGCTAGAGCTTGGCCTTTGATTGCTTTTTGTGGTACATACCTAATATCAAATTGTGACAAGAGGATGGACCATTTTGCCAGTCGGGCATTGAGAGAACCGGCCTTCATGACAAGGACCTTCAAGAGGTTGATCCTTGAGACCAGGTAGACTGTGTTGGAAAGCAAGTAGTGACGTAGCTTTTGTACGGCGAACATCACTGCAAGGCATTCCTTTTCGACTGGGGAGTAGCGATGCTCTGCACCTACTAGCATGCGGCTGAGGTAGTATAGAGCAGCTTCCTTTCTTTCATCATTTTCTTGTGCAAGCAGAGCACCCAGAGAGTGATCAAGGGCTCTTGTGTACAAGATGAATGGTTTTCCAGTGGCAGGGGCAGCTAACACTGGAGGTTCGGTCAGGTATGACTTGATATCTTGAAATGCGGCTTCACAGTCGGCATCCCAGACAAAGTCTACACCCTTTTTCATCAATCGAGAGAATGGACGGCATTTCCCCGAAAGATTGGAGATGAACCGTCTGAGGTAGGCCAATCTCCCTTGGAGCCCTTTTAATTCTCTCAAGGTTCTTGGAGAGGGCATTTCTAGAATAGCCTTGACTTTTATGGGGTCAAGTTCTATTCCAGCTTTCCGAACAAGGAATCCGAGAAACTTACCCGACGAGACGCCGAAGAAGTATTTTAGAGGATTCATCCGCAGTTTGTGTTTGCGGAGTCGGAGGAAGACTTCCCGAAGATCTTTGAGATGGTCTTCTTTTCTTCTGCTTTTGACGGCGAGGTCATCAGCGTAACATTCGACCGTTTTGTGCTGCATATCTTGGAATATTTTCATCATAGCCCTCTGATATGTGGCACCAGCATTTTTCAGACCAAATAGCATGACAGTGTAGCAATACACGCCAAATGGAGTCCGAAATGAAGTGTGTTTTTCATCCTCGGGATGCATCTTTATCTGATTGTAACCAGAGAAGCCATCCATGAATGTCATTCTCTCGAATCCGCAGGTATTGTCAATCATCACCTCCGGTATGGGGAGCGGGAATTCATCTTTAGGGCAAGCGCCATTCAAGTCTCTATAGTCAATACAGACGCTGATCTGCCCATTTTTCTTTGTCACGGGGACAATGTTGGCCAACCATTCTAGATGTTGTTCCTCACGGATGAAGCCGACGCTTTTGAGCTTTTGAACTTCTTGTTCAATTTTATCCATCACATCTGGACGGAATCTTCTTTGGCCTTGTTTGACAGGCTTGATTTCTTCTTGAAGATTGAGTTTGTGGACTACTACTTTGGGGTCTAAACCAGGCATTTCAGCGTAGGACCATGCAAAGCAATCAACGAACTCACGAAGAAAAGCGATATACTCGGGTAACTCATCATCCTTTATATTCTTGCTTATGAATACAGGACGTGGGTTATCTGGTGTTCCCAAGTCTATCTTTTCAACAGGATCTTCTGTTAGAAGGTTCGAAGGTGGCTCCAACACAATATTTTCGGAGGCTTCCGGCTCAACAAAACCTTCTGGGATTCCAAGGGCATTTGTAGACCGAGGGTTTGTTCCTTTCCACGGGTCTTCTTGATTGGTGATCTTCTCAAGGCTTGCTATGAGATGGTCCCAATCGCCTGTTGAAACTGGGTCGAAGTAAGGTACTTCTTTTGGAGACGAGGGCTTTTCTGGGTCAGAATAGCACAAGTCTGTATTATCGGACAATTCCTCTTTATCATCAGAGAAATCGTACCAATTGGATGAGCTTCCTGGATCTTTGTCAGGTAACTCTTTAAAGAGATATCCAGGGAGATCGATGTCTTCATGGACTTGAGATGTTGAGGCTTGGTCGGTAAAACGACTTTTAAGCTTTTGTGTCAACTGTCTCAGAGGAGTGTCGGGATCATACCCTAACCCATGTGAAGACTTTTCTACATGACCGTAGAGTCTCCAATCTTCCAGCTGGCTTTTGGTCAAGGCGGGCCCCAATGGCGTGAGAATACCGCGTCTTTCTCCCAAACCGACTGGGTTTTGAGCGTCATAGCCCATTTTCTTCATAATTGCTTGTGCCACAGGACTATATAGAGATAGCTGAGGCATACCTTCATTTTGGAAAGGTTCCAGCATGGAGTTTGATGAAGAAGCATCCGATCTATGGAAGAAGATCGGCTTTTGCTTTGGTGATGTTGTCGGAACAACAAAGGTAGCAGACGTAGGGTCTTCTACATCAGCAGGTGTCTCCATCGGAGTGAGAGCAGGCTGAACATGCTGAGCTTCAGCTTGGCTTGACGATGCATCGTCTTCTGGCTCTGAGTCCGAGTCTGTGTCTTGCATGATAGACACGAGAGAAACAACAAATTTGCCCCCAGACTTTTGTTTTGCCTTCTTCACTCTGGTTGTGATGACCAAAGGTTTTGAAGATTTGAGGGAGATGACGAAGGGAGATTGACTACTCTCTTCTAATTTGCCGGAGGGTTTGTTTTCTTCCGGTGATTTTTGAGGAGCCGTGCCTTTATCTTTCTGGAGATTTTCAGCAGGGGGTGCTATTTCCTCTTCTTCTTCTTTTTCGCCTTCATACATTTAGGAGTCTGCGAAGTGGACTTCTTTACCTTTGAAGGGTCTTCTGTCCGCAAACACTCGATGTACCATGCCGTCGTCGCCGACGAACTTGATGCATTGATGTAGAGTTGAAGGGACAACACCATTCTCGTGTATCCAGGGGCGTCCGAAAAGGATGTTGTAGCATGAAGGGGTTTTTATTGCATACACAGTGACTTCAGAGATAAGATCACCGATCTGCAATTTGAACCTGATTTTGCCGATAGGCCTTTGAGCGCTTCCATCGTATCCAAAGATAGATACAGATGTGTGGCTTAGCTTGCTGGGTGTGTCGCGCCCCCAAAACCGGGATCCGATCTCGGGGACGCGAGCATGGGGAGAATTTGTTATTTCCCCTCCCAGGATCCGCGTGTGTGAGGATAACAAAATTCACAACACATCAAAATATTTCGCGGAAGCTCTACAAGACGTTACGACCCGGAATCCGTATCCATCGGGTTCCGTGTCGTACTCGATCTGTCAGCATAAGATTGTCATAGACATATTTAAATTCAGACTGGAACAATTCACAATATCAAGATATACAGAGCTGACAGCAACAGGCTTATCATTACCCAACATATTCAAGTTACAAATTAACAAGTGCATTGATTACAATTCCCAAGAAACAGGCTAACAAAAGCCGTACACAAAAACAAGCTAGAACAAATACTACCCAATGGTGTAACGTAATTCCGGAGTCAAGCATGACGTCTACATGACATCGCTGACACTACAAGACTGCAAAACTCGTGGCTCAACAGCCCTCTGCACGCGAACTAGCTCAAAACAAGGACCTGCTATCTAGAGCACCAAAACAGAAGTATATCAGACACGACGGTCTGGCAGGTGATCAAAATAGGCAAGAGCATAAACAAAATCAAGGTTTAAAGGAAACAAGAACTAAAAACACTTCATTGAACTTGAACAGATTTACAAGATTTAAAAACAATGCATGAACATGATACTTATCAAGAAATCATTAGTGCATGCACGATATACGAAACAATTTCACGTTTTCGAAACTAGCATGTATACTTATAATATCATGATTAGTAAATCCACAAAGAGCCCATCCTTTCTCCATCATACATGATGATAAGAGTAAGCACGCACGACAAGCACGATAAGCACAACACGATAAACACGATCCCACGCCACACAAGGTAGACGGGGTGTCCGGCCGCGGAACCGGACCACGAACACGCACGATGTGTCAATTCAAGACACGACTAGTCTGCAGACAGTCCACATGTTTAAGGACCCCCAGGTAGTGGATCAAGCTAAAAGGGCAGTCCAAGCTCAGTGGTAATCACTTATATCATGAATGCATAAAACATGGCGATACACGTTCGAGAGCACGACAAAACAAGAGGGAAATCATTTGTCAAACACGTCACGACAAGGCTAGCACGATAGCATAATATAAATGCTTAACAAACTGAAGAAATGATTCCCTTTTTCTTTCTTGAAACACGATTCTTGAAACACGTCTTAAATACAAGCTTATACTTGAAATTCGGCCAAATACACGATGAAACACGAAGTATCAAAACAAGATTCTTGGTTCTCGAAACAAATCTTCAAACAACTTATACTTGAAATTCAAGGCGAGTACACGATGATGTACGTAACATCAGAACGGAAGTTCAAACACGAAATCTATCAAGTTTAGGCTAAGACCATTCATTGACCCTTGTGGAGTTGAAACCCAAATGTCGAAGTTTTGATAAGGTTTGGTGCCCCAGAAGTTATAGTACATTTTGGAATTCCAAGTGCACAAGGTCAATAAAAAGGTCTAAAACCTAGTCTAGTTTTCCTTCTCGCAAAAGTCCTTCAAAACAGTCCTTTTTGTAACTGTCGGTCAACGATTGGTTAACCGTCGGTTAACCGAGGTCGATCTGTCGGTCGACCGAAGGCTTGACCGACAGATCCCAGCCCAGAATTGTTGCTCTCTGGAATTCAAACCGACAGATCCTCGGTCGACCGAAGGCGAACCGACGGATGACCTGACAAAAATGTTGCTCTCTGGAAATTGAACCGACAGGTCCTCGGTTGGTGTCGGTCGACCTGTCGGTCAACCGAAACTTGACCGACACCTGACCGACAGGACTCGGGCAGTGCATTTCAGTTCAGAACTTTTCACACTTCCTTCCCTTCTTCACTTCCACACTTTCACCACCTGCACTCCCCAAGCCTACATGCTTTCCAAGGGATGATTTCATACATTTTCAAGGCAACCCATCCACCATTAATCCATTCATTCCAAAGAGAAACATCAAGGCATTTACAAGTATAAAATCATAAAAACTAATAAGATCAAACATGATTCTAAGAGCTTGCAAAATCATGGCTAACAAGACAAATGAAGAAGCCAAAACTCATGACCTGAAAGAGTATAACATGGCTTGCATTATGAACTAAACATAGGAAAACATGTCTTAATGGAAATATTGAAACCATAATGAAACATAAAACAATAAATATGAGAAATCCCATAAAGATCACTTGCCTTTGTCCAAATGCCAAGCAAAACTTTCACAAATCCAAATCAAAGAGTTGATCCACGAAATCTACACAAAAGCCCCAAAAGAAAGCACATAAAAATCACCATTTTTGTCACTACAAAGCCCCATTTT
Source organism: Umbellularia californica (assembly GCA_028538565.1). NCBI lineage: Eukaryota > Viridiplantae > Streptophyta > Magnoliopsida > Laurales > Lauraceae > Umbellularia > Umbellularia californica. The sequence goes on along the minus strand of JAPQWN010000005.1, from coordinate 31,846,023 downwards.
GAAAATGGGTTTGAAAACATAGAAAACAAGTTCTAAATGAACTAAAAGAACACCAAATGAAAAGAGGAACAAGAGCCCTAACCTTTAGCTAGCTGAACAAGGAGAAGAGAGCTTGAAGATGATGAATAGTGTCGGGGATTTGGCTCAAAAACGGGTCCAATCGAAGCTTGAGAAGAGAGGAAGAGAATGGTGGAAACGAATCGGGGATTGGAGTCTTCTTGTGAGATGATTTCAAGGGAAAAGATCAAGAGAAACTTGCTTCTCGACTCCACTCTAGGGCAACCGTTGCAGGAAAATGGAAATGGGGAAAGAAGAATGAGGAGAGAGAGTAGGAGATCTTTTATAGTGTCTGGAGGGTGGGTCCCAATGCAGTAGAACTTGAAACGATTAAAACTTGGTCTTGCGGACCCCGGATGAAATCGACGAAGAAGAACAAAACGATCGTCGAAAAATCTAGTTTCCAAAAAGTATATTTTCCCCAATTTCTGGAATTTTCGAAATTTATGGACAGATTTAGTGAAAATTGTCATTTTTGCCCTTTTTCTCGAAAAACGTGATTTCTGAGTATTAAATCAAGATGGTCAAAACATGAAAGTTGTTTGTAACAATAAAATGAGTCAAAAGGAATAAAATTTGGGATTTTTAGAAACCAATAATAAATTCTCACAAAATACAATTTACAAGGGTCGGGTCAAAACAAAGTCAATGGTCTTTTAGAACTCTCCAAAGTTATGAAAAATCTATTCAAACTCAAAAACAAAGTCAAATCATCTCTAATCTTGTTTAAAAAGCTAAATCATGGTTAAAACAATGCTAAACCCAAAAATTGAGGGTCGGGGTCTTACAGGGTGGGATGCCCAACTCTTCGAGAGCCGAAGTGGAGATGAGGTTGAGTGCAGAACCTGGGTCGACCTGAACTCTGTGTATAGGCATTTCCTTGATGTACCCTGTGAAGTACAGGGGTCGGTTGTGCCTTGCTTCGCCAAGTAGGAGGTCGTCCTTTGTGAAGGCGATGGTTGCACTGGCTGCTTTTTGCACCGAGAGGCATTCAATGCATGATCCCTTAGTTTTCTTTTCTCCCTTTGAGGAAGTTTCAGAGTTTTTGACCCGGTAGTCCATTTCAATTTGGAGGACTTGCGGGGCATGTTTGTCGACATCCTCATTCAGTTTTTGTAATTCTGAGATGAGATTATTACGAGTGCGTGGAGACATTCGCAATAAGTCCAGGATGTGAAGACGTGCAGGTATGTGTTTGAAGTGCCCGATCAAATCATACTTGAAAGCCTCCTTAGGGCCTGCATGTTCATCATTGTTGCCACTGGGGGCGCTTACAACATCTTTTCCCGAAGGATTTACATAAGTAAAGGAAGATTCGTTGTAATTTTTGTGGTAGTCCCGGCCTGAGCGGGTGCCTCTACCAACTTCGAGAGCTTCTTGAGAGGGTCTTCGCTTGGAAGATTGTCCTCAGGATCAAGAGGCTGTCGTTTCTCATTTACTGAGGATGCGTCTGCAGCAGAATTGCCATCCTCAGTGATTGTGTTGCATGGAGCATTTTCCGGGAGCGAGTCCTGAACAGCATCCAGCAGCTTTTCTTCTTCGTTGACCCATCCATCATCCCAAGTTGGGTTTTCTTCATGATGATGAGTCGGGAAGAGCGTGAGTTCTGAAGTCACAGTCTCAGGGGACGAAGCCTGAGAGGGTGTCATCTCTGTGAAAGTCACGCGAGACGAGGTAGCCCCAAAAGATATGGTGCTAGGTGTCGCCGGTGTGTAAGTGATCTCATCAGATGATGCATCGGAAGAGCTATAATCCCGATATATTACATTACAGGAAGCTCTGATAGGAGATGTTGTCTGCTCAGAGTCAGACTCATCCTCAGATGTAAGAGGATCGTCTACCCAGCAATTTTCTCCATTTTCAGGAGTTGAGGGAGGAGGTACCTGATAGGCTTCAGGGACTTCAGGCTCTGGGTTGCGAGGAGGCTCGTTAATGCGATCTTGCTCTAGTTCTAGAGCGAGACGCTGCAAGATCCTTGCATACTCTTCAAGATCAGGCATGGGAGCCAGATCCTCTTCTTCGTCTTCTCCGTGTGGCTCAACATAGTTGATTTCCACTGGAGCAATGACAGGTGCTGGGTTAACAGCATCTTCTTGTGCAGCCACTTGATCTTCTTCATCATCAGACCAGGATCCTTGTGGTTGCAAGGGGTTATACCAGATTACTGGCATAAGGTGAGTTTCAGGAACCCATTCTTCGTCGAAGAGATACTCTCCTCTTTCAAAAGATTCCTCCCACTCGCCGGTGTAGTTGGGCTCGAATCCATCGTCGGTGTCGCTGGACTCGTATCCATCGATGGAGAATCCAACTACCGAGTTGCAAGAGTATGATGCCCCCTGCATGGCTTCTTTTTTGAATTGAGGTGGCATGAAATCACTGAGAGTGAAGTTTCTTACCGCCTTTGAAGTCTCTGGAAGGGACGTTTTTGTTGCCCCGAGTGAAGTGGTAGAGGAGGCCTCTGCTTTTTCATGGACTTCTTGTTTTGGCTGGGTCTTCTCTTGCCGTTTGAGCCTGAGGAGATGTTTCCTAGCCTGCCTTCGCTGTTGAGCTGTCGGCTTTGTTTTTACGATCTCCCAGTTTTCATCTTCCAGGAGATCGGGATGTACCCATATGGGTTGTCCGTCTGGTGTCGGGCAAGGAACCAACACTTCGGACGTTTGAATTTTGTTTATCACCATGAAGGAAGTAGTGATCTTCTTCTTCGGTGATTTTGGTGTTTGTCCACATGACACCATGTTGACGGAGGCAGTCCCATAGTTTTTGTCAAAGGTGATGACTCCGTTTTTCCACATCTCGTTTATCTTCTCTCTCACAGCAAAGTATTGATTGAGAGGATGCGAGACCATCTGGTGGTATGGACAATACCGAGGATCGTTGGTTTTGCCAACATCGCCCGGTCTTTTGGGTTCAGGCAAGGTGAGCTTGCCGTTTGCTACGAGAGCCCCGAAGATTTCGTCAACATCTTCATCGAACGGGTATTTCTTTTCTACTCGCTCTTTGAAGGCATCAGAGAGTTCAGGTCTCTTACCCGCAGCTCTGTTTTCAGCTTTCTTTGGTTGCTGAGGAGCTGACTTGGTTTGCACATTGAGGACCTCTTTCTTCTTTGGTTTAGAGGTTACAACGGCGGTTGGCTCTTTTCTTGATGACTTCTGACTGTTGAGGTCTTTAATCACCGTTTCAGCTTCCATAGAAGCTTCCAGGAGTTCTCCCAGGTTTTTTGATTTGTTGCCGATGATCATGGAGCGTATTCTGGCTCTCATGTTGTTTCGGCAGATGTCGACTAGCGACGCCTGTGGCAATACATCTGAACATTTGTATGCCATTACTTTCCACTTGTGAATGAAGTCATAAGTTGACTCATTCTCTCCCTGTTTTAGGCTGCAGAGCTGAGCCATAGTAACAGGATGATCCTCACCTTGGAAGTGGGTCAGGAAGCGTGTCTCTAGCATAGCCCAGTTCTGAATGGAGTTCTCCGGAAGAGTGGAGTACCAATTGAAGGCCGTACCTTTTAGGGTACTTGCAAAGAGGCGGATCTTGAGTGCATCTTGATCCGTGATAGCTCCCGTCAAAATCTTGAAGTGGATGACGTGCTGTCTGGCTGATCCTTTCCCCGTATATGTTTGGAGAGTGGGATGTTTGAATTTTGTGGGGAACGGGACCGAGTCCATCCATAAAGGATATGGTGGCTTGATCCCATGCTCCTTGAGTATATCCTCTTCTTTTGCTTTGGCGAGGATACTGTCTACGTCCTTTTTGGTAAGGGCGCGTGACTCATTTTCTTCTCCATTTCCCTCGTTATTGCTATGATTCGGAGGAGGCTCATTGTTCACCTGATTTTGGACAACAAGGAGAAGGTTTTCCATCAGAGTTTCAATCCTCTGCTGGCCTTGTTCCAACTGCTGGATGCGTGTGAGCGCATCATCTTGAGGTGGATTCTGAGGTGGTGGCTCAGAACTTGTAGCCAAGACGTTCATCCCTCGGGATTCGAACAAAGAAACCGTCCTGGTGACTGAGCTGAGGCTCATTCTTTTTGATGAAGAGCTTGATGAAGGATTACTCTCCTGTCCTTGGCTGGAAGGGGCAGGAGATTCTTCGGGATGTCCTTGTGTCCTGGTGATGCTACGGGTCACCGGACGTCGGACATGGATTTTTTATGCTGACTTTTGGCGTCTTCTGGTTTTTCCAACCATATGGACGGCAGCAACTTGGTCGGGTCTTTCTTTTTCGACCCATTTGTGGGAGACTTGAAGTGTAGGAGGCTGGGTCCATTGCTTCTCTAGTCTCTTTTGTCGATATGACGCACGGCGGCGTGCTCGACGAGCGATTTGAGCTTTGGTCAGCTCTGGCTGGGCTCTGACGATGAAGGATGTGCTCCCTCGGGCGTAGCAGCCGAGCCTGTCTTCTTTGTAGCTAGGCAAGGACAGGATCCGGACCCGGTCCTTTGCCTGTTGCAGCGAAGCTTTGAACCTTTCGAGTTCGGCCCCTGTAGAGATGAAGGGTCGAACTGAAGGAGTGTAGGCCTTAGCAAGTGCTTGTAGAGGCCTGGTGATGCATGATCTGATTCTGGGCTTGTGGGAGCAAGCCGGTTCATGCTGGGTTGACTTGGGAGTCAAGTTGGGGATAGGTCTCTCCTCTTTCATGTAGGCAAGAGGGTAGAACTGGTTCTCCTTGAGTGGGGCCAGGTATGCTGGCTTGGTGGAGGTTTGAAACCTTCTTTGTTTTGGGGAAGATCTTGGAGACCAAGTCTTAGGGTAGACCTGGTTGGTTGTTGGTCGAGGCTTCGCGGGGATGCCGCGGGTTTTGGGCTTTTGGGCACTCGCCTTTGGTGTCACGGGAGTGACACGTTGAGAGGCGATCTTCTGCTTTTTAGCAGGCGCAGCTTGTTCTTCGGGAAGTGGGAATGGTCCCAGCGTCCCAAAGACGATGGTCCGGGGAGTCGAGGTCGACCCGGAGTTCAGAGAGTTGCCGAGGGAGTTGACGCTTCGGCAGCTGTCAGGGCGCTTGTAAGTGCGCTCGGTTTGCTTCTGTTGAAGCATGAGTTGGTGCTGGTTCTCATCGAAGATAATGGTTAAGGCTGCCATTGTTAGTTTCGAAAAAGTTCTGAAACAAGACCACATCCATTAGTAATCACAAGAATATAATGATCATAAATGAGAATTTCTATGGTTGTCTTTTCAAATCGCTCAAGGGATATGACCCAAGCGACATGAAGAAGGCAAAAAGCCATAGATGGTACAATTGTTCTGACAGCAAGTATGGTGAGCCCAGGATGAGCGTTCCAATGACTGCTAGAAGCAATTGTAAACCTAAATTCGACTTATCGAGAAGCAGAGCTTGCTCGAGATAAGAAGAATATAAGGTAGGAGTTACAAATGTGTCGGTCACAGATACAGTAGACCCTGAAAGGGCGTACCAGTATTGCTGGCACAAATGTTGGAGATCGCATCCATGAGATGGGATTCTCTTTTTTTTTTAAAGGTCGGAAATGGATTCGTCAAAGAGAGCAGGTGGCATTCTGATTCAAATACGGGCTCAACGATTTCCGCGAGCGCCAGTACTCAGAAGGGAAGAGACCACAATTTCTCGAATCTGAATCCAAAAGTGACGAGTTTTTTTTTTTTGAAATGTCAAGATTGGTTCCATCAAGGAGAGCAAATGGTATTCTGATCTGAACACGGTCTCGGCGATTTCCGCGAGCGCCAGTGCTCAGAAAAGAAGAAACCAAAATTTCTCAGATCTGAAATCAAAAGTGACGAGTTTTTGGAGATTTTTTTTTGAAATGATTTTTTTTTATTTTATTATTTTTTATTTTTTTAAATATATTTTTATTTATTATTTTTTATTTATTTATTTTTTTTGAAGATTTTTGTTTTTTTTAAGATTTTTTTTTTGAAAATCTTTTTTTTTATTTTTTTATTTTTATTTTATTTTTAATTAATTTTTCTAAGATTTAAAGACGAGAGAGTACACATAGGCCTCCTAACCCGGTCTTATGAAACCTCAATTGATAGAATTGCCCCCAGGTAAGGGTAGGATTACTTAATGAACCCGTTTGGAGGACCCTTGCCTAGAACAGTCAAGCTGTCTCCACACTCTGGACAAGGCTTTTCTTGAATCAATCGTGATCAAAGAACGCAATTGGTTTAACCTTAGTGGTCTATGTCCTTTTTTTCAAATCCCAAATAGACTCATCGAAGAGAAACGATGGCCCAAAACCTTAGTCGAACGGGCTCAACATTTCTGCAAGCACCAAAGAACGATAGGATAGGATCAAAGTCTCTCAATTTTGAATCCAAACTAAGGAAACTGATTTTTTTTTTTTTTTTGAAATCTCTAATGAACTCATCGAAGAGAAACGATGGCCCAAAACCTTAGTCGAACGGGCTCAACATTTCTGCAAGCACCAAAGAACGATAGGATATGATCAAAGTTTCTCAATTTTGAATTCAAACTAAGAAAACTGATTTTTTTTTTTGTTTTTTTTTTTTGAAAAGAGAAAGAGTGGAAACAAACTCAAAGAAATAGAAATTTCCAAAAAATCCCATCTCATTTTTTTTTAAGGATGCAAAATCCAACATAGGCTACCAGCTAGAAAGTAGCCAAGGAATCCGGAAAAGAAGTATAAGCATAGAGCAAAACGTATGATATGCAAATATTTCATTTCCGAGCACCGTGTTCTCAAATGAACGAGTCCCACCGGGTGTGCCAGCTTGATGGAATGCACTCCGAATGCCGTGGGTGCTACCGGGGTCGGCGGAAGTGGGAGTCCGTCGGGTCCGGCCCTTTCGCGCCCGGGGGGCATGAAGCGTGCATCAACATTTCTTTTGTGTGGGTGTGCCAGATTTTCTATTTTACTTGGAATTGCAAGTAGTAATCCGGAGATCAACCTTCGCAAGTAAAAAGGAAATCAACTTCTTTCAAGTTTTCCATTGCACAAATATTTAAGAAAAGAGACATTTTCTTGGTTTGCCGTGAAAGGCGATTTTGTTTGGCATTTATAGCCGATTTTGGCGTTGAAAGCCGATTTTGGTTTGTTGGGCTTTTCAGGAGATTGTGGGGACTTGTTCAGATTGACGGTCGCAAGCCATGTATGGGCTTCGCCATCATCCATGCAGATGAGAATAGAGGATGCTCTTGATTCGCTTGGCTTGGCTATAACCTCAAATTTTTAGAGGACAAAGACCAAGAGGAGGTCCTATGTCCGATAAAAAGCTAAGTAGACAGGCTGAAAAGCCACGTCTAAGCCATTGGAGGCAGCGGGAGAAGGCAAGGACCTTGGGGGGGGGGGGGGGGGGGGTACCCCCCAAGGGACTTTTGTCACCTTGTAGTGGTGGCCGGTGCAAAACTTCAGCAGAGTTTTTCTCTCTTTTTCTTTCTCTCAGATTTCTGGATCTGTGGTGCTTTGGAAGTGATCTCCGATTGATCGATCCGGATTTCAATGGAATGCTCTCCTATTTATAGGCTTTTGGTAGCCATTTAGGAGAGTTTATGGGCTTTAATCGCTTTAATGGGAGGAGTTACAAGATTTATTTCTTGATTTTGTAACTCCTTTTTCCTTGAATCTGATTGGCCGATGGAGATTAAGGGCTTTTAATCACCTTAATTACCATAATGGGAGGAGTTTCATGGGTTAAATGCCATGAATCAATTGACTTGTAACTCCCAAATGCTTGCTTCTGATTCGGCCGTCCAAAGAAATGAATTAATGACTGCAATAAAGCTAGTCAATTAACCACATTAATTGGTCGCCGAGCAGTCGAAGAGTCGCGGGCCGTGCCGTGTCTTCTGGAATTCTTCTGGCGATGATCATCGATGGATCTTCATGCTGATCGACATCGGATGAACATGTAACTTCAGACAGTGATAGCTAAGAGCGGGCCGGTGACATCTGTCCTGTCGATTTTTCGATCGATTGGGCGGGAAGTACACTTTTTTGGTTGACCGGTTGGCGATCAATGTTGATTTTGATACTTTTGGAGGTTGACCCGTGATTTTGACGGATGTCGGAGGACATGAGTCAATTTCAAGCACTAAAAATCACATTTTCAGGAAACCACAGGGGCCAAAGTGCGCGAAACGCGAAAAACGACGGAAAAACGGGTCACCGGCGAAAAATCCGGGGACCCGGACTTCCATGGTCGCCGGCGACCATGGCCCATGGTCGCCGGCGACCCTAGGGTTTTTCCCCTGTTTTTGGTCCGTTTTGTGGTCTTTTTCGTCGCCGTTTTCTTCTGTATTTTTCCTGACATTTCTTCTCATTTATTGGCTTGATTTCCCTGTAGAAAACCTGATGAGAATCCTTGCATTTTTAGAGTGCAAAGCTTCCAATTTTCCGGGAAAGCCGAAGACTTTGTCGCGTAGAGCTGCTGATTTTCCGCCAGAAGCTGAAACTTGGTCAAACGATGTCGGAATGACCTGAAATTTGAGGTGAAGCCTCCTGAGCAATAAATAAGACCAACCATAGGCTTTTGTTTGAGTTTTGAAGCCGTTTGGGGTCCCGTCGATGCTTCACTTGATTTTGCTGTGGGGAAAATGCCGAGCTTTGATATGTGGCCAAACGATGTCCGATTGACCTGAAATTTGACGGGGGGCCTATTGGAGTCATTTTGAGACGTTCCATGGGCTCCGTTTTGGATGTCATGGTCCCGGGTTGCTCCACCGCCGGTAGGCTTGATTTTCTCTCGGAGCATCGAAACCTGGTCAAACGTTGTCGGAATGACCTGAAATTTGACGTGCAGCCTTTTGGAAGCATGTTGAAGCCACTCATGCACTTGGTTTGATGAGCGAAGGCTTCGGTGGTTCCCACCGCCGGGAGGCTTGATTTTGCTGCTCGAGCATTGATGGAGGGTCAAACGTTGTCGGTTTGACTTGAAATTTGGCATGGAGCCCTTTTGAGACATGCTGGAGTCATCCGTAGGCTCTGATCGAAGTTTTGACGTCTCCGATGATGTCGCCGCCGGGAGCGCCATTTTAGCTGTCGGAGAAGCGAAGTTAGGCCAAATGATTCTGAAATGGCCCGAAACTTCATGTGTACTCTTCTCATTGCTATCTTGAAGGATCTTGCAGTTTTTGTTTGATTCTGACAAGATTTGATTTTTTGGAGAAATTGCATTGTCTATTTATGGCAGGTTGCGACTTCATGCAGCTTTCTTGATGTTGAAGAGGCAAAGTGACATTTTTGGTGTCAACAGTTCTACTCTCCACGTCTCAAACAAATGGGTCGAAAAAGAAAGACTCGACCAATTCGTTGCTGTTCATATGGTTGGCAAAACCAGAAAATGCCAGAAGTCAGCAACCAAAATTAGTGTTAGACGTCCAGTGACTCGCAACGTCTCTCGGACACGAACACATGTGGAAGAATCTTCCACTCCTCCAAGCCAAGAACATCAGAGTAACCACTATTCAGATTCTTCATCCAGGAGAATGAGCCCCAGCTCAGTCACCAGGACGATTTCTTCGTTCGAATCCAGAGGGATGAACTTCTTGGCTACAAGTTCTGAGCCGCCTCCACAGCATGACGATGTAACCGTACGCATCCAGCAGTTGGAGCAAGGACAACAGAGAATTGAGGCTTTGATGGAAAACCTCATTCTCACTTTACAGCGTCCGCCACCTAACAATGAAACCCCTCCGAATCACGAAGATGAAGAGGGCAATGCAGAAAATAATGAGTCTCGCGCTCTTACCAGAAAGGATGTGGACGATATCCTCGCAAAAGCAAAAGGAGATGATACATTGAAGGAACATGGGATCAAGCCACCCTACCCTTTATGGATGGACTTGGTTACGCTCCCTGCAAAATTCAAACAAACTACTCTCCAGACATATACTGGGAAAGGTTCAGCCAGACAGCATGTCATCCACTTCAAGATCCTGACAGGAGCTATTGCGGATCAAGATGCCCTCAAGATTCGCCTCTTCGCAAGTACCCTAAAAGGTACAGCCTTTGATTGCTACTCCACTCTGCCGGAGAACTCCATCCAGAACTGGGCTATGCTGGAGACACGCTTCCTGACCCACTTCCAAGGTGAGGATCATCCTATTACTATGGCTCAACTTTGCAGCCTAAAACAGGGAGAGAATGAGTCAACATGTGACTTCATTCACAAATGGAAGGCAATGGCGTACAAATGCTCAGATGTACTGCCACAAGCGTCGCTAGTCGACATCTGCCATAACAATATGAGAGCAAAAATCCGCTCCATGATTATCGCCAATAAATCGAAGAACCTGGGGGAACTCCTCGAAGCCTCCATGGAAGCTGAAATGGTGATCAAAGACCTCAACAATCAGAAATCATCAAAGAAAGAGCCGACTGCTGTTACAACCTCAAAACCAAAGAAAAAGGAGGTTCTCAATGTGTAGACTAAGTCAGCTCCTCAGCAACCAAAGAAACCTGAAAATAAAACTGCAGGTAAAAGGCCTGAACTCTCTGATGCCTTCAAAGAACATGTAGAAAAGAAATATCCGTTCGATAAAGATGTTGAAGAAATCTTTGAAGCTCTCCTAGCAAATGGCAAACTCATTTTGCCAGAGCCCAAAAGACCGGGAGATGTTGGCAAAACCAATGATCCCCGATACTGTCCATACCATCAGATGATCTCACATCCTCTCAATCAATGCTTCGTTATGAGAGAGAAGATCAATGAGATGTGGAAAAACGGAGTCATAACCTTTGATAAAAACTATGGCCCCGCCTCTGTCAACATGGTGTCATGTCGGCAAACTTCAAAGTCACCGAAGGAGAAGATCACTACTTCATTCAAGGTGATAAAAATGGCTCAAGCGTCCCAAGAATTGGTTCCCTATCCAACACCAGATGGACAACTTATATGAGTGCATCCCGATCTCCTAGATGATGAAAATTGGGAGATTGTCAAAACAAAGCCCACCGCTCTGCAGCGAAGGAAAGCCAAGAGACAACTCCGCAAGCTCAAACAGCAGCAGAAGTCTCAACCAAAACAAGAAGTCCTTGAAAAAGCAGAAACTTCTTCCACTGCTTCACTAGGGACGACGGAAGAATCTCTTCCCAAAACCTCCAAGGCGGTAAGAAAATTCACTCTTGATGATTTCATGCCACCTCTATATAAAAATGGAAATGTACAGGGGGCATCATACTCTTACAACTCGGTAGTTGGATTCTCCATGAATGTATACAAGTCCAGTGATACTGCCAGTGATATAGATGAGTGGGAAGAATCCCTTGAAACAGGAGAATACCTCTCCGCCGAGGAATGGATTCCCGAGTCTCATCTTATGCCAGTAATCTGGTATAACCCATTGCAGCCACAAGGATCTTGGTCTGATGATGAAGAAGACCAGGACCCTGTTCAAGAAAACGCTGTCAATCCAACACCAGCAAATGCTTCAGTGGAACCTAAAATGGGCGAACCACAAGGAGCAAATGACGAAGAAGATTTGGCTCCCATGCCTGATCTTGAAGAATATGCAAGAATCTTACAACATCTTACCATAGAGCAGGAGCAGGATCACATCAATCTTCGTCATGATCCAGAACTGGAAGTCCCTAAAATTCAACGGGAACTTCCTCCCTCAACTCTTGAAAATGGAGAAAACAGTTGGATCGATGATCCTCTCACATCTGAGGATGAGTCTGATTCCCAACAGTCTACACTAGGGGCATCTCCTGTCAGGATAACCTGCAATGCAATAGCTCAGGACGACAGTGCCTCTGAAGCTTCCGAAGACACGTACTCCCCAACCGGTAGCGTATCTTTCGGAGCTACATCCTCTCAGGGGACTTCCACTGAGATAACATCCTCTCAGCCCTCGTCTCCTGAAGCTGTGACATCAGAACTCAAGCCTCTCCCGATTGATCATCTTGAAGAAACTTCTGCCAATGAAATCTTCTTCAATGAAAAATCAGTCAATTGGTCCCAGATACCCTATCTCACGGGCGATGTCTGGGCTAATAAAGAAAAGTTGCTGGCTGCTGGTCAGGACTTGTTCCCAGAAATTGCTCCGTTCAACACAATCACTGAAGACGCCAATGCTGTTACAGAGACGTCCTCAGCAAAGGATCAACATCTTGATCCTGAGAACGATCTTCCAAAAGAAGACCCTTCTCTAGAGGCTCTTGAAGTTGGTAGAGGTACCCGTTCTGGCCGGGATTACCACAAAAATTACAATCAACCCTCTTCTTCTTATGTAAATCCTTCGGGAAAGCAAGATGTAAGCGCCCCAAGTGGCAATAATAATGAAAATGCAGGCCCGAAGGAGGCTTTCAAGTATGACTTGATTGAGCACTTCAAACACATACCTGCACGTCTGCACATCCTTGACTTATTGCGAATGTCCCCACAAACTCGTGATAGTCTCATTTCAGAATTACAAAGGCTGAATGCGGATGTCGACAAACATGCCCCATAAGTCCTACAAATTGAAATGGACTATAGGGTCAAAAAATCAAATACTCCCTCAAAGGGAGAAAAGAAAAAAACTGAGGGATCAAGCAATGAATGTCTCTCGGTACAAAAAGTAGCAAGTGCAACAATTGCCTTCGACAAGGATGACCTCCTCCTAGGTGAAACAAAGCACAACCGTCCCTTGTACTTTACGAGGCACGTCAAAGAAATGCCAGTACACAGAGTTCAGATCGATCCAGGTTCTGCACTCAACCTTATCTCTACTTCGACACTCAAAGAGCTGGGCATCCCACCTAGCAAGCTGAGTCACACGTCCGCATCCATCTTCGGATATGACGGTAGCGCTCAAAGGCCTATTGGCAAAATCAGGTTCAAATTGCAAATTGGTGATCTTATTTCTGAAGTCACTGTATATGCAATAAGGACCCCTTCATGCTACAATATACTCCTTGGATGCCCCTGGATACATGAGAATGGTGTCATCCCTTCAATTCTACATCAGTGCATCAAGTTCGTTGGCGACGATGGCCTGATACATCGAGTATTTGCAGACAAAAAGCCCTTCAAAGGCAGAGATGTCCATTTTGCAGATGCTCAAATGTTTAAAGATGGAAAAGAAGAACAGGAGGAAAAAACAATTCGCTTTGTCGACAGTCTCCAGAAAGATAAAGGCAAGGCTCCTCAGCAATCATCGGAGGTAAACAAACCCTCCACCAAACTCGAAGTAAGCGGCCAAGCTCCCTTTGTCGTCTCCTTCAAATCTCCAAAGCCTTTGGTAATCACTACCAAAGTAAAGAAGACAAAACAAAAGATTGGGGGCAAGTTCATTGTCTCCTTTGTGTCTATTATACATGACACAGACTCGGAGTCAAAGTCAGAAGATGACACAGCATCAAGCCAAGCTGATACTCAGCAAGATCAGCTCGCTCTCACTCCATTGGAGACACCTGCAGACATAGAAGACCCTACGTCTGCTTCCTTTGTTATTCCGGCAACTTCGCCAGAAGAAAAAGTGATTTACTTCCACAGATCAGGAGCATCTCCACTGAACTCTCTGCTTGAACCTTTCCAAAACGAAGGTATGCCTCAGCTATCCCTGTATAGTCCAATGGCACAAGCTATCATGAAGAAAATGGGCTACGACGCTCAAAATCCGACTGGTTTGGGAGGTGGCCGTGGTATTCTTACACCATTAGAACCCACCCTGACCAAAAGTCAACCAGAAGATTGGAAAATCCACCTTCAAAAAGGCAAGTCTTCATATGGGTTGGGGTATGATCCTACAGCTCCTATGAGACAGTTGACACCATGGCTAGAAAGTCGCTTTACCAACCAAGCCTCAACATCTCATGAAGACATTGATATCCCTGGATATCTCTTTGAAGAGTTACTCGTCAAAAATCCAGAAAGCTCCTCCAATTGGTATAATTTCTCTGACAATAAAAAGGAATTGTCCGATGACACAGACGAGCGATTCTCTATCCCAGAAAAACCATCGTCTCCAGAAGAAGTACCCTACTTCAACCCAATTCCAGCAAATGATTGGGACTATCTCATTGCAAACCTTGAGAAGGATAGCCTTGAGAAGGATACTGATCAAGAAGATTCATGGACAGAAACAGAGCCTCAGTCTGAAAATGCCTCTGGCACTCCAGAAGGTCTTGTTGAGATGGAAGCCTTCGAAAATACTGTGGAGGAACCACCTTCATACCTTCCGACAGAAGATCATGTCCAAAAGATAGACTTGGGAACACCTGATAACCCACGTCCTGTATTCATAAGCAAGAATATAAAGGATGATGAGTTACCCGAGTATATCTCTTTTCCTCGTGAGTTCGTTGATTGCTTTGCATGGTCTTATGCCGAAATGCCTGGCTTGGATCCCAAAGTAGCAGTCCACAAGCTCAACTTACAAAAAGAAATCAAGCCTATTAAACAAGGCCAAAGAAGATTCCGTCCCGACGTGATGGACAAAATTGAACAAGAAGTTCAGAAACTCAAAAACATTGGCTTCATCCGCAAGGAACAACATCCTGAATGGTTGGCCAACATCGTCCCTGTGACAAAGAAAAATGGGCAGATAAGGGTCTGTATTGACTACAGAGACCTGAATAGTGCATGTCCTAAAGATGAATTCCCGCTCCCCATACCAGAGGTGATGATTGACAACACCTATGGGTTCGAGCGAATGACATTCATGGATGGATTCTCTGGCTACAACCAGAAAAAGATGCATCCTGAAGATGAAAGGCATACATCATTTCGGACACCATTCGGCGTGTATTGCTACACTGTTATGCCGTTTGGTCTGAAAAATGCAGGTGCAAAATATCAGAGGGCTATGATGAAAATATTCCAAGATATTCAGCACAAGACGGTCGAATGCTATGTTGACGACCTCGCCATAAAAAGCAGAAGAAAAGAAGACCATCTCGAAGATCTTCGAGAAGTCTTCCTCCGACTTCGCAAACACAAATTGCGGATGAATCCACTAAAGTGCTTCTTCGGTGTCTCATTGGGTAAGTTTCTCGGATTCATAGTACGGAAAGCTGGAATAGAACTTGACCCCACCAAAGTCAAGGCTATCCTGGAAATGCCATCTCCCAGAACCCTAAGAGAATTAAAAGGGCTTCAAGGAAGGCTGGCCTACATTCGACGGTTCATCTCCAATCTATCAAGGAAAAGCCGTCCATTCTCTCGCCTGATGAAGAAAGGCGTAGACTTTGTCTGGGATGCTGAATGTGAAAGTGCATTTCAAGACATCAAAGCATACCTCATCAAACCTCCAGTGCTGGCTGCCCCCACAACTGGAAAACCATTTATCTTGTACACAAGAGCTCTCGACCACTCTTTGAGTGCTCTGCTCGCACAAGAAAACGATGACAGAAAAGAAGCTGCTCTATATTACCTTAGCCGCATGATGGTAGGTGCAGAGCATCGCTACTCCCCAGTCGAAAAATAATGCCTTGCAGTAATGTTCGTTGTACAAAAGCTGCGTCACTATCTGCTGTCAAACACAGTCTACCAGATTTCGAGGATCAACCTCCTAAAGGTCCTTGTCACAAAAGCAGGTTCTCTCAATGCCCGACTGGCAAAATGGTCCATCCTTCTATCACAGTTTGATATTAGGTATGTACCACAAAAAGCAATCAAAGGACAAGCACTGGCAGACTTCCTTGCAGAGCATCCATTGCCTAAAGATTCTCCACTCAGGGATGATCTCCCAGACGAAGTTGTCTACAATGTGGAAACTTCCTTATCAAACGCCTCCTGGGACATGTACTTTGACAGTGCAACCAGGGCAAATGAAAGGGGAAAGCAAATATCGGGAATTGGCATCCTCTTTGTCAGTCCCGACAAAGACATGATTCCACATGCCTTCTCGCTACTGGAACCATGTTCAAACAATGCAGCTGAGTACCATGCCCAGATTGTAGGATTGGAACTCGCCCTCGAATCCGGCATCACCACGCTGGAAGCTTTTGGAGACTCTCAACTGGTCGTCAACCAGATGAATCAGAAATATGAAGTCAGGAAGCCTAATTTGCTGCCTTACTACAATAAGGCGCAGTCGCTTCGACAAAAATTCAACATCTGTCACATCACCCACATCCTCAGAGGTGAAAACATCCGTGTAGATGCCCTGGCTGGACTTGCCGCATCCATGGCAATCCAAGAAGGGGAAAACATGCAAGTCACAGTGTGTCAAAGAAGGATTCTCCCTCCTCTAGACACACACCAAGCAGTTGCTGAATGCCACCAAGTGGTTGGAAGTCGGATGTCCATCCTCAAACCTCCGATTGGCGACTGAAGAGATCCGTTCAATGATTATATCATGTTCGGAATACTACCTGAAGATCCAAAAGAGCGGGTAAGCATCCAAAGACGAGCCCCAAACTTTCATTTGGATATACCTTCAAAAGCACTTTACAGAAAATCCTTCAATGGAGTACTCCTACGCTGCTTATCACAACAAGAGGCTGAAGAAACTCTCAAAGAAGTACATGCTGGTCTTTGTGGAGCCCATCAGGTTGGCCCTAAGCTCTATAACCAGATAAAAAGGCTAGGCTACTATTGGCCTACCATGGTAGCTGATGCAATGCAATTTGCCAAACGCTGCCAAAAATGCCAGATTCACGGATATTATGTCCACATGCCTCCAGAATGGCTACATCCAACAGCAATCTCATGGCCTTTCGAAGCGTGGGGTATGGACATCATGGTCCTATTTCTCCCCCATCAAGCAAAGGTCATCGCTTCATCTTCGCCGCTACGGATTATTTCTCCAAGTGGTCAGAAGCATTTGCGCTCAGCGAAATGAAGACTTCATCAGTCCTTCAGTTCTTGTGCACCAACATTATTTGTCGCTTCGGCATACCTAAAAGATTCGTCCATGATAACGGACCACAATTCCGGGATCACAGATTCTATAGGTTCTGCGACAAGTACAAAATCCAAAGTTGTCCTTCGACTCCATATAATCCAGCAGCAAACGGACTAACAGAAGCCTTCAACAAGACACTCTGCAAAATTTTCAAGAAAATGGTCTCTAGTCACAAAAGAGACTGGGGCGACAAACTAATAGAAGCTTTATGGGCCTATCGAACCACCGTTTGAGGACCAACCCATAGCACACCATTCTCTTTGGTCTAAGGATGCGAAGCTGTTGTCCCTTTGGAAGTACAAATTCCTTCCTTAAGGGTATCTTTGTAAAATGACCTGACGCAAGAAAGCAATGTCAAATTGAGACTCCAAGAGCTGGATAATCTCGATGAAAGACGACTTGAAGCTCTACAAAGCATTGAGTTGTACCAAGCACGCATGGCAGGATCTTTCGACAAGAAGGTCAGGCAACACGCTTACAAAAAGGGTGACTTGGTTCTTGCAGTAAAAAGACCCATAGTCTTCGCCTACAAATCCAAAGGCAAATTCGAACCAAAATGGGAGGGACCCTTCGTCATCGACAAAGTCTTCTCCAACGGTGCATACGCTCTTCTAAACATGGAAGGAGACAGATGTATGCTACCCATCAACGGCAAGTTCTTGAAGCGGTACTACCCTTGAAGACTTCCTCAAACGGGTCAAAGCAATATCTACACGGCTAAACCGTATTTCCAAGGTACTTGCTCGTCAAACCCACCCCTTTTGAAATTTTCATCTTTATGTTGAAATTTCCAAAAAAAAAAACAATCTCTCAAAACAATGCTTACTTTCATCGTTTCATTGTTCAAAAGAAAAATCAAATCCAAAATCCAAGTTTAGGAGCCTCTTCCCAGACTTGACCAAAATTTTCGATCCTTGAACCCAAAATTCATGGTTTGAAAAAAAAACCAGGACTCAGGAATTTTCACCCTAGTCTACCTTGGCTTTTACAACCGAAATGGTTTTAAGGCAAAATTTATGACCCTCGTGTCTCTAAACAAAAAAAAATAGTTTTTTTAGAAACCGGAAGGATGCGAACCCCATTCGATACTTCCAAAACCTAAAAAACCGGAAGGATGCGAACCCCATTCGATACTTCCAAAAACCTAAAAAACAGGAAGGATACGAACCCCATTCGATCTTCCAAAAACCCAAAAAACCGGAAGGATGCGAACCCCATTCGATACTTCCAAAACTCAAAAAATCGGAAGGATACGAACCCCATTCGATACTTCCAAAACCCAAAAAGTCGCAAGGAAGCGAACCCCATTCGATATTTGCAAAATTTCAAAAATCGTGGAGAAACAACATACCAGCTGATATCCACAACCCAAATTTCAAAAATCGTGGAGATGCAACATACCAGTTGCTATCCACAACCCAAATTTCAAATGGTTCTAGAAAACCTCAAATTTCAAAAATCGGGGAGAAACGACATCAAGTCAGTACCCGCAAAACCAAAAGTTTTGGGAAAAGCAGGGAAGCGACGCTTAGTCGATATTTGCACCCCAATTCGCGAGGAAGCGACATTCCATCGATACTCGCAAAACCTAACCCGCGAGGAAGTGACATTCCATCAATACTCGCAAAACCGAATGAGCAAGGAAGCAACATTCCATCGATACTTGCAAAACCATTCAGCGGGGAGGCGACATTTAGTCGATACCTGTATTTTGAAAACCAAAACTCGGCCATAAACGCCAAAATCCGGCTATAAATGCCAAAACAAAAAAAATTTCAGCTATAAATGCCAAAATCGGCTTTCATGCCAATAAAACAAAACTTAGTTTTCAAAAAACTGGCTATAAACGCCAAAATCCGGCTATAAATGCCAAAATTCGGCTATAAATGCCAAAACAAGAATTTTTCGGCTATAAACGCCAAAATCGGCTTGCATGCCATCTCAAAATCGGCTCTTATGCCACAAACAGAATTTTTGGTTCTTATGCCATCTCAAAATTCGGCTATAAACGCCAAAAGTCTGCTATAAACGCTAAAACAAAACAAAAAAAAAATTTCGGCTATAAACGCCAAAATCTGGCTATAAATGCCAAAATTCGGCTACAAATGCCAAGACAAACAAAACAAAATTCGGCTTCGTTGCCATTCCAGAATTCGGCTTCTATGCCATTCTAAAATTCGGCTTTCACGCCATCCAAAAATTTTGGCTCCCATGCCGCAAAACAAATTTTGGCTCTTACACCACAAAATTAGGCTTTCACGCCATCCAAAATTTGGTTTTCAAACCATTAAAAAAAATCAGGCTTTTCGCCACAAAAATTGGCTTTCATGCCCAAAACAACTCTGTGACAACCTTTTGATCAAATTCTTAAACAAACATTCCCATCAACTTTTGCTCAAAATTGTTTTCCTCAAAAAAAAAAAAATGATTTAAGTGAAAGGGAGGGGATACAAAATATAGTACCAAAATTGTTTATACATGGAGGTACCAAAAAAAAAAAGAAGAAGAAAAGAGTTTGTTACAACTCAGGAGCTCAATCCGACATGGTCTTCAACCAAAAGTTCAACTCCTCAAGCAGACCCATGGCCTTAACTTCCAAAGTTTTTAGGCCACGCTTCTTTAAAATATCCCCATAAAACGTGGCCGAATTCCGTGACCCATCTGCAGCACGAGGAAGCTCTTCCCAGAGGACCTGCCACTGCTCATGCTCCTGAGTCTTTCACCGGACATTACCTTCAGCTTCCTCAACCTGGCGAATGAGAGTTCCCTCCTTGTCACGAGCCTCCATAATGGCGGTCCATTTGGCAGCAGCTTCTTCCTCTAAAAGATCAAGACGCTGCCTAACCTCGACGACCTCCTTATCAAGGCGGTCCAAGTCTTGCTTCAGCCCCATGATGGATAACTCGGTAATGTTCTTCTCCCGAACGATCTGCCTCCAAGTCTTCGTGACCTCAGTCAGCTCAGCTTTGACTTTGCTGGAAGGTTTTGTGAACATCTCATCAAAGAAGTCACCATCTGGGAAACTCCTGGTCTCAATCCATTTGTTCCCCAAGGCGATGATTTCCTCAACAAAATCCTCGGCGCTTGCGATGTCCAGACCGACTTCTTTGCTATCAGCAAGGATGTCCTACACATGCTTGATCATGCCAAAACCAGCTTCCAAATGACCTGAAGAAAGAGTCTCAACCCATGAGCTCAAGACAGTCTTCAACACCTTCCTTGCATACTGAAGGTGCGGTGCAGATGAGGATTCACCATGCTCCGGTGCCCGACCGCCCACGTCATGCTCCATTGGAAGAGTAATCAATAAACTCTTTCCAATGGAAGAAGCTGACTCATTGAAAGTGGAAGAAGCCCCTACTTCTAGATCAGCAGCAGGTGTCCCCTGTTCTGGCTCTAAAGAAGACGAAGGAATCTCTCCTGCTACTTCACAATCTGTCAAAAAAAAAGAAGAAGAAAAAGACAAAAAGGTATGAATATAATCTTGTCAAAAATATATCAAGATTATTATTGCAAATATACCTACTTCGACGACCGGCGGAGTACTCTCTGCCTCTTTGAGCTCATCCGAAGCATCGTCAAAAGTTACGTCCATAGATGGCTCGAAATCGTCGGAATCCTCTGGCAAGTCAGCTACATGTTAGCAAATGACAGCAGAAGAAAAAAAAAAGCAAAAGCCAAAGCAAATCATACCAGGTGAAGGTTCTGGAACCACTCCAGAGTCCCTGGGCTCTTCCTCAGATGCCACGACTGGATCCGTCATTGCCTCATCGGCCGGAACCTCAGGCATCACTAGATCATCATCCTCTGCTAAACAAAGAAGTAGCGGATCAAAACAAAATCTTTCACAAGAAAAAAAAAAAAAGGGGAAGAAACAAAAGGAAAGAAAGGGGATCATACCAGCTATCTCCTCTTCTCTGCTTCTCTTCTCCGGAGGCTCGTCAGCATCCTTAGACACCTCCTCAGCAATGGTGAGAGGAACTTCGAGATCAGAAGGACTATCGTGCCGTCTCATGTTACGGCGTTGTCCTCTCCTCCTCTTGCCTCAGCGGGTCAATCTGCTCGACGATCCTGCCCCACTATCTACATCAGGCCTCTCACAAGAGTCCTTACTCGATGGTCTACTTTTCTCAGTAGACTCCATGGAAGCCTTCGTATGCTCTGCATGTATCATAGCATCGATCTCGGCCTCCTCCTCCTCCAGCTGTCTCAGGACCTCAACAGGAATCCCCTGTGCAGCTCCTGATCTGATGATGTCCTGCTCGTTGAGAAAGCCTATCTTGTGCTTCTCTCCAGAAAGGAAGGCCAAAACTTCCTCCGGACGGACACCATCCGATTTGCCAAGACTCTTCCCAGGAGATTGCTTAATATCGAGCTCTTTCTTGGAAAGCCCCCGGTGCACTGAAAAGCTCTCTACGAACCACTTCGTGAAGCCAGTAGTCCGGAAGGTGGGCAGCTCAGGATAGGAAATCATGGCGGTAGTGTCCTCGGTGCTATGAAAGGCCCATGCATTTCTCCCATCCTGCAGACCTCCAAAACGCTTCACCATACTCGAAGGCGCTCCAACAACGCCTTGAGAGAAGCCAAGCTGCAATGCAAAACGCAAAGGGACATACGGTTGGATGTCGACGAAAAGATGTATGCGGTACACCATCGTACCAACCCGTATGTTGAAGAGCCACCTCTTTTTCGCGTCTGTCAAAGCATAGTGTCTTCCCGACCCTGCCCTGGTCGAATCACGGGAGACACCAAAGTCAAAAGCCTTCTTCCGCAAGCCCGGAGAAAGCTTCACTGAAGACTGCCCAACCTCGACGTCCCTAAATCGTCGGATCCTTAAACGGGCAGATAAAAGTGATTCGTGAACGGCTGTCCCTCTAGCCAAACGAATCATAAAGGGATCTTCGTCCTGTGCAACTCCCGAACGATGGAAACTAGGACGGCGGTATACATACCACGAATAGAAGATGTGGGCAGAAAATACCCTGTTCATGGGAAGCCCAAGCCGAACCAGGAAAGCAGCAGCCTGCAGTTCGGTACACAAATAGGAGTAAAGAGCAGGTACCAAAGCCAGCCGCTCTCCAAACGCCATCTGACAAGCCGGAAAAATACAGTGCGGCCTGATGTGCGTCCCATCTCCTCCAGCAAAAACAGCCTCACCCAGCCAGTAAGTGAGGTAAACAGCGAGATCTCTCCACAACGCAATGTCAGGACAAATGGCATCTACGCTTGCAAAGAACTTCTTCAAATCTTCTCGCATAGCAATGATCTTCTTCAAACTTGACGCTTTAGCCCTAACATCCTGGGCCATGCCATCAGAAGAATCCCCGCTGTAAAAAATGTTGGAGCTGCAACTTCTCGAACTGCTGCATCTAACTTTCGTACCCCCCTTCTCCTTTAAAAAATCATAGAAGGCGACGAGCTGAAAGTACACAAGCCTAAACTCCTCAGATTGCTCCTTAAGGACGCTGTCAATAGGCATAAACTCCTCATAGAGTTTGCCGAGGATAGGCAATCCGGTGATGGCGCTCAGTTCCTTCAAAGAAAAACCAATCTTACCATTCGTCACAATGAAAGCCTCATCGGAGAAAACGACGGTTTGCGAAAAGCGCGAACTGCGTCAAAAATCTCGGCCTCCCGAAGAACGGCCTCACCAATCCTCAGGGTGTGATCAATCCATGACTCCCAGCTCGAGTCAGCACTAAAATGGCCACGAAGTCGAAAAGGCTTCACCCAATTGCTGCCGTCACCCCGAAAAACGCCAAGGCCCACCGGTCTCAAATCAACCGATGGATGATCAGAACCTTGGTAGCCACTGGCTGGCATCAACATCTCCATACAGACAGGTGGCTTCTCTGCAAAACCAGAAGGTCCACCAACAAAAACCCCGGTCTTGATCACACTGGTCCTCTTCACCCAGCTCGGAGGATCTTCCCTCTTAGGGCACGTGGGAGAAAGGCTCAGGATCTAGATGGTCCGGTCAAAAGACGACCGGGTAGAAATAGTTCTCTCCTCACCATCTGCTGTGTAAGAGAACTGAAAACATCTCCTTTGGTATGTCAAGTCGTCAGGGACTGCATCACCAAAGAAGAAGGTAGGCTTGAGCACAACGCTCTGATCGTCCGTAACCCAGGGACGGCTGCTTACCATGATCTTATAGAACTCCTCATCTTTGAGAGCGATCAATCGCTGTCTCATCTCATCACAATTGAGGGAATCGCATTCTTCCAAGTTTTTCTCCACAAACTGGACCTTCTCCCAAGCCTGCTGAACGGCAGCATTGGAAGATCTAGAAAACCGACGAGGTGCGTCAGTAACAGGACCTTTACCTTTGTTCGTTCTAGAAGAACTACCTGCAAAAGGTGGAAGAGAAAAGATCAATCAACATCAAAATGACAGAATTCTGCTACAAAAAATTGTAGCAAAATTTTGACATGGTTCCGAGGCAATTCCAAAGAAAAGGAAAATACTCCAAAAAAGACAGGAAGCCTGAAGATGAGCTCAACATCGCTGCGAGCTCATAGTCAGTGGAGAATTCTCAAAGAAGGCTTGAACTCAACATCGCTGCGAGAACAAACCAATCTCATCAAACTTCCGCAAAATCTGGAAAAGAGCTCAACATTGCTGCGAGCTTCAGAATCCAAAAATTGCAAAACTTCTTCAAAATCCAGCAAGACTGAGAAAGAGCTCAACATCGCTGCGAGCTCAAAATCTTGATACTTGCAAAAGATTTTCAGGTATGCATCATCATACTTCCAAATCTATTTACCAAAACTCATACATCAAAAAATATCATCATGCATTAGATGCTAGGAAAACCTTGACCAAAGTTTGACCAATTCCAACACAATTTGGTCAAAACCAATCAAACTTTGTCCAAGTCAAAAATCATGTTGGCTTGACCTAGAGACTCTAGCCTTCTATCTTGATGCATCAAAAAAAAATGCATACATATTGAAATTACATAGCCTCATTATCATAGTGAGTAAACAAGGAAAAAGAAAAAGAAAGAGAGAAAAAAAATCTCAGCAGAAAAAAAAAACAAAAAAAAAAAAGGAAAAGAAGAGAAAAACGCTGAAAAAAAAAACAGAAATCAGCGTGAAAAAAAAAAACAGAAAAAACAAGAGAGTACACGGTTTAAGAAAAAAAAAAGAAAACTGTGGAAAAAGAAAAAAAAGAAAGAAAAAAAAAGAAGCAAGAAAAAAAAAAGAGAAGGAAAACGTGCATGAAAAGAAAAAAAAAAGAAAGAGAAAAAAAGAAAAAGAAGAAGAAAAGAAAAAATAAAGAAGCTACTTCTACAATGGAGATTCTTGACGAGGAAGAAAACTTACTTGAAGCCATTGATGGAGAAGGAGAAGAAAAGCTTGGAGATCCTTGAAGAAGAGAAAGCACTTCTTGTCTTGGAGAGCACTCTTGAAGATTTCTTGCAAAAAGAAAGCAATGGAGCAAAAGCACCAACCCTCTTTGCTTTTATCGAAGAGAGCAAGCCAAAAGAGGAAACAAGGAGAAAGAAAGGAGGTAAGTGCTAAAATTTAGCTACTTTCCCAAAAAGAAAGATATTTTGAGAGAATCTTTCCACAAAAAGAAAACTTAAGAAATTCTCTCCAAGTAAAGATATTTTTAGATATTCTGTACACAAAAGAGATATTTTTAGATAATCTTTACAAATATGACACCATATGAGATCTAGGCCATCTCCAAAGCCTAAGGTCCCATGGGTTAGCCCATATGAGCCAGGTTTGACCACCTAGGCACTAAAATTGGCTTTTAGTCAAAGTATTCCTCTTACCAAGAGCAAAAAAAAAGAAAAGAGCAAAAAAAGTCCCATGCCTCTTTTGAGTTGATGGGACCATTAAAAAAAAAAAAAGAAAAGAAAGTCTCATGAGTTTCCAAAAACCAAACCATCCAACCTCATGAACCAAATTGAGCCAAAATCTTAAATTGACATTTCACAAAACAAAATTCCGGTCCCCTAGCTCACCACATACAGCTTGTTAGGTCACAAGACCAAAACCAAAATCAAAATCCAAAACCAACAAACCAAATCTGACCCCCCAACCTGCCACATACAGCTTGTTGGGTCACAAGGTCAAAATCAAAATCAAACCCTGACCCCCTAACCTGCCACATACAGCTTGTTAGGTCACAAGGTCAAAAACCAAAATCCAAAACCCAAAACCCAAATACCCCATGTCATTTTCAAAACTTTGCCTTGAGATGGTACGTGATCCCTCTCACTGCCATAAAATTCCCCCGGAAACTCAGAAGCCTATTTAAAAAAAAAAATTTTGCTCAAGACTCTTGGTCAAGTTGGAATCTCTCCTCCAAGTTTCTCTTCGAGGCACATCGACTCCAAAAAGCTACTCGTCGCTGTACCTCAAGGGGGCATTTGTTGACACAAAAAAAAGTCAATATGTCTCCTCAATATAAGAAGCCTCGTGAAGCTGCATCCTGCTAAAAACAGGCAAGGCTACTTCAAGCATCAGATTTTGTCAGAATCAGACAGAAACTGAGAGATCCTTCAAGACAGCTAAAAGAGGGGTACACCTGAGGTTTCGGGCCATTCCAACATCGTTTGGCCTAACTTCACTGCTCCGACAACTAAAAAAGCGCTCCCGGCGGCGACATCATCAAAGACACCAAAACTTTGATCAGAGCCTACGGATGACTCCAGAATTTCTCCAAAGGGCTCCAAGCAAAATTTCAAGTCAAACCGACAACGTTTGACCCTCCATCAATGCTCGAGCAGCAAAATCAAGCCTCATGGCGGCGGGAACCACCGAAGCCATCACTCATAAAAAAAAATACATGAGTGGCTTTAACATTCTTCCAAAAGGCTGCACGTCGAATTTCAGGTCATTCCGACAACGTTTGACCAGGTTTCGATGCTCCGAGAGAAAATCAAGCCTACTGGCAGCGGAGCAACCCGGGACCATGACATCCAAAACGGAGCCCATGGAACGTCTCAAAATGACTCCAATAGGCTCCCCGTCAAATTTCAGGACAATCGGACATCGTTTGACCACATATCAAAGCTCGGCATTTTCCCCGCAGCAAAATCAAGTGAAGCATCGATGGGACCCCAAACGGCTTCAAAACTCAAATAAAAGCCCATGGTTGGTCCTATCCACTGCTCAAGAAACTTCACCTCAATTTTCAGGTCATTCCGACATCGTTTGACCTAGTTTCGACTCTTGACGGAAAATCGGCTACAAAGTCTTCGGCTTTCCCGAAAAATGGGAAACTTTGTGCTCCGATTTCGCGCGGGTTCTCGTCAAGTTTTCTCCAAGAAAATGAAGTCAATAATTGAGGAAAATTGTCAAGAAAAATACAAAAGGAAAAAGGAACGAAAAAGAGGGAAAATCGGCTGAAAACGGAGCTCGGCGACCAAAGGGCAAAAAACCCTAAGGTCGCCGGCGACCCTGCAAATTCGGGTCGCCGGATTTTGCACCAAATCGTCCATTTTCCGATTCATTTCACGTTTCGGGCGTTCCGGCCTCTGTGATTTTCGGAAAATGCAATGTTTGATGCTTGAAAACGACTGATCTTCGTCGACATCTCGGATCCGCCGTCAAAAGCATGAAATCATCACCGATCGCCTCAAGATCGCCAACTGGCTGACCAAGAAAGTGCACTTTCTGTCCGACCGATCGTGAAATCAACAAGACAGATGTCATCCACCCGCCAACATCAATCAATGTCTGAAATTGCACTGCAATCCGACATCAAACAATGTGTGGATCCACCTGTGATGATCGCAAGAAGAATCTCAAAAGGCGCAGCGCGGCCCGCGACTCTTCACATGCCTGGGCGACCACTTAATGACTTTAATTGACCCGTTTATGACAACTTAATGCGGTCATTAACTCATTATTTTAGACGGCCCAATCAGATTCAAGCATTTGGGAGTTACAAATCCAAGTAATCATGGCATTAAACCCATGAAACTCCCATCATCATGAAGCATAAAGGCAATTAAAAGCCCACTACCTTCATCAGCCAATCACAAGCCATGAAAAAGGAGTTACAAAATCAACTTGTAACTCCTCATCAATGCTCTCATCATGGCTATCAATGCCCATAACCATCCCATGGCTACCAAAAGCCTATAAAAGGATATCCATTTCCAAGAGAGAGGGGATCATCGAAGGATCATTAGATCAACATCTATAAACTTGAAGTTCTGCACCTCTCCCAAAGAAATCGAGACGAAGTCCTGCTACTTTGCTCCCGGAAGCACCACAAGGTGATCAACGTCCCTTGGGGGGCCACCCCCCCCCCCCCCCCCCCCCCCCAAGGTCACCTCCTTCTCCAACATGGCCTAAACGCGGCTTTTCAGCCCGTTTACTCGGTTTTTCATTGGATATAGGACCTTCTCTTGGTCCTTTTCCTTTAAAAAACTGAGGTTAGGAGCCAAGCCAAAGAATCAAAGCATCACATGTTCTCATTTGAGGGACGATGGCGAAGCCCATACATGACTTGCGACCGTCGATCTCAACGTGTCCCCACAATCTCCTGAGAAGTTAGATCCCTTTTCTTCCTTTTCTATTGTAGTTTGTATTTCTTAAAAAGACAAAAAGAAATCACAATTCTTGTCTTTCACATTTGATGAGTTTTGTGAAATCGCCTTTCACGGCAAAATCACCTTTTACGGCAAACAAACAAAAACGCCTCCTACGGCATTCTAAAAAAAACAAACTTGTCTCTTTTCTTAATATTAACGCAATTTGAAAAGTTAGAAAAAAGGATTGATTCCCTTTCCACTTGTGAAGGTGAATCTCCGGATTATCACCATTCCAAATTCCAAGTAGAAAGTAAATCTGGCATACCCGTACAAAAATGTTGATGCCCGAGATCTTCCCTCCTCCGCCGAGACCCGGGTCAGCCCCCGGGGTGCGGAGGGAGAGGACGGAAGATTCCCCCTTTTTCGGGTCCATCAACTCCAGAGTCCCTGGGCTCTTCCTTAGATGCCGCAACCAGATCCGTCATCGCCTCATCAGTCGGAACCTCGGGCATCACCAAATCATCATCCTCTGCCAAAAGAAAGAAAGCAGCGGATAAAAAAATCTCTCATAAAAGAAAAGAAGTGGCAAAAGAAAGAAGGAGGATCATACCAGTAGTCTCCTCTTCTCGGCTCCTCTTCTCTGGTGGCTCGTCAGCATCCCCAGACACCTCCTCAGCAATGGTGAGAGGAACTTCCAAATCAGGAAGACTTTCTTGTCGTTTCACATTACGGCATTGTCCTCTCTTCCTCTTACTTCTGTGGGACGGTTTGCTTGAAGATCCTGCCCCACTATCAACATCAGGTCGCTCACTAGTGTCCTCATTGGATGATCTGCTTTTCCCGGTAGACTCCATGGAAGCCTTTGTGCGCTCCGCTTACATCCAAGCGTCGATCTCGGCCTCCTCCTCTTCCAGCTGTCTCAAGACCTCACCAGGAATCCCTTGTGCAACTCCTAATCTGATGACGTCCTGCTCATTTAGAAAGCGTATCTTGTGCCTCTCTCCAGAAAAGAAAGCCAAAACTTCCTCTAGACGGACACCATCTGATATGCCAAGACCCTTCCCAGGAGATTGCTCGACATCAAGCTCCTTCTTGGAAAGCCCCCGGTACACTGAGAAGCTCTCTGCGAACCATTTCGTGAAGCCAGAAGTCCGAAAAGTGGGCAGCTCAAGATAGGAAATCATGGCGGTAGTGTCCTCAGCACTGTAAAAAGCCCATGCATTCCTCCCGTCCTGCAAACCTCCAAAACGCTTCACCATGCTCGAAGGCGCTCCAACAACGCCTTCAGAGAAGCCAAGCTACAATGCAAAACGTGAAGGGACATACGGCTGGATATCGACAAAAAGATGTCTGCGGCACACCATCGTACCAACCCATATGTTGAAAAGCCATCTATTTTCCATGTTTGTCAAAAGATAGTGTCTTCCCGACCCTGCCCTGGTCGAATCACGGGAGACACCAAAATCAAAAGCCTTCTTCCACAAACCTGGAGAAAGCTTCACTAAAGACTGTCCAATCTCGACGTCCCTGAACCGTCGGATCCTCAAACGGACAGACAAAAGAGATTCGGAAACGGCTATCCCTCTAGCCAAACGAATCATAAAAGGATCTCCATCCTGTGCAACTCCTAACCGATGGAAGCTAGGACAGTGGTATACGTACCACGAATAGAAGATATGGGCTCAAAATACCCTACTCATTGGGAGCCCAAGCCGAACCAGGAACGCAGCAGCCTGCAATTCAATACACAAGTAAGAGTAAAGAGCAGGCACCAAAGCCAGCCGCTCTCCGAATGCCATATGAAATGCCTGAAAAATACAATGCGGCCTGATGTACGTTCCATCTCCTCCAGCAAAAACAGCTTCACCCAGCCAATAAGTGAGAAAAACAGCGAGATCTCTCCGCAATGCAATGTCAGGACAAATGGCGTCTATGCTTGCGAAGAATTTCCTTAACTCTTCTCGCATAGCGGAGATCTTCTTCAAAATCAGGTTTTTAGCCCTAGCACCCTGAGCCATGCTAACAGAAGACTCCCCACTGTCAAAAAAGTTGGAGCTGCAACTCTTCCAACTGCTGCACCTGACTTTCGAGCCCTCCTTCTCCTTCAAAAAATCATAAAAGGCGACGAGCTGAAAGTACAAAAGCCTGAACTCCTCATACTGCTCCTCAAGGACGCTGTCAATAGGCATATACTCGTCATAGAGTTTGCCGAGGATAGGCAGCCCGGTGATGGCACTCAGTTCCTTCAAAGAAAATCAATCTCACCATTCGTAACAATGAAGGTGTTGGTTTGTGGAAGGAATGACTCCAGCATGGCCATGAAAGCTTGATCGGAGAAAACCACGGTTTGCCGAAAAGTGCGAACAGCGTCAAAAATCTCGGCCTCCCACAGAATGGCCTCACCAACCTTCAGGGTGTTGATGGAACGCGCTCCGAGGCGCCCGCTTGGGGCGGCTACCGGGGTCGGCGGAACGTGGGAGCCCGTCGGGTCCGACCCTTTCGCGCCCTGGCGGGCCCTGAAGCGTGCATCAACATTTCTTTTGTGTGGGTGGGTGTGCCAGATTTTCTATTTTACTTGGAATTGCAAGTGGTAATCCGGAGATCAACCTTCGCAAGTAAAAAGGAAATCAACTTCTTTCAAGTTTTCCATTGCACAAATATTTAAGAAAAGAGACATTTTCTTGGTTTGCCGTGAAAGGCGATTTTGTTTGGCATTTATAGCCGATTTTGGCGTTTATAGCCGATTTACAATTCTCATCAATAATGAAAGACAAGAGTTGTGATTTTTGTCTCTTTTAGAAAAATACAAACTACAATGAAAAGCAAGAAAAGGAAGATCTAACTTTTCAGGAGATTGTGGGGGACTCGTTCAGATTGACGGTCGCAAGCCATGTATGGGTTTCGCCATCATCCATGCAGATGAGAACAGAAGATGCTCTTGATTCGCTTGGCTTGGCTATAACCTCAGATTTTTAGAGGACAAAGACCAAGAGAAGGTCCTATGTCCAATAAAAAGCTAAGTAGACGGGCTGAAAAGCCACGTCTAAGCCATTGGAGGCAGCAGGAGAAGGCAAGGACCTTGGGGGGGGGGTGCCCCCCAAGGGACTTTTGTCACCTTGTAGTGGTGGCCGGTGCAGAACTTCAGCAGAGTTTTCTCTCTTTTTTTCTTTCTCTCAGATCTCTTTCTGATCTTTGTTTTTCTGATCCTCTGATTTCCTCTTTTTTCTGATCTTTTTTCGATCTCCATTTCAATGGAATGCTCTCCTATTTATAGGCTTTTGGTAGCCATTTAGGAGGGTTTATGAGCCTTAATGGCTTTAATGGGAGGAGTTACAAGATTTATTTCTTGATTTTGTAACTCCTTTTTCCTTGAATCTGATTGGCCGATGGAGATTAAGGGCTTTTAATCACCTTAATTACCATAATGGGAGGAGTTTCATGGTTTAAATGCCATGAATCAATTGACTTGTAACTCCCAAATGCTTGCTTCTGATTGGGCCGTCCAAAGAAATGAATTAATGACTGCAATAAAGCTAGTCAATTAACCACATTAATTGGTCGCCGAGCAGTCGAAGAGTCGCGGGCCATGCCGTGTCTTCTGGAATTCTTCTGGCGACGATCATCGATGGATCTACATGCTGATCGACATCGGATGAACATGTAACTTCAGACATTGATAGCTAAGAGCGGGCCGGTGACATCTGTCTTGTCGATTTCACGATCGGTCGGACAGAAAGTGCACTTTCTTGGTCAGCCGGTTGGCGATCTTGGAGCGATCACTGATGATTTTATGCTTTTGGAGGTTGACCCGTGATTTTGACGGATGTCGTCGGATATGAGTCAATTTCAAGCACTAAAAATCACATTTTCAGGAAACCACAGGGGCCAAAGTGCGCGAAACGCGAAAAAAGACGAAAAAACGGGTCACCGGCGGAAAATCCGGTGACCCGGACCTCCATGGTCGCAGGGGCCTGCGACCATGGGCCATGGTCGCAGGGGTCTGCGACCCTG
This sequence comes from Umbellularia californica, assembly GCA_028538565.1. Lineage (NCBI taxonomy): Eukaryota > Viridiplantae > Streptophyta > Magnoliopsida > Laurales > Lauraceae > Umbellularia > Umbellularia californica. Next base: position 31,814,684 of record JAPQWN010000005.1, on the reverse strand, counting down.
GGGGATTTTTCCCCTTCGAAGCCCGTTTTGCGGTCGTTTTGAGGTCTTTTTCGTCGCCGTTTTCTTCTGTATTTTTCTTGACATTTCTTCTCATTTATTGGCTTGATTTCCCTGTAGAAAACTTGATGAGAATCCTTGCATTTTTAGAGTGCAAAGTTTCTAATTTTCCGGGAAAGCCGAAGACTTTGTCGCGTAGAGCTGCTGATTTTCCGCCAGAAGTCGAAACTTGGTCAAACGATGTCGGAATGACCTGAAATTTGAGGTGAAGCCTCCTGAGCAATAAATAAGACCAACCATAGGCTTTTGTTTGAGTTTTGAAGCCGTTTGGGGTCCCGTCGATGCTTCACTTGATTTTGCTGCGGGGAAAATGCCGAGCTTTGATGTGCGGTCAAACGATGTCCGATTGACCTGAAATTTGACGGGGAGCCTATTGGAGTCATTTTGAGACGTTCCATGGGCTCCGTTTTGGATTTCATGGTCCCGGGTTGCTCTGCCGCCGGTAGGCTTGATTTTCTCTCGGAGCATCGAAACCTGGTCAAACGTTTTCGGAATGACCTGAAATTTGACGTGCAGCCTTTTGGAAGCATGTTGAAGCCACTCATGCACTTGGTTTGATGAGCGAAGGCTCCGGTGGTTTCCGCCGCCGGGAGGCTTGATTTTGCTGCTCGAGCATTGATGGAGGGTCAAACGTTGTCGGTTTGACTTGAAATTTGGCATGGAGCCCTTTTGAGACATGCTAGAGTCATCTGTAGGCTCTGATCGAAGTTTTGACGTCTCCGATGATGTCGCCGCCGGGAGCTCCCGTTTAGCTGTCGGAGAAGTGAAGTTAGGCCAAATGTTGTCGAAATGGCCCGAAACTTCATGTGTACTCTTCTCTTGGCTATCTTGAAGGATCTTGCAGTTTTTGTTTGATTCTGACAAGATTTGATTTTTTGGAGAAATTGCATTGTCTATTTATGGCAGGTTGCGACTTCATGCAGCCTTCTTGATGTTGAAGAGGCAAAGTGACATTTTTGGTGTCAACAAATGCCCCCTCGAGGTACAGCGACGAGTTGCTTGACTTTTGTAGTCGATGTGCCTCGAAGAGATTTCTGAAGGAGAGCTTGTGTCTTGACCAAGAGTCTTTGAGCAATCTTTCCTTTGGTAAAGTAGCCTTTGAGCTTCCAGGGGAATTTTATGGTAGTGAAAGGAATCACACACCATCTCGAGGCAAAGTTTTGAAGATGACATCAGGGATGTGGATTTGGGCTTTTGTTTTTGACCTTGTGACCTAACAAGCTATATATGGCAGGTTAGGGGATCGGGTTTTGGTTTTGACCTTGTGACCCAACAAGCTGTATGTGGCAAGTTGGGGGATCAGGATTTGGTTTTTGGTTTTGGTCTTGTGACCTAACAAGCTGTATGTGGCAAGTTAGGGGACCAGGATTTGGTTTTTGGTCACTCTTTGGGACTGTGTGGGTCCATTGGAGTGGTTTGGATTTTTGTGAAATGTCAATTTCAAGATTTTGGCTCAATTTGGTATATGAGGCTGGATGGTTTGATTTTTTGGAAGCTCATGGGGCTTGGAATTTTTTGTATGGTTCAATCAACTCAAAAGAGGCATGGAACCATTATTGTATGCTCTTGGTAAGAGGGATTTTTTTCTGACTAAAAGCCCATTTTTTTTTTTTTTTTTTTTTTTTTAGTGCCTAGGTGGTCAAACCTGGCTCATATGGGCTAACCCATGGGACCTTAAGCTTTTTAGGATGGCTTAGATCTCATGTGGGGCCATTTTTGTAAAGAATATCTAAAGATATCTCATTTGGATAGAGAATATCTAAAAATATCTTTATGGGAGAGAATCTCTCATCTTCCCTTAATTTGGGAGAGAATATCTCAAGGTATCTTTCTTTTTGGGAAGAAATCTCCAATATCCTTTTTTGTTGGAGAGAATCTCTCATTTGATTGATTTTGGGAGGAAATCTCTCAAAGACATCTTTCTTTTTGGGAAAGAATCTTTCTAATTCCTTCTCTTTTGGTAAGGTTACTAATTAGTAACACTTACCTTTCTTCTTTGTTTCCTTCTTTGATTTGCTCTCTCCTATAAAAGCAAAGGGAGGTAGGATCTCTTGCTCTTATTGCTTTCTTTTGCAACAATCTCAAGAGAGCTCCAAGGCCAAGAGTTTTTCTTCTTCAAGGATCTTCAAGCTTTTTCCTTCTTCTTCTCCATCAATGGCTTCAAGTAAGTTTTCTCTCTTTTTCTTTCAAGAAAACTTTATGTAGAGAATAGGATGGTAAAAAAAAGTTTCTCTCTTTTTTTTTTTTCTTTTCTTTCTTTTCTTTCTATTCTTCTTCTCTTTTTTTTCTTTTCTTTTCCACGTGATTTCTTCTTTCTTTTTTTTTTTTCACGTTTTTTTTTTTCTCTTTTTTTTTGTGGGCCGTACGGACAGATCCGTACGGCCACGTGGCCTGTGGGCCACGGCCTGATGGGCCAGCCCCTGATTTTTTTTTTTTTTTTTTTTTTTTTTTTTTTGCTGTTTTCTTTCTTCTCTTTTTTTTTCTTTTCTTTCTCCCCTTTTTTTTTTCGAGAAAGTTTCTTCTTCTTTTTTTTTTTTTTTTTTGCTCATCATGATAATGCGTTTTTTGTGCAAATCTAGATGTTCATGCATATACTATTTGTAGATTGAGCATGATAGCATACCTGAAAATCTTTGCAAATTTGGGAATTTGGAGCTTGCAGCGATGTTGAGCCCTTCTTGATTTTGCGGAGATTTTGAGGTTTCGAAAGTTTGGAGTTTCGGAGCTCGCAGCGATGTTGAGCCCATCTTCAAATTTTCTATTTCCGTCGGGGTATTTCCTTTTTCTTTGGAATTGCCCCGGGGTCATGCCAAAATTTCGCCAGATTTTTAGTGGGACAAAGTGACCCTTTTTTTCTTTCTTTAGCGAAATCCTGTCATTTTGATGACGATCTTTTTCTTTTCCGACCTTTGCAGGTGGTTCCTCCAGAGCGAACAAGGGTAAAGAGCCTGCTACAAGCGTACCTCGTCGATCCGCCAGATCTTCTAATGTGGCCGTTCAGCAGGCCTGGGAGAAGGTCCAGTTTATTGAGAAGAACTTGGAAGAATGCGATTCCCTCAATCGTGATGAGATGAGACAGCGATTGATCGCTCTCAAGAATGAGGAATTCTATAAGATCATGGTAAGCAACCGTCCTTGGGTTATGGACGATCTGAGGGTTTTACCCAAGCCTACCTTCTTCTTTGGAGATGCAGTCCCTGACGACTTGACATACCAAAGGAGATGTTTTCAGTTCTCTTACACAGCTGATGGTGAAGAAAGAACTATTTCTACCCGGTCGTCTTTTGACCGGACCATCTCGATCCTGAGCCTTTCTCCCACGTGCCCTAAGAGGGAAGATCCTCCGAGCTGGGTGAAGAGGACCAGTGTGATCAAGACCGGGGTTTTTGTTGGTGGACCTTCCGGTTTTGCGGAGAAGCCACCTGTCTGTATGGACATGTTGATGCCAGCCAGCGGCTACCAGGGCTCTGATTATCCGTCGGTCGATTTGAGACCGGTGGGCCTTGGCGTTTTCAGCGGTGACGGCAGTACTTGGGTGAAGCCTTTTCGACTTCGTGGCCGTTTCAATGCTGACTCCGATTGGAAGTCATGGACTGACCGTACCTTGCTGATTGGGGGCGCCGTTTTGAAGGAAGCCGGGATTTTTGACGCGGTCCGCGCTTTCAGGGAGACCGTGACTTTTTCCGATGATGCCTTCATGGCTATGTTGGAGTCTTTTCTCCCTCAGACCAATACCTTCGTTGTCACGAACGGTGAGATTGGTTTTTCTCTGAAGGAGTTGAGTGCTATTACTGGATTGCCCATCCTTGGCAAACTCTACGAGGAGTTCATGCCGATTGACAGCGTCCTTGAGGAGCAGTCAGAGGAGTTCAGGCTCCTATACTTTCAGCTCGTCGCCTTCTATGATTTTTTTAAGGAGGGCTCGAAAGTTAGATCCAGCAGTTGGAAGAGTTGTGGCTTTTCATTCTTCAACTCCTTTGACGGTCGAGAACCTTCTGATAGCATGACCCGGGAAGACAGGAAGAAGACTTCGGCCATGCAGGAAGAGTTGAAGGGTTTCTTCGCGAGCACAGATGCCATTTGTTCTGACATTACACTGCGGAGGGATCTTGCTGTTTACCTCACTTTTTGGCTGGGTGAGGCTATTTTTGCTGGTGGAGATGGGACGCACATCAGGCCGCATTGTATTTTTCCGGCTTGTCAGATGGCGTTTGGAGAGCGGCTTGCTTTGGTGCCCGCTCTTTACTCCTACCTGTGTACCGAACTGCAGGCTGCTGCTTTCTTGGTTCGGCTTGGGCTCCCTATGAATAGGGTATTTTCAGCCCATATCTTTTATTCGTGGTTTGTATACCACTGTCCTGGCTTCCACCAGCTGGGTGCTGCACAGGATGATGATCCTCTGATGATTCGATTGGCTAAGGGAAAAGCCGTATCTGAATCACTTTTGTTTGCCCGCATGAGGATCCGACGGTTCAGGGACGTCGAGATGGGGCAGTCTTCAGTTAAGCTTTCTCCGGAGTTGCGGAAGAAGGCTTTTGATTTTGGTGTCTCCCGAGACTCTACCAGAGCAGGGTCGGGAAGGCATTACTCTTTGACCAATGCAGAGAAAGAGTGGCTTTTCAGCATACGAGTCGGCACGATGGTGTACCGTAGACATCTTTTCGTCGACATCCAGCCGTATGTACCTTCTCGCTTTGCGCTTCAGTTGGGCTTCTCTCAAGGCGTTGTTGGAGCGCCTTCGAGTATGGTGAAGCGTTTTGGGGGTTTGCAGGATGGCAGAAATGCATGGGCTTTCTATAGTGCTGAAGACACTACTGCCACGATTTCTTATCCTGAGCTGTCGACTTTCCGAACTGCCGGCTTCACGAAGTGGTTCGCGGAGAACTTTTTGGCATATCGGGGGCTTTCCAAGAAGGAGCTTGATGTAAAGCTGTCTTCTGGAAAAGGCATTGGGAAGTCGGATGGCGTCTGGCGAGAGGAAGTTTGGGCCTTCCTTTCTGGAGAGAAGCACAAGATAGGCTTTCTCGGTGACCAGGGCGTCATTGGTTCTGAAGTTGTTCGGGAAGTACCTGATGAGGCTTTGGAGCAGCTAGAACAGGAGGAAGCCGAGCTCGGCGCTTGGATGCAAGCGGCACAGAGGCGAGCTTCCGCGGAGTCTACTGGCGAGAGCAGACCATCCAGTGAGGAGTCAAGTGAGAAACCTGACTCTGATAGTGGGGCGGGTTCTTCTAGGAAGCGAACCCGTAGAGGTAAGAAGAGGAGGAGTCATCATCGCAGCGAGGGGCCACATGAGGACTCTCCTGACATGGAAATCCCTCTTACCATCAACGAGGAGGTGCCAGAGGCTGTCGACGAGCCTCCAGAGAAGAGGAGTCGTGGGGAAGAGACCATTGGTGAAGGTATGATTCTTCCTTTTTCTTTTTCTACTTCTTTCATGGGGCTTTCCATGTTCTGATTTGTTTTCTCACCCTGCTGCTGCTCTTTTTTTTTTTAGCAGAGGATGAAGACTTGCCGATGCCTGAGGTTCCGACCGATGAGGCGGTGATGGAGCCGGTTATGGCATCTGAAGAAGAACCGAGGGACTCTGGAATGACTCCGGAATCTCCAATTGGTATAACTTCTATCGCTTTCTCTTTTTTTTTTTTTTGCCTGCGACTTGATTTGCTAACAGTTTTTTTCTTGCCAGCTGACTTGCCACAAGATTCCGATGACTTTGAACCATCAATGGACGCAAATGTCGATGATGCTTCTGATGAGTTCATGGAGGAAGAGAGTGTTCCGCCAGTCGTCGAAGAAGGTACTTTGTAGTGATGACCCTGATGATTTTTTTTTTTTTTTTTTTTTTTTTTGAACAGGATCATATTCATACCTTTTTGTGTTTCATTTGCAGGTTTTGAAGTGACAGAAGAGAGTCCATCGCCTCCTTCAGAACCAGAGCAAGGGATGCCAGAGGTCGATCCGGAGGTAGAGACCAGTTCAGACATGATTGAGGAGATGCCTCGTGTTGAGATTCCCTCTCCAGTGGCTCCAAGTGGAAAGAGTTCTTTTGTTACTCTTCCAATGGGACATGACATGAGCAGCCGATCAACGGAGAAGGGTGAATCTTCATCCAGTTCGTCTCTTCAATTTGCGAAGAAGGTGCTGGCTCGGGTTTTGAGTTCTTGGATCAAGACTCTCCTTTCTGGACACTTGGAAGCAGGATTTGGCATGATCCCACATGTGCAGGAGATTCTCACTGATACCGAAGAGGTTGGTCTGGATGTCACAGGTGCCAGGGCGACTGTTGATAGGATCATTGCACTGGGTGACAAGTGGTTTGAGACCATGGGTTTCCCTGACGACCAATTCTTCAAGGAGATGTTCTTGGACCCTGCTGATAAGGCTAAGTCTGACCTGAATGAGGCTACACAAAGCAAGAAGCAGCTAGTTCGGGAGAAGAACAAGGAAGAGCTAGCCATCATCGGATTGAGGCATGACCTTAACGTCCTTGATAGGGAAGTTGAGGAGGCCAGGAAACGTCTTGAGCATTTGAAGGCACAAGTCGATGCGAAGTGGGCTGCTATAACAGAGGCTCGTGACAGGGAGAGTACTCTGATCCGCAGGGTTGCAGATGCCGGTCAAGTTCTCGAGAGGAGGACTCTAGAAAACGAACGATGGCAAACTGCTGGGGAAGAGCTTCCCGGTGTAAAAGAAGGGTTACGGCATTCGCCAGCATCTCATGGCAAGTTCCTGAAGAAGCGTGCCTTGGAAACTCTGACGGCTGAGGCCAAGAGTTTGCTTGAGGAGCTGAAGCTTTGGCTGGAGACCATTTTTGGCTGAGCTCCTGATTTTTGTAGCAGAAACCATTCTTCTTTTTTTTGGTACCACATGTATTTTTTTGGTACTTCTTTTTTTTTGCAGTGCTTGTGAACACTTTCCTTTTTTTTGGTACCACATGTATTTTTTGGTACTCTTTTTTTTTTTGTTTTCCCTACGCTCACTCAAATCTTTTTGTGATGAAAGCGATTGCTAAATGGGATTTGATCAAAAGTTTTGTCATTTTGTGAAAATCTTTTGTCAAATGATTGTTTTGGTAGGGGAAACGAATTTGGCATGAAAGCCGGATTTTTGTGGCATTTACAGCCAGTTTTGACATGAGAGTCAGGTTTTTTTTTTTGTGTGGCATTTATAGCCGATTTTTGAGATGGCATAAGAGCCAAAAATTTTGTTCGTGGCATGGGAGCCAATTTTGAGATGGCATGGAAGCCGAAATTTTATGGCGTAAAAGCCAAAATTTTGGTTGGCATGGAAGCCGGTGTTTGTTTTGTTGGCATCTATAGCCAGTTTGGTGGCATTGATAGCCAATTTGCGGCATTTATAGCCGGTTTGGTGGCATTGATAACCAATTTGTGGCATTTATAGCCGGTTTGGTGGCATTGATAGCCATTTTTTGAAAGCCAAGTTTTGGTTTGTCAGCGTGAAAGCCAATTTTTCGTGGCATTGATAGCCGGTTTGTGGCATTTATAGCCGGTTTGGTGGCATTGATAGCCGGTTTTTGGGCAAAAGAGCCAGGTTTTGGCGTTTATAGCCAGATTTTTTTTTTGCTTTCAAAATGCAGGTATCGACTAAATGTCGCCTCCCCGCTGAATGGTCTTGCAAGTATCGATGGAATGTCGCTTCCTTGCTCATTCGGTTCTGCGAGTATTGATGGAATGTCACTTCCTCGCGGGTTAGGTTTTGCAAGTATCGATGGAATGTCGCTTCCTCGCGAATTGGGGTGCAAATATCGACTAAGCGTCGCTTCCCTGCTTTTCCCAAAACTTTTGATTTTGCGGGTACTGACTTGATGTCGTTTCCCCGTGATTTTTGAAATTTGAGGTTTTCTCGAACCTTTGAAATTTGGGTTGTGGATAGCAACTGGTATGTTGCATCTCCACGATTTTTGAAATTGGGTTGTGGATATCAACTGGTTTGTTGCTTCTCCACGGTTTTTGGATTTTGCAAGTATCGACGAAATGTCGCTTCCCTGCGATTTTGGGTGCAAGTATCGATGGAATGTCGCATCCTTGCTTTTTTTCAAAATTTTTGTTTTGCGGGTACTGACTTTGATGTCATATCCCCACGATTTTTGAAAAACCATTTTTTTTGTTTAAAGACACGAGGGTCGTAAATTTTGACCTAAAACCATTTGGCGGTAAAAGGTAAGGTAGACTAGGGTGGAAATCCCTGAATCCGAATTTTTTTGTTTCAAACCATGAATTTTGGTTCAAGGATCGAAAGTTTTGGTCAAGTCAGGGAGAGGCTCCTAAACTTGGATTTTTTGTTTTTGAACAATGAAACGATAAAAATAAGCATTGTTTTTGAATCTCTAGAAATTTTGACATTTGATATGAAAATTCTAAAGAGAGTGGGTTTGACGAGCGAGTACCTGAGAACAGGTTTTGGCCATACAGGCATTGCTCTTACCCAGTTGGGTAAGTCTTCAAGGGTAGTACCGCTTCAAGAACTTGCCGTTGATAGGCAGCATACATCTGTCGCCTTCCATGTTTAGGAGGGCATATGCGCCATTGGAGAAGACCTTGTCGATGACGTAGGGTCCCTCCCATTTTGGTTCAAATTTGCCTTTTGATTTGTGTGCGAAGACCATTGGTCTGTTTACCGCAAGAACCAAGTCACCCTTTTTGTAGGCGCGTTGCCGGACCCTTTTGTCAAAAGATCCTGCCATGCGTGCTTGGTAAAGTTCAATGCTTTGTCGAGCTTCGAGCCGTCTCTCATCGAGATTGTCCAGCTCATGGAGTCGCAATTTCGCATTGCTTTCTTGAGTCATGTCATTTTGTAGAGATACCCTCAGAGAAGGAATTTGTACCTCTAGGGGCACGACAGCTTCGCATCCATAGACCAAGGAGAATGGTGTGCTATGGGTTGGTCCTCGAACGGTGGTTCGATAGGCCCACAAAGCTTCAGACAGTTTATCGCTCCAGTCTCTTTTGTGACTAGAGACCATTTTCTTGAGGATTTTGCAGAGTGTCTTGTTGAAGGCTTCTGCCAATCCGTTTGCTGCCGGATTGTATGGAGTCGAAGGACAGCTTTGGATTTTGTATTTGTCGCAAAACCTGTAGAATCGATGATCCCGGAATTGTGGTCCGTTATCATGGACGAATCTCTTGGGTATGCCGAAACGACAAATGATGTTGGTGCGCAGGAACTGAAGAACTGATGAGGTCTTCATTTCGTTGAACGCAAATGCTTCTGACCACTTGGAGAAATAATCCGTTGCGGCGAAGATGAAGCGATGACCTTTGCTTGAAGGGGGAGAGATAGGACCTATGATGTCCATGCCCCATGCTTCGAAAGGCCATGAGATTGCTGTAGGATGCAGCCATTCTGGAGGCATGTGAATGTAATCTCCGTGAACTTGGCATAGCTGGCAGCGTTTGGCAAATTGCATTGCATCAGCAACCATGGTAGGCCAATAGTAACCTAACCTTTTTATCTGATCATAGAGCTTAGGACCTGCCTGATGGGCTCCACAAAGACCAGCATGAACTTCTTTAAGTGTTTCTTCGGCCTCTTGTTGTGACAAGCAGCGTAGAAGTACTCCGTTGAAGGATTTCCTGTAAAGGATTTTCGAAGGAATATCCAAATGAAAGTTTGGGGCTCGCCTTTGGATGCTTACCCGTTCTTTTGGATCTTCAGGTAGGATTCCGAACATAGTGTAATCAATGAACGGATCCCTCCAATCGCCGATTGAAGTTTGAAGGATAGAGATCCGACTTCCAATCAATCGGTGGCATTCAGCAACTGCTTGGTGTGTGTTAAGAGGAGGGAGGATCCTTCTCTCACTCACTGTAATTTGCATGTTTTTTCCTTCCTGGATCGCCATTGATGCGGCAAGTCCAGCCAGGGCATCTGCACGGATGTTTTCACCTCTACGAATGTGGGTGATGTGACAGATGTCAAACTTTTGCAGAAGCGATTGTGCCTTGTTGTAATAAGGCAGTAGATCGGGCTTCCTGACTTCATATTTCTGATTCATCTGGTTGACGATCAGTTGAGAGTCTCCAAAGACTTCCAGCATAGTGATACCGGATTCGATGGCGAGTTCCAATCCTAGGATCAGAGCTTGGTATTCAGCTGCATTGTTTGTGCATGGTTCCAGTAGCGAGAAAGCGTGGGGAATCATGCATTTGTCGGGGCTAACAAAGAGGATGCCAACTCCCGAGATCAGCTTTCTGTTTTCATTTGTCCTGGTTGCACAGTCAAAGTACATGTCCCAGGAGGCATTTGGTGAGGAAGTCTCCACGTTGTAGACAGGTTCGTCTGGGAGATCATCTCTGAGTGGTGAATCTTTAGGCAATGGATGCTCTGCGAGGAAATCTGCTAGAGCTTGGCCTTTGATTGCTTTTTGTGGCACATACCTTATATCAAATTGTGATAGAAGGATGGACCATTTTGCCAGTCGGGCATTGAGAGAACCTGCCTTTGTGACAAGGACCTTCAAGAGGTTGATCCTCGAGACCAGGTAGACTGTGTTGGAAAGCAAGTAGTGACGTAGCTTTTGTACGGCGAACATCACTGCAAGGCATTCCTTTTCGACTGGAGAGTAGCGATGCTCTGCACCTACTAGCATGCGGCTGAGGTAGTATAGAGCAGCTTCTTTTCCCTCACCATTCTCTTGTGCAAGCAGAGCGCCTACAGAATGATCAAGAGCTCTTGTGTACAAGATGAATGGTTTTCCAGTGGCAGGGGTAGCTAACACTGGAGGTTTGGTCAGGTATGACTTGATATCTTGAAATGCGGCTTCACAGTCGGCATCCCAGACAAAGTCTACACCTTTTTTCATCAATCGAGAGAACGGACGGCATTTCCCCGAAAGATTGGAGATGAACCGTCTGATGTAGGCCAATCTCCCTTGAAACCCTTTTAGTTCCCTTAGGGTTCTTGGAGAGGGCATTTCTAGAATAGCCTTGACTTTTATGGGGTCAAGTTCTATTCCAGCTTTCCGAACAAGGAATCCGAGAAACTTACCCGACGAGACGCCGAAGAAGCATTTTAGAGGATTCATCCGCAGTTTGTGTTTGCGGAGTCGGAGGAAGACTTCCCGAAGATCTTTGAGATGGTCTTCTTTTCTTCTGCTTTTGACGGCGAGGTCATCAACGTAACATTCGACCGTCTTGTGCTGCATATCTTGGAATATTTTCATCATAGCCCTCTGATATGTGGCACCAGCATTTTTCAGACCAAATGGCATGACAGTGTAGCAATACACGCCAAATGGAGTCCGAAATGAAGTGTGTTTTTCATCTTCGGGATGCATCTTTATCTGATTGTAACCAGAGAAGCCATCCATGAATGTCATTCGCTCGAATCCGCAGGTATTATCAATCATCACCTCCGGTATGGGGAGCGGGAATTCATCTTTAGGGCAAGCGCCATTCAAGTCTCTATAGTCAATACAGACTCTGATCTGCCCATTTTTCTTTGTCACGGGGACAATGTTGGCCAACCATTCTGGATGTTGTTCCTCACGGATGAAGCCAACGCTTTTGAGTTTTTGAACTTCTTGTTCAATTTTATCCATCACATCTGGACGGAATCTTCTTTGGCCTTGTTTGACAGGCTTGATTTCTTCTTGAAGATTGAGTTTGTGGACTGCTATTTTGGGGTCTAAACCAGGCATTTCTGCATAGGACCATGCAAAGCAATCAACGAACTCACGAAGAAAAGCGATATACTCGGGTAACTCATCATCCTTTATATTCTTGCTTATGAATACAGGACGTGGGTTATCAGGTGTTCCCAAGTTTATCTTTTCAACAGAATCTTCTGTCGGAAGGTTCGAAGGTGGTTCCTCCACAATATTTTCGGAGGCTTCCAACTCAACGAAACCTTCTGGAGTTTCAACTGCATTACCAGACCAAGGCTCTGTTCCTTTCCATGGATTTTCTTGATTGGTGATCTCCTCAAGGCTTGCTATGAGATAGTCCCAATCGCCTGTTGAGTCTGGTATTTCTTTTGGAGACGAGGGTTCTTCTGGGTCAGAATAGCACAAGTCTGCATTATCGGACGATTCCTCTTTATCATCAGAGAAATCATACCAATTGGATGAGCTTCCTGGATTTTTGTCAGGTAACTCTTTAAAGAGATATCCAGGGAGATCGATGTCTTCGTGGACTTTAGATGTTGAGGCTTGGTCGGTAAAACGACTTTTAAGCCTTTGTGTCAACTGTCTCAGAGGAGTGTCGGGATCATATCCTAACCCATATGAAGACTTTTCTACATGACCGTAGAGTCTCCAATCTTCCAGCTGGCTTTTGGTCAAGGCGGGCTCCAATGGCGTGAGAATACCGCGTCTTTCTCCCAAACCGACTGGGTTTTGAGCGTCAAAGCCCATTTTCTTCATAATTGCTTGTGCCACAGGACTATATAGAGATAGCTGAGGCATACCTTCATTTTGAAAAGGTTCAAGCAGAGAACTTGATGAAGAAGCATCCAATCTATGAAAGAAGATCGGTCTTTGCTTTGGTGATGTTGCCGGAACAACAAAGGTAGCAGACGTAGGATCTTCTACATCTGCAGGTGTCTCCATCGGAGTGAGAGCAGGCTGAACTTGCTGAGTGTCAGCTTGGCTTGACGATGCATCGTCTTCTGGCTCTGAGTCCGAGTCTGTGTCTTGCATGATAGACACGAGAGAGACAACAAATTTGCCCCCAGGCTTTTGTTTCGCCTTCTTCACTTTAGTCGTGATGACAAAAGGTTTTGAATTCTTGAGGGAGATAACGAAGGGAGATTGACTACTCTCTTCTAATTTGCCGGAGGGTTTGTTTTCTTCCGGTGATTTTTGAGGGGCCTTGCCTTTATCTTTCTGGAGATATTCAGCAGGGGGTGCTATTTCCTCTTTTTCTTCTTTTTCGCCTTCATACATCTGGGAGTCTGCGAAGTGGACTTCTTTACCTTTGAAGGGTTTTCTGTCCGCAAAGACACGATGTACCATGCCGTCGTCGCCGACGAACTTGATGCATTGATGTAGAGTTGAAGGGACAACACCGTTCTCGTGTATCCAAGGACGTCCGAGAAGGATGTTGTAGCATGAGGGGGTTTTTATTGCATACACAGTGACCTCAGAGATAAGATCACCGATTTGCAATTTGAACCTGATTTTGCCGATAGGCCTTTGAGCGCTCCCATCGTATCCAAAGATAGATACAGATGTGTGGCTTAGCTTGCTGGGTGGGATGCCCAACTCTTCAAGAGCCGAAGTGGAGATAAGGTTGAGTGCAGAACCTGGGTCGATCTGAACTCTGTGTATCGGTATTTCTTTGATGTACCCTGTGAAGTACAGGGGTCGGTTGTGCCTTGCTTCGCCAAGTAGGAGGTCTTCCTTAGTGAAGGCGATGGTTGCATTGGCTGCCTTTTGAACCGAGAGGCATTGGATGCATGATCCCTCAGTTTTCTTTTCTCCCTTTGAGGAAGTTTCAGAGTTTTTGACCCGGTAGTCCATTTCAATTTGGAGGACTTGCGGGGCATGTTTGTCGACATCCTCATTCAGTTTTTGCAATTCTGAGATGAGATTATCACGAGTGCGTGGAGACATTCGTAATAAATCCAGGATGTGAAGACGTGCAGGTATGTGTTTGAAGTGCTCAACCAAGTCATACTTGAAAGCCTCCTTAGGGCCTGCATGTTCATTGTTTTTGCCACTGGGGGCGCTTACAACATCTTTTCCCGAAGGATTTACATAAGTAAAGGAAGATTGGTTGTAATTCTTGTGGTAGTCCCGGCCCGAACGGGTGCCTTTACCAACTTCGAGAGCTTCTTGAGAAGGATCTTCGTTTGGAAGATTGTCTTCAGGATCAAGAGGCTGTCGTTTTTCATCTACTGGGGATGTATCTGCAGCAGAGTTGCCATCCTCAGTGATTGTGTTGCACGGAGCATTTTCCGGGAGCAAGTCCTGAACAGCATCCAGCAGCTTTTCTTCTTCGTTGACCCATCCATCACCCCAAGTTGGGTTTTCTTCATGATGATGAGTCGGGAAGAATGTGTATCCTGAAGTCACAGTCTCAGGAGAAGAAACCTGAGAGGGTGTCATCTCTGTGAAAGTCACGTGAGACAAGGTAGCTCCAGAGGATACATTGCTAGGCGTCGTCGGAGTGTAGGTAATCTCATCAGACGACGCTTCAGAAGAGCTATAGTCCTGATATATTACATTACAGGAAGCTCTGATAGGAGATGTTGCCTGCTCGGAGTCAGACTCATCCTCGGATGTAAGAGGATCGTCAATCCAGCAATGTTCTCCATTTTCAGGAGTTGAGGGAGGAGGTACCTGATGGGCTTCAGGGACTTCCGGCTCTGGATTGTGAGGAATCTCGTTGACGCGGTCTTGCTCTTGTTCTAGAGCGAGACGCTGCAAGATCCTTGCATATTCTTCAAGTTCAGGCATGGGAGCCAGATCCTCTTCTTCGTCTTCTCCGTGTGGCTCAACATAGTTGAATTCCACTGGAGCAATGACAGGTGCTGGGTTAACAGCATCTTCTTGTGCAGCCTCTTGGTCTTCTTCATCATCAGACCAGGATCCTTGTGGTTGCAAGGGGTTATACCAGATTACTGGTATAAGGTGAGTTTCAGGAACCCATTCTTCATCGGAGAGATATTCTCCTGTTTCAAGAGATTCCTCCCACTCATCGGTGTAGTTGGGCTCGAATCCATCGTCGGTGTCGCTGGACTCGTATCCATCAATGGAGAATCCAACTACCGAGTTGCAAGAGTATGATGCCCCCTGCATGGCTTCTTTTTTGAATTGAGGTGGCATGAAATCACTAAGAGTGAAGTTTCTTACCGCCTTTGAAGTCTCTGGAGGGGATGTTTCTGTTGCCCCGAGTGAAGTGGTAGAGGAGGCCTCTGCCTTTTCATGAACTTCTTGTTTTGGCTGGGTCTTCTCTTGCCGTTTGAGCCTGAGGAGATGTTTCCTAGCCTGCCTTCGCTGTTGAACTGTCGGCTTTGTTTTGACGATCTCCCAATTTTCATCTTCCAGGAGATCGGGATGTACCCATATGGGTTGTCCGTCTGGTGTCGGGCAAGGAACCAACACTTCGGACGTTTGAATTCTATTTATCACCTTGAAGGAAGTAGTGATCTTCTTCTTCGGTGACTTTGGTGTT
The DNA here is from genome assembly GCA_028538565.1 of Umbellularia californica. Classification (NCBI taxonomy): domain Eukaryota; kingdom Viridiplantae; phylum Streptophyta; class Magnoliopsida; order Laurales; family Lauraceae; genus Umbellularia; species Umbellularia californica. Next base: position 31,799,490 of record JAPQWN010000005.1, on the reverse strand, counting down.
TGTCCATATGACACCATGTTGACGGAGGCAGTCCCATAGTTTTTGTCAAAGGTGATGACTCCGTTTTTCCACATCTCGTTTATCTTCTCTCTCACAACAAAGCATTGATTGAGAGGATGCGAAACCATCTGGTGGTATGGACAGTACCGAGGATCATTGGTTTTGCCAACATCTCCAGGTCTTTTGGGCTCTGGCAAAATGAGTTTGCCATTTGCTAGGAGAGCCTCAAAGATTTCTTCGACGTCCTCATCGAACGGATATTTCTTTTCTACTCGCTCTTTGAAGGCATCGGAGAGTTCAGGCCTTTTACCTGCAGTTTTGTTTTCAGCTTTCTTTGGCTGCTGAGGAGCTGACTTGGTTTGCACATTGAGGACCTCTTTCTTCTTTGGTTTAGAGGTTGCAACAGCAGTCGGCTCTTTCTTTGATGATTTCTGACTGTTGAGGTCTTTGATCACCGTTTCAGCTTCCATGGAAGCTTCCAGGAGCTCTCCCAGGTTTTTTGATTTGTTGCCGATGATCATGGAGCGGATTTTAGCTCTCATGTTGTTTCGGCAGAGGTCAACTAGCGACGCTTGTGGCAGTACATCTGAGCATTTGTACGCCATTGCTTTCCACTTGTGAATGAAGTCATAAGTTGACTCATTCTCTCCCTGTTTTAGGCTGCAGAGCTGAGCCATAGTAACAGGATGATCCTCACCTTGGAAGTGGGTCAGGAAGCGTGTCTCCAGCATAGCCCAGTTCTGAATGGAGTTCTCCGGCAGAGTGGAGTACCAATCGAAGGCCGTACCTTTTAGGGTACTTGCAAAGAGGCGAATCTTGAGTGCATCTTGATCCGCGATAGCTCCCGTCAAGATCTTGAAGTGGATGACGTGCTGTCTGGCCGATCCTTTCCCCGTATATGTTTGGAGAGTAGGATGTTTGAATTTTGTGGGGAACGGGACCGAGTCCATCCATAAAGGATATGGTGGCTTGATCCCATGCTCTTTGAGTATATCCTCTTCTTTAGCTTTGGCGAGGATACTGTCTACGTCCTTTTTGGTAAGGGCGCGTGACTCATTTTCTTCACAATTCTCCTCGTTATTGTTATGATTCGGAGGAGGCTCATTGTTCACCTGATTTTGGACGACAAGGAGAATGTTTTCCATCAGAGTTTCGATCCTCTGCTGGCCTTGTTCCAACTGCTGGATGCGTGCGAGCGCATCATCTCGAGGTGGATTCTGAGGTGGCGGCTCAGAACTTGTAGCCAAGACGTTCATCCCTCGGGATTCGAACGAAGAAATCGTCCTGGTGACCGAGCTGGGGCTCATTCTTTTTGATGAAGAGCTTGATGAAGGATTACTCTCCCGTCCTTGGCTTGAAGGGGCAGGAGATTCTTCAGGATGTCTTCGTGTCCCGGTGACGCTACGGGTCACCGGACGTCGGACATGGATTTTTGATGCTGACTTTTGGCGTCTTCTGGTTTTTCCAACCATATGGACGGCAGCAACTTGGTCGGGTCTTTCTTTTTCGACCCATTTGTGGGAGACTTGAAGTGTAGGAGGCTGGGTCCGTTGCTTCTCTAGTCTCTTTTGTCGATATGACGCACGGCGGCGTGCTCGACGAGCGATTTGAGCTTCAGTCAGCTCTGGCTGGGCTCTGACGATGAAGGATGTGCTCCCTCGGGCGCAGCAGCCGAGCTTGTCTTCTTTGTGGTTGGGCAAGGACAGGATGCGGACCCGGTCCTTTGCCTGTTGCAGCGAAGCTTTAAACCTTTCGAGTTCGGCCCCTGTAGAGATGAAGGGTCGAACTGAAGGAGTGTAGGCCTTAGCAGGTGCTTGTAGAGGCCTGGTGATGCATGATCTGATTTTGGGCCTGTAGGAACAAGCCGGCTCATGCTGGGTTGACTTGGGAGTCAGGTTGGAGATGGGTCTCTCCTCTTTCATGTAGGCAAGAGGGTAGAACTGGTTCTCCTTGAGTGGGGCCAGGTATGCTGGCTTGGTGGATGTTTGAGACCTTCTTTGTTTTGGGGAAGGTCTTAGAGACCAAGTCTTAGGGTAGACCTGGTTGGTTGTTGGTCGAGGCTTCGCGGGGGTGCCGCGGGCTTCGGGCTTTTGGGCGCTCGCCTTTGGTGTCACGGGAGTGACACGTTGAGAGGCGATTTTCTGCCTTTTGGCAGGCGCAGTTTGTTCTTCGGGAAGTGGGAATGGTCCCAGTGTCCCGAAGACGATGGTCCGGGGAGTCGAGGTCGACCCGGAGTTCAGAGAGTTGCCGAGGGAGTTGACGCTTCGGCAGCTGGCAGGGCGCTTATGGGTGCGCGTGCTTTGCTTCTGTTGAAGCATGAGTTGGTGCTTGTTCTCGTCGAAGATAATGGTTAAGGCTGCCATTGTTAGTTTCAAAATTTCTGAAACAAGACCACATCCATTAGTAATCACAAGAATATGATGATCATAAATGGGAATTTCTATGGTTGTCTTTTCAAATCGCTCAAGGGATATGACCCAAGCGACATGAAGAAGGCAAAAAGCCATAGATGGTACAATTGTTCTGACAGCAAGTATGGTGAGCCCAGAATGAGCGTTCCAGTGACTGCTAGAAGCAATTGTAAACCTAAATTCGACTTATCGAGAAGCAGGGCTTGCTCGAGATAAGAAGAATATAAGGTAGGAGTTACAAATGTGCCGGTCACAGATACAGTAGACCCTGAAAGGGCGTACCAGTATTGCTAGGCACAAATGTTGGAGATCGCATCCATGAGATGGGATTATTTGTTTTGAAATGTCAGAAATGGATTCGTCAAAGAGAGCAGGTGGCATTCCGATTCAAATACGGGCTCAACGATTTCCGCGAGCGCCAGTACTCAGAAGGGAAGAGACCACAATTTCTCGAATCTGAATCCAAAAGTGACGAGTTTTTGGAGATTTTTTTTTTTGAAATGATTTTTTTTTTATTTTATTTTTTTTTATTTTTTATTTTTTATTTTTTTTAAATATTTTTTTATTTATTTTATTTTATTTTATTTTTTTTTGAAAATTTTGTTTTTTTTTTTTTTAAGATTTTTTTTTTGAAAATCTTTTTTTTATTTTTTTTTTATTTTTATTTTTAAGATTTAAAGACGAGAGAGTACACATAGGCCTCCTAACCCGGTCTTATGAAACCTCAATTGATAGAATTGCCCCCAGGTAAGGGTAGGATTACTTAATGAACCCGTTTGGAGGACCCTTGCCTAGAACAGTCAAGCTGTCTCCACACTCTGGACAAGGCTTTTCTTGAATCAATCGTGATCAAAGAACGCAATTGGTTTAACCTTAGTGGTCTATGTCCCTTTTTTTTTATAAAAAATCCCAAATAGACTCATCGAAGAGAAACGATGGCCCAAAACCTTAGTCGAACGGGCTCAACATTTCTGCAAGCACCAAAGAACGATAGGATAGGAACAAAGTTTCTCAATTTTGAATCCAAACTAAGAAAACTAATTTTTTTTATTTTTATATTTTTTTTTAATATTTTTTTTTTTGAAATCTCTAATGAACTCATCGAAGAGAAACGATGGCCCAAAACCTTAGTCGAACGGGCTCAACATTTCTGCAAGCACCAAAGAACGATAGGATAGGATCAAAGTTTCTCAATTTTGAATTCAAACTAAGAAAACTGATTTTTTTTTTATTTTTATTTTTTTTTAATATATTTTTTTTTTGAAATCTCTAATGAACTCATCGAAGAGAAACGATGGCCCAAAACCTTAGTCGAACGGGCTCAACATTTCTGCAAGCACCAAAGAACGATAGGATAGGATCAAAGTTTCTCAATTTTGAATTCAAAACTAAGAAAACTGATTTTTTTTTATTTTTAATTTTTTTTATATTATTTTTTTTTTTTTGAAATCTCTAATGAACTCATCGAAGAGAAACGATGGTCCAAAACCTTAGTCGAACGGGCTCAACATTTCTGCAAGCGCCAAAGAACGATAGGATAGGATCAAAGTTTCTCAATTTTGAATTCAAACTAAGAAAACTGATTTTTGTTTTTTGAAAAGAGAAAGAATGGAAACAAACTCAAAGAAATAGAAATTTCCAAAAAATCCCATCTCATTTTTTTTAGGATGCAAAATCCAACATAGGCTACCAGCTAGAAAGTAGCCAAGGAATCCGGAAAAGAAGTATAAGCATAGAGCAAAAAGTATGATATGCAAATATTTCATTTCCAAGCACCGTGTTCTCAAATGAACGAGTCCCACCGGGTGTGCCAGCTTGATGGAACGCGCTCCGAGGCGCCCGCTTGGGGCGGCTACCGGGGTCGGCGGAACGTGGGAGCCCGTCGGGTCCGACCCTTTCGCGCCCTGGCGGGCCCTGAAGCGTGCATCAACATTTCTTTTGTGTGGGTGGGTGTGCCAGATTTTCTATTTTACTTGGAATTGCAAGTGGTAATCCGGAGATCAACCTTCGCAAGTAAAAAGGAAATCAACTTCTTTCAAGTTTTCCATTGCACAAATATTTAAGAAAAGAGACATTTTCTTGGTTTGCCGTGAAAGGCGATTTTGTTTGGCATTTATAGCCGATTTTGGCGTTTATAGCCGATTTACAATTCTCATCAATAATGAAAGACAAGAGTTGTGATTTTTGTCTCTTTTAGAAAAATACAAACTACAATGAAAAGCAAGAAAAGGAAGATCTAACTTTTCAGGAGATTGTGGGGGACTCGTTCAGATTGACGGTCGCAAGCCATGTATGGGTTTCGCCATCATCCATGCAGATGAGAACAGAAGATGCTCTTGATTCGCTTGGCTTGGCTATAACCTCAGATTTTTAGAGGACAAAGACCAAGAGAAGGTCCTATGTCCAATAAAAAGCTAAGTAGACGGGCTGAAAAGCCACGTCTAAGCCATTGGAGGCAGCAGGAGAAGGCAAGGACCTTGGGGGGGGGGTGCCCCCCAAGGGACTTTTGTCACCTTGTAGTGGTGGCCGGTGCAGAACTTCAGCAGAGTTTTCTCTCTTTTTTTCTTTCTCTCAGATCTCTTTCTGATCTTTGTTTTTCTGATCCTCTGATTTTCTCCTCTTTTTTCTGATCTTTTTTCGATCTCCATTTCAATGGAATGCTCTCCTATTTATAGGCTTTTGGTAGCCATTTAGGAGGGTTTATGAGCCTTAATGGCTTTAATGGGAGGAGTTACAAGATTTATTTCTTGATTTTGTAACTCCTTTTTCCTTGAATCTGATTGGCCGATGGAGATTAAGGGCTTTTAATCACCTTAATTACCATAATGGGAGGAGTTTCATGGTTTAAATGCCATGAATCAATTGACTTGTAACTCCCAAATGCTTGCTTCTGATTGGGCCGTCCAAAGAAATGAATTAATGACTGCAATAAAGCTAGTCAATTAACCACATTAATTGGTCGCCGAGCAGTCGAAGAGTCGCGGGCCATGCCGTGTCTTCTGGAATTCTTCTGGCGACGATCATCGATGGATCTACATGCTGATCGACATCGGATGAACATGTAACTTCAGACATTGATAGCTAAGAGCGGGCCGGTGACATTTGTCTTGTCGATTTCACGATCGGTCGGACAGAAAGTGCACTTTCTTGGTCAGCCGGTTGGCGATCTTGGAGCGATCACTGATGATTTTATGCTTTTGGAGGTTGACCCGTGATTTTGACGGATGTCGTCGGATATGAGTCAATTTCAAGCACTAAAAATCACATTTTCAGGAAACCACAGGGGCCAAAGTGCGCGAAACGCGAAAAAAGACGAAAAAACGGGTCACTGGCGGAAAATCCGGTGACCCGGACCTCCATGGTCGCCGGCGACCATGGGCCATGGTCGCCGGCGACCATGGACCGGCGACCATGGCCCATGGTCGCAGGGTTCTGCGACCCTGGGGGATTTTTCCCCTTCGGAGCCCGTTTTGCGGTCGTTTTGAGGTCTTTTTCGTCGCCGTTTTCTTCTGTATTTTTCTTGACATTTCTTCTCATTTATTGGCTTGATTTCCCTGTAGAAAACTTGATGAGAATCCTTGCATTTTTAGAGTGCAAAGTTTCTAATTTTCCGGGAAAGCCGAAGACTTTGTCGCGTAGAGCTGCTGATTTTCCGCCAGAAGTCGAAACTTGGTCAAACGATGTCGGAATGACCTGAAATTTGAGGTGAAGCCTCCTGAGCAATAAATAAGACCAACCATAGGCTTTTGTTTGAGTTTTGAAGCCGTTTGGGGTCCCGTCGATGCTTCACTTGATTTTGCTGCGGGGAAAATGCCGAGCTTTGATGTGCGGTCAAACGATGTCCGATTGACCTGAAATTTGACGGGGAGCCTATTGGAGTCATTTTGAGACGTTCCATGGGCTCCGTTTTGGATGTCATGGTCCCGGGTTGCTCTGCCGCCGGTAGGCTTGATTTTCTCTCGGAGCATCGAAACCTGGTCAAACGTTTTCGGAATGACCTGAAATTTGACGTGCAGCCTTTTGGAAGCATGTTGAAGCCACTCATGCACTTGGTTTGATGAGCGAAGGCTCCGGTGGTTTCCGCCGCCGGGAGGCTTGATTTTCCTGCTCGAGCATTGATGGAGGGTCAAACGTTGTCGGTTTGACGTGAAATTTGGCATGGAGCCCTTTTGAGACATGCTGGAGTCATCTGTAGGCTCTGATCGAAGTTTTGACGTCTCCGATGATGTCGCCGCCGGGAGCTCCCGTTTAGCTGTCGGAGAAGTGAAGTTAGGCCAAATGTTGTCGAAATGGCCCGAAACTTCATGTGTACTCTTCTATTGGCTATCTTGAAGGATCTTGCAGTTTTTGTTTGATTCTGACAAGATTTGATTTTTTGGAGAAATTGCATTGTCTATTTATGGCAGGTTGCGACTTCATGCAGCCTTCTTGATGTTGAAGAGGCAAAGTGACATTTTTGGTGTCAACAGGTGTGATCAATCCATGATTCCCAGCTCGAGTCAGCACTGAAACAGCCATGAAGTCGAAAAGGCTTCACCCAATTGCGGTCGTCACCCCGAAAAATGCTAAGGCCCACCGGTCTCAAATCAACCGACAGATGATCAGAACCTTGTGAAAGTTCCAGATCCTAACCCTAGAGGGGGGGGGGGGGGGGGGGGTGAATAGGGTGATCTACAAATTAATTACCAATTTTAATTTTCTTCAGATTAAGCTTCAACTAGTGATGATTACATGAAAAGTTGCGGAAGATAAACAAATCAATCACCACACGTCATTCACCAATGCACAATGTTTTATAGTGGTTCGGCCTCAATGCCTACATCCACTACCGGCTTGTGATCTCACACCTCACCGGATTTCCACTATTTATGCTTTTACAAAAGGCTAAGCAGTAACCCTTACAATGATTTTTTTAAGGCTAAACAACAACCTAACTATGTGCTTTTCTAGAATAAGCAATAACCTTTACAATTTGTTTTTCTTAGGCTTAGCAATAACCTTACATACAAATAGTTTTTCTTTCTCAAGAAGGTGTCTAAACACTAGGAGAGAAATACATTGAGCACAATATATATTGCCTCTAAAATAGGCAAATGTGAAAGTGAAAAATCTAACTCACACAAAACACTATGAAAATGCAAAGATGAATGTTCATTAAGTGTGTGTGTGAAACCTTCAATCAATTTAAAATTTAAAACTCAAACAATTTATGCTACAAGCATTTGTGAGCTAAAAGCAAGTAAAAGATTTTGATTGAGGGGTTTTGCAGATCACATGTATAAAATTAACTTAAAGAAGATATGAAAGTCCAGGATTCAAGTTGTATCAAAAGTTATGTCGAAACATGTGATGCTAAACCAATATTGTTTTCAAAGAGCAAGATTTAACTAAAGTTTAAATGATTAAAAACAACAAGGAAAGATTCAAACAAGTTAATGACACATGCTTTTAAAAGAAAACAAAGATTAAAAATTAACTTGCTTTGAGGGAAGGTATGGAATTCAAACTAGTAAATCAAGGATTAAATGTGTTATGAATTCCACACAACATAGTTATCATGCTATAAAATATTTTTCAAAGGTTTAAATAGAAGCATGGAACATGTAAGAGAAAACTAAAGCTTACTTAGAATTTTAAACTTCTTAATCTTCAAGCTTTAGCTTTCCATTTGGACCTTAGAGCGTCCTTAGTTCATTCTCTTTGCTTGGGCTCTCAAAACACCAAACATGGACTCCCCAATCTCCCTCCTTTGCTTTTGGAATAAACTTGCTTTTTATAAAAAATTGGTCCAACGGATACCTGTCGGTCAATCGACAACTAGGGGTCGGTTGACCGATGGCTCAACGGTCTAATGGCAACGGTCATATATTTGAAAATTTTCTGACCAACTTGCTACTGTCGGTTGACCGCCATTATCGGTCGACCGACCACGGACCGACAGTCGAACCGACAGCACAAAGATGTACAAAATGATGCTCTCTGGATTTTGGACCGACAAGCTCTCGGTCTGGATTTTTATAAACTGTCGGTTGACTGACATGAACTGATGAGAGGACCGACAGAGAAGATCTGAAATTTGTAGCTCTCTGGAATTCGGACCGACATCCATCGGTTGACCTCGGCTTGCTTTATCGGTTGACCGACTTGAACCGACAAGTGAACCGACAACAGGTCAGTTGAATTTCTGAGTTCCTTCAGTTTTGAAAAAGTCTAACTTTGAAATCATTTTTGAAAACTCAGTAATGAAGGGTGTCTTGGCAAACTAATTCAATCAAGAACATATAATTAAAAATAAATTTAAAGTAACCATAAAGTAGTTTTAACAAAACATGTGTAGGTTAATTTAAAGAAATGATTTTCAAGATAAAAATAGTGAAATGAGTGATTAAGAGATGAGATGAATATGATGCAAATGTTGGACATCAAATTGCAAACACAACTTAGGGTCTAACAATCTCCCCCTTTGTAATTTGATGGCAACACACAAAAGAGGCTAAGAAACATAAAACACATCAATCATATATTCATTCATTTTAATTTCAACTCTTCCTTAGTTGAGGCTGGCTTGGCCTCTTCATGTTCTTCCTTTCTTTCTTTGCTCCCCCATTCTTCTAGCTTTCCCCCATTGTTCTAGGAGATTTCTTTGCTCTTTTCTTCTGTACTCTTCTCTACTCCCCCATAGTGTTTGCTTCCACACAAATTCTCTCACACATCCTTTTTCTACCTTTTCCTCCTCCATTGTCTTAGAAATCACACTTAGTCCTTTCCATTTCTTCTCCCCCACTGACATCAAATTGCTAAATAGTCTGCAAACAAAGCTCATGCACCCATATACCTTTCTCACAGCATAATATTGATATCAAGAGTTTAAAGGAAAAAATAATCAATTTGATGGCTCATTGGACAGAAAGATGTCATTCATATATAATGGAAACTAAAAAGTTTTACACTTGTCATAATGACATAACCACAGACATAATACTATAAACCATCCAAAAAAAATTTTAAAACCAAAGTTTCATCCTTTTTTCCAACAAAATAAACACCACCAAAAATACAACAATCACGACAAAATGTGGTGAAGAACATTTCATTCCAACTTTAATGGCTCCTAGTCAGAATCCAGAGGTGGAGGAGACAGAGAAGGTGGAGCTGCAACATCATCTCGACTACAACTTTTTGAAATTCTGGAGAGATACTGAAACAATTTGTTTAGTGTCTTCTTTTTCTTTCTTTATATAAGCCATGTCTCTCTCAAGGGCTGCCAAGCGGTCGTGAGATGTGCCAAATGAGGAGGGACCACAAGTGTGCCTAGAAGATGAGGCACGAGGAGGAGGTGAAGGGTGAACAGGTGGTTCTTGAGCCAAGGGAACTTCTTCTGCTATGGGAATGTTGGCGTTTGGAATAAGATTCATTTGATTTATACTGGTCATGGACAAAGGAGCTTTGAAAATGGGTCTTTCACCAGTGGGTATTGGAATTCCAAAAGAGATGGCAATCTGCGTCATCAAATACCCATAGGGAATATCATTCTTTTGAGCCAAGGAATTACGAAATTTTATGATATTGTAGCAAATGAGAGAGGGTAGACAAATGGGTGTGCCTGTGACCACTTTTGATAGAATACATACCATGAAGGCAGTAAGCTCAGTCCTGTTTCCACTTCTAGGATAAACATTATATGTGAAGAGATTGTGAATGATCCTATAGATGGGAATGAGAGAATTGATGGTTAGATGGTGTTTCCTCGTATTCCAAGGAGCATTAAAACCACATATGTCAGTGGTAGCTTTGATTCTCTCATCTTCAGAGGGAGGGTCAGGCACAAATGTAATACCATTAGGAGTACAAGGGGTGTTCATGATGGCTTCTATTCTTTTCGGTGTGCATACTTCATCTCTATCCTCAAAAGAGATGGTGAATGAGCAAGCACCAACAGTATCGTCAGTGTTAGTGATGGAAGAATACATGAGTTTGACTAAAGAAGGATATGCATTTTCACCCCAATGTAAAATCCTTTCCCATCCAGTTCTTGCCACAACCTCAGTCAAATTCTGGTTTATGGTGTTGACAAGAGCTCTCCTTTCCATAATAACAGATCGATCCTTAAGACTGTTTAAAATAGTTGAGCTCGATCTTAATTCAATAGAGGGAGGTGGAGGAGATGGGGATGAACTATCCTCAGAACTTTCTTGAATGGGTCTGCTAGAGGAAGCTGTGACTTTTCCTTTCTTGGAAGGACGAGAAGTGGTCATCTTCTTAGGAGGCATTGTCACAAATGCTTGGAGTGTACAGTGATTTTTAAATAGAAGGATTTGACAATGATGAGAAAAATTGTGCAAGAAGATGAGGGAAAACAAATGCTCAATGTCCTAGCTTCGAAAGACTACACATAGTTGACAAGAAAATAGTAACAATGGTTCAGGAATTTTGTCAAACAGGTGGTAGGCAGAAATTGAAGACTAAAGGGAAAACCAAATCTGATTGATCAAAATTGACTCAAATGGTCTACAATCATTCATCAAATAACTGTAACATCATTCAAAGAGAGGAAAATATCAAATGAAGCTGAAACAGAAGCTTGATGTCTAGTTGGGATTATACCAGATTTTGCACATGAGACAACAAGGAGAGATCAGCACATGACTTGTAATAGATGATGCGATTGAGTGATTTTTGTAGAGGTTAGACGCAATGCACATGCTGAATCGAGGTATCCGCACTTTTGAAGAAGATCTCAGCGATGTACAGAAGATGAACAGTGACCATGAGATTGGTCAATGGACGATGACGCTCAGCTGATGAAGATGAATGGACTCATTTCTCGAAAATATTGAAGATTTCAGCCTTAGAAAGAGGAGTTCCAGCAGATTGAAGAGAAAGGAATATAGAACTAGGGTTTTGAAGATGAGGCAGAGAAACATGAACTGATAACAGTTCTGCGCACAGGGTTTTTATTCATCCCTGTGAGTTGTCGGTTAGCCGACAACTTAAGTGTCGGTTAGCCGACACCTGTAGAGAAGTGAAATAATCCACTAATCTACATTTTTGACTTATGATCACTAGTTTGAGGATATTTGAGGTAATTTAACTATAGAGAGTAGTTTAAGATGATCATAAGGAACAATCTAATCAAAAATAGAATCCTTTTTTTTATTAAATAGATTGATTAAACACATGCATTTTATCATAAAATACCTTTTGAAATTATAAAAATACATTTTCAACAATTAGTTCTCAAACAAGTAACACTTTAAACATGTAGAGAATGTCAAGGGAATTAGAGTCAACTATACTTAGGACCAATATAAAGATGTAAATTATGAGAAGTGATTGGTCTATTCTAATTCCAAAGGCCTTAATGTTTGTCTAAAAATCTAACCTTAGGTATCCATCTAAGGTCTTGAATCTTTAAGCCTATGTTTGAGATTCCACCAACAAAAGGAGATAATTTATCAATTTTAGTAGACTTGTCATCAATTCTTGGTTTGACAATTTTATAATAATGATTAGTCCTTGGTAGTTGGTGATGATTTTTCTTTATGTTCTTACTTCTTTTAACTTTTCCTCCTTCTTTTTGCATTTTGAGTTTTAATTTCAATTGTTCAACCATTTTCAAAATTTCTTTCATTTTCAAGGTTAAAGGAGGTAAAGTGAGAGGTTTCTTGTTGATAGATTTAACTTGATAACTTTGGACTTGATTGGTCATTTTAAAATCTATCTTAGGAGACTCTTGTTGAATTGAATTAACTTGTTTGAACTTTAAAGAGTCTTTCTTTGCTTCAAATGTCTTTCCCTTCATTGAACTCTAATTTTCCTTTCTAGATTCATAGATGGGTTTAGACAAATGACTTCTTCTTAGTTTGCACTCAAATTTGAAATACCCTTCATTACCACAATAATGACATTTTTGTGTGGGCATCTTAGTGTGAGTGCTAGAGAGAGAGGACTCACCTTTCACAAAGGTGTTGGTAAATTTAGGACCATGTGAAGTATACTTATTAAATCCAAGACCCATCCTATCTCCTTAAGATTTACCCAATCTAAATAGTTTTTCAAATTTTTCTTCACCTTGGGTAAATTTGCACTCATACTTATGTTTGTGGGACTCAAGTTGAGTGACTTGATTTTTAAGAGTTGAATTTTCATTTATAACTTTCATTAGTTTAAATTCAATTCCATTAAACTTGTTTACCTTTTCATAAGCAAGTTTTAATTCAAGTTTTAGTTCATTCACATTAGATCCAAGTTGTAAAGTTTTTAAATCACTTTGAGTCTTTTATAAATTTTCTTTGGTGGTTATTAACTTGGATTCTAAATTAGAAATGTCTTTAACTTGATTTTTTACATGATCACTTATATTTGTGTTTTCTTTGAGAAGATTATCACAACTTATCTTATATACATTTAATTCTTCTTGTGCCTTAGACAAGTTATCCATAGAAATTTTTAATTTTGATTCTAGATGGATAATGTTTTTATCTTGTCTTTTTAGTGTATCTCTTAAACTCAAATTTTCTTTCTTTAGCTCATCATTATTTGTTTCAATTTTATTTTGTTCATTTTGAGCATTAGACAAGTTGTGTAAAGTGATCATAGACTTAGAGTTTAGGCATTGTATGACTTCATCTTTCTCTCTAAGTTCATCTTTTGAAGTGACTCATTCTTTGTTTAGTTTTTTAGATTCTCCTTTTAACTTATTATGATTTTTAACAAGCTTTAAGTATAAGGTATACAAATCATCGTATGCTTGTTGAAGATCATCTTGATTTTCATTTTGTTCTTCACTTGATTCAAGTTGTTATTCATTATGTTCAAGATTTGACTCTCCAATGAATGAAGAAGGAGACTAGAAGAATCTACAAGGGAATCTACACACACTATCTTAGTGGAATCCATTATAATGATTTTCAAGATAAATCCAACTCGGGTCTAAACTCTAGGTTTTTACACCTAATCAAGAGTTCCAAACACTTGATCCTAAGAATAGAGCACGAGGCTCTGATACCAATTGAAAGTTCCAGATCCTAGCCCTAGAGGGGGGTGAATAGGGTGATCTACAAATTAATTGCCAATTTTAATTTTCTTCAAATTAAGCTTCAACTAGTGATGATTACATGAAAAGGTACGGAAGATAAACAAATCAATCACCACACGTCATTCACCAATGCACAATGTTTTATAGTGGTTCGGCCTCAATGCCTACATCCACTACCGGCTTGTGATCTCACACCTCACCGGATTTCCACTATTTATGCTTATACAAAAGGCTAAGCAATAACCCTTACAATGATGTTTTTAAGGCTAAACAACAACCTAACTATGTGCTTTTCTAGGATAAGCAATAACCTTTACAATTTGCTTTTCTTAGGCTTAGCAATAACCTTACATACAAATAGTTTTTTTTTCTCAAGAAGGTGTCTAAACACTAGGAGAGAAATACATTGAGCACAATATATATTGCCTCTAAAATAGGCAAATGTGAAAGTGAAAAATCTAACTCACACAAAACACTATGAAAATGCAAAGATGAATGTTCATTAAGTGTGTATGTGAAACCTTCAATCAATTTAAAATTTAAAACTCAAACAATTTATGCTACAAGCATTTGTGAGCTAAAAGCAAGTAAAAGATTTTGATTGAGGGGTTTTGCAAATCACATGTATAAAATTAACTTAAAGAAGATATGAAAGTCTAGGATTCAAGTTGTATCAAAAGTTATGTTGAAACATGTGATGCTAAACCAATATTGTTTTCAAAGAGCAAGATTTAACTAAAGTTTAAATGATTGAAAACAACAAGGAAAGATTCAAACAAGTTAATGACACATGCTTTTAAAAGAAAACAAAGATTAAAAATTAACTTGCTTTGAGGGAAGGTATGGAATTCAAACTAGTAAATCAAGGATTAAATGTGTTATGAATTCGACACAACATAGTTATCATGCTATAAAACATTTTTCAAAGGTTTAAATAGAAGCATGGAACATGTAAGAGAAAATTAAAGCTTACTTAGAATTTTAAACTTCTTAATCTTCAAGCTTTAGCTTTCCATTTGGACCTTAGAGCGTCCTTAGTTCATTCTCTTTGCTTGGGCTCTCAAAGCACCAAACATGGACTCCCCAATCTCCCTCCTTTGCTTTTGGAATAAACTTGCTTTTTATAAAAAATTGGTCCAACGGATACCTGTCGGTCAATCAACAACTAGGGGTCGGTTGACCGATGGCTCAACGGTCTAATGGCAACGGTCATATATTTGAAATTTTTCTGACCAACTTGCTACTGTCGGTTGACCGCCATTATCGGTCGACCGACCACGGACCGACAGTCGAACCAACAGCACAAAGATGTACAAAATGATGCTCTCTGGATTTTGGACCGACAAGCTCTCGGTCTGGATTTTTATAAACTGTCGGTTGACCGACATGAACTGACGAGAGGACCGACAGAGAAGATCTGAAATTTGTAGCTCTCTGGAATTCGGACCGACATCCATCGGTTGACCTCGGCTCGCTTTGTCGGTTGACCGACTTGAACCGAGAAGTGAACCGACAACAGGTCAGTTGAATTTCTGAGTTCCTTCAGTTTTGAAAAAGTCTAACTTTGAAATCATTTTTGAAAACTCAGTAATGAAGGGTGTCTTGGCAAACTAATTCAATCAAGAACATATAATTAAAAATAAATTTAAATTAACCATAAAGTAGTTTTAACAAAACATGTGTAGGTTAATTTAAAGAAATGATTTTCAAGATAAAAATAGTGAAATGAGTGATTAAGAGATGAGATGAATATGATGCAAATGTTGGACATCAAATTGCAAACACAACTTAGGGTCTAACACCTTGGTAACCACTAGCTGGCATCAACATGTCCATACGGACAAGCGACTTCTCTGCAAAACCGGAAGGGCCACCGACAAAAACCCCGGTCTCGATCACACTGGTCCTCTTCACCAAGCTCGGAGGATCCTCCCTCTTAGGGCACGTGGGAGAAAGGCTCATGATCGAAATAGTTCGATCGAAGGTCGACTGGGTAGAAGTAGTTCTCTCATCGCCATCTGCTGTGTAAGAGAACTGAAAACATCTCCTTTGGTATGTCAAGTCGTCAGGGACTGCATCACCGAAGAAGAAGGTAGGCTTGGGCACAATGCTCTGATCGTCCGTAACCCAAGGACGGTTGCTTACCATGATCTTATAAAATTCCTTATCTTTGAGAGCGATCAATCGCTGTCTCATCTCATCACGATTGAGAGAGTCACATTCTTCGAAATTCTTCTCAACAAACTGGACCTTCTCCCAGGCCTGCTGAACGACCACATTGGAAGATCTAGCAGACCGACGAGGTGCGTCAGTAACAGGCCCCTTACCTTTGTTCGTTCGAGAAGAACTACCTGCAAAGGATGGAAAAGAGAAGATCAATCATCACCAAAATGACAGGATTTTGCTAAAAAAAAATCTAGCGAAATTTTGACATAGCTCCGGGGCAATTCCGAAGAAAAGGGAAACACCCCGAAAAAGACAGGAAGCTTGAAGATGAGCTCAATATCGCTACAAGCTCATAGTCAGTGGAAAATTCTCAAAGAAGGTTTGAACTCAACATTGCTGCGAGATTAAGTCGGTCTTATCAAATTTCCGCAAAATTGGAAAAGGGCTCAACATTGCTGCGAGCTCCAAAATCCAATGATTGTAAAGCTCCTCAAAATCCAGTAAGACTAAAAAAGGGCTCAACATCGCTGCGAGCTCCAAATCCCAATACTTGCAAAAGATTTTCAGGTATGCATCATCATGCTTCCAAGTCCATTTACTAAAAATCATGCATCAAAGAACATCATCATAAATTAGATGCTAGGAGCCCTTGACCAAAATTTGACCAATTCCAACCCAATTTGGTCAAAACCAATCAAACTTTGTCCAAGTCAAAAATCATGTTGACTTGACCTAGAGACTCTAGCCTTCTATCTTGATGCATCAAACAAAAAAATGCATGAACATCTTAAAATTACACAAACCTCATTATCATGGTGAGCAAAAAAAAGAAGAAAAGAGGAAAGAGAGAAAATCTCTTAAAAAAAATAATAAATAAATAACATTTTTTTGGCCCACAGGCCGTGGCCCACTGCCACGTGGCTGTACGGACCTGGAAGAAAAAAAAATGCTGAAAAAAAAAGAAGAAAAAATGGTAAAAAAAAGAGAAAGAATCATCGTGAAAAAAAAATAGAAAAGAAAAAACGGTGAAGAAAAAAAAAGAGAAGAAAAAAAACAACCGTCAGAAAAAAAAAGAAAGGACGAAAAACTCGTGAGCAAAGAAAAAAAAAAGAAAAGAAAAAAAAGGAACACGAAAAAAAAACGTGCTTGGAAAAAAAAAGAGAGAAAAGAAAAAATAAGAAAAAGAAAGAAAAAAAAAGCAAAGAAAAGAAAGAAAAGAAACTACTTCTACAATGGACATTTCTTGTGGAGGAAGAAAACTTACTTGAAGCCATGAAGAAGAAGAACAAAAAGCTTGAAGAATTCTTGAAGACAAAAAAGAGTACTTGATCTTGGAGCACTCTTGAAGATTCTTGCAAAATGGAAGCAATGGAGCCAAGGATCCAACCCCCCTTGCTTTTACAGAAGAGAGCAAATCAAAAGAGGAAACAAGGAGAAAAGAAAGGAGGTAAGTGTTAAAATTTAGCTACTTTCCTAAAAGAAAGATACTTTGAGAAAATCTCTCCCAAAAACAAGGAAACTTGAGAGATTCTCTCCAAGTAATGATATTTTTAGACATTCTCTACACAAAAGAGATATTTTTAGATATTCTCTTAAAAAATGACACCATATGAGATTTAGGCCATCTCCAAAGCCTAAGGTCCCATGGGTTAGCCCACATGAGCCAGGTTCGACCACCTAAAAAAAAAAAAATGTCCCATGCCTCTTTTGAGTTGATTGGACCATTCAAAAAAAAAAAAAAAATAGAGAGAGAAAAGAAAGAAAGCCTCACGAGTTTCCAAAAACCAAACCATCCAACCTTATGAACCAAATTAAGCCAAAATCTTGAAATTGACATTCCACAAAAAACCAAACCTTGGTCCCCTAGCTCGCCACATACAGCTTGTTAGGTCACAAAATCAAAATCCAAACCAAACCAAAACCAAATCTGATCTCCCAACCTGCCACATACAGCTTGTTGGGTCACAAGGTCAAAATCAAAAACCAAACTCCGACCCCCCAACCTGCCACACACAGCTTGTTAGGTCACAAGGTCAAAAACCAAAATCCAAAACCCAAAAATCAAAATCCCCCATGTCATTTTCAAAACTTTGCCGTGAGATGGTACGTGATCCCTCTCACTACCATAAAATTCCTCCGGAAACTCAAAAGGCTAATAAAAAAAAATGCTCAAGACTCTTGGTCAAGTTGGAAGCTCTTCTTCAAGTTTCTCTTCGAGGCACATCGACTCCAAAAGCTGCTCGTCGCTGTACCTCGAAGGGGCATTTGTTGACACTAAAAAAGTCACTTTGCCTCCTCAACATCAAGAACCCACACGAAGCTGCATCTTGCTACAAACAGGCAAAACTACTTCAAGCATCAGATCTTGGACAAAAACTGCAAGATCCTTCAAGATAGCTAAAAGAGGGGTACGCATGAAGTTTCGGGCTATTCCCACATCGTTTGGCCTAACTTCACTCCTTCGACGCTAAACAGGCGCTCCCGGCAGTGACACTATCGAAGACATTAAAACTTCGATCAGAGCCTAAGGATGGTTCCAAAATACCTCTGAATGGCTCCTTGTCAAATTTCAAGTCAAACCGACAACGTTTGACCCTCCATCAACGCTCGAGCAGCAAAATCAAGCCTCTCGGAGACGAGAACCACCGAGGCCATCACTCATCAAACAAAGCATATGAATGGCTTCAACATGCTTCCAAAGGGCTGCACGTCGAATTTCAGGTCATTCCGACAATGTTTGACCAGACTTCGATGCTTCGAAAGAAAATCAAGCCAACCGGCTGAGGAGCACCCCGGGACCATGAAATCCAAATCGGAGCTAATGGGTCGTCTCAAAATGACTCCAATAGGCTCCCTGTCAAATTTTAGGTCAATCGGACATCGGTTGACCGTATATCAAAGCTCGACATCTTCCCCACAGCAAAATCAAGTCAAGCATCGACGGGATCCCAAATGGCTTCAAAACTCAAATAAAAGCCCATGGTTGGTCCTATCCACTGCTCAAGAAGGTTCACCTCAATTTTCAGGTCATTCCGACATCATTTGACCTGGTTTCGACTCTTGACGGAAAATCGGCTACAAAGTCTTCAACTTTCCCGAAAAATGGGAAGCTTTGTGCTCTGGTTTTATGAGACTTCTTGTCAAGTTTTCTCCAAAAAAAATCAAGTGAATAATTGAAGAAAAATGTAAAGAAAATATAGAAAAAAAAAGGAACGAAAAAGAAAAAGAAACGGCTGAAAAAAAAAACACTCGGCAACCAAAGGGGACAAAGCCCCCATGGTCGCCGGAGACCTTGGCCCAAGGTCGCCGGTGACCCTGGGTGCATGGTCGCCGGTGACCCTAGAAGTCTGGGTCGCCGAAATTTTTGCCGGATGGCCCGTCTTTCGATCTTTTCTACATTTCGAGAGTTCCTGCCTCTGTGATTTTCTGAAAATCCAATTTTTGATGCTTGAAAACGACTGATCTTCGCCAACATCTCGGATCCGCCGTCAAGAGCATGAAGTCATCACTGATCGCTCCAAGATCGCCAACCGGCTGACCAAGAAAGTACACTTTCTGTCCGACCGATCGAGAAATCAACAAGACAGATGTCACCGGCCCACCAACATCAATCAATGTCCAAAATTGCATTTTAATCCGACATCAAATAGCATATGGAACCATCAGCGATCATCACAAGAAGAATCCCAGAGGACGCAGTGCGGCCCGCGACTCTTCAAATGCCCCGGCGACCACTTAATGTCGTTAATTGACCCATTTTATGACAACTTAATGCGGTCATTAACCCATTATTTTGGATCGCCCAATCAGATTCAAGCAAAAGGGAGTTACAAATCCAAGCAATCATGGCATCAAAACCATGAAACTCCCCTCATCATGGAGATTAAAGGCGATTAAATGCCCATCATTCTCCATCGGCCAATTATAAGCAAAGAAAAAGGAGTCACAAAATCAAGAAATAAAAACTTGTAACTCCTCCCATCATGAAGCATCAGTGCCATCAATTCTCTCATCACGGCCATCAATGCCCATAAACCACCTCGTGGCTACCAAGAGCATATAAAAGGAGGTCCATTCCAAAGAGAGAGACACTTGCCGATTAACACCTACTGGCACACTAGCACGTCCACACCAACACACATCTGGAGTCTGGAAAATCCCAGAGAAATTCTGTCGAAGTCCTGCTGCTCTGCTGCAAGAAACACCACAAGGTGAACAAAGTCCCTTGGGGGGCCACCCCCCCTAAGGTCCTCTTCTTCTACAACATGGCCTAAACGCGGCTTTTCAGCCCGTTTACTCGGTTTTTCATTGCATATAAGACCTCTCCTCGGTCTTTATCCTCTAAAAAACTGAGGTTGGAGCCAAGCCGAAGAATCGGAGCATCAAGCATTCTCATTTGAAGGACGATGGCGAAGTCCATACATGACTTGCGACCGTCGATCTGAACGAGTCCCCGCAATCTCCTGAAAAGTTAGATCCCTTTTCTTTCTTTTCTATTGAACTTTGTATTTTTTAAAGAGACAAAAAAGTCACAATTCTTGTCTTTCATTTTGATGAGATTTGTAAATCGCCTTTCACGGCAAAATCGCCATTCACGACACCAAATCGCCTTTTACGGCAAACAAACAAAAAATCGCCTCTTACGGCATTCAAAACAAAAATTGTCTCTTTTCTTAAATATTTATGCATTTTGAAAAGTTAGAAAGAATGATTGATTTCCTTTCTACTTGTGAAGGTGAATCTCCGGATCATCACCATTCCAAATTCCAAGTAGAATAGAAAATCTGGCATACCTATACAAAAATGTAGATACCCGTTTTTCCTCCTGCGCCGAAACCCGACAGCCCCCGGGGCGGAAGGAGAGGACGGAAATCGAGGGTCCATCACTCATTAGTACCAAGATGACTGAAGGTACATTAGTATAGGAACACATGTTGAAAATGATGGACTCGTTGAATGAGTTAGATGTACTGGGAGCTGAGATTGATGCAGAATCGCAAATCGATATAATCCTTGAGTCACTACCAGAGTCATTCAACAATTTCAAGGTTAATTATAATATGAATAAAATTAATCTGACTCTGGCTGAGCTGTCTAGTCAGCTGGTAGTGATTGAAGGGATTTTGAAAAAGAAGCCAACTGCCCTGATGACAGAAAAGTCAGATGCCAAGTCCAAGTCGAAAGGCAAAGGTCGGAAAGGCAAAAAGAAATCAGTTCCGAAGGGTCCTAAGGTGGAGAAGGTCCTACCGGTGGGGTGGACAAGGCTAAGGGTTTAGGGACGAAAGTAAAGTGTTTCCATTGTGGTAAGACAGGACATTGGAAAAGGAATTGTCCAGAATATCTGTCTAAGAAGAAGACCTCAGGTATGATTGAGTCACTTATTTCTGAAGTTATTTTTGCAAATGGTACTTTAGAATCTTGGTGTGTGGACTCCGGGGCAACTAATCACATATGTAATACGTTGCAGGGGTTCAGGGAAACCAGGAGGCTAAGTGATGGAGAAATCATTGTCAACCTAGGATCTGACGCTAAGGCGGAGGCTGTTTCAGTGGGAGTTATAACTTTATGTTTCTCAAATAATAAATTGGTTTTGTCAGATACATTATATGTACCGTCTTTAGGGCGGAATTTAATTTCAATTTCTAGTTTGGTGAATAAAAGTTATTATATTACTTTTGGTACTGAAGTTGTCATAAAGAGGAATAGTACTTTTATATGTTCTGGCAAGGTAACCAATGGGCTTTATTTGTTAACTCCCACGATATATGAGATACACGATACTGAAACAATTAATAGACCATCTGTTAGACCCCGACCCAGACCAACTCGATTAGTACTAATTAAGTGAGTGTTTAGTCTTAAGTGAGTCTTAGTACTAGCTGGGTTAGAATGTGATTAGACTTAGTCTGGATTATAGCTTTGGGGATTTTGAGGACGTTTAGTATGAGTCAGACACGCTCAGGGACGCCCTGAGTACACGTGTAAGAATGGGTTTCTGTTCTAGATATTTTGTTTGATCATGATTTTTAGTTCTCTTGAATAGTTTTTATTATTTATGACAACTTTCATTTTTAGCATGCATGTATTTGAGGCCCAGAAACCCAAGTTTTGGCCCAAAAAGGGGTAAATCTGTCTTTTCATGCTAAATCTGGGCACAATTTTCGAATTCGTGAAACCATGTCAAAATTATACTTTTCCGAAACTAGATTTTTTGACGATCGTTTTATTCTTCTTCGTCGACTTCATCCGGGGTCCACAAGACCATGTTTTAATCGTTTCAAGTTCAACTGCTTTGGGACCCACTTCTAGACACTATATAAGCCCTCTTCTTCTTCTTTTCCCATTTCTAAATCCCTGCACTTGTTCTTGACCTAGAGCAAGAGAGTGAAGAAGGCTACCTCTTGATCTTTTTCCCCTTGAATCACCTAGCAAGAGAGCTCCAATCCCATATCCAAGACTACCAATCTCTTCCTCTCATCTCAAGCTACAGCTGGACACGTTTTGAGCCAAATCCCCGACACTATTCATCATCTTCTAGCTCTCTTCTTCTTGTTCAGCTAGCTCAAGGTTAGGGCTCTTGTTCCTCTTTTCATTTGATGTTCATTTAGCTCATTTAGAGCTTGTTTTCCATGTTTTCAAACCCATTTTCGAAATGGGGGTTTTGTGAGGACCAAATGGTGATTTTTGTGTGCTCTATTTTAGGGCTTTTGTGTAGATTTCGTGGATCTCCCCTTCTTGTTGAGTTTTGTGGAGTTTTGCTTAGCATTTGGATTTGAGGCGAGTAAACTTTCTAGGCTTCTTGTACACATTATGACATTTGGGTTTTAACCTAAAATCTATGCTAAATGTTAAATTTGTAATCTATGCATTGTTTTGTTTTGGAATGAATGATTGAATGTGTTTTTTACCCTTGGTGAGCATGGTAGCTAAGGGGTTTTGTTGGGTTCAGAGGTGAGAAGAAGAAGGAAGAAAAAATTGCAAGAAATGGATGAAGAGAAGTGCAGTTTCTGCACCCAGTCGCGTTCAGGCAGAAGCCTGTTCGCTCGAGCGACCACTGGGTCCGCTCGAGCGAACATGCCTCTGTTTGAAGGGTTTCGGATAGAAACCTGTCCGCTCGAGGGAACCCTTGGGTTGGCTCGAGCAAACATACTTCTGTCTGGGGTCCGCTCGAGCGAGCCTAACTCAGTGTTGGATTTTCAATCCTTTTCTGAATATCTTGGAAGTTGAAAATTAGACTATGCTTTAGACTTCTAATTGACATTGTGCAAATTGGAATTCCAAAATGTACCTTACCTTCAGGGACACCAAGCTATATAGAATTCCAACATTTGGGTTTCAATTCCACAAGGGTCAAAGATTAGTCTTAGCCTATGCTTGATAGATTTATGTTTGAACTCCTGTTTTGATGCTTCATGCATCATCATGTTTTTCGTTTAAATTTCAAGTATAAGCTTGTATTTAAGACGTGTTTCAAGATGTGTTTCAAGAATAAAAAAGGGAATCATTTCTTAAGTTCATTAAGCATTTACACTATGCTATTTTGCTAGTCTTGATGTGTCGTGTTTGATAAATGATTTCCCTCTTGTTTTGTCGTGTTCTCAAACATGTATCGCCGTGTTTTGTGCATTCATGATATAAGTGAATACCACTGAGCTTGGACTGCCCTTTTAGCTTGATCCACTACCTGGGGGTCCTTAAACATGTGGACTGTCTGCAGACTAGTCGTGTATTATATTACACATCGTGCGTGTTCGTGTTCCAGTTCCGCGGCTGGCCTCCCTGTTACCTTGTGTAGCGTGGGATCGTGTCTTGCGTGTCGTGTTTCGTGCGTGCTTGCTCTTGTCATTTTACATGATAGAGAAAGGATGAGCTCAATGTGGATTTAGCATTTCATGATATTATAATTATTCATGCTAGTTTCGTAAACTTGAAATGTGAACTTTAATCTTGAACTGTTTTGGCACTATTTCTTTTTTCATATTCATGCCTAAATTGTTTATTTGCCAAACCATCGTGTTTGTTGCATTTTATTTTGGTGTCTAGGTGCAGGAGGTATCACGTTTGATGAGGAGTGCCCGGAGGAGGCTATTGAGCCACCCCCAGCACATAGTGGCAGCCCGACGACGTCATCTAGACGCCGGGCGGGATCTTAATTTCTTGTTCACCTAGTTTTGGGTTATCTTTTGAGATCTTGTTTTGTTGTATTGGCCTTTGTTGGCCTCTCATGGATCTGTAACTTGAATTAATATACTTTTGTTAAATGGTGAAACTTTAATCATGATAGGATTGCTATGTTGACATTGCTCTTCAATACCATGTCTTCATACCTTATTCATGCTACATCTTGTTATGGTACATCTTATTATCTTAAATCTGTGTGATTCGTTTTGCTACACGCTTCCGCATACCTATTCGTGTGAGCTCGACCCGTGTCTTAGGATCCTCACCGCGGAAACCTGTGGGAAGACAGGCAATATGTTCTATTAATGCAATTCACTACGTCGCATGCCCAGGTCTCATTCCGGGGTCGCGACACCATCATTAAAGAGAAAGTAACATTCATCTAATCCAACAAAACTTTGGCACTTGAGGCTAGGTCATATAAACTTAAACAGGATTGAGAGGCTAGTGAAAGATGGTATCTTTGTTGAAAGTAGGTGGGCCTCGTGGATAGATTCTCAAAACTTTTGACCCACTTGACTCAGGGATCAAGTATCCATAAGGACAAAAACCCAATCCAGGATGCATAACCCTCAATCTCATGATCATGTACAGTAAGTAAAACTATCTAAAAGATATAACAGAAGCGAACAAGCAACCATTAAAATCTACCACATACAAGGAAACAGATTATACCTTCGGAGCTCGGTTGCGCTCTAATGGAGAAATTGATGACTTTCGTTGATGTAGAACTTTTCTACAAACTAAGATCAGAATCTCCACCACCTCTTAGCCTTCCACGCTATGACCCGAATTAGATCTCTCTTCTCAAGAAGATCGGTGGAATCTTCAAGAGAAAACCCAACTCAAAACCCTAAGGAACTGGAAGAGGAAGAGAGAAGAAAGCAGTGCAACTATTGAACAAAAAGCTGGACGTTTTTTACTCCTATATTGATGGACGTCCATGAGGGATAAATCCCCTTTTATAACCTCTCAAGTCTCCTCTTTTCTTAATTGAAATAGAAGTCTTACTTCCACAACAATTAGTAAGTATACTATTACCACTAGTAGAAGTCCTACTTCAAATAGAAATAGTAACTATCTAATTCCTTCCTGTTGACACCAGAAAAGTCACTATGTCTCCTCAACACCAAGAAGCCTCGTGAAGCTGCGTCCTGCTATAAAACAGGCAAGGCTACTTCAAGCATCAGATCTTATCAGAATCAGACAGAAACTGAGAGATCCTTCAAGACAGCTAAAAGAGGGGTACACCTGAGGTTTCGGGCCATTCCGACATCGTTTGGCCCAACTTCACTGCTCCGATAGCTAAACAAGCGCTTCCGGCGGCGACATCATCGAAGACACCAAAACTTTGATCAGAGCCTACGGATGACTCCAGAATGTCTCCAAAGGGCTCCATGCCAAATTTCAAGTCAAACCGACAACGTTTAACCCTCCATCAATGCTCGAACAGCAAAATAAAGCCTCCCGGCGGTGGGAACCACAGAAGTCATCACTCATGAAACAAAGTACATGAGTGCCTTCAACATGCCTCCAAAGGGTTGCACGTCGAATCTCAGGTCATTCCGACAACGTTTGACCAGGTTTCGATGCTCCGAGAGAAAATCAAGCCTACCGGCGGCAGAGCATCTCGGGACCATGACATCCAAAATGGAGCCCATGGAACGTCTCAAAATGACTCCAATAAGCTTCCCGTCAAATTTCAGGTCAATCGGACATCGTTTGACCACATATCAAAGCTCGGCATTTTCCCGGCAGCAAAATCAAGTGAAGCATCGATGGGACCCCAAACGGCTTCAAAACTCAAATAAAAGCCCATGGCTAGTCCTATCCACTGCTCAAGAAGCTTCACCTCAATTTTCAGGTCATTCCGACATCGTTTGACCTAGTTTCGACTCTTGACGGAAAATCGGCTACAAAGTCTTCGGCTTTCACGAAAAATGGGAAACTTTGTGCTCCGATTTCGTGCAGGTTCTCGTCAAGTTTTCTCCAAGAAAATGAAGTCAATAATTGAGGAAAAATGTCAAGAAAAATACAGAAGAAAAAAGGAACGAAAAAGACGCAAAATCGGCCGAAAACGAAGCTCGGCGACCAAAGGTCAAGAAACCCTAAGGTCGCCGGCGACCTTGCAAATCCGGGTCACCGGATTTTGCACCAAAACGTCCGTTTTTCGATCTTTTTCGCGTTTCGGGTGTTCCTACCTCTGTGATTTTCTGAAAATCCAATGTTTGATGGTTGAAAACGACTGATCTTCATCGACATCTCGGATCCACCGTGAAAAGCATGAAATCATCACCGATCGCCTCAAGATCGCCAACCGGTTGACCAAGAAAAAGCACTTTTTGTCCGACCGATCGTGGAATCGGCAAGACAGATGTCACCGGCCCACCAACATCAACTAATGTCTGAAATTGCATCGCAATCCGACATCAAACAATGCGTGGATCCACCTGTGATGATCGCAAGAAGAATCTCAAAAGGCGCAGCGCGGCCCGCTACTTTTCACATGCCTTGGCGACCACTTAATGTCGTATATTGACCCATTTATGACAACTTAATGCGGTCATTAACTCATTATTTTGGACGGCCCAATCAGATTCAAGCATTTGGGAGTTACAAATCCAAGCAATCATGGCATTAAACCCATGAAACTCCCATCATCATGAAGCATAAAGGTAATTAAATGCTCACTACCTTCATCAGCCAATCACAAGCCATGAAAAAGGAGTCATAAAATCAACTTGTAACTCCTCATCAATTCTTTCATCATGGCCATCAATGCCAATAAACACCTCATGGCTACCAAAAGCCTATAAAAGGAGGTCCATTCCAAGAAGAATGCAAGGATGAAAATAGATCCCGAGTGCAAGCTCTGAAAATCCAGAAAATCCAAGAGAGAGACGAAGTCCTACTACTTTGCTCCCGGAAGCACCACAAGGTGATCAACGTCCCTTGGGGGGCCACCCCCCCCCCCCCCCCAAGGTCACCTCCTTCTCCAACATGGCCTAAACGTGGCTTTTCAGCCCGTTTACTTGGTTTTTCGTTGGATATAGGACATCCTCTTGGTCCTTGTCCTTTAAAAAACCAAGGTTAGGAGCCAAGCCAAAGAATCAAAGCATCACATGTTCTCATTTGAAGGACGATGGCGAAGCCCATACATGACTTGCGACCGTCGATCTCAACGTGTCCCCACAATCTCCTGAGAAGTTAGATCCCTTTTCTTACTTTTCTATTGTAGTTTGTATTTCTTAAAGAGACAAAAAGAAATCACAATTCTTGTCTTTCACATTTGATGAGTTTTGTAAAATCGCCTTTCACGGCAAAATCGCCTTTTTAGGCAAACAAACAAAAACGCCTCTTACGGCATTCTAAAAAAACAAACTTGTCTCTTTTCTTAATATTAATGCAATTTGATAGTTAGAAAAAATGATTGATTTCCTTTCCACTTGTTAAGGTGAATCTCCGGATCATCACCATTCCAAATTCCAAGTAGAAAGTAAATCTGGCATACCCGTACAAAAAATGTTCATGCCCGAGATTTTCCCTCCTCCGCCGAGAGCCAGGTCAACCCCCGGGGTGCGGAGGGAGAGGACGGAAGATTCCTTTCGGGTCCATCAAGTTGGCACACCCGGTGGGACACGTTGACTTGAGAACGTGATGCTTTGATCACTTGGCTCCTTTCTAGTTGGTGGCCTATGTTGCATTTTGCATCTAAAAAAAAAACATGAGATGGGATTTCAATTGTTCTTTCTCACAAAAAAAACAAATCTGATTTCCTTTCTTAGATTCAACTTTGAGAAATTTTGATCCTCTCCTGTTCGAACTTAATAGCTCACAGAAATGTTTGCAGCTATCGTTCATATCGGGGATTGGGCCATCTTTTCTCTTTGATGAGTCCAATTGGGATTTCAAAAAAAAAAAAAAAAAACACCTTCATTTCAAACTCTTTCAAAAAAAAATGATCTCTCTTTCTCAAGATTCAACTTTGAGAAATTTTGATCCTTCCCTCTTTGAACTTGATAGCTCACAGAAATGTTCGCAGCTATCGTTCATATCGGGGATTGGGCCATCTTTTCTCTTTGTTGAGTCCAATTGGGATTTCAAAAAAAAAGTTATAATTTCAAAAAAAAAAAATTTAGTTTTCTCTCTTTTGAATTCAAATTTAAAAAACATTGGTTTCCTTCCCTTTCGGATTTAGCGCTCGCAGAAATGTTGAGCCTTTGTTTGGAGTGGAACACCATTCGCTCTCTTTGATGAGTTCATTAAAAAACCTTTCAAAAAAGAGTTAAAAAAAAACACTAAGGTTCCACCAGTTGCGTTCTTTGACCAAAGTGGATTTAAGAAAAGCCTTGTCCAGAGTGTGGAGATAGCTAGACTGTTCGAGGCAAGGGTCCTCCAAACGGGTTCATTAAGTAATCCTACCCCTACCTGGGGGTTGATCTATGCACTAAGGTTTCATAAGATCGAATTGGAAATCTATGTGCACCTTTCAAAAAAAAAATCTTTTCAAAAAAAAAACTTCTGTCACTTTTGAATTCAGAGTTGAGAAATCTTGGTTCTTTCCCTTTCGGATTTAGCGCTCGCAGAAATGTTGAGCCTTGTTCGGAATGGAACACCATTTGCTCTCTTCGACGAATTCAATCTTGACCTTTAAAAAAAAAACTCCCGTCACTTTTGAGTTAAGAGTTGAGAAATTTTGGTTCCCTCCCTTTTGGATTTAGCGCTCGCAGAAATGTTGAGCCTTTGTTCGAAACGGAACACCATTCGCTCTCTTCGATGTGTTCAATCTTGACCCTTCAAAAAAAAAAAAACGTCCGTCATTATTGGATTCACATTCGGGAAATCTGGTTCCTTCCCTTCTGAATTTAGCGCTCGCAGAAATGTTGAGCCTTCGTTTGGATTGGAACACCATTTTCTCTCCTTTATGAATCCAAATCTGACCTTTCAAAAAATCCCATCTCGTGTTTTTTCCAAGGATGCGATTTGCAACATTTGTGCCTAGCGGTGCTAGTACGCCCTTTCGGGTCTACTGTATTCGCGACCGACACATTTGTATCTCCAACCTTATATCATTTTACCTCGAGTGAGCCTTGCTTCTCGGTAATTTGAATTAAGGTCTATAATTGCTTCTAGCAGTCACTGGAACGCTCACTCTGAGCCTACCATACTCGCATTTTAGAACAATTGTATCCTCTATGGCTTTTTGCCTTCTTCATCGTCTTTGGGTTGGGCCATGTCCCCTCAAGTGATTTGAAAAGACAAAACCATAGTTGTTCTCCATTTACGATCACCATATTCTTGTGATTACTAATGGATTTGGTCTTGTTTCAGAAGTTTTCCAAAACTAACAATGGTAGCTTCATTAACCATCACTTTCGATGAGAACAAGTACCAACTTACGCTTCAAGACAAGCAAAACAAGCATAAGCGCCCTGCCAGTTGCCGAAGCGTCATCTCCCTCGACAACTCTCCAAACACCGGGTCAACTTCAACTCCTCGGACCATCGTCTTCGGATCGCTGGGACCATTCCCACTTCCCGCTGAAGACACTGTACCTGCCAAGAAGCAGAAAACCGCCCCACAACGTGTCACTAAAATGGCACCAAGGGCAAACACCAAGAAGCTTGAAGCTCGTGGTGTTCCCACGAAGCCTCAATCCACAAGAAACCAGGTTTACCCCAAAACTTGGTCCCCGAGATCTTCACCAAAGCAAAGGAGGTCCCAAACATCTGCAAAGCCAGCATACCTGGCCCCTCTCAAGGAGAATCGGTTCTACCCTCTCTCTTACATGAAAGAGGAGAAACCTACCCTCCGCCCAAAAAACAAACAAAATCATCATGAGCCGGCTTGCTCCTACAAGCCAAAAATTAAATCCTGCATCGTTAGGCCTCCGCAAAAAATATGCTGAAGCCTGCACTCCCGTGAGTCGACCCTTCATCTCAACAGGGGCCGAGCTCGCAAAATTCAAATCTTCACGGCGACAGGCAAAGGACCACGTCCAGATTCTGTCCTTGCCAAGCTTCAAAGAAGACAAACTCGGCTGCTGCACACGAGGGACTACATCCTTCATCGCCAGAGCCAAACCAGAGCTGACTGAAGCTCAAATTGCTCGTCGTATGCGTCGCCGCACTGCATATCGACAAAAGAGACTCAAGAAACAAAGAACCCAGTGTTCTACTCTCCACGTCTCAAACAAATGGGTCGAAAAAGAAAGACCCGACCAATTCGTTGTTGTTCATATGGTTGGCAAAACCAGAAAACATCGGAAGTCAGCAACCAAAATCAGTATTAGACGTCGAGTGACTCGCAACGTCTCTTGGACAAGAACACATCTGGAAGAATCTTCCACTCCTCCAAGCCAAGAACATCGGAGTAACCACTCCTCAGATTCTTCATCCAGAAGAATGAGCCCCAGCTCAGTCACCAAGAAGATTTCTTCGTTCGAATCCCGAGGGATGAATGTCTTGGCTACAAGTTCTGAGCCGCCTCCACAGCATGATGATGTAACCGCACCATCCAGCAGTTGGAGCAAGAACAACAGAGAATTGAGGCTTTGATGGAAAACCTCATTCTCACTCTACAGTGTCCACCACCTAACAATGAAACCCCTCCAAATCATGAAGATGACTAGGGTAATGCAGAAAACAATGAGTCTCCGCCCTTACCAGAAAGGACGTGGACGATATCCTTGCAAAAGCAAAAGAAGAGGATACATTGAAAGAACATGGGATCAAGCCGCCCTACCCTCTATCGATGGACTCGGTTCCGTTCCTTGTAAAATTCAAACAACCTACTCTCCAGACATATATTGGGAAAGGTTCAGCCAGACAGCATGTCATCCATTTCAAGATCCTGACGGGAGCCATTGTGGATTAAGATGCCCTCAAGATTTGCCTCTTTCAAGTACCCTAAAAGGTACAACCTTTGATTGGTACTCCACTCTACCGGAGAACTCCATCCAGAACTGGGCAATACTCGAGACACGCTTCCTGACCCACTTCCAAGGTGAGGATCATCCTGTTACTATAGATCAACTCTGCAGCCTAAAACAGGGAGAGAATGAGTCAACATACGACTTCATTCACAAATGGAAGGCAATGGCGTACAAATGCTCAGATGTACTGCCACAAGCGTCGCTAGTCGACATCTGCCGTAACAATATGAGAGCAAAAATTCGCTCCATGATCATCGGCAACAAATCAAAGAACCTAGGAGAACTCCTCGAAGCTTCCATGGAAGCTGAAATGGTGATCAAAGACCTCAACAGTCATAAATCATCAAAGAAAGAGCCGACTGCTGTTACAACCTCAAAACCAAAGAAAAAGGAGGTTCTCAATGTACAGACTAAATCAGCTCCTTAGCAACCAAAGAAACTTGAAAACAAAACTGCAGGTAAAAGACCTGAACTCTCTGATGTCTTCAAAGAACGTGTAGAAAAGAAATATCCATTCGATGAAGATGTTGAAGAAATCTTTGAGGCTCTCCTAGCAAATGGCAAACTCATTTTGCCAGAGCCCAAAAGACCGGGAGATGTTGGCAAAACCAATGATACCTGATACTGTCCATACCATCAGATGATATCACATCCTCTCAATCAATGCTCCGTTGTGAGAGAGAAGATCAATGAGATGTGGAAAAACGGAGTCATAACTTTCGACAAAAACTATGGCTCCACTTCTGTCAACATGGTGTCATGTCGACAAATTTCAAAATCCCCGAAGGAGAAGACCACTACTTCATTCAAGGTGATAAAAATGGCTCAACCGTCCTAAGAATTGGTTCCCTATCCAACATCAGATGGACAGTCTATATGGGTGCATCCCGATCTCCTAGATGATGAAAATTGGGAGATCGTAAAAACAAAGCCGATCGCTCAGCAACGAAGGCAAGCCAAGAGACAGCTCCGCAAGCTCAAACAGCAGCAAAAGTCTCAACTAAAACAAGAAGTCCTTGAAAAGGCAGAAACCTCTTCCACTGCTTCACTAGGGGCGACGGAAGAATCCCTTCCCAAAACTTCAAAGGCGGTAAGAAAATTCACCCTTGATGATTTCATGCCACCTCTATACAAAAATGAAAATGTGCAAGGGGCATCATACTCTTGCAACTCGGTAGTTGGATTCTCCATGAATGGATACGAGTCCAGTGATACTGCCAGTGATATCGATGAGTGGGAAGAATCCTTTGAAACAGGAGAATACCTCTCTGACGAGGAATGGATTCCCGAGTCTCATCTTATGCCAGTAATCTGGTATAACCCATTAGAGCAACAAGGATCCTGGTCCGATGACGAAGAAGACCAGGACCCTGTTCAAGAAAATGCTATCGATCCAGCACCAAACAATGCTCCGGTGGAACCCAACATTGGTGAACCACAAGGAGCAGATGACGAAGAAGATTTCGCTCCTATGCCTGATCTTAAGGAATATGCAAGAATCTTGCAACATCTTGCTATAGAGCAGGAGCAGGATCGCATCAATGATCTTCGTCATAATCCAGAACCAGAATTCCCTGAAAATCAACGGGAACTTACTCCTGAAAATGGAGAAAACAATCGGATCGATGATCCTCTTACATCTGAGGATGAGTTCGATTCCCAACGGTCTGCACTGGGGGCATCTCCTGTCAGGATGACCTGCAATGCGATAGCTCAAGACGATAGTGCCTCTGAAGCTTCCGGAGACACATACACCCCAACCGGTAATGTATCATCTGGAGCTACATCTTCTCAGGTGACTTCCACTGAGATATCATCCTCTCAGCCCTCGTCTCCTGAAGCTGTGACATCGGAACTCAAGCCTCTCCCGATTGATCATCTTGAAGAAACTCCTGCCAATGAAATCTTCTTCATTGAAAGCCTAGTCGATTGGTCCCAGATGCCCGATCTCATAGACGATGTCTGGACTAATACAGAAAGGTTGTCGGATGCTATTCAGGACTTGTTCCCGGAAATTGCTCCGTGCAACACAATTACTGAAGACACCAATGCTGTTACAGAGACGTCTTCAGCAAAGGATCAACCCCTTGATCCTGAGAACGATCTTCCAAAAGAAGACCCTTCTCTAAAGGCTCTTGAAGTTGGTAGAGGTACCTGTTCTGGCAAAGATTACCACAAAAATTACAATCAACCCTCTTCTTCTTATGTAAATCCTTCGGGAAAGCAAGTTGTAAGCGCCCCAAGTGGCAACAATAATGAAAATGCAGGCCCAAAGGAGGCTTTCAAGTACGACTTGTTTGAGCACTTCAAACACATACCTGCACGTCTGTAAATCCTTGACTTATTACGAATGTCTCCACAAACTCGTGATAGTCTCATTTCAGAAATACAAAGGCTGAATGCGGATGTCGACAAACATGCCCCACAAGTCCTACAAATTGAAATGGACTATAGGGTCAAAAAATCAAATACTCCCTCAAAGGGAGAAAAGAAGAAAACTGAGGGATCAAGCAATGAATGCCTCTCGGTACAAAAAGCAGCAAGTGCAACAATTGCCTTCGACAAGGATGACCTCCTACTAGGCGAGACAAAGCACAACCGACCCTTGTACTTCACAGGGTTCGTCAAAGAAATGCCAATACACAGAGTTCAGATCGATCCAGGTTCTGCACTCAACCTCATTTTTACTTTGGCACTCGAAGAGCTGGGCATCCCACCTAGCAAGCTGAGTCACACGTCCGTATCCATCTTCGGATATGACGGCAGTGCTCAAAGGCCTATCGGCAAAATCAGGTTTAAATTGCAAATCGGTGATCTTATTTCTGAAGTCACCGTGTATGTGATAAAGACCCCTTCATGTTACAATATACCCCTTGGACGCCCCTGGATACATGACAATGGTGTCGCCCCTTCAACTCTACATCAGTGCATCAAGTTCGTTGGCAACGATGGCTTGATACATCGCGTGTTTGCAGATAAAAGGCCCTTCAAAGGCAAAGATGTCCATTTTGCAGATGCTCAAATGTATAAAGATGGAAAAGAAGAACAGAAGGAAAAAACAATTCACTTTGTCGACAGTCTCCAAAAAGATAAAGGCAAGGCTCCTCAGCAATCATAGGAGGTAAACAAACCCTCCACCAAACTCGAAGTAAGCGGCCAAGCTCCCTTCGTCGTTTCCTTCAAATCTCCAAAGCCTTTGGTAATCACTACCAAAGTAAAGAAGACAAAACAAAAGACTGGGGGCAAGTTCATTGTCTCCTTTGTGTCTATTATACATAACACAGACTCGGAGTCAAAGTCAGAAGATGACACAGCATCAAGCCAAGCTGATACTCAGCAAGATCAGCTCGCTCTCACTCCATTGGAGACACCTGCAGACATAGAAGACCCTACGTCTACTTCCTTTGTTATTCCGGCAACTTCGCCAGAAGAAAAAGTGATTTACTTCCACAGATCAGGAGCATCTCCACTGAACTCTCTGCTTGAACCTTTCCAAAATGAAGGTATGCCTCAGCTATCCCTGTATAGTCCAATGGCACAAGCTATCATGAAGAAAATGGGCTACGGCGCTCAAAATCCGACTGGTTTGGGAGGTGGCCGTGGTATTCTCACACCATTGGAACCCACCCTGACCAAAAGTCAACCAGAAGATTGAAAAATCCACCTTCACAAAGGCAAGTCTTCATATGGGTTGGGGTATGATCCTACCGCTCCTATGAGACAGTTGACACCATGGCTGCAAAGTCGCTTTACCGACCAAGCCTCAACATCTCATGAAGACATTGATATCCCTGGATATCTCTTTGAGGAGTTTTTCGTCAAAAATCCAGAAAGCTCCACCAATTGGTATAATTTCTCTGATGATAAAGAGGAATTGCCCGATGACACGGACGAGCAGGTCTCTAACCCAGAAGAGTCATCGTCTCCAAAAGAAGTACCCTACTTCAACCCAGTTCCAGCAAATGATTGGGACCATATCATTGCAAGCCTTGAGAAGGATACTGATCAAGAAGATTCATGGACAGAAACAGAGCCCCAGTCTGAAAGTGCCTCTGGCACTCCAGAAGGTCTTGTTGAGTTGGAAGCCTCCGAAAACATTGTGGAGGAACCACCTTCAAACCTTCCGACAGAAGACCATGTTCAAAAGATAGACTTGGGAACACCTGATAACCCACATCCTGTATTCATAAGCAAGAATATAAAGGATGATGAGTTACCTGAGTATATCTCTTTTCTTCGTGAGTTCGTTGATTGCTTTACACGGTCTTATGCTAAAATGCCTGGCCTGGATCCCAAAGTAGCAGTCCACAAGCTCAACTTGCAAAAAGAGATCAAGTCTATCAAACAAGGCCAAAGAAGATTCCGTCCCGACGTGATGGACAAAATTGAACAAGAAGTTCAGAAACTCAAAAACGTTGGCTTCATCCGCGAGGAACAGCATCCTGAATTGTTGGCCAACATCGTCCCCGTGTCAAAGAAAAATGGGCAGACAAGGGTCTGTATCGACTACAGAGACCTGAATAATGCATGTCCTAAAGATGAATTCCTGCTCCCATACCAGAGGTGATGATTGACAACACCTATGGTTTCGAGCGAATTACATTCATGGATGGATTCTCTGGCTACAATCAGATAAAGATGCATCCTGAAGACGAAAGGCATACATCATTTCGCACACCATTTGGCGTGTAATTGCTACACTGTCATGCCATTTGGTCTGAAAAATGCAAGTGCAGCATATCAGAGGGCTATGATGAAAATATTCCAAGATATGGAGCATAAGACAGTCGAATGCTATGTTGACGACCTCGCCATCAAAAGCAGAAGAAAAGAAGATCATCTCGACGATCTTCGAGAAGTCTTCCTCCGACTTCGCAAACACAAATTGCGGATGAATCCACTAAAGTGCTTCTTCGGTGTCTCATCGGGTAAGTTTCTCGGATTCATAGTACGGAAAGCTGGAATAGAACTTGACCCTATCAAAGTCAAGGCTATCCTGGAAATGCCATCTCCCAGAACCCTAAGAGAATTAAAAGGGCTTCAAGGAAGGTTGGCCTACATTCGACGGTTCATCTCCAATCTATCAGGGAAATGCCGTCCATTCTCTTGCCTGATGAAGAAAGGCGTCGACTTTGTCTGGGATGCTGAATGTCAAAATGCATTTCAAGACATCATAGCATACCTCACCAAACCTCCAGTGCTGGCTGCCCCCACAACTGGAAAACCATTTATCTTGTACACAAGAGCTCTCGACCACTCTTTGGGTGCTCTGCTCGCACAAGAAAACGACGACGGAAAAGAAGCTGCTCTATATTACCTTAGCCGCATGATGGTAGGTGCAGAGCATCGCTACTCCCCAGTCGAAAAAGAATGCCTTGCAGTAATGTTCGCTGTACAAAAGCTGCGTCACTATTTGCTGTCGAACACAGTCTACCTGATTTCGAAGATCAACCTCCTAAAGGTCCTTGTCACAAAAGCAGGTTCTCTCAATGTCCGACTGGCAAAATGGTCTATTCTTCTATCACAGTTTGATATTAGGTATGTGCCACAAAAAGCAATCAAAGGACAAGCTCTAGCAGACTTCCTTGCAGAGCATCCATTGCCTAAAGATTCTCCACTCAGGGATGATCTCCCAGATGAATTTGTCTACAATGTGGAAACTTTCTTATCAAATGCTTCCTGGGACATGTACTTTGACGGTGCAACCAGGACAAATGAAAAAGGAAAGCAAATATCGGGAATCGGCATCCTCTTTGTCAGTCCCGACAAATACATGATTCCACACGCCTTCTAGCTACTGGAACCATGTTCAAACAATGAAGCTGAGTACCAAGCCCTGATTGTAGGATTGGAACTCGCCCTCGAATCTGGCATCACCATGCTGGAAGCTTTTGGAGACTCTCAACTGATCGTCAACCAGATGAATCAGAAATATGAAGTCAGGAAGCCTGATTTGCTACCTTACTATAATAAGGTGCAGTCGCTTCGACAAAAATTCAACATCTGTCACATCACCCACATCCTCAGAGGTGAAAACATCCGTGCAAATGCCCTGGCTGGACTTGCCGCATCCATGGCAATCCAAGAAGTGGAAAAAATGCAAGTCACAGTGTGTCAAAGAAGGATTCTCCCTCCTCTCAACACACACCAAGCAGTTGTTGAATGCCACCAAGTGGTTGGAAGTCGGATGTCCATCCTCAAACCTCCGATTGGCGACTGGAGAGATCCGTTCATTAATTACATCATGTTCAGAATCCTACCTCAAGATCCAAAAGAGCGGGCAAGTATCCAAAGACGAGCCCCAAACTTTCATTTGGATATACCTTCAAAAGCACTTTACAGAAAATCCTTCAACGGAGTACTCCTACGCTGCTTGTCACAACAAGAGGCTAAGGAAACTCACACAGAAGTACATACTGGTCTTTGTGGAGCCCATCAGGCTGGCCCTAAGCTCTACAACCAGATAAAAAGGCTAGGTTATTATTGGCCTACCATGGTAGCTGATGCAATACAATTTGCCAAGCGCTGCAAAAAATGCCAGATTCATGGAGATTATATCCACATGCCTCCAGAATGGCTACATCCACCAGCAATCTCATGGCCTTTCGAAGCCTGGGGTATGGACATCGTAGGTCTTATTTCTCCCCCATCAAGCAAAGGTCCTCGCTTCATCTTCGCCGCTACGGATTATTTCTCCAAGTGGTCAGAAGCATTTGCGTTCAGCGAAATGAAGACTTCATCAGTCCTTCAGTTCTTGCGCACCAACATTATTTGTCGCTTCGGCATACCTAAAAGATTCGTCCAGGATAACGGACCACAATTCCGGGATCACAGATTTTACAGGTTTTGCGATAAGTACAAAATCCAAAGTTGTCCTTCGACTCCATATAATCCAGCAGCGAACGGACTAGCAGAAGCCTTCAACAAGACACTCTGCAAAATTCTCAAGAAAATGGTCTCTAGTCATAAAAGAGACTGGGGCGACAAACTACCAGAAGCTTTGTGGGCCTATCGAACCACCGTTCGAGGACCAACCCATAGCACACCATTCTCTTTGGTCGATGGAGGCGAAGCTGTTGTCCCTTTGGAAGTACAAATTCCTTCCTTAAGGGTATCTTTGCAAAATGACATGACGCAAGAAAGCAATGTCAAATTGAGACTCCAAGAGCTGGATAATCTCGATGAAAGACGACTTGAAGCTCTACAAAGCATTGAGTTGTAACAAGCACGCATGGCAAGATCTTTCGACAAGAAGGTCAGGCAACGCGCCTACAAAAAGGGTGACTTGGTTCTTGCAGTAAAAAGACCCATAGTCTTTGCCCACAAATCCAAAGGCAAATTTGAACCAAAATGGGAGGGGCCTTTCGTCATCGACAAAGTCTTCTCCAATGGCGCATACGCTCTTCTAAACATGGAAGGGGACAGATGTATGTTGCCTATCAACGGCAAGTTCTTGAAGCGGTACTACCCTTGAAGACCTCCTCAAACGGGTTAGAGCGATATCTACACGGCCAAAGCCTATTTCCAAGAAACTTGCTTGTCAAACCCACCCCTTTTGAAATTTTCATTTTTATGTTGAAGTTTCCAAAAAAAATCTTTCAAAACAATGCTTACTTTCATCGTTTCATTGTTCAAAAAAAAAAAATCAAAATCGAAAAATCCAAGTTTAGGAGCCTCTTCCCAGACTTGACCAAAATTTCGATCCTTGAACCCAAAATTCATGGTTTGAACCAAAAATCGGGACTTAGGAATTTTCACCCTAGACCGCCTCGGCTTTTATAACCAAAATGGTTTTAAGTCAAAATTTATGACCTTCGTGTCTTTAAACAAAAAAAAATTTTGGTTTTTAGAAACCGTGGGGAAGCGACACTTAGTCGATACTCGTAAAACCCAAAAATCGGAAGGATGCGAACCCCATTCGATACTTCCAAAACCCAAAAATCGCAAGGAAGCGAACCCCATTAAATACTTGCAAAATTTCAAAAATCGTGGAGAAGCAACATACCGATTGATATCCACAACCCAAATTTCAAAAATCGTGGAGAAGCAACATACCCGTTGATATCCACAACCCAAATTTCAAAAATCGTGGAGAAGCAACATACCAGTTGATATCCACAACCCAAATTTCAAAAATCGTGGAGACGCAATATTCCAACTGCTATCCACAACCCAAATTTCAAATGGCTCGAGAAAAACTCAAATTTCAAAAATCGCGGGGAAATGACACTAAGTCAGTACCCGCAAAACCAAAAGTTTTGGGAAAAGCAGGGAAGCGACGCTTAGTCGATACTTGCACCCCAATTCGCGAGGAAGCAACATTCCATCGACACTCGCAAAACCCAGCTCGCGAGGAAGTGACATTCCATCAATACTCGCAAAACTGAAT
The DNA here is from genome assembly GCA_028538565.1 of Umbellularia californica. Classification (NCBI taxonomy): domain Eukaryota; kingdom Viridiplantae; phylum Streptophyta; class Magnoliopsida; order Laurales; family Lauraceae; genus Umbellularia; species Umbellularia californica. The sequence goes on along the minus strand of JAPQWN010000005.1, from coordinate 31,760,371 downwards.
GAGCAAGGAAGCAACATTCCATCGATACTTGCAAGACCATTCAGCGGGGAGGCGACATTTAGTCGATACCTGCATTTTGAAAACCAAAAGCCGGCTATAAACGCCAAAACTCGGTTATAAACGCCAAAATCTGGCTAAATGCCAAAATTCAGCTATAAATGCCAAAACAAAAAAAAAATGTTTTCGGCTATAAACGCCAAAATCGGCTTTCACGCCAATAAAACAAAACTTGGTTTTCAAAAAACTCGGCTATAAACGCCAAAACTCGGCTATAAACGCCAAAAATCGGCTATAAACGCCAAAAGTCGGCTATAAATGCCAAAATCGGCTTTCATGCCATACAAAAACTTTAGCTCTCATTCCACAAACAAAACAAAATTCGGCTCCTATGCCATTCCAAAAAAATCAGCTTTCACGCCATCCAAAAAACTTTGGCTCTCACGCCACAAATAAAAAAAAAATCGGCTCCTATGTCATTCCAAAAAAATCAGCTTTCACGCCATCCAAAAAACTTTGGCTCTCATGCCACAAACAAAAATTATGGCTCTCATGCCACAAACAAAATTTGGCTTCCATGCCACAAAACAAAATTCGGCTTCTATGCTATTCCAAAATTCGGCTTTCACGCCATCCAAAAACATTGGCTCTCATGCCACAAACAAATTTGGCTTCCATGCCACAGACAAAATTAGGCTTTCATGCCATTCAAAATTTCGGTTTTCAAACAATAAAAAACCAGGCTTTTCGCCACAAAATTGGCTTTCATGCCCAAAACAATTATTTGATAAAAGATTTTCACAAAATGACAACCTTTTGATCAAATTCTTAAACAAACATTCCCATCAACTTTTGCTCAAAATTGTTTTCATCAATGATTTAAGTGAAAGGAAGGAGATACAAAAAATATAGTACCAAAACTGTTTATACATGGAGGTACCAAAAAAAAGAAGAAGGAAAAAGAGTTTGTTAGAACTCAGGAGCTCAATCCGACATGGTCTTCAACCAAAGGTTCAACTCCTCAAACAGACCCCTGGCCTTAACTTCCAAAGTTTTTAGGCCACGCTTCTTCAAAATGTCCCCATAAAACGTGGCCGAATGCCGTGACCCATCTGCGGCAAGAGGAAGTTCTTCCCAGAGGACCTACCACTGCTCATGCTCCTGAGTCTTCCTCCGAACATTACCTTCAGCTTCCTCAACCTGGAGAATGAGAGTGCCCTCCTTGTCACGAGCCTCCACAATGGCGGTCCATTTGGAAGTAGCTTCTTCCTCTAAAAGATCAAGACGCTGCCTGACCTCGACGACCTCCATATCAAGGCGGTCCAAGTCTTGCTTCAGCCCCATGATGGATAACTCGGGAACATTCTTCTCCCGAACGATCTGCCTCCGAGTCTTCGTGACCTCAGTCAGCTCAGCTTTGACTCTGCTGGATGGTTTTATGAACATCTCATCAAAGAAGTCACCATCTGGGAAACTCTTGGTCTCAGTCCATTTGTCTCCCAAGGTGATGATCTCCTCAACAAAATCCTTGGCGCTTGCGATGTCCAGACCGACTTCTTTCCTATCAGCAAGGATGTCCTGCACATACTTGATCATGCCAAAACCAGCTTCCAAATGACCTGAAGAAAGAGTCTCAACCCATGAGCTCAAGATAGTCTTCAACACCTTCCTTGCATACTGAAGGTGCGGTACAGATGAGGATTCACCATGCTCTGGTGCCCGATTGCCCACGTCATGCTCCATTGGAAGAGTAATCAATAAACTCTTTCCAACGGAAGAGGCTGACTCATTGAAAGAAGAAGAAGCCCCTGCTCCTGGATCAGTCGTAGGTATCCCCTGTTCTGGCTCCAAGGAAGACGGACAAGGAAAGAAGAAGAAGCCCCTGCTCCTGGATCAGCCGTAGCTGCTTCACAATCTGTCAAGGAAAAAGACAAAAAGGTGTGAATATAATCTTGTCCTTGTCAAAAATATATCAAGATTATTATTGCAAAAAATACCTGCTTCGACAACCGGCGGAGTACTCTATGCCTCTTTGAGCTCATCCGAAGCATCGTCAAAAGTTGCATCCATGGATGGCTCAAAATCGTCAGAATCCTCTGGCAAGTCAAAAAAACAAAAGCTACATGTTAGCAAATGACCAGTACAAACCAAAAAAAAAGGAAAAAAAAAAAGACAGAGCAAATCATACCAGGTGAAGGTTCTGGAACCACTCCAAAGTCTCTAGGCTCTTCCTCAGATGCCACGACTGGATCTGTCATCGCCTCATCGGCAGGAACCTTAGGCATCACCAGGTCATCATCCTTTGCTAAAAAAAAAGAGGCAGCGGATCAAAGCAAAATCTTTCACAAGAAAAAAAAAAGAAGAAACAAAGGAAAGAAAGAGGATCATACCAGCTGTCTCCTCTTCTCTGCTTCTCTTCTCCGGAGGCTCGTCAGCATCCTTAGACACCTCCTCAGCAATGGTGAGGGGAACTTCAAGATCAGAAGGACTATCGTGCCATCTCATGTTACGGCGTTGTCCTCTCCTCCTCTTGCGTCAACGGGTCAATCTGCTCGACGATCTGGCCCTGCTATCAACATCAGGCCTCTCATAAGAGTCCTCACTGGATGGTCTACTTTTCTCAGTAGTCTCCATGGAAGCCTTTGTATGCTCTGCCTGTATCATAGCATCGATCTCGGCCTCCTCCTCCTCCAGCTGTCTCAAGACCTCACCAGGAATTCCTTGTACAGCTCCCGATCTGATGATGTCATGACCGTTGAGAAAGCCTATCTTGTGTTTCTCTCTAGAAAGGAAGGCCAAAACTTTCTCCCGACGGACACCATCCGATTTGCCATGACCTTTCCCAGGAGATTGCTTAACATCGAGCTCTTTCTTGGAAATCCCCCGGTACACTGAGAAGCTCTCCACGAACCACTTCGTGAAGTCCGCAGTCCAGAAGGTGGGCAGCTCAGGATAGGAAATCATGGCAGTAGTGTCCTCAGCGCTATAAAAAGCCCATGCATTTTTCCCATCCTGCAGACCTCCAAAACGCTTCACCATGCTCGAAGGCGCTCCAACAATGCCTTGAGAGAAGCCAAGCTGCAATGCAAAATGCGAAAGGACATACGGTCGAATATCGACGAAAAGATGTCTACGGTACACCATCGTACCAACCCATATGTTGAAGAGCCATCTCTTCTCCGCGACTGTCAAAGCATAGTGTCTTCCCGACCCTGCCCTGGTCGAATCACGGGAGACACCAAAGTCAAAAGCCTTCTTCTGCAAACCCGGAGAAAGCTTCATTGAAGACTGTCCAATCTCGACGTCCCTAAATCGTCGGATCCTCAAACGGGCAGATAAAAGTGATTCGGGAACCGCTGTCCCTCTAGCCAAACGAATCATAAAAGGATCTTCGTCTTGTGCAACTCCCAAACGATGGAAGCTAGGACAGTGGTATACATACCACGAATAGAAGATGTGGGCAGAAAATACCCTGTTCATGGGAAGCCCAAGCCGAACTAGGAAAGCAGCAGCCTGCAATTCGGTACACAAATAGGAGTAAAGAGCAGGTACCAAAGCCAGCAGCTCTCAAAACGCCATCTGACAAGTCGAAAAAATACAGTGCGGCCTGATGTGCGTTCATCTCCTCCAGCAAAAACAGCCTCACCCAGCCAATAAGTGAGGTAAACAGCGAGATCTCTCCGCAACGCAATGTCAGGACAAATGGCATCTGTGCTTGCGAAGAACTTCCTCAACTCTTCTTACATAGCAGCGGTCTTCTTCAAACTTGATGCTTTAGCCCTAGCATCCTGGGCCATGCCATCAGAAGACTCCCCGCTGTCAAAAAAGTTGGAGCTGCAACGTCTCCAACTGCTGCATCTCACTTTCGAGCCCTCCTTCTCCTTAAAAAAATCATAGAAGGTGATGAGCTGAAAGTACACAAGCCTAAACTCCTCAGATTGCTCCTCAAGGACGCTGTCAATAGGCATAAACTCCTCATAGAGTTTGCCGAGGATAGGCAATCCGGTGATGGCGCTCAGTTCCTTCAAAGAAAAATCAATCTCACCATTCGTCACAATGAAGGTGTTGGTTTGAGGAAGGAATGACTCCAGCATGGCCATAAAAGCCTCATCGGAGAAAATGGTGGTTTGCCGAAAAGCGCGAACCGCATCAAAAATCTCGGCCTCCCGAAGAACAGCCTCGCCAATCCTCAGGGTGTGATTAGTCCATGACTCCCAGCTCGAGTCAGAAATGAAACGGCCACGAAGTCGAAAAGGCTTCACCCAATTACTGCCGTCACCCCGAAAAACGCCAAGGCCCACCGGTCTCAAATCAACCGATGGATGATCAGAACCTTAGTAGCCACTGGCTGGCATCAACATGTCCATACGGACAGGTGGCTTCTCTACAAAACCGGAAGGTCCGCCAACAAAGATCCCGGTCTTAATCACACTGGTCCTCTTCACCCAGCTCGGAGGATCTTCCCTCTTAGGGCACGTGGGAGAAAGGCTCAGGATTGAGATGGTCCGATCGAAGGACGACCGGGTAGAAATAGTTCTCTCCTCACCATCTGTTGTGTAAGAGAATTGAAAACATCTCCTTTGGTATGTCAAGTCGTCGGGGACTGCATCACCAAAGAAGAAGGTAGGCTTGAGCACAACGCTCTGATCGTCTGTAACCCAAGGACGACTGCTTACCATGATCTTATAGAATTCTTCATCTTTGAGAGCGATCAATCACTGTCTCATCTCATCACGATTGAGGGAATTGCACTCTTCCAAGTTCTTCTCAACAAACTGGACCTTCTCCCAAGCCTGCTGAACGGCCGCATTGGAAGATCTAGCAGACCGACGAGGTGCGTCAGTAACAGGACCTTTACCCTTGTTCGTTCTAAAAGAACTACCTTCAAAAGATGGAAGAGAAAAGATCAATCAACATCAAAATGACAGAATTCTGCTACAAAAAAATTCTAGCAAAATTTTGACATGGTTTCGGGGCAATTCCAAAGAAAAGGAAAATACTCCGAAAAAGACAGGAAGCCTGAAGATGAGCTCAGCATCGCTGCGAGCTCATAGTCAGTGGAGAATTCTCAAACAAGGCTCGAACTCAACATCGCTGCGAGAACAAGCCAATCTCATCAAACTTCCGCAAAATCTGGAAAAGAGCTCAACATTGCTACGAGCTTCAGAATCAAAAAATTGCAAACTTCCTCAAAATCCAGCAAGACCGAGAAAGAGGTCAACATCGCTGCAAGCTCAAAATCCCGATACTTGTAAAAGATTTTCAGGTATGCATCATCATACTTCCAAATCCATTTACCAAAACTCATGCATCAAAAACATATCATCATGCATTAAATGCTAGGAAAACCTTGACCAAAGTTTGACCAATTCCAACCCAATTTGGTCAAAACCAATCAAACTTTGTCCAAGTCAAAAATCATATTGGCTTGACTTAGAGACTCTAGCCTTCTATCTTGATGCATCAAAAAAAAATGTATACATATTGAAATTGCATAGCCTCATTATCATGGTGAGCAAACAAAGAAAAGAAAAAAAAAACAGAGAGAAAAAATCTCAGCAAAAAAAAAAAAAAAAAAAAAGAAAAAAAAATTTTGGCCCACAGGCCGTGGCCCACTGCCACGTGGCAGGCCGTCCGTACAGCCAAGAGAAAAAAAAAACAGCAAAAAAAAAAAAAGAGAGAAAAACGCTGAAAAAAAAAGAAAAAAAAATCAGCGTGGGAAAAAAAAACAGAAAGAAAAAAAACAGTCCACGGAAAAAAAAAGAGAAAACCGTGAGAAAAGAAAAAAAAAGAAAGAAAAGAAAAACGTGCTTAAAAAAAAAAGAAAAGAAAAAAAAAGAGAAAAAAAAGAAAGGAGAAGAAGCACGAAAAAAAAAAGAAAGAAAAGAAAAACGTGCTTAAAGAAAAAAAAAGAAGAAGAGAAAAAAAAAATGAAGAAGCTACTTCTACAATGGAAATTCTTGTGGAGGAAGAAAACTTACTTGAAGCCATTGGTGGAGAAGAAGAAGAAAAGCTTGGAGATCCTTCAAGAAGAGAAAGCACTTCTTATCTTGGAGAGCACTCTTGAAGATTTCTTGCAAAAAGAAAGCAATGAAGCAAAAGCACCAACCCTCTTGCTTTTATAGAAGAGAGCAAGCCAAAAGAGGAAACAAGGAGAAAGAAAGGAGGTAAGTGCTAAAATTTAGCTACTTTCCAAAAAGAAAGATATTTTGAGAGAATCTTTCCACAAAAGGAGGAAACTTGGGAAATTCTCTCCAAGTAAAGATATTTTTAGATATTCTCTACACAAAAGAGATATTTTTAGATATTCTTTACAAAAATGACACCATATGAGATCTAGGCCATCTCCAAAGCCTAAGGTCCCATGGGTTAGCCCATATGAGCCAGGTTTGACCACCTAGGTACTAAAAGTGGCTTTTAGTCAAAATATTCCTCTTACCAAGAGCAAAAAAAAAGAAGAAAAAGAGCAAAAAAAAAAAAAGTCCCATGCCTCTTTGGAGTTGATGGGACCATTCAAAAAAAAAAAGAAAAAAAAAAGAAAAGAAAGTCTCATGAGTTTCCAAAAATCAAACCATCCAACCTCATGAACCAAATTGAGCCAAAATCTTGAAATTGACATTTCACAAAATCAAATTCCGGTCCCCTAGCTCGCCACATACAGCTTGTTAGGTCACAAGACCAAAACCAAAATCAAAATCCAAACCAAACCAAAACCAAAAACCCAAATCTGACCCCCCAACCTGCCACATACAGCTTATTGGGTCACAAGGTCAAAATCAAAACCAAACCCCGACCCCCTAACCTGCCACATACAGCTTGTTAGGTCACAAGGTCAACATCCAAAATCCAAAACCCAAAATCCAAATACCCCATGTCATTTTCAAAACTTTACCTTGACATGGTACGTGATCCCTCTCACTACCATAAAATCCCCCGGAAACTCAGAAGGCTATTCGAAAAAAAAAATGCTCAAGACTCTTGGTCAAGTTGGAATCTCTCCTCTAAGTTTCTCTTCGAGGCACATCGACTCCAAAAAAGCTACTCGTCGCTGTACCTTGAGGGGGCATTTGTTGACACCAAAAAAGTCACTGTGTCTCCTCAACACCAAGAAGCCTCGTGAAGCTGCATCCTACTATAAAACAGGCAAGGCTACTTCAAGCATCAGATCTTATCATAATCAGATAGAAATTGAGAGATCCTTCAAGACAGCTAAAAGAGGGGTACACCTGAGGTTTCGGGCCATTCCGACATCGTTTGGCCCAACTTCACTGCTCCGACAGCTAAACAAGCGCTCCCGGCAGCGACATCATCAAAGACACCAAAACTTTGATCAGAGCCTACGGATGACTCCAGAATGTTTCCAAAGGGCTCTATGCCAAATTTCAAGTCAAACCGACAACGTTTGACCCTCCATCAATGCTCGAACAACAAAATCAAGCCTCCCGGCGGCGGGAACCACAGAAGTCATCACTCATGAAACAAATACATGAGTGGCTTCAACATGCCTCCAAAGGGCTGCACGTCGAATCTCAGGTCATTCCGACAACGTTTGACCAGGTTTCGATGCTCCGAGGGAAAATCAAGCTTACCGGCGGCAGAGCATCCCGGAACCATGACATCCAAAACGGAGCCCATGGAACGTCTCAAAATGACTCCAATAAGCTCCCCGTCAAATTTCAGGTCAATCGGACATCGTTTGACCACATATCAAAGCTCGGCATTTTCCCTGTAGAAAAATCAAGTGAAGCATCGATGGGACCCCAAACGGCTTCAAAACTCAAATAAAAGCCCATGGTTGGTCCTATCCACTGCTCAAGAAGCTTCACCTCAATTTTCAGGTCATTCCGACATCGTTTGACCTAGTTTCGACTCTTGACGGAAAATCGGCTACAAAGTCTTCGGCTTTCCCGAAAAATGGGAAACTTTGTGCTCCGATTTCGTGCGGGTTCTGTCAAGTTTTCTCCAAGAAAATGAAGTCAATAATTGAGGAAAAATGTCAAGAAAAAAATAGAAGAAAAAAGGAACGAAAAAGACGCAAAATCGGCCGAAAACGAAGCTCGGAGACCAAAGGGCAAGAAACCCTAAGGTCGCCGGCGACCCTGGGTGCATGGTCGCCCAGCGACCCTGCAAATCCGGGTCGCCGGATTTTGCACCAAAACGTCTGTTTTTCGATCCTTTTCGTATTTCGGGTGTTCCTGCCTTTGTGATTTTTTGAAAATCCAATGTTTGATGCTTGAAAACGACTGATCTTTGTCGACATCTCGGATCCGCCGTCAAAAGCATGAAATTATCACCGATCGCCTCAAGATCGCCAACCGGCTGACCAAGAAAGAGCACTTTTTGTCCGACCGATCGTGGAATCGACAAGACAGATGTCACCAGCCCACCAACATCAATTAATGTCTGAAATTGCATCGCAATCCGACATCAAACAATGCGTGGATCCAGCTGTGATGAAAGTAAGAAGAATCTCAAAAAGCGCAGCGCGGCCCGCGACTTTTCACATGCCTTGGCGACCACTTAATGTCATTAATTGACCCGTTTATGACAACTTAATGCGGTCATTAACTCATTATTTTGACGGCCCAATTAGATTCAAGCATTTGGGAGTTACAAATCTAAGCAATCATGGTATTAAACCCATGAAACTCCCAGCATCATGAAGCATAAAGGTAATTAAATGCCCACTACCTTCATCGGCCAATCACAAGCCATGAAAAAGGAGTTACAAAATCAACTTGTAACTCTTCATCAATTCTTTCATTATGGCCATCAATGCCAATAAACACCTCATGGCTACCAAAACCCCATAAAAGGAGGTCCATTCCAAGAAGAATGCAAGGATGAAAATAGATCTCAAGTGCAAGCTCTGAAAATCCAGAAAATCCAAGAGAGAGACGAAGTCTTGCTACTTTGCTCCCGGAAGCACCACAAGGTGATCCACGTCCCTTGGGGAGCCACCCCCCCCCCCCCCCCCCCCCCCAAGGTCACCTCCTTCTCCAACATGGCCTAAACGTGGCTTTTCAGCCCGTTTACTTGGTTTTTCATTGGATATAGGACCTCCTCTTGGTCCTTGTCCTTTAAAAAACCAAGGTTAGGAGCCAAGCCAAAGAATCAAAGCATCACATGTTCTCATTTGAAGGACGATGCCGAAGCCCATACATGACTTGCGACCGTCGATCTCAACGTATCCCCACAATCTCCTGAGAAGTTAGATCCCTTTTCTTACTTTTCTATTGTAGTTTGTATTTCTTAAAGAGACAAAAAGAAATCACAATTCTTGTCTTTCACATTTGATGAGTTTTATAAAATCGCCTTTCACCGCAAAATCACCTTTTACGGCAAACAAACAAAAACGCCTCCTACGGCGTTCTAAAAAAACAAACTTGTCTCTTTTCTTAATATTAATGCAATTTGAAAAGTTAGAAAAAAGAATTGATTTCCTTTCCACTTGTGAAGGTCAATCTCCGGATCATCATCATTCCAAATTCCAAGTAGAAAGTAAATCTGGCATACCCGTACAAAAAATGTTCATGCCCGAGATTTTCCCTCCTCCGCCGAGACCCAGGTCAGCCCCCGGGGTGCGGAGGGAGAGGACGGAAGATTCCTTTCGGGTCCATCACTTCCTATTAGAGTTCAAGTAGGATTAGTATCTTTCTAATAACTTGCGCTAGCGTGGGGACCACTAGGGATTCCACAGAAAGTTGGCTCCAACTTGGACACGCGACCCCACATCTCATGTGCAATCCGGGCCCAAGTTAATTGCAAATAACACCACTATATAAATACAATTGCACTCCAGTCTTAGGAATAAATTACAATGAAGACCCTAAACTTCCCGATTACCACAAGTAGGCCCCTCTATCAATATCCATGGATCAATTGGAATAAATTTGTCTCTTCCCATCTTAGTTCCACATCTTATTATCCTTGAGCCCCAATTAATCACTATGATCATCAGTACCATCCAATTAACTCTTAATCGAGATGGGTGCGCACTTACTAATGACAAATCCATTAATTGTCACAAGGGGATAATAGAGATAGATTCCATCTTGATCATTCAATGTTCCCACAGTCCTACTACCACATACCCAAGACACCGAGGTGTTGACCTATAGTTGGCCTCACTCATTGGGGACTCAAAGCAAATGAATACATAGAAACTTGAGTTCATCAATGTCTCAAGATTGAGAGCCTATTGCTAGGGAATTATGAAAGCATACCTTATTATTGAGACGGAATTCCATAAGGTGCTTCTCATGGTCCTTCAATACATCCAATGTACCAGCACCATGATTCAGAATCTTACATTCTAATGATCGAGACAAATCACACTATCTCATAGTGATCAAAGTGCTGCAACCTTATCAGATGAGATGCCCTATCTCATCACTGGTTGTGAAGATATTTAAGTATAAAATTTGTGACGTATGTCTCCCGTGTTTGGATCTCATCGATACACATATACCACATCTAATATACTAATGGGACCCGGTTCAACTCATGAGCCATTATGTCATATGTATTGGTCATGTGCATAAAGTAATAAAATAACATTCATCTCATGAAAGTAAAGCATAATTTTATTGATAAATAAAGAAATTAATCAATTTATGACATCAACTGATGGATTGAGTCCATACAATCTAACAATCTCCCACTTGGGCTCAATACCAATCAGGGTTGCATCTCATGCCCATCCCATCTACATGCTGCTCAAAGACTTTGGTAGTCAAAGGCTTAGTAAAGGGATCTGCCAGATTGTCCGCAGAGGCTATCTTGGTAATAGCAATATCACCTCTCTGCACAATCTCTCTGACTAAGTGATACTTCCTCTGCACATGCTTTTGGCATTTATGGCTTCTGGGCTACTTTGACTGAGCGACTGTCCCGCTGCTGTCACAGTAAACTGTGAGCGGCTGTCGTGCCAAAGGTACCACCCCAAGTTCCAAAAGGAATCTTTTGAGCCATACTGCTTCCTTAGCTGCTTCACAAGCTGTTACATATTCAGCCTCCGAGGTTGAATCAGCGGTACATTCCTGTTTTATACTCCTCCAGCTGATAGCACCGCCTCCAAGTATAAACACATGACCAGAGGTGGATTTCCTGGAATCCTTATTTGACATGAAATCAGAATCTGTGTATCTGACTAGAATTAACCCATCACTGCTATAAATCAACATGTAATCTCCAGTCCTTCTCAAGTATTTGAGAATACATTTTACAGCAGTCCAATGTTCAGGTCCTGGATTAGACTGATATCTGCTGACCAGGCCCACTGCATGACAGATATCTGGTCTAGTACATATAACATAGCATACATGAGGCTACCAACAGCCGAAGCGTATGGTATCGACCTCATCTGCTCCTTTTCCTCAGGTGTCTTGGGACACTGATCCTTGGAAAGGTGCACTCCATGCCTGAAAGGTGTAATACCCTTCTTGGAGTCTTGCATAGCAAACCGTACCAGTACCTTATCTATGTATGCAGCTTGGGATAAGCCAATCATCCTATTTTTCCTGTCTCGATAGAGTTTAATCCCTAGGATGTAGCTAGCTTCTCCCAAGTCCTTCATATCAAAAGTCTTGGCCAACCAAACTTTTACAGTTGACAGCATTCCTATGTCTTTTCCGAGGAGAAGGATGTCATCGACATATAAAACCAGAAAAACTACCCTGTCACCTTCACTTTTCATGTACACACATGACTCATCCGGATTTTGACAAAAACCAAATGACTTGATTGCCTGGTCAAAACGGATGTTCCAACTTCGGGATGCCTGCTTCAGTCCATAAATGGACTTCTACAGCTTGCAAAACTTTTGCTCTTGGTTTTTAGCTACAAAACCGTCTGACTGCATCATAAAGATGTCTTCCTCAAGATGGCCGTTGAGAAAAGTTGTCTTGACATCCATTTGCCAAATCTCGTAATCGAGATGAGCCGCAATGGATAAGAGTATCCGGATGGACTTGAGCATGGCTACCGGCGAGAAGGTTTCCTCGTAATCAATACCCTCTTTCTGAGTATATCCTTTCACAACAAGCCTGGCCTAATAGGTCTCCACTCTTCCATCCAGTCCTCTTTTTCTCTTGTAGACCCACTTGCACCCAATAGGTTTAATATTGGCAGGCAAGTCCACAAGTGTCCAGACTTGATTGGAGTACATAGACTCCATCTCCGCTTTCATAGCATCTTGCCAGCGTCCCGAATCTAAGTCATTGATTGCTTCATCATAGTTACAGGGATCTTGTTCTGGCTCTTCCAGGACAGCCTCGTAAGACTCTCCCAAGAACGAGAACCTGTCAGGGAGTCTGACAATCCTCCCACTACAACGAGGCACTGGTGTAACTACTGGGTCTGGTAAGGGTTGTTCTTCCTCAAGTTGGTCATACTTGGATTTGGAATTGATTTCTCTTGAATCTCTTTCAAGATCACATTTTCTAAAGATTTCCCTTCAGTCACTACGAGGATTGTCAGACTCCCTGACAGGTTCTCGTTCTTGGGAGAGTCTTACGAGGCTGTCCTGGAAGAGCCGGAACAAGATCCCTGTAACTATGATGAAGCAATCAATGACTTAGATTCAGGACGCTGGCAAGATGCTATGAAAGCCGAGATGGAGTCTATGTACTCCAATCAGGTCTGGACACTTGTGGACTTGCCTGCCAATATTAAACCTATTGGGTGCAAGTGGGTCTACAAGAGAAAAAGAGGACTGGATGGAAGAGTGGAGACCTATAAGGCCAGGCTTGTTGTGAAAGGATATACTCAGAAAGAGGGTATCGATTACGAGGAAACCTTCTCGCCGGTAGCCATGCTCAAGTCCATCCGGATACTCTTATCCATTGCGGCTCATCTCGATTATGAGATTTGACAAATGGATGTCAAGACGGCGTTTCTCAACGGGCATCTTGAGGAAGACATCTATATGTTGCAGCCAGACGGTTTTGTAGTTAAAAACCAAGAGTAAAAAGTTTGCAAGCTGCGGAAGTCCATTTATGGACTGAAGTAGGCATCCCGAAGCTGGAACATCCGTTTGACCAGGTAATCAAGTCATTTGGTTTTTGTCAAAATCCGGATGAGTCATGTGTGTACATGAAAAGTGAAGGTGACAGGGTAGTTTTTCTGGTTTTATATGTCGATGAGATACTTCTCCTCGGGAAAGACATAGGAATGCTGTCAACAGTGAAAGTTTGGTTGGCTGAGACTTTTGATATGAAGGACTTGGGAGAAGCTAGCTACATCCTACGGATCAAACTCCATCGAGATCGGAAAAATAGAATGATTGGCTTATCCCAAACTGCATACATAGATAAGGTGCTAGTACAGTTTGTGATGCAAGACTCCAAGAAGGGTATTAGACCTTTTAGGCATGGAGTTCACCTTTCCAAGGATCAGTGTCCCAAGACACCTGAGGAAAAGGAGCAGATGAGGTCGATACCATATGCTTCGGCTGTTGGTAGCATCATGTATGCTATGTTATGTACTAGACCAGATATCTGTCATGCAGTGGGCCTAGTCAGCAGATATCAGTCTAATCCAGGACCTAAACATTGGACTGCTGTAAAATGTATTCTCAAATACTTGAGAAGGACTAGAGATTACATGTTGATTTATAGCAGTGATGAGCTGATTTTAGTCGGATACACAAATTATGACTTCAAGTCAGATAAGGATTCCAGGAAATCCACCTCTGGTTATGTGTTTATGCTTGGAGGCGGTGCTATCAGCTGGAGGAGTATAAAACAGGAATATACCGCTGATTCAACCTCGGAGGCTGAATATGTAGTGGCTTGTGAAGTTGCTAAGGAAGCAGTATGGCTCAAAAGATTCCTTTTGGAACTTGGGGTGGTACCTTTGGCATGACAGCCGCTCACAGTTTACTGTGACAGCAGCGGGGCAGTCGCTCAGTCAAAGGAGCCTAGAAGCCATAAAAGCTAAAAGCATGTGCAGAGGAAGTATCACTTAGTCAGAGAAATTGTGCAGAGAGGTGATATTGCTATTACCAAGATAGCCTCTGCGGACAATCTGGCAGATCCCTTTACTAAGCCTTTGACTGCCAAAGTCTTTGAGCAGCTTGTAGATGGATGGGCATGAGATGCAACCCTCACTGGCATTGAGCCCAAGTGGGAGATTGTTAGATTGTATGGACTCAATCCATCAGTTGATGTGATAAACTGATTAATTTCTTTATTTATCAATTAAATCATGCTTTACTTTCATCAGATGAATGTTATTTTATTACTTCATGCACATGACCAATACATATGACATAATGGTTCATAAGTTGAACCGGGTCCCATTAGTATATTAGATGTGATATATGTGTATCGATGAGACCCAAACACGGGAGACATACGTCACAAATTTTATACTTAAATATCTTCACAACCAGTGATGAGACAGGGCATCTCATCTGATAAGGTTGCAGCACTTTGATCACTATGAGATAGTGTGATTTGTCTCGATCATTAGAATGTAAGATTTTGAATCATGGTGCTGGTACATTGGATGTATTGAAGGACCATGAGAAGCACCTTATGGAATTCTGTCTCAATAATAAGGTATGCTCTCATAATTCCCTAGCAATAGGCTCCCAATCCCGAGACATTGATGAGCTCAAGTTTCCATGTATTCATTTCCTTTGATTCACCAATGAGTGAGGGCAACTGTAGGTCAACACCTCGATATCTTGGGTATATGGTAGTAGGACTATGGGAACATTGAATGATCAAGATGGAGTCTATCTCTATTATCCCATTGTGCCAATTAGTGGATTTGTCATTAGTAAGTGCGCACCCATCTCGATTAAGAGTTAATTGGATGGTACTGATGATCACAGTAATTAATTTGGGCTCAAGGATAATAAGATGTGGAACTAAGATTGGAAGAGATGGATTTATTCCAATTGATCCATGGATATTGATAGAGGGGCCTACTACTGTGGTAATTGGGAAGTTTAGGGTCTTCATTGTAATTTATTCCTAAGACTGGAGTGCAAATGCATTTATATAGTGGTGTTATTTGCAATTAACTGTGGGCCCCAGATTGCACATGAGATGTGGGGTCGCGTGTCCCAATTGGAGCCAGCTTTCTATAGAATCCCTAGTGGTCCCCACGCTAGCCCAAGTTATTAGAAAGATACTAATCATACTTGAACTCTGAAAGGAAGGAATTAGAAAGTTACTATTTCTATTTGGAGTATGACTTTTAATAGTGTTAATAGTATACTTACTAATTGTTGTGGAAGTGAGACTTCTATTTCAATTAAGAAAAGAAGAGCATTGAAAGGTTATAAAAAGGGAATAGAACCCCTCATGGATGTCAATCTATTGGAGTCAAAAACGTCCAGCCTCCTTTTGTGCAATTGTTGCACTGCTCTCTCCTCTCTTCTTCTTCTAGTTGCTTGGAGTTTCGAGTTGGGTTTTCTCTTGGAGATTCAACCAATCTTCTTGAGAAAGGAGATCCGATTCGGGTCATAGCATGGAAGGCTAAAAGGTGTTGGAGATTCCTATTTGACAAGTGAAAGAGTTTCATCATCAAAGAAAGACGCAACTTCTCCATTAGAGCACAACCGAGCTCCAAAGGTATAATCTACTTCGTTGCATGTTGTAGATTTTATGGATGTTTGTTGGTTGTTGTTCTATCTTCTTGATAGGTTTATTTACTGATCATGATGGCTGAGATTGAGGACATGGATCCTGGATTGGGTTTTTGGCCTTATGGGTAGTTGATCCCTGAGTCAAGTAGGTCAAAAGTTTTGAAAATCTATCCACGAGGCCCACCTACTTCCAACAGTAGCTGATGGACCCGAAAGGAATCTTCCGTCCTCTCCCTCCGCACCCCGGGGGCTGACCTGGGTCTCGGCGGAGGAGGGAAGATCTCGGGCATCAACATTTTTGTACGGGTATGCCAGATTTACTTTCTACTTGGAATTTGGAATGGTGATAATCCGGAGATTCACCTTCGCAAGTGGAAAGGAAATCAATCCTTTTTTCTAACTTTTCAAATTGCATAAATATTAAGAAAAGAGACAAGTTTTTAGAATGCCGTAAGAGCCGTTTTTGTTTGTTTGCCGTGAAAGGCGATTTTGCAGTGAAAGGCGATTTTGCCGTGAAAGGGGTTTTTACAAAACTCATCAAAAATATGAAAGACAAGAATTGTGATTTCTTTTTGTCTCTTTAAGAAATACAAACTACAATAGAAAAGGAAGAAAAGGGATCTAACCTCTCAGGAGATTGTGGGGACACGTTGAGATCGACGGTCGCAAGTCATGTATGGGCTTCGCCATCGTCCTTCAAATGAGAACATGTGATGCTTTGATTCTTTGGCTTGGCTCCTAACCTCAGTTTTTTAAAGGACAAGGACCAAGAGAAGGTCCTATATCCAATGAAAAACCAAGTAAACGGGCTGAAAAGCCGCGTTTAGGCCATGTTGGAGAAGGAGGTGACCTTGGGGGGGTGGCCCCCCAAGGGACGTTGATCACCTTGTGGTGCTTCCGGGAGCAAAGTAGCAGGACTTCGTCTCTCTCTTGGATTTTCTGGTTTTTCAGAGCTTGCACTTGGGATCTCTTTCTTTTATTCTTCTCCCCTCTTCTTCTTGGAATGGACCTCCTTTTATAGGCTTTTGGTAGCCATGAGGTGTCCATTGGCATTGAAGGCCATGATGAAGGAATTGATGAGGAGTTACAAATTGATTTTGTAACTCCTTTTTCAAGGCTTGTGATTGGCCGATGAAGGTAGTGGGCATTTAATCACCTTTATGCTTCATGATAATGGGAGTTTCATGGGTTTAATGCCATGATTGCTTGGATTTGTAACTCCCAAATGCTTGGTTCTGATTGGGCCGTCCAAAATAATGAGTTAATGACTGCTTTAATGGGTCAATTAACGACATTAAGTGGTTGCCAAGGCATGTGAAGAGTCGCGGGCCGTGCTGCGCCTTTTGAGATTCTTCTTGCGATCATCACAGGTGGATCCACGCATTGTTTAATGTCGGATTGCGATGCAATTTCAGACATTAGTTGATGTTGGCGGGCCGGTGACATCTGTCTTGTCGATTTCACGATCGGTCGGGCAGAAAGTGCACTTTCTTGGTCAGCTGGTTGGCAATCTTGAGGCGATCGGTGATGATTTCATGCTTTTGACGGCGAATCCGAGATGTCGACGAAGATCAGTGGTTTTGAAGCACTAAACATTGGATTTTCAGAAAATCACAGAGGCCAGAACACCCGAAACGCGAAAAGAATCGAAAACGGACACTTCGGCGCAAAATCCGGCGACCCGGATTTCCAGGGTCGCCGGGCGACCATGCACCCAGGGTCGCCGGCGACCTTGGGCCAAGGTCACCGGCGACCATGGGGCTTCGGCCCGTTTGGTCGCCGAGCGTTGTTTTCGACCGTTTTTTCGTCTTTTTCGTCCCTTTTTTCTTCTGTATTTTTCTTGACATTTTTCCTCAATTATTGACTTGATTTTCTTGGAGAAATCTTGACGAGAACCCTCGCGAAATCGGAGCACAAAGTTTCCTATTTTTCGGGAAAGCCGAAGACTTTGTAGCCGATTTTCCGTCAAGCGTCGAAACCAGGTCAAACGATGTCGGAATGACCTGAAACTTGAGGTGAAGCTTCTTGAGCAGTGGATAGGACCAACCATGGGCTTTTATTTGAGTTTTGAAACCGTTTGGGGTCCCATCGATGCTTCACTTGATTTTGTTGTGGGGAAAATGCCGAGCTTTGATATGTGGTCAAATGATGTCCGATTGACCTGAAATTTGACGGGGGGGAGCCTATTGGAGTCATTTTGAGACGTTCCATGGGCTCTGTTTTGGATGTCATGGTCCCGGGTTGCTCCGCCGCCGGTAGGCTTGATTTTCTCTCGGAGCATCGAAACCTGGTCAAACGTTGTCGGAATGACCTGAAATTTGACGTGCAGCCTTTTGGAAGCATGTTGAAGCCACTCATGTATTTTGTTTGATGAGTGATGGCTTCGGTGGTTGCCGCCGCCGGGAGGCTTGATTTTGCTGCTGGAGCAGTGAAGTTGGGCCAAATGCCGTCGGAATGGCCCGAAACCTCAGGTGTACCCCCCCTTTTAGCTGTCTTGAAGGATCTCTCAGGTTCTGTCTGATTCTGACAAAATCTGATGCTTGAAGTAGCCTTAGCTATTTTTAGCAGGATGCAGCTTCAGGTGGCTTCTTGATGTTGAGGAGACATATTGACTTTTTTTGTGTCAACAAATGCCCCCTCGAGGTACAGCGATGAGTAGCTTTTTGGAGTCGATGTGCCTCGAAGAGAAACTTGGAGGAGAGATTCCAACTTGACCAAGAGTCTTGAGCATTTTTTTTTAATAGCCTTCTGAGTTTCCGGGGGAATTTTATGCAATGAGAGGGATCACGTACCATCTCAAGGCAAAGTTTTGAAAATGACATGGGGTATTTGGATTTTGGGTTTTGGTTTTTGGTTTTTGACCTTGTGACCTATCAAGCTGTATGTGGCAGGTTAGGGGGTCAGGGTTTGATTTTGATTTTGACCTTGTGACCCAACAAGTTGTATGTGGCAAGTTGGGGGGTCAGGTTTGGTTTGGATTTTGATTTTTGGTTTTGGTCTTGTGACCTAACAAGCTGTATGTGGCGAGCTAGGGGACCAGAATTTGGTTTTGTGAAATGTCAATTTCAAGATTTTGGCTCAATTTAGTTCATGAGGTTGGATGGTTTGGTTTTTGGAAACTCATGAGACTTTCTTTTTTCTTCTCTCTTTTTTTGAATGGTCCCATCAACTCAAAAGTTGCATGGGACTTTTTTTTGCTCTTTTCTTTTTTTTTTTTTTTTTGCTCTTGGTAAGAGGAATACTTTGACTAAAAGCCAATTTTAGTGCCTAGGTGGTCAAACCTGGCTCATATGGGCTAACCCATGGGACCTTAGGCTTTGGAGATGGCCTAGATCTCATATGGTGTCATATTTGTAAAGAATATCTAAAAATATCTCTTTTGTGTAGAGAATATCTAAAAATATCTTTACTTGGAGAGAATTTCTCAAGTTTTCTTTTTGTGGAAAGATTCTCTCAAAATATCTTTCTTTTTGGGAAAGTAGCTAAATTTTAGCACTTACCTCCTTTCTTTCTCCTTGTTTCCTCTTTTGGCTTGCTCTCTTCTATAAAAGCAAAGAGGGTTGGTGCTTTTGCTCCATTACTAAGAAATCTTCAAGAGTGCCCCCCAAGGCAAGAAGTGCTTTCTCTTCTTCAAGGATCTCCAAGCTTTTTTCTTCTTCTTCTCCATCAATGGCTTCAAGTAAGTTTTCTTCCTCGTCAAGAATCTCCATTGTAGAAGTAGTTCTTCATTTTTTTCTTTTTCTTTTCTTCTTCTTTCTTCTTTTCTTTTTTTTCTTTCCTTTTCTTTTCATGCACGTTTTTCTTTTTTTTTTTCGTGCTTCTCTTTTTTTTCTTTCCCTTTTTTTTTCTTTTTTTTTCTTCTTTTCATGATTTTCTCTTTTTTTTTTCTCGTGAACTCTTTTTTCTTTCTGTTTTTTTTTTCACGCTGATCTTTTTTTTTTTTCAGCGTTTTTCTCTTCTTTTCTTCTTTTTTTTTTGAAACCGTGTACTCTCTTTTTTTTTTTGTTTTTTTTTCCCACGCTGATTTCTCATCATTTTTTTTTCAGCGTCTTTCTTTTCTCTCATTTTTTTTTTGCTGTTTCTGTTTTTTTTTTTTTTTTTTTTCTGGCTGTACGGACAGGTCCGTACGGACCTGACCGTAGTGCCACGTGGCAGTGGGCCACGGCCTGTGGGCCAAAATTTTTTTTTTTTTTTTTGGAGAGACTTCTTTTTTTTTCTCTTTCTTTTTCTTTTTCCTTGTTTGCTCACTATGATAATGAGGCTATGCAATTTCAATATGTATGCATTTTTTGTTTGATGCATCAAGATAGAAGGCTAGAGTCTCTAGGTCAAGCCAACATGATTTTTGACTTGGACAAAGTTTGATTGGTTTTGACCAAATTGGGTTGGAATTGGTCAAACTTTGGTCAAGATTTTCCTAACATTTAATGCATGATGATATTATTTGATGCATGATTTTTGTAAATGGATTTGGAAGTATGATGATGCATACCTGAAAATCTTTTGCAAGTGTTGGGATTTTGAGCTCGCAGCGATGTTGAGCTCTTTCTCGGTCTTGCTGGATTTTGAGGAAGTTTTGCAATTTTTGGATTCTGAAGCTCGCAGCAATGTTGAGCTCTTTTCCAGATTTTGCGGAAGTTTGATGAGATTGGCTTGTTCTCGCAGCGATGTTGAGTTCAAACCTTCTTTGAGAATTCTCCACTGACTATGAGCTCGTAACGATGTTGAGCTCATCTTCAGGCTTCCTGTCTTTTTCGGAGTATTTTTCTTTTCTTTTGAATTGCCCCGGAACCATGTCAAAATTTTGCTAGAATTTTTGTAGCAAAATTCTGTCATTTCAATGTCTATTGATCTTTTCTCTTCCACCTTTTGCAGGCAGTTCTTCTAGAACAAACAAGGGTAAAGGTCCTGTCACTGACGCGCCTTGTCGGTCTGCTTGATCTTCCAATGCTGCCGTTCAGCAGGCTTGGGAGAAGGTCCAGTTTGTGGAGAAAAACTTGGAAGAATGCGATTCCCTCAATCGTGATGAGATGAGACAGCGATTGATCGCTCTCAAGGATGAGGAGTTTTATAAGATCATGGTAAGCAGTTGTCCCTGGGTTACGGACGATCAGAGCGTTGTGCTCAAGCCTACCTTCTTCTTCGATGATGCAGTCATCGACGACTTGACATACCAAAGGAGATGTTTTCAGTTCTCTTACACGGCAGATGGTGAGGAGAGAACTATTTCTACCCGGTCGTCTTTTGATCGGACCATCTCGATCCTGAGCCTTTCTCCTACATGCCCTAAGAGGGAAGATCCTCCGAGTTGGGTGAAGAGGACCAGTGTGATCAAGACCGGGGTTTTTGTTGGGGGACCTTCCGGTTTTGCAGAGAAGCCACCTGTCCGTATGGACATGTTGATGCCAGCCAGTGGCTACCAAGGTTCTGATCATCCATCGATCGATTTGAGACCGGTGGGCCTTGGCGTTTTTCGGGGTGACGGCAGTAATTGGGTGAAGCCTTTTCGACTTCGTGGCCGTTTCAGTGCTGACTCGAGCTTGGAGTCATGGACTGATCACACCTTGAGGATTGGTGAGGCCATTCTTCAAGAGGCCGAGATTTTTGACGCGGTTCGCGCTTTTCGGCAAACCGTCGTTTTCTCCGATGAGGCTTTCATGGCCATGCTGGAGTCATTCCTTCCACAAACCAACACCTTCATTGTGACGAATGGTGAGATTGGTTTTTCTTTGAAGGAACTGAGCGCCATCACCGGATTGCCTATCCTCGGCAAACTCTATGAGGAGTTTATGCCTATTGACAGCGTCCTTGAGAAGCAGTCTGAGGAGTTTCGGCTTGTGTACTTTCAGTTCGTTGCCTTCTATGATTTTTTGAAGGAGAAGGAGGGCTCGAAAGTTAGATCCAGTAGTTGGAGAAGTTGCAGCTCCAACTTTTTTGACAACGGGGATTCTTCTGATGTCATGGCCCAAGATGTCAGGGCTAAAGCATCAAGTTTAAAGAAGATCACTGCTATGCGAGAAGATTTGAAGAAGTTCTTCGCAAGCACGGATGCCATTTGTCCTGACATTACGTTGCGGAGAGATCTCGCTGTTTACCTCACTTACTGGCTGGGTGAGGCTGTTTTTGCTGGAGGAGATGGAACGCACATCAGGCTGCACTGTATTTTTCCGGCTTGTCAGATGGTGTTTGGAGAGCGGCTGGCTTTGGTACCTGTTCTTTACTCCTATTTATGTACCAAACTGCAGGCTGCTGCTTTCCTGGTTCGGCTTGGGCTTCCCATGAACAGGGTGTTTTCTGCCCACATCTTCTATTCGTGGTATGTATACCACTGTCCCAGCTTCCATCGTTTGGGAGTTGCACAGGACGAAGATCCTTTTATGATTCGTTTGGCTAGAGGGACAGTCGTTCACGAATCACTTTTATCTGCCCGTTTAAGGATCCGACGATTTAGGGACGTCGAGATTGGGCAGTCTTCAGTGAAGCTTTCTCCGGGCTTGCGGAAGAAGGCTTTTGACTTTGGTGTCTCCCGTGATTCGACCAGGGCAGGGTCGGGAAGACACTATGCTTTGACAGACGCGGAGAAGAGGTGGCTCTTCAACATACAGGTTGGTACGATGGTGTACCGCAGACATCTTTTCGTCGACGTCCAACCGTATGTCCCCTCGCGTTTTGCGTTGCAGCTTGGCTTCTCTCAAGGCGTTGTTGGAGCGCCTTCGAGTATGGTGAAGCGTTTTGGAGGTCTGCAGGATGGGAGAAATGCATGGGCTTTTTACAGTGCAGAGGACACTACCGCCATGATTTCTTATCCTGAGCTGCCCACCTTCCGGACTGCTGGCTTCACGAAGTGGTTCGTGGAGAGTTTTTCAGTGTACCGGGGGCTTTCCAAGAAAGAGCTCGATATTAAGCAATCTCCTAGGAAGAGTCTTGGCAAATTGGATGGTGTCCTTCGGGAGGAAGTTTTGGCCTTCCTTTCTGGAGAGAAGCACAAGATAGGCTTTCTCAACGGGCAGGACATCATCAGATCAGGAGCTGCACAGGGGATTCCTGGTGAGGTCCTGAGACAGCTGGAGGAGGAGGAGGCCGAGATCGATGCTATGATACAGGCAGAACATACGAAGGCTTCCATGGAGTCTACTGAGAAAAGTAGAACATCCAGTGAGGACTCTTGTGAGAGGCCTGATGTTGATAGTGTGGCAGGATCGTCGAGCAGATTAACCCGCCGAGGCAAGAGGAGGAGAGGACAACGCCGTAACATGAGGCGGCACGATAGTCCTTCTGATCTCGAAGTTCCTCTCACCATTGCTGAGGAGGTGTCTGAGGATGCTGACGAGCCTCCGGAGAAGAGAAGCAGAGAAGAGGAGATAGCTGGTATGATCCCCTTTCTTTCCTTTTGTTTCTTCCTTCCTTTTTTTTTGTGAAAGATTTTGTTTTGATCCGCTGCCTTTTTTTTCAGCAAAGGATGATGACCTGGTGATGCCTGAGGTTCCTGCCGATGAGGCGATGACGGATCCAGTCGTGGCATCTGAGGAAGAGCCCAGGGACTCTGGAGTGGTTCCAGAACCTTCACTTGGTATGATTTGCTTTGGCTTTTGCTTTTTTTTTTTTTTTCTTCTTTTGCTGTCATTTGCTAACATGTAGCTGACTTGCCAGAGGATTCCGACGATTTCAAGCCATCCATGGACGCAACTTTTGATGATGCTTCGGATGAGCTCAAAGAGGCAGAGAGTACTCCGCCGGTCGTCGAAGCAGGTATACTTGCAATAATAATCTTGATATATTTTTTGACAAGATTATATTCATACCTTTTTGTCTTTTTCTGGTTTTTTTTTTTTTTTGTTTGACAGATTGTGAAGCAGCAGGAGAGATTCCTCCGTCTTCCTCAGAGCCAGAACAGGGGGTACCTTTGGCTGATGCAGAAGTAGGGGCTTCTTCCACTTTCAATGAGTCAGCTTCTTCCGTTGGAAAGAGTTTATTGATTACTCTTCCAATGGATCATGACGTGGGCAGTCGGGCACCAGAGCATGGCGAATCCTCATCTGCACCGCACCTTCAGTATGCTAGGAAGGTGTTGAAGACTGTCTTGAGCTCATGGGTTGAGACTCTTTCTTCAGGTCATTTGGAAGCTAGTTTTGGCATGATCAAGCATGTGCAGGACATCCTCGCTGATAGCAAAGAAGTCGGTCTGGACATTGCAAGTGCCAAGGATTTTGTTGAGGAGATCATCACCTTGGGGAACAAATGGACTGAGACCAAGAGTTTCCCAGATGGTGACTTCTTTGATGAGATGTTCATAAAACCTTCCAGCAAAGTCAAAGCTGAGCTGACTGAGGTCATGAAGACTCGGAGGCAGATCGTTCGGGAGAAGAACGTTACCGAGTTATCCATCATGGGGCTGAAGCAAGACTTGGACCGCCTTGATAAGGAGGTCGTTGAGGCTAGGCAACGTCTAGATCTTTTAGAGGAAGAGGCTGCTGCCAAATGGACCGCCATTGTGGAGGCTCGTGACAAGGAGGGGACTCTCATTCGCCGAGTTGAGGAAGCCGAAGGTAATGTCCGGATGAAGACTCAGGAGCATGAGCAGTGGCAGGTCCTCTGGGAAGAACTTCCTCGTGCTGCAGATGGGTCACGGCATTCGGCCGCGTTTTATGGGGACATTTTGAAGGAGCGTGGCCTAAAAACTTTGGAAGTTAAGGCCAAGGGTCTGCTTGAGGAGTTGAACCTTTGGTTGAAGACCATGTAGGATTGAGCTCCTGAGTTGTAACAAACTCTTTTTCCTTCTTCTTCTTTTTTTTCTTTTGGTACCTCTATGTATAAATAGTTTCGGTACTATATTTTTGTATCCCATTCTTTTCACTTAAATCATTTTTTGATGAAAACAATTTTGAGCAAAAGTTTGATGGGAATGTTTGTTTAAGGATTTGATCAAAAGGTTGTCATTTTGTGAAAATCTTTTGTCAAAGAGTTGTTTTGGGCATGAAAGCCAATTTTGTGGCGGAAAGCCTTATTTTTGATGGTTTGAAAACCAAAATTTGGATGGCGAGAAAGCCTAATTTTGTGGCGTAAGAGCCTGAACTCCTCTGACTGCTCCTCAAGGTCGCTGTCAATCGGCATGAACTCCTCGTAGAGTTTGCCAAGGATGGGCAATCCAGTAATGGCGCTCAACTCCTTCAAGGAAAAACCAATCTCACCATTCGTTACAACGAAGGTATTGGTTTGTGGGAGAAATGATTCCAACATGGCCATGAAGGCCTCGTCGGAAAACGCCACGGT
This sequence comes from Umbellularia californica, assembly GCA_028538565.1. Taxonomy (NCBI): domain Eukaryota; kingdom Viridiplantae; phylum Streptophyta; class Magnoliopsida; order Laurales; family Lauraceae; genus Umbellularia; species Umbellularia californica. Next base: position 31,735,503 of record JAPQWN010000005.1, on the reverse strand, counting down.
ATCTCTGAAGGCGCGGACTGCATCAAATATCCCGGCTTCCTTCAAAATGGTGCCACCAATCAGCAGGACGCGATCAGTCCACAATTTCCAATCGGAGTCAACACTGAAACGGCCACGAAGTCGAAAAGGCTTCACCCAATTACTGCCGTCACCGCTAAAAACGCCAAGGCCCACCTGTCCCAAATCGACCGACGGATAATCAGAGCCCTGATAGCCGCTGGCTGGAATCAACATGTCCATTTGGGCAGACGACTTCTCCGCATATCCGGAGGGACTGCCAACAAAAACCCCGGTCTTGATCACGTTGGTCCTTTTCACCCAGCTTGGAGGATCTTCCCTCTTAGAGCACGTGGGAGAAAGGCTCATGATCGAGATAGTACGATCAAACGTTGACCGGGTAACCACAGTTCTCTTCTCACCATCAGCTGTGTAAGAAAACTGAAAACACCTCCTCTGGTATGTCACGTCGTCAGGGACTGCATCTCCAAAGAAGAAGGTAGGCTTGGGCAAAACCCTCAGATCGTCCATAACCCAAGGACGGTTGCTTACCATGATCTTATAATATTCCTCACTCTTGAGAGCGATCAGTTGTTGCCTCATCTCATCTCTGTTGAGAGAGTCGCACTCTTCCAAGTTTCTCTCAACATACTGGACCTTCTCCCAGGCCTGCTGAACGGCCACATTAGAAGATCTGGCGGATCGACGAGGTACGCTTGTAGCAGGCTCTTTACCCTTGTTCGTTCTGGAGGAACCACCTGCAAAGGTTGGAAAAGAAAAAAAAGATCATCATCAAAATGACAGGATTTCGCTAAAAGAAAATCTGGCGAAATTTTGGCATGGTTCGGGGCAATTCCGAAGAAAAGGGAAATACCCCGAAAGAAATAGAAAGTTTGAAGATGGGCTCAACATCGCTGCGAGCTCCGAAACTCCAAACTTTCGAAACCTCAAAATCTCCGCAAAATCAAGAAGGGCTCAACATCGCTGCGAGCTCCAAATTCCCAAATTTCCAAAGATTTTCAGGTATGCTATCATGCTCTCAAATTCAATCTATAAAAAGTACATGCATGAACATCTAGATTTGCATAAAAACGCATTATCATGATGAGCAAAAAAAAAAAAGAAGCTTTCTCAAAAAAGAAGGGGGAGAAAGAAAAAAAAAAGAAGAAAGAAAACAGCAAAAAAAAAAAAGAAAAAAAAAAAGAGGAGAGGGGCTGGCCCATCAGGCCGTGGCCCACAGGCCACGTGGCCGTACGGACAGAATAAAAAAAAAAAAAAGAAAACGTGCAAAAAGAAAAAGAGAAAGAAAGAAGCACGAGAAAAAAAAAACAAAAATCACGTGGAAAAAGAAAAAAAAAAGAGAAGAAGAATAGAAAGAAAAGAAAAAGAAAAGAAAAAAAAAAAAAAAAAAGAGAGAAACTTTCTTTTTTTACCATCCTACTCTCTACATGGAGTTTTCTTGAAAAAAAAAGAGAGAAAACTTACTTGAAGCCATTGATGTAGAAGAAGAAGGAAAAAGCTTGAAGATCTTTGAAGAAGAAGAACTCTTGGTCTTGGAGCTCTCTTGAGATTGTTGCAAAAGAAAGCAATAAGGGCAGGAGATCTAGCCTCCTCCTTGCTTTTATAGAAGAGAGCAAATCAAAGAAGGAAACAAAAAAAAGAAAGGTAAGTGCTACTAATTAGTAACCTTACCAAAAGAAAAGGAATTAGAAAGATTCTTTCCCAAAAAGAAAGATGTCTTTGAGAGATTTTCTCCCAAAATCAATCAATGAGAGATTCTCTCCAACAAAATAGGAGATTGGAGATTCTTTCCCAAAAAGAAAGATACCTAGAGATATTCCCTCCCAAATTAAGGGAATATGAGAGATTCTCTCCCATAAAGATATTTTTAGATATTCTCTATCCAAATGAGATATCTTTAGATATTCTTTACAAAAATAGCCCCACATGAGATCTAAGCCATCCTAAAAAGCTTAAGGTCCCATGGGTTAGCCCATATGAGCCAGGTTTGACCACCTAGGCACTAAAAAAAAAAAAATGGGCTTTTAGTCAGGAAAAAAATCCCTCTTACCAAGAGCATACAAAAATGGTTCCATGCCTCTTTTGAGTTGATTGAACCATACAAAAAAAATTCCAAGCCCCATGAGCTTCCAAAGAATCAAACCATCCAGCCTCATATACCAAATTAGCCAAAATCTTGAAATTGACATTCCACAAAAATCCAAACCACTCCAATGGACCCACACAGTCCCAAAGAGTGACCAAAAACCAAATCCTGGTCCCCTAACTTGCCACATACAGCTTGTTAGGTCACAAGACCAAAGCCAAAAACCAAATCCTGATCCCCTAACTCGCCACATACAGCCTGTTAGGTCTACAAGATCAAAACCAAACCAATCCCCTAACCTGCCATATATAGCTGGTTAGGTCACAAGATCAAAAACAGAAACCCAAATCCACATCCCTGATGTCATCTTCAAAACTTTGCCTCGAGATGGTACTTGATTCCTTTCATTATCATAAAATTCCCCTGGAAGCTCAAAGGCTACTTTACCAAAGGAAAGATTGCTCAAAGACTCTTGGTCAAGACACAAGCTCTCCTTCAAAAAATCTCTTCGAGGCACATTGACTACAAAAGTCAAGCAACTCGTCGCTGTACCTCGAGGGGGCATTTGTTGACACCAAAAATGTCACTTTACCTCTTCAACATCAAGAAAGTTGCATGAAGTCGCAACCTGCCATAAATAGGCAATGCAACTTCTCTAAAAAATCAAATCTTGTCAGAATCAAACAAAAACTGCAAGATCCTTCAAGACAGCCAAGGGAGGAGTACACAAGGAGTTTCGAGCCATTTCAGAATCATTTGGCCTAACTTCGCTTCTCCGACAGCTAAATTAGCGCTCTCGACGGCGACATCATCAAAGACGTCAAAACTTCGATCAGAGCCTACGGATGACTCCAGCATGTCTCAAAAGGGCTCCATGCCAAATTTCAAGTCAAACCGACAACGTTTGACCCTCCATCAATGCTCGAGCAGCAAAATCAAGCCTCCCGGCGGCGGGAACCACCGAAGTCTTCGCTCATCAAACCAAGTGCATGAGTGGCTTCAACATGCTTCCAAAAGGCTGCACGTCGAATTTCAGGTCATTCCGACAACATTTGAACAGGTTTCGACGCTCCGAAAGAAAATCAAGCCTACCGGAGGCGGAGCTCCCCGGGACCATGGTTTCCAAGATAGAGCCTGTGGATCATCTCAAAATGACTCCAATAGGTTCCCTGTCAAATTTCAAGTCAATCGGACGTCGGTTGACCGCACATCAACGCGCAGCATCTCCCTCGCGGCAAAATCAAGTCTACTAGCGACGGGACCCCAAACGGCTTCAAAACTCAAAAAAAAAGCCTATGGTTGGTCTTATTTATTGGTCAGGAGTCTTCACCTCAAATTTCAGGTCATTCCGACATCGTTTGACCAAGTTTCAGCTTCTGCCGGAAAATCAGCAGCTCTACGCGACAAAGTCTTCGGCTTTCCCGGAAAATTGGAAACTTTGCACTCTAAAAATGCAAGGATTCTCATCAGGTTTTCTACAGGGAAATCAAGCCAATAAATGAGAAGAAATTTCAGGAAAAATACAGAAGAAAACGGCGACGAAAAAGACCGCAAAACGGACCAAAAAGGGGAGAAAAACCCCAGGGTCGCCGGCGACCCTGGCCCATGGTCGCCGGCGACCATGGAAGTTCGGGTCAGCGGATTTTTCGCCGGTGACCCGTTTTTCCGTCCCTTTTCGCGTTTCGCGCACTTTGGCCCCTGTGGTTTCCTGAAAATGTGATTTTTTGTGCTTGAAATTGACTCATATCCGATGACATCTCAGATCCGCCGTCAAAAGCATAAAATCATCATTGATCGCTCCAAGATCGCCGACCGGTTGACCTAAAAAGTGCTCTTTCTGTCCGACCGATCGAGAAATCGACAAGACAGATGTCACCGGCCCGCTGCTAGCTATCATTGTCTGAAATTACACAGTCATCCGATGTCGATCAGCATGTAGATCTATCGGTGATCATCTCCAAAAGAATCCCAAAAGACGCGGCGCGGCCCGCGACTCTTCAACTGCTCGGCGACCATTTAATGCAGTTAATTGACTAGCTTTATTGCAGTCATTAATTCATTTCTTTGGACGGCCCAATCAGAAGCAAGCATCCAGGAGTTACAAATCAATTAAGTTATGGCATTCAAGCTATGAAACTCCTCCCATTATGGTAATTAAGATGATTAAAAGCCCTTAATCTCCATCAACCAATCAGATTCAAGGAAAAAGGAGTTACAAAATCAAGAAATAAATCTTGTAACTCCTCCCATTAAAGCAATTAAAGCCCATAAAAGCTCTCCTAAATGGCTACCAAAAGCCTATAAATAGGAGAGCATTCCATTGAAATCCGGAGATCGGAAAGAATCCAGAGCTCGTATCCAGAAGAGAATCGAATCCAGACGGATCAAACACAAAATCCAGAGAAAGAAAAAGAGAAAAAAACTCTGCTGAAGTTCTGCACCGGCCACCACTACAAGGTGACAAAAGTCCCTGGGGGGTGCCCTCCCCCCAAAGGTCCTTCGCCTTCTCCTCCTGCTTCCAAATGGCTTAGACGTGGCTTTTCAGCCCGTCTACTTAGCTTTTTATTGGACATAGGACCTCCTCTTGGTCTTTGTCCTCTAAAAATCTGAGGTTATAGCCAGGCCAAGCGAATCAAGAGCATCCACCGTTCTCATCTGCATGGATGATGGCGAAGCCCACACATGGCTTGCGACCGTCAATCTGAACGAGTCCCCCACAATCTCCTGAAAAGTTAGATCCTCCTTTTCTTGCTTTTCATTGTAGTTTGTATTTTTCTAAAAGAGACAAAAATCACAACTCTTGTCTTTCATTATTGATGAGAATTGTAAATCGGCTATAAATGCCAAACAAAATCGCCTTGCACGGCAAACCAAGAAAATGTCTCTTTTCTTAAATATTTGTGCAATGGAAAACTTGAAAGAAGTTGATTTCCTTTTTACTTGCGAAGGTTGATCTCCGGATTACCACTTGCAATTCCAAGTAAAATAGAAAATCTGGCACACCCACACAAAGAAATGTTGATGCACGCTTCAGCCCCCCGGGCGCGAAAGGGCCGGACCCGACGGACTCCCACATCCGCCGACCTCGGTAGCACCCTCGGCAGGAGCGCGTTCCATCAGCGTCTTCAGTGATTGTGTTGCACGGAGCAATTTCAGGGAACAAGTCCTGAACAGTAGCCGGCAACTTTTCTTTATTAGCCCAGACATTGCCCGTGAGATCGGGTATCTGGGACCAATTGACTGAGTTTTCATTGAAGAAGATTTCATTGGCAGAAGTTTCTTCAAGATGATCAATCGGGAGTGGCTTGAGTTCCGATGTCACAGTTTCAGGAGACGAGGGCTGAGAGGATGTTATCTCAGTGGAAGTCACCTGAGAGGATGTAGCTCCAGAAGATACGTTACCGGTTGGGGAGTACGTGTCTTCGGAAGCTTCAGAGGCACTGTCATCCTGAGCTATTGCATTGCAGGTTATCCTGACAGGAGATGCCCCCAGTATAAACTGTTGGGAATCAGACTCATCCTCGGATGTAAGAGGATCATCGATCCAACTGTTTTCTCCATTTTCAGGAGTTGAGGGAGAAAGTTCCCGTTGATTTTCAGGGACTTCCGGCTCTGGATCATGACGAAGATTGATGCGATCCTACTCCTGCTCTATGGTAAGATGTTGCAAGATTCTTGCATATTCTTCGAGATCAGGCATGGGAGCCAAATCTTCTTCATCATTTGCTCCTTGTGGTTCGCCAATGTTGGGTTCCACCGGAGCATTGTTTGGTGCTGGATCGACAATGTTTTCTTGAACAGGGTCTTGGTCTTCTTCGTCATCAGACCAAGATCTTTGTGGCTGCAATGGGTTATACCAGATTACTGGCATAAGATGAGACTCGGGAATCCATTCCTCATCGGAGAGGTATTCTCCTGTTTCAAAGGATTCTTCCCACTCATCTATATCACTGGCAGTATCACTGGATTCGTATCCATTCATGGAGAATCCAACTACCGAGTTGCAAGAGTATGATGCCCCCTGCACATTTTCATTTTTGTATAGAGGTGGCATGAAATCATCAATAGTGAATTTTCTTACCGCCTTGGAGGTTTTGGGAAGAGATTCTTTTATCGTCCCTAGTGAAGCAGTGGAAGAAGTTTCTGCTCTTTCAAGGACTTCTTGTTTTGGTTGAGACTTCTGCTGCCGTTTGAGCTTGCGGAGCTGTCTCTTGGCTTGCCTTCGCTGCTTAGCGGTCGGCTTTGTTTTGACGATCTCCCAGTTTTCATCATCTAGAAGATCGGGATGCACCCATATAGGTTGTCCATCTGGTGTTGGATAGGGAACCAATTCTTGGGACGCTTGAGCCATTTTTATCACCTTGAATAAAGTAGTGATTTTCTCCTTCGGTGACTTTGAAGTTTGCCGACATGACACCATGTTGACAGAGGCGGGGTCATAGTTTTTATCAAAGGTTATGACTCCGTTTTTCCACATCTCATTGATCTTCTCTCTCACAACGAAGCATTGATTGAGAGGATGTGAGATCATCTGATGGTATGGACAGTATCATGGATCATTGGCTTTGCCAACATCTCCCGGTCTTTTGGGCTCTGGCAAAATGAGTTTGCCATTTGCTAGGAGAGCCTCAAAGATTTCTTCAACGTCTTCATCGAACGGATATTTCTTTTCTACACGTTCTTTGAAGGCATCAGAGAGTTCAGGCCTTTTACCTGCGGTTTTGTTTTCAGGTTTCTTTGGCTGCTGAGGAGCTGACTTAGTCTGCACATTGAGAACCTCCTTTTTCTTTGGTTTTGAGGTTGTAACAGCAGGCAGCTCTTTCTTTGATGATTTCTGACTGTTGAGGTCTTTGATCACCATTTCAGCTTCTATGGAGGCTTCGAGGAGTTCCCCCAGGTTCTTTGATTTATTGCCGATAATCATGGAGCGGATTTTTGCTCTCATATTATTACGGCAGATGTCCACTAGCGACGCTTGTGGCAGTACATCTGAGCATTTGTACGCCATTGCCTTCCATTTGTGAATGAAGTCGTATGTTGACTCACTCTCTCCCTGTTTTAGGCTACAGAGTTGAGCCATAGTAACAGGATGATCCTCACCTTGGAAGTGGGTCAGGAAGCGTGTCTCCAGCATAGCCCAGTTCTGGATGGAGTTCTCTGGCAGAGTGGAGTACCAATCAAAGCCTGTACCTTTTAGGGTACTTGCAAAGAGGCGAATCTTGAGGGCATCTTGATCTGCAATAGCTCCCGTTAGGATCTTGAAATGGATGACATGTTGTCTGGCTGAACCTTTCCCAGTATATGTCTGGAGAGTAGGTTGTTTGAATTTTGCAGGGAACGGAACCGAGTCCATCCATAGAGGGTAGGGTGGCTTGATCCCATGCTCTTTCAATGTATCCTCTTCTTTTGCTTTTGCAAGGATATCGTCCACGTCCTTTCTGGTAAGGGCGCGAGACTCATTGTTTTCTGCATTGCCCTCGTCATCTTCATGATTCGGAGGGGTTTCATTGTTAGGTGGTGGACGTTGTAGAGTGAGAATAAAATTTTCCATCAAAGTCTCAATTCTCTGTTATCCTTGCTCCAACTGCTGGATGCGTGCAGTTACGTCATCATGCGGTGGAGGCTGCTCAGAACTTGTAGCCAAGACGTTCATCCCTCGGGATTCGAACGAAGAAATCGTCCTAGTGACTGAGCTGGGGCTCATCCTTCTGGATGAAGAATCTGAAGAGTGGTTACTCCGATGTCCTTGGCTTGGAGGAGTGGAAGACTCTTCCAGATGTGTTCTTGTCCGAGAGACGCTGCGAGTCACTGGACGTCTAACACTGATTTTGGTTGCTGACTTCTGGCGTTTTCTGGTTTTGCCAACCTTATGAATTGCAACAAATTGGTCGGGTCTTTCTTTTTCGACCCATTTGTTTGAGACGTGGAGAGTAGAACGTTGGGTTCTTTGTTTCTCGAGTCTCTTTTGTCGATATGCAGTGCGGCGACGCATACGACGAGCAATTTGAGCTTCAGTTAGCTCTGGCTGGGCTCTGGCGATGAAGGATGTAGTCCCTTGTGCGCAGCAGCCGAGTTTGTCTTCTTTGAAGCTTGGCAAGGACAGAATCTGGACGCGGTCCTTTGTCTGTCGCAATGAAGACTTGAATTTTGCGAGTTCGGCCCCTGTTGAGATGAAGGGTCGACTCGCGGGAGTGCAGGCTTCAGCATGTTTTTGCATAGGCCTAACGATCCAGGATTTGATTTTGGGCTTGTGGGAGCAAGCCGGCTTATGATGATTTTGTTTATTTTTTGGGTGGAGGGTAGGTTTCTCCTCTTTCATGTAAGAGAGAGGCTAGAACTGATTCTCCTTGAGAGGGGCCAGGTATGCTGGCTTTGCAGATGTTTGGAATCTCCGTTGCTTTGGCGAAGATCTTGGGGACCAAGTTTTAGTGTAAACCTGGTTTCTTGTGGGCTGAGGCTTCGTGGGAACGCCACGGGCTTCACGCTTCTTGGTGTTCGCCCTTGGTGCCTTTTTAGTGACACGTTGCGGGGCGGTTTTCTGCTTCTTGGCAGGTACAGTGTCTTCTGCGGGAAGTGGGAATGGTCCTAGCGATCCGAAGACGATGGTCCGGGGAGTTGAAGTTGACCCGGTGTTTGGAGAGTTGTCGAGGGAGATGACGCTTCGGCAACTAGCAAGGTGCTTATGCTTATTTTGCTTATCTTGCAGCATAAGCTGGTACTTGTTCTCATCGAAAGTGATGGTCAATGAAGCTGCCATTGTTAGTTTTGGAAAACTTCTGAAACAAGACCAAATCCATTAGTAATCACAAGAATATGGTGATCGTAAATGGAGAACAACTATGGTTTTGTCTTTTCAAATCACTTGAGGGGACATGGCCCAACCCAAGGACGATGAAGAAGGCAAAAAGCCATAGAGGATACAATTGTTCTAAAATGCAAGTATGGTAGACTCAGAGTGAGCGTTCCAGTGACTGCTAGAAGCAATTGTAGACCTTAATTCAAATTACCGAGAAGCAAGACTCACTCGAGGTAAAATGATATAAGGTTGGAGATACAAATGTGTCGGTCGCGAATACAGTAGACCCGAAAGGGCGTACTTGCACCGCTAGGCACAAATGTTGTAAATCGCATCCTTGGGAAGGACACGAGATGGGATTTTTTTTGAAAGGTCAAATTTGGATTCATAAAGGAGAGCAAATGGTATTCCAATCCGAACAAAGGCTCAACATTTCTGCGAGCGCTAAATTCAGAAGGGAAGGAACCATAATTTCTCGGATGTGAATCCAGACGTGACGGAAGTTTTTTTGAAAGGTCAAGATTGAATTCATCGAAGAGAGCAAATGGTGTTCCATTCCGAACAAGGCTCAACATTTCTGCGAGCGCTAAATCCGAAAGGGAAACAACCATAATTTCTCGGATGTGAATCCAATAATGACGGAAGTTTTTTTTTTTGAAAGGTCAAGATTGAATTCATCGAAGAGAGCAAATGGTGTTCCATTCCGAACAAGGCTCAACATTTCTGTGAGCGCTAAATCTGAAAGGGAAAGAACCAAGATTTCTCAACTCTGAATTCAAAGTGACAGAAATTTTTTTTTTTTTTTTTGAAAGGTGCACATAGATTTCCAATTCGGTCTTATGAAACCTTAGTAAATAGATCAGCCCCCAGGTAAGGGTAGGATTACTTAATGAACTCGTTTGGAGGACCCTTGCCTCGAACAGTCTAGCTGTCTCCACACTCTGGACAAGGCTTTTCTTACATCCACTTTGGTCAAAGAATGCAACTGGTGGAACCTCAGTGTTTTTTTTTTGAAATCTTTTTTTTAAAGGGTTTTTATAAACTCATCAAAGAGAGCGAATGGTGTTCCAATCCGAACAAAGGCTCAACATTTCTGCGAGCGCTAAATCCGAAAAGGAAGGAACCAAGGTTTCTCAACTTTGAATGCAAAAGAGAGAAAACTAATTTTTTTTGAAGTTATAAATTTTTTTTTTTGAAATCCCAATTGGACTCATCAAAGAGAAAAGATGGCCCAATCCTCGATATGAACGATAACTGCGAACATTTCTGTGAGCTATCGAGTTCAAGGAGGAGAGGATCAAAATTTCTCAAAGTTGAATTTTGAGAAAGAGAGATCATTTTTTTTTTTTTTTTCAGTTTGAAATGAAGGTGTTTCTTTTTTTTTTTTTTTTAAATCCCAATTGGACTCATCAAAGAGAAAAGGTGGCCCAATCCCCGATATGAACGATAGCTGCGAACATTTCTGTGAGCTATCAAGTTCGAAGAGGGAAGGATCAAAATTTCTCAAAGTTGAATCTAAGAAAAAGAGATCAGATTTGTTTTTTTTGAAGTGAGAAAGAACAATTGAAATCCCATCTCATATTTTTTTAGATGCAAAATGCATCATAGGCCACCAACTAGAAAGGAGCCAAGGGATCAAAGCGTCACGTTCTCAAGTCAACATGTCCCACCGGGTGTGCCAACTTGATGGACCCGAAAGGAATCTTCCGTCCTCTCCCTCCGCACCCCGGCGGCTGACCTGGGTCTCGGCGGAGGAGGGAAGATCTCGGGCATCAACATTTTTGTACGGGTATGCCAGATTTACTTTCTACTAAGAATTTGGAATGGTGATAATCCGGAGATTCACCTTCGCAAGTGGAAAGGAAATCAATCCTTTTTTCTAACTTTTCAAATTGCATAAATATTAAGAAAAGAGACAAGTTTTTAGAATGCCGTAAGAGGCGTTTTTGTTTGTTTGCCGTGAAAGGCAATTTTGCCGTGAAAGGGGTTTTTACAAAACTCATCAAATATGAAAGACATGAATTGTGATTTCTTTTTGTCTCTTTAAGAAATACAAACTACAATAGAAAAGGAAGAAAAGGGATCTAACTTCTCAGGAGATTGTGGGGACACGTTGAGATCGACGGTCGCAAGTCATGTATGGGCTTCGCCATCGTCCTTCAAATGAGAACATGTGATGCTTTGATTCTTTGGCATGGCTCCTAACCTCAGTTTTTTAAAGGACAAGGACCAAGAGAAGGTCCTATATCCAATGAAAAACCAAGTAAACGGGCTGAAAAGCCTCGTTTAGGCCATGTTGGAGAAGGAGGTGACCTTGGGGGGGGGGGGGGGGGGGGGGGGGTGGGGTGGTGGCCCCCCAAGGGACGTTGATCACCTTGTGGTGCTTCCGAGAGCAAAGTAGCAGGACTTCGTCTCTCTCTTGGATTTTCTGGTTTTTCAGAGCTTGCACTTGGGATCTCTTTCTTTTATTCTTCTCCCCTCTTCCTCTTGGAATGGACCTCCTTTTATAGGCTTTTGGTAGCCATGAGGTGTCCATTGGCATTGATGGCCATGATGAAGGAATTGATGAGGAGTTACAAATTGATTTTGTAACTCCTTTTTCAAGGCTTGTGATTGGCCGATGAAGGTAGTGGGCATTTAATCACCTTTATGCTTCATGATGATGGGAGTTTCATGGGTTTAATGCCATGATTGCTTGGATTTGTAACTCCCAAATGCTTGGTTCTGATTGGGCCGTCCAAAATAATGAGTTAATGACTGCTTTAATGGGTCAATTAACGACATTAAGTGGTTGCCAAGGCATGTGAAGAGTCGCGGGCCGTGCTGCGCCTTTTGAGATTCTTCTTGCGATCATCACAGGTGGATCCACGCATTGTTTGATGTCGGATTGCGATGCAATTTCAGACATTGGTTGATGTTGGCGGGCCGGTGACATCTGTCTTGTCGATTCACGATCGGTCAGGCAGAAAGTGCACTTTCTTGGTCAGCTGGTTGGCGATCTTGAGGCGATCGGTGATGATTTCATGCTTTTGACGGCGGATCCGAGATGTCAACGAAGATCAGTGGTTTTGAAGCACTAAACATTGGATTTTCAGAAAATCACAGAGGCCAGAACACCTGAAACGCGAAAAGAATCGAAAACGGACACTTCGGCGCAAAATCTGGCGACCCGGATTTCCAGGGTCGCCGGCGACCTTGGGCCAAGGTCACCGGCGACCATGGGGCTTCGGCCCGTTTGGTCGCCGAGCGTCGTTTTCAGCCGTTTTTTCATCTTTTTCGTCCCTTTTTTCTTCTGTATTTTTCTTGACATTTTTCCTCAATTATTGACTTGATTTTCTTGGAGAAATCTTGACGAGAACCCTCGCGAAATCGGAGCACAAAGTTTCCTATTTTTCGGGAAAGCCGAAGACTTTGTAGCCGATTTTCCGTCAAGCGTCGAAACCAGGTCAAACAATGTCGGAATAACCTGAAAATTGAGGTGAAGCTTCTTGAGCAGTGGATAGGACCAACCATGGGCTTTTATTTAAGTTTTGAAGCCGTTTGGGGTCCCATCGATGCTTCACTTGATTTTGTTGCGGGGAAAATGCCGAGCTTTGATATGTGGTCAAATGATGTCCGATTGACCTGAAATTTGACGGGGAGCCTATTGGAGTCATTTTGACACGTTCTATGTGCTCTGTTTTGGATGTCATGGTCCCGGGTTGCTCCGCCGCCGGTAAGCTTGATTTTCTCTCGGAGCATCGAAACCTGGTCAAACGTTGTCGGAATGACCTGAAATTTGACGTGCAGCCTTTTGGAAGCATGTTGAAGCCACTCATGTATTTTGTTTGATGAGTGATGGCTTCGGTGGTTGCCGCCGCCGGTAGGCTTGATTTTGCTGCTGGAGCAGTGAAGTTGGGCCAAACGCCGTCGGAATGGCCCGAAACCTCAGGTGTACCCCCCTTTTAGCTGTCTTGAAGGATCTCTCAGGTTCTATCTGATTCTGACAAAATCTGATGCTTGAAGTAACCTTAGCTATTTTTAGCAGGATGCAGCTTCAGGAGGCTTCTTGATGTTGAGGAGACATATTGACTTTTTTGGTGTCAACAGTAGCAATGTGCAATAGCATGTGATGGAAAGTCTGCCGAGTTTTCTTGGGGCTAGTAGGATCTTTGAGCTCTCAGTGTTAGTTATAATGTCTGGTTTTTTGAAAAAATTCATTGAGCAAAAGTATAGAGAACTACCAGCCATTTTCCCCCGTGTTTGGAATGGGGATGGGAAAGAACAGAAAAGGGATGTGAGGAAAATAGTTTTTCTTCCTCGTGGTGTTTGTTTGCATGGAACCAAATAAGAATTCATGAATTCATGATAAAATGGGTCCCAGTTATATATATATATATATAGCCATTGGTAGTGTGAGAGTTGCTCTCACAAGAGCATTTCCCATATATGGGGCCGCATATTTAGGCTATTGGCATTAGATATGGATGTGAGGGCCCCACTCTTACTCTATATTTATAGGTTGCTGGACCATAAGAAATAGGCTATTTCTAAGCTGTCTTCGTAGCCCTTTTTTAATCTTTCATCTTATCTCTATTCCAATATAACATGAGAAAAAAATCTATATTTTAAGAAAAAAATATGAAACTTTTGTCAGAAAGGAAGACGTCATCGATTGTCGATTGTGGGGAACTTCAGCTATATACAAACAGTCAACATATTTTGTATGGTGAAACAAACAAGGTCGATTGAGCGGGGATGTAGAAAGTGAAAAAAAACAAAGTTGAAGTAAAAAATAAAACAAAATAAGTCATGGAAAAGGAAAAGACTTTTGTCAAGAGCCGAGATCCGGAGCCCATCATTTTCTGGGTTACGATATTGAAGTGATCCTATAAATCTATAAGTTCAATAATATAGCCATTTAAAATTCCATGCAAAATTGTAGAGTAAGCGTGAAATTTATATTGAGCTTTTTGTATATACCTCCTAAGGTTTGTAGGATTTGTAAATAGGCCCCTGAGGATTTAGTATTTGTCTATCTTTTCTTTTTAATACCTTTCATGTCCCCAAAATCAATATTCCCAACCAGAATGGGCATCCACCATGAAACTTGTGTTGAATTTTTATATAAATGACAACTTTGCCTTTACATCCATTAAACAAAAGTGAGTATACTTTTATTCACAAAAATACCATTATATTGTCTCAAGTCCTGGTGGTTTTTCTCAATAATAACCCTCTCATGCACATGACCGAGGATGGACCTAGGAACAAAAGGCCTAGGGACTAAAGCCCCTATCGATATTTGAGAAAAGTTTAAGTTTTACCCTCCCCTCACACATTCTAAAAGTTAATATGTTTTTTTTTTTTTTTTTAACATTTGCCCCTCCTCCGATATTTCTTTTACATCGAACCAAATACCACCCCCTCACAAATTCTAAAATTTAGTAATTTTTTTTAACCCTTTGCCCATTCCCTTGATATTTCTTTTACAACCCCCTACACTCGAAACATAATCATGTATTTTGAAAATTTTATCAATCCAAACGTAGGTCATGTATAGATTGGAAAACCATGACTAGTTATAAGTAAAGGTATTATTGTCGTCATGATCAATGTGGATTTAATGAAATGAGATATTAATAAAAAAAAAAATTTATGCAGGGTTATTCTCTCCCACTAAGTATAATTGTTAATGTTATATGCTCTATTAAAAAAATTGAGTCCAATCTTTTGAAATTATGCATATAAGGATAAAAGAGATGGACAAAAGTGTCATTTTACTCTAAAAACATATGGTGGTTGGAAGACTATTGATTTTGGGGACACGAAATGTATTAAAATAGGGGCTTATTTTCAATTACTAAAACCTCAGGGGCCTATTTACAAATCCTGGGGTATAAACAAAAAGCTTATTTATCTTTCATTTACAAAAGTAATAATTTTATCATATTTTAAAATATAAGCTAAATAAGGGCTGAAACTGTAATATACTAAAGAAGGTATTACTCAAGATAAATGTGGAGGCCCTCTTGCGCAGTTTACGTAGTTTCTAGGACGAGTCAGTTGAAGGCCCTCTGATCCCATGGGCGAGAGGGACCTCCCTACTCATATTGACTTTATAAAATCGGTCCTTGAGAATTGTCCCTCATGTACTCGGCCTTTGTTATCCTGAATCACATTTTAAGTCCACTTACAATCTTATAATCTGACTAGACCCTTCAGACCTAATAGGGGTAAAGGGCCTGTTTATTTGCATAGGAGTTGAATAGATGTGAATTAAAATCAAATGGGCTGCGACAAAGGATTCTTAAAAGTGGCAAGGGATGACAGATTTAATGTGATGCGCGTGGAATATTTGTCACTTCTAAAATAAACTAGAGCATATAGATGGGACCCTAAAAGAGAGATTAGGTAGGATTTGAATTATTAGGGTGATGGTTACGTATTAATTTCCTGTCCCGATTTCATTCATTTTGTCTATTAAAAGAGAGATTACTTGATGGTCACTTCTGGATATTGACTTTTATTTCTTCATTTTTAACCACTATTAGAAATAAAAGGTCAAAAAATTTTAGAAATTCAATTACATGCAACGGGCCTTCAAAGATGCTCATTGTCAATTGATGTAGGAATGAGATGCACTCCAATGGAATCTGATTTCGGTCAAAATCTTGATGATTCACCCAGCAGATCATGGGAATAAATAAACATTCCTCAGTAATGATGCCAATGAGCCATAAGCTCCACTATTTAAAAATTAAGACATAAGCTCGACTATTCAATTATTAGGCCCAAAACTTAGACCTGAATATAGTTCTCTGGGCTAGAAACAAAGCCCAGATCCGGCAATGTACATGGTCGGGCTATGACCAATGCTACACATAATGTACCATGCATGTCTTTTCGTAAATACATAATGTACCATGTTAATCTACTATGCAATAACATGAAAGACGAATTAGGATCCTCCTCTATAGGCTTGCTCAAATCGGAAGAACTTGAACTTTATTGAGGATTTCACCCATTGAAAATTCAAGCTGCTCAAAATAATTTCATTATGCTTTACATAGGACATCTCAAAATTTTATTTGAACAGTAAGCGACTCCGGTTTTAATAGGTGGGGGACAGAACAGGGTTTTCCCCAAGGCAGCAAGAGAGAATATAGGAAGGAAAGATTGGAAAAGGCGTATAATTTCCTAAAACAGGAGCCCAATAATATTGACCAAGTCCTTCCATGTCTTACCGCCTAATTCAAACTAAGAAAGAGATGAAAGGTCCCTGTCCTATTATTCCCAGAACCACCTTAACAAACCCCATCAATCTCTTTTGCAGTTACAGTTGCAAAACACCCGTTTTATTCTTATAAGAAGAACCAAAACACACCAACCTCTCTCTTTCTCATCCCCTTTCCTCATGTGGTGGGGAAAATCTCCTCGCAGAAGTCATTCCTTGACACACTCCCCTTTCAAAGACATCGAGGACATTTGCAAAGAAGAAGACCAAGAGGAAGAAGAACATCCACAAGCCTCAGCATCAGCATCAACAGCAGAAAAGGCCAAAACACCGCGAACCAAGAAAACCCCTTCGGTCTTCCATCGGGTTCGGATCGCCACTGCCGTTGTCCGCACCTTCAACTCACTCCAGACCCGCTCCAGCCCGCACCCCCGACCCGCCGGGGAGAAGCGGATCGTGATTGTAGGTGCATGAAAATTCACGGACCCGGAGATGGTGAATTCTGGACCCACTACAAATGTGGTATGATGCCTCAGAAAAGAACCTGAAAGGGGAAGAATGGAAAGAGCAATCAAAGACCCTGGCTGAGGGCAGCGCAAGGCTCTCCGATGCCTAAGTCAGTACAAGGACGTGACAGTAGGGTAGAGATTTTCAAATGTGAATTGTAAGTGTCTGAGTACGTACCTTTTGAGGAGACTAAGTCCTCTTTTATATAGTGATAGGGACTCACAGATCGATCGACGTGATTCCCTCAATCGGGGTAACTGTTTCAGTCGATCACGCCCCTTAAATGGTGATAACGGCTCAGTCAATACCTATCCCCCATTTATAGTCGTAACGTTGCCCATTCCCCTTAACGTTCGCCGCCTCATAAACCATACAGCCACCTCCCTCGGCCGTTACGCCATGTCTAGGCGACCGAGACCGAGGCGAGTACATCCGAGGTTAGATGCGTCCGAACTGAGGTAGGAGTGAGCTGAGGGAGATGCGTCAGCAATACAAGCAAGTCTACCGAACTGCTTTGGCATGAGATCTCCGCCGAACTGTGATGCTAGAGCCGAGATCAAGACGAGTTCGGTGCCGAAATGCCGCGTATTCCCCTTATTACTGACGAGTGGGCCCAATCTCGGTGTTCGAGAAATGCCCCCACACAACTGCCCCCTAGCTTTCGACCCTTGGGAGTTATCTTCCCGAGGTCGGGAGCTATAGAGAGATATCCGACTTCGAACGATTCGTCTTCTATGGGGCTTGTCTCTTGATCATGCTGTGCTGATATCATCTTGCCTTTTCCCTATGTCTTCGCGTCATCCCGAAATATCTTTATGACATTTAAACACCGGTGATACGATCGAGTAGGAAAACAAGACGATGATGCCACGTGTCATGGCTCAGATGGTGGCTCGTGTATAGAGAGATCCGTTTCCCGTGTTTAGCATGTAGAACGATGCTTCGTAAATGGGCGCGTATTTCCTGTGCTTGGGATAAGCAGCCTAAGCCTATAAATAGGGTCCTTCTTCTCCTGGTTGAATCACTCTTGAATTTTGACGTTTGGTATTTCAATTCAAGAAGACAGGGGCTTGGCCTCTATGGAGTTAACACTCGTCGGCAAGAAGAAAGGCCTTCGTCTTTACAAACCTGAAGCTTCATTTGGTGTAACAACAATGGCTGGCTCGAGCTTAATGGGAGGAACTTGCCCCCTAATGTGCTCTAACTGTGCTATCTCTCCTGAGGCTTTTGGCCAACTGCGCTATCTCTCCTGAGATAGACCTTGATCTTTTGATGATAGGAGATAAGACATCTATGTCAAGATGTCAGAAGATGGCGCAGGATTTATTCTGGGCAAGAGACCTCGAACGCCTCCGAATTGAACTCTGCCCGTATCGTGGAGCTGCTCTTCTGCGAAGAACACGCCTTTCAAGAGCAGGAAGATCATATCTGTAATTTTTGTGAAGTCGAGTAATCCATTTTATTAGATGTCATGTAACAAAAATGACTTAATAAAAAATCAAAGTTTGTCTGTGGTCCAATCTCTATCTCTGTGTGTTTGCTTTGCTTGATTATTCCTGTAGCAACAATCTCTTTTCTATATGCCTTTGAAGATAAAACCATTTTTTCTCAAATGGGAACTTTGCGGAACCATTATACCGAACTGCGGTTCCTGCCGAGCTGTAACTCCTGCCGAGTTGTAGCTCCTGCCGAGCTGCAACCTGCCGAGATGCAATCTACCGAACTTGAGATACCCTTGGATATCAAGTTTTGGACCCGACTTCGGATCAAATCGATGTCGCTTCATATCCATCCGATGTCGCTTCGCTATCTGCGATATTAAATGCCTCGCCCTGACTGGCGCGGGAAATAAGCTGACGGCACCACGTGTCGACTCTCCACGGGATGCGTAGTCTTTTCGAAGTGGCGCATATGGCGGCTAATCAATAATAGAAACCGCCTTTTTCGAATTCCAAAAGGGCGCTGTGTATATCGAAACGACACATGATGGGTTGCCTTTATTGGATGTACCTTCTTCTTACTATAAGTAGGGGAACTCCTCTTATCTTTTCTTCTTCTTTACTCTGCATTTTGCTGTGAAAGAGAAAGGCTTCTTCCGACGAGTTTTTTCATGGAAAAGGCTTTCGATCGATAAGGAGTACTGTAGGAATCGAGTCCCATCCTTGGCCTCTGTCTTTGTAAGTCTTCTTTTCTTTGCCTTGTTCTTTTTCTGCATCTAGGGTTCCATTCTCCCTCTGTTCTTCGCCTCTGCCCCCTCTTTCTCTTAGAAAAATGGGTGTCTACAGTCATTGGTTAGAATCCGAGGGAGCGTTAAGAGACCTTAGGATTAGGCATCAGATTTGTGACGACGTCTTCCTCAAGGTTCCCGACCCCAAATCCTATATCGATGGCAGCATCTACGATGGCTGGATGCCGTTCCCTTTAGTAGCCATAATAGAGGGCGGGGTTCGGTTTCCCCTTAAACCCTTGCTCAGGGACTGTCTCCGGGCTTGGCACCTCTGTCCATGTCAGTTGATGCCCAACGCCTTCAAAGTCATAATGGGCACTGCCGCGCTCAATGACATTTTAGAGATCAATTTAGGCGTTCATGATATTGAGGACGCCTATGAGCTGTGTAAGTCAAAAAATAGCTTTTACCTCCGAGTTAAGTCGCGCCGAACGGCATTCGTTCGTGCCCTAGAGGATTCGAACAAATATGCCGGGGACGACCGTCTGCTCGTCTCAGGTAACTGGGAGTTCGGTGATGACGAGCCGATGTCGCAGAGGTTCAACCGGATCCCGCGCCGTCTCGGCATACCACCAAGTAAATATAGCTTTTTTGTAAATTCGGTGTCGATTTTCGTTACATCTTGTTCTCTGTGGAGCCGAACTGATGTCCTTCTATGTTACAGGTGCGTGCGAGAGGAGAAAGGAGGCCAGACGAGTCGGTTGGGTGAAGAACGCGGCCTGGTTTCGGGCCGTTGAGACGTATCGAGGCCACGAAGAGAGGTCAGCCTTCGCCCTTTTAGACTACGAGCCGAGATACCGCTCTTACAAGAAGAGCCTCGCACACCGCGAAGATGCCGCAGCCGAGGTTGAGGGAACCAAAATCGAGGAGGTCGATCGGGAGCGGGCTGTAGACGATACTGAGGGCCGAGATTCACCAGGGGCTGAAGCATCCACTTCAGGTTCCGACCTCGGGGAGGGAAGCTCTTCAACGAGTAGCTCCGGAGAAGACGAGCCAATGGACAAAAACCGCCCGAAACCCCCAGTGAAGAATCTTCGGTCTGCAGCCTTTGGGGGTGCGACTCAAGGTGCTGCTGCTTCAACCTCCAGGGCTCCTTCTTCCGGACCTTCTTCTTCCAGGCCCCAATCTTCCATGCCTGGTACTGGTGTTCCTCCTTCTTCTTCTGCCCAAACCTCGGGGGTTGGTACCGACGAGGCTGCAATGGAAGAGGTACGCCGGCAAAAGAGGGTCAGAACTGAGGGTCAGTCTGCCCTAAATACTGTGCAAAGGGGAGTTGACCCAGGGGCGACGAGCCAACGGTCTTCTGTGGCGCCCTGGAGGCCGAGCTTGCTGCTTCAGCCAGGAAGACCGTTGACCGTGGAGGATCGACTTGGCGGTCATCCCTTATTGGCGGCTACGCTTGGCGATGCTTGTACTTTGCCCCGAGACATGGAGAAGCATGATGAGCTTGACGACGTCATGTTGCTAGTGACGCAAATGGAGTCTGCTCTGAGCGTAAGTTTAATCTCTTTCGTTTTTCTTCTGTGCTTGACTTCGGTAGCAATTGTCTAAAAGTTTATTCTCTTTGCAGATCGTGCAAAAATGTCATCTCTCTGTGCGAAGGGTCCAGCGAGCCAGGAAAATCCAGGCCAACGCTGAGGCCAAGGTTGACGAGTACAAGAAGTCTTTGGAGGCCAACAGAGACAAAATCAGAGAGTATGAAGAAACGTCTCGTACCATTCTATCCGAGCTTGACAAGGCAAAGACCGAGATTCAAGCAGGAAAGTTGAGGGAGGCTGAGCTCCAAAAGAAAATCGCCGAGCTAGAGCAGGAAAAGGCCGAGACCGAGTCCAGAATCCGGGCCGACGTCAACAGTGCATATCTTGAAGGATTCCAGGAAGCTGAGGCCGAATACGCGGCCCAAGTGACCGGCGTCAGGGATGATTCATGGGAGATGGGCTGGAAGGCCGCCCTTGAAAAAGCTGGAATCCAAAGCGATCATCCGGCTTTCTTGAATCCTGACAAGTTTCCAAGCTCGGTACCTGCGAACGTCCTGCCTCCTACTCCCGAGGTTCCTCCCGTTGCGGTCGAGGAACCAATCGTCGAGCCCCTTCATGCTGAGAACGAGGTCATCCAGATAGAAGGCGATGGACCTGTTGCCCCCGCTCCCTGAGTATCTTTATGTATTTGGCAGTTTCTTCTGTTCTCTCTTTTGGTTTGTTTTTGTGGGAGCATATGTCCCTTTGGTTTGCGAGTCACACTCGCTTGATGTAAGAACCCTTTTTAATGAAATCCAACATTAAGGCAAGTTGTCTTTACGTCTTTCTTAGACCTTAATGTCTTCAGACACTATTTTCGCCGAAATATATATCTTCACCGAATTAGCACACGTAGTAATTTTAGCCAATGAACCAAGAACCCAAGAGAGGCAATTCGGTAGAGATCCTGTCCGAACTCCGCGCTGCTTTTGCTTGTCTCAGCGCGAATTCGGACTCTTTTGTGGGACATGTCTAGCCGGTTCATTCCGGCAGTATAGTCCGTCTCTGCCAGTGATCTGGTATAAATGCCGAGATCGTTTGTGGCCAGAGTTTTGTTCGACATGACCAAATGGTTCTTCACCAATGGTGTAGGCATTACCTTGCCAGTGATCTGGTATATGTACCGAGATCTTCTGTGGCAAAGGTCCGAAATTCTGCGCGTGATCTGGTAGGCATACCGAGATCTTCTGCGGCAGAATCGTGGCACCGAAATGACGGCTATTGTGCCGAACTGTAGGAGATTTTGCCGAGCTCTGTGACTCGTAAAGAATCGAAATGTCAAGGAACGAAAGAATAGCTTTATTGATGCCTGAAAATTCGATTACAGGTCAAAAATAGAATTTTTTGAGGTGAGCGGCATTCCATGGTCGTGGTAACTGTTTACCATCCATGTCCTCCAATCTGTAAGCTGATTGACCCGCTGCAGAGACCACTTTGAACGGTCCGAGCCATGTTGGTGCAAGTTTGCCCTCGTTTGGATCTTTGTCTGCTGGCAGCGCCTTTTTCAACACCAGTTCCCCAATGGAGAACTTTCTTTCCCGGACTTTTTGATTATAGCCTCTAGCCAATTGCTGCTGGTAGGCCGCTAAGCGAACGGCTGCAGCTTCTCGTCGCTCTTCGGCCAAATCAAGCTCTCGTCCAAGATTAGTATCGTTCTGGCCTAGGTCGAAGAGTTCCGACCTCAATGTCGGAAGTCCGATCTCAAGAGGTATCACTGCTTCGGTACCATAGGCCAAAGAGAAAGGCGTCGCCGAAGTAGAGCGCCTTGGAGTAGTCCGATCTCTTGCTTTTTTGTTGCTGAGCTTACACATGTAGAGGACCCCGCCATGTTGCTGCCTGCGGGCCCGACCTCTCCCCCGGGCGCCCAGGCATCACTGGGCGCCCAGAGCTCTGAAGTGGGCGCCCAGACACCTCTGGGCGCCCAGACTAAAGTAGGCGCCCAGAGCTCCTCTCTCGGCGCCCAGACCTCTTCTGGCGCCCAATCCTCTCTTGGCGCCCCGACACCTTCGGAGAATTCTGCTCCCGACGCCCAGGCAACCTCTGATTCTTCGCCTGGCGACCAGATGCCCACCAAGACATCAGACTTTTCTTCTATGCCTCAGTGGAAGCTGTATGTTGATGGCTCCGCAACAAGTGAAGGAGGTGGCGCAGGACTCCTTCTCAGCAGCCCAGATGGTACACCCATCAAATATGCGGTAAAATTCCACTTCAATGCCTCGAACAATGAAGCCGAATATGAGGCCCTCCTCTCTGGCCTGAGGTTGGCGATTGAGATGGACGCCCACTACCTCGTCGCCCATAGCGATTCACAATTGATAGTGAATCAAGTCAATGGGCAGTTCGAAGCAAAGGAGGCAAGGATGCAGGAATATCTTGCCATGGCAAAGAGACTAATCCAGCAGTTCAAGCACTTCAAGATTTGTCACATCCCAAGAGGGGATAACATGGCAGCCGACGCACTCGCCAGGCTCGCCTCATCCTTAGAGGCCTCATATGCGGAACCAACTTTCATGGGGCACCAGTTCGAGCCAAGTAAGTTAGATACGGACACCACCAGCATCAACTGCACCACGGCCGAATTGAACTGGATGACCCCCATCAAGGCGTACCTCCAAGAAGAAACAGTACCAGATGATCCCCTGGAAGCCAAGAAACTCAGGATGAGAGCTTCTAAGTTCACCATCCTATAAGACGTACTCTACAAAAAGGGTTACAACCTACCGTTGCTGCGCTGCCTTTCCCCAGAAGAAGCTGACTGCGCCCTCAGAGAGATTCATGAAGGGATTTGTGGAAATCACTCTGGAGGATGCTGCCTCGCCCATAAAGCGCTTAGGCAAGGGTACTTTTGGCCAAGCATGGTAAAAGACGCCAAAGAATTCACCAAGAGGTGTGACAAATGCCAGCGCTTCGCCACTGTGTCAAGGCAGCCACCAGAGGAGCTGACTACCATCCTCAGCCCATGGCCTTTCTCCAAGTGGGGCATTGACATCTTGGGCCCCCTGCCTTTGAGTAGAGGCCAGTGCAAATTCATAGTCGTCGCCATAGACTATTTCACAAAATGGACGGAGGCAAAACCCCTAGCAAAGATAACAGACTCCAAGGTGAAGGATTTCGTCTGGAAAACCTGGTCTGTCGCTTTGGGATACCTCACGTCATTGTCAATGACAATGGCAAGCAGTTCGACAACAGGCTCTTCAATTCCTTCTGCGCCGACCTTCAAATAAAGCAGCCTCACTCTAGCCCGGCACACCCCCAGGCAAATGGGCAGGCAGAGGTGATGGTGAGAACAGTCCTGCGCAACCTTAAAACAAGGCTCGAAAGAGCAAAAGGTCTGTGGGTCGACGATCTTCCGGGGGTATGATGGGCCTATCGAACCACACCACGGACTCCTACCGGGGAAACCCCTTTCTCTCTTGCTTTTGGGACTGAGGCGGTCATTCCTGTCGAAATAGGGGTACATTCCCTAAGGGTCCGCCACTAGGACCCTACCACCAATGAGGAAGGACTCCGCCTCAACCTCGATTTGCTAGAGGAGGCAAGAGAAATGTCTGTGGTCCGTAATGCAGAGTACAAACGACGCATGGCCAAGTACTACAATTCGAGGGTGAAGCCTCGTTCCTTCCAACCAGGAGACCTAGTCCTCAAAAAGGTAATTCTTGCCATAAAGGACTCTCGTGAAGGAAAGTTGGGACCAAATTGGGAAGGTCCGTATCTCATAATAGAAGTGGTGAGACCGGGCACCTACAAAATCCAGAACTCTGAAGGAAAGGTCTTACCTCATCCATGGAATGCAGAGCACTTGAAGAGGTACTACCAATGGAGATTTTGAACGGGGTGAATTAGGGTTTTGTTTGGGGACTTGATTTTGCACTTTTTATTGTTCAAAGCAAAGCAATGGATGGATAAATAAAATTATATTACTTTCATTACAAAAAGTTGCATAAATCAGGCTTATAAACAAAAGCAAAAGTCCCTATACTCTAATCACTCTCATCCCCCTCCTCATCATCCTCCTCTGCATCGTCCTCAGCATCACCAGAGCTGCTGCCACCATCATCAGGCGCCTCCATCGGCACAAAGCCTGATATGTCAATGTCTGGAAAGGCAGCCGAAATCTTCTCTCGAAGCTCCTCGTAGCCATCGATAAAGGCATCTGCAAGGCCAATCTGTAGGTCCCTCTCAGCTTGAGAAGCTCTCTCGTACGTTGCCTTCATCTCTGCCTCCACAACAACTTCTTCGAGCCTCGCCTTCTCAAGGGTCCGAGCAAGCTCAGCCTCACTGAGCGAAGCCCTCTCACGGGCCTTCATAAGCTCAGCCTCACTGAGCAAAGCCCTCTCGCGGGCCTTCGTAAGCTCAGCCTCATTGAGCGAAGCCTTCTTGCAGGTCTTTGAAAGTTCAACGTCTGCCTCGGCCGCCCTCTTATTGGCTGCTGAAAGTCCGATCTCAAGCTCGCTCACCCTTTCACGGGCCGCAGCAAGATCAATCCCCGAAGCCCTACCAGCGGCTTCCAAAGCAGTAATCTTCTCTTGAGCAGCGCAGAGCTCTAGCAGCACAGCCTCCTTCTCCCGTCTCATCTGACCATAAGATTGGGCTCTCGACAGCAAACAGATGGATGCAGTGGAGACCTGAAGAGATAAGGGACGAGAAATGAGACGGTTAAAAAGAAATAAAGGGATAACGGTCTGGAGAAAAAGGAATAAAGAATAGTGAACCTTTACTTGAGCCAGACCCTCAACAAATGAGTCAATAACCCCCTCGGTGCCCAAGGCATTAACCCGAGAAACCTCATGCAGCAGCACATATCTCCCTAGCCTTTCCCGCATCTCCCGCGAATGACCCAGCATGGAACCAGTCCTAGCCGATACCCCTGTAGAAATGCCCGGTTGTGGAGGACACAGTTGAGGGGCAGGAAGTGTAGCTGAAGAGGAAGACTGCGGGAAAGCAGTCTTAGCGGAAAAGATCCCTGCCTGAGGAGACACCATGGGTGAAGCCACTCGAGGAGGAGGCACCCGGGGCTCGACATGAGTCGCTGGCGGAGAGGTTCTTGGAGAGGCGTCGTTCGTCCTCGCCGCCTTGGGGGAAGGGGTACCCCTATCCGAGAAGCGGGTCGAAAAGCGGGCTCCAATCATCTCTCTGCTTATCTCTATGCCTATTAAAGAGAAGTGTTAGCGAATGGTACATGGATACAACATATCAGGTAAAGTTTAAGATTATTGCCAAAGCAGGAGTAGCTTACTTTTTCTTTTGGATGACAGTCCAGAGGGGGACCCGCCTGTCCTATCCGAAGAAGAGCCCGGAGGAGGTCCACTGACCTTACCACTTTCTTTGGGAATAAGAACTCCCAAGTCTTTCTCAGGGTGATCCCTCACCGCTTGCAGCTTCGACTCTTGATCTTTGGAAAGTATAGCAGGATCTGCAAAAAGACAGTGAAAAAAATATATATATATATATATATATAAAGGTACGGAGAAAAGGACAGTAGAGAACGTACCAAGTCTCTTGGCGTCAATCCATCGTGTGGGCACCAAAGCCCGATCTGCCTGAGAGGCCCACTCGCCACCTATGAAGAAGAAACGAGATTTCCAATTATGGCAATTGGAACGCAATCCCGTAATTAGTTTGCCACCCTTAGGGGTAAAATAGTACCACCCTCGGTTAGGGGAAGGAGACTCTATCAAACTATATGCAGCATGAAATTCCACTGGCAAGGCGTCTTCATGATGTACTTCCCTCCACAGTGCAAGGAAACCGAGTAAAGCCCTCCATCCATTGGGCGCCAACCGCCCCGGGGTAAGTGAATAGTAGTGTAAAATCCGGCAGACAGGGGAAGACATGGGAAATCTTAACCCGGCGTCAAGCATCCCCTCGTATATCACCATTTCACCATAGGAGTCAGTGCAAGCAATCTCATCATCTTCAGTTCGACGACACAGCACCGTGGGAGGAATAGAAGCAGTAATCTTTAAAAGATCATTGTCAGTCTTGATTGTACTGAAGACGGTGCTCACTTTAGATCCATTGTCTTCGATGACAACTTTTCCTCGGTGACGACGAGCACGCAAGGTGGGAGAATTCTTTTCTACTTCTCTAGCCTCATGTTGATCCTTGCCCCTGTCTGCGGTGCCCAGCGGGCACGGCGCCTTAACCTTGTTCTCCACGACTGCGGAGACGGTGA
This sequence comes from Umbellularia californica, assembly GCA_028538565.1. Taxonomy (NCBI): domain Eukaryota; kingdom Viridiplantae; phylum Streptophyta; class Magnoliopsida; order Laurales; family Lauraceae; genus Umbellularia; species Umbellularia californica. The sequence continues at coordinate 31,708,961 of JAPQWN010000005.1, read as the reverse complement.
CCGATGCCGCGCAACCCGGACGAGAACCAGATGCCGCCGCCAGCAAGACCCTGATGTCCCCTGCGTCGCCGCCCGCCAGAGAGCCCTGGGCGCCCGGCGCCCCGCCGCTCTGGACGCCGGCGCCCTGCCGGCCACAGGCGCTGCCGCCCTGTCGCCATCCACACCCACAGGCGCGGGCGCTGCCGCTCGGTCGCCTCCCACGCCCACGGGCGCCGCCGCCCTAGGCGCTGCCACCCGGTCGCCGTCCGCGCCAATGGGCGCTGCCGCTCGGTCGCCTCCCTCGCCCACGGGGCCGCCGCCCTAAGCGCTGCCACTCGGTCGCCGTCTGCGCCAACGGGAGCCGCCGCCCTAGGCTCTGCCGCCATGTCGCCATCGACACCCAAGGGCGCCGCTGCTGTCACCGGTGCTGCTCTCTCTCCACCCGCCTTGCTGCCAATCTCTTCCTTCTCCATTGCAGCTTCTGGGTATCTTGAATGAGTTTTGGGGTTTCAAACTTGAAATGAAGTGTATGAGTTTTGGAGTTTAAAAAGGAAGAAGATGGGCTGTTTTTATAGTTTCGGGGTTCAAGGTGAGTCCCCATCTGAAAGGACTCTTCCGAAACAAATCTGAGTATAAGGAGAAGGGACAATTGCAGTGAACTCTCAGATGGAGAAGATATCTGGGTATTTGAAATGTCCCTCGTTCGAAAACTTCTTTGAGCGCGGGACATTGAGGGGCAAATGATGGGTCAAGCTTATTAAAGATCCGTTTTGAGTTCGGATCCACCATAATGACCGCCACGTTACAGCAACCCACGTCTCTTCGGAAAGAGTCAGTCCACGTCCCAGATTTACCCGGTCGTTCGGATAACTGCCTCGCCAATCGAAGACACCTGCCACATCAGTTTGGCGGACACCTCGAACGCTCCTCGTCAACCGTGCTGAGAAGTCTCCCCATCTGTTAGGGGACGCTTATAAATACGAAAGCCCCTCGGTACTTGAGAGGCAAGCAATTATTATTTCCAAGCAAGATCTCTCTTCTACACTCTCTCCAAAGCTTGTAATCTCTGAAATACTTGGGAATTAATACATCCGGCGATCTCAGCCTTTCCGAAAGTGGACGTAGGTCACTGACCGAACCACTATAAATCTCTCTCTCATCTCAATTACTGCATTAATTATCTATTACTTGACCGGTGGTGTGCAAATCCATTTTTGTGCATCATCAAACTCAAACAGGTGCTGGATGGGTTCCCAACGGCCAAGCCAGGAGTCTGCGACGGGTGCGGTGGGCTGCGGTTCGTCTTGTGTGGCAACTGCAATGGTAGCCGCAAGTACTGTTCAGAGAAGGGAGGATTTAGAATCTGCTTCCTTTGCAATGAGAATGGCCTCGTTAGATGCCCAGCATGTTGTTGATGAAATGCTTATGATGAGAGAAAGATCATGGAAGACAAAGGTGAATTTGGTTTAATTGGTTCCCTCTTTTTTGTCTATTCTCTTCTGTTTTCTCTCTCTCTCTCTCTCTCTCTCTCTCTCTCTCTCTCCATTCATGTTGTATTGTTTTTCCATTAGAGTGGAATGAAGATAGAATAGATTGTATTTTACGTGAAAGATTTACATTAATTAACAAAGGCAGCTTTAATTTTTGGTTTTCTCTTTCTTGTATGTTTTCTTTTGATTAGTTGGGACTAAAGAAAGCCCACACAAGTGGAAAGAGAAAGCCCCCGCTATAGAAAGAGAGCTCCTATAAATGGGATGAGATGCATTCCCAAGGATCAATCGGTGACAAGTGGGATTACCAACCAACTAAGGACCCCCTTGTTGTCTATCTCGATTCATATTTTAATGTATAGTGAAGTGTTGTAGTCCTATTAAATGTTATTTGGTGGTGACACCAAAGGGTGGGAAAATCTAAAATAACCTGCTAACTCAACTTGTATCCGGTGTGCATTTGAGCTGCGTCTATACAGGTCATCTTGGGTAAACCTAAATAGGAACCGAGAAAAATGGGTGGGGTTAGGGTTGACCCCTATGACCCATTTAAATGTATTGGGTAAGGGTTGACCTGTATATCTAAACTAATTTCAAGGTTCTTTTGTCGTATGAGTCGTTCTAAAATCAATTTTCTCAATTTCATGACCGAAACTTAAATAATGTCATGGGAGTCATTTGATTTTGGTCATCATTTTTTGCCCTAGATCCTATAATATCATGAGAACCGTGTATGTCACACAGAAACTAATAAATCTCATGATATAATGAGACTGTCCCTTGGTGTCTTGACTTTATGCATCATCTTATGAAAATAAAATCCAAATTATAGAACTTGAGAAATGGTGGTCAAATGTGTATTTACTTTTAACAAAATGTCTGTTTTTGTATTCTGTGAAAAAACTAAAATTTTTTTCTTGCTAGCTACAAAAAATGTATGATATCAAAATTCAAAGATTCCATGATATCATGCGATACCATGGGATATGGTGCAAAAAAGTTTTAAAAGAATGTTGACTAGTTTCAAGCGACTCTATTTATATTATTTGAATTTCAGTCATGAAATTAGGAAAATCAGATTTAAGGATGCCTAATATGTCAAAATCCTGTAATTTAATGGTTTGTTGTTTAATATTTTAATACTTTGGGCCTTTCTTTTTTCTACAGCCAAACTCAAATATTACGTAAATATCTTAAATGGATTGGGCTCGGGCCAAACTTCTACCAGTTGAGTTGAGTTGTGTCGAGTAAAATGCCTTGACCCTCGTGGGGTGTTGGTCATGCTGGTCTACTCAGGTCGACCCCCATTGGGTGTAGTTACAGTTATCCCATTTTAAAGACATGGTCATATAAGGGTTTGCCAAAATCTTGGCCACGGTATAAACTAGAAGAATGTTCTTGGTTTCTTCACATTGGCCAAACTCCGTCAGGGTTACCAAGAATAATTGTGTTTCAAATCTCCGACTTTTGGGAGAACTAGTTGCAGGGCCGGCTCGAGACAATTCGAAGCCTAAAGCGACAATCCTAAATGAGGCATTTTCTATGTTTTAATATTATTATAAATATTTTTTAAAATTTATTTTTCTTGTTTTTTTGTGATGTAAAAATTATTAATTAAGTTTTTATATTCAAAGTTTGGCTAACCTATCTTAAGTCTACCTCCAAAGCCCACATGAAAGTTCTCGGCCCATCCCCAAAACTCACATGGAATCCACCAATGCGCCCCCCGCCCCCCCCCCCCCCCCCCCCCCCCCCCCCCGCAAATTCTTCAGAGGTTTGCCTCATATGCACTGTGGGCAAGTGAATAAATTCCGGCCGGGGCCTATTGTTTATCTTAGATTTTAAGATCTATTATTAGGGCTGAAATCCCAAGCTATGGATCTATTACAACCACATCATGGATCAAATCTGAATGGGCCGTTATTGACATAGGATACACAAAAATAATGAGAAAGGCTCGTAAAGCAAGTTCATGACTGAATTAATAAAATCAATTGGACTCGTAGCAATAGAAATATAAGGCCATAAATGACACTTTAAGTGTCGCGACCCCGGACCGGGTTTGGGGACCAATCCGAGATCGGAACTAATGTGAAGCAATAGAGATATGTTTAATGCTAGACGTACACGGGTAGATAAACACCACCGCTACAAGAAACTGCACTTTCAGCGACGAATTTTTTCATCGCCAAAAGTCAGAAAAACGTCGGTAAAAGTATTTACCGACGAAATTACTTTCGTCGGCCAGACAACGCAAAGAAAAGGTCAGTGAAAAGTTTCACCGACGAATCATTTTTCCATCGGCAAAAGGTTCGACTTTTACCGACGATTTTTTGAACTTTACCGACGTTTTAAATAAGTCGGAAATATTATTTTAGTTTTCTAAAAATTTAGTAAATACTTTTACCGACGTTTATTTTCGTCGGGAAAATAAACAAATAAAATAAATAAAACATTTCTGTACTTTTACCGACGAAAGAAAACGTCGGTAAAAAAAAAGGAAAAATAAACTAAAACAAAATGACTTTTACCGACGTTCAGTTTCATCGGTAAAATAAAAAGGCAGAATTAAAGAAAAAGAAAACTAATTTTACCGACGTTTATTTTCGTCGGTAAAATAAAAAAGAAAAATAAAACTAATTTGATCTACGTTTATTTTCGTCGATAAAATAAAACAACATTTACCGAAGTATATTTTCGTCGCTGAAATAAATAAACAAAATTTTAAAAAAATAAAACTACTTTTACCGACGTTTATTTTCGTCGGTAAAAGAAATAAAAAAAATAAAACCACTTTTACAGACGAAAATAAAACGTCGGTAAAAGTGATTTTTTTTTTTAAATATAATATTCGTTTTTTTTATATAATTTTCCTATAAAGTTGTTTATACACCTGTATTAGAAGTAAACCTGTTCATTTACCTATATGTAATATGAAAAATACATTAAAACAAAAGTTGCTAAATTACCCAACAACCATCGCCATTTTTCATCTAATCATTCATCTCATTAACCAAATATTATAATTAACAATAATACAAACCATATAAATAACCAATATATACATATACAAATAAACAAAAAGAAATAAAACACCCCCAAAAGTCTGCATCCGACCGCAAATCGTCATCAATCTGCAATGAAAAAAACAACATTAGAATCTTTTCAACGAATTAAATTATAAATGAAAGATAAACATGTATATATATATATAAACACATTTTCCTAAGTTTTTCGGCGGCCTATTTTCCCGTCTAAGTGTTGAGAATCGGGTGGTTTTTGTGTCTAATTCGATAACCAAAAGTCCGATTCACTAACCGTAAATTCCAACAAGTTACTTTGGCCTTGAACAAGGGTACCCGTGCTAGTTTCTGAGCTGTCCGATGGCCGATTCCCGTTTTCAACCTCCCACAGCCTATTTTCAAGACTTAGTGTTAAGAATCCAACGTTTTTAGGTCTAATTCGTTAACCGAGAGTCCGATTTACGAGCCGCCAGTTCCTGCAAGTTAATTTCGACTCGAGCGAGGTGCTTGTCTCGGTTCCCGATTTTTTCAGAGGCCGTTTCCCATTCCGGACCCCCGGCGGGCCATTTTCGAGTCTAAGTATTAGGAAAATCCAATGTTTTCGCCTCTAAAACTCCAACAGGGAGTCTTATCTGCGAACCGTCAGTTGCTACAAGTTACTCTACCCTCGAGCGAGGCGCTCGTGCCGGTTTCCGATTTTTCCATAGGCCGGCTCCCATTCCGGACCACCGACGGGCCGTTTTCGAGAATAAGTGTTAGAAAATCATCGATTTTCGCTTCTAATTCTCTAACCGTGAGTCCTATCAGCGAACCATCAGTTCCTACAAGTCACACTACCCTCCAGTGAGGTGCTCGTCTCGGTTCCCGATTTTTCCAGGGGCCGGTTCCCATTCCGGACCCCTGGCGGGCCGTTTTCGAGCCTAAGTGTTGGAAAATCCGATGTTTACGCCTCTAATTCTCTAACCGGGAGTCATATCTGCAAACCGTCAGTTCCTACAAGTCACTCTACCCTTGAGCGAGGTGCTCGTGCTGGATCCCGATTTTTCCGGGAGCCTTTTCCAGTTCCGGACCCCCAGTGGGCCGTTTTCGAGCCTAAGTGTTGGAAAATCCGATGTTTTCGCCTCTAAAACTCTAACCGGGAGTTTTATCTGCGAACCATCAGTTCCTACAAGTCACTCTACCCTCGAGCGAGGTGCTCGTGCCAGTTTCCGATAACTTCGGGGGCCGGTTCCGGTTCCGGACCCCCGCCGGGCCCTTTTTGAGCCTAGGTGTTAGAAAATCGTCGATTTTCGCTTTTAATTCTCTAACCGGGAGTCCTATCAATGAATCGTCAGTTCCAATAAGTCACTCTACCCTCCAGCGAGGTAGTCATGCCGATTCCCAATTTTTCCGGGGGCCGGTTCCCATTCCGGACCCCCGGCGGGCCATTTTCGAGCCTAAGTGTTGGAAAATCCGATCTTTACGCCTTTAATTCTGTAACCGGGAGTCATATCTTCAAACCGTCAATTCCTACAAGTCACTCTACCCTCGAGCGAGGTGCTCGTGCCTGTTTCTGATTTTTCAGGCGGCCGTTTCCCGTTCCGGACCCCCAGCGGGCCGTTTTCGAGCCTAAGTGTTGGAAATCTGATGTTTTCACCTCTAAAACTGTAATCGGGAGTCCTATCTGCGGACCATCAGTTCCTACAAGTCACTCTACCCACGAGCGAGGTGTTCGTGCCAGTTCCCGATTTTTCCGAGGGCCCTTTCCCATTCCGGACTCCCGGCGGGCCGTTTTCGAGCCTAAGTGTTGGAAAATCAGATGTTTTCGCCTCTAAAACTCTAACCGGGAGTCCAATCTGCGAACGGTCAGTTCCTACAAGTCATTCAACCCTCGATCGAGGTTCTCATCTCGGTTTTTGATTTTTCCGGGGGCCGGTTCCCTTTCCGGACCCCCGGCAGGCCGTTTTTGAGCCTAAGTACTAGGAAAATCCGATGTTTTCGCCTCTAAAACTCTAATCGGGAGTCCTATCTGCGAACTGTCAGTTCGTACAAGTCACTCTACCCTCGAGCGAGGCGCTTGTTCCGGTTTTCGATTTTTCCGGGGGCCGGTTCCAGTTCCGGACCCCCGGCGGGCCGTTTTCGAGCCTAAGTGTTAGAAAATCGTCGATTTTCGCTTCTAATTCTCTAACCGTGAGTCCTTTTAGCGAACCGTCAGTTCCTACAAATCACTCTACCCTCCAGCGAGGTGCTCGTCCCGGTTCCCGATTTTTCCGGGGGACGGTTCCCATTCCGGACCCCCGGCGGGCCGTTTTCGAGCCTAAGTGTGGGAAAATCCGATGTTTACTCCTCTAATTCTCTAACCGGGAGTCATATCTGCGAACCGTCAGTTCCTACAAGTCACTCTACTCTCGAACGAGGTGCTCGTGCCGGTTCCCGATTTTTTCGGAAGCCTATTCCAGTTCCGGACCCCCGGCGGGCCGTTTTCGAGCCTAAGTGTTGGAAAATCCGATGTTTTCGCCTCTAAAACTCTAACCGGGAGTCCTATCTGCGAGCCGTCGGTTCCTACAAGTCACTCTACCCTTGAGTGAGGTGCTCGTGCCTGTTTCCGATTTTTCCAAGGGCCGGTTCCCTTTCCAGACCCCGGCGGGCCGTTTTCGAGCCTAAGTGTTAGAAAATCGTCGATTTTCGGTTCTAATTCTCTAACCGGGAGTCCTATCAGCGAACCATCAGTTCCAAAAGTTCACACTACCCTCCAGCGAGGTTCTCATGCCGGTTCCCAATTTTCCCGGGGGCCGATTCCCATCCCGACCCCCGGTGGGCCGTTTTCGAGCCTATGTGTTGGAAAATCCGATGTTTACGCCTCTAATTCTGTAACCGGGAGTCATATCTGCAAACCGTCAGTTCCTACAAGTCACTCTACCCTCGAACGAGGTGCTCATGCCGGTTCCCAATATTTCTGGGGGCCGTTTCCCTTTCCGGACCCCCGGCGGGCCGTTTTCGAGCCTAAGTGTTTGAAAATCCGATGTTTTTGCCTCTAAAACTCTAACCGGGAGTCCTATCTGCGAACCGTCAGTTCCTACAAGTCACTCTACCCATGAACGAGGTACCCGTGCCAGTTCCTGATTTTTCCGAGGGCCGTTTCCCGTTCCTGACCCCCGGCGGGCCGTTTTCGAGCCTAAGTGTTAGAAAATACGATGTTTTCGCCTCTAAAACTCTAACCGGGAGTCCTATCTGCGAACCGTCAATTCCTACAAGTCTCTCTACCCTCGAACGAGGTGCTCGTGCAGGTTTTTGATTTTTTCGGGAGCCAGTTCCCGTTCCGGACCCCCGGGGGGTTGTTTTCGAGCCTAAGTGTTGGAAAATCTGATGTTTTCGCCTCTAAAACTCTAACCGGGAGTCCTATCTGTGAACCATCAGTTCCTACAAGTCACTCTACCCTCGAGCGAGGCGCTCGTGCTGGTTTCCGATTTTTCAGGGGGCCGGTTCCCGTTCCGGACCCCCGGCGGGCCGTTTTCGAGCCTAAGTGTTAGAAAATCATCGATTTTCGCTTCTAATTCTCTAACCGAGAGTCCTATCAGCGAACCATCAGTTCCAACAAGTCACACTACCCTCCAGTGAGGTTCTCGTGCCGGTTCCAAATTTTTTCGGGGGCCGGTTCCCATTCCGCCCCCCCGGCGGGCCGTTTTCGAGCCTAAGTGTTGGAAAATCAGATGTTTATGCCTCTAATTCTGTAACTGGGAATCATATCTGCAAACTGTCAGTTCCTACAAGTCACTCTACCCTCGAGCGAGGTGTTCATGCCGGTTCCCAATTTTTCCGGGGGCCGTTTCCCTTTCTGGACTCCCGGCGGGACGTTTTCGAGCCTAAGTGTTGGAAAATCCGATGTTTACGCCTCTAATTCTCTAACCGGGAGTCATATCTGTGAACCGCCAATTCCTACAAGTCACTCTAACCTTGAGTGAAGTGCTCGTGCCGGTTTCCAATTTTTTCGGGGGCCAGTTCCCGTTCTGGACCCCCAGCGGACCGTTTTCATGCCTAAGTGTTAGAAAATCGTCGATTTTTGCTTCTAATTCTCTAACCGGGAGTCCTATCTGCGAACCGTCATATCCAACAAATCACTTTACCCTCGAGCGAGGTGTTCATGCCAGTTTCTGATTTTTCCGGGGGCCGGTTCCCATTCCGGACCCCCGGCGGACCGTTTTCGAGCCTAAGTATTAGGAAAATCCGATGTTTTTGCCTCTAAAACTCTAACCGGGAGTCCTATCAGCGAACCGTCAGTTCCTACAAGTCACTCTACCCTCGAGCGAGGTGCTCGTACCGGTTTTCGATTTTTCCGGGGGCCGGTTCCCGTTCCGGACCCCCGGCGGGCTGTTTTCGAGCCTAAGTGTTAGAAAATCATCGATTTTCGCTTCTAATTCTCTAACCGTGTGTCCTATCAGTGAACGGTCAGTTCGTACAAGACACTCTACCCTCCAGTGAGGTGCTCGTCCCGGTTCCCAATTTTTCCGTGGGCCGGTTCCCTTTCCGGCCCTCTGGCGGGCCGTTTTCGAGCCTGAGTGTTGGAAAATCCGATGTTTACGCTTCTAATTCTCTAACCAGGAGTTCTATCTGCGAACCGTCAGTTCCTAAGTGTCACTCTAACCTCGAGCGAGGTGCCCATGCCGGTTCCCGATTTTTTCGAGGGCCGTTTCCCGTTCCGGACCCCCAGCGGGCCGTTTTCGAGCCTAAGTGTTGGAAAATCCGATGTTTACGCCGCTAATTCTCTAACCAGGAGTCATATCTGCGAACCGTCAGTTCCTACAAGTTACTCTAACCTCGAGCGAGGTGCTCGTGCCATTTCCCGATTTTTCCGAGGGCCGTTTCCCGTTCTGGACCCCCGACGGGCCGTTTTCGAGCCTAAGTGTTGGAAAATCCAATGTTTTCGCCTCTAAAATTCTAACCGGGAGTCCTATCTGCGAACCGTCAGTTCCTTCACGTCACTCTACCCACGAGCAAGGTGCTCGTGCCGGTTCCCGATTTTTCCGATGGCCGTTTCCCATTCCGGACCCCCGGCGGGCCGTTTTCGAGCCTAAGTGACAGTTGGTTTTACATCAAGAGCATGCCCTTCCAAAAATTTTACATCAGAACTAGCTATCTCACAAGTGACAGTTGGTGAGCTTGGAGCTATATCCATTGGTTCAGGTCCTATTAAGCAGATAAAATATGAACCCCTTTGGTAATGGATCACAATTGTTTTTTGGGTTCTCTAATCCATTAGTTTTTTGGTTTCTCTCAGGTGGGACTCATCCTTGAGTATTCACACAGTCAATCTGCAACACTAGATGACTAATGCATGAGTCTAGTCCTAGGAAAATTAAATATGCATATGGTATCAAATTGTGACATGATCAAGGCAAACAAGCAAGACCTACATCTGTAAATGATTCAATTGTATATGATAACCTGTGTGCACTAACACATTTAAATCTTGTTGATCATCCATACTTCATGCAACAGTGCAGTCCAAATTACCAAGAAAATGAGGATGATTATTGTTATATATTCAAAACCAAAAATAAAAAGGGTTGTCTACTTGCCCTTAAGAGCATCCATCATGATCTCCAGTAGCTGTGCTATCACCAGCAGAAGTGGTCCCTCCCATGATGTCGAAATAGGTGGTCGGATCTATCCCTGCCACAGCTGCCAACTGTTGAACAAGGGCCTCAAGTGTAGCATGCTTCCTGTCCTGCTCAGCCTGCCTCCTGTCCTGCTCAGCCTGCCTCTTAGCTTGCTCAGCTAGCTGCTCCCGCAGGGCGATCACCTCAGAATCCGGTGCCCGAGACTGTGTGGAACATGCAGAGGTCCTAGTGTATATCCCATACCCTTTTAAATATCCCGACCTCTTTCCAAGCACATCAACAACAATCTGTTCCTCAGTCATCGGAGCTGTGACAGAGGGCTGCGACTGCTCCTCAGTCCGCTACACCAAGGCCTCTTTCCATTTAAATCAATAAGGGATTTAGAATGCTTTTATGGCATTATTGATCATAATTGAATTAATAGCATACGTACATGTCTCTGCGAGCCACCTCATTTACCCACTCATTACTTTTTTCTCTATAGTGGGTGTCGCAGAAGAACTGAGTAATAGGCGGTGCTTGACCGGCATTCTGTGCCATCTGTCATTTGAAATGGCTTTGTATTAGATATGAACCCAGCTACATATTGATAAATTAATAAAATCAATCAAGTTTCTTCATATGAATATAATTAGTACCATCAGAGATATCCTCGATGCAAATGACCTAGAGCTACTAGTATGATTATATGGCAGCTTGGCTCGACTCTCTTGAGCTTTTTTCGACTTCGACTGCATAGAAAAACAATAATACAGTAGCAATCATTTATAAAATCATTACCAATAGAATTACGTTGGAATATAATTAATTGTTGTAGATAACATCCCAAAGTTACCTTCCAGGCTGGTGATTCCCAGCACTATGAGACCATCAACTACCAATCAGCCGGATCACAACCCCCCGTCGGGTGGTCCTGGGGTCGGGGAACCCCTTGCTCCAACAACTCGAGATAGTGACTATGCAGCTCATACTTCCAACTCCTATACAAAACCCCGCATTGGCGGTCAATGTCCTCCCTGAGCTGCATATCGCCCTCGTAGTCCCCGATATCAAAAATTTGCTGCAATTAGGGGAGAGCCATATAAAGATTAGTAATAACAAACTATAATATATTAAGCTGCAATTGGTGTCAGACAAGCATCCAGTCATAAAACTTCATCGGATCAAATTTTGAGTCTACATTTTTATGAAAGTAGCTCTCAACTTCATCGGAATTTAAATTTTTTTTTTATTGAAATGGCAAGTCAGATATTCTCAAGAGCAAACTTATAATATAGTCATACAACAACTATCATAGATTTTCTCCAACATTCACAAAATACTTTATAAGCCAATTTCATGCATGTCACATACCCAACATCATCTCTAAGAGTGTATCAAAATGAAATTCATAAGTATCAACATCCCATATAATTCTATTACAAGACATACAAAAAATTAGATGAAAATAAAATAAGCAAATCATGATTGAGAGAAGACATTTGCAATAGCTTCTGTGACATTCCAAGTAACAGCACATAAAAGTTTGCATGTTTGTGCCAAGATTTAGCTATCAAAATGATGTTTCTTCAAGATGGGAACATCCATGGTGAGCATAGTATTTCAAATTATTTTTACTATGAAAGATAATGATTCCTATATCAATTAAACAATGAGGATAGCAATTTCAATAACTTTACAGAGATCCAAATACAAGTTAGCTCAGAGAAAGCAATAACAAAAACATTAATACACAAAACTTAACCACCCCAAGTACGATAGCAAATTCCTACATGCATTCATCAACTAATCAAAATTCTAAGACCCATAATTAGTTTGAGATGAAATCTAAATACATGAAGAGATTGAAAGTCAATTGAGCAAAAGAGCTAATACCAAGAACTTGCTTGAGCAGAAAACCAATTCCCTCACTCGAATAGCTGGAGCGAGAGAGAGAGAGAGAGAGAGAGAGAGAGAGAGAGAGAGAGAGAGAGAGAGAGAGCAACTGAGAAGGAGAGCTGGAAAGAGCCTTATGGGTGAACATCAAGTGGACTCCAATATGGGTGAACACTATGCACAAGTTGTGCATGGGATATTTTTCCTACCCTTGGTCCTTGTTATGAGAGAAAGCTAGAGGGATATGAAGACCAAAGGGGTGTGGACGAGAAGGTGGTGTTAGAGTAAGGTTGATAAAAATTGAAATACTCTCAAAAAAATTGAAATAGAAATTGATTTGAGATAAAAATTGGTTGATATTTCTCGTTAAAGTTTACCTGAACTGCAGCAATGACGGCAAGCTTGATCGCACTGTCAAGCTTCTTCCATCCATGGGGCTTGACTGGGGCAACCTCTCTAATGGCTAACCCAAGATGGTTAACCATTGATGGGGCATGTTCCCTTTCTGACCTATGACTAGAGATGGGGATCGAGACTGGGATGTTATGACCCAGCTGTCTCCTCAGCTTTGTCACATTCTTCCCTCGCGTAACACCCATTACATGGCTCAAAACCTCCGAGACTGGGGCTGATGCTGGTAAGATGAAAGTGATAAATGAGTTAGTGAACACAAATCATTAAATTGAGGTGAACCATTTTGAATCTTAAAAGGTCATAATTTTCTCACCTACGCTGCTCCCGACTGTATGAGGACTCGTCGGAAGCTGGGACGGCTGAGGCTGGGTCGGCAAGGGATGTGTGGTCAGAGGCTGAATCGGCAGAGGCTGGGGGGCTGCCAAATCAGGGGTGCTCCCTGATCCTCCAGACGTGTAACTAGAAGAGCAGTCGGCGAAGGCTGTGTCGAGGCCTCAGGTGTCACTGTAAGTGAAGCTGCGATCCTCCGAGCACGTTTCACCCTACTGGCATAACACAAAGTGACAAGGAAAATAAATAATTATTAGCAAAAATCAATAATATTAGTAAAGTGAATGTCAACAATTTACATTAAATGAAAATGGAAATCATATTAGCATGAGTGTCACCGTCAAAACTAATATTTTGAAGTACACGTCATAGACATTCACAGAAAGATTACCTCATCCGATTGAGACCAAAATGTCTCGTCATCTACATCATCTTCGCGGGGAATGTAGTTCTCATCCTTATCATTCACACTAACATTCCTCTTTCCCTTCTCGTTTGTCCCTTTAGCCAAACCAAATATAGTACATGCGGTCGGCGGGCGCCCTAGAGATGCAAGTCTTTCTGCATTCTGCTTAATTGTCTTTTTTCTCTTTAATAAATAATTGGATGCTTGCACTTGATGGGACAACTCTCCTGGTTTGACCCATTTTTTCCCTCCGTTTGGCATCTTTTGCAACTATGATATATAGAAGTAAGAATAAAATGTGAAATGTAGAAATGTCTTATGCATATATGAACAAATCATAAGAGAAAATGAAATTGAAGACAATGTCATTATGTAAGACAAGATTTTTATTAATTTACTTAATCATTACATATGCAAAACCTGAAACAAACACTACATGTCATATTCCATGTCATCATCTTCCTGACTATGAACATCATTTTCTTCTTCATCTTCGTACTCCGCTAGTGTTTCATCCTCGTCTTGGCCATCCACATTTGCTGACTCATCACTAAGAACGATCTCAGGATCTAGATCATCCCTAGAGTATTGGACACTAGTACCATCGACAAGCACTAGGACAACAAATGTCGTTTCGTGTTGCTGAAATGCATCATTAGGCACATCGTCATCGTCATCGTCGTCATCCCGCTTAGCGGGTACATCCCATACTCCCCGATGCTTGACCCGCTTTACGACTCTCCAATTTTTTCCTTTGCTGGTGTCATTGACGTAGAAGACTTGTGTCACCTGACTTGGTAGGACAAATGGATCATCCGTACACTAACGACCCGTGATATCAATGCTTGTAACATGGGCTTCGATGTTTATCTTGTGCTTGGTACTAGTGTTGTACCATTCACATTCAAATAAGACCACCTTACCCCCGTGCCGATAGGACAATTCCCAGACTTTGCAGATATAGCCATAGTAGTCATACTTCACCCCTTGGTATTCCCCTTCCACGACCAATCCACTACTCTGGCTCCTACGGCATTTCTCACGGTCTTTAGTGTGGTATCGGACGCAATTGCAATCACATCCTTGATAAAGATTCACTAGGGATCTAGGGCCATTTGCTAATGACCACATCTCATCAAATGCTTCCGGTGACCTTAGAGTTCGCAATTGATTAATCTACATAAGCAGATTAAGACAAATGTATTAGACTAATGTTATTTGAAGTGCAATCCAATAATATGTAGCAATTAAAATGATGATATTTCATATGTCTTACAGGCTGTTTGAACCATCCTGCAAATTCTTTTCGTTGTATTTGACCGACATCTCCAGTTCTTTGATCTTGCACTAAATGCTTGTGTTCCCTACTCAAGATAGCTTTTAGTGAATAAGTAAGAGTAGAGAATGAATAAAGGAGTTAACAAGAAATGCAAGAATAATCTACTAGATTGAAGCACATGCTTTAGATAGGGCTCCACCTCGACGCAATTATTCAACACAAACCATTGAGCCATGTCACGCATTTTTTGAGAAGGATCATGTGCTCTTGGCATCGGTCCGATGGGACGGACGGTTTGTGTGAATACCGACATCCCCAGGCCACGTTTGCCACCATCATCATAGCGCTCTACTCGATCAGTCTGCCTTAAATACATTGAGCAAAAAGTGAGGCACTCTTTAACAATGTAAGCCTCAGCGATCGAACCTTCAGGCCGAGCTCGGTAGCGAACGTACCCTTTTAGGGTCTTCAGAAACCTTTAGATAGCCAATGATAACAATTATGATTTTCAATGCAAGGCAGTTAGTTGCACTAATACATAAATAATTAATCAATGGTCATCAACTATTACCTTTCTATCGGGTACATCCACCGATATTGCACTGGTCCACCAAGCATGACCTCGCGTGGCAAATGAACCGATAGATGAACCATCACATCAAAGAAAGCAGGAGGAAAAATCCTCTCCAACTTGTACAATATCAAAACTATCTGCTCCTCCAATTTTTTCAAATCATCGTGTCTCTGTGTTTTCGAGCAAAGGTCTTGGAAAAAGCTGTCTAACTCAAACAATGTTGTACATATATCCTTATTCAAAAAGCTGCGCATGCCAATAGGAAGGATGCGTTGTATAAGGATGTGGCAATCATGGCTCTTTAAACCAGCTAATTTATCATTTTTCGAGGTTACACACCTCGAAAGGTTCGCCGCATAGCCGTCTGGGTATTTGGTCGACTTCAAGAATTCATAAAATCCATCTCTATGTTTTGTTTCCAAAGTGTAAGAGGCATGCGGCTTCGCGCTGGATCCATTGCCCCTCTCCACTAGATGCAACTCTGGCTTGATGCCCATATTTTTCAAATCTTTACATGCTTTCTCGGTGTCCTTGTTTTTGCCCTTTATGCCCAAAATTGTTCCAACCAAAGCTACACAAATGTTCTTCTCAATATGCATAGGATCAGGGTTGTGTCGGAGTTTTTTGCACTTCCAGTAGGGCCATTCAAATAGGATGCTTTTATTTGTCCAATTCAGTTCTCCGGAGTCACGCGGTCTTTTGTTATTCTTGCCAAACTTGATCGGCGGTAGTTCTTCTAGCTGGTCTAGTATCTTTTGCCCCGGTAAATCCAAAGAATTCTTTTATCGCTCAAGCTCACCGTTGAAGGCCTTGCTTCTATGCCATTGGTGGTTCAGTTCCAAGTATTTTCGATGGCCAATGTACCCAATCTTATCTTTCAACTTCACCCTTAACGAGCTGTCGTTACACGAGGGGCAATCATTATAACCTTTTGTGCTCCACCCAGACAAGTTACCATACGCAGGAAAGTCATTTATCGTCCACATTACAGCCGCATGCATTTGAAAGGTCTATTTAGTGGAGGCATCATAAGTCGATACACCATGATCCCACAGCTCCTTCAACTCATCAACCAAGGGCCTAAGATATACATCGATATCATTTCCCGGTGAGCCTGGTCCTGGAATAAGTAATAACATTATCAAAAATGGCTCCTTCATGCACATCCATGGTGGCAAATTATAGGGCATAAGTATGACAGGCCACATGCTATAAGAGGTGCTCATGTTACCGAAAGGATTGAATCCATCGATGGCTAACCCCAGCCTCACATTACGTGTCTCTTGGGCAAACTCTGGATATTTCTTATCAAATTCTTACCATTCCACTGAATCAGCCGGATGTCGCGCTATCCCATCGTCAACGCGCTTATCACTGTGCCATCTCATCTCTATGGCTGTCTTCCTTGACATATACAATCTGCGTAACCTCGGTGTCAATGGGAAGTAACGGAGCACCTTATGAGAGATCTTCTTTCGCTTGCCATCATTGACCTTGTACCTAGGCTCTTCACATTCTGGACATTTATCCAATTGAGCATTCTCCTTCCAGTACAACACACAATTGTGTTTGCAGGCATCTATGTTCTTGTATCCCATGCCCAAGTCACGTAATAATTTCTTCGCCTCGTAAATTGAGGCCGGCACCACATGACCTTCAGGTAAGAAGTCCTTAAAAATCTGCAGAACCTTGTCAAACGACTTGTTGCTACACCCACTTTCTATCTTCACATGCAATATCTTGTTGACAAATGATAACAGAGTATTTGAGCTTTTGCATCCTGGGTACAGGCCACGCGTGAAGCCTTCAACAAATTTTCAAAATCATGCACGTCATCCCTCTCTTGAGTATCTTCCTCCAAGTAAGTTCCCCTACGATGGTCCTCTAACAACTCATCATATTCATCTTGATTCTCTTCCGATTCATAATCACTCTCATCTGAATCATCGGGTTGAACTATAGGTTCCCCGTGAAATATCGACCGTAGGTATGAGACCATCATTCCATGAATGTGCAAATGAGTTCTCACGGTTGCATAGTCCTGCTTTCGATAGTTACAGCAATCGTTACACGGACAGTTAATCTGCCCCGCCCCGCCTGAATTCGCATTTACAAAATCAATAAATGAGATCACCCCAGCTATGTACTCCGCACTAAATCGGTTCTGATAACGTAATATCCAACTCATGTCCATATCTGACCTAATCACAAGTAATTAGAAATTAGAAATAGAATATGCTCACCAAGTCACATCATGTAATGTAAGTGGAGAATTGCAATCACCCATGATAGGCATCTATCTTGAAATATGAATCTGTTATTATCTGTTTTCAGCTTAATTCCAATGTTTTCTTTCTCTATAAATATCTATTTGATTTTAGGATGTGGTAAAGTTCTGATTTCAACGTCTATTAAAATCTTTAAAATTGACAAATAACTCATCTTCATTGAGTAAAAGTGGACTCTACTCCAAACATTTACTTCACAATAAGCATCCAAATGTAGTGAAGTAGTCTACTTTAACTTCAACCTAGTTCTCCTCATGTGAAATCCACTTTATTTTACTCCACCTCTCGTTTATCCAAACAAGGCTAACTTTGGAACTTCACTAGTAAAGTGGAGTGAAGTAAAGCCTCCAATTTTAAGACAAATGGTGATATCAAAAGCAAATATTTTCAAAATTCCATCCTTTTAAAATAAAAAAGTCAAAAGACAACCTCCTTTCTCAATTAAAGGATAAGAAAACCCAGAAAATATCATCACAACTTACTTATATTTTATTCTTTCACCTTCTGAGGCTTTACTTCACTTCATTCTTTCACAAGCAAGCATTCGAGTCCCAACAGGGTCAAAAGCTTGGATCCTTTTTACAGCATGGAACTGTTACATCCATGTATAAGCCTGTATAGTTGTAAGGGTCACAAGCCTGTGGGGTTTTAGTTAGGCCCTTTTTTATTTTATTTTGTTAATACATTTATGTTATGTAAACCAATAAAACAATGTTAACATAATACACAGCACACCATGTAATAAAGGATTTTAATTATTTTTGAGTCCTCTAAATTTAAGATCCGAGACCAAATGTCCTAACGAGCATTGAATAGCCAAATCAGCACGCCCCATTTAATAAGCAAGTAGGCTCCAAATTGGAGTTTTCTGTAGCAAGGCCATCCATCATTGTTCATAAAAGTGACAAAGACACCATTCTTCTTCTACTTCTACCTCCATGAAATAACAATGAGAAGTGATAATTCCTCACTTCAATCACAATTTATTACAAGGCATGGGTTAGAAATTGCAATGAACATAGTAGAATCTTCTCATCACAGTCCAAATATGCATGATAGATTCTGATCAAAACAAAAATGCACAATTCCTAGCCAATTGACACTCCACCAGCTTGAAATCACAATCTCCATAGTACTGAAACTTCAGCAATGGAAATGGATGGCACCACAAATAGAAGTCTGGTTGCTCCACTTCAATACCTCACTCTTACTCACTCAAGGTTATCACACGAAGTCAACTTGGATTTGGCATTTTATGGCTGCAACGAATTGAAGGACATTGTCAAGCTATTAAAAGGATTCTATTGTATATCAAGGGTACTACATTATGGTCTTCGAATCACTTGGTCCATTTCAAACCTGTGCGGCTTCTCAGATGTAGACTGGGCAGGTTGCCCACTAACAAGGCGCTCTACCACCATGTATTGCATATATCATGGTGTAAATTGTATTTCCTGGGTCTCTAAGAAACAACCTATTGTGGCTAGATATAACAATGAGGGCGAATACAGATCACTAGCATCCACAGCTGTTGAACTCACCTAGATCTCTTACATGCCATTTGATTGATATAGGATTTTTCCTTAAAAAAAAAAAAAAAAAAAAAAAAAAACTCCCATACACTTCTGTGACAACATCAGTTCTCTTTAACCCCAAAGCCAACCTACCCATTCATGCCAAAACATATAAAAATTAATTACCACTTGGTTTGTGAAAAAGTGGCACTAGGAGCTCTAGTCACTCATTTCATAAGTTCCTCAAAACAAGTGGCAGTTAATTTTACAAAATCTCTCCCAATGCAAGTATTTCACAACTTAAGAAACAAGCTAGGGATTGTGCTGTCACCACTCACTAGCTTGAGGGGAAGTGATGAAGAACAAGATCACTGGGTCCATGAATCCAATACTAGTGAAGGAATTGGATCATTCAAGCGTAGCAATAGCAGTGCAGAAAAAAAGGGTACAAACTCAGGATGTTAGTACAGTTGAGAGAATGGTGTATTGTATCTCTTCAAGGCAAATTAGGAGAGTCAATAGGAACTGGATTTTTTGTGTAATTTACATGCGTAATTTCTAATTTCTGAAACAATATTTGGGCCTACAATAAGAGAAACAAACTACAAAGGATCACGTTCTCTTTTATTAGACTTCGGTCATATTTAACCCCAAGGGGAATTATGTTCACTGAGGACATCTTATAGAATTTTTTTTAAGTTTAGTGACACAGGCTCATGTATGAGTTATCTTGTGCAGAATTGAAGAGGTTATGAGCTGAAAGGAGAATTATCCATGACAGAGTTTCCCAAATAGTTAAAGAGATGAAGTTTATGAAGCTTGGAACAAGGCCTGATACTTTCTACTTTCTGGAGGAAGTTTGTTTGGATTTTTCGGCCTCTTGTAATGATCAAACATGGGACATTCATTATCATCATCAAACCTTGTTGTCGCAACTATGTTGGGAATTGGGATTAGCTAAGACATTGAAATGGAAACAGAAGATCCAGAAAAGGATATGGAAGAATAAGATTGCATAAAAATAAATAGCTTCTGTGACATTACCACATACTAAAGAACAAAAAAAAAAAAAATACAAGTCAAGAACAAAGCAAACTGAAATACCTTTTTCGATTCTCTGTTACGGAAAAGGGCAAATGCTTCTAGAGAAGACAACCCCAAAAGGAGTCGACCCTGTGTTGCGTCTGGAGAAACGACCGGAAAAGGGGAACAACTCGTGCTGGCTTTGGAGAAGACGACCGGAAAAGGGGGCACCTGAGCGAGAGATGGGTTTGCGCCTGATAATAGAGATGGGTTTTTGGATATGGAGAGAGCGAGAGATAGAGAGCAGAGAGAGACTGACAGCGAGAGAGAGAAGAGAGAGACCGAGAGACAGAGAGTAGAGGGAGACTGAGAGTGAGAGAGAGAGAGAGAGGAGAGAGAGCAGAGAGAGACCGAGTGAGCGAGAGAGAGCAGAGAGAGAGAGCAGGAGAGACCGAGACCGAGAGCGAGAGAGAGCAGAGAGATCGCAGAGAGAGAGAGAGAGCAGGAGGACCGAGACTGAGAGCGAGAGAGAGAGAGAGAGAGAGAGAGAGAGAGAGAGAGAGAGAGAGAGAGATCGAGTGAGCGAGAGAGAGCAGAGAGATCGCACAGAGACACCGAGAGCGAGAGAGTGAGAGAGCAGAGAGAGAGACGTTTTTGGAGAAAAGGGGTTTTGGAGGCGGGAGAGGGAAAATAAGGAGTGGGATTTGGGAAAAGTTAAGAGGGATTTACCGACGTTTTGAAAAACGTCGGTAAAACATTATGATTTAAAATTCTAAAATAATCTTTTACCTACGTTTAAAATAAAAAACGTCGCTAAAATGCAATTTTACCGACGTTTTCAGAAACGTCGGTAAAAATATCTGATTTTTTCCCTCCCACAGCATGTAAGTCAATCCTCTAATAACCTTTTACCGACGCTTTTAATAAAATCGTTGGTGAAACCCTGGATTTTACCGACGAAATAATATACGTCGGTAAAATGTATTCTTTACCAACGAATTTATGAAAATGTCGCTAAAAAACGTCGCTAAAAGTGCAGTTTCTTGTAGTGACGCATCACTCGTGCACGTGATTTCCCACAGGTGTCCGCGGTGAGGATAACACAACAACATGAATATTTTGTATAATTGCGGAAGCATGTAGTAAATCAAGCATATATTCCATTTCCAAAATAATAAGGCTGGTTACATTTGAATACAAGTATCAGAATGAGCAATGTCCTATAGCGTAACCCAAAAGTATATATTAAAGTTTAATCAAAAGATAATTTAATTACAATTCCCAAAAAAAGAGGCCAATAAAAGCCAATATAGACAAAACAATATCCCCCAAAAACATCAATTAACGACACACCCAAAATATTACGCAACTCTCGAGGCAACCGGATGTTTAAATAACATCGTTGGCACGCCACTCGACTAGCTGCTGCGGTTCTCCGACCGCCTCCTTTGGCTCCTCCTCGGGATAACCGACAACGGGACCTGAGTACCAAAGCAAAGGATCAGACACGACGGTCTGGCAGGTGTGTGAAAAGATATAAACATTTGATAATAAAAACCTTTACCTTGGAAAACATATAAACTTGTTTAAACAATGACTTTCAAGAAGTAAATGAATTATTTAATTAAAACGCATATGCAGTCATAGAACATGTAAGGTAATCAAGGAAATCGAGAAACAATCAAGATGGCATCAACAAGAAGCTAAATCCTCTAGCACCGAAGTGACAAGAGTATCGGGTGTTGACCTCAGTCACCGAAGTGAGGAGGTGCAATCAATTTACATATACATATACAATAATACGGGACGGGACCACGGTAGGAAACCGGGTATCGGGAATCACGGTAGCGAACCGGATATTGGGAGCCACGGGAGCGAGCCGGGTATCGAGACGGGACCACAGTTAATAAACCGGGTATCGGGATCCATGTTGCAGCTGGCAGGACGGAAATGGATCTCCAAGTCAGCAGATCAGACCGACAAGGTCATCCAAGCTTTGTGGTGCCGACTCATAGGTTAAATCACATAAATCGAGACATGTATAAAACAAATCCAGTGCAAGACTATAAGCGGGCAAGACGGGGTGCTCAAGGGTACATCTATCATATCATGTCGGGCATGCATTTCGGGACTAATAAAAAGGGTGCAAGTACAAATACAATGCTTTCGGAATTGATAAATCATAATTAATAAATTTCTGGAATAAACAGTTGAAATAGACTTTCAAAATATCAGGGTTTAAAACTAATTCAAGGTGAATGGGGATTTCAAAGTAAATAGGGATCCCGAATGCCTATTTAATAAGAAACTTGGTACTCCTTGCATTTGAAGACATTCCGGTTCCTTATGCACTTTGAGATTCCCCAAAACTTCAACGAATTCCTTGTGATTATGGTTTCTTCCTCAGATGGATTTCAAACAATGGTTATAAGTACTCTCTTCACAATAGGGATGCCAACTAACCTCTCTCAATACTTAAGACCTTTCATTCTTTGCTTCCAAACAACCACAGGAAAACAGTACACATCGCTCGAGTGGACCTGAAGTTTGCTCGAGCGACGTGCTCTCTGGAATGGCTTCTGGGAGGGTTCGCTCGAGCGGACCAAGGGTCGCTCGAGCGAACTTGTCCAGTTCAGGATGGCACGAGCAAACGATTCATGTGCTCGAGCCAACCATTCTCTGGAATGAGCTCTGAGAGGGTTCGTTCGAGAGATATAAGGTCTGCTCGAGCGAACTGTCCACTGGAATGGTTCGAAACCCTTTCTGGACACTTCGCTAGAGCGACCTGTAAGTTCGCTCGAGCGAACTGTCCTGTCGCGACCCCGGACCGGGATCCGGGCCCGCGACTGCGCGGCGATGTGATTAACCAACACAAAACACACCGCCGCTGTTGTCTTTATATTTTTCCCACAGGTTTCCGCGGTGAGGATCCCAAGACACGGGTCGAGCTCACACGAATGGATATGCGGAAGCGTGTAGAAAAACATGTCACGCAATCTTAAACAAGAAAATACAAGAGACATATATAATATCGAGACAAGGTATCGAAAGAGAATGTCATCACAGCATTCCTAACATGATTAACGTTTCAATGTTTAACAAAAGTATATTAGTTCAAGTTACAAATCCCTGAGAGGCCAACAAAGGCCAATACAACAATTACAATCCCACAAAAATAACCCAGCTAGGCGAAACGAAAATCAATATCCCGACCGGCGTCTAGATGACATCGTTGGGCTGCCACTCGTGTGCTGGGGGTGGCTCAACAGCCTCCTCCGGGCACTCCTTGCCACGCGTGAAACCGCAGGCACCTGGACACCAAAATACAAGCATCAAACACGACGGTTTGGCAAATAAACATTTTAGGCAAGAATATGAGAGAATAATGCTAAACAGTTCAATATTTAAATACACGTTTCAAGTTTACAAAACTAGCATGAATACTTATAATATCATGAAAAGATAAATCCACATTGAGCTCATCCTTTCTCCGTCATACATGATGACAAGAGCAAACACGCACGACACGAAAACACGATCCCACGCCACACAAGGTAGACGGGGTATCCGGCCGCGGAACCGGACCACGAACACGCACGATGTGTAATAAAATACACGACTAGTCTGCAGACAGTCCACATGTTTAAGGACCCCCAGGTAGTGGATCAAGCTAGAAGGGCAGTCCAAGCTCAGTGGTATTCACTTATATCATGAATACACAAAACACGACGATACACATTTGAGAACACGACAAAACAAGAGGAAAATCATTTAACAAGCACAACGTGACAAGACTAGCAAAATAGCATAGTATTAATGCTTACAAACTTAAAGAATGATTCCCTTTTTGATTCTTGAAACATATCTTGAAAACGAACTTGCACTTGTAAATCAAACGAGAACACGATGATGCATGAAGCATCAAAACAAGAGTTCACACATAAATCTATCAAGCCCAGGCTGAGACCAATCCCTGACCCTTGTGGAATTGAAAACCAAATGTCGGAATTCAATAAAACTTGGCGTCCCCGAAGGTATATTACATTTTGGAATTCCAAGTGCACAAGGTCAATAAAAAGGTCTAAAACCTAGTCTAGTTTTCATTCCCACAAAAATCCTTCAAAAACAGTATTTTTTGTAACTGTGGGTCTAGGTTCAGCATCTCTACCGGTAGAACTTCCGGTTTAAGAGGTTCTACTGGTAGAACTTCCGGTTGAAGCGCTTCTACCGGTAGAATTCCGGTTCAAGCACTTCTACCGGTAGAACTTCCGGTAGAACTGAGGTTTTTCAATTTCCTCAACTCTCTGCCAAAATTTGAGCCGTTTCTACCGGTAGAACTTCCGGTTTTTGCCACCTCTACCGGTAGAACTTCCGGTAGAAATAGGGGTTTGCATTTCCTCAACTCTCTGTCAAAATTCAAGCCACTTCTACCGGTAGAACTTCCGGTAGAACTCAGGCAGTTCAATTTTTTTCACACTTCTCTCCCTTCTTCACTTCCACATTTTTACCACCTGCACTCCCCAAGCCTACATGCTTTCCAAGGGATGATTTCCACATAAAAATCCACTCCCATTTCAATCAAAGCTTCAAAAACACAAACCCACTTACATTCAAAGCATATATCTAATAACTTGTAAAGCATCCCATTGAAAACATGCTCCCATTCAAGACAAAACTTCTAAATTAAAAGGAGTAATTAGCAACCATGCTTATCAAGATTAAAACAAGCTAAAAGAGATTAATAACATGTAAGAAAAGACAAGCTTCATGATGAATAACATTTCCAATGTAAAATGCCTTAAAACTTGAAATGCACTAGGAATAACTAAAAGGTTTACTTGCCTCTAACCAAAGCCAAAGAAAGCTTCACAAAAATCAACAAGAAGAGGTACTCTAGAAATCTACACAAAAACTCCCAAAAGAGAGCACTCAAAATCACTATTTTGGCCATTACAAACCCCCATTCCGAAAATGGGTTTGAAATCATCAAAAACAAGCTCTAGGTGAGCTAAAGAACATCGAATGGAAAGAATGAAGGAAAACACCAACCTTGAGCTAGCTAAACAAGATGGAGGGAGGTTGAAGATGATGACTAGTGCAATGGTTTGGCTCCAAAAACGTGTCCAATCGAAGCTTGGGAAGAGAGGAAGAGAATGGCGAAGTTGAATCGGAGAATGGAGCCTTCTTGCTAGATGATCCAAGGGAAAAGACCAAGAGAAGAAGCTTTCTCTCCTCTCCACTCTAGGTCAAGACCGGTACAGGAAAATGGGGAAGAAAGAATGGAGGAGAGAGAGTAAGAGAATATTTATATGGGTTGAGAAGTGGGTCCCCTTACAGCTGAACTTTGAAACGATTAAAACATGATCTTATGGACCCCGGATAGAATCGACGAAGAATGACAAAACGATCGTCGAAAAATCTAGTTTCGGAAAAGTATACTTTTGACATAGTTTCACGACTTCGAAAGGTGTGCCCATATTTAGCATGAAAAGACAGATTTACCCTTTTTGGGCCAAAACTTGGGTTTCAGGGCCTCAAATGCATGCAGACTAAAAACAGAAATTGTCACAAGTAATAGAACCATTCAAGAGAAATAAAAACCACAACCATAACAAAGATCTAGAACAAGAACCCATTCTTACTCGTGTACTCAGGGCATCCCTGAGCGTGTCTGACTCATACTAAACGTCCTCAAAATCCCCAAAACTATAATCCAGACTAAGTCTAATCACATTCTAACCCAACTAGTACTAAGACTTACTTAAGACTAAACGCTCACTTAATTAGCACTAATCGAGTTGGTCTGGGTTGGGGTCTAACATGTCCAGAAACTGGTTCCGGGACAGTTTTGCTCCTCCTCCTTCCACTTCTTTCCACTTCTTGAGCTCCATTTCTTCTATCAAATTTGGACATCCGAAACCTCTTTCAATCCCTATCAAAACTCCTCACAACATTCACCAAGATTCCATCCATTTATCTCCATTCTTTCCCACATTCAATCACAAAGTGAAAGAGAAGAAAACCACATTCACAAGAACTCATTTAAAACAAAACAAGACATAAGGATGGGGAGATACAATTCACCTTTCCATAAACAATAAATGAGTCAACCAACTTCTTTCCAATAGCATATAAAATCACATTGAATGCAAGTAAAACAAGGCATTAATGAAGCAATAAATCAAACATATTTATCTCGGGAATCATTAAAAACTAAACCATCCATTCAATCCACTTGCCTCAAGGTCTCTAGACAAGAAATCAAGTTATAACTCTCCTATTCCAACCCAAACTCCAAGCTACACAAAAACCCTCAAATACAAACCCTAAAATGGGTCAAACCAAGAAACAAGAAGGGAGAACTCTCAATAATAAAGATGGAGCTTCACTAATGCTAGGAGAACACATATAAAAGAGATTGGGAGGGAAACTTACTTGGAAGCTCTTCAAATGGGCAAGACTAGCTCAAAGAAGGCCTTAGAATGGAGGTTCCTCTTGAAGGATTATATCAATGGAGAGCTCTAGTGGAGGAGAAGGAGATGATGACCACTATCTCTCAATTTGAGCAAGGTGGTTGGTGCTTTGATGGTGGAGAAGCAAGAAGAAAGGAGAAAAGGGAAAAGAGAAACCCTAGCTTTGTGTTGTACTGGAAAAAGAAGAGTGAAGAAGATGGGCTCTCTATATATACAAGTGGGTGTGGGCTCCACCACTAGAAAATCTCTTTGGGCTGACATCACTACTATCGGGACCTCGAACGGGATCGACGAAGAAGAGAAAAGTGATTGTCGAAATATCTAGTTTTCAAAAAATATATGTTTCGCGGGTTTCGGGGATATCAAGTTTTGGGTACATATTTTATGTAAAATGACTGTTTTGCCCTCAATGCTAGGAAAAATCGGGTTTTGGAGTTCCAGACGGGTACGGGTTCAACACAAAAGTTGTAGGGATCAACAGGACAAGTGAAACGGGGTAGAAATACAAATCACCGGAATACGAACAATCCCCAAATACTCGTAAAACTATCCAAAAAGGGAGCCCCCAAAGGGTCCCACCATACACAAAGTACTAAAAACTCTCCCAAAACTATAAAAGAATTATTCTAGTCCAAACTTGACCAAAATGCACTAATCACGCTTAGCTCTAATACGAGACTTAATTAGTACTAATCGGGATCACTCGGGTCGGGGTCTTACATTAAGGCCCCTTGAAAATCTTGGTAAGATCTTCTCAAGAGAGAGTTATTATGGGCCTTATATTTTGGAGAGAATAAAAGGGATGACAGTTGACAAGTTTTCTTTTTTGAAATTTCAAAACATGTTAGTTGCTATTATGGGGCCTTTTTTTGGGCCATATTCCTTTGGACCTAAAGCAATGTCTTTGTTGGCCTAATAGTACAGCCGGCCCTAACTAGTGGTAGTAAGGTTAGAAAATGAGATAGAAATATGAGGGGAATATTGTTTAATTAGGAGATCATGATGAAGTATCTCGCGTCAAATTTGTTCTACAATTTGGACTTCTACTATATGAGAAGTTCTCCCATGAATAATAATGTGATTAATCCTTTCGACAAGGATATTAATCACGCTCAAGAATGTGATCAGTGCATATTTTTAATGATGCATAAGTCTGCTTTATACACTATTTACCGTGTTCTCAGTCTTACACTAGAACCAACTCTAGTGAAATTGAGGACATTCCATGGAAAGAGAGGCGTTCATCTTGTTAGAGGTTATTATCTTATAAGATAATACTAGTAACAACGGCCCACGCTAAACCCGGGCCCAAAAATATTTAAATTTAGTTTTATATTTGAAAATCTTTATTAAAAAATAAATGAGAAAAAAAAATACCTGCTGTTATGAACAAAATTAAAATATTTCTCTCAAAGAACTTCATATCAACTACAAAATAAAAAGTTATTACTTATGTCTTAAAGTTAGATTATATACCAAGCCTTACTGGTGCCAATGATGGCTCAGGCCCTTAATAAAAACAAAAAGTGTAGATATAAGAATTAGATTTGTTAGAAAGGAGTGAAACTTTTTTCAAATTGTAAAATGGGGACTTCAGAAATAATGAGAAAAGAAAGACAACACTCCAGAAGAACTAACTGTTAGAAAAGAGCAGCCGCCAGGAACCCTAGCTATTGCATACAGATCACTGCGGAAATAACTATGGACGAATAAGATTAAAAACCATACCTACGAGATCTCTCTGATTTGATCTCGATTTTAAAACAACCCGAAAATCTCAAGATCTTCTATTGTATTCCTCTATGCTTGAACTCGCACTAGGGTGTGGGCCTCTTCTGCAAATTCTTTTCTGCTCTCCAAAACGAGATTTCTCTTCTTATTCTTATTCTTGTTCTTATTCTTATTGTTTTAACCTAGAGAGCAATAGCGCATATATATAGGCTACAATAGGGACCTTAAGAAGGAAAGAAGGATAAGCTTCTTATGGAAAAATGAAACCCTAATTCGACCCAAATTATAATCCTAGTTCCATAAATTACAATTAAGTCCACTAAAGAATTATAATTGCATTTGTGTCCTTATTCTCAAAATAATATTTCGAGCTTCTTATTATTAAATGCTTATTAATCTCCCTACATTAAGATTTCAGATATCCATCGATTAAATAATTACTAACATCTACATTTAATCGATATCTATATAATTTCTTGAGACCTTACACTTAACTTATTTGATATGTCAGACACAAAGTCCACCTGTAGGATTTGACATAATCAAAACTTAAAAGCTTCATCAAGGGGATATCATCAATCCTTATTATGGGACGTGGATTCTGTCAATAAACTAATATGCACCATACACGTAGTGTAGTCATTCAATTTACTGAGATTGTTGACCCATAAAAGATCTCACTCCTTCGTAAATCAAAATGTCAAACACTAAATGTATGTGTCTATTATTTATGTCGGGATTAAGAGTACAAGAACTCATAATAACCATTTGGATATTAATCATCTTATAGTCAGTATAAAGACAATAAACCCAAAAACAGTCATGTTCAATACACACAAAGTGTATTAGCATGATGAGTTAAAACTATACCGTTTCCCACAGTCAAGACAAGCCTGCTGAAACATCATGCTACAATCGTACCGATGGTGTGTCCAAATCCATCTAGATTGTGAACAACAACTTAGATTCTATAAGAATCGACAAATAAGTCTTCCGTGTATAGGTAGAACTCTACATACCAACTTGTACACTATACAGAATAAAAGACACATGCATAGTAATTAACAATGCAACAATTTGCCCATACAAAATCTTAGTTAGATGAGAAGACAAAATATACTAAAAAGTGAATCAGTCAAAGACATATACATAAAAGTATATTTTTAGTATAAATTCCCAACACTAACAACATTAATTCTCAAAATAAAAATAAAAAACTACTCATGTCATTAGATATAAGAACAATACCTTTAAAAATAGACTATTGAGAAAAAAAATCAGATGAATGAATAATAAAAAATCACGCATGAGTGATTATAACAAATCATAAACTCATATGGGTAGTTGATATCCTAACTCTTTTATTTCTCATTGAACTCTTCGAACGCTTTGAGAGCAGATGTTGGAGATATTAGAGAAGGTCTTGGCCCCGGATCATCCATCACAACGAAGGTGACACCACCCATCACAAACCTTCCACCTTGATTTGAGGACAACTCATCTATATAACAAAAAATGATATGTTATGACTCATTGCGGTTTCCAAAATTAACTACCTAACAACATGGTGTTAGATTGTATGTCCTTAATCCAGTGGATGATCCGAATGAATTAATTTATTTTATCAATTAATTTATATTTTTATGCTTTATTCATGTAATGAATGGTATTCTTCTATATGTTTGAACATGACCTATACAAAATGAC
Source organism: Umbellularia californica (assembly GCA_028538565.1). Taxonomy (NCBI): domain Eukaryota; kingdom Viridiplantae; phylum Streptophyta; class Magnoliopsida; order Laurales; family Lauraceae; genus Umbellularia; species Umbellularia californica. Next base: position 31,679,258 of record JAPQWN010000005.1, on the reverse strand, counting down.
ATGATGGAGCCCACAAGTATATTAGATGTGATCCATGTGCATGGATGAGATCCACATACTAGATACATAGTTCATGTAAGACCCCTACCCGAGTGTACACGATTAGTACTAATTAAGTCGCGTGTTAGTGCTAAGCTTGATTAGTAGATTTGACTAAGTCTGGATTAGAATAGCTTTGCTGTGCTTTGGGGGATTTTGGGGAGTCCTTGTGATTTATAGGACCCTTTGGGGGTCCCTTTCTATAACTTTGCGTTGATTTGGGAATTATCCGAGACTCCGGTGATTTGTATTTTTACCTTGTTTCACTTGTCCCGTTAATCCCTACAACTTTCATGTTGAGCCTGTACCCATCCGGAAACCCGAAACCCGACTTTCATAGCATTGAGGGCAAAACAGTCTTTTTACACTAAATCTGTACCCAAAACTTGATATCCCCAAAACCCGCGAAAAATATACTTTTTGAAAACTAGATATTTTGGTGATCATTTCTCCCTTCTTCGTCGATTTCGTTCGAGGTCCCGAAGGCAGTGATTTCAGCCCCAAAAGATTCTCAATGGTGGAGCCCACTTCCAATTGCTTTAAATAGAGAACCCACCTTCTTCTTCTCCTTTTTCCAGTACAACAACAAAAGCTAGGGTTCTTTTTCTTTTCTTCCTTTTCTCCTTTTTTCTCCATCCTCAATCTCCACCAAGCTTGTACCTAGAGCTCAAATGGAAGTCATCATCTTCTTCCTCACCACTAGAGCTCTCCATTGATACCATTTTTAGAAGGAAGCCACCCATCATAGAGTCTTTTTGAAGCTCATCTTGTCTTTTAAAGAGTCTCCAAGTGAGTTTTCCCTTCCAATCCCTTTGATATGTATTCTCCTAGCTATAGAGAAGCCCCATCTTCCTTATTGAGGGTTCTTTCTTTGTTATTTCTTCATTTGACCCATTTTAGGGTTTGTATTTGGGGGTTTTGTGTAGATTGTGTTCTTGGATTGGAGGAGTTGACTAGGAGCTTGTCTCCTTGATTAGAGACCTTGAGGCAAGTGGATTGAATTGATGTTCTGGTTTTGAACGATTGCCATGACAAATATGTTTGATTTGTTATTTCATTAATGTCTTGTTTCAGTTGCATTCAAAATGCTATAAATGCTCTTAAAAAGGGTTGGTTAGTCCATTTATTGTCTTGAAATGTGATTTATAGCTTTTGTTTTATCTCTTGTCCAAGACTTGAATGAATCTATGTGGATGTGGTTATTGTCCTTCTCCTTGTGATTGAATGTGGAAAATAATGGAGATTAATGGATGGACTTTTGATGGATGTTGTGAAGGGTTTCGATGGTGATTTACAGGTGGTATTGAGGTGCTTACATTCCCTCAAATGGGAGTACACATGGAACCTCAAAAGGGCTTGTAATGGGAGAAAGAAAGGTAGAGCAGAACTGTTCCCGAACCTGGTTCTGGACAGTTCGCTCGAGCCAACTGACACTTCGCTCGAGTGAACTGCCCAGAAGAGGACTCGTCCCATTCCAGAGCTGTTCGCTCGAGCGAACATGGGTCCGCTCGAGCAAACTCTCCAGCAGTCCAGTCCAGAAATTGGACAGCTCGAACGCACTAGTGGTTCGCTCGAGCCATTCCAAACTGGGCAGGTTCGCTCAAGCGAACATGGGTCCGCTTGAGCGAACCCTTTTAGAAACCATTCCAGAGATCATTTAGCTCGAGCGAACTGCATCGTCCGCTCGAGTAATGGGTGCTGCTCACCTGGGGATATGTTTAGAGGAAAAGTGAAATCTCTATTGGATTGTGAGAGGTCGGTTGGGAGCCCTAATGTAATGCGAAATGTATAGATGACATGAGAAGCCCATTTGAGAAAGGAAACACATCACGAAGATCCATTGAAGTCTTGGAAGAATCGCGAAGGTGTATAAGGAGCCTAGAATGTCTCCAAACTTAAGGAGTACCAAGTGTTTACTGAAAAACAACATACGGGACCCCTATCCACCTTGAACTAGTTTTGAATCCCAATGTTTACCCTAGAATCTCGAAAGGTTAATTGCATTACTTTATTCCCGAAGTTTTTATGTTCATTATCGAAAACATTGAACTGTATTTAGCATTTTTGCTAGCCCGGCCATGCCTTGCCCGATATAAAAGGATATTTGTGCCTTCGAGCACTCGTTCCGCTCGTTCATACTATTCCATCAAGTGTGTTTTATACATATCCCGATTTATGTGATTTAACCTATGAATCGGCACCACTAAGCTTGGATGACCTAGTCGGTATGATCTACCGACTTGGAGATCCCCTCCAGTCCCGCCAGCTGCAGCTTGGATCTCGATACCCGGTTTATTAACCGTGGTCTCGTCCCGATACCCTGCTCACTCCCGTGGTTCCCGATATCCGGTTAGCTACTGTGATCCCCGATACCCGGTTTGCTACCGTGGTCCCGTCCATTATTATTATATATGTATATATAAATTTTGTTGCACTCCCTCACTTCGGTGACTGAGGTCAACGCCCCGATATACTCTTGTCACTCTGGTGATAGAGGATTTAGCTTCTTGTGGATGCCATTGTGCTTGTTCCTGTTTCCTCGGTACCTTTATTTGTTTTACATTGCATACATGTTTGAATAAATTATTTATCTTTTTATGAAAGTTATTGTTGAGCAGGTTTAAATGTTTTCCAAGGTAAATGTTTCTAATACCGAATGTTTATATCTTTTTGTCCACCTGCCAGACCGCCGTGTCTGATCCATTTCTTTGGTACTCAGGGCCCGTCGTTGATTTCCCCTAGGAGGAGCACGACGAGGCGGTCGGAGAACCGCAACAGTTAGTAGAGTGGCATGCCGATGATGTTGTTTAAACATCCGGTTGCCTCGAGGGATGTCATATTGTGGGGTTGTGGCTAGTTTTCTTTTGGTGGATATTGTTTTGTTTATATTGGCCTTTGTTGGCCTCTAATTTTGGGAATATAATTAAATGATCTTTTGTTTAAACTTTAACAATACTTTTGGGTTACGCTTATGATCATTGCTTACTCTGATACTTGTTATTCAAATGTAATCAGTCTAAGTATTATGGAAATGATTTACATACTTGATTTGCTACACGCTTCCGCACTCATACAAATATTCATGTTATTGGGATATCCTCACCGCAGACACCTGTGGGAAATCACATGCACGGATAATACGTGTCCTTTATTGACCCGTGTATGTATTGGCATTAGACACAGTCATATCATTTATCTCTATCAATCCATTGTCATTATTATTACTTAGTCCCGATCCCGGATTAGGCCTGTGGACCCGGTCTGGGGTTGCGAAGACTGGTATTAGAGCGAGAGGTGTTTCAAGCAATTAAAAGAAACTAGAAATCCTAAGGACGTGGCGAGGATTCATTAGACTTTCCATTAGCTAGAATCGCGTGAGCAATGTGTGACCCTATTCTTGATTATTATGTGCTAACAACTTGTTTTGCAGTATCATGCCACCTCGTAAGCGACCAGTAAATGGCAATCCCACCATAAGTAACAATGATTATACTGGGCCAGTTGAAGAAGATAGAGTTGACAATATAGGACCAAATCAATTTCAACAGATGTTGCAGGCTATGCTTGACCAACAATGTCAAGCCAATGAGAATCGGACTAGACTCCAAGAACAGATACTTAAGAAAGATGAAGATCATGCCAGAGAGTTGGCAGAGATGCAGAGACAGTTGTTGGAAGTGCTACAGAGAAGGCCAGAACCGGTTCAACCTCAACCTGCAATAGTCATCGACCAGAGGGAACATGATCCTAATGCATTGTTTGAGAGGTTTAGAAAGAGAGCTCCAAAAAATTTTGTGGGGACAGAAAATCCCTTGGTTGCAAACGACTGGCTAGAGCATACAGAGAATATCTTTGAGGTCTTCAGATGTACCGGAGGTGAGAGGGTACAACTTGCAGCAGTCACCAGCTTGGCAGACATTTGGTGGAAGACAGTGAGGGAGGAGTACAGGACTATGGCTGACGCAGTTGCTTGGGCAAACTTCAAGAGGCAATTTAGAGACAAATACGTGCCTGCCCATGTCAAGAGGCAAAAAGCAGTGGAGTTCAAGCAGCTTGTCCAAGGCAGCATGACATTGCTGGAGTATCTCACCAAGTTTGAGAGGTTGTCACGGTATGCATCGAAGTTGGTGGACACGGTGGAAAAGAAGATTGCCAAGTTCTTAGAAGGACTTCACCCTATCATCAAGAGGGATGCCACCGGGGTAGTACCACCTGTCACCTTTGAAGAGGCTGTAAAGAGAGCCTATAAGTTTGAGAATTTCCACCACAAGATCCTTAAGGTCCAAGGCAAAAGACAGGGGCAACCTCAACAGCACCACAACAAGCAGAGGAACCAACAGAACAAGAGGCAGAGACAAGATCAGAATGTGCAACTAGTCTGCATCCACTGTGGGAAGAACCATGAGAGCGCCCAATGTCGTACCATCACAGGAGCATGCTTCAGGTGTAACTCTGTTGACACCAAAAAAGTCAATATGTCTCCTCAACATCAGATGCCTCGTGAAGCTGCATCCTGCTAAAAATAGGCAAGGCTACTTCAAGCATTAGATTTTGTCAGAATCAGATAGAAACTGAAGGATCCTTCAAGGCAGCCAAAAGAGGGGTACACCTGAGGTTTTAGGCCATTCTGACATCGTTTGGCCCCATTTCACTGTTCCGACAGCTAAACAAGCGCTCCCAACGGCGACATCATCAAAGACACCAAAACTTTGATCAGAGCCTATGGATGACTCCAGAATGTCTCCAAAGGGCTCCATGCCAAATTTCAAGTCAAACCGACATCGTTTGACCCTCCATCAATGCTCGAACAGCAAATCAAGCCTCCCGGCAGCGGGAACCACAGAAGTCATCATTCATGAAACAAAGTACATGAGTGGCTTCAACATGCTTCTAAAAGGCTGCACGTCGAATTTCAGGTCATTCCGACAACGTTTGACCAGGTTTCGATGCTCCGAGAGAAAATCAAGCCTACCGGCGGCAGAGCATCCCGGGACCAGGACATCCAAAACGGAGCCCATGGAACGTCTCAAAATGACTCCAATAGGCTCTCCGTCAAATTTCAGGTCAATCGGACATCGTTTCACCACATATCAAAGCTCGGCATTTTCCCCGCAGTAAAATCAAGTGAAGCAACAATGGGACCCCAAACGGCTTCAAAACTCAAATAAAAGCCCATGGTTGGTCCTATCCACTGCTCAAGAAGCTTCACCACAATTTTCAGGTCATTCCAACATCGTTTGACCTAGTTTCGACTCTTGACGGAAAATCGGCTACAAAGTCTTCGGCTTTCCCAAAAAATGGGAAACTTTGTGCTCCGATTTCATGCGAGTTCTTGTCAAGTTTTCTCCAAGAAAATGAAGTCAATAATTGAGGAAAAATGTCAAGAAAAATACAGAAGAAAAAAGGAACGAAAAAGATGCAAAATCGGCCGAAAACGAAGCTCGGCGACCAAAGGGCAAAAAACCCTAAGGTCGTCGGCGACCCTGCAAAAGGGTCGCCGGATTTTGCACAAAAACGTCCGTTTTTCGATCCTTTTCGCGTTTCGGGTGTTCCTGCCTCTGTGATTTTCTAAAAATCCAATGTTTGATGCTTGAAAACGACTGATCTTCGTCGACATCTCGGATCCGCCGTCCAAAAGCATGAAATCATCACCGATGGCCTCAAGATCGCCAACCGGCTGACCAAGAAAGAGCACCTTTTGTTCGACCGATCGTGGAATCGACAAGACAGATGTCACCGGCCCACCAACATCAACTAATGTCTGAAATTGCATCGCAATCCGACATCAAACAATGCATGGATCCACCTTTGATGATCGCAAGAAGAATCTCAAAAAGGCGCAGCGCGGCCCGCGACTCTTCACATGCCTTGGCGACCACTTAATGACGTTAATTGACCCGTTTATGACAACTTAATGCGGTCATTAACTCATTATTTCGGACGGCCCAATCAGATTCAAGCATTTGGGAGTTACAAATCCAAGCAATCATGGCATTAAACCCATGAAACTCCCATCATCATGAAGCATAAAGGTGAGTAAATGCCGACTACCTTCATCGGCCAATCACAAGCCATGAAAAAGGAGTTACAAAATCAACTTGTAACTCCTCATCAGTTCTTTCATCATGGCCATCAATGCCAATAAACACCTCATGACTACCAAAAGCCTATAAAAGGAGGTCCCTTCCAAGAAGAATGGAATGAGGAAAATAGATCCCAAGTGCAAGCTCTGAAAATCCAGAAAATCCAAGAGAGAGACGATTTCATGCGGGTTCTTATCAAGTTTTCTCCAAGAAAATGAAGTCAATAATTGAGGAAAAATGTCAAGAAAAATACAGAAGAAAAAAGGAACGAAAAAGACGCAAAATCGGCCGAAAACGAAGGTTGGCGACGAAAAGGCAAAAAACCCTAAGGTCGCCGGCGACCTTGGCCCAAGGTCGCCGGCGACCCTGCAAATCCGGGTCGCCGGATTTTGCACCAAAACGTCCATTTTTGATCCTTTTCGCATTTCGGGTGTTCCTGCCTCTGTGATTTTCTGAAAATCGAATGTTTGATGCTTAAAAATAACTGATCTTCGTCGACATCTCGGATCCGCCGTCAAAAGCATGAAATCATCACCGATCGCCTCAAGATCGCCAACTGGCTGACCAAGAAAGAGCACCTTTTGTCCGACCGATCGTGGAATCGACAAGACAGATGTCACCGGCCCACCAACATCAACTAATGTCTGAAATTGCATCGCAATCCGACATCAAACAATGCATGGATCCACCTTTGATGATCGCAAGAAGAATCTCAAAAGGCGCAGCGCGGCCCGCGACTCTTCACATGCCTTGGCGACCACTTAATGACGTTAATTGACCCGTTTATGACAACTTAATGCGGTCATTAACTCATTATTTCGGACAGCCCAATCAGATTCAAGCATTTGGGAGTTACAAATCCAAGCAATCATGGCATTAAACCCATGAAACTCCCATCATCATGAAGCATAAAGGTGATTAAATGCCTACTACCTTCATCGGCCAATCACAAGCCATGAAAAAGGAGTTACAAAATCAACTTGTAACTCCTCATCAGTTCTTTCATCATGGCTATCAATGCCAATAAACACCTCATGGCTACCAAAAGGCTATAAAAGGAGGTCCATTCCAAGAAGAATGGAATGAGGAAATAGATCCCAAGTGCAAGCTCTGAAAATCCAGAAAATCCAAGAGAGAAACGAAGTCCTGCTACTTTGCTCCCGGAAGCACCGCAAGGTGATCAACATCCCTTGCCCCCCCGCCGCCCCCCCCCAAGGTCTCATCCTTCTCCAACATGGCCTAAACGCGGCTTTTCAGCCCGTTTACTCGGTTTTTCATTGGATATAGGACCTTCTCTTGGTCCTTGTCCTTTAAAAAACTGAGGTTAGGAGCCAAGCCAAAGAATCAAAGCATCACATGTTCTCATTTGAAGGACGATGGCGAAGCCCACACATGACTTGCGACTGTCGATCTCAACGTGTCCCCACAATCTCCTGAGAAGTTAGATCACTTTTCTTACTTTTCTATTGTAGTTTGTATTTCTTAAAGAGACAAAAAGAAATCACAATTCTTGTCTTTCACATTTGATGAGTTTTATAAAATCGCCTTTCACGGCAAAATCGCCTTTTACGGCAAACAAACAAAAACGCCTCCTACGGCATTCTAAAAAAACAAACTTGTCTCTTTTCTTAATATTAATGCAATTTGAAAAGTTAGAAAAAAGAATTGATTTCCTTTCCACTTGTGAAGGTGAATCTCCGGATCATCACCATTCCAAATTCCAAGTAGAAAGTAAATCTGGCATACCCGTACAAAAAATGTTGATGCCCGAGATTTTCCCTCCTCTGCCGAGACCCAGGTCAGCCCCCGGGGTACGGAGGGAGAGGACGGAAGATTCCTTTCGGGTCCATCAAGTTGGCATACCCAGTGGGACGCGTTGACTTCAGAACGTGATGCTTTGATCACTTGGCTCCTTTCTAGTTGGTGGCCTATGTTGCATTTTGCATCTAAAAAAAAAACATGAGATGGGATTTCAATTGTTCTTTCTCACAAAAAAAAAAAAAAAACAAATCTGATTTCTTTTCTTAGATTCAACTTTGAGAAATTTTGATCCTCTCCTCTTCGAACTTGATAGCTCACAAAAATGTTCGCAGCTATCGTTCATATCGGGTATTGGGCCATCTTTTCTCTTTGATGAATCCAATTGGGATTTCAAAAAGAAAAAAAAACTTCATTTCAAATTCTTTCAAAAAAAAAAAATGATCTCTCTTTCTCAAGATTCAACTTTGAGAAATTTTGATCATCTCTTCTTTGAACTTGATAGCTCACAGAAATGTTCGCAGCTATCGTTCATATCGGGGATTGGGCCATCTTTTCTCTTTGATGAGTCCAATTGGGATTTCAAAAAAAAATTATAATTTCAAAAAAAAATTTAGTTTTCTCTCTTTTGAATTCAAATTTGAGAAACCTTGGTTCCTTCCCTTTCGGATTTAGCCCTCGCAGAAATGTTGAGCCTTTGTTCGGATTGGAACACCATTCGCTCTCTTTGATGAGTTCATTAAGAAACCTTTCAAAAAAAGAGTTAAAAAAAAAAAAAACACGAAGGTTCCACCAGTTGCGTTCTTTGACCAAAGTGGATTTAAGAAAAGCCTTGTCCAGAGTGTGGAGACAGCTAGACTGTTCGAGGCAAGGGTCCTTCAAACGGGTTCATTAAGTGATCCTACCCTTACCTGGGGGCTGATCTATCTACTAAGGTTTCATAAGATCGAATTGGAAATCTATGTGCACCTTTAAAAAAAATCCTCTTAAAAAAATCTTTTTAAAAAAAAAAACTTCTGTCACTTTTGAATTCAGAGTTGAGAAATCTTGGTTCTTTCCCTTTCGGATTTAGCGCTCGCAGAAATGTTGAGCCTTGTTCGGAATGGAACACCATTTGCTCTCTTCGATGAATTCAATCTTGACCTTTCAAAAAAAACTCCCTTCACTTTTTAGTTGAGAGTTGAGAAATTTTGGTTCCCTCCCTTTTGGATTTAGCACTCGCAGAAATGTTGAGCCTTTGTTCGAACGGAACACCATTCACTCTCTTCGATGAGTTCAATCTTGACCCTTCAAAAAAAAAAAAACTTCCGTCATTATTGGATTCACATCCGAGAAATCTGTTTCCTTCCCTTCTGAATTTAGCGCTCGCAGAAATGTTGAGCCTTCGTTTGGATTGGAACACCATTTGCTCTCCTTTATGAATCCAAATTTGAACTTTCAAAAAATCCCATCTCATGTCCTTTCCAAGGATACGATTTGCAACATTTGTGCCTAGCGGTGCTAGTACGCCCTTTCGGGTCTATTATATTCGCGACCGACACATTTGTATCTCCAACCTTATATCATTTTACCTCGAGTGAGCCTTTCTTCTCGGTAATTTGAATTAAGGTCTACAATTGATTCTAGCAGTCACTGGAACGCTCACTCTGAGCCTACCATACTTGCATTTTAGAACAATTGTATCCTCTATGGCATTTTTCCTTCTTCATCGTCCTTGGGTTGGGCCATGTCCCCTCAAGTGATTTGAAAAGACAAAACCACAGTTGTTCTCCATTTATGATCATCATATTCTTGTGATTACTAATGGATTTGGTCTTGTTTCAGAAGTTTTCCAAAACTAACAATGGCAGCTTCATTAACCATCACTTTCGATGAGAACAAGTACCAGCTTATGCTTCAAGACAAGCAAAACAAGCATAAGCGCCCTGCCAGTTGCCGAAGGGTCATCTCCCTCGACAACTCTCCAAACACCGAGTCAACTTCAACTCCCCGGACCATCATCTTCGGGTCGCTGGGACCATTCCCACTCCCCGCATAAGACATTGTACCTGCCAAGAAGTGGAAAACCGCCCCGCAACGTGTCACTAAAATGGCACCAAGGGCGAACACCAAGAAGCTTGAAGCCCGTGGCGTTCCCACGAAGCCTCAATCCACAAGAAACCAGGTTTACCCCAAAACTTGGTCCCCGAAATCTTCACCAAAGCAAAGGAGGTCCCAAACATCTGCAAAGCCAGCATACCTGGCCCCTCTCAAGGAGAATCGGTTCTACCCTCTCTCTTACATGAAAGAGGAGAAACCTACCCTCCGCCCAAAAAACAAACAAAATCATCATGAACCGGCTTGCTCCTATAAGCCAAAAATTAAATCCTGCATCGTTAGGCCTCCGAAAAAATATGCTGAAGCCTGCACTCCCGTGAGTCGACCCTTCATCTCAACAGGGGCTGAGCTCGCAAAATTCAAATCTTCACTGCGACAGGCAAAGGACCACGTCCAGATTCTATCCTTGCCAAGCTTCAAAGAAGACGAACTCGGCTGCTGCGCACGAGGGACTACATCCTTCATCGCCAGAGCCCAGCCAGAGCTGACTCAAGCTCAAATTGCTCGTCGTATGCGTCGCCGCACTGCATATCTACAAAAGAGACTCGAGAAATAAAGAACCCATCGTTCTACTCTCCACGTCTCAAACAAATGGGTCGAAAAAGAAAGACCCGACCAATTCGTTGCTGTTCATATGGTTGGCAAAACCAGAAAACACCGGAAGTCAGCAACCAAAATTAGTGTTAGACGTCTAGTGACTCGCAGCGTCTCTCGGACAAGAACACATCTAGAAGAATCTTCCACTCCTCCAAAGCCAAGGACACCGGAGTAACCACTCTTCAGATTCTTCATCCAGAAGAATGAGCCCCAGCTCAGTCACCAGGACGATTTCTTCGTTCGAATCCCGAAAGATGAATGTCTTGGCTACAAGTTCTGAGCAGCTTCCACCGCATGATGAGATAACTGCACGCATACAGCAGTTGGAGCAAGGACAACAGAGAATTGAGGCTCTGATGGAAAACCTTATTCTCACTCTACAGCGTCCACCACCTAACAATGAAACCCCTCTGAATCATGAAGATGACGAGGGTAATGCAGAAAACAATGAGTCTCGCGCCCTTACCAGAAAGGACGTGGACGATATCCTTGCAAAAGCAAAAGAAGAGGATACATTGAAATAACATGGGATCAAGCCACCCTACCCTCTACGGATGGACTCGGTTCCGTTCCCTGCAAAATTCAAACAACCTACTCTCCAGACATATACTGGGAAAGGTTCGGCCAGACATCATGTCATTCATTTCAAGATCATGACGGGAGCCATTGCGGATCAAGATGCCCTCAAGATTCGCCTCTTCGCAAGTACCCCAAAAGGTACAGCCTTTGATTGGTACTCCACTCTACCGGAGAACTCCATTCAGAATTGCTAAAGACACGCTTCCTGACCCACTTCCAAGGTGAGGATCATCCTGTTACTATGGCTCAACTCTGCAGCTTAAAACAGGGAGAGAATGAGTTAACATACGACTTCATTCACAAATGGAAGGCAATGGTGTACAAATGCTCAGATGTACTGCCACAAGCGTCGCTAGTCGACATCTGCCGTAACAATATGAGAGCGAAAATTCGCTCCATGATCATCGGCAACAAATCAAAGAACCTGGGAGAACTTCTCGAAGCTTCCATGGAAGCTGAAATGGTGATCAAAGACCTCAACAGTCAGAAATCATCAAAGAAAGAGCCGACTGCTGTTACAACCTCAAAACCAAAGAAAAAGGAGGTTCTCAATGTGCAGACTAAGTTAGCTCCTCAGCAGCCAAAGAAACCTGAAAACAAAACTGCAGGTAAAAGGCCTGAACTCTCTGATGCCTTCAAAGAATGTGTAGAAAAGAAATATCCGTTCGATGAAGATGTTGAAGAAATCTTTGAGGCTCTCCTAGCAAATGGCAAACTCATTTTGCCAGAGCCTAAAAGACCGGGAGATGTTGGCAAAACCAATGATCCCCGATACTGTCCATACCATCAGATGATCTCACATCCTCTCAATCAATGCTTCGTTGTGAGAAAGAAGATCAATGAGATGTGGAAAACGGAGTCAGAACCTTTGATAAAAACTATGGCCCCGCCTCTGTCAACATGGTGTCATGTCGGCAAACTTCAAAGTCACCGAAGCAGAAGACCACTACTTCATTCAAGGTGATAAAAATGGTTCAAGCATCCCAAGAATTGGTTCCCTATCCAACATCAGATGAACAACTTATATGGGTGCATCCCGATCTCCTAGATGATGAAAATTGGGAGATCGTCAAAACAAAGCCGACCGCTCAGCAGCGAAGGCAAGCCAAGAGACAGCTCCGCAAGCTCAAACAGCAGCAAAAGTCTCAACCAAAACAAGAAGTCCTTGAAAAGGCAGAAACCTCTTCCACTGCTTCACTAGGGGCGACGGAAGAATCCCTTCCTAAAACTTCAAAGGCGGTAAGAAAATTCACCCTTGATGATTTCATGCCACCTCTATACAAAAACGAAAATTTGCAGGGGGCATCATACTCTTGCAACTCGGTAGTTGGATTCTCCATGAATGGATACGAGTCCAGTGATACCGCCAGTGATATCGATGAGTGGGAAGAATCCCTTGAAACAGGAGAATACCTCTCCGACGAGGAATGGATTCCCGAGTCTCATCTTATGCCAGTAATCTGGTATAACCCATTACAACAACAAGGATCCTGGTTCGATGACGAAGAAGACCAGGACCCTGTTCAAGAAAATGTTGTCGATCCAGCACCAAACAATGCTCCGGTGGAACCCAACATTGGTGAACCACAAGGAGCAGATGACGAAGAAGATTTTGCTCCTATGCCTGATCTTGAGGAATATGCAAGAATCTTGTAACATCTTGCTATAGAGCAGGAGCAGGATCGCATCAATGACCTTCGTCATAATCCAGAACCAGAATTCCCTGAAAATCAACGGGAACTTACTCCTGAAAATGGAGAAAACAATCAGAACGATGATCCTCTTACATCTGAGGATGAGTCCGATTCCCAACGGTCTGCACTGGGGGCATCTCCTGTCAGGATGACCTGCAATGCGATAGCTCAAGACGATAGTGCCTCTGAAGCTTCCGAAGACACGTACTCCCTAACCGGTAGCGTATCTTCCGGAGCTACATCTTCTCAGGTGACTTCCACTGAGATATCATCCTCTCAGCCCTCGTCTCCTGAAGTTGTGACATCGGAACTCAAACCTCTCCCGATTGATCATCTTGAAGAAACTCCTGCCAATGAAATCTTCTTCAATGAAAACCCAGTTGATTGGTCCCAGATACCCGATCTCATAGACGATGTCTGGACTAATACAGAAAGGTTGTCGGATGCCGTTCAGGACTTGTTCCCGGAAATTGCTCCGTGCAACACAATTACTGAAGACACCAATGCTGTTACAGAGACGTCTTCAGCAAAGGATCAACCCCTTGATCCTGAGAACAATCTTCCAAAAGAAGACCCTTCTCTAGAGGCTCTTGAAGTTGGTAGAGGTACCCGTTCTGGCCGAGATTACCACAAAAATTACAATCAACCCTCTTCTTCTTATGTAAATCCTTTGGGAAAGCAAGTTGTAAGCGCCCCAAGTGGCAATAATAATGAAAATGCAGGCCCGAAGGAGGCTTTCAAGTACGACTTGTTTGAGCACTTCAAACACATACCTGCACGTCTGCACATCCTTGACTTATTACGAATGTCTCCACAAACTCATGATAGTCTCATTTCAGAATTGCAAAGGATGAATGCGGATGTCGACAAACATGCCCCACAAGTCCTATGAATTGAAATGGACTATAGGGTCAAAAAATCAAATACTCCCTCAAAGGGAGAGAAGAAGAAAACTAAAGGGTCAAGCAATGAATGCCTCTCGGTACAAAAGGCAGCAAGTGCAACAATTGCTTTCGACAAGGATGACCTCCTGCTAGGCGAGACAAAGCACGACCGACCCTTGTACTTTACGGGGTACGTCAAAGAAATGCCAGTACATAGAGTTTAGATCGATCCAGGTTCTGCACTCAACCTCATTTCTACTTCGGCACTCGAAGAGCTGGGCATCACACCTAGCAAGCTGAGTCACACGTCCGTATCTATCTTCGGATATGACGGCAGCGCTCAAAGGCTATCGGCAAAATCAGGTTCAAATTGCAAATCGGTGATCTTATTTCTGAAGTCACCGTGTATGCGATAAAGACCCCTTCATGTTACAATATACTCCTTGGACGCCCCTGGATACATGACAATGGTGTCGTCCCTCCAACTCTACATCAGTGCATCAAGTTCATTGGCAACGATGGCTTGATACATCGAGTGTTTGCAGACAAAAAGCCCTTCAAAGGTAGAGATGTCCATTTTGCAGATGCTCAAATGTATAAAGATGGAAAAGAAGAACAGGAGGAAAAAACAATTCATTTTGCCGACAATCTCCAGAAAGATAAAGGGAAAGCTCCTCAGTAATCACCGGAGGTAAACAAACCCTCCACCAAACTCGAAGTAAGCGGCCAAGCTCCCTTCGTCATCTCCTTCAAATCTCCAAAGCCTTTGGTAATCACTACCAAAGTAAAGAAGACAAAACAAAGGGCTGGGGGCAAGTTCACTGTCTCCTTCGTGTCTATTATGCGTGACACAGACTCGGAGTCAGAGTCAGAAGATGACGCAGCATCGAGCCAAGCTGATACTCAGCGAGATCAGCCCGCTCTCAATCCATTGGAGACACCTGCAGACATAGAAGACCCTACGTCTGCTTCCTTTGTTATTCCGGCAACTTCGCCAGAAGAAAAAGTGATTTACTTCCACAGATCAGGAGCATCTCCACTGAACTTTCTGCTTGAACCTTTCCAAAACGAAGGTCTGCCTTAGCTATCCCTGTATAGTCCAATGGCACAAGCTATCATGAAGAAAATGGGCTACGACGCTCAAAATCCGACTGGTTTGGGAGGTGGCTGTGGTATTCTTACACCATTGGAACCCACCCTGACCAAAAGTCAGCCAGAAGATTGGAAAATCCACCTTCACAAAGGCAAGTCTTCATATGGGTTGGGGTATGATCCTACCGCTCCTATGAGACAGTTGACACCATGGCTACAAAGTCGCTTTACCGACCAAGCCTCAACATGTCATGAAGACATCGATATCCCTGGATATCTCTTTGAGGAGTTATTCGTCAAAAACCCAGAAAGCTCCTCCAATTGGTATGACTTCTCTGATAATAAAGAGGAATTGCCCGATGACAGAGACGAGCGGTTCTCTGTCCCAGAAGAATCATCGTCTCGAAAAGAAGTACCCTACTTCAACCCAATTCCAGCAAATGATTGGGACCATCTCATTGCAAGCCTTAAGAAGGATACTGATCAAGAAGATTTATGGACAGAAAAAGAGCCCCAGTCTGAAAATGCCTCTGGCACTCCAGAAGGTCTTGTTGAGTTGGAAGTCTCCAAAAATATTGTGGAGGAACCACCTTCAAACCTTCCGACAGAAGACCTTGTTCAAAAGATAAACTTGGGAACACCTGACAACCCACGTCCTGTATTCATAAGCAAGAATATAAAGGATGATGAGTTACCCGAGTATATCTCTTTTCTTCGTGAGTTCGTTGATTGCTTTGCATGGTCTTATGCCGAAATGCCTGGCTTGGATCCCAAAGTAGCGGTCCACAAGCTCAACTTGCAAAAAGAAATCAAGCCTATCAAACAAGGCCAAAGAAGATTCCGTCCCGACGTGATGGACAAAATTGAACAAGAAGTTCAGAAACTCAAAAACATTGGTTTCATCCGCGAGGAACAGCATCATGAATGGTTGGCCAACATTGTCCCCGTGACAAAGAAAAATGGCCAAATAAGGGTCTGTATTGACTATAGAGATCTGAATAATGCATGTCCTAAAGATGAATTCCCACTCCCCATACCAGAGATGATGATTGACAACACCTATGGGTTCGAGCGAATGACATTCATGGATGGATTCTCTGGCTACAATCAGATAAAGATGCATCCTGAAGATGAAAGGCATACATCATTTCGGACACCATTTGGCGTGTATTGCTACACTGTCATGCCATTTGGTCTGAAAAATGCAGGTGCAACATATCAGAGGGCTATGATGAAAATATTCAAAGATATGCAGCACAAGACGGTTAAATGCTATGTAGACGACCTCGCCATCAAAAGCAGAAGAAAAGAAGACCATCTCGACGATCTTCGAGAAGTCTTCCTCTGACTTCGCAAACACAAATTGCGGATGAATCCACTAAAGTGCTTCTTCGGTGTCTCATCGGGTAAGTTTCTCGGATTCATAGTACGGAAAGCTGGAATAGAACTTGACCCTATCAAAGTCAAGGCTATCCTGGAAATGCCATCTCCCAGAACCCTAAGAGAATTAAAAGGGCTTCAAGGAAGGTTGGCCTACATTCGACGGTTCATCTCCAATCTATCAGGGAAATTCCATCCATTCTCTTGCCTGATTAAGAAAGGCGTCGGCTTTGTCTGGGATGCTGAATGTCAAAATGCATTTCAAGACATCAAAGCATACCTCACCAAACCTCCAGTGCTGGCTGCCCCCACAACTGGAAAACCGTTTATCTTGTACACAAGAGCTCTCGACCACTCTTTGGGTGCTCTGCTCCCACAAGAAAACGACGACGGAAAAGAACCTGCTCTATATTACCTTAGCCGCATGATGGTAGGAGCAGAGCATCGCTACTCTCCAGTCGAAAAAGAATGCCTTGCAGTAATGTTCGTTGTACAAAAGCTGTGTCACTATCTGCTGTCGAATACAGTCAACCTGATTTCGAGGATCAACCTCCTAAAGGTCCTTGTCACAAAAGCAGGTTCTCTCAATGCCCGACTAGCAAAATCGTCTATTCTTCTATCACAGTTTGATATTAGGTATGTGCCACAAAAAGCAATCAAAGGACAAGCTCTAACAGACTTCCTTGTAGAGCATCCATTGCCAAATGATTCTCCACTCAGGGATGATCTCCCAGACGAATTTGTCTACAATGTTGGAAAATCCGATGTTTTCACCTCCAGAACTCTAACCGGGAGTCCTATCTGCGAACCGTCAGTTCCTACAAGTCACTCTACTCTCGACCGAGGTGCTCGTGCCAGTTCCCGATTTTTCTGGGAGCCTTTTCCAGTTCCGGAACCCCGGCTGGCCGTTTTCGAGCCCAAGTGTTGGAAAATCCGACGTTTACGCCTCTAATTGTCTAACCGGGAGTCATATCTGCTAACCGTCAGTTCCTACAAGTCACTCTACCCTCGAGCGAGGTGCTCTCTACCCTCGAGCAAGGTGCTTGTGCCGGTTCCCGATTTTTCCGAGAGTCTTTTCCAGTTCCGGCGGGCCGTTTTCGAGCCTAAGTGATTGAAAATCCGATGTTTACGCCTCTAATTCTCTAACCGGGAGTCATATGCTAATCGTCAGTTCCTATAAGTCACTCTACCATCGAGCGAGGTGCTCGTGCCGGTTCCCGATTTTTCCGAGGGCCGTTTCCAATTCCGGACCCCCGGCGGGCCGTTTTCGAGCCTAAGTATTGGGAAATCTGATGTTTACGCCTCTAATTCTCCAACCGGGAGTAATATTTGCTAACCGTCAGTTCCTACAAGTCACTCTACCCTCGAGCGAGGTGCCCGTGCAGGTTCCTGATTTTTCTGGGGGCCTTTTCCTGTCCCGGACCCCCGGCGTGCCGTTTTGGAGCCTAAGTGTTGGAAAATCCGATTTATTCGCCTTTAGAACTCTAACCGGGAGTCCTATCTGTGAACCGTCAGTTCCTACAAGTCATCTACCCTCAAACGAGGTGGTCATGCCGGTTCCCGATTTTTCCGGGGGCCAGTTCCCATTCCGGACCCCCCGCGGGCAGTTTTCGAGCCTAAGTGTTGGAAAATCGTATGTTTGCGCCTCTAATTCTCTAACCTTGAGTCGTATCTGCTAACCGTCAGTTCCTACAAGTCACTCTACCCTCGAGCGAGGTGCTCGTGCCAGTTCCCGATTTTTCCGGGGGCCGTTTCCAATTCCGGACCACCAGCGGGCCGTTTTCGAGCCTAGGTGTTGGAAAATCCGATGTTTACGCCTCTAATTCTCTAACCGGGAGTCATATCTGCTAACCGTCAGTTCCTACAAGTCACACTACCCTCGAGCGAGGTGCTCGTGCCAGTTCCCGATTTTTCCAAGAGCCTTTTCCAGTTCCGGACCCCCGGCGTGCCGTTTTCGAGCCTAAGTGTTGGAAAATCCGATGTTTTCACCTCTAGAACTCTAACCGGGAGTCTTATCTGTGAACCGTCAGTTCCTACAAGTCACTCTACTCTCGACCGAGGTGCTCGTGCCGTTTCCCAATTTTTCCGGGAGCCTTTTCCAGTTCCAGACCCCCGGCGGGCCGTTTTCGAGCCTAAGTGTTGGAAAATCCGACGATTACGCCTCTAATTGTCTAACGGGGAGTCATATCTACTAACCGTCACTTCCTACAAGTCACTCTACCCTCGAGCGAGGTACTCTCTACCCTCGAGCGAGGTGCTCGTGCTGGTTCCAGATTTTTCCGAGAGCATTTTCCAGTTCCGGGGGCCGTTTTCGAGCCTAAGTGATTGAAAATCCGATATTTACGCCTCTAATTCTCTAACCGGGACTCATATCTGCTAACCGTAAGTTCCTATAAGTCACTCTACTGTCGAGCGTGGTGCTCGTGCCAGTTCCCGATTTTTCCTTGGGCCGTTTCCAATTCCGGACCCCCGACGGGCCGTTTTCGAGCCTAAGTGTTGGGAAATCCGATGTTTACGCCTCTAATTCTCTAACCGGGAGTCATATCTGCTAACCGTCAGTTCCTACAAGTCACTCTACCCACGAACGAGGTGCTTGTGCCGGTTCCCGATTTTTCCGAGAGTCTTTTCCAGTTCCGGCGGGCCGTTTTCGAGCCTAAGTGATTGAAAATCGGATGTTTACGCCTCTAATTCTCTAACCGGGAGTCATATGCTAATCGTCAGTTCCTATAAGTCACTCTACCATCGAGCGAGGTGCTCGTGCCGGTTCCCGATTTTTCCGGGGGCCGTTTCCAATTCCGGACCCCCGGCGGGCCGTTTTCGAGCCTAAGTATTGGGAAATCTGATGTTTACGCCTCTAATTCTCTAACCGGGAGTCATATTTGCTAACCGTCAGTTCCTACAAGTCACTCTACCCTCGAGCGAGGTGCCCGTGCCAGTTCCCGATTTTTCTGGGAGCTTTTTCCTGTCCCGGACCCCCGGCGTGCCGTTTTGGAGCCTAAGTGTTGGAAAATCCGATTTATTCGCCTTTAGAACTCTAACCGGGAGTCCTATCTGTGAACCGTCAGTTCCTACAAGTCAACTACCCTCAATCGAGGTGGTCATGCCGGTTCCCGATTTTTCCGGGGGCCAGTTCCCATTCCGGACCCCCCGCGGGCAGTTTTCGAGCCTAAGTGTTGGAAAATCCGATGTTTACGCCTCTAATTCTCTAACCTTGGTTCGTATCTGCTAACCGTCAGTTCCTACAAGTCACTCTACCCTCGAGCGAGGTGCTCGTGCCAGTTACCGATTTTTCCGGGGGCTGTTTCCAATTCCGGACCACCAGCGGGCCGTTTTCGAGCCTAGGTGTTGGAAAATCCGATGTTTACGCCTCTAATTCTTTAACCGGGAGTCATATCTGCTAACCGTCAGTTCCTACAAGTCACACTACCCTCGAGCGAGCTGCTCGTGCTAGTTCCCGATTTTTCCGAGAGCCTTTTCCAGTTCCGGACCCCCGGCGTGCCGTTTTCGACCCTAAGTGTTGGAAAATCCGATGTTTTCACCTCTAGAACTCTAACCGGGAGTCCTATCTGCGAACCGTCAGTTCCTACAAGTCACTCTACTCTCGACCGAGGTGCTCGTGCTGTTTCCCACTTTTTCCGGGAGCCTTTTCCAGTTCCGGACCCCCGGCGGGCCGTTTTCAAGCCTAAGTGTTGGAAAATCCGACGATTACGCCTCTAATAGTCTAACGGGGAGTCATATCTACTAACCGTCAGTTACTACAAGTCACTCTACCCTCGAGCGAGGTGCTCTCTACCCTCGAGCGAGGTGCTCGTGCTGGTTCCCGATTTTTCCGAGAGCCTTTTCCAGTTCCGGGGGCCGTTTTCGAGCCTAAGTGATTGAAAATTCGATATTTACGCCTCTAATTCTCTAACCGGGACTCATATCTGCTAACCGTAAGTTCCTATAAGTCTCTCTACCGTCGAGCGTGGTGCTCGTGCCGGTTCCCGATTTTTCCTTGGGCCGTTTCCAATTCCGGAACCCCGGCGGGCTGTTTTCGAGCCTAAGTGTTGGGAAATCCGATTTTTACGCCTCTAATTCTCTAACTGGGAGTCATATCTGCTAATCGTCAGTTCCTACAAGTCACTCTACCCTCGAGCGAGGTGCTCGTGCCGGTTCCCGATTTTTCCGAGAGCCTTTTCCAGTTCCGGACCCCCGGCGGGCCGTTTTCGAGCCTAAGTGTTGGAAAATCCGACATTTACGCCTCTAATTGTATAACTGGGAGTCATATCTGCTAACCGTCAGTTCCTACAAGTCACTCAACCCACGAGCGAGGTGCTCTCTACCCTTGAGCGAGGTGCTCATGCCGGTTCCCGATTTTTCCGAGAGGCTTTTCCAGTTCTGGCGGGCCGTTTTCGAGCCTAAGTGAGTGAAAATCCGATGTTTACGGCTCCAATTGTCTAACCGGGAGTCATATCTGCTAACCGTCAGTTCCTACAAGTCACTCTACCGTCGAGCGAGGTGCTCGTGCTGGTTCCCGATTTTTCCGAGAGCCTTTTCCAGTTCCGGCGGGCCGTTTTCGAGCCTAAGTGATTGAAAATCCGATGTTTACACCTCTAATTCTCTAACCGGGAGTCATATCTGCTAACCGTCAGTTCCTATAAGTCACTCTACCATCGAGCGAGGTGCTCGTGCCGGTTCCTGATTTTTCCGGGGGCCGTTTCCAATTCCGGACCCCCGGCGGGCCATTTTCGAGCCTAAGTGTTGGAAAATCCGACGTTTACGCCTCTAATTGTCTAACCGGGAGTCATATTTGCTAACCGTCAGTTCCGAAAAGTCACTCTACCCTCAAGCGAGGTGCTCTCTACCCTTGAGCGAGGTGCTCGTGCCGGTTCCCGATTGTTCCGAGAGCCTTTTCCAGTTCCGGCGGGCAGTTTTCGAGTCTAAGTGATTGAAAATCTGATGTTTACGCCTCTAATTGTCTAACCGGGAGTCAAATTTGCTAACCGTCAGTTCCTACAAGTCAATCTACCCTCGAGCGAGGTGCTCTCTATCCTCAAGCGAGGTGCTAGTGCCGGTTCCCAATTTTTACGAGAGCCTTTTCCAGTTCCGGCATGCCGTTTTCGAGCCTAAGTGATTGAAAATCCGATGTTTACGCCTCTAATTCTCTAACCGGGAGTCATATCTGCTGACCGTCAGTTCCTATAAGTAACTCTACCGTCGAGCGAGGTGCTCGTGCCGGTTCCTGATTTTTCCGGGGGCCGTTTCCACTTCCGGACCCCCGGCGGGCCGTTTTCCAGCCTAAGTGTTGGGAAATCCGATGTTTACGCCTCTAATTCTCTAACCGGGAGTCATATCTGCTAACCGTCAGTTCCTATAAGTCACTCTACGATCGAGCGAGGTGCTCGTGCCGGTTCCTGATTTTTCCAGGGGCCGTTTCCAATTCCGGACCCCCGGCGGGCCGTTTTCGAGCCTAAGTGTTGGAAAATCCGACGTTTACGCCTCTAATTGTCTAACCGGGAGTCATATTTGCTAACCGTCAGTTCCGACAAGTCACTCTACCCTCGAGCGAGGTGCTGTCTACCCTTGAGCGAGGTGCTCGTGCCGGTTCCCGATTGTTCCGAGAGCCTTTTCCAGTTCCGGCGGGCAGTTTTCGAGTCTAAGTGATTGAAAATCCGATGTTTACGCCTCTAATTGTCTAACCGGGAGTCATATTTGCTAACCATCAGTTCCTACAAGTCACTCTACCCTCGAGCGAGGTGCTCTCTATCCTCGAGCGAGGTGCTAGTGCCGGTTCCCGATTTTTACGAGAGCCTTTTCCAGTTCCGGCATGCCGTTTTCGAGCCTAAGTGATTGAAAATCCGATGTTTACGCCTCTAATTCTCTAACCGGAAGTCATATCTGCTAACCGTCAGTTCCTATAAGTAACTCTACCGTCGAGCGAGGTGCTCGTGCCGGTTCCCGATTTTTCCGGGGGCCGTTTCCACTTCCGGACACCCGGCGGGCCGTTTTCGAGCCTAAGTGTTGGGAAATGCGATGTTTACGCGTCTAATTCTCTAACCGGGAGTCATATCTGCTAATCGTCAGTTCCTACAAGTCACTCTACCCTCGAGCGAGGTGCTCGTGCCGGTTCCCGATTTTTCTGGGAGCCTTTTCTAGTTCCGGACCCCCGGCGTGCCGATTTGGAAGCTAAGTGTTGGAAAATCCGATTTTTTCGCCTCTAGAACCCTAACCGGGAGTCCTATCTACGAACCGTGAATTCCTAGAAGTCATCTACCCTCAAGCGAGGTGGTCGTGCCGGTTCCCGATTTTTTCGGGGGCCAATTCCCGTTCCGGACCCCCCTCGGGCAGTTTTCGAGCCTAAGTTTTGGAAAATCCGATGTTTTCGCCTCTAAAACTCTAACCGGGAGTCCTATCAGCGAACCGTCAGTGCCAACAAGTCACTCTACCCACCAGCGAGGTGCTCGTTCCAGTTTCCAATTTTTCCGGGGGCCGCTGCC
The DNA here is from genome assembly GCA_028538565.1 of Umbellularia californica. Lineage (NCBI taxonomy): Eukaryota > Viridiplantae > Streptophyta > Magnoliopsida > Laurales > Lauraceae > Umbellularia > Umbellularia californica. Next base: position 31,656,579 of record JAPQWN010000005.1, on the reverse strand, counting down.
CATTCCGGACCCCCAACGGACCGTTTTCGAGCCTAAGTGTTGGAAAATCCGACGTTTACGCCTCTAATTGTCTAACCGGGAGTTATATTTGCGAACCGTTAGTTCGTACAAGTCACTCGACCCTCGAACGAGGTGCTCGTGCTGGTTCCCGATTTTTCCGAAGCCCTTCTCCAGTTCCGGACCCCCGGCGGGCCGTTTTCACGCCTAAGTGCTAGAAAATCCGATGTTTACGCCTCTAATTCTCTAACTGGAAGTCATATCTGCTAACCGTCAGTTCCTACAAGTCACTCTACCCTCGAGCGAGATGCTCTCTACCCTTGCGCGAGGTGCTCGTGCTGGTTCCAGATTTTTTCGAGAGCCTTTTCCAGTTCCGGCGGGCCGTTTTCAAGCCTAAGTGATTGAAAATCCGATGTTTACGCCTCTAATTCTCTAACCGGGAGTCATATCTGCTAATCGTCAGTTCCTATAAGTCACTCTACCGTCGAGCGAGGTGCTCGTGCCGGTTCTCGATTTTTCCGGGGGCCGTTTCCAATTCCGGACCCCCGGCGGGCCGTTTTCGAGCCTAAGTATTGGGAAATCTAATGTTTACGCCTCTAATTCTCTAACCGGGAGTCATATTTGCTAATCGTCAGTTCCTACAAGTCACTCTACCCACGAGCGAGGTGCCCGTGCCGGTTCCCGATTTTTCTGGGAGCTTTTTCCTGTCCCGGACCCCCGGCGTGCCGTTTTGGAGCCTAAGTGTTGGAAAATCCAATTTATTCACCTTTAGAACTTTAACCGGGAGTCCTATCTGCGAACCGTCAGTTCCTACAATTCATCTACCCTCAAGCGAGGTGGTCATGCCGGTTCCCGATTTTTCCGGGGGCCAGTTCCCATTCCGGACCCCCCGCGGGCAGTTTTCGGGCCTAAGTGTTGGAAAATCCGATGTTTACGCCTCTAATTCTCTAACCTTGAGTCGTATCTGCTAACCGTCAGTTCCTACAAGTCACTCTACCCTCGAGCGAGGTGCTCGTGCCAGTTCCCGATTTTTCCGGGGGCTGTTTCCAATTCCGGACCACCAGCGGGCCGTTTTCGAGCCTAGGTGTTGGAAAATCCGATGTTTACGCCTCTAATTCTCTAACCGGGAGTCATATCTGCTAACCGTCAGTTCTTACAAGTCACACTACCCTCGAGCGAGGTGCTCGTGCCAGTTCCCGATTTTTCCGAGAGCCTTTTCAAGTTCCGGACCCCCGGCGTACCGTTTTCGAGCCTAAGTGTTGGAAAATCCGATGTTTTCACCTCTAGAACTCTAACCGGGAGTCCTATCTGCGAACCGTCAGTTCCTACAAGTCACTCTACTCTTGACCGAGGTGCTCGTGCCGTTTCCCACTTTTTCCGGGAGCCTTTTCCAGTTCCGGACCCCCGGCGGGCCGTTTTCGAGCCTAAGTGTTGGAAAATCCGACGATTACGCCCCTAATTGTCTAACGGGGAGTCATATCTACTAACCGTCAGTTACTACAAGTCACTCTACCCTCGAGCAAGGTGCTCTCTACCCTCGAGCGAGGTGCTCGTGCTGGTTCCCGAGTTTTCCGAGAGCCTTTTCCAGTTCCGGGGGCCGTTTTCGAGCCTAAGTGATTGAAAATTCGATATTTACGCCTCTAATTCTCTAACCGGGACTCATATCTGCTAACCGTAAGTTCGTATAAGTCACTCTACCGTCGAGCGTGGTGCTCGTGCCGGGTCCCGATTTTTCCTTGGGCCGTTTCCAATTCCGGAACCCCGGCGGGCCGTTTTCGAGCCTAAGTGTTGGGAAATCCGATTTTTACGCCTCTAATTCTCTAACCGGGAGTCATATCTGCTAACCTTCAGTTCCTACAAGTCACTCTACCCTCGAGCGAGGTGCTCGTACCGGTTCCCGATTTTTCCGAGAGCCTTTTCCAGTTCCGGACCCCCGGCGGGCCGTTTTCGAGCCTAAGTGTTGGAAAATCCGACATTTACGCCTCTAATTGTATAACTGGGAGTCATATCTGCTAACCGTCAGTTCCTACAAGTCACTCTACCCACGAGCGAGGTGCTCTCTACCCTTGAGCGAGGTGCTCATGCCGGTTCCCGATTTTTCCGAGAGCCTTTTCCAGTTCTGGCGGGCCGTTTTCGAGCCTAAGTGAGTGAAAATCCGATGTTTACGGCTCAAATTGTCTAAACGGGAGTCATATCTGCTAACCGTCAGTTCCTACAAGTCACTCTACCCTCGAGCGAGGTGTTCGTGCTGGTTCCCGATTTTTTCGAGAGCCTTTTCCAGTTCCGGCGGGCCGTTTTCGAGCCTAAGTGATTGAAAATCCGATGTTTACACCTCTAATTCTCTAACCGGGAGTCATATCTGCTAACCGTCAGTTCCTATAAGTCACACTACCATCGAACGAGGTGCTCGTCCCAGTTCCTGATTTTTCCGGGGGCCGTTTCCAATTCCGGACCCCCGGCGGGCCATTTTCGAGCCTAAGTGTTGGAAAATCCGACGTTTACGCCTCTAATTGTCTAACCGGGAGTCATATTTGCTAACCGTCAGTTCCGACAAGTCACTCTACCCTCGAGCGAGGTGCTCTCTACCCTTGAGCGAGGTGCTTGTGCCGGTTCCCGATTGTTCCGAGAGCCTTTTCCAGTTCCAGCGGGCAGTTTTCGAGTCTAAGTGATTGAAAATCTGATGTTTACGCCTCTAATTGTCTAACCGGGAGTCAAATTTGCTAACCGTCAGTTCCTACAAGTCACTCTACCCTCGAGCGAGGTGCTCTCTATCCTCAAGCGAGGTGCTAGTGCCGGTTCCCGATTTTTACGAGAGCCTTTTCCAGTTCCGGCATGCCGTTTTCGAGCCTAAGTGATTGAAAATCCGATGTTTACGCCTCTAATTCTCTAACCGAGAGTCATATCTGCTGACCGTCAGTTCCTATAAGTAACTCTACCGTTGAGCGAGGTGCTCGTGCCGGTTCCCGATTTTTCTGTGGGCCGTTTCCACTTCCGGACCCCCGGCGGGCCGTTTTCGAGCCTAAGTGTTGGGAAATCCGATGTTTACGCCTCTAATTCTCTAACCGGGAGTCATATCTGCTAACCGTCAGTTCCTATAAGTCACTCTACCATCGAACGAGGTGCTCGTGCCGGTTCCTGAATTTTCCGGGGGCCGTTTCCAATTCCGGACCCCCGGCGGGCCATTTTCGAGCCTAAGTGTTGGAAAATCCGACGTTTACGCCTCTAATTGTCTAACCGGGAGTCATATTTGCTAACCGTCAGTTCCGACAAGTCACTCTACCCTCGAGCGAGGTGTTCTCTACCCTTGAGCGAGGTGCTCGTGCCGGTTCCCGATTGTTCCGAGAGCCTTTTCCAGTTCCGGCGGGCAGTTTTCGAGTCTAAGTGATTGAAAATCCGATGTTTACGCCTCTAATTGTCTAACTGGGAGTCATATTTGCTAACCATCAGTTCCTACAAGTCACTCTACCCTCGAACGAGGTGCTCTCTATCCTCGAGCGAGGTGCTAGTGCCGGTTCCCGATTTTTACGAGAGCCTTTTCCAGTTCCGGCATGCCGTTTTCGAGCCTAAGTGATTGGAAATCCGATGTTTACGCCTCTAATTCTCTAACCGGGAGTCGTATCTGCTAACCGTCAGTTCCTATAAGTAACTCTACCGTCGAGCGAGGTGCTCGTGCCGGTTCCCGATTTTTCCGGGGGCCGTTTCCACTTCCGGACCACCGGCGGGCCGTTTTCGAGCCTAAGTGTTGGGAAATGCGTTGTTTACGCGTCTAATTCTCTAACTGGGAGTCATATCTGCTAATCGTCAGTTCCTACAAGTCACTCTACCCTCGAGCGAGGTGCTCGTGCCGGTTCCCGATTTTTCTGGGAGCCTTTTCTAGTTCCGGACCCCCGGCGTGCCGTTTTGGAAGCTAAGTGTTGGAAAATCCGATTTTTTCGCCTCTAGAACCCTAACCGGGAGTCCTATCTACGAACCCTCAATTCCTAGAAGTCATCTACCCTCAAACGAGGTGGTCGTGCCGGTTCCCGATTTTTTCGGGGGCCAGTTCCCGTTCCGGATCCCCCTCGGGCAGTTTTCGAGCCTAAGTGTTGGAAAATCCGATGTTTTCGCCTCTAAAACTCTAACCGGGAGTCCTATCAGCGAACCGTCAGTGCCAACAAGTCACTCTACCCACCAGCGAGGTCCTCGTTCCAGTTTCCAATTTTTCCGGGGGCCGCTTCCCATTCCGGACCCCCAACGGACCGTTTTCGAGCCTAAGTGTTGGAAAATCCGACGTTTACGCCTCTAATTGTCTAACCGGGAGTTATATCTGCGAACCGTTAGTTCGTACAAGTCACTCGACCCTCGAACGAGGTGCTCGTGCCGGTTCCCGATTTTTCCGAGAGTCTTCTCCAGTTCTGGACCCCCGGCGGGCCGTTTTCGCGCCTAAGTGCTGGAAAATCCGATGTTTACGCCTCTAATTCTCTAACCGGAAGTCATATCTGCTAACCGTCAGTTCCTACAAGTCACTCTACCCTCGAGCGAGATGCTCTCTACCCTCGGGCGAGGTGCTCGTGCTGGTTCCAGATTTTTCCGAGAGCCTTTTCCAGTTCCGGCGGGCCGTTTTCAAGCCTAAGTGATTGAAAATCCGATGTTTACGCCTCTAATTCTCTAACCGGGAGTCATATCTGCTAATCGTCAGTTCCTATAAGTCACTCTACCGTCGAGCGAGGTGTTCGTGCCGGTTCCCGAATTTTCCGGGGGCCGTTTCCAATTCCGGACCCCCGGCGGGCCGTTTTCGAGCCTAAGTGTTGGGAAATCCGATATTTACGCCTCTAATTCTCTAACCGGGAGTCATATCTGCTAACCGTCAGTTCCTACAAGTCACTCTACCCTCTAGCGAGGTGCTCATGCTGGTTCCCGATTTTTCCGAGAGCCTTTTCAAGTTCCGGACCCCCGGCGGGCCGTTTTCGAGCCTAAGTGTTTGAAAATCCGACGTTTACACCTCTAATTGTCTAACCGGGAGTCATATATGCTAACCGTCAGATCCTACAAGTCACTCCACCCTCGAGCGAGGTGCTCGTGCCGGTTCCCGATTTTTCCGGGAGCCTTTTCCAGTTCCGGACCCCCGGCGGGCCGTTTTCGAGACTAAGTGTTGGAAAATCCGACGTTTATGCCTCTAATTTTCAAACCGGGAGTCATATCTGCGAACCGTCAGTTCCTACAAGTCACTCTACCCTCGAGCGAGGTGCTCTCAACCCTTGAGCGAGGTGCTCGTGCCGGTTCCCGATTTTTCCGAGAGCCTTTTCCAGTTCCGGCGGGCCGTTTTCGAGCCTAAGTGATTGAAAATCCGATGTTTACGCCTCTAATTCTCTAACCAGGAGTCATTTTTGCTAACCGTCAGTTCCTATCAGCCACTCTACCATCGAGCGAGGTGCTCGTGTTGGTTCCCGATATTTCCGGATACCGTTTCCAATTTCGGACCCCCGGCGGGCCGTTTTCGAGCCTAAGTGTTGGAAAATCCGATTTTTACGCCTCTAATTCTCTAACCGGGAGTCATCTTTGCTAACCGTTAGTTCATACAAGTCACTCTACCCTCGAGCGAGGTGTTCCTGCCGGTTTCGTACTTTTCCGGGGGCCAGTTCCCGTTCCCCGACCCCCGGCGGGCAGTTTTCGAAGCTAAGTGTTGGAGAATCCGATGTATTCGCCGCTAGAACTCTAACCGGGAGTCCTATCTGCAAACCGTCTGTTCCTACAAGTCACTCTACTCTCGAGCGAGGTGGTCGTGCCGGTTCTCAATTTTTCCGGTTGCCGTTTCCAATTCCGAACCCCCGGCGGGCCGTTTTCAAGCCTAAGTGTTAGAAAATCCAATGTTTACGCCTATAATTCTCTAATTGGGAGTCATCTCTGCTAACCGTCAGTTCATACACGTCACTCTACCCTCGAGCGAGGCGCTCCTTCCTGTTTCGTATTTTTCCGAGGGCCAGTTCCCGTTCCGGACCCCCGGCGGGCAGTTTTCGAGCCTAAGTGTTGGAAAATCCGATGTTTTCGCCTCTAAAACTCTAACAAGGAGTCTTATCAGCGAACCGTCAGTTCCAACAAGTCACTCTACCCACCAGCGAGGTGCTCGTTCCGGTTCCCATTCTGGACCCCCGACGGGCCGTTTTCGAGATTAAGTGTTGGAAAATTTGACGTTTACGCCTCTAATTGTCTAACCGGGAGTCATATCTACGAACTGTCAGTTCCTACAAGTCACTCTACCCTCGAGCGAGGTGCTCGTGCCGGTTCCTGATTTTTCCGGAGGTCGTTTCCAATTCCGCACTCCCGGCGGGCCGTTTTCGAGCCTAAGTGTTGGAAAATCCGAAGTTTACGCCTCTAATTCTCTAACCGGGAGTCGTATCTGCTAACCTTCCGTTCCTACAAGTCACTCTTCCCTCGAGCGAGGTACTCGTGCCGGTTCCAGATTTTTCCGAGGCCGTTTCCAATTCCGGACCCCCGGCGGGCTGTTTTCGAGCATAAGTGTTGGAAAATCCGATGTTTACGCCTCTAATTCCCTAACCGGGAGTCTTATCTGCGAACCGTCAGTTCCTACAAGTCACTCTACCCTCGAGCGAGATGCTCGTGCGGTTCCCGATTTTTCCGAGAGCCTTTTCCTTTTCCGGACACCCGGCGGGCCGTTTTCGAGCCTAAGTGATTGAAAATCCGATGTTTACGCCTCTAATTCACTAACCGGGAGTCATATCTGCTAACCGTCAATTCCTATAAGTCACTCTACCGTCGAACGAGGTGCTCGTGTCGGTTCCCGATTTTTCCGGGGCCGTTTCAAATTCCGGACCCCCGGCGGGCCGTTTTCGAGCCTAAGTGTTTGAAAATCCGATGTTTACGCCTCTAATTCTCTAACCGGGAGTCATATCTACTAACCGTCAGTTCCTACAATTCACTCTACCCTCGAGCGAGGTGCTCGTGCCGGTTCCCAATTTTTTCGGGAGCCTTTTCCGGTTCCGGACCCCTGGCGTTCCGTTTTCGAGCCTCAGTGTTGGAAAATCCGATGTTTTCGCCTCTAGAACTCTAACCGGGAGTCCTATATGTGAACCGTCAGTTTCTACAAGTCACTCTACTCTCGAGCGAGGTGCTCGTGCCGGTTCCCGATTTTTTCGGGAGCCTTTTCCAGTACTTGATCCCCGGCGTGCCGTTTTCGAGCCTAGGTGTTGGAAAATCCGATGTTTTCGCCTCTAAAACTCTAACCGGGAGTCCTATCAGCGAACCGTGAGTTCCAAAAAGTCACACTACCCACCAGCGAGGTACTCGTCTCGGTTCCCAATTTTCCCGGGGGCCGGTTCCCATTCTGGACCCCCGAAGGGCCGTTTTCGAGCCTAAGTGTTAGAAAATTCGACGTTTACGCCTCTAATTGTCTAACCGGGAGTTATATCTGCGAACCGTTAGTTCCTAGAAGTCACTCGACACTCGGACGAGGTGCTCGTGCCGGTTCCCGATTTTTCCGAGGGCCTTTTCCAGTACGAGACCACCGGCGGGCCGTTTTCGCGCCTAAGTGTTGGAAAATCCGATGTTTACGCCTCTAATTCACTAACCGGAAGTCATATCTTCTAACAGTCAGTTCTTACAAGTCACTCTACTCTCGAGCGAGGTGCTCGTGGGGGTTCCCGATTTTTCCGGGGGCCGTTTCCAATTCCGGACCCCTGGCGGGCCGTTTTCGAACCTAAGTGTTGGGAAATCCGATGTTTACGCCTCTAGTTCTCTAAAAGGGAGTCATATCTGCTAATCGTCAATTCCTACAAGTCACTCTACCCTCTAGCGAGGTGCTCATGCCGGTTCCCGATTTTCCCGGGAGCCTTTTCCAGTTCCGGACCCCCGCCGTGCCGTTTTGGAGCCTAAGTGTTGGAAAATCCGATTTTTTGCCTCTAGAACTCTAACCGGGAGTCCTATCAGCGAACCGTCAATTCCTACCAGTCATCTACCCTCAAACGAGGTGGTCGTGCCGGTTCCCGATTTTTCCATGGGCCAGTTCCCGTTCCGGACCCCCCGCGGGCAGTTTTCGAGCCTAAGTGTTGGAAAATCCGATGTTTTCACCTCTAAAACTCTAACCGGGAGTTTTATCATTGAACCGTCAGTTCCAACAAGTAAATCTACCCACCAGCGAGGTGTTCGTTCCAGTTCCCAATTTTTCCGGGGGCCACTTCCTATTCCGGACCCCCGACGGACCGTTTTCGAGCCTTAGTTTTGGAAAATCCGACGTTTACGCCTCTAATTGTCTAACCGGGAGTCATATTTGCGAACCGTCAGTTCCTACAAGTCAATCTACCCTCGAGCGAGGTGCTCATGCCGGTTCCCGATTTTTCCAAGAGCCTTTTCCTGTTCAGGATCCCCGGCGGGCCGTTTTTGAGCCTAAGTGTTGGAAAATCCGATGTTTACTCCTCTAATTCTCTAACCGGGAGTCATATCTGCTAACCGTTAGTTCCTGCAAGTCACTCTACCCTCGAGCGAGGTGCTCGTGCCCGTTCCCAATTTTCCGAGAGCCTTTTCTAGTTCCAGACCCCCGGCGTACCGTTTTCGAGCCTAAGTGTTGGAAAATCCGATGCTTTCGCCTCTAGAACTCTAACCGGGACTCCTATATGCGAACCATTAGTTCCTACAAGTCACTCTACTCTCGAGCGAGGTGCTTGTGCCGGTTCCCGATTTTTCCGGGAGCCTTTTCCAGTTCCGGACCTCCGGTGGGCCGTTTTCGAGCCTAAGTGTTGGAAAATCCGACGTTTATTCCTCTAATTGTCTAACCGGGAGTCATATCTGCGAACCGTCAGTTCCTACAAGTCACTCTACCCTCCAGCGAGGTGCTCTCAACCCTCGAACGAGGTGCCCGTGCCGGTTTCCGATTTTTCCGAGAGACTTTTCCAGTTCCGGCGGGCCGTTTTCGACCCTAAGTGATTGAAAATCCGATGTTTACGCCTCTAATTCTGTAACCAGGAGTCATATCTGCTAACCGCCAGTTCCTATAAGTCACTCTACCTTCGAGCGAGGTGCTCGTGCTGGTTCCCGATTTTTCCGGATGCCGTTTCCAATTCCGGACCGCCGGCAGACCGTTTTCGAGCCTAAGTGTTGGAAAGTCCGATTTTTACGCCTCTAATTATCTAACCGGGAGTCATATCTGCTAACCGTTTCTTCCTACAAGTCACTCTACCCTCGAGTGAGGTGCTCGTGCCGGTTCCCAATTTTTCCGGGAGCCTTTTCCAGTTCCGGACCCCCGGCGTGCCGTTTTCGAGCCTAAGTGTTGGAAAATCCGATGTTTTCGCCTCTAGAACTCTAACCGGGAGTCCTATCTGCGAACCGGCAGTTCCTACAATGCACTCTACTCTCGAGCGAGGTGCTCGTGCCGGTTGCCGATTTTTCCGGTGGCCGTTTCCAATTCCGAACCCCGGCGGGCCGTTTTCAAGCCTAAGTGTTGGAAAATCCGATGGTTATGCCTATAATTCTCTAACCGGGAGTCATCGCTGCGAACCGTCAGTTCATACAAGTCACTCTACCCTCGAGCGAGGTGCTCTTGCCGGTTTCATATTTTTCCGGGGGCCAGTTCCCGTTCCGGACCCCCGGCGGGCAGTTTTCGAGCATAAGTCTTGAAAAATCCGATGTTTTCGCCTCTAAAACTCTAAGCAGGAGTCCTATCAGCGAACCGTCAGTTCCAATAAGTCACTCCACCCACCAGTGTTGGAAAATCTGACGTTTACGCCTCTAATTGTCTAACCGGGAGTCATATCTGCGAAACGTCAGTTCCTACAAGTCACTCTACCCTCGAGCGAGGTGCTCGTGCCGGTTTCCGATTTTTCCAGGGGCCGTTTCCAATTCCGGACCCCCGTAGGGCTGTTTTCGAGCATAAGTATTGGAAAATACGATATTTACGCCTCTGATTCTCTTACCAGGTGTCACATCTGCTAACAGTCAGTTCCTACAAGTCACTCTACCCTCGAGAGAGGTGCTCGTGCCGGTTCCTGAATTTTTCGTGAGTCTTTTCCCGTTCTGGACCCCCGGCGGGCCGTTTTCGATCCTAAGTGATTGAAAATCTGATGTTTACGCCTTTAATTCTCTAACCGGGTGTCATATCTGCTAACCGTCAGTTCCTATGAGTCACTCTACCTTCGAGCCAGGTGCTCGTACCGGTTCCCGATTTTTCCGGGGCCGTTTCAAAATCCGGACCCCCGGCGGGCCGTTTTCGAGCCTAAGTGTTGGAAAATCCGATGTTTACGCCTCTAATTCTCTAACCGGGAGTCATATCTGCTAACCGTCAGTTCCTACAATTCACTTTGCCCACGAGCGAGGTGCTCGTGCCGCTTCCCAATTTTTCCGGAAGCCTTTTCCAGGTCCGGACCCCTGGCGTTCCGTTTTCGAGCCTCAGTGTTGGAAAATCCGATGTTTTCGCCTCTAGAACTCTAACCGGGAGTCCTATATGCGAACCGTTAGTTCCTACAAGTCACTCTACTCTCGAGCGAGGTGCTCGTGCCGGTTCCCGATTTTTCCGGGAGGTTTTTCCAGTACTAGACCCCCGGCGTGCCATTTTCGAGCCTAAGTGTTGGAAAATCCGATGTTTTCTCCTCTAAAACTCTAACCGGGAGTCCTATCAGCGAACCGTGAGTTCCAACAAGTCACTCTACCCACCAGCGAGGTACTCGTCTCGGTTCCCAATTTTCCCAGGGGCCGGTTCCCATTCCGGACCCCTGACGGGCCTTTTTCGAGCCGAAGTGTTTGAAAATCTGATGTTTACGCCTCTAATTCTCTAACCGGAAGTCATGTCTTCTAACCGTCAGTTCTTACAAATCACTCTACCCTCGAGCGAGGTGCTCGTGCCAGTTCCCGATTTTTCCGGGGGCAGTTTCCAATTCCGGACCCCCAACGGGCCGTTTTCGAGCCTAAGTGTTGGGAAATCCGATGTTTACGCCTCTAATTCTCTAAAAGGGATTCATATCTGCTAATCATCAGTTCCTACAAGTCACTCTACCCTCGGGCGAGGTGCTCGTGCCGGTTCCCGATTTTTCCGGGAGCCTTTTCCAGTTCCGGACCCCCGGCGTGCAGTTTTGGAGCCTAACTGTTGGAAAATCTGATTTTTTTGCCTCTAGAACTCTAACCGGGAGTCCTATCTGCGAACCGTCAGTTCCTACAAGTCATCTACCCTCAAACTAGGTGGTCGTGCCGGTTCCCGATTTTTTTGGGGGCCAGTTCCCGTTCCGGACCCCCCGCGGGCAGTTTTCGAGCCTAAGTGTTGGAAAATCCGATGTTTTCCCCTCTAAAACTCTAACCGGGAGTCCTATCAACGAACCGTCAGTTCCAACAACTAAGTCTACCCACCAGCGAGGTGCTCGTTCCAGTTCCCAATTTTTTCGGGGGCCACTTCCTATTCCGGACCCCCGACGGACCGTTCTGGAGCCTAAGTGTTGAAAAATCCGATGTTTACGGCTCTAATTCTCTAACCGGGAGTCATATCTGCTAACCGTCAGTTCCTACAAGTCACTTTACCCTCAAGCGAGGTGCTCGTGCCGGTTCCCAATTTTTGCGGGAGCCTTTTCGAGTTCCGGACCCCGGCGTGCCGTTTTCGAGCCTAAGTGTTGGAAAATCCGATTTGTTCACCTCTTGAACTTTAACCGGGAGTCCTATCTGCGTACCGTCAGTTCCTACAAGTCACTCTACTCTCGAGCGAGGTGCTCGTGCCAGTTCCCTATTTTTCCGGGAGCCCTTTCCAGTTGCGGACCCCCGGCGGGCCGTTTCCGAGCCTAAGTGTTGGAAAATCCGACGTTTACGCCTCAAATTGTCTAACCGGGAGTCATATCTGCGAACCGTCAGTTCCTACAAGTCACTCTACCCTCGAGCGAGGTGCTCTCTACCCTCGAGCGAGGTACTCGTGCCGGTTCCCGATTTTTCCGAGAGCCTTTTCTAGTTCCGGCGGGCCGTTTTCGAGCCTAAGTGATTGAAAATCCGATCTTTACGCCTCTTATTCTCTAACTGGGAGTCATATTTGCTAACCGTCGGTTCCTACAAGTCACTCTACACTCGAGCGAGGAGCTCGTTCCGGTTCCCGACTTTCCGAGAGCCTTTTCCAGTTCCGGATCCCCGGTGGGCCGTTTTTTAGCCTAAGTGTTGGAAAATCCGATGTCTACGCCTCTAATTCTCTAACCGGGAGTCATATCTGTTAACCGTCAGTTCCTACAAGTCACTCTACCCTCGAGCGTGGTGGTCGTGCCGGTTCCCGATTTTCCGGGGGCCAGTTCCCATACCGGACCCCCCGCGGGTAGTTTTCGAGCCCAAGTGTTGGAAAATCCGATGTTTTCGCCTCTAAAACTCTAACCGGGAGTCCTATCAGCGAACCGCCAGTTCCAACAAGTCACTCTACCCACCAGCAAGGTGCTCGTTCCAGTTCCCAATTTTTCCGGGGGCCGCCTCCCATTCCGGACCCCCGACGGACCGTTTTCGAGCCTAAGTGTTGGAAAATCCGACGTTTACACCTCTACTTGTCTAACCAGGAGTCATATATGCGAACTGTCAATTCCTACAAGTCACTCTACCCTCGAGCAAGGTGCTCATTTCGGTTCCCGATTTTTCTGAGAGACTTTTCCAGTTTCGGATCCCCGGCGGGCCGTTTTGGAGCCTAAGTGTTGGAAAATCCGATGTTTACGCCTCTAATTCTCTAACCGGGAGTCATATCTGCTAACCGTCAGTTCCTACAAGTCACTCTACCCTCAAACGAGGTGCTCGTGCTGGTTCCCTATTTTTCCGAGAGCCTTTTCCGGTTCTGGACCCTCGGCATGCCGTTTTCGAGCCTAAGTGTTGTAAAATCCGATGTTTTCGCCTCTAGAACTCTAACCGGGAGTCCTATATGCGAACCGTCAGTTCCTACAAGTCACTCTACTCTTGAGCGAGGTGCTCGTACTAGTTCCCAATTTTTCCGGGAGCCTTTTCCAGTTCTGGACCCCTGGCAGGCCGTTTTCGATCCTAAGTGTTGGAAAATCCGACGTTTACGCCTCTAATTGTCTAACCGGGAGTCATATCTGCGAACCGTCAGTTCCTACAGGTCACTCTACCCTCGAACGAGGTGCACTCTACCCTCGAGCGAGGTGCTCGTGCCGGTTCCCGAATTTTACGAGAGCCTTTTCCAGTTCCGGCGGGTCGTTTTCGAGCCTAAGTGATTGAAAATCCGATGTTTACGCCTCTAATTCTCTAACAGGGAGTCATATTTGCTAACTGTCAGTTCCTATAAGTCACTCTACCATCGAGCGAGGAGCTCGTGCTGGGTACCGATTTTTCCGGGGGCCGTTTCCAATTCCGGACCCCCGGCGGGCCGTTTTCGAGCCTAAGTGTTGGAAAATCCGATGCTTACGCCTCTAATTCTCTAACCGGGAGTCATATCTGCTAACCATCAGTTCCTACAAGTCACTCTACCCTCGAGCGAGGCGCTCGTGCCGGTTCCCAATTTTTCCGGAAGTCTTTTCCAGTTCCGGACCCCCGGCGGGCCGTTTTCGATCCTAAGTGTTGGAAAATCCGACGTTTACGCCTCTAATTGTCTAACCGGGAGTCATATCTGCGAACCGTCAGTTCCTACAAGTCACTCTACCCTCGAGCGAGGTGCTCTCTACCCTCGAGCGAGGTACTCGTGCCGGTTCCCGATTTTTCCGAGAGCCTTTTCTAGTTCCGGCGGGCCGTTTTCGATCCTAAGTGATTGGAAATCCGATGTTTACGCCTCTAATTCTCTAACTGGGAGTCATATTTGCTAACCGTTAGTTCCTACAAGTCACTCTACCCTTGAGCGAGGAGCTCGTTCCGGTTCCCGACTTTTCCGAGAGCCTTTTCCAGTTCCGGATCCCCGGCGGGCCGTTTTCGAGCCTAAGTGTTGGAAAATCCGACGTTTACGCCTCTAATTCTCTAACCGGGAGTTATATCTACGAACCATCAGTTCCTATAAGTCGATCTACCCTCGAGCGAGGTGCTCCTGCTGGTTACCATTTTTTCCGGGAGCCATTTCCAGTTCCGGACCCCCAGCGGGCCGTTTTCGAGCCCAAGTGTTGGATAATACGATGTTTACGCCTCTAATTCTCTAACCGGTAGTCATATCAGCGAACCGTCAGTTCCTACAAGTCCCTCTACCCTCGAGCGAGGTGGTCGTGCCAGTTCCAGACCCCCGGCGGGCCGTTTTCGAGCCTAAGTGTTTGAAAATCCGATGTTTTCGCCTCTAAAACTCTAACTGGGAGTCCTATCAGCAAACCGTCAAGTCCAACAAGTCACTCTTCCCACCAGTGAGGTGCTCGTCTCTGTTCCCAATTTTTCAGGGGGACGGTTCCTATTCCGGACCCCCGACGGGCCGTTTCCGAGCCTAAGTGTTGGAAAATCCGACGTTTACGCCTCTAATTGTCTAACCGGGTGTCATATCTGTGAACCGTCAGTTCCTACAAGTCCCTCTACCCTCGAGCGAGGTGCTCGTGTCGGTTCCCGATTTTTCTGGAAGGCTTTTCCAATTCCGGACCCCTGGTGGGCCGTTTTCGAACCTAAGTGTTGGAAAATCCGATGTTTACGCCTCTAATTCTCTAACGGGGAGTCATATCTGCGAACCGTAAGTTCCTACAAGTCACTCTACCATCGAGCGAGGTGCTCGTGCCAATTCCCGATTTTTCCATTGGCCGTTTCCAATTCCGGACCCCCGGCGGGCCACTTTCGAGCCTAAGTGTTGGAAAATCCGATGTTTACGCCTCTAATTCTCTAACAGGGAGTCATATCTGCTAACCGTTAGTTCCTACAAGTCACTCTACCCCCGAGCGAGGTGCTCGTGCCGGTTCGCAATTTTTCCGGGAGCCTTTTCCAGTTTCGGACCCCCGGCGTGCCGTTTTCGAGCTAAAGTGTTGGAAAATCCTATGTTTTCGCCCCTAGAACTCTAACCGGGAGTCCTATATGCGAACCGTCAGTTCCTAAAAGTCACTCTACTCTCAAGCGAGGTGCTCGTGTCGGTTCCCGATTTTTCCGCGAGCCTTTTCAAGTTCCGCTCCCCCGGCGGGCCGTTTTCGAGCCTAAGTGTTGGAAAATCGGATGTTTTCGCCAATAAAACTCTAACCGGGAGTCCTCTCAGCGAACCATGAGTTCCAACAAGTCTCTCTACCCACCAGAGAGGTACTCATCTCGGTTCACAATTTTTCTGGGGGTCGGTTCCCATTCCGAACCCCTGACGGGCCGTTTTCGAGCCTAAGTGTTGGAAAATCCGATGTTTACGCCTCTAATTGTCTAATCGGGAGTTATATCAGCGAACCGTCAGTTCCTACAATTCACTCGACCCTCGAGCGAGGTACTCGTGCCGGTTCCCGATTTTTCCGCGAGCCTTTTCCAGTTCCGGACCCCCGGCGGCCCGTTTTCGTGCCTAAGTGTTGGAAAATCCGATGTTTACGCCTCTAATTCTCTAACCGGGAGTCATATCTGCTAACCGTCAGTTCCTACAAGTCACTCTACCCTCGACCGAGGTGCTCGTGCTGATTCCCGATTTTTCCGGGGGAAGTTTCCAATTCCAGACCCCCGGCGGGCCGTTTTCGAGCCTAAGTGTTGGGAAATCCGATGTTTACGGCTCTAATTCTCTAACCGGGAGTCATATCTACTAACTGTCAGTTCCTACAAGTCACTCTACCCTCGAGCGAGGTGCTCATGCCAGTTCCCGAATTTTCCGGGTGCCTTTTCCAGTTCTTGACCCCCGGCGTGCCGTTTTGGAGCCTAAGTGTTGCAAAATCCGATGTTTTCGCCTCTAGAACTGTAACCGAGAGTCCTATCTGCGAACCTTCTGTTCCTACAAGTCATCTACCCTCAAGCGAGGTGGTCGTGCCGGTTCCCGATTTTTCCGCAAACCAGTTCCCGTTCCGGACCCCCCGCGGGCAGTTTTCGAGCTTAAGTGTTGGAAAATCCGATGTTTTCGCCTCTAAAACTCTAACCGGGAGTCTTATCAGCGAACCGTCAGTTCCAACAAGTAAATCTACCACCAGCGAAGTGCTCGCTGTAGTTCCCAATTTCTCCCGCGGCCGCTTCCCATTTCGGACCCCCGACGGACCGTATTCGAGCCTAGGTGTTGGAAAATCCGATCTTTATGCCTCTAATTGTCTAACCGGGAGTCATATCTGCGAACCGTCAGTTCCTACAAGTCACTCTACCCTCGAGCGAGGTGCTCGTACCGGTTCCCGATTTTTCCGAGAGCCTTTCCAGTTCCGGATCCCCGGTGGGCCGTTTTTGAGCCTAAGTGTTGAAAAATCCGATGTTTACTCCTCTAATTCTCTAACCGGGAGTCATATCTGCTAACCGTCAGTTCCTACAAGTCACTCTACCCTCGAGCGCGGTACTCGTGCCGGTTCCCAATTTTTCCGGGAGACTTTTCCAGTTTCGAACCCCCGGCGTCCCGTATTCGAACCTAAGTGTTGGAAAATCCAATGTTTTCGCCTCTAGAACTCTAACCGGGAGTCCTATCTACGAACCGTCGGTTCGTACAAGTCACTCTACGCTCGAGCGAGGTGCTAGTGCCAGTTTCCCATTTTTCTGGGGGCCGGTTCCCGTTCCGGACCCCCGGCGGGCCGTTTTTGAGCCTAAGTATTAGAAAATCGTCGATTTTCGCTTCGAATTCTCTAACCGGGAGTCCTATCAGAGAACTGTCAGTTCCAACAAGTCACTCGACCCTCCAGTGAGGTGCTCGTGCCGGCTCCCGATTTTTCCAGGGGCCGGTTGCAATTCCGGACCCCCGGAAGACCGTTTTTGAGCCTAAGTATTGAAAAATCCGATGTTTACGCCTCTAATTCTCTAACCGAGAGTCATATCTGCTAACCGTCAGTTCCTACAAGTCACTCTACCCTCGAGCAAGGTGCTCGTGCCAGTTCCAAATTTTTCCGGAGGTCGTTTCCAATTCCGGACCCCCGGCGGGCCGCTTTTGAGCCTAAGTGTTGGAAAATCCGATGTTTTCGCCTCTAATTCTCTAACTGGGAGTCCTATCAGTGAACCGTCAGTTCCAACAAGTCACTCTACCCTCCAGCAAGGTGCTCCTGCCGGTTCCAAATTTTTCCGGGGGCCGGTTCCTATTCCGGACCCCCGACGGGTTATTTTCGAGCCTAAGTGTTGGAAAATCCGACGTTTACGCCTCTAATTATCTAACCGGGAGTCATATCTGTCAACCGTCAGTTCCTACAAGTCACTCTAACCTCGAGCGAGGTGCTCGTGCCGGTTCCCAATTTTTCCGGGAGCCTTTTCCAGTTCCGGACCATCGGCGGGCCGTTTTCAAGCCTAAGTGTTGGAAAATCCGATGTTTACGCCTCTAATTCTCTAACCGGGAGTCATATCTGCAAACCGTCAGTTCCTACAAGTCACTCTACCCTCGAGCGAGGTGCTCATGCCGGTTACCAATTTTTCCGGGAGCCTTTTCTAGTTTCGGACCCCTGGCGGGCCGTTTTCGAGCCTAAGTGTTGGAAAATCCGATGTTCACGCCTCTAATTCTCTAACCGGGAGTCATATATGCGAACCGTCAGTTCCTACAAGTCACTTTACCCTCGAGCGAGGTGCTCGTGCCAGTTCCGGACCCCCGGCGGGCCGTTTTCGAACCTAAGTGTTTGAAAATCCGATGTTTTCGCCTCTAAAACTCTAACCGGGAGTCCTATCAGCAAACCGTCAGTTCCAACAAGTCACTCTAACCAGCAGTGAGGTGCTCATCTCTGTTCCAAACTTTTCCGGGGGCTGGTTCCCATTCCGGACCCCCGACGGGCCGTTTTCGAGCCTAAGTTTTGGAAAATCCGACGTTTACGCCTCTAATTGTCTAACCGGGAGTAATATCTGTGAACCGTCAGTTCCTACAAGTCC
Source organism: Umbellularia californica (assembly GCA_028538565.1). Lineage (NCBI taxonomy): Eukaryota > Viridiplantae > Streptophyta > Magnoliopsida > Laurales > Lauraceae > Umbellularia > Umbellularia californica. The sequence goes on along the minus strand of JAPQWN010000005.1, from coordinate 31,638,753 downwards.
CTCTACCCTCGAGCGAGGTGCTAGTGACAGTTCCCAATTTTTTCGGGAGCCTTTTCCAGTTCCGGACCCCTGGCGGGCCGTTTTCGAGCCTAAGTGTTGGAAAATCCGATGTTTACGCCTCTAATTCTCTAACGGGGAGTCTTATTTGCGAACCATCAGTCCCTACAAGTCACTCTACCCTCGAGCGAGGTGCTCGTACTAGTTCCCGATTTTTCCGGGGGCCGTTTCCAATTCCGGACAGCCAGCGGGCCGTTTTCAAGCCTAATTGTTGGAAAATCTGATGTTTACGCCTCTAATTCTCTAACCGGGAGTCATATCTGCTAACCGTCAGTTCCTACAAGTCACTCTACCCTTGAGTGAGGTGCTCATGCCGTTCACGATTTTTTCGGGAGCCTTTTCCAATTCCGGACCCCCAGCGTGTTGTTTTCGAGCCTAAGTGTTGGAAAATCCGATGTTTTCGCCTCTAGAACTCTAACTGAGAGTCGTATCAGCGAACCGTCAGTTCCTACAAGTCACTCTACCCTCAAGCGAGGCGTTCGTGCCAGTTTCCGATTTTTCCGGGGGCCGGTTCCCGTTCCGGAGCCCCGGCGGGCCGTTTTCGAGCCTATTAGAAAATCGTCGACTTTCGCTTCTAATTCTCTAACCGTCAGTCCTATCATCGAACCGTCAGTTCCAACAAGTCACTCTACCCTTTAGCGAGGTGCTCGTCCCAGTTTCCAATTTTTCCGTGGGCCGTTTCCCATTCCGGACCCCCGACGGGCCGTTTGCGAGCCTAAGTGTTGGAAAATCCGACGTTTACGCGTCTAATTCTCTAACCGGGAGTTATATCTGTGAACCATCAGTTCCTACAAGTCTCCCTACCCTCGAACGAGGTGCTCGTGCCGGTTCCCCATTTTTTCGTGAGCCTTTTCCAGTTCCGGACCCCCGGCGTGCCGTTTTCGAGCCTAAGTGTTGGAAAATCCGAGGTTTGCGCCTCTAATTCTCTAACCGGGAGTCATATCTGCGAACCATCAGTTCCTACAAGTCACTCTACCCCTCGAACGAGGCGCTCGTGCTGGTTTCCGATTTTTCCGGGGGCCGGTTCCTGTTCCAGACCCTCGGCGGGCCGTTTTCGAGCCTAAGTTTTCAAAAATCGTTGATTTTCGCTTCTAATTCTCTAACCGGGAGTCCTATCAGCGAACTGTCAGTTCCAACAAGTCACCCTACCTTCCATCGAGGTGCTCGTACCGGTTCCCAATTTTTGTTAGAAAAAAGTGAGGATGATTATTGTTATATATTCAAAACCAAATTACCAAGAAAGTGAGGATGATTATTGTTATATATTCAAAACAAAAAAAAAGGGTTGTCTACCTACCGTCTAGAGCATCCATCATGATCTCCAGTAGCTGTGCCATCACCAGCAGAAGTGGTCCCTCCCGTGATGTCGAAATAGGTGGTCGGATCTATCCCTGCCGCAGCTGCCAACTGTTGAACAAGGCCTCAAGTGCAGCATGCTTCCTGTCCTGCACAGCCTGCCTCCTGTCCTGCTCAGCCTGCCTCTTAGCTTGGTCAGCTAGCTGCTCCCGCAGGGCGATCACCTCAGGATCCGGTGCCCAAGACTGTGTGGAACATGCAGAGGTCCTAGTGTATATCCCATACCCTTTTAAATATCCCGACCTCTTTCCAAGCACATCAACAGCAATCTGTTCCTCAGTCATCGGAGCTGTGACAGAGGGCTGCGACTGCTCCTCAGTCTGCTGCACCATGGCCTCCTGCCATTTAAATCAATAAGGGATTTAGAATGCTTTTATGGCATTATTGATCATAATTGAATTAATAGCATACGTGCATGTCTCTGCTGAGACACCTCATTTACCCACTCATTACTTTTTTCTCTATAGTGGGTGTCGCGGAAGAACTGAGTAATAGGCGGCGCTTGACCGGCATTCTGTGCCATCTGTCATTTGAAATGACTTTGTATTAGATATGAACCCAGCTACATATTGATAAATTAATAAACGTAATCAAGTTTCTTCATATGAATATAATTAGTACCATCAGAGATATCCTCGTTGCAAATGACCTAGAGCCACTAGTATGATTATATGGCAGCTTGGCTCGACTCTCTTGAGCTTTTTTCGACTTCGACTGCATAGAAAAAAAAATACAGTAGCAATCATTTATAAAATCATTACCAATAGAATTATGTTGCCATATAATTAATTGTTGTAGATAACATCCCAAAGTTACCTTCCAGGTTGGTGATTCCCAGCACTGTGAGACCATCAACTGCCAATCAGCCGGATCACAACCCCCCGCCGGGTGGTCCTGGGGTCGGGGAACCCCCTGCTCCAACAACTCGAGATAGTGACTATGCAGCTCATACATCCAACTCCTATACAAAACCCCGCATTGGCGGTCAATGTCCGCCCTGAGCTGCATTTCGCCCTCGTAGTCCCTGATATCAAAAATTTGCTGCAATTAGGGGAGAGCCATATAAAGATTAGTCATAACAAACAATAATATATTAAGCTGCAATTTGTGTCAGACAAGCATCCAGTCACAAAACTTCATCGGATCAAAATTTGAGTCTACATTTTTATGAAAGTAGCTCTCAACTTCATCGGAATTTAAATTTTTTTATTGAAATGGAAAGTCAGATATTCTCAAGAGTAAACTTATAATATAGTCATACAACAACTATCATAGATTTTCTCCAACATTCACAAAATACTTTATAAGCCAATTTCATGCATGTCACATACCCAACATCATCTCTAAGAGTGTATCAAAATGAAATTCATAAGTATCAACATCCCATATAATTCTATTACAAGACATACAAAAAATTAGATGAAAATAAAATAAGCAAATCATGATTGAGAGAAGACATTTGCAATAGCTTCTGTGACATTCCAAGTAACAACACATAAAAGTTCGCATGTTTGTGCCAAGATTTAGCTATGAAAATGATGTTTCTTCAAGATGGGAACATCCATGGTGAGCATAGTATTTCAAATTAAATACTTCTCTGTCATCCAAAAACCAAATCAAATCCATCCAGTAAAAAATCAAATGACAAGAAAAACCACCCCTAATTGATCTCCTCATTCATGGCATTAGATTAGATTGTGGCTAAGAAAACGCCCCAAATTCCTACCTGCATTCATCAACTAACCAAAATTCTAAGACCCATAATTAGTTTGAGATGAAACCTAAATACATGAAGAGATTAAAAGTCAATTGAGCAAAAAAGTTAATACCAAGAACTTGCTTGAGCAGAAAACCAATTCCCGCACTCGAATAGATGGAGCGCGAGAGAGAGAGAGAGAAAGGGCAGCTGAGAAGGAGAGCGGGAAAGAGCATTATGGGTGAACATAAAGTGGACTCCAATATGGGTGAACACTATGCACAAGTTGTGCATGGGATATTTTTCCTACCCTTGGTCCTTGTTACGAGAGAAAGCTAGAGGGATATGGAGACCAAAGGGGTGTGGAAGAGAAGGTGGTGTTAGAGTAAGGTTGATAAAAATTGAAATACTCTCAAAAAATTTGAAATAGAAATTGATTTTAGATAAAAATTGGTTGGTATTTCTCATTGAAGTTTACCTGAACTGCAGCAATGACGGCAAGCTTGATCGCACTGTCAAGCTTCTTCCATCCATGGGGCTTGACTGGGGCAACCTCTCTAATGGCTAACCCAAGATGGTTAACCAGTGATGGGGCATGTTCCCCTTCTGGCCTATGACTAGAGATGGGGATCGGGACTGGGATGTTATGACCCAGCTGTCTCCTCAGCTTTGTCACATTCTTCCCTCGCGTAACACCCCTTACATGGCTCGGAACCTCTGAGACTGGGGCTGATGCTGGTAAGATGAAAGTGATAAATGAGTTAGTGAACACAAATCATTAAATTGAGGTGAACCATTCTGAATCTTAAAAGGTCATAATTTTCTCACCTACGCCGCTCCCGACTGTATGAGGACTAGTCGGAAGCTGGGACGGCTGAGGCTGGGTCGGCGAGGGCTGTGTGGTCAAAGGCTGAATCGGCAGAGGCTGGGGGGCTGCCAAATCAGGGGTGCTCCCTGATCCTCCAGACCGTGCAACTAGAAGAGCAGCCGGCGGAGGCTGTGTCGAGGCCTCAGGTGTCACCGTAAGTGAAGCTGCGATCCTCCGAGCACGTTTCACCCTACTTTCCCGAGGCATATCTGCAATCTGGCATAACGCAAAGTGACAAGGAAAATAAATAATTATTAGCAAAAATCAATAATATTAGTAAAGTGAATGTCAACAATTTACATTAAATGAAAATGGAAATCATTTTAGCATGAGTGTCACCGTCAAAACTAATATTTTGAAGTACACGTCATAGAAATTCACAGAAAGATTACCTCATCCGATTGAGACCAAAATGTCTCATCATCTACATCATCTTCGCGGGGAATGTAGTTCTCATCCTTATCATTCACACTAACATTCCTCTTTCCCTTCTCGTTTGTCCCTTTAGCCAAACCAAATATAGTACATGCAGTCGGCGGGAGCCCTAGAGATGCAAGTCTTTCTGCATTCTGCTTAATTGTCTTTTTTCTCTTTAATAAATAATTGGATGCTTGCACTTGACGGGACAACTCTCCTGGCTTGACCCATTTTTTCCCTCCGTTTGGCATCTTTTGCAACTATGATATATAGAAGTAAGAATAAAATGTGAAATGTAGAAATGTCTTATCCATTTATGAACAAATCATAAGAGAAAATGAAATTGAAGACAATGTCATTATGTAAGATAAGATTTTTATTAATTTACTTAATCGTTCCATGTCATCATCTTCCTGACTATGAACATCATTTTCTTCTTCATCTTCGTACTCCGCCAGTGTTTCATCCTCGTCTTGGCCATCCACGTCTGCTGACTCATCACTAAGAACGATCTCAAGATCTAGATCATCCCTAGAGTATTGGACACTAGTACCATCGACAAGAACTGGGACAACAAATGTCGTTTCGTGTTGCTGAAATGCATCATTAGGCACATCGTCATCGTCATCGTCGTCATCCCGCTTAGCGGGTACATCCCATACTCCCCGATGCTTGACCCGCTCTACGACTCTCCAATTTTTTCCTTTGCTGGTGTCATTGACGTAGAAGACTTGTGTCACCTGACTTGGTAGGACAAATGAATCATCCGTACACCAACGACCCATGATATCAATGCTTGTAACATGGTCTTCGATGTTTATCTTGTGCTTGGTACTAGTGTTGTACCATTCACATTCAAATAAGACCACCTTACCCCCGTGCCGATAGGACAGTTCCCAGACTTTGCAGATGTAGCCATAGTAGTCATGCTTCACCCCTTGGTATTCCCCTTCCACGACCAATCCACTACTCTGGCTCCTACGGCATTTCTCACGGTCTTTAGTGTGGTATCGGACACAATTGTAATCACATCCTTGATAAAGATTCACTAGGGATCTAGGGCCATTTGCTAATGACCACATCTCATCAAATGCTTTTGGTGACCCTAGAGTTCGCAATTGATTAATCTACATAAGCAGATTAAGACACATGTATTAGACTAATGTTATTTGAAGTGCAATCCAATAATATGTAGCAATTAAAATGATGATATTTCATATGTCTTACACGCTGTTTGAACCATGCTGCAAATTCTTTTCGTTGTATTTGACCGACATCTCCAGTTCTTTGATCTTGCACTAAATGCTTGTGTTCCCTACTCAAGATAGCTTTTAATGAATAAGTAAGAGTAGAGAATGAATAAAGGAGTTAAAAAGCAATGCAAGAATAATCTACTAGATTGAAGCACATACTTTAGATAGGGCTCCACCTCGGGGCAATTATTCAACACAAACCATTGAGCCATGTCACGCATTTTTTGAGAAGGATCATGTGCTCTTGGCATCGGTCCAATGGGACGGACGGTTTGTGTGAATACCGACATCCCCAGGCCACGTTCGCCACCATCATCATAGCGCTCTACTCGATCAGTTTGCCTTAAATACATTGAGCAAAAAGTGAGGCACTCTTTAACAATGTAAGCCTCAACGATTGAACCTTCAGGCCGAGCTCGGTTGCGAACGTACCCTTTTAGGGTCTTCAGAAACCTTTAGATAGCCAATGATAACAATTACGATTTTCAATGCAAGGCAGTTAGTTGCACTGATACATAAATAATTAATCAATGGTCATCAACTATTAGCTTTCTATCGGGTACATCCACCGATATTGCACCGGTCCACCAAGCATGACCTCGCGTGGCAAATGAACTGATAGATGAACCATCACATCAAAGAAAGCAGGAGGAAAAATCCTCTCCAACTTGCACAATATAAAAACTATCTGCTCCTCCAATTTTTTCAAATCATCGTGTCTCTGTGTTTTCGAGCAAAGGTCTTGGAAAAAGCTGCCTAACTCAAACAATGTTGTACAGATATCCTTATTCAAAAAGCCGCGCATGCCAATAGGAAGGATGCGTTGTATAAGGATGTGGCAATCATGGCTCTTTAAACCAGCTAATTTATCATTTTTCGAGGTTACACACCTCGAAAGGTTCGCCGCATAGCCATCTGGGTATTTGATCGACTTCAAGAATTCATAAAATCCATCTCTATGTTTTGTTTCCAAAGTGTAAGAGGCATGCGGCTTCGCGCTGGATCCATTGCCCCTCTCCACTAGATGCAACTCTGGCCTGATGCCCATATTTTTCAAATCCTTACGTGCTTTCTCGGTGTCCTTGTTTTTGCTCTTTATGCCCAAAATTGTTCCAACAAAAGCTACACAGATGTTCTTCTCAATATGCATAGGATCAAGATTGTGTCGGAGTTTTTTGCACTTCCAATAGGGCCATTCAAATAGGATGCTACTCTTTGTCCAATTCAGTTCTCCGGAGTCACGCGGTCTTTTGTTATTCTTGCCAAACTTGACCGGCGCTAGTTCTTCTAGCTGGTCTAGTACCTTTTGCCCCAGTAAATCCAAAGAATTCTTTTCACGCTCAAGCTGACCGTTGAAGGCCTTGCTTCTACGCCATTGGTGGTTCAGTTCCAAGTATTTTCAATGGCCAATGTACCCAATCTTATCTTTCAACTTCACCCCTAACGAGCTGTCGTTACATGAGGGGCAAGCATTATAACCTTTTATGCTCCACCCAGACAAGTTACCATACGCAGAAAAGTCATTTATCATCCACATTACAGCCGCATGCATTTGAAAGGTCTGTTTAGTGGAGGCATCATAAGTCGGTACACCATGATCCCACAGCTCCTTCAACTCATCAACCAAGGGCCTAAGATATACATTGATATCGTTTCCCGGTGAGCTTGGTCCTGGAATAAGTAATGACATCATAAAAAATGGCTCCTTTATGCACATCCATGGTGGCAAATTATAGGGCATAAGTATGACAAGCCACATGCTATAAGAGGTGCTCATGTTACCGAAAGGATTGAATCCATCGGTGGCTAACCCCAGCCTCACATTACGTGTCTCTTGGGCAAACTCTGGATATTTCTTATCAAATTCTTTCCATTCCACTGAATCAGTCGGATGCCGCGCTATCCCATCGTCAACGCGCTTATCACTGTGCCATCTCATCTCTATGGCTGTCTTCCTTGACATATACAATTTGCGTAACCTCGGTGTCAATGGGAAGTAACGGAGCACCTTATGAGGGATCTTCTTTTGCTTGCCATCATTGACCTTGTACCTAGGCTCTTCACATTCTGGACATTTATCCAATTGAGCATTCTCCTTCCAGTACAACTCACAATTGTGTTTGCAGGCATCTATGTTCTTGTATCCCATGCCCAAGTCACGTAATAATTTCTTCGCCTCGTAAACTGAGGCCGGGACCACATGACCTTCAGGTAAGAAGTCCTTAAAAATCTGCAGAACCTTGTCAAACGACTTGTTGCTACACCCACTTTCTACCTTCACATGCAATATCTTGATGACAAATGATAACAGAGTATCTGAGCTTTTGCATCCTGGGTACAGGCCACGCTGTGAAGCCTTCAACAAATTTTCAAAATCATGCACGTCATCCCTCTCTTGAGTATCTTCCTCCAAGTAAGTTCCCCTACGATGGTCCTCTAACAACTCATCATATTCATCTTGATTCTTTTCCGATTCATCATCACTCTCATCTGAATCATCGGGTTGAACTATAGGTTCCCCGTGAAATATCCACCGTAGGTATGTGACCATCATTCCATGAATGTGCAAATGACTTCTCACGGTTGCATAGTCCTGCTTTCGATAGTTACAGCAATCGTTACACGGACAGTTAATCTGCCCCGCCCCGCCCGAATTCGCCTTTGCAAAATCAATAAATGAGATCACCCCAGCTATGTACTCCGCATTAAATCGGTTCTGATAACGTAATATCCAACTCCTGTCCATATCTGACCTAATCACAAGTAATTAGGATTTAGAAATAGAATCTGCTCACCAAGTCACATCATGTAATGTAAGTGGAGAATTGCAGTCACCCATGATAGGCATCTATCTTGAAATATGAATCTGTTATTATCTGTTTTCAGCTTAATTCACATGTTTTCTTTCTCTATAAATATCTATTTGATTTTAGGATGTGGTAAAGTTCTGATTTCAACGTCTATTAAAATCTTTAAAATTGACAAATAACTCATCTTCATTGAGTAAAAGTGGACTCTACTCCAAACATTTACTTCACAATAAGCATCCAAATGTAGTGAAGTAGTCTATTTTAACTTCAACCTAATTCTCCTCATGTGAAATCCACTTCATTTTACTCCACCTCTCGTTTATCCAAACAAGGCTAACTTTGGAACTTCACTAGTAAAGTGAAGTGAAGTAAAGCCTCCAATTTTAAGACAAATCATGATATCAAAAGCAAATATTTTCAAAATTCCATCCTTTTAAAATAAAAAAGTCAAAAGACAACCTCCTTTCTCAATTAAAGGATAAAAAAACCCAGAAAATATCATCACAACTTACTTATATTTTATTCTTTCACCTTCTGAGGCTTTACTTCACTTCATTCTTTCACAAGCAAGCATTCGAGTCCCAACAGGGTCAAAAGCTTGGATCCTTTTTACAGCATGGAACTGTTACATCCATGTATAAGCCTGTATAGTTGTAAGGGTCACAAGCCTGCGGGGTTTTAGTTAGGCCCTTTTTTATTTTATTTTGTTAATACATTTATGTTATGTAAACCAATAAAACAATGTTAACATAATACATAACACACCATGTGATAAAGGATTTTAATTATTTTTGAGTCCCCTAAATTTAAGATCCGAGACCAAATGTCCTAACGAGCATTGAATAACCAATGCAAATCAGCACGCCCCATTTAATAAGCAGGTAGGCTCGGATTGGAGCTTTAGGCCCGGACTTTCAATGGTAAAAATTAGACCTTCCTGTTCATGGGTTTGGAATCCAGGAAGTGGAGGTAGTGTGGAGCAGCTGATGAAAAATTGCCAGACAATGAGACAGCTGCTCTAGTAACCAACTAATGATTTCAGCAAATAACTTAACAACAGTTTACACAGCTACAGATCAAAATAAATTTCAAAAAAACCTCCAATAGCATCTCTAGGATAACAGAACACCTAATTAAGTGTGTTCATGGAGCATGATTATCTACATTCTGAAGGAAGTTTGTTTGGATTTTTCACCCTCTTGTAATGATCAAACATGGGACATTCATTATCATCATCAAACCTTGTTGTCGCAACTATGTTGGGAATTGGGATCAGCTAAGACATTGAAATGGAAACAAAAGATCCAAAAAAGGATATGGAAGAATATGATTGCATAAAAATAAATAATAACAATGACATAACCACAGAGCCAACTCAGCATTTCCGCTAATAAGCTTGATGCCCAAGCACAATCCTAAAACCACGACAAACATAACATATATAGGTCCATGGAAAATGAGTGAGACATGGGCGTAGTTGAAAAGTGTAAAATCATTTGAGTAAGATCCATACTCGATTCACAAATCACAACTGAGAAGGTCCATTCTTTTTGAGTCCTAACTATAACTTCCTCACCAATAATTATTTAAAAAAAAAAAATAAGACACCATCTTCTTTCTTTCTCTCTGTATACATAAATGTACGCAGAAGGTCATATGTTTATCTTCTTGTTCTAAAGTACTTCTCATCTTATTCTCTCTTTCCCTTTCATTTTCTGTTTTTTTTTTTTCTTGAATCACAAATTAGTTGTAGGCCATTGGGTCTTTGTAAATTGGAAGTTCAAGGAGTATCTTTGCTATATTTTCTTCTTTACAGATAAAAACAAGGAAGAAAAATAAAAACCAAGCTTTGAGATGCCTGTACTTTTGAGAGCATAGGGAAAGTTACATTTAGCTTTCCTTGAAAAAAAAGAGCAAAAAAGAAAAGAAAATTGTAATGGGTCGTGGTTAGGCCTATAATTTATACACCATTTCTGTTGAGGCACATCCCAAGGCCTAGTCCAATTTCAACTATAAATGAGAGAGGCTGGTCATGGGCCAGGCCTAGCATTTTTACAGCTCTAAAAAGGTAACAGAGTGGGTAGTCACAAAAGAAATGTTAATGTTACTAGTAAAAAGCATGGGAAAACCAAGAGTAAGTTGAAAGCTAGTGAGAGAAGTACATTGTCCTAAGTAAGAAGTTAAAAGAGATGAATAGAATAGAATATACATGGATGGACATTTAGACAATAAATTACACAATTATGGGCCAAGCAAGTCCAACCATTCCATGCCATTGATATTGTGGCAATTTTCAGGTATAATAAAGAAATCCTGGGGTGTATTCTCCACACCAAATTCTTTCTTTAACTCTTTTTTTTTTTCCTTTACGGATTTCTCTCTTCTGCTTTAGCCTCTTTTGGATATGAGAAACTAGGCGGAGAAGACAAGCGCAGAGAACTGTCCAAGTAGAAAATTTTTAAGTGTGGACTTCTCTGCTGTTTTGGTTCTCATCTTTCATCTTGTTATTAGTGTTTCCTATTTGTACTTTTATTAAGTTGGTTGAACCCAGAATGATTTTATTGTATTTGGGTGGGATTAGATCACAACCCATTTCAATATTGGTGATCCAGAAGATAGGAGAAGAAGTTATGATAAATTTGAGGTTTCTGAAGTGGGTTGATCTAGGAATGGCTTAATTTTTTGTTTGATTGGATTTAGATTTCAATACATTTGACATAAGTTTTTTGTGGATTACAACTGGATGCCTGGAATCTCATGTAACCAAATCAAAACACACATACTGAAAAAAATCCAATCCAATCCAATCATTCAACCATTCCCTGGAATCTCATGCAACCAAATCAAAACACACATACTAAAGAACAAAAAAAAAAATACAAGTCAAGAACAAAGCAAACTGAAATACCTTTTTCGATTCTCTGTTACAGAAAAGGGCAAATGCTTCTGGAGAAGACAACCCCAAAAGGAGTCGACCCTATGCTGCGTCTGGAGAAATGACCGGAAAAGGGGAACAACTCGTGCTGGCTTTGGAGAAGAAGACCGGAAAAGGGGGCACCTGAGCGAGAGATGGGTTTGCGCCTGATAACAGAGGTGGGTTTTTGGAGACGGAGAGAGCGAGAGACAGAGAGCAGAGAGAGACTGACAGCGGGAGAGAGAAGAGAGAGACCGAGAGACAGAGAGCAGAGGGAGACTGAGAGCGAGAGAGAGAGCAGAGAGAGAGCGAGAGAGAGAGAGAGAGACCGAGTGAGCGAGAGAGAGCAGAGAGAGAGAGCAGGAGAGACCGAGACCGAGAGAGAGCAGAGAGATCACAGAGAGAGAGAGAGAGAGAGAGAGAGAGAGCAGGAGGACCCAGACTGAGAGCGAGAGAGAGAGAGCAGAGAGAGAGAGAGGCCGAGTGAGCGAGAGAGAGCAGAGAGATCGCACAGAGACACCAGCCGAGAGCGAGAGAGTGAGAGAGCAGAGAGAGATGTTTTGGAGAAAATGGGTTTTAGAAAAGATGGGTTTTGGAGGCGGGAGAGGGAAAAGAAAGAGTGGGATTTGGGAAAACTTAAGAGGGATTTATTGACGTTTTAAAAAACGTCGGTAAAACATTATGATTTTTTAAATTAATTCTACAATAATCTTTTACCGACGTTTAAAATAAGAAACATCGCTAAAATGCAATTTTACCGACGTTTTTGGGAAACGTCGGTAAAAATATCTGATTTTTTCCATCCCACAGTTTGTAAGTGAATCCTCTAATAACCTTTTACCTACGCTTTTAATAAAATCGTCGGTGAAACCCTGGATTTTACCGACGTTTTCTATAAAACGTCGGTAAAAGTGAAATTTTTACCGACGAAATAATATACGTCGGTAAAATGTATTCTTTACCGACGAATTTATGAAAACGTCGCTAAAAGTGCAGTTTCCTGTAGTGTATGCTTGATAGATTTATGTTTGAACTCTTGTTTTGATGCTTCATACATCATCGTGTTCTTGTTTGATTTCCGAGTACAAGTTCGTTTTCAATATGTGTTTCAAGAATAAAAAAGGGAATCATTTCTTAAGTTTGTTAAGCATTTATAAGATGCTATTTTGCTAGTCTTGCCGTGTTATGTTTGGTAAATGATTTCCCACTTGTTTTGTCGTGTTCTCGAACGTGTATCGCCATGTTTTTTTGTGCATTCATGATATAAGTGAATACCACTGAGCTTGGACTGCTCTTTTAGCTTGATCCACTACCTGGGGGTCCTTAAACATGTGGACTGCCTGCAGACTAATCGTGTATTATATTACACATCATGCGTGTTCGTGATCCGGTTCCGCGACTGGATACCTCGTCTACCTTGTGTGGCGTGGGATCGTGTTTTTCGTATCGTGCTTGTCGTGCGTGCTTGCTCTTGTCATCATGTATGACGGAGAAAGGATGAGCTCAATGTGGATTTAGCTTTTCATAATATTATAAGTATTCATGTTAGTTTCGTAAACTTGAAACGTGTATCTAAATCTTGAACTGTTTTAGCATTACTTCTCATATTCATGCCTAAATTGTTTATTTGCCAAACCGTCATGTTTGATGCTTGTTATTTTGGTGTCCAGGTGCAGGAGAGTTCACGCGTGATGAGGAGTGCCCAGAGGAGGCTATTGAGCCACCCCTAGCACACAAGTGGCAGCCCAACGACGTCATCTAGACGCCGGTCGGGATCTTGATTCTCGTTTCACCTAGTTTGGGTTATCTTGTGGGATTGTAATCATTGTATTGGCCTTTGTTGGCCTCTCTGGGTTATGTAATTTGTATTAACATACTTTGGGTTAATTGTGAAACTTTAATCTTGATAGGAATGCTGTGATGACATTCTCTTTTGATACCAAGTCTTGATATTATAATTTCTCTTGTATCTCATTGTTTAAGATTTGTGTGACATGTTTTGCTACACGCTTCCGCATACCCATTCATGTGAGCTCGACCCGTGTCTTGGGATCCTCACCGCGGAAACCTGTGAGAAAAATAAAAGCGGCGGTGTGTTTTGCGGTAGTTAATCATACCGCCACGCAGTCGCGGGCCCGGGCCTCGGTTCGGGGTCGCAACAGGTCTGATGAGGGATTATTGGGGACAAGGAGGCCCTTTTATTGTAGATGAAGTGTGTAAAAGAAAAGAGGAAGAAAGGCCATGGAAGTTCATCCTGGGCAGCATGATTGACTGCCCGCTCGAGCACAGCACAGGCCGCTCGAGCGCGCAGTCAATCTGACTGCACCTCGCGAGCGCCCTTTGGTCCGCTTGAGCGCACCCCCCTTGGGTCTAAAGCACTTTTGGAGCTTGGGAAACGTTTTTAAAGGAACCCTTAGCATTGGGGAGACCCACGAGGCAACGTTCGAAGTTCATTTGAGAAGAAAACCCACACCATAAAGACCCATTGAAGTTCTTTAGAAATTTCCAAGGCGTATAAGTATTCCGGAATGTCTCCAAATTCAAAGAGTACCAAGTCATTATTAAGATTGACATACGGGATCCCTATTCACCTTAAATAAATCTTGAACCCGATATTTTGTCTAAAACTCCAATAGTTCATTTGTATTTCCTTGTACCCGAGATTTACTCTATGTGACTATTATTCCAGAAAGCATTGAAAAGGTACTTGTTAGTCCCGAAATGCATGCCCGACATGATATGATAGTTGTGCCTTGAGCACCCCTGTCTTGCTCGATTATATTCTTGCACCGGATTTATTTTACACATGTCTTGATTTATATGATTTGACCTATGAGTCGACACCACTAAGCTTGGATAACCTTGTTAGTCTGATCCACTGACTTGGAGATCCCCCTCTTGTCCCGCCAGATGCAGTTTGGATCCCGCTACCCAGTTTATTAACCGTGGTCTTGTCCCGATACCACGGATTGCTACCGTGGTTTCTGATGCCCGGCTCGCTACCGTGGTCATGTCCCGTATATTATATATGTATATGAAAATTTCGTTGTACCTCCTCACTTCGGTGACTGAGGTCAACTCCTTGATATGCTTGCTCTTATCACTTCGGCGATAGAGGATTTAGCTTTGTGTGGTTGCCATCTTGCTTGTTTCCCGAACTCCTTGGTTACCTTTACATGTTTGACACTGCATATATATTTTCTACATGTTTGACACTGCATATATATTTTCAATTAAATGATTCATTCACTTCATGAAAGTTATTGTTTCAATAGGTTTAAATGTTTTCCAAGGTAAATGCTTTCATTATCGAATGTTTATATCTTTTCAACCACCTGCCAGACTGTTGTGTCTGATCCATTTCTTTGGTACTCAGGTCCCGTTGTTGGTTACCCCGAGGAGGAGCTCGAGGAGGCGGTCGGAGAACCACATCAGTTAGTTGAGTGGCGCGCCGATGATGTTGTTTAAACATCTGGTTGCCGAGATGCGTATCATTTTAGGGGTTGTTATTTACTATTATTTTGGTGGCTATTGTTTTGTTTATATTGACCTTTGTTGGCCTCTATTTTTGGGGGATTGTAATTAAATGATCTTTTGTTTAAACTCTAACAATATTTTGGGAAACGCTAATGATCATTGCTCACTCTAATTCCTTATATCAAAGCATATGTTAACAGTCTTCTTGATGGGAATGAAATTCATGAATTACATGTTGATTTACTACACGCTTCCATATTTAACAAAGATATTCATGATGTTGTGTTATCTTCACAGCGGACACCTGTGGGAAATCACGTGCACGGGTAATGTGTGCTCTTTTATTAACCTGTGTACGCTTGGGCGCTAAACATACTCATATCATTTATCTCTATCATTCCATTGTTACTATTATTATTTAGTCCCGATCTCGGATTAGGCCGTGGGTCCGGTCCGGGGTTGCGACACAAGGCAGATAGAATCAGGCATAGAACATGCCACAGCAACAAGGACGTGCATATCATCTCAATCGTGTGGATGCGGATGCTGCAGGATACGTGCTGGAAGGTAAATTTCTTTATGGAGTAAAAGCACAAATTTTATTTGATCCAAGATCCACACATTAATTTTTATCTCCTATGTTTGCCAAGATGATTCATACACCACTTAGGGAATTGGATTATATTTTGATTGTCACCACACCAATAAGTAAACAGGTTGTGTGTAGAACCTATTACCTTAGCTGTTCAGTTTTATTAGGAGATGTTAATTTAGCAACCAACCTTATTGTTCTGGACATGCGCGATTTTGATATCATCTTGGGTATGGATTGTGTCGTGACCCCGGACCGGGCCCGGGGGCCAAATCCGGGATCGGGACTCATGAGATGCCATAGATCATAAATTTATTTTGGCCAATACGTACATGGGTCAATAAAGAATATGATACTACCCATGCACGTGATTTCCCACAGGTGTCCGCGGTGAGGATATCAAATCAACATACATAAAATTTTGTTAAGTGCGGAAGCATGTAGCAAATCAAGTCTATAACTCATTCTCATCATTAAGACTGATAACACATTAATATAAAACAAAGTATATTAGATCATAAGCATTTCCCCAAAAGTAAAGTTGATGTTTATACAAAAGATTGGTTAATTAACATTCCAAAAATAAAGGCCAATAAAGGCCAGTACAACCCAAAACAATATCCAAAAGAATGGTTGACCACAATCCCCAAAATGAATCGTATCTTGAGGCAACCGAATGTCTAAATGACATCATCGGCATGCCACTCCACTAAACGTTGCGGTTCACCGACCGCCTCCTCAAGCTCTGTCTTGGGATAATCGATGTCTGGACCTGAGTACCAAAGAATGGGTCAAACACAACGGTCTAGCAGGTGGGTGAAAGGATATGACAATAACAACAAATGAATTTACCTTGAAAAACATTTAAATCTGTTTAAACAAGAAATTCCATGAAAAAATTAAATCCTTTATCAAGAAGATATGTGTAATATAAAAGCATGTAAGTGTACCAAGGAATGGGAAACAAGCAAGATTGCAATCACACAAAGCTAAGTCCTCTATCACCGAAGTGACAAGAGCATATTGGGGCGTTGATCTCAATTACCGAAGTGAGGAGATTCAACGAAAATATACATATACACATAATAATACGAGATGGGACCACAGTAGCAAGCCGGGTATCGAGAACAGCGGTAACGAACCGGGTATCGGGAACCACGGGAGCGATCCGGATATCGGGATGGGAACGCGGCAATAAGCTGAGTATCGGGATCCAAACTACAGTTGGCGGGACGGGAGGGGGACTTCCAAGTCGATGGATCAAACCAACAGGGTCGTCCAAGCTTAGTGGTGCCGACTCATAGGTCAAATAATAGAAATCGGAACATGTATAAAAATGTATCAAGTGAAAGTATATAAACGGGCTGGATGGTGGTGCTCAAGGGAACAAATTTCACTTCATTTCGAGCAATGCACAACGGGACTAGCAAAATGATACAAATATAATTTCAGTGCTTTAGGGGATGATAAATCATAAATCATGAATTTCGGGAGTGCATATCAAAATTCGGAAAAAAGGAGATATAATTGGACTTTCAAAATTTCGGGACAAGTATCAGGATTTAGGACTAGTTTAAGGTGAATAGGGGTCCCATATGTCGATTACAGTATAGATTTGGTACTTCTTGAGTTTGGAGACATTTCGGGCTCCTTATGCACCTTGGTAATTTCAACATTTCGATGAATCTTCGTGATGTGGTTTCTTTCTCAAACGGACTTCCAACAAACATTTTCCAAACATTTAAACATCACCTTCCTGCTCTAACATAGCCCCCGGATGAACAGTGCATGTCGCTTGAGTGGACAACACAGTTCGCTCGAGCGAAGTGGTCTCTGGAAGGATTCGCTGGAGCAGACCTATCTAGTTTAGGTTGGCTTGAGCGAACTTTCGATTCACTCAAGCTAACAACGTTTTGGATGAAGTTCTGGGAGGGCTAGCTCGAGCGAGCTAAGGTTCGTTCAAGCGAACTGTCCTCTAAATGGGTTCGCTCGAGCAAAGTGTCATGTTCGCTTGAGCAAACTGTCCAAAAACAGATTCCGGGACAGCTCTGCTCCTCCCTTTTTCCTCTTCTTACAAACTCCTTTGAGCCACTTTTCTACACATGAATGAAGGCTTAAAACCTCCTAAAACCCCACACAAAACCCCATTCGAATCTTCCACAAACATTTAAGTTTCCTTGCCTTCTCCAAACCATAATAACTCCCCAACAACCACTCCATCAAGATCATTAAACCATTTTATTTATCATAAGAGTAACCATCATTCATGAAGATCCATAAGTGACAAACAACTTTATCAAAACATAATGTACACATTTTAAGAGATCTAATGAGAGAAAAAGGCTTACCAATATGCACATTTCAAAGCTATTAAAATCCATAGGGAAAGCATTGTTGAAAGCAATAAATAAAAATCCATATTTTCACATAAATATGAAATCATTCAACAATCCATTCATCCACTTGCCTTGGATCCAAGCTTAGCAAAACAAGCTCTAATCACACTCTCTTACAAGGCCAACCTACAACACAACCAAAATCTCCAAATACAAACCATAAATGGGTCAAGACAATGAACAAGAAGAAGAAAGCTTCGATAATGAAAATGGGGACTCTCATAAGCTAGAAAAACACACATCAAAGAGATGGGAGCGATTGCTTACTTGTAAAGTCTCCAAATGGGCAAGAATAGCTCAATGAGGATCTTGGAATGGGAGGTTCCCTCCAAGAATAGTATCAATGGAGAGTCCTAGTAGTGAGGAAGAAGATGGTAACTTCCATTTTTCAAGTGGTGCAAGATTGATATAGATATTGAAGATGAGAGAGAAAAAAGCAAGGCGAAGAAGAAAACCCCAGATGGGTTAAGATTCTTGTGCTGGAAAAGGAGGAAGAATAGGAGAGTTCTCCTTATATAACAAGTGGGGAGTGGGCTCCATTACTAGCAATCTTATTGGGCTAAAATCTTTGCTTTCGGGACCTCGGATGAGTTCGACGAAGGAGGGAAAAACGATCGTTGAAATATCTAGTTTCTAAAAAGTATAAATTTCAAGGGTTTTGGGAACATTGAACTTTGTATCCAGATTTGGTGTAAAAAGACTGTTTTACCCTCAATGCTAGGAAAGTCGGGTTTCGGGGTTTCGAACGGGGATCGGATCAACAAGAAAGTTAAAGGGATTAACGAGATGAGTAAAACTGGATTGAAATACGAACTATAGGATCTCAAATAATCCCCTGAGTACATGCAAGGTACAAAAGGAACTCCTAAAGGGTCCCACTAATTTCTAAGGCGCTCAAAATTCCCCAAAGCTATATCAAAAGCTATTATATTCCCAACTTAACCAAAATCCACTAGTCAGGCTTAGCACTAACACACGACTTAATTAGTACTAATCGAGGTCACTCAGGTCGGGGTCTTACAGATTGGTTAGAGACATGTCATGCTACCACGAACTATTTTAGCAAAACCATCACATTCAGATTGCAATGAGCACAAATAGAATTGATGATGCAAGGAAACAGAAAGAAAACTCATACCAGCTTTATCTCAGCATTGAAAGCAAGCAGATTGGTGCAGAGTGGTTGTGAAGCATTTATTGCGTTTATCACGGAAGATAAATAGTCCCAAGGGGTGGAGGAAATCCCCATTGTGTGCGAGTTTCCAAATGTTTTTCCAGAAGAAATCCTTGGATTGTCACCAACTAGAGAAGTTGAGTTCACAATTGAACTCCCAAGGACAGCACCTTATAGAATGGATCCGGCCGAGTTGGGTGAGTTGAAACTTCAGTTGCAAGAATTGTTGAGAAAAGGCTTTATTAGGCCAAGTGTTTCACCTTGGGAAGTGCCAGTTCTTTTTGTGAAGAAGAAAGATGGAAGCGTGAGAATATGTGTTGACTATAGAAGATTGAACCATGTGATCGTCAAGAACAAGTATCCGTTGTCAAGGATAGACAAATTGTTTGATCAATTGCAAGGAGTAACCTATTTTTCCAAGATAGACTTCAGGTCCGGGTATCATCAGTTGAGGGTTAGAGAGTCAAACGTGCCAAAAACAACTTTCAGAACAAAATATGGGCATTACGAGTTCTTAGTTATGCCCTTTTGGCTTGACAAATGCACCAACTGTATTCATGGCTCTCATGAACAAAGTCTTTGCATAGTACTTGGATCACTCCACGGTGGTGTTTATCGATGATGTTCTCGTGTATTCCAAGAGTAAAGAGGATCATGAAGAACACTTGAGGAAATTGTTGCAGCTTTTGAGGGACAACCAGCTTTATACAAAAATCAGTAAGTGTGAATTTTGGTTGGAACAGGTCACGTTTCTATGCCACATCATCTCAAAAGAAGGTTTAGCAGTTGATCCAGCCAAGATAAAAGCAGTCGTAAATTGGAAAAGACCTAGTAGTGTGACTGAAATAAGATGCTTCTTGGGGTTAATAGGCTACTTCGAAGATTTGTCCAAGGTTTTTCATCCATTATAGCACATTTGACAAAATTGACCCAAAAGAATGTTCCATTTGTTTGGATTGAGCAGTGTGAAAAAAGTTTCCAAGAGTTGAAAGAAGATTAACCACAGCTCCAATCCTCACATTACTGTCGGGCACACGTCAGCCCGCTCTCTTGGTGAGATTTCAGGCATTGACTCTGCCCACTCGAGCGGACGAGTCTGTAGGACTCCGCTCGAGCGGATGGGTACCCACCCGAGCGAACCCGAGTGCTACCTACATTTTTGACTAAATACAGAAAAGAGCTTTTTGAAGGAATGAAAAACTAGAATATGTTGAGAGGCTTCAAACTGGATATTGTGCATTTGAAATCTAAAATGTTCTAGCTTCGGGGGCACCAATTTGCATTAATTACGACATTTGGGTTTCAAATACAGAAGAGTCAATGAGAGATTCTTAACATATACTTGCTAAACTTGTTTTGAAATCTTAGCTTTGACACGTCAAATATCGTTTTGCACCCGTTTTGAATTTCAAGGATAAGGTTGTTCAAATATGTTTTAAGAATAAGAAAAGAGATCACTTCCTAAGTTTCGATATTCATATAGCTTATGCTATTTTCGTTTAGCTCCGTTTTGCCTTGTTTTGACAAATGATTTTTGTCACGCCCCCGGACCGAGGCCCTGATAAACAAGTCCTTAATCCGGGAATGTGGCGCGAAAGGTCAAAAAATTTCGCCCGCACGCGCTAATTATTTTCCCATAGGATTCCGCAGTGAGGATCCCAGACGATCCATCACAAACAATTAATCAATTTCATAATAGATAATAATATGCAGAAGCATGTAGCAAAATAAAAATCAAATGTAACATAAGATAAGTGCACAAGCTTGGTATCAAAAGAGAAATATGTACATAGCATAACCCAAAGTTAATTAAAGTTGTGAGGATCACAAAAGTATATTAAGTTATACATCCCAACAAGACCAACAAAGGCCATAAACAAAATTCCCAAAAATAGAAGTCACTCCCCAGAAGATGTTATCGAAACTCCAGGCCCAACATGACGTCTACATGACATCATTGGGCTACCACTCATGCTCAACCGGAGGTCCTACCGCCTCCTCCGCATGCTCCGCCTCAAAGGTTGCGAGTCCGACATCTGACACCAAACAGAAAAGTATCAGACACGACGGTCTGGCACGTGAATAATACAGATATTGTGAGAACCCGACCCCTAATTTCTTGGTTAGTGTGGTTTTAATCATGATTTGGTTTCTCGATGGGTTTAGTGATTGTTTGGTTGAGTTTTTGAGTTTGAATAGATTTTTCATAACTTTGGAGAATTTTAAAAGACGTTGACTTTGTTTTGACCCGACCCTTGTAAATTGTATTTTTGTGAGAATTTATATTTGGTTTCTAAAAAAAATTCCAAATTTTATTCCTTTTGACCCATTTTGTTGTTACAAACAACTTTCATGTTTTGACCATCTTGAATAAATACTCAGAAATTGCGTTTTTCGAGAAAAAGGGCAAAAATGACAATTTTCACTAAATCTGTCCATAAATTTCGAAAATTCCAGAAATTGGGGAAAATACACTTTTTGGAAAGTAGTTATTTCAATGAACAACTTTGTCTTCTTCGTCGAACCGATTTGAGGTCCCGAAATGCATGTTTCTAGCCCGGCAAATGTTTTAAGTTGTGGGACCCATCTCCCCTTTGTTATAAAAGGAACCCTTCTTCTCTTCTCTCCTTCCTTGACCTAATCTCTAAGAGAGGAGATGCCCCATCAGCCATGGTTTTTCTCCATCCCTTTCTTGCTTCCTCCATCTCATAGCACCACCAAACAATGCCAAACCGAGATTAGACTCCACCATCTTCATCCTCATCTCAAGAGCTATCCATTGATGTTATTTTTGAAGAAAACCAAGCTTTTCAAGATTTCTTTTGAGCAACCTCTAGCTTTTTGAAGAACTTCCAAGTAAGGAATCCTTGTAATCTTTTGGATTTGTGTTTTCCTAGCCTTTAAGAAGCTTTGTTTTGATTATTGGAGGCTTTCCTTTTGTTTTGATTTGGTTTTGCCATTTTAGGGTTCTAAGATGGGTTTCTTTTGGGGGTTTTGTTTAGATTGGTGATTTATAGCTTGGAGAAGTGATTAGTGGTTGATTTGATTAGCGTTGGACCCAAGGCAAGTGGATGAAATGATTTATTTTCATTGATCATGTTTTATACAAATGTGTAGCTTTCATTAATGATTTTTATTACTTATGCTTTACTTCATGACATGCTTTTATTGAGATTTGAAATACACTCTTTAGTGTATCTTTCTAGTATATTGTATTCTTGAAAATGGTATCTTGATTGTATTAAGTTTTGACTTGTTTCATGTGATGGATTTCTTTTGGTTGAATGTGAATGGAATGGATGATTTGATGGAAGAATGGATGTAGTTGAATGGGGAATTTGAAGTGTTGAGAATGGAGTTTTGATTGTTTGAAATGGAGGATCTTTTAGCTCACTTTATTACAGGGATCTGACCCTTGAAAATGAGGAGTGTTTGGAGAAAGAAGGGACTGAAAACAGCTTCAGAATTATGTGTCCGCAGTAACGTCGGTCAGCTGTCGGTCAGCCCGTCGGTTAACCGACAGCCAACCGAGGTGGACCGAAACCCTCTCGGTTCCAATTCCAGAGAGCAGATTTCCATCAGAAATCTGTCGGTCAGCTGTCGGCTGACCGAACTCCCTAGTTCGGTCGACCGAGAGCCAACCGACAGATCTTTCGGTTCATTTTCCAGAGAGCAACAAACTTCCTAATGTGTGTAGAGCTGACAGTCAGCGTCGGTCAGCCGTCGGCTAGCCGACATCCCAGTTCGGCTGACCGACAGCCAACCGATGAGCTGACCGACAGCAATTGTATTGTTTTCTTCTTGAGGAACCATAGGGAACTATATTGGAGGAGAGTGAGGAACTGTACAGAAGAAGAAATTCCATCATCATGACTTTGTTGTTTAGGTCTTTTAGATTTGTTAATGTATATAAGGCCCCGGAATGTTTTCAATTCTTAAAGAGTACCAAATGTATGTCGAACCTAACATACGGGACCCTAGTTACATTGATTCAAATCTTGGACTTTCAACACTTGGCCCGGAGAATATGAGAAATCCACTCATGCTTTATTTTGACCGAATTTCACTTGTACACTTTGAATCTCGTGTTTTATGACTAGACTTGCCCGACAGTACTGAAATTCATGTTTTTAGCATTGTTGCTAGCTCGTACATGCCCGACCTATACAGATGTGCTTTTGTCCTTATGAGCATCTCGTCCCGTCATATGTATTTATTTGACCTGATTTCTTGTACATGATTCATAAGCCAAAACCTTGAGGTAAGATGGGGCCAGAGCTTTGTAGTGCGAGCCCATGAACCAAAAGGATTATTATTTTGAGAACAAAACCTTGAGGTAAGATGGGGCCAGAGCTTTGTAGTGCGAGCCCATGAGCCAAAAGGATTATTATTTTGAGAACAAAACCTTGAGGTAAGATGGGGCCAGAGCTTTGTAGTGCGAGCCCATGAGCCAAAAGGATTATTATTTTGAGAATAAAACCTTGAGGCAATATGGGGCCAGAGCTTTGTAGTGCGAGCCCATGAGCCAAAAAGAGAACATGCATACATGTACTTGTTTTAATTACTTGCATATAACCTATGAGTCGGCACCACTAAGCTTGGATACCTTGTTAGTCTGATCCACTGACTAGGTGATCCCCCTCTTGTCTTGCCAACTGCAGTTTGGGTCCTGATACCGCAGATTGCTACTGTGGTTCCTGATGCCCGGCTCGCTACCGTGGTCATGTCTAGTATATAGTATATATGTATATGT
Source organism: Umbellularia californica (assembly GCA_028538565.1). Lineage (NCBI taxonomy): Eukaryota > Viridiplantae > Streptophyta > Magnoliopsida > Laurales > Lauraceae > Umbellularia > Umbellularia californica. The sequence goes on along the minus strand of JAPQWN010000005.1, from coordinate 31,614,990 downwards.
ATTTCGTTGTTCCTCCTCACTTCGGTGACTGAGGTCAACGCCTTGATATGCTTGCTCTATCACTTCGGTGATAGAGGATTTAGCTTTGTGTGGTTGCCATCTTGATAGTTCCTGATCCTTGATACCCGTCCTACTTTATATTGACCACGTGTTTTCTTAATAAATGTTTACTGTTTATACATGCTTTAAATGAGTTCCAGATTTGTAAAATGTTTACTGTTTATACATGCTTTAAATGAGTTCCAGATTTGTAAAATGTTTACTGTTTATACATGCTTTAAATGAGTTCCAGATTTGTAAAATGTTTACTGTTTATACATGCTTTAAATGAGTTCCAGATTTGTAAAATGTTTACTGTTTATACATGCTTTAAATGAGTTCCAGATTTGTAAAATGTTTACTGTTTATACATGCTTCAATGAGTTCCAGATTTGTGAAATGTCATGTTTTATACATGCTTTAAAGGAATACAGGTTTTGTCAAATATTTATGTTTCATATCCGTTTTATATGAATATAGGATTTTGCCAAGAGATTCACGATTTCCTATGCTTTGTAATTATGTACAATTTTGATCAGACAACATGATTTATTACATGTTTTATCGTCCAGTATATTGTTATATCTTTTCACCCACCTGCCAGACCGTCGTGTCTGACCCACTACTTTGGTACTCAGGTTCAGATTTCTTCACCCGAGATGAGTGCACGTATTGGCTGTGGAGCCATGAGCTTACAGGTGTTTGTTGGCTATGTCATGTCGACATTGAGCTTGACATCGGTATTACGTCACATATGGGTAGTAATCATTAGCTTGTTTTCTTGTATGGCTTTTATTAGCCTTTTTGCTTGGGATTGTAATTAATATACATTGTTAATTGTAACTTGAACATATATGGGAATGTAATATCCTGTTACTGTCAGCTCTGTACTTTTATTGTGATAGTTTATTCCAGTCTGAGATGGATCAAAGATAAGATGATTATATGCTTGGGTTGAGTGCGGTGCGGAATCCAATGGCCACGGACTCCGAGTCGCAACACCATAAAAGCTTCCGCTAAATATTCAGAGTGTGTTGAAATTTGTAATCCTCACACACGCGGATCTTGGGAGAAACATAACTTTCAATTCACGGACCCCGGGTTTGGGGTCGTGACAGATATGATATACAAGTTTTATTCAAGTCATATTTAAAATCATAAAGGTATATTGAAGACAAAATGTAAGCACAAAACAATTTAATTAAACATTTGCTGCATATACAGAAATTTATAGTAAAACTCTTCAAACCGGCTGATAAATATTCAAAACAATGGCAACCCACATATAACTATATTCTCCTATTACCAAAGTAACAAGAGCAAACAAACAGAAACAGTCGCCATACAAAATGGCCGAAACAGATGCCATACGAGATGGCTGGAACAAACAGAAACCGTTGCCATGGCCGGAGCAAACAAACAGAGTCCAAACTGCAATTGGCAAATAATTTAAAGATCCCAAGCCGGGTGATCAGCCCGACAAGGTGACCTAATCTTAGTGGTGCCTTTCAAAACCAAAATCTGAATTAATAAAAATCAAATCATAATAATACATTTCAAAATCGATAAGAAGAACTACTCTAAACAAATACAAACAGACATAATCGAACGAACCAAATGAGTTGTCTTATCTATAATTTCAAAACGATATAATGAAGCTATCAAAGTACATTTCCATCGATGAAAATGACTACTCTTAACCAAATACAAACAAACGAATACGAACAAATCAGACGAGTAGCCTTATTAATGTTTTTCAAACGTGGCGAACCACTCCAAGATATTTCAAATCGAATTATAAGAAAACCTGAAAATTCTTTTACCCTAAAATGAGGTACTTGGTTGTGTTTGAATAGCCTACCCAGGGTTGTCTCGGTGTGCACTCAAAGCTCAAATGTAGTGTTATCATGATAGTTTGCTACCTCTGAAGTTGTTCGGCATTTGAGATCTCTGAGTTCACCGCGAGACTCTAATAAACTCATGACATTCCCCGGGTAATTTGAAAATATAAGTTTCTTCCACATTTTGAACCTCCACTCCATTCTCAAACAACATCTCCAGCACTACACTGAGTTACTATTAACCTCAAACCAAACTCCATCCAACACTCAACAAAGTACCTTATTTCATAAACAAATTGAATGAAAAAGAGCCATATATTAACATGAGCAAACAAAAAAAAATTAGAAATCAGATTTCCAGCCTTGTAAAACAAACCCATGACCAGAATTTTCCATGTTATCATGGACACAAAACCCTGCAGAAATTTGGATATAACTGAACACAAAAACCTGTGAAAATCTAAACATGAATTGAACAGAAAAACTTGCAGAAATTTGAACATGAATTGGACCCAAAAACTGCAGAAATTTGAACAGCAATTGGACCCAAAAACTACAGAAACTTGTTCAAAGTTTGAACACAAAAAGTGCAGAAATCTGCACACAGATTGAACACAAAAAGTGCAGAACTCTGTACACAGATCGATCACAAAAGTGCAGAAATCTGAACATGATTTGAATATAAAAAATCTGCACAAATCTGAACTGAATTGGACACAAAGAAACTGCAGAAATCTGAACACAATTCCACTCAAAATCCTGTAGAAATTTGTACAAATCTGCACATGATTTGAACATAAAAACCTGCACAAATCTGAACCTTATATGGACATAAAAACCTGCAGAAAACTGATTATAACACAGCCATAAACATTCTGAAACACACCTGATATAATCAATTGAAATCAGTAAAAAAAAAAATGCAACTTTCAAGTCATAACTTTTGAGAAAATAAAGTGCAAATTTGCATGCATTCTGTAAGTGCACAAAAATTCACAGACCCAGGGGGGAGTGATTTTGGGACTCATTGGAGGAGGACGGAGATTGCAGCTCCTTGATGATGATAGAAGAATCGCTGCCTGCCTTGAACCTGAGAAAGGGAAAGGGAAAGATGACAGTGAAGGACCCTTGCTTGGGCAGCGCAGGGCTCTCCGATGCCTCAGTTAGTTACAGTTGCAGGACTAAGCAAAGGTAGGAGATGAAGTTTGGCGGGAGGAGATGGCGTACCAACATGTGGATGGCCCCCCATTACCTGTTAAAGGCTTATGAATATTTATAGAGGGAGAGAGCTGACTTTGGAGCAAGCACTTGAGAGGCTGTCCCATCGTAGCCTACTTTGTCCCATCGGACCTTACCCTGACGCCTCGAGAGTTGTGGATGTTACATTTGGATAAGGACAACTCCTTATCTCTATTCGGCGCCCGTCCCATCTGTCAGCACGTTCTGCAACGTGGTCGTACCTTCACATGGGCGCACTGGCACTGTTGCCGAGGTCGGCTGTGAGCTTGATCTAGCCTTATTGCCGAGATGGGGCATTTTACCGAGGTGGTGAACTGAGGTGGTGAAGACCGACCTGGTGATCTGGCCGAAGTCGAGACATGGTGCCAAGGCTGGAGCTCCTGGCAATGCCGAGATGGAGAACCTGGCCGAGACCAATTGGCACTTTTGCCGAAGTGGACTTTTTGCCGAGGCCGAGGGCTGAGGTCGGTTGTCTTGGGGAATATCCCCACACATATTCCAATATCAGTTTATTCACTTGCCTCAAGTCAAAATGGGTCTCAAATCACTCCAAAAACGCCTCTAATCCCAGCAAGCTCCCAGCTACAGTAAACCCCATGAAAAAGACACCAAAATCCACCAAATTCGAAATTAGAAGGAGCTCTCAAAGAACCCCTTTGCATGCTTGAAGAAAGGGTTGTAAATGGTCCATTAAAACTAGAAATTCAAAGAAGAAGCCATTGCTAACCCTTTTACAGCTCTAAACAAGGAGAAGATCTTGGAGAAGGGGAAAATCCCAGCTGGAATCTCACAAAGATGGTACCAATGGGTAGCTTGGAAGATGAGGAAAGGAGTGGTGTAATTCGTTTCCCAATTTGGGTTTGATTCCTATGACATGCAGAAGAGAGAAGTGTGGAGAAGAAGAGAATTTCTCCCTGGTTCGGTTCCAGCAACTATGAAGAAGAAGAAGAAGTGAATCAACGTGGGTTTGGGTTTTGAAATGGGTAAGTTGTGGGGCCCAATGGCTCTAATACTTCAAGGGCTTAAAACTCCCTTTTGTGGGCCTCGGATGAGATCGACAAAGAAAATAAAAATGATCGTTGAGAAATCTAGTTTTCAAAAGTATACTTTCCTCATGATTTTCAAATTTCGAAATTTATGCACATATTTGGGTGTGAAAAGACTGTTTTGCCCTTTTTCTCAAAAAACGTGATTTATGGGGTTCGAATGAAAACGGAGCAAACATGAAATTCGCTGGGATTAAAATAAAAAATTAAAAAGTATCGAAATCCATATTTTTCAAAAATCAAATAAATCAAATTCCCATACTAACACGCGTCACACGGGCCACCCCGGGCTCGGTCAAACCCAACTCAACGCGCTAAAAAATCCCCAAAGCTATTCAAAATTCTAATCTAACTAAAAAATCTAAGCTAATCGTCCTCTAATCCCACTTAGATAGTAATCACAATTAAAAATAATAATAAAATATACTAAACCTGGGCCGGGGCCTGACAATTTTCATCTTAATTTCAATTCTGTTTGGTTTATGTATCGATGTGTTTTGTACATTCATGAATTGAAGTGAACACCATTGAACTTGGACTGCCCTTCAGTCAGATCCACTTTTCCGAGGGTCCTTAAACATATGGACTATCTGGAGATTAGTCATGTATTTATATACACATCGTGTTTTGTTCCAGTTCCGCGGCCGGCTCCCCGACTACCTTGTGTGGCGTGGGATTGTGTTTTGCTTTGTTGAGCTTTACGTGTCGTGCTTACTCTTGTCATCACGTATGATAGAGAATGGATGAGATCAATGTGGATTTACTATTCATGATATTATATGTATTCATGCTACTTTTGTGTATTCGAAATGTATCTCCATCATGAGCTATTTTAAATTCAGTAAGTGGTTTCAACATTGTTTCTTTCAAACTTCATTTGAACTATGATTTTTCTAAATTGATTATCTACAAAACCGTTGTATTTGATACTTGTTTTTTTGGTGCCTAGGTGCAGCGACGTTGCCTTTGAAGAGGAGCGTCCGAAGGAGGATGTTGAGCCACCCCCAGCTTAAGAGTGGCAGCCCGACAACGTCTTCTAGACATCCAATTTTCTTATTATCCATGGATCAATTGGAATAAATTTGTCTCTTCCCATCTTAGTTCCACATCTTATTATCCTTGAGCCCCAATTAATCACTATGATCATCAGTACCATCCAATTAACTCTTAATCAAGATGGGTGCGCACTTACTAATGACAAAACTAGTAATTGGCATAAGGGGATAATAGAGATAGATTACATCTTGATCATTTAATGTTCCCACAGTCCTACTACCACATACCCAAGACACCGAGGTGTTGACCTACAGTTGGCCTCACTCATTGGTGACTCAAAGCAAATGAATAGATAGAAACTTGAGTTCATCAATGTCTCAGGATTAAGAGCCTATTGGTAGGAATTATGAGAGCATACCTTATTATAGAGACGAAATTCCAAAAGGTGCTTCTCATGGTCCTTCAATACATCCAATGTACTAGCACCATGATCCAGAATCTTCCATTCTGATGATCGAGACAAATCACACTATCTTATAGTGATCAAAGTGCTGCAACCTTATCAGATGAGATGCCCAGTCTCATCACTGGTTGTGAAGATATTTAAGTATAAGGATTTGTGACATATATCTCCCGTGTGTGGATCTCATCCATACACATATATCACATCTAATATACTAATGAGACCCGGTTCAACTCATGAATCATTATGTCATATGTATTGGTCATGAGCATAAAGTGATAAAATAACATTCATCTCATGAAAGTAAAGCATGATATTGTTGATAAATAAATAAACTAATCAATTTATCATACTAACTGATGGATTGAGTCCATACAATCTAACACTTCAAAGTGAGGGGAGGTGCTGCTAAAATTTTACAAACTTCTATAGTTTAGCACTTTCTTTTCTTTTCTTCAGATAAGGATGTTGTTTCCCCCTCCTCTATTGTTGATGCTACTACCATTGCCAAAGGCAAGCAGCCTGTTGTTGAGGCTCCGCAGGTTCCAACTGCCGAAGCTGCACAGCCCCCCTTCTCCTCGCAGTATTATGCAAGAAGGCAATGCCAAAATGGAGCACATCTCGCGGAATGTGGATAACATCGTCAGGGCTGAGATGGAGAGATTCAGGGCCAAGTTACTGACTTCCCTAAGAACTGAACATCTATACCGGGATTTCTTGGTAAACTCCATTTGGAGTGATGATCGTCAGGGGTCTTTGAAGAAACCGGACTACATTTTTGGTGACAGGAGTGATTGTGAAGAGCATCATTCCACTGAGTACATCACTTTCTCTTTCGTTCATTCTACCGGGGAGACCATCACAGTTTCCATAGAGCATACTTACAAGAGAAGTTCTTCCGCTCTGAACCTTAAACCAACCATACCAGCCAGAGATGATGGTAAAATTGCTTGGGAACTGTTGAGTGTACCTTCAAGACTGGTATCTTTCAGCATGAGGAACCCGGCTTCAAGGATACTGCTGTAATGAAATTCGACATGCTGGCTCCATGCATAATGGTTCTTGGTGCTAGATGTAATGTGCCATAGCTCAGGACCATTGACCTATGGATTATGGCGGGAGACGGTAGCGCCTGGGTTGGCAAGAAACATAATCCCAGGGTTGGTTCACCCCTTCCTGTGATTGGGAATTATGGACTCGGGAAGTTTTGGCTCAATGCAACGACATTCTCGCAGATGCGGGTATACTTGATGCTGTGAGGGCGACATCTCAATGGGTGCCTTCAAAGCCAAAGAAGCTTCTAGGGCATTAGTGGATCTATTTTGCCCTTCTACTAACACTTTCATCACCCCTCACATAGAATTGGGGTTTTCTTTAACTGAGATGCGCGATTTCTTTGGTCTTCCAATACTTGGGGAATTCTACGAAGAACTCAATCCCCTTAATTCCATTATGGAGAGAGAGACTAAAGAGTTCCGCGCGGCATTTCAACAAGTCTTTGCTTTAGCAGAGATGTCCCGCGATAGTCGCCATAAATTTAAGCGGGGACATGGATAAAAAAATATGCTCCCAAAGGGACCGGGCAAGAAGTTTACTTTCTTGGAAGACCCGAATACTTTCAAAAAGAAGGTGGTTACTGCTGATCTTTCTTCAGCGAGTCCTAAAAAGAAGAAATCGAAGTACACCACTTCTTATGTGGATTGTCCCGAATTCTTCCTTTATTTGGAGAAGACTTATTCTGCAAACATGCCGAGAGGCATCTTGCGGCTATGTACTTGGATGTCTGGTTATCCGAAGTCATCTTCCCCATTGTTGGCAAAGAAGTCTGTACTAGCCGCATCTATCCTGCCTGCAGAATGGCTTTTGGGGTAAGGTATGCCTTGGCTCCTGCTCTAATTAGCTACTTGTGCACAAGGTTGAAGATGATTGGTTTCCTAGTGCACTGCGCCAAGACGTATAATCGTTATTATGGGGAGCATCTTCTTTATGCTTGGTTCGTGTATCATTGCCATTGTAAGACCCCGACCCGAGTGACTCGATTAGTACTAATTAAGTTTGTGTTAGTGCTAAGCTCGATTAGTGATTTTGACTAAGCTTGGATTAGCATAGTTCTTGATAGCTTTGGGGAATTAATTTTAGTGTCTTGTGTTTAGTGGGACCCTTTGGGGGTTTCCTTTTGATAGTCTTGCCAGCTTTTGGAGGTTACTTGTTTCTCCCCTAATTCTTGTCTTGATCCCGTTTTACTTATTTTGTCGATCCCTACAACTTTCATGTTGAACCCGTGACCGTCCGGAACCCCGAAACCCGATCTTCTTGCTTTGAGGGCAAAACAGTCTTTTTACATTGAAATCTGTACCCAAAACTTGATATCTCCGAAACCCACGAAACATATACTTTTTGGAAACTAGATATTTCGACGATCACTTTTCTCTTCTTCGTCGATTTCATCCGAGGTCCCGAGATTGGTGATTTCAGCCTCCGAAGACTTTCTAGTGGTGGAACCCACACCCATTGCTTTTTATAGAGAACCCTTTCCCTCCATTTCTCTTTTTCCAGCACAAGCTCACGAACAACCTAGGGTTTTCTTTCTCTCCTTTCTTCTTCTTCTTGCTTCCTCATCCCAAGTCCCTACCAAACTTTACGCCAATCAAGAATGAACTTCACCCTCTTCTTCCTCACTACTAGAGCTACTCATTGATACCATTTGTGGGAGGATCTACTCAACTCAAGACCCTCATTGAGCTCACCTTGTCCATTTGGAGAACTTACAAGTAAGCTCCTTCCCTAATATCTTAGATCCTTGTTCTTCTAGCCTTGGGAAAGCCCTATCTTCATTATTGTGAGTCTCTCTTCTTGTTTCTTGGTTTGACCCATTTTAGGGTTTGTTTTTTTGGGGTTTTTGGTGTAGCTTGGTATTTGGCTTGGAAGAGTGGAGTAGAGCTTGGATTTCTTGATTTAGAGACCTTGAGGCAAGTGGATTGAATGGATAGTTTAGCTTTCAATGATTTTTATGACAAATGTGTTTAAATCATTACTTCATTAATGCCTTGTTTTAATTACATTCAATGGTGTTAAATGCTTTGAATGGGGTTGGTAAGCCTCTTTATTGTCTTGAAACATGATTTCTAGCTTTTGTTTTCATCTATTGTCTTTAAATCATGGATTGTAGTTTTAAGTTCATCTTTTGTACAATGCCTAAGTGAACCCGTGTGATGATGGTTGTCTTCTTTCTCTTGGTAATTGTATGGATGTCAAATGGGGAATGAAAGGAATTGGTTTGGGGAAAGGGAAAGCCTGAACCTGAACCCAGTGAAGAAATTCCCGTGACTGGCGGTCAGCTGGCGGTCGCCCAGCGGCCAGCCGCCTGGTGACTAGCGGCTAACCGAAGCAAGTTCGGTTACATTTCTAGAGAGCTGTAACCTCACGGTCAGCTCCGCGGTCAGCTAGCGGCTAACCTCCGTGTCCATCGACGGCTAACCGCCATCCAACCGCTTAGTTACGGTCATTTTTCCAGAGAGCTGAAATCTCACGGTCAGCTCCGCGGTCATCTAGCGGCTAGCCGCCTAATTCATCTACGGCTAACCGCCAGCCAACCGAAATGTAGCGGTTACAATTCCAGAGAGCTGCAATTCCACGGTCAGCCTCACGGTCAGCCAGCGGTTAACCGCCGGATCCACTGGCGGCTAACCGCCATCTGACCGCAAGGTAACCGAAATTCCCTGAATTCTATGAATAAAAGAGGATTGAAGGGAGCCTCCACCCCATTGCTTGTGAACCTTTCTGAGAGCAATGGGCACCGCTCACCTGGGATCGTGTTCGAAGCCTAGGTGAAGTGTTTGTTGGTAGTACGTTAGAGAGAGAAACTACATCATCGAGATTCATTTAAGCATTGAGGCTACCATAGTGTATAAGGAACCCAGAATGTCTCCCAAATTCAAAAAGTACCAAGTTTCCTTTATTATACGGACATACAGGATCCCTATTCAGTTGGATTAGTTTTAACCCGACATTGTCTTGGCTTTTCAAAGTATACTCGTACCGTTTTGCTAGCTTTGATATACATGACAGACTTGATATGATAGCTGTGCCTTGAGCACCCACGTCTTGCCGAATATAATCTTGTACTTGATTTATTTTACACCTGTCTTGATTTCCATGTTTTGACCTGATTTCTTGTACATGACTCATAAGCCAAAACCTTGAGGCAATATTGGGCCAGAGCTTTGTAGTGCGAGCCCATGAGCCAAGAAAGAGAACATGCATACATGTACCTGTTTTATTTACTTGCATATAACCTATGAGTCGGCACCACTAAGCTTGGATACCTTGTTAGTCTGATCAACTGACTAGGTGATCCCCCTCTTGTCTTGCCAACTGCAGTTTGGGTCCTGATACCGCAGATTGCTACTGTGGTTCCTGATGCCCGGCTCGCTACCGTGGTGATGTCTAGTATATAGTATATATGTATATGTATTTCGTTGTATCTCCTCACTTCGGTGACTGAGGTCAACGCCTTGACTTGCTTGCTCTATCACTTCGGTGATAGAGGATTTAGCCTGGTGTGGTTGCCATCTTGCTCGTTTCCCGATTTCCTTGGTTACCCTTACTTGTTTCACCTTGCATATATGTTTTTAACGAAATGATGCATTTACTCATGAAAGTATTATTTAGACAGGTTCAATTGTTTCCATGGCAAATGTTTTATCATTAAAAGTTCATATCTTTTCATCTACCTGCCAGACCGTCGTGTCTGACCCTTTGCTTTGGTACTCAGGTCCCGTTGTCGGTTATCCTGAGGAGGAGCCAGAGGAGGCGGTCGGAGAACCGCAGCCGCTAGTTGAGTGGCGTGCTGACGATGTTATGTAAACATCGGGATGCCGAGTTGCGAAACATTTTGGGGAATTGTTTGGATAGTTTCCTGGCGGTCATTGTTTTGTATATTGGCCTTTATTGGCCTCTATTTTTGGGAATTGTAATTAACTGATCTTCTGATTAAACTTGAATATGTACTTTTGGGTTATGCTTTAGGACATTGCTCATTCTGATGCTCATATTCAAATGTAATCAGCCTTGATATTTGGGAAATGAAATACATGCATGATTTACCATACGCTTCCGCAATTATACTAACTGGTTATGTGTGTTAGAATATCCTCACCGCGGACACCTGTGGGAAATCACGTGCACGGGTAATGAGTGTTCCTTTGTTAACCCGTGTACGCTTGATCATAACATACCTTTAATTATTGTCATCACCCCATATGATTATATCATCGGCTTCATCATAATCGGGTCCCGATCCCGGACTTGGTCCGCGGACCCGGTCCGGGGTCGCGACAGCCATGGCTTGCACAATCTGGGAAATTAGGAAGATCTCCCTACTTATAGGGCCGTCACGAATGGGAATGACATCTGCAAAAGGCCGGTGGTGATATGGGATTTGCAGCGTACATGTCTTATCAGCAGTCAGCTTCCTATTGACAAAGAGAATTCTCATTCTCGGATTTTGCCGCTAACCAAATGGGAGAAAGAATGGCTTGTCTCTAACCGGCCTTCGTATTTAGTTTTTTGCAGAGAGGGGTTGATTGATATTCAACCTTATGTCCCAACCTGATTCAGCAGGTAGTTTGGTAATTCACAAGGGACATTGGGGCATCTGAGCCGCATTAAGGGAGTAATTGAAAGTGCTACTCTACAGGATGAATTGAATGCTTGGTCTTTCTTTTTTGGTTTCAACACAGGTGCTTCATTCCAACTGCCACAGTATGAAGTTCTGGCCTACACTTCCGGTTTTGCCGATTGGTATTCCATTAGTCGAACCTCTATTCGTTCTACTCTTAGAGGCGGATTGTTCGAGGTGGGGGTTGTCGCGACCCCTGACCGGGCCTAAGACCAAATCTGGGATCGGGACTAATGGTGGTGATATAATGAAATTCAAATGAATGGTTCATGCCATAGAACATACAAAGTATACACGGGTTTATAGGAAAACGAAGATACTACCCGTGCACGTGATTTCCCACAAGTGTTCGTGGTGAGGATATCACAACAACCAAAATGTTTGTTTAAGTGCGGAAGCGTGTAGTAAAATCAAATATCCATATCCAAAATAGCATGACTGATAACACATTTATAAACAAGTATCAGAATGAGCAATGATCATTAGCACTTTTCCAAAAGTAGTGTTATGTGTTCAAACAAAAGATCATTTAATTACAATCCCAAAAATAAAGACCAATAGAGGTCAGTATAATCAAAAAGTTCCCAAAAGAATGAAACATTCACAATCCCCAAAATGTGACATAACTCGAGCAACCGAATGTCTCGATGACATCATCGGCATGCCACTCGACTAATCGCTGCGGTTCGTCAACCGCCTCCTCAGGCTCCTCCTCAAGATAGCCGGCAACAAGACCTGAGTACCAAAGATGGGTCAAACACAACGGTTTGGCAGGTGGGTGAAAAGATATGACAATTCAATGATAAATATATTTACCTTGGAAAACATTTAAACCTATTTAAACAATAATTTCCATGAAATAAATGAATTATTTACTCAAAACATGTATGCAATATAAAAGCATGTAAGTGTACCAAGGAATCAGGAACTAGCAAGATGGCAACCACACTGAACTAAATCCTCCATCACTAATGTGATGAGAGCACGCTAGAGGCGTTGGTCTCTGACACTCGAGGTGACGAGAACCAACTAAATACATATATACATATAGCTAGGCAAGACCACGGCCGCGGACCCGGGTAACGAGACAGGTAGGATCCAAACTGCAGCTGGCAGGAGCAAGAGGGGGACGCCAAGTCGGTGGATTAACCCAACGAGGTTGTCCAAGCTTAGTGGTGCCGACTTATAGGTTACGAGCAAGAAATCAAGACGTATACATATGTAAGACCCTGTCGCGACCCCGAATCGGGCTTGGGGACCAAATCCGAGATCGGGACTAATGTGGTGATGGTTGGACATGCGATCATATGGAGTGATGACAATAATTAAAGATATGTTTATGATCAAGCGTACACGGGTTAATAAAAGGACACACATTACCCGAGCACGTGATTTCCCATAGGTGTCCGCGGTGAGGATTTTCCAACACACAGAAACATTTAGTAAGATTGCGGAAGCGTATGGCAAATCAAGCATGTAAATCATTTCCATAATAACAAGACTGATTGCATTTAAATAACAAGTATCAGAATGAACAATGTTCTATAGCGTAATTCAAAATACTGTTAAAGTTAGAACATATATCATTTAATTACAATTCCCAGAAATAGAGGCCAACAAAGGCCAATATGGACAAAACAATAACCACCAAAATGTATAGTTTCTAACACCCCCCAAAATGTCACTCAACTCTCGAGGCAACCGGATGTTTAGACAACATCATCGGCGCGCCACTCTACTAGCTGTTGCGGTTCTCCGACCGCCTACTTAGGCTCCTCTTCGAGGAAACCAACAACGAGACCTGAGTACCAAAGCTAAGGGTCAGACATGATGGTCTGGCAGGTGGATAAAAAGGTATACACATTTAATAATAAAACATTTACCTTGGAAAACATTTAAACATGTCTAAACAATACTTTCATGAAGTAAATGCATCATTTAGTTAAAAACATATATGCAAGGTAAAACAAGTAAAGGTAACCAAGGAATTCAAGAAACGAGCAAGATGGCAACCACACGAAGCTAAATCCTCTATTACCGAAGTGATAGAGCAAGCAAGTCAAGGCATTGACCTCAGTCACCGAAGTGTGGAGGTACAACGAAATACATATACATAAATACTATATACAAGACATGACCTCGGTAGCGAGCCGGGCATCAGGAACCACAGTAGCAATCTGTGGTATCAGGACAAGACCACGGTTAAATAACCGGGTACCAAGATCCAAACTGCAATTGGCGAGACAAGAGGGGGATCTCCTAGTCAGTGGATCAAACTAACAAGGTATCCAAGCTTAGTGGTGTCGACTCATAGGTCAAAACATGGAAATCAAGACATGTATAAAATAATTCAAGTGCAAGACTATAATCGGGCAAGACGGGGTGCTCGAGGCACAACTATCATGTCAGGTCGGGCATGTATGTCAAGACTAGTAAAACAGTACAAGTATGCTTTCAATGTTTTCGGGATTGATAAATAACAAATCATAAATTTCGGGAACAAAGAGGTGAAGTAACCTTTCAAAATGTCGGGACAGTGTCAGTGTTAAAACTAATTCAAGTGAATAGGGATCCCGTATGTCTACTTTGAATTTACTTGGTACTCTTTGAATATGAAGACATGCCGGGTTCCTTATACACTATAGTAGCCTCAATGCTTAAATGATTCTCTGTGATGTGGTCTCTCTCCCTCGAACGGGCCCCCAACAAACCTTTCATCTCTGCTTCGAACACATTCCCAGGTGAGCGGTGCTCATTGCTCTCAGAAAGGTTCACAAGCAATTCGATGGAAGCTCCCTTCAAATCCCCCTTTATTCATAGAATTCAGGGAATTTCGGTTACCTAGCGGTCAGTTGGCGGTTAGCCGCTAGAGGATCTGGCGCTTAACCGCTGGCTGACCGTGAGGCTGACCGCTGGATTGCAGCTCTCTGGAATTGTGACCATAACTATGCGGTTGGCTGGCGGTTAGCCGCTAGCTGACTGCGAGGTTACAGCTCTCTGGAAAAGTGACCGAAACTGCTTCGGTTAGCCGCCAGTCACCCGGCGGCTAGCCGCTGGCTGACCGCTGGCTAACCGCCAGTCACGGGAAATCTTCATTGGGTTCAGATTCATGTCACCTTTTCCTAAAATCAACTTCTCCCATTCTCCAATCACTTTCCTGCAATAGCATGAGCTAAAAAGCTCCTCCCATTCCACCTTCAACACTTCTCCCATATCAACGCTTCTACCAAGAATCCATCCAAATAACTCCATACATTTTCCACATTCAATCACCAAGAAAAGAGAACCCACAATTACATAGATTCATTCAAGTTTTAGGCACAAGATAAAACAAAGGCTATCAATCATATTTCAAGATAATAAATGGCTCAACAACCCCTTTTCAAAAGCATTAAAATCATATTGAATGCAAGTAAAACCCATCATTAATGAGACAATAAATCCAAACATGTTAATCATAGAAATCATTGAAAACTAAGACATCCATTAAATCCACTTGCCTCACGGTCTCTAACAAGAAAATCCAAGCTTCTAATCACTTCTCCAAGTCAATAACACAATCTACACAAAAACCCCAAAAAAAAAACCCTAAAATGGGTCAAGCCAAGAAACAAGAAGAAGAAACTCACAATAATAAAAATGGAGCTCCTCCATGACTAGGAGAATACAAATCTAAGAGATTAGGAGGGAAAACTTACTTGGAAGCTCTTCAAATGGACAAGACTAGCTCAAAGAGGGTCTTAGAATGGAGGTCTTCCCTCAAAAGTTGTATCAATGGAAAGCTCTAGAAGAGAGGAAGAAGATGATGACTTCTATTTCTTGATTTGAGCAAGGTGGGTTGTGCTTTGATGGTGTAGAAGCAAGGAGAAGAAAAGAGATGGAAACAAAGAAACCCTAGGTTGGTTGTTGTGCTGGAAACGAGAAATGGAGAAGATAACCTCTCTATATATACAAGTGGGTGTGGGCTCCACCATTAGAAGATCTCTTTGGGCTGAAATCACTACTATCGGTGTCTCGAACGGAATCGACGAAGAAGAGAAAAGTGATCGTCGAAAAATCTAGTTTCCAAAAAGTATATGTTTCGCGAGTTTCGGGGATATCGACTTTTGGGTACAGATTTCATATAAAAAGACTGTTTTGCCCTCAATGCAAGAAAATCGGGTTCCGGACGGGTATGGGTTCAACATGAAAGTTGTAAGAATCGAAAAAATAAGTAAAACGGGATCAAGACAAGAATTAGGGGAAAATCAAGCAACCTCCAAAAGCAAGCAAGACTATAAAAAAGGAACCCCCAAAGGGTCCCACTAAACACAAGACACTAAAAGTTCCCCAAAGCTACAAAAGAACTATACTAAACCAAGCTTATTCAAAACCACTAATCATGCTTAGCACTAACACACAACTTAATTAGTACTAATCGAGTCACTAGGGTCCGGGTCTTACAGACCCTGATCTGAGTGACCTCAATTATGTTAATTTAGTCATATGTTAGTTCTAAGTGAGATTAGCAATTTTTGGTTAAGTTGGGAATAGAATAGCTTTTGTTATAACTTTGGGGAATTTTGAGTACCTTGCCCACTAGTGGGGCCCTTTGGGAGGTCTTTTTATGACCTTGCGTGTACTTGGGGGATTATTCGAGATTCCCGTAATTAGAGTTTTCATCCCGTTTTACTCATTTCGTTAACCTCTTCAACTTTCATGTTGATCCCGTCCCAGTCCGGAACCCTGAGATCCAACTTTCCTAGCATTAAGGGCAAAACAGTCATTTTGCACTAAATCTGGAAACAAAATTTGATGATCCCGAAACCCTCGGAATATATACTTTTTGGAAACTAGATATTTCGGTGATCATTTTTCCCTTCTTCGTCGAACTCATCCGAGATCCCAAAAACCGTGATTTCAGCACACAAAAATTCCAAGTGGTGGAGCCATCTCATTTGCTATGAAAGGAGAACTCTCCTTCTCTTTTCCTTTTTTCCAGCACAAAAGCATGAACTCCAAGCTAGGGTTTCTTCTTTCTCTTCTCCTTCTTGTTCTTCCATCTCCCAATCCACTACTGTCGCGACCCCGGACCGGGCTTGGGGACCAAATCCGGGATCGGGACTAATGTGGTGATGGACATGCGATCATATGGAGTAATGACAATTAAATATATGTTTATGATCAAGCATACACGGGTTAATAAAATGACACACATTACCCGTGCACGTGATTTCCCACAAGTGTTCGCGGTGAGGATTTTCCAACACACATAAACATTTAGTAAGATTGCGGAAGCGTATGGCAAATCAAGCATGTAATTTCATTTCCATAATAACAAGACTGGTTGCATTTAAATAACAAGTATCAGAATGAGCAATGTTCTATAGCGTAACCCAAAATACTATTAAAGTTAGAATATATATCATTTAATTACAACTCCCAAAAATAGAGGCCAACAAAGGCCAATATAGACAAAACAATAACCACCAAAAATAGTTTCTAACACCCCCAAGATGTCATGCAACTCTCGAGGCAACCGGATGTTTAAACAACATCATCGGCGCGCCACTTTACTAGCTGCTGCGGTTCTCCGACCGCCTCCTCTGGCTCCTCCTCGGGGAAACCAACAACGGGACCTGAGTACCAAAGCAAAGGGTCAGACACGACGGTCTGGCAGGTGGATAAAAAAGGTATACACATTTAATAATAAAACATTTACCTTGGAAAACATTTAAACCTGTCTAAACAATACTTTCATGAGTAAATGCATCATTTAATTAAAAACATATATGCAAGGTAAAACAGGTAAAGGTAACCAAGGAAATCAGGAAACGAGCAAGATGGCAACCACACAAAGCTAAATCCTCTATCACCGAAGTGATAGAGCAAGCATATCAAGGCGTTGACCTCAGTCACCGAATTGAGGAGGTACAACGAAATACATATACATATATACTATATACAAGACATGACCACGGTAGCGAGCCGGGCATCAGGAACAGCAGTAGCAATCTGCAGTATCGGGACATGACCACGGTTAAATAAACCGGGTATCAGGATCCAAACTACAGCTGGCGGGACAAGTGGGGGATCTCAAAGTCAGTGGATCAGACTGACAAGGTTATCCAAGCTTAGTCGTGCCGACTCATAGGTCAAATCGTATAAACCAAGTCACGTGTAAAACAAATCAAGAGCAAGAATGTAACTAGGTAAGACGGGGGTGCTCGAAGGCACAACTATCATATCAGGTTGGGCATGCATGTCAAGACTAGTAAAACAGTACAAATATACTTTCAATGTTTTCAAGATTGATAGATAACAAATCATAAATTTCGGGAATAAAGAGGTGAAGTAACCTTTTGAAATGTCAAGACAGTGTCAGGGTTAAAACTAATTCAAGTGAATGTTGACACCAAAAAAGTCAATATGTCTCCTCAACATAAGAAGCCACGTGAAGCTGCATCCTGCTAAAAATAGGCAAGGTTACTTCAAGCATCAGATTTTGTCAGAATCAGATAGAAACTGAAGGATCCTTCAAGGCAGCCAAAAGAGGGGTACACCTGAGGTTTCGGGCCATTCCGACATCGTTTGGCCCCATTTCACTGCTCCGACAGCTAAACAAGCGCTCCCGGCGGCAACATCGTCAAAGACACCAAAACTTTGATCAGAGCCTACGGATGACTCCAGAATGTCTCCAAAGGGCTCCATGCCAAATTTCAAGTCAAACCGACAACGTTTGACCCTCCATCAATGCTCGAACAGCAAAATCAAGCCTCCCGGGAGCGGGAACCACATAAGTCATCACTCATGAAACAAAGTACATGAGTGGCTTCAACATGCTTCTAAAAGGCTACACGTCGAATTTTAGTTCATTCCGACAACGTTTGACCAGGTTTCGATGCTCCGAGAGAAAATCAAGCCTACCAGCGGCAGAGCATCCCGGGACCATGACATCCAAAACGGAGCCCATGGAACGTCTCAGAATGACTCCAATAGGCTCCCCGTCAAATTTCAGGTCAATCGGACATCATTTGACCACATATCAAAGCTCGGCATTTTCCCCGCAGCAAAATCAAGTGAAGCATCGATGGGACCACAAAAGGCTTCAAAACTCAAATAAAAGCTCATGGTTGGTCCTATCCACTGCTCAAGAAGCTTCACCTCAATTTTCAGGTCATTCCGACATCGTTTGACCTAGTTTCAACTCTTGACGGAAAATCGGCTACAAAGTCTTCGGCTTTCCCGAAAAATGGGAAACTTTGTGCTCCGATTTCGTGCGGGTTCTTGTCAAGTTTTCTCCAAGAAAATGAAGTCAATAATTGAGGAAAAATGTCAAGAAAAATACAGAAGAAAAAAGGAACGAAAAAGACTCAAAATCGGCCGAAAACGAAGCTCGGTGACCAAAGGGCAAAAAACCCTAAGGTCGCCGGCGACCCTGCAAATCCGGGTCGCCGGATTTTGCACCAAAACGTCCGTTTTTCGATCCTTTTCGCATTTCGGGTGTTCCTGCCTCTGTGATTTTCTGAAAATCCAATGTTTGATGCTTGAAAATGACTGATCTTCGTCGACATCTCGGATCCGCCGTCAAAAGCATGAAATCATCACCGATCACCTCAAGATCGCCAACCGACTGACCAAGAAAGAGCACTTTTTGTCTGACTGATCGTGGAATCGACAAGACAGATGTCACCGGCCCACCAACATCAACTAATGTTTGAAATTACATCTCAATCCGACATCAAACAATGCGTGGATCCACCTGTGATGACCGCAAGAAGAATCTCAAAAGGCGCAGTGCGGCCCGCGACTCTTCACATGCCTTGGCGACCACTTAATGACGTTAATTGACCCGTTTATGACAACTTAATGCAGTCATTAACTCGTTATTTTGGACGGCTCAATCAGATTCAAGCATTTGGGAGTTACAAATCCAAGCAATCATAGCATTAAACCCATGAAACTCCCATCATCATGAAGCATAAAGGTGATTAAATGCCCACTACCTTCATTGGCCAATCACAAGCCATGAAAAAGGAGTTACAAAATCAACTTGTAACTCCTCATCAATTCTTTCATCATGACCATCAATGCCAATAAACACCTCATGGCTACCAAAAGCCGTATAAAAGGAGGTCCATTCCAAGAATAATGCAATGATGAAAATAGATCCCAAGTGCAAGCTCTGAAAATCCAGAAAATCCAAGAGAGAGACGAAGTTCTGCTACTTTGCTCCCGGAAGCACCACAAGGTGATCAACGTCCTTTGGGGGGCCACCCCCCCAAGGTCACCTCCTTCTCCAACATGGCCTAAACGTGGCTTTTCAGCCCGTTTACTTGGTTTTTCATTGGATATAGGACCTCCTCTTGATCCTTGTCCTTTAAAAAACCAAGGTTAGGAGCCAAGCCAAAGAATCAAAGCATCACATGTTCTCATTTGAAGGACGATGGCGAAGCCCATACATGACTTGCGACCGTCGATCTCAACGTGTCCCCACAATCTCCTGAGAAGTTAGATCCCTTTTCTTACTTTTCTATTGTAGTTTGTATTTCTTAAAGAGACAAAAGGAAATCACAATTCTTGTCTTTCACATTTGATGAGTTTTGTAAAATCGTCTTTCACGGCAAAATCGCCTTTTACGGTAAACAAAAAAAAAACGCCTCCTACGGCATTCTAAAAGAACAAACTTGTCTCTTTTCTTAATATTAATGCAATTTGAAAAGTTAGAAAAAAGGATTGATTTCCTTTCCACTTGTGAAGGTCAATCTCCGGATCATCACCATTCCAAATTCCAAGTAGAAAGTAAATCTGGCATACCCGTACAAAAAATGTTGATGCCCGAGATTTTCCCTCCTCCGCCGAGACCCAGGTCAGCCCCCGGGGTGCGGAGGGAGAGGACGGAAGATTCCTTTCGGGTCCATCAAGTTGGCATACCCGGTGGGACTCGTTGACTTGAGAACGTGATGCTTTGATCCCTTGGCTCCTTTCTAGTTGGTGGCCTATGTTGCATTTTGCATCTAAAAAAAAAACATGAGATGGGATTTCAATTGTTCTTTCTCACTTCAAAAAAAAAAAAAAAAAAAAACAAATCTGATCTCCTTTTCTTAAAAACTCAACTTTGAGAAATTTTGATCTTTCCCCTTTTCGAACTTGATAGCTCACAGAAATGTTCGCAGCTATCGTTCATATAGGGGATTGGGCCATCTTTTCTCTTTGATGAGTCCAATTGGGATTTCAAGAAAAAAAAAACACCTTCATTTCAAATTCAAAAAAAAAAAAATGATCTCTCTTTCTCAAGATTCAACTTTGAGAAATTTTGATCCTCTCCTCTTTGAACTTGATAGCTCACAGAAATGTTCGCAGCTATCGTTCATATCGGGGATTGGGCCATCTTTTCTCTTTGATGAGTCCAATTGGGATTTCAAAAAAAAATTTATAATTTAAAAAAAAATCAGTTTTCTTTCTTTTGGGCTCAAAATTGAGAAATCTTGGTTCTTTCCCTTTCGGATTTAACGCTCGCAAAAATGTTGAGTTGTGGTTCGGATTGGAACACCACTTGTTCTCTTTGATGAGTTCATTAGAAATCTTTCAAAAGAAAAAAAAAAGACTAAGGTTCCACCAATTGCGTTCTTTGACCAAAGTGGATGTAAGAAAAGCCTTATCCAGAGTGTGGAGACAGCTAGACTGTTCGAGGTAAGGGTCCTTCAAACGGGTTCATTAAGTAATCCTACCCTTACCTGGGGGCTGATCTATCCACTGAGGTTTCATAAGATCGAATTGGAAATCTATGTGCACCTTTCAAAAAAAAATCCTTTAAAAAAATCTTTTTTTAAAAAAAAAAAAAAAACTTCTGTCACTTTTGAATTCAGAGTTGAGAAATCTTGGTTCTTTCCCTTTCGGATTTAGTGCTCGCAGAAATGTTGAGCCTTGTTCGGAATGGAACGTCATTTGCTCTCTTTGATGAATTCAATCTTGACCCTTCAAAAAAAAAAACTTCCGTCATTTTTGAGTTCAGAGTTGAGAAATTTTGGTTTTCTCCCTTTCGGATTTAGCGCTCGCAGAAATGTTAAGCCTTTGTTCGGAACGGAACACCATTTGCTCTCTTTGATGAATTCAATTTTGACCTTTCAAAAAATAAAAAACTTTCGTCACGTCTGGATTCACATTTGAGAAATTCTGGTTTCCTTCCTCTTCGGATTTAACGCTCTCAGAAATGTTGAGTTGTGGTTCGGATTAGAATACCAGTTGCTCTCCTTTATGAATCTAAATTTGACTTTTCAAAAAATCCCATCTTGTGTCCTTTCCAAGGATGCAATTTGCAACATTTGTGCCTAGCGGTGCTAGTACGCCCTTTCGAGTCTACTGTATTCGCGACCGACACATTTGTATCTCCAACCTTATATCATTTTACCACGAGTGAGCCTTGCTTCTCGGTAATTTGAATTAAGGTCTACAATTGCTTCTCGTAGTCACTGGAACGCTCACTCTGAGCCTACCATACTTGCATTTTAGAACAATTGTATACTCTATGGCGTTTTGCCTTCTTCATCGTCCTTGGGTTGGGCCATGTCCCATCAAGTGATTTGAAAAGACAAAACCTTAGTTGTTCTCCATTTATGATCACCATATTCTTGTGATTACTAATGGATTTGGTCTTTTTTCAGAAGGTTTCCAAAACTAACAATGGCGGCTTCATTGACCATCACTTTCGATGAAAACAAGTACCTGCTAATGCTTCAAGACAAGAAAAACAAGCATAAGCGCCCTGCCAGTTGCCGAAGTGTCATCTCCCTCGAAAACTCTCGAAACACCGGGTCAACTTCAACTCCCTAGACCATCTTCTTCGGGTCGCTAGGACCATTCCCACTCCCCGCAGAAGACACTGTATCTGCCAAGAAGCAGAAAACCGCCCCACAACGTGTCACTAAAACGGCACCAAGGGCGAACACCAAGAAGCTTAAAGCCCGTGGCGTTCCCACGAAGCCTCAACCCACAAGAAACCAGGTTTACCCCAAAACTTGGTCCCTGAGTTCTTCACCAAAGCAACGGAGGTCCTGAACATCTGCAAAGCCAGCATACCTGGCCCCTCTCAAGGAGAATCAGTTCTACACTCTCTCTTACATGAAAGAGGAGAAACCTACCCTCCACCCAAAAAACAAACAAAATCATCATGAGCCGGCTTGCTCTTACAAGCCCAAAATCAAATCCTGCATTGTTAGGCCTACACAAAAACATGCTGAAGCCTGCACTCTTGCGAGTCGACCCTTCATCTCAACAGGGGCCGAGCTCGCAAAATTTAAGTCTTCATTGCGACAGACAAAGGACCGCGTCCAGATTCTGTCCTTGCCAAGCTTCAAAGAAGACAAACTCGGCTGCTGCGCACGAGGGACTACATCCTTCATCGCCAGAGCCCAGCCAGAGCTGACTGAAGCTCAAATTGTTCGTCGTATGCGTCGCCGCACTGCATATCGACAAAAGAGACTCGAGAAACAAAGAACCCAGTGTTCTACTCTCCATGTCTCAAACAAATGGGTCGAAAAAGAAAGACCCGACCAATTCATTGCTGTTCATGTGGTTGACAAAACCAGAAAATGCCGGAAGTCAGCAACCAAAATCAGTGTTAGACGTCCGGTGACTTGCAGCGTCTCCCGGACACGAACACATCTAGAAGAATCCTCCACTCCTCCAAGCCAAGGACACCGGAGTAACCACTCTTCAGATTCTTCATCCAGAAGAATGAGCCCCAGTTCAGTCACCAGGACGATTTCTTCGTTCGAATCCCGAGGGATGAACGTCTTGGCTACAAGTTCTGAGCAGCTTCCACCGCATGATGACGTAACTGCACGCATCCAGTAATTGGAGCAAGGACAACAGAGAATTGAGGCTCTGATGGAAAACCTTATTCTCACGCTACAGCGTCCACCACCTAACAGCCAAACTCCTTTGAATCATGAAGATGACGAGGACAATGCAGAAAACAATGAGTCTCGCACCCTTACCAGAAAGGACGTGGACGATATCCTCGCGAAAGGAAAAGAAGAGGATACATTGAAGGAACATGGGATCAAGCCACCCTACCCTTTATGGATGGACTCGGTTCCGTTCCCTGCAAAATTCAAACAACCTACTCTCCAGACATATACTGGGAAAGGTTCAGCCATACAGCATGTCATCCATTTCAAGATCCTGACGAGAGCTATTGCGGATCAAGATGCCCTCAAGATTCGCCTCTTTGCAAGTACCCTAAAAGGTACAGCCTTTGATTGGTACTCCACTCTGCCGAAGAACTCCATTCAGAACTGGGCTATGTAAGACTCCGACCCGAGTGACCTCGATTAGTGCTAATTATGTTGCGTATTAGTGCTAAGCTCGATTAGTGGTTTTTGACTAAGCTTGGACTAGAATAGCTCTTATATGGTTTTGGGAGAGTTTTAGTGCTTTGTGTTGGTGGGACCCTCTGGGGGTTCCCTTTTTGGTTGGCTTTACTATTGTGTGGGGGGATTGTTCGTATTCCAGTGAATTGAATTTATATTCCGTTTTACTCGTCTCGTTTATCCCTACGATTCTCGTGTTGATACCGTGCCCGTTCGGAACCTCGAAACCCGATTTTCTTGCATTGAGGGCAAAACAGTCATTATACATGAAATCTGTACCCAAAAGTCGATATCCCCAAAACCCACGAAACATACACTTTTTGGAAACTAGATATTTCGACGATCACTTTTCTCTTCTTCGTCGATTTCGTCCGAAGTCCCGAGATTAGTGCTTTCAGCCTCCAAAGATTTTCTAGAGTTGGGACCCACACCCACTTGTATATAAGAAGAACCCTCTTCTTCCATTTCCTTTTTCCAGCACAAAGAGCAACAACAGCCTAGGGTTTCTTGGCTTCCTTTTCTATTCTTCTTCTTATTTCTCCACCATCAAGCACCACCCACCTTGCATCAACCAAGAAACGAATTTCACCTTCCTCTTCCTCACTACTAGAGCTACCCATTGATACTATTGGTGGAAGGAAACCACCCATTTTAGAACTCTCTTGAAGCTCATCTTGCCTTTTGAGGACTTTCCTAGTAAGTTTTCCCTTCCAATCTCTTAGATTTGTGTTCTTCTAGTTTTAGAGGAGCCCTATTGTCATTATTGAAGCTTTCTTCTCCCTATTCCTTGTTTGACCCATTTTGGGGTTTGCATTTTGGGGGTTTTGTGTAGATAGCATTCTTGGCTTGGAGGAAGAGATTATTAGCTTGATTTCTTGCATAGAGAACCTTGAGGCAAGTGGATTGAATGGATAGTTTAGCTTGCATTGATTTTTATGACAAATGTGTTTAAATCATGACTTCATTAATGCTTTGTCTTAATTACATTCAATGATATTAAATGCTTTGAATGAGGTTGGTAAGTCTCTTTATTGTCTTGAAACATGATTTCTAGCTTTTGTTTTCATCTATTGTTTTTAAATCATGGATTGTAGTTTGAGTTCATCTTTTGTACAATGCCTAAGTGAATCCTTGTGATGATGGTTGTCCTCCTTCCCTTATAAATTGTGTGAATTTCAATGGAGAATGAAAGGAATTGGTTTGGAGGAAAGGAAGACCTGAATCTGAACCCAGTGAAGAAATTCCCGTGACTGGCGGTCAGGTGGCAGTCGCCCAGCGGCTAGCCGCCTGGTGACTAGCGGCTAACCGAAGCAAGTTCGGTTACATTTCCAGAAAGCTGTAACCTCACGGTCAGCTCGAGGTCATCTAGCGGCTAACCGCCGAATTCTTCAGCGGCTAACCGCCAGCCAACCGAACAGTTACGGTCACTTCTCCCGAGAGCTGCAATTCCACGGTCAGCCACACGGTCAGCCAGCGGTTAACCGCCGGATGCACAGGCGGCTAACCGCCATCTGACCGCAAGGTAACCGAAATTCCCTGAATTCTATGAATAAAAGAGGATTGAAGGGAGCCTCCACCCCATTGCTTGTGAACCTTTCTGAGAGCAATGGACACCGCTCACCTGGGATTGTGCTCGAAGCGTAGGTGGAGTGTTATTGGTAGTACGTTAGAGAGAGAAACCACATCATCGAGATTCATTTAAGCATTGAGGCTACTATAGTGTATAAGGAACCCGGAGTGTCTCCCAAATTCAAAGAGTACCAAGTTTCCTCTATTATACAGACAGACGGGATCCCTATTCAATTGGACTAGTTTTAACCCGACATTGTTTGGCTTTTCAAAAGAGTACTTTACCTTGTTCTTCTCGAAATTTATGATTTGGAACCTGTCATCCCGAAAACTTTGAAAGTATACTTGTACTGTTTTGCTAGCTTTGATATACATGCCAGGCCTGATATGATAGCTGTGCCTTGAGCACCTCGTCTTGCCCGTTTATAGCTATGCACTGGATTTGTTTTATACCTGTCTCGATTTATGTGATTTGACCTATGAGTCGGCACCACTAAGCTTGGATAACCTTGTCAGTCTGATCTACCGACTTGGAGATCCCTTCCCGTCCCGCCAGCTGCAGCTTGGATCCCGATACCCGGTTTATTAACCGTGGTCCCGTCCCGATACCCGGCTCGCTCCCGTGGTTCCCGATATCCGGTTCGCTACCGTGATTCCCGATACCCGGTTTGCTACCGCAGTCCCGTCCCGTATTATTGTATATATATATGTAACTTGGTTGCACCTCCTCACTTCGGTGACCGAGGTCAACACCCGATACTCACGTCACTTCGGTGATAGAGGATTTAGCTTCTCGTGGATGCCATCTTGATTGTTTCTCGATTTCCTTGGTCACCTTACATGTTTTATTACTGCATGTGTGTTTTCAATGAAATGATTCATTTACTTTTGAAAGCCATTGTTTAAACAGGTTTACATGTTTTCTAAGGTAAAGGTCTTTATTAGTAAATGTTCATATCTTTTCATCTACCTGCCAGACCGTCGTGTCTGACCCTTTGCTTTGGTACTCAGGTCCCGTTGTCGGTTATCCCGAGGAGGAGCCAGAGGAGGCGGTCGGAGAACCGCAGCCGCTAGTTGAGTGGCGTGCTGACGATGTTATGTAAACATCGGGCTGCCGAGCTGCGAAACATTTTGGGTGATTGGTTGGATAGTTTTCTGGTGGTTATTGTTTTGTTTATATTAGCCTTTATTGGCCTCTATTTTTGGGGAATTGTAATTAACTGATTTTCTAATTAAACTTGAATATGTAATTCTGGGTTATGCTTTAGGACATTGCTCATTCTGATACTCATATTCAAATGTAATCAGCCTTGATATTTTGTGAAATGAAATACATACATGATTTACCATACGCTTCCGCAATTATACTATATGACTATGTGTGTTGGAATATCCTCACCACGGACACCTGTGGGAAATCACGTGCACGGGTAGTGTGTGGTCTTTTGTTAACCCGTGTACGCTTGATCATAAAAAAATACCTTTCATTATTGTCATCACTCCATATAATCACATCATTGGCTTCATCACAATTAGTCCCGATCCCGGATTTGGTTCCCGAACCCGGTCCGGGGTCGCGACAGGCTATGCTAGAGACACGCTTCTTGACCCACTTCCAAGGTGAGGATCATTCCGTTACTATGGCTCAACTCTGCAGCCTAAAATAGGGAGAGAATGAGTCAACATACGATTTCATTCACAAATAGAAGGCAATGGCTTACAAATGCTCAGATGTACTGCCACAAGCGTCGCTAGTCGACATCTGCCGTAACAATATGAGAGCAAAAATTCGCTCCATGATCATCGGCAACAAATCAAAGAACCTGGGAGGACTCCTCGAAGCTTCCATGGAAGCTGAAATGGTGATCAAAGACCTCAACAGTCAAAAATCATCAAAGAAAGAGCCGACTACTGTTACAACCTCAAAACCAAAGAAAAAGGAGGTTCTCAATGTACAGACTAAATCAGCTCCTCAGCAACCAAAGAAACCTGAAAACAAAACTGCAGGTAAAAGACCTAAACAATCTGATGTCTTCAAAGAACGTGTAGAAAAGAAATATCCATTCGATGAAGATGTTGAAAAAATCTTTGAGGCTCTCCTAGCAAATGGCAAACTCATTTTGCCAGAGCCCAAAAGACCGGGAGATGTTGGCAAAACCAATGATCCCCGATACTGTCCATACCATCAGATGATCTCACATCCTCTCAATCAATGCTTCGTTGTGAGAGAAAAGATCAATGAGATGTGGAAAAATGGAGTCATAACTTTTGACAAAAACTACGGCTCCACTTCTGTCAACATGGTGTCATGTCGGCAAACTTCAAAGTCACCGAAGGAGAAGATCACTACTTCATTCAAGGTGATTAAAATGGCTCAAGCGTCCCAAGAATTGGTTCCCTATCCAACACCAGATGGACAACCTATATGGGTGTATCCTGATCTCCTAGATGATGAAAATTGGGAGATCGTCAAAATAAAGCCGACCGCTCAGCAGCGAAGGCAAGCCAAGAGACAACTCCGCAAGCTCAAACAGCAGCAGAAGTCTCAACCAAAACAAGAAGTCCTCGAAAAAGCAGAAACTTCTTCCACTGCTTCACTAGGGACGACGGAAGAATCTCTTCCCAAAACTTCAAAGGCGGTAAGAAAATTCACCCTTGATGATTTCATGCCACCTCTATACAAAAATGAAAATGTGTAGGGGGCATCATACTCTTGCAACTCGGTAGTTGGATTCTCCATGAATGGATACGAGTCCAGTGATACTGCCAGTGATATCGATGAGTGGGAAGAATCCCTTGAAACAGGAGAATACCTCTCCGACGAGGAATGGATTCCCGAGTCTCATCTTATGCCAGTAATCTGGTATAACCCATTACAGCAACAAGGATCCTGGTCCGATGACGAAGAAGACCAGGACCCTATTCAAGAAAATGCTGTCGATCCAGCACCAAACAATGCTCCGGTGGAACCCAACATTGGTGAACCACAAGGAGCAGATGACGAAGAAGATTTCCCTCCTATGCCTGATCTTGAGGAATATGCAAGAATCTTGCAACATCTTGCTATAGAGCAGGAGCAGGATCGCATCAATGATCTTCGTCATAATCCAGAACCAGAATTCCCTGAAAATTGATGGAACGCGCTCCAATGCCGAGGGTGCTACCGGGATCGGCGGACGTGGGAGTCCGTCGGGTCCTGCCCTTTCGCGCCCGGGGGGCTGAAGCGTGCATCAACATTTCTTTGTGTGGGTGTGCCAGATTTTCTATTTTACTTGGAATTGCAAGTGGTAATCCGAAGATCAACCTTCGCAAGTAAAAAGGAAATCAACTTCTTTCAAGTTTTCCATTGCACAAATATTTAAGAAAAGAAACATTTTCTTGGTTTGCCGTGAAAGGCGATTTTGTTTGGCATTTATAGCCGATTTTGGCGTTTATAGCCGATTTACAATTCTCATCAATAATGAAAGACAAGAGTTGTGATTTTTTGTCTCTTTTAGAAAAATACAAACTACAATGAAAAGCAAGAAAAGGAGGATCTAACTTTTCAGGAGATTGTGGGGGACTCGTTCAGATTGACGGTCGCAAGCCATGTATGGGCTTCACCATCATCCATGCAGATGAGAACAGAGGATGCTCTTGATTTGCTTGGCTTGGCTATAACCTCAGATTTTTAGAGGACAAAGACCAAGAGAAGGTCCTATGTCCAATAAAAAGCTAAGTAGATGGGCTGAAAAGCCACGTCTAAGCCATTGGAGGCAGCGGGAGAAGGCAAGGACCTTGGCGGGGAGTGCCCCCCAAGGGACTTTTGTCACCTTGTAGTGGTGGCCGGTGCAGAACTTCAGCAGAGTTTTCTCTCATTTTCTTTCTCTCAGATTTCTGGATCTGTGGTGCTTTTTCCAAAGTCCGGGGAAGTGATCTCTGGATTCTTTTCGATCTCTGATCTCTTTTTTTTTCTGATCCCGATTTCAATGGAATGCTCTCCTATTTATAGCTTTTGGTAGCCATTTAGGAGAGCTTTTATGGGCTTTAATGGCTCTAATGGGAGGAGTTACAAGATTTATTTCTTGATTTTGTAACTCCTTTTTCCTTGAATCTGATTGGCCGATGGAGATTAAGGGCTTTTAATAACCTTAATTACCATAATGGGAGGAGTTTCATGGCTTGAATGCCATGAATCTCTTGATTTGTAACTCCCGAATGCTTGCTTCTGATTGGGCCGTCCAATAGAATGAGTTAATGACTGCCATAAAGCTAGCCAATTAACCACATTAATTGGTCGCCGAGCAGTCGAAGAGTCGCGGGCCGTGCCGTGTCTTCTGGAATTCTTCTGGCGATGATCATCGATGGATCTTCATGCTGATCGACATCGTATGAACATGTAACTTCAGACATTGATAGCTAGGAGCGGGCCGGTGACATCTGTCTTGTCGATTTCTCGATCGGTCGGACAGAAAGAGCACTTTTTTGGTCGACCGGTTGGCGATCTTGGAGCGATCACTGATGATTTTATGCTTTTGATGGCGGATCCGAGATGTCGTCGGATATGAGTCAATTTCAAGCATTAAAAATCACATTTTCAGGAAACCACAAGGGCCAATGTGCGCGAAACGCGAAAAGGGATGGAAAAACAGGTCACCGGCGAAAAATCCGGTGACCCTGGGGTTTTTTTCCCCTTTTTTGGTCCGTTTTGCGGTCTTTTTCTTCGCCGTTTTCTTCTGTATTTTTCCTGACATTTCTTCTCATTTATTGGATTGATTTCCCTGTAGAAAACCTGATGAGAATCCTTGCATTTTTAGAGTGCAAAGTTTCCAATTTTCCAGGAAAGCCGAAGACTTTGTCGCATAGAGCTGCTGATTTTCCGCCAAAAGCTGAAACTTGGTCAAACGATGTCGGAATGACCTGAAATTTGAGGTGAAGCCTCCTGAGCAATAAATAAGACCAACCATAGGCTTTTGTTTGAGTTTTGAAGCCGTTTGGGGTCCCATCGATGCTTCACTTGATTTTGTTGCGGGGAAAATGCCGAGCTTTGATATGTGGTCAAACGATGTCCGATTGACCTGAAATTTGACAGGGAACCTATTGGAGTCATTTTGAGATGATCCATAGGCTCTGTCTTGGAAACCATGGTCCCGGGGAGCTCCGCCGCCGGTAGGCTTGATTTTCTCTCGGAGCATCGAAACCTGGTCAAACGTTGTTGGAATGACCTGAAATTCGACGTGCAGCCTTTTGGAAGCATGTTGAAGCCACTCATGCACTTGGTTTGATGAGCGAAGGCTTCGGTGGTTCCCGCCGCCGGGAGGCTTGATTATGCTGCTCGAGCATTGATGGAGGGTCAAACATTGTCGGTTTGACTTGAAATTTGGCATGGAGCCCTTTTTAGACATGCTGGAGTCATCCGTAGGCTCTGATCGAAGTTTTGACGTCTCCGATGATGTCGCCGCCGGGAGCTCCAATTTAGCTGTCGGAGAAGCGAAGTTAGGCCAAATGATTCTGAAATGGCCCGAAACTTCATGTGTACTCTTCTCTTAGCTATCTTGAAGGATCTTGCAGTTTTTGTTTGATTCTGACAAGATTTGATTTTTTGGAGAAGTTGCATTGCCTATTTATGGCAGGTTGCGACTTCATGCAGCTTTCTTGATGTTGAAGAGGGAAAGTGACATTTTTTGGTGTCAACAAAAATCAATGGGAACTTACTCCTAAAAATGGTGAAAACAGTTGGATCGATGATCCTCTTACATCTGAGGATGAGTC
Source organism: Umbellularia californica (assembly GCA_028538565.1). Taxonomy (NCBI): domain Eukaryota; kingdom Viridiplantae; phylum Streptophyta; class Magnoliopsida; order Laurales; family Lauraceae; genus Umbellularia; species Umbellularia californica. Next base: position 31,584,013 of record JAPQWN010000005.1, on the reverse strand, counting down.
TGATTCCTAACAGTTTGCACTGGGGGCATCTCCTGTCAGGATAACCTACAATGCAATAGCTCAGGACGACAGTGCCTCTAAGCTTCCGAAGACACGTACTCCCCAACTGGTAGCGTATCTTCCGGAGCTACATCTTCTCAGGTGACTTCCACTGAGATATCATCCTCTCAGCCCTCGTCTCCTGAAGCTGTGACTTCGGAACTCAAACCTCACCCGATTGATCATCTTGAAGAAACTCCTGCCAATGAAATCTTCTTCAATGAAAACCCAGTTGATTGGTCCCAGATACCCGATCTCATAGACGATGTCTGGACTAATACAGAAAGGTTGTCGGATACTGTTCAGGACTTGTTCCCGGAAATTGCTCCGTGCAACACAATTTTTGAAGACACCAATGCTGTTACAGAGACGTCTTCAGCAAAGGATCAACCCCTTGATCCTGAGAACGATCTTCCAAAAGAAGACCCTTCTCTAGAGGCTCTTGAAGTTGGTAGAGGTACCCGTTCTGGTCGGGATTACCACAAAAATTACAATCAACTCTTTTTTTCTTATGTAAATCCTTCGGGAAAGCAAGTTGTAAGCGCCCCAAGTGGCAATAATAATGAAAATGCAGGCCCGAAGGAGGCGTTCAAGTACGACTTGATTGAGCACTTCAAACACATACCTGCACGTCTGTACATCCTTGACTTATTACGAATGTCTCCATAAACTCGTGATAGTCTCATTTCAGAACTACAAAGGCTGAATGCGGATGTCGAAAAACACGCCCCACAAGTCCTACAAATTGAAATGGACTACAGGGTCAAAAAATCAAATACTCCCCCAAAGGGAGAAAAGAAGAAAACTGAGGGATCAGGCAATGAATGCCTCTCAGTACATAAAGCAGCAAGTGGAACAATTGCCTTCGACAAGGATGACCTCCTGCTAGGCGAGACAAAGCACAACCGACCCTTGTACTTTACGGGGTACTTCAAAAAAATGCCAGTACATAGAGTTTAGATCGATCCAGGTTCTGCACTCAACCTCATTTCTACTTCGGCACTCGAAGAGCTGGGCATCCCACCTAGCAAGCTGAGTCACACGTCCGTATCCATCTTCGGAATGACGGCAGCACTCAAAGGCCTATCGGCAAAATCAGGTTCAAATTGCAAATCGGTGATCTTATTTCTGAAGTCACTGTGTATGCGATAAAGACCCCTTCATGTTACAATATACTCCTTGGACGCCCCTGGATACATGACAACGGTGTCGTCCCTTTAACTCTACATCAGTGCATCAAGTTCGTTGGCAATGATGGCTTGATTCATCGAGTGTTTGCAAACAAAAAGCCCTTCAAAGGCAGAGATGTCCATTTTGCAGATGCTCAAATGTATAAAGATAGAAAAGAAGAACAGGAGGAAAAAACAATTCACTTTGCCGACAATCTCCAAAAAGATAAAGGCAAGGCTCCTCAGCAATCACCGGAGGTAAACAAACCCTCCACCAAACTCGAAGTAAGCGGCCAAGCTCCCTTCGTCGTCTCCTTCAAATCTCCAAAGCCTTTGGTAATCACTACCAAAGTAAAGAAGACAAAACAAAGGGCTGGGGGCAAGTTCACTGTCTCCTTCGTGTCTATTATGCATGACACAGACTCGGAGTCAGAGTCAGAAGATGACACAACATCGAGCCAAGCTGATACTCAGTGAGATCAGCCCGCTCTCAATCCATTGGAGACACTTGCAGACATAAAAGACCCTACGTCTGCTTCCTTTGTTATTCCAGCAACTTCGCCAGAAGAAAAAGTGATTTACTTCCACAGATCAGGAGCATCTCCACTGAACTCTTTGCTTGAACCTTTCCAAAGCGAAGGTATGCCTCAGCTATCCCTGTATAGTCCAATGGCACAAGCTATCATGAAGAAAATGGGCTACGACGCTCAAAATCCGACTGGTTTGGGAGGTGGCCGTGGTATTCTTACACCATTGGAACCCACCTTGACCAAAAGTCAGCCAGAAGATTGGAAAATCCACCTTCACAAAGGCAAGTCTTCATATGGGTTGGGGTATGATCCTACCGCTCCTATGAGACAGTTGACGCCATGGCTACAAAGTCGCTTTACCGACCAAGCCTCAACATCTCATGAAGACATCGATATCCCTTGATATCTCTTTGAGGAGTGATTCGTCAAAAATCCAGAGAGCTCCTCCAATTGGTATGACTTCTCTGATAATAAAGAGGAATTGCCCGATGACAGAGACGAGCGGTTCTCTGTCCCAGAAGAATCATCATCTCCAAAAGAAGTACCCTACTTCAACCCAATTCCAACAAATGATTGGGACCATCTCATTGCAAGCCATGAGAAGGATACTGACCAAGAAGATTCATGGACGGAAACAGAGCCCCAGTCTGAAAATGCCTCTAGCACTCCAGAAGGTCTTGTTGAGTTGGAAGCCTCCAAAAATATTGTGGAGGAACCACCTTCAAACCTTCCGACAGAAGACCTTGTTCAAAAGATAAACTTGGGAACACCTGACAACCCACGTCCTGTATTCATAAGCAAGAATATAAAGGATGATGAGTTACCCGAGTATATCTCTTTTCTTCGTGAGTTCGTTGATTGTTTTGCATGGTCTTATGCCAAAATGCCTAGCTTGGATCCCAAAGTAGCGGTCCACAAGCTCAACTTGCGAAAAGAAATCAAGCCTATCACACAAGGCCAAAGAAGATTCTGTTCCGACGTGATGGACAAATTTGAACAAGAAGTTCAGAAACTCAAAAACGTTGGCTTTGTTAGATTGTATAGACTCAATCCATCAGTTGATGTAATAAATTGATTAATCAATAAAACCATGCTTTACTTTCATGAGATGAATGTTATTTTATTACTTTATGCATATGACCAATACATATGACATAATGGTTCATGAGTTGAACCGGGTCCCATTAGTATATTAGATGTGATATATGTATATGGATAAGATCCACATACGGGAGATATATGTCACAAATCTTATACTTAAAATATCTTCACAACTAGTGATGAGACTGGGCGTCTCATCTGATAAGGTTGCAGCACTTCGATCACTATGAGATAGTGTGATTTGTCTCGATCATCAGAATGGAAGATTCTGGATCAATGTGCTAGTACATTGGATGTATTGAAGGACCATGAGAAGCACCTTATGGAATTCCGTCTCAATAATAAGATATGTTCTCATAATTCCCTAGCAATAGGCTCTCAATCTTGAGACATTGATGAACTCAAGTTTCTATCTATTCATTTGCTTTGAGTCACCAATGAGTGAGGCCAATGTAGGTCAACACCTCGGTGTCTTGGGTATGTGGTAGTAGGACTGTGGGAACATTGAATGATCAAGATGGAATCTATTTCTATTATCCCCTTGTGCCAATTAATGAGTTTTGTCATTAGTAAGTGCGCACCCATCTCGATTAAGAGTTAATTGGATGGTACTGATGATCATAGTGATTAATTGGGACTCAAGGATAATAAGATGTGGAACTAAGATTGGAAGAGATAGATTTATTCCAATTGATCCATGGATATTGATAGAGGGGCCTACTTGTGGTAATTGGGAAGTTTAGGGTCTTCATTGTAATTTATTCCTAAGACTGGAGTGCAATTGCATTTATATAGTGGTGTTATTTGCAATTATCTGTGGGCCCGGATTGCACATGAGATGTGGGGTCGCGTGTCCCAGTTGGAGCTAGCTTTCTATGGAATCCCTAGTGGTCCCCACGCTAGCCCAAGATATTAGAAAGATACTAATCCTATTCGAACTCTAAAAGGAAGGAATTAGGAAGTTACTATTTCTATTTGAAGCAGGACTTCTAATAGTGGTAATAGTATACTTACTAATTGTTGTGGAAGTAAGACTTCTATTTCAATTAAGAGAAGAGGAGCTTTGGGAGATTATAAAAGGGAATGCACCCTTCTTGGACGTCCATAACATTATATAGTGAAAAACGTCCCTCCTCTTTGTGCCACAGTTGCACTGCTCTCTTCTCTCTTCCTCTTCTAGTTCCTTAGGGTTTCGAGTTGGGTTTTCTCTTGAAGATTCCACCAATCTTCTTGAGGAGAGATATCTAATGCAGGTCATAGCGTAGAAGGCTAAGAGGTGGTGGAGTGTTGACACCAAAAAAAGTCAATATGTCTCCTCAACATCGAGAAGCCTCCTGAAGCTGCATCCTGCTAAAAATAGGCAAGGCTACTTCAAGCATCAGATTTTGTCAGAATCAGACAGAAACTGACAGATCATTCAAGACAGCTAAAAGAGGGGTACACCAGAGGTTTCGGGTCATTCCGACATCGTTTGGCCCAACTTTACTGCTCCGACAGCTAAACGAGCGCTCCCGGCGGCGTCATCATCAAAGACACCAAAACTTTGATCAGAGCCTACGGATGACTCCAGAATGTCTCCAAAGGGCTCCATGCCAAATTTCAAGTCAAACCGATAACATTTGACCTTCCATCAATGCTCGAGCAGCAAAATCAAGCCTCCCAGCGGCAGAAACCACCGAAGCCATCACTCATCAAACAAAATACATGAGTGGCTTCAACATGCTTCCAAAAGGCTACACGTCGAATTTCAGGTCATTCCGACAACGTTTGACCAGGTTTCGATGCTCCGAGAGAAAATCAAGCCTACCGGCGGCGGAGCAACCCGGGACCATGACGTCCAAAACGGAGCACATGGAACGTCTCAAAATGACTCCAATAGGCTCCCCGTCAAATTTCAGGTCAATCGGACATCGTTTGACCACATATCAAAGCTCGGCATTTTCCCCGCAGCAAAATCAAGTGAAGCAGCGATGGGACCCCAAACGGCTTCAAATCTCAAATAAAAGCCCATGGTTGGTCCTATCCACTGCTCAAGAAGCTTTACCTCAATTTTTAGGTCATTCCGACATCGTTTGACCTAGTTTCGACGCTTGACGGAAAATCGGCTACAAAGTCTTTGGCTTTCCCAAAAAATGGGAAACTTTGTGCTCCGATTTCATGCGGGTTCTCATCAAGTTTTCTCCAAGAAAATGAAGTCAATAATTGAGGAAAAATGTCAAGAAAAATACAGAAGAAAAAAGGGACGAAAAAGACAAAAAAACGGCCGAAAACGACGCTCGACGACTAAACGGGCCAAAGCCCTATGGTTGCCGGCGACCCTGGAAATCCGGGTCGCCGGATTTTGCACCAAAGTGTCCGTTTTCGATGGTTTTCGTGTATCGGGTGTTCCGGCCTCTGTGATTTTCGGAAAATGCAATGTTTGATGCTTGAAAACGACTGATCTTCGTCGACATCTCGGATCCGCCGTCAAAAGCATGAAATCATCACCGATCGCCTCAAGATCGCCAACCGGCTGACCAAGAGAGTGCACTTTCTGTCTGACCGATCGTAAAATCGACAAGACAGACGTCACCGGCCCGCCAACATCAATCAATGTCTGGAATTGCATCGCAATCCGACATCAAATAATGCGTGGATCCACCCGTGATGATCGCAAGAAGAGTCTCAAAAGGTGCGGAAAGGCCCGTGACTCTTCACATGCCTTGGCGACCACTTAATGTCGTTAATTGACCCATTAAAGCGGTCATTAACTGATTATTTTGGACGGCCCAATCAGAACCAAGCATTTGGGAGTTACAAATCCAAGCAATCATGGCATTAAACCCATGAAACTCCCATCATCATGAAGCATAAAGGTGATTAAATGCCCACTACCTTCATCGGCCAATCACAAGCATTGAAAAAGGAGTTACAAAATCGATTTGTAACTCCTCATCAATTCTTTCATCATGGCCATCAATGCCAATAGACACCTCATAGCTATCAAAAGCCTATAAAAGGAGGTCCATTCCAAGAAGAAAGCATGATGAAAAGAGATCCCAAGTGCAAGCTCTGAAAAACTAGAAAATCTAAGAGAGAGACGAAGTCCTGCTACTTGGCTCCCGGAAGCACCACAAGGTGATCAACGTCCCTTGGGGGGCAGCCACCCCCCCCCAAGGTCACCTCCTTCTCCAACATGGCCTAAACATGGCTTTTCAGCCCGTTTACTCGAGTTTTCATTGGATATAGGACCTTCTCTTGGTCCTTATCCTTTAAAAAACCGAGGTTAGGAGCCAAGCCAAAGAATCAAAGCATCACATGTTCTCATTTGAAGGACGATGGCGAAGCCCATACATGACTTGCGACTGTCGATCTCAACGTGTCCTCGCAATCCCCTGAGAAGTTAGATCCCTTTTTTTCCTTTTCTATTGTAGTTTGTATTTCTTAAAGAGACAAAAAGAAATCACAATTCTTGTCTTTCATATTTGATGAGTTTTGTAAAATCGCCTTTCACGGCAAACAAACAAAACGCCTTTTACGACATTCTAAAAACTTGTCTCTTTTCTTAATATTAATGCAATTTGAAAAGTTAGAAAAAAGGATTGATTTCCTTTCCACTTGTGAAGGTGAATCTCCGGATTATCACCATTCCAAATTCCAAGTAGAAAGTAAATCTGGCATACCCGTACAAAAATGTTGATGCCCGAGATCTTCCCTCTCCGCCGAGACCCAGGTCAGCCCCCGGGGTGCGGAGAGAGAGGATGGAAGATTCTCCTTTTTTTTCGGGTCCATCAAGTTGGCATACCCGGTGAGACACGTTGACTTGAGAACGTGATGCTTTGATCCCTTGGCTCCTTTCTAGTTGGTGGCCTATGTTGCATCTTGCATCTAAAAAAAAAAAACATGAGATGGGATTTCAATTGGTCTTTCTCACTTCAAAAAAAAAAACCAAATCTGATCTCTTTTTCTTAAAAACTCAATTTTGAGAAACTTTGATCCTTCCCTCTTCGAACTTGATAGCTCACAGAAATGTTCGCAGCTATCGTTCATATCAGGGATTCGGCCATCTTTTCTCTTTGATGAGTTCAATTGGGATTTAAAAAAAAAACACCTTCATTTCAAACGCTTTCAAAAAAAAAAGTGATCTCTCTTTCTCAAGATTCAACTTTGAGAAATTTTGGTCCTCTCCTCTTTGAACTTGATAGCTCACAGAAATGTTCGCAGCTATCGTTCAGATCGGGGATTAGGCCATCTTTTCTCTTTGATGAGTCCAATTTGGATTTCAAAAAAATTTATAATTTAAAAAAAAAATAATTAGTTTTCTCTCTTTTGCATTCAAAGTTGAGAAACTTGGTTCCTTCCTTTTCGGATTTAGCGCTCGAAGAAATGTTGAGCCTTTGTTCGGATTGGAACACCATTCGCTCTCTTTGATGAGTTCATTAAAAAAAAAGAGTTAAAAAAAAAAAACACTAAGGTTCCACCAATTGTGTTCTTTGACCAAAGTGGATTTAAGAAAAGCCTTGTCCAGAGTGTGGAGACAGTTAGACTGTTCGAGGCAAGGGTCCTCCAAACGGGTTCATTAAGTAATCCTACCCTTACCTGGGGGCTGATCTATCTACTAAGGTTTCATAAGATCGAATTGGAAATCTATGTGCACTTTTCAAAAAAAAATTTCTCTAAACAAAAAATCTTTAAAAAAAAAAAAAGAAAAAAACTTCTATCACTTTGAATTCAGAGTTGAGAAATCTTGGTTCTTTCCTTTTCGGATTTAGCGCTCGCAAAAATGTTGAGCCTTGTTCGGAATGGAACACCATTTGCTCTCTTCGATGAATTCAATCTTGACCATTAAAAAAAACTTCCGTCACTTTTGAGTTCAGAGTTGAGAAATCTTGGTTCCCTCCCTTTCGGATTTAGCGCTCGCAGAAATGTTGAGCCTTTATTCGAAACGGAACACCATTTGTTCTCTTTGATGAATTCAATCTTGACCTTTCAAAAAAAAAAAACTTCCGTCATTATTGGATTCACATCCGAGAAATTTTGGTTCCTTCCCTTCTGAATTTAGCGCTCGCAGAAATGTTGAGCCTTTGTTCGGATTGGAACACCATTTGCTCTCCTTTATGAACCCAATTTTGACCTTTCAAAAAAAATCCCATCTCGTGTCCTTTCCAAGGATGCGATTTGCAACATTTGTGCCTAGCGGTGCTAGTACGCCCTTTCGGGTCTACTGTATTCGCGACCGACACATTTGTATCTCCAAACTTAAATCATTTTACCTCGAGTGAGCCTTGCTTCTCGGTAATTTGAATTAAGGTCTACAATTGCTTCTAGCTGTCACTGGAACGCTCACTCTGAGCCTACCATACTTGCATTTTAGAACAATTGTGTCCTCTATGGCTTTTTGCCTTCTTCATCGTCCTTGGGTTGGGCCATGTCCCCTTAAGTGATTTGAAAAGACAAAACCATAGTTGTTCTCCATTTACGATCACCATATCCTTGGGATTACTAATGGATTTGGTCTTGTTTCAAAAGTTTTCCAAAACTAACAATGGCAGCTTCATTGACCATCACTTTCGATGAGAACAAGTACCAGCTTATGCTGCAAGACAAACAAAACAAGCATAAGCGCCCTGCCAGTTGCCGAAGCGTCATCTCCCTCAAATACTCTCCAAACACCGGGTCAACTTCAACTCCCCGGACCATCGTCTTCGGATCGCTGGGACCATTCCCACTTCCCGCAGAAGACACTGTACCTGCCAAGTAGCAGAAAACCGCCCCACAACGTGTCACTAAAATGGCACTAAGGGCGAACACCAAGAAGCCTGAACCCCGTGGCGTTCCCACGAAGCCTCAACCCACAAGAAACTAGGTTTACACCAAAACTTGGTCTCCGAGATCTTCACCAAAGCAACGGAGGTCCCAAATATCTGCAAAGCCAGCATACCTGGCCCCTCTCAAGGAGAATCGGTTCTACCCTCTCTTTTACAGAAAAGAGGAGAAACCTACCCTCCACCCAAAAAACAAACAAAATCATCATGAGCCGGCTTGCTCCTACAAGCCCAAAATTAAATCCTGCATAGTTAGGCCTACGCAAAAATATGCTGAAGCCTGCACTCCGGCGAGTCGACCCTTAATCTCAACAGGGGCCGAGCTCGCAAAATTCAAGTCTTCATTACGACAGGCAAAGGACCGCGTCCAGATTTTGTCCTTGCCCAGCTTCAAGGTAGACAAACTCGGCTGCTGCACACGAGGGACTACATCCTTCATCGCCAGAGCCCAGCCAGAGCTCACTGAAGCTCAAATTACTCGTCGTATGCGTCGCCGAACTGCATATCGACAAAAGAGACTCGAGAAACAAAGAACCCAGCGTTCTACTCTCCATGTCTCAAACAAATGGGTCGAAAAAAAAAAGACCCGACCAATTCGTTGCTGTACATATGGTTGGCAAAACCAGAAAACGCCGGAAGTCAGCAACCAAAATCAGTGTTAGACGTCCAGTGACTCGTAGCGTCTCTCGGACAAGAACACATCTGGAAGAGTCTTCCACTCCTCCAAGCCAAGAACATCGGAGTAACCACTCCTCAGATTCTTCATCCAGAAGAATGAGCCCCAGCTCAGTCACCAAGACGATTTCTTCGTTCGAATCCCGAGGGATGAACGTCTTGGCTACAAGTTCTGAGCCGCCTCCACAGCATGATGACGTAACTGCACGCATCCAGCAGTTGGAGCAAGGACAACAGAGAATTGAGGCTCTGATGGAAAATCTGATTCTCACTCTACAGCGTCCACCACCTAACAATGAAACCCCTCCAAATCATGAAGATGACGAGGGCAATGCAGAAAACAATGAGTCTCGCGCCCTTACCAGAAAGGACGTGGACGATATCCTTGGAAAAGCAAAATAAGAGGATACATTGCAAGAACATGGGATCAAGCCACCCTACCCTCTATGGATGGACTCGGTTCCGTTCCCTGCAAAATTCAAACAACCTACTCTCCAGACATATACTGGGAAAGGTTCAGCCAGACAACATGTCATCTATTTCAAGATCCTAACGGGAGCTATTGCGGATCAAGATGCCCTCAAGATTCGCCTCTTTGCAAGTACCCTAAAAGGTACGGCCTTTGATTGGTACTCCACTCTACCGGAGAACTCCATCCAGAACTGGGCTATGCTAGAGACACGCTTCCTGACCCACTTCCAAGGTGAGGATCATCCTATTACTATGGCTCAACTCTGCAGCCTAAAGCAGGGAGAGAATGAGTCAACATATGACTTCATTCACAAATGGAAGGCAATGGCGTACAAATGCTCAGATGTGATGCCACAAGCATCGCTGGTCGACATCTGCCGTAACAATATGAGAGCAAAAATCCGCTCCATGATTATCGGCATTAAATCAAAGAACCTGGGGGAACTCTTCGAAGCCTCCATGGAAGCTGAAATGCTGATCAAAGACCTCAACAGTCAGAAATCATCAAAGAAAGAGCCGACTGCTGTTACAACCTCAAAACCAAAGAAAAAAGAGGTTCTCAATGTACAGACCAAGTCAGCTCCTCAGCAGCCAAAGAAAGCTTAAAACAAAACTGCAGGAAAAAGGCCTGAACTCTCCGATGCCTTCAAAGAACGTGTAGAAAAGAAATATCCGTTCGATGAAGATGTTAAAGAAATCTTTGAGGCTCTCCTAGCAAATGGCAGACTCACTTTGCCAGAGCCCAAAAGACCAGGAGATGTTGGCAAAACCAATGATCCCCAACACTGTCCATACCATCAGATGATCTCACATCCTCTCAATCAATGCTTTGTTGTGAGAGAGAAGTTCAATGAGATGTGGAAAAACGGAGTCATAACTTTTTGACAAAAACTACGGCTCCACTTCTGTCAACATGATGTCATGTCGGCAAGTTTCAAAATCACCGAAGAAGAAGACCACTACTTCATTCAAGGTGATTAAAATGGCTCAAGCGTCCCAAGAATTGGTTCCCAATCCAACACTAGATGGACAACCTATATGGGTGCATCCCGATCTCTTAGAAGATGAAAATTGGGAGATCGTCAAAACAAAGCCGACCGCTCAGCAACGACAGCAAGCCAAGAGACAGCTCCGCAAGCTCAAACAGCAGCAAAAGTCTCAACCAAAACAAGAAGTCCTTGAAAGAGCAGAAACTTCTTCCACTGCTTCACTAGGGACGACGGAAGAATCTCTTCCCAAAACTTCAAAGGCGGTAAGAAAATCCACCCTTGATGATTTCATGCCACCTCTATACAAAAATGAAAATGTGCAGGGGGCATCATACTCTTGCAACTCGGTAGTTGGATTCTCAATGAATGGATACGAGTCCAGTGATATCAATGAGTGGGAAGAATCCCTTGAAACAGGAGAATACCTCTCCGACGAGGAATGGATTCCCGAGTCTCATCTAATGCCAGTAATCTAGTATAACCCATTACAGCCACAAGGATCCTGGTCCAATGATGAAGAAGACCAGGACCTGTACAAGAAAATGCTGTCGATCCACCAGCAACCAATGCTCTGGTGGAACCCAACATTGGTGAACCACGAGGAGCAGATGACGAAGAAGATTTGGCTCCTATGCCTGATCTTGAGGAATATGCAAGAATCTTGCAACATCTTGCCATAGAGCAGGAGCAGGATCGCGTTCATGATCTTCGTCATAATCCAGAACCAAAATTCCCTGAAAATCAAAGGGAACTTCTTCCCTTAACTCCTGAAAATGGAGAAAACAGTTGGATTGATGATCCTCTTACATCTGAGGATGAGTCCGATTCCCAATAGTCTGCACTGGGGGCATCTCCTGTCCGGATGACCTGTAATACGATAGCTCAGGACGATAGTGCCTCTAAAGCTTTCGAAGACACGTACACCCCAACCAGTAATATATCATCTGGAGCTACATCTTCTCAGGTGACTTCCACCGAGATATCATCCTTTCAGCCCTCGTCTCCTGAAGCTGTGACATCGGAACTCAAGCCTCTCCCGGTTGATCATCCCGAAGAAACTCCTCTCAATCAATGCTTCGTTGTGAGAGAAAAGATCAATGAGATGTGGAAAAACGGAGTCATAACCTTCGATAAAAACTATGGCCCCGCCTCTGTCAACATAGTGTCATGTCGGCAAACTTCAAAGTCACCGAAGGAGAAAATCACTAGTTCATTCAAGGTGATTAAAATGGCTTAAACGTCCCAAGAGTTGGTTCCCTACCCAACATCAGATGGACAGCCTATATGGGTGCATCCCGGTCTCCTAGATGATGAAAATTGGGAGATCGTCAAAACAAAGCCGACCGCTCAGCAACGACGGCAAGCCAAGAGACAGCTCCGCAAGCTCAAACAGCAGCAGAAGTCTCAACCAAAACAAGAAGTCCTTGAAAAAGCATAAACTTCTTCCAGTGCTTCACTAGGGACGACGGAAGAATCTCTTCCCAAAACTTCAAAGGCGGTAAGAAAATTCACCCTTGATGATTTCATGCCACCTCTATACAAAAATGAAAATGTGCAGGGGGCATCATACTCTTGCAACTCGGTAGTTCGATTCTCAATGAATGGATACGAGTCCAGTGATATCAATGAGTGGGAAGAATCCCTTAAAACAGGAGAATACCACTCCGACGAGGAATGGATTCCCGAGTCTCATCTTATGCCAGTAATCTAGAATAACCCATTACAGCCACAAGGATCCTGGTCCGATGATGAAGAAGACCAGGGCCCTGTACAAGAAAATGATGTCGATCCAGCAGCAACCAATGCTCCGGTGGAACCCAACATTGGTGAACCACGAGGAGCGGATGACGAAGAAGATTTGGCTCCTATGCCTGATCTTGAGGAATATGCAAGAATCTTGCAACATCTTGCCATAGAGCAGGAGCAGGATCGCGTTAATGATCTTCGTCATAATCCAGAACCAAAATTCCCTGAAAATCAAAGGGAACTTCTTCCCTTAACTCCTGAAAATGGAGAAAACAGTTGGATTGATGATCCTCTTACATCTGAGGATGAGTCCGATTCCCAACAGTCTGCACTGGGGCATCTCCTATCCGGATGACCTGCAATGCGATAGCTCAGGACGATAGTGCCTCAAAAGCTTTCGAAGACACGTACACCCCAACCAGTAATATATCATCTGGAGCTACATCTTCTCAGGTGACTTCCACTGAGATATCATCCTCTCAGCCCTCGTCTCCTGAAGCTGTGACATCGGAACTCAAGCCTCTCCCGGTTGATCATCCCGAAGAAACTCCTCTCAATCAATGCTTCGTTGTGAGAGAAAAGATCAATGAGATGTGGAAAAACGGAGTCATAACCTTCGATAAAAACTATGGCCCCATCTCTGTCAACATGGTGTCATGTCGGCAAACTTCAAAGTCACCGAAGGAGAAAATTACTACTTTATTCAAGGTGATTAAAATGGCTTAAACGTCCCAAGAGTTGGTTCCCTACCCAACATCAGATGGACAGCCTATATGGGTGCATCCCGATCTCCTAGATGATGAAAATTGGGAGATCGTCAAAACAAAGCCGACCGCTCAGCAACGACAGCAAGCCAAGAGATAGCTCAGCAAGCTCAAACAGCAGCAGAAGTCTCAACCAAAACAAGAAGTCCTTGAAAAAGCAGAAACTTCTTCCACTGCTTCACTAGGGACGACGGAAGAATCTCTTTCCAAAACTTCAAAGGCGGTAAGAAAATTCACCCTTGATGATTTCATGCCACCTCTATACAAAAATGAAAATGTGCAGGGGGCATCATACTCTTGCAACTCGGTAGTTGGATTCTCCATGAATGGATACGAGTCCAGTGATACTGCCAGTGATATCAATGAGTGGGAAGAATCCCTTGAAACAGGAGAATACCTCTCCGACGAGGAATGGATTCCCGAGTCTCATCTTATGCCTGTAATCTAGTATAACCCATTACAGCCACAAGGATCCTGGTCCGATGATGAAGAAGACCAGGACCCTGTACAAGAAAATGCTGTCGATCCAGCAGCAACCAATGCTCCGGTGGAACCCAACATTGGTGAACCACGAGGAGCGGATGACGAAGAAGATTTGGCTCCTATGCCTGATCTTGAGGAATATGCAAGAATCTTGCAACATCTTGCCATAGAGCAGGAGCAGGATCGCGTTCATGATCTTCGTCATAATCCAGAACCAAAATTCCTTGAAAATCAAAGGGAACTTCTTCCCTTAACTCCTGAAAATAGAGAAAACAGTTGGATTGATGATCCTCTTACATCTGAGGATGAGTCCGATTCCCAACAGTCTGCACTGGGGGCATCTCCTGTCCGGATGACCTGCAATGCGATAGCTCAGGACGATAGTGCCTCTAAAGCTTTCGAAGACACGTACACCCCAACCAGTAATATATCATCTGGAGCTACATCTTCTAAGGTGACTTCCACTGAGATATCATCCTCTCAGCCCTCGTCTCCTGAAGCTGTGACATCGGAACACAAGCCTCTCCCGGTTGATCATCCCGAAGAAACTCCTCTCAATCAATGCTTCGTTGTGAGAGAAAAGATCAATGAGATGTGGAAAAACGGAGTCATAACTTTCGATAAAAACTATGGCCCCACCTCTGTCAACATGGTGTCATGTCGGCAAACTTCAAAGTCACCGAAGGAGAAAATCACTACTTCATTCAAGGTGATTAAAGTGGCTTAAACGTCCCAAGAGTTGGTTCCCTACCCAACATCAGATGGACAGCCTATATGGGTGCATCCCGATCTCCTAGATGATGAAAATTGGGAGATCGTCAAAACAAAGCCAACCGCTCAGCAACGACGGCAAGCCAAGAAACAGCTCCGCAAGCTCAAACAGCAGCAGAAGTCTCAACCAAAACAAGAAATCCTTGAAAAAGCAGAAACTTCTTCCACTGCTTCACTAGGGACGACGGAAGAATCTCTTCCCAAAACTTCAGAGGCGGTAAGAAAATTCACCCTTGATGATTTCATGCCACCTCTATACAAAAATGAAAATGTGCAGGGGGCATCATACTCTTGCAACTCGGTAGTTGGATTCCCTATGGATGATACGAGTCCAGTGACATTGCCAGTGATATCGATGAGTGGGAAGAATCCCTTGAAACAGGAGAATACCTCTCCGACGAGGAATGGATTCCCGAGTCTCATCTTATGCCAGTAATCTTGTATAACCCATTACAGCCACAAGGATCTTGGTCTGATGATGAAGAAGACCAGGGCCCTGTTCAAGAGAACGTTGTCGATCCAGCACCAGCAAATGCTTCAGTGGAACCCAACATGGGCGAACCACAAGGAGCACATGACGAAGAAGATTTGGCTCCCATGCCTGATCTTGAAGAATATGCAAGAATCTTGCAACATCTTGCCATAGAGCAGGAGCAGGATCGCATCAATCTTCGTCATGATTCAGAAACGGAAGTCCCTGAAAATCAACGGGAACTTTCTCCCTCAACTCCTGAAAATGGAGAAAACAGTTGGATCGATGATCCTCTTACATCTGAGGATGAGTCGGATTCCCAACAGTCTACACTGGGGGCATCTCCTGTCAGGATAACCTGCAATGCAATAGCTCAGGACGACAGTGCCTCTGAAGCTTCCGAAGACACGTACTCCCCAACCAGTAGCGTATCTTCCGGAGCTACATCCTCTCAGGTGACTTCCAATGAGATAACATCCTCTCAGCCCTCGTCTCCTGAAGCTGTGACATCAGAACTCAAGCCTCTCCCAATTGATCATCTTGAAGAAACTTCTGCCAATGAAATCTTTTTCAATGAAAACTCAGTCAATTGGTCCCAGATACCCGATCTCACGGGAGATGTCTGGGCTAATAAAGAAAAGTTGCCGGCTGCTGTTCAAGACTTGTTCCCGGAAATTGCTCCGTGCAACACAATCACTGAAGACGTCAATGCTGTTACAGAGACGTCCTCAGCAAAAGATCAACCTCTTGATCCTGAGAACAATCTTCCAAAAGAAGACCCTTCTCTAGAGGCTTTTGAAGTTGGTAGTACCCGTTCTGGCCGGGATTACCACAAAAATTACAATCAACCCTCTTCTTCTTATGTAAATCCTTCGGGAAAGCAAGTTGTAAGCGCCCCAAGGGGCAATAATAATGAAAATGCAGGCCCGAAGGAGGCTTTTAAGTACGACTTGATTGACCACTTCAAACACATACCTGCACGTCTGCACATCCTTGACTTATTACGAATGTCTCCACAAACTCATGATAGTCTCATTTCAGAATTGCAAAGGATGAATGCGGATGTCGACAAACATGCCCCACAAGTCCTACGAATCGAAATGGACTATAGGGTCAAAAAATCAAATACTCCCTCAAAGGGAGAGAAGAAGAAAACTAAAGGGTCAAGCAATGAATGCCTCTCGGTACAAAAAGCAGCAAGTGCAACAATTGCCTTCGACAAGGATGACCTCCTCCTAGGTGAAACAAAGCACAACCGTCCCTTGTACTTTACGGGGTACATCAAAGAAATGCTGGTACACAGAGTTCAGATCGATCCAGGTTCTGCACTCAACCTCATCTCTACTTCGGCACTCGAAGAACTGGGCATCCCACCTAGCAAGCTGAGTCACACGTCCATATCCATCTTCGGATATGACGGTAGCGCTCAAAGGCCTATCGGCAAAATCAAGTTCAAATTGCAAATCGGTGATCTTATTTCTGAAGTCACCGTGTGTGCGATAAGGACTCCTTCATGCTACAATATACTCCTAGGACGCCCCTGGATACATGAGAATGGTGTCGTCCCTTCAACTCTACATCAATGCATCAAGTTCGTTGGCAACGATGGCTTGATACATCGAGTATTTGCAGACAAAAAGCCCTTTAAAGGCAGAGATGTCCATTTTGCAGATGCTTAAATGTATAAAGATGGAAAAGAAGAACAGGAGGAAAAAACAATTCACTTTGCTGACAGTCTCCAGAAAGATAAAGGCAAGGCTCCTCAGCAATCATCGGAGGAAAACAAACCCTCTACCAAACTCGAAGTAAGCAGCCAAGCTCCCTTCGTCATCTCCTTCAAATCTCCAAAGCCTTTGGTAATCACTACCAAAGTAAAAAAGACAAAACAAAAGACTGGGGGCAAGTTCACTGTCTCCTTTGTGTCTATTATGCATGACATAGACTCAGAGTCAGATCCAGAAGATGACACAGCATCGAGCCAAGCTGATACTCAATGAGATCAGCCCGCTCTCAATCCATTGGAGACACCTGCAGACATAGAAGACCCTACGTCTGCTTCCTTTGTTATTCCGGCAACTTCGCCAGAAGAAAAAGTGATTTACTTCCACAGATCAGGAACATCTCCACTGAACTCTCTGCTTGAACCTTTCCAAAATGAAGGTATGCCTCAGCTATCCCTGTATAGTCCAATGGCACAAGCTATCATGAAGAAAATGGGCTACGACGCTCAAAATCAGACTGGTTTGGGAGGTGGCTGTGGTATTCTTACACCATTGGAACCCACCCTGACCAAAAGTCAACCAGAAGATTGGAAAATCCACCTTCAGAAAGGCAAGTCCTCATATGGGTTGGGGTATGATCCTACCGCTCCTATGAGATAGTTGACACCATGGCTGTAAAGTCGCTTTACCGACCAAGCCTCAGCATCTCATGAAGACATCGATATCCCTGGATATCTCTTTGAAGAGTTACTCGTCAAAAATCCAGAAAGCTCCTCCAATTGGTATAATTCCTCTGATAATAAAGAGGAATTAGCCGATGACATAGACGAGCGGTTCTCTGTCCCAGAAGAATCATCGTCTCCAAAAGAAGTACCCTACTTCAACCCAATTCCAGCAAATGATTGGGACCATCTCATTGCATGCCTTGAGAAGGATAGCCTTGAGAAGGATACTGATCAAGAAGATTCATGGACAGAAACAGAGCCCCAGTCTGAAAATGCCTCTTGCACTCCAGATGGTCTTGTTGAGTTGGAAGCCTCCGAAAACGTTGTGGAGGAACCACCTTCAAACCTTCTGACAGAAGATCATGTCCAAAAGATAGACTTGGGAACACCTGATAACCCACGTCCTGTATTCATAAGCAAGAATATAAAGGATGATGAGTTACCCGAGTATATCTCTTTTCTTCGTGAGTTCGTTGATTGCTTTGCATGGTCTTATGCCGAAATGCCTGGCCTGGATCCCAAAGTAGCAATCCACAAGCTCCACTTGCAAAAAGAAATCAAGCCTATCAAACAAGGCCAAAGAAGATTCCGTCCCGACGTGATGGACAAAATTGAACAAGAAGTTCAGAAACTCAAAAACGTTGGCTTCATCCGCGAGGAACAACATCCTGAATGGTTGGCCAACATTGTCCCCGTGACAAAGAAAAATGGGCAGATAAGGGTCTGTATTGACTACAGAGACCTGAATAATGCATGTCCTAAAGACGAATTACCGTTCCCCATACCAGAGGTGATGATTGACAACACCTATGGATTCGAGCGAATGACATTCATTGATGGATTTTCTGGCTACAATCAGATAAAGATGCATCCTGGAGATGAAAGGCATACGTCATTTCGGACACCATTTGGCGTGTATTGCTACACTGTCATGCCATTCGGTCTGAAAAATGCAGGTACAACATATCAGATGGCTATGATGAAAATATTCCAAGATATGCAGCACAAGACGGTCGAATGCTATATCGACGACCTCGCCATAAAAAGCTGAAGACAAGAAGACCATCTCGATGATCTTCGAGAAGTCTTCCTCCGACTTCGCAAACACAAATTGCGGATGAATCCACTAAAGTGCTTCTTCGGTGTCTCATCGGGTAAGTTTTTTCGGATAGTATGGAAAGCTGGAATAGAACTTGACCCCAATAAAGTCAAGGCTATCCTGGAAATGCCATCTCCCAGAACCCTAAGAGAATTAAAAGGGCTTCAAGGAAGGCTGGCCTACATTCGACGGTTCATCTCCAATCTATCAGGGAAATGCCGTCCATTCTCTCGCCTGATGAAGAAAGGCGTGGACTTTGTCTGGGATGCTGAATGTGAAAGTGCATTTCAAGACATCAAAGCATACCTCATCAAACCTCCAGTGCTGGCTGCCCCCACAACTGGAAAACCATTTATCTTGTACACAAGAGCTCTCGACCACTCTTTGGGTGCTCTGCTCGTACAAGAAAATGACGACGGAAAAGAAGCTGCTCTATATTACCTTAGCCGCATGATGGTAGGTGCAGAGCATCGCTACTCCCTAGTCGAGAAAGAATGCCTTGCAGTAATGTTCGCCGTACAAAAGCTGCGTCACTATTTGCTGTCGAACACAGTCTACCTGATTTCGAAGATCAACCTCCTAAAGGTCCTTGTCACAAAAGCAGGTTCTCTCAATGCCCGACTGGCAAAATGGTCCATCCTTCTATCACAGTTTGATATTAGGTATGTACCACAAAAAGCAATCAAAGGCCAAGCTCTAGCAGACTTCCTCACAGAGCATCCATTGCCTAAAGATTCTCCACTCAGGGATGATCTCCCAGATGAATTTGTCTACAATGTGGAAACTTCCTTGTCAAAACGCTTCCTGGGACATGTACTTTGACTGTGCAACCAGGACAAATGAAAAGGGAAAGCAAATATCGGGAATTGGCATCCTCTTTGTCAGTCCCGACAAATATATGATTCCACACGCCTTCTCGCTACTAGAACCATGTTCAAACAATGCAGCTGAATACCAAGCCCTGATTGTAGGATTAGAACTCGCCCTCGAATCCGGCATCACCACGCTGGAAGCTTTTGGAGACTCTCAACTGGTCGTCAACCAGATGAATCAGAAATATGAAGTCAGGAAGCCTGATTTGCTGCCTTACTACAATAAGGCACAGTCGCTTCGACAAAAATTCAACATTTGTCACATCACCCACATCCTCAGAGGTGAAAACATCCGTGCAGATGCCCTGGCTGGACTTGCCGCATCTATGGCAATCCAAGAAGGGGAAAACATGCAAGTCACAGTGTGTCAAAGAAGGATTCTTCCTCCTCTCAACACACACCAAGCAGTTGTTGAACGCCACCAAGTGGTTGGAAGTCGGATGTCCATCCTTAAACCTCCGATTGGCGACTGGAGAGATCCGTTCATTGATTATATCATGTTCGGAATACTACCTGAAGATCCAAAAGAACGGGTAAGCTTCCAAAGACGAGCCCCGAACTTTCATTTGGATATACCTTCAAAAGCACTTTACAGAAAATCCTTCAACGGAGTACTCCTACGCTGCTTATCACAACAAGAGGCTGAGGAAACTCTCAAAGAAGTACATACTGGTCTTTGTGGAGCCCATCAGGCTGGCCCTAAGCTTTACAACCAGATAAAAAGGCTAGGTTATCATTGGCCTACCATGGTAGCTGATGCAATGCAATTTGCCAAGCGCTGCCAAAAATGCTAGATTCACGGAGATTATGTCCACATGCCTCCAGAATGGCTACATCCAACAGCAATCTCATGGCCTTTTGAAGCCTGGGGTATGGACATGATAGGTCCTATTTCTCCCCTATCAAGCAAAGGTCATCGCTTCATCTTCGCCGCTACGGATTATTTCTCCAAGTGGTCAGAAGCATTTGCGCTCAGCGAAATGAAGACTTCATCAGTCCTTCAGTTCTTGCGCACCAACATTATTTGTCGCTTCGGCAAACCTAAAAGATTCGTCAATGATAACGGACCACAATTCCGGAATCACAAATTCTATAGATTCTGCGACAAGTACAAAATCCAAAGTTGTCCTTCGACTCCATATAATCCAGCAGTGAACGGACTAGCAGAAGCCTTCAACAAGACACTCTGCAAAATTCTCAAGAAAATGGTCTCTAGTCACAAAAGAGACTGGGGCGACAAACTACCAGAAGCTTTGTGGGCCTATCGAACCACCGTTCGAGGACCAACCCATAGCACACCATTCTCTTTGGTCTATGGATGCGAAGCTGTTGTCCCTTTGGAAGTAAAATTCCTTCCTTAAGGGTATCTTTACAAAATGACATGACGTAAGAAAGCAATGTCAAATTGAGACTCCAAGAGCTGGACAATCTCGATGAAAGACGACTTGAAGCTCTACAAAGCATTGAGTTGTACTAAGCACGCATGGCAGGATCTTTCGACAAGAAGGTCTGGTAACGCGCTTACAAAAAGGGTGACTTGGTTCTTGCAGTAAAAAGACCCATAGTCTTTGCCTACAAATCCAAAGGCAAATTCGAACCAAAATGGGAGGGACCCTTCGTCATCGACAAAGTCTTCTCCAACGGTGCATACGCTCTTCTAAACATGGAAGGAGACAGATGTATGCTACCCATCAACGACAAGTTCTTGAAGCGGTACTACCCTTGAAGACTTCCTCAAACGGGTCAGAGCAATATCTACATGGCTAAAGCGTATTTCCAAGGTACTTGCTCGTCAAACCCACCCCTTTTGAAATTTTCATCTTTATGTTGAAGTTTCCAAAAATACAATCTCTCAAAACAATGCTTACTTTCATCGTTTCATTGTTCAAAAGAAAAATCAAATCCAAAATCCAAGTTTAGGAGCCTCTTCCCAGACATGACCAAAATTTTCGATCCTTGAACCCAAAATTCGTGGTTTGAAACAAAAACCAGGACTCAGGAATTTTCACCCTAGCCTACCTTGGCTTTTACAACTGAAATGGTTTTAAGCCAAAATTTATGACCCTCGTGTCTCTGAACAAAAACAAATGGTTTTTTAGAAACCGCGGGGAAGCAACACTTAGTCGATACTCGTAAAACCCAAAAACCGGAAGGATGCGAACCCCATTCAATACTTCCAAAGCCCAAAAAAACCGGAAGGATGCTAACCCCATTCGATACTTCCAAAACCCAAAAAACCGGAAGGGTACGAACCCCATTCAATACTTCCAAAACCCAAAAACCGGAAGGATGCGAACCCCATTCGATACTTCCAAAACCCAAAAAACCGGAAGGATGTGAACCCCATTCGATACTTCCAAAACCCAAAAACCGGAAGGATGTGAACCCCATTCGATACTTCCAAAATCCAAAAAACCGGAAGGATGTGAACCCCATTCGATACTTCCAAAACCCAAAAAAATCGCAAGGAAGCGAACTCCATTCGATACTTGCAAAATTTCAAAAATCATGGAGAAGCAACATACCAGTTGATATCCACAACCCAAATTTCAAAAATCATGGAGAGGCAACTGTTGACACCAAAAAATGTCACTTTGCCTCTTCAACATCAAGAAAGCTGCATGAAGTCGCAACCTGCCATAAATAGGCAATGCAACTTCTCCAAAAAATCAAATCTTGTCAGAATCAAACAAAAACTGCAAGATCCTTCAAGATAGCTAAGAGAAGAGTACATATGAAGTTTCGGGCCATTTCAGAATCATTTGGCCTAACTTCGCTTCTCCGACAGCTAAAATGGCGCTCCCGGCGGCGACATCATCGGAGACGTCAAAACTTCGATCAGAGCCTACGGATGACTCCAACATGTCTCAAAAGGGCTCCATGCCAAATTTCAAGTCAAACCGACAACGTTTGACCCTCCATCAATGCTCGAGCAGCAAAATCAAGCCTCCCGGCGGCGGGAACCACCGAAGCCTTCGCTCATCAAACCAAGTGCATGAGTGGCTTCAACATGCTTCCAAAGGGCTGCACGTCAAATTTCAGGTCATTCCGACAACGTTTGACCAGGTTTCGATGCTCCGAGAGAAAATCAAGCCTACCAGCGGTGGAGCAACCTGGGACCATGACATCCAAAACGGAGCCCATGGAACGTCTCAAAATGACTCCAATAGGCTCCCCGTCAAATTTCAGGTCAATCGGACATCGTTTGGCCACATATCAAAGCTCGGCATTTTCCCCGCAGCAAAATCAAGTGAAGCATCGACGGGACCCCAAATGGCTCCAAAACTCAAACAAAAGCCTATGGTTGGTCTTATTTATTACTCAGGAGGCTCCACCTCAAATTTCAGGTCATTCCGACATCGTTTGACCAAGTTTCAGCTTCTGGCGGAAAATCAGCAGCTCTACGCAACAAAGTCTTCGGCTTTCCCGGAAAATTGGAAACTTTGCACTTTAAAAATGCAAGGATTCTCATCAGGTTTTCTACAGAGAAATCAAGCCAATAAATGAGAAGAAATGTTAGGAAAAATACAGAAGAAAACGACGACGAAAAAGACCGCAAAACGGACCAAAAAAGGGGAAAAAACCCCAGGGTCGCAGCCCGCGACCCCGGCCCAGGGTCGCCGGCGACCATGGAAGTCCGGGTCACCGGATTTTTCGCCGGTGACCCGTTTTTTCCGTCCCTTTTCGCGTTTTACGCGTTTTGGCCCCTGTGGTTCCCTGAAATTGTGATTTTTAATGCTTGAAATTGACTCATATCCGACGACATCTCGGATCTGCCGTCAAAAGCATAAAATCGTCAGTGATCGCTCCAAGATCGCCAACCGGCTGACCAAGAAAGTGCACTTTCTGTCCGACCGATCGTGAAATCGACAAGACAGATGTCACCAGCCCGCTGCTAGCTATCAATGTCTGAAGTTACATGTTCATCCGATGTCGATCAGCATGTAGATCCATCGATGATCATCGCCAGAAGAATTCCAGAGGACACGGCATGGCCCGCGACTCTTCGATTGCTCGGCGACCATTTAATGCAGTTAATTGACTAGCTTTATTGCAGTCATTAATTCATTTCTTTGGACGGCCCAATCAGAAGCAAGCATTCGGGAGTTACAAATCAAGAGATTCATGGCCCTTAAACCTTGAAACCCCTCCCATCATGACGATTAAATACCCTCAATCTCCATCGGCCAATCAGATTCAAGGAAAAAGGAGTTACAAAATCAAGAAATAAATCTTGTAACTCCTTTCATTAAAGCAATTAAAGCTCATAAACTCTCCTAAATGGCTACCAAAAGCCTATAAATAGGAGAGCATTCCATTGAAATGAGATCAGAAAAAAAAGAGATCGGATCGGAGGAGAAAAAAGAAGAGATCGGATCAGAAGAGAGCGGAAAGAATCCAGAGAAAGAAAAATAGAGAAAAACTCTGCTGAAGTTCTGCACCGACCACCACTACAAGGTGACAAAAGTCCCTTGGGGGGCACCCCCCCCAAGGTCCTTGCCTTCTCCCGCTGCCTCCAATGGCTTAGACGTGGCTTTTCAGCCCGTCTACTTAGCTTTTTATTGGACATAGGACCTTCTCTTGGTCTTTGTCCTCTAAAAATCTGAGGTTATAGCCAAGCCAAGCGAATCAAGAGCATCCTCTGTTCTCATCTGCATGGATGATGGCGAAGCCCATACATGGCTTGCGACCGTCAATCTGAACGAGTCCCCCACAATCTCCTGAGAAGTTAGATCCTCCTTTTCTTGCTTTTCATTGTAGTTTGTATTTTTCTAAAAGAGACAAAAATCACAACTCTTGTCTTTCATTATTGATGAGAATTGTAAATCGGCTATAAATGCCAAAATCGGCTATAAATGCCAAACAAAATTGCCTTTCACGGCAAACCAAGAAAATGTCTCTTTTCTTAAATATTTGTGCAATGGAAAACTTGAAAGAAGTTGATTTCCTTTTTACTTGCGAAGGTTGATCTCCGGATTACCACTTGCAATTCCAAGTAAAATAGAAAATCTGGCACACCCACACAAGAGAAATGTTGATGCACGCTTCATGCCCCCCGGGCGCGAAAGGGCCGGACCCGACGGACTCCCACGTCCGCCGACCCCGGTAGCACCCACGGCATTCGGAGCGCGTTCCATCAAGCTGGCACACCCGGTGGGACTCGTTCATTTGAGAACACGGTGCTCAGAAATGAAATATTTGCATATCATACTTTTTGCTCTATGCTTATACTTCTTTTCCGGATTCCTTGGCCACTTTCTAGATGGTAGCCTATGTTGGATTTCGCATCCTAAAAAAAATGAGATGGGATTTTTTGGAAATTTCTATTTCTTTGAGTTTGTTTCCATTCTTTCTCTTTTCAAAAAAAAAAAATCAGTTTTCTTAGTTTGAATTCAAAATTGAGAAACTTTGATCCTATCCTATCGTTCTTTGGTGCTTGCAGAAATGTTGAGCCCGTTCGACTAAGGTTTTGGACCATCGTTTCTCTTCGATGAGTTCATTAGAGATTTCAAAAAAAAATTATTAAAAAAAAATCAAAAAAAAAAATCAGTTTTCTTAGTTTGGATTCAAAATTGAGAAACTTTGATCCTATCCTATCGTTCTTTGGTGCTTGCAGAAATGTTGAGCCCGTTCGACTAAGGTTTTGGGCCATCGTTTCTCTTTGATGAGTCTATTTGGGATTTAAAAAAAAAAAAAAAAAGGACATAGACCACTAAGGTTAAACCAATTGCATTCTTTGATCACGATTGATTCAAGAAAAGCCTTGTCCAGAATGTGGAGACAGCTTGACTGTTCTAGGCAAGGGTCCTCCAAACGGGTTCATTAAGTAATCCTACCCTTACCTGGGGGCCATTCTATCAATTGAGGTTTCATAAGACCGGGTTAGGAGGCCTATGTGTACTCTCTCGTCTTTAAATCTTAAAAAATTAATTAAAAATAAAAAAAAAAGATTTTCAAAAAAAAATCTAAAAAAAAATTTTCAAAAAAAAATTAAAATAAAAAATAAATAAATAAAAATATATATTTTTTAAAAAAAATAAAAAAAATAAAAAAAATAAAAAATAAAAAAACCATTTCAAAAAAAAAATCTTCAAAAACTCGTCACTTTTGATTTCAGATCTGAGAAATTTTGGTTTCTTCTTTTCTGAGCACTGGCGCTCGCGGAAATCGCCGAGACCGTGTTTAGATTGGAATACCATTTGCTCTCCTTGATGGAACCAATCTTGACATTTCAAAAAAAAACTCGTCACTTTTGGATTCAGATTCGAGAAATTGTGGTCTCTTTCCTTCTGAGTACTGGCGCTCGCGGAAATCGTTGAGCCCGTATTTCAATCGGAATGCCACCTGCTCTCTTTGACGAATCCATTTTTGACCTTTCAAAAAAGAGAATCCCATCTCATGGATGCGATTTCCAACATTTGTGCCTAGCAATACTGGTACGCCCTTTCAGGGTCTACTGTATCTGTGACCGGCACATTTGTAACTCCTACCTTATATTCTTCTTATCTCGAGCAAGCTCCGCTTCTCGATAAGTCGAATTTAGGTATACAATTGCTTCTAGCAGTCATTGGAATGCTCATTTCGAGCCTACCATGCTTGCAACCAGAACAATTGTACCCTCTATGACTTTTTGCCTTCTTCATATTGCTTGGGTCATGTCCCTTGAGCAATTTGAAAAGACAAAATCATAGAATTCCCCATTTATGATCATTATATTCTTGTGATTACTAATGGATGTGGTCTTGTTTCAGAACTTTTTCGAAACTAACAATGGCAGCCTTAACCATTATCTTCGATGAGAACAAGCACCAACTCATGCTTCAACAGAAGCAAACCGAGCGCACTTACAAGCGCCCTGCCAACTGCCGAAGCGTCAACTCCCTCGGCAACTCTCTGAACTCCGGGTCGACCTCGAGTCCCCGGACTATCTTCTTTGGGACGCTGGGACCATTCCCACTTCCCGAAGAACAAGCTGCGCCTGCTAAAAAGCAGAAGATCGCCTCTCAACGTGTCACTCCCGTGATACCAAAGGCGAGCGCCCAAAAGCCCGAAGCCCGCGGCACCCCGGCGAAGACTCGACCCACAAACAACCAGGTCTATCCCAAGACTTGGTCTCCAAGACCTTCCCCAAAACAAAGAAGGTCTCAAACTTCCACCAAGCCAGCATACCTGGCCCCACTCAAGGAGAACCAGTTCTACCCTCTTACCTACATGAAAGAGGAGAGACCCATCTCCAACTTGACTCCCAAGTCAACCCAGCATGAACCGGCTTGCTCCCACAAGCCCAGAATCAGATCATGCATCACCAGGCCTCTACAAGCACCTGCTAAGGCCTACACTCATTCGGTTCGACCCTTTATCTCTACAGGGGCCGAACTTGAAAAATTCAAAGCTTCGCTGCAACAGGCAAAGGACTGGGTCCGGATCCTGTCCTTGCCTAGCTACAAAGAAGACAGGCTCGGCTACTGCGCCCGAGGGAGCACATCCTTCATCGTCAGAGCCCAGCCAGAGCTGACCGAAGCTCAAGCTGGTCGCCGAGCACGTCGTCGTGCGTCATATCGACAAAAGAGACTAGAGAAGCAACGGACCCAGCCTCCTACACTTCAAGTCTCCCACAAATGGGTCGAAAAAGAAAGACCCGACCAAGTTGCTGCCGTCCATATGGTTGGAAAAACCAGAAGACGCCAAAAGTCAGCATAAAAAATCCATGTCCGACGTCCGGTGACCCGTAGCGTCACCAGGACACAAAGACATCCCGAAGAATCTCCTGCCCCTTCCAGCCAAGGACGGGAGAGTAATCCTTCATCAATCCTTCATCAAAAAGAATGAGCCTCAGCTCAGTCACCAGGACGGTTTCTTCGTTCGAATCCCGAGGGATGAACGTCTTGGCTACAAGTTCTGAGCCACCACCTCAGAATCCACCTCAAGATGATGCGCTCACACGCATTGAGCAGTTGGAACAAAGCCAGCAGATGATTGAAACTCTGATGGAAAACCTTCTCCTGGTTGTCCAAAATCAGGTGAACAATGAGCCTCCTCCGAATCATAGCAATAACGAGGGAAATTGTGAAGAAAATGAGTCACGCGCCCTTACCAAAAAGGACGTAGACAGTATCCTCGCCAAAGCTAAAGAAGAGGATATACTCAAGGAGCATGGGATCAAGCCACCATATCCTTTATGGATGGACTCGGTCCCGTTCCCCACAAAATTCAAACATCCCACTCTCCAAACATATATGGGGAAAGGATCAGCCAGACAACACGTCATCCACTTCAAGATTTTGACGGGAGCTATCGCGGATCAAGATGCACTCAAGATCCGCCTCTTTGCAAGTACCCTAAAAGGTACGGCCTTCGATTGGTACTCCACTCTTCCGGAGAACTCCATTCAGAACTGGGCTATGCTAGAGACACGCTTCCTGACCCACTTCCAATGTGAGGATCATCCTGTTACTATGGCTCAGCTCTGCAGCCTAAAACAGGGAGAGAATGAGTCAACTTATGACTTCATTCACAAGTGGAAAGCAATGGCATACAAATGTTCAGATGTATTGCCACAGGCGTCGCTAGTCGACATCTGCCGAAACAACATGAGAGCCAGAATACGCTCCATGATCATCGGCAACAAATCAAAAAACCTGGGAGAACTCCTGGAAGCTTGTATGGAAGCTGAAACGGTGATTAAAGACCTCAACAGTCAGAAGTCATCAAGAAAAGAGCCAACCGCCGTTGTAACCTCTAAACCAAAGAAGAAAGAGGTCCTCAATGTGCAAACCAAGTCAGCTCCTCAGCAACCAAAGAAAGCTGAAAACAGAGCTGCGGGTAAGAGACCTGAACTCTCTGATGCCTTCAAAGAGCGAGTAGAAAAGAAATACCCGTTCGATGAAGATGTTGACGAAATTTTCGAGGCTCTCGTGGCAAACGGCAAGCTCACCTTGCCTGAACCCAAAAGACAGGGCGATGTTGGCAAAACCAACGATCCTCGGTATTGTCCATACCACCAGATGGTCTCGCATCCTCTCAATCAATGCTTTGTTGTGAGAGAGAAGATAAACGAGATGTGGAAAAACGGAGTCATCACCTTTGACAAAAACTATGGGACTGCCTCCGTCAACATGGTGTCATGTGGACAAACACCAAAATCACCGAAGAAGAAGATCACTGCTTCCTTCAAGGTGATAAAAAGAATTCAAACGTCCGAAGTGTTGGTTCCTTGCCCGACACCAGACGGACAACCCATATGGGTACATCCCGATCACCTGGAAGATGAAAACTGGGAGATCGTAAAAACAAAGCCGACAGCTCAACAGCGAAGGCAGGCTAGGAAACATCTCCTCAGGCTCAAACGGCAAGAGAAGACCCAGCCAAAACAAGAAGTCCATGAAAAGGCAGAGGCCTCCTCTACCACTTCACTTGGGGCAACAAAAACGTCCCTTCCAGAGACTTCAAAGGTGGTAAGAAACTTCACTCTCAGTGATTTCATGCCACCTCAATTCAAAAAAGAAGCCATGCAGGGGGCATCATACTCTTACAACTCGGTAGTTGGATTCTCCATTGATGGATACGAGTCCAGCGACACCGACGATGGATTCGAGCCCAACTACACCGACGAGTGGGAGGAATCTCTTGAAGCAGGAGAGTATCTCTCCGACGAAGAATGGGTTCCTGAAACTCACCTTATGCCAGTAATCTGGTATAACCCTTTGCAACCACAAGGATCCTGGTCCGATGATGAAGAAGATCAAGTGGCTGCACAAGAAGATGCTGTTAACCCAGCACCTGTCGTTGCTCCAGTGGAAATCAACTATGTTGAGCCACACGGAGAAGACGAAGAAGAGGATCTGGCTCCCATACCTGATCTTGAAGAATATGCAAGGATCTTGCAGCGTCTCGCTCTAGAACAAGAGCAAGATCGCGTTAACGAGCCTCCTCGCAACCCAGAGCCTGAAGTCCCTGAAGATAATCAGGTACATCCACCCTTAACTCCTGAAAATGGAGAACATTGCTGGATAGACGATCCTCTTACATCCGAGGATGAGTCTGACTCCGAGCAGGCAACATCTCCTATCAGAGCTTCCTGTAATGTAATATTTCAGGACTATAGCTCTTCTGAAGCATCGTCTGATGAGATTACCTATACTCTGACGACGCCTAGCAATGTATTCTCTGGAGCTATCTCGTCTCACGTGACTTTCACAGAGATGACACCCTCTCAGGTTTCTTCTCCTGAGACTGTGACTTCAGGATACACATTCTTCCCGACTGATCATCATGAAGAAAACCCATATAATGATGCTTGGGATGATGAAATAGTCAACACAGAAGAAAAGCTGCTGGATGCTGTTCAAGACTCGCTCCCGGAAAATGCTCCGTGCAACACAATCACTGAGGATGGCAATTCTGCTGCAGACGCATCCTCAGTAAATGAGAAACGATAGCCTCTTGATCCTGAGGACAATCTTCCAAGCGAAGACCCTTCTCAAGAAGCTCTCGAAGTTGGTAGAGGCACCCGCTCGGGCCGGGACTACCACAAAAATTACAACCAATCTTCCTTTACTTATGTAAATCCTTCGGGAAAAGATGTTGTAAGCGCCCCCAGTGGCAACAATGATGAACATGCAGGCCCTAAGGAGGCTTTCAAGTATGATTTGATCGAGCACTTCAAAAACATACCTGCACGACTACACATCCTGGATTTATTACGAATGTCTCCACGCACTCGTGATAATCTCATCTCAGAATTACAAAAACTGAATGAGGATGTCGACAAACATGCCCCGCAAGTCCTCCAAATTGAAATGGACTACCGGGTCAAAAACTCTGAAACTTCCTCAAAGGGAGAAAAGAAAACTGAGGGATCATGCATTGAATGCCTCTCGGTGCAAAAAGCAGCCAGTGCAACCATCGCCTTCACAAAGGACAACCTCCTACTTGGCGAAGCAAGGCACAACCGACCCCTGTACTTCACAGGGTACATCAAGGAAATGCCTATACACAGAGTTCAGGTCGACCCAGGTTCTGCACTCAACCTCATCTCCACTTCGGCTCTCAAAGAGTTGGGCATCCCACCCAGCAAGCTAAGCCACACATCTGTATCTATCTTTGGATACGATGGGAGTACTCAAAGGCCTATCGGCAAAATCAGGTTCAAATTGCAGATCGGTGATCTTATCTCTGAAGTCACTGTGTATGCAATAAAAACCCCTTCATGCTACAACATCCTTCTCGGACGCCCTTGGATACACGAGAATGGTGTTGTCCCTTCAACTCTACATCAATGCATCAAGTTCGTCGGCGACGATGGCATGGTACATCGAGTGTTTGCGGACAGAAAACCCTTCAAAGGTAAAGAAGTCCACTTCGCAGACTCCCAGATGTATGAAGGAGAAAAAGAAGAAGAGGAAATGTCACCCCCTGCTGAAAATCTCCAGAAAGATAAAGGCAAGGCTCCTCAAAAATCACCGGAAGAAAACAAACCCTCCGGCAAATTAGAAGAGAGTAGTCAATCTCCCTTCGTCATCTCCCTCAAATCTTCAAAACCTTTGGTCATCACAACCAGAGTGAAGAAGGCAAAGCAAAAGCCTGGGGGTAAATTTGTTGTTTCTCTCGTGTCTATCATGCAAGACACAGACTCGGACTCAGAGCCAGAAGACGATGCATCGTCAAGCCAAGCTGACACTCAGCAAGTTCAGCCTGCTCTCACTCCGATGGAGACACCTGCTGATGTAGAAGATCCTACGTCTGCTACCTTTGTTGTTCCGGCAACATCACCAAAGCAAAGACCAATCTTCTTTCATAGATCGGATGCTTCTTTATCAAGTTCCTTGCTTGAACCTTTCCAAAATGAAGGTATGCCTCAGCTATCTCTATATAGTCCTGTGGCACAAGCAATTATGAAGAAAATGGGCTATGACGCTCAAAACCCAGTCGGTTTGGGAGAAAGACGCGGTATTCTCACGCCATTGGGGCCCGCCTTGACCAAAAGCCAGCTGGAAGATTAGAGACTCTACGGTCATGTAGAAAAGTCTTCATATGGGTTAGGGTATGATCCCGACACTCCTCTAAGACAGTTGACACAAAAGCTTAAAAGTCGTTTTACCAACCAAGCCTCAACATCTCAAGTCCATGAAGACATCGATCTCCCTGGATATCTCTTTAAAGAGTTACCTGACAAAGATCCAGGAAGCTCATCCAATTGATACGATTTCTCTGATGATAAAGAGGAATCGTCCGATAATACAGACTTGTGCTACTCTGACCCAGAAGAGCCCTCGTCTCCAAAAGAAGTACCTTACTTCGACCCAGTTTCAACAGGCGATTGGGACCATCTCATAGCAAGCCTTGAGAAGATCACCAATCAAGAAGACCCGTGGAAAGGAACAAACCCTCGGTCTACAAATACCCTTGGAATCCCAGATGGTTTTGTTGAGCTGGAAGCCTCCGAAAATATTGTGGAGGAACCACCTTCGAACCTTCTAACAGAAGATCCTGTTGAAAAGATAGACTTGGGAACACCAGATAACCCACGTCCTGTATTCATAAGCAAGAATATAAAGGATGATGAGTTACCCGAGTATATCGCTTTTCTTCGTGAGTTCGTTGATTGCTTCGCATGGTCCTACGCTGAAATGCCTGGTTTAGACCCCAAAGTAGCAGTCCACAAACTCAATCTTCAAGAAGAAATCAAGCCTGTCAAACAAGGCCAAAGAAGATTCCGTCCAGATGTGATGGATAAAATTGAACAAGAAGTTCAAAAGCTCAAAAGCGTCGGCTTCATCCGTGAGGAACAACATCCAGAATGGTTGGCCAACATTGTCCCCGTGACAAAGAAAAATGGGCAGATCAGAGTCTGTATTGACTATAGAGACTTGAATGGCGCTTGCCCTAAAGATGAATTCCCGCTCCCCATACCGGAGGTGATGATTGACAATACCTGCGTATTCGAGCGAATGACATTTATGGATGGCTTCTCTGGTTACAATCAGATAAAGATGCATCCCGAGTATGAAAAACACACTTCATTTCGGACTCCATTTGGCGTGTATTGCTACACTGTCATGCCATTTGGTCTGAAAAATGCTGGTGCCACATATCAGAGGGCTATGATGAAAATATTCCAAGATATGCAACACAAGACGGTCGAATGTTACGTTGATGACCTCGCCGTCAAAAGCAGAAGAAAAGAAGATCATCTCAAAGATCTTCGGGAAGTCTTCCTCCGACTCCGCAAACACAACCTGCGGATGAATCCTCTAAAATGCTTCTTCGGCGTCTCGTCGGGTAAGTTTCTCGGATTCCTTGTTCGGAAAGCTGGAATAGAACTTGACCCCATAAAAGTCAAGGCTATTCTAGAAATGCCCTCTCCAAGAACCTTGAGAGAATTAAAAGGGCTCCAAGGGAGATTGGCCTACATCAGACGGTTCATCTCCAATCTTTCGGGGAAATGCCGTCCATTCTCTCGATTGATGAAAAAGGGTGTAGACTTTGTCTGGGATGCCGACTGTGAAGCCGCATTTCAAGATATCAAGTCATACCTGACCAAACCTCCAGTGTTAGCTGCCCCTGCCACTAGAAAACCATTCATCTTGTACACAAGAGCTCTTGATCATTCTGTAGGCGCTCTGCTTGCACAAGAAAATGATGAAGGAAAAGAAGCTGCTCTATACTACCTCAGCCGCATTCTAGTAGGTGCAGAGCATCGCTACTCTCCAGTCGAAAAGGAATGCCTTGCAGTGATGTTCGCCGTACAAAAGCTACGTCACTACTTGCTTTCCAACACAGTCTACTTGGTCTCGAGGATCAACCTCTTGAAGGTCCTTGTCACGAAGGCCGGTTCTCTCAATGCCCGACTGGCAAAATGGTCCATCCTCTTGTCACAATTTGATATTAGGTATGTACCACAAAAAGCAATCAAAGGCCAAGCTCTAGCAGACTTTCTCGCAGAGCATCCATTGCCTAAAGATTCTCCACTCAGAGATGATCTCCCAGACGAACCTGTATACAACGTGGAGACTTCCTCAACAAATGCCTCCTAGGACATGTACTTTGACGGTGCAACCAGGACAAATGAAAAAAGAAAGCTGATCTCAGGAGTTGGCATCCTCTTTGTTAGCCCCGACAAATACATGATTCCACACGCTTTCTCGCTACTGGAACCATGCACAAACAATGCAGCTGAATACCAAGCTCTGATCCTAGGATTGGAACTCGCCATCGAATTCGGTATCACTATGCTGGAAGTCTTTGGAGACTCTCAACTGATCGTCAACCAGATGAATCAGATATATGAAGTCAGGAAGCCCGATCTGTTGCCTTACTACAACAAGGCACAATCGCTTCTGCAAAAGTTTGACATCTGTCACATCACCCACATTCGTAGAGGTGAAAACATCCGTGCAGATGCTCTGGCTGGACTTGCTACATCTATGGCAATTCAAGAAGGGGAAAACATGCAAATTACAGTGTGCGAGAGAAGGATCCTCCCTCCTCTTAACACACACCAAGCAGTTGCTGAATGCCACCGAGTGGTTGGAAGTCGGATCTCTATCCTTCAACCTTCAATCGGCGACTGGAGGGATCCGTTCATTGATTACACTATGTTCGGAATCCTACCTGAAGATCCAAAAGAACGGGTAAGCATACAAAGGCGTGCCCCAAACTTTCATTTCGATATTCCTTCAAAAATCCTCTACAGGAAATCCTTCAACGGAGTACTTCTACGCTGCTTGTCACAATAAGAGGCCGAAGAAACACTTAAAGAAGTTCATGCTGGTCTTTGTGGAGCCCATCAGGCAGGTCCTAAGCTCTATGATCAAATAAAAAGGTTAGGTTACTATTGGCCTACCATGGTAGCTGATGCAATGCAATTTGCCAAACGCTGCCAGCTATGCCAAGTTCACGGAGATTACATTCACATGCCTCCGGAATGGCTCACCCTACAGCAATCTCGTGGCCTTTTGAAGCATGGGGCATGGACATCATAGGTCCTATCTCTCCCCCTTCAAGCAAAGGTCATCGCTTCATCTTCGCCGCAACGGATTATTTTTCCAAGTGGTCAGAAGCATTTGCGTTCAACGAAATGAAGACATCATCAGTCCTTCAATTCCTACGCACCAACATCATTTGTCGTTTCGGCATACCTAAAAGATTCGTCCATGATAACGGACCACAATTCCGGGATCATCGATTCTACAGGTTCTGCGACAAATACAAAATTCAAAGCTGTCCTTCGACTCCATACAATCCGGCAGCAAACGGATTAGCAGAAGCCTTCAACAAGACACTCTGCAAAATCCTCAAGAAAATGGTCTCTAGTCACAAAAGAGACTGGAGTGATAAACTGTCTGAAGCTTTGTGGGCCTATCGAACCACCATTCGAGGACCAACCCATAGCACACCATTCTCCTTGGTCTATGGATGCGAAGCTGTCGTGCCCCTAGAGGTACAAATTCCTTCTCTGAGGGTATCTCTACAAAATGACATGACTCAAGAAAGCAATGTCAAAATGCGACTCCATGAGTTGGACAATCTCGACGAGAGACGGCTCGAAGCTCGACAAAGCATTGAACTTTACCAAGCACGCATGGCAGGATCTTTGGACAAAAAGGTCAGGCAACGCGCCTACAAAAAGGGTGACTTGGTTCTTGCGGTAAAAAGACCAATGGTCTTCGCTCACAAGTCCAAAGGCAAGTTTGAACCAAAATGGGAGGGACCCTACGTCATCGACAAGGTCTTCTCCAACGGCGCATATGCCCTCCTAAACATGGAAGGCGACAGATGTATGCTGCCTATCAACGGCAAGTTCTTGAAGCGGTACTACCCTTGAAGACTTACCCAACTGGGTAAGAGCAATGCCTGTATGGCCAAAACCTGTTCTCAGGTACTCGCTCGTCAAACCCACTCTCTTTAGAATTTTCATATCAAATGTCGAAATTTCTAGAGATTAAAAAACAATGCTTACTTTTATCGTTTCATTGTTGAAAAAAAAAATTCCAAGTTTAGGAGCCTCTCCCTGACTTGACCAAAACTTTCGATCCTTGAACCAAAATTCATGGTTTGAAACAAAAATCTGGATTCAGGGATTTCCACTCTAGTCCACCTTACCTTTTACCGCCAAATGGTTTTAGGTCAAAATTTACGACCCTCGTGTCTTTAAACAAAAAAAATTTTTTGGTTTTTCAAAAACCGCAGGGAAGTGACACTTAGTCGATACTCGCAAAACTCAAAAAATCGGAAGGATGCGAACCCCATTCGATACTTCCAAAACCTCTAATATCGTGGAGACACAACATTTCAGTTGATATTCACAACCCAAATTTCAAAGGTTCGAGAAAACCTAAAATCGTGGAGAAGCAACAAACCAGTTGATATCCACAACCCAATTTCAAAAATCGTGGAGATGTAACATACCAGTTGCTATCCACAACCCAAATTTCAAATGGTTCGAGAAAACCTCAAATTTCAAAAATCGCGGAGAAACGACATCAAGTCAGTACCCGCGAAACCAAAAGTTTTGGGAAAAGCAGGGAAGCGACGCTTAGTCGATATTTGCACCCCAATTCGCAAGGAAGTGACATTACATCGATACTTGCAAAACCTAACCCGCGAGGAAGTGACATTCCATCAATACTCGCAAAACCGAATGAGCAAGGAAGCGACATTCCATCGATACTTGCAAGACCATTCAGCGGGGAGGCGACATTTGGTCTGCATTTTGAAAACCAAAACTCGGCTATAAACGCCAAAATCTGGCTATAAATGCCAAAACTCGGCTATAAACGCCAAAACCGGCTATAAATGCCACAAACCAGCTATCAATGCCACAAAAAATTGGCTTTCACGCCGACAAACCAAAACTTGGCTTTCAAAAAACCCGGCTATCAATGCCACCAAACCGGCTATCAATGCCACAAATTGGCTATCAATGCCACCAAACCGGCTATAAATGCCACAAATTGGCTATCAATGCCACCAAACCGGCTATAAATGCCACAAATTGGCTATCAATGCCACCAAACTAGCTGTAAATGCCACAAAAATCCGTCTTTCATGCCAAATTCGTTTCCCCTACCAAAACAACCATTTGACAAAAGATTTTCACAAAATGACAAAGCTTTTGATCAAATCCCATTTAGCAATCGCTTTCATCACAAAAAGATTTGAGTGGGCGTAGGGAAAAACAAAAAAAAAAAAAAAGGTACCAAAAAAATACATGTGGTACCAAAGCAAAAAAAAGGAAAGTGTTCACAAGCACTACAAAAAAAGAAAAGTACCAAAAAAATACATGTGGTACCAAAAAAAAAAAGAAAGTGTTCACAAGCACTACAAAAAAAAGAAGTACCAAAAAAATACATGTGGTACCAAAAAAAAATAAATAAGAAGAATAGTTTCTGCTACAAAAAAATCAGGAGCTCAGCCAAAAATGGTCTCCAGCCAAAGCTTCAGCTCCTCAAGCAAACTTTTGGAATCAGCCGTCAGAGTTTCCAAGGCACGCTTCTTCAGGAACTTGCCATGAGATGCTGGCGAATGCCGTAACCCTTCTTTAACACCGGGAAGCTCTTCCCCAGCAGTTTGCCATTTTTCGTTTTCTAGAGTCCTCCTCTCGAGAACTTGACCGGCATCTGCAACCCTGCGAATCAGAGTACTCTCCCTGTCACGAGCCTCTGTTATAGCAGTCCACTTAGCATCAACTTGTGCCTTCAATTGCTCAAGATGCTTCCTGGCGATTTCGACCTCTCCATCAAGGATGTCAAGATCGCGCTTTAATCCAAGGATGACTAGCTCTTCCTTATTCTTCTCTCGGACTACCTGCTTCCTGCTCTGTGTAGCCTCATTCAGGTCAGACTTAGCCTTATCAGCAGGGTCCAAGAACATCTCCTTGAAGAATTGGTCGTCAGGGAAATCCATGGTCTCAAACCACTTGTCACCCAGTGCAATGATCCTATCAACGATCGCCCTGGCACCTGTGACATCCAGACCAACCTCTTCGGTATCAGTGAGAATCTCTTGTACATGTGGGATCATGCCAAATCCGGCATCCAGGTGTCCAGAAAAGAGTCTCGATCCAAGAACTCAAAACCCGAGCCAGCACCTTCTTCGCAAATTGAAGAAACGAACTGGATGAAGATTCACCCTTCTCCGTTGATCGGCTGCTCATGTCAGGTCCCATTGGAAGAGTAACAAAAGAACTCTTTCCACTTGGAGCCACTGGAGAAGGAACCTCAGCACAACGTATCTCCTCTATCGCGTCAGGACTGGTTGTAGGAGTCTCTACCTCCGGATCAACCTCTGGCATCCCTTGCTCTGGTTCTGAAGAAAGCGATGGACTCTCTTCTGTCACTTCAAAACCTGCAAATGAAACACAAAAAGGTATGAATATGATCCTGTTAAAAAAAATTATCAGGGTCATCACTACAAAGTACCTTCTTCGACGACTGGCGGAACACTCTCTTCCTCCATGAACTCATCGGAAGCATCATCAACATTTGCGTCCATTGATGGTTCAAAGTCATCGGAATCCTGTGGCAAGTCAGCTGACAAGAAAATGTTAGCAAATCAAGTCGCAGGCAAAAAAAAAAAAACAGAGAGAAAGCGAAAGAAGTTATACCAATTGGAGATTCTGGAATCATTCCAGAGTCCCTCGGTTCTTCTTCAGATGCCATAACCGGCTCCATCACCGCCTCATCTGTCGGAACCTCAGGCATCGGCAAGTCTTCATCCTCTGCTAAAAAAAAAAAAAAAAAAAGAAGCAACAGCAGGGTGAGAAAACAAATCAGAACATGGAAAGCCCCATGAAAGAAGCAGAAAAAGAAAAAGGAAGAATCATACCTTCACCAATGGTCTCTTCTCCATGGCTCCTCTTCTCTGGAGGCTCGTCGACAGCCTCTGGGACCTCCTCGTTGATGGTAAAAGGGATTTCCATGTCAGGAGAGTCCTCATGTGGCCCCTCGCTGTGATGATGACTCCTCCTCTTCTTACCTCTACGGGTTCGCTTCCTAGAAGAACCCGCCCCACTATCAGAGTCAGGTTTCTCACTTGGCTCCTCACTGGATGGTCTGCTCTTGCCAGTAGACTCCGCGGAAGCTCGCCTCTGTGCCGCTTGCATCCAAGCGTCGAGCTCAGCTTCCTCCTGTTCTAGCTGCTCCAAAGCCTCATCAGGTACTTCCCGAACAGCTTCAGAACCAATGACGCCCTGGTCACCGAGAAAGCCTATCTTGTGCTTCTATCCAGAAAGGAAGGCCCAAACTTCCTCTCGCCGGACGCCATCCGACTTTCCAGTACCTTTCCCCGAAGACAGCTTTACATCAAGCTCCTTCTTGGAAAGCCCCCGATATGCCAAAAAGCTCTCCGTGAACCACTTCGTGAAGCCAGCAGTTCGGAAAGTCGACAGCTCAGGATAAGAAATCGTGGCAGTAGTGTCTTCAGCACTATAAAAAGCCCATGCATTTCTGCCATCCTGCAAACCTCCAAAACGCTTCACCATACTCGAAGGCGCTCCAACAACGCCTTGAGAGAAGCCCAACTGAAGAGCAAAGCGAGAAGGTACATACGGCTGGATGTCGACGAAAAGATGTCTGCGGTACACCATCGTCCCGACTCGTATGCTGAAAAGCCACTCCTTCTCTGCATTGGTCAAAGGGTAATGCCTTCCCGACCCTGCTCTGGTAGAGTCTCGGGAGGCACCAAAATCAAAAGCCTTTTTCCGCAACTCCGGAGAAAGCTTCACTGAAGACTGCCCCATCTCGACGTCCCTGAACCGTCGGATCCTCATGCGGGCAAACAAAAGTGATTCGGATACGGCTTTTCCCTTAGCCAATCGAATCATCAGAGGATCATCATCCTGTGCAGTACCCAGCTGGTGGAAGCCAGGACAGTGGTATACAAACCACGAATAAAAGATATGGGCTGAAAATACCCTATTCATAGGGAGCCCAAGCCGAACCAAAAAAGCAGCAGCCTGCAGTTCGGTACACAAGTAGGAGTAAAGAGCAGGCACCAAAGCAAGCCGCTCTCCAAATGCCATCTGACAAGCCGAAAAAATACAATGCGGCCTGATGTGCGTCCCATCTCCACCAGCAAACACAGCCTCACCTAGCCAATAAGTGAGGTAAACAACAAGATCTCTCCGCAGTGCAATGTCAGAACAAATGACATCTGTGCTCGCGAAGAAACCCTTCAACTCTTCCTGCATGGCCGAAGTCTTCTTCCTGTCTTCCCGGGTCATGCTATCAGAAGACTCTTTGCTGTCAAAAAAGTTGAAGAATAAAGAGCCATAACTCTTCCAACTGCTGGACCTGACTTTCGAGCCCTCATTCTCCTTCAAAAAATCATAGAAGGCGACGAGTTGAAAGTATAGGAGCCTGAACTCCTCTGACTGCTCCTCAAGGACGCTGTCAATCGGCATGAACTCCTCGTAGAGTTTGCCGAGGATGGGCAATCCAGTAATGGCACTCAACTCCTTCAAGGAAAAACCAATCTCACCATTCGTTACAACGAAGGTATTGGTTTGTGGGAGAAATGATTCCAACATGGCCATGAAGGCCTCGTCGGAAAAAGCCACGGTATCTCTGAAGGCACGGACCGCGTCAAAAATCCCGGTTTCCTTCAAAATGGTGCCACCAATCAGCAGGACGCGATTAGTCCACGACTTCCAATCGGAGTCAACACTGAAACGGCCACGAAGCCGAAAAGGCTTCACCCAATTGCTGCCGTCACTGCTGAAAACGCCAAGGCCCACCGGTCCCAAATCGACCGACGGATAATCAGAGCCCTGATAGCCGCTGGCTGGCATCAACACGTCCATACGGACAGGTGGCTTCTCCGCAAAACCGGAAGGTCCACCAACAAAAACCCCGGTCTTGATCACACTGGTCCTCTTCACCCAGCTCGGAGGATCTTCCCTCTTAGGGCACGTGGGAGAAAGGCTCAGGATCGAGATGGTCCGGTCAAAAGACGACCGGGTAGAAATAGTTCTCTCCTCACCATTCGCTGTGTAAGAGAACTGAAAACATCTCCTTTGGTATGTCAAGTCGTCAGGGACTGCATCTCCAAAGAAGAAGGTAGGCTTGGGCAACACCCTCTGATCGGCCATAACCCACGGCCGACTGCTTACCATGATCTTATAAAATTCCTCTCCCTTGAGAGCGATCAATCGCTGTCTCATCTCATCGCGATTGAGGGAATCGCACTCTTCCAAGTTCTTCTCAACAAACTGGACCTTCTCCCAGGCCTGCTGAACGGCCACATTAGAAGATTTGGCGGATCGACGAGGTACGCTTGTAGCAGGCTCTTTACCCTTATTCGTTCTGGAGGAACCACCTGCAAAGGTTGGAAAAGAAAAAAAAAAGATCATCATCAAAATGACAGGATTTCGCTAAAAGATAATCTAGCGAAATTTTGGCATGGTTCCGGGGCAATTCCGAAGAAAAGGGAAATACCCCGAAAGAAATAGAAAGTTTGAAGATGGGCTCAACATCGCTGCGAGCTCCGAAACTCCAAACTTTTGAAACCTCAAAATCTCCGCAAAATCAAGAAGGGCTCAACATCGCTGCGAGCTCCAAATTCCCAAATTTGCAAAGATTTTCAGGTATGCTATCATGCTCTCAAATTCAATCTACAAAAAGTACATGCATGAACATCTAGATTTGCATAAAACGCATTTTCATGATGAGCAAAAAAAAAAAAAAAAAAAAAAGAAACTTTCTCAAAAAAAAAAAAAAGGGGGGAGAAAGAAAAGAACAAAAAAGAGAAAGAAACTTTCTAGAAAAAAAAGAGAAGAAAGAAAACAGCAAAAAAAAAAAAATCAGGGGCTGGCCCATCAGGCCGTGGCCCACAGGTCACGTGGCCGTACAGACCAGATCCGTACGGATCTGTCCGTACGGCCCACAAAAAAAAAAAAAAAAAGAAAGTGCAAAAAAAAAAAAAGAAAAGGAAGCACGAAAAAAAAAAAAGAAAAAAAAACGTGTAAAAAAAAAAAAAGGAAGGAAATCACGTGAAAAAAAAAGAGAAGAAGAATAGAAAGAAAAGAAAAAAAAAAGAAAAAAAAAGAAGAAAAAAAAAAAAGAGAAACTTTTTTTTTTCCATCCTATTCTCTACATGGAGTTTTCTTGAAAGAAAAAGAGAGAAAACTTACTTGAAGCCATTGATGGAGAAGAAGAAGGAAAAAGCTTGAAGATCCTTGAAGAAGAAGAACTCTTGGTCTTGGAGCTCTCTTAAGATTGTTGCAAAAGAAAGCAATAAGAGCAAGAGATCTAGCCTCCTCCTTGCTTTTATAGAAGAGAGCAAATCAAAGAAGGAAACAAAAAAAGAAAGGTAAGTGCTACTAATTAGTAACCTTACCAAAAGAGAAGGAATTAGAAAGATTCTTTTTCAAAAAGAAAGATGTCTTTGAGAGATTTTCTCCCAAAATCAATCAATGAGAGATTCTCTCCAACAAAATAGGAGATTGGAGATTCTTTCCCAAAAAGAAAGATACCTTGAGATATTCTCTCCCAAATTAAGGGAATATGAGAGATTCTCTCCCATAAAGATATTTTTAGATATTCTCTATCCAAATGAGATATCTTTAGATATTCTTTACAAAAATGGCCCCACATGAGATCTAAGTCATCCTAAAAAGCTTAAGGTCCCATGGGCTAGCCCATATGAGCCAGGTTTGACCACCTAGGCACTAAAAAAAAAAAAAAAAATTGGGCTTTTAGTCAGAAAAAAAATCCCTCTTACCAAGAGCATACAAAAATGGTTCCATGCCTCTTTTGAGTTGATTGAATCATACAAAAAATTCCAAGCCCCATGAGCTTCCAAAAATCAAACCATCCAGCCTCATAAACCAAATTGAGCCAAAATCTTGAAATTGACATTCCACAAAAAATCCAAAGAGTGACCAAAAACCAAATCCTGGTCCCCTAACTTGCCACATACAGCTTGTTAGGTCACAAGACCAAAACCAAAAACCAAACCATGATCCCCTAACTTGCCACATACAGCCTGTTAGGTCTACAAGATCAAAACCAAAACCCGACCCCCTAACCTGCCACATACAGCTTGTTAGGTCACAAGGTCAAAAACAAAAGCCCAAATCCACATCCCTGATGTCATCTTCAAAACTTTGCCTCGAGATGGTATTTGATTCCTTTCATTACCATAAACTTCCCCTGGAAGCTCAAAGGCTACTCTACCAAAGGAAAGATTGCTCAAAGACTCTTGGTCAAGACACAAGCTCTCCTTCAAAAATCTCTTCGAGGCACATCGACTACAAAAGTCAAGCAACTCGTCGCTGTACCTCGAGGGGGCATTTGTTGACACCAAAAAATGTCACTTTGCCTCTTCAACATCAAGAAACCTGCATGAAGTCGCAACCTGCCATAAATAGGGAATGCAACTTCTCCAAAAAATCAAATCTTGTCAGAATCAAACAAAAACTGCAAGATCCTTCAAGATAGCTAAGAGAAGAGTACACATGAAGTTTCGGGCCATTTCAGAATCATTTGGCCTAACTTCGCTTCTCCGACAGCTAAAATGGCGCTCCCGGCGGCGACATCATCGGAGACGTCAAAACTTCGATCAGAGCCTACGGATGACTCCAGCATGTCTCAAAAGGGCTCCATGCCAAATTTCAAGTCAAACCGACAACGTTTGACCCTCCATCAATGCTCGAGCAGCAAAATCAAGCCTCCCGGCGGCGGGAACCACCGAAGCCTTCGCTCATCAAACCAAGTGCATGAGTGGCTTCAACATGCTTCCAAAAGGCTGCATGTCAAATTTCAGGTCATTCCGACAACGTTTGACCAGGTTTCGATGCTCCGAGAGAAAATCAAGCCTACCAGCGGTGGAGCAACCAGGGACCAT
Source organism: Umbellularia californica (assembly GCA_028538565.1). NCBI lineage: Eukaryota > Viridiplantae > Streptophyta > Magnoliopsida > Laurales > Lauraceae > Umbellularia > Umbellularia californica. Next base: position 31,540,735 of record JAPQWN010000005.1, on the reverse strand, counting down.
GACATCCAAAACGGAGCCCATGGAACGTCTCAAAATGACTCCAATAGGCTCCCCGTCAAATTTCAGGTCAATCGGACATCGTTTGGCCACATATCAAAGCTCGGCATTTTCCCCGCAGCAAAATCAAGTGAAGCATCGACGGGACCCCAAATGGCTCCAAAACTCAAACAAAAGCCTATGGTTGGTCTTATTTATTACTCAGGAGGCTCCACCTCAAATTTCAGGTCATTCCGACATCGTTTGACCAAGTTTCAGCTTCTGGCGGAAAATCAGCAGCTCTACGCAACAAAGTCTTCGGCTTTCCCTGAAAATTGGAAACTTTGCACTTTAAAAATGCAAGGATTCTCATCAGGTTTTCTACAGGGAAATCAAGCCAATAAATGAGAAGAAATGTTAGGAAAAATACAGAAGAAAACGACGACGAAAAAGACCGCAAAACGGACCAAAAAAGGGGAAAAAACCCCAGGGTCGCCGGCCCATGGTCGCCGGCGACCATGGAAGTCCGGGTCACCGGATTTTTCGCCGGTGACCCGTTTTTCCGTCCCTTTTCGCGTTTTACTCGTTTTGGCCCCTGTGGTTCCCTGAAATTGTGATTTTTAATGCTTGAAATTGACTCATATCCGACGACATCTCAGATCCGCCGTCAAAAGCATAAAATCGTCAGTGATCGCTCCAAGATCGCCAACCGGCTGACCAAGAAAGTGCACTTTTTGTCCGACCGATCGTGAAATCGACAAGACAGATGTCACCAGCCCGCTGCTAGCTATCAATGTCTGAAGTTACATGTTCATCTGATGTCGATTAGCATGTAGATCCATCGATGATCATCGCCAGAAGAATTCCAGAAGACACGGCATGGCCCGCGACTCTTCGATTGCTCGGCGACCATTTAATGCAGTTAATTGACTAGCTTTATTGCAGTCATTAATTCATTTCTTTGGACGGCCCAATCAGAAGCAAGCATTCGGGAGTTACAAATCAAGAGATTCATGGCACTTAAACCTTGAAACTCCTCCCATCATGACGATTAAATGCCCTCAATCTCCATCGGCCAATCAGATTCAAGGAAAAAGGAGTTACAAAATCAAGAAATAAATCTTGTAACTCCTTTCATTAAAGCAATTAAAGCTCATAAACTCTCCTAAATGGCTACCAAAAGCCTATAAATAGGAGAGCATTCCATTGAAATGAGATCAGAAAAAAAAGAGATCGGATCGGAGGAGAAAAAAGAAGAGATCGGATCGGAAGAGAGCGGAAAGAATCCAGAGAAAGAAAAATAGAGAAAAACTCTGCTGAAGTTCTGCACCGGCCACCACTACAAGGTGACAAAAGTCCCTTGGGGGGCACCCCCCCCAAGGTCCTTGCCTTCTCCCGCTGCCTCCAATGGCTTAGACGTGGCTTTTCAGCCCGTCTACTTAGCTTTTTATTGGACATAGGACCTTCTCTTGGTCTTTGTCCTCTAAAAATCTGAGGTTATAGCCAAGCCAAGCGAATCAAGAGCATCCTCTGTTCTCATCTGCATGGATGATGGCGAAGCCCATACATGGCTTGCGACCGTCAATCTGAACGAGTCCCCCATAATCTCCTGAGAAGTTAGATCCTCCTTTTCTTGCTTTTCATTGTAGTTTGTATTTTTCTAAAAGAGACAAAAATCACAACTCTTGTCTTTCATTATTGATGAGAATTGTAAATCGGCTATAAACGCCAAAATCGGCTATAAATGCCAAACAAATCGCCTTTCACGGCAAACCAAGAAAATGTCTCTTTTCTTAAATATTTGTGCAATGGAAAACTTGAAAGAAGTTGATTTCCTTTTTACTTGCGAAGGTTGATCTCCAGATTACCACTTGCAATTCCAAGTAAAATAGAAAATCTGGCACACCCACACAAGAGAAATGTTGATGCACGCTTCATGCCCCCCGGGCGCGAAAGGGCCGGACCCGACGGACTCCCACGTCCGCCGACCCCGGTAGCACCCACGGCATTCGGAGCGCGTTCCATCAGCAACATACCAGTTGCTATCCACAACCCAAATTTAAAATGGTTCGAGAAAACCTCAAATTTCAAAAATCGCGGAGAAACGACATCAAGTCAGTACCCGCAAAACCATAAGTTTTGGGAAAAGCAGGGAAGCGACGCTTAGTCGATATTTGCACCCCAATTCGCGAGGAAGCGACATTCCATCGATACTAGCAAAACCCAGCCCGCGAGGAAGTGACATTCCATCAATACTCGCAATACCGAATGAGCAAGGAAGCGACATTCCACCGATACTTGCAAGACCATTCAGCGGGGAGGCGACATTTAGTCGATACCTGCATTTTGAAAACCAAAACTCGGCTATAAACACCAAAATCCGGCTATAAACGCCAAAACAAAAATTTTTCGGCTATAAACGCCAAAATCGGCTTTCATACCAATAAAACAAAACTTTATTTTCAAAAAAAAAAAAAAACTCGGCTATAAACGCCAAAACTCGGCTATAAACGCCAAAATCCGGCTATAAACGCCAAAGTCCGGTTATAAATGCCAAAACAAAAAATTTTTCGGCTATAAACGCCAAAATCGGCTTTCACGCCATCTCAAAATCGGCTCTCATGCCACAAACAAAATTTTTTGGCTTCTATGCCATTCCAAAATTCGGCTTCTATGCCATTCTAAAATTCGGCTTTCACGCCATCCAAAAATTTTGGTTCCCATGCCGTAAAACAAAATTTTGGCTCTTATGCCATAAAATTAGGCTTTCACGCCATCCAAAATTTGGTTTTCAAACCATAAAAAAAAAAACCAGGCTTTTCGCCCCAAAATTGGCTTTCATGCCCAAAACGACTCTTTGACAAAAGATTTTCACAAAACGACAATCTTTTGATCAAATTTTTAAACAAACATTCCCATCAAACTTTTGCTCAAAATTGTTTTCATCAAAAAATGATTTAAGTGAAAGGAAGGGGATACAAAATATAGTACCAAAATTGTTTATACATGGAGGTACCAAAAAAAAGAAGAAGAAAAGAGTTTGTTACAACTCAAGAGCTCAATCCGACATGATCTTCAACCAAAGGTTCAACTCCTCAAGTAGACCCATGGACTTAACTTCGAAAGTTTTTAGGCCACGCTTCTTCAAAATATCCCCATAAAACGCGGCCGAATGCCGTGACCCATCTGCAGCACGAGGAAGTTCTTCCCAGAGGACCTGCCACTGCTCATGCTCCTGAGTCTTCCTCCGGACATTACCTTCAACTTCCTTAACCTGGCGAATGAGCGTTCCCTCCTTGTCACGAGCCTCCACAATGGCGGTCCATTTGGCAGCAGCCTCTTCCTCTGAAAGATCAAGACGCTGCCTAACCTCGACGACCTCCTTATCAAGGCGGTCCAAGTCTTGCTTCAGCCCCATGATGGATAACTTGGTAACGTTCTTCTCCCGAACGATCTGCCTCCGAGTCTTCGTGACCTCAGTCAGCTCAGCTTTGACTTTGCTGGAAGGTTTTATGAACATCTCATCAAAGAAGTCACCATCTGGGAAACTCTTGGTCTCAGTCCATTTGTTCCCCAAGGCGATGATTTCTTCAACAAAATCCTTGGCGCTTGCGATGTCCAGTCCGACTTCTTTGCTATCAGCGAGGATGTCCTGCACATGCTTGATCATGCCAAAACCAGCTTCCAAATGACCTGAAGAAAGAGTCTCAACCCATGAGCTCAAGACAGTCTTCAACACCTTCCTTGCATACTGAAGGTGCGGTGCAGATGAGGATTCGCCATGCTCTAGTGCCCGACTGCCCACGTCATGCTCCATTGGAAGAGTAATCAATAAACTCTTTCCAACGGAAGAAGCTGACTCGTTGAAAGAAGGAGAAGCCCCTACTTCTACATCAGCCGCAGGTATCCCCTGTTCTGGCTCTAAGGAAGGCGGAGGAATCTCTCCTGCTGCTTCACAATTTGCCAAGGAAAAGACAAAAAGGTATGAATATAATCTTGTCAAAAATATATCAAGATTATTATTGCAAATATACCTGCTTCGACGACCGGCGGAGTACTCACTGCCTCTTTGAGCTCATCCATCCGAAGCATCATCAAAAGTTGTGTCCATGGATGGCTCGAAATCGTCGGAATCCTCTGGCAAGTCAGCTACATGTTAGCAAATGGCAGCAAAAGAAGGAAAAAAAAAAAAAGAAGCAAAAGCCAAAGCAAATCATACCAGGTGAAGGTTCAGGAACTACTCCAGAGTCCCTGGGCTCTTCCTCAGATGCCACGACTGGATCCGTCATTGCCTCATCGGCCGGAACCTCAGGCATCACCAGGTCATCATCCTCTGCTAAACAAAGAAGCAGCGGATCAAAACAAAATCTTTCAAAAAAAAAAAAAGGGAAGGAAGAAACAAAAGGAAAGAAAGGGGATCATACCAGTTATCTCCTCTTCTTTGCTTCTCTTCTCCGGAGGCTCATCAGCATCCTCAGACACCTCCTCAGCAATAGTGAGAGGAACTTCAAGATCAGAAGGACTATCGTGCCGTCTCATGTTACGGCGTTGTCCTTTCCTCCTCTTGCCTCGGCGAGTCAATCTGCTCGACGATCCTGCCCCACTATCAACATTAGGCCTCTCACAAGAGTCCTCATTGGATGGTCTACTCTTCTCAGTAGACTCCATGGAAGCCTTCGTATGCTCTGCCTGTATCATAGCATCGATCTCGGCCTCCTCCTCCTCCAGCTGTCTCAAGACCTCACTAGGAATCCCTTGTGCAGCTCCTGATCTGATGATGTCCTGCCCGTTGAGAAAGCCTATCTTGTGCTTCTCTGCAGAGAGGAAGGCCAAAACTTCCTCCCGACGGACACCATCTGATTTGCCAAGACCCTTCCCAGGAGATTGCTTAATATCGAGTTCTTTCTTGGAAAGCCCCCGGTGCACTGAAAAGCTCTCCATGAACCACTTTGTGAAGCCAGCAGTCCGGAAGGTGGGCAGCTCAGGATAGGAAATCATGGCGGTAGTGTCTTCGGCGCTATAAAAAGACCATGCATTTCTCCCATCCTGCAGACCTCCAAAACGCTTCACCATGCTCGAAGGCGCTCCAACAACGCCTTGAGAGAAGCCAAGCTGCAATGCAAAACGCGAAGGGACATACGGTTGGATGTCGACGAAAAGATGTCTGCGGTACACCATCGTACCAACCCGTATGTTGAAAAGCCACCTCTTCTCCGCGTCCGTCAAAGCATAATGTCTTCCTGACCCTGCCCTGGTCGAATCACGGGAGACACCAAAGTCAAAAGCCTTCTTCCGCAAGCTCGGAGAAAGCTTCACCAAAGACTGCCCAATCTCGACGTCCCTAAATCGTCGGATCCTTAAACGGGCAGATAAAAGTGATTCGTGACGGCTGTCCCTCTAGCCAAGCGAATCATAAAGGGATCTTCGTCCTGTGCAACTCCCAAACGATGGAAGCTAGGACAGTGGTATACATACCACGAATAGAAGATGTGGGCAGAAAATACCCTGTTCATGGGAAGCCCAAGCCGAACCAGGAAAGCAGCAGCCTGCAGTTCAGCACACAAATAGGAATAAAGAGCAGGTACCAAAGCCAGCCGCTCTCCAAACGCCATCTGACAAGCCGAAAAAATACAGTGCGGCCTGATGTGCGTTCCATCTCCTCCAGCAAAAACAGCCTCACCCAGCCAATAAGTGAGGAAAACAGTGAGATCTCTCCGCAACGCAATGTCAGGACAAATGGCATCCGTGCTTGCGAAGAACTTCTTCAATTCTTCTCGCATAGCAGCGATCTTCTTCAAATTTGATGTTTTAGCCCTAACATCCTGGGCCATGCCATCAGAAGAATCCCCGCTGTCAAAAAAGTTGGAGCTGCAAATTCTCCAACTGCTGCATCTAACTTTCGAGCCCTCCTTCTCCTTCAAAAAATCATAGAAGGCGACAAGCTGAAAGTACACAAGCCTAAACTCCTCAGATTGCTCCTCAAGGACGCTGTCAATAGGCATAAACTCCTCATAGAGTTTGCCGAGGATAGGCAACCCGGTGATGGCGCTCAGCTCCTTCAAAGAAAAACCAATCTCACCATTCGTCACAATGAAGGTGTTGGTTTGTGGAAGGAATGACTCCAGCATGGCCATGAAAGCCTCATCGGAGAAAACGACGGTTTGCCGAAAAGCGCGAACTGCGTCAAAAATCTCGGCCTCCCGAAGAACGGCCTCACCAATCCTCAGGGTGTGATCAGTCCATGACTCCCAGCTCGAGTCAGCACTAAAGCGGCCACGAAGTTGAAAAGGCTTCACCCAATTCTGCCGTCACCCCGAAAAACGCCAAGGCCCACCGGTCTCAAATCGACCGATGGATGATCAGAACCTTGGTAGCCACTGGCTGGCATCAACACGTCCATACGGACAGGTGGCTTCTTCGCAAAATTGGAAGGTCCGCCAACAAAAACCCCGGTCTTGATCACACTGGTCCTCTTTACCCAGCTCGGAGGATCTTCCCTTTTAGGGCACGTGGGAGAAAGGCTCAGGATCGAGATAGTCCGATCAAAAGACGACCGGGTAGAAATAGTTCTCTCCTCACCATCTGCTGTGTAAGAGAACTGAAAACATCTCCTTTCGTATGTCAAGTTGTCGGGGACTGCATCACTGAAGAAAAAGGTAGGCTTGAGCACAACGCTCTGATCATCTGTAACCCAGGGACGACTTCTTACCATGATCTTATAGAACTCCTCATCCTTGAGAGCGATCAATCGCTGTCTCATCTCATCACGATTGAGGGAATCGCATTGTTCCAAGTTTTCCTCCACAAACTGGATCTTCTCCCAAGCCTGCTGAACGGCCGCATTGGAAGATCTAGCAGACCGCCGAGGTGCGTCAGTAACAGGACCTTTACCTTTGTTCGTTCTAGAAAAACTACCTGCAAAAGATGGAAGAGAAAAGATCAATCAACATCAAAATGACAGAATTGTGCTACAAAATTTTGACATGGTTCCGGGGCAATTCCAAGGAAAAGGAAAATACTCCAAAAAAAGACAGGAAGCCTGAAGATGAGCTCAACATCGCTGTGAGCTCATAGTCAGTGGAGAATTCTCAAAGAAGGCTCGAACTCAACATCGCTGCGAGAACAAGCCAATCTCATCAAATTTCCGCAAAATCTGGAAAAGAGCTCAACATTGCTGCGAGCTTCAGAATCCAAAAATTGCAAACTTCCTCAAAATCCAGCAAGACCGAGAAACAGCTCAACATCGCTGCGAGCTCAAAATCACAATACTTGCAAAAGATTTTCAGGTATGCATCATCATACTTCCAAATCTATTTACCAAAACTCATGCATAAAAAAATCTATTAAATGCTAGGAAAACCTTGACCAAAGTTTGACCAATTCCAACCCAATTTGGTCAAAACCAATCAAACTTTGTCCAAGTCAAAAATCATGTTGGCTTGACCTAGAGACTCTAGCCTTCTATCTTGATGCATCAAAAAGAAAAAAAGAGAGAAAGAAAATGCATACATATTGAAATTGCATAGCCTCATTATCACAGTGAGCAAACAAGGAAAAAGAAAAAGAAAGAGAGAAAACAAAATCTCAGCAGAAAAAAAAAAAAATTTGGCCCACTGCCACGTGGCAGTACGATCAGGTCCGTACGGACCTGTCCGTATAGCCAGAAAAAAAAATAGCAAAAAAAAAGAAAAGAAAAGAAAGACGTTGAAAAAAAAAAAAGAAATCAGCGTGGGAAAAAAAAAACAGAAAAAAAGAGAGAGTACACGGTTTTTTTTTTTAAAAAAAAAAGAAAACCGTGGAAAGAGAAAAAAAGAAGCACGAAAAAAAAAAAGAAAGGAGAAAAACGTGCTTGAAAAAAAAATGAGAAAAGAAAAGAAGAAAAACAAAAGAAAAGAAAAAGAAGAAAAAAAAATGAAGAAGCTACTTCTACAATGGCGATTCTTGAGGCGGAAGAAAACTTACTTGAAGCCATTGATGGAGAAGAAGAAGAAAAGCTTGGAGATCCTTGAAGGAGAGGAAAGCACTTCTTGTCTTGGGGAGCACTCTTGAAGATTTCTTGCAAAAAGAAAGTAATGGAGCAAAAGCACCAACCCTCTTTGCTTTTATAGAAGAGAGCAAGCCAAAAGAGGAAACAAGGAGAAAGAAAGGAGGTAAGTGCTAAAATTTAGCTACTTTCCCAAAGAGACAGATATTTTGAGAGAATCTTTCCACAAAAAGAAAACTTGAGAAATTCTCTCAAAGTAAAGATATTTTTAGATATTCTCTACACAAAAGAGATATTTTTAGATATTCTTTACAAATATGACACCATATGAGATCTAGGCCATCTCCAAAGCCTAAGGCCATATGAGCCAGGATTGACCACCTAGGCACTAAAAGTGGCTTTTAGTCAAAATATTCCTCTTACCAAGAGCAAAAAAAAGGAAAGGAGCAAAAAAACAAAGTCTCATGCCTCTTTTGAGTTGATGGGACCATTCAAAAAAAAAAAAAAAGAGAAAAGAAAGTCTCATGAGTTTCCAAAAACCAAACCATCCAACCTCATGAACCAAATTGAGCCAAAATCTTGAAATTGACATTTCACAAAACCAAATTCCGTTCCCCTAGCTAGCCACATACAGCTTGTTAGGTCACAAAACCAAAACCAAAATCAAAATCCAAAACCAACAAACCAAATCTGACCCCCCAACCTGCCACATACAGCTTGTTGGGTCACAAGGTCAAAATCAAACCTCAAACCCCTAACCTGCCACATACAGCTTGTGAGGACACAAGGTTAAAAACCAAAATCCAAAACCCAAAATCCAAACACCCCATGTCATTTTCAAAACTTTGCCTTGAGATGGTACGTGATCCCTCTCACTACCATAAAATTCCCCTGGAAACTCAGAAGGCTATTCAAAAAAAAAAAAAAAAAAAAATTGCTCAAGACTCTTGGTCAAGTTGGAATCTTTCCTCCAAGTTTCTCTTCGAGGCACATCGACTCCAAAAAGCTACTCGTCGCTGTACCTCGGGGGGGCATTTGTTGACACCAAAAAAAGTCAATATGTCTCATCAACATCGAGAAGCCTCCTGAAGCTGCATCCTGCTAAAAATAGGCAAGGCTACTTCAAGCATCAGATTTTGTCAGAATCAGACAGAAACTGAGAGATCCTTCAAGACAGCTAAAAGAGGGGTACACCTGAGGTTTCGGGTCATTCCGACATCGTTTGGCCCAACTTCACTGCTCCGATTGCTAAACAAGCGCACCCGGCGGCGACAATATCAAAGACACCAAAACTTTGATCAGAGCCTACGGATGACTCCAGAATGTCTCCAAAGGGCTCCATGCCAAATTTCAAGTCAAACCGATAACGTTTGACCTTCCATCAATGCTCGAGCAGCAAAATCAAGCCTCCCGGCGGCAGAAACCACCAAAGCCATCACTCATCAAACAAAATACATGAGTGGCTTCAACATGCTTCTAAAAGGCTACACGTCGAATTTCAGGTCATTCCGACAACATTTGACCAGGTTTCGATGCTCCGAGAGAAAATCAAGCCTACCGGCGGCGGAGCAACCCGGGACCATGACGTCCAAAACGGAGCACATGGAACGTCTCAAAATGACTCTAATAGGCTCCCCGTCAAATTTCAGGTCAATCGGACATCGTTTGACCACATATCAAAGCTCGGCATTTTCCCCGCAGCAAAATCAAGTGAAGCATCGATGGGACCCCAAACGGCTTCAAAACTCAAATAAAATCCCGTGGTTGGTCCTATCCACTGCTCAAGAAGCTTCACCTCAATTTTCAGGTCATTCCGACATCGTTTGACCTTGTTTCGACGCTTGACGGAAAATCGGCTACAAAGTCTTCAGCTTTCCCAAAAAATGGGAAACTTTGTGCTCCGATTTCGTACGGGTTCTCGTCAAGTTTTCTCCAAGAAAATGAAGTCAATAATTGAGGAAAAAAGTCAAGAAAAATACAGAAGAAAAAAGGGACGAAAAAGACAAAAAAACGGCCGAAAACGACACTCGACGACCAAACAGGCCAAAGCCCTATGGTCGCCGGCGACCTTGGCCCAAGGTCGCCGGCGACCCTGGCCCAAGAGCGCCGGGCGACCTTGGCCCAGGGTCGCCGGCGACCCTGGGTGCATGGTCGCCCGGCGATCTTGGAAATCCGGGTCGCCGGATTTTGCACCAAAGTGTCCGTTTTCGATGGTTTTCGCGTTTCGGGTGTTCCGGCCTCTGTGATTTTCGGAAAATGCAATGTTTGATGCTTGAAAACGACTGATCTTCATCGACATCTCGGATCCGCCGTCAAAAGAATGAAATCATTACCGATCGCCTCAAGATCACCAACCGGCTGACCAAGAAAGTGCACTTTCTGTCCGACCGATCGTGAAATCGACAAGACAGACGTCACCGGCCCGCCAACATCAATCAATGTCTGGAATTGCATCGCAATCCGACATCAAATAATGCGTGGATCCACCCGTGATGATCGCAACAAGAATCTCAAAAGGTGCGGCACGGCCCGTGACTCTTCACATGCCTTGGCGACTACTTAATGTCGTTAATTGACCCATTAATGCGGTCATTAACTCATTATTTTGGACGGCCCAATCAGAACCAAGCATTTGGGAGTTACAAATCCAAGCAATCATGGCATTAAACCCATGAAACTCCCATCATCAAGAAGCATAAAGGTGATTAAATGCCCACTACCTTCTTCGGCCAATCACAAGCCTTGAAAAAGGAGTTACAAAATCGATTTGTAACTCCTCATCAATTCTTTCATCATGGCCATCAATGCCAATAGACACCTAATGGCTATCAAAAGCCTATAAAAGGAGGTCCATTCCAAGAAGAAAGCATGATGAAAAGAGATCCCAAGTGCAAGCTCTGAAAAACCGGAAAATCCAAGAGAGAGACGAAGTCCTGCTACTTTGTTCCCGGAAGCACCACAAGGTGATCAACGTCCCTTGGGGGGCCACCCCCCCAAGGTCACCTCCTTCTCCAACATGGCCTAAACGTGGCTTTTCAGCCCGTTTACTCGGTTTTTCATTGGATATGGGACCTTCTCTTGGTCCTTGTCCTTTAAAAAACTGGTTAGGAGCCAAGCCAAAGAATCAAAGCATCACATGTTCTCATTTGAAGGACGATGGCGAAGCCCATACATGACTTGCGACTGTTGATCTCAACGTGTCCCCGCAATCTCCTGAGAAGTTAGATCCCTTTTCTTCCATTTCTATTGTAGTTTGTATTTCTTAAAGAGATAAAAAGAAATCACAATTCTTGTCTTTCATATTTGATGAGTTTTGTAAAATCGCCTTTCACGGCAAACAAACAAAACGCCTCTTACGGCATTCTAAAAACTTGTCTCTTTTCTTAATATTAATGCAATTTGAAAAGTTAGAAAAAAGGATTGATTTCCTTTCCACTTGTGAAGGTGAATCTCCGGATTATCACCATTCAAAATTCCAAGTAGAAAGTAAATCTGGCATACCGGTACAAAAATGTTGATGCCCGTGATCTTCCGTCCTCCGCCGAGACCCAGGTCAGCCCCCGGGGTGCGGAGGGAGAGGACGGAAGATTCCCCTTTTTTTTTTGGGTCCATCATAGAGATTCTGATCTCAGTTTGTAGAGAAGTTCTACATCAACGAAAGTTATCAACTTCTCCATTAGAGCGCAACCGAGCTCCTACGGTAAAATCTGCGTCCTTGTATGTTGTGGATTTTAATGGATGCTTGTTCGTTACTGTTCTATCTTTTAGATAGTTTTACTTACTGTATGTGATCATGAGATTGAGGGTTATGCATCCTGGATTGGGTTTTTTTCCTTATAGATACTTGATCCCTGAGTCAAGTGGGTCAAAAGTCTTGAATATCTATCCACGAGGCCCACCTACTTCCAACAGGCCTCATCCGCGAGGAACAGCATCTTGAATGGTTGGCCAACATCGTCCCCGTGACAAAGAAAAATGGGCAAATAAGGGTCTGTATCGACTACAGAGACCTGAATAATGCATGTCCTAAAGATGAATTCCCGCTCCCCATACCAGAGGTGATGATTGACAACACCTATGGGTTCGAGCGAATGACATTCATGGATGGATTCTCTGGCTACAATCAGATAAAGATGCATCCTGAAGATGAAAGGCATACATCATTTCGGACACCATTTGGCGTGTATTGCTACACTGTCATGCCATTTGGTCTGAAAAATGCAGGTGCAACATATCAGAGGGCTATGATGAAAATATTCCAAGATAATCAGCACAAGACGGTCAAATGCTATGTTGATGACCTCGCCATCAAAAGCAGAAGAAAAGAAGACCATCTCGACGATCTTCGAGAAGTCTTCCTCCGACTTCACAAACACAAATTGCGGATGAATCCACTAAAGTGATTCTTCGGTGTCTCATCGGGTAAGTTTCTCGGATTCATAGTACGGAAAGTTGGAATAGAACTTGACCCTATCAAAGTCAAGGCTATCCTGGAAATGCCATCTCCCAGAACCCTAAGAGAATTAAAAGGGCTTCAAGGAAGGTTGGCCTACATTCGACGGTTTATCTCCAATCTATCAGGGAAATGTCGTCCATTCTCTCGCCTGATGAAGAAAGGCGTCGACTTTGTCTGGGATGCTGAATGTCAAAATGCATTTCAAGACATCAAAGCATACCTCACCAAACCTCTAGTGCTGGCTGCCCCCACAACTAGAAAACCATTTATCTTGTACACAAGAGCTCTCGACCACTCTTTGGGTGCTCTGCTCGCACAAGAAAACGACGACGGAAAAGAAGCTGCTCTATATTACCTTAGCCGCATGATGGTAGGTGCAGAGCATCGCTACTCCCCAGTCGAAAAAGAATGCCTTGCAGTAATGTTCGCTGTACAAAAGCAGCATCACTATCTGCTGTCGAATACAGTCTACCTGATTTCGAGGATCAACCTCCTAAAGGTCCTTGTCACAAAAGCAGGTTCTCTCAATGCCCGACTGGCAAAATGGTCTATTCTTCTATCACAGTTTGATATTAGGTATGTGCCACAAAAAGTAATCAAAGGACAAGCTCTAGCAGACTTCCTTGCAAAGCATCCATTGCCTAAAGATTCTCCACTCAGGGATGATCTCCCAGACGAATTTGTCTACAATGTGGAAACTTCCTTATCAAATGCTTCCTGGGACATGTACTTTGACGGTGCAACCAGGACAAATGAAAAAGGAAAACAAATATCGGGAATCGGCATCCTCTTTGTCAGTCCCGACAAATACATGATCCCACACGCCTTCTCGCTACTGGAACCATGTTCAAACAATGCAGCTGAGTACCAAGCCCTGATTGTAGGATTGGAACTCGCCCTCGAATCTGGCATCACCAGGCTAGAAGCTTTTGGAGACTCTCAACTGATCGTCAACCAGATGAATCAGAAATATGAAGTCAGGAAGCCTGATTTGCTCCCTTACTACAATAAGGCGAAGTCGCTTCGACAAAAATTCAACATCTGTCACATCACCCACATCCTCAGAGGTGAAAACATCCGTGCAGATGCCCTGGCTGGACTTGCCGCATCCATGGCAATCCAAGAAGGGGAAAAAATGCAAGTCACAGTGTGTCAAAGAAGGATTCTCCCTCCTCTCAACACACACCAAGCAGTTGCTGAAACCTCCGATTGGCGACTGGAGAGATCCGTTCATTGATTACATCATGTTCGGAATCCTACCTAAAGATCCAAAAGAGCGGGTAAGTATCCAAAGACAAGCCCCAAACTTTCATTTGGATATACCTTCAAAAGCACTTTACAGAAAATCCTTCAACGGAGTACTCCTACGCTGCTTGTCACAATAAGAGGCTGAGGAAACTCTCAAAAAAGTACATGCTGGTCTTTGTGGAGCCCATCAGGCTGGCCCAAAGCTTTACAACCAGATAAAAAGGCTAGGTTATCATTGGCCTACCATGGTAGCTGATGCAATGCAATTTGCCAAGCGCTGCAAAAAATGCCAGATTCATGGAGATTATGTCCACATGCCTCCAGAATGGCTACATCCAACAGCAATCTCATGGCCTTTCGAAGCCTGGGGTAAGGACATCATAGGTCCTATTTCTCCCCCATCAAGCAAAGGTCATCGCTTCATCGTCGCCGCTACGGATTATTTCTCCAAGTGGTCAGAAGCATTTGCGCTCATCGAAATGAAGACTTCATCAGTCCTTCAGTTCTTGCGCACCAACATTATTTGTCGCTTCGGCATACCTAAAAGATTCGTCCATGATAACAGACCACAATTCCGGGATCAAAGATTCTACAAGTTCTGCGACATGTACAAAATCCAAAGTTGTCCTTCGACTCCATATAATCCAGCAGTGAACGGACTAGCAGAAGCCTTCAACAAGACACTTTGCAAAATTCTCAAGAAAATGGTCTCTAGTCACAAAAGAGACTGGGGTGACAAACTACTAGAAGCTTTGTGGGCCTATCGAACCACCGTTCGAGGACCAACTCATAGTACACCATTCTCCTTGGTCTATGGATGCAAAGTTGTTGTCCCTTTGGAAGTACAAATTCTTCCTTAAGGGTATCTCTGCAAAATGACATGACGCAAGAAAACAATGTCAAATTGAGACTCCAAGAGCTGGATAATCTCGATGAAAGACGACTTGAAGCTCTACAAAGCATTGAGTTGTACCAAGCACGCATGGCAGGATCTTTCGACAAGAAGGTCAGGCAATGAGCCTACAAAAAGGGTGACTTGGTTCTTGCAGTAAAAAGACCTATAGTCTTTACCCACAAATCCAAAGGCAAATTTGAACCAAAATGGGAGGGACCCTTAGTCATCGACAAAGTCTTCTCCAATGGCACATACGCTCTTCTAAACATGGAAGGGGACAGATGTATGCTGCCCATCAACGGTAAGTTCTTGAAGCGGTACTACCCTTCAAGACTTCCTCAAACGGGTCAGAGCGATATCTACACGGCCAAAGCCTATTTCCAAGGTACTTGCTCGTCAAACCCACCCCTTTTGAAATTTTCATCTTTATGTTGAAGTTTCCAAAAAAAGAATCTTTCAAAACAATGCTTACTTTCATCGTTTCATTGTTCAAAAAAAAAAATCAAAATCCAAAAATCCAAGTTTAGGAGCCTCTTCCCAGACTTGACCAAAATTTCGATCCTTGAACCCAAAATTCATGGTTTGAAACAAAAATCAGGACTTAGGAATTTTCACCCTAGACCGCCTCAGCTTTTACAACCAAAATGGTTTTAAGTCAAAATTTCTGACCTTCGTGTCTTTAAACAAAAAAAATAAAAAAAAGGGTTTTTAGAAACCGTGGGGAAGCGACACTCAGTCGATACTCGTAAAACCCAAAAATCGGAAGGATACGAACCCCATTCGATACTTCTAAAACCCAAAAATCGCAAGGAAGCGAACCCCATTCGATACTTGCAAAATTTCAAAAATCGTGGAGAAGCAACATACCGGTTGATATCCACAACCCAAATTTCAAAAATCGTGGAGAAGCAACATACCCGTTGATATCCACAACCCAAATTTCAAAAATCGTGGAGAAGCAACATACCAGTTGATATCCACAACCCAAATTTCAAAAATCGTGGAGACGCAATATTCCAGCTGCTATCCACAACCCAAATTTCAAATGGTTCGAGAAAACCTCAAATTTCAAAAATCACGGGGAAATGACACCAAGTCAGTACCCGCAAAACCAAAATTTTTGGGAAAAGCAGGGAAGCGACGCTTAGTCGATACTTGCACCCCAATTCGCGAGGAAGCGACATTCCATTGATACTCGCAAAACCCAGCCCGCGAGGAAGTAACATTCCATCAATACTCGCAAAACCGAATGAGCAAGGAAGCGACATTCCATCGATACTTGCAAGACCATTCAGCGGGGAGGCGACATTTAGTCGATACCTGCATTTTGAAAACCAAAAGCCGGCTATAAACGCCAAAATCTAGCTAAATGCCAAAATTCGGCTATAAATGCCAAAACAAACAAAAAAAAATTTCGGCTATAAATGCCAAAATCGGCTTTCACGCCAATAAAACAAAACTTGGTTTTAAAAAAAACTCGGCTATAAACGCCAAAAATCGGGTATAAACGCCAAAATCGGCTTTCATGCCATACAAAAACTTTGGCTCTCATGCCACAAACAAAACAAAATTCGGCTCCTATGCCATTCCAAAAAAATCGGCTTTCACGCCATCCAAAAAACTTTGGCTCTCATGCCACAAACAAAAAGCTTTGGCTCGTATGCCACAAACAAAAAAAACCTTGGCTCTCATGCCACAAACAAAATTTGGCTTCCATGCCACAAAACAAAATTCGGCTTCTATGCCATTCCAAAATTCGGCTTTCACGCCATCCAAAAACTTTGGCTCTCATGCCAAAAACAAATTTGGCTCCCATGCCACAGACAAAATTAGGCTTTCATGCCATTCAAAATTTCGGTTTTCAAACCATAAAAAACCGGGCTTTTCGCCACAAAATTGGCTTTCATGCCCAAAACAATCATTTGACAAAAGATTTTCACAAAATGACAACCTTTTGATCAAATTCTTAAATAAACATTCCCATCAACTTTTGCTCAAAATTGTTTTCATCAATGATTTAAGTGAAAGGAAGGGGATACAAAAAATATAGTACCAAAACTGTTTATACATGGAGGTACCAAAAAAAAGAAGAAGGAAAAAGAATTTGTTACAACTCAGGAGCTTAATCCGACATGGTCTTCAACCAAAGGTTCAACTCCTCAAGCAGACCCTTGGCTTAACTTCCAAAGTTTTTAGGCCACGCTTCTTCTAAATGTCCCCATAAAACGTGGCCGAATGCCATGACCCATCTGCAGCACGAGGAAGTTATTCCCAGAGGACCTGCCACTGCTCATGCTCCTGACTTTTCCTCCGGACATTACCTTCGGCTTCCTCAACCGGACGAATGAGAGTCCCCTCCTTGTCACGAGCCTCCACAATGGCGGTCCATTTGGCAGCAGCTTCTTCCTCCAAAAGCTCAAGACGCTGCCTAGCCTCGCCAATCCTCAGGGTGTGATCAGTCCAGGACTCCCAGCTCGAGTCAGCACTGAAACGGCCACGAAGTCGAAAAGGCTTCACCCAATTGCTGCGTCACCCTGAAAAACGTCAAGGCCCACCGGTCTCAAATCAACTGATGGATGATCAGAACCTTGGTAGCCACTGGCTGGCATCAACTTGTCCATACGTACAGGTGGCTTCTCTGTAAAATCGGAAGGTCCGCCAACAAAAATCCCGGTCTCAATCACATTGGTCCTCTTCACCCAGCTCGGAGGATCTTCCCTCTTAGGGCACGTGGGAGAAAGGCTCAGGATCGAGATGGTCCGATCGAAAGACGACTGGGTAGAAATAGTTCTCTCCTCACCATCTGCTATGTAAGAGAACTGAAAACATCTCCTTTGGTATGTCAAGTCGTCAGGGACTGCATCACTAAAGAAGAAGGTAGGCTTGAGCACAACGCTCTGATCGTCTGTAACCCAAGGACGGCTGCTTACCATGATCTTATAGAATTCCTCATCTTTGAGAGCGATCATTCGCTGTCTCATCTCATCACGATCGAGGGAATCACACTCTTCCAAGTTCTTCTCAACAAACTGGACCTTCTCCCAAGCCTGCTGAACGGCCGCATTAGAAGATCTAGCAGACCGACGAGGTGCGTTAGTAACAGGACCTTTACCCTTGTTCGTTCTAGAAGAACTACCTGCAAAAGATGGAAGAGAAAAGATCGATCAACATCAAAATGAAAGAATTCTGCTACAAAAAATTCTAGCAAAATTTTGACATGGTTCCGGGGCAATTCCAACGAAAAGGAAAATACTCCGAAAAAGACAGGAAGCCTGAAGATGAGCTCAACATAGCTGCAAGCTCATAGTCAGTTGAGAATTCTCAAAGAATGTTCGAACTCAACATCGCTGCGAGAACAAGCCAATCTCATCAAAACTTCCGCAAAATCTGGAAAAGAGCTCAACATTGCTGCGAGCTTCAGAATCCAAAAATTGCAAACTTTCTCAAAATCCAGCAAGACCGAGAAAGAGCTCAACATCGCTGCGAGCTCAAAATCCCGATACTTACAAAAGATTTTCAGGTATGCATCATCATGCTTCCAAATCCATTTACAAAATCATGCATCAAAAAAATATCATCATGCATTAGATGCTAGGAAAACCTTGACCAAAGTTTGACCAATTCCAACCCAATTTGGTCAAAACCAATCAAACTTTGTCCAAGTCAAAAATCATATTGGCTTGACCTAGAGACTCTAGCCTTCTATCTTGATGCATCAAAAAAAAAAAAAAACAGCATACATATTGAAATTGCATAGCCTCATTATCATGGTGAGCAAACAAGGAAAAAAAAAAGATCACTGACAAAAAAAAAAAAAAGTCAGCATGTGGAAAAAAAATATACAAGGTGAAAAAAAAAAAAGAAAACCGTGAAAAGAAGAAAAAAAAAAGAAAAGAAGAAGAAGAAGAAGAAGCACGAAAAAAAAAAAAAAGGAAAATGTGCATGAAGGAAAAAAAAAGAAAAGAAAAGAAAAAGAAGAAGAAAAAAAAATGAAGAAGCTATTTTCTACAATGGATATTCTTGTGGAGGAAGAAAACTTACTTGAAGCCATTGATGGAGAAGAAGAAAAAAAGCTTGGAGCTCCTTGAAGAAGAAAAAGCACTTCTAATCTTGGAGAGCACTCTTGAAGATTTCTTGCAAAAAGAAAGCAATGGAGCAAAAGAAACAACCTTCTTGCTTTTATAGAAGAGAGCAAGCCAAAAGAGGAAACAAGGAGAAAGAAAAGAGGTAAGTACTAAAATTTAGCTACTTTCCCAAAAAGAGAGATATTTTGAGAAAATCTTTCCACAAAAAGGAAACTTGAGAAATTCTCTCCAAGTAAGGATATTTTTAAATATTCTCTACACCAAAGAGATATTTTTAGATATTCTCTACAAATATGACACCATGTGAGATCTAGGCCATCTTCAAAGCCTTAGATCCCATGGGTTAGCCCATATGAGCCAGGTTTGACCACCTAGGCACTAAAAGTGGCTTTTAGTCAAAACATTCCTATTACCAAGAGCAAAAAAAAAAAGGGAAAAAGAGCAAAAAAAAAAAAAGTCCCATGCCTCTTTTGAGTTGATGGGACCATTCAAAAAAAAAAAAAAGAAAAACAAAAGAGAAAAGAAAGTCTCATGAGTTTCCAAAAATCAAACCATCCAACCTCATGAACCAAATTGAGCCAAAAATCTTGAAATTGACATTTCACAAAATCAAATTCCGGTCCCCTAGCTCGCCACATACAGCTTGTTAGGTCACAAAACCAAAACCAAAATCAAATCCAAACCAAACAAAATATGACCCCCCAACCTGCCACATACAGCTTGTTGGGTCACAAGGGCAAAATCAAAATCAAACCCCGACCCCCTAACCTGCCACATACAGCTTGTTAGGTCACGAGGTCAAAATCCAAAATCCAAAACCCAAAATCCAAATACCCCATGTCATTTTCAAAACTTTGCCTTGAGATGGTATGTGATCCCTCTCACTACCATAAAATTTTCCCGGAAACTCAGAAGGCTATTCGAAAAAAAAATGCTCAAGACTCTTGGTTAAGTTGGAATCTCTCCTCCAAGTTTCTCTTCGAGGCACATCGACTCCAAAAAGCTACTCGTCACTGTACTTCGAGGGGGCATCTGTTAACACCAAAAAAGTCAATATGTCTCCTCAACATAAGAAGCCTCGTGAAGCTGCATCCTGCTAAAAATAGGCAAGCCTACTTCAAGCATCAGATTTTGTCAAAATCAGATAGAAACTGAAGGATCCTTTAAGGCAGCCAAAAGAGGGGTACACCTGAGGTTTCGGGCCATTCCGACATCGTTTGGCCCCATTTCACTGCTTCGACAGCTAAACAAACGCTCCCGGTGGCGACATCATCAAAGACACCAAAACTTTGATCAGAGCCTATGGATGACTCCAGAATGTCTCCAAAGGGCTCCATGCCAAATTTCAAGTCAAATCGACAACGTTTGACCCTCCATCAATGCTCGAATGACAAAATCAAGCCTCCCGGCGGCGGGAACCACAGAAGTCGTCACTCATGAAACAAAGTACATGAGTGGCTTCAACATGCTTCTAAAAGGCTACACGTCGAATTTCAAGTCATTCCGACAACGTTTGACCAGGTTTCGATGCTCCGAGAGAAAATCAAGCCTACCGGCGGCAGAGCATCCCGAGACCATGACATCCAAAACGGAGCCCATGGAACGTCTCAAAATAGCTCCAATAGGCTCCCCGTCAAATTTCAGGTCAATCGGACATCGTTTGACCACATATCAAAGCTCGGCATTTTCCCCGCAGCAAAATCAAGTGAAGCATCGATGGGACCCCAAACGGCTTCAAAACTAAAATAAAAGCCCATGGTTGGTCCTATCCACTGCTCAAGAAGCTTCACCTCAATTTTCAGGTCATTCCGACATCGTTTGACCTAGTTTCGACTCTTGACGGAAAATCGGCTACAAAGTCTTCGGCTTTCCCGAAAAATGGGAAACTTTGTGCTCCGATTTCGTGCGGGTTCTCGTCAAGTTTTCTCCAAGAAAATGAAGTCAATAATTGAAGAAAAATGTCAAGAAAAGTACAGAAGAAAAAAGGAACGAAAAAGACGCAAAATCGGCCGAAAACGAAGCTCGGCGACCAAAGGGCAAAAAACCCTAAGGTCGCCGGCGACCCTGGGTGCATGGTCGCCCGGCGACCCTGCAAATCCGGGTCACTGGATTTTGCAACAAAACGTTCGTTTTTCAATCCTTTTCGCGTTTCGGGTGTTCCTGCCTCTGTGACTTTCTGAAAATCCAATGTTTGATCCTTGAAAACGACTGATCTTCGTCGACATCTCGGATCCGCCGTCAAAAGCATGAAATCTTCACCGATCGTCCCAAGATCGCCAACCGGCTGACCAAGAAAGAGCACTTTTTGTCCGACCGATCGTGGAATCGACAAGACAGATGTCACCGGCCCACCAACATCAACTAATGTCTGAAATTGCATCGCAATCCGACATCAAACAATGCGTGGATCCACCTGTGATGATCGCAAGAAGAATCTCAAAAGGCGCAGCGCGGCCCGCGACTCTTCACATGCCTTGGCGACCACTTAATGACGTTAATTGACCCGTTTATGACAACTAAATGCGGTCATTAACTTATTATTTTGGACGGCCCAATCAGATTCAAGCATTTGGGAGTTACAAATCCAAGCAATCATGGCATTAAACCCATGAAACTCCCATCATCATGAAGCATAAAGGTGATTAAATGCCCACTACCTTCATCGGCCAATCACAAGCCATGAAAAAGAAGTTACAAAATCAACTTGTAACTCCTCATTCATGGCCATCAATGCCAATAAACACCTCATGGCTACCAAAAGCCTATAAAAGGAGGTCCATTCCAAGAAGAATGCAATGATGAAAATAGATCCCAAGTGCAAGCTCTGAAAATCCAGAAAATCCAAGAGAGAGATGAAGTTCTGCTACTTTGCTCTCGGAAGCACCACAAGGTGATCAACGTCCCTTGGGGGGCCACCCACCCCTCCCCCCCCCCCCCCCCCCCCCTCGAAGGTCACCTCCTTCTCCAACATGGCCTAAACATGACTTTTCAGCCCGTTTACTTGGTTTTTCATTGGATATAGGACCTCCTCTTGGTCCTTGTCCTTTAAAAAACCAAGGTTAGGAGCCAAGCCAAAGAATCAAAGCATCACATGTTCTCATTTGAAGGATGATGGCGAAGTCCATACATGAATTGTGACCGTCGATCCCAACGTGTCCCCACAATCTCCTGAGAAGTTAGATCCATTTTCTTACTTTTCTATTGTAGTTTGTATTTCTTAAAGAGACAAAAAGAAATCACAATTCTTGTCTTTCACATTTGATGAGTTTTGTAAAATCGCCTTTCACGGCAAAATCGCCTTTTACGGCAAACAAACAAAAACGCCTCCTACGGCATTCTAAACAAACAAACTTGTCTCTTTTCTTAATATTAATGCAATTTGAAAAGTTAGAAAAAAGGATTGATTTCCTTTCCACTTGTGAAGGTGAATCTCCGGATCATCACCATTCCAAATTCCAAGTAGAAAGTAAATCTGGCATACCCGTACAAAAAATGTTGATGCCCGAGATTTTCCCTCCTCCGCTGAGACCCAGGTCAGCCCCCGGGGTGCGGAGGGAGAGGACGGAAGATTCCTTTCGGGTCCATCAGTGAATAGGGATCCCGTATGTCTGTATAATAAAGAAAACTTGGTACTCTTTGAATTTGGGAGACATGTCGGGTTCCTTATACACTATAGTAGCCTTAATGCTGAAATGAATCTCTATGACGTGGTTTCTCTCTCGAACGGGCTCCCAACAAATCTTTCTTCTCTACTTCGAACACATTCCCAGGTGAACGGTGCCCATTGCTCTCAGAAAGGTTCAAAAGCAATGGAATGGAAGTTCCCTTCAATCCCCTTCTATTCATAGAATTCAGGGAAATTCGGTTACCTAGCGGTCAGTTGGCGGTTAGCCGCTAAAGGATCCGGCGGTTAACCGCTGGCTGACCGTGAGGCTAACCGCGGGATTGCAGCTCTCTGGAATTGTGACCGCTTCAATTCGGTTGGCTGGCGGTTAGCCGCCGATGGGTTTGACGGTTAGCCGCTAGCTGACCGCGAGGTTACAGTTCTCTGGAAACGTGACTGTCCCTATACGGTTGGCTGGCAGTTAGCCGCCGATGGATTTGGCGGTTAGCCGCTAGCTGACCGCGAGGTTACAGCTTTCTGGAAAAGTGACCGAAACTGCTTCGGCTAGCCGCCAGTCGCTAGGCGGCTAGTCGCTGGCTGACCGCCAATCACGGGAATTCTTCACTCAGTTCAGATTCAGGTCTCCTTTTCCTCAAATCACTTCTTCCATTCTCCATTCACTTTCCTGCAGTAGCATGAGCTAAAAAGCTCCTCCCATTCCACCTTCAACACTTCTCCCATATCAAAGCTTCTACCAAGGATCCATCCAAATAACTCCATCATTTTCCACATTCAATCACCAAGAAAAGAGAACCCAGAACCACATAGGTCCATTAAAGTTTTAGGCACAAGACAAAACAAAACTATCAATCACATTACAAGACAATAAATGGGCTCAACAACCCTTTTCAAAAGCATCAAAATCATATTGAATGCAAGAAAAACCAACCATTAATGAGACAATAAATCCAACATGTTAATCATAGAAATCATTGAAAACTAAGACATCCATTAAATCCACTTGCCTCAAGGTCTCTAACAAGAAATCCAAGCTCTTCAAGCCAAAGGTCCAAGCTACAAACAAAAACCCCCAAATACAAACCCTAAAATGGGTCAAACAAGGAATAGGAAGAAGAAGGCTTCAATAAAGAGGATGGAGCTTCTCTAGAGCTAGGAAAACACAATGGTACAAGATTGAGAGGGAAAACTTACTTGGAAACTCCTCAAATGAGCAAGACTAGTTCAAAGAGGGTCTTAGAATGGAGGTATTCCTTCAAATGTTGTATCAATTGAGAGCTCTAGAAGAGAGTGTTGACACCAAAAAAGTCGCTATGTCTCCTCCACATCAAGAAGCCTCCTGAAGCTACATCCTGCTACAAAACAGGCAAGGCTACTTCAAGCATCAGATCTTTTCAGAATCAGACAGAACCTGAGAGATCCTTCAAGACAGCTAAAAGAGGGGTACACCTGAGGTTTCGGGCCATTCCGACAGCGTTTGGCCTAACTTCACTACTCCACAGCTAAACAAGCGCTCCCGGCGGCGACATCATCAAAGACACCAAAACTTTGATCAGAGCCTACGGATGACTCCAGAATGTCTCCAAAGGGCTCCATACCAAATTTCAAGCCAAACCGACAATGTTTGACCCTCTATCAATGCTCGAGCAGCAAAATCAAGCCTCCCAGTGGCGGCAACCACCGAAGCCATCACTCATCAAACAAAATACATGAGTGGCTTCAACATGCTTCCAAAAGGCTGCACGTCAAATTTCAGGTCATTCCGACAACGTTTGACCAGGTTTCGATGCTCCGAGAGAAAATCAAGCCTACCGGCGACGGAGCAACCCGGGACCATGACATCCAAAACGGAGCCCATGAAACGTCTCAAAATGACTCCAATAGGCTCCTCGTCAAATTTCAAGTCAATCGGACATCGTTTGACCACATATCAAAGCTCGGCATTTTCCCCGCAGCAAAATCAAGTGAAGCATCGATGGGACCCCAAACGGCTTCAAAACTCAAATAAAAGCCCATGGTTGGTCCTATCCACTGCTCAAGAAGCTTCACCTCAATTTTCAGGTCATTCCGACATCGTTTGACCTAGTTTCGACGCTTGACGGAAAATCGGCTACAAAGTCTTCGACTTTCCCGAAAAATAGGAAACTTTGTACTCCGATTTCGCGAGGGTTCTCGTCAAGATTTCTCCAAGAAAATCAAGTCAATAATTGAGGAAAAATATCAAGAAAAATACAGAAGAAAAAAGGAACGAAAAAGAAAAAAAATGGCCGAAAACGACGCTCGGCGACTAAACGGGCCGAAGCCCTATGGTCGCCGGCGACCCTGGAAATCCGGGTCGCCGGATTTTGCACCAAAGTGTCCGTTTTCCGATTCTTTTCGCGTTTCGGGTGTTCTGGCCTCTGTGATTTTCTGAAAATCCAATGTTTGGTGCTTCAAAACCACTGATCTTCGTCGACATCTCGGATCCGCCGTCAAAAGCATGAAATCATCACCGATCGCCTCAAGATCGCCAACCGGCTGGCCAAGAAAGTGCACTTTCTGTCCGACCGATCGTGAAATCGACAAGACAGATGTCACCGGCCCACCAACGTCAATCAATGTCTGAAATTGCATCGCAATCCGACATCAAATAATGCGTGGATCCACCCGTGATGATCGCAAGAAGAATCTCAAAAGGCGCAGCACTGCCCGCGACTCTTCACATGCCTTGGCAACCACTTAATGTCGTTAATTGACCCATTAAAGCAGTCATTAACTCATTATTTTGGACGGCCCAATCAGAACCAAGCATTTGGGAGTTACAAATCCAAGCAATCATGGCATTAAACCCATGAAACTCCCATCATCATGAAGCATAAAGGTGATTAAATGCCCACTACCTTCATCGGCCAATCACAAGCCTTGAAAAAGGAGTTACAAAATCGATTTGTAACTCCTCATCAATTCTTTCATCATGGCCATCAATGCCAATAAACACCTCATGGCTACCAAAAGCCTATAAAAGGAGGTCCATTCCAAGAAGACGACATGATGAAAAGAGATCCCAAGTACAAGCTCTGAAAAATCAGAAAATCCAAGAGAGAGACGAAGTTCTGCTACTTTGCTCCCGAAAGCACCACAAGGTGATCAACGTCCCTTGGGGGGCCACCCCCCCAAGGTCACCTCCTTCTCCAACATGGCCTAAACGCGGCTTTTCAGCCCGTTTACTTGGTTTTTCATTGGATGTAGGACCTTCTCTTGGTCCTTGTCCTTTAAAAAACTGAGGTTAGGAGCCAAGCCAAAGAATCAAAGCATCATATGTTCTCATTTGAAGGTCGATGGCGAAGCCCATACATGACTTGCGACCGTCGATCTCAACGTGTCCCCACAATCTCCTGAGAAGTTAGATCCCTTTTCTTCCTTTTCTATTGTAGTTTGTATTTCTTAAAGAGACAAAAAGAAATCACAATTCTTGTCTTTCATATTTGATGAGTTTTGTAAAAACGCCTTTCACGGCAAAATCGCCTTTCACGGCAAACAAACAAAAACGCCTCTTACGGCATTATAAAAACTTGTCTCTTTTCTTAATATTTATGCAATTTGAAAAGTTAGAAAAAAGGATTGATTTCCTTTCCACTTGTGAAGGTGAATCTCCGGATTATCACCATTCCAAATTCCAAGTAGAAAGTAAATCTGGCATACCCGTACAAAAATGTTGATGCCCGAGATTTTCCCTCCTCCGCCGAGACCTAGGTCAGCCCCCGGGGTGCGGAAGGAGAGGACAGAAGATTCCTTTCGGGTCCATCAAGTTGGCACACCCGGTGGGACACGTTGACTTGAGAACGTGATGCTTTGATCACTTGGCTCCTTTCTAGTTGGTGGCCTATGTTGCATCTTGCATCTAAAAAAAAAACATGAGATAGGATTTCAATTGTTCTTTCTCACTTAAAAAAAAATCTGATCTCTTTTTCTTAAAAACTCAACTTTGAGAAATTTTGATCCTTCCCTCTTAGAACTTGATAGCTAACAGAAATGTTCGCAGCTATCGTTCATATCGAGGATTGGGCCACCTTTTCTCTTTGATGAGTCCAATTGAGATTTTTAAAAAAAAAAAAAAAAAACACCTTCGTTTCAAACTCTTTTAAAAAAAAAAAAAATGGTCTCTCTTTCTCAAGATTCAACTTTGAGAAATTTTGATCCTCTCCTCCTTGAACTCGATAGCTCACAGAAATGTTCGCAGCTATCGTTCATATCGGGGATTAGGCCATCTTTTCTCTTTGATGAGTCCAAATTGGGATTTCAAAAAAAAAATTAGTTTTCTCTCTTTTGCATTCAAAGTTGAGAAACCTTGGTTCCTTCCTTTTCGGATTTAGCGCTCGCAGAAATGTTGAGCCTTTGTTCGGATTGGAACACCATTCGCTCTCTTTGATGAGTTTATAAAAACCCTTTAAAAAAAAATTTAAAAAAAAAAAAAAACACTGAGGTTCCACCAGTTGCGTTCTTTGACCAAAGTGGATGTAAGAAAAGCCTTGTCCAGAGTGTGGAGACAGCTAGACTGTTCGAGGCAAGGGTCCTCCAAACGGGTTCATTAAGTAATCCTACCCTTACCTGGGGGCTGATCTATCTACTAAGGTTTCATAAGATCAAATTGGAAATCTATGTGCACCTTTCAAAAAAAATTCTCTAAAAAAAAACTCTTTTTAAAAAAAAAAAAAAAAAAACTTCTGTCACTTTTGAGTTCAGAGTTGAAAAATCTCGGTTCCCTCCCTTTCGGGTTTAGCGCTCACAGAAATGTTGAGCCTTTGTTCGAAACGGAACACCATTTGTTCTCTTTGATGAATTCAATCTTGACCTTTCAAAAAAACTTCTGTCACTTTTGAGTTCAGAGTTGAGAAATCCTGGTTCCCTCCCTTTCGGGTTTAGCGCTCGCAGAAATGTTGAGCCTTTGTTCGAAACGGAACACCATTTGCTCTCTTTGATGAATTCAATCTTGACCTTTCAAAAAAAAACTTCCGTCATTATTGGATTCACATCCGAGAAATTCTGGTTCCTTCCCTTCTGAATTTAGCGCTCGCAGAAATGTTGAGCCTTTGTTCGGATTGGAACACCATTTGCTCTCCTTTGTGAACCCAATTTTGACCTTTCAAAAAAAACCCCATCTCGTGTCCTTCCCAAGGATGCAATTTGCAACATTTGTGCCTAGCGGTGCTAGTACGCCCTTTCGGGTCTACTGTATTCGCGACCGACACATTTGTATCTCCAACCTTATATCATTTTACCTCGAGTGAGCCTTGCTTCTCGGTAATTTAAATTAAGGTCTACAATTGCTTCTAGCAGTCACTGGAACGCTCACTCTGAGCCTACCATACTTGCATTTTAGAACAATTGTATCCTCTATGGCTTTTTGCTTTCTTCATCGTCCTTGGGCTGGGCCATGTCCCCCTCAAGTGATTTGAAAAGACAAAACCATAGTTGTTCTTCATTTACGATCACCATATTCTTGTGATTACTAATGGATTTGGTCTTGTTTCAGAAGTTTTCCAAAACTAACAATGGCAGCTTCATTGACCATCACTTTCGATGACAATAAGTACCAGCTTATGCTGCAAGATAAGCAAAACAAGCATAAGCGCCCTACCAGTTGCCGAAGTGTCATCTCCCTCGACAACTCTCCAAACACCGGGTCAACTTCAACTCCCCGGACCATCGTCTTCGGATCGCTGGGACCATTCCCACTTCCCGCAGAAGACACCGTACCTGCCAAGAAGCAGAAAACCGCCCCGCAACGTGTCACTAAAATGGCACCAAGGGCGAACACCAAGAAGCCTGAAGCCCGTGGCATTCCCACGAAGCCTCAACCCACAAGAAACCAGGTTTACACCAAAACTTGGTCCCCGAGATCTTTGCCAAAGCAATGGAGATCCCAAACATCTGCAAAGCCAGCATACCTGGCCCCTCTCAAGGAGAATCGGTTCTACCCTCTCTCTTACATGAAAGAGGAGAAACCTACCCTCCACCCAAAAAATAAACAAAATCATCATGAGCCGGCTTGCTCCTACAAGCCCAAAATCAAAGCATGCATCATTAGGCCTATGCAAAAACATGCTGAAGCCTGCACTCCCGCGAGTCGACCCTTCATCTCAACAGGGGCCGAGCTCGCAAAATTCAAATCTTCATTGCGACAGACAAAGGACCGCGTCCAGATTCTGTCCTTGCCAAGCTTCAAAGAAGACAAACTCGGCTGCTGCGCACAAGGGACTACGTCCTTCATCGCCAGAGCCCAGCCAGAGCTAACTGAAGCTCAAATTGCTCGTCGTATGCGTCGCCGCACTGCATATCGACAAAATAGACTCGAGAAACAAAGAACCCAGCGTTCTACTCTCCACGTCTCAAACAAATGGGTCGAAAAAGAAAGACCCGACCAATTCGTTGCTGTTCATATGGTTGGCAAAACCAGAAAACGCCAGAAGTCAGCAACCAAAATCAGTGTTAGACGTCCAGTGACTCGCAGCGTCTCTCTGACACGAACACATCTGGAGGAATCTTCCACTCCTCCAAGCCAAGGATATCGGAGTAACCACTCCTCAGATTCTTCATCCAGAAGAATGAGCCCCCGCTCAGTCACCAGGACGATTTCTTCGTTCGAATCCTGAGGGATGAACGTCTTGGCTACAAGTTCTGAGCAGCTTCCACCGCATGATGACGTAACTGCACGCATCCAGCAGTTGGAGCAAGGACAACAGAGAATTGAGACTCTAATGGAAAATTTGATTCTCACTCTACAACGTCCACCAACTAACAATGAAACTCCTCCGAATCATGAAGATGACGAGGGCAATGCAGAAAACAATGAGTGTCGCGCCCTTACCAGAAAGGACGTGGACAATATCCTTGCAAAAGCAAAAGAAGAGGATACATTGAAAGAGCATGGGATCAAGCCACCCTACCCTCTATGGATGGACTCGGTTTCGTTCCCTGCAAAATTCAAACAACCTACTCTCCAGACATATACTGGGAAAGGTTCAGCGAGACAACATGTCATCCATTTCAAGATCCTAACGGGAGCTATTGCGGATCAAGATGCCCTCAAGATTCGCCTCTTCGCAAGTACTCTAAAAGGTACAGCCTTTGATTGGTACTCCACTCTGCCGGAGAACTCCATCCAGAACTGGGCTATGCTAGAGACACGCTTCCTGACCCACTTCCAAGGTGAGGATCATCATGTTACTATGGCTCAACTCTGCAGCCTAAAACAGGGAGAGAATGAGTCAACATACGACTTCATTCACAAATGGAAGGCAATGGCGTACAAATGCTCAGATGTACTGCCACAAGCGTCGCTGGTGGACATCTGCCGTAACAATATGAGAGCAAAAATCCGCTCCATGATTATCGGCAATAAATCAAAGAACCTGGGGGAACTCCTCGAAGCCTCCATGGAAGCTGAAATGGTGATCAAAGACCTCAACAGTCAGAAATCATCAAAGAAAGAGCCACCTGCTGTTACAACCTCAAAACCAAAGAAAAAGGAGGTTCTCAATGTGCAGACTAAGTCAGCTCCTCAGCAGCCAAAGAAACCTGAAAACAAAACTGCAGGTAAAAAGCCTGAACTCTCTGATGCCTTCAAAGAACGTGTAGAAAAGAAATATCCGTTTCAATGAAGACGTTGAAGAAATCTTTGAGGCTCTCCTAGCAAATGGCAAACTTATTTTGCAAGAGCCCAAAAGACCGGGAGATGTTGGCAAAACCAATGATCCCGATACTGTCCATACCATCAGATGATCTCACATCCTCTCAATCAATGCTTCGTTGTGAGAGAGAAGATCAATGAGATGTGGAAAAACGGAGTCATAACCTTTGATAAAAACTATGGCCCCGCCTCTGTCAACATGGTGTCATGTCAGCAAACTTCAAAGTCACCGAAGGAGAAGATCACTACTTCATTTAAGATGATAAAAATGGCTCAAGCGTCCCATGAATTGGTTCCCTATCCAACACCAGATGGACAACCTATATGGGTGCATCCTGATCTCCTAGATGATGAAAATTGGGAGATCGTCAAAACAAAGCCGACTGCTCAGCAGTGAAGGCAAGCCAAGAGACAGCTCCGCAAGCTCAAACAGCAGCAGAAGTCTCAACCAAAACAAGAAGTCCTTGAAAGAGCAGAAACTTCTTCCACTGCTTCACTAGGGACGACAAAAGAATCTCTTCCCAAAACCTCCAAGGCGGTAAGAAAATTCACTCTTGATGATTTCATGCCACCTCTATACAAAAATGTAACTATGCAGGGGGCATCATACTCTTGCAACTCGGTAGTTGGATTCTCCATGAACGGATACGAGTCCAGTGACACTGCCAGTGATATCGATGAGTGGGAAGAATCCCTTGAAACAGGAGAATACCTCTTCGATGAGGAATGGATTCCCGACTCTCATCTTATGCCAGTAATCTGGTATAACCCACTACAGCCACAAGGATCTTGGTCTGATGATGAAGAAGACCAGGACCCTGTTCAAGAAAATGCTGTCAATCCAGCACCAGCAAATGCTTCAGTGGAACCCAACATGGGCAAACCACAATGAGCAAATGACGAAGAAGATTTGGCTCTCATGCCTGATCTTGAAGAATATGCAAGAATAGAGCAGGAGCAGGATCGCATCAATCTTCATCATGATCCAGAACTGGAAGTCCCTGAAAATCAGCGGGACCTTTCTCCCTTAACTCCTGAAAATGGAGAAAGCAGTTGGATCGATGATCCTCTCACATCTGAGGATGAGTCCGATTCCCAACAGTCTACACTGGGGGCATCTCCTGTCAGGATAACCTGCAATGCAATAGCTCAGGACGACAGTGCCTCTAAAGCTTCCGAAGACACGTACTCCCCAACCGGTAGCGTATCTTCCGGAGCTACATCCTCTCAGGTGACTTCCACTGAGATAACATCCTCTCAACCTTCGTCTCCTGAAACTGTGACATCGGAACTCAAGCCACTCCCGATTGATCATCTTGAAGAAACTTCTGCCAATGAAATCTTCTTCAATGAAAACTCAGTCAATTGGTCCCAGATACCCGATCTCACGGGCGATGTCTGGGCTAATAAAGAAAAGTTGCCGGCTGCTGTTCAGGACTTGTTCCCGGAAATTGCTCCGTGCAACACAATCACTGAAGACGCCAATGCTGTTACAGAGACGTCCTCAGGAAAGGATCAACCACTTGATCCTTAGAACGATCTTCCAAAAGAAGACCCTTCTCTAGAGGCTCTTGAAGTTGGTAGAGGTACCAGTTCTGGCCTGGATTACCATAAAAATTACAATCAACCCTCTTCTTCTTATGTAAATCCTTTGGGAAAGCACCCAAGTGGCAATAATAATGAAAATGCAGGCCCGAAGGAGGCTTTCAAGTACGACTTGATTGAGCACTTCAAACACATACCTGCACGTCTGCATATCCTTGATCTATTACGAATGTCTCCACAAACTCGTGATAGTCTCATTTCAGAATTGCAAAGGCTGAATGCGGATGTCAACAAACATGCCCCACAAGTCCTACAAATTGAAATGGACTATAGGGTCAAAAAATCAAATACTCCCTCAAAGGGAGAAAAGAAGAAAACTGAGGGATCAAGCAATGAATGCCTCTCGATACAAAAAGCAGTAAGTGCAACAATTGCCTTCGACAAGGATGACCTCCTCCTAGGCGAAACAAAGCACAACCGTCCCTTTTACTTTACGGGGTACATCAAAGAAATGCCAGTACACAGAGTTCAGATCAATCCAGGTTCTGCACTCAACCTCATCTCTACTTCGGCACTCGAAGAGCTGGGCATCCCACCTAGCAAACTGAGTCACACGTCCGTATCCATCTTCGGATATGACGGGAGCACTCAAAAGCCTATCGGCAAAATCAGGTTCAAATTGCAAATCGGTGATCTTATTTCTGAAGTCACTGTGTATGCAATAAGGACCCCTTCATGCTACAATATACTCCTTGGACACCCCTGGATACATGAGAATGGTGTCGTCCCTTCAACTCTACATCAGTGCATCAAGTTCATTGGCGACGATGGCCTGATACATCGAGTATTTGCAGACAAAAAGCCTTTCAAAGGCAGAGATGTCCATTTTGCAGATGCTCAAATGTATAAAGATGGAAAAGAAGAACAGGAGGAAAAAACAATTCGCTTTGTCGATAGTCTCCAGAAAGATAAAGGCAAGGCTCCTCAGCAATCATCGGAGAAAACCAAACCCTCCACCAAACTTGAAGTAAGCGGCCAAGCTCCTTTCGTCGTCTCCTTCAACTCTCCAAAGCCTTTGGCAATCACTACCAAAGCAAAGAAGACAAAACAAAAGACTGGGGGCAAGTTCACTGTCTCCTTTGTGTCTATTATGCATGACACAGACTCAGAGTCAGAGTCAGAAGATGACACAGCATCGAGCCAAGCGGATACTCAGCGAGATCAGCCCACTCTCACTCCATTGGAGACACTTGCAGACATAGAAGACCCTACGTCTGCTACCTTTGTTATCCCGGCAACTTCGCCAGAAGAAAAAACAATCTTCTTCCACAGGTCGGGAGCATCTCCACTGAACTCTCTGCTTGAACCTTTCCAAAACGAAGGTATGCCTCAGCTATCCCTGTATAGTCCAATGGCACAAGCTATCATGAAGAAAATGGGCTACGACGCTCAAAACCCGATTGGTTTGGGAGGCGGCCGTGGTATTCTTACACCATTGGAACCCACCCTGACCAAAAGTCAACCAGAAGATTGGAAAGTCCACCTTCAAAAAGGCAAGTCTTCATATGGGTTGGGGTATGATCCTACCGCTCCTATGAGACAGTTGACACCATGGCTGCAAAGTCGCTTTACCGACCAAGCCTCAACATCTCATGAAGACATCGATATCCCTAGATATCTCTTTGAGGAGTTACTCGTCAAAAATCCTGAAAGCTCCTCCAATTGGTATAATTTCTCTGATAATAAAGAGGAATTGCCCGATGACACAGACGAGCGGTTCTCTCTCCCAAAAGAATCATCGTCTCCAAAAGAAGTACCTTACTTCAACCCAATTCCGGCAAATGATTCGGACCATCTTATTGCAAGCCTTGAGAAGGATAGCATTGAGAAGGATGCTGATCAAGAAGATTCATGGACAGAAACAGAGCCTCAGTCTGAAAATTTCTCTGGCACTCCAGAAGGTCTTGTTGAGTTGGAAGCCTCCGAAAATACTGTGGAGGAACCACTTTCAAACCTTCCGACAGAAGACCCTTTTCAAAAGATAGACTTGGAAACACTTGATAACCCACGTCCTGTATTCATAAGCAAGAATATAAAGGATGATGAGTTACCCGAGTATATCTGTTTTCTTCGTGAGTTCGTAGATTGCTTTGCATGGTCTTATGCCGAAATGCCTGGCTTGGATCCCAAAGTAGCAGTCCATAAGCTCAACTTGCAAAAAGAAATCGAGCCTATCAAACAAGGCCAAAGGAGATTCCGTCCCGACGTGATGGACAAAATTCAACAAGAAGTTCAGAAACTAAAAAACGTTGGCTTCATCCGCGAGCAACAGCATCCTGAATGGTTGGCCAACATCGTCCCCGTGACAAAGAAGAATGGGCAGATAAGGGTCTGTATCGACTACAGAGACCTGAATAATGCATGTCCTAAAGACGAATTCCCGCTCCCCATACCAGAGGTGATGATTGACAACACCTATGGATTCGAGCGAATGACATTCATGGATGGATTCTCTGGCTACAATCAGATAAAAATGCATCCTGAAGATGAAAAGCATACGTCATTTCGCACACCATTTGGCGTGTATTGCTACACTGTCATGCCATTTGGTCTGAAAAATGCAGGTGCAACATATCAGAGGGCTATGATGAAAATATTCCAAGATATGCAGCACAAGACGGTCGAATGCTATGTTGACGACCTCGCCATCAAAAGCAGAAGAAAAGAAGACCATCTCGATGATCTTCGAGAAGTCTTCCTCCGACTTCGCAAACACAAATTGCGGATGAATCCACTAAAGTGCTTCTTCGGTGTCTCATCGGGTAAGTTCCTCGGATTCATAGTACGAAAGCTGGAATAGAACTTGACCCCACCAAAGTCAAGGCTATCCTGGAAATGCCATCTCCCAGAACCCTAAGAGAATTAAAAGGGCTTCAAGGAAGACTGGCCTACATCCGACGGTTCATCTCCAATCTATCAGGGAAATGTCGTCCATTCTCTCACCTGATGAAGAAAGGCGTGGACTTTGTCTGGGATGCTGAATGTGAAAGTGCATTTCAAGACATCAAAGCATACCTCATCAAACCTCCAGTGCTGGCTGCCCCCACAACCGGAAAACCATTTATCTTGTACACAAGAGCTCTCGATCACTTTTTGGGTGCTTTGCTCGCACAAGAAAACGACGACGGAAAAGAAGCTGCTCTATATTACCTTAGCCGCATGATGGTAGGTGCAGAGCATCGCTACTCCCCAGTCGAAAAAGAATGCCATGCAGTAATGTTCGCTGTACAAAAGCAGCGTCACTATCTGCTGTCGAACACAGTCTACCTGATTTCGAGGATCAGCCTCTTAAAAGTCCTTGTCACAAAAGCAGGTTCTCTCAATGCCCGACTGGCAAAATGGTCCATCCTTCTATCACAGTTTGATATTAGGTATGTACCACAAAAAGCAATCAAAGGACAAGCTCTGGCAGATTTCCTCGCAGAGCATCCATTGCCTAAAGATTCTCCACTTAGGGATGATCTCCCAGACAAATTTGTCTACAATGTGGAAACTTCCTTATCAATGATGGACAGCGACATTCGGCGCCGGGATGCTAACGGGGTCGGCGGGCGTGGGAGCCCGTGGGGGCCGAAGGCGTGTATCAACATTTTTTTTGGGTGGGTGTGCCAGATTTTCTATTTTACTTGGAATTGGAAGTGGTGATCCGGAGATCGACCTTCGCAAGTAAAAAGGAAATCAACTTCTTTCAAGTTTTCCATTGCACATATATTTAAAAAAAAAAAGACATTTTCTTGATTTGCCGTGAAAGGCGGTTTTTTTTTGGCATTTATAGCCGATTTTGTGGCGTTTATAGCCGATTTTGGCGTTTATAGCCGATTTACAATTCTTATCAATAATGAAAGACAAGAGTTGTGATTTTTTTTGTCTCTTTAGAAAAATACAAACTACAATGAAAAGCAAGAAAAGGAGGATCTAACTTCTCAGGAGATTGTGGGGGACTCGTTCAGATTGATGGTCGCAAGCCATGTGTGGGCTTCACCATCATCCATGCAGATGAGAACAGTGGATGCTCTTGATTCGCTTGGCTTGGCTATAACCTCAGATTTTTAGAGGACAAAGACCAAGAGGAGGTCCTATGTCCAATAAAAAGCTAAGTAGACGGGCTGAAAAGCCACGTCTAAGCCATTTGGAAGCAGGAGGAGAAGGCAAATGACCTTGGGGGGGAGGTACCCCCCAAGGGACTTTTGTCACCTTGTAGTGGTGGGCGGTGCAGAACTTCAGCAGAGTTTTTCTCTCTTTTTCTTTCTCTGGATTTTCTGTGTTTGATCCGTCTGGATTCGATTCTCTTCTGGATACGAGCTCTGGATTCTTTCTGATCTGGATTTCAATGGAATGCTCTCCTATTTATAGGCTTTTGGTAGCCATTTAGGAGAGCTTTTATGGGCTTTAATTGCACTTAAGCCGCATAAATGGAGGAGTTACAGGGTTTAATTCCTTTATTTCGTAACTCCTGGATCTTGGCTTCTGATTC
Organism: Umbellularia californica; assembly: GCA_028538565.1. Classification (NCBI taxonomy): domain Eukaryota; kingdom Viridiplantae; phylum Streptophyta; class Magnoliopsida; order Laurales; family Lauraceae; genus Umbellularia; species Umbellularia californica. The sequence continues at coordinate 31,504,721 of JAPQWN010000005.1, read as the reverse complement.
GCCGGTGGAGATTGAGGGCATTTAATCGCCTTTGATCGCCATGATGGGAGGAGTTTCATGGGTTAAATGCCATGAATCAATTGACTTGTAACTCCCAAATGCTTGCTTTTGATTGGGCCGTCCAATAGAATGAGTTAATGACTGCCATAAAGCTAGCCAATTAACCACATTAATTGGTCGCCGAGCAGTCGAAGAGTCGCGGGCCGTGCCTAGTCTTCTGGAATTCTTCTGGCGATGATCATCGATGGATCTTCATGCTGATCGACATCGGATGAAAATGTAACTTCAGACATTGATAGCTAAGAGCGGGCCGGTGACATCTGTCCTGTCGATTTTTCGATCGATCGGGCGGAAAGTACACTTTTTTGGTCGACCGGTTGGCGATCAATGTTGATTTTGATGCTTTTGGAGGTTGACCCGTGATTTTGACGGATGTCGGAGGATTTGGCGCCTCAAAAGTATGAATTTTGGAAAGTCCCAGGGGTTGGAAGCTTCGAATCGCGAAAAACGACGGAAAACGGAGCTCCCGGGGCGAAACCAGAGATTCTGGGCTTCCAGGGTCGCAGGGGCCTGCGACCTTGGCCCAGGGTCGCAGGGGCCTGCGACCCTGGGCCAGGGTCACGGGGGTCTGCGACCCTGGGGGAATTTTCCCCTTCGGAGCCCGTTTTGCGGTCGTTTTGAGGTCTTTTTCCTTCGTTTTTTCTTCTGTATTTTTCTTTGACATTTTTGCTCATTTGTTGGCCTTATTCCCTTGTAGAAAAATTGATGAGAATCCTTGCAATTTGGGTTGCAAAGTTTCCAATTTTCCAGGAAAGCCGAAGACTTTGTCGCGCAGGGTTGCCGATTTTCCGTCAGAAGCTGAAACTGGGTCAAACGATGTCCGAATGACCTGAAATTTGAGGTGGAGCCTCCTGAGCAATAAATAAGACCAACCATAGGCTTTTGTTTGAGTTTTGAAGCCGTATGGGGTCCCGTCGCCAGTAGGCTTGATTCTGCCGCGAGGTAGATGTCGCGCTTTGATGTGCGGTCAACCGATGTCCGATTGACTTGAAATTTGACAGGGAACCTATTGGAGTCATTTTGAGATGATCCACAGGCTCTGTCTTAGAAATCATGGTCCCAGGGAGCTCCGCCGCCGAGAGGCCTGATTTGGCTTCTGAGAGTCAAAGTCCGGTCAAATGTTGTCGAAATGACCTGAAACTTGACGTGTAGCCCTTTGTAAGCATTTTGACGTGTAGATGTCGCGCTCTGTTTGATGAGTAATGGTTTCGGTGGTTTTCGCCGCCGAGAGGCTTGATCTAGCTGCTTGAGGGTTGATGTAGGGTCAAACGTTGTTAGTTTGACTTGGAACTTGACGTGGAGCCTTTTGGATGTATTTTGAGATCATCCATAGGATCTGATCGGGAATTTGATGTCTCCGATGCTGTCGCCGCCGAAGGCTCCTGTTTAGCTGTCGGAGAAGTGAAGTTAGGCCAAATGTTGTCGAAATGGCCCGAAACTTCATGTGTACTCTTCTCTTGGCTATCTTGAAGGATCTTGCAGTTTTTATTTGATTCTGACAAGATTTGGTTTTTTGGAAGCAGCATTGCCTATTTTGGTAGGCTGCGGCTTCATGTGGCTTGAAGAGGCAAAGTGACATTTTTAGTGCCAACAAATGCCCCCTCGAGGTACAACGACGAGTTGCTTAACCTTTGTAGTCGATGTGCCTCGAAGAGAATCTTGAAGGAGAGTCTCTGTCTTGACCAAGAGTCTTTGAGCATTTTTTTTTTTTTTTGTAGAGTGGCCTTTTGAGCTTCCAGGGGAATTTTATGGTAGTGAAAGGAATCACACACCATCTCGAGGCAAAGTTTTGAAGATGACATCAGGGATGTGGATTTGGGTTTTTGTTTTTGAGCTTGTGACCTAACAAGCTGTATGTGGCAGGTTACGGGGTCGGGTTTTGGTTTTCACCTTGTGACCCAACAAGCTGTATGTGGCAAGTTGGGGGATCATGATTTGGTTTTTGGTTTTGGTCTTGTGACCTAACAAGCTGTATGTGGCAGGTTAGGGGACCAGGATTTGATTTTTGTTTTTGGTCTTGTGACCTAACAAGCTGTATGTGGCAGGTTAGGGGACCAGGATTTGATTTTTGGTGAAATGTCAATTTCAAGATTTTTGCTCAATTTGGTATATGAGGCTGGATGGTTTGATTTTTGGAAGCTCATGGGGCTCGCAATTCTTCTTCTTTTATTTATTTTTTTATTTTTTTTTGGTGCTAGAAGGAGTGGCTTTTCAGCATACGAGTCGGTACGATGGTGTACCGCAGACATCTTTTCGTCGACATCCAGCCGTATGTACCTTCTCGCTTTGCACTTCAGTTGGGCTTCTCTCAAGGCGTTGTTGGAGCGCCTTCGAGTATGGTGAAGCGTTTTGGAGGTTTGCAGGATGGCAGAAATGCATGGGCTTTTTATAGTGCTGAAGACACTACTGCCACGATTTCTTATCCTGAGCTGTGGACTTTCCGAACTGCCGGCTTCACGAAGTGGTTCGCGGAGAGCTTTTTGGCATATCGGGGGCTTTCCAAGAAGGAGCTTGATGTAAAGCTGTCTTCGGGGAAAGGTACTGGAAAGTCGGATGGCGTCCGGCGAGAGGAAGTTTGGGCCTTCCCTTCTGGAGAGAAGCACAAGATAGGCTTTCTCGGTGACCAGGGCGTCATTGGTTCTGAAGCTGTTCGGGAAGTACCTGATGAGGCTTTGGAGCAGCTAGAACAGGAGGAAGCTGAGCTCGACGCTTGGATGCAAACGGCACAGAGGCGAGCTTCCGTGGAGTCTACTGGCAAGAGCAGACCATCCAGTGAGGAGTCAAGTGGGAGACCTGACTCTAACAGTGGGGCAGGATCTTCTACGAAGCGAGCCCACAGAAGTAAGAGGAAGAGGAGTCAGCGTCACACGGGGCGGGACGAAGACTCTCCTGATGTGGAAGTCCCTCTCATTGTCAATGAGGAGGTGCCAGGGGAAGCTGAGGAACCTCCGGAGAAGAGGATTCGGGAAGAAGAGACCATCGGTGAAGGTATGATTCTTCCCTTTTCTTTTTCTGCTTCTTTCATGGGGCTTTCCATGTTCTGATTTGTTTTCTCAACCTGCTGCTGCTTGTTTTTTAGCAGAGGATGAAGACTTGGCGATGCCTGAGGTTCCGACCGATGAGGCGGTGATGGAGCCGGTTATGGCATCTGAAGAAGAACCGAAGGACTCTGGAATGATTCCAGAATCTCCAATTGGTATAACTTCTTTCGCTTTCTCTCTTTTTTTTTTTTTTTTTTTTTGCTTGCGACTTGATTTGCTAACATTTTTCTTGTCAGCTGACTTACCACAGGATTCCGATGACTTTGAACCATCAATGGACGCAAATGTTGATGATGCTTCCGATGAGTTCATGGAGGAAGAGAGTGTTCCGCCAGTCGTCGAAGAAGGTACTTTGTAGTGATGACCCTGATGATTTTTTTTTAACAGGATCATATTCATACCTTTTTGTGTTTCATTTGCAGGTTTTGAAGTGACAGAAGAGAGTCCATCGCTTTCTTCAGAACCAGAGCAAGGGATGCCAGAGGTCGATCCGGAGGTAGAGACTCCTACAACCAGTTCTGACGCGATAGAGGCTGAGATTCCTTCTCCAGTGGCTCCAAGTGGAAAGAGTTCTTTTGTTACTCTTCCAATGGGACATGACATGAGCAGCCGATCAACGGAGAAGGGTGAATCTTCATCCAGTTCGTCTCTTCAATTTGCGAAGAAGGTGCTGGCTCGGGTTTTGAGTTCTTGGATCGAGACTCTCTTTTCTGGACACCTGGATGTCGGATTTGGCATGATCCCACATGTACAGGAGATTCTCACTGATACCGAAGAGGTTGGTCTGGATGTCACAGGTGCCAGGGCGATCGTTGATAGGATCATTGCACTGGGTGACAAGTGGTTTGAGACCATGGATTTCCCTGACGACCAATTCTTCAAGGAGATGTTCTTGGACCCTGCTGATAAGGCTAAGTCTGACCTGAATGAGGCTACACAAAGCAAGAAGCAGCTAGTTCGGGAGAAGAACTTGGAAGAGCTAGCCATCATCGGATTGAGGCATGACCTTAACGTCCTTGATAGGGAAGTTGAGGAGGCCAGGAAACGTCTTGAGCATTTGAAGGCGCAAGTCGCTGCCAAGTGGCTGCTATAACAGAGGCTCGTGACAGGGAGAGTGCTCTGATTCGCACGGTTGCAGATGCCGGTCAAGTTCTCGAGAGGAGGACTCTAGAAAACGAACAATGGCAAACTGCTGGGGAAAAGCTTCCCGGTGTAGAAAAAGGGTTACAGCATTCGCCAGCATCTCATGGCATGTTCCTGAAGAAGCGTGCCTTGGAAACTCTGACGGCTGAGGCCAAAAGTTTGCTTGAGGAGCTGAAGCTTTGGCTGGAGACCATTTTTGGCTGAGCTCCTGATTTTTTTTTTGTAGCAGAAACTACTCTTCTTTCTTTTGGTACCACATGTATATATTTTTTTTTGGTACTTTTTTTTTGCAGTGCTTGTGAACACTTTTTTTTTGGTACCACATGTATTTTTGGTACTCTTTGCAAGTACTCATTCTACAAAAGTTACTTTTTTTTTTTTTTGTTTTCCCTACGATCACTTAAATCTTTTTGTGATGAAAGTAATTGCTAAATGGGATTTGATCAAAAGCTTTGTCATTTTGTGAAAATCTTTTGTAAAATGATTGTTTTGGTAGGGGAAACGAATTTGGCATGAAAGCCGGATTTTTGTGGCATTTACAGCCAGTTTGGTGGCATTGATAGCCAATTTTTGGCATTTATAGCCGGTTTGGTGGCATTGATAGCCGGGTTTTTTGAAAGCCAAGTTTTGGTTTGTCGGCGTGAAAGCCAATTTTTTATGGCATTGATAGCCGGTTTGTGGCATTTATAGCCGGTTTTGACATGAGAGTCAGGTTTTTTTTTGTGTGGCATTTATAGCCGATTTGGTGGCATTGATAGCCGGTTTTGGCAAAAGAGCCAGGTTTTTGGTTTTCAAAAATGCAAGTATCGACTAAGAGTTGCCTCCCTGCTGAATGGTCTTGCAAGTATCGATGGAATGTCGCATCCTTGCTCATTCGGTTGCGAGTATCGATGGAATTTCGCCTCCTCGCGGATTTGGGTGCAAGTATCGATGGAATGTCGCATCCTTGCTTTTCAAAAATTTTGTTTTGCGGGTACTGACTTGATGTCGTTTTCCCCTTGATTTTTGAAATTTGCGGTTTTCTCGAACCTTTGGGTTATGGATATCAACTGATATGTTGCGTCTCCACGGTTTTAGGTTTTTGCAAGTATCGACGAAATGTCGCTTCCCTGCGATTTTGGGTGCAAGTATCGATGGAATGTCGCATCCTTGCTTTTTTTCAAAAATTTTGTTTTGCGGGTACTGACTTTGATGGCGTTTCCCCACGATTTTTGAAATTTGCGGTTTTTTCAAACCTTTGGGTTGTGGATATCAACTGATATGTTGCGTCTCCACGGTTTTAGGTTTTTTCGAACCCCTTTTTTTTGAAATTTGGGTTGTGGATATCAACCGATATGTTGCGTCTCCACAGTTTTTTTTGTTTGGGTTTGCAAGTATCGACGAAATGTCGCTTCCCTGCGAGTTTGGAAGTGTTGAACGTGGTTCGTATTCTTCCGATGGGTGCGAGTATCGACTAAGCGTCGCTTCCCCGTGGTTTTTTTTATGAAAAACCATTTTTTTTGTTTAAAGACACGAGGGTCGTAAATTTTGACCTAAAACCATTTGGCGGTAAAAGGCAGGGTGGACTAGGTGGAAATCCCTGAATCCGGATTTTCATTTCAAACCATGAATTTTGGGTTCAAGGATAGAAAATTTTGGTCAAGTCAGGGAGGGACTCCTAAACTTGGATTTTTTTTTTTTGAACAATGAAACGATGAAAGTAAGCATTGTTTTTTGAGTTTCTTTAGAAATTTCGACATTTTGATATGAAAATTCTAAAGGAGTGGGTTTGATGAGCAAGTACCTGAAAATAGGCTTTTGCTGTGCAGGCATTGCTCTTACCCAGTTGGGTAAGTCTTCAAGGGTAGTACCGCTTTAAGAACTTGCCATTGATGGGCAGCATACACCTATCGCCTTCCATGTTTAGGAGGGCATATGCGCCGTTGGAGAAGACCTTGTCGATGATGTAGGGTCCCTCCCATTTTGGCTCAAACTTGCCTTTGGACTTGTGAGCGAAGACCATTGGTCTTTTTACCGCAAGAACCAAGTCACCCTTTTTGTAGGCGCGTTGCCTGACCTTTTTGTCAAAAGATCCTGCCATGCGTGCTTGGTAAAGTTCAATGCTTTGTCGAGCTTCGAGCCGTCTCTCGTCGAGATTGTCCAGCTCATGGAGTCGCAATTTGATATTGCTTTCTTGAGTCATGTCATTTTGTAGAGATACCCTCAGAGAAGGAATTTGTACCTCTAGGGGCACGACAGCTTCGCATCCATAGACCAAGGAGAATGGTGTGCTTGTTGACACCAAAAATGTCACTTTGCCTCTTCAACATCAAGAAAGCTGCATGAAGTCGCAACCTGCCATAAATAGGCAATGCAATTTCTCCAAAAAATCAAATCTTGTCAGAATCAAACAAAAACTGCAAGATCTTTCAAGATAGCCAAGAGAAGAGTACACATGAAGTTTCGGGCCATTTCGACAACATTTGGCCTAACTTCACTTCTCCGACAGCTAAAATGGCGCTCCCGGCGGCGACATCATCGGAGACGTCAAAACTTCGATCAGAGCCTACGGATGACTCCAGCATGTCTCAAAAGGGCTCCATGCCAAATTTCAAGTCAAACCGACAACGTTTGACCCTCCATCAGTGCTCGAGCAGCAAAATCAAGCCTCCCGACGGCGGGAACCACCGAAGCCTTCGCTCATCAAACCAAGTGCATGAGTGGCTTCAACATGCTTCCAAAAGGCTGCACGTCAAATTTCAGGTCATTCTGACAACGTTTGACCAGGTTTCGAAGTTTCGAGAGAAAATCAAGCCTACCGGCGGCGGAGCAACCCGGGACCATGACATCCAAAACAGAGCCCATGGAACGTCTCAAAATGACTCCAATAGGTTCCCCGTCAAATTTCAGGTCAATCGGACATCATTTGACCGCACATCAAAGCTCGGCATTTTCCCCGCAGCAAAATCAAGTGAAGCATCGACGGGACCCCAAACGGCTTCAAAACTCAAACAAAAGCCTATGGTTGGTCTTATTTATTGCTCAGGAGGCTTCACCTCAAATTTCAGGTCATTCCGACATCGTTTGACCAAGTTTCAGCTTCTGGCGGAAAATCAGCAGCTCTACGCGACAAAGTCTTCGGCTTTCCCGGAAAATTGGAAACTTTGCACTCTAAAATGCAAGGATTCTCATCAAGTTTTCTACAGGGAAATCAAGCCAATAAATGAGAAGAAATATCAAGAAAAATACAGAAGAAAACGGCGACGAAAAAGACCTCAAAACGACCGCAAAACGGGCTCCGAAGGGGAAAAATCCCCCAGGGTCGCAGACCCCTGCGACCATGGCCCATGGTCGCAGGCCCCTGCGACCATGGGCCATGGTCGCCGGTCCATGGTCGCCGGCGACCATGGAGGTCCGGGTCACCGGATTTTCCGCCGGTGACCCGTTTTTCCGTCTTTTTTCGCATTTCGCGCACTTTGGCCCCTGTGGTTTCCTGAAAATGTGATTTTTAGTGCTTGAAATTGACTCATATCCGACGACATCCGTCAAAATCACGGGTCAACCTCCAAAAGCATAAAATCATCAGTGATCGCTCCAAGATCGCCAACCGGCTGACCAAGAAAGTGCACTTTCTGTCCGACCGATCGTGAAATCGACAAGACAGATGTCACCGGCCCGCTCTTAGCTATCAATGTCTGAAGCTACATGTTCATCCGATGTCGATCAGCATGTAGATCCATCGATGATCGTCGCCAGAAGAATTCCAGAAGACACGGCATGGCCCGCGACTCTTCAACTGCTCGGCGACCAATTAATGTGGTTAATTGACTAGCTTTATTGCAGTCATTAATTCATTTCTTTGGACGGCCCAATCAGAAGCAAGCATTTGGGAGTTACAAGTCAATTGATTCATGGCATTTAAACCATGATACTCCTCCCATTATGGTAATTAAGGTGATTAAAAGCCCTTAATCTCCATCGGCCAATCAGATTCAAGGAAAAAGGAGTTACAAAATCAAGAAATAAATCTTGTAATTCCTCCCATTAAAGCCATTAAGGCTCATAAACCCTCCTAAATGGCTACCAAAGGCCTATAAATAGGAGAGCATTCCATCGGAAAAAAAATCGAAGAAAAGAATCAGAGAAAAAAGAGGAGAAAATCAGAAGATCAGAAAAAAAAAAGGATCAGAAAGAATCCAGAGAAAGAAAAAAGAGAGAAAAAACTCTGCTGAAGTTCTGCACCGGCCACCGCTACAAGGTGACAAAAGTCCCTTGGGGGGGCACCCCCCCCCCCCAAGGTCCTTGCCTTCTCCTGCTGCCTCCAATGGCTTAGACGTGGCTTTTCAGCCCGTCTACTTAGCTTTTTATTGGACATAGGACCTTCTCTTGGTCTTTGTCCTCTAAAAACCTGAGGTTATAGCCAAGCCAAGCGAATCAAGAGCATCTTCTGTTCTCATCTGCATGGATGATGGCGAAGCCCATACATGGCTTGCGACCGTCAATCTGAACGAGTCCCCCACAATCTCCTGAAAAGTTAGATCTTCCTTTTCTTGCTTTTCATTGTAGTTTGTATTTTTCTAAAAGAGACAAAAATCACAACTCTTGTCTTTCATTTTTGATGAGAATTGTAAATCGGCTATAAACGCCAAAATCGGCTATAAATGCCAAACAAAATCGCCTTTCACGGCGAATCAAGAAAATGTCTATTTTCTTAAATATTTGTGCAATGGAAAACTTGAAAGAAGTTGATTTCCTTTTTACTTGCGAAGGTTGATCTCCGGATTACCACTTGCAATTCCAAGTAAAATAGAAAATCTGGCACACCCACCCACACAAAGAAATGTTGATGCACGCTTCAGGGCCCGCCAGGGTGCGAAAGGGCCGGACCCGACGGGCTCCCACGATCCGCCGACCCCGGTAGCCGCCCCAGCGCGGCGCCTCGGAGCGCGTTCCATCAGTGCTATGGGTTGGTCCTCGAACGGTGGTTCGATAGGCCCACAAGGCTTCAGACATCTTGTCGCTCCAGTCTCTTTTGTGACTAGAGACCATTTTCTTGAGGATTTTGCAGAGTGTCTTGTTGAAGGCTTCTGCTAATCCGTTTACTGCCGGATTGTATGGAGTCGAAGGACAGCTTTGAATTTTGTATTTGTCGCAGAACCTGAAGAATCGATGATCCCGGAATTGTGGTCCGTTATCATGGACGAATCTTTTAGGTATGCCGAAACGACAAATGATGTTGGTGCGTAGGAATTGAAGGACTGATGAGGTCTTCATTTCGTTGAACGCAAATGCTTCTTACCACTTGGAAAAATAATCCGTTGCGGCGAAGATGAAGCGATGACCTTTGCTTGAAGGGGGAGAAATAAGACCTATGATGTCCATACCCCAGGCTTCGAAAGGCCATGAGATTGCTGTAGGGTGTAGCCATTCCGAAGGCATGTGAATGTAATCTCCGTGAACTTGGCATAGCTGGCAGCGTTTGGCAAATTGCATTGCATCAGCTACCATGGTAGGCCAATAGTAACCTAACCTTTTTATCTGATCATAGAGCTTAGGACCTGCCTGATGGGCTCTACAAAGACCAGCATGAACTTCTTTAAGTGTTTCTTCGGCCTCTTGTTGTGACAAGCAGCGTAGAAGTACTCCGTTGAAGGATTTCCTGTAGAGGATTTTTGAAGGAATATCCAAATGAAAGTTTGGGGCTCGCCTTTGGATGCTTACCCGTTCTTTTGGATCTTCAGGTAGGATTCCGAACATAGTGTAATCAATAAACGGATCCCTCCAGTCGCCGATTGAAGGTTGAAGGATAGAGATCCGACTTCCAACCACTCGGTGGCATCCAGCAACTGCTTGGTGTGTGTTAAGAGGAGGGAGGATCCTTCTCTCGCACACTGTGATTTGCATGTTTTCCCCTTCCTGGATCGCCATTGATGTGGCAAGTCCGGCCAGGGCATCTGCACGGATGTTTTCACCTCTACGAATGTGGGTGATGTGACAGATGTCAAACTTTTGCAGAAGCGATTGTGCCTTGTTGTAATAAGGCAGCAGATCAGGCTTCCTGACTTCATATATCTGATTCATCTAGTTGACGATCAGTTGAGAGTCTCCAAAGACTTCCAGCATAGTGATACCGGATTCGATGGCGAGTTCCAATCCTAGGATCAGAGCTTGGTATTCAGCTGCATTGTTTGTGCATGGTTCCAGTAGCGAGAAAGCGTGTGGAATCATGTATTTGTCGGGGCTAACAAAGAGGATGCCAACTCCCGAGATCAGCTTTCTTTTTTCATTTGTCCTGGTTGCACCGTCAAAGTACATGTCCCAGGAGGCATTTGGTGAGGAAGTCTCCACGTTGTAGACAGGTTTGTCTGGGAGATCATCTCTGAGTGGAGAATCTTTAGGCAATGGATGCTCTGCGAGAAAGTCTGCTAGAGCTTGGCCTTTGATTGCTTTTTGTGGTACATACCTAATATCAAATTGTGACAAGAGGATGGACCATTTTGCCAGTCGGGCATTGAGAGAACCTGCCTTTGTGACAAAGACCTTCAAGAGGTTGATCCTCGAGACCAGGTAGACTGTGTTGGAAAGCAGATAGTGACGTAGCTTTTGTACGGCGAACATCACTGCAAGGCATTCCTTTTCGACTGGAGAGTAGCGATGCTCTGCACCTACTAGCATGCGGCTGAGGTAGTATAGAGCGGCTTCTTTTCTTTCATCATTTTCTTGTGCAAGCAGAGCACCCAGAGAGTGATCAAGGGCTCTTGTGTACAAGATGAATGGTTTCCCAGTGGTTGGAGCAGCTAACACTGGAGGTTTGGTTAGGTATGACTTGATATCTTGAAATGCGGCTTCACAGTCAGCATCCCAGACAAAGTTTACACCCTCTTTCATCAATCGAGAGAATGGACGACACTTCCCCGAAAGATTGGAGATGAACCGTCTGATGTAGGCCAATCTCCCTTGAAGCCCTTTTAGTTCCCTTAAGGTTCTTAGAGGGGGCATTTCTAGAATAGCCTTGACTTTGATGGGGTCAAGTTCTATTCCGGCTTTCCGAACTAGGAATCCAAGGAACTTACCCGACGAGACGCCGAAGAAGCATTTCAGAGGATTCATCCGCAGTTTATGTTTGCGAAGTCGGAGGAAGACTTCTCGAAGATCTTTGAGATGGTCTTGTTTTCTTTTGCTTTTGACGGCGAGGTCATCAACGTAACATTCGACCGTCTTGTGTTGCATATCTTGGAATATTTTTATCATAGCCCTCTGATATGTGGCACCAGCATTTTTCAGACCAAATGGCATAACAGTATAGCAATATACGCCAAATGGAGTCCGAAATGATGTGTGTTTTTCATCCTCGGGATGCATCTTTATCTGATTGTAACCAGAGAAGCCATCCATGAATGTCATTCGAGGTATTGTCAATCATCACCTCCGGTATGGGGAGCGGGAATTCATCTTTAGGGCAAGCGCCATTCAGGTCTCTATAGTCAATACAGACCCTGATCTGCCCAGTTTTCTTTGTCACGGGGACAATGTTGGCCAACCATTCTAGATGTTGTTCCTCACGGATGAAGCCGACGCTTTTGAGCTTTTGAACTTCTTGTTCAATTTTATCCATCACATTTGGATGCAATCTTCTTTGGCCTTGTTTGACAGGCTTGATTTCTTCTTGAAGATTGAGTTTGTGGACTGCTACTTTGGGGTCTAAACCAGGCATTTCAGCGTAGGACCATGCAAAGCAATCAACGAACTCACGAAGAAAAGCGATATACTCGGGTAACTCATCATCCTTTATATTCTTGCTTATGAATACAGGACATGGGTTATCTGGTGTTCCCAAGTCTATCTTTTCAACAGGATCTTCTGTTAGAAGGTTCGAAGGTGGTTCCTCCACAATATTTTTGGAGGCTTCCAGCTCAACAAAACCTTCTGGGATTCCAAGGGCATTTGTAGACCGAGGGTTTGTTCCTTTCCACGGGTCTTCTTGATTGGTGATCTTCTCAAGGCTTGCTATGAGATGGTCCCAATCGCCTGTTGAAACTGGGTCGAAGTAAGGTACTTCTTTTGGAGACGAGGGCTCTTCTGGGTCAGAATAGCACAAGTCTGTATTATCGGACGATTCCTCTTTATCATCAGAGAAATCGTACCAATTGGATGAGCTTCCTGGATCTTTGTCAGGTAACTCTTTAAAGAGATATCCAGGGAGATCGATGTCTTCATGGACTTGAGATGTTGAGGCTTGGTCGGTAAAACGACTTTTAAGCTTTTGTGTCAACTGTCTCAGAGGAGTGTCGGGATCATACCCTAACCCAAATGAAGACTTTTCTACATGACCGTAGAGTCTCCAATCTTCCAGCTGGCTTTTGGTCAAGGCGGGCCCCAATGGCGTGAGAATACCGCGTCTTTCTCCCAAACCGACTGGGTTTTGAGCGTCATAGCCCATTTTCTTCATAATTGCTTGTGCCACAGGACTATATAGAGATAGCTGAGGTATACCTTCATTTTGGAAAGGTTCCAGCATGGAGTTTGATGAAGAAGCGTCCGATCTATGGAAGAAGATCGGCCTTTTCTTTGGTGATGTTGCCGAAACAACAAAGGAAGCATACGTAGGATCTTCTACGTCAGCAGGTGTCTTCATCGGAGTGAGAGCAGGCTGAACTTGTTGAGTGTCAGCTTGGCTTGACGAGGTGTCGTCTTCTGGCTCTGAGTCCGAATTCGTGTCTTGCTTGATAGACACGAAAGAGACAACAAATTTGCCCCCAGGCTTTTGCTTTGCCTTCTTCACTCTGGTTGTGATGACCAAAGGTTTTGAAGATTTGAGGGAGATGACGAAGGGAGGTTGACTGCTCTCTTCAGATTTACCAGAGTGTTTGTTTTCTTCCGGTGATTTTTGAGGAGCCTTGCCTTTATCTTTCTGGAGATTTTCAGCAAAGGGTGCTATTTCCTCTTTTTCTTCTTTTTCGCCTTCATACATTTGGGAGTCTGCGAAGTGGACTTCTTTACCTTTGAAGGGTCTTCTGTTCGCAAACACTCGATGTACCATGCTGTCGTCGCCGACGAACTTGATGCATTGATATAGAGTTGAAGGGACAACACCATTCTCGTGTATCCAGGGGCGTTCGAGAAGGATGTTGTAGCATGAAGGGGTTTTTATTGCATACACAGTGACTTCAGAGATAAGATCACCGATCTGCAATTTGAACCTAATTTTGCCGATAGGCCTTTGAGTACTCTCATCGTATCCAAAGATAGATACAGATGTGTGGCTTAGCTTGCTGGGTGGGATGCCCAACTCTTCGAGAGCCAAAGTGGAGATGAGGTTGAGTGCAGAACCTGGGTCGACCTGAACTCTGTGTATAGGCATTTCCTTGATGTACCATGTGAAGTACAGGGGTCGGTTGTGCCTTGCTTCGCCAAGTAGGAGGTCGTCCTTTGTGAAGGCGATGGTTGCACTGGCTGCTTTTTGCACCGAGAGGCATTCAATGCATGATCCCTCAGTGTTCTTTTCTCCCTTTGAGGAAGTTTCAGAGTTTTTGACCCGGTAGTCCATTTCAATTTGGAGGACTTGCGGGGCATGTTTGTCGACATCCTCATTCAGTTTTTGTAATTCTGAGATGAGATTATCACGAGTGCGTGGAGACATTCGTAATAAATCCAGGATGTGCAGTCGTGCAGGTATGTGTTTGAAGTGCTCGATCAAATCATACTTGAAAGCCTCCTTAGGGCCTGCATGTTCATCATTGTTGCCACTGGGGGCGCTTACAACATCTTTTCCCGAAGGATTTACATAAGTAAAGGAAGATTGGTTGTAATTTTTGTGGTAGTCCCGGCCCGAGCGGGTGCCTCTACCAACTTCGAGAGCTTCTTGAGAAGGGTCTTCGCTTGGAAGATTGTCCTCAGGATCAAGAGGCTGTCGTTTCTTATTTACTGAGGATGCGTCTGCAGCAGAATTGCCATCCTCAGTGATTGTGTTGCATGGAGCATTTTCCGGGAGCGAGTCTTGAACAACATCCAGCAACTTTTCTTCTTCGTTGACCCATCCATCATCCCAAGTTGGGTTTTCTTCATGATGATGAGTCGGGAAGAGCGTGAGTTCTGAAGTCACAGTCTCAGGGGACGAAGCCTGAGAGGGTGTCATCTCTGTGAAAGTCACGCGAGACGAGGTAGCCCCAGAAGATATGGTGCTAGGTGTCGCCGGTGTGTAAGTGATCTCATCAGATGATGCATCGGAAGAGCTATAATCCCGAATTATCACATTACAGGCAGCTCTTAAAGGAGACGTTGTCTGCTCGGAGTCAGACTCATCCTCAGATGTAAGAGGATCGTCTACCCAGTAATTTTCTCCATTTTCAGGAGTTGAGGGAGGAGGTACCTGGTGGGCTTCAGGGACTTCCGGCTCTGGATTGTGAGGAATCTCGTTGACGCGGTCTTGCTCTTGTTCTAGAGCGAGATGCTGCAAGATCCTCGCATATTCTTCAAGATCAGGCATGGGAGCCAAATCTTCTTCTTCGTCTGCTCTTTGTGGCTCAACATGGTTGATTTCCACTGGAGCAACGACGGGTGCTGGCTCAACAGCATTTTCTTGTACAGCCTCTTGGTCTTCCTCATCATCAGACCAGGATCCTTGTGGCTGTAAGGGGTTATACTAGATTACTGGCATAAGTTGAGTTTCAGGAACCCATTCTTTGTCGGAGAGATACTCTCCTGTTTCAAGAGATTCCTCCCACTCGCCGGTGTAGTTGGGCTCGAATCCATCGTCGGTGTCGCTGGACTCGTATCCATCAATGGAGAATCCAACTACCGAGTTGCAAGAGTATGATGCCCCCTGCATAGCTTCTTTTTTGAATCGAGGTGGCATGAAATCACTGAGAGTGAAGTTTCTTACCGCCTTTGAAGTCTCTGGAAGGGACGTTTCTGTTGCCCCGAGTGAAGTGGTAGAGGAGGCCTCTGCCTTTTCATGGACTTCTTGTTTTGGCTGGGTCTTCTCTTGCCGTTTGAGCCTGAGGAGATGTTTCCTAGCCTGCCTTCACTGTTGAGCTGTCGGCTTTGTTTTTACGATCTCCCAGTTTTCATCTTCCAGGAGATCGGGATGTACCCATATGGGTTGTCCGTCTGGTGTCGGGTAAGGAACCAACACTTCGGACGTTTGAATTCTTTTTATCACCTTGAAGGAAGTAGTGATCTTCTCTTCTGGTGATTTTGGTGTTTGTCCACGTGACACCATGTTGACGGAGGCAGACCCATAGTTTTTGTCAAAGGTGATGACTCCATTTTTCCACATCTCGTTTATCTTCTCTCTCACAACAAAGCATTGATTGAGAGGATGCGAGACCATCTGGTGGTATGGACAGTACCGAGGATCGTTGGTTTTGCCAACATCGCCCGGCCTTTTGGGTTCAGGCAAGGTGAGCTTGCCGTTTGCCACGACAGCCCCGAAGATTTCGTCAACATCTTCATCGAACGGGTATTTCTTTTCTACTCGCTCTTTGAAGGCATCAGAGAGTTCAGGTCTCTTACCTGCAGCTCTGTTTTCAGCTTTCTTTGGTTGCTGAGGAGCTGATTTGGTTTGCACATTGAGGACCTCTTTTTTCTTTGGTTTAGAGGTTACAATGGCTGTTGGCTCTTTTCTTGATGACTTCTGACTGTTGAGGTCTTTAATCACCGTTTCAGCTTCCATAGAAGCTTCCAGGAGTTCTCCCAGGTTTTTTGATTTGTTGCCGATGATCATGGAGCGGATTCTAGCTCTCATGTTGTTTCGGCGGATGTCGACTAGCGACGCTTGTGGCAGTACATCTGAGCATTTGTACACCATTGCTTTCCACTTGTGAATGAAGTCGTATGTTGACTCATTCTCCCCCTGCTTCAGGCTACAAAGCTGAGCCATAGTAGCGGGATGATCCTCACCTTTGAAGTGAGTCAGGAAGCGTGTCTCTAGCATTGCCCAATTTTGGATGGAGTCCTCCGGAAGAGTGGAGTACCAATCGAAGGCCGTACCTTTTAGGGTACTTGCAAAGAGGCGAATCTTGAGTGCATCTTGATCCGCAATAGCTCCTGTCAGGATCTTGAAGTGGATGACCTGCTGTCTGGCTGATCCTTTCCCCATATATGTTTGTAGAGTAGGATGTTTGAATTTTGTTGGGAATGGGACTGAGTCCATCCATAAGGGATATGGTGGCTTGATCCCATGCTCTTTGAGTATATCCTCTTCTTTAGCTTTGGCGAGGATACTGTCTACGTCCTTTTTGGTAAGGGCGCGTGACTCATTTTCTTCACAATTTTCCTCGTTATTGTGATGATTCAGAGGAGGCTCATTGTTCACCTGATTTTGGACAACAAGGAGAAGGTTTTCCATCAAAGTTTCAATCCTCTGCTGGCCTTGTTCCAACTGCTGGATGCGTGTGAGCGCATCATCTTGAGGTGGATTCTGAGGTGGTGGCTCAGAATTTGTAACCAGGACGTTCATTCCTCGGGATTCAAACTAAGAAACCGTCCAGGGGACTGAGCTGGGGCTCATTCTTTTTGATGAAGAGCTTGATGAAGGATTACTCTCCCGTCCTTGGCTTGAAGGGGCAGGAGATTCTTCGGGATGTCTTCGTGTCCTGGTGACGCTACGGGTCACCGGACGTCGGACATGGATTTTTTATGCTGACTTTTGGCATCTTCTGGTTTTTCCAACCATATGGACGGCAGTAACTTGGTCGGGTCTTTCTTTTTCGACCCATTTGTGGGAGACTTGAAGTGTAGGAGGCTGGGTCCATTGCTTCTCTAGTCTCTTTTGTCGATATGACGCACGGTGGCGTGCTCGACGAACGATTTGAGCTTCAGTCAGCTCTGGCTGGGCTTTAACAATGAAGGATGTACTCCCTCGGGCGCAGCAGCTGAGCTTGTCTTCTTTGTAATTGGGCAAGGACAGGATGCGGACCCGGTCCTTTGCCTGTTGCAGTGAAGCTTTGAACCTTTCAAGTTCGGCCCTTGTAGAGATGAAGGGTCGAACTGAAGGAGTGTAGGCCTTGGCAGGTGCTTGTAGAGGCCTAGTGATGCATGATCTGATTTTGGGCTTGTAGGAACAAGCCGGCTCATACTGGGTTGACTTGGGAGTCAGGTTGGAGATAGGTCTCTCCTCTTTCATGTAGGCAAGAGGGTAGAACTGGTTCTCCTTGAGTGGGGCCAGGTATGCTGGCTTGGTGGATGTTTGAGACCTTCTTTGTTTTGGTGAAGGTCTTGGAGACCAAGTCTTGGGATAGGTCTGGTTGTTTGTGGGTCGAGGCTTCGCGGGGGTGCCGCGGGCTTCGGGCTTTTGGGCGCTCGCCTTTGGTGTCACGGGAGTGACACGTTGAGAGGCGATCTTCTGCTTTTTAGCAGGCGCAGCTTGTTCTTCGGGAAGTGGGAATGGTCCCAGCGTCCCAAAGAAGATAGTCCGGGGAGTCGAGGTCGACCCGGAGTTCGGAGAGTTGCCGAGGGAGTTGACGCTTCGGCAGCTGACAAGGCGCTTATGAGTGCGCGCGCTTTGCTTCTGTTCAAGCATGAGTTGGTGCTTGTTCTCATCGAAGATAATGGTTAAGGCTGCCATTTTTAGTTTCGAAAAAGTTCTGAAACAAGACCACATCCATTAGTAATCACAAGAATATAATGATCATAAATGGGAATTTCTATGGTTGTCTTTTCAAATCGCTCAAGGGATATGACCTAAGCGACATGAAGAAGGCAAAAAGCCATAGATGGTACAATTGTTCTGACAACAAGTATGGTGAGCCCAGAATGAGCGTTCCAGTGACTGCTAGAAGCAATTGTAAACCTAAATTCGACTTATCGAGAAGCAGGGCTTTCTCGAGGTAAGACAAATATAAGGTTGGAGTTACAAATGTGCCGGTCGCAAATACAGTAGACCCTGAAAGGGCGTACCAGTATTGTTAGGCACAAATGTTGGAAATCGCATCCATGAGATGGGATTCTCTTTTTTTTTTTTTTGAAATGTCAAGATTGGATTCATCAAAGAGAGCAGATGGTATTCCGATCCGAATACGGGCTCAACGATTTCCGCGAGCACCAGTACCCAGAAGGGAAGGAACCACAATTTCTCGGATCTGAATCTAAAATGACAAGAGTTTTTTTTGAAGATTTTTTATTTTAAGATTTTTTTATTTTTTAAATATTTTATTTTTATTTTTTTATTTTTATTTTATTTATATTTTTTTTCTTTAAGATTTTTTTTTTTAAATCTTTTTTTTTATTTTTTTTTATTTTTTTATTTTGATTTTGATTTTTTTTTAAGATTTTTTTTTGAAAATCTTTTTTTTTATTTTTTTATTTTTAATTTTGATTTTTTTTGTTTAAGATTTTTTTTTTAAAATCTTTTTTTTATTTTTAATTTTGATTTTTTTTGTTTACGATTTTTTTTTGAAAACTTTTTTTATTTTTTTTTATTTTTGATTGTTTTTTAATTTTTTAAGATTTAAAGACGACAGAGTACACATAGGCCTCCTAAACCGGTCTTATGAAACCTCAATTGATAGAATTGCCCCCAGGTAAGGGTAGGATTACTTAATGAACCCGTTTGGAGGACCCTTGCCTAGAACAGTCAAGCTGTCTCCACACACTGGACAAGGCTTTTCTTGAATCAATCGTGATCAAAGAACGCAATTGGTTTAACCTTAGTGGTCTATGTCTTTTTATTTATTTATTTAATTTTTTTTTTAGATCCCTGACAGACTCATCGAAGAGAAACGGTGGCCCAATCCCCGATCCGAACACGGGCTCAACGATTTCCGCGAGCACACATGCCCAGAAGAGAAAGGATCAAAGTTTCTCAATTTTGAATCCAAAACGAGAAATTTGTTTTTTTTTAATTTTTTATTTATCCCTGACAGATTCATCGAAGAGAAACGATGGCCCAAATCCCATTTCGAACAAGCTCAACGATTTCCGCGAGCACACGAACCATAGGAGAGGATCAAAGTTTCTCAATTTTTAATCCAAAACGAGAAATTTTCTTTTTTTTATTTTTATTTTTTATTTTTGAAAATAGAAAGAGTGGAAATAAATTCGAAGAATTAGAAATTTCCAAAAAATCCCATCTCGTTTTTTTTAGATGCGAAATCCAACATAGGCCACCAACTAGAAAGTAGCCAAGGAATCTGGAGAAGAAGTATAAGCATAGAGCAAAAATATGGTATGCAAATATCTCATTTCCAAAGCATCGTGTTCTCAAATGAACGAGTCCCACCGGGTGTGCCAGCTTGATGGACAGCGACATTCGGCGCCGGGATGCTACCAGGGTCGGCGGGCGTGGGAGCCCGTTGGGTACGACCCTTTCGCGCCCGTGGGGGCCGAAGGCGTGTATCAACATTTTTTTTGGGTGGGTGTGCCAGATTTTCTATTTTACTTGGAATTGCAAGTGGTGATCCGGAGATTGACCTTCGCAAGTAAAAAGGAAATCAACTTCTTTCAAGTTTTCCATTGCACATATATTTAAAAAAAAAAAAAACATTTTCTTGATTTGCCGTGAAAGGCGGTTTTTTTTTGCATTTATAGCCGATTTTGGGGCGTTTATAGCCGATTTTGGCATTTATAGCCGATTTTGGCGTTTATAGCCGATTTACAATTCTTATCAATAATGAAAGACAAGAGTTGTGATTTGTTTTGTCTCTTTAGAAAAATACAAACTACAATGAAAAGCAAGAAAAGGAGGATCTAACTTCTCAGGAGATTGTGGGGGACTCGTTCAGATTGACGGTCGCAAGCCATGTGTGGGCTTCGCCATCATCCATGCAGATGAGAACAGTGGATGCTCTTGATTCGCTTGGCTTGGCTATAACCTCAGATTTTTAGAGGACAAAGACCAAGAGGAGGTCCTATGTCCAATAAAAAGCTAAGTAGACGGGCTGAAAAGCCACGTCTAAGCCATTTGGAAGCAGGAAGAGAAGGGGAAGGACCTTGGGGGGGAGGTACCCCCCAAGGGACTTTTGTCACCTTGTAGTGGTGGGCGGTGCAGAACTTCAGCAGAGTTTTTCTCTCTTTTTCTTTCTCTGGATTTTCTGTGTTTGATCCGTCTGGATTCGATTCTCTTCTGGATACGAGCTCTTGATTCTTTCCGATCTGGATTTCAATGGAATGCTCTCCATTTATAGGCTTTTGGTAGCCATTTAGGAGAGCTTTTATGGGCTTTAATTGCACTTAAGCCGCATAAATGGAGGAGTTATAGGGTTTAATTCCTTCATTTCGTAACTCCTGGATCTTGGCTTCTGATTCGCCGGTGGAGATTGAGGGCATTTAATCCCCTTTGATCGCCATGATGGGAGGAGTTTCATGGGTTAAATGCCATGAATCAATTGACTTGTAACTCCCAAATGCTTGCTTCTGATTGGGCCGTCCAATAGAATGAGTTAATGACTGCCATAAAGCTAGCCAATTAACCACATTAATTGGTCACCGAGCAGTCGAAGAGTCGCGGGCCGTGCCGTGTCTTCTGGAATTCTTTCTAGCGATGATCATCGATGGATCTTCATGCTGATCGACATCGGATGAACATGTAACTTCAGACATTGATAGCTAAGAGCGGGCCGGTGACATCTGTCCTGTCGATTTTTCGATAGATCGGGCGGAAAGCACACTTTTTTGGTCGACCGGTTGGCGATCAATGTTGATTTTGATACTTTTGGAGGTTGACCCGTGATTTTGACGGATGTCGGAGGATTTGGCGCCTCAAAAGTATGACTTTTGGAAAGTCCCACGGGTTGAAAGCTTCGAATCGCGAAAAACGACGGAAAACGGAGCTCCCGCGACGAAACCGGAGATTCTGGGCTTCCAGGGTCGCAGGGGCCGGCGACCCTGGGCCAGGGTCGCAGGGGCCTGCGACCTTGGCCCAAGGTCGCAGGGGCCTGCGACCCTGGGCCAGGGTCGCGGGGGTCTGCGACCCTGGGGGAATTTTCCCCTTCGGAGCCCGTTTTGCGGTCGTTTTGAGGTCTTTTCCCTTCGTTTTTTCTTCTGTATTTTTCTTTGACATTTTTGCTCATTTGTTGGCCTTATTCCCTTGTAGAAAAATTGATGAGAATCCTTGCAATTTGGGTTGCAAAGTTTCCAATTTTCCAGGAAAGCCGAAGACTTTGTCGCGCAGGGTTACCGATTTTCCGTCAGAAGCTGAAACTGGGTCAAACGATGTCCGAATGACCTGAAATTTGAGGTGGAGCCTCCTGAGCAATAAATAAGACCAACCATAGGCTTTTGTTTGACTTTTGAAGCCGTATGGGGTCCCGTCGCCAGTAGGCTTGATTCTGCCGCGAGGTAGATGTCGCGCTTTGATGTGCGGTCAACCGATGTCCGATTGACTTGAAATTTGACAGGGAACCTATTGGAGTCATTTTGAGATGATCCACAGGCTCTGTCTTAGAAACCATGGTCCCGGGGAGCTCCGCCGCCGAGAGGCCTGATTTGGCTTCCGAGAGTCAAAGTCTGGTCAAATATTGTTGAAATGACCTAAAACTTGACGTGTAGCCCTTTGTAAGCATTTTGAAGCTGCCCATGTGCTCTGTTCGATGAGTAATGGTTTCGGTGGTTTTCTCCGCCAAGAGGCTTGATCTAGCTACTTGAGGGTTGATGTAGGGTCAAACGTTGTCGGTTTGACTTGGAACTTGACGTGGAGCCTTTTGGATGCATTTTGAGATCATCCACAGGCTCTGATCGGGAATTTGATGTCTCCGATGCTGTCGCCGCCGATAGCTCCTGTTTAGCTGTCGGAGAAGTGAAGTTAGGCCAAATGTTGTCGAAATGGCCCGAAACTTCATGTGTACTCTTCTCTTGGCTATCTTGAAGGATCTTGCCGTTTTTGTTTGATTCTGACAAGATTTGGTTTTTTGGAAGCAGCATTGCCTATTTTGGTAGGCTGCGGCTTCATGTGGCTTGAAGAGGCAAAGTGACATTTTTAGTGCCAACAATCAAATGCTTCCTGGGACATGTACTTTGACGGTGCAACTAGGACAAATGAAAAAGGAAAGCAAATATCGGGAGTCGGCGTCCTCTTTGTCAGCCCCGACAAATACATGATCCCACACGCCTTCTCGCTACTGGAACCATGTTCAAACAATGCAGCTGAGTACCAAGCCCTGATTGTTGGATTGGAACTCGCCCTCGAAACCGGCATCACCATGCTGGAAGCTTTTGGAGACTCTCAACTAGTCGTCAACCAGATGAATCAGAAATATGAAGTCAGGAAGCCTGATTTGCTACCTTACTACAATAAGGCGCAGTCGCTTCGACAAAAATTCAACATCTGCTATATCACCCACATCCTCAGAGGTGAAAACATCCGTGCAGATGCCCTGGCCGGACTCGCCGCATCCATGGCAATCCAAGAAGGGGAAAACATGCGAGTCACAGTGTGTCAAAAAAGGATTCTCCCTCCTCTCAACACACACCAAGCAGTTGCTGAATGCCACCAAGTGGTTGGAAGTCGGATATCCATCCTCAAACCTCCGATAGGCGACTGGAGAGATCCGTTCATTGATTACATCATGATCGGAATCCTACCTGAAGATCCAAAAGAACGGGCAAGCATCTAAAGACGAGCCCCAAACTTTCATTTGGATATACCTTCAAAAGCACTTTACAGAAAATCCTTCAACGGAGTACTCCTACGCTGCTTATCACAACAAGAGGCTGAGGAAACTCTCCAAGAAGTATATGCTGGTCTTTATGGAGCCCATCAGGCTGGCCCTAAGCTCTACAATCAGATAAAAAGGCTAGGTTACTATTGGCCTACCATGATAGCTGATGCAATACAATTTGCCAAGCGCTGCCAAAAATGCCAGATTCACGGAGATTATGTCCACATGCCTCCAGAATGGTTACATCCAACAGTAATCTCATGGCCTTTCGAAGCCTGGGGTATGGACATCATAGGTCCTATTTCTCCCCCATCAAGCAAAGGTCATCGCTTCATCTTCGCCGCTACGGATTATTTCTCCAAGTAGTCAGAAGCATTTGCGCTCAGCGAAATGAAGACTTCATCAGTCCTTCAGTTCTTGCGCACCAACATTATTTGTCGCTTCGGCATACCTAAAAGATTCGTCCATGATAACAGACCACAATTCCGGGAACACAGATTTAAGTTCTGCGACAAGTACAAAATCCAAAGTTGTCCTTCGACTCCATATAATCCAGCAGCGAACGGACTAGCAGAAGCTTTTAACACGACACTCTGCAAAATTCTCAAGAAAATGGTCTCTAGTCACAAAAGAGACTGGGGCGACAAACTACTAGAAGCTTTGTGGGCCTATCGAACCACCGTTCGAGGACCAACCCATAGCACACCATTCTCTTTGGTCTATGGATGCGAAGTTGTTGTCCCTTTGGAAGTACAAATTCCTTCCTTAAGGGTATCTTTGCAAAATGACATGACGCAAGAAAGCAATGTCAAATTGAGACTCCAAGAGCTGGATAATCTCGATGAAAGACGACTCGAAGCTCTACAAAGCATTGAGTTGTACCAAGCACGCATGGCAGGATCTTTCGACAAAAAGGTCAGGCAACGCGCCTACAAAAAGGGCGACTTGGTTCTTGCAGTAAAAAGACCCATAGTCTTTGCCCACAAATCCAAAGGCAAATTCGAACCAAAATGGGAGGGACCTTTCGTCATTGACAAAGTCTTCTCCAACGGTGCATACGCTCTTCTAAACATGGAAGGAGACAGATGTATGCTACCCATCAACGGCAAGTTCTTGAAGCGGTACTACCCTTGAAGACTTCCTCAAACGGGTCAGAGCAATATCTACATGGCTAAAGCGTATTTCCAAGGTACTTGCTAGTCAAACCCACCCCTTTTGAAATTTTCATCTTTATGTTGAAATTTCTAAAAAAAAAAAACTATCTCTCAAAACAATGCTTACTTTCATCGTTTCATTGTTCACAAAAAAAAAAATCATCAAATCCAAAAATCCAAGTTTAGGAGCCTCTTCCCATACTTGACTAAAATTTTCGATCCTTGAACCCAAAATTCATGGTTTGAAACAAAAATCGGGACTTAGAAATTTTCACCCTAGACCGCCTCGGCTTTTACAACCAAAATGGTTTTAAGTCAAAATTTATTACCTTCGCGTCTTTAAACAAAATTTTGGTTTTAAAAAAAAAAAAACCGGAAGGATGCGAACCATATTCGATACTTCCAAAAACCCAAAATCGGAAGGATGCGAACCCCATTCAATACTTCCAAAAACCCAAAATCGTAAGGAAGCGAACCCCATTCGATACTTGCAAATTTCAAAAATCGTGGAGAAGCAACAAACCAGTTGATATCCACAACTCAAATTTCAAAAATCGTGGAGAAGCAACAAACCAGTTGATATCCACAACCCAAATTTCAAAAATCTTTGAGAAGCAACAAACCAGTTGATATCCACAACCCAAATTTCAAAAATCTTGGAGATGCAACATACCAGTTGCTATCCACAACCCAAATTTCAAATGGTTCGAGAAAACCTCAAATTTCAAAAATCGCGGAGAAACGACATCAAGTCAGTACCCGCAAAACCAAAAGTTTTGGGAAAAGCAGGGAAGCGACGCTTAGTCGATATTTGCACCCCAGTTCGCGAGGAAGCGACATTCCATCGATACTCGCAAAACCTAACCCCCGAGGAAGTGACATTCCATCAATACTTGCAAAACCGAATGAGCAAGGAAGCGACATTCCATCGATACTTGCAAGACCATTCAGAGGGGAGGCGACATTTAGTCGATACCTGTATTTTGAAAACCAAAACTCGGCTATAAACGCCAAAATCCGGCTATAAACGCCAAAATTAGGCTATAAATGCCAAAACAAAAATTTTTCGGCTATAAACGCCAAAATCGGCTTTCATGCCAATAAAACAAAACTTGGTTTTCAAAAAACTCGGCTATAAACGCCAAAATCTGGCTATAAACGCCAAAACTCGGCTATAAACGTAAAATCTGGCTATAAACGCCAAAATCTGGCTGTAAACGCCAAAAATCCGGCTATAAATGCCAAAATCCGGCCATAAATGCCAAAAAAAAAAATTTTCAGCTATTAACGCCAAAATCGGCATTCATGCCATCTCAAAATCGGCTCTCATGCCACAAACAAAATTTTTGGCTCTCATGCCATCCCAAAATTCGGCTATAAATGCCAAAACAAAACAAAAAAAAATCGGCTATAAACGCCAAAATCTGGCTATAAATGCCAAAAATTCGGCTATAAATGCCAAGACAAACAAAACAAAATTCGGCTTCTATGCCATTCTAAAATTCGGCTTTCACGCCATCCAAAAATTTTGGCTCCCATGCCGCAAAACAAATTTTGGCTCTTACGCCACAAAATTAGGCTTTCTCGCCATCCAAATTTTGGTTTTCAAACCATCAAAAACAAGGCTTTCCGCCACAAAAATTGACTTTCATGCCCAAAACAACCCTTTGACAAAAGATTTTCACAAAATGACAACCTTTTGATCAAATCCTTAAACAAACATTCCCATCAAACTTTTGCTCAAAATTGTTTTCATCAAAAAATGATTTAAGTGAAAGAAAGGGGATACAAAATATAGTACCAAAATTGTTTATACATGGAGGTACCAAAAAAAAGAAAAAGGAAAAAGAGTTTGTTACAACTCAGGAGCTCAATCCTACATGGTCTTCAACCAAAGGTTCAACTCCTCAAGCAGACCCTTGGCCTTAACTTCCAAAGTTTTTAGGCCACGCTCCTTCAAAATGTCCCCATAAAACGCGGCCGAATGCCGTGACCCATCTGCAGCACGAGGAAGCTCTTCCCAGAGGACCTGCCACTGGTCATGCTCCTGAGTCTTCCTCCGGACATTACCTTCATCTTCCTCAACCTGGCGAATGAGAGTCCCCTCTTTGTCACGAGCCTCCACAATGGCGGTCCATTTGGCAGCAACCTCTTCCTCTAAAAGATCAAGACGTTGCCTAGCCTCAACGACCTCCTTATCAAGGTGGTCCAAGTCTTGCTTCAGCCCCATGATGGATAACTCGGTAACGTTCTTCTCCCGAACGATCTGCCTCCGAGTCTTCTTGACCTCAGTCACCTCAGCTTTGACTTTGCTGGAAGGTTTTATGAACATCTCATCAAAGAAGTCACCATCTGGGAAACTCTTAGTCTCAGTCCATTTGTTCCCCAAGGTGATGATCTCCTCAACAAAATCCTCGGCACTTGCGATGTCCAGACCGACTTCTTTGCTATCAGCGAGGATGTCCTGCACATGCTTGATCATTCCAAAACCAGCTTCCAAATGACCTGAAGAAAGAGTCTCAACCCATGAGCTCAAGACAGTCTTCAACACCTTTCTAGCATACTGAAGGTGCGGTACAGATGAGGATTCGCCATGCTCTGGTGCCCGACTGCCCACGTCATGCTCCATTGGGAGAGTAATCAATAAACTCTTTCCAACGGAAGAAGCTGACTCATTGAAAGTGGAAGAAGCCCCTACTTCTGCATCAGCCAAAGGTATCCCCTGTTCTGGCTCTGAGGAAGACGGAGGAATCTCTCCTGCTGCTTCACAATCTGTCAAAGAAAAAAAAAAAAAAAAAAAAGACAAAAAGGTATGAATATAATCTTGTCAAAAATATATCAAGATTATTATTGCAAGTATACCTGCTTCGACGACCGGCGGAGTACTCTCTGCCTCTTTGAGCTCATCCAAAGCATCGTCAAAAGTTGCGTCCATGGATGGCTCGAAATCGTCGGAATCCTCTGGCAAGTCAGCTACATGTTAGCAAATGACAGCAAAAGAAGAAAAAAAAAAAAAGCAAAAGCCAAAGCAAATCATACCAAGTGAAGGTTTTGGAACCACTCCAGAGTCCCTGGGCTCTTCCTCAGATGCCACGACTGGATCCGTCATCGCCTCATCGGCAGGAACCTCAGGCATCACCAGGTCATCATCCTCTGTTGAAAAAAAAGGCAGCGGATCAAAACAAAATCTTTCACAAAAAAAGGAAGGAAGAAACAAAAGGAAAGAAAGGGGATCATACCAGCTATCTCCTCTTCTCTGCTTCTCTTCTCCAGACGCTCGTCAGCATCCTCAGACACCTCCTCAGCAATGGAGAGAGGAACTTCGAGATCAGAAGGACTATCGTGCCGCCTCATGTTACGGCGTTGTCCTCTCCTCCTCTTGCCTCGGCGGGTTAATCTGCTCGACTATCCTGCCACACTATCAACATCAGGCCTCTCACAAGAGTCCTCACTGGATGGTCTACTTTTCTCAGTAGACTCCATGGAAGCCTTCGTATGTTCTGCCTGTATCATAGCATCGAACTCGGCCTCCTCCTCCTCCAGCTGTCTCAGGACCTCACCAGGAATCCCCTGTGCAGCTCCTGATCTGATGATGTCCTGCCCGTTGAGAAAGCCTATCTTGTGCTTCTCTCCAGAAAGGAAGGCCAAAACTTCCTCCCGACGGACACCATCCGATTTGCCAAGACTCTTCCCAGGAGATTGCTTAATATCGAGCTCTTTCTTAGAAAGTCCCTGGTACACTGAAAAGCTCTCCATGAACCACTTCGTGAAGCCAGCAGTCCGGAAGGTGGGCAGCTCAGGATAAGAAATCATGGCGGTAGTGTCCTCTGCACTGTAAAAAGCCCATGCATTTCTCCCATCCTGCAGACCTCCAAAATGCTTCACCATACTCGAAGGCGCTCCAACAACGCCTTGAGAGAAGCCAAGCTGCAACGCAAAACGCGAGGGGACATACGGTTGGACGTCGACGAAAAGATGTCTGCGGTACACCATCGTACCAACCCGTATGTTGAAGAGCCACCTCTTCTCCGCGTCTGTCAAAGCATAGTGTCTTCCCGACCCTGCCCTGGTCGAATCACGGGAGACACCAAAGTCAAAAGCCTTCTTCCGCAAGCCCGGAGAAAGCTTCACTGAAGACTGCCCAATCTCGACGTCCCTAAATCGTCGAATCCTTAAACGGGCAGATAAAAGTGATTCGTGAACGGCTGTCCCTCTAGCCAAACGAATCATAAAGGAATCTTCGTCCTGTGCAACTCCCAAACGATGGAAGTTGGGACAGTGGTATACATACCACGAATAGAAGATGTGGGCAGAAAACACCCTGTTCATGGGAAGCCCAAGCCGAACCAGGAAAGCAGCAGCCTGCAGTTCGGTACATAAATAGGAGTAAAGAGCAGGTACCAAAGCCAGCCGCTCTCCAAACGCCATCTGACAAGCCGGAAAAATACAGTGCGGCCTGATGTGCGTTCCATCTCCTCCAGCAAAAACAGCCTCACCCAGCCAGTAAGTGAGGTAAACAGCGAGATCTCTCCGCAACGCAATGTCAGGACAAATGGCATCCGTGCTTGCGAAGAACTTCTTCAAATCTTCTCGCATAGCAGTGATCTTCTTCAAACTTGATGCTTTAGCCCTGACATCCTGGGCCATGACATCAGAAGAATCCCCACTGTCAAAAAAGTTGGAGCTACAACTTCTCCAACTACTGGATCTAACTTTCGAGCCCTCCTTCTCTTCAAAAAATCATAGAAGGCAACGAGCTGAAAGTACACAAGCCTAAACTCCTCAGACTGCTCCTCAAGGACGCTGTCAATAGGCATAAACTCCTCATAGAGTTTGCCGAGGATAGGCAATCCGGTGATGGCGCTCAGCTCCTTCAAAGAAAAACCAATCTCACCATTCGTTACAATGAAGGTGTTGGTTTGTGGAAGGAATGACTCCAGCATGGCCATGAAAGCCTCATCGGAGAAAACGACGGTTTGCCGAAAAGCGCGAACCGCGTCAAAAATCTCGGCCTCCCGAAGAATGGCCTCACCAATCCTCAAGGTGTGATCTGTCCATGACTCCCAGCTCGAGTCAGCACTGAAACGGCCACGAAGTAGAAAAGGCTTCACCCAATTACTGTCGTCACCCCGAAAAACGCCAAGGCCCACCGGTCTCAAATCAACCGATGGATGATCAGAACCTTGGTAGCCATTGGCTGGCATCAACACGTCCATACGGACAGGTGGCTTCTCTGCGAAATCGGAAGGTCCACCAACAAAAACCCCGGTCTTGATCACATTGGTCCTCTTCACCCAACTCGGAGGATCTTCCCTCTTAGGGCACGTGGGAGAAAGGCTCAGGATCGAGATGGTCCGATCAAAAGACGACCGGGTAGAAATAGTTCTCTCCTCACCATCCGCTGTGTAAGAGAACTGAAAACATCTCCTTTGGTATGTCAAGTCGTCGGGGACTGCATCACCGAAGAAGAAGGTAGGCTTGAGCACAACGCTCTGATCGTCCGTAACCCAGGGACGGCTGCTTACCATGATCTTATAGAACTCCTCATCCTTGAGAGCGATCAATCGCTGTCTCATCTCATCACGATTGAGGGAATCGCATTCTTCCAAGTTTTTCTCCACAAACTGGACCTTCTTCCAAGCCTACTGAACGGCAGCATTGGAAGATCTAGCAGACCGACGAGGCGCGTCAGTGACAGGACCTTTACCCTTGTTTGTTCTAAAAGAACTGCCTGAAAAAGGTGGAAGAGAAAAGATCAATAAACATCGAAATGACAGAATTTTGCTACAAAAATTCTAGCAAAATTTTGACATGGTTCCGGGGCAATTCCAAAGAAATGGAAAATACTCCGAAAAAGACAGGAAGCCTGAAAATGAGCTCAACATCGCTGCGAGCTCATAGTCAGTGGAGAATTCTCAAAGAAGGCTTGAACTCAACATTGCTGCGAGAACAAGCCAATCTCATCAAACTTCAGCAAAATCTGGAAAAGAGCTCAACATTGCTGCGAGCTTCAGAATCCAAAAATTGCAAAACTTCCTCAAAATCCAGCAAGACCGAGAAAGAGCTCAACATCGCTGCGAGCTCAAAATCCCAACAATTGCAAAAGATTTTCAGGTATGCATCATCATACTTCCAAATCCATTTGCAAAAATCATGCATCAAATAATATCATCATGCATTAAATGTTAGGAAAATCTTGACCAAAGTTTGACCAATTCCAACCCAATTTGGTCAAAACCAATCAAACTTTGTCTAAGTCAAAAATCATGTTGGCTTGACCTAGAGACCCTAGCCTTCTATCTTGATGCATCAAACAAAAAATGCATACATATTGAAATTGCATAGCCTCATTATCATAGTGAGCAAACAAGGAAAAAGAAAAAGAAAGAGAAAAAAAAAAAAAAAGGAAGTCTCTCCAAAAAAAAAAAAAAAAAAAATTTGGCCCACAGGCCGTGGCCCACTGCCACGTGGCAGTACGGTCAGGTCCGTACGGACCTGTCCGTACAGCCAGAGAAAAAAAAAAAAACAGCAAAAAAAAAAAAGAAAAGAAAGACGCTGAAAAAAAAATGAGCGTGGAAAAAAAAACAGAAAAAAAAAGAGAGTACACGGTTTAAAAAAAAAAAGAAGAGAAAACCGTGAAAAGAAAAAAAAAAGAGAAAAAAAAAGAAAGAAAGAAAAAAAGAGAAGCACGAAAAAAAAAGGAAAGAAAAAACGTGCATGAAAAGAAAAGAAAAGAAAAGAAAAAAAAAGAGAAAAAGAAAGAAAAAAAAAGAGAAAAAGAAAGAAAAGAAAAGAAAAAGAAGAAAAAAAATGATGAAGAAGCTACTTCTACAATGGAGATTCTTGATGAGGAAGAAAACTTACTTGAAGCCATTGATGGAGAAGAAGAAGAAAAAAATCTTGGAGATCCTTGAAGAAGAGAAAGCACTTCTTGCCTTGGGGAGCACTCTTGAAGATTTCTTAGTAATAGAGCAAAAGCACCAACCCTCTTTGCTTTTATAGAAGAGAGCAAGCCAAAAGAGGAAACAAGGAGAAAGAAAAGAGGTAAGTACTAAAATTTAGCTACTCTCCCAAAAAGAGAGATATTTTGAGAGAATCTTTCCACAAAAAGAAAACTTGAGAAATTCTCATCAAGTAAAGATATTTTTAGATATTCTCTACACAAAAGATATATTTTTGGATATTCTTTACAAATATGACACCATATGAGATCTAGGCCATCTCCAAAGCCTAAGGTCCCATGGGTTAGCCCATATGAGCCAGGTTTGACAACCTAGGCACTAAAAGTGGCTTTTAGTCAAAATATTCCTCTTACCAAGAGCAAAAAAAAAAAGAAAAGAGCAAAAAAAAAAAAAAAAAAAAAAGAAAAGAGAGTCCCATGCCTCTATTGAGTTGATGGGACCATTCAAAAAAAAAAGAGAAAAAAAAGGAAAAGTCTCATGAGTTTCCAAAAACCAAACCATTCAACCTCATGAACCAAATTGAGCCAAAATCTTGAAATTGACATTTCAAAAAACCAAATTCCGGTCCCCTAGCTCGCCACATACAGCTTGTTAGGTCACAAGACCAAAACCAAAAATCAAAATCCAAACCAAACCAAACTTGACCCCCTAACCTGCCACATACAGCTTGTTAGGTCACAAGGTCAAAAACCAAAATCCAAAACCCAAAATCCAAATACCCCATGTCATTTTCAAAACTTTGCCTTGAGATGGTACGTGATCCCTCTCACTACCATAAAATTTCCCCTGGAAACTCAGAAGGCTATTAAAAAAAAAAAAAAAAAAAAAAAAAAAAAGCTCAAGACTCTTGGTCAAGTTGGAATCTCTCCTCCAAGTTTCTTCGAGGCACATCGACTCCAAAAAGCTACTCGTCGTTGTACCTCGAGGGGACAATTGTTGACACCCAAAAAGTCACTATGTCTCCTCCACATCAAGAAGCCTCCTGAACCTGCATCCTGCTACAAAACAGGCAAGGCTACTTCAAGCATCAGATCTTTTCAGAATCAGACAGAACCTGAGAGATCCTTCAAGACAGCTAAAAGAGGGGTACACCTGAGGTTTCGGGCCATTCCGACAGCGTTTGGCCTAACTTCACTGCTCCGACAGCTAAACAAGCGCTCCCGGCGGCGACATCATCAAAGACACCAAAACTTTGATCAAAGCCTACGGATGACTCCAGCATGTCTCCAAAGGGCTCCATACCAAATTTCAAGTCAAACCGACAACGTTTGACCCTCCATCAATGCTCGAGCAGCAAAATCAAGCCTCCCGGCGGCGGCAACCATCGAAGCCATCACTCATCAAACAAAATACATGAGTGGCTTCAACATGCTTCCAAAAGGCGGCACGTCAAATTTCAGGTCATTCCGACAACGTTTGACCAGGTTTCGATGCTCCAAGAGAAAATCAAGCCTACCGGCGGCGGAGCAACCCGGGACCATGACATCCAAAACGGAGCCCATGGAACATCTCAAAATGACTCCAATAGGCTCCTCGTCAAGTTTCAGGTCAATGGACATCGTTTGACCACATATCAAAGTTCGGCATTTTCCCCGCAGTAAAATCAAGTGAAGCATTGATGGGACCCCAAACGGCTTCAAAACTCAAATAAAAGCCCATGGTTGGTCCTATCCACTGCTCAAGAAGCTTCACCTCAATTTTCAAGTCATTCCGACATCGTTTGACCTAGTTTCGACGCTTGACGGAAAATCGGCTACAAAGTCTTCGACTTTCCCGAAAAATAGGAAACTTTGTACTCCGATTTCGCGAGGGTTCTCGTCAAGACTTTTCCAAGAAAATCAAGTCAATAATTGAGGAAAATGTCAAGAAAAATACAGAAGAAAAAAGGAACGAAAAAGATAAAAAAACGACCGAAAACAACGCTCGGCGACCAAACGGGCCGAAGCCCTATGGTCGCCGGCGACCCTGGAAATCCAGGTCGCCGGATTTTGCACCAAAGTGTCCGTTTTCCGATTCTTTTCGCGTTTCGGGTGTTCTGGCCTCTGTGATTTTCTGAAAATCCAATGTTTGGTGCTTCAAAACCACTGATCTTCGTCAACATCTCGGATCCGCCGTCAAAAGCATGAAATCATCACCGATCGCCTCAAGATCGCCAACCGGCTGACCAAGAAATTGCACTTTCTGTCCGACCGATCGTGAAATCGACAAGACAGATGTCACCAGCCCACCAACGTCAATCAATGTTTGAAATTGCATCGTAATCCGACATCAAATAATGCGTGGATCCACCCGTGATGATCGCAAGAAGAATCTCAAAAGGCGCGGCACGGCCCGTGACTCTTCACATGCCTTGGCAACCACTTAATGTCGTTAATTGACCCATGAAAGCAGTCATTAACTCATTATTTTGGACGGCCCAATCAGAACCAAGCATTTGGGAGTTACAAATCCAAGCAATCATGGCATTAAACCCATGAAACTCCCATCATCATGAAGCATAAAGGTGATTAAATGCCCACTACCTTCATCGGCCAATCACAAGCCTTGAAAAAGGAGTTACAAAATCGATTTGTAACTCCTCATCAATTCTTTCATCATGGCCATCAATGCCAATAAACACCTCATGGCTACCAAAAGCCTATAAAAGGGGGTCCATTCCAAGAAGAAAGCATGATGAAAAGAGATCCCAAGTACAAGCTCTGAAAAATCAGAAAATCCAAGAGAGAGACGAAGTTCTGCTACTTTGCTCCCGAAAGCACCACAAGGTGATCAACGTCCCTTGGGGGGCCACCCCCCCCCAAGGTCCCGAAAGCATTCTAAAAACTTGTCTGTTTTCTTAATATTTATGCAATTTGAAAAGTTAGAAAAAAGGATTGATTTCCTTTCCACTTGCGAAGGTGAATCTCCGGATTATCACCATTCCAAATTCCAAGTAGAAAGTAAATCTGGCATACCCGTACAAAAATGTTGATGCCCGAGATTTTCCCTCCTCCGCCGAGACCTAGGTCAGCCCCCGGGGTGCGGAAGGAGAGGACGGAAGATTCCTTTCGGGTCCATCAGAGAGGAAGAAGATGATGACTTCCATTTCTTAATTTGAGCAAGGTGGGTGGTGCTTTGATGGTGTAGAAGCAAGGAGAAGAAAAGAGATGGAAACCCTAGGTTGAGTTGCTCTTGTGCTGGAAAAGGGAAAATGAGGGAGAAGAGTCTCTATTTAAAGCCAAGGGAGTGGGCTCCACCACTAGGAAACTCTTTGGGCTGGAATCAGTATTATCGGGACCTCGGACAAAATCGACGAAGAAGAGGAAAGTGATCGTCGAAATATCTAATTTCCAAAAAGTATATGTTTCGCGGGTTCCGGGAATATCGACCTTTGGGTACAGATTTCATGTAAAAAGACTGTTTTGCCCTCAATGCAAGAAAATCGGGTTTCGGGGTTCCGGACGGGTACGGGCTCAACATGAAAGTTGTAAGAATCGACAAAATAAGTAAAACGGGATCAAGACAAGAATTAGGGGAAAATCAAGTAACCTCGAAAAGCAAGGAAGACTATAAAAAAGGAACCCCCATAGGGTCCCACTATACACAAAACTCTAAAAGTTCCCCAAAGCTATAAAAGAACCATACTAATCCAAGCTTATTCAAAACCACTAATCATGCTTAGCACTAACACACAACTTAATTAGTACTAATCGAGTCACTCGGGTCGGGGTCTTACAACTACCAAACTTTTTCCAATGGAGTAATACTTGTCATCATCTCATTCCTCACTTCTAGAGCTCTCTCTTGATTCCATTGGTGAAGGAAACCTCCCATCCCAAGACCCTCTTTGAGCTAGGTTAGTGTTTTTGAAAACTCTACAAGTAAGTTCCCTCTCCAATCTTCTAGATATGTGTTCTTCTAGCCTTTGAGAAGCCCCATTCTCATTATTGCAAGCTTTCTTCTTATTGTTCCTTGTTTTGACCAATTTAGGGTTTGTTTTGGGGGTTTTTGTGTAGCTTTTGTTCTTGGCTTGGAAGAGGTGATTAGGAGTTTGTTTGCTTGATTATAGACCTAAGGCAAGTGTCTGATTTGATATTTTGAGCATTAAATAGTTTTTATGAGAAATGTGATGCATTTTGTTATTTCTACTCTTGTTATTATTGACTTGCATTGATTTGAAATAAATGCTCATTAATGAATCTTGCTAGTTCATTTAATGTCTTGGAAACATTGGTTTATAGCATGCATTTATCTCTTGATATTAGCTCAATGAATCCTTGTGATTGATGGTTCCTCTTTTCTCTCTTTATGATTGAATGTGAAAAGGAAATAGTTGTTTGGATGGATTCTTGGTGGGAGTTTTTTATGGAGGTTTATGAGGAGTTGTAGGAGATCTGAGCCCCTCATTCATGTGTAGAAATGAAGCTCAGGGGACTTGTAAGAAGAGGAAAAAGAAGAGAAGCAGGACTGCCTCAGAATCAGTTTCTGGACAGTTCGCTAAAGTGAACTTGACACGTCGCTCGAGCGAATCGTCCAGAGAATGATTCGTGCCATCTAGAGGACAGTTCGCTTGAGCGAACCTTATCTCACTCATGTGAACAATCCTAGAATCCCATCCAGAGAGTGGTTAGCTCGAGCGAACTGTTATTTCGCCCGAGCCAACCTGAATTGGGCAAGTCTGCTCGAGTGAACCTTGACTCGCTTGAGCGAACCCTTCTAGGAACCATTCCAGAGACCATTTCACTCGAGCGAACTGTATCATCCACTCGAGCGATGGGCACTATTCACTAGGGTCAGGTTGAGAGCAATAATGAAATGTTTAAATGATTGGGAAAGGTTCATTGGGAAATCCCCTTGTGCCCGGAAGATTCACTAGGCGGTGTATGAGGCCCGATTGAGAAAGGAACCACATCACAAAGTTTGATTGAAGTTTTGGAAAAATTCACCAAGGTGTATAAGGAGCCCGGAATATCCCCAAACTCAAAGAGTACCCAGTTCATACCAAATCGACATACGGGACCCCTATTCACCTTGAACTAGTCTTGAACCCCTATACTTGTCCTAAGATTTCGAAAGTCCATTAGTATTTCATTGTTCCCGAATTTTGTTATGTACTCCCGAAATACATGATTTTTGACTTATCATTCTCCAAGACACTGGAATCACATTTGTAGCGTTTTTACTAGTCTGGTGTGCATTACTTGATATTTAAAGGGTACTTGTGCCTTGAGTACCCTCGTCCTGCCAGGTTACATACTTGCACTTGACGTATTTTATTCATGTCTTGATTTCTGCTATTTGACCTATGAGTCGGCACCACTAAGCTTGGATAACCTTGCCGGTTTGATCCACCGACTTGGAGATCCCCCTCTTGTCCCGCCAGCTGTAGTTTGGATCCTGCTACCCGGTTATTACCGTGGTCTTGTTCTGATACCCCGGATTGCTACCGTGGTTCCTGATGCCCGGCTCGCTACCGTGGTCATGTCCCGTATATTATATGTATATGTATATGCATATTATCATTAAGTCTTTTCACTTTGGTGACTGAGATCAATGCCCTGATATGCTCTTGTCACTTCGGTGATAGAGGACTTAACTTTGTGTGGTAGCTATCTTGCTTGTTTCAAGATTTCTTGGTTACCTTTACATGTTTTATACTGCATATATGTTTTCAGTAAATGATTCATTTCTTGTATGAAAGTTATTGTTTAAACAAGTTTAAATGTTTTCCAAGGTAAATTCATTTATTATTTTATTTTTATATCTTTTCACCCACCTGCCAAACCGTCATGTTTTACCTACTTTTTGGTACTCAGGTCCAGTCGTCGGTTTTCCCGAGGAGGAGTACAAGGAGGCGGTCAAAGAACCACGGTGATTAGTTGAATGGAATGCCGATGATGTCGTCTAGACATTCGGTTGTCCTAGTTACGAAACACCTTGGGCATTGCGAATATCTTTTCTTTTGGGATTTATATTTTGTTTATATTGGCCTTTGTTGGCCTCTGTTTTGGGAATGTAATTAAATGATCCTTTGTATAAACACTTAACATTACTTTTGGAAAGTGCAAATGATCATTGCTCATTCTGATACTTGCTATTCATATGTGTTATCAGTCTTGTTATTTGGGAATGAAATTGTGAATTTGATTTGCTACACGCTTCCGCACTTAAACAAAAGTATTGCATTGTTGTGATATCCTCACCGCGGACACCTGTGGGAATCACGTGCATGGGTAGTATCTTATCTTTTTTTACCCGTGGACGTATTGGCCAAAACAATTATGTGTATGCTATGGCATCAACCATTCATTCATACATACATTTATCCATCTACCATCAATAAAAGTCCCGATCCCAGGTTAGGCCCGCGAGCCCGGTCTGGGGTCGCAATAGACTGGTATCAGAGCGAGACGTGTTTCGGGCAATTAAAAGAAACTAGAAATCCTAAGGACGTAGCTAGGATTCTTCAGACTTTACGTTAGCTAGAATCGTGTGAGCAATGTGTGACCCTTTATTTGATTATTATGTGCTAACAACTTGTTTTGCATCACTATGCCACCTCACAAGAGACCGATAAACGGCAATCCCACCGCAAGTAACAGTGAACATCAAGGGCCGGTTAAGGAAGATATTGTGGGAAACACAATGCAAAACCAGTTTCAACAAATGATGCAGACTATGCTTGATCAGCAGCGTCAGGCAAATGAAAACCAAGCTAGAATACAAGAGCAGATGCTAAAGAAAGATAAAGACCATGCCAAAGAATTCGCAGAGATGCAAAGACAATTGCTAGAAGTCTTACAAAGAAGGCCAGAACCGGATCAAGCTCGATGATGGACCTTCGGGATTCCGTCCTCTCCTTCCGCACCCCGGGGGCTGACCTGGGTCTCTGCGAAGGAGGGAATATCTCGGGTATCAACATTTTTGTACGGGTATACCAAATTTACTTTCTACTTGGAATTTGGAATGGTGATAATCCGGGGATCCACCTTCACCAGTGGAAAGGAAATCAATCCTTTTTTCTAACTTTTCAAATTGTATAAATAA
Source organism: Umbellularia californica (assembly GCA_028538565.1). Lineage (NCBI taxonomy): Eukaryota > Viridiplantae > Streptophyta > Magnoliopsida > Laurales > Lauraceae > Umbellularia > Umbellularia californica. The sequence continues at coordinate 31,466,760 of JAPQWN010000005.1, read as the reverse complement.
TAAGAAAAGAGACAAGTTTGTTTTCTGAGAATGCCGTAGGATGCGTTTTTGTTTGTTTGTCGTGAAAGGCGATTTTGCCGTGAAAGGCGGTTTTACAAAACTCATCAAGTATGAAAGACAAGAATTGTGATTTCTTTTTGTCTCTTTAGGAAATACAAACTACAATAGAAAAGTAAGAAAAGGGATCTAACTTCTCAGGAGATTATGGGGACACGTTGAGATCGACGATCGCAAGTCATGTATGGACTTCGCCATCGTCCTTCAAATGAGAACATGTGATGCTTTGATTCTTTGGCTTGGCTCCTAACCTCAGTTTTTTAAAGGATAAGGACCAAGAGAAGGTCCTATATCCAATGAAAAACCGAGTAAACTGGCTGAAAAGCCGCGTTTAGGCCACGTTGGAGAAGGAGGTGACCTTGGGGGGGTGGCCCCCCAAGGGACGGTGATCACCTTGTGGTGCTTCCGGGAGTAAAGCAGCAGGACTTTGTCTCTCTCTTGAATTTTCTAGTTTTTCAGAGCTTGCACTTGGGACTCATTCATGCATTCTTCTTGGAACTCACCTCCTTTTATAGGCTTTTAGTAGCCATGAGGTGATTATGGGCATTGATAGCCATGATGAGAGAATTGATGAGGAGTTACAAGTTGATTTTGTAACTCCTTTTTTATGGCTTGTGATTGGCCGATGAAGGTAGTGAGCATTTAATTGCCTTTATGCTTCATGATGATGGGAGTTTCATGGGTTTAATGCCATGATTGCTTGGATTTGTAACTCCAGATGCTTGAATCTGATTGGGCCGTCCAAATTAATGAGTTAATGACCGCATTAAGTTGTCATAAATGGGTCAATTAACGTCATTAAGTGGTCGCCATGGCATGTGAAGAGTCGCGGGCCACTCCGCGTCTTTTGAGATTCTTCTTGCGATCATCACGGGTGGATCCACACATTGTTTGATGTCGGATTGCAGTGCAATTTCAGACATTGATTGATGTTGATGGGCCGGTGACATCTGTCTTGTCGATTTCACGATCGATCGGACAGAAAGTGGACTTTCTTGGTCAGCCGGTTGGCGATCTTGGAGCGATCGGTGATGATCTCATGCTTTCGACGGCGGATCCGAGATGTCGTCGAAGATCAGTCGTTTTCAAGCATCAAACATTGGATTTTCAGAAAATCACAGAGGCAGGAACACCCGAAATACGAAAAGGATCGAAAAACGGGGCTTTTGGTGCAAAATCCGGCGACCCGGATTTGCAGGGTCGCCCGCGACCATAGGGCTTTGGCCCGTTTGGTCGCCGAGCGTCATTTTCGGCCGTTTTTTCATCTTTTTCGTTCCTTTTTTCTTCTCTATTTTTCTTGATATTTTTCCTCAATTATTGACTTGATTTTCTTGGAGAAATCTTGACGAGAACCCGCGCAAAATCGGAGCACAAAGTTTCCCATTTTTCGGAAAAGCCGAAGACTTTGTAGCCGATTTTCCGTCAAGAGTTGAAACTAGGTCAAACGATGTCGGAATGACCTGAAAATTGAGGTGAAGCTTCTTGAGCAGTGGATAGGACTAACCATGAGCTTTTATTTGAGTTTTGAAGCCGTTTGGGGTCCCATCGATGCTTGACTTGATTTTGCTGCGGAGAAAATGCCGAGCTTTGATATGTGGTCAAACGATGTCCGATTGACCTGAAATTTGACGAGGAGCCTATTGGAGTCATTTTGAGACGTTCCATGGGCTCCGTTTTGGATGTCATGGTCCCGGGTTGCTCCGCCGCCGGTAGGCTTGATTTTCTCTTGGAGCATTGAAACCTGGTTAAACGTTGTCGGAATGGCCTGAAAATTGACTTGCAGCCTTTCGGAAGCATGTTGAAGCCACTCATGTATTTTGTTTGATGAGTGATGGCTTCGATGGTTTTCGCCGCCGGGAGGCTTGATTTTGCTGTTCGAGCATTGATAGAGGGTCAAACGTTGTCGGTTTGACTTGAAATTTGGCATAGAGACCTTTGGAGACATTCTGGAGTCATCCGTAGGCTCTGATCAAAGTTTTGACGTCTTTGATGATGTCGTCGCCGGGAGCACTTGTTTAGCTGTCGGAGCAGTGAAGTTGGGCCAAACGATGTCGGAATGGCCCGAATCCTCAGGTGTACCCCTCTTTTAGCTGTTTTGAGGGATCTCTCAGTTTCTGTCTGATTCTGACAAAATCTGATGCTTGAAGTAGCCTTGCTTGTTTTGTAGCAGGATGCAGCTTCACGAGGCTTCTTGATGTTGAGGAGATATAGTGACTTTTTTGGTGTCAACAAATGTCCCCTCGAGGTACAACGACGAGTAGCTTTTTGAAGTCGATGTGCCTCGAAGAGAAACTTGGGGGAGAGATTCCAACTTGACCAAGAGTCTTGAGCATTTTTTTTTTCGAATAGCCTTTTGAGTTTCCGGGGGATTGTTGACACCAAAAAGGTCACTATGTCTCCTCAACATCAAGAAGCTTCGTTGATGGAACGCGCTCCTGCCGAGGGTGCTACCGGGGTCGGCGGACGTGGGAGTCCGTCGGGTCCGGCCCTTTCGCGCTCGGGGGGCTGAAGCGTGCATCAACATTTCTTTGTGTGGGTGTGCCAGATTTTCTATTTTACTTGGAATTGCAAGTGGTAATCCGGAGATCAACCTTCTCAAGTAAAAAGGAAATCAACTTCTTTCAAGTTTTCCATTGCACAAATATTTAAGAAAAGAGACATTTTCTTGGTTTGTCGTGAAAGGCGATTTTGTTTAACATTTATAGCCGATTTACAATTCTCATCAATAATGAAAGACAAGAGTTGTGATTTTTGTCTCTTTTAGAAAAAATACAAACTACAATGAAAAGCAAGAAAAGGAGGATCTAACTTTTCAGGAGATTGTGGGGGACTCGTTCAGATTGACGGTCGCAAGCCATGTGCGGGCTTCGCCATTATCCATGCAGATGAGAACAGTGGATGCTCTTGATTCGCTTGGCCTGGCTATAACCTCAGATTTTTAGAGGACAAAGACCAAGAGGAGGTCCTATGTCCAATAAAAAGCTAAGTAGACGGGCTGAAAAGCCACGTCTAAGCCATTTGGAAGCAGGAGGAGAAGGCGAAGGACCTTGGGGGGAGGGCACCCCCCAAGGGACTTTTGTCACCTTGTAGTGGTGGCTGGTGCAGAACTTCAGCAGAGTTTTTCTCTCTTTTTCTTTCTCTGGATTTTTTGTGTTTGATCCGTCTGGATTCGATTCTCTTCTGGATACGAGCTCTGGATTCTTTCCGATCTCTGGATTTCAATGGAATGCTCTCCTATTGGCTTTAATTGCTTTAATGGGAGGAGTTACAAGATTTATTTCTTGATTTTGTAACTCCTTTTTCCTTGAATCTGATTGGCCGATGGAGATTAAGGGCTTTTAATCACCTTAATTACCATAATGGGAGGAGTTTCATGGCTTGAATGCCATGACTTAATTGATTTGTAACTCCTGGATGCTTGCTTCTGATTGGGCCGTCCAAAGAAATGAATTAATGACTGCAATAAAGCTAGTCAATTAACTGCATTAAATGGTCGCCGAGCAGTTGAAGAATCGCGGGCCGCGCCGTGTCTTTTGGGATTCTTTTGGAGATGATCACCGATGGATCTACAAGCTGATCGACATCGGATGACTGTGTAATTTCAAACATTGATAGCTAGCAGCGGGCCGGTGACATCTGTCCTGTCGATTTTTCGATCGGTAGGACAGAAAGAGTACTTTTTAGGTCAACCGGTCGGCGATCTTGGAGCGATCAATGATGATTTTATGCTTTTGACGGCGGATCTGAGATGTCGTCGGATATGAGTCAATTTCAAGCACTAAAAATCACATTTTCAGGAAACCACAGGGGCCAAAGTGCGCGAAACGCGAAAAGGGACGGAAAAATGGGTCACCGCCGAAAAATCCGGTGACCCGGACTTCCATGGTCAGCGACCCTGGGCCAGGGTCGCGGGCTGCGATCCTGGGGGTTTTGCTCCCCTTTTTGGTCCGTTTTGCGGTCTTTTTCGTCGCTGTTTTCTTCTGTATTTTTCCTGACATTTCTTCTCATTTATTGGCTTGATTTCCCTGTAGAAAACCTGATGAGAATCCTTGCATTTTTAGAGTGCAAAGTTTCCAATTTTCCGGGAAAGCCGAAGACTTTGTCGCGTAGAGCTGCTGATTTTCCGCCAGAAGCTGGAACTTGGTCAAACGATGTCGGAATGACCTGAAATTTGAGGTGAAGCCTCCTGAGCAATAAATAAGACCAACCATAGGCTTTTGTTTGAGTTTTGAAGCCGTTTGGGGTCCCGTCGCCAGTAGACTTGATTTTACCGCGAGGGAGATGCCGCGTGTTGATGTGCGGTCAACCGACGTCCGATTGACTTGAAATTTGACAGGGAACCTATTGGAGTCATTTTGAGATGATCCACAGGCTCTGTCTTGGAAACCATGGTCCCGGGGAGCTCCGCCGCCGGTAGGCTTGATTTTCTTTCGGAGCGTCGAAACCTGGTCAGATGTTGTCGGAATGACCTGAAATTCGACGTGCAGCCTTTTGGAAGCATGTTAAAGCCACTCATGCACTTGGTTTGATGAGCGAAGACTTCGGTGGTTCCCGCAGCCGGGAGGCTTGATTTTGCTGCTCGAGCATTGATGGAGGGTCAAACGTTGTCGGTTTGACTTGAAATTTGGCATGGAGCCCTTTTGAGACATGCTGGAGTCATCTGTAGGCTCTGATCGAAGTTTTGACGTCTTCGATGATGTCGCCGCCGAGAGCGCTAATTTAGCTGTCGGAGAAGCGAAGTTAGGACAAATGATTCTAAAATGGCCCGAAACTCCTTGTGTACTCCTCCCTTGGCTGTCTTGAAGGATCTTGCAGTTTTTGTTTGATTCTGACAAGATTTGATTTTTTGGAGAAGTTGCATTGCCTATTTATGACAGGTTGCGACTTCATGCAGCTTTCTTGATGTTGAAGAGGTAAAGTGACATTTTTGGTGTCAACAAATGCCCCCTCGAGGTACAGCGACGAGTTGCTTGACTTTTGTAGTCGATGTGCCTCGAAGAGATTTTTGAAGGAGAGCTTGTGTCTTGACCAAGAGTCTTTGAGCAATCTTTCCTTTGGTAGAGTAGCCTTTGAGCTTCCAGGGGAATTTTATGGTAATGAAAGGAATCAAGTACCATCTCGAGGCAAAGTTTTGAAGATGACATCAAGGATGTGGATTTGGGTTTCTGTTTTTGATCTTGTGACCTAACCAGCTATATATGGCAGTGATGGAACGCGCTCCGAGGCGCCGTCTGGGGCGGCTACCGGGGTCGGCGGAACGTGGGAGCCCGTCGGGTCCGACCCTTTCGCGCCCTGGCGGGCCCTGAAGCGTGCATCAACATTTCTTTTGTGTGGGTGTGCCAGATTTTCTATTTTACTTGGAATTGCAAGTGGTAATCTGGAGATCAACCTTCGCAAGTAAAAAGGAAATCAACTTCTTTCAAGTTTTCCATTGCACAAATATTTAAGAAAAGAGACATTTTCTTGGTTTGCCGTGAAAGGCGATTTGTTTGGCATTTATAACCGATTTTGGCGTTTATAGCCGATTTACAATTCTTATCAATAATGAAAGACAAGAGTTGTGATTTTTGTCTCTTTAAAAAAATACAAACTACAATGAAAAGCAAGAAAAGGAAGATCTAACTTTTCAGGAGATTGTGGGGGACTCGTTCAGATTGACGGTCGCAAGCCATGTATGGGCTTCGCCATCATCCATGCAGATGAGAACAGAAGATGCTCTTGATTCGCTTGGCTTGGCTATGACCTCAGGTTTTTAGAGGACAAAGACCAAGAGAAGGTCCTATGTCCAATAAAAAGCTAAGTAGACGGGCTGAAAAGCCACGTCCAAGCCATTGGAGGCAGCAGGAGAAGGCAAGGACCTTGGGGGGGGGGTGCCCCCCAAGGGACTTTTGTCACCTTGTAGTGGTGGCCGGTGCAGAACTTCAGCAGAGTTTTTCTCTCTTTTTCTTTCTCTCAGATCTCTTTCTGATCCCTTTTTTTCTGATCTTCTGATTTTCTCCTCTTTTTTCCGATCTTTTTCCCGATCTCCATTTCAATGGAATGCTCTCCTATTTATAGGCCTTTGGTAGCCATTTAGGAGGGTTTATGAGCCTTAATGGCTTTAATGGGAGGAGTTACAAGATTTATTTCTTGATTTTGTAACTCCTTTTTCCTTGAATCTGATTGGCCGATGGAGATTAAGGGCTTTTAATCACCTTAATTACCATAATGGGAGGAGTTTCATGGTTTAAATGCCATGAATCAATTGACTTGTAACTCCCAAATGCTTGCTTCTGATTGGGCCGTCCAAAGAAATGAATTAATGACTGCAATAAAGCTAGTCAATTAACCACATTAATTGGTCGCCGAGCAGTCGAAGAGTCGCGGGCCATGCCGTGTCTTCTGGAATTCTTCTGGCGATGATCATCGATGGATCTACATGCTGATCGACATCGGATGAACATGTAACTTCAGACATTGATAGCTAAGAGCGGGCCGGTGACATCTGTCTTGTCGATTTCACGATCGGTCGGACAGAAAGTGCACTTTCTTGGTCAGCCGGTTGGCGATCTTGGAGCGATCACTGATGATTTTATGCTTTTGGAGGTTGACCCGTGATTTTGACGGATGTCGTCGGATATGAGTCAATTTCAAGCACTAAAAATCACATTTTCAGGAAACCACAGGGGCCAAAGTGCGCGAAACGCGAAAAAAGACGGAAAAACGGGTCACCGGCGGAAAATCTGGTGACCCGGACCTCCATGGTCGCCGGCGACCATGGGCCATGGTCGCCGGCGACCATGGGCCATGGTCGCCGGCGACCATGGACCGGCGACCATGGGCCATGGTCGCAGGGGCCTGCGACCATGGGCCATGGTCGCAGGGGTCTGCGACCCTGGGGGATTTTTCCCCTTCGGAGCCCGTTTTGCAGTCGTTTTGAGGTCTTTTTCGTCGCCGTTTTCTTCTGTATTTTTCTTGACATTTCTTCTCATTTATTGGCTTGATTTCCCTGTAGAAAACCTGATGAGAATCCTTGCATTTTTAGAGTGCAAAGTTTCTAATTTTCCGGGAAAGACGAAGACTTTGTCGCGTAGAGCTGCTGATTTTCCGCCAGAAGCTGAAACTTGGTCAAACGATGTCGGAATGACCTGAAATTTGAGGTGAAGCCTCCTGAGCAATAAATAAGACCAACCATAGGCTTTTGTTTGAGTTTTGAAGCCGTTTGGGGTCCCGTCGATGCTTCACTTGATTTTACTGCGGGGAAAATGCCGAGCTTTGATATGTGGCCAAACGATGTCCGATTGACCTGAAATTTGACGGGGAGCCTATTGGAGTCATTTTGAGACGTTCCATGGGCTCCGTTTTGGATGTCATGGTCCCGGGTTGCTCCGCCGCCGGTAGGCTTGATTTTCTCTCGGAGCATCGAAACCTGGTCAAACGTTGTCGGAATGACCTGAAATTCGACGTGCAGCCTTTTGGAAGCATGTTGAAGCCACTCATGCACTTGGTTTGATGAGCGAAGGCTTCGGTGGTTCCCGCCGCCGGGAGGCTTGATTTTGCTGCTCGAGCATTGATGGAGGGTCAAACGTTGTCGGTTTGACTTGAAATTTGGCATAGAGCCCTTTTGAGACATGCTGGAGTCATCTGTAGGCTTTGATCGAAGTTTTGACGTCTCCGATGATGTCGCCGCCGGGAGCTCCCGTTTAGCTGTCGGAGAAGTGAAGTTAGGCCAAATGTTGTCGAAATGGCCCGAAACTTCATGTGTACTCTTCTCTTGGCTATCTTGAAGGATCTTGCAGTTTTTGTTTGATTCTGACAAGATTTGATTTTTTGGAGAAATTGCATTGCCTATTTATGGCAGGTTGCGACTTCATGCAGCTTTCTTGATGTTGAAGAGGCAAAGTGACATTTTTGGTGTCAACAGGCAGGTTAGGGGATCGGTTTGGTTTTGATCTTGTAGACCTAACAGGCTGTATGTGGCAAGTTAGGGGATCAGGATTTGGTTTTTGGCTTTGGTCTTGTGACCTAACAAGCTGTATGTGGCAGGTTAGGGGACCGGAATTTGGTTTTGTGAAATGTCAATTTCAAGATTTTGGCTCAATTTGGTTCATGAGGTTGGATGGTTTGGTTTTTGGAAACTCATGAGACTTTCTTTTTTCTTTTTTTTTGAATGGTCCCATCAACTCAAAAGAGGCATGGAACCATTTTTGTATGCTCTTGGTAAGAGGGATTTTTCTTTGACTAAAAGCCTTTTTTTTTTTTAGTGCCTAGGTGGTCAAACCTGGCTCATATGGGCTAACCCATGAGACCTTAAGCTTTTTAGGATGGCTTAGATCTCATGTGGGGCCATTTTTGTAAAGAATATCTAAAGATATCTCATTTGGATAGAGAATATCTAAAAATATCTTTATGGGAGAGAATCTCTCATATTCCCTTAATTTGGGAGAGAATATCTCAAGGTATCTTTCTTTTTGGGAAAGAATCTCCAATCTCCTATTTTGTTGGAGAGAATCTCTCATTGATTGATTTTGGGAGAAAATCTCTCAAAGACATCTTTCTTTTTGGAAAAGAATCTTTCTAATTCCTTTTCTTTTGGTAAGGTCACTAATTAGTCGCACTTACCTTTCTTTTTTTTTTTTTGTTTCCTTCTTTGATTTTCTCTCTTCTACAAAAGCAAGGAGGAGGCTAGATCTCTTGCCCTTATTGCTTTCTTTTGCAACAATCTCAAGAGAGCTCCAAGACCAAGAGTTCTTCTTCTTCAAGGATCTTCGAGCTTTTTCCTTCTTCTTCTCCATCAATGGCTTCAAGTAAGTTTTCTCTCTTTTTCTTTCAAGAAAACTCCATGTAGAGAATAGGATGGTAAAAAAAGAAAGTTTCTCTCTTTTTTTTTTTTTTTCTTTTCTTTTTCTTTTCTTTCTATTCTTCTTCTCTTTTTTTTTCTTTTTCCACGTGATTTCTGTTTTTTTTTCTCGTGCTTCTTTCTTTCTCTTTTTCTTTTTGCACGTTTTCTTTTTTTTTTTTTTATTGTGGGCCGTACGGATCTGGTCCGTACGGCCACGTGGCCTGTGGGCCACGGCCTGATGGGCCAGCCCCTCTCCTCTTTTTTTTTTTTGCTGTTTTCTTTTTTTTTTTTCTCCCCTTCTTTTTTGAGAAAGTTTCTTTTTTTTTTTTTTGCTCATCATGATAATGCATTTTTATGCAAATCTAGATGTTCATGCATGTACTTTTTGTAGATTGAATTTGAGAGCATGATAGCATACCTGAAAATCTTTGCAAATTTGGGAATTTGAAGCTCGCAGCGATGTTGAGCCCTTCTTGATTTTGCAGAGATTTTGAGGTTTCGAAAGTTTGGAGTTTCGGAGCTCCTAGCGATGTTGAGCCCATCTTCAAACTTTCTATTTCTTTCGGGGTATTTCCCTTTTCTTCGGAATTGCCCCAGAACCATGCCAAAATTTCGCCAGATTTTCTTTTAGCGAAATCCTGTCATTTTGATGATGATCTTTTTTTTCTTCTCCAACCTTTGCAGGTGGTTCCTCCAGAACGAACAAGGGTAAAGAAGCGTACCTCGTCGATCCGCCAAATCTTCTAATGTGGTTTTTCCTTGAAGGAATTGAGCGTCATTACTGGATTGCCCATCCTTGGCAAACTCTACGAGGAGTTCATGCCATTTGACAGCGTCCTTGAGGAGCAGTCAGAGGAGTTCAGGCTCCTATACTTTCAGCTCGTCGCCTTCTATGATTTTTTGAAGGAGAAGGAGGGCTCGAAAGTAAGATCCAGCAGTTGGAAGAGTTATGGCTCTTCATTCTTCAACTTCTTTGACAGTAAAGAATCTTCTGACAGCATGACCCTGGAGGACCGGAAGAAGGCTTCCGCCATGCAAGAAGAGTTGAAAGACTTCTTCGCAGGTACAGATGTAATTTGTTCTGACATTGCACTGCGGAGAGAAATTGCAGTTTACCTCACTTATTGGCTAGGTGAGGCTGTGTTTGCTGGTGGAGATGGGACGCACATCAGGCCGCATTGTATTTTTTCGGCTTGTCAGATGGCGTTTGGAGAACGGCTTGCTTTGGTGCCTGCTCTTTACTCCTACTTATGTACCGAACTGCAGGCTGCTGCTTTTTTGGTTCGGCTTGGGCTCCCTATGAATAGGGTATTTTCAGCCCATATCTTTTATTCGTGGTTTGTATACCACTGTCCTGGCTTCCACCAGCTGGGTGCTGCACAGGATGATGATCCTCTGATGATTCGATTGGCTAAGGGAAAAGCCGTATCCGAATCACTTTTGTTTGCCCGCATGAGGATCCGACGGTTCAGGGATGTCGAGATGGGGCAGTCTTCAGTTAAGCTTTCTCCGGAGTTGCGGAAGAAGGCTTTTGATTTTGGTGCCTCCCGAGACTCTACCAGAGCAGGGTCGGGAAGGCATTACTCTTTGACCAATGCAGAGAAGGAGTGGCTTTTCAGCATACGAGTCGGCACGATGGTGTACCGTAGACATCTTTTCGTCGACATCCAGCCGTATGTACCTTCTCGCTTTGCACTTCAGTTGGGCTTCTCTCAAGGCGTTGTTGGAGCGCCTTCGAGTATGGTGAAGCGTTTTGGAGGTTTGCAGGATGGCAGAAATGCATGGGCTTTTTATAGTGCTGAAGACACTACTGCCACGATTTCTTATCCTGAGCTGTCGACTTTCCGAACTGCCGGCTTCACGAAGTGGTTCACGGAGAGCTTTTTGGCATATCGGGGGCTTTCCAAGAAGGAGCTTGATGTAAAGCTGTCTTCGGGGAAAGGTACTGGAAAGTCGGATGGCGTTCGGCGAGAGGAAGTTTGGGCCTTCCTTTCTGGAGAGAAGCACAAGATAGGCTTTCTCGGTGACCAGGGCGTCATTGGTTCTGAAGCTGTTCGGGAAGTACCTGATGAGGCTTTGGAGCAGCTAGAACAGGAGGAAGCTGAGCTCGACGCTTGGATGCAAGCGGCACAGAGGCGAGCTTCCGTGGAGTCTTCTGGCAAGAGCAGACAATCCAGTGAGGAGTCAAGTGGGAGACCTGACTCTGACAGTGGGGCAGGATCTTCTAGGAAGCGAGCCCACAGAAGTAAGAGGAAGAGGAGTCAGCGTCACACGGGGCGGGACGAAGACTCTCCTGATGTGGAAGTCCCTCTCACTGTCAATGAGGAGGTGCCAGGGGAAGCTGACGACCCTCCGGAGAAGAGGATTCGGGAAGAAGAGACCATCGGTGAAGGTATGATTCTTCCTTTTTCTTTTTCTGCTTCTTTCATGGGGCTTTCCATGTTCTGATTTGTTTTCTCACCCTGCTGCTGCTTTTTTTTGCAGAGGATGAAGACTTGGCAATGCCTGAGGTTCCGACCGATGAGGTGGTGATGGAGCCGGTTATGGCATCTGAAGAAGAACCGAGGGACTCTGGAATGATTCCAGAATCTCCAATTGGTATAACTTTTTTCGCTTTCTCTTTTTTTTTTTGCCTGCGACTTGATTTTCTAACATTTTTCTTGTCAGCTGACTTGCCACAGGATTCCGATGACTTTGAACCATCAATGGACGCAAATGTTGATGATGCTTCTGATGAGTTCATGGAGGAAGAGAGTATTCCGCCAGTCGTCGAAGAAGGTACTTTGTAGTGATGACCCTGATGATTTTTTTTTAACAGGATCATATTCATACCTTTTTGTGTTTCATTTGCAGGTTTTGAAGTGACAGAAGAGAGTCCATCGCTTTCTTCAGAACCAGAGCAAGGGATGCCAGAGGTCGATCCGGAGGTAGAGACTCCTACAACCAGTTCTGACGCGATAGAGGAGATACCTCGTGCTGAGATTCCTTCTCCAGTGGCTCCAAGTGGAAAGAGTTCTTTTGTTACTCTTTCAATGGGACATGACATGAGCAGCCGATCAACGGAGAAGGGTGAATCTTCATCCAGTTTGTCTCTTCAATTTGCGAAGAAGGTGCTGGCTCGGGTTTTGAGTTCTTGGATCGAGACTCTCTTTTCTGGACACCTGGATGCCGGAATTGGCATGATCCCACATGTACAAGAGATTCTCACTGATACCGAAGAGGTTGGTCTGGATGTCATAGGTGCCAGGGCGATCGTTGATAGGATCATTGCACTGGGTGACAAGTGGTTTGAGATCATGGATTTCCCTGACGACAATTTCTTCAAGGAGATGTTCTTGGACCCTGCTGATAAGGCTAAGTCTGACCTGAATGAGGCTACACAAAGCAAGAAGCAGCTAGTTCGGGAGAAGAACTTGGAAGAGCTAGCCATCATCGGATTGAGGCATGACCTTAACGTCCTTGATAGGGAAGTTGAGGAGGCCAGGAAACGTCTTGAGCATTTGAAGGCACAAGTCGCTGCCAAGTGGGCTGCTATAACAGAGGCTCGTGACAGGGAGAGTGCTCTGATTCGCAGGGTTGCAGATGCTGGTCAAGTTCTCGAGAGGAGGACTCTAGAAAACGAACAATGGCAAATTGCTGGGGAGAAGCTTCCCGGTGTACAAGAAGGGTTACGGCATTTGCCAGCATCTCATGGCAAGTTCCTGAAGAAGCGTGCCTTGGAAACTCTGACGGCTGAGGCCAAAAGTTTGCTTGAGGAGCTGAAGCTTTGGCTGGAGACCATTTTTTGCTGAGCTCCCGATTTTTTTTTTTTGTAGCAGAAACTACTCTTCTTTCTTTTGGTACCACATGTATATATTTTTTTTTGGTACTTTTTTTTTTTTTGCAGTGCTTGTGAACACTCTTTTTTTTTTTTTGTTTTCCCTACGCTCACTTAAATCTTTTTGTGATGAAAGTAATTGCTAAATGGGATTTGATCAAAAGCTTTGTCACTTTGTGAAAATCTTTTGTCAAATGATTGTTTTGGTAGGGGAAACGAATTTGGCATGAAAGCCGGATTTTTGTGGCATTTACAGCCAGTTTGGTGGCATTGATAGCCAATTTGTGGCATTTATAGCCGGTTTGGTGGCATTGATAGCCGGATTTTTTGAAAGCCAAGTTTTGGTTTGTCGCGTGAAAGCCAATTTTTTGTGGCATTGATAGCCGGTTTGTGGCATTTATAGCCGGTTTTGACATGAGAGTCAGGTTTTTTTTTTGTGTGGCATTTATAGCCGCTTTGGTGGCATTGATAGCCGGTTTTGGCAAAAGAGCCAGGTTTTTGGTTTTCAAAAATGCAAGTATCGACTAAGAGTTGCCTCCCTGCTGAATGGTCTTGCAAGTATCGATGGAATGTCGCATCCTTGCTCATTCGGTTGCGAGTATCGATGGAATTTCGCCTCCTCGCGGATTTGGGTGCAAGTATCGATGGAATGTCGCATCCTTGCTTTTCAAAAATTTTGTTTTGCGGGTACTGACTTGATGTCGTTTTCCCTTTGATTTTTGAAATTTGCGGTTTTCTCGAACCTTTGGGTTGTGGATATCAACTGATATGTTGCGTCTCCACGGTTTTAGGTTTTTTTCGAACCTTTTTTTTTTTAAATTTGGGTTGTGGATATCAACCGATATGTTGCGTCTCCACAGTTTTTTTTGTTTGGGTTTGCAAGTATCGACGAAATGTCGCTTCCCTGCGAGTTTGGAAGTGTTGAACGTGGTTCGTATTCTTCCGATGGGTGCGAGTATTGACTAAGCGTCGCTTCCCCGTGGTTTTTTTTGAAAAACCATTTTTTTTTTTAAAGACACGAGGGTCATAAATTTTGACCTAAAACCATTTGGCGGTAAAAGGCAGGGTGGACTAGGGTGGAAATCCGTGAATCCGGATTTTCATTTCAAACCATGAATTTTGGGTTCAAGGATCGAAAATTTTGGTCAAGTCAGGGAGGGGCTCCTAAACATGGATTTTTTTTTTGAACAATGAAACGATGAAAGTAAGCATTGTTTTTTGAGTTTCTTTAGAAATTTCGACATTTTGATATGAAAATTCTAAAGGAGTGGGTTTGATAAGCAAGTACCTGAAAATAGGCTTTTGCCATGCAGGCATTGCTCTTACCCAGTTGGGTAAGTCTTCAAGGGTAGTACCGCTTTAAGAACTTGCCATTGATGGGCAGCATACACCTGTCGCCTTCCATGTTTAGGAGGGCATATGCGCCGTTGGACAAGACCTTGTCGATGACGTAGGGTCCCTCCCATTTTGGCTCAAACTTACCTTTGGACTTGTGAGCGAAGACCATTGGTCTTTTTACCGCAAGAACCAAGTCACCCTTTTTGTAGGCGCGTTGCCTGACCTTTTTGTCAAAAGATCCTGCATGCGTGCTTGGTAAAGTTCAATGCTTTGTCGAGCTTCGAGCCGTCTCTCGTCGAGATTGTCCAGCTCATGGAGTCGCAATTTGACATTGCTTTCTTGAGTCATGTCATTTTGTAGAGATACCCTCAGAGAAGGAATTTGTACCTCTAGGGGCACGACAGCTTCGCATCCATAGACCAAGGAGAATGGTGTGCTATGGGTTGGTCCTCGAACGGTGGTTCGATAGGCCCACAAGGCATCAGACATCTTGTCGCTCCAGTCTCTTTTGTGACTAGAGACCATTTTTTTGAGGATTTTGCAGAGTGTCTTGTTGAAGGCTTCTGCTAATCCGTTTGCTGCCGGATTGTATGGAGTCGAAGGACAGCTTTGAATTTTTTATTTGTCGCAGAACCTGTAGAATCGATGATCCCGGAATTGTGGTCCGTTATCATGGACGAATCTTTTAGGTATGCCGAAACGACAAATGATGTTGGTGCGTAGGAATTGAAGGACTGATGAGGTCTTCATTTCGTTGAACGCAAATGCTTCTAACCACTTGGAAAAATAATCCGTTGCGGCGAAGATGAAGCGATGACCTTTGCTTGAAGGGGGAGAAATAGGACCTATGATGTCCATACCCCAGGCTTCGAAAGGCCACGAGATTGCTGTAGGGTGTATCCATTCCGGAGGCATGTGAATGTAATCTCCGTGAACTTGGCATAGCTGGCAGCGTTTGGCAAATTGCATTGCATCAGCTACCATGGTAGGCCAATAGTAACCTAACCGTTTTATCTGATCATAGAGCTTAGGACCTGCCTGATGGGCTCCACAAAGACCAGCATGAACTTCTTTAAGTGTTTCTTCGGCCTCTTGTTGTGACAAGCAGCATAGAAGTACTCCATTGAAGGATTTCCTGTAGAGGATTTTTGAAGGAATATCCAAATGAAAGTTTGGGGCTCGCCTTTGGATGCTTACCCATTCTTTTGGATCTTCAGGTAGGATTCCGAACATAGTGTAATCAATGAACGGATCCCTCCAGTCGCCGATTGAAGGTTGAAGGATAGAGATCCGACTTCCAACCACTCGATGGCATTCAGCAACTGCTTGGTGTGTGTTAAGAGGAGGGAGGATCCTTCTCTCGCACACTGTGATTTGCATGTTTTCCCCTTCCTGGATCGCCATTGATGCGGCAAGTCAGGCCAGGGCATCTGCACGGATGTTTTCACCTCTACGAATGTGGGTGATGTGATAGATGTCAAACTTTTGCAGAAGCGATTGTGCCTTGTTGTAATAAGGCAGCAGATCGGGCTTCCTGACTTCATATATCTGATTCATCTGGTTGACGATCAGTTGAGAGTCTCCAAAGACTTCCAGCATAGTGATACCGGATTCGATGGAGAGTTCCAATCCTAGGATCAGAGCTTGGTATTCAGCTGCATTGTTTGTGCATGGTTCCAGTAGCGAGAAAGCGTGTGGAATCATGTATTTGTCGGGGCTAACAAAGAGGATGCCAACTCCCGAGATCAGCTTTCTTTTTTCATTTGTCCTGGTTGCACCGTCAAAGTACATGTCCCAGGAGGCATTTGGTGAGGAAGTCTCCACGTTGTAGACAGGTTCGTCTGGGAGATCATCTCTGAGTGGAGAATCTTTAGGCAATGGATGCTCTGTGAGAAAGTCTGCTAGAGCTTGGCCTTTGATTGCTTTTTGTGGTACATACCTAATATCAAATTGTGACAAGAGGATGGACCATTTTGCCAGTCGGGCATTGAGAGAACCTGCTTTTGTGACAAGGACCTTTAGGAGGTTGATCCTCGAAACCAGGTAGACTGTATTTGGCAGCAGATAGTGACGCAGATTTTGTACAGCGAACATTACTGCAAGGCATTCTTTTTTGACTGGGGAGTTGCGATGCTCTGCACCTACTAGCATGCGGCTGAGGTAGTATAGAGCAGCTTCTTTTCTTTCATCATTTTCTTGTGCAAGCAGAGCACCCAGAGAGTGATCAAGGGCTCGTGTGTACAAGATGAATGGTTTCCCAGTGGTAGGAGCAGCTAACACTGGAGGTTTGGTTAGGTATGACTTGATATCTTGAAATGAGGCTTCACAGTCAGCATCCCAGACAAAGTTTACACCCTTTTTCATCAATCGAGAGAATGGACGACACTTTCCCGAAGGATTGGAGATGAACCGTCTTATGTAGGCCAATCTCCCTTGAAGCCCTTTTAGTTCCCTTAAGGTTCTTGGAGGGGGCATTTCTAGAATAGCCTTGACTTTGATGGGGTCAAGTTCTATTCCGGCTTTCCGAACTAGGAATCCAAGGAACTTACCCGACGAGACGCCGAAGAAGCATTTCAGAGGATTCATCCGCAGTTTATGTTTGCAAAGTTGGAGGAAGACTTCTCGAAGATCTTTGAGATGGTCTTCTTTTCTTTTGCTTTTGACGGCGAGGTCATCAACATAACATTCGACCGTCTTGTGTTGCATATCTTGGAATATTTTCATCATAGCCCTCTGATATGTGCACCAGCATTTTTCAGACCAAATGGCATGACAGTATAGCAATATACGCCAAATGGAGTCCGAAATGATGTGTGTTTTTCATCCTCGGGATGCATCTTTATCTGATTGTAACCAGAGAAGCCATCCATGAATGTCATTCGCTCGAATCCGCAGGTATTGTCAATCATCACCTCCGGTATGGGGAGCGGGAATTCATCCTTAGGGCAAGCGCCATTCAGGTCTCTATAGTCAATACAGACCCTGATCTGCCCAGTTTTCTTTGTCACGGGGACAATGTTGGCCAACCATTCTGGATGTTGTTCCTCACGGATGAAGCCGGCGCTTTTGAGCTTTTGAACTTCTTGTTCAATTTTATCCATCACATCTGGACGGAATCTTCTTTGGCCTTGTTTGACAGGCTTGATTTCTTCTTGAAGATTGAGTTTGTGGACTGATACTTTGGGGTCTAAACCAGGCATTTCAGCGTAGGACCATGCAAAGCAATCAACGAACTCACGAAGAAAAGCGATATACTCGGGTAACTCATCATCCTTTATATTCTTGCTTATGAATACAGGACGTGGGTTATCTGGTGTTCCCAAGTCTATCTTTTCAACAGGATCTTCTGTTAGAAGGTTCGAAGGTGGTTTCTCCACAATATTTTCGGAGGCTTCCAGCTCAACAAAACCTTTTGGGATTCCAAGGGCATTTGTAGACCGAGGGTTTGTTCCTTTCCACGGGTCTTCTTGATTGGTGATCTTCTCAAGGCTTGCTATGAGATGGTCCCAATCGCCTGTTGAAACTGGGTCGAAGTAAGGTACTTCTTTTGGAGACGAGGGCTCTTTTGCGTCAGAATAGCACAAGTCTGTATTATCGGACGATTCCTCTTTATCATCAGAGAAATCGTACCAATTGGATGAGCTTCCTGGATCTTTGTCAGGTAACTCTTTAAAGAGATATCCAGGGAGATCGATGTCTTCGGGGATTTGAGATGTTGAGGCTTGGTCGGTAAAACGACTTTTAAGCTTTTGTGTCAACTGTCTCAGAGGAGTGTCGGGATCATACCCTAACCCATATGAAGACTTTTCTACATGACCGTAGAGTCTCCAATCTTCCAGCTGGCTTTTGGTCAAGGCGGGCCCCAATGGCTTGAGAATACCGCGTCTTTCTCCCAAACTGACTGGGTTTTGAGCGTCATAGCCCATTTTCTTCATAATTGCTTGTGCCACAGGACTATATAGAGATAGCTGAGGCATACCTTGATTTTGGAAAGGTTCTAGCATGGAGTTTGATGAAGAAGCGTCCGATCTATGGAAGAAGATCCGCGTTTTCTTTGGTGATGTTGCCGGAACAACAAAGGAAGTATACGTAGGATCTTCTACGTCAGCAGGTGTCTTCATCGGAGTGAGAGCAGGCTGAACTTGTTGAGTGTCAGCTTGGCTTGACGAGGTGTCGTCTTCTGGCTCTGAGTCCGAATCCGTGTCTTGCTTGATAAACACGAAAGAGACAACAAATTTGCCCCCAGGCTTTTGCTTTGCCTTCTTCACTCTGGTTGTGATGACCAAAGGTTTTGAAGATTTGAGGGAGATGACGAAGGGAGGTTGACTGCTCTCTTCGGATTTACCGGAGTGTTTGTTTTCTTTCGGTGATTTTTGAGGAACCTTGCCTTTATTTTTCTGGAGATTTTCAGCAAAGGGTGCTATTTCCTCTTCTTTTTTTTCTCCTTCATACATCTGGGAGTCTGCGAAGTGGACTTCTTTACCTTTGAAGGGTTTTCTGTCTGCAAAGACACGATGTACCATGCCATCGTCGCCGACGAACTTGATGCATTGATGTAGAGTTGAAGGGACAACACCGTTCTCGTGTATCCAAGGACGTCCGAGAAGGATGTTGTAGCATGTGGGGGTTTTTATTGCATACACAGTGACCTCAGAGATAAGATCACTGATTTACAATTTGAATCTGATTTTGCCGATAGGCCTTTGAGTACTCCCATCGTGTCCAAAGATAGATACGGATGTGTGGCTCAGCTTATTGGGTGGGATGCCCAACTCTTCAAGAGCCGAAGTGGAGATAAGGTTGAGTGCAGAACCTGGGTCGACCTGAACTCTGTGTATAGGCATTTCCTTGATGTACCCTGTGAAGTACAGGGGTCGGTTGTGCCTTGCTTCGCCAAGTAGGAGGTCGTCCTTTGTGAAGGCGATGGTTGCACTGGCTGCTTTTTGCACTGAGAGGCATTCAATGCATGATCCCTCAGTTTTCTTTTCTCCCTTTGAGGAAGTTTCAGAGTTTTTTACCCGGTAGTCCATTTCAATTTGGAGGACTTGCGGGGCATGTTTGTCGACATCCTCATTCAGTTTTTGTAATTCTGAGATGAGATTATCACGAGTACGTGGAGACATTCGTAATAAATCCAGGATGTGCAGTCGTGCAGGTATGTGTTTGAAGTGCTCGATCAAATCATACTTGAAAGCCTCCTTAGGGTCTGCATGTTCATCATTGTTGCCACTGGGGGCGCTTACAACATCTTTTCCCGAAGGATTTACATAAGTAAAGGAAGATTGGTTGTAATTTTTGTGGTAGTCCCGGCCCGAGCGGGTGCCTCTACCAACTTCGAGAGCTTCTTGAGAAGGGTCTTCGCTTGGAAGATTGTCCTCAGGATCAAGAGGCTGTCGTTTCTCATTTACTGAGGATGCGTCTGCAGTAGAATTGCCATCCTCAGTGATTGTGTTGCATGGAGCATTTTCCGGGAGCGAGTCCTGAACAGTATCCAGCAGCTTTTCTTCTTCGTTGACCCATCCATCATCCCAAGTTGGGTTTTCTTCATGATGATGAGTCGGGAAGAGCGTGAGTTCTGAAGTCACAGTCTCAGGGGACGAAGCCTGAGAGGGTGTCATCTCTGTGAAAGTCACGCGAGACGAGGTAGCCCCAGAAGATATGGTGCTAGGTGTCGCCGGTGTGTAAGTGATCTCATCAGATGATGCATCGGAAGAGCTATAATCCCGAATTATCACATTACAGGCAACTCTTAAAGGAGACGTTGTCTGCTCGGAGTCAGACCCATCCTCAGATGTAAGAGGATCGTCTACCCAGCAATTTTCTCCATTTTCAGGAGTTAAGGGAGGAGCTACCTGGTGGGCTTCAGGGACTTCCGGCTCTGGATGGTGAGGAATCTCGTTGATGCGGTCTTGCTCTTGTTCTAGAGCAAGATGCTGCAAGATCCTCGCATATTCTTCAAGATCAGGCATGGGAGCCAAATCTTCTTCTTCGTCTGCTCTTTGTGGCTCAACATGGTTGATTTCCACTGGAGCAACGACGGGTGCTGGCTCAACAGCATTTTCTTGTACAGCCTCTTGGTCTTCCTCATCATCAGACCAGGATGGCTGTAAGGGGTTATACCAGATTACTGGCATAAGGTGAGTTTCAGGAACCCATTCTTCGTCGGAGAGATACTCTCCTGTTTCAAGAGATTCCTCCCACTCGCCGGTGTAGTTGGGCTCGAATCCATCGTCGGTGTCGTTGGACTCGTATCCATCAATGGAGAATCCAACTACCGAGTTGCAAGAGTATGATGCCCCCTGCATAGCTTCTTTTTTGAATCGAGGTGGCATGAAATCACTGAGAGTGAAGTTTCTTACCGCCTTTGAAGTCTCTGGAAGGGACGTTTCTGTTGCCCCGAGTGAAGTGGTAGAGGAGGCCTCTGCCTTTTCATGGACTTCTTGTTTTGGCTGGGTCTTCTCTTGCCGTTTGAGCCTGAGGAGATGTTTCCTAGCTTGCCTTCGCTGTTGAGCTGTCGGCTTTGTTTTTACGATCTCCCAGTTTTCATCTTCCAGGAGATCGGGATGTACCCATATGGGTTGTCCGTCTGGTGTCGGGTAAGGAACCAACACTTCGGACGTTTGAATTCTTTTTATCACCTTGAAGGAAGTAGTGATCTTCTCTTCTGGTGATTTTGGTGTTTGTCCACGTGACACCATGTTGACGGAGGCAGACCCATAGTTTTTGTCAAAGGTGATGACTCCATTTTTCCACATCTCGTTTATCTTCTCTCTCACAACAAAGCATTGATTGAGAGGATGCGAGACCATCTGGTGGTATGGACAGTACCGAGGATCGTTGGTTTTGCCAACATCGCCCGGCCTTTTGGGTTCAGGCAAGGTGAGCTTGCCGTTTGCCACGACAGCCCCGAAGATTTCGTCAACATCTTCATCGAACGGGTATTTCTTTTCTACTCGCTCTTTGAAGGCATCAGAGAGTTCAGGTCTCTTACCTGCAGCTCTGTTTTCAGCTTTCTTTGGTTGCTGAGGAGCTGATTTGGTTTGCACATTGAGGACCTCTTTTTTCTTTGGTTTAGAGGTTACAATGGCTGTTGGCTCTTTTCTTGATGACTTCTGACTGTTGAGGTCTTTAATCACCGTTTCAGCTTCCATAGAAGCTTCCAGGAGTTCTCCCAGGTTTTTTGATTTGTTGCCGATGATCATGGAGCGGATTCTAGCTCTCATGTTGTTTCGGCGGATGTCGACTAGCGACGCTTGTGGCAGTACATCTGAGCATTTGTACACCATTGCTTTCCACTTGTGAATGAAGTCGTATGTTGACTCATTCTCTCCTTGTTTTAGGCTGCAGAGTTGAGCCATAGTAACGGGGTGATCCTCACCTTGGAAATGGGTCAGGAAGCGTGTCTCCAGCATAGCCCAGTTCTGGATGGAGTTCTCCGGCAGAGTGGAGTACCAATCGAAGGCCGTACCTTTTAGGGTACTTGCAAAGAAGCGAATCTTGAGTGCATCTTGATCCGCGATAACTCCCGTCAAAATCTTGAAGTGGATGACGTGCTGTCTGGCTGATCCTTTCCCCGTATATGTTTGGAGAGTAGGATGTTTGAATTTTGTGGGGAACGGGACCGAGTCCATCCATAAAGGATATGGTGGCTTGATCCCATGCTCCTTGAGTATATCCTCTTCTTCTGCTTTGGCGAGGATACTGTCTACGTCCTTTTTGGTAAGGGCGCGTGACTCATTTTCTTCACGATTTTCCTCGTTGTTGCGATGATTCGGAGGAGGCTCATTGTTCACCTGATTTTTGACAACAAGGAGAAGGTTTTCCATCAGAGTTTCAATCCTCTGCTGGCCTTGTTCCAACTGCTGGATGCGTGTGAGCGCATCATCTTGAGGTGGATTCTGAGGTGGTGGCTCAGAATTTGTAACCAGGACGTTCATTCCTCGGGATTCAAACGAAGAAACCGTCCTGGTGACTGAGCTGGGGCTCATTCGTTTTGATGAAGAGCTTGATGAAGGATTACTCTCCCGTCCTTGGCTTGAAGGGGCAGGAGATTCTTCGGGACGTCTTCGTGTCCTGGTGACGCTACGAGTCACCGGACGTCGGACATGGATTTTTTATGCTGACTTTTGGCGTCTTCTGGTTTTTCCAACCATATGGACGGCAGCAACTTGGTCGAGTCTTTCTCTTTCGACCCATTTGTGGGAGACTTGAAGTGTAGGAGGCTGGGTCCGTTGCTTCTCTAGTCTCTTTTGTCGATATGACGCACGACGGCGTGCTCGACGAGCGATTTGAGCTTCAGTCAGCTCTGGCTGGGCTTTAACAATGAAGGATGTACTCCCTCGGGCGCAGCAGCCGAGCTTGTCTTCTTTGTAATTGAGCAAGGACAGGATGCGGACCCGGTCCTTTGCCTGTTGCAGTGAAGCTTTGAACCTTTCGAGTTCGGCCCCTGTAGAGATGAAGGGTCGAACTGAAGGAGTGTAGGCCTTGGCAGGTGCTTGTAGAGGCCTAGTGATGCATGATCTGATTTTGGGCTTATGGGAGCAAGCCGGTTCATGCTGGGTTGACTTGGGAGTCAAGTTGGAGATGGGTCTCTCCTCTTTCATGTAGGCAAGAGGGTAGAACTGGTTCTCCTTGAGTGGGGCCAGGTATGCTGGCTTGGTGGAGGTTTGAGACCTTCTTTGTTTTGGGGAAGGTCTTGGAGACCAAGTCTTAGGGTAGACCTGGTTGGTTGTTGGTTGAGGTTTCGCGGGGATGCCGCGGGTTTTAGTATTCTTGGGGTTCGCCCTTGGTGTCACAGAAGTGACACGTTGAGGGGCGATCTTCTGCTTCTCGGCAGTTTCCTTTGGTGTCACAGTAGTGACACGTTGCGAGGCGACCCTCTGCCTTTTGGCAGGAGCAGTTTCTTCTTCGGGAAGTGGGAATGGTCCCAGTGTCCCGAAGACGATGGTCCGGGGAGTCGAGGTCGACCCGGAGTTCAGAGAATTGCTGAGGGAGTTGGTGCTTCGGCAGCTAGCAGGGCGCTTGTAAGTGCGTTCGGTTTGCTTCTTTTGAAGCATGAGCTGGTGCTTGTTTTCATCGAAGGTGATGATCAGTGAAGCTGCCATTGTTAGTTTCAAAATTTCTGAAACAAGACCACATCCATTAGTAATCACAAGAATATGATGATCATAAATGGGGAATTCTATGATTTTGTCTTTTCAAATCGCTCAAGGGACATGACCCAAGCAATATGAAGAAGGCAAAAAGCCATAGAAGGTACAATTGTTCTGGTTGCAAGCATGGTAGGCTCGAAATGAGCGTTCCAATGACTGCTAGAAGCAATTGTATACCTAAATTCGACTTATCGAGAAGCGGAGCTTGCTCGAGATAAGAAGAATATAAGGTAGGAGTTACAAATATGCCGGTCACAGATACAGTAGACCCTGAAAGGGCGTACCAGTATTGCTAGGCACAAATGTTGGAAATCGCATCCATGAGATGGGATTCTCTTTTTTTTTTGAAAGGTCAGAAATGGCGTCGTCAAAGAGAGCAGGTGGCATTCCGATTCAAATACGGGCTCAACGATTTCCGCGAGCGCCAGTACTCAGAAGGAAAGAGACCACAATTTCTCTAATCTGAATCCAAAAGTGACGAGTTTTTTTTTTTTTTTTTGAAATGTCAAGATTGGTTCCATCAAGGAGAGCAAATGGTATTCCAATCTGAACACGGTCTCGGCGATTTCCGCGAGCGCCAGTGCTCAGAAAAGAAGAAACCAAAATTTCTCAAATCTGAAATCAAAAGTGACGAGTTTTTGAAGATTTTTTATTTTTGAAATGATTTTTTTATTTTTTAAATTATTTTTTTATTTTTTTATTTTTATTTTATTTATATTTTTTTTCTTTAAAATTTTTTTTGAAAATCTTTTTTTTATTTTTAATTATTTTTTTTATTTTGATTTTGATTTTTTTTTGTTCAAGATTTTTTTTTTGAAAATCTTTTTTTTTATTTTTGATTTTTTTTTAATTTTTTAAGATTTAAAGACGACAGAGTACACATAGGCCTCCTAACCCGGTCTTATGAAACCTCAATTGATAGAATTGCCCCCAGGTAAGGGTAGGATTACTTAATGAACCCGTTTGGAGGACCCTTGCCTAGAACAGTCAAGCCGTCTCCACACTCTGGACAAGGCTTTTCTTGAATCAATCGTGATCAAAGAACGCAATTGGTTTCACCTTAGTGGTCTATGTCTTTTTATTTATTTATTTAAATTTTTTTTTAGATCCCTGACAGACTCATCGAAGAGAAACGATGGCCCAATCCCCGATCCGAACACGGGCTCAACGATTTTCGCGAGCACACATGCCCAGAAGAGAAAGGATCAAAGTTTCTCAATTTTGAATCCAAAACGAGAAATTTGATTTTTTTTATTTTTATTTTTTTTTTGAAAAGAGAAAGAGTGGAAATAAATTCGAAGAATTAGAAATTTCCAAAAAATCCCATCTCGTTTCTTTTTTAGGATGCAAAATCCAACATAGGCTACCAGCTAGAAAGTAGCCAAGGAATCCGGAAAAGAAGTATAAGCATAGAGCAAAAAGTATGATATGCAAATATTTCATTTCTGAGCACCATGTTCTCAAATGAACGAGTCCCACCAGGCGTGCCAGCTTGATGGAACGCGCTCCTGCCGAGGATGCTATCGGGGTCGGCGGACGTCGGACTCCGTCGGGTCTGGCCCTTTCGCGCCCGGGGGGCTGAAGCGTGCATCAACATTTCTTTGTGTGGGTGTGCCAGATTTTCTATTTTACTTGGAATTGCAAGTGGTAATCTGGAGATCAACCTTCGCAAGTAAAAAGGAAATCAACTTCTTTCAAGTTTTCCATTGTACAAATATTTAAGAAAAGAGACATTTTCTTGCTTTGCCGTGAAAGGCGATTTTGTTTGGCATTTATAGCCGATTTACAATTCTCATCAATAATGAAAGACAAGAGTTGTGATTTTTGTCTCTTTTAGAAAAAATATAAACTACAATGAAAAGCAAGAAAAGGAGGATCTAACTTTTCAGGAGATTGTGGGGGACTCGTTCAGATTGACGGTCGCAAGCCATGTGTGGGCTTCGCCATCATCCATGCAGATGAGAACAGTGGATGCTCTTGATTCGCTTGGCCTGGCTATAACCTCAGATTTTTAGAGGACAAAGACCAAGAGGAGGTCCTATGTCCAATAAAAAACTAAGTAGACGGGCTGAAAAGCCACGTCTAAGCCATTTGGAAGCAGGAGGAGAAGGCGAAGGACCTTGGGGGGAGGGCACCCCCCAAGGGACTTTTGTCACCTTGTAGTGGTGGCCGGTGCAGAACTTCAGCAGAGTTTTTCTCTCTTTTTCTTTCTCTGGATTTTCTGTGTTTGATCCGTCTGGATTCGATTCTCTTCTGGATACGAGCTCTGGATTCTTTCCGATCTCTGGATTTCAATGGAATGCTCTCCTATTTATAGGCTTTTGGTAGCCATTTAGGAGAGCTTTTATGGGCTTTAATTGCTTTAATGGGAGGAGTTACAAGATTTATTTCTTGATTTTGTAACTCCTTTTTCCTTGAATCTGATTGGCCGATGGAGATTAAGGGCTTTTAATCACCTTAATTACCATAATGGGAGGAGTTTCATGGCTTGAATGCCATGACTTAATTGATTTGTAACTCCTAGATGCTTGCTTCTGATTGGGCCATCCAAGGAAATGAATTAATGACTGCAATAAAGCTAGTCAATTAACTGCATTAAATGGTCGCCGAGCAGTTGAAGAGTCGCGGGCCGCGCCACGTCTTTTGGGATTCTTTTGGAGATGATCACCGATGGATCTACATGCTGATCGACATCGGATGACTGTGTAATTTCAGACATTGATAGCTAGCAGCGGGCCGGTGACATCTGTCTTGTCGATTTTTCGATCGGTCGGACAGAAAGAGCACTTTTTAGGTCAACCGGTCGGCGATCTTGGAGCGATCAATGATGATTTTATGCTTTTGACGGCGGATCTGAGATGTCGTCGGATATGAGTCAATTTCAAGCACTAAAAATCACATTTTCAGGAAACCACATGGGCCAAAGTGCGCAAAACGCGAAAAGGGACGGAAAAACGGGTCACCGGCGAAAAATCCGGTGACCCGGACTTCTATGGTCGCTGGCGACCCTGGGGGTTTTTCTCCCCTTTTTGGTCCGTTTTGCGGTCTTTTTCGTCGCCGTTTTCTTCTGTATTTTTCCTGACATTTCTTCTCATTTATTGGCTTGATTTCCCTGTAGAAAACCTGATGAGAATCCTTGCATTTTTAGAGTGAAAAGTTTCCAATTTTCCGGGAAAGCCGAAGACTTTGTCGCGTAGAGCTGCTGATTTTCCGCCAAAAGCTGAAACTTGGTCAAACGATGTCGGAATGACCTGAAATTTGAGGTGAAGCCTCCTGAGCAATAAATAAGACCAACCATAGGCTTTTGTTTGAGTTTTGAAGCCGTTTGGGGTCCCGTCGCCAGTAGACTTGATTTTGCCGCGAGGGAGATGCCGTGCGTTGATGTCCGGTCAACCAACGTCCGATTGACTTGAAATTTGACAGGGAACCTATTGGAGTCATTTTGAGATGATCCACAGGCTCTGTCTTGGAAATCATGGTCCCGGGGAGCTCCGCCGCCGGTAGGCTTGATTTTCTTTCGGAGCGTCGAAACCTGGTCAAATGTTGTCGGAATGACCTGAAATTCGACGTGCAGCCTTTTGGAAGCATGTTGAAGCCACTCATGCACTTGGTTTGATGAGCGAAGACTTCGGTGGTTCCCGCCCCGGGAGGCTTGATTTTGCTGCTCGAGCATTGATGGAGGGTCAAACGTTGTCGGTTTGACTTGAAATTTGGCATGGAGCCCTTTTGAGACATGCTGGAGTCATCCGTAGGCTCTGATCGAAGTTTTGACGTCTTCGATGATATCGCCGCCGAGAGCGCTAATTTAGCTGTCGGAGAAGCGAAGTTAGGCCAAATGATTCTGAAATGGCCCGAAACTCCTTGTGTACTCCTCCCTTGGCTGTCTTGAAGGATCTTGCAGTTTTTGTTTGATTCTGACAAGATTTGATTTTTTGGAGAAGTTGCATTGCCTATTTATGGCAGGTTGCGACTTCATGCAGCTTTCTTGATGTTGAAGAGGTAAAGTGACATTTTTGGTGTCAACATTCGTGAAGCTGCATCCTGCTAAAAAACAGGCAAGGCTACTTCAAGCATCAGATTTTGTCAGAATCAGACAGAAACTGAAGGATCCTTCAAGGCAGCCAAAAGAGGGGTACACCTGAGGTTTCGGGCCATTCCGACAACGTTTGGCCTAACTTCACTGCTCCGACAGCTAAACAAGCTCTCCCGGCGGCGAGATCATCGAAGATGCCAAAACTTTGATCAGAGCCTACAGATGACTCCAGAATGTCTCCAAAGGGCTCCATGCTAAATTTCAAGTCAAACCGACAACGTTTGACCCTCCACCAAAGCTCGAGCAGTAAAATCAAGCCTCCCGGCGGCGGGAACCACCGAAGCCATCACTCATCAAACAAAATACATGAGTGGCTTCAACATGCTTCCAAAAGGCTGCACGTCGAATTTCAGGTCATTTCGACAACGTTTGACCAGGTTTCAATGCTTCGAGAGAAAATCAAACCTACCAGCGGCGGAGCAACCCGGGACCATGACAACCAAAACGGAGCCCATGGAACGTCTCAAAATGACTCCAATAGGCTCCCCGTCAAATTTCAGGTCATTCCGACAAAGTTTGACCAGGTTTCGATGCTCTGAGAGAAAATCAAGCCTACCGGCGGCGGAGCAACCCGGGACCATGACATCCAAAACGGAGCCCATGGAACGTCTCAAAATGACTCCAATAGGCTCTCTGTCAAATTTCAGGTCAATCGGACATCGTTTGACCACATATCAAAGCTCGGCATTTTCCCCGCAGCAAAATCAAGTGAAGCATCGATGGGACCCCAAACGGCTTCAAAACTCAAATAAAAGCCCATGGTTGGTCCTATCCACTGCTCAAGAAGCTTCACCTCAATTTTCAGGTCATTCCGACATCGTTTGACCTAGTTTCGACTCTTGACGGAAAATCGGCTACAAAGTCTTCGGCTTTCCCAAAAAAATGGGAAACTTTGTGCTCCGATTTCGTGCGGGTTCTTGTCAACTTTTCTCCAAGAAAATGAAGTCAATAATTGAGGAAAAATGTCAAGAAAAATACAGAAGAAAAAAGGAACGAAAAAGACGAAAAAACGGCCGAAAACGACGCTCGGCGACCAAACGGGCCAAAGCCCTATGGTCGCCGGCGACCCTGGGCAGCGACCATGCAAATCCGGGTCGCCGGATTTTGCACCAAATCATCCGTTTTCGATTCTTTTCGCGTTTCGGGTGTTCCGGCCTCTGTGATTTTCGGAAAATGCAATGTCTGATGCTTGAAAACAACTGATCTTCGTTGACATCTCGGATCCGCCGTCAAAACCATGAAATCATCACCGATCGCCTCAAGATCGTCAATCGGCTGACCAAGAAAGTGCACTTTTTGTCCGACCGATCGTTAAATCGACAAGACAGATGTCACCGGCCCGCCAACATCAATCAATGTCTGAAATTGCACTGCAATCCGACATCAAACAATGTGTGGATCCACCTGTGATGATCGTAAGAAGAATCTCAAAAGGCGCAGCGCGGCCCGCGACTCTTCACATGCCCTGGCGACCACTTAATGACGTTAATTGACCCATTTATGACAACTTAACGCAGTCATTAACTCATTATTTTGGACGGCCCAATCAGATTCAAGCATTTGGGAGTTACAAATCCAAGTAATCATGGCATTAAACCCATGAAACTCCCATCATCATGAAGCATAAAGGCAATTAAAAGCCCACTACCTTCATCGGCCAATCACAAGCCATGAAAAAGGAGTTACAAAATCAACTTGTAACTCCTCATCAATGCTCTCATCATGGCTATCAATGCCCATAACCATCCCATGGCTACCAAAAGCCTATAAAAGGAGATCCATTTCCAAGAGAGAAAGGATCGAAGAATAGGATCATCGAAGGATCATTAGATCAACATCTATCAACTTGAAGTTCTGCACTTCTCCCAAAGAAATCGAAACGAAGTCCTGCTACTTTGCTCCCGAAAACACCACAAGGTGATCAACGTCCCTTGGGGGACCACCCCCCAAGGTCACCTCCTTCTCCAACATGGCCTAAACGCGGCTTTTTAGCCCGTTTACTCGGTTTTTCATTGGATATAGGACCTTCTCTTGGTCCTTGTCCTTTAAAAAACTGAGGTTAGGAGCCAAGCCAAAAAATCAAAGCATCACATGTTCTCATTTGAAGGACGATGGCGAAGCCCATACATGACTTGCGACCGTCGATCTCAACGTGTCCCCACAATCTCCTGAGAAGTTAGATCCCTTTTCTTCCTTTTCTATTGTAGTTTGTATTTCTTAAAGAGACAAAAAGAAATCACAATTCTTGTCTTTCATATTTGATGAGTTTTATAAAATTGCCTTTCACGGCAAAATCGCCTTTCACGGCAAACAAACAAAACGCCTCTTACGGCATTCTAAAAACTTGTCTCTTTTCTTAATATTAATGCAATTTGAAAAGTTAGAAAAAAGGATTGATTTCCTTTCCACTTGTGAAGGTGAATCTCCGGATTATCACCATTCCAAATTCCAAGTAGAAAGTAAATCTGGCATACCCGTACAAAAATGTTGATGCCCGAGATCTTCCCTCCTCCGCCGAGACCCAGGTCAGCCCCCGGGGTGCGGAGGGAGAGGACGGAAGATTCCCCCTCTTTTCGGGTCCATCAGGGATTTTATGGTAGTGAGAGGGATCACGTACCATCTTAAGGCAAAGTTTTGAAAATGACATGGGGTATTTGGATTTTGGTTTTTGACCTTGTGACTTAACAAGCTGTATGTGGCAGGTTAGGGGGTCGGGGTTTGATTTTGATTTTGACCTTGTGACCCAACAAGCTGTATGTGGCAGGTTGGGGGTCAGATTTGGGTTTTTGGTTTTGGTTTGGTTTGGATTTTGATTTTGGTTTTGGTCTTGTGACCTAACAAGTTGTATGTGGCGAGCTAGGGGACCGGAACTTGATTTTGTGAAATGTCAATTTCAAGATTTTGGCTCAATTTGGTTCATGAGGTTGGATGGTTTGATTTTTGGAAACTTATGAGACTTTCTTTTCTCTTTTTTTTTATTTTTTTTTTTTTGAATGGTCCCATCAACTCAAAAGAGGCATGGGACTTGTTTGCTCTTTTTCCCTTTTTTTTTTTGCTCTTGGTAAGAGGAATATTTTTACTAAAAGCCACTTTTAGTGCCTAGGTGGTCAAACCTGGCTCATATGGGCTAACCCATGGGTCCTTAGGCTTTGGAGATGGCCCAGATCTCATATGGTGTCATATTTGTAGAGAATATCTAAAAATATCTCTTTTGTGTAGAGAATATCTAAAAATATTCTTACTTGGAGAGAATTTCTCAAGTTTCCTCCTTTTGTGGAAAGATTCTCTCAAAATATCTTTCTTTTTGGGAAAGTAGCTAAATTTTAGCACTTACCTCCTTTCTTTTCTCCTTGTTTCCTCTTTTGGCTTGCTCTCTTCTATAAAAGCAAGAGGGTTGGTGCTTTTGCTCCATTGCTTTCTTTTTGTAAGAAATCTTCAAGAGTGCTCTCCAAGATTAGAAGTGCTTTTTCTTCTTCAAGGATCTTCAAGCTTTTCTTCTTCTTCTCCATCAATGGCTTCAAGTAAGTTTTCTTCCTGCTCAAGAATTTCCATTGTAGAAGTAGCTTCTTCATTTTTTTTTTCTTCTCTTCTTCTTTTTCCTTTCTTTCTTTCTTTTTTTTTTTCAAGCACGTTTTCCCTTTTTTTTTCGTGCTTCTTCTCTTTTTTTTTTCTGTTTTTTTTTCTTTCACACGCTGATTTCTTTTTTTGAGTGATTTGATATTTTGAGAATTAAATAGTTTTTATGAGAAATGTGTTGGATTTTGTTATTTCTACTCTTGTTATTATTGACTTGCATTGATTTGAAATAAATGCTCATTAATGAATCTTGCTAGTTCATTTAATGTCTTGGCAACATCGGTTTATAGCATGCATTTATCTCTTGATATTAGCTTAATGAATCCTTGTGATTGATGCTTCCTCTTTTCTCTCTCTTTATGATTGAATGTGAAAAAGAATGGGCACTGTTCACCTAGGGTTAGGTTGAGAGCAATAATGAAATGTTTAAATGATCGGGAAAGGTTCATTGGGAATCCCCTTGTGCTCGGAAGATTTACTAGGCAATGTATAAGGCCCGGTTGAGAAAGGAACCACATCACTAAGATTCATTGAAGTTTTGGAAAAATTCACCAAGGTGTATAAGGAGCCCGGAATGTCCCCAAACTCAAAGAGTACCAAGTTCATACCAAATCGACATACGGGACCCCTATTCACCTTGAACAAGTCTGGAACCCAGATACTTGTCCTGAGATTTTGAAAGTTCATTAGTATTTCATTGTTCCCGAATTTTGTTATGTACTCCTGAAATACATGATTTATCATTTATCATTCCCAAAGAATTGGAATCACATTTGTAGCGTTTTACTAGTCCAGATGTGAATTACTTGATATTGAAAGGGTACTTGTGCCTTGAGCACCCTCGTCCTGCCCGGTTACATACTTGCACTTGACGTATTTTATTCATGTCTTGATTTCTGCTATTTGACCTATGAGTCGGCACCACTAAGCTTGGATAACCTTGCTGGTTTAATCTACCAACTTTGAGATCCCCCTCTTGTCCCGCCAACTGCAGTTTGCAGAGAAGTCTGCTTTTCGAAACAGAGACTTTAGTGGGTGTTCTGTAACAACCACTGTGGAGTAAGTCTGGAAGTAGTGGGAGAGCTTGCAGGAGGCGATGACGAGCGCGAGTGCGAGCTTTTCTAATGGCAGATATCTCATTTCGGAGTCCAGCAGGATCTTGCTTGCGCAGTAGATAGGCCTTTGCTGCCTGTCTTCGTCTCTGATGAGTACCGAGCTCACTGCGTGATCCAAAACCGCCAGATACAAGTATAAGACCTCGCCCTGTGTTGGAGTGGACAGCAGGGGAGGTGAAGAGAGGTATCGTTTGAGCTCCTGGAGGGCGCTGTTGCACTCAGGAGTCCATTCGAACCTCGAGCTCTTTTTCAAGAGCTGGAAGAAAGGGCGGCATTTGTCTGAAGCTCTGCTGATGAAGCGGTTTAGTGCAGTTGCCATCCTTATGAGCCTTTGGACTTGCTTTGCCGTGGTCGGGCTTTGGATGGCCTGAATCGCCGAGATCTGTTCAGCATTGGCTTCAATTCTATGCCTCATGACCAGGCTGCCCAGGAACTTACAGGAGCCGATGCCAAAGGCGCACTTGGACGCATTCAGATTGAGCTTGAACTCTTTGAGGACGACGAAGGTTTGACTCAGGTCAGCCAAGTGGTCCTATGACCTTTTAGACTTGACGACCATGTCGTCGATGTACACTTCGACCGTCTTGCCGAGCTGGGCCTGAAACATTTTTGTTACCAGCCTCTGGTAAGTGGCACCGGCTTTTTTTAACCCAAAGGGCATCACTTTGTAGCATTAGATGCCTCTGGGTGTTATGAACGCGGTCTTTTCTTCGTCAGGCCCGTCCGTCAGAATCTGATGGTAACCTCGGTAAGCATCGAGGAAACTCATCCTATCGTGCCTGGCAGTGGCGTCAATCAACTGGTCGATCTTTGGAAGCGGAAAACTGTCTTTGGGACAGGCTTTGTTGAGGTCGGTGAAATCCACGTAGACCCTCCAGCTCCCATTCTTCTTCTTGACCACTACTGTGTTGGCCAGCCATGCAGGGTAGTGGACTTCCCTGATAGCTTCAGCCTCCAACAGCTTTTTGACCTCTTCGGTCACTGCCTCTGCTTGCTGGACCCCGGTCCTGCGAGTCTTTTAGACTACAGGCTTGTGTCCGGGATCCACATTTAGCTTATGGCTCATGACTTCAAGGTTGATGCCGGGCATCTCATAGGGGGACCAAGCGAAGACCTCCCTGTTCTGCAACAGGAAGTCAAGCAGCTCGGACCTTTCAGCTTCTGCAAGCTGACTTCCGAGCAGGAAGTACCTCTCTGGATCGTTGGGATCAATCCTGACTTCAGTGAGGTCCTTTACACTCTTCTGCTCGGGTGCTCGGCCGACAACTTCGAGTTCTGCTTCCAGCTCGGCCATGTGGGCTCGTTACGGCTTTGCTTTGCCGGGGATCACCTTGAAGCTACCGTCTCCGTTCTGTAACGGGAACTTGAGCCTTTGGTGATGGGTGGAGGGCACAGCTTCCATGTTGTGTAGCCAGGTTCTCCCCATGATAGCATTATATGGGGATGGTGCATCCACCACCAGGAAGTCTGTTGTAATGGAGGCTCCCCCCCACTTCGACTTTGAGGGAGATCTTCCCTTTGGGGTATACAGACTTGGAACTGAAACCCACCAGTGGGGTGCCGGCTTCCTGCAGGTCCTCTTCTTTCAAACCCATTTTCTTGAAACAGTCGTAATAGAGGATTTCCGAGGAGCTCCCGGGGTCCACTAGGATCCTTTTGATCTTGAAGTTACCCAACCTCAGAGTCAGGAGAAAAGGATCGTTGTGGGGTAGCTGGACCCCGTCCAAGTCTTCATCAAAGAACCAAATCTTTGGTCTCTCTTTCCTTGCCTTTTTTGTTTAGGGACCGAGCTCCGCCGTCATCACCTGTTTGCCATGCTGGGCCCTCCTGACCTCGGTATGGGCCTGGCTGCTCCCCTTAGGAGCGGGTGCTAGGTGGATAACATTGATGGTCCTTTCCGGTTCATCGCTGTCCCGATCATTGGGTTGGCGTTGTTGAGCGCGGTTGACCCTGCCCTCCTCTTTGACGAGGTCCTTCAGGTGCCCGTCCTTCACGAGCCTTTCGAGGTGTGCCTTAAAGGCATGGCAGTCCTCGGTCATGTGCCCATTCTGTTTGTGGTAGGCACATAACTTACTCTGATCTCGGGCAGAGGCGTCGCCTTTCATAGGCTGGGGCCATTTGAAAAAGGGTTGGGTCTGGATCTTACCGAGGAGCTTGTAAATGGGCTCCTTGAAGATGGTGTTGACGGCCTTGTATGAGGCACCACTTGACTTCGGCTTCACGCTGCCTCCCTAGCTGGAAGCGAAGCGCGCTGCCGAGCTGGATGGTTCTCTATTTCGATCCACCTCCCTCATGGCTAACTTCTTATCCTTCTTGGAGGGTCGGTCCTCTTGCCAGAGGCTATGGCTCTCCCGAGCTCGGACCTCGTCCTCTTCTTGCTCGACGAACTGATTCATCCTGGCCATCAGTGCTTTCACAGTGACCACGGGGAATCGTACCAGGTCTTTCTGAAGCTCGTTGGCTGGCAACAGAGCCTGTTGGAAGGAGTTGATGGCTGCTTCGTCATTGGTATCTTCGACCTGACTGTAGATGGTCCAGAACTTCTTGGCGAACCGAGTGATATTTTCGGCCGGCCTTATTCAGATGGCCATCAGGTCGGCGTCTGTCTTCGGAATGACCCGGTGCGCTTGGAGCTTCTCGACGAAGGATTTTCGGAGTTGCCACCAGCTCGAAATCGATCCCTCGGAGAGCGCGCAGAACAACCGAAGTGGGAGGTCACCTCAACTGGAGGAAAAGACCTTGCATTCCAGGTCGCCGCCGCCGCCCCACACCGACATTTTCTGGGCGAAGTGTCGGAGGTGTGCTTCAAGGTCCGAGGTCCCGTCATAAAGGTTGAACCTCGGGACGCTGAACTTTTCGGGGAGGACGTGATCCCTGATCTCGAGAGAGAATGGAGATGTGCCATTGTTGTCACTGTCTTTGGTAGCTAGCCGACCTCGGGTGAGGCCAACAAACTCCATATTCTGCTGCACAGCCTGTTTTATTTGCTGATTGATCCAATCCTTCATTTCGGGGTCGGCCCCCTTTCTCTGTCTCTGGCGCTGTTGTTGAGGGTCAGCGATGGCGTGAGTGCTGCTCGAGCCTTCGTCAAAGGCTCGGTCATGCCTCTTACTATTCAAGACTTGCCTCAAGTCCTGCCGAGCCTCGGGAACCTTTCGGGTTCGCTGCCGTGCAGGAGGCACTAGCGAGGTCCCGGCCAGGACTTTCTCCTTTGCTTCGAGCTGCCTTTGGAGCTGGAGGATCTGCTCTTTTTGTTATCGAATGAGGAGGTTTTGAGCCCTGATTTCCTCGACGTGTGCCTTGTCGGCTCGGCCTCTTCCAGAATCATGTCGTCGTCGCCCTCGTCGTCGAGGCGCACATGTTCCTCCTCCATGTGGTCCCGTTGGGGCTGTCCTTGAGGAGGAACATCCTTACGGGGTTGTTCTAGGAGGACAACGTCCTGACGAGGACGCTCTGCCAGGGAGGGAGATGGCCGGACACGCTCCAAAATAGGGAGATGACGAGAGGGTGCTATCGCCCCTCTCAACGACGAGCCTGACTGGGTGACTGGGTCTCCCACACTCCTTTCACCGGGTCCTCCCCCAACCCTCCTTTGCTGAGGGACTGACGGTGCCTGCCTAGTTGCCTCTGCCTGGTTCGTCATCAGTGGAGGCGGCATGAGGGGCAAAAATGTTTCTGGCGGTATGGACCTGGATGGTCCAACGCCCTTTCCCTTTCTAGTCTTTGGAGGCATGGCTTTTCAAGGTGAAAATATGGTTTTTTGAAATGTTTTCCATGGACGGCGCCAATTGTAAGTGCCCGAATATTATGGACTTGGTTTAGACGATGATGAAACTTTTAATGATGCTGCTTATCTGGTCTGGAAGTAATGTAAATCCTGAACTTGAAAGGTGGACAAAAGTTAGGGCCCCGGGCTGCTATCAGCCAAAGGCACTCTGACGCCTGAGTTAGTGCAGTCACTGAACTAGGGTGAAGTGAAGAAGAGGAAGAAGGTTCAGGCAAGATAGTGTAGTATTGTGCGCAGTATATTGCGTACCTGTTATGGGCTTACCATGCAGGTATATATAGAGGAGTGGAAGTTTCCTGAGTGGAGGTAGGTGAGAGAGCTTGTCCCATCAGCCCATACCTAGGATTCTGAGTGGAGGTAGGTGAGGATTCTGTCCCATCAGATCTTTCCTCAATCCCACACATAAATGTGGATGTGATCAGCTGATAGGAAAGAGCCCTTATCGATGGCCGACAGCCACCCTAACTGTCAGGGCGCTCTGCAATGTGGTTGTTTCATCTCATAATGGGGATTGGATGCTCAGTGTTCACCTCGGCCAAGGGACCGAACTGGAGAAGGCACTGAAGTCGGGCGGGCCTGAGGTCGGACACTGATGCCGAGACGCACGAGGCTGAGCCTGGAGGAACGTGGTCGGTACTCTTACCGAGACCAGTTTCGTCTCGGTGCCAGCTGGCACATTGCCGTGCTAGACAAGGGAAGTCGAGGCAGCCCCTGAATGGTACTGTTACCAAAGTCAGGAGTAACCTCGATTTCAGGAAAACACTCCACACAACCATGTAATCTCATTGTAGAGACATAGGAATTTATGTAATTTTTCAAATTTGTAAATTCTGGAGATGTCCGAGACAAAAGGAAAGTGATGCTGGACTCCTAATCAAAGAGTTTGAAGATTACCAAAAGGAGTTTTGGAGATACCCAACGAGTTTGAGGAATCCCAAATTTTGGAAAGTCTAGAAGTTCAATAAGTCTATTCTGCATGGGCCATGTGAAGGAGAGGACTCGTTTCTAATTATAGCACTTTCTATTTATGGATGAATGCTTGTTTTAAAAAGTTTCCAAATCTGATCCAAACATAGCAAATTCCAAAATTGGTCAAATCAAATTAATTTTTGGAAAGAGTTCTAATTAGAGTTGGTGGGCCCATGAGATGGATCCATTGGTAACACTAATTTTAGAAACTGGACTTTCCATAAAATAACTTGACTTGGAACCAATCATTGGCCATATCATTAGATGATTTGATGTCTATATATATGTGGGCCCATATACCAATAAGAAAATATTCAATTCTAAAATATTAAGTGGGAGCGGGGCATTTATATTTAGAAATCCCCATGGTTTTCCACCATAGGTCCATAGTAATTAAATTATTAGCCTCGCGCCATCTTGAAAATGGCCATTCCCCACGGAGGGTTTGTATTTCTCTGGATACTAGATATGAATCTCTTATGGATAGTGTTGATGAGACGGGGCGGGGGCCCACTCCCCAAGGAGGAGCTGCCCGCAACGGTTGTCATGCAATGCTAGTTGGTGGGTAACACTTAACTAAAATAATGGTGTAGTATCCCCAAGGATTTGCCTCATGTATTTTAGAAACCGAAGTCAATCGGGAGTCATACAGTATTTGGTATGAGATACCTAGATAATAATGAATGATGGGGATCATGGATAGTCAGTCTTAATCCCAATTTTGACCAACTTTGATCCACACCAGTTTAGGTGGTATTCGCACTCCCCAAGGAGGCATACCCTGGAAGATTGGGATTCCGATGTATTCTAAATTTTGTGGTTATGAGGATTCCCATATAAATTTGGTAGAATACTAAACCCAATGTCATTTAAATTCATTAATTGAATGTATGGTTATGTGCTATAGTATTTCAAGCATGAATTCGACTACTTTCAATCCACTTGCAACCATCCTCAACTAGAATAAGTCAGTGGATCCAACTATGTAGACTGGAAACGAAATCTAGATAGTCTTGACAGCTTCAGGATATAAATATGTCCTTACCAAAACCCCCCTTGATGAGCCTGGCCTGAATGCAACAGAAGCAGAAAATGAACTTTACACCAAATGGGCCAAAGACGATGAGATGGCCCGATGTTACATTCAGGCATCCATGTCTAGTGTTTTGCAACACCAACATCAATCCTATAAGACTGCATACGATATTATATCGAACTTAAAGGAGATGTTTGCAGAATAGGGCAGGCCTGCTAGGCAGGCAGCCATGAGGGTGTTCATTAGTACCAAGATGGCTGAAGGTACATCAGTACAGGAACATATGTTGAAAATGATGGACTCATTGAATGAATTAGATGTACTGGGAGTTGCGATTGATGCAGAATCGCAGATCGATATAATCCTTGAGTCACTACCAGAGTCATTCAATAATTTCAAGGTTAATTATAATATGAATAAAATGAATCTAACTCTAGCTGAGCTGTCTAGTCAGCTGGTAGTGACTGAAGGGATTTTGAAAAAGAAGCCAACTGCCTTGATGACAGAAAAGTCAGATGCCAAGTCCAAGCCGAAAGGCAAAGGGCGGAAAGGCAAAAAGAAATCAGTTCCGAAGGGTCCTAAGGTGGAGAATGGTCCTACTGGTGGAGTGGCCAAGGCTAAGAGTTCAAGGACAAAAGGAAAGTGTTTCCATTGTGGTAAGATATGACATTGGAAAAGGAATTGTCCAGAATATCTGTCTAAGAAGAAGACCTCAAGTATGATTGAGTCACTTATTTATGAAGCTAGTTTTGCAACCGGTACTTCAGAATCTTGGTGTGTGGACTCCGGGGCAACTAATCACATATGTAATATGTTGTAGGGGTTCAGGGAAACCAGGAGGCTAAGTGATGGAGAAATCATTGTCAACCTAGGATCTGACGCTAAGGCGGAGGCAGTTTCAGTGGGAGTCATTACTTTATGTTTCTCAAATAATAAATTGGTTTTGTCAGATACATTATATGTACCGTCTTTAAGGCGGAATTTAGTTTCAGTTTCTAGTTTGGTGAATAAAAGTTATTCTATTACTTTTGGTACTGAAGTTGTCATAAAGAGGAATGGTACTTTTATATGTTCTGGCAAGGTAACTAATGGGCTTTATTTGTTAACTCCCACAATGTATGAGATACACGATACTGAAACAATTAATAGACCATCATTAAAGAGAAAGTCACCTTCATCTAATCCAACAAAACTTTGGCACTTGAAGCTAGGTCATATAAACCTAAACGGGATTGAGAGGCTAGTGAAAGATGGTATCTTACCTTCATTGGTGGTAGAACCAATGCCTGTCTGCGAGTCCTGTCTGAAAGGTAAAATGACCAAAAGAGACTTTTCGTCTAAGGGTAATAGGGCCAAAGATTTATTGGAATTAGTGCATACTGATGTGTGTGGACCCATTAATGTCAGGGCCAGAGTAGGATATGAGTACTTCATCACTTTCATAGATGATTACTCAAGATATGGATACATATACCTTATGCACCGCAAGTCCGAAGTTTTTGAAAA
The DNA here is from genome assembly GCA_028538565.1 of Umbellularia californica. NCBI lineage: Eukaryota > Viridiplantae > Streptophyta > Magnoliopsida > Laurales > Lauraceae > Umbellularia > Umbellularia californica. The sequence goes on along the minus strand of JAPQWN010000005.1, from coordinate 31,427,493 downwards.
GTTCAAAGAGTTTCGAGCGGAAGCTGAAAAGAAGTTAGGTAAGAGTATCAAGACTCTTCGATCAGATCGAGGAGGGGAATATCTCTCTGCTGATTTTATGGGATACTTATCAAAAAATGGGATTCTATCCCAGTTGTCTGCTCCTGGTATACCTCAATAGAATGGAGTAGCAAAAAGAAGGAACCGAACTCTTTTAGATATGATCAGGTCCATGCTGAGTTTCTCAGGATTACTCATATCCTTTTGGGGATACGCTTTGGATACTGCGATGTATATACTAAACCTCGTACCATCTAAGTCTGTACCTAAGACTCCCCGGGAGTTGTGGCCCGGGCGAAAGCCTAGTCTACAACATTTACACATTTGGGGTTGTCCAGCACACGTGCTGAAGGTTAAGACGGATAAGTTGGACGCGAAGTCGGAAGTCTGCAAGTTTGTAGGATATCCTAAAGTAACTAAAAGTTGGTTATTCTATAATCCCAGATAGCAGAAACTGCTGGTCAGCACCAATGCGGTTTTTCTAGTGGAAGATTATATGAAGGATCAGAAATCTTTAGAAAAGGTGATCTTGAAAGAGATTCAAGAGCAATTAATTCCAAATCCAAGTATGACTGAACTTGAGGAAGAACCGCCCTTACCAGACCCAGTAGTTACACTAGTGCCTCGTCGTAGTGGGAGGATTGTCGAACCCCCTGACAAGTTCTCGTTCTTGGAAGAGTCTTACGAGGCTGTCCAAGAAGAGCCAGAACAAGATCCCTGTAACTATGATGAAGTAACCAATGACTTAGATTCAGGACGCTGGCAAGATGCTATGAAAGCTGAGATTGAGTCTATGTACTCCAATTAGGTCTGGACACTTGTGGACTTGCCAGCCAATATTAAAACTATTGGGTGCAAGTGGGTCTATAAGAGAAAAAGAGGACCAGATGGAAGAGTGGAGACCTATAAGGCCAGGCTTGTTGCGAATGGATATACTCAGAAAGAGAGTATCGATTATGAGGAAACCTTCTCGCCGATAGCCATGCTCAAATCCATCCGGATACTCTTTTCCATTGCGGCTCATCTCGATTATGAGATTTGGCAAATGGATGTCAAGACGGCGTTTCTCAACGGCCATCTTGAGGAAGACATCTATATGGTGCAGCCAGACCGTTTTGTACCTAAAAACCAAGAGCAAAAAGTTTGCAAACTGCAGAAGTCCATTTATGGACGGAAGAAGGCATCCCAAAGCTGGAACATCCATTTTGACTAGGCAATCAAGTCATTTGGTTTTTGTCAAAATCCGAATGAGTCATGTGTGTACATGAAAAGTGAAGGTGACAGGGTAGTTTTTCTGGTTTTATATGTCGATGACATCCTTTTCCTCGGGAAAGACGTAGGAATGTTGTCAACAGTGAAAGTTTGGTTGGCCAAGACCTTTGATATGAAGGACTTGGGAGAAGCTAGTTACATCCTAGGAATCAAACTCCATCGAGACCAGAAAAATAGGATGATTGGCTTATCCCAAGCTGCATACGTAGATAAGGTGCTAGTACGGTTTGTTATGCAAAACTCCAAGAAGGGTATTACACCTTTCAGGCATGGAGTGCACATTTCCAAGGATCAGTGTCCCAAGACACCTGAGGAAAAGGAGCACATGAGGTCGATACCATATGCTTCGGCTATTGGTAGCCTCATGTATGCTATGTTATGTACTAGACTAGATATCTGTCATGCAGTGGGCCTAGTCAGCAAATATCAGTCTAATCCAGGACCTGAACATTAGACTGCTGTAAAATGTATTCTCAAATACTTGAGAAGGACTAGAGATTACATGTTGATTTATAGCAGTGATGAGCTGATTCCAGTCGGATACACAGATTCTGACTTCATGTCAGATAAGGATTCCAGGAAATCCACCTCTGGTTACGTGTTTATGCTTGGAGGCAGTGCTATCAGCTGAAGGGGTATAAAACAGGAATGTACCGCTGATTCAACCTCGGAGGTTGAATATGTAGCGGCTTGTGAAGTAGCTAAGGAAGTAGTATGGCTCAAAAGATTCCTTCTGGAACTTGGAGTGGTACCGTTGGCACGACAGCCGCTCACAGTTTACTGTGACAGCAGCGGGGCAGTCGCTCAGTCAAAGGGGCTCAGAAGCCATAAAAGCCAAAAGCATGTACAGAGGAAGTATCACTTAGTCAAAGAGATTGTGCAGAGAGGTGATATTGCTATTACCAAGATAGCCTCTGCAGACAATCTGGCAGATCCCTTTACTAAGCCTTTGACTACCAAAGTCTTTGAGCAGCATGTAGACGGGATGGGCATGAGATGCAACCCTGACTGGCATTGAGCCCAAGTGGGAGATTGTTAGATTGTATGGACTCAATCCATCAGTTGATGTGATAAATTGATTAATTTCTTTATTTATCAATAAAATCATGCTTTACTTTCATTAAATGAATGTTATTTTATTACTTCATGTACATGACCAATACATATGACATAATGGTTCATGAGTTGAACCGGGTCCCATTAGTATATTAAATGTGATATATATGTATGGATGAGATCCACACATGGGAGACATACGCTACAAATCTTATACTTAAATATCTTCACAACCAGTGATGAGACTGGGCACCTCATCTGATAAGGTTGCAGCACTTTGATCACTATGAGATAGTGTGATTTGTCTCGATCATCAGAATGTAAGATTCTGGATCATGGTGCTGGTACATTGGATGTATTGAAAGACCATGAAAAGCACCATATGAAATTCCGTTTTAATAATAAGGTCTGCTCTCATAATTCCCTAGCAATAGGCTCTCAATCCTAAGACATTGATGAACTCAAGTTTCTATCTATTCATTTGCTTTGAGTCACCAATGAGTGGGGCCAACTGTAGGTCAACACCTCGGTGTCTTAGGTATGTGGTAGTAGGACTGTGGGAACATTGAATGTTCAAGATAGAATCTATCTCTATTATCCCCTTGTGCCAATTAATGGATTTATCATTAGTAAGTGCACACCCATCTCGATTAAGAGTTAATTGGATGGTACTGATGATCACTGTGATTAATTGGGGCTCAAGGATAATAAGATATGGAACTAAGATTGAAAGAGACAGATTTATTCCAATTGATCCATGGATATTGATAGAGGGGCTTACTTGTGGTAATTGGGAGATTTAGGGTCTTCATTGTAATTTATTCCTAAGACTGGAGTGCAATTGCATTTATATAGTGGTGTTATTTGCAATTAACTATGGGCCCAGATTGCAAATGAGATGTGGGGTCGCGCGTCCCAGTTGGAGCCAGCTTTCTATAGAATCCCTAGTGGTCCCCATGCTAGCCCAAGTTATTAGAAAGATACTAATCCTACTTGAACTCCAAAAGGAAGGAATTAGAAAGTTACAATTTCTATTTGGAGTAGGACTTCTAATAGTGGTAATAGTATACTTACTAATTGTTGTGGAAGTGGGACTTCTATTTCAATTAAGAAAAGAGGAGCATTGAAAGGTTATAAAAGGGAATAGAACCCCTCATGGCCGTCCATCTATTGGAGTAAAAAACGTCCAGCCTCTTTTGTGCGATTGTTGCACTGCTCTCTCCTCTGTTTTTCTTCTAGTTCCTTGGAGTTTCGAGTTGGATTTTCTCTTGAAGATTCCACCAATCTTCTTGAGAAAAGAGATCTAATTCAGGTCATAGCGTGGAAGGCTAAGAGGTGTTGGAGATTCTGAATTTACTTTGTAGAAGAATTCTACATCAACAAAAGTCATCAACTTCTCCATTAAAGCACAACCGAGCTCCAAATGTATAATCTACTTCCTTGTATGTTGTAGATTTTTATGGATGCTTGTTGGCTACTTGTTTCTATCTTTTAAATAATTTTAATTACTATACATGATCGTGAGATTGAGGGTTTTTGGCCTTATGAGTACTTGATCCCTGTATCAAGTGGGTCGAAAGTTTTGAAAATCTATCAACGAAGCCCACCTACTTCCAACATTGTATCTAAGCCAGTTGAGTCTTCTATTCCAGTCGTTGTATAGTTGCAGCCGTGTCGTGACCCCGGACCGAGACCCCGGCCCGCGACTGCGGCGATATAATTAACTAACATATAAAACATACCGCCGCTTTTCCCACAGGTTTCCGCGGTGAAGATCCCAAGAGACGGGTCGAGCTCACACGAATAGATATGCGGAAGTGTGTAGCAAAACGTGTCACACAAATCTTAAACAATAAGATACAAGAGAATTATATAATATCGAGACTTGGCATCAAAAGAGAATGTCATCAAAGCATTCCTATCATGATTTAAGTTTCAACATTTAACAAAAGTATATTAATTCAAGTTACAAAACCATGAGAAGCCAACAGAGGCCAATACAACAATAAAAAGAACCCAAAAGATAGCCCTAAAGCTAGGTGAACGCGAAGTCAAGATCCCGCTCGGCGTCTAGATGACGTCGTTGGGATGCCACTCATGTGCTGGGGGTGGCTCAAAAGCCTCCTCCGGGCACTCCTCATCAAGCGCGACATTTCCTGCACCTGGACACCAAAATAACAAGCATCAAACAAGACGGTTTGGCAAATAAACAATTTAGGCATGCATATGAGAAATAATGCTAAAACAGTTCGAGATTTAAATACACGTTTCAAGTTTACGAAACTAGCATTAATACTTATAATATCATGAAAAGGTAAATCCACATTGAGCTCATCCTTTCTCCATCATACATGATGACAAGAGCAAGCACACACAACAAGCACGACACGAAAAACACGATCCCACGCCACACAAGGTAGATGGGGTATCCGGCCGCGGAACTGGATCACTAACACGCACGATGTGTAATATAATACACAACTAGTCTATAGACAGTCCACATGTTTAAGGACCCCCAGGTAGTGGATCAAGCTAAAAGGGCAGTCCAAGCTCAGTGGTATTCACTTATATCATGAATGCATAAAACACGGCGATACACGTTCGAGAACACGACAAAACAAGAGGGAAATCATTTATCCAGCACAACACGACAAGACTAGCAAAATAGTATAATATTAATGCTTAACAAACTTAAGAAATGATTCCCTTTTTCTTATTCTTGAAATACGTCTGTCACACCCCCAAAACCGGGATCCGATCTCGGGGACGCGAGTTTGGGGGAATTTGCATTTCCCCTCCCAGGATCCGCGTGTGTGAGGATGACAAAATTCACAACACATCAAAATATTAAGCGGAAGCTCTACAAGACATTACGACCCAGAATCCGTATCCATCGGGTTCCGTATCGTACTCGATCTGTCAGCATAAGATTATCATAAACATATTTAAACTCAGACTGGAATAATTCATAATATCAAAATATACAGAGCTGACAGTAATAGGCTTATCAGTACCCAAACATATTCAAGTTACAAATTAACGAGTGCATTAATTACAATTCCCAAGAAACAGGCTAACAAAAGCCGTACACAAAAACAAGCTAGAACAAATACTACCCAATGGCGTAACGTAACTCCGGAGTCAAGCATGACATCTACATGACATCGCTGACACAACACGCCTGCAAAAACCGTGGCTCAACAGCCCTCTGCACACGAACTAGCTCAAAACAAGGACCTGCTATCTAGAGCACCAAAGCAGAAGAATATCAGACACGACGGTCTGGCAGGTGATCAATATAGGCAAGAGCATAAACAAAATTGAAGTTTAAAGGAAACAAGAACTAAAAACACTTTATTGAACTTGAACAGATTTACAAGATTTAAAAACAATGCATGAACATGATACTTATCGAGAAATCACGAGTACATGCACAATATACGAAACAAGACATGAATACATATAATATCATGATTAGTAAATCCACAAAGAGCCCATCCTTTCTCCATCATACATGATGACAAGAGTAAGCACGCACGACAAGCACGACACGATCCCACATATACGGGAAATTTCCGGCCGCGGAACCGGAACACGAACACGCACGATGTATCATTCAAGACACGACTAGTCTGCAGACAGTCCACATGTTTAAGGACCCCCAGGTAGTGGATCAAGCTAAAAGGGCAGTCCAAGCTCAGTGGTAATCACTTATATCATGAATGCACAAAACACGGCAATACTTATTTGAGAACACGTCAAAACAAGAGGGAAATCATTTAACAAGCACGACACGACGAGACTAGCAAAATAGCATAGTATAAATGCTTACAAACTTAAGAAATGATTCCCTTTTCTTATTCTTGAAACGCATCTTGGAACACGTCTTAAAACAAGCTTATTCTTGAAAGTCGAACGAATGCACGATGATGCACGAAGCATCAAAACAAGAGCTCAAACATGAAATCTATCAAGTTTAGGCTAAGACCATTCATTGACCCTTGTGGAGTTGAAACCCAAATGTCGGAGTTTTAACAAGATTTGGTGCCCCAGAAGTTATAGTACATTTTGGAATTTCAAGTGCACAAGGTCAATAAAAAGGTCTAAAACCTAGTCTAGTTTTCATTCCCGCAAAAATCCTTCAAAAACAGTACTTTTTGTAACTGTCGGTTTGGGTTCAGCATATCTACCGGTAGAAATTCCGGTTTAAACTTCTCTACCGGTAGAACTTCCGGTAGAACCATCTCTACCAGTAGAACTACCGGTTGGAGCGCTTCTACCGGTAGAACTTCCAGTAGAACTAAGGGTTCACAGCTTTTCACACTTCTCTGACAAAATTCGAGCCACTTCTACCGGTAGTACTTCCGGTTTAAGCGCTTCTACCGGTAGAAATTCCGGTAGAACTAAGGGTTCATAGTTTTTCACACTTCTCTGCCAAAATTCGAGCCACTTCTACCGGTAGTACTTCCGGTTTAAGCGCTTCTACCGGTAGAAATTCCGGTAGAACTTATGACGTTCAACTTTTTTCACACTTCTCTCCCTTCTTCACTTCCACATTTGAACCACATGCACTCCCCAAGCCTTCATGCTTTCCAAGGGATACATTTTACACATTTTTAAAGCATTCCATCCACAATTAAACCATTCATTCTATAAAAAGACATCAAGACATTTTCAAGTATAAAATCATAAAAACTAACAAGATCAAACATGATTCTAAGAGCTTGCAAAATCATGGCTAACAAGACAAATGAAGAAGCCAAAACTCATGACTTGAAAGAATATAACATAACTTGCAATATGAATTTAACATAGAAAACATGTCTTGATGAAATATTGAAACCATAATGAAACATAAAGCAATAAACATAAGAAATCCTATAACGATCACTTGCCTCAATCCAATGCCAAGGAAAACTCCACAAAAACTCAACCAAAGAGAAGATCCACGAAATCTACACAAAAGCCCCAAAATAGAACACATAAAAATCACATTTTTGGTCATCACAAACCCCCATTTCGAAAATGGGTTTGAAAACATAGAAAACAAGTTTTAAATGAACTAAAAGAACACCAATGAAAGAATGGATGAAAGTACCAACCTCGAGCTAGCTGAACAAGAAGAAGAGAGGTTGAAGATGATGAATAGTGAAAGGGTTTGGCTCCAAAACGTGTCCAGCTGAAGCTTGAGAAGAGAGGAAGAGAAGATAGCCTTGGATCTTGATTTGGGACACTCTAGCTAGATGATTTCAAGGAGGAGAAGGTGAAGAAGAAGGGTTCTTCCACTCTTGCTCTAGGTCAAGATGAGTCGCAGGAAAATGGGAAAAGAATGGAGGAGAGAGAGTAGGAGAGTATAAATAGTGTCTGGAAGTGGGTCCCCTAAGCAGTGTAACTTGAAACGCTTATAACATGCTCTTGTGGACCCCGGATGGAAACGACGAAGAAGAACAAAACGATCATCGAAAAATCTAGTTTTCAAAAAGTATATTTTCCCCAATTTCTGGAATTTTCGAAATTTATGGACAGATTTAGTGAAAATTGTCATTTTTGCCATTTTTCTCGAAAAATGCGATTTCTAAGCCTCAAATCCAAATGGATAAAACATGAAAGCTGTTTATAACAATAAAATGAGTCGAAAGGAATAAAAATTGGAATTTTTAGAAACCAAGAATAAATTCTAACAAAAATACAATTTACAAGGGTTGGGTCAAAACAAAGTCAACGGTCTTTTAAAACTCTCCAAAGTTATGAAAAATCTATTCAAACTCAAAAACAAAGTCAAATCAACTCTAATCTTGTTTAAAAAGCTAAATCACAATTAAAACAATGCTAAACCCAAAAATTGAGGGTCGGGGTCTTACAACGTCTTAAAACGAGCTTATACTTGAAATTCAAACAAAACATGATGATGCATGAAGCACCAAAACAAGAGTGCAAACAAAGTCCATCAAGCATAGGCTAAGACTGTCCATTGGCCTTTGTGAAGTTGAAACCCCAAATGTCATAATTTACATAGCTTGATGTCCCCAAAGGTAAGGTACATTTTGGAATTCCAATTTACACAATGTCAAATAAAAGTCTAAAGTATAGTCTAGTTTTCAATTTCCAAGAAATTTAGAAAAAGATTGAAAATTCAAAGCCGTGAGTATCAGGTTCGCTCGAGCGGTCATACCATCGCTCGAGCGGACCCCAGACAGAAACTTGTTCGCACGAGCCAACCCAAAAGTTCTCTCGAGCGGACAGGTTTCTGCTCGAAATCCTTCAAACAGAGGCATGTTTGCTCGAGCGGACCCTATGGTCGCTCGAGTGAACAGGCTTCTGCCTGAACGCGAGTGAGTGTAGAAACTGCACTTTTCTCCCTTCTTCACTTCCCCATTTGAAACACCTGTACTCCCTAAGCCTACATGCTTTCCAAGGGATGATTTCACATCAGAATCCATTTACATTTCATTCAAAACATCAAAATCACTAAACCATTCATATTCAAATCATGTATTAATAACTTGCAAAGCATTCCATTGAAAATCATGCTTCCATTCAAGATAAAACTTCTAGATTAGATAGAGTAATTAGCAACCATGCTTATAAAGCTTAAATACACTAAAAGAGATTGATAACATGAGGGAAATGGTAAGCTTGATAATAAAACCACATTTCTAAAGATAAAATACCCAAAACTTGCAATGTCCAAAAAGGGACTAAAATGTCTACTTGCCTTGGCCCAATATCAAGGAAATCTTCACAAAACTCAACAAGAATGGAGATCCACGAAATCTACACAAAACCCCCAAAAATAGGGCCGACAAAAATCACTATTTTGGTCATTGCAAATCCCCATTTCTAAAATGGGTTTGAAAACATGTAAAACAAGCTCTTGGTGAGCTAAAGAACATCAAATGAGAAGATGGGTCCAAGCTCTAACCTTGAGCTAGCTGAACAAGAAGAAGAGAGGTTGAAGATGATGAATAGTTGTGAAGGTTTGGCTCCAAAAATGTCCCAAACGAAGCTTGAGAAGAGAGGAAGAGATTGGTAGTCTTGAATCTGAGGTTGGAGCCTTCTAGCTAGATCATTCAAGGGGGAAGAGATCAAGAAGAAACCCTTCTTCTCTTCTTCACTCTAGGTCAAACTATTGCAGGGATTGGGAAAAAGGGAAATGCAGAAAAGAATGAGCTTATATAGTGTCTGGAAGTGGGTCCCTGGCAGCTGAGTTTTGAAACGCTTAAAACATGGTCTTATGGACCCCGGACGAAAACGACGAAGAAGAACAAAACGATCGTCGAAAAATCTAGTTTCGGAAAAGTATAATTTTGACATAGTTTCACGACTTCGAAAAGTGTGCCCAGATTTAGCATGAAAAGACAGATTTACCATCTCGGGCCAAAACTTGGTTTTCTTGGCCTCAAATATATGTAGGCTAAAAATGAAAGTTGTCACAAATAATAAAACCATTCAAGAGAAATAAAAATTACGATCAAACAAGATATCTAGAATGAAACCCACTCTTACACGTGTACTCAGGGCGTCCCTGAGCGTGTCTGACTCATACTAAATGTCCTCAAAATCCCCAAAGCTATCATCTAGACTAAGTCTAATCACATTCTAACCCAACTAGTACTAAGACTCACTTAAGACTAATTACTCACTTAATTAGTACTAATTGAGTTGGTCTGGGTCGGGGTCTAACAAGCCGAAAGTCTTCATAAACAACATCTTTCCTCCTTTACCTCCTCACGTTGTGCAAATAGGCCGAGAGGAGGTAGATAGTAAGATCCCGGTCCCACTATAATATTTTATTATATTTTAATTAGAATATTATTATTTTAATTAAATGTATTCTAGTTATTGTTGACACCAAAAAATGTCACTTTGCCTCTTCAACATCAAGAAAGCTGCATGAAGTCGCAACCTGCCATAAATAGGCAATGCAACTTCTCCAAAAAATCAAATCTTGTCAGAATCAAACAAAAACTGCAAGATCCTTCAAGATAGCTAAGAGAAGAGTACACATGAAGTTTCGGGCCATTTCAGAATCATTTGGCCTAACTTCGCTTCTTCGACAGCTAAATTGGCGCTCCCGGCGGCGACATCATCGGAGACGTCAAAACTTCGATCAGAGCCTACGGATGACTCCAGCATGTCTCAAAAGGGCTCCATGCCAAATTTCAAGTCAAACCGAAAACGTTTGACCCTCCATCAATGCTCGAGCAGCAAAATCAAGCCTCCCGGCGGCGGGAACCACCGAAGCCTTCGCTCATCAAACCAAGTGCATGAGTGGCTTCATCATGCTTCCAAAAGGCTGCACGTCGAATTTCAGGTCATTCCAATAACGTTTGACCAGGTTTCGATGCTCCGAGAGAAAATCAAGCCTACCGGCGGCGGAGCTCCCCGGGACCATGGTTTCCAAGACAGAGCCTGTGGATCATCTCAAAATGACTCCAATAGGTTCCCTGTCAAATTTCAGGTCAATCGGACATCGTTTGACCACATATCAAAGCTCGGCATTTTCCCCGCAGTAAAATCAAGTGAAGCATCGATGGGACCCCAAACGGCTTCAAAACTCAAACAAAAGCGTATGGTTGGTCTTATTTATTGCTCAGGAGGCTTCACCTCAAATTTCAGGTCATTCCGACATCGTTTGACCAAGTTTCAGCTTTTGGCGGAAAATCAGCAGCTGTATGCGACAAAGTCTTCGGCTTTCCTGGAAAATTGGAAACTTTGCACTCTAAAAATGCAAGGATTCTCATCAGGTTTTCTACAGGGAAATCAAGCCAATAAATGAGAAGAAATGTCAGGAAAAATACAGAAGAAAACGGCGACGAAAAAGACCGCAAAACGGACCAAAAATGGGGAAAAAACCCCAGGGTCACCGGATTTTTCGCCGGTGACCCGTTTTTCCGTCCCTTTTCGCGTTTCGCGCACATTGGCCCCTGTGGTTTCCTGAAAATGTGATTTTTAATGCTTGAAATTGACTCATATCCGACGACATCTCGGATCCGCCGTCAAAAGCATAAAATCATCAGTGATCGCTCCAAGATCGCCAACCGGTCGACCAAAAAAGTGCTCTTTCTGTTCGACCGATCGAGAAATCGACAAGACAGATGTCACCGGCCCGTTCTTCGCTATCAATGTCTGAAGTTACATGTTCATACGATGTCGATCAGCATGAAGATCCATCGATGATCATCGCCAGAAGAATTCCAGAAGACACGGCACGGCCCGCGACTCTTCGACTGCTCGGCGACCAATTAATGTAGTTAATTGCCTAGCTTTATGGCAGTCATTAACTCATTCTATTGGACGGCCCAATCAGAAGCAAGCAATCGGGAGTTACAAATCAAGAGATTCATGGCATTCAAGCCATGAAACTCCTCCCATTATGGTAATTAAGGTGATTAAAAGCCCTTAATCTCCATCGGCCAATCAGATTCAAGGAAAAAGGAGTTACAAAATCAAGAAATAAATCTTGTAACTCCTCCCATTAAAGCCATTAAAGCCCATAAAAGCTCTCCTAAATGGCTACCAAAAGCCTATAAATAGGAGAGCATTCCATTGAAATCGGGATCAGAAAAAAAAAAGAGATCAGAGATCGAAAAGAATCCAGAGATCACTTCCCCGGACTTCGGAAAAAGCACCATAGATCCAGAAATCTGAGAGAAAAAAAAAGAGAGAAAACTCTGCTGAAGTTCTGCACCGGCCACCACTACAAGGTGACAAAAGTCCCTTGGGGGGCACTCCCCCCCAAGGTCCTTGCCTTCTCCCGCTGCCTCCAATGGCTTAGACGTGGCTTTTCAGCCCGTCTACTTAGCTTTTTATTGGACATAGGACCTTCTCTTGGTCTTTGTCCTCTAAAAATCTGAGGTTATAGCCAAGCCAAGCAAATCAAGAGCATCCTCTGTTCTCATCTGCATGGATGATGGCGAAGCCCATACATGGCTTGCGACCGTCAATCTGAACGAGTCCCCCACAACCTCCTGAGAAGTTAGATCCTCCTTCTCTTGCTTTTCATTGTAGTTTGTATTTTTCTAAAAGAGACAAAAATCACAACTCTTGTCTTTCATTATTGATGAGAATTGTAAATCGGCTATAAACGCCAAAATCGGTTATAAATGCCAAACAAAATCGCCTTTTACGGCAAACCAAGAAAATGTCTCTTTTCTTAAATATTTGTGCAATGGAAAACTTGAAAGAAGTTGATTTCCTTTTTACTTGCGAAGGTTGATCTCCGGATTACCACTTGCAATTCCAAGTAAAATAGAAAATCTGGCACACCCACACAAAGAAATGTTGATGCACGCTTCAGCCCCCCGGGCGCGAAAGGGCCGGACCCGACGGACTCCCACGTCCGCCGACCCCGGTAGCACCCTCGGCATTGGAGCGCGTTCCATCAAGCTGGCACACCCGGTGGGACTCGTTCATTTGAGAACACGGTGCTCGGAAATGAAATATTGGCATATCATACTTTTTGCTCTATGCTTATACTTCTTTTCCGGATTCCTTGGCTACTTTCTAGCTGGTAGCCTATGTTGGATTTTGCATCCTAAAAAAAAAAAAATGAGATGGGATTTTTTTTTTGGAAATTTCTATTTCTTTGAGATTGTTTCCACTCTTTCTCTTTTCAAAAAAAAAATTAGTTTTCTTAGTTTGAATTCAAAATTGAGAAACTTTGATCCTCTCCTATGGTTCGTGTGCTCACGGAAATCGTTGAGCCCGTCCGAAATGGGTTTTGGGCCATCGTTTCTCTTCGATGAGTTCATTAGAGATTTAAAAAAAAAATCAGTTTTCTCATTTTGGATTCAAAATTGAGAAACTTTGATCCTTTCTCTTCTGGGCATGTGTGCTCGCGGAAATCGTTGAGCCCGTGTTCGGATCGAGGATTGGGCCATCGTTTCTCTTCGATGAGTCTGTCAAAAAAAAATTTAAATAAATAAATAAAAAGACATAGACCACTAAGGTTAAACCAATTGCGTTCTTTGATCACGATTGATTCAAGAAAAACCTTGTCCAGAGTGTGGAGACAGCCTGACTGTTCTAGGCAAGGGTCCTCCAAACGGGTTCATTAAGTAATCCTACCCTTACCTGGGGGCAATTCTATCAATTGAGGTTTCATAAGACCGGGTTAGGAGGCCTATGTGTACTCTCTCGTCTTTAAATCTTAAAAAATTAAAAAAAATCAAAATAAAAAAACAAAAGATTTTCAAAAAAAAAATCTTAAAATTAAAAATCTTCAAAAAAAAATAAAAAAAAAATAATCTTAAAAAATATTTAAAAAAAAAAATAATAATAAAATAAAAAAAATCATTTCAAAAAAAAATCTTCAAAACTCGTCACTTATGATTTCAGATTTGAGAAATTTTGGTTTCTTCTTTTCTGAGCACTGGCGCTCGCGGAAATCGCCGAGACCGTGTTCAGATTGGAATACCATTTGCTCTCCTTGATGAAACCAATCTTGACATTTCGAAAAAAAAACTCGTCACTTTTGGATTCAGATTCGAGAAATTGTGGTCTCTTCCCTTCTGAGTACTGCCGCTCGCGGAAATCGTTGAGCCCGTATTTGAATCGGAATGCCACCTGCTCTCTTTGACGAATCCATTTCTGACCTTTCAAAAAAGAGAATCCCATCTCATGGATGCGATTTCCAACATTTTTGCCTAGCAATATTGGTACGCCCTTTCAGGGTCTACTGTATCTGTGACCAGCACATTTGTAACTCCTACCTTATATTCTTCTTATCTCGAGCAAGCTCCGCTTCTCGATAAGTCGAATTTAGGTATACAATTGCTTCTAGCAGTCATTGGAATGCTCATTTCGAGCCTACCATGCTTGCAACCAGAACAATTGTACCCTCTATGGCTTTTTGCCTTCTTCATATTACTTGGGTCTGATGGAACGCGCTCCGAGGCGCCGTCTGGGGCGGCTACCGGGGTCGGCGGAACGTGGGAGTCCGTCGGGTCCGACCCTTTCGCGCCCTGGCGGGCCCTGAAGCGTGCATCAACATTTCTTTTATGTGGGTGTGCCAGATTTTCTATTTTACTTGGAATTGCAAGTGGTAATCCGGAGATCAACCTTCGCAAGTAAAAAGGAAATCAACTTCTTTCAAGTTTTCCATTGCACAAATATTTAAGAAAAGAGACATTTTCTTAATTTGCCGTGAAAGGCGATTTTGTTTGGCATTTATAGCCGATTTTGGCGTTTATAGCCGATTTACAATTCTCATCAATAATGAAAGACAAGAGTTGTGATTTTTGTCTCTTTAGAAAAATACAAACTACAATGAAAAGCAAGAGAAGGAAGATCTAACTTTTCAGGAGATTGTGGGGGACTCGTTCAGATTGACGGTCGCAAGCCATGTATGGGCTTCGCCATCATCCATGCAGATGAGAACAGAAGATGCTCTTGATTCGCTTGGCTTGGCTATAACCTCAGATTTTTAGAGGACAAAGACCAAGAGAAGGTCCTATGTCCAATAAAAAGCTAAGTAGACGGGCTGAAAAGCCACGTCTAAGCCATTGGAGGCAGCAGGAGAAGGCAAGGACCTTGGGGGGGGTGCCCCCCAAGGGACTTTTGTCACCTTGTAGTGGTGGCCGGTGCAGAACTTCAGCAGAGTTTTTCTCTCTTTTTCTTTCTCTCAGATCTCTTTCTGATCTTTTTTTTTCTGATCCTCTGATTTTCTCCTCTTTTTTCTGATCTTTTTCCCGATTCCCATTTCAATGGAATGCTCTCCTATTTATAGGCTTTTGGTAGCCATTTAGGAGGGTTTATGAGCCTTAATGGCTTTAATGGGAGGAGTTATAAGATTTATTTCTTGATTTTGTAACTCCTTTTTCCTTGAATCTGATTGGCCGATGGAGATTAAGGGCTTTTAATCACCTTAATTACCATAATGGGAGGAGTTTCATGGTTTAAATGCCATGAATCAATTGACTTGTAACTCCCAAATGCTTGCTTCTGATTGGGCCGTCCAAAGAAATGAATTAATGACTGCAATAAAGCTAGTCAATTAACCACATTAATTAGTCGCCGAGCAGTCGAAGAGTCGCGGGCCATGCCGTGTCTTCTGGAATTCTTCTGGCGACGATCATCGATGGATCTACATGCTGATCGACATCGGATGAACATGTAGCTTCAGACATTGATAGCTAAGAGCGGGCCGGTGACATCTGTCTTGTCGATTTCACGATCGGTCGGACAGAAAGTGCACTTTCTTGGTCAGCCGGTTGGCGATCTTGGAGCGATCACTGATGATTTTATGCTTTTGAAGGTTGACCCGTGATTTTGACGGATGTCGTCGGATATGAGTCAATTTCAAGCACTAAAAATCACATTTTCAGGAAACCACAGGGGCCAAAGTGCGCGAAACGCGAAAAAAGACGAAAAAACGGGTCACCGGCGGAAAATCCGGTGACCCGGACCTCCATGGTCGCCGGCGACCATGGACCGGCGACCATGGGCCATGGTCGCAGGGGTCTGCGACCCTGGGGGATTTTTCCCCTTCGGAGCCCGTTTTGCGGTCGTTTTGAGGTCTTTTTCGTCGCCGTTTTCTTCTGTATTTTTCTTGACATTTCTTCTCATTTATTGGCTTGATTTCCCTGTAGAAAACTTAATGAGAATCCTTGCATTTTTAGAGTGCAAAGTTTCCAATTTTCCGGGAAAGCTGAAGACTTTGTCGCGTAGAGCTGCTGATTTTCCGCCAGAAGCTGAAACTTGGTCAAACGATGTCGGAATGACCTGAAATTTGAGGTGAAGCCTCCTGAGCAATAAATAAGACCAACCATAGGCTTTTGTTTGAGTTTTGAAGCCGTTTGGGGTCCCGTCGATGCTTCACTTGATTTTGCTGCGGGGAAAATGCCGAGCTTTGATATGTGGTCAAACGATGTCCGATTGACCTGAAATTTGACGGGGAGCCTATTGGAGTCATTTTGAGACGTTCCATGGGCTCCGTTTTGGATGTCATGGTCCCGGGTTGCTCCGCCGCCGGTAGGCTTGATTTTCTCTCGGAGCATCGAAACCTGGTCAAACGTTGTCGGAATGACCTGGAATTCGACGTGCAGCCTTTTGGAAGCATGTTGAAGCCACTCATGCACTTGGTTTGATGAGCGAAGGCTTCGGTGGTTCCCGCCGCCGGGAGGCTTGATTTTGCTGCTCGAGCATTGATGGAGGGTCAAACGTTGTCGGTTTGACTTGAAATTTGGCATAGAGCCCTTTTGAGACATGCTGGAGTCATCTGTAGGCTTTGATCGAAGTTTTGACGTCTCCGATGATGTCGCCGCCGGGAGCTCCCGTTTAGCTGTCGGAGAAGTGAAGTTAGGCCAAATGTTGTCGAAATGGCCCGAAACTTCATGTGTACTCTTCTCTTGGCTATCTTGAAGGATCTTGCAGTTTTTGTTTGATTCTGACAAGATTTGATTTTTTGGAGAAATTGCATTGCCTATTTATGGCAGGTTGCGACTTCATGCAGCTTTCTTGATGTTGAAGAGGCAAAGTGACATTTTTGGTGTCAACAAATGCCCCCTCGAGGTACAGCGACGAGTTGCTTGACTTTTGTAGTCGATGTGCCTCGAAGAGATTTTTGAAGGAGAGCTTGTGTCTTGACCAAGAGTCTTTGAGCAATCTTTCCTTTGGTAGAGGTGCCTTTGAGCTTCCAGGGGAATTTTATGGTAGTGAAAGGATCACACACCGTCTCGAGGCAAAGTTTTGAAGATGACATCAGGGATGTGGATTTGGGTTTCTGTTTTTGATCTTGTGACCTAACCAGCTATATCTGGCAGGTTAGGGGATCGGGTTTTGGTTTTGACCTTGTGACCCAACAAGCTGTATGTGGCAAGTTGGGGGATCATGATTTGGTTTTTGGTTTTGGTCTTGTGACCTAACAAGCTGTATGTGGCAAGTTAGGGGACCAGGATTTGGTTTTTGGTCACTCTTTGGGACTGTGTGGGTCCATTGGAGTGGTTTGGATTTTTGTGGAATGTCAATTTCAAGATTTTGGCTCAACTTGGTATATGAGGCTGGATGGTTTGATTTTTGGAAGCTCATGGGGCTTGGTATTTTTTGTATGGTTCAATCAACTCAAAAGAGGCATGGAACCATTTTTGTATGCTCTTGGGTAAGAGGGATTTTTTTTTCCTGACTAAAAGCCCATTTTTTTTTTTTTTAGTGCCTAGGTGGTCAAACCTGGCTCATATGGGCTAGCCCATGGGACCTTAAGCTTTTTAGGATGGCTTAGATCTCATGTGGGGCCATTTTTGTAAAGAATATCTAAAGATATCTCATTTGGATAGAGAATATCTAAAAATATCTTTATGGGAGAGAATCTCTCATATTCCCTTAATTTGGGAGAGAATATCTCAAGGTATCTTTCTTTTTGGGAAGAAATCTCCAATATCCTTTTTTGTTGGAGAGAATCTCTCATTGATTGATTTTGGGAGAAAATCTCTCAAAGACATCTTTCTTTTTGGGAAAGAATCTTTCTAATTCCTTCTCTTTTGGTAAGGTTACTAATTAGTAACACTTACCTTTCTTCTTTGTTTCCTTCTTTGATTTGCTCTCTCCTATAAAAGCAAAGGGAGGTAGGATCTCTTGCTCTTATTGCTTTCTTTTGCAACAATCTCAAGAGAGCTCCAAGGCCAAGAGTTTTTCTTCTTCAAGGATCTTCAAGCTTTTTCCTTCTTCTTCTCCATCAATGGCTTCAAGTAAGTTTTCTCTCTTTTTCTTTCAAGAAAACTTTATGTAGAGAATAGGAAAAAAAAAGTTTCTCTTCTTTTTTTTCTTTCTTCTTTTTTTTCTTTCTTTCTTTTCTTTCTATTCTTCTTCTCTTTTTTTTTTTTTCTCTTCTCCACGTGATTTCTTCTTTTGTTTTTTTTTTCTTTTTTTTTTCACACGTTTTTTCTTTTTTTTTTTTTTTTGTGGGCCGTACGGACAGATCCGTACGGATCTGGTCCGTACGGCCACGTGGCCTGTGGGCCACGGCCTGATGGGCCAGCCCCTGTTTTTTTTTTTTTTTTTTTTTTTTTTTTTTTTTTTTTTTGCTGTTTTCTTTCTTCTCTTTTTTTTCTAGAAAGTTTTTTTCTCTTTTTTTGTTCTTTTCTTTCTCCCCCTTTTTTTGAGAAAGTTTCTTTTTTTTTGCTCATCATGATAATGCGTTTTTTTTTTTTTTTTTGCAAATCTAGATGTTCATGCATGTACTTTTTGTAAATTGAATTTGAGTAGCATGATATGATAGCATACCTGAAAATCTTTGCAAATTTGGGAATTTGGAGCTCGCAGCGATGTTGAGCCCTTCTTGATTTTGCGGAGATTTTGAGGTTTCGAAAGTTTGGAGTTTCGGAGCCCGCAGCAATGTTGAGCCCATCTTCAAACTTTCTATTTCCGTCGGGGTATTTCCTTTTTCTTTGGAATTGCCCCGGAATCATGCCAAAATTTCGCCAGATTTTTGGTGGGACAAAGTGACCCCTTTTTTTTTTTTTTTAGCGAAATCCTGTCATTTTGATGACGATCTTTTTCTTTTCCAACCTTTGCAGGTGGTTCCTCCAGAGCGAACAAGGGTAAAGAGCCTGCTACAAGCGTACCTCGTCGATCTGCTAGATCTTCCAATGTGGCCGTTCAGCAGGCCTGGGAGAAGGTCCAGTTTGTTGAGAAGAACTTGGAAGAGTGCGATTCCCTCAATCGCGATGAGATGAGGCAGCGATTGATCGCTCTCAAGAATGAGGAATTCTATAAGATCATGGTAAGCAACCGTCCTTGGGTTATGGACGATCTGAGGGTTTTACCCAAGCCTACCTTCTTCTTTGGAGATGCAGTCCCTGACGACTTGACATACCAAAGGAGATGTTTTCAGTTCTCTTACACAGCAGATGGTGAAGAGAAGACTGTTTCTACCCGGTCGTCTTTTGATCGTACCATCTCGATCATGAGCCTTGCTTCCACATGCTCTAAGAGGGAAGATCCTCCGAGCTGGGTGAAGAGGACCAGTGTGATCAAGACCGGGGTTTTTGTTGGTGGACCCTCCGGATATGCGGAGAAGCCACCTGTCCGTATGGACATGTTGATGCCAGCCAGCGGCTACCAGGGCTCTGATTATCCGTCGGTCGATTTGAGACCGGTGGGCCTTGGCGTTTTCAGCGGTGACGGCAGTACTTGGGTGAAGCCTTTTCGACTTCGTGGCCGTTTCAATGTTGACTCCGATTGGAAGTCATGGACTGACCACACCTTGCTGATTGGGGGCGCCGTTTTGAAGGAAGCCGGGATTTTTAACGCGGTCCGCGCTTTTAGGGAGACCGTGACTTTTTCCGATGATGCCTTCATGGCTATGTTGGAGTCTTTCCTCCCTCAGACCAATACCTTCATTGTCACGAACGGTGAGATTGGTTTTTCTCTGAAGGAGTTGAGTGCTATTACTGGATTGCCCATCCTTGGCAAACTCTACGAGGAGTTCATGCCGATTGACAGCGTCCTTGAGGAGCAGTCAGAGGAGTTCAGGCTCCTATACTTTCAGCTCGTCGCCTTCTATGATTTTTTGAAGGAGGGCTCGAAAGTGAGATCCAGCAGTTGGAAGAGTTATGGCTCTTCATTCTTCAACTTCTTTGACAGCAAAGAGTCTTCTGATAGCATGACCCGGGAAGACAGGAAGAAGACTTCGGCCATGCAGGAAGAGTTGAAGGGTTTCTTCGCGAGCACAGATGCCCTTTATTCTGACATTGCACTGCGGAGAGATCTTGCTTTTTACCTCACTTATTGGCTAGGTGAGGCTGTGTTTGCTGGTGGAGATGGGACGCACATCAGGCCGCATTGTATTTTTCCGGCTTGTCAGATGGCGTTTGGAGAGCGGCTTGCTTTGGTGCCCGCTCTTTACTCCTACCTGTGTACCGAACTGCAGGCTGCTGCTTTCTTGGTTCGGCTTGGGCTCCCTATGAATAGGGTATTTTCAGCCCATATCTTTTATTCGTGGTTTGTATACCACTGTCCTGGCTTCCACCAGCTGGGTGCTGCACAGGATGATGATCCTCTGATGATTCGATTGGCTAAGGGAAAAGCCGTATCTGAATCACTTTTGTTTGCCCGCATGAGGATCCGACGGTTCAGGGACGTCGAGATGGGGCAGTCTTCAGTTAAGCTTTCTCCGGAGTTGCGGAAGAAGGCTTTTGATTTTGGTGCCTCCCGAGACTCTACCAGAGCAGGGTCGGGAAGGCATTACTCTTTGACAAATGCAGAGAAGGAGTGGCTTTTCAGCATACGAGTCGGCACGATGGTGTACCGTAGACATCTTTTCGTCGACATCCAGCCGTATGTACCTTCTCGCTTTGCGCTTCAGTTGGGCTTCTCTCAAGGCGTTGTTGGGGCGCCTTCGAGTATGGTGAAGCGTTTTGGAGGTTTGCAGGATGGCAGAAATGCATGGGCTTTCTATAGTGCTGAAGACACTACTGCCACGATTTCTTATCCTGAGCTGTCGACTTTCCGAACTGCCGGCTTCACGAAGTGGTTCGCGGAGAGCTTTTTGGCATATCGGGGGCTTTCCAAGAAGGAGCTTGATGTAAAGCTGTCTTCTGGAAAAGGCATTGGGAAGTCGGATGGCGTCCGGCGAGAGGAAGTTTGGGCCTTCCTTTCTGGAGAGAAGCACAAGATAGGCTTTCTCGGTGACCAGGGCGTCATTGGTTCTGAAGCTGTTCGGGAAGTACCTGATGAGGCTTTGGAGCAGCTAGAACAGGAGGAAGCTGAGCTCGACGCTTGGATGCAAGCGGCACAGAGACGAGCTTCTGTGGAGTCTACTGGCGAAAGCAGACCATCCAGTGAGGAGTCAAGTGAGAAACCTGACTCTGATAGTGGGGCGGGTTCTTCTAGGAAGCGAACCCGTAGAGGTAAGAAGAGGAGGAGTCATCATCGCAGCGAGGGGCCACATGAGGACTCTCCTGACATGGAAATCCCTCTTACCATCAACGAGGAGGTGCCAGAGGCTGTCGACGAGCCTCCAGAGAAGAGGAGTCGTGGGGAAGAGACCATTGGTGAAGGTATGATTCTTCCTTTTTCTTTTTCTACTTCTTTCATGGGGCTTTCCATGTTCTGATTTGTTTTCTCACCCTGCTGCTGCTTTTTTCTTTTTTTTTTTAGCAGAGGATGAAGACTTGCCGATGCCTGAGGTTCCGACCGATGAGGCGGTGATGGAGCCGGTTATGGCATCTGAAGAAGAACCGAGGGACTCTGGAATGACTCCGGAATCTCCAATTGGTATAACTTCTTTCGCTTTCTCTTTTTTTTTTTTTTTTGCCTGCGACTTGATTTGCTAACATTTTTTCTTGTCAGCTGACCTGCCACAGGATTCCGATGACTTTGAACCATCAATGGACGCAAATGTCGATGATGCTTCTGATGAGTTCATGGAGGAAGAGAGTGTTCCGCCAGTCGTCGAAGAAGGTACTTTGTAGTGATGACCCTGATGATTTTTTTTTTTTTTTTTTTTTTTTTTTTTTTGAACAGGATCATATTCATACCTTTTTGTGTTTCATTTGCAGGTTTTGAAGTGACAGAAGAGAGTCCATCGCTTTCTTCAGAACCAGAGCAAGGGATGCCAGAGGTCGATCCGGAGGTAGAGACCAGTTCAGACATGATTGAGGAGATGCCTCGTGTTGAGATTCCCTCTCCAGTGGCTCCAAGTGAAAAGAGTTCTTTTGTTACTCTTCCAATGGGACATGACATGAGCAGCCGATCAGCGGAGAAGGGTGAATCTTCATCCAGTTCGTCTCTTCAATTTGCGAAGAAGGTGCTGGCTCGGGTTTTGAGTTCTTGGGTCAAGACTCTCCTTTCTGGACACTTGGAGGCAGGATTTGGCATGATCCCACATGTACAGGAGATTCTGACCGACACCGAAGAGGTTGGTCTGGATGTCACAGGTGCCAGGGCGATCGTTGATAGGATCATTGCACTGGGTGACAAGTGGTTTGAGACCATGGGTTTCCCTGACGACCAATTCTTCAAGGAGATGTTCTTGGACCCTGCTGATAAGGCTAAGTCTGACCTGAATGAGGCTACACAAAGCAAGAAGCAGCTAGTTCGGGAGAAGAACAAGGAAGAGCTAGCCATCATCGGATTGAGGCATGACCTTAACGTCCTTGATAGGGAAGTTGAGGAGGCCAGGAAACGTCTTGAGCATTTGAAGGCACAAGTCGATGCGAAGTGGGCTGCTATAACAGAGGCTCGTGACAGGGAGAGTACTCTGATCCGCAGGGTTGCAGATGCCGGTCAAGTTCTCGAGAGGAGGACTCTAGAAAACGAACGATGGCAAACTGCTGGGGAAGAGCTTCCCGGTGTAAAAGAAGGGTTACGGCATTCGCTAGCATCTCATGGCAAGTTCCTGAAGAAGCGTGCCTTGGAAACTCTGACGGCTGAGGCCAAAAGTTTGCTTGAGGAGCTGAAGCTTTGGCTGGAGACCATTTTTGGCTGAGCTCCTGATTTTTTATAGCAGAAACCATTCTTCTTTTTTTTTGGTACCACATGTATTTTTTGGTACTCTTTTTTTGTAGTGCTTGTGGACACTTTCTTTTTTTTGGTACCACATGTATTTTTTTGGTACTTTTCTTTTCTTTTTTTTTTTTGTAGTGCTTGTGAACACTTTCTATTTTTTTTTTTTTGCTTTGGTACCACATGTATTTTTTTTGGTACCTTTTTTTTTGTTTTCCCTACGCTCACTCAAATCTTTTTGTGATGAAAGCGATTGTTAAATGGGATTTGATCAAAAGCTTTGTCATTTTGTGAAAATCTTTTGTCAAATAATTGTTTTGGCATGGGAGCCTGATTTTGGTTGTGGCGTGAAAGCCGCTTTTGAGATGGCATGGAAGCCGAAATTTTATGGCGTAAAAGCCAAAATTTGGGTTGGCATGGAAGCCGGTGTTTTTGTGGCATTTACAGCCAGTTTGGTGGCATTGATAGCCAATTGGTGGCATTTATAGCCGGTTTTGACATGAGAGTCAGGTTTTTTTTTTTTGTGTGGCATTTATAGCCGAGTTTTTTGAAAACCGAGTTTTGTTTTATTGGCATGAAAGCCGATTTTGGCGTTTATAGCCGGAAATTTTTGTTTTGGCATTTATAGCCGGATTTTGGCATTTATAGCCGAGTTTTGGTTTTCAAAATGCAGGTATCGACTAAATGTCGCCTCCCCGCTGAATGGTCTTGCAAGTATCGATGGAATGTCGCTTCCTTGCTCATTCGGTTTTGCGAGTATTGATGGAATGTCACTTCCTCGCGGGTTAGGTTTTGCAAGTATCGATGGAATGTCGCTTCCTCGCGAATTGGGGTGCAAATATCGACTAAGCGTCGCTTCCCTGCTTTTCCCAAGACTTTTGGTTTTGCGGGTACTGACTTGATGTCGTTTCTCCGCGATTTTTGAAATTTGAGGTTTTCTCGAACCATTTGTAATTTTGGGTTGTGGATAGCAACTGGTATGTTGCATCTCCACGATTTTTGAAATTGAGTTGTGGATATCAACTGGTTTGTTGCTTCTCCACGATTTTAGGTTTTCTCGAACCTTTGAAATTTGGGTTGTGGATATCAACTGGTTTGTTGCTTCTCCACGGTTTTTGGATTTTACAAGTATCGACGAAATGTCGCTTCCCTGCGATTTTGGATGCAAGTATTGATGGAATGTCGCATCCTTGCTTTTTTTCAAAAATTTTGTTTTGCGGGTACTGACTTTGATGTCGTTTCCCCACGATTTTTGAAAAACAATTTTTTTTTGTTTAAAGACACGAGGGTCGTAAATTTTGACCTAGAACCATTTGGCGGTAAAAGGTAAGGTGGACTAGGGTGGAAATCCCTGAATCCGGATTTTTGTTTCAAACCATGAATTTTGGTTCAAGGATCGAAAGTTTTGGTCAAGTCAGGGAGAGGCTCCTAAACTTGGATTTTTGTTTTTGAACAATGAAACAATGAAAGTAAGCATTGTTTTTGAATCTCTAGAAATTTTGACATTTGATATGAAAATTCTAAAGAGAGTGGGTTTGACGAGCGAGTACCTGAGAACAGGTTTTGGCCATACAGGCATTGCTCTTACCCAGTTGGGTAAGTCTTCAAGGGTAGTACCGCTTCAAGAACTTGCCGTTGATAGGCAGCATACATCTGTCGCCTTCCATGTTTAGGAGGGCATATGCGCCGTTGGAGAAGACTTTGTCGATGACGTAGGGTCCCTCCCATTTTGGTTCAAATTTGCCTTTGGATTTGTGTGCGAAGACCATTGGTCTTTTTACCGCAAGAACCAAGTCACCCTTTTTGTAGGCGCGTTGCCTGACCCTTTTGTCAAAAGATCCTGCCATGCGTGCTTGGTAAAGTTCAATGCTTTGTCGAGCTTCGAGCCGTCTCTCATCGAGATTGTCCAGCTCATGGAGTCGCAATTTCGCATTGCTTTCTTGAGTCATGTCATTTTGTAGAGATACCCTCAGAGAAGGAATTTGTACCTCTAGGGGCACGACAGCTTCGCATCCATAGACCAAGGAGAATGGTGTCCTATGGGTTGGTCCTCGAACGGTGGTTCGATAGGCCCACAAAGCTTCAGACAGTTTATCGCTCCAGTCTCTTTTGTGACTAGAGACCATTTTCTTGAGGATTTTGCAGAGTGTCTTGTTGAAGGCTTCTGCTAATCCGTTTGCTGCCGGATTGTATGGAGTCGAAGGACAGCTTTGAATTTTGTATTTGTTGCAAAACCTGTAGAATCGATGATCCCGGAATTGTGGTCCGTTATCATGGACGAATCTCTTGGGTATGCCGAAACGACAAATGATGTTGGTGCGTAGGAATTGAAGAACTGATGAGGTCTTCATTTCGTTGAACGCAAATGCTTCTGACCACTTGGAGAAATAATCCGTTGCGGCGAAGATGAAGCGATGACCTTTGCTTGAAGGGGGAGAGATAGGACCTATGATGTCCATGCCCCATGGTTCGAAAGGCCATGAGATTGCTGTAGGATGTAGCCATTCCGGAGGCATGTGAATGTAGTCTCCATGAACTTGGCATTGTTGGCAGCGCTTAGCAAATTGCATTGCGTCGGGTACCATGGTAGGCCAATAGTAACCTAACCTTTTTATCTGATCATAGAGCTTAGGACCTGCCTGATGGGCTCCACAAAGACCAGCATGAGCTTCTTTAAGTGTTTCTTCGGCCTCTTGTTGTGACAAGCAGCGTAGAAGTACTCCGTTGAAGGATTTCCTGTAGAGGATTTTTGAAGGAATATCCAAATGAAAGTTTGGGGCTCGCCTTTGTATGCTTACCCGTTCTTTTGGATCTTCAGGTAGGATTCCGAACATAGTGTAATCAATGAACGGATCCCTCCAATCGCCGATTGAAGTTTGAAGGATAGAGATCCGACTTCCAACCACTCGGTGGCATTCAGCAACTGCTTGGTGTGTGTTAAGAGGAGGGAGGATCCTTCTCTCGTACACTGTAATTTGCATGGTTTCCCCTTCCTGGATCGCCATTGATGCGGCAAGTCCGGCCAGGGCATCTGCACGGATATTTTCACCTCTACGAATGTGGGTGATGTTGCAGATGTCAAACTTTTGCAGAAGCGATTGTGCCTTGTTGTAGTAAGGCAGCAGATCAGGCTTCCTGACTTCATATTTCTGATTCATCTGGTTGACGATCAGTTGAGAGTCTCCAAAGACTTCCAGCATAGTGATACCGGATTCGATGGCGAGTTCCAATCCTAGGATCAGAGCTTGGTATTCAGCTGCATTGTTTGTGCATGGTTCCAATAGCGAGAAAGCGTGTGGAATCATGTATTTGTCAGGGCTAACAAAGAGGATGCCAACTCCCGAGATCAGCTTTCTGTTTTCATTTGTCCTGGTTGCACCGTCAAAGTACATGTCCCAGGAGGCATTTGGTGAGGAAGTCTCCACGTTGTAGACAGGTTCGTCTGGGAGATCATCTCTGAGTAGTGAATCTTTAGGCAATGGATGCTCTGCGAGGAAATCTGCTAGAGCTTGGCCTTTGATTGCTTTTTGTGGCACATACCTTATATCAAATTGTGATAGAAGGATGGACCATTTTGCCAGTCGGGCATTGAGAGAACCTGCCTTTGTGACAAGAACCTTCAAGAGATTGATCCTTGAGACCAGGTAGACTGTGTTGGAAAGCAAGTAGTGACGTAGCTTTTGTACGGCGAACATCACTGCAAGGCATTCCTTTTCGACTGGAGAGTAGCGATGCTCTGCACCTACTAGCATGCGGCTGAGGTAGTATAGAGCAGCTTCTTTTCCCTCACCATTCTCTTGTGCAAGCAAAGCGCCTACAGAATGATCAAGAGCTCTTGTGTACAAGATGAATGGTTTTCCAGTGGCAGGGGCAGCTAACACTGGAGGTTTGGTCAGGTATGACTTGATATCTTGAAATGCGGCTTCACAGTCGGCATCCCAGACAAAGTCTACACCCTTTTTCATCAATCGAGAGAATGGACGGCATTTCCCTGAAAGATTGGAGATGAACCGTCTGATGTAGGCCAATCTCCCTTGAAGCCCTTTTAGTTCCCTTAGGGTTCTTGGAGAGGGCATTTCTAGAATAGCCTTGACTTTTATGGGGTCAAGTTCTATTCCAGCTTTCCGAACAAGGAATCCGAGAAACTTACCCGACGAGACGCCGAAGAAGCATTTTAGAGGATTCATCCGCAGTTTGTGTTTGCGGAGTCGGAGGAAGACTTCCCGAAGATCTTTGAGATGGTCTTCTTTTCTTCTGCTTTTGACGGCGAGGTCATCAACGTAACATTCGACCGTCTTGTGCTGCATATCTTGGAATATTTTCATCATAGCCCTCTGATATGTGGCACCAGCATTTTTCAGACCAAATGGCATGACAGTGTAGCAATACACGCCAAATGGAGTCCGAAATGAAGTGTGTTTTTCATCCTCGGGATGCATCTTTATCTGATTGTAACCAGAGAAGCCATCCATGAATGTCATTCGCTCGAATCCGCAGGTATTGTCAATCATCACCTCCGGTATGGGGAGCGGGAATTCATCTTTAGGGCAAGCGCCATTCAAGTCTCTATAGTCAATACAGACTCTGATCTGCCCATTTTTCTTTGTCACGGGGACTGTCGCGACCCCGGACCGGGACCCGGGCCCGCGACTGCGCTGCGGCGGCATGATTATTCAAAACACACCGCCGCCGCTGTTGTGATATAATTTCATTTATTTTCCCACAGGTTTCCGCGGTGAGGATCCCAAGACACGGGTCGAGCTCACACGAATGGGTATGCGGAAGCGTGTAGCAAAACAATTCATACAATCTTGAACGATAAGATACAAGAAGCATATATAATATGGAGACAAGGTATCAAAAAGGAAAGTCATCAAGCATTCCTATCATGATTAACATTTCAAGGTTTAACAAAAGTATATTAATTCAAGTTACACAACCCAAAGAGGCCAACAAAGGCCAATACAACAATGGAACCCCAAAAGAACAACCCAACATAACCCAAGCTAGGTGGAACGAAAATCAAGATCCCGACCGGCGTCTAGATGACGTCGTTGGGCTGCCACTCGAGTGCTGGGGGTGGCTCAACAGCCTCCTCCGGGCACTCCTCGTCACGCGTGAACACTCCTGCACCTGGACACCAAAATAACAAGCATCAAACACGACGGTTTGGCAAATAAACCATTTAGGCATGAATAGTTAAAATAATGCTAAAACAGTTCAAGAGTTGAATACACGTTTCACGTTTTCGAAACTAGCATGTATACTTATAATATCATGATTAGTAAATCCACAAAGAGCCCATCCTTTCTCCATCATACATGATGATAAGAGTAAGCACGCATGACAAGCACGATAAGCACAACACGATAAACACGATCCCACGCCACACAAGGTAGACGGGGTGTCCGGCCGCGGAACCGGACCACGAACACGCACGATGTGTCAATTCAAGACACGACTAGTCTGCAGACAGTCCACATGTTTAAGGACCCCCAGGTAGTGGATCAAGCTAAAAGGGCAGTCCAAGCTCAGTGGTAATCACTTATATCATGAATGCATAAAACACGACAAAACTTATCCGAGAACACGTCAAAGCAAGAGGGAAATCATTTATCAAACACGTCACGACAGGCTAGCAAAAATAGCATTATATAAATGCTTAACAAAACTTAAGAAATGATTCCCTTTTTCTTTCTTGAAACACGATTCTTGAAACACGTCTTAAATACAAGCTTATACTTGAAAAAGATCAAACAAGAACATGAGGACGCATAAAGCATCAAAACAAGAGTCCGAACAAAATCTATCAAGCATAGGCTAAGACCAAAACTTTGACCCTTGTGGACTTGGAAATCCAAACGTCGAAACTCTATATAACTTGGTGTCCCCGAAGGTAAGATACATTTAGGAATTTCAAGTGCACAATGTCAAATGGAGGTCTAAAGCATAGTTTAGTTTTCATTCCTGCAAAATTTCTCCAAACACAGTTCTTTTTGTAACTGTCGGTCAACGCTCGGTTAACCGTCGGTTAACCGAGGTCGATCTGTCGGTCGACCGAAGGCTTGACCGACAGATCCCAGCCCAGAATTGCTGCTCTCTGGAAATTGAACCGACAGATCCTCGGTTGACCGAATGTGAACCGACAGATGACCAGACAGAAAATGTTGCTCTCTGGAAATTGAACCGACAGATCCTCGGTTGGTTGTCGGTCGACCTGTCGGTTGACCGACAGCGAACCGAGGGATGTCCTGACAGAAATGCTGCTCTCTGGAATTCGAACCGACAGATTTCGGTTGGTGTCGGTCGACCTGTCGGTCGACCGAAGTCTGACCGACAGCTGACCGACAGGCACGGGCAGTGCATTCTGTTCAGAATTTTTACAACTTTTTCTCCCTTCTTCACTTCCACATTTTTACCACCTGCACTCCCCAAGCCTCCATGCTTTCCAAGGGATTCATTCCACACATTAAAGAGCATTCCATCCACAATTTGTCCATTTATTCCAAAGAGAAACATCAAGGCATTCCCATAACAATTTCATGAAACTTATAAAACCAACATGATTCTAAGAACTTGATAAATCATTAGTGACAAAACCAATAGAGAAACTGAAGTGCATGGCTTGAAAGAGTGTAGACATAACTAGCATTAAGAGAACCAACACACAAGTCATACCTTAATGAAGAAAAATGGAACCCTAATGCAATATACATGCAAAAATCCCAAAAAGTTTACTTGCCTCAATCCAAAGTCAAAGAAAGCTTCACAAAAACCAACAATGAGGGGTGCTCCACGAGATCTACACAAAACCCCCAAAATGGAGCATACAAAAATCAACATTTTGGCCAACATAAACCCCCATTTCGAAAATGGGTTTGAAATCATGATAAACAAGCTCTTGGTGAGCCTAAGAACATCAAAAGAAGGAATGAAAGAAGAACACTAACCTTGAGCTCGTTGAACAAGGTGAAGGGAGGTTGAAGATGATGAATAGTAGAAGGGGTTTGGCTCTAAAACGTGCCCAATCGAAGCTCGCGAAGGGAGGAAGAGAATGGCGGAAACGAATCGAAGATCGGAGCCTTCTTGCTAGATGGTTTCAAGGGAAAAAGATCAAGAAGAGGGCTGCCTTCTCCACTCCACTCTAGGGCAACCGTTGCAGGATTTTTTTGGAAGAAGAAAATGGAGGAGAGAGAGTAAGAGACTTTTTATATGGGTTGAGAGGTGGGTCCCTCTCTAGCTGAACTAGAAACGCTTAAAACATGGTCTTGTGGACCCCGGATGAAGTCGACGAAGAAGAACAAAACGATCGTCGAAAAATCTAGTTTCAGAAAAGTATACTTTTGACATGGTTTCACGACTTCGAAAAGTGTGCCCAGATTTTGCATGAAAAGACAGATTTACCGTATTGGGCCAAAACTTGGGCTTCTGGGCCTCACATGCATGCAGCTTGAAAACAAAAGTTGTCACAAATAATAAAATCACTCAAGAGAAATAAAGATCACATCCACATCAAAGATCTAGCACAAAACCCCATTCTTACTCGTGTACTCAGGGCGTCCCTGAGCGTGTCTGACTCATACTAAACGTCCTCAAAATCCCCAAATCCATAATCCAGACTAAGTCTAATCACATTCTAACCCAACTAGTACTAAGACTCACTTAAGACTAAACGTTCACTTAATTAGCACTAATCGCGTTGGTCTGGGTCGGGGTCTAACATCCTCCACCCCTTAGGATATTTGGTCCACCAAATATAAACAATCTTACCTCTGGTAACAGGTGTGGATACTTCTTTTGGACTTGATCTCTCAATTCCCATGTGGCTTCTTCTGGCTCGTGGTTCTCCCAAAGCACTTTGACCCAATGGATAGTCCGATTTCTCAACTCATGCTCTCGGGTATCGATGATTCTAACCGGTCTCTCCACATACGACGCATCTTCTCGAATCTCAAGAGGCTCGTGTGGAATAATGTGAGAAGGACTGTGAACATAC
The DNA here is from genome assembly GCA_028538565.1 of Umbellularia californica. Lineage (NCBI taxonomy): Eukaryota > Viridiplantae > Streptophyta > Magnoliopsida > Laurales > Lauraceae > Umbellularia > Umbellularia californica. The sequence goes on along the minus strand of JAPQWN010000005.1, from coordinate 31,396,685 downwards.
TTCTTGAGCATAGAGACGTGAAAGACATTATGTACCCCTGAGAGTTCTGGCGGTAACGCAAGCCTGTAAGCGACATTTCCAATCTTGCTCAAAATCTCATATGGGCCAATGTATCTGCTGGACAATTTTCCTTTCTTTCCAAATCTTAGAGTACCTCTGACCGGTGAGACTTTCAAGAACACTTTGTCACCCACTTTTTAAAAATGCAATTCTCTCCGGCGAGTGTCAGCATAACTTTTCTGTCTGCTTCGAGCGATCTTCAATCTGTCCTGAATCTGCTTAACCTTGTCGCTTGTCTCTCCAACTATAGTCGGTCCATGAAAACTACGCACACCGACTTCTTCCCAACAGACTGGAGTTCTGCACCTCCTACCATAGAGTGCCTCGAACGGTGCCATTCCAATGCTAGAATGGTAGCTATTGTTGTACGCAAACTCGCAAAGAGGTAGGTTCTCATCCCACTGGACCTTGAAATCCAACACACAAGCACGTAGCATATCTTCAAGAGTCTGTATCGTCCGCTCTGACTGACCATCGGTCTGAGGATGATACGCTGTGCTGAACTGAAGTTTGGACCCCATGGCTTCAAGAAGAGATTTCCAAAATCTCGAAACAAATCTGCTATCTCTGTCGGAAGTGATGGAGACGGGCTGACCATGTTTGCTAACAATCTCGTCAATGAATAGTCTAGCGAGTGGTGCCATATGCATCATGTTCCCAGTCTTCATCGGAAGGAAGTGCGCAGACTTCGTAAGACGATCAACTATAACCCAAATTGCATTGTTTCCTCTCTTGGTATTAGGCAAACCGGAGACAAAATCCATAGTGATATGCTCCCATTTCCACTCCGGAATCTCCAAAGGCTGTAACAACCCAGGAGGCTTCTGATGTTCTGCCTTGATCATCTGACAAGTCAAGCAACGAGATACAAAAGCTGCTATCTCTCGCTTCATATTATTCCACCAAAATCTGCTCTTCAAGTTATGGTACATCTTCGTGCTACCCGGATGTATAGAGTATCTAGTATGGTGAGCTTCAATCATAATTTCATTCTTCAAATCATCAACATTCGGCACGCACAACCGGTCACGAAAATACAACACTCCATCAGAAATTCTGAAATCTGGACGTTCTGCAATCTGATCTACAATCTTGGCCAATTCTGGGTCTTGCAACTGACTATCTTTGATTCTTTGGATGAAGGTAGGCTCAGACACGGTCATATTTGCCACTAAGACACCTCTCCTCAAGTGTTGTACCTCTACTCCAAGTTCTTCCAACTGTTGGAGAACACTAACTCCTCTCAAACTAGCCATCACTGCTGACTTTCTGCTCAATGCATCTGCCACAACGTTCACTTTGCCCGGATGATACTTGATTGGGAAGTCATAATCTTTAATATACTCCATCCACCGTCTCTGTCTCATATTCAATTCCTTCTGTGAAAACAAATATTGCAAACTTCGGTGGTCGGAATGAACTTCGAATTTCTCCCCATAAAGGTAGTGCCTCCACATCTTCAAAGCAAAAACTACTGCTGCCAACTCCAAGTCATGCGTTGCATAATTAACCTCATGATTCTTCAACTGTCTCGAACCATAGGCAATCACCTTGCCATCTTGCATCAATACACAACCTAATCCCACATTGGACGCATCCGTAAAAACAACAAATCCACCGCTGCCCGATGGTAATGTGAGGATTGGGGCTGTGGTTAACCTCTTCTTCAACTCCTGAAAGCTGCCTTCACACTGATCAGTCCAAACAAAAGGGACATTTTTCCGGGTCAACTTCGTCAATGGTGCTGCAATAGACGAAAAACCTTGGACAAATCTCCGATAGTATCCTGCTAACCCCAAAAAGCTTCTAATTTCTGTCACACTGCTGGGTCTCTTCCACTCGATGACTGCTTCTATCTTGGCTGGATCAACTGCTAATCCTTCTCTTGAAATAATGTGACCCAAAAAGGAAACTTGCTCTAGCCAAAATTCACACTTGTTCAACTTCGCATAGAGCTGGTGGTCTCTCAAAAGCTGCAACGATGTCCTCAAGTGCTCTTCATGCTCCTCCTTACTCTTAGAATACACGAGGACATCATCAATGAACACCACGGTAGAGTGATCTAGAAACTCTGCAAAAACCTTGTTCATGAGAGCCATGAAGACTGCGGGCGCATTTGTCAAGCCAAAGGGCATCACTAAGAACTCGTAATGCCCATATCTCGTTCGGAAAGCTGTCTTCGCCACATCAGACTCTCTAACCCGCAACTGATGATACCCTGACCTCAAGTCTATCTTGGAAAAGTGTGTTGCTCCTTGTAATTGGTCAAACAACTCATCTATCCTTGGCAAGGGGTATTTGTTCTTGACGGTCACATGGTTCAATCTTCTATAGTCGATGCACATTCTAAGGCTTCCATCCTTCTTCTTCACAAAAAGAACTGGCGCTCCCCACGGTGAAACACTTGGCCTAATAAAGCCCTTGCTCAACATTTCTTGCAACTGAAGTTTCAATTCTCCTAACTCTGCAGGAGCCATCCTATAAGGTGCAATTGAGATCGGTGCAGTCCCTGGAAGGAGTTCAATAGTAAACTCAACTTCTCTAACTGGTGGTAAACCCGGGATTTCATCTGGAAAAACATCCGGAAATTCACACACTACGGGGATATCCTCCACCCCTTGGGACTGTTTATCCTCCGTGATAAACGCTATAAATGCCTCACACCCACTGCTCACCAATCTATTGGCTTTCAAAGCTGAAATGAAACCACTAGAAGACTTCTTCCTATTTCCCTGAAACATCAACTCTGTCTGTAGCCCTTGCAATCTGAAGGTAATGGTCTTACCAAAGCAATCCATGGTAGCATGGTAGGTCTCTAACCAATCCATGCCTAAGATAATGTCAAAATCATGCATGTCTAAAATTATGAGGTTGGCCGGTAATTTGATATCTCCTAACAAAACCTGACAACTAGGGTAAAAGGTCGTGCAAACAACATGTCTACCTACGGGTGTAGTGACAGTCAAACTATAATCCAATTCTGCATGCTGTGCATCAATCTTCCTTGCAAACCAAGGGGATAGAAAAGAGTGTGTGGATCCTGGATCAAATAAGATCTGTGCTTCTACTCCACAAACAAGAAGTTTACCTTCTATGACGTCACCCGCTGCTTCAGCGTCAGCACGGTTGATATTGTATGCACGTCCTTGTTGGTGTGGCCTATTCTGTTGCTGAATCTGTCTACCTTGGTTATTTCTGTTCTGCGGTGGACGAGCATTTTGATTCTGCACTTGCCTGCCTTGCTGCTGCTGTTGTGGTGGTGGCCTCATCTGAACTGGTACTGCTGGATTCTGTGGTGGCATCTGCCTTGGCTGCTGATATCTGTTGGCTTGACTCTGAAGGTGTGGGCAATCCTTGATTGCATGGTCCATCCCTCCACACTTGAAGCAAGCACCCGTTGCCTTGCGGCATTCGTGAGTAGGGTGGTTCTTGCCACAAAGATTACAACCAGACTGTCTAACTTGATGTTGTTCCTGTCTTGGCTTCTTGCCACCTTGCTGTCTTTGGTTTTGCTGCTGGTAGTGCTGCTTTCTATCCTGGATTATCTCGTTGTTAAACTCTTCAAATTTGTATGCCCGACTGACTGCTTCATCAAAGGTGACTGGAGGGATCACTCCCGAGACATCCCTCTTGAGAATGGGATTCAGTCCTTCCAAAAATTTGACGATCTTTTTCTGTTCAGTGTCAATAAACTCGGTAGCATATCTGGCAAGCCTCTCAAACTTCGTGACATACTCCAAAACGGACATACTCCCTTGCTTCAACTGTTGGAATTCAATTGCCTTCTGTCTCTTAACATGGGAGGGGACGTACTTATCCGTGAAGTGTGTCTTAAAGGTCGTCCAAGCAACCTCATCTGCCATGACCTGGTATGGCTCTTTGACTGTTTGCCACCAATCGTCTGCAAGCCCATAAAATAGAGAAGCGGTGAGGTTCACCCTCTCCCTGCTAGTGCAAACAAAAAGGTCAAAAATCTTGGCCGTGTTCGCGAGCCAATCATCAGCAGTCAAAGGATCCTCTTGGCCCGAGAATTCCTTGGGTCCCCTCTTCCGAAATCTCTCGAAGAGAACATTGACATCATCAGCCCTATTCTGGTACACCACATTTGGTGGGGCTTGATGCTGAGGTCTATTTTGGAGGGCTTCTAGAAGCTGCCTCTGTACTTGAGCCATTTCCTCGTCTTTCTTAGCCATTTGCTCTTGAAATTTTGCTTGCGTTTCATTGGCTTGCCTCTGTTGCTCCAACATGGCCTGCATCAATTGTTGGAACTGAGTAGCAGTAGGATTTTCAGTCGGTTCTGTCTCATTCTGATTGCTGCCTGAAGCATTGTGATTCGGGGCTTTACGTGGAGGCATAGTGCTGCAAGACAATTCGTTAGCACATATATAGACATATTTGGGTTGGTCATGTTGTCTAGACAAACATTCTATCAAACTCACGAATCCTCGCCACGTCCCTAAGAATTTCTAGTTTCTTTTAACTGCCTGAAACATGTCCCGCTCTGATACCAGTCCTGTCGCGACCCCGGACCGGGACCCGGGCCCGCGACTGCGCTGCGGCGGCATGATTATTCAAAACACACCGCCGCCGCTGTTGTGATATAATTTCATTTATTTTCCCACAGGTTTCCGCGGTGAGGATCCCAAGACACGGGTCGAGCTCACACGAATGGGTATGCGGAAGCGTGTAGCAAAACAATTCATACAATCTTGAACGATAAGATACAAGAAGCATATATAATATGGAGACAAGGTATCAAAAAGGAAAGTCATCAAGCATTCCTATCATGATTAACATTTCAAGGTTTAACAAAAGTATATTAATTCAAGTTACACAACCCAAAGAGGCCAACAAAGGCCAATACAACAATGGAACCCCAAAAGAACAACCCAACATAACCCAAGCTAGGTGGAACGAAAATCAAGATCCCGACCGGCGTCTAGATGACGTCGTTGGGCTGCCACTCGAGTGCTGGGGGTGGCTCAACAGCCTCCTCCGGGCACTCCTCGTCACGCGTGAACACTCCTGCACCTGGACACCAAAATAACAAGCATCAAACACGACGGTTTGGCAAATAAACCATTTAGGCATGAATAGTTAAAATAATGCTAAAACAGTTCAAGAGTTGAATACACGTTTCACGTTTTCGAAACTAGCATGTATACTTATAATATCATGATTAGTAAATCCACAAAGAGCCCATCCTTTCTCCATCATACATGATGATAAGAGTAAGCACGCACGACAAGCACGATAAGCACAACACGATAAACACGATCCCACGCCACACAAGGTAGACGGGGTGTCCGGCCGCGGAACCGGACCACGAACACGCACGATGTGTCAATTCAAGACACGACTAGTCTGCAGACAGTCCACATGTTTAAGGACCCCCAGGTAGTGGATCAAGCTAAAAGGGCAGTCCAAGCTCAGTGGTAATCACTTATATCATGAATGCATAAAACACGACAAAACTTATCCGAGAACACGTCAAAGCAAGAGGGAAATCATTTATCAAACACGTCACGACAGGCTAGCAAAAATAGCATTATATAAATGCTTAACAAAACTTAAGAAATGATTCCCTTTTTCTTTCTTGAAACACGATTCTTGAAACACGTCTTAAATACAAGCTTATACTTGAAAAAGATCAAACAAGAACATGAGGACGCATAAAGCATCAAAACAAGAGTCCGAACAAAATCTATCAAGCATAGGCTAAGACCAAAACTTTGACCCTTGTGGACTTGGAAATCCAAACGTCGAAACTCTATATAACTTGGTGTCCCCGAAGGTAAGATACATTTAGGAATTTCAAGTGCACAATGTCAAATGGAGGTCTAAAGCATAGTCTAGTTTTCATTCCTGCAAAATTTCTCCAAACACAGTTCTTTTTGTAACTGTCGGTCAACGCTCGGTTAACCGTCGGTTAACCGAGGTCGATCTGTCGGTCGACCGAAGGCTTGACCGACAGATCCCAGCCCAGAATTGCTGCTCTCTGGAAATTGAACCGACAGATCCTCGGTTGACCGAATGTGAACCGACAGATGACCAGACAGAAAATGTTGCTCTCTGGAAATTGAACCGACAGATCCTCGGTTGGTTGTCGGTCGACCTGTCGGTTGACCGACAGCGAACCGAGGGATGTCCTGACAGAAATGCTGCTCTCTGGAATTCGAACCGACAGATTTCGGTTGGTGTCGGTCGACCTGTCGGTCGACCGAAGTCTGACCGACAGCTGACCGACAGGCACGGGCAGTGCATTCTGTTCAGAATTTTTACAACTTTTTCTCCCTTCTTCACTTCCACATTTTTACCACCTGCACTCCCCAAGCCTCCATGCTTTCCAAGGGATTCATTCCACACATTAAAGAGCATTCCATCCACAATTTGTCCATTTATTCCAAAGAGAAACATCAAGGCATTCCCATAACAATTTCATGAAACTTATAAAACCAACATGATTCTAAGAACTTGATAAATCATTAGTGACAAAACCAATAGAGAAACTGAAGTGCATGGCTTGAAAGAGTGTAGACATAACTAGCATTAAGAGAACCAACACACAAGTCATACCTTAATGAAGAAAAATGGAACCCTAATGCAATATACATGCAAAAATCCCAAAAAGTTTACTTGCCTCAATCCAAAGTCAAAGAAAGCTTCACAAAAACCAACAATGAGGGGGTGCTCCACGAGATCTACACAAAACCCCCAAAATGGAGCATACAAAAATCAACATTTTGGCCAACATAAACCCCCATTTCGAAAATGGGTTTGAAATCATGATAAACAAGCTCTTGGTGAGCCTAAGAACATCAAAAGAAGGAATGAAAGAAGAACACTAACCTTGAGCTCGTTGAACAAGGTGAAGGGAGGTTGAAGATGATGAATAGTAGAAGGGGTTTGGCTCTAAAACGTGCCCAATCGAAGCTCGCGAAGGGAGGAAGAGAATGGCGGAAACGAATCGAAGATCGGAGCCTTCTTGCTAGATGGTTTCAAGGGAAAAAGATCAAGAAGAGGGCTGCCTTCTCCACTCCACTCTAGGGCAACCGTTGCAGGATTTTTTTGGAAGAAGAAAATGGAGGAGAGAGAGTAAGAGACTTTTTATATGGGTTGAGAGGTGGGTCCCTCTCTAGCTGAACTAGAAACGCTTAAAACATGGTCTTGTGGACCCCGGATGAAGTCGACGAAGAAGAACAAAACGATCGTCGAAAAATCTAGTTTCAGAAAAGTATACTTTTGACATGGTTTCACGACTTCGAAAAGTGTGCCCAGATTTTGCATGAAAAGACAGATTTACCCTATTGGGCCAAAACTTGGGCTTCTGGGCCTCACATGCATGCAGCTTGAAAACAAAAGTTGTCACAAATAATAAAATCACTCAAGAGAAATAAAGATCACATCCACATCAAAGATCTAGCACAAAACCCCATTCTTACTCGTGTACTCAGGGCGTCCCTGAGCGTGTCTGACTCATACTAAACGTCCTCAAAATCCCCAAATCCATAATCCAGACTAAGTCTAATCACATTCTAACCCAACTAGTACTAAGACTCACTTAAGACTAAACGTTCACTTAATTAGCACTAATCGCGTTGGTCTGGGTCGGGGTCTAACAGGGACAATGTTGGCCAACCATTCTGGATGTTGTTCCTCACGGATGAAGCCGACGCTTTTGAGCTTTTGAACTTCTTGTTCAATTTTATCCATCACATCTGGACGGAATCTTCTTTGGCCTTGTTTGACAGGCTTGACGTCTTCTTGAAGATTGAGTTTGTGGACTGCTACTTTGGGGTCTAAACCAGGCATTTCAGCATAGGACCATGCAAAGCAATCAACGAACTCACGAAGAAAAGCGATATACTCGGGTAACTCATCATCCTTTATATTCTTGCTTATGAATACAGGACGTGGGTTATCAGGTGTTCCCAAGTTTATCTTTTGAACAGGATCTTGTGTCGGAAGGTTCGAAGGTGGTTCCTCCACAATATTTTCGGAGGCTTCCAACTCAACGAAACCTTCTGGAGTTTCAACTGCATTACCAGACCAAGGCTCTGTTCCTTTCCATGGATTTTCTTGATTGGTGATCTCCTCAAGGCTTGCTATGAGATAGTCCCAATCGCCTGTTGAGTCTGGTATTTCTTTTGGAGACGAGGGTTCTTCTGGGTCAGGATGCCACAAGTCTGTATTATCGGACGATTCCTCTTTATCATCAGAGAAATCATACCAATTGGATGAGCTTCCTGGATCTTTGTCAGGTAACTCTTTAAAGAGATTTCCAGGGAGATCGATGTCTTCGTGGACTTTAGATGTTGAGGCTTGGTCGGTAAAACGACTTTTAAGCTTTTGTGTCAACTGTCTCAGAGGAGTGTCGGGATCATACCCTAACCCATATGAAGACTTTTCTACATGACCGTAGAGTCTCCAATCTTCCAGCTGGCTTTTGGTCAAGGCGGGCTCCAATGGCGTGAGAATACCGCGTCTTTCTCCCAAACCGACTGGGTTTTGAGCGTCAAAGCCCATTTTCTTCATGATAGCTTGTGCCACAGGACTATATAGAGATAGCTGAGGCATACCTTCATTTTGGAAAGGTTCCAGCATGGAGTTTGATGAAGAAGCGTCCGATCTATGGAAGAAGATCGGCCTTTGCTTTGGTGATGTTGCCGGAACAACAAAGGTAGCAGACGTAGGATCTTCTACATCAGCAGGTGTCTCCATCGGAGTGAGAGCAGGCTGAACTTGCTGAGTGTCAGCTTGGCTTGACGACGCATCGTCTTCTGGCTCTGAGTCCGAGTCTGTGTCTTGCATGATAGACACGAGAGAGACAACAAATTTGCCCCCAGGCTTTTGTTTCGCCTTCTTCACTTTAGTCGTGATGACCAAAGGTTTTGAATTCTTGAGGGAGATAACGAAGGGAGATTGACTACTCTCTTCTAATTTGCCGGAGGGTTTGTTTTCTTCCGGTGATTTTTGAGGAGCCTTGCCTTTATCTTTCTGGAGATTTTCAGCAGGGGGTGCTGTTTCCTCTTCTTCTTTTTCTCCTTCATACATCTGGGAGTCTGCGAAGTGGACTTCTTTACCTTTGAAGGGTTTTCTGTCCGCAAAGACACGATGTACCATGCCGTCGTCGCCGACGAACTTGATGCATTGATGTAGAGTTGAAGGAACAACACCGTTCTCGTGTATCCAAGGACGTCCGAGAAGGATGTTGTAGCATGAGGGGGTTTTTATTGCATACACAGTGACCTCAGAGATAAGATCACCGATTTGCAATTTGAACCTGATTTTGCCGATAGGCCTTTGAGTGCTCCCATCGTATCCAAAGATAGATACAGATGTGTGGCTTAGCTTGCTGGGTGGGATGCCCAACTCTTCGAGAGCCGAAGTGGAGATGAGGTTGAGTGCAGAACCTGGGTCGACCTGAACTCTGTGTATAGGCATTTCCTTGATGTACCCTGTGAAGTACAGGGGTCGGTTGTGCCTTGCTTCGCCAAGTAGGAGGTCTTCCTTAGTGAAGGCGATGGTTGCACTGGCTGCCTTTTGAACCGAGAGGCATTGGATGCATGATCCCTCGCTTTTCTCTTTTTCTCCTTTTAAGGAGGTTTCTGTGTTTTTGACCCGGTAGTCCATTTCAATTTGGAGGACTTGTGGGGCATGTTTGTCGACATCCTCATTCAGTTTTTGTAATTCTGAGATGAGATTATCACGAGTGCGTGGAGACATTCGTAATAAATCCAGGATGTGAAGACGTGCAGGTATGTGTTTGAAGTGCTCAACCAAGTCATACTTGAAAGCCTCCTTAGGGCCTGCATGTTCATCATTGTTGCCACTGGGGGCGCTTACAACATCTTTTCCCGAAGGATTTACATAAGTAAAGGAAGATTGGTTGTAATTCTTGTGGTAGTCCCGGCCAGAGCGGGTGCCTCTACCAACTTCGAGAGCTTCTTGAGAAGGATCTTCGTTTGGAAGATTGTCTTCAGGATCAAGAGGCTGTCGTTTTTCATCTACTGGGGATGTATCTGCAGCAGAGTTGCCATCCTCAGTGATTGTGTTGCACGGAGCATTTTCCGGGAGCAAGTCCTGAACAGCATCCAGCAGCTTTTCTTCTTCGTTGACCCATCCATCACCCCAAGTTGGGTTTTCTTCATGATGATGAGTCGGGAAGAATGTGTATCCTGAAGTCACAGTCTCAGGAGAAGAAACCTGAGAGGGTGTCATCTCTGTGAAAGTCACGTGAGACAAGGTAGCTCCAGATGATACATTGCTAGGCGTTGTCGGAGTATAGGTAATCTCATCAGACGACGCTTCAGAAGAGCTATAGTCCTGATATATTACATTACAGGAAGCTCTGATAGGAGATGTTGCCTGCTCGGAGTCAGACTCATCCTCGGATGTAAGAGGATCGTCTATCCAGCAATGTTTTCCATTTTCAGGAGTTAAGGGTGGATGTACCTGATTATCTTCAGGGACTTCAGGCTCTGGGTTGCGAGGAGGCTCGTTAACACGATCTTGCTCTTGTTCTAGAGCGAGACGCTGCAAGATCCTTGCATATTCTTCAAGATCAGGCATGGGAGCCAGATCCTCTTCTTCGTCTTCTCCGTGTGGCTCAACATAGTTGATTTCCACTGGAGCAATGACAGGTGCTGGGTTAACAGCATCTTCTTGTGCAGCCTCTTGGTCTTCTTCATCATCAGACCAGGATCCTTGTGGTTGCAAGGGGTTATACCAGATTACTGGCATAAGGTGAGTTTCAGGAACCCATTCTTCATCGGAGAGATATTCTCCTGTTTCAAGAGATTCCTCCCACTCATCGGTGTAGTTGGGCTCGAACCCATCGTCGGTGTCGCTGGACTCGTATCCATTAATGGAGAATCCAACTACCGAGTTGCAAGAGTATGATGCCCCCTGCATAGCTTCTTCTCTGAATTGAGGTGGCATGAAATCACTGAGAGTGAGTTTTCTTACCCCCTTTGAAGTCTCTGGAAGGGACGTTTCTGTTGCCCCGAGTGAAGTGGTAGAGGAGGCCTCTGCCTTTTCATGGACTTCTTGTTTTGGCTGGGTCTTCTCTTGCCGTTTGAGCCTGAGGAGATGTTTCCTAGCCTGCCTTCGCTGTTGAGCTGTTGGCTTTGTTTTGACGATCTCCCAGTTTTCATCTTCCAGGAGATCGGGATGTACCCATATAGGTTGTCCGTCTGGTGTCGGGAAAGGAACCAGCTTCTCGGACACTTGAATTTTGTTTATCACCATGAAGGAAGTAGTGATCTTCTTCTTCGGTGATTTTGGTGTTTGTCCACATGACACCATGTTGACGGAGGCAGTCCCATAGTTTTTGTCAAAGGTGATGACTCCGTTTTTCCACATCTCGTTTATCTTCTCTCTCACAACAAAGCATTGATTGAGAGGATGCGAGACCATCTGGTGGTATGGACAGTACCGAGGATCATTGGTTTTGCCAACGTCTCCAGGTCTTTTGGGCTCTGGCAAAATGAGTTTGCCATTTGCTAGGAGAGCCTCAAAGATTTCTTCGACGTCTTCATCGAACGGATATTTCTTTTCTACTCGCTCTTTGAAGGCATCAGAGAGTTCAGGTCTCTTACCTGCAGCTCTATTTTCAGCTTTCTTTGGTTGCTGAGGAGCTGACTTAGTCTGCACATTGAGAACCTCTTTCTTCTTTGGTTTAGAGGTTGCAACAGCAGTCGGCTCTTTCTTTGATGATTTCTGACTGTTGAGGTCTTTGATCACCGTTTCAGCTTCCATGGAAGCTTCCAGGAGTTTTCCCAGGTTTTTTGATTTGTTGCCGATGATCATGGAGCGTATTTTTGCTCTCATATTGTTTCGGCAGATGTCGACTAGCGACGCTTGTGGCAGTACATCTGAGCATTTGTACGCCATTGCTTTCCACTTGTGAATGAAGTCATAAGTTGACTCATTCTCTCCCTGTTTTAGGCTGCAGAGCTGAGCCATAGTAACAGGATGATCCTCACCTTGGAAGTGGGTCAGGAAACGTGTCTCCAGCATAGCCCAGTTCTGAATGGAGTTCTCCGGCAGAGTGGAGTACCAATCGAAGGCCGTACCTTTTAGGGTACTTGCAAAGAGGCGAATCTTGAGTGCATCTTGATCCGCGATAGCTCCCGTCAAGATCTTGAAGTGGATGACGTGCTGTCTGGCTGATCCTTTCCCCGTATATGTTTGGAGAGTAGGATGTTTGAATTTTGTGGGGAACGGGACCGAGTCCATCCATAAAGGATATGGTGGCTTGATCCCATGCTCTTTGAGTATATCCTCTTCTTTAGCTTTCGCGAGGATACTGTCTACGTCCTTTTTGGTAAGGGCGCGCGACTCATTTTCTTCACAATTCTCCTCGTTATTGTCATGATTTGGAGGAGGCTCATTGTTCGCCTGATTTTGGACGACAAGGAGAATGTTTTCCATCAGAGTTTCAATCCTCTGTTGGCCTTGTTCCAACTGCTGGATGCGTGTGAGCGCATCATCTCGAGGTGGATTCTGAGGTGGTGGCTCAGAACTTGTAGCCAAGACGTTCATCCCTCGGGATTCGAATGAAGAAATCGTCCTGGTGACCGAGCTGGGGCTCATTCTTTTTGATGAAGAGCTCGATGAAGGGTTACTCTCTCGTCCTTGGCTTGAAGGGTCAGGAGATTCTTCAGGATGTCTTCGTGTCCCGGTGACGCTACGGGTCACCGGACGTCGGACATGGATTTTTGATGCTGACTTTTGGCGTCTTCTGGTTTTTCCAACCATATGGACGGCAGCAACTTGGTCGGGTCTTTCTTTTTCGACCCATTTGTGGGAGACTTGAAGTGTAGGAGGCTGGGTCCGTTGCTTCTCTAGTCTCTTTTGTCGATATGACGCACGGCGGCGTGCTCGACGAGCGATTTGAGCTTCAGTCAGCTCTGGCTGGGCTCTGACGATGAAGGATGTGCTCCCTCGGGCGCAGCAGCCGAGCTTGTCTTCTTTGTGGTTGGGCAAGGACAGGATGCGGACCCGGTCCTTTGCCTGTTGCAGCGAAGCTTTAAACCTTTCGAGTTCGGCCCCTGTAGAGATAAAGGGTCGAACTGAAGGGGTGTAGGCCCTGGCAGGTGCTTGTAGAGGCCTAGTGATGCATGATCTGATTTTGGGCTTGTGGGAGCAAGCCGATTCATGCTGGGTCGACTTGGGAGTCAAGTTGGAGATGGGTCTCTCCTCTTTCATGTAGGCAAGAGGGTAGAACTGGTTCTCTTTGAGTGGGGCCAGGTATGCTGGCTTGGTGGAAGTTTGAGACCTTCTTTGTTTTGGGGAAGGTCTTGGAGACCAAGTCTTAGGGTAGACCTGGTTGGTTGTTGGTCGAGGCTTCGCGGGGGTGCCGCGGGCTTCGGGCTTTTGGGCGCTCGCCTTTGGTGTCACGGGAGTGACACGTTGAGAGGCGATTTTCTGCCTTTTGGCAGGCGCAGTTTGTTCTTCGGGAAGTGGGAATGGTCCCAGTGTCCCGAAGACGATGGTCCGGGGAGTCGAGGTCGACCCGGAGTTCAGAGAGTTGCCGAGGGAGTTGACGCTTTGGCAGCTGACAGGGCGCTTATGGGTGCGCGTGCTTTGCTTCTGTTGAAGCATGAGTTGGTGCTTGTTCTCGTCGAAGATAATGGTTAAGGCTGCCATTGTTAGTTTCGAAAAAGTTCTGAAACAAGACCACATCCATTAGTAATCACAAGAATATAATGATCATAAATGGGAATTTCTATGGTTGTCTTTTCAAATCGCTCAAGGGATATGACCCAAGCGACATGAAGAAGGCAAAAAGCCATAGATGGTACAATTGTTCTGACAGTGAACATGGTAGGCTCGAAATGAGCGTTCCAATGACTGCTAGAAGCAATTGTATACCTAAATTCGACTTATCGAGAAGCGGAGCTTGCTCGAGATAAGAAGAATATAAGGTAGGAGTTACAAATGTGCCGATCACAGATACAGTAGACCCTGAAAGGGCGTACCAGTATTGCTATGCACAAATGTTGGAGATCGCATCCATGAGATGGGATTCTTTGTTTTGAAATGTCAGAAATGGATTCGTCAAAGAGAGCAGGTGGCATTCCGATTCAAATACGGGCTCAACGATTTCCGCGAGCTCCAGTACTCAGAAGGGAAGAGACCACAATTTCTCGAATCTGAATCCAAAAGTGACGAGTTTTTGGAGATTTTTTTTTTTGAAATGATTTTTTTTTATTTTATTATTTTTATTTTTTTATTATATTTTTAAAAAAAAAATATTTTTATTTATTTTTTTATTATTTTTTTTTTTTTGAAAATTTTTGTTTTTTTTTTTTTTAAGATTTTTTTGAAAATCTTTTTTTTTTTTTATTTTAATTTTTTAAGATTTAAAGACGAGAGAGTACACATAGGCCTCCTAACCCGGTCTTATGAAACCTCAATTGATAGAATTGCCCCCAGGTAAGGGTAGGATTACTTAATGAACCCGTTTGGAGGACCCTTGCCTAGAACAGTCAAGCTGTCTCCACACTCTGGACAAGGCTTTTCTTGAATCAATCGTGATCAAAGAACGCAATTGGTTTAACCTTAGTGGTCTATGTCCCTTTTTTTTTTATAAAAATCCCAAATAGACTCATCGAAGAGAAACGATGGCCCAAAACCTTAGTCGAACGGGCTAAACATTTCTGCAAGCACCAAAGAACGATAGGATAGGAACAAAGTTTCTCAATTTTGAATCCAAACTAAGAAAACTAATTTTTTTTATTTTTATTTTTATTTTTTTAATATTTTTTTTTTGAAATCTCTAATGAACTCATCGAAGAGAAACGATGGCCCAAAACCTTAGTCGAACGGGCTCAACATTTCTGCAAGCACCAAAGAACGATAGGATAGGATCAAAGTTTCTCAATTTTGAATTCAAACTAAGAAAACTGATTTTTTTTATTATTATTATTTTTTTTTATATTTTTTTAAATCTCTAATGAACTCATCGAAGAGAAACGATGGCCCAAAACCTTAGTCGAACGGGCTCAACATTTCTGCAAGCACCAAAGAACGATAGGATAGGATCAAGGTTTCTCAATTTTGAATTCAAACTAAGAAAACTGATTTTTTATTTATTTATTTTTTTGAAATCTCTAATGAACTCATCGAAGAGAAACGATGGCCCAAAACCTTAGTCGAACGGGCTCAACATTTCTGCAAGCACCAAAGAACGATAGGATAGGATCAAAGTTTCTCAATTTTGAATTCAAACTAAGAAAACTGATTTTTGTTTTTTGAAAAGAGAAAGAATGGAAACAAACTCAAAGAAATAGAAATTTCCAAAAAATCCCATCTCATTTTTTTTAGGATGCAAAATCCAACATAGGCTACCAGCTAGAAAGTAGCCAAGGAATCCGGAAAAGAAGAATAAGCATAGAGTAAAAAGTATGATATGCAAATATTTCATTTCCGAACACCGTGTTTTCAAATGAACGAGTCCCACCGGGTGTGCCAGCTTGATGGAACGCGCTCCGAGGCGCCGTCTGGGGCGGCTACCGGGGTCGGCGGAACGTGGGAGTCCGTCGGGTCCGACCCTTTCGCGCCCTGGCGGGCCCTGAAGCGTGCATCAACATTTCTTTTATGTGGGTGTGCCAGATTTTCTATTTTACTTGGAATTGCAAGTGGTAATCCGGAGATCAACCTTCGCAAGTAAAAAGGAAATCAACTTCTTTTAAGTTTTCCATTGCACAAATATTTAAGAAAAGAGACATTTTCTTAATTTGCCGTGAAAGGCGATTTTGTTTGGCATTTATAGCCGATTTTGGCGTTTATAGCCGATTTACAATTCTCATCAATAATGAAAGACAAGAGTTGTGATTTTTGTCTCTTTAGAAAAATACAAACTACAATGAAAAGCAAGAAAAGGAAGATCTAACTTTTCAGAAGATTGTGGGGGACTCGTTCAGATTGACGGTCGCAAGCCATGTATGGGCTTCGCCATCATCCATGCAGATGAGAACAGAAGATGCTCTTGATTCGCTTGGCTTGGCTATAACCTCATATTTTTAGAGGACAAAGACCAAGAGAAGGTCCTATGTCCAATAAAAAGCTAAGTAGACGGGCTGAAAAGCCACGTCTAAGCCATTGGAGGCAGCAGGAGAAGGCAAGGACCTTGGGGGGGGTGCCCCCCAAGGGACTTTTGTCACCTTGTAGTGGTGGCCGGTGCAGAACTTCAGCAGAGTTTTTCTCTCTTTTTCTTTCTCTCAGATCTCTTTCTGATCTTTTTTTTTCTGATCCTCTGATTTTCTCCTCTTTTTTCTGATCTTTTTCCCGATTCCCATTTCAATGGAATGCTCTCCTATTTATAGGCTTTTGGTAGCCATTTAGGAGGGTTTATGAGCCTTAATGGCTTTAATGGGAGGAGTTATAAGATTTATTTCTTGATTTTGTAACTCCTTTTTCCTTGAATCTGATTGGCCGATGGAGATTAAGGGCTTTTAATCACCTTAATTACCATAATGGGAGGAGTTTCATGATTTAAATGCCATGAATCAATTGACTTGTAACTCCCAAATGCTTGCTTCTGATTGGGCCGTCCAAAGAAATGAATTAATGACTGCAATAAAGCTAGTCAATTAACCACATTAATTGGTCGCCGAGCAGTCGAAGAGTCGCGGGCCATGCCGTGTCTTCTGGAATTCTTCTGGCGACGATCATCGATGGATCTACATGCTGATCGACATCGGATGAACATGTAGCTTCAGACATTGATAGCTAAGAGCGGGCCGGTGACATCTGTCTTGTCGATTTCACGATCGGTCGGACAGAAAGTGCACTTTCTTGGTCAGCCGGTTGGCGATCTTGGAGCGATCACTGATGATTTTATGCTTTTGGAGGTTGACCCGTGATTTTGACGGATGTCGTCGGATATGAGTCAATTTCAAGCACTAAAAATCACATTTTCAGGAAACCACAGGGGCCAAAGTGCGCGAAACGCGAAAAAAGACGAAAAAACGGGTCACCGGCGGAAAATCCGGTGACCCGGACCTCCATGGTCGCCGGCGACCATGGACCGGCGACCATGGTCCATGGTCGCAGGGGCCTGCGACCATGGGCCATGGTCGCAGGGGTCTGCGACCCTGGGGGATTTTTCCCCTTCGGAGCCCGTTTTGCGGTCGTTTTGAGGTCTTTTTCGTCGCCGTTTTCTTCTGTATTTTTCTTGACATTTCTTCTCATTTATTGGCTTGATTTCCCTGTAGAAAACTTAATGAGAATCCTTGCATTTTTAGAGTGCAAAGTTTCCAATTTTCCGGGAAAGCCGAAGACTTTGTCGCGTAGAGCTGCTGATTTTCCGCCAGAAGCTGAAACTTGGTCAAACGATGTCGGAATGACCTGAAATTTGAGGTGAAGCCTCCTGAGCAATAAATAAGACCAACCATAGGCTTTTGTTTGAGTTTTGAAGCCGTTTGGGGTCCCGTCGATGCTTCACTTGATTTTGCTGCGGGGAAAATGCCGAGCTTTGATATGTGGTCAAACGATGTCCGATTGACCTGAAATTTGACGGGGAGCCTATTGGAGTCATTTTGAGACGTTCCATGGGCTCCGTTTTGGATGTCATGGTCCCGGGTTGCTCCGCCGCCGGTAGGCTTGATTTTCTCTCGGAGCATCGAAACCTGGTCAAACGTTGTCGGAATGACCTGGAATTCGACGTGCAGCCTTTTGGAAGCATGTTGAAGCCACTCATGCACTTGGTTTGATGAGCGAAGGCTTCGGTGGTTCCCGCCGCCGGGAGGCTTGATTTTGCTGCTCGAGCATTGATGGAGGGTCAAACGTTGTCGGTTTGACTTGAAATTTGGCATAGAGCCCTTTTGAGACATGCTGGAGTCATCTGTAGGCTTTGATCGAAGTTTTGACGTCTCCGATGATGTCGCCGCCGGGAGCTCCCGTTTAGCTGTCGGAGAAGTGAAGTTAGGCCAAATGTTGTCGAAATGGCCCGAAACTTCATGTGTACTCTTCTCTTGGCTATCTTGAAGGATCTTGCAGTTTTTGTTTGATTCTGACAAGATTTGATTTTTTGGAGAAATTGCATTGCCTATTTATGGCAGGTTGCGACTTCATGCAGCTTTCTTGATGTTGAAGAGGCAAAGTGACATTTTTTGTGTCAACAGGGTCATGTCCCTTGAGCGATTTGAAAAGACAAAATCATAGAATTCCCCATTTATGATCATCATATTCTTGTGATTACTAATGGATGTGGTCTTGTTTCAGAAATTTTGAAACTAACAATGGCAGCTTCACTGATCACCACCTTCGATGAAAGCAAGCACCAGCTCATGCTTCAACAGAAGCAAACCGAGCGCACTTACAAGCGCCCTGCTAGCTGTCGAAGCACCAACTCCCTCAGCAACTCTCTGAACTCCGGGTCGACCTCGACTCCCCGGACCATCGTCTTCGGGACACTGGGACCATTCCCACTTCCCGAAGAAGAAATTGCTCCTGCCAAAAGGCAGAAGGTCGCCTCGCAACGTGTCACTACTGTGACACCAAAGGCGACTGCTGAGAAGCAGAAGATCGCCCCTCAACGTGTCACTTCTGTGACACCAAGGGCGAACCCCAAGAATACTAAAACCCGCGGCATCCCCGCGAAACCTCAACCAACAACCCACCAGGTCTACCCTAAGACTTGGTCTCCAAGACCTTCCCCAAAACAAAGAAGGTCTCAAACCTCCATCAAGCCAGCATACCTGGCCCCACTCAAGGAGAACCAGTTCTACCCTCTTGCCTACATGAAAGAGGAGAGACCTATCCCCAACCTGACTCCCAAGTCAACCCAGCATGAGCCGGCTTGTTCCTACAGGCCCAAAATCAGATCATGCATCACCAGGCCTCTACAAGCACCTGCTAAGGCCTACACTCCTTCGGTTCGACCCTTTATCTCTACAGGGGCCGAACTTGAAAAATTCAAAGCTTCGCTGCAACAGGCAAAGGACCGGGTCCGGATCCTGTCCTTGCCTAGCTACGAAGAAGACAGGCTCGGCTGCTGCGCCCAAGGGAGCACATCCTTCATCGTCAGAGCCCAGCCAGAGCTGACTGAAGCTCAAATCGCTCGTCGAGCACGCCGCCGTGCGTCATATCGACAAAAGAGACTAGAGAAGCAACGGACCCAACCTCCTACACTTCAAGTCTCCCACAAATGGGTCGAAAAAGAAAGACCCGACCAAGTTGCTGCCGTCCATATGGTTGGAAAAACCAGAAGACGCCAAAAGTCAGCATAAAAAATCCATGTCCGACGTCCGGTGACCCGTAGCGTCACCAGGACACGAAGACATCCCGAAGAATCTCCTGCCCCTTCAAGCCTAGGACGGGAGAGTAATCCTTCATCAAGCTCGTCATCAAAAAGAATGAGCCCCAGCTCAGTCACCAGGACGGTTTCTTCGTTTGAATCCCGAGGAATGAACGTCCTGGTTACAAATTCTGAGCCACCACCTCAGAATCCACCTCAAGATGATGCGCTCACACGCATCCAGCAGTTGGAACAAGGCCAGCAGAGGATTGAAACTCTGATGGAAAACCTTCTCCTTGTTGTCCAAAATCAGGTGAACAATGAGCCTCCTCCGAATCATCGCAATGACGAGGAAAATCGTGAAGAAGATGAGTCATGCGCCCTTACCAAAAAGGACGTAGACAGTATCCTCGCCAAAGCAAAAGAAGAGGATATACTCAAGGAGCATGGGATCAAGCCACCATATCCTTTATGGATGGACTCGGTCCCGTTCCCCACAAAATTCAAACATCCTACTCTCCAAACATATACGGGGAAAGGATCAGCCAGACAGCACGTCATCCACTTCAAGATTTTGACGGGAGCTATCGCGGATCAAGATGCACTCAAGATTCGCCTCTTTGCAAGTACCCTAAAAGGTACGGCCTTCGATTGGTACTCCACTCTGCCGGAGAACTCCATCCAGAACTGGGCTATGCTGGAGACACGCTTCCTGACCCACTTCCAAGGTGAGGATCATCCTGTTACTATGGCTCAACTCTGCAGCCTAAAACAAAGAGAGAATGAGTCAACATACGACTTCATTCACAAGTGGAAAGCAATGGCGTACAAATGCTCAGATGTATTGCCACAGGCGTCGCTAGTCGACATCTGCCGTAACAACATGAGAGCCAGAATACGCTCCATGATCATCGGCAACAAATCAAAAAACCTGGGAGAACTCCTGGAAGCTTCTATGGAAGCTGAAATGGTGATTAAAGACCTCAACAGTCAGAAATCATCAAGAAAAGAGCCAACCGCCATTGTAACCTCTAAACCAAAGAAAAAAGAGGTCCTCAATGTGCAAACCAAGTCAGCTCCTCAGCAACCAAAGAAAGCTGAAAACAGAGCTGCAGGTAAGAGACCTGAACTCTCTGATGCCTTCAAAGAGCGAGTAGAAAAGAAATACCCGTTCGATGAAGATGTTGATGAGATCTTCGAGGCTCTCGTGGCAAACGGCAAGCTCACCTTGCCTGAACCCAAAAGACCGGGCGATGTTGGCAAAACCAACGATCCTCAGTACTGTCCATACCACCAGATGGTCTCGCATCCTCTCAATCAATGCTTTGTTGTGAGAGAGAAGATAAACGAGATGTGGAAAAATGGAGTCATCACCTTTGACAAAAACTATGGGACTGCCTCCGTCAACATGGTGTCATGTGAACAAACACCAAAATCACCGAAGAAGAAGATCATTACTTCCTTCATGGTGATAAACAAAATTCAAGCGTCCGAAGTGTTGGTTCCTTACCCGACACCAGACGGACAACCCATATGGGTACATCCCGATCTCCTGGAAGATGAAAACTGGGAGATCGTAAAAACAAAGCCGACAGCTCAACAGCGAAGGCAGGCTAGGAAACATCTCCTCAGGCTCAAACGGCAAGAGAAGACCCAGCCAAAACAAGAAGTCAATGAAAAGGCAGTGGCCTCCCCTACCACTTCACTCGGGGCAACAGAAACGTCCCTTCCAGAGACTTCAAAGGCGGTAAGAAACTTCACTCTCAGTGATTTCATGCCACCTCGATTCAAAAAAGAAGCTATGCAGGGGGCATCATACTCTTGCAACTCGGTAGTTGGATTCTCCATTGATGGATACGAGTCCAGCGACACCGACGATGGATTCGAGCCCAACTACACCGGCGAGTGGGAGGAATCTCTTGAAACAGGAGAGTATCTCTCCGACGAAGAATGGGTTCCTGAAACTCACCTTATGCCAGTAATCTGGTATAACCCCTTACAGCCACAAGGATCCTGGTCTGATGATGAGGAAGACCAAGAGGCTGTACAAGAAAATGCTGTTGAGCCAGCACCCGTCATTGCTCCAGTGGAAATCAACCATGTTGAGCCACAAAGAGCAGACGAAGAAGAAGATTTGGCTCCCATGCCTGATCTTGAAGAATATGCGAGGATCTTGCAGCATCTCGCTCTAGAACAAGAGCAAGACCGCGTCAACGAGATTCCTCTCAATCCAGAGCCGGAAGTCCCTGAAGCCCACCAGGTACCTCCTCCCTCAACTCCTGAAAATGGAGAAAATTGCTGGGTAGACGATCCTCTTACATCTGAGGATGAGTCTGACTCCGAGCAGACAACGTCTCCTTTAAGAGCTGCCTGTAATGTGATAATTCGGGATTATAGCTCTTCCGATGCATCATCTGATGAGATCACTTACACACCGGCGACACCTAGCACCATATCTTCTGGGGCTACCTCATCTCGCGTGACTTTCACAGAGATGACACCCTCTCAGGCTTCGTCCCCTGAGACTGTGACTTCAGAACTCACGCTCTTCCCGACTCATCATCATGAAGAAAACCCAACTTGGGATGATGGATGGGTCAACGAAGAAGAAAAGCTGCTGGATGCTGTTCAGGACTCGCTCCCGGAAAATGCTCCATGTAACACAATCACTGAGGATGGTAATTCTGCTGCAGACGCATCCTCAGTAAATGAGAAACGACAGCCTCTTGATCCTGAGGACAATCTTCCAAGCGAAGCCCTTCTCAAGAAGCTCTCGAAGTTGGTAGAGGCACCCGCTCGGGCCGGGATTACCACAAAAATTACAACCAATCTTCCTTTACTTATGTAAATCCTTCGGGAAAAGATGTTGTAAGCGCCCCCAGTGGCAAAAACAATGAACATGCAGGCCCCAAGGAGGCTTTCAAGTATGACTTGGTTGAGCACTTCAAACACATACCTGCACGTCTTCACATCCTAGACTTATTGTGAATGTCTCCACGCACTCGTGATAATCTCATCTCAGAATTACAAAGACTGAATGAGGATGTCGACAAACATGCCCCACAAGTCCTCCAAATTGAAATGGACTACCGGGTCAAAAACTCAGAAACCTCCTTAAAAGGAGAAAAAGAGAAAAGTGAGGGATCATGCATCCAATGCCTCTCAGTTCAAAAGGCAGCCAGTGCAACCATCGCCTTCATTAAGGAAAACCTCCTACTTGGCGAAGCAAGGCACAACCGACCCCTGTACTTCACAGGGTACATCAAAGAAATGCCGATACATAGAGTTCAGATCGACCCAGGTTCTGCACTCAACCTTATCTCCACTTCGGCTCTTGAAGAGTTGGGCATCCCACCCAGCAAGCTAAGCCACACATCTGTATCTATCTTTGGATACGATGGGAGCGCTCAAAGGCCTATCGGCAAAATCAGGTTCAAATTGCAAATCGGTGATCTTATCTCTGAGGTCACTGTGTATGCAATAAAAACCCCCTCATGCTATAACATCCTTCTCGGACGTCCTTGGATACACGAGAACGGTGTTGTCCCTTCAACTCTACATCAATGCATCAAGTTCGTTGGCGACGACGGCATGGTACATCGAGTCTTTGCGGACAGAAAACCCTTCAAAGGTAAAGAAGTCCACTTCGCAGACTCCCAGATGTTTGAAGGAGAAAAAGAAGAAGAGGAAATATCACCCCCTGCTGAAAATCTCCAGAAAGATAAAGGCAAGGCTCCTCAAAAATCACCGGAAGAAAACAAACCCTCCGACAAATTACAAGAGAGTAGTCAATCTCCCTTCGTCATCTCCCTCAAATCTTCAAAACCTTTGGTCATCACAACCAGAGTGAAGAAGGCAAAGCAAAAGCCTGGGGGCAAATTTGTTGTTTCTCTCGTGTCTATCATGCAAGACACAGACTCGGACTCAGAGCCAGAAGACGATGCATCGTCAAGCCAAGCTGACACTCAGCAAGTTCAGCCTGCTCTCACTCCGATGGAGACACCTGCTGATGTAGAAGATCCTACGTCTGCTACCTTTGTTGTTCCGGCAACATCACCAAAGTAAAGACCAATCTTCTTTCATAGATCGGATGCTTCTTCATCAAGTTCCTTGCTTGAACCTTTCCAAAACGAAGGTATGCCTCAACTATCTCTATATAGTCCTGTGGCACAAGCTATCATGAAGAAAATGGGCTTTGACGCTCAGAACCCAGTCGGTTTGGGAGAAGGTCGCGGTATTCTCACGCCCTTGGGGCCCGCCTTGACCAAAAGCCAGCTGGAAGATTGGAGACTCTACGGATATGTAGAAAAGTCTTCACATGGGTTAGGGTATGATCCTGACACTCCCCTGAGACAGTTGACACAATGGCTTAAAAGTCGATTTACCGACCAAGCCTCAACATCTCAAATCCATAAAGACATCGATCTCCCTGGATATCTCTTTAAAGAGTTACCTGACAAAGATCCAGGAAGCTCATCCAATTGGTACGATTTCTCTGATGATGAAGAGGAATCGCCCGATGACACAGACGGGTGGCATCCTGACCCAGAAGAACCCTCGCCTCCAAAAGAAATACCAGACTCAACAGGCGATTGGGACTATCTCATAGCAAGCCTTGAGGAGATCACCAATCAAGAAAATCCATGGAAAGGAACAGAGCCTTGGTCTGGTAATGCAGTCGAAACCCCAGAAGGTTTCGTTGAGTTGGAAGCCTCCGAAAATATTGTGGAGGAACCACCTTCGAACCTTCCGACAGAAGATCCTGTTCAAAAGATAAACTTGGGAACACCTGATAACCCACGTCCTGTATTCATAAGCAAGAATATAAAGGATGATGAGTTACCCGAGTATATCGCTTTTCTTCGTGAGTTCGTTGATTGCTTTGCATGGTCCTACGCTAAAATGCCTGGTTTAGACCCCAAAGTAGCAGTCCACAAACTCAATCTTCAAGAAGACGTCAAGCCTGTCAAACAAGGCCAAAGAAGATTCCGTCCAGATGTAATGGATAAAATTGAACAAGAAGTTCAAAAACTCAAAAGCGTTGGCTTCATCTGTGAGGAACAACATCCAGAGTGGTTGGCCAACATTGTCCCTGTGACAAAGAAAAATGGGCAGATTAGAGTCTGTATTGACTATAGAGACTTGAATGGTGCTTGCCCTAAAGATGAATTCCCGCTCCCCATACCGGAGGTGATGATTGACAATACCTGCGGATTCGAGCGAATGACATTCATGGATGGCTTCTCTGGTTACAATCAGATAAAGATGCATCCTGAAGATGAAAAACACACTTCATTTCGGACTCCATTTGGCATGTATTGCTACACTGTCATGCCATTTGGTCTGAAAAATGCTGGTGCCACATATCAGAGGGCTATGATGAAAATACTCCAAGATATGCAGCACAAGACGGTCGAATGTTACGTTGATGACCTCGCCGTCAAAAGCAGAAAAAAAGAAGACCATCTCAAAGATCTTCGGGAAGTCTTCCTCCGACTCCGCAAACACAAACTGCGGATGAATCCTCTAAAATGCTTCTTCGGCGTCTCGTCGGGTAAGTTTCTCGGATTCCTTGTTCGGAAAGCTGGAATAGAACTTGACCCCATAAAAGTCAAGGCTATTCTAGAAATACCCTCTCCAAGAACCTTGAGAGAATTAAAAGGGCTCCAAGGGAGATTGGCCTACATCAGACGGTTCATCTCCAATCTTTCGGGGAAATGCCGTCCATTCTCTCGATTGATGAAAAAGGGTGTAGACTTTGTCTGGGATGCCGACTGTGAAGCCGCATTTCAAGATATCAAGTCATACATGACCAAACCTCCAGTGTTAGCTGCCCCTACCACTAGAAAACCATTCATCTTGTACACAAGAGCTCTTGATCATTCTGTAGGCGCTCTGCTTGCACAAGAAAATGATGAAAGAAAAGAAGCTGCTCTATACTACCTCAGCCGCATGCTGGTAGGTGCAGAGCATCGTTACTCTCCAGTCGAAAAAGAATGCCTTGCAGTGATGTTCGCCGTACAAAAGCTACGTCACTACTTGCTTTCCAACACAGTCTACCTCGTCCCAAGGATCAACCTCTTGAAGGTCCTTGTTACAAAAGCAGGTTCTCTCAATGCCCGACTGGCAAAATGGTCCATCCTTCTATCACAATTTGATATTAGGTATGTGCCACAAAAAGCAATCAAAGGCCAAGCTCTAGCAGATTTCCTCGCAGAGCATCCATTGCCTAAAGATTCTCCACTCAGAGATGATCTCCCAGACGAACCTGTCTACAACGTGGAGACCTTCTCGCCAAATGCCTCCTGGGACATGTACTTTGACGGTGTAACCAGGACAAATGAAAAAAGACAGCTGATCTCGGGAGTCGGCATCCTCTTTGTTAGCCCTAACAGATACA
The DNA here is from genome assembly GCA_028538565.1 of Umbellularia californica. Taxonomy (NCBI): domain Eukaryota; kingdom Viridiplantae; phylum Streptophyta; class Magnoliopsida; order Laurales; family Lauraceae; genus Umbellularia; species Umbellularia californica. Next base: position 31,370,976 of record JAPQWN010000005.1, on the reverse strand, counting down.
TGATTCCACATGCTTTCTCGCTATTGGAACCATGCACAAACAATGCAGCTGAATACCAAGCTCTGATCCTAGGATTGGAACTCGCCATTGAATCCGGTATCACCATGCTGGAAGTCTTTGGAGACTCTCAACTGATCGTCAACTAGATGAATCAGAAATATGAAGTCAGGAAGCCTGATCTGCTGCCTTACTACAATAAGGCACAATCGCTTCTGCAAAAGTTTTACATCTGCAACATCACCCACATTCGTAGAGGTGAAAACATCTGTGCAGATGCCCTGGCTGGACTTGCTGCATCTATGGCAATTCAGGAAGGGGAAAACATGCAAATCACAATGTGCGAGAGAAGGATCCTCCCTCCTCTTAACACACACCAGGCAGTTGTTGAATGCCACCGAGTGGTTGGAAGTCGGATCTCTATCCTTCAACCTTCAATCGGCGACTGGAGGGATCCGTTCATTGATTACACTATGTTCGGAATCCTACCTGAAGATCCAAAAGAACGTGTAAGCATCCAAAGGCGAGCCCCAAACTTTCATTTGGATATTCCTTCAAAAATCCTCTACAGGAAATCCTTCAACGGAGTACTTCTACGCTGCTTGTCACAACAAGAGGCCGAAGAAACACTTAAAGAAGTTCATGCTAGTCTTTGTGGAGCCCATCAGGCAGGTCCTAAGCTCTATGATCAGATAAAAAGGTTAGGTTACTATTGGCCTACCATGGTAGCTGATGCAATGCAATTTGCCAAACGCTGCCAGCTATGCTAAGTTCACGGAGATTACATTCACATGCCTCCGGAATGGCTACACCCTACAGCAATCTCGTGGCCTTTCGAAGCCTGGGGTATGGACAACATAGGTCCTATTTCTCCCCCTTCAAGCAAAGGTCATCGCTTCATCTTCGCCGCAACGGATTATTTTTCCAAGTGGTCAGAAGCATTTGCGTTCAACGAAATAAAGACCTCATCAGTCCTTCAATTTCTATGCACCAACATCATTTGTCGTTTCGGCATACCTAAAAGATTCGTCCATGATAACGGACCACAATTCCGGGATCATCGATTCTACAGGTTCTGCGACAAATACAAAATTCAAAGCTGTCCTTCGACTCCATACAATCCGGCAGCAAACGGATTAGCAGAAGCCTTCAACAAGACACTCTTCAAAATCCTCAAGAAAATGGTCTCTAGTCACAAAAGAGACTGGAGCGACAAGATGTCTGAAGCCTTGTGGGCCTATCGAACCACCGTTCGAGGACCAACCCATAGCACACCATTCTCCTTGGTCTATGGATGCGAAGCTGTCGTGCCCCCAGAGGTACAAATTCCTTCTCTGAGGGTATCTCTACAAAATGACATGACTCAAGAAAGCAATGTCAAATTGCGACTCCATGAGCTGGACAATCTCGATGAGAGACGGCTTGAAGCTCGACAAAGCATTGAACTTTACCAAGCACGCATGGCAGGATCTTTTGACAAAAAGGTCAGGCAACGCGCCTACAAAAAGGGTGACTTGGTTCTTGCGGTAAAAAGACCAATGGTCTTCGCTCACAAGTCCAAAGGCAAATTTGAACCAAAATGGGAGGGACCCTACGTCATCGACAAGGTCTTCTCCAATGGCGCATTTGCCCTCCTAAACATGGAAGGCGACAGATGTATGCTACCTATCAACGACAAGTTCTTGAAGCGGTACTACCCTTGAAGACTTACCCAACTGGGTAAGAGCAATGCCTGTATAGCCAAAACCTGTTCTCAGGTACTCGCTCGTCAAACCCACTCTCTTTAGAATTTTCATATCAAATGTCAAAATTTCTAGAGATTCAAAAACAATGCTTACTTTTATCATTTCATTGTTCAAAAACAAAAAAAATCCAAGTTTAGGAGCCTCTCCCTGACTTGACCAAAACTTTCGATCCTTGAACCAAAATTCATGGTTTGAAACAAAAATCCAGATTCAGGGATTTCCACCCTAGTCCACCTTACCTTTTACCACCAAATGGTTTTAGGTCAAAATTTACGACCCTCGTGTCTTTAAACAAAAAAAAATTGGTTTTTCAAAAAACCGCGGGGAAGTGACACTTAGTCGATACTCGCAAAACTCAAAAACCGGAAGGATGCGAACCCCATTCGATACTTCCAAAACCTCTAAAAATCGTGGAGACGCAACATTTCAGTTGATATCCACAACCCAAATTTCAAAAATCATGGAGAAGCAACATTTCAGTTGATATCCACAAACCAAATTTCAAAAGTCGTGGAGAAGCAACAAACCAGTTGATATCCACAACCCAATTTCAAAAATCGTGGAGATGCAACATACCAGTTGCTATCCACAACCAAAATTACAAATGGTTCGAGAAAACCTCAAATTTCAAAAATCACGGAGAAATGACATCAAGTCAGTACCCGCAAAACCAAAAGTTTTGGGAAAAGCAGGGAAGCGACGCTTAGTCGATATTTGCACCCCAATTCGCGAGGAAGCGACATTCCATCGATACTTGCAAAACCTAACCCGCGAGGAAGTGACATTCCATCGATACTTGCAAGACCATTCAGCGGGGAGGCGACATTTAGTCGATACCTGCATTTTGAAAACCAAAACTCGGCTATAAATGCCAAAATCCGGCTATAAATGCCAAAACAAAAATTTCCGGCTATAAACGCCAAAATCGGCTTTCATGCCAACAAAACAAAACTTGGTTTTCAAAAAACTCGGCTACAAATGCCACACAAAAAAAAAACCTGACTCTCATGTCAAAACCGGCTATAAATGCCACAAATTGGCTATCAATGCCACCAAACCGGTTATAAATGCCACAAATTGGCTATCAATGCCACCAAACTGGCTATAAATGCCACAAATTGGCTATCAATGCCACCAAACCGGCTATAAATGCCACCAATTGGCTATCAATGCCACCAAACTGGCTGTAAATGCCACAAAAATCCGGCTTTCATGCCAAATTCGTTTCCCCTACCAAAACAACCATTTGACAAAAGATTTTCACAAAATGACAAAGCTTTTGATCAAATCCCATTTACCAATCGCTTTCATCACAAAAAGATTTGAGTGAACGTAGGAAAAAACAAAAAAAAAAAGGTACCAAAAAAATACATGTGGTACCAAAGCAAAAAAAAGGAAAGTGTTCACAAGCACTACAAAAAAAGAAAAGTAACAAAAAAATACATGTGGTACCAAAAAAAAAAAAGAAAGTGTTCACAAGCACTACAAAAAAAGAAGTACGAAAAAAAAATACATGTGGTACCAAAAAAAAAATAAATAAGAAGAATAGTTTCTGCTACAAAAAATCAGGAGCTCAGCCAAAAATGGTCTCCAGCCAAAGCTTCAGCTCCTCAAGCAAACTTTTGGCATCAGCCGTCAGAGTTTCCAAGGCACGCTTCTTCAGGAACTTGCCATGAGATGCTGGCGAATGCCGTAACCCTTCTTTAAACACCGGGAAGCTCTTCCCCAGCAGTTTGCCATTTTTCATTTTCTAGAGTCCTCCTCTCGAGAACTTGACCGGCATCTGCAACCCTGCGAATCAGAGTACTCTCTCTGTCACGAGCCTCTGTTATAGCAGTCCACTTAGCATCAACTTGTGCCTTCAATTGCTCAAGATGCTTCCTGGCCGTTTCGACCTCTCCATCAAGGATGTCAAGATCGCGCTTTAATCCAAGGATGACTAGCTCTTCCTTATTCTTCTCTCGGACTACCTGCTTCCTGCTCTGTGTAGCCTCATTCAGGTCAGACTTAGTCTTATCAGCAGGGTCCAAGAACATCTCCTTGAAGAATTGGTCGTCAGGGAAATCCATGGTCTCAAACCACTTGTCACCCAGTGCAATGATCCTATCAACGATCGCCCTGGCACCTGTGACATCCAGACCAACCTCTTTGGTATCAGTGAGAATCTCCTGTACATGTGGGATCATGCCAAATACGGCATCCAGGTGTCCAGAAAAGAGAGTCTCGATCCAAGAACTCAAAACCCGAGCCAGCACCTTCTTCGTAAATTGAAGAAACGAACTGGATGAAGATTCACCCTTCTCCGTTGATCGGCTGCTCATGTCAGGTCCCATTGGAAGAGTAACAAAAGAACTCTTTCCACTTGGAGCCACTGGAGAAGGAACTTTAGCACAAGGTATCTCCTCTATTGCGTCAGGATTGGTTGTAGGAGTCTCTACCTCCGGATCGACCTCTGGCATCCCTTGCTCTGGTTCTGAAGGAAGCGATGAACTCTCTTCTGTCACTTCAAAACCTGCAAATGAAACACAAAAAGGTATGAATATGATCCTGTTAAAAAAAATTCATCAGGGTCATCACTACAAAGTACCTTCTTCGACGACCGGCGGAACACTCTCTTCCTCCATGAACTCATCAGAAGCATCATCAACATTTGCGTCCATTGATGGTTCAAAGTCATCGGAATCCTGTGGCAAGTCAGCTGACAAGAAAAATGTTAGCAAATCAAGTCGCAGGCAAAAAAAAAAAAAAAAAAAAAACAGAGAAAGCGAAAGAAGTTATACCAATTAGAGATTCTGGAATCATTCCAGAGTCCCTCGGTTCTTCTTCAGACGCCATAACCGGCTCCATCACCGCCTCATCGGTCGGAGCCTCAGGCATCGCCAAGTCTTCATCCTCTGCTAAAAAAAAAAAAGCAGCAGTAGGGTGAGAAAACAAATCAGAACATGGAAAGCCCCATGAAAGAAGCAGAAAAAGAAAAAGGAAGAATCATACCTTCACCGATGGTCTCTTCTTCCCGAATCCTCTTCTCCGGAGGTTCGTCAGCTTCCCCTGGCACCTCCTCATTGACAGTGAGAGGGACTTCCACATCAGGAGAGTCTTCGTCCCGCCCCGTGTGACGCTGACTCCTCTTCCTCTTACTTTTGTGGGCTCGCTTACTAAAAGATCCTGCCCCACTGTCAGAGTCAGGTCTCCCACTTGGCTCCTCACTGGATGGTCTGCTCTTGCTAATAGACTCCACGGAAGCTAGCCTCTGTGCCGCTTGCATCCAAGCGTCGAGCTCAGCTTCCTCCTGTTCTAGCTGCTCCAAAGCCTCATCAGGTACTTCCCGAACAGCTTCAGAACCAATGACGCCCTGGTCACCGAGAAAGCCTATCTTATGCTTCTCTCCAGAAAGGAAGGCCCAAACTTCCTCTCGCCGGACGCCATCCGACTTTCCAGTACCCTTCCCCGAAGACAGCTTTACATCAAGCTCCTTCTTGGAAAGCCCCCGATATGCCAAAAAGCTCTCCGCGAACCACTTCGTGAAGCCGGCAGTTCGGAAAGTCGACAGCTCAGGATAAGAAATCGTGGCAGTAGTGTCTTCAGCACTATAAAAAGCCCATGCATTTCTGTCATCCTGCAAACCTCCAAAACGCTTCACCATACTCGAAGGCGCCCCAACAACGCCTTGAGAGAAGCCCAACTGAAGTGCAAAGCGAGAAGGTACATACGGCTGGATGTCGAAGAAAAGATGTCTACGGTACACCATTGTGCCGACTCGTATGCTGAAAAGCCACTCCTTCTCTGCATTGGTCAAAGAGTAATGCCTTCCCGACACTGCTCTGGTAGAGTCTCGGGAGGCACCAAAATCAAAAGCCTTCTTCCGCAACTCCGGAGAAAGCTTAACTGAAGACTGCCCCATCTTGACGTCCCTGAACCGTCGGATCCTCATGCGGGCAAACAAAAGTGATTCGGATACGGCTTTTCCCTTAGCCAATCGAATCATCAGAGGATCATCATCCTGCGCAGCACCCAGCTGGTGGAAGCCAGGACAGTGGTATACAAACCACGAATAAAAGATATGGGCTGAAGATACCCTATTCATAGGGAGCCTAAGCCGAACCAAAAAAGCAGCAGCCTACAGTTCGGTACACAAGTAGGAGTAAAGAGCAGGCACCAAAGCAAGCCGCTCTCCAAACGCCATCTGACAAGCCGGAAAAATACAATGCGGCCTGATGTGTGTTCCATCTCCTCCAGCAAAAATAGCCTCACCTAGCCAATAAGTGAGGTAAGCTGTAATTTCTCTCCGAAGTGCAATGTCAGAACAAATTACATCTGTACCTGCGAAGAAGTCTTTCAACTCTTCTTGCATGGCGGAAGCCTTCTTCCGGTCCTCCAGGGTCATGCTGTCAGAAGACTCTTTGCTATCAAAGAAGTTGAAGAATGAAGAGCCATAACTCTTTCAACTGCTGGACCTGACTTTCGAGCCCTCCTTCTCCTTCAAAAAATCATAGAAGGCGACGAGCTGAAAGTATAGGAGCCTGAACTCCTCTGACTGCTCCTCAAGGACGCTGTCAATCGGCATGAACTCCTCGTAGAGTTTGCCAAGGATGGGCAATCCAGTAATGACGCTCAGCTCCTTCAAGGAAAAACCAATCTCACCATTCGTTACAACGAAGGTATTGGTTTGTGGGAGAAATGATTCCAACATGGCCATGAAGGCCTCGTCGGAAAAAGCCACGATATCTCTGAAGGCACGGACCGCGTCAAAAATCCCGGCTTCCTTCAAAATAGTGCCACCAATCAGCAGGACGCGATCAGTCCACGACTTCCAATCGGAGTCAACACTGAAACGGCCACGAAGTCGAAAAGGCTTCACCCAATTGCTGCCGTCACCGCTGAAAACGCCAAGGCCCACCTGTCCCAAATCGACCGACGGATAATCAGAGCCCTGATAGCCGCTGGCTGGCATCAACATGTCCATTTGGGCAGGCGACTTCTCCGCATATCCGGAGGGACCGCCAACAAAAACCCCGGTCTTGATCACGTTGGTCCTTTTCACTCAGCTTGGAGGATCTTCCCTCTTAGAGCACGTGGGAGAAAGGCTCAGGATCGAGATGGTCCGATCAAAAGACGACCGGGTGGAAATAGTTCTCTCCTCACTATCTGCTGTGTAAGAGAACTGAAAACATCTCCTTTGGTATGTCAAGTTGTCAGGGACTGCATCTCCAAAGAAGAAGGTAGGCTTGGGCAAAACCCTCAGATCGTCCATAACCCAAGGACGGTTGCTTACCATGATCTTATAATACTCCTCATCCTTGAGAGCGATCAATCGCTGCCTCATCTCATCTCTGTTGAGAGAGTCGCACTCTTCCAAGTTTCTCTCAACATACTGGACCTTCTCCCAGGCCTGCTGAACGGCCACATTAGAAGATCTGGCGGATCGACGAGGTACGCTTGTAGCAGGCTCTTTACCCTTGTTCGTTCTGGAGGAACCACCTGCAAAGGTTGGAAAAGGAAAAAAAAAGATCATAATCAAAATGACAGGATTTCGCTAAAAGAAAATCTGGCGAAATTTTGGCATGGTTCCGGGGCAATTCCGAAGAAAAGGGAAATACCCCGAAAGAAATAAAAAGTTTGAAGATGGGCTCAACATCGCTGCGAGCTCCGAAACTCCAAACTTTCGAAACCTCAAAATCTCCGCAAAATCAAGAAGGGCTCAACATCGCTGCGAGCTCCAAATTCCCAAATTTGCAAAGATTTTCAGGTATGCTATCATGCTCTCAAATTCAATCTACAAAAAGTACATGCATGAACATCTAGATTTGCATAAAAACGCATTATCATGATGAGCAAAAAAAAAAAAAAAAAAAAGAAACTTTCTCAAAAAAAGAAGGGGGAGAGAAAAAGAAAGAAAAAAAAAGAAGAAGAAAGAAAACAGCAAAAAAAAAAATCCCTTTTACCAAGAGCATACAAAAATGGTTCCATGCCTCTTTTGAGTTGATTGAACCATACAAAAAAAATTCCAAGCCCCATGAGCTTCCAGAAATCAAACCATCCAGCCTCATATACCAAATTGAGCCAAAATCTTGAAATTGACATTCCACAAAAATCCAAACCACTCCAATGGACCCACACAGTCCCAAAGAGTGACCAAAAACCAAATCCTGGTCCCCTAACTTGCCACATACAGCTTGTTAGGTCACAAGACCAAAACCAAAAACCAAATCATGATCCCCCAACTTGCCACATACAGCTTGTTGGGTCACAAGGTCAAAACCAAAACCCGACCCCCTAACCTGCAACATACAGCTTGTTAGGTCACAAGGTCAAAAACAAAAACCCAAATCCACATCCCTGATGTCATGTTCAAAACTTTGCCTCGAGATGGTGTGTAATTCCTTTCATTAGCATAAAATTCCCCTGGAAGCTCAAAGGCTACTCTACCAAAGGAAAGATTGCTCAAAGACTCTTGGTCAAGACACAAGCTCTCCTTCAAAAATCTCTTCGAGGCAAATCGACTACAAAAGTCAAGCAACTCGTCGCTGTACCTCGAGGGGGCATTTGTTGACACCAAAAAATGTCACTTTGCCTCTTCAACATCAAGAAAGCTGCATGAAGTCGTAACCTGCCAAAAATAGGCAATACAACTTCTCCAAAAAATCAAATCTTGTCAGAATCAAACAAAAACTGCAAGATCCTTCAAGATAGCTAAGAGAAGAGTACACATGAAGTTTCGGGCCATTTCAGAATCATTTGGCCTAACTTCGCTTCTCCGACAGCTAAATTGGCGCTCCAGGCAGCGACATCATCGGAGACGTCAAAACTTCGATCAGAGCCTACGGATGACTCCAGCATGTCTCAAAAGGGCTCCATGCCAAATTTCAAGTCAAACCGACAACGTTTGACCCTCCATCAATGCTCGAGCAGCAAAATCAAGCCTCCCGGCGGCGGGAACCACCGAAGCCTTCGCTCTTCAAACCAAGTGCATGAGTGGCTTCAACATGCTTCCAAAAGGCTGCACGTCGAATTTCAGGTCATTCCAACAACGTTTGACCAGGTTTCGATGCTCCGAGAGAAAATCAAGCCTACCGGCGGCGGAGCTCCCCGGGACCATGGTTTCCAAGACAGAGCCTGTGGATCATCTCAAAATGACTTCAATAGGTTCCCTGTCAAATTTCAGGTCAATCGGACATCGTTTGACCACATATCAAAGCTCGGCATTTTCCCCGCAGCAAAATCAAGTGAAGCATCGATGGGACCCCAAACGGCTTCAAAACTCAAACAAAAGCCTATGGTTGGTCTTATTTATTGCTCAGGAGGCTTCATCTCAAATTTCAGGTCATTCAGACATCGTTTGACCAAGTTTCAGCTTTTGGCGGAAAATCAGCAGCTCTATGCGACAAAGTCTTCGGCTTTCCTGGAAAATTGGAAACTTTGCACTCTAAAAATGCAAGGATTCTCATCAGGTTTTCTACAGGGAAATCAAGCCAATAAATGAGAAGAAATGTCAGGAAAAATACAGAAGAAAACGGCGACGAAAAAGACCGCAAAACGGACCAAAAAGGGGAAAAAACCCCCAGGGGCGCAGCCCGCGACCCTGGCCCAGGGTCGCCGGATTTTTCGCCGGTGACCCATTTTTCCATCCCTTTTCGCGTTTCGCGCACATTGACCCCTGTGGTTTCCTGAAAATGTGATTTTTAATGCTTGAAATTGACTCATATCCGACGTCATCTCGGATCCGCCGTCAAAAGCATAAAATCATCAGTGATCGCTCCAAGATCGCCAACCGGTCGACCAAAAAAGTGCTCTTTCTGTCCGACCGATCGAGAAATCGACAAGACAGATGTCACCGGCCCGCTCTTAGCTATCAATGTCTGAAGTTACATGTTCATACGATGTCGATCAGCATGAAGATCCATCGATGATCATCGCCAGAAGAATTCCAGAAGACACGGCAATGCCAGCGACTCTTCGACTGCTCGGCGACCAATTAATGTGGTTAATTGGCTAGCTTTATGGCATTCATTAACTCATTCTATTGGACGGCCCAATCAGAAGCAAGCATTCGGGAGTTACAAATCAAGAGATTCATGGCATTCAAGCCATGAAACTCCTCCCATTATGGTAATTAAGGTGATTAAAAGCCCTTAATCTCCATCGGCCAATCAGATTCAAGGAAAAAGGAGTTACAAAATCAAGAAATAAATCTTGTAACTCCTCCCATTAAAGCCATTAAAGCCCATAAAAGCTCTCCTAAATGGCTACCAAAAGCCTATAAATAGGAGAGCATTCCATTGAAATCGGGATCAGAAAAAAAAAAGAGATCAGAGATCGAAAAGAATCTAGAGATCACTTCCCCGGACTTCGGAAAAAGCACCACAGATCCATAAATCTGAGAGAAAGAAAAAGAGAGAAAACTCTGCTGAAGTTCTGCACCGGCCACCACTATAAGGTGACAAAAGTCCCTTGGGGGGCACTCCCCCCCAAGGTCCTTGCCTTCTCCCGCTGCCTCCAATGGCTTAGACGTGGCTTTTCAGCCCTTCTACTTAGCTTTTTATTGGACATAGGACCTTTTCTTGGTCTTTGTCCTCTAAAAATCTGAGGTTATAGCCAAGCCAAGCGAATCAAGAGCATCCTCTGTTCTCATCTGCATGGATGATGGCGAAGCCCATACATGGCTTGCGACCGTTAATCTGAACGAGTCCCCCACAACCTCCTGAGAAGTTAGATCCTCCTTTTCTTGCTTTTCATTATAGTTTGTATTTTTCTAAAAGAGACAAAAATCACAACTCTTGTCTTTCATTATTGATGAGAATTGTAAATCGGCTATAAACGCCAAAATCGGCTATAAATGCCAAACAAAATCGCCTTTTACGGCAAACCAAGAAAATGTCTCTTTTCTTAAATATTTGTGCAATGGAAAACTTGAAAGAAGTTGATTTCCTTTTTACTTGTGAAGGTTGATCTCCAGATTACCACTTGCAATTCCAAGTAAAATAGAAAATCTGGCACACCCACACAAAGAAATGTTGATGCACGCTTCAGCCCCCCGGGCGCGAAAGGGCCGGACCCGACGGACTCCCACATCCGCCGACCCCGGTAGCATCCTCGGCATTGGAGCGCGTTCCATCAGTTATTTAAGTGGGTAGGATTAATTGGGCCACACGATAGATTAGATGCTTGGATCGGTGAGTTGGGTTAATGGGTAGATGACCTGACCCATAGTTTGACCCAATAACTTAAGCCCATAAGAGATCCCCTTTTTAACCAAATCCCTGTTTTAAAGAACTGCACGTTCTTATCTCCCCTCTTTCGTCTGCAACTTCTCCTGGTCTTCTTCCTCCTTCAGCTTCCCAAGCCATTCCAGCTTCAGGATCCAGCTATCAGAACCAAGATCAAAGGACACCATCATTCTTCACTCAACTTTCTCATCTCAGGTAACCTTCTCCCCAAATCATTAGGAATAGATCTATATTCTTGGGTTTTATCTTCTTTTTCTTCCAATGGTAGATCTGGTTGAGAGAACCATAGATCTGATCACCTGGGTATTTCTTTCCCATCTCTTATGTCAGATTGGTGTTGGGATTGTGATCGAGCGCCGTGGTAATCTCGGATTGGGTATTGGTTAGGATCTGTCGCATTCTTTTCCAACCTCGGTGAAAGGCAAGTACTTAATTATAATATGTGAATTTAATACCTGTGTTTTTCATTGATTCCATTGTTGTGCATGTAGAAACCCTTTGATGCCCATTTTCATGATGTTAATTATTTTTGCAATGAGATCGGAGATTTGGGGATGACCTAATTGATTCGATTTTCTAGTATTTATGTTACTGTTGCAATGGCTGTTGCTCGTGGATCTCAAAACCCATTTTCATCTTGTAGACTTGTGGTTAGGGATGGGAGACCACTATTTCAAGTGATTTTCATGAGCATGTAGAACCACATACACCAGAGAGGGGATCTGTAACAGGGATTGCACGCACGCAGTTGGGACTGTCCGTGCTTTGACTGTGGGACCAGGTGGGCCACTCGATGGTGATCCGATCCGTGGATCCGGTAGAGGACCCACGGGCGACCTTAGAGGCGGTGGACCCGTGACGAGTGGGTCCCATCTGGCCCATCATCCATTGGTTCTAAGAACCTGGGCGGAGTTGCAAGTTTAGAATTTTGTTTGGGCATCATGCAGTAGCGGGACCCACTGGGGGATCCGATCATAAATCTTACCCGATCCCATTGTCATGTATGGCTGGGCGACACTGTTAGTGGAGACTGATCTTGGCTCTTGATCAGCATGACCCACTATCGAGTGTCCCAGGTTGTTGGCGTCAAACATTATTACAGGATTTGTTTCTGTGAATAGTTAAGACCTGTAACTGATGGTATGGAAGGGATGGAACGATGATGTCATGGGATAAAAAGGAGGATGGTGTTGAACCCAATGACTGATGACTTGTATTGAGATGACCTGATGGTATGTTGATGACCTCATATGTATGGGGGATAAAGAATTAAAGATAGTTGACCTGGACCTTCTTTTAGGAAAAGGTGTTTCTCACGTGATGAGATAACTTTAAGTTGCCACCATGCCCTGTGAATTTCTAGGATTTATAAAAAAGAACCTTTAGCCATTAATAAACCCCTTAAATCCTTGTGTTGACCTGGGCAAGTTTGGAAAAGGGGAAAACACTTGGTGACAAACTTAGAGCTCTGTTGGGTTATAGTATTAAGCCCCTTTTTAAGTTTCTAAAATTATAAACTAAGGTCATTTATCATTATAAATTTATAAATTAAATATTAAATGTTATCTTTGATTTTAAATGTGTCAAAATTATAATTTTGGACTCTATTAATCGAATCATTAGACCGAGTAAATACCGTCCGGGCAAACGGTATCTTACTAACGTGGAGTTTAGTATTCCGTATAACTTCGGGAAAATTCTAGTGATTCGAGTTCAACCCATCTCTATTGGAAAACCCTTAATTGGGTCTATGCACCATTGATGGAGAAGGGATGCGTTGATCTTTTATCGATTAGAGATTCCTGTAGTTGATGGGTACGAGATCTTATGTTCGACCTTAGGATCGATTTGTATCTATGTCTTAACCTTCGCATGCATATATATGTTGGTTCATGATGTGTATTCCGTTAGATGCATACCCTATTGTGTTATGAACTATAAAGTGGCTTGGCCAATTTTGTATGACCATTCGATTATGATATGAAATGTGGAATGGCCAGCACTTTACTTTGACTTAGGATTCTTGTGTCGGAGCTTTATTATTCGGGTCTATTACGTTTATATGTTTATGTTTATGTTTATGTGGGTCATTTATGGACGACTGCAGATCGATATATGGACGGTTGATCACCGATGTGACTAGATCACTTATAATCCGCTATGAATGTGAACAGGTTATCCTGATATTTTTATTTGATCGGTTTATGACCACCGACGTTATGGACGGGCTTTCCCGATTTATTTAGGGCTGACCACCCGAAACGGGGACACTTGTCTTCGTGTGAATCATATTGCTCCATTTGCTTTATTTGGATTATTCTATACGTTCTTTTGTCATTGTCATTGTCATTACTTCGATATGATCACACTTGTCTATATTTTCTCGTTATCGTATTAAATTTCGAATTATGATTATGTTCTTGCTATTTACTTTGTAATAATTGGTGCATAGGTACCAAGCCCTACTTTACCCAGGAGACGGAGGAGGATCAAGAATTTCAAACATTTGAGCCAACTGGCGAACCCGAGTGGGATGCTGGAGATGGCTTTGGAGCCGTCTGAGCCAGCAAACGAGAGAACGTCATCTTAGAAATTCTCTTTGAATAAATTTTCTTTTAGTATTGAGACCCTTTTAGAAATTATTGAATTCATTCTGCAACTTTAATTATTAATGTTTATCTGATTTTTATGTTGGGTTTTATTTATGAATCTTCAATACCAATTGAATAAAGCTGCCGTTGCATTTAATGAAATTTATTTTGACTCACCACAGATTGAAATTTTTTTGTGGGTCCACTTTTGGAAGCTTGTGTTGTATTAAACACAGGAAATTTGAATTTGTTTTTAATTTTTCACGTTTTCCCAATTCTTATTTTGGGGGACGTGATAGTTTAGTAGTGTCTTCATCCCGAATCTTTTTAGGGGCCTCTTTGTGTCATACCCCGAAACCGGGACCCTGCAGTGATCCGATCTCGGGATGTGAAATTTTGGGATTAATTAAAACTTTTACTTTTCCCAAGATCCGCGTGAATGAGGATCACACATTTCCACACAATCTGAATATTTCGCGAAAGCTTGCATGGCGTTGCGACTCGGAGCCCGTGGCCATCGGATTCCGCGTCGCACTCAACCAGTAAAATAAAGTCATCAATTAAACAGACTGATATAAATCAAGAACCATAAACATTGAGCTGACAGTAACAGGACAGTATATTTCCCATATATATTCAGGTTACAAATTTACAAATGCATTTTCATTAATAATCCCAAAGAAAAAGGCTAATAAAAGCCATGCAAATAAAAATCCAACTAAACAAAACACTACCCATAATGGTTACGAACTCCGATGCCAAACTTGATATCTATATGACATCAATAGGCAACCTCTCATGTCCAACCGACGGCTCAACCGCCTCCTCACTCAAGCCACCTAGAAAGATAAAGAAAATGAGACCTGGCACCAAACAAGAAGGATCAGACACGACGGTCTGGCAAGTGAATAATACAGATGATATACAAGTTTTAATCCAACCATATTTAAAATCATAAAATGTATTGAAAGTAAACTGTATGCACAAAACGATTTAATGAAATAAATGCTGCATATACAGGAGTTTAATAAATAAACTTTTCAAACTGATAAACAAATTTTCGAAACAATGGCAACCCACATATAGCTATATTCTCCTATTACCGAAGTAACAAGAGCACTCAAACAAAAACCGTAGCCACATTCGTGGGACCGGAAAACAGAACCGTTGCCACTTCCGTGGGACCGGAGATGATCAGAACTGTAGCCATACAAATGGGACCGGCAAATCCAAAGCAGAACTGTTGCCATGGCCGGCGCAAACAAAATCCAAACTGCAGTTGGTAAACGATTTTAAGATCCCAAGCCGGGTGATTAGCCCGACAAGGCGACCTAAGCTTAGTGGTGCCATTTCATAGGTTATATGCAAGTAACAAACAAATTCTCCTTTTTAGCTCATGGGCTCACACTACATAGCTCTGGCCCCATCTTACCTCAAGGTTTTGGTTTCGAAATAATAACATTTTTCTCTTCAAAACCAAATCTGAGTTAATACCATTCAAATCATAATAATACATTTCAAAATCGATAAGAAAACTACTCTGAACAAATGCAAACAGACAGAATCGAACAAATCAAAGGAGTAGTCTTACCGATAATTTCAAAATGATATAATCAAATTGTCCAAGTACATTTCTATTGATGAAAAAGGACTACTCTTAACCAAATACAAACAAATAAATACGGACAAGTCAGACGAGTAGCCTTACCGATATTTTTCAAACGTGGCGAACCACCCAATCTATTTCAAAGCGAATTATAAGAAAACATGAAAATTCTTTTACCCTAGAATGAGGTACTTGGTTGTGTGTGAATAGCTTACCCAGGGTTGTCTCGGTGTGCACTCAAAGCTCAAATGTCGTGTTATCATGATATTTTGATGCATCTGAAGTTGTTCGGCATTTGAGATCTCTAAGTTCACCGCGAGACTCTAATAAACTCAAGCCATTCCCCAGATAATTTGAAAATATAAGTTTCTTCCACATTTTGAACCTCCACTCCATTCTAAAACAACATCTCCAGCACTACACTAAGTTACTATTAACCTCAAACCAAACTCCATCCAACACACAACAATGTACCTTATTTCGTAAACAAATTGAATGAAAAAGAACCATATATTAACATGAGCAAACACAAAAATTAGAAATCAGATTTCCAGCCTTGTAAAACAAACCCATGACCAAAATTTTCCATGTTATCATGGACCCAGAACCCTGCAGAAATTTGGATATGACTGAACACAAAAACCTGTGAAAATCTAAACATGAATTGAACAGAAATTTGAACATCAATTGGACCCAAAAACATCAGAAATTTGTATACAGTTTGAACACAAAAGGTGCAGAAATCTGCACACAGATTGAACACAAAAGGTGCAGAACTCTGTACACAGATCGAACACAAAACTGCAGAAATCTGAACAAGATTTGAACATAAAAACCTGCACAAATCTGAACTGAATTGGACACAAAGAAACTGCAGAAATCTGAACACAATTCCACACAAAATCCTGCAGAAATTTGTACAAATCTGTACATGATTTGAACATAAAAACCTGCACAAATCTGAACCTTATATAGACATAAAAATCTGCAGAAATCTGCACATTATATGGACATAAAAACCTGTAGAAAAGTGATTATAACACAGCCATTAACATTCTGAAACACACCTGATATAATCAATTGAAATCAGTAAAAAAAAATGCAACTTTCAAGTCATAACTTTTGAGAAAATAAAGTGCAGATTTGCATGCATTCCAATATCAGTTTATTCACTTGCCTCTATAGAGATTGGGTCTCAAAATCACTCCAAAACGACTCCTACAATCAGCTGCAGGCCTATCAAAAAACCATGGAAGAACCCATTTCAAAAACTCAATATTTTTAGAAAAGAATGAGCTCTCAAAGAACTCCTTTGCATGCTTGAAGAAAAGAGTGGTAATGATCCATTAAATCTAAGTGGTAATGATCCATTAAATCTAGAAATCCAGAGAAGAAACCATTGCTAACCTCAAGGAGCTCTAAGGAACGAGAAAAGCTTGGAGAAGAGATGAAACCCGGCTGAAATCTCACAAAAGTTGTATCTTTGGAAAGCTTGGAAGATGGGGAAGAGATTGGCGAAATTTGTTTTCCAATTGGAGTGGGTTTGCTATACATGCAATGAAGAGACTCTCTCTGGTTCTCAGCTGCTACAGAACGATGGAATGAAGAAGATGAAGACCCATTTGAAAAAAAATGGGTATTAGTGGCCCCCATTTGATCTAAAACCTGTGGCTTTAAAACTCATGTTTATGGATCCCGAATGAAGTCGACGAAGAAGACAAAATTGATCAACGGAATATTTACTTTCCAAAAAGTATATTTTCCCCAATTTTTGGAATTTTCGAAATTTATGGACAGATTTAGTGAAAATTGTCATTTTTGCCCCTTTTCTCGAAAAACGTAATTTCTGAGCTTCAAATCAAAATGGATAAAACATGAAAGATGTTTATAATAATAAAATGAGTCAAAAGGAATAAAATTTGAAAATTTTAAACATCGAGAATAAATTCTCACAAAAATACATTTTATTAAAATCGGGTCAAACCGAAGTCAACGGTCTCTAAAATCTCCAAAGTTGGGAAAATCTATTCAAACTCTCAAACAAGGTCAAACTAATTCTAAACTCACCCAAAAATTCAAAACCACGATTAAAACAACACTAAACCCGAAAATTTGGGGGTCGGGGTCTTACACTTTGCTTTCCCTTCTTTTTTTTTTTTTTTTTTTTTTGTTTTTTGTTTTTTGCTTCCCATTGCCTATAATCCAGCAACTTTTGTTTGCTTATGCAGATCAATCACTTTGGGGATCACAAGCTAAAGCCGAGGGCGGTTCCATAGCAGTTTCTGAGATGCCGGTGTCCTCTGAGCCTTTTGCTACGGTTCATAAAGTGGGAACTGTAATTGATGATACAACGCGAGCCCTTGTTCTCCAAGCTTGAGTTCTGCATTCCAGGGCTGCCAATTACTTGGAGGAGCACGATGATCTTGAAGCAGAGAGAGATATGGATATATCCACTACACCACGTAATTTCTTTCCTCTTTTATCTCTTTAGCTCATTCTTTCTAAGGTCATTCTTATACCAAAGCTCCCCTCCTCTCTTTTTTTTTGTAGTTGGTGAAGGCTACTCTTCTGTAATCCCCATAGCAATAGAAGAAAAATACTGCCGGTCCCCCTACTGTCACTCAGACACCCGGCGACGCATCTTTCGAGCTTGTTCCATCCCTGGCTTTATTGAAGGAACAAAAGGAAACTGTGAAGATGCTGCTACATGGAATAACTCAGACCCTTACAAGTGGCAATCTGTTACAGTTGGCCTATTGTCGACGCGCCACGAATCATGTTTTCAGCAGGGATTGGGCACCACTGGACATAACGCCTTTGAGGGCAATCTTCAATGAGCTTTTTGCTTATCTGGAGAGCCTAAAGGACCTTCACAACTTGGGCCCTGCTGCATTGTTCCAGCAAGAGGTGGGACAACCACTAATTAACCTTCAAGTGCAAGTTGAAACTAAACGTCAAGAGCTGGATATACCCATTATACCCATAATTGCTCAGGGTATGACCCTCAATGCTTTGTCAACACTGAGAGGGAGCATTGAAAGAACCTGTTTGATGCTCGCCGACTTGGAGTAGTGGTATATGGTTTAGTAACAGACGTTTGAGGAGCAGTCCTCAAGGATACAGGCTTGTTAGTACGACCTCACAATTACCCAGTACGAACTAAAGGATTTTGAGGCCATGCTGAACGAGTGAATGATTCCAGATTGGCAGCAGCAGGAAGAGGTGCTTCAGGTACAGAGATATGTTGTAACCAAGAAGCAGATGTTGAAGAGGCATATTGAAGACTTTAATATTAAGTATCGGGCTTTCCATGACACTTAAGTTGTCTTTCTCTTCTTTCCCTTTTGCTTACCAACATAATGGATTGTAACGAACTATTAATGATGACGTATTTTGTATATTCACCTTCAACAGTTTTCCCTCTTTTTTTTTTTATTATTATTTTTTTTCTTTTGCACTTCATGAGAAGAACGTTTTTAGTTTTTAGATTCAGCGATTTCACTAATCTTTGTTCAAAAGAGTAGTAAAATGAAAGGAGGTGTAGACACCTCATTTTGGCACCCATGGACAATTTTAATATTCATATTATTGATGCCCATATTTTGCCCCATTTGGACAATTTTGAATAAATAAATTAAAATCTTTATTATCATGCACATCTAGAAATGTTGCATCATTATAGGCCTTTTTTTATGGATCTCACTAGCTCTCATGTTTTGAGTTGGATCTCGCTTCCATGACAATCTACTTTTAGTAAGCTTCCAGATGATATATAGATTTAAAAAAAAAAAAAAAAAAAAAAAAAACCTAACGGGCGGATCAAAAGTTATGAATTAAAAGAAAATTTTAAACATATGTGGGCTCCCCAAAAATTCAAATCTTTTCTAGGTTTTCAAATGGACCAGACGCATATATCATAGAGACCTACTCATTGAGAGATTTCCACTGATACTGAGATTCTAAAAATCTAATGGTCATATCCCAAGTTATGTTTTTTCTTAAAAATTAATCAAGCCTGGGTCCCTTAAAAAAAATCAGGTCTTTTCTTGACCTTCAAATTACTCAAACCCACACACCAATATGATCTACTCATCAAGAAATGTACAACAGTACTTAGATCTCAAAAATCCGACTAGTGGATCTAAAATACCAAGAGCGGGTCCCGTGCTCTCCAAGGTGCCCCCTAAAAAGTCACCAATCATCTCTAGACCTCTGATCACCCTGGAAGTTGGCTTGTTGCGTTCTACTCGTCAAGAGCTTTCCATCAATATGTAGAACTCCGAGATCGGACGAGCGGATTGAAAAATCATGGTAGCGAGCCCCACACTCCAAAAGCGCCTGCATGAAAAATCACCTACCGTTTCTAGACCTCTGATTGAAAGAACTTGCGATTCAGATCTGATACATCCCATGCAAGGGACGTCCATGGCTTAATGAAACATGACAGATTTTTTTCAAATCTGATTTCAGCAATGTGTAGCAGAAATACAGTCATGAAAATCGCATGTAAAACTCCACCGAATCATGATCAACATGTGTATAATTAAAGGAGATTGTAGAAGACTAATACCTTGATGATATTGAAGCTTCAAATCTCTGGAAAAATAGATGCAAAGGGCTGAACTCAGACTAGCAATTCTGCAACAGGTTGCTGGAATTTTCTGTAGCAGTGTTGCCTTTGATCTTCTTCTCTATTTCACTTCCAAATCTGATTGGCTAAGATTGTGGGATCTTAATCTAGTTTTGTAGAAGGGTTTTCTAAATAATATGTGATGGAAATCTCCTCAAGAAAAAAGAGAGAAGGGGCTAGACGTGTGGGGCTTTCTCCTTGTTAATCACGCCCAAAGGAGTACTTCCTCCTTTTATGTAAATCACAAAGAATCCTTTTTCCAATAAGTTTCACCTACTAATTTTCTTAGAAATCCTAAAAGGAAACCTCAATCCTAAGATTAATTTCCTCTTAGATACATTCCTAATTAGAAAAGGAAACTAAATTATAGGAATACTTATCCAAGGAGGAGTTTAACCTTCCAAGTAGAGAGACCTACTCAAAGTTGGAGACCCCACACTTAGAAATTCCTATGTTGGACGTCCCACACCTTTGTAACCACACCATGGCCCACATTTTAATAATTTGTCTAGAATTAAATTCATGCATGCCATCAAAGGCCTATTTGAATTTAAACTCAAAATTATTTTTCCATAAAAATAATTCAACCACATTTCAACTAAACAAATTAGTAAACCATGCCAATATAGGAAAGTGACTAGAGAAGGGACCAAAAGACATATTTGCCCTTGGCTCCCAAAATGACCAAAATATCCTTGCTAAACTCATAGCAACATTAAGCCCATTTTAACCTTAACTCATTCCACTAGAGAATTAAGGTTGCACTCCAGGGACAAATATTTAATAATAAGCTCGTCAGGAAATGACTGTTGTCTTTGACCTACTAAGTGAAATGACCTAAGTGCCCCTCTATGTAACATCCATAATCAAGTCAGGTTATCTGATGTACTATCAACCTTCTCGATTACATCTCAACCTTAGAACTTCATATCCTAGACTTGATCATCATGCAGATATCATTCTCTTGGTCCAGGGAGCGACCCACAAGTTTAATATCCATATGGAACATCCATATACTAAGATCTTAGATTTTGATGATCAATCGGATAATTCTAAGAGGACGATCAATCCATCACTAGATGGCATAGATTCTATATTACATTTGCACGTCCTAATTGATCAAGCCCAAGTACCTAAAACACAGAGCTGTTGACCCATGTGAAGGATCTCACCCATAGTGAATTAAAGCACAAGAACTTGACTTCGTCAGTTCATCCACAAATGTTCAAGATTAAGAGCACTGGTCACTCAGTAGCACGATGTGACTTGATCTCTCTCAGTGATAGTACTATTTTATAGATCACACCTACAATTGTCCTGTTCAATGCATGACATATGCACTAATGAGATAGATCCGGAAAAGACCTCCCATGACTTAGGTAAGTCACCTTGAATTCAGGAGAGTATCTCACTATAACTTATACCAAGATGAAGTGCCCAACTCCATCTCTTAGTTATGAACAAATTTGTTGTTTCCGATGTCAATGAATTAGACCTATCTGTGTGTAGCCGCTACACACCTAATTTATTTACTAGAAACAATGGGCCTTATACAACCATACATATATACATGTTTTAAAGAGAAAATAGACATTCCATTAATAGACCAATAAATATCCAGTAACAAAAGATGAAAGTGAAGTTAGTGGGCTTTAGGGCATACACCAATCCCAACAAACTCCCACTTGCACTAAAGATCACTACTACCTAACCTAACACCCATAGATTCAACATGAGAAGAAAACACTTTCTCTGTAAGAGTCTTAGTGAAAGGATCAGCTAAGTTATCTGCTGAGGCAATCTGCTCCACCACTATTTCCCTTTCCTGGATGAACTCCCGGATCAAGTGGTACTTTCTCTTAATGTGCTTGCCTTTCTTGTGATTCCTGGGCTCTTTGCACTGTGCTACAGCACCAGTGTTATCGCAGTACATGACAATCGGCTTTTGAACTGCAGGAACAACTTCCAATTCCAATAGGAATTTTCTGAGCCATACAGCTTCTTTCGCAGCTTCCGATGCCGCCACGTACTCTGCTTCCATGGTAGAATCAGCAATGCAAGATTGCTTGATACTTCTCCATGATATAGCCCCACCTGACAGAGTAAAGACGTATCCTGAAGTAGACTTACTGGCATCTCTATCAGATTGGAAATCAGAATCTGTATATCCCAAAGGTGTTAAATCATCTGCCTGATAGGTTAGCATATAATCTTTTGTTCTCCGTAGATACTTGAATATATGTTTAACAGCTGTCCAATGCATAGGTCCAGGGTTTGACTGATATCTGCTAACCATGCCAATGGCAAAACAAATATCGGGTCTAGTACATAACATTGCATACATGAGGCTTCCAACAACGGATGCATATGGAACCCTCTTCATCCTCTCTATCTCTTCAGGTGTCTTAGGACTTTGATCTCGAGATAGTGGTACTCCATGTCTTGAAGGTAGCAAGCCCTTCTTGGAGTCATGCATGTTAAACTTGACCAGTATCTTCTCAATATACGAAGATTGGGATAAGGCTAACATCTTATTCTTGCGATCACACAAAAGCTTGATCCCTAAGATATAGCTGGCATCACCCAAATCCTTCATCTGAAATTGAGAGGATAACCAAACCTTTGTGGATGACAATATGCCTACATCATTTCCAATGAGCAATATGTCATCTACATACAGAACCAAAAATGCAACTGCTTTTCCACTTCCTTTCTTATACACACATGGTTCATCAATGTTTTGATCAAAGCCAAAAGATTTGACTGCCTGATCAAACTTGATGTTCCATGCTCTAGATGCTTGCTTAAGTCCATAAATGGACTTCTTAAGTTTACAAACCATGTTATCTTGGCCACTAGCAATAAAACCCTCTGGTTGCATCATATAGATGCATTCGTCAAGACTTCCATTAAGAAAAGCTGTCTTGACATCCATCTACCATATCTCGTAGTCATAATGACATGCGATGGCCAAGAGAATCCTTATGGACTTAAGCATAGCCACTGGTGAAAAGGTTTCCTCATAATCGATACCCTCTTTCTGAGTTTATCCTTTCGCCACCAGTCTTGTTTTGAAGGTTTCCACCTTCCCATCCACTCCTCTCTTTCTCTTGTAAATCCATTTGCACCCTATGGGTTTAACCCCTTCAGGTGCATTCACAAGTTCCCAGACTTGATTGGAATACAAAGAATCCAATTCAGATTTCATCGCTTGTTGCCACATGTCAGCATCTATATCCGTCACTGCTTCATCGTAACTAGCAGGATCCTCAACCAGATCTTCAGAATCTGTGTTACCAGAGATTCCTAGATATCTTTCTGGCTGTCTAGAAATTCTCCCACTACGACGAGGCTCTGGAGTGTTAGAAGGAATATCCTGTTCTTCTACCATCTCAGGATCTGGTACAGATGTTATAGGAGATCCTGGAAGAATCTCCTCAAGGGTTTCTTTACAACTAAGCTCTTGGTGCATCATACAATCATCCTCCAAGTACCTAGCATGAGTGCTGATAAGCACCTTTTGCTCCTTTGGATGATAAAAAATGCCTCCTCTTGTTCCCTTAGGATACCTAATGAAGTAACACATTTCAGATCTGAGTTCTAGCTTAGTAGCTTTATCATTCAGTACATAGGCTAGACAACTCCAAATGTGGACGTGTTTCAAACTAGGTTTTCGACCTGTCCACATTTCTTGCGGTGTCCTAGGTACTGATTTAGAAGGTACCAGATTTAAAATGTATACTGCTGCTTCAAGGGCATAACCCCAAAAAGATATAGGTAGGGTTGCATGACTCATCATGGACCTTACCATATCAAGAAGTGTACTGTTTCTTCTCTCTGCTACACCATTTTGCTGGGGTGTGCCCGGTGCAGACAACTGAGACACAATCCCTTGTTGTGTGAGGTACTCCTTGAACTCACCCAGGAGGTATTCGCCACCTCGATCAGATCGACGGGCTTTGATATGTTTCCCTAGTTGTAACTCCGCCTCAGCCTTGAATTGTTTGAACTTATCAAACGCCTCAGACTTGCGTCGCATCAAGTATACATATCCATACCTAGAGTAATCATCTGTGAAGGTGATGTAATACTCATAACCTCCTCGAGCCAGTTTGTTCATAGGACCACATACATCAGTGTGAACCAATTCTAACAACTCTTTTGACCTTAGTCCTTTTCCAGAGAATGACCTTTTGGTCATCTTTCCCTTGAGACAAGATTCGCACTGAGGAAAAGGTTCGAAATCTAATGAGCTTAATGGCCCATCTTCTACCAGCCTCTGAATCCGTTTTAGGTTAATGTGACCCAAACGTAAGTGCCAAAGATAAGTTTCATTGATTGAAGATACCTTCCTTTTAAGGGAAGTTGAGCTTTCTTGTTGTACATTATGCAGTGTGGGAGCAATGGGATATATATAAAATAAGTTATCATGCATTCTACCGGAACATATAATATTTCCATCTCTACTGATATCAACACCAGAATGGAAAGAAACTGAATAATTAAATTCAATAAGTCTGGAAACTGAAATTAAATTCTTCCTCATGTCCGGAACATAGAAAACATTATTTAAAACTAATATCCTATCACATGAAAACTGTAAAGAAACAACTCCTACTGCATCTGCCCAAACTTTAGCTCCAGTTCCAACTCTAAAGGCTAACTCTCCTTTCTCAAGTTTCCGCATTATCTGAAACCCCTGCAATGAATTGCAGATATGATTAGTGGCTCCAGAGTCTACTATCCATGAATCAGTAGAATCAACCACTAGACAAGTTTCAATGTAGTAAGAAAAAGATGTACCTTTCTTAGCTGAGGCTAGGAGCTTAGGACAATTTTTCTTCCAATGACCTTTGAGGCCACACTTGAAGCATTTCCCTTTGGGCTTTTCATCTGTATCTTTTTCCTTCTTATTACCAGTATTGCCCTTTTTCTGTCCTTTTCCCTTATTCTGCTTCTTCTTGAACTTCTTCCCTTTCGGGTTTAGTTTAGAGGAAGATTGGAAAAAGTGAGCTTGGGCTTTGGGCTTCATGATAGCCTCTGCCGCCTGGAGTTCTTTCATTAACTCAGATAGAGTCATGTTCATCTTGCTCATATTGAAATGGAGCTTGAACTGATTGAAAGATTCCGGCAGAGTTTCGAGAATCATGTCAGTTTGACTTTCTGCATCAATCTCAGCCCCTAGAATCTCAGCAATATTGAAACAATCCATCATCTTGAACATATGCTCTCTGACAGGTGTTCCTTCAGCCATCCTAGTATTCATGATTGTCCTGATGGCAGTTTGCCTAGCTGGTCTGCTTTTGTCTGTAAACATCTCAGACAAGGACATCATGATATCATAAGCTGTGTCCATTTGCTCGTGTTGTGTTTGCAACACGTTGGACATGGAAGCAAGCATGTAACATTTAGCCATGTTATTCGCTTTCTTCCATTTCCTCTCAGCTTCTAACTGGTCTTCAGTAGAATCAGCATCAATATCAGGGCAATTTTCTGTCAAGACATACTTGTACTCCTCGGCAGTGAGTACTATGTCAAGATTTCTCTTCCAGTCTACGTAATTAGGGCCAGTCAGTTTGTTCTCACGAAGAATACTCATCAATGGGCTAAACGAGTCTTTACCCATCTTTCTCTGGATATGAAACGGTTTATATTTAGACAGGCAGTATATATGAAACATGCATATGGTGCTTATTATAAAAGGAAAAACAAGCACAAAGCCTTTTTACATTATATTAACTCTAAATATAATGTATCAGTGTTTCAACCTATTCATAGACCCTCCATCGAAAGGATGGCCGAGCCTACAGTCACGTTGAATTAAACTCTGTTTTATTTGGATTATCACTAGCTAGATGCACATATTCAATGACAGTCCAATCACTGATTGTTTTTGGCCTCATATGACTAATAACCTTAACTCGTAAGGAGGGGTTATTATCATCTTATGTCAAATGTATTACCATCTCTTATGAATTTTCCCAGAATGACTTAAGTCCTCCGAAGGGAAGTGACTTTAATCCATTCTAGAAGTGAGCTTTAGTAAAGAGTTCCACCGAAAGGATGGCCACTCCCACCAACACTTCATTGACATTCTATAGAAGTGATCTTTAGTAAAGAACTCTACCGAAAGGATGGCCGCTCCCACTAACACCTCATTACGAATATTCACATTAGTTCACCTATTAGCCCATCAAAGTGATATTTAGTAAAGAACTCCACCGAAGGGTGGTCACTCCCACTAACACCTCAATGAGATAACATGAACCGAAAATGGAAGGCCGTGGGGTTTTTCCAAGAACTCCTCTCCCATTTGATTATTTATCACTAGGGTTTTAGAAAACATACTTTTGATCTTTACATTGTTTACTCAAAAGTTCTTTTTGAAAGTTCCGGATCCTTACCCTAGAGGGGGGGGGGGGGGGGGGGTGAATAGGGTGAGCTACAAATTGATTTCCAATTTTAATTTTCTTCAAATTAAACTCCAACTAGTGATGATTACAAGAAAAGGTGCGGAAGATAAACAAATCAATCACCACAAGTCATTCACCATTGCTCAAAGATTTATAGTGGTTCGGCCTCAATGCCTACATCCACTACCGGCTTGTGATCACACACCCCACCGGATTTCCACTATTTATGCTTTTACAAAAGGCTAAGCAATAACCTTAAACACTATGCTTTTCTAGGCTAAGCAATAACCTTACAATGTGCTTTTATAGGCTAAGCAATAACCTTTACACAATGCTTTTCTTAGGCTAAGCAATAACCTTTACAATAAAAGATTTTCTCTCAAGAAGGTGTCTTCACAAAACACTCTAAGAGATACAATTTAAGCTCAATTGAAATGCCTCTAGAATAGGCAAATTTGAAAGTGAAAATCAAACTCACACACACACTATGAATGCAAAGATGTATGCTTATGAAGTGAGTGTGTGGAAACTTCAATCACTATTAAAAGTTTAAGATCAATTAATGTATGCTAAGAAGCCTTCAAGGTTTTAATGCATACAAAGATTTGATTGAAGTAATATGCAAATCACATGTACCAAATACAAACTTGTTGAAGATATGAAATCAAAACCTCACAAGTTGTATGAATTTAATTATGTCTAAACATGTGATGCATATTCAATGTTGTTTTCAAAAACAAACTAATTTAACTAAAGTTCAAATGAATGAAAACAACAAAGATGATTCAAACAAGTTAATGAAACATGTTTATAAAACAAATCAAAGGTTTTGACAAAACATGTTTTATAAAGTATTAAAACAAACTTGTTTAGAAATCAAGGTGAAGAATCCAATGATTTAAATCAAAGGTTAAAGAAAGGAATGGATTCAACACATCATAGTTAATATGCTAAAAATCATTTACCAATAATTTAGACAAAGCATAAAACATATGATTAGGAAAAGTCAAAGCTTACTTGGTGATTGAACTTCTTTAATCCAAGTTTAGCTTTACTTAATGATCCTTTGGCCTCTTTAATTCATTTCCTTTGATTTGCCTTAGTATGCCTCAGAAATGGCTTCAAGAGTCATCAAATTTGGCCTTGGAATGAACTTCCTTTTATAGGAAAAATGGGCCAACGGCTATATGTCGGTTAGCCGACATCCAGGGGTCGGTTAACCGACACTCCCAACGGTCACATGCTAACGGTCATAATTTCGAAATTTTGCTGACCAAAAAGCATGGTTCGGTTAACCGACATGTTCGGTTAACCGAGGCCCGACCGACAAGCTAGCCGACAATGAAAACAGGGTCAGAAAACACTTCTCTGGAATTCTAACCGAGAGAGCTTCGGTCAGGATCAAAAGCAACTTCGGTTAACCGAGCCTTGACCGACATGCTGACCGACGTGTAAAATATATGATAATGCAGCTCTCTGGAAATCTGACCGACAAGGTGTTCGGTTAGTCCATTTTCTATGGTCGGTTAACCGACACATAACCGACACACTGACCGACATAAGAGACACCCTTCAGAAATGCTAACCGAGTGAGTTCGGTTAGGCTTCGGTTCAAGGTCGGTTAGCCGACACCTGACCGACAGGCAGACCGACAGTACTGTCAGACTGTTTTCTGAAGATCTGAGTTTTACAAGTAAAGATCTAACTTTTGAAAGCTTTTGAAACACAGAGTGTAAAGGTGTTTGAGACAAGGTTTAATCAAGATAAAAACTTTTCAAAATAAGACTAAAATCAGCCAAAAGGTTTGAAACATAGTTTTAGCAAGTTGATTTAAATCCTGAGATTTTCAAGATAAACCTGTGAGAAATGAAATGAGATGATCATGATGCAAATGTTGGACATCAAATTGCAAACACAACTTAGGGTCTAACACTTTTAAATCTAGCAAACTTAGTTAATTAAATTTATGACTTAATGATTTAAGTCATCTTAAAAATAAATAACCTTTGCTTTAAAATATTTGAGAAAATCCCTTTAAAGAGTCAAAAAAACCTAACTTGGGATATAGAAACCCTTAGGTAGCATCTAATTAGATTTTAGTTTAGCTTCTAATGCAAACCAAGGGTACTAGGATAAACTATACCCTTACTATTTTTAAAACTTAGACAAAAAGAAGGTGCTGGTCTAAGTTCCATTTAAAAACAATTAGCCAAGCTAAAAACAATCTAATATAGAAAGATGCCAATTTTAGAACCTAATGGTGGCCATGTATCTAGGTGACAATTATAGCAATTATATATAACATGCAACCAAGCATTCCATATATAAAAGAATGCAATCCTTGATGATTCCCTGCTCTTCGGACTTCAAATCCTTATCGAATTAGAACATCAAAAATAGATCTCATCTTGCACCAAGAAGCATTGTCTCCTCCACCACTAAGGAATCCGGTTACTTGCAACCTTTCTTGCTAGAAGCTTCCTTCTTCTTGCTTGTTAAATATATACAAGCAAACCCAAGAAAAACAAAACCACAAATTACATTGGAGATACCTATGCTTTTCAAAAAAGCTTACATCAAGACTAGTTGGAATAAAAGTAAAGAAATTATACAACTTCTTATGATTGCTAAACGCGCAATCGTACACTTTCCAACTAATAAAAACACATCCATATCCAGATAACAAACATGCGAATCATCAAGGATGCAAATATGGCTGCAAACAAAGACGTCAGTGCATAATTTACAAACCTATTCAGATCTGGAAAAATAAATTCCAGCAAACTGAATAATTCCTGCACACAAGATTACAGCACTATACTAATCTAAAAATAAATTCCAGCAGAGCGCCACCATACCCTTAACCAATCTAGGATTAATTAATCACCACATGGGATCATGATTACACATGGAGTGGCTCTGATACCACTGAAAGAACTTGCGATTCAGATCTGATACATCCCATGCAACCGTCCATGGCTTAATGAAACATAACAGATTTTTTTCAAATCTGATTTCAGCAATGCAGCAGAAATACAGCCATGAAAATCGCATGTAAAACTCCACCGAATCATGATCAACATGTGTATAATTAAAGGAGATTGTAGAAGACTAATACCTTGATGATATTGAAGCTTCAAATCTCTGGAAAAATAGATGCAAAGGGCTGAACTCAGACTAGCAATTCTGCAACAGGTTGCTGGAATTTTCTGCAGTAGTGTTGCCTTTGATCTTCTTCTCTATTTTACTTCCAAATCTGATTGGCTAAGATTGTGGGATCTTAATCTAGTTTTGTAGAAGGGTTTTCTGAATAATATGTGATGGAAATCTCCTTAAGAAAAAAGAGAAGGGGCTGGACGTGTGGGGCTTCCTCCTTGTTAATCACGCCCAAAGGAGTACTTCCTCCTTTTATGTAAATCACAAAGAATCCTTTTTCCAATAAGTTTCACCTACTAATTCTCTTAGAAATCCTAAAAGGAAACCTCAATCCTAAGATTAATTTCCTCTTAGATACATTCCTAATTAGAAAAGGAAACTAAATTATAGGAATACTTATCCAAGGAGGAGTCTAACCTTCCAAGTAGAGAGACCTACTCAAAGTTGGAGACCCCACACTTAGAAATTCCTATGTTGGACGTCCCACACCTTTGTAACCACACCATGGCCCACATTTTAATAATTTGTCTAAAATTAAATTCATGCATGCCATCAAAGGCCTATTTGAATTTAAACTCAAAATTATTTTTCCATAAAAATAATTCAACCACATTTCAACTAAACAAATTAGTAAACCATGCCAATATAGGAAAGTGACTAGAGAAAGGACCAAAAGACATATTTGCCCTTGGCTCCCAAAATGACCAAAATGTCCTTGCTAAACTCATAGCAACATTAAGCCCATTTTAACCTTAACTCATTCCACTAGAGAATTAAGGTTGCACTCCAGGGACAAATATTTAATAATAAGCTCGTCAGGAAATGACTGTTGTCTTTGACCTACTAAGTGAAATGACCTAAGTGCCCCTCTATGTAACATCTATAATCAAGTCAGGTTATCCGATGTACTATCAACCTTCTCGATTACATCTCAACCTTAGAACTTCATATCCTAGACTTGATCATCATGCAGATATCATTCTCTTGGTCCAGGGAGCGACCCACAAGTTTAATATCCATATGGAACATCCATATACTAAGATCTTAGATTTTGATGATCAATCGGATAATTCTAAGAGGACGATCAATCCATCACTAGATGGCATAGATTCTATATTACATTTGCACGTCCTAATTGATCAAGCCCAAGTACCTAAAACACAGAGCTGTTGACCCATGTGAAGGATCTCACCCATAGTGAATTAAAGCACAAGAACTTGACTTCGTCAGTTCATCCACAAATGTTCAAGATTAAGAGCACTGGTCACTCAGTAGCACGATGTGACTTGATCTCTCTCAGTGATAGTACTATTTTATAGATCACACCTACAATTGTCCTGTTCAATGCATGACATATGCACTAATGAGATAGATCCGGAAAAGACCTCCCATGACTTAGGTAAGTCACCCTGAATTCAGGAGAGTATCTCACTATAACTTATACCAAGATGAAGTGCCCAACTCCATCTCTCAGTTATGAACAAATTTGTTGTTTCCGGTGTCAATGAATTAGACCTATCTGTGTGTAGCCGCTACACACCTAATTTATTTACTAGAAACAATGGGCCTTATACAACCATACATATATACATGTTTTAAAGAGAAAATAGACATTCCATTAATAGACCAATAAATATCCAGTAACAGAAGATGAAAGTGAAGTTAGTGGCCTTTAGGGCATACACCAATCCCAACACTGATCACCCCCAAAAATCAGTTCATCGTAACCTACTTGCCGAGAGCTTTCTGACGATGTGTAGAACGTCGAAATCCGGAGAGCGGATCAAAATCCACGAAGCCCGGACCCCGGCAATGATAAACCGATCCAATCTATCAAAATGGGCCCAAACCCATCTAATATGAACCCAATCCACCCAAACCAAACCCCTCAAGATTGGACCTGACCCAACTCAACCCAACCTAAAACTGACCTGACCCACCTAAACTCAAACTCCAATCCAAATCCAAAACCCAACTGGACCGAACCCAAGCCCTCAACCCGACCTGGCCCGCCTGGCCCATCACCTGGGTAGGAGAGGAGAGTCCGCGAGATCTGGGAACGAGAGTCCCAGATCCGGGAAACTCTTCCCTCCCCCATAAAACTCGTCTCCCTCGTCCCAATCTCCTTTTATGCAAAGAACCTCATCTCTTAGTCATCCCTGCGCAGACCTCCTCTAATCTTCATATCCATCTCACCATCCATCAACGCGCGCAGACCATCTCCCTCACCCACCATCTCTACCAGACGATCCCCTATGTGTGGGGGCATTCCTCGAACACCAAGAGTGGGCCCACTCCGCCAGTAATGAAGGAGAATCACGTGCCACTTCGGAACCGAACTTGTTAATAGTCTCGGTCTCGATTATAGCACCAAAAAACCGTTCACAGTTTGGCAGAAAGCTCGTCCTTGCCACGCAGCTCGGTAGACTTGCTTGCGGTGCTCGTACAGTCCCTCAGCTCGGTCCTACCTTAATTCGGATGTATCTAACCTCGGACGTCCTCACCTCGGTCTCGGCCACCTATTTCGAACAAAGGGCATCGCCCATCATCCCCAATAGAGACGTGGCGTAGCGACCGAGAGACGTGGCGGAATGGTTTATGAGGCAGCGAATACTAAGGGGAACGGGCGACGTTACGACTCTAATTGAGGGATCGACATTGACTGAGCAGTTACCCAAATTAAAGGAGCGGGATCGACTGAAACGGTTGCCCTGATTAAGGGAATCGCATCAATCGCGCTCTGATGCTGATCCACAATATTGAATCCTCACAACGGTATAAAATAGAGGACTTAGTCTCCTCCAAAGGTACGCATACAGAGCCATTATTCTGTCTCTCTAAAATCCCTACCCTACTGTCACGTTCTTACACTGACTTAGGCATCGGAGAGCCTTGCGCTGCCCACAGCCAGGGTCTTTGACTGCTATTTTCTTCTTCCTCCTTTCAAGTTCTATCCAAGGCATCACATCTTCTCTTCTAGTGGGTCTCGAGATCTCTACCTCCGGGTTCGTGAAATTTCGTGCACCTACAATTGGCGCCGTCTGTGGGAAACGATACAGTAATCTTTCATTACTCGTAAATCTTTCCATACACCATGCCTCCAAAGAGCAAGAGAGGTGGCAAGACGAAATCTGTAGAAGTGAGGGAACTTCCTGGGCCATCCCGGGCAGTATCTCAACAGGAGAATATAGGCGAGCGTCCAGTGATGGTGGAAAGTTACCATACTAACTCTATTTCACTTCCAATTGAGGAGAACAACCCCCCACCAAAGCTGCATCAAAAGGGGAAAGGCCTGGTGGAACACCAAGCGCACGATGACGACACCCCATCATTCGCGGATATCAGGACCCAGAACCTGATCATCCAAGAAAAAGATATGCTGATCTGTCGGCTCCAACAACAGCTCCAGGAGATGGAAAAGGCTCCCACGAACAACGTCGTACCTCCTATTGTCCACAATGATCTGCGGCAACACCTGAACCACAAAAGGTGCTCCAGAGATCATTTCGAAGGCTCGGGCGATAGCTGTTCCCAGAAAAAGCAAGAGCCAACATTCGACGACAAGGATGACATGAGGGAATGGCTCGCCCAGGAGGTCAAACAGACAGTCCGGCGCAACATGGAGGCGGTCGGATTCGTCCGCGACCAGTTGGATATCGGCGACGCTGAGAACCTGGGTACATCTCCCTTTTCTCGGGAGATAAGGGAGTTTACTCTCCCAGAAAAGTTCAGCGTCCCACGGTTCGTCTTGTACGACGGAACCTCGGATCCAGCGGTGCATCTGTCACGACCCCAAACCCGGGGTTCGTGAAGTAATAATTATGTTTCTCCCAAGATCCGCGTGTGTGAGGATTACAAATTCCAACACCCTCTGAATATTTAACGGAAGCTTTCGTGGTGTTGCGACTCGGAGTCCGTGGCCATTGGATTCCGCACCGCACTCAACCCAAGCATAAAGTCATCTTATCAATGATCCATCTCAGACTGGAATAAACCATCACAATAAAAGTACAGAGCTGACAGTAACAGGGTATTACATTCCCATATATGTTCAAGTTACAAATAACAATGTGTATTAATTACAATCCCAAGCAAGAGGCTAATAGAAGCCATACAAAACAAGCTAATGATTACTACCCCATGCGTGACGTAATACCAATGTCAAGCTCGATGTCTACATGACATAGTCGACAAACAACCTGCAAACTCATGGCTCCAAAGCCAACACGTGCACTCATCTCGGGTGAAGAAGTCTAAACCTTAGTACCAAAGTAGTGGGTCAGACACGACGGTCTGGCAGGTGGGTGAAAAGATATAACAATATACTGAGCGATAAAACATGCAACAAATCATGATGTCTGATCAAAATTGTACATAATTACAAATGTATAGGAAATCATGAATATCTGACAAAATCCTGTATTCATATAAAACGGGTATGAAACATAAGCATTTGACAAAACATATATTCCTTTAAAGCATGTATAAAACATGAACATTTCACAAATCGGGAACTCATTTAAAACATGTATAAATAATGCATCATTTACTAAGAAAAGACATGATCAATATAAAGCAGTAAGGGTATCAAGGATCAGGAACTATCAAGATGGCAGCCACACAAAGCTAAATCATCTATCACCGAAGTGATAGAGCAAGCATATCAAGGCATTGACCTCAGTCACGGAAATGAGGAGGAACAACGAAATTTACATATGCATATACTATATACGGGACATGACCACGGTAGCGAGCCGGGCATCAGAAACCACAGTAGCAATCTGCGGTATCGGGACAAGACCACGGTTAATAAACCGGGTAGCGGGATCCAAGCTGCAGCTGGCGGGACAAGAAGGGATCTCCAAGTCGGTAGATCAGACCGACAAGGTCATCCAAGCTTAGTGGTGCCGACTCATAGGTTATATGCAAGTAAACAAAATAAATACATGTATGCATGTTCTCTTTTTGGCTCAGGGGCTCGCACTACAAAGCTCTGGCCCCAATTGCCTCAAGGTTTTATTCTCATGGGTCATATACAAGAAATCAGGTCAAATAAATACATATGACGGGACGGGGTACCCATAGGCACAAAACATGTCTGTATCGGGTCGGGCATAAACGGGTTAGCAACATGCTAAAAAGAAACATAAATTTCAATACTGTCGGGTAAGTCTAGTCATAAAACACGAGATTTAAAATGTACAAGTGAAATTCGAGTTTAAATAAGACATAATGGATTTCTATACTTTCCCGGGTCAAACGTTGAGGGTCCTAGATTGAAATCAATGTGAATGGGGTCCCGTATGTCTAATTTGACATATACTTGGTACTCCATGAGAATTAAGGACATCTCGGATCCCTATGCACATTGACGAGTCTAAGAATCCTTAATGAATCTCCATAATGGGGTTTCTCTTCATCCAGACTCCATACAATGCCTTTCAAGTTCTCACATTGCATTGGGGCTCCAAACAATACCTCCCCAAGTTTAAAAACAATGTTTCAAGTCTCCAAGTATTGACCCAGGCCTGTCAGGCAGTTCGCTCGGGTGAACTGCTCTCTGCCTGGGGTTCGTTCGCTCTCTGGGAGGGTTCGCTCGAGCGATGTGTCATAGTCGCTCGAGCGAACTGTCCAGAAAGTGATTTCTGGGTGCAGTTCGGCTTTACTTTCCTTTCATGCACTTTGAGCACCCCTTCTTACACCACTTTGGAGGTCCCAAAACCTCATTCAAAACTCCAAGAAATCCTTTCACCAAACGAACCCAACCTCTTCATCCCATTCACATTCAACCATAAGAAATCCATAATATAAAATCAATCAGGACTTATACATTCAAGATGTCATTTTCAATCGTGGCGAACCACTCAAGTACATTTCAAATTGATTTACAAAAGAGCATATAACTTTTCTAACATGGAATGGAATAATGTATGTGATTCAATGGCCTACCAAAGGGAGTCTCAATGCATACTTAATATCCAAAGGTTGATTTATAATAATGAGTTTGGCACCAATGAAAATCCACAACACTTAAGATTATAAAGTATGCTTTAAGACTCATAAGAATCCTCGGGTAAAATCCCATGTCAAAACTTTCTTTCATTTTTCCATTCAATTGATACACTTCAAGCATTTCATTTCATTGATCCAAATATTCACTTTCATTACCAATCTTTGATCACTAAGATAAGTATACCATTGGATTCCTCGCTTCAAGAGCTTTCCAACGGTATATAGAACGTCCAATGCCGACATGGGAATCAAAAGTTATGGGCGTTTCAAAGTGACCCAGAAAACAGCCCAGGCCCGCTCGAGCGGGCCAGGCTGCTGCCTGGGCCCGTTTCAAGTGCAGAAATTTGCACTTGTTGTGCATTCTTGATTCTCTTCTCCCCCAATCCCTTCCATTTGCATTCTTATACAATTTGGGCTTTCTCCTAGCCTTAACAAACTCCATTAAAACATCATACACTAAATCATTCCATTATTTCCATGAATTTTTAACAATGACAAAACATTAACATTCACCAAAATCACTAAAATTCTGAAATACATATAACCAATCCAAAGACAACTCATTGCTAAATAAAATCCATATAGTTGAAACATCAACTTAGAGAAACAATAGACATAAATCATCTCTTGAACATTTCAATGAAAAATCAATAAACTAAGGTAAGAAATCTTAGATTTTAAGAAGAGAACAAATGCTTATTAAACAACATATACCATATTAATTGAATATTTACTTGCATTTGAAATATTTAACATTTTCAAGAGAGTAATATGCTAGAAAGTACACTAATTAGTGCATTTGAAATCTCAATAAAAGCATGAATGAACCAAGCTTAAGTAATGAAAAATCATTAATAAAAGCTAATCACTTGCATAAAAACATGATTAATGAAAATAAATCATTTCATCCACTTGCCTTAGGTCCAAGCTAATGCAAATCAACCACTAATCACTTCTCCCAGCTATAAACACCAAATCTACACAAAACCCCCAAATACAAGCCTAAATGTCAAAATCAAATCAAAACAAAAGGAAAACCTCCAATAATCAAAACAAAGCTTCTCAAAGGCTAGGAGAACACAAATCCAAAAGATTACAAGGATCCCTTACTTGGAAGTTCTTCAAAAAGCAAGAGGTTGCTCAAAGGAAATCTTGAAAAGCTTGGTTTTCTTCAAAAATGGTGTCCAAGGGTAGCTCTTGAGATGAGGATGAAGATGGTAGAGTCCAATCTTGGTTTGACAATGGTTTGGTGGTGCTATGAGATATAGAAAGCAAGAAAGGAATGGAGGGAACCATGGCTGCTGGGATTCCTCTCTTAGAATAGTGATTAGGGCAAGGAAGAAGAGAAGAAAAGAGATGGGTTCCTTTTATAGAGATGGGTCCCACCACTTAAAGTACTAGTCGGGGTAAAAACATGCATTTCGGGACCTCAAATTGACTCGACAAAGAAGACAAAGTTGATCGACAAAATTTCTGGTTTCCAGAAAGTATATATTTTACGGGTTTTGGTGACATTGAAAATCATGTCCAGATTTTGGGTGAAAAGACCGTTTTTCCCTCAAATTGAGAAAAGTCCGGTTTAGGAGTTTCAAACGAGGACGGTCCAACATGAAAGTTGTAGGGATTAACAATATAAGTTAAATGGGATGAAAACACAATTTTTAGGAAATCAAAATAAATCCCAAGCTCACACAAAATCGCAATAAGAACCCCGAAAGGGTCCCACAAGTTAAGAAGGTTTCCAAAACTTTTCAAAACCAAAGAAAAGGGTAGTTAAACTAAGAATG
Source organism: Umbellularia californica (assembly GCA_028538565.1). Taxonomy (NCBI): domain Eukaryota; kingdom Viridiplantae; phylum Streptophyta; class Magnoliopsida; order Laurales; family Lauraceae; genus Umbellularia; species Umbellularia californica. The sequence goes on along the minus strand of JAPQWN010000005.1, from coordinate 31,333,815 downwards.
TTAAACAAACAACCATTAAAACCACTGAGAAAACTAAATCACGACTAAAACCACACTAAATCAGGAAATTAGGGGTCGGGTTCTCACAGCATCTTCTACATTTCACTCAGAGGATGTCGATCTGGGGTGACCTCGGTCACCTCAACTGCAGGGTTTTTTCTTCCAGTCTTGGGGACCTCCCCCTAAGATGGTTCTGTGCACTCCCAGAAGAGTCGATCACAAGCTGGCGACAGCTTTAAGGCTCATTCTTGAAGAAATTCCAAGCACACAGAATCATCCCCAAGACCGACGCCGACATCATGGCACTCCGGATGAGGCTGAATGAGTCTATTACTCAATTTGCCAAGAGATTCTGGACGATCTACAGTCAGGTCGAGAACGCCACTGAAGAGGTGGCTATCAAATCGTTCCGGAATCTCTACTTCCCGGCAATGAGCTTCATAAGTACCTGACCTGGAACCCTGTAACTTCCATGAAAGCTCTCATGGCCAGGGTAAATCACTTCATAGAGCAAGAAGAAGATGATGCCCGAGCTCGGGAAAGCTTCGGCTTCACCCGAGAAGCAAAACTCTCCAAGAGGGAGAAATCGCCTCGGAGGGAGGATGTCGGCCACGACCGAAAACCATCAAGTTCGGCGACACCTTCGTATACACCCTCCGAAGGTAGCAAGAGATTTAAGAAGGCTCCGCGAGCCAGAGAAGGACAGCAGTCCATCTCAGCATTCACTGCTGTCAACACAATTTTCAAGGAGCCAATCTATAGGATCCTTAGAAAAATAAAGACCCGACCATACTTCCAGTGGCCGCAACCGATGAGGGGTGACCCATCAACCCTCGATCAAAACAAATTATGTTCCTATCATAAGCAGAATGGGCATATGACAGAAGATTGTTTGAGCCTCAAGTCACATCTAGAGAAGCTCATTAAAGATGGACACCTTCAGGAGTACGTAAAGGAAGGTCAAGGAGTTAACCGAACTCAGCGCGAAGAACGTGCTCCTCGCCGAAATGATGGTCAGAATAGCGATGAGTCGGAAAGAATAATCAACATCATTCATTTGGCGTCTACTATGAAAGGGAGTGCTCCGAAAGGGAACGACCAAGCTCGCGCTGAAGCGAGGAAGGCTTCCCATGGAAAGCAGGTTCTGTCAGCCGAGCTCGAGCCAGCTACGAAAAGAGCTCGGAGGGACAGGCCGAAGATCTGGTTCGGAGAAAGTGACTTGGAAGACGTCCAACTCCCTCACAATGATCCTCTCATTGTGACCTTGAAGCTGAAGAATTGCATAGTACAGAGGATTCTCGTCGACCCCGGCAGTTCATCCGAGATCCTCTACTACGACTACTTCAAAAGAATGGGTCTCAGAGAAGAATATCTACTGGAAGCGCAAACTCCCCTAGTGGGTTTCAGCGCAAAACCAGTATACCCTAAGTAGAAGATTCCCCTGAAAGTCCAGATCGAAGGAGCCATCATCATGGCAGAATTCATCGTGGTGGACGCACCGTCTCCTTACAATGCCATCGTAGGGAGGACATGGCTGCATTAGATGGAGGCTATACCCTCTGCGTACCACCAAAAAATAAAGTTTCCCTTAGAAAATAAGGAAGGCAAAATTGAGGTGGTGACGATCAGAGGTGACCAGCAAATGGCCAAGCAATGTTTAATGGCAGTGGTCCCGGGAGAAGCAGAGCCCCAGCAGGTTAACATGGCCGAACTTGAAGAAGAGCTGGAAAGGGTCGGCCAAGCTCCAGAGCTAAAGAGCGTTGAGGACCTGACCTCGGTCAACATCAATTCCAGTGATCCTTAGAGATACTTCTTACTCGGCAGTCAGCTTGTTGAGCCGGAGAAGTCCGAACTCTTGAACTTCTTAATTGAAAACAAAGAAGTTTTTGCTTGGACCCCGACCGAAATGCCCGGCATCGACCCCGAGGTCATGTGCCATCATTTGAAGGTGGATCCCCATCAGAAGCCGGTCGTGCAGAAGGCTCGAAGGACGGGGGTCCCACAGACAGAAGCTGTGGCCGAAGAGGTCGATAAATTGCTGAAAGCCAAGGCGATCATAGCAGTCCACTATCCGAAGTGGGTTGCCAACACCGTGGTGGTCAAGAAGAAAAATGGCAGCTAGCGAGTCTATGTAGACTTCATTGACCTCAATAAGGCCTGTCCGAAGGACTGTTTCCCGTTGCCAAAGATCGACCAGATGATAGACACAACCGCGGGTCACGATAGGATAAGTTTCCTCGATGCTTATCGAGGATACCACCGGATCCCGATGTTCGGTCCTGATGAAGAAAAGACCGCTTTTATAACCCCAAGAGGAATTTACTTTTATAAAGTGATGCCTTTTTGGTTAAAGAACGCGGGTGCGACATACCAAAGGCTTGTCACCATTATGTTTCAAGCTCTTCTTGGAAAAACTGTGGAGGTCTACATCGACGATATGGTTGTCAAATCCAAACAGTCGCAGGGTCATCTAGCTGACCTACGTCAGGTATTTGACATTCTGAAACGATATCGGCTCAAGATGAACGCGGCCAAATGCGCGTTTGGAGTCGGCTCCGGAAATTTTTTAGGGAGTCTCGTCACCAGACAAGGCATTGAAGCTAATCCAGATCAGATTGCGGCGATCCAAGCAGTGCAGAATCCTACCACTGCGAAGCAAGTCCAAAGATTGACCGGCATGGCAGCCGCCCTCAACCGCTTTATCAGCTGATCTTCGGACAAATACAGGCCTTTTGTTCGGCTCCTCAAGAAGAATGCCTCATTCCAATGGACTGAGGAATGTGATCGAGCTCTGCAGGAGCTCAAAATCTACTTTTCCTCACCACCCCTGCTTTCAACTGCGAAACAGGGAGAAACGCTTTACATATACCTTGCGGTCTCGGATAACGCGGTCAGTTCGGTACTGGTTAGAGAAGAGGACACGCAGCAAAAGCCTATTTACTATACCAGCAAAATCCTTATTAATGCCGAGACCAGGTATTTGCAAATGGAGAAACTTGGCTAGCTCTTGTCAGTGCTTCGCGCAAGCTCTCCCACTACTTCCAGGCTCATACAATCATGGTCGTAACAGAATATCCGCTCTAACAACTTTTCAACAAGGCGGACTTCTCTGGAAGGGTGTCCAAGTGGGCTGTCGAACTGGGCCAGTACGATATCCAATATCAGTCCAGAACGGCAATCAAAGCCCAAGTACTAGCTGATTTCATTGTGGAGTTCATCTCTCCTAGTTCCTCGCCGAGCCAACTCGAAACAGAACTGGGGGGCAGCAAGAGTACCGAAGAGATCACCAAAACCGACCTTGAAAAACAACAATCTTGGAAACAGTTCCTCGATTCGGCATGGAAGGTTTTCGTCGATGGATCTTCGACCTCTAAAAGGGCTGGCGATGGCTTGGTCCTCCAATATCCAGAAGGATTAGTCATTGAGCAGGCCCAGACACTTGATTTCAAGGCTACCAACAATGAAGCAGAGTACGAGGCGTTGATTGCGGGACTTGGTAGCGCTAAAACCCTGGGGGCACTGCATCTGGTCGTCTTCTGCGACTCACAGCTGGTGACGAGCCAGTTGAGCAGAGAATATCAGGCCCGTGACGAGAGGATGGCAGCCTACCTTGCTCTTGCAAAACAACACCTCTCTCAGTTTGAAAGAGTAGAAGTTAAGCAGGTCGGCAGAGAGTTGAATTCTCATGCTGACGCCTTGGCTAATCTGGCATCCGTCATCGAAGCCAGAAGAAAAAGAATCATTGAGGTGGAATCTTTAGATAAACCCAGCATTCAGCTTCATCCACCTCGGCAAGTACTCTGCGTTGATCTCGGCCCGAGTTGGATGGATCCAATCATCTCATACCTCAAAGACGATCAGCTTCCAGAAGACAGAGTTGCAGCTCACAAGATCAGGCTGAAATCTGCTAGGTTTTGGCTATCTCCAGAAGGCAAGCTCTACCGGAAGTCATTTACAAGCCCCTACCTTCAATGCGTCCATCCAAGCAAAGTCGAGGACTTTCTCTACGAAATCCATGAAGGGATCTGTGGAAGCCACATTGGAGGTCGGTCACTAGCTTACCGGACTATTAGCCAGGGTTACTGGTGGCCATACATGCAGAAAGATGCTCAGGTATATGCAAGGAAATGCGAGAAGTGTTAGAAATTCTCACATTCCCTTCATCAACCAGTACAAGATTTGAGCTCGCTCTCCAGCCCTTGGCCCTTCGGCCAATGGGGATTGGACATTGTGGGACCTCTTCACCGAGCTTCGGGAAATAAGAAGTGGCTAATTGTAGCTACTGATTATTTTACAAAGTGGATAGAAGCAGAGCCACTCTCTTCCATCACTGAACGAGATACCAAAAAATTCGTATGGAAGAACATCATCACCAAGTTCGGCATTCCTCGAATTTTGATCTCGGACAACGGGACCCAATTCGACTCCAACCTCTTCAAAAACTTCTGTAAGGAGCTCGGCATCAGAAATCGTTATTCCACTCCAACCTACCCTCAGAGCAATGGTCAAGCCAAAATTTCTAACAAGGTGATCCTCGATGACCTTGAGTAAAGACTCAACCGAGCTAAAAGGAGATGGGTGAAAGAACTTCCGAGTGTCCTTTGGGCATATCGGACGACTCCAAGGCGTTCAACTTCGGCGACACCTTTTTCCTTGGCCTATGGGACCGAAGCAGTGATACCTCTCGAAGTCGGGCTCCCGACATTGAGGTCGGAACTCTTCGACCAAGGCCAAAATGAAATCAATCTTGGACGAGAACTTGATTTGGCCGAAGAGCGCAAAGAAGCTGCTGCCGTTCGCTTAGCAGCATACCAACAACAATTGGCTAGAGGCTACAATCAAAAAGTCCGGGAAAGAAAGTTCTCCATTGGGGAACTTATCTTGAAAAAAGCAGTGCTGGCAGACAAAGATCCGAACTAGGACAAACTTGCACCGACTTGGCTCGGACCGTTCAAAGTGATCTCTGCTGCGGGTCAATCAGCATATAGACTGGAGGACATGGATGGTAACCAGTTGCCACGACCATGGAATGCCACTCACCTCAAAAAGTTCTATTTCTGATTTGTAATCGACTTTTCAAGCATCAATAAAGCTATTCTTTTTGTTCCTTGACATTTCGATTTTTCACAAGTCATAGAGCTCGGCAAAATCCTCTTGCAGTTCGGCCGAACTGCCAATGTGGTACCCTAGTTTCGGTTTATACACCAACAGGATGTGCCATGCCTCTGCCACAGAAGATCTCGGTATGCCTACCAGATCACTGGCAGGCTTCTATACCTTTGCCACAGAAGATCTCGGTACGCCTACCAGATCACTGGCAAAGTAATGACTACACCATTGGTGAGGAACCAGTTGGTCATGTCAGCAAAATTTGGCCATAGACGATCTCGGTACTTATACCAGATCACTGACAGATACGGATTACACTACTGGTAAAGAGCCGGTTAGTCATGATCTAACTAAGTCGGAACTCGTGCTGAGACTAGCAAAAGCAGCACGGAGTTCGGACGATATCCTTACCAAATTTGCTGCCTTGGGTTCTTGGTTCATGAGCTAAAGCTACTACGTGGGCATATTTGGTAAACATATTTGTTTCGGCAAAAAATTGCTAAAGACATTGAAGTTCAAGAATGAAGCAGAGACAAATTAATTGCAAAGTCGGTTTTCATTGCTCTTCAAATGCTGGATACATCGAACGAGCACGACTCGAAAACAAAAGGGACATTCCCCAAAAAAGGAAAATGCAAAGAAAGACATGAAGATAGTCAGGAAGCAGGGGCACCAGATCCATTGCCTTCTATCTGGATGACCTCACTCTCGGACCGAGGGGCTCTAACAATTGCAGCTTTGGTCGCAACGGATGGCTCCTCGGGAGTATGGGGCAAATCGAGCACATGTGCCGAGCTTGGAAACTTGTCAGGATTCAGGAAAGCCGGATGATCGTTGGGGATTCCAGCCTTTAATAGGGCGGCCTTCCAGCCCTCCCAAGAATCATCCCTGATGCCGGCCACTTGGGCCGCATACTCGATTCCCGCTTCTTGGAATCCTTCAAGATATGCATTGTTGATGTCAGACCGGATTCTAGATTCGGTCTCGGCCTTCTCCTTCTCAAGCTCGGCAATTTTCTTTTGAAGCTCGGCCTCCCTCTTCTTCCCATCTTCAATCTCGGCCTTTGCCTTGTCAAGCTCAGAGAGAATGGCACGAGACGTCTCCTCGTACTCTTTTATTCTGTTTCTGCCATCCTCCAAGGACTTCTTATACTCCTCAGCTTTGTCCTCAGCATTGTCCAGGTTTTTCTTGGCTCGCTGGAGTCTTCGCACTGAGATATGGCATTTTTGCACAATCTGCAAAGAAAACAAAGTTTTAGATGGCGGAAACCGAAGTCCAGCACAGAAGTATGGCGAAAAAGGTTAAACTTACGCTGAGGGCGGATTCCATCTGCAATACTAGAAGCATGACATCGTCAAGCTCATCATGCTTCTTCATGTCCCGGGGCAAAGTGCAGGCATCACCTAGAGTAGCCACCACTAATGGACTCCCGCCAAGGCGATCTTCTACGGTCAACGACCTTCCTGGCTGAAGCAGAAAACTCGGCTTCCAGGGCGTCGCAGTAGACCGTTGAACCGCCGCTCCTGGGTCAGCCCCCCTCTGCACAGTTGTTAGGGCTGGCTGACCCTCGGTTCTAGCCCTCTTAACCCGGTGGACCTCTTCCAGTGCAGCCTCATCGGTACCAACTGCGGGAGTTTGGGCTACATTCACTGAGGAAGATGGAGGAGCAGCAGTACCAGGCGTGGTAGAAGGAGGCCTGGAATAAGAAGCAGCAGCGCCTTGAGTTACACCCCCGAAAGCCGCACTCCGAAGATTCTTCACAAGGGGCTTCGGGCGGTTCTTGTCTTTATCCATTGGCTCTTCTTCTCTCGAACTGCTTATTGAAGAATTTTCCTCCTCGGGATCGGAACCGGATGTGGATGTTTCAGCCCCTGATGCAGCTCGGCCCTCAGTATCGGCTGCAGCCTGCTCTTGTTCTTCCTAGATTTCAGTCTCCTCAACCTCGGTTACGACAGCCTGATGATGGGCAAGGCTCTTCTTGTAAGAACGGTATTTCAGCGTGTAATCTAAAAGGGCGAAAGCCGCCCTGTCCTCGTGGCCTCGGTAAGTCTTTACAGACCAAAACCATGCTTCGTTCTTCACCCAGCCCACTCGTCTGGCCTCCCTTCTCCTTTCACGAGCGTCTGTAAAATAGAAGGACATCAGTTCGGCTACACAGAGAACAAGATGCAACAGAAATCAAAACCGAATTAAAAAACAGTTATATTTACTTGGTGGTGTGCCGAGACGGCGAGGGATCCGGTTGAACCTCTGCGACATCGGCTCGTCATCACCGAACTCCCAGTTACCTGAGACGAGTAGGTGATTGTCCCCGGCGTATTTGTTCAAATCTTCTAAGGCACGAACGAATCTCGTTCGGCGCGACTTAACTCGGAGGTAAAAGCTACATCTCGACTTACACAGCTCATAGGCGTCCTCAATATCATGAACGCCTAGATTGATCTTTAAGATATTATTGAGCGCGGCAGCGCCCATTATGATCTTGAAGTTGTTTGGCATCAACTGACATGGACAGAGGTGCCAAGCTCGGAGACACTCCCTGAGCAAGGGATTAAGGGGAAACCGGACCCCGCCCTCTATTATGGCTACTAAGGGGAATGGCATCCAGCCATCATAGATGCTACCATCAATATAGGCATTGGGTTCGGGAACCTTAAGGAAGACATCCTCAGGAATCTGATACCTAGCCCTAAGGTCTCTTAGCGCTCCCTCAGATTCTAACCAGTAACTATAGATGCCCATTTTTCTAGAGAAAGAAGGGGTAGGGGCGGAGAACAGAAGGGAGAATGGAACCCTAGATTCAGAAATAAGCAAGATAGGGAAAAGAAGACTTACAAAGACAGAAAGCAAGGAAATGACTCGAAGAAGAAAATTTCTGGGGTGACCTCTCGTCGATCAACAGTCTCCCTGTGAAACCCTTTGCAAAGAAGTCTTCTCTTTCACAGCAAAATGCGGAGTAAAGAAGAAGAAGAAACGATAAGGGTGCTCCCCTATTTATAGTAAGAAGAAGGTACTTTCAATAAAGGCAACCCATCATGGCGTCGTTTCAAAAAACACAGCGTCGTTTTGAATTTCGAAAAAGACCGTGTTTATTATTGATTAGTCGCCATATGCGCCGTTTCGAAAAGACTACGCATCCCGTGGAGCTAGAGCTTCTTTGAGAAGCGCCGACCATGTTTTTTACATTGCGCTTCTCAAAGAGATCTCAGGCTCGGCGAAAGCTACAGCTCGGCTGAAGCTACAGCTCGGCTGGAGCCACTGTTCGGCTTCTCAGTTCGGCAAATGTTCATTTCGGCAAGGTTCCAGTCCTTATCAAGATTACTTCCAAAGGTACATTCCACATCATGAAGAAAAGATATTGTTGCTACAGGAATGATGAAGCAAAGCAAGCACACAGAGAAAGAGAATGGACGATGGAGAAAATTTGATTTTATATTAAGTCGTTTTCATTACATGAAGTCCAATACAATGGATCACTCGATTTCTCTCTTTCCTCACAAAATTTGTCTCTGAAGGATGTGTTCTTCCTCTCCTGAAAGGCGCGTTCTTCACGGAAGAACGACACCACGAGACGAGGTACAAGGTCTCTTGCCCAGAATTAATCCGGCGTTATCTCCTGACATAGATGTCTTATCTCCTATCATCAAGAGATCAAGATCTATCTCAGGAGAGATAGCACAGTTGGCCAAAAGCCTCAGGAGAGATAGCACAGGCGGAGGACGACCAGGGGCAATTTCCTCTTGCCGAAAAGGAGCTAGCCATCGTAATTACACTGGACGAAGCTTCAGGCTCAGTTGGTTGGTAAAGGCAGACGTTTTTCTCCCTGTCAACGAATATTAGCTCCATGAAGGCCAAGCCCCAATCTTCTTCAGTTAAGAACTTCTATAATCAGGATTGAATCACCCCGAAGAAGAAAGGCCCTATTTATAGATCAGGGCTGCTTTTCCCGAGCACAGAAAATCTGCGCTCTTCCATTTACGAAGGATCGTTCTGCGCACCAAACATGGGGAACGGATCCCTCTATTAACTAGCCACCATCCGAGCAATGACACATGGTATCATCGTCTTGTTTTCCTCCTCGATCATATCACGGTACTTAATATCATTATAATATCTTGGGATGACGCGAAGGTATAGGGAAAGGGCAGGATGATGTTAGCACAGCGTCATGGAGAGACGAGCTCCAAAGAAGACGAATCAATCGGCCTTGGACATCTCTCTATTTATAGCTCCCGACCTCGGAGAGTTCTTTAACTCCTGAGGGACAAGAGCTAGGGGCAATTGTGTGGGGGCATTCCTCGAACACCAAGAGTGGGCCCACTCCGCCAGTAATGAAGGAGAATCACGTGCCACTTCGGAACCGAACTTGTTAATAGTCTCGGTCTCGGTTATAGCACCAAAAGACCACTTCGGTAGACTTGCTTGCGGTGCTCGTACACTCCCTCAGCTCGGTCCTACCTCAATTCGGATGTATCTAACCTCGGACGTCCTCACCTCGGTCTCGGCCACCTATTTCGGACAAAGGGTATCGCCCATCATCCCCAATAGAGACGTGGCGTAGCGACCAAGAGACGTGGCGGAATGGTTTATGAGGCAGCGAATACTAAGGGGAACGGGCGACGTTACGACTCTAATTGAGGGATAAGCATTGACTGAGCGGTTACCCAAATTAAAGGAGCGGGATCGACTGAAACGGTTGCCCTGATTAAGGGAATCGCATCAATCGCGCTCTGATGCTGATCCACGATATTGAATCCTCACAACGGTATAAAATAGAGGACTTAGTCTCCTCCAAAGGTACGCATTTAGACAACCCATTACTGACAGAGCCATTATTCTGTCTCTCTAAAATCTCTACCCTACTGTCACGTTCCTACACTGACTTAGGCATCGGAGAGCCTTGCGCTGCCCACAGCCAGGGTCTTTGACTGCTCTTTTCTTCTTCCTCCTTTCAGGTTCTATCCAAGGCATCACATCTTCTCTTCTAGTGGGTCTCGAGATCTCTACCTCCGGGTTCGTGAAATTTCGTGCACCTACACCCACATCCCACCATCATCCTAGAACCTAGCACCCATCTTCACAAGTGCAGATGCCATCTCCATGCTCACCATCTCCCTCCATCTTTCATCTCCATCTCTGCGCCCGTCCCCTCTCATCACCTAGCCCATCGCTATCTTCCATCTCTCAGCCCATCGACTCAGGCAGTAGCCTCTTCGTCACTCTCCTGCACGCAGTGACGCCTCCTCCCCCAGCAACCTCGCCTCACAGCATCCCCGTCGCTAACCTCCTCCCCTGCGCAGAACAGGTACGTCCCTCCCTCAATCCTCCCTGCATCATCCCATCTTCCTATCTCCCTACACACCACTCCCTCTCTCACTCCCTTTCTTCCTCTCCTCTCTTCCTGTTTTCCCTCTGATGGAACGCGCTCCGAGGCGCCGTTGGGGCGGCTACCGGGGTCGGCGGAACGTGGGAGTCCGTCGGGTCCGGCCCTTTCGCGCCCTGGCGGGCCCTGAAGCGTGCATCAACATTTCTTTTGTGTGGGTGTGCCAGATTTTCTATTTTACTTGGAATTGCAAGTGGTAATCCGGAGATCAACCTTCGCAAGTAAAAGGGAAATCAACTTCTTTCAAGTTTTCCATTGCACAAATATTTAAGAAAAGAGACATTTTCTTAATTTGCCGTGAAAGGCGATTTTGTTTGGCATTTATAGCCGATTTTGGCGTTTATAGCCGATTTACAATTCTTATCAATAATGAAAGACAAGAGTTGTGATTTTTGTCTCTTTAGAAAAATACAAATTACAATGAAAAGCAAGAAAAGGAAGATCTAACTTTTCAGGAGATTGTGGGGGACTCGTTCAGATTGACGGTCGCAAGCCATGTATGGGCTTCGCCATCATCCATGCAGATGAGAACAGAAGATGCTCTTGATTCGCTTGGCTTGGCTATAACCTCAGGTTTTTAGAGGACAAAGACCAAGAGAAGGTCCTATGTCCAATAAAAAGCTAAGTAGACGGGCTGAAAAGCCACGTCTAAGCCATTGGAGGCAGCAGGAGAAGGCAAGGACCTTGGGGGGGTGCCCCCCAAGGGACTTTTGTCACCTTGTAGTGGTGGCCGGTGCAGAACTTCAGCAGAGTTTTTCTCTCTTTTTCTTTCTCTCAGATCTCTTTCTGATCTTTGTTTTTCTGATCCTCTGATTTTCTCCTCTTTTTTCTGATCTTTTTCCGATCTCCATTTCAATGGAATGCTCTCCTATTTATAGGCCTTTGGTAGCCATTTAGGAGGGTTTATGAGCCTTAATGGCTTTAATGGGAGGAGTTACAAGATTTATTTCTTGATTTTGTAACTCCTTTTTCCTTGAATCTGATTGGCCGATGAAGATTAAGGGCTTTTAATCACCTTAATTACCATAATGGGAGGAGTTTCATGGGTTAAATGCCATGAATCAATTGACTTGTAACTCCCAAATGCTTGCTTCTGATTGGGCCGTCCAAAGAAATGAATTAATGACTGCAATAAAGCTAGTCAATTAACCACATTAATTGGTCGCCGAGCAGTCGAAGAGTCGCGGGCCATGCCGTGTCTTCTGGAATTCTTCTGGCGATGATCATCGATGGATCTACATGCTGATCGACATCGGATGAACATGTAACATCAGACATTGATAGGTAAGAGCGGGCCGGTGACATCTGTCTTGTCGATTTCACGATCTGTCGGACAGAAAGTGCACTTTCTTGGTCAGCCGGTTGGCGATCTTGGAGCGATCACTGATGATTTTATGCTTTTGGAGGTTGACCCGTGATTTTGACGGATGTCGTCGGATATGAGTCAATTTCAAGCACTAAAAATCACATTTTCAGGAAACCACAGGGGCCAAAGTGCGCGAAACGCGAAAAAAGACGAAAAAAACGGGTCACCGGCGGAAAATCCGGTGACCCGGACCTCCATGGTCGCCGGCGACCATGGACCGGCGACCATGGGCCATGGTCGCAGGGGCCTGCGACCATGGGCCATGGTCGCAGGGGTCCGCGACCCTGGGGGATTTTTCCCCTTCGGAGCCCGTTTTGCGGTCGTTTTGAGGTCTTTTTCGTCGCCGTTTTCTTCTGTATTTTCCTTGACATTTCTTCTCATTTATTGGCTTGATTTCCCTGTAGAAAACTTAATGAGAATCCTTGCATTTTTAGAGTGCAAAGTTTCCAATTTTCCGGGAAAGCCGAAGACTTTGTCGCGTAGAGCTGCTGATTTTCCGCCAGAAGCTGAAACTTGGTCAAACGATGTCGGAATGACCTGAAATTTGAGGTGAAGCCTCCTGAGCAATAAATAAGATCAACCATAGGCTTTTGTTTGAGTTTTGAGGCCGTTTGGGGTCCCGTCGATGCTTCACTTGATTTTGCTGCGGGGAAAATGCCGAGCTTTGATATGTCGTCAAACGATGTCCGATTGACCTGAAATTTGACGGGGAGCCTATTGGAGTCATTTTGAGACGTTCCATGGGCTCCGTTTTGGATGTCATGGTCCCGGGTTGCTCCGCCGCCGGTAGGCTTGATTTTCTCTCGGAGCATCGAAACCTGGTCAAACGTTGTCGGAATGACCTGAAATTCGACGTGCAGCCTTTTGGAAGCATGTTGAAGCCACTCATGCACTTGGTTTGATGAGCGAAGGCTTCGGTGGTTCCTGCCGCCGGGAGGCTTGATTTTGCTGCTCGAGCATTGATGGAGGGTCAGACGTTGTCGGTTTGACTTGAAATTTGGCATAGAGCCCTTTTGAGACATGCTGGAGTCATCTGTAGGCTTTGATCGAAGTTTTGACGTCTCCAATGATGTCGCCGCCAGGAGCTCCCGTTTAGCTGTCGGAGAAGTGAAGTTAGGCCAAATGTTGTCGAAATGGCCCGAAACTTCATGTGTACTCTTCTCTTGGCTATCTTGAAGGATCTTGCAGTTTTTGTTTGATTCTGACAAGATTTGAATTTTTGGAGAAATTGCATTGCCTATTTATGGCAGGTTGCGACTTCATGCAGCTTTCTTGATTTGAAGAGGCAAAGTGACATTTTTGGTGTCAACAAATGCCCCCTCGAGGTACAGCGACGAATTGCTTGACTTTTGTAGTCGATGTGCCTCGAAGAGATTTTTGAAGGAGAGCTTGTGTCTTGACCAAGAGTCTTTGAGCAATCTTTCCTTTGGTAGAGTAGCCTTTGAGCTTCCAGGGGAATTTTATGGTAGTGAAAGGAATCACACACCATCTCGAGGCAAAGTTTTGAAGATGACATCAGGGATGTGGATTTGGGTTTCTGTTTTTGATCTTGTGACCTAACCAGCTATATATGGCAGGTTAGGGGATCGGGTTTTGGTTTTGACCTTGTGACCCAACAAGCTGTATGTGGCAAGTTGGGGGATCATGATTTGGTTTTTGGTTTTGGTCTTGTGACCTAACAAGCTGTATGTGGCAAGTTAGGGGACCAGGATTTGGTTTTTGGTCACTCTTTGGGACTGTGTGGGTCCATTGGAGTGGTTTGGATTTTTGTGGAATGTCAATTTCAAGATTTTGGCTCAACTTGGTATATGAGGCTGGATGGTTTGATTTTTGGAAGCTCATGGGGCTTGGAATTTTTTGTATGGTTCAATCAACTCAAAAGAGGCATGGAACCATTTTTGTATGCTCTTGGGTAAGAGGGATTTTTTTTCCTGACTAAAAGCCCATTTTTTTTTTTTTTAGTGCCTAGGTGGTCAAACCTGGCTCATATGGGCTAGCCCATGGGACCTTAAGCTTTTTAGGATGGCTTAGATCTCATGTGGGGCCATTTTTGTAAAGAATATCTAAAGATATCTCATTTGGATAGAGAATATCTAAAAATATCTTTATGGGAGAGAATCTCTCATATTCCCTTAATTTGGGAGAGAATATCTCAAGGTATCTTTCTTTTTGGGAAGAAATCTCCAATATCCTTTTTTGTTGGAGAGAATCTCTCATTGATTGATTTTGGGAGAAAATCTCTCAAAGACATCTTTCTTTTTGGGAAAGAATCTTTCTAATTCCTTCTCTTTTGGTAAGGTTACTAATTAGTAACACTTACCTTTCTTCTTTGTTTCCTTCTTTGATTTGCTCTCTCCTATAAAAGCAAAGGGAGGTAGGATCTCTTGATCTTATTGCTTTCTTTTGCAACAATCTCAAGAGAGCTCCAAGGCCAAGAGTTTTTCTTCTTCAAGGATCTTCAAGCTTTTTCCTTCTTCTTCTCCATCAATGGCTTCAAGTAAGTTTTCTCTCTTTTTCTTTCAAGAAAACTTTATGTAGAGAATAGGAAAAAAAAAAAAGTTTCTCTTCTTTTTTTTCTTTCTTCTTTTTTTCTTTCTTTCTTTTCTTTCTATTCTTCTTCTTTTTTTTTTTTCTCTTCTCCACGTGATTTCTTCTTTTGTTTTTTTTTTTTTTTTTCTTTTTTTTTCACACGTTTTTTCTTCTTCTTTTTTTTTTTGTGGGCCGTACGGACAGATCCGTACGGATCTGGTCCGTACGGCCACGTGGCCTGATTTTTTTTTTTTTTTTTTTTTTTGTTTTTTTTTTTTGAGAAAGTTTCTTTTTTTTTTCTTTTCTTTCTCCCCTTTTTTTTTTGAGAAAGCTTCTTTTTTTTTTCTTTCTTTCTCCCTCTTTTTTTTTTTGAGAAAGCTTCTTTTTTTTTTCTTTCTTTCTCCCTCTTTTTTTTTTGAGAAAGTTTCTTTTTTTTTTTTTTTTTTTTTTTTTGCTCATCATGATAATGCGTTTTTATGCAAATCTAGATGTTCATGCATGTACTTTTTGTAAATTGAATTGAGTAGCATGATGTGATAGCATACCTGAAAATCTTTGCAAATTTGGGAATTTGGAGCTCGCAGCGATGTTGAGCCCTTCTTGATTTTGTGGAGATTTTGAGGTTTCGAAAGTTTGGTGTTTCGGAGCCCGCAGCAATGTTGAGCCCATCTTCAAACTTTCTATTTCCGTCGGGGTATTTCCTTTTTCTTTGGAATTGCCCCGGAGTCATGCCAAAATTTCGCCAGATTTTTGGTGGGACAAAGTGACCCCTTTTTTTTTTTTTTTTTTTTTTTTTAGCGAAATCCTGTCATTTTGATGACGATCTTTTTCTTTTCCAACCTTTGCAGGTGGTTCCTCCAGAGCGAACAAGGGTAAAGAGCCTGCTACAAGCGTACCTCGTCGATCTGCTAGATCTTCCAATGTGGCCGTTCAGCAGGCCTGGGAGAAGGTCCAGTTTGTTGAGAAGAACTTGGAAGAGTGCGATTCCCTCAATCGCGATGAGATGAGACAGCGATTGATCGCTCTCAAGAATGAGGAATTCTATAAGATCATGGTAAGCAACCGTCCTTGGGTTATGGACGATCTGAGGGTTTTGCCCAAGCCTACCTTCTTCTTTGGAGATGCAGTCCCTGACGACTTGACATACCAAAGGAGATGTTTTCAGTTCTCTTACACAGCTGATGGTGAAGAGAGAACTATTTCTACCCGGTCGTCTTTTGACCGGACCATCTCGATCCTGAGCCTTTCTCCCACGTGCCCTAAGAGGGAAGATCCTCCGAGCTGGGTGAAGAGGACCAGTGTGATCAAGACCGGGGTTTTTGTTGGTGGACCTTCCGGTTTTGCAGAGAAGCCACCTGTCCGTATGGACATGTTGATGCCAGCCAGCGGCTACCAGGGCTCTGATTATCCGTCGGTCGATTTGAGACCGGTGGGCCATGGCGTTTTCAGCGGTGACGGCAGTACTTGGGTGAAGCCCTTTCGACTTCGTGGCCGTTTCAATGCTGACTCTGATTGGAAGTCATGGACTGACCACACCTTGCTGATTGGGGGCGCCGTTTTGAAGGAAGCCGGGATTTTTGACGCGGTCCGCACTTTTAGGGAGACCGTGACTTTTTCCGATGATGCCTTCATGGCTATGTTGGAGTCTTTCCTCCCTCAGACCAATACCTTCGTTGTTACGAACGGTGAGATTGGTTTTTCTCTGAAGGAGTTAAGTGCTATTACTGGATTGCCCATCCTTGGCAAACTCTACGAGGAGTTCATGCCGATTGACAGCGTCCTCGAGGAGCAGTCAGAGGAATTCAGGCTCCTATACTTTCAGCTCGTCGCCTTCTATGATTTTTTGAAGGAGGGCTCGAAAGTCAGATCCAGCAGTTGGAAGAGTTATGGCTCTTCATTCTTCAACTTCTTTGACAGCAAAGAGTCTCCTGATAGCATGACCCGGGAAGACAGGAAGAAGACATTGGCCATGCAGGAAGAGTTGAAGGGTTTCTTCGCGAGCACAGATGCCCTTTATTCTGACATTGCACTGCGGAGAGATCTTGCTTTTTACCTCACTTATTGGCTAGGTGAGGCTGTGTTTGCTGGTGGAGATGGGACGCACATCAGGCCGCATTGTATTTTTCCGGCTTGTCAGATGGCGTTTGGAGAGCGGCTTGCTTTGGTGCCCGCTCTTTACTCCTACCTGTGTACCGAACTGCAGGCTGCTGCTTTTTTGGTTCGGCTTGGTCTCCCTATGAATAGGGTATTTTCAGCCCATATCTTTTATTCGTGGTTTGTATACCACTGTCCTGGCTTCCACCAGCTGGGTGCTGCACAGGATGATGATCCTCTGATGATTCGATTGGCTAAGGGAAGAGCCATATCCGAATCACTTTTGTTTGCCCGCATGAGGATCCGACGGTTCAGGGACGTCGAGATGGGGCAGTCTTCAGTTAAGCTTTCTCCGGAGTTGCGGAAGAAGGCTTTTGATTTTGGTGCCTCCCGAGACTCTACCAGAGCAGGGTCGGGAAGGCATTACCCTTTGACCAATGCAGAGAAGGAGTGGCTTTTCAGCATACGAGTCGGCACGATGGTGTACCGTAGACATCTTTTCGTCGACATCCAGCCGTATGTACCTTCTCGGTTTGCGCTTCAGTTGGGCTTCTCTCAAGGCGTTGTTGGAGTGCCTTCGAGTATGGTGAAGCGTTTTGGGGGTTTGCAGGATGGCAGAAATGCATGGGCTTTCTATAGTGCTGAAGACACTACTGCCACGATTTCTTATCCTGAGCTGTCGACTTTCCGAACTGCCGGCTTCACGAAGTGGTTCGCGGAGAGCTTTTTGGCATATCGGGGGCTTTCCAAGAAGGAGCTTGATGTAAAGCTGTCTTCTGGAAAAGGCATTGGGAAGTCGGATGGCGTCCGGCGAGAGGAAGTTTGGGCCTTCCTTTCTGGAGAGAAGCACAAGATAGGCTTTCTCGGTGACCAGGGCGTCATTGGTTCTGAAGCTGTTCGGGAAGTACCTGATGAGGCTTTGGAGCAGCTAGAACAGGAGGAAGCTGAGCTCGACGCTTGGATGCAAGCGGCACAGAGACGAGCTTCCGCGGAGTCTACTGGCGAGAGCAGACCATCCAGTGCGGAGTCGAGTGAGAAACCTGACTCTGATAGTGAGGCGGGTTCTTCTAGGAAGCGAACCCGTAGAGGTAAGAAGAGGAGGAGGAGTCAGCGTCACACGGGGCGGGACGAAGACTCTCCTAATGTGGAAGTCCCTCTTACCATCAACGAGGAGGTGCCAGAGGCTGTCGACGAGCCTCTAGAGAAGAGGAGTCGTGGGGAAGAGACCATTGGTGAAGGTATGATTCTTCCTTTTTCTTTTTCTACTTCTTTCATGGGGCTTTCCATGTTCTGATTTGTTTTCTTACCCTGCTGCTGCTTTTTTCTTTTTTTTTTTAGCAGAGGATGAAGACTTGCCGATGCCTGAGGTTCCGACCGATGAGGCGGTGATGGAGCCGGTTATGGCATCTGAAGAAGAACCGAGGGACTCTGGAATGACTCCGGAATCTCCAATTGGTATAACTTCTTTCGCTTTCTCTTTTTTTTTTTGCTTGCGACTTGATTTGCTAACATTTTTTCTTGTCAGCTGACCTGCCACAGGATTCCGATGACTTTGAACCATCAATGGACGCAAATGTCGATGATGCTTCTGATGAGTTCATGGAGGAAGAGAGTGTTCCGCCAGTCGTCGAAGAAGGTACTTTGTAGTGATGACCCTGATGATTTTTTTTTTTTTTTTTTTTTTTTTTTTTTTTTTTTGAACAGGATCATATTCATACCTTTTTGTGTTTCATTTGCAGGTTTTGAAGTGACAGAAGAGAGTCCATCGCTTTCTTCAGAACCAGAGCAAGGGATGCCAGAGGTCGATCCGGAGGTAGAGACCAGTTCAGACATGATTGAGGAGATGCCTCGTGTTGAGATTCCCTCTCCAGTGGCTCCAAGTGAAAAGAGTTCTTTTGTTACTCTTCCAATGGGACATGACATGAGCAGCCGATCAGCGGAGAAGGGTGAATCTTCATCCAGTTCGTCTCTTCAATTTGCGAAGAAGGTGCTGGCTCGGGTTTTGAGTTCTTGGGTCAAGACTCTCCTTTCTGGACACTTGGAGGCAGGATTTGGCATGATCCCACATGTACAGGAGATTCTGACCGACACCGAAGAGGTTGGTCTGGATGTCACAGGTGCCAGGGCGATCGTTGATAGGATCATTGCACTGGGTGACAAGTGGTTTGAGACCATGGGTTTCCCTGACGACCAATTCTTCAAGGAGATGTTCTTGGACCCTGCTGATAAGGCTAAGTCTGACCTGAATGAGGCTACACAAAGCAAGAAGCAGCTAGTTCGGGAGAAGAACAAGGAAGAGCTAGCCATCATCGGATTGAGGCATGACCTTAACGTCCTTGATAGGGAAGTTGAGGAGGCCAGGAAACGTCTTGAGCATTTGAAGGCACAAGTCGATGCGAAGTGGGCTGCTATAACAGAGGCTCGTGACAGGGAGAGTACTCTGATCCGCAGGGTTGCAGATGCCGGTCAAGTTCTCGAGAGGAGGACTCTAGAAAACGAACGATGGCAAACTGCTGGGGAAGAGCTTCCCGGTGTAAAAGAAGGGTTACGGCATTCGCCAGCATCTCATGGCAAGTTCCTGAAGAGGCGTGCCTTGGAAACTCTGACGGCTGATGCCAAAAGTTTGCTTGAGGAGCTGAAGCTTTGGCTGGAGACCATTTTTGGCTAAGCTCCTGATTTTTGTAGCAGAAACCATTCTTCTTTTTTTTTTTGGTACCACATGTATTTTTTTGGTACTTCTTTTTTTTTGCAGTGCTTGTGAACACTTTCCTTTTTTTTGGTACCACATGTATTTTTTTGGTACTCTTTTTTTTTGTTTTCCCTACGCTCACTCAAATCTTTTTGTGATGAAAGCGATTGCTAAATGGGATTTGATCAAAAGTTTTGTCATTTTGTGAAAATCTTTTGTCAAATGATTGTTTTGGTAGGGGAAACGAATTTGGCATGAAAGCCGGATTTTTGTGGCATTTACAGCCAGTTTTGACATGAGAGTCAGGTTTTTTTTTGTGGGTGGCATTTATAGCCGATTTTTGAGATGGCATAAGAGCCAAAAATTTTGTTCGTGGCATGGGAGCCAATTTTGAGATGGCATGGAAGCCGAAATTTTATGGCGTAAAAGCCAAAATTTTGGTTGGCATGGAAGCCGGTGTTTGTTTTGTGGCATCTATAGCCAGTTTGGTGGCATTGATAGCCAATTTGTGGCATTTATAGCCGGTTTGGTGGCATTGATAGCCAATTTGTGGCATTTATAGCCGGTTTGGTGGCATTGATAGCCATTTTTTGAAAGCCAAGTTTTGGTTTGCCGGCGTGAAAGCCAATTTTTTGTGGCATTGATAGCCGGTTTGTGGCGTTTATAGCCGGTTTTGACATGAGAGTCAGGTTTTTTTTTTTTGTGTGGCATTTATAGCCGATTTGGTGGCATTGATAGCCGGTTTTTGGCAAAAGAGCCAGGTTTTGGCGTTTATAGCCAGATTTTTTTTGGCTTTCAAAATGCAAGTATCGACTAAATGTCGCCTCCCCGCTGAATGGTCTTGCAAGTATCGATGGAATGTCGCTTCCTTGCTCATTCGGTTTTGCGAGTATTGATGGAATGTCACTTCCTCGCGGGTTAGGTTTTGCAAGTATCGATGGAATGTCGCTTCCTCGCGAATTGGGGTGCAAATATCGACTAAGCGTCGCTTCCCTGCTTTTCCCAAAACTTTTGATGTTGCGGGTACTGACTTGATGTCGTTTCCCCGTGATTTTTGAAATTTGAGGTTTTCTCGAACCTTTGAAATTTGGGTTGTGGATATCAACTAAAATGTTGCGTCTCCACGATTTTAGAGATTTTGGAAGTATCGAATGGGGTTCGCATCCTTCCGATTTTTTGATTTTTTGCGAGTATCGACTAAGTGTCACTTCCCCGCGGTTTTTGAAAAACCATTTTTTTTTTTGTTTAAAGACACGAGGGTCGTAAATTTTGACCTAAAACCATTTGGCGGTAAAAGGTAAGGTGGACTAGGGTGGAAATCCCTGAATCCGGATTTTTGTTTCAAACCATGAATTTTAGTTCAAGGATCGAAAGTTTTGGTCAAGTCAGGGAGAGGCTCCTAAACTTGGATTTTTTTGTTTTTTTTTGAACAATGAAACGGTAAAAGTAAGCATTGTTTTTGAATCTCTAGAAATTTTGACATTTGATATGAAAATTCTAAAGAGAGTGGGTTTGACGAGCGAGTACCTGAGAGCAGGTTTTGGCCATACAGGCATTGCTCTTACCCAGTTGGGTAAGTCTTCAAGGGTAGTACCGCTTCAAGAACTTGCCGTTGACAGGCAGCATACATCTGTCGCCTTCCATGTTTAGGAGGGCATATGCGCCATTGGAGAAGACCTTGTCGATGACGTAGGGTCCCTCCCATTTTGGTTCAAATTTGCCTTTGGATTTGTGTGCGAAGACCATTGGTCTTTTTACCGCAAGAACCAAGTCACCCTTTTTGTAGGCGCGTTGCCTGACCCTTTTGTCAAAAGATCCTGCCATGCGTGCTTGGTAAAGTTCAATGCTTTGTCGAGCTTAGAGCCGTCTCTCATCGAGATTGTCCAGCTCATGGAGTCGTAATTTCGCATTGCTTTCTTGAGTCATGTCATTTTGTAGAGATACCCTCAGAGAAGGAATTTGTACCTCTAGGGGCACGACAGCTTCGCATCCATAGACCAAGGAGAATGGTGTGCTATGGGTTGGTCCTCGAACGGTGGTTCGATAGGCCCACAAAGCTTCAGACAGTTTGTCACTCCAGTCTCTTTTGTGACTAGAGACCATTTTCTTGAGGATTTTGCAGAGTGTCTTGTTGAAGGCTTCTGCTAATCCGTTTGCTGCCGGATTGTATGGAGTCGAAGGACAGCTTTGGATTTTGTATTTGTCGCAGAACCTGTAGAATCGATGATCCCGGAATTGTGGTCCGTTATCATGGACGAATCTTTTGGGTATGCCGAAACGACAAATGATGTTGGTGCGTAGGAATTGAAGAACTGATGAGGTCTTCATTTCGTTGAACGCAAATGCTTCTGACCACTTGGAGAAATAGTCCGTAGCGGCGAAGATGAAGCGATGACCTTTGCTTGAAGGGGGAGAGATAGGACCTATGATGTCCATGCCCCATGCTTCAAAAGGCCATGAGATTGCTGTAGGATGTAGCCATTCCGGAGGCATGTGAATGTAGTCTCCATGAACTTGGCATTGTTGGCAGCGCTTAGCAAATTGCATTGCGTCGGGTACCATGGTAGGCCAGTAGTAACCCAACCTTTTTGATTTGGTCGTAGAGCTTGGGACCAGCCTGATGAGCTCCACAAAGACCAGCGTGAACTTCTTTGAGTGTTTCTTCAGCTTCTTGTTGTGACAAGCAGCGTAGGAGTACTCCATTGAAGGATTTCCTGTAAAGGATTTTTGAAGGGATATCCAAATGAAAGTTTGGGGCTCGCCTTTGGATGCTTACCCGTTCTTTTGGATCTTCAGGTAGGATTCCGAACATAGTGTAATCAATGAACGGATCCCTCCAGTCGCCGATTGAAGTTTGAAGGATAGAGATCCGACTTCCAACCAATCGGTGGCATTCAGCAACTGCTTGGTGTGTGTTAAGAGGAGGGAGGATCCTTCTCTCACTCACTGTAATTTGCATGTTTTTTCCTTCCTGGATCGCCATTGATGCGGCAAGTCCAGCCAGGGCATCTGCACGGATGTTTTCACCTCTACGAATGTGGGTGATGTTGCAGATGTAAAACTTTTGCAGAAGCGATTGTGCCTTGTTGTAATACGGCAGCAGATCGGGCTTCCTGACTTCATATTTCTGATTCATCTGGTTGATGATCAGTTGAGAGTCTCCAAAGACCTCCAGCATAGTGATACCGGATTCGATGGCGAGTTCCAATCCTAGGATCAGAGCTTGGTATTCAGCTGCATTGTTTGTGCATGGTTCCAGTAGCGAGAAAGCGTGTGGAATCATGCATTTGTTGGGGCTAACAAAGAGGATGCCAACTCCCGAGATCAGCTTTCTGTTTTCATTTGTCCTGGTTGCACCGTCAAAGTACATGTCCCAGGAGGCATTTGGTGAGGAAGTCTCCACGTTGTAGACAGGTTCGTCTGGGAGATCATCTCTGAGTGGTGAATCTTTAGGCAATGGATGCTCTGCGAGGAAATCTGCTAGAGCTTGGCCTTTGATTGCTTTTTGTGGCACATACCTAATATCAAATTGTGACAAGAGGATGGACCATTTTGCCAGTCGGGCATTAAGAGAACCTGCCTTTGTGACAAGGACCTTCAAGAGGTTGATCCTTGAGACGAGGTAGACTGTGTTGGAAAGCAAGTAGTGACGTAGCTTTTGTACGGCAAACATCACTGCAAGGCATTCTTTTTCGACTGGAGAGTAGCGATGCTCTGCACCTACTAGCATGCGGCTGAGGTAGTACAGAGCAGCTTCTTTTCCCTCACCATTCTCTTGTGCAAGCAGAGCGCCTACAGAATGATCAAGAGCTCTTGTGTACAAGATGAATGGTTTTCCAGTGGCAGGGGCAGCTAACACTGGAGGTTTGGTCAGGTATGACTTGATATCTTGAAATGCGGCTTCGCAGTCGGTATCCCAGACAAAGTCTACACCTTTTTTCATCAATCGAGAGAACGGACGGCATTTCCCCGAAAGATTAGAGATGAACCGTCTGATGTAGGCCAATCTCCCTTGGAGCCCTTTTAGTTCTCTCAAGGTTCTTGGAGAGGGCATTTCTAGAATAGCCTTGACTTTTATGGGGTCAAGTTCTATTCCAGCTTTCCGAACAAGGAATCCGAGAAACTTACCCGACGAGACGCCGAAGAAGCATTTTAGAGGATTCATCCGAAGTTTGTGTTTGCGGAGTCGGAGGAAGACTTCCCGAAGATCTTTGAGATGGTCTTCTTTTCTTCTGCTTTTGACGGCGAGGTCATCAACGTAACATTCGACCGTCTTGTGCTGCATATCTTGGAATATTTTCATCATAGCCCTCTGATATGTGGCACCAGCATTTTTCATACCAAATGGCATGACAGTATAGCAATATACGCCAAATGGAGTCCGAAATGAAGTGTGTTTTTCATCCTCGGGATGCATCTTTATCTGATTGTAACCAGAGAAGCCATCCATGAATGTCATTCGCTCGAATCCGCAGGTATTGTCAATCATCACCTCCGGTATGGGGAGCGGGAATTCATCTTTAGGGCAAGCGCTATTCAAGTCTCTATAGTCAATACAGACTCTGATCTGCCCATTTTTCTTTGTCACGGGGACAATGTTGGCCAACCATTCTGGATGTTGTTCCTCACGGATGAAGCCAACGCTTTTGAGTTTTTGAACTTCTTGTTCAATTTTATCCATCACATCTGGACGGAATCTTCTTTGGCCTTGTTTGACAGGCTTGATTTCTTCTTGAAGATTGAGTTTGTGGACTGCTATTTTGGGGTCTAAACCAGGCATTTCAGCATAGGACCATGCAAAGCAATCAACGAACTCACGAAGAAAAGCGATATACTCGGGTAACTCATCATCCTTTATATTCTTGCTTATGAATACAGGACGTGGGTTATCAGGTGTTCCCAAGTTTATCTTTTGAACAGGATCTTCTGTCGGAAGGTTCGAAGGTGGTTCCTCCACAATATTTTCGGAGGCTTCCAACTCAACGAAACCTTCTGGAGTTTCAACTGCATTACCAGACCAAGGCTCTGTTCCTTTCCATGGATTTTCTTGATTGGTGATCTCCTCAAGGCTTGCTATGAGATAGTCCCAATCGCCTGTTGAGTCTGGTATTTCTTTTGGAGACGAGGGTTCTTCTGGGTCAGGATGCCACAAGTCTGTATTATCGGACGATTCCTCTTTATCATCAGAGAAATCATACCAATTGGATGAGCTTCCTGGATCTTTGTCAGGTAACTCTTTAAAGAGATTTCCAGGGAGATCGATGTCTTCGTGGACTTTAGATGTTGAGGCTTGGTTGGTAAAACGACTTTTAAGCCTTTGTGTCAACTGTCTCAGAGGAGTGTCGGGATCATACCCTAACCCATATGAAGACTTTTCTACATGACCGTAGAGTCTCCAATCTTCCAGCTGGCTTTTGGTCAAGGCGGGCTCCAATGGCGTGAGAATACCGCGTCTTTCTCCCAAACCGACTGGGTTTTGAGCGTCATAGCCCATTTTCTTCATAATTGCTTGTGCCACAGGACTATATAGAGATAGCTGAGGCATACCTTCATTTTGGAAAGGTTCCAGCATGGAGTTTGATGAAGAAGCGTCCGATCTATGGAAGAAGATCGGCCTTTGCTTTGGTGATGTTGCCGGAACAACAAAGGTAGCAGACGTAGGATCTTCTACATCTGCAGGTGTCTCCATCGGAGTGAGAGCAGGCTGAACTTGCTGAGTGTCAGCTTGGCTTGACGATGCATCGTCTTCTGGCTCTGAGTCCGAGTCTGTGTCTTGCATGATAGACACGAGAGAGACAACAAATTTGCCCCCAGGCTTTTGTTTCGCCTTCTTCACTTTAGTCGTGATGACAAAAGGTTTTGAATTCTTGAGGGAGATAACGAAGGGAGATTGACTACTCTCTTCTAATTTGCCGGAGGGTTTGTTTTCTTCCGGTGATTTTTGAGGGGCCTTACCTTTATCTTTCTGGAGATATTCAGCAGGGGGTGCTATTTCCTCTTTTTCTTCTTTTTCGCCTTCATACATCTGGGAGTCTGCGAAGTGGACTTCTTTACCTTTGAAGGGTTTTCTGTCCGCAAAGACACGATGTACCATGCCGTCGTCGCCGACGAACTTGATGCATTGATGTAGAGTTGAAGGGACAACGCCGTTCTCGTGTATCCAAGGACGTCCGAGAAGGATGTTGTAGCATGAGGGGGTTTTTATTGCATACAGAGTGACCTCAGAGATAAGATCACCGATTTGCAATTTGAACCTGATTTTGCCGATAGGCCTTTGAGCGCTCCCATCGTATCCAAAGATAGATACAGATGTGTGGCTTAGCTTGCTGGGTGGGATGCCCAACTCTTCAAGAGCCGAAGTGGAGATAAGGTTGAGTGCAGAACCTGGGTCGATCTGAACTCTATGTATCGGTATTTCTTTGATGTACCCTGTGAAGTACAGGGGTCGGTTGTGCCTTGCTTCGCCAAGTAGGAGGTCTTCCTTAGTGAAGGCGATGGTTGCATTGGCTGCCTTTTGGACCGAGAGGCATTGGATGCATGATCCCTCAGTTTTCTTTTCTCCCTTTGAGGAAGTTTCAGAGTTTTTGACCCGGTAGTCCATTTCAATTTGGAGGACTTGCGGGGCATGTTTGTCGACATCCTCATTCAGTTTTTATAGTTCTGAGATGAGATTATCACGAGTGCGTGGAGACATTCGTAATAAATCCAGGATGTGAAGACGTGCAGGTATGTGTTTGAAGTGCTCAACCAAATCATACTTGAAAGCCTCCTTAGGGCCTGCATGTTCATCATTGTTGCCACTGGGGGCGCTTACAACATCTTTTCCCGAAGGATTTACATAAGTAAAGGAAGATTGGTTGTAATTTTTGTGGTAGTCCCGGCCCGAACGGGTGCCTCTACCAACTTCGAGAGCTTCTTGAGAAGGATCTTCGTTTGGAAGATTGTCTTCAGGATCAAGAGGCTGTCGTTTTTCATCTACTGGGGATGTATCTGCAGCAGAGTTGCCATCCTCAGTGATTGTGTTGCACGGAGCATTTTCCGGGAGCAAGTCCTGAACAGCATCCAGCAGCTTTTCTTCTTCGTTGACCCATCCATCACCCCAAGTTGGGTTTTCTTCATGATGATGAGTCGGGAAGAATGTGTATCCTGAAGTCACAGTTTCAGGAGAAGAAACCTGAGAGGGTGTCATCTCTGTGAAAGTCACGTGAGACGAGGTAGCTCCAGAGGATACATTGCTAGGCGTCGTCGGAGTGTAGGTAATCTCATCAGACGACGCTTCAGAAGAGCTATAATCCTGATATATTACATTACAGGAAGCTCTGATAGAAGATGTTGCCTGCTCGGAGTCAGACTCATCCTCGGATGTAAGAGGATCGTCAATCCAGCAATGTTCTCCATTTTCAGGAGTTGAGGGAGGAGGTACCTGATGGGCTTCAGGGACTTCCGGCTCTGGATTGTGAGGAATCTCGTTGACGCGGTCTTGCTCTTGTTCTAGAGCGAGATGCTGCAAGATCCTTGCGTATTCTTCAAGATCCGGCATGGAAGCCAGATCATCTTCTTCGTCTTCTCCGTGTGGCTCAACATAGTTGATTTCCACTGGAGCAACGACGGGTGCTTGCTCAACATCATTTTCTTGTACAGCCTCTTGGTTTTCTTCATCATCAGACCAGGATCCTTGTGGCTGCAAGGGGTTATACCAGATTACTGGCATAAGGTGAGTTTCAGGAACCCATTCTTCGTCGGAGAGATACTCTCCTGTTTCAAGAGATTCCTCCCACTCGCCGGTGTAGTTGGGCTCGAACCCATCGTCGGTGTCGCTGGACTCGTGTCCATCAATGGAGAATCCAACTACCGAGTTGCAAGAGTATGATGCCCCCTGCATAGCTTCTTCTCTGAATTGAGGTGGCATGAAATCACTGAGAGTGAAGTTTCTTACCGCCTTTGAAGTCTCTGGAAGGGACGTTTCTGTTGCCCCGAGTGAAGTGGTAGAGGAGGCCTCTGCCTTTTCAGGGACTTCTTGTTTTGGCTGGGTCTTCTCTTGCCGTTTGAGCCTGAGGAGATGCTTCCTAGCCTGCCTTCGCTGTTGAGCTGTCGGCTTTGTTTTGACGATCTCCCAATTTTCATCTTCCAGGAGATCGGGATGTACCCATATGGGTTGTCCGTCTGGTGTCGGGCAAGGAACCAACACTTCGGACGTTTGAATTCTTTTTATCACCTTGAAGGAAGTAGTGATCTTCTTCTTCGGTGATTTTGGTGTTTGTCCACATGACACCATGTTGACGGAGGCAGTCCCATAGTTTTTGTCAAAGGTGATGACTCCGTTTTTCCACATCTCGTTTATCTTCTCTCTCACAACAAAGCATTGATTGAGAGGATGCGAGACCATCTGGTGGTATGGACAGTACCGAGGATCATTGGTTTTGCCAACGTCTCCAGGTCTTTTGGGCTCTGGCAAAATGAGTTTGCCATTTGCTAGGAGAGCCTCAAAGATTTCTTCGACGTCTTCATCGAACGGATATTTCTTTTCTACTCGCTCTTTGAAGGCATCAGAGAGTTCAGGTCTCTTACCTGCAGCTCTATTTTCAGCTTTCTTTGGTTGCTGAGGAGCTGACTTAGTCTGCACATTGAGAACCTCCTTCTTCTTTGGTTTAGAGGTTGCAACAGCAGTCGGCTCTTTCTTTGATGATTTCTGACTGTTGAGGTCTTTGATCACCGTTTCAGCTTCCATGGAAGCTTCCAGGAGTTCCCCCAGGTTCTTTGATTTATTGCCGATGATCATGGAGCGGATTTTAGCTCTCATGTTGTTTCGGCAGATGTCGACTAGCGACGCTTGTGGCAGTACATCTGAGCATTTGTACGCCATTGCTTTCCACTTGTGAATGAAGTCATAAGTTGACTCATTCTCTCCCTGTTTTAGGCTGCAGAGCTGAGCCATAGTAACAGGATGATCCTCACCTTGGAAGTGGGTCAGGAAGCGTGTCTCCAGCATAGCCCAGTTCTGAATGGAGTTCTCCGGCAGAGTGGAGTACCAATCGAAGGCCGTACCTTTTAGGGTACTTGCAAAGAGGCGGATCTTGAGTGCATCTTGATCCGCGATAGCTCCCGTCAAGAACTTGAAGTGGATGACGTGCTGTCTGGCCGATCCTTTCCCCGTATATGTTTGGAGAGTAGGATGTTTGAATTTTGTGGGGAACGGGACCGAGTCCATCCATAAAGGATATGGTGGCTTGATCCCATGCTCCTTGAGTATATCCTCTTCTTTTGCTTTGGCGAGGATACTGTCTACGTCCTTTTTGGTAAGGGCGCGCGACTCATTTTCTTCACAATTCTCCTCGTTATTGTCATGATTTGGAGGAGGCTCATTGTTCGCCTGATTTTGGACGACAAGGAGAAGGTTTTCCATCAGAGTTTCAATCCTCTGCTGGCCTTGTTCCAACTGCTGGATGCGTGTGAGCGCATCATCTCGAGGTGGATTCTGAGGTGGTGGCTCAGAACTTGTAGCCAAGACGTTCATCCCTCGGGATTCGAACGAAGAAATCGTCCTGGTGACCGAGCTGGGGCTCATTCTTTTTGATGAAGAGCTTGATGAAGGATTACTCTCCCGTCCTTGGCTTGAAGGGTCAGGAGATTCTTCAGGATGTCTTCGTGTCCCGGTGACGCTACGGGTCACCGGACGTCGGACATGGATTTTTGATGCTGACTTTTGGCGTCTTCTGGTTTTTCCAACCATATGGACGGCAGCAACTTGGTCGGGTCTTTCTTTTTCGACCCATTTATGGGAGACTTGAAGTGTAGGAGGCTGGGTCCGTTGCTTCTCTAGTCTCTTTTGTCGATATGACGCACGGCGGCATGCTCGACGAGCGATTTGAGCTTTGGTCAGCTCCGGCTGGGCTCTGACGATGAAGGATGTGCTCCCTCGGGCGCAGCAGCCGAGCTTGTCTTCTTTGTGGTTGGGCAAGGACAGGATGCGGACCCGGTCCTTTGCCTGTTGCAGCGAAGCTTTAAACCTTTCGAGTTCGGCCCCTGTAGAGATGAAGGGTCGAACTGAAGGAGTGTAGGCCTTAGCAGGTGCTTGGAGAGGCCTGGTGATGCATGATCTGATTTTGGGCCTGTAGGAACAAGCCGGCTCATGCTGGGTTGACTTGGGAGTCAAGTTGGAGATGGGTCTCTCCTCTTTCATGTAGGCAAGAGGTTAGAACTGGTTTTCTTTGAGTGGGGCCAGGTATGCTGGCTTGGTGGAAATTTGAGACCTTCTTTGTTTTGGGGAAGGTCTTGGAGACCAAGTCTTGGGATAGACCTGGTTGGTTGTTGGTCGAGGCTTCGCGGGGGTGCCGCGGGCTTCGGGCTTTTGGGCGCTCGCCTTTGGTGTCACGGGAGTGACACGTTGAGAGGCGATCTTCTGCTTTTTAGCAGGCGCAGCTTGTTCTTCGGGAAGTGGGAATGGTCCCAGTGTCCCGAAGACGATGGTCCGGGGAGTCGAGGTCGACCCGGAGTTCAGAGAGTTGCCGAGGGAGTTGACGCTTCGGCAGCTGACAGGGCGCTTATGGGTGCGCGTGCTTTGCTTCTGTTGAAGCATGAGTTGGTGCTTGTTCTCATCGAAGATAATGGTTAAGGCTGCCATTGTTAGTTTCGAAAAAGTTCTCTGAAACAAGACCACATCCATTAGTAATCACAAGAATATAATGATCATAAATGGGAATTTCTATGGTTGTCTTTTCAAATCGCTCAAGGGATATGACCCAAGCGACATGAAGAAGGCAAAAAGCCATAGATGGTACAATTGTTCTGACAGCGAACATGGTAGGCTCGAAATGAGCGTTCCAATGACTGCTAGAAGCAATTGTATACCTAAATTCGACTTATCGAGAAGCGGAGCTTGCTCGAGATAAGAAGAATATAAGGTAGGAGTTACAAATGTGCCGGTCACAGATACAGTAGACCCTGAAAGGGCGTACCAGTATTGCTATGCACAAATGTTGGAGATCGCATCCATGAGATGGGATTCTTTGTTTTTTGAAATGTCAAGATTGGATTCATCAAAGAGAGCAGATGGTATTCCGATCCGAATACGGGCTCAACGATTTCTGCGAGCACCAGTACCCAGAAGGGAAGGAACCACAATTTCTCGGATCTGAATCTAAAATGACGAGAGTTTTTTTTTTGAAGATTTTTTTTTTTTTAAGATTTTCATTTTTTTTTTTTTTAAAAAAAAAATTCTTTTTTTTTTGTTTAAGATTTTTTTGAAAATCCTTTTTTTTTATTTTTTATTTTTTATTTTTTTTTATTTTGATTTTTTTATTTTTTTAAGATTTTTTTTTTGAAAATCTTTTTTTTTTATTTTTGATATTTTTTTTTAATTTTTAAGATTTAAAGACGAGAGAGTACACATAGGCCTCCTAACCCGGTCTTATGAAACCTCAATTGATAGAATTGCCCCCAGGTAAGGGTAGGATTACTTAATGAACCCGTTTGGAGGACCCTTGCCTAGAACAGTCAAGCTGTCTCCATACTCTGGACAAGGCTTTTCTTGAATCAATCGTGATCAAAGAACGCAATTGGTTTAACCTTAGTGGTCTATGTCCCTTTTTTTTTTATAAAAATCCCAAATAGACTCATCGAAGAGAAACGATGGCCCAAAACCTTAGTCGAATGGGCTCAACATTTCTGCAAGCACCAAAGAACGATAGGATAGGATCAAAGCTTCTCAATTTTGAATCAGAACTGAGAAAACTGATTTTTTGATTTTTTTTTTCTTTGAAATCTCTAATGAACTCATCGAAGAGAAACGATGGCCCAAAACCTTAGTCGAACGGGCTCAACATTTCTGCAAGCACCAAAGAACGATAGGATAGGATCAAAGTTTCTCAATTTTGAATTCAAACTAAGAAAACTGATTTTTTTTATTATTATTATTTTTTTTTATATTTTTTTAAATCTCTAATGAACTCATCGAAGAGAAACGATGGCCCAAAACCTTAGTCGAACGGGCTCAACATTTCTGCAAGCGCCAAAGAACGATAGGATAGGATCAAAGTTTCTCAATTTTGAATTCAAACTAAGAAAACTGATTTTTGTTTTTTGAAAAGAGAAAGAATGGAAACAAACTCAAAGAAATAGAAATTTCCAAAAAATCCCATCTCATTTTTTTTAGGATGCAAAATCCAACATAGGCTACCAGCTAGAAAGTAGCCAAGGAATCCGGAAAAGAAGTATAAGCATAGAGCAAAAAGTATGATATGCAAATATTTCATTTCCGAGCACCGTGTTCTCAAATGAACGGGTCCCACCGGGTGTGCCAGTTTGATGGAACGCGCTCCGAGGCGCCGGCTGGGGCGGCTACCGGGGTCGGCGGAACGTGGGAGTCCGTCGGGTCCTGCCCTTTCGCGCCCTGGCGGGCCCTGAAGCGTGCATCAACATTTCTTTTGTGTGGGTGTGCCAGATTTTCTATTTTACTTGGAATTGCAAGTGGTAATCCGGAGATCAACCTTCGCAAGTAAAAGGGAAATCAACTTCTTTCAAGTTTTCCATTGCACAAATATTTAAGAAAAGAGACATTTTCTTGATTTGCCGTGAAAGGCGATTTTGTTTGGCATTTATAGCCGATTTTGGCGTTTATAGCCGATTTACAATTCTTATCAATAATGAAAGACAAGAGTTGTGATTTTTGTCTCTTTAGAAAAATACAAATTACAATGAAAAGCAAGAAAAGGAAGATCTAACTTTTCAGGAGATTATGGGGGACTCGTTCAGATTGACGGTCGCAAGCCATGTATGGGCTTCGCCATCATCCATGCAGATGAGAACAGAAGATGCTCTTGATTCGCTTGGCTTGGCTATAACCTCAGGTTTTTAGAGGACAAAGACCAAGAGAAGGTCCTATGTCCAATAAAAAGCTAAGTAGACGGGCTGAAAAGCCACGTCTAAGCCATTGGAGGCAGCAGGAGAAGGCAAGGACCTTGGGGGGGTGCCCCCCAAGGGACTTTTGTCACCTTGTAGTGGTGGCCGGTGCAGAACTTCAGCAGAGTTTTTCTCTCTTTTTCTTTCTCTCGGATCTTTTTCTGATCTTTGTTTTTCTGATCCTCTGATTTTCTCCTCTTTTTTCTGATCTTTTTCCGATCTCCATTTCAATGGAATGCTCTCCTATTTATAGGCCTTTGGTAGCCATTTAGGAGGGTTTATGAGCCTTAATGGCTTTAATGGGAGGAGTTACAAGATTTATTTCTTGATTTTGTAACTCCTTTTTCCTTGAATCTGATTGGCCGATGAAGATTAAGGGCTTTTAATCACCTTAATTACCATAATGGGAGGAGTTTCATGGGTTAAATGCCATGAATCAATTGACTTGTAACTCCCAAATGCTTGCTTCTGATTGGGCCGTCCAAAGAAATGAATTAATGACTGCAATAAAGCTAGTCAATTAACCACATTAATTGGTCGCCGAGCAGTCGAAGAGTCGCGGGCCATGCCGTGTCTTCTGGAATTCTTCTGGCGATGATCATCGATGGATCTACATGCTGATCGACATCGGATGAACATGTAACTTCAGACATTGATAGCTAAGAGCGGGCCGGTGACATCTGTCTTGTCGATTTCACGATCGGTCGGACAGAAAGTGCACTTTCTTGGTCAGCCGGTTGGCGATCTTGGAGCGATCACTGATAATTTTATGCTTTTGGAGGTTGACCCGTGATTTTGACGGATGTCGTCGGATATGAGTCAATTTCAAGCACTAAAAATCACATTTTCAGGAAACCACAGGGGCCAAAGTGCGCGAAACGCGAAAAAAGACGAAAAAAACGGGTCACCGGCGGAAAATCCGGTGACCCGGACCTCCATGGTCGCCGGCGACCATGGATTGGCGACCATGGGCCATGGTCGCAGGGGCCTGCGACCATGGGCCATGGTCGCAGGGGTCCGCGACCCTGGGGGATTTTTCCCCTTCGGAGCCCGTTTTGCGGTCGTTTTGAGGTCTTTTTCGTCGCCGTTTTCTTCTGTATTTTCCTTGACATTTCTTCTCATTTATTGGCTTGATTTCCCTGTAGAAAACTTAATGAGAATCCTTGCATTTTTAGAGTGCAAAGTTTCCAATTTTCCGGGAAAGCCGAAGACTTTGTCGCGTAGAGCTGCTGATTTTCCGCCAGAAGCTGAAACTTGGTCAAACGATGTCGGAATGACCTGAAATTTGAGGTGAAGCCTCCTGAGCAATAAATAAGACCAACCATAGGCTTTTGTTTGAGTTTTGAAGCCGTTTGGGGTCCCGTCGATGCTTCACTTGATTTTGCTGCGGGGAAAATGCCGAGCTTTGATATGTCGTCAAACGATGTCCGATTGACCTGAAATTTGACGGGGAGCCTATTGGAGTCATTTTGAGACGTTCCATGGGCTCCGTTTTGGATGTCATGGTCCCGGGTTGCTCCGCCGCCGGTAGGCTTGATTTTCTCTCGGAGCATCGAAACCTGGTCAAACGTTGTCGGAATGACCTGAAATTCGACGTGCAGCCTTTTGGAAGCATGTTGAAGCCACTCATGCACTTGGTTTGATGAGCGAAGGCTTCGGTGGTTCCTGCCGCCGGGAGGCTTGATTTTGCTGCTCGAGCATTGATGGAGGGTCAAACGATGTCGGTTTGACTTGAAATTTGGCATAGAGCCCTTTTGAGACATGCTGGAGTCATCTGTAGGCTTTGATCGAAGTTTTGACGTCTCCAATGATGTCGCCGCCGGGAGCTCCCGTTTAGCTGTCGGAGAAGTGAAGTTAGGCCAAATGTTGTCGAAATGGCCCGAAACTTCATGTGTACTCTTCTCTTGGCTATCTTGAAGGATCTTGCAGTTTTTGTTTGATTCTGACAAGATTTGAATTTTTGGAGAAATTGCATTGCCTATTTATGGCAGGTTGCGACTTCATGCAGCTTTCTTGATTTGAAGAGGCAAAGTGACATTTTTGGTGTCAACACCCTCCCCGAAATCTCTCTCTCATTCTTTATCTCTCCCAACTTCCTCACCCCGATCAAAACTAAAGTGCATGCCTCTCAATCCTCTAAGGGTCTTCATCTCTCGTCCTTCATCTCCCTCAGAAAAATTCCCGCAGACTCCATGCCACCACCCCCGCTCACCATCTCCATCGTCCACCCCTACACCTGCCAGCATCTACCCTCTCCATCCTGCGTAGACCCATCTCCAACAGTTCCCCTTCTCTCTCTGTTAATCTCCCTCTATACCCCACATTCGTCTTCCTCCGCCAAACGCACTCCTCATGCACACAACAACCCCCTCACTCAGCGCCAGTACCACCGCACTGCTCCCTACACGCAGCACCAATGCCACCTTCTTCCTCCTCAGGACGCCGCCTCCTCCTTCCTCACTTGCGCCCACCCGCTCTCTTCCTCTCTCTGTCTTCTTCCTTTCTCTTCCCTTTCTCCTCCTCTCCCTCTCCTTCCTTGCTCTCCTTCTCCCCTACTTCCTCCTCTATTCCGCCCTACGCCTCCTTCTTCTTCCTCCACTCCCTTTGCTGTCTCTCTGCTCTCTCTCCCTCCACCCTCTGTTAGCTCCTCTCCGTCTCCCCTGCACTGCCTCTTCATCACCATACTCTTCCTCTCCGCTCTGCCCCTCTCCCTGCTCTCCCCCTACACTGCCTCTCTCCATTTCCCTGATCTCCCTTTCCGTTCTGCCCTCTCTATTTCCCTGTCACGTCCTCTCTTCTTCTTCTTCCTCTCTCTCTCTCTCTCTCTTTCCTCCCTCCTTCTTCGCTACCCACACCTGCAGCGCTCGCCTGCTACTTAGCCTACTTAATCAAACCCAGCCATACCCACCTGCTGCCCCAATCCATTTAGACTCATTGACCCAGCCAAGTTACCAACCTATTCATTTTACCACTCAACCCACTTATAACATTTAAGCCATTATTGAACCAAACAACTGCCAGCCCAATCACTCTCCAAAACCTATTCAGCCTAGAAAGCTCACTCCACCCATTATGACTCTCCATCCATCCCGTGGGCCCACCTTGAAAGACAAATCAGCATTTCCAGAGGCGCCTCTTATTGGTGCAATTTAAGAGAAAGTGTGAAAAACAAGTTTTCTTTGAACAACAAGCTTGGGCATCCTGGCAGTAGCTAAGTCCATCCATGTTTATTCTAATTTGTTTTAATCATGTTAACATGCTTGCTTTGCTCTCAGTTTTCACATTTTAAACCTGAATATGTTGTAGATAATGCCATTTATTCGCATATTCTCAATGGAATCTTGATGTAAGATCATTACTTGCTTATAGAAGGATCATTCATCTAATCTGCCTAATATTCATCACATCAATTTTATTTTATTTGCATTTGTTGCATTGTTAGTTTAAACGCGTGCACTCTTATTTATTTTTATTTAATCATTGCCATCCATCATCTTATTTTATTTTGCCTAAATCACCATGGCTCCCACTTCTAACACTTATCCTCTCATTGCACATTAATCTTGCTGCTATCATTGCATTTAATACTAGAGCTAGCTATCCATCTCTTCATTAATCTAGATCCTTAGGGACTAGGAGAGCGGCCGAAGGCGGGTTGGCCCTTTCATGGGTCAGCCCATCTATGCGCTCCAATGTAAAAAGAGATGAACGGTTAGATTAAGTTCCATGCACACCCCTAGTTAGGCCCTTCTAGCCGTATATTTACAAAAATCCAAAAAAAAAAATCAGAAAATCCCAAAAATCAAGAAAAATATTTTACTTTTCTTTTCTTCATTCAACCTCCGCCAATTTTCACCATTGAGCTTCACATTTGTAGGGTAGGCTATACTTGATTCATGAATTCATTGATATTTGAAAAAGAAATTTCAGCACATGCTATATTTTCAAAACCATCATCCACATATGCTTTTATTATTGCTTCAATGCACTAAGTAAAACCGACCCTTAGGTGCTAGTGACCGCGACATCGTCCACCCTTCTATGCGACTCCGTAGGCCTTATGGTGATAGCCTCCTAGCGGACTCCCTATGATTGGCAGTGGCAAACAAAACTGTCTCCTATGTTAGGTTAGCTTATTGTATATTCATCCCCAACATGCCCTAAGCGATTGTTGGTTTTAAGATGGGCTTGACGGACGATAGTCCACTTCTAAGTGATCTTTCCCTAGATCGACCGGGCGCCTTAGTCCTCCCATCTTTAGACCAACGTTGTAGTGGGCACTTAGGCTTTCATTTTGAGCATCATGTCGCATGTGCTTTTGACCCTTTTTCAAGTATGCTTACATGCATGTTTTCAAATAAAGCCTACCCTTTCCCTGCCAAGGGACTCAAGGAGGGTATCCGGTGAACAGAGTTGATTCCCCTCAATGAATATTGGCACCAAACCCTTTTTTTATTTGTGTTTATTTATTTATCATTTTCTAGTACTTTCTCTTTTTTTTTTTTTAGCTGGATGAAAGAAGGTAAACAGTGCTTGACTTTCCTTTGGGATTGTAAATTGATGATAGGAATTCCTTGGTTACATATAATGATTAATTATAACCTTAGTCATCATTTCTATCGGATTTGGAGTGATTTTATGCTATGACTCATACTGAAATCTTGTGTATTTGGGCTATGATAAGGCACTACTGAACCCAAGTTTTATGTACTGGAGAAGCTTTTCCAAAATGACTGAAATTCTGCATTATACAAATTTCATAATTTGTTCCCATTCTTGCGGTTTGTTTTTTATGTGTTTCAATCTGAATCATGCCTTGCTTATTTTTATGTTCATGCATCTCTAAATTATCTTTCTCGCCAATCCAGAATTATGCAGTTTCAATTTAAAAAGAATTTTTTAGAATCTCTGAGCTGAACTAGTCAAAATATGTAAATCGGACTGCAGCAGATTTCCAAAACCTATACACTGTTTTCAAATCCCTGATTAAATGACTTTCAATTTGAATAAAAACTGATAGATTTTTTTAAATACTCTCATACCAGTTTGCTTTCAGTGAGAATTGGTTTCAACTCATTTCCATTTTTCAAGAAATTATTAAAAATCGGACAGCGGGACTGAGTCATGGACTCTGCACTACAAAAAACTCAGCATGTTAACCGGGATTTGTGCATATAATCACAAGGATTTGTTTTCATTTAAAATTCAGGAAAAAATCATATCAACTTCCCCTTTGGGTCTATTAACTCCCATAAAAGTTTCAGATTAATTGGAGCTTTATAAAATTTACCAAAATTTAGACAGTGGACCCCAGTCATGGACCAAATTCTGCAGTGTAGTAAATCCAGCAGGTTAACTTGGCTTTGTGTGCATAATCATGAAGGGTTATGTTAATCCAGAATCCATGGAGAATTTAAAGGAGACTCCTCTTTGGGTCCATTAAGTCTCATAAAAAATTTAGAATAATTGGAGTCCTGTAAAAATTATAAAAATTCGGAGTGGACCTGTTTCATGGGCCAGATTCTGCAGTGCAGAAATTCCAGCATTTTTATTCAGATTTGTGTCCACTATTTCATAAGGTTTCAATAGTCAGAAAAATCCAAAATTAAATATGAGACTTTATCATCGCACACACTGAATCCCTATAAAATTTGAAACCGATCTGAGTTACATAAAAATTATTACAAATTGGACAACAAGCATGCAGCAACCCATAGAATTCAGGATTATGTGACCTATTTCATATTTCAGCTATTTTTCTTTCTTTTCTTCCAAATGCATGGAACTTAGTCTTCTCACTCATCTCGAATCTTAAAGATGGACTGAACCCCTATAATAATGACCCAAAACAATATTGATGAGACCATCACGCATCACCGGCAGCGCTGTGATGAGTGGGACCCTTAATTTCTTGCATGGAGGTGATCAAACGGAGTCATGGCCATTTACCATGACTGGCGATCACACTTTTTTGCCATTTCTATGATTAGTCGGGAATCCTCGGAATTGGTCGGTACTTTCAAGTATCGCTTTATATAACACTGTATTTCCACCCACATCAGGTCCGGAAATCACTTCCGACAGCCTGGCGATCATGGTGGGACCACTTGTATCTCATCTAAATTGTTTTCGGTCATTTTCTTTGAAAGGATCTATGCTCGTCTACCAATGCTCTCCTCATTCACATCTATTAGTTTTCACATTTTTTTAAAAAGTTTCATACTTTCTTGCATTTACACTCTCAAGCATTCTTTGAACTTAGGTTTTGTCCATGACTCCCATTTTGAACTTAGAGTCCATATAGGACCCCTGTTTGAACCTAGGAACCAACTAGGTCTTCCTCACTAAACACAGAAGCAATTTAAGATCCCTACAGAACTAGTTCTTAGGACGTCCTTATTTTGGTTCTTTGTTTGTTTTGCTTGCACCTCCCACACACAGGGCACTTAAAATCCTTTTTTCAAAATTCACTAGTGAGCCCTTGGAATCTCTGGCCACCTAGTTTATATTGAAATAGGATTAGGCCTATACCTATTTTCTAAGTACACATCTTCTTTTCTTATTCTCACAATTTTTGTGTGCTTTCCCTTCTTTCCTCCACTTCTCTTTTGCCATGGAGGGACATTCGTCCCATTCTAGGGTTAGTTTCTGTGATCTGGGGCACACGCCACGGTCATAGCAAGTTCACAAATCTCGACACGAATCATATGATGGGTATCAAGGGCAGTGCAACCTCTTATATGCTGATATGTCTAAGAATCCAGAACAAACCCCATTTACCACAACAGAGGTCACTTTGCCATATTGACAAGTCTTACCATTTAGAATACCTAACCCCACAGCTAAGGCTCTGTTAGATTGTATGAACTCAATCCATTAGTTGATGTAATAAATTGATTAATTTCTTCATTTATCAATAAAATCATGCTTTCCTTGTCATGAGA
Source organism: Umbellularia californica (assembly GCA_028538565.1). NCBI lineage: Eukaryota > Viridiplantae > Streptophyta > Magnoliopsida > Laurales > Lauraceae > Umbellularia > Umbellularia californica. Next base: position 31,294,804 of record JAPQWN010000005.1, on the reverse strand, counting down.
TGAATGGTGTTATGACCAATACATATGACATAATGGTTCATGAGTTGAACCCGGTCCAATTAGTATATTAGATGTGATATATGTGCATGGATGAGATCCATATAATGGGAGTTAGACTTCTATTTCAAATAAGAAAAGAGGAGGAATGAAGGCCTATAAATAGGGAACAAATCCCCTCTTGGACGTCCAATATAGAGAACACGCCCAGCCCTCCTCATTGTGCAAGTGTTGCACAGTTTTCTCTCCTTTCTTTCTCTTCTAGTTCCTTGGAGTATCTAGTTAGGTTTTCTCTTGAAATTTCCACCAATCTTCTTGAGAAAAGAGATCTGATAGTGGGTCAGAGCGTGGAAGACAACAAGATCTTGGAGATCTCAAATTTCCTCAAGAAGAGTTCTTGTTAAAGCTAATTGCCTTCTTCTATATTAGAGTACTACCGGGCTCCAAAGGTGTAATCTTCTTCTCTATTTGTTGTGGATTACTTTGGTTGCATGGTGTTGCTATTTTCTATCTTTTAGATAGGTTTTATTGCTGTACATGATTTATGAGATGGAGGGATTGCATCCTGGATATGGTTTATGGCCTTATGGGTACTTGATCCCTGAGTCAAGTGGGTCAAAAGTTTTGAAAATCTATCCATGAGGCCCACCTACTTCCAACAATTGGTATCAAAGCCTTACCTCATCTCTAATCATGTTAGATCAGTGATCTAGATCTAATCTTTGTATGAGATGCAAAGAGGATAGAGCTAGGGCTTTGTAAGGATCAGATTTGATGTTTGTATGCTTTTGTATCTGGTATGAATGCAATAGAAGGGGCTGGTTCGGAGAAGGAAATGAATTTTTTGCAGGTTTTTGAGCTGATAGCTCGAGCAAACCTCCATCCGCTCGAGCAAACCAGGTTCTAGAACAATCCACTTGAGCGGATTGGGATCCGCTTAAGCGAACAGTGTACATAATTTTTCTTTTTACAATTCGGGATTTTTCATCATGAGATGATGAGTGGCATCCTTTTAGACCAAGTTCCTACTATGTTCTTGATACTAGCCGTGCAAGTTCATGTCCTCTGCATATGGCCCACAAGTCTTTTACTTTCTTTTTATGGTTGTTGGTTTATTTGAGGCTAAGTGTAAAGGGCATCATGGTTTTCTTGGTTTCCTGCGAAAGGGCAAGGCATAGTGAATTTCCCTATAGCCCTTTTATTTCCATGCTTAGATTACCATGTTAGTCTCATTATCAAGGCATAGGGGTTTATGTAATTTTTCTAAATTTGTAAATTCTAGAGATGTCCGAGACGAAGAAGGGAAGTGAAGCTGGACTCATAATCAAAGAGTTTGAAGATTACCAAAAGGTATTTTGGAGATGTCCAAAGAGTTTGAGGAATCCCAAAGCTTTGGAAAGTCTAGAAGTCCAAGAAGTCTATTCCGCTTGGGCCATGTGGAGGAGAGGACTAGTTTCTAATTTTAGCACTTTCTATTTATGGATGAATGCTTGTTTTAGAAAGTTTTCAAATCTGATCCAAACATGGCAATTTCCTAAATTGGTCAAATCAAATTAATTTTTGGAAAGAGTTTTCCTCGTTGTTGTGGCCTGATAGGAGCCTGCTGCTGCCTACCTTGTGGGATATTTCTGTTTTGTTGCGAGGGACGCTAATTTTGATGTTGTCCCTGCTGACGAGCCTGATGCTGCTGCTGAGGTCTGTACTGTTGCGGTGGTGCCTATAGCTGAAGTGGCCTTGCCCGATTCTGAAGAAGTGGTGGATTCTGAGTTGGTGTTGGACGTGGTGCTCCTTGAGGCCGCTGATTCTGCCTATTCAGTCTCGGGCAATTTCTCATTTGATGGTCCATGGAGCCACACCTGAAGCACACTCCTATGATGGTACGACACTGGGTACTCTCATGGTTCTTACCACAGTGAATACAGACCACTTGGTTCTGAACATTTTGATCTGGCCCGTGCCTCTTGTGCTTTTGATTCTTCTACTAGAAATTCTGCTGATGAGTTTGCCCCTTTCCTTGTACTCTAAGGATCTTGAGGTGAAAGTTCTCAAATTTGTAGGCTCTCTTGACGGCTTCCTCAAAAGTGGCAAGTGGCACTACTCCTGTAGCATCTCTCTCAATGATAGGATTCAATCGTTAGAGGAATTTAGTAATCTTCTTCTCCACTATGTCCACTAACTCTGGCGCATATCTTGACAGTCTTTCAAACTTGGTGAGGTACTCTAACACTGTCATGTTCCCTTGTACAAGCTGTTGGAATTCCACTACCTTTTGTCTCTTGATGTGAGTGGGTACATATTTGTCTCCAAACTGCTTCTTGAAATTTGCCCAAGCCACTGCATCTGCCATAGTCTTGTACTCTTCCCTCACTGTCTTCCACCATATGGGTACTTGATCCCTAAGTCAAGTGGGTCAAAAGTTTTGAAAATCTATCCATGAGGCCCACCCAATTCCAACAATGATATCTTGCCTTCATTGGTGGTAGAATCAATGCCTGTCTGCGAGTCCTGTCTGGAAGGTAAAATGACCAAAAGACCTTTTCATCTAAGGATAATAGGGCCAAAGATTTATTGGAGTTAGTGCATACTGATGTGTGTAGACCCATTAATGTCAGGGTCAGAGGAGGATATGAGTATTTCATCACTTTCATAGATGATTACTTAAGATATGGATACATATACCTTATGCACCGCAAGTCCGAGGCTTTTAAAAAGTTTAAAGAGTTTCGAGCGGAAGCGGAAAAGCAATTAAGTAAGACTATCAAGACTCTTCGATCAGATTGACGAGGGGGATATCTCTTTGCTGATTTTATGGACACTTATCAGAAAATGGGATTCTATCCCAGTTGTCTGCTCCTGGTATTCCTCAACAGAATGGAGTAGCAAAAAGAAGGAACCGGACTCTTTTAGATATGATCAGGTCTATGCTGAGTTTCTTATGATTACCTATATCCTTTTGGGGATACGCCTTGGATACTATGATGTACATACTAAACCTCCTACCATCTAAGTTTGTACCTAAAACTCCCTGGGAGTTGTGGTCTGGGCGAAAGCCCAGTCTGCAGTATTTACACATATGGGGTTGTCTGGCACACGAGCTGAAGGTTAAGATGGATAAGTTTGAAACGAAGTCGGAAGTATGCATGTTTGTAGGATATCCTAAAGGAACTAAAGGCTGGTTATTTTATAATCCCAGAGTGTAGAAGGTGCTGGTAAGCACTAATGCAGTTTTTCTGGAGGAAGATTATATGATGGACCGGAAATCTTTAGAAAAGGTGATCTTGGAAGAGATTTAAGAGCAATCAATTCCAAATCCAAGTATGACCGAACTTAAGGAAGAACCCCCTTACTAGACCCAGTAGTTACACAAGTTCCTCGTGGTAGTGGGAGGATTGTCAGACCCCCTAACTGATTCTCGTTCTTAGGAGAATCTTACGAGGCAATCCCGGAAGAATCGGAACAAGATCCTTGTAACTATGATGAATTAATCAATGACATAGATTCGGGACGTTGGCAAGATGCTATGAAAGTTGTGATGGAGTCTATGTACTCTAATCAGGTCAGGACACTTGTGGACTTCCCTGCCAATATTAAACCTACTAGGTGCAAGTGGGTTTACAAGAGGGAAAGAGGATCGGATGGTAGAGTGGAGACCTTTAAGGCCAGGCTTGTTGCGAAAGGGTATACTCAGAAAGAGGGCATTGATTATGAGGAAACCTTCTCGGCGATAGCCATGCTCATGTTCATTCGGATACTCTTATCCATTGCGGCTCATCTCGATTATAAGATTTGGCAAATGGATGTCAAGACATCGTTTCTCAACGGCCATCTTAAGGAAGATATCTATATGGTGCAGCTAGACGATTTTGTAGTTAAAGACCAAGAGCAAAATGTTTGCAAACTGCAGAAGTCCATTTATGGACTGAAGCAAGCATCCCGAAGCTAGAACATCCGTTTTGACCAAGCAATCAAGTCATTTGGTTTTTGTCAAAATCCGGATGAGTCATGTGTGTACTTGAAAAGTGAAGGTGACAGGGTCGTTTTTCTGGTTTTATATGTCAACGACATCCGTCTCCTCGGGAAAGATATAGGAATGTTGTCAACAATGAAAGTTTGGTTGGCCAAGACTTTTGATGTGAAGGACTTGGGAGAAGGTAGCTACATCTTAGGAATCAAACTCCATCGAGACCGGAAAAATAAGATGATTGGCTTATCCCAAGCTGCATACATAGATAAGGTACTGGTACGATTTGCTATATAAGACTCCAAGAAGGGTATTACACCTTTCAGGCATGGAATGCACCTTTCCAAGGATCAGTGTCCCAAGACACCTGAGAAAAAGGAGAATACGAGGTCGATACCATACGCTTTGGCTGTTGGTAGCCTCATGTATGCCAGCTATGTATTAGACCGGATATCTATCATGTAGTGGGCCTAGTCAGTAGATATCAGTCTAATCTAGGACATGAACATTGGACTGCGGTAAAGTGCATTCTCAAATACTTGAGAAGGACTAGAGATTACATGTTGATTTATGGTAGTGATGAGCTGATTCCAGTTGGATACACAGATTCTGACTTCATGTCAGATGAGGATTCCAGGAAATCCACCTCTAGTTATGTGTTTATGCTTGGTGGCGGAGCTATCAGCTGGACGAGTATAAAACAGGAATGTACCGCTGATTCCACCTCGGAGGCTGAATATCTAGCGGCTTGTGAAGCAGCGAAGGAAACAGTATGACTCAAAAGATTCCTTATGGAACTTGGGGTTGTACCTTTGGCACGACAGCCACTCAAAGTTTACTGTGACAGCAAAGGGGCAGTCGCTCAGTCAAAAGAACCCAAGAGTCATAAAAGCCAAAAGCATGTACAGAGGAAATATCATTTAGTCAGAGAGATTGTGCAGAGACGTGATATTGCTATTACCAAGATAGCTTCTACAGACAATCTGGCAGATCCATTTACTAAGCCTTTGACTACCAAAGTTTTTGAGCAGCATGTAGACGGGATGGGCATGAGATGCAACCCTGACTGGCATTGAGCCCATGGGAGATTGTTAGATTGTATGGACTCAGTCCATCGGTTGATGTAATAAATTGATTAATTTCTTTACGTATCAATAAAACCATGCTTTCCTTTCATGAGATGAATGGTGTTATTATTACTTAATGCACATGACTAATAAATATGACATAATGGTTCATGAGTTGAACCAGGTCCCATTAGTATATTAGATATGATATATGTGTATGGATAAGATCGATATACGGGAGACGTGTGTCACAAATCTTATACTTAATTATCTTCACAACCAGTGAAGAGACTGGGCATCTCATCTGATAAGGTTGCAGCACTTTGATCACTATGAGATAGTGTGATTTGTCTTGATCATTAGAATGTAAGATTCTGGATCACGGTGCTGGTACATTTGATGTATTGAAGGACCATGAGAAGCACCTTATGGAATACCGTCTCAAGTTTAAGGTCTGCTCTCATAATTTCCTAGCAATAGGCTCTCAATCCTGAGACATTGAAAAACTCAAGTTTTTATATATTCATTTGCTTTGAGTCACCAATGAGTGAGGCCAACTGTAGGTCAACACCTCGGTGTCTTGGGTACGTGGCAGTAAGACTGTGGGAATATCCAATGGTTAAGATGGAATCTATCTATATTATTCCCTTTGTGCCAATTAATGGATTTGTCATTAGTAAGTACGCATCCATCTCGATTAAGAGTTAACTGGATGGTACTGATGATCACTGTGATTAATTAGGGATCAATGATAATAAGATGTGGATCTAAGATTCGAAGAGACAGATTTATTCCAATTAATCCATGGATATTGATAGAGGGGCATACTTGTGGTAATTGAGAAGTTTAGGGTTTTCTTTGTAATTTATTCCTAAGACTGAATGCAATTGCATTTATATAGTTGTGTTATTTGCAATTTATTGTGGGCCCGGTTGCACATGAGATGTGGGGTCGCGGTGTCCCAATTGGAGCCATCTTTCTATGGAATCCCTAGTGGTCCCCACACTAGCCTAAGTTATTAGAAAGATACTAATCCTACTTGAACTCTAAAAGGAAGGTATTAGAAAGTTACTATTTCTATTTGAAGTAGGACTTCTAATAGTAGTAATAGTAAGTTACTGATTATTGTGGAAGTGAGACTTCTATAATAATTAGAAAGGAGAAAGTTGTTAATTTGTAATGGGAGTTGGACTTCTATTTCAAATAGGAAAAGAGGAGGAATGAAAGGCTATAAATAGGGAACAAATCCCCTCTTGGACGTCCAATATAGAGAACACGCCCAGCCCTCCTCATTGTGCAAGTGTTGCACAATTTTCTTTCCTTTCTTTCTCTTCTAGTTCCTTGGATTTTCTAGTTAGGTTTGCTCTTGAAGTTTCCACCAATCTTCTTGAGAAAAGAAATTTGATAGTGGGTGATAGCATGGAAGACAACAAGGTCTTGGAGATCCCAAATTGCCTCAAGAAGAGTTCTTGTCAAAGCTAATTGTCTTCTTCTCCATTAGAGCACTACCAAGCTCCAAAGGTATAATCTGTTTCTTTATTTGTTGTGGATTACTTTAGTTGCATGGTGTTGCTATTTTTTATCATTTAGATAGGTTTTATTGTTGTACATGATTGATGAGATGGAGGGATTGCATCCTGGATATGGTTTATGGCCTTATGGGTACTTGATCCTTGAGTCAAGTGGGTCAAAAGTTTTGAAAATCTATCCGCGATGCCCACCTACTTCCAACAGGCTCCACAAGCTAGCTCCACCCAGGGAACTGGTCCGCAAGGGACCGACTATGACTGGTCCAGGCGACAGTCGCTTTCTCCAACCCCTTTTGTTAGCTCGAGTGCATCTTTTTATGAAGAGAGTCTCCCATTGAAGGGTGTAAAAATTTATCTCGACCCCGAGGGTCTCCTCAGATCGAACCACCTCAACAGGGTGTTGGTCTTCGGGAATTGTTAGACCCCGACCCAGACCAACTTGATTAGTACTAATTAAGTGAACGTTTAGTCTTAAGTGAGTCTTAGTACTAGTTGGGTTAGAATGTGATTAGACTTAGTCTGGATTATAGTTTTGGGGATTTTGAGGACGTTTTGTATGAGTCAGACACGCTCAGGGACGCCCTGAGTACACGTGTAAGGATGGGTTTTCGTTCTAGATCTTTGATGTGGATGTGATTTTTAATTCTCTTAAATGGTTTTATTATTTATGGCAACTTTCGTTTTTAAGCTGCATGCATTTGAGGCCCAGAAACTCAAGTTTTGGCCCAATAAGGGCAAATCTGTCTTTTCATGCAAAATCTGGGCACACTTTTCGAAGTCGTGAAACCATGTCAAAACTATACTTTTCTGAAACTAGATTTTTCGACGATCGTTTTGTTCTTCTTCGTCGATTTCATCCGGGGTCCACAAGACCATGTTTTAAGCGTTTCTAGTTCAACTGCTTAGGGGACCCACTTCCAGACACTATTTATAGTCTCCTATTCTCTCTCCTCCATTTTCTTCTTCCAAAATCCTGCAACGGTTTGCCCTAGAGTGGAGATGAGAAGAAAGCTTCCTTCTTGACCTTTTCTTCCTTGAATGATCTAGCAAGAAGGCTCCAATCACTAGTCCGACTTCGCCATTCTCTTCCTCTCTTCGCAAGCTTCGATTGGACACGTTTTGGAGCCAAACCCCTTTCACTATTCATCATCTTCAACCTCCATTCTTCTTGTTTGGCTAGCAAAAGGTTAGAGCTTGGACCCATCTTTCCATTTGATGTTCTTAGGCTCACCAAGAGCTTGTTTTTCATGATTTCAAACCCATTTTCGAAATGGGGGTTTGTAATGGCTAAAATGTTGATTTTTGTATGCTCCATTTTGGGGGTTTTGTGTAGATCTCGTGGAGCACCCCTCATTGTTGGTTTTTGTGAAGCTTTCTTTGACTTTGGATTGAGGCAAGTGAACTTTTTGGGATTTTTCCATGTATATTGCATTAGGGTTCCATTTTTCTTCATTAAGGTATGATTTTTGTGTTAGTTCTCTTAATGCTAGTTATGTCTACACTCTTTCAAGCCATGTACTTCAGTTTCTCTATTGGTTTTGTCAATAATGATTTATCAAGTTCTTAGAATCATGTTGGTTTTGTAAGTTTCATGAAATTGTTTATGGGAATGTCTTGATGTTTCTCTTTGGAATAAATGGACAAATTGTGGATGGAATGCTCTATAATGTGTGGAATGAATCCCTTGGAAAGCATGAAGGCTTGGGGAGTGCAGGTGGTAAAAATGTGGAAGTGAAGAAGGGAAAGAAAGTTGCAAAAATTCTGAACAGAATGCACTGCCCGTGCCTGTCGGTCAGCTGTCGGTCCAACTTCGGTCGACCGACAGGTCGACCGACACCAACCGAAATCTGTCGGTTCAATTTCCAGAGAGCAACATTTTTGTCAGGTCATCCGTCGGTCAAGCCTTCGGTCGACCGGGGATCTGTCGGTTCGAATTCCAGAGAGCAGTAATTCTGGGCTGGGATCTGTCGGTCAAGCCTTCGGTCAACAGACAGATCGACCTCGGTTAACCGACGGTTAACCGAGCGTTGACCGACAGTTACAAAAAGAACTGTGTTTGGAGAAATTTTACAGGAATGAAAACTAGACTATGCTTTAGACCTTCATTTGACATTGTGCACTTGAAATTCCTAAATGTATCTTACCTTCGGGGACACCAAGTTATATAGAGTTTCGACGTTTGGATTTTCAAGTCCACAAGGGTCAAAGATTTGGTCTTAGCCTATGCTTGATAGATTTTGTTCGGACTCTTGTTTTGATGCTTTATGCGTCCTCATGTTCTTGCTTGATCTTTTTCAAGTATAAGCTTGTATTTAAGACGTGTTTCAAGAATCGTGTTTCAAGAAAGAAAAAGGGAATCATTTCTTAAGTTTTGTTAAGCATTTATATAATGCTATTTTTGGCTAGCCTTGTCGTGACGTGTTTGATAAATGATTTCCCTCTTGCTTTGACGTGTTCTCGAATAAATATTGTCGTGTTTTATGCATTCATGATATAAGTGATTACCACTGAGCTTGGACTGCCCTTTTAGCTTGATCCACTACCTGGGGGTCCTTAAACATGTGGACTGTCTGCAGACTAGTCGTGTCTTGAATGACACATCGTGCGTGTTCGTGGTCCGGTTCCGCGGCCGGACACCCCGTCTACCTTGTGTGGCGTGGGATCGTGTTTATCGTGTCGTGCTTATCGTGCTTGTCGTGCGTGCTTACTCTTATCATCATGTATAATGGAGAAAGGATGGGCTCTTTGTGGATTTACTAATCATGATATTATAAGTATACATGCTAGTTTCGAAAACGTGAAACGTGTATTCAACTCTTGAACTGTTTTAGCATTATTTTAACTATTCATGCCTAAATTGTTTATTTGCCAAACCGTCGTGTTTGATGCTTGTTATTTTGGTGTCCAGGTGCAGGAGTGTTCACGCGTGACGAGGAGTGCCCGGAGGAGGCTGTTGAGCCACCCCCAGCACTCGAGTGGCAGCCCAACGACGTCATCTAGACGCCGGTCGGGATCATGATTCTCGTTTCACCTAGCTTGGGTTATGTTCGGTTGTTCTTTTGGGATTCCATTGTTGTATTGGCCTTTGTTGGCCTCTTTGGGTTTTGTAACTTGAATTAATATACTTTTGTTAAACATTGAAATGTTAATCATGATAGGAATGCTTTGATGACATTCCTTTTTGATACCAAGTCTCGTTAGTACATAGTTCTCTTGTATCTTATTGTTTAAGTTTGTGTGATTTGTTTTGCTACACGCTTCCGCATATCCATTCGTGTGAGCTCGACCCGTGTCTTGGGATCCTCACCGCGGAAACCAGTGGGAAAAATAAACAGCGGCGGCGGTGTGCTTTGGTTAATCATGCCGCCGCGGCGCAGTCGCGGGCCTGGATCCCGGTCCGGGGTCGCGACAGGAATCACATAGGTCCATGGAACACCCTGAACACATTCATACTTCATCCTCTAAGATCAATGAGTCAGCAATCATTGAGATCAATAGTGACCATGCTCGTAGGATGCATCCTCGGTATGTCTCTCCGGATAGGAGGCACTGTTCTACATCCCACACCCCAGCTCCTAGTCATCACTCTAGGTCCCATCACCCGTGAGAGGAACCCACCATTCTCGCCGTCTAAAACCTATTAAGGCCAAGGTCTCTAGGTCACCCACCCCAAGGCATAGGGATTCGCGCTAGAGTGATGACAAAGGTAACAAAGGTAGCCATTGAGCCACGTCGGCTAGTGTTTAACGATTTTTGTAGGAACCCTGGAGCTAGCTCTCCATTTTCTATTAAAGCCCCCAAGTTCACAACTTTTGAAGGAAACACAAACCCACATTCACATCTAGTTTCCTTTTGCAATAAATGCCGAGTTATAGTAGACAATGATGCCCTCTTGATTGACTATTTCCAAGAATCTTTAGAGGGTGATTTAGACATCTCATTTGGCCCCCTATGATAGCCTTAAACACTTGTCATATATAACGGTGCCACCATTTTACCCATAATTGAATGGTTAATGGCATAATTCAGATTAATTAATGACGATGAAGATGCTTGTTGATAATTTTCGACATAGTTCGATGATTCATAGAAATTCGTAAGAGAAAAGGCCAAATTACGTCGAGATCTCTAGTCCAGCCCACTACTCATACAAAGAATAGGCTACAACACTATCCAAGTCCCTTCCAGACTACATAGAACACACTCGGGTTGATCCCAGAGGGATTACACTTAGTTTGCCTAAGAGCGATGTGATTAACATGATTTAAAGGGCTAGAGTCATTGACCCAGATATCACTACTATTTTCTAAACTCTAATCACTATGATGTATAGACCAAAAGATTCTACATTCCGGGAGCTTTCCGACAATATATAGAACGTCCAAATCCGATGAGCGAGTCAAAAGATACGGCCGTCGGAAGATTACCCTGCGAACCCCCACTAGGCACACACCTGGGCGCCCCTGTAGGTGCGCCCATGTCCCAGGGATGCACTTGGGCGCACACACAGGTGCTCCCAAGTCCTCGGTTGTACTAGGAAAGCACCTAAGTGAACACTTAGGTGGGTTACGCTCTACTTTTCATAGTTTCGACCCGATCTCAACCTAAAAACAAACCGAAGCCGAACCCTAAATACATTTGACCCAAGACATGACATGGGCGCACTTGTGTGCGCGCCCAAGTCCTAGAACCAACTTGGGCTCCACCCCAAGTACGCCCAGGTCCCCGGTCATTTCAAAAACGTATTTCGGTGTTTGCTTAGGTATGTTCCACTCTACGCTTCGTAGCTCCGACTCTGTTTAGACCCAAAAACGATCCGAAACCGTACCCTAGATCCATTGGGCTTCAAAATTGGACATGGGTGCCCAACTCATGGAACCCACTTCGGCGCCCCTCCATGTGCGCCCAAGTCCCCAAAGACTCCATCTTACCTTGGTTTACGTGAAGACTCTAGAAACATGTGCAAGCAACAGCCCTAGCCCCTCCTCCATGCCAAAAATCCATATAAATAGACCTCTTATACTACTTTTGAAAAGGAGGCTACCAAAAGAGAGAAAAAGTATAGTAAAAAAGAGAGGAAAAGAGAGAGGTCACAAAGGAGATCTTTAGATCTAGAAGAAAGGAGAAAGAAGAGTACTTTGGTTCTCCAAGATCAGCAATAGAGAAAGCCTCCAAAGATATGGATCTTTGCGAGAGCTTCTGTTTAGGACTTGAAGAACGCGATTCGAACCTCTATTTCTAGGTCTTTTTTCATTTCATTGCATTTCATCATCATTCTTGTTTAGAAATATGCTTAGGATTATTTAAACATCATAGATCTATATTAGTTATGACAAATCTGATGTTAGCATCCCATCATACTAGTAATATGCCTAGGATCATTCTTAGTCTGTAGATCTGCATCGTTTTTTGCCATCCTGAACTCGTGATTAGGATAGATCTTGCATCTATATTGTTTTTATTGGGAAAAGTTCAAATTTGAGAAAGAAAAGTGCAAAAGAGCACTTGGACGCCATGGTGGGTGCGCCCAAGTCCAAAGGCAAGATTTCAGCGCCGACTTTCGTTTCTCCTCCACTTCATTTCTCAGATCTGAATTCATTCTCAAATTGGTTGATATCAGGACCACATATCTGTGACTTTGTGTTGAAAATCACGCGAAAAGTATTTAAAAAAAGGGGAAAAGGAAGTGAAAGGGAAAAGAAAAAGGGCACAAGAAGGTACTTGGGCGCCCACACAGGCGCCTAAGTCCAAAATTAGGGGATTTGACTCCGAGTTTCCATTTCATGTGCTTCTTTGCTTCTTGGATTCGAGCCAATCCTCATACGAGTTGATATCAAAGCCTTCGGATCAATAAAGAGCAATAAAAGGATCGAAAGAGGAGTAAATACCATTGCTAGAAAAGAAGGAAAACGAAGAAAGAAAAATAGACGCACCCAAGTCCCTGCAAAGGGATTCATCCCCCGAATCTTAGTCCTCGCATTATTATTTTCAAATCCAAAAGTTTTGATATTAATAATTCATGGTAGGACCCTGCACTTAGTTGTGAATTGTTAGAAATCATGCCGGGATGTCGCTGGAAATCTGAAACACATTACAACCCGCAGAGAAAATACTTGGGCGCACACATTCTAGGCTTTGAATTATCAAACTATCAATACTTTCGGTTAGTTTACATTGCATTAAATACCAAAAAAATTTTTTATAAAATCATAAAACTCTTCCCTTCTCATCTTTCTCTTTAGTAATTAGAGAAGAAAACACAAAAAAAAATTAAAAGGAATAGAAAAGTACATAAAAAGAGAAAGAGAAGAGGACCCTAGATTGTTCTTTAGGATAGCTTGCACTGTTTTTGCATAAAATACCAAAAAGAAAAATCACAAAATCATAAAACACTTCTCCTCTCGTCTTGCTCTCTAGAAATTAGATAAGAGAAAGAAAAAAAAATAAAAGAAATAGTAGAATTATCGAACTAGACATTAACTAGATAATCCTAGGTTATTCCATTCATGCGTAAGTAAATTAATAAACTTGACCGACCGTAATTTAAAACACTTAATTAATTCAAAACACCTAACTAAAACATCCAACTAAAACCCATAGAATTAATTAATTAAATCCCTAAAACTGATCAACAACTCCTAATAAACTCCTAATTAAACAAAACCCTAATTAACAAGTCCCAACTAAAATCATGATTAACAAACCTAATCAACAAGCTCCAATTTATTAAGACCTTAATCAACGAAATTTAATTAAAAAAATTCAAACTTTAACCAAACCTTAATCAAACATTGATCACCAACTCTTAATTTAAACCCTCATCGAAACGATATACCAATCAAATCCCGAAAATAAAAACACCGCCCAACAGAAACCATAATCAAATACCCAAGATTAACCCAAAAACACCCTAGGAGACGACAAACTAGTAGACTGACACTTGGGAGCAACCACAGGTGCGCCCAAGTTATAGAACACACCTGGGCGCCCCCATAGGTGCGCCCATCTCCTTGGTCCAATCCCAGGACGCATTTCGGTTACGTCTCGACTCCCAAGCTCAAACCCCAGTCGTATTTAAGGTCTAGAGACTCAAAGCTAATTCCACATTCGGAACTTATTAACATAGAACACCTAAAACTCCTAAATTCAAGTGGACAAATCCTAGAAATAGTCAAAACCCGCCAATCAGCCACTTGGGAGCAACCACAGGTGCACCCAAGTCATCCCAGACACTTGGGCACCCATGCAAGTGCGCCCAACCCTTCTAATCCAACCTGGAACGTCCTTGGGTCACATTTCATCTTAAGAACTCCAATTACAATTGCCTTCAAGGTCTAGAAACTCAAACCAGTTTTGAACTCAAAGTTTATTAACATAGGTCACCTAAAACTCCAAATTCAAGTGGACGAATTTCGAAAATAAACGAAACACACGAACCGAACACTTGGGAGCAGCCATACGTGTGTCCAAGTACACCAGAGGGACTTAGGCGCCACCACAGGTGCACCCAAGTCACTTTTAGCTCAGGAACCACCGAATCCTCCATTAATTTCAAATCTTGACCCAAATCAACACACTAGAACACCATTACAATTTGAAACAGCTGAAGCCAGAAAACTTAATTAACCTAAAAGATCAAACCAACTCAAACTACAAAAACATCCACCTAGGCACCAACCTATTGGCACCCAGCCTCTCCCAATCACTAAGAAATCTAATTAATTGAGACCTAACTTAATTCTAATCAACACGACACGGTAAAAACACAGTTAATTTAAAGAATATCAAACCACAAAGGTTCAACCTTAAATCAACCAAAAACATGAAACCCAACCCGAACCAATATCTCAGAAATTTTACAAAACCGAAAACAGCCTTGGAATCAAAACCTTAATCAACTTAAACTCATCTGGAACTCCAAATCAAGCCAGAAGACCAAAAGAACATCATATCACCACTTGGGCACCACTGCTGCTACGCCCAAGTACATCGAACCACTTAGGTGCACACACAGGTGTGTGAAAGTTCCAGATCCTTACCTAGAGCGGGGGGGGAGGGGATAGGGTTAGCTACAAATTGATTGCCAATTTTAATTTTCTTCAAATTAAACTCCAACTACTGATGATAACATGAAAAGATGCGGAAGATAAACAAATCAATCACCACAAGTCATTCACCATTGCACAAAGATTTATAGTGGTTCAGCCTCAATGCCTACATCCACTACCGGCTTGTGATCACACACCCCACCGGATTTTCACTATTTATGCTTTTACAAAAGGCTAAGCAATAACCCTAAACACTATGCTCTTAATAGGCTAAGTAATAACCTTACAATGTGCTTTTATAGGCTAAGCAATAACCTTTTACACTTTGCTTTTCTTAGGCTTAGCAAAAACCTTGCATACAAATAGTTTTTCTTTCTCAAGATGGTGTCTAAACACTAGGAGAGAAATACATTAAGCACAATATATATTGCCTCTAAAATAGGCGAATGAGAAAGTGATAATCAACTCACACAACACACTATAACTTACAACGATGAATGCTCATGATGTGTGTGTGTGAAAACTTCAATCAAGTTGAAAATGAAGCTCAATCAGTTTATGCTTTGAAGCAATTAAAAGTTTAATGCACATAAAATGATTTGATTGAAGTGATATGCAAATCACATGAACAAAGTACAAACTTTGTGAAGTTATGAAAAACCAAAGCTTGCAAGTTGTATGAAATTAATTATGTCTAAACATGTGATGCATGATATGTTGTTTTCAAAATCAAAGTAATTCAACTAAAGTTTTAAAGATTGAAAACAACAAAGAAGATTCATACAAGTTAGTGAAACATGTTATAACATAAATTGAAGATTTTGATAAAACATGTCTAAGAAGTTTTCTACCACAAACTTGATTTGAATCAAGGTGAAGAATCCAATAACTTAAATCAAAGATTAAGAGAGGAATGGATTCAACACATCATAGTTAATATGCTAAAAATCATTTATCAATAATTTAGACAATGCATAAAAACATATGATTCGGAAAAGTCAAAGCTTACTTGGTGATTGAACTTCATTAATCCAAGCTTAGCTTTACTTAATGATCCTTTGGCCTTCTTAGTTCATTCCCTTTGATTTTCCTTAGTACACCTCAGAAATGGCTTCTTGAATCATCGCTTTTGGCCTTGGAATGAACTTTATTTTATAGAAATTTTGGGCCAACGGCTATATGTCGGTTAGCCGACATCCAGGGGTCGGTTAACCGACACCCCCAACAGTCACAAGCCAACGGTCATAATTTTGAAATTTTGCTGACCAAAAAGCATGCTTCGGTTAGCCGACAAGTTCCGTTAACCGAGGCCTGACCGACACCCTTACCGACAATGAAAACAGGGTCAGAAAACACCTCTCTGGAAATCTAACCGAGAGTGCTTCGGTCAGATTCAGAAGCAAGGTCGGTTAACCGATCCCTGACCGACTTGCTGACCAATAGAGTAAGATGTGAAAATGCATCTCTCTGGAAATCTGACCGACAAGGTGTTAGGTTAATCTAATTTCTAGGGTCGGTTGACCGACACTGAACCAACACACAAACCGACAACTAAAACACCATTCAGAAAAGCTAACCGAGTCAGTTCGGTTAGGCTTCGGTCCAAGTTCGGTTAACCGACACCTGACCGACAGGCTGACCGACATTATGGTCAGTCTGTTTTTCTGAAGATCTGAGTTTACAAGAAAAAAAATCTAACTTTTGAAAACTTTTGAAACACAGAATGAAAGGGTGATGGAGACAAGGTTTTATCAAGAAGAAAGCTTTTCAAAATAAGACTAAAATCAACCATAAAGGTTTAAAACAGAGTTTGAGCAAGTTGATTTAAATCTTGTGATTTTCAAGATAAACCTTTGAGAAATGATATGAGATGATCATGATGCAAATGTTGGACATCAAATTGCAAACACAGCTTAGGGTCTAACAATCTCCCCCTTTGCAATTTGATGGCAACATACTAAACAAAGGCTAAGAAAGATAAAACACATCACATCACTCATACATTCATTCATTTCTACAACTTTTGGTCTTCATATATCTCAACTTCTTGACTTCTTTAAGATCTTCCTTTCTTTCTTTGCTCCCCCAATCTTCTAGATCTCCCCCATTGTGCGTGCTTCCACACAAATTCTCTCTCAAAACCTTTTTCTCCCCCATACTTTTAGAAATCATACTTAGCCATTTCCATTTCTTCTCCCCCATTGACATCAAATTGCTAAAAAATCTGCAAAAACAGCTCATGCAAACATATACCTTTCTCATAGCATAATATTGATATCATTTGTTAAATTTTGAATATAAAAGCAAAGGAGAAACCATTATGAAAAGACACAATGAATTCACAAGTTTTCATTCATGTCTCAAATGAAAATGTTTACAAAAAAAAATAAACCATAAACATAAACATAGTCATGAACATCATCAACATCCAACACATCCATCAAAAACCAATTGAACCAAATTACACCACCAATCATACTACCAATGAGAAAACAAAAATAGTGGTGACAACAAGCATCTTTTACTCAGAATCAGGAGGTGGTGGTGACGGAGAAGGAGGAGCTCCAACATCATCTCGACTGCAACTCTTTGAAATTCTTGAGAGATACTGAAACAGTTTGCTCAGTGTCTTCTTGTTCTTCTTTTGCTCTTTCTTCATGTAAGCCATGTCTCTCTCAAGAGCTGCCAAGCGGTCTACTGAAAAGGAAGGACGAGGAGATGGTATCGATGTTAAGCCATGAGAAGGAGATGGGGGTGCTTGAGCCAAGGGAGGGTCATCAGCTATAGGAATTTGAGCGTTGGGAATAAGATTCATTTGATTTACATTAGCTGGTGATAATGGAGTTTTGAAAATAGGTTGCTCCCCAGAAGGCTTGGGTATCCCAAATGAGAATGCCAATTGAGTCATCAAATATCCAAATGGTATTGCATTTTTCTGACCAACGTTGTTATGAAATTTGATGATCGTATGACAAATGATGGAGGGCAAGCAAATGGGTGTACTAGTTACCACCTTGGACAAAAGGTTAGCCATATAGGCTGTAAGCTCAGTCCTATTTCCCAACCTAGGGTAGACGTTGTAAGTGAAGCAATGATGGATAATTCTATAAATAGGAAGGAGAGAATTTAAGGTGAGATGATGTTTTCTTTTGTCCCAAGGGGCATTGAAACCACAAATGTCCCTAGTGGCCTTGGTTCTCTCATCTTCATTAGGGGAATCTGATATCATTGTAAGTCCATTTGGGGTGCAAGGTATCCCCATAATGTTCCCTATCCTCTCAGGTGTGATCTCTACATTCCTATCTTCAAAGGAGATAGTAAAAGAACAAGTATTTTCTCCAATGAGAGTGCTTGAGATTGATGAGTACATATATCTCACCAATGTGGGATAGACATTTCCACCCCAATGAAGTATACCATCCCATCCTACTCTATGAACTATTCCCATTAAGTCATGATTTTTTATTTGGTTTACTAACACCCTTCTTTCCATAGCTATAGACCTATTTCTCAATAGTTGCAGAGTGTTAGCATCAATCCTCAGCTCTATGGATGGTGGTGGAGGGGATTCACTAAAGTCTGAATGTTCATCAATAGGCCTACTGGAAGTGGCAGAGGCCTTCCCCTTTTTAGATGGCCTTGGTATGGCTTTTTTCATTCTTGGAGGCATATTTGGTTGGGCAAGATTGAAGGTTTTTCTTTAATGTGAGTCAGTATAAATCTTTTTCCTAATGCTCAAAAGGTGAGAGGGTCACTGAAGATTAAGCAGATATGGTTGTGACAAATCGTCAAACACCTAATGTGCAGACTAAGGAAATGAAAGCACAGTTGGCTGTGGATGCCCCAAAATATGGATCTCAAGTCCTACAATTCATGCAAATATTCCATAAAGACTACAAATAAACCAATCATTCCAAGAACATTTGAAAAAGGAAAGTTTGGGAATTTTTGGATGAAACAGTCACCTTGATCTTAGGGAAAAATGATTGATCCCAGCTTGGAAAAGGAGGCTCTTTTGATGACAATGATTCCTTTGAAGAGATCAGAAAATGCTTGCAAGAAATCAGAGAGAATGACCAAGACTTGATCCCACAGAATCACGTTGTCTATCAATGTCGTGAGGTTCCAACGATGATGAGGGAGATGAAGATGATGATGACTTGCTTGGAGGATGATTGAGAGAGGATTTTAATTGGAATGAGAGAAGTTTTTAGAGCAATGGGGATGAGATTTGACTAATTTTGAGGATTTGGAACAGAAGTTCTCGTCTAGGGCACGAAGAAGGAAGATGATGAATAGTGAAGTGAGTTTCCAGTTCGTGCACAGGGATTTATTCATCCCTGTGAGTTGTCGGTTAGCCGACAACTTAAGTGTCGGTCAACCGACACCTATAGAGAAGTGAAATAATTCACTAATCTACATTTCTGACTTATGATCACTAAACTGAGGATAATTAAGATAATTTGACTAGAGAGAACAATTAAGATGATCATAAGGAACAATCTCATAAAATTCTTTTTCAAAATTGATTGATTAAACACATCCATTTTAACATAAAATACCTTTTTGAATTTTAAAAATGCATTACTACTCAAATAAGCAAAATTTTAAACATGTAGATAATGCTCACGGAACTTAGAATCATCTAGACTTAGGACCAACAAAAAGATGTACATTTTGAGAAGTGATTGGTCTATTCTAATTCCAAAGGTTTTAAAGTTTGTCTAAGATTCTAACCTTAGCTATCCATCTAAGGTCTTGAGCCTTTAAGCCTATGTTTGATTCCACCAACCAAGGGAGATAATTTTTCAATTTTAGTAGACTTGTCATCAATTTTTGGTTTGACAATTTTATAATGATGATTAGTCTTTGATGATTGATGATGATTTTTCACTATGTTCGTATTTCTTTTAACTTTTTCTCCTTCTTTTTGCATTTTGAATTTTAATTGCAATTGTTCAACCTTTTTCAAAATTTCTTTCATTTCCATGGTTGAAGGAGGTAAAGTGAGAGGTTTCTTGTTGATAGATTTAATTTGATAACTTTGGACTTGTTTGGTCCTTTTAAAATCTATCTTAGGAGACTCTTGTTGAATAGATTTGACTTGTTTGAACTTTAAAGAGTCTTCCTTTGATTTCAATGTCTTACCCTTTATAGAATTTGAATTTTCCCTTTTTGATTCATAGATGGGTTTAGACAAATGACTTCTTCTTAGTTTGCACTCAAATTTGAAATGCCCTACTTTACCACAATAATGACATTTTGTTTTGGGCAAATTGGTGTGAGTGCTAGAGAGAGAGGACTCACCTTTTACAAACTTGTTGATGAACTTAGGGTCATGATACGTATGTTTATTAAATCCAAGACCCGTCCTATCTCCATGTGATTTACCCAATCTAAACAAATTTTCAAGTTTCTCTTCACTTTGGGTAAATTTGCACTCAAACTTTTGCTTATGAGTCTCAAGTTGAGTGACTTTGTTTTTAAGAATTGAATTTTCATTATTTGCTTTTATGAGTTGGATTTCAATTCCATTAAACTTGCTTATCTTTTCATGAGCAAGTTTCAATTCAAGTTTTAGTTCATTCACATTAGATCCAAGTTGTAAAGTTTTTAAGTCACTTTGAGTTTTTGATAAATTTTCTTTGGTGATTATTAACTTGAATTCTAAATTAGAAATGTCTTCAACTTGATTCTTCACATGATCATTTATATTTGTGTTTTCTTTGAGAAGATTATCACAACTTATCTTAGATACATTTAATTCTTCTTAAACCTTTGACAAGTTATCCATAGAAATTTTTAATTTTGATTCTAGATGGATAATGTTTTTATCTTGTCTTTTTAGAGTATCTATTAAACTCAAATTTTCTTTCTTTAGCTCATCATTATTTGTTTCAATTTCATTTTGTTCATTTTGAGCATTAGACAAGTTGTGTAAAGTGATCATAAACTTAGAGTTTAGGCGTTGTATAGCTTCATTTTTTCTCTCTAAGTTCATCTTTTGAAGTGACTAATTCTTTGTTTAGCCTTTTAGATTCTATTTTTAACTTGTTGTGATTTTTAACAAGCTTTAAGTATAAGGTGTACAAATCATCATATGCTTGTTGAAGATCATCTTGATTTTCATTTTCTTCTTCACTTGATTCAAATTGATATTCATTATGTTCAAGATTTGAATCTCCAATAGATGGAAGAAGGTGGCTAGGAGAATCTACAAGGGAACCTACACTCTCTACCTTAGTGGAATCCATAAAGATTGTCACGACCCCGGACCGGGTTAAGGGTTCAATCCGGGATCGGGACTCATTAGAATAATGATAATGGTGATAAGAGTATGTTTGGTGCCAATACGTGCACGGGTTAATAAAGAACACACATTACCCGTGCACGTGATTTCCCACAGGAGTCCGCGGTGAGAATTTCACAACAACATTAAACATTTTGTATAATTGCGGAAGCGTATGGCAAATCATGCATATAAATCATTTCCATAAAACATAAGACTGATTGCATTTAAGTATCGAGTATCAAAATGAGCAATGTTCTAAAGCTTAACCCAAAAGTACTGTTAAAGTTTTAAACAAGTATCTCTTAGTTACATTTCCCAAAATTAGAGGCCAACAAAGGCCAATGTAAACAAAACAATGTCCACCAAAGTATCAATAAAAGACACCCCCAAAATGTTTCGCATCTCTCGAGACGGCCGGATGTTTAATCAACATCATCGGCACGCCACTCCACTAATTGTTGCGGTTCTCCGACCGCCTCCTCGTGCTCCTCCTCGAGAAAGTCAACATCGGGACCTGAGTACCAAAAGTGGGTCAAACACGACGGTTTGGCAGGCGGGTGAAAAGATACGATAATAAATGAAATTACCTTTGAAAGCATTTGAATCTGTATACATGACAATCTCCATGAAAAGATAATTCATTTAATGAAAAACATGCATGTACTACAAAACAAGTGAAGGTACCAAGGAAATAGGAACAACAAGATGGCATCCACAAGAAGCTAAATCCTCTATCACCGAAGTGACAAGAGTCTATCGGGGTGTTGATCTCAGTCACCGAAGTGAGGAGGTGCAACAACATTTACATATACATAAGTAATAATACGGGACGGGACCACGGTTAATAAACCGGGTATCGGGATCCAAACTGCAGCTGGCGGGACGGGAGGGGGAATCTCCAAGTCAGTGGATCAGACTGACAAGGTTATCCAAGCTTAGTGGTGCCGACTCATGGGTCACAAGCGGGAAAACAAAACAAATACATATAACGAAACGGGGTGCTCATAAGTACAAAAGCATAAATGTATCAGTCGCGCATATACGGGCTAGCAACAATGCTAAAAACATGAATTTCAATACTGTCGGGCAAGTCTAGTCATAAAACACGAGATTTAAAATGTACAAGTCAAATTCGGTTCTTATTAAGGTATGAATGGATTTCTCATATTCTCCGGGCTAAGTGTTGAAAGTCCAAGATTTGAATCAATGTAACTAGGGTCCCGTATGTTAGGTTGATATACATTTGGTACTCTTTTGAGAATTGAAAACATTCCGGGGCCTTATACACATTGAAAAATTTAAAAGGCCTAAACACAAAGTCATAAAGGGATCTCTTCTACCATATGGTTCCTCCAAAAAAATTGATTCCGATTGGGGTTCGATCAGTTCGTCAGTTGTCTGTCGGTCGGCCGAGGTGGGTGTGTCGGCTGGCCGACAGATGGCTGTCAATCGACCGACGTTGAGGTCTCGGTCAGCCGACAGATGACTGACAGAGATTTTGGCAAATTGCAACTTACTGTTATTTGAGCCGACAGGTTGTCGGTTGGCTTTCGGTCAACTGAACTAGGGAGTTCGGTCAGCCGACAGCTGACCGACAGATTTCCTGATGGAAATCTGATCGAAACTGGTCTCTGGAATTGAGACCGACAGAACTCGGTTAGCTGTCGGTCGACCGAAGTGGGGACTTCGGTCAGCCGACAGCTGACCGACGCACACGATCAGGTCAGTTTCGAGTCAGGTTTCTTTTGTCTTTCTTCCCTTATTCCCATACGACCTGGGCACCCATCCTTGTACATTTTGAGGGTTTCAAGACCTCATTCAAGCCCATTTAATCTACCAATATAATCGCCCCAATCAACTCCTTCCCATCCACATGTAATCTCACCCATTCTTCCATCAAATCCTTTCATTCCCTCCACATTCAATCAAAAGAAATCCAATCCATCATGAGTTAAAAATTCCAATCAAATAAGCTATGACATTCTCAACATGCACAAGAGAGAAATAGACTAACATTATGCATTTCTAAATCAATGTGAATCATAAAGAAAACATGAATAGTGAGAATGTGAAACATCAATGTATGAAGTAGAAAACCACATTTTCAATAAAACATGTAAATATCAAATCATCCACTTGCCTTAGGTCTTCTAACAAGCAAATCCAAGCTCTAAACCAAGTTTCCAAGCCAAGAACCAAGCTACAAGCAAAACCCCCAAAACAAACCCTAAAATGGGTCAAACCAAGAAACAAGAAAAAGAAACTCACAATAATAAAAAATGGAGCTCCTCTATGACTAGGAGAATACAAATCTAAGGGATTAGGAGGGAAAACTTACTAGGAAACTCCTCAAATGAGCAAGCCTAGTTCAAAGAAGATCTTAGAATGGAGGTCTCCCTTCAAAAGTTGTATCAATGGAGAGCTCTTGTGAGGAGGATGAAGATGGTAAGGTCCAATCTTGGTTTGGCAATGGTTTAGTGGTGTTATGAGATGGAGAAAGCAAGAAAGAAATGGAGGAAACTCATGGCTGCAGGGATTCATCTCTTAGCACATTAATTAGGGCAAGGAAGAAGAGAAAAGAAGAAGGGTTCTCTTTATATATCAAAGGTGAAGTGGGTCCCACAACTTAAAGTACTAGTCGGGCTAAAAACATGCATTTCGGGACCTCAAATGGATTCGACGAAGAAGGAAAAGTTGATCAACAAAATTTCTAGTTTCCAAAAAGTATATTTTTCGCGGGTTTCGGGGATATCAAATTTTGGGTACAGATTTCATGTAAAAAGACTGTTTTGCCCTCAATGCTAGGAAAATCGGGTTTCGGGGTTCCGGACGGGCACGGGTTCAATATGAAAGTTGTAGGGATCGACGAGGCGAGTAAAACGTGACACGAACAAAATCACAAGAATCTCGAATAATCCCCAAAGTAAATTCAAGACTAATAAAAAGGAACCCCCAAAGGGTCCCACTAAGCACGAGACACTTAGAACTCCTAAAAAGCTATAAAATAGCTATTCTAATCCAAGCTAGTCGAATTCTAATCACCATGCTTAGCACTAACACGCAACTTAATTAGTACTAATCGAGTCACTTGGGTCGGGGTCTTACATCCTCCACCCCTTGGGCATTTGGTCCTCCAAATGAAATATAAAACTCACCTCGGGTAGGAGATGCGGATACTTCTTATGCACTTGATCTCGCAATTCCCACGTTGCCTCTTCCGGCCCATGATTCTCCCAAAGTACCTTCACCCACTGAATAGTCCGTGTCCTCAACTCTTGTTCCTTTGTATCAATGATCTGAATGGGCTTCTCCACATAAGTGGCATCCTCTCTGATTTCTAACGGTTCATGCCGGAGCACATGTAAAGGGTCGGGGACATACTTCTTCAACATCGACACATGGAAGACATTGTGTACACCGGATAGCTCAGGTGGTAAGGCTAATCTATAAGCCACATAACCGATCTTGCTCATGATATCATACGGTCCAATGTATCTCCGTGACAACTTGCCTTTCTGTCCAAACCTCAATGTTCCGCTGGTCGGTGACACCTTCAAGAAAACCTTGTCTCCTTCCTTGAACTGTAGATCCCTTCCGTGAGAGTCTGCATAGCTTTTCTGTCTACTACGGGCTACTTTCAAACATTCCTGAATTTGCCTCACTTTATCGCTGGTCTCGCACACTATGGACGGTCCATGGAAACCGCGGGTGCCAACTTCTTCCCAACAAACAGGTGTCCTACACCTTCTGCCATACAAGGCCTCAAATGGTGCCATCCCAATGCTAGAGTGGTAGCTATTGTTGTAAGCGAACTCACACAATGGTAGAGTCTCATCCCATTGAGTCTTGAAATCCAATACACCAGCACGGAGCATATCTTCAAGAGTCTGAATCGTCCTCTCCGACTGACCATCTGTCTGAGGGTGATAAGCCATGCTGAACTGTAACTTTGTACCCATAAACTCATGTAGGGTTGTCCAAAACCTCGAGAAAAATCTGCTGTCTCTGTCGGATGTGATAGAAACTGGCTATCCATTTCTACTGACGATCTCATCGACAAACAACTCTGATAGGGGTAACATATGCATCTTCTTTCCTGTCCTCATGGGGATAAAATGCGCTGACTTGGTGAGCCTATCCACTATAACCCATATTGCGTCATTGCCTCTGCTAGTTTTCGGTAATCCCGTAATAAAATCCATGGTAATATGCTCCCACTTCCATTCCGGGATCTCTAATGGCCGCAACAATCCTGGAGGCTTCTGATGTTCTGCCTTTATCAATTGACATGTCATATAACGAGATACAAACGCTGCAATCTCTCTTTTCATATTGTTCCACCAAAATCTGCCTTTCAAGTCCTGATACATCTTCGTGCTGCCTGGGTGCATATAGTACTTCGTGCTGTGAGCTTCTGCCATGATGTCATTCCTCAAATCTTCGATGTTAGGTACACATAGACGGTCTCGATAGTAAAGAACTCCGTCAACGATACGAAAATCAGGACGTTCTACTATCTGTTTTGAAAACTTAGTCAATTCTGGATCTTGCAACTGATTGTCCTTGATCTTCTGGATGAACGAAGGCTCTGACACTGACATATTGGCCATTATAACACCCTTCCTAAGTGGCTGGAGGTCGATCCTCAACTCCTCAAATTGATCGAAGATACAAGTGCCACTTAAATTCGCTATGCCCACTGACTTTCTTCTCAAAGCATCGGCAACTACATGCACTTTCCCCGGGTGATATTTGATTGGAAAATCATAGTCCTTGATATATTCCATCCATCTCCTCTGTCTCATATTCAACTCTTTCTGAGAAAACAGGTACTGTAGGCTGCGGTGATCGGAATGGACCTCAAATTTCTCTCCATAGAGGTAATGTCTCCACATTTTCAACGCGAAGACAACCGCTACCAACTCAAGATCATGGGTTGCATAGTTCTTCTCGTGATCTTTCAACTGTCGGGACCCATAAGCTACAACCTTTTCTTCTTGCATTAACACACAACCAAGTCCAATGTTCGAAGCATCGGTAAAAATGGTAAAACCGCCGCTTCCGGATGGCAAAGTAAGGACTGGTGCGGTGGTTAACCTCTTCTTCAGCTCTTGGAAACTGACTTCACACTGATCTTTCCACACATAGGGCACATTCTTCCTTGTTAACTTCGTCAACGGTGCTGCAATCGACGAAAATCCTTGTACAAACCTCCTGTAATACCCTGCCAATCCAAGAAAACTCCTAATTTCTGACACATTCTTCGGTCTTTCCCACTTCACTACTGCCTCAATCTTAGACGGGTCTACTGACAAACCTTCCTTGGAGATAATGTGTCCCAAAAATGCGACTTGCTCTAACCAAAATTCACACTTGTTGAGTTTCGCATACAACTGATTCTCTCTCAAGAGTTGCAATGCTATCCTCAGATGCTCTTCATGCTCTTCTTTGGTCTTGGAGTACACCAAAATATCATCGATAAACACTACTACAAACTGATCCAGATACTGAGTATATATCTTGTTCATCAATGCCATGAATATTGCCGGTGCATTAGTCAATCCAAATGGCATCACTAGAAATTCATAGTGGCCATATCTCGTCCAGAAAGTTGTTTTCAACACATCTGATTCCCTAACTCTCAGCTAATGGTAACCGGATCTCAAATCGATCTTCGAGAAATACGAAGCACCTTGTAACTGATCAAACAATTCATCTATCCTTGGCAATGGATATTTGTTCTTGATGGTCCCTTGATTCAACCTTCGGTAATCAATACACATCCTCATCGAACCATCCTTCTTCTTGACGAACAAAACCGGAGCTCCCCACAGCGAAATGCTCGGTCTCACAAAACCTTTATCTAACAACTCTTGCAATTGTATCTTCAACTCTCCCAATTCCGCCGGAGCCATTCTATATGGTGCAATTGAAATTGGAGCGGTCCCCGGTAACAACCCAATGGTGAAATCAATTTCTCTCATGGGTGGTAATCCTGGAATCTCCTCCGGAAATACATCCGGGAACTCCCAAACAATAGGGATCTCCTCCACCCCTTGGGACCGTTTATCCTCCGTGATAAACGCCAAATAGGCATCACAACCACTTCTCAAAAGTCTATCAGCTTTCAACGCTGAGACAAACCCTGCACGAGGATGCCTCCTCTCTCCCTGGAATAACACCCCTACTGGTGTCTCATCCAACTTGAACATGAGGGTCTTATGGAAACAATCCATTGTGGCATGGTACCCTGCCAGCCAATCCATCCCTAGGATGACATCAAAATCCTTCATCTCCAACAGAATAAGATCTGCGGGTAACACAACTTCTCCTATTCGGACCGTACAACTAGGGGAATAACTAGTACACACAACTTGTTTTCCTACTGGAGTAGCCACAGTCAAAATATAGTCGAGTTCTCTACCATGCACATCAATCAATCTAGAAAATGCGTGGGATATAAAAGAGTGTGTGGAGCCAGGGTCAAACAATATCTTAGCTTCTATCCCACTAACAAGAAGTGTACCTTCCACAACATTGCCCGCTGCCCCTGCATCAGCTCTGTTAACTGTATAAACTTGTTCTCGCTGCTGTGGCCTGATAGGAGCTTGCTGCTGCCTTCCTTGAGGGACATTTCTATTCTGTTGCGGGGGACGCTGATTCTGCTGCTGTCCTTGCTGACGGGCTGGCTGCTGCCGTTGCTGAGGTCTATACTATTGTTGTGGTGCCTGTTGCTGAAGTGGCCTTGGCTGATTCTGTACAACCATCGCATTCTGTGGCAATGCTGGCCGCGGTGCTCCCTGCTGTTGCTGATTCTGCCTATCAGGTCTGGGGCAATTCCTTATCTGGTGGTCCATGGAGCCACACCTGAAGCACGCTCCTGTGATGGTACGACACTGGGTGCTCTCATGGTTCTTTCCACAGTGGATACAGACTAACCGAACATTATGGTCTTGCTGTTGTCTCTTGTTCTACTGGTTTCTCTGTTGGTTGTGCTGCTGTTGTGGTTGCCCCTGTCCCTTGCCTTGAACCCTAAGGATCTTGTGATGAAAGTTCTCAAACTTGTAGGCTCTCTTGACAGCTTCCTCAAAGGTAAGAGGTGGTACTACACCGGTGGCATCCCTCTCGATGATAGGGTGAAGTCCTTCCAGGAACTTGGCAATCTTCTTCTCCACCGTGTCCACCAACTCCGGAGCATATCGAGACAACCTCTCGAATTTGGTGAGGTACTCTAACACAGTCATACTCCCTTGGACAAGCTGCTGGAATTCTGCTGCCTTCTGTCTCTTGACATGGGCAGGCACATATTTGTCTCTGAATTGCCTCTTGAAGTTTGCCCAAGCTACTGCGTCCGCCATAGTCCTATATTCCTCCCTCACTGTCTTCCACCAATTATCTGCTAAGCTCGTGAAGAGTGATGCTGCAAGTTGTACCCTTTCACCTCCGGTACATCTGAAAATTTCAAAGATATTCTCTGTATGCTCTAGCAAGTCATCTGCAGCCAATGGATCTTCGGTCCCCACAAAATCCTTTGGAGCTCTTTTTCTAAATTTCTCAAACAATGCATTAGGGTCATGTTCCCTTTGGTTGATGACTATTGCAGTGGAGGTTGAACCGGTTCTGGCCTTCTCTGTAACACCTCTAACAATTGCCTCTGCATCTCTGCTAACTCCCTAGCATGGTCTTCATCTTTCTTGAGCATCTGTTCTTACAATCTGGTTTGGTTCGCATTAGCCTGACGCTGCTGGTCAAGCATGGCTCGCATCATTTGTTGGAACTGATTTGGCATTGCATTTTCAGTTCTTGTATCCTCAGCTCTATCTTCTTCAGTTGGCCCTGTACCCTCAACTAGCCCGGTATAATCATTGTTGCTTGCGGTGGGATTGCCGTTTACGAGTCGCTTACGAGGTGGCATGATGCTGCAAAACAAGTTATAAGCACATAAAAATCCAAAACAGGGTCACACATTGCTCACGCGGTTCTACCTAACGGAAGATCTAACGAATCCTCGCCACGTCCTTAGGATTTCTAGTTTCTTTTAATTGCCTGAAACACGTCTCGCTCTGATACCAGTCTGTCACGACCCCGGACCGGGTTTAGGGTCCAATCCGGGATTGGGACTCATTAGAATAATGATAATGGTGATAAGAGTATGTTCGGTGCCAATACGTACACGGGTTAATAAAGAACACACATTACCCGTGCACGTGATTTCCCACAGGAGTCCGCGGTGAGGATTTCACAACAACATTAAACATTTTGTATAATTGCGGAAGCGTATGGCAAATCATGCATATAAATCATTTCCATAAAACATAAGACTGATTGCATTTAAGTATCGAGTATCAGAATGAGCAATGTTCTAAAGCTTAACCCAAAAGTACTGTTAAAGTTTTAAACAAGTATCTCCTAGTTACATTTCCCAAAATTAGAGGCCAACAAAGGCCAATGTAAACAAAACAATGTCCACCAAAGTATCAATAAAAGACACCCCCAAAATGTTTCGCATCTCTCGAGACGGCCGGATGTTTAATCAACATCATCGGCACGCCACTCCACTAACTGCTGCGGTTCTCCGACCGCCTCCTCGTGCTCCTCCTCGAGAAAGTCAACATCAGGACCTGAGTACCAAAAGTGGGTCAAACACGACGGTTTGGCAGGCGGGTGAAAAGATACGATAAGAAATGAAATTACCTTTGAAAGCATTTGAATCTGTATACACGACAATCTCCATGAAAAGATAATTCATTTAATGAAAAACATGCATGTACTACAAAACAAGTGAAGGTACCAAGGAAATAGGAACAACAAGATGGCATCCACAAGAAGCTAAATCCTCTATCACCGAAGTGACAAGAGTCTATCGGGGTGTTGATCTCAGTCACCGAAGTGAGGAGGTGCAACAACATTTACATATACATAAGTAATAATACGGGACGGGACCACGGTTAATAAACCGGGTATCGGGATCCAACCTGCAGCTGGCGGGACGGGAGGGGGAATCTCCAAGTCAGTGGATCAGACTGACAAGGTTATCCAACCTTAGTGGTGCCGACTCATAGGTCACAAGCGGGAAAACAAAACAAATACATATAACGAAACGGGGTGCTCATAAGTACAAAAGCATAACTGTATCAGTCGGGCGTATACGGGCTAGCAACAATGCTAAAAACATGAATTTCAATACTGTCGGGCAAGTCTAGTCATAAAACACGAGATTTAAAATGTACAAGTGAAATTCGGTTCGTATTAAGGTATGAATGGATTTCTCATATTCTCCGGGCTAAGTGTTGAAAATCCAAGATTTGAATCAATGTAAATAGGGTCCCGTATGTTAGGCTGATATACATTTGGTACTCTTTTGAGAATTGAAAACATTCCGGGGCCTTATACACATTGACAAATTTAAAAGGCCTAAACACAAAGTCATAAAGGGATCTCGTCTACCATATGATTCCTCCAAAAGAATTGATTCCGATTGGGGTTCGATCAGTTCGTCAGTTGTCTGTCGGTCGGCCGAGGTGGGTGTGTCGGCTGGCTGTCGGTCGACCGACGTTGAGGTCTCGGTCAGCCGACAGATGACTGATAGAGATTTTGGCAAATTGCAACTTACTGTTATTTGAGCCGACAGGTTGTCAGTTGGCTTTCGGTCAACCGAACTAGGGAGTTCGGTCAGCCGACAGCTGACCAGCAGATTTCCTGACGGAAATCTGATTGAAACTGGTCTCTGGAATTGAGACCGACAGAACTCGGTTAGCTGTCGGTCGACCGAAGTGGGGACTTCGGTCAGCCAACAGCTGACCGACGCACACGATCAGGTCAGTTTCGAGTCAGGTTTCTGCTCTCTTTCTTCCCTTATTCACATACGACCTGGGCACCCTTCCTTGTACATTTTGAGGGTTTCAAGACCTCATTCAAGCCCATTTAATCTACCAATATAATCGCCCCAATCAACTCCTTCCCATCCACATGTAATCTCACCCATTCTTCCATCAAATCCTTCCATTCCCTCCACATTCAATCAAAAGAAATCCAATCCATCATGAGTTAAAAATTCCAATCAAATAAGCTATGACATTCTCAACATGCACAAGAGAGAAATAGACTAACATTATGCATTTCTAAATCAATGTGAATCATAAAGAAAACATGAATAGTGAGAATGTGAAACATCAATGTATGAAGTAGAAAACCACATTTTCAATAAAAACATGTAAATATCAAATCATCCACTTGCCTTAGGTCTTCTAACAAGCAAATCCAAGCTCTAAACCAAGTTTCCAAGCCAAGAACCAAGCTACAAGCAAAACCCCCAAAACAAACCCTAAAATGGGTCAAACCAAGAAACAAGAAGAATAAACTCACAATAATAAAAATGGAGCTCCTCTATGACTAGGAGAATACAAATCTAAGGGATTAGGAGGGAAAACTTACTAGGAAACTCCTCAAATGAGCAAGACTAGTTCAAAGAAGATCTTAGAATGGAGGTCTCCCTTCAAAAGTTGTATCAATGGAGAGCTCTTGTGAGGAGGATGAAGATGGTAAGGTCCAATCTTGGTTTAGCAATGGTTTAGTGGTGTTATGAGATGGAGAAAGAAATAAAGAAATGGAGGAAACTCATGGCTACAGGGATTCATCTCTTAGCACATTAATTAGGGCAAGGAAGAAGAGAAAAGAAGAAGGGTTCTCTTTTTATATCAAAGGTGAAGTGGGTCCCACAACTTAAAGTACTAGTCGGGCTAAAAACATGCATTTCGGGACCTCAAATGGATTCGACGAAGAAGGAAAAGTTGATCAACAAAATTTCTAGTTTCCAAAAAGTATATTTTTCGCGGGTTTCGGGGACATCAAATTTTGGGTACAAATTTCATGTAAAAAGACTGTTTTGCCCTCAATGCTAGGAAAATCGGGTTTCGGGGTTCCGGACGGGCACGGGTTCAATATGAAAGTTGTAGGGATCGACGAGACGAGTAAAACGTGACATGAACAAAATCACAAGAATCTCGAATAATCCCCAAAGTAAATTCAAGACTAATAAAAAGGAACCCCCAAAGGGTCCCACTAAGCACGAGACACTTAGAACTCCTAAAAAGCTATAAAATAGCTATTCTAATCCAAGCTAGTCGAATTCTAATCACCATGCTTAGCACTAACACGCAACTTAATTAGTACTAATCGAGTCACTTGGGTCGGGGTCTTACAAAGATGATTTTCAAGATAAGTCCAACTAGGGTCTAAGCTCTAGGTTTTTACACCTAATCAAGAGTTCCAAACCACTTGATCCTAAATATAGAGCACAAGGCTCTGATACCAATTGAATGTTCCGGATCCTTACCCTAGAGGGGGGGGGGGGGTGAATAGGGTTAGCTACAAATTGATTGCCAATTTTAATTTTCTTCAAATTAAACTCCAACTAGTGATAATAACATGAAAAGATGCGGAAGATAAACAAATCAATCACCACAAGTCATTCACCATTGCACAAAGATTTATAGTGGTTCGGCCTCAATGCCTACATCCACTACCGGCTTGTGATCACACACCCCACCGGATTTTCACTATTTATGCTTTTACAAAAGGCTAAGCAATAACCCTAAACACTATGCTTTTAATAGGCTAAGCAATAACCTTACAGTGTGCTTTTATAGGCTAAGCAATAACCTTTTACACTTTGCTTTTCTTAGGCTTAGTAAAAACCTTACATACAAATAGTTTTTCTTTTTCAAGATGGTGTCTAAACACTAGGAGAGAAATACGTTAAGCACAATATATATTGCCCCTAAAATAGGCGAATGAGAAAGTGATAATCAACTCACACAGCACACTATAACTTACAAACATGAATTCTCATGATGTGTGTGTGTGAAAACTTCAATCAAGTTGAAAATGAAAGCTCAATCAGTTTATGCTTTGAAGCAATTAAAAGTTTAATGCACATAAAATGATTTGATTGAAGTGATATGCAAATCACATGAACAAAGTACAAACTTGGTGAAGATATGAAAAACCAAATCTTGCAAGTTGTATGAAATTAATTATGCCTAAACATGTGATGCATGATATGTTGTTTTCAAAATCAAAGTAATTCAACTAAAGTTTTAAAGATTGAAAACAACAAAGAAGATTCATACAAGTTAGTGAAATATGTTATAACATAAATTGAAGATTTTGATAAAACATGTCTAAGAAGTTTTCTACCACAAACTTGATTTGAATCAAGGTGAAGAATCCAATAACTTAAATCAAAGATTAAGAGAGGAATGGATTCAACACATCATAGTTAATATGCTAAAAATCATTTATCAATAATTTAGACAGCGCATAAAAACATATGATTAGGAAAAGTCAAAGCTTACTTGGTGATTGAACTTCATTAATCCAAGCTTAGCTTTACTTAATGATCATTTGGCCTTCTTAGTTCATTCCCTTTGATTTTCCTTAGTACACCTTAAAAATGGCTTCTTGAATCATCGCTTTTGGCCTTGGAATGAACTTTATTTTATAGAAATTTTGGGCCAACGGCTATATGTCGGTTAGCCGACATCCAGGGGTCGGTTAACCGACACCCCCAACGGTCACAAGCCAACGGTCATAATTTTGAAATTTTGCTGACCAAAAAGCATGCTTCGGTTAGCCGACAAGTTCGGTTAACCGAGGTCTGACCGACACCCTAACCGACAATGAAAACAGGGTCAGAAAACACCTCTCTAAAAATCTAACCGAGAGTGCTTCGGTCAGATTCAGAAGCAAGGTCGGTTAACCGATCCTTGACCGACATGCTGACCGATAGAGTAAGATGTGAAAATGCATCTCTCTGGAAATCTGACCGACAAGGTGTTAGGTTAGTCTAATTTCTAGGGTCGGTTGACCGACACTGAACCAACACACAAACTCACAACTAAAACACCATTCAGAAAAGCTAACCGAGTGAGTTCGGTTAGGCTTCGGTCCAAGTTCGGTTAACCGACACCTGACCGACAGGCTGACCGACAGTATGGTCAGTCTGTTTTTCTGAAGATCTGGGTTTACAAGAAAAAAATCTAACTTTTGAAAACTTTTGAAACACAGAATGAAAGGGTGATGGAGACAAGGTTTTATCAAGAAGAAAGCTTTTCAAAATAAGACTAAAATCAACCATAAAGGTTTAAAACAGAGTTTGAGCAAGTTGATTTAAATCTTGTGATTTTCAAGATAAACCTTTGAGAAATGATATGAGATGATCATGATGCAAACGTTGGACATCAAATTGCAAACACAACTTAGGGTCTAACAGTGCGCCCAAGTCCCCTGTCAGATCCGTATCGAGAACTTCGGTTGTGTTTCGAATTCCAGACTTAAAATTATTAAAATAAAGTAAATCCAAAACAGAAATCAACATTAAAACAGAAGCTTACATTGATCAAAACCCCACGAAACTCCAAAATCAAGCCGAGACTATCGCAATCAATCGAACCACATAGAGCAGCCGCTTGGGCACCACCACAGGTACTCCCAAGTCACCAAGAGGACCTAGGCGCCACCACAGGCGCATCCAAGTCCTCCGCACCCCTCGTTTTGCTGGTTTCAACATCCTTTCATCATTTAAAGTAAAACCCGAAACTCCAGAATATTCAACAACTAAAACAGAACCTTCAAACACCCTTAACTCATCCCTAAATAACTCTTAATCAAACCACAACTTAAAACAAACCAAATCAAAATTAATGAGCTCCTTAGGCGTAGGAGCTATCAAACTTAGACAATTTGCACCCTAGCATTAGATTGGGTTTCCCCATTAGATAGATTAGAGCATTAGGCTTCGTCCCATCACTTTTCCTATTTCGTTAGGGGACAGGGAGAGCTGAGGACCTTAGGTTGGGGTTAATCCGATGATCAGTAATAAAGCATTAATCACGTAAATCCAAGTAAAATCCCCTAGTTAAACCCTTCTAGCCCCAATATAAAAAATCCATAAAAACTATAAAACCGACAAAATAAACCCAAAAATATTTTCCTTTTATTTCTTCCTCCACCTCAGGTGCCAGATATTTAATCGAACTTAATGATGAAAGGGAATGAAGAACTGACTTCTAAAATTGAATAAAAATGAGAATGACGAGATGAGATGAGTGATTTCGCACACACTTTTAAAACAATCACGGCCCATCAGCCTCCTTAAAATAAACACCGGCCCATCGGCCACCTCTAATCAATTTCGGCCGATCGGCCTTTCACTTTTATCACTTGTGTATCGCACACAAAAAACACAGAAATCACAAGTCAAAGTCTCATTTGCATCATTATTTTGATTTGCCAAATAAACCTTTAAACCCTATTTTGCCAAGGGATTTGAAGGGGGTATCCGGGAACGGGGCCGATCATCTTCTTAAATATTTGGCACCTCCTCCCTTTTATTTTCTTTATTTTAATTATTTTATTTTACTTGGATATACTATGATTTTGCTATGTGAGGATTAACCTTATTTGGACTTTAACTCGTAACCTTGAATTGACCGTATATTAAAGAAACCCAAAGAGACCCAAATCAATGTGACAGGACAACCGTTGTGTGTTGCCGGCAGTACATTAGACGAGAGGATGAACCCACCCATTTATTTTCTCCTATTTTTCTTCGGCTTTCGTTGAAGAACGGTGTTACTGTCGTTACTGTAGCTGGCGATCGCGATCCGTCGATTTTGAGGGTAGTCGGAATCCGCATTTCGATGTCAATTTTAAATAGCATATATAGATGAATGGAGATTTCCCAAGCCATGGGGCGCGCCGGGGAGGGGGGGTCGAAATTCACATCTGACGAGTGATGCCCTTGTTTGGTTCCATTCTGTGCCCGCACATGAATTCAAAACTTTTGAGGATGTAATCCAAAAATTCATGGACCAATACAAGCATCAGGTTAGTATTAGGCCAAGTTGGCACGACTTGGCTAACACCAAGCAAAAGCCCGATGAAGACTTTGAGGAATTCGCGAACCACTGCCGTTTGTTATATACTCGGTCCAATGCTAGGTTGACTGATGATGAAGCAATTAAAATGGTGATATCCAATTTGCGGATGCCACTTAGGCCGTACATTTCACTTGGGGAAGCTCCAAAGACATTTGAAGCACTTTATGATAGGATATCAAGGATGAAGCTTGACTATGAAGAAGGGATCCTCTTTTCACTCATGGAACCTATGAAGCATGGTAATAGAAAAATACATGGTCAATCAGGTACAGGAATAGGAAATACAAACACAACAGGGCTAGAGTCAAATGCTAATCTAGTTCGCCAAAATGATGCCACTCGCAATAGGAATAATAGGTCAGACCAAGCATTAGGTCAACAAGTTAGGAATACCCCTAATCAAGATTACCGTAAAGTTCCCCATAATTACGAAAACAATGGAAACAATGGGAACTATAGGAACAATGACAATGATGAGAGGCGTCGAAGAGGACCCAAGTGCGACCATTACCCTCCACTTCCGCAACCCATTGATGTGGTTTTTTTGAATTTGATGAAGACAAAAGAGATAACATTACCCCCTGAGAAACCACAACCGTGATCCACATATTTGGACCAGAACAAGTTCTGTGTTTATCATAGATACCCTAGACACAATCTCGATGAATGTTTTATTTTGAGGGATCTTATATATGAGATGAATGATGAATGAAAAATCAATTGGGATGCAATTAAACCAGTAAAAGATCTCCAAAATAGACAACAAGGGAGGCAACAAAGCATGAAGATTTATGACCACCCATTGCCAAAACACAATGCCCCATCCTCCTCCAAAGCTGCAAAAGTCCTATTTGGAAAAAATGACACGGAGCTCAACAATTGGAGCGTACAATACCATCCCCTCTGCCTAATCGAACATGAGGAAGATAATATGATCCTTGATACAAAAAAGTATGGTCAATACTTGGACCCATGGAATGAGATTGATCAAACTCAACATGGACCTAGTTCTCGACACATTTCAACCACCAAGGTTACGCGGACTGTAGCAAATCCTTTACCTCATCTAATGGAGGCACCGCTTAGGTTAGGAAAGGTTTACCCAACCTTTCCTCCAATTATTCCTCAATAAGAACTGAACAATTTCCCTTTGGAGGAAGAGTACCATCCAAAATCGATTCAAGCTAGGAAAGAATATGATCTTCTTCAACACCTTTCGAAAATCCTAGCCAAGATCTAAGTCTTTGAACTATTCAATGCATCCTCGAGACACCAAAGACAATTGCTTGATGCAATTCAAAGAATGGAAGTACCCGAAAATATAACTCCCGAGCAGTTAGCTCAAACCATAGCTAGTGTGAGGAGTCCCGGGAAACCACCACCAATCACTTTCACTGAAGAAGAGATAGAAAAGATTCCACCAGAGGTAAGGACTTCACATCTGTGTTTAACAGTGGTCCTCGCGGGATACAAGGTTAATGGAGCTTTGGTAGATACTGGGGCATCTTTAAATATATGTCCGGTCCACACATTTCAATCACTGAATTTAACCCTCAAAGATCTTATCCCAGCACCGATGACTATCATTGGATATGATGGAAATCGAACAGCAGCAACTGGCAAAGTCAATCTCCTCACACGTGTAGGACCGATCGCAATTCCTCAAACTTACCATGTGGTAGATATCCCTGACATTTTGAACCTAATTCTCAGGCGACGATGGCTTAATGACATGAAGTTTGTTGCATCGACTAGACATCAATGTGTTAAATTTCCTTTTAACGATGTGATAATTAAAGTTGATGTAGATTCTCCTATGCTTGAATTAGAAATAAAGGCGATGCTCCCAACATTTAAAGCGATCCCAAGAAAAGAAAATCAGGAAAAGATCTTTGGACATGGAGTTAACCCATTGACTTTTATTTTAGATGTTAGCCCCGCAGAATGGGTAGGTCCCTTAAATCCGCCGCCTAAATACTCAAGCTTGATTGATGCAACCTCTATCCTCCCAAAAGAAAATGAAGATTCCCACCCGGCTCATGGGTGGACTATGATGAGAAAGTTACGATATGAGCCAGGAACAGGATTGGGTCAAAATAGCGATGGCATGGTTAGACCATATCAACCCGAGGTTAAGGTCGGAACAGAAGGGTTAGGATATGAACCAGGAATGGATAAATCTAGTGACTATGATTGGAGATTACAGGAACATTTTGTCAGACTAGCTGAACCACAGGATCGAGTATTCAACATGAACGAGATAACCTAGGCCTCGAAATTGATTTGGATTTTAGTGATTCTGAAGAGTCGGATGATGACAATTGTGACATAGATGAACTCTTGGAGACTCTTAGAAAATTATTTTGTCACGATAAACAAGGAGAAGATGATGATCAAGATAGAGATCGGTCGAGCTTTGATGGTAACCAAGATCACAACAAAAATCCGATGATTGAGAGCTCAAGGTCCGAACCTGCGGTCATAAAACCTGAGAACTATAGAGGGTTTGAATACATGAGGGAAGACTTGACTGATATGTATGTAGCAGACTGCTACATGTTTTCCCAAGAAGATAATATTCCAAGAAAAAAAAAGGCTAATTTCACAACTTCAGCGCCCACAGAGTGAAGTTTGGACCTACTCCTACCAGGGACTCAGTGCGGTGGTCTTCTAACCAACCTCGAGCACTCCCTCTAGGGATGTAATTAGGTCATCAATAGGGACATCTCAATGTCCCAAACTTGTACATTGTAGTTTAGGAAAATCAGATTGTAGGTTAGGAGATTTGCATAACAGTTTAGGTAGTTTTCATAATAGAATAGAATCATCATCTTATCCCAAAAACCCAAAAAAACAAAATAATCCAGAAAAACCAAAAATAAGTAACTCACCATTAGGAAGTGCAGGGGCCGTGCATAACCCAGAAAGGCATGCCATGGTAGGAAGATGGAGATTACCCTCATTTGAGCAATCTAGATTGGAGACCATTGTAGGAAGCATACCTAAGCTTGGTTACAAGCATGTACCTACCCTACTTGATCCAGATTCACTGTCTCTAAAAAACCCAAGGTCTGATGATAGTATGGGTGTATATGAGCTCATAGAGGAAGAAGAAGATGAATCCCATGATACTGAATAATTTGAAGACGTGATTAAGCGCTTTGATGAACAATCTCAAGCTACTACAGGAAATAACAAGGAGGTCAACTTGGGGACTAAAGAGCACCCCAAGGTGGTTCAAATCAGTGCGACATTGGAACCATCTGAGGAACAAGAAATTTTGGAAGTTCTTAGGGAATACCATGATGTTTTCACCTCAAATTATATTGATATGATGGAACTAGACCCATCATTAGTAGAGCATCGCATCCCGTTGCAACCATATTCCAAACCCATGAAACAAAAGCTTAGATGGATGCTCCCCGACGTTGCTCTAAAAGTAAAAGAGGAAGTTGATAAGCTGCATCAAGCTAAGTTTATCCAAGTTATCCTTTTTCCTGAATGGATAGCCAACATAGTCCCGGTAGCTAAAAAAGACGGTCTTGTATGTGTTTACATTGATTTTTAAATTTTGAATAAATCTTCGCCCAAAGATGACTTCGCGTTATCTCACATTGATGTGTTAGTTGATAACACTGCTGGTCATGCTACATTGTCCTTTATGGAAGGATATTCAGGATATAATCAAATCAAACTTTCTCCAGAGGACCAGGAGAAAACATCATTCACGACACCATGGGGGGACGTATTGTTATGCCCTTTGGCTTAAAAAATGCCGGAGCAACATACCAAAGGGCAATGACAGCCATTTTTCATGATATGATGCACGACTGTATGGAGGTCTACGTCGATGATATCCTGGTAAAATCTAAGACTCGCGCTGGTCACATTGAGGCCCTAAGGCGTGTTCTTCAAAGGTCAAGAGAGACTGAGCTTAGAATGAATAAAAAAAAAGTGCATGTTTGGAGTGTCAGCGAGGAAACTTTTAGGATTTATGGTTAGCAATAGGGGAATCAAGGTGGACCCCGCTAAGATTAAGGCTATTGTCGAAATGCCTCCTCCTAAAAATTTAAAACAATTGCGTGGACTTATAGGACGGCTCCAGTTCATTCAAAGGTTCATTTCTCAACATTCACAACATTGTGAACCATTTTATAAGTTGCTAAAAGGAGGAGCCATATTTAAGTGGGACCATGAGTTCCAAAAAGTATTTGATGATTTGAAACACTATCTGTTGAATGCCCATGTTCTCAAACCACCGCTCAAGAGACAACCCCTAATCTTATATGCTTCGGCTACTGAGTCAGCCATTGGGATTGGACTAGACCAGTACAATGAGTCAGAAAAGAAAGAACATGCGATTTGCTATCTAAGCAAATCCCTTCTACCATATGAACGAAAGTATTCACCGATAGAAAGGACTTGCCTGGCAGTGGTTTGGGCTAC
Source organism: Umbellularia californica (assembly GCA_028538565.1). NCBI lineage: Eukaryota > Viridiplantae > Streptophyta > Magnoliopsida > Laurales > Lauraceae > Umbellularia > Umbellularia californica. The sequence goes on along the minus strand of JAPQWN010000005.1, from coordinate 31,254,522 downwards.
CCAAAAACTCAGACATTATTTCTTAGCTCATTCTATACAACTTTTGGCACGAATGGATCCTTTAAAATACATTTTTGAAAAGCCAATATCTTTTAGCCGAATCGCGAGGTGGCAAATGCTTTTGTCCGAATTTGACATAACATACGTGACACAAAAATCAATCAAAGGACAAGCCATTGCGGATCACCTCGCCCATCTTCCATTGCCGATCTATGAAACTATGAAAGATGAATTCCCAGATGAAGAGTTGTTAAATGCAAATATTGTCAATGTTGAAAAGGAACTGTGGACACTCCACTTTGATGGTTCATTGAGTGAAGCTAGTTGAGGGATAGGAATAGTACTTCAAAGTCCAAAGGGTGTCATTATTCCCAAAGCCTTTAAACTAAACTTTAATGTTACTAACAATACTGCAGAATATGAAGCTTTGTTTGCAGGTCTTAGAGAAGCACTCTTTCTCAATATCAAGAAACTGAAGATTTTCGGTGACTCTAAGGTGGTTATTTCTTAAGTCCTAGGAGAATGGAAAATCAATTCCCCAACATTGGCTAAGTACCACAAATTATCTACAACACTGGCAGCCAAGTTTGAAAGAATTTCATTTGTTTACATTCCCAGGGCCCTCAATAGGTTAGCTGATTCTTTTGCCACCCTTGCATCGATTTCCCGCATGCCCTTCAATGACACCACTGAGTCTTTTCTTATTATAAAATTGAACTCTTCTGCAATAGACAGTTCGACCCTGAGTTAAAATTGGCTATTGTTCCTCATCAACCTCAATCTTTCACACAAAATTTTATTGGAAATAAATCTCCTAAAATCATGAAAATTGAGTTCCTCGGGCGTATTCACCATGATGATGATTTAATGGACGACAACCCATGGTTTTATGATATTAAAAACTATTTACTCGATGGCTACATTCCGGAATATGCCTCTAAGTCAGATAGACGCGCATTAAAAGAATTGGCTCAAAGATATACAATTGTAAGAGGGCAACTCTATAAACGTTCATTTCAAGGAATTCTTCTACGTTGTGTTGATGCACAAAAAGCAGCTCATATCATTTATGAGGCACATTCCGGAGTATGTGGTGGCCATATAAATGGTCAAATGCTCGCAAAGAAGATTCTTAGGCAAGGTACTACTAGCCTACTTTGGAGTGCGACTCGGCTAATTACGTTAGAAAGTGCAAAGAGTGCCAACTTCATGCGGATCTGATTCATGCACCGGCATCCACTCTCCACCCTACCATGACCCCATGGCCATTCTCTACGTGGGCTTTTGACGTAATTGGGCCTCTCACCCAAACCCTCGAAAATACTCACAATCATGCATTCATTTTGACCGCCACTGAGTATTACACAAAATGGGCCGAAGCCAAGTCATTTGTACATATTACGGCCAATACTGTCATCCGTTTTATCATGAAAATATTATGGCCCGATTTGGAGTCCCTAAGGTATTTGTCACTGACAACGGTCCACAATTCACCTCACAAAAGATGTATGATTTATGTAACAAATTTAACATCGAGTTACACCATTCTAGTCCATACTATCCACAAGGAAATGGCCAAGCTGAAGCCACCAACAAGACTCTCATCAAGATCATCAAAAAGACACTTGAAACTCCAAAGGGAACAGATTGGCCACACAAATTGGTTGAGGTATTTTGGGCCTACCGGACTTCCATTAGGACACCGACCGGAGAAACACCATTTTCTTTAACTTACTGGATGGAGACTGTCCTTCCGTATGAGGTCCAGATACCCTCACTTAGGGTCAGGCTTGATAAGGATGTGACTGTGGATCAGTGACGAGAAGCCCTACTCATACAACTGGAACTGTTAGATGAGAAAAGGTTGAAAGCAGCGGAACATGCACAAGTCTACCAAAGGAGAATATCAAGAGCCTACAATAAACATGTACTTGAAAGAAAATTTAAAGTAGGTGATGTGGTCACAAAGAAAATTGTGCAATCTCAGCTCCCACAGGTCAAAGGTAGGCTTCGACCAAATTGGGAAGGCCCTTATGTCATAAAGGAGCTATACTCGGGAAATGTATAGTTAGTCAATTCAGAAGGGGAGGAACTCCCTAATCCTTGGAATCCCATGTACTTGCGAAAATATGTGGTATAATTTATTTACAATTTTGATACACATGCCAATCTGTTTACTTGTCTTACAATGACAATTATTTCCTTAAGATCTATTTTAATTCAATCAATGACTAAGCACTCGAAATCCCACACACTTCCATATCATACATAAAAATGGGAGAAATGACTGTCATACACAAAATTTAGCACGACCAAATGTTGTCAAAAAATAAAAAATAAAAAATAAAAAAGGAGAGAAAAATAATGTACTCATCTAGGAGTTGCTGGAGTTGCATAAAGCGTGGGTTTGCTCCCCATATCTTGTGCTTCAAAACCTACTCTTAGATTTTTTTTTCCATCCAGATATACCCATCTAGGAGTCGGTGAAGTTGCATAAAGCACAGATTTGCTCCCCATATCTTGTGCTTCAAAACCCGCTTTTAGATTGCCTATCCAAATGTACCCATCTGGGAGTTTGTGAAGTTGCATAAAGCATGGGTTTGCTCCCCATATCTTGTGCTTCAGAACCTACTCTTGGATTTTCCTATCCAAATATACCCATATAGGAGTTGGTGAAGTTGCATAAAGCATGGGTCTGCTCCCATGTCTTGTGCTTCGAAGCTTGCTTTTAGATTTGCCTATCCAAATGTACCTAGCAGGGGTTGGTGAAGTCGCATAAGGTGTGGGTTTGCTCCCTATATCTTGTGCTTCTGAGCTCGCTCCTAGTTTACCTAAAAAAGAAAAGGAGAGAGAAAAAAATCCTTGTCCTTCATTAAGCCTAGACTCAGATGATATGGACTTCCGTAAAATGAGCCAAAGTGAAGGACAGCCTAAAGTCACAACACTCAATTCACAGTCAATATCCTGTTGCACACAACAACACACCTTTTACAGTGGGATAATGAGTTGCAAAGTCAAAGAAAAAGATTATGCTAGTCTGAAGAGGTAATTGGAAACGTGAGACGGTTGTCATGGTGGCATTGGAATCAGAAATAAAAAATGAGGGATACCACTTTCATTGCATCCATTGGATTTAGGAGTTACTTTCTAACCAAGTTACATTTACTCATATTTTTTCTAGTGTATATTTCCTTAAATAATGCCAGGGCGTTTTTTTGAAAACTACATAAACTTTCCCAATTCATGGTCGAAGGTCTCAATGCATGCATTCTACTGACTTTGAAACACTCATGGCACATACTAACACATCATACATTCGTGTACACACACATGTACACCTCATGCATTTTCTTAAGACTAACAATTTGTTCATTTTGCAGTTTTTTTTTCTTTCCCTTAGGTTAAAAGCAAAGCAAAAACAACAAAAAAAGAACTTTTTTTCTTGATTATGATGATCCCTTGACACTTTTACAGAGAAAGTGGATAATTAATCTTTGCACAATTGTGCAAGGGGCCAAAAAAAAATAAAAAATGCTACACTGATCATGCGTTTCAGTTTTGCAGGACATATGGTTACGGAACCAAGATTGGATTGGCAGCCCACACTGGGGCATTTCTTTTGTTTTGCGAACACTTACTTTTGCATTTCTTGTACATCTCTACATTTTTTTAGCATTTCTACATTTAATGCATTCTATCTTCTCTTAAGCATTGTTGACGTTTCTCACCTGAGTTTTGCAGGTACCGAGTGAAACTGAACAGGGGAGGATTCATCCAACTAAGTTTGGAAAAGCTCAAGCGAACCAGGTGAGTAGCATCATCCTTTTAGTTTTCTTAAGTTTCATCACGTGTTCGAGTCGCCATAGGCCTCCCTTAAGTGCCGACGATCGGTATGGCGATCATAATACCGCTTTATGCGAATTGTGGTGTCCGCCGATTTGGATTGTGATGCCTTAGAGGTGCTAACCTCGGGTTCGAAACTCCCCTCGGGAATGTAGATCACCTTGGAAGGCTCCCTTTATCCTGACTTCCACCTTGTATAGCCCCTTTTCAAAATTACGTTCCTTTTCATATTGCATCAAGCATTAACATCATAAATCCCACCATTCACTTAGGTTACATTGATCTGGTCCCACTGTGATCTACGAATAACATCATCAATTTGGATTGTGTTTGCACATCCCAGCATGGTTTCAATTTTACATATTCAAAGTTTCTATTTCAGGCAAGAGTATTTTAAAAAAAGAAAAAAAGAAGAGACGAGCAATTATTTTCTTGGTGCCAACTCACGAGATCCCAAAAGGCTCTCGCGAGACATGTGGTTGTGTCTACTTTCTTTGGTGTGTAGCCCATTCTATGCCACACTCCAAAGAGGGGCATACTATAGACACCTCATTTTGGCACCCCTAGACATTTTTAGTATTCATATTATTGATGCCCAAATTTTGCCCCATTTGGACAATTTTGGATAAATAAATTAAAATCTTCATTATCATGCACATCTAGAAAGGTTGCATCATTATAGGCCTTTTTTTTAATGGATCTCACTAGCTCTCATGTTTCGAGTCGAATCTCGCTTCCATGACGATCTACTTTTAGTAAGCTTCCCGATGATATATAGATTTAAAAAAAAAAAAAAAAAACTGACAGGCGGATCAAAAGTTATGAATTAAAAAAAATTTAAACATATGTTGTTGACACAAAAAAAAAGTCACTTTGCCAACTCGACATCAAGAAGCCACATGAAGCTACATTCTTCTACAAACAGGCAATGCTACTTCAAGCATCAGATCTTGTCAGAATCAAACAAAAACTGCAAGATCCTTCAAGGCAGCCAAAGGACGGGTACACATGAAGTTTCAGGCCATTCCGACATCGTTTGACCTAACTTCATTCCTCCGACAGCTAAAAAAGAGCTCATGGCGGCGACAGCGTTGAAGACATCAAAACTTCGATCAAAACCTACGGATGGTTCTAAAATACCTCCAAAAGGCTGCTAGTTAAATTTCAAGTCAAACCGACAACGTTTGACCCTCCGTCAATGCTCGAGCAGCAAAATCAAGCCTCTCGACGGCGAGAACCACCGAGGCCATCACTCATCAAACAAAGCATATGAGTGGCTTCAACATGCTTCCAAAGGGCTGCACGTCGAATTTCAAGTCATTACGACAACGTTTGACCAGACTTAGACGCTCCGAAAGAAAATCAAGCATACCGGCGGTGGAGCCTCCTGGGACCATGACATCCAAATCGGAGCTAATGGATCATCTCAAAATGACTCCAATAGGATCCCTGTCAAATTTCAGGTCAATCGGACATCGGTTGACCGCATATCAAAGCTCAACATCTTCCTCGCGGTAAAATCAAGTCTAGCATCGATAGGACCCCAAACGACTTCAAAACTCAAATAAAAGCCCATGGTTGGTCCTATCCACTGCTCAAAAGGCTTCACCTCAAATTTCAGGTCATTCCCACATCGTTTGACCTAGTTTCGACTCTTGACGGAAAATCGGCTACAAAGTCTTCGGCTTTTCCGAAAAATGGAACACTTTGTGCTCCGGTTTTGTGCGAATTGTCGTCAAGTTTTCTTCAGTAAAATTAAGTCAATAATTGAGGAAAAATGTCAACAAAATTACAGAAGAAAAAATGAACGAAAAAGAAGAAAAAATGGCCGAAAAACGAAGTGGCGACCAAAGGGGACAAAACCCCCATGGTTGCCGGTGACCCCGGAAATCCGGGTCACCGTATTTTTCGCCGGATGGCCCGTTTTCCGATCCTTTTCGCATTTCGGGAGTTCCTACCTCTGTGATTTTCCAAAAATCCAATTCTTGATGCTTGGAAACGAATAATCTTCGCCAACATCTCGGATCCGCCGTCAAGAGCATGAAATCATCACTGATCGCTTCAATATCGCCAACCGGCTGACCAAGAAAGTACACTTTATGTACTACCGATGGAGAAATCGACAAAACAGATGTCACCGGCCCACTAACATCAATCAATGTCTGAAGTTGTATTGCAATCTGACATCAAACAACGCGTGGATCCATCAGCGATCATCACAAGAAGAATCCCAAAAGACGCGGCACGGCCCGCGACTCTTCAAATGCCCCGGCGACTACTTAATGCTGTTAATTGACCCGTTTTATGACAACTTAATGCGGTTATTAACCCATTATTTTGGACGGCCCAATCAGAAGCAAGCAAATGGGAGTTACAAGTCCAAGTAATCATGGCATTAAAACCATGAAACTCCCCTCATCAAGGAGATTAAAGGCGATTAAATGCTCATTATTCTTCATCGGCCAATCACAAGCCAAGAAAAAGGAGTTACAAAATCAAGAAATAAAAACTTGTAACTCCTCTCATCATGGAGTATCAATGCCATCAATGCTCATAAACCCATCTTATGGCCACACAAAGGCTATAAAAAGGGGGTCATTCCAAGAAGAAAGGATCCAAAAAAAAATCCTTGGAAGTCGGAAAATTCAAGAGAAATTCACACCTAGAGAGAGAGAGCCATCCCAGAGAAATTCTGACAAAGTCCTACTTCTCTGCAAGAAACACCACAAGGTGATCGAAGTCCCTTGGGGGGCCACCCCCCCAAAGGTCCTCTTCTTATATCCAACATGGCCTAAACGCGGCTTTTCAGCCCGTTTACTCGGGTTTTTATTGGATATAGGACCTCCCCTTGGTCTTTATCCTCTAAAAAACTGAGGTCGGAGCCAAGCCGAAGAATCGAAGCATCAAGCGTTCTCATTTGAAGGACGGTGGCAAAGTCCATACATGACTTGCGACCGTCGATCTAAACGAGTCCCCACAATCTCCTGAGAAGTTAGATCCCTTTTCTTTCTTTTCTATTGTAATTTGTATTTTTTTTGAAGAGACAAAAAATCACAATTCTTGTCTTTCATTTTTACTGAGATTGTAAATCGCCTTTCACGACAAAATCGCCTTTCATGGCAAACAAAAAAAAATTCGCCTCCTACGGTATTCAAAACACAAACTTGTCTCTTTTCTTAAATATTTATGCAATTTGAAAAGTTAGGAAAAATGATTGATTTCTGTTTTACTTGTGAAGGTGAATCTCCGGATCATCACCACTCCAAATTCCGAGTAGAATAGAAAATCTGGCAGACCCGTACAGAAAATGTTGATACCAACTTTTCTCCTCCGTCGGACCCCAGCAGCCCCCGGGGCGGACGGAGAGGATGAAAGGTCGGGTCCATCAAGTTGGCACACCCGGTGGGACATGTTCACTTGAAAACGTGATGCTTCGATTCCTTGGCTCCTTTCTAGTTTGTGGCCTTTATTGGATCTTGCATCTTTAAAAAAAAAAAAAAAAGACATGAGGTGGGATTTCATTCACTCTTTCTCATTTCAAAAAAAAAAAAATCTGATTTCTCTTTTTTGGATTCAATTTTAAGAAACTTTGATCCTCTCCTCTTTGAACTTGATAGCTCACAGAAATGTTTGCAACCATTGTTCTTATCAGGGAACGGGCCATATGTTCTCTTTGATGAGTCCGATAGGGATTTTCAAAAAAAAAAAAAAAAAAAAAACATATCATTTAAAAAAAAATCAGTTTTCTCTCTTTTGGATTCAAATTTGAGAAACTTTGGTTTTTCCCTTTCGGATTTAGCGTTCGCATAAATGTTTAAGCTTATATTCGGATTGGAACACCATTCGCTCTCTTTGATAAGTTCATTAGAATTTTTTCAAAACAGAAAAAAAGTTTTAAAAAAAAAAAACACTAAGGCTGCACCAATTGCGTTCTTTGACCAAAGTGGATCTAAGAAAAGCATTGTCCAGAGTGTGGAGGCAGCTAGACTGTTCGAGGCAAGGGTCCTTCAAACGGGTTCATTAAGTAATCATACCCTTACCTGAGGGCTGATCTATCTACTAAGGTTTCATAAGATCAAATTGGGAACCTATGTGCACCTTTCAAAAAAAATCTTCAAGAAAATAAAAAAACACTTTCAAAAAAAAAAAAAAAAAAAAAAAAACTTCGATCACTTTTGAGTTTAGAATTGAGAAATCTTGGTTTTTTTCCCTTTTGGATTCAGTGCTCGCAGAAATGTTGAGCCTTTGTTCGGATTAGAACACCATTTGCTCTCTTTGATGAATTCAATCTTGACCTTTGAAAAACAAAAAAAAAAAAAACTTCGATCACTTTTCAGTTCAGAATTGAGAAATCTTGGTTCTTTCCCTTTCGGATTCAGTACTCGCAGAAATGTTGAGCCTTTGTTCAGATTGGAACACCATTTGCTCTCGTTGATGAATTCAATCTTGACCTTTCAAAAAAAAAAAACTTCCGTTATTATTGGATTCACATCCGAGAAATTCTGGTTCCTTCCCTTTTGGACTCAGTGCTCGCAGAAATGTTTGAGCCTATGTTCGGATTGGAATACCATTTGCTCTCTTTTATGAACCCAATTTTGACCTTTCAAAAAGAAATCACATCTCATGTCCTTTCCAAGGATGCGATTTGCAACATTTGTGCCTAGCGGTTCTAGTACGCCATTTCGAGTCTACTGTATTCACGACCAACGCATTTGTATCTCCAACCTTATATCAATTTACCTCGAGTGAGCCTTGCTTCTCGGTAATTTGAATTAAGGTCTACAATTGCTTCTAACAGTCACTAGAACGCTCACCCTGAGCCTACCATACTTGCATTTAGAATAATTGTACCCTCTATGGCTTTTTGCCCTCTTCATCTTGCTTGGGCTGGGCCATGTCCCCTTGAGCGATTTGAAAAGACGAAACCATACTTGTTTTCCATTTATGATCACCATATTCTTATGATTAATAATGGATGTGGTCTTGTTTTAGAAGTTTTCCAAACTAACAATGGCAGCTTCATTGACCATCACTTTTGATGAGAACAAGTACCAGCTTATGCTTCAAGATAAGCAAAACAAGCGCACTCATAAGCGCCATGCCAGTTGCCGAAACGTCATCTCCCTCGATAACTCCTAAAACACCAGGTCAACCTCTACTCCCCGAACCATCATCTTCGGGTCACTAGGACCATTCCCACTCCCCGTAGAAGAAATTGTACCTATCAAGAAGCAGAAAATCGCCCCGCAACGAGTCACTAACATGGCACCAAGGGCGAACGCAAAGAACCCTGAAGCCCGTGGCGCTACCATGAAGCCTCAACCTACAAAAAACCAGGTCTGCCCCAAGACTTGGTCCCTGAGACCTTCACCAAAACAAAGGAGGTCCCGAACATCTACAAAGCCAGCGTACCTGGCCCCTCTCAAGGAGAACCGGTTCTTCCCTCTCTCTTACATGAAAGAAGAGAAACCTACTTTCGGCCAAACAAACAAACCAATTCAGCATGAGCCGGGTTGCTCCTACAAGCCCAAAATCAAATCCTGCATCGTTACGCCTCCGCAAAAACTCGCTGAAGCCAGCACTCCTGCGAGTCGACCCTTCATCTCAATAGGGGCCGAACTCGCAAAATTCAAAGCCTCACTGCGACAGGCAAAGGACTGCGTCCGGATCCTGTCCATGCCTAGTTTCAAAGAAGACAAGCTTGGCTACTGCGCACGGGGGACTACATCCTTCATCGCCAGAGCCCAGCCAGAGCTGACTGAAGCTCAAATTGGTCGTCGTATACGTCGCCGTGTGGCATATCGACAAAAGAGACTAGAGAAGCAAACAACCCAACATTCTACCCTCCAGGTCTCTAAAAAATTGATCGAAAAAGAAAGACCCGACCAAGTTGTTGCTGTCCATATGGTTGGCAAAACCAGAAGACGCCAGAAGTCAGCAACCAGAATTCGTGTCAGACGTCCGGTGACTCGCAGCATCTCCTGGATACGAACACATATGGAAGAATCCTCCACTCCTTCAAGCCAAGGACACCGGAGTAATCACTCCTCGGACTCTTCATCCAAAAGAATCAGCCCCAGCTCGTTCACCAGAACGATTTCTTCGTTCGAATCCCGAGGGATGAATGTCCTGGCTGCAAGTTCTGAGTAGCCTCCACCGCATGATGACGTAACCGCATGCATCTAGCAGTTGGAAAAAGGACAACAGAGAATTGAGGCTATGATGAAAAACCTCCTTCTCACTTTACAGGGTCCACCTAATAATGAAGTCCCTCCGAATCATCAAGATGGTGAGGCCAATGCAGAAAACAATGAGTCACGCGCCCTTACCAAAAAGGACATTGACGATATCCTCGTCAAAACAAAATAAGAGGATACACTAAAGGAACATGGGATCAAGCCACCTTATCCCCTATGGATGGACTCGGTTCCGTTCCCTGCAAAATTCAAGCAACCTACTCTCCAAACATATACGGGGAAAGGTTCAGCCAAACATCATGTCATCCACTTCAAGATCCTAACGGGAGCTATCGTGGATCAAGATGCCCTCAAGATTACAAAGGCTGAATGTGGATGTCAAAAAACATGCCCCACAAGTCCTATAAATTGAAATGGACTATAGGGTCAAGAAATCAAGTGCTTCCTCAAAGGAAAAAAATAAGAAAGCTGAGGGATCAAGCATTGAATGCTTCTCGGTTCAAAAAGCAGCAAGTGCAACAATTGCCTTCGATAAGGATGATCTCCTGCTAGGCGACACTAAGCACAACCGACCCTTGTACTTCACGGGGTACGTCAAAGAGATGCCAGTACACAGAGTCAAGATCGACCCGGGTTCTGCACTCAACCTCATCTCTACTTCGGCACTCGAAGAGCTGGGCATCCCACCTAGCAAGCTGAGTCACACGTCTGTATCCATCTTTGGATATGACAGGAGCGCTCAAAGGCCTATCGGCAAAATCAGGTTCAAATTGTAAATCGGTAATCTTATTTCTGAAGTCACTGTATATGGAATAAGGACCCCTTCATGCTACAATATCCTTCTTGGACACCCCTGGATACATGAGAATGGTGCCGTCCCTTCAACTCTACATCAGTGCATCAAGTTCTTTGGCAACGACGGCTTGATACATCGAGTGTTCGCAGACAAAAAGCCCTACAAAGGCAGAGACGTCCATTTTGCAGATGCTCAAATGTATCAAGATGGAAAAGAAGAACAGAAGGAAGAAACAGCACACTTTGCTGAAAATCTCCAGAAAGATAAGGGCAAGGCTCTTCAGCAATCATCGGAAGTAAACAAACCTTCCAGCAAATTCGAAGTAAGCAGTCAAGCTCCCTTCGTGATCTCTTTAGAGACATCAAAACATTTGGTAATCACCACCAAAGCAAAGAAGACAAAACAAAAGGCTGGGGGAAAGTTCATTGTTTGCTTTATGTCTATTATGCATGACACAGACTCGGACTCAGAGCCAGAAGACGACACAGCGTCAAGCCAAGCTGATACTCAGCAAGTTCAGCCTGCCCTCACTCCATTGGAGACACCTGCTGATGTAGAAGATCCTACGTCTGCTTCCTTCGTCGTCCCGCAACTTCGGCGAAAGAAAAAAAAATCTTCTTCCACAATCTTGAAGCATCTTCATCACGTCCAGCACTCAAACCTTTTGAATGAAGGTATCGTGTACCAGACTTAAATATCTCGGTGGGCGAACCCATCGAACAAGATGATGACGACGTTGAGTCTTCCTTGATAGAGAGTATCAACCACATCCCAGATCTCAACATAGGTCTTGATGATCCAAACCCCATAGAGTCATTTAAGAAAAGTGACCTTGTGTTCGCGGTTAAAAGGCCATTGATTCTCGTTCATACATTTGAAATCAACGATGAATCAAGATCGAAAGGGCCTTATATCATTGACAAAGCCTTCTCCAATGGAGCATATGCTTTCTTCAACTTCGAAGGAGACAGGTTTATGCTGCATAATAAATTTCTACGACGTTGTTTTTCTTAAAGCTGCATCACTACCTACTGTCCAACACAATCTACCTGCTTTCGAGGATCAACCTCTTAAAGATCCTTGTCACAAAAGCAGGTTCTCTCAATGCCCGACTGGCAAAATGATACATCCTTCTATCACAGTTTGATATTAGGTGTGTACCACAAAAAGCAATCAAAGGCCAAGCTCTAGCAGACTTTCTCGCAGAGCACCCATTGCCTAAAGATTCTCCACTCAGGGATGATCTCCCAGACGAATTTGTCTACAACGTGGACACTTCCTTATCAAATGCCTCATGGGACATGTACTTTGACGGTGCAACCAGGACAAATGAAAAAGGAAAGCAGATATCGGGAATCGGCATCCTCTTTGTCAGTTCCGACAAAAACATGATTCCACACGCTTTCTCACTACTGAAACCATGTTCAAACAATGTAGCTGAGTACCAAGCCCTGATTGTAGGATTGGAACTCGCCCTCGAATCCGGCATCACCATACTGGAAGCTTTTGGAGACTCTCAATTGATCGTCAACTAGATGAATCAGAAATTTAAAGTCAGGAAGCCCGATTTGCTACCTTACTACAACAAGGCACAGTCGCTTCGACAGAAGTTTGACATCTGTCACATCACCCACATCCTCAGAGGTGAAAACATCCGCGCAAATGCCCTAACCGGACTCGCCGCATCAATGGCAATCCAAGAAGGAGAAAACGTGCAAATCACTGTGTGTCAAAGAAAGATTCTCCCTCCTCTTAACACACACCGAGCAGTTGCTAAATGCCACCAAGTGGTTGGAAGTCGGATGTAAATCATCAAACCTCTGATCGGCAACTGGAGGGATCCGTTCATCGATTACATCATGTTCAGAATCCTACCTGAAGATCCAAAAGAGCAGGTAAGCATCCAAAGACGAGCCCCAAACTTTCATTTGGATATTTCTTCAAAAGCACTTTATAGAAAATCCTTCAACGGAGTACTTCTACGCTGCTTGTCACAACAAGAGGCTAAAGAAACTCTCAAAGAAGTACATTCTGGTCTTTGTGGAGCCCATTAGGCCGGTCCTAAGCTATACGATCAGATAAAAAGGCTAGGTTATTATTGGCCTACCATGGTAGCTGACGCAATGCCATTTGCTAAACGCTGCCAACAATGCCAAATTCATGGAGATTATGTCCACATGCCTCCAGAATGGCTACATCCTACAGCAATCTCATGGCCTTTCAAAGCCTGGGGTATGGACATCATAGGTCCTATCTCTCCCCCATCAAGCAATGGTCATCACTTCATCTTCGCCGCTACAGATTATTTCTCCAAGTGGTCAGAAGCATTTGCACTCAGCGAAATGAAGACCTCATCAGTCCTTCAATTCTTCTGCGCCAACATTATTTGTCGCTTCGGCATACCTAAAAGATTCGTCCATGATAACAGACTGCAATTCCGGGATCACAGATTCTACAGGTTCTGCGACATGTATAAAATCCAAAGTTGTCCTTCGACTTCATATAATCCGGCAGCGAACGGACTAGCAGAAGCCTTCAACAAGACACTTTACAAAATTCTCAAGAAAATGGTCTCTAGTCACAAAAGAGACCGGGGCAACAAACTACTAGAAGCTTTATATGCCCATCGAACCACCGTTCGAGGACCAACCCATAGTACACCATTCTCCTTGGTCTATGGATGCGAAGCTGTTGTCCATTTGAAAATACAAATTCCTTCCTTAAGGGTATCTTTACAAAATGACATGACGCAAGAAAGCAATGTCAAATTGAGACTCCAAAAGCTGGATAATCTTGACTAGAGATGGCTCGAAGCTCTATAAAGCGTTGAGCTGTACCAAGCACGCATGGCAGGATCTTTCGACAAGAAGGTCTGGCAACGCGCCTACAAAAAGGGCGACTTGGTTCTTGTAGTAAAAAGACCCATAGTCTTTGCCCACAATTCCAAAGGCAAATTTGAACCAAAATGGGAGGGACCCTTCGTCATCGACAAAGTTTTCTCCAACGGCGCATACGCTCTTCTAAATATGGAAGGTGACAGATGTATGCTACCCATCAACAGTAAGTTCTTGAAGCGGTACTACCCTTGAAGACTTCCAACGGGTCAAAGCGACGCCTACACGGCCAAAAGCCTAATCCCAGGTACTTGCTCGTCAAACCCATCCCTTTTGAAATTTTCATCTTTATGTTGAAATTTCTAAAAAAAATTCTCAAAACAATGCTTACTTTCATCGTTTCATTGTTAAAAAAAAAAATTCAAATCCAAAAATCCAAGTTTAGGAACCCCTCTTAGACTTGACCAAAATCTTCGATTCTTGAACCCAAAATTCATGGTTTGAAACAAAAATCAAGACTCAAGAATTTCCACCCTATTCCGCCCCGACTTTTATAACCAAAAATGGATTTGAGTCAAAATTTACGACCCTCATGTCTTTAAATAAAAATGGTTTTTTAGAAACCGCAGGGAAGCGACACTCAGTCGATACTCGCAAAACCCAAAAATCGGAAGGATGCGAACCCCATTCGATACTTCCAAAAACCCAAAAACCGAAAGGATGCGAACCTCATTCGATACTTTCAAAACCCAAAAATCGGAAGGATGCGAACCCCATTCGATACTTCCAAAACCCAAAAATCGGGAGGATGCGAACCCCATTCGATAATTCCAAAACCTCAAAAATCGCAAGGAAGCAACACCTAGTCGATACTTGCAAAATTTCAAATTTTCAAATTTCAAAAATCATGGAGACGCAACATTCCAGTCGATATCCACAGCCCAAATTTCAAATGGTTCGAGAAAACCTTAAATTTCAAAAATCGTGGAGACGCAACACTCCAGTTGATATCCACAACCCAAATTTTAAAAAACCTCAAATTTCAAAAATCGTGGGGAAGCGACATTCATTCGATACTCGCAAAACTAAAATTTTTGAAAACGCAAGGAAGCGACGCTTAGTCAATACCTGCACCCCAATCTCGTGAGGAAGCGACATTCCATCGATACTCGCAAACCCAGTCCACAAGGAAGCGACATTCCATCGATACTCGCAAACCGAATGAGCAAGGAAGCGACACTCCATCAATACTTGCAAGACCATTCAACAGGGAGGCGACCTTTGGTCGATACTTCCATTTTGAAAACCAAAAACCCAGCTATAAATGCCCAAAATTCGGCTATAAACTCCAAAATCGGCTATAAGCGTCAAATCTGGCTATAAATGCCAAAATCGACTATAAACGCCAAATCTGGCTATCAACGCCAAAACTCGGCTATAGATGCCAAAAATCGGTTTTCATGCCAACAAAACAAAACTTGGTTTTCAAAAATCTGGCTCCCATGCCAAAAACAACAAACAAAATTCGGCTCTCATGCCATCTCAAATACTTTGGCTTCCATGCCACAAAAAAAAAACTCTAGCTTCCATGCCATAAACAAATTTTGGCTCCATGCCATAAACAAATTTTGGCTCCCATGCCGCAAACAAATTTCGGCTCTTACGCCACAAAATTCGGCTTTCATGCCATCTCAGAAAAAAAATTCGGCTTTCATGACATTTCAAGAAAAAAAAAAAAAAAAAACTTCCGCTTTCATGCCATTTCAAAATTTCGGCTTCCATGCAACAAAACAAAAAAATTCGGCTTCCATGCCACAAAACAAAATTCAGCTTCTATGCCATCTCAAAATTCGGCTTTCAAGCCATTAAAAAACCAGGCTTTTGCCACAAAAATTGGCTTTCATGCCCAAAACAACCCTTTGACAAAAGATTTTCACAAAATGACAACCTTTTAATCAAATTCTCAAACAAACATTTCCCATTCAGTTCTTGCTTAAATTTGTTTTCATCAAAAAATGATTTAAGTGAAAGGATGGAATACAAAAAATATAGTACCAAAAATGTTTATACATGGAGGTACCAAAAAAAAATAGAAGAAAAGGAGTCTGTTACAACTCAGGAGCTCAGTCTAGCATGTTCTTCAACCAAAGATTCAACTCCTCAAGCAGACTCTTGGCCTTAGCCTCCAAAGTTTTCAGGCCACGCTTCCTCAAAACATTCCCATAAAATGCAGCAGAACGCCGCGACCCATCTGCAGCACGGGGAAGTTCTTCCCAGAGAGTCTGCCACTGCTCATATTCCTGAGTCTTCCTCCGGAAATTGCTTTCAGCCTCCTCAACCTGGCGAATGAGAGTCCCCTCCTTGGCATGAGCTTCCACAATGGCGGTCCATTTGATAGCAGTTTCTTCCTCCAAAAACTCAAGACGCTGCCTAGCCTCGACAACCTCCTTATCAAGGAGGTTCAGGTCTCCTAGCTTACGAAGAATTTCCTCAAATCTTCTCTCATGGTGGAGATCTTCTTTAAACTTGGATTTTTAGCCCTAGCATCCTGAGCCATGCTATCAGAAGACTCCCCGCCGTCCAAAAAGTTGGAGCTGCAACTCTTCCAACTATTGCACCTAACTTTCAAGCCCTCCTTCTCCTTAAAAAAATCATAGAATTCGACGAGCTGAAAGTACAAAAGCCTGAACTCCTCAGACTGCTCCTCAAGAACGCTGTCGATAGGCATAAACTCCTCATCGAGTTTGCCGAGGATAGGCAGCCCGGTGATGGCGCTCAATTCCTTCAAAGAAAAACCAATCTCACCATTCGTCACAATGAAGGTGTTGATTTGTGGAAGGAATGAATCCAACATGGCCATGAAAGCCTCATCGGAGAAAACCACGGTTTGCCGAAAAGTGCGAACCGCATAAAAAGTCTCAGCCTCCCACGGAATGGCCCGCCGACCTTCAGGGTGTGATCAGTCCATGATTCCCAACTTGAGTCAGCACTGAAATGGCTATGAAGTCGAAAAGGCTTCACCCGATTGCTGCCGTCACCCCGAAAAATGCCAAGGCCCACCGGTCTCAAATCGACCTACAGATGATCAGAACTTTGGTAGCCACTGGCTGGCATCAACATGTCCATACGGACAGGCGACTTCTCTGCATAACCGGAAGGGCCGCCAACAAAAACCCCGGTCTTGATCACATTGGTCCTCTTCATCCAGCTCGAAGGATCCTCCCTCTTAGGGCACGTGGGAGAAAGGCTCATGATTGAGATAGTTCAATCGAAGGTCGATCGGGTGGATATAGTTCTCTCCTCACCATCTGCTTTGTAAGAGAACTGAAAACATCTCCTTTGATATGTCAAGTCGTCGGGGACTGCATCACCGAAGAAGAGGGTAGGCTTGGGCACAACGCTCTGATCGTCCGTAACCCAAGGACGGCTGCTTACCGCAATCTTGTAGAATTCCTCATCCTTGAGAGCGATCAATCGCTATCTCATCTCATCGCGGTTGAGGGAATCACATTCTTCCAAGTTCTTCTCAACAAACTAGACCTTCTCCCAGGCCTGCTGAACGGCCGCATTAGAAGATCTGGCAGACCAATGAGGTGCGTCAGTAACAGGCCCCTTACCCTTGTTCGTTCTGGAAGAACTACCTGCAAAGGATGGAAAGAAAAATGAAGATCAATCATCACCAAAATGACAGGATTTTGCTAAAAAATTCTAGCGAAATTTTGGCATAGTCCCGGGGTAATTCCGAAGAAAAGGGAAACACCCCGAAGAAGATAGGAAGCCTGAAGATGAGCTCAGCATCGCTGGAAGCTCATAGTCAGTAGAAGATTCTAAAAGAAGGTTTGAACTCAAACATTGCTACGAGATCAAGCTAGTCTTATCAAATTTCCGTAAAATTTGGAAAAGGGCTCACATTGCTCCGAGCTCCAATACTTGCTCCGAGCTCCCAATACTTGCAAAAGATTTACAGGTATGCATCATCATACTTCCAAGTCAATTTACTAAAAATCATGCATTAAAGAACATCATCATACATTAGATGCTAGGAAAACCTTAAACAAAGTTTGACCAATTCCAACCCAACTTAGTCAAAACAAATCAAACTTTGTCCAAGTCAGAAATCATATTGGCTTGACCTAGAGACTCTAGCCTTCTATCTTGATGCATTAAACAAAAAAAATGCATGAACATCTTGAAATTGCATAACCTCATTATCATGATGTGAGCAAAAAAAAAAAAAAAAAGAAAAGAGAAAAGAGAGAAAACCTTTTCAAAAAAAAAAAAAAGAAAAGAAAAAAAAAACTTTCGGCTGGCCCACAAGGCCGTGGCCCCATGGCCACGTGGCCGTATGGCCAGATCCGTACGGATCTGTCCGTACAGCCCAAAAAAAAAAAAAGAATAGAGTGAAAAAAAAAGAAAACCGAAAAAAAAAACGTGAGCAAAAAAAAAAATGGTAAAAAAAAAAAGCAACACCATGGAAAAAAAAAGAAGAAAGAAGAAAAAACCGGTAAAAAAAAAAAAGAAAAGAAAAGAAGCACGAAAAAAAAAGAAGAAAAAAAAAACACGTGCTTGAAAAAAAAAGACAAGAAAAAAAAAGGAAAAGAAAGAAGAAAGCAAAGAAAAGAAACTACTTCTACAATGGAGTTTTTTGAAAAAGAAAACTTACTTGAAGCCATGGAGAAGAAGAACAAAAAGCTTGAAGATCCTTGAAGACAAAGAAGAGCTCTTAATCTTGGAGCACTCTTGAAGATCTTGAAAAAGGAAGCAATGGAGCAAAAGAATCAACATTCCCTTGCTTTTATAGAAGAAAGCAAACCAAAAGAGGAAACAAGGAGAAAAGAAAGGGGGTGTCACGACCCCGGACCAGGTTTACGGCCCAATCCGGGATCGGGACTAAGTGAGTGATGATGGAATGATGACGATAAATGATATGAGTATGTTTAGAACCCAAAGTGTGCATAGGTAAATAAAGAAACACCTATTGCCCATGCATGTGATTTCCCACAGGTGTCCGTGGTGAGAATATCTCAACAACTGTGAATGTTTATGTTAAATGCGGAAGCACGTAGCAAATCAAGCATGTAATTCATCTCCATGATAATAAGACTGATTGCATTGAATAACAAGTATTAGAATGAGCAATGATCAAGAGTGTAATCCAAAAGTATTGTTAGAGTTTATAAAAAAATCATTTAGTTACATTCCCAAAATTAGAGGCCAACATGGGCAATATAAACAAAACAATATCCACCAAAATAATAGCTAATAACACCCCCAAAATGATACGCATATCTCGAGGCAACCGGATGTTTAAACAACATCATCGGCGTGCCACTCGACTAACTGTTGCGGTTCTCCGACCGCCTCCTCGTGCTCCTCCTCGGGGAAACCATCAACGGGACTTGAGTACCAAAGAAATGGATCAGACACGACGGTCTGGCAGGTGGATGAAAGGATATAAACATTCGGTATTAAAAGCATTTACTTTGGAAAACATTTAAACATGTTTAATAATAACTTTCATGAAAAGGTAAATCATTTATTCAAACATGTATGCAATGTAAAACAAGTAAAGGTACCAAGGAAACAGGAACAAACAAGATGGCATCCACAAGAAGCTAAATCCTCTATCACTGAAGTGACAAGAGTATAACGGGGCGTTGACCTCAGTCACCGAAGTGAGGAAGTGCAACAAAATTTACATATACATATATAATAATACGGGACGGGACCACGATAGCAAACCGAGTATGGGAATCACGGTAGCGAACCAGATATCGGGAACCACGGGAGCGAGCCTGGTATCGGAACGGGTCCACGGTTAATAAACCGGGTATCAGAATCCAAGCTGCAGCTGGCGGGATGGGAGGGGATCACCAAGTCGATAGATTAGACCGACAAGGTCATCCAAGCTTAGTGGTGCCGACTCATAGGTTAAATCACATAAATCGGGATATGTATAAAACACACTTGATGCAATAGTATGAACGGGCGGGACGGGGTGCTCGAAGGCACAAATATCATTTTATATTGAGCAAGGCATGGCCGGGCTAGCAAAATGTAAAGTACAGTCCAATGTTTTCAGGAATGAACATAAAAACTTTGGAAACAAAGTAATGCAATTAGCCTTTCGAGATTCCGGGATAAACATCGGGGTTCAAAACTAATTCGAGGTGGATAGGGGTCCCGTATGTCGTTTTTCAGTAAACACTTGATACTCCTCAAGTTTGGAGACATTCCGGGCTCCTTATACACCTTGGCAATTTTCCAAGACTTCAATGGATCTTTGTGATGTGATTCATTTCTCAAATGGGCTTCTTATATTATCTGTATATTTCCCATTACATTAGGGCTCCCAACTAACCTCTCTCAATCCTACAAGCATTTCACTTTTGTTCAAAACATGTCGTCCCTAGGTGGGCAGTACCCATTGCTCGAACGGACGTTGTAGTTCGCTCGAGCTAAATGATCTCTGGAATGGTTTCTGGGAGGGTTCACTCGAGTGGACCTGACCAGTTCAGGCTGGCTCGAGCGAACTATCAATTCGCTCGAACTAACCATTCTCTGGATGGGTTGCTGGGAACGTTCGCTCGAGTGAACTATTCTCTGGAATGGAACAAGTCCCTTTCTGGGCAGTTTGCTCGAGCGAAGTGTCAGTTCGCTTGAGCGAACTGTCCAGAACCAATTTCGGAAACAATTCTGCTCTGCCTGTCTTCTTTTCCTACAAACCCATTTTTGAGGTTCCATTCTACACCATTAGAGGGCATATAAGCACCTCCATACCATCTTCAAATCCCCATCAAAACTCCTCGCAGCATCCATCAATAATCCATACATTCATCTCCATTCTTTTCCACACTCAATCACAAAGAGAAGAGAAGAATCACAACCACAATGGTTCATTAAAGTTTTGAACAAGAGGTAGAACAAAAAGCTATAAACCACATTTTCAAGATCATAATGAGCTTACCAACCACCTTCAAGAACATTTATTTCACATTAAATGCAAGAAAATAAATCATTAATAGAGATACAAAATCAATCAAGCTTGTCATGAAAACCATTCAAAACTCAAAACATCTAATCATTCCACTTGCCTTGGGGTCTCTAATCAAGAAAATAAGCACAAATCAAGCTCTCTCTCAAGAACCCTACAAGCACAACAAAAACCCCCAAAAGACAAACCCTAAAATGGTCAAACAAGGAATAAGAGGAGAGAACTCTCAATAATGAAAATAAAGCTCTCCAAAGACTAGGAGAACACAAATCTAAGAGATTAGGGAGGAAGCTTACTTGTAGGTTCTCCAAATAGACAAGGTGAGCTCAAAGAGGGTCTTGAAATGAGTAGATTCTTCCACCAATGGTATTAAGGAAAAGTTTGCGAGGGGAAGAGAATGGTGATCTCCATTTCTCAAAAGATGTAAGGTTGGTGGTGATTTGGTAGTGGAAAAGTAAGAAGAAAAGAGAAAAGGGAAAAGAGCCCTAGCTTGTTGGGTTTGTGCTGGGAAAAGGGTGAATGGAAGAGAAGGGTCTCTATATAAAGCAAATGGGAGTGGGCTCCACCACTAGGGATCTTTGGAGGCTGAAATCACTACTATCGGGACCTCGAACGGAATCGACGAAGAAGAGAAAAGTGATCACCGACATATCTAGTTTCTAAAAAGTATATTTTTTGCGGGTTTTGGGGATATCAAATTTTGGGTACAGATTTAGTGTACAATGACTGTTTTGTCCTTAATACTAGGAAAATCGGGTTTCGGGGTTCCAGACGGTTACGGGGTCAACATGAAAGTTGTAGGGACTAACGGGACAAGAGAAATGGGGTAGAAATACAAATCACCGGAATCTCGGATAATTCCTAAATCAACGCAAAGCTATAAAAAGGGACCCCCAAAGGGTCCTACAAATCACAAGGACTCCCCAAAATCCCCCAAAGCATAGCAAAGCTATTCTAATCCAGACTTAATCAAATCTACTAATCAATCTTAGCACTAACACGTGACTTAATTAGTACTAATCGTGTACATTCGGGTCGGGTCTTATAGGGGGTAAGTGCTAAAATTTAGTAACTTTCTCAAAAGAAAGATACTTTGAGAAAATCTCTCCCAAAAACAAGGAAACTTGAGAAATTTTCTCCAAGTAAAGATATTTTTAGATATTCTCTTCACAAAAGAGATATTTTTAGATATTCTCTAGAAAAATGACACCATATGAGATCTAAGCCATCATCAAAGCTTAGGGTCCCATAGGTTAGCTGACATGAGCCAGGTTTGACCACCTAGGCACTAAAAGTGGCTTTTAGTCAAAAAAATCCCTCTCACCAAAAGCATGCAAAAAAAAAAAAAAAAAGAAAAATGGTTCCATGCCTCTTTTGAGTTGATTCGACCATTAAAAAAAAACAGAGAGAGAAAAGGAAAGCCTCATAAGTTTCCAAAAAACCAAACCATCCAACCTCATGAACCAAATTAAGCCAAAACCTTGAAATTGACAATCTACAAAAAACCAAACCCTGGTCCCCTAGCTCGCCACATACAGCTTGTTAGGTCACAAGACCAAAACCAAAACCAAAACCAAACCAAAACCAAAACCAAAAACCAAATCTGACCCCCTAACTTGCCACATACAGCTTGATGGGTCACAAGGTCAAAATCAAAAATCAAACCCCGACCCCATAACATGCTGCATACAGCTTGTTAGGTCACAAGGTCAAAAACGAAAGTCCAAACCCCCCATGTCATTTTCAAAACTTTGCCTTCAGATGGTACGTGATCCCTCTCACTACCATAAAATTCCCTCGAAAACTCAAAAGGCTATTCAAAAAAAAAAAAAAAAAAAAAAGAGCTCAAAACTCTTGGTTAAGTCGGAAGCTCTCCTTTAAGTTTCTCTTCGAGGCACATCGACTCCAAAAGCTACTCGTTGCTGTACCTCGAGGGGACATCTATTGACACAAAAAAAAAGTCACTTTGCCTACTCGACATCAAGAAGCCACAGGAAGCTGCATTCTACTACAAACAGGCAATGCTACTTCAAGCATCAGATCTTGTCAGAATCAAACAAAAAATGCAAGATCCTTCAAGACAGCCAAAGGAGGGATACACATGAAGTTTCAGGCCATTCCGACATCGTTTGGCTTAACTTCACTCCTCCGACAGCAAAACAGGCGCTCCCGGCGGCGACAGCTTCGAAGACATCGAAACTTTGATCAGAGTGTACGGATGGTTCCAAAATACCTCCAAAAGGCTCCTTGTCAAATTTCAAGTCAAACCGACACACGCTCGAGCAGTAAAATCAAGCCTCTCGGCGGCGAGAACCACCGAGGCCATCACTTATCAAACAAATTATATGAGTGGCTTCAACATGCTTCCAAAGGGTTGCACGTCGAATTTCAGGTCATTCCGACAACGTTTGACCAGCTTCGACGCTCCGAAAAAACATTAAGCCTACCGCGGCGGAGCCTCCCGGGACCATGACATCCAAATCGGAGCTAATGGATCATCTCAAAATGACATCAATAGGATCCTTGTCAAATTTCAGGCCAACGGACATTGGTTGACTGCATATCAAAGCTCGACATCTTCCTCGCAGCAAAATCAAGTCTAGCATCGACGGGACCCCAAACGACTTCAAAACTCAAATAAAAGCTCATGGTTAGTCCTATCCACTACTCAAGAGGCTTCACCTCAAATTTCAGGTCATTCCGACATCGTTTGACCTAGTTTCGACTCTTGACTGAAAATCGGCTACAAAGTCCTCGGCTTTTCTGATAAATGGGACACTTTGTGCTCCGGTTTTGTGCGACTTGTCGTCAAGTTTTCTTCAGTAAAACCAAGTCAATAATTGAGGAAAAATGTCAAGAAAATTACAGAAGAAAAAAGGAACAAAAAAGAAGAAAAAATGGCCGAAAAACGAAGTGGCGACCAAAGGGAACAAAACCCCCATGGTCGCCGCGACCCCGGAAATCCGGGTCGCCGTATTTTTCGCCGGATGGCCCGTTTTCCAATCCTTTTCGCGTTTTGGGAGTTCCTGCCTCTGTGATTTTCCGAAAATCCAATTCTTGATGCTTGGAAATGACTAATCTTCGCCAACATCTCGGATCCGCCGTCAAGAGCATGAAATCATCACTGATCTATTCAAGATCGCCAACCGGCTGACCAAGAAAGTACACTTTCTGTCCTACCGATTGAGAAATCGACATAACAGATGTCACCGGCCCACTAACATCAATCAATGTCTGAAGTTGCATTGCAATCTGACATCAAACAACGCGTGGATCCATCAGCGATCATCACAAGAAGAATCCCAAAAGACGCGGCGTGGCTCGCGACTCTTCAAGTGCCCCGGCGACCACTTAATGCTGTTAATTGACCCGTTTTATGACAACTTAATGCGGTTATTAACCCATTATTTTGGACGGCCCAATCAAAAGCAAGCAAATGGGAGTTACAAGTCCAAGTAATCATGGCATTAAAACCATGAAACTCCCCTCATCATGGAGATTAAAGGCGATTAAATGCTCATTATTCTTCATCGGCCAAGCACAAGCCAAGAAAAGGAGTTACAGAATCAAAAAATAAAAACTTGTAACTCCTCTCATAATGGAGCATCAATGCCATCAATGCTCATAAACCCATCTTATTGCCACCAAAAGGCTATAACAAGGGGGTCATTCCAAGAAGAAAGGATCCAAAAAAAAAATCCCTGGAAGTCGGAAAGTTCAAGAGAAATTCACACCTAGAGAGAGAGACATCCTAGAGAAATTCTAACGAAGTCCTGCTTCTCTGCAAGAAACATCACAAGGTGATCAAAGTCCCTTGGGGGGCCACCCCCCCAAAGGTGCTCTTCTTCTATCTAACATGGCCTAAACGCGGCTTTTCAGCCCGTTTACTCGGTTTTTTATTGGATATAGGACCTCCCCTTGGTCTTTATCCTCTAAAAAACTGAGGTCGGAGCCAAGCCGAATAATCGAAGCATCAAGCGTTCTTATTTGAAGGACGATGGCGAAGTCCATACATGACTTGCGACCGTCGATCTAAACGAGTCCCCACAATCTCCTGAGAAGTTAGATCCATTTTCTTTCTTTTCTATTGTAATTTGTATTTTTTTGAAGAGACAAAAAATCACAATTCTTTTCTTTCATTTTTGCTGAGATTGTAAATCGCCTTTCACGGCAAAATTGTCTTTCATGGCAAACAAAAAAAAATCGCCTCCTACGGCATTCAAAACACAATCTAGTCTCTTTTCTTAAATATTTATGCAATTTGAAAAATTAGGAAAAATGATTGATTTCCTTTCTACTTGTGAAGGTGATTCTCCGGATCATCACCACTCCAAATTTCGAGTAGAATAGAATATCCAGCATGCCCGTACAGAAAATGTTGATACCTGCTTTTCTTCTCCGCCGGACCCCGGTAGCCCCAGGAGAGGACGAAAGGCCGGGTCCATCATATGTGGGCTCCCCAAAAATTCAAAACTTTTCTAGGTCTTCAAATGGACTTGACCCATATATCATCGCGACCTACTCATTGAGAGATTTCCACTGATACTGAGATTTTAAAAATCTGACAGCTAGATCCCCAGTTATGTCTTTTCTTAAAAATTAATCAAGCCAGTGTCCCTTAAAAAAATCAGGTCTTTTCCTGACCTTTAAATTACTCAAACCCACACACCAATATGATCTACTCATCGAGAAATTTCCAACAGTACTCAGATCTCAAAAATCTGACAGGCGGAACGAAAATAGCAACAGTGGGTCCCGTACTCTCCGGGGCGCCCCTTGAAAAGTCACCTATCATCTCTAGACCCCTGATCATCCCCAAAAAGTTAGCTCGCTGCGATTTACTCGTCAAGAGCTTTCCATCCATATGTAGAACTCCGAGATCGGACGAGCGGATTGAAAAATCATGGCAGCGGGCCCCACACTCTAAAAACGCTTGCATAAAAAATCACCTACCATTTCTAGACCTCTGATCGCCCCGAAAGTTGGTTCATCGTGACCTACTCGCCGAGATCTTTCTAATGATGTGTAGAATGTCGAAATCCGGCCAGCGGATCAAAATCCACGAAGCCTAGACCCCGGCGATGATAGCCCGATCCAATCTATCAAACTGGGCCCAAACCCATCTAATCTGAACCCAATCCACCCAAGCCAAACCCCTCAAGATCGGACCTGACCCAACTCAACCAAACCTAAAACTGACCTGACCCACCCGAACTCAAACTCCAATCCAAATCCAAAACCCAACTGGACCGAACCCAGGTCATCAACCCGACCTGGCCTGCCTGGCCCATCACCTGCATGGGAGAGGAGAGTCCACGAGATCTGGGAACGAGAATCCGAGATCTGAGAAACTCTTCCCTTACACATAAAACTCGTCTCCCTCGTCCCAATCTCCTTTCATGCGCAGAACCTCACCTCTTAGCCATCCCTGCGCAGACCTCCTCTGATCTTCATCTCCATCTCACCATCCATCAACGTGCGCAGACCATCTCCCTCATCCACGATCTTTACCAGACGATCCCCTGCAGCCCATCATCATCTCAGAACCCAGCACCCATCTTCACAGGCGCAGACGCCATCTCCACGTTCACCATCTCCCTCCATTTTTCCTCTCCATCTCTGCGCCCGTCTCCTCTCATCACCCAGCCCATCGTCTCAGGTAGCAGCCTCATCATCACTCTCCTGCACGCAGCGGCGCCTCCTCCCCCAGCAACCTCGCCTCACAGCAGCCCCGTCGCCAACCTCCTCCCCTGCGCAGAACAAGTACGTCCCTCCCTCAACCTCCCTGCATCATCCCATCTTCCTATCTCCCTGCACACCACTCCCTCTCTCGCTCCCTTTCTTCTTCTCCTCTCTTCCTGTTTTCCCTACCCGATATATCTCTCTCTCATTCTTTATCTCTCCAAACTCCCTCATCCCGATTAGAACTTACACGCAGACCTCTTGATCCTCCGAGGGTCTTCATCTCTCGTCCTTCATCTCCCCAAGAAAAATTCCCGCAGACTCCACGCCACCACGCCTCCTCGCCATCTCCATCGTCCAACCCTGCACCTGCCACCATCTACCCTCTCCATCCTACACAGACCCATCTCTAACATCTCCCCTCCTCTCTATTCATCTCCCTCCAGACCCCACATCCGTCTTCCTCCGCCAGACGCACGCCTGACGCACGCAGTAGTCCCCTCGCTCAGTGCCAGCACCACCGCCCCGCTCCCTACACGTAGCACCAACGCCACCTTCCTCCTCCGGTCGCCGCCTCCTCCTTCCTCGCCAGCGCCCACCCGCTCTCTTCCTCTCTCTTTCTTCTTCCTTTCTCTTCCCTTTCTCCTCCTTTCCCTCTCCTTCCCCGTTCTCCTTCTCCTCTGCTTCCTACTCTGTTCCGCTCTGCGCCTCCTCCTCCTTCTTCCTCCACTCCCTTTGCTCTGTCTCTCTGTTCTCTCTCCCTCCACCCTCTGTTACCTCCTCTCCGTCTCCCCTGCACTGCCTCTTCATGACCATACTCTCCCTCTCCGCTCTGCCCCTCTCCCTGCTCTCCCCCTGCACTGCCTCTCTCCATTTCCCTGATCTCCCTTTCCGTTCCGCCCTCTCTATTTCCCTGTCTTGCCCTCTCTTCTTCTTCTTCTTCTTCTTCTTCTTCTTCTTCTTCTCTCTCTCTCTCTCTCTCTCTCTCTCTCTCTCTCTCGCCTCCTTCCTCCTTCGCTACCCCACCTGCAGCTTTCGCCTGCACCCTCTCTCCCTCTCTTCTCTCCCCTCTTCCTCTTCCTCTCTTCCTCCTCTTCCTCTTGACCCACCTGCTACTTAGCCTACTTAATCAAACCCAGCAACACCCACCTGCTATCCCAATCCATTTAGACTCATTGACCCAGCCAAGTTACCAACCTGTTCATTTTACCACTCAACCCACTTAACCTCTGGACCCACCATTCAACCCACTTATAACATTTAAGCCGTTATTGAACCAAGCAATTGCCAGCCCAATCACTCTCCAAAACCTATTCGGCCCAGAAAGCTCATTCCACCCATTATGACTCTCCATCCATCCCGCGGGCCCGCCTTGAAAGACAAATCAACACTTCCAGAGGCGGCTCTTCTTGGTGCAATTTAAGAGAAAGTGTGAAAAACTAGTTTTCTTTGAACAGCAAGCTTGGGCATCCTGGCAGTAGCTAAGTCCATCCATGTTTATTCTAATTTGTTTTAATCATGTTAACATGCTTGCTTTGCTCTCAGTTTCCACATTTTAAACCCGAATATGTTGTAGATAATGCCATTTATTCGCATATTCTCGATGGAATCTTCATGTAAGATCATTACTTGCATATAGAAGGATCATTCATCTAATCTGCCTAATATTCATCACATCAATTTTATTTTATTTGCATTAGTTGCACTGTTAGTTTAAATGTGTGCACTCTTATTTATTTTTATTTAATCATTGCCATCCATCATCTTATTTTATTTTGCCTAAATCCCCATGGCTCCCACTTATAACACTTATCATCTCATTGCACATTAATATTGCTACTATCATTGCAATTAATACTAGAGCTATCCATCTCTTCATTAATCTAGATCCTTAGGGACTAGGAGACCAGTAGTAGGCGGGCTGGCCCTTTTATGGGGTCAGTCCATGTATGCACTCCAATGTAAAAAGAGATGAACGGTTAGATTAGGTTCCATGCACACCCCTAGTTAGACCCTTCTAGCCCTATATTTACAAAAATCCAAAAAAAAAATCAGAAAGTCCCAAAAATCAAGAAAAAGATTTTACTTTTCTTTTCGTCATTCAACCTCCGCCAATTTTCATCATTGAGCTTCACGTTATTAAGGTAGGCTATACTTGATTCATGAATTCATTGATATTTGAAAAAGAAATTTCAGCACATGCTATATTTTCAAAACCATCATCCACCTATGTTTTCGAGAGGACCGTTTTGGAGTTTTGATTCGTGGTTTTGTTTTCAAAGTGCGGATTAATGTCCACACTCGTTTTTGGATTTGTTTAGTCCATTTGGAGGACCAAATGTTCTAAGGGGGGGAGGATGTGAGAACCCGACCCCTAATTTCCTGGTTTAGTGTGGTTTTAATCGTGATTTAGTTTTCTTAGTGGTTTTAGTGGTTGCTTGTTTAACTTTCTTAGTTTAACTACCATTTTCTTTGGTTTTGAAAAGTTTTGAGAACCTTCCTAACTTGTGGGACCCTTTGGGGGTTCTTATTGAGATTTTGTGTGAACTTGGGATTTATTTTAATTTCCTAAAAAAAAAAAAAATTGTGTTTTCATCCCATTTAACTTATATTGTTAATCCCTACAACTTTCATGTTGGACCCGTCCTCGTTTGAAACTCCTAAACCCGACTTTTCTCAATTTGAGGGCAAAACAGTCTTTTCACCCAAAATCTGGACACGATTTTCAATGTCACCAAAACCCGCAAAATATATACTTTTTGGAAACTAGAAATTTCGTTGATCAACTTTGTCTTCTTCGTCGAATCCATTTGAGGTACCGAAATGTATGTTTTTAGCCCGACAAATGTTTTAAGTTGTGGGACCCATCTCCCCTTTGTTATAAAAGGAACCCTTCTTCTCTTCTCTTCTTCCTTGACCTAATTTCTAAGAGATGAGTAACCCCATCAGCCATGGTTTTTCTCCATTTCTTTCTTGCTTTCTCCATCTCATAGCACCACCAAACCATTGCTAAACCTAGATTGGACTCTACCATTTTCATCCTCATCTCAAGAGCTATCCATTGATGTCATTTTTGAAGAAAACCAAGCTTTTCGAGATTTCCTTTGAACAATCTCTTGCTTTTTGAAGAACTTCCAAGTAAGGAATCCTTGTAATCTTTTGGATTTGTATTCTCCTAGCCTTTGAGAAGCTTCGTTTTGATTATTGGAGGTTTTCCTTTTGTTTTGATTTGGTTTTGATATTTGGGTTTGTTTTTCGGGGTTTTTGTGTAGCTTGGAGCCTTGGCTTGGAAGAGTGTTTAGGCCTTGATTTGCATGATTAGAGACCCAAGGCAAGTGGATGATTTGATATTTACATGTTTTATGGAAAATGTGGTTTTCTACTTCATACATTGATGTCTCACATTATCACTATTCATGTTTTCTTTATGATTCACATTGATTTGGAAGTACATTTAATGTTTTGGAAACATGGTGGATTTTAGTCTTTGTCTATCTCTTGTTTTTGGCTTAAATGAATCTTGGTGATTGTGGAGTTTCTTTTCTCTTATGGTTGAGGGTGGAAAAAGAAGAAGTGATTGGATAATGATATGTAGAAATTTTGATGTTGGAGAAGAGTTGAAGGTGGAATAGGAGGAGCTTTCAGCTCATTTTATTGTAGGTAAGTGATTGGAGAGGGAAAGGAATGGATCGGAGAAAAGAGGACCTGAATCTAAACTGCATTGTGGAGTTCCCGCAACTGGAGGTCAGCTGACGGTCACCTAGCGGCTAGCCGTCTGGTGACTGGCGGCTAGCCGAACCGGTTTCGGTTCCTTTTCCAGAAAGCTGTAACCTTACGGTCAGCCCCGCGATCAGCCAGCGGCTAACCGCCGAATCCATCGGCGGCTAACCGCCAGCCAACCGAACTGAAGCGGTTACATTTCCAGAATGCTGCATTTGGTCAGGTCAATCACGGTCAGCCCCGCGGTCAGCCAGCGGCTAACCTCCGAATCCATTGGCGGCTAACCGCCAGGTGACCGCCAGGTGACCGAATTTCCCAGAATTATGGGAATAAAGAGAGATGAAGGGAGTTCCCATCCCATCTTGCTTGTGAACCTTTCCGAAAGCAATGGGCACTTTCCACCTGGAATATGTTTGAAACAAAGATGAAATGTTTGTTGGAAGCCCGTTCGAGTGAGAAACCACATCGCCTAGATTCGTTGAAATGTTGAGGTTACTCCGGTGTGTAAGGAGCCCGGAATGTCTCTAAACTCAAGGAGTACCAAGTGTTTACTGAAAAATAGACATACGGGGTCCCTAACCACCTTGAGTTATCTTGAACCTCGATACTTGTCCCGATATTTCGAAAGTTTATTGCACCCCTTTTTATTCCCGAAATTTATGAGTTGTGATTTATCCATCCCGAAAGCACTGAACTGTATTTGTAGCATTTGTGCTAGCCCTGATTTGCATGACCCGATATTGAAATGATATTTGTGCCTTGGGCACCCCGTTTCGCCTGTTTACACGATTTCATCAAGTGTTTTATACATGCCCGATTTCTTGTATATGACCCATGAGAATAAAACCTTGAGGCAATATGGGGCCAGAGCTTTGTAGTGCGAGCCCATGAGCCAAAAAGAGAACATGCATACATGTATTTGTTTTGTTTACTTGCATATAACCTATGAGTCGGCACCACTAAACTTGGATGACCTTGTCGGTCTGATCTACCGACTTGGAGATCCCGTCCCGTCCTGCCAGCTGCTGTTTGGATCCCGATACCCGGTTTATTAACCGTGGTCCCGCCCCGATACCCGGCTCGCTCCCGTGGTTCCCGATATTCGGTTCGCTATCGTGATTCCCGATACCCGGTTTGCCACCGTGGTCCCATCCCGTATTATTGTATATGTATATGTAAATTTTGTTGCACCTTCTCACTTCGGTGACCGAGGTTAACGCCCGATACTCTAGTCACTTCGGTGATAGAGGATTTAGCTTTGTGTGGTTGCCATCTTGATAGTTCCTGATCCTTGATACCCGTACTGTTTTATATTAATCATGTCTTTTCTTAATAAAGGATGCATTATTTATAAATGCTTATTATTTATACATGTTTTAAATGAGTCCCCGATTTGTGAAATGTTTATTGTTTATACATGTTTTAAAAGAGTTCCCGATTTGGGAAATGAAAGTTCAGTCTAGAGCCAATGACTAAGTCCTAGAGGGGGGGTGAATAGGACTGATGCTAAACAATTGCCAATTTTAATTTTCTAATCCTGTTTTTAATCAAAACAGAATAAGGAACAGAACAAGCATAGCAAAAGTATAACTGAAACAGAACCTGTGGAACATTCAAAAGAGATATGGACACAGAGATTTATAGTGGTTCGGTCACACAGACCTACATTCACTCTCAAGGGTCACACAGACCCTTGGTTCCACTATCAAGAATCAAACTACACAAGTTCTGATTCTACCTCATATTTGATACAGAGGTTCAATCACACAGATCTACTCCTCCTTACAGCAATGTGGTGAGTTTAATCACACAGATCTACACACCTACCACATTATACACATATTGTTGAAATTTGAAGAAGGGTGAACACTTGCCTTGATGATGGTTGAAGTGTTCTGTGGAGCTCTGACCGCAGTCGAAGCTTGCACCTCTTGTTGACCTCTTGGTGTTGAGTAGAAAGCCTCCAATGTGTTGCACAACTAGGGTTAAGAGGATTTGGTTTCTAGGGTTACACAAATGAGTCTCTCATGGTGTAAACTATCCTAGAGGATGAACTTCCTATCAAGACACTCATCTAAGAGCTAATGGAGCTCTAGGGTTTACCTAGGTCAAGCACATGAGTGTTTTTGGAAGTGATTTGGAAGCCTACAATTGATGGGAAGAAGGTAACAAGCAAGGCTATACACTAAGGTCCATAAAATGCACAGTGAAACAGGCTACAGCTTTATAGAAAACTCCCAACGAATACTTTTTACGGTTAGCCTCTAAAACTGGCGGCTAGCCCCTTTTGAAATGAACTGAAGCAACGGCTATAATTTTGAAAGCGGTCAGCTCACGGTTAGCCGCGAGTGTCCCTGGCGGTTAGCCGTGAGGTAACCGTAAAGGTAACCGTAAGAAAACAGCTCTCGGGAAAGCAGACCGTAAGACTTACGGTTACCTGGCGGTTAGCTGCAAAGGAACTCTGCGGTTAGCCGCAAGGTGACCGCGGGGCTGACCGAAGAGAAACAGCCTTCTGGAAAGGTGACCGTAGGATTTACGGTTACCTGGCGGTTAGCCGCAAGGTGACCGTAAGGTCACCGAAACCCTGAAATTAAGGATGGAATATAGTAGATGATTAACAGGGTTTGTCCAAAGGATTTATAGGTTTGGTCCTGGATTGAACTACCTGAAGGGGATGGTGTGCATACACAAGGAGTTCTTCCTGGATGAATCCAAGCCTTCCAAGACTTGATCTTCTGCCTTCAAACTTGATCTTCCTTGAGAAACTTCGAGAGGCAGGGACTTGGACTAATTGACACGGAATTGACAATACAACACAAGTGCTCACTGGAATGTGGCACTAACAATCTCCCCCTTTGTCAATTTCGTGACAAAACACCTATTCTAGTTTGAAATACATCCAATGGACTCAAATAGATGATCTTTACACAAAATATACCAATTACAACTCAAAGACTCATGCTCATGACTGTAGAATCTCTTCGTAAAAATGTACCTGCACAGAGCATTGAAAAATACAATCTATGGTGGGATTGCTACTCCCCCTGAATTGTTAGTCGCAAAAATCCATAGAAAGGAGTGTTCTCTACACTCTCCCCCTGAGGATAATCTTGTATTCTCCCCCTTTTTGTCAGGAATTGACAAAGGGAGCAAGCATCAACTATGACAAGAAAAGGTACCAAATATCACCAATGACCACCAAGCATAGCACAAGAGAAAGAACCATAAAGCACCATTGACATAAATAGCAAGATAGAGGACAAGTAGATGCATTAAAAAGCAGTGGCCATCCATATAATAATCATCCCATCCATATAATAAGCATCAATATGAATAAGTTAAGCTAATCAGCCAAAGTTAGTAGCCATCCAAAAGTATATGAAAATAGCTATAAGAAGGAAGAGAGCCACAAAGACACCACCAAAAATAGCAGTAACCAATAAAACACAAGTGGCCTCCAAAAAAAAAGAGCAAATAAGCTAGTCAGAAGGAGGCGACGGAGAAGGTGGCATGGCAGCCATATCATTGGAGCGGCAGGCTTTAGAAATTCCGCTGAGATATTGGAGCGTCTTCTTCAGCAGCTTCGCGATCTTATTCTGATTGCGCTCAAATGCATCCATCCGCTCAGCCATAGATCGGGGAACAGGAGAGGGAGGAACCTGCTGAGAAGAAGAGGGTGGTACTGAAGCAAGCTGCTGATGATCTGTAGGACTGGACTGCTGAGAAGGGCCGACCCCGGCAGGAGGTGGAACTTGCCCGGCCTCTACATTTGGAGAAAGGTTCATCTGAATCAGATTGGCATGACCAAACGGGGAATGGGAGAGTGGTGTCTCAGAGGGTCGAAAGATACCGATAGAGCGAGCTAATTCAGACATGAGAAACCCAAAGGGGATAGCAGTCTTGGAAGCAGCAGACGAGTGAAAACGGACAATGGCTCGACAGATGAGAGAGGGGAGACAGATCCGTTCACCGGAGACCACCTTGGACAATAGATTTACCATGAATGTGGTCAACTCAGTCCGATTGCCTTTGCGGGGGTAGACATTGAAAGTGAAAAGGTGGTGTAGAAGCCGATATTTGGGAATCAAAGAGTTCAAGGGAAGAAATTTTTTTCGATCCCAAACCACGGGATGCCCACAAAGGATGATGGTGGCATTGGCCTTCTCATCTTCTGTAAGAGTGTCAGCAACAGAAGTGAGACCATTCTCAGTCAGGGGTATATTGATGACGGAAGAGATATATGCAGGGTCAATTGTAACAGAGTCTCTGTTCTTAAGAGCAATGGAGAATTTGCAGGAGTCAACAGAGGATGATGCTGAGGTGATGGAAGCAAACATCCCATAGACTAGGGATGGATAGGCCTTATCGCCCCAATCTAATAGATTTTCCCATCCTACTTGGGCGAGAATGGCAGCAGTTTGATGAGGGCCAACGACCTTGCGCAGAGTGCGCCGTTCAACCATGATGGACCTGGTTTTGAGAGATGCCAACAGTTTGGCATTTGGCTTCAACTGGACAGGGGGCTGCTGTGGAGGAGGAGAAGGGGATGGAGATGAGGACCGAGAAAGGTCGGGAGAGGTGGATAGTGAGGGTGAGGGTGGAGGTGAAAGAGACCTAGGGCGAGAAGAGGAGGTGCCAGGGGTTGAGCGTCCCCGTTTTGAAGGACGATTCACAGCAGTCTTCATACGAGGAGGCATTTTGACAGATAGGTAGAGTGCACAAGGAAAAATAAGAACACCAGAGAGGGAGGAAGACTAACGGTTAATATGGAGAACAGAAAGGGAGAGAATGGAGAACAGAATGGAGAGTAATAGAGGAAGGAAACAGAAAAACCTAAAAGAACCACACCAGAAGAGACCAGACGAAAACACACAAACAATCACAATGTTAACAACAAGAAGAAAGCACAAAAAAAAAATACAAACAAAAACGAAAATGAAAAAGAAAAGGAAGGAGGTTACCTTGCAAACGAGAGAGGAAGAGAGAACCAGTCAGAGAGGAGAAGAGGTCGAGACAGGGGGAAGAGACGCAGAGCAAAAGAAAGAAAGAAAAACGAAGGGCTGCGAGACTTTAAGTTGCAGCCCGAGAAATACGGTTAGCCGTGAAGAAGACTTACGGCTAGCCGCCACCCATTTTTTTTTTTTTAATATTATATAAAACCAAATCACACATACCAAGATGGATTGATTATCTAATGGTGCACACACCAAGAGATTTTCTCATATTCTCAAATTTAGAAACATCCAAAGGTTTTGTCAAAATGTCAGCAAGTTGATTTTCCGTAGGGATATGTTCTAAAATTATGATTGCCTCTTCAACTAATTCTCTAATGAAGTGATGTCTGATGTCTATATGCTTGGTTCTAGAGTGTTGAACAGGATTTTTGGAGATATTGATAGCACTAGTGTTATCACAATACAAATTCATGCTGCTTTGATCAATACCATAGTCTTTAAGCATTTGTTTCATCCAAAGCATTTGAGTACAACCACTGCCAGCTGCTACATATTCTGCCTCAGCTGTAGATAAAGAAATAGAAGATTGTTTTTTGCTGTGCCAAGCAACTAGACAGTTTCCTAGGTAGAAACACCCTCCACTAGTTGATTTTTTATCATCCACATTTCCAGCCCAATCGGCATCAGAGTATCCAGCAATGCAGATAGGAGAATCATATGGATACCATAGCCCATAACATGAAGTCCCTGACACATACCTAATGATTCTCTTAACAGCTTTCAAATGAGCTTCTTTGGGATCAGATTGATATCTAGCACAAGCTCCTACACTAAAAGCAATATCCGGTCTGCTAGCTGTAAGATATAATAGGCTGCCTATCATGCTTCTGTATATACTAGGATCAACACTCTTTCCACTAGATTCTTTAGATAATTTGAGTGTTGTACTCATGGGAGTGTTCATGTGTTTGGCTGACTCTAAACCAAACCTCTTGACCAATTCTTTAGCATACTTGGTTTGGGATAAAAACATTCCATCAGACAATTGTCTAACTTGTAATCCTAGAAAGAAGTTAAGTTCACCAACCATGCTCATTTCAAATTCAGATTTCATGAGATCTGCAAACTTTTCGGTTAACACATCATGAGTAGAACCAAAAACAATATCATCAACATAGATTTGAGCAATCAATATGGTGTCATTTGTTCTTTGAATAAACAGAGTTTTATCAACACTACCCCTTTCAAAATTGTGGTTGATCAGAAATTGAGTGAGTCTTTCATACCAAGCTCTAGGGGCTTGTTTGAGACCATAGAGAGCCTTTTTAAGATAATACACATGGTTAGGCTGCTTGGGGTCTTCAAACCATTTAGGTTGCTCAACATAAACTTCTTCTTCTAAAACTCCATTCAAAAAGGCACTTTTGACATCTATTTGATATAATTTAAATTTCAAGGAACAAGCAATGGCAAACAAGATTCTAATGGATTCAAGCCTAGCAACAGAAGCAAATGTTTCTTCAAAGTCTATTCCTTCAATTTGAGAGTAACCTTGGGCAACTAACCTAGCCTTGTTTCTAACTATAGTACCATTTTCATCATGTTTATTTTTGTAGATCCATTTGGTACCTATGATGTTTTTGTCATTAGGCCTAGGTACTAATTCCCAAACTTCATTCCTAACAAACTAATTTAGCTCTTCTTGCATAGCATTTATCCAACAATCATCAGAGAAAGCTTCATCAACAGATTTTGGTTCAATGATAGAGGTAAAGCAAAGAAAACTAACAATGTTTTCAAGTTGTCTCCTAGTCTTGACACCAAGCAAGGGATCTCCTAGAATTTGGTTCATAGGATGATTTTTCACATCAACCAAATCCTTAGAGGTTTGAGACTTATCCAGGTTTGCAGTAGAAACATTTATCTCATCATCATCAGGGTCTTCTTGATTACAGGAATCCTTTATTTTGTCATCAATGACAACATTTACAGATTCTTGTATGGTTCCTGTGTTGGTGTTTAAAACTCTATAAGCACGACTGTTTTGAGAATACCCAATAAAGATGCCTTCATCACTTTTGGAATCAAACTTGCTCAAGTGTTCTCTATCCTTGAGAATATAACATTTGCTACCAAAAATTTTAAAGTCGCTAATGTTTGGCTTTTTCTCATGCCATAATTCATAAGGAGTTTTATCCAATCCAGTTCTCAAGTAAACCCTGTTAATGATGTAACAAGCTGTATTGACTGCTTCAGCCCATAGATCTCTAGGAACATTCTTTCCATGAAGCATAACTGTGGCCATCTCTTGTAAGACTCTATTCTTCCTTTCAGCAACTCCATTTTGTTGAGGAGTTTTAGGGGCAGAAAATTCATGGTAAATTCCATACTTATCACAATATTTTTCAAATCTGGAATTTTCAAATTCTCCACCATGATCACTTCTTATTCTAGCAATTGCTCTTCCTTTTTCAACTTGG
This sequence comes from Umbellularia californica, assembly GCA_028538565.1. Classification (NCBI taxonomy): domain Eukaryota; kingdom Viridiplantae; phylum Streptophyta; class Magnoliopsida; order Laurales; family Lauraceae; genus Umbellularia; species Umbellularia californica. Next base: position 31,217,021 of record JAPQWN010000005.1, on the reverse strand, counting down.
ATTCTTTTCACAATCTTTTTGAATTCAGCATATGCTTCTGATTTTTCTCTCAAAAAGGCAACCCAAGTGAATCTAGAATAATCATCTATAATAACAAGAAAATATTTTCTGCCACCCCTACTTTCTTTCTTAGTTGGACCAACCAGATCCATGTGAAGAAGCTCTAAGGGTCTAGAGGTCTTCAGAGATTTGGACTTTTTGTGAGATGCTCTGATTTGTTTCCCTTTTTGGCATTCTCCACAAATAGTTTTTGACTTTCTGCTGATTTTTGGAAGACCCTTTACATAATTGTTCAGCTTGGACAGATCTCTATGGTTTACATGTCCAAGTCTTTGATGCCACAGTTGAGCTTCATCAAGATGAGCGATGTAACAAGATGAGCTGAAAGATTCTTTTTGGTCACCAACAACATAGCAGTTTTCTTGATTTCTAAAACCTCTTAGAATAACTTTTCCATTTTTAGAAATCTCACAACCATGACTAGTAAAGATGACAGCATGATTTTTATCACAAATTTGAGAGATGCTAAGAAGGTTATGCTTCAAATCATCAACACATAAAACATCTTCTAAGTGAGACAAGTTAGGAACATTGAGAGTGCCTTTTCCAATCACTTTAGCTACATTGCCATCACCAAAAGTAACAATTCCACCATCATATTCACTTAATTTTGAGAAGAGTGTTTTATCTCCAGTCATGTGTCTAGAGCATCCACTATCCAAATACCATAAAGATTGATCTCCAGCTTTAAGGGCTGTGTAGACTAATAAGCTCTTAGGTACCCATTTGTACTTATGAGATTTTGACTTATCCGAATCATGATGATGAAAGGATTTCTTAGAATTTCTTTTAACATGATTATTGAATTGAATTCTAAGTTGATCAATCTGTTTCATAAGTTCATTCAATTTTTGTGGAACAGTGAGATTCTTATGAAACCTATTTTTGCTTAGTTCATTCTTATAGGACTGTCTTTTGACTTGTTTCATTTTATACTCATATTTTACATGTCCTTTTCTCCCACAAGTATGACATATGACTTCGGAGATGTTTAGATTGCTTGAGGAGGCTTCTCCTTTTACAAACTTTGTAGAGACATTAGGATTATATTTGGCTTCTTTGTTGTAACCAAGCCCAGTTTTGTCTCTTTGATATTTGCCCATCCCAAACAATCTTTCAAACTTTTCTTCTCCATGAGTGAAGGAATACTCATACTTTTCTTTGTACCAACTCAAATTGGTGACTTCATTCTTCAAACGAGAAATCAAATCCTTTAGATTTTCAGTCTCATCTTTCTCTCTTGTAAGCTTTCTTATGTAGTCACTAGCAATTTGAAATTTGGAATTAATTTCATGAAGATCATTGGTCAAAATGTTATTTTCATTATTCAATGTTTCAACTTTGTCTTTTAACATTTTGATCTTAATTCCTTGTTTGCTCATAGTTCTAATTAGTTTACAGCTCTCCTCATAGAGTTGATCATAGGTTTCTTGAAGATCTTCCTCATCAATGTCATTATCTGGGCTGTCTTCTTCAGATTCAGTTTCATCCTCAGATTTATCAATCTCAGATCTTTCAGAATTTTCATTCATCTCAACTGATGGATCACAAACATTTCTGGCCATCAAAACATTATAGTTTCCGGTCTCATCTTGGTGAGATTCATCTGATTCTGATTCAGATTCAGATGAGTCATCATCCCATGTTGCCACAAGTGTCTTTTTCTTTCTTTCCACTTGACACTCAGATGAGATATGACCATACTTTTGACAGTTATAACATTTTACCTTTCTATGTTGACTCTTAGAGGAGGAGCTAACTTTGTTTTTACCTTTATCAAAGGATTTGAAATTGGAATTCTTCTTCTTAAATTGTTTCAGAAACCTCTTAGCAAGTAAGGCAACATCTTCATTATCACTTTCTTTCTCATTATCAGATTCTTCTTTAGAAGGGGCTGGTTGAGATGTCTTTAAAGCAATAGATTTCTTGTCTTTGGATTTATTAGAAGAATTTATCAATTTCATTTCAAAGGTTCTAATATTGCCAGATAGTTCCTCTACTTTCATATTTTCAGGATCATTGTATTCTTCTATAGAAGTCACTTTAGGGTGAAATCTTTCAGGTAGAGACCTCAGGATTTTGCTACAAACTTTGCCTTCAGGAATTTTTTCACCCAGAGACCACATTTCATTTACAATGACCATTAACTTAGTTCGAAACTCATCGAACACTTCATCTTCCCTCATTCTTAACGATTCGAATTGGGAAGTCAACATTTGAAGCTTGGCTGTTTTAACAATAGTAGTTCCTTCATAGTTTGTTTCTAAAAGATCCCAAGCTTGTTTAGCTGTGACACATGTCATAATCTTTTTGTATTCTTCAGCTGTCATGGCACATGATATGGCATTCAATGCCTTCGCATCACTATCTTTCAAAGCCTTTTGATCAGGTGACCATCTTGCCTTTGCAAGAGGCTGAACAGTGCCATCTTCAGCTGTGGTGGTGGGATGAGACCATCCATCCTCTACAGCATCCCAAACAGATGAGCCAAGGGATCTGATAAAGATGGTCATCCGGGCTTTCCAAAAAGCATAGTTTGTACCATCAAACAAAGGAGGTCTGTTTACTGCACTACCTTCTGGATTAGACATCAGCACTAGACTAGGAAAACGATCTACTCCAGGTTGTTAAGCCTTTATGGGAGTAACCTTGCTCTGATACCAACTGAAAGTTCAGTCTAGAGCCAATGACTAAGTCCTAGAGGGGGGGTGAATAGGACTGATGCTAAACAATTGCCAATTTTAATTTTCTAATCCTGTTTTTAATCAAAACAGAATAAGGAACAGAACAAGCATAGCAAAAGTATAACTGAAACAGAACCTGTGGAACATTCAAAAGAGATATGGACACAGAGATTTATAGTGGTTCGGTCACACAGACCTACATCCACTCTCAAGGGTCACACAGACCCTTGGTTCCACTATCAAGAATCAAACTACACAAGTTCTGATTCTACCTCATATTTGATACAGAGGTTCAATCACACAGATCTACTCCTCCTTACAGCAATGTGGTGAGTTTAATCACACAGATCTACACACCTACCACATTATACACATATTGTTGAAATTTGAAGAAGGGTGAACACTTGCCTTGATGATGGTTGAAGTGTTCTGTGGAGCTCTGACCGCAGTCGAAGCTTGCACCTCTTGTTGACCTCTTGGTGTTGAGTAGAAAGCCTCCAATGTGTTGCACAACCAGGGTTAAGAGGATTTGGTTTCTAGGGTTACACAAATGAGTCTCTCATGGTGTAAACTATCCTAGAGGATGAACTTCCTATCAAGACACTCATCTAAGAGCTAATGGAGCTCTAGGGTTTACCTAGGTCAAGCACATGAGTGTTTTTGGAAGTGATTTGGAAGCCTACAATTGATGGGAAGAAGGTAGCAAGCAAGGCTATACACTAAGGTCCATAAAATGCACAGTGAAACAGGCTACAGCTTTATAGAAAACTCCCAACGAATACTTTTTACGGTTAGCCTCTAAAACTGGCGGCTAGCCCCTTTTGAAATGAACTGAAGCAACGGCTATAATTTTGAAAGCGGTCAGCTCACGGTTAGCCGCGAGTGTCCCTGGCGGTTAGCCGTGAGGTAACCGTAAGAAAACAGCTCTCGGGAAAGCAGACCGTAAGACTTACGGTTACCTGGCGGTTAGCCGCAAAGGGACTCTACGGTTAGCCGCAAGGTGACCGCGGGGCTGACCGAAGAGAAACAGCCTTCTGGAAAGGTGACCGTAGGATTTACGGTTACCTGGCGGTTAGCCGCAAAGGGACTCTGCAGTTAGCCGCAAGGTGACCGTAAGGTCACCGAAACCCTGAAATTAAGGATGGAATATAGCAGATGATTAATAGGGTTTGTCCAAAGGATTTATAGGTTTGGTCCTGGATTGAACTACCTGAAGGGGATGGTGTGCATACACAAGGAGTTCTTCCTGGATGAATCCAAGCCTTCCAAGACTTGATCTTCTGCCTTCAAACTTGATCTTCCTTGAGAAACTTCGAGAGGCAGGGACTTGGACTAATTGACACGGAATTGACAATACAACACAAGTGCTCACTGGAATGTGGCACTAACAGGAAATGTTTATTGTTTATACATGTTTTAAATGAGTCCCCGATTTGTGAAATGTTTGTTGTTTATACACGTTCTAAATGAGTTCCGGATATGTGAAATTTTATTGTTTATACCCGCTTTAAATGAGTTTCCGATTTGTAAAATGTTTATTGTTTATACATGCTTTAAATGAGTACCCGATTTGTAAAATGTTTATTGTTTGTACATGCTTTAAAGGAATACATGCTTTGCCAAATATCCGTGTTTCATACCCGTTTTATATGAATATATGATTTTGTCAGATATTCATGATTTCCGATACATTTTTATTATGTACAATTTTGATCAGACAGTATGATTTATTTCATGTTTTATCATTCAGTATATTGTTATATCTTTTCACCCACCTGCTAGACCGTCGTGTCTGACCCACTACTTTGGTACTCAGGTTCAGATTTCTTCACCCGAGATGAGTGCACGTATTGGCTATGGAGCCATGAGCTTTCAGGTGTTTGTCGGCTATGTCATGTCGACATTGAGCTTGACATCGGGATTCCGTCACATATGGGGTAGTGATCATTAGCTTGTTTTTGTATGGCTTCTATTAGCCTTTTTCTTGGGATTGTAATTAATATACATTGTTAATTGTAACTTGAACATATATGGGAATGTAATACCCTGTTACTGTCAGCTCTGTACTTTTATTGTGATGGTTTATTCCAGTCTGAGATGGATCATTGATAAGATGAGCATATGCTTGGGTTAAGTGCGGTGCGGAATCCAATGGCCACGGACTCCGAGTCGCAACACCCCGAAAGCTTCCGCTAAATATTCAGAGTGTGTTGGAATTTGTGATCCTCACACACGCGGATCTTGGGAGAAACATAATTATTACTTCACGGACCCCGGGTTTGGGGTCGTGACACACACCTTCATCCCCTGCACACTGTTCGCGTCACCTCCGCCCCCTGCACTCCGCCTGCACACACGCACTGCCGCCGCACCCTTCTTTCTTTCTTTCTTTCTCCCTTTCCTCTCTTCCTTCTCGTTCTTTTTCTTTTTCTTTCCTCAGCCTGTGTAGGTCGGTGATCGAGGCCGGAAAACCCCCGGAGAAGCGGTTTTCGCTGAGGAAGAGGGATTTGAGGTTGGTGAGACCGGAGAGATTGGGGATCGCGCCGGAGATTGAGTTGCCTTTAAAGCTCAACACGCGGAGCTGATCGAGCTTGTTTAAGCTCTGTTCTTCCAAGCTTCCATTCAAGCTCAAGTACTCGAGAACAAGCTTCGTAACTCTTCCTCTCACGCATTCCTTGACTCCGATCCAATTGCAGGCATCCGATCCTCGCCATGGAAGGATGTTGGAAAGATCGATGGTTGACTTTACTTGGAGGAGAGCTTCTGCATCGCTCGATTTCGCACAAGGAATGAGAAGCAAGAGAAATAACAAAGAGAAGAAAAAAGAGTACCTTGAATAGACGGATTCCATCGAGAAAGCGAGAGAAAGTGTTAAAAAAATGGAAAGCTTTAAAAATGTGTTGCTTTTCTCCACTCTTCTTCTTCTAAAATGATGAGGATTTGATTTCTATAAACAGCAAATCTTCAAATGCACGCAGGGACAGAGATGAGACTCTTTTTCTATTTTTTTTCCCTTCCAAACAGAGGCAGGGACAGAGATGAGACTCGACCACAGAACCCACAACTGACATGCATAGCTCCAACTCCCACCATCCTCACTCCAAAAGGCAGCAGGAAAGTCTCCAAAAATCACAGATTTCTCCTTCTCGGCTGCGACTGAGATTGAGATATGAGAAACCTACGAAGACAATCTGGAAAAAATGATGGGTTCTAGAGGAAATCGAAGATTAACGGTTAGATAGGAAGATTGATGGAAAGAGGGAGGGAGAAAGAGGGGTGTTTGTTCTTCTTTGCATGCAATTGGGAAAAGGGGAAGTGGGGGTTTTGTTTGGTTGATTGATTGATTCATCATCCCTCACCAGACACTTTTCTGCGGTCCAAATCTCTCATCTCTACAATGTTATTGCTACGTACCCATCCTTGGCTCATCAGAAAGAGGCCATTTCGACTCTGGAAGATCACTTCCTCTTCGATTTCTTTCTTCTCTTCCTCTCCCCACTTCTCCTCCCCTGCATCTCCTTCCTTTCTTTATTCTCTCCTTTCCCCTCCCTCTTTCTTCTTTCTTTTTCCCCCTCTTCTCTTCTTCCTCCCAACCGCTGCGCTCCCACTGCGCAGTCCTTCTCTCTTCCTTTCTTCTCTCCTTCTTACTCTTCCCTTGCCACAGACCTTGTACACTTTCCAACCCCTTAATCTTTTTACATGTTTGGCTTCTTATGGTTGTATCTTTGTCACAGTTTGATATGCTAATACTCGATGATGGAGCTCTGGCAAAAGTGGAGAAGACTCAAATACTAGTCTGATGTACTGATCAAAAGTTTGAACTGATCAAAGCCATCTGGGTCAACATCTCAACGCCTAGCCATCAGAGCTTTCCAAGATATGATCTCATACCCTTAGTAATGTATTTTGGGATGATCCTAGTTTCATAGCTCTACGTGCATGTATTTTGTTCGAGGGTTTGTCAGACGTGCATGATTAATATGAAGTGTGAATTATAAAAGTGATCTTTCTTTGTCTCATATGGTGAATGGGGATGACTTTTTGTAATGTTCAGAAGGCTTGGAAAGTGTAGGACCTTGATGTTTGTACCCATTATTGTTGATGTTTAAATTTTTGGATTTTGGTGGAATAGAAACCCCACCTGTCTGGAGCTTTTGTTTGTTGTTGATGTTTGGATTTAGGTGGAATAGAAACCCCACCTGTCTGGAGCTTTTGTTTATTGCTGATGTTTGGATGTTGGTGGAATTGAAACCCCTTTTGGATGTTGGTGGAATTGAAACCCCACATGTCTGCTACGTTTGTAAGTTATCCGCGGTGGCCCTCACACATGGAGGGGACCACAGTCACACCTAGAGGGGACCGCACTGCCACTTTTGTTTATTGTTTATGTTTCTACCCATCACCATCAGATACAATGCTGGCCCACTGACCTAACAGTATTTTACTTAACCATCACACACAATGTTTCGGCTATTTGCATGGCTTGATATATTATTTTTTGATGTAAGGATAGGAAAAATTATATCCAGTTGGTTTTGTCACACATGGTTTTTTCTTTGTTATCCTACATGCAGATGTTTGATGAAGTTACAATTCATTTCCACCATGGTGGTTATTTTACAGACCCACCAAATAGTATATATATTGGTGGTGTGGTGCATGAACTCAGGGATTTTGATCTGGATAAAGCATCATTTTTTGAGTTCAGGGATTATGTGATAGAATTAGGGTATCCAGGGAACAGTTCAATGTATTTTAAGATGTCGGGATTGGATTTTGATGGTGGTCTGAGGCGAATTGAATCAAACAGGGATGTAAATGTTCTATTAGAACATTATAAGGATAGTAAGGTGTTGACTAACGCCCCCAAAACCGGGATCCGATCTCGGGGACGCGAGTTTGGGGGAATTTGCATTTCCCCTCCCAGGATCCGCGCGTGTGAGGATGACAAAATTCACAACACATCAAAATATTTCGCGGAAGCTCTACAAGACGTTACGACCCGGAATCCGTATCCATCGGGTTCCGTATCGTACTCGATCTGTCAGCATAAGATTATCATAAACATATTTAAACTCAGACTGGAATAATTCATAATATCAAAATATACAGAGCTGACAGTAATAGGCTTATCATTACCCAAACATATTCAAGTTACAAATTAACGAGTGCATTAATTACAATTCCCAAGAAACAGGCTAACAAAAGCCGTACACAAAAACAAGCTAGAACAAATACTACCCAATGGCGTAACGTAACTCCGGAGTCAAGCATGACGTCTACATGACATCGCTGACACAACACGCCTGCAAAAACCGTGGCTCAACAGCCCTCTGCACACGAACTAGCTCAAAACAAGGACCTGCTATCTAGAGCACCAAAGCAGAAGAATATCAGACACGACGGTCTGGCAGGTGATCAATATAGGCAAGAGCATAAACGAAATTGAAGTTTAAAGGAAACAAGAACTAAAAACACTTTATTGAACTTGAACAGATTTACAAGATTTAAAAACAATGCATGAACATGATACTTATCGAGAAATCACGAGTACATGCACGATATACGAAACAAGACATGAATACATATAATATCATGATTAGTAAATCCACAAAGAGCCCATCCTTTCTCCATCATACATGATGACAAGAGTAAGCACGCACGACAAGCACGACACGATCCCACATATACGGGAAATTTCCGGCCGCGGAACCGGAACACGAACACGCACGATGTATCATTCAAGACACGACTAGTCTGCAGACAGTCCACATGTTTAAGGACCCCCAGGTAGTGGATCAAGTTAAAAGGGCAGTCCAAGCTCAGTGGTAATCACTTATATCATGAATGCACAAAACACGGCAATACTTATTCGAGAACACGTCAAAACAAGAGGGAAATCATTTAACAAGCACGACACGACGAGACTAGCAAAATAGCATAGTATAAATGCTTACAAACTTAAGAAATGATTCCCTTTTCTTATTCTTGAAACGCGTCTTGGAACACGTCTTAAAACAAGCTTATTCTTGAAAGTCGAACGAATGCACGATGATGCATGAAGCATCAAAACAAGAGCTCAAACACGAAATCTATCAAGTTTAGGCTAAGACCATTCATTGACCCTTGTGGAGTTGAAACCCAAATGTCGGAGTTTTAACAAGATTTGGTGCCCCAGAAGTTATAGTACATTTTGGAATTTCAAGTGCACAAGGTCAATAAAAAGGTCTAAAACCTAGTCTAGTTTTCATTCCCGCAAAAATCCTTCAAAAACAGTACTTTTTGTAACTGTCGGTCTGGGTTCAGCATCTCTACCGGTAGAAATTCCGGTTTAAACTTCTCTACCGGTAGAACTTCCGGTAGAACCATCCCTACCGGTAGAACTACCGGTTGGAGCGCTTCTACCGGTAGAACTTCCGGTAGAACTAAGGGTTCACAGCTTTTCACACTTCTATGCCAAAATTCGAGCCACTTCTACCGGTAGTACTTCCGGTTTAAGCGCTTCTACCGGTAGAAATTCCGGTAGAACTAAGGGTTCACAGTTTTTCACATTTCTCTGCCAAAATTCGAGCCACTTCTACCGGTGGTTTAAGCGCTTCTACCGGTAGAAATTCCGGTAGAACTTATGACGTTCAACTTTTTTCACACTTCTCTCCCTTCTTCACTTCCACATTTGAACCACATGCACTCCCCAAGCCTTCATGCGTTCCAAGGGATACATTTCACACATTTTGAAAGCATTCCATCTACAATTAAACCATTCATTCTATAAAAAGACATCAAGACATTTTCAAGTATAAAATCATAAAAACTAACAAGATCAAACATGATTCTAAGAGCTTGCAAAATCATGGCTAATAAGACAAATGAAGAAGCCAAAACTCATGACTTGAAAGAATATAACATAACTTGCATTATGAATTTAACATAGAAAACATGTCTTGATGAAATATTGAAACCATAATGAGACATAAAGCAATAAACATAAGAAATCCTATAACGATCACTTGCCTCAATCCAATGCCAAGGAAAACTCCACAAAAACTCAACCAAAGAGAAGATCCACGAAATCTACACAAAAGCCCCAAAATAGAACACATAAAAATCACATTTTTGGTCATCACAAACCCCCATTTCGAAAATGGGTTTGAAAACATAGAAAACAAGTTCTAAATGAACTAAAAGAACACCAATGAAAGAATGGAGGAAAGTACCAACCTCGAGCTAGCTGAACAAGAAGAAGAGAGGTTGAAGATGATGAATAGTGAAAGGGTTTGGCTCCAAAACGTGTCCAACTGAAGCTTGAGAAGAGAGGAAGAGAAGATAGCCTTGGATCTTGATTTGGGACACTCTAGCTAGATGATTTCAAGGAGGAGAAGGTCAAGAAGAAGGGTTCTTCCACTCTTGCTCTAGGTCAAGATGAGTCGCAGGAAAATGGGAAAAGAATGGAGGAAAGAGAGTAGGAGAGTATAAATAGTGTCTGGAAGTGGGTCCCCTAAGCAGTGTAACTTGAAACGCTTATAACATGCTCTTGTGGACCCCGGATGGAAACGACGAAGAAGAACAAAACGATCGTCGAAAAATCTAGTTTTCAAAAAGTATATTTTCCCCAATTTCTGGAATTTTCGAAATTTATGGACAGATTTAGTGAAAATTGTCATTTTTGCCATTTTTCTCGAAAAATGTGATTTCTGAGCCTCAAATCCAAATGGATAAAACATGAAAGCTGTTTATAACAATAAAATGAGTAGAAAGGAATAAAAATTGGAATTTTTAGAAACCAAGAATAAATTCTCACAAAAATACAATTTACAAGGGTTGGGTCAAAACAAAGTCAACGGTCTTTTAAAACTCTCCAAAGTTATGAAAACTCTATTCAAACTCAAAAACAAAGTCAAATCAACTCTAATCTTGTTTAAAAAGCTAAATCATGATTAAAACAATGCTAAACCCGAAAATTGAGGGTCGGGGTCTTACATCCTCCCCCCCTTAGAACCCATTTGGTCCTCCAAATGGTCTAAACCAAATCAAAAATCAAAAACCCGAAAGATCAAAGAAAACACTGAAGACCCAAAGACTAAAGAAAACACTGACACCCTGAGTTGAACCTCGGCAACTGAGCTATCCCTGATCAATCCTGACAATGAGAAGCGCCGGCAACAACACGTCTGATTCGATTGAAAACTTCACACTATCACACATATCTGTCCAACAACCTGCTCTTCTAACAAACCCAATGTTCAATAACTTCTCTAGTTATCCTTCGGTGGTCATTTGACGTCCTTACACTGGATCCTCTCTTTTACTAACTCTGTTAATCACTGTCTGTCTGAGAAACAGCGAGGTCTGTCTCATTCTATCACCCTGAAACTTTACGCCAAAAGTTATACCGAGATGTACACGATGATTCTGACATTTGCATGAAGATGTGATCGTAGACATGCTTTCTCTGAAATAATCTCCATCCCGGAGAAATTCTGGAATCCCATATATCTGCTCTCACTGTACTACTCGGATTCTGGTTCCTTGTCTTCGAAGAATTGGCGAAGCTGAAGTGCTACCACGTACCAGTCTCTTCCATCCTCTATCTATGTTATTCAAATTCTTGGAACTATGTTGCCACGTCTAATAAAATTCTTAAAACAAGAGTCCCATGTCAACATAATATTTGTCAACTCGGTATCCTTCTATGGAAAGCCAAAATCTTCAACCCAAGCCTTGAAACAATTCTACCACTTCCTACTTGTCCTCCAAGGTCCACCAACATAATCCAAATCCTTGAGTGCTTAACTGGAAACTTCACAATCTGGAGTCTGCTCAATCTTCTGCCTCTGTCTCAGATTCACCATCCTCAAGTCTTACGCACATGTTATTCTTCTCTGGATCTTTCAACTGACCTTGTCCATGAGTTATGATTCTCCAACTTGCATCTGTACTCTGCCCAAACTAATGTTCCAAAAGTCGGTAAAGTCTGCACAATTTGCTCCATCAAGTGACTAGATAACAAACAATTCTATATACAAGTCTCTCCACTGCTACCGAAAACTGAATTATATACTTTTAACCACGCACCGACTCACTTTGCTGAGTCAACTTCACCACCATAGCTACACTTGTTAAACCTCCTCGAACAAATCTCTGTCACAAGTTCATTAATACGCGAGAAATTTCTTACTTTTTCACATCTTCTTGGAGCTATACTACTGAAAATCACTTCAAATCTCATAAGGTCCACCACTTACTTGGCTTCTGGAGTCTTCTGGCTTAGGGAAATTATCCAAAAGTCCGCACTTATTTGCCCAACACACCATCTGACGGTCCACGATCAACTATAATTGGATCTCGATATGCTATTCACATTCCATGCTGACTATCAATTGCTCACATATTCCCTTGCTAACTACATCTGCGACATCGAAAAACTAAAAATTCTGCCAAAGTCCTTCAAGAACCACGTGCTAAGTCCACAAAATGCCACAAAAAACCCGACTCTCTGACACAAAAACAAGCAAAAGATACTAAACGTGGGTACGGAGACATTAAATTCTCCCCCACTAGAAAGAATTTGGTCCTCCAAATTCCCTAACGACAAGAACAAGAAGACGAAACAAAGAGGGTCTCCCCCACTAGAAGAAAAGCAAACCGAGCCGATAAAACAATGGCTAGCCAAAACAAAATCTACACGACCTAAGAAGTCCTCACCACACGTCTTAAGGTTACTAGAGTGTTTTATTTCCTAGAAACCTGCCCGCTCTGATACCAGTCTGTCACGCCCCCAAAACCGGGATCCGATCTCGGGGACGCGAGTTTGGGGGAATTTGCATTTCCCCTCCCAAGATCCGCGCGTGTGAGGATGACAAAATTCACAACACATCAAAATATTTCGCGGAAGCTCTACAAGACGTTACGACCCGGAATCCGTATCCATCGGGTTCCGTATCGTACTCGATCTGTCAGCATAAGATTATCATAAACATATTTAAACTCAGACTGGAATAATTCATAATATCAAAATATACAGAGCTGACAGTAATAGGCTTATCATTACCCAAACATATTCAAGTTACAAATTAACGAGTGCATTAATTACAATTCCCAAGAAACAGGCTAACAAAAGCCGTACACAAAAACAAGCTAGAACAAATACTACCCAATGGCGTAACGTAACTCCGGAGTCAGGCATGACGTCTACATGACATCGCTGACACAACACGCCTGCAAAAACCGTGGCTCAACAGCCCTCTGCACACGAACTAGCTCAAAAAAGGACCTGCTATCTAGAGCACCAAAGCAGAAGAATATCAGACACGACGGTCTGGCAGGTGATCAATATAGGCAAGAGCATAAACGAAATTGAAGTTTAAAGGAAACAAGAACTAAAAACACTTTATTGAACTTGAACAGATTTACAAGATTTAAAAACAATGCATGAACATGATACTTATCTAGAAATCACGAGTACAAGCACGATATACGAAACAAGACATGAATACATATAATATCATGATTAGTAAATCCACAAAGAGCCCATCCTTTCTCCATCATACATGATGACAAGAGTAAGCACGCACGACAAGCACGACACGATCCCACATATACGGGAAATTTCCGGCCGCGGAATCGGAACACGAACACGCACGATGTATCATTCAAGACACGACTAGTCTGCAAACAGTCCACATGTTTAAGGACCCCCAGGTAGTGGATCAAGCTAAAAGGGCAGTCCAAGCTCAGTGGTAATCACTTATATCATGAATGCACAAAACACGGCAATACTTATTCGAGAACACGTCAAAACAAGAGGGAAATCATTTAACAAGCACGACACGACGAGACTAGCAAAATAGCATAGTATAAATGCTTACAAACTTAAGAAATGATTCCCTTTTCTTATTCTTGAAACGCGTCTTGGAACACGTCTTAAAACAAGCTTATTCTTGAAAGTCGACCGAATGCATGATGATGCACGAAGCATCAAAACAAGAGCTCAAACACGAAATCTATCAAGTTTAGGCTAAGACCATTCATTGACCCTTGTGGAGTTGAAACCCAAATGTCGGAGTTTTAACAAGATTTGGTGCCCCAGAAGTTATAGTACATTTTGGAATTTCAAGTGCACAAGGTCAATAAAAAGGTCTAAAACCTAGTCTAGTTTTCATTCCCGCAAAAATCCTTCAAAAACAGTACTTTTTGTAACTGTCGGTCTGGGTTCAGCATCTCTACCGGTAGAAATTCCGGTTTAAACTTCTCTACCGGTAGAACTTCCGGTAGAACCATCTCTACCGGTAGAACTACCGGTTGGAGCGCTTCTACCGGTAGAACTTCCGGTAGAACTAAGGGTTCACAGCTTTTCACACTTCTCTGCCAAAATTCGAGCCACTTCTACCAGTAGTACTTCCGGTTTAAACTTCTCTACCGGTAGAACTTCCGGTAGCAATCTGCGGTATCAGGACAAGACCACGGTTAATAAACCGGGTAGCGGGATCCAAACTGCAGTTGGTAGGACAAGAGGGGGATCTCCAAGTCAGTGGATCAGACTAACAAGGTTATCCAAGCTTAGTGGTGCCGACTCATAGGTCAAATCATAGAAATCAAATCACATGTAAAGCAAATCAAAAGCAAAAATATAACCGAGCAAGACGGGGGTGCTCAAAGGCACAACTGTCATATCAGGTTGGGCATGTATGTCAAGACTAGTAAAACAGTACAAATATACTTTCAATGTTTTCGAGATTGATAGATAACAAATCATAAATTCCTGGAATAAAGAGGTGAAGTAACCTTTCGAAATGTCGGGACCTTGTCAGGGTTAAAACTAATTCAAGTGAATAGGGATCCCGTATATCTACTTTGAATTTACTTGGTACTCTTTGAATTGAAGACATTTCGGGTTCCTTAGGCACTTGGAAGTTTCCAAAACTTCAATGAATTCTTGTGATTGTAGTCTCTTTCTCAACCGAGCTTCAAACAACGGTTATAAGTCTTCTCATCACGATATGGATGTTAACAAACCTCCCTCTATAGTTAGGATATTTCATTTTTGCTTCCCAAAGTGGCCCTAGATGATCAACACACGTCGCTCGAGCGGACATGGAGTTCGCTCGAGCGAAGTGCTCTCTGGAATGGCTTCTGGGAGGATTCGCTCGAGCAGACCTGCCCAGTTCAGGATGGCACGAGCGAACGATTCGTGCGCTCGAGATAACCATTCTCTGGAAGGCTGCTAGAAGAGTTCGCTCGAGCGGACACTGGGTTCGCACAAGCGAACAACTCTCTGGAATGACACGAACCCTTTCCTGGGCAGTTCGCTCGAGCGAAGTGTCAGGTTCGCTCTAGCGAACTGTCCAGAACTGGTTTCGTGGACAGCTCTTCTCTCCATTCTCCTTCTCTTACAACCCATTTTTCTTGAGGTTCCATTCTACACCAATAGAGGGCTTATAAGCACCTCAACATTATCTTCAAAAACCCCATCAAAACTCATCACAACATCCACAAATCATCCATCCATTCATCCATTTTCACATTCAATCACAAGGAGAAAGATATAACCACAATTACATAGATTCATTCAAGTCTTAGGCAAAAGGTAAAACAAAACTATCAATCACATTACAAGACAATAAATGGCTCAACAACCCCTTTTTAAAAGCATTAAAATCACATTGAATGCAAGTAAGTAAGTCATTAATGGAAAAAAGCCAACCAAATCATGTTTGTCATGAAAACCAATATAAACTCAAAACATTCCTGAAATCCACTTGCCTCAAGATCTCTAGACAAGAAAATCAAGCTTCTAATCAACTCTTCCAAGACAAACTCCAAGCTACACAAAAACCCCTAAAACAAACCCTAAAATGGGTCAAACCAAGAAATAAGAAGGGAGAACTCTCAATATCAAAGATGGAGCTTCACTAATGCTAGGAGAACACATATTAAAGGGATTGGGAGGGAGAACTTACTAGGAAACTCCTTAAATGGGCAAGACTAGTTCAAAGAAGATCTTAGCATAGAGGTCTTCCTTCAAGAGTTGTATCAATGGAGAGCTCTAGAAGAGAGGAAGAGGATGATGACTTCTATCTCTTGATTTGAGTAAGGTGGGTGGTGCTTGATGGTGGAGAAGCAAGGAGAAAAGAAAGAGATGGAAACCCTAGGTCTTAGTTGCCCTTGTGCTGGAAAAAGGGAATGAAGAAGATAACCTCTCTATATATACAAGTGGGTGTGGGCTCCACCACTAGCAAATCTCTTTGGGCTGAAATCGCTAATTTCGGTATCTCAAACGGAATCGACGAAGAAGGGAAAAGTGATCGTCGAAATATCTAGTTTCCAAAAAGTATATGTTTCGCGGGTTTTGGGGATATCAACTTTTGGGTACAGATTTCATGTAGAATGACTGTTTTGCCCTCAATGCTTTGAAAGTCGGGTTTCGGGGTTCCGGACGGGCAAGGGATCAACATGAAAGTTGTAAGAATCGACAAAATAAGAAAAACAAGGTCAAGACAAGGATTAGGGGAATATCAAGTAACCTCCAAATGCAAGCAAGACTATCAGAAAGGAACCCCCCAAAGGGTCCCACTAAACACAAGACACTAAAAGTTCCCCAAAGCTATAAAAGAACTATACTAATCCAAGCTTAGTCAAAACCACTAATCAAGCTTAGCACTAACACACAACTTAATTTATACTAATCGAGTCACTCGGGTCGGGGTCTTACATCACACCTGTAAGCCAATTCCAGCCATCGATCTATATAATTGATAACAGACTCACCCGGTCCTTGATGCTTGAGAACTAAACTCTATAAGGAGACTATTTTTGTTTCCCTTGATTGGCATGCCTCCAATATGCGTATAAGATCCAACGAACGCCTTAGAACGTCCTGTAGGGCTGAGCTGCGAGTTTCACTTCCTAGCCTCTTGGATTTTATCTCTTGTCAACGTCTCTGGTTGTGAGACGAGGACCTTAAAGCAGGATAAATTCGACAAAGACTTCCTGTCTCATTCATCATGAGTTTAAACATCCTTTGAGATGCCGAACTATACATCGGAGTTTCATAACGTCCAGCTCCACTGCGGTCTTGGGGAGATTGACTATTTGCATTGAGGGTCCATAACATATTAGACCAGCAGATTTCTTGATTTGGATGGTTAACTGGAGTAGCCACATTGACTGACTTAGAAGATTTAGTAGCAATGACTATGATTTGCCCTTCTTTACGACAGGTTTTACCTTGATTATGAAAGGTTCAAGTGTATTTGTGAGCCGTACTATCAACTTCTTCTTTTGTTACCGACCTGAGGCTTTGGCTAACTCAACTATACTTGTTCCCACCACAAGCTTCTTTACATTGGGTTTTCTTTCTTCATACATGGCTGCATCAGTGAAGTAAACTTCTTTTCCTTTGAAAGGTTCTCATCAATGAACGCACGATGTACCTTTCCACCATCATCAATGTATTTGAAACACTGGTGAAGGGTAGACGGTACAATGGAGTAGTCGTGCAACTATCTCCTTCCGAGTAAGAGGTTATAGCAAGCTCGGGTTTTGACGACGTGCAAGGTAGCTTCAAAAGCCAAACTCCCAAGCTGGAATTTGATCCGAATCTTCCTAATGGGGTTTTGAATTTCGCCACATATCCTTGAATCGCAGTATTGGTACTGGAGAGCTTGTTTAGGGGAACTCCCAATTCTTGCAATGCTTTGACGGTAATAAGATTAAGAGCTGACCCTAGATCCACTTGCACCTTGGGAACTGGTACTTCTTTGATGTATGCTGTGAAATATAAAGGCCTTGTATGATTGGCGTTCCCCAGCAACAAATCTTCTTTAGAGAACGAGATAGTAACTTTAGAAGCGTTTTGGATAGAGTAACACTCTTCACATTACTTCTGGGCCTTTTGGATTTAGCTACTTGATGCTCCTTCTCTATTTGATGCACTTGGGCCACATGTGTCACGTCCCCCGAACCCGATTAGAGAAATAACCGGATCCGAGGAGTGAAATTTAGGACTAATTTAAAAATTTTGTCCTTTAGGCCCAAGGATCGTAAGTCCGCTGTGAGGATAATGTATTTGAACCTCAAATCATAAACAAATAGCGGAATTCATACATTGATATCCATAATGGATAATAAATCTCAATTAAATTTAAAGTTGCAAGAAGAATAATTAAACCTATACAGAAGTTAAATTAATTACAACGAACATCCCAAAACTAAGATCATTAAATCACCGAAGTCAATGAAAGAAAGTTCCAACGATAATAATAATGAATTAATAAAATCTAATGAAGTGCCCCTGTGAGTCTCTCATGTGCCTGATAGTGATGACACTACTCTACGTCATCGGCACTCCACTCTCGTGCCTCCTCTGCTGGTTGGAGATCCTCTGGGATCTCCTCACCGGCCTGCTCCTCGTAGTAGTACTCACTTGAGGAGTCTGTACACCAAGAAACAGAGTCAACGACATGTTGAGCAATAGATAAGCAAGATATAATTTAAACACAACATGCATCAAGTGTGAGAGTAATGACAGGTATAATCAAGTGAATACAAGGAACAGAACTAGGAATAAAGCAATGAGTAAATAACCAACATAATCAATATCAGGAATCCCAACGGATGAAACTTGATGAAACTAGAACCATTGGATTCTACATCTCGAGATCTTTCCAATGGAATATTATATGTAGAATTCCAACGGATGGATTAAAAGATATGGCCATTAGAAATCTGCCCCTAAATATATATAAATATATAAATATATATATTTTTTTTATTAAATATACACTGTACTTTCGCTGGACCTGTACCTGCGCCGGACGAGGTTCAGTATGTCTCATCGTTCTGAACTGAACGTTCAGAACGTTCTGACGTTCTGAACGTTCAAACATTGAATCTTTTTTTATTTTATTTTATTTATTTTATTTTATTATTATTATCATGATGTACTTGTTATTACCATGATGTACCTGCGCTGGTTATGGACGTTCAGATTCTAGACGTCTGAACGTTCTACAGTGTAGTATTTTTTTATTATTTTATTTATGTATTTTCATTTCACCCAAAATCCTTTCCCATCTACTCCAAATCCTTCCAAAAATTCACCTGCACAAAACTGAGCCACCATGCTCTCCCAATGATCCATTCCATCCATCATCATATCCACAAACATCAATTAACATCAAATTAAATGATATATTACAATTTAATTAAAGATTACCCAAAATTATTTTAGCATATTAACCCAACCCAAACTAATAACAGGAACAAGCTTGGAATTAGGGAAATCTAACAGGAAAACACATCCAATCAATGAAAAACATACACACATGCTTAATTATAAAATGCAGATCTACTTGCCTCAGCCAAGAAGAAGATTGGAATCGGGGTATTCGAAGAGAAGCTCTCTATCACAAAACCCACAAATCTAACCATACCAAACACAACCTAACACGCAAAGGAAAAGAAAAGAAAGGAAAAGATTAGGATCAAGCCTAAATCTAAACCAAAGAGAATTGGTTGAAAAGATGAAAGTGAGGGAAATCTTACCAAACTGATGTCAATGAAAAGAGGAGATCGCGAGGAAGAAGATGAGCGGTTCGGATCTTCGAGATGGCCTTTCTGGGGAAGAGTTCCGGAGCCTTGGAAAAATGAGGAAGAAGGAGATGGCTGCTGTAGAGTTCTCGTTGCAGAGAATGAAAAGAGATTAAGGCTAATCTCTTGATTAAGAAGAAAGAGAGGAGGAAAAGACAAGTTTACCCTTAAGTGGGTCCGGTGAAAGAATGAATTATTAGAAGGGTTTCTGGTCGTCGGATCGCAACGAGCCAGAAGACAAAAACGATCAGTGCGACGAGACCTTTCCAACGAACCCCAAATTACGGGGATAGGAATTTTTCGGAAAAACACTCAATTTTCCCTAAATTGCAAACTACCCCCCTAATAGGGTCAAACGAACTCAGAATCCAACGAAACTCTGCAGACACTATTCTAACGTTAAAAGAGGAGATCGCGAGGAAGAAGATGAGTGGTTCGGATCTTCGAGATGGCCTTTCTGGGGAAGAGTTCCGGAGCCTTAGAAAAATGAGGAAGAAGGAGATGGCTGCGGTAGAGTTCTCGTTCGTTGCAGAGAATGAAAAGAGATTAGGGTAAATCCCTTGATTAAGAAGAAAGGGAGGAGGAAAAGATTAGTTTACCCTTAAGTGGGTCCGGATAAGCAATTAATTATTAGAAGGGTTTCTGATCGTCGGATCGCAACGAGCCAGAAGACAAAAATGATCAACACGACGAGATCTTTCCAACGAACGCCAAATCATGGCGATAGGAATATTTCGGAAAAACACTCAATTTTTCCTAAATTGCAAACTACCCCCTACTAGGGTCAAACGAACTCAGAATCGCACGAAACTCCGAAGGCACTATTCTAACGCTAAAAGAGACTCGCTCACCATCTAAACCCACCTAAATATCTAACAAAAGAATAATAATAATAATAATATAAAAAATAAATGCGTCAACGAGCCGGTTATTGGGTCCAACTGACCCAGTAAGGTCACAGACCTTACATCTCTCACCTCTAAAAAGAACATTTGGTCCCCCAAATGCCTAAACATACCTCATCAGGAAAGAGATAAGGATACGCCTTCTGCATCTGGTCTTTGAGCTCCCAGGTAGCTTCCTCCGGTGTATGATGCTCCCATTGTACCTTAACCCACTGAATGGTCTTGGTACGAAGCACTACTTCCTTGGTGTCAATGATCTGTGCCGGACGCTCCACATAGGTCGCATCTGCCTGTAACTGAAGTGGCTCATGCTGCAACACATGGGCAGGATCTGGAACATATTTCCGAAGCATTGAGACATGGAAAACGTCGTGCACACCAGCTAACTCAGGCGGTAGCACGAGACGATAGGCCACATCTCCAATCCTGCTCTTAATCTCAAATGGTCCCACAAACCTCTTCGCAAGCTTCCCTTTCTGTCCGAATTTGACAACTCCTCCCATCGGTGACACCTTCAAAAACACCTTATCCCCCACTTGAAATTCTAGAGGTCTCCGCCTCTTGTCTGCATAGCTCTTCTGACGATCATGAGACTCTTTCATTCTCATCTGAACAATTCTGACTTTCTCACTGGAGTCAGCAATCTCTGAGGGTCCATGGAAACTCCGAACTCCTACTTCTTCCCAACAAGCTGGAGTCCTACATCTCCGCCTATATAATGCCTCAAATGGTGCCATACCAATACTTGAATGATAGCTGTTATTGTAGGCAAACTCACATAAAGGCAAGCTTTCATCCCAACTCTCCTTAAAATCCAAAACACATGCTCGGAGAAGATCTTCCAATGTCTGGATGGTACGCTCAGACTGTCCATCTGTTTGAGGGTGGTAACCTGTACTGAACTTCAACTGAGTACCCATAGATGACTGGAAAGTAGACCAAAACCGAGAGACAAACTTGTCACGATCGGATACTATGGACTTAGGCACTCCATGTAACCTAACTATATTGTCCCTGTACAACACAGTCATCTTGTTCATAAACTGATCAGTCTTGAATGGCAAAAAATGTGCTGACTTAGTCAATCTATCCACAATCACCCAAATAGCATCATTGCCCTTCCTGGTGTTTGGCAATCCCGATACAAAATCCATAGTGATGTGCTCCCATTTCCACTTCGGAATGTCCAATGGGTGAAGCAAACCAGGAGGCTTCTTGTGTTCTGCCTTAATCTGCTGACAAGTCATACACTTAGCGACAAACTCTACAATCTCTTCCTTCATTTTCACCCACCAATAGTGATTCTTTAAATTCTGATACATCTTGGTGCTCCTCGGGTGAACTGAATATCTGGTGTGGTGCGCATCCGTCATCAGCTCTAACTTGATGTCTTGCACATCTGGCACACACAACCTGTCCTTACAGTACAGAATTCCTTCAATCAATCTGAACTCTAAATGGTCATCGATGTGGTCAATAATTCTCTGCAACTCAGGATCATCCTTCTGAGCTTCCTTGATCCTGTTAATTATTTCTGGCTCCCAAACTCCCAAAGTAGGAACCAATACTTTCTCCTTGACTGGCCACACTTCCACATCCATATCTCTGAACTGCTCTATCCATCTCCATTCAGGCATTACACACCCACTGAAGGCTACTTTCCTGCTGAGAGCATCTGCTACCACATTCACCTTACGAGGATGGTACTTAATCGGAAAATCATAATCTTTTATGTACTCCATCCACCTCCGCTGCCTGTTATTCAAATCACCTTATGTAAACAGGTATTGCAGACTCTTGTGATCTGTGTGCACCTCAAATCTCTCTCCATACAGATAATGCCTCCACAATTTTAATGCAAACACCACTGCTGCCAGTTCTAAGTCATGTGTGGCATACTTCTTCTCATGATCCTTCAATTGCCTTGACCCATAGGCTATCACTTTATCATTCTGCATAAGAACACAGCCCAATCCAATCCCTGATGCATCTGTGTAAACCACAAATCCTCCACTGCCAGAGGGTAAGGCAAGTATGGGTGCTGAAGTCAATCGAGTCTTCAATTCATGGAAACTCTTCTCACACTCTTTTGTCCATATAAACGGAACATCCTTCCTTGTCAACCTAGTGAGTGGAGATGCTATGGTAGAAAATCCTTTCACAAACCTTCTGTAGTAGCCCGCAAGTCCCAGAAAACTGCGAATCTCCGCTACATTTCGTGGACTACCCCAATTAACAACTGCTGCTACCTTCTTAGGGTCCACTGTCAATCCATCCTTAGAGATAATATGACCCAAAAATACCACTTGCTCCAACCAAAACTCGCATTTGTTCAACTTAGCATACAATTGGTTATCCCTCAAGAGCTGCAACGATGTCCTCAACTGATGCTCATGCTCTTCTTTAGTCTTTGAGTACACCAAAATATCATCAATGAAGACAACCACAAACTGGTCTAAGAAAGGAGCAAACACCTTATTCATCAATGCCATGAAAACAGCTGGTGCGTTCGTCAACCCGAAAGGCATCACAAGAAACTCAAAATGGTCATATCTTGTCCGGAATGCAATCTTAGGAATATCCTCTTCTCTGACTCTTAACTGATGATAACCAGAACGCAGATCTATCTTCGAAAAGAATTGGGCTCCCTGCAACTGATCAAACAGCTCATCAATCCTCGGTAACGGATACTTGTTCTTAACGGCCACCTGATTCAACTGTCTGTAATCTATACACATCCTCATGGTCCCATCCTTCTTCTTCACAAATATCACCGGAGCTCCCCACGGTGAAACACTGGGCCTGATGAATCCCTTATCCAACAGATCTTCTATCTAAGTCTTCAACTCCTTCAATTCTACTAGAGCCATCCTATACGGAGCTTTAGAAATAGGTGCTGTACCCGGTTGTAATTCTATCGTGAAATCCAACTCACGAACAGGTGGCAAACCAGGGATCTCCTCCGGAAATAAATCCGGGAATTCTCACACCACAGGAATCTCATCAACAGTCTTAGACTCCTTGTCTTCAGCGATAAATGCGATAAAGCCTTCACAACCACTCCTTATCAACCGTTCTGCCTTCAATACAGAAATCAACCGAGTGGGTGTAGACTTCTTGACTCCAACAAACTCGACACTACAATCTGCATTCTGTAACCTCACGGTCTTGTTAAAACAATCTAACACCGCTCGGTTCGCTGCTAACCAATCCATTCCAAGAATCACGTCAAATTCTGACATCGGTAAGATGATCAAACTGACAATCAACACAACTTCTCCAATCTGAATACTACATCTAGGGTAGATAACATTACAAGGCACATGTCTACCTACAGGGGTAGCTACTATCAAGTCATAGGGTAATATCTCCTTATCCTCCCCCAAACGAGGTGCAAAAGATGGTGCAACAAATGAGTGTGTGAATCCAGGATCAAATAGAACTTTAGCATCAAATCCACAAACTGAAAGTGTACCTTCTATAACATTGCCCGCGGCCTCTGCTTCCTCATGCGTCAGCGCATAAGCTCTCCCTGCCTGCTGAGGACGCTGCTGCTGATACTGCTACTGTGGCCTAGGACCATGAACCTGAAGTCTGGGTGGTACTGGGGACCTCTGCTAGAACCTCTGCTGTGGTACTGGAGGTCGCTGCTGCGGTGGCTGGGGTGGTCGAACAATCATCTGATGCTGCTAGGGCCTGGTTTGTGCAGGAGGCACCTGTCTCAACGACTGCGCTGGATGTGGTGGTCTAGGCGCCGAAGCTGGAAATGCAGGTGGTGCTACTCCTATCTTCTTAGGACAATTACGAACCTTATGCCCTGGATCCCCACAATGAAAACATGCACCCGTCTGTTTCCTACAATCACGAACATGATGACTATCCCCACAAAAAATGCAAGAGATCCACTGAGGTAACTGGCGAAGCACTGGTTCAACCCTCAGTCTCTTCGGTGCAGGCTGCTGGTAGTACTGGGATGAAGAACCCTGTGCCTTGGGTTGAGGTATCAACGCCAAAATCCTTTGCTGCTCCAAAGCAATCACATCTTTTAGAGACTCCTCTGCCCAATAAGCTTCCTTAACCACATCGTCATAGTCTGTCAGCTTGCTACGCTGAACTTGTAGCTTGATGTCTACTCGTAACCCCTTAATAAACCTCAGAATCCTCTCCGACTCGGGCTTAATCAGATTCTCTGCAAACCTGGATAGATGGGTGAAGGAGATCTCATAATCCTGTACTGTCATGTCACCCTGGACCAATCTCTCAAAATCCTCCATCTTCTGATCCCTGTAGTGCTCTGGGATGAACTTTTTCTGGAACTGCTCAGTGAAGGTTTTCCAAACTACATCTTCTGCAATTGTCTCGTAAGGGTGCTTCACTGTCTTCCACCACCTCTCTGATGTCCCACGGAACATGTGGGTTGCTAGCTGCACCTGCTGAACCCCCGTGTACTGAAACACCTCAAAAATCTTCTCCATCTGAACAACCCACTCGTCAGCATCAGCGGGGTCCTCAATGCCATGGAACTCTGGGGGAAACCTCTTCCTGAACTTCTCAACTAGATTGTTGAGGTCATACTCTTTGGCCTGTGGCTGCCCCCACCTTCTACATCACCTCAAGCATCTGGGTTTGGAAGGCAGCCTGGCTCTCATTCTGTCTGGTGCTCTGATCAGCCAAGTCTTTCTGAGACTGAATAAATGCTGCCATAAATTGGTGGAACTGATTATCTGAGCCATCTTGAGAAGTGCTGCCTTCAGGTTGCGACCCATTGTTGGATCGGGTTGTTCTACCAGCCATAGTCCTGTAAAACACTCTCAAAGTTAGATCCAATACACCTCAAGCTAACAACACCACGCTAGGAAAGGACAACCAAGCTAACCTATTAACTAACGAAATCCTCACACGCGTCCTATGGTTTCTACAATTTTTACCCTGAGAAACCATCCATTGCTCTGATACCATTTTGTCACGTCCCTCGAACCTGATTAGAGAAATAACCGGATCCGAGGAGTGAAATTTAGGACTAATTTAAAAATTTTGTCCTTTAGGCCCAAGGATCGTAAGTCCGCTGTGAGGATAATGTATTTGAACCTCAAATCATAAACAAATAGCGGAATTCATACATTGATATCCACAATGGATAATAAATCTTAATTAAATTTAAAGTTGCAAGAAGAATAATTAAACCTATACAGAAGTTAAATTAATTACAACGAACATCCTAAAACTAAGATCATTAAATCAACAAAGTCAATGAAAGAAAGTTCCAACGATAATAATAATGAATTAATAAAATCTAATGAAGTGCCCCTGTGAGTCTCTCATGTGCCTGATAGTGATGACACTACTCTACGTCATCGGCACTCCACTCTCGTGCCTCCTCTGCTGGTTGGAGATCCTCTGGGATCTCCTCACCGGCCTGCTCTTCGTAGTAGTACTCACCTGAGGAGTCTATACACCAAGGAACAGAGTCAACGACATGTTGAGCAATAGATAAGCAAGATATAATTTAAACACAACATGCATTAAGTGTGAGAGTAATGACATGTATAATCAAGTGAATACAAGGAACAGAACTAGGCATAAAGCAATGAGTAAATAACCAACATAATCAATATCAGGAATCCTAGCAATACTAACAATCACCACTACCAATATAATGCAATGCACAAGAGGGAGACTCCGTGGATGTCCAAGCCACCTCACGGGGTACCAGTAACAATCCTATCCGGACTACTGATACCAAAGTCCGGCTCTAGGGGGATCCAAGCTCCCGGTCCTGGGAATAGTAGCATAGTCCAAGCCCGCTCCCAACTATTCAACGCCATGGACGCCGTCCGAAGCCGACTGCCCACCCCGATGTCCGAGTAACCGGCCCATCAATAAAACCCCAAACTGCAGCTGGCCATGATATGCAAATAATAATAAAGTGGTGCTGACCCACGAGGAAAATAAGACAAGCAAGTCTGGCTAGCTCAACAGACAAAACATGTTCTTAGGGATTATCCCATTCAAAACAATACAAAGCAAACCAACCACACGATAATCCCTTACATGCTAGCTAGTCATGTTTATCAATGCACGATACCCGGTTCCTAAGGTACACTCTAAGTCAGGTCCTTGTCCTAATTCTACAAGAGTTTATGTTTCATAATTAATTAGATGTTTTATGCCAAGCGAGTGTACAAGGAACGAAATCAACGGATACGATTAACAAGTCAATGAGAGATTACAATCCAATCCTAGGCAAGTGTTGTCATCCATGTACCATATCTGTTATAACGGAGTGCGTGGGGAATTCAAATCAACAATGTTTATAAAAAATTCCTGGATGTACAATCATGTTAAACACTGATTGATTCAACTCCGTACGCATTCGGTTAAACCATACACGATTACCTAGACAACCCATCGAAGCACACCAAGTCACGTGCTACGATTTTAAAACCCCATTAATGGTCACGTGAGAGACTAGGTTCATGGTTTCCAATATCTAAGGCCCAAACCTAAGTTATTAGTCTCATTTACAATAAAACAAGAGCTGAAACAATAATCTGAATCTTTACATCACTTTCAGACCTCCGATCGTGATGACGCAAGAACCATTGGATTCTACATCTCGAGAGCTTTCCAACGGTATATTATATGTAGAATTCCAACGGATGGATTAAATGATATGGCCATTAGAAATCTGCCCCTAAATATATATAAATATATATAAATATTTTTTTTTTATTAAATATACACTGTACCTGCATTGGACCTGTACCTGGGCCGGACGAGGTTCAGTATGTCTCATCGTTCTGAACTGAACGTTCAGAACGTTCTGAACGTTCAAACATTGAATCTTTTTTTTATTTTTTATTTATTTATTTTATTTTATTATTATTAACATGATGTACTTGTTATTACCATGATGTACCTGCGCTGGTTATGGACGTTCAGATTCTAGACGTCTGAACATTCTACAGTGCAGTACTTTTTTATTATTTTATTTATGTATTTTCATTTCACCCAAAATCCTTTCCCATCTACTCTAAATCCTTCCAAAAATTCACCTGCACAAAACTGAGCCACCATGCTCTCCCAATGATCCATTCCATCCATCATCATATCCACAAACATCAATTAACATCAAATTAAATGATATATTACAATTTAATTAAAGATTACCCAAAATTATTTTAGCATATTAACCCAACCCAAATTAATAACAGGAACAAGCTTGGAATTAAGGAAATCTAACAGGAAAACACATCCAATCAATGAAAAATATACACACATGCTTAATTATAAAATGCAGATCTACTTGCCTCAGCCAAGAAGAAGATTGGAATCGGGGTATTCGAAGAGAAGCTCTCTATCACAAAACCCACAAATCTAACCCGACCAAACGCAACCTAACACGCAAAGGAAAAGAAAAGAAAGGAAAAGATTGGGATCAAGCCTAAATCTAAACCAAAGAGAATTGGTTGAAAAGATGAAAGTGAGGGAAATCTTACGAAACTGATGTCAATGAAAAGAGGAGATCGCGAGGAAGAAAATGAGCGGTTCGGATCTTCGAGATGGCCTTTCTGGGGAAGAGTTACGGAGCCTTGGAAAAATGAGGAAGAAGGAGATGGCTGCGGTAGAGTTCTCGTTGCAGAGAATGAAAAGAGATTAGGGCTAATCTCTTGATTAAGAAGAAAGAGAGGAGGAAAAGACAAGTTTACCCTTAAGTGGGTCCGGTGAAAGAATGAATTATTAGAAGGGTTTCTGGTCGTCGGATCGTAACGAGCCAGAAGAAAAAATGATCAGCGCGACGAGACCTTTCCAACGAACCCCAAATTACGGCGATAAGAATTTTTCGGAAAAACACTCAATTTTCCCTAAATTGCAAACTACCCCCCTAATAGGGTCAAACGAACTCAGAATCCAACGAAACTCTACAGACACTATTCTAACGTTAAAAGAAACTCGCTCACCATCTAAACCCACCTAAATATCTAACAAAATAATAATAATAATAATATCAAAATAAATGGGTCAACGGGCCGGTTATTGGGCCCAACTGACCCAGTAAGGTCACGGATCTTACAACATGTACTTGATTATTAGGATCCAGTGATTGCAATTCTTTGATGAAACCATCTCAAGTTTCTTTCGACATTTGCAATAGATCAAGGATGTGCAATCGTGCATGTATGTGCCTCAGATGTTTAACCAGGTCATACTTAAATGGCTCTACCGGCCTTTCATTAACTTCAGCATTTACATTCTTAGTATCAAGTGAAGGAGAAGCAGGAGGAAGAGTAGAAGGAGTTGGTGCGGGAGGTTTATCATAGTTGACTTTATAATTCCTTCCGAACCTGAGGCCGTTCCCATTGCTATTCTGGATAGCCAGAACTTCTTCTTGTTGGGAGAAGAGATTTGTCATTCCTTCAGCTACGTTTTCCACATCGACAGATGCAGAGGATGTAGTCATTTCTTCTTTCATATCAGCTGCCACAAGGCAAGACGTCACTTCGGGTTCACTCTCAAAGTCTATCGGTTCATTATCC
This sequence comes from Umbellularia californica, assembly GCA_028538565.1. NCBI lineage: Eukaryota > Viridiplantae > Streptophyta > Magnoliopsida > Laurales > Lauraceae > Umbellularia > Umbellularia californica. The sequence continues at coordinate 31,188,248 of JAPQWN010000005.1, read as the reverse complement.
AAGGTGATAATCTCGTGTGTTCTTCTGATGAATGAATCCGATGAACTGATTGGTACAATGTCAAGAGCTTCTTCAAACTCTGCACGATGATCTCCATCAGATCCTGAAGACACGTCGCTAATCATGATAATCAGCACATCCTTTGGTAGGTTGTTCAGGTGATCGTCCTTGGTTGCTGAGGTAAGGATCGCCAGGCTAGAGGTGTCCTTTATTGTAGGTGTTTTTGTAGGTTCTTAACAACGGGATTCACCATCATCCACCATTGGTAGAGGATCTAGGTGAATTTCCGAAGGTACCGGGAATGAAGAGGGGCCCATCGGCCAGTCACCAAGTTCAGGGAGTCTTGGACTGTAGATTTGAACTTTTATTTTTGGAATGTTCTCTTTATAGAAAAAGGGATCAGTGATGAAGTCATTTTCATTCAATACCTCATTTGAAAGGTAATCTTATTCATCAGGATCCGACTGTTAGATTGTATGGACTCAATCCATCAGTTGATGTAATAAATTGATTAATCAATAAAACCATGCTTTACTTTCATGAGATGAATGTTATTTTATTACTTTATGCACATGACCAATACATATGACATAATGGTTCATGAGTTGAACCGGGTCCCATTAGTATATTAGATGTGATATATGTATATGGATGAGATCCACATACGGGAGATATATGTCACAAATCTTATACTTAAAATATCTTCACAACCAGTGATGAGACTGGGCATCTCATCTGATAAGGTTGCAGCACTTTGATCATTATGAAATAGTGTGATTTGTCTCGATCATCATAATGGAAGATTCTGGATCAATGTGCTAGTACATTGGATGTATTGAAGGACCATGAGAAGCACCTTATGGAATTCCTTCTCAATAATAAGGTATGCTCTCTTAATTCCCTAGCAATAGGCTCTCAATCTTGAGACATTAATGAACTCAAGTTTCTATCTATTCATTTGCTTTGAGTCACCAATGAGTGAGGCCAACTGTAGGTCAACACCTCGGTGTCTTGGGTATGTGGTAGTAGGACTGTGGGAACATTGAATGATCAAGATGGAATCTATCTCTATTATCCCCTTGTGCCAATTAATGGGTTTTGTCATTAGTAAGTGCGCACCCATCTCGATTAAGAGTTAATTGGATGGTATTGATGATCATAGTGATTAATTTGGACTCAAGGATAATAAGATGTGGAACTAAGATTGGAAGAGACAGATTTATTCCAATTGCTCCATGGATATTGATAGAGGGGCCTACTTGTGGTAATTGGGAAGTTTAGGGTCTTCATTGTAATTTATTCCTAAGACTGGAGTGCAATTGCATTTATATAGTGGTGTTATTTGCAATTAACTGTGGGCTCGGATTGCACATGAGATGTGGGGCCGCGTGTCCCAGTTGGAGCCAGTTTTCTATGGAATCCTAGTGGTCCCCACGCTAGCCCAAGATATTAGAAAGATACTAATCCTATTCGAACTCTAAAAGGAAGGAATTAGGAAGTTACTATTTCTATTTGAAGTAGGACTTCTAATACTGGTAATAGTATACTTACTAATTGTTGTGGAAGTAAGACTTCTATTTCAATTAAGACAAGAGGAGCTTTGGGAGATTATAAAAGGGAATACACCCCTCTTGGACGTCCATGATATTATATAGTGAAAAACGTCCCTCCTCTTTGTGCAATAGTTGCACTGCTCTCTTCTCTCTTCCTCTTCTAGTTCCTTAGGGTTTCGAGTTGGGTTTTCTCTTGAAGATTCCACCAATCTTCTTGAGAAGAGATATCTAATTCGGGTCATAGCGTGGAAGGCTAAGAGGTGGTGGAGATTCTGATCTCAGTTTGTAGAGAAGTTCTACATCAACGAAAGTTATCAACTTCTCCATTAGAGCGCAACCGAGCTCCTAAGGTAAAATCTGCGTCCTTGTATGTTGTGGATTTTAATGGATGCTTGTTAGTTTCTGTTCTATCTTTAAGATAGTTTTACTTACTGTATGTGATCATGAGATTGAGGGTTATGCATCCTGGATTGGGTTTTTTGCCTTATGGATACTTGATCCCTGAGTCAAGTGGGTCAAAAGTTTTGAATATCTATCCACGAGGTCCACCTACTTCCAACACCGACTCCGGATCATTGTCCTGGTGGTCATCATCCATCATTACTAATTCTACTTGAACTCGAAAGGAAGGGAAATAGAAAGTTACTATTTCTATTGGAAGTGAGGCTTTTAATAGTGGTAATGATAAGAAGAGAATGTTACTAATTCTTATGGAAGTGAGACTTCTATTAATTATTAGTAAGAAGAGGTGCCATAGGGCTATAAATAGGGGAACCAACCCCCTTGGACGTCCAACACATTGGAGTACACGCCCAGGGCCCTAGAGTGCAAGAGTTGCACAACTACATATCTTCTCCTCTCTCTTCTAGTTTCTCTTCTGGTTTGTCTTGAAGTTCTAGTTGTTTTCTCTTGAAGCTCCCACCATTCTCCTTGAGAAAAGAGATCTGAAACGGGTCATAGCGTGTGTCGCGACCCAGGACCGGGCCCGCAGGCCTAATCCGGGATCGGGACTTGTGATATGCCATAATGTCATCGAATATATATTTATTTGACTAATACTTCCACGGGTCAATAAAGAAATTATGACACTACCCGTGCACGTGATTTCCCACAGGCATCCACGTGGAGGATATCACATCAACATAGTATTTTGTTTAAGTGCAGAAGCGTGTAGCAAATCAGGTCTGTAACTCATTCCCATCAACAAGACTAATAACACATCCATATAAAACATAATATATATATATATATATATATATATCAGAGTGAGCAATATTCATAGGCATTTTCCCAAAAGTGAAGTTAATGTTTCTATAAAAGATTGATTAATTAACATTCCCAACAATAAAGGCCAACAAAGGCTAGTACAACCCAAAATAATTTCCCAAAAGAATGAGTTAGTCATAATCCCAAAATGCATCGCATCTCAAGGCTTGATCGAACATCTAAACGACGTCGTCAACCCGCCATTCACCTACTGGTTACGGCTCTCCGGCCGCCTCCAATTCCGTCTCTGGGCAATCAGCGTCTGGACCTGAGTACCAAAGAATGGGTCAAACACAACGGTCTGGCAGGTGTGTGAAAGGATATAACAAAACAATTATAAATGAGTTTACCTTATAATTCATTAAAACCTGTTTAAACAACATTTTTCATAAAAAGAAACATATCACTAATTAGAAAACACAATGCAATATAAAAACATGTAAGTGTACTAAGGAATCAGGAACTAGCGATGGCAACCACACAAAGCTAATTCCTCTATCACCAAAGTGACAAGAGCATATCAGGGTGTTGATCTTTGTCACGCGAGGTGAGGAGATTCAACAAAATATACATATACATATAATTACACAGGACAAGACCATGGTAGCGAGCCAGGTATCAGGAACCACGGTAGCAAGCCGGGTATCGAGACAGGACCACAGTAATAAACCAGGTATCGAGATCCAAACTGCAGCTAGCAGGACGGGAGAGGGATCTCCAAGTCGGTGGATCAAACCGACAAGGTCATCCAAGCTTAATCGTACCGACTAATAGGTCAAATAACAGAAATCGGGACATATATAAAAATACATAAGATGCAATTACATAGCGGGCGGGACGGGATCACCCATAGGTACAAGTATCACTTCATTTCGGGCCATGCATATACGGCTAGCAAAATGCTACAAATGTAACTTCAATATTTTTCGGGAATGACAAATCATGTAGCATAAGCTTCGGGAATAATAGAATACAATTGAACTTTCGAAATTTCGGGCCAAGTATCAGGATTTCAAGATTTGTTCAAGGTGAATAGGAGTCCCATATGTCGATTTCAGTATAGACTTGGTACTCTTTGAGTTTTGGAGACATTCCGGGCTCCTTATACACCTTAGAAATTTCAAAAACTTTGATAAATCTTCGTGATGGAATTTCTTTCTCAAACGGGCTTCGTGCCTTGTCTATAAATTTCCCCGATCAAAGGGGTTCCCTCAAAACCTCTTTCAAACATCTCATCATGAAGGTAAGGTTCTAAACAGTTCCTTCTCTCTCTGCAAAGCCTCCTTCCGGGCTAAAAAATGACCCATGTTTGAGAGGGGCGCGCTCTAGAGCGGACCAAGGTGCGCTCGAGCGAACCTGGGCTGCGCTCGAGGTTTGGCAAACAGAGCATCCGCTCGCTCGAGTGGGTCTATATCTGTTAGACCTCGACCCAGACCAACTCGATTAGTACTAATTAAGTGAACGTTTAGTCTTAAGTGAGTCTTAGTACTAGTTGGGTTAGAATGTGATTAGACTTAGTCTGGATTATAGTTTTGGGGATTTTGAGGACGTTTTGTATGAGTCAGACACGCTCAGGGACGCCCTGAGTACACGTGTAAGGATGGGTTTTCGTTCTAGATCTTTGATGTGGATGTGATTTTTAATTCTCTTAAATGGTTTTATTATTTATGGCAACTTTCGTTTTTAAGCTGCATGCATTTGAGGCCCAGAAACTCAAGTTTTGGCCCAATAAGGGCAAATCTGTCTTTTCATGCAAAATCTGGGCACACTTTGTGAAGTCGTGAAACCATGTCAAAAGTATACTTTTCTGAAACTAGATTTTTCGACGATCGTTTTGTTCTTCTTCGTCGATTTCATCCGGGGTCCACAAGACCATGTTTTAAGCGTTTCTCGTTCAACTGCTTAGGGGACCCACTTCCAGACACTATTTATAGTCTCCTATTCTCTCTCCTCCATTTTCTTCTTCCAAAATCCTGCAACGGTTTGCCCTAGAGTGGAGATGAGAAGAGAGCTTCCTTCTTGACCTTTTCTTCCTTGAATGATCTAGCAAGAAGACTCCATTCTCCGATTCGTTTCCGCCATTCTCTTCCTCCCTTCTCAAGCTTCGATTGGACACGTTTTGGAGCCAAACCCCTTTCACTATTCATCATCTTCAACCACCATTCTTTTTGTTTGGTGAGCAAAAGGTTAGAGCTTGGACCCATCTTTTCATTTAATGTTCTTTAGCTCACCAAGAGCTTGTTTATCATGATTTCAAATCCATTTTCGAAATGGGGGTTTATGATGGCCAAAATATTGATTTTTGTATGCTCCATTTTGGGGGTTTTGTGTAGATCTCGTGGAGCACCCCTCATTGTTGGTTTTTGTGAAGCTTTCTTTGACTTTGGATTGAGGCAAGTGAACTTTTTGGGATTTTTCCATGTATATTGCATTAGGGTTCCATTTTTCTTCATTAAGGTATGATTTTTGTGTTAGTTCTCTTAATACTAGTTATGTCTACACTTTTTCAAGCCATGTACTTCAGTTTCTCTATTGGTTTTGTCATTAATGATTTATCAAGTTCTTAGAATCATGTTGGTTTTGTAAGTTTCATGAAATTGTTTATGGGAATGTCTTGATGTTTCTCTTTGGAATAAATGGACAAATTGTGGATGGAATGCTCTATAATGTGTGGAATGAATCCCTTGGAAAGCATGAAGGCTTGGGGAGTGCAGGTGGTAAAAATGTGGAAGTGAAGAAGGGAAAGAAAGTTGCAAAAATTCTGAACAGAATGCACTGCCCGTGCCTGTCGGTCAGCTGTCGGTCCAACTTCGGTCGACCGACAGGTCGACCGACACCAACCGAAATCTGTCGGTTCAATTTCCAGAGAGCAACATTTTTGTCAAGTCATCCGTCGGTCAAGCCTTTGGTCGACCGAGGATCTGTCAGTTCGAATTCCAGAGAGCAGTAATTCTGGGCTGGGATCTGTCGGTCAAGCCTTCGGTCAACCGACAGATCGACCTCGGTTAACCGACGGTTAACCGAGCGTTGACCGACAGTTACAAAAAGAACTGTGTTTGGAGAAATTTTGCAGGAATGAAAACTAGACTATGCTTTAGACCTTCATTTGACATTGTGCACTTGAAATTCTTAAATGTATCTTACCTTCGGGGACACCAAGTTATATAGAGTTTCGACGTTTGGATTTTCAAGTCCACAAGGGTCAAAGATTTGGTCTTAGCCTATGCTTGATAGATTTTGTTCGGACTCTTGTTTTGATGCTTTATGCGTCCTCATGTTCTTGTTTGATCTTTTTCAAGTATAAGCTTGTATTTAAGACGTGTTTCAAGAATCGTGTTTCAAGAAAGAAAAAGGGAATCATTTCTTAAGTTTTGTTAAGCATTTATATAATGCTATTTTTGCTAGCCTTGTCGTGGCGTGTTTGATAAATGATTTCCCTCTTGCTTTGACGAGTTCTCGAATAAGTATTGTCGTGTTTTATGCATTCATGATATAAGTGATTACCACTGAGCTTGGACTGCCCTTTTAGCTTGATCCACTACCTGGGGGTCCTTAAACATGTGGACTGTCTGCAGACTAGTCGTGTCTTGAATGACACATCATGCGTGTTCGTGGTCCGGTTCCGCGGCCGGACACCCCGTCTACCTTGTGTGGCGTGGGATCGTGTTTATCGTGTTGTGCTTATCGTGCTTGTCGTGCGTGCTTACTCTTATCATCATGTATGATGGAGAAAGGATGGGCTCTTTGTGGATTTACTAATCATGATATTATAAGTATACATGCTAGTTTCGAAAACGTGAAACGTGTATTCAACTCTTGAACTGTTTTAGCATTATTTTAACTATTCATGCCTAAATTGTTTATTTGCCAAACCGTCGTGTTTGATGCTTGTTATTTTGGTGTCCAGGTGCAGGAGTGTTCACGCGTGACGAGGAGTGCCCGGAGGAGGCTGTTGAGCCACCCCCAGCACTCGAGTGGCAGCCCAACACGTCATCTAGACGCCGGTCGGGATCTTGATTCTCGTTTCACCTAGCTTGGGTTATGTTGGGTTGTTCTTTTGGGATTCCATTGTTGTATTGGCCTTTGTTGGCCTCTTTGGGTTTTGTAACTTGAATTAATATACTTTTGTTAAACATTGAAATATTAATCATGATAGGAATGCTTTGATGACATTCCTTTTTGATACCAAGTCTCGTTAGTACATAGTTCTCTTGTATCTTATTGTTTAAGTTTGTGTGATTTGTTTTGCTACACGCTTCCGCATATCCATTCGTGTGAGCTCGACCCGTGTCTTGGGATCCTCACCGCGGAAACCTGTGGGAAAAACAAAAACAGCTTAGGTGTGTTTTACGTGTGGGTTAATCACATCGCCGCGCAGTCGCGGGCCCGGGTCCCGGTCCGGGGTCGCGACAATATCCGCTTGAGCAGGCAGGCAATCTGTGGTCTGGGCGTAACGGACAGAAGGTCTGTCCGCTTGAGCGGACGTTGGTCGCTCGAGCAGGCAGTCATACCCATTACCCGAGTTGTATCCAGAATGACTGCGCGCTTAAGCGGCCTGACATCCGCTCGAGCGGGTAGTCATTTTCTGCCACCCGAAAATGGCCATCCTGGCCTTCTTTTCCTCCTTGTAAGCCCCTCCCTGAGTCACATTTCTACACTTAATTGGGAGGCTCAAAACCTCCTTTAAATCCTTCTCAAACCTCCATCAAAACTTCCATAACAACCCATCCAATCTCGTCCTTTCTATTCACATTCAACCACCAAAGAGAGAAGGGAAAAACCATCATTCACAAAGATTCATTTGGTAAAAACAAATGCTAATAAAAGACTATATATATATGCCAATATTTCTAAGAGTTAAACAAACCAATAAAACTCATTCATGTGCATTTATTTCAAAATCAATGCAAGACAAGAATAAATAGTAAAGTTATCCACATTAATCAGAAAAACCATTTAATGCTCAAAATATCTATTCATCCACTTACCTTAGGTCCAAGCTTAGTAAATTAGGCTCTAATCACACTCTCTCGAGGAAACCTACAAGCACAATAAAAAAAACCCCCAAATACAAACCCTAAGGTCAAGACCAATGAACAAGAAGAAGAAAACCTTCAATAATGAAAATGGGAACTCCCATAGGCTAGGAAAACACACATCAAAGAGAGGGGAGGGGTTGCTCACTTGTAGAGTCTTCAAATAGACAAGAATGGCTCAAAGAGGATCTAGAAATGAGCGGTTTCCTCTATAAATGGTATCAAGAGAGAGCTTTCATGATGATGAAGAAGATGACCACTTCCATTCTTACTATTGGTGTAAGTTTGATACTGATTAGGAGATGGAAGAAGAAGAAGAAGAAGAAGAGGAAAGAAGGAACCCTAGCTTGGATTCGTCTTTTGAGCTAGAAAAAGGAGAAGAGGTAAAGAGAAAAGGGTTCACTTATAAAGCAAATGAGAGTGTGCTCCACTACTAGAAATCTTGTGGGACTAAAATCATGCTTTTTGGGACCTCGGACACGATCGACGAAGAAGGGAAAAACGATTGTCGAAATATCTAGTTTCTAAAAAGTATATATTTCAAGGGTTTGGGGGATATTGATTTTTGTGTCCAGATTTGGTGTATAAAGACTATTTTGCCCTTGATATTGGAAAAGTCGGGTTTTGTGGTTTCGAATAGGAACGGGAAAAACACGAAAGTTGAAGGGGTTAACGAGATAAGTAAAACGGGATTGAAATACAAATTATCAGGATCTCAAATAATCCCCCAAGTACACCTAAGGTCACAAAAGGAACCCCCAAAGGGTCCCACTAATCACAAAGGCACTCAAAACTCCCCAAAGCTATATCAAAAGCTATTCTATTCCCAACTTAGCCAAAATCTACTAATCACACTTAGAGGTAACACGCAACTTAATTAGCGCTAATCGAGGTCACTCGGGTCAGGGTCTTACAGCGTGGAAGGCAACAAGGTCTTGGAGATCCTAATTCGCTACAAGAAGAGTTCTCGTTCAAGGTATAATCTACTTTCTTGCATATTATGGATTTTTATGGTTGCTAGTTGGTTGCTATTTACTATGTTGGAGATAATGTTTTACTGATCTTGATCATGAGATTTAGGACTTGGATCCTGGATTGGGTTTTATAGCCTTATGGATACTTAATCCTTGAGTCAAGTGAGTCAAAAGTTTTGAAAATCTATCCATGAAGCCCACCTACTTCTAACACATTCATTATGGGCAGCTGGTAGTATGACCATCTTATGGTGATTGTGCCTATCACTCAGGGATTTCCATAGGCCTACCGAGTCTTCCTCGGTAAGGTATTCATTTTTGAGGTCTTCATGTATGTGATGGTGCAGGAAGATGAGGGCTAACGCCGTTTCCTCTGGGGACATCTTATTACCTTCCTTTATAGTCTCTCCTAATTTCTTGGATTGCAAGTGGATTTTAGCATCCAATTGACAAGATAAGTAATTGTCCCCATTTTGTTAAGTGCTTCAAAGTCAAATTTAGCCAGATTTGATATCATGCAAGAACTATAATAAGAAATATATATTAAGTTAACAGTGTGCAGATAATCAATAAAGTAAAAGGAAAAAATTATGAAACCTTCACATCAGAAGTAATTAAGAAAGGAATTTAAACATGAAAAAAAATTTGGCCAATGAAAAGTTAGAATTTCAGGTTCTCAACTTTGAAAATCAGAATTGCTGGTTCTGTCAAAACTTTAGGCTTGATTTAGAACCTCCGGCTCATAATACATGAAGTTAGAACTGCAGGTTCTGTCAAGTCTTCAGGTTTGAAGTAGAACTTCTAATTCTAACAAATGATCAGAACTTCTGGTTCTGTCAAATTCTCATGTTTAATTTCATGGCTGTATAATTTATTTGGACTTTGAATCAACAACTACAAGTTTTGATTTATGGATATAAATCTACAGGTTCATATCAGTATTACAACTTCTAGAACTGCTGGTCCATAGATAGGTGACCTTCAGGTTCAAATTTAGAACTTCTGGTTCTATTTTGTGATCCATTCATAGTATTAATAAATTAAATTTAAGAAATTGTGCAAGAAAATGAATAGTAACCAAATACTATGATCACTTTACTTTAAAAGTATCATAAATACATTCTAATAGACTGGATTTAACTGTGGTTTAGATAGCACATACCGTGATTGCAGTCCAAAAAAAACTTCTGACTATTGAAATTTTGATATATTATATCTATTAGGTAATGCTCGTCGCCACAAATTTACAGAACCAAGCCGTTTGTCGATCTGAAGTCAGATGAAGAAGTTATGGCTGGTCAAAGATTCTGTTGACTGGATCATGCAAACCGAGGCGAAGGAAGACCTTGAAGACTTTGTGGTTTTTTTTCAATGCATGCAAATTGAGGCGAAGGTCGGTTTCTTTGTTTTTTTTTTTTTTTTTTTCAAACATATGCAAACCAAGGCAGAAGAAGACTTTGGGTTTTGTTTCTTTTCAATGCATGCAAACCGAGGCGAAGGATGGTTTCTTTTTTTTTTTTTCAAACATATGCAAACCAAGGCAGAAGAAGACTTTAGGTTTTGTTTCTTTTCAATGCACGCAAACCAAAGAGTATTGTGCTAATAATGTGTTAAAAAAGAGAGACTAAGAGAAAGAAGATTAGAGGGAGAAGAGAAAGCTTTTCTATTATCTCAATATGAGTGTACAAAGACTAGAGAGAGCCTATTTATAGGCAAAGTACCATACTAATAGAGGAACCCTAATTCTAACTCTAACTCATCTTAAGTGGGCATCCACCCAAGATTTATATCTCATAGAATATGTAAGGATGTCATGGCTACTTGAAAATCAAGGAACTGGACTCCATTAGGTTAGAATTTGTTAAAAGTAAGCAAACCATATGGGATAAGGCAAGTAATGAATGGTGACATATGTGAATGGATGAATGATGGAGAGATTTTAGGTGAGTAGATTATGTGGATAAGAGTTGTATAAGATGATTTATTTTTTTTTGAAAACGCAGGGTTCCCAATCCGTTGGGCCAGAATAATCCCTACGAGCCCAAGAGAAAAAGCCGGATAAAACTCCCCAGTGGCCCTAGTGTGATAGTGCAATTTCGAGCCTATAACCTCTGAGTGCAAACCGTGGTACTAGGCCAACTGAGTTACCCCTCAGGATTAGTTGTATAAGATGATTTGATAAACTCAAACATGATAAGAAAAGATGAAGGATCATAAGAACTTGGACTTTTAGGCTTTTGTTTGAATTTGAATGTGATGTGTGATTGGAGCCCCTAGCGCAAGGCCGCGATTATAGCAATAATAAACTGTGAAATCGGACCATCCACAGAGAGCAATTAATCATGAGAAACCTGTCTTGTTGGAAGACTAGTACTAACCTAATAAAATTTATACAAATAGATCTTTGCGAAATTGAAATCTAAATTTAATTACAAATCAAAATTAAAAATTACAATCCCAAATAAAAGTCCTAATCTAAAGATTGCAAGAACATAAACAACATTAAACCACCAATTGCATAAAAGAAAATAAATAAATAATGCATTAAAATAAAAATCTATAAATAACATCATTCAAAAATAAAGATAAAAAGAATTCTAGATCTTCTTATTATGAGAAATTACAACATTATATTGGCAGAATTAATAAAAGACTATAAAAATACCTCACCAAGTGCGTATTGTCCCCACCCACAAACACGCGATGCCGATCCAAGGCGGGACACCTTGATGTCACTAATTGTGTCTTCTAAATTAAAACGGACCAATAAACTAGTAATTCTCCAACATTAATCAAAACTAGAAAAAAAAAAAAATCTTTCCTTACCCCAGATCAAATACATCAAGAAAATAGGACTTGCGCATAATCCAATATTCAAGTCTTTAATCCTTCACCGAGGGAGAAGTAGATGACTAGTTGATGGTGGAGCGACAGAGTAAAAACCCAAGTAGCGGTAGCCTTGGAGGAGGGCCTTAGGTGAGTGAAGATGGTAGAGAGGAAGTGGAGAAATATATAAAGGAGAGGGTGATTTTTTTTTTTTTTTGCCGGCCGTACGTGAGGTATGTATAGAATGAGGGAGAGATGGGTTGGTTTTTTGTGTCTCTTATTAGGGAGAATGGGTTCCTTGAAGATGGTCGATACTTGTGCGTGGAAGAACAAATGACAATTTTCTTAATGACAAATTCACATAATACCAGAAATAGATTTTTACAAGATAGATTTCAGTATTCTAAAGAGACAATACGAGACAATACATCAATACTGCCACATTGTCTTAACAACTATGTTGAAGTTTTCAATAGAGATAATAACACCCCCTTCATACAATCAAATTTTAGAGTATATATGATATAACCAGCAATTTTATCCATACTTTAAGATGCGAGCATACTTTATTTCATTTGTACGTGCGTTTGATTAGAATACTCATTTTACTTCGGTGAATAAGATATTCAGATTTTTCAAGGTTACATCTAAGCGATCGATCGAACACTTATTAATGTTGTTATTGCCGCAAAATGTTATTGCCCCTCCTTCTTTCAACATGCTGTTTACTTATGTACTTGCCGGTTGGGAGGGTGCAGCACATGATTCACACATAATAATGGATGCAGTTTGTTATCTGAGATACAAATTTCCACATGCTCCTCCAGGTAGATAATAGTTACTATGGTAATTCATTATTGCATGTTTTATATTTTATTTAATAATTTTATTTTTTAGGTAAATACTATGTCGTTGATTCCGAATATCCTCTCATGCGAGGCTTTCTTGCACCATATCGAAATGTTCAATATTGGCTACTAAACTATCATCATATTCTCCCTCATAACGAGCAGGAGGCCTTCATAACTTTCACTAATCTTTGAGAACGAAATAGAATGATCATTTAGTGTGTTAAAGGCGAGGCTTCCCATTAAAAAAAAAAAGGCTCCGTACTCGTCCCCGATGCAAAGAAGTATATTGGTTGCAGCAATGGCATAGTGCACAATTTTATTCATAAAGAATCCATTACAAACGAACTATCTCCTCAGTGTGAGTCTGAAGATGTGGCCTTGGCCCTTGGTTCATAATAATGACCACGGCATTGCAATTGATGAAGAAGTTGATATGAATGAACAGTCAAAAATGACAGCCGTTAGAGAAGCTCTTGCATATTCCATATCTGTATCATGATTTGCTTATGTTTTATTTTCATTTAGTTTTACTTAGTTCTCACAATGACATTTTATGGCTTATGAAACTTACTGGAGAAAGTCAAAGTTCATTGATTTTGTCATAGTTCTTGTAATGAGATTTTATGGCTAATGAAACTGAGTGTTGGAGAAAGTCAAAGTTGTAGATGAGGCATAGCTTAAGAACTATTCATTTATTTATTGGAACAACACAAGTGTGCAATGCAGGGCGTAGTGAATGGATAATATGTGATGGATCATTTGATTGAGTTGAGGGTTGGATGGTATTGAGGGTTAGAGGCTGGGGAGCTTGTGATCGTTTTACTTGTCATAGGGTCCAATGATGGTTTGCAATCTTACACCACTGATTTCATTGCCTTAAGTTCACCTATTTTATGATATAATGATTAGATAGTTGTAAGTTGGGGTTAATTGTCAATTAATGCAAATAAATAGAATGTGAAAGTGTGGAACTGTGAGTGGAGTAGAATGATCACAAGTAGTTTTTCATATGAGATGCACTAGATGGGCCCATCCTAATGGTAGCAGTCAGAATTTGCACTAATTAAATAATCTAGTATGGTGATGTAGAATATCAACCTAGTGGGCTATAATGATTCTTTGTTACCCACTTCTCCAATCAAAAGAAAAAGTAAAGGCCCACTGATCAATCATATGAGCTTTTTTCACCAACAACAAATGCATATAACCATCAATCATTTAATCAGTTACAAGGGCTCATTGGAGTACAGAATGTATCATCTATCGAAAAGGCTAACAAATTAGTAGCCCGGTGAAGGATCTGTGAGTGCTATACTCTCTGCCAGTGAGTATAACTCCTTTAGACCCTCTTTCATTTTTTATTTTTTAAATAAATCTGTTCTAATTATAATATATTAAGTTAGGAGGTTTTGGCTTCAATTTTGACCGTCAGTTATAATTTTGACCGACGGTTATGTAATTACTCATGCAACTGCCAACTATTTTTTCCATCAAACCACTCATGTTTCAGTTGTTCTTGTATAAATTACCATTTTTACTCCAATTTCTTTATTTCTATTTTATCCAACTTGTTTTATGGAAAGAGGTGTTTTTTTTTTAATATATGATTATTTACTTTATAGGGAGATACCATGCTGAGTGAGCACTGGTTATTGGGCTAGTAAGCTCTTATTTAAATGGTTATCATACATTTATTATATAAAATAAGAGCTTTTTAAAATAATTTTATCAAACAAACTAATTGTAAATTAGAATTTAAAAATTAAAACTTTTATTTTACACCTTAAAATTTAATTACATTAGAGTTACCCAATGGAACCTAACCTTTTTTTTTTTTTTTTTTAATCCCGATTTAAAATCTGCACAAAACCCGAGCCCCATTTTAACATTTTCAACTTTGCAAACAGACTGACTACCAAACCTAGAGCTGCCTCCCAAACGGATAAAGCCCGACCCAGGCGAGAAGGAAAAATTGGAAGGCAGAGAATCTTTCGAGAGAAGAAAGAAATGGCTCTAGATATCACGACCCCTCTCCAAAAGGCCCCCTCCCAGACCTCAAAGCAGTCTCCTCTCTCAACCCAATTCTCCCCGGCCCTCAACAACAAGGTCAGTAATAAATATACCCCAAATCCACTCTCTCTCTGTCTCTCTCAATAAAATGATAATAATAATAATAATAATAATAATAAAGAACCAACGATTTTAGCAGGTGGGTCGATGGAGCTATAGGAAGGACATCCACCCCCAACTTCTACGAGGATGCGAAGGTATACTGCAAGGGTGAGCTTCTGATGACGACAGGTGGGACCCCGAGTATGTGGTCGACGTCTGGTCTGGGAACCACCCCTTCTACCTGGGCAACCGCTCGGCTGTGGTGATGGACGCCGACCAGGTCGAGAAATTTCGCAAGAAGTTTGGCGAGCTCTCTTTCCTCATGGATGTTCCTCCCATCAAGAAAGGTGAGGCTGTCCTACCCAGGAAGCCTATTTCAATTAGTGGAAAGGGCAAAGCCAAGAAGAAATAGGACACTTCTTATCTTCTTCATCATCTTTGTACTTCTTCTGATCTGGGATAAGATTAAGAAGGTTATTGGAAAAACAAAACAAACCCATGAATGAATTTGGAGCTTTGGGTTGTTTCCTTTATTTCATTTCAGTTTTTGAAATATAGTCTGATGTTTGATTTTTGTTGGGTGTTGAATTTATAACCAGTGGATTTAATGAATGGTGTTGAAAGCTGTTGATAATACATGTGAATGGATGAATTGTCATCATTTGTTCAGTTTCTGACGAGGACAAGATTAAGGAGGAGTTTATTTATTTATTTTTTTAAACCACAAAAACAAACTATTGATGAATTTGGACTTTTGTGGCGTTTACTTTATTTCATTTCTTAGGAATCTAGTCTAATGTCAATTCTTGTTGGGATATTGAGTTTATGATTGATGGGTATTGTAAGTGCCTGGAAATTATGGGCTTCGTTTAGACGATGATGAAACTTTTAATGATACTGCTTATCAAGTCTCGGAGTTGCTGGAAATGTCAATGGATATCCTGAACCTGAAAGGTAGACAGAAGTCAGGGCCTCGGGCTGCTATCAGCCAAAGGCACTCCGACGCCTAAGTTAGTGCAGTCACTGAACTACGGTGAAGTGAGGACACTACAACAAAGCACATAAAAGCCGACCAAAATATTGGTCGGGGAAGACCCAAATTTGGTCGGCAATACTTTTCTCGACCAACCAAATTTGATCGGCATTTGGTCGGCGAAGCTTTGTCGGGAAAACTTTTACCGACCAAATAATTTATTAGTCGCTAAACTCATTTTTTTTTACCGACTAAAGAGTGGTCGGCGATAATTTAATCTTTACCGACGAAATAGTCGCGAAATACCAACATTTTAGCGACTAATTAGTCGGCAAATTGGGAAATTTTTTTTGCATATAAACACCCTTTCCCGACTAATTAGTCGGGGAAAAGCTCACCTTTCCCGACCAATTCGTCGGCAAAAACTAACATTTCCCGACCAAATTTTGGTCGGCAATACTCCTTTACAACATCCTCGGTGTGCGTTTTACTAATTTATTCCCGACCAATTAGTCGGCAAAACTATCCTTTCCTGACCAGAACGTGGTCGGCAATAGTCTTAAAATACTTTTTCCTAATTTATTACCGACTAACTAGTCGGTAAAAGTAACCTTTCCCGACCGAGATTTGGTCGGCAATAGTCTTCAAATATCCTTTCCCGACCAGAACGTGGTCGGCAATAGTCTTAAAATACTTTTTCCTAATTTATTACCGACTAACTAGTCGGTAAAAGTAACCTTTCCCGACCGAGATTTGGTCGGCAATAGTCTTCAAATACTTTTTCCTAATTTATTACCGACCAATTAGTCGGGAAAAAACAAACCTTTCCCGACCAAGTTTTGGTCGGCAATACGCTTTTTAAAAAAAAAAAAAAAAAACCTAGCTGCAACTATTTTGGTTTTCCTAATTTATTTTTTTCCTGTAACATTTATCACAATCACAACCACACAAACTAACTAAATAAAACAGCATCCACCATCAATACCATCCAAATTAAACCTTCAATACTTTAAAATTAAGTACAAAATGTGTACAACAATTTAAAATTTAGTCCAATATCTACCCACATAAACTAGTTCTTAACTTTTAAAACAAAGTTATATACACCATCCAAAAATATAACATATAGCCATCTAAAAGTCAAAAAAAACATAGTCAACCATGGATGGCCGCAAACCAGCAATGCATCAGCAACTAGTCCAGAATTCAGCAAACCTGCCACATATCAAGAAAAAAAACATTCAAATTAGGAATATTTTTATATGCTTAAATTTTTATATAGCATCAAAATTTACTAATGATATTTTCCTATGTAGAACATAAGATCATAGAGAATGACAAGAGTACTTAGGATAGTGTTACATTATTACATAGATCCAATGAAAAGACACATCTCATTCAGTATCTTCTAAATTTGAAATATTTTGAGAAAGCAAACTCAAGCGCATTTGGAGATTTATTTTAATTGTTGGTTTTTATAAAATATCTAAAATCTCGGGTATGATTATATTCCTGAGTTTCATTTCCACAAATTCATCCATTTTATCTTCTAAATCAACTGTGTCTATTGCAGAATACTATGCATCTTATTTTCTATTCCTTAACATGTTTCTTATTGTACTATACAGTTTTGCTAAAAAGCCTGCTTTTGGTTTTGAGAATACAATCGATCTCGCTCTCATTGCTTGATCTACGGGACAAAGAAATTCACAGGACTTCTCAACAGAAGAGCCTGTCCTAGTGGGTTTAACTTTAGAATAGTACCAACACTACAAGAAAAACTGCATTTAGCGGCGGCCGGTGGCCGCCGGTAAAAGTCCAATTGGCCGCGGGTAAAACTATTAGCGTCGGTTAGTGTGGCCGCCGATAGCCGTCGGTACATGTCCGGACGGTAAATGTTTTAGCGGCGGCCAGTTTTTTGAAGCGGCGTCCCTAGCCGCCGGTAAAAGAAAGTCGTCGTTTTGTGGGATGTCGAAGAAAACTTTTTGTGTCGCCCATTGGCCGCCGGTAAAAGTAAAAATGGGTGCCGCTAAAAATCAATTTTTTTTTAGTGGCGGCCTTCTGAGTGCCGTTAAAAGCAGGGTTTATTTTTTTTTTGGCCGCCGGTAGTAGTAAAAATGGCCGCCGGTAGAAACTGGTTTTTTTTATAGCGGGGGTCGTCTGACTGCCGCTAAAAGCAGTATATTTTATAAAATATATCAGTTGTATGCTAGTGTCTTAGTGATCTGTAAAACTTGAATAGCTTATAATATTAAAAAAAAAAACAGGGAAGCTCCAAGCAAATCTGATTGAGATTTCAGTAAAACACAGCTCGTTTATCTTACGGCACTATTTGTATTGGGGCCCACATGGATGCTAATCACGGATACAAGATTAAGTGTCCACTTAATGACACTATTAATTAAATTAAGATATATGACTGAACTTTCAGAGCCTAAATTTAGAATGGTTTGCTTAGTGCATTTTGATTATAATTCAATACAGTAGTGGATGTGCACAAATCAGTGTCATTTTGGAGGGTGTTTTGGAGGGGTGTTTTGGGTTTCCATGGAAAAGGTATGGAAAATCTAACAACTTTTCCACGGTGGAAACTTTCTAGAGCAAAACGCAAAAAAGATTTGGGGTAAGTTGATATACTGAAATATGGTGTAGTTTCAAAAGATTTGATGATCTGAGGGTACCTTATGAATCAAATCAATGGCTACTCTGGCATCCTTCTGTGCTTCTTCTGCTGCATGTTCAAGCATCAAAACCGCTTCCTTCAGCTGGCTACCTTCTGGGAGATCATGTTCGACCTGTTCCATCACCTTCTCTGCCTCCCCTGCAATCTTGTCTACAGCCTCCACTGTATTTTCAACAGCTTTCTCCACTTCATTTGTAGAGACAAAAGCCCAAAACTCAAAACCATGGCCATATATTAATCCACCGCCCATTTGGTCATATGGGTCCTCTTACATATTAGAATACACTGATCAATGTTGTATACGCTAGTCCTTACTTTCTAATTTTAGGAACATCTCGAACTGGGTCTTCCAACCTGGTAGAAGGAAAGATAATACAGCCACCGCCAAGGACACCACCCTGTATTGAGCATTAGGTAACTTGTTGGGGTCATACAATTTCTGTCTGTATAACATAACTTGAGATGGGGGATCAAGAGAAGGGATTATTACCAGTGTGGAGAAACGGGTTTTGGAGTTTTAGGAACTGCTGTCTGAAGGTCATTGCTCCTGCATCAGTCAATTCATTCAAACTTAGTAACCACAAAAACATCTAATGTGCACCATGGGGCAAGAGGATCATGGACAGAAACTAACTACCAAACAACTATCATTTAATTGAAATAAGACTTAAATACTAACAAATCAAGATCAAGAAAAACTTATTGATGTTCTTTAATTTCCCAACAGATGCCACTTAGTGGACATCAGGACATGAACACTATTTTTTTTTTTTTTAATTTTGCTTTAATAGGAGCACTACTTCTGAACTACTATGTAGACTCATATCAGTTCATCAATTTAAACAATAAATCAGAAATAAAATAAAAATCTGTGTCTTGAACTTGCATTAAAGTGTTTTAGTTATGAACAAAATAACAAAATAGAATATAAAGGTGGTGAGAGTGGAGTTTCAATGCATATAAATATACCCATGGTTCACTCTTGTCCTAGATCCCCAACACTTTTTTTTTTTTTTTTTGTCCTGAGAGAAAAAAAAAAAAAAAAAAAGAAAGACCTTGATCTTCAACCAGTAATAAAAGAAAAACTACTGGAACATTCTCTCTCACAAAAAAAGCTATGAAATGCCCTGCTATAAATTTATATGAGAGCTGTACTGGTGCAGGTCAGGTCTTAACTGGTCATGGAGTACCAAATTCAACAGGAGAAAAATGAAATGAAAAATGTTTCTGACCAATATTAGCTTAAACTATAAAAAACTAAAAATTATATTTTCATAGATTCCACAGAAATTCTTCCTAGCCAAACAGCCCTCGGAAGAAAGAGGATAAGAAATGACACGATGTTGAAATCACACAAGGAAAAGTCGTGCTGCATGGATTGCATCACTGTCTAATCAAGGATATGATGATGATTATGATATCATTATGTACACTTGTTCTGATATCTTGGAATGTTAAAGTATTTTGGTGGGCTCATATGTCTACCCCATCAGATCAGGTGCAATGAGATTCATAAATATTCCATGCCAAATCATCTTCAATAAATTATCAATATCAGCATCACCACACCAGCCCATCTTTTCAGTTAATGCAAAATGACCCAAAGCACTTGAACCTTACAAGAAATATGACGCAATTACAAGTCTTACCATTTCTATGGATTCAATTACATTTTTAAAAATACAAGTCTTACCATTTCTATGGATTCAATTACATGACGCAAAAAAGTTCCTTCACCTGCATCAGGTATGTGAACAGCAGGAGGCCGCCTAGTGAGACCCATCAAATATCAGATTCAAAGTATCTAAGATGACAGATATGATTTCAACAATATCTTTGCTCATCAAATTCAACTATTAACACAATCCGGTCGAGTGAGTGTGCGAAACCTATCACCAGCTAGGAGAGATCAAAGGTGGCCCCACAAGGGCTAGGCATATAAAAATAAGTGGAGAGAAATGGATATGATGTTACAAATACAGTGGTAATTTACGCACATGCTGGACAAAGTAGCAACTGAAACTCGTGAAAAAGCTTTAACCATTTCAAAGCATGCAGAAATTGAAACACAAACCTCTTACAGCAAATATACCCTCAAGCATTGCACAAAGCCTAGTGATGAAGTGTAGAAAGCTACGGCGTTCCTCTTTAATTTTAACAATGATAGGTGACAGATCATATAAAAAGTAAACAGCTGCACCACAGAGAGAGGGGGGTAAAAAAAAAGAGGACTTTATAATGTCGAATACACACAAAGAGAGAAAAAAAAAAAAGACAAATAAAGCCACCCTTGGTGCTGAACCCGTGCCTCACCATTTGGTGATCCAGACCATTCAACTAGTAGGCACCGTGGATCACTGGAAAACATTCACATTGAACAGAGAAATTCATGTAAACGTGAAAATATGGACAATCTGGACATTAAATCTCTCTTGGGTAGCCCACCTTCAGTCAAACTTACTGAATGAAAGGTCCAGATTCACATCACGATGAGCAACCAACAAGAAAAGAGAGTGGCAATCAAGTTTTTACATTGCTGACATTTGTCCTGTAGTGATTATGGCGATAACCAACCTGACCATGTTCTATCAGTCTCACGCATTGGGACAGAATATTCTGTGACAGAAAATTGATTTGTTGGCACAACTTCCTTCGAAAGATATCTGTATTCTGTTGGAACAATCTACATCACAAAAGGCATCCAGTAAAGACACAATCAGCTGCATCACAAGGATGTTAAGAAACAAGAAGTCCTGCAGTATGGATTCTTTAAGAGATGCTCACTGCCCTCCAGATACATTGAACAATTTTGGGATGAAAAACAAGTGTGAGAGAATGCAGAAAGGAATGCAAACAACTTGACAACGTGATTCAGACATGTTGTACAAGCGCAAATTTAATCAATTTCATCAAAACTAAGGGTGCAGGGAGCACCCAAAATCAAAACCGGTAACATTATATTGACAGTGTTGCCATAAATTGCATCAGATTACAGATAGCATAGAATGTACCACCTAAAACCAATATCCACAATCATAAGTGATAATGATTTGAAGTTGAAACTAGCGATCTGCTTAATGTAGTTTCACATATCAGTGCTTCCCCACGTACTTCTTTGTGTGTGGACAACTGCCAGATTCTCTTATTAACTTTCTATTTATAGGCTACTGATGAAAGAGTTAAAATATTCCAAAAGTCCCTCATATACAATGAGGCTGATCAATCAAACATAGTGCTCAGTGATTACAATAAAAATCAATTTCATCCATGAAAATGATGCAATGCTTCACAAGAACACATGCATAAGAAGAGATGTCTATAAGAATCCCAGAAATTTGAAACACGCAAGCAATTTTAAATGCATTTGTTGATCACAAAATCCAAGAAAGTGGACAAAATTGTGCTTCAGCTGAAACAAACCAATGAACCTAATACATGGCAACAACATTCAAGGAATTTTTTTTTTTTTTTTTTTTTTTACTACAGCGAATCAAAGAACTTGCTGATATGATCTTCAAATATTAACTATGACCATGATCTAAATGAGTGAAAAGTGATCCAAATAATTGAATAACTTACTTGGTGATCACGTGCATATCCAAACATTTCCCTGATCAATCTTGCACTTTCACCAATGTACTTATCTATTATAGCACTTGAAACAACCTGCATTTTGACCAAAAGAATTAAAAAAACTCACATTTTGGTATGCATAATAAATGGTTAATCATTAATGTATCTACGCAAATGAAATACAACCTTTAGAAAATTGGCATCTATATTGCTAGCAATTGCTCTGGCTAACAGCGTCTTGCCAGTACCAACGTCTTGCCAGTAACAACAATTGTTCACTGCTAACGGCATTTCTTCTATCAACAAATAACAAAACCAAATCCACCCCCGAGTCCCCAACACAAATACATGAATAAAACACAGTACCAACCAATCCAGAAACCAATACAAATGCACAAAAATTCAATCAAGCCCACAAACCAGGGAAAAAAAAACAACACAGAAACCAATACAAATGCACAAACAACCAATCACCCAAAAATTATAATGTATACATGGTGGGGAAGGTGTCAAAACAGGGTGTCCAAATATCATTTCTTTGACCTTTACCTGCAAATGACTTTTAACATTATTTATACTAAAACATTAAAATAAAAGAGACCTTCAGTAATTTAAACAAGACCTTCAGTCACCAATCCTTTTACTGTTATTTCGGTAATTATGAAGATCATTAGCATGCTTATTGGTTGATACATTTAATCTCATGTCAGTGCAAGTGAAACAGAACTATTACAAAGGAGTGTTGCTTAAAAGCACTGGAATGAATGAAAATCAAGCTCATAAAAAAAGTTTTGCTTTACCTTAGGATACAAGGAGATGCCATTCAAGAGGCTCAGTTGTGGAACTACCTAGGAACTGTGGCCTCGAAGGATCGTAATACACAGAATTCCATCCTTCGCAGTGCAAGCGGAATCCAGTCATATAGTCCTCTACCAATGAGTCATAAAAGAAAGTGGAATCCAGTCATTGCGTCCAATACCATATATAACTAAGTACAATCACCAAAGCTAGACAAATCTCACCAAAGCTACAAAACAAAATCCCTACAATCATAGCTCCACTCCAACTCTCAACATTCCAATTCCAAATCAAAATTTAAAAAAAAAAAAAAAAAGTAACATTCAAAAGCCCAAGTCAGGAAAGAAGAAGAACAAATATCCATCTCCTTGGGTGTCCATCCAATACCTGGGAATCAGTCTGAAATGATCTCCTAAAATTTCCTTTTATAAGCAAAAATAAGAGACATCAAAATAATGTATCAGCTACAAAATGCAGAGGGATAAACATGCAAAGTTACAGTTACAACCTAATATCAGTAAGAGCCAACACACAGACTAACATTAACAGCAACTGCCTTCAAAGCAATGCTTGCTGAAGCTAAACTAGGCGAACTTATTCCTTCATGAAGAGCATCCACAAGAGCTGCTGCAATGCCAATCTGAGCAAATCTTCGAGCATAACCATAAACCTGGATTGTAAAAATTTGTCACATAGCAAAATGTCAAAAGTTTGGTGCAACAGACAGTTATCATAGTTTTCACCAGAACAATCAAAATCATTTGCTCCACTCATTTTACCCAGTAAGATGATGTTATTATAATACTATCTATACCAACAAAATTTATTCATAAAAATGGTTTGAAGTGGTTCCCGTACAGAGCAAGTAATTGTTATTAGACTATTATTTAAGATAGCATCCAGAGTTAGTTTGATTTTAAGAAAAAAATTGATGGGACCCAACAATGGATGGAGTCTTCACAAATTCAACATAAATGTCGGGCCTTTGGGGAGATGACCATTAGAAACCAAAGAAGGCTACACCAAAGGAGGCTACACAAAGGAAAACAGTTGCTTAGCCTCTAAACTCACAGTTGGAAATCTCATTGCCTCAACCATGAAGTTACAGGTTGGAGTCACTGGCAAAGTGGTCACTAGGAAGAGATGCAGCTCCATCGGAATAGTTACTCTTAGTGCTGTTTTAACTATATCTCTTGCTAGAATCAAACAAAGCTTCGTATTGTGAGTTATTTCAAATTCTTGTTTCTTTAAGTTACTGTAGTTCTTCCCCAATTGTAGTGATCATACTACTTTAAAAAAGATTCTTGAAAGTTTTTCTCGGATGCTTAGACAACATAGGTTTATATCTGGCAGGGCTGATCCGTATTTACATGACATGCCCATTGTGTGTGCAAGTGACGCATTCATAAAACTTACAGGTGCGTCTAGCTATATTAATTTTTCTATTTTTTGGGAATATATGTTTTATGTTCCATTAAAACCTTTTCTTATGCTAAAATTTCGTTCCCCTTTTAGTTTTTCACGACATATTATCTGAAATGCATGCATTACCTGAAATTTCAAAGTTAAGAGTTGCTTCCCAAAAATAGTTAGCTAGTGTTGAACAAGTTTATAGACATGCAAAACCAACAAAATGGATAGTATTGGAGCATTTAACTTTCAGGATAACATTATGAATATTGGTAACAGATATAACTCCAAAATTAGAACATTGACATATATGAATTAATCTAGATAGTAAAGTTTCTTACCAAATCAACTTGATGTCCCTCCCAAACCATCTTCTCCAAATTTATCCCGCATCATCGCAAACAGTTGTTGAACTTGTTTTTGTGTTTGCTCATCTTTCGCCCTTCTATCCTCTTCAATCTTTTTCCTTTCCTCTTCAGTCTTTCTCCTTTCCTCTTCATATTTCTGCAACCGCTCATTTTGTTCGATGATGAGGGCATTTTGTTCTTCAATTTGCACCTTCAGCTTTTCAATCTCGGTGTAACATGCTTTAGAAGACGCCGATGATCTGGTTGAGGATGGCTTTGGACCTTTGCCAAATCCAAGCAAATAACCTGATCTCTCTCCGAGCACCATCTGAGAGAGCTGCTCTGGGGTATAATGTGGGTCACCTGACTCCACTGTCTCATTCTCACGTCTAACAATCTCATCCTGTATATATTTTACACATAAAAAATCAATTTACATAATATTAATGGGATATGGAATAAAGAAATTAAAGAGATATTTTAAAAATTAAATATGGCACATACATGATTTTGCTGACATTGCGGATGAACGTAGTCATTCTTCCTCTTACTCCAATGGGTCTCTTTGTAAAACATTGAAAATGGAAAACCCTCATCACCAAGCTTCTCGGTCTATTTAATTGGTCACATTGGGAGCATTTAAATTTAAAACTAAAAATCAAAAATATAATTTCACAACATAGCTTAAAAACTAACATATTACCTGAAGGGATAATTTCACTGGAAATGATTGGGATCCAGACGTGTGATTGTAGGGTAATTGAGCTCGATTAATCTTTGCTTGGGCCGCTCGTTTCTTTAAAAATAACTTAATTAGTAAAATCATCTACTTTTTTAAATATTATTTGGAATTCAAATTGGTGACTGGTAAATTACCTTATGTTGATCAGAACTCCAAACATTGTCTATCATATGTTTCCAATCCTCTTGTCTTGCAGGATCTGGAGCATTGGCATAAGGGTCTTTCCCCTCCTTCAACAACTCCAAGTACTTTTGCTTCCAATAGAACCGCCAATCCTTGTATAATGAGTAACATTTTTTTTCAATGGCTTCTTGAACATATGGCTCAGAGAAGTCCTTAATGTTAAACATTTCCTGCAATCATGATATTATGACAGATTGCATTAATCAAAATAAAAAAAAAAACACAATATGTAGTTATTTATATATGGGAAGTGCTCCTATGAGAGACACTCTCACCAACTTGGTGAGAGATGGGTGGGGGCCCTCACATTTAAGTTGGGGGTCCTCACATTTAAGTTGGGGGTCCTTCCCTTTATATATATATATATATATATATGTATGTATAAACTTTAAAAAATACATAAATGAAATAATTCATTACCAACACAGTTTGAATGATGGCGTCCTTACTGCCCCTATCAATTTGGGTCCAAGTTGTGACACCCTGCAATGGTGCTGAAAGACGGATATGCACACCAAGTTGATTAGCAATTTTTATGGCATTTTTTCCAACAAATGCGCATGCTACTGGGCATACTTCAACTCTGAGCTTCTCTCCTTTATTTTTATCAACTTCTCGCTGTATACCTTTGCCCTTCGTGGGGCCACGGGCACGTGATTTTATTGAGGAAGCTGCGATAATGTCAAATAATTAATAATAAAATAAGTATAATTGAACAAGAAAATATTAAAAAAAGAGTTATAAAAAATAACATTACTGCTGCCAACGCATGGTGATTCTCCTGATGTAGGTATCTCTTCGGACAAAGGTGATCCTAATGCCTCAAAAGATCTATCAACAGCACTAGGTGACTCGGTAGAAGGGCTGGCATCAGTAGTCGACCGCCGGGTCGATCCTACTCTCTTACCAGCTGGCATATCGACAACCTATAAAGAATATGTTAGTAAACATTCCTATTTAATTACTCAGAATTAGAATGATTATGAAACAAAGTCAAACATAATAAAATAAAATAAGATTATGTAAGTAAACACCAACTTCTAAACGTTAACAAGTTTCTCCAATATACAAAGAACATTTTTCAAACCCAAAAAATAATAAAAGGAAGTGCAACCCTACTTTACTTCGAATCAAGAAAAAAAGACTTACAATAAAATTAAGGTTCCACATCATAATCATTACTAGACTCAGAATCACCCTCAGGCTGATAATGGAACTCATCTTCATCAACATTGTGATCCATTCCCACAAATTCCTCGTCCTCGTCACATATAAAATTATCAACCCCAAAAGCTTCGTCATGCGCCCGCCTCTCTGTGTGAATGAATTCATTTTGAATGATTTCAGCTTCAATATCTGTTCTACATAGCTCATCTCCGATTTGATCTTCAGTGACAATAGGAGGAATATCGGTGGTTTCGTCTTGTTGGAACACATCACCTATTTCATCATTAAGTGGTTCCTCACTTATAATTTCTGGCATATCCCATATTCCGCGTCGTTCAATACGTTGTACAACTTTCCAATTGCCCCCTAATTTTGTATCGTTGACGAAGAAAACTTGTTTCACTTGATTTGGTAAAACAAAGGGGTCATCTTTATACCAACGACTTCCAGTATCTATGACAGTGCAATGTGCATCTGTGCATATAGTCTTACTACTTCCAGTATCAAACCATTCACATTGGAACAAAACTACTTGATGGTTAAACATATATTTCATTTCCAACACTTTACACAAAAACCCATAGAAGTCATGAGTTTGTCCCCCATGATCTCCTTCAACTACCACCCCACTATTTTGACTTCTTCGACGATTTTCCAGATCCTTTGTATGAAATCGAATACCATTAGATATGCAACTTGAATATAAACTTATTATTGGATTAGGTCCATTAGCTAATGACCATAATTCATCAGTGGCTTCTGGCGACCCCTGAGATCTCAAATGATTCATCTACATAATGAAAAGTAGTGCACATTAATTGATTATGAAGTAAATTAGGTGAATGAGAAAAGGATATATTACAACTATATCTTACACGACATTTAAACCAGTTGGGGAACAACTCCATTTGCCTCTTCATGATATTCATTGTACTTTCACTCTCCAATATGTGTTTGTGCTCCCTAGTTAAAATAATGAAAATACGTAATAAATATCATAATTAATTGCTCATTCCTTAAATAATAAAAACGTATATGCGAAAACGTACTCTAAATATGGGTCTATTTCAGAGCTGTTGTAAAGGACAAACCAATGACCCATATCCCGTTCTTTAGTGGAAACATCATGAGGTCGATACATCGGAAGAATAGGACGAACACTTTGATTGAATATTGCCAACCCAGGCCCACGATCACTACGATCATTATTCCGCTCTTCTCTGTTGTACACAGTTTCAGTCTCGTTGAGGTACATTAAGCAGAAGGCTAGACATTATTTCACAACATATGCCTCTGCAATTGAACCTTCTGGACGAGCTCGATTTGTGACAAACTTTTTCAATGTGCCAAGAAACCTTCAATATAAAAGAGATAAAACCAAGAATTATGTTACATATTGGACATTATATATTGGCCTTCAAAAAGTAATCCCATAATTAAAAGTAAATAGCTATTACCGTTCAATTGGGTACATCCACCGGTATTGCACTGGCCCCCCAAGTTTGGCCTCGTGAGGTAAATGAACAGGCAAATGAACCATGACGTCAAAAAATGCAGGAGGAAAAATCTTCTCTAACTTGCAAAGAATTAAAGCAATGCGCTCCTCCAATTTTTCAAGCTGACTTATATTCAATGTCTTAGCACATAATTCTTGGAAAAATTTGCCGAGCTCAAACAATGGAGTGCAAATATCCTTGCTAAGGCACCCACGCATCCCAACTGGAAGAATTTTCTGTAATAGAACATGACAGTCATGACTTTTAAGACCCAACAATCTACCATCCTTTGAATTTACACATCTGGATATGTTTGCTGCATATCCGTCTGGATACTTGATAGTCTGTAAGAAGTCTAGGAACCTTTGTCTTTCTTGTGGAGATAATGTGTACAATGCAGGAGGCATTACAAGCTTGCCATCATGACGCTCCTTGCAATGCAAAGTTTTTCTGATTTTGATATCTTTTAAATCCATGCGAGCTTTTGGGGTATCCTTATTCTTCCCATGAATGCTCAACAGTGTGCCAATCAAACTGTCACATATATTTTTTTCTATGTGCATGACATCAAGATTGTGCCTGAGATTGAGTGTCTTCCAATAAGGTAGCTCAAACATAATGCTTTTTTTGTTCCAGTTCAGGTTGAATTTCTTCATAACAGCTGCTTGAGATTTGCTCATCAATTTTTGTCTCTTAAGATTGTTTGGATGCTTCCCAAACGGCTCATACGTACCTGAAGACACTTGTTCAAAGATTTGTTCACCAGTTAAAACCTGTGGCCTTGGCCGATTCTCAACTTTACCATCGAAAAGCTTGCTTTTTCGCCAAGAATGATCCTCAGGAAGGAAACGACGAGCACCCATGTATCCAATCTTACCTCTCAATGATTGGGTTGAATGTTCTTCATTACAATTAGGGCAAGCCATATAGCCTTTTGTTGTCCATCCCGACAAATTACCATAAGCTGGAAAGTCATTAATAGTCCACATAACTGCTGCGCGCATTTGAAAGGTGGATCCCGACGATGCATCATAAGTGCATACACCATTTTCCCACAAGTACTTTAACTCATCAATTAATGGTCGCATAAAAACATCAATGTTTCGACTTGGCGCACTTGGTCCTGGAATAAGTAATGACATCATGCAAAATTGCTCCTTCATACACTTCCATGGTGGCAAGTTATATGGTGTGACCATGATTGGCCACATACTGTATGAATTGCTCAAGTTTCCGAAAGGATTAAACCCATCAGTGGCTAGGCCTAGTCTCACGTTTCTTGATTCTCTAGCAAACTCAGGATGTGTTCTATCAAAATTCTTCCACTCATCACCATCAGCAGGATGCCTCGATATCCCATCATCAACTCGTTTCTCCTTATGCCATCTCATATGTGAAGCCGTTTTTCTCGACATATACAATCGTTTCAATCTCGGTGTAAGTGGGAAGTATCTTAACACCTTGTGCGCAATTTTCCTATCATTTCTACCTTCTTGTTTGTATCTCGGCGTCTTACATACTGGACATTTATCTAGTCCTACATTCTCCTTCCAGAAAAGTGCACAATCAAATTTACAAGCATCAATGCACTCATACCCCAAGCCCAAATCACGTAACAATTTCTTAGCCTCGTAAACAGTCCAAGGAACCCTCTCATTACAATCAGGCAAAAGTTTCTTTAATATCTTCAATAAATAGTCTACTGATTTGTTGCTCCACTTAAACATCACCTTTGCATGCATAATAGTGATAACAAATGACAACACGCTATACTCTTTACAACCTAGGTATAACTCACGTCGAGCCTCATGTAATAACTTGTCGAAGTTTTGGACATCATCCACTTCTATGTCGTCAAAGCTTCCTTCTGTATCATCATTTCTCAAATTCCCAAAATAAATATCTTCTAACATATCGGGAAACTCATCATCATTTCCCCGTAATTCATCATTATCTTCCCTCTCATTGGTTGTCACTCTATCAGCAAAATCATCATCACTATCATCATCCACGACATCGGTTTCTATATTTGAAGAACTAGCAGCAACGGTTTCACCATGATGTAACCAAGTTGTGTATGTTGATGACATTCCTCTCAAGAATATATGGTACTTCACTACATTAATGTCTAGGTATGAAATGTTCATGCAATTCGCACATGGACAACGAATCTTCCCATTCGATCCAACACTTGCAGTAGCAAATTCAATGAATGCATTAACTCCTACTCTGTACTCATCGCTCACTCGATCTTTAAGTTTCATCCAACTTTTATCCATTTTTTGTGACCTACAATAAATAATAAAAAATCAGAAAGACAAAATTGAAAAAAGGAGGAAGAAAGAGAGAAAGAAAGGAAGGAAGAAGAAATGGAGAAGATGCCATCCTTCAATATCAGGCTAAATGGAGCTTAAAAGCCTCAAACATCTTCTTACAACAATAAAATGGAGAAAAGAAAATTAGTTTTGGCCCTTTTCACCATAGGACTCGGCCAAGGGATGGGCGACTTGAAGTCTGAGCCATCTTGGACTTGCCCGATTCAACCATAAATATAATTGCTCTTTTCCATCCATTAAACTTTATCCACATCAAAGTCACAGTGTACCCAGATATGTCAACATGTATACAGAAAATATCGTTCAGTGTGTCTGTTTACACTTAATATTAATCCTTTGGCATACATTTGGAACCACAAATGCATAGGGAAGGAATTCAAGCAAGTTAAGAGTCCAAGCTTGGCATAGTTATACATTCCACTATCTGGAACGAAACTCTTTCCCCTTTCTGATTGTTGGTTGTTTAGGTTAGATTAGGATTACTTCATATATTTCTCTCAATTGTGGCTAGGATTTAGTTTCTAACATTTTGAATGGTTTAATTAGGAAATCTTTCTCTTTTTTTATTTTTTATTTTACAAAAGGACCACTCATTGCTAACCTCACAGAAACAAATTGAGAGCCAACTTCAAAACCAAATGATATATTATACTTCTTGAACAATTGAACTAAGATTTAAAAAATAAAAACCTCTCACCATAAATAGTGGAGCTATCTATTCCAACCTCATCAACAGCTCTATATACCAAAAGAAAAAATAAAATGAACAATAAAATAGATGGTGAGAATAGATCCAAAACATATGGCTAAAAATGATCATTTTCGGAGTTTGGACTAAAAAAAGCAAAAGAATAAGAATTAAGATCTTACTTTGTACACAATTATTTGATGGAGCTCAACTCATCAATTTTAGATACATTAGAAATATTGCAACCAACAACCTTTTAACCAACATAAGCCACCCATTAAATCATGTGATCAACTAAACCCATCATAATTCAATTTAGAGTGAAAAAGATATAGCATAAATAACAATCAAATATTATAAAGATTAGGAATATACATGCAAATGAAGTTTTGCATGCCTAACCTGTGGTACCTATCTGTTGACATATACATATATGCATAATGCTACCATTTTTTTTTAACATATAAATATATGAGCCTGAAATTCAAGCCACAAATCTGTTCTAAAAAGGGGCCAAATCCTTGTCCTGGATAAGAACCCTCAACCAAGCTCAAAATGATCAAAAACCAAGAAATTATCTGAAATCCATGTATGAAGGCAGTCTGGAATGAAATGGACACGGGTGTAGACACCTCACTTGGCCCCCTATGATAGACTTAAACACCTGTCATATATAACGGTGCCCCCATTTCACCCATAATTGAATGGTTAATGGCATAATTAAGATTAATTAATGACGATGAAGATGCTTGTTGAAAATTTTATGCTTAGTTCGACGACCTTTAGAAATTCGTGAGAGAAAAGGCCGAATCGCGTTGAGATTTCGAATCCAACCCACCACTCATACAAAGGATAGGCTGCAACACTATCCAAGTCCGTTCCAGACTACATAGAACGCACTTAAGTGGATCCCAAAGATATTACACTTAGTTTACCTAAGTACGATGCAATTAGTATGATTTAAACAGTTAGAATCTTTGATCCAGATATCCCTACTATTTACTGAACTCTAATTACTATGACATATGGACCAAAAGATTCTACGTTCCGAGAGCTTTCCGTTGATATATAGAACGTCCAAATCCGATGAACGAATCAAAAGATATGGTCGTCGGAAGATTACCCCGCGAACCCCCCACCAGGCACATACCTGGGCGCCCATGTAGGTGCGCCCATGTCCCAGACTTGTACTTGGGCGCCCACACAGGTGCGCCCAGGTCCCTAGTTGCCTTAGGGAAGCACTTAGGTGCACAATTTAATCGCATCCCACTTTACCTTTCATAGTTTTGACCCAATCTCAATCTAAGAAATGAACCGGAACCAAACCTCGAGCCCGTTTGACCAAGACATGACAGGTGCGCCCAAGTCCTGGAACCTACTTGGGCGCCACCCCATGTGCGCCCAAGTCCCAAGATGCCTTAAAAATGCACTTTGATGCATACTTAGGTACGATTGACTCTACTCTTCGCAGTTTCGACTCGGTTTAGACCCAAAAACAACCCGGAACCGGACCCTAGACCCAATAGGCTTCAAAGTTAGACATGGGCGCCACCATGTGGGCGCCCAAGTCATGGGACCCACTTGGGCGCACTTCCATGTGCGCCCAAGTCTCCGAGAGCCCTAATCTCACCTTGGTTTGCGTGAAACCCTTGGGAACTCGTGCAAGAAGTAACCCTAACTCTTCCTCCACGTCAAAATCACTATAAAGAGACCTCATATGCTACTTTTGCAAGGGAGGCTACCAAAAAGAGAGAAAAAGTAGAGTAAAAAAGAGAGAAAAAGAGAGAGGTCACAAAGGAGATCTCTAGATCTAGAAGAAAGGAGAAAGAAGATTGCTTTGGTTCTCCAAGATCAGTAATGGAGAAAGCCTCCCAAAGCCATGGACTTGCGCAAGAACTTCAACTTAGGACTTAAAGAACACGATTCGAATCGGTATTTATAGGTTTCTTTTGTTTATTTGCATTCCACCAGCATTTTTGTTTAGAAACATGCTTAGGGTCATGCACACATTGTAGATCTGCATTAATAGTACTAGGTTATAGTAGATCTAATATTCAGTATTCATTCCTCATTAGGAACATGCTTAGGATCATTCATAGTTTGTAGATCTGCATTATTTGCATCATTCTGAACTCGTGATTAGAATAGATCTTGCATCCATATCGTTTTCATTAGGAAAATCCGAATCTGAAAGGAAAGGTGTTAAAAAACAAGAGAAGAGTACTTGGGCGCCACTGTGTGTGCGCCCAAGTCCCAAGAGTGGGATTTTGACCCTAGTCTCATCCCGCTTTCAATTTCTCTCTCAAATCCGGATTTCTATTCATATAAGTTAGTATTAGTACCTTCGGACTTGTGACTTTGTATTCAAAATCGCGCGAAAAGCATTGAAAAAGAAACAAAAGAGGAAGAAAACACAGAAAAGCACTTGGGCGCCCATACAGGTGCGCCCAAGTCCAAGATTGGAGATTTGAACCCAGTTTTCCATTTCGCGTGCATCTTGCTTCGGAAATCCGAGTCCATCTTCGTATAAGTTGATATCAAAGCATTCAGACTTGTTAAAAATATTGAAAGAATCGAAAAGGGACCAAACATATCACTGAAAAGAAGAAAAAGTACAGGAAGGTACTTGGGAGCAACCGTAGGTGCGCCCAAGTCCAGAAGTAGACTTTTGGTCCCTATTTGTTTGATTCATGTGCATTTTGCTTCTTGAATCCGAGTCAATCCTCATATAAGTTGATATCAAGGCATTTGGATTTATTAAGAGTATTGAAAGAATCGAAAAGGGACCAAACATACCATTGGAAAGAAGAAAAAGTACAGGAAGGTACTTGGGAGCAACCGTAGGTGCGCCCAAGTCCCTGCAAAGGGATTCACCCTCGAATCCTGGTGCCTGCATTATTATTTTCAAGTCCGGAAGCTTTGACATTAATAATCTACAATAGTACCTTGCATTTAGTCTCAAATTGTTAGAAATCATATCGAGACATCGACAGAAGTCTGAAATACATCACAACCCGCAGGGGGAACACTTGGGCGCCACTGTGTGTGCGCCCAAGTCCCGCAGAGACACTTGGGCGCCCCTGTAGGTGCGCCCAAGTCCTTGGCTTGTTCTTCAGCCCGTATTTGCTACATCTTGCGTCTAATTTAACATGATGTTCCATATTTGTGATGATTTCAATTAATTGCCGAACTTCTAGACTTCGAATCTTCAAATTATCATACTTAGGTTGCATTGTTTGCATAAAATACCAAAAAAATCATAAAGTCATAAAACTATTCCCTTCTCATCTTGCTCTTTAGTAATTAGAGAAGAGAACAAAAAAATTAAAAGAAATAGAAAAATACATAAAAAGAAAAAGAATAGACATTAAGTAGAAGACACTAGATTGTTCTTTAGGATAGCTTACATTGCTTTCGCATAAAAAAACCAAAAGACCAAAAAAAAAATCATAACATCATAAAACACTTCTCCTCTCATCTTGCTCTCTAGTAATTAGAGAAGAGAACAAAAAGAAATTAAAAGAAATAGTAGAATTATAGAGTTAGGCATTAACTAGGTAATCCTAGTTTATTCCATTCATGCTTGAGTGAATTAATAAACTTAATCAACCCTCATCTAAACACTCAATTAATTCGAAGCAATTAATTAAATCACGCAATTAAAATCCACATATTTAATTAATTAATTAAATCCCTAAAACTTATTAACAACTCCTAGTGAAACCCCTGATTAAATAAAACTTTAATCAACAAGTCCCAATTAAAATCCCGATTAACAAACCTAATCCATAAGCTTTAATTTATTAAAAGAAATTAACTTAAAGACACCCCGGAAGATAACAAACTACTAGACTGACACTTAGGAGCAACCACAGGTGCGCCCAAGTCACCCCAGACACTTAGGAGCAACCACAGGTGCGCCCAAGTCACCCTTGACACTTAGGAGCAACCACAAGTGCTCCCAAGTCACCCTTAACACTTAGGAGCAAACACAAGTGCGCCCAAGTCATCTCAGACACTTAGGAGCAACCACAGGTGCGCCCAAGTCATCCCAGACACTTAGAAGCAGCCATAGGTGCGCCCAAGTCACATTTAGTTTGGGAATCACCGAATCCCTATTAATTTCAAACTTCGACCCATATCAACACACTAGAACACCCTTACGATTTGAAACAACTATAGCCAGTAGCCCAAATTAACCTAAAAGATTAAACCGACTTAAACCACAAAAACATCCACGTATGCACCAATCTCTTAACACTTAGCCTCCCATAATCATTAAGAAATCTAATTAATTGAAACCTAATTTAATTCCAATTGACACAACACAATAAAAACACAGTTAATTCAAAGAACATCAAACGATAAACACTCAACCTCAAATTAACCCAGAAACAAGAGAAACACGAAAACCGGACACTTGGGAGCAACCACAGTTGCGCCCAAGTCACCTTTTAAACTTAGGCGCCCCCACAGGTGCGCCCAAGTCCATTTCCACTCCCTTGGGATCACCGAACCCCCATCCATTTCCAATTTCGATCTAGATCATTACCTTAAAACTATCACAGAATCAATAACAACCTTTAAATCAAAACCTTGATCAACTTAGACTCGTCCGGCACTTCAAATCGAGGCAAAGTGACCAAAAGATTTCAAATTCCAACTTGGGCGCCACTACTGGTGCGCCCAAGTGCACAGGAATACATAGGCGCATGCACAGGTGCGCCCAAGTCCTCTATCACATCCAAGTTGAGAACCTTGGTTTCGTTTCGAATCCTGGACTTAAGACTATTAAAATTAATTGACCCAAAGTTAAAGACAACATCAAAACAGAAGCCTACATTGATTAGAACCCCATGATATTCCAAAATCTAGCCAACACCAGCGCAAACAACCGAATCACAAAGAGCAACCACTTGGGCGCCGCTACAGGTGCGCCCAAGTCACCAAGAGGACCTAGGCGCCACCACAGGTGCGCCCAAGTCCTCCCGTCCATCACTTCACTGGTTTCGACACCTTTTGATCATTTAAATTGAAACTCAAAATTCCAGAACCTTTAGCATATTAAAACAGAACCTTAAAACACTCTTAACTCATCCCTAAATAACTCTTAATCAAACCAGAACTTAAAACAAACCAAATCAAATTAATAAGGTGTTTAGGTATAGAAGCTATCAAATTTAGACAATTTACACCCTAGCATTAGATCGGGTTTCCTCATTAGATAGATTAGAGCATTAGGCTTCGTCCCATCACTTTTCCTGTTCCGTTAGGGGACCGGGAGAGCTAATGTGGGCGGTCTAGGACCTTAGGTTTAGGATTAATCCGATGATCAGTAATAAAGCATTAATTATGTAAATCCAAGTAGAAATCCCCTAGTTAGGCCCTTCTAGCCCCCAATATCAAAAATCCATAAAAACTATAAAACCAATAAAATAAACCCAAAAAGATTTTTCCTTTATTTCTTCCTCCACCTCAGGTGCCAGATATTTAATTGAACTTAATGATAAAAGGGAAAGAAGAACTGATTTCTAAAATTGAATAAATGAGAATGACGAGATGAGATGAATGATTTCGCACACACTTTTAAAACAATCACGGCCCATCGGCCACTCTAAAACAATTATCGGCCCATCGGCCACCTTTAGTCAATTACGGCCCATCGGCCTTTCACCTTTATCACTCGTGTATCGCACACGAAAAACACAGAAATCACAAGTCAAAGTCTCATTTGCATCATTGTTTTGGTTTGCAAAGTCAGCCTTTAAACCCTATTTTGCCAAGGGATTTGAAGGGGGTACCCGGGAACGGGGCCGATCCTCTTCTTAAATATTTGGCACCTCCCCCCTTTTTATTTTCTTTATCTTAATTGTTTTACTTTACTTGGATATACTATGATTTTGCTATGTGAGGATTAATCTTTATTTGGACTTTAACGCGTAACCCTGAATTGACCCTGTATTACAGAGACCCAAAAAGACCCAAATTAATGTGACAAGACAACCGTCGTGTGTTGCCGGCAGCACATTAGACGAGAGGAAGAACCCACCTATTTATCTTCTCCCATTTTTCTTCGGCTTTCGTCGAAGGACGGTGTTACGGCCGTTACCGTAGCTGGCGATCGTGATCCGTCGATTTTGAGGGTAGTCGGAATCCTCACTTTCGATGTAAAATTAAAATAGCACATGTATAGATGAATGGAGATTCTTCCCAAGCCCCATTGGTTGGCGCGGGGGGGTCGAAAATTCACATCCGACAGCCTGGCGATCGTGATGGGACCTCTTTTGTTGTCTTGTCACGAATTTAGGTCTTTCTGCAGTTCTATTGTAGGACACGAACATCCAATCAATGATCAGATGTCCGTGTCCCATTCAGTTTAGGGTTATTATAAGTTTAGTCCCAAATTAAACCTAAGGTTCGAATGAACCGTCCACTAAGCTTTCCCCCATTACATCATAAGAAACAAACCTACACCAACACTCACTACCAAAGGACATAAAACGTGCTTTTCTCATCCCCTCCTTCTCTCTACTCTCATCTAAATATTTCTTCACAAATGGAGGGTTACATGTTCGGAATGTCCGATCTACAACCCCTCTCTCCCCCACTGTTGACTCGCACTACTGGCGGATCACAACAAACACCACAAAATATAGAATCATCAAGGATACTAGAGGGGTCCTTAGCGTATTCAAGTCATGACCCACAACAGATAAGACAGTCTCTTTTTGAAGGAGGCCCCATCCCAGTCAATACCATTACAATGGGCAGGAATCATTCTAACATATCTACCCCATCTCATTCGTCAGGGGAGAACCAATTCTCCGCACATTCAGGAGTAACTTACACGGACCTAGTCAGCCCCACCGGCCAAGTTATAAGATATAGGGTCCACGACAATGTCTCGTCAAGAGATCACTCTCTCTGCGCGGACAACCCTGTTGTCTCACAGGTTATACCCTACTCTTCCCTAATCAGTCAGACCGAGCCAATCACGTCTTCTATCCCACAATATGGGATGTCTACTGATGCACCTATCACTACCCCGGCTAGAGCTATCGCACCATCCCAGACTCTCACGATAAACGAGAATCTATATCGACAGCCGAGTCATGGCTTAGTAAACCCGGGTCTGTTGGCGACATCCAACACCTCGCACCAAAACCCTTTGGCTCATATGGGAACGCCAGATGTCTACCAACAACGTGAGGCAGCTCGACCTCAATTTCAAGTAATGACTCCTCCGCCAATCAATCGAATGAATTACAACCCTGTGACGGCTAGCAACGATATATTATATCCCCAGCCGATTCAATATGAGAGGACCTCTCCTGTTTATCAAAATCAGACCCCCCTAACCTACCAAGTGCCTAATTCAAATCAGGGTCTCCCAATCCAAAACAGTCAGGTTATCAATCCATCAGGCGTTAGAAATTCTTATCAAACATACCCAGGAAACGAGCCATGCTATCAACAGGCATATCAACTGTTCACATTAAGTCCGATGATTGATCAACACAGAGGACAATCAGTTGGTTATGGAGGAACTCGATTGAACCAAAACTATCATCTTATTCAACAACCATATCCCCGAGAGCAATTCCAAGAGCTGGCCTATGCCCCGACCCCACTAGGACCTCAAGGAGGATACCAACCACAGACAATCCAGTACCTAGATCCTTTAGCATTTAAAGAATTGCAGAAAAACGTAGAAGAACTTAAAAATGAAATTAAGAAGAAGTCCTCAAGCTCGATTGGAAGAAAGCTAGGTTTCTATGATTTTACCAAAAAAGAAGAAAAGGAGAGATCACCCTTCCCTGTCAGAGCGCCTAAATTCGTACCCTATGATGGGACAACCGACCCTCAACACCATTTGGTTTCGTTCTGCAATAAGTGTCGTGCCATCGCTGACAATGACTCTATGCTCATAAACTATTTTCAAGAATCTCTAACAGGGGATGCACTAACTTGGTATACGTCTGTACCTTCCCACGAAATTAATACATTCGAGGATGTAATAGAGAAGTTCCTAGCGCGATACCAGCACTTGACTAAGAACAAACCCCTTTGGCATGACTTAGCGAACCTCAAACAAAAGAATAACGAGGATTACGAGGAATTCGCAGTGAGATGGCAAAATCAATTTGCGCGATCAGATTGCAATATGCAAGAGGAGGAACAAGTGAGAATGGCCATATCAAACATGAAGGATCCAATGAGGGCTTTGATGACGATCGGGGAAGTAGTTAGCTGGAGTGGCTTATACCGTAGATTGTCTAGGATGAAACAAAACTTGGACGAAGGAGTGTTAAACACCATTATTGACCATAAGAAAAACACGCGTAGGATAGGCACAACCACCCAACCAGAAAGCCGTGCAACCCCTGAGGTAAGCTCAAATCAAGAAGAGGTTTATAGACCATACCAAGAACATAATAGTGTCAGCTTTAACCAACACCAAAATCAAGGGCAAAATGGCAATCCTAATTTCCAGGGTGGTAACCCTAATTTTCAAAGGAACAACCAGAATTATCAGCGGAACAATCAAAACTTCCGAAACCCTCCTAGAAACAATCAAGGCTATGACCCACCGCCAAGGAACCAAGGACCCCCGGTGAATCAAAATCAGAACCCCGACCACGCGCAATTGGTTCCGAATTCAACTGTTCTGCCACCAAACCAGAACGCGAATCCTCAACCCAACTATGGTACGGTTCCCTTCAATTACAATAGAGACAACAATGGCAACCAAAATAATGCAAACAATGGAAATAGAAGGAGATTCGGACCCAAGAGGACAAGCTACCCATCCCTGCCACAACCTTGGACTGCTGTCTTCTGGTCTCTTCTAAATCAGAACGCCCTCCGACTCCCACTAGAACGACCGCAGGCGTGGTCAGAACACCTGGACAAGACCAAGTTTTGTGCCTACCATAGGATGCCGGGGCATGACCTCACCCAATGCTATACAGTTAGAGATCTGATTTACGACCTTAATGATGAAGGTAGGATTGACTGGAACAATATCAGGCCGATAGGCACAAGCGACCCACAGAATACACCTCCTAATCAAAACGCTGCCGCTAATCCAACACAGAATATTCCAAACATGCAGATTTATACAAACCCGCTACCTCAGCATGGGCCATCAACCTCTGGACAAACCTCGCAAACTCAATTGATAAACATCGCCATGATAGAACACCAATACATTGATATCGCGACCCAAGGGAGCATAAATCATAATCAACCTTGCCATGATGATTTCTTTGAAGAAGAAGACTATAGAAAATACATCACGCCATGGGACGGAAAGACAAAGTTCAAAATCTATAACTCCGGAATGGACGCGATTGTCGATTCTCCTGACCTTTACAAAGTAAATTTTGATGAACCAAATGACCAAGGACCACCGATCCTCGCGAACTCTGGATTAGATCCTCATTCGGATGCAAATGCATCTCAAGCCCATCTCCGATCCGGGCGAATTCGTCCTTCCCGATTACCCCCTCATCCGGTCACTCGAGATCCAGAATCGCAGAACCCCAACACTCAAGTTGAGGAAATAGTCGATGAAAGAGCCCATATTTCGATAGAAACGGGAATAGAATATGATCTCTTAGGACACCTCACGAAGATCCCAGCTAAGGTATCCGTCCTCGACTTAATTAAAACCTCACCCAAACATCAGCAACAGTTACTTGAGGCTATTACGCGGTTGCAAGTCCCGGTAAACATAACTCCCGAAGAGTTGAGAACTACCATCGCAACCTTAGCCCCGGGAATCCCTTTTCCTGCCCTTACGTTTACCGAAGAAGAATTAAAAGAGATACAGCCTGAAGCGAGGACATCTCCCCTACATCTAACGATCAAGATAGCAGGAAAGGAAATATCAGGAGCTTTGGTCGACACTGGCGCATCATTAAACATATGCCCATTGAAAACCTACAACGCTTTAGGGCTTACAACAAAAGACTTAACTCCGGCCCCCATGGTGGTGACCGGTTATGATGGGAATAAGAAAACAGTATGTGGAAAAGTTATGTTATTAGTACAAGCGGGTCCGATTTCGATGCCAGAAGAATTTTATATCATGGACATCCCCGCCACTTTCAATTTAATTTTAGGACGCCGATGGTTGAATCATATGAACGCCGTCATGTCAAGCAGGCATCAATGTGTCAAATTCCCCCATTTAGGCAAGATCATAAAAATTATGGGGGACCCACCTGTGATCGAACCGGAAGAACTCCAAATACTCCCGACCTTACAACCCGCTCCCATAACGCCAGAGGTCAAGATTCATGGATACAGAGTTGACCCCCTCATCTCCTTAATGGATATGGACCCCATGCAAAATGTGTTTCATGAATTTTCTCCCCTTCAGAATCCAACAACAAACGATCGGAATCAAGCGCCAGGATGGACTCTGATGAGGAAGATGGGATATCAACCCGGATTTGGACTAGGAAAAGATGGGGAAGGTGCTATCAACCCCTACATACCAGATCCTAGAGCAAAAGCAGAAGGATTAGGATACGATGCACATAGTAATATGAGAGGTAAGCAAGAGGACTGGACTTTAGATGAACACTTTATAAGGCACGATAAAACTCTGGATCCCAATGCATCACCAACTAGAGAGGGACGCGACAATTTGGAT
Source organism: Umbellularia californica (assembly GCA_028538565.1). Classification (NCBI taxonomy): domain Eukaryota; kingdom Viridiplantae; phylum Streptophyta; class Magnoliopsida; order Laurales; family Lauraceae; genus Umbellularia; species Umbellularia californica. Next base: position 31,146,571 of record JAPQWN010000005.1, on the reverse strand, counting down.
CCGTACGATAAAGGTAAGACTGTTCTAGTAGAAGATTGGGAAGACTCTACGTCGTCTGAAAGTGAGACCTACGAGCAAATCGTTGGCACTTGGAGAGAGGTCCATTCACCAGAAGAAGTGGATGATGTAGATTGCACTGTCAATCTAAGATTCCAGACCCTATCCTGCAACATGTTGACTACAAACAAATCAACTCGTTTACCCAAAAAAAAACGCCGATTGCCAAACTCAGAGAAAGTCGCGAAACATGGGAAATTGAAGACCCTACCCGCGAGGAAGTGGTATATTGGCCCGTTGCCTGGCACCACTGGCGAGAAGACCCCTCTCAAGAAGACCATGAAGTTTGGGAAGCAGATGACCAAAACGACCATGAAGTGGTATACCGCCCCACTACCTGGCTACGCCAGCGGGGAGGATCCTCCTTGGTAGATAGCCCATCTTCAAACTCACCTGTACCATATCATTTCGAAAATCCAAAAAAATTAGAAAACCCCAAAAACCCCAAAAAATTAGAAAATAGAAAACCCAAAAACATAGGAACCGTAGGAGTAGAAGACTTTAGTCCTCATCAAAACATGGGCAATCTAAGGAGATGGAAGTTACCTCCGGTAGAGCGGTCCCGACTAGAGGAGATTATGACCAACATCGATAAGTTAGGCTGTGAGTCTCTACCGATCATTCCAGAGCCCGAACCCTTAGTGCAACCTACAAACGCCAATGATGGAATGGGTGTTTATGAACTAGTGGACGCCGAAGAAGGGGATGACGAAATTTCTGAAGAATTTGGGAGAGTAATCAAGAAATTTGATGAAGAGACGCAAGCGGCTGCTGAAAAGACAAAGGAAATAAACCTAGGGACGGATGAGAGACCCAAACAAGTCCAAATCAGTGCATGCCTAGAACCTGACGAAGAAAGTAAAATCCTTGAGATCCTAAGAGAGTATCAGGACGTGTTCGCGTCAGATTATAATGATATGCCCGGTCTTGCACCCGATCTGGTGGAGCACCGAATTCCGGTAGAGGAAAATGCTAAACCCGTCAAACAAAAGTTGAGAAAGATGCTTCCCGACGCTGCCCTGAAAGTGAAGGAGGAGGTTGACAAGCTCCACCAAGCTAAATTCATCAGGGTCGTATTATTCCCTCAATGGGTCGCCAACATAGTTCCGGTAAAGAAGAAAGACGGACGTGTCCGAGTTTGTATCGACTTTCGAAATTTGAACAAGGCATCTCCCAAAGACGATTTCCCTTTGCCTCACATTGACTTGCTTTTTGATAATACTGCAGGGCACGCCATGCTATCATTCATGGATGGTTACTCAGGGTACAATCAAATCAAGCTGTCACCAGAAGATCAAGAGAAGACATCATTCACTACACCCTGGGGGACCTACTGCTACGTTGTGATGCCTTTTGGCTTGAAAAATGCCGGTGCCACTTATCAGAGAGCCATGATGGCGATATTCCACGACATGATACACGATTGTGTAGAGGTTTACGTAGATGACATTCTAATCAAATCCAAAACCCGTGAGGATCATATCGTAGCCCTTAGGAGAGTCCTTCAACGATCTAGGGACACCCAACTGAAGATGAATCCGAAGAAATGTGTTTTTGGAGTATCCTCTGGCAAACTCCTGGGCTTCATGGTAAGTAACCGGGGAATCGAAGTTGATCCTTCTAAGATAAAGGCCATCCTTGAAATGCCGCCCCCGAAGAATCTCAAAGAATTGAGGGGCCTCATAGGACGACTACAGTTCATCAGGAGATTCATTTCACAGCACTCCCAAAAATGCGAGCCCTTTTACAAATTGCTAAAAGGAGGTGTAAGGTACCACTGGGATGACGACTGCCAGAAGGCATTTGAAGATCTGAAGAAATATCTGTTGAGTCCTCCCGTCCTGAAGCCCCCTATAAAAAACAAGCCTCTCATTTTATATGTGTCAGCGACAGAATCTGCGATAGGTGTCGTCCTGGGGCAACATGATGAAACCAGTCGAAAGGAGAACGCTATTTATTACTTGAGCAAATCTCTATTACCCTACGAAAGGAAATACTCCCCAATGGAAAGGACTTGCTTAGCCGTAGTTTGGGCGGCTCAAAAATTGAGACATTAATTTCTGGCCCATCAGATCAAACTCCTAGCAAGGATGGATCCTTTAAAGTATATTTTCGAGAAGCCAGTAACTTCGGGAAGAGTTGCGCGATGGCAAATGCTCCTAGTCGAATTTGACATAACCTACGTTACACAAAAATCCATAAAAGGACAGGCGATCGCTGACCATCTAGCACACCTCCCCCTGCCTCAGTACGAGCCAGTTAGAACTGATTTCCCTGACGAGAGCATTTTGTTTACATATGTTGAAGAGGTTAAAGATGATGATTCATGGACTATGTACTTTGATGGAGCTTTGAACCAAAATGGAAAAGGAGTCGGGATAGTGCTATTATCCCCGGAAGGGGTTGTCATACCAAAGGCCTACAAGATCGGATTTCCAGCAACCAACAATGCGATGGAATATGAAGCTTTGCTAGCGGGGCTAAGAGAGGCCCAAGCTCTAGGTGTCATGAAGTTGAGAGTCTTCGGTGATTCCAAAGTTGTTATTTCCCAAATAGCCGGAGAATGGAAGGTCAATGCCCCCAAGCTTGCACATTACCACGCAAAGGCAAAAGAATTGATGTCTGGTTTCAAGGAAGTTTCCTTCCTCTACATTCCTCGAGCCTTGAACCGCTTAGCCGATTCATTAGCAATTTTAGCTTCCATTATAGAAATCCCCGACAACAAAGATTCCGAAGAATTCTTGATTAGAAGGCTAGCTTCACCGTCCGTCAAATCGATAGATCTAACCAAAGGGAACCTTGCTGAAGCTCTGCAGAAAATTTCGAAGGAAAAGGGTAAAAAAGTCAAGGCCAAAGAGTCCGATCAAGAAGAGAACGCCAAGGCAGTAGAAGGAGTCCTAGCTCGCATACAACATGATGATGACCTAGTAGACGATCACCCGTGGTACTACGATATCTGGAATTACTTACATGATGGCTACATCCCTGAATACACCAGTCGATCGGATAAAAAAGCATTGAAAGAAATGGTTCAAAGATATGTCATAGTCGCGGGACTACTGTACCGCAGATCTTTCAGTGGAATTCTCCTACGATGTGTGACTGCAGAAGAAGGGCAAGAAATAATCGAAGAGGCACACTCAGGAGAGTGTGGAGGACACGTCAATGGCCAAATGTTAGCTAAGAAGATCATCCGTTTAGGTTATTATTGGCCATCCTTAGAGTCGGATTCAGTTCATTACGTTAAGAGATGCAAAGAGTGTCAGTTACATGCGGACCTAATTCATGCCCCTGCATCATCCCTTCACCCCACCACAGCTCCATGGCCTTTCTCGACCTGGGCTTTTGATATCATAGGACCCTTGGCCCCTACTCTAGAAAACACACAAAATAAGGCATTCATATTGACAGCCACAGAATATTACACTAAATGGGCAGAAGCAGAAGCATATGTTAATATTAAGGCTACTTCTGTGGTCAAATTCATTAAAACGAATATAATAGCCAGGTTTGGCATCCCTAAAGTATTCATAACAGACAATGGACCCCAGTTTATATCCCAACAAATGAATGAGTTGTGCACAAAATATGACATTGAATTGCATCATTCCACCCCATATTACCCCCAAGCAAATGGTCAAGCCGAAGCAACCAACAAGACTTTACTGAAGATCATCAAAAAGACTGTGCAAACCACCAAAGGTAGTGATTGGCCAGACCGTTTGGTTGAAGCGTTGTGGGCGTACCGGACTTCCATAAGGACTCCTACAGGAGAAACCCCATACTCTTTGACCTACGGAATGGAAGCAGTCCTTCCCCTCGAAGTCCTTCACCCGTCACTACGCATCCAGCTAGATGAAGATATGACAGAAGACCAGAGGAGAGAAGCATTGCTACTTCAGCTAGACCTACTCGACGAGAAAAGAATGAAGGCAGCAGAACATGCACAAGTATATCGGAAAAAAATCACCAGAGCCTACGACAAACATGTCAAAGAGCGGAAATTCAAAGTTGGTGATTTCGTCTTGAAGCGCATCGCTCCATCACAGCTTCCGCATCCTAAAGGTAAGTTACGACCCAATTGGGAAGGCCCTTATGTAGTTAAAGAAGCATATTCTGGTAATGCATATAGACTAGTAAATGCAGAAGGGGAAGAGCTCCCCGATCCATGGAACGCTATGTACCTGAAAAGGTACATAGTATGACCCTCCCTTACTTCTCACGGAGTATGGCCCTCCTTGCCCCTTAGCGTAGTTGTAGAAATCCCGTAGGAAGACAGAAGAGATGCACTCTAATCAAACTTGGAACTCGAACACACACCGGCACTTAAAAATACACAAAATGGCGAGTCTACCCCACACGGATTCAGCACGGTTAAGGCCACCCAATGTGAAGGTTTATAGGTGAGATTGCCCATGTCATGAAAGCTTCTTCACCGTTTGCCAAAAAAAAAAAAAAAAGGGGAATAAAGCTTTGTGACTAGTCCGAGTACGTAGCCTTTTTAACTCGAGCCAGTAAGCCCGTAGGGGTATGTAAATACCTAGTGCCCTAAAGCCACCTGGTTTGGGAGTCACTGGCCGAATGCTCGTTACATGGGTTAATTAGAAAGCTTAAGGGATCCAGACATTACACAGTCATATGGTTAAAAAAAAAAAAAAAAAAATCTAGTTAGGGGTCTTGGAAACAATGAAGGTTTTGTGACTAGCTCGGGTTCGTAGCCTTTTTAGCTCGAGCCAGTAAGCCCGCAGGGGTATTTACATATCTAGTGCCCTAAAGCCACCTGGTTTGGGAGTCATTGGCCGAATGCTCGTTACATGAGTTAATTAGAAAGCTTAAGGGACCCGAGCATTGCACAGTCACATGTCAAAAAAAAAAAAAAAAAAAAAAAAAAAAAAAATCTTAGGCTTGCTAGACTGACATGGGCACTCATCAGGTGAACTAAGCAGAGGGTAGTTGAAAACCACAACACTAAGGTAGCACGGTGACTCACCACCCCACACACAAACATTACTCACAAATGAGCCCCGGATGCGGTCAGGTGCTCTCCGAAGTTCGGCCGAAAAGACTAAGCAGTTACAAAAGGGGCCCGCGAGGGCTCGACCTCCAAAGGACGGTTAGGGAAGACCACGTTGCCACTTAGGTGACAATCATGGATCGAGAAGCTAATCTCCTTTCACACTCTCACCCACGGCCAGAATAGGAACTAGTCTTATGCTGGGGCATTTTTTTTTGGTTTGTATATACACATGAATAAATGTCTACACGGCTTCCCAACTTGGGTCCTCATCGCATACACAGTTGCCACGAGCACTCACTAGGTTGCAAACACACTCACCTCATACATGTTTTTACTACTAATGACTTTTAGTTGGATGCAGAAAAAAAATATATCCCCTAAGGTATGAATTCAATCTTGTTATTCTCAAAGCTTGAGTGCCAAAATGGCCCCCTGACATTTTTACCGAGAAAGAAAATGCCACCTTAGCCAAACTATGCAGGGGGCCTAAAAATATTAAACTGACAAGTTTGTTTTGAGACCTTGCAGGGAAACCAACCCCGATCACATTCATAACATCCCACAAGCTGGGGCATTTATTTATTATATACGGGTAATATTTTGTGCACAATTCCTCATGACTTGAAAAGATCAAAGTTACGAAAACCAAACTGGGAAAATATGAGTTATGTCTGTTATGTTATCCAATGATGAATTTGATTATAGATGTATGCTGTACACACCCTTTATGACATCACATATGATTGTAGTATTGAAAGTGCAATTATCTTGAACCTCTGCCTTTATACTTATAGCTAACAATGTGAATGCCTGAAAACATAGAATTGTTTAGGTCACAAATGTCACGCACTCAGGCACCCCCTATTGTTTGAGAACCTCATTCTGTGTTTCTTACTAAGTTTAGATTGATGAGAGATTGTGCTTATTCTTCTTTTTTTGTTGTATGAAATCTCACTTCATTAACTGCTAGTGATTCTTCCTACGAGATCCGTGCTCAAAGCACAAATTTCGAGATATTTTAGAAAATTTCGGCAGCACTTCCCCTTGTTTTTTGGACCCCGGAAAATTTCGAGATACGTAAGGATCTATTACCTGTGAGAAGAACACTTCGTATATTCCCCCAGCACCCCACAGTGACTCCTCGTCAATCAACCACATTCCCATAGCACTTCTAAGACACCAAACACACTATCTCGACTATACATACATGGTATACATACGCACAACATACACATACATATCAGCTCCCACCATGAACCGAAGATAGGGAGTAACAGCATAAATACAGGACCAGGACATATGAATACAATATAGAACAGGGATACACAAGGAATACGTCCCTAGGAGATCAATCAGAGAACAATAGCCCTATGAAGCAGCCCCATCATGACGAGCCGATGAAGCAAATGAAGACGGACCAGGGGCACGCTGAGAAGGAGCTCGGGTCAAGTCCGAAAAAGCATAACCTCTCTCTTCCGCCCTCCGGCGATATCGATCGAGGCGCCTCCGTAAATCAGCAACCACCTCCTCATGACCTCGTGCCATACGATCCATGCGCTCAATATACTGATCATGAATAAGGGCTCTCTCCTCGCCCACGCTGAGAGGCGGAGGAACAAAGGAGACAACGGCACCACTCTACAAGACGACATTTTAAGAACACCTTATATTCAACAAACCTTACAGCAGTGAACGCAGAACTTAAAAGAGGAGGAAAGACCTTCACCTGCGTAGAGGCCTCGTAGCTCCTGAGCTTGGCACGCAACTCGCGAACCTGCATATCACCAGATTACAAATCACATCAACAACGGATCTGAGGAATCAAGTTTGAAATGTCACATGGGAAAACCTCATACCTGTGCCTCTGAACCATCTCTCTCGACAAGCGCCTTGTCACGCTCACTATGAGCCTCCGCCTAGAATATCACAAAAGCAAACAACCAGGGATCGGTCATTATACAAAAGAAGAACGTGATAAAAGTCTAAACCTCACCAACCTGCAACTGGTCCATCTCAGCTCGCAGTGTCTGGAGCTCGCCCTCCAATTTGATTCTTGTGGCTTCGGATGCTGCCAAGTCCCTGTCTCTCTGCACAACGACCAGAGGCCATAAACATCAACTCAAAATGAACAACCAAGTTAGTGACCTTATACCTCGGAGGTGTCCACTGGCGCATCAATAACAGCATCACGTCGTTTTAGCTCCTCCTGCAGGATCTCATCGGGTAAGATAAAAGAAATTGTTAGGCTCAAAAGGCTACTTCTACAATGGATGGGGAATAGTGATCTCCATGCCTCTTTAGCTGTCAATGATGCCTGTAACCTCACTGTCATAGCTTCCTGAAATAAATAGGATAATAACATGACACGGTGAGTGGATGCCTTAATGCATGACATCAAGAGTCAAGACTCCCCAAATCACTAGGCTACGACCTCAACAAACATTACCTTATCTCTCACCAGCTCTGTCAACCGAGATACCTCCTCACGAAGGGCTGCCTCAACATCGGAAGCCGCTCTCCTAGAGGTCCCCTACCACAGAGCATAACAAGTACAATTAGAAAAGAAGGATAAGACAATACGGTTAATAAATCCGGTGAGATTTACCTCGCCTAGATCATTGCCTAACGAGCGTGTCCCGCGACTTTCCGTTTCTACAGAGGAAACCATCTGAAATAGAAGAACAACATATTGGATCAGATCGAGAATAGGGGATCACATCTAGGCAGGTGAAGATTAATTGATTACCCGAAGTGACAACAACGTCTCCATCGCCTCAGCACAATTTCGGATAGAATGGGAAGACCCGCCAGAATATGACTCGGGGAATATGTACCGGTGCGTGATATCCCTCCAACGCCGTTCATAATCGCCCGTTGCTTCTTCATCTGTACCAAAGGCAGGTGCTTTCCCCCCTCCATCCCAATCATCAATCTCGGGCTGATGCGGGTGAGAATGACCAAATACTGCTTCGCCCCATCCCCTATATGAATGACTCATGTTAGGTTCGGGAGGTAGGACAACCTGATGACCACCGAACTGGCGAGCAACCCGACTCACGATGAGCCTAGAAACGATCTGGGGAGCGTGTAGCCATATATCTCTTGCAAATAAATGTGCCCCATCTCGCACTACCACTAGCTCATCTTCAGGGCCGCCTTGGTAAGGACACCAAATGATCTGAAAAATAGGAGAAAGCATAACCCCGAAGGATATCAACTGTTAGCAACTCGATGTCGCGACCCCGGACCGGGTTCGGGGAACCAAATCCGGGATCGGGACTAATTGTGATGAGGCCAATGATAATAATAATTAAAGGTATGTTTATAATCAAGCGTACACGGGTTAACAAAAGAACACTCATTACCCGTGCACGTGATTTCCCACAGGTGTCCGCGGTGAGGATATTCCAACACACATAACCATTTAGTGTAACTGCGGAAGCGTATGGTAAATCATGCATGTATTTCATTTCACAAAATATCAAGGCTGATTACATTTGAATACGAGTATCAGAATGAGCAATGTCCTAAAGCATAACCCAAGAGCACATATTCAAGTTTAATCAGAAGATCAGTTAATTACAATTCCCAAAAATAGAGGCCAACAAAGGCCAATATACAAAACAATAACCACCAGAAAACTATCCAAACAATTTCCCCAAAATGTTTCGCAACTCCACAGCCCGATGTTTACATAACATCGTCAGCACGCCACTCAACTAGCGGCTGCGGTTCTCCGACCGCCTCCTCTGGCTCCTCCTCGGGGAAACCAACAACGGGACCTGAGTACCAAAGCAAAGGGTCAGACACGACGGTCTGGCAGGTAGATAAAGTAAAAACATTTAATGCTAAAACATTTACCTTGGGAACAGTTAAACCTGTCTAAATAATATTTTCATGAGTAAATGCGTCATTAGTTAAAAACATATATGCAAGGTAGAACAAGTTAAGGTAACCAAGGAAATCAGGAAACTAGCAAGATGGCAACCACGCAAAGCTAAATCCTCTATCACCGAAGTGATAGAGCAAGCAAGTCAAGGCGTTGACCCCAGTCACCGAAGTGAGGAGGTACAACGAAATACATATACATATACACTATATACTGGACATGACAACGGTAGCGAGCCGGGCATCAGGAACCACAGTAGCAATCTGCGGTATCGGGACCCAAACTGCAGTTGGCAAGACAAGAGGGGGATCACCTAGTCAGTGGATCAAACTAACAAGGCATCCAAGCTTAGTGGTGCCGACTCATAGGTTATATGCAAGTAAATAAAACAGGTACATGTATGCATGTTCTCTTTCTTGGCTCATGGGCTCGCACTACAAAGCTCTGGCCCAATATTGCCTCAAGGTTTTTGGCTTATGAGTCATGCACTAGAAATCAGGTCAAAACATGGAAATCAAGACAGGCGTAAAATAAATCAAGTACAAGACTATATTCGGGCAAGACGTGGGTGCTCAAGGCACAGCTATCGTATCAAGTCTGTCATGTATATCAAAGCTACCAAAACGGTACGAGTATACTTTGAAAAGCCAAGACAATGTCGGGTTAAAACTAATCCAAGTGAATAGGGATCCCGTATGTCCGTATAATAAAGGAAACTTGGTACTCTTTGAATTTGGGGGACATTCCGGGTTCCTTATACACTATAGTAGCCTCAACGCTTAAATGAATCTCAATGATGTAGTTCCTCTCTCTAACGTACTACCAACAAACACTTCACCTATGCTTCGAACACAATCCCAGGTGAGTGGTGCCCATTGCTCTCAGAAAGGTTCACAAGCAATGGGGTGAAAACTCCCTTCAATCCTTCTTTTATTCACTGAATTCAGGGAATTTCGGTTACCTTGCGGTCAGGTGGCGGTTAGCCGCCAGCGAATGCGGCGGTTAACCGCTGGCTGACCGTGAGGCTGACCGTGGAATTGCAGCTCTCTGGAAATGCGACCGCTATGATCCGGTTGGCTGGCGGTTAGCCGCTGATGGGTTAGGCGGTTAGCCGCTGGCTGACCGCGGAGCTGACCGTGAGACTTCAGCTCTCGGGAAAGGTGACCGTAACTGTGCGGTTAGGTGGCGGTTAGCCGTCGATGGACATGGCGGTTAGCCGCTAGCTGACCGCGGAGCTGACCGCCAGTCACGGGAATTTCTTCCTTGGGTTCAGATTCAAGCTTTTCCTTTCCCCAAACCCATTCCTTTCATTCCCCATTTGACATCCATACACTCACCAAGAGAAGAAGACAAACAACATCACAAGGATTCACTTAGGCATTGTGCAAAAGAAGAACCAAAACTACAATTCAAGATTTAAAGACAATAGACGAAACCAAAAGCTAGAAATCATGTTTCAAGACAGTGAATGGATTCAACAACCTCTTTTTAGAACATTAAAACCACATTGAATGCAAATAAAAGCTCATCATAAATGGTACAATAAATACAAACATTTGATCATGGAAATCGCTTTTAAAATTAAACATCCACTTGCCTCAAGGTCTCTAAACAAGAAATCCAAGCTCTAATCCACACTTCCAAGCCAAGTATCAAGCTACACCAAAAACCCCCAAAAACAAACCCTAAAATGGGTCAAACCAAGGAACAAGAAGAAGAAACTCACAATAATGAAGATAGGGCTCTCCCAAGACTAGAAGAACAAGGATCTAAAATATTAGGGAAGGAGCTTACTTGTAAGTTCTTCAAATGGACAAGGTGAGCTCAAAGGGGGTCTTGAGTTGAGTAGATCCTTCCACAAATGGTATCAATGCATGGCTCTAGCAATGGGGAAGAAGAGGGTGAAGTTCATCTCTTGATTGGTGTGAGATTTGGTAGGGTTTTGGTGGTGAGGAAGCAAGAAGAAGAAGAAAGAGAGAAAGAAACCCTAGGCTGTTCTCATAAGCTTGTGCTGGAAAAGGAAATGGAAGAAGGAGTTCTCTATATAAAGCAATGGGTGTGGGCTCCACTACTAGGAAAGCTCTTTGGGCTGAAATCGCTAATTTCGGGATCTCGAATGAAATCGACGAAGAAGAGAAAAGTGATCACCGAAATATCTAGTTTCGGAAAAGTGCATGTTTCGCGGGTTTCGAGGATATCGAGTGTTGGGCACAGATTTCGTGTAAAAAGACTGTTTTACCCTCGCAGCAAGAAGATCGGGTTTCGGGGTTCCAGACGGGTTCGGGATCCACATGAAAGTTGTGGGGATTAACAAGACGAGTAAAACGGGATCAAGACAAGAATTAGGGGAAAACAAGCAACCTCCAAAAGCTAGCAAGACTAATAAAAAGGAAACCCCCAAAGGGTCCCACTAAGCGAAAAGGCACTAAAATAATTTCCCAAAGCTATCAAGAACTATACTAATCCAAGCTTAGTCAAAAATCACTCATCGAGCTTAGCACTAACACGCAACATAATTAGTACTAATCGAGTCACTCGGGTCGGGATCTTACATCCTCCACCCCTTAGGGCATTTGGTCCTCCAAATGAAATACAAAACTCACCTCGGGTAGGAGATGCGGATACTTCTTCTGCACTTGATCTCGCAATTCCCACGTTGCCTCTTCCGGCCCATGATTCTCCCAAAGTACTTTCACCCACTGAATAGTCCGTGACCTCAACTCTTGCTCCTTCGTGTCTATGATCCGAATGGGCTTCTCAACATAAGTGGCATCTTCCCTGATCTCTAACGGTTCATGCCGGAGTACATGTGAGGGATCGGAAACGTACTTCTTCAACATCGACACATGGAAGACATTGTGTACCCCGGATAGCTCAGGTGGTAAGGCTAACCTATAAGCCACATCACCGATCTTGCTCATTATATCATACGGTCCAATGTATCTCCGTGATAACTTGCCTTTCTGCCCAAACCTCAATGTTCCTCTGGTCGGTGACACCTTCAAGAAAACCTTATCTCCTTCCTTGAATTGTAGATTCCTGCGGTTAGAGTCTGCATAGCTCTTTTGTCTACTCCGGGCTACTTTCAAACATTCTTGGATCTGTCTCACTTTGTCAGTAGTCTCACTCACTATGGACGGTCCATGGAAACTGCGAGTGCCAACTTCTTCCCAACAAACAGGTGTCCTACACCTTCTGCCGTACAAGGCCTCAAAAGGCGCCATCCCAATGCTCGAGTGGTAGCTGTTGTTGTAAGCAAACTCACACAACGGTAGGGTTTCATCCCACTGAGTCTTGAAGTCCAATACACAAGCACGGAGCATGTCCTCGAGTGTCTGAATCGTCCTCTCTGACTGACCGTCTGTCTGAGGGTGATAAGCTGTACTAAACTGCAACTTCGTACCCATAGACTCATGTAGGGTCTTCCAAAATCTCGAGACGAATCTGCTATCTCTGTCCGAAGTGATGGAAACTGGCTGTCCATGTCTACTGACGATCTCATTAACGAACAACCCTGCCAGGGGTAACATGTGCATCTTCTTTCCTGTCCTCATGGGAATAAAATGGGCTGACTTGGTGAGTCTGTCCACAATCACCCATATCGCATCATTGCCTCTGCTAGTCTTTGGTAGTCCCGAAATAAAGTCCATGGTAATATGCTCCCACTTCCACTCCGGGATCTCTAATGGCTGCAACAAACCTGGAGGCTTCTGATGTTCTGCTTTTATCAACTGACACGTCATGCAACGAGATACAAACGCTGCAATCTCCCTCTTCATGTTGTTCCACCAAAATCTGCCCTTCAAATTCTGATACATCTTTGTGCTGCCTGGGTGCATGGAATACTTTGCACTGTGAGCTTCTGCCATGATGTCATTCCTCAAATCTTCGATGTTAGGCACACACAAACGATCACGGTAGTAAAGAACTCCCTCAACAAAACGAAAATCAGGACGTTCTGCTATGTGATCTACAATCTTGGCTAACTCTGGATCTTGCAGCTGACTGTCCTTAATCTTCCGGATGAATGAAGGCTCTGACACTGACATGTTGGCAATTATAGCACCCTTCCTTAGTGGCTGGAGGTCTATCTTCAACTCCTCAAACTGATCAAAAATACAAGTACCACTCAAATTTGCTATGCCCACTGACTTCCTACTCAAAGCATCGGCAACAACATTCGCTTTACCCGGGTGATACTTGATTGGAAAATCATAGTCTTTGATATACTCCATCCATCTCCTCTGCCTCATGTTCAACTCCTTCTGAGAAAATAGGTACTGTAGGCTACGGTGATCCGAATGAACCTCAAATTTCTCTCCATAGAGGTAATGTCTCCACATCTTCAATGCAAAGACGACCGCTGCCAACTCAAGGTCATGGGTCGCATAATTCTTCTCGTGATCTTTCAACTGCCGGGACCCATATGCTACAACTTTTCCTTCTTGCATCAACACACAACCGAGTCCAATGTTCGAAGCATCAGTAAAGATAGTAAAACCGCCGCTTCCGGATGGCAAAGTAAGGACCGGTGCGGTAGTTAATCTCTTCTTCAGCTCTTGGAAACTAGCTTCACACTGATCTGTCCACACATAGGGTGCATTCTTCCTTGTTAACTTCGTCAACGGTGCTGCAATCGACGAAAACCCTTGCACAAACCTCCTATAATATCCTGCCAACCCAAGAAAACTCCTAATTTCTGACACATTCTTCGGTCTTTCCCACTTCACTACTGCCTCAATCTTAGACGGGTCTACAGACAAACCTTCCTTGGAGATTATGTGTCCCAAAAATGTGACTTGCTCTAGCCAGAATTCACACTTGTTGAGCTTCGCATACAACTGATTCTCCCTCAAAAGCTTAATGCAATCCTCAGATGCTCTTCATGCTCTTCTCTGGTCTTGGAGTACACCAGAATATCATCTATGAACACCACTACAAACTGATCTAAGTACTGCGCAAAGATCTTGTTCATCAAAGCCATGAACACTGCCGGTGCATTAGTCAACCCAAATGGCATCACTAGGAACTCATAGTGGCCATATCTTGTCCGGAAAGCTGTCTTCAACACATCTGATTCTCTAACTCTCAGCTGATGGTAACCGGATCTCAAATCAATCTTCGAAAAGTATGAAGCACCTTGTAACTGATCAAACAGTTCATCTATCCTTGGCAATGGATATTTGTTCTTGATGGTCACTTGGTTCAATCTCCGGTAATCGATACACATTCTCATTGAACCGTCCTTCTTCTTAACAAACAAAACCGGAGCTCCCCACGGTGAAATACTAGGTCTCACAAAACCTTTGTCCAACAACTCTTGTAACTGTATCTTCAACTCTCCCAATTCTGCCGGAGCCATTCTATATGGTGCAATAGATATCGGAGCGGTCCCCGGTAACAACTCAATGGTGAAATCAATCTCTCTCATGGGTGGTAATCCCGGAATCTCCTCCGGAAATACATCCGGGAACTCCCAAACAATAGGGATCTCCTCCACCCCTTGGGACCGTTTATCCTCCGTGATAAACGCCAAATAGGCTTCACATCCACTTCTCAATAGTCTATCAGCCTTCAACGCTGAGACAAACCCTGCACGAGGATTTCTCCTCTCTCCCTGGAATAACACCCCTGCTGGTGTCTCATCCAACTTGAATGTGAGGGTTTTATGGAAACAATCCATTGTGGCATGGTACCCTGCCAGCCAATCCATCCCTAGGATGACATCAAAATCCTTCATCTCCAACAGAATAAGATCTGCGGGTAACACAACTTCTCCTATCCGGACTGTACAACTAGGGTAATAACTAGTACACACAACTTGTTTTCCTACTGGTGTAGCTACAGTCAAGATGTATTCAAGATCTCTACCATGCACATCAATCAGTCTAGAAAATGCATGGGATATGAATGAATGCGTAGATCCAGGGTCAAATAATATTCTAGCTTCTATCCCACTGACAAGAAGTGTACCTTCCACAACATTGCATGCTGCCTCTGCATCAGCTCTGTTGATTGCATAAACTTGTCCTCGCTGCTGTGGCCTGATAGGTGCCTGTTGTGGCCTGCCTTGAGGGGCATTTCTGTTCTGTTGCGGGGGACGCTGATTCTGTTGTTGTCCCTGTTGACGGGCCTGTGGCTGTTGTTGCTGCGGTCTATACTGTTGCGGTGGTGCCTGCTGCTGAAGTGGCCTTGCCTGGTTCTGCACCACTAGTGCATTCTGTGGCGGTGCCTGACGCGGTGCTCCTTGCTGCTGATTCTGCCTGTTCTGCCTCGGACAATCCCTCATTTGATGGGTCATGGAACCACATCTGTAGCATGCTCCTGAGACCGTACGGCACTGGGCACTGTCGTGGTTCTTGCCACAATGAATGCAAACTAGTTGTACATTCTGATCTTGTCTCTGCCTTTTGTTCTGCTGGTTTCTCTGATGGTTGTACTGCTGTTGAGGCTGTCCTTGTCCCTTGCCTTGAACCTTAAGAATCTTGTGGTGGAAGTTCTCAAACTTGTAAGCTCTCTTGACCGCTTCCTCGAAGGTAAGAGGTGGTACTACACCGGTGGCATCCCTCTCAATGATAGGATGAAGTCCTTCTAGGAACTTGGCAATCTTCTTTTCCACCGTGTCTACCAATTCCGGAGCGTATCTGGACAACCTCTCGAATTTGGTGAGGTACTCTAAGACGGTCATACTCCCTTGGACAAGCTGCTGGAACTCTACTGCCTTCTGTCTCTTGACATGGGCAGGCACATATTTGTCTCTGAATTGCCTCTTGAAGTTTGCCCAAGCTACTGCATTTGCCATAGTCCTGTATTCTTCCCTCACCGTCTTCCACCAATTGTCTGCCAAGCTGGTGAAGAGTGATGCTGCAAGCTGTACTTTCTCACCCCCATTACATCTGAAAACCTCAAATATATTCTCCATATGCTCTAGCCAGTCATCTGCAGTCAAGGGGTCCTCCGTCCCCACAAACTCTTTCGGACCTCTCTTCCTGAACTTCTCAAACAGTACATTGGGGTCATGCTCCCTTTGATTAATGACGATAGCAGGTTGAGGTTGAACTGGTTCGGGTCTTCTCTGTAGTACCTCCAACAACTGTCTCTGCATTTCTGCCAACTCCCTAGCATGGTCCTCATCTTTCTTGAGCATCTGTTCTTGCAATCTGGTTTGGTTCTCATTAGCCTGACGCTGCTGGTCAAGCATGGCTTGCATCATCTGCTGAAACTGATTTGGAATTGTGTTTTCAGTTCTATCTTCTCCCACTGGTCCTGTACCCTCTACTGGCCCAGTATAATCACTGTTGCTCGTTGTGGGGTTACCGTTCACTGGGCGCTTACGAGGTGGCATGATGCTGCAAAACAAGTTGCTAGCACAAAATAATCAAGAGTAGGGTCACACATTGCTCACGCGATTCTAGCTAACGAAAGATCTAATGAATCCTCGCCACGTCCTTAGGATTTCTAGTTTCTTTTAATTGCTTGAAACACGTCTCGCTCTGATACCAGTTCTGTCGCGACCCCGGACCGGGTTCGGGGAACCAAATCCGGGATCGGGACTAATTGTGATGAGGCCAATGATAATAATAATTAAAGGTATGTTTATAATCAAGCGTACACGGGTTAACAAAAGAACACTCATTACCCGTGCACGTGATTTCCCACAGGTGTCCGCGGTGAGGATATTCCAACACACATAACCATTTAGTGTAACTGCGGAAGCGTATGGTAAATCATGCATGTATTTCATTTCACAAAATATCAAGGCTGATTACATTTGAATACGAGTATCAGAATGAGCAATGTCCTAAAGCATAACCCAAGAGCACATATTCAAGTTTAATCAGAAGATCAGTTAATTACAATTCCCAAAAATAGAGGCCAACAAAGGCCAATATACAAAACAATAACCACCAGAAAACTATCCAAACAATTTCCCCAAAATGTTTCGCAACTCCACAGCCCGATGTTTACATAACATCGTCAGCACGCCACTCAACTAGCGGCTGCGGTTCTCCGACCGCCTCCTCTGGCTCCTCCTCGGGGAAACCAACAACGGGACCTGAGTACCAAAGCAAAGGGTCAGACACGACGGTCTGGCAGGTAGATAAAGTAAAAACATTTAATGCTAAAACATTTACCTTGGGAACAGTTAAACCTGTCTAAATAATATTTTCATGAGTAAATACGTCATTAGTTAAAAACATATATGCAAGGTAGAACAAGTTAAGGTAACCAAGGAAATCAGGAAACTAGCAAGATGGCAACCACGCAAAGCTAAATCCTCTATCACCGAAGTGATAGAGCAAGCAAGTCAAGGCGTTGACCCCAGTCACCGAAGTGAGGAGGTACAACGAAATACATATATATATACACTATATACTGGACATGACCACGGTAGCGAGCCGGGCATCAGGAACCACAGTAGCAATCTGCGGTATCGGGACCCAAACTGCAGTTGGCAAGACAAGAGGGGGATCACCTAGTCAGTGGATCAAACTAACAAGGCATCCAAGCTTAGTGGTGCCGACTCATAGGTTATATGCAAGTAAATAAAACAGGTACATGTATGCATGTTCTCTTTCTTGGCTCATGGGCTCGCACTACAAAGCTCTGGCCCAATATTGCCTCAAGGTTTTTGGCTTATGAGTCATGCACTAGAAATCAGGTCAAAACATGGAAATCAAGACAGGTGTAAAATAAATCAAGTACAAGACTATATTCGGGCAAGACGTGGGTGCTCAAGGCACAGCTATCGTATCAAGTCTGTCATGTATATCAAAGCTACCAAAACGGTACGAGTATACTTTGAAAAGCCAAGACAATGTCGGGTTAAAACTAATCCAAGTGAATAGGGATCCCGTATGTCCGTATAATAAAGGAAACTTGGTACTCTTTGAATTTGGGGGACATTCCGGGTTCCTTATACACTATAGTAGCCTCAACGCTTAAATGAATCTCAATGATGTAGTTCCTCTCTCTAACGTACTACCAACAAACACTTCACCTATGCTTCGAACACAATCCCAGGTGAGTGGTGCCCATTGCTCTCAGAAAGGTTCACAAGCAATGGGGTGAAAACTCCCTTCAATCCTTCTTTTATTCACTGAATTCAGGGAATTTCGGTTACCTTGCGGTCAGGTGGCGGTTAGCCGCCAGCGAATGCGGCGGTTAACCGCTGGCTGACCGTGAGGCTGACCGTGGAATTGCAGCTCTCTGGAAATACGACCGCTATGATCCGGTTGGCTGGCGGTTAGCCGCTGATGGGTTAGGCGGTTAGCCGCTGGCTGACCGCGGAGCTGACCGTGAGACTTCAGCTCTCGGGAAAAGTGACCGTAACTGTGCGGTTAGGTGGCGGTTAGCCGTCGATGGACATGGCGGTTAGCCGCTAGCTGACCGCGGAGCTGACCGCCAGTCACGGGAATTTCTTCCTTGGGTTCAGATTCAAGCTTTTCCTTTCCCCAAACCCATTCCTTTCATTCCCCATTTGACATCCATACACTCACCAAGAGAAGAAGACAAACAACATCACAAGGATTCACTTAGGCATTGTGCAAAAGAAGAACCAAAACTACAATTCAAGATTTAAAGACAATAGACGAAACCAAAAGCTAGAAATCATGTTTCAAGACAGTGAATGGATTCAACAACCTCTTTTTAGAACATTAAAACCACATTGAATGCAAATAAAAGCTCATCATAAATGGTACAATAAATACAAACATTTGATCATGGAAATCGCTTTTAAAATTAAACATCCACTTGCCTCAAGGTCTCTAAACAAGAAATCCAAGCTCTAATCCACACTTCCAAGCCAAGTATCAAGCTACACCAAAAACCCCCAAAAACAAACCCTAAAATGGGTCAAACCAAGGAACAAGAAGAAGAAACTCACAATAATGAAGATAGGGCTCTCCCAAGACTAGAAGAACAAGGATCTAAAATATTAGGGAAGGAGCTTACTTGTAAGTTCTTCAAATGGACAAGGTGAGCTCAAAGGGGGTCTTGAGTTGAGTAGATCCTTCCACAAATGGTATCAATGCATGGCTCTAGCAATGGGGAAGAAGAGGGTGAAGTTCATCTCTTGATTGGTGTGAGATTTGGTAGGGTTTTGGTGGTGAGGAAGCAAGAAGAAGAAGAAAGAGAGAAAGAAACCCTAGGCTGTTCTCATAAGCTTGTGCTGGAAAAGGAAATGGAAGAAGGAGTTCTCTATATAAAGCAATGGGTGTGGGCTCCACTACTAGGAAAGCTCTTTGGGCTGAAATCGCTAATTTCGGGATCTCGAATGAAATCGACGAAGAAGAGAAAAGTGATCACCGAAATATCTAGTTTCGGAAAAGTGCATGTTTCGCGGGTTTCGAGGATATCGAGTGTTGGGCACAGATTTCGTGTAAAAAGACTGTTTTACCCTCGCAGCAAGAAGATCGGGTTTCGGGGTTCCAGACGGGTTCGGGATCCACATGAAAGTTGTGGGGATTAACAAGACGAGTAAAACGGGATCAAGACAAGAATTAGGGGAAAACAAGCAACCTCCAAAAGCTAGCAAGACTAATAAAAAGGAAACCCCCAAAGGGTCCCACTAAGCGAAAAGGCACTAAAATAATTTCCCAAAGCTATCAAGAACTATACTAATCCAAGCTTAGTCAAAAATCACTCATCGAGCTTAGCACTAACACGCAACATAATTAGTACTAATCGAGTCACTCGGGTCGAGATCTTACACTCGAAGTAGGAGAGTGACCGATTCCGGCTTAATTCCAAAGCGAGTTAATAACTTAAAAGGAAAAGGAGGAAAGAACGACTCACTTCTCGGTCCATTAACTCATTCAAGATAAAGCGATAGCCCTGCTCATCAGGCCTCATCCTCAAATCCTTGGTTCTTTTTGCTAGCTCTGTAGGGAGGACGTCCGCGAAGCCCCGTACAGTAGCATTCGGATACCACTGCGCCGCCCGGGGAGCAAGGCTCAACCGCACTGGCAAACGCTCGGGGCAACACTGCAGGACATGCTCCCACATCCACACCTATCTCGAAACGATTGAATCACTAGTGAGGCGAAATGTTCAAAGCAGAAGATTGACAAATATGGGAAGTTGACTCACCTGAAGGATCGGAACAAAACCCCGGAGACTCCTGTGGCCCCTCTGCACCCGACATCTATCATCCAGGCTATGGAAGAGAAAGGCGAGGGCTGCCGCACCCCAGGCATAATCACCTACTCGGCTCAAATCGTCCACAAACCTGAGCAAGGTTCCAGACGCTCTGTTGCCCGTCGCATTGGCAAATAAACATTTCCCGAAGAAATAAAGAAGGAATGCGCGTAGACTCTCGTCCTCGCCTTGCCTAGCCGACGATAGCCGAGGACGTCTCAATGCGACATCAGGTCGGGTCCCCTGTTTCCCTGCCAAAGTGACAAAGATGTTCAATCAATAATATTCATCAATTTACGGAAAGTAATGCCGGAATCATGGCTTGCTACTCACCAGTCACATAGAAGGTCTCGCAAGGAATCCCCACCCTCTTTCGACGATAGTACCCATCAACGGGTACCTCTCTACACTCGTGCTCTGCAAATGAGAAGGGATTATAAATGTTGGCCACCCAAACAACGAGGGTAAGAATAAACTTGAGAATTTACCAGTGGGGGAGACGACGTCATCACCACCCCTCTCATCCTCACTACCCCTCTCGTCCATTGGATCATCACTATCATCGGACGCAAATAACTCATCCAGGGGTGCTATATACTCCTCATCATTGGAGCCGCTAGCCGCATCCTCACCTCCATCCATCCCGGCATCCGGACAAATAACATCGACCGTGCCTGTCCTCGTCCGCTCGCCGGTAGTCGAGGCAGGCCCGTTGTCCCCACCCCTGACTGATGAACCTCCAACAGCTGCCATCTGCACCTCGTGACCTGCTAAAAACTCCGCCTGATCACGAGACCAACCTGGAATGCATAAGAGA
Organism: Umbellularia californica; assembly: GCA_028538565.1. Classification (NCBI taxonomy): domain Eukaryota; kingdom Viridiplantae; phylum Streptophyta; class Magnoliopsida; order Laurales; family Lauraceae; genus Umbellularia; species Umbellularia californica. The sequence goes on along the minus strand of JAPQWN010000005.1, from coordinate 31,125,649 downwards.
CGATAGTGAGTAAGAGAACAAACGAATCGAAATTACAAGGACAAGGCTAGAATGCTCACGATCTAGGCTCCTCGCCCTCGCCGGACCATAGGCTTCCCATAGCCACTCAATATCAATCTGGCTGGAGCCAAGATAAGGCCGGGCACCAAACAATCGCTGGAGCAAGGGCCGAACGAGCTCAGGATTAGCATCTGTCGCACCAGTCGAGGCCGGCAGACTGCTCACCCTCAAACCCCAGCATCTCGCTATATCCTCAAGGGTGATGGTCATCTCGCCAGTCGGGAAATGAAAAGAATGAGTCTCATCCCTCCATCTCTCCGAGAGTGCACTAATAAGAGCGCGATCAGGGCGGAAAGCGACGATTGACATAAAATCCCCGAAACCCATGGCCCGGACACGATCTTTCAGAGTGTCAGGCAGCACCGTCCACCACTCTTTCACCTTTAGCCATCCCACCCGCATTCGAGCGAGGGGGACATGCTAAAGTTGAGGGAAGCATCACAATTATTAGCCCAATAATTGAAGATGAATGATGACTAGAGGCAATACAAGAAAAGAAGATACAGCTACCTTGCCCGCCTTTATCTTGTCAGCAAGGTGGGGGTCCTTCGTGGCTCGTGGTTTCTTACGCCTTTTTCCGGGGCGGGCCGCTGTCGGATCCATATCCGTCCCCTTGGCAAGCCCAACGCCAGGATCCTCCATGGGTCTATCTAAGGGAACACTCCTCGGGTCTCCCGATGGACCCTCTGCCGACTCACCCGTCATCAGGGCCCTCTTGCAAGCCAACCTCGTCTTCATCCTGCACATTTGGAGAGAAAAGAAAGCACATATGAGAAATGGCAAGTAAGAAACGCACAAGTGACGAGGTAAAATTTGAAAGGCCTCACATTGCATACTATGCAAAGCAACCAAGCTGAACCCAAGAGAGACATTAAAATAAGGAAGCATTGATCAAACGATCCCAAGGTAAACCAATCCAAGAACAAAAGTGAAACTGATAGCCAAGACTAAAAATAATAATAAAAATAAAAATATAACATGACAAGTGAAGCAAATCCCCACTCAAACTAAGACACCACCACCATGACCCTTGTCCCATCATGATCAGAACCACCACTCTATTCATAATCATCGTATCACCCCTACACACGCATCAATCACTAAAATCACCTCACTTCGTCCTGATTAACCGAAACAACCAATGGGTTCGGCCCCACCAACGAATCTTTTCGGACCTCACCGAATCGCATAAAACCCCCAAACCTTGCTCACAGTACCCAAAATCATTGCCCAGGTTGGTTACTAAACGACCACCTGTGTGGGGGGGCTAAGAATCAGGACTTTCCTTCCACAGCTATGATGAGCTCCATCTACCATTCAAATTCAAAACTCCACTGAACTCCACATTTACTACTTCTACAGAACACCCATGGCCATGACCAAGTCCAAAACTCCATTCTGCAGCTAATTAAAAAAAAAAAAAAAAAAGGGGAGGAGAAGACAGTCAAGAAGATGAGACCCACGTACCTGGGCCATACAAGGGCAAACTCCCCTTTCTTTTTTTTTTTTTCTCTTTTCCCTGTTCCTCCTCAGCCCACTCGATCTTCACCTGAAATCGCAGTAGCATTCAAAAAAGAAAAAGAGACTAGAAAAGGAAATAGAAAGGATAGAATGGAGAAAGAGGAAGATAGAAACAAGAAGATGGGACCCACCTACCTGGGCCACTCAAGGGCGAGCTCCCCCTTCTTTTCCCTTTTCCCTGTTCCTCCTCAGCCTACTCGGCCTTCACCTGCAAATGGCAGCAGCAACACATTAAAAAAAAAAAAAAAAAAAAGGAGAGAGAAAAGAGAAAAGAAACAAAGTAAAAGAAAAAAAAAAAACATACCTGGGCCCCCTTCTTCTTCTCCCTTCTCTCCCTTCGTTCTCTCTTCCTCTCCTCACTCAACCTGCCCCTTCACTCACGGTTTTCACCTGCATACAGCAGCAGCAGACGTTTCAAGAATGAAAAAAAAAAAAAAAAGAAGAAAGAAGAAGAAGAAGATGAAGTCCACATACCTGGCCAGGGACGAGCTTCCCCTTTCTCTCCACGCCTCTGCTGCTTCTCTTTTTTTTTATTCACCTGCAACAATGGCAGCCACAGCAGAGTTCAAAACAAAAAAATAGAAAAAGAAGAAAGAAGAGAGAATAGAAGAAAGGAAAAGAAAGAACTACATACCTCGAACTCCTTTTCCTCCTCCCCTCAATCTCCTTGCTGCATCCAAGATCTCCACCTGCAACAATGGCAGGAAGTAAGAAAAAAAAAAAAAAAAGAGAAAAGAGAAGAAGAGAAGAAGGAAAATAAAAAATGGAAAGAGATGTCGAGACCCACTTACCTGAACGCCGGCGAACCTGCGCGTTGCTGCTGCCTCCCCCTATTTCACCAACTCGTCCCTGCCTCACCTGGCACAGCAAAAGCAAGAAAGAAAGGAACGAAAGAAAGGAAGAGGGGGAAAGATGAACAAAAGAAAAGAAAAGAGGGGGGAAAGTCCCCAACACGTGTAGGCAGTGCCCAAGGCTGGGCGCTGAATGGCCCAGCCTCCTTATCAGATGGGGGGGCCTCTCTAAGGGCGACCCACCTCAAAATGGCCCATTCCTTCGCCCAATAATAATAATAAAAAAAAAATGAACTGAAATCTAAAAAAAAAAAAAAAAAAAAAAAAAAAAAACTGAAAAGAAAACTTAAAAAAAAAAAAAAAAAAAAAAGAAAGAGGGATTAGAGATCAAACCTAACATTAAATTAAGCCTCAAGAGGGATGAAAATTAAAACGTGATTCACCCACTGATTAAGTTCAAGTCAATCTTTATTAATAATAACTACAATACAACCTTGGCAAAATCTGACTTAGCTTGAGTACCAACCTCAACTCTAGAGAAGTTCAGGATTATCGGCGGAACATCAATGGCCCATCTCTACCTATGAAGAACAACGGTGCAAACAACATGCAAAGGTCGGTTGATTCAAAATACATTATGGATTCACCATAGGTATCATATATTAATAGTTCATGCATCCAAATCCCTGCATTCATCCACATATTCCACATCATCATACATCAACTAAAATACACACACGCATAAAACAAAAATAAATAAATAAATAAATAAAATAATAAATAAATAAATAAATAAATCTAAATCAACTTTTATTGAACTCCGATAAGAGTCATTAAATAATAACTATAGCAATGAACTACATCAAGTGAATCCTAAACATTGACTAAAATAGAGGTCACGACCCGCACTCCTAATACCCTAGATGGGTCTATCACTAACTGAGATGGTCCTAATGACCTGACCTCTCATAAAAAAAAAAAAAAAAAAAAACTAGACTAGGGTGATGATTTCCGTCTTCTATAGGGGGTGAACCATGCCGTTAAAAATAGGAAAGCGAGCCAACCGCGCCTCCATTCCTAAGATGTGGGTCTCAAGCCGCCCCTTCACTTCCTCGAAAGCATTCAAAGGTCCCGAAGAGCATCACCAATCTCCCGAAGCAACCTAAAATCGTCCAGATGAGCGGTGTACACTGGATGGATAAGCGCTGAAAGAGTGGTGTTTTGCATTTCGAAATACTTTCTATAGCGCCTCGGGACAGCAGATTCGGCTTCATGTGGGCAGGACATTGTCATGAGCTCTAACTGATCCATCCGCCTATGTATTGCGTTAAATTCCTCGATAGGAGCTCTTTCACTGGTAGTCTTCATACCCTCCCAGACTTCAAGCATCGCCTGAAGATCCATCATGCTCCACAAAAGGGACTGGAGTACGTCATTAATGAAAGCTGGCAAGTCTCCCAGAAGTCCATCGTAGCCACACAACCTGTTAAGGGCGGTCCTCCCTACAACGCACAAAGCTCCGTACAATCCGCATATCTTCTTGTATTTCATCACCAGCAAATCGTACTTCCCACGCTTGGCTTCGACGAGTTGTTGATCCATCACCTCCTCAAACTGGAACACGCAATCGTAGGTGACAGGCATGGATGACCCGTGCTGGAGATAGAACTCAATTCGCTCCTCGGAGTCATAGTAACCTATCTTTCCATCCCCCGAGGACCAATACTCGTCCCCTAGTGAATAGGGCTTGCAGGCAGGAGTACCTCCAGCACCATCAATCACGAACGAGAACATTGGAGCGCCAGCCATTGGAATAGAATGAGACCTATAAACACATACACAAGGCATTAAAGACCTTTCGTTGAATCGAAAATAACCCAAAGAGGCTTAGATTGAAGGAATCACTAAAAAAAAAAAAAAAAAAAAAAAAAACCCACTTGGGCGCACCAAGGGTGGCGCCCAGGTCTGTCCCAAGGAACTTCTCCCGAAGGGTCGGGGTTCAGTAATGGAAATTATATCAAGCCTTTCCAAATCCGTGCCAAATACTTTTAGAAGTATTGTGGGATTATTCTAACCCGTTTTAAGAGCCAAGAGTCCAAATTACATACAACATCTAAACACAAATAAGAAAAAAAAAGAAAGGGGGTGACACAATGATAACAAAGGAAACATCATAAGATCAAAGTAAGAATAATGAAAGAGTGATGAGCTAAAACACAGGATGAGGACTAAACAAGTATAAAAAAAAAAAAAAAAAAAAAAAAAAAAAAAAAAAAAACAGCACACACACTTGGGGCACCTAGGGTGGCGCCCAAGTCCACTTCAGGGACTTCATCGCGAATGGGCCCGATTCAACCTAGGATTATCCATCACAACCCCTGAAATCCGTGGGGTAAATCACCAATGGTACTGTTCGGTCACTTTCAGACCATTAGAAAAAACAAAAAAAAAAAAAAAAAAAACATGCCTCCTTGTCAAAGTAACTCTAAATTAAACACTCATGCAAAGCAACATCTTTGTTTCTTTTGAAAATAAAAAGAGAGAGAAGAAGGGAAGGAAAATTAAAGATGATACAACCCAAACAAATATATATATATATATATATATAAACAAATCTGAATTTTAAGTTTGCATCATGCCAAAAGAGAGAACAAAATAAACTAGAACATATGTTGCATGAACTAGAACCAACAAAGATGAAAGAGTGCTTACTTGGGAGCAAGAGAGAGATCAAAGACCCTTGAATTCGGAATTTGGAAGAGTAGGAAGTGTGATAAAACCCAAAGGTAGCCATTCCTTATATAGATTAGTGTCTTAATTTGAAAAGAAGACGGACTGGCACTTGGGCGCACTCCTAGTGGCGCCCAAGTCCTTCTACCTTCCAAACTTTGTAAGAGTGCCACTTGGGCGCACTCCTAGTGGCGCCCAAGTCCCTTCACTTCCCAATTTCACTACACGATCAATACCTCGCGTAACCGCATCATAGAATCCTAAACCAAGTAGGAGAGACCACTTGGGCGCACATAGAGGTGCGCCCAAGTACCCTGAAACACATGGGCGCCCCTCCATGTGCGCCCAACTATTTTTTTTTAACCCGGGAAGCCGCGCGATGCACAAGTCTAGACCATAATGACTCTATGATGATTGATGACTAAAACAAACAAAAAACAACAGCAAACAATGATTAAAAGAGTGTAATAAAAGGAACTAAGCGGCGAAAATCCGCGCACCGGACATCACCCCTTCGCAGGGAAAATCATCATACACTTTAGTCCCATCACGCATACATTATGCATTGCATCCCATGTCATCTCCATCAATGAAACTAGAAGTGTTACCTTTACAAGTTATGAAACTGAGCACTAACAAAAAATGCAGAATCTTTTAGTGTTTGTTCAATGCAGGTTTCCAAAGCAAAAATGAGAGCACCAAAGGTGATTTAAGCAGACTATTAGAGATGAATGGCATGAACTTTCAGCAAATGAACACTGAAAGAAAGCAGTAATGACCTCTATCAACGGATTTACAAAAAAAAAAACTCTTGAGGTAAGTATCCCTAACCATGATTTTCATGATTTTACCTCACGTCTGGAAAATTGAGTCGCCGTAGGCCTCCCTTAAGCGCTTATGATCGGTATGGCGACCATAATACTGTGTTATCACGAATTGTGGTGTTTGTTGACTCAAGTCTTGACGTTGGAGGATAGAATCCGTGTAACTTGAAACTCTCCATGATAAGCATGAAATGATGATTGAATCTATCCCGGGTTCTCATCTAAGCTGGGTAACCAAGATCCCTAGAGAGTGACAGTTATTCCGGTGAACATCTTCCATTGATTTAGCTTTTTCTATGCATACCTGAGTTTCGAAAATAAAATCTCTTTGTAAAAAACAAAAAAAAAAAAAAATGCATCTCATTCTCACATACACTTCACACCATTGCTTGAACTATGTTTATGATTGCTTTCAAGATCCCCATTATTACTAATCAATTTTAACTATGCCTTGAGTATTCAACTGTGAATGAAAGTTAAAAGACATTATGTATGACAAAATTGAATTGAACTCCATTACAAGAACAAATGAAACTCTAATAGTGACTTAGCCAATCGAAAGACCAACTTCTGATTCAGACCACTGGGGCACAGTTCCCACCATCACTTTAAATTAAGCAACTGGGGCACAGTTCCCAACCCGTCACGTGGCAATACCACGGGCACCGAGGCACAGATCTCGGATTTCCAATCAAATCAGTAGGCACGTAACTTCTTGTTTTTTCCTTTCTCCCCTGAATCAGAATTGATCCTAGAAAAAGTGAACCTCACCCTTAGAAAGAGTTTGCAATTGCATACATCCGTAGGTAGCCACTCCCACGAGCTCAAAGGCTCCCGTGAGTCATGAGTGTTGTGTCTACTTTCTTTGGAGTACAACTCTCCATGTGTTGTTCTCCAAAGAGGGGCATACTGTAGACACCTCACTTGGCCCCCTATGATAGACTTAAACACCTGTCATATATAACGGTGCCCCCATTTCACCCATAATTGAATGGTTAATGGCATAATTAATATTAATTAATGACGATGAAGATGCTTGTTGAAAATTTTATGCTTAGTTCGACGACCTTTAGAAATTCGTGAGAGAAAAGGCCGAATCGCGTTGAGATTTCGAATCCAACCCACCACTCATACAAAGGATAGGCTGCAGCACTATCCAAGTCCCTTCCAGACTACATAGAACGCACTTAAGTTGATCCCAAAGATATTACACTTAGTTTACCTAAGTACGATGCAATTAGTATGATTTAAACAGTTAGAATCTTTGATCCAGATATCCCTACAATTTCCTGAACTCTAATCACTATGACATATGGACCAAAAGATTCTACGTTCCGAGAGCTTTCCGTTGATATATAGAACGTCCAAATCCGATGAACGAATCAAAAGATATGGTCGTCGGAAGATTACCCCGCGAACCCCCCATCAGGCACATACCTGGGCGCCCATGTAGGTGCGCCCATGTCCCAGACTTGTACTTGGGCGCCCACACAGGTGCGCCCAGGTCCCTAGTTGCCTTAAGGAAGTACTTAGGTGCACATTTAATCGCATCCCACTTTACCTTTCATAGTTTTGACCCAATCTCAATCTAAGAAATGAACCGGAACCAAACCTCGAGCCCGTTTGACCAAGACATGACATGGGCGCACCTGTGGGTGCGCCCAAGTCCTGGAACCTACTTGGGCGCCACCCCATGTGCGCCCAAGTCCCAAGATGCCTTAAAAATGCACTTTGATGCATACTTAGGTACGATTGACTCTACTCTTCGCAGTTTCGACTCGGTTTAGACCCAAAAACAACCCGGAACCGGACCCTAGACCCAATAGGCTTCAAAGTTAGACATGGGCGCCACCATGTGGGCGCCCAAGTCATGGGACCCACTTGGGCGCACTTCCATGTGCGCCCAAGTCTCCGAGAGCCCTAATCTCACCTTGGTTTGCGTGAAACCCTTGGGAACTCGTGCAAGAAGTAACCCTAACTCTTCCTCCACGTCAAAATCACTATAAAGAGACCTCATATGCTACTTTTACAAGGGAGGCTACCAAAAAGAGAGAAAAAGTAGAGTAAAAAAGAGAGAAAAAGAGAGAGGTCACAAAGGAGATCTCTAGATCTAGAAGAAAGGAGAAAGAAGATTGCTTTGGTTCTCCAAGATCAGTAATGGAGAAAGCCTCCCAAAGCCATGGACTTGCGCAAGAACTTCAACTTAGGACTTAAAGAACACGATTCGAATCGGTATTTATAGGTTTCTTTTGTTTATTTGCATTCCACCAGCATTTTTGTTTAGAAACATGCTTAGGGTCATGCACACATTGTAGATCTGCATTAATAGTACTAGGTTATAGTAGATCTAATATTCAGTATTCATTCCTCATTAGGAACATGCTTAGGATCATTCATAGTTTGTAGATCTGCATTATTTGCATCATTCTGAACTCGTGATTAGAATAGATCTTGCATCCATATCGTTTTCATTAGGAAAATCCGAATCTGAAAGGAAAGGTGTTAAAAAACAAGAGAAGAGTACTTGGGCGCCACTGTGTGTGCGCCCAAGTCCCAAGAGTGGGATTTTGACCCTAGTCTCATCCCGCTTGCAATTTCTCTCTCAAATCCGGATTTCTATTCATATAAGTTAGTATTAGTACCTTCGGACTTGTGACTTTGTATTCAAAATCGCGCGAAAAGCATTGAAAAAGAAACAAAAGAGGAAGAAAACACAGAAAAGCACTTGGGCGCCCATACAGGTGCGCCCAAGTCCAAGATTGGAGATTTGAGCCCAGTTTTCCATTTCACGTGCATCTTGCTTCGGAAATCCGAGTCCATCTTCGTATAAGTTGATATCAAAGCATTCAGACTTGTTAAAAATATTGAAAGAATCGAAAAGGGACCAAACATATCACTGAAAAGAAGAAAAAGTACAGGAAGGTACTTGGGAGCAACCGTAGGTGCGCCCAAGTCCAGAAGTAGACTTTTGGTCCCTATTTGTTTGATTCATGTGCATTTTGCTTCTTGAATCCGAGTCAATCCTCATATAAGTTGATATCAAGGCATTTGGATTTATTAAGAGTATTGAAAGAATCGAAAAGGGACCAAACATACCATTGGAAAGAAGAAAAAGTACAGGAAGGTACTTGGGAGCAACCGTAGGTGCGCCCAAGTCCCTGCAAAGGGATTCACCCTCGAATCCTGGTGCCTGCATTATTATTTTCAAGTCCGGAAGCTTTGACATTAATAATCTACAATAGTACCTTGCATTTAGTCTCAAATTGTTAGAAATCATATCGAGACATCGACAGAAGTCTGAAATACATCACAACCCGCAGGGGGAACACTTGGGCGCCACTGTGTGTGCGCCCAAGTCCCGCAGAGACACTTGGGCGCCCCTGTAGGTGCGCCCAAGTCCTTGGCTTGTTCTTCAGCCCGTATTTGCTACATCTTGCGTCTAATTTAACATGATGTTCCATATTTGTGATGATTTCAATTAATTGCCGAACTTCTAGACTTCGAATCTTCAAATTATCATACTTAGGTTGCATTGTTTGCATAAAATACCAAAAAAATCATAAAGTCATAAAACTATTCCCTTCTCATCTTGCTCTTTAGTAATTAGAGAAGAGAACAAAAAATTAAAAGAAATAGAAAAATACATAAAAAGAAAAAGAATAGACATTAAGTAGAAGACACTAGATTGTTCTTTAGGATAGCTTACATTGCTTTCGCATAAAAAAACCAAAAGACCAAAAAAAAAATCATAACATCATAAAACACTTCTCCTCTCATCTTGCTCTCTAGTAATTAGAGAAGAGAACAAAAAGAAATTAAAAGAAATAGTAGAATTATAGAGTTAGGCATTAACTAGGTAATCCTAGTTTATTCCATTCATGCTTGAGTGAATTAATAAACTTAATCAACCCTCATCTAAACACTCAATTAATTCGAAGCAATTAATTAAATCACGCAATTAAAATCCACATATTTAATTAATTAATTAAATCCCTAAAACTTATTAACAACTCCTAGTGAAACCCCTGATTAAATAAAACTTTAATCAACAAGTCCCAATTAAAATCCCGATTAACAAACCTAATCCATAAGCTTTAATTTATTAAAAGAAATTAACTTAAAGACACCCCGGAAGATAACAAACTACTAGACTGACACTTAGGAGCAACCACAGGTGCGCCCAAGTCACCCCAGACACTTAGGAGCAACCACAGGTGCGCCCAAGTCACCCTTGACACTTAGGAGCAACCACAAGTGCTCCCAAGTCACCCTTAACACTTAGGAGCAAACACAAGTGCGCCCAAGTCATCTCAGACACTTAGGAACAACCACAGGTGCGCCCAAGTCATCCCAGACACTTAGGAGCAGCCATAGGTGCGCCCAAGTCACATTTAGTTTGGGAATCACCGAATCCCTATTAATTTCAAACTTCGACCCATATCAACACACTAGAACACCCTTACGATTTGAAACAACTATAGCCAGTAGCCCAAATTAACCTAAAAGATTAAACCGACTTAAACCACAAAAACATCCACCTATGCACCAATCTCTTAACACTTAGCCTCCCATAATCATTAAGAAATCTAATTAATTGAAACCTAATTTAATTCCAATTGACACGACACAATAAAAACACAGTTAATTCAAAGAACATCAAACGATAAACACTCAACCTCAAATTAACCCAGAAACAAGAGAAACACGAAAACCGGACACTTGGGAGCAACCACAGTTGCGCCCAAGTCACCTTTTAAACTTAGGCGCCCCCACAGGTGCGCCCAAGTCCATTTCCACTCACTTGGGATCACCGAACCCCCATCCATTTCCAATTTCGATCTAGATCATTACCTTAAAACTATCACAGAATCAATAACAACCTTTAAATCAAAACCTTGATCAACTTAGACTCGTCCGGCACTTCAAACCGAGGCAAAGTGACCAAAAGATTTCAAATTCCAACTTGGGCGCCACTACTGGTGCGCCCAAGTGCACAGGAATACATAGGCGCATGCACAGGTGCGCCCAAGTCCTCTATCACATCCAAGTTGAGAACCTTGGTTTCGTTTCGAATCCTGGACTTAAGACTATTAAAATTAATTGACCCAAAGTTAAAGACAACATCAAAACAGAAGCCTACATTGATTAGAACCCCACGATATTCAAAAATCTAGCCAACACCAGCGCAAACAACCGAATCACAAAGAGCAACCACTTGGGCGCCGCTCCAGGTGCGCCCAAGTCACCAAGAGGACCTAGGCGCCACCACAGGTGCGTCCAAGTCCTCCCGTCCATCACTTCACTGGTTTCGACACCTTTTGATCATTTAAATTGAAACTCAAAATTCCAGAACCTTTAGCATATTAAAACAGAACCTTAAAACACTCTTAACTCATCCCTAAATAACTCTTAATCAAACCAGAACTTAAAACAAACCAAATCAAATTAATAAGGTGTTTAGGTATAGAAGCTATCAAATTTAGACAATTTACACCCTAGCATTAGATCGGGTTTCCTCATTAGATAGATTAGAGCATTAGGCTTCGTCCCATCACTTTTCCTGTTCCGTTAGGGGACCGGGAGAGCTAATGTGGGCGGTCTAGGACCTTAGGTTTAGGATTAATCCGATGATCAGTAATAAAGCATTAATTATGTAAATCCAAGTAGAAATCCCCTAGTTAGGCCCTTCTAGCCCCCAATATCAAAAATCCATAAAAACTATAAAACCAATAAAATAAACCCAAAAAGATTTTTCCTTTATTTCTTCCTCCACCTCAGGTGCCAGATATTTAATTGAACTTAATGATAAAAGGGAAAGAAGAACTGATTTCTAAAATTGAATAAATGAGAATGACGAGATGAGATGAATGATTTCGCACACACTTTTAAAACAATCACGGCCCATCGGCCACTCTAAAACAAATATCGGCCCATCGGCCACCTTTAGTCAATTACCGCCCATCGGCCTTTCACCTTTATCACTCGTGTATCGCACACGAAAAACACAGAAATCACAAGTCAAAGTCTCATTTGCATCATTGTTTTGGTTTGCAAAGTCAGCCTTTAAACCCTATTTTGCCAAGGGATTTGAAGGGGGTACCCGGGAACGGGGCCGATCCTCTTCTTAAATATTTGGCACCTCCCCCCTTTTTATTTTCTTTATCTTAATTGTTTTACTTTACTTGGATATACTATGATTTTGCTATGTGAGGATTAGTCTTTATTTGGACTTTAACGCGTAACCCTGAATTGACCCTGTATTAAAGAGACCCAAAAAGACCCAAATTAATGTGACAAGACAACCGTCGTGTGTTGCCGGCAGCACATTAGACGAGAGGAAGAACCCACCTATTTATCTTCTCCCATTTTTCTTCGGCTTTCGTCGAAGGACGGTGTTACGGCCGTTACCGTAGCTGGCGATCGTGATCCGTCGATTTTGAGGGTAGTCGGAATCCTCACTTTCGATGTAAAATTAAAATAGCACATGTATAGATGAATGGAGATTCTTCCCAAGCCCCATTGGTTGGCGCGGGGGGGTCGAAAATTCACATCCGACAACGGGCTGTCACCAAAAAGGGGAATAATCTGCAACCTGAATTTGGAAGCAGTAAGGATTGCAATGGTTACCCGAATACTGGCCTAAACAAAAGGAAATGGAACTTAATTTAGGAATCCAATTCAAATATCATGCCCACATTTCTAATTTGTCTGGAAATATACAGATCCAGACCCAACTACTGGAAGCAAATCAACATCAACAGCTAGAATTCTCAAGGCCACCTTTCAGGTACAGTGTCCAGTCCAAATTCCGATTCTTGCTCATGCTGGAGATGGGTCGGCTACACAGAACTGTCACTTGGATTCAACATTAGTTGTTTGTTGAAGAAGAGTGCAAACATAAGATCTACATGGGTTTCATCATTTTTGTAAAAAAAAAGAAGACAGGAAAAGAAAAAGAAAAAGGAAAGGGAAGAAGAAAGAAAGAAGGAGGGAGGAGGTGTGCAGGGCGCGGGTACAGGGGAGGAGAAGGAGGAGAGAAGGAAAGAAAAGAAGGGGGGAAAGAAATAAAGAAGAAGAGGAGAGAGCAGTGGGGAGAGAGGGCGTGCTGTGGTAGGGAAAGAGAAAAGAAAAGGAGGAAGAAAGAGAGAAAGAAAGTAAGGAAGAAGAAATAGAGAAGACTGTGCAGGGGGCTGTGGCAGGGCCGAGAAGATGGGTGTGGGGTGCGCAGTGAAGGGAAGATGGGTACGTGCAGGTGGTGGAGAAAGAAGAGGAGGAAGAGGAAAGGAAAAAGAAAAGGGAAAAAAGAAAGAAAGAAGAGGAGGAGAAGGCGTGCGGGGTGCAGGTGCAGGCGGAGGAAGAAAACAGGGGAGGAAGGGAGAGAGGAGGAGGAAGAAGAAGGCAGAGGAGAGAGAGGGTGACAAGGGAAGAAGAGAGGCGTGCAGGCGCAGGCGCAGGTGCAGGCGGAGGAAGGGCAAAGAAGAAGAGAGGAAGAGAAGGGAGAAAGAAGGGAGAGGGCGCAGGCGCAGGTGGACCCGTAGGCCAAGGGAGGAAGAAGGGAAGAGGAAGAAGAAGAAGAGCGGGAGGTGGAGGCACAGGCGCAGGTGGGCGCCAAGGCCAGGGAGGAAGAAGGGAAGAGCAAGGGAGGAAGGAGAGCAGAGGAAGGAGGAGGAAGAGCGGGAAGCGCAGGCGCAGGTGGTGTGTGTGGGGATGCAGGGGTGAGTGCAGGGGGGAGATGGAGGAGAAAGGAAGTACCTGTTCTGGAGTCCGGTGGCGAGGCAGAGGAGGTGGTGCTGCTAGGGGCGATGCTGGAGATGATGGTGAGACCGAGAGGGAGATGGGTTCTGCGCCTGGGTGAGTGGAGGACGAAAGAGAGGAACCAGGAGTAGAACCTGCGCCTGGGTGAGTGGTGCGCCTGGGTGTGGTGATGGATTGAGTGGAGGATGAAGAAGGGTTGATGAGGGATGGGGGTGTTGGGCGTGAGGCTGGAGAGGAACCAGGAGAAGGAGGAAGAGGTGATGGATTGAATGAGAGAGGCTGAAGGAGAGAGGCTGAAAATGGAAGCTATCCTCTGCCGTAACGAAGAGAACCAGGACGAAAGAGAGGAACCTCTCACAGATTTCAATTTTGTCTAGGTAATTTCGTCGCCCTTGCTCGAAAAAGAACCGCGAAGCCGACCCGCGCGCGAGACCAATTTATTTTAACATTCCCGACCAAATTTTCGGTCGCCAATGACCTAAAATTTTGGCGCAAAAAAACTAGCGGATATATGTTTATTATTAATGACTAGTTGGTCGGTAAAAGAGGACGAAAATATATTTTCGATATTCACCGACCAAAATATTAGTCGCCAAATGATAAAAATTGGTCGGGAAAAGTTCAATCGGATCCAGTAAAATTTACGCCCATTGCCGACTATTTGGTCGGTAAAAACTCCACCTTTAGTGACCAACTCGTCATTGGTCGGCAAAGATGGTCGCCAATTATGCTATTTGTTGTAGTGGGAAGAAGGAGAAGGTTCAGGTAAGATGGTCTTGTGTAATGTACAGTATAATGCGTACCTGTTATGGGATTACCATGCAGGTATATATAGAGGAGTGGAAGCTTCCTGAGTGGAGGTAGGTGAGAGAGATTGTCCCATCAGCCCATACCTAGGATCCTGAGTGGGGGTAGGTGAGGATTCTGTCCCATCGGATTTTTCCTCAATCCCACACATAAATGCGGATGTGATCAGCTGATAGGAAAGAGCCCTTATCGATGGCCGGCGGCCACCCTATCTATTAGGGTGCTCTGCAATGTGGCTGTCCCATCTCATAATGGGGATTGGACGCTCAGTATTCACCTCGGCCAAGAGACCGAACTGGAGAAGGCACTGAGGTCGGGTGGGCCTGAGGTCGGATACTAGTGCCGAGACGCACGAGGCTGAGCCCGGAGGGAGGTGGTCGGTACTCTTACCGAGATCAATTCCATCTCGATGTCAGCTGGCACATTGCTGTGCTGGATAGATGAAGTTGAGGCATTTCCTGATTGGTACTGTTACCGAAGTCAAGAGTAACCTCGGTTTCGGGAAAACACTCCACACAATTGCCCCTTAGCTCTTGACCTCGAAGGTTCGGTAACTTTTTGGGGTCGGGAGCTTAAGTAGAATGGGAATTTTCCGAAACCGAACCCGTAGCTCTTTAAGAAAGCGTTGGGTGTCGTTTTGCCTTGTGAGGTGTATTAATGGCGCGCAGCTGTCTGGAGGTTGTTTAATAGTCTGTTCAAATCATTATGAAGGCGGTGTGGTGTTGCCACGTGTCGTACCCCTGCTGGCTGCTATGTCATATCGAGGAGACGAGTGGCGTGCCCGAGGTGGCGTCTGCACGCGCGTCTTCTGGGATACGAAAGATCTCCATCTTGTATAAAGAGGCTCGTCCTCGAAGAGGGACTACTTTTGTTTCTGCTGGAAAGATTCTCCCTGCGCTTGCGTCTTCGCCTGAGAAACATCTTGTCGCTCTGAGATCCTAGTCTCCGTCCGTCCAAACCTCGTCGTCGAGTCTCTTAGTGAGTTTCCTTCTTCTCTTTATCTCTGTCATCTTTTCTGGGGCTTCTTTCTGGGGTGTATCTCTTCTGTCCTTTTTCTTCCCCATCTCCGTCTATTTTTCCGTCCAAGCTGGGGAATATGGGGGTTTACAAATATTGGATAGATACTGAACTAGCCATTGCAGAACTTAGGAAGAAGTATCAAATACCGGAGGATGTCCGCATTAGGACGGACGGCCCTAAAAACGTAGTCCGACCCAGGATATTCTGTGATGGATGGATGCCATTCCCGTTGGTGTCCATCATAGAGGGTGGGGTGAGGTTTCCGGTCCACTCCTGAGGGCCTTCCTCAGGAAGTGGAACCTCATCCCCTGTCAGCTCATGCCCAATGGCTTCAAAGTTATTATGGGTGTAGCCGAGCTGAATAGGATCTTGGGGACTAATCTCGGCGTCGAACACATCGAGGACGTATATGATCTTTGTAAGTCCCCAAAGGAGGACATGTATTATCTTCGAGCGCGGTCGAAGGATGTAAGACCCCGACCCCTAATTTCCTTGATTTTTGTGTTTTTAATTGTGAGTTAGTTCTTTAAACGAGTTTTTGATCCTAATCGAGTTGGTTTGTGGTTTAGTTCAGTTTTCTATACCTTTGGGAATTTTTGAGAGCCATTGGACTTAATCAGACACGCTCAGGGAGGCCCTGAGTGCACGTGTTAGCATGGGAGGATAATTATGTTTTCCGATTTTAATTGTGATTTCGACCTTATTGAATGATTTTATTATTTGTTACAGCTTTTATTTTTAAACTGTCCGTGTTTGAGGCCCAAAAACCCAAGTTTTGGCCCAAAGGGGTAAATCTGACTTTTCATGCAAAATCTGGATATGAATTTCAAAATCTAAAAACCATGTCAAAATTATACTTTTTGAAAACTAGATTTTTCGACGATCGTTTTGTTCTTCTTCGTCGACTTCATCCGGGGTCCACAAGACCATGTTTTAATCGTTTCAAAGCTCAACTGCGAGGGACCCACTTCTCAGACACTATATAAGCTCTCCTATTCTCTCTCCTCCATTACCCATTCCAAAATCCTACAACCGGTCTTGACCTAGAGCAAAGGAGAGGAGAAACCTTTCTTTTTTATCTTTTTCTCCTTGAATCATCTAGCAAGAGAGCTCCAATCCCCGATCCGACTCCGTCAATCTCTTCCTCTCTTCTCAAGCTACAGCTGGACCCGTTTTTGAGCCAAATCCTTGACACTATTCATCATCTTCTAGCTCTCTTCTTCTTACTTGACTAGCTAAAGGTTAGGGCACTTGTTCCTCTTTTCATTTGATGTTCTTTTAGCACATTTTGAACTTGTTTTCCATGTTTTCAAACCCATTTTCGAAATGGAGGTTTGTGATGACCAAAAATGTAATTTTTTATGTGTTCTATTTTGGGGCTTTTGTGTAGATTTCGTGGATCTTCCCTTTGGTTGAGTTTTTGTGAAGATTTCCTTGGCATTGGATTGAGGCAAGTGAACTTTATAGGATTCTTCATGTACATTGCATTATGGTGTTATTATTCTCATTAAGACACGATTTCTATGTTTAGTTTCATAATGCAAGTTACGTTTATACTTTTTCAAGTCATGGGTTTTAGTTTCTCCACTTGTCTTGTTATTAATGATTTTTCAAGTCCTTAGAATCATGTTTGATCTTGTAATTTTTTATGGTTTTGCAGATGGAAATGTCTTGATGTTTCTCAATGGAATGAATGGTTTAATTATGGATTGAATGATGTTAAATGTTGTAATTTATCCCTTGGAAAGCATGGTGGCTTAGGGAGTGCAGGTTACTCAGAAATGGGAGTGAAGAAGGGAAAGAAGTTGTGAAAAATCTGACTCGAAACACACTGCCCGTGTTCTGTCGGTCAGCTGTCGGCTGACCGAACTACCCAGTTCGGTCAACTGACAGCCAACCGAGACCTATCGGTTCAAATTCCAGAGAGCAACATCGCATCAGAAAATTGGTCGGTCAGCTATCGGCTGACCGAACTCCCAAGTTCGGTCGACCGACAGCCAACCAGGACTTGTCGGTCCCTTTTCCCGAGAGCTACATTTTCTGGACTGAGACTTGTCGGTCAGCCGTCGGTCGGCTGTCGGTTAACCGACATATCAACCTCGGTTAACCGACAGGTAACCGAGGACTGACCAAAATTTACCAAAAGTACTGGTTTTGAAGGATTTTTGTGACAATGAAAGCTAGACTATGATTTAGACCTTTATTTGACATTGTGCACTTGGAATTCCAAAATGTACTATAACTTCTGGAGCACCAAATCTTGTCAAAAATCCCGACATTTGGGTTTCAATTCCACAAAGGTCAATGATTGGTTTTAGTCTAAACTTAATAGATTTCGTATTTGAACTCTTGTTCTGATGCTTCATGCATCATCATGTCCTCATTTGATTTTCAAGTACAAGTTCGTTTGAAGAATTGTTTCAAGAACCAAAACTCTCGTTTTGATGCATCGTGCATCATTGTGCATTCGTTTGAATTTCAAGTATATGCTCGTTTTAAGACGTGTTTCAAGAATAAGAAAAGGGAATCATTTCTTAAGTTTGTTAAGCATTTATATTATGCTATCTTGCTAGTCTCGTCGTGCCGTGTTTGTTAAATGATTCCCCGCTTGTTTTGATGTGTTCTCGAATAAGTATTGTCGTGTTTTATGCGTTCATGATATAAGTGAATACCACTGAGCTTGGATTGCCCTTTTAGCTTGATCCACTATCTGAGGGTCCTTAAACATGTGGACTGTCTGCAGACTAATAGTGTATTATATTACACATCGTGCGTGTTTGTGTTCCGGTTCCGCGGCCGGCCTCCCCGTCTACCTTGTGTGGCGTGGGATCGTGTCTTGCGTGTCGTGCTTGTCGTGCGTGCTTGCTCTTGTCTCATGTATGATGGAGAAAGGATGGGCTCGTTGTGGATTTACTAATCATGATATTATATGTATTCATGTATTGTTTCGTATATCGTTTATGCACGCGTGATTTCTTGATAAGTATCTTATTTATGCATTGTTTTTAAACCTTGTAAATCTGTTTCAAGTTCAATAAATTGTTTTTAGTTATTGTTTCCTTTAAACTTTAATTTTGTTTATGCTCTTGCCTAAATTGATCACCTGCCAGACCGTCGTGTCTGATATTCTACTACTTTGGTGCTTTAGATAGCAGGTCCTTACTTTGAGCTAATTCGTTTGCAGAGGGTTGTTGAGCCACGAGTTTTGCAGACTTGTTGTGTCAGCGATGTCATGTAGACGTCATGCTTGGCTCCGGAGTTACGTTACACCCTTGGGTAGTATTTGTTCTACCTTGCTATTTTTGTATGGCTTTTGTTAGCCTTTTCCTTGGGAATTGTAATTAATGCACTCGTTAATTTGTAAGTTGAATATGTTTGGTTAATGACTAGCCTGTTACTATCAGCTCTGTATATTTTGATATTATGATTAGTTCCAGTCTGAGTTTGAATATTACTATGACAATCTTATGCTGACAGATTGAGTACGACACGGAACCCGATGGATACGGATTCCGAGTCGTAACGTCTTGTAGAGCTTCCGCGAAATATTTTGATGTGTTGGGAATTTTGCCATCCTCACACACGTGGATCCTGGGGAGAAATACAAATTTTTAATTAACAACCCATATTTGCGTCCCCGAGATCGGATCCCGGATTTGGGGCGTGACAAACTTGTATCAGAGCGGGCAGGTTTCTAGGAAATAAAACAGTCTAGTAACCTTAAGACGTGTGGTGAGGACTCCTTAGGTCGGGTGGATTTTGTTTTGGCTAGCCATTGTTTTATCGGTTCGATTTGTTTTTCTTCTAGTGGGGGAGACCCTCTTTGTCTTGTCTCCTTGTCATTGTTGTTAGGGAATTTGGAGGACCAAATTCTTTCTAGTGGGGGAGAATTTAATGTCTCCGTACCCACATTTAATATCTTTTGCTTGTTTTTGTGTCAGAGAGTCGGTTTTTTTTTTTTTTTTTTTTTTTTTTTTTTTTTTTTGTGGCATTTTGTGGACTTAGCACGTGGTTCTCGAAGGACTTTGGCACAATTTTCAGCTTCTCGATGTCACAGATGGAGTTAGCGAGGGAATATGTGAACAATTGTTAGTCAACAAGTTATGTGAACGACATATCTAGACCCAATTACCATTGACCGTGTACTATCAGATGATGTGTTAGACATGTAAGTACATATTTTTGGATAAATTTTGATTGTTTTCCTAAGCCAGAAGACTCCAGAAGCCGAGTAAGTGGTGGACTTTATGAGATTTGAAGTGATTTTCAGTAGTACAGCTCCAAGAAGATGTGAAAAAGTAAGAAATTTCTCGCGTATTGATAAACTTGTGACATAGATTTGTTCGAGGAAGTTTAACAATTGTAGCTCTGTTAGAGAAGTTGACTCAGCAAAGTGCGTCAGTGCGTGGTTAAAAGCATATAATTCAGTTTTCGACAGCAGTGGAGAGACTTGTATATAGAAGTGTTTGTTATCTAGTCACTTGATAGAGCAAATTTTGCAGACTTTATCGACTTTTGGAACATTAGTTTGGGCAGAGTACAGATGCAAGCTGGAGAATCATAACTTATGGACAAGGTCAGTTGAAAGATCCAGTAAAGAATAACACATGTGCAAGACTTGAGGATGGTGAATCTGAAACAGAGGCAGAAGATTGAGCAACCAAGTTTTGATTGGAACAACTTTGAAGTTTGAATGCAGAGTTGTAACAGTTTGAAGTGTGATGTGAAGTAGACAAACACGTTTGGTTGATAACTAATCGTTATACAAAAGGGCAAGGACAATGACCAGAAAGAGTCAGAGTAATATAAACTCTTGGGTATTTGAAGAAAGACTCCATTCTAGGATTGTGGACACAAATCGAACTCGCAAGGTTAGCTATTTATGCCCAAGTAGAAGACCGGAAGACTAAGGTTTGAAGAATTGATAAGAGCTTGAGTTAGAGATTCCAAGACTGGCAGAGACAGAGTGACAGTACATCAGAATGAGTCAGAATTCCCTTATTCTTGGACCGACATTGATGGACAGGACAAGCTACAGATTCAAGACAATGCAAGGATAGTTTATGATCACTGGAGACTGATATAAGGATTCTGTAACAAACATTGATTTTTGTCAAAAGAAAAAGTTGACAAGTAAAAGTTTGGACTGTTTGAGACCTTCAACCGGATCAGAGACCTCAACTACAGACTCATTTCACTGCCATGTTTGACCGGGGACATTACAATTGTGCAGAACAGTGCAGGTCATCAATGTTTAGAGACAATGCTACAGAAGAAGATGAACCAGTGAGTCCAGGTGCTTCCGGGAGGACCGTGAGTCTGAGCAGGCCTTATTAGATTTTTGTGATCTTGTGTGTGAGTTTTGTCCTCTTTTTTTTTGTTTGATTGGTTTAGATCATTTGGAGGACCAAATGTTTTAAAAGTGGGGGGGGGGGGGGGGGGGGGGGGGGAGGGAGGGGATGTAAGACCCCGGCCCCTAATTTCCTTGATTTTTGTGTTTTTAATTGTGAGTTAATTCTTTAAACGAGTTTTTGATCCTAATTGAGTTGGTTTGTGGTTTAGTTCAGTTTTCTATAGCTTTGGGAATTTTTGAGAGCCATTGGACTTAATCAGACATGCTCAGGGAGGCCCGGAGTGCACGTGTTAGCATGGGAGGATAATTATGATTTCCGATTTTAATCGTGATTTCGACCTCATTGAATGATTTTATTATTTGTTACAACTTTTGTTTTTAAACTGTCCGTGTTTGAGGCCCAAAAACCCAAGTTTTGGCCCAAAGGGGTAAATCTGACTTTTCATGCAAAAATCTGGACACGAATTTCGAAATCTCAAAACCATGTCAAAATTATACTTTTTGAAAACTAGATTTTTCGATAATCGTTTTGTACTTCTTCGTCGAGTTCATTTGGGGTCCACAAGACCATGTTTTAATCATTTCAAAGCTCAGCTGCTAGGGACCCACTTCTCAGACACTATATAGGCTCTCATATTCTCTCTCCTCCATTACCTATTCCAAAATCCTGCAACCAGTCTTGACCTAGAGCAAAGGAGAGGAGAAACCTTTCTTCTTGATCTTTTTCTCCTTGAATCATCTAGCAAAAGAGCTCCAATCCCCGATCCGACTCCATCAATCTCTTCCTCTCTTCTCAAGCTACAGCTGGACCCGTTTTTGAGCCAAATCCCCGACACTATTCATCATCTTCTAGCTCTCTTCTTCTTATTTGACTAGCTAAAGGTTAGGGCTCTTGTTTCATTTGATGTTCTTTTAGCGCATTTTGAACTTGTTTTCCATGTTTTCAAACCCATTTTCGAAATGGGGGTTTGTGATGACCAAAAATGTGATTTTTTATGTGTTCTATTTTTGGGCTTTTGTGTAGATTTCGTGGATCTTCCCTTTGGTTGAGTTTTTGTGAAGATTTCCTTGGCATTGGATTGAGGCAAGTGAACTTTATAGGATTCTTCATGTACATTGCATTATGGTGTTATTATTCTCGTTAAGACACGATTTCTATGTTTAGTTTCATAATGCAAGTTATGTTTATACTCTTTCAAGTCATGGGTTTTAGTTTCTCCACTTGTCTTCTTATTAATGATTTTTCAAGTCCTTAGAATCATGTTTGATCTTGTAAGTTTTTATGATTTTGCACATGGAAATGTCTTGATGTTTCTCAATGGAGTGAATGGTTTAATTATGGATTGAATGATGTTAAATGTTGTAATTTATCCCTTGGAAAGCATGGTGGCTTAGGGAGTGCAGGTTACTCAGAAATGGGAGTGAAGAAGGGAAAGAAGTTGTGAAAAATCTGACTCGAAACACACTGCCCGTGTTCTGTCGGTCAGCTGTCGGCTGACCGAACTACCCAGTTCGGTCAACCGACAGCCAACCGAGACCTGTCGGTTCAAATTCCAGAAAGCAACATCGCATCAGAAAATTCGTCGGTCAGCTGTCGGCTGACCAAACTCCCAAGTTCGGTCGACCGACAGCCAACAGAGGACCTGTCGGTCCTTTTTCCCGAGAGCTACATTTTCTGGACTGAGACTTGTCGGTCAGCCATCGGTCGGCTGTCGGTTAACCGACATATCAACCTCGGTTAACCGACAGGTAACCGAGGACTGACCGGAATTTACCAAAAGTACTGTTTTTGAAGGATTTTTGTGAGAATGAAAACTAGACTAAGATTTAGACCTTTATTTGACATTGTGCACTTGGAATTCCAAAATGTACTATAACTTCTGGGACACCAAATCTTGTCAAAAACTCCGACATTTGGGTTTCAATTCCACAAAGGTCAATGATTGGTTTTAGCCTAAACTTGATAGATTTCGTGTTTGAACTCTTGTTCTGATGCTTCATGCATCATCGTGTCCTCGTTTGATTTTCAAGTACAAGTTCGTTTGAAGAATTGTTTCAAGAACCAAAACTCTTGTTTTGATGCTTCGTGCATCATCGTTCATTCGTTTGAATTTCAAGTATATGCTCGTTTTAAGACGTGTTTCAAGAATAAGAAAAGAGAATCATTTCTTAAGTTTGTTAAGCATTTATATTATGTTATCCTGCTAGTCTCGTCGTGCCGTGTTTGTTAAATGATTTCCCTCTTGTTTTGACGTGTTCTCGAAGAAGTATTGTCGTATTTTATGCGTTCATGATATAAGTGAATACCACTACGCTTGGACTGCCCTTTTAGCTTGATCCACTACCTGGGGGTCCTTAAACATGTGGACTGTCTGCAGACTAGTCGTGTATTATATTACACATCGTGCGTGTTATGGGTGGAGGGAACAACTTCCATGTTATGCAACCAGGTCCTTCCCATGATGGCATTGTATAGGGATGGTGCATCCACCACCAGGAAGTCTGCTGTCATGGAGGCTCCTCCCACTTCGACTTTAAGGGAGATCTTCCATTTGGGGTATACAGACTTGGAGCTGAAGCCCACCAACGGGCTTCTTGCAGGTCTTCCTCTTTCAGACCCATTTTCTTGAAGCAATCATAGTAGAGGATTTCCGAGGAGCTCCCAGGGTCCACTAGGATCCTTTTGACGTTGAAGTTCAGCAACCTCAAAGTTAGGAGCAGGGGATCATTGTGGGGTAGCTGGACCCCATCCAAGTCTTCATCAAAGAACCAAATCTTTGGTATCTCTTTCCTTGCCTTCTTTGCTGAGAGACCGAGCTCAGCCGTCATCACCTATTTGCCGTACTGGGCCCTCCTGGCTTCGGTACGGGCTCGGCTGCTCCCTTTAGGAGAGGGAGCTAGGTGGATAACGTTGATGGTCCCTTCCGGCTCATCGCTGTCCCAATCATCGGGTTGGCATTGTTGAGCAAGGTTAACTCTACCCTCCTCCTTGACGAGGTCCTTCAGGTGCCCGTCCTTCACGAGCCTTTCGAGGTGTGCCTTGAAGGCAAGTCAGTCCTCGGTCCTGTGCCCATTTTGTTTGTGGTAGGCACAGAACTTGCACTGATCTTGGGTAGAGGCATCGCCCTTCATGGGCTGGGGCCATTTGAAGAAGGGTTGCGTCTGGATCTTGCCGAGGAGCTTATAAATGGGCTCCTTGAAGATGGTGTTGACGACCTTGTAAGAGGCACCACCTGACTTCGGCTTCACACTGCCTCCCGAGCTGGACGGTTCTCTGTTTCGGTCCGCCTCCCTCTTGGCTAGCTTCTTATTCTTCTTAGAAGGTCAGTCCTCATGCCAAAGGCTATGGCTCTCCCGGGCTCGGACCTCGTCCTTCTCTTACTTGACGAACTGATTTACCATGGCCATCAGTGCTTTCACTGTGACCACGGGGAACCGCACCAGGTCCTTCCGAAGCTCGTTGGCTAGCAACAGGGCTTGTTGGAAGGACTTGATGGCTACTTCGTCATTGGTATCTTCGACCTGACTGTAGATGGTCTAGAACCTCTTGGCGAACCGAGTGATATTTTCGGCCGGCCTCATTCTGATGGCCATCGGGTCGGCGTCTGTCTTCGGGATGACTCGGTGCGCTTGGAACTTCTCGATGAAGGAGTTTTGGAGCTACTGCCAGCTCGAAATTGATCCCTCGGAGAGCGCGCAGAACCACCGAAGTGGGAGGTCACCCAGACTGGAGGAGAAGACCTTGCAGTCTAGGTTGCCGTCACCGCCCCATACCGACATTTTCTGGGTGAAGTGTTGGAGGTGTGCTTCGGGGTCCGTGGTCCCGTCGTAAAGATTGAACCTTAGGATACTGAATATTTCAGGGAGGACATGATCCCTGATCTCCCGAGAGAAAGGAGATGTGCCGTGATTGTCACTGTCTTTGGTTGCTAGCCGACCTCGGGTGAGGCCAGCAAACTCCATATTCTGCTGTACAGCCTGTTTTATTTATTGATTGATCCAATCTGTCATGTTGGGGTCGGCCCCCTGTCTCCTTTGTCTCTGGCGTTGTTGCTAATGGTCAGCGCTGGCATGAGTGCTGCTCGAGCCTTCATCATAGGCCCGGTCACGCCTTTTATTGTTTAGGACTTGCCTCAAGTCTGGCCGATCTTTGGGAACCTTCTGGGCTCACTGCCGTGCAGGGGGTATGAGCGAGGTCCCGGCCGGGACCTTCTCCTTCTCTTCGAGCTACCGCTGGAGCTGGCGGATCTGGTCTTTTTGCTCTTGAATAATGCGGTTTTGAGCCCTGATTTCTTCGACGTGTGCCTTGTCGGCCTCCTCCAGAATTACATCATCGTCGCCCTCATCGTCGAGGCACACATGGTCTTCCTCCACATGGTCCTGGTGACGAGGCTAGCACGGTTTGGACAGCGTTGGAGTTTTGTCTCGTCGGGAACGTCCCTGAGAGGGAACATCCCTGCGGGGTTGCTCCAATAAGATAGCGTCCTGACGAGGACGCTCTACCTGGGAGGTAGTCGGCCGAACTCGTTCCAGAAGTGGGGCTGTGACGAGGAGATGCAGTTATACCTCTCGACGACGAACCTAGCTGGGTGACAGGCGATCCCACGCTTCTCATGCCGGGCTCTCCGCCAATCATCCTTTGTCAAGGGACCGTTGACACCTGCTCAGTCACTCCTGCCTGGTTTGTCACCAGTGGAGGCGGCATGAGGGGCAGAAATATTTCTGGCGGTATGGACCTGGATGGTCCAACGCCCTTTCCCTTCCTAGTCTTTGGAGGCATGGCTTTTCAGGGTGAAAATATGGTTTTTTCAAATGTTTCCCACGGACAGCACAATTGTAAGTGCCTGAAAATTATGGACTTGATTTAGACGATGATGAAGCTTTTAATGATGCTGCTTATCAAGTCTGGGAGTTGCTGGAAATGTCAATGGATATCCTAAACCTAAAAGGTAGACAGAAGTCAGGGCCCCGGGCAGCAATCAGCCAAAGGCTCCCCGACGCCTAAGTTAGTGCAGTCACTGAACTAGGGTGAAGTGAGGAAGAATGAGAAGGTTCAGGTAAGATGGTCTTGTGTAATGCACAGTATAATGCGTACCTGTTATGGGTTTACTATGCAGGTATCTATAGAGGAGTGGAAGCTTCCTGAGTGGAGGTAGGTGAGAGAGATTGTCCCATCAGCCCATACCTAGGATCCTGAGTGGGGGTAGGTGAGGATTCTGTCCCATCAGATCTTTCCTTAATCCCACATAAATGCGGATATGATCGACTGATAGGAAAGAGCCCTTATCGATGGCCGGCAACCACCCTATCTGTCAGGGCGCTCTGCAATGTGGTTGTCCCATCTCATAATGGGGATTGGACGCTCAGTATTCACCTCGGCCAAGAGACCAAACTGGAGAAGGCATTGAGGTCGGGTGGGCCTGAAGTCGGACACTAGTGCCGAGACGCACAAGGCTGAGCCCAGAGGGAGGTGGTCGGTACTCTTACCGAGACCAATTCCATCTCAGTGCCAGTTGGCACATTGCCGTGCTAGATAGATGAAGTTGAGGCATTTCCTGATTGGTATTGTTACCGAAGTCAAGAGTAACCTCGGTTTCAGGAAAACACTCCACACAGGTATGATGGATGTGTTGGATGCTGTTGATAATACATTTAATTGGTTGAATTATCGTCATTTGTTCAGCTTCCCATGGTTCGTAAGATTGAGGAAACTAAGGGGGAAACAACTAATGAGTTGGGGTGTAGGGGTTACTTTTTTCTTTTTTTTTTTTTTTGGTGTAGGGGTAACTCAATTGTTTTTCAGTTTCTAACCTCTTGTTGTTACTTATGTTAAATTGATGGGTGGCATTGATCTAAGATGCTTTATATAATGAACTCTTTCATGTGTTCTAATTTTCAAACCATAACGCGTGAACTAAAGTCAAAAGTCATGAATTTGGATGAACATTTTCTAGTGGCTAATTTTTACAGAAAAGCTATCACCATTGTGGAAGGGGATAATGGGACCTCCTTAAAGCACAAACATTAGAAGATGAAGTTGGAACATCTCATATTTCATATTTCCATTGAAGAAGAGGTGAGAACTCTTGATGTAAAGGTTAGGGGGCGAGAACTCATGAAAACGCTAAGAGAGAGCTCTTTATCCAATCTAGGATTCTGGACATTTTGACCCTTTTGGATCTCTCCTGAAGGGACATCAGAGCATGGCCTAAGATTTCTCAACTGGCTGAAGAGCTTGACTTGGGAAGCCCAAGGCCCACCTTCCTCCTGCATTCAATGTAAGGAGGTTGAAGGTGCTGCATAGTGCACAGTAGGTTGTTTTTGCAGTCCCAGTCATAGCTTACGTTTGATTTGAATTAATTCCAAAAGAAAGTCAAGGTTGTTGGAGTGATTCAGCAGAGGGGCTGAATTGTTTGTGTCAGGTTTTCCTCATAAGGATAATTGGAGGCAGTTGCATGGTAACTTTGGTAGCTAGCTGATATCTTTATACCTAGGAAGGAAGGAAATGAAATCAGATGCATTGCATTTGTGAGGTTTTGGAATGGAAAAGAAGCCAAAGAAGATATGGTGGATTCGAATGATGGTGAATTTCAATTTAAAAGGGAAGAAATTGGATATAATTATCGAAATGACCCTGTGGAGTCTAATGGAAGACAAAGTAGAATTACTGTTGTTCATGACAGAAGGAGACAACCGGTATAGGAAAAGAAATAAATTATACTGTCTTTTATCCAAAATGAATCCAAAAGCTATAAGCAAGCACTTGTCTTGTCTATAGCGAACACTAATGTGGGAATGATTGATGTCGAAGGCAGGTAATGAATGATTGATGTCATTGATGTGCCTGCGATTGACGTGAGAGAGGAGTATATTCTTCAAAGAATGAATGGTTGGGCAGGTCAGTTGTGGGGAGATCAAATGATTCTAAAATGGATGCTATGGATCTGATTCAACGGTTCCAAATGACTGTCCACAGGATTGGAGAATTGGAAGGTAGAAAATTTGGGGAAAAGGAATTTTTTATTACCTTTTTTTTGCTCTGAGATAGCAATCGATTAATGTCTGAGCTCTGAAGTATGGAAGGGTGGGCCTGCAACTTGATGTAAGTGGTGGGGGTAGCAAATGGAAGGAGTGGATGTCATGGGTGAAAGTAATGGGATGCTACTGTTGGCATGGGGTGGAAATGTTGTTCATGACATGTTCCAAAGTTTGGTGACATTTCGGTAGTTGATGGAATATCCATCATTGGTGAAGCGATGATACTTATCAACTTTTTCATTTCTGGTTAGGAGGTGCTGAATGCTAGAGCAATTTTGATGGTGACTGATGAGAGATTTGAAATTTTGGTGGTTAGAGTTAAAATTGAAGATACTGAAAATGTTGCATAGAAAGATCAAACAGGGGAGAAAGATGAAAGTCACTGTCACTTCAGGTCAGTCTTTAGGCAGAGACTACATTTTCAGTATGTAATCAGACAATCAGAAGAAATAAAAAGGGAAATTTTCTTGATGGTCCAAGTCTGTCGTATGGATCAACCATGAATATATAATGGACAAAATACCAATTAGTGGCTACAATCAGGGATTACACCATAATTATTATTGACTCAATAAAAGCAACTATCTAAATATGGCTAAAAATTCTCCTAAATGTGGTATCTATATGATGTTTGACTTGGATGATGGGAGAATATTTATGACATGTGTGACCAACGAGTGTGTGAATCATGTAAGATCATGTGGCTTTGGGCTTAATTTTGATGGGCTTATCACACTATTACACTCTCCGTCAAATTCATGTAGATTCTGTTGGAGCATCACTTTGGTATTGAGAACATCATGTGGAGGATGGGGCACAACTTGGGTGTAAGAGGTTGGCCTACTAATTCTAAGAGGTGACATGTGGAAGATGGATCACTTTAGATAAAACTTGCTAGGGGTAAAATGATAGTTGACTTCAATGTGCTTGGATTGTTTGTGAAAAATAGGATTATTGGCAACATATATGGCATTAACATTGTCTATATTGAGTGGAGTAGGACCAATTACAAGAACACCAAGTTCACGAAGGAGATGTCGAAACCAAAGCACCTCATTGCTTGCAAAGAACATAGATCTGTACTTAGCCTTTGCAGAAGATTCTGTAGTCTGCCTCTTACACTTAAAAGAAATGAGTGATGTACCAAGTAACATACACTACCTAGTGGTGGACCTTCTAGTATTATGGCATCGAGCTCAATTAGCATCTACATAACCTTGGAGCTGTAAAGAGGAAGCGGAGGAGTTGAAGAGTCAATCCATTATTGAGAGTAACCCGAATATAACGAAGAATCTGATGCACAGCTCTGAGATGCGGTTTGAGAAGATTACTCACAAATTGTGTCGCGGCCCGGGACCAGGTCACTGGCCTAATCCGGGATCGGGATCTGAGTTTAAGTGATGATTGTCAATAAATAAAAGTGCCAAAGATGTTGCCATACCAACTGCATTGTTTATATTTGCACGTACGTACACGGATTAATAAGAATACCCTACCATCCGTATACACGATTTCCCACAGGTATCCGCGGTGAGGGTATCACATCAACATAACATTTTTCTTTTAAGTGCGGAAGCGTGTAGAAAATCGAACTTACCATTCATTTCTAGTAATAAAACTGATGACGTGTGAACAGAATATCAAAGTGAGCAATATTCATAAGCAGTTCCCAAAAGTAAGGTTAAAGGTTTATACAAAAAAAAAAAATCTTTTAGTTAATCACTCCCCAAAACTAAAGGCCAGCAAAGGCCAGCACAACCAAAATAGAAATTCCAAAATATGTGATCCACAATCCCAAAATGTGTCGTATCGCGTGGCTCGATCAAACGTCTAAACGACGTCGTCAACCCTCCATTCACCTACTCGTTGCGGCTCTCCGGCCGTCTCCTCGAACTCCTCCTTGGGGTAAACGGCGTCTGGACCTGAGTACCAAAGAATGTGTTAGACGCAACAGTCTGGCATGTAGGTAAAAGGATATCACACATAATAATAATTGAATTTACCTTGGAAATCAATAAAACCTGTTTAAACAACATTTTTCATAAAAGAAGTATATCACTGGTTAGGAAAACACAAGTGCAATATAAAAGCATATAAGTGTACTAAGGAACAAGAAACTGGCAAGATGGCAACCACACAAAGCTAAATCATCCAACACCGAAGTGATGAGAGTACATCGAGACGTTGATATCTAACACATGAGGTGATGAGAATCAACGAAATATATACATAATAATAATTATATGGTATGAGACTACGGTAGCGAGCCGGGTATCGGGACGGGACGGGATCCAGATTGCAGCTGGCGGGACGGGAGGGGGACCTCCAAGTCAGTGGATCAGGCCGACAAGGTCGTCCAAGCTTAGTGGTGCCGACCCATAGGTCATATGCAACCAATCGGGACATGTATAAAAATACATATGATGTAAATACATAAATGGGCTGGACGGGGTGCTCATATGCACAAATATCACTTAAATATCGGGCAATGCACAATGGGGCTAGCAAAATGCTACAAATATAATTTCTTTGTTTTCGGGCATGACAAATCATATAGCAATAATTTTCGAGAAGCATAAATATAAAAGGATTCGGGTAACATAGAACACAACTCTATTTCCAAAATTTCCGGGCCAAGTATTCGGGATTCAAGAATACAACAGTGTGAATAGGGGTCCTGTATGTCAATTCCGATATAAGCTTGGTACTCATTGAGTTCTGGAGACGTTCCGAGCTCCTTATGCACCTTGGTAATTTCAAAGCTTCGATGAACCTTTGTGATGGGGTTTTTTTCTCAAACGGGTTCCATACATTGTCTCCTAGGTCTCCCATCGCAATTGGGCTCTCAATAAACCTCCTCCATACATTTAAACATCATATCCAGGCCTCCAACACAACCTTAGGTTGACAGTACCCACTGCTCGAGTGGACATGAAGTTCGCTCGAGCGATGGACTTTCTGGAAGGGTTCGCTCGAGCGGATTTGGGTCCGCCTGCCCAAATCAGGTTGGCTCGAGCGAATTGTTGAGGTCGCTCGAACTATCTTCTGGATGGGGTTTGCTCGAGTGAACTGTCACAGAACTGATTCTATGAATAGTTTGGCTCCTTCCTTTTTCCTTCTTATAAATCTCTTTGAGCCTCAATCCTACACCTAAATGAAAGGCTTAAATCCTCCATTTAACCCCACACAAACCACCATCAAAACTCCACAGCCATCCATCAAAACATCTCCTTCCCAACCACATTCAACCACAAGAGAAAGAGAAGAAACCCATCATTCACAAAGATTCATTTGTGCTATATCCAAGTGATAAATAAAAGGCTATAGGCCAACATTTCCAAGCAATTAAATGAATTACCAAAACTTCTTCATATGTGCATTTCAAAATCAATGAAATTAATAAGGATGAGCATGAATGAAAGGTAATAAAACCATCCACATTTTTCATAAAGCATTTTAAAAACTCAAGATATCTATTCATCCATTTGCCTTAGATCTCTAACAAATAAAGGAGGCTTCTAATCTCCCTTTCTCAAGGCCAACCTACAACACATCCAAAAACCCCAAATACAAACCCTAAACGGTCAAAACCATAAATGAGAAAGAAAGAGCTTACAACAAGAGAGGGGAGGGTTCTCTAGGGTGAGAAGAAACCAAATCTAAGAGATTGAAGAAGAAGCCTACTTGGTGGTTCTTCAAATGGACAAAGTTAACTCAAAGAAGATCTTGGAATGGGTAGTCTCCTCCACAAATAGTATCAAGAGAGAGCTTTTATGGTGAGGAAGGAGAAGATGACCTCCATATTGCTATCGGTGCAAGATTGATGGAGATTTGGAGATAGAAGAGCAAGAAGGAGAAGAAGAAGAGA
The DNA here is from genome assembly GCA_028538565.1 of Umbellularia californica. Classification (NCBI taxonomy): domain Eukaryota; kingdom Viridiplantae; phylum Streptophyta; class Magnoliopsida; order Laurales; family Lauraceae; genus Umbellularia; species Umbellularia californica. The sequence goes on along the minus strand of JAPQWN010000005.1, from coordinate 31,093,882 downwards.
AAAACCCTAGTTTAGGGCTGGATTTGAGCTGGAAGAAGGGGATAAGGGAGAAGGGTTCTCCTTTTATATCAAGTGAGAGAGGGCTCCACCACTAGCAAATCTTATCGGGCTAAAATTATGACTTTCGGGACCTCGGATGAGTTCGACGAAGAAGGAAAAAATGATCGTTGAAAAATCTAGTTTCTAAAAAGTATATATTTCAAGGGTTTTGGAGACGTCGAATTTTGTGTCCAGATTTAGTGTAAAAAGACTGTTTTGCCCTCGATGTTGAAAAAGTCGGGTTTCGGGGTTTCGAACAAGAACGGGATCAACACGAAAGTTGAAGGGATTAACGAGGTGAACCTAACGGGTCAAAACGTAAATTATTGGAATCTCGAATAATCCCCCATGTACACGCAAAGTCATAAAATAGGGAACATGTTCAACAAATGTGACAGTATGATTTAATAAAATAGGGAACATGTTCAACAAATGTGACAGTATGATTTACGAGAAATATGAGTTCGACGGGCCTTTGGAATTTGGATCATAGGTGAAGAATCCTTTATGGTCATATCCGAAAAATCTTTATTTAGTTTCTTGTTTTGATAGTTTGTTTCTTTCCAAAGAAGGAAGATGGATGAAGCAGAAACCTTTTTCATATTCAAGCAGTGGAAGGCTATGGTTAAGAAACAAACTGTCAAGAAAGTGAATTGGTTGAGAACATATAATGGTAAGTTATTCATTCAGATTGACAAAGTTTGAGAACCATTGCAAGGATTGAGGAATAGTTTAACACCACCAATACAGGAACTCCACAGGATAATATAGTTGTAGAGAGGATGTGTCACAGCCCCGCCCCCGCCCAACTCAGCATGATATGTCCGCTTCGGCCCATGTGCGCGCGCGAGGACTTCCCAGGTGGTCACCCATCTCGATACTCTTCCGCCCCAGCACGCTTAACTTCGGAGTTCTTATGGGATCCTGAGCCGGACGGCTTTAAAATGCATCATGTTGAGTTAAGACAGGGTTTGACTTATAAGCCCATGGTCAGGACTTGGAAATTTCCATTGTGAGATTTGGACAAAGCCTCATGGTGCTACCAAAGTACTCCACCCTTACCCTCGTGGATTACCCTTTCTTGGCTCATAGGATCACTTGACCTGGTCTTTCCTCAAGGGATTACGCAAGTGGATTGGGGTCTCATATGATGAACAATACGCTGCTAGAAAAATGCATTGTATGTTTCTCTAAGGTTTTTTTAGCAAAAGCAATGAACACGACTTGCTCCTTGATTAACAAATCTCCCTACACAATAATAGACTTTAAGATTTTGTTAGAGGTATGTCAGGTAATCTAGCTGATTATCCTAACTTGAGTCTTTAGTGTCTAGCTTATACTTACGTTAGACTAGATCAATTCTAATCAAGGTTAGGCAAGTGTGTTTTTATAAGATATGCCTATAGGGTTAAAGGGTATAGATCCTAGTCTACTGATCAAGATTCACATAGATGTATGATCATTAGGGAATTGACATTTGTTTTGAGTGCTATGCTCAATGCGAGGAACCCTAGTGGAGTAGATAAACACAGATAACACCAGCGGAACCATAAAGGTGGAGTCAGATGCTCTAGATAGGAAGGAGAGTGCATCCAAATTATCCTAGGATACACAAGATAGTTCGACAGAGCAGCAAATACAACAATAGAATGGTAAATCTCCTTTAGTTCTTAAAATTCCATGGGTGGTGTAGCTACCAAGATCAATGCAGCTAATTGTCTCTCCTATAAGTTAGTTAGCTACCTCTCATTTTGTTCTAAGATTCTTCCTATTCGTGGGTCATTTGTGGCATGCGAGAAGGGCTCGTGCAGCTGCAACGGGATTTGAAAAAGGAATTGATTGTAATTTTGAACTTGGTCCTTCTATGACCCCTCTTAATTGAGGCAAGAGATCAAATCCATGAAGTAGGAATCAGTGTGATTCCACTATGCATATTAGGTTAGGATCAGGTCATATTTAGAAGGTATCCTTTTTTTTTTTTGGTTCCTGGCTCGGCTAAGTGGAGCCATTTCCCTTTATGACACTGGGCCAGGCCATACCAAAGTGCGAGGTAACCAACAATCGGATATGGCTTCAAGGACGTGATGGCCTATGCATTGACTTCAAAGTGCAAGTTTGATGATATGGTTGCATTTGCATCAACAGTTGCGTATGATGAGCCATTCACATTCCGTGAAGTAATGGAAGGGAAAGAAAGTGGCCGATGGGCAATAATTATGGGTAAGGACATGGATCTATTCATAAAAGTCAAACTCAAGACCTTGTGAAGCTTACCCTAGGGGCAGTAGGCAAGTTGTAAGCAACTTTACAAGACACATCTAAGGTTATTCAAAGAGAGAAATCAACTATTCTGAGTTGTTCTCTTCGGTTGTGAAGCATGCATCCATACATGTGCTCTTGGCCGACAGTGTTTGACCTTGAGCTAGAGCAGCTTGGCACGGAGATGGCTTTGTTACATCCTCTTACAAACAAGTTCGGGCTTTGCTTGGACTTGATCAATATGACTTAGAACCGAAGAGTGAAGGCCATGTCCAGTGAGATTTTGGGGCAGAGACATGCCTTTTACCAAGGAACAAGAGATCAAAGACATTGATGGCTATCTTCCAGGTTGCTTGAGTTCTATGGAAACCAAACCAAGGTGGAGATTGTTGAATTTATGTCTCATATTTCAGATTAACTGGATTGGTTCATTGGGTTAGTAGCCAAGAACCAGGTTTTGGGTCAAGCGTATTTTGGCAATGAAATGGTTGAGTTGTCAACCTAAAAACATGCAGTTGGCTATAGATGGTCTTCGTAAAAAAAGTGTATATGTTACCACTACTCGGTTCTGTATGCAAGGGGGGGTGAGCAGAAGGTATGTTGTTTGGAGAAGGCAATGTATGCTTAGTCTGTTGCATGCCTAGTTTGATAAATTTAGTAGATCTCCTATTGATTATGGATTGAAGATGTGTGGTTTAGATCTTTCGGTGCTTGTTATGTGATGCTTATGGGGATTTATTGTTTTTGTTGTGTATGTTGATGATATTGTAGTGAGTGGTGATGATATATTGTATTCATGCTCTGAAGAAAACATTCAGGAAGGTGTTTAATATTAAGGATCGTGGACCACTCAAATATTTCCTTTGGAATTGAAGTTTCTGGGTCAAGAAGAGTAGTTGTTCTCTTGAACGTAATCATAAGCTCCCTGACTATTAGAGAATTACTGGATGATCCAAGTCTTACCAATAGTTAGTATCTTGTGATTACATGTCTTGCTTGGACATTTGTTGTGGGAGTTGTTAGTCAGTTCATGCATTCTCCTAGGACAGGGCACTTGAGGTAGTTTGTTGAATCCTATGCTACATTAGTTAGGCCTGCATAAAAAACTGTTGTTTTCTTTAGATGGGTATTTGTATGTAACTGCTTATTCTAGTGCAGACTCTGCTGGTTCAATACCTTTGGTGTCTAGCAAAAATCTGTTGAGGGGTATGGGGTTGAAGCATACAAATGAAAATTCACTATTAATAGAAATCCAACCTATCTGGCTGAAAATCCCAATAAGTAGGTTTAATTCTAAGGGCAAAGTTATCATGTGTGCTCCTAAGGAAAGCACCTATTACTTTTATGTAACTAGAGTAAGCAGAGGTTCCCTAAGATTTCCTATGATGGAAATGTGCTATATTACATATAATAAGTTTCAAGGCCCTGATAGATTCATCTATATGAGTGTGCAAGGCAACTTGTTTTGAGAGAATTAGGCTACTTTCCGGAACTCCTATGAATTCTGGGTCAAGCACAAGGTCGTTTATGTGCAAGGTTTAGCTGTATCTATCTAGAGCCCAATGCATTGTGTCACGCACCCGAAACCAGGATCCGGGACGCGAATTTGGGGAATTTGTATTCCTCCCCAGGATCCGCGTGTGTGAGGATGGCAAAATTCACAATACATCAGAATGTTTCGCAGAAGCTCTACAAGGCGTTACGACCCGGAATTCGTATCCATCGGGTTCCGTGTCGTACTCAATCTGTCAACATAAGATTATCGTAAAAATATTCAAACTCAAACTAGAACAATTCATAATATCAAAATATACAGAGCTGACAGTAACAGGTTAGTCATTACCCAAACATATTCAAGTTACAATTTAACGAGTACATTAATTACAATTCCCACGAAAAAGGCTAACAAAAGCCGTACACAAAAGTAAGCTAGAACAAATACTACCCAAGGGTGTAACGTAACTCCGGAGTCAAGCATGACGTCTACATGACATCACTGACACAACAAGCCTGCAAAACTCATGGCTCAACAACCCTCTGCACACGAACTAGCTCAAAACAAGGACCTGCTATCTAGAGCACCAAAGAAGAAGAATATCAGACACGACGGTCTGGCAGGTGATCAATATAGGCAAGAGCATAAACAAAATTGAAGTTTAAAGGAAACAATAACTAAAAACAATTTATTGAACTTGAAACAGATTTACAAGGTTCAAAAGCAATGCATGAACAAGATACTTATCAAGAAATCACGAGTACATGCACGATATACGAAATAAGACATGAATACATATAATATCATGATTAGTAAATCCACAAAGAGCCCATCCTTTCTCCATCATACATGATGACAAGAGTAAGCACGCACGACAAGTATGGCACGATCCCACATATACGGGGAATTTCCGGCTGCGGAACCGGAACACGAACACGCACGATGTGTAATATAATACACGACTAGTCTGCAGACAGTCCACATGTTTAAGGACCCCCAGGTAGTGGATCAAGTTAAAAGGCAGTCCAAGCTCAGTGGTAATCACTTATATCATGAATGCACAAAACATGGCGATACACGTTCGAGAACACGACAAAACAAGAGGGAAATTATTTATCAAACACGTCACGACAAGGCTAGCAAAATAGCATAATATAAATGCTTAACAAACTTAAGAAATGATTCACTTTTTCTTATTCTTGAAACAAGTCTTAAAACGAGCTTATACTCGAAATTCAAACGAATGCACAATGATGCACGAAGCATCAAAACAAGAGCTTTGGTTCTTGAAACAAATCTCCAAACAAACTTATATTTGAAATTCAAGGCGAGTACACGAGGATGTACATAACATCAAAAAAGAAGTTCAAACACGAAATCTATCAAGTCTAGGCTAAGACCATTCATTGACCCTTATGGAGTTGAAACCCAAATGTCAGAATTCTATATAGCTTGGTGCCCCATAAGGTAAGATACATTTTGGAATTTCAAGCGCACAATGTCAAATGAAAGTCTAAGGCATAGTCTAGTTTTCATCCCTGCAAAAATCCTTCAAAAACAGTACTTTTTGTAACTGTCGGTCTGGTTTAAGCATTTCAATCGGTAGAACTACCGGTTTAAGCACCTCTACCGGTAGAACTTCCGGTAGACCAAGGGTTCTCAATTTTCTCAACTCTTTGCTAAAATTCGAGCCACTTCTACTAGTAGAACTTCCGGTTAAAGCAATTCTACCGGTAGAACTTGCGGTAGACTAAGGGTTTTCAATTTCCTCAACTCTTTGCCAAAATTCAAGCCACTTCTACCGGTAGAACTTCCGGTAAAACTTATTGTAAGACCCCGACCCGAGTGACTCGATTAATGCTAATTAAGTTGTGTGTTAGTGCTAAGCTTGATTAGTGGTTTTGACTAAACTTGGATTAGTATAGTTCTTGATAGCTTTGGGGAATTATTTTTAGTGTCTTGTGTTTAGTGGGACCCTTTGGGGGTTTCCTTTTGATAGTCTTGCTAGCTTTTGGAGGTTACTTGCTTTTCCCCTAATTCTTGGCTTGATCCCGTTTTACTTACTTTGTCGATCCTTACAACTTTCATGTTGAGCCCGTGACCGTCCGGAACCTCGAAACCCGATCTTCTTGCTTTGAGGGCAAAACAGTCTTTTTACACCAAATCTGTACCCAACACTCGATATCCTCGAAACTCGCGAAACATGTACTTTTTAGAAACTAGATATTTCGACAATCACTTTTCTCTTCTTCGTCGATTTCGTCCGAGGTCCCGATAATAGTGATTTCAGCCCAAAGAGTTTCTAGATGGTGGAACCCACTCCAAATGGCTTTAAATGTAGAACCCTTCTCCCCATTTACCCTTTTTCCAGTACAAGCACAAATCTAGGGTTTCCTTGCTTCTTTCCCTTCTTCTTCTTGCTTCTCCACCATCAAGCACCACCCCACCTGACTCAAATCAAGAAATGGAGATCTCAACCTACTTTCCCTCCTTGCAAGCTTCTCCTTGATAACATTTGAGGAAGGAAACCACCCATTTTAGACCCACATTGAGCTCACCTTATCCCTTTGAAGAACCTACAAGTAAGCTTCCTCCCTAATCTCTTAGATTCTTGTTCTTCTAGTCTTAGGAGAACTCTATCTTCTTTATTGTGAGTTCTTCTTCTTGTTTCTTGGTTTGACCCATTTTAGGGTTTGTTTTTGGGGGTTTTTGGTGTAGCTTGGTTTTTGGCTTGGAAGAGTGGATTAGAGCTTGGATTTCTTGATTAGAGACCTTGAGGCAAGTGGATGTTTAGTTTTAAAGTGATTTCCATGATCAAATGTTTGGATTTATTGTATCATTTATGATGAGTTTTTACTTGCATTCAATGTGTTTTAATGTTTTAAAAAGGGGTTGTTGAGCCCATTTATTGTCTTGAGATATGATTGATAGCCTTTGTTTATCTGGTGCTTAAAGACTTGAATGAATCTATGTAATTATGGTTATGTCTTTCTCTTTTGATGGAATGAGAAAATGTATGAATGAATGGATCATTTGTGGAAGTTGTGAGAAGTTTTGATGAAGTTGTGAAGAGGATGTTGAGGTGCTTACATGCCCTCTTTGATGTATGTTAGGATCTCAAGAAGTGTGGGTTTGTAAGAGGAGAAGAAATGGAGAAAAGAGCTGTCCACGAAACCAGTTCTGGACAGTTCGCTCGAGCGAACTTGACACATCGCTCGAGCGAACTGCCCAGGAAGGGTTCGTGCCATTCCAGAGAGTTGTTCGCTCGTGCGAACCCCATGTCCGCTCGAGCGAACTCCTCCAACAGCCATCCAGAGAATGGTCGGCTCGAGCGCACAAATCATTCGCTCGTGCCGTCCTGAACTGAGCAGGTCCGCTCGAGCGAACTCCATGTCCGCTCGAGCGAACCCTCTCAGAAAGCCATTCCAGAGAGCGCATCGCTCGAGCGAACTAAATGTCCGCTCGAGCGACGTGTACTATTCATCTGGGGCCACTTTGGAGCAGACAATGAAATATCCTAGATATGGAGGGAGGTTGGTTAACGTCCCTATCGTGATGAGAAGACTCAAAACTGTTGTTTGAAACTCAAACGAGAAAGAAACCATAATCACAAGGATCCATTGAAGTTTTGGAAATCTCCAAGTGCCTAAGGAGCCCGGAATGCCTCCAAATTCAAAGAGTATCAAGCAATTGTAAGATAAGCGTATGGGATCCCTATTCAATTGGATTAGTTCTAACCCGACTCTGTCTTGGCTTTTCAAAAGGGTACCTTACCTTGTTATTCTCGAAACTGATGTTTTGGAATCTATCATCCCGAAAGCTTTGAAAGTATACTTGTACTATTTTGCTAGCTTTGATATACATGCCAGACCTGATATGACGCTGTGCCTTGAGCACCCATGTCTTCCCCGAATATAGCCTTGTACTTGATTTATGTTACACATGTCCTGATTTCCATGTTTTGACCTATGAGTCGGCACCACTAAGCTTGGATACCTTGTTAGTCTGATCTACTGACTAGGTGATCCCCCTTTTGTTCCGCCAACTGCAGTTTGGATCTTGCTACCCGGTTATTTAACCGTGGTCTTGTCCTGATACCGCAGATTGCTACTGTGGTTCCTGATGCCCGGCTCGCTACCGTGGTCATGTCTTGTATATAGTATATATATGTATATGTATCTCGTTGTACCTCCTCACTTAGGTGACTGAGGTCAACGCCTTGACTTGCTTGCTCTATCACTCCGGTGATAGAGGATTTAGCTTTGTGTGGTTGCCATCTTGCTCGTTTCCTGTTTTCCTTGGTTACCTTACATGTTTTATTACTGCATGTGTGTTTTCAATGAAATGATACATTTACCTTTGAAAGCCATTGTTTAAACAGGTTTACATGTTTTTCAAGGTAAAGGTTTTTATGATTAAATGTTTATATCTTTTCATCTACCTGCCAGACCGTCGTGTCTGACCCCTTTGCTTTGGTACTCAGGTCCTGTTGTTGGTTTCCCCGAGGAGGAGTCAGAGGAGGCGGTCGGAGAACCGCAGCCGCTAGTTGAGTGGCGTGCTGACGATGTTATGTAAACATCGGGCTGCCGAGTTGCGAAACATTTTGGGGGATTGTTTGGATAGTTTTCTGGTGGTTATTATTTTGTTTATATTGGCCTTTATTGGCCCCTATTTTTGGGAACTGTAATTAACTGATCTTCTGATTAAACTTGAATATGTACTTTTGGGTTATGCTTTAGGACATTGCTCATTCTGATACTCATATTCAAATGTAATCAGCCTTGATATTTTGAGAAATGAAATATATACATGATTTACCATACGCTTCCGCAATTATACTATACGGTTATGTGTGTTGCAAAATCCTCACCGCGGACACCTGTGGGAAATCACGTGCACGGGTAATGAGTGTTCTTTTGTTAACCCGTGTATGCTTGATCATAAACATATTTTAGTTATTGTCATCACCCCATATGATTATATCATTGGCTTCATCACAATCAGTCCCGATCCCGGATTTGGTTGCGGACCCGGTCCGGGGTCGCGACAGAACTAGTATCAGAGCGAGACGTGTTTCAGGCAATTAAAAGAAAGTAGAAATCCTAAGGACGTGGCGAGGATTCGTTAGATCTTCCGTTAGCTAGAATCGCGTGAGCAATGTGTGACCCTATCCTTGATTACTATGTGCTAACAACTTGTTTTGTAGCATCATGCCACCTCGTAAGCGACCTGTAAATGGCAATCCCACAGCGAGCAACAGTGATTATACTGGGCCAGTTGAGGGCACAGGGCCATTGGGAGAAGATAGAACTGAAAACACAATGCCAAATCAGTTCCAGCAGATGATGCAAGCCATGGTTGACCAGCAGCGTCAGGCTAATGAGAACCAAACCAGATTGCAAGAACAGATGCTCAAGAAAGATGAGGACCATGCTAGGGAGTTGGCAGAAATGCAGAGACAGTTGTTGGAGGTACTACAGAGGAGACCCGAACCACTTCAACCTCAAGCTGCTATTGTCATTAATCAGAGGGAACATGACCCTAATGCACTGTTTGAGAAGTTCAGAAAGAGAGGTCCGAAGGAGTTTATGGGGACGGAGGACCCCTTGACTGCAGATGACTGGCTAGAGCATATAGAAAATATATTTAAGGTTTTCAGATGTAATGGGGGTGAGAAGGTACAGCTTGCAGCATCACTCTTTACCAGCTTGGCAGATAATTGGTGGAAGACGGTGGGGGAGGAATACAGGACTATGGCAGATGCAGTAGCTTGGGCAAACTTCAAGAGGCAATTCAGAGACAAATATGTGCCTGCCCATATCAAGAGACAGAAGGCAGCAGAATTCCAGCAGCTTGTCCAAGGGAGCATGACCGTTTTAGAGTACCTCACCAAATTCGAGAGGTTGTCAAGATATGCTCCGGAATTGGTAGACACGGTGGAAAAGAAGATTGCCAAGTTCCTCGAAGGACTTCATCCTATCATTGAGAGGGATGCCACTGGTGTAGTACCACCTCTTACCTTCGAGGAAGCGGTCAAGAGAGCTTACAAGTTTGAGAACTTCCACCACAAGATCCTTAAGGTCCAAGGCAAGGGACAAGGACAGCCTCAACAGCAGTACAACCATCAGAGAAACCAGCAGCACAAGAGACCGAGACAAGATCAGAATGTGCAACTAGTTTGTATTCATTGTGGAAAGAACCACGACAGTGCCCAGTGTCGTACCGTCTCAGGAGCATGCTATAGATGTGGTTCCATGACCCATCAAATGAGGGATTGTCCGAGACAGAACAGGCAGAACCAGCAGCAGCAAGGAGCACCGCGTCAGGCACCACCACAGAATGCACTAGTGGTGCAGAATCAGGCAAGGCCAATTCAGCAGCAGGCACCACTGCAACAGTATAGACCGCAGCAGCAGCAGCCACGGCCCGTCAGCAGGGACAACAACAGAATCAGCGTCCCCCGCAACAGAACATGAATGCCCCTCAAGGAAGGCAACAACAAGCTCATATCAGGCCACAGCAGCGAGGACAAGTTTATGCAATCAACAGAGCTGATGCAGAGGCAGCAGGCAATGTTGTGGAAGGTACACTTCTTGTTAGTGGAATAGAAGCTAAGATATTATTTCACCCTGGCTCCACGCATTCTTTTATATCCCATGCATTTTCTAGACTGATTGATGTGCATGGTAGAGATCTTGAGTACATTTTGACTGTGGCAACCCCAGTAGGAAAACAAGTTCTATGTACTAGTTATTACCCTAGTTGTACAGTCCGGATAGGAGAAGTTGTGTTACCCGCAGATCTTATTCTGTTGGAGATGAAGGACTTTGATGTCATCCTAGGGATGGATTGGCTGGCAGGGTACCATGCCATAATGGATTGTTTCCATAAGACCCTCACATTCAAGTTGGATGAGACACCAGTAGGGGTGTTGTTTCAGGGAGAGAGGAGAAATCCTCGTGCAGGGTTTGTCTCAGCGTTGAAGGCTGATAGACTTTTGAGAAGTGGATGTGAAGCCTATTTGGCGTTTATCACGGAGGATAAACGGTCCCAAGGGGTGGAGGAGATTCCTATTGTTTGGGAGTTCCCGGATGTATTTCCGGAGGAGATTCCGGGATTACCACCCATGAGAGAGATTGATTTCACCATCGAGTTGTTACGGGGACCGCTCCGATATCTATATCACCATATAGAATGGCTCCGGCGGAATTGGGAGAGTTAAAGATACAATTGTAAGAGTTGTTGGACAAGGGTTTTGTGAGACCTAGTATCTCACCGTGGGGAGCTCCTGTTTTGTTTGTTAAGAAGAAGGATGGTTCGATGAGAATGTGTATTGACTACCGGAGATTGAACCAAGTGACCATCAAGAACAAGTATCCATTGCCAAGGATAGATGAACTGTTTGATCAGTTACAAGGTGCCTCGTACTTTTCGAAGATTGATTTGAGATCCGGTTATCATCAGCTGAGAGTTAGAGAATCAGATGTGTTGAAGACAGCTTTCCGGACAAGATATGGCCACTATGAGTTTCTAGTGATGCCATTTGGGTTGACCAATGCACCGGCAGTGTTCATGGCTTTGATGAACAAGATCTTTGCGCAGTATCTAGATCAGTTTGTAGTGGTGTTCATAGATGATATTTTGGTGTACTCCAAGACCAGAGAAGAGCATGAAGAGCATCTGAGGATAGTATTGCAGATTTTGAGGGAGAATCAGTTGTACGCGAAGCTCAACAAGTGTGAATTTTGGCTAGAGCAAGTCGCATTTTTGGGACACATAATCTCCAAGGAAGGTTTGTCAGTAGACCCGTCTAAGATCGAGGCAGTAGTGAAGTGGGAGAGACCGAAGAATGTGTCAGAAATTAGGAGTTTTCTTGGGTTGGCAGGGTATTACAGGAGGTTTGTGCAAGGGTTTTCGTCGATCGCAGCACCGTTGACGAAGTTAACGAGGAAGAATGTACCGTATGTGTGGACAGATCAGTGTGAAGCTAGTTTCCAAGAGCTGAAGAAGAGATTAACTACCGCACCAGTCCTTACTTTGCCATCCGGAAGCGGCGGTTTCACCATCTTTACCGATGCTTCGAACATTGGACTCGGTTGTGTGTTGATGCAAGAAGGAAGAGTTGTAGCATATGGGTCCCGGCAGTTGAAAGATCACGAGAGGAATTATGCGACCCATGATCTTGAGTTGGCAGCGATCGTCTTTGCATTGAAGATGTGGAGACATTACCTCTACGGAGAGAAGTTTGAGGTCCATTCGGATCACCGCAGCCTACAGTACCTATTCTCTCAGAAGGAGTTGAATATGAGACAGAGGAGATGGATGGAGTATATCAAAGACTATGATTTTCCGATCAAGTATCACCCGGGGAAAGCGAATGTAGTTGCTGATGCTTTGAGTAGGAAGTCAGTGGGTATGGCAAATTTGAGTGGTACTTGTATTTTTGATTAGTTTGAGGAGTTGAAGATAGACCTCCAGCCACTAAGGAAGGGTGTTATAATGGCCAACATGTCAGTGTCAGAGCCTTCGTTCATCCGGAAGATTAAGGACAGTCAGTTACAAGATCCAGAGTTGGCCAAGATTGCAGATCATGTAGCAGAACGTCCCGATTTTCGTTTTGTTGAGGGAGTTCTTTATTACCGTGATCGTTTGTGTGTGCCTAACATCGAAGATTTGAGGAATGACATTATGACAGAAGCTCACAGTGCGAAGTATTCCATGCACCCAGGCAGCACAAAGATGTATCAGAACTTGAAGGGTAGATTTTGGTGGAACAACATGAAGAGGGAGATTGCAGCGTTTGTATCTCGTTGTATGACGTGTGAGTTGATAAAGGCAGAACATCAGAAGCCTCCAGGTTTGTTGCAGCCATTAGAGATCCCGGAGTGGAAGTGGGAGCACATTACCATGGATTTCATTTCGGGACTACCGAGGACTAGTAGAGGCAATGATGCGATATGGGTGATTGTAGACCGACTCACCAAGTCAGCTCATTTTATTCCCATGAGGACAGGAAAGAAGATGCACATGTTACCCCTGGCAGGGTTGTTCATTAATGAGATCGTCAGTAGACATGGACAGCCAGTTTCCATCACATCAGACAGAGACAGCAGATTTGTCTCAAGATTTTGGAAGACCCTACATGAGTCTATGGGTACGAAGTTGCAGTTTAGTACAGCTTATCACCCTCAGACAGATGGTCAGTCAGAGAGGACGATTCAGACCCTCGAAGACATGTTACGTGCTTGTGTGTTAGACTTCAAGACTCAATGGGACGAGATTCTACCGTCATATGAGTTTGCCTACAATAACAGCTACCACTCTAGCATTGGGATGGCGCCTTTTGAGGCTTTGTATGGCAAAAGGTGTAGGACACCTGTTTGTTGGGAAGAAGTTGGCACCCGCAGTTTCCATGGACCGTCCATAGTGAGTGAGACTACTGACAAAGTGAGACAGATCCAAGAATGTTTGAAAGTAGCCCGGAGTAGACAAAAGAGCTATGCAGACTCTCACCGTAGGGATCTACAATTCAAGGAAGGAGATAAGGTTTTCTTGAAGGTGTCACCTACCAGAGGAACTTTGAGATTTGGACAGAAGGGCAAGTTGTCACGGAGATACATCGGACCGTACGACATTGTGAGCAAGATTGGTGATGTGGCTTACAGATTAGCCTTACCACCCGAGTTATCCGGTGTACACAACGTCTTCCATGTGTCGATGTTGAAGAAGTATGTCCCCGATCCTTCACATGTACTCCTACATGAGCCGTTGGAAATTAGAGAAGATGCCACTTATGTTGAGAAGCCCATTCGGATCATAGACACGAAGGAGCAAGAGTTGAGGTCACGGACTATTCAGTGGGTGAAAGTACTTTGGGAGAATCATGGGCCGGAAGAGGCAACGTGGGAATTACGAGATCAAGTGCAGAAGAAGTATCCGCATCTCCTACCCGAGGTGAGTTTGTATTTCATTTGGAGGACCAAATGCCCTAAGGGGTGGAGGATGTAAGACCCCGACCCGAGTGACTCGATTAGTGCTAATTAAGTTGTGTGTTAGTGCTAAGCTTGATTAGTGGTTTTGACTAAACTTGGATTAGTATAGTTCTTGATAGCATTGGGGAATTATTTTTAGTGTCTTGTGTTTAGTGGGACCCTTTGGAGGTTTCCTTTTGATAGTCTTGCTAGCTTTTGGAGGTTACTTGCTTTTCCCCTAATTCTTGGCTTGATCCCGTTTTACTTACTTTGTCGATCCTTACAACTTTCATGTTGAGCCCATGACCGTCCGGAACCTCGAAACCCGATCTTCTTGCTTTGAGGGCAAAACAGTCTTTTTACACCAAATCTGTACCCAACACTCGATATCCTCGAAACTCGCGAAACATGTACTTTTTAGAAACTAGATATTTCGACGATCACTTTTCTCTTCTTCGTCGATTTCGTCCGAGGTCCCGATAATAGTGATTTCAGCCCAAAGAGTTTCTAGATGGTGGAACCCACTCCAAATGGCTTTAAATGTAGAACCCTTCTCCCCATTTACCCTTTTTCCAGCACAAGCACAAATCTAGGGTTTCCTTGCTTCTTTCCCTTCTTCTTCTTGCTTCTCCACCATCAAGCACCACCCCACCTTACTCAAATCAAGAAATGGAGATCTCAACCTACTTCCCCTCCTTGCAAGCTTCTCCTTGATACCATTTGAGGAAGGAAACCACCCATTTTAGACCCACATTGAGCTCACCTTATCCCTTTGAAGAACCTACAAGTAAGCTTCCTCCCTAATCTCTTAGATTCTTGTTCTTCTAGTCTTAGGAGAACTCTATCTTCTTTATTGTGAGTTCTTCTTCTTGTTTCTTGGTTTGACCCATTTTAGGGTTTGTTTTTGGGGGTTTTTGGTGTAGCTTGGTTTTTGGCTTGGAAGAGTGGATTAGAGCTTGGATTTCTTGATTAGAGACCTTGAGACAAGTGGATGTTTAGTTTTAAAGTGATTTCCATGATCAAATGTTTGGATTTATTGTATCATTTATGATGAGTTTTTACTTGCATTCAATGTGTTTTAATGTTTTAAAAAGGGGTTGTTGAGCCCATTTATTGTCTTGAGATATGATTGATAGCCTTTGTTTATCTGGTGCTTAAAGACTTGAATGAATCTATGTAATTGTGGTTATGTCTTTCTCTTTTGATGGAATGAGAAAATGTATGAATGAATGGATCATTTGTGGAAGTTGTGAGAAGTTTTGATGAAGTTGTGAAGAGGATGTTGAGGTGCTTACATGCCCTCTTTGATGTATGTTAGGATCTCAAGAAGTGTGGGTTTGTAAGAGGAGAAGAAATGGAGAAAAGAGCTGTCCACGAAACCAGTTCTGGACAGTTCGCTCGAGCGAACTTGACACATCGCTCGAGCGAACTGCCCAGGAAGGGTTCGTGCCATTCCAGAGAGTTGTTCGCTCGTGCGAACCCCATGTCCGCTCGAGCGAACTCCTCCAACAGCCATCCAGAGAATGGTTGGCTCGAGCGCACAAATCATTCGCTCGTGCCGTCTTGAACTGAGCAGGTCCGCTCGAACGAACTCCATGTCCGCTAGAGCGAACCCTCTCAGAAAGCCATTCCAGAGAGCGTATCGCTCGAGCGAACTAAATGTCCGCTCGAGCGACGTGTACTGTTCATCTGGGGCCACTTTGGAGCAGACAATGAAATATCCTAGATATGGAGGGAGGTTGGTTAACGTCCCTATCGTGATGAGAAGACTCATAACTGTTGTTTGAAACTCAAACGAGAAAGAAACCATAATCACAAGGATCCATTGAAGTTTTGGAAATCTCCAAGTGCCTAAGGAGCCCGGAATGCCTCCAAATTCAAAGAGTATCAAGCAATTGTAAGATAAGCGTACGGGATCCCTATTCACTTGGATTAGTTCTAACCCGACTCTGTCTTGGCTTTTCAAAAGGGTACCTTACCTTGTTATTCTCGAAACTGATGTTTTGGAATCTATCATCCCGAAAGCTTTGAAAGTATACTTGTACTATTTTGCTAGCTTTGATATACATGCCAGACCTGATATGATGCTGTGCCTTGAGCACCCATGTCTTGCCCGAATATAGCCTTGTACTTGATTTATGTTACACATGTCCTGATTTCCATGTTTTGACCTATGAGTCGGCACCACTAAGCTTGGATACCTTGTTAGTCTGATCTACTGACTAGGTGATCCCCCTTTTGTTCCGCCAACTGCAGTTTGGATCTTGCTACTCGGTTATTTAACCGTGGTCTTGTCCTGATACCGCAGATTGCTACTGTGGTTCCTGATGCCCGGCTCGCTACCGTGGTCATGTCTTGTATATAGTATATATATGTATATGTATCTCGTTGTACCTCCTCACTTAGGTGACTGAGGTCAACGCCTTGACTTGCTTGCTCTATCACTCCGGTGATAGAGGATTTAGCTTTGTGTGGTTGCCATCTTGCTCATTTCCTGTTTTCCTTGGTTACCTTACATGTTTTATTACTGCATGTGTGTTTTCAATGAAATGATACATTTACCTTTGAAAGCCATTGTTTAAACAGGTTTACATGTTTTCCAAGGTAAAGGTTTTTATGATTAAATGTTTATATCTTTTCATCTACCTGCCAGACCGTCGTGTCTGACCCCTTTGCTTTGGTACTCAGGTCCCGTTGTTGGTTTCCCCGAGGAGGAGCCAGAGGAGGCGGTCGGAGAACCGCAGCCGCTAGTTGAGTGGCGTGCTGACGATGTTATGTAAACATCGGGCTGCCGAGTTGCGAAACATTTTGGGGGATTGTTTGGATAGTTTTCTGGTGGTTATTATTTTGTTTATATTGGCCTTTATTGGCCCCTATTTTTGGGAACTGTAATTAACTGATCTTCTGATTAAACTTGAATATGTACTTTTGGGTTATGCTTTAGGACATTGCTCATTCTGATACTCATATTCAAATGCAATCAGCCTTGATATTTTGAGAAATGAAATATATACATGATTTACCATACGCTTCCGCAATTATACTATATGGTTATGTGTGTTGGAAAATCCTCACAGCGGACACCTGTGGGAAATCACGTGCACGGGTAATGAGTGTTCTTTTGTTAACCCGTGTACGCTTGATCATAAACATATTTTAGTTATTGTCATCACCCCATATGATTATATCATTGGCTTCATCACAATCAGTCCCAATCCCGGATTTGGTCCGCGGACCCGGTCCGGGGTCGCGACACTTATGAAATTCAATTTTTTTTCACACTTCTCTCCCTTCTTCACTTCCACATTTTTATCACCTACACTCCCCAAGCCTACATGCTTTCTAAGAGATACATTTCATACATTTTTAAAGCATTTCATCCACAAATAAAACATTCACTCTATAGAAAAGACATCAAAGCATTTCCATGTACAAAATCATAAAACTTACAAGACTAAACATGGTTCTTAAAAGCTTGAAGAATCATTGATAACAAGATAACTGGAGAAGCTAAAACCCATGACTTGAAAAAGCATAAACATGACTTGAATTATGAAGTTAAACATAGAAAACATGTCTTAATGCAAATATTGAAACCAAAATGAAAACATAAAGCAATATACATGAGAAATCCTATAAAGACCACTTGCCTCAATCCAATGCCAAGGAAAACTCCACAAAAACTCAACCAAAGGGAAGATCCACGAAATCTACACAAAAGCCCCAAAATAGAACACATAAAAATCACATTTTTGGTCATCACAAACTCCCATTTCGAAAATGGGTTTGAAAACATGTAAAACAAGCTCTTGGTGAGCTAAAGAACAAAAAAGAAAGAATGAAAAGGAAGACCAACCAAGAGCTAGCTGAACAAGGAGGATAGAGCTTGAAGATGATGAATAGTGGAGAGGTTTGGCTCCAAAAACACTCCAGCTGAAGCTTGAGAAGAGAGGAAGAGATTTGCGAAGTCGGATCGGAGATTAGAGCCTTCTTGCTAGATGATTTCCAAGGGAGAAGACCAAGGAGAAAACTCTTCTCTTCTTCACTCTAGGTCAACAGGTTGCAGAGATTTGGAAAAGAATGGAGGAGAGAGATTAAGAGACTATATATAGTGTCTGGAAGTGGGTCCCCTAAACAGTGGAACTCGAAATGCTTAAAACATAGTCTTGCGGACCCCGAATGGAGTCGACGAAGAAGAACAAAACGATCGTCGAAAAATCTAGTTTCGGAAAAGTATATTTTCCCCAATTTCTGGAGTTTTCGAAATTTATGGACAGATTTAGTGAAAATTGCCATTTTTGCCCTTTTTCTCGAAAAACGCGATTCCTGGGCCTAAAATCCAAATGGATAAAACCTGAAATTGTTTATAACAATAAAATGAGTCGAAAGGAATAAAATTTAGAATTTCTAAAAACCAAGAATAAATTCTTACAAAAATACAATTTACAAGGGTCGGGTCAAAACAAAGTCAACGGTCTTTTAAAACTCTCCAAAGTTATGAAAAAACTATTCAAACTCAAAAACAAAGTCAAATCAACTCTAATCTTGTTTAAAAAGCTAAATCATGATTAAAACAATGCTAAAACCGAAAATTGAGGGTCGGGGTCTTACACATTGTGCTGGTGATAATCTCTAGTTCACTAGATAAAGCAATCAGTTCAACATTTAGTTCACCTAGTGCATTGGTGTTTCCTTGAGAGAAGGTTTTCAGGTCCAAATGACAGATCATTAATGTTGCCAATTTTTTTTACATTTGAATTAGTGCTGGATTGTTGGCATTTCAGATCTCATTAACTTGTGCGTGAAATAGCTATCCATTCCATGCCTTGTTTTATGAATTTTCTAAAATACAGTTAATGGCTGACTGTTTTAATATGTATTTTAGATGATTTGGTGACATTTTTGAAACACTTTTCAATCAACAACCATCTCTTAAGAGGGTAGTATATCCCCCACCTCCTTTGGTTTCAACTCAATACTATCTCCATCTAGTCTCTTGTTTCTTGGTTTCTGTACATCCAAGCAACCTTTCTTCTTCACTTAGCCGCCTTCAAATATCTTGAGATTTAGTTTACTTGTGGGCAACATTAAAAGTTTTTGTTTTTAAAGTAATCTTTGTAGCTTTTGTGTTTTCTGCTTTTGGTGCAAGCAGTAAGTTTTTGCATTCCCATATTTTACTAGGTAAACAGGAAATTAGCTTTATTCCGTAGGAACTGTCACCAATTAAATGGGTTAGACGTGCTCAAACTAAAAAATTTGACTCATTTTTAACAAGGACAGAAGAAATATGCACTCAGGCCAACATAAGAAAAGACCAAACGTAGTGGAAAGTCGTGCCATTTTTTTGAAATTTATGATTCAAGTCATGCATATTTTTACATACACTGAAACAGGAGATAGTTAGAATGTATTTCAGGAGGCAGGTGGTTGTCTGCTGTTTCTAGGCATTTACTGAAGAGGAGGAATAGATAACCAAATTGTGCACGGCAAATTACAGTTTCCTGCAGATTCATAGTCAGCAATTATCAGTTATCGCTGATGTGGGGGGAAATTTTGAATTTACCTCGGGTTTGGTTTGGGTTGGAAACAGCCCAACCTGCCATGACCAACCTGACCCAAAGAGAAGGATGTTGAAGGGACGTGGGACAGGTGGCGGAAAGGAAATAAAGAACTGGATAAAAAAAATAAAAAAAAAAACGCCCCGTGACCCAACGGCCCAACCGTTACCATTCACCACGATGAAGAAGGTGGGGAACATGCACTGAGAAAGGGGTGAAAACCCAAGGAGAAATCAAATAAGAGGAAGAACGGAACGAGGAGAAGGTAGGCCTAATAACTCCTACCCAATTAACAGAGAACATTCCCAAAGTTCCCAGATTGATTTAAGCATCGGAAGGACCTTGGTCGGACATTTGATTGAGCCTAGGAGTCACCATTCCGAATCGAAAGTTTGGCGGGCCAAGCTAAAGCCAAAGCAGGTAATGAAGGAAGTAGGACCTCAAGCTCCAGACCACGAAGAGAAGAGGAGGTTGAAGTCCGAACACGATGCGCTAAAGATAAAGAGATTCCAAGGAGGAAAACACCCCCATGAGTGCTTGCTGAGGAGGACGTAGATACCCTCATTGAGAAGGCATTAGCAAACTAGAAACCCCATTAAGAAACTGTGGCCCGAGCAAGGTACCTAGGAAATGCACAAAACTTCGAATCTCCTTTCTCAAAGGAGATAGAAAGAGCGGATCCTCCTCGAAGATTCTCAATCCCTAAGCTGAGGGTCTATAATGGAACCTCTAATTCTGCCAACCACGTTCTGCACTACCAGCATTCTATGGCACTTTGGGTCGGAAATGAATCGCTGATGTGCAAGGTTTCCCCTCGAGCTCAGGGGACCTAGCCTTGAAATGGTTTTCCCGTCTAAAGCCGAGATCGATCTACAGCTTCTGAGAGCTTGCTGGATCTTTTGTTACTTGTTTTGTGACAAATTCCAAACAACCAAAGGATGTAGGGGCGTTGCTGTCTTTTAAGAAGCAGGACTCGGAGAGTCCGAAGGAGTTCAGTGCTCGTTACTGGTGTCTCTATAATGAGGTAGAAGGAAGCAATGAACAAGTAGTAGTGGCCACCTTCAAGCTAGGATTACCAAAGGAGAGTCAGATACGCCAATTGTTGACGAAGCGGTTGTAAGACCCCGACCCGATGACCTCAATTAGTACTAATTAAGTCGTATGTTAGTTCTAAGCATGATTAGTGGATTTTGGTTAAGTTGGAGATAGAATAACTTTTGATATAATTCTGGGGAATTTTGAGTGCCTTAGAAATTAATGGGACCCTTTGGGGGTTCCTTTTGTGACCTTGCGTGTACTTGAGGGATTATTTGAAATCCTAATGATTTGTATTTCAATTCCATTTTACTCATCTCATTAATCCCTTCAACTTTTGTGTCAATCCCGTGCTCGTCCGAAACCCCGAAACCCAACTTTTCCAATATCAGGGGCAATATAATCTTTTTGCACCAAATCTGAACACAAAAATCAATGTCCCTAAAACCCTTGAAATATATACTTTTTAGAAACTAGATATTTCGACGATCGTTTTTTCCTTCTTCATCGATCGCGTCTGAGGTCCCGAAAAGCATGATTTCAGTCCCACGAGATTTATAGTAGTGGAGCCCACTCTCATTTGCTTTATAAGAGAACCCTTCTTCTCTTTCCCTCTTCTCCTTTTTCCAGCTCAAAGACCAACCCAAGCTAGGGTTCCTTCTTTCCTCTTCTTCTTCTTGCTCTTCCATCTCCCAGTCACTATCAAACTTGCACCAATAGTAAAAATGGAAGTAGTCATCTTCTTCATCATCATGAAAGCTCTCTCTTGATACCATTTGTGGAGGAAACCACTCATTTCAAGATCCTCTTTGAGCCATTCTTATCTATTTGAAGACTTTACAAGTGAGCCATCCCTCCCCTCTCTTTGATGTGTGTTTTCCTAGCCTATGTGAATCCCCATTTTCAGTATTGAAGGTTTTTTTCTTCTTGTTCCTTGGTCTTGACTTTAGGGTTTGTATTTGGGGATTTTTTTTATTGTGCTTGTAGGTTTCCTTGAGAGAGTGTGATTAGAGCCTACTTTGCTAAGCTTGGACCTAAGGCAAGTGGGTGAATAGATATTTTGAGCATTAAATGGTTTTTATGATAAATGTGGAAGACTTTATTATTCATTCTTGTCTTGCATTGATTTTGAAATAAATGCACATGAATGAGTTTTATTGGTTTGTTTAACTCTTGGAAATATTGGCATATATATATAGTCTTTTATTAGCATTTTTCTTTTTTTTTTTAACCAAATGAATCTTTGTGAATGATGGTTTTTCTCCCTTCTCTCTTTGGTGATTAAATGTGAATAGAAAGAATGAGATTGGATGGGTTGTAGTGGAAGTTTTGATGGAGGTTTGAGAAGGATTTAAAGGAGGTTGGAGCCTCCCAATTAAGTGTAGAAATGAGGGAGGGGGGGCGGGCGCTTACAAGGAGGTAAAGAAGAAAATGGTTGTAAGACCCCGACCCAAGTGACTCGATTAGTGCTAATTAAGTTATGTGTTAGTGCTAAGCTTGATTAATGGTTTTGACTAAGCTTGGATTAGTATAGTTCTTGATAGCTTTGGGGAATTTTTAGTGTCTTGTGTCTAGTGGGACCTTTGGGGTTTCCTTTTAATAGTCTTGCTTGCTTTTGGAGGTTACTTGTTTTTCCCTAATTCTTGTCTTGATCCCGTTTTACTTATTTTATCGATCCTTACAACTTTCATGTTGAGCCCGTACCCGTCCGGAACCCCGAAACCCGATTTTCTTGCATTGAGAGCAGAACGGTCTTTTTACATGAAATCTGTACCCAAAACTAGATATTCCCGAAACCCGCGAAACATGTACTTTTTGGAAACTAGATATTTCGGTGGTCACTTTTCTCTTCTTTATCGACTTCATTCGAGATCCCGAAATTAGCGATTTCAGCCCAAAGAGCTTTCCTAGTGGTGGAGCCCACACCCATTGCCTTTAAATAGAAACCCTTCTCTCTTCATTTCCTTTTTCCAGCACTAGCACAACTCAACCTAGGGTTTCTTGGCTTTCTTCTCTTCTTCTTCTTGCTACTCCACCATCAAGCACCACTCACCTTGTCCCAATCAAGAAATATAAGCCATCATCTTCTTCCTCTCTTCTAGAGCTCTCCATTGATACAACTTTTGAAGGAAGACCTCCCTCCTAAGACCTTCTTTGAGCTAGCTTTGTCCATTTGAGGAGCTTCCAAGTGAGTTTTCCCTCCTATTCTTTTAGATTTGTAATCTCCTAGCCATAGAGGAGCTCTATTTCTATTATTGTAAGTTTCTTCTTCTTGTTTCTTGGTTTGACCCATTTTAGGGTTTGTTTTTGGGGGTTTTTGGTGTAGCTTGGTGTTTGGCTTGGAAGTGTGGATTAGAGCTTGGATTTCTTGATTAGAGACCTTGAGGCAAGTGGATGTTTAGTTTTAAAGTGATTTCCATGATCAAATGTTTGGATTTATTGTATCATTTATGATGGGTTTTTACTTGCATTCAATGTGGTTTTTAATGTTTTGAAAAGGGGTTGTTGAGGCCATTTATTGTCTTGAAATATGATTGATAGCCTTTGTTTTATCTTGTGCTTAAAAACTTGAATGAATCTATGTAATTGTGGTTAGGTCTTTCTCCTTTTGATTGAATGAGAAAATGTATAAATGAATGGATCATTTGTGGAGGTTGTGAGAAGTTTTGATGGAGTTTCGAAGAGGATGTTGAGGTGCTACATGCCCTCTTTGGTGTATGATAGAACCTCAAGAAATGTGGATTTGTAAGAGAAGGAGAATGGAGAAAAGAGCTGTCCACGAAACCAGTTCTGGACAGTTCGCTCGAGCGAACTTGACACATCGCTCGAGCGAACTGCCCAAGAAAGGGTTCGTGCCATTCCAGAGAGTTGTCCGCTCGTGCGAACCCCATGTCCGCTCGAGCGAACTCCTCCAACAGCCATCCAGAGAATAGTTGGCTCGAGCGCACAAATCGTTCGCTCGTGCCGTCCTGAACTGAGCAGGTCCGCTCGTGCGAACTCCATGTCCGCTCGAGCGAACCCTCCCAGAAAGCCATTCCAGAGAGCACATCGCTCGAGTGAACTCCATGTCCGCTCGAGCGACGTATACTGTTCATCTGGGGCCACTTTGGAGGCAACGAGGAAATATCCTAGCTATGGAGGGAGGTTGGTTAACGTTCCCATCGTGATGAGAAGACTCATAACCGTTGTTTGAAGCTCGAATGAGAAAGAAACCATAATCACAAGAATTCATTGAAGTTTTGGAAATCTCCAAACGCCTAAGGAGCCCGGAATGCCTTCAAACTCAAAGAGTATCAAGCAATTGTAAGCTAAGCATACGGGATCCCTATTCACTTGGATTAGTTTTTAACCCGACACTGTCTTGACATTTCCAAAGGGGTACTTTACCTTGTTATTCTCGAAATTGATGATTTGGGATCTATCATCCCGAAAACCTTGAAAGCATACTCGTACTGTTTTGCTAGCCTTGACATGCATGCCTGACCAGATATGTTAGTTGTGCCCTCAAGCACCCATGTCTTGCCGAATATAGTCTTGTACTTGATTGATTTTACACATGTCTTGATTTCCATGTTTTGACCTATGAGTCGGCACCACTAAGCTTGGATACCTTGTTAGTCTGATCTACTGACTAGGTGATCCCCCTCTTGTCCCGCTAGCTGCAGTTTGGATCTTGATACCAGGTTATTTAACCGTGGTCTTGTCCTGACACCGCAGATTGCTACTGTGGTTCTTGATGCCTGGCTCGCTACCGTGGTCATGTCTTGTATATGGTATATAGTATATATGTATTTCGTTGTACCTCCTCACTTCGGTGACTGAGGTCAACGCCTTCACTTGCTTGCTCTATCACTTCGGTAATAGAGGATTTAGCTTTGTGTGGTTGCTATCTTGCTTGTCTCCTGTATTCTTTGGTTACCTCTATCTGTTTTACTTTACATATATGTTTTAACCAAATGATGCATTTACTACATGAAAGTATTATTTAGACAGGTTTAAATGTTTTCCAAGGTAAAGGTTTTATCATTAAATGTTTATACTTTTTATCCACCTGCCAGACCGTCGTGTCTGACCCCTTTTGCTTTGGTACTCAGGTCCCGTTGTTGGTTTCCCCAAGGAGGAGCCAGAGGAGGCGGTCGGAGAACCGCAGCAGCTAGTAGAGTGGCGCGCCGATGATGTTGTTTAAACATCCGGTCGCCTCGAGAGTTGCGTGACATTTTGGGGGGATAGTTATTGATAGTTTTTGGTGGATATTGTTTTGTTTATTGGCCTTTGTTGGCCTCTTATTTTGGGAATTGTAATTAAATGATTTATGTTCTAACTTTAACAATATTTTTGGGTTACGCTTTAGAACATTGCTCAATCTGATACTTGTTATTTAAATGCAAACAGTCTCGTTATTATGGAAATGATTTACATGCTCGATTTGCCATATGCTTCCGTAATTTTTACGAAATGATCAAGGGTGTTGGAAAATCCTCACCGCGGACACCTGTGGGAAATCAAGTGCATGGGCGATGTGTGTTCTTTTATCTACCCGTGTACGCTTGGGCATCAACCATACCAATGATAATTTATGTTACTCATCTCATTTCATTACACTAGTTCCGATCCCGGATTTGGTTCCTGAACCTGGTCCGGGGTCGCGACAATGGTTGCCCGTCCGCTCGAGCGCACAGTCATTTTGGGTATAGCTCGGGCAGCGAAAATGACTGCCCGCTCGAGCGGATAGACATTCTGTCTGTTGCGCCCAGACCACAGATTGCCTGCTCGCTCGAGCGGATATAGACCCGCTTGAGCGAGCAGATGCTCTGTTTGCCAGACCACGAGCGCAGCACAGGCCCGTTCAAGCGCACCTTGGCCCACTCGAGCGCGCTCCCCTCTCGGACATGGGCCACTTTTGAGCTCGGAAAGAGGTTTTAAAGAGAGAGACGGAATTTTTTAGAACCTTACCTTCATGATGCGACGTTTGGAAGAGGTTTTAAGGGAACCCCTTTGTATCGGGAGATTTATAGACAAAGCACGAAGCCCGTTTGAGAAAGAAATTCCATCACGAATATTCCTCGAAGTTTCAAAATTACCAAGGTGCATAAGGAGCCCGGAATGTCTCCAAAACTCATAGAGTACCAAGTCTATACTGAAATCGACATACGGGACCCCTATTCGCCTTGAACTAATATTGAATCCCGATACTTGTCCCGAAATTTTGAAAGTTCAATTGTATTCCATTGTTCCCGAATTTTGATATGCACTCCCGAAATTCATGATTAATGATCTGTCATTCTCGAAAATATTGAAATTTCATTTGTAGCATTTTGCTAGCCCCGATGTGCATTACTCGATATTGAAGTGACATTTGTGCTTTTGAGCACCCCCGTCCTGCCAATTTAAATTGCATCATATGTATTTTTATATATGTCCCAATTTCTGTTATTTGACCTATGAGTCGGCACCACTAAGCTTGGACGACCTTGTCGGTTTGATCCATCGGCCTGGAGATCCCCTCCTGTCCCGCCAACTGCAGTTTGGATTCCGATACCCGGTTTATTATCGTGGTCCTGTCCCGATACCTGGCTTGCTACCGTGGTTCCTAATACCCGGCTTGCTACCTTGGCCCAGTCCCGTGTAATTATATGTATATGTATTTTTCGTTGAATCTCCTCACCTCACGTGACAGAGATCAACGCCCCGATATGCTCTTGTCACTTCGGTGATAGAGGACTTAGCTTTGTGTGGTTGCCATCTTGCTATTTTTTCCTGATTCCTTGGTACACTTACATGTTTTTATATTGCATTGTGTTTTTTTAATCAGTGATAAGTTTCTTTTATGAAAAATGTTGTTTAAAAAGTTTTAATGAATTCTATGGTAAACTCATTTATAATTGTATTGTTATATCCTTTCACCCACCTGCCAAAACGTTGTGTTTGACCCATTCTTTGGTACTCAGGTCCAGACGCCGGTTAACCCGAGCCGGAGCTGTTGATGTTAGTGCCACATTCCAATGAGCACTTGTTTTGTATTGTCAATCCCGTGTCAAAGAGTCCAAGACCTTGCCTCTCAGAGTTTCACAAGGAAGATCAAGTTTGAAGGCAGAAGATCAAGTCTTGGAAAGCCTGGATTCATCGAGGAAGAACTCCATGTGTGTGCCAACCTATTCAGGTAAAATGGGACCCAAACCAACCAAGTAGTGGACCCTAAAAACCCTTAGTTTAATGGCTTATTTAATGGGGTTTTAGAAATTGTTTTTGAGCCTTTTCAAGACTCAAAACTGGTCCCAGAGGTCGGCTAACCGCCATGGTTTACGGTCAGCCCCGCGGCCACCTCGCGGTTAACCGCTGAGACCCTTCACGGCTAACCGCCAGGTAACCGAAGTCCTGCGGTCACTTTTCCAGAGCCTTAATGTACAAGTTTCTGTGAAAATTCGGTTACCTTGGGGTTACCTCGCGGTTACCTCGCGGTCACCTCGCGGTTACCTTACGGTTACCTCGCGGCTAGCCCCCTACTCAGCACAACTTTACAAAAACTAGCCGTTTATGACCGTTGGAGTGGCGGCTAACCGCGGATTTGAAGGGGGCTAGCCGCCAAAAGACGTTAGAGAGCCGTTGGAGGGTGTTTTATAAATAGAAAAGGCCCCAAATCATCCAAAGGGGCTTGAAGATCATGAGAGCTCATGTCCTAACCATGGTCCATCATATTTGACCTCTCATAGATCATTCCACACACACTTTGAGCTTGTATTGGCAAATCTAAGAGCTTCATTAGCTTAAGGAAAGTGTGATGTGTGAAAACAATATTGCCCACACACACTATGAGCTTGTATTGGCAAATCTAAGAGCTTCATTAGCTTAAGGAAAGTGTGATGTATGGAAACAATATTACCTAGGGAAGAACTTGAGCCATCATAGGTTAAAATCCAAATCCCTAGACCAAAGACCTCTTCCCTTGATTGAGCACAACATTGGAGCATCATCATCAACATCAAGGAAGCATTGCAAGAGGCATCAAAGCTTGGAGCTGTGGTGACAAGCTTGGAAGAGCATCCTCCGGACTTCGTCAAAGAGGCAAGTGGCAACCTCCAGACTTTGTCAAAAGAGGCAAGTGTTCTTCCCCCTCACTTCATTAAATTCAGAGCATTGTAAGAGTGGCTTATTTCTTTGTGATTTAACCACTATAAAAATGTAGAGGGGAGTAGATCTTTGTGATCGAACCTCGTAAACAAAATTGATGTGGAATCAGTACTTGTGTAGTTTGATTCTTCATAGTGGAACCAGGGGACTGTGTGACCCTTGAGAGTGGATGTAGGTCTATGTGACTGAACCACTATAAATCCCTTGTGTCAATTCCTCTTTCTCTATCTCTTGTGCTTGATTTACATATCTATAAGTTGTGGAGATTGATATGAATGATATTTCTTCTTTGAGTTTAAATTGACACACATCCACTTGTGCGAAAACAACATTGAACATATTGGTAAATCTTGTCTTGTTTAGCACACACTCTTTAAACATATATTCAATTGAGCACATTGATATAAATCATAAGTGAATTTGTGAAGAGTGGTGTACACACACTTGTGCTTATTATTATAAAATTAATTGTCATATCTTTGATTGATTAAGCACTCACACATTGAACACATATTCCGTATAAGTTGTATTCTTATTTGTGTTCATTGTGTTCTTTGTCCTAGTTGAGATTAAAATTGGACTAAGTAATTTTTATTGGGAAAAGAATTTCATTAGTCCTATTCACCCCCCCTCTAGGACACTTTCATTGGCCCTAGCTGCACTTTCAATTGGTATCAGAGAGGGTTCCTCCATAAAGGCTTAACAACCCGGAGTTGATCTTCTATCTTTGCTAGTGCCAATTCCTTAGAGTGACCTCATGTATTGGAGGGACCTCAAGGACAAACCTACCAAGACCTTAGGATGATTTTCAAAGGAAGATCGTTAGAGAGATCTTCGGTCTTGAACCCCTTTGGACCAGCCTATTTATTTTCAGGAATTTCATATTGTTGGCCCTTGTACTTTTGCAAAAGTATTTGTTGTCAATTGATTTTGTTTTCATAAACTTTTATAGTTATATCTTTTGGTTCACAAAATCAATTGATTGCATCATATTGATGTGCATTTTGTTCTCATATTGTTATTTCTATGAAAATGCATTTCAATGCTCTTTTAATGTGCTTCAATTAATTATGGACTTAAATGATCTTTTATCCATGATCAATTGATGTTACATCCACTGTTTTTCAAAAATTAATGAATTTCATAAGTTATATCTTTTAAAAGAAAAATTAGATATTTTTGAAAAAAAAAAAATTTTTTTTGTTTATAGTGTTTGTTTTCAAATGGGAAATTATTCTCAAAATTTTTTTTTCAAATAATTATTTTGTTTAAAAAAAAAAAAAAAAAAGGCAAGTTGAAAGTTATGAGAATTGAATCTGTTTCTCTCTTTATGTTTCAAATCTTGTATAAGAAATTCAATTCTTGTAATATACTTGAAACTCAATTGGTTATCTATCTATAGTTATATTTGTCAAAATAAATGTGTTTTTGAATAAACGCATTTTCCAATTGATATCAAGTCATGTTTTAAATCAATTTGTATAAATCCTTGTAGTTGTTTTCTTTAAAATACAAATTGAAAAATGATTTTGTGTTATCTTCTAAATCATTCTCTTTATGCTCACTGTTGGATTTTGTGTATTGAAATGATTTGAAGATTGTATAAATGGAAAATGCTCTAAAACATCATTAGTTATAATCATCAAAGCATGTTCCATGTTCTCATTTCCTTGTGCATATGGTTATATCATCTTAGAAATGGAAATGAATTTGTTGCAAGCAATTTGCATCTTTACTCATTTGGTTACATTCCTTTTATATGCAAATTGAATTGTATGTTTGGTGGATCATGAAATAGATTTGCGTTCTTCGCATAGTCTTGTACATCTTTTCAATGCATAGTGATAATGTTTCATGATTCTCTTAGTACATTTGCTAGAGTGGAATTTTTGTATGGACCATGTTAGAAGAATTGATGTTAAACTCTTTTTTGCATGTTGCATGCTCTTTATAGTTAAACTCACATATATGTAAGAGAGTTATTTTCATTCCTATGTAATTCATGGCTCCTTTCTAACTTCATATCTACATGTGCACACATAGTTGTATTCTTCATTAATAATATGGTATAAGTTAGATCTTGATTTTAATTGATACTCTCTATGCAAATGTCAAATCGTTCCTTGTATGGTTGCATTATTAATTAGTTACATTTGAAGATACCATACTAGAACTCACAAATCCATCCTTTATGCTTTCTAGTCATTTTTTTAAATGGATGGTTATGATGTTGATTCATGTATATTCTTTAAATGATGTCTTCCTTACATGCTTCAACTTCATATTAGTGATCTTGATCATATGAACCTCTTTGAAATTCATTTCTTGTATTTCATAGTTATATGTATTGTTTGATGAATTTCTTAGACGTTGAATTCATATGGTTTTGACACTTTGAAAAATTGCATGCTTTACAAAGCTATATCCTTTCATGCAATTTAGATTGTTCATCACTATACTCAATTGTTATATCATTAAAAGTGATGAATATTCATTTATGATGCTTAATGAAATTTTGTGTTTATCACATCCTTGCTCTTAAATCATGTTTCAAATTCAATTAGTTTTAATTAGTATCATTTTCAATTGATGTCATATCTTGAGAATGTGATAGACCTTGTGTACATTGGATTGAACTTGACAGTAAATATATTTTTATTCCATGTCATATTCAATTAGCATCATAATTTTCATGTTTGCCACCTCTCTTGCACCTATAGGTAAATCTCATGACCACCATATTTATATATTCATAATCTTGGTTGGTTAATAGTTAAAGTAGGCATCATGTTTGAACTTCATTTCTTTCATCTTGCACATGATAGTCATATTTAATGATTGAATGAAATGATTTCAAAATATTCATAGCATATGATTTTCTTAGTTATATTGATTAATGCTATGTTTGGTAAACCCCATAACCTCATGGATAGCTCTAATTTGGATTAATCCTAGTAGCTATATTCTTTTTAACTCCATTTTAGAGTGATTGAGTTAATTGTCTTATCCTTGAATCTCAATTGGTTTTCTTTATTCCAATTGGTATCCATGATTGCTTTTTTACATGGTCTTGAACACTTAGAGACTACTACCACACATGATATCCTGTTATGTATTTCATTTTTTTATTTCTTTTGTTAACAGGTGCTTCTAAAAAGGCATTTTTCTTATTTCATGTGTACGTACATTTGCAAGGGTAAATGACCCTCTATATGCAAATGCAAAATTGTTCTATGTATGGTTGTGTTGTTTCATTTGTTGACACCATAGTAGAACTTTAAAATCCATCCTTATGCTTGATAGTCTTTATTTATGGTGGATGGTTATGTTAATTGACCCATGTATATGATTTCATTCTTGTACATGTTTCAATTTTCATAAGTATGTTCTTGCTCATGTGAATCTCTTCAAATCCATTCCTTGTACACTATGGTCATAACTATTGTTTAATGGATATTATATTTGTTGAGTTCATATGTTTTTACACCTTGAAAAATTGTACACACCACACAATCATATTTTTATGCAATTTCCTATATTCATCGTTATGCTTTCTAGTTATATTTTTTTTAAATGATGAATATTCATGGTGCTTAGTGAATTTTGTATTTGTCACATCCATGTTCTATTCATGGTTTCCTATTTTTTTGGTATACCTTAAAATGTGACAAATCTTGTGAACATTGATTTGAAATGTCACTTTAGCATCATATCTCTCATGTTTGCCTCCTCTAATACGTGATTATGGTTGTTTTCTTGAAGAGGTTCGCTTCATGATAGTTGAACTTCATTTCATAATACCTGTTCTCTGTAGTTATATTTTATGAAATGATGATAATTCACATAGCATAAGATTTTCAAGTTTTAAACATGCTTATGCTATGATTAATATCACTATTGGATTTCTCTGTTTTGGAACATATCTATTAGTCACATGATTTCAAAACCGGTTCAGAGTTTTTGTATTTAAAAAAAATATATATATATTTTACAATCCATGATTTTAAAATGATTGATTGTATCCTTAACATGTTCATATTTCCGGAATTGATTTAATGCTTTGGATACTCCACCTTGATTCATTCCAAGTTGCACTCATATTGGTATATCTATTTGAATCATTCAAACATTAATGTTTAAGGTAGGATGGCTAGGAGAGTGGGAGGAGACCCCTCTCGTGTTGGGTTCGCCAAGCGTAAATCCTTAGGGGGTAGTTTTGGGACAGACCTGTAATTCTGTGTGAT
The DNA here is from genome assembly GCA_028538565.1 of Umbellularia californica. NCBI lineage: Eukaryota > Viridiplantae > Streptophyta > Magnoliopsida > Laurales > Lauraceae > Umbellularia > Umbellularia californica. The sequence continues at coordinate 31,062,153 of JAPQWN010000005.1, read as the reverse complement.
CACGTAAAACACTACTCTGATGCTTTTATCATCACCACATGAAGCATGATTCATATACTTGGTTGAATCACAAGTTGTTGTCCTCCATTACACTTAAATCTCTTTCGATCTTGTCTATGTTTTGGAATCAACAATTCATTTATTTCAAAAGAATTTGTTGTAAATTTTTTTTCTAGAAACCCACATTGACCATCCTTGTTCTCTTTATTGGTATATTAGTATGATAGTCAAGTTGTGTGGAAATTCATTTTGCATATGTTCTTGATAGGTATATATTTTGAAATGCAAAATTGAATGAGATGTGATGAGCTAAAAAGGTTTTTCAATTAATGTTCCATCTCATATTTTTCAAATTAAGTACTTTGTCATTTTGAAAATAAATATGATTTGAAAAATGAATTTTCCATGGATTTTAAGTTTTTACTTCATTGGAAAATTATGCAATTGATTTTCATTTTGGGCTTTGTTAAGTTAAATGCTTTTAAAAATGAAATTCACAATTGGTACTCATCTATTCATCATCATGTCTTTCCATGATTAGCAACATCTTGAGAAATTTGATCAATGTGAACTTTAATAAGTTATATTTGAGAACTCCCTAGTTTCATGCCTTACATCTTCTTCTTGCATTACAAAGGTATATTCATTGTCATTATCATATTGACAAAAGAAGAGAATGATGTTGAGAGGGAGTGTAGACATCTCTAAAATGATCAAATGTGAGTTTATATTTGAGGATCATGGAGATACATATATGGATAGGATGAATATTTGTTTTTAAGTATTTTGAAAACAAAACAATTTTTACTTGAGAATACATTAACTTTTATAGGTACATCTTTATGTATTTCTCATATTGCCACATCCATGTGCTTTCAGTTCTGGTATTTTTCTAAGATATGGATGTCTTTACTTTTGATCATCACTATGCTTGTAATGTGATTTTCCTTTGTGATGATTTTACAAGTCATATGCTTTTTCTATTTGTAAAATTCCTATCTTGATGACTTGTTTGGAATGCAATGTACTCAATTCATCATTTTGGATTATAATCACTTTGTTTGATGATTGAATACATTTGGTGACTGCATTCATTCTCATAACATTCATTATGCCTTTGTAAGTTAATTTTTTCTAAATATTGAATGTTATGGCTTTGGATTTTATTTCCATTGGTATCATTTTGAGTTTTAAACCCGAGCTTTAAAAGTCTAAAATATTTTGTTCTCAATGCATGTTCCTATCATATGCTTTTGAATGGATTGATTTTTCATTTGGAACTTTATGCATTTCTCATAATCATTGTCTGTGCTTCATAGTTATATCAGTATGTTAAACTAATGATTATGCAGGTTCATCACTATGCTTAAGTGGTGAAAATGATCAATGAAATGAAATTTCATGTGATCTTTATTGAGTCCTTGCTCATCAATAAGTTTGTATCTTTGGAAGGACTTAGAGAATCCTAATTAAATGGATTCATGGAATTGATATGGACTTACTTAGTTGATTTATATAGTTCAATTCCAACTTAGCATGATTGCATCTCTTTCTAGTCAAATCCTTTGATATCATGCTTGCTAACTTCCCTTCATGCATATAGGTAAATATTTTTATGTCCTTGGTATTATAATGTGCTGAATATTGATATCTCTCTAACATCTCTTTGTCAACTTGTGACAAAAAGGGGGAGAATAAATGGATTGAATCCTGAAAAAATGGAGAGATTAAATTAAGGGGGAGAGTGTAGAACAAAAGGTGAGAACACTCTATCTATGATATTTTGTGACTAACAATTAAGGGGGAGTAGCAATCCCACCAAAGAATGTATTTCTCAATGTTCTATGCAGGTGCATCTTTAAGAGACAAAGCACATTCTCTGGGGAAGCTTCTAGAGTCATGAGTCTTTGAGTTGCAATTGTTGTATCTTGTGTAAAGATCATGTACTCCTATAATCTTGGTTATATTTGAGTCCATTTGTTGAAATTCAATCTAGAATAGGTGTTTTGCCACGAAATTTGCAAAGGGGGAGATTGTTAGTGCCACATTCCAATGAGCACTTGTTTTGTATTGTCAATCCCGTGTCAAAGAGTCCAAGACCTTGCCTCTCAGAGTTTCACAAGGAAGATCAAGTTTGAAGGCAGAAGATCAAGTCTTGGAAAGCCTGGATTCATCGAGGAAGAACTCCATGTGTGTGCCAACCTATTCAGGTAAAATGGGACCCAAACCAACCAAGTAGTGGACCCTAAAAACCCTTAGTTTAATGGCTTATTTAATGGGGTTTTAGAAATTGTTTTTGAGCCTTTTCAAGACTCAAAACTGGTCCCAGAGGTCGGCTAACCGCCATGGTTTACGGTCAGCCCCGCGGCCACCTCGCGGTTAACCGCTGAGACCCTTCACGGCTAACCGCCAGGTAACCGAAGTCCTGCGGTCACTTTTCCAGAGCCTTAATGTACAAGTTTCTGTGAAAATTCGGTTACCTTGGGGTTACCTCGCGGTTACCTCGCGGTCACCTCGCGGTTACCTTATGGTTACCTCGCGGCTAGCCCCCTACTCAGCACAACTTTACAAAAACTAGCCGTTTATGACCGTTGGAGTGGCGGCTAACCGCGGATTTGAAGGGGGCTAGCCGCCAAAAGACGTTAGAGAGCCGTTGGAGGGTGTTTTATAAATAGAAAAGGCCCCAAATCATCCAAAGGGGCTTGAAGATCATGAGAGCTCATGTCCTAACCATGGTCCATCATATTTGACCTCTCATAGATCATTCCACACACACTTTGAGCTTGTATTGGCAAATCTAAGAGCTTCATTAGCTTAAGGAAAGTGTGATGTGTGAAAACAATATTGCCCACACACACTATGAGCTTGTATTGGCAAATCTAAGAGCTTCATTAGCTTAAGGAAAGTGTGATGTATGGAAACAATATTACCTAGGGAAGAACTTGAGCCATCATAGGTTAAAATCCAAATCCCTAGACCAAAGACCTCTTCCCTTGATTGAGCACAACATTGGAGCATCATCATCAACATCAAGGAAGCATTCCAAGAGGCATCAAAGCTTGGAGCTGTGGTGACAAGTTTGGAAGAGCATCCTCCGGACTTCGTCAAAGAGGCAAGTGGCAACCTCCAGACTTTGTCAAAAGAGGCAAGTGTTCTTCCCCCTCACTTCATTAAATTCAGAGCATTGTAAGAGTGGCTTATTTCTTTGTGATTTAACCACTATAAAAATGTAGAGGGGAGTAGATCTTTGTGATCGAACCTCGTAAACAAAATTGATGTGGAATCAGTACTTGTGTAGTTTGATTCTTCATAGTGGAACCAGGGGACTGTGTGACCCTTGAGAGTGGATGTAGGTCTATGTGACTGAACCACTATAAATCCCTTGTGTCAATTCCTCTTTCTCTATCTCTTGTGCTTGATTTACATATCTATAAGTTGTGGAGATTGATATGAATGATATTTCTTCTTTGAGTTTAAATTGACACACATCCACTTGTGCGAAAACAACATTGAACATATTGGTAAATCTTGTCTTGTTTAGCACACACTCTTTAAACATATATTCAATTGAGCACATTGATATAAATCATAAGTGAATTTGTGAAGAGTGGTGTACACACACTTGTGCTTATTATTATAAAATTAATTGTCATATCTTTGATTGATTAAGCACTCACACATTGAACACATATTCCGTATAAGTTGTATTCTTATTTGTGTTCATTGTGTTCTTTGTCCTAGTTGAGATTAAAATTGGACTAAGTAATTTTTATTGGGAAAAGAATTTCATTAGTCCTATTCACCCCCCCTCTAGGACACTTTCATTGGCCCTAGCTGCACTTTCAGTTGACACCAAAAAAGTCACCTTGCCTCCTCAACATGGAGAAGCCACATGAAGCCGCATCCTACTATAAACCGGCAATGTACTTCAAGCATCAAATCTTGTCAGAATCAAACAAAAACTATAAGATCCTTCAAAACAGCCAAAAGAGGGGTACACAGGAAGTTTTGGGCCATTTCAACATCATTTGGCCTAACTTCACTTCTCCGACAGCTAAACAGGTGCTCCAGGCTGCGACAGCATCGAAGACATCAAAACTTCGATTATAGCCTACTGTTGGTTCCAAAATACCCCCGAAAGGCTCCATGTCAAATTTCAAGTCAAACCGACAACGTTTGACCCTCCATCAACCCTCGAGCAGCAAAATCAAGCCTCTCGGCGGCGAGAACCACTGTGGCCATCACTCATCAAACATAGCATATGGGTGGCTTCAACATGCTCGCAAAGGGCTACACGTCGAATTTCAGGTCATTTTGACAATGTTTGACCTGCCTTTGACGCTCGGAAATAAAATCAAGCCTACCGGCGGTAGAGGACCCGAGGACCATGACATCCAAATCAGAGCTAATGAATTGTCTCAAAATGACTCCAATAGGCTCCCTGTCAAATTTCAGGACAATCGGACATCGGTTGACCGTACATCAAAGCGTGACATCTTCCTCGAGGCAAAATCAAGTCTAGCAGCGACGGGACCCCAAACGGCTTCAAAACTCAAATAAAAGCCCATGGTTGGTCCTATCTACTACTCAGGAGGCTTCACCTCAAATTTCGGGTCATTCAGACATTGTTTGACCTAATTTCGACTCTTGGCCGAAAATCGGCTACAAAGTCTTCGGCTTTTCCAAAAAATAGAAAACTTTGAGCTCCGGTTTGCATGGCTTCTCGTCAGGTTTTCTTCAGGAAAATCAAGTCAATAAACAAGGAAAAATGTCAAGAAAAATACAGAAGAAAAGAAAGAATAAAAAAAATAAGAGAAATGGCCAAAAAACGGCAACCAAAAGGGGAAGAACGCCCATGGTTGCCGGCTACCCTGGGTGCATGGTCACTAGTGACCTTCGAGATCCGGGTCACCGGATTTCCACCGGGTGGTCCGTTTTTTGATCTTTTTCGCGTTTTCGAGAGTTCTAGCCCCTGTGATTTTCCGAAAATCTAATTCTTGATGCTTGGAATAGACTGATCTCCGCCAACATCTCGGGTTCGCCGTCAAGAGCATGAAATCATTATTGATCGCTCCAAGATCGCCAACCGGCTGACCAAGAAAGTATACTTTTTGTCCAACCGATCGAGAAATCGACAAGACAGATGTCACCAACCCGCTGGCACCAATCAAAGTCTGAAGTTGCATCGCTATTCGTCATTAAACAACATGTGGATCCATCGGCAATCGTCATAAGAAGAATTCCAAAAGACACAGTGTCACGCCCCCGGACTGAGGCCCTGTTAAACAAGTCCTTAATCCGGGAACGTGGCGGTACGGGTCTGAAAATTTCGCCCGCACGCGCTAAATATTTTTCCCACAGGATTCCACGGTGAGGATCCCAGACGATCCGTCACAACCAAATAGTTAATTTCACAATGAAAAATAGTATGCGGAAACGTGTAGCAAAAATTAAAAATCAAATATAACATAAGATAGTGCACCAGTTAGTATCAGAAGAGAAGTATATACATAGCACAATCCCAAAGTTAGTTAAAGTAGTGAGGAACACAAAAGTATATTAAGTTATACATCCCAACAAGGCCAACAGAGGCCATAAACAAAGTTCCCAAGAGAAAATAAAATCACTCCCCAAAGAATGTTATCGAAGCTCCAAATCCAACATGACGTCTACATGACGTCATTTGGCTGCCACTCTTGCTCCACCAGAGGTTCTACTGCCTCCTTCGCACGCTCCGCCTCAAGGGTTGCGGGTCCGACATCTGACACCAAACAGAAAGTATCAGACACGACGGTCTGGCAGGTGAATAATACAGATGATATACAAGTTTTATAAATGTCATGATTAAAATTATAAAAATGTATTGAAGACAAAAATGTATCCACAAAACAATTTAATTAAACAAATGATGCACATCCAAAAGTTATAACAAAACTCTTCAAACTGATGGATAAATATCTCAAATAATGGCAACCCACATATAGCTATATTCTCCTATTACCGAAGTAACAAGAGCAAACAGACAGAAACCGTAGCCACTACTCGTGGGACCGAAACAGATGCCATGCAAAATGGCAGAAACCGTAGCCACTACTCGTGGGACCGGAAAACAGAACCGTTGCCACTACTCGTGGGACCGGAGAATAGAACCGTTGCCATGGCCGGAGCAAACAGAATCCAAACTGCAGTTGGCAAATAATTTAAGATCACAAGCCGGGTGATCAGCCCGGCAAGGTGACCTAAGCTTAGTGGTGCCTTACAAGACAAAACCTGAATTGATATAAATCAAACCATAATAATACATTTTCAAAATTGATAAGAAGATCTACTCCGAACAAATACAAACAGACAGAATCGAATGAACCAAATGAGTAGTCTTATAAATGTTTTCAAACGTAGTAAATCACTTAACTTCACTTCAAATCAATTCATGAGAAAACGTAGAATTTTTCTAACTTGGAATAGGATAATAAAGATGATTGATAGTGTTTGATTGCTTATCAGGGGCGTCTCGATATATACTTAGTGTCTCCATGTCGGTTTATAAGTGAATGAGTTGGTGTCTCTGAAGGTTCCCGTCATTCGAGGGTACAAAGCATATATTAAGACTAAAGGAAAATCCCCGGTAATTACATTTCTAAACTTTCTCCATTGGTTTTGTTCAAACAAAGTGATTTGGGCTCAAATTCTTAATGCCCGATGATTAATGAGTCATTAGAAATCATTCACCCTCGAACCGAGCTCAAAACTATCCAAAATAGCCCAAAATATGTGTTTAAAATGACCTGGGCCAGAACCCAGGCTGTCACAGAGACTGGGCCGCTCGAGCGAGCACAAGGTTGGCTCGAGCGGTTGGGCCTCTGCCCAGTCCGGGAACATTGAGCATATTGCTGACTATTTCCATGCCCTGTTCCTTTTTCTCACTTCAGATTTAATCCACTTCACATTGACACCAACTGAGTATAAAAATCACCTCCAATGACTCCATTAAACCACTACATCAAGCTCATTTCAATCATCCATTGAAAGTTATAGATCAAGTGAATCATATGACAAAAGAAAGAGATAAACAAATCTTTAAAAAAATTCAAATAGTAGGAATCAATGACTTCTAAATCAGTCTCCAGTTCCTTAGGCTGAAACAGAACTTGAAGTTTCAAACACTAGATGCATAACCTGTATGGAAACAACATCATCTGTAATGAACTCATTCCTAACATCCATCCAACTTCATAACCAATACCCATTTCAGAATTTCGAGGTTTCAAGCTAGAAATTCAAAGAAAATAGAAATCTTCTAGCATGCATATTCAGGTCTGATTATTCACTTGCTGTCACGACCCCAAACCCGGGGTCCGTGAATTGGGAGTTAAGCAATAATTATGTTTCTCCCAAGATTCGCGTGTGAGAGGAATCAAATTCCAACACCCTCTGAATATTTAGCGGAAGCTTTCGTGGTGTTGCGACTCGGAGTCCGTGGCCATTGGATTCCGCACCGCACTCAACCCAAGCATATAGTCATCTTATCAATGATCCATCTCAGACTGGAATAAACCATCACAATAAAAGTACAGAGCTGACAGTAACAGGGTATTACATTCCCATGTATGTTAAAGTTATAAATAACAATGTGTATTAATTACAAATCCCAATTACAAAGGCTAATATAAGCCATACAAAAACAAGCTAATGATCAGTACCCCATATGTGACGTAATTCCGATGTCAAGCTCAATGTCTACATGACATAGCCGACAAACCACCTGTAAGCTCATGGCTCCACAGCCAACAAGTGCACTCATCTCGGGTGAAGAAGTCTGAACCTGGGTACCAAAGTAGTGGGTCAGACACGACGGTCTGGCAGGTGGGTGAAAAGATATAAATAATATACCGAACGATAAAACATGTAATAAATCATGTTGTCTGATCAAAATTGTACATAATTAAAAATGTATAGAAAACCATGAATATTTGACAAAATCTTGTATTCATATAAAACGGGTATGAAACATAAATATTTGACAAAACATGTATTCCTTTAAAGCATGTATAAAACATGAACATTCCACAAATCGGGAACTCATTTAAAGCATGTATAAATAATGCATCATTTATTAAGAAAAGACATGATCAATATAAAGCAGTAAGGGTACCAAGGATCAGGAGCTATCAAGATGGCAACCACACAAAGCTAAATCCTCTATCACCGGAGTGATGGAGCAAGCATATCAAGGCGTTGACCTCAGTCACCGAAGTGAGGAGGTACAACGAAATTACATATACATATATATATACTATACAGGACATGGCCATGGTAGCGAGCCAGGCATCGGGAACTACAGTAGCAATCTGCAGTATCGGGACAAGACCACGGTTAATAAACTGGGTAGCAGGATCCAAACTGCAGCTGGCGGGACAAGAAGGGGATCTCCAAGCAGGTGGATCAGACCGTCAAGGTACATCCAAGCTTAGTGGTGCCGATTCATAGGTTATATGCAAGTGAACAAAACAAATACATGTACGCATGTTCTCTTTTTGGCTCATGGGCTCACACTACAAAGCTCTGGCCCCATCTTGCCTCAAGGTTTTATTCTCAAAATAATAATCCTTTTGGTTAATGGGTCATATACAAGAAAGCAACAAGTACGAATATAACGGGACAGGATACTCATAGGTACAAAAACATATCTGTATCGGTTCGGGCATAAACGAGTTAGTAACATGCTAAACAAACGTAAATCTCAATACCTTCAGGGCAAGTCTAGTCATAAAATATGAGATTTAAAGTGTACAAGTGAAATTCGAGTTTAAATACGACATAATGGATTTCTATACTTTTCCGGGCCAAACGTTGAGGGTCCTAGAATTAAATCGATGTGAATAGGGTCCCGTATGTCTAATTTTACATAAATTTGTTACTCCATGAGAATTAAGGACATCTCGGATCCCTATGCACATTGACGAGTCTAAGGATCTTCGACGAATCTTCATAATGGGGTTTCTCTTCATCCGGACTCCATACAATGCCTTCCAAGTTCTTACATTGCATTAGGGCTCCAAACAATACCTCCCCAAGCTTAAAAACAATGTTTCAAGTCTCCAAGTATTGATAGGTCATATGCAAGAAATCGGACATGTATAAAACACTTGATGAGGTTGTATAAACAGGAGAAACGGGGTGCTCAAGGCATAAATATCATTTCAACACCGGGTCAAGCACATCGGGCTAGCAAAATGCTACGAGTACAGTTTCAGTATACTCGGGATTGATAAATCATAACTCATTAATTTTGGGAACATTGGGGTGTAATAATCTTTCGAAATGTCGGGACAAGTATCGGGGTTCAAAACCAATTCAAGGTGAATAGGGATCCCGTATGCCAATCTTCATAATAACTTGGTACTCTTTGAATTTGGAGACATTCCAGAATACTTATACACTTGGAAAACTTTTAAAGGACTTCAATGGATGTTTGTGGTGTCGATTCTCTTCTCGAATGGACTTTGAACATTGCCTCATGGATCTCCCCGATACCCCGGGATTCCTTTAAAAACATTTTTTGAGCTTTAAAAGTGCTCTAGACCTGGGGGGGGGGGGGGGGGGGGGGTGCGCTCGAGCGGACCTGAACCACGCAGGAACTCAGGCAGCTAGCAAGGCTGTGCGCTCCAGCGCACATGGGTGCGCTCTAGCGGACAACTTGTCTGCCGCCCGAGTTGGCAGCAGTTTGACTGTGCGCTCGAGCGCACAACATGCGCTCGAGCGGGCAGTCAAAAACTGCTGCCCGGGAATGGCTTCTCATGCCTTCTTTCTCAGTTTCTCCTACACATTTCTCCTACGATAAATGGGCCTCCTTACCCCCAACAATCATTCATCAAACCTCCTAAAACATTTCTCAAAACTCCCATCAACACTTCCATAAATGTCATATCCCAAGCATCTTCATTTCCTCATTCAATCATCCAAGAGAATGAAGACAACCACATCCATAAGGGTTCATTTAAGCCATAAGAAGAGATAAACAAAAGGGACTATAAATAAACACATTTCCAAACATTAAATACACTATCCAAACACTGTCATGAGCATTTATTTCAAATCAATGCAATTCAATGAAAACATCAATGCTTATCAAGAAAACCATACAAAGCCCAAAACATCCAATCATCCACTTGCCTTAGGTCCAAGCTAAGCAAATCCAAGCTCAAAACACTATCAAGATCAACCTACAAGCAAAGCAAAGAAAACCCCCAAAAACAAACCCATCTTAGAACCCTAAAATGGTAAATCAAGAAAGACAAGGAATGGGGCAAACAAGGTTAGGGAAATGAGATCTAAGGGGATGCCATTGCACATATAAGGAAAATGGGAAGGAGTCCTTACCTCCAGGGCCATTAATCAACAAGATGGAGCTTGAAATAAGGGCTGCCCAGCTGAGATTTGTACAAGGATGATGTCCATGGAGAGCTAGAAGGATGGAGGAGAAGAAGTTGAGCCCAAGTCTCCATTTTAGCAAGGTTTGGAGGTGGATTTTGTGAGAGGGAGCAAGAAGGAGAAGAGCAAAGGGCAAAAAGCCCTAAGGAGCTGGAGCTCCTCTCCTAAGAGTGTTGGAATGAATGGGGAAGAAGGGAGAGGGGTGGTCCTTTTATAAAAGGGTGGGTGTGGGCTCTACCATCACTTAAACTTGTCGGGATTAAAACATCAATTTCTGGGCTCAGGATGCGATCGACGAAGAAGAGAAAAATGTTCCTCATAAAATCTAGTTTTCAAAAAGTATAATTTTGGCATGGTACTGAAATCTCGAAATTTGGATCCAGATTTTGTGAAAAGACCGATTTTGCCCCCATGGCTGGAAAAACTGATTTTCGGAGCTTCGAATTGTTGACACCAAAAAAGTCACTATGTCTCCTCAACATCAAGAAGCCTCGTGAAGCTGCATCCTGCTATAAAACAGGCAAGGCTACTTCAAGCATCAGATTTTGTCAGAATCAGACAGAAACTGAGAGATCCTTCAAGACACCTAAAAGAGGGGTACAACTGAGGATTCGGGCCATTCCGACATCGGTTGGCCCAACTTCACTGCTCCGACAGCTAAACAAGCGCTCCTGGCTGCGGCATCATCAAAGACACCAAAACTTCAATCAGAGCCTACGGATGACTCCAGAATGTCTTCAAAGGGCTCCATGCCAAATTTCAAGTCAAACCGACAATGTTTGACCCTCCATCAACGCTCGAGCAGCAAAATCAAGCCTCCCGGCGGCGGGAACAACAGAAGCCATCACTCATCAAAAAAAATACGTGAGTGGCTTCAACATGCCTCCAAAAGGCTGCACGTTGAATTTCAGGTCATTCCGACAACGTTTGACCAGGTTTCGATGCTCCGAGAGAAAATCAAGCCTACCGGCGGCGGAGCAACCCGGGACCATGACATCAAAAAAGAAAGCCCATGGAACGTCTCAAAATGACTCCAATAGGCTCCTCGTCAAATTTTAGGTTAATCGGACATCGTTTGACCACATATCAAAGCTCGGCATTTTCCCCGCAGCAAAATCAAGTGAAGCATCGATGGGACCCCAAACGGCTTCAAAACTCAAATAAAAGCCCCTGGTTGGTCCTATCCACTACTCAAGAAGCTTCACCTCAATTTTCAGGTAATTCCGACATCGTTTGACCTAGTTTTGACTCTTGACGGAAAATCAGCTACAAAGTCTTCGGCTTTCCTGAAAAATGGGAAACTTTGTGCTCCGATTTCGTGCGGGTTCTCGTCAAGTTTTCTCCAAGAAAATGAAGTCAATAATTGAGGAAAAATGTCAAGAAAAATACAGAAGAAAAAAGGAACGAAAAAGACGCAAAATCGGCCGAAAACGAAGCTCGGCGACCAAAGGGCAAAAAACCCTAAGGTCGCCGGCGACCCTGGCCCAAGGTCGCCGGCGACCCTGCAAATCCGGGTCGCCGGATTTTGCACTAAATTGATCGTTTTTCGATCTTTTCGCGTTTCGGGTGTTTCGGCCTCTGTGATTTTCGAAAAATCCAATGTTTGATGCTTGAAAACGACTGATCTTCGTCGACATCTCGGATCCGCCGTCAAAAGCATGAAATCATCACCGATCGCCTCAAGATCGCCAACCAGCTCACCAAGAAAGTGCACTTTCTGTCCGACCGATCGTGAAATCGACAAGACAGATGTCACCGGCCCACCAATGTCAATCAATGTCTGAAATTGCACTGCAATCCGACATCAAACAATACGTGGATCCACGTGTGATGATCGCAAGAAGAATCTCAAAAGGCGCAGCGCGGCCCGCGACTCTTCACATGCCTTGGCGACCACTTAATGACGTTAATTGACCCGTTTATGACAACTTAATGCGGTCATTAACTCATTATTTTGGACGGCCCAATCAGATTCAAGCATTTGGGAGTTACAAATCCAAGGAATCATGGCATTAAACCCATGAAACTCCCATCATCATGAAGCATAAAGGTGATTAAATGCCCACTACCTTCATCGGCCAATCACAAGCCTTGAAAAAGGAGTTACAAAATCAACTTGTAACTCCTCATCAATTCTTTCATCATGGCCATCAATGCCAATACCTCATGGCTACCAAAAGCCTATAAAAGGAGGTCCATTCCAAGAAGAAAGCATAATGATGAAAATAGATCCCAAGTGCAAGCTCTGAAAATCCAGAAAATCCAAGAGAGAGACGAAGTTTTGCTACTTTGCTCCCGGAAGCACCACAAGGTGATTAACGTCCCTTGGGGGGCCACCCCCCCCCAAGGTCACCTCCTTGTCCAACATGGCCTAAACGGGGCTTTTCAGCCCGTTTACTTGGTTTTTCATTGGATATAGGACCTCCTCTTGGTCCTTGTCCTTTAAAAAATCGAGGTTAGGAGCCAAGCCAAAGAATCAAAGCATCACATGTTCTTATTTGAAGGACGATGGCGAAGCCCATACATGACTTGCGACCGTCGATCTCAACGTGTCCCCACAATCTCCTGAGAAGTTAGATCCCTTTTCTTACTTTTCTATTGTAGTTTGTATTTCCTAAAGAGACAAAAAGAAATCACAATTCTTGTCTTTCACATTTGATGAGTTTTGTAAAATCGCCTTTCACGGCAAACAAACAAAAAAACGCCTCATACGGCATTCTCAAAAAACAAACTTGTCTCTTTTCTTAATATTTATGCAATTTGAAAAGTTAGAGAAAAGGATTGATTTCTTGTCCACTTGTGAAGGTGAATCTCCGGATCATCACCATTCCAAATTCCAAGTAGAAAGTAAATCTGGCATACCCGTACAAAAAATGTTGATGCCCGAGATTTTCCCTCCTCCGCCGAGATCCAGGTCAGCCCCCGGGGTGCGGAGGGAGAGGACGGAAGATTCCTTTCGGGTCCATCAAGTTGGCATACCCGGTGGGACGTGTTGACTTGAGAACGTGATGCTTTGATCACTTGGCTCCTTTCTAGTTGGTGGCCTATGTTGCATTTTGCATCTAAAAAAATACATGAGATGGGATTTCAATTGTTCTTTCTCACAAAAAAAAAAAAAAAACAAATCTGATTTCTTTTCTTAGATTCAACTTTGAGAAATTTTGATCCTCTCCTCTTCGAACTTGATAGCTCACAAAAATGTTCGCAGCTATTGTTCATATCGGGGATTGGGCCATCTTTTCTCTTTGATGAATCCAATTGGGATTTCAAAAAAAAAAAAACTTCATTTCAAATTCTTTAAAAAAAAATGATCTCTCTTTCTCAAGATTCAACTTTGAGAAATTTTGATCCTCTCCTCTTTGAACTTGATAGCTCACAGAAATGTTCGCAACTATCGTTCATATCGGGGATTGGGCCATCTTTTCTCTTTGATGAGTCCAATTGGGATTTCAAAAAAAAAATTTTAATTTCAAATTTTTTTTTTAGTTTTCTCTCTTTTGAATTCAAATTTGAGAAACCTTGGTTCCTTCCCTTTTGGATTTAGCGCTCGCAGAAATGTTGAGCCTTTGTTCGGATTGGAACACCATTCGCTCTCTTTGATGAATTCATTAAAAAATCTTTCAAAAAAAAAAAAAAAACACTAAGGTTCCACCAGTTGCGTTCTTTGACCAAAGTGGATTTAAGAAAAGCCTTGTCCAGAGTGTGGAGACAGCTAGACTGTTCGAGCCAAGGGTCCTTCAAACGGGTTCATTAAGTAATCCTACCCTTACCTGGGGGCTAATCTATCTACTAAGGTTTCATAAGATCGAATTGGAAATCTCTGTGCACCTTTCAAAAAAAAAATTTCCTCTAAAAAAAAATCTTAAAAAAAAAAAAAAAACTTCTGTCACTTTTGAATTCAAAGTTGAGAAATCTTGGTTCTTTCCCTTTCGGATTTAGCGCTCACAGAAATGTTGAGCCTTGTTCGGAATGGAACACCATTTGCTCTCTTCGATGAATTCAATCTTGACCTTTCAAAAAAAACTCCCGCCACTTTTGAGTTCAGAGTTGAGAAATTTTGGTTCCCTCCCTTTTGGATTTAGCGCTCGTAGAAATGTTGAGCCTTTGTTCGAAACGGAACACCATTCGCTCTCTTTGATGAGTTCAATCTTGACCCTTCAAAAAAAAAAAACTCCCGTCATTACTGGATTCACATATGAGAAATCCTGGTTCCTTCCCTTCTGAATTTAGCGCTCGCAGAAATGTTGAGCCTTGTTCGGAATGGAACACCATTTGCTCTCTTTGATGAATTCAATCTAGACCTTTCAAAAAAAACATCCGTCACGTCTGGATTCACATTTGAGAAATTCTGGTTTCCTTCCTTTTCGGATTTAACGCTCGTAGAAATGTTGAGTTGTGGTTCGGATTGGAATACCAGTTGCTCTCCTTTATGAATCCAAATTTGACTTTTCAAAAAGTCCCATCTCGTGTCCTTTCCAAGGATGCGATTTACAACATTTGTGCCTAGCGGTGCCGGTACGCCCTTTCGGGTCTACTGTATTCGCGACCGACACATTTGTATCTCCAACCTTATATCATTTTACCTCGAGTGAGCCTTGCTTCTCGGTAATTTGAATTAAGGTCTACAATTGCTTCTAGCAGTCACTGGAACGCTCACTCTGAGCCTACCATACTTGCATTTTAGAACAATTGTATCCTCTATGGCTTTTTGCCTTCTTCATCGTCCTTAGGCTGGGCCATGTCCCCTCAAGTGATTTGAAAAGCCAAAAAACATAGTGGTTCTCCATTTATGATCACCATATTCTTGTAATTACTAATGGATTTGGTCTTGTTTCAGAAGTTTTCCAAAACTAACAATGGCATCTTCATTGACCATCACTTTCGATGAGAACAAGTACCTGCTTATGCTTCAAGACAAGCAAAACAAGCATAAGCGCCCTGCCAGTTGCCGAAGCGTCATCTCCCTCGACAACTCTCCAAACACCGGGTCAACTTCAACTCCCCGGGCCATCGTCTTCGGATCGTTTGGACCATTCCCACTCCCCGCAGAAGACACTGTACCTGCCAAGAAGTAGAAAACCGCCCCGCAACGTGTCACTAAAATGGCACTAAGGGCGAACACCAAGTAGCCTGAAGCCCGTGGCGTTCCCACGAAGCCTCAACCCACAAGAAACCAGGTTTACACCAAAACTTGGTCCCCGAGATCTTCGGCAAAGCAACGGAGGTCCGGAACATCTGCAAAGCCAGCATACCTGGCCCCTCTCAAGGAGAATCGGTTCTACCCTCTCTCTTACATGAAAGAGGAGAAACCTACCCTACACCCAAAGAACAAACAAAATCATCTGAGCCGGCTTGCTCCTACAAGCCCAAAATCAAATCCTGCATCGTTAGGCCTCCGCAAAAATATGCTGAAGCCTGCACTCCCACGAGTCGACCCTTCATCTCAATAGGGGCCGAGCTCGTAAAATTCAAATCTTCACTGCGACAGACAAAGGACCGCGTCCAGATTCTGTCCTTGCCAAGCTTCAAAGAAGACAAACTCGGCTGCTGCGCACAAGGGATTATATCCTTCATCGCCAGAGCCCAGCCAGAGCTAACTGAAGCTCAAATTGCTCGTCGTATGCGTCGCCGCGCGGCATATCGACAAAAGGGACTTGAGAAACAAAGAACCCAGCGTTCTACTCCACGTCTCAAACAAATGGGTCGAAAAAGAAAGACCCGACCAATTTGTTGCTGTTCATATGGTTGGCAAAACCAGAAAACACCGGAAGTCAGCAACCAAAATCAGTGTTAGACGTCCAGTGACTCGCAGCGTCTCTCGGACAAGAACACATTTGGAAGAATCTTCCACTCCTCCAAGCCAAGAACATCGGAGTAACCACTCCTCAGATTCTTCATCCAGAAGAATGAGCCCCAGCTCAGTCACCAGGACGATTTCTTCGTTCGAATCACGAGGGATAAACGTCTTGGCTACAAGTTCCGAGGAACCTCCACAGCATGATGATGTAACCGCACGCATCCAGCAGTTGGAGCAAGGACAACAGAGAATTGAGGCTCTGATGGAAAACCTTATTCTCACGCTACAACGTCCACCACCTAACAACCAAACTCCTCCGAATCATGAAAATAACGAGGACAATGCAGAAAATAATGAGTCTCGCGCCCTTACCAGAAAGGACGTGAACGATATCCTCGCGAAAGCAAAAGAAGAGGATACATTGAAGGAACATGGGATCAAGCCACCCTACCCTTTATGGATGGACTCGGTTCCGTTTCCTGCAAAATTCAAACAACCTACGTTCCAGACATATACGGGGAAAGGTTCGGCCAGATAGCATGTCATCCATTTCAAGATCCTGACAGGAGCTATTGTGGATCAAGATGCCCTCAAGATTCTCCTCTTCGCAAGTACCCTAAAAGGTACAGCCTTTGATTGGTACTCCACTTTGCCAAAGAACTCCATCCAAAACTGGGCTATGCTGGAGACACGCTTCCTGACCCACTTCCAAGGTGAGGATCATCCTGTTACTATGGCTCAACTCTGCAGCCTAAAATAGGGAGAGAATGAGTCAACATACGACTTCATTCACAAGTGGAAGGCAATGGCGTACAAATGCTCAGATGTACTGCCACAAGCGTCGCTAGTCGACATCTGCTGTAACAATATGAGAGCAAAAATTCGCTCCATGATCATTGCCAACAAATCAAAGAACCTGGGGGAACTTCTCGAAGCTTCTATGGAAGCTGAAATGGTGATCAAAGACCTCAACAGTCAGAAATCATGAAAGAAAGAGCCGACTACTGTTACAACCTCAAAACCAAAGAAAAAGGAGGTTCTCAATGTGCAGACTAAGTCAGCTCCTCAGCAGCCAAAGAAACCTGAAAGCAAAATTGTAGGTAAAAGGCATGAACTCTCTGATGCCTTCAAAAAATGTGTAGAAAAGAAATATCCGTTCGATGAAGATGTTGAAGAAATCTTTGAGGCTCTCATAGCAAATGGCAAACTCATTTTGCCAGAGCCCAAACGACCGGGAGATGTTGGCAAAACCAATGATCCCCGATACTGTCCATACCATCAGATGATCTCACATCCTCTCAATCAATGCTTCGTTGTGAGAGAGAAGATCAACGAGATTTGGAAAAACGGAGTCATAACCTTTGATAAAAACTATGGCCCTGCCTCTGTCAACATGGTGTCGTGTCGGCAAACTTCAAAGTCACCGAAGGAGAAGATCACTACTTCATTCAAGGTGATTAAAATGGCTCAAACGTCCAAAGAGTTGGTTCCCTATCCAACATCAGATGGACAGCCTATATGGGTGCATCCCGATCTCAACCAAAACAAGAAATCCTCGAAAAAGTAGAAACTTCTTCCACTGCTTCACTAGGGACGACGGAAGAATCTCTTCCCAAAACTTCAAAGGCGGTAAGAAAATTCACCCTTGATGATTTCATGCCACCTCTATACAAAAATGAAAATATGCAGGGGGCATCATACTCTTGCAACTCGGTAGTTGGATTATCCATGAATGGATACGAGTCCAGTGATACTGCCAGTGATATCGATGAGTGGGAAGAATCCCTTAAAACAGGAGAATACCTCTCCGACGAGGAATGGATTCCTGAGTCTCATCTTATGCAAGTAATCTGGTATAACCAATTACAGCCACAAGGATCCTGATCCGATGACGAAGAAGACTAGGACCCTGTTCAAGAAAATGCTGTCGATCCAGCACCAAACAATGCTCCGGTGGAACCCAACATTGGTGAACCATGAGGAGCGGGTGACGAAGAAGATTTGGCTCCTATGCCTGATCTTGAGGAATATGCAAGAATCTTGCAACATCTTGCCATAGAGCAGGAGCAGGATCGCATCAATGATCTTCGTTATGATCCAGAACCAGAATTCCCTGAAAATCAACGGGAACTTTTTCCCTTAACTCCTGAAAATGGAGAAAACAGTTGGATCGATGATCCTCTTACATTTGAGGATGAGTCATATTCCCAACAGTCTGCATTGGGGGCATCTCCTGTCAGGATAACCTGCAATGCAATAGCTCAAGACGATAGTGCCTCTGAAGGTTCCGAAAACACATGCACCCCAACCGGTAATGTATCATCTAGAGCTACATCTTCTCAGGTGACTTCCACTGAGATATCATCCTCTCAGCCCTCGTCTCCTGAAGCTGTGACATTGGAACTCAAGCCTCTTCCAATTGATCATCTTGAAGAAACTCCTGCCAATGAAATCTTCTTCATTGAAAGCCCAGTCGATTGGTCCTAGATGCCCGATCTCATAGACGATGTCTGGACTAATACAGAAAGGTTGGCGGATGCTGTTCAGCACTTGTTCCCGGAAATTGCTCTGTGCAACACAATTACTGAAGACACCAATACTGTTATAGAGACGTCTTCAGCAAAGGATCAACCCCTTGATCCTGAGAATGATCTTCCAAAAGAAGACCCTTCTCTAGAGGCTCTTGAAGTTGGTAGAGGTACCCGTTCTGGCCGGGATTACCACAAAAATTACCATCAACCCTCTTCTTCTTATGTAAATCCTTCGGGAAAGCAAGTTGTAAGCGCCCCAAGTGGCAATAATAATGAAAATGCAGGCCCGAAGGAGGCTTTCAAGTACGACTTGATTGAGCACTTCAAACACATACCTGCACGTTTGCACATCCTTGACTTATTACGAATGTCTCCACAAACTCGTTATAGTCTCATTTCAGAATTACAAAGGCTGAATGCGGATGTCGACAAACACGCCCGACAAGTCCTACAAATTGAAATGGACTACAGGGTCAAAAAATCAAATACTCCCCCAAAGGGAGAAAAGAAGAAAACTGAGGGATCAAGCAATGAATGCCTCTCGGTACAAAAAGCAGCAAGTGCAACAATTGCCTTCAACAAGGATGACCTCCTGCTAGGGGAGACAAAGCACAACCGACCCTTGTACTTTACGGGGTATGTCAAAGAAATGTCAGTACATAGAGTTCAAATCGATCCAGGTTCTGCACTCAACCTTATTTCTACTTCGGCACTCGAAAAGCTGGGCATCCCACCTAGCAAGCTGAGTCACACGTCCGTATCCATCTTAGGATATGACGGCAGCGCTCAAGGGCCTATCGGCAAAATCAGGTTCAAATTGCAAATCGGTGATCTTATTTCTGAAGTCACCGTGTATGCGATAAAGACCCCTTCATGTTACAATATACTCCTTGGACGCCCCTGGATACATGACAACGGTGTCGTCCCTTCAACTCTACATCAGTGCATCAAGTTCGTTGGCAACGATGGCGTGATACATCGAGTGTTTGCAGACAAAAAGCCCTTCAAAGGCAGAGATGTCCATTTTGCAGATGCTCAAATGTATAAAGATGGAAAAGAAGAATAGGAGGAAGAAACAATATACTTTGCCGACGGTCTCCAGAAAGATAAAGGCAAGGCTTCTCAGTAATCACCGGAGGTAAACAAACCCTCCACCAAACTCGAAGTAAGCGGTCAAGCTTCCTTCGTTGTCTCCTTCAAATCTCCAAAGCCTTTGGTAATCACTACCAAAGCAAAGAAGACAAAACAAAAGACTGGGGGCAAGTTCACTGTCTCCTTTGTGTCTATTATGCATGACACAGACTCGGAGTCAGAGTTAGAAGATGACACAGCATCAAGCCAAGCTGATACTTAGCAAGATCAGTCCGCTCTCACTCCATTGGAGACAATTGCTGACATTGAAGACCCTACGTCGGCTTCCTTTGTTATTCCGACAACTTCGCCAAAAGAAAAAGCAATCTTCTTCCACAGATCAGGAGCATCTCCACTGAACTCTCTGCTTGAACCTTTCCAAAATGAAGGTATGCCTCAGCTATCCCTGTATAGTCCGATGGCACAAGCTATCATGAAGAAAATGGGCTACGATGCTCAGAATCCGACTGGTTTGGGAGGTGGACGTGGTATTCTCACACCATTGGAACCCACCCTGATCAAAAGTCAACCAGAAGATTGGAAAATCCTCCTTCATAAAGGCAAGTCTTCATATGGTTGGGGTATGATCCTACCGCTCCTATGAGACAGTTGACACCATGGCTACAAAGTCGCTTTACCGACCAAGCCTCAACATCTCATGAAGACATCGATATCCCTGGATATCTCTTTGAGGAGTTATTCATCAAAAATCCAGAAAGCTCCTCCAATTGGTATGACTTCTCTGATAATAAAGAGGAATTGCCCGATGACATAGACGCGCGGTTCTCTGACCTAGAAGAATCATCGTCTCCAAAAGAAGTACCCTACTTCAACCCAATTCCAGCAAATGATTGGGACCATCTCATTGCAAGCCTTGAGAAGGACACTGATCAAGAATATCCATGGACAGAAACAGAGCCTCAGTCTGAAAATGTCTCTGGCACTCCAGAAGGTCTTGTTGAGTTGGAAGCCTCCGAAAATACTGTGGAGGAACCACCTTCAAACCTTCTGACAGAAGACCCTGTTCAAAAGATAGAATTGGGAACACCTGATAACCCACGTCCTGTATTCATAAGCAAGAATATAAAGGATGATGAGTTACCCGAATATATCTCTTTTCTTCATGAGTTCATTGATTGCTTTGCATGGTCTTATGCCGAAATGCCTGGCTTGGATCCCAAAGTAGCAATCCACAAGCTCAACTTGCAAAAAGAAATCAAGCCTGTCAAACAAGGCCAAAGAAGATTCCGTCCCGACGTGATGGACAAAATTGAACAAGAAGTTCAGAAATTCAAAAACGTTGGCTTCATCCACGAGGAGCAGCATCCTGAATGGTTGGCCAACATCGTCCCCGTTACAAAGAAAAATGGGCAGATAAGGGTCTGTATCGACTACAGAGACCTGAATAATGCATGTCCTAAAGATAAATTCCCGCTCCCCATACCAGAGGTGATGATTGACAACACCTATGGGTTCGAGCGAATGACATTCATGGATGGATTCTCTGGCTACAATCAGATAAAGATGCATCCTGAAGACGAAAGGCATACGTCATTTCGCACACCATTTGGCGTGTATTGCTACACTGTCATGCCATTTGGTCTGAAAAATACAGGTGCAACATATCAGAGGGCTATGATGAAAATATTCCAAGATATGCAGCACAAGACGGTCGAATGCTATGTTGACGACCTCGCCATCAAAAGCAGAATAAAAGAAGACCATCTCGATAACCTTCGAGAAGTCTTCGTCCAACTTCGCAAACACAAATTGCGGATGAATCCACTAAAGTGCTTCTTCGGTGTCTCATCGGGTAAGTTTCTCGGATTCATAGTACGGAAAGCTGGAATAGACCTTGACCCTACCAAAGTCAAGGCTATCCGGGAAATGCCATCTCCCAGAACCCTAAGAGAATTAAAAGGACTTCAGGGAAGGTTGGCATACATCCGACGGTTCATCTCAAATCTGTCAGGGAAGTGCCGTCCATTTTCTCGCCTGATGAAGAAAGGCGTCGACTTTTTCTGGGATGCTGAATGTCAAAATACATTTCAAGACATCAAAGCATACCTCACCAAACCTCCAGTGCTGGCTGCCCCCACAACTGGAAAACCATTTATCTTGTACACAAGAGCTCTCGACCACTCTTTGGGTGCTCTGCTCGCACAAGAAAACGACGATGGAAAAGAAGCTGCTCTATATTACCTTAGCCGCATGTTGGTAGGTGCAGAGCATCGCTACTCGCCAGTCGAAAAAGAATGCCTTGCAGTGATGTTCGCTGTACAAAAGCTGCGTCACTATCTGGTATCGAACACGGTCTACCTGATTTCGAGGATCAACCTCCTAAAGGTCCTTGTCACAAAGGCAGGTGCTCTCTATGCCCGACTGGCAAAATGGTCCATTCTTCTATCACAGTTTGATATTAGGTATGTGCCGAAAAAAACCAATCAAAGGACAAGCTCTAGCAGACTTCCTTGCAGAGCATCCATTGCCTAAAGATTCTCCACTAGGGATGATCTCCCAGACGAATTTGTCTACAACGTGGAAACTTCCTTATCAAATGCTTCCTGGGACATGTACTTTGTTGGTGCAACCAGGACAAATGAAAAGGGAAAGCAAATATCGGGAATTGGCATCCTCTTTGTCAGTCCCGACAAATACATGATCCTACACGCCTTCTCGCTACTGGAACCATGTTCAAATAATGCTATTGAGTACCAAGCCCTGATTGTAGGATTGGAACTCGCCCTCAAATCCGGCATCACCATGTTGGAAGCTTTTGGGGACTCTCAACTGATCGGCAACCAGATGAATCAGAAATATGATGTCAGGAAGCCTGATCTGCTACCTTACTACAACAAGGCGCAGTCGCTTCGACAAAAATTCAACATCTGTCATATCACCCACATCCTCAGAGGTGAAAACATCCGTACAGATGCCCTGGCCGGACTTGCCGCATCCATGGCAATCCAAGAAGGGGAAAACATGCAAGTCACAGTGTGTCAAAGAAGGATTCTCCCTCCTCTCAACACACACCAAGTAGTTGCTGAATGCCACCAAGTGGTTGGAAGTCGGATGTCAATTCTCAAACCTCCGATTGGCGACTGGAGAGATCCGTTCATTGATTACATCATGTTCGGAATCCTACCTGAAGATCCAAAAGAGCGGGTAAGTATCCAAAGACGAGCCCCAAACTTTCATTTGGATATACCTTCAAAAGCACTTTACAGAAAATCCTTCAACAGAGTATTCCTACGCTGCTTGTCATAACAAGAGGCTGAGGAAACTCTCAAAGAAGTACATGTTGGTCTTTGTGGAGCCCATCAGGCTGGCCCTAAGCTCTACAACTAGATAAAAATGCTAGGTTGTTATTGGCCTACCATGGTAGCTGATGCAATACAATTTGCCAAGCACTGCCAAAAATGCCAGATTCACGGAGATTATGTCCACATGCCTCCAGAATGGCTACATCCAACAGCAATCTCATGGCCTTTCGAAGCCTGGGGTATGGACATCGTAGGTCCTATTTCTCCCCCATCAAGCAAAGGTCATCGCTTCATCTTCGCCGCTACGGATTATTTCTCCAAGTGGTCAGAAGCATTTGCGCTCGGCGAAATGAAGACTTCATCAGTCCTTCAGTCCTTGCGCACCAATATTATTTGTCGCTTCGGCATACCTAAAAGATTCGTCCATGAAAACGGACCACAATTCCTGGATCACAGATTCTACAGGTTCTGCGACAAGTACAAAATCCAAAGTTGTCCTTCGACTCCATATAATCCAGCAGCGAACGGACTAGCAAAAGCCTTCAACAAGACACTCTGCAAAATTCTCAAGAAAATGGTCTCTAGTCACAAAAGAGACTGGGGCGACAAACTACTAGAAGCTTTGTGGGCCTATCGAACCACCGTTCGAGGACCAACTCATAGTACACCATTATCCTTGGTCTATGGATGCGAAGCTGTTGTCTTTTTGGAAGTACAAATTCCTTCCTTAAGGGTATCTCTGCAAAATGACATGACGCAAGAAAGCAATGTCGAATTGAGACTCCAAGAGCTGGATAATCTCGATGAAAGACGACTCGAAGCCCTACAAAGCATTGAGTTGTACCAAGCACGCATGGCAGGATCTTTCGACAAGAAGGTCAGGCAACGCGCCTACAAAAGGGTGACTTAGTTTTTGCAGTAAAAAGACCCATAGTCTTTGCCCACAAATCCAAAGGCAAATTTGAACCAAAATGGGAAGGACCCTTCGTCATCGACAAAGTCTTCTCCAACGGTGTATACGCTCTTCTAAACATGGAAGGAGATAGATGTATGCTACCCATCAACGGCAAGTTCTTGAAGCGGTACTACCCTTGAAGACTTCCTCAAACGGGTCAGAGCGATATTTACACGGCCAAAGCCTATTTCCAAGGTACTTGCTCGTCAAACCCACCCCTTTTGAAATTTTCATCTTTATGTTGAGGTTTCCAAAAAAAAAACTCTCTCAAAACACTGCTTGCTTTCATCGTTTCATTGTTAAAAAAAAAGTCAATCAAATCCAAAAATCCAAGTTTAGGAGCCTCTTCCCAGACTTGACCAAAATTTCGATCCTTGAACCCAAAATTCATGGTTTGAAACAAAAATCGGGACTTAGGAATTGTCACCCTAGACCGCCTCGGTTTTTACAACCAAAATGGTTTTAAGTCAAAATTTATGACCCTCGTTTCTTTAAACAAAAAAAAAATGGTTTTTTAGAAACCGCGGGGAAGCGAAACTTAGTCGATACTCGCAAAAACCAAAAAACCGGAAGGATGCGAACCCCATTCGATATTTCCAAAAACCCAAAAAACCGCAAGGAAGCGAACCCCATTCGATACTTTCAAAATTTCAAAAATCGCGGGGAAACGACACCAAGTCAGTACCCGCAAAACCAAAAGTTTTGGGAAAAGTAGGGAAGCGACGCTTAGTCGATACTTGCACCCTAATTTGCGAGGAAGCAACATTCCATCGATACTCGCTAAACCCAGCCCGCGAGGAAGTGACATTCCATCAATACTCGCAAAACCGAATGAGCAAGGAAACGACATTCCATCGATACTTGCAAGACCATTCAGCGGGGAGGCGACATTTAGTCGATACCTGCATTTTGAAAACCAAAATCCGGCTATAAACGCCAAAATCTGGCTATAAATGCTAAAATTCGGCTATAAATGCCAAAACAAACAAAAAAAATTTCGACTATAAACGCCAAAATCGGCTTTCATGTCAACAAAACAAAACCTGGTTTTCAAAAAACTCGGCTATAAACGCCAAAACTCGGCTATAAACGCCAAAATCCGGCTATAAATGCCAAAAGTCGGCTATAAACGCCAAATCCGGCTATAAACGCCAAAAGTCGGCTATAAATGCCAAAACAAAAAAAAATTCCGGCTATAAACGCCAAATTCGGCTATAAATGCCAAAAAAAAAAAAATTTTGACTTTCACGCCATCAAAAAAAAAAATCTTCGGCTTTCATGCCATCTTAAAATTCGGCTTCTATGCCATTCCAAAAATCGGCTTTCATGCCATCCAAAAAAATTTGGCTCTCATGCCACAAACAAAAAAACCTTGGCTCTCATGCCACAAACAAAAATTTTGGCTCTCATGCCACAAACAAAATTTGGCTTCCATGCCACAAAACAAAATTCGGCTTTCACGCCATCCAAAAATTTTGGCTCTCATGCCACAAACAAAATTTGGCTTCCATGCCACAAAACAAAATTTGGCTTCTATGCCACTCCAAAATTCAGCTTTCACGCCATCCAAAAGTTTGGCTCTCATGTCATAAACAAATTTAGCTCCCATGCCACAGACAAAATTAGGCTTTCATGCCATTCAAAATTTCATTTTTCAAACCATCAAAAACCAGGCTTTTCGCCACAAAATTGGCTTTCATGCCCAAAACAATCATTTGACAAAAGATTTTCATAAAATGACAACCTTTTGATCAAATTCTTAAACAAACATTCCCATCAACTTTTGCTCAAAATTGTTTTCATCAATGATTTAAGTGAAAGGAAGGGGATACAAAAATATAGTACCAAAACTGTTTATACACGGAGGTACCAAAAAAAAAGAAGAAGGAAAAAGAGTTGGTTACAACTCAGGAGCTCAATCCGACATGGTCTTCAACCAAAGGTTCAACTCCTCAAGCAGACCCTTGGCCTTAACTTCCAAAGTTTTTAGGCGACCTTCTTCAGAATGTCCCCATAAAACGCGGCCGAATGTCGTGACCCATCTGCAGCACGAGGAAGTTCTTCCCAGAGGACCTGCCACTGCTCATGCTCCTGAGTCTTCCTCCGGACATTACCTTCAGCTTCCTCAACCTGGCGAATGAGAGTTCCCTCCTTGTCACGAGCCTCCACAATGGCGGTCCATTTGGCAGCAACTTCTTCCTCTAAAAGATTAAGACGCTGCCTAACCTCGACAACCTCCTTATCAAGGCAGTCCAAGTCTTGCTTCAGCCCCATGATGGATAACTCGGTAACGTTCTTCTCTCGAATGATCTGCCTCCGAGTCTTCGTGACCTCAGTCAGTTCAGCTTTGACTTTGCTGGATGGCTTTATGAACATCTCATCAAAGAAGTCACCATCAGGGAAACTATTGGTCTCAGTCCATTTGTTCCCTAAGGCGATGACCTCCTCAACAAAATCTTTGGCGCTTGCGATGTCCAGACCGACTTCTTTGCTATCAGCAAAGATGTCCTGCACATTCTTGATCATGCCAAAACCAGCTTCCAAATGTCCTAAAGAAAGAGTCTCAGCCCATGAGCTCAAGACAGTCTTCAACACCTTCCTTGCATATTGAAGGTGCGGTGCAAATGAGTATTCGCCATGCTCTGGTGCCCGACTGACCATGTCATGTTCCATTGGAAGAGTAATCAATAAACTATTTCCAACGGAAGAAGCTGACTCATTGGAAGCAGAAGAAGCCCCTACTTCTGCATCAGCCGCAGGTATCCCCTGTTCTGGCTCTGAAGAAGACGGAGGAACCTCTCCGCTGCTTCACAATCTGTCAAGGAAAAGACAAAAAGGTATGAATATAATCTTGTCCTTGTCAAAAATATATCAAGATTATTATTGTAAATATACCTGCTTCGACAACCGGCGGAGTACTCTCTGCCTCTTTGAGCTCATCCGAAGCATCGTCAAAAGTTGCGTCCATGGATGGCTCGAAATCATTAGAATCCTCTGGCAAGTCAAGAAAACAAAAGCTACATGTAAGCAAATGACAGCACAAACAAGAAAAAGAAGCCAAAGCAATCATACCAGGTGAAGGTTCTGGAACCACTCCAGAGTCCCTAGGCTTTTCCTCAGATGCCACGACTGGATCCATCATTGCCTCATCGACCGGAACCTCGGGCATCACCAGGTCATCGTCCTCTGCCAAAAGAAAGAAAGCAGTGGATTAAAAACAAAAAAAAATCTCTTACAAGAGAAAAGAAGAAACAAAAGGAAGAAAGAGGATCATACCAGCTGTCTCCTCTTCTCTGCTTCTTTTCCCCAGAGGTTCGTCAGCATCCTCAGATACCTCCTCAGCAATGGTGAGAGGAACTTCAATATCAGAAGGACTATCGTGCCGTCTCATGTTACGGCGTTGTCCTCTCCTCCTCTTGCCTCGGTGGGTCAATCTGCTTGACGATCCTGCCCCACAATCAACATCAGGCCTCTCACAAGAGTCCTCACTGGATGGTCTACTCTTCTCAGTAGACTCCATGGAAGCCTTCGTATGCTCTTCCTGTATCATAGCATTGATCTCAGCCTCCTCCTCCTCCAGCTGTCTCAAGACCTCACCAGGAATTCCTTGTGCAGCTCCTGATCTGATGATGTCCTGCTCATTGAGAAAGCCTATCTTATGCTTCTCTCCAGAAAGGAAGGCCAAAACTTCCTCCGACGGACACCATCTGATTTGCCATGACCCTTCCCAGGAGACTGCTTGACATCGAGCTCTTTCTTGGAAAGTCCCCGGTACACTGAGAAGCTCTCAACGAACCACTTCGTGAAGCCAGCAGTCCAGAAAGTGGGTAGCTCAGGATAGGAAATCATGGCGGTAGTGTCCACTGCACTGTAAAAAGCCCATGCATTTCTCCCATCCTGCAAACCTCCAAAACGCTTCACCATGCTCGAAGGCGCTCCAACAATGCCTTGAGAGAAGCCAAGCTGCAATGCAAAACGCGAAAGGACATACGGTTGGATGTCGACGAAAAGATGTCTGCGGTACACCATCGTACCAACCCGTATGTTGAAGAGCCATCTTTTCTCCGCGTCTGTCAAAGCATAGTGTCTTCCAACCCTGCCCTGGTCGAATCACGGGAGACACCAAAGTCAAGAGCCTTCTTCTGCAAACCCGGAGAAAGCTTCACCGAAGACTGCCCAATCTCGACATCCCTAAATCGTCGGATCCTCAAACGGGCAGATAAAAGTGATTCGGGAACGGCTGTCCCTCTAGCCAAACAAATCATAAAGGGATCTTCGTCCTGTGCAACTCCCAAACAATGGAAGCTAGGACAGTGGTATACATACCACGAATAGAAGATGTGGGTAGAAAATACCCTGTTCATGGGAAGCCCAAGCCGAACCAGGAAAGCAGCAGCCTGAAGTTCGGTACACAAATAGGAGTAAAGAGCAGGTACCAAAGCCAGCCGCTCTCCAAACGCCATCTGACAAGCCGGAAAAATACAGTGCGCCCTGATGTACGTTCCATCTCCTCCAGGAAAAACAGCCTCACCCAGCCAGTAAGTGAGGTAAACAGCGAGATCTCTCCGCAACGCAATGTCCGGACAAATGACATTTGTGCTTGCGAAGAACTTCTTTAAATCTTCTCGCATAGCAGCGATCTTCTTCAAACTTGATGTTTTAGCCCTAGCATCTTGGGCCATGCCATCAGAAGAATCCCCGCTGTCAAAAAAGTTGGAGCTGCAACTTCTCCAACTGCTGCACCTAACTTTCGAGCCCTCCTTCTCCTTTAAAAAATCATAGAAGGCGACGAGCTGAAAGTCCACTAGCCTAAACTCCTAGATTGCTCCTCAAGGACGCTGTCAATAGGCATAAACTCCTCATAGAGTTTGCCAAGGATAGGCAATCCGGTGATGGCGCTCAGCTCCTTCAAAGAAAAACCAATTTCACCATTCGTCACAATGAAGGTGTTGGTTTGTGGAAGGAATGACTCCAGCATGGCCATGAAAGTCTCATCGGAGAAAACGACGGTTTGCCGAAAAGCACGAACCGCATCAAAAATCTCGGCCTCCCGAAGAACGGCCTCGCCAATCCTCAGGGTGTAATCAGTCCATGACTCCCAGCTCGAGTCAGCACTGAAATGGCCACGAAGTCGAAAAGGCTTCACCCAATTGTTGCCGTCACCCTGAAAAACGCCAAGGCCCACCGGTCTCAAATCAACTGATGGATGATCAGAACCTTGGTAGCCACTGGCTGGCATTAACATGTCCATACGGACAGGTGGCTTCTCTACAAAACCGGAAGGGCCGCCAACAAAAATCCTGGTCTTGATCACACTGGTCCTCTTCACCCAGCTCGGAGGATCTTCCCTCTTAGGCACGTGGGAGAAAGGCTCAGGATCGAGATGGTCCGATCAAAAGACGACCGGGTAGAAATAGTTCTCTCCTCACCATCTGCTGTGTAAGAGAACTGAAAACATCTCCTTTGGTATGTCAAGTCGTCGGGGACTGCATCACCAAAGAAGAAGGTAGGCTTGAGCACAACGCTCTGATCGTCAGTAACCCAAGGATGACCGCTTACCATGATCTTATAGAACTCCTCATCTTTGAGAGCGATCAATCGCTGTCTCATCTCATCACGATTGAGGGAATCGCATTCTTCCAAGTTCTTCTCCACAAACTGGACCTTCTCCCAAGCCTGCTGAACGGCCGCATTGGAAGATCTAGCAGACCGACGAGGTGCGTCAGTAACAGGACCTTTACCCTTGTTCGTTCTAGAAGAACTACCTGCAAAAGATGGAAGAGAAAAGATCAATCAACATCAAAATGACAGAATTCTGCTACAAAAATTCTAGCAAAATTTTGACATGGTTCCGGGGCAATTCCAAAGAAAAGGAAAATACTCCGAAAAAGACAGGAAGCCTGAAGATGAGCTCAACATCGCTGCGAGCTCATAGTCAGTGGAGAATTCTCAAAGAAGGCTCGAACTCAACATCGATGCGAGAACAAGCCAATCTCACCAAACTTCCGCAAAATCTGGAAAAGAGCTCAACATTGCTGCGAGCTTCAGAATCCAAAAATTGCAAACTTCCTCAAAATCCAGCAAGACCGAGAAAGAGCTCAACACCGCTGCGAGCTCAAAATCCCGATACTTGCAAAAGATTTTCAGGTATGCATCATCATACTTCCAAATCCATTTACCAAAAATCATGCGTAAAAAAAATATCATCATGCATTAGATGCTAAGAAAAGCTTGACCAAAGTTTGACCAATTCCAACCCAGTTTGGTCAAAACCAATCAAACTTTGTCCAAGTCAAAAATCATGTTGGCTTGACCTAGAGACTCCAGCCTTCTATCTTGATGCATAAAAAAAAAAAAAGGAAAATGCATACATATTGAAATTGCATAGCCTCATTATCATGGTGAGCAAACAAAGAAAAGAAAAAAATGAGAGAGAAAAAAAATCTCAGCAAAAAAAAATAAAAATAAAAAAAATTTCTGGCCCACAGGCCGTGGCCCACTGCCACGTGGCAGGCCGTCCGTACAGCCAAAAGAAAAAACAAACAAACAGCAAAAAAAAAAAAGAGAGAAAAAAGCTGAAAAAAAAGAATAAAAATTAGAGTGCAGAAAAAAAACAGAAAAAAAAGACGTACACGGTGAAAAAAAAAAAAAAGAAAACCGCGAAAAGAAGAAAAAAAAAAGAGAAGAAGCACGAAAAAAACAAAAGGGAAAACGTGCTTGAAAAAAAAAAAAGAAAGAAATAAAAGAAAAAGAAAAAGAGAAAAAAAAATGAAGAAGCTACTTCTACAATGGAGATTCTTGTGGAGAAAGAAAAACTTACTTGAAGCCATTGATGGAGAAGAAGAAGAAAAGCTTGGAGCCCTTGGAGCAAAAACACTTCTTATCTTGGAGAGCACTCTTGAAGATTTCTTGCAAAAAGAAAGCAATGGAGCAGAAGAAACAACCCTCTCGCTTTTATAGAAGAGAGCAAGCCAAAAGAGGAAACAAGGAGAAAAGAAAGGAGGTAAGTGCTACAATTTAGCTACTTTCCCAAAAAGAAAGATATTTTGAGAGAATCTTTCCACAAAAGGAGGAAACTTGAGAAATTCTCTCTAAGTAAGAATATTTTTAGATATTCTCTACAAAAATGACACCATATGAGATCTAAGCCATCTCCAAAGCCTAAGGTCCCATGGGTTAGCCCATATGAGCCAGGTTTGACCACCTAGGCACTAAAAGTGGCTTTTAGTTAAAATATTCCTCTTACCATGAGCAAAAAAAAAAAAAAAGAAAAAGAGCAAAAAAGTCCCATGCCTCTTTTGAGTTGATGGGACCATTCAAAAAAAAAAAAAAAAAAAAAGAAAAGAAAGTCTTATGAGTTTCCAAAAATCAAACCATCCAACCTCATGAACCAAATTGAGCAAAAATCTTGAAATTGATATTTCACAAAACCAAATTCCGGTCCCCTAGCTCGCCACATACAGCTTGTTAGGTCACAAGACCAAAACAAAAATCAAAATCCAAACCAAACCAAAACCAAAAACCCAAATCTGACCCCCCAACCTGCCACATACAGCTTGTTGGGTCACACGGTCAAAATCAAAATCAAACCTCGACCCCCTAACCTGCCACATACAGCTTGTTAGGTCACAAGGTCAAAAACCAAAATCCAAAACCCAAAATCCAAATACCCCATGTCATTTTCAAAACTTTGCCTTGAGATGGTACGTGATCCCTCTCACTACCATAAAATCCCCCGGAAACTCAGAAGGCTATTCGAAAAAAAAAACTGCTCAAGACTCTTGGTCAAGTTGGAATCTCTCCTCCAAGTTTCTCTTCGAGGCACATCGACTCCAAAAAGCTACACGTCGCTGTACCTCGAGGGGGCATTTGTTGACACCAAAAAAGTCACTATGTCTCCTCAACATCAAGAAGCCTCATGAAGCTGCATCCTGCTATAAAACAAGCAAGGCTACTTCAAGCATCAGATTTTGTCAGAATCAGACAGAAACTGAGAGATCCTTCAAGACAGCTAAAAGAGGGGTACAACTGAGGATTTGGGCCATTCCGACATCGTTTGGCCCAACTTCACTGCTCCGACAGCTAAACAAGCGCTCCTGACGGCGACATCATCAAAGACACCAAAACTTCGATCAGAGCCTATGGATGACTCCAGAATGTCTTCAAAGGGCTCCATGCCAAATTTCAAGTCAAACCGACAATGTTTGACCCTCCATCAACGCTCGAGCAGAAAAATCAAGCCTCTCGGCGGCGGGAATCACAAAAACCATCACTCATCAAACAAAAGACGTGAGTGGCTTCAACATGCCTCCAAAAGGCTGCACGTCGAATTTCAGGTCATTCTGACAACGTTTGACCAGGTTTCGATACTTCGAGAGAAAATCAAGCCTACCATCGGCGGAGCAACCTGGGACCATGACATCGAAAACGGAGCCCATGGAACATCTCAAAATGACTCCAATAGGCTCCTTGTCAAATTTCAGGTTAATCGGACATCGTTTGACCACATATCAAAGCTCGACATTTTCCCCGCGGCAAAATCAAGTGAAGCATTGATGGGACCCTAAACGGCTTCAAAACTCAAATAAAAGCCCATGGTTGGTCCTATCCACTGCTCAAGAAGCTTCACCTCAATTTTCAGGTCATTCCGACATCGTTTGACCTAGTTTCGACTCTTGACGGAAAATCGGCTACAAAGTCTTCAGCTTTCCCGAAAAATGGGAAACTTTGTGCTCCGATTTCGTGCGGGTTCTCGTCAAGTTTTCTCCAAGAAAATGAAGTCGATAATTGAGGAAAAATTTTAAGAAAAATACAGAAGAAAAAAGGAACGAAAAAGAAGCAAAATCGGCCGAAAACGAAGCTCGGCGACCAAAGGGCAAAAAACCCTAAGGTCGCCGGCGACCCTGGAAATCCGGGTCGCCGGATTTTGCACCAAATTGATCGTTTTTCGATCTTTTCGCGTTTCGGGTGTTCCGGCCCCTGTGATTTTCGAAAAATCCAATGTTTGATGTTTGAAAACGACTGATCTTCGTCGATATCTCGGATCCGCTGTCAAAAGCATGAAATCATCACCGATCGCCTCAAGATCGCCAACCGGCTGACCAAGAAAGTGCACTTTCTGTCCAACCGATCGTGAAATCGACAAGACAGATGTCACCGGTCCACCAACGTCAATCAATGTCTGAAATTGCACTGTAATCCGACATCAAACAATACGTGGATCCACCTGTGATGATCGCAAGAAGAATCTTGAAAGGCGCAGTGCGGCCCGCGACTCTTCACATGCCTTGGCGACCACTTAATGACGTTAATTGACCCGTTTATGACAACTTAATGCGGTCATTAACTCATTATTTTGGACGGCCCAATCAGATTCAAGCATTTGGGAGTTACAAATCCAAGCAATCATGGCATTAAACCCATGAAACTCCCATCATCATGAAGCATAAAGGTGATTAAATGCCCACTACCTTCATCGGCCAATCACAAGCCTTGAAAAAGGAGTTACAAAATCAACTTGTAACTCCTCATCAATTCTTTCATCATGGCCATCAATGCCAATAAACACCTCATGGCTACCAAAAGCCTATAAAAGGAGGTCCATTTCAAGAAGAAAGCATAATGATGAAAATAGATCCCAAGTGCAAGCTTTGAAATTCCAGAAAATCCAAGAGAGAGACGAAGTTCTGCTACTTTGCTCCCGGAAGCACCACAAGGTGATCAACGTCCCTTGGGGGGCCACCCCTCCCCCCCCCCCCCCCCCCCCTCAAGGTCACCTCCTTCTCCAACATGGCCTAAACGTGGCTTTTCAGTCCGTTTACTTGGTTTTTCATTGGATATAGGACCTCCTCTTGGTCCTTGTCCTTTAAAAAACCGAGGTTAGGAGACAAGCCAAAGAATCAAAGCATCACTTGTTCTCATTTGAAGGACGATGGCGAAGCCCATACATGACTTGCGACCGTCGATCTCAACGTGTCCCCACAATCTCCTGAGAAGTTAGATCCATTTTCTTACTTTTCTATTGTAGTTTGTATTTCCTAAAGAGACAAAAAGAAATCACAATTCTTGTCTTTCACATTTGATGAGTTTTGTAAAATCGCCTTTCACGACAAACAAACAAAAAAACGCCTCCTACGGCATTCTCAAAAAACAAACTTGTCTCTTTTCTTAATATTTATGTAATTTGAAAAGTTAGAAAAAATGATTGATTTCCTTTCCACTTGTGAAGGTGAATCTCCGGATCATCACCATTCGAAATTCCAAGTAGAAAGTAAATCTGGCATACCCGTACAAAAAATGTTGATGCCCGAGATTTTCCCTCCTCCGCTGAGTCCCAGGTCAGCCCCCAGGGTGCGGAGGGAGAGGACGGAAGATTCCTTTCGGGTCCATCACGAATGGGCACGGAGTGAGCATGAAAGTTGTAGGGAATGGCGAGATTAGTCAAACAAAGTTGAAAAGGGAACTTTTGGGAATCACCAAGAATCTCCCCACACTGACCACGCAAAACAAATGGGACCCTAGGGTTACTGTCTAGGTTCACTGGCTCTCAAAACTTCCCAAAGCTAATGAAAAGTCATTCTAATTCAAAAATGATGGACCCTCGGTAATCTTCCGTCCTCTCCTTCCGCACCCCGGGGGCTGACCTGGGTCTTGGTGGAGGAGGGAAAATCGCGGGATCAACATTTTTGTACGGGTATGCCAGATGTACTTTCTACTTGGAATTTGGAATGGTGATGATCCGGAGATTCACCTTCACAAGTGGAAAGGAAATCAATCATTTTTTTTCTAACTTTTCAAATTGCATAAATATTAAGAAAAGAGATAAGTTTTTTTTTTTGATAATGCCGTAGGAGGCGTTTTTTTTTGTTTGCCGTGAAAGGCGATTTTACAAAACTCATCAAATATGAAAGACAAGAATTGTGATTTCTTTTTTTTGTCTCTTTAAGAAATACAAACTACAATAGAAAAGTAAGAAAAGGGATCTAACTTCTCAGGAGATTATGGGGACACGTTGAGATCGTCGGTCGCAAGTCATGTATGGACTTCGCCATCGTTCTTCAAATGAGAATGGTTGATGCTTTGATTCTTCGGCTTGGCTCATAACCTCAGTTTTTTAAAGGACAAGGACCAAGAGGAGGTCCTATATCCAATGAAAAACTAAGTAAACGGACTGAAAAGCCGCGTTTAGGCCATGTTGGAGAAGGAGGGGACCTTGGGGGAATGGCCCCCCAAGGGACGTTGATCACCTTGTGGTGCTTCTTGCAGCAGAGCAGCAGGACTTCGTCTGAATTTCTTTGGGAGAAATGCAGAATCTCAAGTCGATGTGTGTATCAATTTGCCGATAGATGTTGATTTTGTAACTCCTTTTTCATGGCTTGTGATTGGCCGATGAAGGTAGTGGGCATTTAATTCCCTTTAAGCTTCATGATGATGGGAGTTTCATGGGTTAAATGCCATGATTGCTTGGATTTGTAACTCCCAAATGCTTGAATCTGATTGGGCCGTCCAAAATAATGAGTTAATGACCGCATTAAGTTGTCATAAACGAGTCAATTAACATCATTAAGTGGTTGCCAAGGCATGTGAAGAGTTGCAGGCCGCGCTGCGCCTTTTGAGATTCTTCTTGCGATCATCACAGGTGGATCCACGCATTGTTTGATGTCGGATTGCAGTGCAATCTCAGACATTGATTGATGTTGGTGGGCCGGTGACATCTGTCTTATCGATTTCACGATCGGTCGGACATAAAGTATACTTTCTTGGTCAGCCGGTTGGCGATCTTGAGGCGATCAGTGATGATTTCATGCTTTTGACGGCGGATCCAAGATGTCGGTGAAGATCAGTCATTTTCAAGCATCAAACATTGGATTTTCAGAAAATCACAGAGGAGAGAATGCTCGAAACGCGAAGAGGATCGAAAAACGGGCAATTTGGTGCAAAATCCGGCGACCCGGATTTGCAGGGTCGATGGGCGACCCTGGGCCAGGGTCGCCGGCGACCATAGGGCTTTGGCCCATTTGGTCGCCGAGCATCGTTTTCGGCCGTTTTTCGTCTTTTTCGTTCCTTTTTTCTTCTATATTTTTCTTGGAATTTTTCCTCAATTATTGACTTGATTTTCTTGGAGAAATCTTGACGAGAACCCGCGCGAAATTGGAGTACGAAGTTTCCCATTTTTCGGGAAAGCCGAAGACTTTGTAGCCGATTTTCCATCAAGAGTTGAAACTAGGTCAAACGATGTCGGAATAACCTAAAAATTGAGGTGAAGCTTCTTGAGCAAGGGATAGGACCAACCATGAGCTTTTATTTGAGTTTTGAAGCCGTTTGGGGTCCCTTCGATGCTTGACTTGATTTTGCCGCGGGGAACATGCCGAGCTTTGATATGTGGTCAAACGATGTCCGATTAACCTGAAATTTGACGAAGAGCCTATTGGAGTCATTTTGAGACGTTCCATCAGCTCTGTTTTGGATGTCATGGTCCCGGGTTGCTCCGCCCCCGGTAGGCTTGATTTTCTCTCTGAGCATCGAAACCTGGTCAAACGTTGTCGGAATGACTTGAAAATTGACATTCGGCCTTTTGGAGGCATGTTGAAGCCATTCATGTACTTTGTTTCATGAGTGATAACTTCGGTGATTCCTGCCGCCGGGAGGCTTGATTTTGCCGCTCAAGCATTGATGGAGGCTCAAACATTGTCGGTTTGATTTGAAATTTGGCATGGAGCCCTTTGAAGACATTCTGGAGTCATCCATAGGCTCTGATCGATGTTTTGGTGTCTTCGATGATGTCGCCGCCGGGAGCGCTTGTTTAGCTATCGAAGCAGTGAAGTTAGGCCAAACGATGTCAGAATGGCCCGAAACCTCAGGTGTACCCCTCTTTTGGCTGCCTTGAAGGATCTTTCAGTTTCTGTCTGATTCTGACAAAATCTGATGCTTGAAGTAGCCTTGCCTATTTTTAGCAAGATGCAGCTTCACGAGGCTTCTTGATGTTGAGGAGACATAATGACTTTTTTTGTGTCAACAAATGCCCCTCGATGTACAGCGACGAGTAGCTTTTTGGAGTCAATGTGCCTCGAAGAGAAACTTGGAGGAGAGATTCCAACTTGACCAAGAGTCTTGAGCTTTCTTTTGTTTTTTTTTTTTTGAATAGCCTTCTGAGTTTCCGGGGGAATTTTATGGTAGTGAGAGGGATCACGTACCATCTCAAGGCAAAGTTTTGAAAATGACATGGGGTGTTTGGATTTTGGGTTTTGGATTTTGGTTTTTGACCTTGTGACCTAACAAGCTGTATGTGGCAGGTTAGGGGGTCGGGGTTTGATTTTGATTTTGACCTTGTGACCCAACAAGCTGTATGTGGCAGGTTGAGGGGTCAGATTTGGGTTTTTGGTTTTGGTTTGGTTTGGATTTTGATTTTGGTTTTGGTCTTGTGACCTAATAAGCTGTATGTGGCGAGCTAGGGGACCAGAATTTGGTTTTGTAAAATGTCAATTTCAATATTTTGGCTCAATTTGGTTCATGCGGTTGGATGGTTTGATTTTTGGAAACTCATGAGGCTTTCTTTTCTTTCATTTTTTTTTTGAATGGTCCCATCAACTCAAAAGAGGCATGGGACTTTTTTTGCTCTTGGGAAGAGGAATATTTTGACTAAAAGCCACTTTTAATGCCTAGGTGGTCAAACCTGGCTCATATGGGCTAACCCATGGGACCTTAAACTTTGGAGAAGGCCTAGATCTCATATGGTGTCATTTTTGTAGAGAATATCTAAAAATATCTCTTTTGTGTAGAGAATATCTAAAAATATCTTTACTTGGAAGGAATTTCTCAAGTTTCCTCCTTTTGTGGAAAGGTTTTCTCAAAATATCTTTCTTTTTGGGAAAGTAGCTATTGTTAGTACTTACCTCCTTTTTTTCTCCTTGTTTCCTCTTTTTGCAAGAAACTCCATGATGGGAGTTTCATAGGTTAAATGCCATGATTGCTTGGATTTGTAACTCCCAAATGCTTGAATCTGATTGGGCCGTCCAAAATAATGAGTTAATGACTGCATTAAGTTGTCATAAACGGGTCAATTAACGTCGTTAAGTGGTTGCCAGGGCATGTGAAGAGTCGCGGGCCGTGCTGCGCCTTTTGCGATTCTTCTTGCGATCATCACAGGTGGATCTACGCATTGTTTGATGTCGGATTGCAGTTCAATCTCAGACATTGATTGATGTTGGTGGGCCGGTGACATCTATCATGTCGATTTCACGATCGGTCGGACAGAAAGTATACTTTCTTGGTCAGCCGGTTGGCGATCTTGAGGCAATCGGTGATGATTTCATGCTTTTGACGGTGGATCCGAGATGTCAGTGAAGATCAGTCGTTTTCAAGCATCAAACATTGGATTTTCAGAAAATCACAGAGGCAGGAATGCTCGAAACGCGAAGAGGATCGAAAAACGGGCAATTTGGTGCAAAATCCGGCGACCCGGATTTGCAGGGTCGCCGGGCGACCATGCACCCAGGGTTGCCGGCGACCCTGGGCCAGGGTCGCCGGCGACTTTGGTCCAGGGTCGCCGGCGACCATAGGGCTTTGGCCCGTTTGGTCTCCGAGCGTCGTTTCCGGCCGTTTTTCGTCTTTTTTGTTCCTTTTTTCTTCTGTATTTTTCTTGAAACTTTTCCTCAATTATTGACTTGATTTTCTTGGAGAAATCTTGACGAGAACCTGCACGAAATCGGCGCACAAAGTTTCCCATTTTTCGGGAAAGCCGAAGACTTTGAAGACTTTGTAGCCGATTTTCCATCAAGAGTTGAAACTAGGTCAAATGATGTCGGAATGACCTGAAAATTGAGGTGAAGCTTCTTGAGCAGTGGATAGGACCAACCATGAGCATTTATTTGAGTTTTGAAGCCGTTTGGGGTCCCATCGATGCTTGACTTGATTTTGCTGTGGGGAAAATGCCGAGCTTTGATATGTTGTCAAATGATGTCCAATTAACTTGAAATTTGACGAGGAACCTATTGGAGTCATTTTGAGACGTTCCATCAGCTCCGTTTTGGATGTCATGGTCCCGGGTTGCTCCGCCGCCGATAGGCTTGATTTTTTCTCGGAGCATCGAAACCTGGTCAAACGTTATCGGAATGACCTGAAAATTGACGTGCAGCCCTTTGGAGGCATGTTGAAGCCATTCATGTACTTTGTTTCATGAGTGATGACTTCGGTGGTTCCCGTCGCTGGGAGGCTTGATTTTGATGCTCGAGCGCTGATGGAGGGTCAAACATTGTCGGTTTGACTTGAAATTTGGCATGGAGCCCTTTGAAGACATTCTGGAGTCATCCGTAGGCCCTGATCGAAGTTTTGGTGTCATCGATGATGTCGCCGCAGGGAGCGCTTGTTTAGATATTGGAGCAGTGAAATTAGGCCAAACGATGTCGGAATGGCCCGAAACCTCAGGTGTACCCCTTTTTTGGCTACCTTGAAGGATCTTTCAGTTTCTATCTGATTCTGACAAAATCTGATGCTTGAAGTAGCCTTGCCTATTTTTAGCAGGATGCAGCTTCACGAGGCTTCTTGATGTTGAGGAGACATAGTGACTTTTTTTGTGTCAACAAATGCCCCCTCGAGGTACAGCGACGAGTAGCTTTTTGGAGTCGATGTGCCTTGAAGAGAAACTTGGAGGAGAGATTCCAACTTGACCAAGAGTCTTGAGCTTTTTTTTTTTTTTTTTTTTGAATAGCCTTCTGAGTTTTCGGGGGAATTTTATGGTAGTGAGAGGGATCACGTACCATCTCAAGGTAAAGTTTTGAAAATGACATGGGGTGTTTGGATTTTGGTTTTTGACCTTGTGACCTAACAAGCTGTATGTGGCAGGTTAGGAGGTCGGGGTTTGATTTTGATTTTGACCTTGTGACCGAACAAGCTTTATGTGGCAGGTTGGGGGGTCAGATTTGGGTTTTTGGTTTTGGTTTGGTTTGGATTTTGATTTTGGTTTTGGTCTTGTGACCTAACAAGTTGTATGTGGCGAGCTAGGGGACCGGAATTTGGTTTTGTGAAATGTCAATTTCAAGTTTTTGGCTCAATTTGGTTCATGAGGTTGGATGGTTTGATTTTTGGAAACTCATGAGGCTTTCTTTTCTTTCTTTTTTTTCTTTTTTTGAATGGTCCCATCAACTCAAAAGAGGCATGGGACTTTTTTTTCTCTTTTCTTTTTGCTCTTGGTAAGGGGAATATTTTGACTAAAAGCCACTTTTAATGCCTAGGTGGTCAAACCTGGCTCATATGGGCTAACCCATGGGACCTTAGGCTTTGGAGAAGGCCTAGATCTCATATGGTGTCATTTTTGTAGAGAATATCTAAAAATATCTCTTTTGTGTAGAGAATATCTAAAAATATCTTT
This sequence comes from Umbellularia californica, assembly GCA_028538565.1. Classification (NCBI taxonomy): domain Eukaryota; kingdom Viridiplantae; phylum Streptophyta; class Magnoliopsida; order Laurales; family Lauraceae; genus Umbellularia; species Umbellularia californica. Next base: position 31,021,679 of record JAPQWN010000005.1, on the reverse strand, counting down.
ACTTGGAGGGAATTTCTCAAGTTTCCTCCTTTTGTGGAAAGGTTTTCTCAAAATATCTTTCTTTTTAGGAAAGTAACTATTTTTAGTACTTACCTCCTTTCTTTCTCGTTGTTTCCTCTTTTGGTTTGCTCTCTTCTATAAAAGCAAGAGGGTTGGGTCTTTTGCTCCATTGCTTTCTTTTTGCAAGAAATCTTCAAGAGTGCTCTCCAAGATAATAAGTGCTTTTGCTCCAAGGGCTCCAAGCTTTTCTTCTTCTTCTCCATCAATGGCTTCAAGTAAGTTTTTCTTTCTCCACAAGAATCTCCATTGTAGAAGTAGCTTCTTCATTTTTTTTCTTTTTCTTTTTCTCTTCTTCTTTTTCTTTTCTTTTTTTTTTCCAAGCACGTTTTTGTCTTTTTTTTTTGTGCTTCTTCTCCCCTTTTTTGTTTCTTTTTTTTTTCTCACGGTTTTCTCCCTTCTTGTTTTTTTTTTACCGTGTACTTCCTTTTTTTTTTTCACACGCTGACTTTTCCACTTTTTTTTTTCAACGATTTTTTTTCCTGTTTTTTTTTTTTTTTTTTTTTTTTTTTTTTTTTTTTTTTTTTTACACGCTGATTTCTGTTTTTTTTGTTTCAGGGTTTTTTTTTCTCTTTTTATTTTCTGTTCTCTGTTTTTTTTTTTTTTTTTTTTGGACGCTGATTTCCTTTTTTTTTCCCGCGTTTTTCCTTCTTTTTCTTCTTCTGCTGTTTGTTTTTTTTTTTTTTTTTGTTTTTCTTCACTGTATGGACAGCCTGCCACATGGTAGTGGGCCACGGCTTGTGGGCCAAATATGTATATATTTTTTTGCTGAGATTTTTTCTTTCTCTCTCTTTCTTTTTCTTTTTCCTTGTTTGCTCACCATGATAATGAGGCTATGCAATTTCAATATGTATGCATTTTATTTTTGATGCATCAAGATAGAAGGCTAGAGTCTCTAGGTCAAGCCAACATGATTTTTGACTTGGACAAAGTTTGATTGATTTTGACCAAATTGGGTTGGAATTGGTCAAACTTTGGTCAAGGTTTTCCTAACATCTAATGCATGATGATATTTTTTTATGCATGATTTTGTCAATGGATTTGGAAGTATGATGATGCATACTTGAAAATCTTTTGCAAGTATTGGGATTTTGAGCTCGCAACGATGTTGAGCTCTTTCTCGGTCTTGCTGGATTTTGAGGAAGTTTGCAATTTTTGGATTCTGAAGCTCGCAGCAATGTTGAGCTCTTTCTCAGATTTTGCGGAAGTTTGATGAGATTGGCTTGTTCTCGCAGCGATGTTGAGTTCGAACCTTTTTTGAGAATTCTCCACTGACTATGAGCTCGCAGCGATGTTGAGCTCATCTTCAGGCTTCCTGTCTTTTTCGGAGTATTTTCCTTTTCTTTGGAATTGCCCCGGAACCATGTCAAAATTTTGCTAGGATTTTTGTAGCAGAATTCTGTCATTTGATGTTGATTGATCTTTTCTCTTCCATCTTTTGCAGGTAGTTCTTCTAAAACGAACAAGGGTAAAGGTCCTGTTACTGACGCACCTCGTCGGTCTGCTAGATCTTCCAATGCGGCTGTTCAGCAGGCTTGGGAGAAGATCCAGTTTGTTGAGAAGAGCTTGGTAGAATGCGATTCCCTCAATCGTGATGAGATGAGACAACGACTGATCGCTCTCAAAGATGAGGAATTCTACAGGATCGTGGTAAGCAGCCGTCCTTGGGTTACGGACGATCAGAGCGTTGTGCTCAAGCCTACCTTCTTCTTCGGTGATGGAGTTCCCGACGACTTGACATACCAAAGGAGATGTTTTCAGTTCTTTTACGCAGCAGATGGTGAGGAGAGAACTATTTCTACCCGGTTGACTTTCGATCGGACCATCTCGATCCTGAGCCTTTCTCCCACGTGTCCTAAGAGGGAAGATCCTCCGAGCTGGGTGAAGAGGACCAGTGTGATCAAGATCAGGATTTTTTTTGGCGGCCCTTCCGGTTTTACAGAGAAGCCACCTGTCCTTATGGACATGTTGATGCCAGCCAGTGGCTACCAAGGTTCTGATCATCCATCGGTCGATTTGAGACCGGTGGGCCTTGGTGTTTTTCGGGGTGACGGCAGCAATTGGGTGAAACCTTTTCGACTTCGTGGCCGTTTCAGTGCTGACTCAAGCTGGGAGTCATGGACTGATCATACCCTGAGGATTGGCGAGGCCGTTCTGCGGGAGGCCGAGATTTTTGATGCGGTTCGTGCTTTTCGGCAAACCGTTGTTTTCTCCGATGAGGTTTTCATGGCCATGCTGGAGTCATTCCTTCCACAAACCAACACCTTCATTGTGACGAATGGTGAAATTGGTTTTTCTTTGAAGGAACTGAGTGCCATCACCAGATTGCCTATCCTCGGCAAACTCTATGAGGAGTTTATGCCTATTGACAGCGTCCTTGAGGAGCAGTCTGAGGAGTTTAGGCTTGTATACTTTCAGCTTGTCGCCTTCTACGATTTTTTGAAGGAGAAAGAGGGCTCAAAAGTTAGATGCAGCAGTTGGAGAAGTTGCAGCTCCAACTTTTTTTACAGCGGGGATTCTTCTGAAGGCATGGCCCAAGATGCTAGGGCTAAAGCATCAAGTTTGAAGAAGATCGCCCTCTAATCGTCCTCTAATCCCGCTTAGAGACTAATCACGATTAAAATAATAATAAAATATACTGACCCTGGGTCGGAGCCTGACATCCTCCACCCCTTAGAGGCATTTGGTCCTCCAAATGAACACTAACCTCTGGTAGCAAGTGCGGGTACTTCTTCTGAACCTGATCACGCAATTCCCAAGTGGCTTCTTCTAGTTCGTGATTCTCGCAAAGCACTTTTACCCACTGAATTGTCCGGTTCCTCAATTCTTGCTCTTCCGTATCAATGATTCTAACCGGTTTCTCAACATAAGTGGAATCTTCTCGAATTTCCAATGGCTCATGTCGTAGTACATGTGAGGGGTCTGAAACATATTTCGTCAACATCAATACATGAAACACATTGTGCACACCCGAAAGTTCTGGCGGTAGAGCGAGTCTGTAAGCCACTCATCAATACGACTCAGGATTTCATACAGTCTAATGAATCTTCTTGACAATTTACCCTTCTGACCAAACCTCAAGGTTCCTCTGATCGGTGACACTTTCAAAAATACATTGTCTCCTACTTGAAACTGTAAGTCTTTCCTCCAAACATCTGCATAGCTTTTCTGTCGGCTTCTCGCAGTCTTCAAACGTTCATGAATGAGTTTAACTTTCTCATTGGTCTCACCAATCAATGTCGATTCATGGAAGCTGCGTTCTCCGATCTCTTCCCAACACACTAGAGTTATGCATCTCCTTCCATATAGTGCTTCGAAAGGCGCCATCCCTATACTCGAGTGGTAATTGTTATTATATGCAAATTCACAAAGAGGTAGACTTTTGTCCCACTGAGTTTTGAAGTCAAGCACACATGCCCTAAGCATGTCTTCTAGCGTCTGGATGGTCCTCTCTGACTGTCCATCTGTTTATGGGCGATACGCTGTGCTGAATTGAAGCTTTGTACCCCTGGATTCATGCAGCGTCTTCCAGAATCTTGAGACAAATCTGCTATCCATGTCCGATGTGATGGAGACTGGTTGACCACGTCGGCTGACAATCTCGTTAACAAACGTTTGTGCCAGTGATAACATTTGCATCTTCTTTCCCGTCTTCAACGGAATGAAACGTGCAAACTTCATTAGTCGGTCAACTATAACCCATATGGCATTGTTCCCTCTGCTAGTCGTCGGTAAACCCGAGATGAAATCCATTGTGAGGTGTTCCCATTTCCACTGTAGAATCTCTAATGGCTGTAAAAGACCTGCTGGTTTCTGATGTTCTGCCTTAATCAGCTGAGAAGTCATGTATCGGGACACAAATGCTGTAATTTCTCTCTTCATATTGTTCCACTAGAATCTGTTCTTCAAATTTTGGTACATCTTTGAACTCCTTGGGTGCATAGAATACTTAGTGTTATAGGCTTCAGCCATAATTTCTTTTTTCAAATCATCAATGTTTGGAACACACAATCAATTACGGAAGTACAATACTCCATCCACTATTCTGAAATCTGGGCGATCTGAAATGTGCTCCACAATCTTAGCTAAATCTGGATCCTGTAGTTGAGTCTCCTTGATTTTCTGAATAAAAGTAGGCTCAGACACTGACATGTTTGCTAGCATAACACCTTGTCTTAACGGTTGAAACTCAACTCCCAATTCTTCGAACTATTGGAGTATACCCATTCCTCGCAAACTAGCCATGCTCTCAGACTTTCTGCTCAATGCGTCTGCCACGACATTTACTTTTCCTGGATGGTATTTGATTGGAAAGTTGTAGTCTTTAATATACTCCATCCATCTTCTCTGCCTCATGTTTAATTCCTTTTGGGAGAACAAATACTGGAGACTACGATGATCCGTGTGAACTTTAAATTTTTCTCCATACAAATAGTGTCTCCACATTTTCAGTGCAAATACCACTACTGCCAATTCTAAGTCATGCGTCGCATAATTCTTCGTGCTCCTTCAGCTGCCTTGATCCATACGCTATGACTTTACCATCTTGCATTAATACACATCCGAGTCCCATAGTCGAAGCATCCATATAAACTACAAAATTTCCACTACCGGAAGGTAAGGTGAGAATTGGAGCTGTGGTTATCCTCTTTTTCAACTCTTCAAAACTTGCTTCACACTGTTCGGTCCACACGAATGGCACATTCTTCCGGGTTAGTTTGGTCAAGGGTGTTGCAATAGAAGAAAATCCCTACACAAACCTTCTGTAGTAGCCCACTAAACCCAAAAAACTTCTGATTTCAGTTACATTCTTTGGCCTCTCCCAATTGAGAATTGCTTCTATCTTTGCCGGATCAACTGCTAAACCTTCTTTGGAAATGATATGACCGAGGAAAGCAACTTGTGTCAGCCAAAAGTCACATTTTTCAAGCTTTGCACACAACTGGTTGTCCCTCAATAACTGCAACGCTGTCCTCAGGTGCTGCTCATGCTCTTCTCTAGACTTGGAATATACTAGTATATCATCAATGAAGACAACAGTGAACTGGTCCAAGCAGGGTTCAAAGATCTTGTTCATTAGGGCCATGAACACCGCTGGTGCGTTCGTCAGTCCAAAGGGCATCAATAAAAATTTATAGTGTTCGTATCTTGTCCGGAAGGCTGTCTTCGATATATCTGATTCTCTTACTCTCAACTGATAATATCCAGACCTCAAGTCTATCTTCGAAAAATACTCTGCTCCTTGCAACTGATCAAATAACTCACCTATCCTTGGCAATGGATATTTATTTTTAATGGTCACTTGGTTCAATCTTCTGTAATCTATGCACATTCTCAAGATTCCATCTTTCTTCTTGACAAACAACACCGGAGCCCCCCACGGTGATATGCTTGGTCTGATAAAACCTTTCTTCAACAACTCTCGTAACGGCAATTTCAATTCACCCAATTCTGCTGGAGCCATCCTGTATGGTGCAATGGAAATATGTCGCTACCCCGGACCGGGTTTGGGGACCAATCCGGGATTGGGACTAATTGAGAAGTAAATAAGAAAAGGTATGTTTGATGCCCAAGCGTACACGGGTTAATAAAAGAACACACATTACCCGTGCACATGATTTCCCACAGGTGTCCGTGGTGAGGATTTTCCAACACACATAACCATATAGTATAATTGCGGAAGCGTGTAGTAAATCATCCATGTATTTCATTTCCAACGTGACAAGACTGATTACATTTGAATAACAAGTATCAGGATGAGCAATGTTCGATAGCGTAACCCAAAAGTACATATTAAAGTTTAATCGAAAGATTATTTAATTACAATTCCCAAAAATAGAGGCCAACAAAGGCCAATATAGACAAAACAATATCCACCAAAAGAATATAAATCCAACCACCCCCAAAATGTTTCGCATCTTGACAACCCGATGTTTACATAACATCATCAGCACGCCACTCAACTAGCGGTTGCGGTTCTCCGACCGCCTCCTCTGGCTCCTCCTTGGGGAAACCAACAATGGGACCTGAGTACCAAAGCAAAGGGTCAGCCACGACGGTCTGGCAGGTGGGTGAAAAGATATAAACATTCGATAATAAAAACCTTTACCTTGGAAAACATATAAACTTGTTTAAACAATGACTTGCAAGAAGTAAATGAATCATTTAATTCAAACGCATATGCAGTCACAAAACATGTAAGGTAGTCAAGGAAATCGGGAGACAATCAAGATGGCATCCACAAGAAGCTAAATCATTTATCATCGAAGTGACGAGAGTATCGGGTGTTGACCTCAGTCACCGAAGTGAGAAGGTGCAACCAATTTACATATCCATATACAATAATACGGGACGGGACCACGGTAGCAAACCAGGTGTCGGGAATCACGGTAGCGAACTGGATATCGGGAACCACGGGAGCGAGCCGGGAATCGGGACGGGACCACGGTTAATAAACCGGGAATCGGGATCCATGCTGCGGCTGGCGGGACGGGAAGGGATCTCCAAGTCAGTGGATCAGACTAACAAGGTTATCCAAGCTTAGTGGTGCCGACTCATAGGTCAAATCACATAAATCGAGACAAGTATAAAACAAATCCAGTGTATGACTATAAACGAGCAAGACGGGGTGCTCAAGGGTACATCTGTCATATCATGTCGGGCATGCATTTCGGGGCTAATAAAAAGAGTGCAAGTACAAACACAACGCTTTCGGAATCGATAAATCATAATTCATAAATTTCTGGAATAAACAGTCGAAATAGACCTTCAAAATATCGGGTTTAAAACTAATTAAAGGTGAATAGGGATCCCGTATGTCTGTATAATAAAGAAAACTTGGTACTATTTGAATTTGGAAGACATGCCGGGTTCCTTATACACTATAGTAGCCTCAATGCTTAAATGATTCTCTGTGACGTGGTTTCTCTCTCGAACGGGCTCCCAACAAAACTATCATCTCTGCTTCGAACACATTCCCAGGTGAGCGATGCCCATTGCTCTCAAAAAGGTTCACAAGCAATGGGATGGAAGCTCCCTTCAACCCCCCCCCCCCCCCCCCCCCCCCCCCCCCTCCTCTTTATTCATAGAATTCAGGGAATTTCGGTTACCTTGCGGTCAGATGGCGGTTAGCCGCTAGTGAATCTGGCAGTTAACCGCTGGCTGACCGTGAGGCTGACCGTGGGATTAGAGCTCTCTGGAATTGTGACTGCCTCATTTCGGTTGGCTGGCGGTTAGCCGCTAGCTGACCGCGAGGTTGCAGCTCTCTGGAAAAGTGACCGAAACTGCTTCGGTTAGCCGCCAGTCACCAGACAGCTAGTCCCTGGGTGACCGCCAGCTGACCGCCAGTCACGGGAATTTCCTCACTGGGTTTAGATTCAGATCTTCCCTTCTCCAAACCAATTTCTTTCATTCTCCATTCACTTTCCTACGACAACATGAGCTAAAAAGCTCCTCCAATTCAACCTTTAACACTTTTCCCATATCAAGGCTTCTACAAACCACTCTCTAATCACTTCCTTTCTCTCCACATTCCAACCCAAATAGAAGGAGAATAACTACAACCACAGTGATCCATTTAAGTCCTAAGCAAGAGTTTCAAAACCACATTTTTAAGACAATAAATGAACTATTCAACCTCTTCAAGAGCATTTATTTCACATTGAATATAAATAAAACCAAAGCATTAATGGCAATACAAAATCAATCATACTTGTCATGAAAACCATTCCAAATTCAAAACATCAATTCATTCCACTTGCCTCTAGATCTCTAATCAAGCAAATCAAGCTTCTAGACACTCTTCCAAGCCAAGGATGCAATCTACACAAAAACCCCCAAATACAAACCCTAGAATGGGTCAAACAAGGAATAGGAAGAAGAAAGCTTCAATAATGGAAATGAAGCTCCTCCAAGGCTAGGAAAACACAATAACAAAAGAGTTGGAAGGATTATTTACAAGAGGGCTCCTCAAAATGGTGAGACTAGCTCAAAGAAGAACTTGGAGTGGAGGTTTCTCTACAGAAGTTGTATCAATGGAGAGCCCAAGTGGTGAGGAAGAAGATGATGATTTCCATTTGAACTCTAGGTGCAAGCTTGGTGGAGATTGAGGATGGGGAAGCACTAAGAAGAAGAGAAAAAGAGAAAGAAACCCTAGAGTTGTTGTTGTGCTGGAAAAAGGAAAATGAAAGAGAAGGGTCTCCTTATATACAAGTGGGTGTGGGTTCCACCACTGGAAAATCTCTTTGGGCTGAAATCACGACTATCCGGACCTCGGACGAAAACGACGAAGAAGGGAAAAGTGATCACCGAAATATCTAGTTTCCAAAAAGTATATGTTTCGCGGGTTTTGGGAATATCAAGTTTTGGGTACAGATTTCATGTAAAAAGACTGTTTTGCCCTCAATGCAAGAAAATCAGGTTTCGGGGTTCCGAACGGGTATGGGGTCAACATGAAAGTTGTAGGGATTAGCGGGACAAGTAAAACGGGGTAGAAACACAATTCATCAGGGTCTCGGGAAAATTCCCAAATTAACGCAAAGCTATCAAAAGGGAACCCCCAAAGGGCCCCCACTAAACACAAGTACTATAAAAATTCCCCAAAGCTATAACAAGAACTATACTAATACAACTTAGTCAAGTTCTACCAAACACGCTTACCACTAACACGCGACTTAATTAGCACTAATCGGGGTCACTCGAGTCGGGGTCTTACAAAATAGGTGCTGTTCCGGGCATAAGCTCTATGGTGAACTCTACTTCCCTGACTGGTGGCAATCCTGGGATCTCTTCCGGAAATACATTTGGAAATTCGCACACTACGAGGATTTGCTCCACCCCTTGGGACTATTTGTCCTCTGTGATAAATGCTATGAATCCCTCACATCCACTTCTCAACAATTTAACTGCTGACAATGCTGAAATAACACTAGCCTGTGAAACCCTTTTCTCTCCATGAAATTCCACCCCTGATGATGCTCCATCCAACTTAAAGGAAATAATTTTGTTAAAACAGTCCATACTAGCGTGATGTCCAGACAACCAATCCATCCCCAAAATAACATCGAAGTCATGCATGTCTAACAAAATAAGGTCTGCTGGGAATGTGGCATCACCTATCTTAACTGTGCAACTAGGGTGATATGTGCTACAAACAACTTGTTTCCCTACTGGTGTTGTGACAGTTAGAATAAAGTATAGTTCACTAGCAGGCACATCAATCAATTTAGCAAACTTGGGAGATAGAAATGAGTGTGTGGATCCAGGATCAAACAATACTTTAACTTCTATTCCACAAACAAAAAGTATACCTTCAACTACGTTGCCCGCTGCATCCGCGTCCACTTAGTTCAGATGATATGCACGTCCTTGTTGTTGAAGCCTGCTCCGAATCTGGTTCTGTCTCCCTTATGGCGCATTTCTATTCTGTTGAGGTGGATGGGCATTTTGATTCTGAGGTTGTTGTCGGGGTTGCTGTTGCTGATTCTGCTGCTATGGTTGCCTGGGCTGGTTCTGAGCTACTTGTTGATTCTGCTGAGGTGGTCTGTTGCCCTGGTTCCTGTTGTTTGGGCAATCTCTCATCAAGTGATCTGTAAGGCCACACTTAAAACATCCACCCGTGACTTTGTAACATAGGTGGGAAGGGTGATTCTTGCCACAGTGTTCACATGCACCTTGCCTTTGGGTGTTCTGATTCGGCCTTGACCTCTTGCCTTAGTAGGATTTTTGTCCTTGCTGTTGACGTTTCCTCTGGGTGTCCTTAATAATCTTGTTATTGATGTTCTCAAATTTATACGCTCGCTTGACCGCTTCTTGAAATGTGGCTAGTAGGACAACACCTGAAGCATCTCTTTCAATAATAGGGTTAAGCCCCTCCAAGAATTTGGTAATCTTTTTCTCCTCGGTATCAACAAGCTCTGGTGCATACCGGGACAGTCTTTCGAACTTTGTAACATATTTGAGGACTGTCATATCTCCTTGGGTGAGTAGCTGAAACTCCGCTGCCATCTGTCTTTTAATATGGGTAGGCACATATTGCTTAATGAACTGCTCTTTGAAGGTAGCCCATGCAATATCATTGGCAATGTCCTGATATCCATCCTTGAGGGTTTTCCACCAAATGTCAACCAGACCAATAAACATAGATGCTGCTAGGAGAACTCGCTGTCTGCTTGTGCATTGGAAAAGATCAAAGATGTTCTCGGTGTAAGTTAGCCAGTCATCTGCTGTCAAAGGATCCTCTTTCCGGGTAAATTCTTTCGGACCTCTCTTCTGGAAACGTTCAAACAATACGTTTGGGTTGTTATCACGGTCATTGATCACAATTTGAGGACCCATGTGTTGTGGTTGTACCGGTTCTGGTCTTCTAGCAAACACTTCCAAAAACTGTCTCTGTACTTGTGCCAATTCCTCATCTTTCTTAGCCATCTGTTCTTGCAATCTAGCTTGATTCTCATTTGCTTGCCTCTTTTGTTCCATCAACATCTCATTGGATTTCTGTTGTTGTTCTATCATTTTCTGCATAAAGTCCTCAAATGGATTATCTCCAGAGGAGCCTGCAGTATTAGCATTGCTGGTAGAAGGATTTGTGTTCGAACGGTCCCAGCGTGGAGGCATTTTGCTGCAAAACCCTTTGTTATTACAATAAAATATCAAGAAAAATGCACCCACAATCCCCACGGAACAATCACTAACGAAATTCAATCGGATCCTCTCCACGTCCCTATGTTTCTAATGTCTTTTAATTGCCTGACATATTTCTCGCTCTGATACCACCAAGTCTGTCACGCCCCCGGACCGAGGCCATGTTAAACAAGTCCTTAATCCGGGAACGTGGCGGTATGGGTCTGAAAATTTCGCCCGCACGCGCTAAATATTTTTCCCACAGGATTCCACGGTGAGGATCCCAGACGATCCGTCACAGCCAAATAGTTAATTTCACAACAAAAAATAGTATGCGGAAACATGTAGCAAAAATTAAAAATCAAATATAACATAAAATAGGGCACTAGTTAGTATCAGAAGAGAAGTATATACATAGCACAATCCCAAAGTTAGTTAAAGTTGTGAGGAACACAAATGTATATTAAGTTATACATCCCAACAAGGCCAACAGAGGCCATAGACAAAGTTCCCAAGAGAAAATAAAATCACTCCCCAAAGAATGTTATCGAAGCTCCAAATCCAACATGACGTCTACATGACGTCATTTGGCTGCCACTCTTGCTCCACCGGAGGTTCTACTGCCTCCTCCGCGCGCTCTGCCTCAAGGGTTGCGGGTCTGACATCTAACACCAAACAGAAAGTATCAGACACGACGGTTTGGCAGGTGAATAATACAGATGATATACAAGTTTTATAAATGTCATATTTAAAATCATAAAAATGTATTGAAGACAAAAATGTATCCACAAAACAATTTAATTAAACAAATGATGCACATCCAAAAGTTATAACAAAACTCTTCAAACTGATGGATAAATATTTCAAATAATGGCCACCCACATTTAGCTATATTCTCCTATTACCGAAGTAACAAGAGCAAACCGACAGAAATCATAGCCACTACTCGTGGGACCGGAACAGATGCCATGCAAAATGGCAGAAACCGTAGCCACTACTCGTGGGACCGGAAAACAGAACCGTTGCCACTACTCATGGGACCGGAGAACAGAACCGTTGCCATGGCCGGAGCAAACAGAATCCAAAATTCAGTTGGCAAATAATTTAAGATCCCAAGCCGGGTGATCAGCCTGACAAGGTGACCTAAGCTTAGTGGTGCCTTTCAAACCAAAACCTGAATTCATATAAATCAAACCATAATAATACATTTTCAAAATTGATAAGAAGATCTACTCCGAATAAATACAAACAGACAGAATCGAACGAACCAAATGAGTAGTCTTATCAATGTTTTCAAACGTAGTAAATCACTTCACTTCAAATCAATTCATGAGAAAACGTAGAATTTTTCTAACTTGGAATAGGATAATAAAGATGATTGATAGTGTTTGATGGCTTACCAGGGGCGTCTCGATATATACTAAGTGTCTCCATGTCGGTTTATAAGTGAATGAGTTGGTGTCTCTGAAGGTTCCCGACATTCGAGGGCACAAAGCATATATTAAGACTAAAAGAAAATCCCTAGTAATTACATTTCTAAACTTTCTCCATTGGTTTTGTTCAAACAAAGTGATTTGGGCTCAAATTCTTATTGCCCGATGATTAATGAGTCATTAGAAATCATTCACCCTCGAACCGGGCTCAAAACTATCCAAAATAGCCCAAAATATGTGTTTAAAATGACCTGGGCCAGAACCCAAGCCCGCTCGAGCAGGCCCAGCTCGCTCGAGCAGACTGTCATAGAGACTGGGCCGCTCAAGCGAGCACAAGGTTCGCTTGAGCGGCTGGGCCACTGCCCAGTCCGGGAATATTGCTGACTATTTCCATGTCCTGTTCCTCTTTCTCATTTCACATTTCATCCACTTCCCATTGACACCAACTGAGTATGAAAATCACCTCCAATGACTCCATTAAACCACTACATCAAGCTCATTTCAATCATCCATTGAAAGTTATAAATCAAGTGAATCATATGACAAGAGAAAGAGATAAACAGATCTTTAAAACAATTCAAATAGTAGAACTCAATGACTTCTAAATCAGTCTCCAGTTCCTTAGGCTGAAGCAGAACTTGAAGTTTCAAACACTAGATGCATAACCTGTATGGAAACAACATCATCTGTAATGAACTCATTCCTAACATCCATCCAACTTCATAACCAATACCCATGTTAGAATTTCAAGGTTTCAAGCTAGAAATTCAAAGAAAATAGAAATCTTCTAGCATGCATATTCAAGTCTGATTATTCACTTGCCTCTATCAAAATGGGTCTCAAACACTCCAACAACTCCTCTAATGCAACCAGCTGTAGTCCTATCAAAATCCATGGAAGAACCCATTTCAAAAATCTACTAAAAGCTTGGAAAACAATGAAGTTCTACAAAAGAGTTCTTGCATGAACGAAAAGAAGCTTCTCTTGATCCAATAAAACCAAGGTTTGGGAAGGAGAAGCCATTGCTAACTTTGAAAGCTCTAAAGAAAAAAAGGAGCTTGGAGAAGAGATGAAACCCAGCTGAAATCTCACAAAAATTGTATCTTTGGAAAGCTTGGAAGATGGAGGAGAGATTGGTGTAATTTGTTTTCCAATTGGAGTGGGTTTGCTATACATCCAAGATGAGAGAAGTTGAGATAAAAGAGAGAAAACACTCTCTCTGGTTCAGCTGCTACAGAACGTATGAGAAAGGTGAGGAAGATGAAGACCATTGACTATTTAAATGGGTATTAGTGGGGCCCATTTGGTCTAAAACTTGTGGGCTTTAAAACTTCTATTTATGGGTCCCAGATGAAGTCGACGAAAAGAGAAAAATGATCATTCAAAAATCTAGTTTTCAAAAAGTATACTTTCCTCATGATTTTCAAAATTTGAAATTTGTGCACAGATTTGGGGAAAAAAGACGAATTTGCCCCTTTTTCTCGAAAAACGCGATTTCTAGGTTTCAAATGCAAACGGAACAAAATACGAAAGTTGTTGGGATCAAAATAACAAACTGAAAAATGTCGAAATCCATATATTTCAAAAATCAAATAAATCAAATTCCCACACTAACACCCGTCACACGGGCTACCCCGGGCCCGGTCAAACTCGACTCAACACGCTCAAAATTCCCCAAAGCTATTCAAAATTCTAATCTAACTAAAAACCCAAGCTAATCGTCCTCTAATCCCGCTTAGAGACTAATCACGATTAAAAAAATAATAAAATATACTAAACCTGGGTCGGGGCCTGACACGCGGTATGGCTCACGACTCTTTAAATGCCCTGGCGACTACTTAATGCTGTTAATTGACCCATTTTATGACAGCTTAATGCGGTCATTAACCCATTATTTTGGATGGCCCAATCAGAATCAAGCAAATGGGAGCTACAAGTCCAAGCAATCATGGCATTAAAGCCATGAAACTCCTCTCATCATGGAGATTAAAGGCAATTAAATGCCTATCATTCTCCATCGGCCAATCATAAGCCAAGAAAAAGGAGTTACAAAATGAATGAATTAAAATTTGCAACTCCACCCATCATGAAGCATCAATGCCATCAATGCTCATAAACCCACCCCATGGCTACCAAAGGCCTATAAAAGAGGGTCATTCCAAAGGCACATCAACAACAACAAGAAGGCCGGAATCCGAAAATCACACATACACACAAAGCAAGAGAGAAATTTTGAAGAAGTCCTGCTACGCTGCTGCAAAAAACACCACAAGGTGATTGAAGTCCCTTGGGGGGCCACCCCCCAAGGTCCTCTCCTTTTATCCAACATGGCCTAAATGCAGCTTTTCAGCCCGTTTACTCGGTTTTTTATTGGATATAGGACCTCTCCTTGGTCTTTGTCCTCTAAAAGTTTGAGGTTAAAGCCAAGCCAAAAGAATCAAAGCATCATGTGTTCTCATCTAAAGGACGATGGCGAAGTCCATACATGACTTGCGATCGTCAATCTAAACGAGTCCCCCCAATCTCCTGAGAAGTTAGATTCCTTTTCTTACTTTTCTATTGTATTCTGTATTTTTTTAAGAGACAAAAAAATCACAATTCTTATCTTTCATTATTGATGAGATTTGTAAACTGCCTTTCATAACACAAAAATTGCCTTTTACGACAAAACCACCTTTCACGGTAAACAAACAAAAATCGCCTTTTTACGGCAAAACTGCCTTTCACGGCTTACAAACAAAAAAATCACCTCCTACAGCATTCAAAGAAAATCTTGTCTTTTTTATTAAATATATGTGCAATTTGGAAAGTTAGAAAAAAAGAATTGATTTCCTTTGTACTTGTGAAGGTGAATCTCCGGATCACCACTTCAAATTCCAAGTAGAATAAAAAATCCGGCATACCCGTAAAAAAAAATATTGATGCTCGATTTTCTCCTCTGCCGGACCCCGGTAACCCCGGGGCGGAAGGAGAGGACAAAAGCCGGGTCCATCAAGTTAGCACACCTGGTGGGACTCGTTTATTTGAGAACGTGATGCTTAGATTCTTTGGCTCCTTTCTAATTAGTGGCCTATGTTGGATCTTGTATCTAAAAAGAAAACATGAAATGGGATTTTTTGGAAGTTTCTATTTTGAGTTTATTTCCACTCTTTCTCATTTCCTAAAAAGAAAATCTGATTTCTCTTTCTTGGATTCAATTTTGAGAAACTTTGATCCTCTCTTCTTCGAACTTGATAGCTCACAGAAATGTTTGTAGCTATTGTTCATATCGGGGAATGGGCCATCTTTTCTCTTTGATGAGTCTGATAGGGATTTTCAGAAAAACAAAAAAAAAATCTCATTTCAAACTCTTTCAAAAAAAAAAATCAGTTTTCTCTCTTTCAGATTCAAATTTGAGAAACTTTGGTTTCTTCCTTTACAGACAATGGCTCGCGGAAATCATTTGTAGCCAGTATTTGGATTTGGAGGGTCCATTCGCTCTCTTTGATGAGTCCATTAGAAATCTTTAAAAAAAAAAAAAAAAAAGTTCAAAACCCACTAAAGTTGCACCAATTGCGTTCTTTAACCAGAGTGGATCTAAGAAAAGTCTTGTCCAGAGTATGGAGGAAGTAGACTGTTCGAGGCAAGGGTCATCCAAACGGGTTCAATAAGTAATCCTACCCTTACCTGGGGGTTGATCTATCTACTAAGGTTCATAAAACCAAATTGGAAACCTATGTGTACCCTTCCAAAAGAAAATCTTCAAAAAAAACACCTTAAAAAAAAAAAACTTTGGTCACTTTTGAGTTCAGATTGGAGAAATCTTGGTTCTCTCCTTTTTCTGATTTAGTGCTCGCAGAAATGTTTGAGCCCATGTTCAGATTGGAACACTATTTGCTCTCTTTGATGAATTCAATCTTGATCTTTCAAAAAACGAAAAAAACTTCCGTCACTTTTGAGTTGAAATTTGAGAACTCTTGGTTCTCTCCGTTTCGGATTTAGTGCTAGCAGAAATGTTTGAGCGTATGTTCGGATTGGAACACCATTTGCTCTCTTTGATGAATTCAATCTTGACCTTAAAAAAAAAAAAAAAAACTTCCGTCACTTTTAGGTTTAGATTCGAGAAATTCTAATTCCTTTCCTTTTGGACTCAGTGCTCGCAGAAATGTTTGAGCCTATGTTTGGGTTGAAATACCATTTTATTTCCTTTATGAATCCAATCTTGACCTTTCAAAAAGAAAATCCCATCTTGTGTCCTTTCCAAGGATGCGATTTACAACATTTATGCCTAGCGGTGCTAGTACGCCCTTTTGGGTCTAATGTATTCGCGACCGACACATTTGTATCTCCAACCTTATATCATCTTACTTCGAGTGAGCCTTGCTTCTCAGTAATTTGAATTAAGGTCTACAATTACTTCTAGCAGTCACTGGAACGCTCACCCTAAACCTACCATACTTGCATTTAGAACAATTGTACCCTCTATGGCTTTTTTGTCTTTTTCATCTTGTTTGGGCTGAGCCATGTCCCCTAAAGCGATTTGAAAAGACAAAACCATAGTTATTTTCCATTTATGATCACCATATGCTTGTGATTACTAATGGATGTGGTCTTGTTTCAGAAGTTTTCTAAAACTAACAATGGCATCTTCATTGACCATCACCTTCGATGAGAACAAGTACCAACTTCTTCTTCAAGAGAAGCAAAACAAGCGCACTCACAAGCGCCCTGCCAGTTGCCAAAGCATCATCTCCCGCGGCAACTCTCAAGACACTGGGTCAACCTCTACTCCCTGGACCATCGTCTTTGGATCGCTGGGACCATTCCCACTTCCCGTAGAAGAAATTGTACCTGCCAAGAAGCAGAAAACCGCCCCTGAACGTGTCACGATAATGACACCAAGGCCAACAATTAAGAAGCCTGAAGCTCGTGGCACTCCCACGAAGCCTTAACCTACAAGAAACCAAGTTTGCCCCAAGACCTGGTCCCCGAGACCTTCACCAAAGCTAAGGAGGTCCCGAACATCTACAAAGCCAGCGTACCTGGCCCCTCTTAAGAAGAACCGGTTCTACCCTCTCTCTTACATGAAAGGGGAGAAACCTACCCTCCGCCAAACAAACAAATCAACCCAGCATGAGTCGGCTTGCTCCTATAAGCCCAAAATCAAGTCATGCATCACTAGGCCTCTACAAGAAGCTACTAAGGCCTACACTCCTGCGAGTCGACCCTTCATCTCAACAGGGGCAGAACTCGTAAAATTCAAAGCCTCACTTCGACAGGCAAAGGACCGAGTCCGAATCCTGTCCATGCCTAACTTCAAAGAAGACAAGCTCGGCTGCTACGCACGGGGGACTACCTCTTTCATCGCCAAAGGCCAGCGAGAACTGATTGAAGCTCAAATTGCTCGTCGTATACGTTGCCGCGCGGTATATCGATAAAAGATACTAGAGAAGCAAAGAACCCAGCATTTTACCCTTCAGGTCTTTAAAAAATGGGTCGAAAAAGAAAGACCTGACCAAGTTGTTGCTATCCATATGGTTAGCAAAACCAGAAGACGTCAGAAGTCGGCAACCAAAATTCATGTCAGATGACCGGTGACTCGTAGCGTCTCCTGGACACGAAGACATCAGGAGGATTCTCCCCTTCCTTCAAGCCAAGGACATCGGAGTAACTACTCCTCGGACTCTTCGTCCAAAAGAATGAGCTTCAGCTTAGTCACTATGACGATATCCTCATTCGATTCTCGAATAATGAATGTCCTAGTTACAAATGCTCAACAGCCTCCACCGCATGATGACGTGACCGCACGCATCCAGCAGTTGGAGCAAGGACAGCAGAGAATTGAGGCTCTGATGGAAAACCTCCTTCTCACTTTCCAGCGTCCACCTAACATTGAAGCTCCTCCGAGTTATCAAGATGATGGGGTCAATAGGGAAAACAATGAGTCATGCGCCCTTACCAAAAAGGATGTTGACGATATCCTCGCCAAAGCAAAAGAAGAGGATACACGGAAAGAACATGGGATCAAGCCACCCTATCCCCTATGGATGGACTCGGTTCCGTTCCCCACAAAATTCAAACAACCTACTCTCCAAACATATACGGGGTAAGGTTCAGCCAGACAGCATGTCATCCACTTCAAGATCCTGACGGGAACTATCGTGGATCAAGATACCTCAAGATTCGTCTCTTTGTAAGTACCCTAAAAGGTACGGCCTTTGATTGGTACTCCACTCTGCTGGAGGACTCCATCCAAAACTAGGCCATGCTGGAGACACGCTTCCTGACCCACTTCAAAGGTAAGGATCATCCTGTTACTATGGCTCGGCTCTACAGCCTAAAACAGGGAGAGAATGAGTTAACATACGACTTCATTCACAAGTGGAAGGCAATGGCGTACAAGTGTCAAATGTACTGCCACAAGCGTCGCTAGTCGACATCTGCCGTAACCACATGAGAGCAAGGATCCGCTCCATGATTATAGGCAACAAATCAAAAAACCTGGGAGAACTCCTAGAAGCAGCTATGGAGGCTGAAACGGTGATAAAAGACCTCAACGGTTGGAAATCATCAAAGAAAAAGCCGATTGCCATTACAACCTCAAAACCAAAGAAAAAGGAGATTCTTATGTGCAAACCAAGTCAGCTCCTCAACAGCCAAAGAAAGCTGAAAACAAAACTGCAGGTAAAAGACCTGAACTTTCTGATGCCTTCAAAGAACGAGTAGAGAAAAAATACCTGTTCGATGAAGATGTTAAAGAAATCTTTGAGGCTCTCTTAGTAAATGGCAAACTCACATTGCCTTAGCCCGAAAACTAGGGAGATGTTGGCAAAACCAACGATCCTCGGTATTATCCATACCACCAAATGGTCTCGCATCCTCTTAATCAATGCTTCGTTGTGAGAGAGAAGATCAACGAGATGTGGACAAATGGAGTCATCACCTTTGATAAAAACTATGGGTCCGCCTTTGTTAACATGGTGTCATGTGGGCAAACTCCAAAGTCTCCAAAGGAGAAGATCATTACTTCATTCAAGGTGATAAAAATGGCTCAAACGTCCCAAGAGTTGGTTCCTTATCCAACACCATACGGACAGCCTATATGGGTGCATCCCGATCTCCTGGAAGATGAAAATTGGGAGATCGTCAAAATAAAGCCAACCGCTCAACAACGAAGGTAAGCCAAGAGACAAGTTCACAAGCTCAAACAGCAGGTGAAGACTCAACCAAAGCAAGAAGTCCTTGAAAATGCAAAGACCTCTTCCACTGCTTCATTAGAGGCAACGGAAGAATTCCTTCCCAAGACTTCAAAGGCGGTAAGAAAATTCACCCTTGGTGATTTCATGCCACCTCATCACAGAATTGAAACTACGCAGGGGGCATCATACTCTTGTAACTCAGTAATTAGATTCTCCATGGATGGATACGAGTCCAGTGATACTACCAGTGATACCGATGAGTGGGAGGAATCTCTTGAAATAGGAGAATACCTCTCCGATGAGGAATGGATTCCCGAATCTTATCTTATGCCAGTAATCTGGTATAACCCATTACAGCCACAAGGATCTTGGTCTGATGATGAAGAAAACCAAGAAGCTGTTCAAGAAAATGCTGTTGATCCAGCACAAGCAAGTGCTCCAGTGGAACCCAACATTGATGAACCACAAGGAGCAGATGACGAAGAAGATTTGGCTCATATGCCTGATCTCGAAGAATATGCAAGAATCTTACAACGTCTTGCCGTAGAGCGGGAGCAGGATCTCATCAATGACCTTCTCATAATCAAAATCCAGAACCAAAAGTCCTTGAAAATCAACAGGAACTTCCTCCTTCAACTCCTAAAAATCGAGAAAACTGCTGGATTGATGATCCTCTTACATCCGAGGATGAATCCGACTTCCAACAGTCTATACTGGGGGCATCTCCTATCGGGATAACCTACAATGTGATAGCTCAGGATCATAGTACCTCTGAAGCTTCATCTGCCGAAGACACGTACTCCCCATCTGGTAGTATATCTTCTCGGGCTACATCTTCTCAGGTGACTTCCACTGAGATATCACCTTCTCAGCCTACGTCTCCCGAAACTATGACATCGAAGCTCAAGCCTCTTCCGACTTATCATCTTGAAGAAGCTCCTGCCAATGAAGTCTTCTTCAATGAAAATTTGGTCAACTGGTCCCAGATACCCGACCTCATAGACGATGTCTAGAACGAAAAATTACTTAACAAAGAAGAGAAGTTGCTGGATGCTGTTCAGGACTTGTTCCAGAAAATGCTCCGTGCAACGCAATCACTGAAGACGGCAATACTGCTACAGAGACGTCTTCAACAAATGACAAGGATCAACCCCTTGTTCTCGAGAGTGATCTTCCAAAAGAAGACCTTTCTCCAGAAGCTCTTGAAGTTGGTAGAGGTACCCGCTCTGGCCGGGATTACCACAAAAATTACAACCAACCTTCTTATTCTTATGTAAATCCTTCGGGAAAGTAAGTTGTAAATGCTCTAAGTGGCAACAATAATGAAAATGCAGGCCCAAGGATGCTTTCAAGTACGACTTGATTGAGTACTTCAAACACATTCCTGCATGACCGCACATCCTTAACTTATTACCAATGTCTCCACAAACTCGTGATAGTCTCATTTCAGAACTACAAAGGTTGAATGCGGATGTCGACAAACATGCCTCACAAGTCCTACAAATTGAAATGGACTATAGGTCAAAAAATCAAGTACTTCCTCGAAGGGAGAAAAGAAGAAAACTGAGGGATCAAGCATTGAATACCTCTCGGTTCAAAAAGCAGCAAGTGCAACAATTGCCTTTGATAAGGATGACCTCCTACTAGGCGAGACAAAACACAACCGACCCTTGTACTTCACAGGGTACGTCAAAGAGATGCCAGTACACAGAGTCCAGATCGACCCCGGTTCTGCACTCAACCTCATCTCTACTTCGGCACTCGAAAAGCTGGGCATCCCACCTAGCAAGCTGAGTCACACGTCTGTATCCATCTTTGGATATGATGGGAGCGCTCAAAGGTCTATCAGTAAAATCAAGTTCAAGTTGCAAATCGGTGATCTTATTTCTGAAATCATTGTATATGCAATAAGGACCCCTTCATGCTACAATATCCTTCTTGGACGCCCCTGGATACACGAGAATGGTGTCGTCCCTTCAACTCTACATCAGTGCATCAAGTTCGTTGGCAACGATGGCTTGATACATCAAGTGTTTGCAGACAAAAAGCCCTTCAAAGGCAAAGACGTCTATTTTGCAGATGCTCAGATGTAGAAAGATGGAAAAGAAGAAAAGGAGGAAGAAACAGTATCCTTTCAAGAAAATCTCCAGAAAGATAATGGTAAGGCTCCTCAGCAATCATCGGAAGAAAACAAACCTTCCAGCAAATCTGAAGAGAGCAGTCATTCTCCCTTCGTTGTCTCTCTTCAAATCTTCAAAACTTTTGGTAATCACCACCAAAGTAAAGAAGACAAAACAAAAGGCTAGGGACAAGTTCGCTGTCTCCTTTGTGTCTATTATGCATGATACAGATTCGGATTCAGAGCCAGAAGACGACACAGCGTCAAGCCAAGATGATACTCAGCAAGTTCAGCCTTCTCTCACTCCATTGGAGACACCTGCTGACGTAGAAGACCCTATGTCTGCTTCCTTCGTTGTTCCGGCAACTTCGGCAGAAGAAAAAGAAATCTTCTTCCACAGATCGGAAGCTTCTTTATCAAATTCTTAGCTTGAACCTTTCCAAAACGAAGGTGCAACATATCAGAGGGCTATGATGAAAATATTCTATGATATGCAGCACAAGACGGTCGAATGTTATGTCGACGACCTCGCCGTCAAAAGCAGAAGAAAAGAAGACCATCTCAAAGATCTTTGAGAAGTCTTCCTCTAAGTTCGCAAACACAAATTGCGGATGAATCCACTAAAATGCTTCTTTGGTGTCTCATCAGGTAAGTTTCTCGGATTCATAGTTCGGAAAGCCAGAATAGAACTTGACCCCACCAAAGTCAAGGCTATCCTAGAAATGCCATCTCCAAGGACCCTAAGAGAACTAAAAGGGCTTCAAGGAAGGTTGGCATACATCCGACGGTTCATCTCCAATCTATCAGGGAAGTGCCGCCCATTCTCTCGCCTAATGAAGAAAGGTGTAGATTTTGTCTGGGATACTAAATGTGAACCCGCATTTCAAGACATCAAGACACACTTGACCAAACCTCCAGTGTTGGCTGCCCCCACAATTGGAAAACCATTCATCTTGTACACAAGAGCTCTTGATTACTCTTTGGGCGTTCTACTAGCACAAGAAAACGACAAGGGAAAAGAAGCTGCTCTAAATTACCTTAGCCGCATGTTGGTAGTGCAGAGAATTACTACTCCCCAGTCAAAAAAGAATGCCTTGCAGTGATGTTCGCAGTACAAAAGCTACGTCACTACCTGTTGTCCAACACAGTTTACCTGATTTCGAGGATCAATCTCTTAAAGGTCCTTATCACAAAAGCAGGTTCTCTCAACGCCCGACTGGCAAAATGGTTTATCCTTCTATCGCAGTTTTATATTAAGTATGTACCACAAAAGGCAATCAAAGGCCAAGCTCTAGCAGACTTTCTCGCAGAGCACCCATTGCCTAAAGATTCTCCACTTAGGGATGATCTCCCTGACGAACCTATCTACAACGTGGAAACTTCTTTATCAAATGCTTCCTGGGATATGTACTTTGACGGCGTAACCAGGACAAATGAAAAGGGAAAGCAGATATCGGGAATTGGCATCCTCTTTGTTAGCCCCGACAAATACATGATTCCACATGCTTTCTTGCTACTGGAACCATGTTCAAACAATGCAGCTGAGTACGAAGCTCTGATTGTAGGATTGGAACTCGCCATCGAATCTGGCATCACCGTGCTAGAAGTCTTTGGGGACTCTCAACTGATCATCAATCAAATGAATCAGAAATTTAAGGTCAGGAAGCCCGATTTGATACCTTACTACAACAAGGCGCAATCGCTCCGACAAAAGTTTGACATCTGTCACATCCACCACATCCTCAGAGGTGAAAACATCTGTGCAGATGCCCTGGCAGGACTCGCCGTGTCTATGAAAATCTAAGGGGAAAACATGCAAATTACAGTGTGTCAAAGAAGGATTCTCCCTCCTTTTAACACACACCAAGCAGTTGCTGAATGCCACCAAGTGGTTGGAAGTCGGATGTCCATCCTCAAACCTCCAATCGGCGACTGGAGGGTTTCCATTCATTGATTACATTATGTTCGGAATCCTACCTAAAGATCCAAAAGAACGGGTAAGCATTCAGAGACGTACCCCAAACTTCATTTGAATATTCCTTAAAAAATGCTTTACAGAAAATCCTTCAACGGAGTACTTCTATACTGCTTGTCACAACAAGAGGCCGAGGAAACTCTTAAAGAAATACATGTTGGTCTTTGTGGAGCCCATCATGCTGGTCTTAAGCTCTACGATCAAATAAAAAGGTTAGGTTATTATTGGCCTACCATGGTAACTGACGCAATGCAATTTGCTAAATGTTGCCAACAATGCCAAATTCATGGAGATTATGTCCACATGCCTCCAGAATGGATACATCCTACAGCAATCTCATGGCCTTTCGAATGCTAGGGCATGTACATCATAGGTCCTATCTCTCCCCCATCACGCAAAGGTCATTACTTCATCTTTTCCGCTACAGATTATTTCTCTAAGTGGTTAAAAGTATTTACGCTCAGCGAAATGAAGACCTCATCAGTTATTCAATTCTTGCGCACCAATATTATTTGTCGCTTCGGCATACCTAAAAGATTCGTCCATGATAATGGGCCACAATTCCGGGATCACAGATTCTACAGGTTCTGCGACAAGTACAAAATCCAAAGTTGTCTTTCGACTATGTATAATCCGGCAGCGAACGGACTAGTAGAAACCCTCAACAAGACACTCTGCAAAATTCTCAAGAAAATGGTCTCTAGTCACAAAAGAGACTAGGGCGACAAACTACCTGAATCTTTGTGGGCCTATCGAACCACCGTTCGAGGACCAACCCATAGCACACCATTCTCCTTGGTCTATGGATGCGAAGTTGTTGTCCCTTTGGAAGTACAAATTCCTTCTTTAAGGGTATCTCTGCAAAATGACATGACACAAGAAACCAATGTCAAATTGAGACTCCAAGAGCTAGATAATCTCGACGAGAGATGGCTTGAAGTTCTATAAAGCATTGAGCTGTACCAAGCACGCATGGCAGGATCTTTCAACAAGAAGGTCAGGCAACGCGCCTACAAAAAGGGCGACTTGGTCTTTACAGTAAAAAGACCCATAGTCTTTCCCCATAAATCCAAAGGCAAATTCGAACCAAAATGAGAGGGACCCTTTGTCATCGACAAAGTCTTCTCCAACGGCGCACACGCCCTTCTAAATATGGAAGGTGACAGATGTATGCTGCCCATCAACGGCAAGTTCTTGAAGCGGTACTACCCTTGAAGACTTCCTCCAATGGGTCAGAGCGATGCCTATATGGCCAAAGCTTATTCCTAGGTACTTGCTCACCAAACCCATCCCTTTTGGAATTTTCATCCTTACGTTGAAATTTCTAAAAAAACACTCTCAAAACAATGCTTACTTTCATCGTTTCATTGTTAAAAAAAAAAAAAATCAAATCCAAAAATCCAAGTTTAGGAACCTCTTCCCGGACTTTACCAAAATTTTTGATCCTTGAACCCCAAATTCATTGTTTGAAACCAAAATCAGGACTCAGGAATTTCCACCCTAGTCCGCCCCGACTTTTACAACCAAAAATGGTTTTGAGTCAAAATTTATGACCCTCGTGTCTTTAAACAAAAATGGTTTTTTAGAAATCGCAAGGAAGCGACGCTTAGTCGATACTCGCAAAACCCAAAAATCGGAAGGATGCGAACCCCATTCGATACTTCCAAAATTTCAAAATTGTAAGGAAGCAACACCTTGTCGATACTTGCAAAAATTAAAAAAAAAATCGTGGAGACGCAACATTCCAGTTGATATCCACAACCCAAATTAAAAAAAAAAACCCTCAAATTTCAAAAAATCGTAGGGAAGCGACAATCAGTCGACACCGCAAAACCAAAATTTTTGAAAAAAGCAAGGAAGCGACTTCAGTTGAAACTTGCACCCCAATCCGCAAGGAGACGATAGTCCATCGATACTCGCAACCGAATGAGCAAGGAGGCGACATTCCATCGATACTTGCAATACCATTCAGTAGGAAGGCGATCCTTAGTCAATACATGCATCTTTGAATACCAAAACCCGGCTCTCATGCCAAAATCGGCTATCAATGCCACAAAAACCTGCTATCAACAAAAACCGGCTATAAATGCCAAAAGAAAAACCTGGCTTTTATGCCAAAAATAAAATAAAAAAATCTGGCTTCTATGCCAACAAAACAAAACTTCATTTTCAAAAGTTCGGCTTTCATGCCAATGAACAAAATCTTGGTTTTCATGCCACAAAACCTAGCTCTCATGCCATCCCAAAATTTTGGCTTCTATGCCACAAACAAAATCGGCTACTATGCTGCAAAACCTGGCTCTCATGCCAATTCAAGATTCAGCTTTCAAGCCATCTCAAAAATTTGGCTTTCATGCCATCTCAAAAACTTCGGCTTCCATGCCACAAACAAATTTTGGCTCCCATGCCACAAGCAAATTTTGGCTCTTATGCTACAAAATTCAGCTTCCATGCCATCCTAAAATTCAGCTTTCAAGCCATCAGAAACTAGGCTTTCGCCAAAAAATTTGGCTTTTATTCCCAAAACAACCCTGTCGCGACCCCGGATCAGGCCCGCTGCCTAATCCGGGATCGAGATTCGAAATTAATGGTGCATGAATATAAATAATACAAATGAATGAATGGTTGATGCTATAGAACATACAATGCATACACGGGCCAATAAAGAACTTAATACTACCCGTGCATGTGATTTCCCACGGGTGTCCGCGGTGAGGGTTTCACAACAACATAAATATTTTGTTTAAGTGCGGAATCGTGTAGCAAATCAAGTATGTGATTCATTTCCATAATAACAAGACTGGCGATACATGTGAATAACAAGTATTAGAATGAGTAATGATCATTAGCATTTACCAAAAGTATGGTTAAAGTTTAAACAAAAGATCATTTAATTACATCCCCAAATAGAAGCAAATAAAGGCCAATGTAAACAAAGTATAGACCCCCAAAATAATGGTTATCCACAACCCAAAATGTTACACAACTCAGATAGCCGACTGTCTAGACGACATCGTCGGCATGCCACTCCACTAAACGCCGCAGTTCACCGACCGCCGCCTCAAGCTCCTCCTCAGGGAAACCGACGACTGGACCTGAGTACCAAAAGTGGGTCAAACACGAAGGTTTGGCAGGTGGGAGAAAAGATATAACAATAAAAAAATAATTGAATTCACCTTGGAAAACATTAAAACATGTTTAAACAATAACTTTCTTAAAAGAAAGAACCATTTAATAAAAAAACATATATGCAGTACAGAACATGTAAAGGTAACAAAGGAATCGGGAAACAAACAAGGTGGCAACCACACGAAGCTAAGTCCTCTATCACCAAAGTGACGAGCATATCAGGGCATTGATCTCAGTCATACGAGGTGAGGAGATTCAACGAAATATACATATACATATAATATACGAGACATGACCACGGTAGCGAGCCGGGCATCAGGAACCATGGTAGCAATCCAGGGTATCAGGACAAGACCACGGTAATAACCGGGTAGCAGGATCCAAACTGCAGCTGGTGGGACAAGAGGGGGACTTTCAAGTCGGTGGATCAAACCAACAGGGTTGTCCAAGCTTAGTGGTGCCGACTCATAGGTCAAATCACAGAAATCAATACATGTATAAAGTACATCAGGTGCAAGGATGTAACCGGATAGGGCAAGGGTGCTCGAGGCACAAGTATCCTTTCAATATCAAGCAATGCACATCGACACTAGTAAAATGCTACAAATACAAACCTCAATGCTTTCGGGAATGATAAATCATGAATATTCGGGAATGTATACAAAAATTCCGGGAACAATGCAATAAAATTGTACTTTCAAAATTTCGGAATAAAATTTAGGATTTAAAACCAATTCAAGGTGAATAGGAGTCCCGTATGTTGATTTCAATATAAACTTGGTACTCCTTGAATTTGGGACATTCCGGGCTCCTTACACACCTTAGAGATTTTCCGAAACTTCAATGAATCTTTGTAATATGGTTTTCTTCTCAAACGGGCTTCATACACTGTCTCTGAAATCTCCCCGACACGAGGGATTCCGTTAAAAAGAAACCTTTCTCGAGCTCCAAAATTGGTCTAGGCCCAAGAGGGGGTGCGCTCGAGCGGACCTGTGCTGTGCAGGAAGACGGGCAAACATCTAGTCTGCCCATTCGAGCGGCCAAACGTCCGCTCGAGCGGACAGCCTGCGCGCTTGAACGGACATATTGCCGCTCGAGCGGGCAGTCATTTTGCCGCCCGAGTTGCAGTCAGATTGACTGCGCACTCTTGCAGGCAGTCAAACTCCGCTGCTCAGGAATGGCCATTCTAGCTTTCTTTCCCCTATTCTCCTACACATTTTTCCTCCAATAAAAAGGGCCTCCTTGCCGCCAATAATCACTCATCAAACCTCTTCAAACACTACTCAAAACTCCCATCAAAACTTCAATGAACATTTAATCCCAAACATCTCCTTCTCCACATTCAATCACCAAAGAGCAAGAAAGGAAACTCAACCATCACAAGGTTCATTTGAGCCATAACCAAAAGATAAAACAAAGAACTATAAACTACATTACTACGACAATAAATGAGCTAACAAAACCCCTTTCATGAGCATTTATTACACAATGAATTCAAGTTAAACAAACATTAATAGAGACAATAAGATTAATAATATTTGTCATAAAAACTATTTAACACTCCAATACCCATTCATGCACTTGCCTTGGGTCTCCAACAAGTCAATCAAGCTCTAAACAAGCCTTCCAAGCCAAAGGTTCAATCTACAAACAAAACCCTAAAAAATACAAACCCTAAATGTGTTAAAACAAGAAACAAGAAAGAAAGGGTTTGCAATGAAGGAAATGGAGCTTGCCTAAGGTTAGGAAGATACATATCCAAGAGATTGAAGGGATTACTTACTTGAGAGTTCTTCAAACACTAGATTGGCTCAAGGAAAGTCTTGGAATGGGAGGTTTTCTCCACCAATGATATCAAGAAAGAGTTCTAGTAGTGAAGAGGAAGAAGATGACCTCCATTTTCGCCATTGATCCAAGGTTGGTAGACATTGAGATGGAAAAGCTAGAAGAAGAAGAGAAGAGAGGAAAAACCCTAGGTTTCTGTTGGGCTTGAGCTGGAAAGGGAAAAAGAGAAGAAGGGTTATCCTTTTATACAAGTAGAGAGTGGGCTTCACTTTTAGAAATCCTTTTGGGCTGAAATCATGACTTTCTGGACCTCGAATGAGTTCGACGAAGAAGGGAAAAACGATCGCCGAAATATCTAGTTTCTAAATAGTAAGTTTTTCGAGGGTTTCGGGGATATCAAATTTCATGCCCAGATTTAGTGTAAAATGACTGTTTTGCCCTCAATGATAGGAAAGTCGGGTTTCGGGGTTCCGGACGGTCACGGGATCAACACGAAAGTCGTAGGGGTTAACGTGATGAGTAAAACACGATTGGAATATGTATATCGGAATTTCGAATAATCCCCCAATTACACGCAAGGTCACTAGGAGGAACCCCGAAAGGGTCCCACTAATGGGAAAGGCACTCAAAATTCCCAAAGCTATATCAAAAGCTATTCTATTCCCAACTTAACCAAAATCGCTAATCACGCTTAGAACTAACACACGACTTAATTAGTACTAATCGAGGTCACTCGGGTCAGGGTCTTACATCCTCCACCCCTTAGGGTATTTGGTCCTCCAAATGAAACATAAAACTCACCTCAAGTAGTAGATGAGGATATTTCTTCTGCACTTGATCTTGTAGTTCCCATGTTGCTTCTTCCGGTCCATGATTCTCCCAAAGTACTTTTACCCAATGAATAGTCCGTGTCCTCAATTCTTGCTCCTTCGTGTCGATGATTTGAATAGGTTTCTCAATATAAGTGGCATCTTCTCTGATTTCCAAAGGTTCATGACGGAGTACATGTGAAGGATCGGGAACATACTTCTTTAACATTGACACATGGAAGACGCTGTGAATACTGGAAAGCTCAGGTGATAAGGCTAATCTATAAGCCACATCACCAATCTTGCTCACAATGTCTCGTATGGTCCAATGTATCTTCTGGATAGCTTGCCTTTCTATCCAAATCTCAAAGTTCCCCTAGTAGGTGATACCTTCAAGAAAACCTTGTCTCCTTCTTTGAACTGTAAATCCCTTCTGCGAGAGTCTGCGTAGCTTTTTTGTCTACTCCGGACTACTTTCAAATGTTCTTGAATCAACTTTACCTTGTCGTTGGTTTCACTTACCATGGCTGGCCCATGGAAACTGCGGGTGTCAACTTCCTCCCAACAAACAGGTGTCCTACACCTTCTGCCATACAAAGCTTCGAAAGGTGCCATTCCAATGCTCGAATGGTAACTGTTGTTGTAAGCGAACTCACACAATGGTAGGGTCTCATCCCATTGAGTCTTAAAATCCAACACAGAAGCACGGAGCATATCCTCAAGGGTTTGAATTGTCCTCTCTGAGTGGCCATCTGTCTAAAGGTGATAAGCCGTGCTGAACTGTAGCCTTGTACCGAAGGACTCATGAAATGTTTTCCAGAATCGTGAGACGAATCTGCTATCTCTGTCAGACACAATAGAAACTGGCTGTTCATTCGACTGACAATCTGGTTAACGAACAACTCTGCCAGGTGTAACGTATGCATCTTCTTCCCTGTCCTCATAGGAATGAAGTGAGCTGATTTGGTGAGATGGTCTACAATGACCCAAATTGCATCGTTGCCTTTGCTGGTTCTCGGTAATCTCGAAATAAAATCCATGGTAATGTGCTCCCATTTCCATTCCGGGATCTCTAATGGCTTTAACAACCCTGGAGGCTTCTGATGCTCTGCCTTTATCAACTGACAAGTCATACACTAGGAGACAAACGCTACATTCTCCTCTTCATGTTGTTCCACCAAAATCTGCCTTTCAAGCTCTGATACATCTTCGTGCTGTCTAGGTGCATGGAATACTTCGTACTGTGAGCTTCGATCATGATATCATTCCTCAAATCTTCAATGTTAGGCACGCATAGACAATCACGGTAGTACAAAACTCGATCAACAATACGAAAATCAGGACTGTCTGCTATATTCTCTGAAATCTTGGCCAACTCTGAATCTTGTAACTGACTATCCTTGATCTTCTGAATGAAGAAAGGCTCTGACACTGACATGTTGGCTAACAATACACCCTTCCTTAGTTGCTGTAGGTCTATTCTCAACTCCTCAAATTGTACAAAAATACAAGTGCCACTTAGATTTGCCAAGCCTACTGATTTTCTGCTCAAGGCATCGGCAACTACATTTTCTTTCCCCGGGTGATACTTGATTGGAAAATCATAATCCTTGATGTATTCCATCCATCTCCTCTGTCTCATGTTAAGTTCTTTCTGAGAAAACAAGTATTGTAAGCTGCGATGGTCGGAGTGGACTTTGAATTTCTCTCCATAGAGGTAATGTCTCCACATTTTCAGTGCAAAGACGACCACTGCCAACTCAAGATCATGGGTTGCATAATTCTTCTCATGATCTTTCAACTGCCGGGATCCATAAGCAACGACCTTTCCATCTTGCATCAATACACATTCAAGTCCAACATTCGAAGCATCGGTAAAAATGGTAAAACCGCCGCTTCCGGATGGTAAAGTAAGGACTTGTGCGGTAGTTAATCTCTTCTTTAGCTCTTGAAAACTCGCTTCACACTGATCTGTCCATACATAAGGCACATTTTTCTTTGTCAATTTCGTCAATGGTGACGTAGTCGACGAAAATCCTTGCAAAAACCTCCGGTAATATCTTGCTAATCCCAGAAAACTTCTGATTTCTGACACATTCTTCGGTCTTTCCCACTTCACTACTGCCTCAATCTTGGACGGATCTACCGACAATCCTTTTTTTGAGATGATGTGTCCTAAAAATGCTTCTTGCTCCAGCAAAAATTCACACTTGTTGAGTTTTGCAAACAACTAGTTTTCTCTCAAAAGTCACAATGCTATCCTCAAGTGTTCTTCATGTTCTTCCTTGGTCTTGGAGTACAGCAAAATGTCATCAATGAACACCACTACAAACTGATTCAGATACTAGCAAATATCTTGTTCATCAACGCCATGAATACTGCCGGTGCATTTGTCAACCCAAATGGCATCGCAAAGAACTCATAGTGGCCATATCTTGTCTGAAAAGTTGTCTTCAACACCTCCGATTCTCTGACTCTCAGCTGATGGTAACCGGATCTCAGATTAATCTTCGAAAAATATGAAGCAACTTGTAACTGATCAAACAGTTCATCTATCCTTGACAATGGATATTTGTTTTTAATGGTCACTTGGTTCAATCTTCGGTAATTAATACACATCCTCATGGAACCATCTTTCATTTTAACAAACAAAACAGGAGCTCCCCATGTGAAATGCTCGGTCTCACAAAACCTTTGTCTAACAATTCTTGTAATTATATCTTCAATTCTCCTAATTCAGCAGGAGCCATCTGATATGGTGCAATAGATATCGGAGCGGTCCCTGGTAATAACTCAATGAAGTCAATTTATCTGATGGGTTGCAATCCTGGAATCTCCTCTGCGACCACATCCGGGAATTCCCAAACAATAGGGATCTCCTCCACCCCTTGAGACCGTTTATCCTCCATGATAAACGCCAAATAAGTTTCACATCCACCTTTCAAAAGTCTATCAGCTTTCAACACTGAGACAAACCCTGCACGAGGATTCCTCCTCTCTCCCTGAAACAACACTCCTGCTGGTGTCTCATCTAATTTGAATGTGATGGTCTTATGAAAACAATTCATTGTGGCATGGTACCCTGCCAGCCAATCCATCCCTATGATGATGTCGAAATCATGCATCTCCAACAGAATAAAGTCTGCGGGTAAGACAACCTCTCATATTTGGACACTGCAACTAGGATAAAAGGTTCTACAAATAACTTGTTTATCTACTAGAGTTGCCACAGTCAAAATATACTCAAGTTCTCTAGCATGTACATCTATCAACTTAGAAAATTCATGGGATATAAATGAGTGTGTAAAGGTCAAATAAAATCCTAGCTTTAATACTACAAACGAGGAGTGTACTTTCCACTACATTTCCCGCTGTTTCTACATTAGCTCTATTGACCGCATAAACTTTTCCTCGTTGCTGTGGCCTGATAGGAGCCTGCTGCTGCCTGCCTTGAGGGACATTTCTATTTTGTTACGGTGGACGTTGATTTTGATGTTGTCCTTGCTGACGGGCTTGCTGCTGCTGCTGAGGTCTATACTGTTGCGGTGGTGCCTGTTGCTAAAGTGGGCTTGCCTGATTTTGGAAACCATTGCATTCTGTAGTGGTGTTGGACGCTGTGCTCCGTACTATTATTGATTCTGCCTGTTCTGTCTTGGACAGTCCCTCATCTGATGGTTCATCGAACCACATCTAAAGCATGCTTCTGAAATGGTACGACACTGGGTACTCTTATGATTCTTCCCACAGTGAATACAAACTGTCTGATTTTGAGCATTTTGTGCTGCTAGTTCCTCTCCTAGTAGTTCTGCTGATGAGCTTGCCCTTTTCCTTGAACTCTAAGGATTTTGAGGTGAAAGTTCTCAAACTTGTAGGCTCTCTTGACCGCTTCTTCGAAGGTTGCGAGTGGTACTACTCCCATAGCATCTCTCTCAATGATGGGATTCAATCCTTCAAGGAATTAAGCAATCTTCTTCTCAACTGTGTCCACTAACTCTGGGGCATATCTTGACAACCTTTCAAACTTTGTGAGGTATTCGAGAATCATCATATTCCCTTGCACAAGTTGCTAGAATTCCACTGCCTTTTGTCTCTTGACGTGAGTGGGTACATATTTATCCCCAAACTGTTTCTTGAAGTTTACCCAAGCCACTGCATCTGCCATAGTTCTGTACTCATCTCTGACTGTCTTCCACCAAATATCAGCTAACCCGGTAAAGAGTGATGCTATAAGTTTTACTATTTCAACCCCTGTGCATTGGAAGACTTCAACGATGTTCTCGGTATGCTCTAACCAATCGTCTGCAGTCAGAGGATCTTCTGTCCCAACAAAATCTTTTGGACCCCTTTTCTGAAACCGCTCAAATAAGGCATTCGGGTCATGTTCCCTCTAGTTGATGACAATTGCGGGTTGAGATTGAATCGGTTCAAGTCTCCTTTGTAACACCTCTATCAAATGCCTCTGCATCTCTGCTCATTCCCTGGCATGATCTTCATCTTTCTTTAACATCAGCTCTTGCAATTTAGCTTGGTTTCCATTTGCTTGACGCTGCTGATCAAGCATTATTTGCATCATTTGTTGAAACTGGTTTTGCATTGTGTTTTCCACAATATCATCCTCAACCGGCCCTGTATGTTCACTGTTACTTGCGGTGGGATTGTCGTTTATCGGTCTCTTGCGAGATGGCATAATGCTACAAAACAAGTTCTTAGCACATAATAATCAAATAAAGGGTCACACATTGCTCACACGATTCTAGCTAACGAACAATCTAACGAATCTTCGTCACGTCCTTAGGATTTCTAGTTTCTTTTAATTACTTGAAACACGTCTCGCTCTGATACCAGTCTGTAGCGACCCCGGACCGGGCCCGCGGGCCTAATCCGGGATCGGGACTCGAAATTGATGGTGGATGAATATAAATAATACGAATGAATGAATGGTTGATGCCATAGAACATACAATGCATACACAGGCCAATAAAGAACATAATACTACCCGTGCACATGATTTCCCACAGGTGTCCACGGCGAGGATTTCATAACAACATAAATATTTTGTTTAAGTGTGGAAACGTGTAGCAAATCAAGTATGTGATTCATTTCCATAATAACAAGACTGGCGACACATGTGAATAACAAGTATCAGAATGAGCAATGATCATTAGCATTTAACAAAAGTATGGTTAAAGTTCAAACAAAAGATCATTTAATTACATCTCCAAATAGAAGCAAATAAAGGCCAATGTAAACAAAGTATAGACTCCCAAAAGAATGCTTATCCACAACCCAAAATGTTACACAACTCAGATAGCTGACTGTCTAGACGACATCGTCGGCATGCCACTCCACTAAAATGCTGTGGTTCACCGATCGCCTCCTCAAGCTCCTCCTCGGGGAATCCGACGACTGGACTGAGTACCAAAAGTGGGTCAAACACGACAGTTTGGCAGGTGGGTGAAAAGATATAACAATAAAACAATAATTGAATTCACCTTGGAAAACATTAAAACATGTTTAAAAAATAATTTTCATAAAATAAACGAACCATTTAATGAAAAACACATATGCAGTATAAAACATGTAAAGGTAACCAAAGAATCGGGAAACAAGCAAGGTGGCAACCACACGAAGCTAAGTCCTCTATCACCGAAGTGACAAGAGCATATCAGGGCATTGATCTCAATCACACAAGGTGAGGAGATTCAAAAAAATATACATATACATATAATATACGGGACATAACCACGGTAGCGAGCAGGACATCAGGAACCACGGTAGCAATCCGAGGTATTAGGACAAGACCACGGTAATAACCGGATAGCAGGATCCAAATTGTAGCTGGCAGGACAAGAGGGGGACTTCCAAGTTGATGGATCAAACCAA
Organism: Umbellularia californica; assembly: GCA_028538565.1. Taxonomy (NCBI): domain Eukaryota; kingdom Viridiplantae; phylum Streptophyta; class Magnoliopsida; order Laurales; family Lauraceae; genus Umbellularia; species Umbellularia californica. The sequence goes on along the minus strand of JAPQWN010000005.1, from coordinate 30,986,691 downwards.
CAGGGTTGTCCAAGCTCAGTGGTGTCGACTCATAGGTCAAATCACAGAAATCAAGACATGTATAAAGTACATCAGGTGTAAGCATGTAACCGGACAGGGCAAGGGTGCTCGAGGCACAAGTATCCTTTCAATATCAAGCAGTGCACATCGACACTAGTAAAATGCTACAAATACAAATCTCAGTGCTTTCGGGAATGATAAATCATTAATATTCGAGAATGTATATAAAAATTCTGGGAACAATGTAATAAAATTGGACTTTCAAAATTTTGGAATAAACTTCGGGATTTAAAACCAATTCAAGGTGAATAGGGGTCCCGTATGTCAATTTTAATATAAACTTGGTACTCCTTGAATTTGGGACATTCTGGGCTCCTTATACTATACACCTTAGAGATTTTCCAAACCTTCAATTAATCTTTGTGATGTGGTTTCCTTCTCAAGCAGGCTTCATACACTATCTCTGAAATCTCCCCGACACAAGGGATTCCCTTAAAAAGAAACTTTTCTCGAGCTCCAAAAGTGGTCTAGGACCAAGAGGGGGTGCGCTCGAGCGGACCTAGGCTGCGCAGGAAGACGGGCAAACAGCAAGTCTACTCGTTCTAGCAGCCAAATGTCCACTCGAGCGAACAGCCTACGCGCCTGAGCGGACATATTGCTGCTTGAGCCAGCAGTCATTCTGCCACCCGAGTTGCAATCAGATTGACTGCGCGCTCGAGCGGCCTAGGATGCGCTCGAGCGGGCAGTCAAACTTTGCCGCTCTAAAATGGCCATTCTGACCTTCTTTCCCCTATTCTCCTACACATTTTTCCTGTAATAAAAATGGCCTCCTTTGTAAGACCCCGACCCGAGTGACTTGATTAGTACTAATTAAGTTGTGTGTTAGTGCTAAGCTTGATTAGTGGTTTTGAATAAGCTTGGATTAATATAGTTCTTTTGTAGCTTTGGGGAACTTTTAGTGTCTTGTGTTTAGTGGGACCCTTTGGGGGGTTCCTTTTTTATAGTTTTGCTTGCTTTTGGAGGTTACTTGATATTCCCCTAGTTCTTGTATTGATCCCGTTTTACTTATTTTGTCGATCCTTACAACTTTCATGTTGAGCCCGTACCCGTCCGGAACCCCGAAACCCGATTTTTCTTGCATTGAGGGCAAAACAGTCTTTTCACACTAAATCTGTACCCAAACTTTGATATTCCCGAAACCCGCGAAACATATACTTTTTGGAAACTAGATATTTCGACAAAACTTTTCCCTTCTTCTTCGATTTAGTCCGAGGTCCCGATAATAGTGATTTCAGCACAAAGAGTTTCTAAGTGGTGGAGCCCACTTCCAAGTGCTTTATATAGAGACTCGCCCTCTTCATTTGCCCTTTTTCCAGCACAAGAGCAACCTAGGGTTTTCCCTTTTCTCTTCTTCATTTCCTTGCATCTCCATTGCCCAAATCCCCACCAATCTTGCATCTTTTGAGAAACAGAGATCTCAACCCTCTTCCCCACCTTGCAAGCTTCTCATTAATACCATTTATGGAAGGATCTACTCAACTCAAGACCCTCCTTGAGCTTACTTTGTCCATTTGGAGAACCTACAGGTAAGCTTCCTCCCTAATCTCTTAGATTTGTATTCTCCTAGTCCTAGAGGAGCTCCATTTTTATTATTGTAAGTTTCTTCTTCTTGTTTCTTGGTTTGACCCGTTTTAGGGTTTGTATTTTGGGGTTTTTTGTGTAGATTGTGTTCTTGACTTGGAGAAGTGATTAGAAGCTTGGACTCTCTTGTTAGAGACCTTGAGGCAAGTGGATTTAATGGATGTCTTAGTTTTCAATGATTTCTATGATTAACATGTTGGATTTATTGTCTCATTAATGGTGGGTTTTTCTTGCATTCAATATGATTTTAATGCTTTTGAAAAAGGGTTGTTGAGCCCATAAATTGTCTTGTAATGTGATTGATAGTTTTGTTTTATCTTGTGCTTAAAACTTGAATGAATCTATGTAATTGTGGCTATATCTTTCTCCTTGCGATTGAATGTGGAAATGAATGAATGGATGGATGATTGGTGGATGTGGTGAGGAGTTTGATGGAGTTTTGGAGATGATGTTGAGGTGCTTACATGCCCTCCATTGGTGTATTGTGGAATCCCAAGAAAGTGGGCTTGTAGGAAAAGGAGAATGAGGAATTTCCGTGACTGGCGGTCAGCCAACGGTCACCGAGCGGCTAGCCGCCTGGTGACTGGCGGCTAGCCGAAGCAGTTTCGGTCGCTTTTCCAGAGAGTTGTAACCTCGCGGTCAGCTAGCGGCTAACAGCCGAATCCATCGGTGGCTAACCGCCTGCCAACCGCATAGTTACGGTCACAATTCCAGAGAGCTGCACTCCCGCGGTCAGTCTCACGGTCAGCCAGCAGTTAACCGCCTGATCCTCTAGCGGCTAACCGCCGAATCCATCGGCGGCTAACCGCCTGCCAACCGCATAGTTACGGTCACAATTCCAGAGAGCTGCAATCCCGCGGTCAGTCTCACGGTCAGCCAGCGGTTAACCGCCTGATCCTCTAGCGGCTAACCGCCAACTGACCGCTAGGTAACCGAAATTCCCTGAATTCTATGAATAAAAGGGGATTGAAGGGAGCTTTCATTCCATTGCTTGTGAACCTTTCTGAGAGCAATGGGCACCGCTCACCTAGGAATGTGTTCGAAGAAGAGAAGAAATATTTGTTAGGAGCCCGTTCGAGAGAGAAACCACATCACAGAGAATCATTTAAGCGTTGGGACTACTATAGTGTATAAGGGACCCGGCATGTCTCCAAATTCAAAGAGTACCAAGTAAATTCAAAGTAGACATACGGGATCCCTATTCACTTGAATTAGTTTTTAACCCCGACACTGTCTTGACATTTCGAAAGGGTATTTCACCCTTTATTCCCGAAAACATTGAAAGCATACTTGTACTGTTTTACTAGTCTTGACATACATGCCCGACCTGACATGATAGTTGTGCCTCGAGCACCCCGTCTTGCCCGATTATAGTCTTGCACTTGAATTATTTTATACATGTCTTGATTTCCATGTTTTGACCTATGAGTCGGCACCACTAAGCTTGGATACCTTGTTAGTCTGATCCACAGACTAGGAGATCCCCCTCTTGTCCCGCCAACTGCAGTTTGGATCTTGCTACCCGGTTTTTTAACCGTGGTCTTGTCCTGATACTGCAGATTGCTACTGTGGTTCCTGATGTCCGGCTCGCTTCCGTGGTCATGTCTTGTATATAGTATATATGTATATGTATTTCGTTGTACCTCCTCACTTCGGTGACTGAGGTCAGCGCCATGACTTGCTTGCTCTATCACTTCGGTGATAGAGGATTTAGCTTCGTGTGGTTGCCATCTTGCTCGTTCCCTGATTTCCTTGGTTACCTTTACTTGTTTTACTTTGCATATATGTTTTTAACTAAATGATGCATTTGCTCATGAAAGTATTGTTTAGACAGGTTTAAATGTTTTCCAAGGTAAATGTTTTATTATGAAATGTGTTTACCCTTTTATCCACCTGCCAGACCGTCGTGTCTGAACCTTTGCTTTGGTACTCGGGTCCCGTTGTTGGCTTCCCCGAGGAGGAGCCTGAGGAGGCGGTCGGAGAACCGCAGCAGCTAATAGAGTGGCGCGCCGATGATATTGTCTAAACATCCGGTTGCCTCGAAAGATACGAAATATTTTGGGGGAACGTTGGAACTATTTGATTGGTGGTTATTGTTTTGTCGATATTGGCTTTTGTTGGCCTCTAATTTTGGGAACTGTAATTCAATGATATATGTTCTAACTTTAACAGTAATTTTGGGTTACGCTATTGAACATTGCTCATTCTGATACTTGTTATTTAGATGCAACCAGTCTTGTTATTATGGAAATGAAATTACATGCTTGATTTGCCATACGCTTCCGCAATCTTACTAGATATTTATGTGTGTTGGAAAATCCTCACCGCGGACACATGTGGGAAATCATGTGCACGGGCAATGTGTATTCTTTATTAACCCGTATACGCTTGGGCATTAGACATATACTTAATTATTGTCGTCACTCCATGTGATCACATGCCCATCATCACCGAGTCCCGATCCCGGATTTGGTCCCTAAGCGCGGTCCGGGGTAGCGACATCCTTGCCTCCAATAATCATTCATCAAACGTCTTCAAACACTACTCAAAACTCCCATCAAAACTTCAATGAACATTTAATCCCAAACATCTCCTTCTCCACATTCAATCACCAAAGAGCAAGAAAGGAAACTCAACCATCACAAGGTTCATTTGAGCCATAACCAAAAGATAAAACAAAGAACTATAAACTACATTACTACGACAATAAATGAGCTAACAAAAACCCCTTTCATGAGCATTTATTACACAATGAATGGAAGTTAAACAAACATTAAAAGAGATAATAAGATTAGTACATTTTGTCATAAAAACCATTTAACACTCCAATACCCATTCATCCACTTGCCTTGAGTCTCTAACAAGTCAATCAAGCTCTAAACAAGCCTTCCAAGCCAAAGGTTCAATCTACAAACAAAACCCCCAAAAATACAAACCCTAAATGGGTTAAAACAAGAAACAAGAAAGAAAGGGTTTGCAATAAAGGAAATGGAGCTTGCCTATGGTTAGGAGGATACATATCCAAGAGATTAAAGGGATTACTTACTTGAGAGTTCTTTAAAACACTAGATTGGCTCAAGTAAAGTCTTGGAATCTGAGGTTTTCTCCACCAATGATATCAAGAAAGAGCTCTAGTAGTGAAAAGGAAGAAGATGACCTCCATTTTCGCCATTGATGCAAGGTTGGTAGAGATTGAGATGGAAAAGCTAGAAGAAGAAGATAAAAGAGGAAAAACCGTAGGTTTTTGTTGGGCTTGAGCTGGAAAGGGAAAAGAGAAGAAGGGTTATCCTTTTTGTACAAGTAGAGAGTGGGCTCTACTTTTAGAAATCCATTTGGGCTGAAATCATGACTTTTGGAACCTCGAATGAGTTTTACGAAGAAGGGAAAAACGATCGCCGAAATATATAGTTTTAAAGAGTATATTTTTCAAGGGTTTCGGGGATATCAAATTTCATTCCCAGATTTAGTGTAAAATGACTGTTTTGCCCTCAATACTAGGAAAGTCGGGTTTCGAGGTTCCGGACGGGCACTGGATCAACACGAAAGTCGCAGGGGTTAACGAGATAAGTAAAACGGGATTGGTATACATATATCGGACTTTCGAATAATCCCCCAATTACACGCAAGGTCACTAGGAGGAACCCCCAAAGGGTCCCACTCATGGCAAAGGCACTCAAAATTCCCAAAGCTATATCAAAAGCTATTCTATTCACAACTTAACCAAAATTTGCTAATCATGCTTAGAACTAACACACGACTTAATTCGTACTAATTGAGGTCACTCGGGTCGGGGTCTTACAAGCCCTTTGACAAAAGATTTTCACAAAATGACAACCTTTTGATCAAATTCTCAAACAAACATTCCCATTCAGCTCTTGCTTAAGTTTGTTTTCATCAAAAAATAATTAAAGTGAAAAGAAGGAATACAAAAAAAAAAAAAAAATATAGTACCAAAAATGTTTATACATGGAGGTACCAAAACAAAGAGAAGAAAAGGAGTTTGTTACAACTCAAGAGCTCAGTCTAACATGGTCTTCAACCAAAGATTCAACTCCTCAAGTAGACTCTTGGCCTTAGCCTCCAAAGCTTTCAGGCCATGCTTCTTCAAAACATTTCCATAAAATGCGGTAGAACACTGCGACCCATGTGGAGCACAAGGAAGTTCTTCCCAGAGAATCTGCCATTGCTCATATTCTTGAGTCTTCCTCTGGAGATTGCTGTCAGCATCCTCAACTTGGCGAATCAAAGTCCCTTCCTTAGCACGAGCTTCCATAATGGCGGTCCATTTGGCAGCAACTTTTTCCTCCAAAAGCTCAAGACGCTGCCTCGCCTCCACAACCTCCTTATCAAGGCGGTTCAGGTCTTGTGTTAGATCGATGTTGGCCAACTCGGTAACGTTTCTCTCCCGAACGAACTGCTTCCGAGTCCGCGAGATCTCGTTCAACTCAGATTTGACCTCACTAGAAGGCTTCACAAACATCTCATTAAAGAAGTCACCATCTAGGAAACTCTTGGTCTCAGTCCACTTGTTGCTCAAAGCAATGACTTCATCAACAAAAGCCTTGGCACTTGCAATGTCCAAACCGACTTCTTCGCTATCAGCAAGAATGTCCTGCACATGCTTGATCATACCGAAACTAGCTTCCAAATGACTAGAAGAGAGAGTCTCGACCCATGAGCTCAAAACGCTCTTCAACACCTTCTTTGCATACTGAAGGTGCGGCCCAGATGAGGATTCGCCATGCTCCAGCGTCCGACTGCCCATGTCATGCCCCATCGGAGGACTAATCAATAAGCTCTTTCCAATTGAATAAGTTGACTCATCATGAGGTTTCACCCCTGCCGCGTTGAAACTAGTAGAAGGAGCCCCTACTTCTCGATCGGCTGCAGGTATCTCCTATTCTAGCCTCTCCTGCTGCTTCACAATCTGTCAATAAAAGACGAAAAGGTATGAATATGATCTTGTCAAAAATCAATATCGAGATTATTATTACAAGGTACCTTCTCAACGACCGGCGGAATACTTTCTGCTTCCATGAGCTCATCCGAAGCATCGTCAAAGGTTGCATCCATGGATGGCTCGAAGTCGTCAGAATCCTCTGGCAAGTCAGTTAACAAGAAAACAAGCAACATGTTTGCAAATGAGAACACAAACAAAAAGGAGGAAAAGCAAAAGAAATATGCCAGGTGAAGGTTCTAGAACCACTCCAGAGTCCCTTGGCTCTTCCTCAGATGCCGCAAATGGGTCCGTCATCGCCTCATCGGCAGGAACTTCGGGCATCACCAAATCATCATCCTCTGCCAAAAGAAAGAAAGCAGCGGATCAAAAAAAAATCTCTCATGAATGAAAAGAAGCGGCGAAAGAAAGAGAGAATCATACCATCATCAGTGGTCTCTTCTTTTTGGCTCCTCTTCTCTGGAGGCTCGTTAGCATCCCCAAACACCTCCTCAGCAATGGTGAAAGGAACTTCCAGATCAGGACGACTTTCGTGTCGTCTCATATTACGGCGTTGTCCTCTCTTCCTCTTACTCATGTGGGCCGGTCTGCTCGAAGAACCTGCCCCACTATTAAAATCAGGTCTCTCACTAGAGTCCTCACTGGATGGTCTACTTTTCCCAGTGGACTCCGTGGAAGCCTTTGTTTGCTCCGCTTGCATCCAAGCACCGATCTCGGCCTCCTCCTCCTTTAGTTGTTTCAAGACCTCACCAGGAACTCTTTGCACAACTTCAAATCTAATGATGTCCTGCTCATTGAGAAAGCCTATCTTGTGCTTCTCTCCAAAAAGGAAAGCCAAAACTTCCTCTCGTCGGACACCATCCAATCTGCCAAGACCCTTCCCAAGAGATTGCTTGACATCGAGCTCCTTCTTGGAAAGTCCCCGGTACAATGAAAAGCTCTCCAAGAACCATTTCGTGAAGCCAACAGTCCAGAAAGTAGGCAGCTTAGGATAGGAAATCATGGCGGTAGTGTCCTCCGCATTGTAAAAAGCCCATGCATTCCTCCTGTCTTGCAATCCTCCAAAACGCTTCACCATGCTCGAAGGTGCTCCAACAACGCCTTGAGAGAAGCCAAGATGCAGTGCAAAACGTGAGGGGACATACGGCTGGATGTCAACAAAAAGATGTCTATGGTACACCATTGTACCAACTCGTATGCTCAAAAGCCACCTCTTCTCTGCTTTGGTCTAAGAATAGTGCCTTCCCGACTCTACCCTGGTGGAATCACGGGAGACACCAAAATCAAAAACCTTCTTCCACAGACCCGGAGAAAGCTTCACAAGACTGCCTAATCTCGACGTCCCTGAACCGTCGGATTCTCAAACGGGCAGACAAAGAGATTCGCAAACAGCTACTCCTCTAGCCAACCGAATCATGAATGGATCATCGTCCTGTGCAGCACCCAACTAATGGAAGCTAGGGCAGTGGTATACATACCACGAATAGAAAATATGGGTTGAAAACACCCTGTTCATGGGGAGCCCAAGCCAAACAAGAAAAGCAGTAGCCTGTAGTTCGGTACATAAATAGGAGTAAAGAGCAGGTACCAAAGCCATCTGCTCTCTGAACACTATCTGACAAGCCAGAAAAATGCAATACGGTATGATGTGCGTATCATCTCCTCCAGTAAAAACAACGTCACTAAGCCAGTAAGTGAGGTAAACAGCGAGATCCCTCCGCAGTGCAATGTCAGGACAAATGGCATTTGCACTCTTGAAGAAGCTCTTCAAATCTCCCTGTTGGAAATAGGTGGGCCTCTAGGATAGGTGTCAAAACTTTTGACCAACTTGATCTAGTGATCAACTATCCAGAAGGCTATAAAAACCCTATCCAGGATCCATGTCCTGAATCTCAACCATCATGATCAGTAAATAAACCTATCAAGAAGATAGAATAGCAGCCAACAAGCATCCAAAAAAATCTACAACATGAAACGAAGTAGATTATACCTTTGGAGCTCGGTTGTGCTCTAATGGAGAAGTTGTTCTTTTCTTTGATGATGAAACTCTTTCACGTATCAAATAGGAATCTCCAAGACCTTTTGATCTTTCACGCTATGACCCGTATCAGATTCTCTTTTCTTAAGAAGATGGGTGGGATCTCCAAGAGAAAGTACTTAAGAAAACTAGAAAAGACCTAGAAGAGGGAAGATAGGAGAAGGAGCATGTGCAACTCTTGCACAAACAAGGCTTGGGCGTGAATCCCTAGGTTAGGACATGCATAGGACATCCAGCCTTATAATCTCCTTTATATATTGCTTAAAAGCAAGTTCCTCTTTGTTATCTAATTGAAATAGAAGTCTCACTTCTCTAACAATTAGTAACTCTCTTCTTTCTAATTTGAATAGAAGTCTCACTTCCATTACAATTAGTAACTTACTATTACCACTATTAGAAGTCTCACTTCAAATAGAAATAGTAACTTTTTATTTCCTTTTAGAGTTCTACTATAATTAGTATCTTTCTAATAACTTGGGCTAGCGTGGGGACCATTAGGGATTCCTTAGAAAGCTGGCTCCAACTGGGACTCGCGACCCCACATCTCATGTGCAATCCGGGCCTACAGTTAATTGCAAATAACTCCACTATATAAATGCAATTGAACTCCAGTCTTAGGAATAAATTACATAGAAGACCCTAAACTTCCCTATTACCACAAGTAGGCCCCTCTATCAATATCCATGGATCAATTGGAATAAATCGTCTTTTCCAATCTTAGTTCCACATCTTATTATCCTTGAGCCCCAATTAATCACAGTAATCATCAGTACCATTCAATTAACTCTTAATCGAGATGGGTGCGCACTTACTAATGACAAATCCATTAATTGGCACAAGGGGATAATAGAGATAGATTCCATCTTGATCATTCAATGTTCCCACAGTCCCACTACCACATACCCAAGGCACCGAGGTGTTGAGCTACAGTTGGCCTCACTCATTGATGACTCAAAGCAAATGAATAGATAGAAACTTGAGTTCATGAATGTCTCAGGATTGAGAGCCTATTGCAAGGGAATTATGAGAACAAACCTTATAATCGAGACAGAATTCCATAAGGTGCTACTCATGGTCCTTCAATACATCCAATGTACCAGCACCATGATCAAGAATCTTCCATTTTGATGACCGAGACAAATCACACTATCTCATAGTGATCAAAGTGCTGCAACCTTATCAAATGAGATGCCTAGTCTCATCATTGGTTGTGAAGATATTTAAGTATAAGATTTGTGACATATATCTCCCGTGTGTGGATTTCATCTATACACATATATCACATCTAATATACTAATGAGACTCGGTTTAACTCATGAACCATTATGTCAAGTGTATTGGTCATGTGCATTAAGTAATAAAATAACATTCATCTCATGAAAGTAAAGCATGATTTTACTGATAAATAAAGAAATAATCAATTTATCATATCAACTGATGGATTGAGTCCATATAATTTAACAATCTCCCACTTGGGCTCAATGCCAGTCGGGCTTGCATCTCATGCCCATCCGTCTACATGCTGCTCAAAGACTTTGGTAGTCAAAGGCTTAGTGAAGGGATCTCCCAGATTGTCTGCAGAGTCTATCTAGGTGATAGCAGTATCACCTCTCTGCACAATCTCTCTGACTATATGTAACTACCTCTATACATGTTTTTGGCTCCTGGGTTCCTTGGACTTATCGAGTGACCTGCTGTTATCATAGTAAATTGTGAGCGGCTGTCTTGCCAAAAGTACCATGACAAGTTCCATAAGGAACCTTTTGAGCCAATCTGCTTCTTTAGCTGCTTCTCAAGCAGCTACAACATAAACACATACCCAAAAGTTGATTTCTTGGAATCTTTATCTAACTTGAACTCAGTATCTATGTAACTGACTAGAATCAACTCATTACTATCATAAATCAACATGTGACATCTAGTCCTTCTCAAGTATTTGAGAACACATCTTACAGCAGTCCAATGTTCAGGCCTGGATTAGACTGATATCTGCTGACTAGGCCCACTGCGTGATAGATATCCGGTCTAGTACAAAGCATAGCTAACCGTACCAGCACCTTATCTATGTAAGCATATTGAGATAAGCCTATCATCCTATTTTTCCGGTCTCAATGGAGTTTGATCCCTAGGATGTAGCTAGCTTCTCCCAAGTCCTTGACATCAAAAGTCTCGGCCAACCAAACTTTTACTGTTGACAACATCCCTATATCACTTTGTAGGAGAAGGATGTCGTCGACCAAAAGAAAAATTACCCTGCTTCCTTCACTTTTCATGTATACTCTTGACTCATTCGGATTTTGACAAAAATCAAGTGACTTAATTGCTTAGTCAAAATAGATGTTCTAGGTTCGGGATGCCTGCTTCAGTCCATAAATGGACTTCTGCATCTTGCAAACTCTTTGCTCTTGGTTGTTTAACTATAAAACCGTCTGGCTGCATCTTATAGATGTCTTCGTCAAGATAGCCGTTAATAAAACGCCGTCTTGACATCCATTTGCCAAATCTCCCAATCGAGATGAACCGCAATGGATAAGAGTATCCGGATTGACTTGAGCATGGCTACCGGCAATTAGGTTTCCTCATACTCGATATCTTCTTTCTAAGTATATCTTTTCGCAAAAGCCTGACCTTAAAGGTCTCAACTCTTCCATCTGGTCCTCTCTTTCTCTTATAGACTCACTTGCACCCAATAAGTTTAATATTGGCAGGTAAGTCCACAAGTGTCCAGACCTGATTGGAGTACATAGACTCCAACTTAGCTTTCATAGCATCTAACCAACATCCCGAAACTATGTCATTGATTGTTTCATCATAGTTACAGGGATCTTATTCCGGTTCTTCCGGGACTGCCTCGGAAGACTCTCCCAAGAACTAGAACCTGTCACGGGGTCTGACAATCTTCCCACTACGACGAGGTACTGGTGTTACTATTGGTTCTGGTAAGGGTGGTTCTTCCTCAAGTTCGGTCATACTGGATTTGAAATTGATTACTCTTGAATATCTTTCAAGATCACCTTTTTTAAAGATTTCCAATCAATCATATAATCTTCCTCCAGAAAACATTGGTGCTGATAAAAGCACTTTCTACTCTCGCTGGGATTATAGAATAACCAATCTTTAAGTCTTTTGGGATATTCTATAAAAGTGTATACTTCCGACTTCGATTCCAATTTATCCGTCTTAACCTTTAGCACGAGTGCTGGACAACTCTTATGTTATAAACTAGGCTTTCGCCCGGACCACAACTCCCGAGGAGTCTTAGGTACATACTTAAATGGAACGAGGTTTAGTATATACTTCGCAGTTTCCAAAACATATCCCTATAGGTAACCCTGAGAAACTCAACATAGTCCTAATCATATCTAAAAGAATCTGGTTCTTTCTTTCTGCTACTCTGTTCTGTTGAGGCATACCAGGAGCAGACAACTGGGATAGAATCCCATTTTCTGATAAGTATCCCATAAAATCAGCGGAGAGATATTCTCCTCTTCGATCTCATCGAAGAGTACTGATACTTATACTTGAATGCTTTTCCACTTCTGCTCAAAACTTTTTGAACTTTTGAAAAGTCTCAGACTTGCGGTGCATAAAGTATATGTATTCATGCCTTGAGTCATCATCAGTGAAAGTGATGAAGTACCCGTATCATTCTCTCGGTCTAATATTTATGGGTCCATATACATCAGTATACACTAATTCCAATAAATCTTTGGCCCTTTTGCCCTTAAAGGAAAGGGTCTTTTGGTCATTTTGCCTTCCACACAGGACTGGCAGACAGGCATTGGTTCTACCACCAATGAAGGTAAAATACCATCTTTCACTAGCCTGTCAATCTTGTTTAGGTTTATATGTCCTAACCTTAAGTGCCAAAGTTTTGTTGGATTAGATGAATGTGACTTTCTCTTTGATGATGGTTTATAAATTGTTTCAGTATCGTGTATCTCATACATCGTGGGAGTTAACAAATAAAGCCCATTGGTTACCTTGCCAGAACATATAAAAGTACCATTCCTCTTTAGACAACTTCAGTACCAATAGTTTCACCAAACTAGAAACTGAAATTAAATTCCACCATAAAGAAAATACATATTATTTATTTGACAAAACCAACTTATTATTTGAGAAACAGAAAGTAATGACTCCCACTGAAACAGCCTCTACTTTAGCGTCAGATCCTTGGTTGACAATGATTTCCCTATCACTTAGCCTCCTGGTTTCCCTGAACCCTTGCAACGTATTACATATGTGATTAGTTGCCCCAGAGTCCACACACCAAGATTCTGAAGTACCAGTCGCAAAACTAACGTCAGAAATAAGCGACTCAATCATACCTGAGGTCTTCTTCTTAGACAGATATTCTGGACAATTCATTTTCCAATGTCCTGTCATACCACAGTAAAAACACTTTCCATTTACTCTCTTACCCTTAGCCTTGGCCATACCACAAGTAGAACCATTCTTCACCTTAGGACCCTTGATGACTGATTTCTTCTTGCTATCTCGGTCTTTGCCTTTCTGCTTGGTCCTAACAAATGACTTTTCTGTCATGAGGGAATTTTGCTCTTTCTTCATGATTTCCTCAGTCACTATCAGCTGGCGAGACAGCTCAGCTATGGTCATTTCCAATTTATTATAATTAATCTTGAAATGATTGAATGAATCCGGTAGGGACTGAAGGATCATGTCAATCTGCGATTCTGTATCAATTGTAACACCTAGTACATCTAACTCATTTAGTACGAAACTCATTTTCAACAAATGTTCTTGTACTAGGGTTCCCTCAGCCATCTTAGTGTTCATCAGCACCTTTACAACAGCTTGCCTGGCAGGTCCAACCTGGTCTGCCCTGGTGGAATCACGGGAGACACCAAAATCAAAAGCCTTTTTCCGCAGATCCGGAGAAAGCTCCACTGAAGACTGCCCAATCTCGACGTCCCTTAACCGTCGGATTCTCAAACGGGCTTACAAAAGAGATTCAGAAATGGATACTCCTCTAGCAAACCGAATCATGAATGGATCATCGTTCTGTGCAGCACCCAACTGATGGAAGTTAGGGCAGTGGTATACATACCACGGATAGAAAATATGGGCTGAAAACACCCCGTTCATGGGGAGCCCGAGCCGAACAAGAAAAGCAGCAGCCTGCAATTTGTGTTGACACCAAAAAAGTCAATATATTTCCTCAACATCAAGAAGCCTCCTGAAGCTACATCCTGCTAAAAATAGCTAAGGCTACTTCAAGCATCAGATTTTGTCAGAATCAGATAGAACCTGAGAGATCCTTCAAGACAGCTAAACGGGGGGTACACCTGAGGTTTCGGGCCATTCCGATAGCGTTTGGCCCAACTTCACTGCTCCGACAGCTAAACAAGCGCTCCCGGCGGCGAATCATCAAAGACACCAAAACTTTGATCAAAGCCTACGGATGACTCCAGAATGTCTCCAAAGAGCTCCATGCCAAATTTCAAGTCAAACCGACAACGTTTGACCCTCCATCAAAGCTCGAACAGCAAAATCAAGCCTCCCGGCAGCGCCAACCACCGAAACCATCACTCATCAAACAAAATACATGAGTGGCTTTAACATGCTTCCAAAAGGTTGCACGTCAAATTTCAGGTCATTCCGACAACGTTTGACCAGGTTTCGATACTCCGAGAGAAAATCAAGCCTACCGGCGGCGGAGCAACCCGGGACCATGACATCCAAAACGGAGCCCATGGAACGTCTCAAAATGACTCCAATAGGCTCCTCGTCAAATTTCAGGTCAATCGGACATCGTTTGACCACATATCAAAGCTCGGCATTTTCCCCGCAGCAAAATCAAGTGAAGCATCGATGGGACCCCAAACGGCTTCAAAACTCAAATAAAAGCCCATGGTTGGTCCTATCCACTGCTCAAGAAGCTTCACCTCAATTTTCAGGTCATTCCGACATCGTTTGACCTAGTTTCGACGCTTGACAGAAAATCGGCTACAAAGTCTTCGGTTTTCCCGAAAAACAGGAAACTTTGTGCTCCAATTTCGCGAGGGTTCTCGTCAAGATTTCTTCAAGAAAATCAAGTCAATAATTGAGGAAAAATTTCAAGAAAAATACAGAAGAAAAAAGGGACGAAAAAGACGAAAAAACGGCCGAAAACGACGCTCGGCGACCAAACGGGCCGAAGCCCCATGGTCGCCAGCGACCTTGGCCCAAGGTTGCCGGCGACCCTGGCCCAAGGCCGCCAGGCGACCCTGGGTGCATGGTCGCCGGCGACCCTGGAAATCCGGGTCACCGGATTTTGCGCCGAAGTGTCCGTTTTCGATTCTTTTCACGTTTCGGGTGTTCTGGCCTCTGTGATTTTCTGAAAATCCAATGTTTAGTGCTTCAAAACCACTGATCTTCGTCGACATCTCGGATCCGCCATCAAAAGCATGAAATCATCACCGATCGCCTCAAGATCGCCAACCGGCTGACCAAGAAAGTGCACTTTCTGTCCGACCGATCGTGAAATCGACAAGACAGATGTCACCGGCCCACCAACATCAACTAATGTCTGAAATTGCATCGCAATCCAACATAAAAAAATGAGTGGATCCACCTGTGATGATCGCAAAAAGAATCTCAAAAGGCACAGCGCGGCCCGCGACTCTTCACATGCCTTGGCAACCACTTAATGTCGTTAATTGACCCATTAAAGCAGTCATTAACTCATTATTTTGGACGGCCTAATCAGAACCAAGCATTTGGGAGTTACAAATCCAAGCAATCATGGCATTAAACCCATGAAACTCCCATCATCATGAAGCATAAAGGTGATTAAATGCCCACTACCTTCATCGGCCAATCACAAGCCTTGAAAAAGGAGTTACAAAATCAATTTGTAACTCCTCATCAATTCCTTCATCATGGCCATCAATGCCAATGGACACCTCATGGCTACCAAAAGCCTATAAAAGGAGGTCCATTCCAAGAGGAAAGAAAAGAAAAAAAAGAGATCCGAAGTGCAAGCTCTGAAAAACCAGAAAATCCAAGAGAGAGACGAAGTCCTGCTACTTTGCTCCCGGAAGCACCACAAGGTGATCAACGTCCCTTGGGGGGCCACCCCCCCCAAGGTCACCTTCTTCTCCAACATGGCCTAAACGCGGCTTTTCAGCCCGTTTACTTGGTTTTTCATTGGATATAGGACCTTCTCTTGGTCCTTGTCCTTTAAAAAACTGAGGTTAGGAGCCAAGCCAAAGAATCAAAGCATCACATGTTCTCATTTGAAGGACGATGGCGAAGCCCATACATGACTTGCGACCGTCGATCTCAACGTGTCCCCACAATCTCCTTAGAAGTTAGATCCCTTTTCTTCCTTTTCTATTGTAGTTTGTATTTCTTAAAGAGACAAAAAGAAATCACAATTCTTGTCTCTCATATTTGATGAGTTTTGTAAAAATGCCTTTCACGGCAAACAAACAAAAACGCCTCTTTCGGCATTCTAAAAACTTGTCTCTTTTCTTAATATTTATGCAATTTGAAATGTTAGAAAAAAGGATTGATTTCCTTTCCACTTGCGAAGGTGAATCTCCGGATTATCACCATTCCAAATTCCAAGTAGAAAGTAAATCTGGCATACCCGTAGAAAAATGTTGATGCCTGAGATCTTCCCTCCTCCACCGAGACCCAGGTCAGCCCCCGGGGTGCGGAAGGAGAGGACGGAAGATTCCTTTCGGGTCCATCAAGTTGGCACACCCGGTGGGACACGTTGACTTGAGAACGTGATGCTTGATCACTTGGCTCCTTTCTAGTTGGTGGCCTATGTTGCATTTTGCATCTAAAAAAATATGAGATGGGATTTCAATTGTTCTTTCTCACTTCAAAAAAAAAAAAAACAAATCTGATCTCTTTTTCTTAGATTCAACTTTGAGAAATTTTGATCCTTCCCTCTTCGAACTTGATAGCTCACAGAAATGTTCGCAGCTATCGTTCATATCGGGGATTGGGCCACCTTTTCTCTTTGATGAGTCCAATTGGGATTTTAAAAAAAAAAAAAAAAAGAAACACCTTCATTTCAAATTCAAAAAAAAAAAAAAATGATCTCTCTTTCTCAAGATTTAACTTTGAGAAATTTTGATCCTCTCCTCCTTGAACTCGATAGCTCACAGAAATGTTCGCAGCTATCGTTCATATCGTGGATTAGGCCATCTTTTCTCTTTGATGAGTCCAATTGGGATTTCAAAAAAAAAATTTATAACTTCAAAAAAAATTAGTTTTCTCTCTTTTGCATTCAAAGTTGAGAAACCTTGGTTCCTTCCTTTTCGGATTTAGCGCTCGCAGAAATGTTGAGCCTTTGTTCGGATTGGAACACCATTCGCTCTCTTTGATGAGTTTATAAAAACCCTTTAAAAAAAAATTAAAAAAAAAAAAACACTGAGGTTCCACCAGTTGCGTTCTTTGACCAAAGTGGATGTAAGAAAAGCCTTGTCCAGAGTGTGGAGACAGCTAGACTGTTCGAGGCAAGGGTCCTCCAAAAGGGTTCATTAAGTAATCCTACGCTTACCTGGGGGCTGATCTATCTACTAAGGTTTCATAAGACCGAATTGGAAATCTATGTGCACCTTTCAAAAAAAAAATCTTTTTAAAAAAAAAAAAAACTTCTGTCACTTTGAATTCAGAGTTGAGAAATCTTGGTTCTTTCCCTTTCGGATTTAGCGCTCGCAGAAATGTTGAGCCTTGTTCGGAATGGAACACCATTTGCTCTCTTCGATGAATTCAATCTTGACCTTCCAAAAAAATTTCTGTCACTTTGAATTCAGAGTTGAGAAATTATGGTTCTTTCCCTTTCGGATTTAGCGCTCGCAGAAATGTTGAGCCTTGTTCAAAATGGAACACCATTTGCTCTCTTCGATGAATTCAATCTTGACCTTTCAAAAAAAAACTTCCGTCATGTCTGGATTCACATCCGAGAAATTATGGTTCCTTCCCTTCTGAATTTAGCGCTCGCAGAAATGTTGAGCCTTTGTTCGGATTGGAATACCATTTGCTCTCCTTTATGAATCCAAATTTGACCTTTCAAAAAAAAATCCCATCTCGTGTCCTTCCCAAGGATGCGATTTGCAACATTTGTAACTAGCGGTGCTAGTACGCCCTTTCGGGTCTACTGTATTCGCGACCGACACATTTATATCTCCAATCTTATATCATTTTACCTCGAGTGAGCCTTGCTTCTCGGTAATTTGAATTAAGGTCTACAATTGTTTCTAGCAGTCACTGGAACGCTCACTCTGAGCCTACCATACTTGCATTTTAGAACAATTGTATCCTCTATGGCTTTTTGCCTTCTTCATCGTCCTTGGCTGGGCCATGTCCCCCTCAAGTGATTTGAAAAGACAAAACCATAGTTGTTCTCCATTTACGATCATCATATTCTTGTGATTACTAATGGATTTGGTCTTATTTCAGAAGTTTTCCAAAACTAACAATGGCAGCTTCATTGACCATCACTTTCGATGAGAACAAGTACCAGCTTATGCTGCAAGACAAACAAAACAAGCATAAGCGCCTTGCTAGTTGCCGAAGCGTCATCTCCCTCGACAACTCTCCAAACACCGGGTCAACTTCAACTCCCCGGACCATCGTCTTTGGATCGCTGGGACCATTCCCACTTCCCGCAGAAGACACTGTACCTGCCAAGAAGCAGAAAACCGCCCCGCAACGTGTCACTTAAATGGCACCAAGGGCGAACACCAAGAAGCCTGAAGCCAGTGGCGTTCGCACGAAGCCTCAACCCACTAGAAACCAGGTTTACACCAAAACTTGGTCCTCGAGATCTTCGCCAAAGCAACGGAGATCCCAAACATCTGCAAAGTCAGCATACCTGGCCCCTCTTAAGGAGAATCAGTTCTACCCTCTCTCTTACATGAAAGAGGAGAAACCTACCCTCCACCCAAAAAATAAACAAAATCATCATGAGCCGGCTTGCTCCTACAAGCCCAAAATCAAATCCTGCATCGTTAGGCCTATGCAAAAACATGCTGAAGCCTGCACTCCCGCGAGTCGACCCTTCATCTCAACAGGGACCGAGCTCGCAAAATTCAAGTCTTCATTGCGACAGACAAAGGACCACGTCCAGATTCTGTCCTTGCCAAGCTTCAAAGAAGACAAACTCGGCTGCTGCGCACAAGGGACTACATCCTTCATCACCAGAGCCCAGCCAGAGCTGACTGAAGCTCAAATTGCTCGTCGTATGCGTCGCCGCACTGCATATCGACAAAAGAGACTCGAGAAACAAAGATACCAGCATTCTACTCTCCACGTCTCAAACAACTGGGTCGAAAAAGAAAGACCCGACCAATTCGTTGCTGTTCATATGGTTGGCAAAACCAGAAAACGCCAGAAGTCAGCAACCAAAATCAGCGTTAGACGTCCAGTGACTCGCGGCGTCTCTCGGACACGAACACATCTGGAGGAATCTTCCACTCCTCCAAGCCAAGGACATCGGAGTAACCACTCCTCAGATTCTTCATCCAGAAGAATGAGCCCCAGCTCAGTCACCAGGACGATTTCTTCGTTTGAATCCCGAGGGATGAACGTCTTGGCTACAAGTTCTGAGCCACCTCCACAGCATGACGACGTAACTGCACGCATCCAGTAGTTGGAGCAAGGACAAAAGAGAATTGAGACTCTGATGGAAAATTTGATTCTCACTCTACAGCGTCCACCACCTAACAATGAAACCCCTCCGAATCATGAAGATGACGAGGGCAATGCAGAAAACAATGAGTCTCGCGCCCTTACCAGAAAGGACGTGGACGATATCCTCGCAAAAGCAAAAGAAGAGGATACATTGAAAAAGCATGGGATCAAGCCACCCTACCCTCTATGGATGGACTCGGTTCCGTTCCTTGCAAAATTCAAACAACCTACTCTCCAGACATATACTGGGAAAGGTTCAGCCAGACAACTTGTCATCCATTTCAAGATCCTAACGGGAGCTATTGCGGATCAAGATGCCCTCAAGATTCACCTCTTCGCAAGTACCCTAAAAGGTACAGCCTTTGATTGGTACTCCACTCTGCCGGAGAACTCCATCCAGAACTGGGCTATGCTAGAAACACGCTTCCTGACCCACTTCCAAGGTGAGGATCATCCTGTTACTATGGCTCAACTCTGCAGCCTAAAACAGGGAGAGAATGAGTCAACATACGACTTCATTCACAAATGGAAGGCAATGGCGTACAAATGCTCAGATGTACTGCCACAAGCGTCGCTGGTGGACATCTGCCGTAACAATATGAGAGCAAAAATCCACTCCATGATTATCGGCAATAAATCAAAGAACCTGGGGGAACTCCTCGAAGCCTCCATGGAAGCTGAAATGGTGATCAAAGACCTCAACAGTCAGAAATCATCAAAGAAAGAGCCACCTGCTGTTACAACCTCAAAACCAAAGAAAAAGGAGGCTCTCAATGTGCAGACTAAGTCAGCTCCTCAGCAGCCAAAGAAACTTGAAAACAAAACCGCAGGTAAAAGGCCTGAACTCTCTGATGCCTTCAAAGAACGTGTAGAAAAGAAATATCCGTTCGATGAAGACGTTGAAGAAATCTTTGAGGCTCTCCTATGAAATGGCAAACTCATTTTGCCAGAGCCCAAAAGACCGGGAGATGTTGGCAAAACCAATGATCCACGATACTGTCCATACCATCAGATGATCTCACATCCTCTCAAACAATGCTTCGTTGTGAGAGAGAAGATCAATGAGATGTGGAAAAACGGAGTCATAACCTTTGATAAAAACTATGGCCCCGCCTCTGTCAACATGGTGTCATGTCGGCAAACTTCAAAGTCACCGAAGGAGAAGATCACTACTTCATTCAAGGTGATAAAATGGCTCAAGCGTCCCAAGAATTGGTTCCCTATCCAACACCAGATGGACAACCTATATGGGTGCATCCCGATCTCCTAGATGATGAAAATTGGGAGATCGTAAAAAAAAAGCCGACTGCTCAGCAGCGAAGGCAAGCCAGGAGACAGCTCCACAAGCTCAAACAGCAGCAGAAGTCTCAACCAAAATAAGAAGTCCTTGAAAGAGCAGAAACTTCTTCCACTGCTTCACTAAGGACGACGGAAGAATCTCTTCCCAAAACCTCCAAGGCGGTAAGAAAATTCACTCTTGATGATTTCATGCCACCTCTATACAAAAATGAAACTATGCAGGGGGCATCATACTCTTGCAACTCGATAGTTGGATTCTCCATGAATGGATACGAGTCCAGTGATACTGCCAGTGATATAGATGAGTGGGAAGAATCCTTTGAAACAGGAGAATACCTCTCCGACGAGGAATGGATTCCCGAGTCTCATCTTATGCCAGTAATCTGGTATAACCCATTGCAGCCACAAAGATCTTGGTCTGATGACGAAGAAGACCAGGACCCTGTTCAAGAAAACGCTGTCGATCCAACACCAAACAATGCTCCGGTGGAACCCAACATTGGCAAACCACAAGGAGCAAATGACGAAGAAGATTTGGCTCCCATGCCTGATCTTGAAGAATATACAAGAATCTTGCAACATCTTGCCATAGAGCAGGAGCAGGATCGCATCAATCTTCGTCATGATCCAGAGCCGGAAGTCCCTGAAAATCAACGGGAACTTTCTCCCTCAACTCCTGAAAATGGAGAAAACTGTTGGATCGATGATCCTCTCACATCCGAGGATGAATCTGATTCCCAACAGTCTACACTGGGGGCATCTCCTGTCAGGATAACCTGCAATGCAATAGCTCAGGACGACAGTGCCTCTGAAGCTTCCGAAGACACGTACTCCCCAACCGGTAGCGTATCTTCCGGAGCTACATCCTCTCAGGTGACTTCCACTGAGATAACATCCTCTCAACCTTCGTCTCCTGAAGCTATGACATCGGAACTCAAGCCACTTCCGATTGATCATCTTGAAGAAACTTCTGCTAATGAAATCTTCTTCAATGAAAACTCAGTCAACTGGTCCCAGATACCCTATCTCACGGGCGATGTCTGGGCTAATAAAGAAAAGTTGCCGGCTACTGTTCAGGACTTGTTCCCGGAAATTGCTCCGTGCAACACAATCACTGAAGACGCCGATGCTGTTACAGAGATGTCCTCAGCAAAGGATCAACCTCTTGATCCTGAGAACGATCTTCCAAAAGAAGACCCTTCTCTAGAGGCTCTTGAAGTTGGTCGAGGTACCCATTCTGGCAGGGATTACCATAAAAATTACAATCAACCCTCTTCTTCTTATGTAAATCCTTCGGGAAAGTAAGTTGTAAGTGCCCCAAGTGGCAATAATAATGAAAATGCAGGCCCGAAAGAGGCTTTCAAGTACGACTTGATTGAGCACTTCAAACACATACCTGCACGTCTGCACATCCTTGATCTATTACGAATGTCTCCACAAACTCGTGATAGTCTCATTTCAGAATTGCAAAGGCTGAATGCGGATGTCGACAAACATACCCCACAAGTCCTACAAATTGAAATGGACTATAAGGTCAAAAAATCAAATACTCCCTCAAAGGGAGAAAAGAAGAAAACTGAGGGATCAAGCAATGAATGCCTCTCGGTACAAAAAGCAGCAAGTGCAACAATTGCCTTCGACAAGGATGACCTCCTCCTAGGCGAAACAAAGCACAACCGTCCCTTGTACTTTACGGGGTACGTCAAAGAAATGCCAGTACACAGAGTTCAGATCGATCCAGGTTCTGCACTCAACCTCATCTCTACTTCGGCACTCGAAGAGCTGGGCATCCCACCTAGCAAACTGAGTCACACGTCTGTATCCATCTCGGATATGACGGGAACGCTCAAAGGCCTATCGGTAAAATCAGGTTCAAATTGCAAATCGGTGATCTTATTTCTGAAGTCACTGTGTATGCAATAAGGACCCCTTCATGCTACAATATACTCCTTGGACGCCCCTGGATACATGAGAATGGTGTCGTCCCTTCAACTCTACATCAGTGCATCAAGTTCGTTGGCAACGATGGCCTGATACATCGAGTATTTGCAGACAAAAAGCCATTCAAAGGCAGAGATGTCCATTTTGCAGATGCTCAAATGTATAAAGATGGAAAAGAAGAACAGGAAGAAAAAACAATTCGCTTTGTCGACAGTCTCCAGAAAGATAAAAGCAAGGCTCCTCAGCAATCATCGGAGGAAAACAAACCCTCCACCAAACTTGAAGTAAGCGGCCAAGCTCCCTTCGTCGTCTCCTTCAAATCTCCAAAGCCTTTGGTAATCACTACCAAAGCAAAGAAGACAAAACAAAAGACTGGGGGCAAGTTCACTGTCTCCTTTGTGTCTATTATGCATGACACAGACTCAGAGTCAGAGTCAGAAGATGACACAGCATCGAGCCAAGCTGATACTCAGCGAGATCAGCCTGTATCGACTACATAGACCTGAATAATGCATGTCCTAAAGACGAATTCCCGCTCCCCATACCAGAGGTGATGATTGACAACACCTATGGATTCGACCGAATGACATTCATGGATGGATTCTCTGGCTACAATCAGATAAAAATGCATCCTGAAGATGAAAAGCATACGTCATTTCGCACACCATTTGGCGTGTATTGCTACACTGTCATGCCATTTGGTCTGAAAAATGCAGGTGCAACATATCAGAGGGCTATGATGAAAATATTCCAAGATATGCAGCACAAGATGGTCGAATGCTATGTTGACGACCTCGCCATCAAAAGCAGAAGAAAAGAAGACCATCTCGATGATCTTCGAGAAGTCTTCCTCCGACTTCGCAAACACAAATTACGGATGAATCCACTAAAGTGCTTCTTCGGTGTCTCATCGGGTAAGTTTCTCGGATTCATAGTACGGAAAATCGGAATAGAACTTGACCCCACCACAGTCAAGGCTATCCTGGAAATGCCATCTCCCAGAACCCTAAGAGAATTAAAAGGGCTTCAAGGAAGACTGGCCTACATCCGACGGTTCATCTCCAATCTATCAGGGAAATGCCGTCCATTCTCTTGCCTGATGAAGAAAGGCGTGGACTTTGCCTGGGATGCTGAATGTGAAAGTGCATTTCAAGACATCAAAGCATACCTCATCAAGCCTCCAGTGCTAGCTGCCCCCACAACTGGAAAACCATTTATCTTGTACACAAGAGCTCTCGATCACTCTTTGGGTGCTCTGCTCGCACAAGAAAACGACGACGGAAAAGAAGCTGCTCTATATTACCTTAGCCGCATGATGGTAGGTGCAGAGCATCGCTACTCCCCAGTCGAAAAAGAATGCCTTACAGTAATGTTCGCTGTACAAAAGCTGCGTCACTATCTGCTGTCGAACACAGTCTACCTGATTTCGAGGATCAACCTCTTAAAAGTACTTGTCACAAAAACAGGTTCTCTCAATGCCCGACTGGCAAAATGGTCCATCCTTCTGTCACAGCTTGATATTAGGTATGTACCACAAAAAGCAATCAAAGGACAAGCTTTGGCAGATTTCCTCGCAGAGCATCCATTGCCTAAAGATTCTCCACTTAGGGATGATCTCCCAGACGAATTTGTCTACAATGTGGAAACTTCCTTATCAAATGCTTCCTGGGACATGTACTTTGACGGTGCAACCAGGACAAATGAAAACGGAAAGCAAATATCGGGAGTCGGCATCCTCTTTGTCAGCCCCGACAAATACATGATCCCACACGCCTTCTCGCTACTGAAACCATGTTCAAACAATGCAGCTGAGTACCAAGCCCTGATTGTTGGATTGGAACTCGCCCTCGAAACCGGCATCACCATGCTGGAAGCTTTTGGAGACTCTCAACTGGTCGTCAACCAGATGAATCAGAAATATGAAGTCAGGAAGCCTGATTTGCTACCTTACTACAATAAGGCGCAGTCGCTTCAACAAAAATTCAACATTTGCTATATCACCCACATCCTCAGAGGTGAAAACATCCGTGCAGATGCCCTGGCCGGACTCGCCGCATCCATGGCAATCCAAGAAGGGGAAAACATGCAAGTCACAGTGTGTCAAAGAAGGATTCTCCCTCCTCTCAACACACACCAAGCAGTTGCTGAATGCCACCAAGTGGTTGGAAGTCGGATATCCATCCTCAAACCTTTGATAGGCGACTGGAGAGATCCGTTCATTGATTACATCATGTTCGGAATCCTACCTGAAGATCCAAAAGAACGGGCAAGCATCCAAAGACGGGCCCCAAACTTTCATTTGGATATACCTTCAAAAGCACTTTACAGAAAATCCTTCAACGGAGTACTCCTACGCTGCTTATCACAACAAGAGGCTGAGGAAACTCTCAAAGAAGTACATGCTGGTCTTTGTGGAGCCCATCAGGCTGGCCCTAAGCTCTACAATCAGATAAAAAGGCTAGGTTACTATTGGCCTACCATGGTAGCTGATGCAATACAATTTGCCAAGCGCTGCCAAAAATGCCAGATTCACGGAGATTATGTCCATATGCCTCTAGAATGGCTACATCCAACAGCAATCTCATGGCCTTTCGAAGCCTGGGGTATGGACATCATAGGTCCTATTTCTCCCCCATCAAGCAAAGGTCATCGCTTCATCTTCGCCGCTACGGATTATTTCTCCAAGTGGTCAGAAGCATTTGCGCTAAGCGAAATGAAGACTTCATCAGTCCTTCAGTTCTTGCGCACCAACATTATTTGTCGCTTCGGCATACCTAAAAGATTCGTCCATGATAACGGACCATAATTCCGGGATCACAGATTCTATAGGTTCCGCGACAAGTACAAAATCCAAAGTTGTCCTTCGACTCCATATAATCCAGCAGCGAACGGACTAGCAGAAGCCTTTAACAAGACACTCTGCAAAATTCTCAAGAAAATGGTCTCTAGTCACAAAAGAGACTGGGGCGACAAACTACTAGAAGCTTTGTGGGCCTATCGAGCCACCGTTCGAGGACCAACCCATAGCACACCATTCTCTTTGGTCTATGGATGCGAAGCTGTTGTCTCTTTGGAAGTACAAATTCCTTCCTTAAGGGTATCTTTGTAAAATGACATAACACAAGAAAGCAATGTCAAATTGAGACTCCAAGAGCTGGATAATCTCGATGAAAGACGACTCGAAGCTCTACAAAGCATTGAGTTGTACCAAGCACGCATGGCAGGATCTTTCGACAAAAAGGTCAGGCAACGCGCCTACAAAAAGGGTGATTTGGTTCTTGCAGTAAAAAGACCCGTAGTCTTTGCCCACAAATCCAAAGGCAAATTCGAACCAAAATGGGAGGGACCTTTCGTCATCGACAAAGTCTTCTCCAACGGTGCATATGCTCTTCTAAACATGGAAGGAGACAGATGTATGCTACCCATCAACGGCAAGTTCTTGAAGCGGTACTACCCTTGAAGACTTCCTCAAACGGGTCAGAGCAATATCTACACGGCTAAAGCGTATTTCCAAGGTACTTGCTCGTCAAACCCACCCCTTTTGAAATTTTCATCTTTATGTTGAAATTTCTAAAAAAAAAACTATCTCTCAAAACAATGCTTACTTTCATCGTTTCATTGTTCACAAAAAAAAAAAAAAACATCAAATCCAAAAATCCAAGTTTAGGAGCCTCTTCCCATACTTGACAAAAATTTTCGATCCTTGAACCCAAAATTCATGGTTTGAAACAAAAATCAGGACTTAGGAATTTCACCCTAGACCGCCTCGGCTTTTACAACCAAAATGGTTTTAAGTCCAAATTTATGACCTTCGCGTCTTTAAACAAAATTTTGGTTTTAAAAAAAAAAAAAAAACCGGAAGGATGCGAACCCCATTCGATACTTCCAAAAACCCAAAATCGGAAGGATGCGAACCCCATTCGATACTTCCAAAAACCCAAAATCGGAAGGATGCGAACCCCATTTGATACTTCCAAAAACCCAAAATCGCAAGGAAGTGAACCCCATTCGATACTTGCAAATTTCAAAAATCGTGGAGAAGCAACAAACCAGTTGATATCCACAACTCAAATTTCAAAAATCGTGGAGAAGCAACAAACCAGTTGATATCCACAACCCAAATTTCAAAAATCTTGGAGATGCAACATACCAGTTGATATCCACAACCCAAATTTCAAAAATCTTGGAGATGCAACATACCAGTTGCTATCCACAACCCAAATTTCAAATGGTTCGAGAAAACCTCAAATTTCAAAAATCGCGGAGAAACGAAATCAAGTCAATACCCGCAAAACCAAAAGTTTTGGGAAAAGCAGGGAAGCGACACTTAATCGATATTTGCACCCCAATTCGCGAGGAAGCGACATTCCATCGATACTCGCAAAACCTAACCCGCGAGGAAGTGACATTCCATCAATACTCGCAAAACCGAATGAGCAAGGAAGCGACATTCCATCGATACTTGCAAGACCATTCAGCGGGGAGGCGACATTTAGTCGATACCTGCATTTTGAAAACCAAAACTCGGCTATAAACGCCAAAATCTGGCTATAAACGCCAAAATTCGGCTATAAATGCCAAAACAAAAATTTTTCGGCTATAAACGCCAAAATCAGCTTTCATGCCAATAAAACAAAACTTGGTTTTCAAAAAACTCGGCTATAAACGCCAAAATCTAGCTATAAACGCCAAATCTGGCTATAAACGCCAAAATCTGGCTGTAAACGTCAAAAATCCGGCTATAAATGCCAAAATCCGGCTATAAATGCCAAAATTCAGCTATAAATGCCAAAATTCGGCTATAAATGCCAAGACAAACAAAATGAAATTCGGCTTCTATGCCATTCTAAAATTCGGCTTTCACGCCATCAAAAAATTTTGGCTCCCATGCCGCGAAACAAATTTTGGCTCTTACGCCACAAAATTAGGCTTTCTCGCCATCCAAATTTTGGTTTTCAAACCATCAAAAACAAGGCTTTCCGCCACAAAATTAGGCTTTCTCGCCATCCAAATTTTGGTTTTCAAACCATCAAAAATAAGGCTTTCCGCCACAAAATTGGCTTTCATGCCCAAAACAACTCTTTGACAAAAGATTTTCACAAAATGACAACCTTTTGATCAAATCCTTAAACAAACATTCCCATCAAACTTTTGCTCAAAATTGTTTTCATCAAAAAATGATTTAAGTGAAAAGAATGGGATACAAAAAAATATAGTACCGAAACTGTTTATACATAGAGGTACCAAAAGAAAAAAAGAAGAAGAAGGAAAAAGAGTTTGTTACAACTCAGGAGCTCAATCCGACATGGTCTTCAACCAAAGATTCAACTCCTCAAGCAGACCCTCTGCCTTGACTTCCAAAGTCTTTAGGCCACGCTCCTTCAAGATGTCCCCATAAAACGCGGCCGAATGCCTTGACCCATCTGCAGCACGAGGAAGCTCTTCCCAGAGGACTTGCCACTGGTCATGCTCCTGAGTCTTCCTCCGGACATGACCTTCAGCTTCCTCAACCTGGCGAATGAGAGTCCCCTCTTTGTCACGAGCCTCCACAATGGTGGTCCATTTGGCAGCAGCCTCTTCCTCTAAAAGATCTAGACGTTGCCTAGCCTCAACTACCTCCTTATCAAGGCGGTCCAAGTCTTGCTTCAGCCCCATGATGGATAACTCGGTAGCGTTCTTCTCCCGAACAATCTGCCTCCGAGTCTTCATGACCTCAGTCAGCTCAGCTTTGACTTTGCTGGAAGGTTTTATGAACATCTCATCAAAGAAGTCACCATCTGGGAAACTCTTGGTCTCAGTCCATTTGTTCCCCAAGGTATGATCTCCTCAACAAAATCCTTGGCACTTGCAATGTCCAGACCGACTTCTTTGCTATCAACGAGGATGCCCTGCACATGCTTGATCATGCCAAAACCAGCTTCCAAATGACCTAAAGAAAGAGTCTCAACCCATGAGCTCAAGACAGTCTTCAACACCTTCCTAGCATACTGAAGGTGCGGTGTAGATGAGGATTCGCCATGCTCTGGTGCCCGACTGCCCACGTCATGCTCCATTGGAAGGGTAATCAATAAACTCTTTCCAACGGAAGAAGCTGACTCATTGAAAGTGAAAGAAGCCCCTACTTCTGCATCAGCCAAAGGTATCCCCTGTTCTGGCTCTGAGGAAGACGGAGGAATCTCTCCTGCTGCTTCACAATCTGTCAAAGAAAAAAAAAGAAAAAGACAAAAAGGTATGAATATAATCTTGTCAAAAATATATCAAGATTATTATTGCAAGTATACCTGCTTCGACGACCGGCGGAGTACTCTCTGCCTCTTTGAGCTCATCCGAAGCATCGTCAAAAGTTGCGTCCATGGATGGCTCGAAATCGTCGGAATCCTCTGGCAAGTCAGCTACATGTTAGCAAATGACAGCAAAAGAAGAAGGAAAAAAAAAAGCAAAAGCCAAAGCAAATCATACCAAGTGAAGGTTCTGGAACTACTCCAGAGTCCCTGGGCTCTTCCTCAGATGCCACGACTGGATCCGTCATCGCCTCATCGGCAGGAACCTCAGGCATCACCAGGTCATCATCCTCTGCTGAAAAAAAAAAAAAAAAAAAAGAAGCAGCGGATCAAAACAAAATCTTTCACAAAAAAAAAAAAAACAAGGAAGGAAGAAACAAAAGGAAAGAAAGGGGATCATACCAGCTATCTCCTCTTCTCTGCTTCTCTTCTCCGGAGGCTCGTCAGCATCCTCAGACACCTCCTCAGCAATGGTGAGAGGAACTTCGAGATCAGAAGGATATCGTGCCGCCTCATGTTACGGCGTTGTCCTCTCCTCCTC
The DNA here is from genome assembly GCA_028538565.1 of Umbellularia californica. Classification (NCBI taxonomy): domain Eukaryota; kingdom Viridiplantae; phylum Streptophyta; class Magnoliopsida; order Laurales; family Lauraceae; genus Umbellularia; species Umbellularia californica. The sequence goes on along the minus strand of JAPQWN010000005.1, from coordinate 30,957,337 downwards.
TTGCCTCGGCGGGTTAATCTGCTCGACGATCCTACCACACTATCAACATCAGGCCTCTCACAAGAGTCCTCACTGGATGGTCTACTTTTCTCAGTAGACTCCATGGAAGCCTTCGTATGTTCTGCCTCTATCATAGCATCGATCTCGGCCTCCTCCTCCTCCAGCTGTCTCAGGACCTCACCAGGAATCCCCTTTGCAGCTCCTGATCTGATGATGTCCTATCCGTTGAGAAAGCCTATCTTGTGCTTCTCTCCAGAAAGGAAGGCCAAAACTTCCTCCCGACGGACACCATCCGATTTACCAAGACTCTTCCCAGGAGATTGCTTAATATCGAGCTCTTTCTTGGAAAGCCCCCGGTACACTGAAAAGCTCTCCACGAACCACTTCGTGAAGCCAGCAGTCCGGAAGGTGGGCAGCTCAGGATAAGGAATCATGGCGGTAGTGTCCTCTGCATTGTAAAAAGCCCATGCATTTCTCCCATCATGCAGACCTCCAAAACGCTTCACCATACTCGAAGGCGCTCCAACAACGCCTTGAGAGAAGCCAAGCTGCAACGCAAAACGCGAGGGGACATACGGTTGGACGTCGACGAAAAGATGTCTGCGGTACACCATCGTACCAACCCGTATGTTGAAGAGCCACCTCTTCTCCGCCTCTGTCAAAGCATAGTGTCTTCCCGACCCTGCCCTGGTCAAATCACGGGAGACACCAAAGTCAAAAGCCTTCTTCCACAAGCCCGGAGAAAGCTTCACTGAAGACTGCCCAATCTCGACGTCCCTAAATCGTTGGATCGTTAAACGGGCAGATAAAAGTGATTCGTGAACGGCTGTCCCTCTAGCCAAACGAATCATAAAGGGATCTTCGTCCTATGCAACTCCCAAACGATGGAAGCTGGGACAGTGGTATACATACCACGAATAGAAGATGTGGGCAGAAAACACCCTGTTCATGGGAAGCCCAAGCCGAACTAGGAAAGCAGCAGCCTGTAGTTCGGTACATAAATAGGAGTAAAGAGCAGGTACCAAAGCCAGCCGCTCTCCAAACGCCATCTGACAAGCCGAAAAAATACAGTGCGGCCTGATGTGCGTTCCATCTCCTCCAGCAAAAACAGCCTCACCCAGCCAGTAAGTGAGGTAAACAGCGAGATCTCTCCGCAACGCAATGTCAGGACAAATGGCATCCGTGCTTGCGAAGAACTTCTTCAAATCTTCTCGCATAGCAGTGATTTTCTTCAAACTTGATGCTTTAGCCCTGACATCCTGGGCCATGACATCAGAAGAATCCTCGCTGTCAAAAAAGTTGGAGCTGCAACTTCTCTAACTACTGGATCTAACTTTTGAGCCCTCCTTCTCCTTCAAAAAATCATAGAAGGCAACGAGCTGAAAGTACACAAGCCTAAACTCCTCAGACTGCTCCTCAAGGACGCTGTCAATAGGCATAAACTCCTCATAGAGTTTGCCGAGGATAGGCAATCCGGTGATGGCGCTCAGCTCCTTCAAAGAAAAACCAATCTCACCATTCGTCACAATGAAGGTGTTGGTTTGTGGAAGGAATGACTCCAGCATGGCCATGAAAGCCTCATCGGAGAAAACGACGGTTTGCCGAAAAGCGCGAACCACGTCAAAAATCTCGGCCTCCCAAAGAATGGCCTCACCAATCCTCAAGGTGTGATCAGTCCATGACTCCCAGCTCGAGTCAGCACTGAAACGGCCACGAAGTCGAAAAGGCTTCACCCAATTGCTGTCGTCACCCAGAAAAACGCCAAGGCCCACCAGTCTCAAATCGACCGATGGATGATCAGAACCTTGGTAGCCACTGGCTGGCATCAACACGTCCATACGGACAGGTGGCTTCTCTGCGAAATCGGAAGGTCCACCAACAAAAACCCCGGTCTTGATCACACTGGTCCTCTTCACCCAACTCGGAGGATCTTCCCTCTTAGGGCACGTGGGAGAAAGGCTCAGGATCGAGATGGTCCGATCAAAAGACGACCGGGTAGAAATAGTTCTCTCCTCACCATCCGCTGTGTAAGAGAACTGAAAACATCTCCTTTGGTATGTCAAGTCGTCGGGGACTGCATCACCGAAGAAGAAGGTAGGCTTGAGCACAACGCTCTGATCGTCCGTAACCCAGGGACGGCTGCTTACCATGATCTTATAGAACTCTTCATCCTTGAGAGCGATCAATCGCCGTCTCATCTCATCACGATTGAGGGAATCGCATTCTTCCAAGTTTTTCTCCACAAACTGGACCTTCTCCCAAGCCTGCTGAATGACAGCATTGGAAGATCTAGCAGACCGACGAGGCGCGTCAGTGACAGGACCTTTACCCTCGTTTGTTCTAGAAGAACTGCCTGCAAAAGGTGGAAGAAAAAAGATCAATAAACATCGAAATGACAGAATTTTGCTACAAAAATTCTAGCAAAATTTTGACATGGTTCCGGGGCAATTCCAAAGAAAAGGAAAATACTCCGAAAAAGACAGGAAGCCTGAAAATGAGCTCAACATCGCTGCGAGCTCATAGTCAGTGGAGAATTCTCAAAGAAGGCTTGAACTCAACATCACTGCGAGAACAAGCCAATCTCATCAAACTTCAGCAAAATCTGGAAAAGAGCTCAACATTGCTGCGAGCTTCAGAATCCAAAAATTGAAAAACTTCCTCAAAATCCAGCAAGACCGAGAAAGAGCTCAACATCGCTGCAAGCTCAAAATCCCGACACTTGCAAAAGATTTTCAGGTATACATCATCATACTTCCAAATCCATTTACAAAAATCATGCATCAAATAATATCATCATGCATTAAATGTTAGGAAAATCTTGACCAAAGTTTGACCAATTCCAACCCAATTTGGTCAAAACCAATCAAACTTTGTCCAAGTCAAAAATCATGTTGGCTTGACCTAGAGACCCTAGCCTTCTATCTTGATGCATCAAACAAAAAATACATACATATTGAAATTGCATAGCCTCATTATCATAGTGAGCAAACAAGGAAAAAGAAAAAGAAAGAGAAAAGAAAAAAGGAAGTCTCTCCAAAAAAAAAAAAAAAACATTTGGCCCACAGGCCGTGGCCCACTGCCACGTGGCAGTACGGTCAGATCCATACGGACCTGTCCGTACAGCCAGAAGAAAAAAAAACAGAAACAACAAAAAAAATGAAAGAAAAGAAAGACGCTAAAAAAAATGATGAGAAATCAGCGTGGGAAGAAAAAACAAAAAAAAACAGAGAGTACACGGTTTAAAAAAAAAAAAGAAGAGAAAACCGTGAAAAAGAAAACAAAAAGAAGAGAGAAAAAAAAAGAAAGAAAAAAAAAGAGAAGCACGAAAAAAAAAAGGAAAAACGTGCATGAAAAGAAAAGAAAAGAAAAGAAAAAAAAAAAGAAAAGGAGAAAGAAGAAGAAAAGAAAAAGAAAAAAATGAAGAAACTACTTCTACAATGGAGATTCTTGACGAGGAAGAAAACTTACTTGAAGCCATTGATGGAGAAGAAGAAGAAAAAAGCTTGGAGATCATTGAAGAAAAGAAAGCACTTCTTGCCTTGGGGAGCACTCTTGAAGATTTCTTAGTAATGGAGCAAAAGCACCAACCCTCTTTGCTTTTATAGGAGAGAGCAAGCCAAAAGAGGAAACAAGGAGAAAGAAAGGAGGTAAGTGCTAAAATTTAGCTACTTTCCCAAAAAGAGAGATATTTTGAGAGAATCTTTCCACAAAAAGAAAACTTGAGAAATTCTCTCCAAGTAAAGATATTTTTAGATATTCTCTACACAAAAGAGATATTTTTAGATATTCTTTACAAATATGACACTATATGAAATCTAGGCCATCTCCAAAGCCTAAGGTCCCATGGGTTAGCCCATATGAGCCAGGTTTGACCACCTAGGCACTAAAATTGGCTTTTAGACAAAGTATTCCTCTTACCAAGAGCAAAAAAAAAAGAAAAGAGCAAAAAAAGTCCCATGCCCCTTTTGAGTTGATGGGACCATTAAAAAAAAAAAGAGAAGAAAAAAGAAAGTCTCATGAGTTTCCAAAAACCAAACCATCCAACCTCATGAACCAAATTGAGCCAAAATCTTGAAATTGACATTTTAGAAAACCAAATTCCAGTCCCCTAGCTCGCCACATACAGCTTGTTAGGTCACAAGACCAAAACCAACAATCAAAATCCAAACCAAACCTGACCCCCCAACTTGCCACATACAGCTTGTTGGGTCACAAGGCCAAAATCAAAATCAAACCCCGACCCCCTAACTTGCCACATACAAGCTTGTTAGGTCACAAGGTCAAAAACCAAAAACCAAAACCCAAAATCCAAATACCCCATGTCATTTTCAAAACTTTGCCTTGAGATGGTACGTGATCCCTCTCACTGCCATAAAATTCCCCCAAAAACTCAGAAGGCTATTAAAAAAAAAAAAATGCTCAAGACTCTTGGTCAAGTTGGAATCTCTCCTCCAAGTTTCTCTTCGAGGCACATCGACTCCAAAAAGCTACTCGTCGCTGTACCTCGAGGGGGCATTTGTTGACACCAAAAAAGTCAATATGTCTCCTCAACATCAAGAAGCCTCCTAAAGCTGCATCCTGCTAAAAATAGCTAAGGCTACTTCAAGCATCAGATTTTGTCAGAATCAGACAGAACCTGAGAGATCCTTCAAGACAGTAAAAGGGGGGTACACCTGAGGTTTCGGGCCATTCCGACAGCGTTTGGCCCAACTTCACTGCTCCGACAGCTAAACAAGCGCTCCCGGCGGCGACATCATCAAAGACACCAAAACTTTGATCAAAGCCTACGGATGACTCCAGAATGTCTCCAAAGGGCTCCATGCCAAATTTCAAGTAAAACCGACAATGTTTGACCCTCCATTAAAGCTCGAACAACAAAATCAAGCCTCCCGGCAGCGCCAACTACCGAAGCCATCACTCATAAAAAAAAATACATGAGTGGCTTCAACATGCTTCCAAAAGGCTGCACGTCAAATTTTAGGTCATTCCGACAACGTTTGACCAGGTTTCGATGCTCCGAGAGAAAATCAAGCCTACCGGCGGCGGAGCAACTCGGGACCATGACATCCAAAACGGAGCCCAAGGAACGTCTCAAAATGACTCCAATAGGCTCCTCGTCAAATTTCAGGTCAATCGGACATCGTTTGACCACATATCAAAGTTCGGCATTTTCCCCGCAACAAAATCAAGTGAAGCATCGATGGGACCCCAAACGGCTTCAAAACTCAAATAAAATCCCATGGTTGGTCCTATCCACTGCTCAAGAAGCTTCACCTCAATTTTCAGGTCATTCCGACATCGTTTGACCTAGTTTTGACGCTTGACGGAAAATCGGCTACAAAGTCTTCGGCTTTCCCGAAAAATAGGAAACTTTGTGCTCCGATTTCGCGAGGGTTCTCGCCAAGATTTCTTCAAGAAAATCAAGTAAATAATTGAGGAAAAATGTCAAGAAAAATACAGAAGAAAAAAGGGATGAAAAAGACGAAAAAACGACCGAAAACGACGCTCGGCGACCAAACGGGCCGTAGCCCCATGGTCGCCGGCGACCTTGGTGCATGGTCGCCTGGCGACCGTGGAAATCCGGGTCGCCCGATTTTGCGCCGAAGTGTCCGTTTTCGATTCTTTTCGCGTTTCGGGTGTTCTGGCCTCTGTGATTTTCTGAAAATCCAATGTTTAGTGCTTCAAAACCACTGATCTTCGTCGACATCTCGGATCCGCCATCAAAAGCATGAAATCATCACCGATCGCCTCAAGATCGCCAACCGACTGACCAAGAAAGTGTACTTTCTGTCCGACCGATCGTGAAATCGACAAGATAGATGTCACCGGCCCACCAACATCAACTAATGTCTGAAATTGCATCGCAATCTGACATCAAACAATGCGTGGATCCACCTGTGATGATCGCAAAAAGAATCTCAAAAGGCACAGCACGGCCCGCGACTCTTCACATGCCTTGGCAACCACTTAATGTCGTTAATTGACCCATTAAAGCAGTCATTAACTCATTATTTTGGACGGCCCAATCAGAACCAAGCATTTGGGAGTTACAAATCCAAGCAATCATGGCATTAAACCCATGAAACTCCCATCATCATGAAGCATAAAGGTGATTAAATGCCCACTACCTTCATCGGCCAATCACAAGCCTTGAAAAAGGAGTTACAAAATCAATTTGTAACTCCTCATCAATTCCTTCATCATGGCCATCAATGCCAATGGACACTTCATGGCTACCAAAAGTCTATAAAAGGAGGTCCATTCCAAGAGGAAAGAAAAGAAAAAAAAGAAATCCTAAGTGCAAGATCTGAAAAACCAGAAAATCCAAGAGAGAGACGAAGTCCTGCTACTTTGCTCCCGGAAGCACCACAAGGTGATCAACGTCCCTTGGGGGGCCACCCCCCCAAGGTCACCTCCTTCTCCAACATGGCCTAAACGCAGCTTTTCAGCCCGTTTACTTGGTTTTTCATTAGATATAGGACCTTCTCTTGGTCCTTGTCCTTTAAAAAACTGAGGTTAGGAGCCAAGCCAAAGAATCAAAGCATCACATGTTCTCATTTGAAGGACGATGGCGAAGCCCATACATGACTTGCGACCGTCGATCTCAACGTGTCCCCACAATCTCCTGAGAAGTTAGATCTCTTTTCTTCCTTTTCTATTGTAGTTTGTATTTCTTAAAGAGACAAAAAGAAATCACAATTCTTGTCTTTCATATTTGATGAGTTTTGTAAAAACGCCTTTCACGGCAAAATCGCCTTTCACGGCAAACAAACAAAAACGCCTCTTACGGCATTCTAAAAACTTGTCTCTTTTCTTAATATTTATGCAATTTGAAAAGTTAGAAAAAAGGATTGATTTCCTTTCCACTTGCGAAGGTGAATCTCCGGATTATCACCATTCCAAATTCCAAGTAGAAAGTAAATCTGGCATACCCGTACAAAAATGTTGATGCCCGAGATCTTCCCTCCGCCGAGACCCAGGTCAGCCCCCGGGGTGCGGAGGGAGAGGACGGAAGATTCCTTTCGGGTCCATCAGTTTGGTACATAAATAGGAGTAAAGAGCAGGTACCAAAGCCAGCTGCTCTCCGAACACCATCTAACAAGCTGGAAAAATGTAATGCGGCCTGATGTGTGTACCATCTCCTCCAGCAAAAACAGCCTCACCAAGCCAGTAAGTGAGGTAAATAACGAGATCCCTCTGCAGTGCAATGTTAGGACAAATGGCATTTGTACTCTTGAAGAAGCTCTTCAAATCTCCCTGCATGATAGAAGTCTTCTTCGAACCCGGATTCTTAGCTCTGGCTTCCCGGGTCATGCTGTCGGAAATCTCTCCATTAAAGAAGTTGGAGGACGAAGAACTAAAACTCTTCCAACTACTGCACTTGACTTTCGAGCCCTCCTTCTCCTTTAAAAAATCATAGAAGGCAACGAGATGAAAGTAAAGAAGCTGGAATTCCTCAGACTACTCTTCGAAGACATTATCGATAGGCATGTACTCCTTATACAGTCTGCCAAGGATAGGCAGCCCAGTAATGGCACTCAGCTCAGTCAAAGAAAAACCAATTTCACCATTCGTAACAACGAATGTGTCAGTTTGTGGAGGAAAAGACTCCAACATGACCATGAAGGCCTCGTCGGAAAAGATCACGGTCTCCCTAAAAGCACGAACCACATCGAAGATATCGGCCTCCTTCAGAATGGCACCACCAATCTCCAAGATGTGATCAGTCCAAGACTTCCAATATGAGTCAGCATTGAAACGACCATTAAGCCGGAAGGGTTTTACCCAATTGCTGCCATCACCCTTGAAAATCGACTAAAGGATGATCTGAACCTCGGTAGCCGCTGGCCGTCATCAACATGTTTATACGGACAGGCAACTTCTCTGCATATCCGGAAGAGATGCCAACAAAAATCCCGTTCTTGATCACATCAGTCCTCTTCACCCAGCTCGGAGGATCTTCCCTCTTAGGGCATGTGGGAGAAAGGCTCATGATCGAGATAGTGCGATCAAAGGTCGACCGGGTAGAAATAGTTCTCTCCTCACCATCTACCGTATAAGAGAACTGAAAACATCTCCTTTGATATGTCAAGTCGTCAGGGACTGCATCACCGAAGAAGAAGGTAGGCTTGGGCATGATGCTCTGATCGTCCATGACCCAAGGACGACCGCTTACCATAATCTTATAGAATTCCTCATCCTTGAGAGCGATCAATCGCTGTCTCATCTCATCACGGATGAGGGAGTCACACTCTTCCAAATTCTTCTCAACAAACTGGACCTTCTCCCAGGCTTGCTGTACAGCCACATTAGAAGATCTGGTAGAACGACGAGGTGCATCAATAACAGGCTCTTTGCCCTTGTTCGTCCTGGAGAAACTACCTACAAAGGATGGAAAAGAAAAGATCAATCATCACCAAATTGACAAAATTTTGCTAAAAAATTCTAGCGAAATTTTGGCATGGTTCCGGGGCAATTCCGAAGAAAAGGGAAACACCCCGAAAAAGCTAGGAAGCTTAAAGATGAGCTCAACATCGCTGCAAGCTCATAGTAAGTGGAAGATTCTCAAATAAGGTTTGCAGTCAAACATTGTTGCAAGAGGAAGCCAGTCTTATCAAATTTCGGCAAAATTGGAAAAGGACTCAATATTGTTGCAAGCTCCAAACTCTAAAACTTGCAAAGCTCCTCAAAATCCCACAAGTCTAAGAAAGGACTCAACGTTCTGCAAGCTCCAAATCCCAATACTTGCAAAAGATTTTTAGGTATGCATCATCATGCTTTCAAATCAATTTACTAAAAATTCATGCATCAAAGAAAATCACCATGCATTAGATGCTAGGAAAACCTTGACCAAAGTTTGACCAATTCCAACCCAACTTGGTCAAAACCAATCAAACTTTGTCCAAGTCAAAATTCATGTTGGCATGACCTAGAAACTCTAGCCTTTTGTTTGATACATAAAAAAAAAAATGCATGAACATCTTGAAATTGCATAACCTCATTATCATGATGAGCAAAAAAAAAAAAAAAGAGGAAAAAAAAGAGAAAAGAGAAAAACCTCTTCAAAAAAAAATTTTTTTTTTTTGCTAGGCCGGCCCACAGGCTATGGCCCACTGCACGTGGCAGTACGGCCAGGTCCGTATGGACCTGTCCGTACAGCCAGAGAAAAAAAAAGTGAAAAAAAAAACGGTGAAAATAAAAGAGGAACATCGTGAAAAAAAAGAGAGAGAAAGAGAAAAAGAAAAGAAAAGGGCAAAGAAAAGAAAGAAAATAAACTTTTTCTACTTCTACATGGAGTTTCTTGTGAAGGAAGAAAACTTACTTGAAGCCATGGATGGAGAAGAAGGAGAACTTGAAGATCTTTAAAGAGAAGTTCTTGATCTTGGAGCACTCTTGAAGGATTTTGCAAAAAGAAAGCAATGGAGCAAGAGATCCAACTTCCCCTTGCTTTTATAGAAGAGAGCAAACCAAAAGAAGAAACAAGGAGAGAAGATAGGAGGTAAGCGCTAAAAATTAGCAACCTTCTCAAAAAGAAAGGGAATGAGAAATATTCTCTCCCAAAGAAAGATACTTTGAGAAAATCTCTCCAAAAAACAAGGAAACTTGAGAGATTCTCTCCAAGTAAAGATATTTTTAGATATTCTCTACCCAAAAGAGATATTTTTAAATATTTAAAATGACACCATATGAGATCTAAGCCATCTTCAAAGCTTAAGGTCCCATAGGTTAGCCCATATGAGACAAGTTTGACCACCTAGGTACTAAAAGTGGCTTTACTAAAAAAATCCCTTTACCAAATGCATACAAAAAAAAAAAAAAAAAAAAATTGGTTCCATGCCTCTTTTGAGTTGATTGAACCATTCAAAAAAAAAAAAAAAAAAAAAACACAGAAAAAGAAGAAAGCCTAATGAGTTTCCAAAAAACCAAACCATCCAACCTCATGAATCAAATTAAGCCAAATCTTGAAATTGACATTCCACAAAAAACCAAACCCTGGTCCCCTAACTTGCCACATATAGCTTGTTGGGTCACAAGGCCAAAACCAAAAACCAAATCCTGACCCCCTAGCTCGCCACATACAACTTGTTAGGTCACAAGGTCAAACCAAATTTGACCCCCCAACTTGCCACATACAGCTTGTTGGGTCACAAGGTCAAAATAAAAAATCAAACCCCGACCCCCTAACCTGCCACACACAGCTTGTTAGGTCACAAGGTCAGCAACAAAAAAAGCACAAAAAAACAAAAAACAAAAAAAAAAAACTTTTCTTGACCGCCTACTGTGCCACATAAAGCCCTTAGGTTCACAAGGTCACAAAGGGAAATTCCAAAAACCCAAAAATCCAAATCCCCCATGTCATTTTCAAAATTTTGCCTTGAGATGGTACGTGATCCCTCTCACTGCCATAAAATTCCCCTAGAAACTCAAAAGGCTATTCAAAATAAAAAAATACCTAAAGACTCTTGGTCAAGTCAGAAGCTCTCCTTCCAGTTTCCCTTCGAGGCACATCGACTCTAAAATCTACTCGTCGCTGTACCTCGAGGGGGCATTTGTTGAGACCAAAAAAGTCACCTCGCCCCCTCAACATCGAGAAGCCACATGAAGCCGCATCCTACTACAAACAGGCAATGCTACTTCAAGCATCAAATCTTGTCAGAATCAAACAAAAACTGCAAGATCCTTCAAAACAGCCAAAAGAGGGGTACACATGAAGTTTCGGGCCATTTCAACATCATTTGACCTAACTTCACTTTTCCGACAACTAAATAGGTGCTCCTGGCGGCGACAGCATCAAAGACATCAAAACTTCGATCAGAGCCTACGGATAGTTCCAAAATACTCCCGAAAGGCTCCATGTCAAATTTCAAGTCAAACTGTCAACGTTTAACCCTCCCTCAACCTTCGAGCAGCAAAATCATGCCTCTCGGCGGCGAGAACCACCGAGGCCATCACTCATTAAACAGAGCACATGGGTGGCTTCAACATGCTCCCAAAGGGCTACACGTTGAATTTCAGGTCATTCCGACGACGTTTGACCCGACTTTGACGCTCGGAAACAAAATCAAGCGTACTGGCGGCGGAGCACCCCAGGACCATGACATCCAAATCGGAGCTAATGGATTGTCTCAAAATGACTCCAATAGGCTCCCTGTCAAATTTCAGGACAATCGGACATCGGTTGACCGTACATCAAAGCGCGACATCTTCCTCGCAGCAAAATCAAGTCTAGCAGTGACAGGACCCCAAACGGCTTCAAAACTCAAACAAAAGCCCATAGTTGGTCCTATCTACTGTTCAGGAGGTTTCACCTCAAATTTCGGGTCATTCCGTCGTTGGACCTAGTTTTGACTTTTGACGAAAAATCGGCTAGCTACAATGTCTTCGGCTTTTCCAAAAAATAAGAAACTTTGTGCTCCGGTTTGCACGGCTTCTCGTCAGGTTTTCTTTAGGAAAATCAAGTCAATAAATGAGAAAAAATGTCAAGAAAAATACAGAAAAAAATAAAGAATAAAAAAATCAGAGAAACAGCCGAAAAACGGTGACCAAAAGGGGAAAAACCCTCATGGTCGTCGGCGATCTTGCCCCATGGTCACCGACGACCCTGGGTGCATGGTCGCCAGCGACCCTAGAAAACCGGGTTGCCGGATTTCCGCCGGGTGGCCCGTTTTCCGATCTTTTTCGCGTTTCAGGAGTTCCAGCCCCTGTGATTTTTCGAAAATCTAATTCTTGATGCTTGAAATCGACTGATATTCGCCAACATCTCGAGTCCGCCGTCAAGAGCATGAAATCATCATTGATCGCTCCAAGATCTTCAATCGGCTGACCAAGAAAGTATACTTTCTGTCCGACTGATCTAGAAATCGACAAGACAAATGTCACTGGCCCGCTAGCACCAATCAATGTCTGAAGTTGCATCGTCATCCGATATCAAACAACATGTGGATCCATCGGCGATCGTCACAAGAAGAATTCCAAAAGACGTGGTATGGCCCGTGACTCTTCAAATGCCCTGGCAACCACTTAATGCTGTTAATTGACCCATTTTATGACAACTTAATGCGGTCATTAACCCATTATTTTGGATGGCCCAATTAGAATCAAGCAAATGGGAGTTACAAGTCCAAGCAATCATGGCATTAAAGCCATGAAACTCCTCTCATCATGGAAATTATAGGCGATTAAATGCCTATCATTCTCCATCGGCCAATCACAAGCCAAGGAAAAGGAGTTACAAAATGAATGAATTAAAATTTGTAACTCCACCCATCATGAAGCATTAATGCCATCAATGCCATCAATGCTCATAAACCCACCCCATGGCCACCAAAGGCCTATAAAAGGGGGTCATTCCAAAGACACATCAACAACAACGAGAAGGTCGGAATCCGAAAATCACACATACACACAAAGTAAGAGAGAGAGAAATTCTAAAAAAGTCCTACTACTCTGCTGCAAGAAACACCACAAGGTAATTGAAGTCCCTTGGGGGGCCACCCCCCAAGGTCCTTTCCTTCTATCCAACATTGCCTAAACATGGATTTTCAGCCCGTTTACTCGGTTTTTTTATTAGATATAGGACCTCTCCTTGGTCTTTGTCCTCTAAAAGTCCGAGGTTAGAACCAAGCCAAAAGAATCAAAGCATCATGTGTTCTCATCTGAAGGACGATGGCGAAGTCCATACATGACTTGCAACTGTCGATTTGAACGAGTCCCTACAATCTCTTAAGAAGTTAGATTTATTTTCTTACTTTTCTATTGTATTCTGTATTTTTTTAAGAGACAAAAAATCACAATTCTTTTTTTTCATTATTGATGAGATTTGTAAATCGCCTTTCACGGCACAAAAAAGCGCCTTTTACGACAAACAAACAAAATCGCCTTTTATGGCAAAACCGCCTTTCACGGCAAACAAACAAAAAAATCGCTTCCTACAGCATTCAAAGAAAATCTTGTCTCTTTTCTTAAATATATGTGCAATTTGGAAAGTTAGAAAAAAAGAATTGATTTCCTTTCTACTTGTGAAGGTGAATCTCCGGATCACCACTTCAAATTCCAAGTAGAATAGAAAATCTGGCATACCCATAAAAAAAATGTTGATGCTCGCTTTTCTCCTCCACTGGACCTCGGCAGCCCCGGGGCAGAAGGAAAGGACAAAAGCCGTGTCCATTAGGAGCTCGAGGAGGCGGTCGGAGAACCGCAACGTTTAGTTGAGTGGCATGCCGATGATGTCGTCTAGACATTCGGTTGCTTCAAGATATGAAACATTTTAGAGTGGTGGATAATCTATTCTTTTGGGAACTAATTGGTTGTACTGGCCTTTGTTGGCCTTTATTTTTGGGAATGTTAATTAATCAATCTTTTGTATAAACATTAACTTCACTTTTGGAAAAATGCCTACGAATATTGCTCACTCTGATATATATATTATGTTTTATATGGATGTGTTATCAGTCTTGTTGATGGGAATGAATTGCAGACTTTATTTGCCACTCGCTTCTGCACTTAAACAAAAGTTACTATGTTGATGTGTTATCCTCACTGAGGACACCTATGGGAAATCATGTGCACTGGTAGTGTCATAATTTCTTTATTGACTGTGGACGTATAAGTCAAATAAATATATGTTCGATGACATTATGGCATCTCACAAGTCTTGATCCCGGATTAGGCCTGCGGGCCCGGTCCGGGGTCGCGACAGCGGTCCCCATCCACCCAAGGAGAGTTAATGGAACGGATTGAAGAGTTCATCAAATTGGAAGAAGACATGGGAGCACCTGAGCCAAGGTGGGCTCATCCGATGGACGAAGGGTCTAGGAGGAAGAGAAGAAGGGAATTTGGAGAAAACTCTGATAGGAGAATGGGTCGTACCGAGCCCCCAAGTGCAGCCTTCGAAGGGGTGTTTACGATCTTCAAGGACCCAATCTACAGGATCCTGATGCAGATCAAGGACAAACCTTACTTCAAAAGGCCACCAAAGATGGAGAGTGGCCCCGGACACCAAAATCCCAACCTTTGGTGCTCTTACCATTGGGAGAACGGTCACTTGACAAAAATTGTTGAATGCTCAAACAACATTTAGAAGACCTGGTCAAGGAAGGGCACTTGAAAGAGTATGTGGAAGATACACGTGCAAAGAAGAACCAGGGAAGCTCAGATCGAAAAGAGATAAAAAATATCACCAAAGAAGGGGGACCTGTTAGGATAATTGACGTGGTGCATAGAGCAATAAATCCAGCGGAAATGACAACCCGATCCGTGAGAATCCAGAGAAAGATGGCTGCGCACCGAAAAGAGGTGTACCAAATGAGTACTGAACTGAGCATCATCAACAAGTCTGGGTGAGGGAAGACAGAGATCTCATTCTCAGATGAAGATTTGCAGGACGTGATCCTGCCCCACAATGATGCCATAGCGCTAGCTCTACGAGTACATGAGTATGAATTTCAGAGGATAGTCATAGATCCGGGAAGCTCATCAAAAATCATGTATGCCGGGCTGTTTGATAAGCTCGGCCCAAAGCACTATGATCTGAGGCCGACCTCGATACCCTTGTTCGGATTCAGTTGACAAGCAGTGCAACCAATGGGTGTGATAACCATACAGGTCGGCGCAGGTCCCATCCGCCTCAATATGGAATTCCTAGTGGTAGATGTTCCATCTCCCTACAATGCTATTATGGGGCGTACATGGATTCATCGCGTGAAAGCGGTACCATCCGCTTACCACCATAGGATCCACTTCCTGTCACGACCCCGAATCGAGACCCGGGCCCGCGACGCAGTGATGTGATTAATTATAATAAAGCATACCGCCTATCTCTCGCTTCATGTTATTCCACCAAAATCTATTCTTCAAGTTATGGTACATCTTCGTGCTACCCGGATGTATAGAGTATCTAGTATGGTGGGCTTCAGTCATGATTTCATTCTTCAAATCATCTACATTTGGTACACACAACCGATCACGAAAATACAACACTCCATCTGAAATCCTGAAATCTGGACGTTCTGAAATTTGATCTACAATCTTGGCCAATTCTGGGTCTTGCAACTGACTATCTTTGATCCTCTGGATGAAGGTAGGCTCAGACACTATCATATTTACCAATAAAACACCTCTCCTCAAGTGTTGTACTTCCACTCCAAGTTCTTCTAACTGTTGGAAAACACTAACTCCTCTCAAACTAGCCATAACTGCCGACTTTCTGCTCAAAGCATCTGCTACAACATTCACTTTGCCCGGATGATACTTGATCGGGAAGTCATAATCTTTTATATATTCCATCCACCGTCTCTGCCTCATATTCAATTCCTTTTGTGAAAACAAATACTGCAAACTTCGGTGGTCGAAATGAACTTCAAATTTCTCTCCATAGAGGTAGTGCCTCCACATCTTCAAAGCAAAAACCACTGCTGCCAACTCCAAGTCGTGAGTTGCATAATTAACCTCATGATTCTTCAACTGTCTTGAGCCATAGGCAATCACCTTGCCATCTTGCATCAATACACAACCTAATCCCACGTTTGAAGCATCCGTAAAAATAACGAATCCACCACTGCCCGATGGTAATGTGAGGATTGGGGCTGTGGTTAACCTTTTTTTCAACTCTTGAAAACTACTTTCACACTGATTGGTCCAAACAAAATGTACACTCTTCTGGGTTAACTTCGTCAACGGTGCTGCAATAGATGAAAAACCTTGGACAAATCTCCGATAATATCCTGCTAACCCCAAAAAGCTTCTGATTTCTGTCACACTGCTAGGCCTCTTCCACTCAATAACTGCTTCTATCTTGGCTGGGTCAACTGCTAATCCTTTTCTTGAAATGATGTGACCTAAAAAGGCAACTTGCTCTAGCCAGAATTCACATTTGTTCAACTTCGCATAGAGCTGGTGGTCTCTCAAAACCTGTAACGACGTCCTCAAGTGCTCTTCATGCTCCTCCTTACTCTTAGAATACACGAGGACATCATCAATAAACACCACTGTCGAGTGATCTAAAAACTCTGCAAAAACCTTATTCATGAGAACCATGAAGACTGCGGGTGCATTTGTCAAGCCAAAGGGCATCACTAAGAACTCATAATGCCCATATCTCGTTCAGAAAGCTGTCTTCGACACATCAGACTCTCTAACCCTCAACTGATGATACCCTGACCTCAAGTCTATCTTGGAAAAGTGTACTGCTCCTTGCAATTGGTCAAATAATTCATTTATCCTTGGCAAGGGGTATTTGTTCTTGACGGTCACATTCTACGACTTCCATCCTTCTTCTTCATAAAAAGAACTGGTGCTCCCCAAGGTGAAACACTTGGCCTAATGAAGCCTTTGCTCAACAATTCTTGCAACTGAAGTTTCAATTCACCTAACTCTGCAGGAGCCATCCTATAAGGTGCAATTGAGATCGGTGCAGTCCCTGGAAGGAGTTCAATAGTAAACTCAACTTCTCTAATTGGTGGTAAACCTGGGACTTCTTCTGGAAAAACATCCGGAAATTCACACACTACTGGGATATCCTCCACCCCTTGGGACTGTTTATCCTCCGTGATAAACGCTATAAATGCCTCACAACCACTGCCCACCAATCTATTAGCTTTCAAAGCTGAAATGAAACTGTTGGAAGATTTCTTTCTGTTGCCCTGAAACATCAACTCTGTCTGTGGCCCTTGCAATCTGAATGTGATGGTCTTACCAAAATAACGAATGGTAGCATGGTAGGTCTCTAACCAATCCATGCCTAAGATAATATCAAAATCATGCATGTCTAGAATTATGAGATTTGCTGGTAAACTGATATCTCCTAACAAAATCGAACAGCTAGGGTAGTGGGTTCTACAAATAACTTGTTTACCTAGTGGTGTAGTGGCAGTCAAAATATAATCCAATTCTACATGCTGTGCATCAACCTTCTTTGCAAATAAAGGAGATAGAAAGGAGTGTGTGGATCCTGGATCAAGAAGTTTACCTTCTATGACGTTACTTGCTGCTTCAGCGTCAGCACTGTTGATATTATACGCGCGTCCCTACTGGTTTGGCCTATTCTGCTGCTGATTCTGCCTCCCTTGATTGTTCCTGTTCTAAGGTGGACGAGCATTCTGACTCTGTACTTGTCTGCCTTGTTGCTGCTGTTGCTGTGGTGGCCTCACTTGTCGATAAAATGTGTCTTGAAGGTTGTCCAAGCTACCTCGTCTGCCATGGCCTGGTATGGTTCTTTAACTGTCTGCCACCAAGAGTCAGCAAGCCCATAGAATAGAGAAGCTGTGAGGTTCACCCTCTCCCTGCCCGTGCAAGTGAAAACATCAAAGATCTTCGCGGTATTCGTGAGCCAGTTATCTGCAGTTAAAGGGTCCTCGTGGCCTGAGAACTCCTTGGGTCCCCTCTTTCGGAATCTCTCGAAGAGAGCATTAGGGTTATCAACCCTATTATGGTAGACAACATTAGGGACCTGTTGTTGAGGTCTGTTTTGGAGGACTTCCAAAAGTTGTCTTTGAACTTGTGCCATCTCCTCATCTTTCTTTGCCATTTGTTCCTGGAATCGGGCTTGATTTTCATTAGCCTGTTTCTGCTGGTCTATCATGGCTTGCATTAGTGCCTGGAATTGGGTAGCGGTAGGATTCTCAGATGGATCCGTCTCGTTGTGATTACTACCCGAAGCATTGTGATTTGGAGCTTTTCTTGGAGGCATGATGCTGCAAAATAATTTGTTAGCACATAATTAAGTGTAATTGGGTTGGTCAACTTAGTCTAAACGAACGTTCTAACTAACTCACGAATTCTCGCCACGTTCCTAAGATTCCTAGTTTCTTTTAAGTGCCTGAAACAAGTCCCGCTCTTATACTAGTCTTGTCGCGACCCCGGACCGAGACCCGGGCCCCCGACGCAGTGATGTGATTAATTATAATAAAACATACCGCCTGTCTTCCCACAGGTTTCCGCGGTCAGGATCCCAAAACATGGGTCGAGCTCACACGAATAGGTATGCGGAAGCATGTAGCAAAACATATCACACTAGTCTTAAACAATAAGATGCAAGGGAATTTATAATAATACCGAGAGGTATCGAAAGAGAATTGTCAACATAGCATTCCTACCAAGATTAAAGTTTCACCATTTCACAAAAGTATATTAATTCAAGTTACATATCCAAGAGGGGCCAACAAAGGCCAATACAACAAAAGATCCCAAAAGAAAACCCAAAACTAGATGAACGAGAAGTCAAGATTCCGCCCGGCGTCTAGATGACGTCGTCGGGTTGCCACTCATGTGCTAGGGGTGGCTCAATAGCCTCCTCCGGGCACTCCTCGTCAAACGCGATACCTCCTGCACCTGGACACCAAAATAGAAAGCATCAAACATGACGGTTTGGCAAAATAAACAATTTAGGCATGAATATGAAAAATAGTGCTAAAACAGTTCAAGATTAAAGTACACGTTTCAAGTTTATGAAACTAGCATGAATACTTATAATATCATGAAAAGATGAATCCACATTGAGCTCATCCTTTCTCTATCACGTAAAATGACAAGAGTAAGCACGCACGAAACACGACACACAAGACACGATCCCACGTTACACAAGGTAAACGGGGAGGCCGGCCGCTGAACCGGAACACGAACACGCACGATGTGTAATATAATACACGACTAGTCTGCAGACAGTCCACATGTTTAAGGACCCCCAGGTAGTGGATCAAGCTAAAAGGGCAGTCCAAGCTCAGTGGTATTTACTTATATCATGAATGCACAAAACACGGCGATACACGTTCGAGAACATGACAAAACAAGAGGAAAATCAATTATCAAACACGACACGACAAGACTAGAAAAATAGCATAGTATTAGTGCTTAACAAACTTAAGAAATGATTCCCTTTTTCTTATTCTTGAAACACGTCTTAAAACGAGCTTATACTTGAAATTCAAACGAAATGCACGATGATGCACGAAGCATCAAAACAAGAGTCCAAACACGAAATCTATCAAGTTTAGGCTAAGACCATTCATTGACCCTTGTGGAGTTGAAACCCAAATGTCGGAGTTTTGACAAGATTTGGTGCCCCAGAAGTTATAGTACATTTTGGAATTCCAAGTGCACAAAGTCAATTAAAGGTCTAAATCCTAGTCTAGTTTTCATTCTCACAAAAATCCCTCAAAAACAGCACTTTTGGTAAATTTCGGTAAGCCCTCGGTTACCCGTCGGTTAACCGACGTTGATCTGTCGATCGACCGACAACTGACCGACAGGTCTCAGCCCAGAAATGCAGCTCTTTGGAATTCGGACCGACAGGTCTCGGTTGGCTGTCGGTCGACCGAACTTGGGAGTTCGGTCAGCCGACAACTGACCGACACCTGACCAACAGAATGTGGGCAATGCGTTTTAGTTCAGATTCTTCACACTTCTTTCCCCTCTTCACTCCCACACTTGAACCACCTGCACTCCCGAAGCCTACATGCTTTCCAAGGGATGATTTTCACACAAAATTCCATTCTCATTCAATCAAAACTCCAAAATCACTAAACCATTCACATTCAAATCATGTATTTAATAACTTGTAAATCATTCAATTGAAAGACATGCTTCCATTCAAGACAAAACTTTTAGATTAGATAAAGTGATTAGCAACCATGCTTGTAAAGATTAAACAAACTAAAAGAGTTTAGTAACATGAAGGAAATGATAAGCTTGATAATAAAATTACATTTCACAAGGTAAAATACCCAAAATTCACAATGCACTAAGAAAGACTAAAATGTTTACTTGCCTTAGCCCAATGTCAAGCAAAAACTCCACAAAACTCAACAAGAAGGGGAAATCCACGAAATCTACACAAAACCCCCAAAATAGAGCACACAAAAATCACCATTTTGGTCACTACAAACACCCATTTCGAAATGGGTTTGAAAACATGGAAAACAAGCTCTAAATGAGCTAAATGAACATCAAATGAAGGAATGAAGAAGGGTTCTAACCTTGAGCTGGCTAAACAAGAAGAAGAGAGCTTGAAGATGATGAATAGTGAAAGGGATTGGCTTAAAAAACGTCCCAAATGAAGCTTGAGAAGAAAGAAAAAGAATGGCGGAGTCGGATTAGGGATTGGAGCCTTCTAGCTAGATCATTCAAGGAGAAAAAGACCAAAGAGAAAACCTTCTTCTCTTCTTCACTCTAGGTCATGACCGGTTGCAGGGATTTTGGGGAAGAAGAATGGAGGAGAGAGAGTAAGAGAGTTTATATAGTGTCTGGAAGGTGGGTCCCAAAGCAGTTGAACTTGAAACGATTAAAACATGGTTTTGTGGACCCCGGATGGAAACGACGAAGAAGAACAAAACGATCATTGAGAAACCTAGTTTCAAAAAAGTATACTTTTAACATAGTTTCACGACTTCGAAAATTGTGCCCAGATTTAGCATGAATAGTCAGATTTACCCTTTTTGGGCCAAAACTTGGGTTTTTGGGCCTCAAATACATGCAGGCTAAAAATGAAAGTTGTCACAAATAATAAAACCATTCAAGAGAAATAAAAATCACGATCAAACCAAAGATCTAGAACAAAAACCCATTCTTTCACGTGTACTCAGGGCGTCCCTGAGCGTGTCTGACGCATACTAACGTTCTCAAAATTCCCAAAGCTATAATCCAGACTAAGTCTAATTACATTCTAACCCAACTAGTACTAAAACTCACTTAAGACTAAACACTCACTTAATTAGTATTAATCTAGTTGGTCTGGGTCGGGGTCTAACACTTCCTAACGTCAAAGGGAATCATGAAGATTAGAGGAGACCAGGCAGCATCCAGGAGCTGTCTGATTGCGGCAATCAAAGGAAAGGTGAAAAAGGCAGACAAAGGAAGTCCATGTGTCGACAAGAAGCTCGACCAAAAATAGCAATTACAATCAGGTCGACTAGAAGCAGGAGGGCAAGATTCTAATCTAGCCAACTCGACGATGGAGGAATTGAAGAGGGTTGTAGTGGATGGAGGAGATCCGGAGCAATATTGGATGGTTAGGACGTCGATGACCGAAGAAGAACTGGAGAGCTTGACTCGGTTCCTCAATCAAAGCATTGATATTTTTGCTTGGACCCCGCACGAGAAGCCAGGGATTGATCCGAAGGTGATTAGTCACAAGCTGGGCGTGGACCCAAAGGTAAAGCCAGTAATGCAAAAACAGAGAAGCTCACTCTAGAACGCCGGATAGCAGTGTGTGAGGAGGTCGACAAGCTATTAGAGGCAGACGCAATTCGAGAGGTATACTATTTGGAATGGTTGTCCAATATGGTAGTGGTGCCGAAGAAGGATAAAAAAAATGGAGGATATGTGTAGACTTCACCAACCTGAACAAGGCTCGTCCTACGGATAGCTTCCCGCTCGCGAAGATTGATCAGCTCGTGGATTCCACAGCGGGCCATGAATGAATGAGCTTTTTGGATGCTTATCGAGGTTATCACCATATTGCGATGGAGGAAGCTGACCAAGAGAAGACAACATTCATAACACCCAGGGGCACCTATTGCTACAAAAGAATGCCTTTTGGGCTCAAGAATGCAGGGGTGACGTACCAGAGACTAGTGGCGAAGATATTCCAGGATTTGAACGGAAAGATGGTAGAAGCCTACATCGATGACATGGTAGTCAAAAGCAAGAAAAAGGAATCACATGAGCAGGATTTGCGGTCAGTATTCGACATCCTGTGAAGATACAAACTAAGGCTGAACGCTTCAAAGTGCTCGTTTGGTGTTAGTTCAGGAAAATCCCTGGGATACATTGTGACCTAGAGAGGAATCAAAGCAAATCCTGACCAAATTAGGGAAGTGCAGAAGGTGGAGCGACCTAGCTCAAGGAAGAAGGTGCAAAGGTTGGCAGGTATGCTCACAGCTCTAAATCATTTTTTGTTAAGAACCTCGGATAAATGCCGACCAATGTTCCTTGCTCTGAAAAAGAAGGCAGAGAAAGTGTGGGACGAGTAATGCGACGAAGCTCTTGCACAGATTAAGCACTATCTGAGCTCCCCTCCTATGCTTTTTATTCCCAACCTGGGGGAAGAGCTGATATTGTAACTGGCAGTTTCTGGGCACGCAGTTAGTGCAGCCTTAATGAGGGAACAAGGGAAACAACACATACCCATCTATTTTGTCAGTAAAACTTTGTTAGATGCTGAGACGAGATACCTACCACTGGAGGAGCTTGCCCTAGCATTGGTGAGCATAGCTCGGAAACCCAGACATTATTTCCAGGCCCACACTATCAAGGTCCTAACCGAGCATCCATTACGAGCTATTCTCCAAAAGGCCGACCTATCTGGGAGGATGGTAAAATGGGCGATAGTGCTCGGCGAGCTAGACATAAAGATAGTTCCTAGAAATGTGATTAAAGGCCTAGTGGTGGCAAATTTCATAGTCGAATTCACGCACAAAGAGGAACTGAAGCAAAGTGAGAAGGTTCGGGCAGAAAATGGCTTAGACGCCGATGAAGAATGGCAGCTGTACGTGGATGGTGCATCCAACTCTCAAGGCTTAGGTGCTGGTATAGTATTCATCACACCAGAATGGACAGTGATCAAAAGAGCTGTAACATTGGGCTTCGCTACATCGAATAATGAGGCAGGGTACAAGGCTCTACTGTCAGGGCTCAAGACTGCCAAAGAGCTTATAATTAAGCAGCTGATAGTCCATTGTGACGCGCAATTAGTTGCCAACTAGCTGATTGGAGAATATGTAGCTTGCGATGATCGGATGGTCACATACGTCGTAGAGGCGCAACATTTGATCCGGGAAATCGGAGAAGTTACGGTCAAACAGGTTGGACGGGAGGAGAATGCACATGCAGACAGTTTGGCTAGCTTGGCTACAGCCATAAAATCCGAACTGACGAGGGTGGTCCTCATTGACTTCCAACCATTCTCGACCATAGGAGACCAAAGGATCATGTGCGTCGAATAAGATACGGAGGATCAAAATTGGATGACGCCTATTATCGAGTACCTGAGAGATGGGTCGTTGCCGGAAGACTAGAAGGAAAGTAGCCATATTCTGGTTATCACCAGAAAATAGGCTATATCGACAATTGTACACAGGACCCTACTTACGATGTGTTAGTCCGGCCAAGGTGGGTAACCTGTTGTGGGAAATCCACAAGGGGTCCTATGGGGGACACGTTGGAGGACGGAGCTTGGCCCACCGAGCTATATCTCAAGGGTATTGGTAGCCTTATATGTAGAAGGATGCCCTGCAATTTGTGCAAAAGTGCAAAAAATGCCAACAGTCACGCCCTGAAATCTAGGTCCTGCAGCGATCCGATCTCGGGGAGCGTGATTTGGTGTTAATAAAAATTTTTACTTTCCCCAAGATTCGCGTGTGTGAGGATATCAAAATTCCAACACAACCCGAATATTTCACGGAAGCTTATGTGGCATTGCTACTCGGAGCCCGTAGCCATCGAATTCTGTGTCGCACTCAACCACTAACATAAAGCCATCAAATCAAAGCTTATATTCAGACTGGAACAAATCAAAAGCCCTAAAATGCTGAGTTGACAATAACAGGATAATTCATTTCCCACATATGTTCAAGTTACAATTTATAAGAGTACATTCATGAAAGTCCCAAAGAAAAAGGCTAACAAAAGCCATCCAAGATAACTAACTAAACAAAATACTACCGCAAATTATGTCACGAACTCAGGTGCCAAACTCGACGTCTAAATGACGTCATCAACACAACAAACCTAAAAAAAAAAAAAAAAGGCTCCAAATCCACTACACGTAGTCCAACTTGGAACGAAGGGCCTGCTACCTATGGCATCAAAAGTGATGTATCAGACACGACGGTCTGGCAGGTGAATAAAGCAGATAAGGTATACAAGTGTTTACCAAGTCATATTTATAATCATAAATGAGCATTTGAAAGCTAAACATAAGTAAATATGAATTAAAGAAAACAAATACTGAATTCAAAGGATTAGCATTGAGAACATTTTTCAGAAAACTGAGTACTGAATAAAACATAATGATAATGTATAAAAATCCATTTTTCCAATACCAAAGCACATTTGAAAATCTAAATAGAAGTAATAATGAAGTAGCAATAGTTAAATACCAAAATCATTTGTGTGAAATAGACAGCATACTGAATCAAATTGATAAAAAAAGAAAAACCAAAATTTGGATAAAATAGATAGCAACCACATTGACCTATATTCTCCTATTATCGAAGTAACAAGAGCACTCACAATAACCGTTGCCATATAAAATGGCCGGAACAAACGAACAATACATAATAGCCCAATATAGATAGGTAACACACAAAGATCTGCCGCGGAACGGATAACACACGAACAAAGTATCCAAGCTGCAGTTGGCGAAATATTTGAGGATCCCAAGCCGGGTGATCAGCCCGACAAGGCGACCCAAGCTGAGTGGTGCCGACAAAATGAAAATCCGAACGAAACATAAATCGAATCATATAAACATAATTCAGATCGGTAAAGGACTACTCTGAGAATAGCATAAATGGACACACGAAGTCGAAATAGACGAATGGCCTTATCAAGAGTTTACAACTAAACGAACCGCATGGAGTTATCCAAAACTTATTTTCACCAAACATATAGAATTTTTAATTCTGGAATGAGATAGTTAACGGAGTTGCAATGGCTTACCCTAGGCCGCCTCAACGCGCACTCCAAGTCCAAATGTCGTATTAAAATGATAAATTTGATGCCTCTGAAGTTATCCAGCATTTGGGGTCTCCGAGTGCACCGCGGGACTTTGATAAAGTTCAAAATAATTCCCCAGGTAATTTAAATGCAAAGCTCTTCTGAGTTCTCCCTTCATTTTCATGGTTGAGTGCATAATTTAGTTCCAATTTCCACTTGAAGAAGAAGGGGTCTTCGTGAGCCCAAAACACATGGCAAAAGGAGGGCAACGGTGTGCATAAAAACCCTCGGGCAGAACCCCCTCTCGCTTTAGCGACCCAGGCTCACTATAGCGAGGGGCCTTTCTGCCTGCCTGGCTCGCTATAGCGAGCTGAGCCACTGTCTAACCTCCTCAAGTGTTGGATCCCCGTTTCATTTTCCTACTTTTCTAAACTTTTGTTCTTTCTTCTCCATCAAACACCTTACCTAGCACCTGACTTGAATTCCCTTGGCTCCAAACCAAACTCCATTCAACACCACACAAAGTAACTCATTCCATGAACAAAATGACCAAAAGGAAAACAGATATTAAAAGGAGTAAGTGCAAAATTTCACAATCTACAGTCTAGCCTTGTAAAACAAACCAATGGCCAGAAATTTTCCATGTTATCATGGACACAAAACCCTGCAGAAATTTGAACATAAACTGAACATTAAAACTTGTAAAAATCTGAACATAACTTGAACATAAAAACCTGCAGAAATCCGCACACAAATTGGACATAAAAATATAAAAACCTGCAGAAATCTGCACACAATTTGGACATAGAAACCTGCAGAAATCTGCACACAAATTGGACATAAAAAATTGCAGAAATCTGCACACAATTTGGACATAAAAACCTGCAGAAATCTGCACATAAATTGGACAAAAAACCTGCAGAAATCTGCACACAAATTGGACATAAAAACCTGCAGAAATCTGCACACAGCTGAACACTAAAACCTTTATGAAATCATCTTTACATAGTCCAAGAAAATAAATCAAATGAATAGCAATTTCGCATCAATCTTGAAGAAGAAACACAAATTTAATTGCATGCATTCCAATATTAGTTTATTCACTTGCCTGATTCCAAATGGTTCCTAAAACACTCCAAGAACTCCTCTATCACAGCAAGCCTCCAATCTACACAAAACCCCCATGAAACACACCTAAAAAATCCACAAATTTTGAAAACATAGGAGTTCTCTAAGAGAAAACCTTGCATGCCTGAAATAGAGGCCCTACACAGTCCAATAAAACCAAGATTGAATGAGGACAACCATTGCTTACCTCTAGAATCTCTAACCACGAAGAAGAAATTGAAGAAGGGGATGGTTCCAGTAGAAATCCCTTGAAAATGGTATCAATAGAAAGTGTATGTGATGAGGGAGAGATTGGTGCACTCAAATCTCCATTTTTGGCCAAGGAAGCTCAACATGCAAAGGAGAGAAGGAGGGAAGAAGAGAGTAGAACTTCTGGTTTCAATTCAGGAGGGGTTTTTATGTAGATTTTGAGTGTGTTGTGGGCCCCATTGGCCCCAAAACTTCAAGTGACTAAAACATCATCTTGCGGGTTTCGAATGAGATCGACGAAGAAGAGAAAGTTGATCGTTGAAAAATCTAGTTTTCAAAAAGTATACTTTCCTCATGATTTGGCAAATATGGAAATTCATGAACAGATTTGGTGTGAAAAGTCAGTTTTGCCCTTTTTCTCGAAAAACGTGATTTTTGGGTTTCGAATTCGAACAGAAGAAACATAAAAATTGTTGAGGTCAATAAAACAAATCGAGACGAGTAAAAAAAAATCAGACTTTTATTGAAATAAAAGATAAATTCCCACACGGACACTCGTCACACGGACCACTCCGGGCCGTGTCAAGCCAAGCCCAACAGCTCTCAAAATTCCCCAAAGCTCTGAAAAATCTAATCAAACTCACAAACGTAGCCAAACCACCTCTAATCTCACTTAAACAGCTAATCCACAACTAAGATAACATTAAACATGAGAATTAGGGGTCAGGGTCTTACACCAACGCTTTGGCAAAGAGATTCATCAGCCAGCCGAGCAACTCAACTCAATAGTGAGCCCCTGGCCATTCGAGAAATGGGGGATCGACATCGTCGGGCCCCTGCCCAGGTCGGCAGGTAACTGTCGATTCCTAATCGTCACTACTGACTACTTTACCAAGTGAGTAGAGGCATAGCTCTAGCCCACTTTCAAGAAAGTGATGCTAAGAGATTCATGTGGAAAAACATCATAACAAGATTTGGAATACCCCAGTCGTTGGTAACCGACAATGGGAAACAATTCTAAGGCAAGGCATTTAGGAACCTATGTGAACGGTATAGCATCAGACATTATTTTTCAACCCCTGTTTATCCACAAAGTAATAGCCAAGCAGAAAGCTCCAATAAGACCTTGCTTGATGGCATAAAGAAAAGGTTGAACGCGAAAGGAGGATAGGCGGACGAGTTTCCTAGTGTCCTATGGGCCTATAGGACCAACCCAGCTTCGGGATGCCTGCTTCAGTCCATAAATGGACTTCTGCAGCTTGCAAACTTTTTAATCTTGGTTTTTAGCTACAAAACCGTCTGGCTGTACCATTTAGATGTCTTCCTCAAGATGGTCATTGAGAAACGCCGTCTTGATATCCATTTGCCAAATCTCGTAATTGAGATGAGCTGCAATGGATAACAGTATCCAGATGGACTTAAGCATGGCTACCGGTGAGAAAGTTTCCTCATAATTGATACCCTCTTTCTGAGTATATCCTTTCACAACAAGCCTGGCCTTATAGGTCTCCACCCTTCCATCTGGTCCTCTTTTTCTCTTGTAGACCCACTTGCACCAAATAGGTTTAATATTGGCAGGCAAGTCCATAAGTGTCCAGACCTGATTAGAGTACATATACTCCATCTCATCTTTCATAGCATCTTGCCAGCGTCCCAAATTTAAGTTATTTATTGCTTCATCATAGTTACAGGAATCTTGTTCCGGCTCTTCCGAGACAGCCTCGTAAGACTCTCCCAAGAACGAGAACCTGTCAGGGGGTCTGACAATCCTCCCACTATGACAAGGCACCGGTGTAACTACTGGGTCTGGTAAGGGCGGTTCTTCCTCAAGTTCAATCATACTTGGATTTGGAATTGATTGCTCTTGAATCTCTTTCAAGATCACCTTTTCTAAAGATTTCTGATCCATCATATAATCTTTCTCCAAAAAAACCGCATTGGTGTTGACCAGCACTTTCTGCTCTCTAGGATTATAGAATAACGAACCTTTAGTTCCTTTAGGATATCCTACAAACGTACATATTTCCGACTTCGTTTCTAACTTATCTGTCTTAACCTTCAGCACGTGTGCCAGACAATCCCAAATGTGTAAATGTTGTAGACTAGGCTTTCACCCGGACCACAACTCCAGGGGAGTCTTAGGTACAAACTTAGATGGTATGAGGTTTAGTATGTACATCGTAGTATCCAAAGCGTATCCCCAAAAGGATATGGGTAATCCCGAGAAACTGAGCATAGACCTGATCATATCTAAAAGAGTTTAGTTCCTTCTTTCTGCTACTCCATTATGTTGAGGCATACCAGGTACAGACAATTGGGATAGAATCCCATTTTATGATAAGTATCCCATAAAATCAGCAGAGAGATATTCCCTCCTCAATCTGATTGAAGAGTCTTGATACTCTTAACTAATTGCTTTTCCGCTTTCGCTCGAAACTCTCTAAACCTTTCAAAAGCTTCGGACTTGCAGTGCATAAGGTATATGTATCAATATCTTGAGTAATCGTCTGTGAAAGTGATGAAGTACTCATATCCTCCTCTGGCCCTGACATTAATGGGTCCACACAAATCAGTATGCACTAATTCAAATAAATCTTTAGCCCTATTACCCTTAGATGAAAAAGGTCTTTTGGTCATTTTACATTCCAGACAGTACTCGCAGACAGGCATTGGTTCTACCACCAATGATGGTAAGATATCATCTTTCACTAGCCTGTCAATCCTATTTAGGTTTATATGACCTAGCCTCAAGTGCCAAAGTTTTGTTGGATTAGATGAAGGTGACTTTCTCTTTAATGATGATCTATTAATTATTTCAGTATCGTGTATCTCATACATTGTGAGAGTTAACAAATAAAGCCCATTAGTTATCTTGCCAGAACATATAAAAGTGTCATTCCTCTTTATGACAACTTTAGTACCAAAAGTAATGGAATAACTTTTATTCACCAAACTAGAAACTAAAATTAAATTCCGCCTTAAAGACGATACATATAATGTATCGGACAAAACCAATTTCTTAATTGAGAAACAAAACGTAATGACTCCCACTGAAACAACCTCCGCCTTAGCATTAGATCCTAGGTTGACAATGATTTCTCCATCACTAAGCCTCCTGGTTTTCCTGAACCCCTGCAACATATTACATATGTGATTAGTTGCCCCGGAGTCCACACACCAAGATTTTGAAGTACCAGTTGCAAAACTAATTTCAAAAATAAGTGACTCAATCATACCTGAGGTCTTCTTCTTAGACAGATATTCTGGACAATTCCCTTTCCGTGGTCTTGTCTTACCATAATGGAAACACTTTCCTTTTGTCCCTGAACCCTTAGCCTTGGCCACGCCACCAGTAGGACCATTCTCCACCTTAGGACCCTTCAGAACTGATTTCTTTTTGCCTTTTCGCCCTTTACCTTTCGGCTTGGACTTGGCATCTGACTTTTCTGCCATCAGGGCAGTTGGCTTCTTCTTCAAAATCCCTTCAGTCACTACCAGCTGACTAGACAGCTCAGCTAGAGTCAGATTTATTTTATTCATGTTATAATTAACCATGAAATTGTTGAATGACTTTGGCAGTGACTAAAGGATTATGTCGATCTGCGATTCTGCATCGATCGCAGCTCCCAATACATCTAACTCATTCAATGAGTCCATCATTTTCAACATGTGTTCCTGTACTGATGTACCTTCATCCATCTTGGTACTAATGAGCACCCTCATGGCTGCCTGCCTAGCAAGCCTGCCCTATTCCGCAAACATCTCCTTTAAGTTCTATATAATATCGTATGCAATCTTATAGGATTGATGTTGGTGTTGCAAAACACTAAACATGGATGCTTGAATGTAACATCTTGCCATCTCATCGTCTTTGACCCATTTGGTGTAAAGTTCCTTTTCTGCTTCTGATGCATCCAGGCCTGGCTCATCAAGGGGGGTATTGGTAAGGACATATTTAAATCCTGAAGCTGTTAGGACAATATAGATTCCATTTATAGTCTACATAGCTGGATCCCACCAACTTATTCTGGTTGAGGATGGTCGCAAGTGATTGAAAGTAGTCGAATTCATGTTTGAAATACTGTAGCACATAACCATACATTCAATTAATGAATTTAAATGACATTGGGTTTAGTATTCTACCAAATTTATGTGGGAATCCTCATAACCACAAAATTCAAAATACATCGGAATCCCAATCCTCCAGGGTATGCCTCCTTGGGGAGTGCAAATACCACCTAGACTGTTGCGGATCAAAGTTGGTCAAAATTGGGATTAAGACTAACTATCCATGATCCCCATCATTCATTATTATCTAGGTATCTCATACCAAATAATGTATGACTCCCGATTTAGCTTCGGTTTCTAAAATACATGAGGCAAATCTTGGGGATACTACATCATTATTTTAGTTAAGTGTGACCCACCAACTAGCATTGCATGACAACCGTTGCGGGCAGCTCCTCCTTGGGGAGTGGACCCCCGCCCCGTCTCATCAACACTATTCATAGGAGATCCATATCTAGTAACTAGACAAATACAAGCCGTCCATGGGGAACAACCATTCTCAAGATGGCACGAGGCTAATACTTTCCTTACAATGGACCTATGGTGGAAAACCATGGGGATTTCTAAATATAAATGCCCCAGTCCCACTTAATATTTTAGAATTGAGGATTTCCTTATAGGTATATGGGCTCACAAAAATAGACATCAAATCATCCCATGATATGACTAATGATTGGTTCCAAGTCAAGTTATTTTAAGGAAAGTCCAGTTTCTAAAATTAGTGTTACCAATGGATCCATCTCTTGGGCCCACCAACTCTAATTAGAACTCTTTCCAAAACTTAATTTGATTTGACCAATTTTGGAATTTGCTATGTTTGGATCAGATTTGGAAACTTTCTAAAACAAGCATTCATCCATAAATAGAAAGTGATATAATTAGAAACTAGTCCTCTCCTCCACATGGCCCATGCGGAATAGACTTCTTGGACTTCTAGACTTTCCAAAGCTTTGGGATTCCTCAAACTCTCTGGGCATCTCCAAAACACCTTTTGGTAATCTTCAAACTCTTTGATTAGGAGTCCAGCTTCACTTTCCTTCTTTGTCTCAGACTTCTCCAGAATTTACAAATTTGAAAAATTACGTAAATTCCTATGTCTCTACAATGAGACTTACATGGTGATGTAAACATTTAAATAAAAAGGTTATAGGGAAATTCACCATGCCTTGCCCTTTTGCGGGAAACCAAGGAAACCATGATGCCCTTTATACAAACAAACCAATAACCATAAAAGAAAGTAAAAGTCATGTGGGCCATATGAAGCGGACATTATCACCTGCAAGTTGGTATCTCATACAACAGAGCATCTCACAAAACCAGGTTGCCAAACCACAATGGAAACAAGATGCCAAAAGTTTGCCATTTCTTTATAACAAGCCCTTCGCAGAGGGGGTCCGGGGGTGTCCCCCGGTGGGGATCGAGCTGGGTTAGCCGACCAGAAAAAACAGATCAAAGAACAAAGTGACTCTGCTTGGGTTCGACTAGCCGAGCTGGTCCCTACGGCTAGCCGTCGGGATCTGTGCGGTTAACCGACCTGACGAACCCAAAAATTTGGGTTTTTTCAGATTCGACTCATGTTGTTCCCTGATCACTTCTACTGATCTCAGTAGGCTTCTAGTGGCTTCTTACCATTCTTCCATCATGATTAAAACCTTTTGTGACATTCCAAACATGGATCTACTACAAAAGTAAGCAAACCCCATAAAGACCGATCCTTACATAGCCCTCGCTCTATCCTCTTCGCATCTTATCCAAAGATTAGAGCAAGATTATTGATCTAACATGATTAGAGATGAGGTAAGGCTCTAATACCAATTGTTGGATGTAGATGAGCCTCGTGGATAGATTTTCAAAACTTTTGACCCACTTAACTCAGGGAGCAAGTACCCATAAGGCCAAACACTATATCCAGGATGCTTAACCGTCAATCTCATGATCATGTACAGTAAAAATTCTATCTAAAAGATAGAAACAATCAGCACTAAACATCCATAACGATCCACAACATGCAAGGAGTATATTATACCTTTAGAGCCCGGTAGTGCTCCAATGGAGAACTTGATGACTTTCTTTGGTGTAGAACTCTTCTACAAAATAAAATCAAAATCTCCAACACCTCTTAGCCTTCCACGCCATGACCCGAATCAGATCTCTTTTCTCAAGAAGATTGGTGGAATCTCCAAGAGAAAACCCAACTCGAAACTCCAAGGAACTAGAAGAGGAAGAGAGGAGAGAGAAATGCAACAATTGCACAAAAGGGGTTGGACGTTTTCTACTCCAATTGATGGACGTCCAAATGGGGTATCTTTCTCTTTTATAACCTTTCAAGCCTGCTCTTTTCCTAATTAAAATAGAAGTTTCACTTCCACAATAATTAATAAGTATACTATTACCACTATTAGAAGTCCTACTCCAAATAGAAATAGTAACTTTTTAATTCCTTCCTTTTAGAGTTCAAGTAGGATTAGTATCTTTCTAATTACATGGGCTAGCGTGAGACCACTAGGGATTCCATAGAAAGCTGGCTCCAACTGGGACACCGTGACCCCACATCTCATGTGCAATCCGGGCCCACAATTAATTGCAAATAACACCACTATGTAAATGCAATTGCAGTCCAGTTTTATGAATAAATTACAATGAAGACCCTAAACTTCCCAATTACCACAAGTAGGCCCTTCTATCAATATCCATGGATCAATTGGAATAAATCTGTCTCTTCCAATCTTAGTTCCATATCTTATTATCCTTGAGCCCCAATTAATCACAGTGATTATCAATACCATCCAATTCACTCTTAATTGTGATGGGTGCGCACTTACTAATGACAAATCCATTAATTGGTACAAGGGGATAATAGAGATAGATTCCATCTTGATCATTCAAAGTTCCCACAGTCCTACTACCACATACCCAAGACACCGAGGTGTTGACCTACAGTTGGCCTCACTCATTGGTGACTCAAAGCAAATGAATAGATAGAAACTTGAGTTCATCAATGTCTCTGGATTGAGAGCCTATTGCTAAGGAATTATGAGAGCAGACCTTATTATTGAGACGGAATTCCATAAGGTGCTTCTCATGGACCTTCAATACACCCAATGTAACAGCACATGATCCAGAATCTCACATTCTGATAATCGAGAAAAATCACACTATCTCATAGTGATCATAGTGCTGCAACCTTATCAGATGAGATGTCCAGTCTCATCACTGGTTGTGAAGCTATTTAAGTATATGATTTGTGACATATGTCTCCCATGTGTGGATCTCATCCTTACATATATATCACATCTAATATACTAATGGGACCCAGTTCAACTCGTGAACTATTATGTTATATGTATTGATCATATGCATGAAGTAATAAAACAACATTCATCTCATGAAAGTAAAGCATTATTTTATTTAAAAATAAAGAAATTAATCAATTTATCACATCAATTGATGGATTGAGTCCATACAATCTAACAATCTGGCCCAAAGAGGAGAGTCCTCGGGGACTCCAGCGTCTCCAAGAGCTACAACATAACCTCGCTTAAACACGAGGACTTTGATTTGTTCGACTTGCTGCAGATAGAGCACTTCAGTTTCCTCAAACTGAGCAGCCTTGGAGTTCTCAACAGCCTCTCTTATCTCCTCCTCAGCCTTGATCTACCTGGAGCGGAGAGCTTCATGCTCCATCTTGGTCGCGGTAAGGCGACTCTTAGCAACGTTCGCCTTGGCTTCCGCAACCTTTGCAGCTTTCAAGGAGGTGTCAGCATTGGACTCAGTTAGGGGCCGAGCTGCTTTGGATCCTGATAGCTCCCTTTCCAAATCCTCCACCCGCTTTTGAAATTTCTCCAGGTGGTCGGAGATGGTAAACCATTTTTGGAGACCCTGAAAACAATAAAGAAAGGAAAGAAACACTGTTAGAAGAACTTCAAATAGAAAAGGCTAAATGATCAAAAGCCAATCTACCAGAAGGCAATCTTATACTCCTGTGGACACATGCTCGTCGTTAGGCAAGGCACTGTACATACAGATTCATATTAGAAGGGAGAAGGGCGGATTTGGCCAAGATTAGCGCCAAGGATAGAGACCCAGAAATCCCCTCACCCAAGGATCCCGAAAGGATCCGAGCGAACCCTTCTGTGAGAACCCGACCCCTAATTTCCTGATTTAGTGTGGTTTTAATCGTGATTTAGTTTTCTCAGTGGTTTTAATGGTTGTTTGTTTAACTCTCTTAGTTTAACTACCCTTTTCTTTGGTTTTGAAAAGTTTTGGGAACCTTCTTAACTTGTGGGACCCTTTGGGGGTTCTTATTACAATTTTGTGTGAGCTTGGGATTTATTTTGATTTCCTAAAAATTGTGCTTTCATCCCATTTAACTTATATTGTTAATCCCTACAACTTTCATTTTGATCCCGTACCCGTCTGGAACCCCGAAACCCGATTTTCTAGCATTGAGGGTAAAACAGTCTTTTTACATGAAATCTGTACCCAAAACTTGATATCCCCGAAACCCGTGAAGCATATACTTTTTGGAAACTAGATATTTCGGTGATCATTTCTTCTATCTTCGTCGAACTCATCCGAGGTCCCGAGATTAGTGTTTTCAGCCTCTAAAGAGTTTCCTAGTGGTGGAGCCCACACCCATTGGCTTTAAATAGAGAACCCTTCTCTTCATTTCCCTTTTTCCAGCACAACACAAAGCTAGGGTTCCTCTTTTTCCCTTTTCTCCTTTCTTCTTGCTTCTCCACCATCAAAGATCCACCCACCTTGTTCAAATTGAATGATGGAAGTCATCATCTCCTTCTCCTCCACTAAAGCTCTCCATTGATATAATCCTTGAAGAGAAACCTCCATTCTAAGGCCTTCTTTGAGATAGTCTTGCCCATTTGGAGTACCTACAAGTAAGCTTCCTCCCTAATCTCTTAGATTTGTGTTCTTCTAGTATTTGGGAAGCTCCATTTTCATTATTGAGAGTTATCTCTTCTGGTTTCTTGGTTTGACCCATTTTAGGGTTTGTTTTGGGGGTTTTTGTGTAGCTTGGAGTTTGGCTTGGAAGAGTTGATTAGAAGCTTGGTTTTCTTGTTAGAGACCTTGAGGCAAGTGGATGTTTTAGTTTTCAATGATTTCCATGATCAAATGTTTGGATTTATTATCTCATTAATGATGGGTTTTACTTGCATTCAATATGATTTTAATGCTTTTGAAAAGGGGTTGTTGAGCCATTTATTGTCTTGAAATATGATTGATAGCATTTGTTTTATCTTGTGCCTAAGACTTAAACGAATCTTTGTAATTGTGGTTACATCTTTCTCTTTGTGAATGAATGTGGAAATGTATGAATGAATGGATTGTTTGTGGATGTTGTGAGGAGTTTTGATGGAGCTTTAGAGATGATGTTGAGGTGCTTACATGCCCTCCATTGGTGTATAATGGAACCCCAAGAAAGTGGGTTTGTAAGAGAAGGAGAATGGAGAAAAGAGTTGTCCACGAAACCAGTTCTGGACAGTTCGCTCGAGCGAACCTGATACTTCGCTCGAGCGAGCTGCCTAGGAAAGGGTTCGTGCCATTCCAGAGAGTTGTTCGCTCGTGCAAACCCAGTGTCCGCTCGAGCGAACTCTCCCAGCAGCCATCCAGAGAGGGGTTGGGTCAAGCGAATTGGTGCTTCGCTCATGCCATCCTGAACTGGGCAGGTCGACGGTCACAAGTCATGTATGGACTTCGCCAAAAGACCGAGAGATGTTGGCAAAACCAATGATCCCCGATACTGTCCATACCACCAGATGATCTCACATCCTCTCAATCAATGTTTCGTTGTGAGAGAGAAGACCAACGAGATGTGGAAAAACGGAGTCATAAACTTTGACAAAAACTACGGCTCCGCCTCTGTCAACATGGTGTCATGTGGGCAAACTTCAAAGTCACCAAAGGAGAAGATCACTACTTCATTCAAGGTGATAAAAATGGCTCAAGCATCCCAAGAGTTGGTTCCCTATCCAACACCAGATGGACAACCCATATGGGTGCATCCCGATCTCCTAGAAGATGAAAATTGGGAGATCGTCAAAACAAAGTCGACCGCTCAGCAGCGAAGGCAAGCCAAGAGACAACTCCGCAAGCTCAAATAGCAGCAGAAGTCTCAACCAAAACAAGAAATCCTTGAAAAGGCAGAAACCACTTCCACTGCTTCACTAGGGGCAACGGAAGAATCCCTTCCTAAAGCTTCAAAGGCGGTAAGAAAATTCACCCTCGATGATTTCATGCCACCCTATACAAAAATGAAACTGCGCAGGGGGCATCATACTCCTGCAATTCGGTAGTTGGATTCTCCATGGATGGATACGAGTCCAGTGATACTGCCAATGATATTGATGAGTGGGAAGAATCCCTTGAAACATGAGAATACCTCTCCCACGAGGAATGGATTCCCGAGTCTCATCTTATGCCAGTAATCTGGTATAACCCATTGCAGCCACAAGGATCCTGGTCCGATGATGAAGAAGACCAAAAGGCTGAAAATGCTGTTAACTTGGCACTAGCAAATGCTTCAATGAAACCCAACATGGGTGAACCACAAGGAGTAGATGACGAAGAAGATTTCGCTCCTATGCCTAATCTTGAAGAATATGCAAGAATCTTGCAACATCTTGCCATAGAGCAGGAGCAGGATCACATCAATGATCTTCGCCATGATTCATAACCAGAATTCCCTGAAAATCAATGGGAACTTTCTCCCTTAACTCCTGAAAATGGAGAAAACAGTTGGATCGATGATCCTCTTACATCCGAGGATGAGTCCGATTCCCAACAATCTACACTGGGGGCATCTCCTGTCAGGATAACCTGCAATGCGATAGCTCAGGACGATAGTGCCTCTGAAGCTTCCGAAGACACGTACTGCCCAACCGGTAGTGTATCTTCCGGAGCTACATCTTCTCAGGTGACTTCCACTGAGATATCATCTTCTCAGCCCTCGTCTCCTGAAGCTGTGACATTGAAACTCAAGCCTCACCCGGTTGATCATCTTAAAGAAAGCTCCTCCAATTGAATTGCCCGATGACACAGATGCGCAGTTTTATGACCCAGAAAAACCATCGTCTCCAAAAGAAGTACCCTACTTCGACCTAGTTCCAACAAATGATTGGGACCATCTCGTTGCAAGTGTTGAGAAGGATACAGATCAAGAAGATCAATGGACAGAAACAGAGCCTTAGTCTGAAAATGCCTCTGGCACTCCAGAAGGTCTTGTTAAGTTGCAAGCCTCCGAAAATATTGTGGAGGAACCACCTTCAAACCTTCCGACAGAAGACCCTGTTCAAAAGATAGACTTGGGAACTCCTTCCAGGGACTGCACCGATCTCAATTGCACCTTATAGGATGGCTCCTGCAGAGTTAGGTGAATTGAAACTTCAGTTGCAAGAAATGTTGAGAAAAGACTTCATTAGGCCAAGTGTTTCACCTTGGGGAGCGCCAGTTCTTTTTGTGAAGAAGAAGGATGGAAGTCTGAGAATGTGCATCGACTATAGAAGATTGAATCATGTGACCGTCAAGAACAAATACCCCTTGCCAAGGATAGATGAATTGTTTGACCAATTACAAGGAGCAACACACTTTTCCAAGATAGACTTGAGGTCAGGGTATCATCAGTTGGTTAGAGAGTCTGATGTGGCAAAGACAGCTTTCCGAACGAGATATGGGCATTATGAGTTCTTAGTGATGCCTTTTGGTTTGACAAATGCACCCGCAGTCTTCATGGCTCTCATGAACAAGGTTTTTGCAGAGTTTCTAGATCACTCTATAGTGGTGTTTATTGATGATGTCCCGGTGTATTCTAAGAGTAAGGAGGTGCATGAAGAGCACTTGAGGACGTCATTGCAGCTTTTGAGAGACCACCAGCTCTATGAGAAGTTGAACAAATGTGAATTCTGGCTAGAGCAAGTTTCCTTTTTGGGTCACATCATTTCGAGAGAAGGATTAGCAGTTGATCCAGCCAAGATAGAAGCAGTTATTGAGTGGAAGAGGCCTAGCAGTGTGATAGAAATCAGAAGCTTTTTGGGGTTAGCAGGATATTATCGGAGATTTGTCAAAGGTTTTTTGTCTATTGCATCACCATTGACGAAGTTGACCCGGAAAAATGTACCGTTTGTTTGGACCGATCAGTGTGAAGGCAGTTTTGAGGAGTTGAAGAAGAGGCTAGCCACAGCCCCCATCCTCACATTACCATCGGGCAGCGGTGGATTTGTTGTTTTTACGGATGCATCCAACGTGGGATTAGGCTGTGTATTGATGCAAGATGGCAAAGTGATTGCCTATGGCTCGAGACAGTTGAAGAATCATGAGGTAAATTATGCAACTCATGACTTGGAGTTGGCAGCAGTAGTTTTTTCTTTGAAGATGTGGAGGCACTACCTCTATGGAGAGAAGTTCGAAGTCCATTCAGACCACCGAAGTTTGCAGTATTTGTTTTCACATAAGGAATTGAATATGAGGTAGAGACGGTGGATGGAGTATATAAAAGATTACGACTTTCCAATCAAGTATCATCCGGGCAAAGTGAATGTTGTAGCAGATGCTTTGAGCAGAAAGTCCGCAGTTATGGCTAGTTTGAGAGGAGTTAGTGTTTTCCAACAGTTTGAAGAACTTGGAGTGGAGGTACAACAATTGAGGAGAGGTGTTTTGTTAGCAAATATGACCGTGTCTGAGCCTACCTTCATCCAGAGAATCAAGGATAGTCAGTTGCAAGACCCAGAATTGGCTAAGATTGTAGATCAAATTGCAGAACGTCCAGATTTCAGGATTTCTGATGGAGTGTTGTATTCTCGTGACCGGTTGTGTGTACCAAATGTGGATGATTTGAAGAATGAAATTATGATTGAAGCCCACCATACTAGATACTCTATACATCCGGGTAGCATAAAGATGTACCATAACTTGAAGAATAGATTTTGGTGGAATAATATGAAGCGAGAGATAGCAGCTTTTGTGTCTCGTTGCTTGACTTGTCAGATGATCAAGGTAGAACATCAGAAACCTCCCGGTTTGTTACAGCCTTTGGAGATTCCAGAGTGGAAATGGGAGCACATCACTATGGATTTTGTCTCCGGTTTGCCTAATACCAAGAGAGGGAACAATGCAATTTGGGTTATAGTAGACCGTCTGACGATGTCTGCGCACTTCCTTCTGATGAAGACTGGGAATATGATGCATATGGCACCACTTGCAAGACTATTCGTTGACGAGATTGTTAGTAAACATGGTCAGCCCGTCTCCATCACCTCCGACAGAGATAGTAGATTTGTTTCGAGATTTTGGAAATCTCTTCTTGAATCCATGGGTTCCAAACTTCAGTTCAGCACAGCGTATCATCCTCAGACAGATGGTCAATCAGAGCGGACGATATAGCCTCTTGAAGATATGCTGCATGCTTGTGTATTGGATTTCAAGGTTCAGTGGGATGAGAACCTACCTCTTTGTGAGTTTGCGTACAACAATAGCTACCATTCTAGCATTGGAATGGCACCTTTTGAGGCACTCTATGGTAGGAGATGTAGAACTCCAGTTTGTTGGGAAGAAGTCGGTGTGCGTAGTTTTCATGGACCGATGATAGTTGGAGAGACAAGCGACAAAGTTAAACAGATTCAGGACAGATTGAAGATTGCATGAAGCAGACAGAAGAGTTATGCTGACACTCGCCGGAGAGAATTACAGTTTGACGTGGGTAACAAAGTATTCTTGAAAGTCTCACCGGTCAAAGGCACTTTAAGATTTGGGAAGAAAGGAAAGTTATCCAGCAGATACATTGGCCCATATGAGGTTTTGACCAAGATTGGAAATGTCGCATACAGGCTTGCGCTACCGCCGGAACTCTCCGGGGTACATAGCGTTTTTCACGTCTCCATGCTCAAGAAGTATGGTCACAGTCCTTCTCACATTATTCCACACGAGCCTTTAGAGATTCGAGAAGATGCGTCGTATGTGGAGAAACCGGTTAGAATCATCGACACAAAAGAGCATGAATTGAGAAATCGGACTATCCATTGGGTCAAAGTACTTTGGGAAAACCACGAGCCAGAAGAAGCCACATGGGAATTGAGAGATCATGTCTAGAAGAAGTATCCACACCTATTACCAGAGGTAAAATTATTTATATTTGGTGGACCAAATATCCTAAAGGGTGGAGGATGTTAGACCCCGACCCAGACCAATTCGATTAGTACTAATTGAGTGAGTGTTTAGTCTTAAGTGAGCCTTAGTACTAGTTAGGTTAGAATGTGATTAGACTTAGTCTGGATTATAGCTTTGGGGATTTTGAGGATGTTTAGTATGAGTCAGGCACGCTCAGGGATGCCCTGAGTACACGTGTAAGAGTGGGTTTCGTTCTAGATATCTTGTTTGATCGTGATTTTTATTTCTCTTGAATGGTTTTATCATTTGTGACAACTTTCGTTTTTTAACCTGCATGCATTTGAGGCCCAGAAACCTAAGTTTTGGCCCAAAAAGGGTAAATCTGTCTTTTCATGCTAAATCTGGGCACACCTTTCGAAGTCGTGAAACTATGTCAAAAGTATACTTTTCCGAAACTAGATTTTTCGACGATCATTTTGTCCTTCTTCGTCGATTCCATCCGAGGTCCACACGACCATGTTTTAAGCGTTTCAAGTTACACTGCTTAGGGGACCCACTTCCAGACACTATTTATACTCTCCTACTCTCTCTCCTCCATTCTTTTCTCTTTTCCTACAACAGTGCTTGCCCTAGAATGAAGAAGAGAAGAAAGCTTCTCCTTGGTTTCTCCCTTGGACATCATCTAGCAAAAGAGCTTCAATCCACGATCCGATTCCGTCAT
The DNA here is from genome assembly GCA_028538565.1 of Umbellularia californica. Taxonomy (NCBI): domain Eukaryota; kingdom Viridiplantae; phylum Streptophyta; class Magnoliopsida; order Laurales; family Lauraceae; genus Umbellularia; species Umbellularia californica. The sequence goes on along the minus strand of JAPQWN010000005.1, from coordinate 30,916,464 downwards.
TTTCTTCCTCTCTTCGCAAGCTACAGCTAGACGCGTTTTTGGAGCAATCCCTTCACTATTCATCATCTTCAACCTCCTTTCTCCTTGCTTAGCTAGCTCAAGGTTGGTGTTTTCCTTCATTCTTTCCATTTGATGTTCTTTAGCTCACCTAGAGCTTGGTTATCATGATTTCAAACCCATTTTCGAAATGGGGGTTTGTAGTGGCCAAAATGGTGATTTTTGTGTGCTTTCTTTTAGTGGTTTTGTGTAGATTTCGTGGAGCACCCCATTCTAGTTGGATTTTGTGGAGTTTTGCTTGGCTTTGGTTGAGGGAAGTAAACTTTATAGGATTTTCATGTACATTGTTTTGTGGTTTTATTTCTTCCATTAAGACATGATTTTTATGCTTAACCTATTCATACATGTTATGTTATGTTTTCTTACATTATTAGGTTGAGTTCCTCTACTTGTGTTATTATTGATGACTCATCCAAGTTCTTAGAATCATGTTGGTTTTGGAAGTTTCATGAAATTGTTTATGGGAATGTCTTGATGTTTCTCTTTGGAATAAATGGACTAATTTGTGGATGGAATGCTCTAAAATGTGTGAAATGAATCCCTTGGAAAGCATGGAGGCTTGGGGAGTGCAAGTGGTAAAAATGTGGAAGTGAAGAAAGGAGAGAAAGTTATGAAAAATCTGAATAGAATGCACTGCCCGTGCCTGTCGGTCATCTGTCGGTCGGCTTTCGGTCGACCGACACCAGTCGAGAACCTGGCGGTTCAAATTCCAGAGAGCAACATTTTTGTCAGGTCATCCGTCGGTTCGCCGTCGGTCGACCGACAGCCATCCGAGGATCTGTCGGTTCAAATTCCAAAGAGCAGCATTTCTGGGCTGGATCCTGTCGGTCATCCATCGGTCGACCGACAGTTTTACGTCGGTTGACCGACAGGTGACCGAGGGTTGACCGACAGTTACTAAAAGAACTATTTTTGAAGGATTTTCGCGAGGATAAAAACTAGACTATGCCTTAGACCTTCATTTGACATTGTGCACTTGATATTCCTAAATGTACCTTACCTTCGGGGACACCAAGTTATATAGAGTTTCGACGTTTGGGTTTTCAAGTCCACAAGGGTTAAGGATTTGGTCTTAGCCTATGCTTGATAGATTTATGTTTGGACTCTTGTTTTGATGCTTCATGCATCCTCATGTTCTTGTTTGATTTTTCAAGTATAAGCTTGTATTTAAGACGTGTTTCAAGAATCGTGTTTCAAGAATAAAAAAGGGAATCATTTCTTAAGTTTGCTAAGCATTAATATTATGCTATTTTGCTAGTCTCGTCGTGTTGTGTTTTATAAATGATCTCCCTCTTGTTTTGTCGAGTTCTCGAACGTGTATTCCCGTGTTTTGTGCATTCATGATATAAGTGAATACCACTGAGCTTGGACTGCCCTTTTAGCTTGATCCACTACCCGGGGGTCCTTAAACATGTGGACTGTCTGCAGACTAGTCGTGTATTATATTACACATCGTGCGTGTTCGTGATCCGGTTCCGCGGCCGGATACCCCGTCTACCTTGTGTGGCGTGGGATCGTGTTTTCGTGTTGTGCTTGTCGTGCATGCTTGCTCTTGTCATCATGTATGACAGAGAAAGGATGAGCTCAATGTGGATTTATCTTTTCATGATATTATAGGTATTCATGCTAGTTTCGTAAACTTGAAACATGTATTTAAATCTTGACCTGATTTAGCACTATTTCTTATATTCATGCCTAAATTGTTTATTTGCCAAACCGTCGTGTTTGATGCTTGTTATTTTGGTGTCTAGGTGCAGGAGAGTTCACGCGTGACGAGGAGTACTCGGAGGAGGCTGTTGAGCCATCCCCAGCACACGAGTGGCAGCCCAACGACGTCATCTAGACGCCGGTCGGGATCATGATGTCTTGTTCACTTAGTTGGGAAACTCTTTTGGGATCTATTATTGTATTGGCCTTTGTTGGCCTCTCTTGGTTTTGTAACTTGCACTAATATACTTTTGTTAAACATTGAAATGTTAATCATGATAGGAATGCTTTGATGACATTCTCTTTTGATACCTTGTCTCGATATTATATAATTCTCTTGTATCTCATTGTTTAAGATTTGAGTGACATGTTTTGCTACACGCTTCCGCATATCCATTCGTGTGAGCTCGACCCATGTCTTGGGATCCTCACCGCGGAAACCTGTGGGAAAATAAAACAGCGGCGGTGTGTTTTATGTCTTGGTTAATCATGCCGCCGTAGCGTCGCAGGCCCGGATCTTGGTCTGGGGTCGTGACACATAGAAGCCGAATTTCATTTTGTGGCATGGGAGCCAAATTTTGTTTGTGGCACGAGAGCCAAAGTTTTTTGGATGGCGTGAAAGCCAAAGTTTTTGGATGACGTGAAAGCCGATTTTTGGAATGGCATAGGAGCCGAATTTTAAGATGGCATGAAAGCCGAAGTTTTTTTTTTGTTTTGTTTTGGCATGGGAGCCAGATTTTTGAAAACCAAGTTTTGTTTTGTTGGCATGAAAGCCGATTTTGGCGTTTATAGCCGAATTTTTTTTGTTTTGGCATTTATAACCTAATTTGGTGTTTATAGCCGGATTTTGGCGTTTATAGCCGCTTTTTGGCATTTGTAGCCGGATTTTGGCGTTTATAGCCGGATTTGGCGTTTATAGCCGAGTTTTGGCGTTTATAGCCGAGTTTTTGTTTTGTTTGGGTTTTGTTTTGTTTTGGCATGGAAGCCAGATTTTTGGAAACCAAGTTTTTGTTTTGTTGGCATGAAAGTCGATTTTGGCGTTTATAGCCGATTTTTGGCGTTTATAGCCGGATTTTTTTTTGTTTTGGCATTTATAGCCGAATTTGGCGTTTATAGCCGGATTTTGGCATTTATAGCCGATTTTTGGCGTTTATAGCCGGATTTTGGCATTTATAGCTGAATTTTGGAGTTTTATAGCCGGATTTGGTTTCCAAAATGCAGGTATCGACTAAATGTCGCCTCCCCGCTGAATGGTCTTGCAAGTATTAATGGAATGTCAATTCCATGCTCATTCGGTTTGCGAGTATTGATGGAATGTCACTTCCTCGCGGGCTGGGTTTTGCGAGTATCGATGGAATGTCGCTTCCTCGCGGATTGGGGTGCAAATATCGACTAAGAGTCGCTTCCCTGCTTTTCCCAAAACTTTTGGTTTTGCGAGTACTGACTTGATGTCGTTTCCCCGCGATTTTTGAAATTTGAGGTTTTCTCGAACCATTTGAAATTTGGGTTGTGGATATCAATTGGAATATTGCGTCTCCACGATTTTGAAATTCAAGGGTATCGAATGGGGTTCGCTTCCTTGCGATTCTTGGGTTTTGGAAGTATCGAATGGGGTTCTCATCCTTCTGTTTTTTGGGTTTTGGAAGTATCGAATGGGGTTCGCATCCTTCCGGTTTTTTGGGTTTTTGTGAGTATCGACTGAATGCCGCTTCCCCGCGGTTTCTAACAAACCATTTTTTTTGTTTAAAGACACGAGGATCATAAATTTTGACTTAAAACCATTTTGGTTGTAAAAGCCGAGGCGAACTAGGGTGAAAGTTCTTGAGTCCTGGTTTTTGTTTCAAACTATGAATTTTTGGGTTCAAAGGTCGAAAATTTTGGTCAAGTCTGGGAAGAGGCTCCTAAACTTGGATTTTTTGGATTTTGATTTTTTTTTTGAACAATGAAACGATGAAAGTAAGCATTGTTTTGAGAGAGTTTTTTTTTTTTTTTTTTTGGATACTTCAACATAAAGATGAAAATTTCAAAAGGGGTGGGTTTGACGAGTAAGTACCTTGGAAATAGGCTTTGGCCATGTAGATATCGTTCTAACCCATTTAAGGAAGTCTTTAAGGGTAGTACCGCTTCAAGAACTTGTCGTTGATGGGCAGCATACATCTGTCCCCTTCCATGTTTAGAAGAGCGTATGCACCATTGGTGAAGACTTTGTCGATGACGAAGGGTCCCTCCCATTCTGGTTCCAATTTGCCTTTGGATTTGTGGGCAAAGACTATGGGTCTTTTCACTGCAAGAACCAAGTCACCCTTTTTGTAGGCGAATTGCCTGACCTTCTTGTCGAAAGATCCTGCATGCGTGCTTAGTACAACTCAATGCTTTGTAGAGCTTCAAGTCGCCTTTCATCGAGATTATCCAGCTCTTGGAGTCTCAATTTGACATTGCTTTCTTGCGTCATGTCATTTTGCAAAGATACCCTTAAGGAAGGAATTTGTACTTCCAAAGGGACAACAGCTTCGCATCCATAGACCAAGGAGAATGGTGTACTATGAGTTGGTCCTCGAACGGTGGTTCGATAGGCCCACAAAGCTTCTAGTAGTTTGTCGCCCCAGTCTCTTTTGTGACTAGAGACCATTTTCTTGAGAATTTTGCAGAGTGTCTTGTTGAAGGCTTCTGCTAGTCCGTTCATTGCTGGATTATATGGAGTTGAAGGGCAACTTTGGATTTTGTATTTGTCGCAGAACCTGTAGAATCTGTGATCCCGGAATTGTGGTCTGTTGTCATGGACGAATCTTTTAGGTATGCTGAAGGGACAAATAATATTGGTGCGCAAGAATTGAAGGACTGATGAGGTCTTAATATCGCTGAGCGCAAATGCTTCTGACCACTTGGAGAAATAATCCGTAGCGGCGAAGATAAAGCGATGATCTTTGCTTGATGGGGGAGAGATAGGACCTATGATGTCCATACCCCAGGCTTCGAAAGGCCACGAGATTGTTGTTGGATGTAGCCATTTTGGAGGCATTAGATATAATCTCCGTGAATCTGGCATTTTTGGCAGTGCTTGGCAAATTGTATTGCATCACCTACCATGGTAGGCCAATAGTAACCTAGCCTTTTTATCTGTTTATAGAGCTTAGGACCAGCCTGATGGTCTCCACAAAGACCAGCATGTACTTCTTTGAGAGTTTCCTCAGTCTCTTGTTGTGACAAGCAGCGTAGGAGTACTCCGTTGAAGGATTTTCTGTAAAGTGCTTTTGAAGGTATATTCAAATGAAAGTTCGGGGCTCGTCTTTGGATGCTTACCTGATCTTTTGGATCTTCAGGTAGGATTCCGAACATGATGTAATCAATGAACGGATCTCTCCAGTCGCCAATCGGAGGTTTGAGGATGGACATCCGACTTCCAACCACTTGGTGGCATTCAGCACCTGCTTGGTGTGTGTTGAGAGGAGGGAGAATCCTTCTTTGACACACGGTGACTTGCATGTTTTCCCATTCTTGGATTGCCATGGATGCGGCGAGTCCAGCCAGGGCATAAGCACGGATGTTTTCACCTCTGAGGATGTGGGTGATGTGACAGATGTTGAATTTTTGTCGAAGCGACTGCGCCTTGTTGTAGTAAGGTAGCAAATCAGGCTTCCTGACTTCATATTTCTGATTCATCTGGTTGACGATCAGTTGAGAGTCCCCAAAAGCTTCCAACATGGTGATGCCGGATTCAAGGGCGAGTTCCAATCCTACAATCAGGGCTTGCTACTCTGCTGCATTGTTTGAACATGGTTCCAGTAGCGAGAAGGCGTATGGAATTATGTATTTGTCGGGGTTGACAAAGAGGATGCCGATTCCCGATATTTGCTTTCCTTTTTCATTTGTCCTGGTTGCACCGTCAAAGTACATGTCCCAGGAAGCGTTTGATAAGGAAGTTTCCACGCTGTAGACAAATTCGTCTGGGAGATCATCCCTGAGTGGAGAATCTTTAGGCAATGGATGCTCTACGAGAAAGTCTGCCAGAGGTTGGCCTTTGATTGTTTTTTGTGGTACATACTTAATATCAAACTATGATAGAAGAATGGACCATTTTGCCAGTCGGGCATTGAGAGAACCTGCTTTTGTGACGATGACCTTTAAGAGGTTGATCCTCGAAATCAGGTAGACTGTGTTCGACAGCAGATAGTGATGTAGCTTTTGTACGGAAAACATCACTGCAAGGAATTCTTTTTCGACTGGGGAGTAGCGATGCTCTGCACCTACCAACATGCGGCTAAGGTAATATAGAGCAGCTTCTTTTCCATCGTCGTTTTCTTGTGCGAGCAGAGCACCCAAAGAATGGTCGAGAGCTCTTGTGTACAAGATAAATGGTTTTCTAGTTGTGGGGGCAGCCAGCACTGGAGGTTTGGTGAGGTATGCTTTGATGTCTTGAAATGCATTTTCACATTCAGCATCCCAGACAAAGTCTACGCCTTTCTTCATCAGGCGAGAGAATGGACGACACTTCCCTGATAGATTGGAGATGAATCGTCGAATGTAGGCCAACCTTCCATGACGCCCTTTTAATTCTTTTAGGGTTCTGGGAGATGGCATTTCCAGGATAGCCTTGACTTTGGTAGGGTCAAGTTTTATTCCAGGTTTCCGTACTATGAATCCGAGAAACTTACCCGATGAGACACCGAAGAAGCACTTTAGTGGATTCATCCGCAATTTGTGTTTGCGAAGTCGGAGGAAGATTTCTCGAAGATCGTCGAGATGGTCTTCTTTTCTTCTGCTTTTGATGGCGAGGTCGTCAACATAGCATTCGACCGTCTTGTGCTGCATATCTTGGAATATTTTCATCACAGCCCTATGATATGTTGCACCTGTATTTTTCAGACCAAATGGCATGACAGTGTAGCAATACACGCCAAATGGTGTGCGAAATGACGTATGCCTTTCATCTTCAGGATGCATCTTTATCTGATTGTAGCCAGAGAATCCATCCATGAATGTCATTTGCTCGAACCCATAGGTGTTGTCAATCATCACCTCTGGTATGGGAAGCGGGAATTCATCTTTAGGACATGCATTATTTAGGTCTCTGTAGTCCATACAGACCCTTATCTGCCCATTTTTCTTTGTCACAGGGACGGTGTTGGCTAACCATTCAGGATGCTGCTCCTCGCGGATGAAGCCAACGTTTTTGAGTTTCTGAACTTCTTGTTCTATTTTGTCCATCACGTCGGGACGGAATCTTCTTTGGCCTTGTTTGACAGGCTTGATTTCTTTTTGCAAGTTGAGCTTGTGGACTGCTACTTTGGGATCCAAGCCAGGCATTTCGGCATAAGACCATGCAAAGCAATCAACGGACTCGCGAAGAAAAGAGATATACTCGGGTAACTCATCATCCTTTATATTCTTGCTTATGAATACAGGACGTGGGTTATCAGGTGTTCCCAAATTTATCTTTTGAACAGGGTCTTCTGTCGGAAGGTTTAAAGGTGGTTCCTTTACAGTATTTCAGAGGCTTCCAACTCAACAAGACCTTCTTGAGTGCCAAAGAAACTTTCAAACTGAGGCTCTGTTTCTGTCCATGGATCTTCTTGATCAGTGTCCTTCTCAAGGCTCGCAATGAGATGGTCCTAATCATTTGCTGGAATTGGGTTGAAGTAGGGTACTTCTTTTGGAGACGATGATTCTTCTGGGTCAGAGAACCGCTCGTCTGTGTCATCGGGCAATTCCTCTTTATCATCAGAGAAATTATAGCAATTGGAGGAGCTTTCTGGATTTTTGACGAATAACTCCTCAAAGAGATATCCAGGGATATCGATGTCTTCATGAGATGTTGAGGCTTGGTCGGTAAAGCGACTTTGTAGCCATGGTGTCAACTATCTCATAGGAGCGGTAGGATCATACCCCAACCCATATGAAGACTTGCCTTTATGAAAGTGGATTTTCCAATCTTCTGGTTGACTTTTGGTCAGGGTCGGTTCCAATGGTGCGAGAATACCACGGCCACCTCCCAAACCAGTCGGATTTTGAGCGTCGTAGCCCATTTTCTTAATGATAGCTTGTGCTATCGGACAATACAGGGATAGCTGAAGCATACCTTCGTTTTGGAAAGGTTCAAGCAGAGAGTTCAGTGGAGATGCTCCTGATCTGTGGAAGTAAATCGCTTTTTCTTCTGGCGAAGTTGCCGGAATAACAAAGGAAGCAGACGTAGGATCTTCTATGTCAGCAGGTGTCTCCAATGGAGTGAGAGCGGGCTGATCTTGCTGAGTATCAGCTTGGCTTGATGCTGTGTCATCTTCTGGCTCTGACTCCGAGTCTGTGTCATGCATAATAGACACAAAGGAGACAGTGAACTTGCCCCCAGCCTTTTGTTTTGTCTTTTTTAGTTTGGTAGTGATTACCAAAGGCTTTGGAGATTTGAAGGAGACGACGAAGGGAGCTTGACCGCTTACTTCGAGTTTGGTGGAGGGTTTGTTTACCTCCGATGATTGCTGAGGAGCCTTGCCTTTATCTTTCTGGAGATTGTCGGCAAAGTGAATTGTTTTTTCCTCCTGTTCTTCTTTTCCATCTTTATAGATTTGAGCATCTGCAAAATGGACATCTCTGCCTTTGAAGGGCTTTTTGTCTGCAAACACTCGATGTATCAAGCCATCGTTGCCAACGAACTTGATGCACTAATGTAGAGTTGAAAGGACGACACCATTCTCATGTATCCAGAGGCGTCCAAGGAGTATATTGTAACATGAAGGGGTCCTTATTGCATACACAATGACTTCAGAAATAAGATCACCGATTTGCAATTTGAACCTGATTTTGCCGATAGGCCTTTGAGCGTTGTCGTCATATCCGAAGATAGATATAGACGTGTGACTCAGCTTGCTAGGTGGGATGCCCAGCTCTTCGAGTGCCGAAGTAGAAATAAGGTTGAGTGCAGAACCTGGATCGATCTGAACTCTGTGTACTGGCATTTCTTTGACGTACCCCGTAAAGTACAAGGGTCGGTTGTGCTTTGTCTCGCCTAGCAGGAGGTCATCCTTGTCGAAGGCAATTGTTGCACTTGCTGCTTTTTGTACCGAGAGGCATTCATTGCTTGATCCCTCAGTTCTCTTCTTTTCTCCCTTTGGGGGAGTATTTGATTTTTTGACCCTGTAGTCCATTTCAATTTGTAGGACTTGTGGGGCGTGTTTGTCGACATCCGCATTCAGCCTTTGTAATTCTGAAATGAGACTATCACGAGTTTGTGGAGACATTCGTAATAAGTCAAGGATGTGCAGACGTGCAGGTATGTGTTTGAAGTGCTCAATCAAGTCGTACTTGAAAGCCTCCTTCGAGCCTGCATTTTCATTATTATTGCCACTTGGGGCGCTTACAACTTGATTTCCTGAAGGATTTACCTAAGAAGAAGAAGGTTGGTTGTAATTTTTGTGGTAATCCCGGACAGAACGGGTACCTCTACCAACTTCAAGAGCTTCTAGAGACTGGTCTTCTTTTAGAAGATCACTCTCAGGATCAAGAGGTTGATCCTTTGCTGAAGACGTCTCTGTAACAACATTGGTGTCTTCAGTAATTGTGTTGCACGGAGCAATTTCCGGGAACAAGTCCTGAACAGCATCCGACAACCTTTCTGTATTAGTCCAGACATCGTCTATGAGATCGGGCATCTGGGACCAATCGACTGGGCTTTCAATGAAGAAGATTTCGTTGGCAGGAGTTTCTTCAAGATGATCAATCGGGAGAGGCTTGAGTTCCGATTTCACAGCTTCAGGAGACAAGGGTTGAGAGGATGATATCTCAGTGGAAGTCACCTGAGAAGATGTAGCTCCAGATGATACATTACCGGTTAGGGTGTACGTGTCTTCGGAAGCTTCAGAGGCACTATCGTCCTGAGCTATCGCATTGCAGGTCATCCGGACAGGAGATGCCCCCAGTGCAGACTGCTGGGAATCAGACTCATCCTCAGATGTAAGAGGATCATCGATCCAACTGTTTTCTCCATTTTCAGGAGTTAAGGGAGAAAGTTCCCATTGATTTTCAAGGAATTCCAGTTCTGGATCATGACGAAGATCATTGATGCGATCCTGTTCCTGCTCTATAGCAAGATGTTGCAAGATTCTTGCATATTCCTCAAGATCAGGCATAGGAGCCAAATCTTTTTCGTCATCTGCTCCTTGTGGTTCGCCCATGTTGGGTTCCACCGGAGCATTGTTTGGTGCTGGATCGACATCATTTTCTTGAACAGGGTCCTGGTCTTCTTCGTCATTGGACTAGGATCCTTGTGGCTGCAATGGGTTATACCAGATTACTGGCATAAGATGAGACTCGGGAATCCATTCCTCGTCGGAGAGGTATTCTCCTGTTTCAAGGGATTCTTCCCACTCATCGATATCACTGGCAGTGTCACTGGACTCGTATCCATCCATGGAGAATCCAACCACCGAATTGCAAGAGTATGATGCCCCCTGCGCAGTTTCATTTTTGTATTGAGGTGGCATGAAATCATCAAGGGTGAATTTTCTTACCACCTTTGAAGTTTTGGGAAGAGATTCTTCCGTTGCCCCTAGTGAAGTAGTGGAAGAGGTTTCTGCCTTTTCAAGGACTTCTTATTGTGGTTGAGACTTTTGCTGCTGTTTGAGCTTGCGGAGCTATCTCTTGGCTTGCCTTCGCTGCTGAGTGGTCGGCTTTGTTTTGACAATCTCCCAATTTTCATCTTCTAGGAGATCGGGATGCACCCATATAGGTTGTCCATCTGGTGTTGGATAGGGAACCAACTCTTCGGACGCTTGAGCCATTTTAATCACCTTGAATGAAGTAGTGGTCTTCTTCTTCGGTGATTTTGAAACTTGCCGACATGACACCATGTTGACAGAGTCGGGGCCATAGTTTTTGTCGAAAGTTATGACCCCGTTTTTCCACATCTCATTGATCTTCTCTCTCACAACGAAGCATTGATTGAGAGGATGTGAGATCATCTGATGGTATGGACAGTCTCGGGGATCATTGGTTTTGCCAACATCTCCTGGTCTTTTGGGCTCTGGCAAAGTGAGTTTGCCATTTGCTAGGAGAGCCTCAAAGATTTCTTCAACATCTTCATCGAACGGATATTTATTTTCTACACGTTCTTTGAAGGCATCAGAGAGTTCAGGTCTTTTACCTGCAGTTTTGTTTTCAGGTTTCTTTGGCTGCTGAGGAGCTGATTTAGTCTGCACATTGAGGACCTCCTTTTTCTTTGGTTTTGAGGTTGTTACAGCAGTCGGCTCTTTCTTTGATGATTTCTGACTGTTGAGGTCTTTGATCACCATTTCAGCTTTCATGGAAGCTTCGAGAAGTTCTCCCAGGTTCTTTGATTTGTTGCCGATGATCATGGAGAGAATTTTTGCTCTCATATTGTTACGGCAGATGTCGACTAGCGACGCTTGTGGCAGTACATCTGAGCATTTGTACGCCATTGCCTTCCACTTGTGAATGAAGTCGTATGTTGACTCATTCTCTCCCTGTTTTAGGCTACAGAGTTGAGCCATAGTAACAGGATGATCCTCACCTTGGAAGTGGGTCAGGAAGCATGTCTCTAGCATAGCCCAGTTCTGGATGGAGTTCTCCGGCAGAGTGGAGTACCAATCAAAGGCTGTACCTTTTAGGGTACTTGCAAAGAGGCAAATCTTGAGGGCATCTTGATCCGCAATGGCTCCCGTCAGGATCTTGAAGTGGATGACATGCTGTCTGGCCGAACCTTTCCCCGCATATGTCTGGAGAAGAGGTTGTTTGAATTTTGCAGGGAACGGAACCGAGTCCATTCATAAAGGGTAGGGTGGCTTGATCCCATGTTCCTTCAATGTATCCTCTTCGTTTTCTTTCGCAAGGATATCGTCCACGTCCGTTCTGGTAAGGGCGCGAGACTCATTGTTTTCTGCATTGCCCTCGTCATCTTCATGATTTGAAGGGGTTTCATTGTTAGGTGGTGGACGCTGTAGAATGGGAATAAGGTTTTCCATCAGAGCCTCAATTCTCTGTTGTCCTTGCTCCAACTGGATGCGTTCAATTATGTCATCATGCGGTGGAGGCTGCTCAGAACTTGTAGCCAAGACGTTCATCCCTCGGGATTCGAACGAAGAAATTGTCCCGGTGACTGAGCTGGGGCTCATTCTTCTAGATGAAGAATCTGAAGAGTGATTACTCCGGTGTCCTTGGTTTAGAGGAGTGGAGGATTCTTCTAGATGTGTTCGTGTCCGGGAGACGCTGCAAGTCACCGGACGTCTAACACTGATTTTGGTTGCTGACTTCTGGCGTTTTCTGCTTTTGCCAACCATATGAACAGCAATGAATTGGTCGGGTCTTTCTTTTTCGACCCATTTGTTTGAGACATGGAGAGTAGAACGCTGGGTTCTTTGTTTCTCAAGTCTCTTTTGTCGATACGCCGCACGGCGACGCATACGACGAGCAATTTGTGCTTCAATCAGCTCTGGCTGGGCTCTGGCGATGAAGGATGTAGTCCCTCGTGCGCAGCAGCCGAGTTTGTCTTCTTTGAAGCTTGGCAAGGACAGAATCTGGACGCGGTCCTTTGCCTGTCGCAGTGAAGATTTGAATTTTTCGAGCTCGGCCCCTGTTGAGATGAAGGGTCGACTCACGGGAGTGCAGGCTTCAGCATATTTTTACGGAGGCCTAACGATGTAGGATTTGATTTTGGGCTTGTAGGAGCAAGTCGGCTCATGTTGATTTTGTTTGTTCTTTGGGTAGAGGGTAGGTTTCTCCTCTTTCACATAAGAGAGAGGGTAGAACCGATTCTCCTTGAGAGGGGCCAGGTATGCTGGCTTTGCAGATGTTCGGGACCTCCGTTGCTTTGGTGAAGATCTCGGGGACCAAGTTTTGGGGTAAGCCTGGTTTCTTGTGGGTTAAGGCTTCGTGGGAGCGCCACGGGCTTCAGTCTTTTTGTTGTTCGCCCTTGGTGCCATGTTAGTGACACGTTGCAGGGCGGTTTTCTGCTTTTTGGCAGGTATAGTGTCTTTTGCGGGGAGTGGGAATGGTCCCAGCGACCCGAAGACGATGGTCCGGGGAGTTGAAGTTGACCCGGTGTTTGGAGAGTTGTCGAGGGAGATGACGCTTCGGCAACTGGCAGGGCGCTTATGCTTGTTTTGCTTGTCTTGAAGCATAAGCCGGTACTTGTTCTCATCAAAAGTGATGGTTAATGAAGCTGCCATTGTTAGTTTTGGAAAACTTCTGAAACAAGACCAAATCCATTAGTAATCACAAGAATATGGTGATCATAAATGGAGAACAACTATGGTTTTGCCTTTTCAAATCACTTGAGGGGACATGGCCCAACCCAAGGACGATGAAGAAGGCAAAAAGCCATAGAGGATACAATTGTTCTAAAATGCAAGTATGGTAGGCTCAGAGTGAGCATTCCAGTGACTGCTAGAAGCAATTGTAGACCTTAATTCAAATTACCGTGAAGCAAGGCTCATTCGAGGTAAAATGATATAAGGTTGGAGATACAAATGTGTCGGTCGCGAATACAGTAGACCCGAAAGGGAGTACTAGCACCGCTAGGCACAAATGTTACAAATCGCATCCTTGGGAAGGACACGAGATGGGATTTTTTTTTAAAGGTCAAGTTTGGGTTCATAAAGGAGAGCAACTGGTATTCCAGTCCGAACGAAGGCTCAACATTTCTGCGAGCGCTAAATTCAGAAGGGAAGGAACCAGATTTCTCGGACGTGAATCCAATAATGACGGGAGTTTTTTTTGAAGGGTCGAGATTGAATTCATCAAAGAGAGCAAATGGTGTTCCGTTCCAAACAAAGGCTCAACATTTCTGCGAGCGCTAAATCCAAAAGGGAGGGAACCAAAATTTCTCAACTCTGAACTCAAAAATGACGGAAGTTTTTTTTTTTTTTTGAAGAATTTTTTTTTTTAAGATGCACATAGGTTCCCAATTCGATCTTATGAAACCTTGGTAGATAGATTAGCCCCCAGGTAAGGGTAGGATTACTTAATGAACCCGTTTGAAGGACCCTTGCCTCGAACAATCGAGCTGTCTCCACACTCTGGACAAGGCTTTTCTTAAATCCACTTTGGTCAGAGAACGCAATTGGTGGAACCTCAGTGCTTTTTTTTTTTTTGAACCCTTTTTGAAATATTTCTAATGAACTCATCAAAGAGAGCTAAAGGTGTTCCAATCCGAACAAAGGCTCAACATTTCTGCGAGCGCTAAATCCGAAAAGGAAAAACCAAAGTTTCTCAAATTTGAATTGAAAAGAGAGAAAACTGATTTTTTTTTTGAAATTATAATTTTTTTTGAAATCCCAATTGGACTCATCAAAGAGAAAAGATGGCCCAATCCCCGATATGAACGATAGCCGCGAACATTTCTGTGAGCTATCAAGTTCAAAGAGGAGAGAATCAAAATTTCTCAAAGTTGAATCTTGAGAAAGAGAGATCATTTTTTTTTGAAAGAATTTGAAATGAAGTTTTTTTTTTGAAATCCCAATTGGACTCATCAAAGAGAAAAGATGGCCCAATCCCCGATATGAACGATAGCTGCAAACATTTCTGTGAGCTATCAAGTTCGAAGAGGGAAGGATCAAAGTTTCTCAAAGTTGAGTCTAAGAAAAAGAGATCATTTTTTTTTTGTGAGAAAGAACAATTGAAATCCCATCTCATGTTTTTTTTTTTTTTAGATGCAAGATGAAACATAGGCCACCAACTAGAAAGGAGCCAAGGGATCAAAGCATCACGTTCTCAAGTCAACGTGTTCCACCGGGTGTGCCAACTTGATGGACCCGAAAGAAATCTTCCGTCCTCTCCTTCCGTACCGCGAGGGCTGACCTGGGTCTCGGCGGAGGAGGGAAAATCTCGGGCATCAACATTTTTGTACGGGTATGCCAGATTTACTTTTTACTTGGAATTTGGAATGGTGATAATCCGGAGATTCACCTTCACAAGTGGAAAGGAAATCAATCCTTTTTTCTAGCTTGTCAAATTGCATTAATATTAAGAAAAGAGACAAATTTGTTTTTTTAAAATACCGTAGGAGGCGTTTTTGTTTGTTTGCCGTAAAAGGCGATTTTACAAAACTCATCAAATGTGAAAGACAAGAATTGTGATTTCTTTTTGTCTCTTTAAGAAATACAAACTACAATAGAAAAGTAAGAAAAGGGATCTAACTTCTCAGGAGATTGTGGGGACACGTTGAGATCGACGATCGCAAGTCATGTATGGACTTCGCCATCGTCCTTCAAATGGGAACATGTGATGCTTTGATTCTTTGGCTTGGCTCCTAACCTCAGTTTTTTAAAGGACAAAGACCAAGAGAAGGTCCTATATCCAATGAAAAACCGAGTAAACGGGCTGAAAAGCCACGTTTAGGCCATGTAGGAGAAGAAGGTGACCTTGGGGGGGGGGGGGGGGGGGGGGGGGGGGCCAAGGGACGTTGATCACCTTGTGATGTTCTTTGTAGCAGAGCAGCAGGACTTCGTCTGGATTTCTTTGGGAGAATTGCAGAATTTCAAGTCGATGATGATCCTCTTGGAAATGGATCTCCTTTTATAGGCTTTTGGTAGCCATGGGGTGGTTATGGGCATTGATAGCCATGATGAGAGCATTGATGAGGAGTTACAAGTTGATTTTGTAACTCCTTTTTCATGGCTTGTGATTGGCCGATGAAGGTAGTGGGCTTTTAATTGGAAGATCGGTGATGATTTCATGCTTTTGACGGCGGATCCAAGATGTCGACGAAGATCAGTCGTTTTCAAGCATCAAACATCGGATTTTCAGAAAATCACAGAGGCAGGAACACCCGAAACGCGAAAAGGATCGAGAATCGGGCATTTTGGTGTAAAATCCGGCGACCCGGATTTGCAGGGTCGCTGGCGACCTTAGGGTTTTGGCCCGTTTGGTCGCCGAGCGTCGTTTTCGGCCGTTTTTTCATCTTTTTCGTTCATTCTTTCTTCTGTATTTTTCTTGAAATTTTTCCTCAATTATTGACTTAATTTTCTTGGAGAAAACTTGACGAGAACCCTCGCGAAATCGGAGCACAAAGTTTCCCATTTTTCGAGAAAGCCGAAGACTTTGTAGCCAATTTTTCGTCGAGAGTCGAAACTAGGTCAAACGATGTCAGAATGACCTGAAAATTGAGGTGAAGCCTTTTGAGCAATGGATAGGACCAACCATGGGCTTTTATTTGAGTTTTGAAGCCGTTTGGGGTCCCATCGATGCTTCACTTGATTTTACTGCGGGGAAAATGCCGAGCTTTGATATGTGGTCAAACGATGTCCGATTGACCTGAAATTTGACAGGGAGCCTATTGGAGTCATTTTGAGACGTTCCATCATCTCCGTTTTGGATGTCATTGTCCCGGGTTGCTCCGCTGCTGGTAGGTTTGATTTTCTCTCGGAGAATCGAAACTTGGTCAAACGTTATCGGAATGACCTGAAATTTGACGAGGAGCCTATTGGAGTCATTTTGAGACGTTCCATCAGCTCTGTTTTTGATGTCATGGTCCCGGGTTGCTCCGCCGCCGGTAGGCTTGATTTTCTCTCCAAGCGTCGAAACCTGGTCAAACGTTGTCAGAATGACCTGAAATTTGACGTGCAGCCTTTTGGAAGCATGTTGAAGCCACTCATGTATTTTGTTTGATCAGTGATGGCTTCGATGGTTTTCGCCGCCGGGAGGTTTGATTTTGCTGTTCGAGCATTGATGGAGGGTCAAACGTTGTCGGTTTGACTTGAAATTTGGCATAGAGCCCTTTGGAGACATTCTGGAGTCATCCGTAGGCTTTGATCAAAGTTTTGACGTCTTTGATGATGTCGCCGTCGGGAGCCCTTGTTTAGCTGTCGGAGCAATGAAGTTAGGCCAAACGATGTCGGAATGGCCCGAAACCTCAGGTGTACCCCTCTTTTGGCTGCCTTGAAGGATCTCTCAGTTTCTGTCTGATTCTGATAAGATCTGATGCTTGAAGTAGTTTTGCCTGTTTTGTAGCAGGATGCAGCTTCACGAGGCTTCTTGATGTTGAGGAGACATAGTGACTTTTTTGGTGTCAACAGTGACGGTTGATTTATTGAGCATGAAGGCTTGACACAAGTGGTCTAATGAATGTTTAACAGAGTTGTTACAAATGTTCAAATGTATTCTACCAAACGAGAACAACTTGCCAAATAACACCTATGCGGCCAAGAAGATGATCAATTCTTTACATATGGAGTGCAAGATTATCCATGCATGCAAAAATGATTGCATACTTTATTGGAAAGAGCACAAAAATAGGGTTGATTGTCCCACGTGTGGTGAAAGCAGGTGGAAACCGGAGAACGTATCAAAGCCAAGAAGCAAACCTAAGCCATGGAAGAAGCTAAGATACTTTCCATTAACACCTCGGTTGCAAAGAATGTACAGTGTACCCTGGATTGCGGAGAGCATGACGTGGCATGCAAATGCAAGCTTAGTACGGAATGAATCAATTATGCGTCATCCAATTGATTCCTCGTGTTGGAAAAATGTAAACCGTAAATGGACTAACTTTGCATTAGAGGCACGTAATGTTCATCTGGGACTTGCAACAGATGGATTTAATCCTTTTGGAAACAATAATAACTCATATAGTTGTTGGCATGTTATGATTGTTCCAAACAATCTTCCTCCATCTCTATGCATGCGCAAAGAGTTTACTATGTTAACATTATTGATTCCCGGGAAGAAAGGTCCAGGACATGAGATTGATGTATACTTACAGCCATTGGTGGATGAGTTGAGTGAATTGTGGTCCACCGGAGCCATAATATATGACTCTTACAGTAAAAGTAGGTTCTCAATGAAAGAAATTTTGTTATGGGCTATACAAGACTTCCCGGCGTATGGCCATTTGTCAGGTTGTAGGACAGCAGGAAAGTATGGTCGTCCTGTTATTAGTGAAGGGACTGATTCAGTGCGGCTAAAATATGGAAGGAAGTATGCTTACATGGGGCACAGAAAATTCTTAATAAATATGAAACATCCATTCAGGAGCCAAAAATCACAATTTAACGGAAAAGACGAGCACGGAAAGCATCCCAAGCGTTTATGTGGTTCCGACTCATTTTGGAAAGGTAATGCTCAAGAAGAGGAAAAGAAGTGCGGAGGAGAATGAGAACACTGCATGGAAAAAAAGATCGATATTTTTTGACTTGCTTTATTGGAAGGTGCGCTATAATATATTTTTATCATTTAAATTATACTATATGTTGGACTTCCATACTAACATCAATAAATCATTTTATAGGATTTGCCCATTCGGCATAATCTGGATGTGATGCATGTGGAGAAAAATGTCGCAGAAAATCTATTTGCAACAATTATGAATACGAAGGATAAAACTAAGGATAGTCTTAAAGCTCGCCAAGATCTGATGGATATGTGAATTAGGAAAAAGTTGTGGCCCGTGGAAAAAAATGGCAAGTTGACTTGTCCTAAAGCTCCTTACTCTCTATCCCAACGTGAGAAAGACTTGATCTGTAAAACGTTGTATCATTTGAAGGTTCCTATTGGGTACAGTGACTATTGGAAGCACAAGGTGTGCTTGGAGGATAGAGAGCTTAAAAACCCCAAGTCGTATGATTATCATATTCTGATGCAACAATTACTACCAGTGCTACTAATGCACGCATTTGAGTCACATAAGCCACTACGTGCAGCCATTCAAAATTTATCGATATTCTTTAATGTCTTATGTTCAAAGGTTATCAATCGTGAAGAACTTTAAAAGATAAAAGAACGCATCGTGGAAACCCTATGCGTCTTTGAAAAGTATTTCCCGCCTTCTTTTTTCGTTTCCATGACACACCTTGTTGTGCATTTGGCAGAGGAGGTGCAACTTTGTGGACCTGTTAGATATCGATGGATGTATCCTTTTGAGCGGTAATTATAATATTTTGATTAATTTTAATTCATTATTCTTATTAATCTCAAGTTTGCTTGGGAATCTAATTTAGATGTCTTGTATTAGGAAGATGAAGACATTTAAACGATATGTAGTCAATCAAACATATCCAGAGGGTTCTATTGCAGAATGCTTCCTTATGGAGGAGTCTATGTTGTATGCCATGAATTACATGCCTGACGGTAAAAAAAAAGCCATAAACAAGGACAAGAGATATGGATGGATGAGAGTGGTGAGTGTGCATACCCTGTTGATCAAAACGGGGAAGGATTATAATCTTCAAAATGTGCAATATCAACAGGCGCACAAATGGGTATTGCTTCATTCTATTGAGAATGCTGACTTGGAGAGGTAAGTAGAATCTTGACTACATCCTTTGTACAATTTTATTTCTTTGGTCCTATAGCGCCATCACTATGTATAATTGATTACAGGAGATACACTGTATACCTTCATGTTGACACCAAAAAAGTCACTATGTCTCCTCAACACCAAGAAGCCTCTTCAAAGGGCTCCATGCCAAATTTCAAGTCAAACCGACAATGTTTGACCCTCCATCAACGCTCAAGCAGCAAAATCAAGCCTTCCGGCGGCGGGAACCACAGAAGTCATCACTCATCAAACAAAATACGTGAGTGGCTTCAACATGCCTCCAAAAGGCTGCACGTCGAATTTCAGGTCATTCCGACAACGTTTGACCAAGTTTCGATGCTCTGAGAGAAAATCAAACCTACCGGCGGCAGAGCAACCCGGGACCATGACATCGAAAAAGGAGCTCATGGAACGTCTCAAAATGACTCCAATAGGCTCCTCGTGAAATTTCAGGTTAATCGGACATCGTTTGACCATATATCAAAGCTCGGCATTTTCCCCGTAGCAAAATCAAGTGAAGCATCGATGGGACCCGAAACGGCTTCAAAATCCAAATAAAATCCCATGGTTGGTCCTATCCACTGCTCAAGAAGCTTCACCTCAATTTTCAGGTCATTCCGACATCGTTTGACCTAGTTTCGACTCTTGACGGAAAATCAGCTACAAAGTCTTCGGCTTTCCCGAAAAATGGGAAACTTTGTGCTCCGATTTCGTGCGAGTTCTCGTCAATTGTTCTCCAAGAAAATGAATTCAATAATTGAGGAAAAATGTCAAGAAAAAATGAATGAAAAAGACGCAAAATCAGCCGAAAACGAAGCTTGGCAACCAAAGGGCAAAAAACCTTAAGGTCGCCGGCGACCCAGGCCCAGGGTCGCCCGCGACCCTAGGTGCATGGTCGCCCGGTGACCCTGCAAATTCGGGTCGCCTGATTTTGCACCAAATTGCTCATTTTTTGATCTTTTTTACGTTTCGGGTGTTTCGGGTGTTCCGGCCTCTGTGATTTTCGGAAAATTCAATGTTTGATGCTTGAAAATGACCGATCTTCGTCGACATCTCGGATCCGCCGTCAAAAGAATGAAATCATCACCGATCGCCTCAAGATCGCCAACCGACTGACCAAGAAACTGCACTTTCTGTCCGACCGATCGTGAAATTGACAAGACAGATGTCACCGGCCCACCAACGTCAATCAATGTCTGAAATTGCACTGCAATCCGACATCAAACAATACGTGGATCCACCTGTGGTGATCGCAAGAAGAATCTCAAAAGGCGCAGTGTGGCCCGCGACTCTTCACATGCCTCGGCGACCACTTAATGACATTAATTGACCCGTTTATGACAACTTAATGCGTTCATTAACTCATTATTTTGGACGGCCCAATCAGAATCAAGCATTTGGGAGTTACAAATCCAAGCAATCATGGCATTAAACCCATGAAACTCCCATCATCATGAAGCATAAAGGTGATTAAATGCCCACTACCTTCATCGGCCAATCACAAGCCTTGAAAAAGGAGTTACAAAATCAACTTGTAACTCCTCATCAATTCTTTCATCATGGCCATCAATGCCAATAAAGACCTCATGGCTACCAAAAGCCTATAAAAGGAGGTCCATTCTAAGAAGTAAGTATAATGATGAAAATAGATCCCAAGTGCAAGCTCTGAAAATCCAAAAAATCCAAGAGAGAGACGAAGTTCTGCTACTTTGCTCCCGGAAGCACCACAAGGTGATCAACGTCCCTTGGGGGGCCACCCCAACCCCAACCCCCCCCCCCCCCCCCCCCCCCCAAGGTCACCTCCTTCTCCAACATGGCCTAAATGCGGCTTTTCAGCCCGTTTACTTGGTTTTTCATTGGACATAGGACCTTCTCTTGGTCCTTGTCCTTTAAAAAACTGAGGTTAGGGGCCAAGCCAAAGAATCAAAGCATCACATGTTCTCATTTGAAGGACGATGGCGACGCCCATACATGACTTGCGACCGTCGATCTCAACGTGTCCCCACAATCTCCTGAGAAGTTAGATCCCTTTTCTTACTTTTCTATTGTAGTTTGTATTTCTTAAAGAGACAAAAAGAAATCACAATTCTTGTCTTTCACATTTGATGAGTTTTGTAAAATCGCCTTTCACGGCAAAATCACCTTTTACGGCAAACAAACAAAAACGCCTCCTACGGCATTCTAAAAAAACAAACTTGTCTCTTTTCTTAATATTAATGCAATTTGAAAAGTTAGAAAAAAGGATTGATTTCCTTTCCACTTGTGAAGGTGAATCCCCGGATCATCACCATTCCAAATTCTAAGTAGAAAGTAAATCTGGCATACCCGTACAAAAAATGTTGATGCCCGAGATTTTCCCTCCTCCGCCGAGACCCAGGTCAGCCCCCGGGGTGCGGAGGGAGAGGACGGAAGATTCCTTTTCGGGCCCATCAAGTTGGCACACCCGGTGGGACGCGTTGGCTTGAGAACGTGATGCTTTGATCACTTGGCTCCTTTCTAGTTGGTGGCCTATGTTGTATTTTGCATCTAAAAAAAATATGAGATGGGATTTCAATTGTTCTTTCTCACAAAAAAAAAAAATCTGATTTCTTTTCTTAGATTCAACTTTGAGAAATTCTAATCCTCTCCTCTTCGAACTTGATAGCTCATAGAAATGTTCGCAGTTATCGTTCATATCGGGGATTGGGCCATCTTTTCTCTTTGATGAATCCAATTGGGATTTCAAAAAAAAAAAAAAAAAACTTCATTTCAAATTCTTTCAGAAAAAAAAATGATCTCTTTTTCTCAAGATTCAACTTTGAGAAATTTTGATCCTCTCCTCTTTTAACTTGATAGCTCACAGAAATGTTCGCAGCTATCGTTCATATCAGGGATTGGGCCATCTTTTCTCTTTGATGAGTTCAATTGGCATTTCAAAAAAAAAAATGATAATTTCAAAAAAAAATTTAGTTTTCTCTCTTTTGAATTCAAATTTGAGAAACCTTGGTTCCTTCCCTTTCGGATTTAGCGCTCGCAGAAATGTTGAGCCTTTGTTCGGATTGGAACACCATTCGCTCTCTTTGATGAGTTCATTAAAAAATCTTTCAAAAAAAAAAAACACTAAGGTTCCACCAGTTGCGTTCTTTGACCAAAGTAGATTTAAGAAAAGCCTTGTCCAGAGTGTGGAGACAGCTAGACTGTTCGAGGCAAGGGTCCTTCAAACAGGTTCATTAAGTAATCCTACCCTTACCTGGGGGTTGATCTATCTACTAAGGTTTCATAAGATCGAATTGGAAATCTATGTGCACCTTTCAAAAAAAAAATCCTCCAAAAAAAATCTTTTAAAAAAAAAAAAACTTCTGTCACTTTTGAATTCAGAGTTGAGAAATCTTGGTTCTTTCCCTTTCGGATTTAGCGCTCGCAGAAATGTTGAGCCTTGTTCGGAATGGAACACCATTTGCTCTCTTCGATGAATTCAATCTTGACCTTTCAAAAAAAAAAAACTCCCGTCATTTTTGAGTTCAGAGTTGAGAAATTTTGGTTCCCTCCCTTTTGGATTTAGCGCTCGCAGAAATGTTGAGCCTTTGTTCGAAACGGAACACCATTCGCTCTCTTCGATGAGTTCAATCTTGACCCTTCAAAAAAAAAAAAAAACTTCCGTCATTATTGGATTCACATCCGAGAAATCTGGTTCCTTCCCTTTTGAATTTAGCGCTCGTAGAAATGTTGAGCCTTCGCTTGGATTGGAACACCATTTGCTCTCCTTTATGAATCCAAATTTGACCTTTCAAAAAAATCACATCTCGTGTCCTTTCCAAGGATGCGATTTGCAACATTTGTGCCTAGCGGTGCTAATACGCCCTTTCGGGTCTACTGTATTCGCGACTGACACATTTGTATCTCCAACCTTATATCATTTTACCTCGAGTGAGCCTTGCTTCTCGGTAATTTGAATTAAGGTCTACAATTGCTTCTAGCAGTCACTGGAACGCTCACTCTGAGCCTACCATACTCGCATTTTAGAACAATTGTATCCTCTATGGCTTTTTGCCTTCTTCATCATCCTTGGGCTGGGCCATGTCCCCTCAAGTGATTTGAAAAGCCAAAAAACATAGTGGTTCTCCATTTATGATCACCATATTCTTGTGATTACTAATGGATTTGGTCTTGTTTCAGAAGTTTTCCAGAACTAACAATGGCAGCTTCATTGACCATCACTTTCGATGAGAACAAGTACCTGCTTATGCTTCAAGATAAGCAAAACAAGCATAAGCGCCCTACCAGTTGCCGAAGCGTCATCTCCCTCGGCAACTCTCCAAACACCGGGTCAACTTCAACTCCCCGGACCATCGTCTTCGGATCGCTAGGACAATTCCCACTTCCCGCAGAAGACACTGTTCATGCCAAGAAGCAGAAAACTGCCCTGGAACGTGTCACTAAAATGGCACCAAGGGCGAACACCAAGAAGCCTGAAGCCCGTGGCATTCCCACGAAGCCTCAACCTACAAGAAACCAGGTTTACACCAAAACTTGGTCCCCGAGATCTCCGCCAAAGCAACGGAGGTCCCGAACATCTGCAAAGCTAGCATACCTGGCCCCTCTCAAGGAGAATCAGTTCTACCCTCTCTCTTACATGAAAGAGGAGAAACCTACCCTCCACCCAAAAAACAAACAAAATCATCACGAGCTGGCTTGCTCCTACAAACCCAAAATCAAATCCTTCATCGCCAGAGCCCAGCCAGAGCTGACTGAAGCTCAAATTGCTCGTCGTATGCGTCGCCGCGCGGCATATCGACAAAAGGGACTTGAGAAACAAAGAACCCAGCATTCTACTCTCCAGGTCTCAAACAAACTGGTCGAAAAAGAAAGACCCGACCAATTCGTTGCTGTTCATATGGTTGGCAAAACCAGAAAACACCGGAAGTCAGCAACCAAAATCAGTGTTAGATGTCCAGTGACTCGCAGCGTCTCCCGGACAAGAACACATCTGAAAGAATCTTCCACTCCTCCAAACCAAGAACACCGGAGTAACCACTTATCAAATTCTTCATCCAGAAGAATGAGCCCCAGCTCAGTCACTAGGATGATTTCTTCGTTCGAATCCCGAAGGATGAACGTCTTGGCTACAAGTTCTGAGCCGCCTCCACAACATGATAATGTAACCGGACGCATCCAGCAGTTGGAGCAAGGACAACAGAGAATTGAGGCTCTGATGGAAAACCTTATTCTCACGCTACAGCGTCCACCACCGAACAACCAAACTCCTCTGAATCATGAAGATGACGGGGACAATGCTGAAAACAATGAGTCTCGGGCCCTTACCAGAAAGGACGTGGACGATATCCTCGCGAAAGCAAAAGAAGAGGATACATTGAAGGAACATGGGATCAAGCCACCCTACCCTTTATGGATGGACTCAGTTCTGTTCCCTGCAAAATTCAAACAACCTACTCTCTAGACATATACGGGGAAAGGTTCGGCCAGACAACATGTCATCCATTTCAAGATCCTGACGGGAGCTATTGCGGATCAAGATACCCTCAAGATTCGCCTCTTCGCAAGTACCCTAAAAGGTACAGCCTTTGATTGGTACTCCACTATGCCGGAGAACTCCATTCACAACTGGGCTATGCTAGAGACACGCTTCCTGACCCACTTCCAAGGTGAGGATCATCCTGTTACTATCGCTCAACTTTGCAGCTTCAAACAGGGAGAGAATGAGTCAACATATGACTTCATTCACAAATGGAAGGCAATGGCGTACTAATTGTCGCGACTCCGGACCGGGTTCGGGGACCAAATCCGGGATCGGGACTAATTGAGATGTGAATACGATCATATGGAGTGATGACAATAATTAAAATATGTTTATGATCAAGCGTACACGGGTTAATAAAAGAACACACATTCCCGTGCACGTGATTTCCCACAGGTGTCCGCGGTGAGGATTTTCCAACACACATAAATATTTAGTAAGATTGCGGAAGCGTATGGCAAATCAAACATGTAAATCATTTCCATAAAACATAAGACTTGTTGCATTTATATAACAAGTATCAGAATGAGCAATGCTCTAAAGCATAACCCAAAATACTGTTAACGTTGGAACATATAACTTTTAATTACAATTCCCAAAAAGAATAAAGGCCAATAAAGGCCAATATAGACAAAACAATAACCACCAGAAACTATCCGACAACCCCCCCCCAAAATGTTCCGCATCTCGGTAGCCCGATGTTTACATAACATCGTCGGCACGCCACTCAACTAGCGGTTGCGGTTCTCCGACCGCCTCCTCTTGCTTCTCCTCGGGATAACCGACAACGGGACCTGAGTACCAAAGCAAGGGTCAGACACGACGGTCTGGCAGGTAGATGAAAAGATATAAACATTTAATAATAAAAACATTTACCTTGGAAAACAAGTAAACCTGTTTAAACAATGACTTTCAAAAGTAAATGAATCATTTCTTTGAAAACACATATGCAGTAGTAAAACATGTAAGGTAACCAAGGAAATCGGGAAACAATCATGATGGCATCCACAAGAAGCTAAATCCTCTATCACCGAAGTGACGTGAGTATCGGGTGTTGACCTCAGTCACCGAAGTGAGGAGGTGCAACCAAGTTACATATATATATACAATAATACAAGACGGGACCGTGGTGGCAAACCGGGTATCGGGAATCACGGTAGCGAACCGGATATTGGGAACCACGGGAGCGAGCCGGGTATCGGGACGGGACCACAGTTAATAGACCGGGTATCGGGATCCAAGCTGCAGCTGGCGGGACGGGAAGGGATCTCCAAGTCGGTAGATCAGACCGACAAGGTTATCCAAGCTTAGTGGTGTCGACTCATAGGTCAAATCACATAAATCGAGACAGGTATAAAACAAATCCAGTGCAAAGCTATAAGCGGGCAAGACGGGGTGCTCAAGGCACAATCATCATTTCAGTATCGGGTCATGCGCATCGGGGCTAGCACAAGGCTACAAATACGGTTTCGTGCTTTCGGGTTGATAAATAGTAACTCGTAAATTCCAGAAATAAAAGACTGAAATAAACTTTCGAAATATCGGGATGAGTATCGAGGTTCGAAGTTGATTCAAGTGCATAGGGATCCCGAATGTCTATTTAATAAAACTTGGTACTCCTTGGATTGAGGGCATTCCGGCTCCTTATACACTTGAAAGTCTCCAAAAATTCCAATGAATGCTTGTGATAATGGTTTCGTTCTCATCCGGGCTCCATATACCACCCTATAGTTCCCTAGACACAACAAGGCTCCCAATGAACCTTTCACAATCCATGAAAATGTTTCACTTCAGCTCCAAACACATCCCTTGGGCAACAACAATACTCGCTCGAGCGGACATTACAGTTCGCTCGAGCGGATGAGCCTCTGGAAATGGTTTCTGAGAGGGTTCGCTCGAGCGGACCTGCCAAGTTCAGGATGGCACGAGCGAACGATTTGTGCGCTCGACCCAACCACTCACTGGATGGCTGCTGGGAGAGTTCGCTCGAGCGGACATTAGGTTTGCACGAGCGAACAGCTCTCTGGAATGGCACGAGCCCTTTCCTGGGCAGTTCGCTCGAGCGATGTGTCAAGTCCGCTCGAGCGAACTGTCCAGAACTGAGTTCGGGACGGTTCTGCTCTCCCATTCTTCCCTTCTCTCAAACCCATATTGAGCCTCTTTCCTACAACATAATGGGAGGCTCTCAACTCCCTTCAATCACTACTCAACCATCATCCAATCTCTCCATTTTTACATTCATACAATCACCAAGAGGAGGAAATATTCATCATCACAAGGATTCACTTAGACATTGTACAAAAGATGAACCCAAAGGCTACAATCCATGATTTAAAGACAATAGATGAAACCAAAAGCTAGAAATCATGTTTCAAGACAATAAAGAGGCTTACCAAACCCATTCAAAGCATTTAACATCATTGAATGCAAATAAAACAAGGCATTAATGAAGTAACAATTCAAACACATTTATCATAAAAATCAATGCAAGCTAAACTATCCATTCAATCCACTTGCCTCAAGGTTCTCTATGCAAGAAATCAAGCTATAATCTCTTCCTCCAAGCCAAGAATGATATCTACACAAAACCTCCAAATCCAAACCCTAAAATGGGTCAACCAAGAAACAAGAAGAGAGAGCTCACCATAAAGGAAATGGAGCTTCTCTAACGATAGGAGAAACATAAACAAAGAGATTGGAAGGAGGACTTACTAGGAAGCTTTCCAAAATCACCAAACTAGTTCAATGAGGGTCTTGAGGTGGATGGATTCCTCCAAACATGGCATCAATGTATAGCTCTAGTAATGAGGAAGAAGATGATGACTTCTATTTCTTGATTGGAACAAGGTGGGTGGTGCTTGATGGTGAAGTAGCAAGAAGAAGAAGAAAAAAAATGAAACCCTAGGTCTCTTGTGCTTGAGCTGGAAAAAGGGAATGAAGAGAGGAGGGTTTCTATTTAAAGGCAGTGGGTGTGGGCTCCACCACTAGGAAAACTCTTTGGCTGAAATCACTATTATCGAGACCTCGGACGAAAACGACGAAGAAGAGAAAAGTGATCGTCGAAATATCTAGTTTCCAAAAAGTATATGTTTCGCGAGTTTTGGGGATATCGACTTTTGGGTACAGATTTCATGTATAATGACTGTTTTGCCCTCAATGCAAGAAAATCGGGTTTCGGGGTTCCGAACGGGTACGGGATCAACACGAAAGTTGTAGGGATTAACAAGACGAGTAAAACGGGATAGAAATGCAAATCACTGGAATACGAATAATCCCCCAACACTAGTAAAACTATCCAAAAAGGGAACCCTCAAAGGGTCCCACCAACACAAAGCGTTAAAACTCTCTCCAAAATAATAAAAGAGCTATTCTAGTCCAAGCTTAGTCAAAAATCCCTAATCGAACTTAGCACTAACACGCGACGTAATTAGCACTAATCGAGGTCACTCGGTTCGGGGTCTTACATCCTCCAACCCTTAGGGCATTTGGTCCTCCAAATGAAATACAAAACTCACCTCGGGTAGGAGATGTGGATACTTCTTCTGCACTTGATCTCGCAATTCCCATGTTGCCTCTTCTGGCCCATGATTCTCCCAGAGTACTTTCACCCACTGAATAGTCCGATTCCTTAATTCCTGTTCTTTCGAGTCTATGATCTGGATGGGCTTCTCAACATAGGTAGCATCTTCCCTAATTTCCAGCGGCTCATGTAGGAGTACATGTGAAGGATCGGGGACGTATTTCTTCAACATCGACACATGGAAGACGTTGTGTACACCAGATAACTCGGGTGGTAAGGCTAATCTGTAAGCCACATCACCAATCTTGCTCACAATGTCATATGGTCCGATGTATCTCTTTGACAACTTGTCCTTTTGCCCAAACCTCAATGTCCTCTGGTAGGTGACACCTTCAAGAAAACCTTGTCCCCTTCTTTAAACTGTAGATCCCTTCGGTGAGAGTCTGCATAACTCTTCTGTCTACTCCGGGCTACTTTCAAACATTCTTGGATCTGTCTCACTTTGTCAGTGGTTTCACTCACTATAGTCGGTCCATGAAAACTGCGGGTGCCAACTTCTTCCCAACACACAAGTGTCCTACACCTTCTGCCATACAAAGCCTCAAAGGGCGCCATCCCAATGCTCGAGTGGTAGCTGTTGTTGTAAGCAAACTCACACAACGGTAGAGTCTCATCCCATTGAGTCTTGAAGTCTAACACACAAGCACGTAACATATCTTCGAGGGTCTGAGTCGTCCTCTCTGACTGACCATCTGTCTGAGGGTGATAAGCTGTACAAACTGCAACTTCGTACCCATAGACTCATGTAGGGTCTTCCAAAATCTCGAGACAAACCTGCTGTCTCTGTCTGAAGTGATGGAAACTGGCTGTCCATGTCTACTGACGTCTCATTAACGAACAACCCAGCCAGGGGTAACATGTGCATTCTCTTCCCTGTCTTCATGGGGATAAAGTGAGCTAACTTGGTGAGTTTGTCCACAATCACCCATATCGCGTCATTGCCTCTGCTAGTCCTCGGTAGTCCCGAAATAAAGTCCATGATAATGTGCTCCCACTTCCACTCTGGGATCTCTAATGGCTACAACAATCCTGGAGGCTTCTGATGTTCTGCCTTTATCAACTGACACGTCATGCAACGAGATACAAATGTTGCAATCTCCCTCTTCATGTTGTTCCACCAAAATCTACCCTTCAAATTCTGATACATCTTTGTGCTGCCCGGGTGCATGGAATACTTCGCACTGTGAGCTTCTGCCATGATGTCATTTCTCAAATCTTCGATGTTAGGCACACACAAACGATCCCGATAATAAAGAACTCCCTCAACAAAACGAAAATCAGGACGTTCTGTTATGTGACCTACAATCTTGGCTAACTCTGGATCCTGCAACTGACTATCCTTAATCTTCCGGATGAACAAAGGCTCTGACACTGACATATTGGCAATTATGGCACCCTTCCTCAGTGGCTGTATTTCTACCTTCAACTCCTCAAACTGATCAAAAATACAAGTACCACTCAAATTCGCCATGCCCACTGACTTTCTACTCAAAGCATCGGCAACTACATTCGCTTTCCCCGGGTGATACTTGATTGAAAAATCATAGTCTTTGATATACTCCATCCATCTCCTCTGCCTCATGTTCAACTCCTTCTAAGAAAATAGGTACTGTAGGCTGCGGTGGTCGGAATGGACCTCAAACTTCTCTCCATAGAGGTAATGTCTCCACATCTTCAATGCAAAGACGACCGCTGCCAACTCAAGGTCATAGGTCGCATAATTCTTCTCGTGATCTTTCAACTGCCGGGACCCATATGCTACAACTCTTCCTTCTTGCATCAACACACAACCGAGTCCAATGTTCGAAGCATCGGTAAAGATGGTGAAACCACCGCTTCCGGATGGCAAAGTAAGGACTGGTGCGATGGTTAATCTCTTCTTCATATCTTGGAAACTAGCTTCACACTGATCTGTCCACACATAAGGCACATTCTTCCTTGTTAACTTCGTCAACGGTGCTGCAATCGACGAAAACCCTTGTACAAACCTCCGATAATAGCCTGCCAAACCAAGAAAACTTCTGATTTCTGACACATTCTTCGGTCTTTCCCACTCCACTACTGCCTCAATCTTGGACGGGTCTACTGACAATCCTTCCTTAGAGATTATGTGTCCCAAAAATGCAACTTGCTCTAGCCAAAATTCACACTTGTTAAGCTTCGCAAACAACTGGTTCTCTCTCAAAAGCTGCAATGCAATCCTCAGATGCTCTTCATGCTCTTCTCTGGTCTTGGAGTACACCAAAATATTGTCTATGAACACCACTACAAACTGATCCAGATATTGCACAAAGATCTTGTTCATCAAAGCCATGAACACTGCTGGTGCATTGGTCAACCCAAATGGCATCACTAGGAACTCATAGTGGCCATATCTTGTCCGGAAAGCTGTCTTCAACACATCTGATTCTCTAACTCTCAGCTGATGATAACCAGACCTCAAATCAATCTTCGAAAAGTACGAGGCACCTTGTAACTGATCAAACAGTTCATCTATCCTTGGCAATGTATATTTGTTCTTGATGGTCACTTGGTTCAATCTTCGGTAGTCAATACACATTCTCATCGAACCATCCTTCTTCTTAACAAACAAAATCGGAGCTCCCCATGGTGAAATACTAGGCCTCACAAAACCTTTATCCAACAACTCTTGCAATTGTATCTTCAACTCTCCTAATTCCGCCGGAGCCATTCTATATGGTGCAATAGATATCGGAGCGGTCCCCGGTAACAACTCAATGGTGAAATCAATTTCTCTCATGGGTGGTAATCCTGGAATCTCCTCCGGAAATACATCCGAGAACTCCCAAACAATAGGAATCTCCTCCACCCCTTGGGACCGTTTATCCTCCGTGATAAACGCCAAATAGGCTTCATAACCACTTCTCAAAAGTCTATCAGCCTTCAACGCTGAGACAAACCCTGCACGAGGATTTCTCCTCTCTCCCTAGAATAACACCCCTGCTGGTGTCTCATCCAACTTGAAGGTGAGGGTCTTATGGAAACAATCCATTGTGGCATGGTACCCTGCCAGCCAATCCATCCCTAGGATGACGTCAAAATCCTTCATCTCCAACAGAATAAGATCTGCGGGTAGCACAACTTCTCCTATCCGGACTGTACAACTCGGGTAATAACTAGTACACACAACTTGTTTTCCTACTGGGGTAGCTACAGTCAAAATGTACTCAAGATCTCTACCATGCACATCAATCAATCTAGAAAATGCATGGGATATGAATGAATGCGTAGACCCAGGGTCAAATAATATTCTAGCTTCTATCCCACTGACAAGAAGTGTACTTTCCACAACATTGCCTACTGCCTCTGCATCAGCTCTATTGACCGCATACACTTGTCCTCGCTGCTGTGGCCTTATAGGTGCCTGTTGTTGCCTGCCTTGAGGGACATTTCTATTCTGTTGCGGGGGACGCTGATTCTGCTGCTGTCCTTGTTGACGGGCCTGTTGCTGCTGCTGTTGGGGTCTGTACTGTTGCGGTGGTGCCTGCTGCTGAAGTGGCCTTGCCTGATTCTGCACTACCAGTGCATTCTGTGGCGGTGCTGGACGCGGTGCTCCTTGAGGCTGCTGATTCTGCCTATTCGGTCTTGGGCAATTTCTCATCTGATGATCCATGGAGCCACATCTAAAGCACGCTCCGGTGATGGTACGACATTGGGCACTCTCATGGTTTTTGCCACAGTGGATACAAACGAGTTGCACATTCTGGTCTTGCCTCTGCCTCTTGTTCTGCTGATTCCTTTGCTGGTGATTCTGCTGATGGGGATGCCGTTGTCCTTTGCCTTGAGATCTAAGGACCTTGTGGTGGAAGTTCTCGAACTTGTAGGCCCTCTTGATCGCCTCTTCAAAAGTGACCGGTGGTATCACTCCCGTAGCATCTCTCTCGATGATGGGATGAAGTCCTTCAAGGAACTTGGTTATTTTCTTCTCCACCATGTCCACTAATTGAGGGGCATATCTTGATAACCTCTCAAACTTAGTGAGGTATTCTTGAACGGTCGTATTGCCTTGGACAAGCTGTTGAAACTCTACTGCCTTCTGCCTCCTGATGTGCGTGGGTACATACTTGTCATGAAACTGTATCTTGAAATTCTGCCATGCAATTGCGTCAGCCATTGTCCTCTACTCTTCCCTTACAGTTTTCCACCAGATATCTGCCAACCCGGTGAATAGGGACGTTGCCAGCTTTACTCTCTCACCCCCTGTGCATCTAAAGACTTCGAAGATGTTCTCCGTATGATCCAGCCAATCATCTGCAGTCAAAGGATCTTCTGAGCCAACAAAATCCTTGGGTGCCCTCTTTCTAAATCTCTCAAATAAAGCATTGGGGTCATGCTCTCTCTGATTGATGACAATTGCAGGTTGAGGCTGGACTGGCTCTGACCTTCTCTGTAACACTTCCAACAACTGTCTCTGCATCTCTGCCAATTCTCTGGCATGATCCTCATCCTTCTTTAGCATTTGTTCTTGAAGTCTAGTCTGATTCTCATTAGCTTGACGCTGTTGATCGAGCATGGCTTCCATCATCTGTTGGAACTGATTTGGCATAGCACTTCCTACTCCATCTTCCCCAACTGGCCCTGTATAATCACTGTTGCTTGCGGTGGGATTGCCATTTACAGGTCGCTTACAAGGTGGCATGATGCTGCAAAACAAGTTGTTAGCACATAATAATCAAGGATAGGGTCTCACATTGCTCAAGCGATTCTAACTAACGGAAGATCTAACGAATCCTCGCAACGTCCTTAGGATTACTAGTTTCTTTTAATGGCCCGAAACACGTCTCGCTCTGATACCATTCTGTCGCGACCCCGGACCGGGTTCGGGGACCAAATCCGGGATCGGGACTAATTGAGATGTGAATACGATCATATGGAGTGATGACAATAATTAAAATATGTTTATGATCAAGCGTACACGGGTTAATAAAAGAACACACATTCCCGTGCACGTGATTTCCCACAGGTGTCCGCGGTGAGGATTTTCCAACACACATAAATATTTAGTAAGATTGCGGAAGCGTATGGCAAATCAAACATGTAAATCATTTCCATAAAACATAAGACTTGTTGCATTTATATAACAAGTATCAGAATGAGCAATGCTCTAAAGCGTAACCCAAAATACTGTTAAGGTTGGAACATATAACTTTTAATTACAATTCCCAAAAAGAATAAAGGCCAACAAAGGCCAATATAGACAAAACAATAACCACCAGAAACTATTCGACAACACCCCCCCACCCCCCCCAAAATGTTCCGCATCTCGGTAGCCCGATGTTTACATAACATCGTCGGCACGCCACTCAACTAGCGGTTGCGGTTCTCCGACCGCCTCCTCTGGCTCCTCCTCGGGATAACCGACAACGGGACCTGAGTACCAAAGCAAGGGTCAGACACGACGGTTTGGCAGGTAGATGAAAAGATATAAACATTTAATAATAAAAACCTTTACCTTGGAAAACAAGTAAACCTGTTTAAACAATGACTTTCAAAAGTAAATGAATCATTTCTTTGAAAACACATATGCAGTAGTAAAACATGTAAGGTAACCAAGGAAATAGGGAAACAATCAAGATGGCATCCACAAGAAGCTAAATCCTCTATCACCGAAGTGACGTGAGTATCGGGTGTTGACCTCAGTCACCGAAGTGAGGAGGTACAACCAAGTTACATATATATATACAATAATACGGGACGGGACCGCGGTGGCAAACCGGGTATCGGGAATCACGGTAGCGAACCGGATATCGGGAACCACGGGAGCGAGCCGGGTATCGGGACGGGACCACAGTTAATAGACCGGGTATCGGGATCCAAGCTGCAGCTGGCGGGACGGGAAGGGATCTCCAAGTCGGTAGATCAGACCGACAAGGTTATCCAAGCTTAGTGGTGTCGACTCATAGGTCAAATCACATAAATCGAGACAAGTATAAAACAAATCCAGTGCAAAGCTATAAGCGGGCAAGACGGGGTGCTCAAGGCATAATCATCATTTCAGTATCGGGTCATGCGCATCGGGGCTATCACAAGGCTACAAATACGGTTCCGTGCTTTCGGGTTGATAAATAGTAACTCGTAAATTCCAGAAATAAAAGACTGAAATAAACTTTCGAAATATCGGGATGAGTATCGAGGTTCGAAGTTGATTCAAGTGCATAGGGATCCCGAATGTCTATCTAATAAAACTTGGTACTCCTTGGATTGAGGGCATTCCGGCTCCTTATACACTTGAAAGTCTCCAAAAATTCCAATGAATGCTTGTGATAATGGTTTCGTTCTCATCCGGGCTCCATACATCACCCTATAGTTCCCTAGACACAACAAGGCTCCCAATGAACCTTTCACAATCCATGAAAATGTTTCACTTCAGCTCCAAACACATCCCTTGGGCAACAGCAGTACTCGCTCGAGCGGACATTACAGTTCGCTCGAGCGGATGAGCCTCTGGAAATGGTTTCTGAGAGGGTTCGCTCGAGCGGACCTGCCCAGTTCAGGATGGCACGAGCGAACGATTTGTGCGCTCAACCCAACCACTCACTGGATGGCTGCTGGGAGAGTTCGCTCGAGCAGACACTAGGTTCGCACGAGCGAACAGCTCTCTTGAATGGCACGAGCCCTTTCCTGGGCAGTTCGCTCGAGCGATGTGTCAAGTTCGCTCGAGCGAACTGTCCAGAACTGAGTTCGGGACGGTTCTGCTCTCCCATTCTTCCCTTCTCTCAAACCCATATTGAGCCTCTTTCCTACAACATAATGGGAGACTCTCAACTCCCTTCAATCACTACTCAACCATCATCCAATCTCTCCATTTTTACATTCATACAATCACCAAGAGGAGGAAACATTCATCATCACAAGGATTCACTTAGACATTGTACAAAAGATGAACCCAAAGGCTACAATCCATGATTTAAAGACAATAGATGAAACCAAAAGCTAGAAATCATGTTTCAAGACAATAAAGAGGCTTACCAACCCCATTCAAAGCATTTAACATCATTGAATGCAAATAAAACAAGGCATTAATGAAGTAACAATTCAAACACATTTATCATAAAAATCAATGCAAGCTAAACTATCCATTCAATCCACTTGCCTCAAGGTTCTCTATGCAACAAATCAAGCTATAATCTCTTCCTCCAAGCCAAGAATGATATCTACACAAAACCCCCAAATCCAAACCCTAAAATGGGTCAACCAAGAAACAAGAAGAGAGAGCTCACCATAAAGGAAATGGAGCTTCTCTAAAGATAGGAGAAACATAAACAAAGAGATTGGAAGGAGGACTTACTAGGAAGCTTTCCAAAATCACCAAACTAGTTCAATGAGGGTTTTGAGGTGGATGGATTCCTCCAAAAATGGCATCAATGTAGAGCTCTAGTAATGAGGAAGAAGATGATGACTTCTATTTCTTGATTGGAACAAGGTGGGTGGTGCTTGATGGTGAAGTAGCAAGAAGAAGAAGAAAGAAAATGAAACCCTAGGTCTCTTGTGCTTGAGCTGGAAAAAGAGGAATGAAGAGAGGAGGGTTTCTATTTAAAGGCAATGGGTGTGGGCTCCACCACTAGGAAAACTCTTTGGCTGAAATCACTATTATCTAGACCTCGGACGAAAACAACGAAGAAGAGAAAAGTGATCGTCGAAATATCTAGTTTCCAAAAAGTATATGTTTCGTGAGTTTTGGGGATATCGACTTTTGGGTACAGATTTCATGTATAATGACTGTTTTGCCCTCAATGCAAGAAAATCGGGTTTCGGGGTTCCGAACGGGTACGGGATCAACACGAAAGTTGTAGGGATTAACAAGACGAGTAAAACGGGATAGAAATGCAAATCACTGGAATACGAATAATCCCCCAACACTAGTAAAACATTCCAAAAAGGGAACCCTCAAAAGGTCCCACCAACACAAAGCGTTAAAACTCTCCCCAAAACAATAAAAGAGCTATTCTAGTCCAAGCTTAGTCAAAAATCCCTAATCGAGCTTAGCACTAACACGCGACGTAATTAGCAGTAATCGAGGTCACTCGGTTCGGGGTCTTACACTAATGCTCAGATGTACTGCCACAAGCGTCGCTAGTCGACATCTGTCGTAACAATATGAGAGCAAAAATTCGCTCCATAATCATCGGCAACAAATCAAAGAACCTGGGAGAACTCCTTGAAACTTCCATGGAAGCTGAAATGGTGATCAAAGACCTCAACAGTCAGAAATCATCAAAGAAAGAGCCGACTGCTGTTACAACCTCAAAACCAAAGAAAAAGGAGGTTCTCAATGTGCAGACTAAGTCAGTTCCTCAGTAGCCAAAGAAACCTGAAAACAAAACTGCAGGTAAAAGGCCTGAACTCTCTGATGCCTTCAAAGAACGTGTAGAAAAGAAATATCCGTTCGATGAAGATGTTGAAGAAATCTTTGAGGCTCTCCTAGCAAATGGCAAACTCATTTTGCCAAAGCCCAAAAGACCGGGAGATGTTGGCAAAACCAATGATCCCCGATACTGTCCATACCATCAGATGATCTCACATCCTCTCAATCAATGCTTCGTTGTGAGAGAGAAGATCAATGAGATGTGGAAAAACGGAGTCATAACTTTTGACAAAAACTACGGCTCCACTTCTGTCAACATGGTGTCATGTCGGCAAACTTCAAAGTCACCGACGGAGAAAATCACTACTTCATTCAAGGTGATTAAAATGGCCCAAACGTCCCAAGAGTTGGTTCCCTATCCAACATCAGATGGACAGCCTATATGGGTGCATCCCGATCTCCTAGATGATGAAAATTGGGAGATCATCAAAACAAAGCCGACCGCTCAGCAGCGAAGGCAAGCCAAGAGACAGCTTCGCAAGCTCAAACAGCAGCAGAAGTCTCAACCAAAACAAGAAGTCCTTGAAAATACAGAAACTTCTTCCACTGCTTCACTAGGGACGACGGAAGAATCTCTTCCCAAGACCTCCAAGGCGGTAAGAAAATTCACCCTTGATGATTTCATGCCACCTCTATACAAAAATGAAAATGTGCAGGGGGCATCATACTCTTGCAACTCGGTAGTTGGATTCTCCATGAATGGATACGAGTCCAGTGATACTGCCAGTGATATCGATGAGTGGGAAGAATCCCTTGAAACGGGAGAATACCTCTCCGACGAGGAATGGATTCCCGAGTCTCATCTTATGCCAGTAATCTGGTATAACCCATTACAGCCACAAGGATCTTGGTCTGATGATGAAAAAGACCAGCGCCCTGTTCAAGAAAATGTTGTTGATCCGGCACCAGCAAATGCTTCAGTGGAACCCAACATGGGCGAACTACGAGGAGCAAATGACGAAGAAGATTTGGCTCTCATGCCTGATCTTGAAGAATATGTAAGAATCTTGCAACATCTTGCCATAGAGCAGGAGCAGGATCGCATCAATCTTTGTCATGATCCAGAACTGGAGGTCCCTGAAAATCAACAGGAACTTTCTCCCTCAACTCCTGAAAATGGAGAAAACAGTTGGATCGATGATCCTTTTACATCTGAGGATGAGTCTGATTCCCAACAGTTTACACTAGGGGCATCTCCTGTCGGGATAACCTGCAATGCAATAGCTCAGGACGACAGTGCCTCTAAAGCTTCCGAAGACACGTACTCCCCAACCGGTAGCGTATCTTTTGGAGCTACATCCTCTCAGGTGACTTCCACTGAGATAACATCCTTTCAGCCCTCGTCTCCTGAAGCTGTGACATCAGAACTCAAGCCTCTCCCGATTGATCATCTTAAAGAAACTTCATCTAATGAAATCTTCTTCACTGAAAACTTAGTCAATTGGTCCCAGATACCCGATCTCACGGGCGATGTCTGGGCTAATAAAGAAAAGTTGCCAGCTGCTGTTCAGGACTTGTTCCCGGAAATTGCTCCGTGCAACACAATTACTGAAGACAACAATGCTGTTAAAGAGACGTCTTCAGCAAAGGATCAACCCCTTAATCCTGAGAGTGATCTTCCAAAAGAAGACCAGTCTCTAAAAGCTTTTGAAGTTGGTAGAGGTACCCGTTCTGGCCGAGATTACCACAAAAATTACAACCAACCTTCTTCTTCTTATGTAAATCCTTCGGGAAAGCAAGTTGTAAGCGCCCCAAGTGGCAACAATAATGAAAATACAGGCCTGAAGGAGGCTTTCAAGTACGACTTGATTGAGCACTTCAAACACATACCTGCACGTCTGCACATCCTTGACTTATTACGAATGTCTCCACAAACTCGTGATAGTCTCATTTCAGAAATACAAAGGCTGAATGCGGATGTCGACAAACACGCCTCACATGTCCTACAAATTGAAATGGACTACAGGGTCAAAAAATCAAATACTCCCCCAAAGGGAGAAAAGAAGAAAACTGAGGGATCAGGCAATGAATGCCTCTCTTTACAAAAAACAGCAAGTGCAACAATTGCCTTCGACAAGGATGACCTCCTGCTAGGCGAGAGAAAGCACAACCGACCCTTGTACTTTACGGGGTACGTCAGAGAAATGCCAGTACACAAAGTTCAAATCGATCCAGGTTCTACACTCAACCTCATTTCTACTTCGGCACTCGAAGAGCTAGGCATCCCACCTAGCAAGCTGAGTCACACGTCCGTATCCATCTTCGGATATGATGGCAGCGCTCAAAGGCCTATCGGCAAAATCAGGTTCAAATTGCAAATCGGTGATCTTATTTCTGAAGTCACCGTGTATGCCATAAAGACCCCTTCATATTACAATATACTCCTTGGGCGCCCCTGGATACATGACAACGGTGTCGTCCCTTTAACTCTACATCAGTGCATCAAGTTCGTTGGCAACGATGGCTTGATACATCGAGTGTTTGCAGACAAAAAGCCCTTCGAAGGCAGAGATGTCCATTTTACAGATGCTCAAATGTATAAAGATGGAAAAGAAGAACAAGAGGAAAAAACAATTCACTTTGCCGACAATCTCCAGAAAGATAAAGGCAAGGCTCCTCAGCAATCACCGGAGGTAAACAAACCCTCCACCAAACTCGAAGTAAGCGGTCAATCTCCCTTCGTTGTCTCCTTCAAATCTCCAAAGCCTTTGGTAATCACTACTAAAGCAAAGAAGACAAAACAAAAGACTGGGGGCAAGTTCACTGTCTCCTTTGTATCTATTATGCATGACACAGACTCGGAGTCACAGTCAGAAGATGACACAGCATCAAGCAATGTTGATACTCAGCAAGATCAGCCCGCTCTCACTCCATTGGAGACAGTTGCTGACATAGAAGACCCTACGTCGGCTTCCTTTGTTACTCCGGCAACTTCGCCAAAAGAAAAAACAATCTTCTTCCATAGATCAGGAGCATCTCCACTGAACTCTCTACTTGAACCTTTCCAAAATGAAGGTATGCCTCAGCTATCCCTGTATAGTCCGATGGCACAAGCTATCATGAAGAAAATGGGCTACGATGCCCAGAATCCGACTGGTTTGGGAGGTGGTCGTGGTATTCTCACACCATTGGAACCCACCCTGACCAAAACTCATCCAGAAGATTGGAAAATCCACCTTCACAAAGGCAAGTCTTCATATGAGTTGGGGTATGATCCTACCGCTCCTATAAGACAGTTGACACCATGGCTACAAAGTCGCTTTACCGACCAAGCCTCAACATCTCATGAAGACATCGATATCCCTGGATATCTCTTTGAGAAGTTATTCGTCAAAAATCCAGAAAGCTCCTCCAATTGGTATGACTTCTCTGATAATAAAGAGGAATTGCCCGATGACATAGACGCGCTGTTCTTTGACCCAGAAGAATCATCGTCTCCAAAAGAAGTACCCTACTTCAACCCAATTCCAGCAAATGATTGGGACCATCTTATTGCAAGCCTTGAGAAGGACACTGATCAAGAAGATCCATGGACAGAAACAGAGCCTCAGTCTGAAAATGTCTCTGGCACTCCAGAAGGTCTTGTTGAGTTAGAAGCCTCCGAAAATACTGTGGAGGAACCACCTTCAAACCTTCCGACAGAAGACCCTGTTCAAAAGATAGACTTGGGAACACCTGATAACCCACGTCCTGTATTCATAAGCAAGAATATAAAGGATGATGAGTTACCCGAGTATATCTCTTTTCTTCGTGAGTTCGTTGATTGCTTTGCATGGTCTTATGCCGAAATGCCTGGCTTGGATCCCAAAGTAGCAGTCCACAAGCTCAACTTGCAAAAAGAAATCAAGCCTGTCAAACAAGGCCAAAGAAGATTCCGTCCCGAAGTGATGGACAAAATTGAACAAGAAGTTCAGAAACTCAAAAACGTTGGCTTCATCCGCGAGGAGCAGCATCCTGAATGGTTGGCCAACATCGTCCCCGTGACAAAGAAAATTGGGCAGATAAGGGCCTGTATCGACTACAGAGACCTGAATAATGCATGTCCTAAAGATGAATTCCCGCTCCCCATACCAGAGGTGATGATTGACAACACCTATGGATTCGAGCGAATGACATTCATGGATGGATTCTCTGGCTACAATCAGATAAAGATGCATCCTGAAGATGAAAGGCATACGTCATTTCGCACACCATTTGGCGTGTATTGCTACACTGTCATGCCATTTAGTCTAAAAAATGCAGGTGCAACATATCAGAGGGCTCTGATGAAAATATTCCAAGATATGCAGTACAAGACGGTCGAATGCTATGTTGATGACCTCGCCATCAAAAGCAGAAGAAAAGAAGACTATCCCGATGATCTTCGAGAAATCTTCCTCCGACTTCGCAAACACAAATTGCGGATGAATCCACTAAAGTGCTTCTTCGGTGTCTCATTGGGTAAGTTTCTCGGATTCATAGTACGGAAAGCTGGAATAGAACTTGACCCTACCAAAGTCAAGGCTATCCTGGGAATGCCATCTCCCAGAACCCTAAGAGAATTAAAAGGACTTCAGGGAAGGTTGGCATACATCCGACGGTTCATCTCAAATCTGTCAGGGAAGTGCCGTCCATTTTCTCGCCTGATAAAGAAAGGCGTCGACTTTGTCTGGGATGCTGAATGTTAAAATGCATTTTAAGACATCAAAGCATACCTCACCAAACCTCCAGTCCTGGCTGCCCCCACAACTGGAAAACCATTTATCTTGTACACAAGAGCTCTCGATCACTCTTTGGGTGCTCTGCTCGCACAAGAAAATGACGACGGAAAAGAAGCTGCTCTATATTACCTTAGCCGCATGATGGTAGGTGCAGAGCATCGCTACTCACCAGTCAAAAAAGAATGCCTTGCAGTAATGTTCGTTGTACAAAAGCTGCGTCACTATCTGCTATCGAACATAGTCTACCTGATTTCGAGGATCAACCTCCTAAAGGTCCTTGTCACAAAAGCAGGTTCTCTCACAGTTTGATATTAGGTATGTGCCACAAAAAGCAATCAAAGGACAAGCTCTAGCAGACTTCCTTGCAGAGCATCCATTGCCTAAAGATTCTCCACTCAAGGATGATCTCCCAGACGAATTTGTCTACAACGTGGAAACTTCCTTATCAAATGCTTCCTGGGACATGTACTTTGACGGTGCAACCAGGACAAATGAAAAGGGAAAACAAATATTGGGAATCGGCATCCTCTTTGTCAGCCCCGACAAATACATGATTCCACACGCCTTCTCGCTACTGGAACCATGTTCAAACAATGCAGCTGAGTACCAAGCCCTGATTGTAGGATTGGAACTCGCCCTCGAATCCGGCATCACCATGTTGGAAGCTTTTGGGGACTCTCAACTGATCGTCAACCAAATGAATCAAAAATATAAAGTCAGGAAGCCTGATTTGCTACCTTACTACAATAAGGCGCAATCGCTTCGACAAAAATTCAACATCTGTCATATCACCCACATCCTCAGAGGTGAAAACATCCGTGCAGATGCCCTGGCTGGACTCGCCGCATCCATGGCAATCCAAGAAGGGGAAAACATGCAAGTCACAGTGTGTCAAAGAAGGATTCTCCTTCCTCTCAATACACACCAAGCAGTTGCTGAATGCCACCAAGTGGTTGGAAGTCGGATGTCAATCCTCAAACCTCCGATTGGCGACTGGAGGGATCCGTTCATTGATTACATCATGTCCGGAATCCTACCTGAAGATCCAAAAGAGCGGGTAAGTATCCAAAGACGAGCCCCAAACTTTCATTTGGATATACCTTCAAAAGCACTTTACACAAAATCCTTCAACGGAGTACTCCTACGCTGCTTGTCACAAGTAGAGGCTGAGGAAACTCTCAAAGAAGTACATGCTGGTCTTTGAGGAGCCCATCAGGCTGGCCCTAAGCTGTACAAACAGATAAAAAGGCTAGGTTATTATTGGCCTACCATGGTAGCTGATGCAATACAATTTGCCAAGCACTGCCAAAAATGCCAGATTCACGGAGATTATGTCCACATGCCTCCAGAATGGCTACATCCAACAGCAATCTCATGGCCTTTCGAAGCCTGGGGTATGGACATCGTAGGTCTTATTTCTCCCCCATCAAGTAAAGGTCATCGCTTCATCTTCGCCGCTACGGATTATTTCTCCAAGTGGTTAGAAGCATTTGCGCTCAGCAAAATGAAGACTTCATCAGTCCTTCAGTTCTTGCGCACCAACATTATTTGTCGCTTCAGCATACCTAAAAGATCCGTCCATGATAACGGACCACAATTCCGGGATCACAGATTCTACAGGTTCTGCGACAAGTACAAAATCCAAAGTTGTCCTTCGACTCCATATAATCCAGCAGCGAACGGACCAGCAGAAGCCTTCAACAAGACACTCTGCAAAATTCTCAAGAAAATTGTCTCTAGTCACAAAAGAGACTGGGGCGACAAACTACTAGAAGCTTTGTGGGCCTATCGAACCACCGTTCGAGGACCAACTCATAGTACATCATTCTCCTTGGTCTATGGATGCGAAGCTGTTGTCCCTTTGGAAGTACAAATTCCTTCCTTAAGGGTATCTCTGTAAAATGACATGACGCAAGAAAGCAATGTCGAATTGAGACTTCAAGAGCTGGATAATCTCGATGAAAGACGACTCGAAGCCCTACAAAGCATTGAGTTGTACCAAGCACGCATGGCAGGATCTTTCGACAAGAAGGTCAGGCAACGCGCCTACAAAAAGGGTGACTTGGTTCTTGCAGTAAAAAGACCCATAGTCTTTGCCCACAAATCCAAAGGCAAATTTGAACCAAAATGGGAACGACCCTTCGTCATCGAGAAAGTCTTCTCCAACGGTGCATACGCTCTTCTAAACATAGAAGGAGACAGATGTATGCTACCCATCAACGGCAAGTTCTTGATGCGGTACTACCCTTGAAGACTTCCTCAAACGGGTCAGAGCGATATCTACACGGCCAAAGCCTATTTCCAAGGTACTTGCTCGTCAAACCCACCCCTTTTGAAATTTTCATCTTTATGTTGAGGTTTCCAAAAAAAAAAAAAACTCTCTCAAAACAATGCTTGCTTTCATCGTTTCATTGTTCAAAAAAAATCAATCAAATCCAAAAATCCAAGTTTAGGAGC
Organism: Umbellularia californica; assembly: GCA_028538565.1. Classification (NCBI taxonomy): domain Eukaryota; kingdom Viridiplantae; phylum Streptophyta; class Magnoliopsida; order Laurales; family Lauraceae; genus Umbellularia; species Umbellularia californica. The sequence goes on along the minus strand of JAPQWN010000005.1, from coordinate 30,872,805 downwards.
CTCTTCCCAGACTTGACCAAAATTTCGATCCTTGAACCCAAAATTCATGGTTTGAAACAAAAATTGGGACTTAGGAATTTTCACCCTAGACCTCCTCGGCTTTTACAACCAAAATGGTTTTAAGTCAAAATTTATGACCCTCGTGTCTTTAAACAAAAAAAAAAAAATGGTTTTTTAGAAACCGCGGGGAAGCGACACTTAGTCAATACTCGCAAAAACCAAAAAACCGGAAGGATGCGAACCCCATTCGATACTTCCAAAAACCCAAAAAACCGCAAGGAAGCAACCCCATTCAATACTTGCAAAATTTCAAAAATCATGGAAAAGCAACAAACCAGTTGATATCCACAACCCAAAATTCAAAAAACGTGGAGAAGCAACATATCAATTGATATCCACAACCCAAATTTCAAAAATCGTGGAGAAGCAACATACCAGTTGATATCCAAAACCCAAATTTCAAAAATCGTGGAGAAGCAACATACCAGTTGATATCCAAAACCCAAATTTCAAAAATCGTGGAGAAGTAACATACTAGTTGATATCCACAACCCAAATTTCAAAAAATCGTGGAGAAGCAACATACCCGTTGATATCCACAACCCAAATTTCAAATGGTTCGAGAAAACCTCAAATTTCAAAAAATCGCGAGGAAATGACACCAAGTCAGTACCCGCAAAACCAAAAGTTTTAGGAAAAGCAAGGAAGCGATGCTTAGTCGATATTTGCACCCCAATCCACGAGGAAGCGATATTCCATCGATACTAACAAACACAGCCCGCGAGGAAGTGACATTCCATCAATACTCGCAAACCGAATGAGCAAGGAAGCGACATTCCATCGATACTTGCAAGACCATTCAGCGGGGAGGCGACATTTAGTCGATACCTGCATTTTGAAAACCAAATCCGGCTATAAACGCCAAAATCCGGCTATAAATGTCAAAACAAAAAAAAATTCGGCTATAAGCACCAAAATCCGGCTATAAACGCCAAAAACCGGCTATAAACGCCAAAATCCGGCTATAAACGCCAAAAATTGGCTATAAACGCCAAATTCGGCTATAAATGCCAAAACAAAAAAATTTCGGCTATAAACGCCAAAATCGGCTTTCATGCCAACAAAACAAAAAAAAAACTTGGTTTTCAAAAATCTGGCTCCTATGCCAAAACAAAACAAAATAAAATTCGACTCCTATGCCACTCCAAAAAATCGGCTTTCACGCCATCCAAAAACTTTGGCTCTCATGCCACAAACAAAATTGGCTTCCATGCCACAAAATGAAATTCGGCTTCTATGCCCTTCCAAAATTCGGCTTTGACGCCATCCAAAAAACTTTGGCTCCCATGCTGCAAGAAAAATTTTGGCTCTTACACCACAAAATTAGGCTTTCATGCCATCCAAAATTTGGTTTTCAAGCAATCAAAAACCAGGCTTTTGCCGCAAAATTGGCTTTCATGCCCAAAACAACACTTTGACAAAAGATTTTCACAAAATGACAACCTTTTGATCAAATTCTTAAACAAACATTCCCATCAACTTTTGTTCAAATTGTTTTCATCAATGATTTAAGTGAAAGGAAGGGGATACAAAAAATATAGTACCAAAACTGTTTATACATGGAGGTACCAAAAAAAAAAAAAAAGAAGAAGGAAAAAGAGTTAGTTACAACTCAGGAGCTCAATCCGACATCGTCTTCAACCAAAGGTTCAACTCCTCAAGCAGCCCTTGGCTTTAACTTCCAAAGTTTTTAGGCCACGCTTCTTCAGAATGTCCCCATAAAACGCGGCCGAATACCGTGACTCATCAGCAGCACGAAGGAGTTCTTCCCAGAGGACCTGCCACTGCTCATGCTCTGAGTCTTCCTTCGGACATTACCTTCAGCTTCCTCAACCTGGCGAATGAGAGTCCCCTCCTTATCACAAGCCTCCACAATGGCGGTCCATTTGGCTGCAGCTTCTTCCTCTAAAAGATCAAGACGCTGCCTGACCTCGACAACCTCCTTATCAAGGCGGTCCAAGTCTTGCTTCAGTCCCATGATGCATAACTCGGTAACGTTCTTCTCCCGAACGATCTGCCTCCGAGTCTTCGTGACCTCAGTCAGCTCAGCTTTGACTCTGCTGGATGCTTTTATGAATATCTCATCAAAGAAGTCACCATCTGGGAAACTCTTGGTCTCAGTCCATTTGTCCCCCAAGGTGATGATCTCCTCAACAAAATCCTTGGCGCTTGCGATGTCCAGACCGACTTCTTTGCTATCAGGGAGGATGTCCTGCACATGCTTGATCATGCCAAAATCAGCTTCCAAATGACCTGAAGAAAGAGTCTCAACCCATGAGCTCAAGACAGTCTTCAACACCTTCCTTGCATACTGAAGGTGCGATGCAGATGAGGATTCACCATGCTCTGGCGCCCGACTGCCCACGTCATGCTCCATTGGAAGAGTAATCAATAAACTCTTTCCAACGGAAGAAGCTGACTGATTGAAAGCAGAAGAAGCCCCTACTTCTGCATCAGCCGCAGGTATCCCCTGCTCTGGCTTCAAGGAAGACAGAGGAACCTCTCCTGCTGCTTCACAATCTGCCAAGGAAAAGACAAAAAGGTATGAATATAATCTTGTCAAAAATATATCAAAATTATTATTGCAAATATACCTGCTTCGACAACCGGCGGAGTACTCTCTGCCTCTTTGAGCTCATCCGAAGCATCGTCAAAGGTTGCATCCATGGATGGCTAGAAATCGTCGGAATCCTCTGGCAAGTCAGCTAACAAGAAAACAGAAGCTACATGTCAGCAAATGACAGCACAAACAAGAAAAAGAAGCCAAAGCAATCATACCAGGAGAAGGTTCTGGAACCACTCCAGAGTCCCTGGGCTCTTCTTCAGATGCCATGACTGGATCCGTCATTGCCTCATCGGCCGGAACCTCGGGCATCACCAGGTCATCATCCTCTGCCAAAAGAAAGAAAGCAGCGGATTAAAAATAAAAAAATCTCTTACAAGAGAAAAGAAGAAACAAAAGGAAGAAGGAGAATCATACCAGCTGTCTCCTCTTCTTTGCTCCTCTTCTCTGGAGGCTCGTCAGCATCCTCAGACACCTCCTCAGCAATGGTAAGAGGAACTTCAAAATCAGAAGGACTATCGTGCCGTCTCATGTCACGGCGTTGTCCTCTCCTCCTCTTGCCTCGGCGGGTCAATCTGCTCGACGTCCTGCCCCACTATCAACATCAGGCCTCTTACTAGAGTCCTCACTGGATGGTCTACTCTTCTCAGTAGACTCCATGGAAGCCTTCGTATGCTCTGCCTGTATCATAGCATCGATCTCGGCCTCCTCCTCTTCCAGCTATCTCAAGACCTCACTAGGAATCCCTTGTGCAGCTCCTGATCTGATGACGTCCTGCCCATTGAGAAAGCCTATCTTGTGCTTCTCCCCAGAAAGGAAGGCCAAAACTTCCTCCCAGCGGACACCATCTGATTTGCCAAGACCCTTCCCAGGAGACTGCTTGACATCAAGCTCTTTCTTGGAAAGCCCCCGGTACACTGAAAAGCTCTCCACGAACCACTTCGTGAAGCCAGAAGTCCGAAAGGTGGGCAGCTCAGGATAGGAAATCATGGCGGTAGTGTCCTCGGCGCTATAAAAAGCCCATGCATTTCTCCCATCCTACAGACCTCCAAAACGCCTCACCATGCTCAAAGGCGCTCCAACAATGCCTTGAGAGAAGCCAAGCTGCAATGCAAAACGCGAAGGGACATACGGTTCGATATTGACGAAAAGATGTCTGCGATACACCATCATACCAACCCGTATGTTGAAGAGCCATCTCTTCTCCGCGTCTGTCAAAGCATAATGTCTTCCCGACCCTGCCCTGGTCGAATCACGGGAGACACCAAAGTCAAAAGCCTTCTTCCACAAACCCGGAGAAAGCTTCACCGAAGACTGCCCAATCTCAACGTCCCTAAATCGTCGAATCCTCAAACGGGTAGATAAAAACGATTCGGGAACGACTGTCCCTTTAGCCAAACAAATCATAAAAGGATCTTCGTCCTGTGCAACTCCCAAACGATGGAAGCTAGGACAGTGGTATACATACCACGAATAGAAGATGTGGGCAGAAAATACCCTGTTCATGGGAAGCCCAAGCCGAACCAGGAAAGCAGCAGCCTGAAGTTTGGTACACAAATAGGAGTAAAGAGCAGGTACCAAAGCCAGCCGCTCTCCAAACGCAATCTGACAAGCCGGAAAAATACAGTGCGGCCTGATGTGCGTTCCATCTCCGTCAGCAAAAACAGCCTCACCCAGCCAGTAAGTGAGGTAAACAGCGAGATCTCTTCGCAACGCAATGTCGGGACAAATGGCATTTGTGCTTGCGAAGAACTTCTTAAATCTTCTCACATAGCAGCGATCTTCTTCAAACTTGAAGTTTTAGCCCTAGCATCTTGGGCCATGCCATCAGAAGAATCCCCGCTGTAAACAAAGTTGGAGCTGCAACTTCTCCAACTGCTGCACCTAACTTTCGAGCCCTCCTTCTCCTTCAAAAAATCATAGAAGGCGACGAGCTGAAAGTACACAAGCCTAAACTCCTCAGACTGCTCCTCAAGGACGCTGTCAATAGGCATAAACTCCTCATAGAGTTTACCGAGGATAGGCAACCCGGTGATGGCGCTCAGCTCCTTCAAAGAAAAACCAATCTCACCATTCGTCACAATGAAGGTGTTGGTTTGTCGAAGGAATGACTCCAGCATGGCCATGAAAGCCTCATCGGAGAAAACGACGGTTTGCCGAAAAGCGCGAACCGCATCAAAAATCTCTGTCTTGCCAATCCTCAGGGTGTGATCAGTCCATGACTCCCAGCTCGAGTCAGCACTGAAACGACCACGAAGTCGAAAAGGCTTCACCCAATTGCTTCCGTCACCCCGAAAAACGCCAAGGCCCACCGGTCTCAAATAGATCGATAGATGATCAGAACCTTGGTAGCCACTGGCTGGCATCAACATGTCCATACGGACAGGTGGCTTCTCTGCAAAACCGGAAGGTCCGTCAACAAAAACCTCGGTCTTGATCACACTGGTCCTCTTCACCCAGCTCGGAGGATCTTCCCTCTTAGGGCACGTGGGAGAAAGGCTCAGGATCGAGATGGTCCGATCGAAAGTCGACCGGGTAGAAATAGTTCTCTCCTCACCATCTGCTGTGTAAGAGAACTGAAAACATCTCCTTTGGTATGTCAAGTCGTCGGGGACTACATCACCAAAGAAGAAGGTAGGCTTGAGCACAACGCTCTGATCGTCTGTAACCCAAGGACAGCAGCTTACCATGATCTTATAAAACTCCTCATCTTTGAGAGCGATCAATCGCTGTCTCATCTCATCACGATTGAGGGAATCACACTCTTCCAAGTTCTTCTCAACAAACTGGACCTTCTCCCAAGCCTGCTGAACGGCTGCATTGGAAGATCTAGCAGACCGACGAGGTGCGTTGTAACATGACCTTTACCCTTGTTCATTCTAGAAGAACTGCCTGCAAAAGATGGAAGAGAAAAGATCAATCAACATCAAAATGACAGAATTCTGCTACAAAAATTCTAGTAAAATTTTGACATGGTTCCGGGGCAATTCCAAAGAAAAGGAAAATACTCCGAAAAAGAAAGGAAGCCTGAAGATGAGCTCAACATCGCTGCGAGCTCATAGTCAGTGGAGCATTCTCAAAGAAGGCTCGAACTCAACATCGCTGCGAGAACGAGCCAATCTCATCAAACTTCTGCAAAATCTGGAAAAGAGCTCAACATTGCTGTGAGCTTCAGAATCCAAAAATTGCAAACTTCCTCAAAATCTAGCAAGACCGAGAAAGAGCTCAACATCGCTGCGAGCTCAAAATCCCGATACTTGCAAAAGATTTTCAGGTATGCATCATCACACTTCCAAATCCATTTACCAAAAATCATGCATCAAAAAAATATCATTATGCATTAGATGCTAGGAAAACCTTGACCAAAGTTTGACCAATTCCAACCCAGTTTGGTCAAAACCAATCAAACTTTGTCCAAGTCAAAAATCATGTTGGCTTGACCTAGAGACTCTAGCCTTCTATCTTGATGCATCAAAAAAAAAGAAAATTCATACATATTGAAATTGCATAGCGTCATTATCATGGTGAGCAAACAAGGAAAAAGAAAAAAAAGAGAGAAAAAAAATCTCAGCAAAAAAACAAAAAAAATTTTTCTGGCCCACAGGCCGTGGCCCACTGCCACGTGGCAGGCCGTCCGTACAGCCAAAAGAAAAAAAAAAAAAAAAACAAACAGCAAAAATAAAAAAAGAGAAAAATGCTGAAAAAAAAAGAAAAAAAATCAGCGTGCAAAAAAAAACAAAAAAAAAAAGAAAAAAGAAAAAAAAAACGTACACGGTGAAAAAAAAAAAAAAGAAAACCGTGAAAAGAAGGAGAAAAAAAATACAAAGAAAAAAAAAAGAGAAGAAGCATGAAAAAAAAAGGGAAAACGTGGTTGAAAAAAACAAGAAAGAAAGAAAAGAAAAAGAAGAAGAGAAAAAAAAATGAAGAAGCTACTTCTACAATGGAGATTCTTGTGGAGAAAGAAAAACTTACTTGAAGCCATTGATGGAGAAGAAGAAGAAAAGCTTGGAGCCCTTGGAGCAAAAGCACTTCTTATCTTGGAGAGCACTCTTGAAGATTTCTTGCAAAAAGAAAGCAATGGAGCAAAAGAAACAACCCTCTTGCTTTTATAGAAGATAGCAAGCCAAAAGAGGAAACAAGGAGAAAGAAAAGAGGTAAGTGCTAAAATTTAGCTACTTTCCCAAAAAGAAAGATATTTTGAGAGAATCTTTCCACAAAAGGAGGATACTTGAGAAATTCTCTCCAAGTAAGAATATTTTTAGATATTCTCTACAAATATGACACCATATGAGATCTAGGCCATCTCCAAAGCCTAAGGTCCCATGGGTTAGCCCATATGAGCCAGGTTTGACCACCTAAGCACTAAAAGTGCCTTTTAGTCAAAATATTCCTCCTACCAAGAGCCAAAAAAAATAAAAGAAAAAGAGCAAAAAAGTCCCATGCCTCTTTTGAGTTGATGGGACCATTCAAAAAAAAAAAGAAAAGAAAAGAAAAGAAAGTCTCATGAGTTTCCAAAAATCAAACCATCCAACCTCATGAACCAAATTGAGCCAAAATCTTGAAACTGACATTTCACAAAACCAAATTCCGGTCCCCTAGCACGCCACATACAGCTTGTTAGGTCACAAGACCAAAACCAAAATCAAAATCCAATCCAAACCAAAACCAAAAACCCAAATCTGACCCCCCAACCTGCCACATATAGCTTGTTGGGTCACAAGGTCAAAATCAAAATCAAACCCCGACCCCCTAACCTGCCACATACAGCTTGTTAGGTCACAAGGTCAAAAACCAAAATCCAAAACCCAAAATCCAAATACCCCATGTCATTTTCAAAACTTTGCCTTGAGATGGTACGTGATCCCTCTCACTACCATAAAATCCCTCGGAAACTCAGAAGGCTATTCGAAAAAAAAAAATGCTCAAGACTCTTGGTCAAGTTGGAATCTCTCCTCTAAGTTTCTCTTCAAGGCACATCGACTCCAAAAAGCTACTCGTCGCTGTACCTCGAGGGGGCATTTGTTGACACCAAAAAAGTCATTATGTCTCCTCAACACCAAGAAGCCTCGTGAAGCTGCATCCTGCTATAAAACCGGCAAGGCTACTTCAAGCATCAGATCTTATCAGAATCAGACAGAAACTGAGAGATCCTTTAAAACAGCTAAAAGAGGGGTACACCTGAGGATTCGGGCCATTCCGACATCGTTTGGCCCAACTTCACTGCTTTGACAGCTAAACAAGCGCTCTCGGCGGCGACATCATCAAAGACACCAAAACTTCGATCAGAGCCTACGGATGACTCCAGAATGTCTTCAAAGGGCTCCATGCCAAATTTCAAGTCAAACCGACAATGTTTGACCCTCCATCAACACTCGAGCAGCAAAATCAAGCCTCCCGGCGGCGGGAACCACAGAAGCCATCACTCATCAAACAAAATACGTGAGTGGCTTCAACATGCCTCCAAAAGGCTGCACGTCGAATTTCAGGTCATTCCGACAACGTTTGACCAGGTTTCAATGCTCCGAGAGAAAATCAAGCCTACCGGCGGCGGAGCAACCCGGGACCATGACATCGAAAACGGAGCCCATGGAACGTCTCAAAATGACTCCAATAGGCTCCTCGTCAAATTTCAGGTTAATCGGACATCGTTTGACCACATATCAAAGCTCGGCATTTTCCCCGCACAAAATCAAGTGAAGCATCGATGGGACCCCAAACGGCTTCAAAAATCAAATAAAAGCCCATGGCTGGTCCTATCCACTGCTCAAGAAGCTTCACCTCAATTTTCAGGTCATTCCGACATCGTTTGACCTAGTTTCGACTCTTAACGGAAAATCGGCTACAAAGTCTTCAGCTTTCCCGAAAAATGGGAAACTCGTCAAGTTTTCTCCAAGAAAATGAATTCAATAATTGAGGAAAGATGTCAAGAAAAATACAGAAGAAAAAAGGAACGAAAAAGACGCAAAATCGGCCGAAAACGAAGCTCGGCGACCAAAGGGCGAAAAACCCTAAGGTCGCCAGCGACCCTGGGTGCATGGTCACCCGGCGACCCTGCAAATCCGGATCGCGGATTTTACACCAAATTGCCCGTTTTTCGATCTTTTTCGCGTTTCGGGTGTTCCGGCCTCTGTGATTTTCGGAAAATCCAATGTTTGATGCTTGAAAACGACCGATCTTTGTCGACATCTCGGATCCGCCGTCAAAAGCATGAAATTATCACCGATCGCCTCAAGATCGCCAACCGGCTGACCAAGAAAGTGCACTTTCTGTCCGACCGATCGTGAAATCGACAAGACAGATGTCACCGGCCCACCAACGTCAATCAATGTCTGAAATTGCACTGCAATCCGACATAAAAAAATACGTGGATCCACCTGTGATGATAGCAAGAAGAATCTCAAAAGGTGCAGCGCGGCCCGCGACTCTTCACATGCCCTGGCGACCACTTAATGACGTTAATTGACCCATTTATGACAACTTAATGCGGTCATTAACTCATTATTTTGGACGGCCCAATCAGAGTCAAGCATTTGGGAGTTACAAATCCAAGTAATCATGGCATTAAACCCATGAAACTCCCATCATCATGAAGCATAAAGGTGATTAAATGCCCACTACCTTCATTGGCCAATCACAAGCCTTGAAAAAGGAGTCACAAAATCAACTTATAACTCCTCATCAATTCTTGCATCATGGCCATCAATGCCAATAAACACCTCATGGCTACCAAAAGCCTATAAAAGGAGGTCCATTCCAAGAAGAAAGTATAATGATGAAAATAAATCCCATGTGCAAGCTCTGAAAATCCAGAAAATCCAAGAGAGAGACGAAGTTCTGCTACTTTGCTCCTGGAAGCACCACAAGGTGATCAACGTCCCTTGGGGGGCCACCCCCCCCCCCCCCCCCCCCCTAAGGTCACCTCCTTCTCCAACATGGCCTAAACGCGGCTTTTCAGCCCGTTTACTTGGTTTTTCATTGGATATAGGACCTTCTCTTGGTCCTTGTCGTTTAAAAAACTGAGGTTAGGAGTCAAGCCAAAGAATCAAAGCATCACATGTTCTCATTTGAAGGATGATGGCGAAGCCCATACATGACTTGTGACCGTCGATCTCAACGTGTCCCCACAATCTCCTGAGAAGTTAGATCCCTTTTCTTACTTTTCTATTGTAGTTTGTATTTCTTAAAGAGACAAAAAGAAATCACAATTCTTGTCTTTCACATTTGATGAGTTTTGTAAAATCGCCTTTCATGGCAAAATTGCCTTTTACGACAAACAAACAAAAACGCCTCCTACGGCATTCTAAAAAAACAAACTTGTCTCTTTTCTTAATATTAATGCAATTTGAAAAGTTAGAAAAAAGGATTGATTTCCTTTCCACTTGTGAAGGTGAATCCCCGGATCATCACCATTCCAAATTCCAAGTAGAAAGTAAATCTGGCATACCCGTACAAAAAATGTTGATGCCCGAGATTTTCCCTCCTCTGCCGAGACCCAGGTCAGCCCCCGGGATACGGAGGGAGAGGACGGAAGATTCCTTCCGGGTCCATCACTTCAAAGCCAAAGATTTTCAATTGGATGTCGGAGTGGGAATATGCGAACCGAAAAGGTGTTGGACTACATTCCTTGGCTTAGAAAACAATTGGAAACTAAAGAAAATTGTACCATCAAAAGGATTGCGGATGGACCGAGCTTTAAAGCCATTTCATATACTGCATATGCAATAAATGGTTATGTTTTTTATACTGCGGATGCGGAAATGAATAAAACAACACAGAACAGTGGGGTTTCAATGAAGGCAATAACTCCTTTGAGGAGAAATTCCAAGGACACAAACCTCATACATGAAGAAGTCACTTACTATGGCATTGTCAAACAAATTCTTGAGCTGGACTACTATGACTTCAGACATGTCCTATTCTATTATGATTGGGTGCGTGTAGAAGATGACCATGGATGTAGAGTTGATCCAGAAACAAATTTGATATATGTTAATTTGGGGAGGCTAAAAAGAAATATAAAAGAAGATGATGAGCCGTTTATTCTTGCTCAACAAGCAACTCAGGTCTTCTATTGCAAAGATCATAGTAGACCCGAGGAAGAATGGCATGTTATCTTAGATGTTCCAAAGAGATTAAACCAAGATGTGGATTCTTTTGAAGATCCCTTAGCCTTCGAGCCAAGAATGAATGAAAATGCCTTAACAGAAGCATTACAGGAGGATGTCATTGGTGATGAAGATTAATCATGTATGTCTTTTCGTACATAATATTCATACTTGTCTCTTTTCTTTTCTTTTACTCTTATTTTATTTAACTCAAATAATCATCTTATCTTGGATTGCATATTATGTTATGATATTGTCTATAAACATGAGTTTCTAACATTTCTTATTACATATTCTTTAATGTAAGGTCTTTTAAATTCTTATATTATTATGATTATGGGAGGATCAAATTTTATTATTTGAGGTTGCAGGCATTATGTCAACGTCGGCATCTGCGTCCATGTCAACGTCGAGATCTTCCATGGAGAGTATGTAGCACGAGTGAAATCTTCTTTACCCATAAACCTTATTATTTTCCATTTTCATTAATGATATTTGTAATAGGTCATCTCATCAAGGTGAGATTCAATCCAGCTGGCCAGCCTATAGGGCCAACTGTTGCAACCTTTTCCACTAACATAGGTCGGATTGTGAAGACTCACGTGCCACCAACCTACAATAGCTGGAAAAAAGTGCCACAACACCTTAAGGAGGATGTATGGAAACATGTCCTTGTGAGTGTTTGTCCATTTTTAATTGGTGATTTACAATTTATTGATGTAATGTAACAATGCATGATTTATCTTGTTATGTTATGATTATGCAGACACTTTTTGATGTTCCTGAATGCCACCGCCCATGTGTCCTAACAAGAGCGAATACGACGTGGAGGGATTGGAAGTGTGATCTCCGATCTAAAGTGTATGATAAATATAACACGGACGCGGAGAGAAAGAAGGCTTTACCGCAATACTTGAAAAGAGAGGATTGGGAGACTTTTGTGGATTCAGAAGGGTCATTCGAGGCACAGTTAAGGAGGAGGGTAGGAAAGGCCGCGAGGGCATCTTTGAAAAGCCCACACACTTCTGGCAGAAAAGGGCAAGCAAGGGTTACTGACGAGTTGGTAAGTATGATTATTTCAATCTATTTTAGTTCTTCAATTTATTATGTAATGCCAACATTTCCTTCAAACATTTTCAGCAACAACAACATCCTGAAAGGGAGGTCACCCGGTGTGAGATCTTTATCAAGACACATTACAAGAAGGATGGCACTGCTTCAAGTCACCATGTGGTAAAGAGACATCAACTTATTTGAGATTCATATTTCTTATTTCGGATGACTGATTTGGTTTCATTGCTAAAAAAGATATATACCTCGATGCTAAGTTGATACAATCGTCTTAGCATACAAATAGTCATTTGTACAAAAGAATCATTTTGAAAACTTGTTAAAGAAGAGGGAGTGAAACATGAGGAAGATGAGTGCCCTGACCATTTCCATTCTACTTATCAATCAAACAGATCATAAACCACTAGAAAGGAATGATGATATGGAATAATTGGTGTCTTTTCTTTTTGGGTTTTGTTTCTGCCTTGTTTCATTTTGGATTTCCCATGTTAGATGCAAGGAAATAAAGATGAGATAGAGAATAGAACATTGCATGGTTGGTGTTTGTTTTTTTTTTTTTTAATGTTTATTAAGTTATGGATCTCTGTGTGTGTGTGTGTGTGTGTGTGTGTGTGTGTTCTTTGCTGAAATTACTATATATTGAAAGAAAGTGAAAACATGAAAGAATGATTTACATGATGAGGAAAAAATCTCAAATTCTTTACTGCTTTTAATTGTTTTGTCTTAGTCTTAAGTCTTTTGGCTTCTTATATTTTCCTTCCAATCTTTTCTTTTGCTAAATTTCTTGGGATTGTTTCTTTTGTTTCTCAATTTGCTAATTCTCCACTTTAAGAGAAAGAAAGAACTCCTTCTCATCCTTTATTGAGGGCTCTTGGTCTGGGAAATTAAGGTGTTTGATCTGGTTCAGCTCCTCGGCTATGCTTTGTTGTTTGTGTTCTCCCCTGCTTTGGTCCAAGCTGCTTTCAGCAGTTACTAAAAGGTTGTACGTTGGACTTCTGTGCCTGGAGGTGTTCCTGCAAAGCCTTCTCTTTGAATTGTTTCTCTGTTTTTGGTTGGCTCCTGATCTTGCTTCCTCTCTTAAGATGTGCTCTGCCTTTTGTTGTCTTTTTTGGTGATGTTGTAATGGTGTGCTAGGCCAGTTTTGTTGCCCTGCAACAGAGCCCAAATGTATAGTAGAAGTCTGTTGTGTCGTGCTTTGCCGGGGTGGTTTTCTTCTCCATGCTGTGAAGTGCAGGTTTGTAGGCGTGTTGGGTTTTGCGGTGCACTGCATTTGAGTGCTGGCAGTTTCACCTCTGTTTTGAGTGCAGTGTCTGGAGAATTTTTTTCAAAGCTTCCCTTCAGCTTGGGCTGCTGAGTTCCTTCTGTTGGATTAGTTACTTGCAGTTCTACATTTTTGTCTCAGCTGAAATAGCCTTGTACTCAGCTTCCATGTCCTCCTCTTGGTTGTCTACTGCTACAGCTGGTTTCTTCTGCTTTCGCCTTGTGCTCAGCTCCCATGTTCTCCTCTTGGCTGTCTTCTGCTGTAGCTGGTTTCTTTTGCTTTCGTATAGCCTCGAGGCGTAGTGCTCATGTAAAATATGTTCCCTCCTTTCATTTTACTCTTTACAACTCATACCAATAACCCTCAATTGTGTCAACACTAGAAGAAAGGAATCAGTTTTGTTTCTGCTAGACTTCTTTTTTTTCTTTTGATTAACAACCTTCATTCCCTTCTCTGTTTTCTGGTCGCCATTTGCCACTGTGATTTGGGTCCATTGAACTCTTAAGATATATCTTTGGTAGCCTACAATGTTGGTGTCCAATATCCATTAACAAATGTCATCATAATTCATAACTATTCACTGAGTTCAGTTTTGAGCCTCCCAGAACTGTTGTTACACAAATGTCACCATAGTTCCCTTTTATCAGGGGAAAAAATGCTTCTTGGAACCCTTCACGTGCATAGCACGTGCCTGCTGCCACTATTATTTAACAGCTCTCAACATTAGATAAAGCTAAGATGATCTTTTCTAAAATGCCTTGAACTAATCCAAATGGTTAAAAAAAAGGAGTCAATTTGGCAGTTCCTACATGCAAAATCAAAAGGTGAAAGAGACCTTCCAGCAGGGTTTAACTGCATTCTTCTTGTCCTCCTCACATAAGGGAGCCTAGTGGTGCAACAGGGGTCGAGCCAAACCTGAGCCCGCAATGACCGAAATTGAAGCCCGGGTTGGGTTTGCTCTGGTTTAGGTTGGGCCTGGGTTTGGGTTTTGAAGCCTGCATGGAATTTGATAGTAAGCAAGCCAAACTTTTTTTTATTGATAAAGAGTTCAAGCTGATACAATAAGGCTTTGATGATGACAATTAGAGTTGCAAGCATAATTGAAATAAATAAATTAATTAATTAATGTATAACATTAAGACACTAAATCCTAGTAGTGGTTTTCCTTTTTTAACACAAGATTGCATAGTGGTCTGAACTCTGAAGTGAATCTTGTTCATGTTTGGTGGTCACAAAAATAAGAACTTCAAAATGTTTTGATTGCACAAAAATATATGCAACAAATGCATTCTAGGATCTACAGCAGAATTCAGTGGAATGCTATAATCTTACTAAGAAGATAGCAAGGAAGATCAACCATTCAAAGTGAGAACACAATTCATCAACCAATTACAACTAATTGCAGTGCTTGTCAAACTAGCATTCTTCAAGCCATATACACTTGGGCAGTAGTGAGCAATGCATTTCAAAGCATCAACTGCTAAGTTTTTTCTACTCGGTCTTCTAAGCCATCTATGCTTGGACAGTTCTGTAGTGAGCCTGACGAACATGCACTCTCTAGAATCGTTGTTTTTTTTTTTTGTTTTTTTGCTATCGATTACTCTAGATCAAAATATCTACTGCACAAAACTCACACATCTTATGCACACACTTAAATTTTAATTTTTTTTTTGCTCAAAGGTAAATTTGAATTGATAAAGGAAAGAAAGGAACAAGGGCATTTAGTCCCCAAAGCCAAAACGGCTACATGAAACTTACATATGTATTTTATATATGTAATATGTTGAAATCACAATTCACAACAGATTCCATTAAAGTGGAGAAACACAACATGAGAGAAACTCCTAGACTACAAATGTTATATATTTTGAACTTAACACATGCACATGTAACATATTTGTGAAATGATCAAGTTGTGTTTGTAAATGCTTCCTCTTCTTTCTTTCTTTCTTTTTAAATAATTGACACTATAGATGAAATAGGCCCAATACTAGAAACTCCTCTGCTGATGAGGTGTTGATTCATATTTAATAAAATTTTACATCGAGTACCGTAGCTAATATACAACTTTAAAACTTTACCATAAATCCGAACCGTTCGCACAGTGATCTTCCTAGAGATTTTGCACTCACCCCATACTCATCTATAGTGAAATTTATGATGAACAATTAAAATGCATAAAACCATCGCATTTTGAGACCTAAAATCAAGGGTTAGTATCAGACAAAAAAAAAAAATATTTTGCTCACCCATTAACCAAAACCACCAATGATTGGCATGCAGGGGGGGGGGGGGGGTGGGGTGTTTAAAGTAGTATTAAACAATAACTTAGATTGCGCTTAATCTAATTGGATCAATTGGGCTTTTGAGATGAGTTGCTGCTATTGGGTCCATGATTGGCCAAAAAACTTGTCATGCTAGTTATGATATTGTTATTTCCTATCGTGTTTTATTTAACAATTTGTTTTACAGGAAAGGCTTAGTAGAATGTGTGACGATGACCCTTCCATTGCACATAATGATATCGACAATGATGGGGTTACAAAGGTATGCAGTTTATCTGATATTTATATTTAGATATCAACTTGATTTCAATTAATACTTAACAACGAATACATATCAAGAGCAGCTATTGACCTTTTTAATTTTTGAAATAGGTTTTTGGTACCGATACTCGTGGACGTGTCAGGGGCTTCGGGTTGAGTGTCTAAAGGTCAATCGTTCATAATTCAAATCCTTATAAGAGAGCTTATGAAGAAGAGCACAAATCGCATGCGGCCCTTGAGACTGAGGTGGATGGGTTGAAATCTCGAATGGCAGACATGGAGAAGATTGTTGCTTCCCTTTCTCAAAGTGGGACGCAAATGCGGTCTTCAACCGATCACAAGAGTTCTTCTCGAGTAAGACACAACTTTACATATAAAATGTATATTCATAAACTTATTTAGATAATTGAGTATGATAAAATACTTACATTATGTGTTTCTTAATTATAATGTAGGTGAGACCGCCATCCACACATCAAGAGACACAAGCAAGCTCGAGATCAACACTCCCAAGGACATACAAGTTGATGCGTTTAAGGAAGAGCACCGTTGTAGCCTTTGGGAGTTTGATGGGGGTATCACTGGACAATTCAGATTGTTATATAATTGTTATAGATGAGATTGTGGATGGTGACATCGAGTTGATGGACGGAGTTAGGAAGATGGAAGATATTATGGTTGCAGACATTATTGATTGGCCAACATTTAAGACTTTCCCCTGCTAGTTTTTTCTTTTCTAAATTACTTGGATTTTGATGATGGGATGGATGTTCAATTGTTTTGGATGGAGCCTTGTTTTGTGGACAACTTTTTGAGTTTTGATGATGGGATGGGATGTTCAGCTGTTTTGGATGGAGCTTTGTTTTTTGGACAACTTTTTGAATTTTGAAATATTGAATGGATCTTCACTTCTAATGTTATTTTAAATGGATATATATATATTGATATGGTGGTCAATGGATGTTTGTATATTGGTATGTGATGGAACGCGCTCCTGCCGAGGGTGCTACCGGGGTCGGCGGACGTGGGAGTCCATCGGGTCCGGCCCTTTCGCGCCCGGGGGGCTAAAGCGTGCATCAACATTTCTTTGTGTGGGTGTGCCAGATTTTCTATTTTACTCGGAATTGCAAGTGGTAATCCGGAGATCGACCTTCGCAAGTAAAAAGGAAATCAACTTCTTTCAAGTTTTCCATTGCACATATATTTAAAAAAAGAGACATTTTCTTGGTTTGCCGTGAAAGGCGATTTTTTGGCATTTATAGCCGATTTTGTAGCGTTTATAGCCGATTTTGGCGTTTATAGCCGATTTACAATTCTTATCAATAATGAAAGACAAGAGTTGTGATTTTTTTTGTCTCTTTAGAAAAATACAAACTACAATGAAAAGCAAGAAAAGGAGGATCTAACTTCTCAGGAGATTGTGGGGGACTCGTTCAGATTGACGGTCGCAAGCCATGTGTGGGCTTCGCCATCATCCATGCATGCTATAACCTCAGATTTTTAGAGGACAAAGACCAAGAGGAGGTCCTATGTCCAATAAAAAGCTAAGTAGACGGGCTGAAAAGCCACGTCTAAGCCATTTGGAAGCAGGAGGAGAAGGCGAAGGACCTTGGGGGGGAGGTACCCCCCAAGGGACTTTTGTCACCTTGTAGTGGTGGCCGGTGCAGAACTTCAGCAGAGTTTTTCTCTCTTTTTCTTTCTCTGGATTTTCTGTGTTTGATCCGTCTGGATTCGATTCTCTTCTGGATACGAGCTCTGGATTCTTTCCGATATGGATTTCAATGGAATGCTCTCCTATTTATAGGCTTTTGGTAGCCATTTAGGAGAGTTTTTATGGGCTTTAATTGCACTTAAGCCACATAAATGGAGGAGTTACAGGGTTTAATTCCTTTATTTCGTAACTCCTGGATCTTGGCTTCTGATTCGCCGGTGGAGATTGAGGGCATTTAATCGCCTTTGATCGCCATGAAGGGAGGAGTTTCATGGGTTAAATGCCATAAATCAATTGACTTGTAACTCCCAAATGCTTGCTTCTGATTGGGCCGTCCAATAGAATGAGTTAATGACTGCCATAAAGCTAGCCAATTAACCACATTAATTGGTCGCCGAGCAGTCGAAGAGTCGCGGGCCGTGCCGTGTCTTCTAGAATTCTTCTGGCGATGATCATCGATGGATCTTCATGCTGATGGACATCGGATGAACATGTAACTTCAGACATTGATAGCTAAGAGCGGGCCGGTGACATCTGTCCTGTCGATTTTTCGATCGATCGGGCGGAAAGCACACATTTTTGGTCGACCGGTTGGCGATCAATGTTGATTTTGATACTTTTGGAGGTTGACCCGTGATTTTGACGGATGTCGGAGGATTTGGCGCCTCAAAAGTATGAATTTTGGAAAGTCCCATGGGTTGGAAGCTTCGAATCGCGAAAAACGACGGAAAACGGAGCTCCCGGGGCGAAACCGGAGATTCCGGGCTTCCAGGTCGCGGGCGACCCTGGGGGAATTTTCCCCTTTGGAGCCCGTTTTGCGGTCGTTTTGAGGTCTTTTTCCTTCGTTTTTTCTTCTGTGTTTTTCTTTGACATTTTTACTCATTTGTTGACCTTATTCCCTTATAGAAAAATTGATGAGAATCCTTGCAATTTGGGTTGCAAAGTTTCCAATTTTCCAGGAAAGCCGAAGACTTTGTCGCGCAGGGTTGCCGATTTTCCGTCAGAAGCTGAAACTGGGTCAAACGATGTCCGAATGACCTGAAATTTGAGGTGGAACCTCCTGAGCAATAAATAAGACCAACCATAGGCTTTTGTTTGAGTTTTGAAGCCGTATGGGGTCCCGTCGCCAGTAGGCTTGATTCTGCCGCAAGGTAGATGTCGCGCTTTGATGTGCGGTCAACCGATGTCTGATTGACTTGAAATTTGACAGGGAACCTATTGGAGTCATTTTGAGATGATCCACAGGCTCTGTCTTGGAAACCATGGTCCCGGGGAGCTCCGCCGCCGAGAGGCCTGATTTGGCTTCCGAGAGTCAAAGTCTGGTCAAATATTGTCGAAATGACCTGAAACTTGACGTGTAGCCCTTTGTAAGCATTTTGAAGCTGCCCATGTGCTCTGTTTGATGAGTAATGGTTTCAGTGGTTTTCGTCGCCGAGAGGCTTGATCTAGCTGCTTGAGGGTTGATGTAGGGTCAAACGTTGTCGGTTTGACTTGGAACTTGACGTGGAGCCTTTTGGATGCATTTTGAGATCATCCACAGGCTCTGATCGGGAATTTGATGTCTCCGATGCTGTCGCCGTCGAGAGCTCCTGTTTAGCTGTCGGAGAAGTGAAGTTAGGCCAAATGTTGTCGAAATGGCCCGAAACTTCATGTGTACTCTTCTCTTGGCTATCTTGAAGGATCTTGCAGTTTTTGTTTGATTCTGACAAGATTTGGTTTTTTGGAAGCAGCATTGCCTATTTTGGTAGGCTGCGGCTTCATGTGGCTTGAAGCGGCAAAGTGACATTTTTAGTGCCAACAAATGCCCCCTCGAGGTACAACGACGAGTTGCTTAACCTTTGTAGTCGATGTGCCTCGAAGAGAATCTTGAAGGAGAGTCTCTGTCTTGACCAAGAGTCTTTGAGCATTTTTTTTTTTTTTTTTTTTTTTGTAGAGTGGCCTTTTGAGCTTCCGGGGGAGTTTTATGGTAGTGAAAGGAATCACACACCATCTTGAGGCAAAGTTTTGAAGATGACATCAGGGATGTGGATTTGGGTTTTTGTTTTTGACCTGTGACCTAACAAGCTGTATGTGGCAGGTTAGGGGGTCGGGTTTTGGTTTTGACCTTGTGACCCAACAAGCTGTATGTGGCAAGTTGGGGGATCATGATTTGGTTTTTGGTTTTGGTCTTGTGACCTAACAAGCTGTATGTGGCGAGCTAGGGGACCGGAATTTGGTTTTGTGAAATGTCAATTTCAAGATTTTGGCTCAATTTGGTTCATGAGGTTGGATGGTTTGGTTTTTGGAAACTCATGGGACTTTCTTTTTTCCTTTTTTTTGAATGGTCCCATCAACTCAAAAGAGGCATGGGACTTTTTTTGCTTTTTTCTTTTTTTTTTTTTTTGCTCTTGGTAAGAGGAATATTTTGACTAAAAGCCAATTTTAGTGCCTAGGTGGTCAAACCTGGCTCATATGGGCTAACCCATGGGACCTTAGGCTTTGCAGATTGCCTAAATCTCATATGGTGTCATATTTGTAAAGAATATCTAAAAATATCTCTTTTGTGTAGAGAATATCTAAAAATATCTTTACTTGGAGAGAATTTCTCAAGTTTTCTTTTTTGTGGAAAGATTCTCTCAAAACATCTCTCTTTAGGAAAGTAGCTAAATTTTAGCACTTACCTCCTTTCTTTTCTCCTTGTTTCCTCTTTTGGCTTGCTCTCTTCTATAAAAGCAAGAGGGTTGATGCTTTTGCTCCATTGCTTTCTTTTTGTAAGAAATCTTCAAAAGTGCTCCCCAAGGCAAGAAGTGCTTTCTCTTCTTCAAGGATCTCCAAGCTTTTCTTCTTCTTCTCCATCAATGGCTTCAAGTAAGTTTTCTTCCTCAAGAATCTCCATTGTAGAAGTAGCTTCTTCATTTTTTCCTTCTTTTCTTTTTCTTTTCTTCTTTCTTCTTCTCTTTTTTTCTTTTTTCTTTTCTTTTCTTTTCATGCACGTTTTTCTTTTTTTTTTCGTGCTTCTCTCTTTTTTTCTTTCTTTCTTTTTTTTCTTTCTTTTTTTTTTCTTTTCACGGTTTTCTCTTTTCTCTTTTTTTTTTTACACGTTTTTTTCTTTTTTTTTTTTTTCGTGCTTCCTTTTCTTTTTTTTTTTTTGCACTTTCTCTTTTTTTTTTTTGCCTGCGACTTGATTTGCTAACATTTTTCTTGTCAGCTGACTTGCCACAGGATTCCGATGACTTTGAACCATCAATGGATGCAAATGTTGATGATGCTTCCCATGAGTTCATGGAGGAAGAGAGTGTTCCGCCAGTCGTCGAAGAAGGTACTTTGTAGTGATGATCCTGATGATTTTTTTTTTAACAGGATCATATTCATACCTTTTTGTGTTTCATTTGTAGGTTTTGTAGTGACAGAAGAGAGTTCATCGCTTTCTTCAGAACCAGAGCAAGGGATGCCAGAGGTCGATCCGGAGGTAGAGACTTCTACAACCAGTTCTGACGCGATAGAGGAGATACCTCTGCTGAGATTCCTTCTCCAGTGGCTCCAAGTGGAAAGAGTTCTTTTGTTACTCTTCCAATGGGACATGACATGAGCAGCCGATCAACGGAGAAGGGTGAATCTTCATCCAGTTCGTCTCTTCAATTTGCGAAGAAGGTGCTGGCTCGGGTTTTGAGTTCTTGGATCGAGACTCTCTTTTCTGGACACCTGGATGCCGGATTTGGCATGATCCCACATGTACAGGAGATTCTGACTGATACCGAAGAGGTTGGTCTGGATGTCACAGGTGCCAGGGCGATCGTTGATAGGATCATTGCACTGGGTGACAAGTGGTTTGAGACCATGGATTTCCCTGACGACCAATTCTTCAAGGAGATGTTCTTGGACCCTGCTGATAAGGCTAAGTCTGACCTGAATGAGGCTACACAAAGCAAGAAGCAGCTAGTTCGGGAGAAGAACTTGGAAGAGCTAGCCATCATCGGATTGAGGCATGAACTTAACGTCCTTGATAGGGAAGTTGAGGAGGCCATGAAACGTCTTGAGCATTTGAAGGCGCAAGTCGCTGCCAAGTGGGCTGCTATAACAGAGGCTCGTGACAGGGAGAGTGCTCTGATTCGCAGGGTTGCAGATGCCGGTCAAGTTCTCGAGAGGAGGACTCTAGAAAATGAACAATGGCAAACTGCTGGGGAAAAGCTTCCCGGTGTAAAAGAAGGGTTACGGCATTCGCTAGCATCTCATGGAAAGTTCCTGAAGAAGCGTGCCTTGGAAACTCTGACGGCTGAGGCCAAAATTTTGCTTGAGGAGCTGAAGCTTTGGCTGGAGGCCATTTTTGGCTGAGCTCCTGATTTTTTTTTTTTTTTGTAGCAGAAACTACTCTTCTTTCTTTTGGTACCACATGTATATATATTTTTTTTGTACTTTTTTTTTTTGCAGTGCTTGTGAACACTTTTTTTTTTGTACCACATGTATTTTTGGTACTCTTTGCAAGTACTCATTCTTCAAAAGTTACTTTTTTTTTTTTTTTTGTTTTCCCTACGCTCACTTAAATCTTTTTGTGATGAAAGTAATTGCTAAATGGGATTTGATCAAAGCTTTGTCATTTTGTGAAAATCTTTTGTCAAATGATTGTTTTGGTAGGGGAAACGAATTTGGCATGAAAGCCGGATTTTTGTGGCATTTACAGCCAGTTTGGTGGCATTGATAGCCAATTTGTGGCATTTATAGCCGGTTTGGTGGCATTGATAGCCGGGTTTTTTGAAAGCCAAGTTTTGGTTTTTCAGCGTGAAAACCAATTTTTTGTGGCATTGATAGCCGGTTTTGACATGAGAGTCAGGTTTTTTTTTTTGTGGCATTTATAGCCGATTTGGTGGCATTGATAGCCGATTTTGGCAAAAGAGCCAGGTTTTTTGTTTTCAAAAATGCAAGTATCGACTAAGAGTCGCCTCCCTGCTGAATGGTCTTGCAAGTATCGATGGAATGTCGCATCCTTGCTCATTCGGTTGCGAGTATCGGTGGAATTTCGCCTCCTCGCGGATTTGGGTGCAAGTATCGATGGAATGTCGCATCCTTGCTTTTCAAAAATTTTGTTTTGCGGGTATTGACTTGATGTCGTTTTCCCCTTGATTTTTGAAATTTGCGGTTTTCTCGAACCTTTGGGTTGTGGATATCAAAACATTGCATCTCCACGATTTTTAGGTTTTTTCGAACCTTTTTTGAAATTTGGGTTGTGGATATCAACTGATATGTTGTGTCTCCACGGTTTTTTTTTTTGTTTGGGTTTGCAAGTATCGACGAAATGTCGCTTCCCTGCGAGTTTGGAAGTGTTGAACGTGGTTCGTATTCTTCCGATGGGTGCGAGTATCGACTAAGCGTCGCTTCCCCGTGGTTTTTTTTTTTTTTTTAAAAACCATTTTTTTTGTTTAAAGACACGAGGGTCGTAAATTTTGACCTAAAACCATTTGGCGGTAAAAGGCAGGGTGGACTAGGGTGGAAATCCCTGAATCCGGATTTTCATTTCAAACCATGAATTTTGGGTTCAAGTGTAAGACCCCGACCCGAGTGACTCGATTAGTACTAATTAAGTTGTGCGTTAGTGCTAAGCTTGATTAGTGGTTTTGACTAAGCTTGGATTAGTATAGTTCTTGATAGCTTTGGGGAATTATTATTTTTAGCATCTTGTGTCTAGTGGGACCCTTTGGGGGTTTCCTTTTTGATAGTCTTGCTAGCTTTTAGAGGTTACTTGTTTTCCCCTAATTCTTGTCTTGATCCCGTCTTACTTGTTTTGTCGATCCTTACAACTTTCGTGTTGAGCCCGTGACCGTCCGGAACCCCGAAACCCGATCTTCTTGCTTTGAGGGCAAAACAGTCTTTTTACATGAAATCTGTGCCCAACACTCGATATCCTCGAAACCCGCGAAACATGTACTTTTCCGAAACTAGATATTTCGGTGATCACTTTTCTCTTCTTCGTCGATTTCATTCGAGATCCCGAAATTAGCGATTTCAGCCCAAAGAGCTTTCCTAGTAGTGGAGCCCACACCCATTGCTTTATAAAGAGAACCCTCTTCTTCCATTTCTCTTTTTCCAGCACAAGCTTATGAGAACAGCCTAGGGTTTTCTTTCTCTCTTTCTTCTTCTTCTTGCTACCTCATCCCAAGTCCCTACCAAACCTTACACCAATCAAGATTGAACTTCACCCTCTACTTCCTCACTACTAGAGCTATGCATTGATACCATTTGTGGAAGAATCTACTCAACTCAAGACCCTCATTGAGCTCACCTTGTCCATTTGAAGAACTTATAAGTAAGCTCCTTCCCTAATATCTTAGATCCTTGTTCTTCTAGTCTTGGGAGAGCCCTATCTTCATTATTGTGAGTTTCTTCTTCTTGTTCCTTGGTTTGACCCATTTTAGGGTTTGTTTTTGGGGGTTTTTGTTGTAGCTTGGTACTTAGCTTGGAAGAGTGGATTAGAGCTTGGATTTCTTGTTTAGAGACCTTGAGGCAAGTGGATGTTTAGTTTTAAAAGTGATTTCCATGATCAAGTGTTTTTATTTATTGTATCATTTATGATGAGCTTTTACTTGCATTCATGATGCTATTAAATGCTTTTGAAAAGAGTTGGTAAGCATCCTTATTGTCTTGAAACATCATTTCTAGCTTTTGGTTTCATCTATTGTCTTTAAATCATGGATTGTAGTTTTGGTTCATCTTTTGTACAATGCCTAAGTGAATCCTTTTGATGATGGTTGTCTTCTTCTCTTGGTGATTGTATGGATGTCAAATGGGGGATGAAAGGAATGGGTTTGGGAAAAGGGAAAACATGAATCTGAACCCAGGGAAGAAATTCCCGTGACTGGCGGTCAGCTCCGCGGTCAGCCAGCGGCTAACCGCCGTGTCCATCGACGGCTAACCGCCATCCAACCGCTTAGTTACGGTCACTTTTCCCGAGAGCTGAAATCTCGCGGTCAGCTCCGCGGTCGGATAGCGGCTAGCCGCCTAATACATCTACGGCTAACCGCCAGCCAACCGAAATGTAGCGGTTACAATTCCAGAGAGCTGCAATTCCACGGTCAGCCTCACGGTCAGCCAGCGGTTAACCGCCGGATCCACTGGCGGCTAACCGCCATCTGACCGCAAGGTGACCGAAATTCCCTGAATTTTTATGAATAAAGAAGGATTGAAGGGAGCTTTCACCCCATTGCTTGTGAACCTTTCTGAGAGCAATGGGCACCACTCACCTGGGATTGTGTTCGAAGCATAGGTGAAGTGTTTATTGGTAGTACGTTAGAGAGAGAAACTACATCATCGAGATTCATTTAAGTATTGAGGCTACTATAGTGTATAAGGAACCCGGAATGTCTCCCAAATTCAAAGAGTACCAAGCTTCCTTTTTATACAGACATACGGGATCCCTATTCACTTGGATTAGTTCTAACCCGACATTGTCTTGGCTTTTCAAAAGGGTAACTTACCTTGTCATTCTCGAAATTGATGATTTGGGATCTATCATCCCGAAAACTTTGGAAGTATACTTGTACTGTTTTGCTAGCTTTGATATACATGCCAGACCTGATATGATAGCTGTGCCCTGAGCACCCATGTCCTGCCTAAATATAGTCTTGTACTTGATTTATTTTACACATGTCTTGATTTCCATGTTTTGACCTATGAGTCGGCACCACTAAGCTTGGATACCTTGTTAGTCTGATCTACTGACGAGGTGATCCCCCTCTTGTCCCGCCAACTGCAGTTTGGATCTTGCTACCTGGTTATTTAACTGTGGTCTTGTCCTGATACCGCAGATTGCTACTGTGGTTCCTAATGCCCGGCTCGCTACCGTGGTCATGTCTAGTATATAGTATATATGTATATGTATTTCGTTGTACCTCCTCACTTCGGTAACTGAGGTCAACGCCTTGACTTGCTTGCTCTATCACTTCGGTGATAGAGGATTTAGCTTTGTGTGGTTGCCATCTTGCTAGTTTCCCGATTTCCTTGGTTACCTTAACTTGTTCTACCTTGCATACATGTTTTTAACTAAATGATGCATTTACTCATGAAAATATTATTTAGACAGGTTTAATTGTTGCCAAGGTAAATGTTTTATCATTAAATGTTTTTACTTTTATCTACCTGCCAGACCGTCGTGTCTGACCCCTTTGCTTTGGTACTCAGGTCCCGTTGTTGGTTTCCCCGAGGAGGAGCCAGAGGAGGCGGTCGGAGAACCGCAGCCGCTAGTGGAGTGGCGTACTGACGATGTTATGTAAACATCGGGCTGCCGAGTTGCGAAACATTTTGGGGGTTGTTGGATAGATTTCTGGTGGTTATTGTTTTGTATATTGGCCTTTGTTGGCCTCTATTTTTGGGAACTGTAATTAACCGACCTTCTGATTAAACTTGAATATGTACTTTTGGGTTATGCTTTAGGACATTGCTCATTCTGATACTCATATTCAAATGTAATCAGCCTTGATATTTTGTGAAATGAAATGCATGCATGATTCACCATACGCTTCCGCAATTATACTAAATGGTTATGTGTGTTGGAATATCCTCACCGCGGACACCTGTGGGAAATCACGTGCACGGGTAAGGAGTGTTCTTTTGTTAACCCGTGTACGCTTGATTATAAACATACCTTAAATTATTGTCATTACTCCATATGATTATATCATCGGCTTCATCACAACCAGTCCCGATCCCGGATTTGGTTCCCCGAACCCGGTCCGGGGTCGCGACAGAACTGGTATCAGAGCGAGACGTGTTTCAAGCAATTAAAAGAAACTAGAAATCCTAAGGACGTGGCGAGGATTCGTTAGATCTTTCGTTAGCTAGAATCGCATGGGCAATGTGTGACCCTATTCTTGATTATTTTGTGCTAACAACTTGTTTTGCAGCATCATGCCACCACGTAAACGCCCGGTAAACGGCAACCCCACAGCGAGTAACATTGATTATACAGGACCAGTCGAAAACACAGGACCAGTGGGAGAAGATAGAACTGAAAACCCAATTCCAAATCAGTTTCAGCAGATGATGCAAGCCATGCTTGACCAGTAGCGTCAGGCTAATGAGAACCAAACCAGATTACAAGAACAAATGCTAAAGAAAGATGAGGACCATGCTAGGGAGTTGGCAGAAATGCAGAGACAGTTGCTGGAGGTACTACAGAGGAGACCCGAACCAGTTCAACCTCAACCTGCTATCGTCATTAATCAGAGGGAGCATGACCCCAATGTACTATTTGAGAAGTTCAGGAAGAGAGGTCCGAAAGAGTTTGTGGGGACAGAGGACCCCTTGACTGCAGATGACTGGCTAGAGCATATAGAGAATATATTTGAGGTTTTCAGATGTAATGGGGGTGAGAAAGTACAGCTTGCAGCATCACTCTTCACCAGCTTGGCAGACAATTGGTGGAAGACGGTGAGGGAAGAATACAGGACTATGGCAAATGCAGTAGCTTGGGCAAACTTCAAGAGGCAATTCAGAGACAAATATGTGCTTGCCCATGTCAAGAGACAGAAGGCAGTAGAGTTCCAGCAGCTTGTCCAAGGGAGTATGACCGTCTTAGAGTACCTCACCAAATTCGAGAGGTTGTCAAGATACGCTCCGGAATTGGTAGACACGGTGGAAAAGAAGATTGCCAAGTTCCTAGAAGGACTTCATCCTATCATTGAGAGGGATGCCACCGGTGTAGTACCACCTCTTACCTTCGAGGAAGCAGTCAAGAGAGCTTACAAGTTTGAGAACTTCCACCACAAGATTCTTAAGGTCCAAGGCAAGGGACAAGGACAACCTCAACATCAGTACAACCATCAGAGAAACCAGCAGAACAAGAGGCAGAGACAAGATCAGAATGTACAACTAGTTTGCATTCATTGTGGGAAGAATCACGACAGTGCCCAGTGTCGTACCGTCTCAGGAGCATGCTATAGATGTGGTTCCATGACCCATCAAATGAGAGATTGTCCGAGACAGAACAGGCAGAATCAGCAACAGCAAGGAGCACCGCGTCAGGCACCGCCACAGAACGCACTAGTGGTGCAGAATCAGGCAAGGCCACTCCAGCAGCAGGCACCACCGCAACAGTATAGACCGTACCAACAGCAGCCACAGGCCCGTCAGCAAGGACAACAACAGAATCAGCGTCCCCCGCAACAGAACAGAAATGTCCCTCATGGAAGGCAACAACAAGCTCATATCAGGCCACAGCAGCGAGGACAAGTTTATGCAATCAACAGAGCTGATGCAGAGGCAGCAGGCAATGTTGTGGAAGGTACACTTCTTGTCAGTGGGATAGAAGCTAGAATATTATTTGACCCTGGATCTACGCATTCATTCATATCCCATGCATTTTCTAGACTGATTGATGTGCATGGTAGAGATCTTGAATACATTTTGACTGTGGCAACCCCGGTAGGAAAACAAGTTGTGTGTACTAGTTATTACCCTAGTTGTACAGTCCGGATAGGAGAAGTTGTGTTACCCGCAGATCTTATTCTGTTGGAGATGAAGGATTTTGATGTCATCCTAGGGATGGATTGGCTGGCAGGGTACCATGCCACAATGGATTGTTTCCATAAAACCCTCACATTCAAGTTGGATGAGACACCAGCAGGGGTGTTATTCCAGGGAGAGAGGAGAAATCCTCGTGCAGCGTTTGTCTCAGCGTTGAAGGCTGATAGACTTTTAAGAAGTGGATGTGAAGCCTATTTGGCGTTTATCATGGAGGATAAACGGTCCCAAGGGGTGGAGGAGATCCCTATTGTTTGGGAGTTCCCGGATGTATTTCCGGAGGAGATTCCGGGATTACCACCCATGAGAGAGATTGATTTCACCATTGAGTTGTTACCAGGGACCGCTCTGATATCTATTGCACCATATAGAATGGCTCCGGCAGAATTAGGAGAGTTGAAGATACAGTTACAAGAGTTGTTGGACAAAGGTTTTGTGAGGCCAAGCATCTCACCGTGGGGAGCTCCGGTGTTGTTCGTGAAGAAGAAGGACGGTTCGATGAGAATGTGTATTGATTACCGGAGATTGAACCAAGTGACCATCAAGAACAAATATCCGTTGCCAAGGATAGATGAACTGTTTGATCAGTTACAAGGTGCTTCATACTTTTCGAAGATTGATTTGAGATCCGGTTACCATCAGCTGAGAGTCAGAGAATCAGATGTGTTGAAAACAGCTTTCCGGACAAGATATGGCCACTATGAGTTCCTGGTGATGCCATTTGGGTTGACTAATGCACCGGCAGTGTTCATGGCTTTGATGAACAAGATCTTTGCTCAGTACCTAGATCAGTTTGTAGTGGTGTTCATAGACGATATTCTGGTGTACTCCAAGACCAGAGAAGAGCATGAAGAGCATCTGAGGATAGTATTGCAGATTTTGAGGGAGAGTCAGCTATATGCGAAGCTCAACAAGTGTGAATTTTGGCTAGAGCAAGTCGCATTTTTGGGACACATAATCTCCAAGGAAGGTTTGTCAGTAGACCCGTCTAAGATTGAGGCAGTAGTGAAGTGGGAAAGACCGAAGAATGTGTCAGAAATTAGGAGTTTTCTTGGTTTGGCAGGGTATTACAGGAGGTTTGTGCAAGGGTTTTCGTCGATTGCAGCACCGTTGACGAAGCTAACGAGGAAGAATGTACCGTATGTGTGGACAGATCAGTGTGAAGCTAGTTTCCAAGAGCTGAAGAAGAGATTAACCACCGCACCAGTCCTTACTTTGCCATCCGGAAGCGGCAGTTTCACCATCTTTACCGATGCTTCGAACATTGGACTTGGTTGTGTGTTGATGCAAGAAGGAAGAGTTGTAGCATATGGGTCCCGGCAGTTGAAAGATCACGAGAAGAATTATGCGACCCATGACCTTGAGTTGGCAGTGGTTGTCTTTGCATTGAAGATGTGGAGACATTACCTCTACGGAGAGAAGTTTGAGGTTCATTCGGATCACCGCAGCCTACAGTACCTATTTTCTCAGAAGGAGTTGAACATGAGGCAGCGGAGATGGATGGAGTATATCAAAGACTATGATTTCCCGATCAAGTATCACCCGGGGAAAGTGAATGTAGTTGCCGATGCTTTGAGTAGGAAGTCAGTGGGCATAGCAAATTTGAGTGGTACTTGTATTTTTGATCAGTTTGAGGAGTTGAAGATA
The DNA here is from genome assembly GCA_028538565.1 of Umbellularia californica. Lineage (NCBI taxonomy): Eukaryota > Viridiplantae > Streptophyta > Magnoliopsida > Laurales > Lauraceae > Umbellularia > Umbellularia californica. The sequence goes on along the minus strand of JAPQWN010000005.1, from coordinate 30,843,353 downwards.
GACCTCCAGCCACTAAGGAAGGGTGCCATAATTGCCGATATGTCAGTGTCAGAGCCTTCGTTCATCCGGAAGATTAAGGACAGTCAGTTGCAAGACCCAGAGTTAGCCAAGATTGTAGATCACATAGCAGAACGTCCTGATTTTCGTATTGTTGACGGAGTTCTTTACTACCGTGATCGTTTGTGTGTGCCTAACATCGAAGATTTGAGGAATGACATTATGGCAGAAGCTCACAGTGCGAAGTACTCCATGCACCCAGGCAGCACAAAGATGTACCAGAATTTGAAGGGTAGATTTTGGTGGAACAATATGAAGAGAGAGATTGCAGCATTTGTATCCCGATGTATGATGTGTCAGTTGATAAAGGCAGAACATCAGAAGCCTCCAGGATTGTTGCAACCATTAGAGATCCCGGAGTGGAAGTGGGAGCACATTACCATGGACTTTATTTCGGGACTACCGAGGACTAGCAGAGGCAATGATGCAATATGGGTTATAGTGGACAGACTCACCAAGTCAGCCCATTTTATTCCCATGAGGACAGGGAAGAAGATGCACATGTTACCCCTGGCAGGGTTGTTCGTTAATGAGATCGTCAGTAGACATGGTCAGCCAGTTTCCATCACTTCGGACAGAGACAGCAGATTTATCTCAAGATTTTGGAAGACCCTACATGAGTCTATGGGTACGAAGTTGCAGTTTAGTACAGCTTATCACCCTCAGACCGATGGCCAATCAGAGAGGACAATTCAGACACTCGAGGACATGCTACGTGCTTGTGTATTGGACTTCAAGACTCAGTGGGATGAAACCCTACCGTTGTGTGAGTTTGCTTACAACAACAGCTACCACTCGAGCATTGGGATGGCGCCTTTTGAGGCTTTGTACGGCAGAAGGTGTAGGACACCTGTTTGTTGGGAAGAAGTCGGCACCCGCAGTTTCCATGGACCGTCCATAGTGAGTGAGACTACTGACAAAGTGAGACAGATCCAAGAATGTTTGAAAGTAGCCCGGAGTAGACAAAAGAGCTATGCAGATTCTCACCGCAGGGATCTACAGTTCAAGGAAGGAGATAAGGTTTTCTTGAAGGTATCGCCGACCAGAGGAACATTGAGGTTTGGGCAGAAAGGCAAATTATCACGGAGATACATTGGACCGTATGATATAATGAGCAAGATCGGTGATGTGGCTTATAGATTAGCCTTACCACCTGAGCTATCCGGTGTACACAATGTTTTCCATGTGTCGATGTTGAAGAAGTACGTTTCCGATCCTTCACATGTACTCCAGCATGAACCGCTAGAGATCAGAGAAGATGCCACTTATGTTGAGAAGCCCATTCAGATCATAGACTCGAAGGAACAGGAGTTGAGGAACCGGACTATTCAGTGGGTAAAGGTACTTTGGGAGAATCATGGGCCGGAAGAGGCAACGTGGGAATTGCGAGATCAAGTGCAGAAGAAGTATCCGCATCTCTTACCCGAGGTGAGTTTGTATTTCATTTGGAGGACCAAATGCCCTAAGGGGTGGAGGATGTAAGACCCCGACCCGAGTGACTCGATTAGTACTAATTAAGTTGTACGTTAGTGCTAAGCTTGATTAGTGGTTTTGACTAAGCTTGGATTAGTATAGTTCTTGATAGCTTTGGGGAATTATTTTTTTTAGCATCTTGTGTCTAGTGGGACCCTTTGGGGGTTTCCTTTTTGATAGTCTTGCTAGCTTTTAGAGGTTACTTGTTTTCCCCTAATTCTTGTCTTGATCCCGTCTTACTTGTTTTGTCGATCCTTACAACTTTCGTGTTGAGCCCGTGACCGTCCGGAACCCCGAAACCCGATCTTCTTGCTTTGAGGGCAAAACAGTCTTTTTACATGAAATCTGTGCCCAACACTCGATATCCTCGAAACCCGCGAAACATGTACTTTTCCAAAACTAGATATTTCGGTGATCACTTTTCTCTTCTTCGTCGATTTCATTCGAGATCCCGAAATTAGCGATTTCAGCCCAAAGAGCTTTCCTAGTAGTGGAGCCCACACCCATTGCTTTATAAAGAGAACCCTCTTCTTCCATTTCTCTTTTTCCAGCACAAGCTTATGAGAACAGCCTAGGGTTTTCTTTCTCTCTTTCTTCTTCTTCTTGCTTCCTCATCCCAAGTCCCTACCAAACCTTACACCAATCAAGATTGAACTTCACCCTCTACTTCCTCACTACTAGAGCTATGCATTGATACCATTTGTGGAAGGATCTACTCAACTCAAGACCCTCATTGAGCTCACCTTGTCCATTTGAAGAACTTACAAGTAAGCTCCTTCCCTAATATCTTAGATCCTTGTTCTTCTAGTCTTGGGAGAGCCCTATCTTCATTATTGTGAGTTTCTTCTTCTTGTTCCTTGGTTTGACCCATTTTAGGGTTTGTTTTTGGGGGTTTTTGTTGTAGCTTAGTACTTAGCTTGGAAGAGTGGATTAGAGCTTGGATTTCTTGTTTAGAGACCTTGAGGCAAGTGGATGTTTAGTTTTAAAAGTGATTTCCATGATCAAGTGTTTGTATTTATTGTATCATTTATGATGAGCTTTTACTTGCATTCATGATGCTATTAAATGCTTTTGAAAAGAGTTGGTAAGCATCCTTATTGTCTTGAAACATGATTTCTAGCTTTTGGTTTCATCTATTGTCTTTAAATCATGGATTGTAGTTTTGGTTCATCTTTTGTACAATGCCTAAGTGAATCCTTTTGATGATGGTTGTCTTCTTCTCTTGGTGATTGTATGGATGTCAAATGGGGGATGAAAGGAATGGGTTTAGGAAAAGGGAAAACATGAATCTGAACCCAGGGAAGAAATTCCCGTGACTGGCGGTCAGCTCCGCAGTCAGCTAGTGGCTAACCGCCGTGTCCATCGACGGCTAACCGCCATCCAACCGCTTAGTTACGGTCACTTTTCCCGAGAGCTGAAATCTTGCGGTCAGCTCCGCGGTCGGATAGCGGCTAGCCGCCTAATACATCTACGGCTAACCGCCAGCCAACCGAAATGTAGCGGTTACAATTCCAGAGAGCTACAATTCCACGGTCAGCCAGCGGTTAACCGCCGGATCCACTGGCGGCTAACCGCCATCTGACCGCAAGTTGACCGAAATTCCCTGAATTTTTATGAATAAAGAAGGATTGAAGGGAGCTTTCAACCCATTGCTTGTGAACCTTTCTGAGAGCAATGGGCACCACTCACCTGGGATTGTGTTCGAAGCATAGGTGAAGTGTTTATTGGTAGTACGTTAGAGAGAGAAACTACATCATCGAGATTCATTTAAGTATTGAGGCTACTATAGTGTATAAGGAACCCGGAATGTCTCCCAAATTCAAAGAGTACCAAGCTTCCTTTTTATACAGACATACAGGATCCCTATTCACTTGGATTAGTTCTAACCCGACATTGTCTTGGCTTTTCAAAAGGGTACCTTACCTTGTCATTCTCGAAATTGATGATTTGGGATCTATCATCCCGAAAACTTTGGAAGTATACTTGTACTGTTTTGCTAGCTTTGATATACATGCCAGACCTGATATGATAGCTGTGCCCTGAGCACCCATGTCCTGCCTGAATATAGTCTTGTACTTGATTTATTTTACACATGTCTTGATTTCCATGTTTTGACCTATGAGTCGGCACCACTAAGCTTGGATACCTTGTTAGACTGATCTACTGACGAGGTGATCCCCCTCTTGTCCCGCCAACTGCAGTTTGGATCTTGCTACCTGGTTATTTAACCGTGGTCTTGTCCTGATACCGCAGATTACTACTGTGGTTCCTAATGCCCGGCTCGCTACCGTGGTCATGTCTAGTATATAGTATATATGTATATGTATTTCGTTGTACCTCCTCACTTCGGTAACTGAGGTCAACGCCTTGACTTGCTTGCTCTATCACTTCGGTGATAGAGGATTTAGCTTTGTGTGGTTGCCATCTTGCTAGTTTCCCGATTTCCTTGGTTACCTTAACTTGTTCTACCTTGCATACATGTTTTTAACTAAATGATGCATTTACTCATGAAAATATTATTTAGACAGGTTTAATTGTTGCCAAGGTAAATGTTTTATCATTAAATGTTTTTACTTTTATCTACCTGCCAGACCGTCGTGTCTGACCCCTTTGCTTTGGTACTCAGGTCCCGTTGTTGGTTTCCCCGAGGAGGAGCCAGAGGAGGCGGTCGGAGAACCGCAGCCGCTAGTGGAGTGGCGTACTGACGATGTTATGTAAACATCGGGCTGCCGAGTTGCGAAACATTTTGGGGGTTGTTGGATAGATTTCTGGTGGTTATTGTTTTGTATATTGGCCTTTGTTGGCCTCTATTTTTGGGAACTGTAATTAACCGACCTTCTGATTAAACTTGAATATGTACTTTTGGGTTATGCTTTAGGACATTGCTCATTCTGATACTCATATTCAAATGTAATCAGCCTTGATATTTTGTGAAATGAAATGCATGCATGATTCACCATACGCTTCCGCAATTATACTAAATGGTTATGTGTGTTGGAATATCCTCACCGCGGACACCTGTGGGAAATCACGTGCACGGGTAAGGAGTGTTCTTTTGTTAACCCGTGTACGCTTGATTATAAACATACCTTAAATTATTGTCATTACTCCATATGATTATATCATCGGCTTCATCACAACCAGTCCCGATCCCGGATTTGGTTCCCCGAACCCGGTCCGGGGTCGCGACATCAAGGATCGAAAATTTTGGTCAAGTCAGGGAGGGGTTCCTAAACTTGGATTTTTTTTTTTTTTTTTTGAACAATGAAACGATGAAAGTAAGCATTGTTTTTTTGAGTTTCTTTAGAAATTTCGACATTTTGATATGAAAATTCTAAAGGAGTGGGTTTGATGAGCAAGTACCTGAAAATAGGCTTTTGCCGTGCAGGCATTGCTCTTACCCAGTTGGGTAAGTCTTCAAGGGTAGTACCGCATTAAGAACTTGCCATTGATGGGCAGCATACACCTGTCGCCTTCCATGTTTAGGAGGGCATATGCGCCGTTGGAGAAGACCTTGTCGATGACGTAGGGTATCTCCCATTTTGGCTAAAACTTGCCTTTGGACTTGTGAGCGAAGACCATTGGTCTTTTTACCGCAAGAACCAAGTCACCCTTTTTGTAGGCTCGTTGCCGGACCCTTTTGTCAAAAGATCCTACCAGCGTGCTTGGTAAAGTTCAATGCTTTGTCGAGCTTCGAGCCGTCTCTCATCGAGATTGTCCAGCTCATGAAGTCGTAATTTCGCATTGCTTTCTTGAGTCATGTCATTTTGTAGAGATACCCTCAGAGAAGGAATTTGGACTTCTAATGGCACGACAACTTCGCATCCATAGACCAAGGAGAATGGTGTGCTATGGGTTGGTCCTCGAACGGTGGTTCGATAGGCCCATAAATCTTCAGACAGTTTGTCGCTCCAGTCTCTTTTGTGACTAGAGACCATTTTCTTGAGGATTTTGCAGAGTGTCTTGTTGAAGGCTTCTGCTAATCCGTTTGCTGCCGGATTATATGGAGTCAAAGGACAGCTTTGGATTTTGTATTTGTCGCAGAACCTGTAGAATCGATGATCCCGGAATTGTGGTCCGTTATCATGGACGAATCTTTTAGGTATGCCGAAACGACAAATGATGTTGGTGCGTAGGAATTGAAGGACTGATGAGGTCTTCATTTCGTTGAACACAAATGCTTCTGACCACTTGGAAAAATAATCCGTTGCGGCGAAGATGAAGCGATGACCTTTGCTTGAAGGGGGAGAAATAGGACCTATGATCTCCATACCCCAGGCTTCGAAAGGCCACGAGATTGCTGTAGGGTGTAGCCATTCCGGAGGCATGTGAATGTAATCTCCGTGAACTTGGCATAGCTGGCAGCGTTTGGCAAATTGCATTGCATCAGCTACCATGGTAGGCCAATAGTAACCTAACCTTTTTATCTGATCATAGAGCTTAGGACCTGCCTGATGGGCTCCACAAAGACCAGCATGAACTTCTTTAAGTGTTTCTTCGGCCTCTTGTTGTGACAAGCAGCGTAGAAGTACTCCGTTGAAGGATTTCCTGTAGAGGATTTTTGAAGGAATATCCAAATGAAAGTTTGGGGCTCGCCTTTGGATGCTTACCCGTTCTTTTGGATCTTCAAGTAGGATTCCGAACATAGTGTAATCAATGAACGGATCCCTCCAGTCGCCGATTGAAGGTTGAAGGATAGAGATCCGACTTCCAACCACTTGGTGGCATTCAGCAACTGCTTGGTGTGTGTTAAGAGGAGGGAGGATCCTTCTCTCGCACACTGTGATTTGCATGTTTTCCCCTTCCTGGATCGCCATTGATGCGGCAAGTCCGGCCAGGGCATCTACACGGATGTATTCACCTCTACGAATGTGGGTGATGTGACAGATGTCAAACTTTTGCAGAAGCGATTGTGCCTTGTTGTAATAAGGCAGCAGATCGGGCTTCCTGACTTCATATATCTGATTCATCTGGTTGACGATCAGTTGAGAGTCTCCAAAGACTTCCAGCATAGTGATACCGGATTCGATGGCGAGTTCCAATCCTAGGATCAGAGCTTGGTATTCAGCTGCGTTGTTTGTGCATGGTTCTAGTAGCGAGAAAGCGTGCAGAATCATGTATTTGTCGGGGCTAACAAAGAGGATGCCAACTCCCGAGATCAGCTTTCTGTTTTCATTTGTCCTGGTTGCACCGTCAAAGTACATGTCCCAGGAGGCATTTGGTGAGGAAGTCTCCACGTTGTAGACAGGTTCGTCTGGGAGATCATCTCTGAGTGGAGAATCTTTAGGCAATGGATGCTCTGCGAGAAAATCTGCTAGAGCTTGGCCTTTGATTGCTTTTTGTGGTACATACCTAATATCAAATTGTGACAAGAGGATGGACCATTTTGCCAGTCGGGCATTGAGAGAACCTGCCTTTGTGACAAGGACCTTCAAGAGGTTGATCCTCGAGACCAGGTAGACTGTGTTGGAAAGCAGATAGTGACGTAGCTTTTGTACGGCGAACATCACTGCAAGGCATTCCTTTCCGACTGGAGAGTAGCGATGCTCTGCACCTACTAGCATGCGGCTGAGGTAGTATAGAGCAGCTTCTTTTCTTTCATCATTTTCTTGTGCAAGCAGAGCACCCAGAGAGTGATCAAGGGCTCTTGTGTACAAGATGAATGGTTTCCCAGTGGTAGGAGCAGCTAACACTGGAGGTTTGGTTAGGTATGACTTGATATCTTGAAATGCGGCTTCACAGTCAGCATCCCAGACAAAGTTTACACCCTTTTTCATCAATCGAGAGAATGGACGACACTTCCCCGAAAGATTGGAGATGATCCGTCTGATGTAGGCCAATCTCCCTTGAAGCCCTTTTAGTTCCCTTAAGGTTCTTGGAGGGGGCATTTCTAGAATAGCCTTGACTTTGATGGGGTCAAGTTCTATTCCGGCTTTCCGAACTAGGAATCCAAGGAACTTCCCCGACGAGACGCCGAAGAAGCATTTCAGAGGATTCATCTGCAGTTTATGTTTGCGAAGTCGGAGGAAGACTTCTCGAAGATCTTTGAGATGGTCTTCTTTTCTTTTGCTTTTGACGGCGAGGTCATTAACGTAACATTCGACCGTCTTGTGTTGCATATCTTGGAATATTTCATCATAGCCCTCTGATATGTGGCACCAGCATTTTTCAGACCAAATGGCATGACAGTATAGCAATATACCCCAAATGGAGTCCGAAATGATGTGTGTTTTTCATCCTCGGGATGCATCTTTATCTGATTGTAACCAGAGAAGCCATCCATGAATGTCATTCGCTCGAATCCGCAGGTATTGTCAATCATCACCTCCGGCATGGGGAGCGGGAATTCATCTTTAGGGCAAGCGCCCTTCAGGTCTCTATAGTCAATACAAACCCTGATCTGCCCAGTTTTCTTTGTCACGGGGAGAATGTTGGCCAACCATTCTGGATGTTGTTCCTCACGGATGAAGCCGACGCTTTTGAGCTTTTGAACTTCTTGTTCAATTTTATCCATCACGTATGGACGGAATCTTCTTTGGCCTTGTTTGACAGGCTTGATTACTTCTTGAAGATTGAGTTTGTGGACTGCTACTTTGGGGTCTAAACCAGGCATTTCAGCGTAGGACCATGCAAAGCAATCAACGAACTCACGAAGAAAAGTGATATACTCGGGTAACTCATCATCCTTTATATTCTTGCTTATGAATACAGGACGTGAGTTATCTAGTGTTCCCAAGTCTATCTTTTCAACAGGATCTTCTGTTAGAAGGTTCGAAGGTGGTTCCTCCACAATATTTTCGGAGGCTTCCGGCTCAACAAAACCTTCTGGGATTCCAAGGGCATTTGTAGACCGAGGGTTTGTTCCTTTCCACGGGTCTTCTTGATTGGTGATCTTCTCAAGGCTTGCTATGAGATGGTCCCAATCGCCTGTTGAAACTGGGTCGAAGTAAGGTACTTCTTTTGGAGACGAGGGCTCTTCTAGGTCAGAATAGCACAAGTCTGTATTATCGGACGATTCCTCTTTATCATCAGAGAAATCGTACCAATTGGATGAGCTTCCTAGATCTTTGTCAGGTAACTCTTTAAAGAGATATCCAGGGAGATCGATGTCTTCATGGACTTGAGATGTTGAGGCTTGGTCGGTAAAACGACTTTTAAGCTTTTGTGTCAACTGTCTCAGAGGAGTGTCGGGATCATACCCTAACCCAAATGAAGACTTTTCTACATGACCGTAGAGTCTCCAATCTTCCAACTGGCTTTTGGTCAAGGCGGGCCCCAATGGCGTGAGAATACTGCGTCTTTATCCCAAACCGACTGGGTTTTGAGCGTCATAGCCCATTTTCTTCATAATTGCTTGTGCCACAGGACTATATAGAGATAGCTGAGGCATACCTTCATTTTGGAAAGGTTCCAGCATGGAGTTTGATGAAGAAGCGTCCGATCTATGGAAGAAGATCGGCCTTTTCTTTGGTGATGTTGCCGGAACAACAAAGGAAGCATACGTAGGATCTTCTACGTCAGCAGGTGTCTTCATCGGAGTGAGAGCAGGCTGAACTTGTTGAGTGTCAGCTTGGCTTGACGAGGTGTCGTCTTCTGGCTCTGAGTCCGAATCCGTGTCTTGCTTGATAGACACGAAAGAGACAACAAATTTGCCCCCAGGCTTTTACTTTGCCTTCTTCACTCTGGTTGTGATGACCAAAGGTTTTGAAGATTTGAGGGAGATGACGAAGGGAGGTTGACTTCTCTCTTCAAATTTACCGGAGTGTTTGTTTTCTTCCGGTGATTTTTGAGGAGCCTTGCCTTTATCTTTCTGGAGATTTTTAGCAAAGGGTGTTATTTCCTCTTTTTCTTCTTTTTCGCCTTCATACATTTGGGAGTCTGCGAAGTGGACTTCTTTACCTTTGAAGGGTCTTCTGTCCGCAAACACTCGATGTACCATGCCGTCGTCGCCGACGAACTTGATGCATTGATGTAGAGTTGAAGGGACAACACCATTCTCGTGTATCCAGGGGCGTTCGAGAAGGATGTTGTAGCATGAAGGGGTTTTTATTGCATACACAGTGACTTCAGAGATAAGATCACCGATCTGCAATTTGAACCTGATTTTGCTGATAGGCCTTTGAGTACTCCCATCGTATCCAAAGATAGATACAGATGTGTGGCTTAGCTTGCTGGGTGGGATGCCCAACTCTTCGAGAGCCGAAGTGGAGATGAGGTTGAGTGCAGAACCTGGGTCGACCTGAACTCTGTGTATAGGCATTTCCTTGATGTACCCTGTGAAGTACAGGGGTCGGTTGTGCCTTGCTTCGCCAAGTAGGAGGTCGTCCTTTGTGAAGGCGATGGTTGCACTGGCTGCTTTTTGCACCGAGAGGCATTCAATGCATGATCCCTCAGTTTTCTTTTCTCCCTTTGAGGAAGTTTCAGAGTTTTTGACCCGGTAGTCCATTTCAATTTGGAGGACTTGCGGGGCATGTTTGTCGACATCCTCATTCAGTTTTTGTAATTCTGAGATGAGATTATCACGAGTGCGTGGAGACATTCGTAATAAATCCAGGATGTGCAGTCGTGCAGGTATGTGTTTGAAGTGCTCGATCAAATCATACTTGAAAGCCTCCTTAAGGCCTGCATGTTCATCATTGTTGCCACTGGGGGCGCTTACAACATCTTTTCCCAAAGGATTTACATAAGTAAAGGAAGATTGGTTGTAATTTTTGTGGTAGTCCCGGCCCGAGCGGGTGCCTCTACCAACTTCGAGAGCTTCTTGAGAAAGGTCTTCGCTTGGAAGATTGTCCTCAGGATCAAGAGGATGTCGTTTCTCATTTACTGAGGATGCGTCTGCAGCAGAATTGCCATCCTCAGTGATTGTGTTGCATGGAGCATTTTCTGGGAGCGAGTCCTGAACAGCATCCAGCAGCTTTTCTTCTTCGTTGACCCATCCATCATCCCAAGTTGGGTTTTCTTCATGATGATGAGTCGGGAAGAGCGTGAGTTCTGAAGTCACAGTCTCAGGGGACGAAGCCTGAGAGGGTGTCATCTCTGTGAAAGTCACGCGAGACAAGGTAGCCCCAGAAGATATGGTGCTAGGTGTCGCCGGTGTGTAAGTGATCTCATCAGATGATGCATCGGAAGAGCTATAATCCCGAATTATCACATTACAGGCAGCTCTTAAAGGAGACGTTGTCTGCTCGGAGTCAGACTCATCCTCAGATGTAAGAGGATCGTCTACCCAGCAATTTTCTCCATTTTCAGGAGTTGAGGGAGGAGGTACCTGGTGGGCTTCAGGGACTTCCGGCTCTGGATTGTGAGGAATCTCGTTGACGCGGTCTTGCTCTTGTTCTAGAGCGAGATGCTGCAAGATCCTCGCATATTCTTCAAGATCAGGCATGGGAGCCAAATCTTCTTCTTCGTCTGCTCTTTGTGGCTCAACATGGTTGATTTCCACTGGAGCAACGACGGGTGCTGGCTCAATAGCATTTTCTTGTACAGCATCTTGGTCTTCCTCATCATCAGATCAGGATCCTTATGGCTATAAGGGGTTATACCAGATTACTGGCATAAGGTGAGTTTCAGGAACCCATTCTTCGTCGGAGAGATACTCTCCTGTTTCAAGAGATTCCTCCCACTCGCCGGTGTAGTTGGGCTCGAATCCATCGTCGGTGTCGCTGGACTCGTATCCATCAATGGAGAATCCAACTACCGAGTTGCAAGAGTATAATGCCCCCTGCATAGCTTCTTTTTTGAATCGAGGTGGCATGAAATCACTGAGAGTGAAGTTTCTTACCGCCTTTGAAGTCTCTGGAAGGGACGTTTCTGTTGCCCCGAGTGAAGTGGTAGAGGAGGCCTCTGCCTTTTCATTGACTTCTTGTTTTTGGCTGGGTCTTCTCTTGCCGTTTGAGCCTGAGGAGATGTTTCCTAGCCTGCCTTCGCTGTTGAGCTGTCGGCTTTGTTTTTACGATCTCCCAGTTTTCATCTTCCAAGAGATCGGGATGTACCCATATGGGTTGTCCGTCTGGTGTCGGGTAAGGAACCAACACTTCGGACGTTTGAATTCTTTTTATCACCTTGAAAGAAGTAGTGATCTTCTCTTCTGGTGATTTTGGTGTTTGTCCACGTGACACCATGTTGACGGAGGCAGACCCATAGTTTTTGTCAAAGGTGATGACTCCATTTTTCCACATCTCGTTTATCTTCTCTCTCACAACAAAGCATTGATTGAGAGGATGCGAGACCATCTGGTGGTATGGACAGTACCGAGGATCGTTGGTTTTGCCAACATCGCCCGGTCTTTTGGGTTCAGGCAAGGTGAGCTTGCCGTTTGCCACGAGAGCCCCGAAGATTTCGTCAACATCTTCATCAAACGGGTATTTCTTTTCTACTCGCTCTTTGAAGGCATCAGAGAGTTCAGGTCTCTTACCTGCAGCTCTGTTTTCAGCTTTCTTTGGTTGCTGAGGAGCTGACTTGGTTTGCACATTGAGGACCTCTTTTTTCTTTGGTTTAGAGGTTATAATGGCGGTTGGCTCTTTTCTTGATGACTTCTGACTATTGAGGTCTTTAATCACCGTTTCAGCTTCCATAGAAGCTTCCAGGAGTTCTCCCAGGTTTTTTGATTTGTTGCCGATGATCATGGAGCGGATTCTAGCTCTCATGTTGTTTCGGCAGATGTCGACTAGCAACGCTTGTGGCAGTACATCTGAGCATTTGTACGCCATTGCTTTCCACTTGTGAATGAAGTCGTATGTTGACTCATTCTCCCCCTGCTTCAGGCTACAAAGCTGAGCCATAGTAGCGGGATGATCCTCACCTTTGAAGTGAGTCAGGAAGCGTGTCTCTAGCATGGCCTAATTTTGGATGGAGTCCTCCGGAAGAGTGGACTACCAATCGAAGGCCGTACCTTTTAGGGTACTTGCAAAGAGGCGAATCTTGAGTGCATCTTGATCCGCGATAGCTCCCGTCAAAATCTTGAAGTGGATGACGTGCTGTCTGGCTGATCCTTTCCCCGTATATGTTTGGAGAGTAGGATGTTTGAATTTTGTGGGGAACGGGACCGAGTCCATCCATAAGGGATATGGTGGCTTGATCCCATGCTCTTTGAGTATATCCTCTTCTTTTGCTTTAGCGAGGATACTGTCTACGTCCTTTTTGGTAAGGGCGCGTGACTCATTTTCTTCTCCATTTACCTCCTCATCTTGAGGATTCAGAGGAAGTTCATTGTTCGCCTGATTTTGAAAGGCGAGGAGAAGATTTTCCATCAGAGTTTCAATCCTCTGCTGGCCTCGTTCCAACTGCTGGATGTGTGTGAGCACATCATCTTGAGGTGGATTCTGAGGTGGTGGCTCAGAATTTGAAACCAGGACGTTCATTCCTCGGGATTCAAATGAAGAAACCGTCCTGGTGACTGAGCTGGGGCTCATTCTTTTTTATGAAGAGCTTGATGAAGGATTACTCTCCCGTCCTTGGCTTGAAGGGGCAGGAGATTCTTCGGGATGTCTTTTTTGTCCTGGTGACGCTACGGGTCACTGGACGTCGGACATGGATTTTTTATGCTGACTTTTGGCGTCTTCGGGTTTTTCCAACCATATGGACGGCAGCAACTTGGTCGGGTCTTTCTTTTTCGACCCATTTGTGGGAGACTTGAAGTGTAGGAGGCTGAGTCCTTTGCTTCTCTAGTCTCTTTTGTCAGTACGACGCACGGCGGCGTACACGACGAACAGCTTGAGCTTCGGTCAGCTCTGGCTGGGCTCTGACGATGAAGGATGTGCTCCCTCGGGCGCAGCAGCCGAGCCTGTCTTCTTTGTAGCTGGGCAAGGACAGGATGCGGACCCGGTCCTTTGCCTGTTGCAATGAAGCTTTGAACCTTTCGAGTTCGGCCCCTGTAGAGATGAAGGGTCGAACTGAAGGAGTGTAGGCCTTGGCAGGTGCTTGTAGAGGCCTAGTGATGCATGATCTGATTTTGGGCTTGTGGGAGCAAGCCGGTTCATGCTGGGTTGACTTGGGAGTCAAGTTGGAGATGGGTCTCTCCTCTTCCATGTAGGCAAGAGGGTAGAACTGGTTCTCTTTGAGTGGGGCCAGGTATGCTGGCTTGGTGGAGGTTTGAGACCTTCTTTGTTTTGGGGAAGGTCTTGGAGACCAAGTCTTAGGGTAGACCTGGTGGGTTGTTGGTTGAGGTTTCGCGGGGATGCCGCGGGTTTTAGTATTCTTGGGGTTCGCCCTTGGTGTCACAGAAGTGACACGTTGAGGGGCGATCTTCTGCTTCTCGGCAGTTGCCTTTGGTGTCACAGTAGTGACACGTTGCGAGGCGACCTTCTGCCTTTTGGCAGGAGCAGTTTCTTCTTCGGGAAGTGGGAATGGTCCCAGTGTCCCGAAGACGATGGTCCGGGGAGTCGAGGTCGACCCGGAGTTCAGAGAGTTGCTAAGGGAGTTGGTGCTTCGGCAGCTAGCAGGGCGCTTGTAAGTGCGCTCGGTTTGCTTCTGTTGAAGCATGAGTTGGTGCTTGTTTTCATCGAAGGTGATGATCAGTGAAGCTGCCATTGTTAGTTTCAAAATTTCTGAAACAAGACCACATCCATTAGTAATCACAAGAATATGATGATCATAAATGGGGAATTTCTATGGTTGTCTTTTCAAATCGCTCAAGGGATATGACCCAAGCGACATGAAGAAGGCAAAAAGCCATAGATGGTACAATTGTTCTGACAGCAAGTATGGTGAGCCCAGAATGAGCATTCCAGTGACTGCTAGAAGCAATTGTAAACCTAAATTCGACTTATCGAGAAGCAGGGCTTGCTCGAGGTAAGACAAATATAAGGTTGGAGTTACAAATGTGCCGGTCGCAAATACAGTAGACCCTGAAAGGGCGTACCAGTATTGCTAGGCACAAATGTTGGAAATCGCATCCATGAGATGGGATTCTCTTTTTTTTTTTTTTTTGAAATGTGAAGATTTTTTATTTTAAGATTTTTTTATTTTTTAAATCTTTTTTTTTATTTTTATTTTTTTATTTTATTGATATTTTTTTTTCTTTAAGATTTTTTTTTAAAATCTTTTTTTTTATTTTTTATTATTTTTTTATTTTGATTTTGATTTTTTTTTGTTTAAGATTTTTTTTGAAAATCTTTTTTTTATTTTTATTTCTTTTTATTTTTAATTTTGATTTTTTTTTGTTTAAGATTTTTTTTTGAAAATCTTTTTTTTTATTTATTTTTTTTATTTTTAATTTTGATTTTTTTTTTGTTTAAGATTTTTTTTTTGAAAATCTTTTTTTTATTTTTTTTTATTTCTGATTTTTTTTAATTTTTTAAGATTTAAAGACGAGAGAGTACACATAGGCCTCCTAACCCGGTCTTATGAAACCTCAATTGATAGAATTGCCCCCAGGTAAGGGTAGGATTACTTAATGAACCCATTTGAAGGACCCTTGCCTAGAACAGTCAAGCTGTCTCCACACTCTGGACAAGGCTTTTCTTGAATCAATCGTGATCAAAGAACGCAATTGGTTTAACCTTAGTGGTCTATGTCTTGTTATTTATTTATTTAATTTTTTTTTTTAGATCCCTGACAGACTCATCGAAGAGAAACGATGGCCCAATCCCCGATCCGAACACGGGCTCAATGATTTCCGCGAGCACACATGCCCAGAAGAGAAAGGATCAAAGTTTCTCAATTTTGAATCCAAAACGAGAAATTTGATTTTTTTTTATTTTTTATTTATCCCTGACAGATTCATCGAAGAGAAAGGATGGCCCAAATCCCATTTCGAACAGGCTCAACGACTTTCGCGAGCACACGAACCATAGGAGAGGATCAAAGTTTCTCAATTTTGAATCCAAAACGAGAAATTTGATTTTTTTTTTTTGAAAGAGAAAGAGTGGAAATAAATTCGAAGAAATAGAAATTTCCAAAAAATCCCATCTCGTTTTTTTTTAGATGCGAAATCCAACATAGGCCACCAACTAGAAAGTAGCCAAGGAATCTGGAGAAGAAGTATAAGCATAGAGCAAAAATATGGTATGCAAATATTTCATTTCCAAAGCATCGTGTTCTCAAATGAACGAGTCCCACTGGGTGTGCCAGCTTGATGGAACGCGCTCCTGCCGAGGGTGCTACCAGGGTCAGCGGACGTGGGAGTCCGTCGGGTCCGGCCCTTTCGCGCTCGGGGGGCTGAAGCGTGCATCAACATTTCTTTGTGTGGGTGTGCCAGATTTTCTATTTTACTCGGAATTGCAAGTGGTAATCCGGAGATCGACCTTCACAAGTAAAAAGGAAATCAACTTCTTTCAAGTTTTCCATTGCACATATATTTAAGAAAAGAGACATTTTCTTGGTTTGCCGTGAAAGGCGATTTTTTGGCATTTATAGCCGATTTTGTGGCGTTTATAGCCGATTTTGGCGTTTATAGCCGATTTACAATTCTTATCAATAATGAAAGACAAGAGTTGTGATTTTTTTTGTCTTTTTAGAAAAATACAAACTACAATGAAAAGCAAGAAAAGGAGATCTAACTTCTCAGGAGATTGTGGGGGACTCGTTCAGATTGACGGTCGCAAGCCATGTGTGGGCTTCGCCATCATCCATACAGATGAGAACAGTGGATGCTCTTGATTCGCTTGGCTTAGCTATAACCTCAGATTTTTAGAGGACAAAGACCAAGAGGAGGTCCTATGTCCAATAAAAAGCTAAGTAGACGGGCTGAAAAGCCACGTCTAAGCCATTTGGAAGCAGGAGGAGAAGGCGAAGGACCTTGGGGGGGAGGTACCCCCCAAGGGACTTTTGTCACCTTGTAGTGGTGGCCGGTGCAGAACTTCAGCAGAGTTTTTCCCTCTTTTTCTTTCTCTGGATTTTCTGTGTTTGATCCGTCTGGATTCGATTCTCTTCTGGATACGAGCTCTGGATTCTTTCCGATATGGATTTCAATGGAATGCTCTCCTATTTATAGGCTTTTGGTAGCCATTTAGGAGAGCTTTTATGGGCTTTAATTGCGATTAAGCCGCATAAATGGAGGAGTTACAGGGTTTAATTCCTTTATTTCGTAACTCCTGGATCTTGGCTTCTGATTCACCGGTGGAGATTGAGGGCATTTAATCGCCTTTGATCGCCATGATGGGAGGAGTTTCATGGGTTAAATGCCATGAATCAATTGACTTGTAACTCCCAAATGCTTGCCTCTGATTGGGCCGTCCAATAGAATGAGTTAATGACTGCCATAAAGCTAGCCAATTAACCACATTAATTGGTCGCCGAGCAGTCGAAGAGTCGCGGGCCGTGCCGTGTCTTCTGGAATTCTTCTGGCGATGATCATCGATGGATCTTCATGCGGATCGACATCGGATGAACTTGTAACTTCAGACATTGATAGCTAAGAGCGGGCCGGTGACATCTGTCCTGTCGATTTTTCGATCGATCGGGCGGAAAGCACACTTTTTCGGTCGACCGGTTGGCGATCAATGTTGATTTTGATACTTTTGGAGGTTGACCCGTGATTTTGACGGATGTCGGAGGATTTGGCGCCTCAAAAGTATGAATTTTGGAAAGTCCCAGGGGTTGGAAGCTTCGAATCGCGAAAAACGACGGAAAACGGAGCTCCCAGGGCGAAACCGGAGATTCCGGGCTTCCAGGGTCGCAGGGGTCTGCGACCCCGGGGGAATTTTCCCCTTCGGAGCCCGTTTTGCGGTCGTTTTGAGGTCTTTTTCCTTCATTTTTTCTTCTGTATTTTTCTTTGACATTTTTGCTCATTTGTTGGCCTTATTCCCTTATAGAAAAATTGATGAGAATCCTTGCAATTTGGGTTGCAAAGTTTCCAATTTTCTAGGAAAGCCGAAGACTTTGTCGCGCAGGGTTGCCGATTTTCCGTCAGAAGCTGAAACTGGGTCAAACGATGTCCGAATGACCTGAAATTTGAGGTGGAGCCTCCTGAGCAATAAATAAGACCAACCATAGGCTTTTGTTTGAGTTTTGAAGCCGTATGGGGTCCCGTCACCAGTAGGCTTGATTCTGCCGCGAGGTAGATGTCGCGCTTTGATGTGCGGTCAACCGATGTCCGATTGACTTGAAATTTGACAGGGAACCTATTGGAGTCATTTTGAGATGATCCACAGGCTCTGTCTTGGAAACCATGGTCCCAGGGAGCTCCGCCGCCGAGAGGCCTGATTTGGCTTCCGAGAGTCAAAGTCTGGTCAAATATTGCCGAAATGACCTGAAACTTGACGTGTAGCCCTTTGTAAGCATTTTGAAGCTGCCCATGTGCTCTGTTTGATGAGTAATGGTTTCGGTGGTTTTTGCCGCCGAGAAGCTTGATCTAGCTGCTTGAGGGTTGATGTAGGGTCAAACGTTGTCGGTTTGACTTGGAACTTGACGTGGAGCCTTTTGGATGCATTTTGAGATCATCCACAGGCTCTGATCGGGAATTTGATGTCTCCGATGCTGTCGCCGCCGAGAGCTCCTGTTTAGCTGTCGGAGAAGTGAAGTTAGGCCAAATGTTGTCGAAATGGCCCGAAACTTCATGTGTACTCTTCTCTTGGCTATCTTGAAGGATCTTGCAGTTTTTGTTTGATTCTGACAAGATTTGGTTTTTTGGAAGCAGCATTGCCTATTTTGGTAGGCTGCGGCTTCATGTGGCTTGAAGAGGCAAAGTGACATTTTTAGTGCCAACAGTATGTGAATGGATACGAGTGGATAATGTACATGTGTGGTGTTTATTATTTGATTTCAGCATGTTGAAATTTTCTTTATTTATCATTTTTTTTTCTGGAAAATAAATAGAACGACGGCTTTTAACCGTCGTTTTATTTTATATTATGATTTTTAATCTTCATTAAATTTAAAATAAACAACATAGGCAAACTGTCGTTTTATCCAACGTTTAGCCGTCGGCATATTGATTTAATGTGTGGGTAATAATCGTATTAACCGATGGTTATTAGCCGTCGTTGATTTAAATATTTGCCATATGCAAAAACCGTTGTTTATTTTATGATTATCGATAGTTATTAACTGTCGTTTTTAAAAGCGACTGCAAAATTCACGACGGTCTTATCGACGGACACATGTGTTGTTTTTGAAAGAAAACGACGGTTCTTGGCTGTCGATTTTTCTGTGTTTTGACATAGTGTACTACCACATACCCAAGACACAGAGGTGTTGACCTACAGTTGGCCTCACTCATTGGTGACTCAAAGCAAATGAATAGATAGAAACTTGAGTTCATCAATGTCTCAGGATTGAGAGCCTATTGCTAGGGAATTATGAGAGCATACCTTATTATTGAGACGAAATTATATAAGGTGCTTCTCATGGTCCGTCAATACATCCAATGTACCAGTACCATGATCCAGAATCTTACATTCTGATGATCAAGACAAATCACACTATAGATGAGATGCCCAGTCTCATAGTGATCAAAGTGCTACAACCTTATTAGATGAGATGCCCAGTCTCATCACTGGTTATGAAGATATTTTAAGTATAAGATTTGTGACATATATCTCCTGTGTGTGGATCTCATCCATACACATATATCACATCTAATATACTAATGGGACCCGGTTCAACTCACGAACCATTATGTCATATGTATTGGTCATGTGCATAAAGTAATAAAATAACATTCATCTCATGAAAGTAAAGCATTATTTTATTGATAAATAAAAAAATTAATCAATTTATCACGTCAACTGATGGATTGAGTCCATACAATCTAACAATTAACCTCTAGTCAAGCCTAGTTCTCCATGTTGGAAATAGGTAGGCCTCTAGGATAGGTTTCAAAACTTTTGACCAACTTGATCTAGTGATCAACTATCCAGAATGCTACAAACCTAATCCAGGATCCATGTCCTCAATCTCAGCCATCATGATCAGTAAATAAACCTATCAAGAAGATAGAACAGCAACCAACAAGCATCCATAAAAATCTACAACATGCAACGAAGTAGATTATACCTTTGGAGCTCGGTTGTGCTCTAATAGAGAAGTCGTTCTTTTCTTTGATGATGAAACTCTTTCACGTATCAAATAGGAATCTCCAAGACCCTTTGATCTTCCACGTTATGACCTGTATCAGATTCTCTTCCTCAAGAAGATGGGTGGGATCTCCAAGAGAAAGCTTTTAAGAAAACTAGAAGAGAACTAGAAGAGGGAAGAGAGGAGCATGTGGAACTCTTGCACAAACAAGGCTTGGGCGTGAATCCCTAGGTAGAGATATGCCTTGGACATTCAACCTTACAATCTCCTCTATATATAGCTCAAAAGCAAACTCCTCTTTGTTATCTAATTTAAATAGAAGTCACACTTCCATTATAATTAGTAACTTACTATTACCAGTATTAGAAGTCACACTTCTAATAGAAATAGTAACTTTCTATTTCCTTTTAGAGTTCTACTCTAATTAGTATCTTTCTAATAACTTGGGCTAGCGGGGGGACCACTAGGGATTCCTTAGAAAGCTGGCTCCAACTAGGACTCGCGATCTTACATCTCATGTGCAATCCGGGCCCACAGTTAATTGCAAATAACTCCACTATATAAATGCAATTGAACTCCAGTCTTAGGAATAAATTACATAAAAGACCCTAAATTTTCATATTACCACAAGTAGGCCCCTCTATCAATATTCATGGATCAATTGAAATAAATATCTCTCTTCCAATCTTAGTTCAACATCTTATTATCCTTGAGCCCCAATTAATCACAGTGATCATCAGTACCATCCAATTAACTCTTAATCGAGATGGGTGCACACTTACTAATGACAAATCCATTAATTCGCACAAGGGGATAATAGAGATAGATTCCATCTTGACCATTCAATGTTCACACAGTCCTACTACCACATACCCAAGGCACCGAGGTGTTGACCTACAATTGGCCTCACTCATTGGTGACTCAATAAAAATGAATAGATAGAAACTTGAGTTCATCAATGTCTCAGGATTGAGAGCCTGTTGCTAGGAAATTATGAGAGCAGACCTTATAATCGAGACGGAATTCCATAAGGTGTTTCTCATGGTCCTTCAATGTTGACACCAAAAAAGTCACTATGTCTCCTCAACATCAAGAAACCATATGAAGCTGCATCCTGCTACAAACAGGCAAAGCTACTTCAAGCATCAGATCTTGTCAGAATCAAACAAAAACTGCAAGGTCCTTCAAGACAACCAAAAGAGGGGCACACATGAAGTTTCGGGCCATTCCGACATCATTTGGCCTAACTTCACTCATCCGACAGCTAAACAGGCGCTCCCGGCGGCGACGGCGTCGAAGACCTCAAAACTTCGATCAGAGCCTACGGATGGTTCCAAAATACCTCGAAAAGGCTCCTTGTCAAATTTCAAGTCAAACCGACAACGTTTGACCCTCCATCAATGCTCGAGCAGCAAAATCAAGCCTCTCGGCGGCGAGAACCACTGAGGCCATCACTCATCAAACAAAGTATATGAATGGCTTCAACATGCTTCCAAAAAGCTGCACGTCGAATTTCAGGTCATTCCGACAACGTTTGACCAGATTTCAATGCTCCGAAAGAAAATCAAGCCTACCGGTGGCGGAACCTCCCAGGACTATGACATCCAAATCGGAGCTAAAGGATTGTCTCAAAATGACTCCAACAGACTCCTTGTCAAATTTCAGGTCAATCGGACATCGGTTGACCACACATCAAAGCTTGACATCTTCCTCGCAGTAAAATCAAGTCTAGCATCGACTGGACCCCAAATGGCTTCAAAACTCAAATAAAAGCCCATGGTTGTTCCTATCCACTGCTCAAGAGGCTTCACCTTGAATTTCAGGTCATTCCGACATCGTTTGGCCTAGTTTCGACTCTTGACGGAAAATCGGCTGCAAAGTCTTCTGCTTTTCCAAAAAATGGGAAACTTTGTGCTCCAGTTTTGTACGACTTCTCGTCAAGTTTTCTCCAAGAAAATGAAGTCAATAATTGAGGAAAAATATCAAGAAAAATACAAGAGAAAAAAGGAATGAAAAAGAAGTAGAAACGGCCGAAAAACGAAGCGGCGACCAAAGGGGATAAAACCCCCATGGTCGCCGGCGACCCTGGAAATCCGGGTCGCCGGATTTTCAGCCGGATGGCCCGTTTTCTGATCTTTTCTACGTTTCGTGAGTTCCAGCCCCTGTGATTTTCCAGAAATCCAATTCCTGATGCTTGAAAACGACTGATCTTCGTCAACATCTCGGATCCGCCGTCAAGAGCATGAAATCATCACTGATCGCTCCAAGATTGCCAACCGGCTGACCAAGAAAGTACACTTTTTGTCCGACCGATTGAGAAATCGACAAGACAGATGTCACCGGCCCACAGACATCAATCAATGTCTGAAATTGCATTGCAATCCGACATCAAACGTGTGGATCCATCGACGATCATCACAAGAAGAATCCCAAAAGATGCAGCGCGGCCCGCGACTCTTCAAATGCCCCGGCGCCCATTTAATGTTGTTAATTGACCCGTTTTATGACAACTTAATGCAGTCATTAACTCATTATTTTGGACGGCCCAATCAGAATCAAGCAGCAGCTTCTTCCTCCAAAAGCTCAAGACGCTGCCTAGCTTCGACAACCTCCTTATCAAGGCGGTTCATGTCTTGTTTTAGCTCCATGATGGCCAACTAGGTAACATTCCTCTCCTGAACAAATTGCTTCCGAGTCCGCGAGATCTCAGTCAGCTTATCTTTGACCTCGCCGGAAGGCTTCACAAACATCTCATTAAAGAAGTCACCATCTGGAAAACTCTTGGTCTCAGTCCACTTGTTTGCCAAAGCGATGACTTCATCAACAAAATCCTTGGCGCTTGCAATGTCCAGACCGACTTCTTTGCTATCAGTAAGGATGTCCTGCACATGCTTGATCATGCCAAAACCAGCTTCCAAGTGACCTGAAGAGAGAGTCTCGACCCATGAGCTCAAAACACTCTTCAACACCTTCTTTTCATACTGAAGGTGCGGCCCAGATGAGGATTCGCCATGCTCCGGCGCCCGACTACCCATCTCATGCCCCGTTGGATAAGTAATCAATTAGTTCTTTCCAATCGAAGAAGCTGACTCATTGAAATTAGTAGAAGAAGCCCCTATTTCTGGTTCAGCTGCAGGTATCCCCTGTTCTGGCCCTAAGGAAGACGGAGGAACTTCTCCTGCTGCTTCACAATCTGTCAATGAAAGACAACAAGGTATGAATATGATCTTGTCAAAAGTCAAATATCAAGATTAGTATTACAAAATACCTTCTTCAACGACCAGCGGAATACTTTCTGCCTATCTGAGCTCATCCGAAGCATCGAAGTCGTTAGAATCCTTTGGCAAGTCAGCTAACAAGAAAACAAAGAAACATGTTGGCAAATGATAACACAAAAACAAAAAGGGATGAAAACCAAAAGAAATCATACCAGGTGAAGGTTCTGGAACCACTCCAGAGTCCCTGGGTTCTTCCTCAGATGCCGCGACCGGATCCGTCATTGCCTCATCGGCCGAAACCTCGGGCATCACCAAATCAACATCCTCTGCTAAAAGAAAGAAAGCAGCGGATCAAAACAAAAATCTCTCATTTGAGAAAAAAGCGTAAATAGAAAAAAGGAGAATCATACCACCAGTCTCCTTTTCTCGGCTCCTCTTCTTTGGAGGCTCGTTAGCATCTCCAGATACCTCCTTAGCAATGGTGAGAGGAACTTCCAGATCAGGAGGACTTTCATGCCGTCTCATATTACGGCGTTGTCCCCTCTTCCTCTTACTTCTGTGGGACGGTCTCCTCGAAGAACTTGCCCCACTATCAATATCAGGTCTCTCACTAGAGTCCTCACTGGATGGTCTGCTTTTACCAGTAGACTCCATGGAAGCCTTTGTGAACTCTGCTTGCATCCAAGCATCAATCTCGGCCTCCTCCTCTTCCAGCTGTTTCAAGACCTCACCAGGAATCCCTTGTGCAGCTCCTGATCTGATGACATCCTACTCATTGAGAAAGCCTATATTGTGCTTCTCTCCAAAAAGAAAGGCCAAAACTTCCTCTCGACGGACACCATCTAATCTGCAAAGACCCTTCCCAAGGGATTGCTTGACATCAAGCTCCTTCTTGGAAAGCCCCCAGTACACCGAAAAGCTCTCCATGAACCATTTCATGAAGCCAGAAGTCTGGAAAGTGGGCAACTCAGGATAGGAAATCATGGCGGTAGTATCCTCCGCACTATAAAAAGCCCATGCATTCCTCCCATCCTGCAAACCTCGAAAACGCTTCACCATGCTCGAAGGCGCTCCAACAACGCCTTGAGAGAAGCCAAGATGCAATGAAAAATGCGAAAGCACATACGATTCGATATCGACAAAAAGATGTCTACGGTATACCATTGTACCAATCCGTATGTTGAAAAGCCATCTCTTCTCTACGTTTGTCAAAGCATAGTGTCTTCCCGACCCTGCCCTGGTGGAATCACGAGAGACACAAAAATCAAAAGCCTTCTTCCTCATACCTGGAGAAAGCTTCACTGAAGATTGTCCAATCTCGATGTCCCTAAACCGTCAGATCCTCAAACAGGCAGACAAAAGATATTCGGAAACGGCTGTCCCTCTAGCCAAATGAATCATAAAAGGATCATCGTCCTGCGCAACTCCCAACCAATGGAAGTTAGGACAATGGTATATGTACCACGAATAAAAGATATGGGCTGAAAATACCCTGTTCATAGGGAGCCCAAGCCGAACCAGAAAAGCAGCAGCCTACAGTTCGGTACACAGGAGTAAAGAGCAAGCACCAAAGCCAGCCGCTCTCCGAATGCCATCTGACAAGCCTGAAAAATGCAATGTGGCCTGATGTGCGTTCCATCTCCTCCAGCAAGAACAGTCTCACCCAGCCAATAAGTGAGGTAAACAGCGAGATCTCCTCGCAATGCAATGTCAAAACAAATGGCGTCTGTGCTTGCGAAGAATTTCCTCAAATCTTCTCGCATGGCAGAGATCTTCTTCAAACTTGGGTTTTTAGCCCTAGCATCCTGGGCCATGCTATCCGAAGACTCCCCGCTGTAAAAAAAGTTGGAGCTGCAACTCTTCCAACTGTTGCCCCTAACTTTCAAGCCCTCCTTCTCCTTCAAAAAGTCATAGAAGGCGACGAGCTGAAAGTACAAAAGCCTGAACTCCTCAGACTGCTCCTCAAGGACGCTTGATAGGCATGAACTCCTCATAGAGTTTGCCGAGGATAGGCAGTCCGGTGATGGCGCTAAATTCCTTCAAAGAAAAACCAATCTCCACCATTCGTAACAATGAAGGTGTTGGTTTGTGGAAGGAATGACTCCAGAATGGCCATGAAAGTCTCATCGGAGAAAACAACGGTTTGCCGAAAAGCGCGAACCGCATCAAAGATCTTGGCCTCCCACAAAATGGCCTCACCAATCTTCAGGGTGTGATCAGTCCATGATTCCCAGCTCAAGCCAGCACTGAAACGGCCACGAAGTCGAAAAGGCTTCACCCAATTGCTGCCGTCACCCCGAAAAATGCCAAGGTCCACCGGTCTCAAATCGACCGACGGATGATCAAAACCTTGGTAGCTACTGGCTGGCATCAACATGTCCATACGGACAAGCGACTTCTCTGCAAAACCGGAAGGGCCGCCAACAAAAAACTCCGGTCTTGATCACACTGGTCCTCTTCACCTAGCTTGAAGGATCCTCCCTCTTAGGGCACGTGGGAAAAAGGCTCATGATAGAAATAGTTCGATCGAAGGTTGACCAGGTAGAAATAGTTCTCTCCTCACCATCTGCTGTGTAAGAGAACTGAAAACATCTCCTTCGGTATGTCAAGTCGTCAGGGACTACATCACCGAAGAAGAAGGTAGGCTTGGGTACAATGAATGCTCTAATCGTCCGTAACACAAGAACGGTTGCTTACCGCAATCTTGTAGAATTCCTCATCCTTGAGAGCGATCAATCAGTGTCTCATCTCATCACAGTTCAGGGAATCAAATTCTTCCAGGTTCTTCTCGACAAACTGGACCTTCTCCCAAGCCTGTTGAACAGCCGCATTAGAAGATCTAGCAGACCAATGAGATGTGTCAGTAACAGGCCCCTTACCCTTGTTCGTTCTGGAAGAACTGCCTGCAAAGGATGAACAAAAAAAAGAAAAGATAAATCATCACCAAAATGACAGGATTTTGCTAAAAAATTCTAGCGAAATTTTGACATAGCTCCGGGGAAATTCCAAAGAATAGGGAAACACCCCGAAAAAGATAGGAAGCCTGAAGATGAGCTCAACATCGCTACAAGCTCACAGTCAGTGGAAGATTCTCAAAAAAGGTTCAAACTCGAACATTGCTGCGAGATCATACCAATCCTATCAAATTTCCGCAAAATTGGAAAAGGGTTCAACATTGCTTTGAGCTCCAAAATCCAGAACTTGCAAAGTTACTCAAAATCCCGCAAGACTAAGAAAGGGCTCAACATCGCTGCGAGCTCCAAATCCCACTACTTGCAAAAGATTTCCAGGTATGCATCATTATGCTTCCAAATCAATTTACTAAAAATCATGCATCAAAGAACATCATCATACATTAGATGCTAGGAAAACTTTAACCAAAGTTTGACCAATTCCAACCCAATTTGGTCAAAACCAATCAAACTTTGTCCAAGTCAAAAATCATGTTGGCTTGACCTAGAGACTCTAGCCTTCTATCTTAATGCATCAAGCAAAAAAATGCATGAACATCTTGAAATTGCATAACCTCATTATCACGATGTGAGAAAAAAAAAAGAAAAGGGAAAAGAGAGAAAACCTCTTCAAAAAAAAAAAGAAGAAAAAAGAGGAAATTTTTTTTTTTGGCTAGGCCACAAGGCCGTACGGCCCCAAAAAAAAGAGAGAGTGAAAGAAAATGAAAACCGAAAAAAAAACGTGAGCAAAAAAAAAAGGTGAAAAGAAAAGAAAAAGAAACACCGTGGAAAAAAAAGAAGAAAGAAAAAAAAACGGTGAGAAAGCAAAAAAAAAAAAAGAGAACACGTGCTTGAAAAAAAAAAGAAAAACAAAGAAAGAAAAAAGCAAAGAAAAGAAACTACTTCTACAATGGAGATTTCCTGTGAAGGAAGAAAACTTACTTGAAGCCGTGGAGAAGAAGAACGAAAAGCTTGAAGATCCTTGAAGACAAAGAAGAGCTCTTGATCTTGGAGCACTCTTGAAGATCTTGCAAAAGGAAGCAATGGAGCAAAAGAATCAACCTTCCCTTGCTTTTATAGAAGAGAGCAAATCAAAAGAGGAAACAAAGAGAAAAGAAAGGAGGTAAGTGCTAAAATTTAGCAACTTTCCCAAAAGAAATATACTTTGAGAAAATCTCTCCCAAAAACAAGGAAACTTGAGAGATTCTCTCCAAGTAAAAATATTTTTAGATATTCTCTATACAAAAGAGGTATTTTTAGATATTCTCTACAAAAATGATGCCTTGTGAGATCTAAACCATCATCAAAGCCTTAGGTCCCATGGGTTAGGCCACATGAGCCAGGTTTGACCACCTAGGCACTAAAAGTGGTTTTTAGTCAAAAAATCCCTTTTACCAAGAGCATGCAAAAAATGGTTCCATGCCACTTTTGAATTGATTGGACCATTCAAAAAATATAAAAAAACAGAGAGAGAGAAAGAAAGCCTCATGAGTTTCCAAAAAACCAAACCATCCAACACCATTGAACCAAATTAAGCTAAAATCTTGAAATTGACATTCCACAAAAAACCAAACCCTGGTCCCCTAGCTCGCCACATACAACTTGTTAGGTCACAAGACCCACAAGACCAAAACCAAAACCAAACCAAACCAAAACCAAAACCAAAAAACCAAATCTGACCCCCCCAACTTGCCACATACAGCTTGTTGGGTCACAAGGTCAAAATAAAAAATCAAACTCCTACCTCCTAACCTGCCACATACAGCTTGTTAGGTCACAAGGTCAAAAACCAAAATCTACAAACCAAAAATCCAAATCCCCCATGTCATTTTCAAAACTTTGCCTTGAGATGGTACATGATCCCTCCCACTACCGTAAAATTCCCCTGGAAATTCAAAAGGCCATTTAAGAAAAAAAAAGCTCAAGACTCTTGGTCAAGTCAGAAGCTCTCCTTTAAGTTTCTCTTCGAGGCACATCGACTCCAAAAAGCTACTCGTCGCTATACCTCGAGGGGGCATTTGTTGACACCAAAAGAGTCACTATGTCTCCTCAACATCAAGAAACCACATGAAGCTGCATCCTACTACAAACAGGCAAAGCTACTTCAAACATCAGATCTTGTCAAAATTAAACAAAAACTACAAGATCTTTCAAGACAACCAAAAGAGGGGCACACAACAAGTTTCGGGCCTTTCCGAGATCATTTGGCCAAACTTCACTCATCCGACAGCTAAACAGGCGCTCCCGGCGGCGACGGCGTCGAAGACCTCAAAACTTCGA
Organism: Umbellularia californica; assembly: GCA_028538565.1. NCBI lineage: Eukaryota > Viridiplantae > Streptophyta > Magnoliopsida > Laurales > Lauraceae > Umbellularia > Umbellularia californica. Next base: position 30,815,419 of record JAPQWN010000005.1, on the reverse strand, counting down.
TCAGAGCCTACTGATGGTTCCAAAATACCTCCAAAAGGCTCCTTGTCAAATTTCAAGTCAAACTGACAACGTTTAACCCTCCATCAATGCTCGAGCAGTAAAATCAAGCCTCTCGGCGGCGAGAACCACTAAGGCCATCACTCATCAAACAAAGTATATGAATGGCTTCAACATGCTTCCAAAAGGCTGCACATCGAATTTCAGGTCATTCCGACAATGTTTGACCAGACTTCGATGCTCCGAAAGAAAATCAAGCCTACAGGCAGCAGAGCCTCCCGAGACCATGACATTCAAATCGGAGCTAAATGATTGTCTCAAAATGACTCCAACAGACTCCCTGTCAAATTTCAAGTCAATTGGACATCAGTTGACCACACATCAAAGCTCAACATATTCCTCGCAGCAAAATCAAGTTTAGCATCGACGGGACCCCAAACGGCTTCAAAACTCAAACAAAAGCCCATGGTTGGTCCTATCCACTGCTCAAGAGGCTTCACCTCGAATTTCAGGTCATTCCGACATCGTTTGGCTCAATTTCGACTATTGACGGAAAATCGGCTGCAAAGTCTTCGGCTTTTTCAAAAAATGCGAAAATTTGTGCTCCGGTTTTGTGCGACTTCTCGTCAAGTTTTCTCCAAAAAAATCAAGTCAATAATTGAGGAAAAATGTCAAGAAAAATACAGAAGAAAAAAGGAACGAAGAAGAAGTAGAAACGGCCGAAAAACGAAGCGGCGACCAAAGGGGATAAAACCCCGATGGTCACCGGCGACCTTGGCCCAAGGTCACTGACGACCCTCGGTGCATGGTCGCCGGCGACCCTGGAAATTCGGGTCGCCGAATTTTCGGCCAAATGGCCCGTTTTCCGATCTTTTCTACGTTTCGTGAGTTCCAGCCCCTGTGATTTTCCAAAAATCCAATTCCTGATGCTTGAAAACGACTGATCTTCGACAACATCTTGGATCCGCCGTCAAGAGCATGAAATCATCAGTGATCGCTCCAAGATCGCCAATCGGCTGACCAATAAAGTACACTTTCTGTCCGACCGATCGAGAAATCGACACGACAGATGTCACCGGCCCACAGACATCAATCAATGTCTGAAATTGCATCGTAATCCGACATTAAACAACATGTGGATCCATCAGCGATCATCACAAGAAGAATCCCAAAAGATGTAGCGCGGCCCGCGACTCTTCAAATGCCCCGGCGACCACTTAATGTTGTTAATTGACCCATTTTATGACAACTCAATGCGGTCATTAACTCATTATTTTGGACGGTCCAATCAGAATCAAACAAATGGGAGTTACAAGTCCAAGCAATCATGGCATTAAAGCCATGAAACTCCCCTCATCATGGAGATTAAAGGCGATTAAATGCCCATCATTCTCCATCAGCCAATCACAAGCCAAGAAAAATGAGTTACAAAATCAAGAAATAAAAACTTGTAACTCCTCCCATGATGGAGCATCAATGCCATCAATTCTCTCATCATGGTCATCAATGCCCATAAACCACCTCATGGCTACCAAGAGTTTATAAAAGGAGGTCCATTCCAAAGAGAGAGGCACTTGGACACCTACCTACTTGCACACCTACGGACCGACACCAAGACACACATACATACATCCGGAGTTTGGAAAATCCCAGAGAAATCTGACGAAGTCCTGCTACTCTGCTGCAAGAAACACCACAAGGTGATCAAAGTCCTTTGGGGGGCCACCCCTCCAAGGTCATCTTCTTCTATCCAACATGGCCTAAACGTGCCTTTTCAGCACGTTTACTCAGTTTTTTATTGGAAATAGGACCTCCCCTTGGTCTTTATCCTCTAAAAAATTGAGGTCGGAGCCAAGCCAAAGAATTGAAGCATCGAGCGTTCTCATTTGAAGGACGATGGCGAAGTCCATACATAACTTACGACCGTCGATCTGAACGTGTCCCCACAATCTCCTGAGAAGTTAAATCCATTTTCTTTCTTTTCTATTGTAATTTGTATTTTTTAAAGAGACAAAAAAATCACAATTCTTGTCGTTCATTTTTTATGAGAGTTGTAAATCGCCTTTCACAGCACCAAATCGCCTTTTACAGCAAACAAACAAAAAATCGCCTTTTATGGCATTCTCAAAAATCTTGTCTTTTTTCTTAAATATTTATTCAATTTGAAAAGTTAGAAAGAAGGATTGATTTCCTTTCTAGTTATGAAGGTGAATCTCCAGATCATCACCACTCCAAATTCCAAGTAGAATAGAAAATCCGGCATACCCGTATAAAAAATTGTTGATACCCGCTTTTCTCCTCCTCCGGACCCCGGCAACCCCCGGGGCGGAAGGAGAGGACGAAAGGCCGGGTCCATCATTCAATACATCCAATGTACCAGTACCATGATCCAGAATCTTACATTCTGATGATCGAGACAAATCACACTATCTTATAGTGATCAAAGTACTGCAACCTTATCAAATGAGATGCCTCGTCTCATCACTGGTTGTAAAGATATTTAAGTATAAGATTTGCTATACATGTCTCCCGTATGTGGATCTCATCCATACACATGTATTACATCTAGTATACTTATGGACTCCGGTTCATCTCATGAACCATCATGTTATTCGTATTGGTTATGTGCAAACAAGTAATAAAACACCATTCATCTCATGAAAGGAAAGCAATAATATATTGATAAATAAAGAAATTAATCAATTTATTCATCATCTAATGGATTGAGACCATATAAACTAACAATCTCCCATTTGGGCTCAATACCAGTCAGGGTTGCATCTCATGCCCCGTCTACATGCTGCTCAAAGACTTTGGTAGTCAAAGGCCTAGTAAAGGGATCTACTAGATTGTCTGTAGAGTCTATCTAAGTGATAGCAGTATCACCTCTCTTCACAATCTCTCTGACCATATGTTACTACCTCTATACATGCTTTTGGCTCCTGGGTTCCTTGGACTTATTGACTACCCTGCTGTTATCATAGTAAATTGTGAGCGGTTGTCCTGTCAAAAGTACCATTGCAAGTTCCATTAGGAATCTTTTGAGCCAATCTGCTTCTTTAGCTGCTTCTCAAGCAGCTATAGCATAAACACATACCCAGAAGTTGATTTCTTGGAATCCTTATCTGACTTGAAGTCAATATCTATGTAACCGACTGGAAGCAACTCATTACTGCTGTAAATCAACATGTGACATCTAGTCCTTCTCAAGTATTTAAGAACACATCTTACAGTAGTCCAATGTTCAAGTCTTGGATTAGACTGATATCTACTGGCTAGGCCCACTGTGTGATAGATATTCGGTTTAGTACAAAGCATAGCTAACCGTACCAGCACCTTATCTATGTACACATATTAGGATAAGCCTATCATCCTATTTTTCTGGTCTCAATGGAGTTCGATCCCTAGGATGTAGCTAGCTTCTCCCAAGTCCTTCATATCAAAAGTCTTGGCCAACCAAACTTTTACCGTTGACAACATCCCTATACCACTCTCTAGGAGAAGGATGTCATCGACCAAAAAAAAATTACCCTTACTCCACTTTTCATGTATACTCATGACTCATCCGGATTTTGATAAAAATCAAATGACTTGATTGCTTAGTCAAAACGGATACTCTAGGTTCGGGATGCCTGCTTTAGTCCATAAATGGACTTTTGCATCTTGCAAACTCTTTGCTCTTGGTTGTTTAAATATAAAACCGTCTGGCTGCATCTTATAGATGTCTTCGTCAAGTTGGCCGTTGATAAAATGCTGTCATGACATCCATTTTCCAAATCTCCTAATCGAGATGAACCGCAATGGATAAGAGTATCCGGGTTGACTTGAGCATGGCTACCGGCAATTATGTTTCCTCATAATCGATATCTTCTTTCTAAGTATATCCTTTCGCAATTAGCTTGACCTTAAAAGTCTCTACTCTTCCATCTGGTCCTCTCTTTCTCTTGTAGGCTCACTTGCACCCAATAAGTTTAATATTGGCAGGTAAGTCCACAAGTGTCCAAACCTGATTGGAGTACATAGACTTCAACTCAGCTTTCATAGCATCTAACCAACGTCCTGAAACTATATCATTGATTGCTTCATCATTGTTACAGGGATCATGTTCCGGTTCTTCGGGGATTTTCTTGTAAAACTTTCCCAAAAACCGAGAACCTGTCAAGGGTCCTGACAATGCTCCCACTATGAGACAAGGCACTAGTGTAATTACTGGGTTAGGTATAGGTAAATTTTTTTCAAGTTCGGTCATATTTGGATTTAGAATTGATCTCTCTTTGAATTTCTTCCAAGATAACCTTTTCTAAAGATTTGGAATTGGTGCTTATAAGCACTTTCTACTCTCTCTGGGATTATAGAATAACCAACCTTTAGTTCCTTTGGGATATTCTATAAAAGTATATACTTCCGACTTCAATTTCAACTTATCCGTCTTAACCTTCAACACGAGTGCCATACAACCCATATGTTGTAGACTGGGCTTTCGCCCGGACCACAACTCCCGGGGAGTCTTAGGTACAGACTTAAATGGAATGAGGTTTGGTATATACTTGACAGTTTCAAAAACATATCCCTATAGGTATCCTTGAGAAACTCAACATAGTCCTGATCATATCTAAAAGAGTCTGGTTCCTTCTTTCTGCAACTTCGTTCTGTTGAGGCATACCAAGAGCAAACAACTGGGATAGAATCCCATTTTCTGATAAGTATCCCATAAAATCAGCGAAGAGATATTCTCCTCTTCGATCTCATCGAAGAGTATTGATACCTTTACTTAAATGCTTTTCCGCTTCCACTCGAAACTTTTGAACTTTTCAAAAGTCTCAGACTTGCGGTGCATAAGGTATATGTATTCATGTCTTGAGTCATCATCGGTGAAAGTGATGAAGTACTCGTATCATTCTCTCGCTCTAATATTTATGGGTCCACACACATCAGTATACACTAATTCCAATAAATCTTTGGCCCTTCTGCCCTTAGAGGAAAAGGGTCTTTTGGTCATTTTGCCTTCCACACAGGATTCGCAGACAAGCATTGGTTCTACCACCAATGAAGGTAAGATACCATCTTTCATTAGCCTGTCAATCCTGTTTAGGTTTATATGTCCTAACCTCAAGTGCCAAAGTTTTGTTGGATTAGATGGAGGTGACTTTCTCTTTAATGATTGTCTATTAATTATTTTAATATCGTGTATCTCATACATCGTGGGAGTTAACAAATAAAGCCCATTGGTTACCTTGCCAGAACATATAAAAGTACCATTTCTCTTTATGACAACTTCAGGACCAAAAGTAATAGAATAACTTTTATTCACCAAACTAGAAACTGAAATTAAATTCCACCGTAAAGACTGTACATATGATGTATCTGACAAAGCCAATTTATTATTTGAGAAACATAAAGTAATGACTCCCACTGAAACAGCCTCTGCTTCAGCATTAGATCCTAGGTTGACAATAATTTCCCCATCACTTAGCCTCTTGGTTTCCCAGAACCCCTGTAATGTATTACACATGTGATTAGTTGCCCTGGAGTCCACACACCAAGATTCTGAAGTACCAGTTGCAAAACTAACTTCAGAAATAAGTGACTCAATCATACCTGAAGTCTTCTTCTTAAACAGATATTCTGGACAATTCCTTTTCCAATGTCCTGTCATACCACAGTGGAAACATTTTCCCTTTACTCTCGTACCCTTAGTCTTGGCTATACTACAAGTAGAACCATTCTCCACCATAGGACCCTTGATGACTGATTTCTTCTTACTATCTTGGTCTTTGCCTTTCGGCTTGGTCCTAGCAAATGACTTTTCTGTCATGAGGGGATTTTGCTCTTTCTTCATGATTTCCTCAATCGCTACCAGCTAGCGAGACAGCTCAGCTATGATCATTTCCAATTTATTATAATTGATCTCGAAATGATTGAAAGAATCCGGTAGTGACTGAAGGATCATGTCGATCTGCGATTCTGTATCAATCTTAACACCCAGTATATCTAACTCATTCAGTGCGAAAACCATTTTCATCAAATGTTCTTGTACTGGGGTTCCCTTAACCATCTTAGTGTTCATCAGCACCTTTATAACAGCTTGCCTAGCAGGTCTAACCTGGTCCGCAAACATCTCCTTTAAGTTTGATATAATATCGTATGCTGACTTATAGGATTGATGTTGGTGTTGTAAAACACTAGACATGGATGCCTGTATAAAACATCTGGCTATCTCATTGTCTTTGATCCACTTGGTGTAAAGGTCCTTTTCATACTGTGGTATATCAGGCTCGGGCTCAGGAAGGGAGGGTATGGTACGGACATATCTGCATCCTGAAGCTGTCAGGACAATATCCAAGGCCCTTTTCCAGTCTATCAAGTTGGATTCCATCAACTTATTCTGATTGAGGATGGTCGCAAGTGGATTGAAAGTATTCGAATTCATGCTTGAGATACTATAACACATAATCATATATTCAATTAATGAATTTAAATGACATTAGGGTTTAGTATTCTACCAAATTTATATGGGAATCCTCATAACCACAAAATTCAGAATACATCGGAATCCCAATCCCCCAGGGTATGCCTCCTTGAGGAGTGCAAATACCACTTAGACTGGTGTGGATCAAAGTTGGTCAAAATTGGGATTAAGACTAACTATCCATGATCCCCATCATTCATTATTATCTAGGTATCTCATACCAAATAATGTATGACTCCCGATTGGCTTCAGTTTCTAAAATACATGAGGCAAATCCTTGGGGATACTACATCATTATTTTAGTTAAGTGTGACCAACCAACTACCATTGCATGACAACCGTTGCGGGCAGCTCCTCCTTGGGGAGTGGGCCCCTGCCCCGTCTCATCAACACTATCCATAGGAGATCCATATAAAGTAACCAGACAAATACAAGCCCTCCGTGGGAACGACCATTCTCAAGATGGCGCGATGCTAGTACTTGTTGGAAGAAGGTGGGCCTTGTGGATAGATTTTCAAAACTTTTGACCCACTTGATGTTGGAAGTAGGTGGGCCTCATGGACTGATTTTCAAAACTTTTGACCCACTTGACTCAAGGATCAAGTACCCATAAGGCCATAAACCATATCCTGGATGCATAACCCTCAATCTCATGATCATGTATAGTAAAAACTCTATCTAAAAGATAGAAACAAGCAGCACTAAACATCCATAACGATCCACAACATGCAAGGAGCATATCATACATTTGGAGCCCGGTGGTGCTCTAATGGAGAAATTGATGACTTTCTTTGAGGTAGAACTCTTCTACAAAATAAAATCAGAATCTCCAATACCTCTTAGCCTTCCACGCTATGACCCGAATCAGATCTCTCTTCTCAAGAAGATTGGTGGAATCTCCAAGAGAAAACCCAACTCGAAACTCCAAGGAACCAGAAGAGGAAGAGAGGAGAGAGAAGTGCAACAATTGCACACAAAAGGGCTGCACATTTTTTAACTCCAAAATAGATGGACGTCCAAGAGGGTTTAATTCCCTTTTATAAACTTGTAATGCTCCTCTTTTCCTAATTGAAATAGAAGTCTCACTTCCACAACAATTAATAAGTATACTATTATCACTATTAGAAGTCCTACTCCAAATAGAAATAGTAACTTTCTAATTCCTTCCTTTTAGAGTTCAAGTAGGATTAGTATCTTTCTAATAACTTGGGCTAGCGTGGGGACCACTAGGGATTCCATAGAAAGCTGGCTCCAACTGGGACACCACGACCCCACATCTCATGTGCAATCGGGGCCCACAGTTAATGGCAAATGACACCACTATATAAACACAATTGCACTCCAGTCTTAGGAATAAATTACAATGAAGACCCTAAACTTCCCAATTACCACAAGTAGGCCCCTCTATCAATATCCATGGATTAATTGGAATAAATATGCCTCTTCTAATCTTAGTTCCACATCTTATTATCCTTGAATTAAGGCTCAAATTATAGTTTTAATCAGGGTTTGGATATCAGGATTTAGAGTGATGATTCTTACTTATTAAAGTTGAAATAGATGTTTTAATTAGGTGCCTTAAATAGTGGTTTTTTTATATTAAGGTTGATTAAATTTGTTAATTTACTTAGGCGCGAATAGAATAACCTAAGACCATGTACTTAACATCTACTTTTTTTTTATGGATTTTTTTATTTCTTTTAATCTTTTTTTGTTATCTTCTCTAAGTACTAAAGAGTAAGATGAGAAGGGAAGAGTTTTATGGTTTTATGATTTTTTTTTTGTATTTTATGAAATGTAACCTAACCTAAAGTGTTGATGATTTGATAGTTCGAAGTCTAGAAGTTCAGCAGTCAACCAAAATCATCAGAAACATGGAACAGCAAGTTAAATGAGACGTAAAATGCAGCAAATGTTGGCCGGAAAGCAAGCCAGGGACTTGAGTGCACCTACAGGGGCGTCCAAGTGTCTCTGCAGTACTTGAGTGCACACGCAGTGGCGCTCAAGTGTTTCCTCTGGCGGTTGTGATGTACTTTCGATTTCCAGCGATATCCCGACGTGGTTTCCGACACTCCGCGACTAAATGTAGGGTCCTAATATGAATGATTGATATTAGAGCTTTTGGATCAAAAAATGATGGCGCAAGAATCAAGATTCAAGGGATGGCACCCTTTGCAGGGACTTGGGCGCACCCAAAGTGGCACCCAAGTACCTCTGTTCTTCCTTCTTTTCTTCTCCTTCCTTTTTTAGCAATATATTTGGTCCTCTTTCGATTCTTTCAATGCTCTTTATAGAACCGAAGGCTTTGATATCAACTTGTATAAAGATTGACTTGGATCTAAGAAGCAAAATGCACACGAAACAGAAGTCAAGGCCAAAACCCCATTTCAAAGACTTGGGCACACCCATAGTTGCGCCCAAGTGCTTTTCTGCACTTTTCTCTCCTTTTCAGCAATATGTTTGGTCCTTTTCCGATTCTTTCAATGCTCTTTACAGATCCGAGGGCCTTGATATCAACTTGTATGAGAATAAACTCGGATCTGAGAAAAGAATCTCATGCAATACAAAAGTCGGGGCCAAAGACCTATCCAGAGACTTGGGCGCACCTATGGTGGCACCCAAGTGCTTTTCTGCACTTGATCCTGAGAGTGATCTTCCAAAAGAAGATCCCTCTCTAGAGGCTCTTAAAGTTGGTAGAGGTACCCGTTCTGGCCGGGAGTACCACAAAAATTACAATCAACCCTCTTCTTCTTATGTAAATCCTTCGGGAAAGCAAGTTGTAAGCGCCCCAAGTGGCAATAATAATGAAAATGCAGGCCCGAAGGAGGCTTTCAAGTACGACTTGATCGAGCACTTCAAACACATACCTGCACGTCTGCACATCTACGACTTATTACGAATGTCTCCACAAACTCGTGATAGTCTCATTTCAGAATTACAAAGGCCGAATGCGGATGTCGACAAGCACGCCCCACAAGTCCTACAAATTGAAATGGACTACAGGGTTAAAAAATTAAATACTCCCCCAAAGGGAGAAAAGAAGAAAACTGAGGGATCAAGCAATGAATGCCTCTCGATACAAAAAGCAGCAAGTGCAACAATTGCCTTCGACAAGGATGACCTCCCGCTAGGCGAGACAAAGCACAACCGACCCTTGTACTTTTCGGGGTACGTCAAAGAAATGCCAGTACACAGAGTTCAGATCGATCCAGGTTCTGCACTCAACCTCACTTCTACTTCGGCACTCGAAGAGCTGGGCATCCCACCTAGCAAGTTGAGCCACACATCTGTATCCATCTTCGGATATGACGGCAGTACTCAAAGGCCTATCGGCAAAATCAGGTTCAAATTGCAAATCGGTGACCTTATTTCTGAAGTCACTGTATATTCAATAAGGACCCCTTCATGCTACAATTACTCCTTGGATGCCCCTGGATACATGACAACGGTGTCGTCCCTTCCACTCTACATCAGTGCATCCAGTTCGTTGGCAACGATGGCTTAATACATCGAGTGTTTGCAAACAAAAAGCCCTTCAAAGGCAAGGATGTCCATTTTGCAGATGCTCGGATGTATAAAGATGGAAAATAAGAACAGGAGGAAAAAACAATTCACTTTGCCGACAGTCCCCAGAAAGATAAAGGCAAGGCTCCTCAGCAAACACCGAAGGTAAATAAACCCTCCACCAAACTCGAAGTAAGCGGTCAAGCTCCCTTCGTCGTCTCCTTCAAATCTCCAAAGCCTTTGGTAATCACTACCAAAGCAAACAAGACAAAACAAAAGACTGGGGGCAAGTTCACTGTGTCCTTTGTATCTATTATGCATGACACAGACTCGGAGTCAGAGTTAGAAGATGACACAGCATCAAGCCAAGCTGATACTCAGCAATATCAGCCCGCTCTCACTCCATTTGAGACAGTTGCCGAAATAGAAGATCCTACGTCTGCTTCCTTTGTTATTTCGGCAACTTCACCAGAAGAGAAAGCAATCTTCTTCCATAGATCGGGAGCATCTCCACTAAACTCTCTGCTTGAACCTTTTCAAAACGAAGGTATGCCTCAGCTATCCCTGTATAGTCCGATGGCACAAGCTATCATGAAGAAAATGGGCTACGACGCTCAAAATCCGACTGGTTTGGGAGGTGGCCTTGGTATTCTCATACCATTGGAACCCACCCTGACCAAAAGTCAACCAGAAGATTGCAAAATCCACCTACATAAAGGCAAGTCTTCATATGGGTTGGGATATGATCCTACCACTCCTATGAGACAGTTGACATCATGGCTGCAAAGTCGCTTTACCGACCAAGCCTCAACATCTCATGAAGACATTAATGTCCCTGGATATCTCTTTGAGGAGTCACTCATCAAGAATTTAGAAAGTTCTTCCAATTGGTATAATTTCTCTGATAATAAAGAGGAATTGCCCGATGACACAGACGGGCGGTTTTCTGACCCAGAAGAACCATCGTCTCCAAAAGAAGTACCCTACTTCAACCCAGATCCAGCAAATGATTGGGACCATCTCATTGCAAGTCTTGAGAAGGATACTGATCAAGAAGATCCATTGACAGAAACAGAGCCTCAGTCTGAAAATGCCTCTGGTACTCCAGAAGGTCTTGTTGAGTTGGAAGCCTCCGAAAATTTTGTGGAGGAACCACCTTCAAACCTTCCGATAGAAGACCCTGTTCAAAAGATAAACTTGGGAACAGAAATCAAACTCAACTTGCAAAAAGAAATCAAGCCTGTCAAATAAGGCCAAAGAAGATTCCGTCCCGACATGATGGACAAAATTGAACAAGAAGTTCAGAAACTCAAAAACGTTGGCTTCATCTGCGAAGAACAACATCCTGAATGGTTAGCCAACATCGCCCCTATGACAAAGGAAAATGGGCAGATAAGGGTCTGTATTGACTACAGAGACCTGAATATTGCATGTCCTAAAGATGAATTCCCGCTCCCCATACCAGAGGTGATGATTGACAACACCTATGGGTTCGAGCGAATGACATTCATGGATGGATTCTCTGGCTACAATCAGATAAAGATGCATCCTGAAGATCAAAGGCATAGTCATTTCGCACACCATTTGGCTTGTATTGCTACACTGTCATGCCATTTGGTCTGAAAAATGCAAGTGCAACATATCAGAGGGCTATGATGAAAATATTCCAAGATATGCAGAACAAGACGGTCGAATGCTATGTTGATGACCTCGTCATCAAAAGCAGAAGAAAGGAAGATCATCTCAACGATCTCCGAGAAGTCTTCCTCCGACTTCGCAAACACAAGTTGTGGATGAATCAACTAAAGTGCTTCTTCGGTGTCTCATCGGGTAAGTTTCTCGGATTCATAGTATGGAAAGCTGGAATAGAACTTGACCCCACCAAAGTCAAGGCTATCCTGGAAATGCCATCTCCCAGAACCCTAAGAGAATTAAAAGGGCTTCAAGGAAGGTTGGCCTACATTCGACGGTTCATCTCCAATCTGTCAGGGAAGTGTCGTCCATTCTCCCGCTTGATGAAGAAAGGCGTAAACTTTGTCTGGGATGCTGAATGTGAAAGTGCATTTCAAGACATCAAAGCATACCTCACCAAAAACCTTGCCTTGAGGTGGTGTGTGATCCCTCTCACTACCATAAAATTCCCCCGGAAACTCAGAAGGCTATTCAAAAAAAAAAAAAAAAGAAAGCTCAAGACTCTTGGTCAAGCCGGAATCTCTCCTCCAAGTTTCTCTTCGAGGCACACCGACTCCAAAAAAGCTACTCGTCGCTGTACCTCAAGAGGGCATTTGTTGACACCAAAAAAGTCACTATGTCTCCTCAACATCAAGAGGCCTCGTGAAGCTGCATCCTGCTACAAAACAGGCAAAGCTACTTCAAGCATTAGATCTTGTCAGAATCTGACAAAAACTGCAAAATCCTTCAAGGCAGCCAAAAAAGGGGTACACCTGAGGTTTCGGGCCATTCCGACATCGTTTGGCCTAACTTCACTGCTCCAACAGCTAAACAAGAACTCCCGGCGGAGACATCATCGAAGACACTAAAACTTCGATCAAAGCCTACGGATGACTCCAGAATGTCTCCAAAGGGCTCCATGCCAAATTTCAAGTCAAACCGACAACGTTTGACTCTCCATCAACGCTCGAACAGCAAAATCCAGCCTCCCGGTGGTGGACACCACTGAAGCCATCACTCATCAAACCAAGTACATGAGTGGCTTCAACATGCTTCCAAAAGGCTGTACGTCAAATTTCAGGTCATTCCGACAACGTTTGACAAGGTTTCGATGCTCCGAAAGAAAATCAAGCCTACCAGCGGCGGAGCAACCAGGGACCATGACATCCAAAACGAAGCTCATGGGTCGTCTCAAAATGACTCCAATAGGCTCCCCGTCAAATTTCAGGTCAATCAGACATCGTTTGACCACATATCAAAACTCGGCATTTTCCCCGCAGCAAAATCAAGTCAAGCATCGATGGGACCCCAAATGGCTTCAAAACACAAATAAAAGCCCATGGTTGGTCCTATCCACTGCTAAAGAAGCTTCACCTCAATTTTCAGGTCATTCTGACATCGTTTGACCTAGTTTCGACTCTTGACGGAAAATCGACTACAAAGTCTTCGGCTTTCCCGAAAAAATGGGAAACTTTGTGTTCCGGTTTTGCGCGGGTTCTCGTCAAGTTTTCTTCAAGAAAATCAAGTCAATAATTGAGGAAAAATGTCAAGAAAAATACAGAAGAAACAAGGAACAAAAAAGACCGAAAATCGGCCGAAAACGAAGCCCGGCGACCAAAGGGGAAAAACCCTAAGGTCGCTAGCGACCCTGGGTGCATGGTCCCCAACAACCTTGCAAATCCAGGTAGCCGGATTTTGCACGAAATGCCCCGTTTTTCGATCTTTTTCACGTTTCGAGCATTCCTGCCTCTGTGATTTTCTGAAAATCCAATGTTTGATGCTTGAAAACGACTGATCTTCACCGACATCTCGGATCCGCCGTCAAAAGCATGAAATCATCACCGATCGCCCCAAGATCGCCAACCGGCTGACCAAGAAAGTATACTTTATGTCCGACCGATCGTGAAATCGACAAGACAGATGTTACCGGCCCACCAACATCAATCAATGTGTGGATCCACCTGTGATGATCACAAGAAGAATCTCAAAAGACGCGGCGTGGCCCGCGACTCTTCACATGCCTTGGTGACTACTTAATGACGTTAATTGATCCGTTTATGACAACTTAATGCAGTCATTAACTCATTATTTTGGACAGCCCAATCAGATTCAAGCATTTGGGAGTTACAAATCCAAGCAATCATGGCATTTAACCCATGAAACTCCCATCATCATGAAGCTTAAAGGGAATTAAATGCCCACTACCTTCATCGGCCAATCACAAGCCATGAAAAAGGAGTTACAAAATCAACTTGTAACTCCTCATCAATTCTCTCATCATGGCTATTAATGCCCATAATCACCTCATGGCTACCAAAAGCCTATAAAAGGAGGTGGGTTCCAAGAAGAATGCATAAAATGAATCCCAAGTGCAATCCCAAGCTCTGAAAATCCTGAAAATTCAAGAGAGAGACGAAGTCCTGCCACTTTGCTCCCAGAAGCACCACAAGGTGATCAGCATCCCTTGGGGGGCCACCCCCCCAAGGTCTCCTCCTTCTCCAACATGGCCTAAACGCGGCTTTTCAGCCCATTTACTTGGTTTTTTTATTGGATACAGGACCTTCTCTTGGTCCTTGTCCTTTAAAAAACCGGGGTTAGGAGCCAAGCCGAAGAATCGAAGCATCAACCGTTCTCATTTGAAGGACGATGGTGAAGTCCATACATGACTTGAGACCGTCGATCTCAACGTGTCCCCACAATCTCCTGAGAAGTTAGATCCATTTTCTTCCTTTTCTATTGTAGTTTGTATTTTGTAAAGAGACAAAAAGAAATCACAATTCTTGTCTTTCATATTTGATGAGTTTTGTAAAAAATCGCCTTTCACGGCAAAATCGCCTTTTACGGCAAACAAACAAAACGCCTCCTACGACATTCTCAAAAAAAAAAAAAAAAAAACCAAACTTGTCTCTTTTCTTAATATTTATGCAATTTGAAAAGTTAGAAAAAAGGATTGATTTCCTTTCTACTTGTGAAGGTGAATCTCCGGATTATCACCATTCCAAATTCCAAGTAGAACGTAAATCTGGCATACCCGTACAAAAATGTTGATACCCGCAGTTTCCCTCCTCCGCCGAGACCCAGGTCAGCCCCCGGGGTGTGGAAGGAGAGGACGGGAATTCCGAGGGTCCATCAAATCATATATAGATGAATGGAGATTTCTCGAGCCATGTCCTTCTTTGCGGCTGGATTAAAATTCACATCCGACACCACCATAGAATTAGGGCTCAAAACAAACCTTTCAAAATATTTAGAACACCCTTTTTAAGTTCCCAAAATATACCCAAGCTAGAGGTGGGTTGGCTCAAGCGAACTTGGGTTGGCTCAAGCCAACTGCTCTCTGGATGGGGTTGGCTTGAGCGAACCCAAGGTTGGCTCGAGCCAACTGGCCTCTGGATTGGGTTGGCTAAGACGAACATATGTTGGCTCGAGCCAACTCTGTCAGGGGGCAAATTACAGTGCAGTTTGGGGGCTCATCCTCCCTCACTTCCATGCCCCTTTGAGCCACAATTTTTCTTGCATAAAAGGGGCCTCCTTGCCTTCTCAAAACAACATTTCTCCCACCATCAAACACTTCACAACATCACATAAGAATCCATCCCATTTCAACCTCATTCACCAAAAGGAAAACCCATCATACATGAACCCATATATGGCATGTACATCATTCAACAAAAGTAAGATAAGCTAAGAGAAAACCCATCAAATTGCATCCATGAAATCAAATGAAGCTAGAGTTGAGAAGAATGCAAGCATAAAAATCATCATGAACCAAAAGAATAAAACCAAGAATTTCTTACTAAACTTGCTAGCATTCAAAATAAGTGAATTCATCCACTTGCCTTGGTCTCCAATGGGACTAATTAACCTTCAAACACACCTCCAAGTCCACAATCTACAAGCTACACAAAAATCCCAAAATACACCCATTTAACCCTAAATTGCCAACACAATGAGAGAGAAGGAAAGGACTTGCAATAATGGAGGTGAAGACTCTCTAGGGCTAGTTAAAACACAAATCTAGGAGATGGGGATAATTGCTTACTTGGAAGAGCTTCAAATGTCCAAAGCTTGCTAAAAAGAACCCTTGTATGGCAGGATTTCTCTCCAAGAGTTATCAATGGAGAGCTTTCATGGTGGGGAAGAAGAAGATGAGGTCTCATTCTCCATTTGGGCAAGATTGAAGTGGATTAAAAGGGGAGAGCAAGAAGAAGAAGGGGACGGGAACCCTAGCATGGGCTGAACCACTCTTTCTCCCACGACAAACATGAGAATAAGGGAGAGGGAAAAGAGCTCTCCTTATATAAGAAGTGAAGGTGGGTCACACAACTAACAAGACTTGTCAAGCTTAAAACATAGGCTTCCAGGCCTTAGATGGGTTCGACGAAGAAGAGAAAAATGCTTTTCATAAAATCTAGTTTTCGAAAAGTACATATTTTGGAGACATCGAAAATTGTGTCCAAATTTTGTGTAAAAAGATTGTTTTGCCTTTGAAGTTGGAAAAGCCCAGTTTCAGGGTCTTGAACGGGGACTGAGTGAACACAAAAGTTGTAGAGGCTAACAAGATCAATCAATCGGAGTTAAAACATGAATTTTCTAAATCACGGATAACCCCCCACTAATCCCACTTAAGAGATAAAAGGAGCCTCAAAGAGTCCCATTAAATCAAAAAGGCTCTCTAAACTTCCCAAAGCGATATAAAGGCTATTCTAATCCCAAACCTAAAACAAAACCCACTAATCCCACTTAGAGATAACACACAACTTAATTAGTGCTAATTGTTGTTGATCGGGTTGGGGTCTTACAATAATAAAATAAATAAAAGTACGAGGGCCAGGGCTAGGGCCAGGCTGGGCTAGCACTGTCCAAGCCCGGCCCTCAAATCTCAGGGCTTGCAAAAAATTATCCAAGCCTGGATCTAGGGCTTTTCGTTAGAAACACAAGCCCTCATTTTAAGGGCTTTTAAGGGCCGGGTCGAGCCCCCTTTTCTCATAGCCAAATTCGCAGGCTTAGTTATGATTGGGTCATTTTCTCCAAGGAGAAATCCTTATAAGAAAGTAAGTGAAAACAACATTATTTTACAAAGAAAAAAAAAGAGTGAAAGAGTGCATTGTCTTGCAATTGATTTCATAATGCATTTATTTGTAAAAATGGCATATTTTATCTGCATGTGATGGAGGCCACATTAACTGTGAAAATAGTCCAAGCAATGTGAGGTTTTATTCTTGTTGGAAGTAGGTGGGCCTTCCAGATGGGATTTCAAAACTTTTGACCCTATTAACTCACGGATCAGACACCCAAAAGGCCAAGAACCCTATCCTAAGATCTAAAAGCCTTATCTCATTGTATCAAGATCATAGATCTATAAACAAAGGACAAATCTAAACATGCACAAACAAGCAGAAGGATCTACTAATATGGCTAGTGCAAATCTATACCTGAGGAGCTCGGTTGTGCTCAAATCGAGAAGTTGGTGTTTTTTATTCCACGAGACCCCTTCGCAAATTGTGATCTCCTAGGCTTTGCAATATTCCATGTTATGACCCTTTCGTAGAGAATTTCTCAAAGAGAATGGTGGGGTCTCGAATGAGCAGAAACCCTATGTACTCAAGTGGGAAACCAGAGAAGTAAATAGTGGGAGAGAGAGAACCCTAGGGGACTAATCGGCTTGCTTTCTCATTTACGGGACTACTGGGCTCATCTGATGTGAGAATCCCTAGGGTCCAACCCCTTCGTGACCGGAGACAAAGCGAACAACAACTTTTCTTGTACGGGTATGCCAAATTTTCTACTTTACTTAGAATTAACAAGTGGTGGTCCGTAGATCCACCTTCACAAGCAGAAAAGAAAATTAACTTTTTCTAACTTTCATTACACATGTGTTAAGAAAAGGAGATATGATTGTGAAAGATGATGTTTTTGTCATGAAAGGTGACGTTTTTTGCCGTGAAAGGGTATTTACAATTCTTATAAAAAAGAAAAGATAAGATTTGTGATTTTTTATGTCTCTCTAATAAAAGATTTTTTTATGTCTCTTTAATACAAGATACAATGAAAGGAAGAAAGGGAAATCTAACTTCACAGGAGATTGCGGGGACTTGTTCAGATTGACAGTCGCAAGTCATGGTTGGACTTCACCGTCATCCTTCAGATGATAACATAAATGCTTATGATTCTCTTGGCTCAGCTTGAACCTCAAATTCTTAGAGAATAAGGACCAAGAGGAGGTCCTATACCCAATAAAAATTTAAGTAGACAGGTTAAAAAGCCATGTCTAAGCCATAGAGACAATAGGAGAAGGCTTTGGGTGGATGGCCCCCCAAGGGACTTTGGTCACCTTTTAGTGGTGGTTGCTGCGAAGATTCTTCAACGGGGGAGAGATCGTCATTGGAGCGTCATAGCGATGTTGCAGAGTTTTTTCTCTAGGATTTGCACATTGTTTTTTTCATCTTTTTCTTCTTTTTTTTGTTGTTGGAATGGTGGAAATGACCTCCTTGTATAGGATTTTGGTTGCCATCGGAGGGGGGGGGGGGGGGGGGGGGGGGGTGTTTATGTGCTTTAAATGCATTAATTGCATTAATGCTCCATGATGGGAGGAGTTACATGTTTTTAAATTTGTATTTTTGTAACTCCTTTTTCTTGGATTTTGATTGGCCGTTGGAGAATGATAGGCCTTAATTGCATTTAAACTCCATGATGGGAGACTTACATGGTTTAATGCCATGATTGTACTTGACTTGTAACTCCCACTCGTTGGCTTCTGATTGGGCCATCCACAATAATGAGTATTCTACTACATTAATTTGTCATAAAATGGGTCATTGACTGCATTAAGTAGTCGCCAAAGTACTTGATCATGCAATTTCAGACATTAATTGCTACCAGTGGGCCCATATCATCTGTCCTGTCAATTTTTCGATCGGTCGGGCAGAAAGTGTGCTTTCTTCGTTAGACCGTTTGCGACTTCAAACAGTCCAATGACGAACCCATGATCTCGACGGCAAATCCGTGATGTTGTTGAAAATCGACGGGTTTCGTGCCCCGAAAATCATATTTTTGGAAAAGTCCTAGTACATCCAATGTACTAGCATAACAATCCAGAGTCTTTCACTCTGATGGTCGAGATAAACCATACTATCTCATAATAATTGCAGTGCTACAACCTTTTCTGATGAGATGCACGGTCTCATCACTGGTTGTGAAAGTCTTCAAATATAAGACTTGTGATCTATATCTCCTGCATGTGAATCTCATCCACACTCATGGATTACATTTAATATACTTAAGGACTCATGTTCATCTCATGAACAATCATGTCATTTTATATTAATTATGTGCAACCATAAAATAAAATTCCATTCATCTTATGAATGAACTTTGAAATTATAAATCAATTAAAATAATAAATGAATTTATTATTATCATCCACTAGATTGAGGACATACAATCTAACAATTCTACCACTACACCCATCTCTATAGGTCTGTTTGCTCCACATCTTTTCCTTCACCCCTCACCAGTTTAATAATCCTTAGAGTTGAATTGACCATGAGTTTCTTTGTATTCTATCCAAACAAACATGCCATAACGGGCAACTGTTGGAAGTAGGTGGGCCTCGTGGACAGATTTTCAAAACTTTTGACCCACTTGACTAAGGGATCAAGTACCCATAAGGCCAAACACAATATATCTAGGATGCATAACCCTCAATTTCATGATCATGTACAGTAAAAATTCTATCTAAACGATAGAAACAAGCAGCACTAAACATTCATAACTATCCACAACATGCAAGGAGCAGATCATACCTTCGGAGCATGGTAGTGCTCTAATGGAGAACTTGATGACTTTATTTGATGTAAAACTCTTGTATAAAATAAAATCAAAATCTCCAACACCTCTTAGCCTTCCACGCTATGACCCAAATCAAATCTCTTTTCTCAAGAAGATTGGTGGAATCTCCAAGAGAAAACCCAACTAGAAACTCCAAAGAACTAGAAGAGGAAGAAAGGAGAGAGATGTGCAACAATTGCTCACAAATAGGGACTGGACGTTTTCTCCAATTGATGGACGTCCAAGAGGGGTTAATTCCCTTTTATAACCCCTCAAGCCTCCTCTTTTCCTAATTGAAATAGAAGTTTCACTTCCACAACAATTAGTAAGTATACTGTTACCACTATTAGAAGTCATACTCCAAATAGAAATAGTAACTTTCTAATTCCTTCATTTTAGAGTTCAAGTAGGATTAGTTTCTTTCTAATAACTTGGGCTAGCGTGGGGACCACTAGGGATTCCATAAAAAGCTGGCTCCAACTGGGACACCGTGACCTCACATCTCATGTGCAATCCGGGCCCACAGTTAATTGCAAATAACACCACTATATAAATGTAATTGCACTCCAGTCTTAGGAATAAATTATAATGAAGACCCTAAACTTTTCAATTACCACAAGTAGGCCCCTCTATCAATATCCATGGATCAATTGGAATAAATCTGTCTCTTCCAATCTTAGTTCCACATCTTATTATCCTTGAGCCCCAATTAATCACAGTGATCATCAATACCATCCAATTAACTCTTAATCCAGATGGGTGCGCACTTACTAATGACAAATCAATTAATTGGCACAAGGGGATAATAGAGATAGATCCCATCTTGATCATTCAATGTTCCTGCAGTCCTACTACCACATACCCAAGACACCGAGGTGTTGACCTACAGTTGGCCTCACTCATTGGTGACTCAAAGCAAATGAATAGATAGAAACTTGAGTTCATCAATGTCTCAGGATTGAGAGCCTATTACTATGGAATTATAAAAGCATACCTTATTATTGAGACGGAATTCCTTAAGGTGCTTTTCATGGTCCTTCAATACATCCAATGTACCAGCACCATGATCCAAAATCTTACATTCTGATAATCGAGACAAATCACACTATCTCATAATGATCAAAGTGCTGCAACCTTATCAGATAAGATGCCGAGTCTCATCACTGGCTGTGACGATATTTAAGTATAAGATTTGTCACATATGTTTCCCGTGTGTGGATCTCATCTATACACATATATCACATCTAATATACTAATGGGACCCGGTTCAACTCATGAACCATTATGTCAAGTGTATTGGTCATGTGCATTGTAAGACCCCAACCCCTAATTTCCTTGATTAGTGTGTTTTCAGCTGTGGATTAGTTCTCTAAGTGAGTTTTGATCCTTTTCGAGTTGGGTTGTGGCTTAGTTTAATTTTTCTACAGCTTTGGGAATTTTTGAGAGTCGTTGGACTTAGTCAGACACGCTCAGGGAGGCCCTAAGTGTACGTGTTAGGTTGGGAGGATAATTCTGGCTTTTCGATTTTAAATGTGATTATGATTTTATTTGAATGGTTTTATTATTTATTTAAACTTTCGTTTTCAGCCTGTCTGTGTTTGAAACCCAAAAACCCAAGTTTTGGCCCAAAAAGGGTAAAGTTGACTTTCACACTAAATCTGTCCATAAATTTCGAAAATTCCAGAAATTGGGGAAAATATACTGTTTGGAAACTAGATATTTTGAGGATCATTTTAGTCTTCTTCGTCGATCTCGTCTGGGGCCCGCAAGACCATGATTTAGCCATTTTAAGTTTCAGCTGAATGGGTCCCATTTTCAAGTCACTTAAGTTGTCTTCCTCCTCTTCCATGCCCATTTCTCAAATTCCTGCAACTTCTTGACCTAGGGCTGGGAGAGAAAACCCTCTTTTTCCCCAAGCTTCTTTCTCTTGGACCTATGGCTAGGAAGCTCCATTTGCAAATCTAAAAACGTGGTTTTATTCCTCTCAACTCGAGCTCTCCTTTACACCCATCTAGTTGAGGATTTCAGCTGAGCACCCACTTCATTTTCTTCATCTCTTCTTGTTTGGGCAGCCATTGGTAAGAGCTTGAACCCATCTCTTCCATGGAGTTTATTTAGCTCATAAAGAGCTTTTTTCTCTAACTTTCAAACCCATTTTCGAAATGGGGGTTTGTGGGGACCAAAATGTAATTTTTGTGTGTTCTATTTTGGGGCTTTTGTGTAGATTTCGTGGATCAACTCCTTGATTTGGATTTGTGAAGGATTTGCTTGGCATTTGGACAAAGGCAAGTAATCATTTTGGGTTTTTATGATGTATTATGATTTTTGACATTTTGCCTTGAGAAAATGATGCCCTTATTTCTAAGTTTTTCCATTTCATTTTATGTTTGAATCTCTCTTAGTTTGCTTAATCATGTCAAGCATGGTTACTAATTATTTTCCTAATCTTGAGGTCTTGTCTTGATTGGAAGCATATATCTTGCTTAATGGTTTACAAGTTGTTTAGTAACATGATTTAATAATGAATGATTTTGATGACTTGAAGGTTTAGATTGAAATATGAATGGTCTAATTGTGGATGGAATGCTTTAAAAATGTGAGAAATGTATCCCTTGGAAAGCATGAAGGCTTGGGGAGTGCAGGTGGTTCGAATATGTGAATAAAGAAGGGAAGAAGTTGTGAAAAATCTGACTCGAAATGCACTGTCCGTGTACCGTCGGTCAGCTGTCGGTTGACCGATAGGTCGACCGACAGCCAACCGAGACCTGTCGGCTCAAATTCCAGAGAGCAACATTTTGTCAGGAGGACTGTCGGTCAGCTATCGGTTGACCGAAAGGTCGACCGACAGCCAACCGAGTACTTGTCGGTCCCTTTTTCCGAGAGCTACATTTCTGGACTGAGACTTGTCGGCCAACCGTCGGTCGGCTGTCGGTCAACCGACACATCAACCTCGGTTGACCGACAGGTAACCGAGGACTGACCGAAATTTTACCAAAAGTACTGTTATGAAGGATTTTTGCGAGAAGGAAAACTAGACTAGGTTTTAGACCTTTTTGTTGACTTTGTACACTTGGAATTCCAAAATGTACTATAACTTCTGGGGCACCAAACCTTGTCAAACTCCGACATTTGGGTTTCAACTCCACAAGGGTCAATGAATGGTCTTAGCCTAAACTTGATAGATTTCGTGTTTGAACTTCTGTTTTGATGTTACGTACATCCTCGTGTACTCGCCTTGAATTTCAAGTATAAGTTGTTTGGAGATTTGTTTCATGGATCAAAGTGCTTGTTTTGATGCTTCGTGCATCATCGTGTTTTCGTTTGAATTTCAAGAATAAGAAAAAAGGGAATCATTACTTAAGTTTGATAAGCATTTATATTATGCTATTTTGCTAGCCTTGTCGTGACGTGTTTGATAAATGATTTCCCTCTTGTTTTGTCGTGTTCTCGAACGTGTATCGCCATGTTTTATGCATTCATGATATAAGTGAGTACCACTGAGCTTGGACTGCCCTTTTAGCTTGATCCACTACCTGGGGGTCCTTAAACATGTGGACTGTCTGCAGACTAGTCGTGTCTTGAATGACACATCGTGCGTGTTCGTGTTCCGGTTCCGCGGCCGGAAATTCCCCGTATATGTGGGATCATGTCGTGCTTGTCGTGCGTGCTTACTCTTGTCATCATGTATGATGGAGAAAGGATGGGCTCTTTGTGAATTTACTAATCATGATATTATATGTATTCATGCCTTGTTTCGTATATCGTGCATGTACTCGTGATTTCTCGATAAGTATCTTGTTCATGCATTGCTTTTGAATCTTGTAAACTTGTTTCAAGTTCAATAAAGTGTTTTTAGTTATTGTTTCCTTTAAACTTTATTTTATTTATGCTCTTGCCTATTTTGATCACCTGCCAGACCGTCATGTCTGATATACTTCTACTTTGGTGCTCTAGATAGCAGGTCCTTGTTTTGAGCTAGTTCGTGTGCAGTGGGCTGTTGAGCCACGAGTTTTGCAGGCGGGTTGTGTCACCGATGTCATGTAGACGTCATGCTTGACTCCGGAGTTACATTACACCATTGGGTAGTATTTGTTCTAGCTTGTTTTTGTGTACGGCTTTTGTTAGCCTTTTTCATGGGAATTGTAATTAATGCACTCGTTAATTTGTAACTTGAATATGTTTGGGTAATGATAAGCTTGTTACTGTCAGCTCTGTATGTTTTGATATTATGATTAGCTCCAGTCTGAATTGAATATTACTGTGAAAATCTTGTGCTGACAGATTGAGTACGACACGGAACCCAATGGATACGGATTCCGGGTCGTAACGTCTTGTATAGCTTCCGCGAAATATTTAGATGTGTTGTGAATTTTGTTATCCTCACACACGCGGATCCTGGGAGGGGAAATACAAATTCCCCAAACTCGCGTCCCCGAGATCGGATCCTGGTTTTGGGGGCGTGACAAGACTGGTATCAGAGCGGGCAGGTTTCTAGGAAATAAAACACTCTAGTAACCTTAAGACGTGTGGTGAGGACTCTTTAGGTCGTGTGGATTTTGTTTTGGCTAGCCATTGTTTGTTTTATCAGCTCGGTTTGTTTTCTTCTAGTGGGGGAGACCCTCTTTGTCTCGTGTTCTTGTCCTTGTTGTTAGGGAATTTGGAGGACCAAATTCTTTTCTAGTGGGGGAGGATTTAATGTATCCGTACCCATATTTAGTATCTTTTGCTTGTTTTTGTGTCAAAGAGTCGATGTTTTGTGGTGTTTTATGGACTTAGCGTGTGGTTCTCGAAGGACTTTAGCAGAATTTTCAGCTTTTCGATGTCGCAGATGGAGTTAGCAAAGGAATTTGTGAGCAGTTGTTAGTCAGAAAGTTATGTGAATGGCATGTCAAGATCCAATTACAGTTGATCGTGTATCGTCAGATGGTGTGTTAGACAAGTAAGTGCAAATTTTTGGATAAACTTGGATTATCTTCCTAAGTTAGAAGACTCCAAAAGCCGGATAAGTGGTGGACTTTATGAGGTTTGAGGTGATTTTCAGTGGTACGGCTCCAAGAAGATGTGAGAAAGTTAGAAACTTCTCGAGTATTGATGAACTTGTGACGGAAAATTGTTCGAGGAAGTTCAACAATTGTAGCTATGGTGGTGAAGTTGACTCAGCAAGGTGTATCAGTGAATGGTTAGAAGCATGAGAATTCAGTTTTTGGCAAAGTGTAGATAGTAGTATGCAGAATTGATTGTTACCTGGTTACATGATAGAGCAGATTTTGTGGATTTTACCGAATTTTAAAACATTGGTTTGGGCAGAGTACAGATACAAGATGAAGAATCGTAACCTATGGACAAGGTCAGTTGAAAGATATAGAAAAGAATGAAACATGTGCGAGGCTTGAGGATGATGAACCTGAAACAGAGGCTGAAGATTGAGCAACCAAGGTTTGATTTGAGCAGTTTCGGGATTTAAATGCAGAGTTGTAACCGTTGAGGTGACGCGAAGTGAACAAACACGTTTGGTTAGGAATCAATTATTATGCAGAGGACCAATGGCAACTGGGTAGAAAGAGTCAGAGTAACAAGAACTTTTGGTTATTTTGAAGAAAGACTTTATTCTAGGATTGTGGACACGAATCGAGCTCGCAAGGTCAGCTATGCATGCCTGGGTAAAAGACCAGAAGACAGAGACAGAGTTTGATAGAAGCACACCTTACGAAGTTTGAAAATGTGGAGTAGCATGACTGTTAGAATGTTAGCAAGTTTGGTCAGAGCTGGAAACCTACAGAGTTGTGAACCTCTTGGTTTGAACAAGCAAACAGAGATGGCAGAAGTGTACCGAGGACTGGACGACATTGCCTGAAGTAAGACACATCTGGTAGTACTCAGCATCACCAATTTTCCGAAACCAAGGGTAGATAGGAGAATTAGTAAGAGCATGTGGTGGAATTCCAAGACAGACAAAGACAGGATGACAATACATCGGGATGAGTCAGGACTTTCTTATTCTTAGACCGACATTGATGGGCAGGACAAGTTGCAGATTCAAGACAATGCAAGGACAGTTGATGATCATTGGGGATTGATGGAAGAACTCTTTAAACATTGATTGTGTCAGAGGAACAAGTTGCCGAGTAAAAGTTTGGACCGTTTGAGATCTTCAATCGAATCAGAGACCTCGACCACAGACTCATTGCACCGCCATGTTTGACCGGGGATATTGCAGTTCTGCAAGAGCAGTGCAGATCATCAATGTTTAGAGACAATGCTACAGAAGAGGTTGACCCAGTGAGTTCAAGTGTCTCCGGGAGGACCGTGAGTTTGAGCAGATCTTTTGAGATTTTTGTGATCTTGTGTGTGAGTTTTATCCTGATTTCTTTCTTATGTGATTAGAATTGATTTAGATCATTTGGAGGACCAAATGTTCTAAGGGAGGGAGGATGTAAGACCCCAACCCCTAATTTCCTTGATTAGTGTGTTTTCAGCTGTGGATTAGTTCTCTAAGTGAGTTTTGATCCTTTTCGAGTTGGGTTGTGGCTTAGTTTAATTTTTCTACAGCTTTGGGAATTTTTTAGAGTCGTTGGACTTAGTCAGACACGCTCAGGGAGGCCCTAAGTGTACGTGTTAGCTTGGGAGGATAATTCTGGCTTTTCGATTTTAAATGTGATTATGATTTTATTTGAATGGTTTTATTATTTATTTAAACTTTCGTTTTCAGCCTGTCTGTGTTTGAAACCCAAAAACCCAAGTTTTGGCCCAAAAAGGGTAAAGTTGACTTTTCACACTAAATCTGTCCATAAATTTCAAAAATTCCAGAAATTGGGGAAAATATACTTTTTGGAAACTAGATATTTTGAGGATCATTTTAGTCTTCTTCGTCGATCTCGTCTGGGGCCCGCAAGACCATGATTTAGCCATTTTAAGTTTCAGCTGAATGGGTCCCATTTTCAAGTCACTTAAGTTGTCTTCCTCCTCTTCCATGCCCATTTCTCAAATTCCTGCAACTTCTTGACCTAGGGCTGGGAGAGAAAACCCTCTTTTCCCCAAGCTTCTTTCTCTTGGACCTATGGCTAGGAAGCTCTATTTACAAATCTAAAAACGTGGTTTTCTTCCTCTCAACTCGAGCTCTCCTTTACACCCATCTAGTTGAGGATTTCAGCTGAGCACCCACTTCATTTTCTTCATCTCTTCTTGTTTGGGCAGCCATTGGTAAGAGCTTGAACCCATCTCTTCCATGGAGTTTATTTAGCTCATAAAGAGCTCTTTTCTCTAACTTTCAAACCCATTTTCGAAATGGGGGTTTGTGGTGACCAAAATGTAATTTTTGTGTGTTCTATTTTGGGGCTTTTGTGTAGATTTCGTGGATCAACTCTTTGATTTGGATTTATGAAGGATTTGCTTGGCATTTGGACAAAGGCAAGTAATCATTTTGGGTTTTTATGATGTATTATGATTTTTGACATTTTGCCTTGAGAAAATGATGCCCTTATTTCTAAGTTTTTCCATTTCATTTTATGTTTGAATCTCTCTTAGTTTGCTTAATCATGTCAAGCATGGTTACTAATTATTTTCCTAATCTTGAGGTCTTGTCTTGATTGGAAGCATATATCTTGCTTAATGGTTTACAAGTTGTTTAGTAACATGATTTAATAATGAATGATTTTGATGACTTGAAGGTTTAGATTGAAATATGAATGGTCTAATTGTGGATGGAATGCTTTAAAAATGTGAGAAATGTATCCCTTGGAAAGCATAAAGGCTTGGGGAGTGCAGGTGGTTCGAATATGTGAATAAAGAAGGGAAGAAGTTGTGAAAAATCTGACTGGGAATGCACTGTCCGTGTACTGTCGGTTGACCAATAGGTCGACCGACAGCTAACCGAGGCCTGTCGGTTCAAATTCCAGAGAGCAACATTTTGTCAGGAGGACTGTCGGTCAGCTGTCGGTTGACCGAAAGGTCGACCGACAGCCAACCGAGTACTTGTCTGTCCCTTTTTCCGAGAGCTACATTTCTGGACTGAGACTTGTCGGTCAACCGACACATCAACCTCGGTTGACCGACAGGTAGCGAGGACTGACCAAAATTTTACCAAAAGTACTGTTTTGAAGGATTTTTGCGAGAAGGAAAACTAGACTAGGTTTTAGACCTTTTTGGTGACTTTGTGCACTTGGAATTCCAAAATGTACTATAACTTCTGGGGCACCAAACCTCGTCAAACTCCGACATTTGGGTTTCAACTCCACAAGGGTCAATGAATGGTCTTAGCCGAAACTTGATAGATTTCGTGTTTGAACTTCTGTTTTGATGTTACGTACATCCTCGTGTACTCGCCTTGAATTTCAAGTATAAGTTGTTTGGAGATTTGTTTCATGGATCAAAGTGCTTGTTTTGATGCTTCGTGCATCATCGTGTTTTCGTTTGAATTTCAAGAATAAGAAAAAAGGGAATCATTTCTTAAGTTTGATAAGCATTTATATTATGCTATTTTGCTAGCCTTGTCGTGAAGTGTTTGATAAATGATTTCCCTCTTGTTTTGTCGTGTTCTCGAACGTGTATCGCCATGTTTTATGCATTCATGATATAAGTGAGTACCACTGAGCTTGGACTGCCCTTTTAGCTTGATCCACTACCTGGGGGTCCTTAAACATGTGGACTGTCTGCAGACTAGTCGTGTCTTGAATGACACATCGTGCGTGTTCGTGTTCCGGTTCCGAGGCCGGAAATTCCCCGTATATGTGGGATCGTGTCGTGCTTGTCGTGCTTGTCGTGCGTGCTTACTCTTGTCATCATGTATGATGGAGAAAGGATGGGCTCTTTGTGGATTTACTAATCATGATATTATATGTATTCATGCCTTGTTTCGTATATCGTGCATGTACTCGTGATTTCTCGATAAGTATCTTGTTCATGCATTGCTTTTGAATCTTGTAAACTTGTTTCAAGTTCAATAAAGTGTTTTTAGTTATTGTTTCCTTTAAACTTTATTTTGTTTATGCTCTTGCCTATTTTGATCACCTGCCAGACCGTCGTGTCTGATATACTTCTACTTTAGTGCTCTAGATAGCAGGTCCTTGTTTTGAGCTTGTTCGTGTGCAGTGGGCTGTTGAGCCACGAGTTTTGCAGGCGGGTTGTGTCACCGATGTCATGTAGACGTCATGCTTGACTCCGGAGTTACGTTACACCATTGGGTAGTATTTATTCTAGCTTGTTTTTGTGTACGGCTTTTGTTAGCCTTTTTCGTGGGAATTGTAATTAATGCACTCGTTAATTTGTAACTTGAATATGTTTGGGTAATGATAAGCTTGTTACTGTCAGCTCTGTATGTTTTGATATTATGATTAGCTCCAGTCTGAATTGAATATTACTGTGAAAATCTTGTGCTGACAGATTGAGTACGACACGGAACCCAATGGATACGGATTCCGGGTCATAACGTCTTGTATAGCTTCCGCGAAATATTTAGATATGTTGTGAATTTTGTTATCCTCACACACGCGGATCCTGGGAGGGGAAATACAAATTCCCCAAACTCGCGTCCCCGAGATTGGATCCCGGTTTTGGGGGCGTGACATGCATTAAGTAATAAAATAGCATTCATCTCATGATAGTAAAGCATGATTTTATTGATAAATAAAAAAATTAATCAATTTATTATATCAACTGATGGATTGAGTTCATACAATCTAACAGCAACATGGTCGAATGTTGCATACTTGTCTCATAAGAGTGATTTACTCTACTAAATATATTATGTTGATATGAACAACGCACATTTTCATATCAATTGAAAACAAATCACTTCTCTCACCTTTTCTGCTTTCATAAAAAAGGTAATTACATTTTGGATGAGAGATAATTGGCACTCCGATAACTTAAAGAGATTAATGTTTCCTCGAATGGTTTGGATTCGGAAAAAGATGAAGACCATTTTCACACATTGGGAGGGTGCCCACCATTAAGGCAAATGGCCATTTTGATATGGTTACGATCTTTCTTTCGGTAGTGGTTCGATCTTTCTTTTGACAATGGTCCACTCCATTATACCTGTCGCGACCCCTGACCAGACCCGCAGGCCTAATCCAGGATCGGGACTCAATTACATTCAATGATGATGGACGATTGATGCCATAGAACATATAATACGTACACGGATTGAATAAGAATATGATACTACCCGTGTACATGATTTTCCACAGGTGTCCGTGGTGAGGATATCACATCATAATAATATTTTTGTTTAAGTGCGGAAGTGTACGACAAATCAAGAATAAAATTCATTTCCATCAACAAGACTGATAACACATCTATATGAAACATAAGGAATCAAAGTGAGAAATATTCACAATAGCATTATCCCAAAAGTACATTTTAAATGTTTATACGAAAGATCAGTTGATTAACACCCTCCAAAAATAAAGGTTAACAAAGGCCAGTACAACCAAAATAATTCCCAAAAGAATAGGTTAGTCACAATCCGAAAATGTTATGTCTCTCAAGCGACCGAATGTTTAAACGACATTGTCGGCTTGCCATTCACCTATTCATTGTGGCTCTCCGGCCGCCTCCTCATGCTCTTCTTCAGGATAACCAACGTCTGGACCTGAGTACTAAACAAATGGGTTAGGCATGATGGTCTGGCAAGTGGGTGAAAGGATATAACAACAAAATAACAATTGAATTTACCTTAGAAAACATTGAAACCTGTTTAAACAATATTTTTCGTAAAAGAAGTGCATCACTTGTTAGAAAGTACATATGCAATATAAAAGTGTGTAAAGGTACCAACGAATCGGTAGCTAGCAAGATGGCAACCACACAAACTAAATCCTCTATCACCGAAGTGATAAGAGCACATCGGGGCATTGATCTCTGACACACTACGTGATGAGATTCAACAAAATATATAATACATATAACTATACGGGACAGGACCACAGTAGCGAACCTGCTATTGGGACGAGATAGGATCCAGGCTGCAGCTGGCGGGACGAGAGGGGGACCTCTGATGGGATCCAGGCTGCAACTGGCGGGACGGGAGGGGGACCTCTAAGTCAGTGGATCAGACTAACAAGGTTGTCCAAGCTTAGTGGTGCCGACTGATGGGTCAAATAACAAAAATCGGGACATGTATAAAATACATAAGACGCAAATACATAAATGGGCGGGAGGGTGCTCAAAGGCACAATTATCACTTCCTTTCGGGCAATGCATAACGGGGCTAGCAAAATGCTAAAATACAATTTTAGTGCTTTCGGGAGTGACAATTCATAAAGTATAATTTTCGGGAAGTACACATCTAAATTTAGGAACAATAAGACATAATTAGATTTCCAAAGTTTCCAGGCCAAGTATCAGGATTCAAGATTTAAATCAATATAAAGAGGGGTCCCGTATGTCAATTTCAATATAATCTTGGTACACCTTGAGGTTTGAAGACATTTCGGGTTACCTATATGCATTGGTAGATCCAAAGCCATTAATAAATCTTCGTAACAGGATTTCTTTCTCAAACGGTCTTTGTACATTGTTTCTAAATTTTCCCATTACAATGGGGCTCCCAACAAACATTTTCTAAACATTTAAACATTACATTCCTGCTTCCAACATAGCCCGGGTGAATAGTGCATATCGCTCGAGCGGACATGAAGTTCACTCAAGCGATATGGTCTTTGGAAGGGTTCGCTCAAGCGGACCTGTCTAGTTCAAGATGGCTCGAGCGAATTGTCAGTTCGCTCTAGCTATCTAAATTCTGGATGGGGTTCACTCAAGCGAACTGTCCAGAACATTGCAGAAGTGCAGTTTTTGGGCTCTTTCCTTTTTCCTCCTTGCATTACTCCTTGAGCCTCATTCCTACACCAAAATGAGAGGCTTAAAACCTCCTTCAAATCTCATACAAACCACCATCAAAACATCTACAAACATCCACCCAATCAGCTCCATGTTATTCACATTCAACCACAAAAGAAAGAAAGGAAATCCATCACTCACAAGGATTCATTTATGCTATAAACAAGTGTAAAATAGAGGGCCATATGCCAACATTTCTAAGACATTAAATGAGCTAACAAGGCTCTTTCACATGTGCATTTCAAAATCAACGAAAACAATAAGAATAAGCTTGAATGAAAGATAATGAAACCATCCATATTTCTCATAAAAACATTCAAATGCTCAAGATATCTATTCATCCACTTGCCTTAGGTCCAAGCTAGCAAATCAAGCTTCTAATCACTCTTCCAAGCCAAAGATTCAAAGATACACAAAAACCCAAAAAGGAAAAAAGAAAGAAAAACAAACCCTAAATGGTCAAGATAAGGAATGGGGAAGAAGAAGCTTGCAACAAGAGAGAAGAAGACACTCTAAGGTGAGAAGAAACCAAATCTAAGAGATGGAGGGAGAAGCTTACATTATGGTTCTTCAAATGCACTAGGTTAGTGTCGCGACCCCGGACCGGGTTTGGGGACCAATCCGGGATCGGGACTAATTGTGAAGTAAATAAGAAAAGGTATGTTTGATGCCCAAGCGTACACGGGTTAATAAAAGAACACACATTACCCGTGCACGTGATTTCCCACAGGTGTCCGCGATGAGGATTTTCCAACACACATAACCATATAGTATAATTGCGGAAGCGTGTAGTAAATCATGCATGTATTTCATTTCCAACATAACAAGACTGATTACATTTGAATAACAAGTATCAGGATGAGCAATGTTCGATAGCGTAACCCAAAAGTACATATTAAAGTTTAATCAAAAGATGATTTAATTACAATTCCCAAAAATAGAGGCCAACAAAGGCCAATATAGACAAAATAATATCCACCAAAAGAATATAAATCCAACCACCCCCAAAATGTTTCACATCTCGACAACCCGATGTTTACATAACTTCATCAGCACGCCACTCAACTAGTGATTGCGGTTCTCTGACTGCCTCCTCTGGCTCCTCCTCGGGGAAACCAATAACAAGACCTGAGTACCAAAGCAAAGGGTCAGACACGACGGTCTGGCAGGTGGGTGAAAAGATATAAACACTCGATAATAAAAACCTTTACCTTGGAAAACATATAAACCTGTTTAAACAATGACTTTCAAGAAGTAAATGAATCATTTAATTAAAATGCATATGTAGTCACAAAACATGTAACGTAGTCAAGGAAATCGGGAGACAATCAAGATGGCATCCACAAGAAGCTAAATCCTCTATCACCAGAGTGACGAGAGTATCGGGTGTTGACCTCAATCACCGAAGTGAGAAGGTGCAACCAATTTACATATACATATACAATAATACGAGATCGGACCACGGTAGCAAACCGGGTGTCGGGAATCACGGTAGCGAACCGGATATCGGCAACACGGGATCGAGCCGGGAATCAGGACGGGACCACAGTTAATAAACCGGGTATCGGGATCCATGCTGCAGCTGGCGGGATGGGAAGGGATCTCCAAGTCAGTGGGTTAGACTGACAAGGTTATCCAAGCTTAGTGGTGCCGACTCATAGGTCAAATCACATAAATCGAGACAAGTATAAAACAAATCCAGTGCATGACTATAAACGACCAAGACGGGGTGCTCAAGGGTACATCTGTCATATCATGTCGAGCATGCATTTCGGGACTAATAAAAAAGAGTGCAAGTACAAATACAATGCTTTCGGAATCGATAAATCATAATTCATAAATTTCTGGAATAAACAGTTGAAAAAGACTTTCAAAATATCGGGGTTTAAAACTAATTAAAGGTGAATAGGGATCCCGTATGTTTGTATAATAAAGAAAACTTGGTACTCTTTGAATTTGGAAGACATGCCGAGTTCCTTATACATTATAGTAGCCTCAATGATTAAATGATTCTCTGTGACGTGGTTTCTCTCTCGAACGAGCTCCCAACAAACCTATCATCTCTGCTTCGAACACATTCCCAGGTGAGCGGTGCCCATTGCTCTCAGAAAAGTTCACAAGCAATGGGATGAAAGCTCCCTTCAACCCCCCCTTTATTCATAGAATTCAGGGAATTTCGGTTACCTTGCGGTCAGATGGCGGTTAGCCGCCAGTGAATCCGGCGGTTAACCGCTGGCTGACCGTGGGATTGCAGCTCTCTGGAATTGTGACCGCCTCATTTCGGTTGGCTGGCGGTTAGCAGCCGATGAATTCGGCGGTTAGCCGCTAGCTGACCGCGTAGCAGACTGCGAGGTTCCAGCTCTCTGGAAAAGTTACCGAAACTGCTTCGGTTAGCCACCAGTCACCAGACAGCTAGCCGCTGGGTGACCGCCAACTGACCGCCAGTCACGGGAATTTCCTCACTGGGTTCAGATTCAGGTCTTCCCTTCTCCAAACCAATTTCTTTCATTCTCCATTCACTTTCCTGTAACAACATGAGCTAAAAAGCTCCTCCAATTCAACCTTTAACACTTCTCCCATATCAAGGCTTCTACAAACCACTCTCTAACCACTTCCTTTCTCTCCACATTCCAACCCAAATAGAAGGAGAATAACTACAACCATAGTGATCCATTTAAGTCCTAAGTAAGAGTTTCAAAACCACATTTTTAAGACAATAAATGAACTATTCAACCTCTTCAAGAGCATTTATTTCACATATAAAACCAAAGCATTTATGGCAATACAAAATCAATCATACTTGTCATGAAAACCATTCCAAACTCAAAACATCAATTCATTCCACTTGCCTCTAGATCTCTAATCAAGGAAATCAAGCTTTTAGACACTCTTCCAAGCCAAGGATGCAATCTACACAAAAACCCCCAAATACAAACCCTAAAATGGGTCAAACAAGGAATAGGAAGAAGAAAGCTTCAATAATGGAAATGAAGCTCCTCCAAGGCTAGGAAAATATAATAACAAAAGAGTTGGAAGGATTAGTTACAAGAGGGCTCCTCAAAATGGTGAGACTAGCTCAAAGAAGAACTTGGAGTGGAGGTTTCTCTACAAAAGTTGTATCAATGGAGAGCCTAAGTGGTGAGGAAGAAGATGATGATTTCCATTTGAACTCTAGGTGCAAGCTTGGTGGAGATTGAGGATGGGGAAGCACTAAGAAGAAGAGAAAGAGAGAAAGAAACCCTAGAGATGTTGTTGTGCTGGAAAAAGGAAAATGAAAGAGAAGGGTCTCCTTATATACAAGTGGGTGTGGGTTCCACCACTAGAAAATTTCTTTGGGATGAAATCACGACTATCCGGACCTCGGACGAAAACGATGAAGAAAGGAAAAGTGATCACCGAAATATCTAGTTTCCAAAAAGTAGATGTTTCGCAGGTTTCGGGAATATCAAGTTTTTGGTACAGATTTCATGTAAAAAGACCGTTTTGCCCTCAATGCAAGAAAATCGGGTTTCGGGGTTCCGAACGGGTACGGGATCAACATGAAAGTTGTAGGAATTAACGGGACAAGTAAAACGGGGTATAAATACAATTCATCGGGATCTCAGGAAAATTCCCAAATTAATGCAAGGCTATCAAAAGGGAACCCCCAAAGGGCCCCACTAAACACAAGCACTTTAAAAATTCCCCAAAGCTATAACAAGAACTATACTAATCCAACTTAGCCAAGTTCTACCAAACACGCTTAGCACTAAGACGCGACTTAATTAGCACTAATCGGGGTCACTTGGGTCGGGGTCTTACATCCTCCACCCCTTAGGGCATTGGTCCTCCAAATGAAATATAAAACTCACCTCGGGTAGGAGATGTAGATACTTCTTCTGAACTTGATCTCGCAATTCCCATGTTGCCTCTTCCGGCCCGTGATTCTCCCAAAGTACTTTCACCCACTGAATAGTCCGATTCCTCAATTCCTGTTCTTTAGAGTCTATGATCTGAATGGGCTTCTCAACATAGGTAGCATCTTCTCTTATTTCCAGCGGCTCATGTAGGAGTACATGTGAAGGATCGGGGACGTACTTCTTCAACATCGACACATGGAAGACGTTGCGTACACCGGATAGCTCGGGTGGTAAGGCTAATCTATAAGCCACATCACCAATCTTACTCACAATGTCATGCAGTCCGATGTATCTCCGTGACAACTTACCCTTCTGCCCAAACCTCAATGTTCCTCTGGTGGGTGATACTTTCAAGAAAACCTTATCTCCTTCTTTGAACTGTAGATCCCTTCTGTGAGAGTCTACATAGCTTTTATGTCTACTCCGGGCTACTTTCAAACATTCTTGGATCTGTCTCACTTTGTCACTGGTATCACTCACTATGGTTGGTCCATGGAAACTGCGGGTGCCAACTTCTTCCCAACATACAGGTGTCCTACATCTTCTGCCATACAAAGCTTCAAATGGCACCATTCCAATGCTCGAATGGTAGCTATTGTTGTAAGCAAACTCACACAACGGTAGGGTTTCTTCCCATTGAGTCTTGAAGTCCAATACACAAGCACGTAGCATGTCCTCGAGTGTCTGAATTGTCCTCTCTGACTGGCCATCTGTCTGAGGGTGATAAGTTGTACTGAACTGTAGCCTTGTACCCATAGACTCATGTAGGGTCTTCCAAAACCTCGAGATGAATCTGCTGTCTCTATCGGAAGTAATGGAAACCGACTGTCCATGTCTACTGACGATCTCGTTGACAAACAACTCCGCTAGGGGTAACATATGCATCTTTTCCCTGTCCTCATGGGGATAAAATGAGCTGACTTGGTGAGTCTGTCCACAATCACCCATATTGCATCATTGCCTCTGCTAGTCCTCGTTAGTCCGGAAATGAAATCCATGGTAATGTGCTCCCACTTCCATTCCAGGATCTCTAATGGCTGTAGCAATCCTGGAGGCTTCTGATGTTCTGCCTTTATCAGCTGGCATGTCATGCAACGAGAGACAAATGCTGCAATCTCTCTCTTCATGTTGTTCCACCAAAATCTGCCCTTCAAGTTCTGATACATCTTCGTGCTACCCGGGTGCATGGAATACTTTGTACTGTGAGCTTCTGTCATGATGTCATTCCTCAAATCTTTGATGTTAGGCACAAACAAATGATCACGGTAGTAAAGAACTCCGTCAACGATACGAAAATCAGGACGTTCTGTTATAAGTTCTGCAATCTTGGCCAACTCTAGATCCTGCAACTGACTACTCTTGATCTTCTGAATGAACGAGGGCTCTGACACTGACATATTGGCCATAATAACACCCTTCCTCAGTGGCTGTAGGTCTATCTCCAACTCCTCAAACTGATCGAAAATA
The DNA here is from genome assembly GCA_028538565.1 of Umbellularia californica. Classification (NCBI taxonomy): domain Eukaryota; kingdom Viridiplantae; phylum Streptophyta; class Magnoliopsida; order Laurales; family Lauraceae; genus Umbellularia; species Umbellularia californica. Next base: position 30,778,744 of record JAPQWN010000005.1, on the reverse strand, counting down.
CAAGTACCGCTTAGATTCGCCATGCCCACTGATTTTCTGCTCAAAGCACCGGCAACTACATTCGCCTTTCCCCGGTGATACTTGATCGGAAAATCATAGTCCTTGATATATTCCATCCATCTCCTCTGCCTCATGTTCAATTCCTTCTGTGAAAATAGGTACTGTAGGATGCGGTGATCAGAATGAACCTCAAACTTCTCTCCGTAGAGGTAATGTCTCCACATCTTCAATGCAAAGACGACTGCTGCCAACTCAAGATCATGGGTCGCATAATTCTTCTCATGGTCCTTCAACTGCCGGGACCCATATGCAACCACTTTTCCTTCTTGCATCAACACGTAACCAAGTCCAATGTTCGAAGCATCAGTAAAAATGGTGAAACCGCCGCTTCTGGATGGAAAAGTAAGGACTGGTGCGGTGGTTAATCTCTTCTTCAGCTCTTGGAAACTAGCTTCACATTGTTCTGTCCATACATACGGCACATTCTTCCTTGTCAACTTCGTCAACGGTGCTGCAATCGACGAAAAACCTTGTACAAACCTCCAGTAATACCCTGCCAATCCAAGAAAACTCCTGATTTTTGACATATTCTTCGGTCTTTCCCATTTCACTACTGCCTCAATTCTGGACGGGTCTACTGACAAACCTTCCTTAGAGATAATGTGCCCCAAAAATGCAACTTGCTCTAGCCAAAATTCACACTTGTTGAGCTTCGCATACAACTGGTTTTCTCTCAGAAGCTGCAATGCTATCCCCAAATGCTCTTCATGCTTTTCTCTGGTCTTGGAGTATACCAAAATATCATCAATAAACACCACTACAAACTGGTCCAAATATTGCGCAAAGATCATGTTCATCAAAGCCATGAACACTGCCGGTGCATTTGTCAACCCAAATGGCATCACTAGAAACTCATAGTGGCCATATCTTGTCTGGAAAGTTGTTTTCAACATGTTTGACTCTCTAACTCTTAGCTGATGATTACCGGATCTCAAATCAATCTTCGAAAAGTATGAAGCACCTTGTAACTGATCAAACGGTTCATCTATCCTTGGCAATGGATATTTGTTCTTGATGGTCACTTGGTTCAATCTCCGGTAGTCAATACACATTCTCATCGAACCATCCTTCTTCTTAACAAACAAAACTGGAGCTCCCCATAGTGAGATGCTAGGCCTCACAAAACCTTTGTCCAATAACTCTTGTAACTGTTTCTTTAACTCTCCCAATTCCGTCGGAGCCATTCTATATGGTGGAATAGATATCGAAGCGGTCCCTGTAACAACTCAATAGTGAAATCGATTTCTCCCATGGGTGGTAATCCCAGAATCTCCTCCGGAAATACATCCGGGAACTCCCAAACAATAGGGATCTCCTCCACCCCTTGGGACCGTTTATCCTCCGTGATAAACGCCAAATAGGCTTCACATCCACTTCTCAAAAGTCTATCAACTTTCAACGTTGAGACAAACCCTGCACGAGGATTTCTCCTCTCTCCCTGAAATAACACCCCTGCTGGTGTCTCATCCAACTTGAATGTGAGGGTCTTATGGAAGCAATCCATTGTGACATGGTACCCTGCCAGCCAATCCATCCCTAGGATGACATCAAAATCCTTCATCTCCAACAGAATAAGATATGCGGGTAACACAACTTCTCCTATTCGGACTATACAACTAGGGTAATAACTAGTACACACAACTTGTTTTCCTACTGGGGTTGCCACAGTTAATATGTAATCAAGATCTCTACCATGCACATCAATAAATCTAGAAAATGAATGGGATATGAATGAATGCGTGGAGCCAAGGTCAAATAATATCTTAGCTTCTATCCCACTAACAAGAAGTGTACCTTCCACAACATTGCTTGCTGCCTCTGCATCAGCTCTGTTGACCGCATATACTTGTCCTCGTTGATGTGGCCTTATAGGAGCTTGCTGCTGCCTGCCTTGAGGGACATTTCTGTTCTGTTGCTGTGGACGCTGATTCTGCTGCTGTCCTTGCTGACGGGCCTACTGCTGCTGCTATTGTTGGGGCCTATACTGTTGCGGTGGTGCCTGCTGCTGAAGTGGCCTTGCCTGATTCTGCACTACTAGTGCATTCTGTGGCGGTGCTGGACGTGGTGCTCCTTGAGGCTGCTGATTCTGCCTATTCGGTCTCGGGCAGTTCCTCATCTGATGATCCATGGAGCCACATCTAAAGCATGCTCCGGTGATGGTACGACATTGGGCACTCTCATGGTTCTTGCCACAGTGGAAACAAACGAGCTGTGCATTCTGGTCTTGCCTCTGCCTCTTGTTCTGCTGATTCCTTTGTTGGTGATTCTGCTGCTGTGGTTGCCCTTGTCCTTTGCTTTGAGATCTATGGACCTTGTGGTGGAAGTTCTCGAACTTGTAGGCCCTCTTGATCGCCTCTTCAAAAGTGACCGGTGGGATAACTCCCGCAACATCTCTCTCGATGATGGGGTGAAGTCCTTCAAGGAACTTGGTTATCTTTCTCTCCACCGTGTCCACTAATTAGGGGGCATATCTGGACAACCTCTCAAACTTAGTGAGGTATTCTTGAACGGTCGTATTGCCTTGGACAAGCTGTTGAAACTCCACTGCCTTCTGTCTCCTGATGTGCGTCGGTACATATTTGTCACGAAACTGTATTTTGAAGTTTCGCCATGCCACTGCGTCAACCATTGTTCTATACTCTTCCCTTACAGTTTTCCACCAGATGTCTGCCAACTCGGTGAATAGAGATGTTGCCAGCTTTACTCTTTCTCCTCCTGTGCACCCGAAGACTTCGAAGATATTCTCTGTATGGTCCGGCCAATCATTTGCAGTCAAGGGATCTTCTGAGCAAATAAAATCTTTGGGTGCCATCTTCCTGAATCGCTCAAACAAAGCATTGGGGTCATGCTCCCTCTGGTTGATGACAATTGCGGGTTGAGGCTGGACTGGCTCTGGCCTCCTCTGTAACACCTCTAATAATTGTCTCGGCATCTCTGCCAACTCTTTGGCATGATCATCATCTTTCTTCAGCATTTGTTCCTGCAATCTGGTTTGGTTCTCATTGGCTTGACGCTGCTGATGAAGCATAGCCTGCAACATCTGCTGAAACCGATTTGCATTATGTTTTCAGTTCTATCTTCTCCAACTGGCCCTGTACCCTCAACTGGCCCGGTATAATCACTGTTGCTTACGGTGGGATTGCCATTTACGGGTCACTTACGAGGTGGCATGATGCTGCAAAACAAGCTGTTAGCACATGATAATCAAGAATAGGGTCACATATTGCTCACGCGATTCAAGCTAACGGGAGATCTAACGAATCCTCGCCACGTCCTTAGGATTTCTAGTTTCCTTTAATTGCCTGAAATACATCTCGCTCTGATACCGGTCCGTCACGACCCCGGACCGAGTTTGGGGACCAATCTGGGATCGGGACTAATTCTGAAGTAAATAAGAAAAGGTGTGTTTGATGCCCACGCGTACACGGGTTAATAAAAGAACACACATTACCCGTGCACGTGATTTCCCACAGGTGTCCGCGGTGAGGATTTTCCAACACAAATAACCATATAGTATAATTGCGGAAGCGTGTAGTAAATCATGAATGTATTTCATTTCCAACATGACAAGACTGATTACATTTGAATAACAAGTATCAGGATGAGCAATGTTCGATAGCGTAACCCAAAAGTACATATTAAAGTTTAATCAAAAGATGATTTAATTACAATTCCCAAAAATAGAGGCCAACAAAGGCCAATATAGACAAAATAATATCCACCAAAAGAATATAAATCCAACCACCCCCAAAATGTTTCGCATCTCGACAACCCGATGTTTACATAACTTCGTCAGCACGCCACTCAACTAGTGATTGCGGTTCTCCGACTGCCTCCTCTGGCTCCTCCTCGGGGAAACCAATAACAAGACCTGAGTACCAAAGCAAAGGGTCAGACACGACGGTCTGGCAGGTGGGTGAAAAGATATAAACATTCGATAATAAAAACCTTTACCTTGGAAAACATATAAACCTGTTTAAACAATGACTTTCAAGAAGTAAATGAATCATTTAATTAAAACGCATATGTAGTCACAAAACATGTAACGTAGTCAAGGAAATCTGGAGACAATCAAGATGGCATCCACAAAAAGCTAAATCCTCTATCACCACAGTGACGAGAGTATCGGTTGTTGACCTCAATCACCGAAGTGAGAAGGTGCAACCAATTTACATATACATATACAATAATACGGGACCGGACCACGGTAGCAAACCGGGTGTCGGGAATCACGGTAGCGAACCGGATATCGGCAACACGGGATCGAGCCGGGAATCGGGACGGGACCACAGTTAATAAACCGGGTATCGGGATCCATGCTGCAGCTGGCGGGACGGGAAGGGATCTCCAAGTCAGTGGGTCAGACTAACAAGGTTATCCAAGCTTAGTGGTGCCGACTCATAGGTCAAATCACATAAATCGAGACAAGTATAAAACAAATCCAGTGCATGACTATAAACGACCAAGACGGGGTGCTCAAGGGTACATCTGTCATATCATGTCGAGCATGCATTTCGGGACTAATAAAAAAGAGTGCAAGTACAAATACAATGCTTTCGGAATCGATAAATCATAATTCATAAATTTCCGGAATAAACAGTTGAAAAAGACTTTCAAAATATCGGGGTTTAAAACTAATTAAAGGTGAATAGGGATCCCGTATGTTTGTATAATAAAGAAAACTTGGTACTCTTTGAATTTGAAAGACATGCCGGGTTCCTTAGACACTATAGTAGCCTCAATGCTTAAATGATTCTCTGTGACGTGGTTTCTCTCTCGAACGGGCTCCCAACAAACCAATCATCTCTGCTTCGAACACATTCGCAGGTGAGCGGTGCCCATTGCTCTCAGAAAGGTTCACAAGCAATGGGATGGAAGCTCCCTTCAACCCCCCCCCCCCCCCCCCCCTTTATTCATAGAATTCAGGGAATTTCGGTTACCTTGCGGTCAAATGGCGGTCAGCCGCCAGTGAATCCGGCGGTTAACCGCTGGCTGACCGTGGGATTGCAGCTCTCTGGAATTGTGACCGCCTCATTTCGGTTGGCTGGAGGTTAGCCGCCGATGAATTCGGCGGTTAGCCGCTAGCTGACCGCGAGGTTCCAGCTCTCTGGAAAAGTGACCGAAACTGCTTCGGTTAGCCGCCAGTCACTAGACGGCTAGCCGCTGGGTGACCGCCAGTCACGGGAATTTCCTCACTGGGTTCAGATTCAAGTCTTCCCTTCTCCAAACCAATTTCTTTCATTCTCCATTCACTTTCCTGGAACAACATGAGCTAAAAAGCTCCTCCAATTCCACCTTTAACACTTCTCCCATATCAAGGCTTCTACAAACCACTCTCTAATCACTTCCTTTCTCTCCACATTCCAACCCAAATAAAAGGAGAATAACTACAACCACAGTGATCCATTTAAGTCCTGAGCAAGAGTTTCAAAACCACATTTTTAAGACAATAAATGAACTATTCAACCTCTTCAAGAGCATTTATTTCACATATAAAACCAAAGCATTTATGGCAATACAAAATCAATCATACTTTTCATGAAAACCATTCCAAACTCAAAACATCAATTCATTCCACTTGCCTCTAGATCTCTAATCAAGGAAATCAAGCTTCTAGATACTCTTCCAAGCCAAGGATGCAATCTACACAAAAACCCCCCAAATACAAACCCTAAAATGGGTCAAACAAGGAATAGGAAGAAGAAAGCTTCAATAATGGAAATGAAGCTCCTCCAAGGCTAGGAAAACACAATAACAAAAGAGTTGGAAGGATTACTTACAAGAGGGCTCCTCAAAATGGTGAGACTAGCTCAAAGAAGAACTTGGAGTGGAGGTTTCTCTACAAAAGTTGTATCAATGGAGAGCCCAAGTGGTGAGGAAGAAGATGATGATTTCCATTTGAACTCTAGGTGCAAGCTTGGTGGAGATTGAGGATGGGGAAGCACTAAGAAGAAGCGAAAGAGAGAAAGAAACCCTAGAGTTGTTGTTGTGCTGGAAAAAGGAAAATGAAAGAGAAGGGCCTCCTTATATACAAGTGGGTGTGGGTTCCACCACTAGAAAATCTCTTTGGGCTGAAATCACGACTATCCGGACCTCGGACGAAAACGACGAAGAACAGAAAAGTGATCACCGAAATATCTAGTTTCCAAAAAGTATATGTTTTGCGGGTTTCGGGAATATCAAGTTTTGGGTACAGATTTCATGTAAAAAGACTGTTTTGCCCTCAATGCAAGAAAATCGGGTTTCGGGGTTCCGAATGGTATGGGATCAACATGAAAGTTGTAGGGATTAGCGGGACAAGTAAAACGGGGTAGACATACAATTCATCGGGATCTCGGGAAAATTCCCAAATTAAAGCAGGGCTATCAAAAGGGAACCCCCAAAGGGCCCCACTAAACACAAGCACTTTAAAAATTCCCCAAAGCTATAACAAGAACTATACTAATCCAACTTAGTCAAGTTCTACCAAACACGCTTAGCACTAACACGCGACTTAATTAGCACTAATCGGGGTCACTTGGGTCGGGGTCTTACAGTTAGCTCAAGGAGGATCTTGGAATGGGTGACTTCCTCTACAAATGGTATTACTAGAGAGCTTTCAAGGTGGGGAAGGAGAAGATAACTTCCATTTTGCCTTTGGTGCAATATTGGTAGTGAGTTGAAATGGAAAAGCTAGAAGGAGAAGAGGAAGGGAAAAAACCCTAGATTGGGTTGGGGCTTTGAGCTAGAAAAAGAGGAAGAAGAAGAAGAGTTCTCCTTTTATAACAAGTGGAGATGGGCTCCACCACTAGGAATTCTTATGGGACTAAAAACATGGTGTTCCGACCTTGGATGCGTTCGACGAAGAAGGGAAAAGTGATCGCCGAAATTTCTAGTTTCTAAAAAGTATATATTTCAAGGGTTTCGGGGGAATTGATTTTTGTGTACAGATTTGGTGTAAACAGACAGTTTTACCCTCAATGTTGGTAAAGTCGGGTTTCGAGGTTTCGAACAGGGATGGGACAAACAAAAAAGTTGTAGAGATTAACGAGATAAGTCAAACGGGGCCAAAACACAAATTATTGGAATCTCGAATAATCCACCATGTACACGCAAGGTCTCTAAAAGAACCCCCAAAGGGTCCACTAAATCAAAAAGGCACTCAAAACTCACCAAAGCTATTAAGATTTTATTATAACCCCAACTTAGCCAAGATTCACTAATCTCACTGAGAATTGACACACGGCTTAATTGGTACTAATCGAGGTCACTCGGGTCGGGGTCTTACGATACCCACTTGAAGTGTCAATCTATTTTATATAGGTGACCTTTCAAATCTAACATCCTATTACCAAAACACCACAACAAATGGAGTCCAGGACACTGAGGTTCAGCTTGGTATCTCTTATATATTCTTGCCTCTTATTGTCTTAAAACTCTTTGAAATAGTTTTTAGACTGTTTGGGAACTCATCTTGCAAAGTCTGTTTGAAATGGGTTTTAGATTATTTGCCTCCATTTCAAGAAGTCAGGAAAAGGGGCGCATTTGAATCAGACGTTTGTGTCTAAAGTGGAAAGACTCCAGGGGCTACAATCTTTTGGACGTCCTCATAGGAGAGTCCCTTTTTTCAGTTTTTTTAAATCTGTACTGTGAGATCTCGACCCCTAATTTTTGGGATTTATGTTGTTTTATTTGTCGATTAGTTTCTCTAAGTGGGATTAGTGTTTGTTTGGTTGAGTTTGTTAGCTAGAATGATTTTTCATTGGATTTGGGAAGTTTTGAGAACCAGTGGACCTAACAGTGACCCTACGGTCCTATTTATTTTGCGTGGTAACCGTGTAGAGGTTCCTTGTAATTTCCAAAAATTTCCATTTGGACTTCATTTGAAAAGTCTCGTCATTCCCTAAAACTTTCGTGTTCACTCCGTACCAATTCGAAGCTCCAAAAATCAGTTTTTCCTGCCCTGGGGGCAAAATCTGTCTTTTCACATTGAATCGGGACCCAAATTTCGAAATCTCGGAACCATGCCAAAATTAAAATTTTTGAAAGCTAGATTTTATGAGAAACATTTTTATCTTCTTCGTCGATCGCATCCGGGGCCCAAAAATTGATGTTTTACCTTTGACAAATTTTAAGTGTGGTGAGGTCCACACCTACCCGTTACAAAAAGACAACTATCCTCTCTTCTCCCTCATTCGTTACAGCCCAAAGGGGGAGCTCTGCAATTGAGCTTCCCCTCCCTTTTCTTCTTGTTTTCTCCTCCCCATTCATGGAGGAAACCCTTGCCATTGGGAAACCCAACCATGTCATCTTCTTCCCCATCTCTCTGGCTCTCCATGGATGCAATTTTTGTGCAAAACCAAGATGGGCAGCCCCTTCTCCAAGCTTCTCCATGCTGGTTGTTGGTCTTAGAGGTAAGAGCTTCCCTCCCATCTTCCATTTTATATAATGGAAGCCCCTTAGGTCCCATTTCCATAACTTTGTGTGCCCCATTCCTTGTCTTTCTTGAGTAGCCATTTCTAGGGTTCTAAATGGGTTTATTTTTTAGGGTTTTGGTTTAGCTTGGAGATCTTTGACTTGGGAGTGAGCTTAGGAGCTTGATTAGCCACTTTGGAATCCAAGGCAAGTGGATGAATGGATTGTTTTCATTATTGTCATGTTTTGTGAGAAAAGCCTGATTCCATTAATGGTTTTGATAATTTTAATACTTGCTTCTTGCTATAATTAATATTGATTTCGAAATGTACATATTGATGAGTCTATTTTTCTCTTGTTATATCTTGGAAAAATATGTAACTTGTTTTGATTAAATCTTGATTTTTGTTGCACATGGATTTTTATATATGATGGGTTTTCTAAGATGAATGTATTGGATGATGGATGCATTTTTGGGGGATGTTTTAATGGAGAATGAATGTAGTTTGGAGGTGGTTATAAGCCCTCTTTTGTGTGAAGAATGGAGGCTCAAAGGGATTTGCAAGAAAAGAAAGGAAGGAGCCGAACTGATCATCAGAAACAGATTCTGTGACAGTTCGCTCGAACGAACCCCATCTAGAGAGCTATTGGCTTTAGCCAACCATTAGGTTCGCTCGAGCCAACCTGACCTTGGTAGATCCGCTCCAGCGAACCCCTCCCAGAGAGCAGGTGACTCGAGCGGACCGGCTCAGGTATAGGTTTGTGTTGGGAGGTCTGAAAAACTATATTTTTAAACTTTGGGAGGTTTGTTTGGAGCCCCAATGAAATGGTGAGACTGAGGAAGGAATGTATGGAGTTTAATTGGGAAAGAACCTCATCAAGGGGATTTAGTAAGGATTTTTTGGACTTGTCAATGTGGATATGGAGCTTGGAATGTCTTCAATTTTATCGAGTACCAAGCCACTAGCAAAATTGACATACGGGACCCCTATACACATTGATTTAAATCTTGAAGCCTCAATATATGGCCCGGGAATTTTATGGAAATCCATCTGTGTTCTAGTTTACCCGAATTTCATATGTGCTCTTCAAACTTCATGATACATGACTAGTCATGCCCAGAAAATACTGAAATTGCATTTTTAGCATTTTGCCAGCCCCGTTTATGCATGACTTGATACAAAAGTGGTATGTGTGCCTATGGGCACCCCGTTTAGCCCGATTATGTATTTTACATTATATAGACATATGTACATGTCCCGATTTCTTTCTTGTGACCTATGTATCGTCACCACTAAGCTTGGACAATCTTGTCGGCTTGATCCACCTACTTGGAGGTCCCCAACACGTTCCCACCAGCTGCAGTCTGGATTCGTCGCGTCCCCTCCCAATCTCGGTCCGCTGCCGTGGTCCCGTATAGTTATATTATTTATATATTTCGTTGGCTCTCGTCGCTTCATGTGTCTGAGACCAACGCCCAGATGTGCTCTCATCACAATATTGATAGAGGATTTAGCTTTATGCGGTTGCCACCCGTCCTCACGATTGTGACTCCCTTGAAGAAAGGCGATTTGCAGGGTCCGCATATGGACTGGGTTTGCAATGTGAGGAATACCCGATTTGTCAAAAATCCAACAGATGTTTTAAATGAACACTTGTTTTATCAGATTTTCATGTTTACACATGCTTTAAATGAATATATGTTTTGTCAAATATCCATGTTTTACACCCGTTTTACGTGAATACAGGATTTGTGAGATATCCATGATTTTCCACATGTTTAATTATATGCAGCTTTTGATCAAATAACTTGATTTATCACACGTTTAATTCTTCAATACATTTATTATCCTTTCACCCACCTGCCAGACCATCGGGTCTGACCCACTATTTTGGTACTCAGGTCCAGACTTCTACTCCCCGAGCTGAGTGCTTTTGTTAGCTGTGGAGCCATCAGTTTACAAGTTGTTTTGTCGGCTATATCATGTAGACATTGAACTTGACATCAGAGCTACGTCACATATGGGGTAGTGGTTATTAGCTTGTTGTTGTATTGCTTCTATTAGCTTTTTCTTGGGATTTTTAATTAATGCACACTGATAATTTGTAACTTGAAATGTGGGAATAACTATCCTATTACTGTTAGCTCTGTACTTTAGTGTGATGATTTGTTCCAGTCTGATATGGTTCTTGATATGATAGTTATATGCTAGCGGTTGAGTGCGACACGGAATCCGATTGCCACGGACTCCGGGTCGCAAAGCCACAAAAGCTTCCACAAAATATTCAGAGTGTGTTGGAATATCATTCTCATACACGCGGATCCTGGGAGAAATATAATTCTTACTTAATTCCATTCGCATCCCCCGAGGTCGGGCCGCTGCAGGGTCCGGGTTCGGGGGCATGACAGACTGGTATTAGAGCGGGCTGGTTTTTAGGAAATAAAACACTCTAGGAACCTTAAGACGTGTGGTGAGGACTCGTAAGACCGTGCAGGTTTTCTTTTGTTTGGTTATTGTTTCTGCGAGTTCAGGTCTGCTTTTCTTCTACTGGGGGAGACTATCTTCGTCTCGTTTCTTGTCATTGTTGTTAGGGAATTTAGGGGACCAAATGCTTTTCTAGTGGGGGAGAATTTAATGTCTCCGCACCCACATTTAGAACCTTTTCCTTGTTTTCATGTCAGAGAGTCGGAGTTTTATGGACTTAGCATGTGGTTCTCGAAGGACTTTAGCAGAATTTTCAACTTTTCGATGGCATAGATGGAGTTAGCGAAGGAATTTGTGAGCAATTGTTAGTTAGTAAGGAATGTGAACAACATATCGAGACCCAATTACAGTTGATAGTGTACCGTCAGATGGTCCACCTGGCAAGTAAGTGTGGATTTTTGGGATAAACTTGGAAGATTTTCCTAAGTCGATAGACTCTAGAAACCAGACAAATGGTGGATTTCAAGAAGTTTGGGGTGATTTTCAGTTGATAAAGCTTCAAGTGGATGCCAAAAGCTAGGAATTTCTCGAATATTGATGAACTTTTGTCGAATAAGTGTTAGAGGATTTTCAACAATTCTAGAATGATAGTGAAGTCGACTCAGTGGGATGCATCAGTGTATGGTTAAAATCATAGGAATTTGGACAATGTGCAGATGCAAACTGGAGAATCATAACCTATGGAAAAGGCCAGTTGAAAGATCAAGAGAAGAATGACACATATGCATGACTAGAGGATGATAAACCTGAGATAGAGACAAAAGACTGAACAAACAAGATTGATTGTAACAGTTTTGAGATTTGAAATCTGAGTTGTAACCGTTAAGGTGTGATGTGTAGTGGACAAACACGTATGGTTAAGAACCAATCGTTGTACAGAGAATCAAGGTCAATTGGGCAAAGATGGTATAAGATCGAAAGAGTGAGTTTTTGATAGAGGTACATCCTACGGGTCAAGTCAGAGCTAGGAAACTTACAGAGATCTGCCCGAAGTAGAGACATCGGGTAATACTCAGCGTCACCTATTCTCCAAAGCCAAGAGCAGACAAAAGGATAAGACTAGAGTCCAAATAATTGGTAAGAGCATGCGTTGGGATTCCAAGATTAGCAGGGATAGAGATTGCTGCTATTTGAGTATATCCATGATGACAACTTTCAGGCAAGCATTGAACGACACTATGTGCAATGTTTTACGACAGAGATAGAGTTACAGTACATCGGAATGAGTCAGAACCTTCATTTTCTTGGACCAACATTGATGGACAAGACAAGTAGTAGATTCGAGGTTATGCAAGAACATCTAATGAGTGCTAGGGGTTTGACGGAAGGATTCTTCGAATATTGATGGTGTCAGAGGAACAAGTTGCCGAGCAAAAGTCTAGACATTTGAGATCTTCAACCGAATCAAAGACCTCGATCACAGACTCATCTCACTGCCACATTTGACCGAGGATATTACAGTTGTGCAAGAGCAAGGCAAATTATTAACGTTTAGAGACAATTTTCAGTTGGTAAAGCTTGTCCAGAGTTAAAGATTCCTAGAATTTGATGAGTTTGGTCAGAGAATTATTCGAGAATTTTTAACTAGTGTAGCCATGTGGTGGAGTAGACTCAGCAAGATGTTGGAAGCAATTAGAGTCAGATTTCAATGACTAATGAAGAAGTTGACAACAGAAAGGATCTCTACTTGATCGCTTGACAACGAAGATTTTGCGGATTTTATCAACATGAGGAACATTGGATTACAACTAACAGATACATGGAGTGGGAAGTTAATTATTTTGAGTTTTGGTTTGGGGAAACAGACTTGGCAGAACAGTTGCAAGAGTGAGGACAAAGCTTCAAATGCTAAATAACGGTGAAGAGACAAGCATGTTAGTATCAGAGACCGACTGTTGTGTACAGGATCAAGAGACACGAGCAGAAAGAGTTAGAGCTTGCAAGAGTTCATCTTTAAGATTGTGCATTTGACATGAGACCCTAGCTTCGACAGTTGTGATGAAGTAGACAGAATTGTTCCAAGAATTTTCTTTATCAAGGTGGCTAGAAGCGAAAGACTTGGTGGAACTTAGAAGGAGTCAGAGTTGGCAAAATTCTTGAGCAATCAGATTGGCAGGGCAGTAACAGATTCAAGCCAGTGGGAGAATGTCTGACAACTGTTGATAGTTAACCGAAGAGTTCTATAGCGAGGATGACCCAGCGAGTCCAGATTCTTCCGAGAGGACCGATTGGAGCAGCCGTTTGAAGTTATTTTTTTGAAGTGTGGGATTGATGTCTCCACTTGTTTTTGACTTTGTTTAGTTCATTTGGAGCACCAAATCTTCTAAGGGGGGAGGATGTGAGACCTCGAACCCTAATTTTCGGGATTTATGTTCTTTTATTTATAGATTAGTTTTTCTAAGTGGGATTAGTGTTTGTTTGATTGAGTTTGTCAGTTAGAATGATTTTTCATTGGCTTTGGGAAGTTTTGAGAGCTAGTGGACCTAGACAGTGACCGTAGGGTCCTATTTGTTTTGCGTGGTAAGTTTGTAGAGGTTCCTTGTGATTTCCAAAAATTTCCATTTGACTTCGTTTGACTAGTCTCGTCATTCCCTACAACTTTCATGTTCACTCCGTACCCATTCGAAGCTTCGAAAATCAGTTTTTCCTACCCTGGGGGCAAAATATGTCTTTTCACATTGAATCGGGACCCAAATTTTGAGATCTCAGAACCATGCCAAAATTAAAATTTTAAAAGTTAGATTTTATGAGAAACATATTTCTCTTCTTCGTCGATCACATCCGGGGCCCATAAATTGATGTTTTACCTTTGACAAGTTTTAAGTGTGGTGGGGCCCACACCCACCCATTATAAAAAGACAACTCTCCTCTCTTTTCCCTCATTCGTTGTAGCCCAAATGGGAAGCTCTGCAATTGAGCTTCCCCTCCCTTTTCTTCTTGTTTTCTCCTCCCCATTCATGGAGGAAACCCTTGCCATTTGGAAATCCAACAATGCCATCTTTTTCCCCATCTCTCTAGCTCTCCATGGATGCTATTTTTGTGCAAAACCAAGATGGACAGCCCCTTCTCCAAGCTTCTACGTGCTGGTTGTTGGTCTTAGAGATAAGAGTTGTTGGAAGTAGGTGGGCCTCGTGGATAGATTTTAAAAACTTTCGACCCACTTGATACAGGGATCAAGAAACCATAAGGCCATAAACCAAATACAGGATGCATAACCCTCAATCTCATGATCATGTACAGTAAATAAAACTATCTAAAAGATAGAAACAAGCAGCCAACAAGCATCCATAAAAATCTACAACATACAAGGAAGTAGATTATACCTTTGGAGCTCGGTTGTGCTCTAATGGAGAAATTGATGACTTTCGTTGATGTAGAACTCTTCTACAAAGTAAAATCAGAATCTCCAACACCTCTTAGCCTTCCACGCTATGACCCGAATCGGATCTCTTTTCTTAAAAAGATTGGTGGAATCTCCAAGAGAAAGCCCAACTCAAAACTCCAAGGAACTAGAAGAGAAAGAAAGGAGAGAGCAGTGCAACAATTGCACAAAAGAAGGCTGGAAGTTTTTTACTCCAATAGATGGACGTCCATGAGGGGTTCTATTCCCTCTTCTAACCTTTAAATGCTCATCTTTTCTTAATTGAAATAAGATTTTCACTTCCACAACAATTAGTAAGTATACTATTACCACTATTAGAAGTCCTACTCCAAATAGAAATACTAACTTTCTAATTCCTTCCTTTTAGAGTTCAAGCTAGATTAGTATATTTCTAATAACTTGGGATAGAATGGGGACCACTAGGGATTCCATAGAAAGCTGGCTCCAACTGGGACACGTATCCCCACATCTCATGTGCAATCCGGGCCCACAGTTAATTGCAAATAACACCACTATATAAATGCAATTGCATTCCAGTCTTAGGAATAAATTACAATGAAGACCCTAAACTTCCCAATTATCACAAGTATTCCCCTCTATCAATATCCATGGATCAATTGGAATAAATCTGTCTCTTCAAATCTTAGTTCCACATCTTATTATCTTTGAGCCCCAATTAATCACAATGATCATCAGTACCATCCAATTAACTCTTAATCGAGATAGGCGCGCACTTACTAATGATAAATCCATTAATTGGCACAAGGGGATAATAAAGATAGATTTCATCTTGAACATTCAATGTTCCCACAGTCCTACTACCACATACCCAAGACACCGAGGTATTGACCTATAGTTGGCCTCACTCATTGGTGACTCAAAGCAAATGAATAGATAGAAACTTGAGTTCATCAATGTCTCAGGATTGAGAGCCTATTGCTAGGGAATTATGAGAGCATACCCTATTATTGAGATGGAATTCCATAAGGTATTTTTCATGGTCCTTCAATACATCCAATGTACCAGCACCATAATCCAAAATCTTACATTTTGATGATCGAGACAAATCACACTATCTCATAATGATCAAAGTGCTGCAACCTTATCAGATGAGATGCCGAGTCTCATCACTGGTTGTGAAGACATTTAAGTATAAGATTTGTGACATATGTTTCCCATGTGTGGATCTCATCCACACACATATATCACATCTAATATACTAATGGGACCCCGTTCAACTCATGAACCATTATGTCAAGTGTATTGGTCATGTGCATGAAGTAATAAAATAACATTCATGTAATGAAAGTAAAGCATAATTTTATTGATAAATAAAAAAATAAATCAATTTATCACATCAACTGATGGATTGAGTCCATCTTCTCCAAGCTTCTCCATGCTGGTTGTTGGTCTTAGAGGTAAGAGCTTCCCTCCCATCTTCCATTTTGTATAATGGCAGCCCCTTAGGTCCCATTTCCATAACTTTGTGTGCCCCATTCCTTGTCTTTCTTGAGTCGCCATTTCTAGGGTTCTAAATGGGTTTATTTTTTAGGGTTTTGGTGTAGCTTGGAGATCTTTGACCTGGGAGTGAGCTTAGGAGCTTGATTATACACTTTGGAATCCAAGGCAAGTGGATGAATGGATTGTTTTGATTATTGGCATGTTTTGTGAGAAAAGCTTGATTTCATTATTGGTTTTGATAATTTTAATACTTGCTTCTTGCTATGATTAATATTGATTTCGAAATGTACATATTGATGAGTCTATTTCTCTCTTGTTATATCTTGGAAAAATATGTAACTTGTTTTGGTTAAATCTTGATTTTTGTTGCACATGGATTTTTATATATGATGGGTTTTCTAAGATGAATGTATTGGATGATGGATGTGTTTTTGGGGGATGTTTTAATGGAGAATGAATGTAGTTTGGAGGTGGTTATAAGCCCTCTTTTGTGTGTAAGAATGAAGGCTCAAAGGGATTTGTAAGAAAAAAAAGGAAGGAGCCGAACTGATCATCATAAACAGATTCTGTACAGTTCACTCGAGCGAACCCCATCTAGAGGGTTGTTGGCTCGAGCCAACCATTAGGTTCGCTCGAGCCAACCTGACCTAGGCAGGTCCGATCCAGCAAACCCCTCCCAGAGAGTAGGTGGCTCGAGCAAACTACCGGTTCGCTCGAGCCAACTGCCACTCAGGTATAGGTTTGTGTTGGGAGGTCTGAAAAACTATATTTTTAGACTTTGGGAGGTTTGTTTGGAACCCCAGTGAAATGGTGAAACCGAGGAAGGAATGTATGGAGCTTGATTGGGAAAGAAACCTCATCACAGGGATTTAGTGAGGATTTTTTGGAATTGTCAATGTGTATATGGAGCTTGGAATGTCTTCAATTTTATGGAGTACCAAGCCAATAACAAAATTGACATACAGGACCCCCTATACACATTGATTTAAATCTCAAAGCCTCAATATATGGCCCGAAAAATTTATGGAAATCCATATATGTTCTATTTTACCCGAATTTCATATGTGCTCTTCAAACTTCATGATACATGACTAGTCATGCCCCAGAAATACAAAAATTGCATTTTTAGCATTTTGCCAGCCTCATTTATCGATGACCTGATACAAAAGTGGTATGTGTAAGACCTCGACCCGAGTGACCTTGATTAGTGTTAATTAAGTTGTGATTTAGCTTTAAATGTGATTAGTGGATTGTGGTTAAGTTGGGAATAGAATAGCTTTGATATAGCTTTGGGGAATTTTGAGTGCCTTTATGATTAGTGAGACCCTTTGGGGGTCCTTTTTATGACTTTACGTGTACTTGGGGGATTTCTCGAAATTCCAATAAATTGTATTTCAATCTCGTTTTACTCATCTCATTAATCTCTTCAACTTTCATGTTGTTCCCGTTTCTATTCGAGACCCCGAAACCCGACTTTCCTAACATCGAGGGCAAAACAGTCTTTATACGCCAAATCTGGACACGAAAATTGATATCCCCGAAACCCTTGAAATAGATACTTTTTGGAAACTAGAAATTTCATTGATCATTTTTCCCTTCTTCGTCGAACGCACCGAAGTCCCGAAAAGCACGATTTCACCCCCACAAGACTTTTGAGTAGTGGAGCCCACTCCCCACTTGCTATATAAAGAGAACATTTCTCTCCTTTCTCCTTTTTCCAACACAAAGCCTCACCCATCAAGGGTTTTCTTCTTCTCCTCCTTACTTCTTGCTCTTCCATCTCCTAAATCTCCACCAAACCCTTGCCAATGGAGAGATGCTTGTCTTCACTCTCTTCCTCTCCTTGAGAGCTATCTCTTTATACTAGTTGTGAAAGAAGATACACATTTCAAGACCTTCCTTGAGCTAACCTAGTGTTTTTGAAGAACTTCCAAGTAAGCTTCCCCTTTCAACCTCTTTAATATGTGTTTTCCTAACCTTTGGGAGTCCCCATTTTCACTATTGAAGCTCCTTCTTCCCCATTCCTTGTTTTGACTCTTTTAGGGTTTGTATTTGGGGTTTTTGTTGTGTTGTAGGTTATCTTTGAGAAAGGCTTGATTTTTTGCTTGATTTACTTGTTAGAGACTAAAGGCAAGTAGATGAATAGATATCGTGAGTTTTAGAATGTTTTATGAGAAATGCGAATGATTTCATTCTCTTCCACTCATGCTTGTTTTTTTGGTTTCCTTGATTTTGAAATACACATGTTAGAGAGCATTATTAACTTATTTAACGTCTTGAAAATGTTGATTTAAAGCCTCTTATTTAGTACTTGCTTATAGCTCAAATGGATCTTTGTGAATGATTGATCTTCTTCCTCTTCCTTTGGTTATTGGATATGAATGAATGGGGGAGTTTGGTTGGTTGTGATGTGTAAAACCCCGACCCGAGTGTCCACGATTATGATGGAACGCGCTCCAATGCCGAGGGTGCTACCGGGGTCGGCGGACGTGGGAGTCCGTCGGGTCCGGCCCTTTCGCGCCCGGGGGGCTGAAGCGTGCATCAACATTTCTTTGTGTGGGTGTGCCAGATTTTCTATTTTACTTGGCATTGCAAGTGGTAATCCGGAGATCAACCTTCGCAAGTAAAAAGGAAATCAACTTCTTTCAAGTTTTCCATTGCACAAATATTTAAGAAAAGAGACATTTTCTTAGTTTGCCGTGAAAGGCGATTTTGTTTGGCATTTATAGCCGATTTTGTGGCGTTTATAGCCGATTTTGGCATTTATAGCCGATTTACAATTCTTATCAATAATGAAAGACAAGAGTTGTGATTTTTTTGTCTCTTTAGAAAAATACAAACTACAATGAAAAGCAAGAAAAGGAGGATCTAACTTCTCAGGAGATTGTGGGGGACTCGTTCAGATTGACGGCCGCAAGCCATGTGTGGGCTTCGCCATCATCCATGCAGATGAGAACAGAGGATGCTCTTGATTCGCTTGGCTTGGCTATAACCTCAGGTTTTTAGAGGACAAAGACCAAGAGGGGGTCCTATGTCCAATAAAAAGCTAAGTAGACGGGCTGAAAAGCCACGTCTAAGCCATTGGAGGCAGCGGGAGAAGGCAAGGACCTTGGGGGGGAGTACCCCCCAAGGGACTTTTTGTCACCTTGTAGTGGTGCTTGATGTAGAATTTCTGCAGAATTTTCTCTCTTTCTCTAGACTCTGTCTGTCTGGAATTCGGGATTCTCTGCACCTTTCGATCTTCGGTTTTCCGTTCGTCTTTTTTCCGATCCGGATTTCAATGGAATGCTCTCCTATTTATAGGCTTTTGGTAGCCATTTAGGAGAGCTTTTATGGGCTTTAATGGCTTTAATGGGAGGAGTTACAAGATTTATTTCTTGATTTTGTAACTCCTTTTTCCTTGAATCTGATTGGCCGATGGAGATTAAGGGCTTTTAATCACCTTAATTACCATAATGGGAGGAGTTTCATGGCTTGAATGCCATGACTTAATTGATTTGTAACTCCTGGATGCTTGCTTCTGATTGGGCCGTCCAAAGAAATGAATTAATGACTGCAATAAAGCTAGTCAATTAACTGCATTAAATGGTCGCCGAGCAGTTGAAGAGTCGCGGGCCGCGCTGCGTCTTTTGGAATTCTTCTGGCGATGATCATCGATGGATCTTCATGCTGATCGACATCGGATGAACATGTAACTTCAGACATTGATAGCTAGCAGCGGGCCGGTGACATCTGTCTTGTCGATTTCTCGATCGGTCGGACAGAAAGAGCACTTTTTAGGTCAACCGGTCGGCGATCTTGGAGCGATCAATGATGATTTTATGCTTTTGACGGTGGATCTGAGATGTCGTCGGATATGAGTCAATTTCAAGCACTAAAAACCACATTTTCAGGAAACCACAGGGGCCAAAATGCGCGAAACGCGAAAAGGGACGGAAAAACGGGTCACTGGCGAAAAATCTAGTGACCCGGACTTCCATGGTCGCCGGCGACCATAGGCCGGCGACCCTGGGCCAGGGTCGCGGGTTGCGACCTTGGGGGCTTTTCTCCCTTTTTAGGTCCGTTTTGCGGTCTTTTTCGTCGCTGTTTTCTTCTGTATTTTTCCTGACATTTCTTCTCATTTATTGGCTTGATTTCCCTGTAGAAAACCTGATAAGAATCCTTGCATTTTTAGAGTGCAAAGTTTCCAATTTTCCGGGAAAGCCGAAGACTTTGTCGCGTAGAGCTGCTGATTTTCCGCCAGAAGCTGAAACTTGGTCAAACGATGTCAGAATGACCTGAAATTTGAGGTGAAGCCTCCTGAGCAATAAATAAGACCAACCATAGGCTTTTGTTTGAGTTTTGAAGCCGTTTTGGGTCCCGTCGCCGGTAGACTTGATTTTGCCGCGAGGGAGATGCCGCGCGTTGATGTGTGGCCAAACGATGTCCGATTGACTTGAAATTTGATGGGGAGCCTATTGGAGTCATTTTGAGACGTTCCATGGGCTCCGTTTTGGATGTCATGGTCCCGGGTTGCTCCGCCGCCGGTAGGCTTGATTTTCTCTCGGAGCATCGAAACCTGGTCAAACGTTGTCGGAATGACCTGAAATTTGACGTGCAGCCTTTTGGAAGCATGTTGAAGCCACTCATGCACTTGGTTTGATGAGCGAAGGCTTCGGTGGTTCCCGCCGCCGGGAGGCTTGATTTTGCTGCTCGAGCATTGATGGAGGGTCAAATGTTGTCGGTTTGACTTAAAATTTGGCATGGAGCCCTTTTGAGACATGCTGGAGTCATCCGTAGGCTTTGATCGAAGTTTTGACGTCTTCGATGATGTTGCCGCCGGGAGCGCCAATTTAGCCGTCGGAGAAGCGAAGTTAGGCCAAATGATTCTGAAATGGCCCGAAACTTCATGTGTACTCTTCTCTTGGCTATCTTGAAGGATCTTGCAGTTTTTGTTTGATTCTGACAAGATTTGATTTTTTTGGAGAAATTGCATTGCCTATTTATGGCAGGTTGCGACTTCATGCAGCTTTCTTGATGTTGAAGAGGTAAAGTGACATTTTTGGTGTTAACAAATGCCCCCTCGAGGTACAGCGACAAGTTGCTTGACTTTTGTAGTCGATGTGCTTCGAAGAGATTTTTTGAAGGAGAGCTTGAGTCTTGACCAAGAGTCTTTGAGCAATCTTTCCTTCGGTAGAGTAGCCTTTGAGCTTCCAGGGGAATTTTATGGTAATGAAAGAAATCAAGTACCATTTCGAGGCAAAGTTTTGAAGATGACATCAGGGATGTGGATTTGGGTTTTTGTTTTTGACCTTGTAACCTAACAAGCTGTATGTGGCAGGTTAGGGGGTCGGGTTTTGGTTTTGACCTTGTGACCCAACAAGCTGTATGTGGCAAGTTGGGGGATCATGATTTGGTTTTTGGTTTTGGTCTTGTGACCTAACAAGTTGTATGTGGCAAGTAAGGGGACTAGGATTTGATTTTTGGTCACTCTTTGGGACTGTGTGGGTCCATTGGAGTGGTTTAGATTTTTGTGGAATGTCAATTTCAAGATTTTGGCTCAATTTGGTATATGAGGCTGGATGGTTTGATTCTTTGGAAGCTCATGGGGCTTGAAATTTTTTGTATGGTTCAATCAACTCAGAAGAGGCATGGAACCATTTTTGTATGCTCTTGGTAAGAGGGGTTTTTTTCTGACTAAAAGCCCTTTTTTTTTTTTTAGTGCCTAGGTGGTCAAACCTGGCTCATATGGGCTAACCCATGGGACCTTAAGCTTTTTAGGACGGCTTAGATCTCATGTGGGGCCATTTTTGTAAAGAATATCTAAAGATATCTCATTTGGATAGAGAATATCTAAAAATATCTTTATGGGAGAGAATCTCTCATATTCCCTTAATTTGGGAGAGAATATCTCAAGGTATCTTTCTTTTTGGGAAAGAATCTCCAATCTCCTATTTTGTTGGAGAGAATCTCTCATTGATTGATTTTGGGAGAAAATCTCTCAAAGACATCTTTCTTTTTGGGAAAAAATCTTTCTAATTCCTTCTCTTTTGGTAAGGTTACTAATTAGTAGCACTTACCTTTCTTTTTTTTTGTTTCCTTCTTTGATTTGCTCTCTTCTATAAAAGCAAGGAGGAGGCTAGATCTCTTGCCCTTATTGCTTTCTTTTGCAACAATCTCAAGAGAGCTCCAAGACCAAGAGTTCTTCTTCTTCAAGGATCTTCAAGCTTTTTCCTTCTTCTTCTCCATCAATGGCTTCAAGTAAGTTTTCTCTCTTTTTCTTTCAAGAAAACTCCATGTAGAGAATAGGATGGTAAAAAAAGAAAGTTTCTCTCTGTTTTTTTTTTTCTATTCTTCTTCTCTTTTTTTTTTCTTTTTCCACGTGATTTCTGTTTTTTTTTTTTTTTTCGTGCTTCTTTCTTTCTCTTTTTCTTTTTGCACATTTTCTTTCTTTTTTTTTTTTTTAGAAAGTTTCTTTTTTTTTTTTGATCATCATGATAATGCGTTTTTATGCAAATCTAGATGTTCATGCATGTACTTTTTGTAGATTGAATTTGAGAGCATGATAGCATACCTGAAAATCTTTGCAAATTTGGGAATTTGGAGCTCGCAGCGATGTTGAGCCCTTCTTGATTTTACGGAGATTTTGAGGTTTCGAAAGTTTGGAGTTTCAGAGCTCGCAGCGATGTTGAGCCCATCTTCAAACTTTCTATTTCTTTCGGGGTATTTCCCTTTTCTTCGGAATTGCCCCGGAACCATGCCAAAATTTCGCCAGATTTTCTTTTAGCGAAATCCTGTCATTTTGATGATGATCTTTTTTTTCTTTTCCAACCTTTGCAGGTGGTTCCTCCAGAACGAACAAGGGTAAAGAGCCTGCTAGAAGCGTACCTCGTCGATCCGTCAGATCTTCTAATGTGGCCGTTCAGCAGGCCTGGGAGAAGGTCCAGTATGTTGAGAGAAACTTGGAAGAGTGTGACTCTCTCAACAGAGATGAGATGAGGCAACAACTGTGGAGGTTTGCAGGATGGCAGAAATGCATGGGCTTTTTATAGTGCTGAAGACACTACTGCCACGATTTCTTATCCTGAGCTGTCGACTTTCCGAACTGCCGGCTTCACGAAGTGGTTCGCGGAGAGCTTTTTGGTATATAGGGGGCTTTCCAAGAAGGAGCTTGATGTAAAGCTGTCTTCGGGGAAAGGTACTGGAAAGTCAGATGGCGTCCGGCGAGAGGAAGTTTGGGCCTTCCTTTCTGGAGAGAAGCACAAGATAGGCTTTCTCGGTGACCAGGGCGTCATTGGTTCTGAAGTTGTTCGGGAAGTACCTGATGAGGCTTTGGAGCAGCTAGAACAGGAGGAAGCTGAGCTCGACGCTTGGATGCAAGCGGCACAGAGGCGAGCTTCCGTGGAGTCTACTAGCAAGAGCAGACCATCCAGTGAGGAGCCAAGTGGGAGACCTGACTCTGACAGTGGGGCAGGATCTTCTAGGAAGCGAGCCCACAGAAGTAAGAGGAAGAGGAGTCAGCGTCACACGGGGCGGGACGAAGACTCTCCTGATGTGGAAGTCCCTCTCACTGTGAATGAGGAGGTGCCAGGGGAAGCTGACGAACCTCCGGAGAAGAGGATTCGGGAAGAAGATTCCATCGGTGAAGGTATGATTCTTCCTTTTTCTTTTTCTGCTTCTTTCATGGGGCTTTCCATGTTCTGATTTGTTTTCTCACCCTGCTGCTGCTTTTTTTTTTTTTTTTTTTTTTTAGCGGAGGATGAAGACTTGGCGATGCCTGAGGTTCCGACCGATGAGGCGGTGATGGAGCCGGTTATGGCATCTGAAGAAGAACCGAAGGATTCTGGAATGATTCCAGAATCTCCAATTGGTATAACTTCTTTCGCTTTCTCTTTTTTTTTTTTTTTGCCTGCGACTTGATTTGCTAACATTTTTCTTGTCAGCTGACTTGCCACAGGATTCCGATGACTTTGAACCATCAATGAACGTAAATGTTGATGATGCTTCCGATGAGTTCATGGAGGAAGAGAGTGTTCCGCCAGTCGTCGAAGAAGGTACTTTGTAGTGATGACCCTGATGATTTTTTTTTAACAGGATCATATTCATACCTTTTTGTGTTTCATTTGCAGGTTTTGAAGTGATAGAAGAGAGTCCATCGCTTTCTTCAGAACCAGAGCAAGGGATGCCAGAGGTTGATCCAGAGGTAGAGACTCCTACAACCAGTCCTGACGCGATAGAGGAGATACCTTGTGCTGAGGTTCCTTCTCCAGTGGCTCCAAGTGGAAAGAGTTCTTTTGTTACTCTTCCAATGGGACCTGACATGAGCAGCCGATCAACGGAGAAGGGTGAATCTTCATCCAGTTCGTCTCTTCAATTTGCAAAGAAGGTGCTGGCTCGGGTTTTGAGTTCTTGGATCGAGACTCTCTTTTCTGGACACCTGGATGCCGGATTTGGCATGATCCCACATGTACAGGAGATTCTCACTAATACCGAAGAGGTTGGTCTGGATGTCACAGGTGCCAGGGCGATCGTTGATAGGATCATTGCACTGGGTGACAAGTGGTTTGAGACCATGGGTTTCCCTGACGACCAATTCTTCAAGGAGATGTTCTTGGACCCTGCTGATAAGGCTAAGTCTGACCTGAAGGAGGCTACACAAAGCAAGAAGCAGCTAGTTCGGGAGAAGAACTTGGAAGAGCTAGCCATCATTGGATTGAGGCATGACCTTAACGTCCTTGATAGGGAAGTTGAGTAGGCCAGGAAACGTCTTGAGCATTTGAAGGCGCAAGTCGCTGCCAAGTAGGCTGCTATAACAGAGGCTCGTGACAGGGAGAGTGCTCTGATTCGCAGGGTTGCAGATGCCGGTCAAGTTCTCGAGAGGAGGACTCAAGAAAATGAAAAATGGCAAACTGCTGGGGAAAAGCTTCCCGGTGTAAAAGAAGGGTTACGGCATTCGCCAGCATCTCATGGCAAGTTCCTGAAGAAGCGTGCCTTGGAAACTCTGACGGCTGAGGCCAAAAGTTTGCTTGAGGAGCTGAAGCTTTGGCTGGAGAACATTTTTGGCTGAGCTCCTGATTTTTGTAGCAGAAACTATTCTTTTTTTTTTTTGGTATCACATGTATATTTTTTGGTACTCTTTTTTTGTAGTGCTTGTGAACACTTTTCTTTTTTTTTTGGTAGCACATGTATTTTTTTTGGTACTTTTTTCTTTTTTTTTGTTTTCCCTACGCTCACTCAAATCTTTTTGTGATGAAAGCAATTGCTAAATGGGATTTGATCAAAAGCTTTGTCATTTTGTGAAAATCTTTTGTCAAATGATTGTTTTGGGCATGAAAGCCAATTTTGTGGCGGAAAGCCTTGTTTTTTTTTTTTTGATGGTTTGAAAACCAAAATTTGGATGGCAAGAGAGCCTAATTTTATGGCGTAAGAACCAAAATTTATTTTGCGGCATGGGAGCTAGAATTTTTGGATGGCGTGAAAGCCGAATTTTAGAATGGCATAGAAGCCGAATTTTGTTTTGTTTGTCTTGGCATTTATAGCCGAATTTTGGGATGGCATGAGAGCCAAAAATTTTGTTTGTGGCATGAGAACCGATTTTGAGATGGCATGAAAGCCGGATTTTTGTGGCATTTACAGCCAGTTTGGTGGCATTGATAGCCAATTTGTGGCATTGATAGCCGGTTCGGTGGCATTGATAGCCAATTTGTGGCATTTATAACCGGTTTGGTGGCATTGATAGCCGGGTTTTTTGAAAGCCAAGTTTTGGTTTGTCGGCGTGAAAGCCAATTTTTGTGGCATTGATAGCCGGTTTGTAGCATTTATAGCCGGTTTTGACATGAGAGTCAGGTTTTTTTTGTGTGGCATTTATAGCCGATTTGGTGGCATTGATAGCCGGTTTTGGCAAAAGAGCCAGGTTTTTGGTTTTCAAAAATGCAAGTATCGACTAAGAGTCGCCTCCCTGCTGAATGGTCTTGCAAGTATCGATGGAATGTCGCATCCTTGCTCATTCGGTTGCGAGAATAGATGGAATTTCGCCTCCTCGCGGATTTGGGTGCAAGTATCGATGGAATGTCGCATCCTTGCTTTTTCAAAAATTTTGTTTTGCGGGTACTGACTTTGATGTCGTTTCCCCACGATTTTAGCGGTTTTGGAAGTATCGAATGGGGTTCGCATCCTTCCGATTTTTTGAGTTTTGCGAGTATCGACTAAGTGTCACTTCCCCGCGGTTTTTGAAAAACCATTTTTTTTTTTGTTTAAAGACACGAGGGTCATAAATTTCGACCTAAAACCATTTGGCGGTAAGAGGTAAGGTGGACTAGGGTGGAAATCCCTGAATCCGGATTTTTGTTTCAAACCATGAATTCTGGTTCAAGGATCGAAAGTTTTGGTCAAGTCAGGGAGAGGCTCCTAAACTTGGATTTTTTTTTTGTTTTGTTTTT
Organism: Umbellularia californica; assembly: GCA_028538565.1. Taxonomy (NCBI): domain Eukaryota; kingdom Viridiplantae; phylum Streptophyta; class Magnoliopsida; order Laurales; family Lauraceae; genus Umbellularia; species Umbellularia californica. Next base: position 30,752,543 of record JAPQWN010000005.1, on the reverse strand, counting down.
GAACAATGAAACGATGAAAGTAAGCATTGTTTTTGAATCTCTAGAAATTTTGACATTTGATATGAAAATTCTAAAGAGAGTGGGTTTGATGAGCGAGTACCTGAGAACAGGTTTTGGCCATACAGGCATTGCTCTTACCCAGTTGGGTAAGTCATCAAGTGTAGTACCGCTTCAAGAACTTGCCATTGATGGGCAGCATACACCTGTCGCCTTCCATGTTTAGGAGGGCATATACGCCGTTGGAGAAGACCTTGTCGATGACGTAGGGTCCCTCCCATTTTGGCTCAAACTTGCCTTTGGACTTGTGAGCGAAGACCATTGGTCTTTTTACCGCAAGAACCAAGTCACCCTTTTTGTAGGCGCGTTGCCTGACCTTTTTGTTAAAAGATCCTGCCATGCGTGCTTGGTAAAGTTCAATGCTTTGTCGAGCTTCGAGCCGTCTCTCGTCGAGATTGTCCAGCTCATGGAGTCGCAATTTGACATTGCTTTCTTGAGTCATGTCATTTTGTAGAGATACCCTCAGAGAAGGAATTTGTACCTCTAGGGGCACGACAGCTTCGCATCCATAGACCAAGGAGAATGGTGTGCTATGGGTTGGTCCTCGAATGAAGGTTTGATAGGCCCACAATGCTTCAGACATCTTGTCGCTCCAGTCTCTTTTGTGACTAGAGACCATTTTCTTGAGGATTTTGCATAGTGTCTTGTTGAAGGCTTCTGCTAATCCGTTTGCTGCCGGATTGTATGGAGTCGAAGGACAGCTTTGAATTTTGTATTTGTCGCAGAACCTGTAGAATCGATGATCCCGGAATTGTGGTCCGTTATCATGGACGAATCTTTTAGGTATGCCGAAACGACAAATGATGTTGGTGCGTAGGAATTGAAGGACTGATGAGGTCTTCATTTCGTTGAACGCAAATGCTTCTGACCACTTGGAAAAATAATCCGTTGCGGCGAAGATGAAGCGATGACCTTTGCTTGAAGGGGGAGAAATAGGACCTATGATGTCCATACCCCAGGCTTCGAAAGGCCACGAGATTGCTGTAGGGTGTAGCCATTCCGGAGGCATGTGAATGTAATCTCCGTGAACTTGGCATAGCTGGCAGCGTTTGGCAAATTGCATTGCATCAGCTACCATGGTAGGCCAATAGTAACCTAACCTTTTTATCTGATCATAGAGCTTAGGACCTGCCTGATGGGCTCCACAAAGACCAGTATGAACTTCTTTAAGTGTTTCTTCGGCCTCTTGTTGTGACAAGCAGCGTAGAAGTACTCCGTTGAAGGATTTCCTGTAGAGGATTTTTGAAGGAATATCCAAATGAAAGTTTGGGGCTCGCCTTTGGATGCTTACCCGTTCTTTTGGATCTTCAGGTAGGATTCCGAACATAGTGTAATCAATGAACGGATCCCTCCAGTCACCAATTGAAGGTTGAAGGATAGAGATCCGACTTCCAACCACACGGTGGCATTCAGCAACTGCTTGGTGTGTGTTAAGAGGAGGGAGGATCCTTCTCTCGCACACTGTGATTTGCATGTTTTCCCCCTCCTGGATCGCCATTGATGCGGCAAGTCCGGCCAGGGCATCTGCACGGATGTTTTCACCTCTACGAATGTGGGTGATGTGACAGATGTCAAACTTTTGCAGAAGCGATTGTGCCTTGTTGTAGTAAGGCAGCAGATCAGGCTTCCTGACTTCATATTTCTGATTCATCTGGTTGACGATCAGTTGAGAGTTTCCAAAGACTTTCAGCATAGTGATACCGGATTCGATGGCGAGTTCCAATCCTAGGATCAGAGCTTGGTATTCAACTGCATTGTTTGTGCATGGTTCCAGTAGCGAGAAAGCGTGTGGAATCATGTATTTGTCGGGGCTAACAAAGAGAATGCCAACTCCCGAGATCAGCTTTCTTTTTTCATTTGTCCTGGTTGCACCGTCAAAGTACATGTCCCAGGAGGCATTTGGCGAGAAGGTCTCCACGTTGTAGACGGGTTCGTCTGGGAGATCATCTCTGAGTGGAGAATCTTTAGGCAATGGATGCTCTGCGAGAAAGTATGTTAGAGCTTGGCCTTTGATTGCTTTTTGTGGTACATACCTAATATCAAATTGTGACAAGAGGATGGACCATTTTGGTAGTCGAGCATTGATAGAACCTGCCTTTGTGACAAGGACCTTCAAGAGGTTGATCCTCGAGACCAGGTAGACTGTGTTGGAAAGCAGATAGTGATGTAGCTTTTGTACGACAAACATCACTGCAAGGCATTCCTTTTCGACTGGAGAGTAGCGATGCTCTGCACCTACTAGCATGCGGCTGAGGTAGTATAGAGCAGCTTCTTTTCTTTCATCATTTTCTTGTGCAAGCAGAGCACCCAGAGAGTGATCAAGGGCACTTGTGTACAAGATGAATGGTTTTCCAGTGGCAGGGGCAGCTAACACTGGAGGTTTGGTTAGGTATGACTTGATATCTTGAAATGCGGCTTCACAGTCGGCATCCCAGACAAAGTCTACACTCTTTTTCATCAATCGAGAGAATGGACGGCATTTCCCCGAAAGATTGGAGATGAACCGTCTAATGTAGGCCAATCTCCCTTGGAGCCCTTTTAATTCTCTCAAGGTTCTTGGAGAGGGCATTTCTAGAATAACCTTGACTTTTATGGGGTCAAGTTCTATTCCAGCTTTCCGAACTAGGAATCCAAGGAACTAACCCGACGAGACGCCGAAGAAGCATTTCAGAGGATTCATCCGCAGTTTATGTTTGCGAAGTCGGAGGAAGACTTCCCGAAGATCTTTGAGATGGTCTTATTTTCTTCTGCTTTTGACGGCGAGGTCATCAACGTAACATTCGACCGTCTTGTGTTGCATATCTTGGAATATTTTCATCATAGCCCTCTGATATGTGGCACCAGCATTTTTCAGACCAAATGGCATGACAGTGTAGCAATACACGCCAAATGGAGTCCGAAATGAAGTGTGCTTTTCATCCTCGGGATGCATCTTTATCTGATTGTAACCAGAGAAGCCATCCATGAATGTCATTCGCTCGAATCCGCAGGTATTGTCAATCATCACCTCCGGTATGGGGAGCGGGAATTCATCTTTAGGGCAAGCGCAATTCAGGTCTCTATAGTCAATACAGACCCTGATCTGCCCGGTTTTCTTTGTCACGGGGACAATGTTGGCCAACCATTCTGGATGTTGTTCCTCACGGATGAAGTCGACGCTTTTGAGCTTTTGAACTTCTTGTTCAATTTTATCCATCACATCTGGACGGGATCTTCTTTGGCCTTGTTTGACAGGCTTGATGTCTTCTTGAAGATTGAGTTTGTGGACTACTACTTTGGGGTCTAAACCAGGCATTTCAGTGTAGGACCATGCAAACCAATCAACGAACTCACGAAGAAAAGCGATATACTCGGGTAACTCATCATCCTTTATATTCTTGCTTATGAATACAGGACGTGGGTTATCAGGTGATCCCAAGTCTATCTTTTCAACAAGATCTTCTGTTAGAAGGTTCGAAGGTGGTGTTAAGGATTTTGTATCTTGCAATTTGATGGATGCATTATTCATTTTATTCATCATTTGAATTCTCTCACATGCATTGTTTTAGAAAAGCTTGAAATCTTGATTTATACATGCATTGTTTTAAATCTTGTACACCTTATGATTTATGCATGTTTTGGTTTTAAACATTGGAAGCATTTTTTAGTTTTAAAAGGATTTTATAAATCAAGTTAGCCATTTGTTTTAACTTTCAAATCTATTTAGGCTTTTGATGTTTCATGATTTTAAAGCACTTGGATTGGTTTAAATCATGTTTCCATGCTTGGTTTGATGGCCCAAAAATCCCCTCTTGAAAATACTTTGAAATATGCAAAAATTGGGATTTTTGTCTTAGGCTGTCGGTCAACCGACAAGCTAGGTGTCGGCTAACCGACAGGTGAGCCGAGGTCAACCGATGGATCTGTCGGTCCGAATTCCAGAGAGCTAAAATTTCAAATCTTCTCTGTCGGTCAGCATGTCGGTCAGGGATCGGTTAACCGACCTTGCTTCTGAAACTGACCGAAGCTCTCTCGGTTAGAAAACCAGAGAGGTGTTTTCTGACCTAGTTTACACTGTCGGTTAGGGTGTCGGTCAAGTCTCGGTTAACCGAACATGTCGGCTAACCGAAACATGCTTTATGGTCAGCAAATTTTTGAAAATATGACCGTTGGCTTGTGACCGTTGGGGTGTCGTTTAACCGACCCCTGGATGTCGGCTGACCGACAGGTAGCCGTTGAGCAACTTTTTCTATAAAAAGAAGCTCATTCCTTAGCCCCAAGTGATGATCTTTGGAGCCCTTCTTGAGGTATTTTGAGGGAGAAGAAAGGGGATCAAGCTAAGGAAGGCTAAGGGTCATTGAGGAAAGCTAAAGCTTGGATTAATGAAGTTAAACCACCAAGTAAGCTTTGCCTTTTTATAATCATTGTTTTATGCTTTGTTTAATCTTTGGTAAATGATTTTAGCATATAAACTATGATGTGTTGAATCCTCTACTCCTTTAATCTTTGATTTAAGTCATTGGATTCTTCACCTTGATTTCTAAACAAGTTTGTTTTAATACTTTATAAAACATGTTTTGTCAAAACCTTTGATTTGTTTTATAAACATGTTTCATTAACTTGTTTGAATCATCTTTGTTGTTTTCATTCATTTGAACTTTAGTTAAATTAGTTTGTTTTTTAAAACAACATTGAATATGCATCACATGTTTAGACATAATTAATTTCATACAACTTGTGAGCTTTTGATTTCATATCTTCAACAAGTTTGTATTTGGTACATGTGATTTGCATATTACTTCAATCAAGTCTTTTTATGTGTATTAAACTTTAAATTACTTCAAGCATAAATTGATTAAGCTTTATTTTAATATTGATTGAAGTTTCCACACACTCACTTCATAAGCATACATCTTTGCATTCATAGTGTTTGTGTGAGTTGATTTACACTTTCTTATCCGCCTAATTTAGAGGCAATTATATTGAGCTTAAATTGTATCTCTTAGAGTGTTTTGTGAAGACACCTTCTTTAGAGAAAATCTTTTATTGTAAAGGTTATTGCTTAGCCTAAGAAAAGCATTGTGTAAAGGTTATTGCTTAGCCTATAAAAGCACATTGAAAGGTTATTGCTTAGCCTAAGAAAAGCATTGTGTAAAGGTTATTGCTTAGCCTATAAAAGCACATTGTAAGGTTATTGCTTAGCCTAGAAAAGCATAGTGTTTAAGGTTATTGCTTAGCCTATTAAAAAGCATAAATAGTGGAAATCCGGTGGGGTGTAGATTCACAAGCCGGTAGTGGATGTAGGCACGTTGGCCGAACCACTATAAATCTTGTGTTGTGGTGATTGCTTTTGTGGTGATTGTTGTTGTTTAGCTTCCGCATTTTATTTGTTAATCATCACAAGTGCCTAATTGTTTTAAAGAAGTTTAAAATTGGCATAATTGGTCATTAAGTTGTAGCTCACCCTATTCACCCCCCCTCTAGGGTTCGGATCCCGGACTTTCAGGTGGTTCCTCCACAATATTTTCGGAGGCTTCCAGCTCAACGAAACCTTCTGGGATTCCAAGGGCATTTGTAGACCGAGGGTTTGTTCCTTTCCACGGGTCTTCTTGATTGGTGATCTTCTCAAGGCTTGCTATGAGATGGTCCCAATTGCCTGTTGAAACTGGGTCGAAGTAAGGTACTTCTTTTGGAGACGAGGGCTCTTCTGGGTCAGAGTAGCACAAGTCTGTATTATCGGACGATTCCTCTTTATCATCAGAGAAATCATACCAATTGGATGAGCTTCCTGGATCTTTGTCAGGTAACTCTTTAAAGAGATATCCAGGGAGATCGATGTCTTCATGGACTTGAGATGTTGTGGCTTGGTCAGTAAAACGACTTTCAAGCTTTTGTGTCAACTATCTCAGAGGAGTGTCGGGATCATACCCTAACCCAAATGAAGACTTTTCTACATAACCGTAGAGTCTCCAATCTTCCAGTTGGCTTTTGGTCAAGGCGGGCCCCAATGGCGTGAGAATACCGCGTCTTTCGCCCAAACCGACTGGGTTTTGAGCTTCATAGCCCATTTTCATCATAATTGCTTGTGCCACAGGACTATATAGAGATAGTTGAGGCATACCTTCGTTTTGGAAAGGTTCCAGCATGGATTTTGATGAAGAAGCGTCCGATCTATGGAAGAAGATCGGCATTTTCTTTGGTGATGTTGCCGGAACAACAAAGGAAGCATACGTAGGATCTTCTACGTCAGCAGGTGTCTTCATCGGAGTGAGAGCAGGCTGAACTTGTTGAGTGTCAGCTTGGCTTGACGAGGTGTCGTCTTCTGGCTCTGAGTCCGAATCCGTGTCTTGCTTGATAGACATGAAAGAGACAACAAATTTGCCCCCAGGCTTTTGCTTTGCCTTCTTCACTCTGGTTGTGATGACCAAAGGTTTTGAAGATTTGAGGGAGATGACGAAGGGAGGTTGACTACTCTCTTCGGATTTACTGGAGTGTTTGTTTTCTTCCGGTGATTTTTGAGGAGCCTTGCCTTTATCTTTCTGGAGATTTTCAGCAGGGGGTGCTATTTCCTCTTCTTTTTTTTCGCCTTCATACATTTGGGAGTCTGCGAAGTGGACTTCTTTACCTTTGAAGGGTCTTCTGTCCGCAAACACTCGATGTACCATGCCGTCGTCGCCGACGAACTTGATGCATTGATGTAGAGTTGAAGGGACAACACCATTCTCGTGTATCCAGGGGCGTCCGAGAAGGATGTTGTAGCATGAAGGGGTTTTTATTGCATACACAGTGACTTCAGAGATAAGATCACCGATCTGCAATTTGAACCTGATTTTGCCGATAGGCCTTTGAGTACTCCCATCGTATCCAAAGATAGATACAGATGTGTGGCTTAGCTTGCTGGGTGGGATGCCCAACTCTTCGAGAGCCGAAGTGGAGATGAGGTTGAGTGCAGAACCTGGGTCGACCTGAACTCTGTGTATAGGCATTTCCTTGATGTACCCTGTGAAGTACAGGGGTCGGTTGTGCCTTGCTTTGCCAAGTAGGAGGTCGTCCTTTGTGAAGGCGATAGTTGCACTGGCTGCTTTTTGCACCGAGAGGCATTCAATGCATGAGCCCTCAGTTTTCTTTTTTCAGAGTTTTTGACCCGGTAGTCCATTTCAATTTGGAGGACTTGCGGGGCATGTTTGTCGACATCCTCATTCAGTTTTTGTAATTCTGAGATGAGATTATCACGAGTGCGTGGAGACATTCGTAATAAATGCGGGATGTGCAGTCGTGCAGGTATGTGCTTGAAGTGCTCGATCAAATCATACTTGAAAGCCTCCATAGGGCCTGCGTGTTCATCACTGTTGCCACTGGGGGCGCTTACAACATCTTTTCCCGAAGGATTTACATAAGTAAAGGAAGATTGGTTGTAATTTTTGTGGTAATCCCGGCCCGAGCGGGTGCCTCTACCAACTTCGAGAGCTTCTTGAGAAGGGTCTTCGCTTGGAAGATTGTCCTCAGGATCAAGAGGCTGTCGTTTCTCATTTACTGAGGATGCGTCTGCAGCAGAATTGCCATCCTCAGTGATTGTGTTGCATGGAGCATTTTCCGGGAGCGAGTCCTGAACAGCATCGAGCAGCTTTTCTTCTTCGTTGACCCATCCATCATCCCAAGTTCGGTTTTCTTCATGATGATGAGTCGGGAAGAGCGTGAGTTCTGAAGTCACAGTCTCAGGGGACGAAGCCTGAGAGGGTGTCATCTCTGTGAAAGTCACGCGAGACGAGGTAGCCCCAGAAGATATGGTGCTAGGTGTCGCCGGTGTGTAAGTGATCTCATCAGATAATGCATCGGAAGAGCTATAATCCCGAATTATCACTTTACAGGCAGCTCTTAAAGGAGACGTTGTCTGCTCGGAGTCAGACTCATCCTCAGATGTAAGAGGATCGTCTACCCAGCAATTTTCTCCATTTTCAGGAGTTGAGGGAGGAGGTACCTGGTGGGCTTCAGGGACTTCCGGCTCTGGATTGTGAGGAATCTCGTTGACGCGGTCTTGCTCTTGTTCTAGAGCGAGATGCTGCAAGATCCTCGCATATCCTTCAAGATCAGGCATGGGAGCCAAATCTTCTTCTTCGTCTGCTCTTTGTGGCTCAACATGGTTGATTTCCACTGGAGCAACGACGGGTGCTGGCTCAACAGCATTTTCTTGTACAGCCTCTTGGTCTTCCTCATCATCAGACCAGGATCCTTGTGGCTGTAAGGGGTTATACCAGATTACTGGCATAAGGTGAGTTTCAAGAACCCATTCTTCGTCGGAGAGATACTCTTCTGTTTCAAGGGATTCCTCCCACTCGTCGGTGTAGTTGGGCTCGAATCCATCGTCGGTGTCGCTGGACTCGTATCCATCAATGGAGAATCCAACTACCGAGTTGCAAGAGTATGATGCCCCCTGCATAGCTTCTTTTTTGAATCGAGGTGGCATGAAATCACTGAGAGTGAAGTTTCTTACCGCCTTTGAAGTCTTTGGAAGGGACGTTTCTATTGCCCCGAGTGAAGTGGTAGAGGAGGCCTCTGCCTTTTCATTGACTTCTTGTTTTGGCTGGGTCTTCTCTTGCCGTTTGAGCCTGAGGAGATGTTTCCTAGCCTGCCTTCGTTGTTGAGCTGTCGGCTTTGTTTTTACGATCTCCCAGTTTTCATCTTCCAGGAGATCGGGATGTACCCATATGGGTTGTCCGTCTAGTGTCGGGTAAGGAACCAACACTTCGGACGTTTGAATTCTTTTTATCACCTTGAAGGAAGTAGTGATCTTCTCTTCTGGTGATTTTGGTGTTTGTCCACGTGACACCATGTTGACGGAGGCAGACCCATAGTTTTTGTCAAAGGTGATGACTCCATTTTTCCACATCTTGTTTATCTTCTCTCTCACAACAAAGCATTGATTGAGAGGATGCGAGACCATCTGGTGGTATGGACAGTACCGAGGATCGTTGGTTTTGCCAACATCGCCCGATCTTTTGGGTTCAGGCAAGGTGAGCTTGCCGTTTGCCACAAGAGCCCCAAAGATTTCGTCAACATCTTCATCGAATGGGTATTTCTTTTCTACTCGCTCTTTGAAGGCATCAGAGAGTTCAGGTCTCTTACCTACAGCTCTGTTTTCAGCTTTCTTTGGTTGCTGAGGAGCTGACTTGGTTTGCACATTGAGGACCTCTTTTTTCTTTGGTTTAGAGGTTACAATGGCGGTTGGCTCTTTTCTTGATGACTTCTGACTGTTGAGGTCTTTAATCACCGTTTCAGCTTCCATAGAAGCTTCCAGGAGTTCTCCCAGGTTTTTTGATTTGTTGCCGATGATCATAGAGCGGATTCTAGCTCTCATGTTGTTTCGGCAGATGTCGACTAGCGACGCTTGTGGCAATACATCTGAGCATTTGTACGCCATTGCTTTCCACTTATGAATGAAGTCACAAGTCGACTCATTCTCTCCCTGTTTTAGGCTGCAGAGCCGTGCCATGGTAACAGGATGATCCTCACCTTTGAAGTGGGTCAGGAAGCGTGTCTCTAGCATGGCCCAGTTCTGGATGGAGTCCTCCGGAAGAGTGGAGTACCAATCGAAGGCCGTACCTTTTAGGGTACTTGCAAAGAGGCGGATCTTGAGTGCATCTTGATCCGCGATAGCTCCCGTCAAAATCTTGAAGTGGATGACGTGCTGTCTGGCTGATCCTTTCCCCGTATATGTTTGGAGAGTAGGATGTTTGAATTTTGCGGGGAACGGGACCGAGTCCATCCATAAAGGATATGGTGGCTTGATCCCATGCTCCTTGAGTATATCCTCTTCTTTTGCTTTGGCGAGGATACTGTCTACGTCCTTTTTGGTAAGGGCGCGTGACTCATTTTCTTCAAGATTTTCCTCGTTATTGCGATGATTCGGAGGAGGCTCATTGTTCACCTGATTTTGGACAACAAGGAGAAGGTTTTCCATTAGAGTTTCAATCCTCTGCTGGCCTTGTTCCAACTGCTGGATGCGTGTGAGCGCATCATCTTGAGGTGGATTCTGAGGTGGTGGCTCAGAATTTGTAACCAGGACGTTCATTCCTCGGGATTCAAACGAAGAAACCGTCCTGGTGACTGAGCTGGGTCTCATTCTTTTTTATGAAGAGCTTTATGAAGGATTACTCTCCCGTCCTTGGCTTGAAGGGGCAGGAGATTCTTCGGGATGTCTTCGTGTCCTGGTGACGCTACGGGTCACCGGACGTCGGACATGGATTTTCGATGCTGACTTTTGGCGTCTTCTGGTTTTTCCAACCATATGGACGGCAGCAACTTGGTCGGGTCTTTCTTTTTCGACCCATTTGTGGGAGACTTGAAGTGTAGGAGGCTGGGTCCGTTGCTTCTCTAGTCTCTTTTGTCGATATGACGCACGGCGGCGTGCTCGACCAGCGATTTGAGCTTCAGTCAGCTCTGGCTGGGCTCTGACGATGAAGGATGTGCTCCCTCGGGCGCAGCAGCCGAGCCTGTCTTCTTTGTAGCTAGGCAAGGACAGGATCCGGACCCCGTCCTTTGCCTGTTGCAGCGAAGCTTTGAATTTTTCAAGTTCGGCCCCTGTAGAGATAAAGGGTCGAACCGAAGGAGTGTAGGCCTTAGCAGGTGCTTGTAGAGGCCTGGTGATGCATGATCTGATTTTGGGCCTGTAGGAACAAGCCGGCTCATGTTGGGTTGACTTGGGAGTCAGGTTGGAGATAGGTCTCTCCTCTTTCATGTAGGCAAGAGGGTAGAACTGGTTCTCCTTGAGTGGGGCCAGGTATGCTGGCTTGGTGGAGGTTTGAGACCTTCTTTGTTTTGGGGAAGGTCTTGGAGACCAAGTCTTAGGGTAGACCTGGTTGTTTGTGGGTCGAGGCTTCGCGGGGGTGCCGCGGGCTTCGGGCTTTTGGGCGCTCGCCTTTGGTGTCACGGGAGTGACACGTTGAGAGGCGATCTTCTGCTTTTTGGCAGGAGCGGTTTCTTCTTCGCGAAGTGGGAATGGTCCCAGTGTCCCGAAGACGATGGTCCGGGGAGTCGAGGTCGACCCGGAGTTCAGAGAGTTGCCGAGGGAGTTAACACTTCGGCAGCTGGCAGGGCGCTTGTAAGTGCGCACGGTTTGCTTCTGTTGAAGCATGAGTTGGTGCTTGTTCACATCGAAGATAATGGTTAAGGCTGCCATGGTTAGTTTCAAAATTTCTGAAACAAGACCACATCCATTAGTAATCACAAGAATATGATGACCATAAATGGGGAATTCTATGATTTTGTCTTTTCAAATCGCTCAAGGGACATGACCCAAGCAATATGAAGAAGGCAAAAAGCCATAGAGGGTACAATTGTTCTGGTTGCAAGCATGGTAGGCTCGAAATGAGCGTTCCAATGACTGCTAGAAGCAATTATATACCTAAATTCGACTTATCGAGAAGCGGAGCTTGCTCGAGATAAGAAGAATATAAGGTAGGAGTTACAAATGTGCCGGTCACAGATACAGTAGACCCTGAAAGGGCATACCAGTATTGCTAGGCACAAATGTTGGAAATCGCATCCATGAGATGGGATTCTCTTTTTTGAAAGGTCAGAAATGATTCGTCAAAGAGAGCAGGTGGCATTCCGATTCAAATACGGGCTCAACGATTTCCGCGAGCGCCAGTACTCAGAAGGAAAGAGACCACAATTTCTCGAATCTGAATCCAAAAGTGACGAGTTTTTTTTTGAAATGTCAAGATTGGTTCCATCAAGAAGAGCAAATGGTATTCCAATCTAAACACGGTCTCGGCGATTTCCGCGAGCGCCAGTGCTCAAAAAAGAAGAAACCAAAATTTCTTAGATCTGAAATCAAAAGTGACGAGTTTTTGAAGATTTTTTTTTTGAAATGATTTTTTTTATTTTATTATTTTTTATTTTTTATATTTTTTTTAAAAAAATATTTTTTTTTTAAGATTATTTATTTTTTTTTTTTTGAAGATTTTTTATTTTAAGATTTTTTTTTGAAAATCTTTTTTTTTTATTTTTTTTTTTTTGATTTTTTTTTTTTAAGATTTAAAGACGAGAGAGTACACATAGGCCTCCTAACCCGGTCTTATGAAACCTCAATTGATAGAATTGCCCCTAGGTAAGGGTAGGATTACTTAATGAACCCGTTTGGAGGACCCTTGCCTAGAACAATCAAGCTGTCTCCACACTCTGGACAAGGCTTTTCTTGAATCAATCGTGATCAAAGAACGCAATTGGTTTAACCTTAGTGGTCTATGTCTTTTTATTTATTTATAAAAAAAATTTTTTAGATCCCTGACAGAGTCATCGAAGAGAAACGATGGCCCAATCCCTGATCCGAACACGGGCTCAACGATTTCCGCGAGCACACATTTCCAGAAGAGAAAGGATCAAAGTTTCTTAATTTTGAATCCAAAACGAGAAATTTGATTTTTTATTTTTTTTATTAATTTTTTTTTTGAAATCTCTAATGAACTCATCGAAGAGAAACGATGGCCCAAAACCTTAGTCGAACGGGCTCAACATTTCTGCAAGCACCAAAGAACGATAGGATAGGATCAAAGTTTCTCAATTTTGAATTCAAACTAAGAAAACTGATTTTTTTAATTTTTTTTTATTTTTTATTTTTGAAAAGAGAAAGAGTGGAAGGAAACAAACTCAAAGAAACAGAAATTTCCAAAAAATCCCATCTCATTTTTTTTTAGGATGCAAAATCCAACATAGGCTACCAGCTAGAAAGTAGCCAAGGAATCCGGAAAAGAAGTATAAGCATAGAGCAAAAGGTATGATATGCAAATATTTCATTTCCGAGCACCGTGTTCTCAAATGAACGAGTCCCACCGGGTGTGCCAGCTTGATGGAACGCGCTCCAATGCCGAGGGTGCTACCGGGGTCGGCGGACATGGGAGTCCGTCGGGTCCGGCCCTTTCGCGCCCGGGGGGCTGAAGCGTGCATCAACATTTCTTCGTGTGGGTGTGCCAGATTTTCTATTTTACTTGGAATTGCAAGTGGTAATCCGGAGATCAACCTTCGCAAGTAAAAAGGAAATCAACTTCTTTCAAGTTTTCCATTGCACAAATATTTAAGAAAAGAGACATTTTCTTGGTTTACCGTGAAAGGCGATTTTGTTTGGCATTTATAGCCGATTTTGGCATTTATAGCCGATTTACAATTCTTATCAATAATGAAAGACAAGAGTTGTGATTTTTTTGTCTCTTTAGAAAAATACAAACTACAATGAAAAGCAAGAAAAGGAGGATCTAACTTCTCAGGAGATTGTGGGGGAATCGTTCAGATTGACGGTCGCAAGCCATGTGTGGGCTTCGCCATCATCCATGCAGATGAGAACAGAGGATGCTCTTGATTCGCTTGGCTTGGCTATAACCTCAGATTTTTAGAAGACAAAGACCAAGAGGAGGTCCTATGTCCAATAAAAAGCTAAGTAGACGGGCTGAAAAGCCACGTCTAAGCCATTGGAGGCAGCGGGAGAAGGCAAGGACCTTGGGGGGGAATACCCCCCAAGAGACTTTTTGTCACCTTGTAGTGGTGCTTGATGTAGAATTTCTGCAGAATTTTCTCTCTTTCTCTAGACTCTGTCTGTCTGGAATTCGGGATTCTCTGCACCTTTCGATCTTCGGTTTTCCGTTCGTCTTTTTTCCGATCCGGATTTCAATGGAATGCTCTCCTATTTATAGGCTTTTGGTAGCCATTTAGGAGAGCTTTTATGGGCTTTAGTGGCTTTAATGGGAGGAGTTACAAGATTTATTTCTTGATTTTGTAACTCCTTTTTCCTTGAATCTGATTGGCCGATGGAGATTAAGGGCTTTTAATCACCTTAATTACCATAATGGGAGGAGTTTCATGGCTTGAATGCCATGACTTAATTGATTTGTAACTCCTGGATGCTTGCTTCTAATTAGGCTGTCCAAAGAAATGAATTAATGACTGCAATAAAGCTAGTCAATTAACTGCATTAAATGGTCGCCGAGCAGTTGAAGAGTCGCGGGCCGCGCTGCGTCTTTTGGAATTCTTCTGGCGATGATCATCGATGGATCTTCATGTTGATCGACATCGGATGAACATGTAACTTCAGACATTGATAGCTAGCAGCGGGCCGGTGACATCTGTCTTGTCGATTTCTCGATCGGTCGGACAGAAAGAGCACTTTTTAGGTCAACCGGTCGGCGATCTTGGAGCGATCAATGATGATTTTATGCTTTTGACGGTGGATCTGAGATGTCGTCGGATATGAGTCAATTTCAAGCACTAAAAATCACATTTTCAGGAAACCACAGGGGCCAAAATGCGCGAAACGCGAAAAGGGACGGAAAAACGGGTCACTGGCGAAAAATCCGGTGACTCGGACTTCCATGGTCGCCGGCGACCATGGGCCGGCGACCCTGGGCCAGGGTCGCGGGCTGCGACCTTGGGGGCTTTTCTCCCTTTTTAGGTCCGTTTTGCGGTCTTTTTCGTCGCTGTTTTCTTCTGTATTTTTTCTGACATTTCTTCTCATTTATTGGCTTGATTTCCCTGTAGAAAACCTAATGAGAATCCTTGCATTTTTAGAGTGCAAAGTTTCCAATTTTCCGGGAAAGCCGAAGACTTTGTCGCGTAGAGCTGCTGATTTTCCGCCAGAAGCTGAAACTTGGTCAAACGATGTCGGAATGACCTGAAATTTGAGGTGAAGCCTCCTGAGCAATAAATAAGACCAACGATAGGCTTTTGTTTGAGTTTTGAAGCCGTTTTAGGTCCCGTCGCCGGTAGACTTGATTTTGCCGCGAGAGAGATGCCGCGCGTTGATGTGTGGCCAAACGATGTCCGATTGACTTGAAATTTGACGGGGAGCCTATTGGAGTCATTTTGAGACGTTCCATGGGCTCCGTTTTGGATGTCATGGTCCCGGGTTGCTCCGCCGCCAGTAGGCTTGATTTTCTCTCGGGGCATCGAAACCTGGTCAAACGTTGTCGGAATGACCTGAAATTTGACGTGCAGCCTTTTGGAAGCATGTTGAAGCCACTCATGCACTTGGTTTGATGAGCGAAGGCTTCGGTGGTTCCCGCCGCCGAGAGGCTTGATTTTGCTGCTCGAGCATTGATGGAGAGTCAAACGTTGTCAGTTTGACTTAAAATTTGGCATGGAGCCCTTTTGAGACATGCTGGAGTCATCCGTAGGCTTTGATCAAAGTTTTGACGTTTTCGATGATGTCGCCGCCGGGAGCGCCAATTTAGCTGTCGGAGAAGCAAAGTTAGGCCAAATGATTCTGAAATGGCCCGAAACTTCATGTGTACTCTTCTCTTGGCTATCTTGAAGGATCTTGCAGTTTTTGTTTGATTCTGACAAGATTTGATTTTTTTGGAGAAATTGCATTGCCTATTTATGGCAGGTTGCGACTTCATGCATCTTTCTTGATGTTGAAGAGGCAAAGTGACATTTTTTGTGTCAACAGATTAGTGCTAATTAAGTCGCTGTTAGTGCTAAGCGTGATTGTTAGAATTTGACTAAGTTGGATTAGTATAGCTCTTGTTATAGCTTTGGGGAAATTTTAGTGCTTTGTGTTTAGTGGGGCCCTTTGGGGGTTCCCTTTTGATAGTCTGGCGTTACTTGGGAGAGTATTCAAGATTCCAGTGATTTGTATTTCGATTCTGTTTTACTCATCTTGTCGATCCCTACAACTTTCATGTTGATCTTGTCCCCGTTCGGAACCCCGAGACCCGATTTTCCTAGCATTGAGGGCAAAACAGTCTTTGTACACTAAATCTGTACCCAAAACTTGTTATCCCCGAAACCCGTGAAAAATATACTTTTTGGAAACTAGATATTTCGGTGATCACTTTTCTCTTCTTCGTCGAATTCGTTCGAGGTCCCGATAGTAGTGTTTTCAGCCTCCAAAGTGTCTAATAGTGGAGCCCACTCCCATTAGCTTTATATAGAGACCCTTCTTCTTCTTCTTCCTATTTCCAGCACAAACACAAAAGCTAGGGCTTTTTCCTTCTCTTCTTCTTCCTCTTGCTCACCCATCACCAAATCACCACCAAGCTTTCTCAAATTGAGAGATGGAAGTTATCACCTTCTTCTCCACCACTTGGACTCTCCATTGATGCTATTATTGAAGAGAAACATCCCATTTCAAGGTCCCCATTGATGCTATTATTGAAGAGAAACATCCCATTTCAAGGTCCCCATTGATGCTATTATTGAAGAGAAACATCCCATTTCAAGGTCCCCATTGATCTATTCTTGCTCATTTGGAGACTTACAAGTAAGCCACCCTCCCTATCTCTTAGAATGGTATTCCTCTAGCCTTGTATAAGCTCTAATTTCACCTTTTATAAGCTTTCATCTTCTTGTTCCTTGTTTGACCCATTTTAGGGTTTGCATTTTGGGGATTTTTATTGTGCTTGTAGGGTTCTTAAGAGAGAGCTCGATTTGTGCTTATTTTCTTGATTGGAAACCCCAAGGCAAGTGGAATGATTAGATGTTTTGAGTTTTGAATGGTTTTCATGACAAGCTTGATTGATTTTATATTTCCATTAATGATTTGTTTCCTTGCATTTAATGTGAAATAAATGTTCTTTAAAGAGGTTGGTTAGCCCATTTATTATCTTGAAAAATGTGATTTATAGCTTTTGTTTATCTCTTGTTTAAGACTTGAATGAATCTATGTGGTTGTGGGTGTTCTCTTTTCTCTTGGAATTGTTGGAATGTGGAGAAGGAGTCTTGTATTAAATGTTCATGGAAGTTTGTTGGGGGTTTCAAGTAGTATTTGATGCATGATTATTGGAGGCAAGATGGCCATTTTATTGCAGGGGAAAATCTATAGGAGAATGGGGAAAGAAAGGCCATGAAGGCCAGCCTCAGGCAACAGGGATTGACTGCCCGCTGGATCGCGCTTGTAAGACCCCGACCCAAGTGACTCGATTAGTACTAATTAAGTTATGTATTAGTGCTAAGCTTGATTAGTGGTTTTCAATAAGCTTGGATTAGTATAGTTCTTTTGTAGCTTTGGGGAACTTTTAGTGTCTTGTGTTTAGTGGGACCCTTTGGGGGGTTCCTTTTTTATAGTCTTGCTTGCTTTTGGAGGTTACCTGATTTTCCCCTAATTCTTGTCTTGATCCCGTTTCACTTATTTTGTCGATCCTTACAACTTTCATGTTGAGCCCGTACCCGTCCGGAACCCCGAAACCCGGTTTTCTTGCATTGAGGGCAAAACAGTCTTTTTACATGAAATCTGTACCCAAAACTTGATATCCCCGAAACTCGCGAAACATATACTTCTTGGAAACTAGATATTTTGACGATCACTTTTCTCTTCTTCGTCGATTTCGTCCGAGGTCCCGATATTAGTGATTTCAGCCCAAAGAGATTTCTTAGTGAGGGGACCCACACCCCACTTGTATATAAGGAGACCCATCCTCTCCCATTTTCCCTTTTCCAGCACAAGCGCAACTCAACCTAGGGTTTCCATCTCTTTTCTTCTTCTTGTTTCTACACCATCAAGCACCACCCACCTTGCTCCAATCAAGAAATAGAAGTCATCATCTTCTTCCTCTCTTCTAGAGCTTTCCATTGATACAACTTTTGAGGGAAGACCTCCATTCTAAGACCCTCTTTGAGCTAGTCTTGTCCATTTGAAGAGCTACCAATCTCTTAGATTTGTATTCTCCTAGTCATAGAGGAGCTCCATTTTTATTATTGTGAGTTTCTTCTTCTTGTTTCTTGGTTTGACCCGTTTTAGGGTTTCTTTTTGGGGGTTTTTGTGTAGATTGTGTTCTTGACTTGGAGAAGTGATTAAAAGCTTGGATTTTTCTTGTTAGAGACCTTGAGGCAAGTGGATTAAATGGATGTTTTAGTTTTCAATGATTTCCATGATCAAATGTTTGGATTTATTGTCTCATTAATGGCTTGTTGCACTTGCATTCATTATACTATAAATGCTTTTGGAAAGGGGTTGGTTAGCTATTTAATGTCTTGAACATGATTTTAAAGTTTTATTTCATCCCTTGTCTAAGACTTGAATGGACCTATGTGGTTGTGATTTCTCTTTTCTTGGTGATTGAATGTGGAAAATGTATGGAGTTATTTGGATGGATCCTTGGTAGAAGCTTTGATATGGGAGAAGTGTTGAAGGTGGAATTGGAGGAGCTTTTTAGCTCATGCTATTGCAGGAAAGTGAATGGAGAATGGGAGAAGTTGATTTGAGGAAGAGAAGACCTGAATCTGAACCCAGTGAGGAATTCCCGTGACTGGCGGTCAGCCAGCAGTTACCCAGCGGCTAGCCGTCTGGTGACTGGCGGCTAACCGAATCAGTTTCGGTTACTTTTCCAGAGAGCTGAAATCTCGCGGTTAGCTCCGCGATCAGCTAGCGGCTGACCGCCGAATCCATCGGCAGCTAACCGCCAGCTAACCGAAGCAGTTTCGGTCACTTTTCCAGAGAGTTGTAACATCGCGGTCAACTAGCGGCTAACCGCCGAATCCATCGGCGGCTAACCGCCAGCCAACCGAATTGAAGCGGTCACAATTCCAGAGAGCTGCAATCCCGCGGTCAGCCTCACGGTTAGCCAGCGGTTAACCGCCGGATCCTCTAGCGGCTAACTGCCAACTGACCGCTAGGTAACCGAAATTCCCTGAATTCTATGAATAAAGGGGGGATTGAAGGAAGCTCCCATACCATTGCTTGTGAACCATTCTGAGAGCAATAGGCACCGCTCACCTGGGAATGTGTTCGAAGCAGAGATGGGAGGTTTGTTGGGGGCCCGTTCAAGAGAGAAACCACATCACAAAGAATCATTTAAGCAATGGGACTACTAATGTGTATAAGAAACCCGGCATGTCTTTCAAATTCAAAGAGTACCAAGTTTTCTTTATTGTACAAACATACGGGATCCCTATTCACCTTGAATGAGTTTTAAACCCCGATACTGTTCCGATATTTCGAAAGTTATTTCACCGGTTCATTCCCGAAATTTATGAGTTATGATTTATCAATCCCGAAGGCCTTAAAAGTACACTTGAACTGTCTTACTAGTCTTGACACGCATGCCCGACATGACATGACTGTTGTGCCTTGAGCAACCTCGTCTTGCCCGGTTATATTCTTGCTCTTGATTTGTTTTACACATGACCTGATTTCCATGTTTTGACCTATGAGTCGGCACCACTAAGCTTGGATACCTTGTTAGTCTGATCCACAGACTGGGTGATCCCCCTCTTGTCTTGCCAACTGGAGTTTGGATCCCGCTACCCGGTTATTTAACCATGGTCTTGTCTTGACACCGCAGATTGCTACTGTGGTTCCTGATGCCCGGCTCGCTACCGTGGTCATGTCTTGCATATAGTATATATGTATATGTAATTCGTTGTACCTCCTCACTTCGGTGACTGAGGTCAACGCCTTGATATGCTTGCTCTATCACTTCGGTGATAGAGGATTTAGCTTCGTGTGGTTGCCATCTTGCTCGTTTCCTGATTTCCTTGGTTACCTCTACCTGTTTTACCTTGCATATATGTTTTAACTAAATGATGCATTTACTTCATGAAAGTATTGTTTAGACACGTTTAAATGTTTTCCAAGGTAAATGTTTTATTATGAAATGTGTTTACCTTTTCATCCACCTGCCAGACCGTTGTGTCTGACCCTCTACTTTGGTACTCAGGTCCCGTTGTTGGTTTCCCCGAGGAGGAACCAGAGGAGGCGGTTGGAGAACCGCAGCAGCTAGTAGAGTGGCGCGCCGATGATGTTGTTTAAACATCCGGTTGCCTCGAGAGTTGCGTGACATCTTGGGGGTGTTAGAAACTATTTTTTTGGTGGTTATTGTTTTGTCTATATTATCCTTTGTTGGCCTCTATTTTTGGGAATTGTAATTAAATGATATATGTTCTAACTTTAACAGTATTTTGGGTTACGCTATAGAACATTGCTCATTTTGATACTTGTGATTTAAATGCAATCAGTCTTGTTATTATGGAAATGATTTACATGCTTGATTTGCCATACGCTTCCGCAATCTTACTAAATGTCTATGTGTGTTGGAAAATCCTCACCGCGGACACCTGTGGGAAATCACATGCATGGGTAATGTGTGTCCTTTATTAACCCATGTACGCTTGATCATAAACATATCCTTAATTATTGTCATCACTCCATATGATCGCATGCACTATCACCATATTAGTCCCGATCCCGGATTTGGTCCCTAAGCCCGGTCCAGGGTCGCGACAGCGCTATAGGGCGCTCGAGCGCGCAACGTCCGCTCGAGCGGCCTGGGTTCCTGCGCGGTTCAGGTCCACTCGAGTGCCCTTTTGTCCGCTCGAGCACACCCCCCATTGGGTCTAGGGCACTTTTAAAGCTAGAAAATGTTTTTAAAGGAACCCCTTGGTATCGGGGAGTTCCATGAGGCGATGTTTGAAGTCCATTTGAGAAGAAAAACCACACCACCGAGATCCACTGAAGTTCTTTAAAAGTTGCAAAGGCGTATAAGTGTCCCGGAATGTCCCCAAATTCAAAGAGTACTGAGTTATTATTGAGATTGACATACGGGATTCTTATTCACCTTGAATTAGTTTGAACAACGATACTTGTCCCGATATTCGAAAGTTTATTACACCCCATTATTCCCGAAATTAATGAGTTATGATTTATCAATTCCGAAAGCACTGAACTGTACTTGTAGCGTTGTGCTAACCCCGATGTGCATGGCCCGATATTGAAATGATATTTGTGCATTGAGCACCCCGTTTCGCCCGTTTATACAATTTCATCAATGTGTTTTATAAATGCCTGATTTCTTGCATATGACCTATAAGTCGGCACCACTAAGCTTAGACGAACTTGTTGGTTTGATCCACCGACTTGGAAGCGCCCTCCCGTCCCGCCAGCTGCAGCTTGGATTCCCGACACCCGGTTTATTAATCATGGTCCCGTCTCGATACCCGACTCGCTCCCGTGGTTCCCTATATCTGATTTGCTACCGTGATTCCCGATACCCGGTTTGCCACAGTGGTCCAGTCCCGTATTATTATATATGTACATGTAGATTTTGTTGCACTTCCTCACTTTGGTGACTGAGGTCAACGCCCGATATACTCTTGTTACTTCGGTGATAGAGGATTTAGCTTCGCATGGTTGCCATCTTGCTTGTTTCCCGAATTCCTTGGTTACCTTTACATGTTTTATTATTGCATATATGTTTTCAATTAAATGATTCATTTACTTCATGAAAGTTATTGTTTAAACACGTTTAAATGTTTTCCAAGGTAAATGCTTTTATTGTTGTATGTTTATATCTTTTCACCCGCCTGCCAGACCATCGTGTCTGATCCATTTCTTTGGTACTCAGGTCCAGTTGCCGGTTATCCCGAATAGGAGTACGAGGAGGCGGTCGGAGAACCGCAGCAGTTAGTCGAGTGGCACGCTAATGATGTTGTTTAAATATCCGGTTGCCTCGAGAGATGCGTAACATTTTGGGGGTGTTATTAACGATTCTTTTGGTGAATATTATTTTGTTTATATCGGCCTTTGTTGGCCTCTAATTTTGGGGAATGTAACTAAATGATCTTTTGTTTAAACTTCAACCATACTTTTGGGTTACGCTTATGATCATTGCTCATTCTGATACTTGTTATTCAAATGTGATCAGTCTTAGTATTATGGAAATGAATTACATGCTTAATTTGCTACACGCTTCCACAATTATACAAAATATTCATATAGTTGTGATATCCTCACTGCGGACACCTGTGGGAAATCACGTGCACGAGTAATATGTGTTCTTTATTTACTCGTGTACGTATTAGCACTAAACACACTCATACCATTACATTGTTTCCATTCATTATTTAGTCCCGATCCAGGATTGGGCCACAGGACCCGGTCCGGGGTCGCAACAGACTGGTATCAGAGAGAGACGTGTTTCAAGCAATTAAAATAAACTAGAAATCCTAAGGACGTGGCGAGGATTCGTTAGATCTTTCGTTAGCTAGAATCGCGTGAGCAATGTGTGACCTTGTTTTTGGATTTTTATGTGCTAACAACTTGTTTTGCAGCATCATGCCACCTCGTAAACGACCAGTAAATGGCAATCCCACCGCAAGTAACAGTGATTATACTGGGCCGGTTGAAGAAGATAGAGTTGACAATACAATGCCAAATCAATTCCAGCAGATGATGCAGGCTATGCTTGACTAGCAACGTTAGGCAAATGAGAATCAGGCCAGACTCCAAGAGAAAATGCTTAAGAAGAATGAGGATCGTGCCAGAGAGTTGGCAGAGATGTAGAGACAGTTATTAGAGGTGTTACATAGAAGGCCAGAACCGGTTCAACCTCAACCCGCAATTGTCATCAATCAAAGAGAACATGACCCTAATGCACTATTTGAGAGGTTTAGAAAGAGAGCTCCAAAGGATTTTGTGGGGAGAAAAGATCCCTTGGCTGCAAATGATTGGCTAGAGCATACAGAGAATATCTTTGAGGTCTTCAGATGTACCAGAGGTGAAAGAGTATAACTTACAGCATCACTCTTCACCAGCTTGCAGACATTTGGTGGAAGATAGTGAGGGAGGAGTACAAGACTATGGCAGACGCAGTGGCTTGGGCAAACTTCAAGAGGCAATTTAGAGACAAATACGTGCCTGCCCATGTCTAGAGACAAAAAGCGGTAGAATTCCAGCAGTTTGTACAAGGAAGTATAACAGTGTTATAGTACCTCACTAAGTTTGAGAGGTTGTCACGATACGCCCCAGAGTTGGTGGACACGATGGAAAAGAAGATAGCTAAGTTCTTGGAAGGACTTCACCCCATCATTGAGAGGGATGCCACCGGAGTAGTACTGTTGACACCAAAAAAGGTCACTATGTCCTCAACATCAAGAAGCCTCGTGAAGCTGCATCCTGCTAAAAATAGGCAAGGCTACTTCAAGCATCAGATCTTGTCAGAATCAGACAAAAACTGAAAGATCCTTCAAGACAGCTAAAAGAGGGGTACACCTGAGGTTTCGGGCCATTCTGACATCGTTTGGCCTAACTTCACTTCTTCGACAGCTAAACAAGCGCTCCCGGCGGCGACATCATCGAAGACACTAAAACTTCGATCAAAGCCTACGGATGACTCCAGAATGTCTCCAAATGGCTCCATGCCAAATTTCAAGTCAAACCGACAACTTTTGACCCTCCATCAATGCTCAAGTAGCAAAATAAAGCATCCCGGCGGCAGGAACCACCAAAGCCATCACTCATCAAACAAAGTACATGAGTGGCTTAAACATGCTTCCAAAAGGCTGCACGTCGAATTTCAGGTCATTCCGACAACGTTTGACCAGGTTTCGATGCTCCAAAAGAAAATCAAGCCTACCGGTGGCGGAGCACCCCGGGACCATGACATCCAAAATGGAGCTAATGGAACGTCTCAAAATGACTCCAATAGGCTCCCCGTCAAAATTCAGGTCAATTGGACATCGTTCGACTACATATCAAAGCTCGGCATTTTCCCCGCAGCAAAATCAAGTCAAGCATCGATGGGACCCCAAACGGCTTCGAAACTCAAATAAAAGCTCATGGTTGGTCCTATCCACTGCTCAAGAAGCTTCACCTCAATTTTCAGGTCATTCCGACATCATTTGACCTAGTTTCGACTCTTGACGAAAAATCGACTACAAAGTCTTCGGCTTTCCCGAAAAATGGGAAACTTTGTGTTCCGGTTTTTGCACGGGTTCTCGTCAAGTTTTCTCCAAGAAAATGAAGTCAATAATTGAGGAAAAATGTCAAGGAAAATACTGAAGAGAGAAGGAACAAAAAAGACGGAAAAATGGCCGAAAACAAAGCCCGGCGACCAAAAGGGCAAAACCCTAAGGTCGCCGGCCACCTTGGCCCAAGGTCGCCGGTGACCCTGGGTGCATGGTCGCCAGCGACCCTGCAAATCCTGGTCGACGGATTTTGCACCAAAACGCCCGTTTTTCGATCCTTTTCGCGTTTCGGGTATTCCTGCCTCTGTGATTTTCTGAAAATCCAATGTTTGATGCTTGAAAATGACTGATCTTCACCGACATCTCGGATCCGCCGTCAAAAGCATGAAATCATCACTGATCGCTCCAAGATTGCTAACCGGCTGACCAAGAAAGTACACTTTCTATCCGACCGATCGTCAAATCGACAAGACAGATGTCACCGGCCCACTAACATCAACCAATGTCTGAAATTGCATCGCGATCCGGCATCAAACAACGTGTGGATCCACCTGTGATGATC
This sequence comes from Umbellularia californica, assembly GCA_028538565.1. NCBI lineage: Eukaryota > Viridiplantae > Streptophyta > Magnoliopsida > Laurales > Lauraceae > Umbellularia > Umbellularia californica. Next base: position 30,728,278 of record JAPQWN010000005.1, on the reverse strand, counting down.
ACAAGAAGAATCTCAAAAGACGCGACGCGGCCCGCGACTCTTCACATGCCTTGGTGACCACTTAATGTCGTTAATTGACCCGTTTATGACAACTTAATGCGGTCATTAACTCATTATTTTGGACGGCCCAATCAGATTCAAGCATTTGGGAGTTACAAATCCAAGCAATCATGGCATTAAACCCATGAAACTCCCATCATCATGAAGATTAAAGGCAATTAAATGCCCACAACCCTTCATCGGCCAATCATAAGCCATGAAAAAGGAGTTACAAAATCAAAACATAAAAACTTGTAACTCCTCATCAATTCTCTCATCATGGCTATCAATGCCAATAAACACCTCATGGCTACCAAAAGCCTATAAAAGGAGGTGAGTTCCAAGAAGAAAAAAAAGGAATCCCAAGTGCAATCCCAAGCTCTGAAAATCTAGAAAATACAAGAGAGAGACGAAGTCCTGCCGCTTTGCTCCCAGAAGCACTACAAGGTGATCAGCATCCCTTGGGGGGCCACCCCCCCCCAAGGTCTCCTCCTTCTCCAACATGGTCTAAATGTGGTTTTTCAGCCCGTTTACTTGATTTTTTATTGGATATAGGACCTCCTCTTGGTCTTTGTCCTTTAAAAAACTGAGGTTAGGAGCCAAGCCGAAGAATCAAAGCATCAACCGTTCTCATTTGAAGGACGATGGCAAAGTCCATACATGACTTGCGACCGTCGATCTCAACGTACACCCACAATCTCCTGAGAAGTTAGATCCCTTTTCTTCCTTTTCTATTGTAGTTTGTATTTTGTAAAGAGACAAAAAGAAATAACAATTCTTGTCTTTCATATTTGATGAGTTTTGTAAAATCGCCTTTCACGGCAAAATCGCCTTTTACGGCAAACAAACAAAACGCCTCCTACAGCATTCTAAAAAAAACAAACTTGGCTCTTTTCTTAATAGTTATGCAATTTGAAAAGCTAGAAAAAAGGATTGATTTCCTTTCTACTTGTGAAGGTGAATCTCGGATTATCACCATTCCAAGTTCCAAGTAGAAAGTAAATCTGGCATACCCCTACAAAAATCTTGATACCCGCGTTTTCCCTCCTCCACCGAGACCCAGGTCAGCCCCCGGGGTGCGGAAGGAGAGGACGGAAATTCCGAGGGTCCATCAAGTTGGCATACCCGGTGGGACCCGTTGACTTGAAAACGTGATGCTTTGATCCCTTGGCTCCTTTCTAGTTGGTGGCCTATGTTGCATTTTGCATCTAAAAAAAAAAAAAAAAAACATGAGATGGGATTTCAATTGTTCTTTCTCACTTAAAAAAGAAAAAACAAATCTAATCTCTTTTTCTTAAAAACTCAACTTTGAGAAATTTTGATCCTCTCATCTTCGAACTTGATAGCTCACAGAAATGTTTGCAGCTATCGTTCATATCAGGGATTGGGCCATCTTTTCTCTTTGATGAGTCCAATTGAGATTTAAAAAAAAAAGTCTTCTTTCTTTTGAATTCAAATTCAAAGAAACTTTGGTTTTTCTCTTTTGGATTTAATGCTCGCAGAAATGTTGAGTTGTGGTTCGGATTGGAACACCACTTGATCTCTTTGATGAGTTCATTAGAAACCTTTCAAAAAAAAAAAAAACACTAAGGATGCACCAATTGCGCTCTTTGACTAAAGTGGATCTAAGAAAAGCCTTATCCAGAGTGTGGAGACAGCTCGACTGTTCGAGGCAAGGGTCCTTCAAATGGGTTCATTAAGTAATCCTACCCTTACCTGGGGGCTGATCTATCTACTAAGGTTTCATAAGATCGAATTGGAAACTTACGTGCACCTTTCAAAACAAAAAATTCTTCACTTTTTGAGTTCAGAATTGAGAAGTCTTGGTTCTTTCCCTTTTGGATTTAACACTCGCAGAAATGTTGAGTTGTGGTTCGGATTGGAATACCATTTGCTCTCTTTGATGAATTCAATCTTAAAACCTTCAAAAAAAAAAAAAAAAACTACTTGGCGAGGGCTGCCGTACCCCAAGCATAATCACCTACTCAGCTCAAATCGTCCACAAACCCGAGCAAGATACCAGACGCTCTATTGCCCGTTGCGTTTGCAAATAAACATTTCCCGAAGAAATAGAGAAGGAACGAGCGTAGACTCTCATCCTCGCCTTGCCTAGCCGACGATAGCCGAGGACGTCTCAATGTGACATCAGGTCGAGTCCCCTGTTTCCCTGCCAAAGTGACAAAGATATTCAATCAATAATATTCATCAATTTACGGAAAGTAATACTTAAATCATGGTTTGCTACTCACCAGTCACATAGAAGGTCTCGCAAGGAATCCCCACTCTTTTTCGACGATAGTACCCATCAACGGGTACCTCTCTACACTCGTGCTCTGCAAACGAGAAGGGGTTATAAATGTTGGCCACCCAAACAACGAGGGGTAAGAATAAACTTGAGAATTTACCTGTGGGGGAGACGACGTCATCACCACCCTCACCGTCTCCGGCCCTCGCTCCCTTGCTACCCCTCTCATCCTCGCTACCCCTCTCGTCCATTGGATCATCACTATCATCGGACACAAATAACTTATCCAGGGGTGCTATGTACTCCTCATCATCGGAACCGTTAGCCGCATCCACACCTCCATCCATCCCGGCACACGGACAAATAGCATCGGCCGTGCCTGTCCTCGCCCGCTCGCTGGTAGTCGGGGCAAGTCCGCTGTCCCCACCCCTGACTGATGAACCTCCAGCGGCTGCCATCTGCGCCCATGCCTGCTAAAAACTCTGCCTGATCACGAGACCAACCTGGAATGCGTAAGAGACAATAGTGAGTAAGAGAACAAACGAAACGAAACTACAAGGACAAGGCTAGAATGCTCACGATCTAGGGTCCTCGCCCTCGCCGGACCATAGGCTTCCCATAGCCACTCAATATCAATCTGGCTGGAGCCAAGATAAGGCCGGGCACCAAACAAGCGCCGGAGCAAGGGCCGAACAAGCTCGGGATTAGCATCTGTCGCACAGGTCGAGACCGGCGGACCGCTCACCCTCAAACCCCAACATATCGCTATGTCCTCAAGGGTGATGGTCATCTTGCCAGTCAGGAAATGAAAAGAATGAGTCTCATCCCTCCATCTCTCCGAGAGTGCACTAATAAGAGCCCGATCAGGGCGGACGATTGACATAAAATCCCCAAAACCCATGGCCCGGACGCGATCCTTCAGAGTGTCGGGCAGCACCGTCCACCACTCTTTCACCTTTAGCCATCCCACCCGCATCCGAGCAAGAGGCACATGCTGAAATTAAGAAAAGTATCACAATCATTAACCCAATAATTGAAGATAAACAATGACTAAAGGCAATACGAGAAAAGAAAATACAGCTACCTTGCCCGCCTTTATCTCGTCAGCAAGGTGGGGGTTCTCCGTGGTTCGTGATTTCTTACGCCTTTTTCCGGAGCGGGCCGCGGTCGGATCCATCTCCGGCCCCTCAGCAAGTCCAACGCTAGGATCCTCCATGAGTCTATCTAAGGGAACACTCCCTGGGTCTCCCTATGAATCCTTACCGACTCACCCGTCATCGGGGCCCTCTTACAGGCAAGCCTCGTCTTCATCCTACACATTTGGAAAGAAAAGAAAGCGCATATGAGAAGTGGCAAGTAAGAAACGCACAAGTGACGAGGTAAGATTTGAAAGATCTCACAGTGAATACTATGCAAAGCAACCGAGCTGAACCCAAGAGAGACATTAAAATAGAGAAGTGTAAGACCCCGACCCGAGTGACTCGATTGGTACTAATTAAGTTGTGTGTTAGTGCTAAGCTTGATTAGTGGTTTTGACTAAGCTTGGATTAGTATAGTTTTTGATAGCTTTGGGGAATTATTTTTAGTGTCTTGTGTTTAGCGAGACCCTTTGGGGGTTTCCTTTTGATAGTCTTGCTAGCTTTTGGAGGTTACTTGTTTTTCCCCTAATTCTTGTCTTGATCCCGTTTTACTTATTTTGTCAATCCTTACAACTTTCATGTTGAACCCCTGACCGTCCGGAACCCCGAAACCCGATCTTCTTGCTTTGAGGACAAAACAGTCTTTTTACATGAAATCTGTACCCAACACTCGATATCCCCGAAACCCGCGAAACATGTACTTTTTAGAAACTAAATATTTCGACGATCACTTTTCTCTTCTTCGTCGATTCCATTCGAGATCCCGAAATTAGCGATTTCAGCCCAAAGAGATTTCTAGTGGTGGAGCCCACACCCACTTGTATATATAGGGAGGTTATCTTCTTCATTCCTCTTTTTCCAGCACAAACACAAGAACAACCTAGGGTTTTCCCTTTCTCTTCTTCTTCCTCTTGCTTCCCCATCCTAAGTCCCTACTAAACCTTACACCAATCAAGAAATGAACTTCACCTTCTTCTTCCTCATTACTAGAGCTATGCATTGATGCCATTTTTGAAGGAAGACCTCCATCCTAAGACCTTCTTTGAGCTAGTCTTGTCCATTTGAGGAGCTTCCAAGTGAGTTTTCCCTCCTATTCTTTCAGATTGGTAATCTCCTAGCCATAGAGGAGCTCTATTTCTATTATTGGGAGTTTCTTCCTCTTGTTTCTTGGTTTGACCCATTTTAGGGTTTGTTTTTGGGGGGTTTTTGGTGTAGCTTGGTATTTGGCTTGGAAGAGTGGATTAGAGCTTCGATTTCTTGATTTAGAGACCTTGAGGCAAGTGGATGTTTAGTTTTAAAGTGATTTCCATGATCAAATGTTTAGATTTATTGCATCATTTATGATGAGCTTTTACTTGTATTCAATGTGGTTTTAATGTCTTAAAAAGGGGTTGTTGAACCCATTCATTGTCTTGAAATATGATTGATAGCCTTTGTTTTATCTTGTGCTTAAAAACTTGAATGAATCTATGTAATTGTGGTTATGTCTTTCTCCTTTGATTGAATGTGAAAATGTATGAATGAATGGATCATTTGTGGAGGTTGTGAGAAGTTTTGATGGAGTTTTGAAGAGGATGTGGAGGTGCTTACATGCCCTCTTTGATGTATGATAGAACCTCAAGAAGTGTGGGTTTGTAAGAGAAGAAGAATGGAGAAAAGAGCTGTCCACGAAACCAGTTCTGGACAGTTCGCTCGAGCGAACTTGACACATCGCTCGAGCGAACTGCCCAGGAAGGGTTCGTGCCATTCCAAAGAGTTGTCCGCTCGTGCGAAGCCTATGTCCGCTCGAGCGAACTCCTCCAACAGCCATCCAGAGAATGGTCGGCTCGAGCGCTCAAATCATTCGCTCGTTCGTCCTGAACTGAGCAGGTCCGCTCGTGCGAACTCCATGTCCGCTCGAGCGAACCCTCCCAGAAAGCCATTCCAGAGAGCACATCGCTCGAGCGAACTACATGTCCGCTCGAGCGACGTGTACTGTTCATCTGGGGCCACTTTGGAGGAGACAATGAAATATCCTAGATATGGAGGGAGGTTGGTTAACGTCCCTATCGTGATGAGAAGACTCATAACTGTTGTTTGAAGCTCGAACGAGGAAGAAACCATAATCACAAGGATTCATTGAAGTTTTGGAAATCTCCAAGTACCTAAGGAGCCCGAAATGCCTTCAAATTCAAAGAGTATCAAGCAATTGTAAGATAAGCGTACGGGATCCCTATTCACTTGGATTAGTTTTAACCCGACACGTCTGGGCTTTTCAAAAGGGTACTTTACCTTGTTATTCTCGAAATTGATGATTTGGAATCTATCATCCCGAAAACTTTGAAAGTATACTTATACTGTTTTGCTAGCTTTGATATACATGCCAGACCTGATATGATAGCTGTGCCTTGAGCACCCACATCTTGCCCGAATATAGTCTTGTACTTGATTTATTTTACACATGTCTTGATTTCCATGTTTTGACCTATGAGTCGGCACCACTAAGCTTGGATAGCTTGTTAGTCTGATCTACTGACTAGGTGATCCCCCTCTTGTCCCGCCAACTGCAGTTTGGATCTTGCTACCCGGTTATTTAACCGTGGTCTTGTCCTGATACCGCAGATTGCTACTGTGGTTCCTGATGCCCGGCTCGCTACCGTGGTCATGTCTTGTATATAGTATATATGTATATGTATTTCGTTGTACCTCCTCACTTCGGTGACTGAGGTCAACGCCTTGACTTGCTTGCTCTATCACTTCGGTGATAGAGGATTTAGCTTTCTGTGGTTGCCATTTTGCTCGTTTCCTGTATTCCTTGGTTACCTCTATCTGTTTTACTTTGCATAGATGTTTTAAATTAAACGATGCACTTACTCACGAAGGTATTATTTAGACAGGTTTAACTGTTTCCAAGGTAAATGTTTTATCATTAAATGTTTTTACTTTTTATCCACCTGCCAGACCGTTGTGTCTGACCTCTTTGCTTTGGTACTCAGGTCCCGTTGTTGGTTTCCCCGAGGAGAAGCCAGAGGAGGCGGTCGAAGAACCGCAACCGCTAGTCGAGTGGCGTGCCGACGATGTTATGTAAACATCGGGCTGCCGAGATACGAAACATTTTGGGGGTCGTTTGGATAGTTTTCTGGTGGTTATTGTTTTGTTTATATTGGCCTTTGTTGGCCTCTAATTTTGGGAACTGTAATTAACTGATCTTCTGATTAAACTTGAATATGTACTTCTGGGTTATACTTTAGGACATTGCTCATTCTGATACTCATATTCAAATATAATCAGCCTTATTATTTTGGAAATGAAATACATGCATGATTTACTACACGCTTCCGCAATTATACTAAATGGCTATGTGTGTTGGAATATCCTCACCGCGGACACCTGTGGGAAATCACGTGCACGGGTAATGAGTGTTCCTTTGTTAACCCGTGTACGCTTGATCATAAACATACCTTTAATTATTGTCATCACTCCATATGATCACATCATTGGCTTCATCACAATTAGTCCCGATCCCGGATTTGGTCCCCGAACCCGGTCCGGGGTCGCGACAAGAAGCATTGATCAAACAATCCCAAAGAAAAAACCAATTCAAGAACAAAAGTAAAACCGATAACCAAGAATAAAAATGATAATAATAAAAAAATATAGGTATATAATATAACAAATGAAGCAAATCCCCACCCAAGGCAAGACGCCACCTCCATGACCCTTGTCCCATCATGATCAAAACCACCACACTCTATTCATCACCATCAAATCACCCCTTCGCAAGGAAAATCGTCATATACACTTTAGTCCCATCACGCATACATTATGCATTGCATCCCATGTCATCTCCATCAATGAGAATAGAAGTGTTACCTTTGCAAGTTATGAAGCTGAGCACTAACAAAAAAATGCAGAATCTTTTAGTGTTTGTTCAATACAGGTTTCCAAAGCAGAAATGAGAGCACCAAAGGTGATTTAAGCTCACTATTGGAGATGAATGGCATGATCTTCATTGAAAGAAAGCACCAATGATCCCTATCAACGGATTTACTGGAAGCTCTTGAGGTAAGTACCCCTAAATACAAATTTTCATGATTTTACCTCACGTCTGGAAATTGAGTCGCCGTAGGCCTCCCTTAAGTGCTTATGATCGGTACGGTGACCATAATACTGTGCTATCACGAATTGTGGTGTTTGCCGACTCAAGTCTTGACGTTGGAGGATGGAATTCGTGTAACTCGAAACTCTCCATGATAAGCATGAAATGATGATCGAATCTATCCCGGGTTCTCATCTAAAAGCTTGGGTGAAGACCAAGATCCCTAGAGAGTGACAGTTATTCCGGTGAACATCTTCTATTGGTTTAGCTTTTTTCGATGCATACCTGAGTTTCGAAAATAAAATCTCTTTTCAAAAAAAATATATATATATATGCATCTCATTCTCACATACACTTCACACCATTGCTTGAACTATGTTTATGATTGCCTTCAAGATCCCCATTATTGCTAGTTAATTTTAACTATGACTTGAGTATTCAACTGTGGATGAAAGTTAAAAGACATTATTTATGACAAAATTGAATTGATCTCTATTACAAGAACAAATGAAACTCTAATAGTGACTTAGCCAATCAAAAGACCAACTTCTGATTCAGACCACCGGGGCACAGTTCCCACCATCATTTTAAATTAAGCAACCGGGGCACAGTTCCCAACCCGCCATGTGGCAATACCACGGGCACCGAGGCACAGATCTCGGATTTCCAATCAAATTAGTAGGCACGTAACTTCTTGTTTTTTTTCTTTTTTCCCCTGAATCAGAATTGATCTTAGAAAAGTGACCTCACCCTTAGAACGAGTTTGCAATTGCATACATCCGTAGGTGGCCACTCCCGCGAGCTCAAAGGCTCCGTGAGTCATGAGTGTTGTGTCTACTTTCTTTGGAGTACAACTCTCCACGTGTTGTTCTCCAAACAGGGGCATACTGTAGACTCCTCATTTGGCCCCCTATGATAGTCTTAAACACCTGTCCCCATTTCACCCATAATTGAATGGTTAATGGCATAATTCAGATTAATTAATGACGATGAAGATGCTTGTTGAAAATTTTATGCTTAGTTCAACAACCTTTAGAAATTCGTGAGAGAAAAGGCCAAATCGCGTCGAGATTTCGAGTCCGACCCACTACTCATACAAGACTTAGGCTACAACACTGTCCAAGTCTCTTCCAGACCACATAGAACATGCTCAGGTTGATCCCATAGAGATTACACTTAGTTTACCTAAGTACGATGCGACTAGTAAGATTTAAACAGCTAGAATCTTTGACCCAGAGATCCCTACTATTTCCTGAACTCTAATCATTATGATATATGGACCAAAAGATTCTACGTTCCGAGAGCTTTCCGTTGATATATAGAACGTCCAAATCCGATGAACGAATCAAATGATATGGCCGTCGGAAGATTACCCTGCGAAACCCCCCATAGAGATACACCTGGGCGACCATGTAGGTGCACCCATGTCCCAGGGTTGTACTTAGGCACCCACACAGGAGCGCCCAGGTCCCTAGTTGCCTTAGGGAAGCACCCAAGTGCATACTTAACTGCGTCTCGCTCTACCTTTCATAGTTCCGACCCGATCTCAACCTAAAAAACGAACCGGATACAAACTCGAGCCCATTTGACCCAAGTCCTGGAATCAACCTGGGCGCCACTGTGTGTGCGCCCAGGTCCCAAGTTTCTCTAAAAAAGCGCTTTGAGGGATACTTAGGCCTGATTTACTATACTCTTCGCAGTTTCGACTCGGTTTAGACCCAAAAACAATCCGGAACTGGACCCTGACCCATTAGACTTCAAAGTTAGACATGGGCGCCACCGTGTGGGCGCCCAAGTCATGGGACCCACTCGGGCGCACCTCCATGTGCGCCTAAGTCTCCGAGAGCCCTATCTCACCTTGGTTTGCGTGAAACCCTTGGAAACTCGTGCAAGTAGTAGCCCTAACCCCTCCTCCACGTCAAAATCACTATAAAGAGACCTCATATGCTACTTTTGCAAAGGAGGCTACCAAAAAAAGAAAGAAAAAGTAGAGTAAAAAAAAGAGAGAAAAAGATAGAAGTCACAAGGTAGATCTCTAGATCTAGAAGAAAAGAGAAAGAAGATTGTTTTGGTTCTCCATGATCAGCAATGGAGAAAGCCTCCCAAAGCCATGAACTTGCACAAGAACTTCAACATAGGACTTAAAGAACACGATTCGAACCGGTACTTATAGATTTCTTTTGTTTATTTGCATTACACCATCATTATTGTTTAGAAACATGCTTAGGATCATGCACACATTATAGATCTGCATTAATAGTACTATTTTACAGTAGATCTGATATTCAGTATTCATTCCTCATTAGAAACATGCTTAGGATCATCCGTAGTTTGTAGATCTGCATTATTTTCATCATCCTGAACTCGTGATTAGGATAGATTTTGCATCCATCTCATTCTCGTTAGGAAAAATCCGAATCTGAAAGGAAAAGTGCTAAAAAAAAGAGGAGAAGAGCACTTGGGAGCCACTGTGTGTGCGCCCAAGTCCCAAGAGTGGGATTTTGACCTTAGTTTTCATCCCGCCTGTGATTTCTCTCTCAAATCCGGATTTCTATTCATATAAGTTGGCATCAGTACTCTCGGGTCTGTGACTTTGTGTTCAAGATCGCGCGAAAAGCATTGGAAAAGAAATAAAAGAGAAAGAAAAGTGCATTATAGAACTTGGGCGCCCATACAGGTGCGCCCAAGTCCCAAAGTTGGAGATTGGACTCCCGTTTTCCATTTCGCGCGCATTTGGCTTCGGAAATCCGAGTCCATCCTCATATAAATTGATATCAAGGCATTCGGATTTGTTAAAGGTATTGAAAGAATCGAAAAGGGACCAAACGAGAAGTCAAAGAGAAAAAAGTACAGGAAGGTACTTGGGAGCAACCACAGGTGCGCCCAAGTCCAAAGTTTGGGGATTTGACTCCGATTTCCCGTTTCATGTGCTTCTTTGCTCTTTGAATTCGAGTCAATCCTCATACGAATTGATATCAAAGTCTTCGGACCAGTAAGAAGCATTAAAAGAAACAAAAGGGGAGTAAATATTATTTCCAAAAGAGAAGGAAAAGAGGCAAAGGAAGGCAGAGGTACTTGGGCGCCATTGTGGGTGCGCCCAAGTCCCTGCAAAGGGATTCATCCCCGAATCTTGGTCCTCACATTGTTACTCTTCAAATCCGAAAGTTTTGATATTAATAATTTACAGTAGTGCCTTGCACTTAGTCTCAAATTGTTAGAAATCATACCGGGATATCGCCAGAAGCCCGAAATACACCAAGTCCCGCAGAGGGAACACTTGGGCGCCACTGTGTGTGTGCCCAAGTCCTACAGGAGCACTTGGGCGCCCCTATGTGTGCGCCCAAGTCCCCAGTTTGACTTCCGGCCCGTATTTTCCTCATTTTGCATTGCGTTTAACTTGCTATTGGATCTCTGTGATAGTTTTAATTGATTGCTCAACTTCCGGACTTCAAAACTTTGGATTATCACATTTAGGTTAAGTACCGTTTATATTGCATAAAATACCAAAAAAAAGTCATAAAATCATAAAAATCTTCCCTTCTCATCTTGCTCTTTAGTAATTAGAAAAGAGAAAGAAAAAAATTAAAAGAACTAGAAAAGTACATAAAAGGAAAAGGAATAGACATTAAGTAAAAGACCCTAGATTGCTCTTTAGGATAGCTTGCATTGTTTTTTTTGCCTAAAAAAAAAAACCAAACACCAAAAAAATCATAAAATCATAAAACACTTCTCCTCTCATCTTGCTCTCTAGTAATTAGGAAAGAGAACAAAAAGAAATTAAAAGAAATAGTAGAATTGTAGAGTTAGGCATTAACTAGATAATACTAGCTTATTTCATTCATGCTTAAGTAAATTAACAAACTTAATCACCCTCATCTAAACACTAAATTAATTCGAAGCAATTAATTAAAACACTCAATTAAAATCCACATACTTAATTAATTAATTAAATGCCTAAAACTGATTAACAACTCCGAAAGAAACCCCTAATTAAATAGAACTTTAATCAACAAGTCCCAATTAAAATCCGATTAACAAACCTAATCAATAAACTTTAATTTATTAAAAGAAATCAACTTAAAGACACCCTAGGAGATAACAAACTACTAGACCGACACTTAGGAGCAACCATAAGTGCGCCCAAGTCACCCCAGACACTTAGGAGCCATAAGTGCGCCCAAGTCATCCCAGACACTTAGGAGCCATAAGTGCGCCCAAGTCATCCCAGACACTTAGGAGCAACCACAAGTGCGCCCAAGTTATCCAAGACACTTAGGAGCAACCACAGGTTCGCCCAAGTCATCCCAGACACTTAGGAGCAACCATAGATGCGCCTAAGTCACATTTAGTTCGGAAATCATCGAATCGCTATTAATTTCAAACATTGACCCAAATCAACACATTAGAACACCCTTACGATTTGAAACAACTAGAGCCAGTAGCCTAGACTAACCTAAAAGATCAAACCGACTTAAGCCACAAAAACATCCACGTAGGCACCAATCTCTTGACACTTAGCCTCCCATAATCATTAAGAAATCTAATTAATTGAAACCTAACTTAATTTTAACCAATCCAACACAACAAAAACACAGTTAATTCAAAGAACATCAAACGATAAACACTCAACCTCAAATCAATCCAAAAAGAAAAGAAACACTCAAACCAAACACTTGGGAGCAACCACAGTTGCGCCCAAGTCACCTTGGAAACATAGGCGCCCATATAGGTGCGCCCAAGTCCATTTACGTTCCCTAGGACCACTGAATCCTCATTCACTTCCAATCTCGATCTAGATCATTACCTCGGAACTATCACAGAACCAATAACATCCTTTAAATCAAAACCTTGATCAACTTAGACCCGTCCGGAACTTCAAATCGAGCCAAAGTAACCAAAAGATTTCAAATCCCAACTTGGGCGCCACTACTGGTGTGCCCAAGTGCATAGGAACACCTAGGCGCACACACAGGGGCGCCCAAGTCCTCTGTCGGATCCAAGTTGAGAACCTTAGTTCCATTTCGAATCCCGGACTTAAGACTATTAAAATTAATTGACCCAAAACATAAGACAACATTGGAACAGAAGCTTACATTGATTAGAACCCCATGAAACTCCAAAATCAAGCCAACACCATCGCAATCAATTGAATCACAAAGAGCAGCCACTTGGGCGCCACCACAGGTGCGCCCAAGTCCTCCTGTCCCCCATTTCGCTGGTCTCGACACCTTTTAATCATCTAAAGTGAAACCCAAAACTCCAGAATCTTTAGCACATTAAAAACAGAACCTTAAAACACTTTTAACTCATCCCTAAATAATTTTTAATCAGACCACATCTTAAAACAAACCAAATCAAATTGATAAGCTGTTTAGGCATAGGAACTATCAAACTTAGACAATTTACACCCTAGCATTGGATCAGATTTCTCCATTAGATAGATTAGAGCATTACGCTTCATCCCATCACTTTTCCTGTTCCGTTAGGGGACCGGGAGAGCCGATGTGGGCAGTCTAGGACCTTAGGTTAGGGTTAATCCGATGGTCAGTAATAAAGCATTAATCCCGTAAATCCAAGTAAAATCCCTTAATTAGGCCCTTCTAGCCACCAATATCAAAAATCCATAAAAACTATAAAACCAACAAAATAAACCCAAAAAGATTTCTCCTTTATTTCTTCCTCCACCTCAGGTGCTAGATATTTAATTGAACTTAATGATAAAAGGGAATTAAGAACTGATTTCTAAAATTGAATAGATGAGAATGACGAGATGAGATGAGTGATTTCGCACACACTTTTAAAACAATCACGGCCCATCGGCCTCTTTAAAACAATCACGGCCCATTGGCCTTCCTAAAACAAATACCGGCCCATCGGCCACCTCTAATTAATTTCGGCCCATCGGCCTTTCACTTTTATCACTCGTGTATCGCACACAAAAAACATAGAAATCACATGTCAAAGTCTCATTTGCATCATTGTTTTGGTTTGCAAAGTCAGCCTTTAAACCTTATTTTGCCAAGGGATTTGAAAGGGGTACCCGGGAACGGGGCCGTTCCTCTTCTTAAATATTTGGCACCTCCCCCCTTTTATTTTCTTTATTTTAATTATTTTATTTTACTTGGATATACTATGATTCTGCTATGTGAAGATTGACCTTTATTTGGACTTTAACTTGTAACTCTGAATTGACCTATATTAAAGAGACCCCAAAGAGACCCAAATTAATGTAACAAGACAACCGCCGTGTGTTGCCGGCAGCACATTAGACGATAGGAAGAACCCACCTATTTATCTTCTCCCATTGTTCTTCGGCTTTCGTCGAAGGACGGTGTTACGGCCGTTACCTTAGCTGGCGACCGTGATCCGTCGATTTTGAGGGTAGTCGGAATCCTCATTTTCAATGTAAAATTTAAATATCATATATATAGATGAATGGAGATTTTCCCAAACCCACATTGGGGGCGCGGGGGGGTCGAAATTCACATCCGACAGCCTGGCGATCGTGATGGGACCTCTTTTGTTTTCCTGTCACTTATTTGGGTCTTTTTGTAGTTTTATGATAGGACACGAACATCCAATCAATGATCAGATGTTCGTGTCCCATTTAGTTTAGGGTCATTATGAGTATGGTCCGAAGATTAAACCTGAGGTCTGAATATACCGCCTACTGAACCTTTCGCTAATTATAACATAAGAAACAAACATCATTAAATCTTTCCTCTTTCATCACTAAAATAAAAATTCAAAAAAAAAAAAAAAAAAAACTTTCTCTTCTCTTCCCTCCCTTCTAATTCAAACTATAAAATTCTTCCGGTGCTACATGATATTCTATGATAATTGCTCTCGAAATCAAATATAAGATGGCCTATCAAAATCCACATCGAACAATTGCATCCCAAACATCATACATGCTCGACTCAAATTACCAATCTTACATGAACCACGCGACTCAAGATTTTCAAAACTTAAATAACTCATACACGAATATAAACCAACACTACCACAATGAAACACAAAATTATCGATACCTTTCCAGCCAAATTATAACAACTCAAACTTCTTTCTTTAGATCTACAAGACACTTTTATGCAAACAAAAACTTAAACAATCACACCTCTTACGAACACACGAGGCCAAACCATGGCCCAATCCATTATCCCCAATCATATCAAACCACTTCCCAACCAACTCAACAATATTACACTGAACCAAATCAAAACACAATGCACACAAATTCAAATAATCGAAACATTAATCATAACATAAATCAAAATTTAAACCTTAATAATCAACGGATCTACATCCAAAATACACAGTATATAACGACAAACCAAATCCTAATCCATCCTAATCAAGACTACCAAGCCATCCAAACCATCCAATCCAATCAAACTCCTCCGCCTAATCAAACCAACCAATCCATCCCAACCATCTCACCCAATCAAACTCACTCACAAATCCAAACCATCCGATCCAATCAAACCTACCAATCCATCCCAACCATCCCATCCAATCAAAATCCTTCACCGATCCAAACCGTCCAACATAATCAAATCAATCAACCTATCCAACCTTCCATAATCGTGCATCCTTATCCAACCTATCAACCATCCCAATCCACGCCATCCAATGAAAGCCATCATCCCACCCAACCCTCACCATTCAACCAAACAACACCACCTGCCATGATCAATGACCAATTCCAGCCACGCCCATCCATACCATCCAACTCAATCTATCCACCAACCCAATGTCCAACGATCATATTGTTAGACCCTAGGTTGTAACCTAGATTTGTAATTTGATGACAAACATAGGATCATGTTCATCTCATTTCATATTATTCATTTCTCATAGTTTTATCTTGAAAATCACAGGATTTTAAATCAACTTGCTCAAACTCTATTTCAAATCTTTTGGTTGATTTTAGTCTCATTTTGAAAAGCATTTTCTTGATAAAGCCTTGTCTCAAAAACACCTTTACATTCTGTGTTTCAAAGTATTTCAAAAGTTAGATTTTTCTTGAAACCTCAGAACTTCAGAAAGCAGTCTGACCATACTATCGGTCAGGTGTCGGCTAACCGACCTTGGACCGAAGCCTAACCGAACTCACTCTGTTAGCTTTTCTTAAGGGTGTTTCTGATGTCGGTTAGTGTGTCGGTTAGGTGTCGGCTAACCGACCATAGAAAATGAACTAACTGAACACCATGCCGGTCCGAATTCCAAAGAGCTGTTTTTTCAAAGATTTTTCACATCGGTCAGCTTGTCGGTTAGGTATCGGTTAACCGACAATAGAAAGAAGCTAACCGAAAGCATGATGTCCAGAAAAACAGGAAGTTAGAATTTTACAATCATTTTTCTGTCGGTCAGCATGTCGGTTAGGGCTCGGTTAACCGACCATAGAAAAAGACCTAACCGAAGCTCTCTCGGTTAGAATTCCAGAGAGGAGTTTTCTGACCATGTTTTCATTGTCGGTTAGGGTGTCGGTCAAGATTCTGTTAACCGAACTTTTCGGCTAACCGAACCATGCTCTATGGTCAGCAAATTTTCGAAAATATGACCGTTGGCCCGTGACCGTTGGGGGTGTCGGTTAACCGACCCCTGGATGTCGGCTAACCGACATCTAGCCGTTGGCCCAAAATTTCTATAAAAACAAAGTCTTTCCATGGCCAAAGATGATGATTCTTGATGATCTAAGAAGCCCTCTTTGACACACATTAAGACCAAAGAAAGGGAATCAAGCCAAGGAAAGCTAAGGGCCATTAAGGAAAGCTAAAGCTTGGATTAATGAAGTTAAACCACCAAGTAAGTTTTGCCTTTTTATAATCATTGTTTTATGCTTTTTTAATCTTTGGTAAATGATTTTAGCATATAAACTATGATGTGTTGAATCCTCTACTTCTTTAATCTTTGATTTAAGTCATTGGATTCTTCATCTTGATTTCTAAACGAGTTTGTTTTAATACTTTATAAAACATGTTTTGTCAAAACCTTTGATTTGTTTTATAAACATGTTTCATTAACTTGTTTGAATCATCTTTGTTGTTTTCATTCATTTGAACTTTAGTTAAATTAGTTTGTTTTTAAAAACAACATTGAATATGCATCACATGTTTAGACATAATTAATTTCATACAACTTGTGAGCTTTTGATTTCATATCTTCAACAAGTTTGTCTTTGGTACATGTGATTTGTATATTACTTCAATCAAATCTTTTTATGTGTATTAAACTTTTAATATTGATTGAAGTTACCACACACTCACTTCATAAGCATACATCGTTGCATTCATAGTGTTTGTGTGAATTTGATTTTCACTTTCATATTTGCCTATTCTAGAGGCATTTCAATTGAGCCTAATTGTATTCTCTTGAAGTGTTTTGAAGACACTAATCTAGAGAAGAAAACTCTTGTTTGTAAAGGTTATTGCATAACCTAGAAAAGCATTGTGTAAAGGTTGTTGTTTAGCCTTGAAAAACAACATTGTAAGGTTATTGCTTATCATTGGAAAGCATAGTGTAGAGGTTACTGCTTAGCCTATTGAAAAGCAAAAATAGTGGAAATCCGGTGGGGTGTAGATTCACAAGCCAGTAGTGGATGTAGGCACGTTAGCCGAACCACTATAAATCTTGTGTTGTGGTGATTGCTTCTTGTGGTGATTGTTGTTTAGCTTCTACATTTAGTTTATTAATCATCAAAAGTGGTTAATTGTTTTAAAGAAGTTTAAAATTGGCATAATTAGTCTCTATCTTGTAGATCACCCTATTCACCCCCCCCCCCCCCCCCCCTCTAGGGTTAGGATCCCGGACTTTCACATATATCAACAATCCACTCACGCTCCGGCTGACCAGCTTAGTCAAACATCCAATCAAAACCAAGATAGAAAATTACCCACAAACACTAAAACCCAAAATCCATTTTTACCACGTAAAACAAAAATATCTCGAAAACAGATCCAGGAAGAGTTTGCTAGAATGGTCGACATAAGTGAGCTAGACTTGCCCGACCTCGACTGGTTTAAGAGCATCAATTCGAAAAATGATCCATATGCAAACACAGGGAAGCCCTTAGAAGAACAATTGCTAGGTGGTGAATACCTAGAATGGGAACTTGATTAATCTCAGAAACTCTAAGAAGACTTATGACCAAAGAGATCAAGATCCCAACATTATGGAAAGGCTATGAGGTAGAAGAGGGGATAAGAATTCTTAGAACATATTTTGCTCCCTTCCATCAACTCAAAAATGAACAAATCATAGACGTGCCATATCCCACAATTAATTGTCCACCAGATCATGTTCTCAAGAATTGGACCTATGATCCTCCACATGTTACAACTTTAGCCCGGAGTAGACAAAAGAGCTATGCAGACTCTCACCGCAGGGATCTACAGTTTAAAGAAGGAAACAAGGTTTTCTTAAAGGTGTCACCTACTAAAGGAACATTGAGGTTTGGGCAGAAAGGCAAGTTGTCACGGAGGTACATCGGACCGTACGATATCATAAGCAAGATTGGTGATGTAGCTTATAGATTAGCCTTACCACCCGAGTTATCCAGTGTACACAACGTCTTCCATGTGTCGATGTTGAAGAAGTACATTCCCGATCCATCGCATGTCCTCCGGCATGAACCATTGGAAATCAGAGAAGATGCTACCTATGTAGAGAAGCCCATTCAGATCATTGATACCAAAGAGCAGGGGTTGAGGACACGGACCATTCAGTGGGTTAAGGTACTTTGGGAGAATCATGGGCCGGAAGAGGCAACGTGGGAATTGCGAGATCAATTACAGAAGAAGTATCCACATCTCCTACCCAAGGTGAGTTTTATATTTCATTTGGAGGACCAAATGCCCTAAGGGGTGGAGGATGTAAGACCCCGACCCGAGTGACTCGATTAGTGCTAATTAAGTTATGTGTTAGTGCTAAGCTTGATTAGTGGTTTTGACTAAGCTTGGATTAGTATAGTTCTTGATAGCTTTGGAGAATTTTATGTGTCTTGTATTTAGTGTGACCCTTTGGGGGTTTCCTTTTGATAGTCTTTCTCGCTTTTGGAGGTTACTTGATATTCCCTTAATTCTTGTCTTGATCCCGTTTTACAAATTTTGTCGATCCTTACAACTTTCATGTTGAGCCCGTAACCGTCCGGAACCCCGACACCCGATCTTCTTGCTTTGAGGGCAAAACAGTCCTTGTACAGGAAATCTGTACCCAAAACTTGATATTCCCGAAACCCGCGAAACGTATACTTTTTGGAAACTAGATATTTCGGTGATCATTTCTTCCTTCTTCGTCGATTTTATTCGAGGTCCCGAAATTAGTGATTTCAGCCCTTAGATATTCCCACTGGTGGAGCCCACACCCAACTTGTATAAAAAGAAACCCTTCTCCCTCATTCCCCTTTTTCCAGCACAAACACAAAAGCTAGGGCTTTTTCTTCTTCTTCTTTTTCTCCTTGCTTCTTCACCACCAAATCTCCACCAAGCTTGCACCTAGAGCTCTAATGGAGATCACCACACTCCTCCCCTCCTTGCAAGCTTCTCTTTAATACCATTTGTGGAAGGATTTACTATACTCAAGACCCTCATTGAACTAGTTTGGTGATTTTGGAAAGCTTCCTAGTAAGTCCTCCTTCAAATCTCTTTGTCTTGTGTTTTTCCTATCCTTTGAGAAGCTCCATTTCCTTTATTGTGAGCTCTCCCTTCTTGTTTCTTGGTTTGACCCATTTTATGGTTTGGATTTTGGGGGTTTTGTGTAGATATCATTCTTGGCTTGGAAGAAGAGATTAATAGCTTGATTTCTTGCATAGAGAACCTTGAGGCAAGTGGATTGAATGGATAATTTAGCTTTCAATGATTTTATGATAAATGTGTTTGAATTACTACCTCATTAATGCCTTGTTTTATTGCATTCAATGATGTTAAATGCTTTGAATGGGGTTGGTAAGCCTCTTTACTGTCTTGAAACATGATTTCTAGCTTTTGGTTTCATCTATTGTCTTTAAATCATGGATTGTAGTTTTGAGTTCATCTTTTGTATAATGCCTAAGTGAATCCTTGTGATGATGGGTGTCTTCTTTCTCTTGATGATTGTATGAATGTAAAGATGGAGAAATTGGTTGATGGTTGAGTAGTGATTGAAGGGAGTTGAGAGTCTCCTATTATGTTGCAGAAAAGAGGTTGAAAAGGGGTTTTGAGAGAAGGGAAGAATGGAAGAGCAGAACCGTCCCGAACTCAGTTCTGGATAGTTCGCTCGAGTGAACTTGACACTTCGCTCGAGCGAACTGCCCAGGAAAGGGTTCGTGCCATTCCAGAGAGCTGTTCGCTCGTGCAAACCCAGTGTCCACTCGAGCGAACTCTTCCAGCAGCCATCCAGTGAGTGGTTGGGTCGAGCGCACAAATTGTTCGCTCGTGCCATCCTGAACTGGGCAGGTCCGCTTGAGCGAACATATGTCCGCTCAAGCGAACCCTCCCAGAAACCATTCCAGAGGCTCATCCACTCGAGCGAACTGTAATGTCCGCTGAGCGATGGTTGTTGTTGCACAAGGGATGTGTTTGGAGCTGAAGTGGAACATTTTCATGGATTATAAAAGGTTCTTCGGGAGCCTTGTTGTGTCAAGAGAATTATAGGGTGATGTATGGAGCCCGGATGAGAACGAAACCATTATCACAAGCATTCATGGAAGTTTTGGAAACCTTCAAGTGTATAAGGAGCCGAAATGCCCTCAAACCCAAGGAGTACCAAGTTTTATTAAATAGACATTCGGGATCCCTATGCACTTGAATCAACTTCGAACCTTGATACTCATCCCGATATTTTGAAAGCTTATTTCACTCTTTTATTTCCGAAATTTACAAGTTAGGATTTATGAACCCCGAAAGCACGGAATTGTATTTGTAACCTTGTGCTATCCCCGATGCGCATGACCCGATACTGAAATGATGATTATGCCTCGAGCACCCCGCCTTGCCCGCTTATAGCCTTACACTGGATTTGTTTTATACTCGTCTCGATTTATGTGATTTGTCCTATGAGTCGGTACCACTAAGCTTGGATGACCTGGTCGGTTTGATCTACCGACTTAGAGATCCCTTCCTGTCCCGTCAGCTGCAGCTTGGATCCCGATACCCGGTTTATTAATCGTGGTCCCGTCCCGATACCCGGCTCGCTCCCGTGGTTCCCTATATCCGGTTCGCTACCGTGATTCCCGATACCCGGTTTGCTACCGCGGTCCCGTCCCGTATTATTGTATATGTATATGTAACTTGGTTGCACCTCCTCACTTCGGTGACTGAGGTCAACACCCATTACTCACGTCACTTCGGTGATAGAGGATTTAGCTTTTTGTGGATGCCATCTTGATTGTGTCCCGATTTCCTTGGTTACCCTACACGTTTTATTACTGCATATGTGTTTCAATGAAATGATTCATTTACTTTTGAAAGTCATTGTTTAAACAGGTTTACATGTTTTCCAAGGTAAAGGTTTTATTATTAAATGTTTATATCTTTTCATCTACCTGCCAGACCGTCGTGTCTGACCCTTTGCTTTGGTACTCAGGTCCCGTTGTCGGTTATCCCGAGGAGGAGCCAGAGGAGGCGGTCGGAGAACCGCAACCGCTAGTTGAGTGGCGTGCCGACGATGTTATGTAAACATCGGGCTACCGAGACGCGAAACATTTTGGAGGTTGTTTGGATAGTTTCTGGTGGTTATTGTTTTGTCTATATTGGCCTTTGTTGGCCTTTATTCTTTTTGGGAATTGTAATTAAATGTTATATGTTCCAACCTTGACAGCATTTTGGGTTACGCTTTAGAGCATTGCTCATTCTGATACTTGTTATTCAATGCAAACAGTCTTGTTACTATGGAAATGATTTATATGCTTGATTTGCCATACGCTTCCGCAATTATACTAAATGGTTATGTGTGTTGGAAAATCCTCACCGTGGACACCTGTGGGAAATCACGTGCACGGGGAATGTGTGTTCTTTTATTAACCCGTGTACGCTTGATCATAAACATATTTTTAATTATTGTCATCACTCCATATGATCACATCTTTGGCTTCATCGCAATTAGTCCCGATCCCGGACTTGGTCCCCGAACCCGGTCCGGGGTCGCGACAGACTGGTATCAGAGCGAGACGTGTTTCAGGCAATTAAAAGAAACTAGAAATCCTAAGGACGTGGCGAGGATTCGTTAGATCTTCCGTTAGTTAGAATCGCGTGAGCAATGTGTGACCCTATTCTTGATTGTTATGTACTAACAACTTGTTTTACAGCATCATGCCACCACGTAAGCGCCCGGTAAATGGCAACCCCACAGTGAGTAACAGTGATTATACAGGACCAGTTGAGAATACAGGGCCAGTTGGGGAAGATGGAGTGGGAAGTGCTATGCCAAATCAGTTCCAACAGATGATGCAAGCCATGCTCGATCAATAGCGTCAAGCTAATGAGAATCAGACTAGACTTCAAGAACAAATGCTAAAGAAGGATGAGGATCATGCCAGAGAGTTGGCAGAGATGCAGAGACAGTTGTTGGAGGTGTTACAGAGAAGGCCAGAGCCAGTCCAGCCTCAACCTGCAATTGTCATCAATCAGAGAGAGCATATCCCCAATGCTTTATTTGAGAGATTTAGAAAGAGGGCACCCAAAGATTTTGTGGGCTCAGAAGATCCCTTGACTGCAGATGATTGGCTGGATCATACAGAGAACATCTTCGAAGTCTTTAAATGCACAGGGGGTGAGAGAGTAAAGCTGGCAACATCCCTATTCACCGGGTTGGCAGATATCTGGTGGAAAACTGTAAGGGAAGAATATAGGACAATGGCCGACGCAGTTGCATGGCAGAATTTCAAGATACAGTTTCGTGACAAGTATGTACCCACGCACATCAGGAGGCAGAAGGCAGTAGAGTTTCAACAGCTTGTCCAAGGCAATACGACCATTCAAGAATACCTCACTAAGTTTGAGAGGTTGTCAAGATATGCACCCGAATTAGTGGACACGGTGGAGAAGAAGACAACCAAGTTCCTTGAAGGACTTCATCCCATCATCGAGAAATATGCTACGGGAGTCATACCACCGGTCACTTTTGAAGAGGCGATCAAAAGGGCCTACAGGTTCGAAAATTTCCACCACAAGGTCCTTAGATCTCAAGGCAAAGGACAAGGGCAGCCCCAGCAGCAGCAGCATCATCAGCAAAGGAACCAGCAGAACAAGAGGCAGAGGCAAGACCAGAATGTACAACTCGTTTGTATCCACTGTGGCAAAAACCATGAGAGTGTTCAATGTCGTACCATCATCGGAGCGTGCTTTAGATGTGGTTCCATGGATCACCAGATGAGAAATTGCCCAAGACCGAATAGGCAGAATCAGCAGCCTCACGGAGCACCGCGTCCAGTACCGCCACAGAATGCACTCGTAGTGCAGAATCAGGCAAGGCCACTTCAGTAACAGGCACCACCGCAGCAGTATAGGCCCCAGCAGCAGCAACAACAACAGGCCCGTCAGCAAGGGCAGCAGCAGAATCAGCGTCCACCGCAACAGAACAGAAATGCCCCTCCAGGCAGGCCACAGCAGGCACCTATCAGGCCACAGCAGCGTGGACAAGTTTATGCAGTCAACAGAGCTGATGCAGAGGCGGCAGGCAATGTTGTGGAAGGTACACTTCTTGTTAGTGGAATAGAAGCTAAGATATTATTTGATCCTGGCTCCACGCATTCTTTTATATCCCATGCATTTTCTAGACTGATTGATGTGCATGGTAGAGATCTTGAGTACATTTTGACTTTGGCAACCCCGGTAGGAAAACAAGTTGTGTGCACTAGCTATTACCCTAGTTGTACAGTCCGGATAGGAGAAGTTGTGTTGCTCGCAGGTCTTATTCTGTTGGAGATGAAGGATTTTGATGTCATCCTACGAATGGATTGGCTGGCACGGTACCATCCCACAATGGATTGTATCCATAAAACCCTCACATTCAAGTTGGATGAGACACCAGCAGGGGTGTTATTCCAGGGAGAGAGGAGGAATCCTCGTGCAAGGTTTGTCTTAGCGTTGAAGGCTGATAGACTTTTGAGAAGTGGATGTGAAGCCTATTTGGCGTTTATCAAGGAAGATAAACGGTCCCAAGGGGTGGAGGAGATCCCTATTGTTTGGGAGTTTCTGGATGTATTTCCGGAGGTGATTACGGGATTACCACCCATGAGAGAGATTGATTTCACCATTGAGTTGTTACCGGGGACCGCTCCGATATCTATTGCACCATATAGAATGGCTCCGGCGGAATTGGGAGAGTTGAAGATACAGTTACAAGAGTTGTTGGACAAAGGTTTTGTGAGGCCAAGCATCTCACCGTGGGGAAGTCCAGTTTTGTTTGTGAAAAAGAAGGATGGTTCGATGAGAATGTGTATTGATTACCGGAGATTGAACCAAGTGACCATCAAGAACAAATATCCACTGCCAAGGATAGACGAATTGTTCGATCAGTTACAAAGTGCCTCGTACTTTTCGAAGATTGATTTGAGATCCGGTTATCATCAGCTGAGAGTTAGAGAATCAGATGTGTTGAAGACAGCTTTCTGGACAAGATATGGCCACTATGAGTTCCTAGTGATGCCATTTGGGTTGACCAATGCACCGGCAGTGTTCATGGCTTTGATGAACAAGATCTTTGCGCAATATCTGGATCAGTTTGTAGTGGTGTTCATAGATGATATTTTGGTGTACTCCAAGACCAGAGAAGAGCATGAAGAGCATCTGAGGATTTCATTGCAGCTTTTGAGAGAGAACCGGTTATTTGCGAAGCTCAACAAGCGTGAATTTTGGCTAGAGAAAGTGGCATTTTTGGGACACATAATCTCTAAGGAAGGTTTGTCAGTAGACCCGTCCAAGATTGAGGCAGTAGTGGAGTGGGAAAGACCGAAGAATGTGTCAGAAATCAGAAGTTTTCTTGGTTTGGCAGGATATTACCGGAGGTTCGTACAAGGGTTTTCGTCGATTGCAGCACCGTTGACAAAGTCGACCGGGAAGAATGCACCCTATGTGTGGACAGACCAGTGTGAAACTAGTTTCTAAGAGCTGAAGAAGAGATTAACCACCGCACCAGTCCTTACCTTGCCATCCGGAAGCGGCGGATTTACCATCTTTACCGATGCTTCAAACATTGGACTTGGTTGTGTGTTGATGCAAGAAGGAAGGGTTGTAGCATATGGGTCTCGGCAGTTGAAAGATCACGAGAAGAACTATGCGACCCATGATCTTGAGTTGGCAGTGGTCGTCTTTGCATTGAAGATGTGGAAACATTACCTCTATGGAGAGAAGTTTGAGGTCCATTCGGATCACCGCAGCCTACAGTACCTATTTTCTCAGAAGGAGTTGAACATGAGGCAGAGGAGATGGATGGAGTATATCAAAGACTATGATTTTCCGATCAAATATCACCCGGGGAAAGCGAATGTAGTTGCCGATGCCTTGAGTAGAAAATCAGTGGGCATGGCGAATCTAAGTGGCACTTGTATTTTCGATCAATTTGAGGAATTGAGAATAGACCTCCAGCCACTAAGGAAGGGTGTCATTATGGCTAACATGTCAGTGTCAGAGCCTTCATTCATCCAAAAGATTAAGGACAGTCAGTTGCAGGATCCAGAGTTGGCCAAGATTGCAGAACATATAGCAGAACGCCCTGATTTTCATATTGTTGAGGGAGTTCTCTATTATCGGGATCGCCTGTGTGTGCCTAACATCGAAGATTTGAGGAATGACATCATGGCAGAAGCTCACAGTGCGAAGTAAACCATGCACCCGGGCAGCACAAAGATGTATCAGAATTTGAAGGGCAAATTTTGGTGGAACAACATGAAGAGGGAGATTGCAGCGTTTGTATCTCGTTGCATGACGTGTCAGTTGATAAAGGCAGAACATCAGAAGCCTCCAGGTTTGTTGCAGCCATTAGAGATCCCGGAGTGGAAGTGGGAGCACATTACCATGGACTTTATTTCGGCAGTACCGAGGACTAGCAGAGGCAATGATGCGATATGGGTGATTGTGGACAGACTCACCAAGTCAGCTCACTTTATCCCCCTGAAGACAGGGAAGAAGATGCACATGTTACCCCTGGCAGGGTTGTTCGTTAATAAGATCGTCAGTAGGCATGGACAGCCAGTTTCCATCACTTCAAACAGAGACAGCAGGTTCGTCTCAAGATTTTGGAAGACCCTACATGAGTCTATGGGTACGAAGTTACAGTGTAGTACAGCTTATCACCCTCAGACAGATGGTCAGTCAGAGAGGACGTTCAGACCCTCGAAGACATGTTACGTGCTTGTGTGATAGACTTTAAGACTCAATGGGATGAGACTCTACCGTTATGTGAGTTTGCCTACAACAACAGCTACCACTCTAGCATTGGAATGGCGCCTTTTGAGGCTTTGTATCGCAGAAGGTGTAGGACACCTGTTTGTTGGGAAGGAGTTGGCACCCGCAGTTTCCATGGACCGTCCATAGTGAGTGAGACTACTGACAAAGTGAGACAGATCCAAGAATGTTTGAAAGTAGCCCGGAGTAGACAAAAGAGCTATGCAGACTCTCACCGCAGGGATCTACAGTTTAAAGAAGGAGACAAGGTTTTCTTAAAGGTGTCACCTACTAAAGGAACACTGGGGTTTGGGCAGAAAGGCAAGTTGTCACGGAGGTACATCAGACCGTACGATATCATATGCAAGATTGGTGATGTAGCTTATAGATTGGCCTTACCACCCGAGTTATCCGGTGTACAATACGTCTTCCATGTGTCGATGTTGAAGAAGTACGTTCCCGATCCATTGCATGTCCTCTGGCATGAACCATTGGAAATCAGAGAAGATGCTACCTATGTAGAGAAGCCCATTCAGATCATTGATACCAAAGAGCAGGAGTTGAGGACACGGAGCATTCAGTGGGTTAAGGTACTTTGGGAGAACCATGGGCCGGAAGAGACAACGTGGGAATTGCGAGATCAAGTACAGAAGAAGTATCCACATCTCCTACCCAATGTGAGTTTTATATTTCATTTGGAGGACCAAATGCCCTAAGGGGTGGAGGACGTAAGACCCCGACCCGAGTGACTCGATTAGTGCTAATTAAGTTATGTGTTAGTGCTAAGCTTGATTAGAGGTTTTGACTAAGCTTGGATTAGTATAGTTCTTGATAGCTTTGGAGAATTTTATGTGTCTTGTATTTAGTGGGACCCTTTGGGGTTTCCTTTTGATAGTCTTGCTTGCTTTTGGAGGTTACTTGATATTCCCCTAATTCTTGTCTTGATCCCGTTTTACTTATTTTGTCGATCCTTACAACTTTCATGTTGAGCCCGTAACCGTCCGGAACCCCAAAACCAGATCTTCTTGCATTGAGGGCAAAACAGTCCTTGTACACGAAATCTGTACCCAAAACTTGATATTCTCGAAACCCGCGAAACATATACTTTTTGGAAACTAGATATTTCGGTGATCATTTCTTCCTTCTTCGTCGATTTTATTCGAGGTTCCGAAATTAGTGATTTCAGCCCTTAGAGATTCCCACTGGTGGAGCCCACACCCAACTTGTATAAAAAGAAACCCTTCTCCCTCATTCCCCTTTTTCCAGCACAAACACAAAAGCTAGGGCTTTTTCTTCTTCTTCTTCTTCTCCTTGCTTCTTCACCACCAAATCTCCACCAAGCTTGCACCTAGAGCACTAATGGAGATCACCACACTCCTCCCTTCCTTGCAAGCTTCTCTTTAATACCATTTGTGGAAGGATTTACTATACTCAAGACCCTCATTAAACTAGTTTGGTGATTTTGGAAAGCTTCCTAGTAAGTCCTCCTTCCAATCTCTTTGTTTTGTGTTTTTCCTATCCTTTGAGAAGCTCCATTTCCTTTATTGTGAGCTCTCCCTTCTTGTTTCTTGGTTTGACCCATTTTAGGGTTTGGATTTTGGGGGTTTTGTGTAGATATCATTCTTGGCTTGGAAGAAGAGATTAATAGCTTGATTTCTTGCATAGAGAACCTTGAGGCAAGTGGATTGAATGGATAGTTTAGCTTTCAATGATTTTATGATAAATGTGTTTGAATTACTACCTCATTAATGCCTTGTTTTATTGCATTCAATGATGTTAAATGCTTTGAATGGGGTTGGTAAGCCTCTTTACTGTCTTGAAACATGATTTCTAGCTTTTGGTTTCATCTATTGTCTTTAAATCATGGATTGTAGTTTTGAGTTCATCTTTTGTACAATGCCTAAGTGAATCCTTGTGATGATGGGTGTCTTCCTTCTCTTGATGATTGTATGAATGTAAAGATGGAGAAATTGGTTGATGGTTGAGTAGTGATTGAAGGGAGTTGAGAGTCTCCTATTATGTTGTACAAAAGAGGTTGAAAAGGGGTTTTGAGAGAAGGGAAGAATGGAAGAGCAGAACCGCCCCGAACTCAGTTATGGACAGTTCGCTCGAGCGAACTTGACACTTCGCTCGAGCGAACTGCCCAGGAAAGGGTTCGTGCCATTCCAGAGAGCTGTTCGCTCATGCGAACCCAGTCTCCGCTCGAGCGAACTCTTCCAACAGCCATCCAGTGAGTGGTTGGGTCGAGCGTACAAAATGTTCGCTCGTGCCATCCTGAACTGGGCAGGTCCACTTGAGCGAACATATGTCCGCTCGAGCGAACCCTCCCAGAAACCATTCCAGAGGCTCATCCGCTCGAGCGAACTGTAATGTCCGCTCGAGCGATGGTTGCTGTTGCACAAGAGATGTGTTTGGAGCTGAAGTGGAACATTTTCATGGATTATTAAAGGTTCTTTGGGAGCCTTGTTGTATCAAGAGAATTATAGGGTGATGTATGGAGCCCGGATGAGAACGAAACCATTATCACAAGCATTCATGGAAGTTTTGGAAACCTTCAAGTGTATAAGGAGCCGGAATGCCCTCAAACCCAAGGAGTACCAAGTTTTATTAAATAGACATTCGGGATCCCTATGCACTTGAATCAACTTCAAACCTTGATACTCATCCCGATATTTCGAAAGCTTATTTCACTCTTTTATTTCCGAAATTTACAAGTTAGGATTTATGAACCCCGAAAGCACGGAATTGTATTTGTAGCCTTGTGCTATCCCCGATGCGCATGACCCGATACTGAAATGATGATTGTGCCTCGAGCACCCCGCCTTGCCCGCTTATAGCCTTGCACTGGATTTGTTTTATACTCGTCTTGATTTATGTGATTTGTCCTATGAGTGGCACCACTAAGCTTGGATGACGTGGTCAGTCTGATCTACCGACTTGGAGATCCCGATACCCGGTTTATTAACCGTGGTCCCGTCCCGATACCCAGCTCGCTCCCGTGGTTCCCGATATCCGGTTCGCTACCGTGATTCCCGATACCCGGTTTGCTACCGCGGTCCCGTCCCGTATTATTGTATATGTATATGTAACTTGGTTGCACCTCCTCACTTCGGTGACTGAGGTCAACACCCATTACTCACGTCACTTCGGTGATAGAGGATTTAGCTTTTTGCGGATGCCATCTTGATTGTTTCCCTATTTCCTTGGTTACCCTACACGTTTTATTACTGCATATGTGTTTCAATGAAATGATTCATTTACTTTTGAAAGTCATTGTTTAAACAGGTTTACATGTTTTCCAAGGTAAAGGTTTTATTATTAAATGTTTATATCTTTTCATCTACCTGCCAGACCGTCGTGTCTGACCCTTTGCTTTGGTACTCAGGTCCCGTTGTCGGTTATCCCGAGGAGGAGCCAGAGGAGGCGGTCGGAGAACCGCAACCGCTAGTTGAGTGGCGTGCCGACGATGTTATGTAAACATCGGGCTACCGAGACGCGAAACATTTTGGGGGTTGTTTGGATAGTTTCTGGTGGTTATTGTTTTGTCTATATTGGCCTTTGTTGGCCTTTATTCTTTTTGGGAATTGTAATTAAATGTTATATGTTCCAACCTTAACAGCAGGGTTACGCTTTAGAGCATTGCTCATTCTGATACTTGTTATTCAATGCAAACAGTCTTGTTACTATGAAATGATTTATATGCTTGATTTGCCATACGCTTCCGCAATTATACTAAATGGTTATGTGTGTTGGAAAATCCTCACCGCGGACACCTGTGGGAAATCACGTGCACGGGGAATGTGTGTTCTTTTATTAACCCGTGTACGCTTGATCATAAACATATTTTTAATTATTGTCATCACTCCATATGATCACATCTTTGGCTTCATCGCAATTAGTCCCAATCCCGGACTTGGTCCCCGAACCCGGTCCGAGGTCGCGACACCCATCTTTAAAGACATGCCTCCTGAGGACTTTTATGATATGCTTAATGAAGATTACGAACAATATGAAACACCTTGGGACGGTAAGACCCAGATCACTACACATCAAAAGAACAAACTAAATCAATCACAAACAACCATACAATCAGATATACCAAAACCGCAAATGCTATCCCAAACACGACCAAACGAAGATCATTTGACACAACGAATAAAAGACAAAATGATTCAATCGAAGACACATAAGACAGTACAACCTAATGACCAACACGAAGAATCTGAATTCATGACGACAATGAAGATACTTGACTTTCAAATGGAACGAGTGGATGAATTAATTAAAGATTTTGATATCATAAGTTCTGAAACACACAAAACAGTTGGATTTGATTCAAATGACTTAGAATCGAGTATGGAAACTCATGAATTAGTCAAACCATCTTCATTTGGAGTCAAGCACCAAACACAAATGAAGAAAATCATTCAAGATCTAAAACCTCAATCTAAGACAAATACCACTAAAAGACATAAACCATGTTACAAACGAAAGAACTTGGATCCCGGGCCATCACGCAAAACCCAAGTCATGATCCGAAGACAAATAAACATGCAACCAAGACTACCCTCGAACGAAATCATCGCATCTTGGACTCATCCCAACACCGGATGAGCCAAGAAAGAATGAAAAAGAATCTGGATTTGAATTTCGCGGTCCCAGTATGTTTAGTGAATTGCAAATAGACATAGAGAAACTCAAATTTGCGATTAGGAAGAAGTCAATCTTGTCGAGTATGCCAATAGAACGAATAAAGCCATCCGAATCTTTTATAGAAACCAAAGCGTTACTTGAGAATCAGCACCAAGAGACTGCTAGGCCTACCATTGAAATCCAAAGAGGAAACTCTCACATAGGTCCTATCATGTCATTAGAAAAGACCCTAGAGAAGGAACCACATTTAAATGATGTCTTGACTAGTGAGCCTCATAGGTCAAACCCTCTTAGAAGAACAAAGGATAACGATATAATTAAACCAATCTTAGAAGACAAGCATAATTTCCACAACGAGATAGAGCCTAGTCTTGTATTAACCCTAATTAAGGCCCATTTAAATGCGAGACTAAGGCTTCAGAGTATTCTAAAAGGGTTACCATGCTCGCCCTTGAGCAATCCAATAATCATGAGCCAAGATTACATAGAATACTTTGAGAAGAGACAACTACCAAGAGTTGATCCAACACTAATCCTTCACCTAGAACGGTACCCTGCCCATAAAGATCAAAATCCAAGCACAGCAACAAAGATCATTCTCAAACTAAAAAGCCAAATAGAGTTTGATCCAATTAGGTTCCATGAAAGAATTGAGACCACTCCCAGAGCACTAGGAAAGACTTTCAGAGACTTGACTGTACAAGAACTTTTGGGTGTTTACCAAAATGTGCTACCTAAGATTTCAATAGTCCCAAAGAACATTGTAGAAATTCCCATGACTAAGGAAAATCTTATCCCACATAGCCATCCAGTAGTGACGCAACCAAAACTTCAAGATTACACCCTTGCTCAAAGACTCTCACGATGTAAGTCTGCTAGGTTACAAAGAAAATTTAGAGCATGCCTTCCAAAACATGGACGGACTACATTTAAGGAATCTAGATGCACTGCAACAAAACCTAGAGCCCGAAGAAAAAGGGAAAATCATACGGTTCACACAAAAGATGAGGGTCAAATGATTAGAAAAACAAAAAAACGAAGATCATCAAGTAAAAATAGGGAATCATCATTCAAAGATCATAAATCTCCTAATTGTTCAAACTCTTTAAGGCCAAGGCCCAAATGACGGAGCTCTAAAACATTTCAACGCTCTCGTTTTCGGCAAGAGCAAACAAAAGGTCCCCAATATAAGAGCCTTATCTTAATACATCAATGAGCGAAGTCATATTTACATTCTCAAAGAAATCAACATAAGGAGACACATATAAAATCTTTTAACATGAGACCAAGGCCCAAATGGCGGAGATCTAAAATATTTCAACGGTCTCGTTTTCGGATGAACCAAAATAAAAACTTATGGACTAAATGCATCATTTTAGGATCAAAACTACAAATAACAAATCACAGGTATCAAAGAAGACACCATAATAAAATACAAGTGAGATATATTGTCATCAGACCAAGGCCCGAATGGCAGAGGTCGAAAATGTTTCAATGCTCTCGTTTCCAAAGAGAGCAAAATGATAAGACCCAGACCAAATATCCACTAATAAAAACGCGTAGGTCGAAAGGTCTTAAACGCGCACGTTTTTGAATAGTCAAAATATTCAAAGTGCGCAACACATCACTAGCACACACAATGGAAAATCATAATCATGCTAGGCAAACCCTAGGCTTCATGCCAATGAAGGGCTGTAAATTCAAGTAGGCCCGAATGAATTAGTTATTACGTAGGATTATGCAAAAAAAAAAAAAAAAAAAAAAAAAAAAAAAAAACAAAAACAAAAACAAAAACAAAAACAAAAACAAAAACATAAAAAATGAAAAAAAAACCCAAAAATAAAAAATCACAAACCAAAAAAAAAAAAAAAAAAAAAAGGGGAAATATAAACAATATAAAAACACAATTGTTTGATCATCATAAAAGACATAGGCAAACTAGAGCGGTGCGAAATTCCTCTACCAGAACAATCGCAACTTGAAGAGATCATGAGTGGGACTAATAAGACAAGTAGTGA
Organism: Umbellularia californica; assembly: GCA_028538565.1. Lineage (NCBI taxonomy): Eukaryota > Viridiplantae > Streptophyta > Magnoliopsida > Laurales > Lauraceae > Umbellularia > Umbellularia californica. Next base: position 30,695,744 of record JAPQWN010000005.1, on the reverse strand, counting down.
AACTTTGTCCATTGCTTCATAACCGAGATTGCCCCAGGGAAACCAATTGTTAATGATGGATGGATGTCTTTAAATTAGTGGGTACTAAAGAGGGTAGCTTGGTTAACCACATTAGGGGATTTAAGAACTACCCAAGGCATTCATATTAATAACAACAACTAAGGCGTATGTCAACATTAAAGCTGCCTCCATAGTCAAATTCATTAAAAAGAATATAATAGCCATGTTTGGCATCCCTAAGGTATTCATAACAAACAATGGACCCTAGTTTATATCCCAAAAAATGAGTGAGTTGTGCACAAAATATGACATTGAACTGCATCATTAAACCCCTTATTACCCCCAAGCAAATGGCCAAGCCGAAGAAGCCAACGAGACTTTACTGAAGATCATCAAGAAAACTGTACAAACTGCCAAAGGTAGCGATTGGCCAGACTGTTTGGTCGAAACGTTGTGGGCGTACCAAACTTCCATAAGAGCTCCTACAGAAGAAACCTCATACTCTTTGACCTATGGAATGGAAGCAGTCCTTCCCCTCGAAGTCCTTCACCCGTCACTGCGCATCCAGCTAAATGAAGATATAACAGAAGACCAGAGGAGAGAAGCATTGCTACTTCAGCTAGACCTACTTGACGAAAAAAGAATGAAGGCAGCAGAACATGCACAAGTATATCGGAAAAGAATCGCCAGAGCCTACGACAAACATGTCAAAGAACAAAAATTCAAAGTTGGAGACTTCGTCTTGAAGCGCATCGCTCCATCCCACCTTCCGCGTCCCAGAGGTAAGTTATGACCCAATTGGGAAAGCCCTTATGTAATTAAAGAAGCATATTCTGGTAATGCATATAGACTAGTAAATGCAGAAGGGGAAGAGCTCCCCGATCCATGGAATGCTATGTACCTGAAAAGGTACACAGTATGACCCTCCCCTACTTCTCACCGAGTATGACCCTCTATGCTCCTTAGCGTAGTTGTAGAAATCCCGTAGGAGGACAGAAGAGATGCACTCTAATCAAACTTGGAACTCGAACACACACCTGCACCCGAAAATACACAAAATGGTGAGTCTACCCCACACAAATTCCACACGGTTCAAGCCACCCAATGTATAGGTTTGTAGGTGATATTGCCCACGTCATGAAAGCTTCTCGATCGTTTGCAAAAAAAAAAGAGAGATAGAGAGAGAGAGTCTAGTTAGAAGTCCTAAAAAGAATAAAGCTTTGTGACTAGTCCGGGTCCATAGCCTTTTTAACTCGAGCCAGTAAGCCCGTAGGGGTATTTAAATACCTAGTGCCCTAAAGCCACATGGTTTGGGAGTCACTGGCCGAATGCTCGTTACATGGGTTAATTAGAAAGCTTAAGGGATCCAGACATTGCACAGTCATATGGTTATAAAAAATTAAAAAAAAAAGTCTAGTTAAGGGTCTTGGAAACAATAAAGGTTTTGTGACTAGCTCGGGTTTGTAGCCTTTTTAGCTCGAGCCAGTAAGCCCGTAGGGGTATGTACATATCTAGTGCCCTAAAGCCACCTGGTTTGGGAGTCATTGGCCGAATACTCGTTACATGGGTTAATTAGAAAGCTTAAGGGACCCGAGCATTGCACAGTCACATGTCGAAAAAAAAAATCTTAGGCTTGCTAGATTGACATGGGCACTCATCAAGTGAACTAAGCAGAAGGTAGTTGAAAACTACAGCACTAAGGTAACACGGTGACTCACCACCCCACACACAAACGTTACTCACAAATGAGCCCTGGATGCGGTCAGGTGCTCTCCGAAATTCGACCGAAAAGACTAAGCAGCTACAAAAGGGGGCCGTAAGGGCTCAACCTCCAAAGGACAGTTAGGGGAGACCGCGTTGCCACTTAGGTAACAATCATGGATTGAGAAGCTAATCTCCGTTCACACTCTCACCTATGGCCAAAATAGACGCTAGTCTTATGCTGGGGCATTTTTTGTTTATATATACACATGAATAAATGTTTATCTCACACGGCTTCCCAACTTGGGTCCTCATCGCATACACAATTGCCACGAGCACTCACTAGGTTGCACACATGCTCACCTCATGCACGCTTTTACTACTAATGACTTTTAGTTGGATGCAGAAAAAAAAAATATATCCCCTAAGGTATGAATTCAACCTTGTTATCCTCAAAGCTTGAGTGCCAAAATGGCCCCCTGATATTTTTACCGAGAAAGAAAATGCCACCTTAGCCAAACTATGCAGGGGGCCTAAAAATATTAAACTGACAAGTTTGTTTTGAGACCTTGCAGGGAAACCAACCCCGATTACATTCATAGCATCCCACAAGGTGGGGCATTTATTTATTATTTACGGGTACTATTTTGTGCACAATTCCTCATGACTTGAAAAGATCAAAGTTACAAAAACCAAACTGGGAAAATATGAGTTATGTTTGTTGTGTTATCCAATGATGAATTTGATTATAGATGTATGCTATGCACACCCTTTATGACATCACATATGATTGTAATATTAAAAGTGCAATTATCTTGAACCTCTGCCTTTATACTTATAGCTAACAATGTGAATGCCTTAAAACATAGAATTGTTTAGGTCACAAATGTCACGCACTCAGGCACTCCCTGTTGTTTGAGAACCTAATTCTACGTTTCTTACTAAGTTTAGATTGATGAGAGATTGTGCTTATTCTCTTTTTGTTGTATGAAATCTCGCTTCATTAACTACTAGTGATCCTTCCTACGAGAGCCGTGCTCAGAACACAAATTTCGAGATATTCTAGAAAATTCTCGGCAGCACTTCCCTTTGTTTTTTGGACCCCAGAAAATTTCCGGATACATAAGGATCCGTTACCTGTGAGAAGAACACTTCGTAAATTCCCCCAGCACCCCACAATGACTCCTCGTCAATCAACCACATTCCCATAGCACTTCTAAGACACCAAACACACTATCTCAACTATACATACATGGTATACATACGCACAACATACACATACATATGAGCTCCCACCACGAGCCAAAGATAGAGTGTAACACCATAAATACAGGACCAGGACATATGAATACAATATAAAGCAAGGATACACAAAGGATGCATCCCTAGGAGATCAATCGAAGAACAATAGCCCTATGGAGCAGCTTCATTATGATGAGCCAACGAGGCGAATGAAGGCAGACCAGGGGCACGCTGAGAAGGAGCTCAGGTCGAGTCCGAAAACGTATAACCTCTCTCTTCTGCCCTCCGGCGATACCGATCGAGGCGCCTCCGTAAATCAGCAACCACCTCATCATTACCTCGCGCCATACGATCCATGCGCTCAATATACTGATCATGAATAAGGGCTCTCTCCTCGCCCACGCTGAGAGACGGAGGAACAAAGGCGACAATGGCACCACTCTGTAAAGACGACATTTTAAGAAAACATTATATTCAACAAACCTTACAGCAGTGAACGCAGAACTTAAAAGAGGAGGAAAGATCTTCACCTGCGTAGAGGCCTCGTAGCTCCTAAGCTTGGCACGCAGCTCGCCAACCTGCATGTCACCAGATTACAAATCACATCAACAACAGATACGAGGAACCAAGATCGAAATGTCACCTGGGAAAACCTCACACCTGTGCCGATGAAGCATCTCTCTGAGCAAGCGCCTTGTCACGCTCACTACGAGCCTCCGCCTAAAAGATCACGAAAAGCAAGCAATTAGGGATCGGTCATTATACAAAAGGAGAACGTGATAAAAAGTCTAAAGCCTCACTAACCTGTAACTGGTCCATCTCAGCTCGCAGTGTCTGGAGCTCGCCCTCCAATCTGATTCTTGTAGTCCCGGATGCTGCCAAGTCCTTGTCCCTCTGCACAACAACCAGATGCCATAAACATCGACTCAAAATAAACAACCAAGTTAGTGACCTTATACCTTAGAGGTGTCCGCTGGCGCATCAATAACAGCATCACGTTGTTTTAGCTCCTCCTGCAAGATCTCATCGTGTAAGATAAAAGAAATTGTTAGGTTCAAAAGGCTACTTCTACAATGGATGGGGAATAGCGATTTCCTTGCCTCTTTAGCTGTCAATGATGCCTGTAACCTCGCTGTCATGGCTTCCTGAAATAAGATAAAATAATAACATGACACGGTAAGTGGATGCCTTAATGCATGACATCAAGAGTCAAGACTCCCCAAATCCCTAGGCTACAACCTCAACAAACATTACCTTGTCTCTCACCATCTCTGTCAACTAAGACACCTCCTCACGAAGGGCTGCCTCAACATCGGAAGCCGCTCTCCTAGAGGTCCCCTGCCACAAAGCATAACAAGTACAATTAGAAAAGAAGGATAAGACAATACGGTTAATAAACCCGGTGAAATTTACCTCGCCTAGATCATGGCCTAACGAGCGCGTCCTGCGACATTCCATCTCCACAGAGGAGGCCATCTGAAATAGAAGAACAACATATTGGATCAGATCGAGAATAGGAGATCATATCTAGACAGGTGAAGATTAATTGATTACCCGAAGTGACAGCAACGTCTCCATCGCCTCAGCACAATTTCGGATAGAATGGGAAGACCCGCCGAAATACGACTCGGGGAGTATGTATCGATGCGTGATATCCCTCCAACGCCATTCATAATCGCCCTTTGCTTCTTCATCTGTACCAAAGGCAAGCGCTTTCCCCCCTCCATCCCAATCATCAATCTCAGGCTGATGCGGGTGAGAATGACCGAATACTGCTTCGCCCCATCCCCTATATAAATGACTCATGTTAGGTTCAGGGGGTAGGACAACCTGATGACCACCGAACCGGCGAGCCACCCGACTCACGACAAGCCTAGAAACGATCTGGGGAGCATGTAGCCATATATCTCTTGCAAATAAATGTACCCCATCTCGCACTGCCACTAGCTCATCTTCAGGGCCGCCTTGGTAAGGACACCAAATGATCTGAAAAAGAGGAGAAAGCACAACCCCAAAGGATATCAACCATTAGCAGCTTGAAGTAAGAGGGTGGCCGATTCTGGCCTAATTCCAAAGCAAGTTAATAACTTAAAAGGAAAAGGAGGAAAGAACGACTCACTTCTCGGTCCATCAACTAGTTCAAGATAAAGCGATAGCCCTGCTCATCAGGCCTTATCCTCAAATCCTTAGTTCTCTTCGCCATCTCTGTAGGGAGGACGTCCGCGAAGCCCCGCACAGTAGCATTCGGATACCACTGCGCCGCCCTAGGAGCAAGACTCAACCGCACTGGCAAACGCTCGGGGCGACACTGCAGGACATGCTCCCACATCCACACTTGTCTCGAAAAAGTTAAAACCATTAGTGAGGCGAAATGCTCAAAGCAAAAGATTAATAAATATGGAAAGCTGACTTACCTGAAGGATCGGCACGAAACCCCGGAGACTCCTGTGGCCCCTCTGCACCCGACATCTATCATCCAGGCTATGGAAGAGAAAAGAGAGGGCTGCCGCACCCCAAGCATAATCACCTACTCGGCTCAAATCGTACACAAACCTGAGCAAGATACCAGACGCTCTACTGCCCATTGCATTTGCAAATAAACATTTCCCGAAGAAATAGAGAAGGAACGCGCGTAGACTCTCATCCTCGCCTTGCCTAGCCGACGATAGCCGAGGATGTCTCAATGCGACATCAGGTCGGGTCCCCTGTTTCCCTGCCAAAGTGACAAAGATATTCAATCAATAATATTCATCAATTTACGGAAAGTAATACTTAAATCATGGCTTGCTACTCACCAGTCACATAGAAGGTCTCGCAAGGAATCCCCACTTTTTTTCGACGATAGTACCCATCAACGGGTACCTCTCTACACTCGTGCTCTGCAAATGAGAAGGGATTATAAATGTTGGCCACCCAAACAACGAGGGGTAAGAATAAACTTGAGAATTTACCTGTGGGGGAGATGACGTCATCACCACCCTCACCGTCTCCGGCCCTCGCTCCCTCACTACCCCTCTCATCCTCGCTACCCCTCTCGTCCATTGGATCATCACTATCATTGGACACAAATAACTCATCCAGGGGTACTATGTACTCCTCATCATCGGAGCCGCTAGCCACATCCTCACCTCCATCCATCCCGGCACACGGACAAATAGCATCGGCCGTGCCTCTCCTCGCCCGCTCGCTGGTAGTCGGGGCAAGTCCGCTGTCCCCGCCCCTGACTAATGAACCTCCAGCAGCTGCCATCTGCGCCTCATGACCTGCTAAAAACTCCGCCTGATCACGAGACCAACCTGGAATGCGTAAGAGACGATAGTGAGTAAGAGAACAAACGAATCGAAATTACAAGGACAAGGCTAGAATGCTCACGATCTAGGGTCCTCGCCCTCGCCAGACCATAGGCTTCCCATAGCCACTCAATATCAATCTGGCTGGAGCCAAGATAAGGCCGGGAACCAAACAAGCGCCGGAGCAAGGGCCGAACGAGCTCGGGATTAGCATCTGTCGCACAGGTCAAGACCGGCAGACCGCTCACCCTCAAACCCCAACATCTCGCTATGTCCTCAAGGGTGATGGTCATCTCGCCAGTCGGGAAATGAAAAGAATGAGTCTCATCCCTCCATCTCTCCGAGAGTGCACTAATAAGAGCCCGATCAGGGCGGACGATTGACATAAAATCCCCGAAACCCATGGCCCGGACGCGATCCTTCAGAGTGTCGGGCAGCACCGTCCACCACTCTTTCACCTTTAGCCATCCCACCCGCATCCGAGCAAGAGGCACATGCTGAAATTAAGAAAAGTATCACAATCATTAACCCAATAGTTGAAGATAAACAATGACTAAACGCAATACGAGAAAAGAAAATACAGCTACCTTGCCCGCCTTGATCTCGTCAGCAAGGTGGGGGTCCTCCGTGGTTCGTGATTTCTTACACCTTTTTCCGGGGCGGGCCGCTGTCGGATCCATCTCCGGCCCCTCAGCAAGTCCAACGCCAGGATCCTTCATGAGTCTATCTAAGGGAACACTCCCCGGGTCTCCCGATGAACCCTCTACCGACTCACCCGTCATCGGGGCCCTCTTACAGGCAAGCCTCGTCTTCATCCTACACATTTGGAAAGAAAAGAAAGCGCATATGAGAAGTGGCAAGTAAGAAACGCACAAGTGACGAGGTAAAATTTGAAAGATCTCACAGTGAATACTATGCAAACCAACCGAGCTGAACCCAAGAGAGACATTAAAATAGAGAAGCATTGATCAAACAATCCCAAGGAAAAAACCAATTCAAGAACAAAAGTAAAACCGATAACCAAGACTAAAAATGATAATAATAAAAAAATATAGGTATATAATATAACAAGTGAAGCAAATCCCCACTCAAGGCAAGACGCCACCTCCATGACCCTTGTCCCATCACGATCAAAACCACCACACTCTATTCATCACCATCAAACCACCCCTTCGCAAGGAAAATCGTCATATACACTTTAGTCCCATCACGAATACATTATGCATTGCATCCCATGTCATCTCCATCAATGAGAATAGAAGTGTTACCTTTGCAAGTTATGAAGCTGAGCACTAACAAAAAAATGCAGAATCTTTTATTGTTTGTTCAATACAGGTTTCCAAAGCAGAAATGAGAGCACCAAAGGTGATTTAAGAGCACTATTGGAGATGAATGGCATGATCTTCATTGAAAGAAAGCACCAATGATCCCTATCAACGGATTTACTGGAAGCTCTTGAGGTAAGTACCCCTAAATACAAATTTTCATGATTTTACCTCTAGTCTGGAAATTGAGTCGCCGTAGGCCTCCCTTAAGCGCTTATGATCGGTACGGTGACCATAATACTGTGTTATCACGAATTGTGGTGTTTGCCGACTCAAGTCTTGACGTTGGAGGATTGAATCCGTGTAACTCGAAACTCTCCATAATAAGCATGAAATGATGATCGAATCTATCCCGGGTTCTCATCTAAAAGCTTGGGTGAAGACCAAGATCCCTAGAGAGTGACAGCTATTCCGGTGAACATCTTCTATTGGTTTAGCTTTTTTCGATGCATACCTGAGTTTCGAAAATAAAATCTCTTTTCAAAAAACAATTATATATGCATCTCATTCTCACATACACTTCACACCATTGCTTGAACTATGTTTATGATTGCCTTCAAGATCCCCATTATTGCTAGTTAATTTTAACTATGCCTTGAGTATTCAACTGTGGATGAAAGTTAAAAGACATTATTTATGACAAAATTGAATTGATCTCTATTACAAGAACAAAAGAAACTCTAATAGTGACTTAGCCAATCAAAAGACCAACTTCTGATTCAGACCATCGAGGCACAGTTCCCACCATCATTTTAAATTAAGCAACCAGGGCACAGTTCCAAACCCGCCACGTGGCAATACCACGGGCACCGAGGCACAGATCTCGGATTTCCAATCAAATTAGTAGGCACGTAACTTCTTGTTTTTTTCTTTTTTCCCCTGAATCAGAATTGATCCTAGAAAAGTGAACCTCACCCTTAGAACGAGTTTGCAATTGCATACATCCGTAGGTGGCCACTCCCGCGAGCTCAAAGGCTCCATGAGTCATGAGTGTTGTGTCTACTTTCTTTAGAGTACAACTCTCCACGTGTTATTCTCCAAAGAGGGGCATACTGTAGACACCTCATTTGGCCCCGATGATAGTCTTAAACACCTGTCGTATATAATGGTGCCCTCATTTCACCCATAATTGAATGGTTAATGGCATAATTCAGATTAGTTAATGACGATGAAGATGCTTGTTGAAAATTTTATGCTTAGTTCAACAACCTTTAGAAATTCATGAGAGAAAAGGCCAAATCGCGTCGAGATTTCGAGTCCGACCCACTACTCATATAAGGCTTAGGCTACAACACTGTCCAAGTCTCTTCCAGACCACATAGAACATGCTCAGGTTGATCCCATAGAGATTACACTTAGTTTACCTAAGTACGATGCGACTAGTAAGATTTAAACAACTACAATCTTTGACCCAGAGATCCCTACTATTTCCTGAACTCTAATCACTATAATATATGGACCAAAATATTCTACGTTCCGAGAGCTTTCCGTCGATATATAGAACGTTCAAATCCGATGAACGAATCAAAAGATTTGCCCGTTGGAAGATTACCCTGCGAAACCCCCAATAGAGATACACCTGGGCGCCCATGTAGGTGCACCCATGTCCCAAGGTTGTACTTGGGCGCCCACAAAGGAGCGCCCAGGTCCCTAGTTGCCTTAGGGAAGCACCCAGGTGCATACTTAACTGCGTCTCGCTCTACCTTTCATCGTTCCGACCCGATCTCAACCTCAAAAACGAACCGGATACAAACCGAGCCCATTTGACCCAAGACATGACATGGGCGCACCTGTGGGCGCGCCCAAGTCCTGGAATCAACCTGGGACCCACTGTGTGTGCGCCCAGGTCCCAAGTTGCTCTAATGAAGCACTTTGAGGGATACTTAGGCATGATTTACTATACTCTTCGCAGTTTCGACTCGGTTTAGACCCAAAAACAATCCAGAACCGGACCCTAAACCCATTAGACTTCAAAGTTAGACATGGGAGCCACCATGTGGGCGCCCAAGTCATGGGACCCACTCGGGTGCACCTCCATGTGCGTCCAAGTCTCCGAGAGCCCTATCTCACCTTGGTTTGTGGGAAACCCTTGGAAACTCGTGCAAGTAGTAGCCTTAACCCCTCCTCCACGTCAAAATCACTATAAAGAGACCTCATATGCTACTTTTGTAAAGGAGGCTACCAAAAAAAGAGAGAAAAGGTAGAGTAAAAAAAAGAGAGAAAAAGAGAGAGGTCACAAGGGAGATCTCTAGATCTAGAAGAAAGGAGAAAGAAGATTGCTTTGGTTCTCCATGATCAGCAATGAAGAAAGCCTCCCAAAGCCATGGACTTGCACTAAATTAATTCGAAGCAATTAATTAAAACACTCAATTAAAATCCACATACTTAATTAATTAATTAAATCCCTAAAACTGATTAACAACTCCGAATGAAACCCCTAATTAAATAAAACTTTAATCAACAAGTCCAATTTAAAATCCCGATTAACAAACCTAATCGATAAACTTTAATTTATTAAAAGAAATCAACTTAAAGACACCCTAGGAGATAACAAACTACTAGACCGACACTTAGGAGCAACCATAAGTGCGCCCAAGTCACCCCAGACACTTAGGAGCCATAAGTGCGCCCAAGTCATCCCAGACACTTAGGAGCAACCATAAGTGCGCCCAAGTTATCCCAGACACTTAGGAGCAACCACAGGTGCACCCAAGTCATCCCAGACACTTAGGAGCAACCATAAAAGCGCCCAAGTCACATTTAGTTCGGAAATCATCGAATCGCTATTAATTTCAAACATTGACCCAAATCAACACATTAGAACACACTTACGATTTGAAACAACTAGAGCCTGTAGCCTAGACTAACCTAAAAGATCAAACCGACTTAAGCCACAAAAACATCCACGTAGGTACCAATCTCTTGACACTTAGCCTCTCATACTCATTAAGAAATCTAATTAATTGAAACCTAACTTAATTTTAACCAATCCAACACAACAAAAACACAGTTAATTCAAAGAACATCAAACGATAAACACTCAACCTCAAATCAACCCAAAAAGAAAAGAAACACGCAAACCAAACACTTGGGAGCAACCACAGTTGCGCCCAAGTCACCTTGGAAACATAGGCGCCCATACAGGTGCGCCCAAGTCCATTTACGTTCCCTAGGACCACTGAATCCTCATTAACTTCCAATCTCGATCTAGATCATTACCTCGGAACTATCACAGAACCAATAACATCCTTTAAATCAAAACCTTGATCAACTTAGACATGTCCGGAACTTTAAATCGAGCCAAAGTAACCAAAAGATTTCAAATTCCAACTTGGGCGCCACTACTGGTGTACCCAAGTGTACAGGAACACCTAGGCGCCCACACAGGTGCGCCCAAGTCCTCTGTCAGATCCAAGTTGAGAACCTTAGCTCCATTTCGAATCCCGGACTTAAGACTATTAAAATTAATTGACCCAAAACATAAGACAACATTAGAACAGAAGCTTAGATTGATTAGAACCCCATGAAACTCCAAAATCAAGCCAACACCATCGCAACCAATCAAATCACAAAGAGCAGCCACTTGGGCGCCACCACAGGTGCGCCCAAGTCCTCCTGTCCCCCATTTCGCTGGTCTCGACACCTTTTAATCATCTAAAGTGAAACCCAAAACTCCAGAATCTTTAGCACATTAAAAACAGAACCTTAAAACACTCTTAACTCATCCCTAAATAATTTTTAATCAGACCACATCTTAAAACAAATCAAATCAAATTGATAAGTTGTTTAGGCATAGGAACTATCAAACTTAGACAATTTACACCCTAGCATTGGATCGGATTTCTCCATTAGATAGATTAGAGCATTAGGCTTCGTCCCATTACTTTCTTGTTCCGTTAGGGGACCGGGAGAGCCGATGTGGGCAGTCTAGGACCTTAGGTTAGGGTTAATCCGGTGATCAGTAATAAAGCATTAATCACGTAAATCCAAGTAAAATCCCTTAGTTAGGCCCTTCTAGCCACCAATATCAAAAATCCATAAAAACTATAAAACCAACAAAATAAACCCAAAAAGATTTTTCCTTTATTTCTTCCTCCACCTCAGGTGCCAGATATTTAATTGAACTTAATGATAAAAGGGAATTAAGAACTGATTTCTAAAATTGAATAGATGAGAATGACGAGATGAGATGAGTGATTTCGCACACACTTTTAAAACAATCACGGCTCATCGGCCTCTTTAAAACAATCACGGCCCATTGGCCTTCCTAAAACAAATACCGGCCCATCGGCCACCTCTAATTAATTTCGGCCCATCGGCCTTTCACTTTTATCACTCGTGTATCGCACACGAAAAACATAGAAATCACAAGTCAAAGTCTCATTTGCATCATTGTTTTGGTTTGCAAAGTCAGCCTTTAAACCCTATTTTGCCAAGGGATTTGAAAGGGGTACCCGGGAATGAGGCCGTTCCTCTTCTTAAATATTTGGCACCTCCCCCCTTTTATTTTCTTTATTTTAATTATTTTATTTTACTTGGATATACTATGATTCTGCTATGTGAAGATTGACCTTTATTTGGACTTTAACTTGTAACTCTGAATTGACTCTATATTAAAGAGACCCCAAAGAGACCCAAATTAATGTAACAAGACAACCGCCGTGTGTTGCCGGCAGCACATTAGACGATAGGAAGAACCCACCTATTTATCTTCTCCCATTTTTCTTCGGCTTTCGTCGAAGGACGGTGTTACGGCCGTTACCTTAGCTGGGGACCGTGATCCGTCGATTTTGAGGGTAGTCGAAATCCTCATTTTCGATGTAAAATTTAAATATCATATATATAGATGAATGGAGATTTTCCCAAACCCACATTGGGGGCACGGGGGGGTCGAAATTCACATCCGACAAGAAGCTGCTGCCAAATGGACCGCCATTGTAGAGGCTCGTGACAAGGAGGGGACTCTCATTCGCCAGGTTGAGGAAGCTGAAGGTAACGTCCGGAGGAAGACTCAGGAGCATGAGCAGTGGCAGGTCCTCTGAGAAGAACTTCCTCCTGCTGCAGATGGGTCGCTGCATTCGGCCGCATTTTATGGGAACATTCTGAAGAAGCGTCGCCTAAAAACTTTAGAAGTTAAGGCCAAGGGTCTACTTGAGGAGTTGAACCTTTGGTTAAAGACCATGCTAGATTGAGCTCCTGAGTTGTAACAAACTCTTTTCTTCTTTCTTGTTTTTTTCTTTGGTACCTCCATGTATAAACAATTTTGGTACTACATTTTTGTATCCCCTTCTTTTCACTTAAATCATTTTTTGATGAAAACACATTTGAGTAAAATTGATGGGAATGTTTGTTTGAGAATTTGATCAAAAGGTTGTCATTTTGTGAAAATTTTTTGTCAAAGAGTTGTTTTGGGCATGAAAGCCAACTTTATGGCCAAAAGCCTGGGTTTTGATGGTTTGAAAACCAAATTATAGATGGCATGGAAGCCTAATTTTGTGGCGTAAGAGCCGAAATTTGTTTTGCGGCATAGGAGCCAAAAATTTTGAGATGGCATTAAAGCCAAAATTTTTGAGATGGCATGAAAGCCGAATTTTGGAATGGCATGGAAGCCGAATTTTAATTTGTGGCATGGAAACCAAAATTTTGTTTGTGGCATGAGAGCCAAAGTTTTTTTTTTGTTTGCAGCATGAAAGCCAAAGTTCTTTTTTTTATTTGTGGCATGAGAGCCAAGGTTTCTTTTTTTTTTTTTTTGTTCGCGGCATGAAAGCCAAAGTTCTTTTTTTTGCTTGTGGCATGAGAGCCAAGGTTTTTGGATGGCGTTAGAGCCAAAAATTTTGAGATGGCATAGGAGCCGAGTTTTGGATGGCATGAAAGCCGATTTTTGGAATGGCATAGGAGCCGAATTTTAAGATGGCATGAAAGCCGATTTTTTTTTTGAATGGCATAGGAGCCTAGTTTTGTTTTGTTTTGGCATGGGAGCCAGATTTTTGAAAACCAAGTTTTTGTTTTATTGGTATGAAAGCCGATTTTGGCGTTTATAGCCGGATTTTGGCGTTTATAGCCCAATTTTGGCATTTATAGCCGATTTTTGGCATTTATAACCGATTTTTTGGTTTTCAAAATGCAGGTATCGACTAAATGTCGCCTCCCCGCTAAATGGACTTGCAAGTATCGATGGAATGTCGCTTCCTTGCTCATTTGATTTGCGAGTATCGATGGAATGTCGCTTCCTCGCGGGCTGGATTTACGAGTATCGATGGAATGTCACTTCCTCGCGAATTGGGGCGCAAGTATCGACTAAGCATCGCTTCCTTGCTTTTCCCAAAACTTTTGATTTTACGGGTACTGACTTGGTGTCGTTTCCCCGCGATTTTTGAAATTTGAGGTTTTGCAAGTATCGAATGGGATTCGCTTCCTTGCGATTTTTTGAGTTTTGGAAGTATCGAAAGGGGTTCGCATCCTTCCGATTTTTGGGTTTTGGAAGTATCGAATGGGGTTCGCATCCTTCTGATTTTTGGGTTTTGGAAGTATCGAATAGGATTCGCATCCTTCCGATTTTTTGGTTTTGGAAGTATCGAATGGGGTTCGCATCCTTTCGATTTTTGGGTTTTTTTGGAAGTATCGAATGGGGTTCGCATCCTTCCGGTTTTTGGGTTTTTTTTTTAAGTATCAATGGGGTTCGCATCCTTCCAATTTTGTGAAAAACCATTTTTTGTTTAAAACCATTTTGGCTATAAAAGTCGGGGCGGACTAGGGTGAAAATTTCTGAGTCCTAGTTTTTGTTTCAAACCAAGAATTTTGGGTTCAAGGATCGAAAATTTTGGTCAAGTCTGGGAAGAGGCTCCTAAACTTGGATTTTTGGATTTTGATTTTTTTTTCGAACAATGAAACGATGGAAGTAAGCATTGTTTTGAAAGGGTTTTTTTTTTTTTCTTTCTTTAGAAACTTCAACATAAAGATGAAAAATTCAAAAGGGGTGGGTTTGACGAGCAAGTGCCTGGAAATAGGCTTTGGCCGTGTAGATATCGCTCTGACCTGTTTGAGGAGGTCTTCAAGGGTAGTACCGCTTCAAGAACTTGCCGTTGATGGGCAGCATACATCTGTCTCCTTCCATGTTTAGAAGAGCGTATGCACCGTTGGAGAAGACTTTGTCGATGACGAAGGGTCCCTCCCATTTTGGTTCAAATTTCCCTTTGGAATTATGGGCAAAGACTATGGGTCTTTTTACTGCAAGAACCAAGTTGCCCTTTTTGTAGGCGCGTTGCCTGACCTTCTTGTCGAAAGATCCTGCCATACGTGCTTCGTACAACTCAATGCTTTGTAGAGCATCGAGTCGTCTTTCATCGAGATTGTCCAGCTCTTGGAGTCTCAATTTGACATTGCTTTCTTGCGTCATGTCATTTTGCAGAGATACCCTTAAGGAAGAAATTTGTACTTCCAAATGGACAACAGCTTCACATCCATAGACCAAGGAGAATGGTGTGCTATGGATTGGTCCTCGAACGGTGGTTTGATAGGCCCACAAAGCTTCTGGTAGTTTGTCGCCCCAATCTTTTTTGTGACTAGAGACCATTTTCTTGAGAATTTTGCAGAGTGTCTTGTTGAAGGCTTCTGCTAGTCCGTTCGCTGCTGGATTATATGGAGTCGAAGGACAACTATGGATTTTATACTTGTCGCAGAACCTGTAGAATTTGTGATCCCGGAATTGTGGTCCGTTATCATGAATGAATCTTTTAGGTATACCGAAGCGACAAATAATGTTGGTGCGCAAGAACTGAAGGACTGATGAGGTCTTCATTTCGTTGAGCGCAACTGCTTCTGACCACTTGGAGAAATAATCCGTAGCGGCGAAGATGAAGCGATGACCTTTGCTTGATGGAGGAAAGATAGGACCTATGATGTTCATACCCCAGGCTTCGAAAGGCCATGAGATTACTGTTGGATGTAGCCATTCTAGAGGCATATGGACATAATCTCCATGAATTTGGCATTTTTGGCAGCGTTTGGCAAATTACATTGCATTAGCTACCATAGTAGGCCAATAATAACCTAGCCTTTTTATTTGGTTGTAGACCTTAGGACCAGCCTGATGGGCTCCACAAAGACCGGAATGTACTTCTTTGAGAGTTTCTTCAGCCTCTTATTGTGACAAGCAGCGTAGGAGTACTCCGTTGAAGGATTTTCTGTAAAGTGTTTTCGAAGGTATATCCAAATGAAAGTTCGGGGCTCGTCTTTGGATGCTTACCCGCTCTTTTGGATCTTCGGGTAAGACTCCGAACATGATGTAATAATGAACGGATCTCTCCAGTCGCCGATCGAAGGTTTGATGGACATCCAACTTCCAACCACTTGGTGGCATTCAGCAACAGCTTGGTGTGTGTTAAGAGGAGAGAGAATCCTTCTTTGACACACTGTCATTTGCATGTGTTCCCCTTCTTGGATTGCCATGGATGCAGCGAGTCCGGCCAGGGCATCTGCACGGATGTTTTCACCTCTGAGGATGTGGGTGATGTGACAGATGTTGAATTTTTGTCGAAGCGACTGCGCCTTGTTGTAGTAAGGTAGCAGATCAGGCTTCCTGACTTCAAATTTCTAATTCATCTGGTTGATGATCAGTTGAGAGTCTCCAAAAGCTTCAAGCATGGTGATGCCAGATTCGAGGGCAAGTTCCAATCCTACAATCAGGGCTTGGTACTCAGCTGCATTTTTTAAACATGGTTCCAGTAGTGAGAAGGCGTGTGGAATCATGTATTTGTCGGGGCTGACAAAGAGGATGCCGATACCCGATATTTGCTTTCCTTTTTCATTTGTCCTGGTTGCACCATCAAAGTACATGTCCCAAGAAGCATTTGATAAGGAAGTTTCCACATTGTAGACAAATTCGTCTGGGAGATCATCCCTGAGTGGAGAATCTTTAGGCAATGGGTGCTCTGCGAGGAAGTCTGCTAGAGCTTGGCCTTTGATTGCTTTTTGTGGTACATACCTAATATCAAACTGTGATAGAAGGATTGACCATTTTGCCAGTCGAGCATTGAGAGAGCCTGCTTTTGTGACAAGGACCTTTAGGAGGTTGATCCTTGAAATCAGGTAAACTGTGTTAGACAGCAGATAGTGACACAGCTTTTGTATGGCAAACATCATTGCAAGGCATTCTTTTTCGACTGGGGAGTAGCGATGCTCTGCACCTACCAACATGCGGCTAAGGTATTATAGAGCAGCTTCTTGAGAAGTGTCTTCGTTTGGAAGATCACTCTCGGGATCAAGGGGTTGATCCTTGTCATTTGCTGAAGATGTCTCTGTAGCAGCATTGGCGTCTTCAGTGATTGTGTTGCACGGAGCAATTTCTGGGAATAAGTCTTGAACAGTCTCTGGCAACCTTTCTTTATTAGTCCAGACATCGTCTATGAGATCGGGTATCTGGGACCAATCAACTGGGTTTTCATTGAAGAAGATTTCATTGGTAGGAGTTTCTTCAAGATGATCAACTGAGAGAGGCTTGAGCTCTGATGTCACAGCTTCAGGAGACGAGGGCTGAGAGGATGATATCTCAGTGGAAGTCACCTGAGAGGATGTAGCTCCGGAAGATACACTACCGGTTGGGGAGTACGTGTCTTCGGAAGCTTCAGAGGCACTGTCGCCCTGAGTTATCGCATTGTAGGTTATCCTGACAAGAGATGCCCCCAGTGTAGACTGTTGGGAATCGGACTCATCCTCGGATGTAAGAGGATCATCAATCCAACTGTTTTCTCCATTTTCAGGAGTTGAGGGAGAAAATTCCCATTGATTTCCAGGGACTTCTGGTTCTAGATTATGACGAAGATCATTGATGCGATCCTGCTCCTTCTCTATGGCAAGATGTTGCAAAATTCTTGCATATTCTTCAAGATCAGGCATAGGAGCCAAATCTTCTTCGTCATCTGTTCCTTGTGGTTCACCATTATTGGGTTCCACTGAAGCATTGGCTGGTGCTGGATCGACAGCATTTTCTTGAACAACATCCTGGTCTTCTACATCATCGGACCAGGATCCTTGTGGCTGCAATGGGTTATACCAGATTACTGGTATAAGATGAGATTCGGGAATCCATTCCTCGTTGGAGAGGTATTCTCCTGTTTCAAGGGATTCTTCCCACTCATCGATATCACTGGTAGTATCACTGGACTCGTATCCATCCATGGAGAATCCAACTATCGAATTGCAGGAGTATGATGCCCCCTGCACAGTTTCATTTTTGTATTGAGGTGGCATAAAATCATCAAGGGTGAATTTTCTTACCGCCTTTGAAGCTTTGGGAAGGGATTCTTCCGTCGCCCCTATTGAAGCAGTGGAAGAGGTTTCTGCCTTTTCAAGGACTTCTTGTTTTGGTTGAGACTTCTGCTGTTGTTTGAGCTTGCGGAGTTGTCTCTTGGCTTGCCTTCGCTGCTGAGCGATCGGCTTTGTTTTGACGATCTCCCAATTTTCATCATCGAGATGCACCCATATGGGTTGTCCATCTGGTATTGGATAGGGAACCAGCTCTTGGGATACTTGAGCCATTTTAATCACCTTGAATGAAATAATGATCTTCCTCTTCGGTGACTTTGAAGTTTGCCCACATGACACCATGTTGACAGAGGCGGAGCCATAATTTTTGTCAAAGGTGATGACTCCGTTGTTCCACATCTCATTGATCTTCTCTCTCATAACGAAGCATTGATTGAGAGGATGTGAGATCATCTGATGGTATGGACAGTATCGGGATCATTGGTTTTACCAACATCTCTCGGTCTTTTGGGCTCTGGTAAAGTGAGTTTGCCATTTGCTAGGAGAGCCTCAAAGATTTCTTCAACATCTTCCTCGAATGGATATTTTTTCTCTACACGTTCTTTAAAGGCGTCGGAGAGTTCAGGCCTTTTACCTGTAGCTTTGTTTTTAGCTTTCTTTGGCTGCTGAGGAGCTGACTTAGTCTGCACATTGAGAACCTCCTTTTTCTTTGGTTTTGAGATTGTAACAGTAGTCGGCTCTTTCTTTGATGATTTCTGACTGTTGAGGTCTTTGATCACCATTTCAGCTTCCATGGAAGCTTCGAGGAGTTCTCCCGGGTTCTTTGATTTATTGTTGATGATCATGGAGCGAATTCTTGCTCTCGTATTTTTACGACAGATGTCGACTAGCGACGCTTGTGGCAGTATATCTGAGCATTTGTACGCCGTTGCTTTCCATTTGTGAATGAAGTCGTATGTTGACTCATTCTCTCCCTGTTTTAGGCTGCAGAGTTGAGCCATAGTAACAGGATGGTCCTCACCTTGGAAGTGGGTCAGGAAGCGTGTCTCCAGCATAGCCCAGTTCTGGATGGAGTTCTCCGGCAAAGTGGAGTACCAATCAAAGGCTGTACCTTTTAGGGTACTTGCGAAGAGGCGAATCTTGAGGGCATCTTGATCCGCAATAGCTCCTGTTAGGATCTTAAAGTGGATGACATGTTGTCTGGCTGAACCTTTCCCCGTATATGTCTAGAGAGTAGGTTGTTCGCATTTTGCAGGGAACAGAACCGAGTCCATTTATAGAGGGTAGGGTGGCTTGATCCCATGTTCTTTCAATTTATCCTCTTCTTTTGCCTTTGCGAGGATATCTTCCACGTCGTTTTTGGTAAGGGCGCGTGACTCATTGTTTTCTGCATTGGCCTCATCATCTTCATGATTCGGAGGACCTTGGTTGTTAGGTGGTGGACACTGTAGAGTGAAACAGATTTTCCATCAGAGCCTCAATTCTCTGTTGTCCTTGCTCCAACTGCTGGATGCGTGTGGTTACGTCATCATGTTGTGGAGGCTGCTCAGAACTTGTAGCCAAGACGTTCATCCCTCGGGATTTGAACGAAGAAATCGTCATGGTGACTGAGCTGGGGCTTATTCTTCTGGATGAAGAATCTGAGGAGTGGTTACTCTGATGTCCTGGCTTGGAGGAGTGGAGGATTCTTCCAGATGTGCTCGTGTCCGAGAGACGTTGCGAGTCACTGGACGCCTAACACTGATTTTGGTTGCTGACTTCTGGCGTTTTCTGGTTTTGCCAACCATATGGACAGCAACGAATTGGTCGGGTCTTTCTTTTTCGACCCATTTGTTAGAGACTTGGAGAGTAGAATGCTGGGTTCTTTACCTCTCAAGTCCCTTTTGTCGACATGCCGCACGGCGACGCATACGACGAGCAATTTGAGTTTCAATCAGCTCTGGCTGGGCTCGGGCGATGAAGGATGTAGTCCCTCGTGCACAACAGCCGTGTTTGTCTTCTTTGAAACTGGGCAAGGACAGAATCTGGACGCGGTCCTTTGTCTGTGGCAGTGAAGATTTGAATTTTGCGAGCTTAGCCCCTGTTGAGATGAAGGGTCGACTCGCGGAAGTGCAGGCTTCAGCATGTTTTTGCGTAGGCCTAACGATGCAGGATTTGATTTTAGGCTTATAGGAGCAAGCCGGCTCATGATGTTTTTGTTTGTTCTTTAGGCGGAGGGTAGGTTTCTCCTCTTTCATGTAAAGAGATGGTAGAATCGATTCTCCTTGAGAGGGGCCAGGTATGATGACTTTTTAGATGTTCGGGACCTCCGTTGGTTTGGTGAAGATCTCGGGGACCAGGTTTTGGGGTAAACCTGGTTTCTTGTGGGTTGAGGCTTCGTGGGAGCGCCACAGGCTTCAGGCTTCTTGGTGTTCGCCCTTGGTGCCATGTTAGTGACACGTTGCAGGGCGGTTTTCTGCTTCTTGGCAGGTACGATGTCTTCTGCGGGGAGTGGGAATGATCCCAGCGACCCAAAGACGATGGTCTGGGGAATTGAAGTTGACCCGGTGTTTGGAGAGTTGTCGAGGGAGATGACGCTTCGGCAACTGGCAGGGCGCTTATGCTTGTTTTGCTTGTCTTGAAGCATAAGCTGGTACTTGTTCTCATCAAAAGTGATGGTCAATGAAGCTGCCATTGTTAGTTTTGGAAAACTTCTGAAACAAGACCAAATCCATTAGTAATCACAAGAATATGGTGATCATAAATGGAAAACAACTATGGTTTTGTCTTTTCAAATCACTTGAGGGGACATGGCCCAGCCCAAGGAAGATGAATAAGGTAAAAGGCCATAGAGGATACAATTGTTCTAAAATGCAAGTATGGTAGGCTCACGGTGAGCGTTCCAGTGACTGCTAGAAGCAATTGTAGACCTTAATTCAAATTACCGAGAAGCAAGGCTCACTCGAGGTAAAATGATATAAGGTTGGAGATATAAATGTGTCGGTCGCGAATACAGTAGACCCGAAAGGGCGTACTAGCACCGCTAGGCACAAATGCTGCAAATCGCATCCTTGGAAAGGACACGAGATGGGATTTTTTTTTTAAAAGATCAAATTTGGGTTCATAAAGGAGAGCAACTGGTATTCCAATCCGAACAAGGGCTCAACATTTCTGCGAGCGCTGAATCCGAAAGGGAAAGGAACCAAAATTTCTCGAATGCAAGCCCAAACGTGACGGAAGTTTTTTTGAAAGGTCAAGATTGAATTCATCAAAGAGAGCAAATGGTGTTCCAATCCGAACCACAACTCAACATTTCTGCGAGCGTTAAATCCGAAAGGAAAAGAACCAAGATTTCTCGATTCTAAATTCAAAAGTGACGGAAGTTTTTTTTTTTTTTTTTTGAAAGGTCAAGACTGAATTCATCAAAGAGAGCAAATGGTATTCCAATCCGAACCACAAGTCAACATTTCTGCGAGCGTTAAATCCAAAAGGGAAAGAACCAAAATTTCTCAATTCTGAACTCAAAAGTGACGCAAGTTTTTTTTTTTTTTTTTGAAAGTTTAAGATTGAATTCATCAAAAAGAGCAAATGGTGTTCCAATCCGAACCACAACTCAACATTTCTGCGAGCGTTAAATCCGAAAGGGAAAGAACCAAAATTTCTCAATTCTGAACTCAAAAGTGAAGGAAGTTTTTTTTTTTTTTTTGAAGGTTTTAAGATTGAATTCATCAAAGAGAGCAAATGGTATTCCAATCCGAACCACAACTCAACATTTCTGCGAGCGTTAAATCCGAAAGGGAAAGAACTAAGATTTCTCAATTCTCAACTCAAAAAGTGAAGATTTTTTTGTTTTGAAAGGTGCACGTAAGTTTCCAATTTGATCTTATGAAACCTTAGTAGATAGATCAGCCCCCAGGTAAGGGTAGGATTACTTAATGAACCCGTTTGAAGGACCCTTGCCTCGAACAGTCGAGCTGTCTCCACACTCTAGACAAGGCTTTTCTTAAATCCAATTTAGTCAAAGAGCGCAATTGGTGCAACCTTAGTGTTTTTTTTTTTTTTTTTTGAAAGGTTTCTAATGAACTCATCAAAGAGATCAAGTGGTGTTCCAATCCGAACCACAACTCAACATTTCTGCGAGCACTAAATCTGAAAGGGAAAAACCAAAGTTTCTTTGAATTTGAATTCAAAAGAAAGAAGACTTTTTTTTTGAAATCTCAATTGGACTCATCAAAGAGAAAAGATGGCCCAATCCCTGATATGAACGATAGCTGCAAACATTTCTGTGAGCTATCAAGTTCGAAGAGGAGAGGATCAAAATTTCTCAAAGTTGAGTTTTTAAGAAAAAGAGATCAGATTTGTTTTTTTTTTTAAGTGAGAAAGAACAATTGAAATCCCATCTCATGTTTTTCTTTTTTTAGATGCAAAATGCAACATAGGCCACCAACTAGAAAGGAGCCAAGGGATCAAAGCATCACGTTTTCAAGTCAACGGGTCCCACCGGTTATGCCAACTTGATGGACCCTCGGAATTTCTGTCCTCTCCTTCCGCACCCCGGGGGCTGACCTGGGTCTCGGAGAAGGAGGGAAACCGCGGGTATCAACATTTTTGTACGGGTATGCCAGATTTACTTTCTACTTGGAATTTGGAATGGTGATAATCTGGAGATTCACCTTCACAAGTAGAAAGGAAATCAATCCTTTTTTCTAACTTTTCAAATTGCATAAATATTAAGAAAAGAGACAAGTTTGTTTTTTTTAAGAATGTCGTAGGAGGCATTTTGTTTGTTTGCAGTAAAAGGCGATTTTACCGTGAAAGGTGATTTTTGCCGTGAAAGGCGATTTTACAAAACTCGTCAAATATGAAAGACAAGAATTGTGATTTCTTTTTGTCTCTTTACAAAATACAAACTACAATAGAAAAGGAAGAAAAGGGATCTAACTTCTCAGGAGATTGTGGGGACACGTTGAGATCGACGGTCGCAAGTCATGTATGGACTTCGCCATCATCCTTCAAATGAGAACGGTTGATGCTTTGATTCTTCGGCTTGGCTCCTAACCTCAGTTTTTTAAAGGACAAGGACCAAGAGGGGGTCCTATATCCAATAAAAAACCAAGTAAACAGGCTGAAAAGCCGCATTTAGGCCATGTGGCCCCCCAAGGAATGCTGATCACCTTGTAGTGCTTCTGGGAGCAAAGCGGCAGGACTCCGTCTCTCTCTTGTATTTTCTAGATTTTCAGAGCTTGGGATTGCACTTGGGATTCCTTTTTTTTCTTCTTGGAACTCACCTCCTTTTATAGGCTTTTGGTAGCCATGAGGTGTTTATTGGCATTGATAGCCATGATGAGAGAATTGATGAGGAGTTACAAGTTTTTATGTTTTGATTTTGTAACTCCTTTTTCATGGCCTGTGATTGGCCGATGAAGGGTAGTGGGCATTTAATTGCCTTTAATCTTCATGATGATGGGAGTTTCATGGGTTTAATGCCATGATCGCTTGGATTTGTAACTCCCAAATGCTTGAATCTGATTGGGCCGTCCAAAATAATGAGTTAATGACCGCATTAAGTTGTCATAAACGGGTCAATTAACGACATTAAGTGGTCGCCAAGGCATGTGAAGAGTCGCGGGCCGCGCCGCGTCTTTTGAGATTCTTCTTGTGATCATCACAGGTGGATCCACACGTTGTTTGATTCCGGATCGCGATGCAATTTCAGACATTGGTTGATGTTAGTGGGCCGGTGACATTTGTCTTGTTGATTTTACGATCGGTCGACAGAAAGTGTACTTTCTTGGTCAGCCGGTTGGCGATCTTAGAGCGATCGGTGATGGTTTCATGCTTTTGACGGCGGAACCGAGATGTCGGTGAAGATCAGTCATTTCCAAGCATCAAACATTGGATTTTCAAAAAATCATAGAGGCAGGAATACCCGAAACGCGAAAAGGATCGAAAAACGGGCACTTTGGTGCAAAATCCGGCGACCCAGATTTGCAGGGTCGCCGTCGACCATGCACTCAGGGTCGCCGGCAACCTTGGGCCAGGGTCGCCGGCGACCTTAGGGTTTTGCCCTTTTGGTCGCCGAGCTTTGTTTTCGGCCGTTTTTCCGTCTTTTTTGTTCCTTCTTTCTTCTGTATTTTTCTTGACATTTTTCCTCAATTATTGACTTGATTTTCTTGGAGAAAACTTGACGAGAACCCACGCAAAAACCGGAACACAAAGTTTCCCATTTTTCTGGAAAGCCGAAGACTTTGTAGTCGATTTTCCGTCAAGAGTCGAAACTAGGTCAAACGATGTCGGAATGATCTGAAAATTGAGGTGAAGCTTCTTGAGTAGTGGATAGGACCAACCATGAGCTTTTATTTGAGTTTTGAAGCCGTTTGGGGTCCCATCGATGCTTGACTTGATTTTGCTGCGGGGAAAATGCCGAGCTTTGATATCTGGTCGAACGATATCTGATTGACCTGAATTTTGACGGGGAGCCTATTGGAGTTATTTTGAGACGTTCCATTAGCTCCATTTTGAATGTCATGGTCCCGGGGTGCTCCGCCGCCGGTAGGCTTGATTTTCTTTCGGAGCATCGAAACCTAGTCAAACGTTGTCGGAATGACCTGAAATTCGACGTGCAGCCTTTTGGAAGCATGTTGAAGCCACTCATGTACTTTGTTTGATGAGTGATGGCTTCGGTGGTTTCCGCTGCCGGGAGGCTTTATTTTGCTGCTCGAGCATTGATGGAGGGTCAAACGTTGTCGGTTTGACTTGAAATTTGGCATGGAGCCCTTTGGAGACATTCTGGAGTCATCCGTAGGCTTTGATCGAAGTTTTAGTGTCTTCGATGATGTCGCCGCCGGGAGCGCTTGTTTAGCTGTCGGAGAAGTGAAGTTAGGCCAAACGATGTCAGAATGGCCCGAAACCTTAGGTGTACCCCTCTTTTAGCTGTCTTGAAGGATCTTTCAATTTCTGTCTAATTCTGATAAGATCTGATGCTTGAAGTAGCCTTGCCTATTTTTAGCAGGATGCAGCTTCACGAGGCTTCTTGATGTTGAGGACATAGTGACTTTTTTTGGTGTAAACAAGTACCACCTGTCACATTTGAAGAAGCTGTCAAGAGAGCCTACAAGTTCGAGAACTTCCACCACGAGATCCTTAAAGTCCAAGGCAAAGGACAGGGGCAACCTCAACAGCAGGACAACCAGCAGACGAACCAATAGAACAAGAGGCAGAGACAAGATCAGAATGTGCAGCTAGTCTATATCCACTATGGGAGGAACCATGAGAGCACCCAGTGTCGTACCATCATAGGAGCGTGCTTCAAGTGTGGCTCCATGGACCATCAGATGAGGAATTGTCCGAGACCGAATAGGCAAAATCAACAGCCTCATGGAGCACCACGTCCTGCACAACCACATAATGCAATGGTTGTCCAAAATCAGGCAAGGCCACTTCAGCAGCAGGCACCACCCCAACAGTACAGACCTCAGCAGCAGTAGCAGGCCCGTCAACAAGGACAGCATCAGAATCAGCGTCCACAGCAACAAAATAGAAATGCCCCTCAAGGTAGGCAACAACAGGCTCCGATCAGGCCACAGCAGCGAGGACAAGTTTATGCTGTCAATAGAGCTGATGCAGAGGCAGCAGGCAATGTTGTGGAAGGTACACTTCTTGTTAGTGGGATAGAAGCCAAGATATTGTTTGGCCCTGGCTCTACGCATTCATTTATATCCCATGCATTTTCTAGATTGATTGATGTGCATGGTAGAGAACTTGAGTATATTCTGACTGTGGCAACCCGCGTAGGAAAACAAGTTATGTGTACTATCTATTACACTAGTTGTACAATTCAGATAGGAGAGGTCGTGTTACACACAGATCTTATTCTGTTGGAGATGAATGATTTTGATGTCATCCTAGGGATGGATTGGCTGGCAGGGTACTATGCCATAATGGATTGTTTCCATAAGACCCTCACCTTCAAGTTGGATGAGACACCAGCAGGGGTGTTGTTTCAGGGAGAGAGGAGAAATCCTCTTACAGGGTTTGTCTCAGAGTTGAAAGCTAATAGACTATTGAGAAGTGGATGTGAAGCCTATTTGGTGTTTATCATGGAGGATAAACAGTCCCAAGGGGTGGAGGAGATCCCTATTGTTTCGGAGTTCCTGGATGTGTTTCCGGAGGAGATTCCAGGATTACCACCCATAAGAGAAATCGATTTCACTATCAAGTTGTTACCAGGGACCGCTCCAATTTCTATTGCACCATATCAGATGGCTCCGGCGGAATTGGGAGAACTTAAGATACAATTACAAGAGTTGTTGGACAAAGGTTTTGTAAGACCTAGTATTTCGCAGTGGGGAGCTCCGGTTTTGCTCGTCAAAAAGAAAGATGGTTCGATGAGAATGTGTATTGACTACCGAAGGTTGAATCAAGTGACCATCAAGAACAAATATCCATTGCCAAGGATAGATGAACTGTTTGATCAGTTACAAGGTGCTTCGTATTTCTCGAAGATTGATTTGAGATCCGATTACCATCAGCTGAGAGTCGGATAATCAGATGTGTTGAAAACAGCTTTCCGGACAAGATATGGCCACTATAAGTTCCTAGTGATGCCATTTGGATTGACGAATGCACCGGCAGTGTTCATGGCATTGATGAACAAGATATTTGCTCAGTACCTGGAGTCCTGGACCATTTTGTCGTAGTGTTCATCGATGATATTTTGGTGTACTCCAATACTAAAGAAGAGCATGAAGAGCATCTAAGGATAGCACTGCAACTTCTGAGAGAGAACCAGTTGTATGCAAAGCTCAACAAGTGTGAATTTTGGCTAGAGCAAGTTGCATTTTTTGGGCACATTATCTCCAAGGAAGGATTGTCAGTAGACCCATTCAAGATTGAGGCAGTAGTGAAGTGGGAAAAACCGAAGAATGTGTCAGAAATCAGGAGTTTTTTTGGATTGGCAGGGTATTACCGGAGATTTGTAAAAAGATTTTCGTCGATTGCAGCACCATTGACAAAGTTAACAAGGAAGAATGTACCTTATGTGTGGACAAATCAGTGTGAGACTAGTTTCCAAGAGCTGAAGAAGAGATTGACCACCGCACCAGTCCTTACTTTACCATCCGGAAGTGGCGGTTTTACCATTTTTACCGATGCTTCGAATATTGGACTTGGTTGTGTGTTAATACAGGAAGGAAGAGTTGTTGTATATGGGTCCCGGCAGTTGAAAGATCACGAGAAGAATTATGCAACCCATGATCTTGAGTTGGCAGCGGTTGTCTTCGCGTTGAAAATGTGGAGACATTATCTCTATGGAGAGAATTTTGAGGTCCATTCTGATCACCACAACCTACAATATCTGTTTTCTCAGAAGGAATTGAATATGAGGCAAAAAAGATGGATGGAATATATCAAAGATTATGATTTTCCAATCAAGTATCACCCGGGGAAAGTGAATGTAGTTGTCGATGCCTTGAACAGAAAATTAGTAGGCTTGGCAAATCTAAGTGGTACTTGTATTTTTGAACAATTTGAGGAGTTGAGGATAGACCTACAGCCACTGAGGGAAGGTGTTATAATTACCAATATGTCAGTTTCAGAGCCTTCGTTTATTCAAAAGATCAAGGTCAGTCAATTGCAAGATCCAGAGTTGGCCAAGATTTCAGAGCATATAGCAAAACGCCCTGATTTTCGTATCGTTGATGGAGTCCTTTACTACCGTGACCGTTTGTGTGTGCCCAACATCAAAGAGTTGAGGAATGACATCATGGCAGAAGCTCACAGTACGAAGTATTCCATGCACCCTGGCAGCACAAAGATGTATCAGAACCTGAAGGGCAGATTTTGGTGGAACAACATGAAGAGAGAGATTGCAGCTTTGTCTCTCGTTGTATGACATATCAGTTGATAAAGGCAGAACATCAGAAGCCTCCAGGGTTGTTGCAGCCATTAGAGATTCCAGAATGGAAATGGGAGCACATTACTATGGATTTTATTTCGGGACTACCAAGAACTAGCAGAGGCAATGACGCGATATGGGTTATTGTGGACAGACTCACCAAGTCAGCTCATTTTATCCCCATGAAGACAGGTAAGAAGATGCACATGTTACCCTTGGCAGAGTTGTTCGTTAGTGAGATCGTCAGTAGACATGGATAGCCAGTTTCTATCACATCCGATAGAGACAATAGATTCGTCTCGAGGTTTTGGAAGACCCTACATGAGTCTATGGGTACAAAGCTACAGTTCAGCACGGCTTATTACCCTCAAACAGATAGCCAGTCAGAGAGAACAATTCAAACCCTTAAAGATATGCTACATGCTTATGTGTTAGATTTTAAGACTCAATGGGATGAGACCCTACCGTTGTGTGAGTTCGCTTACAACAACAGCTACCATTCAAGCATTGGAATGGCGCCCTTTGAAGCTTTGTATGGCAGGAGGTGCAGGACACCGGTATGTTGGGAAGAAGTTGGCACCTGCAGTTTCCATGGACCAACCATAGTGAGTGAAACCAGTGACAAAGTGAGACAGATTCATGAATGTTTGAAAGTAGCCCGGAGTAGGTAGAAGAGCTATGCAAACTCTCACCGAATGGACTTACAGTTTAAGGAAGGGGATAAGGTTTTCATAAAGGTGTCAACTACCAAAGGAACTTTGAGATTCGGGCAGAAGGGAAAGTTGTCACGGAGGTACATTGGACCGAACGATATCATGAGTAAGATTGGTGATGTGGCTTATAGATTAGCCTTACCACCTGAGCTTTCAGGTGTACACAACGTCTTCCATGTGTCGATGTTGAAGAAGTATGTCCCCGACCCTTCACATGTACTCTGGCATGAACCGTTGGAAATCAGAGAAGATGTACCTATGTTGAAAAGCCCATCCAGATCATAGACACGAAAGAGCAAGAGTTGAGGACACGGACTATTCAGTGAGTGAAAGTGCTTTGACAGAATCATGGACCGGAAGAAGCAACGTGGGAATTGCGAGATCAAGTTCAGAAGAAGTATCCACATCTCCTACCCGATGTGAGTTTTATATTTCATTTGGAGGACCAATTGCCCTAAGGGGTGGACGATGTAAGACCCCGACCCGAGTGTCAACGATTAGTGCTAATAAAGTCGTGTGTTAGTGCTAAGCGTGATTGTTAGAATTTGACTAAGTTGGATTAGTATAGTTCTTGTTATAGCTTTGGGGAATTTTTAGTGCTTTGTGTTTAATGGGGCCCTTTGGGAGTTCCCTTTTGATAGTCTGGCGTTACTTGGGAGAGTATCCGAGATTCCAATGATTTGTATTTCGATTCCGTTTTACTCATCTTGTCGATCCCTACAACTTTCATGTTGATCTCGTCCCCGTTCGGAACCCCGAGACCCGATTTTCCTAGCATTGAGGGCAAAACAGTCTTTGTACACTAAATCTGTACCCAAAACTTGTTATCCCCGAAACCCGCAAAGAATATGCTTTTTGGAAACTAGATATTTTGGTGATCACTTTTCTCTTCTTTGTCGAATTCGTCCGAGGTCTCGATAGTAGTGTTTTCAGCCTCCAAAGTTTCTAGTAGTGGAGCCCACTCCCATTAGCTTTATATAGAGACCCTTCTTCTTCTTCTTCCTGTTTCCAGCACAAACACAAAAGCTAGGGCTTTTTCCTTTTCTTCTTCTTCCTCTTTATCACCCTTCACCAAATCACCACCAAGCTTGCTCAAATTGAGAGATGGATGTTATCACCTTCTTCTCCACCACTTGGACTCTCCATTGATGTTATTATTGAAGAGAAACATCCCATTTCAAGGTCCCCATTGATCTATTCTTGCTCATTTGGAGACTTATAAGTAAACCACCCTCCCTATCTCTTAGAATGGTATTCCTCTAGCCTTGTATAAGCTCTATTTTCACCTTTTATAAGCTTTCATCTTCTTGTTCCTTGTTTGACCCATTTTAGGGTTTGCATTTTGGGGGTTTTTGTTGTGCTTGTAGGGTTCTTAAGAGAGAGCTTGATTTGTGCTTATTTTCTTGATTGGAAACCCCAAGGCAAGTGGAATGATTAGATGTTTTGAGTTTTGAATGGTTTTCATGACAAGCTTGATTGATTTTATATTTCCATTAATGATTTGTTTCCTTGCATTTAATGTGAAATAAATGTTCTTGAAAGAGGTTGGTTAGCCCATTTATTATCTTGAAAAATGTGATTTATAGCTTTTGTTTATCTCTTGTTTAAGACTTGAATGAATCTATGTGGTTATGGGTGTTCTCTTTTCTCTTGGAATTGTTGGAATGTGGAGAAGGAGTCTTGTATTAAATGTTCATGGAAGTTTGTTAGGGGTTTCAAGTAGTATTTGATGCATGACTATTGGAGGCAAGATGGCCATTTTATTGCAAGGGAAAATCTATAGGAGAATGGGGAAAGAAAGGCCATGAAGGCCAGCCTCGGGCAGCAGGGATTGACTGCCCGCTCGAGTGCGCAGCCAATCTGCCTGCCAACTCGGGTGGCAGTGTGACTGCTACGTCCGCTCGAGCGGGCAGCCTTGCTGCCTGCCTGGGTTCCTGCGTGGTTCAGGTCCGCTCGAGTACCCTTTTGTCTGCTCGAGCACACCCCCCATTGGGTCTAGGGTACTTTTAAAGCTTGAAAAATGTTTTTAAAGGAACCCCTTGGTATCGGGGAGTTCCATGAGGCGATGTTTGAAGTCCATTTAAGAAGAAAAACCACACCACCGAGATCCACTGAAGTTCTTTAAAAATTTCAAAGGTGTATAAGTGTCCCGGAATGTCCCCAAATTCAAAGAGTACCGAGTTATTATTGAGATTGACATACGGGATTCCTATTCACCTTGAATTAGTTTGAACATCGATACTTGTCCCGATATTCGAAAGTTTATTACACCCCATTATTCCCGAAATTAATGAGTTATGATTTATCAATTCCGAAAGCACTGAACTGTACTTGAAGCGTTGTGCTAGCCTCGATGTGCATGGCCCGATATTGAAATGTTATTTGTGCCTTGAGCACCCCGTTTCGCCCGTTTATACAATTTCATCAATGTGTTTTATAAATGCCTGATTTCTTGCATATGACCTAGGAGTCGGCACCACTAAGCTTAGACGACCTTGTTTGTTTGATCCACCGACTTGGAAGCCCCCTCTCGTCCCGCCAGCTGCAGTTTGGATTCCCGACACCCGGTTTATTAACCGTGGTCCCGTCCCGATACCCGGCTCGCTCCCGTGGTTCCCTATATCCTATTTGCTACCGTGACTCCCGATACCCGGTTTGCCACCGTGGTCCCATCCCGTATTATTATAAATGTATATGTAGATTTTTTTGCACTTCCTCACTTTGGTGACTGAGGTCAACGCCCGATATACTCTTGTTACTTCGGTGACAGAGGATTTAGCTTCGCGTGGTTGCCATCTTGCTTGTTTCCCGAATTCCTTGGTTACCTTTACATGTTTTATTATTGCATATATGTTTTCAATTAAATGATTCATTTACTTCATGAAAGTTATTGTTTAAACAGGTTTAAATGTTTTCCAAGGTAAATCCTTTTATTGTTGTATGTTTATATCTTTTCACCCGCCTGCCAGACCGTCGTGTCTGATCCATTTCTTTGGTACTCAGGTCCAGTTGTCGGTTATCCTGAGGAGGAGCACGAGGAGGCGGTCAGAGAACCGCAGCAGTTAGTCGAGTGGCACGCCGATGATGTTTAAACATCCGATTGCCTCAAGAGATGCGTAATATTTTGGGGGTGTTATTAACGATTCTTTTGGTGAATATTATTTTGTTTATATTGGCCTTTGTTGGCCTCTAATTTTGGAGAATGTAACTAAATGATCTTTTGTTTAAACTTTAACCATACTTTTGGGTTACGCTTATGATCATTGCTCATTCTGATACTTGTTATTCAAATGTGATCAGTCTTAGTATTATGGAAATGAATTACATGCTTGATTTGCTACACGCTTCCGTAATTATACAAAATATTCATATAGTTGTGATATCCTCACCGCGGACACTTGTGGGAAATCACGTGCACGAGTAATATGTGTTCTTTATTGACTCGTGTACGTATTAGCACTAAACACACTCATACCATTACATTGTTTCCATTCATTATTTAGTCCCAATCCCGGATTGGGCCGCGAGACCTGGTCCGGGGTCGCGACATAATGGGAAGTAGAGAAGAATGTTGTGGTGTTTGAAGGAAATTTGATGATTGTTATTGGGAGGAAAGGAGGCCTTTGTTGCATGAAAAATGTTTTGGAGGAGAATGCCAAGATGGCCATTTTCGGGCAGCAGAATTTGACTGCCCGCTCAAGCAGACATCAAGCCGCTCGAGCGCGAAGTCAATCTGATTATAGCTCAGGCAGCAGAATGACTCTGTCCGCTCGAGCACTTAGACTTTCTGCCTGTTATGCCAGGAAACAGAATGCCTGCCCGCTCAAACGGGCCCATATCCGCTGAGCGCGTAGACGTTCTGTTTGCCAACCCGCTTGTGCAGCCCAGGTCTGTTCTGGTGCACTTTGGCCGGCCCGAGCGCATTCCCCCTTGGGTCTAGGCCACTTTTGGAACTCGAAAGGAGGTTCAAGGAGAAAGAAGAAGTGATGTACGAAGCCGTTTGGAAAAGGAAACTTCATTACAGAGATTCATTGAAGTCTTGGAATTACCGAGGTGAATAAGGAGCCCGGAATGTCTCCAAACTCAAAGAGTACCAGCTTTATTGAAATTGAGATACAGGACGCCTATCCATCTTAAACTAGTCTTGAACCCCGATACTTGTCCTGCATTTTCGAAAGTGCAATTGTGTTTTCATCATTCCCGAATTTTGATATGCATTCCCGAATATTCATGATTTATGATTTATCATTCCCGAAAACATTGAAGTTGTATTTGTAGCATTTTGCTAGTCCCGATATGCATTGCCCGATATGAAATGAAATAGTACCTGTGCCTTGAGCACCCTTGTCCCGCCCATTATATACTTGCATCTGATGTGATTTTATACATGTCCCGGTTTCTGTTATTTGACCTATGAGTCGACACCACTAAGCTTGGACGACCTTGTCGGTTTGATCCACCAACTTGGAGATCTCCCTCCTGTCCCGCCAGCTGCAGTTTGGATCCCGATACTAGGTTTATTACCGAGGTCCCATCCCGATACCCGGGTTGCTACCTTGGTTCCTGATGCCCGGCTTGCTACCGTGGTCCCATCCCATATAATTATATTTATATGTATATATCGTTGAATCTCCTCACTTCGTGTGACAAAGATCAACGTCCTAATGTGCTCTTATCACTTTGGTAATAGAGGATTTAGCTTTGTGTGGTTGCCATTTTGTTTGTTTCCTGATTCCTTGGATACTTGTACATGTTTTATCTGCATATATTAATTTCAGTAAATGATTCATTTCTTTTATGAAAGTTATTGTTTAAAAAGGTTTAAATGTTTTACAAGGTAAATTCAATTATTGTTATACTGTTATATCTTTTCACCCACCTGCCAGACCATCGTGTCTGACCCATTTCTTTGGCACTCAGGTCCAGACGTTGTTTATCCCGAGGCAAAGCTTGAGGAGGCGGTCAGTGAACCGCAACGATTAGTTGAGTGGCATGCCGACGATGTCGTTTAGACATTCGGTTGTTTCGAGATACAATATATTTTGGGGGCTATGATTATTCAATCTTTTGGGAATTATATTTTGGGTTGTATTGGCCTTTGTTGGCCTCTAATTTTTGGGAATGTTAATTTAATGATCTTTTGTATACACTTTAACATTATTTTGGGAAATACAGTAATGATCATTGCTCACTCTAACATCAAGTTATTCTTATGTGCCATTACTTTGTTATCTTGAAATGATTTATAAGTTTGATTTGCTACACGCTTCCGCACTCAAACAAAAATACTATGTAGATGTGATATCCTCACCGCGGACACCTATGGGAAATCACATGCACGGGTAGTATCTCATTATTTAATGACCCATGTACGTAGTGGCCAAAATAAATACATATTCTATGGCACCAACCATGTTATTAGTATTATTCACAAAATCATTAGTCCCGATCCCGGATTAGGTCGGCAGCCCGATCCGGGGTCGTGACAGTATATGTGCCTATGGGCACCCCGTTTAGCCCGATTATGTATTTTACATTATATAGATATATGTACATGTCCCGATTTCTTTCATGTAACCTATGTATCGGCACCACTAAGCTTGGACAACCTTGTCGGCTTGATCCACCGACTTGGAGGTCCCCCTCCCGTTCCCGCCAGATGCAGTCTGGATCCCGTCCCGTCCCGATACCCTGTCCGCAGCCGTGGTCCCATATAGTTATATGTATTTATATATTTCATTGGCTCTCGTCACTTCGTGTGTTTGAGACCAACATCCCAATGTGCTCTCATCAAATTAGTGATAGAAGATTTAGCTTTATATGGTTGCCACCCGTCCTCACGATTGTGGCTCCCCTAAAGAAGGGCAATTTGCAGGGTCCGCATATGGACTGGGTTTGTAATGTGAGGAATACTCAATTTGTCAAATATCCATGCTTTTACAGATGTTTTAAAAGAACACTTGTTTTATCAAATTTTCATGTTTACACATGCTTTAAATGAATATATGTTTTGTCAAATATCCATATTTTACACCCGTTTTACGTGAATACAGGATTTGCCAGATATCTATGATTTTCCACATGTTTAATTATATGCAACTTTTGATCAAATAACATGATTTATCACATGTTTTATTCTTCAGTACATTTATTATCCTTTCACCCACCTGCTAGACCATCGGGTCTTACCCACTATTTTGGTACTCATGTCCAAACTTCTTCGCCCCGAGCTGAGTTCTTTTGTTAGTTATGGAGCCATGATTTTGCAGGTTGTTTTGTCAGCTATGTCATGTAGACATTGAGCTTGACATCGAAGCTACGTCACATATGGGGTAGTGGTTATTAGCTTGTTGTTGTGTGGCTTCTATTAGCCTTTTCTTGGGATTTTTAATTAATACATATTGATAATTTGTAACTTGAGCACATGTGGGAATGATTATCCTGTTACTGTTAGCTCTATTCTTTTATTGTGATGGTTTCTTCCAGTCTTATATGGTTCTTGTTAGACCCCGACCCAGACCAACTCGATTAGTACAAATTAAGTGAGCGATTAGTCTTAAGTGAGTCTTAGTACTAGTTGGGTTAGAATGTGATAAGACTTAGTCTGGATTATAGCTTGGAGATTTTGAGGACGTTTAGTATAAGTCAGACACGCTCAGGGATGCCCTGAGTACACGAGTAAGAATGGGTTTTGTTCTAGATCTTTGCTATGGTTGTGATTTTTATTGATCTTCAATGGTTTTATCATTTTGGCAACTTTCGTTTTTAACCTGCATGCATTTGAGGCCCAGAAACCCAAGTTTTGACCCAATAAGGGTAAATCTGTCTTTTCATGCAAAATCTGGGCACAAATTTCGAAGTCGTGAAACTATGTCAAAATTATACTTTTCCGAAACTAGATTTTTCGATGATCGTATTGTTCTCCTTCGTTGTTTCCATCCGGGGTCCACAAGACCATGTTTTAAGTGTTTCAAGTTCAGCTGGAAAGGGACCCACCTCTCAACCCATATAAATACTCTTCTATTCTCTCTCCTCCATTCTTTTCCCACTTTCCTGCAACGTCCTTGACCTAGATTGGAGAAGAGAAGAAAGCCACCTTCTTGACTTTTCTTTCCTTGAAATCATCTAGCTCAACTGTCCCAAATCAAGATCCAAGGTTACCATTCTCTTCCTCTCTTCTCAAGCTTCAGCTGGAGTGTTTTTAGAGCCAAACCATTGCACTATTCATCATCTTCAAGCTCTATCCTCCTTGTTCAGCTAGCTCTTGGTTGGTGTTCCTTTTCATTCTTTCATTGATGTTCATTTAGCTCACCTAGAGCTTGTTTTACATGTTTTCAAACCCATTTTCGAAATGGGAGTTTGCAATGGCCAAAATGGTGATTTTTATGTGCTCTATATTTTGGGGGTTTTGTGTAGATTTCGTGGAGCACCCCTTCTTGTTGATTTTTGTGAAGTTTTTCTTGACATTGGACCAAGGCAAGTAAACCTTTTAGTTCTTCCTAATACATTGCAAGTTTTAGGGCATTTTACATTGGAAATATTGTTTCATCATAAAGCTTGTCTTTTCTTTCATGTTATAAATCTCTTTTAGCTTGTTTTAATCTTGATAAGCATGATTGCTAATTACTCCTTTTAGTTTAGAAGTTTTGTCTTGAATCGAAGCATGTTTTCAATGGAATGCTTTACAAGTTATTAGATATGTGATTTTTGGAGTTTTCATTGAAATGGGAGTGGATTTTTGTGTGGAAATCATCCCTTGGAAAGCATGTAGGCTTGGGGAATGCAGGTGGTGAAAATGTGGAAGTGAAGAAGGGAGAGAAGTGTGAAAAAAAAATTGAACTTCAGAAGTTCTACCAGAAGTTCTACCAAAAGTTCTACCGGTAGAGGTGTTTAAACCGGAAGTTCTACCGGTAGAAGTGACTCAAATTTTGACAGAGAATTAAGGAAATTGAAAACCCTTAGTCTACTGGAAGTTCTACAGGTAGAGGTGCTTAAACCGGAAGTTCTACCGGTAGAAGTGGCTCGAATTTTGGCGGAGAGTTGAGGAAATTGAAAGCCCTTGGTCTACCGGAAGTTCTACCGGTAGAGGTGCTTCAACCGGTAGTTCTACCGGTAGAGATGTTTAACCCAGACCGACAGTTACAAAAGTACTATTTTTGAAGGATTTTTGCGGGAATGAAAACTATACTAGGTTTTAGACCTTTTTATTGACCTTGTGTACTTGGAATTCCAAAATGTAATATACCTTCGGGGACACCAAGTTTTATTGAATTTCGACATTTGGTTTTCAATTCCACAAGGGTCAGGGATTGGTCTCAGCCTATGCTTGATAGATTTGTGTGTGAACTCTTGTTTTGATGCTTCATGCATCAGCGTGTTCTCGTTTGATTTCCAAGTGCAAGTTCGTTTTCAAGATGTGTTTCAAGAATCAAAAAGGGAATCATTTCTTAAGTTTGTAAGCATTAATACTATGTTATTTTGCTAATCTTGTCACGTCGTGCTTGTTAAATGATTTTCCTCTTGTTTTGTCGTGTTCTCGCACGTGTATCGCCGTGTTTTGTGCATTCATGATATAAGTGAATACCACTGAGCTTGGACTGCCCTTTTAGCTTGATCCACTACCTGGGGGTCCTTAAACATGTGGACTGTCTGCAGACTAGTCGTGTATTATATTACACATCGTGCGTGTTCGTGATCTGGTTCCGCGGCCGAATACCCCGTCTACCTTGTGTGGCGTGGGATCGTGTTTTCATGTCGTGCGTGCTTGCTCTTGTCATTATGTATGACGGAGAAAGGATGAGCTCAATGTGGATTTATCTTTTCATGATATTATAAGTATTCATGCTAGTTTCGTAAACTTGAAACGTGTATCTAGATCTTGAACTGTTTTAGCATTACTTCTCATATTCATGCCTCAATTGTTTATTTGCCAAACCGTCGTGTTTGATGCTTGTTATTTTGGTGTCCAGGTGGAGGAGAGTTCACGCGTGACGAGGAGTGCTTGGAGGAGGCTGTTGAGCCACCCCCAGCACACGAGTGGCAGCCCAACGACGTCATCTAGACGCCGGTCGGGATCGTGATGTCTCGTTCACTTAGTTGGGATATTCTTTTGGGATCTATTGTTGTATTGGCCTTTGTTGGCCTCTCTTGATTTTGTAACTTGAACTAATATACTTTTGTTAAACATTGAAACGTTAATCATGGTAGGAATGCTGTGATGACATTCTCTTTTGATACCTTGTCTCGATATTAAAATGTCTCTTGCATGTTGTTTTTGGGAATTGTATGACTCGTTTTGCTACACGCTTCCGCATACCCATTCGTGTGAGCTCGACCCGTGTCTTGGGATCCTCACCGCGGAAACCTGTGGGAAAAATAAAAGCGGCGGTGTGTTTTGTGTTGGTTAATCATACCGCTGCGCAGTCGCGGGCCCAGGCCTCGGTTCGGGGTCGTGACAGGACTTGATATGATAGCTATATGCTAGCGGTTGAGTGCAATACGGAATCCGATTGCCATGGGCTCCGAGTCGCAACGCCACGAAAGCTTCTGCAAAATATTCAGAGTGTGTTGGAATGTGTCATCGGCACACACGCGGATCCTGGGAGAAATATAATTCTTACTTAATCACATATGCGCCCCCCGAGGTCGGGCCGCTGCAGGGTCCAAGTTTGGGGGCGTGACAAGTACCCCTACATCATGATCCAAACCATTAGAAATATGCAGCAGGTCAAACACGCCCACGTGTCAAAATCTCAGCCATTGATCTATCTCGGATCTCGAGATATTTACAAAAAACCATGAGCCATTAATCTAATATTGTGGACATTATGGGGGCCCATAACACAATCTGATCTGTTGGTTCTTTTTGGAGGGCCAAAAATGGTTACAAGCCCAAAAATGAGCCTCTAATTCCAAGTGGATCTTAAGATATTTACAAAAATATTTTTTACTGTTGATGTACCATGCATTATTTATTGGATTTTGAAATTGTACGTCGGCAATCTGGTTTTTTCTTTTTTTTGTAAATTTGGGCACCATAAATCATGATCCAAACCATTGGATATATTCAGAAGCTCATGCACGACTGTGGGTCCAAAATTTAGCCGTTGGATCATCATAGATTTTTAGATATTTACAAACAAAAAAAAAAAAAGACAGACATTTATATCTACTTTTTATAAATCCATAGCCCCCAAATGCAAGATCGAAACCAGCAATTCTCTTTGTAAGGCTAAACACAACTATGACATCAAATTTCAATACTTGAATCTGCATGGATCTTGAGATATTTATGAAGAACTTTCAACCATTGTTTTAAAAATGTCTATTTCAATCAATTTTTTGTGTTATCAAACAAAGTTTTTTTACACCATCTATTTCAAACAGGGCCATTTGAAGCAGATCTGCTTTATACAGATCTGTTTCATATAGATAAGAGACACCAAACAAGCTATGTGAGTGTCTCCCGCATGATTCATGTGAGTGTGAAGTGTGGAACTGCCGATGTTGGACCCACTTATTGATAATCCGAGCCGTTCAAAATTAAATGTCATCTCCTCTCGTGACATATCGTTAAATTTTACTTAAATAGAAATTGGTCCCACTTTAAGATAAACCACATGATTGATAACATGAATAATGCATATGTTAATAATGCAAGAAATTGTGCTCATGATTTATCAATCATATGCTCAATCTTACATAGCAACCAACTCTTATTTAAGTAAAATTTGAGGATTTAACACTGGAGGGGATGACATTCATTTTAAACTATTAGAATTACCAATAAGTGAGCCCCACGGTGGAGTTTCACACATTTCACTCACAAGACACATGTGGGAGACATAGGCAATCTAGACTTGTGCCTCGTGCTTACTAAGTGGAAGGAGAAGAACTCCAAAGTGGGCGCCCACCATTGAAAATCCTAGCTGCTCAAAATAAGTGTAATGTTTCTTAATCGCATACTCAGTCTTATGATGGGATCATCTCATGTTTGGGTAAAATTTGAGCGGATTAGCTTTTGTATAGGTGAGCCCCACTCCTCCCGCTCATAGGCAGCCTGAGGAATAGACCTAGGTCATGTTTGGTTAAAGGAGTTTCTGTAAGACCCCGACCCGAGCGACCTCAGTTCGTACTAATTAAGCCTTGTGTTAGTTCTAAGTGAGATTAGTGGATTTTGGTTAAGTTGAGATAGAATGACTTTTAATGTAGCTTTGGGGAGTTTTGAATGCCTTCTTGAATTAGCGGGACCCTTTGGGGGTTCCTTTATTAACTCGGCGTGTACATGGGGGATTATTCGAGATTCCAATAATTCTTGTTTTGGTCTCGTTTAACTCATCTTGTTAATCTCTTCAACTTTCATGTTGGTCCCGTGCCCATCCGAAACCTTGAAACCCGACTTTCCTAACATCGAGGGTAAAACAGTCTTTTTACACCAAATCTGGACACGAAATTCGACGTCTCCGAAACCCTTGAATATATACTTTTTAGAGACTAGAAATTTCGGTGATCATTTTTCCCTTTTTCGTTGAATGCATCCGAGGTCCCGAAAAGCATGATTTCAGCCCCACAAGAATTCTTAGTGGTGGAGCCCATCTTCACTTGTATAAAAAGAAAACCCATTCCACTTTCCCCTCTCTCTTGGCTCAAACGTGGGAGAGGAGTGGCTAGAGATGCCTAGGGTTTCTTCTTGCCATTTCTTCTTCTCCTTCTTGCTTCTTCATCTCTCTTCCACGCCAATCTTGTACCAATCAAGAAATGAGCTTCATCTTCTTCTTCCTCACCATGAAAACTCCTTATTGATACCTATTAGATTGTATGGACTCAATCCATCGGTTGATGTGATAAATTGATTAATTTCTTTATTTATCAATAAAATAATGCTTTACTTTCATTAGATGAATGTTATTTTATTACTTCATGCACATGACCAATACATATGACATAATAGTTCATGAGTTGAACCGGGTCCCATTAATATATTAAATGTGATATATGTGTATGGATGAGATCCACACATGGGAGACATACTTCACAAATCTTATACTTAAATATCTTCACAACCAATGATGAGACTGGGCATCTCATCTGATATGGTTGCAGCACTTTGATCACTATGAGATAATGTGATTTGTCTCGATCATCAGAATGTAAGATTCTGGATCATGGTGCTGGTACATTAGATGTATTGAAGGACCATGAGAAGCACCTTATGGAATTCTGTCTCAATAATAAGGTCTACGCTCATAATTCCCTAGCAATAAGCTCTTAATCCTGAGAAATTGATGAACTCAAGTTTCTATCTATTCATTTACTTTGAGTCACCAATGAGTGAGGCCAACTGTAGGTCAACACCTCGGTGTCTTGGGTATGTGGTAGTAGGACTGTGGGAACATTGAATGATCAAAATGGAATCTATCTCTATTATCCCCTTGTGCCAATTAATGGATTTGTCATTAGTAAGTGCACACCCATCTCGATTAAGAGTTAATTGGATGGTACTGATGATCACAGTAATTAATTGTGGCTCAAGGATAATAAGATGTGGAACAAAGATTGGAAGAGACAGATTTATTCCAATTGATCCATGGATATTGATAAAGGGGCCTACTTGTGGTAATCGGGAAGTTTAGGGTCTTCATTGTAATTTATTCCTAAGACTGGAGTGCAATTGCATTTATATAGTGGTGTTATTTGCAATTAATTGTGGGCCCGGATTGCACATGAGATGTGGGGTGCGTGTCCCAGTTGGAGCCAGCTTTCTATGGAATCCCTAGTGGTCCCCACGCTAGCCCAAGTTATTAGAAAGATACTAATCCTACTTGAACTCTAAAAGGAATGAATTAGAAAGTTACTATTTCTATTTGAAGTAGGACTTCTAATAGTGGTAATAGTAAACTTACTAATTGTTGTGAAAGTGAGACTTCTATTTCAATTAAGAAAAGAGAATTTTGCTAATTTGTAATGGGAGTTAAACTTCTATTTCAAATAGGAAAAGAGGAGGCTTAAAGTGCTATAAAAGGGGAATTCTCCCCTCTTGGACGTCCAACAAATATAGGAGTGCACGCCCAGCCCCAAATTGTGCAAGTAGTTGCACAGTTTCCTCTCCTCTCTCTCTCCTAGTTCCTTGGAGTTTCGAGTTGGGTTTTCTCTTAAAGATTCCACCAATCTTCTTGAGAAGAGAGATCTGATTCGAGTCATAGCATGGAAGGCTAAGAGGTGTTGGAGATTCTGATCTTATTTTGTAGAAGAGTTCTACATCAACGAAAGTCATCAACTTCTCCATTAAAGCACAACCAAGCTCCAAAGGTATAATCTACTTCCTTGCATGTTGTAGATTTTTATAGATGTTTGTTGGCTGCTTGTTTCTATCTTTTAGATAGTTTTATTTATTGTATATGATCATGAGATTGAGGGTTATGCATCATGGATTGGGTTTTTGGCCTTATGGGTACTTGATCCCTGAGTCAAGTGGGTCAAAAGTTTTGAAAATCTATCCATGAGGCCCACCTACTTCCAACAATACCATTGGTGAAGGATTTCAGCAACATTGAGGTCTCTTTTGAGCTCACCTTGTCCATTTGGAGACCTTCCGAGTAGGCTCTTTCTTCCATCTTCTAAATTTGGGCTTTTGCTAACCCTAGAGAGTCTTCTTCTCTCTTATTACAAGCTCTCTTTCCCTATTCTAAGTTTTGACCATTTAGAGTTTGTATTTGGGTTTTTTTATTATGTTTGTAGGTTTGTTTTGGGGATTTCTGTAGCCTTGTGATTTGTGGCTTGGAGAGTGTGATTAGAGCTTGTTTAGCCACCTTGGGGACCAAGGCAAGTGGATGAATAGATGAACTTTGATAGTTTTCATGTTTTACTAGAACAGAAATCTTGACTTCCATTGTTTACTCTTGGTGATTTCATATGTGGTTTGCATCTACACTATTACTATTGTCTCCATTTCCTTTGAAAAGGCATTTTGATGAGCTTTCTCCCTATCCAACTTCTTAGAAATATATGCATTGTTACTTTGTTATATTTTGTCTTTGGATTCCCTGTTTTGTTGGGTTTCTCATGATTTAATGAGATGGAAAGGGGAGAAGTGTTAAATGATGAATTGGAGGAGCTTTTAGCTCATTCTATTGCAGGAAAATGAATGGGAAATGAAGAGAATTGTTTTGAGAAAGAAAAGGCTTGAATCTGAACTCAGTGTGAATTTCCCGCAGTTGGGCGGTCAGCTTGCGGTCACCTGTCGGCTAGCTGCCTGGTGACTGGCGGCTAACCAAACCACGTTCGGTTACAATTCTATATAGCTTTTTTTCTATTCTAAATGGGAAGTCAGCTAGCGGTCACCTAGTCAGCTAGCTGACTAGTGACCACCAGCCAACCGAACTGAGGCGGTTACAATTCCAATATTCTGCATCCTGTTAGGCTATCCGCGGTCAGCCAGCAGCTAACCGCCGAACCCATCGACGGTTAACCACCTGCTAACCGCCAGGTAACCGACCTTCCCTAGGGAATTTTGAGAATTAAGAGAAATGAAGGGATTTCTATTCCAAACATCTCCCCTCCCCCCCCCCTCCACCCCCCCCCCCCCCCCCCCCCCCCGCCCCGTTGTGCATTGTTGACCTGGGGCTCGTTGGGAGCATGGGTTGGATGTTTAAATGTTTGGAAAAGGTTTGTTGGGAACCCCATTGTAATGGAAAAATTTAGAAATAATGTACTAGGTCCGTTTGAGAAAGAAACTCCATCACATATATTCATCAAAGTTTTGAAATTACCAAGGTGTATAAGTAGCCCGGAATGTCTCCAAAACTTAAAGAATACCAAGTCTATACTGAAACCGACATACGGGACCCCTATTCTCCTTGAACAAATCTTGAATCCCGATACTTAGCCAGGAATTTCGAAAGCTCAATTCTAATTTTATTGTTTCCAAATTTTGATGTGTACTTCCCAAAATTCATGTTATATGATTTTATCATGCCCGAAAACACTGAAATTGTATTTTAACATTTTGCTAGCCCGGTTATGCATTACCCGATAATGAAATGATATTTGTACCTTTGGATACCCCGTCCCGCCCGTTTATGCATTAACATCATATGTACTTTATACATGTCCCGATTGCTTGCATATGACCTATGAGTCGGCACCACTAAACTTAGACGACCTTGTCGATTTGATCCACCGACTTGGAGGTTCCCCCTTCCCGTCCCGCCAGCTGCAGCTTGGATCCCGTTCCGTCCCGTCCCGATACCCAGTTCGCTACCGTGGTCCCATCCCGTATTGTTATATGTATTTATATATTTCATTGACTCTCATCACCTCGTGTGTCAGAGATCAACATCCCAATGTGCTCTTATCATTTCGGTGATAGAGGATTTAGCTTTGTATGGTTGCCATCTTGTTAGTTGCCCGATTCTTCAATACCTTTACATGTTTTATACTGATGGACCCTCGGATTTCTGTCCTCTCCTTCCGTCCCGGGGGGCTGCCTAGGTCTCGGCGGAGGAGGGAAAATGCGGGTATCAATTTTTTGTACGGGTATGCCAGATTTACTATTCTACTTGTAATTTGGAATGGTGATGATCCGGAGATTCACCTTCACAAGTAGAAAGGAAATCGATCCTTCTTTCTAACTTTTCAAATTGCATAAATATTTAATAAAAGAGACATGTTTGTTTTTTAGAATGCCGTAGGAGGCGTTTTTT
The DNA here is from genome assembly GCA_028538565.1 of Umbellularia californica. Classification (NCBI taxonomy): domain Eukaryota; kingdom Viridiplantae; phylum Streptophyta; class Magnoliopsida; order Laurales; family Lauraceae; genus Umbellularia; species Umbellularia californica. Next base: position 30,651,635 of record JAPQWN010000005.1, on the reverse strand, counting down.
TGTTTGTTTGCCGTGAAAGGCGATTTTTCCTTGAAAAGCGATTTTGCAAAACTCATCAAATATGAAAGACAAGAATTGTGATTTCTTTTTGTCTCTTTAAAAAAATACAAATTACAATAGAAAAGAAAGAAAATGAATCTAACTTCTCAGGAGATTGTGGGGACACATTCAAATCGACGGTCGCAAGTCATGTATGGACTTCGCCATCGTCCTTCAAATGAGAACGCTTGATGCTTCGATTCTTCGGCTTGGATCCAACCTCAGTTTTTTAAAGGATAAGGACCAAGAGGAGGTCCTATATCCAATAAAAAACCGAGTAAACGGGCTGAAAAGCCTCGTTTAGCCCATGTTGTAGAAGGAGGGGACCTTGGGGGGGTGCCCCCCAAAGGGACTTTGATCACCTTTTAGTGCTTCTGATGGCAAAGCAGCAGGACTTCGTCAAGATTTCTTCGGAGGAATGCAAGTGTGCAGACCAGTGGAAAGTTGAAAAAAAAGATCAAAGGTTGCAAAGTTGTCCCGTTCTTTATCTCTTTGGAATGGACCTCCTTTTATAGGCTTTTGGTAGCCATGAGGTGGTTTATGGGCATTGATGGCCATGATGAGAGAAATAATGGTATTGATGAGAGGAGTTACAAGTTTTATTTTTTGATTTTGTAACTCCTTTTTCTTGGCTTGTGATTGGCCGATGAAGGATAATGGGCATTTAATCACCTTTAATCTTCATGATGATGGGAGTTTCATGGGTTTAATGCCATGATTGCTTGGATTTGTAACTCTCAAATGCTTGAATCTGATTGGGCCGTCCAAAATAATGAGTTAATGACCGCATTAAGTTGTCATAAACGGGTCAATTAACGACATTAAGTGGTCGCCAGGGCATGTGAAGAGTCGCGGGCCGCGCCACGTCTTTTGAGATTCTTCTTGTGATCATCACAGGTGGATCCACACATTGTTTGATGTCAGATTGCGATGCAATTTCAGACATTGATTGATGTTGGTGGGCCAGTGACATCTGTCTTGTCGATTTCACGATCGGTCGGACAAAAAGTGCACTTTCTTGGTTAGCCGGTTGGCGATCTTGGAGCGATCAGTGATGATTTTATGCTTTTGACGACGGATCCGAGATGTCGGTGAAGATCCATGGCTTTCAAGCATCAAAAGTTGGATTTTCAGAAAATCACAGAGGAAAGAACACTCAAAACGCAAAAAGATCGGAAAACGGGCCATTCGGCGAGAAATCCGGCTACCCGGATTTGCAGGGTCGGCGACCCTGGGTGCATGGTCGCCGGCGACCATAGGGCTTTGGCCCTTTTGGTCGCCAAGCTTCGTTTTTGGCCGTTTTTCCTTCTTTTTTGTTCCTTTTTTCTTCTGTATTTTTCTTGACATATTTTCTCAATTATTAACTTGATTTTCTTGGAGAAAACTTGACGAGAACCCGCGCAAAACCGGAGCACAAAGTTTCCCATTTTTCTGGAAAGCCGAAGACTTTGTAGCCGATTTTCCGTCAAGAGTCGAAACTAGGTCAAACGATGTCGGAATGACCTGAAAATTGAGGTGAAGCTTCTTGAGCAGTGGATAGGACCAACAATGGGCTTTTATTTGTGTTTTGAAGCCATTTGGGGTCCCGTCGATGCTTGACTTGATTTTGCTATGGGGAAAATGCCGAGCTTTGATATGTGGTCAAACGATGTCCGATTGACCTGATATTTGACAGGGAGCCTAGTGGAGTCATGTAGAGATGATCCATTAGCTCCGCTTTGGATTTCATGGTCCCGGGGTACTCCGCCACCGGTAGGCTTGATTTTCTTTCCGAGCGTCGAAACCTGGTCAAACGTTGTCGAAATGACCTAAAATTCGACGTGCAGCCTTTTGGAAGCATGTTGAAGCCACTCATGTGCTTTGTTTGATGAGTGATGGCTTCTGTGGTTTTCACCGTCGGGAGGCTTGGTTTTGTTGCTCGAGCATTGATGGAGGGTCAAACGTTGTCGGTTTGACTTGAAATTTGACATGGAGCCCTTTGGAGGTATTTTGAAACCATCCATAGGCTCTGATCGAAGTTTTGGTGTCTTCGATGATGTCGCCGCCGGGAGCGCTTGTTTAGCTGTCGGAGAAGTGAAGTTAGGCCAAACAATGTCGAAATGACTCGAAACTTCAGGTGTACCCCTCTTTTGGCTGTCTTTAAGGATCTTGCAGTTTTTGTCTGATTCTGACAAGATCTGAAGCTTGAAGTAGCTTTGCCTGTTTTGTAGCAGGATGCAGCTTCATGTGGCTTCTTGATGTTGAGGAGACATAGTAACTTTTTTGGTGTCAACATATACTGCATATGTATTTTCCAATAAATGATTCATTTCTTTTATGGAATTATTGTTTAAACAATGTTCAGTATTTTTCCAAGGTAGATTCATCTATTATTATGTTGCTTTATCCTTTCACCCACCTGCTAGACCGTTGTGTTTGACCCACTCTTTGGTACTCAAGTCCAGACGTCGGTTTTCCCAAGGAGGAGCACAAGGAGGCGGCCGGAGAGCTGCGCCGAGTAGTTGAGTGGCAGGCCGATGATGTCGATGTCGCTTAGACATTCAGTTGCTTGAGAAACTACACGTTTTGGGGTTATGGCTAACCTATTCATTTGAGAATTATTTTGGTTGCACTGGCCTTTGTTGGCCTTTATTTTTGGGGAGTGATAATTAACTGATTTTTTGTATAAACAATTAACATTTACTTTTAGGAAAATGCTATTGTGAATATTGCTTACTCTGACATCAAGTTGTTTATATGTGTTATCATTCTTATTATTTTGGAATGAATTTATGAATTGATTTGCTACACGTTTCACAAAATATACTATGCTGTTGTGATATCCTCACCGTGGACACCTGTGGGAAATCGCGTGCACGAGTAGGATCATATTCTTTAGTGACCCATGTACGTATTGGTCAATCAAACATATGTCATGTGGCATTGACATCAATTATTCATCATCTTCCTTTAATGAGTCCCGATCCCGGATTAGGCCCACGGGCCTGGTCCGGGGTCGCAACAGTTTCTGATAAGGGATTGTGTAAGACCCCGACCCGAGTGACCGCGATTAGCACTAATTAAGTCGTGTTTTAACTCTAAGTGAGACTGGTGGACTTTGTTTAAGTTCGGGATTAGAATAGCTTTTATATAGTTTTGGGAATTTTGAGAGCCCTTTTGATCTAGTGGGACCCTTTGGGGTTCTATTAGTAACTTGCATGTACATAGGACTTATTCAAGGTTCCGAAAATTCATATTTTAGCCCCGTTTGACTTATCTCGTCAACCTCTACAACTTTCATATTGACACCGCCGCATTTGAAACCCCGAAACCCGACCTTTCTAACCTCGAGGGCAAAACAGTCTTTTTTTCCATCAAATCTGGACACAAAAATTCGATATCTCCAAAACCCTTGATATATATACTTTTTAGAAACTAGATTTTCAACGATCAATTTTCCTTTCTTCATCGAACGCATCCGAGGTCCCGAAAATCATGCTTTAGCTCTACAAGAATAGCTAGTGGTGGAGCCCACCCTCACTTGCTATATATAGGAGAACTCTTCCCCTTTTTCCCCTTTTTCCAGCTCAAAAAGTTCCAGCCCAAGCTAGGGTTTTTCCCTTTTTCTTTCTCCCCTTCTTCTTGCTTTCTTCATCTCTTTTCCTACCAAGCTCTTGCAAATGGAGCAATGGAGGTCATCTTCTTCTCCTCACCTTAAAAGCTTCCTCTTGATGCTATTGGAAGGGAAATCCTACCACATTAGGGTCTTCCTTGAGCTAGCTTTTACCACTTGAAGACCTTCCAAGTAAGCTCTTCCTTCCTTCTTCTAGATTTGGGTTTTTCTTACCCTAAAGAGCCTTCCTATCTCTTCTTACAAGCTTCTTCTTCCTCACTCCTTGTTTTGACCATTTGGGGTTCTAAATGGATTTGTTCTTGGGGGTTTTCTTGTAGCATTGTGATCTCTAGCTTGAGAATTGTTGTGGGAGCTTGATTTGCTAGCTTTGACCCAAGGCAAGTGGATGAATAGATATCTTGAATGTTAAAATGTTTTTAGGAGAAATGTGACTTCATTGCTCTTATTATTCATACTTTCTCCTATGAGTTTTCATTGATTTCGAAATATGTATATTGCTAGGCCTCTCCCCTCTTGTTACACTTCTTGGAAAATGTATGCACTTGATTTTGTCAAAGCTTGTCTCTTGGGTTATTATGGATCTCATGTGTGATTGGGTTTCTTTGATGAATGAGGAAGAATATGATGAATGTGATGCATTTTATCGGTGATTCAAATGGAGGGATAAGTGTGGATTTGAGAAGGTTAAAATTCCTCATTTATGTGCAAAAAGAGTGCTCATAAATGTATGCAAAGAGAGGAAAGGAAGGAGTCGAACTACACATCAGAAACAGGTTTCTATGACAGTTCGCTACAGCGAACCCCATCCAGAGGGCAGTTGGATCAAGCTAACTTGACAGTTCGCTCGAGCCAACTTGACAGTTCGCTCGAGCCAACCTGATCTGGGTAGGTCCACTCAAGCGAACCCTTCTAGAGAGCCCATGGCTCGAGTGAACTTTAGGTCTGCTCGAGCCATGTGTACTGTTGACCTGGGGCTATGTTGGGAGTCTGAGTATGATGTTTAAATGCTTGGAAGAGGTCTGTTGGGAGCCGAATTGAGATGGGGAGACTCAGGAGGCGAGGTATGGAGCCCAGTTGAGAAAGAAACCCCCATCACGGAGATTCATTGAGGGTTTTTGAACTTAATAATATGTATAGGGAGCTCGGAATGTCTCCATATCTAAAGGAGTACCAAGTCTATATCGAAACCGACATACGGGACCCTATTCACACCGATTTAACCATGAGCCCTCAATGCCTGGCCCAAAAAATTTTGGCAATCCATTTGTGTTCTATTTTTCCCTAATTTTGATATACACTTCTCGAAATTCATACTACATGAATAGTGATACCCCAAAATTACTGAAATTATATTTTTAGCATTTTGCTAGCCCGTTATGCATTGCCCGATAACAAAGTGAGATTTGTGCCTATGGGCACCCCGTTTAGCCCATTTATGTGCTTACATCATATCGATATTTGTACATGTCCCAATTTCTTTCATGTGACCTATGAGTTGGCACCACTAAGCTTGGACTAGGGATGCCAAATGCCCGGCCCAGCTTGCCAAGGAAAAACCCTGGCACGGCCCGGCCCGCCACGGGCCGGGCTAGAGCAGGCCGGGCCGTGCCGGGCCTGCTCTTTTTTTTACCTTTTTTTCTCAATATTAAAGAAAAAGAATAGAACACAAAGAGTCAAAGACACAATTAGTGTAAGAGAGAACCATTTGGATTTTAACTGGCATTATCTAGTTATAGCCACTATATTTTCAATAATGAGACAATTAAAAATTAATGAATTTTCTTTACAGTGGCTATTAAATTATCAAATAAGTAAAAAATTTTAACATCACACAATCACGGAGAATGACAAAGATATTTAAGTGGTTCGGTCAAACTCGACCTACTCCACTGAGAAGAGAGAACCATTTGGACCTTAACTTTTTGAAGGTTTCTAAATAGGATTACCTTTAAAACCTTACAAAATTTTTAGAAAATAAAAATAAAAAAGAATGAAAAACTTATAAATTTAAAAATTACAATGAAGGAAAAAGTAAAAAAATCAGATGTATAGTCTACTAATGTATTTTACTGGATCATAAACTTCCATTGATGTTAACTCTTGCTTCCTCTTATCTGCCAAATACCAATCTCGTAGGCAAACACAACACTCCACCGTTTCTTTAGTCAGATTGGTTCTTTTGTCATCCACTACACATCCACCTGCACTAAAAGCCTGTTCTGATGCTACAGAAGACATTGAAATAGTCAATAGATCATGAGCCACGGCGGCTAACACCGGATAAACGCTTTCTTGTTGCTTCCACCAAGCTAAAAGGTCAAAACTAGATGCATCCTGCACCCGTATTACACCGACGTCAAGATACGATTATAACTCCGTCACAGTGTTACTTGAGCTTGAGCTGGATGCCATACCCGTAGACAGAGAAGAATACCACACATCCCACTCACCAACACCTGTTTGCTGGACTTCTAAATGGCTCATACTAAGCCCAGTTGTACCCATTTGCTCACAATAAAATTGAAAAAGTGCTTGTAAATTTGCCCTAATATTTGAAAAAACATTTAAATCTATATAATTCATATTTTTATTTATTCCATCAATAAAAAATTGTACACCACTTAATTTTAACCTGGGATCAAATACGGCAGCTAAAGAAAATGTCATTGGAGCCTCTTTCCAATATTTATTAAATTTTTCTTCCATGTTTTTAATAGTGCTACTCAGTAAAAAATGATCTCTAAATCTACTGAATTGTAAAGTAATTTTAAAAAGCTTCATTAAAGCTTCATTAGATATGGGATAATATATCTCGGAAAAAAATAATGTTGAAGTATAAAAGGCTTCTAATAAATCTCTTATTTGGGCACATAACTCCCAATGTTCATCACTAATCATCAAATTTTGTGCATGAAAAGCACAAAATTCATTCAAAACAGTTTTCCGATCAAGTGCCTTGTTTAACAAATCATACATAGAATTCCATCTATGTTCTACCTCTTTAGGCATTTTAATAGCTGATACGCCTTGCCTCGCACATATTCCAGCATACAATTGTCTTCTCTGTGCGGAGGTGAAAATAAATCTAGCAATATCTTTAATAGCATTTGTGTAACTTACAATATGCTTTAAACCAACCTTTACAATGAGATTTAAGATGTGACATACACATCTATTTTGAAAGATAGAGCTATCTACCAGAGTTGCAAGTGGCATCTGCATTCTCATTAATTCAATAGCCACTGTATTATTACTGGCATTATCTAAAGTTATAGATAAAACTTTTTCTTTAATATTATATTCATCTAGTTTTTCCAAAATAAATGTACTTATTCTAGTGCCATTATGTGGCCATTCAAGACTGCTAAACTAATTATACGTTTATTAATAATCCATTTTGAATCTATATTATGTGCAGTAATACAAAGAAAACTGTCACCCCCTTTAGATGTCCACATGTCTGTGGTTAGGGCTATTCTACCAAGAATTTCTGCAAGGTAATTTTTTATATTTGTTTTCTCTTCCTGCCAAAGTCTAATAGCATCATTTCTGGCTGTATTTCTTGAAATACTGTGAAATTGTGGTTGACAGTATTTCTGGACCCATTCTTCAAAAAACTCATTTTCAACAAAACAAAATGGTAATTCGGATAACACAATCATTTTAACAAGATTTTGTCTACAACTTTGTGCATTAAAAGAAAAAAGACCCAAACTGCTACTACTACTACCACCACCAGTACTAGAAATTTGGGTCTGTGATCTAGGCCTCCCTGTGCCTGCAACCGTCGGCTTTTTTAAGGCTGGACATTTCTGCCTATGCCTTGCCAAATGGCCGGTACCCATTTTTGACTGGACACCATAAATCTTACTACAAAATTTGCATTTTGCCTTTTCAACTGTTTTTCCATTTTCAATAACCTCAAACCTTGTAAATATTTCCCAAACTGGTGAAGTTATATTCCTCTTGGTTAGGTTACGTGAACTCTGAGGAAAGGGGGGTGGTAAATCACCTACTTCATCTTCTAATTCAATAAAATTTTCTTCTTCCCCTAAATTAACTGAAGATGATTCTGTGGAAAATCTTCTAGCCATATTTCAAAAAATAAAATTTATAAGTAATAACAGTAATAGGCTCTAATAGTCTTCTTTTGTGATAATAAATATAAGAAAGTGGAGAAAATGAGAGTTAATATAATATAATATAATATAAACTTATATATATAGAATCTCAAATTTAAATAATATAAATACCTCTAAATCTTTGAAGGCCCCTTTAATCTTGTCTCTTGATGACTTGATCTTTGGCCCTCCAAAAACTTCTTAGAGAGAGTGAAAGAGTTGAATGCTTTGAGAGAGAGCTAGAGAATGTATAAAGAGAATGAGAGAGTTGTGTAAATTGGTGAGGAATGAGATTGGGAGGGTTAGGGTATTTATAAACTTTGTAAAATGAAAAATGACATAAAATACCCCTTATATGACCGTTTTATAGTTGTTTGGGGGGGGGGGGGGGGGGGGGTAAAATGGACTTTTTTTTCAAAAAAAAGTGTTATGGACGTTAGGCAGGCCGGGCCTGGCAGGCTGGAGGGCCGATCCCAGCGGGCCTGGCGGGCTACTGCCTCCAGCCCACGTGCCTGGCGGGCCCGGGCCAAACGGGCCCAGCCCGGCTCGTGTCACGGGCCGTGCCTTTGCGGGCCGTGCTATTGACCGGGCCGAGCCACGAGCCGTTGACTGGCAGGCTGGAGCGGGCAGTGCCGGGCCGGCCTGGCCCATTTGACATCCCTAGCTTGGACAACCTTGTTGGCCTGATCCATCGACTTAGAGGTCCCCCTCCTGTTCCTGCCAGCTGCAGCCTGGATCCCATCCAGTCCCAATACCCAGTTCACTACCGTGGTCTCGTCCCGTATGGTTATATGTATACATATATTTCATTGAATCTCATCACTTCGTGTGTCAGAGATCAACACCCCGATGTGCTCTCATCACTTAGGTGATAGAGGATTTAGCTTTGTGTGGTTACCATCTTGCTAGTTCCCTGATCTTTGGTACCTTTACATATTTTATATTACACATTTGTTTTCTAAATGATGATGCTTTCTCTTTCATGAAAATTATTGTTTAAGCAGGTTTCAATGTTTTTCAATGTAATTTTAAATATTATCATGTTGTTATATTTTTTTCACCCACCTACCAGACCGTCATGTCTGACCCATTCTTTGGCACTCATGTCCAAATGCCAGTAATCCAGAGGAGAAGCTAGAGGAGGCAGCTGAAGAGCCGCAACGAGTAGGAGAGTGGCAAGCTGACGATGTCATCTAGACACTTGGTCAAGACCTAAGATACGGAACATTTTGGGGATTGTGACTAACTCATTCTTTTGGGGATTCTTTTGGTTGTACTGGCCTTTGTTGGCCTTTATTTTGGGGAGTGATAATTTAAATGATCTTTTGTATAAACATTTAACTTTACTTTTTGGGAAAATGCTAAAATGATCATTGCTCACTCTGACATCATGTTGTATACACGTGTTATCTGTCTTTTGATTATGAAATGAAGTACGAATTATATACTTGATTTGCTACACACTTCCGCACCTTAAATGAGAATGATATTTGTATGTGAAATCCTCACTGCGGACACTTATGGGAAATCATGTGCACGGATGGCATGAGCCGTTATTAAAACCGTGTACATATTAGCCAAATTAATTAAATGCACTTGACATCATCATCATTGAGATCGCCGATCCCAGATTAGGTCGGTAACCCAGTCCGGGGTCACGACAGATTGGGCATGTTGGGGATTTATGACATGATGTGACATCTTTTCCCCTGGGCATTTCAAATGCTCTATTTGATGTAAGAAATCAAATTTTCAAACCACTTGAAAAGGCACTTTTAGCCTTATGAATTCCCAGAATTCCAGAATTCCAAATGCTAGAGAAAGGGTTGAGCATTTGGAATTCTACTTCAAGGGCAACATTTGGAATTCTCATAATCCCCCCCAGACAAGAATTCTCACAATTCTTCTAAACAAACAGAGGGCATGTCTAGTTAGAGGAATCTCTGACAAGGAATTGAGCTTGTTGGGCATTTCTTACATAATGTGACATCTTGTCTCCTATGCATTCCAAATACTTTGATTAATGAAAGAATTCAAAATTCCAAACCATATCAAAAGACACTTTTAGCCTTATGAATTCCAGCATTTCAAATGCTAGAGGGGGATTGAGCATTTGGAATTCTATTTTGGGAGGCAACATTTAGAATTCTCAGAATTCTCCTAGACAAAAATTTTTACAATTCTTCTAAAAAATATAGGCCCTAAGGGGATTTAGACTCCAACTAATACCACTGTAGATCCTTTGAGTGTCTCACTAAAGTTACCCGTCCATTGAAAATCCAAACCTAAAATGTGCCCCATTTTCGAGAATTTTACTTCAATATGAGGGTTTAAAAAAACATTTTCCTTCAATTGGAGTTGATCTCACTATTAGACTAAGCACATGATTAATTACGTAATTAGTACATTATAATAAAAGTACACTCATTTTAAGCTGTGTGGCTTTGGAATAAATAAGACCATTAGAGAGTTTCACTCCCCCTTACTTTGACTGCGTGACACAATCAACAAGTACTACAGCACCCTACACTTTGTCGTTTGCAATAGATTTTGCCAGTTCATCCAATTCATATTCATGGCAATTGTCAAGCTAGCACATATAAGGATCTTTGAAAACTATAATTGGAACAAAATAAGGGAATATTCTCAAATTTGAGGCTCATAATACTATAAAAGAATGTCAAAAGAGATTACCGTTTAACTCTGGTTCACATTTTTTATTCAGTATGCCGCTTATTTTGATAACATCACATCTTTTTTTCCTGTAATGATTAAATTTTATCAATATTTTAAAAATATTAAAGTATATTCATGACACTGGATGTTTCTAACATAGATAAATCTTTTTTCCTTTTGCCTTAATTTGTTACTGAGATTTTAAGACAATTAATAAATTTTATTTATTTTATTATTGTTTATGGTAGAGGAGCATCACAACAAGTTCTGGTTTACCATTCAACCGTTGCTTGGCTTTGATCAGTGGTAGATCAAGACAAAAGGAGATTTCTATATGAGTTTTTAGGAGAAATCTATATGAGTTCCTTGCTCCCAAGCGAATAATCCTATGCTCTATCCGTGAGAATGATTCTAACTCGTGATTTTGATGCCATGCACCCAAAACGAATGATACAAATCTATCCATCACATGCCATTTCCGTAAATCATTTTAAACAATGTTTGGTTTTGACTTGCCCGGATTTGTTAGATCTTTTGTCTATGGACATGCTTGAATAATCCAATACATTGATCTAATAATTTGATGGCACCCAAATCATATTTTTGCAATTAATAGCTCAGATATATCCAACATTTGCCGTCCCTTTTTCCCCCTTTTATGAATGGGAGTCCATTTGTTGAGCGTCGTGCTCCCACCGCCCTCCAAAACACCTAAGGGGCCCACTATACGGTTGATCGGAGTAGACCATCAAACAGGGACTCCTTAATTGTCATGGGTCACGGGGTTTGGTACACATCCTAATGCATTGGATTGTTGGATCAACTATGCAGTCATTTGCATGCTGAAGATTTACAAGCGTAAAATAAGTGGTTAGGATGATGATCCGTTCCTCCATCACTACACAAAGGGCTGTAATGGAGAGATCGCCATCCCCAATTGGGACCCAAGGTGGGCCCCATAAAGGCTGGCTTACTCTCACCACAGCCGCTCAACTGAGGGGCTCTTTCTATTTAGATTATTTTGCATATAACCCCTAAGGTTTATAGGATTTGTAAATAAGCCCTTATGGTTTTAGTATTTTAAATAAGCCCCTGACATTTCATTTTTAATACCTTCAATGTTCCCAAAATCAATTGTCCTAACGAGAATGACCAACCACCATGAAGTTTGTGTTGAATTTTTATTAAAATAACACATTTACCCTTACATCCATTAAACAAAAATTACTATATTATTTTTAAAAAGTAATATTATTTTATCTCGATTCTCAAAGAGGTCTCTCTCACTCAATAACTCTCTCATACATAGGAAGCCTAATCATTATTTTAAAACTTTCATCAATGTAATGGTGGGCCATGGATGGATTAAATCAATTATAACCAATTATAAGTACATCATTTTACAAGAATAACTTTATTTTATGTCAATTCTCAACGGTCTCTCACTTTATAATTCTTTAATGCACATAAAGCATAATCATTATTTTAAAACTTTCATAAATCCAATGGTGGGTTATGGATGGATTAGATCAAAGTACAAGTGTTAATTGTCTTGATGACCCATTTGGATTTAATGAATTAATGACCTTTGTATTAATAAAAATGAGATTATGTAAGGTTATTCACTCCCACTAAATATACTATAGTAACTATTAATGCTACAAGATTTAGAGAAAAATAAGTCCAAGCTTTTGAAAATCTACACATAAGGATAATAGAGAGAAGGGCAACAGTCTCAAAACACTCTAAAAACTAATGATGATTGGAAGGGTACAGATTTTGGAGACATAGAAGGTATTATAATGAAAGAGTAAGGGCCTATTTACAAATAATAAAACCACAAGGCCTATTTGCAAATCATAGAAACCTTAGGGGGTATATACAAAAAAATTTCTTTTATATATTAAAGCAAACCAAAAGAGGATCATATGGAGCACCACATCATTCCATATATCTAATATTCCTTACCAAAATTCCCCTAATTTATCTCAATCTAATTTTTAACTTTCCTTAACAAACTAATATCTATCCCTCATCCTAAAATCTTTGTATACCAAATAAAGGAATGATGATCAATCCTAAAATCAAGCATCCTCTATAAATATACTAATTCCTAAAATAAAAAAATCTCTTATTTCTTATTAGAGCCTTTTGTATACTCTCCTAAGGTTTGTAGGATTTGTAAATAGGCCCCTGAGGTTTTAGTATTTGTAAACAGGCTCCTACCTTTTCTTTTTAATGCCTTTTATGTTCCCAAGATCAATATTCCTTGTAAGAAGGGGCAGCCACCATGAGATTTGTGTTGGATTTTTATATAAATGAAACCTTTGCCCTTACATCCATTTAACAAAAATGAGTATATTATTATTTACAAAAATACCATTATTTTATCTCAAGTTCCAATAGTTTCTCTCAATAACTCTCTCATGCCCATGACCAGGGGTGGAGCTGGGTACAAGGGCCTTGGGACTAAAGCCCCCACTTATATCTGAGAAAAGTTTAAATTCCCCCCTCCCCCTTGCAAATTCTAAAAACTAATATGTTTTTTTTTTTTATACATTTTCCCCTTCCCCCAATACTTCGTTTACATATAGCAAAACACCACCCCCTTTGCAAATTATAAAATTATTATTTTTTTTTACATTTGCCCTTTCCCCCACTATTTCTTTTACACCGCCTACATTTGCCCCTTCCGCCAATGTTTCTTTTACATATAGTTAGCCAAATACCACCCCCTCGCAAATTCTAAAGTTAATATTTTTTTTACATTAGCCCGTTCCCCCAATATTTCTTTCATGAAGCATAATCATGTATTTCAAAACTTTCATCAATCCAACAATGGGTCATGTATGGATTGGATAATCATGTATTTCAAAACATTAGCCCGTATAGGTGTTGATTGTCGTCATGATCAATTTGGATTTAATGAAATGAGCCATGTATTGATATAAAAAAAAATTATATAAGGTTGTTCTCTCCCACTAAGTGTAATTGTTAATGTTACATGCTTTATAAAAGAAAAAATTTGAGTCCAAGCTTTTAAAATCATGCATATAAGGATAAAAGAGATGGACAAAAGTGTCATTTCGCTCTAAAAACCTATGGTGGTTGGAAGACTATTGATTTTGGGGACACAAAAAGTATTGAAATGAAAATGCAGGAAGTAATTTGCAAATACTAAAACTTCGGGGCCTATTTACAAATCCTACAAACCTTTGGGGGTATATACAAAAAGCTCTTCTTATTAAGATACTCATTCCTGTTACTTATGCTTTAAAGATAAAAAACAGTTATTGAGAATTTTGAACTTGAAATGTGAGAGGCTTCATTTTGAACTTGTAGATCTCATAGAAAATGTGATAGGGACTGTCATGACCCCGGACCGGGTTTAAGGTCCAATCCGGGATCGAGACTAAATAATGAGTGGAAACAATAGAGATAAAGGTATAATGGTATGGTTGGAACCCAATGCATATACGGGTGAATAAAAAAACATACATTACCCGTGCACGTGATTTCCCACAGGTGTCCGCGGTAAGGATTTCCCAACACACATAAACATTTTGTATAATTACAGAAGCGTGTAGCAAATTAAGCATGTAAATCATTTCCATAAAACATAGGATTGATTACATTTGAATAACAAATATCAGAATGAGCAATGTTCTAAAGTGTAACCCAAAGTACTGTTAAAGTTTGAACAAAAGATCATTTAGATATTCAATCCCCAAAATTAGAGGCCAACAAAGGCCAATATAAACAAAACAATAACCACGAAAACAAATGTCAATAACACCCCCAAAATGTTACGCATCTCTCGAGGCAACCGGATGTTTAAACAACATCGTCGGCGTGCCACTCCACTAACTGTTGCAGTTCTCCGACCGCCTCCTCTGGCTCCTCCTCGGGATAACCAACAACAGGACCTGAGTACCAAAGAAATGGATCAGACACGACGGTCTGGCAGGTGGAAGAAAAGATATGATCATTCTAAAATAAAAGCATTTACCTTGGAAAATATATAAACCTGCTTAAACAATAACTTTCAAGAAGTGAATGAATCGTTTAATTAAAAACATATATGCAGTGTAAAACAGGTAAAGGTAACCAAGGAATTCGGGAAACAAGTAAGGTGGCAACCACACGAAGCTAAATCATCTATCACCAAGGTGATAGAGCAAGCATATCAAGGCGCTGACCTCAGTCACCGAAATGAGGAGGAACAACGAAATTTACATATAAATATACTATATACAGAGCATGACCACGGTAGCGAACCGGGCATCAGGAACCACAGTAGCAATCTGCGGTATCGGGACAAGACCACGGTTAATAAACCGGGTAGCGGGATCCAAACTGCAGCTGGCGGGACAAGAGGGGGATCTCCAAGTCAGTGGATCAGACGGACAAGGTTATCCAAGCTTAGTGGTGCCGACTCATAGGTTAAATCATAGAAATCAAGTCATGTGTAAAACAAATCAAGAGCAAGAATATAACAGGGCAAGACCGGGGTGCTCAAAGGCACAACTGTAATATCATGTCGGGCATGCATGTCAAGACTAGTAAATCAGTACAAGTACACTATCAATGTTTTCGGGATTGATATAGCATAAATCATAATTTCCCGAATAAAAGGTGAAATAAACTTTCAAAATATTGGAACAAGTATCAGGGTTTAAAAACTAATTCAAGGTGAATAGGGATCCCGTATGTCCATCTTGAAATACTTGGTACCCTTTGAATTTGAAGGCATTCCGGGTTCCTTATACATTTGGAAGTTTCCAAAACTTCAATGAATGCTTTGTGATTATGGTTTCTTTCTCATCTGGGCTTCATACATCACTTAATAGACCTTCCAACACAACGGGGCTCTCAATGAACCTCTCACAATCATATAAACATTTTACTTCAGCTCCAAACATGTCCCCTGCGAAACAGCACCCATCGCTCGAGCGGACATTACAGTTCGCTCGAGCGGAGGAGTCTCTGGAATGGTTTCTGGGAGGGTTCGCTCGAGCAGACCAGGAGTCGCTCGAGCGAACTACCAGTTCGCTCGAACTAGTAACTCTCTGGATGGGATGCTGGGACCGTTCACTTCTCTGGAATGGAACGAGTCCCATTCTGGGCAGTTCGCTAGAGCAAACTGTCCAGAATCAGTTCCGGGACAGTTCTGCTCTGCTTGTCTTCTCCTCCTACCAACCCATCATTTTGAGGATCCTTTTCTACACCATTAGAGGGCATATAAGCACCTCAATATCATCCTCAAATCCCTATTAAAAACCCCTCACAACATCTACCAAGAAGCCATACATTCATCTCCATTCCTCTTCCACATTCAATCACAAGGAGAGAAGAATATCCACAATCACATTGACTCATTCAAATCTTAGATAAGAGATAAAATAAAAAGGTATAAACCACATTTTTCAAGATAATAATGAGCCAACCAACTACTTTCAAGAACATTTATTTCACAATGAATGCAAGACAAACAAGTCATTAATGGAAATAGCAACCAATCATGTTTATCATGAAAACCATTCAAAACTTAAAACATCCATTCATTCCACTTACCTTGGGGTCTCTAATCAAGAAAATAAGCAACAATCAAGCTCTCTCTCAAGAAACCTACAAGCACAACAAAAACCCCCAAATGCAAACCCTAAAATGGGTCAAACAAGGAATGAAGAAAAAGAAACTTCAACAATGAAAGTGCAGCTCTTCCAAGACTAGAAGAACACAAATATAAGAGATTAGGGAGGAAGCTTACTTGGAAACTCTTCAAATGGACAAGGTGAGCTCAAAGAGGGTCTTGGAATAGGGGTTCCTCTTCAAAAGTTGTATCAATGGAGAGCTCTAGTAGTGAGAACGAAGATGATGACTTCCATTTCTCAAAAGATGCAAGGTGGGTGGTGATTTGGTGGTAGAGAAGTAAGGAGAAGAAGAAGAAAAAAAAGAAAAACCCTAGGTTTGGATGAGTTGCTAGAAAAAGAGAAAGAAGAGATGGGTTCTCTATATAAAGCCATGGGAGTGGGCTCCACCACTAGGAAATCTTTGGAGGCTGAAATCACCACTCTCGGGACCTCGGACGAAATCGACGAAGAAGAGAAAAGTGATCAACGAAATATCTAGTTTCCGAAAATTATATTTTTCGCTGGTTTTGGGGATATCAACTTTTGGGTACATATTTAGTGTAAAATGATTGTTTTGCCCTCAATGCTAGGAAAGTCGGGTTTCGGGGTTCCGAATGGGGACGAGATCAACATGAAAGTTGTAGGGATTAACGGGACAAGTGAAACGGGGTAGGTATACAAGTCATCGAGATCTCGGGTAATTCCCAAATTAACGTAAAGCTATCAAAAGGGGAACCCCCAAAGGGCCCCACTAAACACAACGCACTTAAAATTCTCAAAAGCTATAATAAGAACTATACTAATCTCACTTAGTCAATTCTACTAAACACACTTAGGACTAACACGCGACTTAATTAGCACTAATCGAGGTCAATTGGGTCGGGGTCTTACAAGGACCATTGAATTGGCGAAGTGCTCTTTAATTTGGATGGGGTCTAAAGAAATTAAAACATGGATCCATCTTTAGAATTCATGGTAGGAATTAGTAGCTGGGGCCTACCTTAGAAATTATAACATGCAACCCCACATTTAGGAATTAAACAAAGGCCCATCTTTAGAAAGCTTGTTGCATGTGGAGCCCATATGTAGAAATTACGTGGGATCTACCCTAGAAATTATAGCATTGGACCCACCTTCAGAATTGTGATACTCGGGACCAAACTTTTTTAAAAGTCACAGAGTGGGACTTACTTTCTAGGGATTAATGCAATGAGCCTACTCTTAGAAATAATGGTATGTGAGTCTACTTTTAAAAAATATAAATCTTTAACCTTTCTTTTCGTTAATACTTGCACGTGGACCCTTTTAATCACTTTAAACCCTCAATGCAATTTCTATTTCATTTTAACATAAAACATCCACTATAATCGAGACATCAATGAAGGACTGCCACATGTATGCAATGGCTATGGCATGATCATTGGCGCACACGCTTAAATTTGAAATGACTATCGCTATAGGAAAAAATCACTGTATTATTTTTAAATTTTTTGCATTTTATGTAAGTTAAAAATGGTTTTTGCATTTGTTATCTGGTTTGATGTGATTAATGAAAATTCAGCAATGTAGTAATATGCTGCACTATTTTTTTTTATTAATGATTATTTTCTTTTTACTTGATGGTACTTGTAGGTGAAACTTCAATGGAGAATTGTTTGATAACGGCAAAAGAGAAAGCTATTCAAAGGACATCTTAATTATCCAAGAAGAAATTTTTTAGAATGACTATTAGTGAATGCAGGTTTCTTCACATTAATCTCTTTTAGATATCTAAGATTTGGAGAGTTTTTTATTGAGACTATATCAATCTTTTTAACTGATGGAGTTCTTATATTTCCTTTTTTTTATTGATAGTTTCTGATTTTTAATGCCTTCTAGCTTTTTTTTTATATTAATAGAATTTTTACTCTTGCATTAGATTTCTTTTTGGTTCCTTGTAAATTTAGTTTTTTATAATATTTCAAAAACAATCTTTAATTAAAAAAAAAAAAAACTTTTACCCCGGGTTTAGCTTGGACTTTTGTTGCTATATTATGAATTATGAGTCGATGAATAATATCCTTGACTCTGCTCAGCGCCCACCAAGTCAATTCAAATTGGTAGGTCAATTAAATCAAGCGAGTCAAATTGAGTCAAATCGGGTAGGCAGTCCAACCCAATCCATTTATAACCAACCTAATCCTGGCCCTACCTAAAGTATGCTCGAGAGTTGAGTTTATACAAATGGTACCCACGTTTGGTGGGCATTAACCTGATTGGCCCCACCATGAAATTAAAAGAGAGATCCTGGGCCCCCAATATTTCAAAAGATCAAAAAAAAGATCCTGGCCCCCAATCTTGAAATCTTCTTTCAAATTTAGTCTTGACCACCGTTTTGTTCAACTGATAGAGATTATCATATGGAAATATCAGTTGATCTGTGGCCCACTGTGTTGTTTTAAATTACAAAAATGAGGGCCCCACGTCAACAAAATCAAGGCGTGAGTATATTCTGGGATTCCTCGGTTCAAAGATCGCATGAGTAGTCTCAGCAAACTTCGTGTCGTTGACTGCCACAAAAATTCATGTGCCCGCTTTAACGGTATTGCCTGGCAGATGCCATCTGGATCGTTCATCACATCACATGATCGCAATAAATTAAAAAATAATAAAGATTCTAAGCCAAATGCCTTATTAGTGGGAATTTCAATGGCCAGGGCAAGATATTCTCGACATTGCAAACTGCAGTAAACGAAGTTAGTCGTCCAAATTGAAGTTATAAATATGTTCACTTCAATTTTTTTTTTTTTTTTTTTTTTTATCTCTTGGAGGGTTCTCAACCCTTTGGGTTGGACTAATCCTTCCGAGTCCAAAGGGAAGCCGGGTAAACTCCTCTATAGCCCCAGTGTGGTAGTGTTGTTTCGAACTTGAAACCTCCCATTGCAAACCGTAATCCTAGGCCAACTGAGTTATTCCTTAGAATTACTTCAAATATATGGGATGTCATTTTACAACTAATGGAGTTTGTTCACCGTTAGACTGACCATTTGATGAAAAACATGATGATAAGTATGATTGTATTAACCTCGTTCTTCATCAAATGTTGAATCCAACTGTGGGATATACTTCAACTTGATGCAAAACTTGAGGACTGCCATATATCGGAATGTATTTATTTCGAATGGTTCAGATTTCAATAAGTGAGCTCCAACAATGTGGAGTTCCACCCTATAAAACTCGATGCGAATTATTTAAATGGGTTTGGAAGAGTCATTTAATCTGAATTAGAAATGAAGGCTTTTAAGAATATTTACAATTGCGAGGTGAGAGAAAGTGTTGCTATGAAAATTGATGGTGCGGGTGTGTGTCAAAGAGTATGGGATGGAGGTAATATAAATAAATATGAACGAATTGTAGGTTAGATAAGAATGAAGAAATAAAAGGGGCATTCGGCGACAAATTCCTAAACATTTCACTTTTTGGCCTTAGATTCACAATCTTTTTTCACAGTGTGGTAGGTCAGTTTTTTACATTTGAAGACCTAAAATGTCCAAGTTACCATTTCTTTAAAAGTTCTTATTTATTTAAAGATAAATCATATCTCATGATTAGTGAGATATGCTATTAATTATAGTCAATTATCATTTAATTAGGTACGATTAATGAAAATCCCATTAATAAGATCTTCAAATAAATTTAAAAAATATATAAATAAATTTTAAAAAATACAAATAAATTTCAAAATATGCAAATAAATTTCAAAAAATGCAAATAAGTTTAAAAAAACGCAAATAAATTTGAAAAGACGCAAATACATTTCAAAAGATGTGTTAGACCCCGACCCAGACCAACTCGATTAGTACTAATTAAGTGAGTGATTAGTCTTAAGTAAGTCTTAGTACTAGTTGGGTTAGAATGTGTGATGGACCCTCGGAAATCTTCCGTCCTCTCCTTCCACACCCCGGGGGCTGACCTGGGTCTCGGCGGAGGAGGGAAAATCACGGGTATCAACATTTTTTGCACGGGTATGCCAGATTTACTTTCTACTTGGAATTTGGAATGGTGATAATCCGGAGATTCACCTTCACAAGTGGAAAGGAAATCAATCCTTTTTTCTAACTTTTCAAATTGCATAAATATTAAGAAAATAGACAAGTTTATTTTTTGAGAATGCCGTAGGAGGCGTTTTTGTTTGTTTGCCGTGAAAGGCGATTTTGCCATGAAAGGCGATTTTGCCATGAAAGGCGATTTTATAAAACTCATCAAATATGAAAGACAAGAATTGTGATTTCTTTTTTTGTCTCTTTAAGAAATACAAACTACAATAGAAAAGTAAGAAAAGGGATCTAACTTCTCAGGAGATTATGGGGACACATTGAGATCGACGGTCGCAAGTCATGTATGGACTTCGCCATCGTCCTTCAAATGAGAACGGTTGATGCTTTGATTCTTTAGCTTGGCTCCTAACCTCAGTTTTTTAAAGGACAAGGACTAAGAGGAGGTCCTATATCCAATGAAAAACCAAGTAAACGGGCTGAAAAGCCGCGTTTAAGCCATGTTGGAGAAGGAGGGGACCTTGGAGGGATGGCCCCCCAAGGGACGTTGATCACCTTGTGGTGCTTCTTGCAGCAGAGCAGCAAGATTTCGTCTGGATTTCTTTGGGAGAAATGCAGAATTTCAAGTTGATGTGTGTATCGATTTGCCGATAGATGTCTCTCTCATGGAAATGGATTTCCTTTTATAGGCCTTTGATAGCCATGAGGTGATTGTGAGCATTGATAGCAATGATGAGAGAATTGATGAGGAGTTACAAGTTGATTTTGTAACTCCTTTTTCATGGCTTGTGATTGGCCGATGAAGGTAGTGGGCATTTAATTCCCTTTAAGCTTCATGATGATGGGAGTTTCATGAGTTAAATGCCATGATTGCTTGGATTTGTAACTCCCAAATGCTTGAATCTGATTGGGCCGTCCAAAATAATGAGTTAATGACCGCATTAAGTTGTCATAAACGGGTCAATTAACGTCATTAAGTGGTCGCCAACGCCAAGGCATGTGAAGAGTCGCGGGCCGCGCTGCGCCTTTTGAGATTCTTCTTGTGATCATCACAGGTGGATCCACGCATTGTTCGATGTCGGATTGAGTGCAATCTCAGACATTGATTGATGTTGGTGGGCCGGTGACATCTGTCTTGTCGATTTCACGATCGGTCGGACAGAAAGTATACTTTCTTGGTCAGCCGGTTGGCGATCTTGAGGCGATCAGTGATAATTTCATGCTTTTGACGGCGGATCCGAGATGTCGGTGAAGATCAGTCGTTTTCAGGCATCAAACATTGGATTTTCAGAAAATCACAGAGGCAAGAATGCTCGAAACGTGAAGAGGATTTTAAAACGGGCAATTTGGTGCAAAATCCGGCGACCCAGATTTGCAGGGTCGCCGGGCAACCATGCACCTAGGGTCGCCGGCGACCTTGGGCCAGGGTCACCGAGCGTCGTTTTCGGCCGTTTTTTCGTCTTTTTCGTTCCTTTTTTCTTCTGTATTTTTCTTTACATTTTTCCTCAATTATTGACTTGATTTTCTTGGAGAAATCTTGACGAGAACCCGCGCGAAATCGGAGCACAAAGTTTCCTATTTTTTCAGGAAAGCCGAAGACTTTGTAGCCGATTTTCCGTCTAGAGTCGAAACTAGGTCAAACGATGTCGGAATGACCTGAAAATTGAGGTGAAGCTTCTTGAGCAGTGGATAAGACCAAGCTTTTTATTTGAGTTTTGAAACTGTTTGGGGTCCCATCGATGCTTGACTTAATTTTGCTGCGGGGAAAATGCTGAGCTTTGATATGTGGTCAAACGATGTCCGATTAACTTGAAATTTGACGAGGAGCCTATTGGAGTCATTTTGAGACGTTCCATCAGCTCCGTTTTGGATATCATCGTCCCGGGTTGCTTCGCCGCCGGTAGGCTTAATTTTCTCTCGGAGCATCGAAACCTGGTCAAACGTTGTCGGAATGACCTGAAATTCGACGTGCAACCTTTTGGAAGCATGTTGAAGCCACTCATGTACTTTGTTTCATGAGTGATGACTTCGGTGGTTCCCGCCGCCGGGAGGCTTGATTTTGCTGCTCGAGCGTTAATGGAGGGTCAAACATTGTCGGTTTGACTTTAAATTTGGCATGGAGCCCTTTGAAGACATTCTGGAGTTATCCGTAGGCTCTGATCGAAGTTTTGGTGTCTTCGATGATGTCGCCGCGGGGAGCGCTTGTTTAGCTATTGGAGCAGTGAAGTTAGGCCAAACGATGTCGGAATGGCCCGAAACCTCAGGTGTACCCCTCTTTTGGCTGCCTTGAAGGATCTTTCAGTTTCTGTCTGATTCTGACAAAATCTGATGCTTGAAGTAGCCTTGCCTATTTTTAGCAGGATACAGCTTCACGATGCTTCTTATGTTGAGGAGACATATTGACTTTTTTGGTGTCAACAAATGCCCCCTCGAGGTACAGCGACGAGTAGCTTTTTGGAGTCGATGTGCCTCGAAGAGAAACTTGGAGGAGAGATTCCAACTTGACCAAGAGTTTTGAGCATTTTTTTTTAATAGCCTTCTGAGTTTCCGGGGGAATTTTATGGTAGTGAGAGGGATCACGTACTATCTCAAGGCAAAGTTTTGAAAATGACATGGGGTGTTTGGATTTTGGGTTTTGGATTTTGGTTTTTGACCTTATGACCTAACAAGCTGTATGTGGCAGGTTAGGGGGTCGGGGTTTGATTTTGATTTTGACCTTGTGACCCAACAAGCTGTATGTGGCAAGTTGGGGGGTCAGATTTGGGTTTTTGGTTTTGGTTTGGTTTGGATTTTGATTTTGGTTTTGGTCTTGTGACCTAACAAGTTGTATGTGGCGAGCTAGGGGACCGGAATTTGGTTTTGTGAAATGTCAATTTCAAGATTTTGGCTCAATTTGGTTCATGAGGTTGGATGGTTTGGTTTTTGGAAACTCATGAGGCTTTCTTGTCTCCTTTTTCTTTTTGAATGGTCCCATCAACTCAAAAGAGGCATGGGACTTTTTTGCTCTTTTTTTTTTTTTTTTTTGCTCTTGGTAAGAGGAATATTTTGACTAAAAGCCACTTTTAATGCCTAGGTGATCAAACCTTGCTCATATGGGCTAACCCATGGGACCTTAGGCTTTGAAGATGGCCTAGATCTCACATGGTGTCATATTTGTTGAGAATATCTAAAAATATCTCTTTTGTGAAAAGAATATCTAAAAATATCCTTAGTTGGAGAGAATTTCTCAAGTTTTCTTTTTGTGGAAAGATTCTCTCAAAATATCTCTCTTTTGGGAAAGTAACTAAATTTTAGTACTTACCTCTTTTCTTTCTCTTTGTTTCCTCTTTTGGCTTGCTCTCTTCTATAAAAGTAAGAGGGTTGTTTCTTTTGCTCCATTGCTTTCTTTTTGAAAGAAATCTTCAAGAGTACTCTCCAAGATTAGAAGTGTTTTTTTCTTCTTCAAGGATCTTCAAGCTTTTCTTTTTCCTCTCCATCAATGGCTTCAAATAAGTTTTCTTCCTCCACAAGAATCTCCATTGTAGAAGTAGCTTCTTCATTTTTTTTTTCTCTTCCTCTTTTTCTTTTCTTTTCTTTTTTTCTTCAAGCACGTTTTCCCTTTTTTTTTTTGTGCTTCTTCTTCTTCTTCTTTTTCTTTTCTTTTTTTTTTCCACATGCTGACTTCCTTTTTTTTTTTTTTTGTCAGCGATTTTTCCCTTTTTTTTTTTGAGAATTTTTTTTTCTCTCTTTCTTTTTTTTTTTTTTTTTTTGTTTGCTCACCATGATAATGAGGCTATGCAATTTCAATATGTATGCATTTTTTTCTTTTTTCTTTTTTTTGATGCATCAAGATAGAAGGCTAGAGTCTCTAGGTCAAGCCAACATGATTTTTGACTTGGACAAAGTTTGATTGGTTTTGACCAAATTGGGTTGGAATTGATCAAACTTTGGTCAAGGTTTTCTTAGCTTCTAATACATGATGATATTCTTTGATGCATGATTTTTTGGTAAATGGACTTGGAAACATGATGATGCATACCTGAAAATCTTTTGCAAGTATTGGGATTTTGAGCTCGCAGCGATGTTGAGCTCTTTCTCGGTCTTGCTGGATTTTGAGAAAGTTTGCAATTTTTGGATTCTGAAGCTCGCAGCAATGTTGAGCTCTTTTCCAGATTTTGCGGAAGTTTGATGAGATTGGCTCGTTCTCGCAGCAATGTTGAGTTCGAACCTTCTTTGAGAATTCTCCACTGACTATGAGCTCGCAGCGATGTTGAGCTCATCTTCAGGCTTCCTATCTTTTTTGGAGTATTTTCCTTTTCTTCGGAATTGCCCCGGAACCATGTCAAAATTTTGCTAGGATTTTTATAGCAGAATTCTGTCATTTTGATGTTGATTGATATTTTCTCTTCCATCTTTTGCAGGTAGTTCTTCTAGAACGAACAAGGGTAAAGGTCCTGTTATTGAAGCACCTCGTCGGTCTGCTAGATCTTCCAATGCGGTTGTTCAGCAGGTTTAGGAGAAGGTCCAGTTTGTGGAGAAGAACTTGGAAGAATGTGATTCCCTCAATCGTGATGAGATGAGACAGCGATTAATCGCTCTCAAAGATGAGGAGTTCTATAAGATCATGGTAAACAGCTGTCCTTGGGTTACGGACGATCAGAGCGTTGTGCTCAAGCCTACCTTCTTCTTTGGTGATGC
The DNA here is from genome assembly GCA_028538565.1 of Umbellularia californica. Classification (NCBI taxonomy): domain Eukaryota; kingdom Viridiplantae; phylum Streptophyta; class Magnoliopsida; order Laurales; family Lauraceae; genus Umbellularia; species Umbellularia californica. Next base: position 30,626,842 of record JAPQWN010000005.1, on the reverse strand, counting down.
AGTCCCTGACGACTTGACATACCAAAGGAGATGTTTTTAGTTCTCTTACACAACAGATGGTGAGAAGAGAACTATTTCTACCCGGTCGTCTTTTGATCGGACATCTCGATCCTGAGCCTTTCTCCCACGTGCCCTAAGAGGGAAGATCCTCCAAGCTGGGTGAAGAGGACCAGTGTGATCAAGACCGGGATTTTTGTTAGCGGTCCTTCTGGTTTTGCCGAGAAGCCACCTGTCTGTATGGACACGTTGATGCCGGCCAGTGGTTACCAAGGTTCTGATCATCCATCGGTTGATTTGAGACCAGTGGGCCTTGGCCTTTTTTGGGGTGACGGTAGCAATTGGGTGAAGCCTTTTCGACTCCGTGGCCGTTTCAGTGCTGACTCGAGCTGGGAGTCATGGACTGATCACACCCTGAGGATTGGCGAGGCCGTTCTGCGGGAGGCCGAGATTTTTGATGCGGTTCGCGCTTTTCGGCAAACCGTTGTTTTCTCCGATGAGGCTTTCATGGCCATGCTGGAGTCATTCCTTCCACAAACCAACACCTTCATTGTAACGATGGTGAGATTGGTTTTTCTTTGAAGGAACTGAGCGCCATCATCGGATTGCCTATCCTCAGCAAACTCTATGAGGAGTTTATGCCTATTGACAACATCCTTAAGGAGCAGTCTGAGGAGTTTAGGCTTGTATACTTTCAGCTGGTCGCCTTTTATGATTTTTTGAAGGAGAAGGAGGGCTCGAAAGTTAGATGCAGCAGTTGGAGAAGTTGCAGCTCCAACTTTTTTGACATGGGGGATTCTTCTGATGGCATGGGCCAGGATGCTAGGGCTAAAGCATCAAGTTTGAAGAAGATCGCTGCTATGCGAAAAGTTTTAAAGAAGTTTTTCGCAAGCACATATGCCATTTGTTTCGACATTGCATTACGGAGGGATCTCGCTGTTTACCTCACTTATTGGTTGGGTGAGGCTGTTTTTGCTGGAGGAGATGGAACGCACATCAGGCCGCACTGTATTTTTCCGGCTTTGTCAGATGGCGTTTGGAGAGCGGATGGCTTTGGTACCTGCTCTTTACTCCTATTTGTGTACCGAACTGCAGGCTACTGCTTTCCTAGTTCGGCTTGGGCTTCCCATGAACAGGGTATTTTCTGCCCACATCTTCTATTCGTGGTATGTATACCACTATCCTAACTTCCATCGTTTGGGAGTTGCATAGGACGAAGATCCCTTTATGATTCGTTTGGCTAGAGGAACAGCCGTTCCCGAATCACTTTTATATGCCTGTTTGAGGATCCGACGATTTAGGGACGTCGAGATTGGGCAGTCTTCGGTGAAGCTTTCTCCGGGTTTGCGGAAGAAGACTTTTGACTTTGGTGTCTCCCGTGATTCGACCAGGGCAGGGTCGGGAAGACACTATGCTTTGACAGACGCGGAGAAGAGATGGCTCTTCAACATACGGGTTGGTACGATGGTGTACCGTAGACATCTTTTCATGACACCCAATCGTATGTCCCTTCGCGTTTTGCATTTCAACTTGGCTTCTCTCAAGGCGTTGTTGGAGCGCCTTTGAGCATGGTGAAGCGTTTTGGAGGTTTGCAGGATGGGAGAAATGCATGTGCTTTTTATAGCGCTGAGGACACTACCGCCATGATTTCCTATCCTGAGCTGCCCACCTTCTGGACTGCTAGCTTCACGAAGTGGTTCGTGGAGAGCTTCTCAGTGTTCCGGGGGTTTTCCAAGAAAGAGCTCGATGTCAAGCAGTCTCCTGGGAAAGGTCTTGGCAGATTAGTTGGTGTCCGTCGGAAGGAAGTTTTGGCCTTCCTTTCTGGTGAGAAGCATAAGATAGGCTTTCTCAATGAGCAGGACGTCATCGGATCAGGAGCTGCAGAAGGGATTCCTGGTGAAGTCTTGAGACAGCTGGAAGAGGAGGAGGCCGAAATCGATGCTATGATACAAGCAGAGCATACGAAGGCTTCCATGGAGTCTACTGAGAAAAGTAGACCATCCAGTGAGGACTCTAGCGAGAGGCCTGATGTTGATAGTGGGGCAGGATAGTCAAGCAGATTGACCCGCCGTAGCAAGAGGAAGAGAGGACAACGCCGAAATATGAAACGACACGATAGTCCTTCTGATATTGAAGTTCCTCTCACCATTGTTGAGGAGGTGTCTAAGGATGCTGACGAGCCTCCGGGCAAGAGGAGCAGAGAAGAGGAGACAACTGGTATGATCCTCTTTCTTTCTTTTGTTTCTTCTTTTCTCTTGTGAGAGATTTTTTTTTTTTTGTTTTGATCCGCTACTTTTTTTTTTTTTGCAGAGGATGATGACCTGGTGATGCCCGAGGCTCCTGCCGATGAGGCGATAACGGATCCAGTCGTGACATCTGAGGAAGAGCCCACGGACTCTGGAGTGGTTCCAAAACCTTCACTTGGTATGATTGCTTTGGCTTCTTTTTTTTTTTTTTTTTGTTTGTGCTGGTCATTTGCTAACATGTAGCTTTTGTTTTCTTGACTTGCTAGAGGATTCTGACGATTTCGAACCATCCATGGACGCAACTTTTGACGATGCTTCGGATGAGCTCAAAGAGGCAGAGAGTACTCCGCCATCGTCGAAGCAGATATTTTTGCAACAATAATCTCGAAATATTTTTTTTTTACGAGATTATATTCATACCTTTTATCCTTTCCTCGGCAAATTGTGGAGCAACAGGAGAGGTTCCTCCGTCTTCCTCAGAGCCAGAACAGAGGGTACCTGCTGCTGATCCAGGAGTGGGGGCTTCTACTTCCTTCAATGAGTCAACTTCTTCAGTTGGAAAGAGTTTATTGATTACTCTTCCAATGAAACATGACATGGGTAGTCGGGCACCAGAGCATGGCGAATACTCATCTGCACCGCACCTTCAGTATGTAAGGAAGGTGTTGAAGACTGTCTTGAACTCATGGGTTGAGACTCTCTCTTCAGGTCATTTGGAAGCTGGTTTTGGCATGATCAAGCATGTGCAGGACATCCTTGCTGATAGCAAAGAAGTCGGTCTGGACATCGTAGGCGCCAAAGACTTTGTTGAGGAAATCATCGCCCTAGGGAACAAATGGACTGAGACCAAGAGTTTCCCAGATGGTGACTTCTTTGATGAGATGTTTATAAAACCATCCGGCAAAGTCAAAGCTTAGCTGACTGAGGTCACGAAGACTCGGAGGCAGATCGTTCGGGAGAAGAACGTTACCGAGTTATCCATCATGGGGCTGAAGCAAGACTTGGACCGCCTTGATAAGGAGGTTGTCGAGGCTAAGCAGCATCTTGAGCTTTTGGATGAAGAAGCTGCTGCCAAATGGACCGCCATTGTGGAGGCTTGTGACAAGGAGGGGACTCTCATTCGCCAGGTTGAGGAAGCTGAAGGTAATGTCCGGAGGAAGACTCAGGAGCATGAGCAGTGGCAAGTCCTCTGGGAAAAACTTCCTCGTGCTGCAGATGGGTCACGGCATTCGGCCGCATTTTATGGGATCATTCTGAAGAAGCGTGGCCTGAAAACTTTGGAAGCTAAGGCCAAGGGTTTGCTTGAGGAGTTGAACCTTTGGTTGAAGACCATGTTGGATTGAGCTCCTGAGTTGTAACAAACTCTTTTCTTCTTTTTTTTTGGTACCTCCATGTATAAATAGTTTTGGTACTATATTTTGGTATCTCATTCTTTTTACTTAAATCATTTTTTGATGAAAACAAATTTGAGCAAAAGTTGATGGGAATGTTTGTTTAAGAATTTGATCAAAAGGTTGTCATTTTGTGAAAATCTTTTGTCAAAGAGTTGTTTTGGGCATGAAAGCCAATTTTGTGGCAAAAAGCCTGGTTTTTTGATGGCTTGAAAACCAAAATTTTGGTGGCATGGAAGCCTAATTTTGTGGCGTAAGAGCCAAAATGGTTTTTGATTGGGCTTGGGAGCCAAAAAATTTTGAGATGGCATTAGAGCCAAAGTTTTTGAGATGGCATGAAAGCCGAATTTTGGAATGGCATAGAAGTCGAATTTCATTTTGTGGCATGGGAGCCAAATTTTGTTTGTGGCACGAGAGCCAAAAATTTTGTTTGTGGCATAAAAGCCAAAGTTTTTTGGATGGCGTGAAAGCCAAAGATTTTTTGTTTGTGGCATGAGAGCCAAAGTTTTTGGATGGTGTGAAAGCCGATTTTTGGAATGGCATAGGAACCGAATTTTAAGATGGCATGAAAGCTGATTTTTGGAATGGCATAGGAGCCGAATTTTGTTTGTTTGTTGTTTGTTTTGTTTTGGCATGGAAGCCAGATTTTTGAAAACCAAGTTTTTGTTTTGTTGGCATGAAAGCCGATTTTGGCGTTTATAGCCGAATTTTTTTTGTTTTGGCATTTATAGCCGAATTTGGCGTTTATAGCCGGATTTTGGCGTTTATAGCCGGATTTGGTTTTCAAAATGCAGGTATCGACTAAATGTCGCCTCCCCGTTGAATGGTCTTGCAAGTATCGATACAATGTCGCTTCCTTGCTCATTCGGTTTGCGAGTATTGATGGAATGTCACTTCCTCGCAGGCTGGGTTTTGCGAGCATCGATGGAATGTCGCTTCCTCGCGAATTGGGGTGCAAGTATCGACTAAGCGTCGCTTCCCTGCTTTTCCTAAAACTTTTGATTTTACGGGTACTAACTTGATGTCGTTTCTCCGCGATTTTTGAAATTTGAGGTTTTCTCGAACCATTTGAAATTTGGGTTGTGGATAGCAACTGGAATATTGCGTCTCTATGATTTTGAAATTTTGAGGTTTTGCAAGTATCGAATGGGGTTCGCTTCCTTGCGATTTTTGGGTTTTGGAAGTATCGAATGGGGTTCGCATCCTTCCGGCTTTTTCTTGGGTTTTTGGAAGTATCAAATGGGGTTCGCATCCTTCCGTTTTTTTGGATTTTGGAAGTATCGAATGGGGTTCGCATCCTTCCGTTTTTTGGGTTTTGGAAGTATCGAATGAGGTTCGCATCCTTCCGTTTTTTTCTTGGGTTTTGGAAGTATCGAATGGGGTTCGCATCCTTCCGTTTTTTTGGGTTTTGGAAGTATTGAATGGGGTTCGCATCCTTCCATTTTTTGGGTTTTGGAAGTATCGAATGGGGTTCGCATCCTTCCTTTTTTGGGTTTTGCGAGTATCAACTAAGTGTCGCTTCCCTGCGGTTTCTAAAAAACCATTTTTTTGTTTAAAGACACGAGGGTCATAAATTTTGGCTTAAAACCATTTTGGTTGTGAAAGCCGGGGCGAACTAGGGTGAAACTTCCTGAGTCCTGGTTTTTGTTTCAAACCAAGAATTTTGGGTTCGAGGATCGAAAATTTTGTTCAAGTCTGGGAAGAGGCTCCTAAACTTGGGTTTTTGGATTTTGATTTTTTTTTCTTTGAACAATAAAACGATGAAAGTAAGCATTGTTTTGAAAGATTTTTTCTTTTTGGAAATTTCAACATTAAGATGAAAATTTCAAAAGGGGATGGGTTTGACGAGCAAGTACCTGGAAAATAGGCTTTGGCCATGTAGATATCGCTCTGACCCGTTTGAAGAAGTCTTCAAGGGTAGTACCGCTTCAAGAACTTGTCGCTGATAGGTAGCATACATTTGTCTCCTTCCATGTTTAGAAGAGCATATGCACCGTTGGAGAAGACTTTGTCGATGACGAAGGGTCCCTCCCATTTTGGTTCGAATTTGCCTTTTGATTTGTGGGCAAAGACAATGGATCTTCTTACTGCAAGAACCAAGTCACCCTTTTTGTAGACGCGTTGCCTGACCTTCTTGTCGAAAGATCCCGCCATGCGTGCTTGGTACAACTCAATGCTTTGTAGAGCTTCGAGTCGTCTTTCATCGAGATTATCCAGCTCTTGGAGTCTTAATTTGACATTGCTTTCTTGCGTCATGTCATTTTGCAAAGATACCCTTAAGGAAGGAATTTGTACTTCCAAAGGGACAACAGCTTTCATCCATAGACCAAGGAGAATGGTGTACTATGGGTTGGTCCTCGAACGGTGGTTCGATAGGCCCATAAAGCTTCTGATAGTTTGTCGCCCCAGTCTCTTTTGTGACTAGAGACCATTTTCTTGAGAATTTTGCAAAGTGTCTTGTTGAAGGTTTCTGCTAGTCCGTTCGCTGCTAGATTATATGGAGTCGAAGGACAACTTTGAATTTTGTACTTGTCGCAGAACCGGTAGAATCTGTGATCCCGGAATTGTGGTCCGTTATTATGGACGAATCTTTTAGGTATGCTGAAGCGACAAATAATGTTGGTGCGCAAGAACTGAAGGACTGATGAAGTCTTCATTTCGCTGAGCGCAAATGCTTTTGACCACTTGGAGAAATAATCCGTAGCGGCGAAGATAAAGCGATGACCTTTGCTTGATGGGGGAGAAATAGGACCTATGATGTCCATACCCCAGGCTTCGAAAGGCCAAGGGATTGTTGTTGGATGTAACCATTCTAGAGGCATGTGGACATAATCTCCGTGAATCTGGCATTTTTGGCAGCGCTTGGCAAATTGGATTGCATCAGCTACCATGGTAGGCCAATAATAACCTAGCCTTTTTATCTGGTTGTAGAGCTTAGGACCAGCCTGATGGGCTCCACAAAGACCAGCATGTACTTCTTTAAGAGTTTCTTTAGCCTCTTGTTGTGACAAGCAGCGTAGGAGTACTCCATTGAAGGATTTTCTGTAAAGTGTTTTTGAAGGTATATCCAAATGAAAGTTTGGGGCTTGTCTTTGGATGCTTACCCGCTCTTTTGGATCTTCAGGTAAGACTCCGAACATGATGTAATCAATGAACGGATCTCTCCAGTCACCGATCGGAGGTTTGAGGATGGACATCCGACTTCCAACCACTTGGTGGCATTCAGCAACTGCTTGGTGTGTGTTAAGAGGTGGGAGAATCCTTCTTTGACACACTGTGACTTGCATGTTTTCCACTTCTTGGATTGCCATGGATACGGCGAGTCCAGCCAGGGCATCTGCACGGATGTTTTCACCTCTGAGGATGTTGGTGATATGACAGATGTTGAATTTTTGTCGAAGTGACTGCGCCTTGTTGTAGTAAGGTAGCAAATCAGGCTTCCTGACCTCAAATTTCTGATTCATCTGGTTGACAATCAGTTGAGAGTCTCCAAAAGCTTCCAGCATGGTGATGCTGGATTCGAGGGCGAGTTCCAATCCTATAATTAGGGCTTGGTACTCAGCTGCATTGTTTAAACATGGTTCCAGTAGCGAGAAGGCGTGTGCAATCATGAATTTGTCGGGGTTGAGAAAGAGGATGCCAATTCCCGATATTTGCTTTCCTTTTTCGTTTGTCCTGGTTGTGCCGTCAAAGTACATGTCCCAGGAAGCATTTGATAAGGAAGTTTCCACGTTGTAGACAAATTCGTCGGGGAGATCATCCCTGAGTGGAGAATCTTTAGGCAATGGATGCTCTACGAGAAAGTCTGCTAGAGCTTGGCCTTTGATTGCTTTTTATGGTACATACCTAATATCAAACTGTGATAAAAGGATGGACCATTTTGCCAGTCGGGCATTGAGAGAACCTGCTTTTGTGACAAGGACCTTTAGGAGGTTGATCCTCGAAATCAGGTAGACTGTATTGGACAGCAGATAGTGACGCAGCTTTTGTACAGCGAACATTACTGCAAGGCATTCTTTTTCGACTGGGGAGTAGCGATGCTCTGCACCTACCAACATGCGGCTAAGGTAATATAGAGCAGCTTCTTTTCCATCGTCGTTTTCTTGTGTGAGCAGAGCACCCAAAGAGTGGTCGAGAGCTCTTGTGTACAAGATAAATGGTTTTCCAATTATGGGGGCAGCCAGCACTGGGGGTTTGGTGAGGTATGCTTTGATGTCTTGAAATGCATTTTCACATTCAGCATCCCAGACAAAGTCTACGCCTTTCTTCATCAAGCGAGAGAATGGACGGTACTTCCCTGATAGATTGGAGATGAACCGTTGAATGTAGGCCAACCTTCCTTGAAGCCCTTTTGTGAGAACTTGGTCCGGGCGGCACCCTTAACCACGGGGCGGAGCGTGTCAACCACGGGCTTCAAACGGTGAGTCTCCGTTAGCCCGCATCAGAAATATCCAAGTCCTGACCCTGGGCTTATAAGTCAAACCCCGTATTAACTTAGCATGAGGCCTTTTAAAACCGTGCGGCCCCGGAAACCGTAAGAACTCCGTAGTTAAGCGTGCCCGGGCGGGAGCAGTACTAGGATGGGTGACCTCCTGGGAAGTCCCCGCGCGTGCACGTGGGCCAAAGCGGACAATTTCATGCTGAGTTGGGCGGGGCTATGACAATTGGTATCAGAGCCGAGGACGGCTCTATTTCCGGTGGGGGAGAATGTGAGAACTTGGTCCGGGCGGCACCCTTAACCACGGGGCGGAGCGTGTCAACCACGGGCTTCAAACGGTGAGTCTCCGTTAGCCCGCATCAGAAATATCCAAGTCCTGACCCTGGGCTTAGAAGTCAAACCCCGTATTAACTTAGCATGAGGCCTTTTAAAACCGTGCGGCCCCGGAAACCGTAAGAACTCCGTAGTTAAGCGTGCCCGGGCGGGAGCAGTACTAGGATGGGTGACCTCCTGGGAAGTCCCCGCGCGTGCACGTGGGCCAAAGCGGACAATTTCATGCTGAGTTGGGCGGGGCTATGACACCTTTTAATTCTCTTAGGGTTCTGGGAGATGGCATTTCCAGGATAGCCTTGACTTTAGTGGGGTCAAGTTCTATTCCAGCTTTCCGTACTATGAATCTGAGAAACTTACCCGATGATACACCGAAAAAGTATTTTAGTGGATTCAGCTGCAATTTGTGTTTGCGAAGTCGGAGGAAGACTTCTCGAAGATCGTCGAGATGGTCTTCTTTTCTTCTGCTTTTAATGGCAAGGTCGTCAACATAGCATTCGACCGTTTTGTGCTGCATATCTTGGAATATTTTCATCATAGCCCTCTGATATGTTGCACCTGCATTTTTCAGACCAAATGGCATGACAGTGTAGCAATACACGCCAAATGGTGTGCGAAATTATGTTTGCCTTTCGTCTTCAGGATGCATCTTTATCTGATTGTAGCCAGAGAATCCATCCATGAATGTCATTCGCTCGAACCCATAGGTGTTGTCAATCATCACCTCTGGTATGGGGAGCAGGAATTCATCTTTAGGACATGCATTATTCAGGTCTCTGTAGTCGATACAGACCCTTATCTTCCCATTTTTCTTTGTCACATGGACGATGTTGGCCAACCATTTAGGATGCTATTCCTTGCGGATGAAGCCAACGTTTTTTAGTTTCTGAACTTCTTGTTCAATTTTGTCCATCACGTCGGGACGGAATCTTCTTTGGCCTTGTTTGATATGCTTGATTTCTTTTTGCAAGTTGAGCTTGTGGACTGCTACTTTGGGATCCAAGCCAGGCATTTCAGCATAAGACCACACAAAGCAATCAACGAACTCACGAAGAAAAGAGAAATACTCGAGTAACTCATCATCCTTTATATTCTTGCTTATGAATACAGGACGTGGGTTATCAGATGTTCCCAAGTCTATCTTTTGGACAGGATCTTCTGTCGGAAGGTTTGAAGGTGGTTCCTCCACAATATTTTCGGAGGCTTCCAACTCAACAAGACCTTCTGAAGTGCCAGAGGCATTTTCAGACTGAGGCTCTGTTTCTGTCCATGGATCTTCTTGATCAGTATCCTTCTTAAGGCTTGCAATGAGATGGTCACAATCATTTGCTGGAATTGGGTTGAAGTAGAGTACTTCTTTTGGAGATGATGATTCTTCTGGGACAGAGAACCGCTCGTCTGTGTCATCGGGCAATTCCTCTTTATCATTAGAGAAATTATACCAATTGGAGGAGCTTTCTGGATTTTTGACGAATAACTCCTCAAAGAGATATCCAGGGATATCGATGTCTTCATGAGATGTTGAGGCTTGGTCGGTAAAGCGACTTTGTAGCCATGGTGTTAACTGTCTCATAGGAGCGGTAGGATCATACCCCAACCCATATGAAGACTTGCCTTTATGAAGGTGGATTTTCCAATCTTCTGGTTGACTTTTGGTCAGGGTGGGTTCCAATGGTGTAAGAATACCACGGCCACCTCCTAAACCAGTCGGATTTTGAGCGTCGTAGCCCATTTTCTTCATGATAGCTTGTGCCATTGGACTATACAGGGATAGCTGAGGCATACCTTCATTTTGGAAAGGTTCAAGCAAAGAGTTCAGTGGAGATGCTCCTGATCTGTGGAAGTAAATCACTTTTTCTTCTGGCGAAGTTGCTGGAATAATAAAGGAAGCAGACGTAGGGTCTTCTATGTCTGCAGGTGTCTCCAATGGAGTGAGAGCGGGGCTAATCTTGCTGAGGATCAGCTTGGCTTGACGCTGTGTCATCTTCTGGTTCTGACTCCGAGTCTGTGTCTGTTGACACCAAAAAAGTCAATATGTCTCCTCAACATCAAGAAGCCTCCTGAAGCTGCATCCTGCTAAAAATAGGCAAGGCTACTTTAAGCATCAGATTTTGTCAGAATCAGACAGAAACTGAGAGGTCCTTCAAGACAGCTAAAAGAGGGGTACACCTGAGGTTTCGGGCCATTCCGACATCGTTTGGCCCAACTTCACTGCTCCGACAGCTAAACAAGCGCTCCCGGCGGCGACATCATCAAAGACACCAAAACTTTGATCAAAGCCTACGGATGACTCCAGAATGTCTCCAAAGGGCTCCATGCCAAATTTCAAGTCAAACCGACAATGTTTGACCCTCCATCAATGCTCGAGCAGCAAAATCAAGCCTCCCGGCGGCGGCAACCACCGAAGCCATCACTCATCAAACAAAATACATGAGTGGCTTCAACATGCTTCAAAAAGGTTGCACGTCAAATTTCAGGTCATTCCGACAACGTTTGACCAGGTTTCGATGCTCCAAGAGAAAATCAAGCCTACCGGCGGCGGAGCAACCCGGGACCATGACATCCAAAACGGAGCCCATGGAACGTCTCAAAATGACTCCAATAGGCTCCCCATCAAATTTCAGGTCAATCGGACATCATTTGACCACATATCAAAGCTCGGCATTTTCCCCGCAGCAAAATCAAGTGAAGCATCGATGGGACCTCAAACGGCTTCAAAACTCAAATAAAAGCCCATGGTTGGTCCTATCCACTGCTCAAGAAGCTTCACCTCAATTTTCAGGTCATTCCGACATCGTTTGACCAGTTTCGACGCTTGACGGAAAATCGGCTACAAAGTCTTCGACTTTCCCGAAAAATAGGAAACTTTGTGCTCCGATTTCGCAAGGGTTCTCGTCAAGATTTCTTCAAGAAAATCAAGTCAATAATTGAGGAAAAATGTTAAGAAAAATACAGAAGAAAAAAGGGACGAAAAAGACGAAAAAACGACCGAAAACGACGCTCGGCGACCAAACGGGCCGAAGCCCCATGGTCGCCGGCGACCTTGGCCCAAGGTCGCCGGCGACCCTGGCCCAAGGTCGCCAGGCGACCCTGGGTGCATGGTCGTCCGGCGACCCTGGAAATCCGGGTCGCCGGATTTTGCGCCGAAGTGGCCGTTTTCGATTCTTTTCGCGTTTCGGGTGTTCTGGCCTCTGTGATTTTTTGAAAATCCAATGTTTAGTGCTTCAAAACCACTGATCTTCGTCGACATCTCGGATCCGCCGTCAAAAGCATGAAATCATCACCGATCGCCTCAAGATCACCAACCGGCTGACCAAGAAAGTGCACTTTCTGTCCGACCGATCGTGAAATCGACAAGACAGATATCACCGGCCCACCAACATCAACTAATGTCTGAAATTGCATCGCAATCCGACATCAAACAATGCGTGGATCCACCTGTGATGATCGCAAGAAGAATCTCAAAAGGCACAGCGCGGCCCGCGACTCTTCACATGCCTTGGCAACCACTTAATGTCGTTAATTGACCCATTAAAGCAGTCATTAACTCATTATTTTGGACGGCCCAATCAGAACCAAGCATTTGGGAGTTACAAATCCAAGCAATCATGGCATTAAACCCATGAAACTCCCATCATCATGAAGCATAAAGGTGATTAAATGCCCCCTACCTTCATCGGCCAATCACAAGCCTTGAAAAAGGAGCTACAAAATCAAGTTGTAACTCCTCATCAATTCCTTCATCATGGCCATCAATGCCAATGGACACCTCATGGCTACCAAAAGCCTATAAAAGGAGGTCCATTCCAAGAAAAAAGAGGAGAAAAGAGAGACCCTAAGTGCAAGCTCTGAAAAACCAGAAAATCCAAGAGAGAGACGAAGTCCTGCTACTTTGCTCCCGAAAGCACCACAAGGTGATCAACGTCCCTTGGGGGGCCACCCCCCCAAGGTCACCTCCTTCTCCAACATGGCCTAAACGCGGCTTTTCAGCCCGTTTACTTGGTTTTTCATTGGATATAGGACCTTCTCTTGGTCCTTGTCCTTTAAAAAACTAAGGTTAGGAGCCAAGCCAAAGAATCAAAGCATCACATGTTCTCATTTGAAGGACGATGGCGAAGCCCATACATGACTTGCGACCGTCGATCTCAACGTGTCCCCACAATCTCCTGAGAAGTTAGATCCCTTTTCTTCCTTTTCTATTGTAGTTTGTATTTCTTAAAGAGACAAAAAGAAATCACAATTCTTGTCTTTCATATTTGATGAGTTTTGTAAAAACGCCTTTCACGGCAAAATCGCCTTTCACGGCAAACAAACAAAAAACGCCTCTTACGGCATTCTAAAAATTTGTCTCTTTTCTTAATATTTATGCAATTTGAAAAGTTAGAAAAAAGGATTGATTTCCTTTCCACTTGCGAAGGTGAATCTCCGGATTATCACCATTCCAAATTCCAAGTAGAAAGTAAATCTGGCATACCCGTACAAAAATGTTGATGCCCAAGATCTTCCCTCTTCCGCCGAGACCCAGGTCAGCCCCCGGGGTGCGGAGGGAGAGGACGGAAGATTCCTTTCGGGTCCATCAGTGTCATGGATAATAGACACAAAGGAGACAGTGAACTTGCCCCCAGCCTTTTGTTTTGTTTTGTTTGCTTTGGTAGTGATTACCAAAGGCTTTGGAGATTTGAAGGAGACGACGAAGGGAGCTCGACCGCTTACTTCGAGTTTGGTGGAGGGTTTGTTTACCTCCGGTGATTGCTGAGGAGCCTTGCCTTTATCTTTCTGGAGACTGTCGGCAAAGTGAATTGTTTTTTCCTCCTGTTCTTCTTTTCTATCTTTATACATTTGAGCATCTGCAAAATGGACATCTCTGCCTTTGAAAGGCTTTTTGTTTGCAAACACTCGATGTATCAAGCCATCGTTGCCAACGAACTTGATGCACTGATGTAGAGTTGAAGGGACGACACCATTGTCATGTATCCAGGGGCGTCCAAGGAGTATATTGTAGCATGAAGGGGTCCTTATTGCATACACAGTGACTTCAGAAATAAGATCACCGATTTGCAATTTGAACCTGATTTTGCCGATAGGCCTTTGAGCGCTACCGTCATATCCGAAGATATATACAGACGTGTGACTCAGCTTGCAAGGTGGGATGCCCAGCTTTTCGAGTGCCGAAGTAAAAATAAGGTTGAGTGCAGAACCTGGATCGATCTGAACTCTGTGTACTGGCATTTCTTTGACGTACCCCGTAAAGTACAAGGGTCGGTTATGCTTTGTCTTGCCTAGCAGGAGGTCATCCTTATCGAAGGCAATTGTTGCACTTGCTGCTTTTTGTACCGAGAGGCATTCATTGCTTGATCCCTTAGTTTTCTTCTTTTCTCCCTTTGGGGGAGTATTTGATTTTTTGACCCTGTAGTCCATTTCAATTTGTAGGACTTGTGGGGCGTGTTTGTCGACATCCGCATTCAGTCTTTATAATTCTAAAATGAGACTATCACGAGTTTGTGGAGACATTCGTAATAAGTCAAGGATGTGCAGACGTGCAGGTATGTGTTTGAAGTGCTCGATCAAGTCGTACTTGAAAGCCTCCTTCGGGCCTGCATTTTCATTATTATTGCCACTTGGGGCGCTTACAACTTGATTTCCCGAAGGATTTACATAAGAAGAAGAAGGTTGGTTGTAATTTTTGTGGTAATCCCGGCCAGAACGGGTCCCTCTACCAACTTCAAGAGCCTCTAGAGATGAGTCTTCTTTTGGAAGATCACTCTCAGGATCAAGGGGTTGATTCTTTGTTGAAGACATCTCTGTAACAGCATTGGCGTCTTCAGTGATTGTGTTGCACGGAGCAATTTCCGAGAACAAGTCATGAACAACATCCGACAACCTTTTTGTATTAGTCCAGACATCGTCTATGAGATCGGGCATCTGGGACCAATCGACTGGGCTTTCATTGAAGAAGATTTCATTGGCAGGAGTTTCTTCAAGATGATCAATCGGGAGAGGCTTGAGTTCCGATGTCACAGCTTCAGGAGACGAGGGTTGAGAGGATGATATCTTAGTGGAAGTCACCTGAGAAGATGTAGCTCCAGATGATACATTACCGGTTGGGGTGTACGTGTCTTCGAAAGCTTCAGAGGCACTATCGTCCTGAGCTATCGCATTGCAGGTCATCCGGACAGGAGATGCCCCCAGTGCAGACTGTTGGGAATCAGACTCATCCTCAGATGTAAGAGGATCATCGATCCAGCTGTTTTCTCCATTTTCAGGAGTTAAGGGAGAAAGTTCCCGTTTATTTTCAGGGAATTCCAGTTCTGGATCATGACGAAGATCATTGATGCGATCCTGCTCCTGCTCTATGGCAAGATGTTGCAAGATTCTTGTATATTCCTCAAGATCAGGCATAGGAGCCAAATCTTCTCCGTCATCCGCTCCTCGTGGTTCGCCCATGTTGGGTTCCACCGGAACATTAGTTGGTGCTGGATCGACAGCATTTTCTTGAACAGGGTTCTGGTCTTCTTCGTCATTGGACCAGGATCCTTGTGGCTGTAATGGGTTATACCAGATTACTGGCATAAGATGAGACTTGGGAATCCATTCCTCGTCGGAGAGGTATTCTCCTGTTTCAAGGGATTCTTCCCACTCATCGATATCACTGGCAGTATCACTGGACTCGTATCCATTCATAGAGAATCCAACTATCGAGTTGCAAGAGTATGATGCCCCCTGCACATTTTCATTTTTGTATAGAGGTGGCATGAAATCATCAAAGGTGAATTTTCTTACCGTTTTTGAAGTTTTGGGAAGAGATTCTTCCGTCGTCCCTAGTGAAGCAGTGGAAGAAGTTTCTGCTTTTTCAAGGACTTCTTGTTTTGGTTGAGACTTCTGCTGCTGTTTGAGCTTGCAGAGTTGTCTCTTAGCTTGCCTTCGTTGTTGAGCGGTCGGCTTTGTTTTGACGATCTCCCAATTTTCATCATCTAGGAGATCGGGATGCACCCATATAGGTTGTCCATCTGATGTTGGATAGGGAATCAACTCTTGGGACGCTTGAGCCATTTTTATCACCTTGAATGAAGTAGTGATCTTTTCCTTCGGTGACTTTGAAGTTTGCCGACATGACACCATGTTGACAGAGGCAAGGCCATAGTTTTTATCAAAGGTTATGACTCCATTTTTCCACATCTCATTGATCTTCTCTCTCACAACGAAGAATTGATTGAGAGGATGTGAGATCATCTGATGGTATGGACAGTATCGGGGATCATTGGTTTTACCAATATCTCCCGGTCTTTTGAGCTCTGGCCAAATAAGTTTGCCATTTGCTAGGAGAGCTTCAAAGATTTCTTCAACATCTTCATCGAACGGATACTTCGTTTCTACACGTTCTTTGAAAGCATCAGAGAGTTCAGGTCTTTTACCTGCAGTTTTGTTTTCAGGTTTCTTTGGCTGCTGAGGAGCTGATTTAGTCTACACATTAAGAACCTTCTTTTTATTTGGTTTTGAGGTTGTAACAGCAGTCGGGCTCTTTCTTTGATGATTTCTCACTGTTGAGGTCTTTGATCACCATTTCAGCTTCCATGGAAGCTTCGAGAAGTTCTCCTAGGTTCTTTGATTTGTTGTCGATGATCATGGAGCGAATTTTTGCTCTTATATTGTTACGGCAGATGTCGACTAGCGACGCTTGTGGCAGTACATCTGAGCATTTGTACGCCATTGCCTTCCACGTGTGAATGAAGTCGTATGTTGACTCATTCTCTCCATGTTTTAAGCTGCAGAGTTGAGCAATAATAACAGGATGATCCTCACCTTGGAAGTGGGTCAGGAAGCGTGTCTCCAGTATAGCCCAGTTCTGAATGGAGTTCTCCGACAGAGTGGAGTACCAATCAAAGGCTATACCTTTTAGGGTACTTGCAAAGAGGCGAATCTTGAGGGCATCTTGATCCGCAATAGCTCCCGTCAGGATCTTGAAATGGATGACATGCTGTCTGGCCGAACCTTTCCCCGTATATGTCTGAAAAGTAGGTTGTTTGAATTTTGCAGGGAACGAAACCGAGTCCATCCATAGAGGGTAAGGTGGCTTGATCCCATGTTCCTTCAATGTATCCTCTTCTTTTGCTTTTGCGAGGATATCGTCCACGTCCTTTTTGGTAAGGGCACGCGACTCATTGTTTTCTGCATTGCCCTCGTCATCTTCATGATTCGGAGGGGTTTGGTTGTTAGGTGGTGGACGCTGTAGAGTGAGAATAAGGTTTTCCATCAGAGCCTCAATTCTCTGTTGTCCTTGCTCCAACTGCTGGATGCGTGTAGTTACATCATCATGCTGTGGAGGCTGCTCAGAACTTGTAGCCAAGACGTTCATCCCTCGGGATTCGAACGA
Organism: Umbellularia californica; assembly: GCA_028538565.1. Lineage (NCBI taxonomy): Eukaryota > Viridiplantae > Streptophyta > Magnoliopsida > Laurales > Lauraceae > Umbellularia > Umbellularia californica. The sequence continues at coordinate 30,610,069 of JAPQWN010000005.1, read as the reverse complement.
AGAAATCGTCCTGGTGACTGAGCTGGGGCTCATTCTTCTGGATGAAGAATTTGAGGAGTGGTTACTCCGATGTCCTTGGCTTGGAGGAGTGGAGGATTCTTCTAGATGTGTTCGTGTCCGGGAGACACTACGAGTCACCGGACGTCTAACACTGATTTTGGTTGCTGACTTCTGGCGTTTTCTGGTTTTGCCAACCATATGAATAGCAACGAATTGGTCGGGTCTTTCTTTTTCGACCCATTTATTTGAGACATGGAGATTAGAACGTTGGGTTCTTTGTTTCTCAAGTTTCTTTTGTCGATATGCCGCGCGGTGACGCATTCGACGAGCAATTTAAGTTTTAGTCAGCTCTGGCTGGGCTCTGGCGATGAAGGATGTAGTCCCTTGTGCGCAGCAGCCGAGCTTATCTTCTTTGAAGCTGGGCAAGGACAGAATCTGGACGCGGTCCTTTGTCTGTCGCAGTGAAGATTTGAATTTTGCGAGCTCGGCCCCTGTTGAGATGAAGGGTCGACTCGCAGGAGTGCAGGCTTCAACATGTTTTTGCGTAGGCCTAACAATGCAGGATTTGATTTTGGGCTTGTAGGAGCAAGCCGGCTCATGATGATTTTGTTTGTTTTTTGGGTGGAGGGTAGGTTTCTCCTCTTTCATGTAAGAGAGAGGGTAGAATCGATTCTCCTTGAGAGGGGCCACGTATGCTGGCTTTGCAGATGTTCGGGACCTCCATTGTTTCGGTGAAGATCTCGAGGACCGGGTTTTGGGACAAACCTGGTTTCTTGTGTGTTGAGGCTTCGTGGGAGCGCCACGGGCTTCAGGCTTCTTGGTGTTCGCCCTTGGTGCCATGTTGGTGACACGTTGCAGGGCGCCACGGGAGATGACGCTTCGACAACTGGCAGGGCGCTTATGCTTGTTTTGCTTGTCTTGAAGCATAAGCTGGTACTTGTTCTCATCGAAAGTGATAGTTAATGAAGCTGCCATTGTTAGTTTTGGAAAACTTCTGAAACAAGACCAAATCCATTAGTAATCACAAGAATATGGTGATCATAAATGGGGAACAACTATGGTTTTGTCTTTTCAAATCACTTGAGGGGACATGGCCTAACCCAAGGACGATGAAGAAGGCAAAAAGCCATAGAGGATATAATTGTTCTAAAATGCAAGTATGGTAGGCTCAGAGTGAGCGTTCCAGTGACTGTTAGAAGCAATTGTAGACCTTAATTCAAATTACCGAGAAGCAAGGCTCACTCGAGGTAAAATGATATAAGGTTGGAGATACAAATGTGTCGGTCGCGAATACAGTAGACCCGAAAGGGCGTACTAGCACTGTTAGACACAAATGTTACAAATCGCATCCTTGGGAAGGACACGAGATGGGATTTTTTTTTAAAATGTCAAATTTGGGTTCATAAAGGAGAGTAACTGGTATTCCAATCCGAACCACAACTCAACATTTCTGCGAGCGTTAAATCCGAAAGAGAAAGGGACCAGAATTTCTCAAATGTGAATCCAGTATTGACAGAAGTTTTTTTTTTTTTTTTGAAGGTTTAAGATTGAATTCATCAAAGAGAGCAAATGGCGTTCCAATCCGAACCACAACTCAACATTTCTGCGAGCGTTAAATCCGAAAGGGAAAAAACCAAAATTTCTCAATTCTGACTTCAAAATTTTATTTTTTTTTGAAAGTTTAAGATTGAATTCATCAAAGAGAGCAAATGGTGTTCCAATCCGAACCACAACTCAACATTTCTGCGAGCGTTAAATCCAAAAGAGAAATAACCAAGATTTCTCAATTCTGAACTCAAAAAGTGAAGAATTTTTCTTTATTTTTGTCTTTTTTTTTTTTAATAATGCACATAGGGTTCCAATTCGATCTTATGAAACCTTAGTAGATAGATTAGCCCGCAGGTAAGGGTAGGATTACTTAATGAACCCGTTTGGAGGACCCTTGCCTCGAACAGCCTAGCTGTCTCCACACTCTGGACAAGGCTTTTCTTGAATCCACTTTAGTCAAAGAGCGCAATTGATGCAACCTTAGTGGTTTTTTTTTTTTTTTTTTTTTTTTTTTGTTTTGAAAGATTTCTAATGAACTCATTAAAGAGAACAAGTGGTGTTCCAATCCGAACCACAACTCAACATTTCTGCGAGCATTAAATCCAAAAGGGAAAGAACCGAGATTTCTCAATTTTGAGCCCAAAAGAAAGAAAACTGATTTTTTTTTTTGAAATTATAATTTTTTTTTTGAAATCCCAATTGGACTCATCAAAGAGAAAAGATGGCCCAATCCCCGATATGAACGATAGCTGCAAACATTTCTGTGAGTTATCAAGCTCAAATAGGAGAGGATAAAAATTTTCAAAGTTGAATCTTGAGAAAGAGAGATCATTTTTTTTTTTTGAAAGAATTTGAAATGAAGGTGTTTTTTTTCTTGAAATCCCAATTGGACTCATCAAAGAGAAAAGATGGCCCAATCCCCGATATGAACGATAGCTGTGAACATTTCTGTGAGCTATCAAGTTCGAACAGGGAAAGATCAAAATTTCTCAAAGTTGAGTTTTTAAGAAAAGGAGATCAGATTTGTTTTTTTTTTTTTTTTTGAAATGAGAAAGAACAATTGAAATCCCATCTCATGTTTTTTTTTTTTTAGATGCAAAATGCAACATAGGCCACCAACTAGAAAGGAGCCAAGAGATCAAAGCATCACGTTCTCAAGTCAACGTGTCCCACCGGGTATGCCAACTTGATGGACCCTCGAAAATCTTCCGTCCTCTCCTTCCGCACCCCGGGGGCTGACCTGGGTCTCGGCGGAGGAGGGAAAATCGCGGGTATCAACATTTTTTGCACGGGTATGCCAGATTTACTTTTTACTTGGAATTTGGAATGGTCATAATCCGGAGATTCACCTTCACAAGTGGAAAGGAAATCAATCCTTTTTTCTAACTTTTCAAATTGCATAAATATTAAGAAAAGAGACAAGTTTGTTTTTTGAGAATGCCGTAGGAGGCGTTTTTGTTTGTTTGCCGTGGAAGGCGATTTTGCCGTGAAAGGCGATTTTACAAAACTCATCAAATATGAAAGACAAGAATTGTGATTTCTTTTTTTGTCTCTTTAAAAAATACAAACTACAATAGAAAAGTAAGAAAATGGATCTAACTTCTCAGGAGATTGTGGGGACACGTTGAGATCGACGGCCGCGCGTCATGTATGGACTTCGCCATTGTCCTTCAAATGAGAACGGTTGATGCTTTGATTCTTTGGCTTGGCTCCTAACCTCAGTTTTTTAAAGGACAAGGACCAAGAGGAGGTCCTATATCCAATTAAAAACCAAGTAAACGGGCTGAAAAGCCGCATTTAGGCCATGTTAGAGAAGGAGGGGACCTTAGGGGGATGGCCCCCCAAGGGACGTTGATCACCTTGTGGTGCTTCTTGTAGCAGAGAAGCAGGACTTCGTCTGGATTTCTTTGGGAGAAATGCATAATTTCAAGTTGATGTGTGTATCGATTTGCCGATAGATGTCTCTCTCTTGGAAATGGATCTCCTTTTATAGGCCTTTGATAGCCATGAGGTGATTATGAGCATTGATAGCAATGATGAGAGAATTGATGAGGAGTTACAAGTTGATTTTGTAACTCCTTTTTCATGGCTTATGATTGGCCGATGAAGGTAGTGGGCATTTAATTCCCTTTAAGCTTCATGATGATGGGAGTTTCATAGGTTAAATGCCATGATTGCTTGGATTTGTAACTCTCAAATGCTTGAATCTGATTGGGCCATCCAAAATAATGAGTTAATGACCACATTAAGTTGTCATAAATGGGTCAATTAACGTCATTAAGTGGTCGCCAAGGCATGTGAAGAGTCGCGGGCCGTGCTGCGCCTTTTGAGATTCTTCTTGCGATCATCACAGGTGGATCCACGCATTGTTTGATGTCGGATTGCAGTGCAATCTTAGACATTGATTGATGTTGGTGGGCCGGTGACATCTGTCTTGTCGATTTCACGATCGGTCGGACAGAAAGTATACTTTCTTGGTCAGCCGGTTGGCGATCTTGAGGCGATCAGTGATGATTTCATGCTTTTGACGGCGGATCCGAGATGTCGGTGAAGATCAGTCGTTTTCAAGCATCAAACATTGGATTTTCAGAAAATCACAGAGGCAGGAATGCTCGAAACGCGAAGAGGATAAAAAAACGAGCAATTTGGTGCAAAATCTGGCGACCCAGATTTGCAAGGTCGCCGGCGACCATAGGGCTTTGGCCCGTTTGGTCGCCGAGCGTCGTTTTCGGCCGTTTTTTCGTCTTTTTCGTTCCTTTTTTTTTGTATTTTTCTTGACATTTTTCCTCAATTATTGACTTGATTTTCTTGGAGAAATCTTGACGAGGACCAGCGCGAAATCGGAGCACAAAGTTTCCCATTTTTTCGGGAAAGCCGAAGACTTTGTAGCCGATTTTCCGTCAAGAGTCGAAACTAGGTCAAACGATGTCGGAATGACCTGAAAATTGAGGTGAAGCTTCTTGAGCAGTGGATAAGACCAACCATGAGCTTTTATTTGAGTTTTGAAACCGTTTGGGGTCCCATCGATGCTTGACTTAATTTTGCTGCGGGGAAAATGCTGAGCTTTGATATGTGGTCAAACGATGTCCGATTAACTTGAAATTTGACGAGGAGCCTATTGGAGTCATTTTGAGACGTTCCATCAGCGTCGTTTTGGATATCATAGTCCCGGGTTGCTTCGCCGCCGGTAGGCTTAATTTTCTCTCGGAGCATCGAAACCTGGTCAAACGTTGTCGGAATGACCTGAAATTCGACGTGCAACCTTTTGGAAGCATGTTGAAGCCACTCATGTACTTTGTTTCATGAGTGATGACTTCGGTGGTTCCCGCCGCCGGGAGGCTTGATTTTGCTGCTCGAGCGTTAATGGAGGGTCAAACATTGTCGGTTTGACTTTAAATTTGGCATGGAGCCCTTTGAAGACATTCTGGAGTTATCCGTAGGCTCTGATCGAAGTTTTGGTGTCTTCGATGATGTCGCCGCCGGGAGCGCTTGTTTAGCTATCGGAGCTGTGAAGTTAGGCCAAACGATGTCGGAATGGCCCAAAACCTCAGGTGTACCCCTCTTTTGGCTGCCTTGAAGGATCTTTTAGTTTCTGTCTGATTCTAACAAAATCTGATGCTTGAAGTAGCCTTGCCTATTTTTAGCAGGATGCAGCTTCACGATGCTTCTTATGTTGAGGAGACATATTGACTTTTTTGGTGTCAACAATGTGATTAGACTTAGTCTGGATTATAACTTGGAGATTTTGAGGACGTTTAGTGTGAGTCAGACACGCCTAGGGACGCCCTGAGTACACGAGTAAGAATGGGTTTTTGTTCTAGATCTTTGATGTGGTTGTGATTTTTATTGATCTTGAATGATTTTATTACTTGTGACAATTTCCGTTTTTAATCTGCATGCATTTGAGGCCCAGAAACCCAAGTTTTGGCCCAAAAGGGTAAATCTGTCTTTTCGTGCTAAATCTGGGCACACTTTTCGAAGTCGTGAAACTATGTCAAAATTATACTTTTCCGAAACTAGATTTTTCGACGATCGTTTTGTCCTTCTTCGTCGATTCCATCCGGGGTCCACAAGACCATGTTTTAAGCGTTTCAAGTTCCACAGCTTAGGGGACCCACTTCCAGACACTATATATAGTCTCCTGATCTCTCTCCTCCATTATTTTCCAAATCTCTGCAACTTTTGACCTAGAGCAAGTGAGTGAAGGAAGTTTCTCTTTGGTCTTCTCCCTTGGAAATCATCTAGCAAGAAGGCTATAATCTCCGATCCGACTCCGCAAATCTCTTCCTCTCTTCTCAAGCTTCAGCTGGAGTGTTTTTGGAGCAAAACCTTTCCACTATTCATCATCTTCAAGCTCTATCCTCCTTGTTCAGTTAGCTCTTGGTTGGTCTTCCTTTTCATTCTTTCTTTTCTTGTTCTTTAGCTCACCAAGAGCTTGTTTTACAGGTTTTCAAACCCATTTTCGAAATGGGAGTTTGCAATGGCCAAAATGGTGATTTTGCGTATTCTATTTTGGGGGTTTCTTGTAGATTTCGTGGATCTCCATTCTTGTTGAGTTTTGGGAAGATTTCCTTGACATTGGGCCAAGGCAAGTAAACCTTTTAGTTCTTCCTAATACATTGCTAGTTTTAGGGCATTTTACATTGGAAAGGTTATTCATCATAAAGCTTGTCTTTTATTTCATGTTATTAATCTCTTTTAGCTTGTTTAATCTTGATAAGCATGGTTGCTAATTACCCTACCTAATATAGAAGTTTTGTCTTGAATGGAAGCATGTTTTTCAATGGAATACCTTACAAGTTAGTAATACATGATTTGAATGTAAATGGGTTTGTGATTTTTGAAGTTTTGATGATCTCCATTCTTGTTGAGTTTTGGGAAGATTTCCTTGACATTGGGCCAAGGCAAGTAAAGCTTTTAGTTCTTCCTAATACATTGCCAGTTTTAGGGCATTTTACATTAGAAAGGTTATTCATCATAAAGCTTGTCTTTTCTTTCATGTTCTTAATCTCTTTTAGCTTGTTTAATCTTGATAAGCATGGTTGCTAATTACTCTACCTAATCTAGAAGTTTTGTCTTGAATGGAAGCATGTTTTTCAATGGAATACCTTACAAGTTAGTAATACATGATTTGAATGTAAATGGGTTTGTGATTTTTGAAGTTTTGATTGAAATGGGAGTGGATTTTTGTGTGGAAATCATCCCTTGGAAAGCATGTAGGATTGGGGAGTGCAGGGGGTGAAAATGTGGAAGTGAAGAAGGAAGAGAAGTGTGAAAAAAATTGAACTTCATAAGTTCTACCGGTAGAAGTGGCTCGAATTTTGGCAGAGAGTTGAGGAAATTGAAAACCCTTAGTCTACCGGAAGTTCTACAGGTAGAGGTGCTTAAACCGGAAGTTCTACCGGTAGAAGTAGCTCGAATTTTGGCAGAGAGTTGAGGAAATTGAAAACCCATAGTCTACCGGAAGTTCTACCGGTAGAGGTGCTTAAACCGGAAGTTCTACCGGTAGAAGTGGCTCGAATTTTGGCAGAGAGTTGAGGAAATTGAGAACCCTTGGTCTACCGGAAGTTCTACCGGTAGAGGTGCTTAAACCGGTAGTTCTACCGGTAGAAGTGCTTAAACTGGTAGTTCTACTGGTAGAGATGCTTAAACCAGACCGACAGTTACAAAAAGTACTGTTTTTGAAGGATTTTTGCGGGGATGAAAACTAGACTATGCCTTAGACTTTCATTTGACATTGTGCACTTGAAATTCCAAAATGTATCTTACCTTTGGGGGCACCAAGCTATATAGAATTCCGACATTTGGGCTTCAATTTCACAAGGGTCAAAGATTGGTCTTAGCCTATGCTTGATAGATTTATGTTTGAACTCTTGTTTTGATGCTTCATGCATCATCGTGTTCTCGTTTGATTTCCAAGTACAAGTTCGTTTTCAAGATGTGTTTCAAGAATAAAAAAAGGAATCATTTCTTAAGTTTGTAAGCATTAATACTATGCTATTTTGCTAGTCTTATCACGTTGTGCTTGTTAAATGATTTCCCTCTTGTTTTGTCGTGTTCTCGAACGTGTATCGCCGTGTTTTGTGCATTCATGATATAAGTGAATACCACTGAGTTTGAACTGCCCTTTTAGCTTGATCCACTACCTGGGGGGTCCTTAAATATGTGGCTGTCTGCAGACTAGTCGTGTATTATATTACACATCGTGCGTGTTCGTGATCCGGTTCCGCGGCCGGAGACCCCGTCTACCTTGTGTGGCGTGGGATCGTGTTTTTCATGTCGTGCTTGTCGTGCGTGCTTGCTCTTGTCATCATGTATGACAGAGAAATGATGAGCTCAATGTGGATTTATCTTTTCATGATATTATAAGTAATCATGCTAGTTTCGTAAACATTGAAACGTGTGTTTAAATCTTGAACTGTTTTAGCATTATTTCTCATGTTCATGCCTAAATTGTTTATTTGCCAAACCGTCGTGTTTGATGCTTGTTATTTTGGTGTCCAGGTGCAGGAGAGTTCACGCGTGATGAGGAGTGCCCGGAGGAGGCTATTGAGCCACCCCTAGCACACGAGTGGTAGCCCAACGACATCATCTAGACGCCGGTCGGGATCTTGATTCTCGTTCACCTAGTTGGGATATTCTCTTATGGGATTGTATTGTTGTATTGGCCTTTGTTGGCCTCTCAGGGTTATGTATCTTGTATTAACATACTTTGGGTTAATTGTGAAACTTTAATCTTGATAGCAATGCTTTGTTGACATTCTCTTTTGATACCAAGTCTTGATATTATAATTCTCTTGTATCTTGTTATTGTTTAAGAATTGTGTGACACGTTTTGCTACACGCTTCCGCATATCTATTCGTGTGAGCTCGACCCTTGTCTTGGGATCCTCACCGCGGAAACCTGTGGGAAAACAGCGGCGGTATGTTTTGTGTTGGTTAATCATATCGCCGCACGTCGCGGGCCCGGGCCTCGGTCCGGGGTCGCGACAAGATGCAAATAAAACTCAAAAACACAAATAGATTTAAAAAAAGGCAAAAAATTTTGCCAAAAAAATAAGATAGATTTTCCAAAAGCTCATAAAATTTTAAAAAATACTCACATAAATTTGACAAAAAACTCAGATAAACTTGATAAAAACTCAGATAAATTTCATAAAAATTTAGATAGATCGTCAAGATATCGCGAAAATAATTTTCAGCCTTTGATTTGGTGAAAACTTTGTTGACTTGGGACTGGCCCAAGATGGGTTGTCTTCCTCTTCAATTTGTTTCTCATTCTACAACCAGAATCTCTACAACACGCCCAGTAGGATCCTCTGGCCTTTTCTTCCACGTGCGGCGATTATGGCGAAGGGCGGTGGGTGGCGAGTGCTCTGGGGATCTCTCCAATTTTCTTCCTCGGTCATGGTGGCAAGTGGACAACAGCGATTATAGAGCCTAGATACTCTATGATTTCTCTGCGATTCTGGATTTTGTCACTGATTGAATAGCGGAACCCTCGACTAACAATCCAATCGTCTTCTCCAAGCCCGACGTGCGGAATTCCTTTGATCTGTGTTTGATATCAGCGATCGAAATCTTTTTTCGATCAGAACTGAAAAAGAGACAATCCCCATCTTCTCTCCGACCAGTTCAGTCCAATGCGGGACCCACCTTGATGAACGCTGTTGATGTTCCTCTCTTCGATTGAAGCAAATACAACCACCAGATTCGATCCCCCTTCTTCATGCTGTTTCTGTAAGATAAAAGTTGAGTTTGCCTTCTCCAACGAACGATCGTGGCAAAAACAAGAGATCGAGAAGATCTCTTCTTTGGGATTCAACCAAATCTCGATTTTACCGTCGATCACAGACCACAACTTGTCAAGAGAAACAGAAAGAAGAAGATCGTAGGGGATTCTCCGCGATAATAAAGAATGAGAGAGAACCTTACTCTAAGAATGAGGGAGAATGAAAATTTTGAAAATTTAAAATTTAAAATTTCATACCTAAATAGTTAAAATGGAAAATCAATTGTGAAAATGTCTGATGTGGTTAATTATCATAATAAAATTCCTACATAATACCTTTGGAAACAGTTTATTGTGTGGATGGAAAGATGGGTGACACGTGGCTATTGCTAAGGTTGCGGGTTCGGTTCTTGCCATCTGCGGTCGAGGACATTAAATGTTTTGTGTTACTCAGGAACACAATCGTCTTAAGCTAAGAAAAGAAATACGAATGCGAAAAGGAAAAGGAAAAGGAGATCACCCCCCGCTTTTCCTTATCTCTCTCTCTCTCTCTACATCTTCATTCTGTCTTTCCTTTTTATAGGATTTGATGAACATGCGCGCCTTGAAACGCATGAGAATTCCCTAGAATTCGAGACAAGAACCCGTTTCACTTCAAGATCTGATTAAGACAGGGAGATCAAAAGATGAAAATTCTCTCCTTTTGTTTTTGAAACATTGATTCGTATTCACGGTAAAAGTCTTATCTTTTTTTGTTCAAGATCGACGGGGGTTTTGACTCAACATCGGGTTTCTTCAATTTCATCTTACTCTCTGTTTTTTCTTCTTCTTTTCGTGGATGCCGTTTGCTTTTTGAAAATAGAGCGCGCAGACCGTTTTCGGTTGGTGTAGCTTTGAGGTTCGTCCCGTCGGAAGGGACTTTCGAGCATTGATTGATTGAGATGGAGATTTTGGTTCCGGGATAACGTGGAATCGGTTTTGTTGGATTAGATATTGTTTTGACATTTGCGGGGAGATTTGTGGTTTTGAGGGGTTCTTTTGGTGGATTATTGAAGAAAGTTGCAGTTTTAATAGATATGAACGGTTGAATTTGATAGATCTGAAAGATATTTTTTGATTTTTGCCCACGTTTAGGTAATTCGAATATAGGGATTCGTTTGAATAGGGATCGGAGAAGGTATTTATTCTGTTTCTTGTATTGGATTTGATTGGGTTGAGGTTCTATTTGGCACGAATAGATCATGGAGCATACGATTGGTGGAAAGTTTAAGCTTGGAAGGAAGATCGGAAGCGGATCTTTTGGCGAGCTTTATCTGGGTACATTGATATGTTTGCTCAATTTTTATTTTCTTGTGCATTTCGATTTCATGCATTTACAATTACATTATGAGCTGTTGTTATGTTTCTGCGGTTTTGTTTGATCCAGGTGTGAATATACAAAGTGGAGAGGAAGTGGCTATTAAGCTGGTATGTGCAAGAGTTCACTTTGAATTTGATTTTTGGATTTGTTTTTTTTTGGGTGATTTGACAGATAGTTTTCTCTGGTTTTTTTTTTTTTTTTTTTTTTTTTTTTTTCATGTTTTTCCTATTTGGAAAAGAGTGTTGAATGAAAACAGAATTGAGTAAAAAGGAATAATAGTTTATTTTTGTTATTGTACATTTTGTTAATAAATTAAATCATTCGTCTTCATTCATGGATGATCTCTATAGCTACTTCTTTTCTTCTTGTTAAAATACCTACAGGTTTAGGCATATAGTTTTTTTGTTTTTTTTTTTGAGAGGGAAGGGGACTCTTGCCTACTTCCTCCATGGACAACCTCAATGTATCCCACCTCAAAGCATTGATGTATTAATTGTCCATTTCGCATTTAATCTTCCTCACTGTATCTGGTTTCACCTATTTAGGGTTGGGGCATATCCTCCATGTGCAATGATTGTGGTCCTTATCTTGCATTGTGATTTTGTGGAGTTAACTAGCAAGATCTCGATCTTGGTTGCTAAAGAATTAGCCATTTGTCTTGTTATCCCATGTTTCTGTTAAGACTCTAGTTAAAAATATAAGAAGAAAAGGTCTCGTTTTTGTCTCAAAAGGAATTCCCAGGCTATGACAGTATTATTGCCACAAAATATTCACAATCCCATTATGTGGATAAGATGGAACACTCGTTAGACACAAACTTGTTGTTTTGTTTTGATTGGCTCGCAGTTGTGCAAATTTTTGTATCGAGCAACGTACTTCCATATCTCTTCTGAAAGTACAAGTGTTATTCCCTTGTATTTCTGGCCAAGAATCTTATTGTTATAACAACATACAGGAATCTGTGAAGACTAAGCATCCTCAGCTTCATTATGAGTCAAAATTGTATATGCTTCTACAAGGAGGGAGTAAGTTATTACCCCTAAATAAAGTTCTTATATTTTGCCATCAGTATGGTTCTTTTATTTGGTTATAAGAATATTATTGATATGCTCCTTTAATGCAGCGGGAGTTCCCCATTTGAAGTGGTTTGGAGTAGAGGGTGAGTATAATGCCATGGTCATTGATCTTCTTGGGCCAAGCCTAGAAGACTTGTTTAACTACTGCAATCGAAAATTTACGCTGAAAACAGTACTTATGCTAGCAGATCAGTTGGTAATTACACCATTCAGCTGTTACTCTTTCTCTTTTTCTTACTTAGATCATCATTCATAGACAAATGCTTTTGCTACAGAGTAATGTCTACTTATGGACATTTCATTGACCTGCTGATCCTGCTAATCTTTTGATTTGTTTAGATTAATCGAGTTGAATATATGCACTCAAGGGGTTTTCTTCACCGTGATATAAAGCCAGACAACTTTCTAATGGGTTTGGGCCGTAGGGCCAATCAGGTATTTTATTGTGGTGCTCTTTCTATGTCGGCACAATGCTTCCTTAACCTGAAATAGTTTTCTGTCTGTTTATTTTGTGTACCCTTCTATAATTTCCAACTTACTAATTGTATTTTCAATTTGTTAGGTGATTTTTTAAAACATTTTGAGATATGGTATTACTGGAATATTGGAAATGTTTTTAATGGAGAAAAAGTTGCAAGTTAGTGCCATTATTATATCTGTACATGTCTATGACCCCACTATATGGCTTGGTATGCGCAAGATTCCTTTATACGCTTAATGCTTAGATGTTAGGGAATTTGAGACCTGGTGGATTTAATATAAGATATGCCTATTTGAAAAGTATCAACACAGAGAAGTTGCAATAGAGTACATGGAGGTTATGGGTTGGGACAACACAATGATATGGAGGAAGCTCTTCTAGAATCTTGACTATGCTAATGGCGTTTCATCCTTCTAAAAAAAAAAAAATACTTACGTTGGGAAGAGGGAAAACATGGTGATATATACATATGTTTTTTAATTTGTTGTTAGTACATGATGATATTAAGGAGTGGCTCAAATAAGTAGCAGTAGATTAGTTAGGCATGGTCAACAATAGTTTTGCAGATAGATTCTTGTCCTTTGTTCCTCTCTCTCAAAGGACAGTGGATGGTATATGACTTGAAATTTGGGAGGATTTTATTAGGTCTCTAGTGGTAACTTTGATTTCATTTGTGCTCGATTTACCTTAAATCGTTTGTATTATGATCTCAATTCTTCTGTTTAATTTGCTCTTCCTGTAGGTGTATATTATTGATTATGGTCTTGCAAAAAAGTATAGGGACCTTCAAACTCATAAGCACATTCCGTACAGGTATGTACTTGTTTTAAGTTAACTTACCATGTGCAAGATTTATTTCATCCTTTGTATGACTTCTTTATGTTTATGTTTTATATATTTATTTGATCTAGCTGGTAGTTTTAATTTTTTAAATTATGTTAATGTGCACCAAATATAACACATGGGCTTCAACTCTTTGTCACCACATGTCAACAAGTTGGGAAAGTATCAGTAGAATAGGGAGTAAAAGATCATAAAGATCCTCGGAAATCAATGGTCACTTGTGACAATTAATAAGCTCACGAGAGCCTTAGATCTAATCAACATGATTTTGAATGAGTTGATGAAATGTAGGGATGTAGAGATTGTAGAGAAGATGATGCTTCAGTACGTAATAAAAAGCCTCTCTACCAAGTTTCGATGCTATAAGTTCGAGGAGCTAGGGGAAAGCGGAGATGAGAATACCTTGGATGTAGTAGTGAGGACAAACATGATAGAATTTTTTTTTTATTATTTTAAGATCAGAATAAAAGGAACTCATCCTTAAATAGGGTTGACTAGAAAGTAGAGCTCTCAAACCTAACGGCAACCAGATAGGATGAGGCATCGACGATGATTAAAATAAACTAGCATTGAAACAAAAGGATTAGAAAATGTGTTATTAAGACTAGGCGACGGTTTCCTCTACTTTGGAACAATTTTAAGATTGTAAAGGCCTTTTCTTGAGGTGGGTAGTTCCAGAAAAGACATGATAGAATTAATTTTTTTATTAAGTTTAGATCAGAATAAGGGAACACAACCTTACTTAGGGTTGACTACAAAGTAGAGCTCTCAAACCTAACCCCACGTAGATAGGTTGAGGCTTCAATGATCTTTTGTTTTTAATAGCTAATGATGATGATGATTAAAATAGACTAGCATTAACAAAAAACTAGGATTAGAAACAATCTGTTATTAAGACTGGGCAATGGTTTCCTCTACTTCAGTGTAATTATAAGATTGCGAAGGCCATTTCTTGGGGTGGGCAGTTCAGACTTCAGAGACATATGATTGTGTTATTTAGTCTCCCCCTTATTCTCTCCTCATTCAAGGTACAATCTTATTTCCATTTCTAACCATTCCTTTCCTCAAGTCTCAAGGCATTCTCTTCTCTGTTTCTATTATCTACTCTCTCTTTTAGTATGTAAGACAATTCCATTTTATTTTTCATGGTAACAGTCAGAGGTTGTATTAAGAATAAAAGTTGATAATGCAATAATGCTGCTTAGAGGCATGGAGCCGAAGCATTAAGGTGTCTCTAGCCAATGCTTGGCTGAACTGGAACCTTTCCTGCTGTAGCCATAGGATGACATCTCTAGAACACATGGATGGATGCAGAACTCTTGTCGCTATGATGTAGAATAGATGACCCAAGTGTGCGGCCTAGCAAAGTAGTTTAGAAATTATTTTAAATTACTTGTTATTGGACTTTACAATTTTGTTTTAGGAGTATGATTAGGATAGTTTCTAATTTAGTCTGCTTTCCTAGTTGATTAGGTTTCTTAGCCATTTAGTTTGTTTCCCTGTTTATATTACATTGTAGAGATGAAAATCGGAGATTTGATTATTGGAATAAAATTATCATGGGTTTTGTCACGACCCCAAACCCGGGGTCCGTGAAGTAATAATTATGCTTCTCCCAAGATCCGCGTGTGTGAGGATTACAAATAAATTCCAACACACTCTGAATATTTAGCAGAAGCTTTCGTGGTGTTGCGACTCGGAGTCCGTGGCCATTGGATTCCGCACCGCACTTAACTCAAGCATATACTCGTCTTATCAATGATCCATCTCAGACTGGATTAAACAATCACAATAAAGTACAGAGCTGACAGTAACAGGATATTACATTCAAATATATGTTCAAGTTACAAATAACAATGTGTATTAATTACAAATCCCAAGAAAAAGGCTAACAGAAGCCATACAAAAACAAGCTAATGATCACTACCCCATGTGTGACGTAATCCGATGTCAAGCTCAATGTCTACATGACATAGCCGACAAACACCTGTAAGCTCATGGCTCCAAAGCCAACACGTGCACTCATCTCGGGTGAAGAAGTCTGAACCTGAGTACTAAAGTAGTGGGTCAGACACGATGGTCTGGCAGGTGGGTGAAAAGATATCAACAATATACTGAACGATAAAAGATGTAATAAATCATGCTGTCTGATCAAATTTGTACATAATTACAAATGTATAGGAAATCATGAATATTTGACAAAATCCTGTATTCATATAAAATGGGTATGAAACATGAATATTTGACAAAACATGTATTCCTTTAAAGCATGTATAAAACATGAACATTTCACAAATCGGGAACTCATTTAAAACACGTATAAATAATGAACATTTCACAAATTGGGAACTCATGTAAATCGTGTATAAATAATAAACATTTCACAAATCGGGAACTCATTTAAAGCATGTATAAATAATAAACATTTCACAAATCGGGAACTCATTTAAAACATGTGTAAATAATGCATCATTTACTAAGAAAAGACATGATCAATATAAAGCAGTAAGGGTATCAAGGATCAGGAACTATCAAGATGGCAACCACACAAAGCTAAATCCTCTATCACCGAAGTGATAGAGCAAGCATATCAAGGCGTTGACCTCAGTCACCGAAATGAGGAGGAACACGAAATTTACATATACATATACTATATACGGGACGGGACCACGGTAGCAAACCGGGTATCGGGAATCACGGTAGCGAACCGGATATCGGGAGCGAGCCGGGTATCGGGACAGGACCACGGTTAATGAACCGGGTATCGGGATCCAAGCTGCAGCTGACGGGACGGGACGGGATCTCCAAGTCGGTAGATCAGACCGACAAGGTCATCCGAGCTTAGTGGTGCCGACTCATAGGTTATATGCGAGTAAACAAAACAAATACATGTATGCATGCTCTCTTTTTGGCTCATGGGCTCGCACTACAAAGCTCTGGCCTCATATTGCCTCAAGGTTTTATTCTCATGGGTCATATACAAGAAATCAGGTCAAATAAATACATATGACGGGACGGAATACCCATAGGCACAAAACATATCTGTATCGGGTCGGGTATAAACGGGTTAGCAACATGCTAAAAGAACAACATAAATTTCAATATCTTCGGGGCAAGTTTAGTCATAAAATATGAGATTTAAAGTGTACAAGTGAAATTCGAGTTTAAATAAGACATAATGGATTTCTATACTTTTCCGGGCCAAACGTTGAGGGTCCTAGATTTAAATCAATGTGAATGGTGTCCCGTATGTCTAATTTGACATATACTTGGTACTCCATAAGAATTAAGGACATCTCGGATCCTTATACACATTGACGAGTCTAAGGATCCTTAACGAATCTCCATAATGGGGTTTCTCTTCATCCGGACTCCATTCAATGCCTTCCAAGTTCTTACATTGCATTGGGTAGCTCGAAGGCACAAATCTCCTTTTATATCGGGCAAGGTATGGCCAGGCTAGCAAAATGCTAAATACAGTTCAATGTTTTCGAGAATGAACATAAAAACTTTGGGAACAAAGCAATGCAATTAGCCTTTCGAAATTCCAGGATAGACATCGGGGTTCAAAACTAATTCGAGGTGGATAGGGGTCCCGTATGTTGTTTTCAGAAAATACTTAATACTCTTGAAGTTTGGAGACATTCCGGGTTCCTTAGACACTTTGGCTATTTTCCAAAACTCCAATGGATACCTTGTGATTATGGTTTCTTTCTTATCCGGGCTTTATACATCACTTAATAAATCTTCCGACACAACGGGGCTCCCCATGAACCTCTCACTATCATATAAATGTTTTACTTCAGCTCCAAACATGTCTCCAGTGAATCAGCACCCATCGCTCGAGCGGACATTACAGTTCGCTCCAGCGGAGGGGTCTCTGGAATGGTTTCTGGGAGGGTTCGCTCGAGCGGACCCAAGTTCGTTTGAGCGAACCTGCCCAGGTTCAGGTTGGCACGAGCGAAGCACCAGTTCGCTCGACCCAACCACTCTCTGGATGGCTGCTGGGAGAGTTCGCTCGAGCGGACACTGGGTTCGCACGAGCGAACAACTCTCTGGAATGACACGAACCCTTTCCTGGGCAGTTTGCTCGAGCGAAGTGTCAGGTTCGCTCGAGCGAACTGTCCAGAACTGGTTTCGTGAACAGCTCTTTTCTCCATTCTCCTTCTCTTACAAACCCACTTTCTTGGGGTTCCATTATACACCAATGGAGGGCATGTAAGCACCTCAACATCATCTCCAAAGCTCCATCAAAACTCCTCACAACATCCACAAACAATCCATTCATTCATACATTTCCACATTCATTGACAAAGAGAAAGATGTAACCACAATTACAAAGATTCATCCAAGTCTTAGGCACAAGATAAAACAAAGGCTATCAATCATATTTCAAGACAATAAATGGCTCAACAACCCCTTTTCAAAAGCATTAAATCCTATTGAATGCAAGTAAAACCCATCATTAATGAGGCAATAAATCCAAACATTTGATCATGGAAATCATTGAAAACTAAAACATCCACTTGCCTTGGGTCCAACGCTAATCAAATCAACCACTAGTCACTTCTCCAAGCCAAAATCACAAATCTACACAAAACCCCCAAATACAAGCCCAAATATCAAAACCAAATCAAAACAAAAAGGGAAAACCTCCAATAATCAAAACAAAGCTTCTCAAAGGCTAGGAGAACACGAATCCAAAAGATTACAAGGATCCCTTACTTGGAAGTTCTTCAAAAAGCAATCAAAGGAAATCTTGAAAAGCTTGGTTTTCTTCAAAAATGGCATCAATGGATAGCTCTTGTGAAGAGGATGAAGATGGTAGAGTTCAATCTAGGCTTAGCAATGGATTGGTGGTGCTATGAGATGGAGAAAGCAAGAAAGGGATGGAGGGCACCATGGCTGCTGGGATTCTCCTCTTGGAATAGTGATTAGGGCAAGGAAGAAGAGAAGAGAAGAGATGGGTTCCTTTTATAACAAAGGGGAGATGGGTCCCACAACTTAAAACATTTGCCGGGCTAAAAACATGCATTTCGGGACCTCAAATGGATTCGACGAAGAAGACAAAGTTGATCAACAAAATTTCTAGTTTCCAAAAAGTATATATTTTGTGGGTTTTGGTGACATTGAAAATCGTGTCCAGATTTTAGGTGAAAAGACTGTTTTGCCCTCAAATTGAGAAAAGTCGGGTTTAGGAGTTTCAAACGAGGACGGGTCCAACATGAAAGTTGTAGGGATTAATAATATAAGTTAAATGGGATGAAACCACAATTTTTAGGAAATCAAAATAAATCCCAAGCTCACACAAAATCGCAATAAGAACCCCCAAAGGGTCCCACAAGTTAAGAAGGTTCCCAAAACTTTTCAAAACCAAAGAAAAGGGTAGTTAAACTAAGAAAGTTAAACAAACAACCATTAAAATCACTGAGAAAACTAAATCACGATTAAAACCACACTAAATCAGGAAATTAGGGGTCGGGTTCTCACAGGTTTTTTCCCCTTGGAGTGGTGCATCCTCGTGTTGAAGTCTTTGTGGAGACATGTTTGAAGTGTCTGCAGCCACTTGCCTCGGCACCCATGCAAGCCCTATCCCTAGGGTCTGCATCACTGAAGTGTGAAATACTCTGTTCACACCCTAACAATCGATATTGGAGAAGGAAACATTGAAAGGATACGAAGGATCATAAAGCTCATTTAATGTTCTGGATTTGCCATGGAGTTCATGAGAGCCTCAGAACTGATCAGTCAGGATCAGAATGAATTGATAAAATTGATATGACTTAAGATTTCACTGTCTGATGATTGGTTTTTCAGCTTTGATAAAGATGGTCTCCTAGCCACCTGTTACGAAGCAGCTTGGGTTAATGAATAGCAGGACTCAAACAGATTCGGGGACCAACGAGAGTCTTTTATAAAGTTTAAAAGTTCCCCTTCTGTCCTTGCTTTTCCTCATCGCTTTTACTTGTGATTGTATGGAAATTATCCCCACACATCCCATGCCTTGACATTTGTTGGACACCTTGTAAAAACTAGATTTGAAAACTTGTGATGCTGAACCGTGGTTCTCTTTCCTATAACCTAGGGTGAGCATTTCAATTATGCTTTCGTATGGCTTCTTGGACCCCTTTTTCTGTGCAGATCACCTGTGCTGCCTTGTCTCACGGTCTGTAACCTCCCTCCTTTGAGCCTGCTGTAAATCTACCAGACTTCCCTTTGGTCGCGCTGTAAAGCTACCAGACTTCCCTTTGGTCGCATCTAATTCACCCCTTCAATGGTGCCTTCGAGTATTTTTCTTTCCCTCAAAGTCCAGAGAAGCTCCCTGTGGAGAACCTCTAGATTTGTACTGCCAGCATCACGCCATAGATTTCTACTATGTTGCCCGTTGCTGCAATCGAGCTTTATACCATTTTTGATCCCTTCATAACAGGATTGCCATGGATCCTTTTTCTAGTCTGGTTTTTCTGAACTTTGGACTAGCACAACATCTGAGCCAAAAACCAATTTCAGAGACCTGTCTTATCATAGACAACTTCTGTTGGGGGTTTTCTGTATAATATGGCTAAGGGTGTTCATAAAATTTCATTTGCGCTTAGCATTATTGCTTCTTTTGATTAAATATTTGGCAAATTTGACCTTTTTTTTTTTTGCTGAGATTGCTTTAATATATCTTTGCTATCATTTTTAAGGCCTTTTCATTTTTAGTACATATCTTGGATCAAAATATCTGTAGCGTCCGATATATCAGGAGTAGCGGCAGTGGTCGGGGTGTTTTGGCCGCTACACACCGACACAGTTATGTATCGGCCGCTACAAAGTTAAAAAGAGAAAAAAAAACCCCTACCCACTACCCCCATTCAGGAATTTGTAAGAGAGGAAGAAGAAAGGGGGAAAAGAGGAAAACAACTGCAGGGAAGAAGACATACCTGATGGCAGATGGCAGTGAGCATTGAACCAGAAACAGGCAGCAGACATCAAAGGAACAACAAGCAGCAGGCATCAAACACCAAATCGAATAAGCAAGAGGCAGCGAATGTCGAAGCAACAACAAGCAGTAGGCGTCTAGGCAGCAGCATCAAACCCACAACATATTCTCTTTTTTTTTCTTCCTCCTCCTCCGTCCCCATCATTCTTCTTCTTTTTCTTCTTCTTCTTTCTTCCCTCCCTCTTTTCCTTTCCCTCCTTTCTTCTCGATCCTTCTATTTTGTCCGTATGAAGAAAAGAGCCAGCAAATGCCCCTCTTTGAAAGGGCCCCTCCCTTTTATTATTGAGGGCTTAATGTGAGATTCATGGCCCCAACAGTGGGGCCCACCTAGATTAAAAAAAGGGACCATTAATCAAATGTCCCAGGGACCTTTTATTATTAATGGGCTAAATTGAGATTCATGACCCACCACCTAAATTAAAAATATACACAATTGGTCAAATGTCCTTTGCCAAATTTCACTCAAGTAGATATAGGGCCTATCCATACTTCACTCTAATAGAAATAAAGCAATAGCCAAATTTCACTTAAAAAAAGGATATGGGTCTATCCAGATTTCGCTCTAACAGGAATAGGGCTCTAGCCAAATTCCACACTAATTTGAAAGAGGACATTTGCTAAATTTCACTCTAATAGGAATTATGGCCCGAACCAAATTTCTTTCTAATAGGAAATATGATCCTAGTCAAATTTCAATCAAATGGGAAATAGGACTCTAGCCAAATTAATTTCTTAGGATGCTAACAAACATGAATTCATGTGGACAGATAGATCAATACTATTATTTCATAGTCATACATGTTGGACCCTAGGTTGTAACCTAGATTTGCAATTTGATGTCAAACATAGGATCATGTTCATCTCATCTCATATCATTCATTTCTCACAATTTTATTTTGAAAATCACAGGATTTTAAATTAACTTGCTCAAACTCTATTTCAAATCTTTTGGTTGATTTTAGTCTCATTTTGAAAAGCATTTTCTTGATAGAGCCTTGTCTCAAAAACACCTTTACATTCTGTGTTTCAAAGTATTTCAAAAGTTAGTTTTTTCTTGAAACCTCAGAACTTCAGAAAACAGTCTGACCATACTGTCGGTCAGGTGTCGGCTAACCGACCTTGGACCGAAGCCTAACCGAACTCTCTCAGTTAGCTTTTTTGAAGGGTGTTTCTGATGTCGGTTAGTGTGTCGGCTAACCGACCATAGAAAATGAACTAACCGAACACAATGTCGGTCAGAAAACCAGAGAGCTGCATTTTCATATAATTTACACGTCGGTCAGCTTGTCGGTTAGGTCTCGGTTAACCGACAATAGAAAGTAGCTAACCGAAAGCATGCTGTCCAGAAAAACAGAAAGTTAGAATTTTACAATCATTTTTCTGTCGGTCAGCATGTCGGTCAGGGCTCGGTTAACCGACCTTACTTCTGAACCTGACCGAAGCTCTCTCGGTTAGAAAACCAGAGAGGAGTTTTCTGACCAAGTTTACATTGTCGGTTAGGGTGTCGGTCAGGCCTCGGTTAACCGAACATTTCGGCTAACCGAACCATGCTTTATGGTCAGCAAATTTTTGAAAATATGACCGTTGGCCTGTGACCGTTGGGGGTGTCGGTTAACCGACCCTTGGATGTCGGCTAACCGACATGTAGCCGTTGGCCCAAAATTTCTATAAAAACAAAGTCTTTCCATGGCCAAATTTGATGATTCTTGATGATCTAAGAAGCCCTCTTTGACACATATTAAGACCAAAGAAAGGGAATCAAGCCAAGGAAAGCTAAGGGCCATTAAGGAAAGCTAAAGCTTGGATCAATGAAGTTAAATCTCCAAGTAAGCTTTGCTTAATCTTAAACATATGTTTTGTGCTTTGACTAAACTTTTGGTAAATATTTTCTAGCATATAAACTATGTTGTGTTGAATTCTAAACCATTTAAACTTTGATTTAAAACTTTGAATTCTTCACCTTGATTTCAAAACAAGTTTGCTTTAAAACTTTAATACATGTTCTTGTCAAAATCTTGGATTTGTTTGATAACATGTTTTGTTGAACTTGTTTGAATCATCCATGTTGTTTTCACAATCCTAAACCATTTGTTGCACTAGTTTTTGAAAACAACACTTAGCATGCTCACTTGTCTAAACCCTAATTAGTTACAAGTGACTTGCTTTAAACTTCAATCAAATCTTTGTATGCATTAAACCCTTGAATGCTTCTTAGCATACATTGATTGATCTTAAACTTTTAATATTGATTGAAGTTTCCACACACTCACTTCATAAGCATACATCTTTGCATTCATAGTGTTTGTATGAGTTTGATTTTCATCTTCATATTTGCCTATTCTAGAGGCATTTCAATTGAGCCTAATTGTATTCTCTTGAAGTGTTTTGAAGACACTAATCTTGAGAAGAAAACCCTTGTTTGTAAAGGTTATTGCTTAACCTAGAAAAGCATTGTGTAAAGGTTGTTGTTTAGCCTTGAAAAACAATATTGTAAGGTTATTGCTTATCCTTGGAAAGCATAGTGTAGAGGTTACTGCTTAGCCTATTGAAAATCACAAATAGTGGAAATCCGGTGGGGTGTAGATTCATAAACCGGTAGTGGATGTAGGCACGTTGGCCGAACCACTATAAATCTTGTGTTGTGGTGATTGCTTCTTGTGGTGATTGTTGTTTAGCTTCCGCATTTAGTTTGTTAATCATCATAAGTGGTTAATTGTTTTAAAGAAGTTTAAAATTGGCATAATTAGTCAATAACTTGTAGCTCACCCTATTCACCCCCCCCCCCTCTAGGGTTAGGATCCGGAACTTTCAATACAACGATACATGACCTTTATGCAAAGAGGTGACCGCTACACCTCCCTATATTAGTTACTTTTGAAAACAGACATTAAATTCTAAAATTATCCAATGTTCTGGATTTTCTGGAAAATTTTCAGAATTTTTTGACGACTTTTTCAAAATGCACCGCTACGCCACTATGTCGCGCCTGCTTCGTAGCATTTTGGTGGCGGGCCGCTGCTACTTCTATTTTCATCCTTGATGCATATAGTGAAGTTATTGTTCCTTTTTCTTGCAGAGAAAACAAGAATCTCACAGGCACAGCTCGATATGCTAGTGTTAATACTCATCTTGGAGTCGGTGAGTGAAGTGATTGCTTAAGCATTAACATCTAATAAAGATTCTTTGATTTCTCTATTCAACATATTTGTTTTCTTCCCCAAATTTTGATTGCTCTGATCAGTGTACCTATTCTTTGTTTAGAACAAAGCAGAAGAGATGATCTGGAGTCTCTTGGTTATGTTCTTATGTATTTCTTAAGGGGAAGGTCAAATTTTTATTGCAGAATTGTTTTTATGGTTCTTTCTTTTTTGGTGATTTTCTATTTTTTGAATAAGGCTGGATCTCTCTAGTTGCGGGCATCCATTTAACTCAACTTTTATGGTATATTTCAGCCTTCCTTGGCAGGGTCTAAAAGCTGGCACTAAAAAGCAGAAATATGATAAGATCAGTGAAAAGAAGATGTTAACTCCTGTAGAGGTATTTGTGTATTCCTTCTCAAAAGCAGTCTATTTTCAAACGAGACAATAAAAATGGATGGATGATCCTTTTCTTGTTTACGCATTAAAATTTAATAATTTTATATCATAAATATTAATATTGCTCAACAGGTGCTGTGCAAATCTTACCCATCTGAGTTTATATCTTACTTCCATTATTGCCGATCATTGCGGTTTGAGGACAAGCCAGATTACTCATATTTGAAGAGGCTTTTCCGTGACCTCTTTATTCGTGAAGGTATGTATTCTATTTTGTTTTTATTGATAGTTGAGCAATGGTAAGTTGGGATTGAAACCATTATCTCAAGCAAGGTTGAAAATAGCAGTAGCGGCGTGCGTAGCGGCCCGCCGCCAAACCGCTACGAAGCGGGCAATACGTAGCGTAGCGGGGATACGTAGCGGCATAGCGGTGCGATTTGAAAAAATTGCCAAAAAAATCTAAAAAAATTCCAGAAAATCCAGAAAATTGTAAAATGAAAGAAAATGTGGTTCTTTTACAAAAGTAAGTAAGAAAAGGGGGCGTAGCGGTGCCCTCAATACTTGAGGTCCTGTATCGCTGTATAAATAGAAAATAATAGTAATGATTAGTTTTTTCATATGCTTTCATGTTTCTTAGCCATGCTAACTTAAAAAGCAATGGAAAGCTCATAAAAAAAAATAGAACATGAATTCATGAAATAAAAGCATAAGAAATTAAGAATTAAGAAATAAGAAGACTTAAGTGTTAGGTCATTACACAATACACAATACCCATTAGTCATTAGTGAATATTGAACAGTCAAATATCAATACTTCAACATTCATGATTCAAATTCAATCAAGTGAATGAACTATGAAGTGATCAACAATCAACATTCAACACCAATTTAAAAATGACAAAGAATAGAGAGTTAGTGAAGGATATAGGAATACCTTAATCACCACCAAAAGGAATGTCTACCAAAATTCAAGGGGCTATGGTTATCATCATCCCCATTAGTGTTATTATTTCCACTGGCACCATATTGGATTTGATATTGATGAGAATTGGGATCTACAAATCCAAAGAAGGCAGCTGCACTCGCATCAAAAGAATATTGGATTTGATATTGATGAGAATTGGGATCTACAAATCCAAAGAAGGCAGCTGCACCCGCATCAAAAGAACTTGGAGGAGGTGGAGGTGGTACAGGTGGATTTCTACCATATTGCGTTTCACCATAGTCACCATATGAGTATGACCCCGAAGTTGAAGACTGTTCTTCTCCTTGTTGTAATTGACCATATGGAAAATAGTCAAAATATTGTAAGGGTCCTTGTCCACTGTAACTAGGGTTCCACGAATTAGTCCGTGATGCCGCTTGTTGTCCTCCAACATCTCCACCCATATTTCCTTGCTCATTACTACCTCCAGCCCCAGGTGGTGAATCTCTTCGGCGCCGTTGATAACCACGGCTTGGATCAAATCTTCCAGATGGAGGTAACTCATGTACTTCCTTTATAGGAATGTCATCGTCTTCATCATGCTGATAGTATTCACTAGTACCACCTGTCCCACTGTCTCCTGCTCCTCCTCCATCTCCACCATGGCTACTCGAAGAGACGGTGGTGGAACTAACTTTCTCGGAAGCAGGTTCTTTCCCACTCCTCCTAGTCCTACTGGTACCTTCTCCCTGAGGTGGCTGACCTTCTGCGGGTGCCTCACCCATATCCGAATCTATCAACTCTTGAACTGTTTCCTGAAACTTCGGATCTGAATCTAGCAGTGGATCCTCTATCTCGGGTAACCATGGGAGTAAGGGATCGTCCTCTCTGAATATGTGATCCAAATTAATAGGACAATAAGCAGGATCATCCCTTGACCTTCTCTCTCTAATTTTGTTTCTCAACTTCAGATTGTAATGACAATATACAAGCTTGTTGAGTTTCTGCATGGTAAGCCGATTTTTGGCATTCGTGTGGATCAAAGAGAAAGTGCTCCAATTTCTTTCACAGTTGGAAGATGTTGTAGTTTGACTAAGGATGCGAACAGCCGCTTTCCTTAGATGTGAAGCACTCTCTCCAAAATTCATCCACCAATCAGCTGAAATGCAAAACATAAATAAAGAAAATTAGATATTCGTAACCCTCAAGTCCTTCTAATCAATTAAGATAAATAAATCAAGATTCAAGACTATTGGGTGGGGTTTTTTGTTCATAGTCTTACAGGTGGCATCCTTCCAATCGATCGTATCACAAGAGGGTCAGCAAAGATTCCTCTCCTTTGTGTAAACATAGATATCTGCAATGTGAAAATTAGATATAAGCATGTATGGCAGTATGGCAATTGGCACTTGGTAGCATAATTAAATTCTCTTAAGTAACCACCCACTCACCTCTTGTATTGCATCAATTTGATCATCTGCATCTAACAATCTTTTTAATTCCTCCCGTAATCCTACTCGCAAGTCCGTATCTATTGCTTCGGTGTGTAGTTCGACATTGCGGTAATAGAATTCGGGATTCAAAAAATAACCTACATTATAAATATGTAGAATGTAGTGTCAGCAAACAAGATAATATATACATTAGTTAGGAAAAAAAAATGTATCAAATTCAAAGATATATGTTAATTACCTGCAGCATGCAATGGATGGTGCAACTGATCGTTCCAACGGGCATCAATAATCTTTATATATTTATCGTGATATCTAACATTTTCTATAATGGATTGCTTTGCCTGATCCATTGCTTCATATATAAAGCTCATTGTCGGCTTGTCATCACCATCTACAAGCCGCAACACTTTAACCAAAGGCTCAAAAACCTGTAATATCTTCCTCACTTTCTTCCAAAACTTATTGTCCCTCATAAGGTTTGGGACTTCAAACCCCGGACCACTAGTTGCATTGCCCCATTTCGAACAAAGCCATTCTTCTGATGCAAACATTTGAATGAGCTCCGTTCTAAACTTTACAAGGCTTTCCATAGCAAGAAAATGAGTTGCAAACCTAGTTATTCCTGGACGCAACAAGGCATGGTTATTTGTGTATCTTTTCATCAAGTTTAACACCCATGAATGATCATATATAAATCTTGTAATTCCTCTACATGCCTTGATCAATGAAGCTACTTTTGTCTTCCTTCCAATCTCTTCCAAGATGAGATCTATGCAGTGTGCTGCACATGAGGTCCAGAATAAATGGGTCCTCTTTTCCATTAATTGCAAACCTGCTTTCTTGAAATTGGCGCCATTATCTGTAACAATCTGTACAATATACTCCTCTCCTACACTCTCTACAACTTTATCCATAAGATTGTATATATATGTGGTTGTCCGTCTATGTTCACTTGCATCAATGGACTTCACAAAGACGGTCCCAGCGACTGAATACACCAAAAAGTTTATTAATTGTGTTTGGGTGCCGCTGGTCCACCCGTCACACATGATGGTAACACCATTCTGTTGCCAAATGGGCCTAAACGTTTCCACCCAAGCCTTTATTTCTCTCTATTCTTCTTCAAGATATTTAGTGCCCACATCATATACGGAGGACGCCTGTATACCCCGCCCAGCTTCGGCGGCAACATCAAGAATAGTCTGGAAATATGGGGAATCTATTGTTGTAGGTGGTATGTTCTTGTGAATTAGCCATTTTGCTGTAGCTTTGGCCAATCTCTTGCAGCCTTCATTACCCCTTTCACAACACTAGATGTTTTTGGTTGTTTATCTCCCTCTTTTCTATGTGCTAGAGGATCAATAGGGGGAGGAACTGCTCTTCTCGTAGAGATAATTTCTACATCAACATCCCGTTCTCGGGTGCTAAATGCCATACGCATGGACCCCGCAATGCCCTTACCCTTGCTTGGCACAGATGCAGATGAGCCCCCTGCATCATAATATCTGCTTCCAGCAAATGCACGACGTTCTTGTTCTTCTTGTTGACTCATCAAAGACTCTCGGCGTGTAGCCTCCATCTATGCATCTTCCTCCTCATCAAAGTATTTATCCCCAAATACATCATAACGGGCAGCATCAATATCTTGCAGTTTCTTTTCTTTTATCTCTACTTTTCTAGCTTTATTTTGGCCAAGCAAAGCTTTTATTTCTTCCCTGATTTCCCTTCGTACTTCGGAACAGGTAGCAACATTGCCAGAAACGTGGCCCAAGTGCTGCTTGAATCTTGTAATGCCCCCATTGGTCACTTTCTAACAAAACTTGCATTTGATTTTCAACCTATTTTCCTCAACTGCCTCACCAAATCTCCATGCGGGATCAGTATTACGAGGCATTTTAAGTTATCAATTTATAAAGACAAATAGACTGAATACCTGGCTCTTGCCATAAATATGAACAAGTAGTATGTTAAAAATTAAAAAAAAAAAAGATATGTTAGAGGAAACATATATATAATGCTTAGGAATTATTCTCTTGACATTTAATTGGTATTTCATTACTTAAAGTATCAATTTTTTTCAAAAAATAAATAAATTCGAAAATAAAAATTAAAGAAAAATCAACAAACATTCAAGTAGTGATGGATTGATTTATGGGAAACATAGATCTATCATTTACAAGCAATTTCCAAGTTGTTTCATTGGTTGTCAATGAATATACACATTTTTTTTTTTCAAAAATTAAATAGATCCGAAAATAAAAATTAAAGAAAAATCAACAAACATTCAAGTAGTGATGGATTGATCTATGGGAAACATAGATCTATCATTTACAAGCAATTTCCAAGTGGTTTCATGGGTTGTCAATGAATATACACATTTTTTTTTAAAATAAATAAATCTGAAAATAAAAATTAAAGAAAAATCAATAAACATTCAAAATGTGATGGATTGATCTATGGGAAACATAGATCTATCATTTACAAGCATTTTCCAAGTGGTTTCATGGGTTGTCCATGAGTATTCAATTTTTTTTTTCAAAAAATAAATAAATCCGAAACTAAAAAATAGGGAAAAAATAACATAAAAATAAAAATATGTGTGCATGATGAAAGGGAAACATGGATCTCATCATATTAGAAGACAAGGAAGTTGAATCTTGTAGTTGTATTTGAATCTTGAAAAAGTTGAAAAAAATCCAAAAGAAAAACATACCTTGGACTTGGAATGGAATCTTAGGCCTTGAAAGTTGAATCTTGTTGTTGTTGTTACACTTGTTTGTGTTTGATTCTTTCTAATTTGATGTTACTCACTTACTTGTAATGTCTTGTAGTTGAAAATGAGTTGGAAAGTTGAAAATCTGGTGTTTCACTGTGTTTGGAGGCAAAAACAGGTTACATATGCATTTCCGGCTGGGAAAGAAGGGAGGGGGGGGAGGGGGGGGGGGGGGGGGGGGTCCTTTTAAATAGTGCTGGAAGCGTAGCGGCCGCTACATTCATGTAGCGGTGCGATTAGCACTTTTTTCATTGTAGCGTGGCGGCCTAGGCCGCCACGACCGATATAGCATAGCGGCCGATATTTTTATCCTTGATCTCAAGCTTTTGATTCTTATGTCCCAACATACATATACACACACACACACACACACACTCTTAATGCCCAGATTTCCTTTAAAACTGATCACAAAGCACTTTTTGAGAATGATATAAATGGCTTTTTAATTATTTAGAACTCTTAGCTACATCTGACTCTGTTCACACAAAATTGCAGGTTATCAATTTGATTATGTATTTGACTGGACTATATTGAAGTACCCTCAGATTGGAAGCAATCCAAGAGCAAGAGTAAGTGTCTTAAGGAACTTTGTTTTGTTAGGGGCCTCCATTTATTAATATTTATGCTGTATCATTTTACAGTCATGTTTCCCCCTTTCCTAGAAATAGAGAGTTTCAGACTGGTCGTCCACCTTTGCAAAAATATGCAATTATATAACAAGGTGTGAATATTATTTCACAACTATTTGTTCATGAAAGAATTTAGGAAATGCACCTAGATAAATGGAGAAAGATGAATGTGATATGAGTATCTCATTACGAATTCCAACAAATAAGAAATTGACAACTGTTCTTAATATATATGTAATTGTGCCTCTGACATAGAAGCAATCGTGTTTTGAATAGATTGTGATGCAGTTATAATTGCAATCAAGATTGCTTAGATGCTCTGGGGATTAGAGTAATGTAGACATATCAGAACCCAAAAGGTATTTGTTAAGTTCTTGAGTAATATGGAGAGACCTACAGTGGAGTTTTAGGCCTAAAAGTGAATGTGAGGGCTTCCCACAAATCAAATGAAGGAAAGCTTCCAAGAAAAGAATTGACTTCTTCCCTAACCTTATATTTTCAGTCTATTCCCTCCAATGTGTCACCACCGCAGCACCAAAGAAATAGAAAATGAAGATGGAAGATAGAAGTGCTTAATAGATCTCACACCAATGCTTGTATGGACTCAAATGGACGAGAGCCGGCGCTCCCTTTCATAAAAACATGCAAAAATAGATCTTTCACAAAGAAAGAGAACCAAAGGCTTTCTCAAAGTAAGGCCTTTATTGATGTTTTTTTTCTCAAATTTCTAAAAATCCAAAACACCATATGTCACGTCCCAAAACTGGATTTCCTTAGTGGTTCCAATTCCATGATGTAGGGATTCAAAGTCATTTTGACTTAAATGGAAAATTTAATCCCTGCACTATACCCACAGGATATCACAGGTGAGATTAACCTGTATATTCCCAAATTTTCCTGCTGAAGCATAAATGAACAATAATAATATGAAAAATAAACAGAGCACATGTAGTCTCAAAATATTTACAACCCAAAAGCCTTTTGAGTTTACAACATAAAGGAAAGTGTTTTATACCTCCACCATGAACTTTTCCAAATACATCCACTATGAAACACTCTCCCTGTGCCGAACTCTCGCATCCAGATGACTAAGAAACATCATCAGGAGTCTACTGACTCAGTCTCGATGTGGTCTCTTCGACCGCCAAAGGTTACATTAGAAACTAAGCAAGTAAACTGGTATAGTAAACATAACCATGATATAATATTCTAATTAAGAATTGAAAATCATAAAATAAACAGATGTGTAAATAAAAATGCATGAAATGTATGAACATGTGAGTCATGATAACAAAGCTAACAGGAATCCTAACAAACCATATGTCATATCCAAATCAGCTATATTCTCTCAAACAGT
Source organism: Umbellularia californica (assembly GCA_028538565.1). Classification (NCBI taxonomy): domain Eukaryota; kingdom Viridiplantae; phylum Streptophyta; class Magnoliopsida; order Laurales; family Lauraceae; genus Umbellularia; species Umbellularia californica. Next base: position 30,579,371 of record JAPQWN010000005.1, on the reverse strand, counting down.
TGTAACTGTATGAGAGAATGAACGTAATAAGCATAAACATATCAGGGGTACCATCTGATATCATAGTGTGACTAACTTTACTTAAATAGGGCTACCTGGAGTATAATTACTCTCATAGGGGACTAAGCTGCAGTTAGTGTAACAAAGTATAGTCCAACTTTCACCGCATCCGGTTATAGGAGGACTGAAGCTAAGTGCTGCCGAATTAGGAAACACATTTCGATGAAAAATGGACTTATTTCCTGAAAATAGATTTAACCTATCATAACACATCGTAACTGTAAAAAACTATATACCAACCCAAAAGCTTAAGCTTATAGGTGGAAGGCCCATACAGGTATAATAAGACATGTCAAGCCTATTACTTAGGCGATGTGGACTCCCCCTCACGTGCAGGCCCAACGGATTTCATGGACGGCTAACACGTGGGCTACACAAGAACAACGAGATCGGAACCCGCTCTGATACCATGTAAGAAACCATATACCAACCCAAAAGCTTAACCCAATAGATGGAGTGATCGAATTGGCAATCCAAGAATTGATCTTCCCGACTAAAGCTTCCCAATCTTCAAATGTAGAATCCTTACTATCTGGTGTAGGGATCTGCTTAGTAATATATTTCCACAATTTTTTACCTTTGAGGAAATTTTGCATGAGATGGGACCAATACGGATAATTTGTGCCATCAAGTATGACAGTAATACCTAATACAGTTCGATAGAAGACATTGGAAGCAAACAACTTGCTCACAAATGGAAAATAGGAGACTACCCAGATGAGGAAAAAAAACAGCAGCAGTAACAGTAACAGGAACCAGAATCAGATAGCAGCACAGCAGCAATCAGTAGAAATCAACAGCAACTAACACAGCAGCAGTTAAACAGATGGTGTTGTATGTGGGCCCCATCAATTGATCTACTCACCGATCTGAGGATGGAGAGGAACAGTGCACATAACAATGCACAACAGTGCACAACAGTGCAACAGAAAACAGTGACGACCCTGTCGTCAGTGGAAGGATTTCCACGTGGGCCCCATATGTTGATCAATGGGCCCCATATGTTGATCAATGGCCAGATCAAGGACTGGGGATGAAATGGTAGACTATTTTCGCAACTATTGGAAGAAGTCTCACCCAAAACAGATCAAAATCCACAAGTTTGAACGGCTGTGATGAAAAAAGTTGGACAAAATTGAAATACCAAAAGATATGGTAGATGGCCTACCTCTGATGATCAATAATTGCTGGAAAAATCACCATAAATAAGAAATATCAGGCGACCATAGATTTGCTATTCCGCTGACGAACTGTGATGATCACAGGTGGGCCACACCTGATCTGAGGTGATCAGGGATGATCAGAGATGATCCATCTGAAGGGGATGATCACAGATGGGCTTCCAATGCTTGCAAGATGACCTAGGGGACGATCACAACTGATCGACCTCGCTCTGATACCATGTGAATGCATCCAGAATACAAAACTAGAAGCATACAAGAGAGAGTTTGCAAGAGAATTGTGAATCCTTGTATTGAGGATGGATCTATATATAATACAGTATTTGCTAGTTTACAGGAATTTGTTAAGGTAACTAGTATCTTGACAACTCATACAATGACTTGATTAGTGGGCTGACCCAATTCATGGGTCGAGCTGACCTGTATCTTTACAGTAACATATCATAACAAAATCATATTGCATAATCAATTAATCTTAACAGATCGTATAACATAAACAGGGTACAAAATTCATATAAACAAGATGTAAGAGTACAGGAGTTGATCATAGGATTTTTTGTAACATGATATTGCATGATCACTAAATAGCTAATAGGTCCATTATAAAGTCTGGAATCTGGATTGCCCAAGAACACCATTGAATAATAATGTGTATCTTTTAGGGTTGGCATTACTGAATTTAATTTGATGACAGGACCCTCAAATAACACATTGTTGTTTAAACGATGTTAACTTTAACTTTAACTTAAAGGCAACCTGTAGATCAATGTATGCTTTAGACATCACCTACTATGATCTCCTAGAATATCAGAATCATTGAGGGTATCACAGGGTATCTTTCCAAGCTAGAAAACTAGGTCTGGAAATTAATGGGGTAAAACTGGATGCCACGGTTAGCCATGAATGAATCTCAGTTAGCCTTGAACATACAAAAGTCTGAGTTTTTCCTGAATTTTCTATTTTATTTTGAATATCGGTTAGCCTCACGGTTAACCCACAGTTTGCCGTAGAACAAAATTAGATAAAAATTCAATTGTGTCTTTATAACCGTAATGTATCTATCCATGGTAGGCCTCACGGTTGACCATGTGAGGTTTCACGGTTAATCGTGAAGAGTCTCATGGTTAGCCGTGGAGCTTCAGAACCTGCCACTCGATTTCTGAAACTCTGTTTTCTAAGCTCAAAACTCATATATCTCAAAACATACTTGCTCCTACAGAAACATAACTGTTCTAGCTATCTTTGATCACTACAAAAACACTCTTTAATCCATGAAAATCCATTATACATGATAAAGACCATAAAATTGAAACTTTAACTTGAAAACTTGTATCTAGCATGATTGATCTGATATTCAGTGGAATTATCATACATGAAATGTTACCATATGAGTTACTTGCCTTAAACTGAGTTCTACTGATTACACTCAAAGTTATACAACTCAAGCTCACTCCAACTCAAACCAAGCCCTACAATAGAGAGGGAAGATGACGAAAATGAACTTGTGAAGAAGATTAACGTAATCTCTGAAACTATAAAGAAAAAGAGAAAAAGGAAGAGGATACTGGAACTTGAGGAGCTGAATTTCAGCTGAAATATTGAAGAGAAAATGAGAATGAAGAAGAGAATTTGAGAATTTTCTCGATTCGTAAATTGGTGGAAAATTTTAAAAAATTGCAAATAAGTCCACTTATATGAAAATGCGTCATTTCTGATTGAATGGTCCGCTGAATCAACAGGTTCCAACAGAAAAAGATGCTTAAAATGATGTCCCTGAACCAACGAAGCGAAGAAAACGAAAATCTAATATTTCCAAATAACCCCTAGCCTTCTCTCAAATTAAAAATTGGTTCTTTTAGGGGTCAAAAGTCCACAAAAAATAATATAGTATTAATCTAATATACATAACTAGTTCATTAAGTAATAAACAAGATTATTTAGATAATAAGCACAATAAAAATCAGAGACTTCACACCAAACTGCTTCGACGAGTGGCCATACATTGTATTTATGTGAAAAGTAAAGAAACAACACCCTAGTGCTAATTTCAACGATTAAATCAACATAATGTCATTCTAATCTCGACCCTTCAAATTCAATAAAAAAAAGAGACTAAAATACCGTTGAGATTGTCTGTGACTTAATCCCATCAAAAGTGGGCTATAATTTTGTCAGATCTTGACAGAATCATGGTGCTATTCAGATATGATGAAAATTAAAATAAGAACCCATCAGGATCACAAAAAAATTGCACCGATGGGGAAGGTAATAGAATAACCCATTCAATAGATCCAGTTCCATGTCAGTCGGACATTGTTGAGAACATACAATATGGCACTTATTAGAAATTAAAAGACAGAACCTCTTAAGATGTAATATAGTTAAATAAAATTCCCTGGATGAATGGGCCCTGCTTCCCAGGTTTGAGTCTTCAATGCAAATTTTCTTTTCATCTGCATCAGGTCCTTTGCATCCAAATAAGATTGGCTCTTCCAATTTATATTTTGGATAATTTCGGCTGGAGTTCTTTTATGTTTTGTATGCTATTTTATTCTGTTTCTTTTGTTAACTTTCAGCAATCCACTGGAAGAACAGGAGCAACTGCTGGCCCATCTGCAGAAAGGGCAGAAAGAACCTCAGGTTTGTTCTTTTTACAAAATCTGCAGGTTATGTTATTTTTCTGTTGTTTTTAATACATTATTCTTGGTGAACCGATTTATCTGTTTTGTTTAGTGGGACAAGAGATTCGTGATAGGTTCTCTGGTGCAGTTGAAGCTTTTACTAGAAGAAACAGTTCAACTTCCGGTCTGCATGCTGATCACTCCAAACACAAGACTTCAGAGGATGTAGCTGCTTTCTCCAAGGAAGGGGTATAAGTTTCAGTAACTTTTTTTCTTTTTGGTAGATGTGATCCTAATCTTTGAGTATCAACTATCAAAGTGTTTCCAGATATTATTTCATTTTATTTTAGGTAATACGGGAAGACTTACTTGTAATATATAATTAATAAAAGATTAACTTATATGAATATGGTATTGCGGAAGCCATTCAAAGAATTTGGTATTGTGGCAAGGTCAACACAGCACAGAAGGTACTGTGGAAGAAATCTGGGTAAACTCCATTTATTAACAATGTGGAATAAGGTAGATTGATAATACTAGACTTCCAGTAGAGTTATAACAGCAGATGATTGGGTTTATGCCTGACGCACAAAGCCAAGTACAGTGATCATCATCTTCTGGAATATCGGCCTGTGACATGGAACCAGTGTAGTTCAGACCCATTCTAAATTATTTTTTTGTTGTCCTTTCCTCTTCCTTAGAGCATTAAGCTGTTCACTTTTGTTTGCATTGCAATAATGAATGTGACTGAGGTTCATACGCAGTTGGGTTTATATTTCATCATGGCCTTCAGTTTATCGTTAGTCACGAACTTTAGCTTTTATAGGTCAGTTCACAGGTTGGGACTGGCAAGGTGCCCAACAGGTCTGATTACCTATATTTTCTTTATTACCAATCCTTTTAGTTGATGGCATCCATTCATAAGCTTGTATACAATTCATTTCATGTCCTATGCTAAATTATAATGTTAGCTTATATTTAACTCGTGAATTTAAGTCATGCCATCAACTTAATAGTAAAGATGGCAAATTTAATATTAGGAGCTTTGAATATTGAACCCACGTATGTGGTCTTTATTCTTTGGCATGAATACGAGTTTGGAAAAGTTGATATAATTCTTTTATTATATAAGGTTTTTTTTTAATGAATGAACTAAAATAGAAAACTGTAGCTAATTGAATAAAAATACATTAAAACTATATAATTATTGCTAAAATCTAAGACCTGTAGTAAAAGTCATGTCAATTTTGGTACGGCTCGGCCAAGCTAGCCAAACATTTTTGGTTTGGCACCACTGAAACACCCTCCTATAAGGTTTCAGTCCAGATTTGTCCGAAATAAATGGTTTGAAATCCTGGATTTTGGCCCTTAATTTTATCTATTATACCCAAACCTCATCTCAATCTTAGGTGAAGATGAAGACGAAGCAGAAGTGCGGTTGTTGCTTGCACCTGATTGTGTCGTCAACCATCATTCCTAATCGTGCGTCGATGCTTGTCTGTGACAAGTCATCTCACCCTTCTTCATCTTTTTTTTTTATCTTCTCTTTTTCCACTCAATTTTCCTTCTTCAACTTGCTTCTTTTCCTTCTTCCTCTTTCCTCTTCCTCTTCCATCTACTTCTTTCTTTCTCCCTGTTGGTCCTCTTTTCTTACCATTGTTTTCTATTTCACAAATGAAAAAGGGTGAATGCCCTTTTAAGGGTTCTTTTTTTTTTTTTTTTTTTTTAATTTTCCTTTTCCAATATAGCTTTGTGATACCTGGGCTTCACAATGTGGCCCACAAATTGAGAATCTAAACCACTCAGTAAATGCCCCCGTCATTTATGGGCCCTGGCCAGTTTTCACTCTAATAAGAGATGATAACATTATCAAATTGATCATGTACTGATCATAAGTATGTCTGATCAATATGAGAGTGGGCTTGTCTCCCATTAGAATGAAATTTGGCCAGTGTGTCCATACATGGGGGCGTTTATTTTGAGCTGTTTAGATTTTATTTATTGGGCCCACTATGAACGTTTAAAATTCTTGTGAGTTCGAGCCTTATTTCTTTTTACTTTTTTTTTTTTAACTTGTACAGTTGTACCCTTTAATAGTCCCACTTAAAAAAATTCTCTGCGACTGAAAATTCTAAAGACTAAAAAATTATTCATTTTCTATGCCTATTTTTTTAATAGAATAAATTAAATTAGTATAATTTATATGTTATTTTACGATTTTAACAAAATTTTTATATTTATATTCATTTATACAATATTAAAAAAAATTATATTTTCCGAAATGGATCTCTGAAATGTTTCACCAAAATTCCTAAGTCGCCCGAAACATTTCAGATTGGAACCAATTCAAAATAGTTTTAGAAATGAACTTGACAATTAGGAGGGATGCAATCCAGCCGTATCTGGGGTAAGAACCATGGCGATTGAACCCGGATCGGTCTTTATAGATTTGGTTCTTGATCTAGATCTGGCATCAACTTAAAAAAAAAAAAAAAAAGAAAAGAAAAGAAATAAGTGGATCTAATTCCGTTTCATGTATAGTGCATTAATATAATTGGATAAAAGAGCTTTAAAAAAATTTAAAATATACAAGTGGTAATATCAAATGGTATATAATTAAAGTTAAGTAGACTATAAGCTATTTAAACCGTTAAAATCTATATATTTTTTTAATATGTGAATGCAAACATCTTGTATTCCGATCCTCAGATTGGAACATGCAAGGATCTGATTGTGGATTTGATTGTGCTCTTCCTTGGTGTCCAATTGGGCTTGGAACCATTATTTTTGAAACTCTTGGATCTGTATCCTGAACCCTATGATTCATATCAGATTCTAAACAAAAAGATTCATACCTATGAAATGAATCTCATTTACATTTGAATTTTACGATTTGACACTAATTTTATCAAAATGGTTCAGGCGATTCCTTTGGGCTGCCAAACGTCTAATGTTAATCATTTTCTTACTTTCTTTGTAATGTTTTCATTTTTACGTTGTTTATTGATTAACAAAACCTCTTAAAAAATTTGTGGGATTTTGAGCAGGTTTTGAAGATAATAAGATAATTTATGGTTTTATCCTACATTTCCCTTTTTTTTATGAACACTTAAATTTTAATAAATGTGCTAGACATGTATGTTGATGATTTGGATTTTTAATTTTCCTAATAATATTGATATATTAAACATATTTAACTAGTCACTCACATACCATTTATCATATAGTAATAGGTGTTGATCTTATTTTTTATGTCAGAATTCATGTTTGCATTGTGACGAAATTTTATGCTGGCTGTCAACCTACCTAAGGCAACCCTCCTTTATCTGGGCTCGGCACCGGCAGAAAAACCTTTTACTTATACAGAATTTATGTAGCTGACCCCAACACAGTTGAGACTAGTCGTTGAGGATGATGATGATGCTGTTTTTATTTGTCATTATATTGATGTGTGCTATTGATGGAAAGCAAATTAGTTATGAATAACTACTTTTTCTATTTTAATATTTTTTAGTTTTTACCAGGAAAAGAAACTCCCTACAACTTTTAGTATGTTTCAATTCCGTCCCTTGAACGATTTGCAATACTATATCAATTTTTAAAACAAAACATGGAACATATGTTAGAATGGCAATTTTATAGAAGATGGAGCATCCTAGTTGAGTTTGTTGATAATATTGTGGAATTGAGAAACGTATATAATTAATTAGTGATATGAACTAATGTTTAGAGGAAAATCTTCACCTACAATCAGACCTCATACTGTGCTTATGTGGTCCAGCTCATTGGGCCACTTAGATGCTTTACTATTTGTGGAAGTAAGATACATGGAAATATGGGTCATGCAAAAAGTCACCCCTATCAGATTATTCTAGCCCTTGATTTAGTATCCTTATTAGTTTATTGTCTTTTAATCATAGATTTCTTTGAGATTAATTCAACAGCTGAGTCAAAACTGGGCATGGTGCCAGATCATGGGAGGATAAGAGTGTGACAGGAGCTGTAGATCAAAGGTGGGCCCAATTGTGCCCAATATAGCTGGACCGTACATGAAGTCTGCTCATAGGAGAAAGTTCTTCATGTTTACCTTGTCGAAATCTAAGAACTAACAATAAGCAGTGCTTTTCCCTGATGTCTGAAACGTATGTTGGGTAGCATTGTTGAAGGAAATTGGCTCTTGTTTCATATAGGGATAGTCTTTGTGGACTTGATTCACTCTATTCATAGCACTTTGGAGTCAATTCATGGCCAGTTTAGATGGCATGTTCACTGTTTGATCATGTGGACATTTCAAAACCTTTTGATGATTCGGAAACCTTCTATTTATATTTTTTCATTTTTTTATTTATAAGAGAAAAAAAATCTGTTTGCTTGTATGTGAACGCCGGTGTTTTCTGATACTAGAATCAAATATTATTTATAACAGGAAATGCTTGGCTGTTGCATTTAATGCCTACATCATCAATCAGGACTATCCATTTGCTAGTTTGCCTCATTTAATTCATCAATGCTCAATTTACTTGCTTATATTTACAAAAAGGCATTGGTCATTTTTCTATATTTACGTAGGAAAGTGGTATTGATCAAATATGGAGATTCAAGATGAGCATCAAGTTTCCCTCATTTCTAGTGGATGTAGCTCTCCACCCTTTCATGCAAAATAATCCCTTGACATCCGGGGAATTTGGATGTTCTCTGGCCCTTTATTGTTCACGTGCCTTACATTTCATAAAGCCTAGAGAGTAAGGCCATGATACCCATTTCACTCAGCTTGGAAATTAGATGTTTATGTAATGAGGTAATGGTTAGAATCAGCCCGGCCGTGTAAATTCCACCACAAGTCATGGAATGGGAACTAGAGCAAATGGATGGTCTAGCATAATGGTAGTGTTTGTCCTAGTGTCAAAAAGCTATCACCACTACTCTGTATCTTTACCATTATTTTATGCTTTTCCCCGAACTTTTCCTGTTCACTAATTGTGCTCTTTGCATTAGAGGTATGTTGGCTCTGCTAAATGCATCATGTGATTACCAATTGAAGTTAGAACTGCTTATCGATATTGCTTCCTCTATATCTTTTCAGGGATCTGAATCCAACCGAGGCCATGGTTCCTCGCGAAATGTTAGCGTGTCAAAGAGGGCTGTCGTTTCAAGCAGCCGGCCAAGCTCTTCTGTCGAGCCCAGCGAGGTGCTTAGTCGTACTACCCGGCTTTCAGGAAGTGGCCGTCCATTGACTGCACAAAAGACCCAACCTGGCTACGATAAATCCTACATACCTCGAACTGCAGCTGCAAGAAGCTCCCGTGATGAACCTCTTCGGAGTTTTGAGCTGCTATCTATTGGGACAGAGAAGAGGAAGTGAAGAGAGAGATAAAGAGGCAAAGAGCAAGATGGTTCCTGGTAAAAGATTTTCTGTCAAGGTTTAATGGAAAGGCATTTACTGTTTACTCATCTGAGTTCATTATCTGGCTGTTGATTATTGTCTGCCCTTTTTCTCCCCTTCTGCTAGTTGCAATTGCTGTATCTAGAGAAAATATCCTTCTCCAGCATTCTCTTCGCAGTTGAAGTTTATGTGGTGAATTATTCCTGGTAGGAAGTATATCAGCTGTTGCAACTACATTTGTCAGTCTCTTGCCTCTCTGAGGCTTTAGAAAACTATTAGGTCTTTTTGGACTGATTCTAAGAATATTTCACTTGAGGGAATTGTTTATATGTGAGACTTTTTTTTTTTTAAATTAATAAATACTACATCTTGCATCTTGCACGTTCCACCTTTGGGTGACGTGGTTTGGATTGCTTTGAATATTGATGGTCTGCAGCGTATTGGTGAAACTTCAGAAAATAAAGTCTTCCAAGTTCAGTTTTGAGTAGTTATTAGAATTCTTGGTACTTTGGTTTTCAAGCATATCTAAATCGGATCGATCCATTACGTATCCAACCTTTTTGGAAGGAAAGGGTTGGGTTGGGCCAAATTTTCACTTGAACGGTTTTTGAGTGCAAAAAGATTGTAATGAGTTAGTTATTATTATTTCCAATTCCTAGAGCCAAAGTATATCTGGGGGGCCGTTTGTTTAAGTGCAAAAAAAATCGCCTTGAAGTACGATTAAATGGAGAAGTAAATGGAAACATAAAAACAATAGGCAAAGGGTGCCGTGCAATTTTTCTGAACCAGGCGGTGATCACCACCATTCGCATTTAAAATCTAGGTATGAGAGGTGTGAGTTGTTTTCCAAGAAGCTGCAAAACACCAAAGAAGGGTTGAATAGTGTGTAGTGTGGTTTGAATGGTTTAATGTATTTGTAATTGTGTAAATGGTTGGATGTATTTGTGCAGGTGAGAATGGTTGAATGTATTTGTATTTGTAACTGTATGAACGTTTTAATACAGCGAAAATGGAAGCATTGTGCTGGTGATGAATGCAAGAATTTGATATATACAGCTATATTAAGTAAACATTGAAAGGGGTTAAAAAACACTTGCAAAAACATAAAACATCGGTGGCGACAGCGCAACTAATAGGAATGTATTAGAACCTCAAAGTTCTACAAAAGGTGGAACTGACTAACTTGGTTCTAGGTACTTATAACCCAAATATCTTTATTAATTTGAATAATTGAGAGGCATTTCCTTACTAATTTTGGTCTAAGTAGAAATTAACTAAAAGTGTTAGCGGCAATATTACCTTAAATTTGTCACCTCCAGGTAATCAATTTCGTGACTAGTTCATGTAGTCATGTCAGTTTTGTGACAAGTTTGCGACATTGCATTAGAAAGCCACGACAGTCACATCAAGTTCAAAAGTCCATAAGCTTAGATCCTGGAAGGCCTTGCTACATTTAGTCATATCCTCAATATGTGCGAACCAATAGGTAAAATTGATCCTTAGTAAGTACCAAGACACATGCCCTAAGACACTTAGTGAACTTGGTTGACTTTTTTCTAGTCTTAATGGCCCAGAGAATGTCTTTTTATTAAGGGCGTGTTTGGTAAACACCTCCTATTTAGTAAATACCAATGTCTGTTTAGAGGATTCTTTCCATCTCCAAAGAACCAACACTTCCTTAGGTAGGATTCCCCGTGAGAGTTCCAGGTTTAGATGGTGGGAGGATTCCTACAATTTGCAGAATGTATGATCCAGTGGTTAAAAACGTTTTTTTTATTTTTTTATTTCTCATAATCCATGAAAAATCAAGACCTCAACGTTCACCTCAAAGTTTTCTATAGTCATGTAGAGACTTTTTGAACGGTTCCAATCGTGCAAAGGGGACCCACATAAATAAAAATAATAATATTCTAGCGTATGGATGTTTTTACAAATATCTCAAGATATAGTAAGGATAAGCGACTGAAACTCGGTCGCCTTGCCATGTTTCACCTTCCCAAACTAATTTAATGGTTCTGATTATGATTGTGGAGCCCACATGAACTACGAAAATTGGAAAGATCGGACTCCTTTTATTCCCATATAATACATATTGTGGAATCAACAGTTAGGACTTTTTGGCCAATTTCTCATGACCAGTGATGAATCAAGCTTCCAAATTTCTATACTTAGTTGATTTGGGTTTTTTTTTGAAGAGATTGGATGGTTTGGATTTTGCAAATGGGGCCCACAAGATCTCAAAGATTGCAATCCAACACATGTGACGTTTTTGCAAGATCTAAGAGGAATCAACGACTGATATTTGTGTCAGATGGCCGTTTTAGAGTTTTTTTTCATGACTAATGGTTTGGATCTTGATTATGGGACCCAAAAGGTATGTTTCCAAAGAAAAATTCTAGAGATTCCCATTAATGCCTGATGTCACGGCCCCGAATCCAATTAGAGATTAAATCGGTTCTGGGGTGTGAAATTTAGGGCTAATTAAAAATTTTTGCCCTTAATGCCCAAGCATCGAAGTCTGCCGTGAGGATTGTGTAGTTAAGCCTCATGAATAAATTAATCAACGGGACTTGTCCGGTAAACACAACATTAACCTGTAGAAATACCAAAGCAAGTACGGTATTCATCCCATTATAATATTCAAGTTTCAAAAGATAAAATATATAAAGTTTATAAACATCAGGACCATCCCAAAAACTTAAGTCCTGGTACAAAAGATATACAGTGATGATAGACAAGTCCAAAAGATCTAAATCAAAAGATGAAAGGAGGTGGCACGATAGAAGATATCCCCGTGTAACGCGCATTAGTGCCGGGAGTGATGACACTAAGCTACGTCATCGGCACCCCACTCTTGTACCTCGTCCTCCTCCCCTAGTTGAGGATCCTCTGGGATTGTCTCGGAATTCGGGTCGGTGTAATAGTAGAAGGTGTCCTTTGCACACCATGGAATAAGGATCAACAATATGTTGGCAAGGAGATAAGTAACATACACTATTCAAAACATGTTTCAAATGAGAATAAAGACAAGTACATGATTATAAGATAACAAGGTATAAGCTATGCATAAAGCATGAATAATACGAGAGTAAAGTAACAATGCAAATCCTAGCAAGATAAAGAAGAATAACCATTCATGAAATGCAATGTCAAGCAAAAGGAAACTCCGAGGATGTTCTAGCCATCTCACGGGGGTATAAGTAACGTCCAAGCCGAATACGAATACCCAAAGTCCGGCTCTAGGGGGATCCTAACTCCTAGTCATAGGAATAGCAGCACAGTCCTAGCTCGCTCCCAGCTATTCGTGCCATGGACGCCGTCCAAAGCCGACTGCCCACCCTAGTGTCCAGTATTCGGCCCACTTTATAATCCCCAGTCTGCAGCTGGTCATGAATGCAAGATGATGATGATGGTTTGTATACGACACAAGTTCCAAGACAAATATACGTGGATAGGTTCCTCAGTACAATGTGACAAGTTGAGGGCTACTCCAAGTCAAGCCAAGATACAAGTCGAGTTTCAAGTTCCATGAGTAGTTTTCTTTCAAGTCTATCCACAAGTGTTTATCCATACAAGACAAGGTACCTAAGAATACACTCTAAGTCTGGTCAAATCCTAATTCTACAAGTTAAGTTATGAATTATACAAATATACAAGATAGAGTGTACAAGATACGACAAGCTATAGATACAAGATTCGTGAGTCAAGAGTGAAGAATAAGCCAATCCTAGGTCAAACATTATCCACCATGTATCGAACGTGTCCCCAAAGGAGTACGTACAGAGGATGAGTCAATGGTGTCTTAGTTTGGCGGACCCATGGTGTACGAAAGTTGTTGGGCACCAATTAATTCAATTCCACATGTATTCGGCCAAGTTATGCTGATATACGAAAAATCCCAGACAACCGACAAGCACACCAAGCCAAACGTGCTCCGTTTTCATTTTCTCCAATTGGTCATATAAGGGTAGGGTCAATGGGTTCTAACCTAGAGTCCAGACTATGCTTAGAATCCTTTTCTAAAGAGATAAAGGGTTGGCTCATTGATCCAATACCAACTTCCCCTCCCAATATCTGATGATTAATATAATATACCATTGGATTCTACTTCTCAAAAGCTTTCCAACGGTATATAGAACTCCAAATTTCGATGAACGGATCAAAAGTTATGGCTTCCGGAAGATGGTTATCCTGAGCCCAGAGCAGTTCGCTCGAGCGAACTGGTCACAGAACCTTTTTGGCTCGAGCAAATGAAGGTCCGATGGAGCCAATCTTCCCAAGGGCCCCTTGGCTTGAGCGAACTGAAGGTTGGCTCGAGCCAAGTGTCCAGAATTGCAGAAAATGACTCATTCTTGAGTCCAAACCTTGGGGAATCAAATCCCCTCTCCTCCAAGATCATCCTTGCAAGAAAAAGAACCTCCTGCTCTCTCCACACCCATTCCATTCCTCCCATCAACAAACCCAACCATTCAATTAGGGTCCAATTCCATTAATGACCTAATCTAGCATGTGAAATCCAAATAATCATATACAAGCTTAGCATTATGGGTTGCTAAACAATTGCATTGTCAATAGTGAAGATAATATACATGCATGAGCAATAGATAAAGCTAATCTACTTGCCTTCACCAAAGAGAGTAAAATGGATGAAAATTGAGAGAGAAATGGAGGAGGAGAGCTCTCCACTCACACCCTAGCCAAACCAACCTTCGAAAGTTTCTCTCCTACACTCAAAGATCACCAAGGAAGAAGAAGAAGAAGAATTTATCACCATGAGACATCTCTACAACAATGAGGAAGGAAAGGGAAGAAAGGGTTGAGGGAAACTTACCAAATTTGTGTCTAGAGGTAGAAGAGGAAGAGAGGAAGAAGATGGTGAGCTTGGTTGCTTGAATCTCCACTCCTAGGTATAACACATGCAAGGGAAGAAATAAAGAGGGAGGGAGAGAAGAAATCTCCCAGCAGCTGTAGTTGCACTTGAGAATAAATGAATGAAAGAGCTGGGATGGGTTTTAAAATGAGGGTGAGGGGAGGAAATGACCAAAATGCCCTCTTGAGTGAATTAAGAGAAATGTGACTATTTGAGGGACTTTGGGGCGTCAAATCATGACGAGTCAAGAACGAAAAGTGACGAGCGCAGCAAGGTCTTTCCAACTGTTGACACCAAAAAAGTCACTATGTCTCCTCAACATCAAGAAGCCTCGTGAAGCTGCATCCTGCTAAAAATAGGCAAGGCTACTTCAAGCATCAGATTTTGTCAGAATCAGACAGAAACGGAAGGATCCTTCAAGGCAGCCAAAAGAGGGGTACACCTGAGGTTTCGGGCCATTCCGACATTATTTGGCCCAACTTCACTGCTCCGATAGCTAAACAAGCGCTCTCGGCGGCGACAACATCAAAGACACTAAAACTTTGATTAGAGCCTACGGATGACTCCAGAATGTCTTCGAAGGGCTCCGTGCCAAATTTCAAGTCAAACCGACAACGTTTGACCCTCCATCAACGTTCGAGCAGCAAAATCAAGCCTCCCGGCGGTGGGAACCACAGAAGCCATCACTCATTAAACAAAGTACATGAGTGGCTTCAACATGCCTCCAAAAGGCTGCACGTCGAATTTCAGGTCATTCCGACAACGTTTGACCAGGTTTCGATGCTCCGAGAGAAAATCAAGCCTACCGGCGGCGGAGGAACCCGGGACCATGACATCCAAAACGGAGCTGATGAAACGTCTCAAAATGACTTCAATAGGCTCCCCGTCAAATTTCAGTCAATCGGACATCGTTTGACCACATATCAAAGCTCGGCATTTTCCCCGCAGCAAAATCAAGTGAAGCATCGATGGGACCCCAAACTGCTTCAAAACTCAAATAAAAGCCCATGGTTGGTCCTATCCACTGCTCAAGAAGCTTCACCTCAATTTTCAGGTCATTCCGACATCGTTTGACCTAGTTTCGACTCTTGACGGAAAATCGGCTACAAAGTCTTCGGCTTTCCCGAAAAATGGGAAACTCTATGCTCCGATTTCGTGCGGGTTCTCGTCAAGTTTTCTCCAAGAAAATGAAGTCAATAATTGAGGAAAAATTTCAAGAAAAATATAGAAGAAAAAAGGAATGAAAAAGACGCAAAATCGGCCGAAAACGGAGCTCGGCGACCAAAGGGCAAAAAACCCTAAGGTCGCTGGCGACCCTGCAAATCCGGCGACCCTGGCCCAGGGTCGCCGGCAACCCTGGGTGCATGGTCGCCCGGCGACCCTGCAAATCCGGGTCGCCGGATTTTGCACCAAAACATCCGTTTTTCGATGGTTTTCGCGTTTCGGGTGTTCCGGCCTCTGTGATTTTCTGAAAATCCAATGTTTGGTTCTTGAAAACCACTGATCTTCGTCGACATCTCGGATCGGCCGTCAAAAGCATGATATCATCACCGATCGCCTCAAGATTGCCAACCGGCTGACCAAGAAAGTACACTTTCTGTCCGACTGATCGTGAAATTGACAAGACAGATGTCACCGGCCCACCAACATCAACTAATGTCTGAAATGGCATCGCAATCCGACATCAAACAATGCGTGGATCCACCTGTGATGATCGCAAGAAGAATCTCAAAAGGCGCAGCGCGGCCTGCGACTCTTCACATGCCTGGGCGACCACTTAATGACGATAATTGACCAGTTTATGATAACTTAATGCGGTCGTTAACTCATTATTTTGGATGGCCCAATCAGATTCAAGCATTTGGGAGTTACAAATCCAAGTAATCATGGCATTAAACCCATGAAACTCCCATCATCATGAAGCATAAAGGCAATTAAAAGCCCATTACCTTCATCGGCCAATCACAAGCCATGAAAAAGGAGTTACAAAATCAATTTGTAACTCCTCATCAATTATTTCATCATGGCCATCAATGCCAATAAACACCTCATGGCTACCAAAAGCCTATAAAAAGAGGTCCATTCCAAGAAGAAAGCAATGACGAAAATAGATCCCAAGTGCAAGCTCTGAAAATCCAGAAAATCCGAGAGAGAGACGAAGTTCTGCTACTTTGCTCCCGGAAGCACCACAAGGTGATCAACGTCCCTTGGGGGGCCACCCCCCCAAGGTCACCTCCTTCTCCAACATGGCCTAAACGCGGCTTTTCAGCCTGTTTACTTGGTTTTTCATTGGATATAGGACCTTCTCTTGGTCATTATCTTTTAAAAAACTGAGGTTAGGAGCCAAGCCAAAGAATCAAAGCATCACATGTTCTCATTTGAAGGACGATGGCGAAGCCCACACATGACTGCGACCGTCGATCTCAATGTGTCCCCACAATCTCCTGAGAAGTTAGATCCCTTTTCTTACTTTTCTATTGTAGTTTGTATTTCTTAAAGAGACAAAAAGAAATCACAATTCTTGTCTTTCACATTTGATGAGTTTTGTAAAATCGCCTTTCACGGCAAAATCGCCTTTTACGGCAAACATACAAAAACGCCTCCTACGGCATTCTAAAAAAATAAACTTGTCTCTTTTCTTAATATTAATGCAATTTGAAGAGTTAGAAAAAAGGATTGATTTCCTTTCCACTTGTGAAGGTGAATCTCCGGATTATCACCATTCCAAATTCCAAGTAAAAAGTAAATCTGGCATACCCGTACAGAAAATGTTGATGCCCGAGATTTTCCCTCCTCCGCCGAGACCCAGGTCAGCCCCCGGGGTGCGGAGGGAGAGGAGGAAGATTCCCTTTTCGGGTCCATCAAGTTGGCATACCCGGTGGGACACGTTGACTTGAAGACGTGATGCTTTGATCCCTTGGCTCCTTTCTAGTTGGTGGCCTATGTTGCATCTTGCATCTAAAAAAAAAACATGAGATGGCATTTTAATTGTACCTTCTCACTTCAAAAAAAAAGAAAACAAATCTGATCTCTTTTTCTTAAAAACTCAACTTTGAGAAATTTTGATCCTTCCCTCTTCGAACTTGATAGCTCACAGAAATGTTCACAGCTATCGTTCATATCGGGGATTGGGCCATCTTTTCTCTTTGATGAGTCTAATTGGGATTTCAAAAAAAAAAAAACACCTTCATTTCAAATTCTTTCAAAAAGAAAAATGGTCACTCTTTCTCAAGATTCAACTTTGAGAAATTTTGATGCTCTCCTCTTTGAACTTGATAGCTCACAGAAATGTTCGCAGCTATCGTTCATATTGGGGATTGGGCCATCTTTTCTCTTTGATGAGTCCAATTGGGATTTCAAAAAAAAAATTATAATTTCAAAAAAAATTTAGTTTTCTCTCTTTTGCATTCAAATTTGAGAAACCTTGGTTCCTTCCCTTCCGGATTTAGCGCTCGCAGAAATGTTGAGCCTTTGTTCAGATTGGAACACCATTCGTTCTCTTTGATGAGTTTATTAAAAAACCTTTCAAAAAAGAGTTAAAAAAAAAACACTAAGGTTCCACCAGTTGCGTTCTTTGACCAAAGTGGATTTAAGAAAAGTCTTGTCCAGAGTGTGGAGACAGCTAGACTGTTCGAGGCAAGGGTCCTCCAAACGGGTTCATTAAGTAATCCTACCCTTACCTGGGGGCTGTCTATCTACTAAGGTTTCATAAGATCGAATTGGAAATCTATGTGCACCTTTCAAAAAAAAAAAATCCTCTAAAAAAAATCTTTCAAAAAAAAAACTTCTGCCACTTTTGAATTCAGATTTGAGAAATCTTGGTTCCCTCCTTTTCGGATTTAGCGCTCGCAGAAATGTTGAGCCTTTGATCGAAACGGAACACCATTTGCTCTCTTCGATGAATTCAATCTTGACCTTTAAAAAAAAACTTCTGTCACTTTTGAGTTCAGAGTTGATAAATTTTGGTTCCCTCCCTTTCGGATTTAGCGTTCGCAGAAATGTTGAGCCTTTGTTCGAAACGGAACACCATTTGCTCTCTTTGATGGATTCAATCTTGACCCTTCAAAAAAAAAAAAAAAAAAAAACTTCCGTCACGTCTGGATTCACATCCGAGAAATTTTGGTTCCTTCTCTTTTGAATTTAGCGCTCGCAGAAATGTTAAGCCTTTGTTTGGATTGGAATACCATTTGCTCTCCTTTATGAACCCAAATTTGACGTTTCAAAAAAAATCCCATCTCGTGTCCTTCCCAAGGATGCGATTTGCAACATTTGTGCCTAGCGGTGCTAGTACGCCCTTTCGGGTCTACTGTATTTGCGACCGACACATTTGTATCTCCAACCTTATATCATTTTACCTCGAGTGAGCCTTGCTTCTCGGTAATTTGAATTAAAGTCTACAATTGCTTCTAGCAGTCACTGGAATGCTTACTCTGAGCCTACCATACTTGCATTTTAGAACAATTGTATCCTCTATGGCTTTTTTTGCCTTCTTCATCGTCCTTGGGTTGGGCCATGTCCCCTCAAGTGATTTGAAAAGACAAAACCATAGTTGTTCTCCATTTATGATCACCATATTCTTGTGATTACTAATGGATTTGGTTTTGTTTCAGAAGTTTTCCAAAACTAACAATGGCAGCTTCATTGACCATCACTTTCGATGAGAACAAGTACCAGCTTATGCTTCAAGACAAGCAAAACAAGTATAAGCGCCCTGCTAGTTGCCGAAGCGTCATCTCCCTTGACAACTCTCCAAACACCGGGTCAACTTCAACTCCCCGGACCATCGTCTTCGGATCGCTGGGACCATTCCCACTTCCCGCAAAAGACACTCTACCTGCCAAGAAGCAGAAAACCGCCCCGCAACATGTCACTAACATGGCACCAAGGGCGAACATGAAGAAGCTTGAAGCCTGTGGTGCTCCCACGAAGCCTCAACCCACAAGAAACCAGGTTTACACCAAAACTTGGTCCCCGAGATCTTCACCAAAGCAACGAAGGTCCCAAACATCTACAAAGCCAGCATACCTGGCCCTTCTCAAGGAGAATCAGTTCTACCCTCTCTCTTACATGAAAGAGGAGAAACCTACCCTCCGCCCAAAAAACAAACAAAATCATCATGAGCCGGCTTGCTCCTACAAGCCAAAAATTAAATCCTGCATCGTTAGGCCTATGCAAAAACATGCTGAAGCCTGCACTCCCGCGAGTCGACCCTTCATCTCATCAGGGGCCGAGCTCGCAAAATTCAAGTCTTCATTACGACAGGCAAAGGACCGCGTTTAGATTCTGTCCTTGCCAAGCTTCAAAGGAGACAAACTCGGCTGCTGCGCACGAGGGACTACATCCTTCATCGCCAGAGCCCAGCCAGAGCTGACTGAAGCTCAAATTGCTCGTTGTATGCGTCGCCGCACTGCATATCGACAAAAGAGACTCAAGAAACAAAAAACCCAGCGTTCTACTCTCCATGTCTCAAACAAATGGGTCGAAAAAGAAAGACCCGAGCAATTCGTTGCTGTTCATATGGTTGGCAAAACCAGAAAACGCCAGAAGTCAGCAACCAAAATCAGTGTTAGACGTCCGGTGACTCACAGTGTCTCCCGGACACGAACACATCTAGAAGAATCCTCCACTCCTCCAAGCCAAGGACACTGGAGTAACCACTCTTCAGATTCTTCATCCAGAAGAATGAGCCCCAGCTTAGTCACCAGAACGATTTCTTCGTTCGAATCCCAAGGGATGAACGTCTTGGCTACAAGTTCTGAGCAGCCTCCACCGCATGACGATGTAACCGCACGCATCCAGCAGTTGGAGCAAGGACAACAGAGAATTGAGGCTCTGATGGAAAACCTTATTCTCACTCTACAGCGTCCACCACCTAACAATGAAACCCCTCCGAATCATGAAGATGATGAGGGTAATGCAGAAAACAATGAGTCTCGCGCCCTTACCAGAAAGGATGTGGACGATATCCTCGCAAAAGCACAAGAAGAGGATACATTGAAGGAACATGGGATCAAGCCACCCTACCTTCTATGGATGGACTCGGTTCCATTCCCTGTAAAATTCAAACAACCTACTCTCTAGACATATACGGGGAAAGGTTCAGCCAGACAGCATGTCATCCATTTCAAGATCCTGACGGGAGCTATTGCGGGTCAAGATGCCCTCAAGATTCGCCTCTTTGCAAGTACCCTAAAAGGTACAGCCTTTAATTGATACTCCACTCTGCCGGAGAACTCCATCCAAAACTGGGCTATACTGGAGACACGCTTTCTGACCCACTTCCAAGGTGAGGATCATCCTGTTACTATGGCTCAACTCTGCAGCCTAAAACAGGGAGAAAATGAGTCAACTTATGACTTCATTCACAAATGGAAGGCAATGGCGTACAAATGCTCAGATGTACTGCCACAAACGTCGCTAGTCGACATCTGCCGTAACAATATGAGAGCAAAAATTCGCTCCATGATCATCGGCAACAAATCAAAGAACGTGGGAGAACTCCTCGAAGCTTCCATGGAAGCTGAAATAGTGATCAAAGACCTCAACAGTCAGAAAACATCAAAGAAAGAGCCGACTGCTGTTACAACCTCAAAACCAAAGAAAAAGGAGGTTCTCAATGTGCAGACTAAGTCAGCTCCTCAGCAACCAAAGAAACCTGAAAACAAAACTGTAGGTAAAAGACCTGAACTCTCTGATGCCTTCAAAGAACGTGTAGAAAAGAAATATCCGTTCGATGAAGATGTTGAAGAAATCTTTGAGGCTCTCCTAGCAAATGACAAACTCATTTTGCCAGAGCCCAAAAGACCGAGAGATGTTGGCAAAACCAATTATCCCTGATACTGTCCATACCATCAGATGATCTCACATCCTCTCAATCAATGCTTCATTGTGAGAGAGAAGATCAATGAGATGTGGAAAAACGGAGTCATAACCTTTGATAAAAACTATGGCCCCGCCTCTGTCAACATGGTGTCATGTCGGCAAACTTCAAAGTCACCGAAGGAGAAGACCACTACTTCATTCAAGGTGATAAAAATGGCTCAAGCGTCCCAAGAATTGGTTCCCTATCCAACATCAGATGGACAGCCTATATGGGTGCATCCCGATCTCCTAGATGATGAAAATTGGGAGATCGTCAAAACAAAGCCGACCGCTCAGCAGCGAAGGCAAGCCAATAGACAACTCTGCAAGCTCAAACAGCAGCAGAAGTCTCAACCAAAACAAAAAGTCCTTGAAAAAGCTGAAACTTCTTCCACTGCTTCACTAGGGACGACAGAAGAATCTCTTCCCAAAACCTCCAAGGTGGTAAGAAAATTCACTCTTGATGATTTCATGCCACCTCTATACAAAAATGAAAATTTGCAGGGGGCATCATACTCTTGCAACTCGGTAGTTGGATTCTCCATGAATGGATACGAGTCCAGTGATACTGCCAGTGATATAGATGAGTGGGAAGAATCCCTTGAAACAGGATAATACCTCTCCGACGAGGAATGGATTCCCGAGTCTCATTTATGCCAGTAATCTGGTATAACCCATTACAGCCACAAGGATCTTGGACTGATGATGAAGAAGACCAGGGCCCTGTTCAAGAAAACGCTGTTGATCTAGCAGCAGCAAATGCTTCAGTGGAACCTAACATGGGCAAACCACGAGGAGCGGATGACGAAGAAGGTTTGGCTCCTATGCCTAATCTTGAGGAATATGCAAGAATCTTGCAACATCTTGCCACAGAGCAGGAGCAGGATCGCAGCAATCTTCGTCATGATCCAGAACCAGAAGTCCCAGAAAATCGGCAGGAACTTTCTCCCTTAACTCCTGAAAATGGAGAAAACAGTTGGATCGATTATCCTCTCACATCCGAGGATGAGTCCGATTCCCAATAGTCTACACTGGGGGCATCTCCTGTCAGGATAACCTGTAATGCAATAGCTCAGGACGACAGTGCCTCTGAAGCTTCCGAAGACACGTACTCCCCAACCGGTAGCGTATCTTCCGGAGCTACATCCTCTCAGGTGACTTCCACTGAGATAACATCCTCTCAGCCCTCGTCTCCTGAAGCTGTGACATCAGAGCTCAAGCCTCTCCCGATTGATCATCTTGAAGAAAATTATGCCAATGAAATCTTTTTCAATGAAAACTCAGTCAACTGGTCCCAGATACCCGATCTCACGGGCGATGTCTGGGCTAATAAAGAAAAGTTGCCGGCTGCTGTTCAGGACTTGTTCCCAGAAATTGCTCCGTGCAACACAATCACTGAAGACGCCAATGCTGTTACAGAGACATCCTCAGCAAAGGATCAACCTCTTGATCCCGAGAACGATCTTCCAAAAGAAGACCCTTCTCTAGAGGCTCTTGAAGTTGGTAGAGGTACCCGTTCTGGCCGGGATTACCACAAAAATTACAATCAACCCTCTTCCTCTTATGTAAATCCTTCGGGAAAGCAAGATGTAAGCGCCCCAAGTGGCAATAATAATGAAAATGCAGGCCCGAAGGAGGCTTTCAAGTACGACTTGATTGAGCACTTCAAACACATACCTGCACGTCTGCACATCCTTGACTTATTACGAATGTCTCCACAAACTCGTGATAGTCTCATTTCAGAATTACAAAGGCTGAATGCGGATGTCGACAAACATGCCCCACAAGTCCTACAAATTGAAATGGACTATAGGGTCAAAAAATGAAATACTCCCTCAAAGGGAGAAAAGAAGAAAACTGAGGGATCAAGCAATGAATGCCTCTCGGTACAAAAAGCAGTAAGTGCAACAATTGCCTTCGACAAGGATGACCTCCTCCTAGGTGAAACAAAGCACAACCGTCCCTTGTACTTTACGGGGTACGTCAAAGAAATGCCAATACACAGAGTTCAGATTGATCCAGGTTCTGCACTCAACCTCATCTCTACTTCGGCACTCGAAGAGCTGGGCATCCCACCTAGCAAACTAAGTCACACGTCCGTATCCATCTTCGGATATGACGGGAGCCCTCAAAGGCCTATTGGCAAAATTAGGTTCAAATTGCAAATCAGTGATCTTATTTCTGAAGTCACCGTGTATGCAATAAAGACCCCTTCATGTTACAATATACTCCTTGGACGCCCCTGGATACATGAGAATGGTGTCGTCCCTTCAACTCTACATCAGTGCATCAAGTTCGTTGGCCACGATGGCTTGATACATCGAGTATTCGCAGAAAAAAAACCTTTCAAAAGCAAGGATGTCCATTTTGCAGATGCTCAAATGTACAAAGATGGAAAAGAAGAACAGGAGGAAAAAACAACTCACATTGCCGACAGTCTCCAGAAAGATAAAGGGAAGGCTCCTCAGCAATCATCGGAGGTAAACAAACCCTCCACCAAACTCGAAGTAAGCGGCCAAGCTCCCTTCGTCGTCTCCTTCAAATCTCTAAAGCCTTTGGTAATCACTACCAAAGCAAAAAAGATAAAACAAAAGACTGGGGGCAAGTTTACTGTCTCCTTTGTGTCTATTATGCATGACACAGACTCAGAGTCAGAGCCAGAAGATGACACAGCATCAAGCCAAGCTGATACTCAACAAGATTAGCTCACTCCCACTCCATTGGAGACACTTGCAGACATAGAAGACCCTATGTCTGCTTCCTTTGTTATTTCGGCAACTTCGCCAGAAGAAAAAACAATCTTCTTCCACAAATCGGGAGCATCTCCACTGAACTCTCTGCTTGAACCTTTCCAAAACGATGGTATGCCTCAGCTATCCTTGTATAGTCCAATGGCACAAGCTATCATGAAGAAAATGGGCTACGACGCTCAAAATCCGACTGGTTTGGGAGGTCGCCGTGGTATTCTCACACCATTAGAACCCACTCTGATCAAAAGTCAACCAGAAGATTGGAGAATCCACCTTCAAAAGGGCAAGTCTTCATATGGGTTGGGGTATGATCCTACCGCTCCTATGAGACAGTTGACACCATGGCTACAAAGTCGCTTTACTAACCAAGCCTCAACATCTCATGAAGACATTGATATCCCTGGATATTTCTTTGAGGAGTTACTCGTCAAAAATCCTGAAAGCTCCTCCAATTGGTATAATTTCTCTGATAATAAAGAGGAATTGCCTGATGATACAGACGTGCGGTTTTCTGACTCAGAAGAACCATCGTCTCCAAAAGAAGTACCTTACTTCAACCCAATTCCAGCAAATGATTGGGACCATCTCATTGCAAGCCTTGAGAAGGATACTGATCAAGAAGATCCATGGACAGAAACAGAGCCCCAGTCTGAAAATGCCTCTGGCACTCCAGAAGGTCTTGTTGAGTTGGAAGCCTCCGAAAACATTGTGGAGGAACCACCTTCAAACCTTCCAACACAAGACCCTGTTCAAAAGATAGACTTGGGAACACCTGACAACCCACGCCCTGTATTCATAAGCAAGAATATAAAGGATGATGAGTTACCCGAGTATATCTCTTTTCTTCGTGTGTTCGTTGATTGCTTTGCATGGTCTTATGCCGAAATGCCTGGCTTGGATCCCGAAGTAGCAGTCCACAAGCTCAACTTGCAAAAAGAAATCAAGCCTATCAAACAAGGCCAAAGGAGGTTCCGTCCCGACGTGATGGACAAAATTGTACAAGAAGTTCAAAAACTCAAAAACGTTGGCTTCATCCGCGAGGAACAGCATCCTGAATGGTTGGCCAACATTGTCCCCGTGACAAAGAAAAATGGGCAGATAAGGGTCTGTATTGACTACAGAGACTTGAATAGTGCATGTCTTAAAGATGAATTCCCACTCCCCATACCAGAGGTGATGATTGACAACACCTATGGGTTCGAGCGAATGACATTCATGGAGGGATTATCTGGCTATAATTAGATAAAGATGCATCCTGAAGATGAAAGGCATACATCATTTCGGACACCATTCGACGTGTATTGCTACACTGTTATGCCGTTTGGTCTGAAAAATGCAGATGCAACATATCAGAGGGCTATGATGAAAACATTCCAAGATATGCAGCACAAGACGGTCGAATGCTATGTTGACGACCCGCCATAAAATGCAGAAGAAAAGAAGACCATCTCAATGATCTTCGAGAAGTCTTCCTCCGACTTCGCAAACACAAATTGCGGATGAATCCACTAAAGTGCTTCTTCGGTGTCTCATCGGGTAAGTTTCTCGGATTCATAGTACGGAAAGCTAGAATAGAACTTGACCCCACCAAAGTCAAGGCTATCCTGGAAATGCCATCTCCCAGAACCCTAAGAGAATTAAAAGGGCTTCAAGGAAGGCTGGCCTACATTCGACGGTTCATCTCCAATCTATCAGGGAAATGCCGTCCATTTTCTCGCTTAATGAAGAAAGGCGTGGACTTTGTCTGGGATGCTGAATGTGAAAATGCATTTCAAGACATCAAAGCATACCTCACCAAACCTCCAGTGCTGGCTGCCCCCGCAACTGGAAAACCATTTATCTTGTACACAAGAGCTCTCGACCACTCTTTGGGTGCTCTGCTAGCACAAGAAAACGACGACGGAAAAGAAGCTGCTCTATATTACCTTAGCCTCATGATGGTAGGTGCAAAGCATTGCTACTCCCGAGTCGAAAAAGAATGCCTTGCAGCAATGTTCGCTGTACAAAAGCTGCGTCACTATCTGCTGTCGAACACAGTCTACCTGATTTCGAGGATCAACCTCCTAAAGGTCCTTGTCAAAAAAGCAGGTTCTCTCAATGCCTGACTGGCAAAATGGTCCATCCTTTTATCACAGTTTGATATTAAGTATGTACCACAAAAAGCAATCAAAGGACAAGCTCTAGCAGACTTCCTCGCAGAGCATCTATTGCCTAAAGATTCTCCACTTAGGGATGATCTCCCAGACGAATTTGTCTACAACGTGGAAACTTCCTTATCAAAAGCTTCCTGGGACATGTACTTTGACAGTGCAACCAGGACAAATAAAAAGGGAAAGCAAATATCGGGAATTGGCATCTTCTTTGTCAGTCCAGACAAATACATGATTCCACACGCCTTCTCGCTACTGGAACCATGTTCAAACAATGCAGCTGAGTACCAAGCCTTGATTGTAGGATTGGAACTCGCCCTCGAATCCGGCATCACCATGTTGGAAGCTTTTGGGGACTCTCAACTGATCGTCAACCAGATGAATCAGAAATATGAAGTCAGGAAGCCTAATTTGCTACCTTACTACAATAAGGCACAGTCGCTTCGGCAAAAATTCAACATTTGTCACATCACCCACATCCTCAGAGGTGAAAAAATCCGTGCAGATGCCCTGGCCGGACTCGCCGCATCCATGGCAATCTAAGAAGGGGATAACATGCAAGTCACAGTGTGTCAAAGAAGGATTCTCCCTCCTCTCAACACACACGAAGCAGTTGCTGAATGCCACCAAGTGGTTGGAAGTCGGATGTCCATCCTCAAACCTCCGATTGGCGACTGGAGAGACCCGTTCATTGATTACATCATGTTCGGAATCCTACCTGAAGATCCAAAAGAGCGGGTAAGTATCCAAAGACGAGCCCCAAACTTTCATTTGGATATACCTTCAAAAGCACTTTACAGAAAATCCCTCAACGGAGTACTCCTACGCTGCTTGTCACAACAAGAGGCTGAGGAAACTCTCAAAGAAGTTCATGCTGGTCTTTGTGGAGCCCATCAGGCTGGCCCTAAGCTCTACAACCAGATAAAAAGGCTAGGTTATTATTGGCCTACCATGGTAGCTGATGCAATGCAATTTGCCAAGCGCTGCCAAAAATGCCAGATTCACGGAGATTATGTCCACATGCCTCCAGAATGGCTACATCCAACAACAATCTCATGCCCTTTCGAAGCCTGGGGTATGGACATCATAGGTCCCATTTCTCCCCCATCAAGCAAATGTCATCGCTTCATCTTCGCCGCTACGGATTATTTCTCCAAGTGGTCAGAAGCATTTGCACTCAGCGAAATGAAGACTTCATCAGTCCTTCAGTTCTTGCGCACCAACATTATTTGTCGCTTCGGCATACCTAAAAGATTCGTCCATGATAACGGACCACAATTCCGGGATCACAGATTCTACAGGTTCTGCGACAAGTACAAAATCCAAAGTTGTCCTTCGACTCCATATAATCCAGCAGTGAATGGACTAGCAGAAGCCTTCAACAAGACACTCTGTAAAATTCTCAAGAAAATGGTCTCTAGTCACAAAAGAGACTGGGGCGACAAACTACCAGAAGCTTTGTGGGCCTATCGAACCACCGTTCGAGGACCAACCCATAGTACACCATTCTCCTTAGTCTATTGATGCGAAGCTGTTGTCCCTTTGGAAGTACAAATTCCTTCTTTAAGGGTATCTCTGCAAAATGACATGACACAAGAAAACAATGTCAAATTGAGACTCCAAGAGCTGGATAATCTCGATGAAAGACGACTTGAAGCTCTACAAAGCATTGAGTTGTACCAAGCTCGCATGGCAGGATCTTTCGACAAGAAGGTCAGGCAACGAGCCTACAAGAAGGGTGACTTGGTTCTTGCAGTAAAAAGACCTATAGTCTTTGCCCACAAATCCAAAGGCAAATCTGAACCAAAATGGGAGGGACCCTTCGTCATCGACAAAGTCTTCTCCAATGGCGCATACGCTCTTCTAAACATGGAAGGGGACAGATGTATGCTGCCCATCAACGACAAGTTCTTGAAGCGGTACTACCCTTGAAGACTTCCTCAAACGGGTCAGAGCGATACCTACATGGCTAAAGCCTATTTCCAAGGTACTTGCTCGTCAAACCCACCCCTTTTGAAATTTTCATCTTTTTGTTGAAGTTTTCAAAAAAAAAAAACTTTCAAAACAATGCTTACTTTCATCGTTTCATTGTTCAAAAAAAAAAAAAAAATCAAAATCCAAAAATCCAAGTTTAGGAGCCTCTTCCCAGACTTGACCAAAATTTCGATCCTTGAACCCAAAATTCATGGTTTGAAACAAAAATCGGGACTTAGGGATTTTCACCCTAGACCGCCTCGGCTTTTACAACCAAAATGGTTTTAAGTCAAAATTTATGACCTTTGTGTCTTTAAACAAAAAAAAATTGGTTTTTAGAAACCGTGGGGAAGCGACACTTAGTCGATACTCGCAAATCCCAAAAACTGGAAGGATGCGAACCCCATTCGATACTTCTAAAACCCAAAAATCGCAAGGAAGCGAACCCCATTCGATACTTGCAAAATTTCAAAAAATCGTGGAGAAGCAACATACCGGTTGATATCCACAACCCAAATGTCAAAAATCGTGGAGACGCAATATTCCAGCTGCTATCCACAACCCAAATTTCAAATGGTTCGAGAAAACCTCAAATTTCAAAAATCGCGGGGAAACGACACCAAGTCAGTACCCGCAAAACCAAAAGTTTTGGGAAAAGCAGGGAAGCGACGCTTAGTCGATACTTGCACCCCAATTCACGAGGAAGCGACATTTCATCGATACTCGCAAAACCCAGCCCGCGAGGAAGTGACATTCCATCAATACTCGCAAAACCGAATGAGCAAGGAAGCAACATTCCATCGATACTTGCAAGACCATTCAGTGGGGAGGCGACATTTAGTCGATACCTGCATTTTGAAAACCAAAATCCGGCTATAAACGCCAAAACTCGGCTATAAACGCCAAAATCTGGCTATAAATGCCAAAATTCGGTTATAAATGCCAAAATACAAAAAAAATTCGGCTATAAATGCCAAAATCGGCTTTCATGCCAACAAAACAAAACTTGGTTTTCAAAAATTTGGCTCTTATGCCAAAACAAAACAAAACAAAACAAAATTCGGCTAAACGCCAAAACTCGGCTATAAATGCCAAATCCGGCTATAAACGCCAAAAGTTGGCTATAAATGCCAAAACAAAAAACTTTTCTGCTATAAACGCCAAAATCGGCTTTCACGCCATCCAAAAACTTTGGCTTTCATGCCACAAACAACATTTGGCTCCCATGCCACAAAATGAAATTCGGCTTTTATACCATTCCAAAATTTGGCTTTGACGCCATCCAAAAAACTTTGGCTCTCATGCCACAAACAAATTTGGCTCCCATGCCACTGACAAAATTAGGCTTTCATGCCATTCAAAGTTTCGGTTTTCAAACCATAAAAAACCAGGCTTTTCGCCACAAAATTGGCTTTCATGCCCAAAACAATCATTTGACATAAAGATTTTCACAAAATGACAACCTTTTGATCAAATTCTTAAACAAACTTTCCCATCAACTTTTGCTCAAAATTGTTTTCATCAATGATTTAAGTGAAAGGAAGGGGATACAAAAAATATATTACCAAAACTGTTTATACATGGAGGTACAAAAAAAAAGAAGGAAAAAGAGTTTGTTACAACTCAGGAGCTCAAACCGACATGGTCTTCAACCAAATGTTCAACTCTTCAAGCAGACCCTTGGCCTTAACTTCCAAAGTTTTTAGGCCACGCTTCTTCAAAATGTCCCCATAAAACGCGGCCGAATGTCGCGACCCATCTGCAGCACGAGGAAGTTCTTCCCAGAGGACCTGCCACTGCTCATGCTCCTGAGTCTTCCTCCGGACATTACCTTCAGCTTCCTCAACCTAGTGAATGAGAGTCCCCTCCTCCCAAGCCTGCTGAACGGCCGCATTGGAAGATCTAGCAGACCGACGAGGTGCGTCAGTAACAGGACCTTTACCCTTGTTCGTTCTAGAAGAACTACCTGCAAAAGATGGAAGAGAAAAGATCAATCAACATCAAAATGACAGAATTCTGCTACAAAATTCTAACAAAAATTTGACATGGTTCCGGGGTAATTCCAAAGAAAAGGAAAATACTTCGAAAAAGACAGGAAGCCTGAAGATGAGCTCAACATCGTTGCGAGCTCATAGTCAGTGGAGAATTCTTAAAGACGGTTCGAACTCAACATCGCTGCGAGAACGAGCCAATCTCATCAAACTTCCGTAAAATCTGGAAAAGAGCTCAACATTGCTGCGAGCTTCAAAATCCAAAAATTGCAAACTTCCTCAAAATCCAGCAAGACCGAGAAAGAGCTCAACATCGCTGCGAGCTCAAAATCCCAATACTTGCAAAAGATTTTCAGGTATGCATCATCATACTTCCTAATCCATTTACAAAATCATGCATAAAAAAATATCATCATGCATTAGATGTTAGGAAAACCTTGACCAAAGTTTGACCAATTCTAACCCAATTTGGTCAAAACAAATCAAACTTTGTCCAAGTCAAAAATCATGTTGGCTTGACCTAGAGACTCTAGCCTTCTATCTTGATGCATCAAAAAAAAAAATTGCATACATATTGAAATTGCATAGCCTCATTATCATGGTGAGCAAACAAAGAAAAAAAATCTCAGCATGCCAAAAAAAAAATTTTTTTTTTGGCCCACAGGCCGTGGCCCACTGCCACGTCGCAGTAGGCCAAGTCCGTACAGCCTAAAAAAAAAAAACACGCTGAAAAAAAAAAAAAACAGAAATCAGCGTGAAGAAGAAAAAAAAAAATCAGAAAACAGAAAAAAAAAGAGTACACGGTAAAAAATAAAAGAAAACCATGAAAAGAAGGAAAAAAAAAACAAAGAAAAAAAAAGGGGAAAACGTGCTTGGAAAAGAAAAGAGAAAAGAAAAGAAAAAGAAGAAGAGAAGAAAAAAAATGATGAAGAAGCTACTTCTACAATGGAAATTCTTGTGGAGGAAGAAAACTTACTTGAAGCCATTGATGGAGAAGAAGAAGAAAAGCTTGGAGATCCTTGAAGAAGAGAAATCACTTCTTATCTTGGAGAGCACTCTTGAAGATTTCTTGCAAAAAGAAAGCAATGGAGCAAACGCACTAACCCTCTTGCTTTTATAGAAGGGAGCAAGCCAAAAGAGGAAACAAGGAGAAAGAAAGGAGGTAAGTGCTAAAATTTAGCTACTTTCCAAAAAGAAAGATATTTTGAGAGAATCTTTCCACAAAAAGAGGAAACTTGAGAAATTTTCTCCAAATAAGGATATTTTTAGATATTCTCTACACAAAAGAGATATTTTTAGATATTCTTTACAAATATGACACCATATGAGATCTAGGCCATCTCCAAAGCCTAAAGTCCCATGGGTTAGCCCATATGAGCCAGGTTTGACCACCTAGGCACTAAAAGTGGCTTTTAGTCAAAATATTCCTTTTACAAAGAGCAAAAAAAAAAAAAAAAAGAAAAGAGCAAAAAAAGTCCCATGCCTCTTTTGAGTTGATGGGACCATTCAAAAAAAGAGAAAAGAAAGTCTCATGAGTTTCCAAAAACCAAACCATCCAATTTCATGAACCAAATTGAGCCAAAATCTTGAAATTGACAAAACCAAATTCCGGTCCCCTAACTCGCCGCATGCAGCTTGTTAGGTCACAAGACCAAAACCAAAACCAAAATCCAAACCAAACCCAAAACCAAAAACCCCAAATCTGACCCCCCAACCTGCCACATACAGCTTATTGGGTCACAAGGTAAAAATAAAAAATCAAACCCCGACCCCCTAACTTGCCACATACAGCTTGTTAGGTCACAAGGTCAAAAACCAAAATCCAAAGCCCCAAAATCCAAACACACCATGTCATTTTCAAAACTTTGCCTTGAGATGGTACGTGATCCCTCTCACTATCATAAAATTCTCCCGGAAACTCAGAAGGTTATTAAAAAAAAAAAAAGCTCAAGACTCTTGGTTAAGTTGGAATTTCTCCTCCAAGTTTTTCTTCGAGGCACATCGACTCCAAAAAGCTACTCGTCACTGTACCTTGAGGGGGCATTTGTTGACACCAAAAAAGTCACTATGTCTCCTCAATATCAAGAAGCCTCGTGAAGCTGCATCCTGCTAAAAATAGGCAAGGCTACTTCAAGCATCAGATTTTGTCAAAATCAGACAGAAACTGAAGGATCCTTCAAGGCAGCCAAAAGAGGGGTACATCTGAGGTTTCGGGCCATTTCGACATCGTTTGGCCCAACTTCACTGCTCCGATAGCTAAACAAGCGCTCCCGGCGGCGACATCATCAAAGACACCAAAACTTTGATCAGAGCCTACGGATGACTCCAGAATGTCTTCGAAGGGCTCCGTGCCAAATTTCAAGTCAAACCGACAACGTTTGACCCTTCATCAACGCTCGAGCAGCAAAATCAAGCCTCCCGGCGGCGGGAACCACAGAAGCCATCACTCATCAAACAAAGTACATGAGTGGCTTCAACATGCCTACAAAAGGCTGCACGTCGAATTTCAGGTCATTTCGACAACGTTTGACCAGGTTTCGATGCTCCGAGAGAAAATCAAGCCTACCGGCGGCGGAGCAACCCGGGACGATGACATCCAAAACGGAGCTGATGGAACGTTTCAAAATGACTCCAATAGGCTCCCCGTCAATTTTCAGGTCAATCGGATATCGTTTGACCACATATCAAAGCTCGGCATTTTCCCCACAGCAAAATCAAGTGAAGCATCGATGGGACCCCAAACGACTTCAAAACTCAAATAAAAGCCCATGGTTGGTCCTATCCACTGCTCAAGAAGCTTCACCTCAATTTTCAGGTCATTCCGACATCGTTTGACCTAGTTTCGACTCTTGACGGAAAATCGGCTACAAAGTCTTCGGCTTTCCCGAAAAATGGGAAACTCTGTGCTCCGATTTCATGCGGGTTCTCGTCAAGTTTTCTCCAAGAAAATGAAGTCAATAATTGAGGAAAAATTTCAAGAAAAATACAGAAGAAAAAAGGAATGAAAAAGATGCAAAATCGGCCGAAAACGGAGCTCGGCGACCAAAGGGCAAAAAACCCTAAGGTCGCCGGCGACCCTGTAAATCCGGCTACCCTGGCCCAGGGTCGCCGGCGACCCTGGGTGCATGGTCGCCCGGCGACTCTGCAAATCCGGGTCGCCAGATTTTGCACCAAAACGTCCGTTTTTCGATGGTTTTCGCGTTTCGGGTGTTCCGGCCTCTGTGATTTTCTGAAAATCCAATGTTTGGTGCTTGAAAACCACTGATCTTCGTCGACATCTCGGATCCGCTGTCAAAGGCATGAAATCATCACTGATCGCCTCAAGATTGCCAACTGGCTGACCAAGAAAGTGCACTTTGCTCCCGGAAGCACCACAAGGTGATCAACGTCCCTTGGGGGGCCACCCCCCCAAGTTTTGCTACTTTGCTCCCGGAATCCACCATAGCTCCGCATATAAGCGCTTTCGTGGATTCATTAGTCCCACAGGGGGTTGCGGACCACATAAATAATCACATTTGCAGAATTCCCTCGTCACTCCTCTCCAAATTGATGCCCATCGAAATAAGAGAAATACACGATTACGCGGAAAACTGCAGGGAATTCCCTTGTGATGATGGTTGCCAAACGTGAATTCTCAAGTTCTGCAAGGGACCAAGCTATTTGGTTCGGTGAACCGAAGGACCCCTTCGAGAGACTGAGACCTTACTTTGGTATAATTTCCAACGATCTCGACTTTGAGCTCTGATGGTCTCGGGGGCCCGAAGCTGGTTGTGTCAATCAACTGAAAGACCCCTTCGAAGAACCGAAGTTTTCCTTTGGTCTATTTTCCAGATAGTATGTTTTTTATGCTCATAGGGTCTCGTTGGACCTAAATGTTCCTCGGTCAACTGAAGCAGATTTAGATCTAAGTTAAACTTATTGTTGTGCATGAGTTGTGTTACCTATTTTGGCACCTCGGACGACTGAAGGTTTCACCCCGGTCGATCGAAGTTCAAAATCTATAAATATGTGTTTAGATCTAGATCTCTATACATGACCATTAAAAGGATTTTTAGAGAAAATTCTTCCAGAGAAGTAAAACCTGTCTTCCAGCCTTCAAATCTTCTTCCATCATCTCTAAGTCCTTCAAAAGAAATCATATTGAGCATTAAGCTTATTAGAGAGAGTTTAGGTGGAATAAATATAGATCTAGTTTGTTCAACCTTTGGAACATCTTCCATTACCCTCGATTTAGAATTCCAGATCTACTTGGTTGTGCTATATTGGGAGATCTTCAACACCAAAGATTGTTTAGGGGTGTAAAAAAAATTTGAAAAACCGTCTAACTGACCGGACCGAACCGAAACAACAGTTAATAACCATGTTTCACGATTTCAGTTACGGTTGTAGTTATTAAAATCGAAAAACCGTGCTCCATGGTTCGGTTTCGAATTTCAGTCTTGACTCACGGTTATTAACCGAACCGAACTGTAAGGACCCGACCTCTTAACCCTAAGGTTAGCTCTAGTAATTGTGTGGTTAGGTTTCTAAGTGGGTATTAGAGGCCAATTATGGTATTTTCTGTATCTCTTTATCTAGTTCGACCTGTTTTTGAAACCTGTCCGTGATTTCGTGTCAAACCGGGACATTATCCATAAATTCTGATAAAATGCTATCTTAATCTCATTTGATCAAGATAATGATTATAGACAACCTTTGTATTCAACTCGAATCAATTTGAGACCTTGAACCCCTTCGATTGACCAATTCCATTAGAAATTAATAGACTTTGACCAGACAATTGACTTTTTCCTTGGAACCCTGAATCGAGTGGCTCTTGAGCTTAAAAGTTATATCTTGACCTACTTAACATCTTTTATGTTCAGCCCAAATTTATTCGAGGCCTAGAAAGCCCAATTTGACCCCTGGCACTCTTTTCGAGACAAATACAGCAGCTTGGAAAATATAAGATTCTGTCCCTGATCTCAGAAAACTATGATTCTTGGTTTGTTGGAAAGTCCTTCTCTAGACCTACAATTCTTCTTCTTTGACTTGATCCGTCCGAGGTCCCCAAGACCTTCATTAACTTGCTCCAAGTTTGGCTAAGTGGTAGCAAACTCACACAATAGGTCCTTGTGTAAATATCTCACCTACCAACACCTATTGCATTGAATGCCATCTACCACCACTATTTACCTTGCAATTCTTATTGCCAGCCCATTTGCAACTGGCTAGCAAACATGAGAGAACTCTCTCTTTTCTCTCTTTTCTTCTCCTCTCCTTCCATGGCTTGTTGGAGAACAACTTCTTGTAGGCTTTTTTGACTAATCCAGCCCGGCCAATCAACTCTCCGGCATCTCCTACGCATCATATTTTGTTTTGGTTAGAATCCGACGGTGACAGCCCCCTCATGCAACCATTTCTTCTTCCTTGATCTTCAAAGAGGTAGGCCATCTTTCTCCTTGGCTAGAACCCATCTTCTTCTTCCTTTGTGTTTTGTAGTTTTGGGTGTGGTTTAGACAGTGAGTGGGTCTTTCTTGATAGGTTGGAGTTTTGGGTTTTTGTTTGGTAGAGAAAGCTCTTGGATGGAGCTTGGCTTGATTTGACTTGATCTTAAAATGTTAATCCTGTTTAAGGAAATAAATCTATTTTTGTTTGCCTCTGCCATGATTGGATTTGTTTGGGAAACATATGAATTTTAATGGTTTAGATTAAATTTGTTTTATGGGTTCTTTAATGGAAAAATGGATTTTTCCTTAGCTTTGTGCAGCTAGCCATTACCCAGTTTTACTGCGAGACCTCATTTGAAGATGTTACCCCCATCTGTTGGGCCCACCTTGGGCCCCTGCCCCCTTTGATTTAGACCAGCAGTAGGGCCCGCACCTCAGCCCCAGTGGCCACTAGGCCCAGCGGCCACTACTGTTTCTTTTTCTTTTCCACTTGTCTTTGCTATTGCACACATCGGTTCCTTCCCCACCAGCCTTCTACTGCCAGCTACAACTTGTATAACATGTCCCAGCGACCATCCTCCCTCGTCGTTGTCAGTAGCTAACCAACTGTAACTTCTCCCCAGCGGCCACTTCAGCAGCAAGACAACTGACGGCCACCTTAATTCTTCCCCTGCCAGTGGCCATTTCAACAGTAAGATAGCTGTCGGCAATCCATCTATCCCTTGCAACAGGCCACCTCAGCAGCAAACAACTGCCGGCCATACATCTCCCCATGCCCACCATGTTAGATTGTATGGATTCAATCTATCAGTTGATGTGATAAATTGATTAATTTCTTTATTTATCAATAAAATCATGCTTTACTTTCATGAGATGAATGTTACTTTATTACTTCATGCACATGACCAATACATATGACATAATGGTTCATAAGTTGAACCGGGTCCCATTAGTATATTAGATGTGATATATGTGTATGGATGAGATCCACACATGGGAGACATATGTCACAAATCTTATACTTAAATATCTTCACAACCAGTGATGAGACTGGGCACTCATCTGATAAGGTTGCAGCACTTTGATCACTATGAGATAGTGTGATTTGTCTCGATCATCAGAATGTAAGATTCTGGATCATGGTGCTGGTACATTGGATGTATTGAAGGACCATGAGAAGCACCTTAATGGAATTCTGTCTCAATAATAAGGTCTGCTCTCATAATTCTCTAGCAATAGGCTCTCAATCCTGAGACATTGATGAACTCAAGTTTCTATCTATTCATTTGCTTTGAGTTGCTAATGAGTAAGGCCAACTGTAGGTCAACACTTCGGTGTCTTGGGTATGTGGTAGTAGGACTGTGGGAACATCCAATGGTTAAGATGGAATCTATCTATATTATTCCCTTGTGCCAATTAATAGATTTGTCATTAGTAAGTGCGCACCCATCTCGATTAAGAGTTAATTGGATGGTACTAATGATCACAGTGATTCATTGGGGCTCAAGGATAATAAGATGTGGAAGTAAGATTAGAAGAGACAGATTTATTCCAATTGATCCATGGATATTGATAGAGGGGCCTACTTGTGGTAATTAGGAAGTTTAGGGTCTTCATTGTAATTTATTCCTAAGACTGGAGTGCAGTTGCATTTATATAGTGGTGTTATTTGCAATTAACTGTGGGCCCGGATTGCACATGAGATGTGGGGTCGCGGCGTCCCAGTTGGAGCCAGCTTTCTATGGAATCCCTAGTAGTCCCCAGCTAGCCCAAGTTATTAGAAAGATACTAATCCTACTTGAGCTCTAAAAGGAAGGAATTAGAAAGTTACTATTTCTATTTAGAGTATGACTTCTAATAGTGGTAATAGTATACTTACTAATTGTTGTGGAAATGAGACTTCAATTTCAATTAGGAAAGGAGGAGGCTTGAATGGTTATAAAAGGGAATTAACTCCTGTTGGACGTCCATCAATTTGGAGAAAACGTCCAACCCCTTTTGTGTGCCATTGTTGCTCATCTCTCTCCTCTATTCCTCTTCTAGTTCCTTGGAGTCTCGAGTTGGGTTTTCTCTTGGAGATTCCACCCATTTTAATTGAGAAAATAGATCTGATTCGGGTCATAGAGTGGAAGGCTAAGAGGTGTTGGAGATCTTGATTTTATTTTGTAGAAGAGTTCTACATAAAAGAAAGTCATCAAGTTCTCCATTAGAGAACTACCGGGCTTCAAAGGTATGATCTACTCCTTGCATGTTGTGGATCGTTGTGAATGTTTAGTGCTACTTGTTTTTATCTTTTAGATAGAATTTTACTGTACATGATCATGAGATGGAGGGTTATGCATCCTGGATATAGTGTTTGGCTATGGGTACTTGATCCCTGAGTCAAGTGGGTCAAAAGTTTTGAAAAATCTGTCCCCGAGGCCCACCTACTTCCAACACACCAGCCATTGCAACTGCAATAGCAGCCGACCTACTTACTTCAACTTTCCAGACCAGCGGCCAACTGCTGCTTCACACAGCAGTTGGTCACACTTTCCCCTTGCCACTGGCCAGTCTGCACTTCCCCTTCCTCTTCTTCTTCTTCGTCCTTGTTCAGCCACCTGCCAGTTAGTGAAGAGTAGAAACCTGGAACTCTCAATATTGTGTACAGATCTCTGCGGAAATATGTATAGATAGTAAGATTAAAAACCATACCTGCAAGATCTTTTTGATTTGATCTCGATCTTACAGCAACCTGAAAATCTCAAGATCTTCTACTGTATTCCTATATGCTTGAACTCGCATTAGGGAGTGGACCTCTTTTGCGAATTCTCCTTTGCTCTCAAAAAATGAAATTTCTCTTGTTTTTCTTGTATATTAACTTAGAGAGCAATAGCGCATATTTATAGGCTACAATAGAGACCTTAAGAAGGAAATAAGGATAGGCTTCTTGTGGAAACAGGAAACCCTAATTTGACCCAAATTAGAATCCTAGTTCCATAAATTTCAATTCAGTCCACTAAAGAATTATAATTGCACTCCCATCCTTATTCTCAAAATAATATTTCGAGCTTCTTGTTATTAAATGCTTATTAATCTCCCCATATTAAGATTTTAGATATCCATCGATTAGATAATTACTGTCATCTATATTTAATCGATATCTTTATAATTCCTTGAGACCTTACCCTTAAATTATTTGATATGTCGGACACAAAGTCCACCTGCAGTATTTGATATAATCAAAACTTAAAAGCTTCATCAAGGGGATATCATCAATCCCTATTACGGGACGTGGATTTCGTCAATAAACTAATATCCAACATACACGTAGTGTAGTCATCCAATCTATTTAGATTGTTGATCCATAAAAGATCCCACTCCTTCGTGAATCAAAATGCCAAATACTAAATGTATGTGTTTATTATTTATGTCAGGATTAAGAGTACAAGCACTCGTAATAACCATTTGGATGTTCATCATCTTATATAGTCAGTATAAAGACAATAAACCCAAAAAAAGGGTCCTGTTCAATACACATAAAGCGTACTAGCATAATGAGTCGAAACTATACTGTTTCCAGCAGCCAAGACAAGCATGCTGAAACATCATGCTACAATCATACCAATGGTGTGTCCAAATCCATCTAGATTGTAAACACCAACTTTTATTCTATAAGAATTGATAAATAAGTCTTCCGTGTGTGCAAGTAAAACTTTACACGCCAACTTGTCTACTTTATAGAATAAAAAACACTTATATGCATAATAATTAACAATGCAACCATTTGCCCATACAAAATCTCAGTTAGATGAGAAGTCAAAATATACTAAAAAAGAATCAGTCAAAGACAAATACATAAAAGTATGTTTTTAGTATAAATTCCCAACAATCTCACACTTAGACTCAAAACCATGCTGACATGTATTTTAACCCCATGCTTTCCACATCACCATCAAAACTCTTTGCTGGTAAGCTCTTTGTAAAAGGATCTGCCAGGTTATCCGCCGATGCAATCCTGGTCACAATTATGTCACCCCTCTGTACGATTTCTCATATGAGATGATATTTACGCTGGATGTGCTTACCCTTCTTATGCATCCTTGGTTTCTTTGTATTAGAAACCGCACCGGTATTATCACAATAAAGTATTATAGGTGATTTTAATGAATGTACCACGTCTAGATCCATCAAGAAGTTTCTGAGCCAAACTGTCTCCTTGGCCGCATCAGAAGTTGCCACATATTCAGCCTCCATGGTAGAGTCAGCAGTACATGACTACTTGACACTCCTCCAACTTATAGTTCCACCTCCCAAGGTAAATACAAATCCTGAGGTCGACTTTCAGGCATCATTATCTGACTGGAAGTTCCAGTTTGTGTACCTAATGGGTATCAAATTCTAGGCCTGGTAAATCAGCATATAATTTCTAGTCCTCTTAAGGTACTTAAGTATATGCTTTACCGCAGTCCAATGTTCTCTCACTGGATTAGACTTGTAAGACCCCGACCCCTAATTTTCGTGATTTGTGTGTTTTTAGCTGTGGGTTAGATCTCTAAGTGAGATTTGAATGTAATTGAGTTAGTTTGTGGTTTAGAACAGTTTTCTTTAGTTTTGGGAAATTTTGAGAGCCGTTGGGCCCAGTCTGGCAGCCTAAGGATGCCTTGGGTTACACTAGGGCTGTAAAAAAAATCGAAAAACCGTCTAACTGAACTGAACCGCGGTTAATAACCGTATTTCACAGTTCGGTTACAATTATGGTTAATGAAATCCAAAAACCGCACGGTTTGGTTCGGTTATGATTTTCTGTAATAATTCACGGTTATTAACCGAACCAAACCGTATAATACGGTTCGGTTAACCGTACCGTTTATAAATAAAAGAAGAAAAAGGGGGCTGAATGAAATATTTCTTACCTTTAAGTAAAACCAAACCCTAGGCAGCCCCTTTCAGTCTCTCAACTCCCAGCCGTCTCCCATCTCTCCCTTTCAGCCTCTCCATCAGATCTCTCCATCGCCCATCACCCTCTCCATCTCCTGCTCCGTTTGCCTCCATCTCAATCTCCCCTCCTCCATCGCGCGACGCTCATCATCCTGCGCAACCCATCTCGCCTCTCCCTACAACCCATCTCACGCACCACCATCTTCATCTTTCTCCTCCAGACGGACCTCCATTTTCATCTTTCTACTAAACGCACGCATGCAGCAGCCCCCCCCGACACCCGCAGCGCCTTCACCTTCCTCCTTCGCCTCACTCGATGCCTCCCCTGTAGCAGATACACTCCCCTGTTTCCCTCTCTCGATTGTGTTTATCCTCTTTTCTTATGGATCAGATCTGCACAAACCGATGTGTGAGTCATGGGTTTTGTTTGTTACCTTTCTTTGATGCCTAGTGATATTTTAGTTTTGAGCCATGGATGAGATCTTCGACGCCTTGAGGATGAGGCTATCGAAGATAGAGACTGGAAAAACCGTTGGAAAATCCGCCAGTGGGAGATTTCTGGATGACCAGTCGAATGTGGATATCAAGTCCTTTATCCAATGGATGGTCAGATCCCCGCAGGATGGCCATGCTAGTGGGATTGGTGGTGGTGGTGGATTTGAAGAGGGTTTTGGATTTGGTGGATATTGAGAGGGAGAAAAAGAAGATTCTAATGATGATGCTGATGTTGTTAACATGGGCGAACAAAACAAAGAGAAACCTAGATCTTTCTTTCTATTGATTATTCCAGTGACTACTAACATGGATGAAGTATTACTTGTGGGGTTTTGGTGTCTCTATCAAGGGATTTTAGATTTTTCCCCTTTTCCTAAAATGCAAATGCAGCAACTTCCTTTGATCCTATTCCTGGGTCACTACTAACAATCCCAGTGATTTTTAGGCTTTATCCACTTTTTGATGCATTCGTTGTAGTGTTTTGACACCAAAAAAAAAAAAAAACCAAAGTGAATGCCTTTGGGATTTTTTTTTGAGTGTGTGGGGGTGTGTTTGCATAGTAGTGGGTTCAATTTCACTCTTTTATTACGTTTGGTAGTTCGATGTGACAATTTTGTTTAATTTTCTTGCCATGTTGGTTCTTTATCGTGTAAGATTTACATTCTCCATTGGGTTTGGGAGATGGGAAATGGAAACTCTGGGTTGGAAGGCCCTTTAATGGAGGATTTGAAAAAAGGCCTTTTTCATTATGTGCTGTAACTTTAGTTCCTAAAACCAAAGAAGCTAGGCTTCACTAGATTACCAGTGATTGCACTACCAACTTGTTGGTTCTAGAGCTTGTTTTATGTGCTTTGGCTGTTCATCTTGGTGTTTTTATTGCCAGTTTTTTTTTCCATGGTTATTAGTCGCAACCGAACCGTTTAATACGGTTAACCAAGGTTCGGTTTTCCACGGTTTTTGTGGTTACGGTTACGGTTTTGAAAGATAGAAAACCGCGGTTACGGTTTAGTTAATGGTTTTCCCAATATGATCGGTTAACCAAACCGCTACATCCCTAGGTTACACGTGTCAGCATGGGGGTTTGTTCTTGATTTTGAAAAATTCCAATTTTGGTTTATTTTGATAGGTCAACTTAGCCCCAGCAACTTTTGCATTCACATCGATCCCATTCGAAGCTCTAAAAAAACAGTTTTCCAGCCCTAGGGACAAAACAACCTTTTTCACATTTAAATCTGGACACAAATTTCGAAATCTCAAAACCATGTCAAAATTATACTTTTTGGAAATTAGATTTTTCGAAGATCATTTTATTATGCTTCATCGATTTCATCCAGGGCCCACAAGACCATGCTTTAGCCATCTCTAGTTCCAGACACATGGGGCCCACAATCCACTTACTTAAGTCTTTCTCCTTCCTTTTTCTCATTCACTTTCATTTTCCTGCAACTTCTCAAGAACTAGGGCTGAGAAACCTTTTTTTCTCTTCACGGTCTCCTCTTGAATGCACAAGTTAGAAGCCTCCAAGTGGATTTCTAAGACCACCCTCTTCTTCCTCTCCTTTCAAGCTTCACTTTGGACCCATTTATTTGGGGATTTCAGCTAGGCAAGCTCTCCGTTTTCTTCCTTGCTTCTTGTTTGGCAAGCTATAAGTAAGAGTTTCAACCCACCTTTTCAATCGAGTCCTTTTAACTCCTAAGGAACTTGTTTTTCATACATGCAACCCTTTTGTGGAAATGGGTTCTTTGTTTTCACTTTTGGTTGAGTTTTGAATGGGTTTCATGGGGTTTTTGTAGCTCTTAGGCTTATCTCTTGGATAGGTGTGCTTGAAGAAGAAAGATTCTTTTGGCATTTGGGCAAGGCAAGTAATCTTTATAGGTTAAAATGTTGCATGTGTGTTTATGGATTTCACGGTTTCCTTTAAATTGCATAAATCTAGTTACCAAGCTACATTATGTGTTTTCCCTTAGATTTTTTATGTGATTTTCATTTTCATTACATGTACCAAGTGCGTTCCCAACTCCCAGATTTCTATTTATAATTGGGAACCCATGCTTTGTTTAGAAATTATGGAATTTTGTTTTGAATGGATATGAATGGTTTTGGAAATGAGTAATGGACCCTTGGAGAGCATGTAGGCTTAGGGAAGTGCAGGTTTAAATAGAAATAAGAAGGGAAAAAGAAATGTGAAAATTTGACTTGAAATGCGCTGCCTGTGCAGTTTCGGTCAGCTGTCGGTCAGCTAGTGGCTAACCGAAATCCTCATTTCGGTTAACCGCTAGCCGACCGAGTTCGGCGGTTCCTTTTCTAGAAGCCTGCATTTCATCAGTGAATTTCGGTTAGCTGGCGGCTAGCCGAACTGCATCTCCTCGGCTAACCGCGAGCCAACCGAATTCAGTTCGGTTCCTTTTCCAGTATGCTGTGACTTCTGACTTGGATTCTAGCGGTCAGCATGTCGGTCAGCTGGCGGCTAGCCGACACAGCCTACTTTGGCTAGCCGACAGGTTACCGCGAGCTGACCGAAATTACAAAATGCCTGTTTTTGAAGGATTTCTCCAAGAGTGAAAAGCAAAACGTGTTAAGGGACCTTTAACCTGATATTGTGCACTTGAAAACCTGAAATGTCTTTTAACTTCGGGGGCACCGATTCTCTTTTTAATTCCAACATTTGGGTTTCAATTCCACAACGTGCAACCAAAGGTCCTTACATGTGCTTGATAGACCTTGTTTTCGTACTCTAGCTTTGATACAGTGAATGTCATCATGTATTCGTTTTGAATTTCAAGTACAAGCTTGTTTGAAAATCTATTTCCAGTATTAAAAATGGGATCACTTCTTAAGTTCGCTTGGATATAATTTATGCCATTGCTAGCCGTGTCTTGTCTTGTTTTGATAAATGATTTCCCCCTTAATGTTACTTTTTTCGAACGTGTATTTCGTGTTTTGTGCATTCATGAATCCAAGTTCACACCATTGAGCTTAGACTGCCCTTTTAGTCTGATCCACTGTCAGGGGGTCTTTAAACTTGTGGGCTATTTGCAGATTAGTGGTGTATTCTATTACACATCGTGCGTGTCCGGTCCCACGGCCGGAAACCCCCGTTTACCTCAGTGTGACGTGGGAATCGTGTTTTGTTTATCGTGTTTATTGTGCTTGTTGTGCATGCTTGCTCTTTCATTTTATATGACAGAGAAAGGATGGGCTCTTTGCGGTTTAACTATTCATGATGTTTTATAAGTATTCATGCCAGTTTTGTCTTGTATCTTAGAAATGCATATCACTCAGTTTTTGTTTTTAAACTCATCAAGATATTTTAGTATGGTTTCTTTAAACAATTATTGATCCATGCTCATTCCTAAATTAATTACCTGCCAGACCGTCGTTTCTGATATACTATACTTTGGTGCTCTAGGTAGCAGGTTCTCGTCTTGAGATAGTATGTGTGCAGGTGGCTGTAGAGCCACGAGTTTTGCAGGTTTGTTGTATCAGTGATGTCATATAGACGTCAGGCTCGACTCCGGAGTTATGTTACACACCTGGGTAGCATTTGTTTTTAACTTGTTATTTTGTAAGGCTTTTGTTAGCCCTTTTCCTTGGGATTGTAATTAATGCATTTGTTAATTTATAACTTGAACATGCTTGGGTAATGATTAAGCCTGTTACCGTCAGCTCTGTATATGTATTATCTTGGTTTGTTTCCAGTCTGAGTTTGAGTATTGCTATGAAAGTTTTACGTTGATAGGTTGAGTGCGACACGGAATCCGATGGCCACGGACTCCG
The DNA here is from genome assembly GCA_028538565.1 of Umbellularia californica. NCBI lineage: Eukaryota > Viridiplantae > Streptophyta > Magnoliopsida > Laurales > Lauraceae > Umbellularia > Umbellularia californica. The sequence continues at coordinate 30,534,909 of JAPQWN010000005.1, read as the reverse complement.
GGTTGCAGCGCCACGTAAGCTTCCTCGTAATGTTTTGATGTGTTGGAAATTATGTCTTCCTCACACACGCGGATCCTGGGGAGAAATATTATTTATCACTTACTTCCCCATTCGCGTCCCCAAGGTCGGACCACTGTAGGGATCTGGGTTCGGGGATGTGACAAGATTGGTATCTGCTTACCATGCCAACGACAAAATAAATATCAGGTCTAGTACATAGCATTTCATACACGAGGCTTCCCACCGCCGAAGCATATGGTACTTCCTTGATTTTTTCTATCTCATCAGGTGTCTTAGGACACTGATCCTTGGATAAAGTGATTCTATGCCTGAAAGGAAGAAATCCTTTCTTGGAATCTAGCATTATAAAACGGGTAAGAATCGCATCAATATAAACCACTTGAGATAAGCCCAACATTCTTTGTTTCCGATCTTGCAAGAGCTTGATTCCAGAATGTGACTAGCTTCTCCTAAGTCCTTCATATCGAACTAACTGCTCAACCATACTTTGACCAAAGACAACACTCCAACATCATTTCCAATGAGTAGTATGTCACTACATAAAGTATTAAGAAAATCACCACATTGCCGTTGCACCTCTTATACACACAGGGTTCATTAGGGTTTTGCTCGAAATCATAAGATTTAATGGCTTGATCAAAACGAATGTTCCAAGATCTAGATGCCTGCTTAAGTCCATAAATGGACTTCTTAAGCTTGAACAACATGTGCTCACGACCTTCAGCTACAAATCCCTTTGGTTATACCATATAGATACATTCATCAAGATTTTCATAAGGAAAGCTGTCTTGACATCTATTTGCCAAATTTCGTAATCGAAATAAGCCGCAATGGATAAAAGAATCCGGATGGATTTAAGCATGGCTACTAGTGAGAAAGTCTCCTCATCCCTTCTTTCTAAGTAAACCCTTTCATGACAAGCCTAGCTTTGAAGGTTTCAACCTTTCCATCCCCCCCTTTTTTCTTCTTGTAGACCCACTTACAACCGATAGGTTTTATCCCCTCTAGTGGTTCTATAAGATCCCAGACTTGATTATGGTACATCGACTCCATTTCTAATTTCATAGCTTGTTGCCATAGGTCTGCATATTTGTCTTGGAGTGCTTCATTATAGTTACAGGGTTCAGTATCTAGCTCATTAGGGACTCTGTCGTATGACTCTCCCAAGAACATATACCGATCAAGTTGACAAATAACCCTCCCACTAGATGAGGCACACCCTGTGTCTGTGTATTAGTAGTGTCAGGCTGTGCTAAAACCAATCTTGGTGTGCCACCATCAACATCCTAATCTGGCTTGTCACCCATCATGTTGGTGGTTTCACCTGGAGTGTTATCAGCTTGAGGTGTTTCCTCCTGTGCTATTGACGATGGAAAAGTTTGGGTAGGTCTTTCTTCCCTCAATTCCTCTAGAACAATTCTGCTTTTGGGTTTGTGGTTCATTACACAGTCATGTTCTAAGAATCGAGCATTGGTGCTAATAATGACCTTTCGATCTTTAGGATTATAGAACAAACCACCTTTTGTTCATTTGGGATATCCAACGAAAATGCAAACTTCCGTTCTTGGTTCCAACTTATCTGCGTTTGCTTTCAGCACATGTGCTGGAGTACCCCAAATCCGAACATGCTTTAAACTGGGTTTGCGCCCAGTCCATAGTTCTGTGAGTATAGTAGGGACAGACTTAGATGGAACTAAGTTTAGAATATATGTAGTCGTGGATATATGTAGTCGTTTCTAGAGCATGCCCCCAGAACGAATTAGGTAAATAAGAATAACTCATCATTGACCTTATCATATCCATAAGAGTCCTATTCTTTCTTTCTGCTACACCATTTTGTTGAGGTGTGTGTTGACACTAAAAAAGTCACTTTGCCTCCTCAATATCAAGAACCCACATGAAGCTGCATTCTGCTACAAACAGGCAAAGCTACTTCAAGCATCAGATCTTGTCAGAATTAGACAAAAACTGCAAGATCCTTCAAGACAACCAAAAGAGGGGTACACATGAAGTTTCGGGCCATTCCCACATCGTTTGGCCTAACTTTGCTCCTCCAAAAGCTAAACAGGCGCTCCCGGCGGCGACAGTGTCGAAGACATTAAAACTTTGATCAAAGCCTAAGGATGGTTCCAAAATACCTCCAAAGGGCTCCTTGTCAAATCTCAAGTCAAACCGACAACATTTGACCCTCCATCAACGCTCGAGCAGTAAAATCAAGTCTCTCGGCGGCTAGAACCACCGAGGCCATCACTCATCAAACAAAGCATATGAGTGGCTTCAACATGCTTCCAAAGGGCTGCACGTCGGATTTCAAGTCATTCCGACAACGTTTGACCAGACTTCGACGCTCCGAAAGAAAATCAAGCCTACCGGTGGCAGATCACCCCGGGACCATGACATCCAAATCGGAGCTAATAGATCACCTCTAGGTCAATCGGACATCGGTTGACCGTATATCAAAGCTCGACATCTTCCTCACAACAAAATTAAGTCAAGCATCGACGGGACCCCAAACGGCTTCAAAACTAAATAAAAGCCCATGGTTGGTCCTATCCATAGCTCAAGAAGCTTCACCTCAATTTTCAGGTCATTCCGACATCGTTTGACCTAGTTTCGACTCTTGATGGAAAATTGGCTACAAAGTCTTCGGCTTTCCCGAAAAATGGGAAACTTTGTGCTCCGGTTTTATGTGACTTCTCGTCAAGTTTTCTCTAAGAAAATCAAGTCAATATTTGAGGAAAAATGTCAAGAAAAATACAGAAGAAAAAAGGAGTGAAAAAGAAGAAGAAACGACCGAAAAAAAACACTCAGCGACCAAAGGGGACAAAGCCCCCATGGTCGCCGGCAACCCTGGAAATCCGGGTCGCCGGAATCTCCGCCGGATGGCCCATTTTCCTATCTTTTCTGCGTTTCGAGAGTTCCTACCTCTGTGATTTTTCGAAAATCCAATTTTTGATGCTTGAAAACGACCGATCTTCGCCAACATCTCGGATCCGCCGTCAAGAGCATGAAATCATCACTGATCACTCCAAGATCGCCAACCGGCTGACCAAGAAAGTACACTTTCTGTCCGATCGATCGAAAAATCGACAAGACAGATGTCATCGGCCCACCAACATCAATCAATGTCTGAAATTGCATCGCAATCCAACATCGAATAGCATGTGGATCCATTGGCGATCATCACAAGAAGAATCCCAAAGGACGCAGCGCGGCCCACGACTCTTCAAATGCCCAGGCGACCACTTAATGTCGCTAATTGACCCATTTTATGACAACTTAATGTGGTCATTAACCCATTATTTTGGACGGCCCAATCAGATTCAAGCAAATGAGAGTTACAAGTCCAAGCAATCATGGCATTAAAACCATGAAACTCCCCTCATCATGGAGATTAAAGGCGATTAAATGCCCATCATTCTCCATCGGCTAATTATAAGCCAAGAAAAAGGAGTTACAAAATCAAGAAATAAAAACTTGTAACTCCTCCCATCATGGGGCATCAATGCCATCAATTCTCTCATCATGGCCATCAAAGTCCATAAACCACCTCATGGCTACCAAAAGCCTATAAAAAGAGGTCCATTCCAAAGAAACCAAGGACAATCGATGCCTACCATCTAAAGTCTGGAAAATCCCAGAGAAATTCCGACGAAGTCCTGCTGCTCTGCTGCAAAAGACACCACAAGGTGATCATCCCTAGGTCCCCTTCTTCTACAACATGGCCTAAACGCGGCTTTTCAGCACGTTTACTTGGTTTTTCATTGGATATAGGACCTCCCATTGGTCTTTATCCTCTAAAAAACTGAGGTTGGAGCCAAGCCTAAGAATCGAAGCATCAAGGGTTCTCATTTGAAGGATGACGGCGAAGTCCATACATGACTTGCGATCGTCGATCTGAACGTGTCCCCACAATCTCTTGAGAAGTTAGATTCATTTTCTTTATTTTCTATTGTACTTTTTATTTTTTAAAGAGACAAAAAAAGTCACAATTCTTGTCTTTCATTTTGATGAGATTTGTAAATCACCTTTCACGGCAAAATCGCCTTTCACAGCACCAAATCGCCTTTCATGGCAAACAAATAAAAAATTGCCTCTTACGGCATTTAAAACAAAAATTGTCTCTTTTCTTAAATATTTATGCAATTTAAAAAGTTATAAAGAAGAATCAATTTCCTTTCTACTTGTGAAGGTGAATCTCTAGATCATCACCATTCCAAATTCTAAGTACAATAGAAAATCTGGCATACCCATACAAAAATGTTGATACCCGTTTTTCCTCCTCCGCCGAAACCCGGCAGCCCTCGGGGCGGAAGGAGAGGACAGAAATCGATGGTCCATCAAGTTGGCATACCCGGTGGGACCACGTTCACTTGAGAACATGATGCTTTGATCCCTGGCTCCTTTCTAATTGGTGGCCTATGTTGTATCTTGCATCTAAAAAAACATGAGATGGGATTTCATTAATTCTTTCTCATTTAAAAAAAATCTCATTTCAAACTTTTTCAAAAAAAAAAAAAAGAAAAAAAATCTGATTTCTCCTTCTCGGATTCAATTTTAAGAAATTTTGATCCTTTCCTCTTCGAATTTGATAGCTCACAGAAATGTTTGCAGCTATTGTTCGTATCGGGGATTGGGCCATCTTTTCTCTTCGATGAGTCCGATAGAGGTTTTGAAAAAAAAAAAAAACTTATTTCAAAAAAAAAAAAAAAATTAGCTTTCTCTCTTTTGGACTCAAATTTGAGAAACTTTGGTTTTTCCCTTTCGGATTTAGCGCTCGTAGAAATGTTGAGCCTTTGTTTGGATTGGAACACCATTCGCTCTCTTTGATGAGTTCATTAGAAATCTTTCAAAAAGAGTTAAAAAAGAAAACACTAAGGTTGCACCAATTGCGTTCTTTGACCAAAGTGGATCTAAGAAAAGCCTTGTCCAGAGTGTGGGGCAGCTAGACTGTTTGAGGCAAGGGTCCTCCAAACAGGTTCATTAAGTAATCCTACCCTTACTTGGGGGCTGATCTTCTACTAAGGTTTCATAAGATCGAATTGGAAATCTATGTGCACCTTTCAAAAAAAACCTTTTCAAAAAAGAAAAAGAGAAATCTTCAAAAAAAAAAAAAAACTTTAAAAAAAAACTTCAGAAAAAAAACTTCTGTCACTTTTGAGTTCAAAATTGAGAAATCTTGGTTCTTTCCCTTTCGGATTCAGCGCTCGTAGAAATGTTGAGCCTTTGTTCGGATTGGAACACCATTTGCTCTCTTTGATGAATTCAATCTTGACCTTTTTTTTAAAAAAAAAAAACTTCCGTCACTTTTGAGTTCAAAATTGAGAAATCTTGGTTCTTTCCCTTTCGCGGTGTCGCGCCCCCAAAACCGGGATCCGATCTCGGGGACGCGAGCATGGGGAGAATTTGTAGTATTTCCCCTCCCAGGATCCGCGTGTGTGAGGATAACAAATTCACAACACATCAAAATATTTCGCGGAAGCTATACAAGACGTTACGACCCGGAATCCGTATCCATCGGGTTCCGTGTCGTACTCAATCTGTCAGCACAAAATTGTCATAGACATATTTAAATTCAGACTGGAACAATTCATAATATCAAGATATACAAAGCTGACAGTAACAGGCTTATCATTACCCAACATATTCAAGTTTCAAATTAACAAGTGCATTGATTACAATTCCCAAGAAACAGGCTAACAAAAGCCGTACACAAAAACAAGCCAGAACAAATACTACCCAATGGTGTAACGTAACTCCGGAGTCAAGCATGACGTCAACATGACATCGCTGACACTACAAGACTGCAAACTCGTGGCTCAACAGCCCTCCGCACGCGAACTAGCTCAAAACAAGGACCTGCTATCTAGAGCACCAAAGCAGAAGTATATCAGACACGACGGTCTGGCAGGTAATCAATATAGGCAAGAGCATAAACAAAACCGAAGTTTAAAGGAAACAAGAACTAAAAACACTTCATTGAACTTGAAACAAGTTTACAAGATTTAAAAACAATGCATGTACAAGATACTTATCGAGAAATCACTAGTGCATGCACGATATACGAAACAAGGTATGAATACATATAATATCATGAAAAGATAAATCCACATGAGCTCATCCTTTCTCCGTCATACATGATGACAAGAGCAAGCACGCAAGACAAGCACGACAAGAAACACGATCCCACGCCACACAAGGTAGACGGGGTATCCGGCCGCGGAACCGGACCACGAACACGCACGATGTGCCATTCAAGACACGACTAGTCTGCAGACAGTCCACGAGTTTAAGGACCCCCAGGTAGTGGATCAAGCTAAAAGGGCGGTCCAAGCTCAGTGAGATTCACTTATATCATGAATGCACAAAACACGGCAATACGCGATCGAAAACACGACAAAACAAGAGGGAAATCATTTGTTAAACACGTCACGACAAGGCTAGCACGATAGCATAATATAAATGCTTAACAACTGAAGAAATGATCCCCTTTTTCTTTCTTGAAACACGATTCTTGAAACACGTCTTAAAACAAGCTTATACTTGAAATTCAAACGAATGCACGATGATGCACAAAGCATCAAAACAATGGTCTTGGTTCTTGAAACAAATCTTCAAACAAACTTATACTTAGAAATCAAACGAGGACACGATGATGCATGAAGCATCAAAACAAGAATTCAAACACGAAATCTATCAAGTTTAGGCTAAGACCAATCATTGACCCTTGTGGAGTTGAAACCCAAATGTCGGAGTTTTTAACAAGATTTGGTGCCCCAGAAGTTATAGTACATTTTGGAATTTCAAGTGCACAAAGTCAATAAAAAGGTCTAAAACCTAGTCTAGTTTTCATTCCCGCAAAATCTTCAAAAACAGTACTTCTGGTTGTGGTTCACGCCTCTCTACCGGTAGAAATACCGGTTGAAGCGTCTCTACCGGTAGTACTACCGGTAGAACCACCTCTACCGGTAGAACTTCCGGTTGGAGCACTTCTACCGGTAGAACTTCCGGTAGAACTCATGCTCCTCAACTTTTCTCACTCTCTGCCGAAATCTGGGCTATTTCTACCGGTAGAACTTCCGGTAGAACTTGAGGTTTTTCAATTTCCTCACTCTCTGTCAGATTTTGGGCCCTTTCTACCGGTAGAACTTCCGGTTGAAATACCTCTACCGGTAGAAATTCCGGTAGAACTCAGGGTTCACGGTTTTCTCAACTCTTTGTCAAATTTTGAACCATTTCTACCGGTAGAACTTCCGGTAGGGTTCTGAAGCTCATTTCTTTCACACTTCTCTCCCTTCTTCACTTCCACATTTGAACCACATGCACTCCCCAAGCCTTCATGCTTTCCAAGGGATACATTTACAACATTTGGCATCATTCCATCCACAATTAAACCCATTCATTCTATAACAAAGACATCAAAGCATTTTCATGTACAAAATCATAAAACTTACAAGACTAAACATGATTCAAGAGCTTGAAAAATCAATGCTAACAAGACAAATGAAGAAGCCCAAAACTCATGACTTGAAAGAGCATGAACATGACTTGCATTAATTAAACATGGAAAACATGTCTTAATGAAATGTTAAAACCAAAATGAAAGCATAAGACAATAAACATAAGAAGTCCTATAAAGATCACTTGCCTTTGTCCAAATGCCAAGCAAATCTTTCACAAATCCAAATCAAAGAGTTGATCCACGAAATCTACACAAAAGCCCCAAAATAGAACACACAAAAATCACATTTTGGCCACTACAAACCCCCATTTCGAAAATGGGTTTGAAAACATAGAAAACAAGTTCTAAATGAACTAAAAGAACATCAAATGAAAAGAGGAACAAGAGTCCTAACCTTTAGCTAGCTGAACAAGAAGAAAGGAGGTTGAAGATGATGAATAGTGTCGGGGATTTGGCTCAAAAACGGATCCAATCGAAGCTTGAGAAGAGAGGAAGAAAATGGCGGAGTCGGATTTGAGATTGGAGCTCTCTTGATGGAAGATCCAAGGGAAAAGACCAAGAGGAAAAGGCTTTCTCTCCTCTCCACTCTAGGGCAAACCGGTTGCAGGAAAATGGGAAGAAGAAGAATGGAGGAGAGAGAGAAGAAGGGTATTTATAGTGTCTGGAGGGTGGGTCCCAATGCAGTAGAACTTGAAACGCTTAAAACTTGGTCTTGTGGACCCCGGGTGAAATCGACGAAGAAGAACAAAATGATCGTCGAAAAATCTAGTTTCCAAAAAGTATATTTTCCCCAATTTCTGAAATTTTCGAAATTCATGGACAGATTTAGTGAAAATTGTCATTTTTGCCCTTTTTCTCGAAAAACGCGATTTCTGAGTATTAAATCAAGATGGTCAAAACATGAAAGTTGTTTATAACAATAAAATGAGTCAAAAGGAATAAAATTTGGGATTTTTAGAAACCAATAATAAATTCTCACAAAATACAATTTACAAGGGTCGGGTCAAAACAAAGTCAATGGTCTTCTAAACTCTCCAAAGTTATGAAAAATCTATTCAAACTCAAAAACAAAGTCAAATCATCTCTAATCTTGTTTAAAAAGCTAAATCATGGTTAAAACAATGCTAAACCCAAAAATTGAGGGTCGGGGTCTTACATCCTCCCCCCCTTAGAATCCATTTGGTCCTCCAAATGGTCTAAACCAAATCAAAAATCAAAAACTCGAAAGATCAAAGAAAACACTGAGGACCCAAAGACTAAAGAAAACACTGACACCCTGAGTTGAACCTCGGCAACTGAGCTATCCTTGACCAGTCCTGACGATGAGATGCGCCGGCAACAACACGTCTGATTCGATTGAAAACTTCACACTATCACACATATCTGTCCAACAACCTGCTCTTCTAACAAATCCAATGTTCAATAACTTCTCTAGTCATCCTTCGGCGGTCATTTGACGTCCTTACACTGGATCATCTCTTACTAACTTCGTTAATCACCGTCTGTCCGAGGAACAACGAGTTCTGTCTCATTCTATCACCCTGAAATTTATGCCAAATGCTATACCGAGATGTACACGATGATCCTGACATTTCCATGTAGATGTGATCGTAGACATGCTTTCTCTGAAATAATCTTCATCCCGGAGAAATTTTGGAATCCCATATATCTGCTCTCACTGTACTACTCAGATTCTGGTTCCTGGTCTTCGAAGAATTGGCGAAGCTGAACTGCTACCACATACCAGTCTCTTCCATCCTCTATCTATGTTATTCAAATTCTTAGAACTATGCTGCCACATCTTACAAAATTCTATAAGTGTCCTGTTTCTGACTCGGTCGGTTACAACTCAGATACTTCACTACTACAAACCAGATGCTAAACTGCCATAACCTGCTGAGCTGTTCTGAGTTTCCACACTTCATATGGTTTGCCTCTTTCAAATCTTATTTCCAAATCTCTTACCATTGACATGCATAACTGGTCTTAGAATTCAAATCTGTGCTTAAAGTCTTGGAGTCCAACCTTCCTGTGCTATACTCAGAGTTCCTGTTCACATCTGATTATATCTGCCTATTGTTCTAGATCTCTTATCTGAAGATGCGTTATCAACAAAACATCTGTCAACTTGGTATCCTTCCATGGAAAGCCGAAATCTTCAACCCAAGCCTTGAAACAATTCTACCACATGCTCTTACTAATTCTCCTCTCTACCCTTGGTTTCGGAAAATTGGTGACGCTGAGTACTACCAGATGTGTCTTACTTCAGGCAATGTCGTCCAGTCCTCGGTACACTTCTGCCATCTCTGTTTGCTTGTTCAAACCAAGAGGTTCACAACTCTGTAGGTTTCCAGCTCTGACCAAACCTGCTAACATTCTAACAGTTACGCTACTCCACATTTCCAAACTTCGTAAGGTGTGCTTCTATCAAACTCTGTCTCTGTCTTCCGGTCTTTTACCCAGGCATGCATAGCTGACCTTGCGAGCTCGATTCGTGTCCACAATCCTAGAATAAAGTCTTTCTTCAAAATAACCAAAAGTTCTTGTTACTCTGACTCTTTCTGTCCAGTTGCCATTGGTCCTCTGCATAGTAATCGATTCCTAACCAAACGTGTTTGTTCACTTCGCGTCACCTCAACGGTTACAACTCCGCATTTAAATCTCGAAACTGCTCAAATCAAACCTTGGTTGCTCAATCTTCTGCCTCTGTTTCAGGTTCACCATCCTCAAGCCTCGCACATGTTTCATCCTTTCTATATCTTTCAACTGACCTTGTCCATAGGTTATGATTCTTCAGCTTGCATCTGTACTCTGCCCAAACTAATGTTCCAAGAGTCGGTAAAGTCTGCAAAATTTGCTCTATCATGTAACCAGGTAACAATCAATTCTGCATACTGCTATCTACACTTTGCCAAAAACTGAATTCTCATGCTTCTAACCACTCACGGATACACCTCGCTAAGTCAACTTCACCACTATAGCTACAATTGTTGAACTTCCTCGAACAATTCTCCGTCACAAATTCATCAATACTCGAGAAGTTTCTAACTTTCTCACATCTTCTTGGAGCCGTACCACTGAAAATCACCTCAAACCTCATAAAGTCCACCACTTGTCCGACTTTTGGAGTCTTCTAACTTAGGAAGATAATCCAAGTTTATCCAAAAATCTGCACTTACTTGTCTAACACACCATCTGACGATACACGATCAACTGTAATTGGATCTTTACATACCATTCACATAACTTGCTGACTAACAATTGCCCACAAATTCCCTCGCTCACTCCATCTGTGACATCGAAAAGCTGAAAATTCTGCCAAAGTCCTTCGAGAATCACGTGCTAAGTCCACAAAACGCCACAAAACATCGACTCTTTGCCACAAAAACAAGCAAAAGATACTAAATGTGGGTACGGATACATTAAATCCTCCCCCACTAGAAAAGAATTTGGTCCTCCAAATTCCCTAACAACAAGGACAAGAACACGAGACAAAGAGGGTCTCCCCCCACTAGAAGAAAACAAACCGAGCTGATAAAACAATGGCTAGCCAAAACAAAATCCACACGACCTATGGAGTCCTCACCACACGTCTTAAGGTTACTAGAGTGTTTTATTTCCTAGAAACCTGCCCGCTCTGATGCCAGTCTGTCGCGCCCCCAAAACCGGGATCCGATCTCGGGGACGCGAGCATGGGGAGAATTTGTAGTATTTCCCCTCCCAGGATCCGCGTGTGTGAGGATAACAAATTCACAACACATCAAAATATTTCGCGGAAGCTATACAAGACGTTACGACCCGGAATCCGTATCCATCGGGTTCCGTGTCGTACTCAATCTGTCAGCACAAAATTGTCATAGACATATTTAAATTCAGACTGGAACAATTCATAATATCAAGATATACAAAGCTGACAGTAACAGGCTTATCATTACCCAACATATTCAAGTTTCAAATTAACAAGTGCATTGATTACAATTCCCAAGAAACAGGCTAACAAAAGCCGTACACAAAAACAAGCCAGAACAAATACTACCCAATGGTGTAACGTAACTCCGGAGTCAAGCATGACGTCAACATGACATCGCTGACACTACAAGACTGCAAACTCGTGGCTCAACAGCCCTCCGCACGCGAACTAGCTCAAAACAAGGACCTGCTATCTAGAGCACCAAAGCAGAAGTATATCAGACACGACGGTCTGGCAGGTAATCAATATAGGCAAGAGCATAAACAAAACCGAAGTTTAAAGGAAACAAGAACTAAAAACACTTCATTGAACTTGAAACAAGTTTACAAGATTTAAAAACAATGCATGTACAAGATACTTATCGAGAAATCACTAGTGCATGCACGATATACGAAACAAGGTATGAATACATATAATATCATGAAAAGATAAATCCACATGAGCTCATCCTTTCTCCGTCATACATGATGACAAGAGCAAGCACGCAAGACAAGCACGACAAGAAACACGATCCCACGCCACACAAGGTAGACGGGGTATCCGGCCGCGGAACCGGACCACGAACACGCACGATGTGCCATTCAAGACACGACTAGTCTGCAGACAGTCCACGAGTTTAAGGACCCCCAGGTAGTGGATCAAGCTAAAAGGGCGGTCCAAGCTCAGTGAGATTCACTTATATCATGAATGCACAAAACACGGCAATACGCGATCGAAAACACGACAAAACAAGAGGGAAATCATTTGTCAAACACGTCACGACAAGGCTAGCACGATAGCATAATATAAATGCTTAACAACTGAAGAAATGATCCCCTTTTTCTTTCTTGAAACACGATTCTTGAAACACGTCTTAAAACAAGCTTATACTTGAAATTCAAACGAATGCACGATGATGCACAAAGCATCAAAACAATGGTCTTGGTTCTTGAAACAAATCTTCAAACAAACTTATACTTAGAAATCAAACGAGGACACGATGATGCATGAAGCATCAAAACAAGAATTCAAACACGAAATCTATCAAGTTTAGGCTAAGACCAATCATTGACCCTTGTGGAGTTGAAACCCAAATGTCGGAGTTTTTAACAAGATTTGGTGCCCCAGAAGTTATAGTACATTTTGGAATTTCAAGTGCACAAAGTCAATAAAAAGGTCTAAAACCTAGTCTAGTTTTCATTCCCGCAAAATCTTCAAAAACAGTACTTCTGGTTGTGGTTCACGCCTCTCTACCGGTAGAAATACCGGTTGAAGCGTCTCTACCGGTAGTACTACCGGTAGAACCACCTCTACCGGTAGAACTTCCGGTTGGAGCACTTCTACCGGTAGAACTTCCGGTAGAACTCATGCTCCTCAACTTTTCTCACTCTCTGCCGAAATCTGGGCTATTTCTACCGGTAGAACTTCCGGTAGAACTTGAGGTTTTTCAATTTCCTCACTCTCTGTCAGATTTTGGGCCCTTTCTACCGGTAGAACTTCCGGTTGAAATACCTCTACCGGTAGAAATTCCGGTAGAACTCAGGGTTCACGGTTTTCTCAACTCTTTGTCAAATTTTGAACCATTTCTACCGGTAGAACTTCCGGTAGGGTTCTGAAGCTCATTTCTTTCACACTTCTCTCCCTTCTTCACTTCCACATTTGAACCACATGCACTCCCCAAGCCTTCATGCTTTCCAAGGGATACATTTACAACATTTGGCATCATTCCATCCACAATTAAACCCATTCATTCTATAACAAAGACATCAAAGCATTTTCATGTACAAAATCATAAAACTTACAAGACTAAACATGATTCAAGAGCTTGAAAAATCAATGCTAACAAGACAAATGAAGAAGCCCAAAACTCATGACTTGAAAGAGCATGAACATGACTTGCATTAATTAAACATGGAAAACATGTCTTAATGAAATGTTAAAACCAAAATGAAAGCATAAGACAATAAACATAAGAAGTCCTATAAAGATCACTTGCCTTTGTCCAAATGCCAAGCAAATCTTTCACAAATCCAAATCAAAGAGTTGATCCACGAAATCTACACAAAAGCCCCAAAATAGAACACACAAAAATCACATTTTGGCCACTACAAACCCCCATTTCGAAAATGGGTTTGAAAACATAGAAAACAAGTTCTAAATGAACTAAAAGAACATCAAATGAAAAGAGGAACAAGAGTCCTAACCTTTAGCTAGCTGAACAAGAAGAAAGGAGGTTGAAGATGATGAATAGTGTCGGGGATTTGGCTCAAAAACGGATCCAATCGAAGCTTGAGAAGAGAGGAAGAAAATGGCGGAGTCGGATTTGAGATTGGAGCTCTCTTGATGGAAGATCCAAGGGAAAAGACCAAGAGGAAAAGGCTTTCTCTCCTCTCCACTCTAGGGCAAACCGGTTGCAGGAAAATGGGAAGAAGAAGAATGGAGGAGAGAGAGAAGAAGGGTATTTATAGTGTCTGGAGGGTGGGTCCCAATGCAGTAGAACTTGAAACGCTTAAAACTTGGTCTTGTGGACCCCGGGTGAAATCGACGAAGAAGAACAAAATGATCGTCGAAAAATCTAGTTTCCAAAAAGTATATTTTCCCCAATTTCTGAAATTTTCGAAATTCATGGACAGATTTAGTGAAAATTGTCATTTTTGCCCTTTTTCTCGAAAAACGCGATTTCTGAGTATTAAATCAAGATGGTCAAAACATGAAAGTTGTTTATAACAATAAAATGAGTCAAAAGGAATAAAATTTGGGATTTTTAGAAACCAATAATAAATTCTCACAAAATACAATTTACAAGGGTCGGGTCAAAACAAAGTCAATGGTCTTCTAAACTCTCCAAAGTTATGAAAAATCTATTCAAACTCAAAAACAAAGTCAAATCATCTCTAATCTTGTTTAAAAAGCTAAATCATGGTTAAAACAATGCTAAACCCAAAAATTGAGGGTCGGGGTCTTACACGCGGATTCAGCGCTCGCAGAAATGTTGAGCCTTTGTTCGGATTGGAACACCATTTGCTCTCTTTGATGAATTCAATCTTGACCTTTCAAAAAAAAAAAAACTTCCGTCATTATTGGATTCACATCCGAGAAATTCTGGTTCCTTCCCTTTTGGATTTAGCGCTCGCAGAAATGTTGAGCCTTTGTTCGGATCGGAATTCCATTTGCTCTTTTTTGTGAACCCAATTTTGACCTTTAAAAAAAAAGAAATCCCATGTCGTGTCCTTTCCAAGGATGCGATTTACAACATTTGTGCCTAGCGGTGCTAGTACGCCCTTTCGGGTCTACTGTATTCGCGACCGACACATTTGTATCTCCAACCTTATATCATTTTACCTCGAGTGAGCCTTGCTTCTCGGTAATTTGAATTAAGGTCTACAATTGCTTCTAGCAGTCACTGGAACGCTCACCCTGAGCCTACCATACTTGCATTTTAGAACAATTGTATCCTCTATGGCTTTTTGCATTCTTCATCTTGCTTGGGCTAGGCCATGTCCCCATGAGCGATTTGAAAAGACAAAACCATAGTTGTTCTCCATTTATGATCACGATATTCTTGTGATTACTAATGGATGTGGTCTTGTTTCAAAAGTTTTCCAAAACTAACAATGGCAGCTTTATTGACCATCACTTTTGATGAGAACAAATACCAGCTTATGCTTTAAGACAAGCAAAATAAGCGCCCTGCCAGTTGCCCAAGCGCCATCTCTATCGACAACTCTCAAAACACCGGGTCAACCTCAACTCCCCGGACCATCGTCTTCGGGTTGCTGGGACCATTCCCACTCCCCGCAGAAGAAACTATACCTGCCAAGAAGCAGAAAATCGCCCCGCAATGTGTCACTAACATGGTACCAAGGGCGAACACAAAGAAGCCTGAAGCCCGTGGCGCTCCCACGAAGCCTCAACCCATAAGAAACCAGGTTTTCCCCAAAACCTGGTCCCCGAGATCTTCACCGAAGCAATGGAGATCCCAAAAATCTACAAAGCCCGCATACTTGGCCCCTCTCAAGGAGAACCGGTTCTACCCTCTCTCTTACATGAAAGAGGAGAAACCTACCCTCCGCCCAAAGAACAAACAAATCCAGCATGAGCCGGCTTGCTCCTACAAGCCCAAAATCAAATCTTGCATCGTTAGGCCTTCGCAAAAACCCGCCGAAGCCTGCACTACTGTAAATCGACCCTTCATCTTAACAGGGGCCAAACTTGCAAAATTCAAAGCCTCACTGTGACAGGCGAAGGACCGCATCCGGATCCTGTCCATGCCCAGCTTCAAAGAAGATAAGCTCGGTTGCTACGCACGGGGGACTACATCCTTCATTGCCAAAGCCCAGTCAGAGTTGATTGAAGCTCAAATTGCTCGTCGTATGCGTCGCCGCGAGGCATATCGACAAAAAAGACTTGAGAAGCAAAGAACCCAGCATTCTACACTTCATGTCTCTAACAAATGGGTCGAAAAAAAAAGACCCGACCAAGTTGTTGCTGTCCATATGGTTGGCAAAACTAGAAGTCAGCAACCAAAATTCATGTCAGACGTCCGGTGACTCGCAGCGTCTCCCGGACAGGAACACATCTGGATGAATCCTCCACTCCTTTAAGCCAAGGACACCGGAGTAACCACTCCTCGGACTCTTCATCCAAAAGATTCGGCCCCAGCTCAGTCACCAGGACGATTTCTTCGTTCGAATCCCGAGGGATGAACGTCTTGGCTACAAGTTCTGAGCAGCCTCCATCGCAGGATGACGTAACTGAACGCATCCAACAATTGGACCAAGGTCAGCAGAAGATCGAAACTCTCATGGAAAATCTTCTTCTCGCTTTTCAATGTCAAGAAAATAATCAAGCCCCTCCAAATCCTCAAGATGACGAGGCCAATGCAGAAAACAATGAGTCACACGCCCTTACCAAAAATAACGTTGACGATATCCTCGCAAAAGCAAAAGAAGAGGATACACTAAAGGAACATAGAATCAAGCCACCCTATCCCCTATGGATGGACTCGGTTTCGTTCCCTGCAAAATTCAAACAACCTACTCTCCAGACATATACGGGGAAAGGTTCAGCCAGACAGCATGTCATCCACTTCAAGATCCTGACGAGAGCTATCACGGATCAAGATGCCCTCAAGATTGGCCTCTTTGCAAGTACCCTAAAAGGTACCGCCTTTGATTGGTACTCCACTCTTCCGGAGAACTCCATCCAAAACTGGGCCATGCTGGAGACACGCTTCCTGACCCACTTCCAAGGTGAGGACCATCCTGTGACTATGGCTCAGCTCTGCAGCCTAAAACAGGAAAAGAATGAGTCAACATTTGACTTCATTCATAAGTGAAAGGCAATGGCGTACAAATGCTCAGATGTACTGCCACAAGCGTCGCTAGTCGACATCTGCTGTAACAACATGAGAGCAAGAGTCCGCTCCATGATCATCGACAACAAATCAAAGAACCTGGGAGAACTCCTAGAAGCTTCCATGGAGGCCGAAATGGTGATAAAAAACCTCAACAGTCAAAAATCATCAAAGAAAGAGCCAACCACCATTACAACCTGAAAACCAAAGAAAAAGGAGGTTCTTAATGTGCAGACAAAGTCAGCTCCTCAGCAGTCGAAGAAAGCTGAAAAGAAAACTATAGGTAAAAGTCCTAAACTCTCAGATGCCTTCAAAGTGCGTTTAGAAAAGAAATACCCGTTCGATGAAGATGTCGAAGAAATCTTTGAGGCTCTCCTAGCAAACGGCAAACTCACATTGCCCGAGACCAAAAGAACAGGAGATGTTGGCAAAACCAGCGATCCCCGATATTGTCCATACCACCAGATGATCTCGCATCCTCTCAATCAATGCTTCGTTGTGAGAGAGAAGATCAATGAGATATGGAAAAACGGAGTCATTACATTTGACAAAAACTACGGCTCCGCCTCTGTCAACATGGTGTTGTGTGGACAAACTTCAAATTCACCAAAGGAGAAGATCACTACATCATTCAAGGTGATAAAAATGGCTCAAACGTCCCAAGAGTTGGTTCCCTATCCAACACCAGATGGACAACCCATATGGGTGCATCCCGATCTCCTAGAAGATGAAAATTGGGAGATCGTAAAAACAAAACCAACCGCTCAGCAGCGAAGGCAAGCCAAGAGACAACTCCGCAAGCTCAAACAGCAGCAGAAGTCTCAACCAAAACAAGAAGTCCTTAAAAAGGCGGAAACCTCTTCCACTGCTTCACTAGGCGTAACGGAAGAATCCCTTCCCAAAGCTTCAAAGGTGGTAAGAAAATTCACCCTTGATGATTTCATGCCACCTCAATACAAAAATGAAACTGCGCAGGGGGCATCATACTCCTGCAGCTCGGTAGTTGGATTCTCCATGGATGGATACGAGTCCAGTGACACTGCCAGTGATATCGATGAGTGGGAAGAATCCCTTGAAACAGGAGAATACCTCTCCGATGAGGAATGGATTCCCGAATCTCATCTTATGCCAGTAATCTGGTATAATCCATTACAACCATAAGGATCCTGGTCCGATGATGATGAAGGTCAAGAGGTTGTTCAATAAAATGCTGTTGATCCAGCACCGGTCAATCCTCTAGTCGAACCCAACATTGGTGAACCACAAGGAGCAAATGACGAAGAAGATTTGGCTCCTATGCCCGATCTTGAAGAATATGCAAGAATCCTGCAATATCTTGCCATAGAGCAGGAGCAGGATCGCGTTAACAATCTTCGTCATGATCCAGAACCAGAAATCCCTGAAAATCAACGGGAACTTTCTCCCTCAACTCCTAAAAATGGGGAAAACTACACTAGGGGCATCCTACAATGTGATAGAGGATGAGTCTGATCCCCAATAGTCTACACTAGGGGCATCCTGCAATGCGATAGCTCAGGATGATGGTGCCTCTGAAGCTTCCGAAGACACGTACTCCCCAATTGGTAGTATATCTTCCAGAGCTACATCTTCTCAGGTGACTTCCACTGAGATAACATCTTCTCAGCCTTCGTCTCCTGAACCTGTGACATCGGAACTCAAGCCTCTTCCGATTGATCATCCTGGAGAAGCTCCTGCCAATGAAGTCTTCTTCAATGAAAATCCAATCGATTGGTCCTAGATACCCGATCTCATAGACGATGTCTGAACCGATAAATTGCTGGACGTTGTTTAGAACTTGTTCCCGGAAAATGCTCTATGCAACGCGATCACTGAAGATGGCAATGTTGCTACAAAGACGTCTTCAGCAAATGACAAGGATCAACCCTTCGATCCCAAGGGTGATCTTCCAAAAGAGGACCCTTCTCTAGAAGCTCTTGAAGTTGGTAGAGGTACCCGCTCTGGCCGGGATTACCACAAAAATTACAACCAACCTTCTTCTTCTTATGTAAACTCTTCGGGAAAGCAAGTTGTAAATGCCCCAAGTGGCAACAATAATGAAAATACAGGCCCGAGGGAGGCTTTCAAGTACGACTTGATTGAGCACCTCAAACACATACCTGCACGATTGTACATCCTTGACTTATTACGAATGTCTCCACAAACTTGTGATAGTCTTATTTCGGAATTACAAAAGCTGAATGCGGATGTCGACAAACATGCCCCACAAGTCCTACAAATTAAAATGGACTATAGGGTCAAAAAATCAAGTACTTCCTCAAATGGAGAAAAGAAGAAAACTGAGGGATCAAGCAATGAATGCCTCTTGGTTCAAGAAACAACAAGTGCAACAATCGCCTTTGACAAGGATGACCTCCTGCTAGGCGAGACAAAGCACAACCGACCCTTGTACTTCATGGGGTACGTCAAAGAGATGCCAGTACACAGAGTCCAGATCGACCCAGGTTCTGCACTCAACCTCATCTCCACTTCTGCACTCAACCTCATCTCCACTTCGGTACTCAACCTCAGGTTCAAATTGCAAATCGGTGATCTTATTTCTGAAGTCACTGTATATGCAATAAGGACCCCTTTATGCTACAATATCCTTCTTGGACGCCCCTGGATACATGAGAATGGTGTCATCCCTTCAACTCTACATCAGTGCATCAAGTTCGTTGGCAACGACGGCTTGATACATCGAGTGTTTGCAAACAGGAAGCCCTTCAAAGGCAAGGATGTCCATTTTGCAGACGCTCAAATGTATAAATGTGGGAAAGAATAACAAGAGGAAGAAACGACACACTTCGCCAAAAATCTCCAAAAGGATAAAGGCAAGGCTCCTCAGCAATCATCGGAAGTAAACAAACCTTTCACCAAACTCGAAGTAAGCAGTCAAGCTCCCTTCGTGATCTCTCTCGCGACATCAAAACCTTTGGTAATCACCACCAAAGCAAAGAAGACAAAACAAAAGGCAGGGGCCAAGTTCACTGTCTCCTTTGTGTCTATTATGCATGACACAGATTCGGACTCAGAGCTGGAAGACGACACAACGTCAAGCCAAACTGATACTCAGTGAGATCAGCTTGCTCTCACTCCATTGGAGACACCTGTTGACATAGAAGATCCTACGTCTGCTTCCTTTGTTATTCCGGCAACTTCGCCAGAAGAAAAAACAATCTTCTTCCACAGATCGGGAGCATCTCCATTAAATTCTCTGCTTGAACCTTTCCAAAAATGAAGGTATGCCTCAGCTATCCTTGTATAGTCCGATGGCACAAGCAATCATGAAGAAAATGGGCTATGACGCTCAGAATCCGACTGGTTTGGGAGGTGGCCGTGGTATTCTCACACCATTGGAACCTACCTTGACCAAAAGTCAACCAGAAGATTGGAAACTCCACCCTCATAAAGGCAAGACTTCATACGGGTTGGGGTATGATCCTACCACTCCCATGAGACAATTGATACAAAGGCTGCAAAGTCGTTTCATCGATCAAGCTTCAACATCTTGTGTCCATGAAGATATTGATCTCCCTGGATATCTCTTTGAGGAGTCACCCGTCAAGGATCCAAGAAGCTCCTCCAGCTGGTATAATTTCTATGACAATGAGGAGGAATTGTCCGATGACATAGACGTGCGGTTTTCTGACCCAAAAGAACCATCATCTCCAAAAGAAGTACCCTACTTCAACCCAGTTCTAACAATTGATTGGGACCATCTCATTGCAAGTCTTAAGAAGAGTACTGATCAAGAAGACCCATGGACAAAAGCAGAGCCTAGGTCTGAAAATGCCTCCGGAACTCCCGAAGGTCTTGTTGAGTTGGAAGCCTCCGAAAATATTGTGGAGGAACCACCTTCAAACCTTCCAACAGAAGATCCTGTTCAAAAGATAGACTTGGGAACACCTGATAACCCACGTTTTGTATTCATAAGCAAGAATATAAAGGATGATGAGTTACCCGAGTATATCTCTTTTCTTCGTGAGTTCGTCGATTGTTTTGCATGGTCTTATGCTGAAATGCCCGGCATAGATCCCAAAATAGCAGTCCACAAGCTCCACTTGCAAAAAGAAATCAAGCTGGTCAAACAAGGCCAAAGAAGATTCCGTCCTGACGTGATGGACAAAATTGAACAAGAAGTTCAGAAACTCAAAAGCGTTGGCTTTATCCGCGAGGAACAGCATCCTAAATGGTTGGCCAACATCGTCCCCGTGACAAAGAAAAATGGGCAGATAAGGGTCTATATCGACTACAGAGACCTGAATAATGCATGCCCTAAAGATAGATTCCCGCTCCCCATACCGGAGGTGATGATTGACAACACCTATGGGTTCGAGCGAATGACATTCATGGATGGATTCACTGGCTACAATCAGATAAAAATGCATCATGAAGGTGAAAAACATACATCATTTCGGACCCCATTTGCTGTATATTGCTACACTGTCATGCCATTTGGCCTAAAAAATGCAGGTGCAACATCTCAGAGGGGCTATGATGAAAATATTCCAAAATATGCAGCACAAAACGATCGAATGCTATGTTGACGACCTTGCCATAAAAAGCAGAAGAAAAGAAGACCATCTCAATGATCTTCGAAAAGTCTTCCTCCGACTTCGCAAACACAAATTGCGGATGAATCCACTAAAGTGCTTCTTCGGTGTCTCATCGGGTAAGTTTCTCGGATTCATAGTACGGAAAGCTGGAATAGAACTTGACCCCACCAAAGTCAAGGCTATCCTGGAAATGCCATCTCCAAGGACCCTAAGAGAATTAAAAGGGCTTTAAGGAAAATTGGCGTACATCTGACGGTTCATCTCTAATCTGTCAAGGAAGTGCCGTCCACTTTCTCGCTTGATGAAGAAAGGTGTGGACTTTGTCTGGGATACTGAATGTGAAACCACATTTCAAGACATTAAACCATACCTCACCAAACCTCCGGTGTTGGTGAGCCCCACAACTGGAAAAAACTGGGAAACCATTCATCTTGTACACAAGAGCTCTCGACCACTCTTTGGGTGCTCTACTCGCACAAGAAAACAGTGAGGGAAAAGAAGCTGCTCTATATTACCTTAGCCGCATGTTGGTAGGTGCTGAGCATCGCCACTCCCCGGTCGAAAAAGAATGCCTTGCAGTGATGTTTGCCGTACAAAAGCTGCATCACTACCTGCTGTCCAACACAGTCTACCTGGTTTCGAGGATCAACCTCTTAAAGATCCTTGTCACAAAAGCGGGCTCTCTCAATGCCCGACTGGCGAAATGGTCCATCCTTCTATTGCAGTTTGATATTAGGTATATACCACAAAAAGCAATCAAAGGCCAAGCTCTAGCAGACTTTCTCGTAGAGCACCCATTGCCTAAAGATTCTCCACTCAGGGATGATCTCCCAGACGAATTTGTCTACAACGTGGAAACTTCCTTATCAAATGCCTCCTGGGACATGTACTTTGACGGCGTAACCAGGGCAAATGAAAAAGGAAAGCAGATATCGGGAATTGGCATCCTCTTTGTCAGCCCCGACAAATACATGATTCCACACGCTTTCTCGCTACTAGAACCATGTTCAAACAATGCAGCTGAGTACCAAGCCTTGATTGTAGGTTTAGAACTCGCCTTCGAATCCGGTATCACCATGCCGGAAGCTTTTGGGGACTCTCAACTGATCGTTAGCTAGATGAATCAGAAATTTGAATCAGGAAGCCCGATTTGCTACCGTACTATAACAAGGCGCAGTCGCTTCGACAAAAATTAAACATCTGTCACATCACCCACATCCTCAGAGGTGAAAACATCCGTGCAGATGCCCTGGCCGGACTCGCCACATCTATGGCAATCCAAGAAGGGGAAAATATGCAAATTACAATGTGTCGAAGAAGGATTCTCCCTCCTCTTAACACACACCAAGCAGTTGCTGAATGCCACCAAGTGGTTGGAAGTCGGATGTCTATCCTTAAACCTCCGATCGACGACTGGAGAGATCCGTTCATTGATTACATCATGTTCGGAATCCAACCTGAAGATCCAAAAAAGCATGTAAGCATTCAAAGACGAGCTCCGAATTTTCATTTGGATATTCCTTCAAAAGCACTTTACAGAAAATCCTTCAGCGGAGTACTTTTACGCTACTTGTCACAACAAGAGGCTAAGGAAACTCTCAAAGAAGTACATGCTGGTCTTTGTGGAGCCCATCAGGTTGGTCCTAAGCTCTACGATCAGATAAAAAGGCTAGGTTACTATTGGCCTACCATGGTAGCTGACGCAATGCGATTTTCTAAGTACTGCCAACAATGCCAAATTCACAGAGACTACGTCCACATGCCTTCGGAATGGCTACATCCAAAAGCAATCTCATGGCCTTTCGAAGACTTGGGTATGGACATTATAGGTCCTATCTCTCCCCCATCAAGCAAAGGTCATCGCTTCATCTTTGCCGTTACTGATTATTTCTCCAAGTGGTCAGAAGCATTTGCGCTCAGCGAAATGAAGACCTCATCAGTCCTTCAATTCTTGTGCACCAACATTATTTGTCGCTTCAGCATACCTAAAAGATTCGTCCATGATGACGGACCACAATTCCGAGATCACAGATTCTACAGGTTCTGCGACAAGTACAAAATCCAAAGTTATCCTTCGACTCCATATAATCCTGCAGCGAATGGACTAGCAGAAGCCTTCAACAAGACACTCTGTAAAATGCTCAAAAAATGGTCTCTAGTCATAAAAGAGAATGGGGCGACAAACTACTAGAAGCTTTGTGGGACTATCGAACTACCGTTCGAGGACCAACCCATAGCACACTATTCTCCTTGGTCTATGGATGCGAAGCTGTTGTCCCTTTGGAAGTACAAATTCCTTCCTTAAGGGTATCTCTACAAATTGACATAACGCAAGAATGCAATGTCAAATTGAGACTCCAAGAGCTGGGCCAATCAATAGCCAAGAAAGGAGTTACAAAAATTCAAATTAAAAACTTGTAACTCCTCCCATCATGGAGCATTAATGCAATTAATGCATTTAAAGCTCATAAACTGCCCTCATGGCCACCAAAAAGCCTATAACAGGAGGTCATTTCCACCATTACAATGATCGAGAAATCCACATACGGACACCGTGCAAATCCTAGAGAAAAACTCTGCAACGTTGCTATGACACTCCAACAACAAACTCTCCTCTGTTGAAGAAGTCCTGCACTGACCACCACTACAAGGTGACCAAAGTCCCTTGGGAGGCCACCCCACCCCCCCAAGGCCTACTCCTTCTGTCTCCATGGTTTAGACGTGGCTTTTCAGCCCATTTACTTAGCTTTTTATTGGATATAGGACCACCTCTTGGTCTTTATCCTCTAAAAATCTGAGGTTTAAGCTGAGCCAAGCGAATCAAAAATATCATTTGTTCTCATCTGAAGGATGATGGCGAAGTCTACACATGACTTGCGACCGTCAATCTGAATGAGTCCCCACAATCTTCTGAGAAGTTAGATCCTCTTTTCATTCTGTTCATTGTATTTTGTATTGCTTAAAGACACATAAAGATCACAGCTTTTGTCTTTTCTTTTTTATAAGAATTGTAAATCACCTTTTACTGTAAAAAATCACCTTTCACGGCAAATAAATGAAAAAATCACCTTTCACGGCAAATAAATGAAAAAATCGCCTTTCACGGCATTTAAAATCAATCGTGTCCCTTTTCTTAAATATATGTGCAATGAAAACTAGAAAAAAGTTGATTTCTTTTCTACTTGTGAAGGTCGATTTATGGATCACCAGTTGTCAATTCCAAGTAGAGTAGAAAATCTTGCATACTCGTACACAAAAAATTGATGTTCGCTTTGTCTCCAGTCACGAAAGGGTTGAACCCCATGGACTCGTTCATTTGAGAACATGATTCTTAGAAAGGAAAATTTTGCATATAATAGCCTTTGCCCTATGCTTATGCTTATTTTCTAGATTCATTGGCTCCTTTCCAGTTGGTGGCCTGTGTTGGATTTTGCATCCAAAAGAAATGAGAAGGGATTTTTTTGGAAATTTCCAATTCTATCTTTGAGTTTATTTCCACTCTTTCTTTTTTCAAAGCAAAAAAAAAAAAAAAAAAATCAGATTTCTTATTTTTTGATTCAAATTTGAGAAAGTTTAATTATTTCCCTTTCGGATAAAAGCTCGTAGAAATGTTTGAGTTAGTGTTCGAATCGGGGAATGTGCCACTTTTTCTATTTGATGAGTCCATTAGAGATCTTAAAAAAAAAAAAAAAATCAGATTTCTTACTTTTGTGACTCAAATTTGAGAAACTTGGATCCTTTCCCTTTTGTAAAGAGTTTCCTTCATTTTAGGATTTGTTTCCTTTTGTGATTAAACCTCTTGTTCTTAGTTTATATGGTCTCAATCCATTAGATGATGAATAAATTGATTAATTTCTTTATTTATCAATATATTATTGCTTTCCTTTCATGAGATGAATGATGTTTTATTACTTGTTTGCTCATAACCAATGCGAATGACATGATGATTCATAAGATGAACCGGAGTCCATAAGTATACTGATGTAATACATGTGTATAGATGAGATCCACATACGGGAGACATGTATAGCAAATCTTATACTTAAATATCTTCACAACCAATGATGAGACTGGGCATCTCATTTGATAAGGTTGCAGTACTTTGATCACTATAAGATAGTGTGATTTGTCTCGATCGTCAGAATGTAAGATTCTGGATCATGGTACTGGTGCATTGGATGTATTGAAGGACCATGAGAAACATATTATGGAATTTTGTCTCGATTATAAGGTATGCTCTCATAATTCCCTAGCAATAGGCTCTCAATCCTGACATATTGATGAACTCAAGTTTCTATCTATTCATTTGCTTTGAGTCACCAATGAGTGAGGCCAACTGTAGGTCAAATCCTCGGTGCCTTGGGTATATGGTAGTAGGACTATGGGAACATTGATTGATCAAGATGGAATCTATCTCTATTATCCCCTTGTGCAAATTAATGGATTGTCATTAGTAAGTGCGCACCCATCTCGATTAAGAGTTAATTGGATGGTACTGATGATCACTGTGATTAATTGGGGCTCAAGAATAATAAGATGTGGAACTAAGATTGGAAGAGACAGATTTATTCTAATTGATCCATGGATATTGATAGAGGGGCCTACTTGTGGTAATCGGGAAGTTTAGGGTCTTCATTGTAATTTATTTCTAAGACTGGAGTGCAATTGCATTTATATAGTGGTGTTATTTACAATTAACTATGGGCCCGGATTGCACATGAGATGTGGGGTCGCGGTATCCCAATTGGAGCCAGCTTTCTATGGAATCCCTAGTGGTCATCACGCTATCCCAAGTTATTAGAAATGTAGCTATTGTTCGTATCGGAGATTGGGCCATCTTTTTTCTTTGATGAGTCTGATAGGGGTTTTCAAAAAAAAAAATATCATTTCAAAAAAAAAATCAGTTTTCTCTCTTTTGGACTCAAATTTGAGAAACTTTGGTTTTTCCTTTTCAAACTTAGCGCTCGCAGAAATGTTGAGCCTTTGTTCGGATTGGAACACCGTTCATTCTCTTTGATGAGTTCATTAGAAACCTTTCAAAAAAAAAAAGTTAAATAAAAAAAAAAAACACTAAGGTTGCACCAATTGCGTTCTTTGACCAAAAGTGGATCTAAAAAAAGCCTTGTCCAGAATGTGGAGGTAGCTAGACTGTTCGAGGCAAGGGTCCTTCAAACGGGTTCATTAAGTAATCATACCCTTACCTGGGGGCTGATCCATCTACTAAAGTTTCATAAAACCGAATTGGAAACCTATGTGCACCCTTAAAAAAAAACACTTTAAAAAAAAAAATTCGATCACTTTTGAATTCAGAATTGAGAAACTTTGGTTTTTCCCTTTCGGATTTAGTGCTCACAGAAATGTTGAGCCTTTGTTCGGATTAGAACACCATTTGCTCTCTTTGACGAATTCAATCTTGACCTTTCAAAAAAAAAAAAAACACATTTGAAAAAAAAAAACTTCCATCAATTTTGAATTCAGAATTGAGAAATCTTGGTTCTTTCCCTTTCATACTTAGCGCTCGGAGAAATGTTGAGCCTTTATTCGGATTGGAACACCATTTGCCCTCTCTGATGAATTCAATCTTGACCTTTCAAAAAAGAAAAAAAAAAAAAACTTCCGTCATTTTTGGGTTCACATTCGAGAAATTCTGGTTCCTTCCCTTTCAGACTCAGTGCTCACAGAAATGTTTGAGCCTATGTTCAGATTGGACCACCATTTGCTCTCCCTTATGAATCCAAATTTGACCTTTCAAAAAGAAATCCCATCTCGTGTCCTTTCCAAGGATGCGATTTGCAACATTTGTGCTTGGCCATGCTAGTACGCCCTTTCGGATCTACTGTATTCGCGACCGACACATTTGTATCTCCAACCTTATATCATTTTACCTCGAGTGAGCCTTACTTCTCAGTAATTTGAATTAAGGTCTACAATTGCTTCTAGCAGTCACTGGAATGCTCACCCTGAGCCGACCATACTTGCATTTAAAATAATTGTACCCTCTATAGCTTTTTGCCTTCTTCATCTTGCTTGGGCTGGGCCACGTTCCCTCGAGCGATTTGAAAAGAAAAAATCACAGTTGTTCTTCATTTATGATCACCATATTCTTGTGATTACTAATGGATGTGGTCTTGTTTCAGAAGTTTTCCAAACTAACAATGGCAGCTTCATTGACCATCACTTTTGATGAGAACAAGTACCAGCTCATGCTTCAAAACAAACAAGACAAGCGCACTCATAAGCGCCCTACCAGTTGCCGAAGCGTCATCTCCCTCGACAACTCTTAAAATACTGGGTCGGCCTCTACTCCCTGGACCATCATCTTCGGGTTGCTGGGACCATTCCCACTCCCCACAGAAGAAACTGTACCTGCCAAGAAGCAGAAAATCACCCCTCAACGTGTCACTAACATGGCACCAAGGGCTAACATAAAGAAGCCTGAAGCCCGTGGCGCTCCCATGAAGCCTTAACCTACAAGAAACTAGGTCTGCCCCAAGACCTGGTCCCCAAGACCTTCACCGAAACAAAGGAGGTCCCGAGCATCTAGAAAGCCAGCATACCTGGCCCCTCTCAAGGAAAATCAGTTCTACACTCTCTCTTACATGAAAGAGGATAAACCTACCTTCCGCCAAACAAACAAACCAATTCGGCATGAGCCAGCTTGCTTCTACAAGCCCAAAATCAAATCCTGCATCGTTAGGCCTCCGCAAAAACCCGCTGAAGCCTACACTCCTACGAGTCGACCCTTCACCTTAACAGGGGCCGAACTCGTAAAATTCAAATCCTCACTAGACAGGCAAAGGACCGTGTCCGGATCCTGTCCATGCCTAGCTTCAAAGAAGACAAGCTTGGCTGCTGCGCACGGGGGACTACATCCTTCATCGTTAGAGCCCAACCAGAGCTAACTGAAGCTCAAATTGCTCGTCGTATACGTCGCTGCACGGTATATCGACAAAAGAGACTAGAGAATCAAAGAACCAAGCATTCTACCCTCCAGGTCTCTAAAAGATGGGTCGAAAAAGAAAGACACGACCAAGTTGTTGCTGTCCATATGGTTGGCAAAACTCGAAGACGCCAGAAGTCAGCAACCAAAATTCGTGTCAGACGTCCGGTGACTCGCAGCGTCTCCCGGACACGAACACGTCTGGAAGAATCCTCCACTCCTTCAAGTCAAGGACACCGGAGTAACCACTCCACGGACTCTTCATCCAAAAGAATGAGCCCCAGTTCCGTCACCAGGACGATTTCTTCGTTCGAATCCCGAGGGATGAACGTCTTGGCCACAAGTTCTTAGCCACCACACAATCCACCTCCTGATGAGACGATCGCACGCATCTAACAATTGGAGCAAGGTCAGTAGAGGATCGAAGCTCTCATGGAAAATCTTCTTCTCGCTTTTCAGCGTCAAGAAAATAATCAAGCCCCTCCGAATCATCAAGATGACGAGGCCAATGCGGAAAACAATGAGTCACACACCCTTACCAAAAAGGACGCGATATCCTCGTCAAAGCAAAAGAAGAGGATACATTGAAGGAACATGGGATCAAGCCACCCTATCCTCTATGGATGGACTCGGTTCCGTTCTCTGCAAAATTTAAACAACCTACTCTCCAAATATATATGGGGAAAGGTTCAGCCAGACAGCATGTCATCCACTTCAAGATCCTTACAAGAGCTATCGCAGATCAAGATGCCCTCAAGATCCGTCTCTTTGCAAGTACCCTAAAAGGTACGGCCTTTGATTGGTACTCCACTCTGCCGGAGAACTCCATCCAAAACTCGGCCATGCTCGAGACACGCTTCCTGACTCACTTCCAATGTGAGGATCATCCTGTTCCTATGGCTCAGTTCTGCAGCCTAAAACAGGGAGAGAATGAGTCAACATATGACTTCATTCACAAGTGGAAGGCAATGGCGTACAAATGCTCAGACGTACTGCCACAAGCGTCGCTAGTCGACATCTGCCGTAACAACATGAGAGCAAGGATTCGCTCCATGATCATCGGCAACAAATCAAAGAACCTGGGAGAACTCCTAGAAGCTTCCATGGAGGCTGAAATGGTGATCAAAGACCTCAACAGTCAGAAATCATCAAAGAAAGAGCCGACTGCCATTACGACCTCAAAACCAAAGAAAAATGAGGTTCTTAACGTGCAAACCAAGTCAGCTCCTCAGCAGCCAAAGAAAGCTGAAAACAAAGTTACAGGTAAAAGACCTGAACTCTCTGATGCCTTCAAAGAACGAGTAGAAAAGAAATACCCGTTCGATGAAGATGTTGAAGAAATCTTTGAGGCGCTCCTAGCAAATGGCAAACTCACCTTGCCTGAGCCCAAAAGACCGGGAGATGTTGGCAAAACCAACGATCCCCGGTATTGTCCACACCATCGGATGATCCCGCATCCTTTCAATCAATGCTTCGTCACGAGAGAGAATCAACGAGATGTGGAAAAATGGAGTCATTACCTTTGACAAAAACTACGGTTCTGCTTCCGTTAACATGGTGTCATGTGGACAAATTTCAAATTCACCGAAGGAGAAGATCACTACTTCATTTAAGGTGATAAAAATGGCTCAAAAGTCCCATGAGTTGGTTCCTTATCCAACACCAGATGGACAACTCATATGGGTGCATCCCTATCTCGTAGAAGATGAAAATTGGGAGATCGTCAAAACAAAGCCGACTGCTCAACAGCGAAGGCAAGCCAAGAGACAACTCCGCAAGCTCAAACAGCAGCAGAAGTCTCAACCAAAACAAGAAGACCCTGAAAAGGCAGAAACCTCTTCCACTGCTTCACTAGGGGCGACGGAAGAATCCCTTCCCAAAGCTTCAAAGGCGGTAAGAAAATTCACCATTGATGATTTCATGCCACCTCAATACAAAAATGAAACTACGCAAGAGGCCTCATACTCTTGCAACTCAGTAATTGGATTCTCCTTGGATGGATACGAGTCCAGTGACACTGCCAGTGATATCGATGAGTGGGAGGAATCCCTTGAAACAGGAGAATACCTCTCCGATGAGGAATGGATTCCCGAATCTCATCTTATGCCAGTAATCTGGTATAACCCATTGCAGCCATAAGGATCCTGGTCTGATGATGAAGAAGACCAAGAGGATGTCAACCCGGCACCGGCCAATACTCTAGTGGAACCCAACATTGGTGAACCACAAGGAGCAGATGATAAAGAAGATTTGGCTCCTATGCCTGATCTTGAAGAACATGCAAAAGTCTTGCAACATCTTGCCATAGAGCAGGAGCAGGACCGCATCAATGACCTTCGTCATGGTCAAAATCCAGAACCAAAAGTCCCTGAAAATCAACAGGAACCTCCTCCTTCAACTCTTGAAAATGGAGAAAACAACTGGATCGATGATCCTCTTACATCCGAGGATGAGTCCGACTCCCAACGGTCATTACTGGGGGCATCTCCTATCAGGATAACCTGCAATGCGATAGCTTAGGATCATAGTGCCTCTGAAGCTTCATATACCGAAGACACGTACTCCCCAACTGGTAGTATATCTTCCAGAGCTACATCTTCTCAGGTAACTTCCACTGAGATATCATCTTCTCAGCCTTCGTCTCCTGAAGCTGTGACATCAGAGCTAAAGCCTCTTCCGATTGATCAACTTGAAGAAGCCACTGCCAATGAAGTTTTCTTCAATGAAAATCCGGTCGATTGGCCCAGATACCCGATCTCATAAACGATGTCTGGACCGATAAAGAAAAGTTGATGGATGCTATTCAGGACTTATTCCCGGAAAATGCTCCATGCAACGCAATCACTGAAGACAGCAACAATGCTGCAGAAACGTCTTCAGCAAATGACAAGGATCAACCTCTTGATCCCGAGAGTGATCCTCCAAAAGAAGATCCTTCTCTAGAAGCTCTTGAAGTTGGTAGAGGTACCCGCTCTGGCCGAGATTACCACAAAAATTACAACCAATCTTCTTCTTCTTATGTAAATCCTTCGAGAAAGCAAGTTGTAAGCTCCCCAAGTGGCAACAATAATGAAAATGCAGGCCCGAAGGAGGCTTCCAAGTACGACTTGATTGAGCACTTCAAACACATAACTGCACGACTGCACATCCTTGACTTATTACGAATGTCTCCACAAACTCGTGATAGTCTCATTTCAGAACTGCAAAAGCTGATACGGATGTCGACAAACACGCCCCACAAGTCCTACAAATTGAAATGGACTATAGGGTCAAAAAATAAAGTACTTCCTCAAAGGGAGAAAAGAAGAAAACTGAGGGATCAAGCATTGAATGCCTCTCGGTTCAAAAAACACCAAGTGCAACAATTGCCTTCAATAAGGATGATCTCCTGTTAGGCGAGACAAAGCACAAACGACCCTTGTACTTCACGGGGTACGTCAGAGAGATGCCAGTACACAGAGTCTAAATCGATCCGGGTTCTGCACTCAACCTCATCTCTACTTTCGCACTCGAAGAGCTGGGCATCCCACCTAGCAAGCTGAGTCACACGTCTGTATTCATCTTTGGATATGACGGCAGTGCTCAAAGGCCTATCGGGAAAATAAGGTTCAAATTGCAAATCGGTGATCTTATTTCCGAAGTCATTGTATATGCAATAAGAACTCCTTCATGCTACAATATTCTTCTTGGACGCCCCTGGATACATGAGAATGGTGTCGTCCCTTCTACTCTACATCAGTGCATCAAGTTCGTTGGCAACAACGGCTTGATACATCAAGTGTTTGTAGACAAAAAGCCCTTCAAAGGCAAGGATGTCCATTTTGTAGATGCTCAAATGTATAAAGATGGAAAAGAAGAACAAGAGGAAGAAACAACACACTTGGCCGAAAATCTCTAGAATGATAAGGGCAAGGCTCCTCAGCAATCGTCGGAAGAAAACAAACCTTCTAGCAAATCAGAAGAGAGCAGTCATTCTCCCTTCGTGATCTCTTTCAAATCTTCAAAGCCTTTGGTGATCACCACCAAAGCAAAGAAGACAAAACAAAAGGCAGGGGGCAACCTCGCTATCTCCCTTATGTCTATTATGCATAACACAGATTCGGACTCAGAGCCAGAAGACGACACAACGTCAAGCCAAGCTGATACTCAGCGAGTTTAGCCCACTTTCACTCCATTGGAGACACCTGCTGATGTAGAAGGCCCTACGTCTGCCTCTTTCGTCGTTCCGGCAATTTCGGCAGAAGAAAAAACAATCTTCTTCCACAGGTCGGGTATCTCTCCACCAAATTCTCCGCTTGAACCTTTCCAAAACGAAGGTATGCCTCAACTATCCCTATGTAGTCGAATGGCACAAGCTATCATGAAGAAAATGGGCTACGACGCTCAGAATCCAACCGGTTTGGGAGGTGGCCGTGGTATTCTCACACCATTGGAACCCACCCTGACCAAAAGTCAATCGGAAGATTGGAAACTCCACCTTCATAAAGGCAAGTCTTCATACAGGTTGGAGTATGATCCTACCACTCCTATGAGACAGTTGATACCAAGGCTGCAAAGTCATTTTGCCGACCAAGCTTCAACATCTCATGTCCAGGAAGACATTGATCTCCCTAGATATCTCTTTGAGGAGTCACCCGTCAAGGATCCAAAAAGCTCTTCCAATTGGTATGATTTCTCTGACAATGAAGAGGAATTGTCCGATGACACAGACACGCGGTTTTCTGACCCAGAAAAACCATCGTCTCCAAAAGAAGTACCCTACTTCAACCCAGTTCCAACAGGTGATTGGGACCATCTCATTGCAAGTCTTGAGAAGAGTACCGATCCAGAAGACCCATGGAAAGAAACAGAGCCTAGGTCTAAAAATGCCTCCGAAACTTCAGAAGGTCTTGTTGAGTTTGAAGCCTCCGAAAATATTGTGGAGGAACCACCTTCAAACCTTCCAACAGAAGATCATGTTCAAAAGATAGACTTGGGAACACCTGATAACCCACGTCCTGTATTCATAAGCAAGAGTATAAAAGATGATGAGTTACCCAAGTATATCTCTTTTCTTCGCGAATTTGTTGATTGTTTTGCATGGTCTTATGCTGAAATGCCCAGCCTAGACCCCAAAGTAGCAGTCCACAAACTCAACCTGCAAAAAGAAATCAAGCCTGTCAAACAAGGCCAAAGAAGATTCCGTCCTGACGTGATGGACAAAATTGAACAAGAAGTTCAGAAACTCAAAAACTTTAGTTTCATCCGCGAGGAACAGCACCCTGAATGGTTAGCCAACATCGTCCTCGTGACAAAGAAAAATGGGCAGATAAGGGTCTGTATCGACTACAGGGACCTGAATAATGCATGCCCTAAAGATGAATTCCCGCTCCCCATACCGGAGGTGATGATTGACAACACCTGTGGGTTCGAGCGAATGACATTCATCGATGGATTCTCTGGCTACAATCAGATAAAGATGCATTCTGAAGATGAAAGACATACATCATTTGGCTTTTATTGCTACACTGTCATGCCGTTTGGTCTGAAAAATGCAGGTGCAACATATCAGAGGGCTATGATGAAAATATTCCAAGATATGCAGCACAAGATGGTCGAATGTTATGTCGATGACCTTGCCATCAAAAGCAGAAGAAAAGAAGACCATCTCAACGATCTTCGAGAAGTCTTCCTCCGACTTCGCAAACACAAATTGCAGATGAACCCATTAAAATGCTTCTTCGGTGTCTCATCGGGTAAGTTTCTTAGATTCATAGTTTGGAAAGTTGGAATAGAACTCGACCCCATCAAAGTCAAGGCTATCCTAGAAATGCCATCTCTAAGGACCCTAAGAGAATTAAAAGGGCTTCAACGAAGATTGGTGTACATCCGACGGTTCATCTCCAATCTGTCAAGGAAGTGTCGTCCATTCTCTCGCTTGATGAAGAAAGGTATGGACTTTGTTTGGGATGCTGAATATGAAGCTGCATTTCAAGACATCAAAACATACCTGACCAAACCTCCAATGTTGGCTGCCTCCACAATTGGAAAACCATTCATCTTGTACACAAGAGCTCTCAACCACTCTTTGGGTGCTCTACTAGCATAAGAAAACAACGAGGGAAAAGAAGCTGCTCTATATTACCTTAGCCGCATGTTGGTAGGTCCAAAGCATCACTACTCCCCAGTCGAAAAATAATGCCTTGCAGTGATGTTTGCCGTACAAAAGCTACGTCACTATCTGCTGTCCAACACAGTCTACCTGATTTTGAGGATAAATCTCTTAAAGGTCCTTGTTACGAGAGCAGGTTCTCTCAATGCCCGACTGGCAAAATGGTCCATCCTTCTATCACAGTTTGATATTAGGTATGTACCACAAAAAGCAATCAAAGGCCAAGCTCTACCAGACTTTCTCGCAGAGCACCCATTGCCTAAAGATTCTCCACCCAGGGATGATCTCCCAGACGAATTTGTCTACAACGTGGAATCTTCCTTCTCAAATGCATCCTGGGACATGTACTTCGACGGCACAACCAGGACAAATGAAAAAGGAAAGCAGATATCGGGAATTGGCATCCTCTTTGTCAGCCCCGACAAATACATGATTCCACACACTTTCTCGCTACTGGAACTATGCTCAAACAATCCAGCTGAGTACCAAGCCCTGATTGTAGGATTGGAACTCGCCCTCGAATCCGGCATCACCATGCTGGAAGCTTTTGAGGACTCTCAACTGATTGTCAACCAGATGAATCAGAAATTTGAGGTCAGGAAGCTTGATCTGCTACCTTACTACAACAAGGAGCAATCACTTCGACAAAAGTTCAACATTTGTCACATCACCCACTCCTCAGAGGTGAAAACATCCATGCAGATGCCCTAGCCAGACTCGCCTCATCTATGGCAATCCAAGAAGTGGAAAACATGCAAATTACATTGTGTCATAGAAGGATTCTCCCTCCTCTTAACACACACCAAGCAGTCGCTGAATGCCACCAAGTGGTTGGAAGTTGGATGTCCATCCTCAAACCTCCGATTGGTGACTGGAGGGATCCATTCATTGATTACATTATGTTCGGAATCCTACTTGAAGATCCAAAAGAACGGGTAAGCATCCAAAGACGTGCGACGAACTTTCATTTGGATATTCCTTCAAAAACACTTTATAGAAAATCCTTCAACGGAGTACTTCTACGTTGCTTGTCACAACAAGAGGCTGAAGAAACTCTCAAAGAAGTGCATACTGGTCTTTGTAGAGCTCATCAGGCTGGTCCTAAGCTCTACGATCAAATAAAAAGACTAGGTTATTAATGGCCTACTATGGTAGCTGATGCAATGCAATTTGCTAAGCGCTGCCAACAATGCCAAATTCATGGAGATTATGTCCACATGCCTCCAAAATGGCTACATCCTACAACAATATCATGGCCTTTCGAAGCCTGGGGTATGGATATCATAGGTCCTATCTCTCCCCCATTAAGCAAAGGTCATCGCTTCATCTTCGCCGCTTCGGATTATTTCTCCAAGTGGTTAGAAGTATTTACGCTCAGTGAAATGAAGACCTCATCAGTCCTTCAGTTCTTGCGCACCAACATTATTTGTCACTTCGGCATACCCAAACGATTCGTCCATGATAATGGACTACAATTCCGGGATCACAGATTCTACAGGTTCTGCGACAAGTACAAAATCCAAAGTTGTCCTTCGACTCCATATAATTCGGCAGTGAATGGATTAGCAAAAGCCTTCAACAAGACACTTTGAAAAATTCTTAAGAAAATGGTCTCTAGTCACAAAAGAGACTAGGGCGATAAATTACCTGAAGCTTTGTAGGCCTATCGAACCACCGTTTGAGGACCAACCCATAGCACACCATTCTCCTTGGTCTATGGATGCGAAGTTGTTGTCCCTTTGGAAGTACAAATTCCTTCCTTAAGGGTATATCTGTAAAATGACATGACGCAAGAAAACAATATCAAATTGAGACTCCAAGAGCTGGATAATCTTGATGAGAGACGGCTTGAAGCTCTACAAAGTATTGAGCTGTACCAAGCACGCATGGCAGGATCTTTCGACAAGAAGGTCAGGCAACGCGCCTACAAAAAGGGCGACTTGGTTCTTGCAGTAAAAAGACCCATAGTCTTTGCCCACAATTCCAAAGGCAAATTCGAACCAAAATGGGAGGGACGCTTCATCATCGACAAAGTCTTCTCCAACAGCGCATACGCTCTTCTAAGCATAGAAGGTGACAGATGTATGCTGTCCATCAACGGTAAGTTCTTGAAGCGGTACTACCCTTGAAGACTTCCTCAAACGGGTCAGAGCGACGCCTACACGACCAAAGCCTATTTCCAGGTACTTACTCGTCAAACCCACCCCTTTTTGAAAATTTCATCTTTATGTTGAAGTTTCTAAAAAAAAAAACTCTCAAAACAATGCTTACCTTCATCGTTTCATTGTTCAAAAAACAAATTATCAAATCCAAAAATCCAAGTTTAGGAACCTCTTCCCGGACTTTACCAAAATTTTCGATCCTTGAACCCAAAATTCATGGGTTGAAACAAAAATCAGGACTCAGGAATTTCCACCCTAGTCAGCCCTGACTTTTACAGCCAAAAATGGTTTCGAGTCAAAATTTATGACCCTCGTGTCTTTAAACAAAAATGGTTTTCAGAAACCGCGAGGAAGCGACGCTCAGTTGATACTTGCAAAACCCAAAAACCGGAAGGATGCGGACCCCATTCGATACTTCCAAAACCCCAAAATCAGGAGGATGCGAACCCTATTCGATACTTCCAAAACCTCAAAAATCGCATGGAAGCGACACCTCGTCGATACTTGTAAAATTTTAAATTTCAAAAATCGTGGAGACGCAACATTCCAGTTCATATCCACAACCCAAATTTCAAGAAAAAAAAAACCTCAAATGTCAAAAACCGCAAGGAAGCGACACCTCGTCGATACTTGTAAAATTTCAAATTTCAAAAAAAATCGTGGAGACGCAACGTTCATGTTGATATCCACAACCCAAATTTCAAATGGTTCGAGAAAACCTCAAATTTCAAAAATCGTGGGGAAGCGACATTCAGTCGATACCCGCAAAACCCAAAATTTTTTAGAGCAAGGAAGCGACGCTTAGTCGATACTTGCACCTCAATCCCACGAGGAAGCGACATTCTATCGATACTCGCAAAACCGAATGAGCAAGGAAGCGACATTCCATCGATACTTGCAAGACCATTCAGCGGGGAGGCGACCTTTGGTCGATACCTGCATTTTGAAAACCAAAAATCGGCTATAAACGCCAAAAACCCGACTCTAAACGCCAAAACCTGGGCTATAAATGCCAAAAACTTGGCTATCAACGCCAAAATCGGCTATAAACGCCAAATCTGGCTATAAACGCCAAAATCGGCTATAAATGCCAAAAAATCGGCTTTCATGCCAACAAAACAAAACCTGGTTCTAAAAAATCTGGCTCTCATGCCAAAACAAAACAAAAAAAAAAAAAAAAAAACAACAACAAAACAAAATCGGCTTTTATGCCATCTCAAAAATTCGCTCTCATGCCATCTCAAAATTTGGCTTCCATGCCACAAACAAAAAAAAACTTTGGCTTCCATGCCACAAAAAAAAGTATTTTTGGCTTCCATGCCGCAAACAAATTTTCGCTCTTACGCCACAAAATTCGGCTTCCATGCCATTCCAAAATTTGGTTTTCAAGCCATCAAAAAAAAAAAAAAAAACAGGCTTTCGCCACAAAATCTGGCTTTCATGCCTAAAACAACCCTTTTACAAAAGAGTTTCACAAACTGACAACCTTTTGATCAAATTCTCAAACAAGCATTTCCTATTCAACTCTTGCTTTTATCAAAAAATGATTTAAATGAAAGGAGGAAATACAAAAAATATAGTACCAAGATGTTTATACATGGAGGTACCAAAAAAAGAAGAAAAGGAGTTTGTTACAACTCAGGAGCTCAGTCCAACATGGTCTTCAACCAAAGATTTAACTCCTTAAGCAGACCCTTGGCCTTAGCCTCCAAAACTTTCAGGCCATGCTTCTTCAAAACATTCCCATAAAATGCGGCAGAACGCCGCGACCCATCTGCACCACGGGGAAGTTCTTCCTAGAGAATCTGCCATTACTCATATTCCTGAGTCTTCTTCCGAAGATTGCTTTCAGCCTCCTCAACTTGGCGAATGAGAGTCCCCTCCCTGGCACGAGCTTCCACAATGGAGGTCCCTTTGGCAGCAGCTTCTTCCTCCAAAAGCTCAAGGCGATGCCTAGCCTCAACAACCTCCTTATCAAGCCGGTTCAAGTCTTGTGTTAGTTCCATGATGGCCAGCTCAGTAACGTTCCTCTCTCGAACGAATTGCTTCCGAGTCCGTGAGATCTCAGTCAGCTCAGATTTGACCTCGCCAGAAGGCTTCACAAACATCTCATTAAAGAAGTCACCATCTGGGAAACTTTTGGTCTCAGTCCACTAGTTGCCCAAAGCAATGACTTCATCAACAAAAGCCTTGGTACTCGCAATGTCTAGACCGACTTCTTCGCTATCAGCAAGAATGTCCAGCACATGCTTGATCATGCCGAAACCAGTTTCCAAGTGACCTGAAGAGAGAGTCTCGACCCATGAGCTCAAAACACTCTTCAACACCTTCTTTGCATATTGAAGATGCGGCCTAGATGAAGATTCTCCATGCTCCGGCACCCGGCTACCATGTCATGCCCCGTTGGAGGAGTAATCAATAAACTCTTTCCAATTGAAGAAGCTGACTCGTTGAAATTAGGAGATGAAGCCCCTACTTCTGGATCGGCTACAGGTATCTCCTGTTCTGGCCCTGAGGAAGACGGAGGAACTTCTCTTGCTGCTTCACAATCTGTTAATAAAAGACAAAAAGGTATAAATATGATATTGTCAAAAATCAATATCAAGATTATTATTACAAAATACCTTCTTCGACGACCAGTGGAGTACTTTCTGCCTCTCTGAGCTCATCCGAAGCATCATCAAAGGTTGCATCCATGGAAGGCTCGAAGTCGTCAGAATCCTCTGGCAAGTCAGCTAACAAGAAAACAAAGCAACATGTTGGCAAAGGTTGCATCCATGGATGGCTCGAAGTCATCAGAATCCTCTGGCAAGTCAGCTAACAAGAAAACAAAGCAACATGTTGGCAAATGGCAGCACAAAAAAAAAGGAAAAAAAAGAAAAAAGAAATCATACTAGGTGAAGGTTCTGGAACCACTCCAGAGTCCCTGGGCTCTTCCTCAGATGCCACGACCAGATCCGTCATTGCCTCATCAGCCGGAACCTTAGGCATCACCAAATCATCATCCTCTACCAAACGAAAGAAAGCAACGGATCAAAACAAAAAATCTTTCATACGAGAAAAGAAGCACAAACAGAAAGAAGGAGAATCGTACCAGCCATCTCCTCTTCTCGGTTCCTCTTCTCTGGAGGCTCATCAGCATCTCCAGACGCCTCCTCAGCAATAGTAAGAGGAACTTCCAAATCAGGAGGACTTTCTTGCCGTCTCATATTATGGCGATGTCCTCTCTTCCTCTTACTTTTGTGGGACGATCTGCTCAAAGAACTTGCCCCACTATCAAAATCAGGTCTCTCACTAGAGTCCTCACTGGATGGTCTGCTTTTCTCAGTAGACTTCATGGAAGCTTTTGTCTGCTCTACTTGCATCCAAGCATCGATCTCGGTCTCCTCCTCTTCCAGCTGTTTCAAGACCTCACCAGGAATCCCTTGTGCAGCTCCTGATCTGATGATGTTCTGCTCATTGAGAAAGCTTATCCTGTGCTTCTCTCCAAAAAGGAAAGCCAAAACTTCCTCTCGATGGACACCATCTGATCTGCCAAGACCCTTCCCAGGAGATTGCTTAACATCGAGCTCCTTCTTGGAAAGTCCCCGGTACACTGAAAAGCTCTCCACGAACTACTTCGTCAAGCCAGAAGTTCGGAAAGTGGGCAGCTCAGGATAGGAAATCATGACAGTAGTGTCCTCTGCACTATAAAAAGCCTATGCATTCCTCCCATCCTGTAAACCTCCAAAACGCTTCACCATGCTCGAAGGCGCTCCAACAACGCTTAAGAGAAACCAAGCTGCAATGCAAAAAGTGAAGGGACATACGGTTGGATATCTACAAAAAGATGTCTACGGTACACCATCGTACCAACCCGTATGTTGAAAAGTCATCTCTTCTCTGCGTTTGTCAAAGCATAGTGTCTTCCCGACCCTGCCCTGGTGGAATCACGGGAGACACCAAAATCAAAAGCCTTATTCTGCAGACTCGGAGAAAGCTTCACAGAAGACTGCCCAATCTCGACGTCCTTGAACTGTCGGATTCTCAAACGAGCAGACAAAAGAAATTCAGAAACGGTTGTCCCTCTAGCCAATTGAATCATAAAAGGGCCATCGTCCTGCGCAACTCCCAACCAATGGAAGCTAGGACAGTGGTATACATACCACGAATAAAAGATATGAGCTGAAAATACCCTGTTCATAGGGAGCCCAAGCCGAACCAGAAAAGCAGCAGCTTGTAGTTCCATACACAAGTAGGAGTAAAGAGCAGGCACCAAAGCCAGTCGCTCTCCGAATGCCATCTGACAAGCCGGAAAAATACAATGCAGCCTGATGTGCGTCCCATCTCCTTCAGCAAAAATAGCCTCACCCAGCCAATAAGTGAGGTAAACAGCGAGATCTCTCCTCAATGCAATGTCAGGACAAATGGCGTCTGTGTTTGCAAAGAATTTCTTCAAATCTTCTCGCATGGCGGAGATCTTCTTCGAACTTGGGTTTTTAGCCCTAGCATCCTGGGCCATGCTATCAAAAGATTCCCACAGTCAAAAAAGTTGGAACGACAGCTCTTCCAACTGTTGCACCTGACTTTCGAGCCCTTCTTCTCCTTCAAAAAATCATAGAAGGCGACGAGCTGAAAGTACAAAAGCCTGAACTCCCGAGACTGCTCCTCAAGGACACTGTTGATAGGCATGAACTCCTCATAGAGTTTGCCGAGGATAGGCAGCTCAGTGATGGCGCTCAATTCCTTCAAAGAAAAACCAATCTCACCGGTTGTAACAATGAAGGTGTTGGTTTGTGGAAGGAATGACTCCAGCATGGCCATGAAAGCCTCATCGGAGAAAACCAGTGTTTGCCGAAAAGCACGAACCGCGTCAAAAATCCCGGCTTCCCGCAGGATGGCCCCACCAACCTTCAGGGTGTGATCAGTCCATGATTCCCGGCTTGATTCAGCATTGAAACGGCCACGAAGTCGAAAAGGCTTCACCCAATTGCTGTCGTCACCCTGAAATATGCCAAGGCCCACCGGTCTCAAATCGACCGACGGATGATCAGAACCTTGGTAGCCACTGGCTGGCATCAACATGTCTATACGGACAGGTGACTTCTCTAGAAAACCAGAAGGGCCGCCAACAAAAATCCCGGTCTTGATCACACTGGTCCTCTTCACCCAGTTCAGAGGATTCTCCCTCTTAGGGCATGTGGGAGAAAGGCTCATGATCGAGATAGTTCGATCGAAGGTTGACCGGGTGGAAATAGTTCTCTCCTCACCATCTGTCGTGTAAGAGAACCAAAAACATCTCCTTTGGTATGTCAAGTCGTCGGGGACTACATCACCTAAGAAGAAGGTAGGCTTGGGCACAACGCTTTGATCGTCCGTAACCCAAGGACGACTGCTTACCGCAATCTTATAAAATTCCTCATCCTTGAAAGCGATCAATCGCTGTCTCATCTCATCACGATTGAGGGACTCACATTCTTCCAAATTCTTCTCAACAAACTGGACCTTCTCCCAGGCCTGCTGAACGGCCGCATTAGAAGATCTGGCAGACCGACGAGGTGCGTCAATAACAAGCTCTTTACCCTTATTCGTTCTGGAAGAACTACCTGCAAAGGATGGAAAAGAAAAGAACAATCATCAAAATGATAGAATTTTGCTAAAAGATTCTAGCGAAATTTTGGCATGGTTCCAGGGCAATTCCGAAGAAAAGGGAAACACCCCAAAAAAGATATGAAGCCTGAAGATGAGCCAAACACCGCCGCAAGCTCATAGTTAGTGGAAGATTCTCAAAGAAGGTTTGAACTCAAACATTGCTGCGAGATCAAGCCAATCTTATCAAATTTCCGTAAACTTGGAGAAGGGCTCAACATTGCTGTGAGCTCCAAACTCCAAAACTTGCAAAACTCCTCAAAATCCAGCAAGACTAAGAAAGGGCTCAACATTGCTGCGAGCTCCAAATCCCAAGACTTGCAAAAGATTTCCAGGTATGCATCATCATGCTTCTAAGTCAATTTACCAAAAATTATGCATCAAAGAAAACCATCATGCATTAGATGCTAGGAAAACCTTAACCAAAGTTTGACCAATTCCAACCCAACTTGGTCAAAACCAATCAAACTTTGTTCAAGTCAAAAATCATGTTAGATTGACCTAGAGCCTCTAACCTTCTATCTTGATGCATCAAGCAAAAAAAAAAAGGCATGAACATTTTGAAATTGCATAAAAATCATTATCATGGTGAGTGAAAAGGAAAAAAAAAAGAAAAGAAGAAAAGAGAGAAAACTTCTTCAAAAAAAAAAAAAAAAAAAAAAAATCCGGCTAGCCCAAAAGGCCGTGGCCCCGTGGCCACATGGCCGTACGGCAAGATCTGTACGGCCCAAAGAAAAAAAAAAGAAAGAAAGAGTGAAAAAGAAAAAGAGAGAAAAAAAATGAAAAAAAAGGAGGGAAAAACCATGAAAAAAAGAAAAAAAAAAGAAGAAAAATGGTGGAAAAAAAAAGAAAAAAAGAAAAAACCGTGAGAACAAAAAAAGAAAGAAAGAAAAAAAAAGGTAAGCACGAAAAAAAAACAGAGAAAACAAAAAAAAAACGTGCTTGACAAAAAAAAAAGAGAAAGAAGAAAAGAAACTACTTCTACAATGGAGATTTCTTGTGAAGGAAGAAAACTTACTTGAAGCCATGGAGAAGAAGAAGAAAAAAGCTTGAAGATCCTTGAGGACAAAGAAGAGTTCTTGATCTTGGAGCACTCTTGGAGATTCTTGCAAAAAGAAAGCAATAAGAGCAAAAGAATCAACTTTCCCTTGCTTTTATAGAAGAGAGCAAACCAAAAGAGGAAACAAGGAGAAAAGAAAGAAGGTAAGTGCTAAAATTTAGTAACTTTCCCAAAAGAAAAATACTTTGAGAAAATCTATCCAAAAAACAAGGAAACTTGAGAGATTCTCTCTAAGTAAAGATATTTTTAGATATTCTCTACACAAAAGATATGTTTTTAGATATTTTCTACAAAAATGACACCATATGAGAGCTAGGCCATCTCCAAAGCCTTAGGTCCCATGCGTTAGCCCACATGAGCCAGGTTTGACCACCTAGGCACTAAAAGTGGCTTTTAGTAAAAAAAAAATCCCTCTTACCAAGAGCATACAAGAAAAAATGGTTTCATGCCTCTTTTGAGTCGATTGGACCATTCAAAAAAAAATAGAGAGAGAAAAGAAGAGAAAGCCTCATA
This sequence comes from Umbellularia californica, assembly GCA_028538565.1. NCBI lineage: Eukaryota > Viridiplantae > Streptophyta > Magnoliopsida > Laurales > Lauraceae > Umbellularia > Umbellularia californica. The sequence goes on along the minus strand of JAPQWN010000005.1, from coordinate 30,491,090 downwards.
GTTCCAAAAAAACCAAACCATCCAACCTCATGAACCAAATTAAGTCAAAATCTTGAAATTGACTTTCCACACAAAACCAAAACCAAAACCAAAACCAAAAACCAAATCCCGACCCCCCAACTTGCCACATACAGCTTGTTGGGTCACAAGGTCAAAATAAAAAATCAAACAGCGACCCCCTAACCAGCCACATACAGCTTGTTAGGTCACAAGGTCAAAAACCAAAAAGCCTTTCTTGACCACCTAATGTGCCACATAAAGCCTTTAGGTTCACAAGGTCAAAAACCAAAATCCAAATCCCCCATGTCATTTTCAAAACTTTGCCTTAAGACGGTACGTGATCCCTCTCATTACCATCAAATTCCTCTGGAAACTCAGAAGGCTATTCGAAAAAAAAAATTCCCTAGAAACTCAGAAGACTCTTTGTCAAGTCAGAAGCAATCGTCCAAGTTTCTCTTCGAGGCACATCGACTCAAAAAGCTACTCGTCGTTGTACCTCGAGGGGGCATTTGTTGACACCAAAAAAGTCACTTTGCCTCCTCAACATTAAGAAGCCACATGAAGCTGCATCCTACTACAAAAAGGCAATGCTACTTTAAGCATCAGATCTTGTCAGAATCAAACAAAAACTGTGAGATCCTTCAAAGCAGCCAAAAGAGGGGTACACCTGAAGTTTCGGGCTATTCCGACATCGTTTGGCCTAACTTCACTCCTCCGACAGCTAAACAGGCGCTCCTGGCGGCGACAGTGTTGAAGACATCAAAACTTCGATCAAAGCTTACGGATGGTTCCAAAATACCTCCAAAAGGCTTCTTGTCAAATTTCAAGTCAAACCGACAACGTTTGACCCTCCATCAACGCTCGAGCAGCAAAATCAAGCCTTTCGGCGGCGAGAACCACTGAGACCATCACTCATCAAACAAAGTACATGAGTGGTTTAAACATGCTCCAAAAGGGCCGCACGTCGAATTTCAGGTAATTCCGACAACGTTTGACCAAACTTCGATGCTCCGAATCAAAATCATGCCTCTCGGCGGCGGAGCCTCTAGGACCATGACATCCAAATCGGAGCTAATGGATCGTCTCAAAATGACTCCAATAGGCTCCCTATTAAATTTCAGGTCGATCGGACATCGGTTGACCGTATATCAAAGCTCGACATCGTCATGTCAAAATCAAGTTTAGCAGCGACGGGACCCCAAACAACTTCAAAACTCAAATAAAAGCCCATGGTTGGTTCTATCTACTGCTCAAGAGGCTTCACTTCAAATTTCAGGTCATTCCAACATCGTTTCCCCCAGTTTCGACTCTTGACGGAAAATCGGCTACAAAGACCTCGGCTTTTCCAAAAAATGGGAAACTTTGTGCTCTTGTTTTGCACGAGTTCTCGTCAAGTTTTCTCCAAGAAAATCAAGTCAATAATTGAGGGGAAAATATCAAAAAAAATACATAAGAAAAAAGGAACAAAAAAGAAGAAGAAACGGCCGAAAAACGAAGTGGCGACCAAAGGGGACAAAACCCCCATGGTCGCCGGCGACCCTGGAAATCCGGGTCGCCGGATTTTTCGCCGAACGGCCCGTTCTCCTATCTTCTTCGCGTTTCGAGAGTTCCAGCCTCTATGATTTTCCAAAAATCCAATTCTTGATGCTTAGAAACGACTGATCTTCGTGACATCTCGGATCCGCCGTCAAGAACATGAAGTCATCACTGATCGCTCCAACATCGCCAACCGATTCAGAAATCGACAAGACAGATGTCACCGACCCACTGACATCAATCAATGTCTGAAATTGCATCGCCATCCGACATCAAATAACATGCAAATCCACCGGCGATGATCGCAAGAAGAATTCCAAAGGACGCAGCGCGGTCCGCGACTCTTCAAATGCCCACACGACCACTTAATGCTGTTAATTGACCCGTTTTCTGACAACTTAATGTGGTCATTAACTCATTATTTTGGACGGCCCAATCAGATCAAGGAAATGAGAGTTACAAATCCAAGCAATCATGGCATTAAAACCATGAAACTCCCCTCATCATGGAGATTAAAGGCGATTTGATGGAACGCGCTCCTGCCGAGGGTGCTACCGGGGTCGGCGGACGTGGGAGTCCGTCGGGTCCGGCCCTTTCGCGCTCGGGGGCCTGAAGCGTGCATCAACATTTCTTTGTGTGGGCGTGCCAGATTTTCTATTTTACTTGGAATTGCAAGTGGTAATCCGGAGATCAACCTTCGCAAGTAAAAAGGAAATCAACTTCTTTCAAGTTTTCCATTGCACAAATATTTAAGAAAAGAGACATTTTCTTGGTTTGTCGTGAAAGGCGATTTTGTTTGGCATTTATAGCCGATTTTGGCGTTTATAGCCGATTTACAATTCTCATCAATAATGAAAGACAAGAGTTGTGATTTTTGTCTCTTTTAGAAAAATACAAACTACAATGAAAAGCAAGAAAAGGAGGATCTAACTTTTCAGGAGATTGTGGGGGATTCGTTCAGATTGATGGTCGCAAGCCATGTATGGGCTTCGCCATTATCCATGCAGATGAGAACAGAGGATGCTCTTGATTCGCTTGGCTTGGCTATAACCTCAGGTTTTTAGAGGACAAAGACCAAGAGAAGGTCCTATGTCCAATAAAAAGCTAAGTAGACGGGCTGAAAAGCCACGTCTAAGCCATTGGAGGCAGCGGGAGAAGGCAAGGACCTTGGGGGGGAGTACCCCCTAAAGGACTTTTTGTCACCTTGTAGTGGTGCTTGATGTAGAATTTCTGTAGAATTTTCTCTCTTTCTCTAGACTCTGTCTGTCTGGAATTCGGGATTCTCTGCACCTTTTGATTTTCGATCTTCGGTTTTCCGTTCGTCCTTTTCCGATCCCTTTCTTCTTGGAAAGCTCTCCTATTTATAGGCTCTTGGTAGCCATTAGGAGAGTTTATGGGCTTTAATGGCTTTAATGGGAGGAGTTACAAGATTTATTTCTTGATTTTGTAACTCCTTTTTCCTTGAATCTGATTGGCCGATGGAGATTAAGGGCTTTTAATCAACTTAATTACCATAATGGGAGGAGTTTCATGGCTTGAATGCCATGACTTAATTGATTTGTAACTCCTGGATGCTTGCTTCTGATTGGGCCGTCCAAAGAAATGAATTAATGACTGCAATAAAGCTAGTCAATTAACTGCATTAAATGGTCGCCGAGCAGTTGAAGAGTTGCGGGCCGCGCCGCGTCTTTTGGGATTCTTTTGGAGATGATCACCGATGGATCTACATGCTGATCGACATCGGATGACCGTGTAATTTCAGACATTAATAGCTAGCAGCGGGCCGGTGACATCTGTCCTGTCGATTTTTCGATCGATCGGGCGGAAAGCACACTGTTTTGGTCGACTGGTTGGCGATCAATGTTGATTTTGATACTTTTGGAGGTTGACCCATGATTTTGAAGAATGTCGGAGGATTTGGAGCCTCAAAAGTATGAATTTTGGAAAGTCCCAGGGGTTGGAAGCTTCGAATCGCGAAAAACGACGGAAAACGGAGCTCCCGGGGCGAAACCGGAGAATCCGGGCTTCCAGGGTCGCGGGGGCCTGCGACCCTGGGCCAGGGTCGCGGGGGTCTTCGACCCTGGGGGAATTTTCCCCTTCGGAGCCCGTTTTGCGGTCGTTTTGAGGTCTTTTTCCTTCGTTTTTTCTTCTGTATTTTTCTTTGACATTTTTGCTCATTTGTTGGCCTTATTCCCTTATAGAAAAATTGATGAGAATCCTTGCAATTTGGGTTGCAAAGTTTCCAATTTTCCAGGAAAGCCGAAGACTTTGTCGCGCAGGGTTGCCGATTTTCCGTCAGAAGCTGAAACTGGGTCAAACGATGTCCGAATGACCTAAAATTTGAGGTGGAGCCTCCTGAGCAATAAATAAGACTAACCATAGGCTTTTGTTTGAGTTTTGAAGCCGTATGGGGTCCCGTCGCCAGTAGGCTTGATTCTGCCGCGAGGTAGATGTCGCGCTTTGATGTGCGGTCAACCGATGTCCGATTGACTTGAAATTTGACAGGGAACCTATTGGAGTCATTTTGAGATGATCCATAGGCTCTGTCTTGGAAACCATGGTCCCGGGGAGCTCCGCCGCCGAGAGGCCTGATTTGGCTTCCGAGAGTCAAAGTCTGGTCAAATGTTGTCGAAATGACCTGAAACTTGACGTGTAGCCCTTTGTAAGCATTTTGAAGTGCCCATGTGCTCTGTTTGATGAGTAATGGTTTCGGTGGTTTTCACCGCCGAGAGGCTTGATCTAGCTTCTTGAGGGTTGATGTAGGGTAAACGTTGTCGGTTGGACTTGGAACTTGACGTGGAGCCTTTTTGATGTATTTTGAGATCATCCACAGGCTCTGATCGGGAATTTGATGTCTCGATGCTGTTGCCGCCGAGAGCTCCTGTTTAGATGTCGGAGAAGTGAAGTTAGGCCAAATGTTGTCGAAATGGCCCGAAACTTCATGTGTACTCTTCTCTTGGCTATCTTGAAGGATCTTGCAGTTTTTGTTTGATTCTACAAGATTTGGTTTTTTGGAAGCAGCATTGCCTATTTTGGTAGGCTGGGGCTTCATGTGGCTTGAAGAGGCAAAGTGACATTTTTAGTGCCAACAAATGTCCCCTCGAGGTACAACGACGAGTTGCTTAACCTTTGTAGTCGATGTGCCTCGAAGAGAATCTTGAAGGAGAGTCTCTGTCTTGACCAAGAGTCTTTGAGCATTTTTTTCTTTTTTTTTTTATTTTTTTTATTTTTTTGTGGAGTGGCCTTTTGAGCTTCTGGGGGAATTTTATGATAGTGAAAGGAATCACACACCATCTCGAGGCAAAGTTTTGAAGATGACATCAGGGATGTGGATTTGGGTTTTTGTTTTTGACCTTGTGACCTAACAAGCTGTATGTGGCAGGTTGGGGGGTTGGGTTTTGGTTTTGACCTTGTGACCCAACAAGCTGTATGTGGCAAGTTGGGGGATCATGATTTGGTTTTTGGTTTTGGTCTTGTGACCTACCAAGCTGTATGTGGCAGGTTAGGGGACCAGGATTTGATTTTTGGTTTTGGTCTTCTGACCTAACAAGCTGTATGTGGCAGGTTAGGGGACCAGGATTTGATTTTTGGTGAAATGTCAATTTCAAGATTTTTGCTCAATTTGGTATATGAGGCTGGATGGTTTGATTTTTGGAAGCTAATGGGGCTCGCAATTCTTCTTCTCTTTTTTTTTTTTTTTCTTTTTTTTTTTGGTGCCTAGGTGGGGCAGTGTTCAGTTAAGCTTTCTCCGGAGTTGCGGAAGAAGGCTTTTGATTTTGGTGCCTCCCGAGACTTTACCAGAGCAGGGTCGGGAAGGCATTACTCTTTGACCAATGCAGAGAAGGAGTGGCTTTTCAGCATACGAGTCGGCACGATGGTGTACCGTAGACATCTTTTCGTCGACATTCAGCCGTATGTACCTTCTCGCTTTGCACTTCAGTTGGGCTTCTCTCAAGGCGTTGTTGGAGCGCCTTCGAGTATGGTGAAGCGTTTTGGAGGTTTGCAGGATGGCAGAAATGCATGGGCTTTTTATAGTGCTGAAGACACTACTGCCACGATTTCTTATCCTGAGCTGTCGACTTTCCGAACTGCCGGCTTCACGAAGTGGTTCGCGGAGAGCTTTTTGGCATATCGGGGGCTTTCCAAGAAGGAGCTTGATGTAAAGCTGTCTTCGGGGAAAGGTACTGGAAAGTCGAATGGCGTCCGGCGAGAGGAAGTTTGGGCCTTCCTTTCTGGAGAGAAGCACAAGATAGGTTTTCTCGGTGACCAGGGCGTCATTGGTTCTGAAGCTGTTCGGGAAGTACCTGATAAGGCTTTGGAGCAGCTAGAACAGGAGGAAGCTGAGCTCGACGCTTGGATGCAAGCGGCACAGAGGCGAGCTTCCGTGGAGTATACTGGCAAGAGCAGACCATCCAGTGAGGAGTCAAGTGGGAGACCTGATTCTGGCAGTGGGGCAGGATCTTCTAGGAAGCGAGCCCACAGAAGTAAGAGGAAGAGGAGTCAGCGTTACACGGGGCGGGACGAAGACTCTCCTGATGTGGAAGTCCCTCTCACTGTCAATGAGGAGGCGCCAGGGGAAGCTGACGAACCTCCGGAGAAGAGGATTCAGGAAGAAGAGACCATCGGTGAAGGTATGATTCTTCCTTTTTCTTTTTCTGCTTCTTTCATGGGGCTTTCCATGTTCTGATTTGTTTTCTCACCCTGCTGCTGCTTTTTTTTTAGCAGAGGATGAAGACTTGGCGATGCCTGAGGTTCCGACCGATGAGGCGGTGATGGAGCCGGTTATGGCATCTGAAGAAGAACCGAGGGACTCTGGAATGATTCCAGAATCTCCAATTGGTATAACTTCTTTCGCTTTCTCTTTTTTTTTTTTTTTTGCCTGCGACTTGATTTGCTAACATTTTTCTTGTCAGCTGACTTGCCACAGGATTCCGATGACTATGAACCATCAATGGACGCAAATGTTGATGATGCTTCCGATGAGTTCATGGAGGAAGAGAGTGTTCCGCCAGTCGTCGAAGAAGGTACTTTGTAGTGATGACCCTGATTTTTTTTTTTTTTTTTTAACAAGATCATATTCATACCTTTTTGTGTTTCATTTGCAGGTTTTGAAGTGACAGAAGAGAGTTCATCGCTTTCTTCAGAACCAGAGCAAGGGATGCCAGAGGTCGATCCGAAGGTAGAGACTCCTACAACCAGTTCTGACGCGATAGAGGAGATACCTTGTGCTGAGATTCCTTCTCCAGTGGCTCCAAGTGGAAAGAGTTCTTTTGTTACTCTTCCAATGGGACATGACATGAGCAGCCGATCAACGGAGAAGGGTGAATCTTCATCCAGTTCGTCTCTTCAATTTGCGAAGAAGGTGCTGGCTCGGGTTTTGAGTTCTTGGATCGAGACTCTCTTTTCTGGACACCTGGATGCCGGATTTGGCATGATCCCACATGTACAGGAGAATCTCACTGATACCGAAGAGGTTGGTCTGGATGTCACAGGTGCCAGGGCGATCGTTGATAGGATCATTGCACTGGGTGACAAGTGGTTTGAGACCATGGATTTCCCTGACGACCAATTCTTCAAGGAGATGTTCTTGGACCCTGCTGATAAGGCTAAGTCTGACCTGAATGAGGCTACACAAAGCAAGAAGCAGCTAGTTCGGGAGAAGAACTTGGAAGAGCTAGCCATCATCGGATTGAGGCATGACCTTAACGTCCTTGATAGGGAAGTTGAGGAGGCCAGGAAACGTCTTGAGCATTTGAAGGCGCAAGTCGCTGCCAAGTGGGCTGCTATAACAGAGGCTCGTGACAGGGAGAGTGCTCTGATTCGCAGGGTTGTAGATGCCGGTCAAGTTCTCGAGAGGAGGACTCTAGAAAACGAACAATGGCAAACTGCTGGGGAAAAGCTTCCCGGTGTAAAAGAAGGGTTACGGCATTCGCCAGCATCTCATGGCAAGTTCCTGAAGAAGCGTGCTTTGGAAACTCTGACGACTGAGGCCAAAAGTTTGCTTGAGGAGCTAAAGCTTTGGCTGGAGACCATTTTTGGCTGAGCTCCTAATTTTTTTTTTTTTTTTTGTTAGCAGAAACTACTCTTCTTTCTTTTGGTACCACATGTATATATATATTTTTTTGGTACTTTTTTTTTTTTTTTGCAGTGCTTGTGAACACTTTTTTTTTTTGGTACCGCATGTATTTTTGGTACTCTTTGCAAGTACTCATTCTACAAAAGTTATTTTTTTTTTGTTTTCCCTACGCTCACTTAAATCTTTTTGTGATGAAAGTAATTGCTAAATGGGATTTGATCAAAAGCTTTGTCATTTTGTGAAAATCTTTTGTCAAATGATTATTTTGGTAGGGGAAACGAATTTGGCATGAAAGCCGGATTTTTGTGGCATTTACAGCCAGTTTGGTGGCATTGATAGCCAATTTGTGGCATTTATAGCCGGTTTGGTGGCATTGATAGCCGGGTTTTTTGAAAGCCAAGTTTTGGTTTGTCGGCGTGAAAGCCAATTTTTTGTGGCATTGATAGCTGGTTTGTGGCATTTATAGCCGGTTTTGACATGAGAGTCAGGTTTTTTTTTTTTTGTGGCACTTATAGCCGATTTGGTGGCATTGATAGCCGGTTTTGGCAAAAGAGCCAGGTTTTTGGTTTTCAAAAATGCAAGTATCGACTAAGAGTCGCCTCCCTGCTGAATGGTCTTGCAAGTATCGATGGAATGTCGCATCCTTGCTCATTCGGTTGAGAGTATCGATGGAATTTCGCCTCCTCGCGGATTTGGGTGCAAGTATCGATGGAATGTCGCATCCTTGCTTTTCAAAAATTTTGTTTTGCGGGTACTGACTTGATGTCGTTTTCCCCTTGATTTTTGAAATTTGCGGTTTTCTCCAACCTTTGGGTTGTGGATATCAACTGATATGTTGCGTCTCCACGGTTTTAGGTTTTTTTGGAACCTTTTTTGAAATTTGGATTGTGGATATCAACCGATATGTTGCGTCTCCACAGTTTTTTTTTGTTTGGGTTTGCAAGTATCGACGAAATGTCGCTTCCCTGCGAGTTTGGAAGTGTTGAACGTGGTTCGTATTCTTCCGATGGGTGCGAGTATCGACTAAGCGTCACTTCCCCGTTGTTTTTTTTTTTTGAAAAACCATTTTTTTTTTGTTTAAAGACACGAGGGTCGTAAATTTTGACCTAAAACCATTTGGCGGTAAAAGGCAGGGTGGACTAGGGTGGAAATCCCTGAATCCGGATTTTCATTTCAAACCATGAATTTTGGGTTCAAGGATCGAAAATTTTGGTCAAGTCAGGGAGGGGCTCCTAAACTTGGATTTTTTTTTTGAACAATGAAACGATGAAAGTAAGCATTGTTTTTTGAGTTTCTTTAGAAATTTCGACATTTTGATATGAAAATTCTAAAGGAGTGGGTTTGATGAGCAATACTTGAAAATAGGCTTTTGCCGTGCAGGCATTGCTCTTACCCAGTTGGGTAAGTCTTCAAGGGTAGTACCGCTTTAAGAACTTGCCATTGATGGGCAGCATACACCTGTCGCCTTCCATGTTTAGGAGGGCATATGCGCCGTTGGAGAAGACCTTGTCGATGACGTAGGGCCCCTCCCATTTTGGCTCAAACTTGCCTTTGGACTTGTGAGCGAAGACCATTGGTCTTTTTACCGCAAGAACCAAGTCACCCTTTTTGTAGGCGCGTTGCCTGACCTTTTTGTCAAAAGATCCTGCCATGAGTGCTTGGTAAAGTTCAATGCTTTGTCGAGCTTCGAGCCGTCTCTCGTCGAGATTGTCCAGCTCATGGAGTCGCAATTTGACATTGCTTTCTTAAGTCATGTCATTTTGTAAAGATACCCTCAGAGAAGGAATTTGTACCTCTAGGGGCACGACAGCTTCGCATCCATAGACCAAGGAGAATGGTGTGCTATGGGTTGGTCCTCGAACGGTGGTTAGATAGGCCCACAAGGCTTCAGACATCTTGTCGCTCCAGTCTCTTTTGTGACTAGAGACCATTTTCTTGAGGATTTTGCAGAGTGTCTTGTTGAAGGCTTCTGCTAATCCGTTTGCTGCCGGATTGTATGGAGTCGAAGGACAGCTTTGAATTTTGTATTTGTCGCAGAACCTGTAGAATCGATGATCCCGGAATTGTGGTCCGTTATCATGGACGAATCTTTTAGGTATGCCGAAATGACAAATGATGTTGGTGCGTAGGAATTGAAGGACTGATGAGGTCTTCATTTCGTTGAATGCAAATGCTTCTGACCACTTGGAAAAATAATCCGTTGCGGCGAAGATGAAGCGATGACCTTTGCTTGAAGGGGGAGAAATAGGACCTATGATGTCCATACCCCAGGCTTCGAAAGGCCATGAGATTGCTGTAGGGTGTAGCCATTCCGGAGGCATGTGAATGTAATCTCCGTGAACTTGGCATAGCTGGCAGCGTTTGGCAAATTGCATTGCATCAGCTACCATGGTAGGCCAATAGTAACCTAACCTTTTTATCTGATCATAGAGCTTAGGACCTGCCTGATAGGCTCCACAAAGACCAGCATGAACTTCTTTAAGTGTTTCTTCGGCCTCTTGTTGTGACAAGCAGCGTAGAAGTACTCCGTTGAAGGATTTCCTGTAGAGGATTTTTAAAGGAATATCCAAATGAAAGTTTGGGGCTCGTCTTTGGATGCTTACCCGTTCTTTTGGATCTTCAGGTAGGATTCCGAACATGGTGTAATCAATGAACAGATCCCTCCAGTCGCCGATTGAAGGTTGAAGGATAGAGATCCGACTTCCAACCACTCAGTGGCATTCAGCAACTGCTTGGTGTGTGTTAAGAGGAGGGAGGATCCTTCTCTCGTACACTGTGATTTGCATGTTTTCCCCTTCCTGGATCGCCATTGATGCGGCAAGTCCGGCCAGGGCATCTGCACGGATGTTTTCACCTCTACGATTGTGGGTGATGTGACAGATGTCAAACTTTTGCAGAAGCGATTGTGCCTTGTTGTAATAAGGCAGCAGATCGGGCTTCCTGACTTCATATATCTGATTCATCTAGTTGACGATCAGTTGAGAGTCTCCAAAGACTTCCAGCATAGTGATACTGGATTCGATGGCGAGTTCCAATCCTAGGATCAGAGCTTGGTATTCAGCTGCATTGTTTGTGCATGGTTCCAGTAGCGAGAAAGTGTGTGGAATCATGTATTTGTCGGGGCTAACAAAGTGGATGCCAACTCCAGAGATCAGCTTTCTTTTTTCATTTGTCCTGGTTGCACCGTCAAAGTACATGTCCCAGGAGGCATTTGGTGAGGAAGTCTCCATGTTGTAGACAGGTTCGTCTGGGAGATCATCTCTGAGTGGAGAATCTTTAGGCAATGGATGCTCTGCGAGAAAGTCTGCTAGAGCTTGGCCTTTGATTGCTTTTTGTGGTACATACCTAATATCAAATTGTGACAAGAGGATGGACCACTTTGCCAGTCGGGCATTGAGAGAACTTGCCTTTGTGACAAGGACCTTCAAGAGGTTGATCCTCGAGACCAGGTAGATTGTGTTGGAAAGCAGATAGTGACGTAGCTTTTGTACGGCGAACATCACTGCAAGGCATTCCTTTTCGACTGGAGAGTAGCGATGCTCTGCACCTACTAGCATGCGGCTGAGGTAGTATAGAGCAGCTTCTTTTCTTTCATCATTTTCTTGTGCAAGCAGAGCACCCAGAGAGTGATCAAGGGCTCTTGTTTACAAGATGAATGGTTTCCCAGTGGTAGGAGCAGCTAACACTGGAGGTTTGGTTAGGTATGACTTGATATCTTGAAATGCGGCTTCACAGTCAGCATCCCAGACAAAGTTTACACCCTTTTTCATCAATCGAGAGAATGGATGACACTTCCCCGAAAGATTGGAGATAAACCGTCTGATGTAGGCCAATCTCCTTTGAAGCCCTTTTAGTTCCCTTAAGGTTCTTGGAGGGGGCATTTCTAGAATAGCCTTGACTTTGATGGGGTCAAGTTCTATTCCGGCTTTCCGAACTAGGAATCCAAGGAACTTACCCGACGAGACGCCGAAGAAGCATTTCAGAGGATTCATCCGCAGTTTATGTTTGCGAAGTCGGAGGAAGACTTCTCGAAGATCTTTGAGATGGTCTTCTTTTCTTTTGCTTTTGACGGCGAGGTCATCAACGTAACATTCAACCGTCTTGTGTTGCATATCTTGGAATATTTTCATCATAGCCCTCTGATATGTGGCACCAGCATTTTTCAGACCAAATGGCATAACAGTATAGTAATATACGCCAAATGGAGTCCGAAATGATGTGTGTTTTTCATCCTCGGGATGCATCTTTATCTGATTGTAACCAGAGAAGCCATCCATGAATGTCATTCGCTCGAATCCGCAGGTATTGTCAATCATCACCTCCGGTATGGGGAGCGGGAATTCATCTTTAGGGCAAGCGCCATTCAGGTCTCTATAGTCAATACAGACCCTGATCTGCCCAGTTTTCTTTGTCACGGGGACAATGTTGGCCAACCATTCTGGATGTTGTTCGTCACGGATGAAGCCGACGCTTTTGAGCTTTTGAACTTCTTGTTCAATTTTATCCATCACATCTGGACGGAATCTTCTTTGGCCTTGTTTGACAGGCTTGATTTCTTCTTGAAGATTGAGTTTGTGGACTGCTACTTTGGGGTCTAAACCAGGCATTTCAGCGTAGGACCATGCAAAGCAATCAACGAACTCACGAAGAAAAGCGATATACTCGGGTAACTCATCATCCTTTATATTCTTGCTTATGAATACAGGACGTGGGTTATCTGGTGTTCCCAAGTCTATCTTTTCAACAGGATCTTCTATTAGAAGGTTTGAAGGTGGTTCCTCCACAATATTTTCGGAGGCTTCTAGCTCAACAAAACCTTTTGGGATTCCAAGGGCATTTGTAGACCGAGGGTTTGTTCCTTTCCACGGGTCTTCTTGATTGGTGATCTTCTCAAGGCTTGCTATGAGATGGTCCCAATCGCCTGTTGAAACTGGGTCGAAGTAAGGTACTTCTTTTGGAGACGAGGGCTCTTCTAGGTCAGAATAGCACAAGTCTGTATTATCGGACGATTCCTCTTTATCATCAGAGAAATAGTACCAATTGGATGAGCTTCCTGGATCTTTGTCAGGTAACTCTTTAAAGAGATATCCAGGGAGATCGATGTCTTCATGGACTTGAGATGTTGAGGCTTGGTCGGTAAAACGACTTTTAAGCTTTTGTGTCAACTGTCTCAGAGGAGTGTCGGGATTATACCCTAACCCATATGAAGACTTTTCTACATGACCGTAGAGTCTCCAATCTTCCAGCTGGCTTTTGGTCAAGGCGGGCCCCAATGGCGTGAGAATACCGCGTCTTTCTCCCAAACTGACTGGGTTTTGAGCGTCATAGCCCATTTTCTTCATAATTGCTTGTGCCACGGGACTATATAGAGATAGCTGATGCATACCTTCATTTTGGAAAGGTTCCAGCATGGAGTTTGATGAAGAAGCGTCCGATCTATGGAAGAAGATCGGCTTTTTCTTTGGTGATGTTGCCGGAACAACAAAGGAAGCATACGTAGGATCTTCTACGTCAGCAGGTGTCTTCATCGGAGTGAGAGCAGGCTGAACTTGTTGAGTGTCAGCTTGGCTTGACGAGGTGTCGTCTTCTGGCTCTGAGTCTGAATCCGTGTCTTGCTTGATAGACACAAAAGAGACAACAAATTTGCCCCCAGGCTTTTGCTTTGCCTTCTTCACTCTGGTTGTGATGACCAAAGGTTTTGAAGATTTGAGGGAGATGACGAAGGGAGGTTGACTGCTCTCTTCGGATTTACCGGAGTGTTTGTTTTCTTTCGGTGATTTTTGAGGAGCCTTGCCTTTATCTTTCTGGAGATTTTCAGCAAAGGGTGCTATTTCCTCTTTTTCTTCTTTTTCGCCTTCATACATTTGGGAGTCTGCGAAGTGGACTTCTTTATCTTTGAAGGGTCTTCTGTCCGCAAACACTCGATGTACCATGCCGTCGTCGCCGATGAACTTGATGCATTGATGTAGAGTTGAAGGGACAACACCGTTCTCGTGTATCCAAGGACGTCCGAGAAGGATGTTGTAGCATGAGGGGGTTTTTATTGCATACACAGTGACTTCAGAGATAAGATCACCGATCTGCAATTTGAACCTGATTTTACCGATAGGCCTTTGAGTACTCCCATCGTATCCAAAGATAGATACAGATGTGTGGCTTATCTTGCTGGGTGGGATGCCCAACTCTTCGAGAGCCGAAGTGGAGATGAGGTTGAGTGCAGAACCTGGGTCGACCTGAACTCTGTGTATAGGCATTTCCTTGATGTACCCTGTGAAGTACAGGGGTCGGTTGTGCCTTGCTTCGCCAAGTAAGAGGTCGTCCTTTGTGAAGGCGATGGTTGCACTGGCTCCTTTTTGCACCGAGAGGCATTCAATGCATGATCCCTCAGTTTTCTTTTCTCCCTTTGAGGAAGTTTCAGAGTTTTTGACCCGGTAGTCCATTTCAATTTGGAGGACTTGCGGGGCATGTTTGTCGACATCCTCATTCAGTTTTTGTAATTCTGAGATGAGATTATCACGAGTGCGTGGAGACATTCGTAATAAATCCAGGATGTGCAGTCGTGCAGGTATGTGTTTGAAGTGCTCGATCAAATCATACTTGAAAGCCTCCTTAGGGCCTGCATGTTCATCATTGTTGCCACTGGGGGCGCTTACAACATCTTTTCCCGAAGGATTTACATAAGTAAAGGAAGATTGGTTGTAATTTTTGTGGTAGTCCCGGCCCGAGCGGGTGCCTCTACCAACTTCGAGAGCTTCTTGAGAAGGGTCTTCGCTTGGAAGATTGTCCTCAGGATCAAGAGGCTGTCGTTTCTCATTTACTGAGGATGCGTCTGCAGCAGAATTGCCATCCTCAGTGATTGTGTTGCATGGAGCATTTTCCAGGAGCGAGTCCTGAACAGCATCCAGCAGCTTTTCTTCTTCGTTGACCCATCCATCAACCCAAGTTGGGTTTTCTTCATGATGATGAGTCGGGAAGAGCGTGAGTTCTGAAGTCACAGTCTCAGGGGACGAAGCCTGAGAGGGTGTCATTTCTGTGAAAGTCACGCGAGACGAGGTAGCCCCAGAAGATATGGTGCTAGGTGTCGCCGGTGTGTAAGTGATCTCATCAGATGATGCATCGGAAGAGCTATAATCCCGAATTATCACATTACAGGCAGCACTTAAAGGAGACGTTGTCTGCTCGGAGTCAGACTCATCCTCAGATGTAAGAGGATCGTCTACCCAGCAATTTTCTCCATTTTCAGGAGTTGAGGGAGGAGGTACCTGGTGGGCTTCAGGGACTTCCGGCTCTGGATTGTGAGGAATCTCGTTGACGCGGTCTTGCTCTTGTTCTAGAGCGAGATGATGCAAGATCCTCGCATATTCTTTAAGATCAGGCATGGGAGCCAAATCTTCTTCTTCGTCTGCTCTTTGTGGCTCAACATGGTTGATTTCCACTGGAGCAACGACGGGTGCTGGCTTAACAACATTTTCTTGTACAGCCTCTTGGTCTTCCTCATCATCAGACCAGGAACCTTGTGGCTGTAAGGGGTTATACCAGATTACTGGCATAAGGTGAGTTTCAGGAACCCATTCTTCGTCGGAGAGATACTCTCCTGTTTCAAGAGATTCCTCCCACTCGCCGAAGTAGTTAGGCTCGAATCCATCGTCGGTGTCGCTGGACTCGTATCCATCAATGGAGAATCCAACTACCGAGTTGCAAGAGTATGATGCCCCCTGCATAGCTTCTTTTTTGAATCGAGGTGGCATGAAATCACTGAGAGTGAAGTTTCTTACCGCCTTTGAAGTCTCTGGAAGGGACGTTTCTATTGCCCCGAGTGAAGTGGTAGAGGAGGCCTCTGCCTTTTCATTGACTTCTTGTTTTGGCTGGGTCTTCTCTTGCCGTTTGAGCCTGAGGAGATGTTTCCTAGCCTGCCTTCGCTGTTGAGCTGTCGGCTTTGTTTTTACGATCTCCCAGTTTTCATCTTCCAGGAGATCGGGATGTACCCATATGGGTTGTCCGTCTGGTGTCGGGTAAGGAACCAACACTTCGGACGTTTGAATTCTTTTTATCACCTTGAAGGAAGTAGTGATCTTCTCTTCTGGTGATTTTGGTGTTTGTCCACGTGACACCATGTTGACGGAGGCAGACCCATAGTTTTTGTCAAAGGTGATGACTCCATTTTTCCACATCTCGTTTATCTTCTCTCTCACAACAAAGCATTGATTGAGAGGATGCGAGACCATCTGGTGGTATGGACAGTACCGAGGATCGTTGGTTTTGCCAACATCGCCTGGTCTTTTGGGTTCAGGCAAGGTGAGCTTGCCGTTTGCCACGAGAGCCCCGAAGATTTTGTCAACATCTTCATCGAATGGGTATTTCTTTTCTACTCGCTCTTTGAAGGCATCAGAGAGTTCAGGTCTCTTACCTGCAGCTCTGTTTTCAGCTTTCTTTGGTTACTGAGGAGCTGACTTGGTTTGCACATTGAGGACCTCTTTTTTCTTTGGTTTGGAGGTTACAATGGCGGTTGGCTCTTTTCTTGATGACTTCTGACTGTTGAGGTCTTTAATCACCGTTTCAGCTTCCATAGAAGCTTCCAGGAGTTCTCCCAGGTTTTTTGATTTGTTGCCGATGATCATGGAGCGGATTTTTGCTCTCATATTGTTACGGCAGATGTCAACCAGCGACGCTTATGGCAGCACATCTGAGCATTTGTACGCCATTGCCTTCCATTTGTGAATGAAGTCGTATGTTGACTCATTCTCTCCCTGTTTTAGGCTGCAGAGTTGAGTCATAGTAACAGGATGATCCTCACCTTGGAAGTGGGTCAGGAAGCGTGTCTCGAGCATAGCCCAGTTCTGAATGGAGTTCTCCGGCAGAGTGGAGTACCAATCAAAGGTTGTACCTTTTAGGGTACTTGCAAAGAGGCGAATCTTGAGTGCATCTTGATCCGCGATAGCTCCCGTCAAAATCTTGAAGTGGATAACGTGCTGTCTGGCTGATCCTTTCCCCGTATATGTTTGGAGAGTAGGATGTTTGAATTTTGTGGGGAACGGGACCGAGTCCATCCATAAAGGATATGGTGGCTTGATCCCATGCTCTTTGAGTATATCCTCTTCTTTAGCTTTGGCGAGGATACTGTCTACGTCCTTTTTGGTAAGGGCGCGTGACTCATTTTCTTCACAATTTTCCTCGTTATTGCGATGATTCGGAGGAGGCTCATTGTTCACCTGATTTTGGACAACAAGGAGAAGGTTTTCCATCAGAGTTTCAATCCTCTGCTGGCCTTATTCCAACTGCTGGATGCGTGTGAGCGCATCATCTTGAGGTGGATTCTGAGGTAGTGGCTCAAAATTTGTAACCAGGACGTTCATTTCTCGGGATTCAAACGAAGAAACCGTCCTGGTGACTGAGCTGAGGCTCATTCTTTTTGATGAAGAGCTTGATGAAGGATTACTCTCCCGTCCTTGGCTTGAAGGGGCAGGAGATTCTTCGGGATGTCTTCGTGTCCTGGTGACGCTACGGGTCACCGGACGTCGGACATGGATTTTTTATGCTGACTTTTGGCGTCTTCTGGTTTTTCCAACCATATGGACGGCAGTAACTTGGTCGGGTCTTTCTTTTTCGACCCATTTGTGGGAGACTTGAAGTGTAGGAGGCTGGGTCCGTTGCTTCTCTAGTCTCTTTTGTCGATATGACGCACGGCGGCGTGCTCGACGAGCGATTTCAGCTTCAGTCAGCTCTGGCTGGGCTTTAACAATGAAGGATGTACTCCCTCGGGCGCAGCAGCCGAGCTTGTCTTCTGTGTAATTGGGCAAGGACAGGATGCGGACCTGGTCCTTTCCCTGTTGCAGTGAAGCTTTGAACCTTTCGAGTTCGGCCCCTGTAGAGATGAAGGGTCGAACTGAAGGAGTGTAGGCCTTGGCAGGTGCTTGTAGAGGCCTAGTGATGCATGATCTGATTTTGGGCTTGTGGGAGCAAGCCGGTTCATACTAGGTTGACTTGGGAGTCAAGTTGGAGATGGGTCTCTCCTCTTTCATGTAGGCAAGAGGGTAGAACTGGTTCTCTTTGAGTGGGGCCAGGTATACTGGCTTGGTGGAGGTTTGAGACCTTCTTTATTTTGGGGAAGGTCTTGGAGACCAAGTCTTAGGGTAGACCTGGTTGGTTGTAAAGGAAACCGCGATTCAGATCTGAAACTTCTCATATAGAGACAACTATGGCTGATACAAAGCATGACAGATTTTAAAAAATCTGATTTCTGCACTATGCAGCGGAAATCAGCCATAAAGAATCGCGTAGAAACTCCATGAAATCATAATCAACATGTGTCTAATTAAAAGGAGATTATAGAAGACTATTACCTCAAAGATTTGCAAGCTTTAAACCTCTGAAAATCTGATGCAAAAGGGACAAGATCAGGTCTGCAATCAGCTACTATGCTGCAGGAATTTCTGCAGGAATTATTCTTCTTCTAATCTTCTCCTCTATCTCACTTCCAAATATGATTGGCTAAGGTGGTGGAACCTTAATCTAGGTTTTGAGATGAGTTTCTAGAATCATATGTGATGGAAATCTCCTCAAGAAAGAAGAGAAACAAGGGCTGCACGTTTTGGGCTTTGTTCTTGTGTTTTAAGGTGATTCACGCCCAAGGGAAGCTTCCTCCTTTTATGAAGATTACAAGGAATCCTTTCCCATTAAGTTTCTCCTACTAATTCTCTTAGAAGTCCTAAAAAGAAAGCTCAATCCTAAGATTAATTTCCTCTTAGAAACATTCCAAATTAGAAAAGGAAACTATGATGAATATCCCTTAAACTTAGCAATTAGTAATCCTAGTTGTGCAACACTTACTAATTTAAGTTTCTAAGGGAAACTCTATTATAGGAATACTTGTCCAAGGAGGAGTCCAACCTTCCAAGTAGAGAGACCTACTCAAAGTTGGAGACCCCACACTAAGAAATCCCTATGTTGGACGTCCCACATGCTATGGCCCACACTATGGCCCACATGTCCATAATTTGTCTAGAATTAAATTCATGTATGCCATTAAGGCCTATTTGAATCTAAATTCAAAATTATGTTTCCATAAAAATAATTCAACCTCATCTCCTAAACAAATTAGGAAACCATGCCAATATAGGAAACTGACTAGAGAAGGGACCAAAAGACATATTTGCCCTTGGCTCCCAAAATGACAAAAATGTCCATGCTAAACCCATAGCAGCATTAAGACCATTTTAACCTTAACTCATTCCACTAGAGAGTTATGGTTGCACTCCAAGGACAAATATAAAGTATGAAATAAGCTTGTCATAAAATGACTGTTGTCTTCGACCTACCAAGTGCAATGACCTAAATGCCCCTCTATGTAACATCCTCAATCGAGTCAGGTTATTCGATGTACTATCAACCTTCTCGATTAAATCTTAAACCTTAGAACTTCATATCCTTGACTTAATCATCATCCTGATATTATTCTCTTGATCCCGGGAGCGACCCACAAGTTCAATATCAATATGAAACATCCATATACTAAGATCTTAGATTTTGATGATCAATCGGATAATTCTAAGGGGACGATCAATCCATCAGTAGATGGCATAGATTCTATATTGCATTTGCATGTCCCAACTGATCGAGCCCGAGTACCTAACTCACAGAGCTGTTGACCCATGAAAAGAATCCCACCCATAGTGAATTAAAGTACAAGAACTTGACTTCGTCAGTTCATCCACAGATGCTCAAGATTAAGAGCACCGGTCACTTAGTAGCATGAGGTGATTTGATCTCTCTCTGTGATAGTACTATTATAGAGATCACACCTACAATGGTCCTGTTCAATGCATGACACATGCACTAATGAGATAGATCCGGGAAAGCCCTCCCGTGACTTAGGTATGTCACCCTATATAGGAGAGTATCTCATTATAACTTAAACCAAGATGAAGTGCCCAACTCCATCTTTCAGTTATGAACAAATCTGTTGTTTCCAATATCCATGAATCAGACCTATCTGTGTGAAGCCACTTCACACCTGATTCAATTATTAGAAAACAATGGGCCTTACACACAACCATACATATACACATGTTTATAGAGAAAGAATCATTCCAATATATATAACCAATAAATATCCAGTAACAGAGAGAAAAAAAAAACAGCTAGTGGGCTTTAGGGCATACACCAATCCCAACAAACTCCCACTTGCACTAAAGATCACTACTTCCTAACCTAACTCCCATAGACTCAACATGAGAAGTAAAGACTTTCTCAGTAAGAGTCTTAGTAAATGGGTCTGCTAAGTTATTAGCTGAGGCAATCTGTTCCACAACTATTTCTCCATTCTGAACGAATTCCCGGATCAAGTGGTACTTTCTCTGAATGTGCTTGCCTTTCTTGTGATTCCGGGGCTCTTTACACTGTGCTATCGCACCTGTGTTGTCGCAGTGCATGACAATCGGTTTTTCTGCTGCAGAAACAACTCCTAATTCCAAAAGGAATTTCCAGAGCCATACTGCTTCCTTTGCAGCTTTCGCTGCCGCCACATACTCTGCTTCCATGGTAGAGTCAGCAATACAATCTTGCTTAACACTTCTCCATGAAATAGCCCCTCCCGATAGAGTAAAAACATATCCTGAGGTTGACTTTCTGGCATCCGTATCTGATTCGAAATCTGAGTCTGTATACGCCAAAGGCGTTAAATCATCTGCTCGATAAGTCAACATATAATCTTTCGTTCTCCGAAGATACTTGAATATATGTTTCACAGCTGTCCAATGCATAGGTCCAGGGTTTGACTGATATCTGCTAACCATGCCGACGGCAAAGCAAATATCTGGTCTAGTACATAACATTGCATACATGAGACTTCCAACAGCTGATGCATATGGAACTCTCTTCATGTTCTCTATCTCATCAGGTGTCTTAGGACATTGATCTCGAGATAGTGGTAGTCCATGTCTAGAAGGTAGCAAGCCCTTATTGGAGTCATGCATGTTAAACTTGACCAATATCTTCTCAATATATGAAGATTGGGATAAGGCTAACATCTTATTCTTGCAATCTCGCAGGAGCTTGATCCCTAAGATGTATCTTGCCTCACCCAAATCCTTCATCTGAAATTGAGATGATAACCAAACCTTTGTGGATGATAGTGCACCTACATCGTTTCCAATGAGCAATATGTCATCTACATATAGGACCAAAAATATGACTGCATTACCACTTCCTTTCTTATACACACATGGTTCATCAATGTTTTGATTAAAGCCAAAAGATTTGACTGCCTGATCAAACTTGATGTTCCATGCTCTAGATGCTTGCTTAAGTCCATAAATGGACTTCTTAAGTTTACAGACCATGTTCTCTTGGCTACTAGCAATGAAACCTTCTGGTTGCATCATATAGATGCATTCGTCAAGACTTCCATTAAGAAAAGCTGTCTTGACATCCATTTACCATATCTCGTAGTCATAATGACATGCGATGGCTAAGAGAATCCTTATGGACTTGAGCATAGCCACTGGTGAAAAGGTTTCCTCATAATCGATACCCTTTTTCTGAGTATATCCTTTCGCCACCAGTCTTGCTTTGAAGGTTTCCACCTTCCCGTCCACTCCTCTCTTCCTCTTGTAAATCCACTTGCACCCTATGGGTTTGATCCCTTCAGGTACATTTACAAGTTCCCAGACTTGATTGGAATACATGGAATCCAATTCAGATTTCATCGCTTGCTGCCACATGTCAGCATCTATATCCGTTACTGCTTCATCGTAACTAGTAGGATCCTCAACCATATCCTCAGAGTCTGTCTTTAAAGACACTCCTAGATATCTATCTGGTTGTCTAGGAATTCTCCCACTACGACGAGGCTCCGGAGTGTTTAAAGGAATATCCGGTCCATCTACTGTTACTGGATCTGGTACAGATGTTATAGGGGATTCAGGAAGAATCTCCTCAAGAGTTTCTGTACTACTAAGCTCTTGATGCATCATACAATCATCCTCTAAGTATCTAGCATGAGTGCTGATGAGCACTTTTTGCTCCTTTGGATGATAAAAGATGCCACCTCTAGTTCCCTTAGGATACCCAATGAAGTAGCACATTTCCGATCTGGGTTCTAGCTTGGTAGCTTTATCATTCAGTACATAAGCTGGACAACCCCAAATGTGGATATGTCTTAAACTAGGTTTTCGACCTGTCCACATTTCTTGCGGTGTCCTAGGTACTGACTTAGATGGTACCAGATTTAAAATGTATGCTGCTGCTTCTAAGGCATATCCCCAAAAAGATATAGGTAGGGTTGCATGACTCATCATGGACCTTACCATATCAAGAAGGGTACGGTTTCTTCTCTCTGCTACACCATTTTGCTGGGGTGTACCCGGTGCAGACAACTGAGACACAATCCCTTGTTGTGTGAGGTACTCCTTGAACTCACCTAGGAGGTATTCGCCACCTCGATCAGATCGAAGGGCTTTGATATGTTTCCCTAGTTGTAACTCCGCCTCAGCCTTGAATTGTTTGAACTTATCAAACGCCTCAGACTTGCGTCGCATCAAATAGACATATCCATACCTAGAGTAATCATCGGTGAAGGTGATGTAATACTCATATCCTCCTCTTGCTAGTTTGTTCATAGGACCACACACATCAGTGTGAACCAATTCTAACAACTCATTTGATCTTAGTCCCTTTCCAGAGAATGACCTTTTGGTCATCTTTCCCTTGAGACAAGATTCGCACTGAGGAAAAGGTTCGAAATCTAATGAGCTCAAGGGCCCATCTTCTACCAACCTCTGAATCCGTTTTAGGTTAATGTGACCCAAACGTAAGTGCCAAAGATAGGTGTCATTGGTTGAAGATACCTTCCTCTTAAGGGAAGTAGAACTTTCTAGTTGTACATTATGCAGTGTGGGAGCAATAGGATTTATATAAAATAGGTTATCATGTATTCTACCGGAACATATAATATTTCCATCTCTACTGATATCAACACCAGAATGGAAAGAAACTGAATAATTAAATTCAATAAGTCTGGAAACAGAAATTAAATTCTTCCTCATGTCCGGAACATAGAAAACATTATTTAAAAACAAAATCCTATCATTAGAAAAATGTAGAGAAACATTTCCGACTGCAACCGCCCAAACTTTAGCTCCAGTTCCAACTCTGAAGGCAAACTCCCCTTTCTCAATTTTCTGCATTATCTGAAACCCCTGCAACGAATTGCAGATATGATTAGTGGCTCCAGAGTCTACTATCCACGAGTCAGTAGAATCAACCACTAAACAAGTTTCAATGAAATAAGAAAAAGATGTACCTTTATTAACCGAGCCTTTGAGCTTGGGACAATCTTTCTTCCAATGACCTTTGAGGCCACACTTGAAGCATTTCCCTTTGGGCTTATCATCTGTACCCTTGTCCTTTCTATTACCAGCATTACCCTTTTTCTGTCCCTTTCCCTTGATCTTCTTCTTCTTCATCTTCTTCCCTTTCGGGTTCAGATGAGAGGAAGACTGGAAAAAATGGGCTTGGGCCTTGGGCTTCATGATGGCCTCTGCCGCTTGGAGTTCCTTCATTAACTCCGCAAGGGTCATGTCCATCTTGCTCATATTGAAATTGAGCTTGAACTGATTGAAGGAATCCGGCAGAGTTTCTAGAATCATATCGGTTTGACTCTCTCCATCAATCTCAGCCCCTAGAATCTCAGCTACATTGAAACAATCCATCATCTTGAGCATATGATCTCTGACAGGTGTTCCTTCAGCCATTCTAGTATTCATGATGGTCCTTATAGCAGCTTGCCTAGCTGGCCTGCTCTTGTCTGCGAACATTTCTGACAAGGACATCATGATTTCGTAGGCTGTGTCCATATTCTCGTGCTGTGTTTGCAACACGTTGGACATGGAAGCGAGCATGTAGCATTTAGCCATGTTGTTCGCTTTCTTCCACTTCCTTTCAGCCTCTAACTGGTCTTCAGTAGAATTGGGATCAATATCAGGACAATTTTCTACCAAGACATACTTGTACTCCTCAGCAGTGAGTACTATGTCAAGATTTCTCTTCCAATCTACGTAATTAGGGCCGGTCAACTTGTTCTCACGAAGAATACTCATCAACGGGCTAAAAGAATCTTTACCCATCTCTCTCTGGATATAAAATGGTTTATAATTAGACAGGCAGTATATATGTAACATGCATATGGTGCTTGTTATAAAAGGAAAAACATGCACAAAACTTTTTACAATATTTCAACCCTAAACATAATGTATCAGTGTTTCAACCTCCTCATAAACCCTCCATCGAAAGGATGGCCGAGCCTACAGTAACGTTGAATTAAGCTCTTCTTATTTGGATTATCACTATCTGGATACATATCCAGTGACAGTCCAATCACTGATTGGTTTGACCTCATAAGACAAATAACTCTAACTCCTTGAAGAGATTATTACCGCCTTATGTCAAGTGTATTACCATCTCTTATGAAAAATTCCCAGAATGTCCAAATCTAGAAGTGAGCTTTGGTAAAGAACTCCACCGAAGGGATGGCCGCTCCCACAACACTTCATTGACATTCTATAGAAGTGATCTTTAGTAAAGAACTCCACCGAAGGGATGGCCGCTCCTACTAACACCTCATTACGAATATTCACTTTAGTTCACCCACTAACCCATCGAAGTGGTCTTTAGTAAAGAACTCCACCGAAGGGATGGCCGCTCCCACTAACACTTCTAATGAGATTAATATGAACCGAGAATGGAAAGTCGTGGGGTTTTTCCTAAACCCCTCTCCCACTTGATAATTTATCACTAGGGTTTATAAACTTTCCTTTGATCTTTACTTCGTTTTCTCAAAAGCTCTTTTTAAAACTAGCAGACTTGGTTAATTAAATTCATGACTCAATGACTCAAGTCATCTTGAAAGTAAATAACCTTTGCATTAAAACATTTGAGAAAAACCCTTAATAGAATCAAAAACCTAATTAGGGTTTTGGGGAACCCTTAGGTAGCATCTAATTAGATTTTGAGTTTAGTCTATTTTGGAAACAAAGGGTGCCAACCCTATCCAATTTTAAACCTTAGACAATTAGAAGGTGCTGGTCTAAGTCCCGTTTAAAACCAATTGACCAAACAAAAACATACTAATTTAATAAAGATGCCATTTTTAGATCCTAATGGTGGCCATGTTTCTAGGTGACAATTATAGCAATTATATAAAGCATTCAACCATGGATTCCATATATAAAAGCAAATAAAAGTATGCAATCCTTGATGGCTCCCTGTCCTTAGGATTTCAAATCCTAATCGAATTAGGACTCCTCATGCATCTAGAAGTCTTGACTCCTTCATCTCCAAGGATTCCAATTTCTTGCAACCTTCTTGTCTTGAAACTTTCTTTTTCATGCTTGTTTCCATAAATAAATATATACAAGCAAACCCATGAAAAACAAAACAAAAATTACATTGGAGATTCCTATGCTTTTCAAAGAAGCTTACATCAAGACTAGTTGGAATAAAATTAATGAAAACTTTACAACTTCCTATGATTGCTAACCGCGCAATCGTACACTTTCCAACTAATTAAAACAAACATCCAAATCCACATAACATACATGCGAACCATCAAGGATGCTAATTATGGCTGCAACCAAATAGGTTAGTGCATAATGTACAACATGATTCAGATCTGGAAAAATTAATTCCAGCCATCCAAACATAACCAGCATACAAAAATACAGCACTAATACAAATCTGAAATAAATTTCAGCAGGGTGCCACCATGCCCCTTCTAATCTAGGATTAATAAATCACATTATGGGATCATGATTTCGCATGGAGTGGCTCTGATACCACTGAAGGAAACCGCGATTCAGATCTGAAACTTCTCATATAGAGACAACTATGGCTGATACAAAGCATGACAGATTTTAAAAAATCTGATTTCTGCACTATGCAGCGGAAATCAGCCATAAAGAATCGCGTAGAAACTCCATGAAATCATAATCAACATGTGTCTAATTAAAAGGAGATTATAGAAGACTATTACCTCAAAGATTTGCAAGCTTTAAACCTCTGAAAATCTGATGCAAAAGGGACAAGATCAGGTCTGCAATCAGCTACTATGCTGCAGGAATTTCTGCAGGAATTATTCTTCTTCTAATCTTCTCCTCTATCTCACTTCCAAATCTGATTGGCTAAGGTGGTGGAACCTTAATCTAGGTTTTGAGATGAGTTTCTAGAATCATATGTGATGGAAATCTCCTCAAGAAAGAAGAGAAACAAGGGCTGCACGTTTTGGGCTTTGTTCTTGTGTTTTAAGGTGATTCACGCCCAAGGGAAGCTTCCTCCTTTTATGAAGATTACAAGGAATCCTTTCCCATTAAGTTTCTCCTACTAATTCTCTTAGAAGTCCTAAAAAGAAAGCTCAATCCTAAGATTAATTTCCTCTTAGAAACATTCCAAATTAGAAAAGGAAACTATGATGAATATCCCTTAAACTTAGCAATTAGTAATCCTAGTTGTGCAACACTTACTAATTTAAGTTTCTAAGGGAAACTCTATTATAGGAATACTTGTCCAAGGAGGAGTCCAACCTTCCAAGTAGAGAGACCTACTCAAAGTTGGAGACCCCACACTAAGAAATCCCTATGTTGGACGTCCCACATGCTATGGCCCACACTATGGCCCACATGTCCATAATTTGTCTAGAATTAAATTCATGTATGCCATTAAGGCCTATTTGAATCTAAATTCAAAATTATGTTTCCATAAAAATAATTCAACCTCATCTCCTAAACAAATTAGGAAACCATGCCAATATAGGAAACTGACTAGAGAAGGGACCAAAAGACATATTTGCCCTTGGCTCCCAAAATGACCAAAATGTCCATGCTAAACCCATAGCAGCATTAAGACCATTTTAACCTTAACTCATTCCACTAGAGAGTTATGGTTGCACTCCAAGGACAAATATAAAGTATGAAATAAGCTTGTCATAAAATGACTGTTGTCTCCGACCTACCAAGTGCAATGACCTAAATGCCCCTCTATGTAACATCCTCAATCGAGTCAGGTTATTCGATGTACTATCAACCTTCTCGATTAAATCTTAAACCTTAGAACTTCATATCCTTGACTTAATCATCATCCTGATATTATTCTCTTGATCCCGGGAGCGACCCACAAGTTCAATATCAATATGGAACATCCATATACTAAGATCTTAGATTTTGATGATCAATCGGATAATTCTAAGGGGACGATCAATCCATCAGTAGATGGCATAGATTCTATATTGCATTTGCATGTCCCAACTGATCGAGCCCGAGTACCTAACTCACAGAGCTGTTGACCCATGAAAAGAATCTCACCCATAGTGAATTAAAGTACAAGAACTTGACTTCGTCAGTTCATCCACAGATGCTCAAGATTAAGAGCACCGGTCACTTAGTAGCATGAGGTGATTTGATCTCTCTCTGTGATAGTACTATTATAGAGATCACACCTACAATGGTCCTGTTCAATGCATGACACATGCACTAATGAGATAGATCCGGGAAAGCCCTCCCGTGACTTAGGTATGTCACCCTATATAGGAGAGTATCTCATTATAACTTAAACCAAGATGAAGTGCCCAACTCCATCTTTCAGTTATGAACAAATCTGTTGTTTCCAATATCCATGAATCAGACCTATCTGTGTGAAGCCACTTCACACCTGATTCAATTATTAGAAAACAATGGGCCTTACACACAACCATACATATACACATGTTTATAGAGAAAGAATCATTCCAATATATATAACCAATAAATATCCAGTAACAGAGAGAAAAAAAAACAGCTAGTGGGCTTTAGGGCATACACCAATCCCAACAGGTTGTTGGTTGAGGTTTCGCGGGGATGCCGCGGGTTTTAGTATTCTTGGGGTTCACCCTTGGTGTCACAGAAGTGACACGTTGAGGGGCGATCTTCTGCTTCTCGGCAGTTGCCTTTGGTGTCACAGTAGTGACACGTTGCGAGGCGACCTTCTGCCTTTTGGCAGGAGCAGTTTCTTCTTCGGGAAGTGGGAATGGTCCCAGTGTCCCGAAGACGATTGTCCAGGGAGTCGAGGTCGACCCGGAGTTTAGAGAGTTGCTGAGGGAGTTGGTGCTTCGGCAGCTAGCAGGGCGCTTGTAAGTGCGCTCGGTTTGCTTCTGTTGAAGCATGAGCTGGTGCTTGTTTTCATCGAAGGTGATGATCAGTGAAGCTGCCATTGTTAGTTTCAAAATTTCTGAAACAAGACCACATTCATTAGTAATCACAAGAATATGATGATCATAAATGGGGAATTCTATGATTTTGTCTTTTCAAATCGCTCAAGGGACATGACCCAAGCAATATGAAGAAGGCAAAAAGCCATAGAGGGTACAATTGTTCTGGTTGCAAGCATGGTAGGCTCGAAATGAGCGTTCCAATGACTGCTAGAAGCAATTGTATACCTAAATTCGACTTATCGAGAAGCGGAGCTTGCTCGAGATAAGAAGAATATAAGGTAGGAGTTACAAATGTGCCGGTCACAGATACAGTAGACCCTGAAAGGGCGTATTAGTACCGCTATGCACAAATGTTGGAAATCGCATCCATGAGATGGGATTCTCTGTTTTTTTTTTTTTTTTGAAATGTCAAGATTGGATTCATCAAAGAGAGTAGATGGTATTCCGATCTGAAACCTCAATTGATAGAATTGCCCCCAGGTAAGGGTAGGATTACTTAATGAACCCGTTTGGAGGACCCTTGCCTAGAACAGTCAAGCTGTCTCCACACTCTGGACAAGGCTTTTTTTGAATCAATCGTGATCAAAGAACGCAATTGGTTTAACCTTAGTGGTCTATGTCTTTTTATTTATTTTTTTAATTTTTTTTTTTAGATCCCTAACAGACTCATCGAAGAGAAACGATGGCCCAATCCCCGATCCGAACACGGGCTCAACGATTTCCGCGAGCACACATGCCCAGAAGAGAAAGGATCAAAGTTTCTCAATTTTGAATCCAAAACGAGAAATTTGATTTTTTTTTATTTTTTATTTATCCCTGACAGATTCATCGAAGAGAAACGATGGCCCAAATCCCATTTCGAACAGGCTCAACGATTTCCGCGAGCACACGAACCATAGGAGAGGATCAAAGTTTCTCAATTTTGAATCCAAAACGAGAAATTTGATTTTTTTTTTATTTTTGTTTTTTTT
The DNA here is from genome assembly GCA_028538565.1 of Umbellularia californica. Classification (NCBI taxonomy): domain Eukaryota; kingdom Viridiplantae; phylum Streptophyta; class Magnoliopsida; order Laurales; family Lauraceae; genus Umbellularia; species Umbellularia californica. The sequence goes on along the minus strand of JAPQWN010000005.1, from coordinate 30,462,274 downwards.
TTTGAAAAGAGAAAGAGTGGAAATAAATTCGAACAAATTAGAAATTTCCAAAAAATCCCATCTCGTTTTTTTTAGATGCGAAATACAACATAGGCCACCAACTAGAAAGTAGCCAAGGAATCTGGAGAAGAAGTATAAGCATAGAGCAAAAATATGGTATGCAAATATTTCATTTCCGAGCACCGTGTTCTCAAATGAAAGAGTCCCACCGGGTGTGCCAGCTTGATGGAACGCGCTCCTACCGAGGGTGCTACAGGGGTCGGCGGACGTGGGAGTCCGTCGAGTCCGGCCCTTTCGCGCCCGGGGGGCTGAAGCGTGCATCAACATTTCTTTGTGTGGGTGTGCCAGGTTTTCTATTTTACTTGGAATTGCAAGTGGTAATCCGGAGATCAACCTTCGCAAGTAAAAAGGAAATCAACTTCTTTCAAGTTTTCCATTGCACAAATATTTAAGAAAAGAGACATTTTCTTGGTTTGCCGTAAAAGGCGATTTTGTTTGGCATTTATATCCGATTTTGGCGTTTATAGCCGATTTACAATTCTCATCAATAATGAAAGACAAGAGTTGTGATTTTTGTCTCTTTTAGAAAAATACAAACTACAATGAAAAGCAAGAAAAGGAGGATCTAACTTTTCAGGAGATTGTGGGGGACTCGTTCAGATTGATGGTCGCAAGCCATATATGGGCTTCGCCATCATCCATGCAGATGAGAACAGAGGATGCTCTTGATTCGCTTGGCTTGGCTATAACCTCAGGTTTTTAGAGGACAAAGACCAAGAGAAGGTCCTATGTCCAATAAAAAGCTAAGTAGACGGGCTGAAAAGCCACGTCTAAGCCATTGGAGGCAGCGGGAGAAGGCAAGGACCTTGGGGGGGAGTACCCCCCAAGGGACTTTTTGTCACCTTGTAGTGGTGCTTGATGTAGAATTTCTACAGAATTATCTCTCTTTCTCTAGACTCTGTCTGTCTGGAATTCGGGATTCTCTGCACCTTTTGATTTTCGATCTTCTGTTTTCCGTTCGTCCTTTTCTGATCCCTTTCTTCTTGGAAAGCTCTCCTATTTATAGGCTCTTGGTAGCCATTAGGAGAGTTTATGGGCTTTAATGGCTTTAATGGGAGGAGTTACAAGATTTATTTCTTGATTTTGTAACTCCTTTTTCCTTGAATCTGATTGGCCGATGGAGATTAAGGGCTTTTAATCATCTTAATTACCATAATGGGAGGAGTTTCATAGCTTGAATGCCATGACTTAATTGATTTGTAACTCCTGGATGCTTGCTTCTGATTGGGCCGTCCAAAGAAATGAATTAATGACTGCAATAAAGCTAGTCAATTAACTGCATTAAATGGTCGCCGAGCAGTTGAAGAGTCGCGGGCCGCGCCGCATCTTTTGGGATTCTTTTGGAGATGATCACCGATGGATCTACATGCTGATCGACATCGGATGACCGTGTAATTTCAGACATTGATAGCTAGCAGCGGGCCGGTGACATCTTTCCTGTCGATTTTTCGATCGATCGGGCGGAAAGCACACTTTTTTGGTTGACCCGTTGGCGATCAATGTTGATTTTGATACTTTTGGAGGTTGACCCGTGATTTTGACGGATGTCGGAGGATTTGGCGCCTCAAAAGTATGAATTTTGGAAAGTCCCAGGAGTTGGAAGCTTCGAATCGCGAAAAACGACGGAAAACGGAGCTCCCGGGGCGAAACCGGAGATTCCGGGCTTCCAGGGTCGCGGGGGCCTGCGACCCTAGGGGAATTTTCCCCTTCGGAGCCCGTTTTGCGGTCGTTTTGAGGTCTTTTTCCTTCGTTTTTTCTTCTGTATTTTTCTTTGACATTTTTGCTCATTTGTTGGCCTTATTCCCTTGTAGAAAAATTGATGAGAATCCTTGCAATTTGAGTTGCAAAGTTTCCAATTTTCCAGGAAAGCCGAAGACTTTGTCGCGCACGGTTGTCGATTTTCCGTCAGAAGCTGAAACTGGGTCAAACGATGTCCGAATGACCTGAAATTTGAGGTGGAGCCTTCTGAGCAATAAATAAGACCAACCATAGGCTTTTGTTTGAGTTTTGAAGCCGTATGGGGTCCCGTCGCCAGTAGGCTTGATTCTGCCGCGGGTAGATGTCGCGCTTTGATGTGCGGTCAACCGATGTCCGATTGACTTGAAATTTGACAGGAAACCTATTGGAGTCATTTTGATATGATCCACAGGCTCTGTCTTGGAAACCATGGTCCCGGGGAGCTCCGCCGCCGAGAGGCCTGATTTGGCTTCCGAGAGTCAAAGTCTGGTCAAATGTTGTCGAAATGACTGAAACTTGACGTGTAGCCCTTTGTAAGCATTTTGAAGCTGCCCATGTGCTCTGTTTGATGAGTAATGGTTTCGGTGGTTTTCGTCGTCGAGAGGCTTGATCTAGCTGCTTGAGGGTTGATGTAGGGTCAAACGTTGTCGGTTGGACTTGGAACTTGACGTGGAGCCTTTTGGATGCATTTTGAGATCATCCACAGGCTCTGATCAGGAATTTGATGTCTCCGATGCTGTCGCCGCCGAGAGCTCCTGTTTAGCTGTTGGAGAAGTGAAGTTAGGCCAAATGTTGTCGAAATGGCCCGAAACTTCATGTGTACGCTTCTCTTGGCTATCTTGAAAGATCTTGCAGTTTTTGTTTGATTCTGACAAGATTTGGTTTTTTGGAAGCAGCATTGCCTATTTTGGTAGGCTGCGGCTTCATGTGGCTTGAAGAGGCAAAGTGACATTTTTAGTGCCAACACGATTAAATGCGCATTATCCTTCATCGATCAATCACAAGCTAAAAAAAAGGAGTTACAAAATCAAGAAATAAAAACTTGTAACTTCTCCCATCATGGAGCATCAATGCCATCAATTCTCTCATCATGGCCATCAATACCCATAAACCACCTCTTGGCTACCAAGAGCCTATAAAAGGAGGTCCATTCCAAAGAGACCGACACTTGCGCACCTACCGACACATACTCACATCCGGAGTCTGGAAAATCCCAGAGGAATTCCGACGAAGTCCTGCTGCTCTGCTGCAAGAAACACCACAAGGTGATCAAAGTCCATTGGGGGGCCACCCCCCCAAGGTCCTCTTCTTCTATCCAACATGGCCTAAACGCGGCTTTTCAGCCCGTTTACTTGGTTTTTTATTGGATATAAGACCTCCCCTTGATCTTTGTCCTATAAAAAACTGAGGTTAGAGCCAAGTAAAAAGAATCGAAGCATCAAGCGTTCTCATCTGAAGGACGATGGCGAAGCTCATACATGACTTGCGATCGTCGATCTGAACAAGTTCCCACAATCTCCTGAGAAGTTAGATTCATTTTCTTTCTTTTCTATTGTACTTTGTATTTTTTAAAGAGACAAACAAAAATCACAATTCTTGTCTTTCATTATTGATGAGATTTGTAAATCGCCTTTCACGGCAAAAAAATCAACTTTTACGGCAAAATCGCATTTCACGGTAAACAAACAAAAAATTGCCTCTTACGGCATTCTAAAAAATCTTGTCTCTTTTCTTAAATATTTATGCAATTTGAAAAGTTTGAAAGAATGATCGATTTCCTTTCTACTTGTGAAGGTGAATCTCCGGATCACCACTTCAAATTCCAAGTACAATAGAAAATCTGGTATACCCGTACAAAAAATGTTGATACCCGCTTTTTCTCCTCCGCCGGACCCTGGCAGTCCCCGGGGGGGAAGGAGAGGACGAAAGGCCGGGTCCATCAATGTTTACTTTTGATCAGGTTAATCATTACTCAGATAGTAGAAGTACAGTCACAAGATGTGTCTGAAAGGCAGCTCGAAGACCATTAAGTAAATTGTAACTTCCACAAAAAAAAAGGAGGGTAAATCGCAACACCTCTCTTTGTTATTGATGGGTCAAGCTTATTAAAGATCCGTTTTGAGTTCCGATCCACCATAATGACCGCCACGTCACAGCAACCCACGTCTCTTCGGAAAGAGTCAGTCCACGTCCCAGATTTACCCGGTCGTTCGGATAACTGCCTCGCCAATCGAAGACACCTGCCACATCAGTTTGGCGGACACCTCGAACGCTCCTCGTGAACCGTGCTGAGAAGTCTCCCCATCTGTTAGGGACGCTTATAAATACGAAAGCCCCTCGGTACTTGAGAGGCAAGCAATTATTATTTCCAAGCAAGATCTCTCTTCTACACTCTCTCCAAAGCTTGTAATCTTTGAAATACTTTGGAATTAATACATCCGGCGATCTCAGCCTTTTCGAAAGTGGACGTAGGTCACTGACCGAACCACTATAAATCTCTCTCTCATCTCAATTACTGCATTAATTATCTATTACTTGACCGGTGGTGTGCAAATCCATTTTTGTGCATCATCAGTTTGGCGCCGTCTGTGGGAAACGGTACAAAAAGTTTTCACCCTCATTCAAATTATGGTGACCACCAGATCGACAAGGCGCAAAGAGGGCGAGGATGGTCGTCCACTGACTAATCCTAGCCCGAATGCTCCTGCTTCCACTCCTCAACTAATGTTGGAGACTATGCAATAGCTGGTGACCCAAAACCAGCAAATACTACAACTCATGCTCGCGGGGCAAGGAGGAGTCGGAGGAGTACCGCAAGGAGGAACACGCCCGGGGCATCAAAGAGCTCCACGACGGCGAGGAGCTCCCCACCTAGGCGCCCAGGCCCCGGGCGCCCATGCTCCTGGCCCCCATGCCCCGGGCGCCCATGCACAGGGCGCCCAGTGCCATGGTGTACACCCTGGCGCCCGTTCCCAGGGCGCCCCCCGTGGGGCCCAGTTTGGAGGACCCCCACCTCCAGGAGGGTCAAATCACGGAGAATTTTCACATCCTCCCTCCGCTTCTGATGGGGAGGATCCTCATTTCCAAGAAGGGGAAAGTGAGAATCAGGAGCTGGAAGGCGCGAGTTACTTCTATGATTCGAGCAGAGCAGCCCCCAACCGATGGGACGAGAAGCTCAAAGAGATGCAAGATCAACTGGGCGATGTTTTCAACGCCATGAAGGCACAAGCACCAGGGACGGTGGATTACCTTGTCAGGCGAACAGACACGCCGTTCAAGCCTGACGTGGTGAACTATCCACTCCCCTGTAAGTTCAAGATGCCATCCGTGGAAACCTTTGATGGAGCGAAGGATCCGCTGGATCACCTAGAGACTTACAAAACAATAATGCAGCTGCACAATATCCCTGACGAGATTATGTGTAGGGCGTTTCCAACCACGCTGAAGGGTTCCGCCCGACAGTGGTTTTCCAATCTCGCCCCAGCTTCCATCGCCACCTTCGAGGAGCTAAGCAGGTCCTTCGTATCACATTTCATTGGAGGACGCCGCCACCAAAAGCCAGCCACACACCTGCTGAGTGTAAAGCAGGATAGTAATGAGAGCCTCAGGGCATACCTCACTCGTTTTAACGAGGAGGTACTTCAGGTTGAGGAACCCGATGACAAAGTAACCATGACAGCCTTCTTGGGAGGCCTCCGTCCATCCAGTTTCTACTTCTCAGTAATGAAGCGCCCGCCTAAGAGCATGACGGAGCTACTGGCGAAGGCCCAGAAATATATGAATGCTGAGGACGCTACTAGGGCCAGGCGGGGAGAGTCCTCCAGAGCGGCGGACAAAGGAAAGCAAGATAGAGACGACAAGAGGGAGCCAAGCAATAAGCGGAGCAGAACCAAGAGGATACCTGCCAGAAACCGACTCGGTCCTGCTCCCCAAAGAGACCGACTCGGCCCTGTTCCGCCGAGAAACCAACAAACTTTCACGGCTCTCAATGCTGCCGTTGGGCACATTCTACTTGAAATGCAAGATGATCCTGCAGTAAAATGGCCGGGGAAAATGAAATCTCCACCAAATCGCAGGAACATGACCAAATACTGTCGCTTCCATCGCGACCACGGTCATGACACTGATGATTGCTTCGACCTCAAAAGGCAGATTGAGGATCTCATCCAGCGTGGACACCTGCGCCAATATGTTGCTGGTAGGGGGCAGGCGCCACCACCACCTCGGAATGCCGAAGACCAGCACCCTATTGGAGAAATCCGAACCATCTCTGGAGGGTTAGCGGAGTCTTTCTCCGCCATGAAAGCCTATGCCAGGAAGGCGAGGCATCCTGATGAGCCACGCCCGTCAAAAGCACCGAGGCACAACGCTGACGAAACTATATCCTTCTCGGATAAAGATCTAGAAGGGATCCAACACCCTCATGACGACCCTCTGGTGCTCTCAATGACCATCGCCAATTTCCAGGTACATAGGATCTTGGTAGATAGTGGAAGCTCTGCAGATATCTTGTTTGTAGAAGCTTATGATAAGCTGAAGCTGGGCCGAGAGAGGTTGCAGCCTGTCAAATTTCCTCTCATTGGTTTTTTGGGGGAGAAAGTGTATCCCCTAGGGGCAATCACATTACCTGTTACAGCCGGGACAGCCCCCCGAACCTCCACCACAATGGTCAATTTCCTGGTGATAGATTGTCCATCAGCTTACAACATCATTCTGGGGCGACCTACTCTTAACTCCTTAAGAGCCGTCCCTTCCACCTATCATCTCATCCTCCGCTTCCCAACCCCGAATGGGGTGGGGGAGGTTAGAGGAGACCAAGTAGCAGCAAGAGAATGCTATGTCACCTCAATGAAGGCCAAGATGACGCAGGAGGCGCTGCAAGTTGAAGTCTTGGACCCAAGAGATGATGCCACCACAGAAAGAGGGGAACCTGTTGAAAAACTTACCCCTATAATCTTGAATGAAGAACATCCAGAAAGGAAAGTGTATGTTGGCTCTTCACTCCCGAAGGATCTGGTTGGCCGATTGACAGATTTTTTGAGGGATAACATGGGCATATTCGCATGGTCACATGCGGATCTTGAAGGAATCGACCCAGCCGTTGCCACCCATCGCCTCAATGTTAACCCTCTCCACAAACCTGTTCGGCAAAAGCTAAGGGGCGCCTCCACTAAAAGGGCCCAGGCAATAGACAAGGAGGTCGGAAAGCTGATTGATAACGGGGCGGTCAGGGAAGTTGCGTATCCTGAATGGCTCTCCAATGTGGTGATGGTGGCCAAAGCGAACGGGAAGTGGCGCCTCTGCGTAGACTTCAGCGAACTCAACAAGGCATGCCCAAAAGACAGCTACCCGCTACCCAAGATTGACCTCCTCATCGACGCCACAGCGGGACACGAGCTTCTCTCCTTCCTGGATGCTTATTCTGGATATAACCAGATTAACATGCACCCTCAAGACCAGGAAAAAACATCCTTCATCACTCCAAAGGGCACCTACTGCTACAGGGTTATGCCCTTCGGGCTAAAGAACGCTGGAGCAACCTACCAACGCCTGGTGAACAAGATGTTCCACTCCCAGATCGGGCGAACAATGGAGGTGTATGTGGACGACATGCTGGTGAAGAGCTTTGCTGCAGCAGATCACATCGGTCATCTTCATGAGACCTTCGGTGTTATTAGGACCTACAACATGAAGCTGAACCCCGAGAAGTGCGCCTTCGGCGTGGGATCAGGAAAGTTCTTGGGCTTCATGGTCAATCAGAGGGGGATTGAGGCAAACCCCGATAAAATCAAGGCTATACTGGATATGAGGTCGCCATCATCGACTAAGGAGCTGCAGCGCCTCAATGGAAGAATTGCAGCACTAAACAGGTTCGTCTCAAAATCTGCAGATAAGTGTTTGCCTTTCTTCAGAATTCTTAGAAAAGCTTTTGAATGGGGATCTGAGGCTGAGGATGCCTTCCAGAAGCTTAAGGCCTACCTGGCCACACCTCCTCTCCTTTCGCATGCTTCGCCTGGGGAAGTGCTGTATTTGTACCTCTCTGCTTCTCCCTCAGCAGTAAGCTCTGTCCTCATTACGAACCATAGTGGGGTACAGAAACCCATCTATCATGTGAGTAGAGCATACCGAGGGGCAGAGGTCAGATACTCAGAATTGGAAAAACCGGCGCTCGCCCTCATTTCGACTGCAAGGCGTCTACGTCATTACTTCCAGGGCCACAAAATCATCGTCGTCACTGATCAACCTCTGAAGAGGGTTTTGGCAAAACCTGACGTATCTGGGAGACTCCTCAAGTGGGCAGTAGAATTGGGCGAATTTGATATTCAGTACCAACCAAGGGTCGCCATCAAGGCACAAGCACTGGCTGATTTTGTTGCTGAGCTTACATATGTAGAGGACCCTGCCATGTTGCTGCCTGCGGGCCCGACCTCTCCCCCGGGCGCCCAGGCATCACTGGGCGCCCAGACACCTCTGGGCGCCCAGACTAAAGTAGGCGCCCAGAGCTCCTCTCTCGGCGCCCAGACCTCTTCTGGCGCCCAATCCTCTCTTGGCGCCCCGACACCTTCGGAGAATTCCGCTCCCGACGCCCAGGCAACCTCTGATTCTTCGCCTGGCGACCAGATGCCCACCAAGACATCAGACTTTTCTTCTATGCCTCAGTGGAAGCTGTATGTTGATGGCTCCGCAACAAGTGAAGGAGGTGGTGCAGGACTCCTTCTGAGCAGCCCAGATGGTACACCCATCAAATATGCGGTAAAATTCCACTTCAATGCCTCGAACAATGAAGCCGAATATGAGGCCCTCCTCTCTGGCCTGAGGTTGGCGATTGAGATGGACGCCCACTACCTCGTCGCCCATAGCGATTCACAATTGATAGTGAATCAGGTCAATGGGCAGTTCGAAGCAAAGGAGGCAAGGATGCAGGAATATCTTGCCATGGCAAAGAGACTAATCCAGCAGTTCAAGCACTTCAAGATTTGTCACATCCCAAGAGGGGATAACATGGCAGCCAACGCACTCGCCAAGCTCGCCTCATCCTTAGAGGCCTCATATGCGGAACCAACTTTCATGGGGCACCAGTTCGAGCCAAGTAAGTTAGATACGGACACCACCAGCATCAACTGCACCACGGCCGAATTGAACTGGATGACCCCCATCAAGGCGTACCTCCAAGAAGAAACAGTACCAGATGATCCCCTGGAAGCCAAGAAACTCAGGATGAGAGCTTCTAAGTTCACCATCCTACAAGACGTACTCTACAAAAAGGGTTACAACCTACCGTTGCTGCGCTGCCTTTCCCCAGAAGAAGCTGACTACGCCCTCAGAGAGATTCACGAAGGGATTTGTGGAAATCACTCTGGAAGACGCTGCCTCACCCATAAAGCGCTTAGGCAAGGGTACTTTTGGCCAAGCATGGTAAAAGACGCCAAAGAATTCACCAAGAGGTGTGACAAATGCCAACGCTTCGCCACTGTGTCAAGGCAACCACCAGAGGAGCTGACTACCATCCTCAGCCCATGGCCTTTCTCCAAGTGGGGCATTGACATCTTGGACCCCTGCCTTTGAGTAGAGGCCAGTGCAAATTCATAGTCGTCGCCATAGACTATTTCACAAAATGGGCGGAGGCAGAACCCCTAGCAAAGATAACAGACTCCAAGGTGAAGGATTTCGTCTGGAAAAACCTGGTCTGTCGCTTTGGGATACCTCACGTCATTGTCAGTGACAATGGCAAGCAGTTCAACAACAGGCTCTTCAATTCCTTCTGCGCCGACCTTCAAATAAAGCAACCTCACTCTAGCCCGGCACACCCCCAGGCAAATGGGCAGGCAGAGGTGATGGTGAGAACAGTCCTGCGCAACCTTAAAACAAGGCTCGAAAGAGCAAAAGGTCTGTGGGTCGACGAGCTTCCGGGGGTATTATGGGCCTATCGAACCACACCACGGACTCCTACCAGGGAAACCCCTTTCTCTCTTGCTTTTGGGACTGAGGCGGTCATTCCTGTCGAAATAGGGGTACATTCCCTAAGGGTCCACCACTACGACCCTACCACCAATGAGGAAGGACTCCGCCTCAACCTCGATTTGCTAGAGGAGGCAAGAGAAATGTCTGTGGTCAGTAATGCGGAGTACAAACGACGCATGGCCAAGTACTACAATTCGAGGGTGAAGCCTCGTTCCTTCCAACCAGGAGACCTAGTCCTCAAAAAGGTGATTCTTGCCACAAAGGACTCTCGTGAAGGAAAGTTGGGACCAAATTCGGAAGGTCCGTATCTCATAATAGAAGTGGTGAGACCGGGCACCTACAGAATCCAGAACTCTGAAGGAAAGGTCTTACCTCATCCATGGAATGCAGAGCACTTGAAGAGGTACTACCAATGAAGATTTTGAACGGGGTGAATTAGGGTTTTGTTTGGGGACTTGATTTTGCACTTTTTATTGTTCAAAGCAAAGCAATGGATGAATAAATAAAATTATATTACTTTCATTACAAAAAGGTTGTATAAATCAGGCTTATAAACAGAAGCAAAAGTCCCTATACTCTAATCACTCTCATCCCCCTCCTCATCATCCTCCTCTGCATCGTCCTCAGCATCACCAGAGCTGCTGCCACCATCATCAGGCGCCTCCATCGGCACAAAGCCTGATATGTCAATGTCTGGAAAGGCAGCCGAAATCTTCTCTCGAAGCTCCTCGTAGCCATCGATAAAGGCATCTGCAAGGCCAATCTGTAGGTCCCTCTCAGCTTGAGAAGCTCTCTCGTACGCTGCCTTCATCTCTGCCTCCACAGCAACTTCTCTGAGCCTCGCCTTCTCAAGGGTCCGAGCAAGCTCAGCCTCACTGAGCGAAGCCCTCTCACGGGCCTTCATAAGCTCAGCCTCACTGAGCAAAGCCCTCTCGCGGGCCTTCGTAAGCTCAGCCTCATTGAGCGAAGCCTTCTCGCAGGTCTTTAAAAGTTCAACTTCTGCCTCGGCCGCCCTCTTATTGGCTGCTGAAAGTCCGATCTCAAGCTCGCTCACCCTCTCACGGGCCGCAGCAAGATCAATCCCCGAAGCCCTACCAGCGGCTTCCAGAGCAGTAATCTTCTCTTGAGCAACGCAGAGCTCTAGCCGTACAGCCTCCTTCTCCCGTCTCATCTGACCATAAGATTGGGCTCTCGACAGCAAGCAGATGGATGCAGTGGAGACCTGAAGAGATAAGGGACGAGAAATGAGACGGTTAAAAAGAAATAAAGGGGTAACGGTCTGGAGAAAAAGGAATAAAGAATAGTGAACCTTTACCTGAGCCAGACCCTCAACAAATGAGTCAATAACCCCCTCGGTGCCCAAGGCATTAACCCGAGAAACCTCATGCGGCAGCACATATCTCCCTAGCCTTTCCCGCATCTCCCGCGAATGACCCAGCATGGAACCAGTCCTAGCTGATACCCCTGTAGAAATGCCCGGTTGTGGAGGACACAGTTGAGGGGCAGGAAGTGTAGCTGAAGAGGAAGACTGCGGGAAAGCAGTCTTAGCGGAAAAGATCCCTGCCTGAGGAGACACCATGGGTGAAGCCACTCGAGGAGGAGGCACCCGGGGCTCGACGCGAGTCGCTGGCGGAGAGGTTCTTGGAGAGGCGTCGTTCGTCCTTGCCGCCTTGGGGGAAGGGGTACCCCTATCTGAGAAGCGGGTCGAAAAGCGGGCTCCAATCATCTCTCTGCTTATCTCTATGCTTATTAAAGAGAAGTGTTAGCGAATGGTACATGGATACAACATATCAGGTAAAGTTTAAGATTATTGCCAAAGCAGGAGTAGCTTACTTTTTCTTTTGGATGACGGTCCAGAGGGGGACCCGCCTGTCCTATCCGAAGAAGAGCCCGGAGGAGGTCCACTGACCTTACCACTTTCTTTGGGAATAAGAACTCCCAAGTCTTTCTCAGGGTGATCCCTCACCACTTACAGCTTCGACTCTTGATCTTTGGAAAGTATAGGAGGATCTGCAAAAAGACAGTGAAAAAAAAAATATATATATATATATATATATAAAGGTACGGAGAAAAGGACAGTAGAGAACGTACCAAGTCTCTTGGCGTCAATCCATCGTGTGGGCACCAAAGCCCGATCTACCTGAGAGGCCCACTCGCCACCTATGAAGAAGAAACGGGATTTCCAATTATGGCAATTGGAACGCAATCTCGTAATTAGTTTGCCACCCTTAGGGGTAAAATAGTACCACCCTTGGTTAGGGGAAGGAGACTCTATCAAACTATATGCAGCATGAAATTCCACTGGCAAGGCGTCTTCATGATGTACTTCCCTCCACAGTGCAAGGAAACCGAGTAAAGCCCTCCATCCATTGGGCGCCAACCGCCCCAGGGTAAGTGAATAGTAGTGTAAAATCCGGCAGACAGGGGAAGACATGGGAAATCTTAACCCGGCGTCAAGCATCCCCTCGTATATCACCATTTCACCAGAGGAGTCAGTGCAAGCAGGCTCATCATCTTCAGCTCGACGACACAGCACCGTGGGAGGAATAGAAGCAGTAATCTTTAAAAGATCATTGTCAGTCATGATTGTACTGAAGACGGTGCTCACTTTAGATCCATTGTCTTCGACGACAACTTTTCCTCGGTGACGACGAGCACGAAAGGTGGGAGAATTCTTTTCTACTTCTCTAGCCTCATGTTGATCCTTGCCCCTGTCTGCGGCGCCTAGCGGGCACGGCGCCTTAACCTTGTTCTCCATGACTGCGGAGACGGTGACCGATGCCGCGCAACCCGGACGAGAACCAGATGCCGCCGCCAGCAAGACCCTGATGTCCCCTGCGTTGCCGCCCGCCAGAGAGCCCCGGGAGCCCGGCGCCCCGCCGCTCGGGGCGCCCGACGCCCTGCCGGCCACGGGCGCTGCCGCCCTGTCGCCATCCACTCCCACGGGCGCGGGCGCTGCCGCTCAGTCGCCTCCCACGCCCACGGGCGCCGCCGCCCTAGGCGCTGCCGCCCAGTCGCCTCCCACGCCCACGGGCACCGCCGCCCTGGGCGCTGCCGCTCGGTCGCCTCCCTCGCCCACGGGCACCGCCGCCCTAGGCGCTGCCACCCGGTCGCCGTCCGCGCCAACAGGCGCTGCCGCCCTAGGCGCTGCTGCCCGGTTGCCTCCCTCGCCCACGGGCGCCGCCGCCCTAGGCGCTGCCCCCCGGTCGCCGTCCGCGCCAACGAGCGCCGCCGCCCTAGGCGCTGCCGCCATGTCGCCGTCGACACCCAAGGGCGCCACTACCGTCACCGGTGCTGCTCTCTCTCCACCCGCCTTGCTGCCAATCTCTTCCTTCTCCATTGCAGCTTCTGGGTCTTTTGAATGAGTTTTGGGGTTTCAAACTTGAAATGAAGTGAATGAGTTTTGGAGTTTAAAAAGGAAGAAGATGGGCTGTTTTTATAGTTTCGGGGTTCAAGGTGAGTCCCCATCTGAAAGGACTCTTCCGAAACAAATCTGAGTATAAGGAGAAGGGACAATTGCGGTGAACTCTCAGATGGAGAAGATATCTGGGTATTTGAAATGTCCCTCGTTCGAAAACTTCTTTGAGCGCGGGACATTGAGGGGCAAATGATGGGTCAAGCTTATTAAAGATCCGTTTTGAGTTCGGATCCACCATAATGACCTCCACGTCACAGCAACCCACGTCTCTTCGGAAAGAGTCAGTCCACGTCCCAGATTTACCCGGTCGTTCGGATAACTGCCTCGCCAATCGAAGACACCTGCCACATCAGTTTGGCGGACACCTCGAACGCTCCTCGTGAACCGTGCTGAGAAGTCTCCCCATCTGTTAGGGGACGCTTATAAATACGAAAGCCCCTCGGTACTTGAGAGGCAAGCAATTATTATTTCCAAGCAAGATCTCTCTTCTACACTCTCTCCAAAGCTTGTAATCTCTGAAATACTTGGGAATTAATACATCCGGCGATCTCAGCCTTTCCGAAAGTGGACGTAGGTCACTGACCGAACCACTATAAATCTCTCTCTCATCTCAATTACTGCATTAATTATCTATTACTTGACCGGTGGTGTGCAAATCCATTTTTGTGCATCATCAGTTATGATATGTGCACTGCACAACAAGGTTTACTACCACATCCTTAATTACCAATGGTATTATTGTTAGTTTTCTTATTATTGCCACTATCACCCATAATGCCATCAACACTCCCACTGTACTTACCAATTTTAATGCTTTGTATCACCCGAGATTTCATGAGGCAACTGCCAAATAGTCCATCCCAATTTGATGCCTATGCCTTCCCATCGCTTTGCAAAAGATAACGCATTATCTAAAGCTGAGGGAGTGTATGCCTCCTAAGGATCTAAGACTTGATATCGTCACTCTCTTAAAATGCTAGTTTCTTGGAGGTCAAGTTTCACCTCTTCACTTATTTCTATAGGAATTTCTGTCTCTTGGCATATGTATATCTGCGGCTGATCTAGGTCTTTTCTCGCATGTGGCTGGAAGAGAATTAATCATCTAATCTGGATTTCTACTGAGCAAGGTCCAACATTGTAGGTTCGCCCAGCTATTATTTACCCATAGTCAGTGCCCCATCCCTCAATCCCCTTGATTCCCATAACCACTGCACCCAAGACGGATAATCCTTCGATAGACCTCTCTACACCTGCTCCAAACTATGTCATCAATACTCTAGACACTTCTCCAAGCTGTCAGCCCAGTACCAGCTCTTCCCCCTCGCTACTCTCTTCACATAAAGCAGGACGTCTCATCCCTGCTTCCTAGTCCCATTTCTGACAGACTTCTCCCTTCCATAGAATAGGAAGGGAAAACCCCATTTACACCATAACGGACAGAAAACCAAAACCAGAACTAAAGAACAATATAATCTTAACGAACATTAGCAATGATAATAGGGTTAAGAAAACCAAGAAGAATTAAATCTCTTACCGAGAGAGACACAAATCCGAATTCTCAGTGAAAGGATTAGGGGAGCACCAAATTCAGAAAGACTGATCGCAGTGATTGTTTGAATTCAAAGAAGCTAAAATCAAAATTCGCAGTGATTGTTTGAATCCAATATAATCTTAAAGAACATTAGCATTGATAATAGGGTTAAGAAAACCAAGAAGAATTAAATCTCTTACCGAGCGAGACACAAATCCGAATTCCCAGTGAAAGGATTAGAGGAGCACCAAATTCAGAAAGACTGGTCGCAGTGATTGTTTGAATTCAAAGAAGCTGAAATCGAAATTCGCAGTGATTGTTTGAATCCTTTATTGACTGGCTATATGAGGATAGAGTATTTATGAATACCTTATTGGCTATATGAGGATAGAGTGTTTATTATCTTGTTCAAACGGGTGGGAATGCGTAGGTCCCACAACCCATTTACCGTTATCAGCTGCAGGTGGATGAGGTGACTTAATGGTTGGGATGTAAATGGGTCCTGGTCCATGGCGGAATCAGAATCAACAAGGTAAACCATAACCAGAATCGTTGTAGGACGAGTCCGGGAAAAATATATAAAAAATCTCTAGATTTTAGGATACATTCTCAAAAATTGAGGTAACATGTCGGGTCCTAGGCCTGTTTAATTCATGGGTCCAAAAGAGGACCCAGACCCAGTTTTTCACAAGTTGGAACCTCCAAATAATTAAAAAATCGAAGACCCATTTACACCCCTACTTCACGGCCAGCACAAGGGGTCCACACATAGGACCCTTCAATAGGTAAGAAGCCCCAACATCAGTGACTATTATTAAGTGGTCTCTATTTGGTGTGCGTTTTGGATTGCTAATAGGTGGGGCCCATCATTCTACCTAGAAGGGAAGCACTGTACGATGTGTGTACGCGAATAAAATCTATCACTATGCAGCACTTGATCATGGGCCCACTCTGGATAGACCCAATACACCTGATCCATGGAGTTTGCACCCATTTAAATGCATTGGGCCCTGCAATGGATTGTGAGAAGTGCTCGCTAGGGTTAGTAATCAAACTATGCCAATTTAAAAATCAATTCAGTCCCAAACACACAACAATGTTAACTTAACAGGTTAAAATAAAGTACTGGGACAATTTAAATAATCAATTGTGCATTAATAAAATATAAACCAACAGCGATGATTATCAAATTAGATTTAACAAGTGTTATGCACGAGTACTGCTATATCTAAACAATATCGAACTTGCACATTCATCCCAAAGCATGCATAGAAAACGGAAAGCAAAGATATGATAGAGAAATTTATAGTGGTTCAGTCCTTTGCCAATGTCCACTCCTAAGAACACCACCCGATGGTCTCTTTTTATTTACTGAGTGAGGTTTTCAACAGCAGACCTCAAACACGTAGAACTTAATTTTATGAGTTTCTTTTTCCATATACTCCCTAAGGTTTCTATTATTTGCAAATAGACCCCTGTGGTTTTGGTACTTGTAAATAGACCTTGCTTACTCATTTTAATACCTTTTCATATCAAAAAATAAGTGGATTTGACGACAAAGACAAAGGGTCATTAGGTTTTTCCTTATTTTGACCATTTTACCCATCTCTTTACTTATCACCAAGAAAGCTTTTCTCTTTCCTACAATCCTCTCTTTACCTTCGCTTTAACTTTCTTTTTCTCAACCAAGCCTACCCTCTTCATTCTCCATATATAGTCCAGTGACCACGTGTAAATCGGCGAAGTTCTTTACAATTGAAGGCCGATGACATCCTATTTTCTAATATTAAGGTAATTTATTTTGTTTTTCTAAACTTTTTTCATCATATCATTAGTTTTTTATTAGAATCTCAAGGCCGCTTTGGCAATGGGTTTTTTTTAGTAAAAAAAAAAAAAACTCCCTTTTGGTGTAAAGGGAGACAGGAAATAGTGTTAAGATGTTGTCTTCACGTCATTCCGGTGGATATTTCAAGGAACATTTCATGAAACAATAACTAATTGCCTCTCTCTCTAGGAACCAGTCATGTAAGGACCGTCCTTACGGTCCGTACAGTTTGAAACGCCCACTAGGGCCCATCTTATGACCCATTCAAATTGACCATACATTCACAACCCCCTTTATAGGCACCGAATCACATGAATTTGGATGAACTAGACAGTTGGATTGAGGGTCAATTTTTCTTGTTTCATATAAAGCTATTAAACTTGTTGACTGCAGATGAAGGGGTTGGAGGTATTAGATTCACTTCAAATTTGATATGTAAGTTGGCCCCACTTGGACCTTCCAATCCCCCTCTATCCCATAATCAGTGAGGTCTCACGGTGGGCCCCATTAGGCGGTCCGCACCGTAAGCTTGTAAGGATGGTCTTTAGAGGACCAGTTCCCATGTATATATACATATACATATACATATACATATGGGCATGGCGTTGGGGTCAAATTTGATATTTGAGGTGGTATCACATAAATCTTTCCATCCCCCTATTCCTATCTCCAAATGGGACCCACAGTTGAGCCCCACCGAAAGTTCTCATATAATAGGTGAGAACTAGTTCTCACCTTAATAAGTTCGATATATATATATATATATATATATATATATATATATATATAGGGAGGCACTCTTGTGAGAGACACTCTCACCTTACTATGAGAAATAAGGTGGGGGCCCTCACATCCATATCCAATGTCAACAATTTAAATGTAATGGCCCCCACCTTTATCTCTCATAGTAATGTGAGAGTGTTTCTCACAAGAACACCTCCCATATATATATATATATATATATAATATAAAATGATGGTTTGGATGTGTTATAAAGTTTGTCCTACTATATTGTCCCTCACCCTAACATGGTGAGGGATGGATGCATATGAATATTTCCCACATCCGAATCATCCAATATATATATATATATATATAATGGCCTTAAGGGCCGGAAAGGTGTACCTCTGAGGATTTTATGAATTTGTCGTGGTAATTTCTCTTTCTAATCGGTATATGTCCATATTATAAGGAGACATGATGATATAGGTTTAATAGTTTCATGTAGAGTGAAGTGAAGTAAAGCAGCAAATAGTGAAAGAATAAAATATAAGTGAGTTATGATGATATTTTGTTTTTAGTTGTTTGGTTGGGAATCTTTTTGGGCTTTTTATTTAAAAAGTGGTTTTTTTTTTTGGAAAGGAGGTTGCTTTTTTACTCTTTTTTTTTTTTCGGAAAAAGAAGGATGGGATTTTCAAAATGTGTACTTTTCATGTGACTTTTTTAAAAAAAATTAGAGGTTTTACTTCACTCCATTCTAGTAATGAAGTCCCCATACAGACTATGGGCATTGAACAATTAGGCTGAAACATCCAATTTGGTGTCTCCATATGAGTATATTATGTAATTAGAACTCACATTCACTTTTATCTTCATGGCTCCTCAAATAAATGTTAGAAGGGACAGAGCTTCTTGATTTATTAGTGCTTACCTTCAAATTCAAATATTTGGAAAAAAGAACATTTTAAAGGACCTTTCGTTTTAGCTGAAAGGCAAATATTGGATTAAGTGCGGAGGGCAATACAAGCTCCATGGCTTGATGGCTTGTTTGTTTGCATGGAATTGAATTTCTAGGTTTTATGCTTAAGTAATTGATTCTAAAATTTTAATATTGCAAAAAAAAAAAAACTGAATTTTATTTTGAATTTATTAGTTTTGTGTCTTTAGCTGAAAATGGGTTTTGTCTGTTTATTATTCTTTTTTCTTTAATTGAGTGCTCCATGTCAAGAAATCATGGGTTTTCAACACAACTCAATCTCGGCATAATGTTACCGAACAAAGACTTAATTGGGAGATCAACCTTGGTCTTTACTAGTTGCTTAATTCGACATGGGTCCCCGTAGAAGGCGGGCCACATTATAGATCCATGAATTTAAAAGTTCTACATAAGGCAAATCCTGGTCCATCTCAATGCGAGAAAGCCGACATGAATGCCCAACCCTATGAAACTCAATAATCTAAGTAAATAATCTTTAAATCATAATAGTCCCCTAAGGGCCTTTTTGGCTGCATTTGAACACAAGGAATTGAATATAAAGGAATTCACGGTCAAGTGAGCTCTTTCGAAGGATTATTAAAAAGATGAAGTGTAAATATCATAAGGTGGTAGCAATGTAAATGGTACCTTGACTTTCCAGCGATGTGATTCACTAGGGTGGTGACTGGCCATTTATTTCCCTTCTTCCCATGATTTACTTTAAGGAGAAGTTACTTGATAGTCATTTTTGTACATTCAACTTACATATTCATTTTTAACCACTTATGGCGTGATTTCATTCTTAATTATTCTAATGCTAACAAACCGGCCCTCGTTGCTATTTACATGAAAAATGAGTCCGAAGCATTGGCATTAGTTGTGCCAAATTTTACAATCATTCTCCAAAAAACATCACCACCCCACGTACAACCATTGGACTTTGGCCTTCAAAATTAGATGGTTACAATGGCCAGATTGTGCTGCATTCATCACTCCCCTTTTACTCGGTTATGGCATCAGTCGGTACTACCTTCGGGAGAATAATGAGAGAATCATTCCTGCTGCAAAATTTCACTTCCACTCTAGAAAGGAGACATGCATTCCTAACCACTTCACAGGAAATCGGAAGCCCCACTCAAAACCAGTACATTTTTCATTTCCACGCAAAATATGTATCACACAGCAAGACAGAGAAGTGGTCCCCAAAATAAAAAAAGTTTATCTGCTGAAAACTTTCTTTCAATTATCATTGTGGACCCATTTGTTTGAATGGAATCAAATTCCTAGGAATTCTAGGAATTCTAGAAACTGCATTCCTTGAAGTGGCTAAAAGTTGAGAAACAATGGTGACCATCCATAAATAATGGTCAAATAAACTCCCTCTCAATGTTAAATGAATTGAAGAGAGAAATGAACCCATCACCCTAATAAATCAAATTCTAGGAAAGTGAGAGTCCCATCTCCATCTTATATCCTCACTCCTCACCTCTTTAATTATCCTCAAATCCTACGAAAGTGAGAGTCTCATCTACATCTTATACCCTCACCCCTCACCTCTTAAATAATCCTTTGTTGGAACTCCTAAGAATTCAGTTGGAAGCAATACAGAGGGAGTCTTAAAAGTCAGAAAGTGGAGCTTAGAAAGGTATGCAAGGATTGTCGAATTCTTTTTCTGTGAATTAGCTCCGATTTCAAAGGTTTCTACTTGAATAGAACAACGGTCCATCCTATTGAATAGCAGTGTTCCAGTGGTCCATATGGACCAGTTGTCCCACCTGATGACTTACGAGCTGTAAACGGGCCTGGTTGACCCAAGACTTGACTGGAACAAGATCAAGTCCAAGTCCAATGGAACTTTAAGACATGCAAACCCAGTCCAGTTGCACAGAGAGCAACCTTCATGGAAGCACACCTGAGCAACCCCAAATCAAGCTCTTTTCAAACAAATACAATCGAACCAGTGCAAACCAATTTACAAAAAAGATGTACAAACATTTATAGGAGGAATATTTTGAATTATACAGTTGGATATCTACCACTTTCCATGAGATTCAGTTCCCAAACATGAAACAAACAAACCAATCCATTTCATACGACCGATAAAATTAAATAAATAATAATAAAATAAAAACAAGGATATATATAATAGTCAAAGTTGAGATACTGATTCAACTGCAACAGCCCCCAACTTGGGATGAAGAGCCATCTCTCCCACCAGACGGGCCTGGAATTCCTCCATACCCAACTTTGATTCCATAAGACTGGAAGAACAAAACCAAGAAATGTATCAGAGCTGTAGTAATAGAAAAACTCAAACAATACAATTGAAAGTTAATTGGAAGGAAAGAAATGACGATCATGAAAACCCAAAAATCAAATGCACGATGCTTCTTAATAAAAGGTTGGGGATGCAAATCAACTACAAAAATGGTGTTCTCTAATGAGATAATCGGTACCATAAGCTGCTGATGAGAATTTGAAGATTGTCTAAAACATGGGTCTTAATTTAACTTGAGACAACCACAAATTTGGGTAAAATGACCCCTCCTACTCATCTTACTTGAATGAAAAAAATGTTGAACGAGCATATAGTAGTCCACTTTGACTTCCAAATATTGAAGAACTATAAACAAGGTCTGCAGCTAGCTATGCTTGAATGGATGTGATTTTCTTTAATTCCCTTCTGGTTTGCTAAATTGTTGGAATCCATCCACCATACACATTATCACGTACAAAAATCTTGACCTAACAAAGGCAACGCCTCTTTGTTGATGGAACAACTGATTTATCCATTGAAATTTTGACTGCAGTTTACCATATGATGGCTACATTTGCACAGTTGAACAGATTCTCTTGATCCAGTGAGAATCAAAACTTTCATAGTCCGGATAGAAATGCATGGAGGCAGCATATATAGGGGCTGAGTTGGTATATTTGAGTAAATATATTATTTATGTTGTATGGAGGACAAGGGGCAGTTTGACATCATGTCTTTAAAATAATGCTTCCTTCCTAAGTAATAAAATAAAAGAAACGGTTGTTTTCGTTACCTTGCCAAAAAATAATTCCAAGGAAAGGCCCCTTTTTTTTTATAACCAGAGGAAGACAATTTCTAGGCACAGATATTTAGAAATGATAAAACTCAATTTTTTTTATGCAGAATGTCATGGTGCCTCTTCACGTAGCCCTTTTCTAAACCTCGTAAGCCCAGTAACTCCCCCATATTTTTCTCAAATATACTCTTCCATACAATTGATACATCTCATGCATCTCCTTCTACAAAAGTGACCAACTCTCATCACTCTACACCACTCTCCTCTCCCAATACCACCAAAGAACCACTAAGCTTTAGGAAGCTCTCCCTTGAATAACATGGAAGGTCCCTTTCCCCACCCCTCACAGCAACCTCTCCTTTCCCAACGTCTCACAGCAGTCTCTCAATCACACTGGAATTACCCAGTTCAAAATAAAGGCCCTCCAAGTTTATACAGTATCCCATAATTTTTCCCCAATAGAAGCTGATCCCACCATAAGACTGATCCCTCCCTCCCTCCCTCCCTCCCTTCCTCCCTCCACTCATGGCAGTATTGCAAGGCTATTCAAAGGGTCCCACTCACATATCCTTTGTCCCTTCTCTTTCTCTCCCTCCTTTTCTTTTATTAAATTAATTTATATGTATCTGTAATGGCTTCTTTTATTTCCTTTTATTTGATTAATTTGTAGATTTTTGTGATCTAGTATGCTTGAATTAAATAAATGTTAACCATATTTTAGCTTTAGCTTCTCTCCTTATTTGTTATCTTGTTCCTCCTTTTTTTAAATGGTAATTATTATATGGTAATTATTATATTCAAGCTGGACCACTAGTCTTTTACAATCTTTTATTTTTTCATGAACTGAAAGTGGTGTTTGGTATTCGATCTTTGTAATTAGAATTGTAATTGTTAAATCTGAAAATGGTTACCAAAATACTTCCAGTTTTTTTTTTTTAAAGGAAGATCCATAAATTGAACATATTTTTGAATCAAGAAACTCTTTTTTTTTTCTATTATCTCTAGACAGACATTGTGTACATGTGTGGAGGGTTGTTCCATTTGATTCTTTCTCAACTAATTTACATGTTAATGGTTCTCTAGATTCAATGAATTGAAAGGCCTAGTATAAAAAATAAAAAAACCTTTTACATACAATCCCATGCCTACAATTGAAAATAAGGGACCATTTAGTTATGATCTTTAAGATCCGACCTCCAATCCAGTTCATTGGCTGGAAATTATGCCCTTCTATTTTTTTCTTGAACTAACCTCTAAATTTAGGATCATTGTCATCATTGTAAGACCTTTTCTTTTCTATTATGTTTTTACACATATAACTCGTTTTTTTTATTTATTGCCATTTTTTTTTCATTTTAAATGGCAACTAGTAATGCAAGAAAGAGTAAAGGAAATATCAGTTATCTCAAAATGGTGCAGATGTGCAGACAAAAAAAAAAAATCTTGTAGAACTTATGGTTGAACAAGTAAAGAAGGAAACAAACAGACCACAGCCTTCTCAAACAAGGAGCAGAATTAAATAATTGAAGAATTCTAGAAAAAGGATTTTTTAATATTAATTCTATAAGCGGATGGGTAACTGATAAACAAAATTGCAATTCATAAACAAATTAAGAAATTAAGGTGGGCATATAGGGTGTTTAAGAAAGTTCATCATATTCTGATGGGTTTTGTTTGGGACCACATTACTACCACTGTCACAACACCAGATGATGTCTAGGATGAGTACATAAAGGTATTATGATAATTAATTCTGGCAATGTCGTAAATTTATTAAAACTTTATTATAAACAAATACTCATGCACATTCAACACACAGCTATAGCATTTTATGGATCTAAAATTCTGTTCCCCATCTCTGTATTTAGGGAAATTACTCAGAGACGAGCAGCGCCTTATAACTCAAGCTGCAATGGAACAGAAAGGGGGAATGACTAATGCTGCTGCTGTTGCTTATGCAACCCGAACCCGGAATGGAGATATGAACAAAACTCAGTGGTATAGCTTTAAGGAGTTTGGACACCTTGCATCTCAATGCAAGAAGAAATTATGTAACTACTACAAGGAGCAATGGCATGTTATTTCAGAGTGTTGTAAAAGACCCCAAACTCACAACAATAAATATTATCATGTGACTACTTACGGTGGTTCTTCTAAATCTGTTGCAGCGATGCCTTCACATTCTGGTTTCACATGTCCACCAAACATGCACTCACATCCATCCACCTTATTGATGCAGCAACATTATACAGTCGTTGGAGCAAAAGGCATATGGTCCACGTGGGGCCCAAGGAAGTTTAGGAATTCTTTATTAATTGTTAGTAGTTTCTAATTTTTATTTAAGTAGTTGTATTTAGGATTAGTTTCTAATTTGGATAGGATTATTATTTGGTTTCCTAGTTTGGTTAAGATTACTTTTATAGCCCTTTAGTTTCTTTTCTTATAAATATGACATTGTAGAGATTGGTAATCTCAGAGATTGAGTTAATAGATATTCCGTTTTTGTGGGTTTAGCATTGGAGAGCTCTCTTCATCGTGTGATTGTTCCTATGGGAACCCGGATTGTGCCCTGGCACTTGCGATCTTACCAACGATTGCATCAATTGGTATCATAGCCGATCGATCCCTCGATCGGCGTGTAACCCATATCCATCCGTCCAACAAGCCTTCCGCAGAACCCAGCCATTACCGTATTCCTCCCACAACCCACCTTTGTTCCCTGTTTCCTTCCCAAACAGCCGAAGTCCATTCACGGTTCCCATCCATACCCCAAACCCATCCCGCGCGCCGCTGCCAAATCCAAAAAAAAAAAAAAAAAAAAAAAACCTTGCAACCTTCGCCCATCCCACTTCCCCTTCTCGGAAAACCCAGCCCACTCAATCAAAACCCACAGACCACGGCTGTCCCCAGTCGCAACCAAACCCCAAACAGAATCCTTAACCGCTACCCTAAAATCCATCTTCCCCATCTCCATGGCGCAGCCCCAGACCTTCGATCGAATAGACCAACCTCTCAGATGAGGTTGATCGAATCCAACAAAGGGATTCCACACAAAAGAACACTCACAGCCATGAACTCATGGGGGAAAACCTGACGATAATCTTTATTAATTGAATAAGCATGATAAAACAATGGATCTCTCTGTTTATATAGAACATTATAATATTGGAAATAGCAACTTACCTATTCCTAATGAAATTAGAATTGTAGAAATCAATTCCTATTAAGCAACTACTTGATATTACTAATTTAAATAGATAGGGATCTCTAATTGAATCAGGGATCATGTGGACCCCATCACATGGTCCATCAAGGGGGCCTGCGGGCCCTAGTATTCTGTCAGGCTGCATCAACTCTCCCCGGCTTGAAAGAACTCGACTCCGGCGAGTTAATCGCCTGATAGCGCTCATAAAGATCTGGATTTAAGCGCTAAAAATCTGTGGCAGTGATCCATGTAGCATCGGAGAGAGGTCGATTCTTCCATCGGACATAGAACTTTTGAAAACCTCCTTGACGAGTGGAAACAATCTGATCATCAAGCACATCAATAATCTCGTCAGCAGGTGGAAGATTCGACGGGAGAGCAATAATTTGTTCTTCAGATTCACCATCATTGTCATGACCATGATAGTGTAAGATCCTCTACGTTGAAGGTAGAATTGACGCCGGAATCGGAAGGTAGATCAAGTACATAAGCATTGGAGCCAATCTTTTTGAGAATCTTGTAGGGACCAGCATTTCGTGGATGCAACTTTTTGTAAGCGCCTGGAGGCAGACGTTCTGGACGAATACGGACCATTGCCATATCTCCTTCAGCAAATTCAAGAAATTGACGATGCTTGTCTGCTTGCTGTTTATAAGTGGCATTACTGGCAGATATATGGCGGTGGACTTCATTGTGCACTTGTTGCATGTGGTGAAAAAAGCTTTCAGCATCAGCACTTATCCGAGCATCTACTGGCAAAGGGACAAGATCAACGGATAGTCGTGGTCGAACACCTGTAACAGCTTCAAACGGAGAAGTACCAGTAGACCTATTGGCCGAATTATTGTAAGCAAACTCGGCCATAGGTAATGCTTGATCCCAAGTTGTGATGTGATCACGAAATAGGCATCGTAACAACTGTCCAAGACTTTTGTTTACCACTTCTGTTTGGTCGTCTGTTTGAGGGTGGTAAGCAGTAGAGAATTTGAGCTTGGTATTGGACATCATCCATAAAGTCTTCCAAAAGTAACTCATGAATTTGGTGTCTCGATCCGAAACAATAGTCTTTGGAAGACCATGTAGACGCACAACTTCCTTGAAAAAGAGCTTTGCAACCTTATAGGCATCACTAGTGGAAGTACATGGAATAAAATGTGCCATCTTTGAGAAGCGATCAACGACAACAAAAATAGAATCAACTTTTCTTTGATTCGTTGGCAAACCTAGCACAAAATCCATGCTAATGTCTTCCCATGGAGAATGAGGAACAGGTAAAGGCTGATAAAGTCCAGTGTTCTTCTTGTTTCCTTTGGCTAGCTGGCATGTCCTACATCTTTCGCAGATGCGAATAATGGTAGTCTTCATTCGGGGCCAATAATATCTATCGCTGACAAGAGCAAGAGTTTTGTCGCGTCCCAAATGGCCACTACATCCTCCTGAATTCAACTCTCTAACAATATATTCACAAATGGATGTGGCAGGAAGACAAAGTTGTGTACCTTTAAACAAAAAATCATCATGAATGCTATAATGAGGATGCTCACCCAGATCACCATTATTGAGGTCTGCATAGATAGAACCAAAGTCTGGATCATCTGCATAATCTAGCTTGAGTTGGTCAAAACCTGGTACACTAACAGACATAGTTGTCAACAAATGCTTCCGTTGACTGAGTGCATCAGCTATCAAGTTATCTTTTCCTGCTGTGTGGCGAATGCTGAAACTGAACTCCTATACATATGCGCTCCATTTGGCATGGTTGGCACTGATCTTCTGTTGTGAATGTAGATGTCGCAAAGCATCATTGTTTGAGTAAAGAACAAACTCATAGCCAATCAAGTAATGTCTCTAATGATGAAGTGATTGTACCACGGCATAGAGTTCCAGATCATACGAAGAGTACTTTTTCTTGGCATCAGAAAGTTTCTCGCTGAAAAATGCAATTGGGTCTCTCTCTTGACTAAGAACCCTTCCAATGCCAACATTTGAGGCATCACAAGCAATTTCGAAGACCTTGTCAAAATTTGGAATTTGTAAAACTGGTGCCTCTGTGATTTTATGCTTTATTTCCGCAAAAGCTCTAGTGGCAGAACTAGTCCACTTAAATTCACCCTTTTTCATGCATTCTGTGATTGGAGCCATGATGCTGCTGAAGTTTCGAATGAATCTCTTATAAAAGTTTGCAAGATCATGAAAACTTCAAACTTCAGTGAGTGTAGTCGGAATGGGCCAGTCCAGAATTGCTTTGACCTTCTCAGGGTCCATTTTAATTCCTAGTGCCGACACAACATATCCTAAGAAGATAACAGAATCACTCAGAAAAGTGCACTTCTTGAGAT
The DNA here is from genome assembly GCA_028538565.1 of Umbellularia californica. Taxonomy (NCBI): domain Eukaryota; kingdom Viridiplantae; phylum Streptophyta; class Magnoliopsida; order Laurales; family Lauraceae; genus Umbellularia; species Umbellularia californica. The sequence continues at coordinate 30,435,448 of JAPQWN010000005.1, read as the reverse complement.
TAATATAGAAATACTCCCGGCGAAGGAGTTGGCAAATTGTTTCCAGATGTTGAAGATGTTCTGCTTTTGTTCTGCTGTAGATTAGTATATCGTCAAAGTAAACGACGACAAACTTTCCAATATAAGGTTGCAATAATTGTGTCATGACCCGCATAAAAGTACTAGGTGCATTGGTTAACCCGAAGGGCATAACCATCCATTCATAAAGACCATCTTTGATCTTAAATGCAGTCTTCCATTCATCACCTGGCCTTATCCGGATTTGATGATAACCACTTCGAAGATCAAGTTTAGAAAAAATGCATGCATCAGTCATCAAATCTAGCATATCATCTAATCTGGGGATTGGGAAGCGGTACTTTATCGTGATTTTATTAATGACGCGACTGTCCACGCACATATGCTAACTTCCGTCTTTCTTTGGAGTGAGAAGTGCAGGCACTCCACAGGGACTAAGGCTTTCCCTAATATACCCCTTTTGTAAAAGATCATCAACTTGCCTTCTTAATTCTGTATGCTCCATAAGACTCATCCGGTACGCAAGCAAATTTGGCAAAGAGGCGCCTAGGACAAGATCAATGGCATGCTGGATGTCACGTAATTGAGGCAGCTCCTTAGGCAGCTCATCTGGAACTAGATCAGCAAACTTCTTCAAAAGTGGCTTTACTTCTTGTGGGAAAGATGTAGCAGGAGATTCTTTTGGAACTTGCCTAGCAATCAATGCATACATAACGCCTTGTTCTTTGCTTTCATCTTCAAACTTCCGCATGGTTAATATAGGAAGTGCTGGAGCTGTATTAGATGTGGAGGAAGATTTAGCGGGTAATGGAAGCAATCTAATCTGACCTCCTTTCCAGTTGAAAGTATAAGTATTGTGCTCATGATCTGTGATAACCTTAAGCTTCTTTAACCATGGCCGTCCGAAGAGAATATGTGTAACGTTCATTGGAATGACGTCACAACGAATTGTATCTTCATAATTGCCAACTCTGAAAGGGACGACACATTGCTTACGGACAGGAATGTAGTAATCATTGACCCATGCAACTTTATAAGGTCTTGGATGCTTCACTGTTGGTAGCTTGAGTTTTTCGACTGCCTCTTGAGATGTAACGTTTATCGCGCTGCCACCATCAATGATCATGTTACAAGACTTGCCCTTGCAATTAACTCGTGACTTGAAAATGGATGCATGATTCCAGTCTTCATTTTCTTCCACTGAATCAGCTACTAGGAGACGACGATCAAGGAAAAGCAGTGGGGCGCCATCATCAGCTTATGTATCTTGCAATGGAGCTACTGTGGTTTCATATTGAGGCTCCGCATTGAACGGCTCTACTTCTATTTCCTCATCATACTGTTCATCATCTTCTGGCTCATTAGTAGCATATAAATTTCTATGGGGACACTCGGCTGCATAATGTCCCTTTTGTTTGCAGGCATGACAAACAATTTCTCTTTTATCTATTCTTCCGCGGGCACGGTTATCATTCTGATTCTGCCGCACCCGTTGATTTGGCTGTGGCAAAGCTTGCCTCTGCTGAATGACTTGCTGTGGCCTCTGTGGTGCTTACTGGAATGGTTTAGGAGGACGACGAAAACCTTGCGTCTGAGTACGGTTAAAAGTGGGTTCAGGCCCTCTTCTAGTGGAAGACTCCCCGACTTGAAAAGTGCTGCGTCTCCGCAACTGAAGTTCATGTTAAGCTTTCCGGGCTTTACAAAATACCTCATCAACTCTGGTGTAATCAAACATAGCAACTTCCCGTTTGATATCATTGCGCAATCCATCTCGATATCGAGTGATAGTGAGACGATCATCTGTTTTCAAATTACAACGAACAATATATTCGCGAAATTTGTTTGTATATTCTTCTACAGATAGATTGCCTTGCTGAAAAGTAAGATACTCTTGGTGCAGTATGTCAATGTAATCAGAAGGAAGGAAATTGCTTTTGAGCCTTTCTTTCATGTTGAACCATCTGGTAATGGGCTACCCCAAAGCAAGTTCATTATTTTCAACACCATACCACCAAATTCTAGCAGGACCCTTAAGTTTAACCTTCGTAAAGGCTATCCGCAGCTCATCATTCATGTTATACCAAACAAAATAGTCTTCCAGGGAATTAAGCCAATCAACAAAAACTTTCGGACTGACATCTCCAGAGAAATCAGCCACATCAATTTTAACCTTCTTTGTGATATCATCAGTGTGGTGTGTAACCATGGGACCCTGGGTGTCTCGTTCAGCGACGAGACGCTGTACAAAGTTACGCATGGATTCACGTTGCTCAGGCCTTTCTGTTTGGATGGGTGTGACTAATTGTGTGGTAGCGGAAGACCCTTCCTTTGCAACCAATTGTGTACTTTGCAATTCAATAAGTGCAGTCTCTACTGTGCGTAGACGATCTTTTACTTCATCCATATCTTGGCCCAATTTGAACAATTGTTCATCACGTTCCTTGTCCGTTAGCCAATGACTGAGATTGTCACCTCTTCTAGGCATGGCTAGAAAAAGTTTTTTTTTTTTTAAGTGGGTTGGGTCGGGTCTGGACTCAAATCGGGCCCAGACTGCAGGTCAGGCCAAAACTTAGGCCCAGTCCAGCATTTAGACAGAACACATGGAGCAGAGGGGAAAATAAAGTCTCCTTCTCCTTGGGTCCCGTGCGCAGAGAAGAAGAAAAGAAAGGGGTGGAGAGCTCACTATTTCGATTTGAGAATGGGAAGCAAGGAGCGAAGGCTGCAGCGGTTGACGATGGAGAGGGAATGCGCAGAGGCGGAGTTAGCAACTGACGATGCGGACTTCTCTGCGTGCTGCGATGAAGATGGAGTGGTCACAGCGGAAATCAAGGGCGCTGCGGCATTGCTTCTCTGTGTGCTGCGATGAAGGGGATTGCTCGACGTCGGTGTAAGGTGTGCTGCCTGGACTCAGATCTCCTCCTCTTCTCTTCTTCTTTCTTCTACTACTTCTTCTCTATCTCTCTCTCTATTTTTTTTTTTTTTTTTTTTTGTTCTCTGGTGTGGGGGATTCTGTCGAAGGGTCTGGGTGACTGCTGGGTGGGGTGTGCTGTTGCTGGGAGATGGAGGGAGTGCGCTAGGGTTTCGGATTAGGGAATTAGGGTTCGGGATTTTTTTGGGGATTTGGTTTTCGGTAGTGGTGGACGGTGGATTAGGGTTTGGGAAGGTGGGATTGGTTGTCAGTTTTGATGGGACGTGGTGGAAGGGGTTTCGATGGGTAGTTTAGGGTTTCGGTAGGTCTGGGTTTGGGATTTGGGGTTTTCGGTTGAGGATTGGGCGAGTGGTGGTGCTGGGGTCTTCAGCAGTGGCTAGGTTTTAGAGGGTTGGATGGTGTCGGATATGATGTCGAGGGGTGGACGATGACGAACCAGAGAAGACGATCGTTTCTCCGGCGATCGGATCTGGGCTCTGATACCAATCTGGCGCAGCCCCGGACCTTCGATCGAATAGACCAACCTCTCAAATGAGGTTGATCGAATCCAACAAAGGGATTCCACACAAAAGAACACTCACAGCCATGAACTCATGGGGGAAAAATTGACGATAATCTTTATTAATTGAATAAGCATGATAAAACAATGGATCTCCTCTGTTTATATAGAACATCATAATATTGGAAATAGCAACTTACCTATTCCTAATGAAATTAGAATTGTAGAAATCAATTCCTATTAAGCAACTACTTGATATTACTAATTTAAATAGATAGGGATCTCTGATTGAATCAGGGATCATGAGGACCCCATCAGATGGTCCATCAAGGGGGCCTGCGGGCCCTAGTCTTCTGTCGGGCTGCATCACTCCACCTTCGTCCAACCAAACCCGAACCATAGAATTAGCGACCCAGTCCACAACATCTCCAAGAACCCACATCACCGCCCCATCTTCATACCCATACCCGAGCCAGAGAGAGAGAGAGAGACGAGCAGAAAAGAAAAAGAAAGAAAGGATATGAAGAGAAAGGAAGAAGAAGCATACCATTCACCAGCGCCAGCCGCTCGCCTGCTGTCATCGTTGCTGCCAGCCATCACCTCCAACTCTCACTTGAAGCGATCACCTCCAAAATCTCTCTGAGGTCTCATCCAAAGTCAACAGAGCTTCCTGCCTTCCCCTCACCTTCCAGCAACAAAAGAGCAGTCAAACCCATTTTATTCTCTTATTTTCTCTTGCACGGAGAACAAGGCAGTCTCCGTGAAAGAGTCACTTGTGTGACACGTATCAGCAAGTGGGCCTCGCCTGAGTTCAGTTCGGTCATTCACGAGTTGGGCCAAGTTCAAATCAGGATTGATTTGGGTTGAAATCTAGTCAGTCCGACCCTTCTTGAGGCCTAACAGATTCTGCTACCATTATGACTGCATTACAGAATTTGATCAACAACAAATTTAACCCGATCAACGGTTGAATTTTCTTTTCGTACTATCCCAGCCATCCGGCGTCAGATTTTGGATCCGTTTTCACCTACGTGATCGTGGAGAGCAGATCTACACATCAAGCCAGTCATAAATTTTGAATTTGCATTAAAAAAAAATCCTCCCAAGAAGCATGTCGAAGTGGAGTCTTCCTCCAACAATGATGATGATTTAAGGGGAACAGTTGCGGCACTATCGGTAATTGTTGATCAACTATCCGCAACGATGGTTCAAATGCAAGAGACTCTTGAAATGACTGAAACCCGATTAACCAATTTGGAAACTAATCAGTGCGAGAGTAATCATTGAGACGATGGTAGACATAATCGAAATAATTGAGATCCACATGCAGTCAATGTTGATCGTGATTTGGATATTAAAATTGTGATTCCCGAATATGATGGGAAATTGAAGCCGGATGAATTCGCGGATTGGTTAGTGTGTTGAAAATATTTTTGCACACAAGCCAATGATGGATGGTCATAAGATTATACTAGTAGCAACTCGATTTCGCAATTATGTTGCGATATGGTGGGCCGAGTTGCAAACGAATAGAAGAAACCAACAAATTGACCCCGTTGACACATGGACCGAGATGAAAAATCTGCTGAAGCAAAAATTCCTTCCTGTCAATTACTCTAGAGATCTGTGTTCCCGTTTTCAATATTTTAAACAAGGTTCTAAGACAGTTGTTGAGTATTCAGAGGAGTTTATGACCATGCAGGCTCGTTGTGGTTTGAATGAAGATGAGGATGTATTAATTGACAGATACTTTAATGGGCTTACACTTGACATACAAGATAGCCTCACATTCAAGCATTTTGATAATGTTGATGAGATGTTCAGCATTCCGTCTGTAAAGATAAAGGTCAGCTCGACCTAATGGGTCAGCCCACAACCTATGAATTGGGTCAGCCCACAAATCAACAGATTGTATGAGTTGTCAATAGATACTAGTTAGCTTAACAATACCTGTAATCATGTAATTAGATCCACTAATCTAGGCAATATTGTGTTATATAAGGATCCATCGTCAATACAAAGATATCAATTCTCTTGCAATACTTCTCTCTCTTGTATGCTTCTGGTTAGTTTCTTGTATGCTCCTTGTTAGTTCTGGATAATCTTACATGGTATCAGAGCCCATCGATCTGTTCATTCAAGCATAAGAGGAGCCCTGATCAACTGATAAAAGAATACAGTATTCGGCTCTGAGAAGCACTGCACTACTGTGATCAAAGGCGGCCCATCTGTTGATGATCATTCTGCATCAGAGAAATCTCCCCATTCTGGTCGTCCATTTATCCTAGGATTCTACACATTTTTTCCAGAATTTTTTGATCATCTGAGGGAGGCCATTCTCCCTATTTTGTACTTATCTCATTTGAGCAAATAGTTTTCATCAAGACCGTTCAAATTTCTGGTTTCTAAAGCTTTCATCAAAATTCCACCTAGAGGAGTTTCGGATTTTTAAGGCAGAGATCACTGTGTGATCTGATCATCCAGCTGATCATCCAGTAGGGCCCACATATCAGATTTGTGCTCCAAATCAAGGTCATCTGGACCATTTTTTGGACTTTTCTGGATTGTTTTGGATCTGTTTGATTCCTGTGACTGTGATTCTTCATCTGATCATTCAGTGGGTTCAGTGGGACCCCTAGCACTCATCTGTGCTCAGATTAAAGTCACCTGGACCTTCCTTATTGAAATTTTTCAGATCTGGTTAGTTGTTGTAGCTGGATTTCAAATCTGACTTAGCTTCTGGGGTTGGATTTCTCATATATTCAGTCTTGAGCAGTTTGTTTTGTTACAATGTCTTCTAATCGAACTGTATCCGGAATTACTGTCAAACTTGATGGCACAAATTATCCCTATTGGTCCCATCTCATGCAAAATTTCCTCAAAGGTCAAAATTTGTGGAAATATGTTGCTCAGCAGATCCCTACACCAGATAGTAAGGCTGATACGTTTGAGGAATGGGAAGCTTCTGTCGGGAAAATAAACTCTTGGATTGCCAATTCAGTCACTCCATCTATTGGGAATCAGTTGGCTAAATTCAATTACCTTAAGGCTGCTTGGGATTATTTAGCACGATTATATACTCAGTCTAATGCTGCTCGCCGGTATCAGTTAGAATGGGAAATAAAAAATGCAGACCAAGGAAATGACTCCATTCATGATTTCTTCATCAAAATGATTGCCTTATGGGATCAACTGGCTCTAATGGAACCCACTTTTAAAACAATTGATGATGATCACACCTTTGAAGTCTATAGGCAGCAGACTCGCCTGGTTCAGTTTCTTATGGCCCTTCGCCCTGATTTTGAACATGTTCGTGGTCAGTTATTACATCGGTCACCACTGCCTTTCGTTGATACGGCACTCTCGGAACTTCTGGCAGAAGAGCAAACTCAACTTTCTCTTACAAGGAAGAAACATGTGGAACCCACACATGTACTGTCAGCAAATGTTAGTACCCCACAGAATGATCGCTCATTTTCTTCTGGTACTAATGACTTTTGCAACTATTGTAAGAAGAAAGGACACTGGAAACGGGACTGCCCAACCAGACCTCAAAGGCCAAACAATAAAAACAAACAATCTGGTCAGCAACCCAGTCGTGGTCCCATGCAATCTTATCCATAGTGGCCCTATGCGGCCAATGTTACTGAAGATGATAGTTTTGTGCCTCCGCAAATGGATCTTACATCTCAGATTCAGGCTATGGTGGATGAGCGCATGCAACAGTTGTTTCTGGCTTCCTCCACTGGTTCTACCTCTCAGATGGCCACTACACCCTTAGCCTCTGGTTCTGCCATAACCATTTCTGGTCCGTCCTCTTGATACTACATGGATTTTTTATTCTGGTGCATCCTATCATATGACAAATAATGTTTCCAAACTTCATAATTGTTATACACCTACTAGCTCTCTCACCATCCATACAACTGATGCCACTCCTCTACCAGTCTCCCTTATTGGCTCCGTTTCAAATAAGTTGATCTCTCTCACTCATGTTTTGTGTGTTCCTCACCTGTCTATCAACTTAATCTCTGTTAGTCAATTGACTTCCTCTGGATTTCTTGTCTCATTTTCTTCTACTGGTTGTTCTGTGCAGGATCCGCGCACCGGGAGACAGATTGGGACCGGCCTTAGGTCAGGAGGACTTTACTATCTCCACTCGCTGCATCTTCCCGCACCCAGCATAACCCCTGCTGCACTCGTTTCCTCTACATCACCCTTTGCCCTTTGGCACTCTCGTTTAGGCCATTTATCTTTAAATAAAATGAAGTTTTTATTTACTAGTGGTGTATTTGGAAACATTCCTGTATCAGACATTTCTACTTGTTTTAGTTGCCAATTTGGTAAACAACATGCATTCCCTTATAATAAAAGCACTTCCTTTACTAATGCTACTTTTGCTTTGGTGCATTCTGATGTCTGGGGACCTGCCTCTCAACCAACGAAAAGTGGTTCCATTTATTATGTGTTGTTTATTGATGATTTCACTAGATATACATGGTTATATTTAATAAAAAACCGTTCTGAGTTATACACTATCTACACTGCTTTCTCCACCATGGTTTCCACTCAATTTGACACAAAGATTAAAATATTCAGGTCTGACTCCGGGGGAGAATACATGTCCCACAAATTTCATTCTTACCTAACCAGTCAAGGGACTCTAGCTCAATTATCTTGTCCTGCCACACCACAGCAGAATGGTGTAGCAGAATGGTGTAGCAGACATATCCTTGAGACTGCTAGATCCTTGATTTATTCCTCACATGTTCCTTTGCAATTCTGGGGGGAAGCGGTCCTGACTACAATCTATCTGATTAACAGAACACCATCCTCTGTTTTATCTGGCACATCTCCCTATGAAAAATTATTTTCCTGTAAACCTGACTTATCCTATCTCAAAGTTTTTGGCTGTACTTGTTTTGTTCTGTTGCATGATAATGAGAGAACCAAACTTTCCCCAAAATCCACTGTCTGTGTCTTTTTAGGATATGGCATCGAACAAAAAGGCTATCGATGCTATGATCCTAAAACCAATAGGTTACGGGTCTCTCGTAATGTCACCTTCTTGGAACATATACCTTTTTATACATTACCTACACAATCCCCTTCTCCTGAGCAACCTACGGTCTATCCTCTTGATCCCTTTCCGGACCTGTTTCCATCCGATACCCCTTCTCCTCCCCCCTGCAGGTATATCATCGTCGACCCAAACCTCCGTCTGCTCCTCTGGAATCTGCCGCCCCCCCTCCTACTTCTGACCATGGGCCTATCTCCTCTGCTCCAGATGTGCAGGATCCTCCTCAACCTCGAAGGTACCCCTTGCGCACCAGAATTCCTCCATCCCGTTTTGGCTTTGTTAGCACTGATCATTTTTCTCCATCGTATAAGTCCTTTCTTGCAGCAATTCATATTTTGGCAGAACCACAATCCTATAAGGAGGCCATTACTCATCTGCACTGGAGATCCGCCATTGACGAAGAACTTGCAGCTCTACAGAAAACTCACACATGGGACCTTGTTCCTCTTCCCTCCGGGAAACGGGCTATCGGCTGCAAATGGATTTTTAAGATCAAGACCAAATCCGATGGTTCTGTTGATCGTTACAAGGCTCGCTTGGTTGCAAAAGGCTACACACAAGAATATGGGGTAGATTATGAGGAGACTTTTGCTCCGGTTGCTAAGATGACAATTGTCCGTACTTTTATCTCTGTTGCCGCTGTTAGACATTGGCCTCTCTACCAGCTTGATGTCAAGAATGCATTTTTGAATGGATTCCTTCACGAAGAAATCTATATGCATCCTCCTCCAGGTGTTGTGAGACCTCCTCATTCTGTGTGTCGTCTCAAACGCGCTTTATATGGGGACTCAAATAAGCCCCTCGTGCTTGGTTTGAACGGTTTAGCACCAGCATTATCAGTTTTGGTTTCTCTCAGAGTGCTCATGACTCTGCTCTCTTCACTCGTTACTCGCGATCTGGATGTGTTTTCCTGTTACTCTATGTCGATGATATGATTATCACTGGCAATGATGCTCCTGGTATTCTATCCTTGAAGCGTTTTCTTCATCGACAGTTTGAGATGAAAGATTTGGGACATCTGCGGTACTTTCTGGGCATTGAGGTTGCCTACTCTACCCAAGGATATCTTTTGTCACAAACGAAATACTGCAATGAAGTTCTCCAACAAGCTGGATTCACAGATCTTAAGCCTGTCTCTACTCCAATTGAACATAATCTGAAGCTTCGAACTACTGATGGAGATCTACTTTCTGATCCAACTCGTTATCGTGAAGTGGTCGGCAGCTTTGTTTATCTTACCATTACCAGACCAGATATTGCCTATGCGGTACATGTGGTAAGCCAATTTGTTGCGCAACCCACTCATATTCACTGGGCTATTGTATTTCGCATACTGAGATACTTACAAGGCAGTTCCAACCGCGCCCTCCTTCTTTCCTCCAGTCAGAATCTTACTTTGCATGGCTATTCAGATTCCAACTGGGCAGGAGATGTCAATGATCGGCGCTCCACTACAGGCTTCTCCATTTTTCTTGGCTCCTCTCTCATCTCTTGGAAGAGCAAGAAACAGGAGGTTGTCTCATGGTCATCCACTGAAGCTGAATATCGTGCTGTATCTCACACTACTACTGAAATTATTTGGCTTCGCTGGTTATTTCGAGATGTAGGAGTTCCAGTTCCTAAATCTACCCCTCTTTACGGACAGTGAAAGTGCACGGAAACTGGCAACAAATGATGTCTTCCATGAACGATCCAAACATCTTGAAGTTGATTGTCATTTCATTCGTCAACATGTTCGGAGTGGTACTATAAAGCTCTTTCAGATTTCATCAGCTGCTCAAGTAGCAGATTTTTTCACCAAAAGCCACTCCACATCTCGTTTTTTGGAGCTAGTTTCCAAGCTCTCGATGGTCACATTCTCCCATCCAAAGCTTGAGAGGGGGTGTAAAGATAAAGGTCAGCTCGACCTAATGGGTCAGCCCACAACCCATGAATTAGGTCAGCCCACAAATCAACAGATTGTATGAGTTGTCAATAGATACTAGTTACCTTAACAATACCTGTAATCATGTAATTAGATCCACTAATCTAGGCAATATTGTGTTATATAAGGATCCATCGTCAATACAAAGATATCAATTCTCTTGCAATACTTCTCTCTCTTGTATGCTTCTGGTTAGCTTCTTGTATGCTCCTGGTTAGTTCTGGATAATCTTACACTGTCAAAGCTGAGGGGATTGCAAATCATCAAGCCAGAAAACTTAATGCATCTATAAATGGATTATGCAAAAGAATTCCTCAATTGGAGTTTCTAAACCGAGTGATTCCTCGGCGAAAGATTTAAATAGGATCACATGCTTTAATTGTCAATAACAAGGGCATCGTGCAAGGGAATGTCCCAAATGCATCCACCTCATTGAGAATGAAAGTGATATGAATGATATACCAGATGATCCTAAAGATAAAGAGGTTGCAGCTGAGATAGAAGAATTAGAGATCTACCATGCAGTTGAAGGTGAATCTCTCATGGTCATCACCGACGCTCCATCAACTACTGGGAAGAAGCGGTCGCGAGAAAATATTTTTCGCTCCAAAGGAACAGTTAATGGTCAAGAATACACAATCGTCATTGATGGAGGAAGTTGTCAGAACATTATATCTCAAGCTCTTGTGGATCGATTACAGCTAAAAGTTCGGAAGCATCATCGTCCCTATTCTGCTAGATGGTTAATGGCAGGTGATGAAGTGCAAGTACGGTATGCATGTCCGATAACCTTTTCTATTGGTGAAGATTATACAGATACAGTTTGGTATAATGTGGTACCGATGGATAGTTGTGATATCTTGTTGGATCGTCCATGGAGGTATGACAAGAATAGTACTAACGGAATGCGTGACAACACATACACATTCATGCATGGTGGAAAGCAAGTAACACACTGTCCTATGAAGCCGGCACCATCAAAGCAAGGGTCAAGTTCTCGTCTCACCAAGTAAGCGCTTAAAGTGCACACTATCTACAAAAGCAACATCAAGAAGAAGAGCCGAGCTCGGGGTTGAACTCTTTTCCAACTTGCGGAGAATGATGCAGCAGCATTATACAGTCATTGGAACAAGAGGCATGGTCCACATGTGGGACCCAAGGAAGTTTAGGAATTCTTTATTAATTGTTAGTAGTTACTAATTTTTATTTAAGTAGTTGTATTTAGGATTAGTTTCTAATTTGGATAGGATTATTATTTGGTTTCCTAGTTTGGTTAAGATTGCTTTCTTAGCCCTTTAGTTTCTTTCGTATAAATATGACATTGTAGAGATTGGTAATCTCAAAGATTTGAGTTAATAGAAATTCCCTTTTTGTGGGTTTAGCATTGGAGAGCTCTCTTCATCGTGTAATTGTTCATGTGGGAACCTGATTGTGCCCTGGCACTTGCGATCGTACCTACGATTGCATCACTTATCCCCAGAAATGATACAACAGATGCATCTGCCCTCTCTGCTCTTGGATTGTCAGGTAAAATGTCCAACCAAATTGTTTGGTATTTGGACTCTAGAGCTTCCATTCAAATGACCAATTGCACTGATCAGCTCACCAATATAAAAAAATATGATGGAACTCAGAACATCCAAACTGCCAACAGCGATTCTCCTTCTATCACAGCTGTAGGTGACATTTCTCACTCTCTTTGCAACATGTGTTTTTTTTCTCCTCAGCCACAAATCTGCTTTCTATTGACCAATTAGAAGAAAACAAATGCAAAATCTCATTTTCTTCATCTGGCTGTCTTGTGCAGGATTAGGAGTCGGGGAAGGTGATCAGGAGGGGGCCTAAGTGCGGGAGACTTTTTTCCCTTTTACATTTATGCGAGTCCTAGGGATAAGATTTTGTTTTCTTCTCTTTGCAAAATCTTCATTGAATAATGAATGTGAGTTATGGCATAAGTGTACATCGCACCGCTCACAGATTGTCTAAACTTTTAAATAATGGTTTACTTACGAATAAAACGGCTGGTTCTTTTCATAATCTGTCATTTGATTGTTCTAGCTGAAAAATTAGGAAAAAGAAAAACTCACACTTTTCCTTCACATAAAGGCATCACAACACAATGTTTTGATTTGATTCATACTAACGTGTAGGGCAGCGCACCAACTGCTTCTCATTATAATCATAAATATTTTGCAACTTTCATAGATAACTATAGCAGGTTTACATGGATCTACTTCTTAAATGCGAAGTCCGAAGTTTTTTATGCCTTTTAAGAGTTTCTAGCTCTCATTGAAAACCAATTTTCTAAAACAATTAGGATTTTGCGTTCTGATTCAGGGGGGAATATGTTGCCCAAAATCTTCAAACATTTTGACAAAATAAAGGTATCACCTCTCAAAGGCCCACATGGGGCCTTTGTGCCATGCACACATGAACCCACGCACAAGACACGGTATGCGGCCTTTTTCTGCCCTACACAGGTTTGAATCCGGGACCTATTGGCTCTGAGATAACATCTCAAGTTGCTAACTGTTACACCCAAAATGTCAAAGCTTTGTGGCAAACCAACTACTTAACATATCACACCAATTAACACCTTCTAACTTCAAATTAGTTAACAGCCTGCAACCAGGTGGATGGTTTGAATCTAATCAAACCAGGAAAGGGCACTCAGTCCAGTCGACTGTCTGATCAGCCAGTCTGATCCTCTTTCTAAAAATCACTGTTTTCACATAAGTGTTCATCTTCTGTGTTGGTCTTCTACTGAGTGAAACTTTGTGACACATCTACCTCACAGTCACACGATGAGTGCCATTACAATGTCCAATTACCAGTCCCTGTTCCGAACTGACCCAGATGATCCATTTGGTGTCTATCACACAGATTGATTAAGAACATGACCGTTGTTTGCCTTAGATGATAAACACCATCTCATTGGTTCTCGCCAACGGATTTGTTAGCAAAATGGGATGATGCAGCCGCACCACAATTCCATGGGAGATATATTGTGGGCCACATGTGGGACCCAAGGAATTGATTTTTATTGTTATTAGTTTTTTATTTTTATTAGCTCTTAATTTAGCAAAGATTGTAATTAAGATTAGTTTCTAATTTGAATGGGATTCTTATTTTTGTTTCCTAGTTTGATTAGGATTGTTTCTTGGGGCTTAAGTATCTTTTATTTTATAAATATATATGGCATTGTAGAGATCCATGACCTCAAATTAGAGTTAATAGAATTTTCCCTTTTGTGGGTTTATCGTTGGAGAGTGTTCTTCTACATGCGATTGTTCCTGTGGGGACCCTAATTGTCCTCCGGCACTTGCAATCCTAACCCTAGGATTGCATCATGGGAGGTGGGCAAGGATCTCCCTTTAGTTCATTTGTGATGTAGCTTATGGAATAATGCTCTTGATCAACGTTTTGTTCTCCGTTGTACTTTCTCATCTTAATATAATCTACTAGTTAACCATATAAATATATATATATATATATAGGGAGATGCTCCTATGAGAGCATCTCTCACCTTACTATGAGAGATAAGGTGGGGGCCCTCACATTTAAGTTGTTGGCATTGGATATGGATGTAAGGGCCCCCACCTTATCTCTCATACTAAGGTGAGAGATGCTCTCATAGAAGCATCTCCCATATATATATATATATATATATATAATCCTGTGAGGTATATACCATTGGCTCCTCTATGAAATTGTAAATGGACCTGAAGAGCAACTCAACATAACCTATTAAGAGAGGGATCAAGTCAAACAAGTATCCAGTTTCCAAGGGTCCACAGACAACCAGCCAAGTTCGCTAAACAAAAACATGACAAAATAAAACGGCCTTTGCACTAAATAGAAAGTAAGGAAGCTAACCTCATTTGAAACATCGAAGACACCTTCTTGAATCTTCTTGTATATTGTTGCTGCTGTGCTTATAAATGCCTTTTTTTTTTTATTTTCAAAAGAAGAGGAGAAAACCAAAGCTTCAGTTAAAATAAAAGAGGAAAACCGTGAATTCTCTTAGGTACTTAATAAGGGTCATCACCTCCTCCACATTTTGAGCAGTTTTGGCAGAAGCTTCCATAAATATCAACCCATGCTCTTTAGCAAACTGCTCACCCTCCTCAGTACTAACAGCCCTCCTATGAGAAAGATCGCACTTGTTCCCAATCAGCATGATGGTCATGTTGGCGTTCGCATGCTGCCTTGCATCTTCCAGCCAGCTTGCAAGGTGGTTGAAAGTTTCTCTCCTGAAATAATGGATTGATAATAATTAGAAAATACATAAAACATTGCACCACCTTTCAGCACTACATATTTACACGTGCCCACTTTTAGAACACCAACCAATGGGATGAATTATAGGCTCTCGATGAATCAGGATACAACAGGATAGTCATGTGTGGCCCAGACCACTTATTGATGACCCACATTTTGGAAAGGGATACCTTGTCTAGAACTTCTGGAAAGTTACAAGTCATCAAATGTATGGAGCCACAGGCTGAAAACAGTCAAAAGAGTGACAGACAAGATAGAATAATCTAGAAAAATATGAATAAAAATTTCTACGGTAAAAGTATAATAATTCAAAGACTAGAATAATCTAGAAAAATATGTATAAAAATTTCTTTTTGGTAAAAGTACAATAATTCAAAGACTAGAATCATTCATCATGGAATATCCCGGAATGCAGGGTCCTGTCAGAATGATGCTAAGTTGAAAAGAAACACAGGCTTCACTTGCACAGAATGAGCATATCAGCAGGCCATAATGACCTGGCATGTCAGGATCCGAGAATTTCATAATTTTTGATAACTGATTCTGCTCTTACAATATGTAGCCCAGTGGCTGTTGATGTTCAAGTGCAAAGGTAGCCAGCACCTTCTACTAAAGGCCATAATAATGTAGGCCCATCATAACTCCAAAAGCTTCGAAATGATTTATATAAGAGGTCTTCACGTATCAAAGCACAATATATCATCATGCACCCACTCTGAGTGTTCCCAATACTAATTTGAGTAGCCAACACTCTAGTCTTGGAAGATCATCCCAGACATCAGATGTCTAGGCCATTAAAAGATGGAGAGAGAGAGAGAGAGAGAGAATATACATTGTTCAATATGGAACGGCAAAGATTTGATAATCAATAAAATCTTTCAACACCTAAAAGCACAGTGGGTACATTAAGAGGCTCTAGTTGTATCGAATAGGCACCCCAGGACACCATAATGATGATTCTATAGTGCTTCAAATTTTGATGCTGGTGCACCCTATTTTCTTAATGAGAGATATCCCAGTCATCTAATCCTAACTGATTGATTCTGCTTGTCTCACAAAAGTGCTATCATCCATTAACAAAGACATACCCATTTGGTGTGGTGTCCACACCAGATGCCCGGATAACCAAGGAACCAGGCACACTTAAGTCATTGCTGGTCTAAAAGTAAAAACATCACAAGGTTATTTCTTGGGATCAAGTATCATATAATGCCCCTAACATGGATTTAGTATAACATAACATCTTCCGAGAATGAATTTTCATATAAAGTATGATGCCTATGTATATGCCAACACATTTCAAATAGAAACAGAACCTGGTGATGTCATAAACAAGCAAAGCACCAGCAGCCCCTCTGTAATATGATCTTGTGATGGAGCGGAAGGACTCTTGGCCTGCCTGCAATATGAGAGACCTCAACATCATGCCTATCTAAATACTGAGAGAGAGAGAGAGAGAGAGAGAGAGAGAGAGAGAGAGAGAGAGAGAGATAAACATCATCCCTATCTAAATACTGATTTGAGAGAGAGAGAGAGAGATAGAGAAAGAGAGTGAATCCATTGTCTTAAACGTTCTGTAGATTGCTCTTTGGTTCTTTAAAACTTTTGAGAGAATAAAAATTCTTTTGAATCCAGGAATCATATCAACCACAAAGAACTAATAAAATTATTGCACTTTGGAGCCCTAGACTAGATCCATTCATCAGATCATAGTATCATACTGATATTCAGCTCACTTTTAAAATATTATGACCTTTCAACCCCTGCCTCACCACATTACTGAGGTGCAGAGAAGAGGGCCCCACAGAAGAGCTTTCTTTTATTTCCAGATTGGTTATGATAAAGCATATATACCTTGAAAGCAGCACAAGGTTTATCTTTAGGGATGGCAACACGAGTAAACCCCTATTATCAAAATTTTACCCAAAAAAAAAAAAAAACGGCACTTAAGGGAAAGCAAAGTGGTCTCAAAATATAGTCCTTATGGTACAGTAGAAGTCACGAGTAAACCTCTAACCAATTTCATGAATTTCAACAACAGAGAGAAAAAAAAAAAAAAGGAATTGACCACAGTTAACTTCTAGACTCTCAACACCATGGCATAGCATGAAAGAAAATTGACCACTACTAAAATTACTGTATGTATGTTGAAAGCCAAGTCCTTAGGAAAGCAATTTTTAACGGAAGACATTATATTTGCTATTTTCATTTTAGCAGGTGTCCAACAAAGAGTTTTCATGGTATGACACCAGAAAAAGACTGAAAAGGAAGAGAAGATTGATGTCTCTTCCATGCAAAGTTTTGGTTGTATTGCAGGTCTCCATGTACCTGATGAACTAAGGAAACTGTAAATATGAAGTACAAGATACACTATTAATTTGCAGCATAAATTGGAATAACCATGGTGTAGAATTCCCAGATTCCAAATCCATTTTCTAATTTCTATAGGATGGATCTCACATGACTCCTATATCTGGATCCGAGAAATAGGATGAGGTAAATATGAGTATACTTGGATCATCATGTCCAACATACATCTGTTAAATATACAAGTGGGACATGCTCTATCGACTCTAAAATGGCAATATGATCCAAGCTGTAGACTCCTAAAATATGTATTTTCTCTTGCGTAGCTTAGATCAGATCCATATCCAGATCCATGTGTCAGAAGATTCAGAGCACATAAATAGCCAGGTCTAAATTCGGAAATTCCTGGATCCTTATGCTCTGATCAGACCCAGATCTGGATTTGTTCCAAATTTCTCCCGGATCAATAAACAGGTTCTATGGCCTCTTCATCCCGGTCGAAAACTTTGAAAGTGTAGACAAGTAGATGCACACTGGCATCCTATGACAAAATCCTCTTACATGACACCTGACTGTGTCTAAAAGCTACTTTTTGATGCATTATTAAGTCATCATAAACATCTCCTCACTACTATGGCAGTCACTGTACCAAGTTTTGAGCAAATTAAGCAGGAGTATACAGACGACAATGATTTTGGCACAATCTATTCAGATCTTCTTAATGGTGACCAAGGCAGGCACCCACATGACAGCATACATGATGGATTTTTATTTAGAGGTGCCAAACTTTACCTCCTTGCTACTTCTATTCAAGAACATGTTGTTCGTGAATTACATTCAGGAGGTTGTAGTGGTCACTTGGGACGTGACAAGACACTAGCTCTTGTGGATGATCGCTATTATTGGTCGCGTATGAGAGTTAATGTTATCAACATTTGTGAAACATGTCGCACTTGTCAATTGGCTAAAGGTAACAAAAAGAATACCGGGTTATATCAACCATTGACAATTCCTAATACACCATGATAAGATATCAACATGACTTTGTGTTAGGACTTCGAAAGACTACAAGAAAAGTTGATTCCATCTTCATTGTTGTTGATCGTTTTTTCTAAAATGGCACATTTTATTCCATGCAACAAAACAGCGGATGCTTACATGGTCGTTTAATTATTCTTCAAGGAAGTTGTCCGTCTTCATGGCCTTCCCAAGATAATCGTCACTGATCAAGACACCAAGTTTATGAGTTACTTCTGGAAGACTTTGGGATGACAGCTAAAATAAAGATTCACTTTTCTACTACCTACCATCCGCAGACTGATGGACAGACCGAGGTTGTTATTATAAGCCTTGAACAGTTGTTGTGATGCCTTGTGGGTGATCATATCACCATATGGAATCAAGTTCTACGTATGGCTGAATTTGCTTATAACAATTCAGTTAATAGCTCCACAAGCATCTCACCATTTGTAGCACGCACACGTGTTCGAAAGGGATGGTTCAAGTGGGCTTGTGGTCTAGGATTGATGATGTGGCTAGGGTTTTGGGCGGGGTATTTGGTTCGTCTGCGATTTTTTTGGTTTTGGAAGATGGACAAGGGTTGTCGAGGCTGGTTCGGTGGGGGTGGATTTGGGTTTGAGGGGTCTTGATTGGATTTGATTTGGGTTTTGAAAGTCGGGTTGGGAGGCCGAGAGCTGGTTGGGTTTGGGAATTTTATTTTTTTATTTTTTTTGTTTTTTATTTTGGGGTGTTCTACGAAGGGCAGGGAGGTTGGGTTTGGTTTTGGTTTAGTGGGTTGGGCAGAGGCTGTTAGTTTTTGGTGAGATGGTTGGGTTTGGCTTTCGGTTTGGTGGGTTGGGCGGGATTAGGGTTTAGGACTTTTTGGGTTTAGGGGTTTCGGTTGAAGGGTTGAGTTCGGACGAGAGGCAAGATGAAATAGATGGATGGATACCCGAGAATGACAGATGTCTCCCGACAATCGGTCTTCGGCTCTATTACCAAATTGTCACAGCCCCGGATCCACAATCAAGCAATTGATCAATCTCCCAAGGGAACTAGGGCACAATCAAAACCACGAAACACTCCATAATTGAAGATAACGCAATAAGTTCTCTAATTAATTGGAATAAGCATTGTCCAATAATAATGAAGGACTCAACTATATATAGGGTAGTATTTCTTAGCCACTAAGACTTCTAAATAGAAAGCTTCTAATCCTAATCGAACAATAAATTAGAAAAGTTCCCTAACTAAACAAGGAAATAAACTTAGGCTAAAAATAGCATACCACAGTAGCTTCTTAATCAATTGGGCTTGTGGACTGAACCCAAAGGACTGTATTTGATAGTTGGGTCCATCATGTGGGCCCAGGGGCCTTCTTTAGCTTCCGTACTGCATCACTTTTCCACGTGGGAACATTATCTAGGAACAATTCACTGGAGGATTAGGTGGGAATTTCGAAAGTGACATCAGCAAATCTCTCACCCTGGAATATGATACTTGCTAAATACTCCCATCTACAATGATGCTAAACCTGTGTACTTGAGGTTGAATTTGTGCGTTTTTTCCCCTATTCAACACCTTGCTTCAAATTACTCTACATAGAGACCTTTCGGTACCAATTCACCCAAGGTCTTGACTAGTGACCCTCTTCTCCTAGCACCTTCCACTATTAACCTTGTGATTAAATCTTACAGCAGAAGTTTTTTGGCCACCGGTAGACAGCCACGCCATCTCAAACAATATTCTTTAAATTATCTTCTATAGCAAGGACCTTAAAGTTTCTTCTAATATACTCTTTCTAATTCTATCATTTCTAATAACCTTGCAAATCCTACCAATTATATAAACCCAAACCCTCCCAAGTAGCAAAATCTATCACAGTGATGTGCTAGGTTGTTTTCACTTGTGACCGTATCGACTTTTCTACTCTCGGATAAACTGAACCTGCACTCCATATATTAGAACACATGAATATGCGAGCTATATAGCCAATTCTGCAAAATCCATGACATGTTCTTAGCAGAGATTTTGTTTTAGGGCACATTTGGTGACATGTGAGGAATCTGCAGATTTGATGATTTCTCACTACCCCTATAATAGGGATTCCTTGCTGAGGATTTCACATCGATATCAATGCATAGTGGAGAAAAAATGGTATGATGCAGGCCCTATGATTAGGGCTTGCGTGGGAGTGTTGAAGCACGTGTCTACAAACACTTCAACACGTCTCCGCAAAGACTTCAACGCAAGGATGCACCTCTTTGGGGAAATAACCAATGATAAATTTATTCCACTAATCAATTCTGAGACTTTCATCTCTATAATGCAATATAAATAGCAAACAAACTTGATGGCTAAGACACCTAATCAACTATGAAAGAGATTAAACTAGAAACTATCCCAAATAACAAGCAATTTAAAAATAATTTTGAAAATACTTTGTTGGGCCCCACACTTGGGTCATACGTTCTACATCATGGTATCGTTGCGTAAATCAGCAAAAATTAGGATTTTCAAATTCTATTAGGGGCATACCTGAAAATCTTCGGAAAATGAGGATTTCGATTGGCACAAATCCTCGGAGATTTCGAATTTGCAGAAAATAAGTGAGGAAACCCCAAGGATTTGATTACCAAACCTGATCTTAGGTTTACCTTGAACTACGGAAGGTTGATTCCTCTTTGTGGTGGTCGATTAAACTTAAGAGATGTCTCAGATCATACATGTTTAAAAAATAAAAAATAAAAACTTCAATGCTTTGAAAAATGTTGCAATATTCTTCCAAGTTATAAAATTACATTAAAGCTAGCAATGGACAAGTTCAGTTAGGCACAATGGAAGTTGCATGAATATGGGGTACATGCAGTAGAATCCATCACCACTCACCAGCATATTTCTGAAAATCGGGATCATATCGCAAATTGTTCATTCCCATGAATCTAATCGTATCGCGAATCGTAGGATTTTTTTACTTTTCTAATAAACATAAATATTTTAATTATAACAGAAAAAAAAGTAGTTATTCATGATGGATCGATTTTCCCGTTCATAGCAATATAAATACAATAACAAATAAGTCTATCATACAATCACGTCAAGAACATCATGACATATTAATATAAAATACATGATACGTGTAAAAAGGTATAAGGTATCAATATATATTTATTTTTTGTAATCAAAATATAAAAGTAAAAATAAAATCAGACTATCAATCTTGCAAAGTAAGATATCTCTAAGAAAGTGCTCATGAAGAAAAAAATCAGAAAAGATATTAAAAAGAAGAAGAAGAAGATATAGACAAGCCACATACGTACAGTCGAACGCTTTAATCAAATGGATGTTCTTTATTCATCTCTAAAATCTCCCCAAGCCGCAAAAAATCTTACGAGGCTTCGTATACTACTAAATAATATTTTTAAAGTAAAACCATTAAGAGAAAGAATTAAAAAAAAAAGGTAAAATATTATTAATATTAACTAATTGGTTGTAGCTATTCTTGCTCGGCCAAATTTCTTGAATAGTAAGATTCAATGAAACAAGTATCAAATGGTAAGATTTACACATGAATCTTAAGATTCATCTATTAATGAGATTCTTTGCATAGATACATATCTTTTTCCTTAGGATTCAGGATACAAATTGTACGATTCTGATAAAAATGATTACCGGAACAACACATCTCATTTCACCTAACTCAAAACCATAGGGCTGGTGGATTCATAATAACAAAGATAAAAAGCATATCCATAAATTAAAAAAAATAACAAAGAAAAAGCACAATTAAGTTGTGATGCCCATATACGGCATGGATACAATGGGGACACATCATGGACATTGCAGGGACATTTACGCATAAAAATTGCAGTATTGGATGTGATACGACACGATACTTTGTCCATTTTGAAGTATCCATGCATCATAGCAAATAAGAAATTACATGCAAACCTTTAAATAACCACAAGATAAATATTTTAAAGCTTAAGTCAGATATACAAATAAGAAAATGTGTAGTAATATTTTATTAATTAGAAAAAATATTTAAAATTAGAAATAAAAGAATTAGTGAAGAATCTGACACTGTCAAGTTCAAACATGTCCAACATGAGTGTGTTCATCATATTGAAGAATCCATGCAACATAGTAATATTTTATTCATTAGAAAAAATATTTAAAATTAGAAATAAAAGAATTAGTGAAGAATCTGACACGGTCAAGTTCAAACATGTCCAACATGAGTGTGTTCATCATTTCGAAGAATCCATGCAACATAGGGCCACAATAGGTAAAATCCATGTAATTAAGCTATATTAAGTGATAAATTTCTAATTATTGCCACAATCTGCACTAAAGATTTCCAGCAAGACTAAAATGGTGAGAAAACAACAAATCGATCTTGCTTACTATTGAATTTGAAGGAGAAGATAAAATCACATGAAATAACCATCTGAGAGAGTCTTGTATGCAACCACCTACAGATTAACAACTAATCTAACGGCAAGAATACAAACCGTATCCCATATCTGCAGCTTTATGGGCTTGTTATCAATAGTAATCATTCTGGCCCCAAATTCCACACCAATAGTAAGGTCATGGACAGGCTGGAAACGCTTGTCAGTAAACTGTAAAAGGAGACATGATTTACCAACTCCTGCACAACAACATATAGGAGATAGTAGTATTAAGATACTTGATAAAATCAATATCCAACTTTCTTTTACCCCAAAGTGTTATCAGATGAAAGGGTAAAAACTAGCAGGTTTCTAAAATTTGCTTGAAGAAAATACAAATAAAAAATCTAACTTTGTCATAATCAAAACCCACAAGTATACAAAAAAAAAAAAGGTAAGAAAGATTTGTTTAACAAACATGCCAAATTCCCAATTCACAATGCAATAAAACTCACATGCACAAATTCCAAGGGACAGTTTGTTTGCATTGAATTGAATTCCTAGGAATTCAAAGTAAAATGAGTTCCAAGAAAGGATTATTAAAGAGGTGAGGGTTGAGGGATATTGTTCATTTACCATCTCCTCTTAATTCATTTTCAGACAAAAGGGATATTATTTGACGGTTACTTATTCACCTACATTTCTTAAATTTTAACCACATTTGTTAAAATTTAATCCCATTTGTTAGAATTCCTAGGAATTTAATTCCTGCAAACAAATGGGCCCTAAAAATCAAATGCATATCCTAGATTTTCCAAAGAAAACATAAACTTTGTAAGGAACCATTACCATTTCAAAAAAGATATGAGCATATCAATACATTATATTTCCAGGGTTTTTCCTTTTTTAAGGTATTCCAACTACAACCAGACACCTTGTTATTGCGAAAATGAGAACCATCAAACAAAACCACCCATACACTTGCAAAATTCCTACTGATAACAAAACGATGGTTACATTTCATAATTATAATTCATAAAATGTTATAGAAGCATCTAACATTTAAAATAAAAATAAAAACCCAAGTCGGTGACTTTTTTTTCTAATACTACTAAGTGCCTTTGAAATACCTCAGAGATGCGTTGAATTTTATGGCAATTTATGAATATAGAACTGCTTTAGATGCAAACACCCTTGTGGGGGTTTCTCAGTTTTTGTACGAGGACGATAACTAGCTAAGATACATTGTATTTATGATGACTAATTGGAAAGCAAAAGTAAATAAATAACCTATCTCTATTTCTATGTGTGGGAAAACAATTTGGAGTGGGAGCAAGAGGGGAGGAGTTTTTTTTTTTTTTTATAACTATAAAAATTGTATTGCACCCAAAAAAAAAAAAAAGTTACAAAAACCAAAGAAACAAAAAAGACTAAACGTAAAACATCATTGAATTGAGATATTTATGTGAGATTTGTTGAATTTATGGTCATTTATGAACGGAATGAGTAGCCTGTGTGTAAGACCCCAACCCTCTAATTGTGTATATATATTAGTACTAATTGATAGTAATTTATATTAATTTATTGTGTTTATTAGTTTTCTAAGTGGTTTAGAGGTAGACCAACTTAGTTTGAGGTTAGAATGGATTTTGTATAGCTTTGGGAAGTTTTGAGGGCGTTGTGGACAAGTTGGACGACTTAAGGGAAAAGTGTAGAATTCAGGAAAGCTCGAGAGGCTATTCATAATTTCTGAAAATTCTCATTTCTACTCCGTTTGATAGATAAAGTTATTCCCTACAACTTTCATGTTTTGTCTGAAGTTATTTGACACCTAGAAACCCTTTGTTCCGTCATTTTTCAGTTGCCTAATGGCATTGTGGTCATTTCTGAAAAATTGGGTCAAAGTTCTCAAAAGTCAAAACATGTCATATTTAGGCTTGTTAGAAAGCAGATTTAATTTCATGAACTTTTGTTTCTTGCGCCGAGCCCATCCGAGGTCTCGATCTCAAGTTATTGAGCCATCTTTGAGTTTAGGTGATGGGCCCCACCTTTACAAATATATAAACCCCACCTCTATTCTTTCTTTATTTTCTCTCGTCTTCCACTCTAGCAACGACTTGAACCTCCAGCAGCACCCTCTTCCTCTTCTTCTTCATTTCTGCCTCCTCAAATCAAGCACCAACCTCCTCTACATGGAAATTGAAGGCCGCCACCATCTTTTGCACCTTCTCCGCACCCAGTAGACGCCATTTTCGCCCCGATCCGCGTCCGGCAGCCCCTTCCTTGAGCTAAATTGTCTCCATCAGCCATCTTAGAGGTAAGAGCTTTGTTCCATTTCTAGTATATGCTAGGGCAGGCCTTAGGGGCTCTCCATTGCAACATTCATGAACCAATTCCATCTCTTTCCTAGTTTTCCAATTTTGAGGGTTTCTAAGGTTGGATTTGGGGGCTTTGATGCTTAGATGGTTTCCGGCACAAATGATGAGTTCAGAGGTGTTTTTGAGAATGCTAGAGGCCAAGGCAAGTGATTAGTTTCAAATTCATAATGTTTTTGCTTGTCATTCTATGAATCACATGATCTACTTTCTTGTTTTTCTAGATTTTGCCCGTGTTTAATTCATAAATTGTTTTAGTTTAATGTTGTAATTAGACACTTAATTAAGTGTTAAAATGCTGGCAAATGATACATCAAAGGTGCTACAAAAATCCCCAAAATTGGCAAATGAAAATGGGGGAAAATAGTGAAAATTAGGCCAAGTATCAAGCTTCTGAACATGGGCCTGATACTGGCCGGACATGGGGAACAGGCCA
Organism: Umbellularia californica; assembly: GCA_028538565.1. Lineage (NCBI taxonomy): Eukaryota > Viridiplantae > Streptophyta > Magnoliopsida > Laurales > Lauraceae > Umbellularia > Umbellularia californica. Next base: position 30,410,206 of record JAPQWN010000005.1, on the reverse strand, counting down.
TGTCCGGGGATCGTGACTTTTTTTTTTTTTTCCAAGGCCATTTCTTCCCCATTCTTTCCCGGGATTTGCATACCACATTTAGGGCCCTTGTTTACCCATTGAATGTACCAATTGGAGGAAAATAAATCCGATTCTTCAAGTTAGAATTTGGTACCTTAGACTTAGGATCTTGAGACTATGGCCCGGACTCACTTGGACCTGATCCTTGGACTACGAAATTGAGTAGTCTGAGTTGTGTAACACCTCTTGAATTGTCCGAAGGCATGTGAGAGAGATTAATGAACCGAATGTATGCTCATTTAAGGCCTAAGGATGTCAATTGACTTCGGAAGCACCAAAGTCACTATCACCATAAATTCAGACCTTGAATGCATCTAAGGGCGTTTCGTGATGCCTTAGCATGTCAATGGTGATTCCCATACTAAATTGGATATCTAGGCAGTTTTCCTTGCACGTTTGGTCAGTTAATTCCCTTCATTATGTAACACCCCGTCCCTACCCTAATCGCATTTAGTTTCTAATTAATCCTAATTAGATGCCTAATGGATGTTTTGAATGTAATTGGGCTTGATTAGGTAGATTAGAAGGGGTTTGACCATTGATTAGGTAGTTGGAAGACCTTTTTGGTGTTTTGGGTTTATAGGAAGCTTTTGCACGTGCCGTTGGATTTAGCAAGACCGGGTCCATTGGGTAAAGTTTTCCGACCTGAACAACTTTCGTGTTTTGATCCAACTCATTGGAGCCCATTTAGACCCATTTATGATTCAAAAATCCCTAAAATATCAATTCTCATGAGATTTTGGACTTTCCTGCAAATAACAAAAATTCATGTCTAAAACCCTCTACTAAGACCCATCTCTTCCGTTTTCATTCTCATCTCCATTGCAAGAGGCCACCTAGAGCTCATCTCCCCATCATTTTCCTTTCCATTTCCTTGCTTTCAAACACCAAAAGAGAGCTTTAGAGAGATTTATTGGCTCCAAGACTCTTCTTCTTCCCAAAGTTCATCTTCTCCAAGCTTCCTACAAACCCATTTGCTTTCTACTTGCCCTATTTGGTAAGCTATCACTCTCAAACTCTTTCCCTTGGTTGGAATCAATTTCTAGAAGCCTAGATCTAGTAAGGCAAGTTATTTCAATCCCCATTTCATCTCTCGTGCGTAGGGTTTTGTTTCAAAGCAATAGATTTGGGGCTTTTGCTTTAGAGGCTTTGTAGTAAGTGGGTAAGGCTTGGAATTAATGGGATTTGAGTTCAAAGCATCAAAAGGCAAATGAACATTTATGATTTGTCCATGTTTATTCCTATTTTTTATTCTTACCATGAGTTTCATGTTAGAATACCCAACGTTTAGCTCAATTTGTTGTAATTGATTAGAGCTATGTGAATGGAATTGGTAATGTATGTGTTGGTGGAGATTAGATGTTATTTGTAGTAGTTTAGAGAGCACTGGGGGCTCTTGTCGCAGGATTTGGACCCATAAGTTGGACTGGGAAATTAGGGATTTAAAATCCCCTTGTAGCAAAATGGGGCTCAAAATCACCTGAAACATGCAGATTTGAGTGCCCCGCTCAAGCGCATGACGCCCGCCCAGGCGCACGTCATCTAGAGAGCGCATGACTCCACGCTCGAGCGCAGGGCAACCCGAGATCAAGCCCGCTCGAGCGCACCCACCCAGACTTATAGGAATTTAAAACTGGATGTTTGGGGCCCTTGTTGACCCTGGTATGGAACCTATGCCCCTAATTTCATCCCCAATGGATTAATTAGCGTTAGAGATTGTCTTCTTTTTTATCTGAGTTGGCCTAGTGGCCAGGAGAGGAAGGTCAAAGGTGTAAACCACCCTGCCAAGGATCAATCCCTGGCAAGGGCTATGGGAGCAGCAATTGTCATCCACAGCAACTCCATATGATTCCCGCATTAGAGAGTGTCGTTTGAGCGCACATACACCCTCATGGAAGCTCGATCTTTAGACTTCATGTACCCCGAACCAAATGTGTTCTCTTAAGGCATTTGGCGTCCCAAATTATGTAACGCCAAGGGTCCTTTTGTAGCCCAATGACGTCGGAAGCCTTAAAACTACACATTGTTGGATGGTGAAGCCCATAGGCATTCTTGAAACCATAGGATTGGCTTGTCTTTCATCATTGATTCCGTGTATGATCTTTATGCATGCATTTGTTTGCGTTCTAGTACTCTCGCATGACACGTACATGCTTCTCATGTCTATTTTCTTAGCTTTTGTATCTTGTTGTATTACGTCATATGTTTCCCTATGAATTATATATATCTGTATATGTTAATAGGCTATGTCGTGTTACGCACTTATGATTATGATCATGTTTCAGCTTATGTTTATGTTTTGTACATGCTTACACTCACGTTTATGTCACACCATGATCTGCCTTTACATTCTATTCCTAGAGTTGGCACCACTAAGCTCCAGCCCTAACACAGTCAAACCTATCTGACAGTGGGTTTAGTAATTTTCATGGACCTCTGTTAATGGGATTTTATGGGAGGTTCACCAGTACCTCAAGTCCACGATATAGTTTCCGGGCCCTATGCCTCCTAGTGGTACCTCATGTCATGTTATCCATACCCATGCTCTCATTCAATTTCATGTTTACATGCTTATGTGGGAGAATATTGCTTATGTGGTCGTGCCACCTTGATATGTATGCTTATGCATTTGTCACCTTTGATCCTTATGTATCATGCCTATTCATGCACTAATTATGCCTAGATTACTTTATGTGACTTCATATGATCTATCTCATCATTTCTACTCATTTGATACACATGTTCCATTTTATATTTGTTCATCTTGCGAGACTTATGTCTAATGGTCCTAGACATGGCATTACAGGTGATGACCTCGATGCCACCGCCCAGGAGGTCGCAAAGGAGGAAACTCCTCCAGAGTTAGCTGAGTTGGCCCTAGAAGATGTCTTTTAGACATCTGCACAATGAGCTATTGGACGTTATATTTCCCATGACCGTGGCCTGGATCATCACATGTTTAGTTGGTGATTAGGATGTTTTATTTTGGAACATAAACCTTAACTAATACTTTGCTTCCACTACTTTTCCTCTTTTCTTAAACTAGAAACTTGACCTTTAATCTATGCTCATGAACTAGTTATGCTCTTATATCATTACGAATATGTGATAGATGGTGAACATAGATGGATACCTTTGTCAAATTATACAAGTGAATTTTACAAGTTTATGGAAATTTAACCTCACACGTGATATCCTGTGGGAAAACTCGTTCGAGGAATTCAGTTGTTCATCAAGTCTCGACTCAAAATTCCACACGGGCGTACGTCGCGCCTTGAGATGAGTGTAGTCTCGGGCTCAGGGTGTGACACATTACATTGTTCACATATTGTTACTCGTATGCACGGCATATGCTTATCTATCTTGTAGTCGTTAGCTCCCCACTATAACCATCTCCATACATGGCCCTAGAATGGATGGTTAGGCTCGAAGGTCATGCCTGGGGGTGTAACGCACAATTACTTCCATTATTTATTCCCGAGGTGACAAGATCCTAGATTAAGGTGTTATGGGGTTTGGAATGGGTGCTTTGACGCCATTTCCATCCTCATACACTGGATCCGCACAATACTCTTTCTATCCATTTGGGACACCCCATTCCCTCCCAAAATGTTGTCCGAATGTTTCCATGCCTTAGGCTTTGTTTTGTTTCAGTTTTAATTCAGATTACCCAGTTTGCCCGTTCTGTTAACTCAAGTTACTAGTTTTGCTCGTTTTGCCCTCATTTTGCCTAAAAAATGCCCGATTTTCCAGATTTGGACCTTGTAAGCCCTAGTTAGCCAATTTTGGACCCGGGTAGGACTACTCAGTATGATTAACTTGATTTGTCAGACTTTGCTCGTTTCCGAGTAGTTCCTCTACCCTATTTACTGCCTCTAAGGTAGTGCCCTGTTAGCCAATTTTGTCTTAAATTCTCGAGTCCGCACCACTAAGCTTCGACCCTTACTTAATTAGGCCAATCTAAGTCGGGGTATATATTTATCTGTACCGCTACAGTTGGTTTTTCTCTATTAGCTACTCAGGTCATGCCGCTGCAACATTGAGTTAGCCGCCACTCCGGTGATGCCACCGCAACCGAGAGTTGGCCTTGCTCTATTCTGTAGCTATTCTCTGCCCTATCACAGTCATGCCGCCGCAACCGTGACAAAGAAGATAGCACATGTGGATTGCCATTTTGCTAGAACATAATGGATAGTATACCTATTTATTATTTTGACCCTTGTTCATGCTCATTAGTATCTGTTCATGCATGATTTGCCTAGTTTTATTATCCTTCACACTCTATTTAATTTTTAACATGTTTCTACTCACATTTTCGACAACATGATTATGCTTTCAATATCAATCACCTGCCAGGCCGTCGTGTCTGATATACTACTTTTGGTGCTCTAGGTACCAAGGCATTTGCCTTGTGCTAGATTGCGAGGAGACAGCTGTGGACCCGTAGGTATTTAGACTCGTAGTGTCGGCGATGTCATTTAGATGTTGAGCTTGGCACCAGAGCCATTGTCACATTGGGGTAGTAGTTGTACTTAGTTTATTGTACTTATATTGGCTTCTGTTAGCCTTTTCTTTTGGGTTTGTCATTAATTTATTTTTATAATTGTAACTTGAACACATTTGAGATAATGAAATATCCTAATTACTGTCATGCTCTGTAATTTCTCATTTATGTCTTGTATCAGTCTGGTGATGCATCATATTATAGCAGATTTTTGCTAAAGTGGTTGAGTCCCAACACAGAATCCGATCCGATAGCCACAGACTCCAAGTCGCAACGCCATGTAAACTTTCGCGAAAATATTCATGTTTGTGATGGAGTTCTTATATCCTCGCACACGCGGATTCTAGGGAGAACCATACTCATTTCTTAATTCCTAAACTCACGCCCCGAGATCGGATACCTACAGTAATCCAGTTTTGGGACGTGGCACTATGCTTGTTTCTTTGAGTGAAAAAACAATTTGGAGTAGGAGCACGAGGGGAGAGTAATTTTTACGAGAGAAATGTTGGATTATGGTCTTTTATGAACTTAAGTTTTTTTCTAAAGAGAGTTAGTGGATTCTTTGGGTTTTTGTTCTTATGAAAAAAGCATTGGGGCTATGTGATGTGAATCTATGGTTCTATTATCGTTTCCACGCAACAAAATAGCTTTGGGCTTTATTCTATCTTTTATTTAAAGAAGATTTTTTGTATGGAATATGTTAAATTTATTATTAGTTGAGTTTAGATCTAGGCTTTTCTTTTTTTTACAGTGGAGAGGGTTCTGGTTGTTCTCAAGGATTTTAATTTGAGAAAATATTTCTTTTAGGACTTTGTAATTTTGGTACTGTTGATGAGTCTATAAATCTATTGTTAATTTATATGCAAATGCTTTAGCATAGGTTTTTCAGGTTTTAAACTCAATGAGAAGATTTTTTATGTGACTAGTGTATGGGATTTGGAATGATTTGTGAATGAAATGAAACTTTATAAGTATAGGATTGTTTTAAATGCAGATGCCTTGATGCTTGGTTTTAATGTTATCTTCTGTATTTTAGTGGGTACCACCGACTGGTAAGATTCTTAGCCGTATTGATGACTCCAGCTAAGATGCAAATACAATAGAGACAGTCTTTTATAGGCAAAGCCCTCCTGTCTACAGTAGTTGACGCAGCAATATTAGAGGAATCAGATACAAATCTTTTTCAGTCTTTTTTGCTCGGCAAAGCAAAACGGGTAGGACTTTCGGAAGGACCAATAGTTCGACCAATGAAGCTTCGGAAGAGGGGACCTGGGTGAGAGAATATGGACGATCAGACAACTGATATAGATTTGACCATGGCCAGACGAAAATATGAAAATCTTATTAGCTGGGCACAAAGAGGGGAAGGAATGAAATCCTTTCCTTCATTCAATAGGGAAACGATGGCGACCCGTGACATCACAGATCTATTTCATTTACTGGGGGTGTTCATCGAAAGAGAATCTTCTGGTTCCTGGACCCCTTGCTTATTATGAGCTTGCTTCCCACGGGCCCCTGCGCAATTGTGCATATGTTGAGGGTTCAATTACGAATCCAGGTACGTGATACATACCCTCCATCTTATGGGACAACTGGTAGTGTGTTTTAAGGGAATTAAGAACTCCCAGTACACATACACCAAAAAGTAGAGTCGCAAGGAAACTTAAATGTGGCAGAGGCTCCCCTCTCCCTTCTTTAGTAGCAATGTTCACTATTGGCATTGTTGTGGAGCACCTGTCCATAGGTGTTTAGTAGAGACATTGTACGATTTTGGGATGTTAAAACTCAAAGGAATGATAGGGAGTCTACCCTTATCAACAATCATCTCGCTCACAACGCACAAGTCTTTTTTATTGTATCATTGATGCACTCTAATTCCACCATATTCAGGATTGGATAGAGGTTGGTCAATAGCATACCTACTATTGACCCGACTGCCAACAGACCTACTTCTTGAAGATAAGAAATGAGTAGTTAGAAACGGCTCTCTATGTTTTATTTTAGATTGAGTCATCAACAAAGCTAATAATCTTACACAAAATACCCTACTAAATAAAAGAAAACCTCATCAACATGGCTAAAAATCTAACACAATCTACCCACTAAAGTAAGAGAAACCCATCAAGGCTTTTGCACTATAAACAAAACTATACTCACAAAGTTTTATTCCATTCAAAGATCATCATAAATTCCACATTTTTAGTCATATGTCAATTCTTCCTATTTATTCTAAACCTTAGAAATTCATGCCAATTCATTTGAATATAAATAAACACTAGATTTCTAGACTCTTCTCCATTATCAATTATCAACATTACCAAGATTCAAAGGCTTAAAAGAAATAGTTCCTACAATTAAAATCAAACAAAAAGGTTGTTCCACCTCCCGATTCATGGGGAAAAAAAAAAAAAAAGAAAGCCTAGATACAAATAAAACTAATAATAAGTTGGGAAATATTCATATGCATCTATCCCTCACCATTTGTAAGCAGATTTTTCTACATATTATAAGCAGATTTTTCTTCAAATAAGAAATTGAAAGAACAAAAACAGGGGGCCATTCTATTGCACACGAAAACAAGTATAGACCCATAAATTCAGTGTAACACAAACAGCCTCTTCATAAGAAGAAAAACCTATGAAATCCACTAGCACTTTCTCCCAAAAAAAAGACAAACAAACAAAGAAAGGCCTAAGTTCATAAAAGACCATAAATTCAACATATATCACATAAAACAATTCCACAAGACCCACTTCCCACCCGATCCCAATCCTCCAAGCCGTTTTCACACGGTATTCTTCTTTACAATTAATCGTCATAAATTCTACACATGCTAGGTATCTTTCTAATACAAAAACCGAGAAACCCCCACAAGAATATTCACATCAATAGAGTTGATATATTCACAAATTGCCACAAACTCAACACATCTCTAACAAATTTCATAAAAAAAGCACCCAGTTGGGGTTTCTCTAAAAAAATGATCCTAGAATCATAAACTTCCAATCCAATTCACAAGAAAATCATAAATTCAAAACTTGTAAACAAAGAATCATACGCAAACTAAAAACCCAGAAAACCCCACCACCATATTCAACATTTTGCAACAAAGCAATCAAATTTTAGAGAGAGAGGTCTCACCTGTATCCCCAATAATTATGTACTTGAAAAGATACGCGTACGACATCTTCGATCAGATCTAAAGCGAATTATCCAAGGAGAGATCTTTTTTGTAGAATAGAGATTGGGATCGGTAGAGAGAGAAAGAGAGAGGTCTTAGCTATGAATCAAATAAGATGGCAAAAAGAGGATCAGAATATAAAGAAAGGGTCGGTCCGATCACATAGAGAGAGATAGAGAGGTTTTCTGTAAAAGGGAATTCCAGAGAGGCGTAGACGCATGGTTTTGGTATATCCTCGCTGTCGCTGCACCGACCATCATCATCACCAATTTAGAGAAAACAAAAAGGCGGAGAGGAGACCAACTTTAAATGAAATTGAACCTGTTGTCTCCAAAAGGAGTCCGGATCATGATGATCGATCGATCAGCTGAGGTTGAGGAAAACAACAGCCAGAAATCCGGAGTCTGAAGGAGTGGAACTGGGGCCCACCTGTTGAAGATATGATGAGCCGTTCCTATATGAGTTATTTTATTTTTTATTTTATTATTTTTAACAAAGGGAGATTACACGAAGCCAACAAACAAGCTACAAGCCTACAGCACTAAAAGGAAAAAAAAAAAAAAAAAAAAAAAAAAAAAAAAAAAAAAGAACCTCAGACACCAACAATAAAATAAAATAAAATAACCAGAGGCCTATTCACAATGAGGCCATATAAAGCTTATTACATATTATTCATATTTAGCAAGATAGTAGGCAACCATATTTAAATTTTTTGGAATGAAAACAGTCTTAAAAGACCTAAAATGCTATAAACACTTCAAAATATCTTCTATGAAAGGTTGGATAGACCAATTCTTTCTGCCCTTAACACTTATTACAACTTTTAGGGCATCCAAACTCGAACTCTCGAGAATCTGCAATCCTTGATAGCATTTAGCACAAAGAGTAATGCCATCGGTTCGGCCTATTTTGCGGAAATGACTCTTGGTCCTTCGGAAGCCCTTGCAACCACAAGCGATCTAGTAAAAAAAAAAAAAAGCAAAACCGAAAGCCGTCCTATATGAGTTGTTATTACTTTGATTCTATCCCATTAATCTATCAATCAACCATGCTTGAGAGTTGAGACTAACTTTTTTTTTAGATTGAGGGAAGCTAATTATGGGTCCAACGTAGAGATAATCCAAGGTATGTATCATCGATTTCACTTTAATTGAAGGAGTCCCACTGTAATAAGATTGATCACATGATTGAAAATAGGACTGGTTGATGAAGTGGCATGATTTGATGATGTGACATTAATCACATTCCTTTCTATGCTCAATTCGTCGGTGGGATTCATTCCTTTTAAATTGAAATTTGAGGTTATATAACCAATTACATTTGTAATAGTTAGGATGGTAAAATCTGGAGTCTTATTTTGAGATGCGTGTTTCACAGCTGTATTTTCAACCTCTACTCAGCGCTGGTTTAAGTGGAAAAGCACCCGCAGTAAGGCATTGGAAAATTCAGTGCCTTACACAACGTGTTTGGTGCGTCAATGATGTGATTCAGAAATCCTTCATTTTTTTTTTTTGCTTCATTTCCACACGAGAGAAAGCCGGGTTTCCTCTTCCACAGCGGGCACCAAAGGCAACTTATGTTTGAAGTGGATAAAAGTTTGGAAAAAATGAGTTTTTGGCACACGATTGTACTCGCAATCCGTTTTAAAAAAATAGCGGAAAATCATCTTAAAATGAGAACCCCAGTCTTTTCTTCCAAAAACAAGAGCCCGGGGTTTCAAAAAAGTAGAGCAGAAAGTTTCTTTTTTCTGTTTTAAGATGAAACAGTTTTCTGGTTTTCTTTTTTTAATATATATCTTGTTGCCTCTCTTTTTTTATGGCACTATTTTGGATGGCTCGAGTAGAGATAGATACCAAACCAGGCGAGTCTCATTCTAGAGTTTTTAGGAAATTGATGGTGCATGGACCCACTAGAAATTACAACATGAGTCACTAGAAATTACTTTGCTGCTTGTTTCCTAACACAATTTTACAGCCAAAGAGTGTGAAAAAAAGGTTTGCAAATCACCTAGTCTACATAAATAATAAATTGTCAGCTTATTTTACTTAGACCGTAATGCAATTGAGGAGACCCTAATTGTTGGCGCATAAGGTGCGGTGCCCATGCACAACATCACACAGGCACATGCTGGTGGGTGACGGCTAATTTTTAATTTTAGTTTTGCTCTCATTTAGCACAGGTCTATTGATTTAGTTCTCTTATCTATTATAGTTAACACCTTTTTAATAGAAGTGCTTCAACATTGCTCCTGCCAAACTAACAACAAAAATGGTATGGATCTAACAAATGTTGAATTTAATACAAAATTTCTCTATAGAATGTTACATTTCCATAACATACATGTCACATTTCAATAACAGAAATTGATCAAATGAATAGTGCAGAATTTGCAGTGTAAGTGAGGCCTCTCCTAAAAAATCAAGCCTCAAAATGAATTGAGATGACCCATGAGTTATTTTTGGGGGGAATCACTAATTTCAGAAAGTTATCTTTGCCATTAAATTCAAATTCCTCTTCTTCTGAGTTGACAGTGCAAAACTTTGGTTTTATGCTTGAATATGCACCAAACTGTCCAGAACCTCTCCCTTTTATGTCTAATCGACATCGAGAATGATCGCTAACAAAGTCCACAGCTTCAACAGCTCCTCCAGAATTGTACATTTCTGTTAATCCAATGGGGGCAAACTGAACCTTCTTGTCGTAAGCCTGCAGATGCAATAAACAAAACTACTATCATTTAGATCTTGCAAGGACGAGGCATCCACATACATGTGGGTCCTTTGTATTTCATCATGCCAATTTTTCTTAGAACCAATCTAAGCGCATAGAGACATCTTTTTACAAGTCTCTAGGGCCTGTTTGGATCTTCATAAACCGACTACAGGTAACTTGGTTATGTGTAATGGGGGTTCACACGTTTGAATAACTGGAGTTACTGTGAGTGTTTTTTATGCCACAACCAATTACAGGTAGACAGAGTCACAGGTAAAGTTAATGCAGTGCAACCGACTTGGATCCAAACAGGACCATAATAGAAGAATCTTTTGCAAGTAAGCTCACTTTTTTAAGACAGCTGAGCTGTAGATGCATTAGGCTGCACCTGATATTACAAGTAGATGCATTAGGCTGCACCTGATATTACAAGTGGCATAAAGATTAGGCAGAAAATCCACTCTGCATATTGAGCAACACAAAAGGCCTGGAACCACATTAACTTTATATCACTGGTGCTTCAAATCATTCTGTGATGGTAGATGATGACATTGATTGTGGTGTTAAAGTTGCAACAAGATCTCACACAATGTAATTTCCATCTTTTGCATCGCCCCAAATGCAGTAGAATGGAAAATGTCCATCCTTCTAGAATTTTCAGACCAACCATTATATTAAGTGCATCCAAGCACACCCGAGTTGAATCTTCACATACTGTCAATGTGCCTGTGATTGGAATCAATGGTGTATGAATCCACAGGAAATCAGTAAAGACACAAGTTGTTCCTTAACTGACCCTGACCGGGGATATTGTAAATATATCGCATTCCAAAACTTTCAATGAGACATCCACTGATCCTTTCTTCGCCAAATGGTGCAGGGATCCTGGAATGACAACAAAATACGGGCAATGCAAAGTTAACACATGCAAACACATTGACAAGCGAAAAGGTAACAGATTATCGGTTAGCAGTTGTGGCTTCATTAAATCAGGTATCTGCTGCGTTTTGAGGAAAGAAACTGCAAACCAAATCAAGGAAGGAAGCCTGCTAACTCAAGGGGCGAGTGACTATGACAGGGACAGAGGATTGGTGAGGTTCATATGATGCCTAGATACAGATATGGCTACGTGGATCAGGGATGGGGATACAGCTCCACACTTTTGGAAATCCAGGATATGGATAAGATACAGTTATCCTATTCCTTTCTCAACGTGAAATTTCATATTTTCTATTACTGTTTTTATACAAAATACTAATTCTCTTCTTTTTCTAAATTAATGAAATTATCATTATTTGCATTCCTTTCTAAATTTTATATAAAAAGTTTAAAAAAAATTAATATAACTTTATGAAATAATTAACTTAGTATAGTACAATATGTCAAACTGGTATCCTAGAAGTATCAATGCAGTAACAAGTACTACTATGATGAGCTATCAGTCTCACTTGGGTACGTTGTGCATGTAGAAGTATCTGGGTATCAATTGCCTCCCATCCAAGCATCCTAGTTCACTGATTTGGCCATGCCAAGTCAACAGATTGTAAAAGTCTCCGAGGCCTCAAATCAAATGAGTAAGAAGGGGTGATCATGGGTCGGGCCAGGCCAGGTTTAGGCATCTCTAGGCCCATCCCAACTTTAGAAACACAAGTTTATAACAGGTGGCTTGCCGAGCCCAGCCCACTTCAAACATATCAGACCCAAGCCAGCCCATTTAGTCAGTCAGACTGGGCTGGGCTGGGATTTCTATGACTTGTTTGAGTAAATCAGTCGCTAAACTACATGCATTACTTTTTGGGGCCAGGCTTCTAGCTTTCATCACTTAATCCAATCCTGGCCCAAATATTAATCAGGCCCAGATTTTATATCCATGTGCAACCTGAGTACTAAAACTCAAGGCCCAAACCCGGCCAAAAGTGAGCTGGGAACAGATGGGGCCCGCGCTGGCCCTTCCCTTGAGCACAACTAGGACTAGGATCATTGGATAGAGGTGAAACTTCACCCATCCCCTATCTAGATGTTCCCTTCAAATTCCTCCTGAGTCCCACCTCATCGATGGTTAACATCATCCAGCTTAGTTGATTTTTGTTTCATCTATCCTACATGGTGGGCTCTTCCCATCCGACCTTACAGACCATGCGGATGGTCCCAGGTGGGCCACAGAGGCTGTCGCCACATTATTGTCACTGCTCTTACCATATTTTTCCTTTTTGAGAGATTAGAACATTGTTGTTGAGTCCAAAAACAAAATCTAATCCAAGATTTAAAAGGGAGTGTTAGCATTCATAACAGTAGAACATGTTTTTTTACAAATCTAATTACCATCAGGCCCAAGTCATCAAATGTACCTACTTCCATACAAAGTAGGTGGTCTTCATGTTTTGTAATTATCATTCACAAACTTATAAGTGGAAAAGTTGACATGATTTTATGTGTAGCAGCTTTCAGGTGACTTCCAATAACACAAATTTAAAAGTGGGTACACTAGTGTTCTCTAGGTTAAGTGCATTAGCTCTTCTATGTTTTCTGTTCCATGTAGTTTCAGGCTCAAAAGCAAAGCACTTTGGCATTAACACACACAGACACATGTGCGTGCGCACACTGTTCAGCTTTAATTGGAGTCAGTGACATTAAAATTAATGGTTAATGCATTTGGATCTAACCCATAACATGAGCCAAAGAATATTTAAGTTAAGTTCCAAAATCATCTAGTTGACTTTTCTTTTTTAGTTTTGAGGCGAGTCACATTCATATGTAAAATTATTTCAGCACCAAATTGAGTCTTCAAGTTGATCAACCTTGCTACTGTCCACGTTATACATTAAATTGAGTTAGGCTTTTCTCTTTCAGGTTTGAGGCGAGTCACATTCTTATGTAAAATTATTTCAGCACCAAATTGAGTCTTCAAGTTGATCAACCTTGCTACTGTCCACGTTATACATTGAATTGAGTTAGGCTTTTCAATTTTGAACTACTAAGTGGAATAAATGTACCTGAGTTCTACAAGATAGAAACTCCCCTTCTCCTTTTGTTCCCCAAATCAATATCTAGAATATTTAATCCATTACATTTATTTAATCCTCCCAAAATGTAATGGTTAATTTGGTTTGAGTTTTTTTATTTGATTTGGTGTGTGATCAACATTACAGTTAGGGATTGATCCCAGGTTGTTTCTACGGAACTACAGCCAGGGATTGATCCCTGCTTGTTTCTGTGGAAGGGAGCTACCTCACCATCTGAGCTACCGATGGATTTGGTTTGAGTTGTGATTTCGCTTGCAGATTTGGATCATATTCAGAAGTGAGTAGAAGTTCAACAATTGCTCAGCTCTCGAATGCAAACTTTGTGGTGTAGAAGCTAATTGTGAAAAAAGATAAAAACAGCTGCAATTTACTCGTTTAACAAGGTATGCACAAGGTCTGTTCTTGAATTCATGTTTGAGAGAGGGGGTTGATGAGTATCTTAATAAGTATCTAGATTATGGGAAACTAACTCTTAAGCCTTATGCTTTCCTTATTTCTTAGAGGTTTGGTATCTTGAATGCAAACATTGTGATGGAGAAGTTAGTTGTGGGGAAAAAACAATGGTAATTCACTAGTTTAACAAGGTATGCACAAGGTCTGTTCTTGAATTGATATTTGAGAAGAGGCTAATGAGATCTCTGTTATTGGAAACTACCTCTAAGTATTATGCTTTTCTTACTTCTTAGAGGTTTTGTAATATCTTTTTTACTTAAATAAGTTGGTCCTTTTTTTCCTTGGGCAAGAATGAGGTTTTGTGAGAGGGTCCTCTAGGGAGAATAGTTCATATAAGAGGTTTGTTGTTTTGGCATGTACGAGAAAGAAGATTGTAATATCTTGTTCCCTATTTGAATCAGTGGAGTTTATTTTTCTCTTCATATCATGTACGGGAGGTAACCCTCGGATATGAACTGCGTAAAGTTTCAGTTTCCTTCTTGTGCTTGTGTTTTTATTTTTCTTATATGTACACTTCTCCATATTACCAGAACATCAACTCTGCTCTGATGTGCGAATATTACATGGATGATGATTCTGTAACTAGATTGCTTTGTGTGTGATACTTTCATTGCTGATCCAGTGTATTCTTACTTCTTCGTAGTCAAATATAGATTAGGCGAGGTGGATCTTACCGGTTTTAAAGTAAAAAACTGCACAATCACTTGTACAATTCTCTCCAGTGACTTCATCTAGAAACTCAATATCAATAGGACTAACATGCCCTGTGAGGTATGATTGCTCAGAACTCATGTAACTTTGAGAGGTATCTAGAAATGGCCAGGTTCCTGCTCCTTGGCAATTGAATATGCATAGAACTCCAGAAAAATTGTTCAGGTTCCATACCTTCAGCAAGCTGTGGCAAGACAACTGGAAGAATTTAAGAAAAGGAAAACAAGACAAATTGTCCTCTTTTGTATGGAAAAGAATAGTCTAGAGCCTCAAGAAAAGCATATTCTACAGAGTTGCAGGATTCATGCAAGTTGGAACAGAACATGGTTCCGTGATCAACGCTGTTGATTTAATAGGCTCCGCCGTGGATGGTATTCTCCTATGGTCTTCCAGATTCAAAGATCGGACCATTTGATTTTTAACCTTTTATCTGGATCAATGTTCTATTCTCTTAAACATTTATTTGTAGGACACTGATTTTAGGGTTAGGATCTTTCAATGTGGACTATATTTTGATTTTCCACCATCCAGCAATGCGGGCCAGTACTTTTTAACAGTCTGAACCATCAACGTTGAGTTCTATTTAGAATTTCACTTCAGAAAATAATAATTTATGAAGGACCATAAATTTCCTTAATAATTAAATTAATCACAATTCTGATAATTCATGTACCTTTTCCCATCCATAACAGGATCATTGAATAAACAATCTCGTGTGGGCCTCCCGGGATAGTTGGCTCTCAGCACTGACCCATCAGGAAGTACAAGCCTCTTAAATATTGTGAAATCATGTTGACCAGGCTTATCACTGGAAAGAATGACAATAAAGCAGGACTGTAATGCTTGCTTGGCTAAAATTGTCGCCAACTGTGATTGAAATTTTGATGACTGGATGGACCACCACTTGAAATATTTTGGAGGTCCGGAATCATGATATGCATTTGGGTGCGATGGAAATCAGAAAGAATTGGGTTGAGAATATACTACCTGAATAAAATTAGCAATCAGCACAAACAATGATTTAGAGGTGGAAGATTATCCCATCTAATATTGGTCACAACATTCCAAGTTCCAACCGACTCTTTCTGATGTCTGCACCATCTACCAGAGCAGGTAACAATATGTGCTGCCAAAATATTCGAACTGCTGCCTGCTGGTTGGGCTCCATCAAACCCAACCTAAAGAAACGAACTGTTGGTAGCATAACTAACTTACCTAACATAGACTCCACAACCACCTACGGCTCGTGCAACTGCATGGAACTCAGCTGCATGGTGATGGCTCTGAAATACAGTGCAGCAGTCAAACTAGCAGACTAAAACCAGTCAAAAGATTAAAAAATAATGATGGTTAAGAGCTGCATCTTACATAGAACATGTCCCAATCTGGAATAACGATTTCTCCAAAAAATAAGCTATTGAAAGCAACAGTAGCAACATGCAATGTCTGTGTTGTTTGGTTTCTCGGCATGTAATCATCTGATGCTCTTGTAATAGCGCTCGCTTTTAAACTGAAAATGATATATGCTAGCACAAAAATTTATAACTGTAATAAAAGTTTCACTGTTCAATGAATTTAGAGGTGGCAATTGGCAAACTTTGGGCCTAGAAAGGGTCAGTCCAAGCCCGGAAAAAATGTCTATAGGGAGTTGAATTCAGGTCTAGACTAGGACATTCACTAAACACAGAGATGATCTCTGATCGATAGAAGATTTGTGAAACCTAGGCCCAATACCAGCAGTTCTATTTGGAAGGCTCAAAACTAAGGCAAAAAAGCAGTCTACATATCAACAAATTAGCCCAAATCCAGCACATAACAGTTAGGGTGGGAAGCCTAATAGGCCAGCTCACCTCAGTTATTGACATTCTGAGCAGTGGTTAATAAACAGTTCACCTTTGGCACAGAATTCATTACCTGTAAACAGAATCAGTGTTGTGAGCCATGCAGCAGATTATGCTGTTGTCCTGAAAGTTTCTAGCCACAGATTTTTCAAGTGCTTGCTGGAACAGTCGGGTCAACAATACCCGGCCTCCAAAGCCAGTCCCAAGGGTTTCCATTACACTCTGCACGTCTACCTTAACTCCATCCACATTTTGTGACACGAGATAGCAGTGTAGATCATCATAGAATTAATATGCCTTTGCTGGATCTATAGTACCAACACCATACTTCTCCAAGCTATCCATAGCTATATCCCTCATATTTGCCAGATTTCCTGGAGACTGAACTGGATATAGTAACTTCGAATTGTATTTCTTAGTTCCTGGTGCATTTGGATCAACTCCTCGCCAGTAACCCATCAGAGCATGCCACACGTAGGCATACCTGAAAATCAAGAAAAAAAACAAAACTGCAGGTGAAATCCAGTTCATATAAATCATAATAATAAGCTTAAACCTTAATTAAATGACTTTATAAAGAAAACCCATAAAATGACGGGAGAGTTGTTCATGCAATTTTTTTTTTTTTTTTACAAAATTACCCCGATTGACGATAACGTCAACTGAATTGATGATATCGTAAACCTAGTTCATGATATTGTCAACCTCCATTGCTAAAAAGCATCTTTTGCTTCTTCTCCCACTTGGTGATGGAGAGACAGAATCATGGAGCTCATACATGTCCTGTTGTGGTGACTGGTGATTTAAGAGAGGGTGCATGTCTTGGTCAAATGGACATTAAAACATCCATGTCATTTCCTTGTTTTTCAATCTAGAAAACATCTATGTTTTAACTATGCGATTAAAATGAATTATAGAAAAAGGTCACCACAACCCATTCATATCAACCAATTAATAATCTCTCAAGTCAAATATACTCATTCGGAAAGCCCTCCTCTTAAGCAGTAATTTGGCACAAGAAAGAAAATACAAGATCTCTTTGTTTCCCATCAATACCCAACACAGACGATGAATTGGGCAGTTTTACATGAAACCTCGATTGGAACGAAGCACACATAAGACTTACTATGAATGTACAGAAAAAGAAGATGCTAATAACCAAATCGGATGGCCAATACCCACATTTGGATCAAACAAGTAAAATTAATAGGGCAAATAACACTTAAATCTTCGGTTCAGAACAGGCACAAGCAAGCAAAATGAGCAGTATACTAAACCATTGTATTTGAGTTTGATTTGCATGTGCTTGGTGGCTGATTTCCGGTAATATTTGCCAGGGCTTCGACGAATTCCAAATAGAGTGAAGATCACAAGAGATGATGATGACTTCGTGAACCATCATTTTTCAGCCCGTGTCCCTGATCTTTAAAAACATGATGCCAAATGAACCCTAAGTTACTCTATCATTTGGATAGCAGCTAGGAGGACATGAAGTGGAGAGTTCAAAATGAGGGGTTTTTTTTGTTTTTTTTTTTTTTAGTGACGAGATCATCAATTAGGTTGACGATGCCATCAACTTAGTTACGATATTATCAATTGGGGTAATTTTGTCAAAAATTTACATGAACAACTCTCCCATCATTTTACGATTTTTCTTCATAAAATCATTTAATTAAGGTTTAAGTTTCTTTTTTTTTTATAAAAATCACTAATAATAATAAATAAATAAATAAAAAGAAACACGTACAAATTGAAGTTTCATACTTCAAGCCAAAAGTCCGTTTGATAGTTGAAACAAAATCATTCAAATCATAAGTTGTTCCCCTAGGATCTGTATATGCAGTTCGACGAAACTTCTTGTTTTCTTTGACACTGACTAATCTGGCTCCAAATCTGTAAATTGAAGAATACAGACAAGAATGCATATAAACATATGGATAAGTATGATGAAACGGCTTAAACTAATGAAGACTGCATGGGTCATCATTGTATTTTTCGAAATGGATAGAACCTTTGTTGGACAATTGCATTTGAACACTCAACACATTCCAACACAAGTACACAATCTTGTTATCTTAATTCTTAAATTCAGATAACCAAAAGCTCACTTGGCAGAGGCATTTCATCCACTATTTTGACAACAAGACTGTACAATTTAAAAAACACAACATTTTATTGCCAGCTGCAACTGATATTGAAGAAGCCAATATAACCTTCGCACTCTATTGGAAAATGAACTTTCTAAAGACATTAAATATTACCTTTATATCGTCTGTTACAAAAGCAATAAACAACTAGTATTATATAAAAGGAATTCATTTTAGAACAAATTAATATATCATGCCAATCCATGAATTAGACAGCAATGAGTTCACCCAATCACTTGTGTAACTTCCTGTCAGATTCCAACAACTTCGCTAGTGTAAATCTAGCAAATTTTTCAATGAATGTTATGAAAAGTGTGTGAACTTACTGAGACCCTTCGACGGACGGTTCACCTTCTTTCACAAATTCATTGACCGTGTCTTGCCAACTGTTACACCCCGACCTGATTTGACCCTAATTAGTACTAATTAATTATGATTTAGCTAAATTAAATATGTTTATTTATTGGTTATGGTAATTAGCGTCTGTTAGTCTTTATGGACTGAGTTAGATGAGTTTTACACCTTAAATAGGTGAGTATAGTGGAATTGACTCAATTGAGTAGAGTCAAGGGCTTTTTCGTAAATATTGATTTTCACATTTTTCATCATTTACGCTTCATTTTCACATCATCGCGTGTATTTTGACGAGTATATTAATTTTCATATTAGACTCTTTTTCATTTGACCAACCGTTGTGGAATTGGACCCTTATTTGACTCGAATTGGAAAATATACTAGTTGAGTGGGCTTTCCTGCAATTTAGCAACTTTACCTTTATATATATATATATATCTTAGCCTTCCTTTTCATCCCTTTCATTTCTTTCATTCTCTACGCCCTTTCTCTGCTTTCTTTCCTTCCTTTCCTCTTCTCCTTCAACCTCCTCTAGAACGAGAGCTTGGGCTTTGGAAGGCTAGGAGGAGGACACAACTCCATCATCTTGTTCACTCATCCATTCCTTCTTACTTCATCTCACCAAGAAGTTATCTCTCTTTATCCTCTTCTCCTCTCAACTAGGGTTACTTCCAGGTGAGAGCCAAAGACCTTATTGAGATTTTGAGTTGGAAAGAAGTTAAAGGATTCATAGATATCCACATATACATATTCATTTCCATTTTTCCATGATTCTTGTGGTTAGGGTTTGCTCATTTGGGGCTTTTGGGATTTTCTTAAATCAAGGGTGTGAGAAGCTTTTGAAATCTCCATTGAGGCAAGTATAAGCTTTAATGATTAATGCATGTGATGTTATTCCTTGATTTGATATTAAATACTATTATTTCTTCTTTTTTTTACTATGATTAGCCTCTTTAATTTTAATTAGGGAATGATTAAGGCATGGATTTGATTTTGGGTGTTATTTGGAAAGATTAAGAGGAGATTGGATTATTGATGGAAATGGGTGTGGAAATATGCAATGCATGTGCTGGAATGGAAATGGGTGAGGAACTTTTGTATATATTAATGCATTGAATGATGAAATGGTGGCTTACTTTATGACATTTGTTACTTCATGTTGGAAGTATAAATGGGAGGAATCTTCAGGTGGAATTTAATATAGACTATGCATGTGAGATGGTGGCTTGATTATAGACATGTGTTATGTCATGTGGGAAAACATAAGACTTAGTGGATGCAGGGGAAATGGAATGGAGTGGACACAAAACGTGTCCTCATTGTTGGACACAGAACGTGTCCTCGCTATAGCGAGGATGGACCTCGCTATAGCGAGGGCATGTTCTGTGTGGGGTCCGGGAATTTTGACTAAAATTATTTCTTTTCGCACCCTGTAGATGAGAAACACTAAATAGTGAGTATTTATGAAACCCATTAGGATCTTTGACTCCGAGGGAATTATATGACCCTAGAAAATGGCACCCTTGACGAGATCAACTGACCAATGGTAATTAACCACGTGAGAAATCTTTGAGGCTAAGATTATTTTATGTGAAGTTTATTCTTTTCTTCTAACACCTTGTCATGGATGAGGCTCGGAGAAACCGGTACACTTCACTTATATAAAGTGGCACCAAATTAAAAATAGCTATGCACCGGATTCCAAACCTCATCGTGTGAGAAGGTGAAGGATGAAAGCCTAGTAAATCATCCTTGATTCTTTTAATCAATGCATGTGCATATTGAGATTTATTTTCTTTTCACCTTCCAAATTTTAAATAATGATTTACATACATAAATTGTTTTGTTTTTCTTTCGTTATATTTGTACGGTTATACAATATTCAATTGAAATTCGAGATAAATAAGTTTATATGTGAAAAAGTCGGGATATTAATGATTTGATTTGATTCAAGTAAAAAAAAATAGTCTTACTCATATTTGTATTTATTTTATCCGATTGGTCTGGCACTACTGAGTTTCGACCTCGTGATATCCGACGGGGTTAAACTTCGTTTAGTTATTTGAGATCACTGCAGTAGATCATATGGAGCACCGGAACTCCAGAACCAGGTAGCCAGCTAGCCTTTGGCCGGGCCGCTGGTGACATCCCAACTAGATTTGCTCTCTATTTGAGAAGATGAGCTTAATGTAGTAGCCAACTAGTGTGTTGTATCCCTCATTGATTTGTAAAGCATAAATTATTCGATTTTGGCACAATTGCCTGGTTGTTACCTGATATTTACATCTTTTAATTAAGTGTCTATAAATTCTATTTGATATAACATGTAATTTATTATTAATGCCTACACTTGCCGAATCGCCGTATTCATGATGCTATTTTTGGTGTCACAATCGCAGGTTCAGCCTCCGATCGTATCGAGGCCGAGGAGAGAGCGAAGGTTACCCAGGAGGTACCTTCAGGGTTAGAAGAGTGGCCTGCACCTGAGGCCAAGTGATTTTGTCATCCTTGGAGAGCGAAATCATCTTTTGGGAAACTTTGTTGTTGTGTGGCTAGCCCCTTTTTGTGTGGGCCACACTTACGTGATATAAATTATTTTGTTTATACTTTTAGTATTGATGGTATAGGGTTTTTCTTCACACCCTCTTTTGTAAATCAATGTAAATACCTATATAATTCTTTTGTATTGAAACTTGGATTAATAATTAGACTGAATGGAAACTGATATCCTCACATGAATTACAGCTTCTGCTATGTTTAATTGCTATTGATGTGTTTTAGTGAGTTCTTTCTCCCGTACATGAAAAGTTGTTTTCTCTCATTCATGTGTTGTATTTGGCTCGAGACAGGTACAGCACGCGGGAGTACGTGTGGCACACCTCGGAGATTACCGTAAGCCAGGGTGATTCGGGACCGGGATGTGACATACGTAAGTATGGTATCAGAGCCCTGCAAGTCTCTCTAAAAGACTTAGAAACTTAATTAGAAACGTTGTGAGGATACATTAGAATAGGTTACGAGTCTAGATTAGTCAGGGCTAGTTAGTTCTTATTTGTGAGATTATTATTAGCTTTGTGTTTCCAGTTAGTATTGTGTAATGAGAGTTAGGAAATAGTCTTGACTCTCCAATTGTTTTGCAGGTCAATAGCATCTGGTTCTGGAAGCGGACACAACGGTGGAAACAATGAATTTCAAAATGATGGCTCGTTTGTCGATTTGAATAATGATCCACCCCATATGGACGATAGGATGATGGTTTTGATGGAATAGATAGCAAAGACTAATGAATATTTAGCGGCACTGATGGCCAAGCAAGGACCAGTCCAACCAAATCCAGGAACGCAAGTGGTGATTCAACCCAAGGAGAACGACCCGAATACCTTGTATGAGAAGTTCAGGAAAAGAGGAGCTACGAAATTTCATGGGAAGGAAGATGCCACTCAGTGTGACGAATGGCTGGAGCATATAAATGATGTGTTTGAGACAGTTGTGGGCGATAATAGGCAGCGAGTGGCACTCACTACATCTATGTTTCGAGGAGTTGCTAAAGACTGGTGGAAAAGCATTCAAGATCCCTACAGAGCCATGCCTAATGCTATAATATGGGAGACCTTCCAGGAGCAATTCCGCCGCAAATTCATACCACATCATGTGCACCGGAAGAAAGAAGAGGAATTCATCTCCCTCAAACAGAACAACATGGCAGTGGTGACTTATGTGCATACTTTCACTCAATTGTCCAAGTTTGCGAAAGATTTAGTTGATACGGAAGAGAAGAAGGTTAAAAGGTTTGTCGGTGGGCTCCATCTGGCGTACGAAGAACAAGTGACGATGTACAGGAGGCCCGAAACTTTTCAAGAAGTAGTGGACAGAGCTTATGTTACTGAAGAAATGGCAACCAAGAAAAGAAATGTTGACCCAAAGCAAAGCATGTCCCATGGGAAGAATTTTCAATCTAAGAGGCAGAAAGGTGTAATAATTGGTGCCAATGCACCCAAGTGCGACATGTGGCAAGGGACAACCCACCGAGAAATGCTGGAGGAATACTGGCGCATGCATTTTGTGTGGATCCATGGAACACCGCTCAGCTACTTATTCCAGGAATTGAGGCAATTATGGAGCACCGCAACACCCCTTTCAGCAGCCAGTTAGGCCAGCACTTCCAGCTCCACCCCAGCAGTTAGCACTTCCAGCACTGCCCCCGAGACCTCAGCAGCAACAGCGGCAACAACAAGGCAGGCCAAGACAGCAGCAACAACAATCCCAACAGCTACCATAGCAAACAAGAAGACTTTTTGCCACGAACCTTGAACAGGCAGAAGCGTCGGGCAATGTAGTCGAAGGTACTGTGCTGATATGTGCTAGAGATGCAAAGACTTTGTTTGATTCGGGGTCCACACATTCGTTTGTGGCACCTCATTTTGCTAATGGTATTCAGCAACCACCTTAGTTGCTTCCGTTTGTGTTGATGGTGACTACCCCGGTGGGTACGAGAGTAGTTTGCGATAACTACTATCCCGAATGCAGCGTGCAGATAAGAGATTTGCTGATGCCAGCATATTTGATCATTTTGACGATGCAAGACTTTGACGTCATTCTTGGAATGGATTGGATGACGAGATATCGAGCCTGTGTGGATTGTTTCCACAAGACTATCACCTTTAAGGTGGAGGAACCCGAGTCGAATGTGATATTCGAGGGTGTGCGTAGAGAGAGATCTAAGTCTGGACTCGTATCAGCGTTGGATGCTGTCAAACTTCTAGAGAATGGCTGTGAAGGCTACTTTGCTTATATCTTCGAGAAGAAGCCGCTCGTGAAGTTAGAAGATATCCCTGTGGCGTGTGAATTTCCGGATGTGTTTCCGGATGAGGTTCCAGGACTACCTCCGCATCGGGAAGTGGACTTCTCCATTGATTTGATACCAGGCACCGCTCCTATTTCGAAGGCTCCATACAGAATGGCCCCAGCTGAACTCCGAGAATTGAAGGAGCAGTTGCAAGACTTGCTAGACAAGGGACTTATACGTCCTAGCGTATCACCATGGGGAGCTCCGGTATTGTTCGTGAGGTAGAAGGATGGTTCTCTTCGAATGTGTATAGACTGCAGGCAGATTAATCAAGTGACGATAAAGAACAAGTATCCGTTGCCTCGCATTGGTGAATTGTTTGATCAACTACAAGGAGCAGCTTACTTTTCAAAGATCGATCTTAGATCCGGATACCATCAGCTAAGAGTTTGTGAACAGGACATTGAGAAGACGGCGTTCAGGACGAGATACGGTCACTACGAATTTCTTTTGATGCCCTTTGGTTTGACAAACGCGCCGGCAGTTTTTATGGCGTTAATGAATAGGATCTTTGCTCCCTACCTCGATCAATTGATCGTGG
Source organism: Umbellularia californica (assembly GCA_028538565.1). Classification (NCBI taxonomy): domain Eukaryota; kingdom Viridiplantae; phylum Streptophyta; class Magnoliopsida; order Laurales; family Lauraceae; genus Umbellularia; species Umbellularia californica. The sequence goes on along the minus strand of JAPQWN010000005.1, from coordinate 30,385,833 downwards.
TTTTTATTGATGATATTTTAGTCTACTCGAAGTCTATGGAAGAACATGCAGATCACCTCCGAACATCACTTCAACTTTTGAGGATGCACCAGTTGTACGCCAAGCTTGAAAAGTGCGACTTTTGGCTCGAACAAGTGGCTTTTTGGGGCACATCATTTCCCGAGACGGCCTGAGAGTGGACCCAGCGAAGATAGAAGCTGTTATTAATTGGCAGAGTCCAAGAACAATGGCAGAAATTCGAAGTTTTCTAGGCATTGCGGGGTATTATCGTAGATTTGTTAAGGATTTTGCCAAGATCTCAGCTCCGTTGACGAAGTCAACTAGGAAGGATGTACCGTTCTTGTGGACTGAGGAATGTGAGTCCAGTTTTCATACCCTAAAGGAAAAGTTGACGACCGTCCCAGTCTTGTCGTTACCTGAAGGCACAGGAGGATTCGTAATTTATTCTGATGCTTCTAGAGTTGGCTTGGGGTGTGTCTTAATGCAAAATGGGAAGGTTATAGCCTATGGGTCATGACAGTTGAAGAACCATGAGAATAATTATGCCACCCACGATCTTGAGTTAGCAGCCATCATATTTGCATTGAAACTCTAGAGACATTATTTGTATGGAGAACAATTTGAGGTACACTCGGATCATCGGAGTCTGCAATATCTCATCCCCCAACAGGATCTCAACATGAGACAGAGACGGTGGCTAGAGTTTATAAAGGATTATGACTTTCCAATTAAGTACATTCAAGGAAAAGGGAACATTGTGGCTGACGCTTTGAGTAGGAAATCTTCTTTAGTTGCAGCTATAGACACACAAGAGAGTAAGTTTGATGTTTTCGAAGAACTGGATGTTAAGGTCCAACTGCGTAATGACTCGGTGCTGTTAGCAGCAATATCAGTGTACGAACCAGAGTTGATGAGCCAAATTTAAAAGGAGCAGTTCGAAGAGCCTGCTTTAGCTAAAATAAGAGATCATATTGCTGAGAAACCTGATTTTCAGTTGGTGGATGGAGTGTTATATTTCCGGGATCGATTGTGTGTACCGAAGATTGAGCAACTGATAGATCCAATTCTGACGGAAGCACATCATGCCAGATATGCGATGCACCCTGGAAGTACGAAGATGTATAGAGACATTAAAAGGAAATTCTGGTGGAACAATATGAAAAGGGAAATTGCAGAATTTGTATTAAAGTGTTACACTTGTCAAAAAGTGAAGTTTGAACACAGGAAACCTCCAGGCTTGTTACATCCTTTATCTATCCCTCAGTGGAAATGGGTTTACCATTGACCAATCGAAAGAATAATGTAATTTGGGTAATAGTTGACCGGTTAACGAAATCAGCTCACATCCTCCCTTTCAAGAAAGGTATGAAATTCAATGAGATGGCAAGGCTTTTTGTAAAGGAAATAGTTCGTTTGCACGGCACCCCAGTTTCGATCGTCTCCGATAGAGATACGAGATTCGTCTCTTCCTTTGGGCAATCCTTTCAGCGGTTTATGGGCACCAAACTCAGCTTCAGCACCGCTTACCATCCACAAACAGATGGACAGTCTGAACGCACCATACAGACCTTAGAAGACATGCTTCAAGCTAGCGTTCTCGATTTCGGTGGTGAGTGGGATGAACATTTGGCCTTTTGAGAGTTCGCGTACAATAATAGCTTTCATTCAGCTATTGGGATGCCACCTTTTGAAGCTTTATACGGACGGAGTTGCAGGACTCCGGTCTGTTGGGAAGAAGTCGGCACAAGGAGTTTCCACGGACCTACTATCATTGCAGATACCGCCGAAAAAGTCCTTCAAGTCAGAGAGAGACTGAAGACTGCACAGTCCAGACAAAAGACCTATGCGGACAATAGAAGAAGGAAACTTGAGTTCCAAGTTGGAGATTGGGTGTTTTTGAAGACGTCTCCGATGAAAGGCACGATTCGGTTCGGGCAAAAAGGGAAACTCTCACCTAGATATGTGGGAACATTCGAGATTAAAAGCCGAATAGGTGATGTGGCCTACAGATTGAAGCTTCCACCTGAATTCGCAGGAGTACATGATGTATTCCACGTTACTATGCTTCGCAAGTATATCCGTGACCCGTCTCACATCATTCAGTATGATGAGGTCCAGATTAAGCCTGATTCCACGTACATCGAACGTCCACTCCATATTATTGACGAGAAAGAACAAGTGTTGCGAACGAGGACAATTCGCTAGGTGAAACTCCTTTGGGATCACCATGGACCCGAAGACGCCACATGGGAGCTCGAAGAACAAGTTGCACGGCATTATCCAGAACTCTTCGTGCAGGTATGATCATTCGGAGGACCGAATGAGTCCTAGAGGGGGAGAATGTTACACCCCGACCTGATTTGACCCTAATTAGTACTAATTAATTATGATTTAGCTAAATTAAATATGTTTACTTATTGGTTATGGTAATTAGCGTCTGTTAGTCTTTATAGACTGAGTTAGATGAGTTTTACACCTTAAATAGGTGAGTTATAGTGGGATTGACTCAATTGAGTAGAGTCAAGGGCTTTTTCGTAAATATTGATTTTCGCATTTTTCATCATTTACGCTTCATTTTCACATCATCGCGTGTATTTTGACGAGTATATTAATTTTCATATCAGACTCTTTTTCATTTGACCAACCGTTGTGGAATTGGACCCTTATTTGACTCGAATTGGAAAATATACTAGTTGAGTGGGCTTTCCTGCAATTTAGCAACTTTACCTTTATATATATATATATATATATATATATATCTTAGCCTTCCTTTTCATCCCTTTCATTTCCTTCATTCTCTACACCCTTTCTCTGCTTTCTTTCCTTCCTTTCCTCTTCTCCTTCAACCTCCTCTAGAACGAGAGCTTGCCAGCTTGGGCTTTGGAAGGCTAGGAGGAGGACTCAACTCCATCATCTTCTTCACTCATCCATTCCTTCTTACTTCATCTCACCAAGAAGTTATCTCTCTTCATTCTCTTCTCCTCTCAACTAGGGTTACTTCCAGGTGAGAGCCAAAGACCTTATTGAGATTTTGAGTTGGAAAGAAGTTAAAGGATTCATAGATATCCACATATACATATTCATTTCCATTTTTCCATGATTCTTGTGTTTAGGGTTTGCTCATTTGGGGTTTTTGGGATTTTCTTAAATCAAGGGTGTGAGAAGCTTTTGAAATTTCCATTGAGGCAAGTATAAGCTTTAATGATTAATGCATGTGATGTTATTCCTTGATTTGGTTATTAAATACTATTATTTCTTTTTTTTTTTTACTATGATTAGCCTCTTTAATTTTAATTAGGGAATGATTAAGGCATGGATTTGATTTTGGGTGTTAATGGTCTTCTTTTAGAAAGATTAAGAGGAGATTGGATTATTGATGGAAATGGGTGTGGAAATATGCAATGCATGTGCTAGAATGGAAATGGGTGAGGAACTTTTGTATATATTAATGCATTGAATGATGAAATGGTGGCTTGCTTTATGACATTTGTTACTTCATGTTGGAAGTATAAATGGGAGGAATCTTCAGGTGGAATTTAATATAGACTATGCATGTGAGATGGTGGCTTGATTATAGACATGTGTTATGTCATGTGGGAAAACATAAGACTTAGTGGATGCAGGGGAAATGGAATGGAGTGGACACAAAACGTGTCCTCATTGTTGGACATAGAACGTGTCCTCGCTATAGCGAGGATGGACCTCGCTAGCGAACCACAAGCTCGCTATAGCAAGGGCATGTTCTGTGTGGGGTCCGGGAATTTTGACTAAAATTATTTCTTTTCGCACCCTGTAGATGAGAAACACTAAATAGTGAGTATTTATGAAACTCATTAGGATCTTTGACTCCGAGGGAATTATATGACCCTAGAAAATGGCACCCTTGACGAGATCAACTGACCAATGGTAATTAACCACGTGAGAAATCTTTGAGGCTAAGATTATTTTATGTGAAATTTATTCTTTTCTTCTAACACCTTGTCATGGATGAGGCTCGGAGAAACCTGTATACTTCACTTATATAAAGTGGCACCAAATTAAAAATAGCTATGCACCGGATTCCAAACCTCATCGTGTGAGAAGGTGAAGGATGAAAGCCTAGTAAATCATCCTTGATTCTTTTAATCAATGCATGTGCATATTGAGATTTATTTTCTTTTCACCTTCCAAATTTTAAAGAATGATTTACATACATAAATTGTTTTGTTTTTCTTTCGTTATATTTGTACAGTTATACAATATTCAATTGAAATTCGAGATAAATAAGTTTATATGTGAAAAAGTCGGGATATTAATTATTTGATTTGATTCAAGTAAAAAAAATAGTCTTACTCATATTTGTATTTATTTAATCCAATTGGTCTGGCACTACTGAGCTTCGACCTCGTGATACCCGACGGGGTTAAACTTCGTTTAGTTATTTGAGATCATTGCAGTAGATCATATGGAGCACCGGAACTCTAGAACCGGGTAACCAGCTAGCCTTTGGCCGAGCTGCTGGTAACATCCCAACTAGATTCGCTCTCTATTTGAGAGGATGAGCTTAATGTAGTAGCCAACTAGTGTGTTGTATGCCTCATTGATTTGTAGAGCATAAATTATTCGATTTTGGCACAATTGCCTGGTTGTTACCTGATATTTACATCTTTTAATTAAGTGTCTATAAATCCTATTTGATATAACATGTCATTTATTATTAATACCTATACTTGCCGAATCGTCGTATTCATGATGCTATTCTTGGTGTCACAGTCGCAGGTTCAGCCTCCGATCGTTTCGAGGCCGAGGAGAGAGCGAAGGTTACTCAGGAGGTACCTTCAGGGTTAGAAGAGTGGCCTACACCTGAGGCCAAGTGATTTTGTCATCATCGGAAAGCGAAATCATCTTTTGGGAAACTCTGTTGTTGTGTGGCTAGCCCCTTTTTGTGTGGGCCACACTTAGGTGATAGAAATTCTTTTGTTTATACTTTTGGTACTGATAATGTAGGGTTTTTCTTCACACCTTCTTTTGTAAATCAATGTAAATACCTGTATAATTCTTTTGTATTGAAACTTGGATTAATAATTAGAATGAATGGAAACTGATATCCTCACATGAATTACAGCTTCCGCTATGTTTAATTGCTATTGATGTGTTTTAGTGAGTTCTCTCTCACGTGCATGGAAAGTTGTTTTTCTCTCCTTCGTGTGTTGTATTTGGCTCGAGACAAGTACACACGCGGGAGTAGTGTGGCACACTTCGGAGATTACCCTAGGCCAGGGTGATTCGGGACCGGGATGTGACACCAACCATCATCTATTATTAAGAACCTTGCTGGAGTACCCCCTTCGGATAAGCTAAATGATTATAAAAGGACAAATGAGCCAATATGGAAACAGTGCTAGAATAGATAAGGGTAGCAAAAGTGATGAGACAGGAAAGGCATACAGACCCAAAATGAAAGTTCTTTTAGGAGATAAACTACCCTGTCTTGGAAATAGTTTTTTTAAAAATATTAAACAATAAACATTTGATGGTCTATTTGGAAAAAAAGTTGAAAAAAAATGACGATATAACATGGTGAAACTTGGAATAAATATTTAAAAGGATTGAAAGCACACCTCTTTAGTCCATTTTCAATCCCTTGAGGGTTAACTTCAGTGTAAAAAGCATCCCAGGTACACCAACCAAACCAATCCAACATTTCCGGCATCTGATTCAATAAAACATGGAACACCCGTGTTACACAAAATATAAGTTATCTATACAAATGTGACTTAACTAAGAGTTTGAGTTAATCTGCAGTATTTCTTGACAATGGTAGTCCTGAGATGTGTTTTGTGTTGTGTGTGTGAGAGAGAGAGCGAGAGAAGGGAGAAGATGCAAGAAACACTGCATTTTAATTAAAAAAGATAGCACAATGACCAGTTGTGCATGACAACTAGATAACTACTTTAGATTCTCACATGTGGATTGTTGGTGGATACACTAGCTCTACCAAATGAAAGAAGGTTTGTGTTTCTACCAAAAGAACAGTTACATCAGATGTTTCTGTTGGAAGTAGGTGGGCTTCGTGGATAGATTTTCAAAAACTTTTGACCCACTTGACTTAGGGATCAAGTATCCATAAGGCCAGAAACCCAATTCAGGATGCAAACCCTCAATCTCACATATCAAGATCAGTAAAACATCTATCTAAAAGATAGAAGTAGCAACATAAAAGCTTCAAATAAATCTACAACATGAAAGGAAGTAGATTATACCTTCGGAGCTCGGTTGTGCTCTAATGGAGAAGTTGTTACTTTCTTTGATGTCAAACTCTTTCGCAAATCAAATCAAGATCTCCAAGACCCAATTGTCTTCCACACTATGTCCCTTATCAGATTTCTTTTCTCAAGGAGATGGGTGGGATCTCCTAAAGAAAACTACTAGAGAACAACTAGGGAAGGAACTAGAAGAGATGTGCAACAACTTGCACAAGAGAGGAGAAGAGAGAGAGAGGTTGCCTTGCACAACTTTTGCACAAATATGCATTGGACGTCCAAAGGAGGGTGCTTCCCTTTTTTATAGCCTCTTGCAACTCCTCTCTTTCTAATTAAAATAGAAGTCCTACTTCCATTAATTAGTAACCTTCTCTTTCTAATTAAAATAGAAGTCCTACTTCCATTAATTAGTAACATTCTCTTTCTAATTAAAATAGAAGTCCTACTTCCATTAATAATTAGTAGCTTACTATTACCACTATTAGAAGTCTCACTTCAAATAGAAATAGTAATTCTCTAATTCCTTTCCATCTAGAGTTCTACAAGAATTAGTATCTATCCAATACTTGGGCCAGTGTGGGGACCAGTAGGGATTCCTTAGAAAGCTAGCTCCAACTGGGACACGCGACCCCACATCTCATGTGCAATCTGGGCCCACAGTTAATTGCAAATAATTCCACTATATAAATGCAATTGAACTCCAGTCTTAGGAATAAATTACATAGAAGACTCTAAACTTCCCTATGACCACAAGTAGGCCCCTCCATCTATATCCATTGAGCAATTGGATCTGTCCACCAAATTAGATCCATATCTTATTATCCTTGAGCCCCAATTAATTATAATGATCGATTGGTACCTATCCAATTAACTCTTAATCGGAATGGGTGTGCACTTACCAATGATAAATCCATTAATTGGCACAAGGGGATAATCAGGATAGATTCCATCTTGACCATTAAATGTTCTCACAGCTCTACTACCACTCACCCGAATCACCGAGGTGTTGACCTACAATTGGCCTCACTCATTGGTGACTCAAAGCAACTGAGTAGGTAGAAACTTGAGTTCATTAATGTCTCAGGATTGAGAGCCTATTGCTAGGGAATTATGAGAGCAGACCTTAGAGTAAAGACAGTATTCTTAAGGTGCTTCTCATGGTCCTTCAATACATCCAATGTACCAGCACATTGATCCAGAATCTTCCATTCTGATGATCGAGATAAATCACACTATCTCATAGTGATCAAAGTGTTGCAACCTTATCAGATGAGATGCCCAGTCTCATCACTGGTTGTGAAGAACTTTTAAGTATAAGATTTGTGACATATATCTTCCGTGTGTGGATCTCATCCATACACATATATCACATCTAATATAATAATGGGACCCGATTCAACTCATGAACCATTATGTCATTCGTATTAGTTATGAACTGTCGCGCCCCCAAAACCGGGATCCGATCTCGGGGACGCGAGCATGGGGAGAATTTGTAGTATTTCCCCTCCCAGGATCCGCGTGTGTGAGGATAACAAATTCACAACACATCAAAATATTTCGCGGAAGCTATACAAGACGTTACGACCCGGAATCCGTATCCATCGGGTTCCGTGTCGTACTCAATCTGTCAGCACAAAATTGTCATAGACATATTTAAATTCAGACTGGAACAATTCATAATATCAAGATATACAAAGCTGACAGTAACAGGCTTATCATTACCCAACATATTCAAGTTTCAAATTAACAAGTGCATTGATTACAATTCCCAAGAAACAGGCTAACAAAAGCCGTACACAAAAACAAGCTAGAACAAATACTACCCAATGGTGTAACGTAACTCCGGAGTCAAGCATGACGTCAACATGACATCGCCGACACTACAAGACTGCAAAACTCGTGGCTCAACAGCCCTCCGCACGCGAACTAGCTCAAAACAAGGACTTGCTATCTAGAGCACCAAAGCAGAAGTATATCAGACACGACGGTCTGGCAGGTAATCAATATAGGCAAGAGCATAAACAAAACCGAAGTTTAAAGGAAACAAGAACTAAAAACACTTCATTGAACTTGAAACAAGTTTACAAGATTTAAAAACAATGCATGTACAAGATACTTATCGAGAAATCACTAGTGCATGCACGATATACGAAACAAGGTATGAATACATATAATATCATGATTAGCAAATCCACAAAGAGCCCATCCTTTCTCCATCATACATGATGATAAGAGTAAGCACGCACGACTAGCACGACAAGAAACACGATCCCACGTCACACAAGGTAGACGGGGTGTCCGGCCGCGGAACCGGACCACGAACACGCACGATGTGTCAATTCAAGACACGACTAGTCTGCAGACAGTCCACGAGTTTAAGGACCCCCAGGTAGTGGATCAAGCTAAAAGGGCGGTCCAAGCTCAGTGAAATCACTTATATCATGAATGCATAAAACATGGCGATACACGTTCGAGAGCACAACAAAACAAGAGGGAAATCATTTGTCAAACACGTCACGACAAGGCTAGCACGATAGCATAATATAAATGCTTAACAACTGAAGAAATGATCCCCTTTTTCTTTCTTGAAACACGATTCTTGAAACACGTCTTAAAACAAGCTTATACTTGAAATTCAAACGAATACACGATGATGCACAAAGCATCAAAACAATGGTCTTGGTTCTTGAAACAAATCTTCAAACAAACTTATACTTGGAAATCAAACGAGGACACGATGATGCATGAAGCATCAAAACAAGAATTCAAACACGAAATCTATCAAGTTTAGGCTAAGACCAATCATTGACCCTTGTGGAGTTGAAACCCAAATGTCGGAGTTTTTAACAAGATTTGGTGCCCCAGAAGTTATAGTACATTTTGGAATTTCAAGTGCACAAAGTCAATAAAAAGGTCTAAAACCTAGTCTAGTTTTCATTCCCGCAAAAATCTTCAAAAACAGTACTTCTGGTTGTGGTTCACGCCTCTCTACCGGTAGAAATACCGGTTGAAGCGTCTCTACGGGTAGTACTACCGGTAGAACCACCTCTACCGGTAGAACTTCCGGTTGGAGCACTTCTACCGGTAGAACTTCCGGTAGAACTCATGCTCCTTAACTTTTCTCACTCTCTGCCGAAATCTGGGCTATTTCTACCGGTAGAACTTCCGGTAGAACTTGGGGTTTTTCAATTTCCTCACTCTCTGTCAGATTTTGGGCCCTTTCTACCGGTAGAACTTCCGGTTGAAATACCTCTACCGGTAGAAATTCCGGTAGAACTCAGGGTTCACGGTTTTCTCAACTCTTTGTCAAATTTTGAACCATTTCTACCGGTAGAACTTCCGGTAGGGTTCTGAAGCTCATTTCTTTCACACTTCTCTCCCTTCTTCACTTCCACATTTGAACCACATGCACTCCCCAAGCCTTCATGCTTTCCAAGGGATACATTTACAACATTTGGCATCATTCCATCCACAATTAAACCCATTCATTCTATAACAAAGACATCAAAGCATTTTCATGTACAAAATCATAAAACTTACAAGACTAAACATGATTCAAGAGCTTGAAAAATCAATGCTAACAAGACAAATGAAGAAGCCCAAAACTCATGACTTGAAAGAGCATGAACATGACTTGCATTAATTAAACATGGAAGACATGTCTTAATGAAATGTTAAAACCCAAAATGAAAGCATAAGACAATAAACATAAGAAGTCCTATGAAGATCACTTGCCTTTGTCCAAATGCCAAGCAAATCTTTCACAAATCCAAATCAAAGAGTTGATCCACGAAATCTACACAAAAGCCCCAAAATAGAACACACAAAAATCACATTTTGGCCACTACAAACCCCCATTTCGAAAATGGGTTTGAAAACATAGAAAACAAGTTCTAAATGAACTAAAAGAACATCAAATGAAAAGAGGAACAAGAGCCCTAACCTTTAGCTAGCTGAACAAGAAGAAAGGAGGTTGAAGATGATGAATAGTGTCGGGGATTTGGCTCAAAAACGGATCCAATCGAAGCTTGAGAAGAGAGGAAGAAAATGGCGGAGTCGGATTTGAGATTGGAGCTCTCTTGATGGAAGATCCAAGGGAAAAGACCAAGAGGAAAAAGCTTTCTCTCCTCTCCACTCTAGGGCAAACCGGTTGCAGGAAAATGGGAAGAAGAAGAATGGAGGAGAGAGAGAAGAAGGGTATTTATAGTGTCTGGAGGGTGGGTCCCAATGCAGTAGAACTTGAAACGCTTAAAACTTGGTCTTGTGGACCCCGGGTGAAATCGACGAAGAAGAACAAAATGATCGTCGAAAAATCTAGTTTCCAAAAAGTATATTTTCCCCAATTTCTGAAATTTTCGAAATTCATGGACAGATTTAGTGAAAATTGTCATTTTTGCCCTTTTTCTCGAAAAACGCGATTTCTGAGTATTAAATCAAGATGGTCAAAACATGAAAGTTGTTTATAACAATAAAATGAGTCAAAAGGAATAGAAATTGGAATTTTTAGAAACCAAGAATAAATTCTCACAAAATACAATTTACAAGGGTCGGGTCAAAACAAAGTCAATGGTCTTTTAAAACTCTCCAAAGTTATGAAAAATCTATTCAAACTCAAAAACAAAGTCAAATCATCTCTAATCTTGTTTAAAAAGCTAAATCATGGTTAAAACAATGCTAAACCCAAAAATTGAGGGTCGGGGTCTTACATGAACAAACAAGTAATAAATCACCATTCATCTCATGAAAGAAAAGCAAGAATATAATGATAAATAAAGAAAGAAATTAATCAATATATTCATCATCTAATGGATTGAGACCATAAAACTAACAATCTCCCACTTGAGCTCAATGCCATTCAGGGTTGCATCTCATGCTCTTCCCGTTTACATACTACGCAAAGACTTTGGTAGTTAAAGACTTAGTAAAAGGATCTCCCTAGATTGTCTTGCAGAGGCTATCTTGGTGATAGGAATATCACCTCTCTGCACAATCTTTCTGACCATATGTTACTTCCTCTGTATATGCATTTGACTCTTGGGTTCCTTGGACTTAGCGACTACCCTACTGTTATCACAGTAAACTGTGAGCGGCTGTCCTGCCAAAAGTACCACTCCAAGTTCCATAAGGAATCTTTTGAGTCAATCTGTTTCCTTAGCTGCTTCTCAAACAGCTACATCATAAACACATACCCAGAAATTGTTTTCCTGGAATCCTTATCTAACTTGAAGTCAGTATCTATGTATCCGACTGGAATCAACTCATCATTGCTGCATACCAACATGTGATCTCTAGTCCTTCTCAAGTATTCGAGAACACATCTTATAGCAGTCCAATGATTAGGACCTGGGTTTGTCTGATATCTGCTGACCAGGCCCACTGCATGACAGATATCTGGTCTAGTACATAGCATAGCATACATGAGGCTACCCACAGCCGAAGCATATGGTACTGCTCTCATCTGTTCCTCTTCCTCAGGTGTCCTCGGACACTGATCCTTAAAAAAGGTTCATTCCATGCCTAAAAGGTGTGATACCCTTCTTGGAATTTTGCTTAGCAAACCGTACCAGTACCTTATCAATATATGCAGCTTGGGATAAGCCTATCATCCTATTTTTCCGGTCTCGATAGAGTTTAATACCTAGGATGTAGCTTGCTTCTCCCAAGTCCTTCATATCAAAAATCTTTAACTAACCAAAACTTTTATTGTTGACGATATTCCCATATCACTCCCTAGGAGAAGGGTTTCGTTGAACATACTGTACCAAAAAAAAAAACTACCCTGCCTTTTATGTACACACATGACTCATCCGTATTTTGACAATAATCAAATGACTTGATTGCCTGGTCAAAACGGATGTGATAGTTCTGGGATTCCTGCTTCAGTCCATAAATGAACTTTTGCAACTTGCAAACTCTTTGCTTTTGGCCACTAGCTATAAAACTGTCTAGTTGCATCATATAGATGTCTTCCTCAAGATGACAATTGATAAACGCCGTCCTGACATCTATTTGCCAAATCTCGTAGACGAGATGAACCGCAATGGAGAAGAGTATCTGGATGGAACTCTTCCATCTGGTCTACTCTTTCTCTTATAGACCTACTTGCACCCAATAAGTAAATATTGACAGGCAAGTCCACAATTGTCCAGACTTGATTGGAGTGCATAGACTCCCTCTCAGCTTTCATAGCATCTAGCCAACGTCCCAAATCTATGTCATTGATTGCTTTATCATAGTTATAGGGATCTTGTTCCAGTTCTTCAGGGTTTGTCTTGTAAGACTTTCCCAAAACCAAGGATCTGTCAGGGTGACTGACAATACTCCCACTACAACAAGGCACTGGTGTAGCTACTGTATGAGGTATGGGTAAATTCCTTTTAAGTTTGGTCTCTTTTGGATTTGGAATTGAAAGCTCTTGAATTTCTTCCAAGATAACCTTTTCTAAAGATTTCCGGTCAATCAGATAATCTTCCTCCAGAAAAAACGCATTGGTGCTGAAAAGCACTTTTTGCTCTCTCTGGTATTATAGAATAACCACCCTTTAGTTCCTTTGGGATATTTTATAAAAGTGCATACTTCCAACTTCAATTCCAATTTATCCATCTTAACCTTTAGCACGAGTGCCGGACAACCCTTATGTTGTAGACTACGCTTTAGCCCAGACTAGAACTCCTAGGGAGTCTTAGGTACAGACTTAAATGGAACGAGGTTTAGTATATACTTTATAGTTTCCAAAACATATCCCTATAGGTAACCTTGAGAAAATCAACATAGTCCTGATCATGTCTAAAAGAGTCTGGTTCCTTCTTTCTGCTACTCCATTCTGTTGAGGCATACCAGGAGTAGACAACTGGGATAGAATCCCATTTTCTGATAAGTATCCCATAGAATCAGCGGAGAGATATTCTCCTCTTCGATCTCATCGAAGAGTATGATACTTATACTTAAATACCTTTCTGCTTCCGCTCGAAACTCTTTGAACTATTCAAAAGTCTCAGACTTGCAGTGCATAAGGTATATGTATTCATGTATTGAGTCATCATCGGTGAAAGTGATGAAGTACTCGTATCATTCTCTCGCTCTTATATTTATGGGTCTATACATATCAGCATACACTAATTCCAATAAATCTTTGGCCCTATTCTCTTTGCATGAAAAAAGGTCTTTTGGTCATTTTGCCTTCAAGACAGGACTCACAGACAGGCATTAGTTCTACCACCAATGATGGCAAGATACCATCTTTCACTAGCCTGTCAATCCTATTTAGGTTTATATAACCTAACCTCAGGTGCCAAAGTTTTGTTGGATTAGATGAAGGTGACTTTCTCTTTAATGATGGTCTATAAGTTGTTTCAGTGTTATGTATCTCATACATTGTGAGAGTTAACAAATAAAGCTCATTGGTTGCCTTGCCAGAACATATGAAAATACCTTTCCTCTTTATGACAATTTCAGTACCAAAAGTAATAGAATAACTTTTATTCATCATACTAGAATCTGAAATTAAATTCCGCCTTAAAGACGGTACATAAAATGTATCTGACAAAACCAATTTATTATTTGAGAAACATAAAGTAATAACTCCCACTGAAACAGCCTCTGCCTTGGCGTAAGATCCTAGGTTGATAATGATTTCTCCATCACTTTAGCCTCCTGGTTTCCTTGAACCCCTGCAACGTATTACATCTGTGATTAGTTGCTCCGGAGTCCATACACCAAGATTCTGAAGTACCAGTTGTAAAACTAACTTCAGAAATAAGTGACCCAATCATACCTTAGGTCTTCTTCTTAGACAGATATTCTGGGCAATTCCTTTTCCAATGTCCTGTTTTACCACAGTGGAAACACTTTCCATTTACTCTCGTACCCTTAGCATTGGCCATACCACAAGTAGAATCATTCTCCACCTTAGGACCCTTGATGACTGATTTCTTCTTGCTATCTAGGTCTTTGCCTTTCAGCTTGGTCCTAGCAATTGACTTTTTTGTCATGAGGGGATTTTGCTCTTTCTTCATGATTTCCTCAGTCGCTACCAGCTGGCGTGAAAGCTCAGCTATGGTCATTTCCAATTTATTATAATTGATCTCGAAATGATTGAAAGAATCCGGTAGTGACTGAAGGATCATGTCGATCTGGGATTCTGTATCAATCTTAACACCCAGTACATCTAACTCATTTAGTGCGAAAACCATTTTCATCAAATGTTCTTGTACTGGGGTTCCATCAGCCATCTTAGTGTTCATCAACACCTTGAAAACAGCTTGCCTAGCAGGTCTAACCTGGTCCGCAAACATCTCCTTCAAGTTTGATATAATATCGTAAGTTGACTTATAGGATTGATGTTGGTGCTGTAAAACACTAGACATAGATGCCTGAATAAAGCTTCTGGCCATCTCATTGTCTTTGGTCCACTTGGTGTAAGCGTCCTTTTCATACTGTGGTGTATTAGGCTCAGGCTCAGGAAGGGAGGGTATGGTTAGGACATATCTGCATCCTGAAGCTGTCAGGACAATATCCAGATTTCGTTTCCAGTCTACATAGTTGGATCCCACCAACTTATTCTGGTTGAGGATGGTCGCAAGTGGATTGTAAGTAGTTGAATTCATGCTTGAAAAACTGTAGCACATAACCATACATTCAATTAATGAATTTAAATGACATTGGGTTTAGTATTCTACCAAATTTATGTGGGAATCCTCATAACCACTAAATTCAGAATACATCGGAATCCCAATCCCTTAGGGCATGCCTCCTTGGGGAGTGTGAATGTCCTTGGATTGGTGCGGATCAAAGTTGGTCAAAATTGGAATTAAGACTAACTTTCCATGATCCCCATCATTCATTATTATCTAGGTATCTCATACCAAATAATGTATGACTCCCGATTAACTTTGGTTACTAAAATACATGAGGCAAATCCTTGGGGATACTACATCATTATTTTAGTTAAGTGTGACCCACCAACTTAGCATTGCATGACAACCGTTGCGGGCAGCTCCTCCTTGGGGAGTGGGCCCCTGCCCCGTCTCATCAACACTATCCTTAGGAGATCCATATTTAGTAACTAGACAAATACAAGCCCTTCGTGGGGAATGGCCATTCTCAAGATGGCACGAGGCTAATACTTTCCTTACAATGGACCTATGGTGGAAAACCATGGAGATTTCTAAAAATAAATGCCCCGCTCCCACTTAATATTTTAGAATTGAGGATTTCCTTTTAAGGTATTTGGGCCCACATATATATGAACATCAAACCATCTCATGATATGATCTAAGATTGATTCCAAGTCAAGTTATTTTAAGGAAAGTCCAGTTTCTTAAATTAGTGTTACCAATGTGTCCATCTCATGGGTCAACAACACTAATTAAAACTCTTTCCAAAAATAATTTGATTTGACCAATTTTAGTAACTTGCTATGTTTGGATCAGATTTGGAAACATCCTAAATTAAGCATTCATTCATAAATAGAAAGTGCTAAAAATAGTAACTAGTCCTCTCCTCCACATGGTCCAAGCGGAATAGACTTCTTGGACTTCTAGACTTTCCAAAACTTTGGAATTGCTCAAACTCTTTGGGTAACTCCAAAACTCTTTTGGAAATCTTCAAACTCTTTGATTAGGAGTCCAACTTGACTTTCCTTCTTCGTCTCGGACATCGCTAGAATTTACATAAATTCCTATGTCTTTTCAATGAGACTTACATGATAATCTAAACATGGAAAGAAAATGGCTATAGGGAAATTCATCATGCTTTGTCCTTTCACGGGAAACCAAGGAAACCATGATGCCCTTTACACTTAGCCACAAATAAACCATTCAACCATAATAGAAAGTAAATGTCATGTGGGCCATATGGAGAGGACATTATCACCTGCAAGTTAGTATCTCATACAAAAAATCATCTCACAAAACCAGGTTGCCAAACCACAATGGAAAAACAAGATGCCAAAGATTTGCCACTTCTACCCAAGATGCCCTATGCAGAGGGGGTCCAGGGGGCATCGCCCCCGGCGGGGTCCAAGGGGCAACGCCCCTGGTGCTGCCCCCGAAAAAAAAAAAAAAATCTGCCTGGGCACGGTTAGCCGAGCCACTGCTCTACGGTTAGCCGTGCAGTGCTCTACAACTAGCCGTAGGATACTGTACGGCTAACCGAACTTACGGACCCAAAAATTTGGGTTTTTGCAATACGGCTTCCTGCCTTCCCAAAAATGTTTCTAATGATCCCAAATAGCTTCTAAAGGATTCCTACCATCCTTCATTCATGATTAAACCCTTTTGTAACATTCCAAACATGGATCTACTATAAAAGTAAGCAAATCCATAAAAAACTGATCCATACATAGCCCTTGCTCTATCCTCTTCTCATCTCATGCAAAGATTAGAACAAGCTTACTGATCTAACATGATTAAAGATGAGGTATGGCTCTGATACCAATTGTTAGAAGTAGGTGGGCCTCATGGATAGATTTTCAAAAACTTTTAACCCACTTGACTCAGGGATCAAATATCCATAAGGCCAGAAACCCAATTCAGGATGCAAACCCTCAATCTCACATATCAAGATCAGTAAAACATCTATCTAAAAGATAGAATCAGCAACATAAAAGCTTCAAATAAATCTACAACATGAAAGGAAGTAGATTATACCTTCGGAACTCGGTTGTGCTCTAATGGAGAAGTTGTTACTTTCTTTGATGTCAAACTCTTTCGCAAATCAAATCAAGATCTCCAAGACCCAATTGTCTTCCACACTATGTCCCTTATCAGATTTCTTTTCTCAAGGAGATGGGTGGGATCTCCTAAAGAAAACTACTAGAGAACAACTAGGGAAGGAACTAGAAGAGATGTGCAACAACTTGCACAAGAGAGGAGAAGAGAGAGAGAGAGATTGCCTTGCACAACTTTTGCACAAATATGCATTGGATGTCCAAAGGGGGGTGCTTCCCTTTTTTATAGCCTCTTGCAACTCCTCTCTTTCTAATTAAAATAGAAGTCCTACTTCCATTAATTAGTAACCTTCTCTTTCTAATTAAAATAGAAGTCCTACTTCCATTAATTAGTAACATTCTCTTTCTAATTAAAATAGAAGTCCTACTTCCATTAATAATTAGTAGCTTACTATTACCACTATTAGAAGTCTCACTTCAAATAGAAATAGTAATTCTCTAATTCCTTTCCATCTAGAGTTCTACAAGAATTAGTATCTATCCAATACTTGGGCCAGTGTGGGGACCAGTAGGGATTCCTTAGAAAGCTGGCTCCAACTGGGACACGCGACCCCACATCTCATGTGCAATCTGGGCCCACAGTTAATTGCAAATAACTCCACTATATAAATGCAATTGAACTCCAGTCTTAGGAATAAATTACATAGAAGACCCTAAACTTCCCTATGACCACAAGTAGGCCCCTCCATCTATATCCATGGATCAATTGGATCTGTCCACCAAATTAGATCCATATCTTATTATCCTTGAGCCCCAATTAATTATAATGATCGATTGGTACCTATCCAATTAACTCTTAATCGGAATGGGTGCGCACTTACTAATGATAAATCCATTAATTGGCACAAGGGGATAATCAGGATAGATTCCATCTTGACCATTAAATGTTCTCACAGCTCTACTACCACTCACCCAAATCACCGAGGTGTTGACCTACAATTGGCCTCACTCATTGGTGACTCAAAGCAACTGAGTAGGTAGAAACTTGAGTTCATTAATGTCTCAGGATTGAGAGCCTATTGCTAGGGAATTATGAGAGCAGACCTTAGAGTAAAGACAGTATTCTTAAGGTGCTTCTCATGGTCCTTCAATACATCCAATGTACCAGCACATTGATCCAGAATCTTCCATTCTGATGATCGAGACAAATCACACTATCTCATAGTGATCAAAGTGTTGCAACCTTATCAGATGAGATGCCCAGTCTCATCACTGGTTGTGAAGAACTTTTAAGTATAAGATTTGTGACATATATCTTCCGTGTGTGGATCTCATCCATACACATATATCACATCTAATATACTAATGGGACCCGATTCAACTCATGAACCATTATGTCATTCGTATTAGTTATGAACAAACAAGTAATAAATCACCATTCATCTCATGAAAGGAAAGCAAGAATATAATGATAAATAAAGAAAGAAATTAATCAATATATTCATCATCTAATGGATTGAGACCATAAAACTAACAGTTTCTAGACATCTAAACATCATTTTCATCATCTGAGAAACATCTAAACATCTTTTTCAATGTCTGTGAATGTGAGTGAGCTGCTTTTTTATATTACATGCCTGTTAATCGCTTCAGGGTTGATGGCCAGCAATGCTCTTTTTTATTGGAAAAAAGAAAAAGAAAAAGAAAAAGAAAGAGTGACTAGCAATGCTCAATGAGACTGATTTTTTGATAGATTCCTAATCCTCAATCCACATTTTATCTATATGGCCATGGGACACCACCAACATACCACGAGAAAATAGTTAGCCAGATCATCACGGGCGACCGGTCATCATGCTGCCTAAGTCTTATATTCAGTATTTCTTGAGGTGTGTATGGATGTGCCCAAAACTACATGGATTAATTAACTATTCTGGTCTGACTGATTGTCTTCTGTTTCACTAAGCATTTGGGACGGTGCAGCTGTGCAGGTTGGAAAGATGGATAATTCTTTTCTGACTTATTCCCACAACAATATTGACGATGGGCTGTGATAATATTTTAAGATGGAACAAGAAAATTACTATCTAATGAAGTTTTGAATTTTTCTCCTTTCATAAAGCTATAGCAAATGAATAACCATCTCATCCACCCACAATGTTCAAAAACTATTTGCATGAGGCTACAATGAGACAGCCTTGCCAACATGTGAGACAAATGTGAGAAATGGAAGTGAGACAATTAGGTAATTGTGTGAAAAGTGGGGTTCATGGTTTCTATCGTCATGGCCTCCAAAACTGTAAATCAAAGAAGTTCTCACTTACCTTTTTGCTCGAACGGTGTGAAAAGTTACCCTTGTGCTTCTCCAATATCCTGAGATTTGTTCACAAAGAAAAGTAAGAAGCAGGAAAGTTTTGAGAATTTGATGAAATTTGATCGTTTTTATTTTCATGGGAGGTGGCCTACTTTATAGATCCCTCCAACAGATTGAAGGGATTGTCACCATAGTTTACAAACACTGCTTGTCACGTCCCCCAAAATAAGAATTGGGAAAACGTGAAAAATTAAAAACAAATTCAAATTTCCTGTGTTTAATACAACACAAGCTTCCAAAAGTGGACCCACATAAAATTTCAACATGTGGCGAGTCAAAATAAATTTCATTAAATGCAACGGAAGCTTTATTCAATTGGTATTGAAGATTCATAAATGAAACCCAACATAAAAATCAGATAAACATTAATAATTAAAGTTGCAGAAGGAATTCAATAATTTCTAAAGGGTCTCAATACTAAAAGAATGTTTATTCAAAGAGAATTTCTAAGATGACGTTCTCTCGTTCGCTGGCTCAGACGGCTCCAAAGCCATCTCCGGCATCCCACTCGAGTTCGTCAGTTGGCTCAAACGTTTGAAACGCTTGATCCTCCTCCGTCTCCTGGGTAAAGTAGGGCTCGGTACCTATGCACCAATTATTACAAAGTAAATAGCAAGAACATAATCATAATTCGAAATTTAATACGATAACGAGAAAATATAGACAAGTGTGATCATATCGAAGTAATGACAATGACAATGACAAAAGAACGTATAGAATAATCCAACTAAAGCAAATGGAGCAATATGATTCACACGAAGACAAAGTGTTCCCGTTTCGGGTGGTCAGCCCTAAATAAATCGGGAAAGCCCGTCCACAACGTCGGTGGTCATAAACCGATCAAATAAAACAAATATCAGGATAACCTGTTCACATTCATAGCGGATTATAAGTGATCCGTTTACATCGGTGATCAACCGTCCACATATCAATCTGCAGTCGTCCATAAATGACCTACATAAACATAAACATAAACATATAAACATAATAGACCTGAATAATAAAGCTCCGACACAAGAGTCCTAAGTCAAAGTAAAGTGCTGGCTTTTCCACATTCCATATCATAATCGAATCGTCATACAAAATTTGCCAAGCCACTTTATAGTCCATAACACACAATAGGGTATGCATCTAAAGGAATACACATCCTAAACCAACATATATATGCATGCGAAGGTTAAGACATAGATACAAAGCGATCCTAAGGTCAAACATAAGGTCTCGTACCCAATAACTACAGGAATTTCTAATATATAAAAGATCAACGCATCTCTTCTCCATCAGTGGTGCATAGACCCAATTAAGGGTTTTTCAATAGAGATGGGTTGAACTCAAATCCATTAGAATTTTTCCGAGGTTATACTAAGTACTAAACCCTATGTTAGTAACATACCGTATGCCCGGACGGTATTTACTTAGTCCAAAGATCTAATAATAAAATACTAAAATATAATTTTAACACATTAAAAACTAAGGATATTATTGAATATTAATGCACAGATACTAATCTTAGTTTATAGTTTTACAAAACCTAAGAACTTTATTTATAACATTTTCCAAATCCAATTATTTATAAGATGGGCCCAAGGTCTAATTTATTACATTAAAATAAAAAGGGGCTTTTTTCTAAAATATAATGGGACAAGTCTTAATAGACATAAAGCTACAGGACTCATTTTTATGCTGAGTATAATGGAATGGGTCAAATGTCAAATGCTGAGATTCATCTTGCTCCCACACGTCACATTCATGTCAGTTACCATCACCCATCATCAATTTCTCTCTCTCACTTATCCCCACAAAAACCCACACTTCTCCATGTACCTCAAGACTATTGAAACCATAATCACCTTCTTCCATCCACGCCCCCTGTAGCAGTGTGATTTTCACAACGAGAGTACCTCGCCTGACCCTATAATTGTTAACATCGTGGGCTCCACTGATCAAGTGCCCATGATCAGACCACATTAGTGTGGTCGCCCAAACCCTCTCTTCAAGATGTAGGGACCCGATCAAGATTTAATGGCCCATATGGGTCCTGCAATCCCAAAAACAAGAACAACCCAAAACCCACTTCACTAATGTCAGCCGTCTGTTCAAAACATCTTAAGCTACATGTCATTATTTTATTTCCTATACAAACAACTCAAAGCCACTCACACAGAACCCATTATTTCAAATTCCAAAAACTAATGGGTTTCATGGGAATGTTCTGACTGGTGCAAAAGTTGTTACATGGGAATTCCTTTTCCAAAACAACTCCATGACAAACCTCACGCACAGAACCCCGTCCAAACGAAGTGCTTCACGCCGGCAGCGACAGGCGGATGGACAGTGAGGCCCTACGAATCAAGAACCCACGACAAGTCTGATCTCTAAGGCCGCCTGGTCATATAGATCGGCAAACAATGTGTCCCACAGCTAATTAAATAAATCAAAATATTTTCAAGGTAACTCACGCCCCCAAATTTGGAATCAAAAGATGGTTCTCATCACAAAAGAGGAAATCAAACATCAAAGGCATAATAAGGGGTTTCTACATGCATCCACACACAAATCAAAGAGGAACACAAGCATTAAATTTACAAATTATAATTGGTTACTTGCCTTTTACCGGGGTTGAAAAAGAAAACGACAGATCCTAGCCAATACCCAATCCAAGATTACCACGGCGCTCGATGACAATCCCAACACCAATCTGACATAAGAGATGGGAAAGAAATACCCATGTGATCAGATCTATGGTTCTCTCAACCAGATCTACCATTAGAAGAAAAAGAAGATAAAACCCAAGAATATAGATCTATTCCTAATGATTTGAGGAGAAGGTTACCTGAGATGAGAAAGTCGAGATAATAACGGTGGTGTCCTCTGATCTTGGTTCTGATGGCTGGATCCTAAAGCTGAAATGGTCTCGGAAGCTGAAGGAGGAAGAAGACTGGGAGAAGTTGCAGACGAAAGAGGGAAGATAAGAACGTACAGTTCTTTAAAAATAGGGATTAGGTTAAAAAGGGGATCTTATGGGCTTAAGTTATTGGGTCAAACTACGGGTCAGGTCCTCTACCCATTAACCCAACTCACCGATCCAAGCATCTAATCTATCGTGTGGCCCAATTAATCATACCCACTTAAATAACTATAATACATTTAATTAAAATAATAATAATAATCTAATTAAAATATAATAAAATATTATAGTGGGGCCGGGATCTTACATTCTCCCCCCGTTAGGACATTTGGTCCTCCAAATGCAAACATACCTCTGGAAGAAGATGCGGGTAAAGCTTCTTCACTTGGTCCCGGAGTTCCCAAGTGGCTTCTCGAGGACTATGGCGCTCCCACTGGACTTTCACCCAATGTATTGTCCGAGTCCTGAAAACTTGGTCCTTTGTGTCGATGATCTGAGTCGGTCGCTCAATATAAGTAACATCCGGCTGTAATTCCAATGGCTCATACTGTAACACGTGAGATGGGTCTGCGATATACTTCTTCAACATCGAGATATGAAAAACATTATGCACCGCTGACAACGCTGCGGGTAAGGCCAATCTGTAAGCAACTTCTCCAACTCTCTCCAAGATCTCAAATGGACCAATATATCTCCGAGATAATTTCCCTTTCTGCCCAAATCTCAATGTTCCTCGCGTTGGTGAAACCTTTAGAAACACATGATCACCAATCTCGAATTGAAGATCTCTCCTCTTTTAAGTCTGCATAAGTCTTCTGCCTGCTCCTAGCAATTTTCAACCGATCATGGATTTGCTTCACTTTCTCACTAGTATCACTAACAATAGATGGACCATGAAAACTCCTGACACCTATCTCCTCCCAACAAATTGGGGTCCTGCATCGACGTCCATATAACGCCTCAAATGGTGCCATGCCGATACTGGAATGATAACTATTATTGTATGCAAACTCGCATAATGGGAGACTTTTCTGCCAGTCCTTCCCAAATTGGAGAATGCAAGCTCGCAACATATCCTCCAGTGTCTGATTAGTCCTTTCAGTTTGTCCGTCAGTCTGAGGATGATACGCTGTACTGAAACTCAACGTCGTGCCCATAGCTTCCTGAAGTTCAGTCCAGAATTTACCCAAAAATCTAGGATCTCTGTCTGATACAATTGATAGGGGAACACCATGAATTGTGACCACCTTATCCATATACATTTTAGCTAACTCATCTCGAGGTGTCTTCATATTCATCGGTAAGAAATGTGCCACCTTTGTCAACCTGTCCACTATCACCCAGATACTATCTTTGTTATGCATCGATGGCAACCCGGAGATAAAATCCATTGTTATGTGTTCCCATTTCCAATCGGGCACTTCCAACTGCTTTAAAAGTCCTGGGGGTTGCTTTCGTTCTGCCTTTACTTGTTGACACACCAAGCATCTTGCAGTAAATCCTGCTACGTCCTTCTTCATATTATTCCACCAATAATGATTACGCAGGTTCTGGTACATCTTTGTACTACCCGGATGAATAGTATAACGGGAATGATGTGCTTCTGTCATGATCTCATTCTTTAGTTCTTCTATATTTGGTACACATAACCGATCTTGAAAGTACAACACACCCTCCACTATCCTGAAGTCTGGTCTGCTGTCAATCTGCTCAATCACTCGGGCTAGCTCTGGATCTTCTGACTGTTTGCTTTTGATCCTGCTCAAGATCTCTGGTTCCCAGACAAACATGTTGGCTAATATAACCTTGTCATCAACTGGTTGCAAAGACATTCCCAAATTGAGAAAAACTTCTGCCCAAGACCATTCTGCCCTCAAGCATGCATTAGTTGCTACCCTTCGACTCAATGCATCAGCCACTACATTGGCTTTCCCGGGATGATATTTTATTGGAAAATCAAAATCCTTCATGTATTCCATCCACCGGGTCTGTCTCATGTTCAATTCAGGCTGGGTAAACAAATATTGAAGACTTTTGTGGTCTGAATGAATTTCAAACTTCTCACCATAGAGATAGTGACGCCACATTTTCAATGCCATAACCACTGCTGCAAGTTCTAAATCATGAGTGGCATACTTTTTCTCATGCTCTTTCAATTGTCTAGAGCCATAAGCCACTACCTTCCCATCCTGCATAAGTACACATCCCAATCCAACTTTTGAGGCATCCGTATAAATAATAAATTTACCATTCTCCGAAGGCAATGTGAGCACTGGAGCTGTAGTCAACCTATTCTTTAACTCCTGAAAACTTGCTTCACATTTGTCAGTCCACACGAACGGTTCATCTTTTCGTGTTAATTTGGTCAATGGAGCAGCAATGGATGAAAATCCTTTCACAAATCTCCGGTAGTAACCTGCTAAACCCAAGAAACTACGAATCTCTGTTACTGACATGGGTCTCTGCCACTTGACCACTGCCTCAATTTTTCCTGGATCTACTGCCAAACCTTCCTTGCTGATGATGTGACCCAAGAAAATCACTTCCTGAAGCCAAAATTCGCACTTACTCAACTTGGCATAGAGTTGATGATCTCTCAAAGTCTGCAACGCTGACCTCAAATGCTGCTCGTGATCTTCTCGAGACCGAGAATATACTAACACGTCGTCTATGAAAACAACGATGAACTGGTCAAGAAATGGAGCAAATATCTTATTCATCAAGGCCATAAATACTCCTGGAGCATTAGTTAACCCGAATGGCATTACTAGAAACTCATAGTGGCCATATCTTGTTCTGAATGCTGTCTTCTGAATGTCCTGATCTCGAACTCCGAGCTGGTGATATCCGGATCTCAAGTCTATCTTTGAGAAATATTTAGCTCCCTGAAGCTGGTCAAACAATTCATCAATCCTCGGGAGAGGGTATTTGTTCTTGATTGTGACCTGATTGAGTTGTCTATAATCTATACACATCCTCATAGAACCATCCTTCTTCTTCACAAATAGGACCGGTGCACCCTAAGGTGATACACTTGGTCTCACAAATCCCTTATCCAACAATTCCTGCAATTGAGTTTTCAACTCTCTGAGCTATGCTGGAGCCATTCTATATGGAGCTTTAGAAATCGGAGCTGTCCCTGGCACCAATTCAATAGAAAAGTCTATCTCCCTGACTGGAGGTAAGCCTGGAATTTCATCCGGGAAAACATCCTGGAATTCACAGACTACTGGAATATCCTCCACCCCTTTAGACTGTTTATCCTCCGTGATAAACGCCAAGTATCCTTCACATCCAGATTTCAACAATCTTTCTGCTTTCAATGCCGAGATCCGGCATGTCCGAATCGATTTCCTTCGACCAACAAATTCAATAGTGTCCGAATGCAACGACAACATGATGGTTTTATTAAAACAGTCCATCACTGCTTTATAGGTCGCTAGCCAATCCATACCAAGTATGACATCGAAATCCGTCATCGTTAAAAGAATCAGGTCTGCAGGTAAAATGAAATCCCCAATTTGAACTCGGGTACTCAGAGAATATTGGCGGCAACGAACCTGCTTGCCCACTGGGGTACCCACTACTAAAGCAACATCTAATCTCACTACAGCCTCATTAATATGTCTAGCAAAATCATGGGAAACAAATGAATGTGTAGAGCCAGGGTCAAATATGGCCTTAGCTTCTATATCTGAGATTAGAACAATACCTTCCACAACTTCTGTAGAAGCATCTGCCTCTTCATGAGTAACTGCATATACTCTTCCCATCTGCTGAGCTGGAAACTGCTGCCCTTGCACTGGCCTAGGTGCTCTTGGTTGACCCATTGGTTGCTGCTGCCTCTGTTGCTGGAATGGCCTCTGCTGTACCTGAGCCGGCCTCTGCTGTCCGATAACTGGCCTTTGCTGCTGTGGTGCTACACCCCTGAATTGCTGGTATTGGGGAGCGGGTGCTCGGTACATTTGCTGCTGTGCTGCCCGAGGAATCTGCTATGGTCCTTGTGGAGGTGCTGTCCTCCAAGGCTGCTGTATAGGAGCACGAGAAACTGCTAACTGGGATGCTTGTGACTGACTACCACCACTGGGACAATCGCGAATTCTATGGCCAAACTGCCCACAATGAAAACATGCCCCTGTCTCCTTGTAGCACTTCTCCGTAGGGTGATTCTTTCCACACCTTCCGCATAGATGTCTCTGACCAACCGAAGGTTGACCCTGAATCTTCGTTTTCTTTGGGTTGCCCTGACTAGAAGATTGCTTTAATTGATGTTGCTGGTATTTGGCTTGCCGTTCTGCTGCCTTCTTCTTTAGTGCACCCTCAGCCCAATATGCACTTTTCACAGCCTCTTGGAATGTCGGGCGTTGATTATCTCCAATTATCATGTAGATATCAGCTGATAACCCATCAAGAAAACGTCTGATCTTCTCTTCCTCTGGAACAATGAGTGTAGGTGCATACTTAGCCAATCTTGTGAACTGCTGTTCATATTGCTGCACTGACATATCACCTTGCACTAAGTTCTGAAAATCCCGCTTCCATTGGTCCTTGACATATTTGGGGATGAACTTATCCATAAACTCTGTGGTGAATGTTTCCCATGCATTTTCTTCAGCCACTGCCTCTGCTTGCACGACTGCTTTGACTGAGTTCCACCATTGGAGAGCTATCCCTCTGAACATATAAGCGGCCAAATTAACTCGCTGCCTTTGAGTGCAATTGAAGATTGCAAAGATCTGTTCCAACTGTTCAATAAAATCATCTGCTACCATAGGATCTTCGGACCCGTGAAACTCAGGAGGGACGCTCTTCTTGAATTTCTCATAAATGTCATTTGTATCTACTTCCCTGGGAGGCATGACCACTTGCACTGGCTGAGCGGCTCTGTCAGTCAAAGCTAAGATCTGAGCCTGGAATGCTGCCATGTCTCTGTCTGCTTGTGCTCTCTCAGCAGCTCGTTCATCCCTTTCTCGCTGTTTTTCTGCAGCTTGTTCAGTCTCACGTTCTTTCTGCTGCTCATTTTGAGTACTCTGGGCTTTCACAAAAGCTTGCAGAAGTTGATTGAAACGATCATCTGGGTTATTCGGTCCATTTCCCGGTTCTCTATCCTGAGATTTGGTCGTACGCTGTGCCATGATCTACAATAGGATAACAATGAGTTAGATTCCATAAAACAAGCTAACAAACAATTCTATAGACTTTACAGTTAGCACGTAAAGCCTGTCTAACGGAATTCGCAATCCTCACCACGTCCTATTGTTTCTATCCATTTTTAATATCCGAAGATCGTGCTGGGCTCTGATACCAACTGTCACGTCCCCCAAAATAAGAATTGGGAAAACGTGAAAAATTAAAAACAAATTCAAATTTCCTGTGTTTAATACAACACAAGCTTCCAAAAGTGGACCCACATAAAATTTCAACATTTGGCGAGTCAAAATAAATTTCATTAAATGCAACGGAAGCTTTATTCAATTGGTATTGAAGATTCATAAATGAAACCCAACATAAAAATCAGATAAACATTAATAATTAAAGTTGCAGAAGGAATTCAATAATTTCTAAAGGGTCTCAATACTAAAAGAATGTTTATTCAAAGAGAATTTCTAAGATGACGTTCTCTCGTTCGCTGGCTCAGACGGCTCCAAAGCCATCTCCGGCATCCCACTCGGGTTCGTCAGTTGGCTCAAACGTTTGAAACGCTTGATCCTCCTCCGTCTCCTGGGTAAAGTAGGGCTCGGTACCTATGCACCAATTATTACAAAGTAAATAGCAAGAACATAATCATAATTCGAAATTTAATACGATAATGAGAAAATATAGACAAGTGTGATCATATCGAAGTAATGACAATGACAATGACAAAAGAACGTATAGAATAATCCAACTAAAGCAAATGGAGCAATATGATTCACACGAAGACAAGTGTCCCCGTTTCGGGTGGTCAGCCCTAAATAAATCGGGAAAGCCCGTCCACAACGTCGGTGGTCATAAACCGATCAAATAAAACAAATATCAGGATAACCTGTTCACATTCATAGCGGATTATAAGTGATCCGTTCACATCGGTGATCAACCGTCCACATATCGATCTGCAGTCGTCCATAAATGACCCACATAAACATAAACATAAACATATAAACATAATAGACCTGAATAATAAAGCTCCGACACAAGAGTCCTAAGTCAAAGTAAAGTGCTGGCTTTTCCACATTCCATATCATAATCGAATCGTCATACAAAATTTGCCAAGCCACTTTATAGTCCATAACACACAATAGGGTATGCATCTAAAGGAATACACATCCTAAACCAACATATATATGCATGCGAAGGTTAAGACATAGATACAAAGCGATCCTAAGGTCAAACATAAGGTTTCGTACCCAATAACTACAGGAATTTCTAATATATAAAAGATCAACGCATCTCTTCTCCATCAGTGGTGCATAGACCCAATTAAGGGTTTTTCAATAGAGATGGGTTGAAATCAAATCCATTAGAATTTTCCCGAGGTTATACTAAGTACTAAACCCTATGTTAGTAACATACCGTATGCCCGGACGGTATTTACTTAGTCCAAAGATCTAATAATAAAGTACTAAAATATAATTTTAACACATTAAAAACTAAGGATATTATTGAATATTAATGCACAGATACTAATGTTAGTTTATAGTTTTACAAAACCTAAGAACTTTATTTATAACATTTTCCAAATTCAATTATTTATAAGATGGGCCCAAGGTCTAATTTATTACATTAAAATAAAAAGGGGCTTTTTTCTAAAATATAATGGGACAAGTCTTAATAGACATAAAGCTACAGGACTCATTTTTATGCTGAGTATAATGGAATGGGTCAAATGTCAAATGCTGAGATTCATCTTGCTCCCACACGTCACATTCATGTCAGTTACCATCACCCATCATCAATTTCTCTCTCTCACTTATCCCCACAAAAACCCACACTTCTCCATGTACCTCAAGACTATTGAAACCATAATCACCTTCTTCCATCCACGCCCCCTGTAGCAGTGTGATTTTCACAACGAGAGTACCTCGCCTGGCCCTATAATTGTTAACATCGTGGGCTCCACTGATCAAGTGCCCATGATCAGACCACATTAGTGTTGTCGCCCAAACCCTCTCTTCAAGATGTAGGGACCCGATCAAGATTTAATGGCCCATATGGGTCCTGCAATCCCAAAAACAAAAACAACCCAAAACCCACTTCACTAGTGTCAGCCGTCTGTTCAAAACATCTTAAGCTACATGTCATTATTTTATTTCCTATACAAACAACTCAAAGCCACTCACACAGAACCCATTATTTCAAATTCCAAAAGCTAATGGGTTTCATGGGAATGTTCTGACTGGTGCAAAAGTTGTTACATGGGAATTCCTTTTCCAAAACAACTCCATGACAAACCTCACGCACAGAACCCCGTCCAAACGAAGTGCTTCACGCCGGCAGCGACAGGCGGATGGACAGTGAGGCCCTATGAATCAAGAACCCACGACGAGTCTGATCTCTAAGGCCGCCTGGTCATATAGATCGGCAAACAATGTGTCCCACAGCTAATTAAATAAATCAAAATATTTTCAAGGTAACTCACGCCCCCAAATTTGGAATCAAAAGATGGTTCTCATCACAAAAGAGGAAATCAAACATCAAAGGCATAATAAGGGGTTTCTACATGCATCCACACACAAATCAAAGAGGAACACAAGCATTAAATTTACAAATTATAATTGGTTACTTGCCTTTTACCGGGGTTGAAAAAGAAAACGACAGATCCTAGCCAATACCCAATCCAAGATTACCACGGCGCTCGATGACAATCCCAACACCAATCTGACATAAGAGATGGGAAAGAAATACCCATGTGATCAGATCTATGGTTCTCTCAACCAGATCTACCATTAGAAGAAAAAGAAGATAAAACCCAAGAATATAGATCTATTCCTAATGATTTGAGGAGAAGGTTACCTGAGATGAGAAAGTCGAGATAATAACGGTGGTGTCCTCTGATCTTGGTTCTGATGGCTGGATCCTAAAGCTGAAATGGTCTGGGAAGCTGAAGGAGGAAGAAGACCGGGAGAAGTTGCAGACGAAAGAGGGAAGATAAGAACGTACAGTTCTTTAAAAATAGGGATTAGGTTAAAAAGGGGATCTTATGGGCTTAAGTTATTGGGTCAAACTACGGGTCAGGTCCTCTACCCATTAACCCAACTCACCGATCCAAGCATCTAATCTATCGTGTGGCCCAATTAATCATACCCACTTAAATAACTATAATACATTTAATTAAAATAATAATAATAATCTAATTAAAATATAATAAAATATTATAGTGGGGCCGGGATCTTACACTGCTTCTAGGAACTGAGATGCTGCAATGGAAGGATCACCTAAAGAGAATAAAAAGAAATCACTATCTCCTGAATTCTCCTGAATTAGAGAATCAGATTCAGAGATTTCCAAACAAGTGTGCTTTGGGGTGGAGCCCCAGATTTTTAGTAGTTTTCAGTAATTTGGCAGAACTTATGGCAAGCAATTCTCCATGCAATTATGGTGGTGAAATTGAACCTAATCAAGCTAAAATACTGGTTTACAGCCTTTCCACCAAAACTATTACAAACATCAATAACAAGACAAAGGAAAATAGATGTTCCACAGTGTGGTGACTAATATCTACCCTACTCAAACAAAGCAGAATGGATAAGCCATCTGCATTCTTGCCATAATAAAATGATTCTGATGTCCGTACATGCAAAAGAACACTAAGGGCACGTTTTTGTACACACCCTTTCCACGGAAAGGGGAAATTGTCATGTCAGCAAATTCCATAGAAATGGAAACCTCAAAAAAGGATTTACGAGAATTTAGAAATTCATGTTTGGTGCAAATTTTTTCCCTCATTGAATTCGTGCTAATGTTGTTTGGTGCGGCTGTGAATTCCTAATAGAGAATCAAATTTTCTTATTTGGTGAAATAATTTTTTGAAGAAAAAAAAATAACATGTATATTATTTATTCAACATGAATAATAATTTATTTAAAGAAATAAAAAAATGAAAGAGTTACAGGGTTTTGGGTTCAAATGGACAAGAGTGAAGAAAATAGGGAGAAGTTTTCCGAGGAAATCCATTTCACATACCCCCCCTCCCCGAAACCCATTTCCACCTTTATCAAGGAAAATGCTGATGAGGTACGAAAGCGTTTCCATGAAATTGTTTCGCACCAAACGCCTGAAAAATGAGTCTTCCGTGTGGAAAATCGTCCACTTTTCAGCAGAAAAGTGTTACACAAACATGCCTTAAGGCTTTTTGAAACATACAAGATATCCATCAAAGGTCACAACTTCTTCAGGACAAATCTAGCATTTTTGTACATGCAAAAGCACATTGAGCTTACCCACAAACTGGATAACCATCAAAGGTCACAGTTTTTTCAGGACAAATCTAACAATTAGATTTTATATTTCTACAATAAGAATTACCACTTTCCATGCAAAACTCGAGCACATTTTCTGAGTTCCCCTTCAAACTGCTTCTAAATTCACCATCTAACACTGGCAAGAAAAGGATATAGAGTGAGGTATCATCAGAAACTTCATGGCTTTCCTTATCAATGACAGATTCTGCCTTTGCTTCCAACAGCAACATCTGTGTCTCTACAGGAATGTCGCTTCCCGAGTTTCCCATTTGAGGTATCATCCACCAGATCTTAAATCTGAACAAGCAAAGTAATCTGTAATCCCTGAAAAAGAAAACATTGAAGGGCAGTTTTTTAAATGAATTTCCTCCCAACTGGAATTCTAGTTATAATTTGATTTCATAAGAGAAAACTGATAACATTTCCTAAATGATAACTCCTGGATATTTCACAAGATGTTCAATTAAAGTATTTAACACTTCAGTAGGTAGATATTTAGGCAGAACTATGATAAATTTCAATTGAAAATCTTCTAGAAGAAAATTTCATTAAGAAGAATGAATGGTATTACTAGAAAGAATAGAATTAGAAACGAGTACATAAGAATTCAATGGTAGCTGCAACAGAAGATAAAATCGAGGAATATCATTCAAGATGGCATGGGCACATTTACAAAAGGCCAAGATGGCCCCTGTAAGACGATCAAAGGTTACAAGTCTGAGGAAGTAGGAGAAGAGGAAGACCAATTAAGAGATTCAAGACCATGGGTAGGGTATCTAAGATAATGGGTTCAAATAGGTTGGGGTGTAAAAGCAGAACTCAGAAAGGAAGACCCTAAGTAGGTGAGTTAGGCATTGTGGTCGATGATACAGATGGATCCAGTTGGAGGGTAATGTAACCAGCGCTCGTTATTTTTTAGTGGGTGCATACTATTTGCTAGATTTCCTTTTCAACGGTGTGTCCTCACACACATACACACACACACAGAGATCTTCCATGTGCTTATTACTTAGAGCGGGATCTTACTTCTATATGCTTATTATTTAGATCGTTTTTCTCTGGTCTTCCTTCGTTTAAGATTTTTTAGTGTAACTTTTATAAGCCCATCTTAGGTTGAAGAGATAAGGCTCTGATGACGATGAATTTAGGAACCTATTGCAGTTTAACCGCATCAGTTGCATGGAAGTTAGTTGCCTAAAGGGCTATTCTGAGACAAAATTATAGCAATGTTCTAGAGAGCATTATAACATCATCAAGAAAGATAAACTGATTATTTAGATGCATTTTACTAAGAAAATTTGATCTTATTAGAAAGGAAACCAGTGGTACCTATGCACTGAAAGTAAATGTGATGTGTCAAAGAAAGGCTTTTCTGATACAAGTTTGAAAAATAAAATTAAGTAAAATGCGGTTGGAACTACCCAAAACTCAAGTGTAAACCACCAGATAGGTGGGTTTCATCTTGTCATGTCCCTATTAAGCCAACATCAGACCAACTAAGTTCCTTGGCCCTTAAATTTTCTAATCACATCACAATCAGGCACCAAGTGTTCAATATTTACCCCGAGGGGTAGTTCAGTTGGCCTAGGAGCACGGTTTGCACCCGAAGGTTGTGGATTCTAAACTGCACTACCACACTGGGGCCACAGGGGAATTTTACCTGGCTTTCTCTCCAGGGCCCGTAGGAATTATTCTAGTCCAAAGGGCTTGGAACCTGCGTTATCAAAAAAAAAAAAAACAAGTGCCAATATTTGAAATTCCAAAACCTACTAGAAAAATCACTTCAACTACCCCAACTCTTAAAATGCATTTTTCTTACCAACGCATAAAAATTGATGGGACAACCAACAACAATCAACTCAATTCAGTAAAACCAACACAAATTTCTTGATACACTGAAGAATGACAAGAGTCATGAATTTTCAAAACTTCTACATTGTATTCCATTGGGCTAAAAATCAACTATAATTTCCTTCTTTCAATGGCAAAGAAAAACACCTCAGCAACACATAAAATACTCCATTATCCAACAACCTAAATCCATCAAATGCCAATGCTAAAAGAAGCACACCATGAATTTTCAAAACATCCACAATGTATTCCATTGGTATAATTGTAAAAATGCATTCTAACTTATATATATATATATATATAGGGGGATATTTAAGTGCTTGCATTCCTCACCATTGTGGTGAGGGACACCCCTTTTTTGGGAAGTTTCAAGTAAGTTCTCTTTTGTACTTGAAACTTCTCAAAAAAGGAGTGTCCCTCAACACAATGGAGAGGGATGGATGCACTTGAATATTCTCTATATATATATATTGCAATGTCATAAGAAAAAAAAATCACCCCAGAAACACATGAAGACTGCATTGCCCAAACAACCAAACACCCATCAAATTTCAAAAGACCCACACTAATACAAAGCAAATAAATAAATAAATCCCACAAAACCCGCAAAAAAATTTGACAAGAACTGGCATTCTGAAAACACCAGAAAACCCACTCAAGAACTCCGAGCTTGAAGATGTGTCGGCAGCTCCTCTCCGGCGAAACAGTGCCCAAGAACGCCGACGCATTCATCGAGGTGTGATGACGACACTCTCCGGCACGCTGTTCAGTGCTTCCTTCCCATTAATCCTCAAAATCCTGTCACTGATGGCCGGTTTTGCTCTCAAACTCATCGAATGCTTCCATATCTTTCGATATTTCAAGGACCCATTTGAGGAAAATCTCTGGTTTGGCGCTAGGAAGAAGGGAAAACCGGCATTGAGGTGGAGAGCCATTCGAAGAGATGGAGAAATCATCTTGGCTTCCTAGAAAAATAAAAATCCGCGGAATTTGAATTACTCGACCGTTTTCTAGGATTTTCCGCGGAATGATATGAGAAAGAAGGAAATAGTGGGGGATGAAGAAAGCATCATTTTTTTTATTTTTTTTTGGGAAATTTCAAATCAGGACAAAAAAGAAAACTCACAGTTTAAGTTTTCCATTTAACATGAGTTTTCGGCGACTTGTTCCTCGATCAAAATCCGAGCAAAACTTAAGCCCTATTTTAAAATTTTCCCATTGTTTTTTTTCCAGTTTAGTGCAATATTAAAATCCCCTTAGACCATGGGGGAAGAAAAAAAAAAGAGAGAGACTTTCTAAATGCACCCCAATTTTCTTTGCAGGCCCACCATTTTAAAAAAAATATTTTGAATATACTCTTGTGGTAAATCCCCAGACTACCCCTTCTCCCCTCTCCCCTTATCCACCTCCTTATCCATCTCATCTCCATCGCCAAACAACACCACCGCCATGCCCTCTGCTGCTCCCCTTCTCCACCTTTATCTCCATCGCCCCTCTCACCACTACATTTGTCTCTCCCTCACTCCCCCCCCCACTCTTCCTCTTCCCCTCTCCCTCCCTCTCCCTTCCTATTTCCCTCTCTTGCTCCCTCTCCCTCTCCCTCTCCCTCTCCCTACCCCTCTCTCCCCCCCCTCCCGCTCCCTCTTCTTTCTCTCTCCCTCTTCCCGTCTCACTCCCTCTTTCTCTCTCCATCTCTCTCTCTCTCTCTCTCTCTCTCTCTCTCTCTCTCTCTCTCTCTCTCTCTCTCTCTCGCTCCCTCTCCCTCCATCTCTATTTTTCACTCAGTGGTGGCTAGGGTGGGGGTGGGGGTGGGGTTTGAGGTGAGATTAGTTTTGGTATAATGGGGGCTATGCAAAGAAGAATTTGAAAACTTCAAATTCAATGGTGGGTGTAGAGAGAAAGAGGGCATGCAAAGAAAATTGGGGGTGCATTTAGAAGCTCTTAAAAAAAAAAGGCCCCTCATATATCAATATTAACCGTAAAGGCCCTCCTACCATTTTTGTTTTTTTAGTTTTTCATGGGAAAAAACCTCCTTGATGGCCCATGCCTAAAAAAGGACCCCATAGTTCGAGCCACATAGAAAGGTCCTCCTACCAAGTTTTTTTATTTTTTGGGCTTTTTGGACATAGTGACAATATCATCGCTAATCTTTGCAAGTTTACCTTAAACATTGAACTCAATTTCCTTTGTCGAGCCAGTTTGTTTTATTCACCATAAGAAAACCTAGGTATGCTCACATAAACTTTGGTTTACTTATTATTGAGCTTAGGATATAGTATCCATGTCTCTAAAAAGTTTGAGTAGCGGAGCAAGGCCTCTCATACCGGACGAGTTAGAAAAAAATTGTCTTGCCACAAAGAAGAACAAGTAGGCTCCGATCTTATAGATCTCCTTCTTCTTCTTTGATATTTTTGTTGGAAGTAGGTGGGACTCGTGGATAGGTTTTCAAAACTTTTGACCTACTTGACTCGGGGATCAAGTACCCATAAGGCCATAAACCACATCCAAGATCTAAAACCTCAATCTCATCAGTCATAATCAGTAGAAAACTATATCTAAGATAGAATATAGCATCACCGTGCAACCATAAACAATGCACAATAAATAGAGAAGTAGATTATACCTTAGGAGCTTGGTAGTGCTCTAATGGAGAAAAAGACTTGCTAGATTGAAAAAACTTTCTTGATAGCAAATTAGGATCTCCAAGACCTCTTAATCTTCCACGCTAAGACCCGTATCAAATCTCTTCTCTAAAGGAGATGCATGGGATCTCCTAAAGAAAACTACTAGAAGCTCTTAAGGAAACCGGAAGAGAAACTAGAAGAGAAAGAGAGAGAATGTGAAACACTTGCACAAAATAGGGGGCCGGGCATGAATTCCTATGTGTGGAATTTCATGGGACGTCCAGCCCCCTTTGTTACTCTATTTATAGTTTGGCAACATCTTTTTTACCAATTGAAAATAGAAGTCTCACTTCTACAATAATTAGTAACTATATCACAATTAGAAGTCTCATTTCAAATATGATTAGTAACTTTCTATTTCCTTTCCTTTTAGAGTTTAAGCAGAATTAGTAACTTTTTAATAACTGGGTTAGCGTGAGGACCACTAAGGATTCCATAGAAAGATGGCTCCAACTGGGACACCGCAACCCAATATCTCCTGTGCAATCCGGGCTCACAGTTAATTACAAATAACTCCACTATATAAATGCAATTGAACTCCAGTCTTAGGAATAAATTACAAAGAAGACCCTAAACTTCCCTATGACCACAAGTAGGCCCCTCCATCCTTATCCATGGATTAACTGGTCCTATCCACCAAATTGGATCCATATCTTATTATCCTTGAGACCCAATTAATTATAGTAATCACCAGTACCATCTAATTAACTCTTAAATGATATGAGTGCACACTTACTAATGATAAATCCATTAATTGGCACAAGGGGATAATATAGATAGATTCCATCTTGATTATTGAATGTTCTCACATTCCTACAACCACGTACCCAAGGCACCGAGGTGTTGGCCTACAGTTGGCCTCACTCATTGGTGACTTAAAGCAAATTAATAGACAGAAACTTGAGTTCATTAATGTCTCAAGATTGAGAGCCTATTGCTAGAAAATTATGAGAGCAAACCTTTGTTAGACCCTAAGTTGTGTTTGCAATTTGATGTCCAACATTTGCATCATGATCATCTCATATCATTTCTCACAGGTTTATCTTAAAAATCACAGGATTTTAAATCAACTTGCTCAAACTCTGTTTTAAACCTTTTGGTTGATTTTAGTCTTATTTTGAAAA
The DNA here is from genome assembly GCA_028538565.1 of Umbellularia californica. Taxonomy (NCBI): domain Eukaryota; kingdom Viridiplantae; phylum Streptophyta; class Magnoliopsida; order Laurales; family Lauraceae; genus Umbellularia; species Umbellularia californica. The sequence continues at coordinate 30,348,541 of JAPQWN010000005.1, read as the reverse complement.
GCTTTCTTCTTGATAAAACCTTGTCTCAAACACCCTTACATTCTGTGTTTCAAAAGTTTTCAAAAGTTAGATTTTTTTTGTAAACTCAGATCTTCAGAAAACAGTCTGACCATGCTGTCGGTCAGGTGTCGGTTAACCGACCTTGGACCGAAGCCTAACCGAACTCACTCGGTTAGCTTTTCTGAAGGGTGTCTCTGATGTCGGTTAGTGTGTTGGTTATGTGTCGGTTAACCGACCATAGAAATTAGACTAACCGAACACCTTGTCGGCCAGATTTCCAGAAAACTGCATTTTCACATCTTTCTCTGTCGGTCAGCATGTCGGTGAGGGCTCGGTTAACCGACCTTGCTTCTGAACCTAACCGAAGCTCTCTCGGTTAGATTTTCAGAGAGGTGTTTTCTGACCCTGTTTTCATTGTCGGTTAGGGTGTCGGTCAGGCCTCGGTTAACCGAACCATGCTTTTTGGTCAGCAAAATTTCAAAATTATGACCGTTTGCCTGTGACCGTTGGGGGTGTCGGTTAACCGACCCCTGGATGTCGGCTAACCGACATATAGCCGTTGGCCCAAAATTTCTATAAAAGAAAGTTCATTCAAAAGCCAAAGATGATGATTCTTGAAGCCATTTCTGAGGTGTACTAAGGCAAATCAAAGGGAATGAACTAAGAAGGCCAAATGATCATAAAGTAAAGCTAAGCTTGGATTAATGAAGTTCAATCACCAAGTAAGCTTTGACTTTTCCTAATCATATGTTTTTATGCTGTGTCTAAATTATTGGTAAATGATTTTTAGCATATTAACTATGATGTGTTGAATCCATTCCTCTCTTAATCTTTGATTTAAGTTATTGGATTCTTCACCTTGATTCAAATCAAGTTTGTGGTAGAAAACTTCTTAGACATGTTTTATCAAAATCTTCAATTTATGTTATAACATGTTTCACTAACTTGTATGAATCTTCTTTATTGTTTTCAATCTTTAAAACTTTAGTTGAATTACTTTGATTTTGAAAACAACATATCACATGCATCACATGTTTAGACATAATTAATTTCATACAACTTGCAAGCTTTGGATTTTCATATCTCCAGCAAGTTTGTACTTTGTTCATGTCATTTGCATATCACTTCAATCAAATCATTTCATGTGCATTAAACTTTTAATTGCTTCAAAGCATAAACTGATTGAGCTTTCATTTTCAACTTGATTGAAGTTTTCACACACACACACATCACGAGCATTCATCTTTGCATTTTATAGTGTGTTGTGTGAGTTGATTTTCACCTTCTCATTCGCCTATTTTAGAGGCAATATATATTGTGCTTAATGTATTTTTCTCCTAGTGTTTAGACACCTTCTTGAGAAAGAAAAACTATTTGTATGTAAGGTTTTTGCTAAGCCTAAGAAAAGCAAAGTGTAAAAGGTTATTGCTTAGCCTATAAAAGCACATTGTAAGGTTATTGCTTAGCCTTTTAAAAACATAGTGTTTAGGGTTATTGCTTAGCCTTTTGTAAAAGCATAAATAGTGGAAATCCGGTGGGGTGTGTGATCACAAGCCGGTAGTGGATGTAGGCATTGAGGCCGAACCACTATAAAACATTGTGTAATGGTGAATGACTTGTGATGATTGATTTGTTTATCTTCCGCACCTTTTCATATAATCATCACTAGTTGGAGTTTAATTTGAAGAAAATTATAATTGGTAATTAATTTGTAGATCACCCTATTCACCCCCCCCCCCCTCCAGGGTTAGGATCCGGAACTTTCAATTCAATTGGTATCAGAGCCTCGTGCTCTATATTTAGGATCAAGTGGTTTGGAACTCTTGATTAGGTGTAAAAACCTAGAGCTTAGACCCTAGTTGGATTAATCTTGAAAATCATCTTTATGGATTCCACTAAGATAGAGAGTGTAGATTCCCTTGTAGATTCTCCTAGTCACCTTCTTCCATCCATTGGATATTCAAATCTTGAACATAATGAATATCAACTTGAATCAAGTGAAGAAGAAAATGAAAATCAAGATGATCTTCAACAAGCATATGATGATTTGTACACCTTATACTTAAAGCTTGTTAAAAATCATAACAAGTTAAAAGTTGAATCTAAAAGACTAAACAAAGAATTAGTCACTTCAAAAGATGAACTTAGAGAGAAAGATGAAGCTATACAATGCCTAAACTCTAAGTTTATGATCACTTTACACAACTTGTCTACTGCTCAAAATGAACAAAATGAAATTGAAACAAATAATGATGAGCTAAAGAAAGAAATTTTGAGTTTAATAGATACTCTAAAAAGACAAGATAAAAACATTATCCATCTAGAATCAAAATTAAAAATTTCTATGGATAACTTGTCAAAGGTTCAAGAAGAATTAAATGTATCTAAGATAAGTTGTGAGAATCTTCTCAAAGAAAATACAAATATAAGTGATCATGTGAAGAATCAAGTTGAAGACATTTCTAATTTAGAATCCAAGTTAATAATCACCAAAGAAAATTTATCAAAAACTCAAAGTGATTTAAAAACTTTACAACTTGGATCTAATGTGAATGAACTAAACCTTGAATTGAAACTTGCTTATGAAAAGGTAAACAAGTTTAATGGAATTGAATTTAAACTAATAAAAGTTAAAAATGAAAATTCAATTCTTAAAAACAAAGTCACTCAACTTGAGACTCACAAGCAAAAGTTTGAGTGCAAATTTACCCAAAGTGAAGAGAAACTTGAAAATTTGTTTAAATTGGGTAAATCACATGGAGATAGGACGGTTCTTGGATTTAATAACCATACTTATCATGACCCTAAGTTCATCAACAAATTTGTAAAAGGTGAGTCCTTTCTCTTTAGCACTCCCACAAATTTGCCCAAAACAAAATGTCATTATTGTGGTAAAGAAGGGCATTTCAAATTTGAGTGCAAACTAAGAAGAAATCATTTGTCAAAACCCATCTATGAATCAAAGGAAGTAAAATCAAATTCTATGAAGGGTAAGACATTGAAATCAAAGGAAGACTCTTTAAAGTTCATACAAGTCAAAACAATTCAACAAGAGTCTCCTAAGATAGGTTTTAAAAGGACCAAACAAGTCCAAAGCTATCAAATTAAATCTATCAACAAGAAACCTCTCACTTTACCTCCTTTAACCTTGGAAATGAAAGAAATATTGAAAATGGTTGAGAAATTGAATTTAAAATTCAAAATGTAAAAAGAAGGAGGAAAAGTTAAAAGAAATAAGAACATAGAGAAAAATCATCACCAACCATCAAGAACTAATCATCATTACAAAATTGTCAAACCAAGAATTGATGACAAGTCCATTAAAATTGAAAAATTATCTCCCTTGGTTGGTGGAATCTCAAACATAGGCTTAAAGATTCAAGACCTTAGATGGATACCTAAGGCTAGATTTTTAGACAAACATTAAGGCCTTTGGGATTAGAATAGACCAATCACTTCTCATAATTTACATCTTTATATTGGTCCTAAGTCTAGTTGACTCTAATTTCCTTGGCATTCTCTACATGTTTAAAGTGTTACTTGTTTGAGAACTAATTGTTGAAAATGCATTTTTAAAATTTCAAAAGGTATTTTATGTTAAAATGCATGAGATTAATCAATCTAGTTTGAAAAAGATTTTATTAGATTGCTCCTTATGATCATCTTAATTGTTCTCCATAGTCAAATTATCTAAAATATCCTCAAACTAGTGATCATAAGTAAAAAATGTAGATTAGTGAATTAATTCACTTCTCTACAGGTGTCGGCTGACCGACACTTAAGTTGTCGGTTAACCGACAACTCACAGGGACGAATAAATCCCTGCGCACAGACTGAAAACTCACTTCACTATTCATCATCTTCTTTCTTCGTACCCTAGACGAGAACTTCCTGTTCCAAATCCTCAAATTAGTCAAATCTCCTCCCCATTGCTCGAAAAACTTCTCTCAATCCAATTAAAATCCTCTCTCAATCATCCTCCAAGCAAGTCATCGTCATTTTCATCTCTTTCATCATCGTTGGAGCCTCACGACATTGACAGTCAATGTGAATCTGTGAGATCAAGCCTTGGTCACTCTCTCTGATTTCTTGCAAGCATTCTCTGATTTCTTCAAAAGAATCATCGTCTACAGGAGTGCCACCTCTTCCAAGCTGGGATCAATCAGTTTTCCCTAAGATCAAGGTGACTGTTTCATCCAAAAATTCCCAAACTTTCATTGTTCAAAATTTCTTGGAATGTATGGTTTATTTGTGGTCTCTATGGAATATTTGCATGTATTGTAGGATTGGAGATCCATATTTTTGGGGCATCCACAGTCAACTGTGCCTTCATTTCCTTAGTTTGCACACTAGGTGTTTGACGAATTGTCACAACCAAATCTGCTTAATCTTCAGTGACCCTCTCACCTTTTGAACATTGCGAAAAAGATTTATACTGATTCACATTAAAGAAAAGCCTTCAATCTTGCCCAACCAATATGCCTCCAAGAATGAAAAAAGCCATACCAAGGCCATCTAAAAAGTGGAAGGCCACTACCACATCCAGTAGGCCTATAGATGAACATTCAGACTTTAGTGAATCCCCTCCACCACCATCCATAGAGCTGAGGATTGATGCTAACACTCTGCAACTATTGAGAAATAGGTCTATAGCTATGGAAAGAAGGGTGTTAGTAAACCAAATAAAAAATCATGACTTAATGGGAATAGTTCATAGAGTAGGGTGGGATGGTATACTTCATTGGGGTGGAGATGTCTATCCCACATTGGTGAGATATATGTACTCATCAATCTCAAGCACTCTCATTGGAGAAAATACTTGTTCTTTTACTATCTCCTTTGAAGATAGGAATGTAGAGATCACACCTGAGAGGATAGGGAACATTATGGGAATACCTTGCACCCCAAATGGACTTACTTTGGTATCAGATTCCCCTAATGAAGATGAGAGAACCCAGGCTACTAGGGACATTTGTGGTTTCAATGCCCCTTGGGATAAAAGAAAACATCATCTCACCTTAAATTCTCTCTTTCCCATTTATAGGATTATCCATCATTGCTTCACTTACAATGTCTACCCTAGGATGGGAAATAGGACTGAGCTTACAGCCTATATGGCTAACCTTTTGTCCAAGGTGGTAACTAGTACACCCATTTGCTTGCCCTCCATCATTTGTCATACAATCATCAAATTTCACAACAAAGTTGGTTAGAAAAATGCAATACCATTTGGATATTTGATGACTCAATTGGCATTCTCATTTGGGATACCCAAGCCTTCTGGGGAGCAACCTATTTTCAAAACTCCATTATCACCAGCTAATGTGAATCAAATGAATCTAATTCCCAACGTTCAAATCCCTATAGCTGATGACCCTCCCTTGGCTCAAGCACCACCTTCTCCTACTCATGGCTCAACATCGATACCATCTCCTCGTCCTTCCTCTTCAGTGGACCGCTTGGCAGCTCTTGAGAGAGACATGGCTTACATGAAGAAAGAGCAAAAGAAGAACAAGAAGACACTAAACAAAGTGTTGCAGTATCTCTCCAGAATTTCAAAGAGTTGTAGTCGAGATGATGTTGGAGCTCCTCCTTCTCCGTCACCACCACCTCCTGATTCGGAGTAGAAGATGCTTGCTGTCACCACTATTTTTGTTTTCTCATTGGTAGTATGATTGGTGGTGTAATTTGGTTCAATTGGTTTTGATGGATGTGTTGGATGTTGATGACGTTTATGACTATGTTTATGTTTATGGTTTATATTTTTTTTTATGATGTAAACATTTTCATTTGAGACATGAATGAAAACTTGTGAATTCATTTTGTCTTTTCATGGTGGTTTCTCCTTTGCTTTTATATTCAAAATTTATCAAATGATATCAATATTATGCTATGAGAAAGGTATATGTTTGCATGAGCTGTTTTTGCAGACTTTTTAGCAATTTGATGTCAATGGGGGAGAAGAAATGGAAATGGCTAAGTATGATTTCTAAAACTATGGGGGAGAAAAAGGTTGTGGGAGAGAATCTGTGTGGAAGCACACACAATGGGGGAGATCTAGAAGATTGGGGGAGCAAAGAAAGGAAGGAAGATCATGAAGAAGCCAAGAAGTCAATTTTCAACTCAAGAGGAGTTGAAAAGTATGGAGACCAAGAGTTGTAGAAATGACTGAATGTATGAGTGATGTCCTAGTGATGAGTTTTATGTTTCTTAATTTTTTTTTAGTATGTTGCCATCAAATTGCAAAGGGGGAGATTGTTAGACCCTAAGTTGTGTTTGCAATTTGATGTCCAACATTTGCATCATGATCATCTCATATCATTTCTCACAGGTTTATCTTAAAAATCACAGGATTTTAAATCAACTTGCTCAAACTCTGTTTTAAACCTTTTGGTTGATTTTAATCTTATTTTGAAAAGCTTTCTTCTTGATAAAACCTTGTCTCGAACACCCTTACATTCTGTGTTTCAAAAGTTTTCAAAAGTTAGATTTTTTTTGTAAACTCAGATCTTCAGAAAACAGTCTGACCATACTGTCGGTCAGCCTGTCGGTCAGGTGTCGGTTAATCGACCTTGGACCGAAGCCTAACCGAACTCACTCGGTTAGCTTTTCTGAAGGGTGTCTCTGATATCGGTTAGTGTGTTGGTTGTGTGTCGGTTAACCGACCATAGAAATTAGACTAACCGAACACCTTGTCGGTCAGATTTCCAGAGAGCTGCATTTTCACATCTTTCTCTGTCGGTCAGCATGTCGGTGAGGGCTCGGTTAACCGACCTTGCTTCTGAGCCTGACCAAAGCTCTCTCGGTTAGATTTCCAGAGAAGTGTTTTCTGACCCTGTTTTCATTGTCGGTTAGGGTGTCAGTCAGGCCTCGGTTAACCGAACCTGTCGGCTAACCGAACCATGCTTTTGGTTAGCAAAATTTCAAAATTATGACCGTTGCCCTGTGACCGTTGGGGGTATTGGTTAACCGACCCCTGGATGTCGGCTAACCGACATATAGCCGTTAGCCCAAAATTTCTATAAAAGAAAGTTGTTGATACCAAAAAAGTCAATATGTCTCCTCAACATCAAGAAGCCTCCTGAAGCTGCATCCTACTAAAAATAGGTAAGGCTACTTCAAGCATCAGATTTTGTCAGAATCAGACAGAACCTGAGAGATCCTTCAAGACAGCTAAAAGAGGGGTACACCTGAGGTTTCGGGCCATTCCGACAGCGTTTGGCCCAACTTCACTGCTCCGACAGCTAAACAAGCGCTCCCGGCGGCTACATCATCAAAGACACCAAAACTTTGATCAGAGCCTATGGATGACTCCAGAATGTCTCCAAAGGGCTCCATACCAAATTTCAAGTCAAACCGACAACGTTTGACCCTCCATCAATGCTCGAGCAGCAAAATCAAGCCTCCCGGTGGCGGGAACCACCAAAGCCATCACTCATCAAACAAAATACATGAGTGGCTTCAACATGCTTCCAAAAGGCTGCACGTCAAATTTCAGGTCATTCCGACAACGTTTGACCAGGTTTCGATGCTCTGAGAGAAAATCAAACCTACCGGCGGCGGAGCAACCCGGGACCATGACATCCAAAACGAAGCCCATGGGACGTCTCAAAATGACTACAATAGGCTCCTCGTCAAATTTCAGGTCAATCGGACATCGTTTGACCACATATCAAAGCTCGGCATTTTCCCCGCAGCAAAATCAAGTGAAGCATCGATGGGACCCCAAACGGCTTCAAAACTCAAATAAAAGCCCATGGTTGGTCCTATCCACTGCTCAAGAAGCTTCACCTCAATTTTCAGGTCATTCCGACATCGTTTGACCTAGTTTCGATGCTTGACGGAAAATCGGATACAAAAGTCTTCGACTTTCCCGAAAAATAGGAAACTTTGTACTCCGATTTCGCGAGGGTTCTCGTCAAGATTTCTCCAAGAAAATCAAGTCAATAATTGAGGAAAAATGTCAAGAAAAATACAGAAGAAAAAAGGAACGAAAAAGACGAAAAAACGGCCGAAAACGACGCTCGGCGACCAAACGAGCCGAAGCCCTATGGTCGCCGGCGACCCTGGAAATCCGGGTCGCCGGATTTTCCGCCGAATCGTCCGTTTTCCGTTTCTTTTCGCGTTTCGGGTGTTCTGGCCTCTGTGATTTTCTGAAAACCTAATGTTTGATGCTTGAAAACAACTGATCTTCGTCGACATCTCGGATCCGCCGTCAAAAGCATAAAATCATCACCGTTCGCCTCAAGATCGCCAACCGGCTGACCAAGAAAGTGCACTTTCTGTCCGACCGATCGTAAAATCGACAAGACAGATGTCACCGGCCCGCCAACATCAACCAATGTCTGAAATTGCATCGCAGTCCGACATCAAACAATGCATGGATCCACCCGTGATGATCGCAAGAAGAATCTCAAAAGGCGCAGCACGGCCCGCGACTCTTCACATGCCTTGGCAACCACTTAATGACGTTAATTGACCCATTAAAGCAGTCATTAACTCATTATTTTGGACGGCCCAATCAGAACCAAGCATTCGGGAGTTACAAATCCAAGCAATCATGGCATTAAACCCATGAAACTCCCATCATCATGAAGCATAAAGGCAATTAAATGCCCACTACCTTCATCGGCCAATCACAAGCCTTGAAAAAGGAGTTACAAAATCAACTTGTAACTCCTCATCAATTCTTTCATCATGGCCATCAATGCCAATAAACACCTCATGGCTACCAAAAGCCTATAAAAGGAGGTCCATTCTAAGAAGAAAGCATGATGAAAGGAGATCCCAAGTGCAAGCTCTGAAAAACCAGAAAATCCAAGAGAGAGACGAAGTCCTGCTACTTTGCTCCCGGAAGCACCACAAGGTGATCAACGTCCCTTGGGGGGCCACCCCCCCCAAGGTCACCTCCTTCTCCAACATGGCCTAAACGTGGCTTTTCAGCCCGTTTACTCGGTTTTTCATTGGATATAGGACCTTCTCTTGGTCCTTGTCCTTTAAAAAACTGAGGTTAGGAGCCAAGCCAAAGAATCAAAGCATCACATGTTCTCATTTGAAGGACGATGGCGAAGCCCATATATGACTTGCGACCGTCGATCTCAACGTGTCCCCACAATCTCCTGAGAAGTTAGATCCCTTTTCTACCTTTTCTATTGTAGTTTGTATTTCTTAAAGAGATAAAAAGAAATCACAATTCTTGTCTTTCATATTTGATGAGTTTTGTAAAAACGCCTTTCACGGTAAAAAACGCCTTTCACGGCAAAATCGCCTTTTACGGCAAACAAACAAAAACGCCTCTTACGTCATTCTAAAAACTTGTCTCTTTTCTTAATATTTATGCAATTTGAAAAGTTAGAAAAAAGGATTGATTTCCTTTCCACTTGTGAAGTTGAATCTCCGGATTATCACCATTCCAAATTCCAAGTAGAAAGTAAATCTGGCATACCCGTACAAAAATGTTGATGCCCGAGATTTTCCCTCCTCCGCCGAGACCCAGGTCAGCCCCCGGGGTGCGGAAGGAGAGGACGGAAGATCCCTTTCGGGTCCATCAAGTTGGCATACCCGGTGGGACACGTTGACTTGAGAACGTGATGCTTTGATCCCTTGGCTCCTTTCTAGTTGGTGGCCTATGTTGCATCTTGCATCTAAAAAAAAAAACATGAGATGGGATTTCAATTGTTCTTTCTCACTTCAAAAAAAAAAAAAAAAAAACAAATCTGATCTCTTTTTCTTAAAACTCAACTTTGAGAAATTTTGATCCTTCCCTCTTCGAACTTGATAGCTCACAGAAATGTTCGCAGCTATTGTTCATATCGGGGATTGGGCCATCTTTTCTCTTTGATGAGTCCAATTGGGATTTTTTTAAAAAAAAAAAAAACACATTCATTTCAAATTCTTTAAAAAAAAAATGATCTCTCTTTCTCAAGATTCAACTTTGAGAAATTTTGATCCTCTCCTCTTTGAACTTGATAGCTCACAGAAATGTTCGCAGCTATCGTTGATATCGGGGATTGGGCCATCTTTTCTCTTTGTTGAGTTCAACTGGGATTTCAAAAAAAAAATTATAATTTCAAAATTTTTTTAGTTTTCTCTCTTTTGCATTCAAAGTTGAGAAACCTTAGTTCCTTCCTTTTCGGATTTAGCGCTCGCAGAAATGTTGAGCCTTTGTTCGGATTGGAACACCATTCGCTCTCTTTGATGAGTTTATAAAAAACCTTTAAAAAAAAAGATTAAAAAAAAACACTAAGGTTCCACCAGTTGCGTTCTTTGACCAAAGTGGATGTAAGAAAAGCCTTGTCCAGAGTGTGGAGACAGCTAGACTGTTCGAGGCAAGGGTCCTCCAAACGGGTTCATTAAGTAATCCTACCCTTACCTGGGGGCTGATCTATCTACTAAGGTTTCATAAGATCGAATTGGAAATCTATGTGCACCTTTTAAAAAAAAAAATTCTCTAAAAAAAAAATCTTTTTAAAAAAAAAAAAGAAAAACTTCTGTCACTTTGAATTCAAAGTTGAGAAATCTTGGTTCATTCCCTTTCGGATTTAGCGCTCGCAGAAATGTTGAGCCTTGTTCGGAATGGAACACCATTTGCTCTCTTCGATGAATTCAATCTTGACCTTTCAAAAAAAAACTTCTGTCACTTTGAATTCAGAGTTGAGAAATCTTGGTTCTTTCCATTTCGGATTTAGCGCTCGCAGAAATGTTGAGCCTTGTTCGGAATGAAACACCATTTGCTCTCTTCGATGAATTCAATCTTGACCTTTCAAAAAAAAAAACTTCCGTCATTATTGGATTCACATCCGAGAAATTATAGTTCCTTTCCTTCTGAATTTAGCGCTCGCAGAAATGTTGAGCCTTTGTTCGGATTGGAATACCATTTGCTCTCCTTTATGAATCCAAATTTGACCTTTCAAAAAATCCCATCTCGTGTCCTTCCCAAGGATGCGATTTGCAACATTTGTGCCTAGCGGTGCTAGTACGCCCTTTCGGGTCTACTGTATTCGCGACCGACACATTTGTATCTCCAACCTTATATCATTTTACCTAGAGTGAGCCTTGCTTCTCGGTAATTTGAATTAAGGTCTACAATTGCTTTTAGCAGTCACTGGAACGCTCACTCTGAGCCTACCATACTTGCATTTTAGAACAATTGTATCCTCTATGGCTTTTTGCCTTCTTCATCGTCCTTGGGTTGGGCCATGTCCCCTCAAGTGATTTGAAAAGACAAAACCATAGTTGTTCTCCATTTACGATCACCATATTCTTGTGATTACTAATGGATTTGGTCTTGTTTCAGAAGTTTTCCAAAACTAACAATGGCAGCTTCATTGACCATCACTTTCGATGAGAACAAGTACCAGCTTATGCTGCAAGACAAACAAAACAAGCATAAGCGCCCTGCCAGTTACCGAAGCGTCATCTCCCTCGACAACTCTCCAAACACCGGGTCAACTTCAACTCCCCGGACCATCGTCTTCGGATAGCTGGGACCATTCCCACTTCCTGCAGAAGACACTGTACCTGCCAAGAAGCAGAAAACCGCCCCGCAACGTGTAACTAAAATGGCACCAAGGGCGAACACCAAGAAGCTTGAAGCCCGTGGCGTTCCCACGAAGCCTCAACCCGCAAGAAACCAGGTTTACCCCAAAACCTGGTCCCCGAGATCTTCGCCAAAGCAACGGAGGTCCCAAACATCTGCAAAGCCAGCATACCTGGACCCTCTCAAGGAGAATCAGTTCTACCCTCTCTCTTACATGAAAGAGGAGAAACCTACCCTCCACCCAAAAAATAAACAAAATCATCATGAGCCGGCTTGCTCCTACAAGCCCAAAATCAAATCCTGCATCGTTAGGCCTATGCAAAAACATGCTGAAGCTTGCACTCCCGCGAGTCGACCCTTTATCTCAACAGGGGCCGAGCTCGCAAAATTCAAGTCTTCATTGCGACAGACAAAGGACCGCGTCCAGATTCTGTCCTTGCCAAACTTCAAAGAAGACAAACTCGGTTGCTGCGCACAAGGGACTATATCCTTCATCGCCAGAGCCCAGCCAGAGCTGACTGAAGCTCAAATTGCTCGTCGTATGCGTCGCCGCACCGCATATCGACAAAAGAGACTCGAGAAACAAACAACCCAGCGTTCTACTCTCCACATCACAAAGAAATGGGTCGAAAAAGAAAGACCCGACCAATTCGTTGTTGTTCATATGGTTGGTAAAACCAGAAAACGCCAGAAGTCAGCAACCAAAATCAGTGTTAGACGTCCAGTGACTCGCAGCGTCTCTCGGATACGAACACATCTGGAGGAATCTTCCACTCCTCCGAGCCAAGGACATCGGAGTAACCACTCCTCAGATTCTTCATCCAGAAGAATGAGCCCCAGCTCAGTCACCAGGACGATTTCTTCGTTCGAATCCCGAGGGATGAACGTCTTGGCTACAAGTTCTGAGCATCCTCCACCGCATGATGACGTAACTGCACGCATCCAGCAGTTGGAGCAAGGACAACAGAGAATTGAGACTCTGATGGAAAATTTGATTCTCACTCTACAGCGTCACCACCTAACAATGAAACCCCTCCGAATCATGAAGATGACGAAGGCAATGCAGAAAACAATGAGTCTCGCGCCCTTACCAGAAAGGACGTGGACAATATCCTTGCAAAAGCAAAAGAAGAGGATACATTGAAAGAGCATGGGATCAAGCCACCCTACCCTCTATGGATGGACTCGGTTCCGTTCCCTGCAAAATTCAAACAACCTACTCTCCAGATATATACTGGGAAAGGTTCAGCCAGAAAACATGTCATCCATTTCAAGATCCTAACGGGAGCTATTGCGGATCAAGATGCCCTCAAGATTCACCTCTTTGCAAGTACCCTAAAAGGTACAGCCTTTGATTGGTACTCCACTCTGCTGGAGAACTCCATCCAGAACTGGGTTATGCTAGAGACACGCTTCCTGACCCACTTCCAAGGTGAGGATCATCCTGTTACTATGGCTCAACTCTGCAACCTAAAACAGGGAGAGAATGAGTCAACATACGACTTCATTCACAAATGGAAGGCAATGGCGTACAAATGCTCAGATGTGCTGCCACAAGAGTCGCTGGTCGACATCTGCCGTAACAATATGAGAGCAAAAATCCGCTCCATGATTATCGGCAATAAATCAAAGAACCTGGGGGAACTCCTCGAAGCCTCCATGGAAGCTGAAATGGTGATCAAAGACCTCAACAGTCAGAAATCATCAAAGAAAGAGCCGCCTGCTATTACAACCTCAAAACCAAAGAAAAAGGAGGTTCTCAATGTGCAGACTAAGTCAGCTCCTCAGCAGCCAAAGAAACCTGAAAACAAAACTGCAGGTAAAAGGCCTGAACTCTCTGATGCCTTCAAAGAACGTGTAGAAAAGAAATATCCGTTCGATGAAGATGTTGAAGAAATCTTTGAGGCTCTCCTAGCAAATGGCAAACTCATTTTGCCAGAGCCCAAGAGACCGGGAGATGTTGGCAAAACCAATGATCCCCGATACTGTCCATACCATCAGATGATCTCACATCCTCTCAATCAATGCTTCGTTGTGAGAGAGAAGATCAATGAGATGTGGAAAAACGGAGTCATAACCTTTGATAAAAACTATGGCCCCGCCTCTGTCAACATGGTGTCATGTCGGCAAACTTCAAAGTCACCGAAGGAGAAGATCACTACTTCATTCAAGGTGATAAAAATGGCTCAAGTGTCCCAAGAATTGGTTCCCTATCCAACACCAGATGGACAACCTATATGGGTGCATCCCGATCTCCTAGATGATGAAAATTGGGAGATCGTCAAAATAAAGCCTACCGCTCAACAGCAAAGGCAAGCCAAGAGACAGCTCCGCAAGCTCAAACAGCAGCTGAAGTCTCAACCAAAACAAGAAGTCCTTGAAAAAGCAGAAACTTCTTCCACTGCTTCACTAGGGATGATGGAAGAATCTCTTCCCAAAACCTCCAAGGCGGTAAGAAAATTCACTCTTGATGATTTCATGCCACCTCTATACAAAAATGAAAATGTGCAGGGGGCATCATACTCTTGCAACTCGGTAGTTGGATTCTCCATGAATGGATACGAGTCCAGTGATATAGATGAGTGGGAAGAATCCTTTGAAACAGGAAAATACCTCTCCGACGAGGAATGGATTCCCGAGTCTCATCTTATGCCAGTAATCTGGTATAACCCATTGCAGCCACAAGGATCTTGGTCTGATGACGAAGAAGACCAGGACCCTGTTCAAGAAAACGCTGTCGATCCAGCACCAAACAATGCTCTGATGGAACCCAACATTGGCGAACCACAAGGAGCAAATGACGAAGAAGATTTGGCTCCCATGCCTGATCTCGAAGAATATACAAGAATCTTGCAACATCTTGCCATAGAGCAGGAGCAGGATCGCATCAATCTTTGTCATGACCCAGAACCGGAAGTCCCTGAAAATCAGCGGGAACTTTCTCCCTTAACTCCTGAAAATGGAGAAAACTGTTGGATCAGTGATCCTCTCACATCCGAGGATGAGTCCGATTCCCAACAGTCTACACTGGGGGCATCTCCTGTCAGGATAACCCGCAATGCAATAGCTCAGGACGACAGTGCCTCTGAAGCTTCCGAAGATACGTACTCCCCAACCGGTAGCGTATCTTCCGGAGTTACATCCTCTCAGGTGACTTCCACTAAGATAACATCCTCTCAACCTTCGTCTCCTGAAGCTGTGACATCAGAACTCAAGCCACTCCCGATTGATCATCTTGAAGAAACTTCTGCCAATGAAATCTTCTTCAATGAAAACTCAGTCAATTGGTCCCAGATACCCAATCTCACGGGCAATGTCTGGGCTAATAAAGAAAAGTTGCCGGCTGTTGTTCAGGATTTGTTCCTGGAAATTGCTCCATGCAACACAATCACTGAAGACGCCAATGCTGTTACAGAGACGTCCTCAGTAAAGGATCAACCTCTTGATCCTGAGAACGATCTTCCAAAAGAAGACCCTTCTCTAGAGGCTCTTGAAGTTGGTAGAGGTACCCGTTCTGGCCGGGATTACCATAAAAATCACAATCAACCCTCTTCTTCTTATGTAAATCTTTCGGGAAAACAAGATGTAAGCGCCCCAAGTGGCAACAATAATGAAAATGCAGGCCCGAAGGAGGCTTTCAAATACGACTTGATTGAGCACTTCAAACACATACCTGCACGTCTGCACATCCTTGATCTATTACGAATGTCTCCACAAACTCGTGATAGTCTCATTTCAGAATTGCAAAGACTGAATGCGGATGTCGATAAACATGCCCCACAAGTCCTACAAATTGAAATGGACTATGGGGTCAAAAAATCAAATACTCCCTGAAAGGGAGAAAAGAAGAAAACTGAGGGATCAAGCAATGAATGCCTCTCGGTACAAAAAACAGCAAGTGCAACAATTGCCTTCGACAAGGATGACCTCCTCCTAGGCGAAACAAAGCACAACCGACCCTTGTACTTTACGGGGTACGTCAAAGAAATGCCAGTACACAGAGTTCAGATCGATCCAGGTTCTGCACTCAACCTCATTTCTACTTCGGCACTCGAAGAGCTTGGCATCCCACCTAGCAAACTGAGTCACACGTCCGTATCCATCTTCGGATATGACGGCAGCGCTCAAAGGCCTATTGGCAAAATCAGGTTCAAATTGCAAATCGGTGATCTTATTTCTGAAGTCACTGTGTATGCAATAAGGACCCCTTCATGCTACAATATACTCCTAGGACGCCCTTGGATACATGAGAATGGTGTCGTCCCTTCAACTCTACATCAGTGCATCAAGTTCGTTAGCAACGATGGCTTGATACATCGAGTGTTTGCAGAAAAAAAGCCCTTCAAAGGCAGAGATGTCCATTTTGCAGATACTCAAATGTATAAAGATGGAAAAGAAGAACAGGAGGAAAAAATAATTCGCTTTGTCGACAGTCTCCAGAAAGATAAAGGCAAGGCTCCTCAGCAATCATCGGAGGTAAACAAACCCTCCACCAAAGTCGAAGTAAGCGGCCAAGCTCCCTTCGTCGTCTCCTTCAAATCTTCAAAGCCTTTGGTAATCATTACCAAAGAAAATAAGACAAAACAAAAGACTTGGGGCAAGTTCACTGTCTCCTTTGTGTCTAATATGCATGACACAGACTCAGAGTCAGAGTCAGAAGATGACACAGCATCGAGCCAAGCTGATACTCAACAAGATCAGCTCATTCTCACTCCATTGGAGACACTTGCAGACATAGAAGATCCTACGTCTGCCTCCTTTGTTATCCCGGCAACTTCGCCAGAAGAAAAAACAATCTTCTTCCACAGGTCGGGAGCATCTCCACTGAACTCTCTACTTGAACCTTTCCAAAACGAAGGTATGCCTTAGCTATCCCTGTATAGTCTAATGGTACAAGCTATCATGAAGAAAATGGGCTACGATGCTCAAAACCCGACTGGTTTGGGAGGTGGCCGTGGTATTCTTACACCATTGGAACCCACCCTGACCAAAAGTCAATCAGAAGATTGGAAAATCCACCTTCACAAAGGCAAGTCTTCATATGGGTTGGGGTATGATCCTACCGCTCCTATGAGACAGTTGACACCATGGCTGCAAAGTCGCTTTACGGACCAAGCCTCAACATCTCATGGAGACATCGATATCCCTGGATATCTCTTTGAGGAGTTACTCGTCAAAAATCCTGAAAGCTCCTCCAATTGGTATAATTTCTCTGATAATAAAGAGGAATTGCCCGATGACGTAGACGAGCGGTTCTCTGTCCCAAAAGAATCATCGTCTCCAAAAGAAGTACCTTACTTCAACCCAATTCCAGCAAATGATTAGGACCATTTCATTGCAAGCCTTGAGAAGGATAGCATTGAGAAGGATACTGATCAAGAAGATTCATGGACAGAAACAGAGCCTCAGTCTGAAAATTTCTCTAGCACTCCAGAAGGTCTTGTTGAGTTGGAAGCCTCTGAAAATACTGTGGAGGAACCACCTTCAAACCTTCCGACAGAAGGACCTGTTCAAAAGATAGACTTGGGAACACCTGATAACCCACGTCCTGTATTCATAAGCATGAATATAAAGGATGATGAGTTACCCGAGTATATCTCTTTTCTTCGTGAGTTCGTTGATTGCTTTGCATGGTCTTATGCCGAAATGCCTGGCTTGGATCCCAAAGTAGCAGTCCACAAGCTCAACTTGCAAAAAGAAATCAAGCCTATCAAACAAGGCCAAAGAAGATTCCGTCCCAACGTAATGGACAAAATTGAACAAGAAGTTCAGAAACTCAAAAACGTTGGCTTCATCCGCGAGGAACAGCATCCTGAATGGTTGGCCAACATCGTCCCCGTGACAAAGAAAAATGGGCAGATAAGGGTCTGTATTGACTACAGAGACCTGAATAATGCATGTCCTAAAGATGAATTCCTGCTCCCCATACCAGAGGTGATGATTGACAATACCTATGGATTCGAGCGAATGACATTCGTGGATGGATTCTCTGGCTACAATCAGATAAAAATGCATCCTGAAGATGAAAGGCATATATCATTTCGGACACCATTCGGCGTGTATTGCTACACTGTTATGCCGTTTGGCCTAAAAAATGCAGGTGCGACATATTAGAGGGCTATGATGAAAATATTCCAAGATATGCAGCACAAGACGGTCGAATGCTATGTTGACGACCTCGCCATAAAAAGCAGAAGAAAAGAAGACCATCTCAATGATCTTCGAAAAGTCTTCCTCCGACTTCGCAAACACAAATTGCAGATGAATCCACTAAAGTGCTTCTTCGGTGTCTCATCGGGTAAGTTTCTCGGATTCATAGTACGGAAAGCTGGAATAGAACTTGACCCCACCAAAGTCAAAGCTATCCTGGAAATGCCATCTCCCAGAACCCTAAGAGAATTAAAAGGGCTTCAAGGAAGGCTGGCCTACATCCGACGGTTCATCTCCAATCTATTAGGGAAATGCCGTCCATTCTCTCGCCTAATGAAGAAAGGCGTGGACTTTGTCTGGGATGCTGAATGTGAAAATGCATTTCAAGACATCAAAGCATACCTCATCAAACCTCCAGTGCTGGTTGCCCCCACAACTGGAAAACCATTTATCTTGTACACAAGAGCTCTCGACCACTCTTTGGGTGCTCTACTCGCACAAGAAAATGACGACGGAAAAGAAGCTGCTCTATATTACCTTAGCCGCATGATGGTAGGTGCAGAGCATCGCTACTCCCCAGTCGAAAAAGAATGCCTTGCAGTAATGTTCGCTGTACAAAAGCTGCGTCACTGTCTGCTGTCGAACACAGTCTACCTGATTTCGAGGATTAACCTCCTAAAGGTCCTTGTCAAAAAAGAAGGTTCTCTCAATGCCCGACTGGCAAAATGGTCCATTCTTCTATCACAATTTGATATTAGGTATGTACCACAAAAAGTAATCAAAGGCCAAGCTCTAGCAGACTTCCTCGCAGAGCATCCATTGCCTAAAGATTCTCCACTCAGGGATGATCTCCCAGACGAATTTGTCTACAATGTAGAAACTTCCTTATCAAATGCTTCCTGGGACATGTACTTTGACGGTGCAACCAGGACAAATGAAAAGGGAAAGCAAATATCTGGAATTGGCATCCTCTTTGTCGGTCCTGACAAATACATGATTCCACACGCCTTCTCGCTACTGGAACCAAGTTCAAACAATGCAGCTGAGTACCAAGCCCTGATTGTAGGATTGGAGCTCGCCCTCGAATCCGGCATCACCACGCTGGAAGCTTTTGAAGACTCTCAACTGGTCGTCAACCAGATGAATAAAAAATATGAAGTCAGGAAGCCTGATTTGCTATCTTACTACAATAAGGCGCAGTCGCTTCAAAAAAAATTCAACATCTACCATATCACCCACATCCTCAGAGGTGAAAACATCTGTGCAGATGCCCTGACTGTGTTGGGATTGGTGTATGCCCTAAAGCCCACTAGCTGCATTTTTCTCTCTGTTACTGGATATTTATTGGTTATATATATTGAAATGATTCTTTCTCTATAAACATGTGTATATGTATGGTTGTGTGTAAGGCCCATTGTTTTCTAATAATTGAATCAGGTGTGAAGTGGCTTCACACAGATAGGTCTGATTCATGGATATTGGAAACAACAGATTTGTTCATAACTGAAAGATGGAGTTGGGCACTTCATCTTGGTATAAGTTATAATGAGATACTCTCCTATATAGGGTGACATACCTAAGTCACGGGAGGGCTTTCCCGGATCTATCTCATTAGTGCATGTGTCATGCATTGAACAGGACCATTGTAGGTGTGATCTCTATAATAGTACTATCACAGAGAGAGATCAAATCACCTCATGCTACTAAGTGACCGGTGCTCTTAATCTTGAGCATTTGTGGATGAACTGACGAAGTCAAGTTCTTGTGCTTTAATTCACTATGGGTGAGATTCTCTTCATGGGTCAACAGCTCTGTGAGTTAGGTACTCGGGCTCGATCAGTTGGGACATGCAAATGCAATATAGAATCTATGCCATCTACTAATGGATTGATCGTCCCCTTAGAATTATCCGATTGATCATCAAAATCTAAGATCTTAGTATATGGATGTTCCATATTGATATTGAACTTGTGGGTCGCTCCCTGGATCAAGAGAATAATATCAGGATGATGATTAAGTCATGGATATGAAGTTCTAAGGCTTGAGATTTAATCGAGAAGGTTGATAGTACATTGGATAACCTGACTCGATTGAGGATGTTACATAGAGGGGCATTTAGGTCATTGCACTTGGTAGGTCGGAGACAACAGTCATTTTATGACAAGCTTATTTCTTACTTAATATTTGTCCCTGGAGTGCAACCATAACTCTCTAGTGGAATGAGTTAAGGTTAAAATGGTCTTAATGTTGCTATGGGTTTAGCATGGACATTTTGGTCATTTTGGGAGCCAAGGGCAAATATGTCTTTTGGTCCCTTCTCTAGTCACTTTCCTTTATTGGCATGGTTTCCTAATTTGATTAGGAGATGAGGTTGAATTATTTTATGGAAAAATAATTTTGAATTTAAATTCAAATAGGCCTTGATGGCATACATGAATTTAATTCTAGACAAATTATGGACATGTGGGACATTGTGTGGGCCATAGCATGTGGGACGTCCAACATAGGGATTTCTTAGGGTGGGGTCTCCAACTTTGAGTAGGTCTCTCTACTTGGAAGGTTGGACTCCTCCTTGGATAAGTATTCCTATAATAAGGTTTCCTTTTTATTAGAAACTTGAGATTAGTAAGTGTTGTACAACTAGGATTACTAATTGCTAAGTTTAAGGGATGCTCATACTTAGTTTCCTTTTCTAATTTGGAATGGATCTAGAAAGGAGTTGTAATCTTAAGGGTTACTATTTCTTTTTAGTAATTCCAAGAGAATTAGAAAAGAGACAAGGAAACTTAGTTGCAAATCTATATAAGGGGAGACCAACCTTGGGCGTGAATCACCTTGAAACCACAAGAAGCCCCAAAAACGTCCAGCCCTAGTTTCTCTTCTTTCTTGAGGAGATTTCCATCACATATGATTCTAGAAACTCATCTCAAAACCTAGATTAAGGTTCCACCACCTTAGCCAATCAGATTTGGAAGTGAGATAGAGGAGAAGATTAGAAGAAGAATAATTCCTGCAGAAATTCCTGCAGCATAGTAGCTGATTGCAAACCTGATCTTGTCCCTTTTGCATCAGATTTTCAGAGGTTTAAAGCTTGCAAATCTTTGAGGTAATAGTCTTCTATAATCTCCTATTAATTAGACACATGTTGATTATGATTTCATGGAGTTTCTACGCGATTCTTTATGGCTGATTTCCGCTGCATAGTGCAGAAATCAGATTTTTTAAAATCTGTCATGCTTTGTATCAGCCATAGTTGTCTCTATATGAGAAGTTTCAGATTTGAATCGCGGTTTCCTTCAGACTGGACTTGCCGCATCCATGGCAATCCAAGAAGGGGAAAACATGCAAGTCACAGTGTGTCAAAGAAGGATTCTCCCTCTTCTCAACACACACCAAGCAGTTGCTGAATGCCACCAAGTGGTTGGAAGTCGGATGTCTATCCTCAAACCTCCGATTGGCGACTGGAGAGATCCGTTCATTGATTATATCATGTTCGGAATACTACCTGAAGATCCAAAAGAGCGGGTAAGCATCCAAAGACGAGCCCCAAACTTTCATTTGGATATACCTTCAAAAGCACTTTACAGAAAATCCTTCAACGGAGTACTCCTACGCTGCTTATCACAACAAGAGGCTGAGGAAACTCTCGAAGAGGTACATGCTGGTCTTTGTGGAGCCCATCAGGCTGGCCCTAAGCTCTACAACTAGATAAAAAGGCTAGGTTACTATTGGCCTACCATGGTAGCTGATACAATGCAATTTGCTAAGCGCTGCCAAAAATGCCAGATTTACGGAGATTATGTCCACATACCTCCAGAATGGCTACATCCAACAGCAATCTCCTGGCCCTTCGAAGCCTGGGGTATGGACATCATAGGTCCTATTTCTCCCCCATCAAGCAAAGGTCATCGCTTCATCTTCGCCGCTACGAATTATTTCTCCAAGTGGTCAGAAACATTTGCGCTCAGCGAAATGAAGACTTCATCAGTCCTTCAGTTCTTGCGCACCAACATTATTTGTCGCTTCGGCATACCTAAAAGATTCGTCCATGATAACGGACAATAATTCCAGGATCACAGATTCTATAGGTTCTGCGACAAGTACAAAATCCAAAGTTGTCATTCGACTCCATATAATCCAGCAGCGAACGGACTAGCAGAAGCCTTTAACAAGACACTCTGTAAAATTCTCAAGAAAATGGTCTCTAGTCACAAAAGAGACTGGGGCGACAAACTACTAGAAGCTTTGTGGGCCTATCGAACCACCGTTCGAGGACCAACCCATAGCACACCATTCTCTTTGGTCTATGGATGCAAAGCTGTTGTCCATTTGGAAGTACAAATTCCTTCCTTAAGGGTATCTTTGCAAAATGACATGACGCAAGAAAGCAATGTCAAATTGAGACTCCAAGAGCTGGATAATCTCGATGAAAGACGACTCGAAGCTCTACAAAGCATTGAGTTATACCAAGCACGCATGGCAGGATCTTTCGACAAAAAGGTCAGGCAACGTGCCTACAAAAAGGGTGACTTGGTTCTTGCAGTAAAAAGACCCATAGTCTTTGCCCACAAATCCAAAGGCAAATTCGAACCAAAATGGGAGGGACCCTTCGTCATCGACAAAGTCTTCTCCAACGGTGCATACGCTCTTCTAAACATGGAAGGAGACAGATGTATGCTACCCATCAACGGCAAGTTCTTGAAGCGGTACTACCCTTGAAGACTTCCTCAAACGGGTCAGAGCAATATCTACATGGCTAAAGCGTATTTCCAAGGTACTTGCTCATCAAACCCACCCCTTTTGAAATTTTCATCTTTATGTTGAAGTTTCCAAAAAAAAAAAACTATCTCTCAAAACAATGCTTACTTTCATCGTTTCATTGTTCAAAAGAAAAATCAAATCCAAAAATCCAAGTTTAGGAGCCTCTTCCCAGACTCGACCTAAATTTCGATCCTTGAACTCAAAATTCATGATTTGAAACAAAAATTGGGACTTAGGAATTTTCACCCTAGACCGCCTCGGTTTTTACAACCAAAATGGTTTTAAGTCAAAATTTATGACCTTCGTATCTTTAAACAAAAATTTTGAAATCGCGGGGAAGCGACATTCAGTCGATACTCGCAAAACCCAAAAATCGGAAGGATGCGAACCCCATTCGATACTTCCAAAACCCAAAAATCGCAAGGAAACGAACCCCATTCGATACTTGCAATTTTCAAAAATCGTGGAGAAGCAACAGACCAGTTGATATCCACAACCCAAATTTCAAAAATTGTGGAGAAGCAACAAACCAGTTGATATCCACAACCCAAAATTCAAAAATCGTGGAGATGCAACATACCAGTTGCTATCCACAACCCAAATTTCAAATGGTTCGAGAAAACCTCAAATTTCAAAAATCGCGGAGAAACGACATCAAGTCAGTACGCGCAAAACCAAAAGTGTTGGGAAAAGCAGCGAAGCGACGCTTAGTCGATATTTGCACCCCAATTCGCGAGGAAGCGACATTCCATCGATACTCGCAAAACCCAGCCCGCGAGGAAGTGACATTCCATCAATACTCGCAAAACTGAATGAGCAAGGAAGCGACATTCCATCGATACTTGCAAGACCATTCAGCGGGGAGGCGACATTTAGTCGATACCTGCATTTTGAAAACCAAAACTCGGCTATAAACGCCAAAATCCGGTTATAAATGCCAAAATTCGGCTATAAATGCCAAAAACAAAATTTTTTTCGGCTATAAACTCCAAAATCGGCTTTCATGCCAATAAAACAGAACTTGGTTTTCAAAAAACTCGGCTATAAATGCCAAAATCCGGCTATAAATGCCAAAAACAAAATTTTTCGGCTATAAACGCCAAAATCGGCTTTCATGCCATCTCAAAATCGGTTCTCATACCACAAACAAAATTTTTGGCTCTCATGCCATCTCAAAATTCGGCTATAAACGCCAAAATTCGGCTATAAATGCCAAAACAAAACAAAAAAAATCGGCTATAAATGCCAAAATCTGGCTATAAATGCCAAAATTCGGCTATAAATGCCAAGACAAACAAAACAAAATTCGGCTTCTATGCCATTCTAAAATTCGGCTTTCACGCCATCCAAAAATTTTGGCTCCCATGCCGCAAAACAAATTTTGGCTCTTACGCCACAAAATTAGGCTTTCTCGCCATCCAAATTTTGGTTTTCAAACCATAAAAAACAAGGCTTTCCGCCACAAAATTGGCTTTCATGCCCAAAACAACCCTTTGACAAAAGATTTTCACAAAATGACAACCTTTTGATCAAATCCTTAAACAAACATTCCCATCAAACTTTTGCTCAAAATTGTTTTCATCAAAAAAAAAAATGATTGTTTATACATGGAGGTACCCAAAAAAAAAAAAAAAAGAAAAAGGAAAAAGGGTTTGTTACAACTCAGGAGCTCAATCCTACATGGTCTTCAACCAAAGGTTCAACTCCTCAAGCAGACCCTTGGCCTTAACTTTCAAAGTTTTTAGGCCACGCTCCTTCAAAATGTCCCCATAAAACGCGGCCGAATGCCGTGACCCATCTGCAGCACGAGGAAGTTCTCCCCAGAGGACCTGCCACTGCTCATGCTCCTGAGTCTTCCTTCGGACATTACCTTCAGCTTCCTCAACCTGGCGAATGAGAGTCCCCTCCTTCTCCCAAGCCTGCTGAACGGCCGCATTGGAAGATCTAGCAGATCGACGAGGTGTGTCAGTAACAGGACCTTTTGTTCGTTCTAGAAGAACTACCTGCAAAATATGAAAAAGAAAAGATCAATTAACATCAATATGACAGAATTCTGCTACAAAAAATCCTAGCAAAATTTTGACATGGTTCCAGGGCAATTCCGAAGAAAAGGAAAATACTCCGAAAAAAGACAGGAAGCCTGAAGATGAGCTCAACATCGCTACGAGCTCATAGTCAGTGGAGAATTCTCAAAGAAGGCTCAAACTCAACATCACTGCGAGAACAAGCCAATCTCATCAAACTTTCGCAAAATCTGGAAAAGAGCTCAACATTGTTGCGAGCTTCAGAATCCAAAAATTGCAAAACTTCCTCAAAATCCAGCAAGACCGAGAAAGAGCTCAACATCGCTGCGAGCTCAAAATCCCGACACTTGCAAAAGATTTTCAGGTATGCATCATCATACTTCCAAATCTATTTACCAAAACTCATGCATCAAAAAAACATATATCATCATGCATTAGATGCTAGGAAAACCTTGACCAAATTTTGACCAATTCCAACCCAATTTGGTCGAAACCAATCAAACTTTGTCCAAGTCAAAAATCATGTTGGCTTGACTTAGAGACTCTAGCCCTCTATCTTGATGCATCAAAAAGAAAAAAAGAGAAAGAAAATGCATACATATTGAAACTGCATAGTCTCATTATCATAGTGAGCAAACAAGGAAAAGAAAAGAAAAAAAAAAGAGAGAAAAGAAAGACGCTGAAAAAAAAAAAGAGAAATCAGCGTGGGAAAAAAAAACAAAAAAAAAAAGAGAGTACACGGTTTAAAAAAAAAAAAAAGAAGAGAAAACCGTGAAAAGAAAAAAAAAGAGAAAAAAAGAAAGAAAAAAAAAAAGAAGCACGAAAAAAAAAGAGAAGGAAAACGTGCATGAGAAAAAAAAAGAAGAAGAAAAAGAAAGAAAAGAAAAGAAAAAGAAGAAGAAAAGAAAAAAATAAAGAAGCTACTTCTACAATGGAGATTCTTGACGAGGAAGAAAACTTACTTGAAGCCATTGATGGAGAAGAAGAAGAAAAGCTTGGAGATCTTTGAAGAAGAGAAAAGCACTTCTTGTCTTGGGGAGCACTCTTGAAGATTTCTTACAAAAAGAAAGTAATGGAGCAAAAGCACCAACCCTCTTTGCTTTTATAGAAGAGAGCAAGCCAAAAGAGGAAACAAGGAGAAAGAAAGGAGGTAAGTGCTAAAATTTAGCTACTTTCCCAAAAAGAGAGATATTTTGAGAGAATCTTTCCACAAAAAGAAAACTTGAGAAATTCTCTCCAAGTAAAGATATTTTTAGATATTCTCTACACAAAAGAGATATTTTTAGATATTCTTTACAAATATGACACCATATGAGATCTAGGCCATCTCCAAAGCCTAAGGTCCCATGGGTTAGCCCATATGAGCCAGGTTTGACCACCTAGGCACTAAAAGTGGCTTTTAGTCAAAATATTCCTCTTACCAAGAGCAAAAAAAAAAAAAAAAAAAGAGCAAAAAAAAAAAAAAAAAAGAGAGAGAAAAGAAAGTCTCATGAGTTTCCAAAAAACCAAACCATCTAAGCTCATGAACCAAATTGAGCCAAAATCTTGAAATTGACATTTCACAACACCAAATTCCGGTCCCCTAGCTCGCCACATACAACTTGTTAGGTCACAGGATCAAAACCAAAAATCAAAATCCAAACCAAACCAAACCTGACCCCCCAACCTGCCACATACAGCTTGTTGGGTCACAAGGTCGAAACCAAAATCAAACCCGACCCCCTAACCTGCCACATACAGCTTGTTAGGTCACAAGGTCAAAAACCAAAATCCAAAACCCAAAATCCAAATACCCCATGTCATTTTCAAAACTTTGCCTTGAGATGGTACGTGATCCCTCTCACTACCATAAAATTCCCCCGGAAACTCAGAAGGCTATTAAAAAAAAAAAAAAAAAAAAAAAAGCTCAAGACTCTTGGTCAAGTTGGAATCTCTCCTCCAAGTTTCTCTTCGAGGCACATCGACTCCAAAAAGCTACTCGTCGCTGTACCTCGAGGGGGCATTTGTTGACACCAAAAAAGTCAATATTACTTATCAACATCAAGAAGCCTCCTAAAGCTGCATCCTGCTAAAAATAGGCAAGGCTACTTCAAGCATCAGATTTTGTCAGAATCAGACAGAACCTGAGAGATCCTTCAAGACAGCTAAAAGAGGGGTACACCTGAGGTTTCGGGCCATTCCGACAGCGTTTGGCCCAACTTCACTGCTCCGACAGCTAAACAAGCGCTCCTGGCGGCTACATCATCAAAGACACCAAAACTTTGATCAGAGCCTATGGATGACTCCAGAATGTCTCCAAAGGGCTCCATACCAAATTTCAAGTCAAACCGACAACGTTTGACCCTCCATCAATGCTCGAGCAGCAAAATCAAGCCTCCCGGCGGCGGGAACCACCAAAGCCATCACTCATCAAACAAAATACATGAGTGGCTTCAACATGCTTCCAAAAGGCTGCACGTCAAATTTCAGGTCATTCCGACAACGTTTGACCAAGTTTCGATGCTCCGAGAGAAAATCAAGCCCACCGGCGGCGGAGCAACCCGGGACCATGACATCCAAAACGGAGCCCATGGGACATCTCAAAATGACTCCAATAGGCTCCTCATCAAATTTCAGGTCAATCGGACATCGTTTGACCACATATCAAAGCTCGACATTTTCCCCGCAGCAAAATCAAGTGAAGCATCGATGGGACCCCAAACGGCTTCAAAACTCAAATAAAAGCCCATGGTTGGTCCTATCCACTGCTCAAGAAGCTTCACCTCAATTTTCAGGTCATTCCGACATCGTTTGACCTAGTTTCGACGCTTGACGGAAAATCGGCTACAAAAGTCTTCGACTTTCCCGAAAAATAGGAAACTTTGTGCTCCGATTTCGCGAGGGTTCTCGTCAAGATTTCTCCAAGAAAATCAAGTCAATAATTGAGGAAAATTGTCAAGAAAAATACAGAAGAAAAAAGGAACAAAAAAGACGAAAAAACGGCCGAAAACGACGCTCGGCGACCAAACGGGCCGAAGCCCTATGGTCGCTGGCGACCTTGGCCCAAGGTCGCCGGCGACCCTGGCCCAAGATCGTCAGGCGAGCCTGGCCCAGGGTCGCCGGCGACCCTGGGTGCATGGTCGCCCGGCGACCCTGGAAATCCGGGTTACCGGATTTTCCGCCGAATCGTCCGTTTTCCGTTTCTTTTCGCGTTTCAGGTGTTCTGGCCTCTGTGATTTTCTGAAAACCCAATGTTTGATGCTTGAAAACGACTGATCTTCATCGACATCTTGGATCCGCCGTCAAAAGCATGAAATCATCACCGATCGCCTCAAGATCGCCAACCGGCTGACCAAGAAAGTGCACTTTCTGTCCGACCGATCGTGAAATCGACAAGACAGATGTCACCGGCCCGCCAACATCAACCAATGTCTGAAATTGCATCGCAATTCGACATCAAACAATGCGTGGATCCACCCGTGATGATCGCAAGAAGAATCTCAAAAGGTGCAGCACGGCCCGCGACTCTTCACATGCCTTGGCAACCACTTAATGACGTTAATTGACCCATTAAAGCAGTCATTAACTCATTATTTTGGACGGCCCAATCAGAACCAAGCATTCGGGAGTTACAAATCCAAGCAATCATGGCATTAAACCCATGAAACTCCCATCATCATGAAGCATAAAGGCAATTAAATGCCCACTACCTTCATCGGCCAATCACAAGCCTTGAAAAAGGAGTTACAAAATCAACTTGTAACTCCTCATCAATTCTTTCATCATGGCCATCAATGCCAATAAACACCTCATGGCTACCAAAAGCCTATAAAAGGAGGTCCATTCCAAGAAGAAAGCATGATGAAAGGAGATCCTAAGTGCAAGCTCTGAAAAACCAGAAAATCCAAGAGAGAGACGAAGTCCTGCTACTTTGCTCCCGGAAGCACCACAAGGTGATCAACGTCCCTTGGGGGGCCACCCCCCCAAGGTCACCTCCTTCTCCAACATGGCCTAAACGTGGCTTTTCAGCCCGTTTACTCGGTTTTTCATTGGATATAGGACCTTCTCTTGGTCCTTGTCCTTTAAAAAACTGAGGTTAGGAGCCAAGCCAAAGAATCAAAGCATCACATGTTCTCATTTGAAGGACGATTGCGAAGCCCATACATGACTTGCGACCGTCGATCTCAACGTGTCCCCACAATCTCCTGAGAAGTTAGATCCATTTTCTTCCTTTTCTATTGTAGTTTGTATTTCTTAAAGAGACAAAAAGAAATCACAATTCTTGTCTTTCATATTTGATGAATTTTGTAAAAACGCCTTTCACGGTAAAAAACGCCTTTCACGGCAAACAAACAAAAACGCCTCTTACGGCATTCTAAAAACTTGTCTCTTTTTTTAATATTTATGCAATTTGAAAAGTTAGAAAAAAGGATTGATTTCCTTTCCACTTGCGAAGGTGAATCTCCGGATTATCAACCATTCCAAATTCCAAGTAGAAAGTAAATCTGACATACTCGTACAAAAATGTTGATGCCCGAGATTTTCCCTCCTCCGCCGAGACCCAGGTCAGCCCCCGGGGTGCGGAAGGAGAGGACGGAAGATCCCTTTCGGGTCCATCAAAAGTTCATTCCAAAGCCAAAGATGATGATCCTTTAAGCCATTTCTGAGGTGTACTAAGGCAAATCAAAGGGAATGAACTAAGAAGGCCAAAGGATCATTAAGTAAAGCTAAGCTTGGATTAATGAAGTTCAATCACCAAGTAAGCTTTGACTTTTCCTAATCATATGTTTTTATGCTGTGTCTAAATTATTGGTAAATGATTTTTAGCATATTAACTATGATGTGTTGAATCCATTCCTCTCTTAATCTTTGATTTAAGTTATTGGATTCTTCACCTTGATTCAAATCAAGTTTGTGGTAGAAAACTTCTTAGACATGTTTTATCAAAATCTTCAATTTATGTTATAACATATTTCACTAACTTGTATGAATCTTCTTTGTTGTTTTCAATCTTTAAAAATTTAGTTGAATTACTATGATTTTGAAAACAACATATCACATGCATCACATGTTTAGACATAATTAATTTCATACAACTTCCAAGCTTTGGATTTTCATATCTTCAGCAAGTTTGTACTTTGTTCATGTCATTTGCATATCACTTCAATCAAATCATTTTATGTGCATTAAACTTTTAATTGCTTCAAAGCATAAACTGATTGAGCTTTCATTTTCAACTTGATTGATGTTTTCACACACACACATCATGAGCATTCATCTTTGCATTTTATAGTGTATTGTGTGAGTTGATTTTCACCTTCTCATTCGCCTATTTTAGAGGCAATATATATTGTGCTTAATGTATTTCTCTCCTAGTGTTTAGACACCTTCTTGAGAAAGAAAAACTATTTGTATGTAAGGTTTTTGCTAAGCCTAAGAAAAGCAAAGTGTAAAAGGTTATTGCTTAGCCTATAAAAGCACATTGTAAGGTTATTGCTTAGCCTTTTAAAAACATAGTGTTTAGGGTTATTGCTTAGCCTTTTGTAAAAGCATAAATAGTGGAAATCCGGTGGGGTGTGTGATCACAAGCCGGTAGTGGATGTAGGCATTGAGGCCGAACCACTATAAAACATTTTGTAATGGTGAATGACTTGTGATGATTGATTTGTTTATCTTCCGCACCTTTTCATATAATCATCACTAGTTGGAGTTTAATTTGAAGAAAATTAGAATTGGTAATTAATTTGTAGATCACCCTATTCACCCCCCCCCCCCCCCCCCCCCCCCCCCTCCTCTAGGGTTAGGAGCCGGAACTTTCAACCTTAAGGTAAAGATAGTGTTGCATAAGGTGCTTCTTATGGTCCTTCAATACATCCAATGTACCAGCACTGTGATCCAGAATCTTACATTCTGATGATCGAGACAAATCATACTATCTTTAGTGATCAAAGTGCTGCAACCTAATCAGATGAGATGCCCAGTATCATCACTGGCTGTAAAGATATTTAAGTATAAGATTTGTGATACATGTCTCATGTATATAGATCTCATCCATACACATGTATTACATCTAGTATACTTGTGACTCTAGTTCATCTCATGAACCATTATGTCATTTGTATTGGATATGTCCAAGTAAGTAATAAAACACTATTCATCTCATGAAAGGAAAGCAAGATTATATTGATAAATAAAGAAATGAATCAATTTATTACATCATCTGATGGATTGAGACCATACAAATTACTAACAATCTTGAAATTATCTTATAACCACTTGAATTTAATATTAGTGTCATTAACATCTTTTCTCAGACGTGGAGCCATTCTAAGCAACTCTTGACACACCTCCTGAACAATGGCATTCGGAAAGGTTCTCTTGGAGACAGGTGGGCCATCGATTGGTAGCCCATATATGTAGGCAATGCCTCCAATGTGATTGTTGCTTCGCCAATTGGTAGATGGAATGTATTGATCTCTAGATGCCACCTTTCCACCAAATCATATATGAGAGAGTGGTTTATCCTCGTATAGTCTATTCTTAAAGGTGCAATGTCTCACATACTCTTTTTGGGTCTTTGTTAACACCCATACATTTCTATCTAGATTGGTTGGAATGCATATATAGGTTTGTGACTCCTATCATGTTCATAAGTTTTAAAAATCAGTTTTAGAATAATTCACAAAACAAGTCACAATGAAGGAGGATACACCAATCCATTTGCAATAGCCTCCGAGACATGGTTATTTTGGTCATATCATAATGTTCCATTATCATCCATTTGATTTTCTTGGGCCATTTGCTCATTTTCAAATCATATATTCAATAAAACAATGTAGAATGGTGAAATATCAAGTTTACTTTGTTGTAGAATAGAAAACAAAGACACTCATTCATTGTATGATACAAAACAAAGTATAGTCATTTAATAACGAAATTGTGGCCTACTTGGAATAAAGGTATGCAATCTAATGGATATACATCAAATCCATACAAATTCAGAAAAATGTGTGCTTAACATCATCAAATGTCCATGCGAAATACACAAGACAAAAAGGTACCGTAAACAGTCCAATTTGACCAATATATCACAATGCAAATTAAAAATGTAGAATCCAACAATCAAATTAACATGCAATATACATTGGGATAATTGTAGTTGTTGGTCGCAAAAGATTTGTGGAAATGGGATGATGCCACAGCTTTTAAAACAAACAGAGGACACGAGCACGTGAAAGTAATCAAAAGTGCCCTTTATTTCATTCTCATTTTTATTTTTAAGTGTGTTCTACATTTCTCACCTCCTGGGTGCAAGTTGTTTATATGCATTTTTTATACAACTCCCCTGTTCGTCTTAGGAGATCAAGTGCTAAAGAAATTACAACAAGATACATAAAATAAAGGAAATAAGGACTTTAGGTGACTACTGAGTGGATTATGGCTTGTCTGGCAGTCCAGCAATAACTTATAGGGCCTTTGGTTGCTTCTTTTATCTTCCGAAGTTGATGTGATACACCTGGGGATACTATCAAACTCAAGGAGAGAGGATGGCTTGGTTTTAAATGTCCTTTAGGCAATCTTTGTAGCCCATCACTTATTTTTCTGAGGACTTGAAGTGCGAATCCCGAGGGAGTTGTCAGTGTTTATACCAACAAGTCAAAGGTTGTGCCATTCAGAGGCTGTTGTATGGTAAGCAGGAATGATGAACACAACAACAACAATGACCTTATCCCTCTTAAGTGAAGAGAACAGAGAAAGTCCTACAAGACTTGGAATGTGAGGGTGCCATGGGTTTGTCATGACCTAAGGTACTATCTAGAGTCCATCGGTTGTGTTCCAGGAGGTTAAGTACCTTGTGTTGAGGTTTTGAAGGTGCTGGAGTGAGTTTGAAAAAATTTCCTCCTATGTTTTTGGAGTTTGTCGAAGTTTTGGTAGAGTTTAGGTGAATTTATACTTAGTGCTTGTTGCCAAGTTCTTCCTAAGGACCTCCTTTTATAACATTCCAAGGAGAGGGACCAGTTGCAGAAAATGGAGGAGAGGAAATGGAGAAAATGGAGAATTGAACGGCAAACTATGTACTGTCATTGGCTGATGGATAGATCTGAACTCTGTCCAGTTGTTGGAATTAGTAAAAGCAAGTAATCGTGGCTAATCATGGGTGAGAACTATGCAACATGCGAAAATTGCCTAGAACGGTCGTCCAGTTGTGGATCTGGTCAACGCCGATTGTCTAGGTTACCCATTAGGTTGTCGACGCACACGATCTACCCAATTGTGAACAGGCCTGCTAGTTGTGCAAGTTAGTTCCGCCTGGTTGTGCAAGACGATAAAAGTTTTTAGCTTTGTTTTTGGTATTTTGGTCTCCATTTGCCTTGAAGTTTTGAGAAATCGTTCTAGACCAATGACTAAATCCTCTATAAGCTTTGACCACCCACGCTTTGACCTTGAGGGTTGACTGAACTTTGACCCTCCATTTGGCTGGTTGTCCCCTTGCTGTTCTTGCCTTTGACTTGACTGTTCTTCTGGAAAAAAAATTTGGGTGCCAACAATTGCCAGTTCGTACTTCATTAGTCGTGAACATTAATTCAAATACAATAAGGTTTACTATGAGAAAAATCAAGATGAAGGGCTTCAAATAACACATAGCATCCACAACCAATCATATATCCAATGACCATGCTAGAGTTTAATTAACTATATTACACAAATAAGTTTGTTGGGCATTAACCAATTCAATAGAAGAACAACAATTTAATTAATAAACTCTATAGTTAGCTAACAAGTGAACAATCTTACAATAAAAATACAATGTAATAGAGAGAAATCCAGAAAAAAGTGACTTCATGAATACAACGCACGAATCAATTGCACTCAAACGTTACAAACTCACAACGCATATGGAACCAATTACATTAAAATGCATTACAGCTATGGAGAAACAAAGTTGCAGAGACTATGGAAGACATTAGAAATACTGGACTATTGACACTATGATAATCCAAAGGTACACTAATAATGCGAAATAACTCCAATATTCCAAATAATAAAGTAAAGATAAATGAACAATTAAAAAGGGGTAAAACATCAAGCGTCTATGAAATGAGTTCGATGCACAAATTGGTCGAGAAAAAAGGTTTGGAGGTGGTGTGCCTCTGCATAGAGATGCGATATCAAGGGTTGGTGGATTAGAGAAAAACCAATATGCAAATAACCTTTAGCAGTTGTCAATGTGTGGGGCACAACCAAGAAGATGACGATAATGTAAACACGTCCATGGCCTTCAGTAATACTCAATGTGATGGGAAAATGTAAGGAGTCATGACAAAATTCCCCATGGGACCACAGATGGGAGAGAATCAAGGTGCAGTATCATTGCAGTCAACGCATGGAAAGAGGAGAAGGAGGAAGAGAAAAGAATGTTGCTTGCACAAGGTTAAATTATACTGGTGAGTGATGATATCTTTGTTCCTCTCAACTAATTAAAAAAACAAAATAGGCCCCACATGACCACCTATGTGCAGTAATATCTGTGGGGTTCTTTTTCATACATGTGCCATCTAGGGAGTTTTTCCATAAAATCCTCTTTTTTTTTTAGTTGTTTTGTCGAGCATCAATATCGTCGCTCACCTGCAATGAGCTACGATATCATCACTCGTTTCTTCTTTTTCCTCCTCCTCTTTTATTGTGAGGCTCAATTCTATTGGATTAACAAATAGAGGCGCAATAGGTGGTTTGGATATATTATGTAATAGGGTTTGGTGGTAAGTCCACAAAATCAGCACATAAATTCATCATTTCATGTACATTAGTGGACTTAATTAAGTCAATCCACATTCAATTGCATAAAATTCCATGATTTCATGTATTTGTACATTAAATTGGAAATTAGGTCAAAATGAGTGAAAATAGGTTCAATTGCATGTTTTTCATGAAATTAAGGTTTTAGGCCGCATGATCATCCCACCAATTAGACTTTTCTATTTTTAAAAGTGCATGATCTCTTGCACTATGATTTAATTGGGCGCATTGAAATATTAGTTGGGTCTCATGCATGATATACCATAGTCTCTCACAACTAATTAATTTCATTGTTTTGTAGGAGACTATCACCTACGAGGGCCCACCCTTTGGAAGAATAAGAAATAAAGGAAAGAAAGAAGAATTAAATGAAAGAAGTAGGGACCACACTCCCTTGGGCGTGATTCCTTATGCACACACAAGAGAGGGGGCCCACTCTCTAATTGTTGTAAGTTCCCAAAGTCTGAAGAATTCTTCTCCTACTTAATGTCCAAGATTTTAAGCATTCCTTCTATTATTCAAATTCAAATTTCCAAGCAAAACGATTTTTTCCATTAGGAAGGGGAATCAAAGAAGAATTTGAAGTGGTTTGAATTATATGAGGAGGAGACCTAAACCAATTAAGAGATGAAGACTAAGGGCCCATTTGAATGTTTACAAATTACAATATTTACAGATTTAAATATCACATGAATAAAATACTATAGAATACAATAGTGTAATATTAAGATATTGTAATATTTTTACTATTTGGAAGTTTTTTAAGAATATTATAGATTTTAAATTAAGTTGTTTGGAAGGTACTATGATTTTAATATATATTTAGAAAACTCAAAATAATAATTTAGTTAATGTCAATCAACGTAGTAAAGTTCATTATTTGAATATTTCTTTTATTAAATACCTAATTTATATGAAATTTACCATGTCTAGATGAAAAAGTAGTATGGTAAAGTAAAGTTCCATTGACAATAAGCCATTTTTCTTTATCACATAAAACTATGTAAAGTATAATAAAGTAAAGTCAATACAAAGGGGAATTACTTTACAACTCTCTCTCTTTCTCTCCTACTTTATTTCATCACATACTTCATCTTACCTTAATATTTATTTCACTCTACTGTAAATGCAAACAAGCATCCATGGACATAGACGTGACATATTATCCCTTCTCCATGTTTAGATGAAGAAATGGTGTGGCAAAAGTAAAGTCTAGCTACCACTTTTTTTACCAACAACTTTATCACAAGTTGCTTTTTCTTTACCATATAAACCACGGTAAAATGTGATAAAGTAAATGGGTTGTTTGGATGGGAGGTTGGAAATGGGCAAAGAGATGGGAAGCGAAATGGTAGAGTCCCATTTTGTACGTTGTGCTAGGAGTTGGGGCAAGTAATGTGTGAAATAGAGGCAAAGTGGAGAGGCTGGGAATTTGATATGATGAAAATAGAGGTGCTGTTAGGATGATGAAGTGACTAAATGGTTTGTTTGGCGATGGAGACTTAGGTTTAGAGAACTGAAGATGAGGGGCTTAAAGAGTGAAGATGAGAAAATCTAAAAATAAAAGAAAAAATTGACTCTATCTGGCTTTGACAGATCGAACAACATGTCCATGTTTGGCTTGTTGACACCAAAAATATCACTTTTGCCTCTTCATACACTTCCAACATCAAGAAGCTACATGAAGTCGCATCCTACCACAAATAGGCAATACTACTTCAAGCATTAAATTTTGTCAGAATCAAACAAAAACTGCAAGATCCTTCAAAACAGGCGTAAGCAGAGTACATATGAAATTTCGGGCCATTTCAACACTATTTCTAACTTCACTCTTCCAGCAGCGGAACAGGAGCTCCCGAGGTGGTGAAGCTAGAAATGCTGATTAACAAAACATAGCACACAGCTGGCCTTAAAATGTCACTTGAAGCTCTACATCAAATTCCAAGCCATTCCTACACCGTTTGGCCCCAAAAGCAAAAGCTATAGCAAAATCAACTCTCCTGATAGTGATAGCATCGAACACATCAAATCTTCAATTAGAGCATATGATGGTCTCAAAATACTTCCAAAAGGCTCTGTGACAAGTTTCAGCTTGAACTGGCAACGTTTGACCCTACATCAACCTTCAAACAGCAAAAACAAGCCTTTCAGCAGCGAGAACTACTGAGGCCATCACACATCAAACAGAGCACATGGGTGATTTCAAAATACTCCCAAAGGCCTACATGTCTAGTTCTAGGTCATTAACAATATTTGACTAGACTTTGACCCCTAAAAGCAAATTCAGGCCTCCCGGCGGTGGAACTCCTTGGGACCATGATTTCCAAATTGGAACTAATGGATCACCTTAAAATGACTCTAATAGGCTCCCTGTCAAATTTCAGCTCAATTGGACATCGATTGACTGTACACCAAAGCATGACATCGTCCTTGCGATAAAATCAAGTCTACTGGCGATAGGACCCCGCACAGCTTCAAAACTCAAATAAAAGCTTGTGGTTGGTCTTAGTTATTGCTCAGGAGGCTTCATCTCAAATTTCAGGTCATTCCGACATCGTTTGACCTAGTTTCGGCTTCTGATGGCAAATCGACAAGTCTGCGTGACAAAGTCTTCGGCTTTTCCGGAAAATCAGAAACTTTGCCTTCTGATATGCATAGCTTCTCGTCAAGTTCTATGCAGGGAAATCAGGCTAATACATGTGCAGAAATGCTAAGAAAAAATACCGAAGAAGAAATAATCAGAAAAAACCAGAAAATGGCTGAAAATTGGCAACTGAAAGGGACAAAAGTCCCCACGGTTGCCAACGACCCTAGAAATTCGGGTCGTCGGATTTCCGCCGAAAACCCATCATTAAGTGTCTTTTTCGCATTCCAAGCTATTTGACCTCTGTGATTTTCCAAATATCTGATTTTCGGGGCACAAAATCCGTCGATCTTCGTCAACATCATTGTTGAAATCAGGGGATCATCATCGGACACTCCGAAATTGCCAAATTGGCCGACCAAGAATGTACACTTTCTGCCCGATCGATCAGGAAATCAACAGGACAAATGGTACGGACCCTCTGGTAACAATTAATGTCTGAAGTTAAATGATCATCAATATCAATCAGCATGAAAATCCATTAGAGATCAAGGCTTCCTACATCATGGGTAGAATTCCAAAAGACGCATGTGGTGGGAAGGCTCATGATCGAGATAGTATGATCAAAAGTCGACCAAGTAGCAATAGTCCTCTCCTCACCATCCACTGTGTAAGAGAACTGGAAGCATCTCCTCTTGTATGTCAAGTCGTCAGGGAGTACATCACCAAAGAAAAAGGTAGGCTTTGGCACAATGCTCTGATCGTTCATAACCCAAAGACGATTGCTTACCATGATCTTGTAAAACTCATCATCCTTGAAGGTGATCAATCGCTACCTCATCTCATCCTTGTTGAGGGAGTCACATTTTTCCAAGTTTCTCTCCACATACTGGATCTTTTCCCAGGCCTGCTGAACGGCTGCATTGGAAAATCTAGCAGCTCAGCGGGGTACGCTGGTAACAGGCCCCTTGCTTTGCTCGTTCTGGAAGAACCACCTGCAAAGGTTGAAAAAGAAGAGATCAAACACAAAAGTGACTGAATTTCACTAAAAAAATATGGCGAAAATTTGGCATAATTCTAGGGAAATTCCGAAGAAAAAGGGAAATATCCCGAAAA
This sequence comes from Umbellularia californica, assembly GCA_028538565.1. Classification (NCBI taxonomy): domain Eukaryota; kingdom Viridiplantae; phylum Streptophyta; class Magnoliopsida; order Laurales; family Lauraceae; genus Umbellularia; species Umbellularia californica. Next base: position 30,310,590 of record JAPQWN010000005.1, on the reverse strand, counting down.
AGATGGGAAGCTTGAACATAAACTAAACATCGATGCGAGCTTGTATTTAATGGAGGATTCTCAAAGAAAGCTTAGTCTCCAACAATGCTGCGAGATCAAGCAAATCTTCTCAAATCCCCGCAATAATGGAAAGGGGCTCAATATTGCTGCGAGCTCCGAACTCCAAAACTTGCAAAGCTTTCCAGGTATGCACTATCATGTCATTCTTTCAATTCAACTTACAAAAATCATGCATAAAATGGAAATTGTCATGCATTAGATGCTAGGAAATCCTTGACCAACATTTGACCAATTCCAACCCAACTTGGTCAAAACCAATCAAACTTTGTCTAAGTCAAAACCCATGTTGGCTTGACCCAGAAACCCTAGCCTTTATTTGATGCATTAAAAAAAGGGAGAAAAGAAAAATGCATAAACATCTTGATTTGCTTAAACCTCATTATCATGGTGAGCACAAAAAAAAAAAAAAAAAAAAAAAAAAAAAAAAAAAAAAGAAAGAAAGAAACCTCTTCAAAAAAAAAGGGGGGAGGGGAAAAGAAAAAAGGGGGCTGACCCACAACCGTGGCCCACCGCCACGTGAAAACAGAATGAAGAAAAAACAAGAAACAAAAACAAAGAGAAAGAAAAGAAAGAGAGAAAAAAAAATAGAGAAAGAAGAACTTTTTTTTTTTTTTTTTTATCATTCTTACTTCTACATGGAGTTTTCTTGGAAAAGGAGACTTACTTCAAGCCATTGATGAAGCAGAAGGAGAATTTGAAGATCCTTGAAAAAGAAAAGCCCTTGGTCTTAAAGCACTCTTGATTCTTTGCAAAAGAAAGCAATAAGAGCAAGGGATCCAATCTCCCTTTGCTTTTATAGAAGAGATCAAGCCAAAGAAGGAAACAAAAATAAACGCAAGGAGGTAAGCGCTACAAATTAGCAACCTTTCCAAAAGAAAAATACTCTGAGAAATTCTCTCCCAAAAGAATGGGAATTTTAGAGATTCTCTCTCAAAGAAAAATACTTGAGAGATTCTCTCCCAAAAGAAATAAAATTTGAGAGGTTCTCACCCAAAGAAAGATACTTTGAGAAATTTTCTCCCATAAGAAAGAGGAAACTTGAGAGATTCTCTCCAAGAAATGAAATAATTTTAGATATTCTCTACAAAATGACACCACATGGGATCTAAGCCATCTTTAAAGCTTAAGATTCCATGGGTTAGCCCATATGAGCCAGGTTTGACTAGGCATGAAAATCTGGGCCGTGCATGATCGGGCCCAGTCGTGCTCGGGCCGGGCCGACACGACCCATGATTAATATGCAGGTCGTACCGTGCTGGGCTCAACCCTTTGGGATCAGCCCAGGGCATGGCACGACCCTAGTCAGGCCTAGGCCATGCAGCCCGTGGGAGGCCCACAGATCCCTCTCCTCTTTTTTATTTTTTTTTAAATTTTCTTAATTGTTTTAAGTCTTAGACTCTTGGTCTTAGACCAATTTCATTAAAATAAAGAAATTAAGAGAAATAAATAAGTAGAATAACACTAATGATGTTTTGAAAAAATACATCAAATAAATTGTATTTCCTTGAAATTTAAGTTACAAAAGTTCAAAAAAATTACAAGTTTGAACTTGGATTAATATATATATAATGAAATTCAAACATTCTAATGAATGAAAAAAGAATTACAACTTTAGAATCGTATGATACATTCTAAAAAATAAATTACAACTTTGAAAACTTATGATACATTCTAAAAAATAAATTACAACTTTAAAAACCTATGATACATTCTAAAAAATAAATTACAACTTGAAAGCCTTTTATACATTCTAAAAAAATTATATTATGATATATGTAACGCCGATAGCTCGTCTTCTATCTCAAACTCATCATCTATGTGGTGTTCCCTATCTTATGCTTGATATCAATCCCGTAAGCACATGCAGGTCTCAACGGTTTCTTCCGTAATCATAGTCCTCCTGGGGTCCATAAGGTGCCCACTTGCACTAAATGCCTACTCTGATGCAATTGTAGACGCTGGTATTATTAGTATATCACAGGCTATGGCGGAAAGCACAGGAAATTTAGTTTCGAATGATTTCCACCATGCCAAAAGTTCAAAAACATCTTCTTCATCATCTGAGATTGAAATAGGATCGCTCCCCAGGTACATTGTTAATTCATTAAGGTTGTAAGAGGATCCTCCGGAAGAAGAGGAGTTACTTTTGTGAGATTTTCTCATAATACTCCAAATGGCCTTCTTTATTCCTTTATGTACTTGGGGAGGGCCTGTTGGACCGTAGGTGCTATGGTTCTACCTAATTGGGTCAGAAATAATCCAAATAAAGTGTTTCTAATTGTGTCTTAAATATAAACATGTCATTTATATTAGTTGTATTCATATTAGAGTTTATTTCATCAAGAAGGGTTTCTACACCTTTTAATTTCAAAATAGGGTCTAATGCAGCAGTTATACAAAATGTTAAAGAAGCTATTCTCCAATATTGTGAAGACTTTGCCTCCATTTGGACACACATAAGTTGAAAATTTGGAAAATCTCTATATTTTTTAAAATTAAGACTTATTTCATAAAAATGGGTTAGAGCTTGATTTGATGTGGGATAATATACCCCGGAAAAAAACAATGTTGCATCATGAAAAACTTCTAAAAAAATCGATTATTATCTTAAGAAGGGTCCATCTGTTGCACTTATAAGATTTAGTGCCATTTTATAGGCACATGCTTTTTTTTAATATTTTATAGGTAAAATTCCATCTGTGCTTTACATCTTGTGATATTTTCTTTGGTCTTAGACCCAAATTTACACATATGTCCCTTCACCATTGTTTTCGTGATGGAGAACAAAAAATATATCCTACAATCCATTTAATGCTCTCTAAATCATCTCTAATAGATTTTACCCCTACTTGTACGATAAGATTTATGATGTGGCATGCACATCTATTGTGAAATAGATCTCCATTTAAATCAAGTTGAATCGCATGTTTTAGTAAATCTTCTACGACATTTAGGGCTGCACAAAAAATCCGGTATCACCATAAAACCAAACCCAACCGACCGAACCGGGCGGTTCGGTTCGGTTTATAGTAGATCGGTTCGGTTAACGGTTTGAAAATCATAAAAACTGTTTACATCGGTTGGTTATCGGTTTGAGCCCACAGTTAACCGCTTAAACCGAACCGACCATGTGTAGTAACTTAATATTGTTTTTTTACTCTTTTAGCCTTAGGGTTTCGTTTTTAACTACTTTCAAAGTTACATTCCACAACTCTATTCTTACATGAACTCAACCATCAACATTGCCTCAGTGCATCTCCTCTAATCTCTCAAATGCTTTTTGATACTTCATTGTAGATGGAGGGATTACTGTACAGGGTGTTTTTCTTCCATCATAATTCCTACCTCGTTTCAATGAAGTTTTTATCAGAAGGCTGCACTCTTGAGAATGCTAGAAAAGCCAGTAGAGCCTAACCTTTTGATGGTTGGTTTTGGTCTCACCTAATCAATGTGTTAAGAAACCTTGATTTCTAAAAAATACAGTGGGTTCTGATATAGTTTCCGTTTGTGTGTAGCCTTTCTTGACATGAACTATTATTCTATTGTAATTCCAAATGGTATCACGTGGAATGAATGTTTCAATACAAGCAGGTTATTATTTTTTTTTTTGTATACTTGCTTTTAGTCTAAACTCTCTTTTTGGAGTCGAATTATTTTTTATATGCATTTAGTCCAGTCTGGAATGTTGGATTTTTATGTTTGAACTAAACATTAGAATAAATGCAAAGGACGGGGTATCATCATTTTGAAAATTTTAATGTCTGATTTTCAAAAAATAAAAAATAAAAAACAACGGTTTAACCGACCGAACCGAACCATTTAGTAAGGTTCGGTTTGGTTTAAGCCCTCTCCATCGGTCGGATCGGATCGGTTAATTAAAAAAAGAGAGGTTCGGTTTGGTTATTGGTTTTAGTGTTAAACCGATCCGAACCGCCCATGTGCAGCCCTAGCGATATTGTTAGTGCTTGCATTATCTAAAGTTATAAAAATTATTTTATTTTCAATTTTATATTCTCTAAGTTTTTCAAGGATGGACCTTATCCTAGTACCAGTGTGTGGGAACTCTGATAAAGCAATCAATATCAATATAATGTGTTGTAATTGCAATGTACCCTAGATTTTGTTTAGAGGCCTTTCTGAAGTTAAAGCCACTTTTCCAGGCATATTTTCAAAAACCTATTTTAAATTCTTTTTTTCTTTCAAATTTTTTTTTTATTGTATCATTTCTAGCAGGAACTCTTGATATTTTTTGCCATGAAGGAACAAAGGCAGACCCAAAAATCTTTCCAATGATCGGTCATTGACAAGTATAGATGGTAATTGACGAACTATTATAAACTTAATAAGTCGATATCTAGTATTAGTAGGGTCATAGTTGAAAACTCCTAAACCATCAGATGAATTTGTTTAGGAAAGTTGTGTTTGAATCATCCCACCTCTTACCCCATCGTTAGCGGTATTCGTGTGTTTGGGCACACACTTAATCATGTGTCTATTAAGGTGGCCAGTGCCGCTTGATGATTTAGCACTGAGGAGATATTTGCAATATTTATATTGTGCCTTTTCCACTATTCCTCATTTGGGACTTGGGACGGTAATTTTAACAAAATTAGACCATACAAGAGAAGTCAATCTTGTTTTTCGTTTCTTTTTTACTTGTAGAATCCAAACATGCAAGATCTTGGACTTGGGGATTATTACTATCTACTTCTATGCCCTGACTTTGATCTAAATGAATAAATCCAAGATCTTCCTCATTTAGAGAGAAGTCAAGGTTGAAAGGTTGTGAAAGTCCAGCCATTTTTTGTAAATAAAATATTTAAATTTTTTTAATAAATAATTATGTATAATGTGTTCTTTGTGATAATTTATATAAAAAAGGGGAGAAGATGAGACTTAATATATAATATTACTAAGTTTATTATTACTAAATAAAACTCAAAATTAAAAATAATAAATACCTTTATGAGAAAGGGAGAGCTAATGGAGAAGTCCTTAGTTGAATCCTCCACTTTAGAGAAGTCACTCTCACGCTTCACTTCTTAGAAAACTTTGTAGAAAGCTTAGAGCCTTATAGGCTTTAGAATGAGACTTAAGAGAGTTTAGAGCCTTAGAACTTTAGAGGGAGTGTGAGAAATGAGAGAGTAGATGACTGTAGAGAAATGATAGGAATGAGGGCTATTTATAGAATTCCTAAGTGATAAAATAACATAAAATACCCCCTTATATGACCGTTTTATAGTAGTTTGGGGGGGGGGGGGGGGGGAATTCCTAAGTGATAAAATAACATAAAATACCCCCTTATATGACCGTTTTATAGTAGTTTGGGGGGGGGGGGGGGGGGGGGGACACTAATACACCCCCCCCCCCCCCCCCCCCCCCCCCCATTTGACCGTTTAAAGCTATTGGGGGGTTAAAAATGTAAAAACATACATTTTGACCCTTTTTTGAGAAGGGGTTTTCAAAATTTTGACCGTTGCGCTCTCCTTAGGCCGTGCCTCATGCCATGCTAGGTCGCCTGCGGGCTTGGGGAATTGGCCCATCACGGCACGGATTTTTAGCCGTGTTGTGCCGGGCCGTGCCTCAGGCCTGGTAGCCCTCGCCCAGCACGACCGAGTGGGGACTGTCGGGCCGGGCCGGGCCATGCCGGCCAGTTGACTTGCACGGCCCAGGCACGGTTTTTCCATGCCGGGCCCGTGCTGGGCTTAGGCCGCCCGCCACCCATATTTACACACCTAGATTTGACCACCTAGGCACTAAAAGGAGCTTCCTATCAAAAATCTCTCTTACCAAGAGTATACAAAATGGTTCTATGCCTCTTTTGAGTTGATTGGACTACACAAAGAAAAAATCCAAGCCTCATGAGCTTCCAAAATTCAAACCATCCAACATCATGCACCAAATTAAGCCGAAACCTTGAAATTGACATTCCACAAAAATCCAAACCACTCTAATGGACCCAAAATAGTCCCAAAGAGTGACCAAAAACCAAACCCTACCTCCCTAACTTGCCACATACAGCTTGTTAGATCACAAAGTCAAAACCAAAATCCAAATTCTGACCCCCTAACTTGCCACTTATAGCTTGTTAGGTCACGAGGTCAAAAACAAAAACCCCAAAACCAAAAAACCAAAAAACCCTTCTTAACCACTTAGCACCACATAAAGCCTCTAGGTTCACAACCTTAAGGTCAATAAGAAAAACCCAAAATCCAAAACACAAAAACCCAAATCCAAAACTCTCATGTCATTTTCAAAACTTTGCCTTGAGATGGTACATGATCCCTCTCACTTTCATGAAATTCCCTTGGAAATTCAAATAGCTAATCTACCAAAAGAAAATTGCTCAAGACTCTTGGTCAAGTCAAAAGCTTTCCTTCAAAGTTCTTTCCAAGGTACATCGACTACAACAGTTATACAACTCGTCAATGTACCTCGAGAGGCCATTTGTCCACACCAAAAATATCACTTTCACCTCTTCATACACTTTCAACATCAAGAAGCTACATGAAGCCACGATATACCATAAACAGGCAATGCTACTTGAATCATCAAAATTGCAAGATCCTTCGAAACAACGATAAGAAGAGAACATATGAAGTTTCGGGTCATTTAGACACTATTTGGCATAACTTCACTCTTCCAATGGCTGAACAGGAGCTCCCGGCAGCGGTGAAGCTGGAGACCTTGATTCACAAAACAGAGCACACAGTTGGCCTCAAAATGTCACTTGAAAGCTCTACATCAAATTCCAATCAATTCCTACACCATTTGGCCCAAAAAAGAAAAAGCCATAGCAAAATCAGCTCTCCTAGCGGCAACAACATGGAACACATCAAATCTTCAATCAGAGCCTAAGGATGGTCTCAAAATACTTTCAAAAGGTTCTGTAACAAGTTTCAAGTCAAACCGACAACGTTTGACCCTACATCAACCTTCAGACAACAAAACCAAGCCTCTCAACGGTGAGAACCACCGAGGCCATCACTCATCAAACAGAGCATATTTGTGATTTCAAAATACTCTCAAAAGGCTACAAGTCAAGTTTCAGGTCATTTCAACAACATGTGACCAGACTTTGACCCCCAAAAGCTAAATCAGGCCTCCCGGTAGTGGAAGTCCTCGGGACCATGATTTCCAAATCGGAGCTAATGGATCACCTTAAAATGACTCTAGTAGGCTCCTTGTCAAATTTCAAGTCAATCAGACATCGGTTGACCATACATCAAAGTGCGGCATCTTCCTCGCTACAAAATCAAGTCCACTAGCGACAGGACCCCACACTACTTCAAAACTAAAAAAAAAAATAAAAATAAAAGCCTGTGGTTGGTCTTATTTATTGCTCAGGAGGCTTCACCTCAATTTCAGGTCATTCTGACATCGTTTGACCTAGTTTCGGCTTCTGAAGGCAAGTCGGCAACTCTGCGCAACAAAGTCTTTGGCTTTCCCGAAAAATCAAAAACTTTGCCCTTTGATCTACATGGCTTCTCGTCAAGTTTTATGCAGGAAAATCCGGTCAACACATGTGCAAAAATGTCAAGAAAAAATACCGAAGAAGAAAGAATCAGAAAAAACCGGAAAACGGTCGAAAATCGACGACCGAAAGGAACAGAAGTCTCCACGGTCGCCGGCAACCCTAGAAATCTAGGTCGCTGGATTTCCACCGAAAATCCACCGTTGGGTGTCTTTTTCGCATTCCAAGCTATTTGGCCTCAATGATTTTCCAAAGATCTGATTCTCGAGGCACGAAATCCATCGATCTTTGTCAACATCACGGATCCGCCATCGAAATCAGGGGATCATCATCGGATACTCCGAAATTGCCAAATCGGCAGACTAAGAAAGCACACTTTCTGCCCAATCGATCATGAAATCGACATGATAGATGGTACCAGCCCGCTGGTAACAATTCATGTCTGAAGCTACATGATCATCCGACATCAATCGGCACGAAAATCCATCGGCGATCATGGCTTCCTAAATCGTGGGTAGAATTTCAAAAAACACGGCGCAGCTCACGACTCTTCAAATGCTTTGGCGACCACTTAATGCAGTTAATGACCCGTTTTATGACAAGTTAATGTAGTCATTTACTCATTATTTTGGACAGCCCAATCAGAAGCCAAGAAATGGAAATCACAAGTCAAGTGCAATCCTTGCATTAAACCATATAACTCCTCCCATCATGGAGCTTAAAGGCAATTAAAAGCCCATTATTCTCCAACGGTCGAACAAAAGCCAAGAAAAAGGAGTTACAAAAATAAAAATTTAAAAACTTGTAACTCCTCCTATCATGGAGCATTAATGCAATTAATGCATTTAAAGCTCATAAACTCCCCTCATGGCCACCAAAAGCCTATAAAATGAGGCAATTTCCATGATTTCAAGGACAAAATCCACAAAATCCAAAAAATACACAAGAGAAAACTCTACAAAAGTTACTACAACGACCTTTCCTCCATTGAAGAAGTTCTGCAGCAACCACCACTACAAGGTGACCAAAGTCCCTTGGTCGCAACGCCCCCCCCCCCCCCCCCCCCCCACACCCAAAGGCTCTCTCCCTCAGTCTCCATGGCTTAGACGTAGCTCTTCAGCCCTTCTACTTGGATTTTTATTGAATATAGGACCTCCTCTTGGTCCTTATTCCCTAAAAAATTGAGGTTCAAGCCAATCCAAATAAATCAAAAGCATCATCTGTTCTTATCTAAAGAATGATGACGAAGTCCACATACGACTTATGACCATCAATTTGAACGAGTCCCCATAATCTCCTGAGAATTTAGATCCACTTTTCTTGCTTTCATTGTATTTTGTATTTGTTAAGAGACATATAAATCACAACTCTTGTCTTTCCTTTTTGATAAGACTATAAATCGCCTTTCACAGCAAAAACATTGCCTTTCACAACAAAAAAAAAAAAAATGAAAATTGCCTTTCATGGCATTCAAATCAAACCATGTCTCTTTTCTTAAATATATGTGCAATGAAAACTAGAAAAAAAAAGTTAATTTTACTTTCTACTTGCGAAGGTCGATCTACGGACCACCACTAGTCAATTCAAAGTAAAGTAGAAAATTTGGCATACCCGTATATAAAAAAGTTGATGTTCACCATCTCCGGTCACAAAAGGGTTGGACGCGACGGAATCTCATGTCTGCTGACCCAGGTAGTCCCGCAAGGGAAAAAGTGAGCCCATTACGACCTACCGAACATAATCAGGTTACTCGGTTTCACATGGCCAAACAGTTGCAAAAAAAATACAAAAAAAAAAAAAAAAAAAACCTACGCCATGCCAAGATTGAGCGAAGGAGGGAGTGATGGCCACTTTAAACGTCTTAATCTTACTAGGCTGCATCAAAACTGAACATCTAATGAAATGGGATATGATAAATGGAGAGAAGCATTATTACCCAATGAAGCGTTTGGATCCTCAACTATGTGAAGGAGACAAGTTTTTGGAACCTCAACCCAACCTCAATGAATCATTTGGAAACCAGCACTCTGTCAGGAAAGAGGGAAGGAGAAGAAGAAGAACGAAGGAAGAAGAAGGAAGGAGGAGGAGATCCTCACCGACCTCTTTTTCCTCCCGATGCCGACCGTCATCGTCAACACTGGCCATGCCTCGGGGGCTAGATTCCTCCTCGCGCTCAGCCATGACTACATGGTGATGAGGAAGGATAGGGGGTTCCTTTACATGAGCGAGCTCGACATCGGCCTCATGATTCCTGACTATTTCATTGGCGGTGGTGCAGACGAAGATACCGGCGGTGGGGGCGAGGAGGGAGGTGGTGCTGAGGGTGGAGAAGGTGACGGCAGTGAAGATGGGGATCGTGGATGAGGCATAAGATAGCACTGTGGAGACGATGGAAGGAGGGGTGAGGCTAGGGGAGGAGCTGGCAGGGAGGGGCTGGGATGGGGAGTTGTATGCGAGGACAAGGGAGGCGTCTTATCCTGAAGCATGTGATGTGCTTGGGTTGGTCGACTTTCGGCCCAAGCTATAAAGTTTACTCATGTACAAGGCTCGTGCTACAATTGATCATATGATATTAGCTAATGATTGGTCCAAACAAATTGGCTAGAGCTTGGAACACATAAAAAAGTATAGCTAACATTAGTTGAATCTCTTGCCACATTTTGGGAATAGATGCAATGTATGACCTGTTTATAATGAATGGATGATACATGTAGCCCTACTTATAAATGGGTACTCGCCACATTTGCAGCACCAATGTGGTCTTCCAGCCACTTTTTTATTTTTTTTTCATTTTTTATTTCGAGTGACGATAGCGTCACTCAAAGTAATACTGAGTGACGCTATCGTCACCATGCGCGCCCTTTATAACTACCCATGTCCCCTGGTTTCCATTCCTTTTCTATCCAATCTTTCCCAAAAGTTGTACTCTATCTCTATCCAAAGGTAGGTACTTTCTTTGGCCTTGTATACCCACTTTATTGCTCCTTTTGATTTCATTTTATTGGTTGTTGATCTCCATTCAAGAGGTCTGTGCATTTATGCCGACTTTTGCAGACCTACATGAAAGAAATCAGCATTTCGTCTCGTTTTTTATGCTTTTCCTTTAACTTTGGTATAAAATTAGTTAGAGAAGAAGTTAGACAAGCACACAGACATTTGTTTTGTTCATTGGTATACAAAGTTTGTTAAAATGGGTGATGTAGGTTGTTTGAGATTGTTGTTTGATGAAATTCCTACAGTTAAAAATAAAAATCCCATTCCTGTACCATATAAGACCCACCTAATAAGGATCAACTATTGTCTATCTTTATCCCCTTACTACCTCACACTTCTTTGGTTAATGTTGTGTTCTTGGCATTTTTGAGTATATGTTTGTACAGTATTAATGCGAAAATAATAATTTTCTGTTTTTTAATTAGGATGTCGGGTGGTGAATTGATTGTGATATTCCACTACGACGGGGAATTTAAATTTGACATGATTCACCCGGTATACGAAGGTGGAAAACAGAAGATGAGGTCCATTCAAAGCGACATAACATTTCCCAAATTAGTGAACATAGCTCTTGAAAGTTCACAATGGGAGGAAACTTGCGAGAACCTAAGTGCATGTTGACACCAAAAATGTCACTTTGCCTCTTCAACATCAAGAAAGCTGCATGAAGTCGCAACCTGCCATAAATAGGCAATGCAACTCCTCCAAAAAATCAAATCTTGTCAGAATCAAACAAAAACTGCAAGATCCTTCAAGACAGCCAAGGGAGGAGTACACAAGGAGTTTTGGGCCATTTCAGAATCATTTGGCCTAACTTCGCTTCTCCGACAGCTAAATTGGCGCTCCCGGCGGCGACATCATCGAAGACGTCAAAACTTCGATCAGAGCCTACGGATGACTCCAGCATGTCTCAAAAGGGCTCCATGCCAAATTTCAAGTCAAACCGACAACGTTTGACTCTCCATCAATGCTCGAGCAGCAAAATCAAGCCTCCCGGCGGCGGGAACCACCGAAGCCTTCGCTCATCAAACCAAGTGCATGAGTGGCTTCAACATGCTTCCAAAAGGCTGCACGTCGAATTTCAGGTCATTTCGACAACGTTTGACCAGGTTTCGACGCTCCGAAAGAAAATCAAGCCTACCGGCGGCAGAGCTCCCCGGGACCATGGTTTCCAAGACAGAGCCTGTGGATCATCTCAAAATGACTCCAATAGGTTCCCTGTCAAATTTCAGGTCAATCGGACATCGTTTGACCGCACATCAACGCGCGGCATCTCCCTCGCGGCAAAATCAAGTCTACTGGCGACGGGACCCCAAACGGCTTCAAAACTCAAACAAAAGCCTATGGTTGGTCTTATTTATTGCTCAGGAGGCTTCACCTCAAATTTCAGGTCATTCCGACATCGTTTGACCAAGTTTCAGCTTCTGGCGGAAAATCAGCAGCTCTACGCGACAAAGTCTTCGGCTTTCCCGGAAAATTGGAAACTTTGCACTCTAAAAATGCAAGGATTCTCATCAGGTTTTCTACAGGGAAATCAAGCCAATAAATGAGAAGAAATGTCAGGAAAAATACAGAAGAAAACGGCGACGAAAAAGACAGCAAAACGGACCAAAAAGGGGAGAAAAACCCCCAGGGTCGCGGCGACCATGGCCCATGGTCGCCGGCGACCATGGAAGTCCGGGTCACCGGATTTTTCGTCGGTGACCCGTTTTTCTGTCCCTTTTCGCGTTTCGCGCACTTTGGCTCCTGTGGTTTCCTGAAAATGTGATTTTTAGTGCTTGAAATTGACTCATATCCGACGACATCTCAGATCCGCCGTCAAAAGCATAAAATCATCATTGATCGCTCCAAGATCGCCGACCGGTTGACCTAAAAAGTGCTCTTTCTGTCCGACCGATCGAGAAATCGACAAGACAGATGTCACCGGCCCGCTGCTAGCTATCAATGTCTGAAATTACACGGTCATCCGATGTCGATCAGCATGTAGATCCATCGGTGATCATCTCCAAAAGATTCCCAAAAGACGCGGTGCAGCCCGTGACTCTTCAACTGCTCGGCGACCATTTAATGCAGTTAATTGACTAGCTTTATTGCAGTCATTAATTCATTTCTTTGGACGGCCTAATCAGAAGCAAGCATCCAGGAGTTACAAATCAATTAAGTCATGGCATTCAAGCCATGAAACTCCTCCCATTATGGTAATTAAGGTGATTAAAAGCCCTTAATCTCCATCGGCCAATCAGATTCAAGGAAAAAGGAGTTACAAAATCAAGAAATAAATCTTGTAACTCCTCCCATTAAAGCCATTAAAGCCCATAAACTCTCCTAATGGCTACCAAGAGCCTATAAATAGGAGAGCTTTCCAAGAAGAAAGGGATCGGAAAAGGACAAACGGAAAACCGAAGATCGAAAATCAAAAGGTGCAGAGAATCCCGAATTCCAGACAGACAGAGTCTAGAGAAAGAGAGAAAATTCTGCAGAAATTCTACATCAAGCACCACTACAAGGTGACAAAAAGTCCCTTGGGGGGTACTCCCCCCCAAGGTCCTTGCCTTCTCCCGCTGCCTTCAATGGCTTAGACGTGGCTTTTCAGCCCGTCTACTTAGCTTTTTATTGGACATAGGACCTTCTCTTGGTCTTTGTCCTCTAAAAACCTGAGGTTATAGCCAAGCCAAGCGAATCAAGAGCATCCTCTGTTCTCATCTGCATGGATGATGGCGAAGCCCATACATGGCTTGCGACCGTCAATCTGAACGAGTCCCCCACAATCTCCTGAAAAGTTAGATCCTCCTTTTCTTGCTTTTCATTGTAGTTTGTAGTTTTCTAAAAGAGACAAAAATCACAACTCTTGTCTTTCATTATTGATGAGAATTGTAAATCGGCTATAAACGCCAAAATCGGCTATAAATGCCAAACAAAATCGCCTTTCACGGCAAACCAAGAAAATGTCTCTTTTCTTAAATATTTGTGCAATGGAAAACTTGAAAGAAGTTGATTTCCTTTTTACTTGCGAAGGTTGATCTCCGGATTACCACTTGCAATTCCAAGTAAAATAGAAAATCTGGCACACCCACACAAAGAAATGTTGATGCACGCTTTAGCCCCCCGGGCGCGAAAGGGCCGGACCCGACGGACTCCCACGTCCGCCGACCCCGGTAGCACCCTCGGCAGGAGCGCGTTCCATCAAGCTGGCACACCCGGTGGGACTCGTTCATTTGAGAACACAGTGCTCGGAAATGAAATATTTGCATATCATACTTTTTGCTCTATGCTTATACTTCTTTTCCGGATTCCTTGGCTACTTTCTTGCTGGTAGCCTATGTTGGATTTTGCATCCTAAAAAAAAATGAGATGGGATTTTTTGGAAATTTCTATTTCTTTGAGTTTGTTTCCACTCTCTCTTTTCAAAAAAAAAAAAAAATCAAAAAAAAAAAAATCAGTTTTCTTAGTTTGAATTCAAAATTGAGAAACTTTGATCCTATCCTATCGTTCTTTGGTGCTTGCAGAAATGTTGAGCCCGTTCGACTAAGGTTTTGGGCTATCGTTTCTCTTCGATGAGTCTATTTGGGATTTGGAAAAAAAGACATAGACCACTAAGGTTAAACCAATTGCGTTCTTTTATCATGATTGACTCAAGAAAAGCCTTGTCCAGAGTGTGGAGACAGCTTGACTGTTCTAGGCAAGGGTCCTCCAAACGGGTTCATTAAGTAATCCTACCCTTACCTGGGGGCAATTCTATCAATTGAGGTTTCATAAGACCGGGTTAGGAGGCCTATGTGTACTCTCTCGTCTTTAAAAACCTTCAAAAAAAAAATATATAAAAATAAAAATAAATCTTCAATAAAATAAAAATAAATAATCTTAAAAAAAAATATTTTAAAAAAAATAAAAAAATAAAAAAATAAAATAAAAAAAAATCATTTCAAAAAAAAATTCTTCAAAAAAATAAAAATAAATAATCTTAAAAAAATATTTTTAAAAAAATAAAAAAATAAAAAAATCATTTCAAAAAAAAAAATCTTCAAAAACTCGTCACTTTTGATTTCAGATCTGAGAAATTTTGGTTTCTTCTTTTCTGAGCACTGGCGCTCGCGGAAATCGCCGAGACCGTGTTCAGATTGGAATACCATTTGCTCTCCTTGATGGAACCAATCTTGACATTTCAAAAAAAAAAAAAAAACTCGTCACTTTTGGATTCAGATTCGAGAAATTGTGGTCTCTTTCCTTCTGAGTACTGGCGCTCGCGGAAATCGTTGAGCCCGTATTTGAATCGGAATGCCACCTGCTCTCTTTGACGAATCCATTTCTGACCTTTCAAAACAGAGAATCCCATCTCATGGATGCGATCTCCAACATTTGTGCATAGCGGTACTAGTACGCCCTTTCAGGGTCTACTGTATCTGTGACCGGCACATTTGTAACTCCTACCTTATATTCTTCTTATCTCGAGCAAGCTCCGCTTCTCGATAAGTAGAATTTAGGTATACAATTGCTTCTAGTAGTCATTGGAACGCTCATTTCGAGCCTACCATGCTTGCAACCAGAACAATTGTACCCTCTATGGCTTTTTGCCTTCTTCATATTGCTTGGGTCATGTCCCTTGAGCGATTTGAAAAGACAAAATCATAGAATTCCCCATTTATGATCATCATATTCTTGTGATTACTAATGGATGTGGTCTTGTTTCAGAAATTTTGAAACTAACAATGGCAGCTTCACTGATCATCACATTCGATGAAAACAAGCACCAGCTCATGCTTCAACAGAAGCAAACCGAGCGCACTTACAAGCGCCCTGCTAGCTGCCGAAGCACCAACTCCCTCAGCAACTCTCTGAACTCCGGGTCGACCTCGACTCCCCGGACCATCGTCTTCGGGACACTGGGACCATTCCCACTTCCCGAAGAAGAAACTGCTCCTGCCAAAAGGCAGAAGGTCGCCTCGCAACGTGTCACTACCGTGACACCAAAGACAACTGCCGAGAAGCAGAAGATCGCCCCTCAACGTGTCACTTCTGTGACACCAAGGGCGAACCCCAAGAATACTAAAACCCGCGGCATCCCCGCGAAACCTCAACCAACAACCAACCAGGTCTACCCTAAGACTTGGTCTCCAAGACCTTCCCCAAAACAAAGAAGGTCTCAAACCTCCACCAAGCCAGCATACCTCGCCCCACTCAAAGAGAACCAGTTCTACCCTCTTGCCTACATGAAAGAGGAGAGACCCATCTCCAACTTGACTCCCAAGTCAACCCAGCATGAACCGGCTTGCTCCCACAAGCCCAAAATCAGATCATGCATCACTAGGCCTCTACAAGCACCTGCCAAGGCCTACACTCCTTCAGTTCGACCCTTCATCTCTACAGGGGCCGAACTCGAAAGGTTCAAAGCTTCACTGCAACAGGCAAAGGACCGGGTCCACATCCTGTCCTTGCCCAATTACAAAGAAGACAAGCTCGGCTGCTGCGCCCGAGGGAGTACATCCTTCATTGTTAAAGCCCAGCCAAAGCTGACTGAAGCTCAAATCGCTCGTCGAGCACGCAGCCGTGCGTCATATCGACAAAAGAGACTAGAGAAGCAACGGACCCAACCTCCTACACTTCAAGTCTCCCACAAATGGGTCGAAAAAGAAAGACCCGACCAAGTTGCTGCCGTCCATATGGTTGGAAAAACCAGAAGACGCCAAAAGTCAGCATCAAAAATCCATGTCCGACGTCCGGTGACCCGTAGCGTCACCAGGACACGAAGACATCCCGAAGAATCTCCTGCCCCTTCAAGCCAAGGACGGGAGAGTAATCCTTCATCAAGCTCTTCATCAAAAAGAATGAGCCCCAGCTCAGTCACCAGGACGGTTTCTTCGTTTGAATCCCGAGGAATGAATGTCCTGGTTACAAATTCTGAGCCACCACCTCAGAATCCACCTCAAGATGATGCGCTCACACGCATCCAGCAGTTGGAACAAGGCCAGCAGAGGATTGAAACTCTGATGGAAAACCTTCTCCTTGTTGTCCAAAATCAGGTGAACAATGAGCCTCCTCCGAATCATCGCAATAATGAGGAAAATTGTGAAGAAAATGAGTCACGCGCCCTTACCAAAAAGGACGTAGACAGTATCCTCGCCAAAGCTAAAGAAGAGGATATACTCAAAGAGCATGGGATCAAGCCACCATATCCCTTATGGATGGACTCAGTCCCCTTCCCAACAAAATTCAAACATCCTACTCTCCAAACATATACGGGGAAAGGATCAGCCAGACAGCATGTCATCCATTTCAAGATCCTGATGTGAGCTATTGCAGATCAAGATGCCCTCAAGATCCGCCTCTTCGCAAGTACCCTAAAAGGTACAGCCTTTGATTGGTACTCCACTCTGCCGGAGAACTCTATCCAGAACTGGGCAATGCTAGAGACACGCTTCCTGACCCACTTCCAAGGTGAGGATCATCCTGTTACTATGGCTCAACTCTGCAGCCTAAAACAGGGAGAGAATGAGTCAACATACAACTTCATTCACAAATGGAAGGCAATGACGTACAAATGCTCAGATGTACTGCCACAAGCATCGCTAGTCGACATCTGCCGTAACAATATGAGAGCAAAAATCCGCTCCATGATCATCGGCAACAAATCAAAGAACTTGGGGGAACTCCTCAAAGCTTCCATGGAAGCTAAAATGGTGATCAAAGACCTCAACAGTCAGAAATCATCAAAGAAAGAGCCGACTGCTGTTACAACCTCAAAACCAAAGAAAAAAGAGGTTCTCAATGTGCAGACTAAGTCAGCTCCTCGCAGCCAAAGAAACCTGAAAACAAAACTGCAGGTAAAAGGCCTGAACTCTCTGATGCCTTCAAAGAACGTGTAGAAAAGAAATATCCATTCGATGAAGATGTTGAAGAAATCTTTGAGGCTCTTTTAGCAAATGGCAAACTTATTTTGCCAGAGCCCAAAAGACCGGGAGATGTTGGCAAAACCAATGATCCCCGATACTGTCCATACCATCAGATGATCTCACATCCTCTCAATCAATGCTTCGTTGTGAGAGAGAAGATCAATGAGATGTGGAAAAACAGAGTCATCACCTTTGACAAAAACTATGAGACTGCCTCCGTCAACATGGTGTCATGTGGACAAACACCAAAATCACCGAAGAAGAAGATCACTACTTCCTTTATGGTGATAAACAAAATTCAAGCGTCCGAGGAGCTGGTTCCTTTCCCATCACCAGACGGACAACCTATATGGGTACATCCCGATCTCCTAGAAGATGAAAATTGGGAGATCGTGAAAACAAAGCCGACCGCTCTACAGCGAAGGCTGGCTAGGAAACATCTCCTCAAGCTCAAACGGCAAGAGAAGACCCAGCCAAAACAAGAAGTCCATGAAAAAGCAGAGTCTTCCTCTACCGCTTCACAGGGGGCAATAAAAACGTCCCTTCCAGAGACTTCAAAGGGGGTAAGAAAACTCACTCTCAATGATTTCATGCCACCTCAATTCAGAGAAGAAGCCACGCAGGGGGCATCATACTCTTGCAATTTAGTAGTCGGATTCTCCATGGAGGGATACGAATCCAGTGACACCGATGATGGATTCGAGTCCGGCTACACCGATGAGTGGGAGGAATCCCTTGAAACAGGAGAATATCTCTCCGATGAAGAATGGGTTCCTGAAACTCACCTTATGCCAGTAATCTGGTATAACCCTTTGCAACCACAAGGATCCTGGTCTGATGATGAAGAAGATCAAGTGGCTGCACAAGAAGATGCTGTTAACCCAGCACCTGTCATTGCTCCAGTGGAAATCAACTATGTTGAGCCACACGGAGAAGACGAAGAAGAGGATCTGGCTCCCGTGCTTGATCTTGAAGAATATGCAAGGATCTTGCAGCGTCTCGCTCTAGAACAAGAGCAAGATCGCGTTAACGAGCCTCCTCGCAACCCAGAGCCTGAAGTCCCTGAAGATAATCAGGTACATCCACCCTTAACTCCTGAAAATGGAGAACATTGCTGGATAGACGATCATCTTACATCCGAGGATGAGTCTGACTCCAAGCAGGCAACATCTCCTATCAGAGCTTCCTGTAATGTAATATATCAGGACTATAGCTCTTCTGAAGCGTCGTCTGATGAGATTACCTATACTCCGATGACGCCTAGCAATGTATCCTCTGGAGCTACCTCGTCTCACGTGACTTTCACAGAGATGACACCCTCTCAGGTTTCTTCTCCTGAGACTGTGACTTCAGGATACACATTCTTCTCGACTGATCATCATGAAGAAAACCCAGATAATGATGCTTAGGATGATGAAATAGTCAACACAGAAGAAAAGCTGCTAGATGCTGTTCAGGACTTGCTCCCGGAAAATGCTCCTTGCAACACAATCACTGAGGATGGCAACTCTGCTGCAGATACATCCCCAGTAGATGAAAAACGACAGCCTCTTGATCCTGAAGACAATCTTCCAAACGAAGATCCTTCTCAAGAAGCTCTCGAAGTTGGTAGAGGCACCCGCTCTGGCCGGGACTACCACAAGAATTACAACCAATCTTCCTTTACTTATGTAAATCCTTCGGGAAAAGATCTTGTAAGCGCCCCCAGTGGCAAAAACAATGAACATGCAGGCCCCAAGGAGGCTTTCAAGTATGACTTGGTTGAGCACTTCAAACACATACCTGCACGTCTTCACATCCTAGACTTATTGCGAATGTCTCCACACACTCGTGATAATCTCATCTCAGAATTACAAAAACTGAATGAGGATGTCGACAAACATGCCCCACAAGTCCTCCAAATTGAAATGGACTACCGGGTCAAAAACTTAGAAAACTCCTTAAAAGGAGAAAAAGAGAAAAGCGAGGGATCATGCATCCAATGCCTCTCGGTTCAAAAGGCAGCCAGTGCAACCATCGCCTTCACTAAGGAAGACCTCCTACTTGGCGAAGCAAGGCACAACCGACCCCTGTACTTCACAGGGTACATCAAAGAAATGCCGATACATAGAGTTCAGATCGACCCAGGTTCTGCACTCAACCTTATCTCCACTTCGGCTCTTGAAGAGTTGGGCATCCCACCCAACAAGCTGAGCCACACATCCGTATCTATCTTTGGATACGATGGGAGTACTCAAAGGCCTATCGGTAAAATCAGGTTCAAATTGCAAATCGGTGATCTTATCTCTGAGGTCACTGTGTATGCAATAAAAACCCCCTCATGCTACAACATCCTTCTCGGACGTCCTTGGATACACGAGAACGGTGTTGTCCCTTCAACTCTACATCAATGCATCAAGTTCGTCGGCGACGACGGCATGGTACATCGTGTCTTTGCGGACAGAAAACCCTTCAAAGGTAAAGAAGTCCACTTCGCAGACTCCCAGATGTATGAAGGAGAAAAAGAAGAAGAGGAAATAGCACCCCCTGCTGAAAATCTCCAGAAAGATAAAGGCAAGGCTCCTCAAAAATCACCGGAAGAAAAACAAACCCTCTGACAAATTAGAAGAGAGTAGTCAATCTCCCTTCGTCATCTCCCTCAAGAATTCAAAACCTTTGGTCATCACGACTAAAGTGAAGAAGGCGAAACAAAAGTCTGGGGGCAAATTTGTTGTTTCTCTCGTGTCTATCATGCAAGACACAGACTCGGACTCAGAGCCAGAAGACGATGCATCGTAAAGCCAAGCTGACACTCAGCAAGTTCAGCCTGCTCTCACTCCGATGGAGACACCTGCTGATGTAGAAGATCCTACGTCTGCTACCTTTGTTGTTCCGGCAACATCACCAAAGCAAAGACCGATCTTCTTTCATAGATCGGATGCTTCTTCATCAAGTTCCTTGCTTGAACCTTTCCAAAACGAAGGTATGCCTCAACTATCTCTATATAGTCATGTGGCACAAGCTATCATGAAGAAAATGGGCTTTGACGCTCAGAAACCAGTCGGTTTGGGAGAAGGCCGCGGTATTCTCACGCCATTGGGGCCCGCCTTGACCAAAAGCCAGCTGGAAGATTGGAGACTCTACGAATATGTAGAAAAGTCTTCACATGGGTTAGGGTATGATCCTGATACCCCCCTGAGACAGTTAACACAAAGGCTTAAAAGTCGATTTACCGACCAAGCCTCAACATCTCGAGTCCATAAAGACATCGATCTCCCTGGATATCTCTTTGAAGAGTCGTTTGACAAAGATCCAGGAAGCTCCTCCAATTGGTACGATTTCTCTGATGATGAAGAGGAATCGCCCGATGACACAGACGGGTGGCATCCTGACCCAGAAGAACCCTCGTCTCCAAAAGAAATACCAGACTCAACAGGCGATTGGGACTATCTCATAGCAAGCCTTGAGGAGATCACCAATCAAGAAAATCCATGGAAAGGAACAGAGCCTTGGTCTGGTAATGCAGTTGAAACTCCAGAAGGTTTCGTTGAGTTAGAATCCTCCGAAAATATTGTGGAGGAACCACCTTCGAACCTTCCGACAGAAGATCCTGTTCAAAAGATAAACTTGGGAACACCTGATAACCCACGTCCTGTATTCATAAGCAAGAATATAAAGGATGATGAGTTACCCGAATATATCTCTTTTCTTCGTGAGTTCGTTGATTGTTTTGCTTGGTCTTACGCTGAAATGCCTGGTTTAGACCCCAAAGTAGCAGTCCACAAACTCAATCTTCAAGAAGACATCAAGCCTGTCAAACAAGGCCAAAGAAGATTCCGTCCGGATGTGATGGATAAAATTGAACAAGAAGTTCAAAAACTCAAAAGCGTTGGCTTCATCCGTGAGGAACAACATCCTGAATGGTTGGCCAACATTGTCCCCGTGACAAAGAAAAATGGGCAGATCAGAGTCTGTATTGACTATAGAGACTTGAATGGTGCTTGCCCTAAAGATGAATTCCCGCTCCCCATACCAGAGGTAATGATTGACAATACCTGTGGATTCGAGCGAATGACATTCATGGATGGCTTCTCTGGCTACAATCAGATAAAGATACATCCTGAAGATGAAAAGCACACTTCATTTCGGACTCCATTTGGCGTGTATTGCTACACTGTCATGCCATTTGGTCTGAAAAATGCTGGTGCCACATATCAGAGGACTATGATGAAAATATTCCAAGATATGCAGCACAAGACGGTCGAATGTTACGTTGATGACCTCGCCGTCAAAAGCAGAAGAAAAGAAGACCATCTCAAAGATCTTCGGGAAGTCTTCCTCCCACTCCGCAAACACAAACTGCGGATGAATCCTCTAAAATGCTTCTTCGGCGTCTCGTCGGGTAAGTTTCTCGGATTCCTTGTTCGGAAAGCTGGAATAGAACTTGACCCCATATAAGTCAAGGCTATTCTAGAAATGCCCTCTCCAAGAACCTTGAGAGAATTAAAAGGGTTCCAAGGGAGATTGGCCTACATCAGACGGTTCATCTCCAATCTTTCGGGGAAATGCCGTCCATTCTCTCGATTGATGAAAAAGGGTATAGACTTTGTCTGGGATGCCGACTGTGAAGCCGCATTTCAGGATATCAAGTCATACCTGACCAAACCTCCAGTGTTAGCTGCCCCTGCCACTGGAAAACCATTCATCTTGTACACAACAGCTCTTGATCATTCTGTCGGCGCTCTGCTTGCACAAGAGAATGGTGAGGGAAAGGAAGCTGCTCTATATTACCTCAGCCGCATGCTAGTAGGTGCAGAGCATCGTTACTCTCCAGTCGAAAAAGAATGCCTTGCAGTGATGTGCGCCGTACAAAAGCTACGTCACTACTTGCTTTCCAACACAGTCTACCTCGTCTCAAGGATCAACCTCTTGAAGGTCCTTATTACAAAAGCAGGTTCTCTCAATGTACGACTGGCAAAATGGTCCATCCTTCTATCACAATTTGATATTAGGTATGTGCCACAAAAAGCAATCAAAGGCCAAGCTCTAGCAGATTTCCTCGCAGAGCATCCATTGCCTAAAGATTCACCACTCAGAGATGATCTCCCAGACGAACCCGTCTACAACGTGGAGACCTTCTCGCCAAATGCCTCCTGGGACATGTACTTTGACGGTGCAACCAGGACAAATGAAAAAAGACAGCTGATCTCGGGAGTTGGCGTCCTCTTTGTTAGCCCTAACAGATACATGATTCCACATGCTTTCTTGCTATTGGAACCATGCACAAACAATGCAGCTGAATACCAAGCTCTGATCTTAGGATTGGAACTCGCCATTGAATCCGGTATCACCATGCTGGAAGTCTTTGGAGACTCTCAACTGATCGTCAACCAGATGAATCAGAAATATGAAGTCAGGAAGCCTGATCTGCTGCCTTACTACAACAAGGCACAATCGCTTCTGCAAAAGTTTGACATCTGCAACATCACCCACATTCGTAGAGGTGAAAACATCCATGCAGATGCCCTGGCTGGACTTGCTGCATCTATGGCAATTCAAGAAGGGGAAAACATGCAAATTACAGTGTGTGAGAGAAGGATCCTCCCTCCTCTTAACACACACCAAGCAGTTGCTGAATGCCACCGAGTGGTTGGAAGTCGGATCTCTATCCTCCAAACTTCAATCGGCGACTGGAGGGATCCGTTCATTGATTACACTATGTTCGGAATCCTACCTGAAGATCCAAAAGAACGGGTAAGCATCCAAAGGCGAGCCCCAAACTTTCATTTGGATATCCCTTCAAAGATCCTTTACAGGAAATCCTTCAATGGAGTACTCCTACGCTGCTTGTCACGACAAGAAGCTGAAGAAACACTCAAAGAAGTTCACGCTGGTCTTTGTGGAGCTCATCAGGCTGGTCCCAAGCTCTACGACCAAATCAAAAGGTTGGGTTACTACTGGCCTACCATGGTACCCGACGCAATGCAATTTGCTAAGCGCTGCCAACAATGCCAAGTTCATGGAGACTACATTCACATGCCTCCAGAATGGCTGCATCCTACAGCAATCTCATGGCCTTTTGAAGCATGGGGCATGGACATCATAGGTCCTATCTCTCTCCCTTCAAGCAAAGGTCATCGCTTCATCTTTGCCGCTACGGATTATTTCTCCAAGTGGTCAGAAGCATTTGCGTTCAACGAAATGAAGACCTCATCAGTTCTTCAGTTCCTGCGCACAAACATCATTTGTCGTTTCGGCATACCCAAAAGATTCGTCCATGATAACGGACCACAATTCCGAGATCATCGATTCTACAGGTTTTGCGACAAATACAAAATCCAAAGCTGTCCTTCGACTCCATACAATCCGGCAGCAAACGGATTAGCAGAAGCCTTCAACAAGACACTCTGTAAAATCCTCAAGAAAATGGTCTCTAGTCACAAAAGAGACTGGAGCGACAAACTGTCTGAAGCTTTGTGGGCCTATCGAACCACCGTTCGAGGACCAACCCATAGCACACCATTCTCCTTGGTCTATGGATGCGAAGCCGTCGTGCCATTAGAAGTCCAAATTCCTTCTCTGAGGGTATCTCTACAAAATGACATGACTCAAGAAAGCAATGCGAAATTACGACTTCATGAGCTGGACAATCTCGATGAGAGACGGCTCGAAGCTCGACAAAGCATTGAAATTTACCAAGCACGCATGGCAGGATCTTTTGACAAAAGGGTCCGGCAACGAGCCTACAAAAGGGGTGACTTGGTTCTTGCGGTAAAAAGACCAATGGTCTTCGCACACAAATCCAAAGGAAAATTTGAACCAAAATGGGAGGGACCCTACGTCATCGACAAGGTCTTCTCCAACGGCGCATATGCCCTCCTAAACATGGAAGGCGACAGATGTATGCTGCCTATCAACGGCAAGTTCTTGAAGCGGTACTACCCTTGAAGACTTACCCAACTGGGTAAGAGCAATGCCTGTATGGCCAAAACCTATTCTCAGGTACTCGCTCGTCAAACCCACTCTCTTTAGAATTTTCATATCAAATGTCAAAATTTCTAGAGATTCAAAAACAATGCTTACTTTTATCGTTTCATTGTTCAAAAACAAAAAAATCCAAGTTTAGGAGCCTCTCCCTGACTTGACCAAAACTTTCGATCCTTGAACCAAAATTCATGGTTTGAAACAAAAATCCGGATTCAGGGATTTCCACCCTAGCCCACCTTATCTTTTACCGCCAAATGGTTTTAGGTCAAAATTTACGACCCTCGTGTCTTTAAACAAAAAAAAAAAGGTTTTTCAAAAACCGCGGGGAAGTGACACTTAGTCGATACTCGCAAAACTCAAAAAATCGGAAGGATGCGAACCCCATTCGATACTTCCAAAACCTCTAAAATCGTGGAGGCACAACATTTCAGTTGATATCCACAACCCAAATTTCAAAGGTTCTAGAAAACCTAAAATCGTGGAGACACAACATTTCAGTTGATATCCACAACCCAAATTTCAAAGGTTCGAGAAAACCTAAAATCGTGGAAACGCAACATTTCAGTTGATATCCACAACCCAAATTTCAAAGGTTCGAGAAAACCACAAATTTCAAAAAATTGTGGGGAAACGACATCAAGTCAGTACCCGCAAAACCAAATTTTGAAAAAAACAAGGAAGCGACGCTTAGTCGATACTTGCACCCAGACCCGCGAGGAAGTGACATTCCATCGATACTCGCAACCGAATGAGCAAGGATGCTACATTCCATCGATACTTGCAGGACCATTCAGCAGGGAGGCGACTTTTTAGTCGATACTTGCATTTTTGAAAACCAAAACCGGCTATAAATGCCACCAAACCGGCTATAAATGCCACAAACCGGCTATAGATGCCACAAAACAAAAACCCTGGCTTTCATGCCAACAAACCAAAACTTGGCTTTCAAAAAAAAATCGGCTATCAATGCCACCAAAATTGGCTATCAATGCCACCCAAACCGGCTATAGATGCCACAAAACAAACACCGGCTTCCATGCCAACCCAAATTTTGGCTTTTACGCCATAAAATTTCGGCTTCCATGCCATCTCAAAATCGGCTTTCACGCCACAACCAAAATCAGGCTCCCATGCCAAAACAATTATTTGACAAAAGATTTTCACAAAAAGACAACCTTTTGATCAAATTTTCAAACAAACACCCCATTTAGCGATTGCTTTCATCACAAAAAGATTTGAGTGAGCGTAGGGAAAACAAAAAAAAAAAAAAAAGAAAAGTACCAAAAAAAATACATGTGGTACCAAAAAAAAAAAAAGGAAAGTGTTCACAAGCACTACAAAAAAAAAGAAGTACCAAAAAAATACATGTGGAACCAAAAAAAAAAAAGGGGAGATAAGAGAGAGAGATGATAGTTTCTGATACTAAAATCAGGAGCTCAGCCAAAAATGGCCTCCAGCCAAAGTCTTAGCTCCTCGAGCAAACTCTTAGACTCGGCTGTCAGAGTTTCCAAGGCGCGTTTCTTCAGAAACTTGCCATGAGACGCTGGAGTAAGGTTCAATCCTTCTTTTACACAGGGAAGATTACTCCAAACAGTCTGCCATCCTTTAGCTTCTTTAGTCTTCCCCTGAAGAACTTGATCGGCATCTGCAACCCGGCGGATCAGAGCACTCTCCCTGTCACGAGCCTCTGCTATAGCAGCCCACTTAGCATCAACTTGTGCCTTCAATTGCTCGAGATGCTTCCTGGCCATTTCGACCTCTCCATCAAGGATGTCAAGGTCGCGCTTTAATCCAAGGATGACTAGCTCTTCCTTATTCTTCTCTCGGACTACCTGCTTCCTGCTCTGTGTAGCCTCATTTAGGTCAGATTCAGCCTTGCTAAAAGGGTCCAGGAGTACCTCCTTGAAGAACCGGTCATCAGGAAAGTTCATGGTCTCAAACCATTTGTCGCCCAGTGCAATGATCCTATCAACGATCGTCCTGGAACCTGTGACATCTAGACCGACTTCTTCAATATCGGTGAGAATCTCCTTCACGTCCGGGATCATGCCAAATCCTGCCTCCTAGTGTCCAGAAAGGAGAGTCTTGATCCAAGAATTCAAAACTCGCACCAGCATCTTCTTTGTAAATTGAAGAGATGGACTGGAAGAAGATTCACCTTTCTCCGTTGGCCGGCTGCTCATATCAAGACCCGTTGGAAGAAAAACAAAAGAACTCTGTCCAATTGGAGCTACCAAAGAGGGAATCTCAACACGAGGTATCTCCTCAATCATGTCAGAACTGGTCCCTACCTCTGAGTCGACCTCTGACATCCCTTGCTCTGATTCTGAGGGAAGCGATGGACTCTCTTCCGTCCCTTCAAAATCTGCCAAGGAAACACAAGAGGGTATGAATATGATCCTGTTAATAAAAAGCATTATCAGGATTGTTATTATAAAGTACCTTCCCCGAAGAATGGCGGAACACTTTCTTCCTCCATGAACTCATCGGAATCATCGCTAACATTGGCGTCCAACGATGGTTCAAAATTGTCAGAATCCTCTGGCAAGTCAGCTGACAAGAAAGCAAAAGCTACGGGTTGGCAAATGACAAGCACAAAAAGAAAAAAGAGAAAAGAGCAAAAAAAAAGTCATACCAGTCGGAGATTCCGGAGTCACTCCAGAGTCCCTCGGTTCTTCTTCAGATGCCACAACCGGATCCGTCACTGCCTCATCAGCCGGAATCTCAGGCATCATCAAGTCTTCTTCTTCTGCTCAAAAAAAAAAAAAAAAAAAAAAAGCAAAAGGGGCTGGCCCATGGGCCGTGGCCCACATGCCACGTGGCCGTACGGCCAGATCCGTACGGATCTGTCCGTACGGCCCAGAATAAAAAAAAAAAAAAGAAAACGTGCAAAAAGAAAAAGAGAAAGAAAGAAGCACGAGAAAAAAAAAACAGAAATCACGTGGAAAAAGAAAAAAAAAGAGAAGAAGAATAGAAAGAAAAGAAAAAGAAAAGAAAAAAAAAAGAGAGAAACTTTCTTTTTTTTACCATCCTATTCTCTACATGGAGTTTTCTTGAAAGAAAAAGAGAGAAAACTTACTTGAAGCCATTGATGGAGAAGAAGAAGGAAAAAGCTTGAAGATCCTTGAAGAAGAAGAACTCTTGGTCTTGGAGCTCTCTTGAGATTGTTGCAAAAGAAAGCAATAAGGGCAAGAGATCTAGCCTCCTCCTTACTTTTATAGAAGAGAGCAAATCAAAGAAGGAAACAAAAAAAGAAAGGTAAGTGCTACTAATTAGTAACCTTACCAAAAGAGAAGGAATTAGAAAGATTCTTTCCCAAAAAGAAAGATGTCTTTGAGAGATTTTCTCCCAAAATCAATCAATGAGAGATTCTCTCCAACAAAATAGGAGATTGGAGATTCTTTTCCAAAAAGAAAGATACCTTGAGATATTCTCTCTCAAATTAAGGGAATATGAGAGATTCTCTCCCATAAAGATATTTTTAGATATTCTTTATCCAAATAAGATATCTTTAGATATTCTTTACAAAAATGGCCCCACATGAGATCTAAGCCATCCTAAAAAGCTTAAGGTCCTATGGGTTAGCCCATATGAGCCAAGTTTGACCACCTAGGCATTAAAAAAAAAAAAAATGGGCTTTTAGTCAGGAAAAAAATCCCTCTTACCAAGAGCATACAAAAATGGTTCCATGCCTCTTTTGAGTTGATTGAACCATACAAAAAAAATTCCAAGCCCCATGAGCTTCCAAAGAATCAAACTGTCACGACCCCAAACCCGGGGTCCGTGAAGTAATAATTATATTTCTCCCAAGATCCGCGTGTGTGAGGATTACAAATTCATTCCAACACACTCTGAATATTTAGCGGAAGCTTTCGTGGTGTTGCGACTCGGAGTCCGTGGCCATTGGATTCCGCACCGCACTCAACCCAAGCATATAATCATCTTATCATTGATCCATCTCAGACTGGAATAAACCATCATAATAAAAGTACAGAGCTGACAGTAACAGGGTATTACATTCCCATATATGTTCAAGTTACAATTAACAATGTATATTAATTACAATCCCAAGAAAAAGGCTAA
This sequence comes from Umbellularia californica, assembly GCA_028538565.1. NCBI lineage: Eukaryota > Viridiplantae > Streptophyta > Magnoliopsida > Laurales > Lauraceae > Umbellularia > Umbellularia californica. The sequence goes on along the minus strand of JAPQWN010000005.1, from coordinate 30,282,126 downwards.
TAGAAGCCATACAAACCAAGCTAATGATTACTATCCCATATGTGACGTAATACCGATGTCAAGCTCAATGTCTACATGACATAGCCGACAAACAACCTGTAAGCTCATGGCTCCACAGCCAACACGTGCACTCATCTCGGGTGAAGAAGTCTGGACCTGAGTACCAAAGTAGTGGATCAGATACGACGGTCTGGCAGGTGGGTGAAAAGATATAACAATATACTGAATGGTTAAAACAAGAAATAAATCATACTGTCTGATCAAAATTGTACATAATAAAAATGTATCGGAAATCATGAGTATCTGACGAAATCATGTATTCATATAAAACGGGTATGAAACACGGATATTAGGCAAAGCATGTATTCCTTTAAAGCATGTATAAAACATGAACATTTTACAAATCGGGAACTCATTTAAAACGTGTATAAACAATAAACATCTTTCAAATCGGGTACTCATTTAAAGCATGTACAAACAATAAACATTTTACAAATCGGGTACTCATTTAAAGCATGTAGAATTAATGCATCCTTTATTAAGAAAAGACATGATCAATATAAAGCAGTACGGGTATCAAGGATCAGGAACTATCAAGATGGCAACCACACAAAGCTAAATCCTCTATCACCGAAGTGACTAGAGTATCGGGCGTTGACCTCGGTCACCGAAGTGAGGAGGTGCAACAAAATTCACATATACATATACAATAATACGGGACGGGACCACGGTGGCAAACCGGGTATCGGGAATCACGGTAGCGAACCGGATATCGGGAACCACGGGAGCGAGCCGGGTATCGGGACGGGACCACGGTTAATAAACCGGGTATCGGGATCCAAGCTGCAGCTGGCGGGACAAGTGGGGAATCTCCAAGTCAGTGGATCAGACTGACAAGGTTATCCAAGCTTAGTGGTGCCGACTCATAGGTTATATGCAAGTAAACAAAACAAATACATGTACGCATGTTCTCCTTTTGGTTCATGGGCTCGCACTACAAAGCTCTGGCCCCATCTTACCTCAAGGTTTTATTCTTACGGGTCATATACAAGAAATCAAATCAAGTGAATACATATGACGGGACGGGGTGCTCATTAGCACAAAAACATATCTGTATCGGTTGGGCATGTACGGGCTAGCAACAATGCCAAAAACATGAATTTCAATACTGTCGGGTAAGTCTAGTCATAAAACATGAGATTTAAAATGTACAAGTGAAATTCGAGTTTAAATAAGACATAATGGATTTCTATACTTTTCCGGGCCCGTCGTTGAGGGTCCTAGATTCATATCGATGTGAATAGGGTCCCGTATGTCTAATTTGACATATACTTAGTGCTCCATGAGAATTAAGGACATCTCGGATCCCTATGCACATTGACAAGTCTAAGGATCCTCGACGAATCTTCATAATGGGTTCCTTTTCATCCGGATTCCATAAAATGCCTTCCAAGTTCTTACATTGCATTGGGCTCCAAACAATACCTCCCCAAGCTTAAAAACAATGTTTCAAGGCCCCCAGTATTGATAGGTCATATGCAAGAAATCGGGCATGTATAAAACACTTGATGAAATCGTGTAAACAGGCGAAACCGGGTGCTCAAGGCACAAATATCATTTCAATATCGGGTTATGCAAATCAGGGCTAGCACAAAGGCTACAAATACAGTTCCGTGCTTTCAGGATGGATAAATCACAAATCATAATTTTCGAGAATAAAAGGGGTGCAATAAACTTTCGAAATATCGGGACAAGTATCGGGGTTCAAGATAACTCAAGGTGGATAGGGATCCCGTATGTCTATTTTTCAGTAAACACTTGGTACTCCTTGAGTTTAGAGACATTTCGGGCTCCTTACACACCCGAGTAACCTCAACATTTCAACAAATCTCGGTGATGTGGTTTCTCACTCGAACGGGCTTCAATCAAACATTTCATCTTTGTTTCGAACATATTCCAGGTGGAAAGTGCCCATTGCTTTCGGAAAGGTTCACAAGCAAATGGGATGGGAACTCCCTTCATCTCTCTTTATTCCCATAATTCTGGGAAATTCGGTTGCCTGGCGGTCACCTGGCGGTTAGCCGCCAATGGATTAGGCGGTTAGCCGCTGGCTGACAGCGGGGCTGACCGCGATTGACCTGACCAAATGCAGCATTCTGGAAATGTAACCGCTTCAGTTCGGTTGGCTGGCGGTTAGCCGCCGATGGACTCGACGGTTAGCCACCAGCTGACCGCAAGGCTGACCGTAAGGTTACAGCTCTCTGGAAAAGGAACCGAAACCGGTTCGGTTAGCCGCCAGTCACCAGACGGCTAGCCGCTAGGTGACCGTCAGCTGACCGCCAGTTGCGGAAACTCCACGATACAGTTCAGATTTAGGTCTTCTTTTCTCCAATCCATTCCTTTCCCTCTCTAATCACTTACCTACAATAAAATGAGATGAAAGCTCCTCCTATTCCACCTTCAACTCTTCTCCAACATCCAAAACTTTTACATATCATTATCCAATCACTTATTCCTTTTTCACCCTCAACCATAAGAGAAAAGGAACTCCACAATCACCAAGATTCATTTTAGCCCAAAAACAAGAGATAGACAAAGACTAAAATCCACCATGTTTCCAAAACATTAAATGTACTTCCAAATCAATGTGAATCATAAAGAAAACATGAATAGTGATAATGTACAACATCATGTATGAAATAGAAAGAAACCGCATTTCTCATAAAACATGTAAATATCAAATCATCCACTTGCCTTAGGTCCAAGCTAAGCAAATCCAAGCTCTAAACACTCTTCCAAGCCAAGGCTCCAAGCTACACAAAAACCCAAAAAAAAAACAACCCATAAGAACCCTAAAAATGGTAACTCATCAAGGAGAAGGAATGGGTTCAAACAAGCTAGGAAATAGGACCTAGGGGAAAGCCATTGCTCAACAATAGAAGATGGAAAGAGATCCTTACCTCTAGGGCCATTAATCAACAAGAAAGAGCTTGAAATAGGGGCTGCCCACCTTGGTTTCCCATGAAAATGGTGTCAAAAGAGAGAGGAGATGAAGGGGAAGAAGTAGCCGGAGTTTCCTCGTCGGATTGGTGGCTTGAAGGCTTCATTCGAGCAAGAGAAATGGAAGAAAAGGAAGGGGAATGGTTGCTGGTACTGTAGCTGTAGAGTTGCAGCCGATGGAATGGGAAAAATGAGGGAGAAAGAGAGGAAGATGTCCTTTTATAATGGGTGGTGTGGGGTCCACACTAAGTAGAAATTGTAATGGAGATTAGAGGGCTTTCTAGACCTTGGATCAAGAAACTTAAAACATGAAAAGTGTCCGGAATAAAATTATCTTTCCAACATGGTCAACATTGACATGCTTCTGGGGTCCACATAAAAAGTCAACTGTTTGGTCAAAGGGGTTAAAGAATAGAAAATTTGGGATTTCTAGAAAAACTGATTTTAGAAGCTTCGAATGGGCACGGAGTGAACACGAAAGTTGTAGGGAATGGCGAGATTAGTCTAACGAAGCTTAAATGGGAATTTTTGGGAATCACCAAGAATCTCCCCACGCTGACCACGCAAAACAAATGGGACCCTATGGTTACTGTCTAGGTTCACTGGCTCTCAAAACTTCCCAAAGCTAATGAAAAGTCATTCTAACTCAAAAACTCAACCAAACAACCACTAAACCCATCGAGAAAACCAAATCACGATTAAAACCACACTAAACCAAGAAATTAGGGATCGGGTTCTCACACAAACCATCCAGCCTCATATACCAAATTGAGCCAAAATCTTGAAATTGACATTCCACAAAAATCGAAACCACTCCAATAGACCCACACAGTCCCAAAGAGTGACCAAAAACCAAATCCTGGTCCCCTAACTTGCCACATACAGCTTGTTAGGTCACAAGACCAAAGCCAAAAACCAAATCCTGATCCCCTAACTTGCCACATACAGCCTGTTAGGTCTACAAGATCAAAACCAAACCGATCCCCTAACCTGCCATATATAGCTGGTTAGGTCACAAGATCAAAAACAGAAACCCAAATCCACATCCCTGATGTCATCTTCAAAACTTTGCCTCGAGATGGTACTTGATTCCTTTCATTACCATAAAATTCCCCTGGAAGCTCAAAGGCTACTCTACCAAAGGAAAGATTGCTCAAAGACTCTTGGTCAAGACACAAGCTCTCCTTCAAACATCTCTTCGAGGCACATCGACTACAAAAGTCAAGCAACTCGTCGCTGTACCTCGAGGGGGCATTTGTTGACACCAAAAATGTCACTTTGCCTCTTCAACATCAAGAAAGCTGCATGAAGTCGCAACCTGCCATAAATAGGCAATGCAACTCCTCCAAAAAATCAAATCTTGTCAGAATCAAATAAAAACTGCAAGATCCTTCAAGACAGCCAAGGGAGGAGTACACAAGGAGTTTCGGGCCATTTTAGAATCATTTGGCCTAACTTCGCTTCTCCGACAGCTAAATTGGCGCTCCCGGCGGCGACATCATCGAAGACGTCAAAACTTCGATCAGAGCCTACGGATGACTCCAGCATGTCTCAAAAGGGCTCTATGCCAAATTTCAAGTCAAACCGACAACATTTGACCCTCCATCAATGCTCGAGCAGCAAAATCAAGCCTCCCGGCGGCGGGAACCACCGAAGCCTTCGCTCATCAAACCAAGTGCATGAGTGGCTTCAACATGCTTCCAAAAGGCTGCACGTCGAATTTCAGGTCATTCCGACAACGTTTGACCAGGTTTCGACGCTCCGAAAGAAAATCAAGCCAACCGGCGGAGGAGCTCCCCGGGACCATGGTTTCCAAGACAGAGCCTGTGGATCATCTCAAAATGACTCCAATAGGTTCCCTGTCAAATTTCAGGTCAATCGGACATCGTTTGACCGCACATCAACGCGCGGCATCTCCCTCGCGGCAAAATCAAGTCTACTGGCGACGGGACCCCAAATGGCTTCAAAACTCAAACAAAAGCCTATGGTTGGTCTTATTTATTGCTCAGGAGGCTTCACCTCCAATTTCAGGTCATTCCGACATCGTTTGACCAAGTTTCAGCTTCTGGCGAAAAATCAGCAGCTCTACGCGACAAAGTCTTCGGCTTTCCCTGAAAATTGGAAACTTTGCACTCTAAAAATGCAAGGATTCTCATCAGGTTTTCTACAGGGAAATCAAGCCAATAAATGAGAAGAAATGTCAGGAAAAATACAGAAGAAAACGCGACGAAAAAGACCGCAAAACGGACCAAAAAGGGGAGAAAAACCCCAGGGTCGCCGGCGACCATGGAAGTCCGGGTCACCGGATTTTTCGCCGGTGACCCGTTTTTCCGTCCCTTTTCGCGTTTCGCGCACTTTGGCCCCTGTGGTTTCCTGAAAATGTGATTTTTAGTGCTTGAAATTGACTCATATCCGACGACATCTCAGATCCACCGTCAAAAGCATAAAATCATCATTGATCGCTCCAAGATCGCCGACCGGTTGACCTAAAAAGTGCTCTTTCTGTCCGACCGATCGAGAAATCGACATGACAGATGTCACCGGCCCGCTGCTAGCTATCAATGTCTGAAATTACACGGTCATCCGATGTCGATCAGCATGTAGATCCATCGGTGATCATCTCCAAAAGAATCCCAAAAGATGCGGAGCGGCCCGCGACTCTTCAACTGCTCGGCGACCATTTAATGTAGTTAATTGACTAGCTTTATTGCAGTCATTAATTCATTTCTTTGGACGGCCCAATCAGAAGCAAGCATCCAGGAGTTACAAATTAATTAAGTCATGGCATTCAAGCCATGAAACTCCTCCCATTATGGTAATTAAGGTGATTAAAAGCCCTTAATCTCCATCGGCCAATCAGATTCAAGGAAAAAGGAGTTACAAAATCAAGAAATAAATCTTGTAACTCCTCCCATTAAAGCCATTAAAGCCCATAAACTCTCCTAATGGCTACCAAGAGCCTATAAATAGGAGAGCTTTCCAAGAAGAAAGGGATCGGAAAAGGACAAATGGAAAACCGAAGATCGAAAATCAAAAGGTGCAGAGAATCCCGAATTCCAGACAGACAGAGTCTAGAGAAAGAGAGAAAATTCTGCAGAAATTCTACATCAAGCACTACTACAAGGTGACAAAAAGTCCCTTGGGGGGTACTCCCCCCCAAGGTCCTTGCCTTCTCCCGCTGCCTCCAATGGCTTAGACGTGGCTTTTCAGCCCGTCTACTTAGCTTTTTATTGGACATAGGACCTTCTCTTGGTCTTTGTCCTCTAAAAACCTGAGGTTATAGCCAAGCCAAGCGAATCAAGAGCATCCTCTGTTCTCATCTGCATGGATGATGGCGAAGCCCATACATGGCTTGCGACCGTCAATCTTAATGAGTCGCCCACAATCTCCTGAAAAGTTAGATCCTCCTTTTCTTGCTTTTCATTGTAGTTTGTATTTTTCTAAAAGAGACAAAAATCATAACTCTTGTCTTTCATTATTGATGAGAATTGTAAATCGGCTATAAACGCCAAAATCGGCTATAAATGCCAAACAAAATCACCTTTCACGGCAAACCAAGAAAATGTCTCTTTTCTTAAATATTTGTGCAATGGAAAACTTGAAAGAAGTTGATTTCCTTTTTACTTGCGAAGGTTGTTCTCCGGATTACCACTTGCAATTCCAAGTAAAATAGAAAATCTGCCACACCCACACAAAGAAATGTTGATGCACGCTTCAGCCCCCCGGGCGCGAAAGGGCCGGACCCGACGGACTCCCACGTCCGCCGACCCCGGTAGCACCCTCGGCAAGAGCGCGTTCCATCAGTGCATGTTAACACTGGCAAACCACAAGACAAATGAGATTTATTTATACATCAATAGAAGAATGGTTGGTTCCGCCAAATATATCAACACACAAGGTACATAAGTTACTACTTGTAAGGTATATTAAATAATGCATAATACTATTTCTTGCTAGTTAATGTCTAATGTAGTTCTTTCCATTTGTCTTTCTTGAAGGTCATTTGGGATGGACTTCCGCTCTTTACGAGGAAAACAAATTGATTTTTTGAGGAGCAATCATAATGTGAAGTGCAAAGTACCTCCCGTTCAATTTCATGAAATTCCTACAGTCAATCTAAGTGAAGACAACGACATTCATTTCTCACAAGGGCAGAACATTGGTAGCGATGAATTGGCAAAAGAAAGTTATTGCACTCCCCCGTTGATCGTGTTAATTTAGCTAACATGCCTGACGATGGCGAGTTTGTTGCAATTCAAATTGAATCTGGAAAAAGGGGAAATGATCTTGCAGGGAGTTCAAGTATAAGAGGCAAAATGGTTCCAATGTTGAATATCAGAGAACATAGCTCGCATAAGCGGAAAGTTATATTCAAAGATGACATGGTCCCGGATGAATTTGATACAAAGTTGGAACACAATTCATCTCAAGAGATGTGGCTAGGGCACGAATTCCCAAATCGTGATGAATTTAGGAGGACTTTAGCGAAATTTGTAATATACAACAACTTCACTCTTCAGCACCTAAAGACACAACAGTTCAAAGTCACTGCACGATGCAAGTAAGTAGACTGTCCATGGCGTATTCACGCTTCCATAATTGAGAGTGGACCACTGTCACGCCCCCAAAACCGGGATCCGATCTCGGGGACGCGAGTGTGAGGGGTTTTGTATATCCCCTTCCCAGGATCCGCGTGTGTGAGGATGACAAAATTCACAACACAACAAAATATTTCGCGGAAGCTATACAAGACGTTACGACCCGGAATCCGTATCCATCGGGTTCCGTGTCGTACTCAATCTGTCAGCACAAGATTGTCATAGACATATTTAAATTCAGACTGGAACAATTCATAATATCAAGATATACAGAGCTGACAGTAATAGGCTTATCATTACCCAAGCATATTCAAGTTACAAGTTAGCGAGTGCATTAATTACAATTCCCACGAAAAAGGCTAACAAAAGCCGTACACAAAAACAAGCTAGAACAAATACTACCCAATGTCGTAACGTAACCCCGGAGTCAAGCGTGACGTCAACATGACATCGCTGACACGACAAGCTTGCAAAACTCGTGGCTCAACAGCCCACTGCACACGAACTAGCTCAAAACAAGGACCTGCTATCTAGAGCACCAAAGTAGAAGAATATCAGACACGACGGTCTGGCAGGTGATCACTATAGGCAAGAGCATAAACAAGATAAAGTTTAAAGGAAACAATAACTAAAACAATGGATTGAACTTGAAACAGATTTACAAGGCTTAAAACAATGCATGAACAAGATACTTATCGAGAAATCACTAGTGCATGTACGATATACGAAACAAGACATGAATACATATAATATCATGATTAGTAAATCCACAAAGAGCCCATCCTTTCTCCATCATACATGATGATAAGAGTAAGCACGCACGACAAGCACGACAAGCACGACATGATAAACACGATCCCACGCCACACAAGGTAGACAGGGTGTCCGGCCGCGGAACCGGACCACGAACACGCACGATGTGTCAATTCAAGACACGACTAGTCTGCAGACAGTCCACGTTGTTTAAGGACCCCCAGGTAGTGGATCAAGCTAAAAGGGCAGTCCAAGCTCAGTGGTACTCACTTATATCATGAATGCATAAAACATGGCGATACACGTTCGAGAACACGACAAAACAAGAGGGAAATCATTTGTCAAACACGTCACGACAAGGCTAGCACGATAGCATAATATAAATGCTTAACAAACTGAAGAAATGATTCCCTTTTGATTCTTGAAACACGATTCTTGAAACACGTCTTAAATACAAGCTTATACTTGAAATTCAAACGAAAACACGATGATGCACGAAGCATCAAAACAAGCACTTTGATCCATGAAACAAATCTCCAAACAAACTTATACTTGAAATTCAAGGCGAGTACACGAGGATGTACGTAACATCAAAACAGAAGTTCAAACACGAAATCTATCAAGTTTAGGCTAAGACCATTCATTGACCCTTGTGGAGTTGAAACCCAAATGTCGGAGTTTTGATAAGGTTTGGTGCCCCAGAAGTTATAGTACATTTTGGAATTCCAAGTGCACAAAGTCAACAAAAAGGTCTAAAACCTAGTCTAGTTTTCCTTCTCGTAAAAATCCTTCAAGACAGTACTTTTTGTAACTGTCGGTCAACGCTCGGTTAACCGTCGGTTAACTGAGGTCGATCTGTTGGTCGACCGAAGGCTTGACCGACAGATCCCAGCCCAGAATTGCTGCTCTCTGGAATTCAAACCGACAGATCCTCGGTCGACCGAAGGCGAACCGACAGATGACCTGACAAAAATGTTGCTCTCTGGAAATTGAACCGACAAATTTCGGTTGGTGTCGGTCGACCGACAGGTCGACCGAAGTTGGACCGACAGCTGACCGACAGGCACGGGTAGTGCATTCTGTTCAGAATTTTTACAACTTTCTCTCCCTTCTTCACTTCCACATTTTTACCACCTGCACTCCCCAAGCCTCCATGCTTTCCAAGGGATTCATTCCACACATTATAGAGCATTCCATCCACAATTTGTCCATTTATTCCAAAGAGAAACATCAAGACATTTTAAGGTATAAAATCATAAAACTAACAAGATCAAACATGATTCCAAGAACTTACAAAATCATTGCTAACAAGACAAAAGAGGAAGCTAAAACCCATGACTTGAAAGAGCATGAACATGACTTGCATTATGAGATTAAACATGGAAAACATGTCTTAATGAAAGATTGAAACCCTAATGAAAACATAAGCAATATACATAAGAAATCCTATAGAGATCACTTGCCTTTGTCCAAATGCCAAGCAAAACTTTCACAAATCCAAATCAAAGAGTTGATCCACGAAATCTACACAAAAGCCCCAAAAGAAAGCACATAAAAATCACCATTTTTGTCACTATAAAGCCCCATTTCGAAAATGGGTTTGAAAACATAGAAAACAAGTTCTAAATGAACTAAAAGAACATCAAATGAAAAGAGGAACAAGAGCCCTAACCTTTAGCTAGCTGAACAAGATGAAAGGAGGTTGAAGATGATGAATAGTGTCGGGGATTTGGCTCAAAAACGGGTCCAATCGAAGCTTGAGAAGAGAGGAAGAAAACCACGTTTTTAGATTTGCAAATGGAGCTTCCTAGCCATAGATCCAAGAGAAAGAAGCTTGGGGAAAAAGAGGGTTTTCTCTCCCAGCCCTAGGTCAAGAAGTTGCAGGAAAATGGAAATGGGGAGAGAAGAAGAAGAAGGTTTATATAGTGTCTGGAAGGTGGGTCCCAAAGCAGTAGAACTTGAAACGATTAAAACTTGGTCTTGTGGACCCCGGATGGAATCGACGAAGAAGAACAAAACGATCGTCGAAAGATCTAGTTTTCAAAAAGTATATTTTCCCCAATTTCTGAAATTTTCGAAATTCATGGACAGATTTAGTGAAAATTGTCATTTTTGCCCTTTTTCTCGAAAAACGCGATTTCTGAGTATTAAATCAAGATGGTCAAAACATGAAAGTTGTTTAAAACAATAAAATGAGTCAAAAGGAATAAAAATTGGAATTTTTAGAAACCAAGAATAAATTCTCACAAAAATACAATTTACAAGGGTCGGGTCAAAACAAAGTCAACGGTCTTTTAAAACTCTCCAAAGTTATGAAAAATCTATTCAAACTCAAAAACAAAGTCAAATCAACTCTAATCTTGTTTAAAAAGCTAAATCACAATTAAAACAATGCTAAACCCAAAAATTGAGGGTCGGGGTCTTAGAACCACGATTCAAGGTTCGGGCCTACAACCCAACCCATAAATGTTCGAAGCCCTTGACAACATCCTGTATAAGCTTGCAAGGCAAGCTGGACCCCATGCATAAGGCTTGAACTCCCGAAAGAGTTCTAGCAGCCAAGCAGGCCCCCTTGCACCAGAAGAGTTTGCAAAGATTTGGCCAGATATCAAGAAAAATAGGTATGCTCTAGTCTTACATATTTCACTCCTCTTCTTGGATGGCTTGAAATTTTCCTCCAACCATTTGAACTTTATGGTAAGTCCAATGGTGTCTTTTCCGGGACGTGGGGCAAGGCCTAGCAATTCTTGACAAACTTCCGGGACGAAGGCACGGGGGAAGGTTCTTCCCGTTACTGGTTCACCCTCAATAGGGAGTCCATAAATGTAAGCAACGTCCTCCAACGTGATCGTTGCTTCCCCCGTTGGTAGGTGAAAAGTATTGGTTTCCGGCCTCCACCTTTCCACCAGCCCAGATATTAGTGCATGGTCTATCCTCATATAATCTATCTCTGACAAATGTGATAAACCAACATCCCTGAAAAGCTCTTTCTGTTTTTCAGTCAATACCCATATCTTCTTGTCAGGGTTGGTATTTATGCATAGGTAACTTCCAGGTTCAACTCCTTTTAGTATGACACTTGAAACATGTTCATCTTGTTCGTATAGTAACTCTCCCTCATCATCAGAACAAGTGTCTTTCGCCATCTGTCAAATCCAAAACCATGTAATAGTCAGCATACAAAAGTATGAGTTCACCAACGAGAGCATGGATATCACAATGATGCATTAATATTCAGATGTTGCTGAAACTTTTATGCCTTTAGGGTTTTCAAGATTTAAATAAAACCTTAAAACATAAAATATAACGAAAGATATTATTAGCTCAAGCTGGAACTTTATGTAATGTTACAGTAAAAGATTTTAATTACTAGCACAAAAACCCGTGTTAAGCACGGGTATGCACTTTCAATCCCCAAAAAAAAAAAAAAAAAAAAAAGGAAGAAGAAAAAGCACGGGCATGCACATTCAATTCAAATTAAACAACAATTATAAATTTAGACAACACTTCATAGAACAATTAAACATTAATAAATGCATAAAAATGCAAATGATGAATAAGTTTGGAATGAACATCATAATATAGTCTTCAATACGAAAAAGACTAAATATCAAAGAGAGGGGATGAATATCATACATTCAAATTCATAATTGTTTTTTTTTTTTTTTTTATCTTGAACAATTAAACAAGCAAAAAATGTGTATACCATATGTGGAAGACGCAAATAAAATATATGGTAAACCAGAAATACAAATGGCGTAGTTCCTGCTTCCCACTTCCTCTCTCAATTTCTAAAATCGTTTTTGTAACTTAGCAAAATAAAGGAGGAAAAGGTGCATATAAAGAGGAAGAACAAGAGTTAAAATGAGTGATTGATGAGAGTAGTAAGCACATGAAGAGATATAATTATGCAGGTTGCATGTCTGTTAGAAGTGGTGGGGTAGATGGGAGTTGTATGAGTGTGGGAGTGCATGAGAGAACATGCTATACAGTTGTAAAAACTGAATATAACTTCCAGTCAAAATAGAAAACAAGATCAAAATTGGATCCAAAACCTCCAAACTTAATATATTATAATAGTAATTACATTACATGAGAAACAAGAGGGGGTAATGTTGTAATATCCGATGGAGGCAGAGATTGTCACAGACCTTTGCCTTCTTGTTTATTATTTAATGAGCCAAAGAAGGCCCTTCTCTTGTTCTAGTGCCATCCATGGTTCCTTCCTCATTAGAAATGGAGGAGATTTCCATGGCCTGTGTCTATCTCTAGGTTGTATTCATATGAAAAAACAACAGCCTTTTGGAGCATCACAAGACAAAGAAGAAGAAGAAAAATGAATAGGAAAGATCTTTCAATTATCTTCCAACTGCATCAATCAATGTATTCCTTCACTAATGGAAAGGATGACATCCAATGTGACATTTCATCAAACAACTGGTGTGCGTGAGTGCAAACATAGTGGAAACGATTAAAACCTCGAATAGAATGAACAAAATTCAATACAAAATAAAAAGAAAATGAAGAACACACACTGCAAACATACATAATGCTGCGAAATGAAGTACTACACATTTCACACCCAACACAAGATCAAGAACTCCAAACAGACATAATGCTCCGCAAATAATGTGAAAAAACGTTGCTAATGTCACGTACCTCCATGTTGACGTGCGATATCGGAAGAAGGTTGATGAATTGTAGAGAAGGAAGAAGGTTGTTGAAGCGGCGTCGTCGCTCAGCAGAAGAAGGAGAAGTTACAGACAGTAAAATGGTCAAAATGACGAGGCCTTGGCGGATATAACTGTTTGCGAACAATGACGCTAGCGTCACTGGAGGCAGGCTCAGTGACGCTAGCATCACTGACCACAGTTATTAAAAAAAAATACCAAATTAGTACTAAAGGACCCCATTGGTGCTGCAAATGTGGCGAGGACCCATTGGGATATATGGGTGTATTTCGGGATTTTACCGGTAAATTCCTCTATCTTTTACATTTACTTATTTACCTTTTCACTTGATGTGTGATCTATTCTATTCAAGTGATGCCAGTTACTGAGAAGTTAACCCATCTGATGATCATGGCAATTAAAAGAAGATAATGGTTAACTTTATAAGTACAATGGATTTATTTGATGTTTAAAATAATCAACTATGATATATGCAGAGTCCCTTGCGTACGAGAGTGCATGAGTTGGGAACCTGGTAAGGCTGCCCATTGTGCTTTCTTCATAGAATATTCACATGCCCATTAGCGGCATGATCAAGGTGCTAGGTGAACTCCAGTTGGGGACCATGTGGATAGAATTGCAGCATGTGGAAAAATTCAATGGGGGCTTGCCATCTTTAGTTCATGTACCTCCCGGAAATAGTCCTTCATAAGAATTGGGTAATCTCCGGACTAGAGGACAAAAGTCTGAAGGCTAAGCTAGCGAGAGATATCCTGAGTTATAAAAAAAATGCTATTGTTGTTTTGGCGAATCCTAAAATAGTGGGTTTCTTACCTAAAAGAATAGCCGGTTTGTGTCCCACCTTAATCCATTATGTCAATCAAATAGATATGCGGATGAGAAAAGACATAACGTAGATTTGATGTAGACCAATTATATATTTATATATATTAAAGATAATTGTTCATCTCCCATTTAGTACCTCATTAATACCTCTACCTTATTGAAAGATCTCTCTCTCTCTCTCTCTCTCATATTTTCTTTTTATATGCGATTTTGTTTGTATATTAATGATCTAATTTCTTTTATGTTGATCAATAGGTTTTGAAGCACGGAAATTCTCTCACGAACCAAATGTCAATGCTCTTGGTAGTCGGACGTGTATGCTTACGTACATGTGTTATCCATCTTCACAAGTGCGTATACAGGTTTCTCTTTGATTGTGGTTTCCTTATTTCTTTTCAAGGTGTGTTAATTTGTTTTATTACTTTATATGCTAGATCAGTGCCATCTTTACGAAGTGATGTCGGGCAATTGAAATGGAATACATAAAGTGCGAAATGAGTTCTTGCGTGGATATGAAATTTCTCGATAATTGATTTCGTTGGAGAAGTACCCTATCAAAGAAGTAATATTTTTGAGACATCTAAATGGATTTTTAATAAAGATTGAGCAATATTCTTGCATTTGCTTTTCAAAAGGAGGACAAACCGTATTAATGCATTGCCTCGTTTATTCAAGAGCAATGTTATAGAAGATGCCTGAAAATATCATTTTATCTAGATGTGTTGTTATCGTTCTTTTTTTTTTTTTATGACGAATAGTTTCAAGTTGCAGACTTTGTTCTCTATTTCAGGCAGTCAAGTAGCTCTAATTATGAAGGTTGTTGCTGCATTATTTTAGATTATGAAAAAGAAGCTTCCCAGTTAATTTTGGTATTATATTACTTGCATATGAAATGAGACACATTAACCTCTTGGGTGTCTCATGTTTTGATTTCCATTTCCTTTCTTCTTATCTTCCCTTTTTTCTTCTTTGGATGCTGAACTATCAGTGGGTCCCACACGTTACACGGTACAAATTGCATGTTCAAGTTAAGGGATAACACACCCCATTGTCAAAGTAAAAATAAATAGTCCTCATCCAATTTAACTTAACCCAGCCATCAAGCAAAATAAGTTTTCAAAATAAATACGGAAATAGAAACATAAACCTTAGGGTTTCTCTTCATATTTTTATTTGTTTAATTTTGTAAGCTTTTTTCTTCTTTTTGCTGTTGTTGCTGCTACTGTGGTGAAGTGTGAGATGAGGGACACCATAATATAAATGAGCATGAGATTGAAATGATATGATTGCAATTTAATTTAATTTGGATTACCTTTGTATTTATTTGCTTAACTTTGTAGTTTTTTTTTCTAGGTTTTGTTTTATTTTGTTTGAGGGGTAATGGGTGCTATGATGATGCTCCTCCAGTAAATGCTTAAATACATGTAGGCTAAAATGAAAGTTGTCACAAATAATAAAACCATTCAAGAGAAATAAAAATCACGATCAACCCAAGGATCTAGAACAAAAACACATTCTTACACGCGTACTCAGGGCGTCCCTGAGCGTGTCTGACTCATACTAAACGTCCTCAAAATTCCCAAAGCTATAATCCAAACTAAGTCTAATCACATTCTAACCCAGCTAGTACTAAGACTCACTTAAGACTAAATACTCACTTAATTAGTACTAATCGAGTTGGTATGGGTCGGGGTCTAACATCCTCCACCCCTTAGGATATTTGGTCCACCAAATATAAATAATTATACCTCTGGTAACAGGTGTGGATACTTCCTCTGGACTTGATCTCTCAATTCCCATGTGGCTTCTTCTGGCTCGTGGTTCTCCCAAAGTACCTTGACCCAATGGATAGTCCGATTTCTCAATTCATGTTCTTTGATGTCGATGATTCTAACCGGTTTCTCCACATATGAAGTGTCTTCTCGAATCTCTAAAGGCTCGTGTGGAATAATGTGAGAAGGACTGTGACCATATTTCTTGAGCATGGAGACGTGAAAAACATTATGTACCCCGGAGAGTTCCAGCGGAAACGCAAGTCTGTATGCAACATTTCCAATCTTGCTCAAAATCTCATATGGACCAATGTATCAGCTAGACAATTTTCCTTTCTTTCCAAATCTTAGAGTGCCCCTGACCGGTGAGACCTTCAAGAATACATTGTCACCCACATCAAACTGTAATTCTCTCCAGCAAGTGTCAGCATAACTCTTCTGTCTGCTTCGAGCAATCTTCAATCTATCCTAGATTTGTTTAACCTTGTCGCTTGTCTCTCCAACTATCGTCGGTCCATGAAAACTACGCACACCGACTTCCTCCCAGCAAACTGGAGTTCTGCATCTCCTACCATAGAGTGCCTTGAAAGGTGCCATTCCAATGCTAGAATGGTAGCTATTGTTGTATGCGAACTCACAAAGAGGCAGGTTCTCATCCCACTGAACTTTAAGATCCAATACACAAGCACGTAGCATATCTTCAAGAGTCTGTATCGTCCGCTCTGACTGACCATCTGTTTGAGGATGATACGCTGTACTGAACTGAAGTTTGGTTCCCATGGATTCAAGAAGAGATTTCCAAAATCTCAAAACAAATCTGCTGTCTCTGTCGGAAGTGATGGAGACGGGTTGTCCATGCTTACTAACGATCTCATCAATGAATAATCTTGCAAGTGGTGCCATATGCATCATATTCCCAGTCTTCATTGGAATGAAGTGAGTAGACTTCGTAAGACGGTCTACTATAACCCAAATGCATTGTTTCGTCTCTTGGTATTAGGCAAACCGGAGACAAAATCCATAGTGATGTACTCCCATTTCCACTTTGGAATCTCTAAAGGCTGTAACAAACCGGGAGGCTTCCGATGCTCCGCTTTGATCATCTAACAAGTCAAGCAACGAGATAAAAAAGCTGCCATCTCTCGCTTCATGTTATTCCACCAAAATTTGTTCTTCAAGTTATGGTACATCTTCGTGCTACCCGGATGTATAGAGTATCTAGTATGGTGGGGTTCAGTCATAATTTCACTCTTCAAATCATCTACATTTGGTACACACAACCAGTCACGAAAATACAACACTCCATCTGAAATCCTGAAATCTAGACGTTCTGCAATCTGATCTACAATCTTGGCCAATTCTGGGTCTTGCAACTGACTATCTTTGATCCTTTGGATGAAGGTAGGCTCAGACACTGTCATATTTGCCAATAAAACACCTCTCCTTAAGTGTTGTGCTTCCACTCCAAGTTCTTCGAACTGTTGGAAAACACTAACTCCTCTCAAACTAGCCATAACTGCCGACTTTCTGCTCAATGCATCTGCTACGACATTCACTTTGCCCGGATGATACTTAATTGGGAAGTCATAATCTTTTATATACTCCATCCACCGTCTCTGCGTCATATTCAATTCCTTCTGTGAAAACAAATACTGCAAACTTCGGTGGTCGGAATGGACTTTGAACTTCTCTCCATAAAGATAGTGCCTCCACATCTTCAAAGCAAAAACTACTGCTGCCAATTCCAAGTCGTGAGTTGCATAATTTTTCTCATGATTCTTCAACTGTCTCGAGCCATAGGCAATCACTTTGCCATCTTGCATCAATACACAGCCTAATCCCACGTTCGAAGCATCCGTAAAAACAACAAATCCACCGCTGCCCGATGGTAATGTGAGGATTGGGGCTGTGGTTAACCTTTTCTTCAACTCTTGAAAACTACTTTCACACTGATCGGTCCAAACAAAAGGTACACTCTTCCAGGTTAACTTCGTCAACAGTGTTGCAATAGATGAAAAACCTTGGACAAATCTCGGATAGTATCCTGCTAACCCCAAAAAGCTTCTGATTTCTGTCACACTGCTAGGCCTCTTCCACTCAATAACTGTTTCTATCTTGGCTGGATCAACTGCTAATCCTTCTCTTGAGATGATGTGACCTAAAAAGGCAACTTGCTCTAGCCAGAATTCACATTTGTTCAACTTCGCATAGAGCTGGTGGTCTCTCAAAAGCTGTAACGACGTCCTCAAGTATTCTTCATGCTCCTCCTTACTCTTAGAATACACAAGGACATCATCAATAAACACCACTGTAGAGTGATTTAAGAACTCTGTAAAAAAACCTTGTTCATGAGAGCCATGAAGACTGCGGGTGCATTTGTCAAGCGAAAGGGCATCACTAAGAACTCATAATGCCCATATCTCGTTCGGAAAGCTGTCTTCGACACATCAGACTCCCTAACCCGCAACTAATGATACCTTGACCTCAAGTCTATCTTGGAAAAGTGTGATGCTCCTTGCAATTGGTCAAATAATTCATCTATCCTTGGCAAGGGGTATTTGTTCTTGACGGTCACACGATTCAATCTTTTATAGTCGATGTACATTCTAAGACTTCCATCCTTCTTCTTCACAAAAAGAACTGGCGCTCCCCAAGGTGAAACACTTGGCCTAATGAAGCCTTTGCTCAACAATTCTTGCAACTGAAGTTTCAATTCACCTAACTTTGCAGGAGCCATCCTATAAGGTGCAATTGAGATCGGTGCAGTCCCTGGAAGGAGTTCAATAGTAAACTCAACTTCTCTAACTGGTGGTAAACCCGGGATTTCTTCTGGAAAAACATCTGGAAATTCACACACTACGGGGATATCCTCCACCCCTTGGGACTGTTTATCCTCCGTGATAAACGCCATAAATGCCTCACAACCACTGCTTACCAATCTGTTAGCTTTCAAAGCTGAAATGAAACTGCTGGAAGATTTCTTCCCGATGCCCTGAAATATCAATTCTGTCTGTGGCCCTTGCAATCTGAATGTGATGGTCTTACCAAAACAATCCATAGTAGCATGGTAGGTCTCTAACCAATCCATGCCTAAGATAATATCAAAATCATGCATGTCTAGAATGATGAGATTGGCCGGTAAACTGATATCTCCTAACAAAATCGAACAACTAGGGTAATAGCTGTTACAAACAACCTGTTTACCTACTGGTGTAGTGACAGTCAAAATATAATCCAATTCTGCATGCTGTGCATCAATCTTCTTTGCAAATAAAGGAGATAGAAAGGAGTGTGTGGATCCTGGATCAAATAAGATCTGTGCTTCTACTCCACAAACGAGAAGTTTACCTTCTATGACGTCGCTTGCTGTTTCAACATCAGCACGATTGATATTGTACGTGCGTCCCTGTTGGTTTGGCCTATCCTGCGGCTGATGCTGTCTCCCTTGATTGTTCTTGTTCTGAGGCAGACGAGCATTCTAATTCTGTACTTGTCTGCCTTACTGCTGCTGTTGCTGTGGTGGCCTCACTTGATTCTGAACTGGTGCCTGATTCTGTGGTGCTGTCTGCCTCTGTTGTTGATATCTGTTGCCCTGATTCTGAAGCTATGGGCAATCCTTGATTGCATGGTCCATTCCTCCACATTTGAAGCAAGCACCCGTTGCCTTGCGGCATTTATGGGTAGGGTGATTTTTGCCACAATGATTGCAACCACTTTGCCTAACTTGGTTCTGTTCTTGTCTTGGCTTCTTGCCACTTTGTTACCTTTGGTTATGCTGCTGGTGTTGCTGCTTCCTATCCTAAATGATCTCATTGTTGAATTCTTCAAATTTATACGCCCGCTTAACCGCTTCATCAAATGTGGCTGGTGGAATCACTCCCGTAACATCCCTCTTAAGAATGGGATTTAACCCTTCCAAAAATTTGGTGATCTTCTTATGCTCCATATCAATCAACTCGGTAGCATAGCGAGCAAGCCTCTCAAATTTGGTAACATACTCCATAATTGTCATGCTTCCTTGTTTCAGCTGTTGAAATTCCACTGCCTTCTGCCTCTTGATATGAGAAGGGGCATACTTGTTGGTGAAGTGTGTCTTGAAGGTTGTCCAAGCTACCTCATCTGCCATGGCCTGGTACGGTTCTTTAACTGTCTGCCACCAAGAGTCAGCAAGCCCATAGAACAGTGAAGCTGTGAGGTTCACCCTCTCCCTGCCCGTGCAAGTAAAAACATCAAAAAACTTCGCGGTGTTCGTGAGCCAGTCATTTGCAGTTAAAGGGTCCTCTTGGCCTGAGAACTCCTTAGGTCCCCTCTTTCGGAATCTCTCGAAGAGAACATTAGGGTCATCAACGCTATTGTTGATTATAAAATTCGGGCCGGGTGGTTGCATAGGTGGAACTTGTTGCCTATTCTGTAGGACTTCCAAGAGTTGTCTCTGAACTTGTGCCATTTCTTCATCCTTCTTTACCATTTGTTTCTGAAATTTTGCTTGGGTTTCATTAGCTTGTTTCTGTTGGTCTAACATGGCTTGCATTAGTACCTGGAATTGGGTAGCGGTAGGATTCTCAGATGGATTTGTCTCATTGTGATTACTACCCAAAGCATTGTGATTTTGAGCTTTTCTTGGAGGCATGATGCTGTAAAATAATTTGTTAGCACATAAATAACCACAATTGGGTTGGTCAACTTGGTTTAGACGAAAACGTTCTTTAGACGAAAACGTTCTAGCGAACTCACGAATCCTCGCCACAACCCTAAGATTTCTAGTTTCTTTTAAGTGCCTGAAACAAGTCCCACTCTGATACCAGGCCTGTCGCGACCTCGGACTGAGACCCGGGCCCGCGACACATAGAATTGCATTAAAGAAACATACTGCCTGCCTTCCCACAGGTTTCCGCAGTGAGGATCCCACGACACGAGTCGAGCTCACACGAATAGGTATGCTGAAACGTGTAGCAAAACTAATAATATAGATTTAATACAGTTAGATGTAGCATGAATAAGGTATCAAGACATGGTATTAAAGAGGAGTAATAACATGGCATTCCTATCATGATTAAAGTTTCACCCTTTTACAAAAGTATATTAATTCCAAATACATATCCAAGAGAGGCCAACAAAGGCCAATACAACAAAATAAGATCCCAAAAGATATCCCAAAACTAGGTGAACGAGAAATCAAGATCCCACCCGGCATCTAGATGACGTCGTTGGGCTGCCACTCATGTGCTGGGAGTGGCTCAATAGCCTCCTCTGGGGCACTCCTCGTCAAACGCGATACCTCCTGCACCTAGACAACAAAATAAAGTGCATCAAACACGACGGTTTGGCAAATAAACAATTTAGGCATGAATATGAGAAATAGTGCTAAAACAGTTCAAGATTTAAGTACACGTTTCCAGTTTACGAAACTAGCATGAATACTTATAATATCATGAAAAGATAAATCCACATTGAGCTCATCCTTTCTCTATCACGTAAAATGATGAGAGCAAGAACGCACGAAACACGACACGCAAGACACGGTCCCACGCTACACAAGGTAAATGGGGAGGCCGGCAGCGGAACCGGAAAGACATGCACGATGTGTAATATAATACATGACTAGTCTACAGACAATCCACATGTTTAAGGACCCCCAGGTAGTGGATTAAGCTAAAAGGGCAGTTTAAGCTAAGTGGTATTCACTTATATCATGAATGCACAAAACACGGCGATACACGTTCGAGAACACGATAAAACAAGAGGGAAACCATTCATCAAACACGCCACGATAAGACTAGCAAAATAGCATAGTATAAATGCTTAACAAACTTAAGAGATAATCCCGCTTTCTGATTCTTGAAATACGATTCTTAAAACACGTCTTAAATACAAGCTTATACTTGAAAATCAAACGAGAACATGATGATACATGAAGCATCAAAACAAGAATGCAAACATAAGTCCATCAAGCATAGGCTGAGACTATTCATTGACCTTTGTGAAGTTGAAACCCAAATATCAGAATTTACATAGCTTGATGTCCCCGAAGGTAAGGTACATTTTGGAATCCCAATTTACACAACGTCAATTAAAAGTCTAAAGCATAGTCTAGTTTTCAATTTCCAAGAAATTCAGAAAAGAGTTGAAATTCCAGAATTGAGTCAGGTTCGCTTGAGCGGTAATACCTTCGCTCGAGTGGACCCAGACAGAGGTTTGTTCGCTCGAGCCAACCCAAGGTCGCTCGAGCGAACAGGCTTCTGCCTGTACGCGACTGAGTGCAGAAACTGCACATTCCTTCATTCATTTTCTTGTATTTTTCTTCCTTCTTCTTCTCACCTCTGAACCAAACAAACCCCTGAGCCACCATGCTCACCAAGGGTCAAAAACAACATTTAACATCATTCAATCCATAAATAAACTATTCACTCCATTGAGAAACATCAAGACATTTCCATGTGCAAAATCATAAAAACTTAAAAGATCAACATGATTCTAAGGACTTGAAAATCATTAGTAACAAGACAAGTGAAGAAACTAAAACCCATGACTTGAAAGAATATAAACATAACTTGCATTATGAAACTAAACATAGAAATCATGTCTTAATGAAAATCATAAAACTATAATGCAATGTACATGAAGAATCCTATAGAGTTCACTTGCCTCAATCCAATGCCAAGGAAATCTTCACAAAAACTCAACCAAAGGGAAGATCCACGAAATCTACACAAAAGTCCCAAAATAGAGCACACAAAAATCACCATTTGGTCCTCACAAACCCCCATTTCGAAAATGGTTTGAAAACATGGAAAACAAGCTCTAAATGGGCTAAATGAACATCAATTGAAAAGAGGAACAAGAGCCCTAACCTTTAGCTATTCAAACAAGAAGAAGAGAGCTAGAAGATGATGAATAGTGTCGGGGATTTGGTTCAAAAATGGGTCCAGTTGTAGCTTGAGAAGAGAGGAAGAGATTAACGAAGTCGGATCGGGGATTGGAGCTCTCTTGCTAGATGATTCAAGGAGAAAAAGATCAAGAAGAAAGGTTTCTCCTCTCCTATGCTCTAGGTCAAGACCGGTTGTAGGATTTTAGAATGGGTAATGGAGGAGAGAGAATAGGAGAGCTTATATAGTGTCTGGAAAGTGGGTCCCAAAGCAGTTGAACTTGAAACGATTAAAACATGGTCTTGTGGACCCCGGATGAAGTCGACGAAGAAGAACAAAACGATAGTCGAAAAAACTGATTTCGGAAAAGTATAATTTTGACATTGTTTCACGACTTCGAAAATTGTGCCCAGATTTAGCATGAATAGTCAGATTTACCCTTTTGGGCCAAAACTTGGGTTTCTGGGCCTCAAATACATGTAGGCTAAAATGAAAGTTGTCACAAATAATAAAATCATTCAAGAGAAATAAAAACCACGATCAACCCAAGGATCTAGAACAAAAACCCATTCTTACACGCGTACTTAGGGCGTCCCTGAGCGTGTCTGACTCATACTAAACGCCCTCAAAATTTCCAAAGCTATAATCCATACTAAGTCTAATCACATTCTAACCCAGCTAGTACTAAGACTCACTTAAGACTAAATACTCACTTAATTAGTACTAATCGAGTTGGTCTGGGTCAGGGTCTAACAACCAGCATCCCCACGACGATCAGCAGTATGTAGTGGTTGTTGAAATCATGTCATGCCTTTAAATGAACGGTAATTTGGGTGTTTTTAAAAATTGAGGAAAAAAGTCACCAGAAAATCCCTTTAAATGGTTGAATGTCCTTAATTGAAAACTTATGGGGTGTTTGGGAACAAGATATTTCAAGAGATTTTGTTATATTATCTACTAGTTTAGAATCTAATCTACTCTCAAAAAATGAGGTGTTTAGATAAGTCAAAAATTATCTCACAATATCTCACTTTCTTCCAAAAACCTTCATATTACATTATTCAATGATATAATGTATAAAATAATCTTTTGTTATAAGTTTTTCCCTAAATACCAAAGAGTTCATGGGCAACCATTAATTATAGTAGCCCACTATAAGTTTTAACATCAATGATCCGTATGGGAGTACAACTATGACTACCAATATTAGATTTACCCAACAATGCTTACAAGTGTAATGTGGGGTTGTATAACCATATTACAATTACATAACCCTTGTTAATTATCAATATTAGGTGAGTCTTATTAATGTCTTATTAAGGGGCTTTCATTATGATTGCAACATTAGGTGGGTCCCATACTACCAAAATTAGCTAGGTTCCTTATTAATTACCAAGATTGAATTGTGTGATTGTAATTATCAGTTTATCATAATTAAATGGGTCCCACTAATTGATAGCTCCCCTTGTGTTAATATGACTACTAGCATCAAAGGGGCCCCACAATAATTTCTTATAGATGAATTCATTAATGATGTCTGACATCAGATAAAGTTTTACAAAAGGAAAAAAAAAAAACCTTAGATAGGCCCATTTGTGATAATCACCATTAGATTACATTATGACTACCAACATTTGGTGGACTTACCTTAATTAAACATTGCTTAGATCTCAATGTTTTAACATTTAATCCTATGATTTTTAACAATAGAAGGGTCATACCATAATTATTAACACATCTGATTACTAATTAGTGGGTCATGCATTGGGTTAATTGATTACTTTCATTTCATTTCTTTTTCGATATATCATCTTGTGAGTTTTTTATAAATTGCCAAACAATTCAAAGGTATATTGAAATGTGTGAAAATTGCCAAACACCATAAGTGACATGAGATAACCATATGACACTATTTTGTACTATGATAATGAAATCTTACAATATTTAAACTTGTTGATATTCTATTATTCATTATTCAAAAACCCCTTAGTAATTAATTTGAGAAGTTCTAAAATAAAATAAAAATTAAGGCCTTATTTGGAACTTTTTCTTTTTTATTCTAGGGGATTTAACCGGAAAAAACACTTTATTCGCCTATGTTACGCAATCAAACACTTTAGCAAGTGGGGCACCAATTAGAGCAATTGGGCCCGATTTTCATTTTTTTTTACCATTTTGTCACATCGTCGGCGCCGACCTTATTTACACTGAATAAGGTCGGCGATGAACCTGTCCGCGAACTTTATTAGGGCTCGAATAATTGTTTCTTCTTAGTTTTTTTCCTCTCCCTTCCAGCATACCGTCGAGAGTGACCTTAGGCGACTGAGGAAGAGCGGTTGCATTTCCACAACCACCAGGCTTCAAACCGAAATCCTCAAGTGCTTCTCTTTGCTTCCATCGTTTTTTACATTGTCATTGCTTTTGATCGACAGTCCAGAGGTAAAAATCTCCTTCCTATTTGAATCGTTTTCAATGTTTTTGTATTTTCGGTCCATTTTGTTTTCCCGTCATTCCGCCTATGATATCGAAGTGCATGGTTTGTTATCTTGAATGTCATATTCATTTTGTCCATTGTTTGTTTGCTTTGATAAGGGTTTGTAGATTCCAAATTTGGGGTATTTTCAGTTGAAAAGGACGATGTAGGATTGGGGTTGGATTTGTGGCCTATCCATGAATAGTATTAAAGTGTTTTGAACAACAATTAAAATTGACAGGTTGTGGTGCGGATTTTACACCATGCTCCATATATTTCACGAGCATCAGATAACAGTTCAATCACATTGGACTATGTATCTGACTGCATGATTTGTAACTCATCAAAGGTGGGAACTAATTTTTAGTTATTCTATTTCTTGCAAGTTCAAGCCTACTAAAACAACCATAAAAACAACAATTGATGGCAATTGTATGCTTGGATCCAACAGTCCAATATAATATGATGCTTGAAAAAGAATTAGGGGCATTTTTTGTGTTTGTATTCTCCCTTTACCAAAGTTTAAGCATTTTCATTTTCAGCCTGCGCAATGCTAAACAAAATGTTCATGAATATGCTCCAAATTTTACATGGAAATCCAGTCCCTCTAAATTCATATATTCCACACTGCCATGTTTCCACTATCATATCCTATCACATAGTAGTCACTCATCAAAGTATGTAAATGGTCCTTGAGAGCCTGGACCACTATATACACCTCTTTCAGGCCATAGAATCCTTTTCAGTTTGAATAACCTGTTGCTAGAATTTTTTTTTCTGTTAAATAGCAGGAATTTTTGTCTTGGGTTGAGCATTGTGAGAGTGAACTTGAAAACACAACCCAATGTTAATCCAATCCTTCGATTGCATTAAGAGAACAGGCGTGGTTACTTCCTATGTGGTTTTTTTTTTTTTTTAATCAATGTCAGTAGGGTCTTGTAAGATCAGCTGAAGGACAAATAGTTCAAGGTACCGTGAGGAGAGAGAGACCTATTAAGACCTTGGGTGAAACAGTTTGTAACGACATGTTAGACTATTGAGTTACTATGAGGATAACAAGGATGAATCAAAGGCATGTTTTTGTTATAATAACAAGATGTTATGCAGGCCAGTATATCAGTTTAACTAAATTATAATGAAAACTTCAAACTGCAAGTATATCAATTTAACTAAATTATAATGAAAACTTCAAACTGCTAAGCAGAATTGAAATATGTTAATAATATGGTTACTGGAAAGTACAACCAGGCC
The DNA here is from genome assembly GCA_028538565.1 of Umbellularia californica. Classification (NCBI taxonomy): domain Eukaryota; kingdom Viridiplantae; phylum Streptophyta; class Magnoliopsida; order Laurales; family Lauraceae; genus Umbellularia; species Umbellularia californica. The sequence goes on along the minus strand of JAPQWN010000005.1, from coordinate 30,255,897 downwards.
TGCTGCTAAGAATGGAGATAATTAACACATAAATACTAAAATCTACCAAAGAAATAATTAAAAACTCCAAATTGAAAATATGCATAAACATAAGATAAGTTCATTATTTGTACGAAAAATGAATTGTCTGATAAATCTATTCCATGAACTAATACACAGCTATAAATAAATGAAACAATTATAAATTTGCTATATGCCAAAGCAAGCACTAGTTATTTGTTTGCTAAAACAGAACATGGAATAGAAAGGATAACTAATCAGATAAGTTCAAGGTAGAATTGAATCTTCACCTTATATTTCTAGAATCAAGGAATCTGCAAAGTTCAGTCACACCTGCACCCTTTCTGCTCTTCAGTGAAACATATAATGACAACATAACAAATAACCAAACACATGAAAAACCTTAAATGAATTTGTTAAGGTCCAAGATGCAATCATTGGTTCTCCATATCAAGAGAAGAACCTCCAAATGCTAGAAAACCATCTTTGTTCAGAACTATTGGGTGGGCAGAAAAGCTTCATTCATTTCTATATACATATAGTAGTCACTCATCTCACCCTTCCTGTATGTATATGTGTGTGTGTGTGTGCCATACTTGTTACAACTTACACGTTATTTTTGCTCCATAAAATGCTCCTTCTCCTTCATTGACCTACTTGTTACTACTTACATGTTATTTTTGGTCCATAAAATGCTCCTTCTCCTTCATTGACCTACTTGTTACTACTTACATGTTATTTTTGGTCCATAAAATGCTCCTTCTCCTTCATTGACCTACTTGTTACTACTGACATGTAATTTTTGGTCCATAAAATGCTCCTCCTTCATTGACCTACTTATTAGTCAATCTTTTTCAATCTTGCACTGATCTATGTGTCTTGTTGATTTGCCATTGAGAGGAGCAGATTTCACTTGGTCAAACATGGAGAAGGAGCCTCAAGTGCCCCGCACCGATGCTACTACCTCAAATGCACAACCAGCAGTCCTTTTATGTGAGCAAGAGCATTACATCTCCGCCGCTGTTCAACGCGGTTTGGTATACTCTCTTCCACACAACCAGTAATCAATTGAACTTCCTTTCGATTTATAGCTAACGTTATTCGACATTTAATTTTTCTCGCAGGAGTTGGGGACTTACAGTTGCTTCCCCACTAACCCCGACTATGGGCAGTGGGACCTCAATGAGCGTCAAATGCAGTGGGTTGCCGATGCCGGGCTCTATCATCTCGCTCAAATGAGGTGGATGAGGATAGACCATGCATTGATCATGGGTTTGATCGAGCGGTGGCGGCCGGAGACGAACACATTTCATCTCCCATCGGCGAGGCGACCATCACATTGGAAGACATAGCATACATCTACGGCTTACCGGCTGATGGTCCGCCCGTAACGGGTCGGACATACACCCACTACGAGATCGATGATCTATGTCAAGAGCTTCTTGGTGTGGTGCCCCTAATGAAAGAAGACTACAATGTGGTCTCCCTTAAGTTCACGTGGCTGGAACACATATTCGCTCCCATTAAAGAGGAGTTGAGGGAGAAGGAGAAGCCGAAGCCAAAGGGAAAGAAGAAAAAAGGCAAAGTAGATGCGAAGAAAAAGACCACAGAGGCCGAGGATATATATAAAACTCGGGCCTATTTGTTTTTTTTTTGTGGCGGGCCAGATTCTTTGCAATTCCTCAGGGGCACGAGGCACCTTTTATATTTTGGAGCTTTTTAGGGAGTTTAGGCCCTATTCATGGGCCTCGGCATGTTTAGCGAACCTTTAGAGGATGCTAAACAAGGGTGTATATTGGAAAGGGGTCCAGATGCGTGAGATGCCCGAGCCTGGGGATGAGGGGGATGCTGTGGAGAAGAAGTTTAAGTCTCTTTCGGGGCCCTTACAGCTTCTTCAGGTGAGCTTGATATATTTCCCCTTCATACTTTCACTATTTAGTCCTTAATGTTCTAACGAGGTCCCTCTCTTTTAACAGATCTGGGCTTACACGAGAATGAAGATTGGTAGAGGTCTAAGTCCAAGCAACCGCTTAGACCATGACATACAGTTTCCCCTCATGGTTACATGGGCCAACAGACTTTTAGGAATGACCCATCTTACGACCTTGAGAGAAGTGCGAAAGCAACTCAACAACGCCACGTCCAAAGAGGTAAAAAGATTTCATTTTAATTTCCCATTAATGTTCAAACTTACTTTAATATTTCTAACTCAGTCAATGCTCCTTGCACAGTTTGAGTGACAGCCGTATCAGAAATACAGAAAGGATTTTTTGAGGCAAGTTTCGAAGGCTGACCGAGCACTCTTCACAACAGAGTCTCCCCTTATTTCGTACTGGGTGTTGGAGCGTCACCCTACCTCTAGGGTCATGAGGCAGTTTGGCCTCAAACAGACGGTGCCACCACGGTATTTCAAACCCATATTGCGAAAAGAAAATAAGGGGAGATCTGTGATAGATTGGAGTCTAGTGAATGAGGAGGAGGTGAAGGCATGGGAAGCTCGGGCAAGCAATGTTCTGAAGAGAAAAGGAAAAAAATCAAAAGGCGGGGAGGATGAAGAAGAATACATGAGATGATATGAAGCGAATACCATCATGCATATTGGCCGTGTCAGGGAACGCAATGAACCAGAAAGGGATCCTCCCCCACAGCCCGATGCCCAAGCTCCTACAGTCCCACAGACCCGAGTATGACGTTCACACCGATTGCATCGCTTACTTTGCTTCACATTGATTTAGTTAATATATTTTCTATTCTAATGATCCTTTCAATATGTCCACTGCAGGTCTCTCTTTTCCTCAACCACGTGGTACGATCATGCGATCGTTCGATCGCTGCAAATGTGGACCTGCTCACCTTCATAACTTCGATGAAGAAAAAGGTCAAAAGATTTAGGTCCACATTTGGTACTACGTACAAGGACTATGTCGAGACATGTACTTCATCCGATGAGGAAGTTGATGATACTCTCGTAAGGATTTAATTAAATTCGAGCATTTAATTTTGTGAATTGATGAGTTTTTTTTGCGATTTTCTGACCATACATTGCTTCATTGTGCAGAGTGTTGCTTCAAAAAAGCGTGCAATGATTAAGGGAAAGTCCTCAAAAAGCCCCGCTAAAAAGCCTCGAAAAGATTTGGGGTCTCCCTTGAGGATAGAGGACTCCTTCATAAAGGCATTAGCCTCCCACAGTTTAGAGCAAGAGCAAATAAATGAATCTGATGCAGGCAATTTTGATACAGCTTTCGGCAATGTTGATGACATCCCTATCGAGGATCTTATCTCCATCTCGCCCGGTCCTCAAGGATTTTGCACTCCATCAAAGGTCACTAGCCAGGCAATCATTGTATCCCCTACACATGGTACAATTGATTCATTGATATGGAGGTGCAAGCATATACCGAGGCTGAGGAAGATACCGGATAGGTTTTTAGATTTTGAACATCCATTGCCCCAGATGGGTTATGTTTTGACTGATGTTGAGAAGGAACTTTTGATGGATTTCTATAAATATTATACGCACCGGTAAATTGCAATTGTTTGAAAACAATCCCATAGTAATTCAGTCTTTGTTGGGTTTTTTACTAATTCAACGTCCCATATTTGCATTGCATTGACAGGAAAGAAGAGCTGGATATGATTATCTCGTGCGTCGATTCAAAGTCCCTCAGAGATTTATTGGACGAGGGCACTTGGATTGACTCGAGTATCATATATTTTTGGTTTGAAGTGATACGGGAAAGGTGCAAGGATGCATACTTCGCTGACCCTAGTATATGCGTGAGTTTTGCGAAAAAGTTACAGAAAGCCACTTTGACTTCAATCATATATGTTTCATTTCTGATATGCTTGTCTTGCAGAGTTACTGGGAAAAGGGTCTCAAGATTGGGGATGACATGGCCTTTGGGCCAAAGCGAGAACGTGTACTAGACGCAATGGAGTGCAGAACTCTAGTGTACGTGATTCACGCTCACAACCATTGGTCCTTACTCGTTGGATACGTTGATGAGAGCCACTGGGAGTACTATAACAGCTCTAAGGGAGAGATCTGGGGCCTAAAGACATGTGAAAGATTCGTAAGTACTTTGCTTCACATTGATTTGGCAGCATAATGTTTGGATAGTACAGCTGCTTCATCCAAATTTCATTTCATTCAATTTCACTTTGTTTAGACAGAGATTGTGGCTTCAACATAAATTCATGGAACACGGGTGATCGCAGCCAATGATGTAGACGATGACCACAAATGTGGACATCCCATTTCAAGACAACGGAAATGACTGCGGGTTGTTCGCTTGTGCGTTCGCGGAACATTGCATATATCGTCGTCCCATCCAGTTCACCCAGGCAAACATCCCGTATTACAGGCGGAGAATTGTGATTGACATATTTGAGCAAAATTGGGTTCGAAATGCCTCCATGCTTAACCTCCCTCCACTCCCTGTCTTGCCCCCAGACTTGCAGTGAATGTTGAAATTGACTTGTGTGCTGTGTGAATGTTGCCAATTTGTAATTGTAAACTTGAAGTTTTCTTGGTTGGTTTATTGGACTTGTATATATTGATGGAGAAGTATAATGCCAATTTGTAATTGTAAACTTGAAGTTTTCTTGGTTGGTGTATTGGACTTGTATATATTGATGGAGAAGTATATACTTACATGTAACTTTAAACCTGTATGCTGTGAATGTTGTCAATTGATTGATTAATTCAAAGCATGTCTTGTTTTCCTCCTTCATGTAGCTCTAATACCTTAGAGAATGTATGAAAAATTTATGCTTCACTACGTCAGTGATGACCCTATAAGAAAAATCAACTAGCAAAAGTTACAACATTTTGGTAAAAATGTTGGAAACCTGCGTCGGCGATGACCTTATTTTACAAAGATAAGGTCATCGCCGACCCTGTAACACAAATCCTTCCTTAATAAGTTGCAACTTTTTCGCAGTAATTTAGAGTACCTGCGTCGGCGATGACCTTATTGTTAACGCTGAGGTCATCGCCGACCCATACTTAGAATTTTTCGCGAACCCATCCTTGAAGAGTTACAACTTTTTGTTAAGAAATTGGCCAGCCTGCGTCGGCGGTGACCTTATTTACAAAAGGTAATGTCATCGCCGACCCATACTTAGAATATTTCGCGAAACCATCCTTGAAGAGTTACAACTTTTTGTTAAGAAATTGGCCAACTTGCGTCGGTGATGACCTTATTTTAGAAGGCTAAGGTCATCGCCGACCCTGTAACAGAAAACCTTCCTTGAAAAGTTACAACTTTTTGGAAAAAAATTAGCCTACCTGCGTCGGCGATGACCTTATTGTTAAAGCTAAGGTCATCGCCGACCCATACTTGGAATTTTTCGCGAACCCATTGAAGAGTTACAACTTTTTGTTAAGAAATTGGCCAACCTGCATCGGCGGTGACCTTATTTACAAAAGGTAATGTCATCGCCGACCATACTTGGAATTTTTCGCAAAACCATTGTTGAAGAGTTACAACTTTTTGTTTAAAAATGGGCCAACCTGCGTCGGCGATGACCTTATTTAACAAAGATAAGGTCATCACCGACCCTGCAATGAATTTATTCCTGGTGAGTATAACTTCTCTATCCTTCATCGGTGGTGACCTTATATTTAACACTGCTAAGGTCATCAACGACCCTGTACATGAGACATTCCACGTGCATTAGATTAAAATCCATGCAGTATCGGTATGTTGGATAAAGGCATTACATCATCTTCCATTACAAAAAGCTGGGTTCCACACCTCTTTTCAAAAGAAATGATCAACTATACCGAAACATCCAAATGTGCAAAACATTGTTTAGAAAGAAATGATAATTTATACACAAACTTCCAAAAATGCAACAAAAAACTATCAAAAATATACCCTAACACAAAAAAGTTACATGAGCGGCCCCAAAATTGAAAATCAAAACATTGTTGAATTACATGACCCGGTTGCTCCAAAAGATTACATGAGTAGACCCAAAGTAGAAAATCTGTGAACGTCATTGTTGAATTGGCGGATTTTTGCAGCTCCCACGGTTGTGACCCCTCTCTCTACAGCACGAACAAGTTACCACTCTTCGCTTACGATGTCGATCTTCAACTCGGATCCTGTTCTTCTTTGGTCGACCCGGTTGCTTGGTAGCTAATGGCGGGAGGACTCTCCCGGTGGTTAAATGCTGTTCCCATTGCTTTCTATCACTGGTGGCATGAATGACATCAGTGTACGTTTTCTGGTACATGCTTGTGAGGTACCACTGCTCGCAATACTCATATGGATTCAAATTCCGCGCTTTCATAGCTGCAACAGCATGGGAACATGGGATCACAATCACGTCCCATTTGCGGCACGAGCATGACCTGCGATCTAGATTAACTATATCAACATACTCTGAAGATTGCACTTGATATTCATTCAATACTGCTATCCATACCATCAGCCTCCCCGATTCTTCCATCTCTGTGGCTAGGTACTTCTCTGCGTATGGTGTTAATAGTGAAGTGATGCTTTGTACTTGAGTTGACCGTCTCTGAAAGAATTCCATGAGTTTTGCACGTATCTCTTCCACTTGTCTCGTAATCGGGAGCACTCGAGTGTCTTTTAGGAGACTATTTGTGCACTCTGCAGCATTGCTGGTAAGCATGTCATACCTGCGTCCATGAGCAAATGCCGTTGCCTAGAATTGACAGCCGATCGCATGGATGTAATTATATGCACGCTCATCTACACTTTTTATGTAGTCCATGCAAGCATCATACTCACAAGGTCGGTATGCCCTCGCTGCACTCCAAAACTTTCTTATAATGCCGTGGTCATTGAAAGCCGCCTTTATGTTTTCGGCTATATGATGGCAACAAAAGCAATGTTTTGCGCTTGGCATTATGGCTTGTACTGCAGGAATCAGACATTTCTGACGGTCAGATACGATTGTCAGATTTTTTGGCTCACCCAACGACAAGGACAAGTGTGCAAGAAACCACTCCTAATTATCACGCCGCTCCGCTTCAGCGAAGTCAAATGCAATGGGGAACAATTGATGATTTGCATCATGTGTTACGGCCACCATTAGCACTCCTGGATATTTGCCACGAAGGTGTGATCCATCCACCGCTATCAATGGCCTTAGAGTGGTTTGGAATGACCTTAAGCATGGACCAAAGGACCAAAAGAAGCGTCTGAATCGGTCATCCTTCCCGATGTCCAATGCAGTGTACGACCGGGGTTCGTTCTATGGAGCTCGTTGCAATAGAGTGGCAATATCATAAAGGACTCCTCATACGATCCACACACTTTGCATAGTGCAAGCTCCTTTGCCATATGTGCTCTCTTGTATGTAATGCGGGTCCCAAACTCAATCTGACATTCATTGATGATCTCCTTAGGCCTAAGATTGTTATTACATCGCACCTTCTCTTCAATGAACTCTGCTACTAGCTTCGCGGTTGCTTGTCGATGTGCAGTTCCCATGAGTGGTTTAGAGCAACAATGTTTGGAATTATACTTTCGAACTCTGAAGTGTGGACCAGAATCTACCATGGAGGCATGTACACGCTAGGGACAATCTACTCATTTATAACTCACTGTCACCATCTTCATGTTAGTCCTCTCATGTTTCAAGGTGAAGTTGTTGTATATTGCGTACTTTGCTATAGCTCTTCTAAAAGCCTCACGATCAGGAAACTCCATACCTAGCCACATCTCCCTACCTGAACCGGTCCCTTCTTCAGGCACAACATTATCAGGGACCATAGTGTCCACGAGGGGAGCTTTTGAAAAGCTGTCTTCTTCATTTGTCCTTATGGTATCTCTTTCAACACCTGATTTATTTAGTTCGGCATCTGCTAAACTTCCACTCCCAACCACATTAGTTGCGGGAGCACCTATGAACCTGTGCACACTTTCGCTTCCATGCACATAAAGCATTTCTACATTGATTTCTTCGAACAAGGAGTCATCATCGTCTGCAAAATAAGACAATGTCGTTGGGAATTTTATATCGTGATCCTCCTGTATATCGATCCTGGGAAATTCTTTAAAATGTGGAGGTGATGGTGGTAGCTTGCCCTCTAATTTATCATCAGGCTTTCCAATGCTAGGAGCGTCTCGAATGATTCTGTTCCTTTCATCTTGTAAAGAACTGCAATAAATATAGTTATGAAAGAAATAATTACTTTAAATCCAGGCTGAAAATGTTGAAATATAGTTTTAACTTCAGAACATACCTATTGTCACGGATGTGTTGGAAACTGTCTTCATCACATAGCCTTCTTGAAACGAATAATAATATCCTCTTTGCTTCACTTCTTGACGATTTTAACAAACCATTGATATCATTATCATCATCGATATCTATCAACGAAAAAAAATTGCCATTGTGTAGAAGATACTTTAGAGTTATCTCATTGGGAGTTGTTGCCCAACTCGATGCTTCCAAAGCAATTTTGGACAGCTCTTTAAACGTAACATTGCTCGAGAGATATCTCATCTTCTGCCTTCCACCCTTGTAATGAGGACGATTGAGCTCAAATTCAAACTCACCATCATAGTGAAAGATTACGAGGTGCTCAGCGTCTGCCATGCTATTAGAACATCATAAAAAACATAAATCACTTGGACCATCCTTCTCATGCAATAATGCATGGGGTGTTGATTAAATTTGTGAACATTTTCCTCCTTATTAGAAATTGATTATGTATAAAGTACTTTGAACAGTGCAAAACAGCAAATAGGGCTCCTGTGCAACGTATACCATATTCAATGAAACAGACAATAAACAGTATACAATGAAAGAGAACATGAATCCAAGCATTGAATGATAGTATATGTATTGTATGTTGTCAATACAAACAGGGGATAGATTTCTAGGGTTCCATCATGTGAAGAGAAATAATTTCATTACCTCCTTCGTGTAGACCCTTTCAATAGCAAGAGGAGATCGATTGAAAATTAATGGTGACATCAACGGTGGAAAAATACAGTTGTCATCGTGTTTCGCAGCTACAAGACACTGAAGGAAGGCGGCCTCTGCGTATTTTGTGAAGTGGGACGAATGAAGCTCGAAATCAGGTTATATATAGAGTTTGCGGACAGGGTCATCGCCGACCTTATTCAATGTAAATAAAGTCGGCGCCGACGATGTGACAAAGTGGTAAAAAAAAATGAAAATCGGGCCCAATTGCTCTAATTGGTGCCCCACTTGCTAAAGTGTTTGATTGCGTAACACGTGCGGATAAAGTGTTTTTTCCGGTTAAATCCTCTTTATTCTATTATATATCTTTTTTATATTTATTTGGGTTGTGACAGAATTTTACGCTAGCTGTTAACCAACCTAACGCAACCCGCCTCCTTTACCCGGGATTAGGACTAGCAGTAAGAAATTGGCGGAGTTTTTAAAATAAGCCATTCAAAGAAGGAATATATGGATTGTAGCTTTAGTATGCATATAGAAAGAGCTGAAACTACTGTAAGAATTGAAGCACATGAGATACTCCAAAGATATTTTTTCCTTTACCTTGGCTCTGTAATTAGTGAGGATGAGGAGATTGATAAAGATGTCAAACATAAGATAAAGGCGGGATGGTTGAAGTGGACACTTGCTTTTTGTAGTACTTTGTGACCAATGAATGCCAACAAGATTGAAGGAAAATTTTTTAGGATAACGATTAGACCGGTTATGACCTATGAAACAGATCTCAACCAATAAAAAAGAAACATATATACAAAATGGATCTAACAAAGATGAGAATGTTGAGGTGGATGCATGATAAGACGAGAAAGGATAAAATTAGAAATGGGTGCTTCCGATAGCATTTAGTGGTAGTATTAATGTTGGATGAAATTAGAGAAACCAGTTGGAGATGGTTTGAGCATGTCCAACACAAGCCTACAATGACACCAGTAAAGATAAGTTTTGGCTACGATAGTTGATGGCCCACCGAAGAGAAGAGGTAAGCCAAAGAGGACATGAATATGTTTGAAGAAGTGCAACTTATCTACGGATTTGACTCAAGATAGATCGAAATGGAGAGATAGAATTCGTGTAGCCGACCCAACGTAGTTGGAGCAAGGCTTTGATGATGATGACGACGTATCTTTTTCATACTTTTAGATTTTAGGAATCTATGATTATTGAGAGTTGAAAAAAAACTTTTCTTTTTGATTTTTTTATAACTATTTCTAAATGTATAAAGAATACTTTTAGTTTTGTCAAACTTCACCTTTTTTTGTATTAATTCAATGTAAATTTTGTCGTAATCTCATCCCTAAACTTTTAATTATTTTTTTTATTATCTAATAATATCTTTAAAATTTAACCCTATTGATACTATCCAATTATCTTTCTTTATTCTTCTGCATATACATGCTTTGCTTTAGAATATAGGTGGTCAGGCTGGTCAAAAGATCAAAACTCGGTCTTGATGAACAGCCCATGCTTGATAGCATACACCATGGCAATTTGAGAGAGAGAGAGAGAGAGAGAGAGAGAGAGATAGATTTCTAATTGAAATAACCTATTTGTTGGACATGGAGTAGACTCAACCTAATGATCCCCAAGTCGAACATTTGAGGGTTGTCCTGTTGTAAGAAATGTGAGTATTCAAGAGAATTCTGAATTTCTCTGCATGTTGTTCCTCATGTATAATTCTAAAATCCTCATTATCCATTTATCATTTTGAAATGCCAAGTGGCTTGGGTTTCTAAGAATTCTACGACTTTTTTGTGAGAATTGGAATTTAAAATCCCAGCTTATGAAACATAGCATTTCGAATTGAGGAGGGAACAACCATCATATTATTCTTGGACTAGCAAAAAGCCCCGTGATTAACACGGGCAACGTAATTCACAATATTATATAGTGAGAAATATTACAAAAAAAGGCTTTGTAAATAGAGAGGGGAAGATGTAGAGAGTAAAGGGAAGAGAACAGACACATAGAGAAAATGAAATGATGCATTAAAATGTTGAAAACATACAGAGAAGAGGAAAGGAGCGGAGAAAAATGAGGAGTTTCTATATTAAAGAGTCATAAAAGAAGAGCTTCGGTAGTAATTAAAGAGGGTTTAAAAACAAAGAGGGTAGAATCAATCTATTAAGAGAAGGGGTCAAAACAAAATTCACAGGGTCCAAATCAAATTGAAATTAATCTCTGACTTCTCAGTTCGCTTATTTGATCAATTCCATATATTATACATTCATTTGAGTTTAGTTTTATTGTAAAATGGTTGTCATATAAAATAGTTATTTCAAAAGTTTGATCATCCATGCTTAAAGTACAATGCATAAGTATGAAAATAATAACAACGTATTTATAGGGGCCAATATTTTAAAAATATAGTTATTTTTATAAATACCTCGTAGATAAATTTCAACTCCCTGTCAATATTCCAAAATGGGGCTGGGTCCCTTCCTCATTAACTATTTTTAAGGTTTTGTTGATAATTATTCACAAATAGATTTTCTGTGGTGTAGTGGTAAGGTTGCCCTTTTCAATTCATATTATCTTGAGTTCGAGTCTTGGCACATTTAATGTTTAATTTTGATTTTTGGAAATTCTTACTTAGAATACCTGACTTGACCAGCTTGGGTACTGTGTGGGAGGTTTTCCTAATACCGAGGTCACCCCTGGCTTAGGTAAAAGTACCGGTCAGGGGCTGCCTCGATCTTGTTCACCCAGCTCGGCAATGTGCCAACTGGATCCAGGAGAGTTTGGTCTCGGTAAGAGTACCGACCCTGCTCCCTCTGGGCTCGGCCTCGGGCATCTCGGTAGCGGTACCCACCTCGAGCAGGCCCAGCCTCAGTGCTATCTCCATTTCAGCCCACTCGGCCGAGGTGAGCACTAAGCGTCTAATCCCCATTATGAGATGGGACAGCTACGTTGCAGAGCGTGCCAGCAGGTAAGGTGGCCGCGGGACTCCGGCAAGGGGTTATCCCTGCCTATCAATCACGTCCACTGTTGACACCAAAAATGTCACTTTGCCTCTTCAACATCAAGAAAGCTGCATGAAGTCGCAACCTGCCATAAATAGGCAATGCAATTTCTCCAAAAAATCAAATCTTGTCAGAATCAAACAAAAACTGCAAGATCCTTCAAGATAGCCAAGAGAAGAGTACACATAAAGTTTCGGGCTATTTCGACAACATTTGGCCTAACTTCACTTCTCCGACAGCTAAATGGGAGCTCTCGGCGGCGACATCATCGGAGACGTCAAAACTTCGATCAGAGCCTACAGATGACTCCAGCATGTCTCAAAAGGGCTCCATGCCAAATTTCAAGTCAAACCGACAACGTTTGACCCTCCATAAATGCTCGAGCAGCAAAATCAAGCCTCTCGGCGGCGGGAACCACCGAAGCCTTCGCTTATCAAACCAAGTGCATGAGTGGCTTCAACATGCTTCCAAAAGGCTGCACGTCAAATTTCAGGTCATTCTGACAACGTTTGACCAGGTTTCGATGCTCCGAGAGAAAATCAAGCCTACCGGCGGCGGAGCAACCCGGGACCATGACATCCAAAACGGAGCCCATGGAACGTCTCAAAATGACTCCAATAGGCTCCCCTCAAAATGACTCCAATAGGCTCCCCGTCAAATTTCAGGTCAATCGGACATCGTTTGGCCACATATCAAAGCTCGGCATTTTCCCCGCAGCAAAATCAAGTGAAGCATCGACGGGACCCCAAACGGCTTCAAAACTCAAACAAAAGCCTATGGTTGGTCTTATTTATTGCTCAGGAGGCTTCACCTCAAATTTCAGGTCATTCCGACATCGTTTGACCAAGTTTCAGCTTCTGGCGAAAAATCAGCAGCTTTACACGACAAAGTCGTCGGCTTCCCCGGAAAATTGGAAACTTTGCACTCTAAAAATGCAAGGATTCTCATCAGGTTTTCTACAGGGAAATCAAGCCAATAAATGAGAAGAAATGTCAGGAAAAATACAGAAGAAAACGGCGACGAAAAAGACCTCAAAACGACCGCAAAACGGGCTCCGAAGGGAAAAAATTCCCCCAAGGTCGCAGGCCCCTGCGACCATGGCCCATGGTCGCCGGCGACCATGGAAGTCCGGGTCACCGGATTTTCCGCCGGTGACCCGTTTTTCCGTCTTTTTTCGCGTTTCGCGCACTTTGGCCCCTGTGGTTTCCTGAAAATGTGATTTTTAGTGCTTGAAATTGACTCATATCCTCCGACATCCGTCAAAATCACGGGTCAACCTCCAAAAGCATAAAATCATCATTGATCGCTCCAAGATCGCCAACCGGTCGACCAAAAAAAGTGCTCTTTCTGTCCGACCGATCGAGAAATCGACAAGACAGATGTCACCGGCCCGCTCTTAGCTATCAATGTCTGAAGTTACATGTTCATCCGATGTCGATCAGCATGAAGATCCATCGATGATCATCGCCAGAAGAATTCCAGAAGACACGGCACGGCCCGCGACTCTTCGACTGCTCGGCGACCAATTAATGTGGTTAATTGACTAGCTTTATTATAGTCATTAATTCATTTCTTTGGACGGCCCAATCAGAAGCAAGCATTTGGGAGTTACAAGTCAATTGATTCATGGCATTTAAACCATGAAACTCCTCCCATTATGGTAATTAAGGTGATTAAAAGCCCTTAATCTCCATCGGCCAATCAAATTCAAGGAAAAAGGAGTTACAAAATCAAGAAATAAATCTTGTAACTCCTCCCATTAAAGCCATTAAGGCTCATAAACCCTCCTAAATGGTTACCAAAAGCCTATAAATAGGAGAGCATTCCATTGAAATGGAGATAAAAAAAAAAAGAAAATCGAGATCGATCGATCGGAAAGAATCCAGAGCTCGTATCCAGAGAAAGAAAAAAGAGAGAAAAACTCTGCTGAAGTTCTGCACCGGCCACCACTACAAGGTGACAAAAGTCCCTTGGGGGGCACCCCCCCTAAGGTCCTTGCCTTCTCCTGCTGCCTCCAATGGCTTAGACGTGGCTTTTCAGCCCGTCTACTTAGTTTTTTATTGGACATAGGACCTTCTCTTGGTCTTTGTCCTCTAAAAATCTGAGGTTATAGCCAAGCCAAGCGAATCAAGAGCATCCTCTGTTCTCATCTGCATGGATGACGGCGAAGCCCACACAAGGCTTGCGACCGTCAATCTGAACGAGTCCCCCACAATCTCCTGAAAAGTTAGATCTTCATTTTCTTGCTTTTCATTGTAGTTTGTATTTTTCTAAAAGAGACAAAAATCACAACTCTTGTCTTTTTCATTATTGATGAGAATTGTAAATCGGCTATAAACGCCAAAATCGGCTATAAATGCCAGACAAAATCGCCTTTCACGGCAAACCAAGAAAATGTCTCTTTTCTTAAATATTTGTGCAATGGAAAACTTGAAAGAAGTTTATTTCCTTTTTACTTGCGAAGGTTGATCTCCGGATTACCACTTGCAATTCCAAGTAAAATAGAAAATCTGGCACACCCACACAAAAGAAATGTTGAAACACGCTTCAGGCCCGCCAGGGCGCGAAAGGGCCGGACCCGACGGACTCCCACGTTCCGCCGACCCCGGTAGCCACCCCACGGCGCCTCGGAGCGCGTTCCATCAAGCTGGCACACCCGGTGGGACTCGTTCATTTGAGAACACGGTGCTCGGAAATGAAATATTTGTATATCATACTTTTTACTCTATGCTTATACTTCTTTTCCGGATTCCTTGGCTACTTTCTAGCTGGTAGCCTATGTTGGATTTTGCATCCTAAAAAAAAATGAGATGGGATTTTTTGGAAATTTCTACTTCTTTAAGTTTGTTTCCACTCTTTCTCTTTGCAAAAAAAAAAATCAAAAAAAAAATCAGTTTTCTTAGTTTGAATTCAAAATTGAGAAACTTTGATCCTATCCTATCGTTCTTTGGTGCTTGCAGAAATGTTGAGCCCGTTCGACTAAGGTTTTGGACCATCGTTTCTCTTCGATGAGTTCATTAGAGATTTCAAAAAAAAAAAATCAGTTTTCTTAGTTTGAATTCAAAATTGAGAAACTTTGATCCTATCCTATCGTTCTTTGGTGCTTGCAGAAATGTTGAGCCCGTTCGACTAAGGTTTTGGACCATCGTTTCTCTTCGATGAGTTCATTAGAGATTTCAAAAAAAAAAAAAATAAATAAATAAAAATCAGCTTTCTTAGTTTGGATTCAAAATTGAGAAACTTTGATCCTATCCTATCGTTCTTTGGTGCTTGCAGAAATGTTGAGCCCGTTCGACTAAGGTTTTGGGCCATCGTTTCTCTTTGATGAGTCTATTTGGGATTTTTATAAAAAAAAAAAGGGACATAGACCACTAAGGTTAAACCAATTGCGTTCTTTGATCACGATTGATTCAAGAAAAGCCTTGTCCAGAGTGTGGAGACAGCTTGACTGTTCTAGGCAAGGGTCCTCCAAACGGGTTCATTAAGTAATCCTACCCTTACTTGGGGGCAATTCTATCAATTGAGGTTTCATAAGACCGGGTTAGGAGGCCTATGTGTACTCTCTCCCCTTTAAATCTTAAAAAATTAAAATCAAAATAAAAAAAATAAAAAAAAAATTTCAAAAAAAAAATCTAAAAAAAAAAATAAAAAAAAATAAAAAAAAGATTTTCAAAAAAAAATCTTAAAAAAAAAACAAAAATTTTCAAAAAAAAATAAAAATAAAAAAAAATAAATAAAAATATATTTTTTAAAAAAATAATAATAATAATAAAATAAAAAAAATCATTTCAAAAAAAAAAATCTCTAAAAACTCATCACTTTTGATTTCAGATCTGAGAAATTTTGGTTTCTTCTTTTCTGAGCACTGGCGCTCGCGGAAATCGCCGAGACCGTGTTCAGATCAGAATACCATTTGCTCTCCTTGATGGAACCAATCTTGACATTTCAAAAAAAAAACTCGTCACTTTTGGATTCAGATTCGAGAAATTGTGGTCTCTTCCCTTCTGAGTACTGGCGCTCGCAGAAATCGTTGAGCCCGTATTTGAATCGGAATGCCACCTGCTCTCTTTGACGAATCCATTTCTGACCTTTCAAAACAAAGAATCCCATCTCATGGATGCGATCTCCAACATTTGTGCATAGCAGTACTGGTACGCCCTTTCAGGGTCTACTGTATCTGTGACCGGCACATTTGTAACTCCTACCTTATATTCTTCTTATCTCGAGCAAGCCCTGCTTCTCGATAAGTCGAATTTAGGTTTACAATTGCTTCTAGCAGTCACTGGAACGCTCATTCTGGGCTCACCATACTTGCTGTCAGAACAATTGTACCATCTATGGCTTTTTGCCTTCTTCATGTCGCTTGGGTCATATCCCTTAAGCGATTTGAAAAGACAACCATAGGAATTCCCATTTATGATCATTATATTCTTGTGATTACTAATGGATGTGGTCGTGTTTCAGAACCTTTTCGAAACTAACAATGGCAGCCTTAACCATTATTTTCGATGAGAACAAGCACCAACTCATGCTTCAACAGAAGCAAAGCGCGCGCACTCATAAGCGCCCTGTCAGCTGCCGAAGCGTTAACTCCCTCGGCAACTCTCTGAACTCCGGGTCGACCTCGACTCCCCGGACTATCTTCTTTGGGACGCTGGGACCATTCCCACTTCCCGAAGAACAAACTGCGCCTGCCAAAAGGCAGAAGATCGCCTCTCAACGTGTCACTCCCGTGACACCAAAGGCGAGCGCCTAAAAGCCCGAAGCCCGCGGCACCCCCGCGAAGCCTCGACCCACAAACAACCAGGTCTATCCCAAGACTTGGTCTCCAAGACCTTCCCCAAAACAAAGAAGGTCTCAAATTTCCACCAAGCCAGCATACCTGGCCCCACTCAAAGAGAACCAGTTCTACCCTCTTGCCTACATGAAAGAGGAGAGACCCATCTCCAACCTGACTCCCAAGTCAACCCAGCATGAGCCGGCTTATTCCTACAGGCCCAAAATCAGATCATGCATCACCAGGCCTCTACAAGCACCTGCCAAGGCCTACACTCCTTCAGTTCGACCCTTCATCTCTACAGGGGCCGAACTCGAAAGGTTTAAAGCTTCGCTGCAACAGGCAAAGGACCGGGTCCGGATCCTGTCCTTGCCTAGCTACAAAGAAGACAGGCTCGGCTGCTGCGCCCGAGGGAGCACATCCTTCATCGTCAGAGCCCAGCCAGAGCTGACTGAAGCTCAAATCGCTCGTCGAGCACGCCACCGTGCTTCATATCGACAAAAGAGACTAGAGAAGCAACGGACCCAGCCTCCTACACTTCAAGTCTCCCACAAATGGGTCGAAAAAGAAAGACCCGACCAAGTTGCTGCCGTCCATATGCTTGGAAAAACCAGAAGACGCCAAAGGTCAGCATCAAAAATCCATGTCCGATGTCCGGTGACCCGTAGCGTCACCAGGACACAAAGACATCCCGAAGAATCTCCTGCCCCTTCAAGCCAAGGACGGGAGAGTAATCCTTCATCAAGCTCTTCATCAAAAGGAATGAGCCCCAGCTCGGTCACCAGGACGATTTCTTCGTTCGAATCCCGAGGGATGAACGTCTTGGCTACAAGTTCTGAGCCGCCACCTCAAAATCCACCTCGAGATGATGCGCTCACACGCATCCAGCAGTTGGAACAAGGCCAGCAGAGGATTGAAACTCTGATGGAAAACCTTCTCCTTGTCTATCTAAAAAGGAACCCCCAAAGGGTCCCACTAAACACAAAGTACTAAAACTCTCCCCAAAACCAAAAAGAACTATTCTAGTCCAAGCTTAGTCAAAATTCACTAATCAAGCTTAGCATTAACACGCGACTAAATAACACTAATTGTGGTCACTCGGGTCGGGGTCTTACAGTCCTCCATCACCGAGTTGGATACCAAAAACTTCGTGTGGAGGAACATCGTCACAAGATTTGGAGTGCCTAAAGCCTTGATCTAGGACACCGGGACTCAGTTCAACTCCAACTTCTTCAAAAACTTCTGTCAGGAGCTCGGCATCAGGAACTACTATTCCACCCCGGCCTACCCGTAGAGCAATGGTCAAGCTGAAATCCCAAACAAAGTTGTGCTCGACGGATTCAAGAAGAAACTGGACCGAGCCAAAGGAAGATGGGTAGAAGAACTTCTAAGTGTTCTTTGGGCGTACATGACTACCCCAAGGCACTCGACCTCGGCAACTCCTTTCTCCCTGGCCTATGGAATGGAGGCTGTGATCCCACTTGAGGTCGGCCTCCCAACCCTCAGATCATAACTATTTGATCAAGGCCAAAACGAAGTAAACCTCGCCAAAGAGCTCGACTTGGCTGAAGAACGAAGGGATGCAGCAGAGCCTCGGAGTCGGCCTTCTGTTTAGCCGAAGCTTCCTTCTCGGCTTGCAGCAATGCGTCGACCTTGGCCTTCCGCCTCTTCAAGGCCTCTAGCTCAGCTTCAAGCTGCGCTGCCCTCTTAGCCTTCTCGTGCGCCGCCACCCGGAGCTCGTGGTTTTTGGCGCTTGTCTTAATGAGCTCCGCCACGACTGCCTCCATCTCTGCATTTAGCTTGGCGTATGCCTCCCCTGACTTCCTCAGCTGTTCAGAACTCCCCTCCAGAGCTGCCGTGAACTTTTGCCTCTCGATATGAAGAAAGAAAAGGGATAGGTATGTTAGCAGAAAGCACATCGAAGAAATCAAGAGATTGATAGAGACTCGTCAGATGCAACTTACCAGCAGGGCTGACTGGAGGGTGGACATGAGTAGTGAGGGCACGTCCATTCTCCCCAGCCGCTCCACGTCCAGGGGGAACGTGCAAGCGCCAGCCAGCGCAGCCGTGACTGCCGGACAGCTTGTGCCCGACAGTCAATGGCTGCCCTGGCCCGAGGAGGAAGGATGGCGTCCACGGGTCCATCTTGGCGGCCTGGGATACTAGAGCTTGCGTAGGGTCCTGCCGAGACGAACCCTCGCCCCTGGGTGTCTCTGGAGCCCTCTCCTCCAGGACCTCCCTCCTCGACTCCCTCTCCGGCTCCCGCCTCGGCTCCCACTCTCCTGCTCCGCCTCCCTCCTCGGCTCCCTCCTCTCCTGCTCCTCCTCCCTCCTCGGTTTCCCTCCTCTCCTGCTCCTCCTTCCACCGTCTCGACTCCCTCCTCTCCTCTTACGCCTCTCGCCGCGTCTCCTTCCGGGACTCGCCCCGGTGTTGTTCCTCGCCCCTGGCCTTCTTCGATTGGCGCCCCTCCTCCCTCGTATCGGCTGGGCGCTGCCGGGAAGCGCTTGAGGAAGGAGCCCAAGGGGCATCCCTGGAAGACGAGTCGACAAACTTCGAAGAGGAGGCACGCTTGCCAAGGAGCTTCTCCCTTAGGTTGGTGATGACGAGATCAGGGTGGCCCCTCTCCATTTCCACTGGGCTAGATTGATATTGTTGGACCGCCTGCTTCGGGTCGGTGGCTGCTGAGCTGGGCAGTTGCCCGACCGCTTCCGGCGCGTGGCTGACCCCGGTCAGGAGGAACTCGATCCCTTGCCTCTTGGAGAAGGTCTTGTACCTCGGCTGGTACCCCAAGATGCACCAGGCGGCCCTCCCGTTGTGAGCTTTGTAGCGCTGGATGGCGGTCAACCAGACGTCGTTCCTTCTCCAACCCTCGCGCTGGGCCACCTTTTTCCTCTCACCGACCTCTGTACAATAGAAAGAAGGAGTGTCAGTTCGATAGAAGATGAGAGAAAGAAAAGTCAAGCTGTTGAGCTCGGTATTTACTTGGGGGGATCCCGAAGTGACGGGGAACCCTGTACCTCCTCTCCGCCTCGGTGTCATCCGCGCCGAACTCCCAGTTGCTGGCAACGAACAATTTGTCGCTCCCGGCATGGCGCATTGAATCTTCGAGTTCGGTCACGAAGGGGACCATTTTTGGTTTTCCCCGGAGGTAATAGCACTGGAGGGTTTCCCCTGTCGACTTGCAGAGGTTGTAGGCGTCCTCAATGTCATGGACACCGACGTGGATGCCTAGAATCCTATTCAGCCCTGTAGCCCCCATTATGATCTTATAGCTATTTGGCATCAACTGGCATGGGGCAAGGTGCCATTTTGCCAAACATTCTCTAAGGGCCGGGTGGACGAGGAACCTAACTCCTCCCTCAACTACCGAGATCAGAGGGAAGGGCATCCACCCGTCCCGGTACGAATCGTTATCCCATGGGTCGTTTGGATTGTCCAGCCTAGTCTGGACGTCGTCCGGTATGTTATATTGCTCCCTAAAGCTGGCCATGGCCCCAATGGAGTCTGCCAAATAACGATATACCCCTACGCCCATGCTTAAAGGTCTAGGAAGACTAGGGTGATAGAGGAAAGGACCCCAACAGGGGGAGAGGTCAAAGCGAAACTACTGGAAAGGAAGACGAAGGAAGGAGGGACTTACAAAGAATAGTACAAGGGCAGAGAAATAGGGAAACAGAGGATTGGTCAAACTTCGCTCGCGCAGAGTCGCTCCAAGATTCAATCGCCAAAGTAGAAGAAGGAAGATGGGGCGGATCGCTTTTATAGAGCAGATAGATGCCCTTTCAGATTTCAAGGGCACGCGTCCAGGCTGGCACCTCGAAAGCCACATACGTCGCTTCGGAGCGGCCGTACTACCAATCGGATGGTAATACGTGGCAAAGGTAGTTGTAAGACCCCGACCCGAGTGACTCGATTAGTGCTAATTAAGTTATGTGTTAGTGCTAAGCGTGATTAGTGGTTTTGTCTAAGCTTGTATTAGTATAGTTCTTGATAGCTTTGGGGAATTTTTAGTGTCTTGTATTTAGTCGGACCCTTTGGGGGTTTCCTTTTTATAGTCTTGCTCGCTTTTGGAGGTTACTTGATATTCCCCTAATTCTTGTCTTGATCCTGTTTTACTTATTTTGTCGATCCTTACAACTTTCATGTTGAGCCCGTAACTGTCCGGAACCCTGAAACCCGATCTTCTTGCTTTGAGGGCAAAACAGTCCTTATACATGAAATCTGTACCCAAAACTTGATATTCCCGAAACCCACGAAACATATACTTTATGGAAACTAGATATTTCGACGATCACTTTTCTCTTCTTCGTCGATTTCGTCCGAGGTCCCGAGATTGGTGCTTTCGGCCTCCAAAGATTTCCAAGAGATGGGGACCCACACTCCACTTGTATATAAGGAGATCCTTCTCTTTCATTTCCCCTTTTTCCAGCCTTAGAGCAACAAGAGTCTAGGGTTTCCTTCCCTTCCCTTACTCCTTGCTTCTTCACCACCAAATCCCTATCAAACCTTGCACCAATCAAGAAATGAACTTCACCTTCTTCTTCCTCATTACTAAAGCTATACATTGATGCCATTTTTGGAGGAATCCATCCACCTCAAGACCCTCATTGAACTAGTTTGGTGATTTTGAAAAGCTTCCTAGTAAGTCCTCCTTCCAATCTCTTTGTTTTGTGTTTTTCCTATCCTTAGAGAAGCTCCATTTCCTTTATTGTGAGCTCTCTCTTCTTGTTTCTTGGTTTGACCCATTTTAGGGTTTGGATTTTGGGGGCTTTGTGTAGATATCATTCTTGGCTTGGAGGAAGAGATTAATAGCTTGATTTCTTGCATAGAGAACCTTGAGGCAAGTGGATTGAATGGATAGTTTAGCTCTCAATGATCTTATGATAAATGTGTTTGAATTACTACCTCATTAATGCATTGTTTTATTGCATTCAATGATGTTAAATGCTTTGAATGGGGTTGGTAAGCCTCTTTACTGTCTTGAAACATGATTTCTAGCTTTTGGTTTCATCTATTGTCTTTAAATCATGGATTGTAGTTTTGAGTTCATCTTTTGTACAATGCCTAAGTGAATCCTTGTGATGATGGGTGTCTTCCTTCTCTTGATGATGGTATGAATGTAAAGATGGAGAAATTGGTTGATGGTTGAGTAGTGATTGAAGGGAGTTGAGAGTCTCCCATTATGTTGTAGAAAAGAGGCTAAAAAGGGGTTTTGAGAGAAAGGAAGAATGGAAGAGCAGAACCGTCCCGAACTCAGTTCTGGACAGTTCGCTCAAGCGAACTGCCCAAGAAAGGGTTCGTGTCATTCCAGAGAGCTGTTCGCTCGTGCGAACCCAGAGTCTGCTCGAGCGAACCCTTCAAGCAGCCATCCAGTGAGTGGTTGGGTCGAGCGCACAAATTGTTCGCTCGTGCCATCCTGAACTGGGCAGGTCCGCTCGACCGAACATATGTCCGCTCGAGCGAACCCTCCCAGAAACCATTCCAGAGGCTCATCCGCTCGAGCGAACTGTAATGTCCGCTCGAGCGACGGTTGCTGTTGCACAAGGGATGTGTTTGGAGCTGAAGTGAAACATTTTCATGGATTGTGAAAGGTTCTTGGGAGCCTTGTTGTGTCAAGAGAACTATAGGGTGATGTATGGAGCCCGGATGAGAACGAAACCATTATCACAAGCATTCATTGGAGTTTTGGAGACTTTCAAATGTATAAGGAGCCGGAATGCCCTCAAACCCAAGGAGTTCCAAGTTTTATTAAATAGACATTCGGGATCCCTATGCACTTGAATCAACTTCGAACCTTGATACTCATCTCGATATTTCGAAAGCTTATTTCACTCTTTTATTTCCGAAATCTACGAGTTAGGATTTATGAACCCCGAAAGCACGGACTTGTATTTGTAGCCTTCTGCTATCCCCGATGCGCATGACCCGATACTGAAATGATGATTGTGCCTTGAGCACCCCGCCTTGCCCGCTTATAGCCTTGCACTGGATTTGTTTTATACTCATCTCGATTTATGTGATTTGTCCTATGAGTCGGCACCACTAAGCTTGTATGACCATGTCGGTCTGATCTACCGACTTGGAGATCCCTTCCCGTCCCGCCAGCTGCAGCTTGGATCCCGACACCCGGTTTATTAACCGTGGTCCCGTCCCGATACCCGGCTCACTCCCGTGGTTCCCTATATCAGGTTCGCTACCGTGATCCCCGACACCCGGTTTGCTACCGTGGTCCCGTCCCGTATTATTGTATATGTATATGTAAATTGGTTGCACCTCCTCACTTCAGTACTGAGGTCAACACCCGATACTCTTGTCACTTCGGTGATAGAGGAGACAACTGTATGATCCTCTTTCTTTCTTTTGTTTCTTCTTTTCTCTTTTTTTTATTTTTTTGTGAAAGATTTTGTTTTGATCCGCTGTTCTTTTCTTTTCCTTTTTTTTAGCAGAGGATGATGACCCGGTGATGCCTGAGGTTCCTACCGATGAGGCGATGACGGATCCAGTCGTGGCATCTGAGGAAGAGCCCAGGGACTCTGGAGTGGTTCCAGAAACTTCACCTGGTATGATTGCTTTGGCTTCTCTTTTTTTTTTTTTTTTTTTGTGCTGGCATTTGCTAACATGTAGCTGACTTACCAGAGGATTTTGACGATTTCGAGCCATCCATGGACGCAACTTTTGACGATGCTTCGGATGAACTCAGAGAGGCAGAGAGTACTCCGCCGGTCGTCGAAGCAGGTATATTTGCAATAATAATCTTGATATATTTTTGACAAGATTATATTCATACATTTTTGTCCTTTCCTCGGCAGATTGTGGAGCAACAGGAGAGGTTCCTCCGTCCTCCTTAGAGCCAGAACAGGGGATACCAACGGCTGATGCAGAAATAGGGGCTTCTGCTTCCTTCAATGAGTCAGCTTCTTCAGTTGGAAAGAGTTTATTGATTACTCTTCCAACGGAACATGACATGGGCAGTCGGGCACCAGAGCATGGCGAATACTCATCTGTACTGCACCTTCAGTATGCAAGGAAGGTGTTGAAGACTGTCTTGAGCTCATGGGTTGAGACTCTCTTTTCAGGTCATTTGGAAGCTAGTTTTGGCATGATCAAGCACGTGCAGGACATCCTTACTGATAGCAAAGAAGTCAGTCTGGACATCGCAAGCGCCAAAGACTTTGTTAAGGAAATCATCGCCCTGAGGAACAAATAGACTGAGACCAAGAGTTTCCCAGATGGTGACTTCTTTGATGAGATGTTCATAAAGCCATCCAACAAAGTCAAAGCTGAGCTGACTGAGGTCACGAAGACTCGGACGCAGATCGTTCGGGAGAAGAACGTTACCGAGTTATCCATCATGGGGCCGAAGCAAGACTTGGACCGCCTTGATAAGGAGGTTATTGAGGCTAGATAGCGTCTTGAGCTTTTAAAGGAAGAAGCCGCTGCCAAATGGACCACCATTGTGGAGGCTCGTGACAAAGAGGGAACTCTCATTCGCCAGGTTGAGGAAGCTGAAGGTAATGTCCGGAGGAAGACTCAGGAGCATGAGCAGTGGCAGGTCCTCTGGGAAGAACTTCCTCGTGCTGCAGATGGGTCGCGGTGCTCGGCCGCATTTTATGGAAACATTCTGAAGAAGCGTGGCCTAAAAACTTTGGAAGTTAAGGCCAAGGGTCTACTTGAGGAGTTGAACCTTTGGTTGAAGACCATGTCGGATTGAGCTCCTGAGTTGTAACAAACTATTTTTTCTTTCCCTTTTTTTCTTGGTACCTCCTTGTATAAACAATTTTGGTACTACATTTTTGTATCCCCTTCTTTTCACTTAAATCATTTTTTTTTTTTTGGTAAAAGCTGATGGGAATGTTTGTTTGAGAATTTGATCAAAAGGTTTGTCATTTTGTGAAAATCTTTTTTCAAAGAGTTGTTTTGGGCATGAAAGCCAATTTTGTGGCAAAAAGCCTGGTTTTTTATGGCTTGAAAAGCGAAATTTTGGTGGCATGGAAGCCTAATTTTGTGGCGTAAGAGCCAAAATTTGTTTTGTGGCATGGGAGTGATGGACCCGAAAAAAAAAGGAGAATCTTCCGTCCTCTCCCTCCGCACCCCGGGGGCTGACCTGGGTCTTGGCGGAGGAGGGAAGATCTCGGGCATCAACATTTTTGTACGGGTATGCCAGATTTACTTTCTACTTGGAATTTGGAATAGTGATAATCCGGAGATTCACCTTCACAAGTGGAAAGGAAATCAATCATTTTTTCTAACTTTTCAAACTGCATAAATATTAAGAAAAGAGACAAGTTTTTAGAATGCCGTAAGAGGCGTTTTTGTTTGTTTGCCGTGAAAGGCGATTTTGCCGTGAAAGACGTTTTTACAAAACTCATCAAATATGAAAGACAAGAATTGTGATTTCTTTTTGTCTCTTTAAGAAATACAAACTACAATAGAAAAGGAAGAAAAGGTATCTAACTTCTCAGGAGATTGTGGGAACACGTTGAGATCGACGGTCGCAAGTCATGTATGGGCTTCGCCATCGTCCTTCAAATGAGAACATGTGATGCTTTGATTCTTTGGCTTGGCTCCTAACCTTAGTTTTTTAAAGGACAAGGACCAAGAGAAGGTCCTATATCCAATGAAAAACCAAGTAAACGGGCTGAAAAGCCGCGTTTAGGCCATGTTGGAGAAGGAGGTGACCTTGGGGGGGTGGCCCCCCAAGGGACGTTGATCACCTTGTGGTGCTTCCGGGAGCAAAGTAACAAGACTTCGTCTCTCTCTTGGATTTTCTGGTTTTTCAGAGCTTGCACTTGGGATCTCTTTTCATCATGCTTTCTTCTTGGAATGGACCTCCTTTTATAGGCTTTTGGTAGCCATGGGGTGTTTATTGGCATTGATGGCCATGATAAAAGAATTGATGAGGAGTTATAAATCGATTTTGTAACTCCTTTTTCAAGGCTTGTGATTGGCCGATGAAGGTAGTGGGCATTTAATCACCTTTATGCTTCATGATGATGGGAGTTTCATGGGTTTAATGCCATGATTGCTTGGATTCGTAACTCCCAAATGCTTGGTTCTGATTGGGCCGTCCAAAATAATGAGTTAATGACTGCTTTAATGGGTCAATTAACGACATTAAGTGGTTGCTAAGGCATGTGAAGAGTCGCGGGCCGTGCTGCGCCTTTTGAGATTCTTCTTGCGATCATCACGGGTGGATCCACGCATTATTTGATGTCAGATTGCAATGCAATTTCAGACATTGATTGATGTTGGCGGGCCGGTGACGTCTATCTTGTCGATTTCACGCTCGGTCGGACAGAAAGTGCACTTTCTTGGTCAGCCGGTTGGCCATCTTGAGGCGATCGGTGATGATTTCATGCTTTTGACGGCGGATCCGAGATGTCGACGCTGTGTCATCTTCTGGATCTGACTCTGAGTCTGTGTCATGCATAATAGACACAAAGGAGACAGTGAACTTGCCCCTAGTCTTTTGTTTTGTCTTCTTTGCTTTGGTAATGATTACCAAAGGCTTTGGAGATTTGAAGGAGACGACGAAGGGAGCTTGGCCGCTTACTTCGAGTTTGGTGGAGGGTTTTTTTCCTCCGATGATTGCTGAGGAGCCTTGCCTTTATCTTTCTGGAGACTGTCGACAAAGCGAATTGTTTTTTCCTCCTGTTCTTCTTTTCCATCTTTATACATTTGAGCATCTGGAAAATGGACATCTCTGCCTTTGAAAGGCTTTTTGTTTCCAAATACTCGATGTATCAGGCCATCGTTGCCAATGAACTTGATGCACTGATGTAGAGTTGAAGGGACGACACCATTCTCATGTATCCAGGGGCGTCCAAGGAGTATATTGTAGCATGAAGGGGTCCTTATTGCATACACAGTGACTTCAGAAATAAGATCACCGATTTGCAATTTGAACCTGATTTTGCCGATAGGCCTTTGAGCGCTACCGTCATATCCGAAGATGGATACGGACGTGTGACTCAGTTTGCTAGGTGGGATGCCCAGCTCTTCGAGTGCCGAAGTAGAGATGAGGTTGAGTGCAGAACCTGGATCGATCTGAACTCTGTGTACTGGCATTTCTTTGACGTACCCCGTAAAGTACAAGGGACGGTTGTGCTTTATTTCACTTAAGAGGAGGTCATCCTTGTCGAAGGCAATTGTTGCACTTGCTGCTTTTTGTACCGAGAGGCATTCTGTCGCGACCCCGGACCGGGTCCGCGGACCAAGTCCGGGATCGGGACCCGATTATGATGAAGCCGATGATATAATCATATGGGGTGCTGACAATAATTAAAGGTATGTTTATGATCAAGCGTACACGGGTTAACAAAGGAACACTCATTACCCGTGCACGTGATTTCCCACAGATGTCCGCGGTGAGGATATTCCAACACACATAACCAGTTAGTATAATTGCGGAAGCGTATGGTAAATCATGCATGTATTTCATTTCCCAAATATCAAGGCTGATTACATTTGAATATGAGCATCAGAATGAGCAATGTCCTAAAGCATAACCCAAAAGTACATATTCAAGTTTAATCAGAAGATCAGTTAATTACAATTCCCAAAAATAGAGGCCAATAAAGGCCAATATACAAAACAATGACCCCCTGGAAACTATCCAAACAATTCCCCAAAATGTTTCGCAACTCGGCATCCCGATGTTTACATAACATCGTCAGCACGCCACTCAACTAGCGGCTGCGGTTCTCCGACCGCCTCCTCTGGCTCCTCCTCAGGATAACCGACAACGGGACCTGAGTACCAAAGCAAAGGGTCAGACACGACGGTCTGGCAGGTAGATGAAAAGATATGAACATTTAATGATAAAACATTTGCCATGGAAACAATTGAACCTGTCTAAATAATACTTTCATGAGTAAATGCATCATTTCGTTAAAAACATATATGCAAGGTGAAACAAGTAAGGGTAACCAAGGAAATCGGGAAACGAGCAAGATGGCAACCACACCAGGCTAAATCCTCTATCACCGAAGTGATAGAGCAAGCAAGTCAAGGCGTTGACCTCAGTCACCGAAGTGAGGAGATACAACGAAATACATATACATATATACTATATACTAGACATGACCACGGTAGCGAGCCGGGCATCCGGAACCACAGTAGCAATCTGCGGTATCAGGACCCAAACTGCAGTTGGCAAGACAAGAGGGGGATCACCTAGTCAGTTGATCAGACTAACAAGGTATCCAAGCTTAGTGGTGCCGACTCATAGGTTATATGCAAGTAAATAAAACAGGTACATGTATGCATGTTCTCTTTCTTGGCTCATGGGCTCGCACTACAAAGCTCTGGCCCAATATTGCCTCAAGGTTTTGGCTTATGAGTCATGTACAAGAAATCAGGTCAAAACATGGAAATCAAGACAGGTGTAAAATAAATCAAGTACAAGATGATATTCGGCAAGACGTGGGTACTCAAGGCACAGCTATCATATCAAGTCTGTCATGTATATCAAAGCTAGCAAAACGGTACGAGTATACTTTGAAAAGCCAAGACAATGTCGGGTTAAAACTAATCCAAGTGAATAGGGATCCCGTATGTCCGTATAATAAAGGAAACTTGGTACTCTTTGAATTTGGGAGACATTCCGGGTTCCTTATATACTATGGTAGCCTCAATGCTTAAATGAATCTCGATGATGTAGTTTCTCTCTCTAACGTACTACCAACAAACACTTCACCTAGGCTTCGAACACGATCCCAGGTGTGCGGTGCCCATTGCTCTCAGAAAGGTTCACAAGCAATGGGGTGGAGGCTCCTTTCAATCCTCTTTTATTCATAGAATTCAGGGAATTTCGGTTACCTTGCGGTCAGATGGCGGTTAGCCGCCAGTGAATCCGGCGGTTAACCGCTGGCTGACCGTGGAATTGCAGCTCTCTGGAATTGTAACCGCTACATTTCGGTTGGCTGGCGGTTAGCCGTAGATGAATTAGGCGGCTAGCCGCTAGCTGACCGTGAGATTTCAGCTCTCTGGAAAAATGACCGTAACTATGCGGTTGGATGGCGGTTAGCCGTCGATGGACACGGCGGTTAGCCGCTAGCTGACCGTGAGGTTACAGCTCTCTGGAAATGTAACCGAACTTGCTTCGGTTAGCCGCTAGTCACCAGGCGGCTAGCCGCTGGGCGACCGCCAGCTGACCGCCAGTCACGGGAATTTCTTCACTGGGTTCAGGTTCAGGCTTTCCCTTTCCCCAAACCAATTCCTTTCATTCCCCATTTGACATCCATACAATTACCAAGAGAAAGAAGACAACCATCATCACACGGGTTCACTTAGGCATTGTACAAAAGATGAACTTAAAACTACAATCCATGATTTAAAGACAATAGATGAAAACAAAAGCTAGAAATCATGTTTCAAGACAATAAAGAGGCTTACCAACCCCATTCAAAGCATTTAACACCATTGAATGTAATTAAAACAAGGCATTAATGAAGTAATGATTTAAACACATTTGTCATAAAAATCATTGAAAGCTAAACTATCCATTCAATCCACTTGCCTCAAGGTCTCTAAATCAAGAAATCCAAGCTCTACTCCACTCTTCCAAGCCAAATACCAAGCTACACCAAAAACCCCAAAAAAACAAACCCTAAAATGGGTCAAACCAAGAAACAAGAAGAGAGACTCACAATAATGAAGATAGGGCTTTCCCAAGGCTAGAAGAACAAGGATCTAAGATATTAGGGAAGGAGCTTACTTGTAAGTTCTCCAAATGGACAAGGTAAGCTCAATGAGGGTCTTGAGTTGAGTAGATCCTCCCACAAATGGTATCAATGAGTAGCTCTAGTAGTGAGGAAGAAGAGGGTAAAGTTCATTCTTGATTGGCGTAAAGTTTGGTAGGGACTTGGGATGAGGAAGCAAGAAGAAGAAGAAAGGAGAGAAAGAAAACCCTAGGCTGTTCTTGAGCTTGTGCTGGAAAAAGAGAAATGGAGGGAAAGAGTTCTCTATATAAAGCAATGGGTGTGGGTTCCACCACTAGAAAGTCTTCGGAGGCTGAAATCACCAATCTCGGGACCTCGGATGAAATCGACGAAGAAGAGAAAAGTGATCGTCGAAATATCTAGTTTCCAAAAAGTATATGTTTCGTGGGTTTCGGAGATATCAAGTTTTGGGTACAGATTTCAATGTAAAAAGACTGTTTTGCCCTCAAAGCAAGAAGATCGGGTTTCGGGGTTCCGGACGGTCACGGGTTCAACATGAGAGTTGTAGGGATCGACAAAATAAGTAAAACGGGATCAAGACAAGAATTAGGGGAGAAACAAGTAACCTCCAAAAGCTGGCAAGACTATCAAAAGGAAACCCCCAAAGGGTCCCACTAAACACAAGACACTAAAATTAATTCCCCAAAGCTATCAAGAACTATGCTAATCCAAGCTTAGTCAAAATCACTAATCGAGCTTAGCACTAACACAAACTTAATTAGTACTAATCGAGTCACTCGGGTCGGGGTCTTACACATTCATTGCTTGATCCCTCAGTTTTCTTCTTTTCTCTCTTTGAGGGAGTATTTGATTTTTTGACCCTATAGTCCATTTCAATTTGTAGGACTTGTGGAGCATGTTTGTCGACATCCGCATTCAGCCTTTGTAATTCTGAAATGAGACTATCACGAGTTTGTGGAGACATTCGTAATAAGTCAAGGATGTGCAGACGTGCAGGTATGTGTTTGAAGTGCTCAATCAAGTCGTACTTGAAAGCCTCCTTCGGGCCTGCATTTTCATTATTATTGCCACTTGGGGCGTTTACAACTTGCTTTCCCGAAGGATTTATATAAGAAGAAGAGGGTTGATTGTAATTTTTGTGGTAATCCCGGCCAGAATGGGTACCTCTACCAACTTCAAGAGCCTCTAGAGAAGGGTCTTCTTTTGGAAGATCGTTCTCAGGATCAAGGGGTTGATCCTTTACTGAGGACGTCTCTGTAACAGCATTGGCGTCTTCAGTGATTGTGTTGCACGGAGCAATTTCCGGGAACAAGTCCTGAACAGCAGCCGGCAACTTTTCTTTATTAGCCCAGACATCGCCCGTGTGATAGGGTATCTGGGACCAATTGACTCAGTTTTCATTGAAGAAGATTTCATTGGCAGAAGTTTCTTCTAGATGATCAATCGGGAGAGGCTTGAGTTCTGATGTCACAGCTTCAGGAGACAAGGGTTGAGAGGATGTTATCTCAGTGGAAGTCACCTGAGAGGATGTAGCTCCAGAAGATACGCTGCCGGTTGGGGAGTACGTATCTTCGGAAGCTTCAAAGGCACTGTCGTCCTGAGCTATTGCATTGCAGGTTATCCTGACAGGAGATGCCCCCAGTGTAGACTGTTGGGAATAGTACTCATCCTCAGATGTGAGAGGATCATCGATCCAACTGTTTTCTCCATTTTCAGGAGTTGAGGGAGAAAGTTCCCGTTGATTTTCAAGGACTTCCAGTTCTGGATCATGACGAAGATTGCTGCGATCCTGCTCCTGCTCTATGGCAAGATGTTGCAAGATTCTTGCATATTCTTCATGATCAGGCATGGGAGCCAAATCTTCTTCGTCATTTGCTCCTTGTGGTCCGCCCATCTTAGGTTCCACTGAAGCATTTGCTGGTGCTAGATCAACAGCGTTTTCTTGAACAGGGCCCTGGTCTTCTTCATCATCAGACCAAGATCTTTGTGGCTGTAATGGGTTATACCAGATTACTGGCATAAGATGAGACTCGGGAATCCATTCCTCGTCGGAGAGGTATTCTCATGTTTCAAAGGATTCTTCCCACTCATCTATATCACTGGCAGTATCACTGGACTCGTATCCATTCATGGAGAATCCAACTACCGAGTTGCAAGAGTATGATGCCCCCTACACATTTCCATTTTTGTATAGAGGTGGCATGAAATCATCAAGAGTGAATTTTCTTACCGCCTTGGAGGTTTTGGGAAGAGATTCTTCCATCATCCCTAGTGAAGCAGTGGAAGAAGTTTCTGCTTTTTCAAGGACTTCTTGTTTTGGTTGAGACTTCTGCTGCTGTTTGAGCTTGCAGAGCTGTCTCTTGGCTTGCCTTCGCTGCTGAACGGTCGGCTTTATTTTGACGATCTCCCAATTTTCATCATCTAGGAGATCGGGATGCACCCATATAGGTTGTCCATCTGGTGTTGGATAGGGAACCAATTCTTGGGACGCTTGAGCCATTTTTATCACCTTGAATGAAGTAGTGATCTTCTCCTTCGGTGACTTTGAAGTTTGCTGACATGACACCATGTTGACAGAGGCGGGGCCATAGTTTTTATCAAAGGTTATGACTCCGTTTTTCCACATCTCATTGATCTTCTCTCTCACAACGAAGTATTGATTGAGAGGATGTGAGATCATCTGATGGTATGGACAGTATCGGGGATCATTGGTTTTGCCAACATCTCTCGGTCTTTTGGGCTCTGGCAAGATGAGTTTGCCATTTGTCAGGAGAGCCTCAAAGATTTCTTCAACATCTTCATCGAACGGATATTTCTTTTCTACACGTTCTTTAAAGGCATCAGAGAGTTCAGGTCTTTTACCTGCAGTTTTGTTTTCAGGTTTCTTTGGCTGCTGAGGAGCTGATTTAGTCTGCACATTGAGAACCTCCTTTTTCTTTGGTTTTGAGGTTGTAACAGCAAGCGGCTCTTTCTTTGATGATTTCTGACTGTTGAGGTCTTTGATCACCATTTCAGCTTCCATGGAGGCTTCGAGGAGTTCCCCCAGGTTCTTTGATTTATTGTCGACAATCATGGAGCGGATTTTTGCTCTCATATTGTTACGGCAGATGTCGACCAGCGACGCTTGTGGAAGCACATCTAAGCATTTGTACGCTATTGCCTTCCATTTGTGAATGAAGTCGCATGTTGACTCATTCTCTCCCTGTTTTAGGCTGCAGAGTTGAGCTATAGTAACAGGATGATCCTCACCTTGGAAGTGGGTCAGGAAGCGTGTCTCTAACATAGCCCAGTTCTGGATGGAGTTCTCCGGCAGAGTGGAGTACCAATCAAAGGCTGTACCTTTTAGGGTACTTACAAAGATGCGAATCTTGAAGGCATCTTGATCCGCAATAGCTCCCGTTAGGATCTTGAAATGGATGACATGTTGTCTGGCTGAACCTTTCCCAGTATATGTCTGGAGAGTAGGTTGTTTGAATTTTACACGGAACGGAACCGAGTCCATCCATAAAAGGTAAGGTGGCTTGATCCCATGTTCCTTCAATGTATCATCTTCTTTTGCTTTTGCGAGGATATCGTCCACGTCCTTTCTGGTAAGGGCGCGAGACTCATTGTTTTCTGCATTGCCCTCGTCATCTTCATGATTCGGAGGGGTTTCATTGTTAGGTGGCGGACGCTGTAAAGTGAGAATGAGGTTTTCCATCAGAGTCTCAATTCTCTGTTGTCCTTATTCCAACTGCTGGATGCGTTCAGTTACGTCATCATGCGGTGGAGGCTGCTCAGAACTTGTAGCCAAGACGTTCATCCCTCGGGATTCGAACGAAGAAATCGTCCTGGTGACTGAGCTGGGGCTCATTCTTCTGGATGAAGAATCTGAGGAGTGTTTACTCCGATGTCCTTGGCTTGGAGGAGTGGAAGATTCCTCCAGATGTGTTCGTGTCCGAGAGACGCTGCGAGTCACTGGACGTTTAACACTGATTTTGGATGCTGACTTCCGGCGTTTTCTGGTTTTGCCAACCATATGAACAGCAACGAATTGGTCGGGTCTTTCTTTTTCGACCCATTTGTTTGAGATGTGGAGAGTAGAACGCTGGGTTCTTTGTTTCTCGAGTCTCTTTTGTCGATATGCAGTGCGGCGACGCATACGACGAGCAATTTGAGCTTCAGTCAGCTCTGGCTGGGCTTTGGCGATGAAGGATGTAGTCCCTTGTGCGCAGCAGCCGAGTTTGTCTTCTTTGAAGCTTGGCAAGGACAGAATCTGGATGCGGTCCTTTGTCTGTCGCAATGAAGACTTGAATTTTGCGAGCTCGGCCCCTGTTGAGATGAAGGGTCGACTCGCGGGAGTGCAGGCTTCAGCATGTTTTTACATAGGCCTAACGATGCAGGATTTGATTTTGGGCTTGTAGGAGCAAGCTGCCTCATGATGATTTTGTTTATTTTTTGGGTGGAGGGTAGGTTTCTCCTCTTTCATGTAAGAGAGAGGGTAGAACTGATTCTCCTTGAGAGGGGCCAGGTATGCTAACTTTGCAGATGTTTGGGATCTCCGTTGCTTTGGCGAAGATTTCGGGAACCAAGTTTTGGGGTAAATCTGATTTCTTGTGGGTTGAGGCTTCATGGGAACGCCACGGGCTTCAAGCTTCTTGGTGTTCGCCCTTGGTGCCATTTTAGTGACACGTTGCGAGGCGGTTTTCTGCTTCTTGGCAGGTACAGTGTCTTCTGCAGGAAGTGGGAATGGTCCCAGCGATCCGAAGACGATGGTCCGGAGAGTTGAAGTTGACCCGGTGTTTGGGGAGTTGTCGAGAGAGATGACGCTTCTGCAACTGGCAAGGCGCTTGTGCTTGTTTTGCTTATCTTGAAGCATAGGCTGGTACTTGTTCTCATCGAAAGTGATGGTCAATGAAGCTGCCATTGTTAGTTTTGGAAAACTTCTGAAACAAGACCAAATCCATTAGTAATCACAAGAATATGGTGATCGTAAATGGAGAACAACTATGGTTTTGTCTTTTCAAATCACTTGAGGGGACATGGCCCAACCCAAGGATGATGAAGAAGGCAAAAAGCCATAGAGGATACAATTGTTCTAAAATGCAAGTATGGTAGGCTCAGAGTGAGCGTTCCAGTGACTGCTAGAAGCAATTGTAGACCTTAATTCAAATTACCGAGAAACCAGGCTCACTCGAGGTAAAATGATATAAGGTTGGAGATACAAATGTGTCGGTCGTGAATACAGTAGACCCGAAAGGGCGTACTAGCACCGCTAGGCACAAATGTTGCAAATCGTATCCTTGGGAAGGACACGAGATGGGATTTTTTTGAAAGGTCAAAATTGGGTTCATAAAAGAGAGCAAATGGTGTTCCAATCCGAACAAAGGCTCAACATTTCTACGAGCGCTAAATTCAGAAGGGAAGGAACCAGAATTTCTCGAATGTGAATCCAATAATGACGTAAGTTTTTTTTGAAAGGTCAAGATTGAATTCATCAAAGAGAGCAAATGGTGTTCCATTTCGAACAAAGGCTCAACATTTCTGCGAGCGCTAAACACGAAAGGGAGGGAACCAAGATTTCTCAACTCTGAATTCAAAGTGACAGAAGTTTTTTTTTTTTGAAAGGTCAAGATTGAATTCATCGAAGAGAGCAAATGGTGTTCCATTCCGAACAAGGCTCAACATTTCTGCGAGCGCTAAATCCGAAAGGGAAAGAACCAAGATTTCTTAACTCTGAATTCAAAGTGACAGAAGTTTTTTTTTTTTTTAAGGATTTTTTTTTTAGAATTTTTTTTTTGAAAGGTGCACATAGATTTCCAATTCGATCTTATGAAACCTTAGTAGATAGATCAGCCCCCAAGTAAGGGTAGGATTACTTAATGAACCTGTTTGGAGGACCCTTGCCTCGAACAGTCTAGCTGTCTCCACACTCTGGACAAGGCTTTTCTTACATCCACTTTAGTCAAAGAACGCAACTGGTGGAACCTTAGTTTTTTTTTTTTTTTGAAATCTTTTTTTTGAAAGTTTTTTTTTTTAATGAACTCATCAAAGAGAGCGAATGGTGTTCCAATCCGAACAAAGGCTCAACATTTCTGCAAGCACTAAATCCGAAAAGAAAGGAACCAAGGTTTCTCAACTTTGAATGCAAAAGAGAGAAAACTAATTTTTTTTGAAATTATAATTTTTTTGAAATCCAAATTGGACTCATCAAAGAGAAAAGATGGCCCAATCCCTGATATGAACGATAGCTGCGAACATTTCTGTGAGCTATCAAGTTCGAAGAGGGAAGAATCAAAGTTTCTCAAAATTGAGCTTTTAAGAAAAAGAGATCAGATTTGTTTTTTTTTTTTTTTTTTTTGAAGTGAGAAAGAACAATTGAAATCCCATCACATGTTTTTTTTTTTTTTTTAGATGCAAAATGCAACATAGGCCACCAACTAGAAAGGAGCCAAGTGATCAAAGCATCACGTTCTCAAGTCAACGTGTCCCACCGGGTGTGCCAACTTGATGGACCCGAAAAAAAAAAGGGGAATCTTCCGTCCTCTCCCTCCGCACCCCGGGGGCTGACCTGGGTCTCGGCGGAGGAGGGAAGATCTCGGGCATCAACATTTTTGTACGGGTATGCCAGATTTAATTTCTACTTGGAATTTGGAATAGTGATAATCCGGAGATTCACCTTCACAAGTGGAAAGGAAATCAATCCTTTTTTCTAACTTTTCAAATTGCATAAATATTAAGAAAATAGACAAGTTTTTAGAATGCCGTAAGAGGCGTTTTTATTTGTTTGCCGTGAAAGGCGATTTTGCCGTGAAAGGCGTTTTTACAAAACTCATCAAATATGAAAGACAAGAATTGTGATTTCTTTTTGTTTCTTTAAGAAATATTAACTACAATAGAAAAGGAAGAAAAGGAATCTAACTTCTCAGGAGATTGTGGGGACACGTTGAGATCGACGGTCGCAAGTCATGTATGGGCTTCGCCATCGTCCTTCAAATGAGAACATGTGATGCTTTGATTCTTTGGCTTGGCTCCTAACCTCAGTTTTTTAAAGGACAAGGACCAAGAGAATGTCCTATATCCAATGAAAAACCAAGTAAACGGGCTGAAAAGCCGCGTTTAGGCCATGTTGGAGAAGGAGGTGACCTTGGGGGGGTGGCCCCCCAAGGGACGTTGATCACCTTGTGGTGCTTCCGGGAGCAAACTAACAGGACTTCGTCTCTCTCTTGGATTTTCTGGTTTTTCAGAGCTTGTACTTGGGATCTCTTTTCATCACGCTTTCTTCTTGGAATGGACCTCCTTTTATAGACTTTTGGTAACCATGAGGTGTTTATTGGCATTGATGGCCATGATAAAAGAATTGATGAGGAGTTACAAATCGATTTTGTAACTCCTTTTTCAAGGCTTGTGATTGGCCGATGAAGGTAGTGGGCATTTAATCACCTTTATGCTTCATGATGATAAGAGTTTCATGGGTTTAATGCCATAATTGCTTGGATTTGTAACTCCCGAATGCTTGGTTCTGATTGGGCCGTCCAAAATAATGAGTTAATGACTGCTTTAATGGGTCAATTAACGACATTAAGTGGTTGCCAAGGCATGTGAAGAGTCGCGGGTCGTGCTGCGCCTTTTGAGATTCTTCTTGCGATCATCACGGGTGGATCCACACATTATTTGATGTCAGATTGCGATGCAATTTCAGACATTGATTGATGTTGGCGGGCCGGTGACGTCTATCTTGTCGATTTCACGATCGGTCGGACAGAAAGTGCACTTTCTTGGTCAGCCGGTTGGCGATCTTGAGGCGATCGGTGATGATTTCATGCTTTTGACGGCGGATCTGAGATGTCGACGAAGATCAGTGGTTTTGAAGCACCAAACATTGGATTTTCAGAAAATCACAGAGGCTAGAACACCCGAAACGCGAAAAGAATCGGAAAACGGACGATTTGGCGCAAAATCCGGCGACCCGGATTTCCAGGGTCGCCGGGCGACCATGCACCCAGGGTCGCCGGCGACCTTCGGCCAAGGTCGCCGGCGACCATAGGGCTTCGGCCCGTTTGGTCGCCGAGCGTCGTTTTCGGCCGTTTCTTCATCTTTTTCGTTCATTTTTTCTTCTGTATTTTTCTTGACATTTTTCCTCAATTATTGACTTGATTTTCTTGGAGAAATCTTGACGAGAACCCTCGCGAAATCGGAGCACAAAGTTTCCTATTTTTCGGGAAAGCCGAAGACTTTGTAGCCGATTTTCCGTCAAGCGTCGAAACTAGGTCAAACGATGTCAGAATAACCTGAAAATTGAGGTGAATCTTCTTGAGCAGTGGATAGGACCAACCATGGGCTTTTATTTGAGTTTTGAAGCCGTTTGGGGTCCCATCGATGCTTCACTTGATTTTGCTGCGGGGAAAATGCCGAGTTTTGATATGTGGTCAAACGATGTCCGATTGACCTGAAATTTGACGGGGAGCCTATTGGAGTCATTTTGAGACGTTCCATGGGCTCTGTTTTGGATGTCATGGTCCCGGGTTGCTCCGCCGCCGGTAGGCTTGATTTTCTCTCGGAGAGTCGAAACCTGGTCAAACGTTGTCGGAATGACCTGAAATTTGACGTGCAGCCTTTTGGAAGCATGTTGAAGCCACTCATGTATTTTGTTTGATGAGTGATGGCTTCGGTGGTTGCCGCCGCCGGGAGGCTTGATTTTGCTGCTCGAGCATTGATGGAGGGTCAAACGTCGTCGGTTTGACTTGAAATTTGGCATGGAGCCCTTCGGAGACATTCTGGAGCCATCCGTAGGCTTTTAATCAAAGTTTTGGTGTCTTTGATGATGTTGCCGCCGTGAGCGCTTGTTTAGCTGTCGGAGCGGTGAAGTTGGGCCAAACGATGTCGGAATGACCCGAAACCTCAGGTGTACCCCTCTTTTAGCTGTCTTAAAAGATCTCTCAATTTCTGTCTGATTCTGACAAAATCCGATGCTTGAAGTAGCCTTGCCTATTTTTAGCAGGATGCAGCTTCAAGAGGCTTCTTGATGTTTGAGGAGACATATTGACTTATTTGGTGTCAGCAGGGAGCCAAAAATTTTGAGATGGCATTAGAGCCAAATTTTTTTTTTTTTTTTTTTTTTTGTAGCATGAAAGCCAAAGTTTTTGTTTGTGGCATGAAAGCCAAAATTTTGTTTGTGGCATGAAAGCCAAAGTTTTTGTTTGTGGCATGAAAGCAAAGGTTTTTTTTTTTTTTTTTTTTTTTTTTTTTGTGGCATGAGAGCCAAGGTTCTTTTGTTTGTGGCATGAGAGCAAGGTTTTTGGATGGCGTTAAAGCCAAAAAAAATTTTGTTTGTGGCATGAGAGCCAAAGTTTTTGGATGGCGTGAAAGCCGATTTTTGGAATGGCATAGGAGCTGAATTTTAAGATGGCATGAAAGCCCTTTTTTTTTTTTTGAAAATCAAGTTTTTGCTTTGTTGGCATGAAAGCCGATTTTGGCGTTTATAGCTGGATTTTTTTGTTTTGGCATTTATAGCCGGATTTTGGCGTTTATAGCCGAATTTTGGCGTTTATAGCCGGATTTGGTTTTCAAAATGCAGGTATCGACTAAATGTCGCCTCCCCGCTAAATGTTCTTGCAAGTATCGATGGAATGTCGCTTCCTTACTCATTCGGCTTGCGAGTATTGATGGAATGTCACTTCCTCGCGGGCTGGGTTTTGCGCGTATCGATGAAATGTCGCTTCCTCGCGAATTGAGGTGCAACTATCGACTAACCGTCGCTTCCCTGCTTTTCTCAAAACTTTTGGTTTTGCGAGTACTGACTTGATGTCATTTCCCCGCGATTTTTTAAATTTGAGGTTTTCTCGAACCATTTGAAATTTGGGTTGTGAATATCAATTGGAATATTGCGTCTTCACGATTTTGAAATTCAAGGTTTTGCAAGTATCGAATGGGGTTCGCTTCCTTGCGATTCTTGGGTTTTGGAAGTATCGAATGGGGTTCGCATCCTTCTGGCTTTTTCTTGGGTTTTGGAAGTATCGAATGGGGTTCGCATCCTTCCATTTTTTGGGTTTTGGAAGTATCGAATGGGGTTCGCATCCTTCCGGTTTTTTGGGTTTTTGCGAGTATCGACTGAATGTCGCTTCCCCGCAGTTTCTAACAAACTATTTTTGTTTTTTTTTTTTTTTTTTGTTTAAAGACACAAGGGTCATAAATTTTGACTTAAAACCATTTTAGTTGTAAAAGCCGAGGCGGACTAGGGTGAAAAGTCCTGAGTCCTGGTTTTTGTTTCAAACCGAGAATTTTGGGTTCAAGGATCGAAAATTTTGGTCAAGTCTGGGAAGAGGCTCCTAAACTTGGATTTTTGGATTTTGATTTTTTTTTTTTTTTTTTGAACAATGAAACGCTGGAAGTAAGAATTGTTTTGAGAGAGTTTTTTGTTTTTTTTTTTTTTTTTGGAAACTTCAACATAAAGATGAAGATTTTCAAAAGGGGTGGGTTTGACGAGCAAGTACCTTGGAAATAGGCTTTGGCCGTGTAAATATTGCTATGACCCGTTTGAAGAAGTCTTCAAGGGTAGTACCGCTTCAAGAACTTGTCGTTGATGGGCGGCATACATCTGCCCCTTCCATGTTTAGAAGAGCGTATGCGCCATTGGAGAAGACTTTGTCGATGACGAAGGGTCCCTCCCATTTTAGTTCAAATTTGCCTTTGGATTTGTGGGCAAAGACTATGGGTCTTTTTACTGCAAGAACCGAGTCACCCTTTTTGTAGGCGCGTTGCCTGACCTTCTTGTCGAAAGATCCTGCCATGCGTGCTTGGTACAACTCAATGCTTTGTAGAGCTTCGAGTCGTCTTTCATCGAGATTATCTAGCTCTTGGAGTCTCAATTTGACATTGTTTTCTTGCGTCATGTCATTTTGCAAAGATACCCTTAAGGAAGGAATTTATACTTCCAAAGGGACAACAGCTTCATATCCATAGACCAAAGAGAATGGTGTGCTATGGGTTGGTCCTCGAACGGTGGTTCGATAGGCCCACAAAGCTTCTGGTAGTTTGTCGCCCCAGTCTCTTTTATGACTAGAGACCATTTTCTTGAGAATTTTGCAGAGCGTTTTGTTGAAGGCTTCTGCTAGTCTGATCGCTATTGGATTATATGGAGTCGAATGACAACTTTGGATTTTGTACTTGTCGCAGAACCGGTAGAATCTGTGATCCCGGAATTGTGGTCCGTTATCATGGACGAATCTTTTAGGTATGCCGAAGTGACAAATAATGTTGGTGCGCAAGAACTGAAGAATTGATGAAGTCTTCATTTCGCTGAGCGCAAATGCTTCTGACCACTTGGAGAAATAATCCGTAGCGGCGAAGATGAAGCGATGACCTTTGCTTGATGGGGGAGAAATAGGACCTATGATGTCCATACCCCAGGCTTCGAAAGGCCACGAGATTGCTGTTGGATGTAGCCATTCTGGAGGCATGTGGATATAATTTCCGTGAATCTGGCATTTTTGGCAGTGCTTGGCAAATTGTATTGCATCAGCTACCATGGTAGGCCAATAATAACCTAGCCTTTTTTATCTGGTTGTAGAGCTTAGGGCCAACCTGATGGGCTCCACAAAGACCAGCATGTACTTCTTTGAGAATTTCCTCAGCCTCTTGCTGTGACAAGTAGCGTAGGAGTACTCCGTTGAAGGATTTTCTGTAAAGTGTTTTTGAAGGTATATCCAAATGAAAGTTTGGGGCTCGTCTTTGGATGCTTACCCGATCTTTTGGATCTTCAGGTAGGATTCCGA
Source organism: Umbellularia californica (assembly GCA_028538565.1). Lineage (NCBI taxonomy): Eukaryota > Viridiplantae > Streptophyta > Magnoliopsida > Laurales > Lauraceae > Umbellularia > Umbellularia californica. The sequence continues at coordinate 30,214,754 of JAPQWN010000005.1, read as the reverse complement.
ACATGATGTAATCAATGAACGGATCTCTCCAGTCGCCAATCCGAGGTTTGAGAATGGACATCCGACTTCCAACCACTTGGTGGCATTCAGCAACTACTTGGTGTGTGTTGAGAGGAGGGAGAGTCCTTCTTTGACACATTGTGACTTGCATGTTTTCCCTTTCTTGGATTACTATGGATGCAGAGAGTCCAGCCAGGGCATCTGCACGGATGTTTTCACCTCTGAGGATGTGGGTGATGTGACAGATGTTAAATTTTTGTTGAAACGACTGCGCCTTATTTTAGTAAGGTAGCAAATCAGGCTTCTTGACTTCATATTTCTGATTCATCTAGTTGACGATCAGTTGAGAGTCCCCAAAAGCTTCCAACATGGTGATGCCGGATTCGAGGACGAGTTCCAATCCTACAATCAGGGCTTGGTACTCAGCTGCATTGTTTGAACATGGTTCCAGTAGCGAGAAGGAGTGTGGAATCATGTATTTGTCGGGACTGACAAAGAAGATGCCAATTCCCGATATTTACTTTCCTTTTTCATTTGTCCTGGTTGCACTGTCAAAGTACATGTCCCAGGAAGCATTTGATAACGAAGTTTCCACATTATAGACAAATTCGTCTGGGAGATCATCCCTGAGTGGAGAATCTTTAGGCAATGGATGCTCTGCGACAAAGTCTGCTAGAGTTTGGCCTTTGATTGCTTTTTGTGGTACATACCTAATATCAAACTGTGATAGAAGAATGGACCATTTTGCTAGTCGGGCATTGAGAGAACCTGCTTTTGTGACAAAGACCTTTAAGAGGTTGATCCTCGAAATCAGGTAAACTGTATTAGATAGTAAGTAGTGACGCAGCTTTTGTACAGCGAACATTACTACAAGGCATTCTTTTTCGACTGGGGAGTAGCGATGCTCTGCACCTACCAACATGCGGCTAAGGTAATATAGAGCAGCTTCTTTTCCATTGTCGTTTTCTTGTGCGAGCAGAGCACCCAAAAAGTGGTCGAGAGCTCTTGTGTACAAGATAAATGGTTTTCCAGTTGTGGGGGCAGCCAGTACTGGAGGCTTGGTGAGGTATGCTTTGATGTCTTGAAATGCATTTTCACATTCAGCATCCCAGACAAAGTCTACGCCTTTCTTCATCAAGCGAGAGAATGGACGGCACTTCCCTGACAGATTGGAGATGAACCGTCGGATGTACGCCAACCTTCCTTGAAGCCCTTTTAAATCTCTTAGGGTTCTTGGAGATGGCATTTCCAGGATAGCCTTGACTTTAGTGGGGTCAAGTTCTATTCCAGCTTTCCGTACTATGAATCCACGAAACTTACCCGATGATCACCGAAAAAGCATTTAAGTGGATTCATCCACAATTTGTGTTTGCGAAGTCAGAGGAAGACTTCTCGAAGATCATCGAAATGGTCTTCTTTTCTTCTGCTTTTGATGGCGAGGTCGTCAACATAGCATTCGACCGCTTTGTGCTGCATATCTTGGAATATTTTCATCATAGCCCTCTGATATATTGCACCTGCATTTTTCAGACCAAATGGCATGACAGTGTAGCAATACACGCCAAATGGTGTGCAAAATGATGTATGCCTTTCGTCCTCAGGATGCATCTTTATCTGATTGTAGCCAGAGAATCCATCCATGAATATCATTCGCTCGAACCCATAGGTGTTGTCAATCATCACCTCTGGTATGGGGAGCGGGAATTCATCTTTGGGACATGCATTATTCAGGTCTCTGTAGTCGATACAGACCCTTATCTGCCCATTTTTCTTTGTCACAGGGACAATGTTGGCCAACTATTCAGGATACTGTTCGTTGTGGATGAAGCCAACGTTTTTGAGTTTCTGAACTTCTTGTTCAATTTTGTCCATCACGTCGGGACGGAATCTTCTTTGGCCTTGTTTGATAGGCTTGATTTCTTTTTGCAAGTTGAGCTTATGGACTGCTACTTTAGGATCCAAGCCAGGCATTTCAGCATAAGACCATGCAAAGCAATCAACGAACTCACGAAGAAAAGAGATGTACTCGGGTAACTCATCATCCTTTATATTCTTGCTTATGAATACAAGACGTGGGTTATCAGATGTTCCCAAGTCTATCTTTTGGACAGGATCTTCTGTCGGAAGGTTTGAAGGTGGTTCCTCCACAATATTTTCGGAGGCTTCCAACTCAACAAAACCTTCTAAAGTGCCAGAGGCATTTTCAGACTGAGGCTCTGTTTCTGTCCATGGATCTTCTTGATCAGTATCCTTCTCAAGGCTTGCAATGAGATGGTCCCAATCATTTGCTGGAATTAGGTTGAAGTAGGGTACTTCTTTTGGAGACGATGATTCTTCTGGGATAGAGAACCGCTCGTCTGTGTCATCGAGCAATTCCTCTTTATCATCAGAGAAATTATACCAATTGGAGGAGCTTTCTACGAATAACTCCTCAAAGAGATATCCAGGGATATCGATGTCTTCATGAGATGTTGAGGCTTGGTCGGTAAAGCGACTTTGTAGCCATGGTGTCAACTGTCTCATAGGAGCGATAGGATCATACCCCAACCCATATGAAGACTTGCCTTTATGAAGGTGGATTTTCCAATCTTTTGGTTGACTTTTGGTCAAGGTGGGTTTCAATGGTGTAAGAATACCACGGCCACCTCCCAAACTAGTCGGATTTTGAGCGTCGTAGCCCATTTTCTTCATGATAGCTTGTGCCAATGGACTATACAAGGATAGTTGAGGGCCTTCGTTTTGGAAAGGTTCAAGCACAGAGTTCAGTGGAGATGCTCCCGATCTATGGAAGAAGATGGCTTTTTCTTCTAGCGAAGTTGCCGGAATAACAAAGGAAGCAGACGTAGGGTCTTCTATGTCTGTAGGTGTCTCCAATGGATTGAGAGGGGGCTGATCTCGCTGAGTATCAGCTTGGCTTGATGCTGTGTCATCTTCTGACTCTGACTCCGAGTCTGTGTCATGTATAATAGACACAAAAGAGAATGTGAACTTGCCCCCAGCCTTTTGTTTTGTCTTCTTTACTTTGGTAGTGATTACCAAAGGCTTTGGAGATTTGAAGGAGACAACGGAGGGAGCTGGACCGCTTACTTCGAGTTTGGTGGAGGGTTTGTTTACCTCCGGTGATTGCTGAGGAGCCTTGCCTTTATCTTTCTGGAGACTATCGGCAAAGTGAATTATTTTTTCCTCCTGTTCTTCTTTTCCATCTTTATACATTTGAGCATCTGCAAAATGGACATCTCTGCCTTTGAAGGGTTTTTTGTCTGCAAACACTCAATGTATCAAGCAATCGTTACCAATGAACTTGATGCACTGATGTAGAGTTGAAGGGACGACACCACTGTCATGTATCCAGGGGCGTCCAAGGAGTATATTGTAGCATGAAGGGGTCCTTATTGCATACACAGTGACTTCAGAAATAAGATCACCGATTTGCAATTTGAACCTGATTTTGCCGATAGGCCTTTGAGCGCTGCCGTCATATCCGAAGATGGATACAGACGTGTGACTCAGCTTACTAGGTGGGATGCCCAGTTCTTCGAGTGCCGAAGTAGAAATAAGGTTGAGTGCAGAACCTGGATCGATCTGAACTCTGTGTACTGGCATTTCTTTGACGTACCCCGTAAAGTACAAGGGTCGGTTGTGCTTTGTCTCGCCTAGCAGGAGGTCATCCTTGTTGAAGGCAATTGTTGCACTTGCTGCTTTTTGTATCGAGAGGCATTCATTGGTTGATCCCTTAGTTTTCTTCTTTTCTCCCTTTTGGGGAGTATTTGATTTTTTGACCCTGTAGTCCATTTCAATTTGTAGGACTTATGGGGCGTGCTTGTCGACATCCGCATTCAGCCTTTGTAATTCAGAAATGAGACTATCACGAGTTTGTGGAGACATTCGTAATAAGTCGAGGATGTGCAGATGTGCAGGTATGTGTTTGAAGTGCTCGATCAAGTCGTACTTGAAAGCCTCCTTCGGGCCTGCGTTTTCATTATTATTGCCAGTTGGGGCGCTTACAACTTGCTTTCTCGAAGGATTTTCATAAGAAGAAGAGGGTTGATTGTAATTTTTGTGGTAGTCCCGGCCAAAACGGGTACCTCTACCAACTTGAAGAGCCTCTAGAGAAGGATCTTCTTTTGGAAGATCACTCTCAGGATCAAGGGGTTGATCCTTGTCATTTGCTGAAGACGTCTCTGTAACAGCATTGGCGTCTTCAGTGATTGTGTTGCACGGAGCAATTTCCGGAAACAAGTCCTGAACAGCATCCGACAACCTGTCTTTATTAGTCCAGACATCGTCTATGAGATCGGGTAGCTGGGACCAATCGACTGGGCTTACATTGAAGAAGATTTTATTGGCAGGAGTTTCTTTGGGATCATCAACCAGAAGAGGCTTTAGTTCCGATGTCACAACTTCAGGAGACGAGGGCTGAGAGGATGATATCTCAGTGGAAGTCACCTGAGAAGATGTAGCTCCAGATGATACATTACCGGTTGGGGTGTACGTGTCTTCGGAAGCTTCAGAGGCACTATCGTCTTGAGCTATCGCATTGCAGGTCATCTGGACAGGAGATGCCCCCAGTGCAGACTGTTGGGAATCGGATTCATCCTCAGATGTAAGAGGATCATCGATCCAACTGTTTTCTCCATTTTCAGGAGTTAAGGGAAGAAGTTCCCTTTGATTTTCAGGGAATTCTGGTTCTGGATTATGATGAAGATCATTAACGCGATCCTGCTCCTGCTCTATGGCAAGATGTTGCAAGATTCTTGCATATTCCTCAAGATCAGGCATAGGAGCCAAATCTTCTTCGTCACCCGCTCCTCGTGGTTCACCGATGTTGGGTTCCACCGAAGCATTGGTTGGTGCTGGATCGACAGCATTTTCTTGAACAGGGTCATGGTCTTCTTCATCATTGGACCAGGATCCTTGTAGCTATAATGGGTTATACCAGATTACTGGCATAAGATGAGACTCGGGAATTCATTCCTCGTCGGAGAGGTATTCTCCTGTTTCAAGGGATTCTTCCCACTCATCGATATCACTGGCAGTATCACTGGACTCGTATCCATTCATGGAGAATCCAACTACCGAGTTGCAAGAGTATGATGCCCCCTGCACATTTTCATTTTTATATAGAGGCGGCATGAAATCATCAAGGGTGAATTTTCTTACCGCCTTTGAAGTTTTGGGAAGGGATTCTTCCATCGCCCCTAGTGAAGCAGTGGAAGAGGTTTCTGTCTTTTCAAGGACTTCTTGTTTTGGTTGAGACTTCTCCTGCTGTTTGAGCTTGCGAAGCTGTCTCTTGGCTTGGCTTCGCTGCTGAGCGGTCGGCTTTGTTTTGACGATCTCCCAATTTTCATCTTCTAGGAGATCGGGATGCATCCATATAGGTTGTCCATCTGGTGTTGGATAGGGAACCAACTCTTGGGACGTTTGAGCCATTTTAATCACCTTGAATGAAGTTGTGGTCTTCTTCTTCGGTAATTTTGAAGTTTGCCGACATGACACCATGTTGACAGAGGCGGGGCCATAGTTTTTATCAAAGGCTATGACTCCGTTTTTCCACATCTCATTGATCTTCTCTCTTACAACGAAGTATTGATTGAGAGGATATGAGATCATCTGATGGTATGGACAGTATCGGGGATCATTGGTTTTGCCAACATCTCTCGGTCTTTTGGGCTCTGGCAAGATGAGCTTGCCATTTGCCAGGAGAGCCTCAAAGATTTCTTCAACATCTTCATCGAACGGATATTTCTTTTCTACACGTTCTTTAAAGGCATCAGAGAGTTCAGGTCTTTTACCTGCAGTTTTGTTTTCAGGTTTCTTTGGCTGCTGAGGAGCTGATTTAGTCTGCACATTGAGAACCTCCTTTTTCTTTGGCTTTGAGGTTATAACAGCAGTCTGCTCTTTCTTTGATGATTTCTGACTGTTGAGGTCTTTGATCACCATTTCAGCTTCCATGGAAGCTTCGAGAAGTTCCCCTTGGTTCTTTGATTTGTTGTCGATGATCATGGAGTGAATTTTTGCTCTCATATTGTTACAGCAGATGTCGACTAGCAACGCTTGTGGTAGTACATCTGAACATTTGTACGCCATTGCCTTCCATTTGTGAATGAAGTCGTATGTTGACTCATTCTCTCCCTGTTTTAGGCTGCAGAGTTGAGCCATAGTAACAGGATAATCCTCACCTTGGAGATGGGTCAGGAAGCGTGTCTCTAGCATAGCTTAATTCTGGATGGAGTTCTCCGGCAGAGTGGAGTACCAATAAAAGGCTATACCTTTTAGGGTACTTGCAAAGAGGCGAATCTTGAGGGCATCTTGATCCGCAATGGCTCCTGTCAAGATCTTGAAATGGATAACATGCTGTCTGGCTGAACCTTTCCCAGTATATGTCTGGAGAGTAGGTTGCTTCAATTTTGCAGGGAAGGGAACCGAGTCCATCTATAAAGGGTAGGGTGGATTGATCCCATGTTCCTTCAATGTATCATCTTCTTTTGCTTTTGCGAGGATATCGTCCACGTCCTTTTTGGTAAGGGCGCGAGACTCATTGTTTTCTGTATTGCCCTCATCATCTTCATGATTTGAAGGGGTTTCATTGTTAGGTGGTGGACGCTGTAGAGTGAGAATAAGGTTTTCCATCAGAGCCTCAATTCTCTGTTGTCCTTCCTCCAACTGTTGGATGCGTGTAGTTACATCATCATGTTGTGGAGGCGGCTTAGAACTTGTAGCCAAGACGTTCATCCCTCGGGATTCGAACGAAGAAATCGTCCTGGTGACTGAGCTTGGGTTCATTCTTCTGGATGAAGAATCTGAGGAGTGATTACTCCGGTGTCCTTGGCTTAGAGGAGTGGAGGATTCTTCTAGATGTGTTCGTGTCCGGGAGACGCTGCGAGTCACCGGACGTCTAACACTGATTTTGGTTGCTGACTTCTGGCGTTTTCTGGTTTTGCCAACCATATGAACAGCAACGAATTGGTCGGGTCTTTCTATTTCGATCCATTTGTTTGAGATATGGAGATTAGAACGCTGGGTTCTTTGTTTCTCAAGTCTCTTTTGTCTATATGCTGCACGGCGACGCATACGACGAGCAATTTGAGCTTCAGTCAGCTCTGGCTGGGCTCTGGCGATGAAGGATGTAGTCCCTCGTGCGCAGCAGCCGAGTTTGTCTTCTTTGAAGCTCGGCAAGGACAGAATCTGGACACGGTCCTTTCCTTGTTGCAGTGAAGATTTGAATTTTGCGAGCTCGACCCCTGTTGAGATGAAGGGTCGACTCGTGGGAGTGCAGGCTTCAGCATGGTTTTGGGTAAGCCTAACGATGTAGGATTTGATTTTGGGCCTATAGGAGCAAGCCGGCTCATAATGATTTTGTTTGTTCTTTGGGTGGAGGGTAGGTTTCTCCTCTTTCATATAAGAGAGAGGGTAGAACCGATTCTCCTTGAGAGGGGCCAGGTATGCTGGCTTTGCAGATGTTCGGGACCTCTGTTGCTTTGGTGAAGATCTCGAGGACCAGGTTTTGGGGTAAACCTGGTTTCTTGTGGGTTGAGGCTTCGTGAGAATGCCACGGGCTTCAGGCTTCTTGGTGTTCGCCCTCGGTGCCATTTTAGTGACACGTTGCGGGGCGGTTTTCTACTTTTTAGCAGGTACAGTGTCTTCTGCGGGGAGTGAGAATGGTCCCAGCGACCCGAAGAGGATGGTCCGGGGAGTTGAAGTTGACCCGGTGTTTGGAGAGTTGTCGAGGGAGATGACGCTTCGGCAACTGGTAGGGCGCTTATGCTTGTTTTGCTTATCTTGAAGCATAAGCTGGTACTTGTTCTCATCGAAAGTGATGATCAATGAAGCTGTCATTGTTAGTTTTGGAAAACTTCTGAAACAAGACCAAATCCATTGGTAATCACAAGAATATGGTGATCGTAAATGGAGAACAACTATGGTTTTGTCTTTTCAAATCACTTGAGGGGACATGGCCCAACCCAAGGACGATGAAGAAGGCAAAAAGCCATAGATGATACAATTTTTCTAAAATGCAAGTATGGTAGGCTCAGAGTGAGCGTTCCAGTGACTGCTAGAAGCAATTGTAGACCTTAATTCAAATTACCGAGAAGCAAGGCTCACTCGAGGTAAAATGATATAAGGTTGGAGATACAAATGTGTCGGTCGCAAATACAGTAGACCCGAAAGGGCGTACTAGCACCGCCAGGCACAAATGTTGCAAATCGCATCCTTGGGAAGGACACGAGATGGAATTTTTTTTTAAAAGGTCAAATTTGGGTTCATAAAGGAAAGCAACTGGTATTCCAATCCGAACCACAACTCAACATTTCTGCGAGCGTTAAATCCGAAAGAGAAAGGGACCAGAATTTCTCAAATGTGAATCCAGTATTGACGAAAGTTTTTTTTTTCTTTTATTTTTTTTTTTTTTGAAAGGTCAAGATTAAATTCATCAAAGAGAGCAAATGGTATTCCAATCCGAACCACAACTCAACATTTCTGCGAGAGTTAAATCCGAAAGGGAAAGACCCAAGATTTCTCGATTCTGAACTCAAAAATGACGGGAGTTTTTTCTTTCTTTTTTTTTTTTTGAAAAATACACATAGGTTTCCAATTCGATCTTATGAAACCTTAGTAGATAGATTAGTCCCCAGGTAATGGTAGGATTACTTAATGAACCCGTTTGGAGGACCTTTACCTCGAACAGTCTAGCTGTCTCCACACTCTGGACAAGGCTTTTCTTGAATCCACTTTAGTCAGAGCGCAATTGATGCAACCTCAATGTTTTTTTTTTGAAAGATTTCTAATGAACTCATCAAAGAGAACAAATGGTGTTCCAATTCGAACCACAACTCAACATTTCTGCGAGCGTTAAATCCGAAAGGGAAAGAACCAAGATTTCTCAATTTTGAGCCCAAAAGAAAGAAAACTGTTTTTTTTTTTTTTGTTTTTGAAATTATAATTTTTTGAAATCCCAATTGGACTCATCAAAGAGAAAAGATGGCCCAATCCCCGATATGAACGATAGCTGCAAACATTTCTGTGAGCTATCAAGTTCAAAGAGGAGAGGATCAAAATTTCTCAAAGTTGAATCTTGAGAAAGAGAGATCATTTTTTTTGAAAGAATTTGAAATGAAGGTGTTTTTTTTTTCTTGAAATCCCAATTAGACTCATCAAAGAGAAAAGATGGCCCAATCCCCGATATGAACGATAGCTGCGAACATTTCTGTGAGCTATCAAGTTCGAAGAGGGAAAAATCAAAATTTCTCAAAGTTGAGTTTTTAAGAAAAGGAGATCAGATTTGTTTTTTTTTTTTTTTTTTTTTTTTGAAGTGAGAAAGAACAATTGAAATCCCATCTCATGTTTTTTTTTTTTTTAGATGCAAAATGCAACATAGGCCACCAACTAGAAAGGAGCCAAGGGATCAAAGCATCACGTTCTCAAGTCAACGAGTCCCACCGGGTGTGCCAACTTGATGGACCCTCGGGAATCTTCCGTCCTCTCCTTCCGCACCCCGGGGGCTGACCTGGGTCTCTGCGGAGGAGGGAAAATCGCGGGTATCAACATTTTTGTACAGGTATGCCAGATTTACTTTCTACTTGGAATTTGGAATGGTGATTATCCGGAGATTCACCTTCACAAGAGGAAAGGAAATCAATCCTTTTTTCTAACTTTTCAAATTGCATAAATATTAAGAAAAGAGACAAGTTTGTTTTTTTTTTTAGAATGTCGTAGGAGGCGTTTTTGTTTGTTTGTCGTGAAAGGCGATTTTACAAAACTCATCAAATACGAAAGATAAGAATTGTGATTTCTTTTTGTCTCTTTAAGAAATACAAACTATAATAGAAAAGTAAGAAAAGGGATCTAACTTCTCAGGAGATTATGGAGACACGTTGAGATCGACGGTCGCAAGTCATGTATGGACTTCGCCATCGTCCTTCAAATGAGAACGGTTGATGCTTTGATTCTTCGGCTTGGCTCCTAACCTCAGTTTTTTAAAGGAAAAGGACCAAGAGAAAGTCCTATATCCAATGAAAAACCAAGTAAACGGGCTGAAAAGCCGCGTTTAGGCCATGTTGGAGAAGGAGGGAACCTTGAGGGATGGCCCCCTAAGGGACGTTGATCACCTTGTGGTGCTTCTTGCAGCAGAGCAGCAGGACTTCGTCTTTCTCTTAGATTTTCTGGATTTTCAGAGCTTGGGATTGCACTTGGGATTCTTTCCATTGCATTCTTCTTGGAATGGACCTCCTCTTACAGGCTTTTGGTAGCCATGAGGTGTTTATTGGCATTGATGGCCATGATGAGAGAATTGATGAGGAGTTACAAATTGATTTTGTAACTCCTTTTTCATGGCTTGTGATTGGCCGATGAAGGTAGTGGGCATTTAATCACCTTTATGCTTCATGATGATGGGAGTTTCATGGGTTTAATGCCATGATTACTTGGATTTGTAACTCCCAAATGCTTGAATCTGATTGGGCCGTCCAAAATAATGAGTTAATGACCGCATTAAGTTGTCATAAACGGGTCAATTAACGTCATTAAGTGGTCGCCAAGGCATGTGAAGAGTCGCGGGCCATGCCGAGTCTTTTGAGATTCTTCTTGCGATCATCACAGGTGGATCCACACATTGTTTGATGCTGGATCGCGATACAATTTCAAACATTAGTTGATGTTGGTGGGCCGGCGACATCTGTCTTGTCGATTTCACGATCAGTCGGACAGAAAGTGCACTTTTTTGGTCAGCCAATTGGCGATCTTGGAGCGATCGGTGATGATTTCATGCTTTTGATGGCGGATCCAAGATGTCGGTGAAGATCAGTCGTTTTCAAGCATCAAACATTGGATTTTCAGAAAATCACAGAGGCAGGAATGCATCGAAACACGAAAAAGATCGAAAAACGGGCAATTTGGTGCAAAATCCGGCGACTCGGATTTGCAGGGTCGCCGGCGACCATAGGGCTTTGGCCCGTTTGGTCGCTGAGCGTCGTTTTCGGCTGTTTTTTCATCTTTTTCGTTCCTTTTTTCTTCTATATTTTTCTTGACATTTTTCCTCAATTATTGAATTGATTTTCTTGGAGAAATCTTGACGATAACCCGCGCGAAATCGGAGAACAAAGTTTCCCATTTTTCGGGAAAGCCGAAGACTTTGTAGCCGATTTTCTGTCAAGAGTCGAAACTAGGTCAAACGATGTCAGAATGACCTGAAAATTGAGGTGAAGCTTCTTGAGCAGTGGATAGGACCAACCATGAGCTTTTATTTGAGTTTTGAAGTCGTTTGGGGTCCCATCGATGCTTGACTTGATTTTGCTGCGGGGAAAATGCAGTGCTTTGATATGTGGTCAAACGATGTCCGATTGACCTGAAATTTGACGAGGAGCCTATTGGAGTCATTTTGAGACGTTCCATCAGCTCCGTTTTGGATGTCATGGTCTAGGGTTGCTCCGCCGCCGGTAGGCTTGATTTTCTCTCGGAGCGTTGAAACTTGGTCAAACGTTGTCAGAATGACCTGAAATTTTACGTGCAGCCTTTTAGAAGCACGTTGAAGCCACTCATGTTTTTTTTTTTTTTTTGATGAGTGATGGCTTCTGTGGTTCCCGCCGCCGGGAGAGTTGATTTTGCTGTTCGAGCGTTGATGGAAGGTCAAACATTGTCAGTTTGACTTGAAATTTGGCATGGAGCCCTTTGAAGACATTCTGAAGTCATCCGTAGGCTTTGATCGAAGTTTTGGTGTCTTCGATGATATCGCCGCCGGGAGCGCTTGTTTAGCTATCGGAGCAGTGAAGTTAGGTCAAACGATGTCGGAATGGCCCAAAACCTCAGGTGTACCCCTCTTTTGGCTGTCTTGAAGGATCTTTAAGTTTATGTCTGATTCTGACAAAATTTGTTGCTTGAAGTAGCCTCGCCTATTTTTAACAGGATGCAGCCTCACGAGGCATCTTGATGTTGAGGCGACATAGTGACTTTTTTGGTGTCAACAATAAAAAACCAAGCTATTGAGCTCAGTATTTACTTGGGGGGATCCCGGAGAGACGAGGGATCCTGTAACTCCTCTTCGCCTCAGTCTCGTCCTCGCCGAACTCCTAGTTACTGGCAACGAACAATCTGTCGCTCCCGGCATGGCGCATTGAGTCCTCGAGTTCGGTGACGAAGGGAACCTATTTCGGTTTCCCCCGGAGGTAGAAGCAATGGGCAGTCTCCCCTGTTGACCTACAGAGGTCATAGGCATCCTTGATGTCGTGGACACCGAGGCGGATTCGTAGAATTTTATTCAGCTCTACAGCCCCCATGATAATCTTATAACTGTTCGGCATTAATTGGCACGGGGCAAGATGCCACTTCATCAAGCACGCCCTAAGGACCGGGTGGATGGGGAACCTAACCCCTCCATCGACCACCGAGATCAAGGGAAAGGGCATCCACCCGTCACGAAATGAGTCGGCATCGAACGCGTCGTCTAATCTATCTAGCTTAGTCCGGACGTCGTCCGGGATATTGTACTTCTCCCTAAAGCCAGCCATGGCCCCAGGGGTATCGGCCAGATGTCGGTACACCCCCACTCCCATGATTAAGGTCTTGGAAGACTAAAGTACGAAGAAGGGAACCCTAACAGGGGCAAAGAGCAACGCAGAAGTGCCGAAAAGGAAAGCGAAGGAAGAGAAACTTACAAAGACGAAGCAAGAACAGGAAGACAGAAAAACAAGGCTGGGTTTTTCGCTCCAACAGAACCTTCACTCGAGCAGAGTCTTTCTTAGTTAATAGCCAAAGTATAAGAAAGAAGATGAGGGCGAACTGTTTATATAGAACTGAAGGGCGCCTTTCCGAATTTCAAGGGCATGCGGTCAGAACAACGCCTCGGAAGCCACATGCGTCGCTTCGGAGCAGCCGTACAACCAATCGAATGGTGGAACGTAGCAGAGGCGGTACGCCTTCCGCAGTTATTCTGTTAGGGTAATTGATTGCCTCGGGCAGGCGAAGCGATTTTGGCGCCCTCAGGCAGACGAGGCAGCACTGGCTTAAAAGCCCTAAGAAGATAAGACAGCGTCATGATAAGGATCAGACGTCAGTAGCCGATTTCAAGATGCAGGGTTGTGAGCTCGGCATTAAAAAACTCCCAAATACTTAGCTCCCAACCTCAGATAGTTACGGAACTCTCATAAGGTCAGGAGCTAGGGGTAATTGTGTAGGGTGTTTTCTTGATACTGAGGTTACTCCTGACTTAGGTAAAAGTATCAATCAGGTTGGCCTCAATTCCGTTCTATCCAGCTCGACAATTGTGCCAGCTGACACCTAGATAGAGCTGGTCTCGGTAAGAGTACCGATCCTGCTCCTCTGTGCTCGGCCTCGTGCGTCTCGGCAACCGTGCCCGACCTCGAGCGCTCCCGGCCTCAGCTCCTTCTCCAGTTCAGTCTAGTTGACCGAGGTGAGCGCTGAGCGTCTAATCCCCATTATGTGACGGGACGGCTACGTTGCAGAACGTGTCAGCAGATAGGGTAGCCGCCGGATTCCGGCAAGGGGTTATCCCTACCTGTCAATCACGTCCTCATTAATGAGAAGGATTGAGGAAGATCCGATGGGACAGTGCCCTCACCTACCCCCACTCAGGAAGCTTCTGATGGAACATTCGTCTATATATATGCATGGGTAAAAACCATGAACAGGTACATATTAGGCAATACTCTTCCCTCCTGCCTGAACCTCCTTCTTCCTCACCCACTCTCCCTTTGTTCAGTGATAGCACTAATTCAGGCATCGGAGTGCCTTCAGCTGACAGGAGTCAAGGGCTCTGACTTTCATTTCTCTTCTCTCTTTCAGGTTCGAGGCATCCAGTCCATTCATCCTAACCGCAACATGAAGAACTTCATAATCATCTAATTAAGTTCGTAATTTTTAGGCACTTACAGTACCCATTGACAACTTTAATTGGTGCTTGACCCATGTGCAGATTAAGATCTTGTAATCTAAGGTGTGATATTTTCAATACTAAAAATAATAATATTTCTTTTGTCATCATCCTATGCCTCCCACCAAACACACACTTAGGGGTCTGTTTGATAAGTGGTATTTATGACCAGAAATTCCAAATGCTTGTCAAGCCTTCTCCCTGAAGTCCCAAACTGTTTGATAAGTGGTCACCTTACAACTGTACTTTGGGCTCTTCTCAGCCCGCTGGACCATGTAAGTACTCTTTTAGGCAGACAAACACTAAGGTCCACCCAATTTAATTACGAAAAACTGCAGTGCAAATTTGGGCTAGCGAGACTAGACCTTCAGGACCCAACTTGGGCCCACTTGCAAAGCTAATTGTGATGCTCCATACAGTTGGATGATTGTGGACAGAAACAATGACCACTTTCTAGATGGTTGCTCCTTGAAGTGGTAATCATTTATTCATGGCAGAGTGTTTCGTTAGTACCCAGCTTAGACCGAAGTAGATTTCAGGTGAGGTAAGGGAGCCCTAGGTGAGGAAGGTGACGATTGCCTAGCTTCGAACCCTAGCAACCAGGTAAGAACCACCTCCATGTACTATTGGGGTAAGAGGCCGTGCTTGGATCAAGAGCAAAGTTGAATATGTATTAATGATGGTATTGAATGATGTCATTGAATGATGTCATTGGACTGAATGGAGGATATTGCTCTGATCAAATCAAATAAACGTGCTTAATTTACGTCCATAAAAGACAGCAAAAGAAATGTGGAACTATTTGAGCACAACATATAATCAAGATAATTCTACTAGAAAATATCAATTGAAATGTGATATTTATAAATATTCGCAAGGGAATAAGTCGATTCAAGACTACCATTCCAGGCTTATAAAGCTATTTGCTCCACTCTTTCTGCCACTTCTCTCCCTTATTTTCAAAAAGAACATAGGGACAGTCAACAAGATCAGTTTTTAATGAAACTACGAGTAGAAAATGAATCAATTCGCTCAAATCTGTTGAGTCGTGTCCCTGCCCCCCTTATGAATGAATGTCTTGGAGAGCTCCTTCAAGAAGAGCAACACCTTCTGACTCAAACTATGATTGACAATAAAGGCACTCCTTTGAATGTTGTCTTTGCTAGTCAAGCCAAGCCCAGGGACTCCAGCAAAGTTCAATGTTATAGCTGCAAGGAGTATGGTCATGTGGAAAACCTGTGTAAGAAAAAGGTATGCAATTATTGCAAAAAAGCTGGGTATATGATATCTAAATGCTAAACGAGGCCGCAGAATAGAGGGAATCAGACACTTCATACTTCCCATCATGATCTTCTGATGCAACTGTGCAACAGCTAGTCTAGCAGCCTACTACACCAACTAATCCTACTCCAGCCAATACTCTTCCTCCTGAGGTTGTCCCACAGATTTTACAGTCTGCATCTCTGCCCTTTGTCTTACAGGTAAAACACCAACATCTCAACTTTGGTATGTAGACTCCAGTGCCTCTAACCATATGACTTTTTCTTCATCCATTCTTACTGATATTCATCGATATAATGGGAACTCAAAAAATCACATTGCGGATGGGGAGAATCTTCCCATTGAGTTTATTGAAAAAATCTCTCATTCTCTGCAATTGAATCAAGTGTTTTATTCACCTCCGCTGTTATCTAATTTACTCTGGGATAGCGGTGGGAAATAAAGAAGCAAAACCATTCGTTGGAGATACAAACCCCAATCGGCCAGTCGCCCGAGTTGTATTTAGCCCAGAACCAGTTGAAGCAGCGACTAAAGCATAAACGGATCAGGTGCGCTGGATCACATGGAAAGAGATGTTTCAATATCAACAGGAGATCAAGCTTATGGCTAGTGGATTTGCTTTTTATAAAGAGTGTTTCCGTGTCCCGAATCAATAGCGATAGAAGCGAATGGAACTCCGAGTTGAGAAGTAGGCCTATAATAAATCCCCTCTATTGGATGTAAGGCTGAGATGATCTCAACCTTTTCCTTTCCAACCTTTACTGTGGTAATCATGCGCGGGGGGGGGGGGGGGGGGGGGGGGGGGCGGCCCTCTTCACTCATTAGGCACACTACCCTCATGAAGGGCATGGGGACAGCTCAAACAGTATGCAGGAATTCCATGCCTCATATGACTTGGAAATCATCGATAGGAAGAGCCGTAAGGTTGGTCGCACCTTCCAACGATCCTATCCATATGGACACGCCCTTCGCCAAGCCTGCAAAGGGACACGCCTCCAAGTTGACTGCCTTCATTTTGCTTGAGTCTTTCTCGAGCTTGAGCCCCAACAGCGACCACGAAGCAGCGTGGTACAGATTCGACATGGAGCCCCAATTTGCAAGCATTCTCAAGCATTCCAAAGTCCAGACAGGTGCCTCCAAGTTCCTATCTTCTTTCAAAACTCCTCCTATTAGCTTGAGTGAGGTACAGGGGACAAGGAAGAAAATAGGGGGAAAGAAGAGAAAGGGGGAGGTAGAGAATGTGGATGTTTCTGCTACCGGGGACTGAACAAAGGCAGGGGCATCAATACTGGTCCACCGAATGAACAGACTGGGCCCATTCATGGGCCATGGGCCTATTATGGTAGTTTTTTACACCATAGACAAAATCTTGTAAACAAGTGTGCATTCCTTTTTACGTAGGATGTTTGATGAAATTTGCCCCAATCAAAGTGGGTTTATACTATTTTGATCTTTACAATTATGGCAACTAAAGATATATAAATTGAAAAGGCCATCAAAGGATTGAAACTCATCTTGATCAATTCTCTCAAAAACTTCTTTCGTTTTCAAAGAGTCTCTTCCGTGTCAGAGGCAACAGTTTTGGGGCTGAACCTGACCCATTTATTGAACGGGTTGAAAATGTCAACCATGACCAACCTACCTCTAATCAGGTCAGCCAACCCACAATACCTACCTCAGAGTTCTTAAAAAAACAAAAATCAAGAATCTGATTCTTGTTTTCTAGTGACAAAAACAGAAGGAAAATTAAAAATAAAATTCCGCATATGCAGGTATCTATGTCGAAGTAAGGGAAAAAAAAAGGAGAGTGAAAATTGGAACATCTATTTGTCTTTGGAACAGCTTATCGGACATTTTTCAAACATGCATCTATTTGTCTTTGGAACAACTTACCAGAGATTATCAAATGGTTGTTAAGTATAGTCAAAATACCACTCGGGTAAAGACAACTTGGAAGCACAAGAATATGATTAAAAAAAGGAAAAAGACAGGGAGGGGAATGCATGACAAATATAAAGAAGACGGGAAGTGAGTATGAAAAGGGAAAGAAAAGGGAAGACGAAGAAGGGCAAAAATGGAAAGGAGCCATCAGAGGGAAGAGTAGAGTGGAATACTTACCTTGAGGGATGTGGGTAGATGGCGAGCAGGGATCAGACACCTAAATTAGGAGACATAAAGATGGAGAGACGACTTGCGACTCGGACCATTAGGCCTTCTTCTCTTAGTTTTTATAGGAATTTGGGGATTACCGACCCAATGGATCTTCACACTTATGTGAACCCAACCTGATTATGGAACAGGTCAGACTCTCCAACCATTACTAGTGATACACGTCAATGGTGAGGTTTTCAAATAAGGTTTGCGGGCCAGGTCATGTATTGCCTCCTCAAAATGTAGCCTTACTGTAGCAAGAATCTACAATTCATAGTTAAGAGAAAAATATGCAGCCATCCATTAGAGCACAAGTAGAACGGTAGATACAAGGTATTATGGAAAATTGCTTAAATAGAAAGCAATTTTAGCGAAAAGATAAATGCTTGTTTGTAGACATTTAGAAAAGGGGTGTTTGGCATTGGCCAAAATGTTTTTGATAGGCTCTCACTCATTTCAGGGAAAAAAAAAAGGAAAAGAAAAGAAATAAAAAGAAGAATCCTCAAGGGGATGCCTTCAAATTAGAAACATACTTGTAGTGGCAAGCAACATCCAGAACAATTTATAAGGTAGTGTTATGATATGTGGGACGTAGCCTCAAAATTGCATTACTAACAATGAAGTGCCAACCAAATGGATGGTAAAAAACGATGTGAACATAAGTCCAAATTCAACAGGCAACTAACAGCTGATAAGTGAAAAGTTTTGGATAATAATACACTCAAGGCACAGGATAAGAATATTACAACTACAGGTGCCAGATTTGCAGTCCTTCAGTCAAGAGAGAGAAGCTCAATGAGACTGGTATGGTCCGTTCACATCATTTTTGGTTTGTTACATTGATGCTTTTCATGCATATTATGCATTAGAATCCCAAGACCGTGATAACCAAAACGAGGGGAAATAGTCACAACATTCTTCGAATATCAAGATTGATGCTCTCTGAAGGATCAAAATTATTAAAGCTTATAGCATCCTCATAATATATAAGATGTTGAACTATCCAGAATGAGATATGGGACCCTACCTGACCCAATATAAATGAAAATGATCTCAGCAAAAGTAACAGGAATGAATAATGATCACTGCTTTTTTTCTTCTGCTTTCCTTGGCTGTAAAAATGCAGCAGCAAAATAAAAAGTGGATGTTAGCATTTCTAAGTCCTAAGGTGTATGGGACAGAGATGGTGTGTGGATAATTTAGTGAGAAATGATCTTATCCCAAGGTGCAAACTTCACTGACCTTGCTAATCAACAACTAGTTTCTAAAGACATTCTTCTATAATGGAAACTGTCTATATCACAAACCCACACATGTGTTTGCACTTGCCCAATTTCACTCCAAAATGACTGATACATGCTAGAAGATTTACATTCATGTCAAACATATAGTTGTCTCACTCAAATACAAGCAATACAACATTGTATACAATTGTCAATTGAGTAGAATTTGGCCCGTGCCTGTACATGGAAAGGTGTGTGATATGAAAAGGTCAAATCAAGAAAAAGCAGGCTCCACATAGTCTAATAGGGTGTCCATACGATACAGACATCAAGATAACTTCTCACCATTCAAATATATATATAATATATAGGATCATTTCTCAAATTTAACTTAAAACAACAGATCCTACTTTATAAGAGACCACATAAAGTTATTAACGCTCATTCATGAGACTTTAATCAGACGGGCTGAATTTGGATGTTAGGTTAAATATTGCACTACCTCCAACTTTCGGTGGAATATTGAAATATTAAAATATCCAGCTTTAGAACAAATAACAGGAACAAGGTTTAAGCTGGACTATTTTGATCTCAAAAATATTATAATATCTAGAAAAGTCAATGTTAAATCATGCAATATTTCTGCCTTTGCGTCTGTACATCGACCCCAAAAACTACTAAAATATGGCGAAGCTGTAATATTGCAACATACACAATTACACTCTCATGCTTACAAAAAAAAAAATATATATATATATATATATATATATATTATATAAGGCTAGAATAAGTCCAACAAAAGGGTGGTGGGGGCTTTCATTATTATTGTTTTTTCTTAAGAACTAAAGAATGTGCTGCAATGTTTTTTGGGTGTAGTGCTCGTTGATTTTGTTTGTCTTTGTTTTTTTCAGTATACATCTCTTGTACCATATAAGCTTTCTTTCATTAACAAAGTTCCGATTTAAAAAGGAAAAATGTACTGTATTTCCTTCTATTCAGGACCACCTAAATGTTTGATTGGAAAGGAAGTTTGAAGATGAAGAGGTGACCATTGCTTAAGTTGACTGCGAGGATGATAAGCGCCTAGCCCAAATGGTTTCAATTTCTCTTTTATCAAGGCTGCTTGGGATGTTCTAGAAGAGGACTTTTGGTGATTCTTATCTGAGTTCCATCTAAGGGGAAGGTTGAATAGAGAAATCAATGCAACCTTCTTATGGTTAATTCCCAAAGTGCAAAAAAAAGATTTTAGGCCCATAAGTTTGGTTGTTTGTGTTTACAAGTTGCTATAAAAGAATTTAGCTAATAGATTGAAAAGGGTTATTCCTATCATCATTAGTCCATCCCAAGGGGCTTTTGTCCAGGACAAACATATTATTGATGGCATCCCGATAGCAAATGATCTTATAGACTCAAGAAAGAAGGCTTGTTAGGAGGGAGCAATTTTCAAAATAGATTTGGAAAAGGCATATGACCATGTGGACTGGAAGCTTTTAGATTACATGCTGGAAAGATTTGGATTTGGCACTAGATGGTGAGCGTGATTTAAAGAATGCATCTTTCATCTACGTCATTTTTAGTTCTTGTTAATGGCTCTCCAACCAGACTCTTCAAAGCTTCGAGAGGGTTGAGACAGAGAGATCCTCTTTCACCATTTTTATTCACTATTGTGGGGGAAGCAATGGAAGCACTTTTTATTACAGAGTGGGTCATCTCCCTTGTCAATACCTTGGATTGCCCATTGGAGCAAATTCAAGGTCAGTGTCGATGTGAGATTTGGTAGTGGAAAAGTTTGAGAAGAAATTATCCACTTGGAAGAGGCATTATTTGTCGCTTGGGGAAAAGAATCACGCTTATTAAATCATCCTTATCCAGCCTACCAGTATTTAACATGTCCTTATACAGGTTGCCGGCTGTGGAGAGGAAGAAATTAGACCTTATTCCGAGGAATTTTTTATGGGACAGTAACAGTAAAAGAAGGAAGTTGCATCTAATGAGATGGGATGAGATGATTAAACCAGGATATGCAGGGGTTTGGGATTGGGTAATTTGGATTTAAAGAATTGGGCCCTGCTGGCTAAATGGTACTGGAGGTTTGGGGTAGAGACAAAGGCTTTATAGAGAAAAGTTATAGTGTCCAAGTACGAGGAAGAAAAGTGGGAGTCGGTTCCAAAAAGAGTCCCAAGATATAGGTGGTCTGGGTTGTGGGGTGTCATTTCTAGTTTGGGAGATGTGTCCAATGTGGTTGGGGGTGGGGTGGGGGAAGTGTTTGAGAAGGGAGTGGGTTTAAAAGTGGAACATGGGGATAGAGTTCGTTTTTTCTTTGATGATTGGTTAGGTGTGGGCCCTTTAAACATTTTGTTTCCTACAGTGTTTAGGATTTTGCTTCTAATAAAGAGTCTTCAATTAAATATAATTATGTATGGGATGCAGATGGGGTGTCATGGGAAGTAAGTGTTAGAAGGGCCCGTTGTCAGTCAGAATTGGGAGAGTTTCAATCTTTGCAGAGTCTTATTTCTATCGTTTATTTATGCACGGATGTAGCTGATTTTCGCTTGCTACTTCGGAAAAGGCAAAAGATGCCATGGCAGAGCACCAGAAAACCAACCAACAAATCGCCGGACAAATCAGGTCGGGGAAAAAATCCCCCTGAAAAACCCAAATAATGAAAGCAGACACATTAGGAGCTTTCTCTTCGAAGTCTTTCTATAGGGAGTTGGACCCAAGTGACATGATTTGTTCTCCTTATGCTTTGGTTTGGAGAGGTCTTGCTCCGCCTAGAGTTGAGGCCTTTTGTTGGTTGGCCGCAGCAAAAAAGATAGCAGCAGCGGATAACTTGAGGGGACTGGTGTCAGAATCCATTTTAGATCTATGTTGTTTCTGTTGGAGCGAGAGGGAGTCAGTGGACCATCTTCTCTTTCACTGCAGGTTTGCATCATCCATGCCCGTTTGGCAATTCACTTGTAAAGTGAATTCAAAGTAAATGGTCACTTTTAAGAGACAAGAAAAGAAGAGGGGTCACCTTAATGACTTTTGGCCTTTTAGTGGAATGAGAGATTGACGTTTGTACTTTAACAAAAAAAGAGGTTATTTTTGAAAATTTTTACTTTTTGATAAGACCCCTCGTTTTCTTATCTCTTAAAAGTGACCCTTCACCTTGATTTTACTTTACAAGTGAATTGCCAAATGGCAAGAGAATGTGGTGTGGATTGGTGTATTTCAAGTTCAGTTAGTAAACTATTTCAGGCATGGAATGGATACCCATTGGCTGGATGCAATTTGATTTTGTGGAAGATTATTCCTTTTTCTATTTTGTGGACTATTTGGAAGGAGAGAAATGAGAGAATCTTCAATGGTAAGGAATCGTCTTGGGAAGGTTTGTGTATATTGTGAACACCGAGGGGTAGCTCAACTAGCCCAGGATCACGGTTTGCTCCCAAAGGTTGAGGGTTCGAAACTGCGATACCACACTGGGGCCACAGGAGATTTACCTGGCTCCCCATGGGCCCGTAGGGATTAGTCCGGCCCAAAGGGCTGGGACACCCTCCATTATCCAAAAAAAAAAGGTTTGTGTATACTGTGAAGCTGAGGATTGCTAAATGACTTGTGCTGGAAAGGAGTGCTCGGATCTCAAGATAGAAAAAATCATGTATAATTGGGGTGCCTGTTTGATGATAGGAAGATCAAAGGAAAGGATGAAGTGTTATGGAGTGCTCCTCCAAGGTAATGTTTTTAAGTTTAATGTGGACGAAGCATCTCTTGGTAAACCGGGGCCAACTGGTATTGGGGGAGTGCTCAGAAATCATAAAGGGAAGATATTGTACATGTTTTCAAAAAATGTGGGTGGCAAAGATTCCAATGAAGCAGAAATTTTGGCTATCTTAGAAGCACTTTGTATATATAGGCGCTCTTTCCAATTCAACCTCATAGTGGAGAGTGATTCTTTCAATGTAGTTTCTTGGGCAAGAACTTTCAGAGGGCCTTGGAAGTTGCAATTCTACTTCAATGAGATTAAGGACTTATCTACTGGTTGTCGTATTTCGTTTCAGCATTTTAGTAGGACTAATGGGTTGGCAGACTCTCTAGCCAAACCAGGGGTTGTTCGGTTATGTATAGTGTAGCCTTGGTTAGGGGTGATTCATATATTTCTTTTATACACACCCCTTCAAGCTACCTCGTATTCTAATTCTTCTCTTTAATATATCTATTACCTTAAAAAATATCATCCATTCTGATTCTGAAAGCATCCTTAGATGTTTTACGATTTTGGTTGTTATAAGAATTATAATTTTTTTGCTTGGATGTTGACTTTTATTAATTATTGTTGTTTATTACCACTCCCATATAGATGTTTGTATGGAATTATATTCTTTTCATCTTTTTGCCAATATAGGAGAAAAGGGGCGGCTCCAACAGAAAGGTGCAGGGCTTCTTGGTCCAATGAAAATAAGATCTTCATTGACCTCAGCATTAAAGAGGGCAGATAGGAGGCAAACCAAAAACTCATCTAGAGGCTTCTTCATGGAAAAAAAATCGTTTTAGCATTTACCTAAAAAGAAGAAGCTTAACTACGATAAGAAGCAATTAAAAAACATGTGGGATATCATGAAGAAACAGTATGCAACATGAAATAAGTTGCTTGACCAAACAAGGATAAGCCACAACAAACACACTTATATTGTCACTATGGAACCAAAATGATGCAGAACGGGCCACCACTCCACCAATGGTCCCACCCAACATAGTTTTGAGGATATTTATTTTTTTAGTAGCTTCCTAATTTTATTGTAATTAGGATTAGCATTCTGATTTATTTGGTTTCCTAGTTTGATTAGATAGTTTCTATTATTAGATTAGAGTTTCTTAGGCCCTAAGTTTACTTTGCCTATTTATATTGCATTGTAGAGATGATAATCTCAGATTTTGAAATAGAATAAAATTGGGATTTTCCCTTGGAGAGGTTTTCTTCGTGGGTTTTCTGTGTTAGAAATCTCAGCAGAGATAATTTGAGGTGTCTTTGACACATGCTTCGGCATCTACGCAAGCCCTAACCCTAAGGCCTGCATCAATTGGTATCAGAGCGAGATCCACGTCTACGTCGCTCCGATCCGTTTCCGGTCACCGATTGGAGCATACCCATTGTCCATCCCCATCCGTCACACCCGACTGTCATCTCGGAACGCCAAGCCCAATCACTCGCAACCCACATCCCCAACCAAACCCTCCTTCCCGAATCCCAGCCACCACGTCTCCACTGCCCTGACCAAAAAAAAAAAAAAAAAATTCAACTTTCCCAAAACCACAACCCATTTCCCACCTCCCTGCTACATGAACCGAATCTATTCTTTCCATAAATCCCAACATCCAGACCCAAATCCTTTCAAGCATAGACCAAATCCCTGAACTACCATACAACCCAATACCAAACCCTACCCTATCTCAGTCGAACTGGATCCCACCATTATCCAAACCCCATACCAAAACGAAAAAAAGAAGAAGAAGAGGAGGAGGAGGAGGAGGAGGAGGAGGAGAAGGAATAGAGTACAGGAGAAAGCTCTGGATCTTGGGAGCTGATCAAGAGGTGGGCCATCACAGGGTGAAAAGAGCCAGATCTGGGTTCTTTGATCACTAGTTCTAAGAAGTATAGAAAAAAAAAAAAAAAAAAGACGATCCAGAAAGGAAAGCAAAGAGAGAAGTGGTAAAGAGGTCCCCCTTTTACAAAAGCGGTACTTTCTGTAAGTTGTCTTTTCTTAGGAGTTGGTGTATTGCAGCACCACAAAGTTTGGTGGTCCTTTAGAAATTTGGCTAGAATTAAAATCAACTCTTGAAGACCCGATCCATTTTGAAGTCCAGGCCAGCATAGCATCCATATGATAGAACAAGTAGTTGGATCTTGTTTCCGAACTATCACAGCCATTTGCCGTCAGATTTCAGATCCGTTTTCTCCAGCGTGATCATGGAGAGCAGATCAACACATCAGGTCAGTCAAAATTTTTAATTTTCATAAAAAATATGCCTCGGAAGAAGCATGTAGAAGTGGAGTCTTCCTCCAATAATGATTATGATTTGAGGGGAACCGTTGATGAATTATCGACAATTGTTAATCAATTATCCGCAACGATGGTTCAAATGCAAGAGACTCTTGCGAGGATTAAAACCCGATTAACCAATTTGGAAACTAATCCGCGTGAGGATAATCATCAAGTTGATGGAGGACATAATCGAAATCAACAAGATCCACATGCAGTCAGTGTTGATCGTAATTTGGGTATTAAACTCGTGATTCCCAAATATGATGGAAAATTGAAACTAGATGAATTCATGGATTGGTTAGTGTGTGTTGAAAATATTTTTGCGCACAAGCCAATGACGGACGGTCATAAAGTTATACTGGTGGCAACTCGATTTCGCAATTATACTGCAATATGGTGGGCCGAGTTGCAAAAGAAAAGAAGAAATCAAAATATTGACCCCGTTAACACATGGATCGAGATGAAGAATTTGTTGAAGCAAAAATTCCTCCCTTTGAATTATTGAAGAGATCTTCGTTCAAGTTTTCAAGGTTTGAAACAAGGTTCCAAAACTGTTATTGAATATTCTGAGGAGTTCCTAACCATGCAAGTTCGTTGTAGCTTGAATGAAGATGATGATGTGTTGGTTGATCGATATTTTCATGGGTTGCGCATTGACAAACAACATATCCTTACATTCAAGAATTTTGATAATGTTGATGAAATCATCCAATATGCGATCAAAGCAGAAGACATTGCTAGTTATCAGGATAGAAAGTTTAGTGTGCCTAAATGGCCCGCACAAAAGACCCCCGCAAAACCAAACTTCAATCCAAGTGCCAGTTCCTAAGAAAAGTTTTCCTCCAAGTTTGAAGATCAGAACAAGTTCACATTTTTTCATTGTAAGCAAAAGGGTCACCGTGCGTTTGAATGCCCAAAAAGAATAAATTTAACAAAAGGTGCATAAGAAGAACCGGAAACAAAAGATGATCCTAAAAGTGAAGATTCCGATGAAGTGGAGGAAATAACAGCTGAAACAGATGGTGCACTTCCCTTGGTGCAACAAGAGTCTATACCCACTCTTGATAAGAAATGGTTGCGGAAAAATATTTTTCGTTCCACAAGTACAATATATAGGCAAAATTGTACAGTTGTGATTGATGGTGGAAGTTGTGAGAATATTATCTCTCAAACTCTTGTTGATCGCTTGAAGTTGAAGGTTTACAAGCACAATCGTCCTTACTTTGTTAAATGGCTAATGATAGGTGATGAAGCGCAAGTGCGACATACATGTTAGGTTACTTTTGCAGTTGGTGCTGATTACAAAGATATAATCTGGTGTGATGTGCTACTAATGGACAGTGGAGATATCCTATTGAGTCGCCCATGGATGTATAACAACTGACAAGAATGGCACTCATGGGATGCGCAACAACACGTATACCTTCATGCACGGGAAGTTACTCTCCATCCCAAGAAACCGGACTCACCGAAGAAGAAATCAAGGGTCAATGCTACAAAGGAAGTGACTCACATATACCATGTCTACAGAGGCAACATGAAGAAGACCCGAGTTCGAGGTCGAACTCTTCTTCAACTTGGGGGGGAATGATGCAAAATGGGCCAACACTCCACCAATGGTCCCAACCAACATAGTTTTGAGGATATTTATTTTTTTAGTATCTTCCTAATTTTATTGTAATTAGGATTAGCATTCTGATTTATTTGGTTTCCTAGTTTGATTATGATAGTTTCTATTATTAGAGTGGAGTTTCTTAGGCCCTAAGTTTACTTTGCCTATTTATATTGCATTGTAGAGATGATAATCTCAGATTTTGGAATAGAATAAAATTGGGATTTTCCCTTTGAGAGGTTTTCCTCGTGTTAAAAATCTCTACTGAGATAATTTGAGGTGTCTTTGTCACGTGCTTCTAGACATAGGAAAGACCCAGGGAATGATGCATTGGTGGTGTGCATCGAGAATCGTATTTCTTCAATTAATTTCACATCAAAATTGACAGTCACTAAATGCATTGTATTCCTAGTATCCCTAAAAAAAGTTCCACAAGTGCATTAGATAAACTCTGCCTGCAATATCAAGTCGAGTTTTTGGATACTTCATCCATTAACAAGCAGTGATGAGTAACTCATGAGGGCGGCAAAAGAGATACCATGAAAAATGAAACCTATACAAGAAAAGAGAGGCATTATCCATCAAGGTGATGAGTATTGCCAAAAACTCCTATTTTCATTTAGTAGCAGAGAAGTTTGGACTAAGCATTGTGCATTACGATGAAACAAGAAATAGTCCTCGCCTCTTCCTAACAGTTATTACTGATGCCGGTTTGTATGCTAGCTCCCATCTTTCTGCTAATTATTTGTGTCCAAGCCACTGATAACATGGCTACCATGGTGAAAACCTCGTTGTTGGGTTATGTCCCATCCGCATGACAAAATCACAGAACCCAATAAACACACAAGGGATATTACTGAAGAACATGGTTGAATTGATACATCAACCAAACATGCCCCCCCCCCCCCCCCCCCCCCAATCTTCTTCTTCTTTATTATTTCCCAAAAAACAAAGCATACCATTTGTCAATAGAAAATGATGCATCAATGATGATAACAGTGTTCTTTAGCAAGAATAAACACTGATTCTCTGCCTATGATGAACGATCCCTATATTTTTCTTGAATGATATTCCAACAAAATGTTATGGATTTCTTGTGATAATATATGGATGTCTTACACAGTTAGAGCAGTTTAAATGTGAACTCATAAATCAAACCTCTTTTCTATTTTGATGTGATACCTAACGAATATAAGCAACGGAACAACTAAAAGAAGCAGATGATGGAATTTAAAAATTGCAGTAAAATGAAATCACCTTGGTTCCGGGGGCATGCTGGTGAATCTCTTCCTCAGGAATGATGACAGGCCAGGGCTCACCAGCATCCTTGAACATCTGCTCAGTCTCAAGGAGCTGGCCCTTCTCCAAGATCATCTTCCTTATGAGTTGGGCAGAGGTGGAGGTGGTATCAATGACCTCCTCAACACCATTAACAAATGTGACAGTGATTTGAGGGGGGTGGTCATCTGTTCGCCCCTTCACAACCAGCTGGCACGCAGGGTTCGACTCCTTTGCTTTGCGAGCATTGCATTGGGCCAGGAACTCCATGCATGCGGCTGTCCGAGGATCTAATGCATTGAATTCAATTTTCACTTTTGACAGAAACTTCAGCATCTTGAACTAGCTGTCACGGCCCCAAACCCGGGGTCCGTGAAGTAATAATTATATTTCTCCCAAGATCCGCGTGTGTGAGGATTACAAATAAATTCCAACACACTCTGAATATTTAGCAGAAGCTTTCGTGGTGTTGCGACTCGGAGTCCGTGGCCATTGGATTCCGCACCGCACTTAACCCAAACATATACTCATCTTATCAATGATCCATCTCAGACTGGAATAACCATCACAATAAAGTACAAAGCTGACGGTAACAAGATATTACATTCCCATATATATTCAAGTTACAAATAACAATGTGTATTAATTACAAATCCCAAGAAAAGGCTAATAGAAGCCATACAAGAAAACAAGCTAATGATCACTACCCCATATGTGACGTAATTCCAATGTCAAGCTCAATGTCTACATGACATAGCCGACAAACAACCTGAAAGCTCATGGCTCCACAGCCAACACGGGCACTCATCTCGGGTGAAGAAGTCTGAACCTGAGTACCAAAGTAGTGGGTCAGACACGACGGTCTGGCAGGTGGGTGAAAAGATATAAACAATATACTGAACGATAAAACATGTAATAAATCATGAACATCTGACAAAATCCTGTATTCATATAAAACGGGTATGAAACCTGAATATTTGACAAAACATGTATTCCTTTAAAGCATGTATAAAACATGAACATTTCACAAATCGAAAACTCATTTAAAACATGTATAAATAATGCATCATTTACTAAGAAAAGACATGATCAATATAAAGCAGTACGGATATCAAGGATCAGAGACTATCAAGATGGCAACCACACAAAGCTAAATCCTCTATCACCGAAGTGATAGAGCAAGCATATCAAGGCGTTGACCTTAGTCACCGAAGTGAGGAGGAACAACGAAATTTACATATACATATATATACTTTACGGGACGGGACCACGGTGGCAAACCGGGCATCGGGAATCACGGTAGCGAACCGGATATCGGGAACCACGGGAGCGAGCCGGGTATCGGGACGGGACCACGGTTAATAAACCGGGTATCGGGATCCAAACTGCAGCTGGCGGGACGGGACGGGATCTCCAAGTCGATAGATCAGACCGACAAGGTCATCCAAGCTTAGTGGTGCCGACTCATAGGTTATATGCGAGTAAACAAAACAAATACATGTATGCATGTTCTCTTTTTGGCTCATGGGCTCGCACTACAAAGCTCTGGCCCCATATTGCCTCAAGGTTTTATTCTCGTGGGTCATATACAAGAAATCAGGTCAAATAAATACATATGACGGGACGGGATACCCATAAGCACAAAACATATCTGTATCGGGTCGGGCATAAACGGGTTAGCAACATACTAAAAACAAAACATAAATTTCAATACCTTCGGGGCAAGTCTAGTCATAAATTATGAGATTTAAGGCGTACAAGTGAAATTCGAGTTAAATACGACATAATGGGTTTCTATACTTTTCCGGGCCAAACGTTGAGGGTCCTAGATTTATATCGATGTGAATAGGGTCCCGTATGTCTAATTTGACATATATTTGGTACTCCATGAGAATTAAGGACATCTCGGATCCCTATGCACATTGACAAGTCTAAGGATCCTCGATGAATCTTCATAATGGGGTTTCTCTTCATCCGGACTCCGTAAAATGCCTTCCAAGTTCTTACATTGCATTGGGGCTCCAAACAATACCTCCCCAAGCTTAAAAACAATGTTTCAAGTCTCCAAATATTGATAGGTCATATGCAAGAAATCAGGCATGTATAAAACACTTGATGAAATCGTGTAAACAGGCGAAACGGGGTGCTCAAGGCACAAATATCATTTCAATATCGGGTCATGCATATCGGGGCTAGCACAAATGCTACAAATACAATTCAGTGTTTTCGGGATGGGTAAATCACAACTCATAAATTTCGGGAATAAACCGGTGAAACAACTTTCGAAATATCGGAACAGTATCGGGGTTTAAAACTCATTCAAGGTGAATAGGGATCCCGTATGTCTGTATAATAAAGAAAATTTAGTACTCTTTGAATTTGAAAGGCATGCCGGGTTCCTTATACACATTAGTAGTCCCAATGCTTAAATGATTCTCTGTGATGTGGTTTCTCTCTCGAACGGGCCCCCAACAAACCTCTCATCTCTGCTTCGAACACATTCCCAGGTGAGCGGTGCCTATTGCTCTCAAAAAGGTTCACAAGCAATGGTATGGGAGCTCCCTTCAATCCCCCCTTTATTCATAGAATTCAGGGAATTTCGGTTACCTAGCGGTCAGTTGGCGGTTAGCCGCTAGAGGATCCGGCAGTTAACCGCTGGCTGACCGTGAGGCTGACCGCGGGATTGCAGCTCTCTGGAATTGTGATCGCTTCAACTTGGTTGGCGGGCGGTTAGCCGCCGATGGATTCGGCGGTTAGCCGCTAGCTGACCGCGAGGTTACAGCTCTCTGGAAAAGTGACTGAAACTGCTTCGGTTAGCTGGCGGTTAGCCGCCAGTCACCAGACGGCTAGCCGCTGGGTAACCGCTGGCTGACCGCCAGTCACAGGAATTCCTCATTGGGTTCAGATTCAGGTCTTCTCTTCCTCAAATCAACTTCTCCCATTCTCCATTCACTTTCCTGCAGTAGCATGAGCTAAAAAGCTCCTCCAATTCCACCTTCAACACTTCTCTCATATCAAAGCTTCTACCAAGGATCCATCCAAATAACTCCATCCATTTTCCACATTCAATCACCAAGAAAAGAGAAATCACAACCACATAGGTCCATTCAAGTCTTAGACAAGGGATGAAATAAAACTTTAAAATCATGTTCAAGACATTAAATTGCTAACCAACCCCT
Source organism: Umbellularia californica (assembly GCA_028538565.1). Classification (NCBI taxonomy): domain Eukaryota; kingdom Viridiplantae; phylum Streptophyta; class Magnoliopsida; order Laurales; family Lauraceae; genus Umbellularia; species Umbellularia californica. Next base: position 30,184,119 of record JAPQWN010000005.1, on the reverse strand, counting down.
TTCCAAAAGCATTTATAGCATAATGAATGCAAGTGTAACAAGCCATTAATGAGACAATAAATCCAAACATTTGATCATGGAAATCATTGAAAACTAAAACATCCATTCAATCCACTTGCCTTGGGTCTCTAATCAAGCTCTAAACACTCTTCCAAGCCAAGGCTCCAAGCTACACAAAAACCCCCAAAAAGCAACCCATAAGAACCCTAAAAATAGTAACTCAACAAAGAGAATGAATGGGTTCAAACAAGCTAAGAAATAGGACTCAGGGGAAAGCCATTGCTCAACAATAGAAGATGGAAAGAGATCCTTACCTCTAGGGCCATTAATCAACAAGAAGGAGCTTGGAGGAGGGGCTGCCCACCTTGGTTTCCCACGAAAATGATGTCAAAAGAGAGAGGAGATGAAGGAGAAGAAGTTGCCGGAGTTTCTTCGTCGGATTGGTGGCTTGGAGGCTCCATTTGAGCAAGAGAAATGGAAGAAAAAGAAGAAGGGAGGCTGCTGGTACTGTAGCAGGGAGTTGCACCCGATGGAAATGGGAAATGAGGGAGAAATAGTGGAAGTTGCCCTTTTATAAAAGGGTGGGTGTGGGGTCCACACTAAGTAGAATTTGTAATGGGGATTAGAGGGTTTTCTAGACCTCGGATCAAGAAACTTAAAACATGAAAAGTGTCCGGAATAAAATTATCTTTCCAACAAGGTTAATATTGACATACTTCCGGGGTCCACATAAAAAGTCAACTGTTTGGTCAAAGGGGTTAAAGAATGGAAAATTTGGGATTTCCGGAAAACTGATTTTAGGAGTTTCGAATGGGCACGGAGTTAACACGAAAGTTGTAGGGAATGGCGAGATTAGTCAAACGAAGCTAAAATGGGAATTTTTGGGAATCACTAAGAATCTCCCCATGCTGACCACGCAAAACAAATAGGACCCTATGGTCACTGTCTAGGTTCACTGGCTCTCAAAACTTCCCAAAGCTAATGAAAAGTCATTCTAACTCAAAACTCAACCAAACAACCACTAAACCCCACGAGAAAACCAAATCAAGAACTAAACCACACTAAACCAGGAAATTAGGGGTCAGGTTCTCACACTAGCTCTCTCTCTCTCTCTCTCTCTCTCTCTCTCTCTCAGAAAACAGGTTTGAGAGAAATAACCAATGATATGCACAAGATATGTAGGCACTCTGGTAACAAAAATCAATCATGGTAGAAAGAAATTTATAAGTTGACAAACACTTAGATAAATAATTCCTTTACTTTTTTATTACTTCTACCAATATTACTTTGCAAGGAGCTTAAAAACATTCTATACAAAAACTTCTAATTTCAAGCCACCATTTATATGAATACATATCAAGACAAACAAATAAAAAAAAATGATGACATGATTCTAGACGGATGATGCCTGAAAGTAATGGGTTTGCCAATCTTTTCTTAATATAGTTTGTCCCAGGTGGACTCCTATCCATAGAAGGTTCACATGTGACACACATATATAGTGTGATGATTAGGTAAGCACCATGCTTGTTTAAGCTAGGTAAGTACCTCATGTTGGGGCCCACCTAGATGCATGACAATCTTGGGGGTGGACAGTGGAAAAGGAAGGTCTCAAGGTAAAGACATGACAATCTTAGGATTTGGAAAAAAAAAACGAGCCGAATCAATGAAAATAATCTAACCCCTGATTTAGTTTCCCCTAGAGTCTAACAATTTTATCAGTTCTGTTCTATCAGAATTCAACTCAGCATTGCAAATAGGTTGGTTGAGTGTCAAAATTGATCACAAGTAGACAATGTTTGCAATGCTGTTTAAGGTGCTAGCGTTACAGTGCCAACTTAATCAAACATTATACATACATACAAACAGGTCTTATTTTATTATCACCCATATAAAGCTACTTAAAGAAGTGAATGATTTCCACCTTTCTTTTTGTTTTAAACTCCCAGATTCTTCCTTTAGAATCAATTGCAGTAATCCGATTAACTTTCCAATGAGCACTAGCTGTGGCATAAAAAATCTAGTGTTGGGATCTCCTTCTTTCAACCATTTATTCCTTAAACATTGCTTCCATTTATTTCATCTTGAAGAATCAACCTACAAAGTTGTTCTTGAAACACTATTCAATCATCACTTTCCATAGTATATAATTGGCCAAGTTGTTCTTGAAACACTATTTGATTATCACTTTCCACGGCATCTAATTGTCCACCTTCTTTCATATATAAACTCTAAATCTCTGTAAGAAAATGATTCTTTTTCTCATGAATTTTTGTCAAAAACTCCCCTTCGAAAAATTTTCATTTTTATTTTTCAAATATTTCAATTTATAAGCCAACTGAAAACCCATCCATACTAACTGTGATTTCAAACCCACCAATCTTTGACACAGAAAAATCCTTCTCATGTAACCATACAATTTCAAATAAAAAAGGAGGTCCCCAATCTTCATACCTGTTTCCAATAATATTGGGCAGTGAACTGAAACCGAGCAAGCCAATACTACCTCCTTGAACACAGTTTGAGAAAAAATCCAACCATTCTGTTGACACTAAAAAATGATCCAAACGACATCATTGGATCTTCCTGATTAGGAGTCAATGTGTAATTTGCCCCACTCAATGATAAGTCAATAAAATCATGTTGTTGGATCCAATTGGAGAAGCCCCTCATAGCCGTCCACATAGAGCAGCCACCTTTCCTCTAAAGAGGAAATCAGATAGCATTAAGGTCTCCTCTCAGCGCACACACTCTATTCCGCTGACCTGCCACCTGAGTAAGTTCCAACCAGAAATCCACTCTATCATTAGCATTGTGGGGCCCATATACTGAGATAGTGGCCCCTATACCAAAGTAACCACTTACCACGCACACAACATCTCTTCTAGCATATTTCAAGAGAAAGGAGATGGAAAACCTCCCCACATACTCATCAACCTTTAGCCAAAAAGGAGCATTCCAAGCTAAAAAAAAATTCCACCGACCAAACCAACAGAAGGTCCCATGACGAATGGACCATCAGACCACGGACAAACAATTTAATCTCCTTGAAACAAAATTCATGCCACAAACATTCCAAGAGATCAACTTCATAATCCAAGTAATTGCACGACTAAATTCTTCTCATTCACCCATTGATCGTAATTAATAGATGAAGCCAATTTATCAAACTCCCTTTGCCTTGAGAGTTTTGTTTTCTAGTTTTATCAACCCCTTGTTGCTCGTGTTTCTCCTTTTCTTGATTCAACATCTCATAGATCAAAATCCTCATATCCCCTAAACAACCCTCCATAGAAATACCCAAACTCCAAGCTAAGTCCAACCTATTTTCTTCAATAATCTTATTGAGGCTCTTCTTCACAAACAAAATTTGAGCAATCCTCAGTTGGAACAGCAACCTCAATAGCATTTTCAACCACCACTATCAACCATGCCTAATCAATAAATATTCATCCTCTTGAATTTCTTCCAACATATATTCAAAAAAAAAAAAAAAAAATCTTGCAACTGAATCTGTAACATATAAGGCCTCAACCCATCAAAAGGCCTCATGCAAAGTAAGGGTGTAAGCTCTACATATAACCCCATTCACTTTCCTCTCTATAGTCGATGTGGGACTCCGGGGCGTCACAGAATCATACTCATATGAGGACAAATCTCCCCATTGCTCCTCAAATTTGAAATTGGAATCCTTAGGGCCCGTATGGCACTTTACTAGATTAGTAAAAGTCAAGTAAAGCCTCCATTTTTCAAATAAGGGGTCACATCAATAGCACTTTAATTCAAAATTCCCTCCATCTTTTTCAAAAAAAGTAAAAAAGCAACCTCCTTTCTCCACTAAAAGACAAAAAAGATCCACTTTTCTATACAAAAAGTCAAAAAAATTCCATACCAAACAACTAAAAACAAAATACCATCATAACCTCATTATATTTTATTCTCTATTGATTCGATGGTTTACTACACTTTATTTTACATGTAAAATTACCAAACGAGCCCTTAGGGGCGTTTTAAGATCATTCTCTCCTTCCTCCCATCGATCTCCTCCCTCATGTCAATCTCCTTCTTTTTGTCGATCTTCCACTTCATTACGAGCATAGGGTCGACTGCTATTCACTTGTCAACCTCCTTCAGCTTCTTGGGCTCTTACTGAAAATCCCTTAACAAACCCATCACCCCGATCCGACTCATGTTCTAGAAGCCCCCTATCAATCAAAGCATCTTTAGGGGTAGAAAGGTCTTTTAGAAAAAGCCCAAATATCTTTAGGGGCAGCTTATGAGAATCTCGACCTTTCCGTAGCGTCCAACGAAATGTCTTCAAGCCCTAGTTCGAAGCCAAGAAATTAGGAATTTTGGAAATCACATTTACTTCCATCAACTCACCTTCTTTCTCAATTGCCAGATCCGTTACCTCTTTCCCATTTCCAGAAGATTTTTGAAATTTGAATTCCAAATCACCTAAATTGTCGCTGAAATTAACTGGATAAACATCTGCACGTGATGTATGAGGATTTTCCTAACTCAAGAGTACCAACAACAGTTTTCCTGCAACTGAGAGCTCCAATGACAATTTTCCAGCAAGAAATGATCGTCTTCTTCAATGACAGTGACAAAGAAACGAACTCCATCGACGTCTAAAGCAAGAAACTTTGGGAAAAAGCCTCTGTGAATCCCTCCAAGCAGGTAGTCAAACTCTATCCAATCCCCTTTTAATTTTTGCTTCTCCATCTATCTCCAGCACTACAATCAAACATTCTCCAAGGAGATGGGAAACCTTCAATCCCATGCATGCAAAGGGATACCCTCTATCCTAATCCAAAGATGTTTAAATACAGGCCCTAAAATCTTTGTCCATATGTCAAGTCGACGAAATAGACATTCAAAAGGAGCAATCCCCAATTGGATCATTGGTATGATCACCCATTGTCTTTGGCCAGATCCAAAACAATAGAATGTTGAGTTTTTTCACCTCTGCATCTATTCCGTTTTCCATATGCAACCAATTTTGAATTTGCCTTTCATTGATACCCAATGTCTAATGGTTGCAACAAATGAATCATGAACCTCTTTCTCCAGAGACGAAGTCAAAGATTCTTCTAATTTTACTACATTCAAATTCCCTTCTTCCTCGATCCAAGTCTGGCCATCACCTTGAGACTGAACGTTCTTTTTTCTGGACTCACCTTGATGTTGATTGTTTCTTGGAACAAGGGGTAGAACCTTTTCTAAGGTGGACAAAGTTTAGTCTGATTGTTTCACATTTCTGTTTAATTATTTTGCCTTTTGAACTCCAATATGCCTGCGCCCAACCAATCTTCCATTCAATCTTTGAATAGCACGATTTGTGTCCCATTCAGTTTTGAACCGAACAAAACCAAACCCTCTACCAACTCCTGAAAGCTTGTCTCTTGGAAGAAAGACATCAAATATAGGTCCTCCTTCCTTGAAAACTTTGAACAAAACTTTGCTCGCCCCCGATGGAGATAGGTTCGAAACAAACAAAGACTAACAATCACTGATCCAAACTAATTTCGACCCCATCTCTTACCTCCTCATGCCTTTCTTTTCTCGCCGTTCCAAATCCCTTGTAGGTGCACTAGCCCTGAATGATTGATGGCTGTTCTGTGACATGATATTTAGATTATCATGAACATTAGCCAATTTTTTTAAAAATTATGGAAGAAGCACAACTATAGGATTCTCATATGCTTCATCAGTGCCAATACATAGATCCATATAACCAACACTATAGGCACATATCGGTTTTTCACCTTAATTCAAGGTCCAATGCCAATACTTGAACCTATGATCCGATTACAGATGACAACATGGAAACAAAGGAGGCAAAGCCAGAGTTAGAGCTGATTATAGGAATAAATGAAAGCCCTGATTACTACAATATAATGCCAAATTGGAGATTTCAATGTATACAAGCGACTAGCTATTCAAAGGATTTGTATTGGATATCGCAAACAGGATCAGAATCGGGTGGCCAAGTGGAGACAAACTAGTAAAGCTCTGTAATCATCGAGTATCACTTCAACTAAGGACCATCTTTATAAGATACCTTTTCCTTTTATCAAATCCATATAACAAATCATCATCGTTGTTATCAGCATTAGCATCATCATTATTGTTGAAACCTTATCCCATTATTCCCAGTCGGCTGTGTGAGATATACTTTCAGAATCAAACTTAATCAAAGCCATGTTCACTCTCTCACTCTATGATCTAACATGGTTTTTGTAACTATTTCAAGTGCCAATGCTTCATGTGCCAGTCCCAATCCTAGGTTTATGTCAAATAGGCAGCCAACTATCAATTTCAACAGCAAGCAGCAGAACTCACAGAAACACCAGTTACAAGTACCTAAAAGGCATTAACAAAAATTTTCAATTTCATCCCAGAATCAAGATTGCAGAAATAATCCAAACTATTGTAGGTTAACCAGAAGATAAATCAACATGTGATCCAATCTAAGCCAATTATAAGAAAGACCCCACTATCATCATGATCCGGACCGAAATTCCAGCCCTTGTGATGCTCAAAACCTCCAATTTAAACATCTAATTAAACCAAACCAATTGATGAACTTTCTTTTTCTTCCCCAAAATCGTCCCGCAAATCCGGCAACTAGAATCGTTGACTTAACTGATTTCAAACCGGATTGCACCAACGGTGCAGCCTAGGAAAACATTAAAGAATGGGAATCCGATACAAATTCAAAGAGCAAACAAAACAAACACAAATTTAAGAGAAAACTTAAATCAAATCTCAAACAGATAATGCATGCAGAGAAAGTGAAATCAAGAGATCCAATGAAGAATGAGATGCAGATAGAATACGATCTCAAAAGTCAATACTACATGAAATAGGGTTCTTCTTCGTCACATCTGATCTCCGCTTCGTTGTGCGGGAAAAAAAGAAAGAAAGAGAAACGAAACCCTAAGAGCGAAACCGAAGAAGAGATTGAAATACCCTTTTTTTCTTTTCCTCTCGATGCGAACGATTCCGAGGAGAAGAATCGGAGCCTGGAACTGAAAGCGAAATCAGGCGCTGAAAGCAACGGGAGTATATATCCGGCAGTTAACGGATCCGAGTCCGACTCTATCTGAGATTACTTATTTTTGAAATATTATTTTCCGAGCTTTCTTTCCGGGTCTGATTGTGAACATGTCTCCCAGTGGAGTCCGGACTTCTTTTTTTAATCTGAAAAAGGTATAAAACTTAAAGGGTCATCTTCAAAAAAAATATATCTATATAAAGGTTTAAATATTTAAAAAAAAGTATAAAAGTCATCTTCATAAAAAAAGAAATTTGTGAAATGACACAATACCCTTATGTCATTTTTCAAGATTTTCATTTAATAAATCATTTAAGATAAATGATGAAGACCAATCCAAACCCTAGTGCCCGGAACTGCCTCTCAGCCTTCTTGATCTTACTTCTACATTTTCGGAGCATAATCGTCCTCGGAGTGCGGTTCGCCAACCTTGAAGTGCAGTTCGACCGAATATGAAGTGAAACGTGCATAATCTTTGATTTTATGTGGATTTTCTTTTTCTGTAAGTTTGAAATTTTATATGTTGAATGAAGAAACTTCTTCTGACTTATTAATTATTGTCTATTTTATGTGATTGAATTGTAAATTTAAATTCTTTCTCCATTTTTTATACTTGAATATATGGGTAAGATATATTTGTGCCCATTAGTTAATTGTTTATAAACCCACAAACACTATGTTGTATAAGCGCTTTGGACATATAATTATTTTAAGATTTAGTGCTTCGGTATATAATTATTTTAAGATTTAGCGCTTCGGTGCTCGTGCTCCCGCTCCCACTCTCGCTTCCCCCTCCTCCCCCACTCCGTGCTCTAAGAACTCAGATCCAAATGACGTAGTGGGGGGCCATCTCAACTACCTTTATGTATGGATGGTTAAAAAAGAGGATTCCAAATGACAAAAAAACAACTTTATTAAATGGTTATAATCATCACAAATCAAAATGACTACTTTTAAGAAGGAAAGATTAAGGGAAAAATAAAAATCTATCATAAAAGAAGGTTGTTTTTATCATTTCATTAAAGAATTTAAAGAGAGGACTTGATTGAAAAAATTGTAAAATTCTTTTATACTTTTTTAAAATATTCAGATCTTCATGGACATTTTTGAAAATGAGCCAAAAGTTTTATATCTTGTTGGAGATTTTCTATTTTATTAATATTATTATTATGAGAAATTTATGGAAAAAATTCTGGTAGGTGGTCATTGCACGAAAAAGGGCCATGTAGTTCGGGCAACACAAAAAAGGGCCCATCAGCCCATTTTTCAATTTTTTTTAGAATCTTGAGAAGGGCGGCTCTAAATGGGGGTGCTGCTATTGTCGCTTTCTATTCACGACAGCGCAACATCCCTTATTCTCCGTTAACGGCAGCGCAGACTGCTCTTCTTCTATGTTTTCTTCACACACCAAGAACTTGCTTCGATCTGTTTCTTCTCCAACGAGTAATCCCCCACGAGATCTGGTGCTTCTTGGTTTAGTCTTCCACATTCGCTACCATTTTCATTTATGAGGTGGAAGCATTCTCCACATTTCTATGCATAAAGCATATTCGAACCTAAACAAATGGAGAATCATTTTTTGCATTATTCCAAAAGATGTAGACAAAAATGAAATTAGAAGCTTTGATGAAATGAAACCCTAGCTCATATAAGTCCTCACCTTCCATAACACTATTTGTGTAGGCATTTTCCTCTTTAAGGTATGAAAGAACTTCAGGCTCTGAACGTGAGTCGTCGCGAAACCAGTAATAGTCGTCGTTCCTAACATCTCCAAACATGACCATCTCATGCTTGACCTTCTTTGCCACTGGAGGTTTCATCATGGCTTTTGCAAAGAATTCAATCATTGGATTTAAAGCAACGGGAATGGAGAGAGGGAAAGAAGAAGAAAGGAAGAAGAGACAAGATGCGGTAAGGAGAAGAGAGAGATAGGAGAGTTCGCTAAGTCAGATCATTCTCTGTGAACGAGAGAATGGGGGATGTTGCACCGCCATGAACGGAAAAAACAGTAATGGAGGACTTGGACGAGGAAAATATGGGGCAGAGACGAGCAACACTAGCGTCGCTCTACTCACTTTTCATATAAAAAGAGAAAGAAAAAAAAAGAACCAAACAGGCATAACGGACCCCGTTTATGCTATCCGGGCTATGAGGGACTTTTCGTGCAACAGTCACCTATCTGGAATTTTCCCATAAAATTCTCTATTATTATTAGTTGGTCATTGCATGAAAAAGGACCCTGTAGCTCAGGCCACACAAACTGAGTCCATTAAACCCCATTTGTTTTTTTTTTTTTCTTTAAGCCTTGGACTTCCTTCGTTCTCCCATTCTTGGTTAAAAAATGGATTGTTGCACACCATACTCTTTTGGTGCTATGTCCGTCTTCAATTCTTGAAAGAATCCACTTTAAATACTATCTATGAGAGAAAGTGTGTAAGGTCTGCGACCTTACTGGGTCGGTTGGGCCCAATAGTAGGCCCATTGACCCATTTATTTAGCTATTATTATAATTAATTGTATTTTAGATATTTAAGTGGGTTTAGAGCATGAGCGAGTTTCTTTTAGCATTAGAAAAGTATCTGCGAAGTTTCGTGCGATTCCGAGTTCGTTTGTTGATAGCAGGGGCGTAGTTTGCTAATTAGGGAAAATTGAGTGTTTTCCGAAATATTCCAAACGCCATGATTTATGGGTTCGTTGGAAAGGTTTCGTCGTGCTGATCATTTTTGTCTCTTGACTCATCGTGATCCGACAACTGGAAACCCTTCAAGTGGTCCATTCTTTCACCGGACCCACTTAAAGGGCAACTTAGGTCTTTTTCCTCCCTATCTTCTTCTTAACCTAATCTCTCTCTTTATTCTCTGCAATTGAACGAAAGAAACTGCAGCCCCATTCTTCTTCTTCTTCCTTTCTCAAGCCAGATCTCTAGCCTAGAGAGATCAACTCGAAGATCCGATCCGCTAGTTCTCATTCTCTCGATCTCCTCTTGCTTCCGGTATCAGTTTGGTAGGCATTCTCATACTTTCATCTTTTCATTCGTATTCTCTTTGGTTAGATTTAGGTCTGATCTTAATTCTTTTTCTTCCTATCTTCTTTTTGGCTTCCTAGATTTCGTTTTATCGGGTTAGATCGTGGATTTTGGGGTAGAAAGGCTTCTCCTCGAGTTTTGCCCAAATTCTATCATCTTCTTGGTTGAGGCAAGTAGATTTGCATTGTATTTTTAAGCATGTATGTTTGTTTCTATTTGATTGGCTATGATTCCTTGTTAGAATTCCTTAATTCCAAGCCTGTTATGATTTAGGGATTATTATTGTTAATTATTGGTTTAGGTTGATTAAATGTAAATTGGAAATGGTAGTTATTTGAGTCAATTAATGGAGTGGAATGGAATGTGGATGGATTGGATTGTGGGGAGAGCAGGTGGCTCATTTTATGCAGGTTAGCCATGAATTGGCCGGAGGAAAAAGGGCCAGAAAAACCAGTTTTCGGCCATTTTCGGGGTTCAGGTTGCAGTTCCGATCGATCGGACCTGCAGTCCGATCGATCGGCACTGTTACTTAACTGTGGCTGATTTCAGACCGATCGATCGGACCTTTTGTCCGATCGATCGGACTGCCTTTTTTTGACAGCACAGGCGAACTTCGGAAATGTATAACTTTTAATCCGACCGTTGGAATTATACATATAATATACCGTTGGAAAGCTCTCGAGATGTAGAATCCAATGGTTTTAGTTTCATCACGATCGGAGGTCGGGAAGTGATGTAAATGTTCAAATTATTTCTTCAGCTCATGTTTTATTGTAAATGAGACTAATAACTTAGGTTTGGGCCTTAGATGTTGGAAACCATGCACCCACACTCATTTGACCATTAATGGGGTTAAAATCGTAGCACGTGGCTTGGTGTGTTTCGATTGGTTGTCTAGGTATTCGTGTATTGCACATGAATTAACCGATTGCGTATGAAATTGTTTCATTAGATGCTTAACATGATTGTACACCAGGGGATTTCCCTAGAAGCATCGTTGATCCATTTCCACACGTACTCCGCTAGAACATGTGGAATACAAGGATGACACCACTGGCCTAGGTTGGATTGTAATTCCCCCTTGACTTGTGAATTCTATCCGTTGATATTATTCCTTGTATACTCTTTTGGCATAAAACACTTAACTAATTATGAAACATAAATTCTTATAAAATTTAGGCTTGGACCTGACTTAGAGTGTACCGTAGGAACCTTGTCTTGTATTGATGAACATGACTGGCTAGAAATGAAAGGGATTATTACGTGGTTTGCTTGTCTGGTATTGTTTTGAATGAGATAATCCCTATGATCGTGTCTGGTACATTGAACTAGCCAGACTTGCTTGTCTTGTTTGTCCTTGTGTCAAAACCACTTTATTATTGTTTGCATATCATGGCCATCTGCAGTTTGGGGTTTATTGACGAACCGGTTACTCGGTTGTCGGGATGGGCAGTCGGCTTTGGACGGCGTCCATGGCGTTGAATAGCTGGGAGCGGGCATCGGACCGTGCTGCTATTCCCAGGACCGGGAGCTGGGATCCTACTGGAGCCGGACTTTGGTATCAGTAGTCCAGATTGGGATTGTTACTGGTACCCCGGGAGGTGGCATTGGACATCCTCGGAGTCTCCCTCTTGTTCTTGTTTTGCATTGCATGATAGTGGTTATTGTTAGATGGTTGTTAGAATTCCTATTATGATTTCTATCGATCATTATTCTTGCTTTATGCCTAGACTCACTTTCCTTGTGTTCATATGATGTGTACTTGTCATTACTCTATATTTGATGCATGTCATGTTTATTATGCTATGCTTATCTATTGCTCAACATGTCGTTGACTCTATTCCTTGGTGTGCAGACACCTCAGGTGATTACTACTACCATGAGGAGCAGGCCGGTGAGGAGATCCCAGAGGATCTCCAACCAGTCGAGGAGGAACGCGAGTGGCGTGCCGATGACGTAGAGTAGCGTCATCACTCCCGGCACGAGAGAGATTCACATGGACTCATTAGATATATTCATTTATTTATTTTCTCTCGTTGGACCTTTCTTTCATTGACTTGATTTAATTTTATTGGCCTTGTTTATTGGGATTGGCCAATGTAATAAATTACTTTAACTCCTTTAATAGTTTTTAATTATTCTTTCTTGCAACTTTTAATTTAATGAGAAGTATTATTCATTGACTGATATTCCATATGCCTAGACTTATATGAGGTTTGAAATGTAATATCCTTACAGCGGACTTACGATCCGTGGGCCCAAAGGACAAAAATTTTAATTAGTCCTAAAATTCACTCTCCGGATCCGGTTATTCTTAATCGGGTTCGGGGGACGTGACAGAATGGTATCAGAGCAGTGGATGGTTTCTTCAGGGTAAAATTTTTAGAAACCATAGGACGCGTGTGAGGATTCCGTTAGTCAGTAGGTTGGTCTTTTAGTTTTATTTCTAGCATTGTGATGTTAGCTTGGGGCATATTGGAATTTACTTTGAATGTTTCACAGGATTATGGCTGGTGGATCCACTCGATCAGGTAGTGTGCCACCACCAGAGGGTAGTTCCTCTCAGAATGGCCCAGATAATCAATTTCATCAGTTCATGGCAACCTTCATCCAGTCCCAGAAGGATATGGCTGAGCAAAGCCATAAGCAGAATGAGGACCAGGTGGTGTTCCAAGCTCAGATGCTTGAGGTAGTGCAGAAGGTGGGCCAGCCACAGACCAGAGAATATGACCTGAATGAACTGGTTGAGAAGTTCAGGAGGAGATTCCCACCCGAGTTCCATGGCATTGAGGATCCTGCCGTAGCAGATGAGTGGGTTGTTCAGATAGAAAAGATCTATGAGGTGTTCAAGTGCACGGACATCCAGCAGGTGCAGCTTGCAGCCCACATGTTTCGTGGGGTAGCAGAGAGATGGTGGAAGACCGTCAAGCACCCGTATGAGACGATTGAAGAAGGTGTAGCCTGGAAGACTTTCACTGAACAGTTCCAGAAGAAATTCATCCCAGAGCATTACAGGGATCAGAAGATGGAAGAATTTGAGAGACTGGTGCAGGGTGACTTACCAGTACAGGATTATGAGATTGCCTTCACCCATCTGTCAAGATTTGCTGAAAACCTGATTCAGCCAGAGTCAGAGAGAGTCCGGAGGTTCATCAAGGGACTGCGGGCAGATATCAAGATGCAAGTTCAGCGCAGCAGGTTGACCAACTATGATGATGTGGTCAAGGAAGCATACTGGGCAGAGGAGTCCTTGAAGGATGTGATTATGTTGGAGCAGCAGAGGATCTTGGCATTGATCCCTCAGCCCAAGTCACAAGGTTCATCGTCCCAGTACTATCAGCAGCCAGCACCCAAGAGGCTACGGTTTGAACCTGCACCCCGACAACAGTCACAGCGAGTCACTTGCATTCATTGTGGAGGAAATCATTATGGCCGTGATTGCAGGAGACAGTCAGGGGCATGTTATCATTGTGGAGACCCAGGGCATAAGGTTCGCAGTTGCCCAGGAAAGACAGGAGTGGCACCACCCACAATCCAGGCTCCGGCGCTCAGGCCACCATATCCTGCGCAGCCATTGAGACAGATGCCTCCTGCACAGGCTAGGCCTCAGCAGCAGCAGCAGCAACAGGTGATTGTCCGACCACCTCAGCCACCACATCAGCGCCCTCCAGTATCTCAGCAGCGATATCAGCAGAGACCCCCAGCACCCAGATTCCAGGGACGTGGTCAGAGACCACCGCATCAGCAATATCATCAGCAGCGTCCCCAGCAGGCAGGGAAAGCTTATGCTTTGACGCATGAAGAAGCAGAGGCTGCAGGGAATGTCATTGAAGGTACACTTTTAGTTTGTGGATTTGATGCTAAAGTTCTATTTGATCCTGGATCCACACACTCGTTTGTTGCACCAGCTTTTGCACTTCATTTGGGGGAGGATAAGGAGATACTACCCTATGATTTGATAGTAGCCACCCCGGTAGGTAGGACAGTTTCTTGTAATGTCATCTACCCTAGTTGTAGTGTTCAGATTGGAGAAGTTCAGCTGACCGCCAGTTTGATCATCTTACCAATGTCAGAGTTTGATGTGATACTTGGTATGAATTGGTTAGCAGCGAACCGAGCGGTGTTAGATTGTTTTAACAAAACCGTGAAGTTGCAGAGTGAGGACCGTAGTGTTGAGTTCGTTGGCGCAGAGAAGCCCATCTCCACTCGGTTAATTTCTGCATTGAAGGCAGAACGGTTGATGAGGAGCGGTTGCGAAGGCTTTATTGCATTTATCGTGGAAGACAAAGAGTCCAAGACTGTTGATGAGATTCCTGTGGTGCGAGAATTCCCGGATTTATTTCCGGAGGAGATCCCCGGGTTGCCACCTGTTCGTGAGTTGGATTTCACGAAAGAATTGCAACCAGGTACAGCACCTATCTCGAAGGCCCCGTATAGGATGGCACCAGCAGAATTGAAGGAGTTGAAGACTCAGATTGGAGATCTGTTGGATAAAGGTTTCATCAGACCCAGTGTGTCACCGTGGGGAGCTCCGGTGATATTTGTGAAGAAGAAGGACGGGACAATGAGAATGTGTATAGATTATAGACAGTTGAATCAAGTGACTGTTAAGAACAAGTACCCATTATCAAGGATCGATGAGCTATTCGATTAGTTGCAGGGAGCTCAATTCTTTTCGAAGATAGATCTGCGTTCCGGTTATCATCAGTTGCGAGTCAGGAAGGAGGATGTTTCTAAGACTGCATTCCGGACGAGATATGGCCATTTTGAGTTCTTGTGATGCCTTTCGGGTTGACGAACGCCCCAGCAGTTTTTATGGCATTGATGAATAAGGTGTTTGCCCCTTTCCTGGATCAGTTTGTGGTTGTCTTCATAGATGATGTGTTGGTGTATTCAAAGACTAAGGAGGAGCATGAGCATCAATTGAGGACATCTTTGCAGCTCTTGAGGGATAACCAACTGTATGCTAAGTTGAGCAAATGTGAGTTTTGGTTGGAGCAAGTGGCATTTTTAGGCCACATTATCTCTAAGGAAGGACTGACAGTGGATCCTAAGAAGATTGCAGCAGTTGTGAATTGGAGTAGCCCGCGGAATGTAGCGGAGGTTCGCAGTTTTCTCGGACTTGCAGGTTACTACAGGAGGTTTGTGAAAGGGTTTTCTACCATAGCATCTCCACTCACTAAATTGACGAGAAAGGACGTTCCATTTGTATGGATAGAAGAATGCGAGAAGAGTTTCCAAGAGTTAAAGACTCGGTTGACTACAGCACCCATACTTGCTTTACCCTCAGGAAGTGGAGGATTTGTGGTTTACACAGATGCTTCAGGGATTGGTTTGGGCTGTGTTCTCATGCAGAATGACAAGGTGATAGCCTATGGATCGAGACAATTGAAGGATCACGAGAAGAAGTATGCCACACATGACTTGGAGTTAGCAGCAGTGGTGTTTGCATTGAAGTTGTGGAGGCATTATTTGTACGGTGAGAAGTTTGAGGTGCATACAGATCATAAGAGCCTGCAATACCTGTTTACACAGGGTGATTTGAATAACAGACAGCGGAGATGGA
The DNA here is from genome assembly GCA_028538565.1 of Umbellularia californica. NCBI lineage: Eukaryota > Viridiplantae > Streptophyta > Magnoliopsida > Laurales > Lauraceae > Umbellularia > Umbellularia californica. The sequence goes on along the minus strand of JAPQWN010000005.1, from coordinate 30,168,465 downwards.
TGGAGTACATAAAGGATTATGATTTCCCGATCAAGTACCATCCTGGGAAAGTGAATGTTGTAGCAGATGCTCTTAGTAGGAAGGCAGCATTCAGTGGATGTATAATGCCTGAATGGAGATGGATGGAGCAGTTCAGAGACATGGATGTCGAAGTCTAGCCTGTTAATGAGAAAGTCCTAGTTGCTACTTTGGGAGTTTGGGAGCCAGAGATTGTTAACAGGATCAAGGAAGCTCAGAAGGATGATCCTGGGTTGCAGAGAATTATTGACCACATTGAGGACCATTCAGAGTTCAGATTGATTGAAGGAATTTTGTACTGTAAGGATAGGTTGTGTGTGCCCGATTTTCAAGACATCAAGTCAGAGTTGATGACAGATGCGCACCACACCAGATATTCTATTCACCCGGGGAGCACCAAAATGTATCAGAATTTGAAGAATCACTATTGGTGGGTGAAAATGAAGAAAGAGATTGCAGAGTTTGTCGCTAAGTGTATGACTTGTCAGCAGATTAAGGCAGAACACAAGAAGTCCCCTGGTTTGCTTCACCCGTTGGAGATTCCAAAGTGGAAATGGGAGCATATCACTATGGATTTTGTATCGGGATTGCCAAACACCAGGAAGGGCAATGATGCTATTTGGGTGATTGTGGATAGATTGACTAAATCAGCACATTTTCTGCCATTCAAGACTGGTCAGTTTATGAACAAGATGACTGTGTTGTACAGGGACAATATAGTTAAGCTACATGGAGTGCCTAAGTCCATAGTATCCGATCGAGACCCTAAGTTTGTCTCTCGGTTTTGGTCTACTTTTCAGTCATCTATGGGTACTCAGTTGAAATTCAGTACAGCTTACCACCCTCAGACAGATGGACAGTCAGAGCGTACTATTCAAACTTTGGAAGATCTTCTCAGAGCGTGTGTATTAGATTTCAAGGAGAGTTGGGATGAGAGTTTGCCTCTATGTGAGTTTGCCTACAATAACAGTTATCATTCAAGTATTGGTATGGCACCATTTGAGGCATTGTATGGACGAAGATGCAGAACTCCGGCATGTTGGGAGGAAGTAGGAGTTCGGAGTTTTCATGGCCCCTCAGAGATTGCTGATTCTAGTGAGAAAGTTCGGATTGTTCAGATGAGAATGAAGGAATCACGGGATCGTCAGAAGAGCTATGCAGATAAGAGACGGAGACCTTTGGAATTCCAAGTTGGGGATATGGTATTCCTGAAAGTGTCTCCGATGAGAGGTGTTGTTCGATTCGGTCAGAAAGGGAAGCTTGCCAAGAGGTTTGTGGGACCGTTTGAGATCAAGAGTAGGATTGGAGACGTGGCATATCGTTTGGTGCTACCGCCAGAGTTAGCCGGTGTGCACGACGTTTTCCATGTTTCGATGCTTCGGAAGTATATTCCAGATCCCACTCACGTGTTGCAGCATGAGCCACTTCAGTTACAGGCAGATGCAACCTATGTGGAGCGTCCGGCACAGATCATCGACACTAAGGAGGTAGTGTTGCGTACCAAGACAATCCAATGGGTCAAGGTACAATGGGAAAACCACAGTCCGGAAGAAGCTACGTGGGAACTGAAAGAGCAGATTCAGAGGACTTACCCTTATCTTTTTCCTGATGAGGTATGTTTAGGCATTTGGGGGACCAAATGTTCTTTTTAGATGTAAGAGTTGTAAGGTCTGCGACCTTACTGGGTCGGTTGGGCCCAATAGTAGGCCCATTGACCCATTTATTTAGCTATTATTATAATTAATTGTATTTTAGATATTTAAGTGGGTTTAGAGCATGAGCGAGTTTCTTTTAGCATTAGAAAAGTATCTGCGAAGTTTCGTGCGATTCCGAGTTCGTTTGTTGATAGCAGGGGGGTAGTTTGCTAATTAGGGAAAATTGAGTGTTTTCCGAAATATTCCAAACGCCATGATTTATGGGTTCGTTGGAAAGGTTTCGTCGTGCTGATCATTTTTGTCCCTTGACTCATCGTGATCCGACAACTGGAAACCCTTCAAGTGGTCCATTCTTTCACCGGACCCACTTAAAGGGCAACTTAGGTCTTTTTCCTCCCTATCTTCTTCTTAACCTAATCTCTCTCTTTATTCTCTGCAATTGAACGAAAGAAACTGCAGCCCCATTCTTCTTCTTCTTCCTTTCTCAAGCCAGATCTCTAGCCTAGAGAGATCAACTCGAAGATCCGATCCGCTAGTTCTCATTCTCTCGATCTCCTCTTGCTTCCGGTATCAGTTTGGTAAGCATTCTCATACTTTCATCTTTTCATTCGTATTCTCTTTGGTTAGATTTAGGTCTGATCTTAATTCTTTTTCTTCCTATCTTCTTTTTGGCTTCCTAGATTTCGTTTTATCGGGTTAGATCGTGGATTTTGGGGTAGAAAGGCTTCTCCTCGAGTTTTGCCCAAATTCTATCATCTTCTTGGTTGAGGCAAGTAGATTTGCATTGTATTTTTAAGCATGTATGTTTGTTTCTATTTGATTGGCTATGATTCCTTGTTAGAATTCCTTAATTCCAAGCCTGTTATGATTTAGGGATTATTATTGTTAATTATTGGTTTAGGTTGATTAAATGTAAATTGGAAATGGTAGTTATTTGAGTCAATTAATGGAGTGGAATGGAATGTGGATGGATTGGATTGTGGGGAGAGCAGGTGGCTCATTTTATGCAGGTTAGCCATGAATTGGCCGGAGGAAAAAGGGCCAGAAAAACCAGTTTTCGGCCATTTTCGGGGTTCAGGTTGCAGTTCCGATCGATCGGACCTGCAGTCCGATCGATCGGCACTGTTACTTAACTGTGGCTGATTTCAGACCGATCGATCGGACCTTTTGTCCGATCGATCGGACTGCCTTTTTTTGACAGCACAGGCGAACTTCGGAAATGTATAACTTTTAATCCGACCGTTGGAATTATACATATAATATACCGTTGGAAAGCTCTCGAGATGTAGAATCCAATGGTTTTAGTTTCATCACGATCGGAGGTCGGGAAGTGATGTAAATGTTCAAATTATTTCTTCAGCTCATGTTTTATTGTAAATGAGACTAATAACTTAGGTTTGGGCCTTAGATGTTGGAAACCATGCACCCACACTCATTTGACCATTAATGGGGTTAAAATCGTAGCACGTGGCTTGGTGTGTTTCGATTGGTTGTCTAGGTATTCGTGTATTGCACATGAATTAACCGATTGCGTATGAAATTGTTTCATTAGATGCTTAACATGATTGTACACCAGGGGATTTCCCTAGAAGCATCGTTGATCCATTTCCACACGTACTCCGCTAGAACATGTGGAATACAAGGATGACACCACTGGCCTAGGTTGGATTGTAATTCCCCCTTGACTTGTGAATTCTATCCGTTGATATTATTCCTTGTATACTCTTTTGGCATAAAACACTTAACTAATTATGAAACATAAATTCTTATAAAATTTAGGCTTGGACCTGACTTAGAGTGTACCGTAGGAACCTTGTCTTGTATTGATGAACATGACTGGCTAGAAATGAAAGGGATTATTACGTGGTTTGCTTGTCTGGTATTGTTTTGAATGAGATAATCCCTATGATCGTGTCTGGTACATTGAACTAGCCAGACTTGCTTGTCTTGTTTGTCCTTGTGTCAAAACCACTTTATTATTGTTTGCATATCATGGCCATCTGCAGTTTGGGGTTTATTGACGAACCGGTTACTCGGTTGTCGGGATGGGCAGTCGGCTTTGGACGGCGTCCATGGCGTTGAATAGCTGGGAGCGGGCATCGGACCGTGCTGCTATTCCCAGGACCGGGAGCTGGGATCCTACTGGAGCCGGACTTTGGTATCAGTAGTCCAGATTGGGATTGTTACTGGTACCCCGGGAGGTGGCATTGGACATCCTCGGAGTCTCCCTCTTGTTCTTGTTTTGCATTGCATGATAGTGGTTATTGTTAGATGGTTGTTAGAATTCCTATTATGATTTCTATCGATCATTATTCTTGCTTTATGCCTAGACTCACTTTCCTTGTGTTCATATGATGTGTACTTGTCATTACTCTATATTTGATGCATGTCATGTTTATTATGCTATGCTTATCTATTGCTCAACATGTCGTTGACTCTATTCCTTGGTGTGCAGACACCTCAGGTGGTTACTACTACCATGAGGAGCAGGCCGGTGAGGAGATCCCAGAGGATCTCCAACCAGTCGAGGAGGAACGCGAGTGGCGTGCCGATGACGTAGAGTAGCGTCATCACTCCCGGCACGAGAGAGATTCACATGGACTCATTAGATATATTCATTTATTTATTTTCTCTCGTTGGACCTTTCTTTCATTGACTTGATTTAATTTTATTGGCCTTGTTTATTGGGATTGGCCAATGTAATAAATTACTTTAACTCCTTTAATAGTTTTTAATTATTCTTTCTTGCAACTTTTAATTTAATGAGAAGTATTATTCATTGACTGATATTCCATATGCCTAGACTTATATGAGGTTTGAAATGTAATATCCTTACAGCGGACTTACGATCCGTGGGCCCAAAGGACAAAAATTTTAATTAGTCCTAAAATTCACTCTCCGGATCCGGTTATTCTTAATCGGGTTCGGGGGACGTGACAAAGTGTGTCAAGAACAAGCCTTTCTAACCCTCCTTGTGATAAAAGACAGCAAATACAAGAGGAGAAATCAAAGAATAGAGTTGAGCATATCTCTTTTGTGTAGGTAAAAACTATCTTCTCCTTCATGGTACAAGCCATCCTTTCATCTCTTTCAACGTATATCTTATTGTAAGTATGATTTCATCCCCATGTCCACACATACTTCTTGTTGTATCCTCTCTAGATGACATCTCTGAGAATGGCGAGGTGAGTTGATCGAATGAGATTTGGTTTAGTTTTTCTAAAAAAAAAAAAGAATACGAACAAATGGGAAGAAGAAGAAATAGAAGAAGAAGAAATAGAAGAAGTGGGTTAGAAAGACCTCAAAAAAAGTAAAAACATATCGGTGCATGGCGATGATAGCATCTACCAGATTTCTCTGGGCGACGCTACTGTCACTCAACCCAGACTACCAAAAATAAAAATAAAAAAATGGCGGGAGGACTGAAATTGTGTGACCCGGACTACTAGGTCATTTTTAGGGCAACGGCCATCTACTAGGTTTTTTCCCATAAAATCCTCTTATTATCATTATATGATGATGATTTTCCTAGGTCTGGCTACTGTACAGGAGTGAACCATTAACTTGATTATCCCATCCCACACCACTCAACCATACTATCCGAGCCTTTGTGGCCAATTTCATCATCCCCAATACACATAGTCGGCTTAAGATCTCGTTATGTAACTGCATGGATGATGGGAATGCTTGAATGTCATTTTCTTTTCTTGTTTTTTTTCATTTATGTTTTTTTAATCCCTTGTTTATGATGTTTAAGAATAATGGATTGGAATTAAATTTGTTCTAAGTCGATGTTGATTTTTTTATATATTTTTTCCCTTTTGTTTTCTGTTTGTAATATTTAAAATTTAAATTCTTCATCTAAACTGATTTGGGGTTTTTACAATTAGTTAATTCAAATCCATGCCTAAATATCATTTCCTTAAGTGTCAAAAGAACAATCTACACCAACCACTTAATTGATTGCTTGGATATTGTTTTTTTTTTTTTTTTTTAATTTTGGTTTTTCATTTTTCTTATCTTCATAAATTATTTGGACATTGTTGGCCTTTTCAAGAGGTAAGCACTACATGTCATCTCTTTAGAATTTAGGTAACCAACAATATAGGATGAGCCCCATGGTAATCTACATTTAAGTATATTTATTATAAGGAAACTCCTAAGGAGACGAAGTGAAGTTTGAAACGAAGAAATGAATTTATGAGATAAGCTCTCACAGTCATCCTTCTCCGAGCTGTAATGGAGAGATTTTTTTGGAGACCAAAAAAGTTAAAAAGCCCTTTACATTTTACTTTCTTCCCAAGATTGCCCTCTTTCTCTCACTCCCTTTTCTAAGCTTGTAATGGTGAGCCCACCAATGGAAAGTATAAATTATAAACCTTCTCACTACTACGAATTGGAAAATGGACCACTTGAATTGGCCCCACCATGAAATTGAGTTTATACAAAACACCAAGAGATTATACATTAGGACCCACTTTTCCAGACATGTAAATGCAATATAAGTTGAATTAGAAAACTTAAAAAGGAAAATGTATGTCGGCTGTAGGGGGTGCCACGTCAACACCTATGGAGTTTTCTTTTCAAAAACATACTTAAAAATATAAATAAAGCTGCTTGCTGTGGGCCACTACACCTCTCCAAATCCCCTCCTCTCCAAATCACAACCATAATTATCTTATCTCATCACATCACATTCAAATTCAATCAAAATTTCATCCTTTCCAACCTTTTTCATCTTTACCCTTTGCTACCCTCCAAAATATATATTAAAGCAATTGGGAGGTCCTTTGTTACCCCTAAAATATATATTAAAGCAATTGGGAGGGAGGTTGTAAGGGCACATCGGCACCCATGGAGTTCTCCTTTTAAAAAAAAATACTTAAAAAATATACAATGGTTTTGCTTTGATGTGGCCACTACACCTCTCCAGATTTCCTCCTCTCCAAATCACAGCCATAATTATCTCATCTCATCACATCACATTCAAACTCAATCAAAATTGAGTTTTTTGTATAAACCCCCCTAAGGTTTATATAATTTATAAATAGGCCCCTATGGTTTAAGTATTTATAAATAGGCCCCTGGTTTTTCATTTCAATACCTACCATGTCCTCAAAATCATTATTCCTAGTGGGATTGGATAACCACCATGAGATTTGTATTAAACTTTAATAAAAGTGCCCTTACACCCATTAAACAAAAGTGAGCACATTATTATTTGTTAAAATACCATCATTTAATCCCTAGTCCCAACAGTTTCTCTCAATAACTCTTTAGTGCACATGAAGCCTAATCATATATTTTGAAACTTACATCAATCTAACAGTTGGTCAAGCATGGATTGAATCAATTATAACCAATTATAAGCACAGGCGTTGATTATCATTATGATCGATTTAGATTTTATGAAATAGGCCTTGTATTGATAAAAATTGATTTACGTGTGGTCATTCTCTCAAACAAAATGTAATTATTAATGCTACAAGTTTTAGAGAAAAATAAGTCTAAGCTTTTGATACATAAAGAGATGGGTAAAACTCTCATTTCACTCTAAAAACTTTTGGTGGTTGGAAGGTTACTGGTTTTGGGGACACAAAAGGTATTAAAATGAAAAGACAGGGGCCTATTTACTAATACTAAAACCATAGAGAGCTATTTACAAATCCTAAAAACCTTAGGGGGATATATGCAAAATGCTTATCAAAATTTCATTCTTTCCAAATTTTTTCAACTTTATCCTTTGTTACCCCTCAAATTTTCTCAGCTCCGTCTCCTCTATGCAATACTCCTCTCCATGTTATTGAATAATGGAAATGTGTTTCCTCTCTCCAGTACCCCTGACCAATAGCTAATGCTCCCTGCCTTCCTTATCTCCAACATCATATTCATTCAACATCTCTAACCAAATGGCACAATACCAACAACTCATCAACACCATCACCCATAACTTCGTCATCCCTTCCTTTCATCCTCACAACACTTGAGAGTTTGACAAAATCAATAGATAGTCTAGTTTATGTTTTACATGTTTGATGCAATGCCAAATACAATTTTGGAATTGTTGCCATTTGTCTTGCATTATGAAAAACTACCACTTGTTCTCTTTTTTTCTTCTGTCTATTCTTTTTCTAGAAAAGATATATAAAAGTGGGCCCATATCAATCCTCTCAATCAAAATCAATCTATTTTACACGTTTGATTGTCTTGCATTATCGGATACTGCCATATTTTCTCTAATTTTTTCAAAAAAGTAATAAATGTCACCATAAAGTATTAGTGCAATCGTTTCGTCATCATCAAATCAGATATGTAGGACTACTCTCTGTGTGTGTGTGTGTGTGTGTGTGTGTGTGTGTGATGGACTAAGGTGATGAGGTTGATGAGGGGGTGTTGCAGAGACGGCTGGCCAAGATGAGAAGGGAGGATGATGGAGAGTGATGGAGTGATGGAGATTGGTCGTTTGTCTTACATTGAGAGATATGAGGTTTGAGTTGGAAATGGAGACTTGTAAATTCCCTAAATCCAAGGATTTACTAATAATCCATTCAAAATTCGAAACTATTGGAATCTTAATGGGAGACCGTGTACAGGTTACATGATCCTATATTGCTGGACTTTATTGATCATAAGGTCATATATTTAGTGTGACCCACATTCTAAGCTTGATTGATCATAATGGGCCATAGATTTAGCGTGGCCCACATTAATAGGTGACCAATTGAGAGTGATGATGAGAGAGATATTCGATTCTATATAGAATGTGAATTAGTTCGAATTGGGTTCAACTTTAACTAAGTAGTGTGGATTGGTTTGAATTAGATTCTCCCAAATACAAAGATTTTAGGAGTTTCTCTTATCTAGCTATGAACCCATCTAAACCAAGAAATTAATCATAATCTCTTTTGATTTTCATCTGCTAAAAGTTCTTGTGTGGAGTGTTTTACCGAAACCGAGGTTACTCCTGACTTCGGTAACAGTACCAATCAGGAAATGCCTCGACTTCATCTATCTAGCACGGCAGTGTGCCAACTGGCACCGAGGTGTAATTGGTTTCGGTAAAAATACCGACCACCTCCCTCCGGACTCGGCCTCATGTGTCTCGACATCCATGTCCGACCTCAGTGCCTCCTCCAGTTCAGTCTCTTGGCCGAGGTAAACACCGAGCGTCTAATCCACATTATGAGATGAGACAGCCACATTGCAGAGAGCCTTGACAGATAGGGTGGCCACCGGCCTTCGATAAGGGTTCTTTCCTATCAGCTGATCACATCCACATTTATGTAAGGGATTTGAGGAGAGATCCGATGGGACAGTACCCTCACCTACCCCCACTGAGGGTCCTATGTATGGGCTGATGGAACAAGTATCCCCACCTACCTCCACTATGAAACCTTCCACTCTCTTTTATATATACCTGCATGGTAAGCCCATCACAGGTACACATTATACAGTGCACTACATTATCTTGCCTGAACCTTCTTCTTCCTAACTTCACCCTAGTTCAGTGACTGCACTAACTCAGGCGTCGGAGTGCCTTTGGCTGATAGCAGCCCGGGGCCCTGACTTTTGTCTACCTTTCAGGTTCAGGATATTTATTGACACTCTCAGACTTGATAAGCAGCATAATTAAAAGCTTCATCATCGTCTAAACCAAGTCCATAAAATATTCAGGCACTTACAATTGGTGGCGTCTGTGGGAAACCATCTGAAAAAACTACATTTTCACCTTGAAAAGCCATGCCTCCAAGAACTAGGAAAGGAAAGGGCGTTGGACCATCCAGGTCCATACCGCCAGAGACGTTTCTGCCCCTCATACCACCTCCACTGGTGACAAACCAGGCAGAGGCAGCTAGGCAGACACCGTCAGTCCCTCATCAAAGGAGGGTCGGGGGAGGACTCGGTGAAAGGAGTGTTGGAGACCCAGTCACCCAGTCAGGCTCGTCGTCGAGAGGGGTGACAGCATCCCCTCGTCATCGCGGCCCTGTTCTAGAGCGTGTCTGGCCATCTCCCTCCCGGGCAGAACATCCTCATCAGGACGTTATCCTGCTGGAACAACCCCGTAAGGATGTTCTTCCTCAGGGACAGTCCCAACGGGGCAAGACACCAGCACTGTCCAACTCGCGCCCACCTCGTCACCAAGACCATGTGGAGGAGGACCACGTGCACCTTGACGACGAGGGCGATGACGACGTGATTCTGGAAGCCGACGAGGCGCACGTTGAGAAAGTCAAGGCTCAAAACCGGCCTTATTCAGGAGCAAAAAGAGCAGATCCTCCAGCTCTAGCGGCAGCTCGAAGTAAAGGAGAAAGTCCCGGCCGGGACCTCACACGTGCCCCCTCCTCGGCAGTGAGTTCGGAGGGGTCCCGAGGCCCGACCGGACTTGAGGCAAGTCCTGAATAATAAGAGGTGTGACCGAGCCTATGATGAAGGCTCGAGTAGCACTCACGCCAGCGTTGATCCTCGGCAGCAACGCCAGAGACCAAGGAGATAAGAAACCGATCCCAAAAATGAAGGATTGGATCAGCCAGCAAATAAAGCAGGCTGTGCAGCAGAATATGGAGTTTGCTGGCCTCACCCGAGGTCGGCTAGCTACCAAAGACAGTGATAACCATGGCACGTCTCCATTCACTCGAGAGATCAGGGATCACGTCCTCCCCGAAAAGTTCAGCGTCCCAAGGTTCAACCTTTATGACGGGACCTCGGACCCTGAAGCACACCTCCGACACTTCACCCAGAAAATGTCGGTATGGGGCGGCGACGGCAACCAGGACTGTAAGGTCTTCTCCTCCAGCCTGGGTGACCTCCCACTTCGGTGGTTCTGTGCGCTCTCCGAGGGATCAATTTCGAGCTGGCAGCAGCTCCGAAAGTCCTTCGTCAAGAAGTTCCAAGCACACAGGGTCATTCCGAAGACGAACGCCGACCTGATGGCCATCAGAATGAGGCTGGCCGAAAATATCACTCAGTTTGCCAAGAGGTTCTGGACCATCTACAGCCTGGTCGAAGACGCCAATGATGAAGTAGCCATCAAGTCCTTCCAACAGGCTCTGTTGCCAGGCAATGAGCTTCGGAACGACCTGGTGTGGTTCCCCGTGGTCACAGTGAAAGCACTGATGGCCAGTGTGAATCAGTTCGTCGAGCAAGAGGAGGACGGGGTCCGAGCTCGGGAGAGCCATAGCCTCTGGAAAGAAGGCCGACCCTCCAAGAAGGATAAGAAGTTAGCCAAGAGGGAGACGGACCGAAACAGAGAACCATCTGACTCGGCAGCACGCTTCGCTTCCACCTCGGGAGGCAGCGTGAAACCGAAGTCAAGTGGTGCCTCTTAAAAGGCCATCAACACCATCTTCAAGGAGCCCATTTATAAGCTCTCGGTAAGATCCAGACGCAACCCTTCTTCAAATGGCCCCAGCCTATGAAGGGTGACAAATCCACCCGAGATCAGAGTAAGTTCTGTGTCTATCATAAACAGAATGGGCACAAGACCGAGGACTGCCATGCCTTCAAGGCACACCTCGAAAGGCTCGTGAAGGACGGGCACCTAAAGGACCTCATCAAGGAGGAAGGCAGGGTAAACCGTACTCAACAACGACAGCCTGATGATCGGGACAGCGACGAGCCAGAAGGGACCATCAACGTCATCCACCTAGCCACAGCTCCTAAGTGCAGTTGCCAGGCTCGTACTGAGGCCAGGAGGGCCCAGCACGGCAAACAAGTGATGACGGCTGAGCTTGGTCCCTCAGCAAAGAAGGCAATGAAAGAGAGACCAAAGATTTGGTTCTCTGACGAAGACTTGGACGGGGTCCAGCTACCCCACAATGATCCCCTACTCTTGACTCTAAGGTTGGGGAACTTTAATGTCAAAAGGATCCTTGTGGACCCTGGGAGCTCCTCGGAAATCCTCTATTACGACTGTTTCAAGAAACTGGGTCTGAAAGAGGAGGACGTGCAGGTGGCCCGCACCCCACTGGTGGGTTTCAGCTCCAAGTTGTGTATCCCAAAGGGAAGATCTCCATCAAAGTCGGAGTGGGAGGAGCCTCCATGACAGCAGACTTCCTGGTGTTGGATGCACCATCCCCATACAATGCCATCATGGGAAGGACCTGGCTGCATAACATGGAAGCTGTTCCCTCCACCCATCACCAGAGGCTCAAGTTCCCGTTGTAAAATGGAGATGGTAGCTTCAAGGTGATCATAGTCCGCGGCGACCAGCAAATGGCCAAAGAATGTCTCATGGCCGTGGTCCCCGGCGAAACAGAGCCGCATCGAGTCCACATGGCCGAGCTCGAAGACGAGCTCGAAACTGTTGGCCGAGCTCCCGAGCAGAAGAGCGTAGAAGACCTCACTGAAGTCAGGATCGATCCCGACAATCCAGAGAGGTACTTCCTGCTCGGTAGTCAGCTTGCAGAAGCTGAGAGGTCCGAGCTGCTCGACTTCTTATTGCAGAACAGGGAAGTCTTCGCTTGGACCCCCTACGAGATGCCCGGCATCGACCCTGAAGTCATGAGCCACAAGCTGAATGTGGATCCCATGCACAAGCCCATAGTCCAAAAGACTCGCAGACTAGGATCCAGCAAGCAGAGGCGGTGACCGAAGAGGTCAAGAAACTGTTGGAGGCTGAAGCTATCAGGGAAGTCCACTACCCTGTGTGGCTGGCCAATACGGTGGTGGTCAAGAAAAAGAATGGAAGCTGGAGGGTCTGTGTGGATTTCACCGACCTCAACAAAGCATGTCCCAAAGACAGCTTCCCACTTCCAAAGATCGACTAGCTGATCGATGCCACCGCCGGGCACGATAGGATGAGTTTCCTCGATGCTTACCGAGGTTACCATCAGATTCCGATGCATGGGCCTGATGAAGAAAAGACCGCGTTCATAACACCTAGAGGCATAAACTGTTATAAAGTGATGCCCTTTGGGTTAAAAAATGCCGGTGCTACTTACCAGAGGTTGGTAACAAAAATGGTCCAGGCCCAGCTCGGTAAGACGGTCGAAGTGTAAATCGACAACATGGTCGTCAAGTCTAAAAAGTCACAGGACCACTTGACGGACCTGAGTCAGACCTTCACCATCCTCAAAGAATTCAAGCTCAAGCTGAACGCCTCTAAATGCGCATTTGGCGTCGGCTCCGGCAAGTTCCTGGGCGGTCTGGTCACGAGACGAGGGATAGAGGTCAATCCAGAGCATATCTCGGCAATACAGGCCATCCAAAGTTTGACCACGGCAAAACAAGTTCAGAGGCTAACAGGGATGGCAGCTGCACTGAACCGCTTTATCAGCAGAGCTTCAGGTAAATGTCGTTCCTTCTTCCAGCTCTTGAAAAAGAGCTCGAGGTTCCAATGGACTCCAGAGTACGACAACGCCCTCCAGGAGCTCAAACGATACCTCTCTTCACCTCCCCTGCTGTCCACCCCGACGCAGGGCGAGGTCTTATACTTGTACCTGGCCGTCTCGGATCACGCAGTGAGCTCGGTGCTCATCAGAGAAGAAGACAGGCAGCAAAGGCCTATCTATTACGCGAGCAAGATCCTGCTGGATGCCGAGACGAGATACCTGCCATTGGAGAAGCTCGCACTTGCACTCATCAGTGCCTCTCGCAAGCTCTCGCACTACTTCCAGACATACTCCATAGTAGTATTGTTACAGAACACCCACTCAAGTCTCTCTTCAGAAAAGCAGACTTCTCTGGAAGAGTGTCCAAATGGGTTGTCAAACTGGGACAGTATGATATCCAATATCAGCCCAGAACGGTGATCAAGGCCCAGGTGCTGGCAGACTTCATTGTAGAGTTCACCTCTCCTAGTTCGGTACCGAGCCACATCGACACCGAACTGGGGGGCAAGGAGGTGGAGGTAACGACTGAGACCGAGATAGAACAAGATCGGTCCTGGAAACGGTTCCTTGACTCATCCTAGAAGGTCTTCGTCGATGGGTCATCAACCTCCAAGAGGGCCGGCGCAGGCATAGTTCTCCAATCTCCGGAGGGCCTTGTCATCGAGCAAGCCCTGACTCTTGACTTCAAGGCATCAAACAACGAAGCTTAGTACGAAGCGCTGATCGCAGGGCTGGGCAGCGCAAAAATTCTGGGGGCACGGCAACTGGTGGCCTTCAGTGATTCACAGCTGGTGACGAGCCAACTGAATGGAGACTACCAAGCCCGCGATGATAGAATGGCAACCTACCTAGCCCACGCCAAGCAACTCCTCTCTCAGTTCCAAAAAGCTGAAGTCAGGAAGATCGGCAGAGACTCTAATTCTCACGCCGATGCCCTTGCTAACTTGGTTTCTGCCGTCGAAGCAGGAAGAAAAAGGACTGTCGAAGTGGAAGCACTGGACAGACCAAGCATAGAGCTCCACCCACCTCAGCAAATCCTGTGTGCCGATCTCGGTCCGAGTTGGATGGACGAATTCATCTCCTACCTCAAGGACGACTAACTCCCCGAGGACAAGAATCAGGCCCACAAAATCAGGCTGAAAGCAGCTCGGTTTTGGCTCTCTCCAGATGGTAAGCTCTATAAAAAGTCCTACAATGGCCCCTACCTCTAGTGCGTTCACCCGAGCAAAGTCGAAGACCTCCTTTATGAAATCCATGAAGGGATCTGCGGCAGTCACATTGGAAGTCAGTCACTGGCCTATCGAGCAATCAGCCAAGGCTACTGGTGGCTGTACATGCAAAAGGACGCCCAAGTCTACGCCCAAAAATGTGAGAAGTGCCAGAACTTCTCCCACTCTCTCCATCAACAAGCACACAACTTAAGTCCTCTTTCCAGTCCATGGCCTTTCGCCCAGTGAGGACTGGACTTGGTGGGGCCTCTCCACCGAGCTCCAGGGAATAAGAGGTGGCTAATAATAGCCACTGACTATTTCACCAAGTGGATAGAAGCTGAAGCGTTGTCCTCCATCACCGAGAAGGATACTAAAAACTTCGTGTGGAGAAACATCGTGACAAGATTTAGAGTGCCTCGAGCCTTGATCTCGGACAACGGGACTCAGTTCAACTCCAACTTCTCTTATTTCCTGTTATTTATTCTTGGTTACAAAGGCAAACACAGAAAAGAACAGAAAAAAAAGAAAGCATTTAACACATTGCACGAAATGGGAATAAAAGGCAATTTCATTCATTTGAAAAGTGATTACATGTGAAATGGAAACAAGAATACAGTACCGTTCTCCCCCAATGTGCAAAATAAAAAGAAATTACATCAACAATCAAAATTTTCTTCAGCCGGCAACATCTCCGGCATCTCCCTCAGCAACCTCAGCCTTGGCGTCTCCAGCAGGGGCCTCCGGGGGGGGGGGGGGGGGTTCGGCGCAGGCTGTGGAGGAGGGAACTGGGGGATCTCTGCATAGGCGGGGTGGTCCTCGGGGACCCCTGCCGCTCTTAGTGTGCTTGTCCACCCCAGCCTCCAAGCCTTCTGGCTCACCTCGCGCACTTGGACCACGTACAGTTCCGAAGCAGCCTCGACCCCTTTGTCATATGCACGATCAGCTTCAGCACAAAGACTAGCTTTGGCCTCCCCCCTCTTCCTCTCGAGCTCGGCCATCATTTTCCTTTGATCTTCCAATTCAGCTCTGGCCTTTTCGAGCTCAGACTTGAGGCCCGCGGCAACCACCTCCTGCTCGACCGCCTTCTTCTTGGCCTACCCGAGCTCCACCTCAAGAGCCGCTCTCCGTTTCTCTATCCTCTCAGCCCAGGCAGCGCTCTAATGGGTCTTCTCCTCCAGCACCAGGCTCCTTTGCAGGATCTGCGAGGGCAAGTGTTAGAATCATAAGTCAAAAGGTTAAAAGAACACAAGCTGAGAAGAAGAGGAAGACTTACCCTGAGGGCGTCGCCCATTTGAGCCACTGACAGCTCCACGTCGCCCAGCTTCCAGTACTCCGCCATGTCTTTTGACAGAGCACAGGCGTGCGCGAGGGCACTGATGACCGAAGTGCCGTCGCCCACTCGGCCATCCACCGACAATGGCTGGCCATCCTCTAGCAAGAAGCTAGGCCTCCAAGGGCCTGGGCCGAGGGGCGGTGGGAGCCAAGAGGACAGGTCGGGTTTGCCCGCTGCCGGATCTGCAATCCTTGGCCTTTTCCCCTCCCGAACCTCATCCCGGTTGGACCCGGTCGAGCGCTCCTCGGTCGCCGAGGAAGCAGGCTGGGTGGGGGCGGAGGTCCCGACAGCAGCTGCATTCACCGGACTGAGTGGATGGTGTCACGACCCCAAACCCGGGGTTCGTGAATTGGGAGTTAAGTAATGATTATGTTTCTCCCAAGATGCACGTGTGTGAGGATTACAAATTCCAACACACTCTGAATATTTAGCGAAAGCTTTCATAGTGTTGCGACTCGGAGTCCGTGGCCATTGGATTCCGCACCGCACTCAACTCAAGCATATAGTCATCTTATCAATGATCCATATCAAACTGGAATAAACCGTCACAATAAAGTACAGAGCTGACAACAACAGGATATTACATTCCCATATATGTTCAAGTTACAAAAATAATGTGTATTAATTACAAATCCCAAGAAAAAGGCTAATAGAAGCCATACAAGAAAACAAGCTAATGATCATTACCCCATATGTGACGTAATTTCGATGTCAAGCTCAATGTCTACATGACATATCCAATAAACAATCTGAAAGCTCATGGCTCCACAGCCAACACGTGCACTCATCTCGAGTGAAGAAGTCTGAACCTGAGTACCAAAGTAGTGGGTCAGTGGGTCAGACACGACGGTCTGGCATGTGGGTGAAAAGATATAAACAATATACTGAACAATATAACATGTAAAAAAATCATGCTGTCTGATCAAAATTGTACATAATAAAAATGTATCGGAAATCATGAACATCTGACAAAATCCTGTATTCATATAAAACGGGTATGGAACACAAATATTTGGCAAAGCATGTATTCCCATAAAGCATGTATAAAACATGAACATTTCACAAATCGGGAACTCATTTAAAGCATGTATAAATAATGAACATTTATTGAGAAAATACATGATCAATAAAAGAAATACGGGTATCAAGGATCAGGAACTATCAAGATGGCAACCACACAAAGCTAAATCCTCTATCACCGAAGTGATAGAGCAAGCATATCAAGGCGTTGACCTCAGTCACCGAAGTGAGGAGGAACAACGAAATTTACATATACATATACTATATACGGGACAGGACCACGGTAACAAACCGGGTATCGGGAATCACGGTAGCGAACCGGATATCGGGAGCCACGGGAGCGAGCCGGGTATCGGGACGGGACCACGGTTAATAAACCGGGTATCGGGATCCATGCTGCAGCTGGCGGGACGGGAGGGGATCTCCAAGTCGGTAGGTCAAACCGACAAGGTCATCCAAGCTTAGTGGTGCCGACTCATGATGGAACGCGCTCCGAGGCGCCGTAGGGCGGCTACCGGGGTCGGCGGAACGTGGGAGTCCGTCGGGTCCGGCCCTTTCGCGCCCTGGCGGGCCTGAAGCGTGCCTCAACATTTCTTTGTGTGGGTGTGCCAGATTTTCTATTTTACTTGGAATTGCAAGTGGTAATCCGGAGATCAACCTTCGCAAGTAAAAAGGAAATCAACTTCTTTCAAGTTTTCCATTGCACAAATATTTAAGAAAAGAGACATTTTCTTAGTTTGCCGTGAAAGGCGATTTTGTTTGGCATTTATAGCCGATTTTGGCGTTTATAGCCGATTTACAATTCTTATCAATAATGAAAGACAAGAGTTGTGATTTCTTTGTCTCTTTAGAAAAATACAAACTACAATGAAAAGCAAGAAAAGGAAGATCTAACTTTTCAGGAGATTGTGGGGGACTCGTTCAGATTGACGGTCGCAAGCCATGTATGGGCTTCGCCATCATCCATGCAGATGAGAACAGAAGATGCTCTTGATTCGCTTGGCTTGGCTATAACCTCAGGTTTTTAGAGGACAAAGACCAAGAGAAGGTCCTATGTCCAATAAAAAGCTAAGTAGACGGGCTGAAAAGCCACGTCTAAGCCATTGGAGGCAGCGGGAGAAGGCAAGGACCTTGGGGGGGGTGCCTCCCAAGGGACTTTTGTCACCTTGTAGTGGTGGCCGGTGCAGAACTTCAGCAGAGTTTTTCTCTCTTTTTTCTTTCTCTGGATACGAGCTCTGGATTCTTTCCGATCGATCGATCTCGATTTTCTTGATTTTTTTTTCATTTCAATGGAATGCTCTCCTATTTATAGGCTTTTGGTAGCCATTTAGGAGAGTTTATGGGCTTTAATGGCTTTAATGGGAGGAGTTACAAGATTTATTTCTTGATTTTGTAACTCCTTTTTCCTTGAATCTGATTGGCCGATGGAGATTAAGGGCTTTTAATCACCTTAATTACCATAATGGGAGGAGTTTCATGGTTTAAATGCCATGAATCAATTGACTTGTAACTCCCAAATGCTTGCTTCTGATTGGGCCGTCCAAAGGAATGAATTAATGACTATAATAAAGCTAGTCAATTAACCACATTAATTGGTCGCCGAGCAGTCGAAGAGTCGCGGGCCGTGCCGTGTCTTCTGGAATTCTTCTGGCGATGATCATCGATGGATCTTCATGCTGATCGACATCGGATGAACATGTAACTTCAGACATTGATAGCTAAGAGCGGGCCGGTGACATCTGTCTTGTCGATTTCTCGATCGGTCGGACAGAAAGAGCACTTTTTTTGGTCGACCGGTTGGCGATCTTGGAGCGATCAATGATGATTTTATGCTTTTGGAGGTTGACCCGTGATTTTGATGGATGTCGGAGGATATGAGTCAATTTTGAAGCACTAAAAATCACATTTTCAGGAAACCACAGGGGCCAAAGTGCGCGAAACACGAAAAAAGACGGAAAAAACGGGTCACCGGCGGAAAATCCGGTGACCCGGACCTCCATGGTCGCCGGCGACCATGGGCCGGCGACCATGGGCCATGGTCGCAGGGGCTTGCGACCATGGGCCATGGTCGCAGGGGCCTGCGACCTTGGGGGAATTTTTCCCTTTGGAGCCCGTTTTGCGGTCTTTTTGAGGTCTTTTTCGTCGCCGTTTTCTTCTGTATTTTTCCTGTCATTTCTTCTCATTTCTTGGCTTGATTTCCCTGTAGAAAACCTGATGAGAATCCTTGCATTTTTAGAGTGCAAAGTTTCTAATTTTCCGGGAAAGCCGAGACTTTGTCGCGTAAAGCTGCTGATTTTCCGCCAGAAGCTGAAACTTGGTCAAACGATGTCGGAATGACCTGAAATTTGAGGTGGAGCCTCCTGAGCAATAAATAAGACCAACCATAGGCTTTTGTTTGAGTTTTGAAGCCGTTTGGGGTCCCGTCGACGCTCACTTGATTTTGCTGCGGGGAAAATGCCGAGCGTTGATATGTGGTCAAACGATGTCCGATTGACCTGAAATTTGACGGGGAGCCTATTGGAGTCATTTTGAGACGTTCCATGGGCTCCGTTTTGGATGTCATGGTCCCGGGTTGCTCCGCCGCCGGTAGGCTTGATTTTCTCTCGGAGCATCGAAACCTGGTCAAACGTTGTCAGAATGACCTGAAATTTGACGTGCAGCCTTTTGGAAGCATGTTGAAGCCACTCATGCACTTGGTTTGATGAGCGAAGGCTTCGGTGGTTCCCGCCGCCGAGAGGCTTGATTTTGCTGCTCGAGCATTGTTGGAGGGTCAAACGTTGTCGGTTTGACTTGAAATTTGGCATGGAACCCTTTTGAGACATGCTGGAGTCATCTGTAGGCTCTGATCGAAGTTTTGACGTCTCCGATGATGTTGCCGCCGGGAGCGCCATTTTAGCTGTTGGAGAAGCGAAGTTAGGCCAAATGATTCTGAAATGGCCCGAAACTTCATGTGTACTCTTCTCTGGGCTATCTTGAAGGATCTTGCAGTTTTTGTTTGATTCTGACAAGATTTGATTTTTTGGAGAAATTGCATTGCCTATTTATGGCAGGTTGCGACTTTATGCAGCTTTCTTGATGTTGAAGAGGCAAAGTGACATTTTTGGTGTCAACAAATGCCCCCTCGAGGTACAGCGACGAGTTGCTTGACTTTTGTAGTCGATGTGCCTCGAAGAGATTTTTGAAGGAGAGCTTGTGTCTTGACCAAGATTCTTTGAGCAATCTTTCCTTTGGTAGAGTAGCCTTTGAGCTTCCAGGGGAATTTTATGGTAGTGAAAGGAATCACACAACATCTCGAGGTAAAGTTTTGAAGATGACATCAGGGATGTGGATTTGGGCTTTTGTTTTTGACCTTGTGACCTAACAAGCTGTATGTGGCAGGTTAGGGGGTCGGGTTTTGGTTTTGACCTTGTGACCCAACAAGCTGTATGTGGCAAGTTGGGGGATCATGATTTGGTTTTTGGTTTTGGTCTTGTGACCTAACAAGCTGTATGTGGCAAGTTAGGGGACCAGGATTTGGTTTTTGGTCACTCTTTGGGACTGTGTGGGTCCATTGGAGTGGTTTGGATTTTTGTGAAATGTCAATTTCAAGATTTTGGCTCAATTTGGTATATGAGGCTGGATGGTTTGATTTTTGGAAGCTCATGGGGCTTGGGATTTTTTTGTATGGTTCAATCAACTCAAAAGAGGCATGGAACCATTATTGTATGCTCTTGGTAAGAGGGATTTTTTTTTTCCTGACTAAAAGCCCATTTTTTTTTTTTTTTTTTTTATAGTGCCTAGGTGGTCAAACCTGGCTCATATGGGCTAACCCATGGGACCTTAAGCTTTTTAGGATGGCTTAGATCTCATGTGGGGTCATTTTTGTAAAGAATATCTAAAGATATCTCATTTGGATAGAGAATATCTAAAAATATCGTTATGGGAGAGAATCTCTCATATTCCCTTAATTTGGGAGAGAATATCTCAAGGTATCTTTCTTTTTGGGAAAGAATCTCCAATATCCTTTTTTTGTTGGAGAGAATCTCTCATTTGATTGATTTTGGGAGGAAATCTCTCAAAGACATCTTTCTTTTTGGGAAAGAATCTTTCTAATTCTTTCTCTTTTGGTAAGGTTACTAATTAGTAGCACTTACCTTTCTTCTTTGTTTCCTTCTTTGATTTGCTCTCTCCTATAAAAGCAAAGGAAGGTGGGATCTCTTGCTCTTATTGCTTTCTTTTGCAACAATCTCAAGAGAGCTCCAAGACCAAGAGTTTTTCTTCTTCAAGGATCTTCAAGCTTTTTCCTTCTTCTTCTCCATCAATGGCTTCAAGTAAGTTTTCTTTCTTTTTCTTTCAAGAAAACTCTATGTAGAGAATAGGATGGTAAAAAAAAAAAGTTTCTCTTCTCTTTTCTTTTTCTTTCTTCTTCTTTTTTTTCTTTCTTTCTATTCTTCTTCTCTTTTTTTTTTTTTTTTTTTTTTTTTTTTTTTTCTCCCTTTTTTTTTTTGAGAAAGTTTCTTTTTTTTTTCTTTTTGCTCATCATGATAATGCGTTTTTATGCAAATCTAGATGTTCATGCATGTACTTTTTGTAGATTGAGCATGATAGCATACCTGAAAATCTTTGCAAATTTGGGAATTTGGAGCTCGCAGCGATGTTGAGCCCTTCTTGATTTTGCGGAGATTTTGAGGTTTCGAAAGTTTGAAGTTTCGGAGCCCGCAGCAATGTTGAGCCCATCTTCAAACTTTCTATTTCCGTCGGGGTATTTCCTTTTTCTTTGGAATTGCCCCGGAGTCATGCCAAAATTTCGCCAGATTTTTGGTGGGACAAAGTGACCCCCGCCCCCTTTTTTTTTTTTTTTTTTTTTTTAGCGAAATCCTGTCATTTTGATGACGATCTTTTTCTTTTCTAACCTTTGCAGGTGGTTCCTCCAGAGCGAACAAGGGTAAAGAGCCTGCTACAAGCGTACCTCGTCGATCTGCTAGATCTTCCAATGTGGCCGTTCAGCAAGCCTGGGAGAAGGTCCAGTTTGTTGAGAAGAACTTGGAAGAGTGCGATTCCCTCAATCGCGATGAGATGAGACAGCGATTGATAGCTCTCAAGGATGAGGAGTTCTATAAGATCATGGTAAGCAACCGTCCTTGGGTTATGGACGATCTGAGGGTTTTACCCAAGCCTACCTTCTTCTTTGGAGATGCAGTCCCTGACGACTTGACATACCAAATGAGATGTTTTCAGTTCTCTTACACAGCAAATGGTGAGGAGAGAACTATTTCTACCCGGTCGTCTTTTGATCGGACCATCTCGATCCTGAGCCTTTCTCCCACGTGCCCTAAGAGGGAAGATCCTCCGAGCTGGGTGAAGAGGACCAGTGTGATCAAGACCGGGGTTTTTGTTGGTGGACCCTCCGGATATGCGGAGAAGCCACCTGTCCGTATGGACATGTTGATGCCAGCCAGCGGCTACCAGGGCTCTGATTATCCGTCGGTCGATTTGAGACCGGTGGGCCTTGGCGTTTTCAGTGGTGACGGCAGTACTTGGGTGAAGCCTTTTCGACTTCGTGGCCGTTTCAATATTGACTCCGATTGGAAGTCATGGACTGACCACACCTTGCTGATTGGGGGCGCCGTTTTGAAGGAAGCCGGGATTTTTGACGCGGTCCGCGCTTTTAGGGAGACCGTGACTTTTTCCGATGATGCCTTCATGGCTATGTTGGAGTCTTTCCTCCCTCAGACCAATACCTTCGTTGTCACGAACGGTGAGATTGGTTTTTCTCTGAAGGAGTTGAGTGCTATTACTGGATTGCCCATCCTTGGCAAACTCTACGAGGAGTTCATGCCGATTGACAGCGTCCTTGAGTAGCAGTCAGAGGAGTTCAGGCTCCTATACTTTCAGCTCGTCGCCTTCTATGATTTTTTGAAGGAGGGCTCGAAAGTAAGATCCAGCAGTTGGAAGAGTTGTGGCTCTTCGTTCCCTAACTTCTTCGACGGTGGAGAACCTTCTGATAGCATGACCCGGGAAGACAGGAAGAAGACTTCGGCCATGCAGGAAGAGTTGAAGGGTTTCTTCGCGAGCACAGATGCCATTTGTTCTGACATTACACTGCGGAGAGATCTTGCAGTTTACCTCACTTTTTGGCTAGGTGAGGCTATTTTTGCTGGTGGAGATGGGACGCACATCAGGCCGCATTGTATTTTTCCGGCTTGTCAGATGGCGTTTGGAGAGCGGCTTGCTTTGGTGCCCGCTCTTTACTCCTACCTGTGTACCGAACTGCAGGCTGCTGCTTTCTTGGTTCGGCTTGGGCTCCCTATGAATAGGGTATTTTCAGCCCATATCTTTTATTCGTGGTTTGTATACCACTGTCCTGGCTTCCACCAGCTGGGTGCTGCACAGGATGATGATCCTCTAATGATTCGATTGGCTAAGGGAAAAGCCGTATCTGAATCACTTTTGTTTGCCCGCATGAGGATCCGACGATTCAGGGACGTCGAGATGGGGCAGTCTTCAGTTAAGCTTTCTCCGGAGTTGCGGAAGAAGGCTTTTGATTTTGGTGCCTCCCGAGACTCTACCAGAGCAGGGTCGGGAAGGCATTACTCTTTGACCAATGCAGAGAAGGAGTGGCTTTTCAGCATACGAGTCGGCACGATGGTGTACCGTAGACATCTTTTCGTCGACATCCAGCCGTATGTACCTTCTCGCTTTGCACTTCAGTTGGGCTTCTCTCAAGGCGTTGTTGGAGCGCCTTCGAGTATGGTGAAGCGTTTTGGGGGTTTGCAGGATGGCAGAAATGCATGGGCTTTCTATAGTGCTGAAGACACTACTGCCACGATTTCTTATCCTGAGCTGTCGACTTTCCGAACTGCCGGCTTCACGAAGTGGTTCGCGGAGAGCTTTTTGGCATATCGGGGGCTTTCCAAGAAGGAGCTTGATGTAAAGCTGTCTTCGGGGAAAGGTACTGGAAAGTCGGATGGCGTCCGGCGAGAGGAAGTTTGGGCCTTCCTTTCTGGAGAGAAGCACAAGATAGGCTTTCTCGGTGACCAGGGCGTCATTGGTTCTGAAGCTGTTCGGGAAGTACCTGATGAGGCTTTGGAGCAGCTAGAACAGGAGGAAGCTGAACTCGACGCTTGGATGCAAGTGGCACAGAGACGAGCTTCCGTGGAGTCTACTGGCAAGAGCAGACCATCCAGTGAGGAGTCAAGTGAGAAACCTGACTCTGATAGTGGGGCGGGTTCTTCTAGGAAGCGAACCCGTAGAGGTAGGAAGAGGAGGAGGAGTCAGCGTCACACGGGGCGGGACGAAGACTCTCCTAATGTGGAAGTCCCTCTCACTGTCAATGAGGAGGTGCCAGGGGAAGCTGACGAACCTTCGGAGAAGAGGATTCGGGAAGAAGAGACCATCGGTGAAGGTATGATTCCTCCTTTTCCTTTTCTGCTTCTTTCATGGGGCTTTCCATGTTCTGATTTGTTTTCTCACCCTGCTGCTGCTTTTTTTTTTTTTTTAGCAGAGGATGAAGACTTGGCGATGCCTGAGGTTCCGACCGATGAGGCGGTGATGGAGCCGGTTATGGCATCTGAAAAAGAACCGAGGGACTCTGGAATGATTCCAGAATCTCCAATTGGTATAACTTCTTTCGCTTTCTCTTTTTTTTTTTTTTGCCTGCGACTTGATTTGCTAACATTTTTCTTGTCAGCTGACTTGCCACAGGATTCCGATGACTTTGAACCATCAATGGACGCAAATGTTGATGATGCTTCCGATGAGTTCATGGAGGAAGAGAGTGTTCCGCCAGTCGTCGAAGAAGGTACTTTGTAGTGATGACCCTGATGATTTTTTTTTGAACATGATCATATTCATACCTTTTTGTGTTTCATTTGCAGGTTTTGAAGTGACAGAAGAGAGTCCATCACTTTCTTCAGAACCAGAGCAAGGGATGCCAGAGGTCGATCCGGAGGTAGAGACCAGTTCTGACATGATTGAGGAGATGCCTCGTGTTGAGATTCCCTCTCCAGTGGCTCCAAGTGAAAAGAGTTCTTTTGTTACTCTTCCAATGGGACATGACATGAGCAGCCGATCAGCGGAGAAGGGTGAATCTTCATCCAGTTCGTCTCTTCAATTTGCGAAGAAGGTGCTGGCTCGGGTTTTGAGTTCTTGGGTCAAGACTCTCCTTTCTGGACACCTGGATGCCGGATTTGGCATGATCCCACATGTACAGGAGATTCTCACTGATACCGAAGAGGTTGGTCTGGATGTCACAGGTGCCAGGGCGATCGTTGATAGGATCATTGCACTGGGTGACAAGTGGTTTGAGACCATGGGTTTCCCTGACGACCAATTCTTCAAGGAGATGTTCTTGGACCCTGCTGATAAGGCTAAGTCTGACCTAAATGAGGCTACACAAAGCAAGAAGCAGCTAGTTCGGGAGAAGAACAAAGAAGAGCTAGCCATCATCGGATTGAGGCATGACCTTAACGTCCTTGATAGGGAAGTTGAGG
Source organism: Umbellularia californica (assembly GCA_028538565.1). Taxonomy (NCBI): domain Eukaryota; kingdom Viridiplantae; phylum Streptophyta; class Magnoliopsida; order Laurales; family Lauraceae; genus Umbellularia; species Umbellularia californica. The sequence continues at coordinate 30,143,427 of JAPQWN010000005.1, read as the reverse complement.
AGGCCAGGAAACGTCTTGAGCATTTGAAGGCACAAGTCGATGCGAAGTGGGCTGCTATAACAGAGGCTCGTGACAGGGAGAGTACTCTGATTCGCAGGGTTGCAGATGCCGGTCAAGTTCTCGAGAGGAGGACTCTAGAAAACGAACGATGGCAAACTGCTGGGGAAGAGCTTCCCGGTGTAAAAGAAGGGTTACGGCATTCGCCAGCATCTCATGGCAAGTTCCTGAAGAAGCGTGCCTTGGAAACTCTGACGGCTGATGCCAAAAGTTTGCTTGAGGAGCTGAAGCTTTGGCTGGAGACCATTTTTGGCTGAGCTCCTGATTTTTTATAGCAGAAACCATTCTTCTTTTTTTGGTACCACATGTATTTTTTGGTACTCTTTTTTTGTAGTGCTTGTGAACACTTTCTTTTTTTTTTGGTACCACATGTATTTTTTTGGTACTTTTCTTTTTTTTTTTTTTTTTTTGTAGTGCTTGTGAACACTTTCTATTTTTTTTTTTTTGCTTTGGTAACACATGTATTTTTTTTGGTACCTTTTTTTTTTGTGTTCCCTACGCTCACTCAAATCTTTTTGTGATGAAAGCAATTGCTAAATGGGATTTGATCAAAAGCTTTGTCATTTTGTGAAAATCTTTTGTCAAATGGTTGTTTTGGTATGGGAAACGAATTTTGGTTGTGGCGTGAAAGCCGATTTTGAGATGGCATGGAAGCCGAAATTTTATGGCGTAAATGCCAAAATTTGGGTTGGCATGGAAGCCGGTGTTTTTGTGGCATTTACAGCCAGTTTGGTGGCATTGATAGCCAATTTGTGGCATTTATAGCCGGTTTGGTGGCATTGATAGCCATTTTTTGAAAGCCAAGTTTTGGTTTGTCGGCGTGAAAGCCAATTTTTCGTGGCATTGATAGCCGGTTTGTGGCATTTATAGCCGGTTTTGACATGAGAGTTAGGTTTTTTTTTTTATGGCATTTGTAGCCGAGTTTTTTTGAAAACCAAGTTTTGTTTTATTGGCATGAAAGCCGATTTTGGCGTTTATAGCCGGAAATTTTTTGTTTTGGCATTTATAGCCGGATTTTGGCATTTATAGCCGAGTTTTGGTTTTCAAAATGCAGGTATCGACTAAATGTCGCCTCCCCGCTAAATGGTCTTGCAAGTATCGATGGAATGTCGCTTCCTTGCTCATTCGGTTTTGCGAGTATTGATGGAATGTCACTTCCTCGCGGGTTAGGTTTTGTAAGTATCGATGGAATGTCGCTTCCTCGCGAATTGGGGTGCAAATATCGACTAAGCGTCGCTTCCCTGCTTTTCCCAAGACTTTTGGTTTTGCGGGTACTGACTTGATGTCGTTTCTCCGCGATTTTTGAAATTTGAGGTTTTCTCGAACCATTTGTAATTTTGGGTTGTGGATAGCAACTGGTATGTTGCATCTCCATGATTTTTGAAATTGGGTTGTGGATATCAACTGGTTTGTTGCTTCTCCACGATTTTAGGTTTTCTCGAACCTTTGAAATTTGGGTTGTGGATATCAACTGAAATGTTGTGTCTCCACGATTTTTGAAATTGGGTTGTGGATATCAACTGGTTTGTTGCTTCTCCACGGTTTTTGGATTTTGCAAGTATCGACGAAATGTCGCTTCCCTGCGATTTTGGGTGCAAGTATCGATGGAATGTCGCATCCTTGCTTTTTTTCAAAATTTTTGTTTTGCGGGTACTGACTTTGATGTCGTTTCCCCACGATTTTTGAAAAACCATTTTTTTTTTGTTTAAAGACACGAGGGTCGTAAATTTTGACCTATAACCATTTGGCGGTAAAAGGTAAGGTGGACTAGGGTGGAAATCCCTGAATCCGGATTTTTGTTTCAAACCATGAATTTTGGTTCAAGGATCGAAAGTTTTGGTCAAGTCAGGGAGAGGCTCCTAAACTTGGATTTTTTTTTTTTTTTTTTTGAACAATGAAACGGTAAAAGTAAGCATTGTTTTTGAATCTCTAGAAATATTTACATTTGATATGAAAATTCTAAAGAGAGTGGGTTTGACGAGCGAGTACCTGAGAACAGGTTTTGGCCATACAGGCATTGCTCTTACCCAGTTGGGTAAGTCTTCAAGGGTAGTACCGCTTCAAGAACTTGCCGTTGATAGGCAGCATACATCTGTCGCCTTCCATGTTTAGGAGGGCATATGTGCCGTTGGAGAAGACCTTGTCGATGACGTAGGGTCCCTCCCATTTTGGTTCAAATTTGCCTTTGGATTTGTGTGCGAAGACCATTGGTCTTTTTACCGCAAGAACCAAGTCACCCTTTTTGTAGGCGCGTTGCCGGACCCTTTTGTCAAAAGATCCTGCCATGCGTGCTTGGTAAAGTTCAATGCTTTGTCGAGCTTCGAGCCGTCTCTCGTCGAGATTGTCCAGCTCATGGAGTCGCAATTTGACATTGCTTTCTTGAGTCATGTCATTTTGTAGAGATACCCTCAGAGAAGGAATTTGTACCTCTAGGGGCACGACAGCTTCGCATCCATAGACCAAGGAGAATGGTGTGCTATGGGTTGGTCCTCGAACGGTGGTTCGATAGGCCCACAAAGCTTTAGACAGTTTATCGCTCCAGTCTCTTTTGTGACTAGAGACCATTTTCTTGAGGATTTTGCAGAGTGTCTTGTTGAAGGCTTCTGCTAATCCGTTTGCTGCCGGATTGTATGGAGTCGAAGGACAGCTTTGGATTTTGTATTTGTCACAAAACCTGTAGAATCGATGATCCCGGAATTGTGGTCCGTTATCATGGACGAATCTCTTGGGTATGCCGAAACGACAAATGATGTTGGTGCGTAGGAATTGAAGAACTGATGAGGTCTTCATTTCGTTGAACGCAAATGCTTCTGACCACTTGGAGAAATAATCCGTTGCGGCGAAGATGAAGAGATGACCTTTGCTTGAAGGGGGAGAGATAGGACCTATGATGTCCATGCCCCATGCTTCGAAAGGCCATGAGATTGCTGTAGGATGCAGCCATTCCGGAGGCATGTGAATGTAATCTCCGTGAGCTTGGCATAGCTGGCAGCGTTTGGCAAATTGCATTGCATCAGCAACCATGGTAGGCCAATAGTAACCTAACCTTTTTATCTGATCATAGAGCTTAGGACCTGCCTGATGGGCTCCACAAAGACCAGCATGAACTTCTTTGAGTGTTTCTTCGGCCTCTTGTTGTGACAAGCAGCGTAGAAGTACTCCGTTGAAGGATTTCCTGTAGAGGATTTTTGAAGGAATATCCAAATGAAAGTTTGGGGCTCGCCTTTGTATGCTTACCCGTTCTTTTGGATCTTCAGGTAGGATTCTGAACATAGTGTAATCAATGAACGGATCCCTCCAGTCGCCGATTGAAGTTTGAAGGATAGAGATCCGACTTCCAACCACTCGGTGGCATTCAGCAACTGCTTGGTGTGTGTTAAGAGGAGGGAGGATCCTTCTCTTGCACACTGTAATTTGCATGTTTTTCCCTTCCTGGATCGCCATTGATGCGGCAAGTCCGGCCAGGGCATCTGCACGGATGTTTTCACCTCTACGAATGTGGGTGATGTTGCAGATGTCAAACTTTTGCAGAAGCGATTGTGCCTTGTTGTAATAAGGCAGCAGATCAGGCTTCCTGACTTCATATTTCTGATTCATCTGGTTGACGATCAGTTGAGAGTCTCCAAAGACTTCCAGCATGGTGATACCAGATTCGATGGCGAGTTCCAATCCTAGGATCAGAGCTTGGTATTCAGCTGCATTGTTTGTGCATGGTTCCAGTAGCGAGAAAGCGTGTGGAATCATGCATTTGTCGGGGCTAACAAAGAGGATGCCAACTCCCGAGATCAGCTTTCTGTTTTCATTTGTCCTGGTTGCACCGTCAAAGTACATGTCCCAGGAGGCATTTGGTGAGGAAGTCTCCACGTTGTAGACAGGTTCGTCTGGGAGATCATCTCTGAGTGGTGAATCTTTAGGCAATGGATGCTCTGTGAGGAAATCTGCTAGAGCTTGGCCTTTGATTGCTTTTTGTGGCACATACCTAATATCAAATTGTGACAAGAGGATGGACCATTTTGCCAGTCGGGCATTGAGAGAACCGGCCTTCGTGACAAGGACCTTCAAGAGGTTGATCCTCGAGACCAGGTAGACTGTGTTGGAAAGCAAGTAGTGACGTAGCTTTTGTACGGCGAACATCACTGCAAGGCATTCTTTTTCGACTGGAGAGTAGCGATGCTCTGCACCCACTAGCATGCGGCTGAGGTAGTATAGAGCAGCTTCTTTTCCCTCACCATTCTCTTGTGCAAGCAGAGCGCCTACAGAATGATCAAGAGCGCTTGTGTACAAGATGAATGGTTTTCCAGTGGCAGGGGCAGCTAACACTGGAGGTTTGGTCAGGTATGACTTGATATCTTGAAATGCGGCTTCGCAGTCGGCATCCCAGACAAAGTCTACACCTTTTTTCATTAATCGAGAGAATGGACGGCATTTCCCCAAAAGATTGGAGATGAACCGTCTGATGTAGGCCAATCTCCTTTGGAGCCCTTTTAGTTCTCTCAAGGTTCTTGGAGAGGGCATTTCTAGAATAGCCTTGACTTTTATGGGGTCAAGTTCTATTCCAGCTTTCCGAACAAGGAATCCGAGAAACTTACCCGACGAGACGCCGAAGAAGCATTTTAGAGGATTCATCCGCAGTTTGTGTTTGCGGAGTCGGAGGAAGACTTCCCGAAGATCTTTGAGATGGTCTTCTTTTCTTCTGCTTTTGACGGCGAGGTCATCAACGTAACATTCGACCGTCTTGTGCTGCATATCTCGGAATATTTTCATCATAGCCCTCTGATATGTGGCACCAGCATTTTTCAGACCAAATGGCATGGCAGTGTAGCAATACACGCCAAATGGAGTCCGAAATGAAGTGTGTTTTTCATCCTCGGGATACATCTTTATCTGATTGTAACCAGAGAAGCCATCCATGAATGTCATTCGCTCGAATCCGCAGGTATTGTCAATCATCACCTCCGGTATGGGGAGCGAGAATTCATCTTTAGGGCAAGCGCCATTCAGGTCTCTATAGTCAATATAGACCCTGATCTGCCCATTTTTCTTTGTCACGGGGACAATGTTGGCCAACCATTCTGGATGTTGTTCCTCACGGATGAAGCCGACGCTTTTGAGCTTTTGAACTTCTTGTTCGATTTTATCCATCACATCTGGACGGAATCTTCTTTGGCCTTGTTTGACAGGCTTGACGTCTTCTTGAAGATTGAGTTTGTGGACTGCTACTTTGGGGTCTAAACCAGGCATTTCAGCATAGGACCATGCAAAGCAATCAACGAACTCACGAAGAAAAGCGATATACTCGGGTAACTCATCATCCTTTATATTCTTGCTTATGAATACAGGACGTGGGTTATCAGGTGTTCCCAAGTTTATCTTTTGAACAGGATCTTCTGTCGGAAGGTTCGAAGGTGGTTCCTCCACAATATTTTCGGAGGCTTCCATCTCAACGAAACCTTCTGGAGTTTCAACTGCATTACCAGACCAAGGCTCTGTTCCTTTCCATGGATTTTCTTGATTGGTGATCTCCTCAAGGCTTGCTATGAGATAGTCCCAATCGCCTGTTGAGTCTGGTATTTCTTTTGGAGACGAGGGTTCTTCTGGGTCAGGATGCCACAAGTCTGTATTATCGGACGATTCCTCTTTATCATCAGAGAAATCATACCAATTGGATGAGCTTCCTGGATCTTTGTCAGGTAACTCTTTAAAGAGATATCCAGGGAGATCGATGTCTTCATGGACTTGAGATGTTGAGGCTTGGTCGGTAAAACGACTTTTAAGCTTTTGTGTCAACTGTCTCAGAGGAGTATCAGGATCATATCCTAACCCATATGAAGACTTTTCTACATGACCGTAGAGTCTCCAATCTTCCAGCTGGCTTTTGGTCAAGGCGGGCTCCAATGGCGTGAGAATACCGCGTCTTTCTCCCAAACCGACTGGGTTTTGAGCGTCATAGCCCATTTTCTTCATAATTGCTTGTACCACAGGACTATATAGAGATAGCTGAGGCATACCTTCATTTTGGAAAGGTTCCAGCATGGAGTTTGATGAAGAAGCGTCCGATCTATGGAAGAAGATCGGCCTTTGCTTTGGTGATGTTGCAGGAACAACAAAGGTAGCAGACGTAGGATCTTCTACATCAGCAGGTGTCTCCATCGGAGTGAGAGCAGGCTGAACTTGCTGAGTGTCAGCTTGGCTTGACGATGCATCGTCTTCTGGCTCTGAGTCCGAGTCTGTGTCTTGCATGATAGACACGAGAGAAACAACAAATTTGCCCCTAGACTTTTGTTTCGCCTTCTTCACTTTAGTCGTGATGACCAAAGGTTTGGAAGATTTGAGGGAGATGACGAAGGGAGATTGACTACTCTCTTCTAATTTGCCGGAGGGGTTGTTTTCTTCCGGTGATTTTTGAGGGGCCTTGCCTTTATCTTTCTGGAGATTTTCAGCAGGGGGTGATATTTCCTCTTTTTCTTCTTTTTCGCCTTCATACATTTGGGAGTCTGCGAAGTGGACTTCTTTACCTTTGAAGGGTTTCCTGTCCGCAATGACTCGATGTACCATGCCGTCGTCGCCGACGAACTTGATGCATTGATGTAGAGTTGAAGGAACAACACCATTCTCGTGTATCCAAGGACGTCCGAGAAGGATGTTGTAGCATGAGGGGGTTTTTATTGCATACACAGTGACCTCAGAGATAAGATCACCGATTTGCAATTTGAACCTGATTTTGCCGATAGGCCTTTGAGTGCTCCCATCGTATCCAAAGATAGATACAGATGTGTGGCTTAGCTTGCTGGGTGGGATGCCCAACTCTTCAAGAGCCGAAGTGGAGATAAGGTTGAGTGCAGAACCTGGGTCGATCTGAACTCTATGTATCGGCATTTCTTTGATGTACCCTGTGAAGTACAGGGGTCGGTTGTGCCTTGCTTCGCCAAGTAGGAGGTCTTCCTTAGTGAAGGCGATGGTTGCACTGGCTGCCTTTTGAACCGAGAGGCATTGGATGCATGATCCCTCGCTTTTCTCTTTTTCTCCTTTTAAGGAGGTTTCTGAGTTTTTGACCCGGTAGTCCATTTCAATTTGGAGGACTTGTGGGGCATGTTTGTCGACATCCTCATTCAGTTTTTGTAATTCTGAGATGAGATTATCACGAGTGCGTGGAGACATTCGCAATAAGTCTAGGATGTGAAGACGTGCAGGTATGTGTTTGAAGTGCTCAACCAAGTCATACTTGAAAGCCTCCTTGGGGCCTGCATGTTCATTGTTTTTGCCACTGGGGGCGCTTACAACATCTTTTCCCGAAGGATTTACATAAGTAAAGGAAGATTGGTTGTAATTTTTGTGGTAGTCCCGGCCCGAACGGGTGCCTCTACCAACTTCGAGAGCTTCTTGAGAAGGATCTTCGTTTGGAAGATTGTCTTCAGGATCAAGAGGCTGTCGTTTTTCATCTACTGGGGATGTATCTGCAGCAGAGTTGCCATCCTCAGTGATTGTGTTGCACGGAGCATTTTCCGGGAGCAAGTCCTGAACAGCATCCAGCAGCTTTTCTTCTTCGTTGACCCATCCATCACCCCAAGTTGGGTTTTCTTCGTGATGATCAGTCGGGAAGAATGTGAGTTCTGAAGTCACAGTCTCAGGAGAAGAAACCTGAGAGGGTGTCATCTCTGTGAAAGTCACGTGAGACGAGGTAGCTCCAGAGGATACATTGCTAGGCGTCGTCGGAGTATAGGTAATCTCATCAGACGACGCTTCAGAAGAGCTATAGTCCTGATATATTACATTACAGGAAGCTCTGATAGGAGATGTTGCCTGCTCGGAGTCAGACTCATCCTCGGATGTAAGAGGATCGTCTATCCAGCAATGTTCTCCATTTTCAGGAGTTAAGGGTGGATGTACCTGATTATCTTCAGGGACTTCAGGCTCTGGGTTGCGAGGAGGCTCGTTAACACGATCTTGCTCTTGTTTTAGAGCGAGACGCTGCAAGATCCTTGCATATTCTTCAAGATCAGGCATGGGAGCCAGATCCTCTTCTTCGTCTTCTCCGTGTGGCTCAACATAGTTGATTTCCACTGGAGCAACGACGGGTGCTGGGTTAACAGCATCTTCTTGTGCAGCCTCTTGGTCTTCTTCATCATCAGACCAGGATCCTTGTGGTTGCAAAGAGTTATACCAAATTACTGGCATAAGGTGAGTTTCAGGAACCCATTCTTCGTCGGAGAGATACTCTCCTGTTTCAAGAGATTCCTCCCACTCGCCGGTGTAGTTGGGCTCGAATCCATCGTCGGTGTCGCTGGACTCGTATCCATCAATGGAGAATCCAACTACCGAGTTGCAAGAGTATAATGCCCCCTGCATGGCTTCTTTTTTGAATTGAGGTGGCATGAAATCACTGAGAGTGAAGTTTCTTACCGCCTTTGAAGTCTCTGGAAGGGACGTTTTTGTTGCCCCGAATGAAGTGGTAGAGGAGGCCTCTGCCTTTTCATGGACTTCTTGTTTTGGCTGGATCTTCTCTTGCCGTTTGAGCCTGAGGAGATGTTTCCTAGCCTGCCTTCGCTGTTGAGCTGTCGGCTTTGTTTTTACGATCTCCCAGTTTTCATCTTCCAGGAGATCGGGATGTACCCATATGGGTTGTCCGTCTGGTGTCGGGCAAGGAACCAACACTTCGGACGTTTGAATTCTTTTTATCACCTTGAAGGAAGTAGTGATCTTCTTCTTCGGTGATTTTGGTGTTTGTCCACATGACACCATGTTGACGGAGGCAGTCCCATAGTTTTTGTCAAAGGTGATGACTCCGTTTTTCCATATCTCGTTTATCTTCTCTCTCACAACAAAGCATTGATTGAGAGGATGCGAGACCATCTGGTGGTATGGACAGTACCGAGGATCATTGGTTTTGCCAACGTCTCCAGGTCTTTTGGGCTCTGGCAAAATGAGTTTGCCATTTGCTAGGAGAGCCTCAAAGATTTCTTCGACGTCTTCATCGAACGGATATTTCTTTTCTACTCGCTCTTTAAAGGCATCAGAGAGTTCAGGTCTCTTACCTGCAGCTCTATTTTCAGCTTTCTTTGGTTGCTGAGGAGCTGACTTGGTTTGCACATTAAGGACCTCTTTCTTCTTTGGTTTAGAGGTTGCAATGGCGGTTGGCTCTTTTCTTGATGACTTCTGACTGTTGAGGTCTTTGATCACCATTTCAGCTTCCATGGAAGCTTCGAGAAGTTCCCCCAGGTACTTTGATTTATTGCCGATGATCATGGAGCGGATTTTAGCTCTCATGTTGTTTCGGCAGATGTCGACTAGCGACGCTTGTGGCAGTACATCTGAGCATTTGTACGCCATTGCTTTCCACTTGTGAATGAAGTCATAAGTTGACTCATTCTCTCCCTGTTTTAGGCTGCAGAGCTGAGCCATAGTAACAGGATGATCCTCACCTTGGAAGTGGGTCAGGAAGCGTGTCTCCAGCATAGCCCAGTTCTGAATGGAGTTCTCCGGAAGAGTGGAGTACCAATCGAAGGCCGTACCTTTTAGGGTACTTGCAAAGAGGCGAATCTTGAGTGCATCTTGATCCGTGATAGCTCCCGTCAAGATCTTGAAGTGGATGACGTGCTGTCTGGCCGATCCTTTCCCCGTATATGTTTGGAGAGTAGGATGCTTGAATTTTGTGGGGAACGGGACCGAGTCCATCCATAAAGGATATGGTGGCTTGATCCCATGCTCTTTGAGTATATCCTCTTCTTTAGCTTTGGCGAGGATACTGTCTACGTCTTTTTTGGTGAGGGCGCGTGACTCATTTTCTTCTCCATTTCCCTCGTTATTGCTACGATTCGGAGGAGCCTCATTGTTCACCTGATTTTGGACGACAAGGAGAAGGTTTTCCATCAGAGTTTCAATCCTCTGCTGGCCTTGTTCCAACTGCTGGATGCGTGTGAGCGCATCATCTCGAGGTGGATTTTGAGGTGGCGGCTCAGAACTTGTAGCCAAGACGTTCATCCCTCGGGATTCGAACGAAGAAATCGTCCTGGTGACCGAGCTGGGGCTCATTCTTTTTGATGAAGAGCTTGATGAAGGATTACTCTCCCGTCCTTGGCTTGAAGGGGCAGGAGATTCTTCGGGATGTCTTTGTGTCCTGGTGACGCTACGGGTCACCGGACGTCGGACATGGATTTTTGATGCTGACCTTTGGCGTCTTCTGGTTTTTCCAACCATATGGACGGCAACAACTTGGTCGGGTCTTTCTTTTTCGACCCATTTGCGGGAGACTTGAAGTGTAGGAGGCTGGGTCCTTTGCTTCTCTAGTCTCTTTTGTCGATATGATGCACGGCGGCGTGCTCGACGAGCGATTTGAGCTTTGGTCAGCTCTGGCTGGGCTCTGACGATGAAGGATGTGCTCCCTCGGGCGCAGCAGCCGAGCCTGTCTTCTTTATAGCTAGGCAAGGACAGGATCCGGACCCGGTCCTTTGCCTGTTGCAGCGAAGCTTTGAATTTTTCAAGTTCGGCCCCTGTAGAGATAAAGGGTCGAACCGAAGGAGTGTAGGCCTTAGCAGGTGCTTGTAGAGGCCTGGTGATGCGTGATCTGATTCTGGGCTTGTGGGAGCAAGCCGGTTCATGCTGGGTCGACTTGGGAGTCAAGTTGGAGATGGGTCTCTCCTCTTTCATATAGGCAAAAGGGTAGAACTGGTTCTCCTTGAGTGGGGCCAGGTATGCTGGCTTGGTGGAAGTTTGAGACCTTCTTTGTTTTGGGGAAGGTCTTGGAGACCAAGTCTTGGGATAGACTTGGTTGTTTGTGGGTCGAGGCTTCGCGGGGGTGCCGCGGGCTTCGGGCTTTTGGGCGCTCGCCTTTGGTGTCACGGGAGTGACACGTTGAGAGGCGATCTTCTGCTTTTTGGCAGGCGCAGTTTGTTCTTCGGGAAGTGGGAATGGTCCCAGTGTCCCGAAGACGATGGTCCGGGGAGTCGAGGTCGACCCGGAGTTCAGAGAGTTGCCGAGGGAGTTGACGCTTCGGCAGCTGGCAGGGCGCTTGTAAGTGCGCTCGGTTTGCTTCTGTTGAAGCATGAGTTGGTGCTTGTTCTCATCGAAGATAATGGTTAAGGCTGCCATTGTTAGTTTCGAAAAAGTTCTGAAACAAGACCACATCCATTAGTAATCACAAGAATAATGATCATAAATGGGAATTTCTATGGTTGTCTTTTCAAATCGCTCAAGGGATATGACCCAAGCGACATGAAGAAGGCAAAAAGCCATAGATGGTACAATTGTTCTGACAGCAAGCATGGTAGGCTCGAAATGAGCGTTCCAATGACTGCTAGAAGCAATTGTATACCTAAATTCGACTTATCGAGAAGCAGGGCTTGCTCGAGATAAGAAGAATATAAGGTAGGAGTTACAAATGAGCCGGTCACAGATACAGTAGACCCTGAAAGGGCGTACCAGTACTGCTATGCACAAATGTTGGAGATCGCATCCATGAGATGGGATTCTTTGTTTTGAAAGGTCAGAAATGGATTCGTCAAAGAGAGCAGGTGGCATTCCGATTCAAATACGGGCTCAACGATTTCCGCGAGCGCCAGTACTCAGAAGGGAAGAGACCACAATTTCTCGAATCTGAATCCAAAAGTGACGAGTTTTTTTTTTTTGAAATGTCAAGATTGGTTCCATCAAGGAGAGCAAATGGTATTCTGATCTGAACACGGTCTCGGCGATTTCCGCGAGCGCCAGTGCTCAGAAAAGAAGAAACCAAAATTTCTCAGATCTGAAATCAAAAGTGACGAGTTTTTGGAGATTTTTTTTTTTGAAATGATTTTTTTTTTATTTTTATTTTATTTTTTTTTATTTTTTATTTTTAAAAAAAAATATTTTTTTATTTATTTTTTTTATTTTATTTTTTTTTGAAATTTTTTTTTTTTTTTTTTAAGATTTTTTTTTGAAAATCTTTTTTTTTATTTTTTTTTATTTTGATTTTAATTTTTTTAAGATTTAAAGACGAGAGAGTACACATAGGCCTCCTAACCCGGCCTTATGAAACCTCAATTGATAGAATTGCCCCCAGGTAAGGGTAGGATTACTTAATGAACCCGTTTGGAGGACCCTTGCCTAGAACAGTCAAGCTGTCTCCACACTCTGGACAAGGCTTTTCTTGAATCAATCGTGATCAAAGAACGCAATTGGTTTAACCTTAGTGGTCTATGTCCTTCTTTATAAAAAATCCCAAATAGACTCATCGAAGAGAAACGATGGCCCAAAACCTTAGTCGAACGGGCTCAACATTTCTGCAAGCACCAAAGAACGATAGGATAGGATCAAAGCTTCTCAATTTTGAATCAGAACTAAGAAAACTGATTTTTTTGATTTTTTTTTGAAATCTCTAATGAACTCATCGAAGAGAAACGATGGCCCAAAACCTTAGTCGAACGGGCTCAACATTTCTGCAAGCACCAAAGAACGATAGGATAGGATCAAAGTTTCTCAATTTTGAATTCAAACTAAGAAAACTGATTTTTTTTTATTTATTTTTTTTTGAAATCTCTAATGAACTCATCGAAGAGAAACGATGGTCCAAAACCTTAGTCGAACGGGCTCAACATTTCTGCAAGCACCAAAGAACGATAGGATAGGATCAAAGTTTCTCAATTTTGAATCCAAACTAAGAAAACTGATTTTTTTTTTTTGAAATCTCTAATGAACTCATCGAAGAGAAACGATGGTCCAAAACCTTAGTCGAACGGGCTCAACATTTCTGCAAGCACCAAAGAACGATAGGATAGGATCGAAGTTTCTCAATTTTGAATTCAAACTAAGAAAACTGATTTTTTTTTTTTTTTGAAAAGAGAAAGAATGGAAACAAACTCAAAGAAATAGAAATTTCCAAAAAATCCCATCTCATTTTTTTTAGGATGCAAAATCCAACATACGCTACCAGCTAGAAAGTAGCCAAGGAATCCGGAAAAGAAGTATAAGCATAGAGCAAAAAGTATGATATGCAAATATTTCATTTCCAAGCACCGTGTTCTCAAATGAACGAGTCCCACCGGGTGTGCCAGCTTGATGGAACGCGCTCCGAGGCGCCGTGGGGCGGCTACCGGGGTCGGCGGAACGTGGGAGTCCGTCGGGTCCGGCCCTTTCGCGCCCTGGCGGGCCTGAAGCGTGCCTCAACATTTCTTTGTGTGGGTGTGCCAGATTTTCTATTTTACTTGGAATTGCAAGTGGTAATCCGGAGATCAACCTTCGCAAGTAAAAAGGAAATCAACTTCTTTCAAGTTTTCCATTGCACAAATATTTAAGAAAAGAGACATTTTCTTAGTTTGCCGTGAAAGGCGATTTTGTTTGGCATTTATAGCCGATTTTGGCGTTTATAGCCGATTTTGGCGTTTATAGCCGATTTACAATTCTTATCAATAATGAAAGACAAGAGTTGTGATTTCTTTGTCTCTTTAGAAAAATACAAACTACAATGAAAAGCAAGAAAAGGAAGATCTAACTTTTCAGGAGATTGTGGGGGACTCGTTCAGATTGACGGTCGCAAGCCATGTATAGGCTTCGCCATCATCCATGCAGATGAGAACAGAAGATGCTCTTGATTCGCTTGGCTTGGCTATAACCTCAGGTTTTTAGAGGACAAAGACCAAGAGAAGGTCCTATGTCCAATAAAAAGCTAAGTAGACGGGCTGAAAAGCCACGTCTAAGCCATTGGAGGCAGCGGGAGAAGGCAAGGACCTTGGGGGGGGGGTGCCCCCCAAGGGACTTTTGTCACCTTGTAGTGGTGGCCGGTGCAGAACTTCAGCAGAGTTTTTCTCTCTTTTTTCTTTCTCTGGATACGAGCTCTGGATTCTTTCCGATCGATCGATCTCGATTTTCTTGATTTTTTTTTCATTTCAATGGAATGCTCTCCTATTTATAGGCTTTTGGTAGCCATTTAGGAGAGTTTATGGGCTTTAATGGCTTTAATGGGAGGAGTTACAAGATTTATTTCTTGATTTTGTAACTCCTTTTTCCTTGAATCTGATTGGCCGATGGAGATTAAGGGCTTTTAATCACCTTAATTACCATAATGGGAGGAGTTTCATGGTTTAAATGCCATGAATCAATTGACTTGTAACTCCCAAATGCTTGCTTCTGATTGGGCCGTCCAAAGGAATGAATTAATGACTATAATAAAGCTAGTCAATTAACCACATTAATTGGTCGCCGAGCAGTCGAAGAGTCGCGGGCCGTGCCGTGTCTTCTGGAATTCTTCTGGCGATGATCATCGATGGATCTTCATGCTGATCGACATCGGATGAACATGTAACTTCAGACATTGATAGCTAAGAGCGGGCCGGTGACATCTGTCTTGTCGATTTCTCGATCGGTCGGACAGAAAGAGCACTTTTTTTGGTCGACCGGTTGGCGATCTTGGAGCGATCAATGATGATTTTATGCTTTTGGAGGTTGACCCGTGATTTTGACGGATGTCGGAGGATATGAGTCAATTTCAAGCACTAAAAATCACATTTTCAGGAAACCACAGGGGCCAAAGTGCGCGAAACGCGAAAAAAGACGGAAAAACGGGTCACCGGCGGAAAATCCGGTGACCCGGACCTCCATGGTCGCCGGCGACCATGGGCCGGCGACCATGGGCCATGGTCGCAGGCCTTGGGGGAATTTTTCCCTTCGGAGCCCGTTTTGCGGTCGTTTTGAGGTCTTTTTCGTCGCCGTTTTCTTCTGTATTTTTCCTGTCATTTCTTCTCATTTATTGGCTTGATTTCCCTGTAGAAAACCTGATGAGAATCCTTGCATTTTTAGAGTGCAAAGTTTCTAATTTTCCGGGAAAGCCGAAGACTTTGTCGCGTAGAGCTGCTGATTTTCCGCCAGAAGCTGAAACTTGGTCAAACGATGTCGGAATGACCTGAAATTTGAGGTGGAGCCTCCTGAGCAATAAATAAGACCAACCATAGGCTTTTGTTTGAGTTTTGAAGCCGTTTGGGGTCCCGTCGATGCTTCACTTGATTTTGCTGCGGGGAAAATGCCGAGCGTTGATATGTGGTCAAACGATGTCCGATTGACCTGAAATTTGACGGGGAGCCTATTGGAGTCATTTTGAGACATTCCATGGGCTCCGTTTTGGATGTCATGGTCCCGGGTTGCTCCGCCGCCGGTAGGCTTGATTTTCTCTCGGAGCATCGAAACCTGGTCAAACGTTGTCAGAATGACCTGAAATTTGACGTGCAGCCTTTTGGAAGCATGTTGAAGCCACTCATGCACTTGGTTTGCTGAGCGAAGGCTTCGGTGGTTCCCGCCGCCGAGAGGCTTGATTTTGCTGCTCGAGCATTGATGGAGGGTCAAACGTTGTCGGTTTGACTTGAAATTTGGCATGGAGCCCTTTTGAGACATGCTGGAGTCATCTGTAGGCTCTGATCGAAGTTTTGACGTCTCCGATGATGTCGCCGCCGGGAGCGCCATTTTAGCTGTTGGAGAAGCGAAGTTAGGCCAAATGATTCTGAAATGGCCCGAAACTTCATGTGTACTCTTCTCTTGGCTATCTTGAAGGATCTTGCAGTTTTTGTTTGATTCTGACAAGATTTGATTTTTTGGAGAAATTGCATTGCCTATTTATGGCAGGTTGCGACTTTATGCAACTTTCTTGATGTTGAAGAGGCAAAGTGACATTTTTGGTGTCAACAACTCATAGGTTATATGCAAGTAAACAAAACAAATACATGTATGCATGTTCTCTTCTTGGCTCATGGGCTCGCACTACAAAGCTCTGGCCCCATATTGCCTCAAGGTTTTATTCTCAAAATAATAATCCTTTTGGTTCATCGGTCATATACAAGAAATCGACATGTACGAATATAACGGGACGGGATACCCATAGGCACAAAAACATGCTTGTATTGGGTCGGGCAATAATGGGTTAGCAACATGCTAAAAAGGAACATAAATTTCAATACCTTCGGGGCAAGTCTAGTCATACAATATGAGATTTAAAGTGTACAAGTGAAATTTGAGTTTAAATACGACATAATGGATTTCTATACTTTTCCGGGCCAAACGTTGAGGGTCCTAGATTTAAATCGATGTGAATAGGGTCCCGTATGTCTAATTTGACATATACTTGGTACTCCATGAGGATTAAGGACATCTCGGATCCCTGTGCACATTGACGAGTCTAAGGATCCTCGACGAATCTTCATAATGGGGTTGCTCTTCATCCGGACTCCATTCAATGCCTTCCAAGTTCTTAAATTGCATTGGGGCGCTAAAAGACACAAATATCCTTTTATATCGGGCAGGGCATGGCCGGGCTAGCAAAATACTAAATACAGTTCAATGTTTTCGGGGATGAACATAAAAACTTTGGGACAAAGCAATGTAATTAGCCTTTCGAAATTCCAGGATAGACATCGGGGTTCAAAACTAATTCGAGGTGGATAGGGGTCCCGTATGTCTATTTAATAAAAACTTGGTACTCTTTGAATTTGAAGACATTCCGGGTCCCTTGTGCACTTGGAAGTTCCCCAAGCTTCAATGAATACCTTGTGATTATGGTTTCTTTCTCATCCGGGCTTCATACATCACTTAATAAATCTTCTGACACGATGGGGCTCCCCATGAACCTCTCACAATCATAAAAATGTTTTACTTCAGCTCCAAACATGTCCCCAGTGAATCAACACCCGTCGCTCGAGCAGACATTACAGTTCGCTCGAGCGGAGGGGTCTCTGGAAAGGTTTCTGGGAGGGTTTGCTCGAGCGAACTAGGGGTCGCTCGAGCGTACCTGCCCAGTTCAGGCTGGCTCGAGCGAACTACCAGTTCACTCGAGCTAGCAACTCTCTGGATGGGCTACTGGGAGATTTCACTCGAGCGGACCAAAGTTCGCTCGAGCAAACAACTCTCTGGAATGGGACAAGCCCTTATCTGGGCAGTTCGCTCGAGCGAACTGTCCAGAACCAGTTCCGGGACAGTTCTGCTCTGCCTTCTTCTCTTCATACAAAAACCCATTTTTGATGTTCCATTTCCACATCAGTAGAGGGCATGAAAGCACCTCAATACTATCTTCAAATCCCCAACAAAACTCCTCACAACAACCACCAAGGCTCCACCATACATCTCCATTCTTTTCCACATTAAATCACAAAGAGAAGGAGAATAACCACAACCACATAGATTCATTCAAGTCTTAGACAAGAGATAAAAACAAAAGCTATAAATCACATTTTATAAGGCAATACATAGCTAATCAACCACTTTCAAGGACATTTATTTCACATTAAAAGCAAGTAAGCAAAACATTAATAGAATGACAAAACCAATCATGTTCTTCTTGAAAATCATTCAAAACTCCAAGAAATCCTTTCACAAAATGAACCCAACCTCTTCATCCCATTCACATTCAACCATAAGAAATCCATAATATAAAATCAATTAGGACTTATACATTCAAGATGTCATTTTCAAGAGAGTAATATGCTAGAAAGTACACTAATTAGTGCATTTGAAATTTCAATAAAAGCATGAATGAACCAAGCTTAAGTAATGAAAAATCATTAATGAAAGCTAATCATTTGCATAAAAATATGATTAATGAAAATAAATCATTTCATCCACTTGCCTTAGGTCCAAACTAATGCAAATCAACCACTAATCACCTCTCTAAGCCAAAATAACAAATCTACACAAAAACCCCAAATACAACTCCAAAAATCAAAATCAATTCAAAACAAAACGAAAGCTTTTAATAATCGGAATTGAGCTCCTCTAAGACAAGAAGAACACAAATCTAAGAGATGAGGGAGAATCACTTACATGGAAGACCTTCAAATAAGTAAGGAGAACACAAGGAAAATCTTGGAATGGGCGGTTTTCTTCAAAAATGATGTCAATGGAGAGCTCTTGTGAAGAGGATGAAGATGGTATAGTCAAATCTAAGTTTAGCAATGGATTAGTGGTGCTATGAGATGGAGAAAGCAAGAAAGGGATGGAGGGAACCATGGCTGCTGGGGCTGCTCCTCTCTTAGAACAGTGATTAGGTAAAGAAGGGAAGAAGAAGAAGAGATGGGTTCCTTTTATAACAAAGGGGAGATGGGTCCCACAACTTAAAACATTTGTCGGGCTAAAAACATGAGTTTCGAGGCCTCAAATGATTTCGACGAAGAAGACAAAGTTGATCAACGAAATTTCTAGTTTCCAAAAAGTATATATTTTGCGAGTTTTGGTGACATTGAAAATCATGTCCAGATTTTGGGTGAAAAGACTGTTTTGCCCTCAAATTGAGAAAAGTCGGGTTTAGGAGTTTCAAACGAGGACGGGTTCAACATGAAAGTTGTAGGGATTAACAATATAAGTTAAATGGGATAAAAACCCAATTTTTAGGAAATCAAAATAAATCCCAAGTTCACACAAAATCGCAATAAGAACCCCTAAAGGGTCCCACAAGTTAGGAAGGTTCTCAAAACTTTTCAAAACCAAAGAAAAGGGTAGTTAAACTAAGAAAGTTAAACAAACAACCACTAAAATCACTGAGAAAACTAAATCACGATTAAAACCACACTAAATCAGGAAATTAGGGGTCGAGTTCTCACAGATGGTGGCTCCCGAGGCGGGGGGTAGGGGAGCCCCCGAAGATGACGGCGTCGAGGTTGTGGAGGTTCGGACGGCGTTGCCCCATAGTCTCCTCATCTGAGCTCAACGACTGGAGGTCGGTCGCGTCCTCAAGCCTGGCCACCTCGGAGTCACCCTCAGAGTCGGCCTCTGGGTTGGTCTCGCGGACCTCTTCGTTGTCGACCTAGGAGGGCCCGGCCTCTATTTGCACTTGAGAAGGCCCCGCTCATGGTGCCCCTTGCTGTTCAGCCTCGGCCACATTCAGCACTGTCTCCCCCCTTAGATTCTCGTGTCGCCTCCTGACGAAGGAGCGGTACACGGGCTCATATCCAAGAAGAGACCAGGCTGCCCGCCCCTGGTGGCCTCGATGGTTGTGGAGCCTCTTAAGCCAGGTGACGTTTCGCCGCCACCCGAAGCTCTTTGCCTGCTGTTTCCTCTCCTTGTGGCATGCACATCAAGCAGTGAATGTCAGTTCGGCAGAACATGAAAAAACGCGTTAAAAGAGATTTGAGAGAATATATTTACTCGGCGGCTCTCCGAGACGGCGAGGAACGCAGTCTGCCTTGGACTCGGCAGGGCCGAATTCCCAATTGCCCGAGACATAAAGGAGGTCGTCCCCAGCGTACTTACTGGAGTCTTCGAGGTCGTTGATCAGGGGAATCTCCTTCGACCGCACTCGAAGATAATACACGTCGTCCTTGGGAGACTTACAGAGATCGTATACATCCTCGATGTCTTCGACGCCGAGGTCGGTCCCCAAGATCCTATTCAGCTCGGCTATACCCACGATAACTTTGAAACCGTTGGGCATGAGCTGACAGGGGGTGAGGTTCCACTTCTGAGGCAGGCCCTCAGGAGTGGGTGGACCGGAAACTTCACACCACCCTCTATGATGGACACCAACGGGAATGGCATCCACCCCTCAACAAAAATCCGAGGTCGGATGATTGCGTCCTCGGGGCCGTCCGCCCTAATGCGGACGTCCTCCGGTATCTGGTACTTCTTCCTAAGTTCTGCTAGGGCCAGCTCTGTATCTACCCAATATCTTTAAACCCCCATGTTCCCCAGCTTGAAGGAAAAACAGACAACGGAGACGGGGAAGAAGGAGGAGAGAAGAGATATACCCCAGACAGAAACCCCAGAGAAAATGACAGAGATAAAGAGAAAAGGGAAACTCACTAGGAAACTCGGCGACGGAGCTTGAGTGGACGAAGGGACAGACGGAGATTAGGATCTCAGAGCGATGAGATTTCTCAGGCAAGGACACTGGCACAGAGACAGTCTTTTTCAGCAGAAGCAAAAGTAGTACCTCTTTGAGGAAGAGCCCTTTTATACAGGACGGAGATCTCTTCGTATCCCGGAAGACGCGCGTACAGACGCCGCCTCGGGCACGCCACTCGTCTCCTCGATATGACATAACAGCCAGCAGGGATGCGACACGTGGCAGCGCCACACCGCCTTCATAATGATTTGAACAGGCTATTAAAACCGCCTCCAAATAGCTGCGCACCATCAATATGCCTCGGAAAGCAAAACGACACCCCACGCTTTCTTAAAGGGCTACGGGTTCGGTTTCGGAAAATTCACATGCTACTTAGCTCCTGACCCCAAAAGGTTACGGAACCCTCGAGGTCAGGAGCTGGGGGGCAATTGTGTGGAGTGTTTTACTGAAACCGAGGTTACTCCTAACTTCGGTAACAGTACCAATTAGGAAATGCCTCGACTTCATCTATCCAGCACGGCAGTGTGCCAACTAGCATCGAGGTGTAATTGGTCTCGGTAAAAATACCGACCACCTCCCTCCGGACTCGGCCTCGTGCGTCTCGACATCCATGTCCGACCTCAGGTCCGGCCGACGTCAATGCCTTCTCCAGTTCGGTCTCTTGGCCGAGGTGAACACCAAGCGTCTAATCCTCATTATGAGATGGGACAACCACATTGCAGAGAGCCCTGATAGATAGGGTGGCCGCCGGCCATCGATAAGGGTTCTTTCCTATCAGCTGATCACATCCACATTTATGTGAGGGATTTGAGGAGAGATCCGATGGGACATTAACCTCACCTACCCCCACTGAGGGTCCTAGGTATGGGCTGATGGGACAAGTATCTCCACCTACCTCCACTATGGAACCTTCCACTCTCTTCTATATATACCTGCATGGTAAGCCCATCACAGGTACGCATTACACAATGCACTACATTATCTTTCCTGAACATTCTTCTTCCTCACTTCACCCTAGTTCAGTGACTGCACTAATTCAGGAATCAGAGTGCCTTTGGCTGATAGCAGTCCGGGGCCTTGACTTTTGTCTACCTTTTAGGTTCAGGATATCTATTGACACTCTCAGACTTGATAAGCGGCATCATTAAAAGCTTCATCATCGTCTAAACCAAGTCCATAATATTCAGGCACTTACAGTTCTCTTGCATCCAAGTAATTTTGAAAACTTTAAAGTCAAATTTACCAAGCACCAAAGTTCGTTTTCATCAATCCTTTGTATATAAAGTGGCGTTCAATACTTCAATGTCCACGATTTTATTTTTTATTTTTGAAAAGAAACTAATATATATTGAATCAAGTATTAAAAAGGAATTTCCTAATAAAGGAAAGGGAGCTTTAACCAAAAGAGGTGTGTAGAAGCAAATCTTAGCTTAGGCTAGCCATAAGCCTGTCAGTGAAATAATTATGTCATTTTGTATTGAATTTGCTAAAACATTTTAGGCAACAGATTTAACCCAAATCCCAAGTACAACAAAATTTCTTTTTGGGGCAAATGGACAGGCTTTTATGAGTTTGTTACCGTGGTGGATTTGTGTGTAGCTACTATTATCAATGTGGGCCCCATTGATAAGTGGCTTCTTATTAAAATGGGAAAATGTAAATTCTATTCTTATCAAATTTAAAGAACTTAAAGAACAAATTCTAAGAATGATAGATAATAGATTTATTTCTTTTAGAATTATTTTCCGCCTATAATAACTCAATTTTTTTCAAATTTAATACATTTCTATTTTTGGGCATGGGCTTAGTAGGGCCTTTATTGCTAGTTTATATATATGAGGTTCAATTTGGCAATTGATTGCTCCTATTAATTAAGGAGATTCCTTATCTCGTGCCTATAAGGTGTGTCTGTAGATTTAGAGGTGGTGATGAAAACAAGTTTGGCTCTCTGTTTACAACTATGTTATATGTAAACCTACAAGTCTTGGGGAGTCTATCAAGGGTGTCACATAATTCCAATCCGAACCATTCAAATCAATTTCAACCACTCTAATGACATATATTAAAACTTCATTTCAATAGACGTGGATCTCTCCTTTCAATCGAACACATGATAAAATTGTGTTTAGATGGTGGATCTTTAGTTTACAGTTGTGATTAACTAAAGTATTCCTCTGTTCTTTATTGATTAAATATTTAATTTATAATTTATAGTCTTTATTGTTTTAATACGTAAATCTTTAAATGAAAGTGCAGAAAAAAGAGACTGTGCTCGATTTCAATTTGATTTGGAAACTGAGTTTCAATTTGGTAATTGATTGCTCAATTGAAGTCCCTTATATGATCTAGATTCAAAATTAGCCTGAGCCTGAGATGTTGAAACAAGAGCCCGCGAGGATTGGATTTAGTGATAGAAAACCCGGACCCTAGCCTAACTTGAATAAGATAGAAACAATTGTGCTTTAGGTAGTAAGTATAACACATGAATTCAATTGTGGACAATATGATGTATGAATTTATGAAATTCAGTGAATTTACCCTAAATATGTTCATAAACCTACATGAAATGATGATAGTAAAATGCAATTTTATGGACTTATCAATAAACTCCACAATGCACATCAAGCTAAACCGTCTGGCAAAGATGGTCTAAAAGTGTATAGGCATGTGGTCCAAAACCAAAAAGGAAGAAAAAGAGGGGAATTCGGATCTATCAAAACAAAACAGAGAGGAATTGCCAATTGTTGGCATATAAAAAATTACATATGTACCCCAGCAGGTCAAAATCAATCAAAGGCAAACACGAAGGTTTGTACTACAAACATGGGGCCCATAATGTCCCATTCAGCCGAATGAAGCTCAAAAGAGGCTCCAAAAGTCATTAGGAGCCCAAGGAGAAGCTCAACACTAAAAATCAACCATATATCTAAGAGTTTCAAAATGATCAGACATAGACCCCAATGATATCAATTGAACTAGATCGATGGGTTATATCAAGGTAAATCCCACTCCAAGGTCAATGAATACACATTCAAGGATTTTCCCAAAGTTTCAGAGCAATTTAAGGTCATATAAATAGAAATCCAACCAAAGGGACTCCAAACCCTAATTCCTGGACATAGATTGGGATTCTACATTTTAGTCAACTTCCAAAGGTTAAAAATTGATTCAAAGGGTCAAACAGAAGCTCAAAAGGCATGTTTCAAAGTTTCCAATCAAACCAAGACCATTTGGACTTATGTCCAAACAAAGAGCATTTGAAGTCAACCTAAGTAAAACTATTCAAATATGGAGGGAAGAGATACACTCTGACTAACTTCTAGAGGCCTTATCAAGACGTCCAAGAATAAGTTGTAGAGATGTTTTTCTAGGATTTGAAGGCAATTGGAGGTCATTTAAACCTATTTCTTATATACTGACCTCCCATGTCTGAATGGCTCTCGAACATGGCCCAGTGGAACCCAGTTTGACCCACTCCTAGAAATATTTATGTGCCGGTACTTGGATGCTGATGAATGGACACCCTGAAAACATCATCAGTGCAAATCTTGTAAGAAAAATCTTCCTGCACTTTATTTTTCTTCATCAAAGCATTTGTACGACTTTATTATCCACCACAATGCTATTTTTTTTTTGTTTAGCCGACTTTTTTTTTTCCAATGGATATTGATTATTACAAGGGGTGGATTGGTTATGTAATTTAAGTGCCTTTATTGCGTAGATTGTTTTGGGTTGAGCTTGGTATATATCTCTTATATTGGCAGCCATATGTATTGGCTGCGAGTAAACTTTTTCTACTAATCTTTATTAAGATATCTGCATTAACTCTTCAAAACTTGTAGGCACGTGTCTTAAAAGAATTTTCACCTGAAGAAATGACTTCAAATATTTACACAATGGTGGATGTCCTGCTTCATCATATTCAGATCGAACTTCAACATGGCCATCTCTTTAAGGTTTATTGGTTGATTGGCGTGTTGTCTAGGTTGTTTGTGTACGCAATTTGTGATGTGTGCTGAGAATTTCTTTCCTTTCTATTTCACTTCCATCTTCCTTTCTTGATGTCCTTTTTGTATAGTAAAAATCCTTTTATCTATTTTGTCAGGATCTTTTGTTGAAAGCTTGTGCAAACCTTGCCTTTTTCATTTGGACACATGAACTTCTTCCTTTGGACATTCTGCTTCTTGCACTCATTGACCGAGATGATGATCCTCATGCTTTGCACATTGCGGTATGCTTTCTATAATGGGTATACTCTCATTTATGTAGTTTTTGAATTAAAATATCTGGTGGATGCAATTTAAATTTATAATGTCCAGATACTGGTTCATAATGGCCCTACATGTCATACTCCAGCTTATTCTTGTCATATCCCTGTGCTATTTGGCTAAGAAGTTGCTTACTAATAATTTGACAAGGATCAGCTGTATGAAATGGGACTCAGAGGACCCATTTACATTCATGGGCGTAGCCTACATGGAGGCTTGTGATTGATTTAAGGGGGGCCACTGTCATGACTCGGAGCCCGGGGCCCTTCGAATCCCGTGTCGCAACGTATTTGTATCACAGATTCACAATCACCATCATCATAAATCAAATTAAATGAGCAACAATAATATTTTAGGGAAATCCTAAATAATTCTTGAAATATAAATTTAAAATCTGAATCAATTCGAAATAACTAAACAAGTCCACAAAAAAAAAAAAAAAAAATTACTATCTCCCATGTCCAATTTAAATAGCTAAATAAAAAGAACTAATTCTCTTCAAGCTTCTAAGTGAGTCTGTCGCTCAAGAACGCATGCCCAAGCCTATCTCTTGATCATCACGGTATTCCTCATCAGTCTCTAAATCCTTGCTACCTGGAATTTGGCAAATCCTCAAATCAGTACGAACTGAGTGAATGGATTTCCAAATCTATTTAAGCACATGTATAGTATTTCACCATAAATAAACAAAATAATAAAAAGAGATAATTAACATATGAGTTTCACATAATTACATTAAATCTGAAAGTTTTATTTAGGTAAGATCAAATTGGTCTTTTCCCATCGGCAGCCTAATTGCTTAGTAGCACAAGCCAACACGGTTCTTGCCCCAAAAGCTGCAAGACAGATGTTGACACCAAAAAAAGTCAATATGTCTCCTCAACATCGAGAAGCCTCTTGAAGCTACATCCTGCTAAAAATAGGCAAGGCTACTTCAAGCATCAGATTTTGTCAGAATCAGACAGAAACTGAGAGATCCTTCAAGACAGCTAAAAGAGGGGTACACCTGAGGTTTCGGGTCATTCCGACATCGTTTGGCCCAACTTCACTGCTCCGACAGCTAAACAAGCGCTCCCGGCGGCGACATCATCAAAGACACCAAAACTTTGATCAGAGCCTACGGATGACTCCAGAATGTCTCCAAAGGGCTCCATGCCAAATTTTAAGTCAAACCGACAACGTTTGACCTTCCATCAATGCTCGAGCAGCAAAATCAAGCCTCCCGGCGGCGGAAACCACCGAAGCCATCACTCATCAAACAAAATACATGAGTGGCTTCAACATACTTCCAAAAGGCTACACGTTGAATTTCAGGTCATTCCGACAACATTTGACCAGGTTTCGATGCTTCGAGAGAAAATCAAGCCTACCGGCGGCGGAGCAACCCGGGATCATGACGTCCAAAATGGAGCACATGGAACGTCTCAAAATGACTCCAATAGGCTCCCCGTCAAATTTCAGGTCAATTGGACATCGTTTGACCACATATCAAAGCTCGGCATTTTCCCCGCAGCAAAATCAAGTGAAGCATCGATGGGACCCCAAACGGCTTCAAAACTCAAATAAAAGCCCATGGTTGGTCCTATCCACTGCTCAAGAAGCTTCACCTCAATTTTCAGGTCATTCCGACATCGTTTGACCTAATTTCGACGCTTGACGGAAAATCGGCTACAAAGTCTTCGGCTTTCCCAAAAAATGGGAAACTTTGTGCTCCGATTTCGTGCGAGTTCTCGTCAAGTTTTCTCCAAGAAAATGAAGTCAATAATTGAGAAAAAATGTCAAGAAAAATACAAAAGAAAAAATGGACGAAAAAGACGAAAAAACGGCCGAAAACGACGCTCGACGACCAAATGGGCCAAAGCCCTATGGTCGCCGGCGACCTTGGCCCAAGGTCGCCGGGCGACCCTGGGTGCATGGTCGCCCGGCGACCCTGGAAATCCGGGTCGCCGGATTTTGCACCAAAGTGTCCGTTTTCGATGGTTTTCGGGTTTCGGGTGTTCCGGCCTCTGTGATTTTCGAAAAATGCAATGTTTGATGCTTGAAAACAACTGATCTTCGTCGACATCTCGGATCCGCTGTCAAAAGCTTGAAATAATCACCGATCGTCTCAAGATCGCCAACCGGCTGACCAAGAAAGTGCACTTTCTGTCCGACCGATCGTGAAATCGACAAGACAGACGTCACCGGCCCGCCAACATCAATCAATGTCTGAAATTACATCGCAATCCGACATAAAAAAAATGCGTGGATCCACCCGTGATGTTCGCAAGAATAATCTCAAAAGGCGTGGCACGGCCCGCGACTCTTCACATGCCTTGGCGACCACTTAATGTCGTTAATTGACCCATTAAAGTGGTCATTAACTCATTATTTTGGACGGCCCAATTAGAACCAAGCATTTGGGAGTTACAAATCCAAGCAATCATAGCATTAAACCCATGAAACCCCCATCATCATGAAGCATAAAGGTGATTAAATGCCCACTACCTTCATCGGCCAATCACAAGCCTTGAAAAAGGAGTTACAAAATCGATTTGTAACTCCTCATCAATTCTTTCATCATGGCCATCAATGCCAATAAACACCTCATGGCTATCAAAAGCTTATAAAAGGAGGTCCATTCCAAGAAGAAAGTATGATGAAAAGAGATCCCAAGTGCAAGCTCTGAAAAACCAGAAAATCCAAGAGAGAGACGAAGTCCTGCTACTTTGCTCTCGGAAGCACCACAAGGTGATCAATGTCCCTTGGGGGGCCACCCCCCCAAGGTCACCTCCTTCTCCAACATGGCCTAAACGTGGCTTTTCAGCCCGTTTATTCGGTTTTTCATTGGATATAGGACCTTCTCTTGGTCATTGTCCTTTAAAAAACCGAAGTTAGGAGCCAAGCCAAAGAATCAAAACATCACATGTTCTCATTTGAAGGACGATGGCGAAGCCCATACATGACTTGTGACTGTCGATCTCAACGTGTCTCCGCAATCTCCTGAGAAGTTAGATCCCTTTTCTTCATTTTCTATTGTAGTTTGTATTTCTTAAAGAGACAAAAATAAATCACAATTCTTGTCTTTCATATTTGATGAGTTTTGTAAAATCGCCTTTCACGGCAAAATCACCTTTCACGGCAAACAAACAAAACACCTCTTACAGCATTCTAAAAACTTGTCTCTTTTCTTAATATTAATGCAATTTGAAAAGTTAGAAAAAATGATTGATTTCCTTTCCACTTGTGAAGGTGTTTTTCCGGATTATCACCATTCCAAATTCCAAGTAGAAAGTAAATCTGGCATACCCGTACAAAAATGTTGATGCCCGAGATCTTCCCTCCT
Organism: Umbellularia californica; assembly: GCA_028538565.1. NCBI lineage: Eukaryota > Viridiplantae > Streptophyta > Magnoliopsida > Laurales > Lauraceae > Umbellularia > Umbellularia californica. The sequence goes on along the minus strand of JAPQWN010000005.1, from coordinate 30,115,991 downwards.
CCGCCGAGACCCAGGTCAGCCCCCTGGGTGCGGAGGGAGAGGACGGAAGATTCCCCTTTTTTTTTTCGGGTCCATCAACAGAACGACGAGTACCATTAACAACTTTGTGCACATTACAAGGTGGCTTGCCTCTGTTTGGCATCACTATTTTTCAGCTTCTACTTCTCTAAATCTCTAAAGCAGGCGGAGTTTTTGAATTAGAGGCGTTTGGCAAGATTTCCGGCCCTTCCCCACTTTAGAGAAGTAGAGATAAAGCCTCTTAAATCCACAACCCACTTTTGGATGCACTTGAAAAGTAGAGGGAAAAAATTAGAGGCGGGTGAACAGTGTTTTCCACTCCACAACGCCCCAGTCCCGTTTTTATTTTTTATTTTAAATCTAAGAGAGTAAATCAAGATCGAAACCGTTGGAAATGTTCACACGATCAAACGTGGCTATGGGACCAAATTTCTGCCGTTAGATCACTAATCTCAAGATATGGGCAAAAATTGTGAGCCATTGGTTATAATTTTCTGGATTTTGTGGGCCCCAAACACAAGATCCAAACCATTAGATCTCTTGGGAAGGATGAACACGGATATGGGGTCAATTATCAAGGCTTCATACCTTGTGGATCTTGCGATATATGCAAAACAATATCAGCCATTGATGTAACATGCTCAATTTTGGATTAGTCCATAAGCAATCATGTTTTCCTCTTTTTTTAAAATTATTTTTATGACAGTAAATCATGATCCAAACTCTTAAAATTGTTCTTAAGATCAAGCATGACTATGGGACCAATCTTGAAATATATGCAAAAAACTGGGCCATTTGATAGTATTTCCTAGATTATGTGGGCCCAAACACAAGATCTAAACCACTAGATATCTTTGGAAGGCTGAACACGTCTATGAGGTCAAGTTTTAAAGATTAATACCTTGTGGATCTCAAGAAATTTGTAAAAAACTTTCAACCATTGATTTAAAAAAGTCTATTTAAAATAGATCATTGCATTACCAAACACTCATTTTGATTCTAGCCTCTTTTTCTTTAAGGCTCTTTTTAATGACTATCTTTATTAGTCTATCCAAAAAAGAGTAAAGATACCAAATAAGCCCATGAAAAATTGAATTTGTCAAGGCTGTACCTGGAGAACATTCTCCCAAAGCTGACTCATAGCCAGAAACATCACTTTTTGGCCATTGGGAGGTGGACATCATCACCATACTGTGCCGAGCAGTCTAGGGGTCCAAGGTATAGTCTAGGGGTCCAAGGTATTTGTATATCATCAAGGGTTTTATTCAAATCATCCCACTCTACAAGGTCTATAATTTTCAGTTCTCAATTCACAAAACGTTCAATTGTCCCCAACACGTAAAACAAGTTAGTTTGCAACCGGCCCTTTACAGTTAGTCTAGATTTTATTTAAGCCACACTTCGATCCACTATTGGTATCTGACGGTGTAAAGGCTATCGCCTAACTGCCGCATTGTCTGTTTGAGATTTATTCACAATTATATAATTACGTAACAAATACATCATAGCACCTAAATCCATAAACACCACTCAATTACCATCCACATCACATGCCTTGTGTATAATCAAGTATAAATCATAAACAATCTCCAATCATAACTCAGATTAATAACAATTAGTGGTATAAAGAAAACCCAAAATTCAACATGTGTACATCTTGATTATTCACAACTCAGATTTCAGGTTTATGAAAATATCATAACAGTCAATTAAAAGGACTTACATGAAACTCTTTTGGAGATTATGAACACAAGAAAATAATGGGCAGGGCAAATATTACCTATGGATGTAAAACAGTCCTTAACAGGGGCTTATTTATAATTGCAGAGCATAAAAAACTCAAGGAAAACAGTCCTCAGGCTTTTAGTTGTAAAAACAGCTTATTCCAAGGGTCTAAATTGTAATTCCAGAAGTCTAGGATTAAAGGACAACTCAAAAACAATTTTTAAAAATATAAAAAAGGAAAATAGGGACTGTATTGAAAATTTCCATTACTTTATACTAAGGGAATAACTAGTTAGATTTGGCTGTAAAAATAGGAAGTTTCAGGGTTCAATCTGTCAATTTCAGAATTGTAAACCAAATAAAGTTTAAAAATAATAATGAGGAGGAAGACAGGGATCATAATGCAATTTTTCTTAAGATTCTGCAACTCAGAAACTCGTTGCAGACTGCAGATGCACCTCATGTGGAGGTGTTTTGGGTCGATTGGATGACGGGCCCAAATGGGTCCAATCCACTAGAGGCCTACACTACCTGGGTTGCCCAAAGGTCCAGATCCTATCCGTCAGTTCTGATTTCTGATCATGTGGGCCATATCGTCCCACAAGGCTTGTCGACCAAATTGCTTCATGACGTTCTGGAATTGGAGAAATCCAATTCTGGCTGGGCTTTTCTTGCTGATTCTTTGTTTATTGGTATGGAAAACATCATCCAAGGATTATAGTAACTACATAAATTCAAATCATCAAATTCTGGAACCTAAAATTTAAATTACAACTTGAAACCCGTTGACTGGAATGTCGATAGTGATATATAGCCCTGTAGCAGTCACTCTCTTGTGGGAAAGTCATTCACTAACATCCAATACCTCTAAGAGAGTTGGGGAAAAATCAATCAACAAAGATTATAGGCCTGAAACCCAGCTCGTGTACATCGATTTACCAAAAACAATCATCATGTGTAAGTAAATTGGGAAGTCCACTCACCTGCGTGGCTCTGTTAACCTGGGGAAAGAGGTAAGTCATTCACTACAACTTGTAGATGGCTGTTCTCCTCTTCTTCCTCCTCGTATCACTTTCAAGAGTTAGGATTTGGATCATGGTGTAAGTGTCCATACTTTGCCCATACCCGTATGAACTATTAGAATCTGTTGTTAGATTGTATGGACTCAATCCATCAGTTGATGTAATAAATTGATTAATCAATAAAACCATGCTTTACTTTTATGAGATGAATATTATTTTATTACTTTATGCACATGACCAATACATATGACATAATGGTTCATGAGTTGAACCGGGTCCTATTAGTATATTAGATGTGATATATGTATATGGATGAGATCCACATATGTGAGATATATGTCACAAATCTTATACTTAAAATATCTTCACAACCAGTGATGAGACTGGGCATCTCATCTGATAAGGTTGCAGCACTTTAATCACTATGAGATAGTGTGATTTGTCTCGATCATCAGAATGGAAGATTCTGGATCAATGTGCTAGTACATTGGATGTATTGAAGGACCATGAGAAACACCTTATGGAATTCCGTCTCAATAATAAGGTATGCTCTCATAATTCCCTAGCAATAGGCTCTCAATCTTGAGACATTGATGAACTCAAGTTTCTATCTATTCATTTGCTTTGAGTCACCAATGAGTGAGGCCAACTGTAGGTCAACACCTCGGTGTCTTGAGTATGTGGTAGTAGGACTGTGGGAACATTGAATGATCAAGATGGAATTTATCTCTATTATCCCCTTGTGCCAATTAATGGGTTTTATCATTAGTAAGTGCGCACCCATCTCGATTAAGAATTAATTGGATGGTACTGATGATTATAGTGATTAATTGGGACTCAAGGATAATAAGATGTGGAACTAAGATTGGAAGAGAGAGATTTATTCCAATTGATCCATGGATATTGATAGAGGGGCCTACTTGTGGTAATTGGGAAGTTTAGGGTCTTCATTGTAATTTATTCCTAAGACTGGAGTGCAATTGCATTTATATAGTGGTGTTATTTGCAATTATCTGTGGGCTCGGATTGCACATGAGATGTGGGGTCGCGTGTCCCAGTTGGAGCCAGCTTTCTATGGAATCCGTAGTGGTCCCTACGCCAGCCCAAGATATTAGAAAGATACTAATCCTATTCGAACTCTAAAAGGAAGGAATTAGGAAGTTACTATTTTTATTTGAAGTAGGACTTCTAATAGTAGTAATAGTATACTTACTAATTGTTGTGGAAGTAAGACTTCTATTTCAATTAAGACAAGAGGAGCTTTGGGAGATTATAAAAGGGAATGCACCCCTCTTGGACGTCCATAACATTATATAGTGAAAAATGTCCCTCCTCTTTGTGCAACAGTTGCACTGCTCTCTTCTCTCTTCCTCTTCTAGTTCCTTAGGGTTTTGAGTTGGGTTTTCTCTTGAATATTCCACCAATCTTGTTGAGAAGAGATATCTAATTCGGGTCATAGCGTGGAAGGCTAAGAGGTGGTGGAGATTCTGATCTCAGTTTGTAGAGAAGTTCTACATCAACGAAAGTTATCAACTTCTCCATTAGAGTGTAACCGAGCTCCTAAGGTAAAATCTGCATCCTTGTATGTTGTGGATTTTAATGGATGCTTGTTTGTTTCTGTTCTATCTTTTAGATAGTTTTACTTACTGTATGTGATCATGAGATTGAGGGTTATGCATCCTGGATTGGGTTTCTTTTGCCTTATGGATACTTGATCCCTGAGTCAAGTAGGTCAAAAGTTTTGAATATCTATCCATGAGGCCCACCTACTTCCAACATCTGTGGGCCATGGACTTGACACATTTGATGCAGTTCAAGATATTCTTCTGATGTCTCTCTTCCTTCGTTTCTGCCCCACCCACCAGTAGGCTCACTTTCACCACCATGTAACGGGTCATAGATAGTAACATTGTCCTATCCATCATCACCATCACTACTTCCGTATGCTTGCTCATTCTGGCCTTGATCACCTTGTGGTGAGCCGCTCTTGATAAAAGATATTGTTTTGCATTGTTTTTCTTGTTCTTCATGAGTGGTCAACCTTGGACTTTGAGTTTGTATATGGGTGCTCTTGTCCTTTGACTTCCGTTTGTATTGGAGAGTTGGGTCTTTAAACCATTGTTTGTTTTTAGAGACGGGGCCACTTGAACCACTTGATCATGATGTTGATTTATCTCTAGGCCCCATAACATGTTCGGAACTAGAACGTGTCATCTCTGGCTCACGACTACGACCATGTTGCTGATGTTGTGAGCCTTGTGATGACGACATTACTACATTCTTGCCCTTTTCACACGCAGTAACAAATCTGCGAAGGGGAGGTTGGGGTAGGGAAGCACGTCCTTCTTCTCGACTCAAACTCATCTACATCAACCATGGCTTCATCGAGGAAATCTATATGAAGCAACATTGCATCCTCTCTTTCAGCCAACCATTCATCCAGAGGGTCATTTTCAAAGCTCTAGTTTCATATCACCCATAATAGAACTTGAAATCTTTGGTTGCTTCATGCTTTGGGTCCTATGTAAGAATGGATCCACGGACCCTCTCCTTGTTGTGTCCTTATAAGGGTTAGGAGCTCTTGAAGAACCGGCCCCACCTCGTCGCTCACTCATACGAGCTTGCTCAACTTCATACGTTTCACGCCTTGCTCTCATTACCCTCCTTAACTCCCTCTACTCATCATCATCACCATCATCAAAATCATCAACCCTCTCCATTCTAGCAACCCTCTCTTCAAATTTTTTCTTCTTTTCTTTTTCTGTCTTCTTTTCCTTACAATTTCCATCATTTGTTTCCTCACTTCAGTTGGGACCTTTGGACAGCCTTTTGCATCCCCTGATATATGTGCAAGATGTTGTTTAAATCTATGAATCCCACCACTCATGATTTTATGACACCATTTGTACTCGGTTGCCCCCCCCAAGATGTTGTTTAAATCTATGAATCCCACCACTCATGATTTTATGACACCATTTGTACTCGGTTGCCCCCCCCCCCCCCCCCCCCCCCCCCGAAAAAAAAAAAAACCATCTCTCCGTGTTCCAATCCGGATCAACTTCTTTCTCTTTCTTTTTTGGCGCCATTGTGTTCTAACTTCTAAGTGGTTGTAATCTTCACAATTAGAGAAATAAATTAATAAATACGGATACTTAGTTATTAACAAGTAATATATCAATCCACTCATAAGTTGTAATAATGGAATGACAAGCTTTTCTCATGTATTGAACATCTACCTAACCCGTAATATTCTTCCTAATCATGATTTAAGACAAAAATGTTTACAAACATAAATCTTTTAATTTACATGCTTACTAATGAGTGAAAATATTGATTATTTGCATTACAATGTATAGATATATGTGGAACACACCCAAAATGTTAAGCTCATACAAAAAACAAAAGTAAATAATGAAAAAAAATTGATTTTCCTATTATTTTTTAAAGAAGACAAAATAATCAAAGAAAATACAATTTTTTAACCAAGCAAGAATGGAAAATCTATAACCATAACATACTTCCTTTCATCTCTTCTAAACAATTTAAGAATGTAGAAACAAAATTTTCTTTTTAAATAATAATTTTAAATTGAAAAAAATTGAAGAAATTACTGATTTTGCACATACATGCGCAGATCTATGTGGTAGACACCCAAAATGTTAAGCTCATACAAAAAAACAAAGTAAATAATGAACAAAAATCGATTTTCCTATTAGTTTTTTAAAAAAATGACAAAATAATCAAAGAAAATACATATTTTAACTAAACAAGAGTGGAAAAATAATCTAGAAGCATAACATACTTCCTTTCATCTATTCTAAACAATTTAACCCATGTAGGAAAAAAAAACATATTTTTAATAATAATTTTAAATAGAAAAATTGAAGAAATTACTATTTTTGCACATAGATGCATAGATCTAGGGTTAGAACCATAGCTCAATGTGCTACACCCAAAACGTTATGCTCATATGAAATACAAAAGTGAAAAATAAAAAAAAATCGATTTAACTATGAAAAAAACAACCAAGAAATACAAAAAATGCATTTTTTATTACAAATAATAGGTAGAAAAATCATCTTCAAGCAAAACATACATCCTATCCTCTTTTCTAAACCATCTAAGCATAGAAAAACAAGAAATCATACCTCAAAATACACAAGTGAAAAAGCCCTCTTTTGGATGAATAGTTGAATCCCTCTTTGGTGAGCTAGATCTCACAAAATAGCAAGATTTGATCTTCCCTCTTGCAAGAAATTAGTTTAGGAGCCTTGAAAACCCTATCTCTAAGCCTCTCAAACAAGAGAAATGCGGACAAAATCCCATTCCGTAACTTACATAGTCAGCCAAGTCCCCATTGTGCGGACTCGGGACTCACCCGAGGCCTTCTAATGCAGAACGAGCCACAGTGGTCCCACCTAGTTACAGATATATTTTATTTTATTTCCTTTTATGTTTCCTAATTATTAGGTATCATAGTTCTAATTGTAATTAGGCTAGAATCTATTATTGGTTTAGGTTTGCTTAGGCCCTAAGCCTGCTTTCCCTATTAATATAGCATTGTAAAGATTAAAATCTTAGACTTTGATTTTGAAATAGAATTATCGTGGGTAATTTCCCTTGGAGAGGTGTGTCCTTGTGTTGAGGTCTCTGCGGAGACGTGTTGAAGTGTCTGCAGACATGGTGCTTTGGCACTCCACGCAAGCCCTAATCCTATGGCCTGTATCACCTTCTTTTCCGATACTGAGTCGGGGTGACCTAACTCGGCTGATTTTTTAAACCATGCTATAGACACCTTCACCAAAACTGCTAACATATAGAAATCCTCCACTTTAGGAGGAGGAGCCAAGCCCGCCCACACGGGGGAATTGGAAGGCCTAACAACTGGCTCTTCTCCCAAGCATCTAGCAAACGACTAAGAAGAGAATACACCCAACGGGTATGACTTCCATATAGGAAGATCCATGTCACCCCTATAAATAAAAACGTTAGAAAGAAGATTCAAACTTCTTAGATTGATGCAGGCCTCCCCTAACAGACACATCCCAAGACATAAAACCACCCCTACCCATGTAACTATTTTGGACTGAGACTTCCTTATTGTAAGACCCCGACCCGAGTGACTCGATTAGTACTAATTAAGTTGTGTGTTAGTGCTAAGCATGGTGATTAGAATTTGACTAGCTTGGATTAGAATAGATATTTTAATAGCTTTTTGGGAGTTCTTAGTGTCTTGTGCTTAGTGGGACCCTTTGGGGGTTCCTTTTTATTAGTCTTGAATTTACTTTGGGGGTCATTCGATATTCTTGTGATTTTGTTCATGTCATGTTTTACTTGTCTCGTCAATCCCTACAACTTTCATATTGAACCCGTGCCTGTCCGGAACCCCAAAACTCGATTTTCCTAGCATTGAGGGCAAAACAGTTTTTTTACATGAAATCTGTACCCAAAATCTGATGTTCCCGAAACCCACGAAATATATACTTTTTGGAAACTAGAAATTTTGTTGATCAACTTTGCCTTCTTCGTCGAATCCATTTGAGGCCCCGAAATGCATGTTTTTAGCCCGACTAGTACTTTAAGTTGTGGGACCCACTTCACCTTTGATATATAAAGAGAACCCTTCTTCTCTTCTCTTCTTCCTCGCCCTAATTAATGTGTTAAGAGATGAATCCCAGTAGCCATGAGTTTCCTCCATTTCTTTCTTGCTTTCTCCATCTCATACCACCACTAAACCATTGAACCATTGCTAAACCAAGATTGGACTTTACCATCTTCATCCTCTTCACAATAGCTATCCATTGATGCCATTTTTGAAGAAAACCAAGCTTTTCAAGATTTCCTTTGAACAACTTCTTGCTTTTCGAAGAACTTCCAAGTAAGGGATCCTTGTAGTCTTTTGGATTTGTATTCTCCTAGCCTTTGAGAAGCTTTGTCTTGATTATTGGAGGTTTCCTTTGTGTTTTGGTTTGGTTTTGCCATTTTAGGGTTTTGTTTTGAGGGTTTTGCTTGTGGCTTGAATCTTGGCTTGAAAATTTGGTTTAGAGCTTGGATTTGCTTGTTAGAAGACCTAAGCCAAGTGGGTGATTTGATATTTACATGTTTTATGAGAAATGTGGTTTCCCTATTTCATACATTGATGTTTCACATTATCACTATTCATGTTTCTTTATTATTCACATTGATTTGGAAATGCATAATGTTAGTCTATTTCTTTCTTATTCATATTGAAAATGCCATAGCCCTTTTAATTGAAATTTTAAGTTATGATTAGAATGGATTTCTTTTGGTTGAATGGGAATGGAATGAAGGATTTGATGGAAGAATGGATGAGATTGCATGTGGATGGAAAGGAGTTGATTGGGGCGATTATATTGGTAGATTAAATGGGCTTGAATGAAGTTTTGAAACCCTCAAAGTGTACAAAGAAGTGTGCCCAGGTTGTATGTGAATAAGGTAAGAAAGACAGCAGAAAATCTGACTTGAAATGGAACTGACTGTGCAGCGTCGGTTTGTTGTCGGTCAGCTGTTGGCCAACCGAACGCCAACCGACAACCTGTCGGCTCAAATAACAGTGAGCTGCATTCAGTCAGAAGTTCTGCAGGTCTGCTGTCGGTTGACCGTTAACTCAACGTCGGTCGACCGACATCAACCGACAGAACTGTCGGCTCCATTTCCAGAGAGCAGTTTTCCGTCAGGAAATCTGTCGGTCAGCTGTCGGCTGACCGAACGCCCTGGTTCGGTCGGCCGAGAGCCAATCGACAGATCTGTCGGCTCCAATTCCAGAGAGCTGTTTCTCCCTATTTCTGATCTCGGCTAGCCGTCGGTCAGCCTGTCGGGTGACCGACATTACACTGTTGGTTAACTGACAAGCCAACCGAGGGTTGATTGAAATGCCAATTTTGAAAGATTTCTTTTAAAGAAAGTGTGGAGCTATAATGAAGAAGAAATCCCTTTATCATGTTGTTGTTTAGGTCTTATAGACTTGTTAATGTATATAAGGTCCCGGCATGTTATCAATTCTTAAAGAGTACCAAATGCATATCAAATTCGACATACGGAACCCTATTTACATTGATTCAAATCTTGGACTTTCAACACTTGGCCCGGAGAATATGAGAAATCCATTCATACTTTAACGCGAATCGAATTTCACTTGTACATTTTAAATCTCGTGTTTTATGACTAGACTTGCCCGACAGTATTGAAATTCATGTTTTTAGCATTGTTGCTAGCCCGTACATGCCCGACCGATACATTTATACTTTTGTACTTATGAGCACCCCGTCTCGTTATATGTAATTGTTTTGTTTTTCCGCTTGTGGCCCATGCGTCGGCACCACTAAGATTGGATAACCTTGTCAGTTTGATCCACTGACTTGGAGATTCCCCCTCCCGTCCCGCCAGCTGCAGTTTGGATCCCGATACCCGGTTTATTAACCGTGGTCCCATCCCGATACCCGGCTCGCTACTGTGGTCCCGTCCCGTATTATTACTTATGTACATGTAAATATTGTTGCACCTCTTCACTTCCATGACTGAAGTCAACACCCCGATAGACTCTTGTCACTTCGGTGATAGAGGATTTAACTTCTTGTGGATGCCATCTTGTTGTTCCTATTTCCTTGGTACCTTTACTTGTTTTATAGTACATGCATGTTTTTGATTAAATGAATTATCTTTTCATGAAGATCATCATGTATACAGATTTAAATGCTTTCAAAGATAATTTCGTTTATTATCGTATCTTTTCACCCGCCTGCCAAACCGTCGTGTTTGACCCACTTTTGGTACTCAGGTCCCGATGTTGACTTTCCCGAGGAGGAGCATGAGGAGGCGGTCGGAGAACCGCAGCAGCTAGTAGAGTGGCGCACCGATGATGTTGTCTAAACATCCGGTTGCCTCGAGAGATACGAAATATTTTGGGGGAATGTTTAAACTGTATTTTGGTGGATATTGTTTTGTTTATATTGGCCTTTGTTGGCCTCTAATTTTGGGAAATGTAACTAAGAGATATTTGTTTAAAACTTTAACAGTACTTTTGGGTTAAGCTTTAGAACATTGCTCATTCTGATACTTGATACTTAAATGCAATTAGTCTTATGTTTTATGGAAATGATTTATATGCATGATTTGCCATACGCTTCCGCAATTATACAAAATGTTTAATGTTGTTGTGAAATCCTCACCGCGGACTCCTGTGGGAAATCACGTGCACGGGTAATGTGTATTCTTTATTAACCCGTGTACGTATTGGCACCAAACATAATCTTATCACCATTATCATTATTCTAATGAGTCCCGATCCCGGATTGGACCCTAAACCCGGTCCGGGGTCGTGACACTTATTGACCACCCTCCTAAACAACCTAGGACATGTTAGCCCAAAAAGCTGATACCCTATACCTGAGGACTCGACAAGGAACCCAACCCCACTCATCCTCTCCATATTTTTCCACATTGACTTCTCTCCAAAAGGTCTCTCTAGTTTCCTCGCAAAATCTCCACCACCATTTAGCCAACACTGCCTAGCTTTTAAATTCTAGATTCCTAATCCTAAACCTCCCGCACACTTTGGTTTAATGATATTGTCTCACCTCATCAAATGCCATTTCCTTTTCTCAGTCCTCTCTTCCCATAAAGATCCCTCCGAATCCTATCTAATTTCTCCCATATAGCCACTAGCATCAAAAGAAGAGACATGAAGTACACCAGAAGATTAGATAGTGAAGCCTTAATCAAAGTAATTTTCCCACCAAAAGAAAGTTAATTCCTCTTCCAAGTTGAAAGTTTCCTCTCAAAACTCTCAACGCACTACAAGAAAAACCACTTTTAGCGACGGACTTTTAGCGGGGACCAGTCAAAGGCGCCTCTATAGATCACTTACTTTGGCCCCCGCTACAAGTCAATTTTAATTCACTTTTAGTGGCGTCTGTTCAAGTGGCTGCCGGTATAAACCCCACTCCAATGGCGCCATCGTTTGGCGGGAAATTTTTTTTTTTTTTTTACCTTCAAAATCTTAGCGGCGGCTAATTCAATGGAGGGTAAATATTTATTTTAGCGGCGGCCATTAGTTGGGGTGCCGGTAAAACTCATATTTAGTGGGGATCATAATAGCCCCCACTAAATATAATTAAGATGGTTATAATTAAAAACCCTATTAACATCAATCCTGTCTTTGTTATGCGCACGTCGTTTCAGTTCTCTCCATTGCAAGGCGCGCAGGTCTCTTGGGTTCTCCTGCAACTGCACCAGGTATGTGACTTCTTCTTCCTTCTCTCCCCCATGCTGTCCTAGCCTCACATTCTCTCACCATCCACTGCCCTTCTACTGCCCAATAACCCAGCCCTCAATCTGCCCAGCCCCTCCCACCCAAACCCTCTGCCATCACCCAGCCCCTCCCATATTCAGGCTATACCGGCACTATCCCCCAGCCCCCCATCCAAACGGACCAGCAGCCCAGCCCCCCATCCAGACCATCCAGCAGCCCAAACCGTCCACTAGCCCAGCCCAACCCCCTGCCAAAACCCTCTGCCCGCCCAGCCCCTCCCACCCAAACCCTCTACCAGCCCTATCACCCAGCCCCCCATCCAGACGTCAACTGCCCTGCCCCCCATCCAGACCGTCCACCAGCCCATCCCTTAACCGCCCATTGGTAAACTATGACATACCTCTCTTATGCCGTTCATTGGTAAAGCATGCTTCTGTATAATCAGCTCTAAAGCACATATTGAACTTTTTGGGATCATTGATTTTACAAATTACTAAGGTGCCGCCTCAATGTTTACCCCTGGATTCTTGGTTTTGGTGCCCATCCCTAGGTTTAATTGCCTTCCAAGTTGAGTTTCTGTATGTTTTCATTGCACCATACATGGACTTGTCAGCCACTAATCATAATCTTGGTATCTCCATCATCAGTCTTTTGTCTTGCCTCACTGATTTATATGGTGGATAGTTTTCCAGTTAGGGTGCATTATTATATGGTTCTAAGGGAATTTTGTTGCCCTTCAACAAATATTTATTTTAAGTCTTTTCTCTTTTGTTTTGCTTTTCTGTTGATGAGATTGCTTGTCAAAAGGCCAAAGTTGTCCACAGAAAGATAAATCATGAGCTGTTTTTACTGAAAGACTCTTGCTGCCACTGATGGTTTCAAAAGTTATTTACTAGAATATAAGAGTTATCTTATTTACTGGTAGCGTTTATAGAAACTTTGGATTAGATCTAGAAATGAAAGGGACTAAAAGTAGTAGCTTGAATGATAGGAGATTCCTAAGCTGGAGTATCACCTCAGGTGGAAGATTCATTACTAAGCCCCAAGCCAATAAATAGTTGCTGGATTCTTGTTGTGAATGAATGAAAATCACATTGAAGGCAATAATTCCATACTTAGGAATAGTCTATATAAGCTTGGTAAACAATTTGTCACATATTTATTTACATAACAACTTGTCAAATACTTTATAAGAGAATATCAACCCTCGAATGTTTATCATTCAATACAACAACAGAAAAGATCTGAATAAATAATTTAGATTATATATCTATATATATATATATATATATATATATATATTGGAAAGTCATTTGATAAATGTTATTACTTTCATGTGTGAGTATACTATTAATAGACATAATGTTAACAACTACATCAAAGTAGGAAGTGAGAAATCCTTAAAACGTACCATTAGTGGGAACAGGCTCGTCTATATGTGTCGAACAATTGTGAAGAAGTCTTCCCATTTGTTCAGTAAGATTCTTAGTTCCAAACTTGCTAAAATGATATATAAATAGTAAATTGACACTTCTTTCCTCATTTGGATTATAACATAGTTTTATTCTGTAGGACACATAAGCAAATGATTAAGGACGCTTCTCGGGGGCGAATAAGTGCTAGGGATCTTGATCGCACTCATATTAAAGAATTTGGAAATTGGTTTGAAAGCCATGTAAGTGTTAGATAGGATATGCATTTTTGTATGAAATATAGTTATATTTGTGCGCAACTAAAGGTGATGTATTAATTTCTTACTCCAATCTAAATAGGTTTCGCAGATGCAAATAAATGCTGAGCAGGTGAACGAACAACTCCAGTCACTAGCTAATGGCCCCATTCGAGTTGTGAAGTGTTTTAAGGGATGCATTATAAATGGATTTAGATTTCACACAAAAGATCGTGAGAGACAAAGGAAAACCCAAAATAGTGGAGTTTTTTTAACTGCAGAAACATCGAGCTTTGCCAGCGCGAGAGACCCGAACCCGATGACCGGCAATGTCGGCTATTATGGCGTCTTAAATGACATTATAGAGCTAAAGTATCTCGGTGGGAATCGAATCATGTTATTCAAGTGTGACTGGTGGGATGTAAATAACCATGGTGGTAGGGGAATCAAGCAAGATGAGTATGGGTTCACCTGCGTGAATATCACAAGGACCTTAAATACCAATGAACATTTTATTTTTGCAAGTCAGGCACAACAAGTTTTGTATGTCCAAGATACCATTGACGCCAATTGGCGTGTCGTGATAAAGATACAACCCCGAGACTTATACGATATGGAGCCAGAAGTGGATCCATGCCAACAAATTGAGCTTCAATTGCAAGGTGAATCGACAAATACAATGGACACCAATGATGATGTTATCACTTGGAATAGGCCTGATATTGAAGGTGTGGTTCTTGATACAAATATGGTACTTCCAAATCAAAGCCAAGAACATGAAGGAGATGATATCTCTAGTGAGGATGGTGATATAGATGATGCCTTTATTGATGATTGTGATTGAGATACTTTGGCTAGGTACTGTAGTTGAGATTGCATTTTAGATATCTTCTTAATTAAATGTGAATAAAATATTATACTTTTTTCACTTTTTACTCTTTGTGGCATTTTTTTTATCATATTCTTATAGGATTTGATGAATATTGTTTAATTTTTTAGATATTGTTAATGATGCATAACTATTCATGTGTTTCAAAAATTTAAATAGATAGCCATGCTTCGTCGAGGCAATCGCAGATCTGAGCGGAGTTTGTCTGTACAGCCACCAGAGGAGACATTTGAAACCCAGCGTCAGCCTTCTCCTAGAGAGGTTGGGGGGGGGGGGGGGGGGGGGGGGCGTCTGTCAGCAGCTCTAGTAAGCTGACTTAAATTGTTAATTTAATGTACACATGATCATTAATTTTTTTGCCAATATCTTATGATAAAATTTATTTCTCTTGTTTTTTGTTTCAAACTTCAAAAACAGGTTCTTGTACTGGGAGGAAGAGGACCCGAGGGCCTACGCGAGGGATTAAGTTATTTAACAGACGCCCTGATGACAAGTTTACTGTGGAGTTTAATGCAGAGGGTCATCCAGTTGGAGAGCATGCTAGGTCTCTTGCAACGTTATGCGTAATAGTTGTAAGGACTCTTGGAAATGCACCAATACAGGTGAAGAAATGGGCCGAAATCCAATAGCAAGCTAAAGAGAAAATGTAGAAGCATGTTCAGGTAACTAGTAGTAAATATCTTGGCAAACAATTTATTCAATTGTTTTAGTTAAGAACGTGACATGCCCCTTACTTTTAACCTTTCAGGAGTTTGGAATTGTTGATGAGGAGCGAAAGAAATGGGTTTTACAGAGCTTAGCAAAGAAATATAGAGATTATAAAAAAGACTTGAAGGATAAGTATTACTCTCCGCTTCCCACAAATGAGGAGCGACTTCAACATACACCCCTCGACATCTCGGCCGAAGATTGGGCATGGCTTGTGCGATATTGGGGCTCTCCGGAGGTGTAGGTATGAAACCAAAAAATCAGAGAATCTCCCAATGGGCCCTTTTGCTTGTGTTTATTAATTGGTCCCACTTCTTGTTGTATACATGTAGGATATATCCAAGAAAAATAAAGCCAATCGCAATTGCCAAATTATTAAACATACTGGGGGAACAAAGAGTTTTGCTTGTTATAGAGACGAAGAGGTATACTAGTTTGTTATATTACTTAATTAGTATTTTAAGATTTACATTGACATATCTCTTTGCTATGGACTTAACTTTCTACAATGATAGACTCGAAGTAGGACTGATGGTAGTAATCCTTCTCGAGCTGATCTCTTCATTCGAACCCATACACGGAAGGATGGGACACCCGTTGATGAAAAATCAGCAGAGATTATTGTATGTAAGATGTCTTTTACTTTAATCAATTTTAATTCGTAGATAATTCCACTAATTATATTTTTTTTAATGTAGTCAAAGTTTCAAGAGATTAATGAAGCACAAGAGGGAGGACCTTCTAACTATATAAGTGATGACATCTATAGCAAGGTTATGGGACTAGAGAGGCACGGTCGCGTACGTGGATATGGGCTTGGTCCAACACCAACTTCAGTCTTTGGCTCCACGTCAACCCAATATAGGAATAACCTTGAGGAAATGCGTGCTGAATTGAATACCGTGCATGCTCGAATGGAGGAATTGCAGAAGAAGCATGAAGAAGATAGGCGTGCATATCTTGAACAGATGGAAAGGCAACAAGAGTGGATGCGAGCTACAATGGCGGAGATGATGCTGTAGATACCTAGCCAGCAACAAAATCCTTCCGAAGGGGTAAGTTTACTTATTTATTATGTATTATTACTAATTATATGTGTATTTTTTCTTAATAGGGTGGCTCAATTGTCTACTTTTCTTTTCTTTTTACAGGGAGCAGATGGATGATCGAGGAGCATATGGGCGATTTAGTTAATTTCTTTGATTAGTACTTTTATTTCATGATAGAATAACTACTAATACTATATTAGTTTAAAGAATAACTTTTGATAAAGTTCTTGTTCTTTTGGATAATTATGGATGTGGGTATAATATAGTTTATGAATGATTGTTGCTTGGAATTGAGTTGTTGGCTTCTTTATTAAATTGTATCGGTGGTTGGGTAAGACAACATATTAGTGGCAATCCTCACTATCATTGTTCCTCATTTGGGACCGCTATAATGCAGAGTTGATCAAATAACAGTTCATTTTGCATCAAATTTCGGACAACTGAGTTTATCATAGTATTCCGTTGAGTTACATAATTTTTACTTTCCTTTGGCTAGAAAGCTTTTCGTAGGTATGTATTATTTTGCGACTCTAAGTTTCTGACAATTTCAGTACAAATGTGGAGTGGATGGGATCACATTTAATAATATAGGATTATGGGATCTACCAGGTACATTGAATGACTTGTACATGCATTCTTTTAAAATATTCTTTTTTTAATTGTTTACTTTTCTAAGTCAATTTCAGATTGATGGGATGATGCTACAACAATGATTATGGTGACATTCTCTCTCTTTTCAATTCAGTATTTTGCAGGATCTGGATATATGTTCCAACTCTCCTTTCATTTGATAATGTAGTGCTTTAACTCTTGTTGTATGCTTCCTGCACTCAAGCATAAATCAAAACTTCGTTAGCTAACTCAGGTCTAAAAATATTAATTGTAGGTGCTGGATGTTGTCTTGATGACTGCTGTGAGAGGACGAGTAATAAGGACTGGAAGTCTCTTCAATAAAGACATAGACCGAAAATGGATCTTGGTTTGGATGTAGCTATTAGCGGCAAATCTACAACTATCATGAAAGTGGGCAAAAAGGTCCCATGTAGTGTGTAGGCTGTTCAAAATGATATCTTGTGTTAGAATCTCATTCGTCATTTAAGTAGACAATAAGAAGTTGATGGGTCTTGTTTCATTTGCTTATGTAAGGAATAGAATGTATAAATTAAATTATTAATAATAGGATTCTTTATTATTTTTTGTAGACTTTGATTGTATTGTCTTAAACAGGTTTATGTAAGAACAGGTTGCTGAACATGTAATACAAAAAAAAATTTATAAAATATTTTTTTTGTTTTTTTTTTTTTTAAAAAAAAGACTTATAGCGGCGGCCACTGGCCGCCGGTATAACCCTTATATTTACACTTTAGCGGCGGCTAATTGACTGCCAGTATAACTCTTAATTATGCTTCAGCGGCGTTTCACTAACCTTTATCGGCGGCTAGGGACCCCCACAACAATATTAATTCGTTATTTGTTATGCCTGTGAGAACCTTTTACCGGTGGTCGAAAGCGCCGCAATAAAAACCCAGCGGCGGCCACTTTGCCGCCGCTAAAAGTAACACCCACGGTTTCTATACCGGCGACGAGCGGCGGCTGACGTGGCAGCCACTACAAGTATTACTGCGCTTAATTTAGTTTTAGCGGCGGCCACCGGCCCCCGCTAAAAGTGGTTTTTCTTGTAGTGACGACAGGGTTCCAAATGGCTAGAGGACTTGAATGAGCCCCAATCGGCAGCCCTAGGTAATAAGTGGCAGACTTCATGTCTAACAATGAAACTTCACAGCTAGTGCCCTAAGTACCTTCTCTGAACAACCCACCCCACCATTGTGGTTTTTGCCATATTAATCTTTAGGCCTGAAGACAGCTCAAAACATCCAACAATTCTCTTTAACACAATAATTTCCTCCTAACTCGAGGTTGTAAACAAAATAGTACCTTCATCAAGTTGAAGATGAGTAATAGCCGAAACAGCTGTCCCTACCTCAAATCCACCTATAAGGCCACACTCTTTAGTTATGAATAAAAGAGCACTGAACCGCTTGCTCCACCGAAGTGAGCAGAAAAGGAGAAAAAGGGTCCCCTTGCCTTAGGGCCTTAGACCTCAAGATGACTTAAACAACCTCGTAGTTGAGCCATTCGCCAAGAGTGAGAAGGAAGCCATAAAAATACACTCCCCAATCCAATCACACCACTGAGAATTAAATCTAAACCTCTGTAACATGTATAAGCACAAAATCCCAATCCACCTGATCGCGAGCCTTTTCCTTGTCAATTTTGAAAATAGCACCTGATTTCTTGAACCGCTCTCTTGAATCAATCAATTTGTTAGCAATAAGAATATCATCAACTGCTACTATGTTAGATATTGAATTGATCAAGTTTTGTTAGCAGATAAATTACATCTAATACACTTCCACACCATGATATCCATTAATGCATTGACAACTTGATCGGGTGAATCATGCAATTAGTGTTTCTTTTAGGATTCTGATGATTTGATCTTTGGATGAAATAAATGAGACTTTATTAATTGAGAAATATCCTATGCTCCCCCTTCCTTGCTAACCCCTAAATATTTTGCATGCATCGATCATTTTTGTCCGACTGGCCTAACGTCTCTATAGCACTGTACGTAGTTAGATTAACTCAAATGTTGTTACCTTTAATGCAGTACACCTATGAAGCACGGACACGGATACGGGACACGGACACGATACGATACGGATACGTAGATACACCATCTCTCAAAAAATTAGGATACGATATGTCGAGGATACGTTTAAATTTTTTTAAAATATTTTTTATATGACTATGTAATAAAAACCTAACATTATTTCAATCAAAATAGCCATAAAATATGCACTTTCACACACACACACACACACACACACACATATATATATATATATATATATAATACATTATAGGGAAGTGCTCTTATGAGAGACACTCTCACCAACTTTATGAGAGATTGGTGGGAGCCCTCACTTCCATATCCACTCTTACCAACTTAAATGCAAGGACCCCCAACTTAAATGTGAGGGCCTCCACCCATCTCTCACCAAGTTGGTGAGAGTGTCTCTCATAGGAGCACTTCCCTACATTATATATCTATTCATTTGTGAATGGGGATAGCTTTTGAAGAATTTGGTTACTATCAGCACAAGAATTTTCAGATATCTTCTAACCAACAGGCCCTTAATAAAGAATGAACTCTTTTAAAGAGTACAAAGTTCTTTATTTTGCTACTGTTTTTTTTATTGTATCTGGGCCGAGCTTGACTCATTTCAAGCCCACGAGATGGGCCTTGCCTCACTTGAAATTGGAGTGGGCCTTGCCTCACTTTGAAATAAGAGTGGGAGGGAGACACTTTATGCTTGCATCACTTGAAATTGGGAAACATACCCACGTGACAGACTTGACTACATCTCTGCCAACCATCATAATATCATAAACAGACTTGAGTTAGCAACAGAACATACCCACGCAACTTTCTCTCTACCTTTGACGAGAAGAGATGAGGAGAGGCGGTGTGGAGGCGACGACATCTTCGCGGCCGATGGAGATGGTGGTCGGCTATGGGGACGTCGGTGCAGGTATGCTGTTTTTTTTTTTTTTTTTGTCACTTGTCTCTGTTAATTTTTTCTTCTTCTCTGGGTCTGGGCGATGGAGGCGAAGGGGAGATGGTGAGGTTGCAGCGGCACAGCAGGCTGCGTGGAGGAGACTGCACAGCAGGTTCCTGCTCTTCTTTTTTTTTTTTTTTTTCCCTTCTCCTCTCCCACGTTTTCTTCTCTATTTCTCCTCTTCCCACCTTTTTTTTTTATTTTTCACCTAAAACGAATCCCGCCCGTGTCCTGCACGTATCCCGAACATGTCCCGCACGTGTCCAACATTAAAAAAAATAAAAAAAAATACGCTTTTTGCGTATCCCAGACATATCCATGGCGTATCCGGGTGTATCCGTGTCCGATACGCCCGGGATACCGATTCGGGGCCCCTTTTTGCGTATCCGTGCTTCACAGCAGTTGACTATTAAACTATGTGACTGAAATTTGAACAATTGACAATTCATGTTGTTTAGTAATTAAGTGAGTTGGATTCAGGTACGGTGGGTCATAATAGAAAATTTGGTTGCTACATGGGAAGGTTAGCATAGGATTGTTACTATTGTATTTGTTTTAAACTACTGAATTTTGAGGTGGTATTCATGAGATTCACATACATCGTCCACTGGGTTCTACTTCATCGCAGATAACTCTTATTGAAAAGCAAGAGCTGCAACAGAAAGTCAAGCAAATTTGTTTAAATCGTGGGCCTCCTGAGCATTGGCTCCATTCTGGAACTTTTAAGAGAGCTGAGCTGCAGAAAGCTCTTGGCAATCATCTTTCCTGGAGAGAGCGGTATGTCTTTTTGGTAAAGCATTTGGTGATTCAAATTTGATGTTTTTTGTTACCAGTGCTGTTCTTATATGTAGATAGTTGTCATTTCAATCAGAACTTCTAATCCCAATTACAACGATATAGAAAACATGATTGGCATTTGAATGAATTGATATGACCTTTTATTTTTCTATAATTTATGTTGATTGGCACCTTTATCTTTGTAAGTAATTATGGTTGAATGTTATCAATTTTGTAGAGGAGCTTGGTGCATGTTAATCTTTTGCTTCATTTTCTTTTTTATACATGTACGCATCATGAAAGCTGTTGGATGCTTGTTCAGTAATGATAATGAGCCACTTTTCCATGGTACCGATGCTGGACAGAAATGGCAAACCTTGTGTCTGTATACAACTGTGCATGTGTGTGCGTTGTGGAAGAACACATAGGATGGCCATTCTCTATCTAAGACGGCATTATACACTGTCATTTTCACCTTAACCACTTATTTAGAGTTACCATTATGTTCATCAACCTTATTAGAGGCCATTCTCGGTAACTCCACACAATGACAATTCTTTCCTTATACCTTGACCTAATGTTTTTCAGGGTCTCATTGTAGTTTCTTGAACTGTAAAATCTCACAAGTTTTGGTTTTGCTTTCTATATTCATGTCCATAGCATATTAAGTGATATTCCTTGATTTCTTTGTTCATTTTTGTTGCAGCTACCCTTTGGTCTTCTCTTGTGCACCCATTCCTAACTATGTCCTTTGTTACTCCCCACGCCCTTCTTGGCATTTGCATTTTGGCCACTTCAACTTTCAGTTTTTCCCACTTTTCTGTGTGCCCAACATTCAACTTCATCCAACAAACCAGGTCTTGATGCGGTTCAAGATCAAAACATCCATACTTAAAAGACAAAACCCTTAAAAAAAAGCTACTCTTAACTAAAAACAAAACAAGACAATGGATAGATTGGGCCCAAGGGGCTGGTTGAGCCATGTGTAATGTGTGTCCTGCATCAGGTCTGATTCCTGTTGAGGGTGACTATTTTGACCTGTCCCTCCAACTTCATTTTTGAACCCTACTAGGAAATTTAGGGTCTGGGTTGACCATTTTTATTTGGGGTTTTATAGGGCTGACATTTCTGACGTCATGATGTAGCACATAATGAAATTGTCCTACCATCGACTGGCATAAGATGTGTAATCTATTAGTGGCTCCATGATGGAAGCTGGGATTTGTGTTAAAGCAAACCAAAACAAGCTGTTGTCAACCTTCTAAAAGGGTAAAGCACCCAAGGAGAATCTTCTCGTAGAATACAATCTTATTCCAAAACTTGGGCCTGTTTGGATGCACAAGAAAACATAAGAGAATAATATTTTATAGAATATAATCTTTTGTTTTTTAAAGAAGAAAATCTTATGCGTTTGGTAACTCTACATAAACTTGAAGAAAATATTCTTTTCTTTCAAAAAGCTCAATATTCTTTCCTACAGCTCCCCCCTATAGAAAACTTTTTACAAGATATATTTTTTTTAAAATGACGATTACAAAGTGGTAGAGTAAAGTAAAGACTTTAGTTCACCAAATCCATCATAATGTGTATGTTTACATATATGATAAAGTAAAGTAAAAGTAAATCTCATAGGATGGTAAATGTAAGGTAAAGTAAAGGTGAGATAAAGTACACGGTGAAGTAAAGTGGGAAGGAAGTAGTTTATTTATTTTTACTTTACTTTATCACATTTTATCGTAGTTTTATATGGTGAATAAAAGTGACTTGTTTACGGGTGTGGTAAAGTAAAATAAAGATTGATGTAATATCATGGTAAAATGTGAGGTAAAGTAAGGTCAGATGAAGTATGTGGTAAAGCAAAATGAGAGAGAGTTATAAAGTAGTTGTTTTTTCATTGACTTTACTTTACTATACTTTCTTATGGTTTTATGTGATAAAAGAAAAGCAATTTATGGTAAAAACATGAAAGTTAAATTTCACTTTACTGCATTATAATGTAATTTACTTTAATCATAACACATTCCAAATAGCTCAATTAAAAATCTATAATATTCTTCCAAAATTGCCAAACGGTAATAATATTATACTATAATAATATTACATTATTGTATTCTATACTATTTTATTCTTGCAATATTTAAATCTATAAATATTTTATTATGTATACATCCAAACGGGCCCTTAAAAGCTGAGTTATTCATGTGTTTACATCTCTATTTAAAGATTAATCGCTACTAATCATAACCACCTAGTATTACTCTAATCGTAATAAAAAATGATTTCTTAATGGAGTCCAAACATACTTAAACAAATAAAGAAAAAAGGGGCAAAATGCAAAATAACAAATGGAATATCTTTCTGGTCTTTCCCTTTCTTATATTCTGATGGCCCCACATGAGCTTTGATCATATATTTATTGAACCTAGGGATGCAAGTGGGTATCCAATTATCTGAGTACCCGGAGGTTCCAACCCCAAATAAACCGGGTTTGGAACATGATTTTAGCCCTGATTGATAAATGGGTTCGGGTCTGGATCTTAATTTGGCAGCTAAATGGGTTTGGTTCCAGAACCAGCTCATTCCGACCCGGGACCCAGCTCGCTTGTAAAATAAAGCTTGTGTCACTTCTTTCGTATATATAGGAATTCTCAGAAACTCCCCATTTTAAAAACGCCCTTTTTTGTTCCCCTATGTTTTTAGGGTATGGGGCCCATCTTTAGCCAATCCAACCATTTCAGGCATACTACCCCCCGTGAGTTGGTATAAATCCCAAATTTGACACTCATCTAACTTTTACGCACTGTTGTATTGAAATCACAAGAAAGTGATGCATGTAAAGCCATTAAACTTTAATGGAGTTAAAAAATTTCACATAGGTAGATCTCATGTAAATTATTCCATCTAGTGGCATTTCCATGGTTTTCATATATATATATATATATATATGGGAAGAGCTCTCCTACACGGCAGTGTATCTTATTATCAGCTGGGTTCGTGTGCAGGAGAGCAGCGTGTGGGCGGAACAACAGGGTTGCATGGATTGAAATTTCCTGGCCCCACGCTTTCCCCTTTCCCTCTTTTCATTTCCCCCTTCTTCGCCGGACCTAATCAAGAACTCCCTGCACTCCTTACTCTCTCGCCCGATCTCTCTCCCTCGCTGCTGCTCTCCTCTCTCTCGCCTGACCTCTCTCCCTCGCTGCCCTGCTGCGCTCATCTCTCTCGCCTGATCTCTCTCCCTCCCTGCTGATGTAGTGCATATTGAAGCAGATGAGTACATGGATGCACTGGATTGAGATAAGGCCCACCGCACAGGGCCCAAGCGGTACTAGGCAAAAGTCTGGCCCCGGAGTCAGAATCGCGCAGAAAAACCCATTCTGGAAAGGAAACGGCGAGATCTTCATAATCCATTTTCTTAATGGACTCTTGGTTTTTAAGGCGAATTCCATTGTTTAGGCCTCGAAAAGGGCATTTTTCTATTTTTGGCAATTTCTTGTTTTTAGAATAAGTAGAGTTTTATAGGTCAGAATCACGTCTTGTCGATTCTGCCCTCATTCCAGCATTCTTTATTAGTAGATTCCATATTCGGTAGGATTTTGCCATTTTTGGTAAACTTACCATATTTAGTAAATTTCGGATCTATGAGATCTAGGGTTAGTTCCCTATATATTTCATTGTAAGCCGGAAGGCAAATGAGTCATTGAATAAGATTGAAGGTTTATTTCAGAGAGTTTTCTCTCCATCTATTGTTTTGGTATTCGCAGGGATCAACAAAACTGTAGATACCCATCGTTCCTGGCATTATTCTTTGAGAATAATCAACAGGTTTCGTGGGATATTGTACATCTGAGGTCATTCACCTACGCTCGCAGCATCAGTTGGTATCAGAGCCGCGGTTTCGTTCTTGCAGTCATGCCGCCTAGACGCTGCTGGTGGTCGAAACGCACACATGAACGACGTGCTCGAACGTGATGACATCACCAGATTAACACGGCAGATCGAGGAGTTGACTGTCCAAGTCGCTGCATTGGCGGCTAGGGATGATCGATGGAGGGATCGATCTCCATCGCTACATTCTATGGAAGCGGAGGAAGTGGAGGAAGAGTTCGAGAACCCCTTTGCTGGTCATGCCCGAGGAGGAAGGGGACCCATGATGGGGAACCCTAGGGATAACCGTGAATCACGATCATAGTGGGACGCTGGACTAAAGATTGACATACCAGAGTTTCAGGGGAGTGTACAACCAGATGAATTTATGGACTGGATCTATGCTGTAGAGGAGGTCCTAGATTTCAAAGAGGTGCCCGAAAATAAACGGGTTCCCTTGGTTGCAACCAGATTTTGGGGAAGGGCTGCTTCGTGGTGGCAACAATATCTTCCAGTCCACCTGCACCATTGGTGGGAAGGTGTGCCGCTTTGTTATCGATGCAGGCAGCTGTGAGAATGTGATTGCAGAAGCTGCTGTAACCAAGTTGGGGTTACCAATTGAAGAACATCCACACCCTTACAAACTGTCATGGTTAAAGAAAGGGAATGAGGTAACAGTCTCCAAACGTTGTTTAGTTCCTCTTTCGATTGGTTCTAATTATAAAGATAGAATCTTGTGTGATGTGGTTTGCATGGATGCATGTCATGTCTTGTTGGGGAGACCATGGCAATATGACAGAAATGTCTCACATGATGGCCGAAGTAATACCTACAGCTTCATGTTTAATAATGTGAAGATCGTGCTTTTGCCCAAGAAAGAGGTGGTACCCAAACTACTAGTGGGGGAGGGATCCAATCTCTTATCTATGAGCCGATTCATGGTAGAAGTATAAGAGACCGGGGTTGTGTATGTGTTGCTAGGGAAGGACCATACTGTCGGGGTGAGGTCCCTAAGCTTGTTCAAGAAATAATCGATGAATACCAGGATGTGTTCCCTCACGACCTACCAGCAGGACTACCACCATTAAGGGACATCCAACATCAGATTGATCTAGTCCCCGGGTCTAACCTGCCCAATAGGCCCCATTATCGGATGAATCCTAAGGAGCACGAGGAGTTGCAGCGTCAGGTGGAAGAATTATTGGCTAAGGGTCACATCAGGGAGAGTCTTAGCCCTTGTGCTATGCCAGCATTGCTTACACCAAAGAAGGATGGTTCCTGGCGTATGTGTGTCGACAGTCGGGCGATCAATAAGATCACAGTCCGATATCGATTCCCTATTCCTCGGTTGGATGATTTGTTGGACCAGTTGAGTGGGGCTACCGTGTTCAGTAAACTAGACCTGAAAAGTGGCTATCACCAGATTCGGATTCGGGAGGGTGATGAATGGAAAACAGCCTTCAAGACGCGTGAGGGGTTATACGAGTGGCTACTGATGCCTTTTGGGCTTTCTAATGCCCCTAGCACTTTTATGCGGGTGATGAACCAAGTGTTCCGTCCTTTCACTGGAAAATTTCTCGTCGTTTATTTCGATGATATATTGATTTATAGTGTTAATCCAGAGATGCATCTTCAGCACCTCCGCGAGGTTCTTTCATGATGCGCTCACACGCATCCAGCAGTTGGAACAAGGCCAGCAGAGGATTGAAACTCTGATGGAAAACCTTCTCCTTGTTGTCCAAAATCAGGTGAACAATGAGCCTCCTCCGAATCATCGCAATAACGAGGAAAATTGTGAAGAAAATGAGTCACGCGCCCTTACCAAAAAGGACGTAGACAGTACTCTCGCCAAAGCTAAAGAAGAGGATATACTCAGTCCCATTCCCAACAAAATTCAAACATCCTACTCTCCAAACATATACGGGGAAAGGATCAGCCAGACAGCACGTCATCCATTTCAAGATCCTGACGGGAGCTATTGTGGATCAAGATGCCCTCAAGATTCGCCTCTTCGGAAGTACCCTAAAAGGTACAGCCTTCGATTGGTACTCCACTCCGCCGGAGAACTCCATTCAGAACTGGGCTATGCTCGAGACACGCTTCCTGACCCACTTCCAAGGTGAGGATCATCCTGTTACTATGACTCAACTCTGCAGCCTAAAACAGGGAGAGAATGAGTCAACATACGACTTCATTCACAAATGGAAGGCAATGGCGTACAAATGCTCAGATGTGTTGCCACAAGCGTCGCTGGTCGACATCTGCCGTAACAATATGAGAGCAAAAATCTGCTCCATGATCATCGGCAACAAATCAAAAAACCTGGGGGAACTCCTCGAAGCTTCCATGGAAGCTGAAATGGTGATCAAAGACCTCAACAGTCAGAAATCATCAAAGAAAGAGCCGACTGCTGTTACAACCTCAAAACCAAAGAAAAAGGAGGTTCTCAATGTGCAGACTAAGTCAGCTCCTCAGCAGCCAAAGAAACCTGAAAACAAAACTGCAGGTAAAAGGCCTGAACTCTCTGATGCCTTCAAAGAACGCGTAGAAAAGAAATATCCGTTCGATGAAGACGTTGAAGAAATCTTTGAGGCTCTCCTAGCAAATGTCAAACTCATTTTGCCAGAGCCCAAAAGACCGGGAGATGTTGGCAAAACCAATGATCCCCGATACTGTCCATACCATCAGATGATCTTACATCCTCTCGATCAATGTTTCGTTGTGAGAGAGAAGATCAATGAGATGTGGAAAAACAGAGTCATAACCTTTGATAAAAACTATGGCCCCGCCTCCGTCAACATGGTGTCATGTGGACAAACACCAAAATCACCGAAGAAGAAGATCACTACTTCCTTCATGGTGATAAACAAAATTCAAGCGTCCGAAGAGCTGGTTCCTTTCCTGTCACCAGACGGACAACCTATATGGGTACATCCCGATCTCCTAGAAGATGAAAATTGGGAGATCGTGAAAACAAAGCCGACCGCTCTACAGCCAAGGCTGGCTATGAAACATCTCCTCAAGCTCAAACGGCAAGAGAAGACCCAGCCAAAACAAGAAGTCCATGAAAAAGCATAGTCTTCCTCTACCGCTTCACAGGGGGCAACAAAAACGTCCCTTCCAGAGACTTCAAAGGGGGTAAGAAAACTCACTCTCAGTGATTTCATGCCACCTCAATTCAGAGAAGAAGCCACGCAGGGGGCATCATACTCTTGCAATTTAGTAGTCGGATTCTCCATGGAGGGATACGAATCTAGTGACACCGATGATTGATTCGAGTCCGGCTACACCGATGAGTGGGAGGAATCCCTTGAAACAGGAGAATATCTCTCCGATGAAGAATGGGTTCCTGAAACTCACCTTATGCCAGTAATCTGGTATAACCCTTTGCAACCACAAGGATCCTGGTCTGATGATGAAGAAGATCAAGTGGCTGCACAAGAAGATGCTGTTAACCCAGCACCTGTCATTGCTCCAGTGGAAATCAACTATGTTGAGCCACACGGAGAAGACGAAGAAAAGGATCTGGCTCCCATGCCTGATCTTGAAGAATATGCAAGGATCTTGCAGCGTCTCGCTCTAGAACAAGAGCAAGATCGCGTTAACGAGCCTCCTCGCAACCCAGAGCCTGAAGTCCCTGAAGATAATCAGGTACATCCACCCTTAACTCCTGAAAATGGAGAACATTGCTGAATAGACGATCCTCTTACATCCGAGGATGAGTCTGACTCCAAGCAGGCAACATCTCCTATCAGAGCTTCCTGTAATGTAATATATCAGGACTATAGCTCTTCTGAAGCGTCGTCTGATGAGATTACCTATACTCCGACGACGCCTAGCAATGTATCCTCTGGAGCTACCTCGTCTCACGTGACTTTCACAGAGATGACACCCTCTCAGGTTTCTTCTCCTGAGACTATGACTTCAGGATACACATTCTTCCCAACCGATCATCATGAAGAAAACGCAGATAATGATGCTTGGGATGATGAAATAGTCAACACAGAAGAAAAGCTGCTGGATGCTGTTCAGGACTTGCTCCCGGAAAATGCTCCGTGCAACACAATCACTGAGGATGGCAACTCTGCTGCAGATACATCCCCAGTAGATGAAAAACGACAGCCTCTTGATCCTGAAGACAATCTTCCAAACGAAGATCCTTCTCAAGAAGCTCTCGAAGTTGGTAGAGGCACCCGCTCTGGCCGGGACTACCACAAGAATTACAACCAATCTTCCTTTACTTATGTAAATCCTTCGGGAAAAGATGTTGTAAGCGCCCCCAGTGGCAAAAACAATGAACATGTAGGCCCCAAGGAGGCTTTCAAGTATGACTTGGTTGAGCACTTCAAACACATACCTGCACGTCTTCACATCCTAGACTTATTGCGAATGTCTCCACGCACTCGTGATAATCTCATCTCAGAATTACAAAAACTGAATGAGGATGTCGACAAACATGCCCCACAAGTCCTCCAAATTGAAATGGACTACCGGGTCAAAAACTCAGAAACCTCCTTAAAAGGAGAAAAATAGAAAAGCGAGGGATCATGCATCCAATGCCTCTCGGTGCAAAAGGCAGCCAGTGCAACCATCGCCTTCACTAAGGAAGACCTCCTACTTGGCGAAGCAAGGCACAACCGACCCCTGTACTTCACAGGGTACATCAAAGAAATGCCGATACATAGAGTTCAGATCGACCCAGGTTCTGTACTCAACCTTATCTCCGCTTCGGCTCTTGAAGAGTTGGGCATCCCACCCAACAAGCTGAGCCACACATCCGTATCTATCTTTGGATACGATGGGGGTACTCAAAGGCCTATCGGCAAAATCAGGTTCAAATTGCAAATCGGTGATCTTATCTCTGAGGTCACTGTGTATGCAATAAAAACCCCCTCATGCTACAACATCCTTCTCGGACGTCCTTGGATACACGAGAACGGTGTTGTCCCTTCAACTCTACATCAATGCATCAAGTTCGTCGGCGAGGACGGCATGGTACATCGTGTCTTTGCGGACAGAAAACCCTTCAAAGGTAAAGAAGTCCACTTCGCAGACTCCCAGATGTATGAAAGAGAAAAAGAAGAAGAGGAAATAGCACCCCCTGCTGAAAATCTCCAGAAAGATAAAGGCAAGGCTCCTAAAAAATCACCGGAAGAAAACAAACCCTCCGGCAAATTAGAAGAGAGTAGTCAATCTCCCTTCGTCATCTCCCTCAAGAATTCAAAACCTTTGGTCATCACGACTAAAGTGAAGAAGCGAAACAAAAGTCTGGGGGCAAATTTGTTGTTCTCTCGTGTCTATCATGCAAGACACAGACTCGGACTTTGAGCCAGAAGACGATGTATCGTCAAGCCAAGCTGACACTCAGCAAGTTCAGCCTGCTCTCACTCCGATGGAGACACCTGCTGATGTAGAAGATCCTACGTTTGCTACCTTTGTTGTTCCGGCAACATCACCAAAGCAAAGACCGATCTTCTTTCATAGATCGGATGCTTCTTCATCAAGTTCCTTGCTTGAACCTTTCCAAAACGAAGGTATGCCTCAACTATCTCTATATAGTCCTGTGGCACAAGCTATCATGAAGAAAATGGGCTTTGACGCTCAGAACCTAGTCGGTTTGGGAGAAGGCCGCGGTATTCTCACGCCATTGGGGCCCGCCTTGACCAAAAGCCAGCTGGAAGATTGGAGACTCTACGGATATGTAGAAAAGTCTTCACATGGGTTAGGGTATGATCCTGATACCCCCCTAAGACAGTTGACACAAAGGCTTAAAAGTCGATTTACCGACCAAGCCTCAACATCTCAAGTCCATAAAGACATCGATCTCCCTGGATATCTCTTTGAAGAGTCGTTTGACAAAGATCCAGGAAGCTCCTCCAATTGGTACGATTTCTCTGATGATGAAGAGGAATCGCCCGATGACACAGACGGGTGGCATCCTGACCCAAAAGAACCCTCGTCTCCAAAAGAAATACCAGACTCAACAGGCGATTGGGACTATCTCATAGCAAGCCTTGAGGAGATCACCAATCAAGAAAATCCATGGAAAGGAATAGAGCCTTGGTCTGGTAATGCAGTTGAAACTCCAAAAGGTTTCGTTGAGTTGGAAGCCTCCGAAAATATTGTGGAGGAACCACCTTCAAACCTTCCAACAGAAGATCATGTTCAAAAGATAGACTTGGGAACACCTGATAACCCACGTCCTGTATTCATAAGCAAGAATATAAATGATGATGAGTTACCCAAGTATATCTCCTTTCTTCGTGAGTTCATTGATTGCTTTGCATGGTCTTATGCCGAAATGCCTGGCTTGGATCCCAAAGTAGCAGTCCACAAACTCAATCTTCAAGAAGACATCAAGCCTATCAAACAAGGCCAAAGAAGATTCCGTCCCGACGTGATGGACAAAATCGAACAAGAAGTTCAGAAACTCAAAAACGTTGGCTTCATCCGCGAGGAACAGCATCCTGAATGGTTGGCCAATATTGTCCCCGTGACAAAGAAAAATGGGCAGGTAAGGGTCTGTATCGACTACAGAGACCTGAATAGTGCTTGCCCTAAAGATGAATTCCCGCTCCCCATACCAGAGGTAATGATTGACAATACCTGTGGATTCGAGCGAATGACATTCATGGATGGCTTCTCTGGCTACAATCAGATAAAGATGCATCCTGAAGATGAAAAGCACACTTCATTTCGGACTCCATTTGGCGTGTATTGCTACACTGTCATGCCATTTGGTCTGAAAAATGCTGGTGCCACATATCAGAGGGCTATGATGAAAATATTCCAAGATATGCAGCACAAGACGGTCGAATGTTACGTTGATGACCTCGCCGTCAAAAGCAGAAGAAAAGAAGACCATCTCAAAGATCTTCGGGAAGTCTTCCTCCGACTCCGCAAACATAAACTGCGGATGAATCCTCTAAAATGCTTCTTCGGCGTCTCGTCGGGTAAGTTTCTCGGATTCCTTGTTCGGAAAGCTGGAATAGAACTTGACCCCATAAAAGTCAAGGCTATTCTAGAAATGCCCTCTCCAAGAACCTTGAGAGAATTAAAAGGGCTCCAAGGGAGATTGGCCTACATCAGACGGTTCATCTCCAATCTTTTGAGGAAATGCCGTCCATTATCTCGATTGATGAAAAAGGGTGTAGACTTTGTCTGGGATGCCGACTGTGAAGCCGCATTTCAAGATATCAAGTCATACCTGACCAAACCTCCAGTGTTAGCTGCCCCTGCCACTGGAAAATCATTCATCTTGTACACAAGAGCTCTTGATCATTCTGTAGGCGCTCTGCTTGCACAAGAGAATGGTGAGGGAAAGGAAGCTACTCTATATTACCTCAGCCGCATGCTAGTAGGTGCAGAGCATCGTTACTCTCCAGTCGAAAAAGAATGCCTTGCAGTGATGTTCGCCGTACAAAAGCTACGTCACTACTTGCTTTCCAACACAGTCTACCTCGTCTCAAGGATCAACCTCTTGAAGGTCCTTGTTACAAAAGCAAGTTCTCTCAATGCACGACTGGCAAAATGGTCCATCCTTCTATCACAATTTGATATTAGGTATGTGCCACAAAAAGCAATCAAAGGCCAAGCTCTAGCAGATTTCCTCGCAGAGCATCCATTGCCTAAAGATTCACCACTCAGAGATGATCTCCCAGACGAACCCGTCTACAACGTGGAGACCTTCTCGCCAAATGCCTCCTGGGACATGTACTTTGACGGTGCAACCAGGACAAATGAAAAAAGACAGCTGATCTCAGGAGTTGGCATCCTCTTTGTTAGCCCTAACAGATACATGATTCCACATGCTTTCTCGCTATTGGAACCATGCACAAACAATGCAGCTGAATACCAAGCTCTGATCGTAGGATTGGAACTCGTCATTGAATCCGGTATCACCATGCTGGAAGTCTTTGGAGACTCTCAACTGATCGTCAACCAGATGAATCAGAAATATGAAGTCAGGAAGCCTGATCTGCTGCCTTACTACAACAAGGCACAATCGCTTCTGCAAAAGTTTGACATCTGCAACATCACCCACATTCGTAGAGGTGAAAACATCTGTGCAGATGCCCTGGCTGGACTTGCTGCATCTATGGCAATTCAAGAAGGGGAAAACATGCAAATTACATTGTGTGAGAGAAGGATCCTCCCTCCTCTTAACACACACCAAGCAGTTGCTGAATGCCACCGAGTGGTTGGAAGTCAGATCTCTATCCTTCAAACTTTAATCGGCGACTGGAGGGATCCGTTCATTGATTACACTATGTTCGGAATCCTACCTGAAGATCCAAAAGAACGGGTAAGCATCCAAAGGCGAGCCCCAAACTTTCATTTGGATATCCCTTCAAAGATCCTTTACAGCAAATCCTTCAATGGAGTACTCCTACGCTGCTTGTCACAACAAGAAGCTGAAGAAACACTCAAAGAAGTTCACGCTGGTCTTTGTGGAGCTCATCAGGCTGGTCCCAAGCTCTACGACCAAATCAAAATGTTGGGTTACTACTGGCCTACCATGGTACCCGACGCAATGCAATTTGCTAAGCGCTGCCAACAATGCCAAGTTCATGGAGACTACATTCACATGCCTCCAGAATGGCTGCATCCTACAGCAATCTCATGGCCTTTTGAAGCATGGGGCATGGACATCATAGGTCCTATCTCTCCCCCTTCAAGCAAAGGTCATCGCTTCATCTTCGCCGCTTCGGATTATTTCTCCAAGTGGTCAGAAGCATTTGCGTTCAACGAAATGAAGACCTCATCAGTTCTTCAGTTCCTGCGCACCAACATCATTTGTCGTTTCGGCATACCCAAAAGATTCGTCCATGATAACGGACCACAATTTCGGGATCATCGATTCTACAGGTTTTGCGACAAATACAAAATCCAAAGCTGTCCTTCGACTCCATACAATCCGGCAGCAAACGGATTAGCAGAAGCCTTCAACAAGACACTCTGCAAAATCCTCAAGAAAATGGTCTCTAGTCACAAAAGAGACTGGAGCGACAAACTGTCTGAAGCTTTGTGGGCCTATCGAACCACCGTTCGAGGACCAACCCATAGCACACCATTCTCCTTGGTCTATGGATACGAAGCTGTCGTGCCATTAGAAGTCCAAATTCCTTCTCTGAGGGTATCTCTACAAAATGACATGACTCAAGAAAGCAATGCGAAATTACGACTTCATCAGCTGGACAATCTCGATGAGAGACGGCTCGAAGCTCGACAAAGCATTGAACTTTACCAAGCACGCATGGCAGGATCTTTTGACAAAAGGGTTCGGCAACGAGCCTACAAAAGGGGTGACTTGGTTCTTGCGGTAAAAAGACCAATGGTCTTCGCACACAAATCCAAAGGCAAATTTGAACCAAAATGGGAGGGACCCTACATCATCGACAAGGTCTTCTCCAACGGCGCATATACCCTCCTAAACATGGAAGGCGACAAATGTATGCTGCCTATCAATGGCAAGTTCTTGAAGCGGTACTACCCTTGAAGACTTACCCAACTGGGTAAGAGCAATGCCTGTATGGCCAAAACCTGTTCTCAGGTACTCGCTCGTCAAACCCACTCTCTATAGAATTTTCATATCAAATGTCAAAATCTCTAGAGATTCAAAAACAATGCTTACTTTTATCGTTTCATTGTTCAAAAACAAAAAAATCCAAGTTTAGGAGCCTCTCCCTGACATGACCAAAACTTTCGATCCTTGAACCAAAATTCATGGTTTGAAACAAAAATCCGGATTCAGGGATTTCCACCCTAGTCCACCTTACCTTTTACCGAGAAATGGTTTTAGGTCAAAATTTACGACCCTCGTGTCTTTAAACAAAAAAAAAAAAACGGTTTTTCAAAAACCGCGGGGAAGTGACACTTAGTCGATACTCGCAAAACCCAAAAAAAAAGAAAAAAACCGGAAGGATGCGAACCCCATTCGATACTTCCAAAACCCAAAAATCGCAAGGAAGCGAACCCCATTCGATACTTGCAAATTTCAAAAATCTTGGAGAAGCAACAAACCAGTTGATATCCACAACCCAAATTTCAAAAATCTTGGAGATGCAACATACCAGTTGCTATCCACAATCCAAATTTCAAATGGTTCGAGAAAACCTCAAAAATCGCGGAGAAACGACATCAAGTCAGTACCCGCAAAACCAAAAGTTTTGGGAAACGCAGGGAAGCGATGCTTAGTCGATATTTGCACCCCAATCCGCGAGGAAGCGATATTCCATCGATACTCGCAAAACCTAACCCGCGAGGAAGTGACATTCCATCAATACTCGCAAAACCGAATGAGCAAGGAAGCGACATTCCATCGATACTTGCAAGACCATTCAGCGGGGAGGCGACATTTAGTCGATACCTGCATTTTGAAAACCAAAAACTCGGCTATAAAACGCCAAAATCTGGCTATAAATGCCAAAATCCGGCTATAAATGCCAAAACAAAAATTTTCGGCTATAAAAGCCAAAATCGGCTTTCATGCCAACAAAACAAAACTTGGTTTTCAAAAAAAAAACTCGGCTATAAATGCCAAAATCTGGCTATAAACGCCAAAAACTCGGCTATAAACGCCAAAATCTGGCTATAAACGCCAAAATTCGGCTATAAACACCAAAACAAAAAAAAAAAAATTGGCTATAAACGCCAAAATTTGGCTATAAATGCCAAAATCCGGCTATAAATGCCAAGACAAACAAAACAAAATTCGGCTTCTATGCCATTCTAAAATTCGACTTTCACGCCATTCAAAAATTTTGGCTCCCACGCCACAAAACAAATTTTGGCTCTTAGCCACAAAATCAGGCTTCATGCCATCCAAAATTTAGGTTTTCAAACCATCAAAAAATCAGGCTTTTCGCCACAAAATTGGCTTTCATGCCCAAAACAACCCTTTGACAAAAGATCTTCACAAAATGACAACCTTTTGATCAAATACTTAAGCAAACATTCCCATCAAACTTTTGCTCAAAATTGTTTTCGTCAAAAATGATTTAAGTGAAAGGAAGGGGATACAAAATATAGTACCAAAATTGTTTATACATGGAGGTACCAAAAAAAAAGAAAAAGGAAAAAGAGTTTGTTACAACTCAGGAGCTCAATCCTACATGGTCTTCAACCAAAGGTTCAACTCCTCAAGCAGACCCTTGGCCTTAACTTCCAAAGTTTTTAGGCCACGCTCCTTCAAAATGTCCCCATAAAACGCGGCCGAATGCCGTGACCCATCTGCAGCACGAGGAAGTTCTTCCTAGAGGACCTGCCACTGTTCATGCTCCTGAGTCTTCCTCCGGACATTACCTTCGGCTTCCTCGACCCTGCGAATGAGAGTCCCCTCTTTGTCACGAGCCTCCACAATGGCGGTCCATTTGGCAGCAGCCTCTTCCTCTAAAAGATCAAGACGTTGCCTAGCCTCAACGACCTCCTTATCAAGGCGGTCCAAGTCTTGCTTCAGCCCCATGATGGATAACTCGGTAACGTTCTTCTCCCGAACGATCTGCCTCCGAGTCTTCGCGACCTCAGTCAGCTCAGCTTTGACTTTGCTGGAAGGTTTTAAGAACATCTCATCAAAGAAGTCACCATCTGGGAAACTCTTGGTCTCAGTCCATTTGTTCCCCAAGGTGATGATCTCCTCAACAAAATCCTCGGCACTTGCGATGTCCAGACCGGCTTCTTTGCTATCAGCGAGGATGTCCTGCACATGCTTGATCATGCCAAAACCAGCTTCCAAATGACCTGAAGAAAGAGTCTCAACCCATGAGCTCAAGACAGTCTTCAACACCTTCCTAGCATACTGAAGGTGCGGTGCAGATGAGGATTCGCCATGTTCTGGTGCCCGACTGCCCACGTCATGCTCCATTGGAAGAATAATCAATAAACTCTTTCCAAAGGAACAAGCTGACTCATTGAAAGTGGAAGAAACCCCTACTTCTGCATCAGCCGCAGGTATCCCCTGTTCTGGCTCTGAGGAAGACGGAGGAATCTCTCCTGCTGCTTCACAATCTGTCAAAGAAAAAAAAAAAAGAAGAGAAGGAAAAGACAAAAAGGTATGAATATAATCTTGTCAAAAATATATCAAGATCATTATTGCAAATATACCTGCTTCGACGACCGGCGGAGTACTCTCTGCCTCTTTGAGCTCATCCGAAGCATCGTCAAAAGTTGCGTCCATGGATGGCTCGAAATCGTCGGAATCCTCTGGCAAGTCAGCTACATGTTAGCAAATGACAGCAAAAGAAGACAAAAAAGCAAAAGCCAAAGCAAATCATACCAGGTGAAGGTTCTGGAACCACTGCAGAGTCCCTGGGCTCTTCCTCAGATGCCACGATTGGATCCGTCATCGCCTCATCGGCAGGAACCTCAGGCGTCACTAGGACATCGTCCTCTGCTAAAAAAAAAAAGAAGCAGCGGATCAAAACAAAACCTTTCACAAAAAAAAAAAAAAAAGAGAAACACGCTGAAAAAAAAAAAGGGAATCGGCGTGGAGAAAAAAAAAACAGAAAGAAAAAAAGGAGTTCACGAAAAAAAAAAGAGAGAAAACTGTGAAAAGAAAAAAAAAACAAGAAGAGAAAGAAAAAAAAAGAAAGAAAGAAAAAAAGAGAGAAGCACGAAAAAAAAAGAAAAACGTGCATGAAAAGAAAAGAAAAGAAAAAAAGAAAAAAAGAGAAGAAGAAAGAAGAAAAGAAAAAGAAAAGAAGGAAAAAAATGAAGAAGCTACTTCTACAATGGAGATTCTTGAGGAAGAAAACTTACTTGAAGCCATTGATGGAGAAGAAGAAGAAAAGCTTGGAGATCCTTGAAGAAGAGAAAGCACTTCTTGCCTTGGGGAGCACTCTTGAAGATTTCTTGCAAAAAGAAAGCAATGGAGCAAAAGCATCAACCCTCTTGCTTTTATAGAAGAGAGCAAGCCAAAAGAGGAAACAAGGAGAAAAGAAAGGAGGTAAGTGCTAAAATTTAGCTACTTTCCCAAAGAGAAAGATATTTTGAGAGAATCTTTCCACAAAAAAGAAAACTTGAGAAATTCTCTCCAAGTAAAGATATTTTTAGATATTCTCTACACAAAAGAGATATTTTTAGATATTCTTTACAAATATGACACCATATGAGATCTAGGCCATCTCCAAAGCCTAAGGTCCCATGGGTTAGCCCATATGAGCCAGGTTTGACCACCTAGGCACTAAAATTGGCTTTTAGTCAAAATATTCCTCTTACCAAGAGCAAAAAAAAAAAAAAAGAAAAGAGCAAAAAAAAAAGTCCCATGCCTCTTTTGAGTTGATGGGACCATTCAAAAAAAAAAGAAAAAAGAAAGTCCCATGAGTTTCCAAAAACCAAACCATCCAACCTCATGAACCAAATTAAGCCAAAATCTTGAAATTGACATTTCACAAAACCAAATTCCGGTCCCCTAACTCGCCACATACAGCTTGTTAGGTCACAAGACCAAAACCAAAATCAAAATCCAAAACCTACAAACCAAACCTAACCCCCCAACCTGCCACATACAGCTTGTTGGGTCACAAGGTCAAAATCAAAATCAAACCCCGACCCCCTAACTTGCCACATACAGCTTGTTAGGTCACAAGGTCAAAAACCAAAATCCAAAACCCAAAATCCAAATACCCCATGTCATTTTCAAAATTTTGCCTTGAGATGGTACGTGACCCCTCTCACTACCATAAAATTCCCCCGGAAACTCAGAAGGCTATTCAAAAAAAAAAAAAAAAATGCTCAAGACTCTTGGTCAAGTTGGAACCTTTCCTCCAAGTTTCTTTTCGAGGCACATCGACTCCAAAAAGCTACTCGTCGCTGTACCTCGAGGGGGCATTTGTTGATACCAAAAATGTCACTTTGCCTCTTCAACATCAAGAAAGCTGCCTGAAGTCGCAACCTGCCATAAATAGGCAATGCAACTTCTCCAAAAAATCAAATCTTGTCAGAATCAAACAAAAATTGCAAGATCCTTCAAGACAGCCAAGGGAGGAGTACACAAGGAGTTTCGGGCCATTTCAGAATCATTTGGCCTAACTTCACTGCTCTGACAGCTAAACAAGCGCTCCCGGCGGCGACATCATCAAAGACACCAAAACTTTGATCAAAGCCTACGGATGACTCCAGAAGGTCTCCAAAGGGCTCCATGCCAAATTTCAAGTCAAACCGACAACGTTTGACCCTCCATCAATGCTCGAGCAGCAAAATCAAGCCTCCCGGCGGCGGGAACCACCGAAGCCTTCGCTCATCAAACCAAGTGCATGAGTGGCTTCAACATGCTTCCAAAAGGCTGCACGTCGAATTTCAGGTCATTCCGACAACGTTTGACCAGGTTTCGACGCTCTGAAAGAAAATCAAGCCTACCGGCGGCGGAGCTCCCCGGGACCATGGTTTCCAAGACAGAGCCTGTGGATCATCTCAAAATGACTCCAATAGGTTCCCTGTCAAATTTCAGGTCAATCGGACATCGTTTGACCGCACATCAACGCGCGGCATCTCCCTCGCGGCAAAATCAAGTCTACTGGTGACGGGACCCCAAACGGCTTCAAAACTCAAAAAAAAGCCTATGGTTGGTCTTATTTATTGCTCAGGAGGCTTCACCTCAAATTTCAGGTCATTCCGACAATGTTTGACCAAGTTTCAGCTTCTGGCGGAAAATCAACAGCTCTACGCGACAAAGTCTTTGGCTTTCCCGGAAAATTGGAAACTTTGCACTCTAAAAATGTAAGGATTCTCATCAGATTTTCTACAGGGAAATCAAGCCAATAAATGAGCAAAAATGTCAAAGAAAAATACAGAAGAAAAAACGAAGGAAAAAGACCTCAAAACGACCGCAAAACGGGCTCCGAAGGGGAAAATTCCCCCAGGGTCGCCTCCCCCTGCGACCTTGGCCCAGGGTCGCCCGCGACCCTGGAAGCCCGGAATCTCCGGTTTCGCCCCGGGAGCTCTGTTTTCCTTCGTTTTTCGCGATTCGAAGCTTCCAACCCCTGGGACTTTTGAAAATTCATACTTTTGAGGCGCCAAATCCTCCGACATTCGTCAAAATCACGGGTCAACCTCCAAAAGTATCAAAATCAACATTGATCGCCAACCGGTCGACCAAAAAAAGTGTGCTTTCCGCCCGATCGATCGAAAAATCGACAGGACCGATGTCACCGGCCCGATGCTAGCTATCAATGTCTGAAATTACACGGTCATCCGATGTCGATCAGCATGTAGATCCATCGGTGATCATCTCCAAAAGAATCCTAAAAGACGCGGCGCGGCCCGCGACTCTTCAACTGCTCGGCGACCATTTAATGCAGTTAATTGACTAGCTTTATTGCAGTCATTAATTCATTTCTTTGGACGACCCAATCAGAAGCAAGCATCCAGGAGTTACAAATCAATTAAGTCATGGCATTCAAGCCATGAAACTCCTCCCATTATGGTAATTAAGGTGATTAAAAGCCCTTAATCTCCATCGGCCAATCAGATTCAAGGAAAAAGGAGTTACAAAATCAAGAAATAAATCTTGTAACTCCTCCCATTAAAGCCATTAAAGCCCATAAACTCTCCTAATGGCTACCAAGAGCCTATAAATAGGAGAGCTTTCCAAGAAGAAAGGGATCGGAAAAGGACGAACGGAAAACCGAAGATCGAAAATCAAAAGGTGCAGAGAATCCCGAATTCCAGACAGACAGAGTCTAGAGAAAGAGAGAAAATTAAGCAGAAATTCTACATCAAGCACCACTACAAGGTGACAAAAGGTCCCTTGGGGGGTACTCCCCCCCAAGGTCCTTCCCTTCTCCCGCTGCCTCCAATGGCTTAGACGTGGCTTTTCAGCCCGTCTACTTAGCTTTTTATTGGACATAGGACCTTCTCTTGGTCTTTGTCCTCTAAAAACCTGAGGTTATAGCCAAGCCAAGCGAATCAAGAGCATCCTCTGTTCTCATCTGCATGGATGATGGCGAAGCCCATACATGGCTTGCGACCATCAATCTAAGCGAGTCCCCCACAATCTCCTGAAAAGTTAGATCCTCCTTTTCTTGCTTTTCATTGTAGTTTGTATTTTTCTAAAAGAGACAAAAATCACAACTCTTGTCTTTCATTATTGATGAGAATTGTAAATCGGCTATAAATGCCAAAATCGGCTATAAATGCCAAACAAAATCGCCTTTCACGGCAAACCAAGAAAATGTCTCTTTTCTTAAATATTTGTGCAATGGAAAACTTGAAAGAAGTTGATTTCCTTTTTACTTGCGAAGGTTGATCTCCGGATTACCACTTGCAATTCCAAGTAAAATAGAAAATCTGGCACACCCACACAAAGAAATGTTGATGCACGCTTCAGCCCCCCGGGCGCGAAAGGGCCGGACCCGACGGACTCCCACGTCCGCCGACCCTGGTAGCACCCTCGGCAGGAGCGCGTTCCATCAATAGAATAATGGCTGACGCAGTTGCATGGTGAAACTTTAAGATACAGTTTCGTGACAAGTATGTACCCACGCACATCAGGAGACAGAAGGCTGTGGAGTTCCAACAGCTTGTCCAAGGCAATACGACCGTTCAAGAATACCTCACTAAGTTTGAGAGGTTGTCCAGATATGCCCCCGAATTAGTGGACACAGTGGAGAAAAAGATAACCAAGTTCCTTGAAGGACTTCATCCCATCATCGAGAGGGATGCTACGGGAGTTATACCACCGGTCACTTTTGAAGAAGCGATCAAGAGGGCCTACAAATTCGAGAACTTCCACTACAAGGTCCTTAGATCTCAAGGCAAAGGACAAGGGCAACCAAAGCAGCAGAATCACCAGCAAAGGAATCAGCAGAACAAGAGGCAGAGGCAAGACAATATGCAGCACGTTTGTATCCAATGTGGCAAAAACCATGACAGTGCCCAATGTCGTACCATCACCGGAGCATGTTTTAGATGTGGTTCCATGGATCATCAGATGAGGAATTGCCCGAGACCGAATAGACAGAATCAGCAGCCTCAAGGAGCACCACGTCCAGCACCGCCACATAATGCACTAGTAGTGCAGAATCAGGCAAGGTCACTTCAGCAACAGGCACCACAGCAACAATATAGACCCCAACAACAACAACAGCAGCAGGCCCGTCAGCAAGGACAGCAGCAGAATCAGCGTCCCCCGCAGCAGAATAGAAATGCCCCTCAAGGCAAGCAGCAGCAAGTACCTATCAGGCCACAGCAGCGAGGACAAGTGTATGCGGTCAACAGAGTTGATGCAAAGCTAGAATATTGTTTGACCTTGGCTCTACGCATTCATTCATATCCCATGCATTTTCTAGATTGATTGATGTGCATGGTAGAGACCTTGAGTACATTTTGACTGTAGCTACACCAGTAGGAAAACAAGTTGTGTGTACGGTCTATTACCCTAGTTGTACAGTCCGAATAGGAGAAGTTGTGTTACCCGCAGATCTTATTCTGTTGTAGATGAAGGATTTTGATGTCATCCTAGGGATGGATTGGCTGGCAGGGTACCATGCCACGATGGATTGTTTCCCTAAGATCCTTACCTTCAAGTTGGATGAGACACCAGCAGGGGTGTTATTCTAGGGAGAGAGGAGGAATCCTCGTGCAGGGTTTGTCTCAGCGTTGAAGGCTGATAGACTTTTGAGAAGTGGATGTGAAGCCTATTTGGCGATTATCACGGAGGATAAACGGTCCCAAGGGGTGGAGATCCCTATTGTTTGGGAGTTCCCAAATGTATTTCCGGAGGAGATTCCAGGTTTACCACCCATGAGAGAAATTGATTTCACCATTGAGTTGTTACCGGGGACCGCTCCGATATCTATTGCACCATATAGAATGGCTCCGGCGGAATTGGGAGAGTTGAAGATACAATTGCAAGAATTGTTGGATAAAGGTTTTGTAAGACCTAGTATTTCGCCATGGGGAGCTCCAGTTTTGTTTGTTAAGAAGAAGGATGGTTCAATGAGAATGTGTATTGACTACCGAAAATTTGAACTAAGTGACCATCAAGAACAAGTATTCATTGCCAAGGATAGATGAACTGTTTGATCAATTACAAGGTGTCTCGTACTTTTCGAAGATTGATTTGAGATCCGGTTATCATCAGCTGAAAGTCAGAGAATCAGATGTGTTGAAAACAACTTTTTGGACAAGATATGGCCACTATGAGTTTCTAGTGATGCCATTTGGGTTGACAAATGCACCGGCAGTGTTCATGGCTTTGATGAGCAAGATCTTTGCGCAGTACCTGGACTAGTTTGTAGTGGTGTTTATTGATGATATTTTGGTGTACTCCAAGACCAGAGAAGAGCATGAAGAGCATATTAGGATAGCATTGCAGCTTTTGAGGGAGAATCAGTTGTATGCGAAGCTCAACAAGTGTGAATTTTGGTTAGAGCAAGTCGCATTTTTGGGACATATTATCTCCAAGGAAGGATTATCAGTAGACCCGTCCAAAATTGAGGCAGTAGTGAAGTGGGAGAGACCGAAGAATGTGTCAGAAATTAGGAGTTTTCTTGGATTGGCAGGATATTACCGGAGGTTTGTGCAGGGATTTTCATCGATTGCAGCACCGTTGACGAAGTTGACAAGGAAAAATGTACCCTATGTGTGGATAGATCAGTGTGAAGCTAGTTTCCAAGAGCTGAAAAAGAGATTAACTACCGTACCAGTCCTTACTTTGCCATCCGGAAGCGGCAGTTTCACCATTTTTACCGATGCTTCGAACATTGGACTTGGTTGTGTGTTGATGTAAGAAGGAAAAGTGGTTGCATATGGGTCCCGGCAGTTGAAGGACCATGAAAAGAATTATGCGACCCATGATCTTGAGTTGACAGCGGTCGTCTTTGCATTGAAGATGTGGAGACATTACCTCTACGGAGAGAAGTTTGAGGTTCATTCTGATCACCGCAGCGTAAAGTACCTATTTTCACAGAAGGAA
The DNA here is from genome assembly GCA_028538565.1 of Umbellularia californica. Lineage (NCBI taxonomy): Eukaryota > Viridiplantae > Streptophyta > Magnoliopsida > Laurales > Lauraceae > Umbellularia > Umbellularia californica. The sequence continues at coordinate 30,072,463 of JAPQWN010000005.1, read as the reverse complement.
TTGAACATGAGGCAGATGAGATGGATGGAATATATCAAGGACTATGATTTTCCGATCAAGTATCACCCGGGGAAGGCGAATGTAGTTGCCGATGCTTTGAGCATAAAATCAGTGGGCATGGCGAATCTAAGTGGTACGTGTATTTTTTATCAATTCAAGGAGTTGAGGATAGACCTCCAGCCACTGAGGAAAGGTGTTATATGCGCCAATATGTTAATGTCAGAACCCTCGTTTATTCAGAAGATCAAGAGTAATCAGTTGCAAGACCCAGAGTTGGCCAAGATTGCAGAGCATATAGCAGAACGTCCTGATTTTCGTATCGTGGACGGAGTTCTTTACTACCGTGATCGTTTGTGTGTGCCTAACATCGAGGATTTGAGGAACGACATCATGGCAAAAGCTCACAGTGCGAATTATTCCATGCACCATCAAAGCCTAAGGTCCCATGGGTTAGCCCATATGAGCCAGGTTTGACCACCTAGGCACTAAAAGTGGCTTTTAGTCAAAAAATCCCTCTTACCAAGAGCATGCAAAAAAAAAAAATGTCCCATGCCTCTTTTGAGTTGATTGGACCATTCAAAAAAAAAAAAAAAAAGACAAGAAAGAAAGCCTCATAAGTTTCCAAAAACCAAACCATCCAACCTCATGAACCAAATTAAGCCAAAATCTTGAAATTGACATTCCACAAAAAACCAAACCTTAGTCCCCTGGCTCGCCACATACAACTTGTTAGATCACAAGACCAAAACCAAAACAAAACCAAACCAAACCAAAACCAAAAACCAAAAAAAAAAAAAAAAAAAAAAACAAATCGGACCCCCCAACTTGCCACATACAGCTTGTTGGGTCACAAGGTCAAAATCAAAAACCAAACTTCGACCCCCTAACCTACCACATACATCTTGTTAGGTCACAAGGTCAAAAACCAAAATCCAAAACCCAAAAATCCAAATCCCCCATGTCATTTACAAAACTTTTCCTTGAGATGGTACGTCATCCCTCTCACTACCATAAAATTCCCCCGGAAACTCAAAAGGCTATTAAAAAAAAATGCTCAAGACTCTTGGTCAAGTTGGAAGCTCTCCTTTAAGCTTCTCTTCGAGGCACATCGACTCCAAAAGCCACTCGTCGCTGTACCTCGAGGGGGCATTTGTTTAAACTAAAAAAGTCACTTTGCCTCCTCAATAACAAGAATCCACATGAAGGTCCATCCTGCTACAAACAGGCAAAGCTACTTCAAGCATCAAATCTTGTCAGAATCAGACAAAAACTGCAAGATCCTTCAAGAGAGCCAAAAGAGGGGTACACATGAAGTTTCGGGCCATTCCAACATCGTTTGGCCTAACTTCACTCATCCGACAGCTAAACAGGTGCTCCCAGCGGCGACAGTGTCGAAGACATTAAAACTTCGGTCAGAGCCTAAGGATGGTTCCAAAATACCTCCAAATGGCTCCTTGTCAAATTTCAAGTCAAACCGACAACGTTTAGCCCTCCATCAACACTCGAGCAGCAAAATCAAGCCTCTCAGCGGCGAGAACCACCGTGGCCATCACTCATCAAACAAAGCATATGAATGGCTTCAACATGCTTCCAAAGGGCTGCACGTCGAATTTCAGGTCATTCCGACAACGTTTGACTAGACTTCGATGCTCCGAAAGAAATTCAAGCCTACCGGCGGCGGAGCACCCCGGGACCATGACATCTAAATCGGAGCTAATGGGTCATCTCAGAATGACTCCAATAGGCTCCCTGTCAAATTCAGGTCAATCGGACATTGGTTGACCGTATATCAAAGCTCGACATCTTCCCCGCAGCAAAATCAAGTCAAGCATCGACGGGACCCCAAACGGCTTCAAAACCGCCGTCATGGTCGCCGGCGACCCTGCAAATCCGGGTCGCCGGATTTTTCGCCAGATGGCCCGTTTTCCGATCTTTTCTGCGTTTTGAGAGTTCCTGCCTCTGTGATTTTCTGAAAACCCAAATTTTTATGCTTGAAAATGACTGATCTTCGCCAACATCTCGGATCCGCCGTCAAGAGCATGAAGTCAACACTGATCGCTCCAAGATCGCCAACCGGCTGACCAAGAAAGTACACTTTCTGTCCGACCGATCGAGAAATCGACAAGACAGATGTCACCGGCCCACCAACACCAATCAATGTCTAAAATTGCATCGCAATCTGACATCAAATAGCATAAAGATCCATCAGCGATCATCACAAGAAGAATCCCAAAGGACGCAGCGCGGCCCGCGACTCTTCAAACGCCCCGGGGACCACTTAATGTCGTTAATTGACCCGTTTTATGGCAACTTAATGCGGTCATTAACCCATTATTTTGGACGGCCCAATCAGAAGCAAGCAAATAGAAGTTACAAGTCCAAGCAATCATGGCATTAAAACCATGAAACTCCCCTCATCATGGAGATTAAAGGCGATTAAATGCCCATTATTTTCCATCGGCCAATCACAAGCCAAGAAAAAGGAGTTACAAAATCAAGAACTAAAAACTTGTAACTCCTCCCATCATGAAGCATCAATGCCATCAATTCTCTCATCATGGCCATCAATGCCCATAAACCACCTCATGGCTACCAAGAGCCTATAAAAGGAGGTGCATTCCAAAGAGAGAGACACTTTACACTTGCCGATTAACACCTACTGGCACACTAGCACATCCACACCAACACACATCTGGAGTCTGGAAAATCCCAGAGAAATTCCGATGAAGTCCTGCTGCTCTGCTGCAAGAAACACCACAAGGTGAACAAAGTCCCTTGGGGGGCCACCCCCCCATGGTCCTCTTCTTTTACAACATGGCCTAAACGCGGCTTTTCAGCCTGTTTACTCGGTTTTTCATTGGATATAGGACCTCTCCTTGGTCTTTATCCTCTAAAAAATTGAGGTTGGAGCCAAGCCGAAGAATCGAAGCATCAAGCGTTCTCATTTGAAGGACGATGGTGAAGTCCATACATGACTTGCGACCGTTGATCTGAACGAGTCCCCGCAATCTCCTGAGAAGTTAGATCCATTTTCTTTCTTTTCTATTGTACTTTGTATTTTTTAAAGAGATAAAAAAATTCACAATTCTTGTCTTTCATTTTGATGAGATTTGTAAATCGCCTTTCACGGCAAAATTGCCTTTCACGGCAAACAAACAAAAAATCGCCTCTTACGGCATTCAAAACAAAAATTGTCTCTTTTCTTAAATATTTATGCAATTTTAAAAGTTAGAAAGAATGATTGATTTCCTTTCTACTTGTGAAAGTGAATCTCTAGATCATCACCATTCCAAGTTCCAAGTAGAAAAGAAAATCTGGCATACCCGTACAAAAATGTTGATACCAGCTTTTCCTCCTCCGCCGAAACCTGGCAGCCCCAGGGGCGGAAGGAGAGGACGGAAATCGAGGGTCCATCACAGCTCAGGGCTAAGGATCTCAGTACCTAGATCACCAAAGTGTATCTAAGTCAAGCATGACATCCGAACAGGTGATTGAAAATGAAAAGCATAATATGTTTGCAGCAAGAATGAATATAAAGATATTTAAATCTGACCAAGTACAAGTAAAGTCTATAACTAGGCAATAAAGCATGAATAATGTACTGACAGAAATAAATAAGGAAATAATGGATAACCGGTTACATGTCCAACCCAACAAAATGGTAAAACCACATATAGTTATATTCTCTCACGCCCGATCGAGACCGAGGAGAGAGCTAGCAAGCAAGTCCAAGTTTATAATAAATATGAGCCACACTCCTATACCGGAGTTTACTATGTGGCCATCAAGTAAGATATAGGCAGGACATCCACTATAATGTCAAGAAATCATATGCAACTGTTAATAATATCAATTCTAAATTCCACGCCGGTTGGATCCTACCGACATGGAATCAAAGCTAAGTGGTGCAGACTTGAGGAAAGCCAAGACTAAGACAAACTGGTTAGACATAACCTTAAAACGAGGGAAAAAGGGACGGGGACTACTCAAAGACAAGCCAAAACAAGCTAAGTGTAAATACAAAGGTGAATAGTCTCCTAAATCCCAAAGCTGACATAAACTAGGTACGAAATGACAAGACTAGCAATCTAGTTCAAGTTTTAGTAATAACTGACAAGAACTGGCAAGATAAGACTAAAGAGTAACATAACAAGTCCTATGGTCTGGAGTCCATCGGACATCATTCTAGCAGGGAATGGAGTGCATGAATGGGTAGAAAGAGGTAGATTTTCGATTTGGCACACGAGGAAGGACACGATGCATTATTACATCTCCGTCAGCCTCATGAGACCCTAAACCTAGGATCATGTCACCTCGGGGGATCAAAGAAGGACCGCGAGAGTACGTTACGCCCCCGAGCATGACTGTCAAGTCCAATGGCTAATTCTAAGGTTGGGTGAGGCATCGGGTGAGTATCGGATTACTAATCATCAAAAGTAGGGAATACGTGCCTCCATGCATGAGTATGACGAGTATACTAGCCATAATACATATGATTGGTAAACACAGTCAAGGAAAACCTTTCGAAAGTCTAAACATGAGCCAAGGATTGCCTTGTTTGTGCTTACACAATGTAAATCGAATCCGTGTGCAATCAAGGTCCCAATGTTCATAAATTTAGTAGGTTTGGTGCTTAGAGATCAATGGGCATTTCAAAACCTTGCTTGGACATGAATTTGGCTTCGCATTGCCTTAAACACAACACCCAATGGTCCCCGGCGTGGTGGGAGGCTCAACAACACCCCAACATTTGTCTAAGGTCAGGTCACGGTGAGTCCGGTTCAAGAGCTAAAGCATTAAGCCTAAGGCTACAAGTTCCATGTCATACAAGTATTGGTCCAGTTTTAACCCCCTTTGATCCAATTGAGAGTGCATTTAGTGGTGCAAAACATGGTGCATAATCCCCTCAAAACCAACCAAAGAAAGGGAAAAGGATGAAAATGGGCTCGAAAAATCCTCCGAAATGAGGCTGGCCATGTCTGGTCGGACATGACCTTATCTGGTCGGACATGGGGTTGACCAAAACATCTCGATGTCCAACCAGCTTGTTTAAGGTTGGTTTCAGGATGATTTTTCTCCACCTTTCCTTGACAAATTCCCAAGGGATTTCAAGCATCATTTGAGGGTAATTTGGCCCCAAAATACCGCTGTAATTACCAATCTAAACCATCCATAAATTGAAGCAAAACCCAACCAACTCATCATGTAGAGTCTAAGAACATAAAGAGTAGAAAACGGATCAATTGAATGAAAAGCATGCATACGAGAAATTCAATTTCAATTACTTGCCTTGGCCTCTAGAGCTTCCAAACACACTACTAATCTATTCAATTAGCCCAAGACACCTTGTCACGTCCCCGAACCCGATTAGAGATTAAACCGGATCCGAGGTGTGAAATTTAGGGCTAATTAAAAAAAAAATTCCCTTAATGCCCAAGGATCGAAGTCCACTGTGAGGATTGTGTAGTTGAGCCTCATTAACAAATTAATCAACGAGACTTGTCCGGTAAACACAACATTAACCTGTAGAAATATCAAAGCAAGTACGGTATTCATCCCATTATATATATTCAAGTTTCAAAAGATAAGACATATGAAGTTTATAAACATCAGGACCATCCCCAAAAACTAAGTTCCTGGTACAAAAGATATACAGTACTAGAACAGACAAGTTCACAAGATCTAAGACCCAAAAGATGAAATGAGGCGGTACGCTAGAAGATATCCCCGTGTAAAGCACACTAGTGCCGGGAGTGATGACGCTAAGCTACGTCATCGGCACCCCACTCTCGTACCTCGTCCTCCTCCCCCTGTTGAGGATCCTATGGGATTGCCTCGGCATCCGGGTCGGTGCAATAGTAAAAGGTGTCCTCTACACATCATGAAATAAAGGATCAACAATATGTTGGCAAGAAGATAAGCAATATACATTATTCATAACATGCTTCAAAAAGAAATAAGGACAAGTACATGATTATAAGATAGCAAGGTACAAGCTATGCATAAGCATGAATAATACGAGAGTTAAGTAACGATATAAATCCTAACAAGAAAAACAAGAATAACCATCCGTGAAATGCAATGTCAAGCAAGAGGAGATTCCGAGGATGTCCTACCCATCTCACGGGGGTATAAGTGACGTCCAAGCCGACTACGAATACCCAAAGTCCGGCTCTAGGGGGATCCTAGCTCCCAGTCCTAGGAATAGCAGCACGGTCCTAGCCCGCTCCCAGCTATTCGCGCCATGGACGCCGTCCAAAGCCAACTGCCCACCCTAGCGTCCGATATCCGGCCCACTTTATAATCCTCAGTCTGCAGCTGGTTATGAATGGAAGATGATGATGATGATGATGGTTTGTATACGACACAAGTTCCAAGACAAATACACGTGCATAGGTTCCCGAGTACAAAATAGCAAATTGAGGGCTACTCCAAGTCAAGCCAAGATACAAGTCAAGTTCCAAGTTCTATGAGTAATCCTCTTTCAAGTCTATCCACACGTGTTTATCAATACAAGACAAGGTACCTAAAGATACACTCTAAGTCCGGTCACATTCTGATTCTACAAGTTAAGTTAAAAGTTATACAAGTGTACAAGATAGAGTGCATAAGATACGACAAGCTACGGATATATGATTCAAGAGTCAAGAGTGAAGAATAAGCCAATCCTAGATCAAGAGTTGTCCACCATGTATCAAACGTATCCCCAACGGAGTACGTATGGAGAATGAGTCAATAGTGTCCTACTTTGATGGGGCCACGGTGTACGGGAGTTGTTGGGCACCAATTAACTCAATTCCACTTGCATTCGGCCAAGTTACATTGATATACGGAAATTCCCGGACAACCGACGAAGCACACCAAGCCAAACATGCTCCATTTTCATTTTCCCCCAATTGGTCATGCAAGGGTAGGGTCAATGGGTTCCAACCTAGGGTCTAAACTAGGTTTAGAATCCCTTTCCAAAGAGATAAAGGCTTGGTACATTGATTCAATAGCCACTTCCTTTTCCAATCTCTGATCATTAAGATATATATACCATTGGATTCTAAATCTCAAGAGCTTTCCAACAGTATATAGAACTCCAAATTCCGACGAACGGTTCAAAAGTTATTGTCATTTGAAATCTGCCAAAAATTCATGAAATCTACCCTAATGCGGCTAGCCGAATTGGCCCATGCGGCTAGCCGAAAAGGTGACCGAAAATGCCCTGTAAAAACATGGTTATTGGAAAAGTAACCGAATGGTGACCGAATTTTCTGCGGCTAGCCGAATTCTTGGTAGAAACATGAGTTTTTGAGAAAAAAATTCAATCATTTTGAATGGCTCCTTCTCCAACCCCTTTCCAAACCTTTCCAAAGTCCATAACCTGCACAAAGAGCCACCATGCTCTCCTCCAAACCACATTTTATCCATTCATCAAGTCATCCACCCATAATAAAAACCCATTCAACCCATTAATCCAATTTTAGCATGTGTAATCTATTTAACCATGACAAGCTTGGAAATTTGGGGAAAATCTAAACAATGGGTTAACAAGAGACAATAATAATACATGCATGCCGAATATATACAACAAATCTACTTGCCTTCACCAAAGAGAGTGAAATAATGGAAATTGAGAAGATTGAGGAGGAAGAAAGCTCCCACACACACTCTAGCCAACACAACTCTCCCAAGCCTCTCTTCTACACTTGAGGAACACAAAGGAAAAGAAAGAAAGGAAATACATCAACATGCAATCCATTCACAGCCATGAGAAACGAAATGGGAAGGTAGGAGAAGAGGAAACTTACCAAATTTAAGGTCTAAGGAAAGAAGAAGAAGAAGAAGAAGAAGAAGAAGAGAGGAAGACAATGGTGTAGTTGGATGTCCTTGGAAGGGCCTTTAAGCTCCACATGCAATATGAGAGAGTGAAGAAGGAAAAAGAAGAGAGGGTTGTAGCACCGTTGAGTGAAGGGAGGAAGAACGAATGATAGGGCTGGGTTGGGGTTTAAATGAGAGGTTGAGAAGGAAATGTCTGGAATGCCCATCTGAGTCAAATGAGAGAAATGCAATTATTTGAGGGACTTCGGGGCGTCGAATCGTGATGAGTCAAGAACGAAAAGTGACTAGCGCGACGAGATCTTTCCAACGAACCCAAATTCGGGGAAACGGAATTTTTGGAAAAATACCCAATTTTCCTATTAATCACAACCTAACCCCCTATTAGGACTAATCATACTCAGAATAAAAAAAAAAACTTCGGGAACATCTTACTAATGATAAAAGAAACTCGCTTAGCCACTAAGCCCGCCTAATTAGCTAGAATCACAATTAACTAGGTTAATCGCCAATATTAGGAAATTAAACACCCTATTAAGGTCTGGGACCTTACACACCTAGAAATCAAGAACCACCAAATTACTACCTTAGAGCACCTAAAAATGGAAAAACCAAGAAAACGATGGATACTAGCTCATCAACAACTGCTCTACCACATATTAAGAGATGAGAGGGGTCCCATACCTCTGAGTCCTCTAATTAGAGAGAAGTTAGCCAATGGAGGGGCTGCCTAAGGTGCAATTGCACAAAGACGGGTCTTTGGGAAGCAAGGAGGGTGAGGAACTCGATGGCAAACTCCACTTTTCAAGTAGCAAGAGTTTGGCCTTGATTTTGGAAGAGGAAATGCAAGAAAGAAGGAGGGAAAAGCTCAGCCAGGAGCTCTCTGCTACGACGTTACTGGTGGGAGGGAGAAATTGAAGAAAAAGAAAGGAAACAACATATATTTATGGGAGACGATCCTATAAGAACCGTCCTTACCGTTTCCTGTATTGACAATTCTCAGCCGTTCGATTATCACACTCATCTAACGGTCCTATAAGCCATTATGTAAGTAAAGGAGGGAAAACGAAAATTTGCCCAAATTGGAAGAAAGCCCCAAATCAAGAGACAATCCCCTCCTCATCTCTACCTTCTCTTTCCCACCACGGTCGTGCACGTCATCGAAGCAGGAATCCCTCATCGCAGTGCTTCCTCGTGCATCCCTCTCATCAACATCTCTCTTTCGTCTCCATCACTCTCCATCTCTTTTTATTCTCTCTCTCGACGAGCTATGCATCCCCTCTCACCTCATCATCTGGAATGTACTTGCATAACATCGACACGTGGAACACGTTGTGTACACCTGACAACTCTGGCGGAAAGGGAAGACGATATGCAATGTCACCAATCCGGGTGCGAATCTCAAACGGTCCCACATATCTCTTGGAAAGCTTCCATTTCTAACCGAATCTGACTACATCACGCATAGGAGAAACCTTGAGGAACACCTTATCACCAACCTGAAACTCTTGTGGTCTTCGTCTCTTATCTGCATAGCTCTTCTGACGGTCATGAGATTCCTTCAAACCCATCTGTACGACCTTGACTTTCTCGCTGGAATCACCAATCACTGATGGTCCATGGAAACTTCGTACTCCTACCTCTTCCCAACACACGGAAGTCCTACATCTACGTCCATACAATGCCTCGAACGGTGCCATGCCAATGCTAGAATGATAACTGTTGTTGTAAGAGAATTCACAGAGGGGCAAACTCTCATCCCAATCTTTCTTGAAGTCCAACACACATGCCCGGAGCATATCCTCTAGAATTTGAATAGTGCGTTCTGACTGTCCATCCGTCTGAGGGTGGTAAGCTGTGCTGAATCTCAACTGTGTGCCCATGGATGACTGAAGTGTAGTCCAAAACCGAGAGACAAACTTGGTGTCTCGATCGGATACTATAGATTTAGGCACTCTATGCAATCTGACAATCTCATCATTGTATAGCTTAGCCATCTTATCCATAAATTGACCGGTCTTGAATGGTATGAAATGAGTTGACTTGGTCAATCGGTCCACGATCACCCATATAGCGTCATTCCCTTTCCTGGTATTTAGCAATCCTAACACAAAATCCATTGTGATTTGCTCCCATTTCCACTGGGGAATATCTAACTGATGAAGTAAACCAGGAGGCTTCTTGCGTTCAATCTTGATCACCTGACACGTGTAGCACTTGGAAATGAATTCTGCAATTTCTTTCTTCATACTCATCCACCAATAGTGGTTCTTCAAATTCTGGTACATCTTAGTGCTGCTCGGATGAATAGAATATCTCGTATGGTGTGCATCTGTCATCAGCTCTGTCTTTATGTCCTGTACATCTGGCACGCACAACCGGTCATTGCAATACAAAACTCCCTCAATCAGTCTGAATTCAGACCTGTCATCTATGTGCTCAATGATGTACTGTAACCCTGGGTCATCCTTCTGACATTCTTTGATTCTGGTCATTATCTCTGGTTCCCATGCTGCCATGCTAGCAATCATCACCTTCTCACTGATAGGCCAAACTTCAACATCTAAATCTCTAAACTATTCCATCCATCTCCATTCTGGCATTATACACCCGCTGAATGCTGACTTTCTGCTAAGAGCATCTGCTACCACGTTGACTCTTCCAAGGAGGTACTTGATAGGAAAGTCATAATCTTTAATGTACTCCATCCACCTTCGTTGTTTGTTGTTCAACTCATTATGTGTAAACAGATACTGTAAACTCTTGTGATCTGAGTGTACCTCGAACTTCTCATCGTATAAGTAATGTCTCCACATCTTGAGTGCAAGTACAATGGCTGCTAGCTCTAAATCATGGGTGGCGTATTTCTTCTCATGTTCTTTCAACTGTCTCGAACCATACGCTATCACTTTGTCGTTCTGCATGAGAACACAACCCAAACCAACCCCTGATGCATCTGTGTAAACAACAAATCCTCCACTGCCAGATGGTAAAGCAAGAATGGGTGCTGTGGTTAATCTGGTCTTCAATTCTTGGAAGCTTTTCTCACACTCCTCGGTCCAAACAAAAGGAATGTTCTTCCTAGTCAACTTAGTAAGAGGAGCTGTAATAGTAGAAAATCCTTTCACAAATCTCCTATAGTAGCCTGCAAGTCCCAGGAAACTGCGAATCTCTGCTGCATTTTGTGGACTACCCCAATTGACAACTGCTTCTATCTTCTTGGAATCCACTGCCAATCCTTCCTTCGAAATCACATGGCCTAGAAATGACACTTGTTATAACCAGAACTCACATTTACTCAATTTGACATACAACTGGCTGTCTCTCAAAAGCTGCAATGAAGTCCACAACTGATGCTCATGTTCCTCCTTGGACTTGGAATAAACTAACACATCATCAATGAATACCACTACGAACTGATCAAGGTAAGGAGCGAATATCTTGTTCATTAAAGCCATGAACACTGCCGGTGCATTCGTCAAACCGAAAGGCATCACTAAAAACTCAAAGTGGCCATATGTAGTTCGGAACGCTGTCTTAGGAATAGCTTCCTCTCTGACACGTAGCTGATGATATCCTGAACGTAGATCAATCTTCGAAAAGAACTGGGCTTCCTGTAGCTGATCAAACAACTCATCTATTCTCGGAAGTGGGTACTTGTTCTTGACTGTCACTTGGTTCAATTGTCGATAATCGATGCACATCCTCATAGTCCCATCCTTCTTCTTAACAAATAGAACCGGGGCTCCCCATGGTGATATGCTTGGCCTGATGAAGCCCTTATCCAGTAGATCTCCTAACTGAGTCTTCAATTCTTTTAACTCTGCAGGGGCCATTCTATATGGAGCCTTCGAAATCGGTACAGTACCTGGTGGTAGCTCTATCGTGAAGTCTAACTCACGGACGGGTGACAAACCCGGAATCTCCTCCGGAAAAACATCCGGGAACTCGCATACTACCTGAATCCCATCTATGGGTTTGGACTGCTTGTCCTCCGCGATAAACGCGATGTAATCCTCACATCCGCTCCTCATCAAGCGGTATGCCTTTAATGCAGAAATCAACCGAGTGGAGGTGGGCTTCTTCGTACCAACAAACTCAACACTACGGTCTACACCCTGTAACCTCACGGTCTCGTTAAAACAATCCAACACTGCGCGATTTGCCGCTAACCAGTCCATACCAAGAATAACATCAAAGTCGGACATCGCCAACACAATCAAACTGGCGGTCAACTGAGTACCTCCAATCTGAACTGTGCACCTAGGATAAACAAAATCACACGCTACTGATCGGCCTACCGGGGTAACAACCACTAGAACAAATGGTAACATCTCTCTATCCTTCCCAAAATGTAATGCAAATGTAGGTGCAACAAAAGAATGCGTGGAACCGGGATCAAACAAAACTCTAGCATCAAATCCACAAACTGAGAGAGTACCTTCAATTACATTCTCTGCTGCCTCTGCCTGCTCATGGGTGATCTCATATGCCTTGCCCAACTGCCTCGGACGCTAATACTGCTGATGTGGTCTCTGAGCATGATATTGTGGTCGCTGCAATGCCGAAGGACGCTGCAATGCTGGGGGTCGCTGCGGAGCTCTATACCGAGGAGCCAGAGCACGTGGCTGTGGCGGCCTGGGAGGTCGGACAATAACTTGTTGCTGCTGCGACGGTGGTCTAATCTGTACTGGAGGTGCCTGCCTCAACGGCTGCACAGGATAAGGAGGCCTGAGCGCCGGAGCTGGAAGTGCTGGGGTTGTAAACCCTGTCTTCGTCGGGCAATTACGAACCTTAAGCCCGGGATCTCCACAATGATAGCAAGCACCAGACTGCTTCTGGCAGTCTCGGGAGTAATGGCCTCCACCACAATGCATGCACTCTAATCTTTGCTGTGGATGTTTGAACCTGTGTTCCATTCTCGGTCTCTTGGGTTGTTGAAGAGGAGGAAGAGGAGCAGGAGCAGGTATATACTGTCCAATAAGCTGTGGCAACATAGCCATAATCCTTTGTTGCTCCAACACTATGACATCCTTGAGTGACTCCTCCGCCCAATATGCCTTCTTGACCACTGCATCATACTCTGTCAACTTGCTATGCTGAACTTGCAACTTAATATCGGGCCTCAGCCCCCTGATAAACCTTCGAACCTTCTCAGAATCTGGCTTGATCAAAACCGCTGCAAATTTGGACAAACGGGTGAACTGGATCTCGTACTCTTGAACCGTGAGAGTATCTTGTATAAACCTCTCAAATTCTACTATCTTCTGCTCTGTGTAGTGCTTAGGAATGAATTTGTCCTGAAACTGCTTGACAAAAGTCTCCCATGCCTTGTCGTCCTCAACGGTGTCATAAGCACTCTTGATGGTCTTCCACCATCCTTCTGCTGTCCCACGAAACATGTGAGTTGCCAACTGAACTTGTTGCTTACCAGTACACTGAAACACTTCAAAGATATTCTCAACCTGCACTGTCCACTCATCTGCCTCTGTAGGATCCTCTACCCCATAAAACCCTGGAGGAAATCTCTTTATAAGCTTCTCAACTAAGTCATTGAGATCTCGTTCTTTGGCCCGGGGCTCTAACACTTTTTGCATTACCTCCACCATCTGAGCTTGGAAGGCTACTTGGTCCTCTCTCTGTTTCCTATCACGTTCTGTCTGCACAGTCTGTGATTGTAGATAAGCATTGAGGAACTGCTGGAATTGGCTATCTAGTATCGGAGGTGTTGACACCAAAAATGTCACTTTGCCTCTTCAACATCAAGAAAGCTGCATGAAGTCGCAACTTGCCATAAATAGGCAATGCAACTTCTCCAAAAAATCAAATCTTGTCAGAATCAAACAAAAACTGCAAGATCCTTCAAGATAGCCAAGAGAAGAGTACACATGAAGTTTCGGGCCATTTCAGAATCATTTGGCCTAACTTCGCTTCTCCGACAGCTAAATTGGCGCTCCCGGCGGCGACATCATCGGAGACGTCAAAACTTCGATCAGAGCCTACGGATGACTCCAGCATGTCTCAAAAGGGCTCCATGCCAAATTTCAAGTCAAACCGACAATGTTTGACCCTCCATCAATGCTCGAGCAGCAAAATCAAGCCTCCCGGCGGCAGGAACCACCGAAGCCTTCGCTCATCAAACCAAGTGCATGAGTGGCTTCAACATGCTTCCAAAAGACTGCACGTCGAATTTCAGGTCATTCCGACAACGTTTGACCAGGTTTCGACGCTCCGAAAGAAAATCAAGCCTACCGGCGGCGGAGCTCCCCGGGACCATGGTTTCCAAGACAGAGCCTGTGGATCATCTCAAAATGACTCCAATAGGTTCCCTGTCAAATTTCAGGTCAATCGGACATCGTTTGACCGCACATCAACGCGCGGCATCTCCCTCGCGGCAAAATCAAGTCTACTGGCGACGGGACCCCAAATGGCTTCAAAACTCAAAAAAAAGCCTATGGTTGGTCTTATTTATTGCTCAGGAGGCTCCACCTCAAATTTCAGGTCATTCCGACATCGTTTGACCAAGTTTCAGCTTCTGGCGGAAAATCAGCAGCTTTACGCGACAAAGTCTTCGGCTTTCCCGGAAAATTGGAAACTTTGCACTCTAAAAATGCAAGGATTCTCATCAGGTTTTCTACAGGGAAATCAAGCCAATAAATGAGAAGAAATGTCAGGAAAAATACAGAAGAAAACGGCGACGAAAAAGACCGCAAAACGGACCAAAAATGGGAGAAAAACCCCCAGGGTCGCAGCCTGCGACCCTTGCCCAGGGTCGCCGACGACCATGGAAGTCCGGGTCACCGGATTTTTCGCCGGTGACCCGTTTTTCCGTCCCTTTTCGCGTTTCGTGCATTTTGGCCCCTGTGGTTTCCTAAAAATGTGATTTTTAGTGCTTGAAATTGACTCGTATCCGACGACATCTCAGATCCGCCGTCAAAAGCATAAAATCATCATTGATCGCTCCAAGATCGCCGACCGGTTGACCTAAAAAGTGCTCTTTCTGTCCGACCGATCGAGAAATCGACAAGACAGATGTCACCGGCCCCCTCTTAGCTCTCAATGTCTGAAGTCACATGGTCATCCGATGTCGATCAGCATGAAGATCCATCGATGATCATCGCCAGAAGAATTCCAGAAGACATGGCACGGCCCGCGACTCTTCAACTGCTCGGCGACCAATTAATGTGGTTAATTGACTAGCTTTATTGCAGTCATTAATTCATTTCTTTGGACGGCCCAATCAGAAGCAAGCATTCGGGAGTTACAAATCAAGAGATTCATGGCACTTAAACCTTGAAACTCCTCCCATCATGGCGATTAAATGCCCTCAATCTCCACCGGCCAATCAGAAGCCAAGATCCAAGAGTTACAAAATAAAGGAATTAAACCTTGTAACTCCTCCATTTATGTAGCTTTATGATAATTAAGGCTCATAAACCCTCATAAACCCTCCTAAATGGCTACCAGAAAGCCTATAAATAGGAGAGCACCTCAATCATTCAAGAGGACTTCAGAAAAAGCACCAGGGATCCGGAAATCTGAGAGAAAGAAAAAGAGAGAAAACTCTGCTAAAGTTATGCACCGGCTACCACTACAAGGTGACAAAAGTCCCTTGGGGGGCACCCCCCCCCAAGGTCCTTGCCTTCTCCCGCTGCCTCCAATGGCTTAGACGTGGCTTTTCAACCCGTCTACTTAGCTTTTTATTAGACATAGGACCTCCTCTTGGTCTTTGTCCTCTAAAAATCTGAGGTTATAGCCAAGCCAAGCGAATCAAGAGCATCCTCTGTTCTCATCTGCATGGATGATGGCGAAGCCCATACATGGCTTGCGACCGTCAATCTGAACGAGTCCCCCACAATCTCCTTAAAAGTTAGATCCTCCTTTTCTTGCTTTTCATTTTAGTTTGTATTTTTCTAAAAGAGACAAAAAATCACAACTCTTGTCTTTCATTATTGATGAGAATTGTAAATCGGCTATAAACGCCAAAATCGGCTATAAATGCCAAACAAAATCGCCTTTCACGGCAAACCAAGAAAATGTCTCTTTTCTTAAATATTTGTGCAATGGAAAACTTGAAAGAAGTTGATTTCCTTTTTACTTGCGAAGGTTGATCTCCGGATTACCACTTGCAATTCCAAGTAAAATAGAAAATCTGGCACACCCACACAAAGAAATGTTGATGCACGCTTCAGCCCCCCGGGCGCGAAAGGGCCGGACCCGACGGACTCCCACGTCCGCCGACCCCGGTAGCACCCTCGGCAGGGGCGCGTTCCATCAAGCTGGCACACCCGGTGGGACACGTTCATTTGAGAACACGGTGCTCGGAAATGAAATATTTGCATATCATACTTTTTGATCTATGCTTATACTTCTTTTCCGGATTCCTTGGCTACTTTCTAGCTGGTAGCCTATGTTGGATTTTGCATCCTAAAAAAAATGAGATGGGATGTTTTGGAAATTTCTATTTCTTTGAGTTTGTTTCCACTCTTTCTCTTTTCAAAAAAAAAATCAAAACAAAAAAATCAGTTTTCTTAGTTTGAATTCAAAATTGAGAAACTTTGATCCTATCCTATCGTTCTTTGGTGCTTGCAGAAATGTTGAGCCCGTTCGACTAAGGTTTTGGGCCATCGTTTCTCTTCGATGAGTTCATTAGAGATTTCAAAAAAATTAATAAAAAATCAAAAAAATCAGTTTTCTTAGTTTGAATTCAAAATTGAGAAACTTTGATCTTATCCTATCGTTCTTTGGTGCTTGCAGAAATGTTGAGCCCGTTCGACTAAGGTTTTGGGCCATCGTTTCTCTTCGATGAGTTCATTAGAGATTTCAAAAAAAAAAAAATTAATAAAAAATCAAAAAAATCAGTTTTCTTAGTTTGAATTCAAAATTGAGAAACTTTGATCCTTTCTCTTCTGGGCATGTGTGCTCGCGGAAATCGTTGAGCCCGTGTTCGGATCGGGGATTGGGCCATCGTTTCTCTTCGATGAGTCTGTCAGGGATCTAAAAAAAAAAATTAAATAAATAAATAAAAAGACATAGACCACTAAGGTTAAACCAATCGCGTTCTTTGATCACGATTGATTCAAGAAAAGCCTTGTCCAGAGTGTGGAGACAGCTTGACTGTTCTAGGCAAGGGTCCTCCAAACGGGTTCATTAAGTAATCCTACCCTTACCTGGGGGCAATTCTATCAATTGAGGTTTCATAAGACCGGGTTAGGAGGCCTATGTGTACTCTCTTGTCTTTAAATCTTGAAAATTAAAAATCAAAATCAAAAGAAAAAATAAAAAAAAATAAAAAAAAAGATTTTCAAAAAAAAAATCTTAAAAAAAAATATAATAAAATAAAAAAATCATTTCAAAAAAAAATCTTCAAAAATTCGTCACTTTTGATTTCAGATCTGAGAAATTTTGGTTTCTTCTTTTCTAAGCACTAGCACTAGCGGAAATCGCCGAGACCGTGTTCAGATTGGAATGCCATTTGCTCTCCTTGATGGAACCAATCTTGACATTTCAAAAAAAAAAAAAAAAAAAAAAAAAAAAAAACAAAAAAAAAACTCGTCACTTTTGGATTCAGATTCGAGAAATTGTGGTCCCTTTCCTTTTGAGTACTGGCGCTCGCGGAAATCGTTGAGCCCGTATTTGAATCGGAATGCTACCTGCTCTCTTTGACGAATCCATTTCTGACCTTTCAAAACAGAGAATCCCATCTCATGGATGCGATTTCCAACATTTGTACCTAGCAATACTGGTACACCCTTTCAGGGTCTACTGTATCTGTGACCGGCACATTTGTAACTCCTACCTTATATTCTTCTTATCTCGAGCAAGCTCCGCTTCTCGATAAGTCGAATTTAGGTATACAATTGCTTCTAGCAGTCATTGGAATGCTCATTTCGAGCCTACCATGCTTGTAACCAGAACAATTGTACCCTCTATGGCTTTTTGCCTTCTTCATATTGCTTGGGTCATGTCCCTTGAGCGATTTGAAAAGACAAAATCATAGAATTCCCCATTTATGATCATCATATTCTTGTGATTACTAATGGATGTGGTCTTGTTTCAGAAATTTTGAAACTAACAATGGCAGCTTCACTGATCATCACCTTCGATGAAAACAAGCACCGGCTCATGCTTCAACAGAAGCAAACCGAGCGCACTTACAAGCGCCCTGCTAGCTGCCGAAGCACCAACTCCCTCAGCAACTCTCTGAACTCCGGGTCGACCTCGACTCCCCGGACCATCGTCTTCGGGACACTGGGACCATTCCCACTTCCCGAAGAAGAAACTGCTCCTGCCAAAAGGCAGAAGGTCGCCTCGCAACGTGTCACTACTGTGACACCAAAGGCAACTGCCGAGAAGCAGAAGATCGCCCCTCAACGTGTCACTTCTGTGACACCAAGGGGAACCCCAAGAATACTAAAACCCGCGGCATCCCCGCGAAACCTCAACCAACAACCATCCAGGTCTACCCTAAGACTTGGTCTCCAAGACCTTCCCCAAAACAAAGAAGGTCTCAAACCTCCACCAAGCCAGCATACTTGGCCCCACTCAAGGAGAACCAGTTCTACCCTCTTGCCTACATGAAAGAGGAGAGACCTATCTCCAACCTGACTCCCAAGTCAACCCAGCATGAGCCGGCTTGTTCCTACATGCCCAAAATCAGATCATGCATCACCAAGCCTCTACAAGCACCTGCTAAGGCCTACACTCCTTCAGTTCGGCCCTTCATCTCTACAGGGGCCGAACTCGAAAGGTTCAAAGCTTCACTGCAACAGGCAAAGGACTGGGTCTGGATCCTGTCCTTGCCTAGCTACAAAGAAGACAGGCTCGGCTGCTGCGCCCGAGGGAGCACATCCTTCATCGTCAGAGCCCAGCCAGAGCTGACCGAAGCTCAAATCGCTCGACGAGCACGCCGCCGTGCGTCATATCGACAAAAGAGACTAGAGAAGCAACGGACCCAGCCTCCTACACTTCAAGTCTCCCACAAATGGGTCGAAAAAGAAAGACCCGACCAAGTTGCTGCTGTCCATATGGTTGAAAAAACCAGAAGACGCCAAAAGTCAGCATCGAAAATCCATGTCCGACGTCCGGTGACCCGTAGCGTCACCAGGACACGAAGACGTCCCGAAGAAACTCCTGCCCCTTCAAGCCAAGGACGGGAGAGTAATCCTTCATCAAGCTCTTCATCAAAAAGAATGAGCCCCAGCTCAGTCACCAGGACGGTTTCTTCGTTTGAATCCCGAGGAATGAACGTCCTGGTTACAAATTCTGAGCCACCACCTCAGAATCCACCTCAAGATGAT
Organism: Umbellularia californica; assembly: GCA_028538565.1. NCBI lineage: Eukaryota > Viridiplantae > Streptophyta > Magnoliopsida > Laurales > Lauraceae > Umbellularia > Umbellularia californica. The sequence continues at coordinate 30,053,339 of JAPQWN010000005.1, read as the reverse complement.
GCGCTCACACGCATCCAGCAGTTGGAACAAGGCCAGCAAAGGATTGAAACTCTGATGGAAAACCTTCTCCATGTTGTCCAAAATCAGGTGAACAATGAGCCTCCTCCGAATCATCGCAATGACGAGGAAAATCTTGAAGAAAATGAGTCACACGCCCTTACCAAAAAGGACGTAGACAGTATCCTCGCCAAAGCAAAAGGAGAGGATATACTCAAGGAGCATGGGATCAAGCCACCATATCCTTTATGGATGGACTCGGTCCCGTTCCCCGCAAAATTCAAACATCCTACTCTCCAAACATATACGGGGAAAGGATCAGCCAGACAGCACGTCATCCACTTCAAGATTTTGACGGGAGCTATCGCGGATCAAGATGCACTCAAGATCCGCCTCTTTGCAAGTACCCTAAAAGGTACGGCCTTCGATTGGTACTCCACTCTTCCGGAGGACTCCATCCAAAACTGGGCCATGCTAGAGACACGCTTCCTGACCCACTTCAAAGGTGAGGATCATCCTGTTACCATGGCACAGCTCTGCAACCTAAAACAGGGAGAGAATGAGTCAACTTATGACTTCATTCACAAGTGGAAAGCAATGGCGTACAAATGCTCAGATGTACTGCCACAAGCGTCGCTAGTCGACATCTGCCGTAACAACATGAGAGCTAGAATCCGCTCCATGATCATCGGCAACAAATCAAAAAACCTGGGAGAACTCCTGGAAGCTTCTATGGAAGCTGAAACGGTGATTAAAGACCTCAACAATCAGAAGTCATCAAGAAAAGAGCCAACCGCCATTGTAACCTCTAAACCAAAGAAAAAAGAGGTCCTCAATGTGCAAACCAAGTCAACTCCTCAGCAACCCAAGAAAGCTGAAAACAGAGCTGCAGGTAAAAGACCTGAACTCTCTGATGCCTTCAAAGAACGTGTAGAAAAGAAATATCCGTTCGATGAAGATGTTGAGGAAATCTTTGAGGCTCTCCTAGCAAATGGCAAACTTATTTTGCCAGAGCCCAAAAGACCGGGAGATGTTAGCAAAACCAATGATCCCCGATATTGTCCATACCATCAGATGATCTCGCATCCTCTCAATCAATGCTTTGTTATGAGAGAGAAGATCAATGAGATGTGGAAAAACGGAGTCATCACCCTCGACAAAAACTATGGGACTGCCTCCGTCAACATGGTGTCATGTGGACGAACACCAAAATCACCGAAGAAAAAGATCACTACTTCCTTCATGGTGATAAACAAAATTCAAGCGTCCGAAGTGTTGGTTCCTTACCCGACACTAGACGGACAACCTATATGGGTGCATCCCGATCTCCTGGAAGATGAAAATTGGGAGATCGTAAAAACAAAGCCGACCGCTCAATAGCGAAGGCAGGCTAGGAAACATCTCCTCAGGCTCAAACGGCAAGAGAAGACCCAGCCAAAACAAGAAGTCAATGAAAAGGCAGAGGCCTCCTCTACCACTTCACTCGGGGCAACAGAAACGTCCCTTCCAGAGACTTCAAAGGCGGTAAGAAACTTCACTCTCAGTGATTTCATGCCACCTCATTCAAAAAAGAAGCTATGCAGGGGGCATCATACTCTTGCAACTCGGTAGTTGGATTCTCCATTGATGGATACGAGTCCAGCAACACCGACGATGGATTCGAGTCCGGCTACACCGATGAGTGGGAGGAATCCCTTGAAACAGGAGAATATCTCTCCGATGAAGAATGGGTTCCTGAAACTCACCTTATGCCAGTAATCTGGTATAACCCTTTGCAACCACAAGGATCCTGATCTGATGATGAAGAAGATCAAGTGGCTGCACAAGAAGATGCTGTTAACCCAGCACCTGTCATTGCTCTAGTGGAAATCAACTATGTTGAGCCACACGGAGAAGACGAAGAAGAAGATCTGGCTCCCATGCCTGATCTTGAAGAATATGCAAGGATCTTGCAGCGTCTCGCTCTAGAACAAGAGCAAGATCGCGTTAACGAGCCTCCTCACAACCCAGAGCCTGAAGTCCCTGAAGATAATCAGGTACATCCACCCTTAACTCCTGAAAATGGAGAACATTGCTGGATAGACGATCCTCTTACATCCGAGGATGAGTCTGACTCCGAGCAGGCAACATCTCCTATCAGAGCTTCCTGTAATGTAATATATCAGGACTATAGCTCTTTTGAAGCGTCGTCTGATGAGATTACCTATACTCCGACGACGCCTAGCAATGTATCCTCTGGAGCTACCTCGTCTCACGTGACTTTCACAGAGATGACACCCTCTCAGGTTTCTTCTCCTGAGACTGTGACTTCAGGATACACATTCTTCCCGACTGATCATCATGAAGAAAACCCAGATAATGACGTTTGGGATGATGAAATAGTCAACACAGAAGAAAAGCTGCTGGATGCTGTTCAGGACTTGCTCCCGGAAAATGCTCTGTGCAACACAATCACTGAGGATGGCAACTCTGCTGCAGATACATCCCCAGTAGATGAAAAACGACAGCCTCTTGATCCTGAAGACAATCTTCCAAACGAAGATCCTTCTCAAAAAGCTCTCGAAGTTGGTAGAGGCACCCGCTCTGGCCGGGACTACCACAGAAATTACAACCAATCTTCCTTTACTTATGTAAATCCTTTGGGAAAAGATGTTGTAAGCACCCCCAGTGGCAACAATGATGAACATGCAGGCCCTAAGGAGGCTTTCAAGTATGATTTGATCGAGCACTTCAAACACATACCTGCACGTCCTCACATCCTAGACTTATTACGAATGTCTCCACGCACTCATGATAATCTCATCTCAGAATTACAAAAACTGAATGAGGATGTCGACAAACATGCCCCACAAGTCCTCCAAATTGAAATGGACTACCGGGTCAAAAACTCAGAAATCTCCTTAAAAGGAGAAAAAGAGAAAAGCGAGGGATCATGCATCCAATGCCTCTCGGTTCAAAAGGCAGCCATTGCAACCATCGCCTTCACTAAGGAAGACCTCCTACTTGGCGAAGCAAGGCACAACCGACCCCTGTACTTCACAGGGTACATAAAAGAAATGCCGATACATAGAGTTCAGATCGACCCAGGTTCTGCACTCAACCTCATCTCCACTTCGGCTCTTGAAGAGTTGGGCATCCCACCCAACAAGCTGAGCCACACATCCGTATCTATCTTTGGATACGATGGGAGTACTCAAAGGCCTATCGGCAAAATCAGGTTCAAATTGCAAATCGGTGATCTTATATCTGAGGTCACTGTGTATGCAATAAAAACCCCCTCATGCTACAACATCCTTCTCAGACGTCCTTGGATACACGAGAACGGTGTTGTCCCTTCAACTTTACATCAATGCATCAAGTTCGTCGGCGACGACGGCATGGTACATCGTGTCTTTGCGGACAGAAAACCCTTCAAAGGTAAAGAAGTCCACTTCGCAGACTCCCAGATGTATGAAGGAGAAAAAGAAGAAGAGGAAATATCACCCCCTGCTGAAAATCTCCAGAAAGATAAAGGCAAGGCTCCTCAAAAATCACCGGAAGAAAACAAACCCTCCGGCAAATTAGAAGAGAGTAGTCAATCTCCCTTCGTCATCTCCCTCAAATCTTCAAAACCTTTGGTCATCACAACCAGAGTGAAGAAGGCAAAGCAAAAGCCTAGGGGCAAATTTGTTGTTTCTCTCGTGTCTATCATGCAAGACACAGACTCGAACTCAGAGCCAGAAGACGATGCATCGTCAAGCCAAGCTGACACTCAGCAAGTTCAGCCTGCTCTCACTCCGATGGAGACACCTGCTGATGTAGAAGATCCTACGTCTGCTACCTTTGTTGTTCCGGCAACATCACCAAAGCAAAGACCAATCTTCTTTCATAGATCGGATGCTTTTTCATCAAGTTCCTTGCTTGAACCTTTCCAAAACGATGGTATGCCTCAACTATCTCTATATAGTCCTGTGGCACAAGCTATCATGAAGAAAATGGGCTTTGACGCTCAGAACCCAGTCGGTTTGGGAGAAGGTCGCGGTATTCTCACGCCATTGGGGCCCGCCTTGACCAAAAGCCTGCTGGAAGATTGGAGACTCTACGGATATGTAGAAAAGTCTTCACATGGGTTAGGGTATGATCCTGACACTCCCCTGAGACAGTTGACACAAAGGCTTAAAAGTCGATTTACCGACCAAGCCTCAACATCTCAAATCCATAAAGACATCGATCTCCCTGGATATCTCTTTAAAGAGTTACCTGACAAAGATCCAGGAAGCTCCTCTAATTGGTACGATTTCTCTGATGATGAAGAGGAATCGCCCGATGACACAGACGGGTGGCATCCTGACCCAGAAGAACCCTCGTCTCCAAAAGAAATACCAGACTCAACAGGCAATTGGGACTATCTCATAGCAAGCCTTGAGGAGATCACCAATCAAGAAAATCCATGGAAAGGAACAGAGCCTTGGTCTGGTAATGCAGTTGAAACTCCAGAAGGTTTCGTTGAGTTGGAAGCCTCCGAAAATATTGCGGAGGAACCACCTTCGAACCTTCCGACAGAAGATCCTGTTCAAAAGATAAACTTGGGAACACCTGATAACCCACGTCCTGTATTCATAAGCAAGAATATAAAGGATGATGAGTTACCCGAGTATATCTCTTTTCTTCGTGAGTTCGTTGATTGTTTTGCTTGGTCTTACGCTGAAATGCCTGGTTTAGACCCCAAAGTAGCAGTCCACAAACTCAATCTTCAAGAAGAAATCAAGCCTGTCAAACAAGGCCAAAGAAGATTCCGTCCAGATGTGATGGATAAAATTGAACAAGAAGTTCAAAAGCTCAAAAGCGTCGGCTTCATCCATGAGGAACAACATCCAGAATGGTTGGCCAACATTGTCCCCGTGACAAAGAAAACTGGGCAGATCAGGGTCTGTATTGACTATAGAGACCTGAATGGCGCTTGCCCTAAAGATGAATTCCCGCTCCCCATACCGGAGGTGATGATTGACAATACCTGCGGATTCGAGCGAATGACATTCATGGATGGCTTCTCTGGTTACAATCAGATAAAGATGCATCCTGAAGATGAAAAGCACACTTCATTTCGGACTCCATTTGGCGTGTATTGCTATACTGTTATGCCATTTGGTCTGAAAAATGCTGGTGCCACATATCAGAGGGCTATGATGAAAATATTCCAAGATATGCAGCACAAGACGGTCGAATGTTACGTTGATGACTTCGCCGTCAAAAGCAGAAGAAAAGAAGACCATCTCAAAGATCTTCGGGAAGTCTTCCTCTGACTCCGCAAACACAAACTGCGGATGAATCCTCTAAAATGGTTCTTCGGCGTCTCGTCGGGTAAGTTTCTCGGATTCCTTGTTCGGAAAGCCGGAATAGAACTTGACCCCATCAAAGTCAAGGCTATTCTAGAAATGCCCCCTCCAAGAACCTTAAGGGAACTAAAAGGGCTCCAAGGGAGATTGGCCTACATCAGACGGTTCATCTCCAATCTTTCGGGGAAGTGCCGTCCATTCTCTCGATTGATGAAAAAGGGTGTAGACTTTGTCTGGGATGCCGACTGTGAAGCCCCATTTCAAGATATCAAGTCATACCTAACCAAACCTCCAGTGTTAGCTGCCCCTGCCACTGGAAAACCATTCATCTTGTACACAAGAGCTCTTGATCATTCTGTAGGCGCTCTGCTTGCACAAGAGAATGGTGAAGGAAAGGAAGCTGCTCTATACTACCTCAGCCGCATGCTAGTAGGTGCAGAGCATCGTTACTCTCCAGTCGAAAAAGAATGCCTTGCAGTGATGTTTGCCGTACAAAAGCTACGTCACTACTTGCTTTCCAACACCGTCTACCTCGTCTCAAAGATCAACCTCTTGAAGGTCCTTGTTACAAAAGTAGGTTCTCTCAATGCACGACTGGAAAAATGGTCCATCCTCTTGCAGACTTTCTCGCAGAGCATCCATTGCCTAAAGATTCTCCACTCAGAGATGATCTCCCAGACGAACCTGTCTACAACGTGGAGACTTCCTCATCAAATGCCTCCTGGGACATGTACTTTGACGGTGCAACCAGGACAAATGAAAAAAGAAAGCTGATCTCGGGAGTTGGCATCCTCTTTGTTAGCCCCGACAAATACATGATTCCACACGCTTTCTCGCTACTGGAACCATGCACAAACAATGCAGCTGAATACCAAGCTCTAATCCTAGGATTGGAAGTCGCCATTGAATCTGGTATCTCTATGCTGGAAGTCTTTGGAGACTCTCAACTGATCGTCAACCAGATGAATCAGATATATGAAGTCAGGAAGCCCGATCTGCTGCCTTATAACAACAAGGCATGATCGCTTCTGCAAAAGTTTGACATCTGTCACATCACCCACATTCGTAGAGGTGAAAACATCCGTGCAGATGCCCTGGCTGGACTTGCCGCATCAATGACGATCCAGGAAGGGGAAAACATGCAAATCACAGTGTGCGAGAGAAGGATCCTCCCTCCTCTTAACACACACCAAGCAGTTGCTGAATGTCATCGAGTGGTTGGAAGTCGGATCTCTATCCTTCAACCTTCAATCGGCGACTGGAGGGATCCGTTCATTGATTACACCATGTTCGGAATCCTACCTGAAGATCCAAAAGAACGGGTAAGCATCCAAAGGCGAGCCCCAAACTTTCATTTGGATATTCCTTTAAAAATCCTCTACAGGAAATCCTTCAACGGAGTACTTCTACGCTGCTTGTCACAACAAGAGGCCGAAGAAACACTTAAAGAAGTTCATGCTGGTCTTTGTGGAGCCCATCAGGCAGGTCCTAAGCTCTATGATCAGATAAAAAGGTTAGGTTACTATTGGCCTACCATGGTAGCTGATGCAATGCAATTTGCCAAACGCTGCCAGCTATGCCAAGTTCACGGAGATTACATTCACATGCCTCCGGAATGGCTACACCCTATAGCAATCTCGTGGCCTTTCGAAGCCTGGGGTATGGACATCATAGGTCCTATTTCTCCCCCTTCAAGCAAAGGTCATCGCTTCATCTTCGCCGCAACGGATTATGTTTCCAAGTGGTCAGAAGCATTTGCGTTCAACGAAATGAAGACCTCATCAGTCCTTCAATTCCTACGCACCAACATCATTTGTCGTTTCGGCATACCTAAAAGATTCGTCCATGATAACGGACCACAATTCCGGGATCATCGATTCTACAGGTTCTGCGGCAAATACAAAATTCAAAGCTGTCCTTCGACCCCATACAATCCGGCAGCAAACGGATTAGCAGAAGCCTTCAACAAGACACTCTGCAAAATCCTCAAGAAAATGATCTCTAGTCACAAAAGAGACTGGAACGACAAGATGTCTGAAGCCTTGTGGGCCTATCAAACCACCGTTCGAGGACCAACCCATAGCACACCATTCTCCTTGGTCTATGGATGCGAAGCTGTCGTGCCCCTAGAGGTACAAATTCCTTCTCTGAGGGTATCTCTACAAAATGACATGACTCAAGAAAGCAATGTCAAATTGCGACTCCATGAGCTGGACAATCTCGATGAGAGACGGCTCGAAGCTCGACAAAGCATTGAACTTTACCAAGCACGCATGGCAGGATCTTTTGACAAAAAGGTCAGGCAACGCGCCTACAAAAAGGGTGACTTGGTTCTTGCGGTAAAAAGACCAATGGTCTTCGCTCACAAGTCCAAAGGCAAGTTTGAGCCAAAATGGGAGGGACCCTACGTCATCGACAAGGTCTTCTCCAACGGCGCATATGCCCTCCTAAACATGGAAGGCGACAGGTGTATGCTGCCCATCAATGACAAGTTCTTGAAGCGGTACTACCCTTGAAGACTTACCCAACTGGGTAAGAGCAATGCCTGCACGGCAAAACCTGTTCTCAGGTACTCGCTCGTCAAACCCACTCTCTTTAGAATTTTCATATCAAATGTCAAAATTTCTAGAGATTCAAAAACAAAGCTTACTTTTATCGTTTCATTGTTCAAAAACAAAAAAAAAATCCAAGTTTAGGAGCCTCTCCCTGACTTGACCAAAACTTTCGATCCTTGAACCAAAATTCATGGTTTGAAACAAAAATCTGGATTCAGGGATTTCCACCCTAGTCCACCTTACCTTTTACCGCCAAATGGTTTTAGGTCAAAATTTACGACCCTCGTGTCTTTAAACAAAAAAAAAATGATTTTTCAAAAACCGCGGGGAAGTGACACTTAGTCGATACTCGCAAAACTCAAAAAATCGGAAGGATGCGAACCCCATTCGATACTTCCAAAACCTCTAAAATCGTGGAGACACAACATTTCAGTTGATATCCATAACCCAAATTTCAAAGGTTCGAAAAAACCTAAAATCGTGGAAACGCAATATTTCAGTTGATATCCACAACCCAAACCCCAAAGGTTCGAGAAAACCACAAATTTCAAAAAAATCGTGGGGAAACGACATCAAAGTCAGTACCCGCAAAACAAATTTTTTTGAAAAAAGTAAGGATGCGACATTCCATCGATACTTGCACCCAAAATCGCAGGGAAGCGACATTTCGTCGATACTTGCAAAATCCAAAAACCGTGGAGACAAAACATTTCAGTTGATATCCACAACCCAAATTTCAAAGGTTCGAGAAAACCTAAAATCGTGGAAACGCAATATTTCAGTTGATATCCACAACCCAAACTTCAAAGGTTCGAGAAAACCACAAATTTCAAAAAATCGTGGGGAAACGACATCAAGTCAGTACCCGCAAAACCAAATTTTGAAAAAAGCAAGGATGCGACATTCCATCGATACTTGCACCCAAATCCGCGAGGAGGCGAAATTCCATCGATACTCGCAACCGAATGAGCAAGGATGCGACATTCCATCGATACTTGCAAGACCATTCAGCAGGGAGGCGACTCTTAGTCGATACTTGCATTTTTGAAAACCAAAAACCTGGCTCTTTTGCCAATACCAGCTATCAATGCCACCAAATCGGCTATAAATGCCACACAAAAAAAAAACCTGACTCTCATGTCAAAACCGGCTATAAATGCCACAAACCGGCTATCAATCCCACAAAAAATTGGGTTTCACGCCAACAAACCAAAACTTGGCTTTCAAAAAACCCGGCTATCAATGCCACCAAACCGGCTATAAATGCCACAAATTGGCTATCAATGCCACTAAACTGGCTGCAAATGCCACAAAAATCCGGCTTTCATGCCAAATTTGTTTCCCCTACCAAAACAATCATTTGACAAAAGATTTTCACAAAAGGACAAAGCTTTTGATCAAATCCCATTTAGCAATTGCTTTCATCACAAAAAGATTTGAGTGAGCGTAGGGAAAACAAAAAAAAAAAAGAGAAAGAAAAGTACCAAAAAAATACATGTGGTACCAAAGCAAAAAAAAAGTGTTCGCAAGCACTACAAAAAAAAAAGAGTACCAAAAAATATACATGTGGTGCCAAAAAACAAGAAGAATAGTTTCTGCTACAAAAAATCAGGAGCTCAGCCAAAAATGGTCTCCAGCCAAAGCTTCAGCTCCTCAAGCAAACTTTTGGCCTCAGCCGTCAGAGTTTCCAAGGCACGCTTCTTCAGGAACTTGCCATGAGATGCTGGCGAGTGCCGTAACCCCTCTTTTACACCGGGAAGCTTTTCCCCAGCAGTTTGCCATTGTTCGTTTACTTGAGTCCTCCTCTCGAGAACTTGACCGGCATCTGCAACCCTGGGAATCAGAGCACTCTCCCTATCACGAGCCTCTGTTATAGAAGCCCACTTGGCAGCGACTTGCGCCTTCAAATGCTCAAGACGTTTCCTGGCCTCCTCAACTTCCCTATCAAGGACGTTAAGGTCATGCCTCAATCCAATGATGGCTAGCTCTTCCAAGTTCTTCTCCCGAACTAGCTGCTTCTTGCATTGTGTAGCCTCATTCAGGTCAGACTTAGCCTTATCAGCAGGGTCCAAGAACATCTCCTTGAAGAATTGGTCGTCAGGGAAATCCATGGTCTCAAACCACTTGTCACCCAGTGCAATGATCCTATCAACGATCGCCCTGGCACCTGTGACATCCAGACCAACCTCTTCGGTATCAGTGAAAATCTCCTGTACATGTGGGATCATGCCAAATCCGGCATCCAGGTGTCCAGAAAAGAGAGTCTCGATCCAAGAACTCAAAACCCGAGCCAACACCTTCTTCGCAAATTGAAGAGCCGAACTGGATGAAGATTCACCCTTCTCCGTTGATCGGTTGCTCATGTCATGTCCCATTGGAAGAGTAACAAAAGAACTCTTTCCACTTGGAGCCACTGGAGAAGGAATCTCAGCATGAGGTATCTCCTCTATCGCGTTAGAACTGGTTGTAGGAGTCTCTACCTCCGGATCCACCTCTGGCATCCCTTGCTCTGGTTCTGAAGAAAGCGATGGACTCTCTTCTGTCACTTCAAAACCTGCAAATGAAACACAAAAAGGTATGAATATGATCCTGTTAAAAAAAATCATCAGGGTCATCACTACAAAGTACCTTCTTCGACGACTGGCGGAACACTCTCTTCCTCCATCAACTCATCGGAAGCATCATCAACATTTGCGTCCATTGATGGTTCAAAGTCATCGGAATCCTGTGGCAAGTCAGCTGACAAGAAAAATGTTAGCAAATCAAGTCGCAGGCAAAAAAAAAAAAAAGAAAGCGAAAGAAGTTATACCAATTGGAGATTCTGGAATCATTCCAAAGTCTCTCGGTTCTTCTTCAGATGCCATAACCGGCTCCATCACCGCCTCATCGGTCGGAACCTCAGGCATCGCCAAGTCTTCATCCTCTGCTAAAAAATGCAGCAGCAGGGTGAGAAAACAAATCAGAACATGGAAAGCCCCATGAAAGAAGCAGAAAAAGAAAAAGGAAGAATCATACCTTCACCGATGGTCTCTTCTTCCCGAATCCTCTTCTCCGGAGGCTCGTCGACAGCCTCTAGCACCTCCTCATTGACAGTGAGAGGGACTTCCATATCAGGAGAGTCTTCGTCCCGCCCCGTGTGACGCTGACTCCTCTTCCTCTTACTTCTGTGGGCTCGCTTCCTAGAAGATCCTGCCCCACTGTCAGAGTCAGGTCTCCCACTTGACTCCTCACTGGATCAGTTGTTGCCTCATCTCATCTCTGTTGAGAGAGTCGCACTCTTCCAAGTTTCTCTCAACATACTGGACCTTCTCCCAAGCCTGCTGAACGGCCACATTAGAAGATCTGGCGGATCGACGAGGTACGCTTGTAGCAGGCTCTTTACCCTTGTTCGTTCTGGAGGAACCACCTGCAAAGGTTGGAAAAGAAAAAAAAAAGATCATCATCAAAATGACAGGATTTCGCTAAAAGAAAATCTGGCAAAATTTTGGCATGGTTCCGGGGCAATTCCAAAGAAAGAGGAAATACCCCGACGGAAATAGAAAGTTTGAAGATGGGCTCAACATTGCTGCGGGCTCCGAAACTCCAAACTTTCGAAACCTCAAAATCTCCGCAAAATCAGGAAGGGCTCAACATCACTGCAAGCTCCAAGTTCCCAAATTTGTAAAGATTTTCAGGTATGCTATCACATCATGCTACTCTATTCAATTTACAAAAAATGCATGCATGGGCAACAAAAAAAAAAAAAAAAAAAGAAACTTTCTCAAAAAAATGGGGGAGAAAGAAAAGAACAAAAAAAAGAAACTTTCTAAAAAAAGAAGAAAAAAAAAAAGAAAGAAGAAAGAAAACTGCAAAAAAAAAAAAGACGAAAAAAAGAGGGGAGGGGCTGGCCCATCAGGCCGTGTGGCCGTACGGACCAGATCCGTACGGATCTGTCCGTACGGCCCACAATAAAAAAAAAAAAAGAAAACATGCAAAAAGAAAAAAAAAAGAAAAGGAAGCACGGAGAAAAAAAAAAAAAACAGAAATCACGTGGAAAAAGAAAAAAAAGAGAGAAGAAGAATAGAAAGAAAAGAAAAGAAAAAAAAGAGGAGAGAGAAACTTTTTTTATCATCCTATTCTCTACATGGAGTTTTCTTGAAAGAAAAAGAGAAAAAACTTACTTGAAGCCATTGATGGAGAAGAAGAAGGAAAAAGCTTGAAGATCCTTGAAGAAGAAGAACTCTTGGTCTTGGAGCTCTCTTGAGATTGTTGCAAAAGAAAGCAATAAGGGCAAGAGATCTAGCCTCCTCCTTGCTTTTATAAAAAAGAGCAAATCAAAGAAGGAAACAAAAAAAAAAAAGAAAGGTAAGTGCTACTAATTAGTAACCTTACCAAAAGAGAAGGAATTAGAAAGATTCTTTCCCAAAAAGAAAGATATCTTGAGATATTCTCTCCCAAATTAAGGGAATATAAGAGATTCTCTCCCATAAAGATATTTTTAGATATTCTCTATCCAAATGAGATATCTTTAGATATTCTTTACAAAAATGGCCCCACATGAGATCTAAGCCATCCTAAAAAGCTTAAGGTCCCATGGGTTAGCCCATATGAGCCAGGTTTGACCACCTAGGCACTTAAAAAAAAAATGGGCTTTTAGTCAGGAAAAAAATCCCTCTTACCAAGAGCATACAAAAAATGGTTCCATGCCTCTTTTGAGTTGATTGAACCATACAAAAATTCCAAGCCCCATGAGCTTCCAAAGAATCAAACCATCCAGCCTCATATACCAAATTGAGCCAAAATCTTGAAATTGACATTCCACAAAAATCCAAACCACTCCAATGGACCCACACAGTCCCAAAGAGTGACCAAAAACCAAATCCTGGTCCCCTAACTTGCCACATACAGCTTGTTAGGTCACAAGACCAAAGCCAAAAAACCAAATCCTGATCCTCTAACTTGCCACATACAGCCTGTTAGGTCTACAAGATCAAAACCAAACCGACCCCCTAACCTGCCATATATAGCTGGTTAGGTCACAACATCAAAAACAGAAACCCAAATCCACATCCCTGATGTCATCTTCAAAACTTTGCCTCGAGATGGACTTGATTCCTTTCATTACCATAAAATTCCCCTGGAATCTCAAAGGCTACTCTACCAAAGGAAAGATTGCTCAAAGACTCTTGGTCAAGACACAAGCTCTCCTTCAAAAATCTCTTCGAGGCACATCGACTACAAAAGTCAAGCAACTCGTCGCTGTACCTCGAGGGGGCATTTGTTGACACCAAAAATGTCACTTTGCCTCTTCAACATCAAGAAAGCTGCATGAAGTCGCAATCTGCCATAAATAGGCAATGCAACTTCTCTAAAAAATCAAATCTTGTCAGAATCAAACAAAAACTGCAAGATCCTTCAAGATAGCCAAGAGAAGAGTACACATGAAGTTTCGGGCCATTTCAGAATCATTTGGCCTAACTTCGCTTCTCCGACAGCTAAATTGGCGCTCCCGGCGGCGACATCATCGGAGACGTCAAAACTTCGATCAGAGCCTACGGATGACTCCAGCATGTCTCAAAAGGGCTCCATGCCAAATTTCAAGTCAAACCGACAATGTTTGACCCTCCATCAATGCTCGAGCAGCAAAATCAAGCCTCCCTGCGGCGGGAACCACCGAAGCCTTCGCTCATCAAACCAAGTGCATGAGTGGCTTCAACATGCTTCCAAAAGACTGCACGTCGAATTTCAGGTCATTCCGACAACGTTTGACCAGGTTTCGACGCTCTAAAAGAAAATCAAGCCTACCGGCGGCGGAGCTCCCCGGGACCATGGTTTCCAGGACAGAGCCTGTGGATCATCTCAAAATGACTCCAATAGGTTCCCTGTCAAATTTCAGGTCAATCGGACATCGTTTGACCGCACATCAACGCGCGGCATCCCCCTCGCGGCAAAATCAAGTCTACTGGCGACGGGACCCCAAACGGCTTCAAAACTCAAACAAAAGCCTATGGTTGGTCTTATTTATTGCTCAGGAGGCTCCACCTCAAATTTTAGGTCATTCCGACATCGTTTGACCAAGTTTCAGCTTCTGACGGAAAATCAGCAGCTTTACGCGACAAAGTCTTCGGCTTTCCCGGAAAATTGGAAACTTTGCACTCTAAAAATGCAAGGATTCTCATCAGGTTTTCTACAGGGAAATCAAGCCAATAAATGAGAAGAAATGTCAGGAAAAATACAGAAGAAAACGACGACGAAAAAGACCGCAAAACGGACTAAAAAGGGGAGAAAAACCCCCAGGGTCGCAGCCCACGACCTTGGCCCAGGGTCGCCGGCGACCATGGAAGTCCGGGTCACCGGATTTTTCGCCGGTGACCCGTTTTTCCGTCCCTTTTCGCGTTTCGCATATTTTGGCCCCTGTGGTTTCCTAAAAATGTGATTTTTAGTGCTTGAAATTGACTCGTATCCGACGACATCTCAGATCCGCCGTCAAAAGCATAAAATCATCATTGATCGCTCCAAGATCGCCGACCGGTTGACCTAAAAAGTGCTCTTTCTGTCCGACCGATCGAGAAATCGACAAGACAGATGTCACCGGCCCGCTCTTAGCTCTCAATGTCTTAAGTCACATGGTCATCCGATGTCGATCAGCATGAAGATCCATCGATGATCATCGCTAGAAGAATTCCAGAAGACATGGCACGGCCCGCGACTCTTCAACTGCTCGGCGACCAATTAATGTGGTTAATTGACTAGCTTTATTGCAGTCATTAATTCATTTCTTTGGACGGCCCAATCAGAAGCAAGCATTCGGGAGTTACAAATCAAGAGATTCATGGCACTTAAACCTTGAAACTCCTCCCATCATGGCGATTAAATGCCCTCAATCTCCACCGACCAATCAGAAGCCAAGATCCAAGAGTTACAAAATAAAGGAATTAAACCTTGTAACTCCTCCATTTATGTAGCTTTATGATAATTAAGGCTCATAAACCCTCATAAACCCTCCTAAATGGCTACCAGAAAGCCTATAAATAGGAGAGCACCTCAAGCATTCAAGAGGACTTCAGAAAAAGCACCAGAGATCCGGAAATCTGAGAGAAAGAAAAAGAGAGAAAACTCTGCTAAAGTTCTGCACCGGCTACCACTACAAGGTGACAAAAGTCCCTTGGGGGGCACCCCCCCCCCCCCCCCCCCCAAGGTCCTTGCCTTCTCCCGCTGCCTCCAATGGCTTAGACGTGGCTTTTCAGCCCGTCTACTTAGCTTTTTATTGGACATAGGACCTCCTCTTGGTCTTTGTCCTCTAAAAATCTGAGGTTATAGCCAAGCCAAGCGAATCAAGAGCATCCTCTGTTCTCATCTGCATGGATGATGGCGAAGCCCATACATGGCTTGCGACCGTCAATCTGAACGAGTCCCCCACAATCTCCTGAAAAGTAGATCATCCTTTTCTTGCTTTTCATTGTAGTTTGTATTTTTCTAAAAGAGACAAAAAATCACAACTCTTGTCTTTCATTATTGATGAGAATTGTAAATCGGCTATAAACGCCAAAATCGGCTATAAATGCCAAACAAAATCGCCTTTCACGGCAAACCAAGAAAATGTCTCTTTTCTTAAATATTTGTGCAATGGAAAACTTGAAAGAAGTTGATTTCCTTTTTACTTGCGAAGGTTGATCTCCGGATTACCACTTGCAATTCCAAGTAAAATAGAAAATCTGGCACACCCACACAAAGAAATGTTGATGCACGCTTCAGCCCCCCGGGCGCGAAAGGGCCGGACCCGACGGACTCCCACGTCCGCCGACCCCGGTAGCACCCTCGGCAGGAGCGCGTTCCATCAGGAGGTATAGAACCTGATCCTGATGCTCCACCAGCCATGTCACTGCAAGAAAATGTGAGTTAGGCCCTAGGCAACCCAAAACTAGCAACACAAGGCTATAAGAACATAGAATATACTACGAACACTAGGCTAACGGTAATCCTCACACGTCCTATGGTTGCTACAATTTTTACCCTAAGAAACCATCCATTGCTCTGATACCAACTCTGTCACATCCCCAAACCCGATTAGAGATTAAACCGGATCCGGGGTGTGAAATTTAGGGCTAATTAAAAAAATTTGCCCTTAATGCCCAAGGATCGAAGTCCGCTGTGAGGATTGTGTAGTTGAGCCTCATTAACAAATTAATCAATGAGACTTGTCCGGTAAACACAACATTAACCTGTAGAAATATCAAAGCAAGTACGGTATTCATCCCATTATATATATTCAAGTTCCAAAAGATAAGACATATAAAATTTATAAACATCAGGACCATCCCCAAAAACTTAGGTCCTGGTACAAAAGATATACAGTACTAGAACATACAAGCTCACAAGATCTAAGGCCCAAAAGATGAAATGAGGCGGTACGCTAGAAGATATCCCCGTGTAAAGCGCACTAGTGCCGGGAGTGATGACGCTAAGCTATGTCATTGGCACCCCACTCTCGTACCTCGTCCTCCTCCCCCGGTTGAGGATCCTCTAGGATTGCCTCGGCATCCGGGTCGGTGTAATAGTAAAAGGTGTCCTCTACACATCATGAAATAAAGGATCAACAATATATTGGCAAGAAGGTAAGTAATATACATTATTCATAACATGCTTCAAAAGAAAATAAGGACAAGTACATGATTATAAGATAGCAAGGTACAAGCTATGCATAAGCATGAATAATACGAGAGTTAAGTAACAATATAAATCCTAACAAGATAAACAAGAATAACCATCCGTGAAATGCAATGTCAAGCAAGAGGAGACTCCGAGGATGTCCTAGCCATCTCACGGGGGTATAAGTGACGTCCAAGCAGACTATGAATACCCAAAGTCCGGCTCTAGGGGGATCCTACCTCCCAGTCCTAGGAATAGTAGCACGGTCCTAGCCCGCTCCCAGCTATTCGCGCCATGGACGCCGTCCAAAGCCGACTGCCCACCCTAGCGTCCGGTATCCGGCCCACTTTATAATCCTCAGTCTGCAGCTGGTTATGAATGCAAGATGATGATGATGGTTTGTATACGACACAAGTTCTAAGACAAATACACGTGGATAGGTTCTCGAGTACAAAAAAATAAATTGAGGGCTACTCCAAGTCAAGCCAAGATACAAGTCAAGTTCCAAGTTCTATGAGTAGTCCTCTTTCAAGTCTATCCACACGTGTTTATCAATACAAGACAAGGTACCTAAGGATACACTCTAAGTCCGGTCACATTCTGATTCTACAAGTTAAGTTAAAAGTTATACAAGTGTACAAGATAGAGTGCATAAGATACGACAAGCTACGGATACATGATTCAAGAGTCAAGAGTGAAGAACAAGCCAATCCTAAATTAAGAGTTGTCCACCGTGTATCAAACGTATCCCCAACGGAGTACGTATGGAGAATGAGTCAATAGTGTCCTACTTTGATGGGGCCATGGTGTACGGGAGTTGTTGAGCACCAATTAACTCAATTCCACTTGCATTCGGCCAAGTTACATTGATATACAGAAATTCCCGGACAACCGACGAAGCACACCAAGCCAAATATGATCCATTTTCGTTTTCCCCCAATTGGTCATGCAAAGGTAGGGTCAATGGGTTCTAACCTAGGGTCCAAACTAGGTTTAGAATCCCTTTCCAAAGAGATAAAGGCTTGGTACATTGATTCAATAGCCACTTCCTTTTCCGATCTCTGATCATGAAGATGTGTATACCATTGGATTCTACATCTCAAGAGCTTTCCAACGGTATATAGAACTCTAAATTCCGATGAACGGTTCAAAAGTTATGGTCATTTGAAATCTGCCAAAAATTCATGAAATCTGCCCTAATGCGGCTAGCCGAATTGGCCCATGCGGCTAGCCGAAAAGGTGACCGAAAATGCCCTGTAAAAACATGGTTACTGGAAAAGTAACCGAATGGTGACCGAATTTCCTGCGGCTAGCCTAATTCTGGGTAGAAACATGAGTTTTTGAGCAAAAAATTCAATCATTTTGAATGGCTCCTTCTCCAACCCCTTTCCAAACCTTTCCAAAGGCCATAACCTGCACAAAGAGCCACCATGCTCTCCTCCAAACCACATTTTATCCATTCATCAAGTCATCCACCCATAATAAAAACCCATTCAACCCATTAATCCAATTTTAGCATGTGTAATCTAATTAACCATGACAAGCTTGGAAATTTGGGGAAAATCTAAACAATGGGTTAACAAGAGACAATAATAATACATGCATGCCCAATATATACAACAAATCTACTTTCCTTCACCAAAGAGAGTGAAATAATGGAAATTGAGAAGATTGAGGTGGGAGAAAGCTCCCACACACACTCTAGGCAACACAACTCTCCCAAGCCTCTCTTCTACACTTGAGGAACACAAAGGAAAAGAAAGAAAGGAAATATATCAACATGCAATCCATTCACAACCATGAGAAACGAAATGGGAAGGGAAGGAGAAGAGGAAACTTACCAAATTTGAGGTCTAAGGAAAGAAGAAGAAGAAGAAGAAGAAGAAGAAGAAGAGAGGAAGACAATGGTGTAGTTGGATGTCCTTGGAAGGGCCTTTAAGCTCCACATGCAATATGAGAGAGTGAAGAAGGAAAAAGAAGAGAGGGTTGCAGCACCATTGAGTGAAGGGAGGAAGAACGAATGATAGGGCTGGGTTGGGGTTTAAATGAGAGGTTGAGAAGGAAATGTCTGGAATACCATCTGAGTCAAATGAGAGAAATGCAATTATTTGAGGGACTTCGGGGCATCGAATCGTGATGAGTCAAGAACGAAAAGTGACTAGCGCGACGAGATCTTTCCAACGAACCCAAATTCGGGGAAAACGGAATTTTTGGAAAAATACCCAATTTTCCTATTAATCACAACCTAAAGCCCCTATTAGGACTAATCATACTCAGAATAAAAAAAAAACTTCGGAAACATCTTACTAATGATAAAAGAAACTCGCTTAGCCATTAAACCCGCCTAATTAGCTAGAATCACAATTAACTAGGTTAATCGCCAATATTAGGAAATTAAACACCCTATTAAGGTCTGGGACCTTACACACCTAGAAATCAAGAACCACCAAATTACTACCTTAGAGCACCTAAAAATGGAAAAACCAAGAAAACGATGGATACTAGCTCATCAACAACTGCTCTACCACATATTAAGAGATGAGAGGGGTCCCATACCTCTGAGTCCTCTAATTAGAGAGAAGTTAGCCAATGGAGGGGCTGCCTAAGGTGCAATTGAACAAAGACGGGTCTTTGGGAAGGAAGGAGGGTGAGGAACTCGATGGCAAACTCCACTTTTCAAGTAGCAAGAGTTTGGCCTTGATTTTGGAAGAGGAAATGCAAGAAAGAAGGAGGGAAAAGCTCAGCCAGGAGCTCTCTGCTAGGACGTTGCTGGTGGGAGGGAGAAATTGAAGAAAAAGAAAGGAAACAACATATATTTATGGGAGACGATCCTATAAGAACCGTCCTTACCGTTTCCTGTAATGACAATTCTCAGTCGTTCGATTATCACACTCATCTAATGGTCCTATAAGCCATTATATAAGTAAAGGAGGGAAAACGAAAATTTGCCCAAATTGGAAGAAAGCCCCAAATCAAGAGACAACCCCCTCCTCATCTCTACCTTCTCTTTCCCACCACGGTCGTGCACGTCATCGAAGCAGGAATCCCTCATCGCAGTGCTTCCTCGTGCATGCCTCTCATCAACATCTCTCTCTCGTCTCCATCACTCTCCATCTCTTTTTATTCTCTCTCTCGACGAGCTATGCATCCCCTCTCACCTCATCATCTCCATGAAGACAGAACGTCCAGCGCATCCCTTCCGACCCTAAAGACAAACACTCGTTTTCTTTCTCTTGTTATTCAAAGTTCGCAAGCTTCATTAGAGATTCGAATCTGCAAAGTATCATCGTACGATTTCATGTCGTTTTAGAAATAAAGTTTCTTTCTTTCGTGATTTCTCATATTGTGTTTTTTGTTTTTCATGGAAAATGACGTGTTGATTTTGCATATTTCTATTTTTACTGTTTGGTTTGGGGAAAAGTTTTCTGCTTTGGATTTTGTTTTTGCCTCATGAGTAAGAGTGAATAAATTGGGTCTTTGTGTCTTTCGTTTGGAACCTGCTTTTTGCTAAAATTGAGGGAAATGCTTTCACTTTGGAAAGTGGAAACATCAAAACTTGGCGACAGAGAAAAGCCGTAAATTATTTTACCTTGCATGTGGTGGGGAAACTGGAAAGTGGGGGTAAAGAAAGCATTTTCCCTACTGAACCGGGTCATCCAAAAAAAATTCAATGCTGGCTACTATAAACTGTATTTGGATGCATTTTGCTTCAACGCTGGGTGGCTACAAACTGTATTTTGTTGCATTTTTTTTCCAATGCTAGTCAGATTGACTATATTTGCTCTAATTTTATCTCTTTAGTACAGAATGTCATTTTCTATACAGTTCATTCTGAATATGCCGAAATTGGAAACTATTTGGCAATAACATTTTTTTTTGGACAAAAATTTATTCGGAATTCAAGTGGTTGCAAAGCAAATCCAGAGGACCGCTGCTCGCGAGGGACAATCCACCATTCTCTCCCCTGTCTACTGTAAAACTGTCGTGCCCCCGAACCCGGATCCCTGCAGCGGTCCGACCTCGGGGACGCCAATTGGGAAGTAAGTGATAAATAATATTTCTCCCCAGGATCCTCCGCGTGTGTGAGGAAGACATAATTTCCAACACATCAAAACATTTCGTAGAAGCTTACATGACGTCGCGACCCGGAGTTCGTGGCCATCGGATTCCGCGCCACACTTAACCTATCAACGTAAAGTTGTCATAGCAATGCTCAAACTCAGACTATAAACAAACCAAGATAATACATATACAGAGCTGACAGTAACAAGCTTATCATTTCTCAAGCATGTTCAAATTATAAATTAACAAGTGCATTAGTTACAGTCCTAAGGAAAAAAGGCTAACAAAAGCCTTACAAAATAACAAGCTAAAACAAATACTACCCAGGTGTATAACGTATCTCCAGAGTCAAGTACGAGGTCGATATGACATCACCGACACAACAAACCTCCAAAACCCATGGCACGACAGCCAACTGCACACATACTAGCTTAGGACAAGGACCTGCTACCTAAAGCACCAAAGTATAGTATATCAGACATGATGGTCTGGCAAGTGATCAATAATTTGAAAGAAGAGAATGTTTAAAATGATTTACTGAATTTAAACAAATTACAAAATTTTAAACAATGCTTGAACAATATGCTTATCAAGAAAACAAAAGCCCATGAACGATATACGAAACGAAACTAGCATGAATACATATGATATCATGAATAGTTAATCCACATTGAGCCCAGCCTTTCTCTATCATACATGATGACAAGAGTAAGCACGCACGACAAGCACGACACGCAAAACACAATCCCATGCCACACAAGGTAGACGGGGAGCCGGTCGCAGAATCGGAGCAGGACAGATGTGTAATATAATACACGACTAATCTGCAGATAGTCCATATGTTTAAGGACCCCCGGACAGTGGATCAGATTGAAGGGGCAGTCCAAGGTCAGTGGTATTCACTTGAATTCATGAATGCACAAAACATGGCAATACACATTCTAAAAGGATAGAACTTAATGGGAAAATCCCTTGTCAAATGAGGCAAGGCAAGCTAGCAAAATAGCATAAATTATATGCATATCGAACTTAGGAAGTGATCCCCATTTTTATTCTTGAAACAATTCGAAACAAAGCTGATACTTATAGTCAAAACAAGTGCAAACTGATACCCAAAGAAAAACGGATACTTATAAGCCAAAACTAGTGTAAACCGATACCTTTTCAAGTCAAAATAAGTACAAACTGATGCTTATAAATTAAAACAGGTGAAAAACGATATTCTTTGTTGTCAAAGGTAAGTTTTCAAAACGAACTCTCAAGTATATGCTAAGACCCTTCATTTGATTCTTGTGTAATTGAAACCTAAATGTTGATATTAAAAAGCGGATCGGTGCCCTTGAAGCTAAACAACATTTCAGATTTCCAAGAGCACAATATCAAGTTAAAAGCTTTTAACAAATTCTAGGTTTTCATCCCACAAAAAATATTGAAAATGTTGGAAGTAGGTGGGCCTCTTGGATAGATTTTCAAAACTTTTGACCCACTTGACTCAGGGATCAATTATCCATAAGGCCAAAAACCCAATCCAGGATGCATAACCCTCAATCTCATGATCATGTACAGTAAGTGAAACTATCTAAAAAATAGAACAGAAGCAAACAAGCATCCATAAAAATCTATAATATACAAGGAAGTAGATTATACCTTTGGAGCTCGGTTGTGCTCTAATGGAGAAGTTGATGACTTTTGTTGATGTAGAACTTTTCTACAAACTAAGATCAGAATCTCCAACACCTCTTAGCCTTCCACGCTATGACCCGAATTAGATCTCTTTTTTTAAGAAGATTGGTGGAATCTTCAAGAGAAAACCCAACTCGAAAATCTAAGGAACTAGAAAAGGAAGAGAGGAGAAAGCAGTGCAATAATTGCACAAAAGAGGCTGGACGTTTTTTTGACTCCAATTAGATGGACGTCCATGAGGGGTGGATTCCCTTTTATAATCTCTCAGGTCTCCTCTTTTCTTAATTGAAATAGAAGTCTTACTTCCACAACAATTAGTAAGTATACTGTTACCACTATTAGAAGTCCTACTTCAAATAGAAATAGTAACTTTCTAATTCCTTCCTTTTAGAGTTCAAGTAGGATTAGTATCTTTCTAATAACTTGGACTAGCGTGGGGACCACTAGGAATTCCATAGAAAGCTGGCTCCAACTGGGACACGCAACCCCACATCTCATGTGCAATCCGGGGCTATAGTTAATTGCAAATAACACCACTATATAAATGCAATTGCACTCCAATCTTAGGAATAAATTACAATGAAGACCCTAAACTTCCCAATTACCACAAGTAGGCCCCTCTATCAATATCCATGGATCAATTGGAATAAATCTGTCTCTTCCAATCTTAGTTCCACGTCTTATTATCCTTGAGCCCCAATTAATCACTATGATCATCAGTACCATCCAATTAACTCTTAATCGAGATGTGTGCGCACTTACTAATGACAAATCCATTAATTGGCACAAGGGGATAATAGAGATAGATTCCATCTTGATCATTCAATGTTCCCACAGTCCTACTACCACATACCCAAGACACTGAGGTGTTGACCTACAGTTGGCCTCACTCATTGGTGACTCAAAGCAAATGAATAGATAGAAACTTGAGTTCATCAATGTCTCATAATTGAGAGTCTATTGCTAGGGAATTATGAGAGCATACCTTATTATAGAGACGGAATTCAATAAGGTGCTTCTCATGGTCCTTCAATACATCCAATGTACTAGCACATTGATCCAGAATCTTCCATTCTGATGATCGAGACAAATCATACTATCTCACAGTGATCAAAGTGCTGCAACCTTATCAGATGAGATGCCCAGTCTCATCACTGGTTGTGAAGATATTTTAAGTATAAGATTTGTGACATATATTTCCCGTGTGTGGATATCATCCATACACATATATCATATCTAATATACTAATGGGACCCGATTCAACTCATGAACTATTATGTCATATGTATTGGTCATGTGCATAAAGTAATAAAATAACATTCATCTCATAAAAGTAAAGCATGATTTTATTGATAAATAAAGAAATTAATCAATTTATCACATCAACTGATGGATTGAGTCCATACAATCTAACAGAAAAACCTCTTTTTTTTCCTGAACAAGCGGTCACCAGGTGGCTAGCCTACTTCACCCTAAGAAAAACTTAAGTTACTGATATGGTGACCGACCTAAAGTAGGTCACCAGCAGCTAGCCTACTGGTGACTTCCTGCCGATCCCCTGTACGGGCAATTGCATTTCATGTCAAAATTTTCCCATTCTTTCTTAATTTTCAAGTCCTTTCATTTCTGAGCCTTCCCACACATTCAATACAAGCCTTGACACCAAGAAGAAACCAATCCCAACCATTTCATCAACAAAACTCCTCCATTCACCTTCACCATTCCATATCATGCTAAAACAAATTCATTTATTAAACAATAGATGGAGCTTCACTTCTAAACAAAATTTTAGAATTTTAGAAAGTAAATAACATCAGATGCATGTGAAGAAAAGGAATCAAAGTTATGCTTAGTTGACAAACACTTCATTAGAAAAATTATCATGCATAAACAATGCATTTTTCAAACACAATGCACCAAATAAATTACATGCACAATGAAACTAAAAGGATCACTTGCCGTGGCCTCTAGCACTCCAAGATCACTCATAGATGTCACCCATTAGACATAAGTACACCTATTAAACCAAAAACCCCAAGATATAACCCTTAGACACCCAAAGATGGTCAATTTAAAAAAGTGTTTAGGGTCCACCAATTGACACAAATCACAGTTTAATTTAAGGCCACAACATGGTTACCCATCTATCCTTCATTCTAGGGCTGGTTGGTAATGATTCCAAACAAGTCCAGTCACCAATACATTAAACTAGTAAAACAGTCCATGATTTTGGGCCAATTTAAAACATGTTTATGGTCCACTAATTGAGCAAATCAAAGTACATTTAAGGACACAAATCATGGTTAAAAGACCCTTAAAATTCTGGACCTGATATGAGGCAGAAGTGGGCTGAAACCCATCCAAAAGGGCCCAAAGATTTCAGCAGAAATCTGCTGGACAACTAGGACTGCAGAGTGCAGTTTGCTGGTCCTTCTCTCCCCCAATTCCAGCCACTGCCTTGGGGCATTTGGGCACTATTTAGAGGGGATTTCTGAGGGGGAAAAACAGCTGAAACTCATGCTAATTGGGCACCAAATTCATTCTCATGGGCAGCTATAAATGAGAAGAAAAAAAATCAGACATGAAGCTAGATAAAACATGTAGTATGACTTTGACAATTTAGACCATTAACATGCACATCAAATTACCCAAATCAGTCACTTTCCTTAGTCTTCAAATGGTCCCAAAACACTCTCCCAGCTACTGGAACACTCAGCTACAAAAGCCCCAAAATCTCATCTTAGAACACCCATAAAAGAGAAAATGAGAAGGAATGGAAATGGGGGCTTGCATGTTGGATAGTGGGGCATAAAAGGGCTATAGATTCGAATTATGGAAGAGAGAAAGTGATTGCCTACCTGTAGGTGATCCAACCAGCAAGGAATAGCTAAATAAGGGGATGCCCAGCTTTGCTTTGCATAAAAATGGCATCTAGAGAGAGCTTCGAATGTGGGGAAGACAATAGCATACTTAGCCTTCCAAATGGTAAGAGACTGGTAAGGATTTGAGAGAGAAATGAGTAAGGGAAGAAGAGGAAGGAGATCAGATCAGTTTGCTGCTGCATGTTGGAAAAAATTAAGGAAGAAAGAGGGTGGGCAGCTTATATACAAAGTCATGGGTGGGGCCCACAACTAATAGTTTTTCATGGGTTCGGAACTGGGCTTTCTATGCCTCGGATGAAATCGACAAAGAAGACTAAAATGATCCTCATAAAATCTAGTTTCCAAAAAGCATATTTTTGACATGGTTCTGGAATTTCAAAATTTGGGCTTAGAATTCAATGTGAAAAGGTTGTTTTGCCCTTAGGGCTGAAAAACTGATTTTCTGGGCTTGGAATGGGGTTAGTGTAAATATAAAAGTTGTTGGGGCTAATATGACCTATCAAAAGAAATCAAAATTGGAATTTTTTTTAAATCAAGAACAATCCCTCCACACTGACACATGTAACCCAAGGCATCCCTGGGCTGCCAAACTGGGTCCAACGGCTCCCAAAATTCCCCAAAACTATAGAAAACTATTCTAAACTACAAACCAACTCGATTACACTCAAATCTCACTTAGAGAACTAACCCACGGCTAAAAACACACTAAACAAGAAATTTAGGGGTCAGGGTCTTACAAAGACCATTTATTTTCTATCCATGGATGAACTTATCTCTTTTCACCCAGCTCTGTTCTTTCAAGCCTTGCCCGTTGGTAATGAGGTAGAAGAGTTCTCCAGCTCTGACTATGCAAAAATCCCAAACCACCATGGAAACACTCAGTTATTTCTCAAATAATATATTTTGGAGTTACTTTATTTTTATTTTATCTATTTATTTTTGTGTTGGGAATATATGATGGGAAACTACTCTATGTTATTTACCTAACAATGTCTTTCTTCATGAGTGATCCCTGAAAAAAAAAATTTCCTTCATAAATAATCTAGGTCTGTTGTCCACATTTTTCAATGGATAAGAAGTTGGAATCAACTGCATCTTCCATTAGTAGAATCTTCATACCTGAAGTAGACGAGGATAAAACCCCACGGGTTGGAATGTACTTTCATGACTTGGATGAAGCTTACGAATTTTATAATACTTATGGGAGGGCTGTTGGTTTTGGTATTAGACATGGTTCAGATAAAAAGAAAAAAAAAATAGGGGTGAAGTATATTGGAAGCAATTTATGTGCGCTAAACAAGGTCAAAGAATAGAAAAAGAAGGTTGTGATTTTGTGGCATAGAAGTGTGTTCTATATACGAGAGAAAATTGTGGTGCAAAGATGGTTGTGAAAAAAATTACAATCAGACATTGGGTTGTAAACAAATTTGTTAAAGAACATACTCATGTCTTATCTACCCCACCGTAAGACCCATATGTTTCGTTCACACCATAAAATTGCTCCAGCTCATAAAAACTTAATAGATGCATTTGAAAAAAAATAACATACGACCTGCAAATCAAATGGGACTCTTAAGCACACTAGCCGGTGGTTCAGTAGCAGTTGGTTTCAATGAGCAAGACATGCAAAATCACCATCGAGAAAAGCAGAAAGCAAAGAAGGGGCGAGATGGTAAGATGTTGTATGAGTATTTTGCATACATGAAAGACATGAATCTAGGTTTTTATTATTATATAGAGATAGATGAGAACATTCAAATCAAGCATGTATTTTGGGCAGATTACCTATGTCGTCTTTCATACATCGTTTTTGGTGATGTTGTTACTTTTGACACAACATATCAAACCAATAAATATGATCTTATCTTCTGCGCATTTATTGGAGTAAATCACCATGATCAAACGGTCATCTTCAGAAGTGGTTTTTTTTTTTTTTTTTTTATATCAAATGAGAGTTTTGATTTATTTGTGTGGCTATTTAAACGTTGGTTGGAAGCTATGCCTTCGAGTCCATCAGAAGCGATTGTAACAGACCAAGATCCCACGATGAGGAAAGCAATTAAGCACGTTATGCCTGCCACACAACATCGATTTTGTGTCTGGCACATTATGCAAAAGTTGTGATTCAAGTTAGGCGGAATTACAATTCATGTTGACGGGCTTATGGATGCAATAAATAAAGTTGTTTACAATGCTATCTCAACAGATCATTTTGTGATAGAATGGGCCAAGATTTGAAATGAATAAAAATTGAAAGAAAACAGTTGGCTAGAAGACATGTACACGCTTCGTGAGATGTGGTTACCAATCTTTTTAAAGGGCATGTTTTTTGCGGGAATGTCATCATCGCGGAGAAGTGAAAGTTTCAATGCCTTCCTTAAGCAGCTTGAAATGCATAAGTGTGGTTTGCATGACTTTATGATGCACTTTGAACGTGCCATCACACATCAAAAGTATCAAGAGTTAAAAATGGAGCATGAAAATTTACAAACAAGATCAAAGCTACTCACTGATTTGGACATGGAGGAACAAATGGCCAGAAAATATTCAAGAAAATTTTTCCACGAGTTTAGGTACAATTCATGGCAATGGTATTATCCATTCCAAAACTTGTAAAGGAAGATGCGGCAGAGAGCATTTATGATGTTTTTTCTAGAAAGGGTCATTTTCAAGAAAGATTCTAAATGTGCAAACTGCTCTTGCAAACTATTTGATATTCGAGGAATTCCTTGCAGTCATATAATTGTTGCATTGAAACATGAGATGATTTTCACCCTACCTGAGAATTTTATATTAAAAAGATAGATTCGTCACACGAGAGATGGTACGGAATATAGCAAATGTGTGATGGTGGAGAATACTACTGGTGGTAAGTCGTTGATTGTCTGGCATGGTGATTTGTCTTATTAGGGAAATATGGTTTCTGATGAGGAAAGTATGTATTCAAACACATACGAATATGCAATAAGTGTTTTGACTAATCTTCATAAAATATGTCGCAAAATGAATCAACTTAAACTTGGAGAGAACATACATCTAATGGAAAAAACAAAGTAGTTAGTCATGCAATTAGTGATGCATTGCAATTGATTGAACCACCTCATGCTACAACAAAGGGCCGCCAAAAAAGACTAAAATCATAAAAGGAGAAAGCTCAAAAGAAAGAACGACTTTGTCGTGGATGCAACCAGTGCGGTGTTTCACATGACAAATGGAATTGTCCAGTTCTCTTGAATAGGTAGTTTTTTCCCTCTTTTTCTTTTTTGTTCAGTTTTGTTCTGCTAAGTTTACATCACTAATTACGTTGCCTGTGTTTATATTTCAGGGAGACTGTTGATCTACATGTGGACATTCCAAGAATGTTAGGAGCCCCATCCAATACGTCTGTTGAAGGAAGCTCTTCGAATGGTTCCGATGTCAACCCATGGACATAACACTTGAGATGAATGTTGCTTATGTGAAGGAGAGGAGGAGAGCATTGTTATTGAGAAAGGAAGAAGCATTTGTGATGTGTTCTTACAAGCTGATGTATCCGTTGTAGTAATTATATTCAATTGTTGAATCATGTGCATAGTGCACTAAACCATTGCAGCTTTGTGCTTTTTTTTTTCTTTTAGTTTGAAGCCTACCCCATTGTTTATGCAAAGATTGTCAAACTTCTGAAGTTCATGTCAATTACAGAAATGATGAGTGTTGGGCATTGTGAATGTTCAATGACAAAATGGAATTGTGAATTTTCATTTGTTGAATGACATTGTAAATTTTGAATGGCAATGGTTGTTCAATGGCATTGTGAGTTTTTATGGAACATCAAATGGCACCATGTTCCATAATCTTTATCCCTGTACATGCTGAAACCCAACCCGTGTACAAGTGTATTATGACACATGTTGTGGGCCCATTTCAGCAAGTGCCAGATGTCTGAATATTTATAGAATTCCGGAGAGTACATATGGCCTAGATTTCAATTTCATCTAATAAGATTATAATAAGCATTGAATCATGAGCGCAAATTGAACTCGTGGACCAACTTGTACTTGTGGTTTATTCTGGTTGGCCCGTGATGAGATTGTTGGAATCAAATCAATGTGATATTCTCCATTTTATTTCCAACAATCCACAATATATGCAAGTGCAAATGGCTAAACCCACCTTTACAACATGGGTTAAATCATGGCTCATGATTAAATTCAATTCACAGTCTCATTGTGAAAGCTTACTAAGGTGTTCTAATGAAGCCGTTTTTATACTGTGTTTCTGAAGCAGTATTTCTTTTATTAGATGCATTTTAGAGCCAAAATTAGATGCCAAGATGTGCCAATTTGGAACTCTCCCTTTGCTCCCTCACTGCAAGGAAGTGTTGTAGTTCCAACCAATTATACATCTATCAAATAAGCACATCAAATATACACAACTAAACAAAATTCTAAATACATTTTTCCATCAACAGTAAATACTAAATACAAATTGGTTGAGAGAATGAAAATTTCCCATCACATTTCTAAAGAAAATTTGAGTACAAATGTGGCTACAAAATATACCTTCAGAGAAAACATATGCCCATCACATTTATAATGCCCATTCATAACTTCCATGTTCCGACATACACAATACATGGTTTTAAACCTCAAAGAAATCATATCCCCAACGCATGTATTTCATGCCTGGCCGAATAAGAAAACTAAGATTATCGTACAGCATGCAACTATAATAGCATGATAAATTTTTCACAGATATGCATTTTGAAGTTTCTCTACTTCAATAAAAACACACACTGAACTTTCTAACTTTTCAATGACCATTATCAAATTGCTCTTTTCTTCTCTCCAGTTTTCTCTTTCACATGTCATTGAATTAGCTTCAGCAACCTGCCAATTTGCTACTTCATCTTTCTAAAGAAACGCACCGCAGCCATTTTCATCCTGCATAAAGTTTTACACACGTAAAAAATAGTTAATTCTAGATTTGAAACCTCAACGACACATAGTGACTGGTTTATGAGGTAGCCTGTAAGGTCCCTGACCTTACTGGGTCAATTGGGCCCAATAGCAGTCACATTGACCCATTTATGTTGTTATTATTATAATTAATTGTATCGTTAGATATTTAGGTGGGTTTAGATGAGGAATGAGTTTATTTTAGTGTTAGAATAGTTTCTACGAAGTTTCATGCGATTTTGAGCACGTTTGACCCCTAGTAGGGGGTAGTTTGCAATTTAGGAAAAATTGAGTGTTTTTCCGGAAAATTTCAATCGCCGTGATTTTGTCTCTTGGCTCGTCACGATCTAACGATAAAAAACCCTTAAAGTGGTCCATTCCTTCACCCGACCCACTTAAGGGCAAACTGGCCTTTTTTCCTGTCTCTTCTCCTTAAGCAGGGATTAACCCTAATCTCTCATTCATTCTCTGCAATGAAGACTCCAGTAGCAGCCCCTTCTTCTTCCTCATCTTCTCAAGCTCCAGAACCCCTCCGGGAGAGATCATATCCGCAATCCAAACCGCACATCTTCATCCTCTCAATCTCCTCTTTCCATTGATCCTAGTTTGGTAAGTTTTACCTACCATCATTTTCCTAATAATTTGCTTTCAGTTTAGATTTAGGTTTGCTCTTAATCTTGTTCCTTCCTTTCTTTTTCTTGGTGTTCTATATTGCATTTGGGTGGGTTAGATCGGGGATTTTGTGGTAGTAGAGCTTCTCCTCAAGTTTTTTTTCCAATTTCATCTTCTTCTTGGTTGAGGCAAGTAGATATGCAATTTATAATTGAATATGAATGTATGGTTTAATTAATTGAATGATCATATGCTAGATTCCCTAAATTCCAAGCTTGTCATGGTTAATTTGATTTATATCCAAAATTGGGTATCATGGGATGAATGGACCTTAATTGATGGTTACTTGATGATGGGGGTATGACTCGATGAATGGTGTTAGACCCCGAACCAGACCAACTCGATTAGTACTAATTAAGTGAGTGTTTAGTCTTAAGTGAGTTTTTAATACTAGATGGGTTAGAATGTGATTAGATTTAGTTTGGATTATTGTCACGCCCCCAAAACCGGGATCCGATCTCGGGGATGCGAATATGGGATTTTGTATTTCTCCCAGGATCCGCGTGTGTGAGGATGGCAAAAAATCACAACACACATCAAAACATTTCGTGGAAGCTTACGAGGCGATGTGACCCGGAGTCCGTGGCCATCGGATTCCGCGTCACACTCAACTTATCAGCGTAAAGCTATCATAGTAATGCTCAAACTCAGACTGGAAACAAACTAAGATAGTACATATACAGAGCTGACAGTAACAGGCTTAATCCTTACCCAAGCATGTTCAAGTTATAAATTAACAAATGCATTAATTACAATCCCAAGAAAAAAGGGCTAACAAAAGCCTTACAACATAACAAGCTAAGAACAAAGCTACCCAGGTGTGTAACGTAACTCTGGAGTCGAGCCTGATGTCTATATGACATCACCGACACAACAAACCTGCAAAACTCATGGCTCTACAGCCACCTGCACACGTACTAGCTCAAGACGAGAACCTGCTACCTAGAGCACCAAAAATAGTATATCAGACACGACGGTCTGGCAGGTGATCAATATAGGCAAGAGCATAAACAAAATCAAAGTTTAAAGGAAACAATAACTAAAACAATTTATCGAACTTGAAACAGATTTACAAGGTTTAAAACAATGCATGAACAAGATACTTATCAAGAAATCACGAGTGCATGAACGATACACGAAATAAGACATGAATACATATAATATCATGATTAGATAATCCCACAATGAGCCCATCCTTTCTCATCATATAGAATGAAAGAGAAAGCAGAACTGAAACAGAAGCAGAACAGAGCAAAACAGGATCCCGTACCATAAAAGGTAGGCGGATACCGGCCGCGTTACCGGTCAGGACAGGATGTATATATATAATATATGACTAATCTGCAGAAAGTCCAAGTGTTTAAAGACCCCCAGACAGTGGATCAGACTGAAAGGGCAGTCTAAGCTCAGTGGTGTTCATCATAAGTCATGAATGCATAAAACAGGCGAACATATACAAAACAGATCGAGAATAGGGAAACTATCTCCAAGACAAGACAAAACAATATATCCTCCGCCACACGAGGTGGACGGAGCAAGCAAAGCTGGGGGAGACTCGCCGTTTGAAGCCCGTGGTTGACACGCTTCACCCCATGGTTAAGGGTGCCGCCCGGACCGAGTTCTTAAAACCATTCAAAACATGACAAAAACTTGTAAATCAAAACAGGTGCAAAACGATAGTCATCGTGTCAAAACTGAGAGTTTAAACAAAATCTTCAAGCATATGTATTAAGCCCCTCTATTTGACCCTTATGCATAAAACACGACAATACTTATTCGAGAACACGTCAAAATGAGAGGGAAATCATTTAACAAACACGACACGACGAGACTAGCAAGATAGCATGATATAAATACTTAACAGCTTAAGAAATGATTCCCTTTTTCTTATTCTTGAAACACGTCTTAAAACGAGCTTATACTTGAAATTCAAACGAACGCACGGTGATGCACGAAGCATCAAAACAAGAGTCTTGGTTCTTGAAACAAATCTTCAAACAAACTTATACTTGAAATTCAAACGAAAGCACGGTGATGCATGGAGCATCAAAACAAGAGTCTTGGTTCTTGAAACAAATCTTCAAACAAACTTATAGTTGAAATTCAAGACGAGTACACGATGATGTACGAAACATCAAAACAGAAGTTCGAACATGAAATCTATCAAGTTTAGGCTAAGACCATTCATTGTGGAGTTGAAACCCAAATGTCGGAGTTTTGACAAGATTTGATACCCTCAGAAGTTATAGTACATTTTGGAATTCCAAGTGCACAAAGTCAACAAAAAGGTCTAAAACCTAGTCTAGTTTTCATTCTCACAAAATCCTTCAAAAACAGTCTTTTTGGTAAATTTCGGTCAGTCCTCGGTTACCTGTCGGTCAACCGAGGTTGACGTGTCGGTTGACCGACAGCCGACTGACGGCTGGCCGACAAGTCTCAATCCAGAAATGTAGCTCTCGGGAAAAGGGACCGACAAGACCTTGATTGACCGACAGCTGACCGACAGTCTTCCTGACAAAAATGTTGCTCTCTGGAATTTGAACCGACAGCCTGACCGACAGTACACGGACAGTGCATTTCAGGTTGGATTTTTTTCACACTTCTTTCCCTTCTTCACTTCCACATTTTCATCACCTGCACTCCCCAAGCCTTCATTCTTTCCAAGGGATACATTTCTCACATTTTTAAAGCATTCCATCCACAATTAAACCATTCATTCTATAACAAAGACATCAAGACATTTTCAAGTATAAAATCATAAAAACTAACAAGATCAAACATGATTCTAAGAGCTTGCAAAATCATTGCTAATAAGACAAATGAAGAAGTCAAAACTCATGACTTGAAAGAGTATAACATAACTTGCATTATGAACTAAATATAGAAAACATGTCTTAATGAAATTATTGAAACCATAATGAAATATAAAGCAATAAACATGAGAAATCCTATAAAGATCACTTGCTTCAATTCAATGCCAAGGAAAACTCCATAAAAACTCAACCAAAGAGAAGATCCACGAAATCTACACAAAAGCCCCAAAATAAAACACATAAAAATCACATTTTTTGGTCACTACAAACCCCCATTTCGAAAATGGGTTTGAAAAAATGAAAAACAAGCTCTAAGTGAGCTAAAGAACATCAAATGAAAAGATGGGTCCAAGCTCTAACCTTTAAAACCTTGAACCAAGAAGAAGAGCTTGAAAGAGGGCTTTATCCTAGCTTAAATCCTTTGAAAAATGCATCCTAGGAAAGCTTGAGAGAAGAGGAAGAAGATGGGGAGATCAAATCTTGGTTTAGTAATGATTTAGTGAAGCTTAATGAGGAAGAGAGCAAGAAGAAGATGGAGAAATAGGTGGCTGCTGGGATTCTTCTTCTCCAATGGTGATTAGGGCAAAGAGAAGAGAAAGAGAAGAGAAGGGCTCCTTATATAGCAAAGAGGAGATGGGTCCCACAACTTAAAATATTTGTCGGGCTAAAAACATGCATTTCGGGACCTCGAATGGATTCGACGAAGAAGACAAAGTTGCTCCTTGAAATATCTACTTTCCAAAAAGTATATTTTCCCTAATTTCTGGAATTTTCGAAATTTATGGACAGATTTAGTGAAAATTGTCATTTTTGCCTTTTTTCTCGAAAAACGCGATTTCTGAGTATTAAATCAAGATGGTCAAAACATGAAAGTTGTTAAAAACAATAAAATGAGTCAAAAGGAATAAATATCGGAATTTTTAGAAACCAAGAATAAATTCTCACAAAAATACAA
Source organism: Umbellularia californica (assembly GCA_028538565.1). NCBI lineage: Eukaryota > Viridiplantae > Streptophyta > Magnoliopsida > Laurales > Lauraceae > Umbellularia > Umbellularia californica. The sequence goes on along the minus strand of JAPQWN010000005.1, from coordinate 30,018,840 downwards.
TTTACAAGGGTTGGGTCAAAACAAAGTCAACAGTCCTTTAAAACTCTCCAAAGTTATGAAAAATCTATTTAAACTCAAAAACAAAGTCAAATCAACTCTAATCTTTTTTAAAAAGCTAAATCACAATTAAAACAATGCTAAACCTGAAAAATTGAGGGTCGGGGTCTTACAATTATAGCTTTGGGAATTTTGAAGATGTTTAGTATGAGTCAGACACACTCAGGGATGCCCTGAGTACACGTGTAAGAGTGGGTTTTCATTCTAGATCTTTTGTTTGATCATGATTTTTAATTCTCTTGAATGGTTTTATTATTTGTGACAACTTTCATGTTTAGCCTGCATGTATTTGAGGCCCAGAAACCTAAGTTTTCGCCCAAGAGGGTAAATCTGTCTTTTCATGCTAAATCTGGGCACAATTTTTCGAATTCATGAAACCATGTCAAAATTATACTTTTCTGAAACTAGATTTTTCGACGATCGTTTTGTTCTTCTTCATCGACTTCATCCGGGGTCCACAAGACCATGTTTTAATCGTTTCAAGTTCAACTGCTTTGGGACCCACCTTCCAGACACTATATAAGCTCCCTTTCTCTCTCTCCTTCATTTCTCCTTCCCATTTCCTGCAACCATTCTTGACCTAGAGCAAGAGAGTGAAGAAGCTTTCTTCTTGACCTTTTCCTCCTTGAATCATCTAGCTAGAGTGTCCTAAATCAAGATCCAAGACTACCAATCTCTTTCTTTCTTCCCAAGCTTCATTTGGGATGCTTTTGGAGCCAGTCCCTTTTACTATTCATCATCTTCAAGCTCTCTTCTTCTTGTTCAGCTAGCTCAAGGTTAGAACTCTTCTTCATTCTTTCATTTGATGTTTTTTTAGCTCATTTAGAGCTTGTTTTCCATGTTTTCAAATCCATTTTCGAAATGGGGGTTTGTAATGACCAAAATGGTGATTTTCGTGTGCTCTGTTTTGGGGGTTTTGTGTAGATTTTGTGAATCTCCCCTTCTTGTTGAATTTTGTGGAGTTTTTGCTTGACATTAGACTAAGGCAAGTAAACATTTTAGTCCTTCATAGTGCATTGTAAGTTTTGGGTATTTTATCTTGAGAAATGTTGTTTTATTATCAAGCTTATCATTTCTTTCATGTTACTAATCTCTTTTAGTTTGTTTAATCTTTACAAGCATGGTTACTAATTACTCTATCTAATCTAGAAGTTTTGTCTTGAATGGAAGCATGTATTTCAATTGAATGCTGTACAAGTTATTAAATACATGTTTTGAATATGAATGGTTTAGTGATTTTAAAGTTTTGATTGAAATGTGAATGGATATTTGTGTGAAAAATCATCCCTTGGAAAGCATGTAGGCTTGGGGAGTGAAGGTGGTTCAAGTGTGGAAGAGAAGAAGGAAAAAAAATGCAAGAAAATGAATGAAGGAAAGTGCAGTTTCTGCACTCAGTCGCGCACAGGCAGAAGCCTGTTCGCTCGAGCGACCACTGGATTCGCTCGAGCAACCACTGGATTCACTCGAGTGAACGTGCCTCTGTTTGAAGAGTTTCGGATAGAAACCTGTCCGCTCGAGTGAACCCTTAGGTTGGCTCGAGCAAACAAGTCTCTGTCTGGGGTCCGCTCGAGCGAAGGTATGACCGCTCGAGCGAACCTGACTGTCACGGTTTTGGAATTTCAATTCTTTTCTGAATTTCTTGGAAATTAAAAACTAGACTATGTTTTAGAGTTTTAATTGATGTTGTGCAAATTGGAATTCCAAAATGTACCTTACCTTCGAGGACATCAAGCTATGTAAATTTTGACATTTGGGTTTCAACTTCACAAAGGTCAATGAACAGTCTCAGCATATGCTTGATGGACTTATAATTGCACTCTTGTTTTGACGCTTCATGCATCATCATGTTCTCGTTTGAATTTCAAGTATAAGCTTGTATTTAAGATGTGTTTCAAGAATCGTGTTTCAAGAATAAAAAAAAGGAATCATCTCTTAAGTTCGTTAAGCATTTATACTATGCTATTTTGCTAGTCTTGTCGTGTCGTGTTTGATAAATGATTTCCCTCTTGTTTTGTCGTGTTCTCAAACGTGTATCGCCGTGTTTTGTACATTCATGATATAAGTGAATACCACTAAGCTTGGACTGCCCTTTTAGCCTAATCTACTACCTGGGGGTCCTTAAACATGTGGATTGTCTGCAGACTAGTCATGTATTATATTACATATCGTACGTGTCTTTCCGGTTCCGCGGCCGGCCTCCCCGTTTACCTTGTGTAGCGTGGGATCGTGTCTTGCGTGTCGTGTTTTGTGCGTGCTTGCTCGTCATTTTACATGATAGAAAAAGGATGAGCTCTATGTGGATTTATCTTTTCATGATATTATAAGTATTCATGCTAGTTTCATAAACTTGAAACGTGTACTTTAATCTTGAACTGTTTTAGCATTGTTTTTCATATTCATGCCTAAATTGTTTATTTGCCAAACCGTCATGTTTGATGCATTTTATTTTGGTGTCCAGGTGCAGGAGGTATCGCGTTTGACGAGGAGTGCCTGGGGGAGGCTATTGAGCCACCCCCAGCACATGAGTGGCAGTCCGATGACGTCATCTAGACGCCGGGCGGGATCTTGATTTCTCGTTCACCTAGGTTTGGGTTATCTTTTGGGATCTTATTTTGTTGTATTGGCCTTTGTTGGCCTCTCATGGATATGTATTTTGAATTAATATACTTTTGTCTAACTATGAAACTTTATATCAAGATAGGATTGCTTTGTTGACACTCCTCTTCAATACCATGCCTTGATACCTTATTTATGTTACATCTTATTGTATTAAATCTGTATGATTCGTTTTGCAACACGCTTCCGCATACCTATTCATGTGAGCTCGACCCGTGTCTTAGGATCCTCACCGCGGAAACCTGTGGGAAGACAGGCAGTATGTTTTTTTAATGTAATGCGTTGCGTCGCGGGCTCGGGTCTCTGTCCAGGGTCGCGACAGGACTGGTATCAGAGCGGGACTTGTTTTAGGCACTTAAAAGTAACTAGAAATCTTAGGAACGTGGCGAGGATTCGTGAGTTCGCTAGAACGTTTTTATCTAAACCAAGTTGACTAACCCAATTATGTTTATTTATGTGCTAACAAATTGTTTTGCGGCATCATGCCTCCAAGGAAAGCACCGGGAAATCATGCCTCGGGTAGTAATCACAATGAGACAGATCCGTCTGAGAATCCTACCGCTACCCAATTCCAGGCACTAATGCAAGCCATGTTAGACCAACAGAGGCAGGCTAATGAAAATCAAGCCCGATTCCAGGAACAAATGGCAAAGAAAGATGAGGAGATGGCACAAGTTCAGAGACAACTTCTGGAAGTCCTCCAAAACAGACCTCAATAACAGGCTGCACAAAATATAGGTCCTAATGTTGTGTACCACAATAGGGTTGATGACCCTAATGTTCTCTTCCAGAGATTCCGAAAAAGGGGACCTAAGGAGTTCTCAGGCCAAGAGGACCCTTTAACTACTGATGACTGGCTCACGAACACCGCGAAGATTTTTGATGTTTTTACTTGCACGGGCAGGGAGAGGGTGAACCTCACAGCTTCATTGTTCTATGGGCTTGCTGACTCTTGGTGGCAGACAGTTAAAGAACCGTACCAGGCCATGGCAGATGAGGTAGCTTGGATGACCTTCAAGACACACTTCACCGACAAGTATATCCCTTCTCATGTCAAGAGGCAGAAGGCAGTGGAATTTCAACAGTTGAAACAAGGAAGCATGACAGTTCTGGAGTATGTTACCAAATTTGAGAGGCTTGTTCGCTATGCAACCGAGTTGATTGATACGGAGCATAAGAAGATCGCCAGATTTTTGGAAGGGTTAAATCCCATTATCAAGAGGGATGTTACGGGAGTATTCCACCAGCCACATTTGATGAAGCAGTTAAGCAGGCGTATAAATTTGAAGAATTTAACAATGAGATCATTCAAGATAGGAAGCAGCAACACCAGCAGCATAACCAAAGGCAACAAAGTGGCAAGAAGCCAAGACAAGAACAGAACCAAGTTAGGCAAAGTGGTTGCAATCATTGTGGCAAGAATCACCCTACACATGAATGCTGCAAGGCAACAGGTGCTTGCTTCAAATGTGGAGGAATGGACCATGTAATCAAGGATTGCCCATAGCTTCAGAATCAGGGCAATAGATATCAGCAGCAAAGGCAGGCAGCACCACAGAATCAGGCACCAGTTCAGAATCAAGTGAGGCCACCACAGCAACAGCAGCAGCGAGGCAGACAAGTACAGAATGAGATTGCTCTTCCACCTCAGAACAGGAACAATCAAGGGAGGCAGAATCAGCAGCAGAATAGGCCAAACCAGTAGGGATGCACGTATAATATCAACCGTGCTGATGCTGAAACAACAGGTGACGTCATAAAAGGTAAACTTCTTATTTGTGGAGTATAAGCACAGATCTTATTTGATCCAGGATCCACACACTCCTTTCTATCCCCTTTATTTGCAAAGAAGATTGATGCACAGCATGCAGAATTGGATTATATTTTGACTGTCACTACACCTGTAGGTAAACAGGTTGTTGTAGAACCTATTACCCTAGTTGTTCGATTTTGTTAGGAGATATCGGTTTACCAGCCAATCTCATAACTCTAGACATGCATGATTTTGATATTATCTTAGGCATGGATTGGTTAGAGACCTACCGTGCTACTATGGATTGTTTTGGTAAGACCATCACATTCAGATTGCAAGGGCCACAAACAGAGTTGATGTTTCAGGGCAACAGGAAGAAATCTTCCAGCAGTTTCGTTTCAGCTTTGAAAGCTAATAGATTGGTGGGCAGTGGTTGTGAGGCATTTATAGCGTTTATCACGGAGGATAAACAGTCCCAAGGGGTGGAGGATATCCCCGTAGTCTGTGAATTTTCGGATGTTTTTCCAGAAGAAATCCCGGGTTTACCACCAGTTAGAGAAGTTGAGTTTACTATTGAACTCCTTCCAGGGACTGCACCGATCTCAATTGCACCTTATAGGATGGCTCCTGCAGAGTTAGGTGAATTGAAACTTCAGTTGCAAGAATTGTTGAGCAAAGGCTTCATTAGGCCAAGTGTTTCACCTTGGTGAGCGCCGGTTCTTTTTGTGAAGAAGAAGGATGGAAGTCTTAGAATGTGCATCGACTATAGAATATTGAATCACGTGACCGTCAAGAACAAATACCCCTTGCCAAGGATAGATGAATTATTTGACCAATTGCAAGGAGCATCACACTTTTCCAAGATAGACTTGAGGTCAGGGTATCATCAGTTGCGGGCTAGAGAGTCTGATGTGTCAAAGACAGCTTTCCGAACGAGATATGGGCATTATGAGTTCTTAGTGATGCCCTTTGGCTTGACAAATGCACCTGCAATCTTCATGGCTCTCATGAACAAGGTTTTTGCAGAGTTCTTAGATCACTCTATAGTGGTGTTTATTGATGATGTCCTTGTGTATTCTAAGAGTAAGAAGGAGCATGAATAACACTTGAGGACGTCGTTACAACTTTTGAGAGACCACCAGCTCTATGCGAAGTTGAACAACTGTGAATTCTGGCTAGAGCAAGTTGCCTTTTTAGGTCACATCATTTCAAGAGAAGGATTAGCAGTTGATCCAGCCAAGATAGAAGCAGTTATTGAGTGGAAGAGGCCTAGAAGTGTGACAGAAATCAGAAGCTTTTTAGGGTTAGCAGGATATTATCGGAGATTTGTCCAAGGTTTTTCGTCTATTGCAGCACCATTGACGAAGTTAACCCGGAAGAGTGTACCTTTTGTTTGGACCGATCAGTGTGAAAGTAGTTTTCAAGAGTTGAAGAAAAGGTTAACCACAGCCCCAATCCTCACATTACCATCGGGCAGCGGTGGATTTGTTGTTTCTACGGATACTTCAAGCGTGGGATTAGGCTGTGTATTGATGCAAGATGGCAAAGTGATTGCCTATGGCTCAAGACAGTTGAAGAATCATGAGAAAAATTATGCAACTCACGACTTGGAATTAGCAGCAGTAGTTTTTGCTTTGAAGATGTGGAGGCACTACCTTTATGGAGAGAAATTTGAAATTCATTCCGACCACCGAAGTTTGCAGTATTTGTTTTCACAGAAGGAATTGAATATGAGGCAGAGACGGTGGATGGAGTATAAAAGATTATGACTTCCCAATCAAGTACCGTCCGAGCAAAGTAAATGTTGTAGCAGATGCCTTGAGCAGAAAATCAGCAGTTATGGCAAGTTTGAGAGGAGTTAGTGTCTTCCAACAGTTTGAAGAGCTTGGAGTGGAAGTACAACACTTGAGGAGAGGTGTTTTATTGGCAAATATGACAGTGTCTGAGCCTATCTTCATCCAGAGGATCAAAGATAGTCAGTTGCAAGACCCAGAATTGGCCAAGATTGTAGATCAGATTTCAAAACGTCCAGATTTCAGGATTTCAGATGGAGTGTTGTATTTTCGTGACTGGTTGTGTGTACCAAATGTAGATGATTTGAAGAATGAAATTATGACTGAAGCCCACCATACTAGATACTCTATACATCCGGGTAGCACGAAGATGTACCATAACTTGCAGAATAGATTTTGGTGGAATAACATGAAGCGAGAGATAGCAGCTTTTGTATCTCGTTGCTTGACTTGTCAGATGATCAAAGAGCAGAACATCAAAAGCCTCCTGGTTTGCTACTGCCTTTAGAGATTCCAGAGTGGAAATGGGAGCACATCACTATGGATTTTGTCTCCGGTTTGCCTAATACCAAGAGAGGAAACAATGCGATTTGGGTTATAGTAGACCGTCTTACGAAGTCTGCTCACTTCATTCCGATGAAGACTGGGAATATGATGCATATGGCACCACTTGCAAGATTATTCATCGATGAGATCGTTAGTAAGCATGGCCAACCCGTCTCCATCACTTCCGACAAAGACAACAGATTTGTTTCGAAATTTTGGAAATCTTTTCTTGAATCCATGGGTACCAAACTTCAGTTCAGCACAACGTATCATCCTCAGACAGATGGTCAGTCAGAGCGGACGATACAGACTCTTGAAGATATGCTACGTGCTTGTGTGTTGGACTTCAAGGTTCAGTGGGATGAGAACCTACCGCTCTGTGAGTTTGCTTACAACAACAGCTACCATTCTAGCATTGGGATGGCACCTTTCGAGGCACTCTATGGCAGGAGATGTAGGAATCTTGTTTGTTGGGAAGAAGTCGGTGTGCGTAGCTTTCATGGACCGACGATAGTTGGAGAGACAAGCGACAAGGTTAAACAGATTCAGGACAGATTGAAGATTGCTCGAAGCAGACAGAAGAGTTATGCTGACACTCGCCGGAGAGAATTACAGTTTGAAGTGGTGACAAGGTATTCTTGAAGGTCTCACCGGTCAGAGGCACTCTAAGATTTGGAAAGAAATGAAAATTGTCTAGCAGATACATTGGTCCGTATGAGATTTTGAGCAAGATTGGAAATGTTGCATACAGACTTGCTTACCGCCGGAACTCTTCGGGGTACATAATGTTTTTCACGTCTCCATGCTCAAGAAATATGTTCACAGTCCTTCTCACATTATTCCACATGAGCCTTTAGAGATTCGAGAAGACGCTTCATATGTGGAGAAACCGGTTAGAATCATCGACACCAAAGAACATGAATTGAGAAATCGGACTATCCATTGGGTCAAGGTACTTTGGGAGAACCACGAGCCAGAAGAAGCCACATGGGAATTGAGAGATCAAGTCCAGAGGAAGTATCCACACCTGTTACCAGAGGTATAATTATTTATATTTGGTGGACCAAATATCCTAAGGGGTGGAGGATGTTAGACCCTGAACCAGACCAACTCGATTAGTACTAATTAAGTGAGTGTTTAGTCTTACGTGAGTTTTTAATACTAGCTGGGTTAGAATGTGACTAGACTTAGTCTGGATTATAGCTTTGGGAATTTTGAGGATGTTTAACATGAGTCAGACACGCTCAGGGACGCCCTGAGTACACGTGTAAGAGTGGGTTTTCGTTCTAGATCTTTTGTTTGATCGTGATTTTTAATTCTCTTGAACGGTTTTTTTATTTGTGACAACTTTCATTTTTAGCCTGCATGTATTTGAGGCCCAGAAACCCAAGTTTTGGCCCAAGAGGGTAAATCTGTCTTTTCATGGTAAATCTGGGCACAATTTTCGAAGTTGTGAAACCATGTCAAAATTATACTTTTCCGAAACTAAATTTTTCGACGATCGTTTTGTTCTTCTTCGTCGACTTCATCCGGGGTCCATAAGACCATGTTTTAATAGTTTCAAGTTCAACTGCTTTGGGACCCACCTTCCAGACACTATATAAGCCCCCTTACTCTCTCTCCTTCATTTCTCCTTCCCATTTCCTGTAACCGTTCTTGACCTAGAGCAAGAGAGTGAAGAAGCTTTCTTCTTGACCTTTTCCTCCTTGAATCATCAAGCTAGAGTGTCCCAAATAAAGATCCAAGACTACCAATCTCTTTCTTTCTTCTCAAGCTTCATTTGGGACGCTTTTGGAGCCAATCCCTTTTACTATTCATCATCTTCAAGCTCTCTTCTTCTTGTTCAGCTAGCTCAAGGTTAGAACTCTTCTTCATTCTTTCATTTAATGTTTATTTAGCTCATTTAGAGCTTGTTTTCCATGTTTTCAAACCCATTTTCGAAATGGGGGTTTGTAATGACCAAAATGGTGATTTTTGTGTGCTCTATTTCGGGGGTTTTGTGTAGATTTCATGCACAGGCAGAAGCCTCTTCGTTCGAGCGACCACTAGATTCGCTCGAGTGACCACTGGATTCGCTCGAGCAAACGTGCCTCTGTTTGAAGGGTTTCGGACAGAAACCTGTCCGCTCGAGCGAACCCTTAGGTTGGCTCGAGCGAACAAGCCTCTGTCTAGGGTTCGCTCGAGCGAAGGTATGACCGCTCGAGCGAACATGACTGTCACGGTTTTGGAATTTCAATTCTTTTCTGAATTTCTTGGAAATTAAAAACTAGACTATGTTTTAGACTTTTAATTGACGTTGTGCAAATTGGAATTCCAAAATGTACCTTACCTTCGGGGACATCAAGCTATGTAAATTCTGACATTTGGGTTTCAACTTCACAAAGGTCAATGAACAGTCTCAGCATATGCTTGATGGACTTATAATTGCACTCTTGTTTTGACGCTTCATGCATCATCATATTCTGGTTTGAATTTCAAGTATAAGCTCGTATTTAAGACGTGTTTCAAGAATCGTGTTTCAAGAATAAAAAAAAGGAATCATCTCTTAAGTTCGTTGAGCATTTATACTATGTTATTTTGCTAGTCTTGTCGTGTCGTGTTTGATAAATGATTTTCCTCTTGTTTTGTCGTGTTCTCGAACGTGTATCATCGTGTTTTGTACATTCATGATATAAGTGAATACCACTAAGCTTGGACTGCCCTTTTAGCCTTATCTACTACCTGGGGGTCGTTAAACATGTGGACTGTCTGCAGACTAGTCGTGTATTATATTACACATCGTACGTGTCTTTCCAGTTCCGCGGCCAGCCTCCCCGTTTACCTTGTGTAGCGTGGGATCGTGTCTTGCGTGTTGTGTTTCGTGCGTGCTTGCTCTTGTCATTTTACGTGATAGAAAAGGGATGAGCTCTATGTGGATTTATCTTTTCATGATATTATAAGTATTCATGCTAGTTTCATAAACTTGAAATGTGTACTTTAATCTTGAACTGTTTTAGTACTATTTTTCATATTCATGCCTAAATTGTTTATTTGCCAAACCGTCGTGTTTGATGCATTTTATTTTGGTGTCCAGGTGCAGGAGATATCGCGTTTGACGAGGAGTGCCTAGGGGAGGCTATTGAGCTACCCCCAGCACATGAGTGGCAGTCCGATGACGTCATCTAGACGCCGGGCGGGATCTTGATTTCTCGTTCACCTAGGTTTGGGTTATCTTTTGGGATCTTATTTTGTTGTATTGGCCTTTGTTGGCCTCTCATGGATATGTATTTTGAATTAATATACTTTTGTCTAACTATGAAACTTTATATCAAGATAGGATTGCTTTGTTGACACTCCTCTTCGATACCATGCCTTGATACCTTATTTATGTTACATCTTATTGTATTAAATCTGTATGATTCGTTTTGCTACACGCTTCCGCATACCTATTCGTGTGAGCTCGACCCGTGTCTTAGGATCCTCACCGCGGAAACCTGTGGGAAGACAGGCAGTATGTTTTTTTAATGTAATGCGTTGCGTCGCGGGCCCAGGTCTCGTTCCGGGGTCGCGACAAATGGAATGGATTGTGGTTTGGAGGAGAGCATGGTGGCTTAATTTTGTGCAAGTTATAGCCATTGGAAGGGTTTAGAACAGAGTGGAGATGGTCTGGAACAAATAGAACTCAAAAATTCAACAAACAACACTTCCTACATATGAGCATTCAAACTCTTAACCTCTCGGGTGATTAGCCTGGGACGAACGTTCGAACTCTCCTCCTGAACATTCGAACTCTTGGTAGTTGATCGATTTTAGGAAGATTTTCCAACGCCCATAACATTTGATCCGTTCGTTGGAATTTTACGGGCTATATACCATTGGAAAGCTCTTGGAATGTAGAATCCAATGGTATAGGTTTTGTTACAATCAGAGATCGGAAAGTAAGGTAATGACTTGGATTAATGATCCAGATCATGTTTTATTGCAAAGAAGACTATTAATCTAGGTTTAGGCCTTAGATGTTGGAACTCATGAACCTACACTCATATGACCATTAAGGGGGATTGAAATCGAAGCACCTGGCTTGGTGTGCTTCAATGGGTTGTCTAGGTATTCGTGCATTATGCATGGGGTAACCAAATGTGTATGGAACTAAATCGATCGATGCTTAACATGATTGTACCCAATAAATTTCCCTAGAAGCATCGTTTATCCAATTTCCACACATACTCTATTAGGACATGTGTAGTACAGGGATGACATCACTTGCCTAGCTTTGTATTGTAATTTCTCATTGACTTGTTAATTGTATCTGTTGATATCGTTCCTTGTACACTCACTTGGCATAAAATACGTAACTAATTATGAAACATAAATCCTTATAGAATTAGGACTTGGACCTGACTTAGAGTGTATCTTAGGAACCGTGTGTCATGTATTAACTGGCTAGCATATAAGGGATTATCATGTAGGCAGGACTTGTCTTGTATTGTCTTGAATGAGATAATCCCTATGAGCATGTCTTGTTTGTTAGCTAACCAGACTTGCTTGTCTTGGTTTTCCTCGTGTCAACACCACTTCACTACTATTACCTGATTACAGTGGGATTCGCATTCGAAAGGTTGCATATCATGATCATGGTTAACTGCAGTTTAGGGTTTTATAGATAGGTCAGCTACTCGGACATCGGGGTGGACAGTCGGCTTTGGACAGTGTAAGACCCCGACCCGAATGACCTCGATTAGTACTAATTAAGTCATAAGTTAGCTTTAAGCGTGATTAGTGAATTTTGGTCTTTGGAAAATTTTAAGTGCTTTTGTGTTTAGTGGGACCTTTTGGCGGTTCCTTTTTTATAGTCTTGCGTTTACTTGGGGGATTACTTGAGATTCGTAAAATTCTTGTCTTGATCCCGTTTTACTCGCCTCATTAATCCTAACAACGTTCGTGTTGATCCTGTGCTCGTTCGAGACCCCGAAACCTGACTTCCCTAGCATTGAGGGCAAAACAATCATTTTACACTAAATCTGTACCCAAAATTTGATACCCCAAAACCCGCGAAAAATATATTTTTTGGAAACTAGATATTTCGATTATCATTTTTCCCTTCTTTGTCGAATTCGTTCAAGATACCCAAAGTCGTGATTTCAGCCTCCCAAGTTTTCTAGTAGTGGAGCCCACTCCCAATTGCTTTATATAGAGAACCCTTCTTCCTTTTTTCCCCTTTCTAGCACAACTCTTCAACCATCTAGGGCTTTCCCCTTTTCTCGTCCTCTCCTTGCTTCCCCATCTCCAATGTCTTTATCAACTTGCATCACTTAAAGAATGGATGTCACCATCTCCTTCATCACTACTAGAGCTCTCCATCAATACCATTTTGAAGGAAACATTCCATTTTAAGACTCTCTTTGAGCTCTCCTTGTCCATTTAGAGATTTTACAAGTAAGCAATCCCTCTCTTTCTCTTGAATAAGTGCTTTCCTAGCCTTTGGGAATCTCCCTTTTCATTATTGTAAGCTCCTCCTCCTTCATTCCTTGTTGACCCATTTTAGGGTTGTTTTGGTGGTTTTTGTTTGTAGCTTGGATCCTTGACTTGGAAGAGACTAGAGCTTGTTTTTTACTAAGTTTAGACCCAAGGCAAGTGGATGAAATGATAGTTTGAGCATTTAATGGTTTTATGAAGAATGTGGTTGGTTTTGTTATTCATGTTCATATTTATTAGCTTGCATTGACTTGAAATAAATGCTCATTTAAGAGTTTTACTAACTCATTTATTGTCATGGGAATGTGATGGATATTCTTTCTTTTATCTTTTGATTTTAGCTCAAATGAATTTTTATGGTTGTGAGTTTCTTTCTCTCTTTGTGATTGGGTGTGGAAAAGAATGGAGATGAATGGATAGTTGTTTGTAAAAGTTTTGATATGGAGGAAGTGTTGAATGTGGAATTGGAGGAGCTTTTAGCTCATTTGGTTACAGGAAAATGAATGAGAAAGGAGGAGAACTGTTTGGATGAAGGAAAGGGCTTGAATCCGAACCCGGTGAGAATTTCCCGCAACTGGCAGTCAGCTGGCGGTCACCTGTCAGCTAGCCACCTGGTGACTGGCGTCTAACCGAACCAGTTTCGGTTACAATTCCAGAGAGCTTCTATTCTCTTCTGAAGGCGCAGTTAGCCTCGCAGTCAGCTAGCGGCTAACCGCCAGCTAACCGAACTTAGGCGGTCACAATTCATTTATTGTTTTATTGTTATATCTTTTCGCCCACCTGCCAAACCATCATGTTTGACCCATTTCTTTGGTACTCAGGTCCATTCGTTGGTTTCCCCGAGGAGCACGTTGAGGCGGTCGGTGAACCACAGCATTTAGTTGAGTGGCACGCCGATGATGTCATTTAGACATTCGGTGGCTTCGAGATTCGATTCATTTTGGAGTTGTGGATAACTCATTCTTTTGGGTTGCTTTGGCCTTTGTTAGTCTCTATTTTTGGGGAATGTAATTAAATGATCTTTGCATAAACACTTAACATTACTTTTCAGAAAATGCTAATAATCATTGCTCATTCTGATTCCTTAACTTCATAAATGTGTTAATGGTCTTCTTGATGGAAATGAAATTTATGAAATACATTCTTGATTTACTACACGCTTCTGCACTAAAGTGAAATAATTATATTGCTGACGAAAAATCCTCACCGCGGACACCTGTGGGAAATCATGTGCATGGGTAGCATTATATTCTTTATTGACCCGTGTACGCATTGTATGTTCTAAGGCACTAACCATATCATTTATCTTTTTATCAAGCATTCAATATTCACTTATATCCATCAACACTAGTCCCGACCCCGGATTAGGTCCCGATAACCCGGTCCGGGGTCGCGATAGACGGCGTCCATGGCGTTGAATAGCTGGGAGCGAGCTAAGACCGTGCTGCTATTCTCAGGACCGGGAGGTAGGATTCCCTTGCAGCCAAACTTTGGTATCAATAATTCGGGTAGGATTGTTACAGGTACCCTGTGAGATGGCTAGGACACCCTCGGAGTCTCCCTCTTGATTCTTGTATTGCATTGCATGGATAGTAGTTATTGCTAGTTGATATTAGGATTCTTGTTATTGTTTCTGATGATTATTATTCATGCTTTCATGCCTGGCTTCGTTTCCTTGTATTCACACAATTATATATTGTCATTATTTTGATACTTGATGCATTCGATGTTCATAATCTTGCTTATCTATTGCTCAACATGTCATTGACTCTATTCCTTGGTGTGCGACACCTCAAGTGACTACTATAAGGAGCAGGCAGGTGAGGAGATCCTTAGCCGGCAAAGGAGTGAGAGTGGCGTGCCGATGACGTAGAATAGCCTCATATTGGGACATTCCTTAGATTTGTACTTATTCATTATTATCTCTCGTTGAACTTTTCACTTTATTGACTTTATAGTTCTTTCAAATGGTCTTGGATATTGGGATGGCCATTGTAATAATTTAACTTTTTCATTTAGATCTATTTATTCTTGATGCAACTTTAAATATTAATGAGATTTATTATTCATTATTTGATATTCAAATATGCCTCAAATTGTATGAATTCCACAGTTCTTGTATTACTTGAGGTTTGAAGTGCAATATCCTCACAGCAGACTTACGATCCTTGGGCCTAAAGGGAAAAAATTTTAATTCCCTGGATCCGGTTTATTCTCTAGTCGGGTTCGGGGGACATTGTCACGACCCCGGACCGGGTTTGGGGGCCAATCCGGGATCGGGACTAATTGTTGTGTAGTAAATAAGAAAATGTATGTTTGATGCCCAAGCGTACACGGGTTAATAAAAGAACACACATTACCCGTGCACGTGATTTCCCACAGGTGTCCGCGGTGAGGATTTTCCAACACACATAACCATATAGTATAATTGCGGAAGCGTATGGCAAACCAAGCATGTAAATCATTTCCATAATAACAAGACTAATTGCATTTAAATAACAAGTATCAGAATGAGCAATATTCTATAGCGTAACCCAAAAATACCGTTAAAGTTAGCACATAAATCATTTAATTACAGTTCCCAAAATTAGAGGTCAACAAAGGCCAATATGAACAAAACAATAACCACCAAAATGTATAATTTCTAACACCCCCATAAAATGTCACGCAACTCTCGAGGCACCCGGATGTTTAAATAACATCGTTGGCGCGCCACTCTACTAGCTACTGCGGTTCTCCGACCGCCTCATTTGGCTCCTCCTCGGGGAAACCAACAATGGGACCTGAGTACCAAAGCAAAGGGTCAGACACGACGGTCTGGCAGGTGGATAAAAAGGTAAACACATTTCATAATAAAACATTTACCTGGGAAAACATTTAAACCTGTCTAAACAATACTTTCATGAAGTAAATGCATCATTTAGTTAAAAACATATATGCAAGGTAAAACAGGTAAAGGTAACCAAGGAGATCAGGAAACGAGAAAGATGGCAACCACACGAAGCTAAATCCTCTATCACTGAAGTGATAGAGCAAGCATATCAAGGCGTTGACCTCAGTCACCGAAGTGAGGAGGTACAACGAAATACATATACATATATACTATATACAAGACATGACCACGGTAGCGAGCCGGGCATCAGGAACCACAATAGCAATCTGCGGTATCGGGACATGACCACGGTTAAATAAACCGAGTATCGGGATCCAAACTGCAGTTGGCAAGAAAAGAGGGGGATCACCCAGTCAGTGGATCAGACTAACAAGGCATCCAAGCTTAGTGGTGCCGACTCATAGGTCAAAACATGGAAATCAGGTCATGTGTAAAACAAATCAAGAGCAAGAATATAACCGGGCAAGACGAGGGTGCTCAAGGCACAACAGTCATGTCATGTCGGGCATGCGTGTCAAGACTAGTAAAACAGTTCAAGTGTACTTTCAAGGCCTTCGGGATTGATAAATCATAACTCATAAATTTCGGGAATAAACAGGTGAAACAACTTTCGAAATATCGAAACAGTATCGGGATTTAAAACTTGTTCAAGGTGAATAGGGATCCCGTATGTCTGTATAATAAAGAAAACTTCGTACTCTTTGAATTTGAAAGACATGCCGGGTTCCTTATACACATTAGTAGTCCCAATGTTTAAATGATTCTTTGTGATGTGGTTT
The DNA here is from genome assembly GCA_028538565.1 of Umbellularia californica. NCBI lineage: Eukaryota > Viridiplantae > Streptophyta > Magnoliopsida > Laurales > Lauraceae > Umbellularia > Umbellularia californica. The sequence continues at coordinate 30,002,949 of JAPQWN010000005.1, read as the reverse complement.
CTCTCTCGAACGGGCTCCCAACAAATCTTTCTTCTCTACTTCGAACACATTCCCAGGTGAGCGGTACCCATTGCTCTCAGAAAGGTTCACAAGCAATGGTATGGAAGCTCCCTTCAATCCCCCTTTATTCATAAAATTTAGGGAATTTCGGTTACCTAGCGGTCAGTCGGCGGTTAACCGCTGGCTGACCGTGAGGCTGACCGCGAGATTGCAGCTCTCTGGAATTGTGACCGAAATTGCTTCGGTTGGCTGGCGGTTAGCCGCTGATGGATTCGGCGGTTAGCCGCTAGCTGATCGCGGAGCTGACCGCGAGGTTACAGCTCTCTGGAAACGTGACCGTAACTACGCGGCTGGCTGGCGGTTAGCCGCCGATGGATTCGGCGGTTAGCCGCGAGCTGACCGCGGAGCTGACCGTGAGGTTACAGCTCTCTGGAAATGTAACCGAACTTCCTTCGGTTAGCCGCTAGTCACCAAGCGGCTAGCCGCTGGGCGACCGCCAGCTGACCGCCAATCATGGGAATTTTCTCACTGGGTCTAGATTTAGGTTTCCCTTCTCCAAACCAATTTCTTTCATTCTTCACTTTTACATTCATACTATCACCAAGAGAAGGAAGACATCCATCATCACAAAGATTCACTTAGGCATTGTACAAAAGATGAACCAAAAGCTACAATTCAAGATTTAAAGACAGCAAATGAAACAAAAGCTAGAAATTATGTTTAAGACAATAAAGAGGCTTACCAACCCCTTTTCAAAAGTATTTAACATCATTGAATGCCAAGGAAATAAGCCATTAATGAGATACAAATCAAGTATACATGTCATGGAAATCATTAAAACCAAAACATCCATTCAATCCACTTGCCTCTAGATCTCTAATCAAGGAAATCCAAGCTATTACTCTCTTCCTCCAAGCAAAGGATGCAATCTACACAAAACCCCCAAATCCAAACCCTAAAATGGGTCAAACCAAGAAACAAGAAGAGAGAGCTCTCAATAATGGAAATGGAGCTCCTCTAAAGATAGGAAAACACAAAACAAAGAGATTGGAAGGAAGACTTACTAGGAAGCTCTTCAAAATCACCAAACTAGTTCAATGAGGGTCTTGAGCTGAATGAATTCCTCCAAAAATGGCATCAATGAATAGCTCTAGTAGTGAGGAAGAAGAATGTGAAGTTCATTTCTTGATTGGTGCAAGGTTTGATAGGGATTTAGGATGGAGAAGCAATAAGAAGAAGAGAAAAATGGAAGAAAAACCCTATGTTGGTTATTGTGCTGGAAAAGAGAAATGGAGAAGAGAACCTCTCTATATAAACAAGTGGGTGTGGGCTCCACCATTAAAAGATCTCTTTGGGCTGAAATCATGACTATCCGGACCTCGGACGAAAACAACGAAGAAGGGAAAAGTGATCATCGAAATATCTAGTTTCCAAAAAGTATATGTTTCGCAGGTTTTGGGAATATCAAGTTTTGGGTACAGATTTCATGTACAAAGACTGTTTTGCCCTCAATGCAAGAAAATCGGGTTTCGGGGTTCCGGACGGTTACGAGATCAACATGAAAGTTGTAGGGATTATCGGAACGAGTGAAACGGGGTAGGCATACAAGTCATCGGGGTCTCGGGAAAATTTCCAAATTAACGCAAAGCTATCAAAAGGGAACCCCCAAAGGGCCCCACTAACATAAGCACTTAAAATCCCCCAAAGCTATCAAAGAACTATACTAATCCAAGCTTAGTCAAAACCACTAATAAAGCTTAGCACTAACACACAACTTAATTAGTACTAATCGAGTCACTCGGGTCGGGGTGTTACAGACATGACATAGCCTAAACATACTTACATTCCAATTGGGCATTTCCAAAATTTTCTATATGGATTCAATTGCGTACGAGAAGTATATAATTTTATGTCTCTGGCTCCACATCGGCATTTTGGAGTACATTCAGAACAGATTGTATTAGAAGATGACATTCTGTGCAAATGATATTATGAGTCGAAACAACCCCAGCAACAAAAAAAAAAAAAAAAAAAAAAGACAGTTCCAAGATCAAGAAAAAAAAATGCTAGCCATGGTTTGACAAATGATAATAATCCACAACTAAAAAAAAAAAAGAGTAAACAGCAACCAAATGCATTCTCTGTGTTACCGAATAGATAAGTGCTGAGAATAATGTGAAGCCGATTGACAAATCCAAGTCTCAAAGCTACAATTGCAAAGCAAAATTAAAGTCAACTGCATTCAGATGGACAATAGCAACCTCCCATTGACCATGTTCAAAAACAGCATAAAGACACAAATCTAAGTCTAATAACATAACCAAATTTATATTTTTTGTGATAGTTCGACTAAGTTGCAGCACCCTTGCCTTTCTTCCTTTGGACCTTCTTCATGTAGAACTCAAGTTCCTTTCCTTCCAGGATGTATCACTAACCAAAAGCAACCGTGCAGCAACAGTCAAGAGAGGAAGGGAAAACAAAGAACGTTAAGGCATTTAGACATTTATTAGGACTGTTCTAAATTTTACTTACCCATCAGCTCGACCACATTGACCAGGGCGAGATAAAATGGCGGCGAGCACACTACCACCACCAAACTGTTCCTCGATGTGGGGGTCAAGTTTGTGACCTTGTAGACGCTTCTCCAACTTCAAAATAACTCTAAAAAAAAACAAAAAGAAAAAGAAAAATCAACCCCACATAACAAAATCTGGTCTTTTCAAAGAAATTGTGCTCAAAGGAATCTCAACTAGAACCCCTAACATTGAGAAACTTCTGTACTCAATTAAACAAAGAACATGAAAACAAAACAAAACAACATCATCATCAACAACAAGAGCAACGAAGAGATTTTGAGATGAAAAGGACGGTACTTATAAATTGCAACTAAAACCCTAACATCAAGAAACTTTATTATTCAAAAAAAAAAAAAAAAAAACAACATCAACAAAAATAAGAAGAAGAAGATTAAACAAGAGATTGAGAAGAAGAAGTAGATGGCAAAACCTTGCAGATTCGAATCTCTGATGAAGCTCGCGAACTTTGAAGAACGAGAGAAAGAAAACGAGAGTTTGTATTTGGGGCCGGGAGGGCTGCGCCAAACATTCTATCTTGATGGAGATGACGAGGTGAGAGGGGATGCACAGCTCGTCAAGAGAGAGAATAAAAAGAGATAGAGTGATGGAGATGAGAGAGAGAGAGAGAGAGAGAGAGAGACATTGAACAGCTGGGAATGGTCCATAAAGGAAATGGTAAGGACGGTCACTCTCTCTCTCTCTCTCTCTCTCTCTCTCTCTCTCTATATATATATATATATATGGGCCAGCTCTCCTAAGCTGCAACTTAGCTTATCCCAAGCTAAAACAGGCCTGGTCCCACAAAATCAAAGTCGATTATGCTGTTTTTTGGATGATAATCGTCTCCAAAATCAAGATAAATCCAATCAGAACTAGATTTTTCAATTCCATTATGCAAAAAACAGATATATTTAAGTTTGATTTGTGGGACCAACACTATTCTAACTTAGGATAAGCTAAGCTGCAGCGTAGGAGAGCCCTACTCATATATATATATTTGCTCATATATATATATATATATATATATTTATAGCAGGGCTCTCCTAAGCTGCAACTTAGCTTATCATAAGCTGGAATATGATTGGTCTCACAAATTAAACTTGATTATATCTATTTTTTGTATAATGGAACTGAAAAATCCAATTCTGATTGGATTTATCTTGATTTTTTATATGATCATCATCCTAAAAACAGCATAATCAACTTTGATTTTGTGGGACCAGCCCTATTTCAGCTTAGGATAAGCTAAGCTGTAGCTTAGGAGAGCTGGCCCCATATATATATATATATATATAGGGGGGGTCTTCCTATGTATCTATCCCTCACCATTTTTGGTGAGGGACACCCCTTTTGAGGAAAAAGCAAGTACAAAAGTGGGGAAAAAGCAAAGTACAAAAGTACACTTTGTACTTGAATATTACCCAAAAGGGGTGTCCCTCACCAAAAAGTGGTGAGGGAAGGATGCACTTGAAGATCCCCCATATATATATATATATATATATATATATATATGGAAGTGCTCCTATAAGAGACACTCTCACCAACTTGGTGAGAGATGGGTGGGGGCCCTCACTTCCATATCCACTCTCACCAACTTAAATGCAAGGACCCCCAACTTAAATGTGAGGGCCTCCACCCATCTCATACCAAGTTGGTAAGAGTGTCTCTCATAGAAGCACTTTCTATATATATATATAGGTTATGAGTGGCCATAACTTAAAGTTCTTGGATGTAACGTTGAAACTGGAATTTTGGACCTCGGATGAACTCGCCCGCACGAGGAAAAAGTTCATAAAGTTAAATCGAGTTTCCAACAAGCCTAAGAACAACATATTTCGAGAACTTTGGGAAATTGGCTCAATTTAATGGAAAGGACGACTATGGCCCCAAGTCAAGTGAAAATTGCAAAACGAAGGGTTTCTGGGTGTCGAATGGTCACGGACAAAACACGGAAGTTGTTGGGCATAATTTTATCATTCTAATGAAGCCAAAGTGGAAATTTTTTTTAAATTACGAATAACACCTAACCTTACAAGAAATTACAGATAGGATCCCCTAAAGGTAACAAACTAGGTTCAAAGGATCTCGAAACTTCCGAAAGCTATCAAAAATCTATTGTAACCCTCAAAGAAATACAATTAGCCTCTAATCCCACTTAGTCAGCTAATAATACAATTAATTAGCAATAATCACATAAATTATGGGTCGGGATCTTACAGATCAGGCCTACAAAAAAAATGCCCCTTCCTTGTGCATGCGGAGTTGATCTATTATTTCTTACCACATCTAAAACATGTGGACCCTATTTTGGATCTTTCTTCCACATCCAAATGGACCTTGAGCATCCAATTAATCTAATACATGTCTATGTAATTGTAAAAGAATTTATAAGGGGAAGTGTGAAATTTGGTTATTGGAAATGGACCCTTTTCTACACCCTTTTTTTTTTTTTTTTTACACGTGATTCTTTGCATTTGTGAATTCTATAGCAATAGGGAGGGGTGTTATGGAGGGTGTGACGTTAGTGGGGTGTTTTTGAGGTGCCATGTCAGCTTCATGAGAATGAGAAGCCTCCCCTTGTCTAATACATTGTTTCTGTTGCCACATCGCTTTGGGCCCACAACATCCTATAAGGTTTGAATCAAATATAATTGGACGATTTCCTCATTTACACAATCTATTACTATATATTCATTTCCATCCCGAACTTATCTCCTAAAAATCTGTCTCCACTAAAATCTCTCTTTATATAATTCAAGCCTCTCATAATCTCTCTTTTAATATGATTCAGGCCGCCCCTAAAATCTCTCTAAAAGTACATGCTTGAGCACTAGAACTTGCTCCCATAATTGAACAAAGGGTGGACTTTGCTAATTCCGTGAATCTTCCTGCAATCTTTCAAATAAAAGACTCACCTAAGTGGAGAAGCATGTCACTTCAGGTAAATCACTATAAAGATCACAATCAATCAAATCATCCTCGTATTCCCTGTAATCAAGTAGTTCATTGACAGTACCATTAACGACATCAACTTGCTTAAGAACTTCAAGAGGAGGAGAGGAACTCCTATGAAGAGCCCTACAATGCTTCATAATTAAGAGCTCTATCTGAATCAAAAGAATCTGTCGATTAAGGAGAATTCGCTTTGGGCATCATCTCAGGTTCAAGCATCTTTAAGGTATCGACAGGAAACAATTTTCTACCTCCTGAGTTTTGATTTGCCGGCTTGAACTTGAACTTGTACCAGTTGATGGTTTCTTCATTTTCTTTGAAACTCTACTGGATGCAATACGAGCCGCTACTTCTGCCGTATAAACTCTGTCCATCTTGGGATCCATCAAAAGTTTGATCTCAAATAAGCTTCCTAATAAGTTTTCCACCATTTAACAAACCTACAAGTTGTCTGTCTTAAGTCAAGGTCTCCAATATAATGAATGATGTCCCCGTATTCAAATGTAAAAGGTGTCCCCAAACACTTTTATTCGACTTAAATGAAAGTCTCATCGCTTTATTTTATCAAATGAATAAAATGAAGAGTTTGGCACAAGTTGGTCAGAACCAATAAATCTTTCCAACTTGCATGGGTTATAATGTTCAACCCTAACCTAATTTTTGCCTTGCCTTAAGGGAAGTAAACTGGGGTGGATCAAAGTGGGAAGATCTATTTTGTGTCTCTTCATCGAATTGTTTTGATCAATCAATGCATTACAACAAAAATCATTTTTCGCGACGAAAATATTTGTCGCAGAAAACCACAAAATCGTCGCCCAATATATTCTGCGACAACCAATTTTGTCGCCAATCCATCGGCTATTAGGCGCCAGTGAATATTTTTGCCGATAATCACAACTAATCGTTGCCAAATATCAATTTTCTACAACATAATATCGTCGCCAAATGAAATTAAATTGCAATAAATTACTGCCTGCCACCTCAAAAACCTCCTTTACTCTGAATATAATAAAACATGCTCATTCAACTAAAATAAAATGTACAATAAAACATTCCCATTCAACTAAAATAAAATGTACAATAAAACTTTCCCATTCAACAAAAATAAAATGTACAATAAAACATGCCCATTCAACTTAAATAAAATGTACAATAAAACCTACCCATTCAACTCAAATAAAATGTACAATAAAACCTGCTCATTCTACTAAAATAAAATGTACAATAAAGTCTGCTCATTTAACTAATAAAAAACGTACAAAACCTGCTCCTTCAATATATTAGGAAACATATAACTATTAAATCCAACCCACAAGTTTAGCCACGTCATCATTACTAATTCAAGTAAAAATGTAGCATCCAAAATAGTGTAAGTACAATACTCTTATGAAAAACAAAAAGATTTTCAAGCAATTGGTAGCTATTACATTGATCTCCAGTCTCAATCTATGGTACAAAAAAAAAAAAAAAAAATGTTAGGAATTAAACATGGAAATCAGAAGCAAAGTAAGTGAGACAAAATAAAAGCCTGTGAAAATATTAAGGGTGATTAATGTCGCAGCTGTTCAACTTGCCACTCGGGGTGATTAATGTCCTTTTAAGGTCAAATGACTCTGTTGACCATGAACCCGGACTCATTCCCCTGTGAATGTAACATTGAGGAATCAAACAATTGACTTCCACTTTTGGAGTCTCTGTAGGTATATTTAGTATGATGGCATGATATTGACTTTCAAAGGAAACACCTAAGTTGAGCACTACTCTCACTGTTGCTGTGCCAGCAAGTGAAGGCTTTTCCATGATGATCATCCAAAACATAAGAAAGCCATCCTCCTCACCCTTAAATCCCCAAACTTTACTGGCTATATATAGCGCAAATTTATTGCAATGAAATCAAATGGTAACTACCAAACCATCAATAGCTATGTGGCAAAGCACCTTACTCTCACAATACCTACCACAGATGGATTACTCGTTACTCGCATTGTTAGTATTCCAGCTGGTGGGTTGGGTTGGGCTTCTGTGGCCATAAGCTCATTATTTGTGAAAAAACTTCACAGATGGAATGGGGAACATTTAGAATATCTCCCTTCCATGACTATCATCAGTGCATACTAAGAAAAGAATCCTTATACCATTAAAAATATCTCCCTTCCATAACAACCATTAGTTTGTGCAAAGAAAAGAACCCTTATACTTCAAAACTTAAATATGAAGCATTAAGTTCCCTCATAAACTACTACTATGTGTCTCCAAATGAGCATCCTGCAAAGAATTGAATTCAAGTTCAAAACCACCACACTCTAATTTTTCATGGAGAGAACCAAATGGAGAAAACTCATCAGATGCACAACATACCTTAAAAAAAGTATTAATAATAAATCTAGATGCAAACCTTCAAGCAATTAAAAAGTGAGAGATCTTACCCGCCCACCATCCACCTCATCAGTGTTAAGGCTGTTTAGTCCCATTATTTTGAGTACGAGAAATCCAAAAAACATTATATAATGCTTTTGGCTTTTGACTGTTACAAATCTGAAAGCATGTTTTAAAATCCAAATCATGCAAATGTATGTGTCTGTACTATAATCCTACTACTCACCATCTATGTATTTGTTTTGTTGAATAGGAAGGTTCAGGAAGTCCAAAAAACATCAAATTCCAAAACATTGTCATGCACAACATCATGGAAAAAATGAAACTGCAGAAATGAAGTCATCTGTTTTCATAACTGATAAGCTATGAATAAAAACAGCTGTGCCACTCCTTGTTCCATTAAAAGTAGGGAATGAACATCCATGCAATGACTTACCTTGAATTGATAGGAAATCTCAATTGCTGAGACACATATGCAAATTTAGCCTTAATTATGAGCTGGTTAAGCCACTACCGTGTCTCAACAAAAACAGAAGTATACCTCATACATCCAACTCTTTGTCCATACAATCCCATGTTTTCCGCATATGATTGAGCACATTCAATCAGATTTCAATCTTCAAGAAAAATTCAAATAGCCTTTGTATCCCTCTCAGAATCACCACTTGCAAAACCTTGGTAAGCCATGTCAAAGAAGAGGAAATGATTTTCGCCTGAAATATTTAGCTATAAATAACTTATATGACAAACAGCTGTGCCAATCCTTGGTCCATTAAAAGTAGGGAATGAACATCCATGTAATGACTTACCTTGAATTGATAGGAGATCTCTTCACTGTTCCTCAGAAGGATCCACAACATTTGGAGCATTCTCCACAACATATAATGCATTTGATCTGACAATAGAGAATAAAATCTGCTAGGAAACCAGTATTTTGAAAAAAGACGAAAGTATTTGATGTATCCCATCAAACATAAGAATATATAGAAATTGTAAAATAAACTACTAAATAGCAGCCAGAGAGGGAGGGGGTGGAGCTTGCCAAGAGAGGGGTGTTGACACCAAAAATGTCACTTTGCCTCTTCAACATCAAGAAAGCTACATGAAGTCGCAACCTGCCATAAATAGGCAATGCAACTTCTCCAAAAAATCAAATCTTGTCAGAATCAAACAAAAACTGCAAGATCCTTCAAGACAGCCAAGGGAGGAGTACACAAGGAGTTTCGGGCCATTTCAGAATCATTTGGCCTAATTTCGCTTCTCCGACAGCTAAATTGGCACTTCCGGCGGCGACATCATCGAAGACGTCAAAACTTTGATCAGAGCCTACGGATGACTCCAGCATGTCTCAAAAGGGCTCCATGCCAAATTTCAAGTCAAACCGACAACGTTTGACCCTCCATCAATGCTCGAGCAGCAAAATCAAGCCTCCCGGCGGCGGGAACCACCGAAGCCTTTGCTCATCAAACCAAGTGCATGAATGGCTTCAACATGCTTCCAAAAGGCTACACGTCGAATTTCAGGTCATTCCGACAATGTTTGACCAGGTTTCGACGCTCCGAAAGAAAATCAAGCCTACCGGCGGCGGAGCTCCCCGGGACCATGGTTTCCAAGACAGAGCCTCTGGATCATCTCAAAATTACTCCAATAGGTTCCCTGTCAAATTTCAGGTCAATCGGACATCGTTTGACCGCACATCAACGCGCGGCATCTCCCTCGCGGCAAAATCAAGTCTACTGGCGACGGGACCCCAAATGGCTTCAAAACTCAAACAAAGCCCTATGGTTAGTCTTATTTATTGCTCAGGAGGCTTCACCTCAAATTTTAGGTCATTCCGACATCGTTTGACCAAGTTTCAGCTTCTGGCGGAAAATCAGCAGCTCTACGCGACAAAGTCTTCGGCTTTCCCGGAAAATTGGAAACTTTGCACTCTAAAAATGCAAGGATTCTCATCAGGTTTTCTACAGGGAAATCAAGCCAATAAATGAGAAGAAATGACAGAAAAAATATAGAAGAAAACGGCGACGAAAAAGACCGCAAAACGGACCAAAAAGGGGAGAAAAACCCCAGGGTCGCAGCCCGCGACTCTGGCCATGGTCGCCGGCGACCATGGAAGTCCGGGTCACCGGATTTTTCGCCGGTGACCCGTTTTTTCCGTCCCTTTTCGCGTTTCGCGCACTTTGGCCCCTGTGGTTTCCTGAAAATGTGATTTTTAGTGCTTGAAATTGACTCATATCCGATGACATCTCAGATCCGCCGTCAAAAGCATAAAATCATCATTGATCGCTCCAAGATCGCCGACCGGTTGACCTAAAAAGTGCTCTTTCTGTCCGACCGATCGAGAAATCGACAAGACAGATGTCACCGGTCCGCTGCTAGCTATCAATGTCTGAAGTTACATGTTCATCCGATGTCGATCAGCATGTAGATCCATCGGTGATCATCTCCAAAAGAAACCCAAAAGATGCGGCGCGGCCCGCGACTCTTGAACTGCTCGGCGACCATTTAATGCAGTTAATTGACTAGCTTTATTGCAGTCATTAATTCATTTCTTTGGACGGCCCAATCAGAAGCAAGCATCCAGGAGTTACAAATCAATTAAGTCATGGCATTCAAGCCATGAAACTCCTCCCATTATGGTAATTAAGGTGATTAAAAGCCCTTAATCTCCATCGGCCAATCAGATTCAAGGAAAAAGGAGTTACAAAATCAAGAAATAAATCTTGTAACTCCTCCCATTAAAGCCATTAAAGCCCATAAAAGCTCTCCTAAATGGCTACCAAAAGCCTATAAATAGGAGAGCATTCCATTGAAATCTGGAGCGAAAAGGAATCGGAAAAAAAGAGAGAAAAAAAGAATCCAGAGCTCGTATCCAGAGAATCCCGAATTCCAGACAGACAGAGTCTAGAGAAAGAGAGAAAACTCTGCTGAAGTTCTGCACCGAGCACCACTACAAGGTGACAAAAAGTCCCTTGGGGGGTACTCCCCCCCAAGGTCCTTGCCTTCTCCCGCTGCCTCCAATGGCTTAGACATGGCTTTTCAGCCCGTCTACTTAGCTTTTTATTGGACATAGGACCTCCTCTTGGTCTTTGTCCTCTAAAAATCTGAGGTTATAGCCAAGCCAAGCGAATCAAGAGCATCTACTGTTCTCATCTGCATGGATGATGGCGAAGCCCACACATGGCTTGCGACCGTCAATCTGAACGAGTCCCCCACAATCTCCTGAAAAGTTAGATCCTCCTTTTCTTGCTTTTTATTGTAGTTTGTATTTTTCTAAAAGAGACAAAAATCACAACTCTTGTCTTTCATTATTGATGAGAATTGTAAATCGACTATAAACGCCAAAATCGGCTATAAATGCCAAACAAAATCGCCTTTCACGGCAAACCAAGAAAATGTCTCTTTTCTTAAATATTTGTGCAATGGAAAACTTGAAAGAAGTTGATTTCCTTTTTACTTGCGAAGGTTGATCTCCGGATTACCACTTGAAATTCCAAGTAAAATAGAAAATCTGGCACACCCACACAAAGAAATGTTGATGCACGCTTCAGCCCCCCGGGCGAGAAAGGGCCGGACCCGACGGACGCCCACGTCCGCCGACCCCGGTAGCACCCTCGGCTTGGAGCGCGTTCCATCAAGCTGGCACACCCCGGTGGGACTCGTTCATTTGAGAACGCGGTGCTCGGAAATGAAATATTTGCTTATCATACTTTTTGCTCTATGCTTATACTTCTTTTCCGGATTCCCTGGCTACTTTCTAGCTGGTGGCCTATGTTGGATTTTGCATCCTAAAAAAAATGAGATGGGATTTTTTGGAAATTTCTATTTCTTTGAGTTTGTTTCCACTCTTTCTCTTTTCAAAAGAAAAAAACAAAAAAAAAAAAAAATCAGTTTTCTTAGTTTAAATTCAAAATTGAGAAACTTTGATCCTATCCTATCGTTCTTTGGTGCTTGCAGAAATGTTGAGCCCGTTCGACTAAGGTTTTGGGCCATCGTTTCTCTTCGATGAGTTCATTAGAGATTTCAAAAAAAAAATTTAATAAAAAAATCAATTTCTCGTTTTGGATTCAAAATTAAGAAACTTTGATCCTTTCTCTTCTGGGCATGTGTGCTCGCGGAAATCGTTGAGCCCGTGTTCGGATCGGGGATTGGGCCATCGTTTCTCTTCGATGAGTCTGTCAGGGATCTAAAAAAAAAATTAAATAAATAAATAAAAAGACATAGACCACTAAGGTTAAACCAATTGCGTTCTTTGATCACGATTGATTCAAGAAAAGCCTTGTCCAGAGTGTGGAGACAGCTTGACTGTTCTAGGCAAGGGTCCTCCAAACGGGTTCATTAAGTAATCCTACCCTTACCTGGGGGCAATTTTATCAATTGAGGTTTCATAAGACCGGGTTAGGATGCCTATGTGTACTCTCTCGTCTTTAAATCTTAAAAAATTAAAAAAAATCAAAAATAAAAAAAAATAAAAAAAGGATTTTCAAAAAAAATCTTGAACAAAAAAAAATCAAAATCAAAATAAAAAAATAATAAAAAAAAAGATTTTCAAAATTTTTTAAAAAATAATATATATATATAAATAAAATAAAAATAAAAAAAGATTTAAAAAATAAAAAATCTTCAAAAAACTCGTCACTTTTGATTTCAGATCTAAGAAATTTTGGTTTCTTCTTTTCTGAGCACTGGCGCTCGCGGAAATCGCCGAGACCGTTGTTGACACCAAAAATGTCACTTTGCCTCTTCAACATCAAGAAGGCTGCATGAAGTCGCAACCTGCCATAAATAGACAATGCAATTTCTCCAAAAAATCAAATCTTGTCAGAATCAAACAAAAACTGCAAGATCCTTCAAGATAGCCAAGAGAAGAGTACACATGAAGTTTCGGGCCATTTCGACAACATTTGGCCTAACTTCACTTCTCCGACAGCTAAACGGGAGCTCCCGGCGGTGACATCATCGGAGACGTCAAAACTTCGATCAGAGCCTACAGATGACTCCAGCATGTCTCAAAAGGGCTCCATGCCAAATTTCAAGTCAAACCGACAACGTTTGACCCTCCATCAATGCTCGAGCAGCAAAATCAAGCCTCCCGGCGGCGGAAACCACCGGAGCCTTCGCTCATCAAACCAAGTGCATGAGTGGCTTCAACATGCTTCCAAAAGGCTGCACGTCAAATTTCAGGTCATTCCGAAAACGTTTGACCAGGTTTCGATGCTCCGAGAGAAAATCAAGCCTACCGGCGGCAGAGCAACCCGGGACCATGACATCCAAAACGGAGCCCATGGAACGTCTCAAAATGACTCCAATAGGCTCCCCGTCAAATTTCAGGTCAATCGGACATCGTTTGACCGCACATCAAAGCTCGGCATTTTCCCCGCAGCAAAATCAAGTGAAGCATCGACGGGACCCTAAACGGCTTCAAAACTCAAACAAAAGCCTATGGTTGGTCTTATTTATTGCTCAGGAGGCTTCACCTCAAATTTCAGGTCATTCCGACATCGTTTGACCAAGTTTCGACTTCTGGCGGAAAATCAGCAGCTCTACGCGACAAAGTCTTCGGCTTTCCCGGAAAATTAGAAACTTTGCACTCTAAAAATGCAAGGATTCTCATCAAGTTTTCTACAGGGAAATCAAGCCAATAAATGAGAAGAAATGTCAAGAAAAATACAGAAGAAAACGGCGACGAAAAAGACCTCAAAACGACCGCAAAACGGGCTCCGAAGGGGAAAAATCCCCCAGGGTCGCAGACCCCTGCGACCATGGCCCATGGTCGCAGGCCCATGCGACCATGGGCCATGGTCGCCGGTCCATGGTCGCCGGCGACCATGGAGGTCCGGGTCACCGGATTTTCAGCCGGTGACCCGTTTTTTTCGTCTTTTTTCGCGTTTCGCGCACTTTGGCCCCTGTGGTTTCCTGAAAATGTGATTTTTAGTGCTTGAAATTGACTCATATCCGACGCCATCCGTCAAAATCACGGGTCAACCTCCAAAAGCATAAAATCATCAGTGATCGCTCCAAGATCGCCAACCGGCTGACCAAGAAAGTGCACTTTCTGTCCGACCGATCGTGAAATCGACAAGACAGATGTCACCGGCCCGCTCTTAGCTATCAATGTCTGAAGTTACATGTTCATCCGATGTCGATCAGCATGTAGATCCATCGATGATCGTCGCCAGAAGAATTCCAGAAGACACGGCATGGCCCGCGACTCTTCGACTGCTCGGCGACCAATTAATGTGGTTAATTGACTAGCTTTATTGCAGTCATTAATTCATTTCTTTGGACGGCCCAATCAGAAGCAAGCATTTGGGAGTTACAAGTCAATTGATTCATGGCATTTAAACCATGAAACTCCTCCCATTATGGTAATTAAGGTGATTAAAAGCCCTTAATCTCCATCGGCCAATCAGATTCAAGGAAAAAGGAGTTACAAAATCAAGAAATAAATCTTGTAACTCCTCCCATTAAAGCCATTAAGGCTCATAAACCCTCCTAAATGGCTACCAAAAGCCTATAAATAGGAGAGCATTCCATTGAAATGGAGATCGAAAAAAGATCAGAAAAAAGAGGAGAAAATCAGAGGATCAGAAAAACAAAGATCAGAAAGAGATCTGAGAGAAAGAAAAAAAGAGAGAAAACTCTGCTGAAGTTCTGCACCGGCCACCACTACAAGGTGACAAAAGTCCCTTGGGGGGCACCCCCCCCCCCCCCCCCCCCCCCCCAAGGTCCTTGCCTTCTCCTGCTGCCTCCAATGGCTTAGACGTGGCTTTTCAGCCCGTCTACTTAGCTTTTTATTGGACATAGGACCTTCTCTTGGTCTTTGTCCTCTAAAAATCTGAGGTTATAGCCAAGCCAAGCGAATCAAGAGCATCTTCTGTTCTCATCTGCATGGATGATGGCGAAGCCCATACATGGCTTGCGACCGTCAATCTGAACGAGTCCCCCACAATCTCCTGAAAAGTTAGATCTTCCTTTTCTTGCTTTTCATTGTAGTTTGTATTTTTCTAAAAGAGACAAAAATCACAACTCTTGTCTTTCATTATTGATGAGAATTGTAAATCGGCTATAAACGCCAAAATCGGCTATAAATGCCAAACAAAATCGCCTTTCACGGCAAACCAAGAAAATGTCTCTTTTCTTAAATATTTGTGCAATGGAAAACTTGAAAGAAGTTGATTTCCTTTTTACTTGCGAAGGTTGATCTCCGGATTACCACTTGCAATTCCAAGTAAAATAGAAAATCTGGCACACCCACCCACACAAAAGAAATGTTGATGCACGCTTCAGGGCCCGCCAGGGCGCGAAAGGGCCGGACCCGACGGGCTCCCACGTTCCGCCGACCCCGGTAGCCGCCCCAGCGGGCGCCTCGGAGCGCGTTCCATCAAGCTGGCACACCCGTTGGGACTCGTTCATTTGAGAACACGGTGCTTGGAAATGAAATATTTGCATATCATACTTTTTGCTCTATGCTTATACTTTTTTTCCGGATTCCTTGGCTACTTTCTAGCTGGTAGCCTATGTTGGATTTTGCATCCTAAAAAAAATGAGATGGGATTTTTTGGAAATTTCTATTTCTTTGAGTTTGTTTCCATTCTTTCTCTTTTCAAAAAACAAAAATCAGTTTTCTTAGTTTGAATTCAAAATTGAGAAACTTTGATCCTATCCTATCGTTCTTTGGCGCTTGCAGAAATGTTGAGCCCGTTCGACTAAGGTTTTGGACCATCGTTTCTCTTCGATGAGTTCATTAGAGATTTCAAAAAAAAAAATATAAAAAAAAAATAAAAATAAAAAAAATCAGTTTTCTTAGTTTTGAATTCAAAATTGAGAAACTTTGATCCTATCCTATCGTTCTTTGGTGCTTGCAGAAATGTTGAGCCCGTTCGACTAAGGTTTTGGGCCATCGTTTCTCTTCGATGAGTTCATTAGAGATTTCAAAAAAAAAATATATTAAAAAAAAAAAAAAAAAAAAAAAAATCAGTTTTCTTAGTTTGAATTCAAAATTGAGAAACTTTGATCCTATCCTATCGTTCTTTGGTGCTTGCAGAAATGTTGAGCCCGTTCGACTAAGGTTTTGGGCCATCGTTTCTCTTCGATGAGTTCATTAGAGATTTCAAAAAAAAAAAATATTAAAAAAAATATAAAAATAAAAAAAATTAGTTTTCTTAGTTTGGATTCAAAATTGAGAAACTTTGTTCCTATCCTATCGTTCTTTGGTGCTTGCAGAAATGTTGAGCCCGTTCGACTAAGGTTTTGGGCCATCGTTTCTCTTCGATGAGTCTATTTGGGATTTTTTATAAAAAAAAAGGGACATAGACCACTAAGGTTAAACCAATTGCGTTCTTTGATCACGATTGATTCAAGAAAAGCCTTGTCCAGAGTGTGGAGACAGCTTGACTGTTCTAGGCAAGGGTCCTCCAAACGGGTTCATTAAGTAATCCTACCCTTACCTGGGGGCAATTCTATCAATTGAGGTTTCATAAGACCGGGTTAGGAGGCCTATGTGTACTCTCTCGTCTTTAAATCTTAAAAATAAAAAAAAAATCAAAAATAAAAAAAAAGATTTTCAAAAAAAAAATCTTAAAAAAAATAAAAAAAAAATCAAAAATAAAAAAAAAGATCTTCAAAAAAAAAAAATCTTAAACCAAAAAAAAAAGATTTTTTAAAAAAAAAAAAAAATGAAAATCTTAAAATAAAAAAAAATCTTCAAAAAAAAAAACTCTCGTCATTTTAGATTCAGATCCGAGAAATTGTGGTTCCTTCCCTTCTGGGTACTGGTGCTCGCGGAAATCGTTGAGCCCGTATTCGGATCGGAATACCATCTGCTCTCTTTGATGAATCCAATCTTGACATTTCAAAAAAAATGAGAATCCCATCTCGTGGATGCGATCTCCAACATTTGTGCATAGCAATACTGGTACGCCCTTTCAGGGTCTACTGTATCTGTGACCGGCACATTTGTAACTCCTACCTTATATTCTTCTTATCTCGAGCAAGCTCCGCTTCTCGATAAGTCGAATTTAGGTATACAATTGCTTCTAGCAGTCATTGGAACGCTCATTTCGAGCCTACCATGTTCGCTGTCAGAACAATTGTACCATCTATGGCTTTTTGCCTTCTTCATGTCGCTTGGGTCATATCCCTTGAGCGATTTGAAAAGACAACCATAGAAATTCCCATTTATGATCATCATATTCTTGTGATTACTAATGGATGTGGTCTTGTTTCAGAAATTTTGAAACTAACAATGGCAGCCTTAACCATTATCTTCGACGAGAACAAGCACCAACTCATGCTTCAACAGAAGCAAAGCACGCGCACCCATAAGCGCCCTGCCAGCTGCCGAAGCGTCAACTCCCTCGGCAACTCTCTGAACTCCGGGTCGACCTCGACTCCCCGGACCATCGTCTTCGGGACACTGGGACCATTCCCACTTCCCGAAGAACAAACTGCGCCTGCCAAAAGGCAGAAAATCGCCTCTCAACGTGTCACTCCCGTGACACCAAAGGCGAGCGCCCAAAAGCCCGAAGCCCGCGGCACCCCCGCGAAGCCTCGACCAACAACCAACCAGGTCTACCCTAAGACTTGGTCTCCAAGACCTTCCCCAAAACAAAGAAGGTCTCAAACATCCACCAAGCCAGCATACCTGGCCCCACTCAAGGAGAACCAGTTCTACCCTCTTGCCTACATGAAAGAGGAGAGACCCATCTCCAACCTGACTCCCAAGTCAACCCAGCATGAGCCGGCTTGTTCCTACAGGCCCAAAATCAGATCATGCATCACCAGGCCTCTACAAGCACCCGCTAAGGCCTACACTCCTTCAGTTCGACCCTTCATCTCTACAGGGGCCGAACTCGAAAGGTTTAAAGCTTCGCTGCAACAGGCAAAGGACCGGGTCCGCATCCTGTCCTTGCCCAACCACAAAGAAGACAAGCTCGGCTGCTGCGCCCGAGGGAGCACATCCTTCATCGTCAGAGCCCAGCCAGAGCTGACTGAAGCTCAAATCGCTCGTCGAGCACGCCGCCGTGCGTCATATCGACAAAAGAGACTAGAGAAGCAACGGACCCAGCCTCCTACACTTCAAGTCTCCCACAAATGGGTCGAAAAAGAAAGACCCGACCAAGTTGCTGCCGTCCATATGGTTGGAAAAACCAGAAGACGCCAAAAGTCAGCATCAAAAATCCATGTCCGACGTCCGGTGACCTGTAGCGTCACCGGGACACGAAGACATCCTGAAGAATCTCCTGCCCCTTCAAGCCAAGGACGGGAGAGTAATCCTTCATCAAGCTCTTCATCAAAAAGAATGAGCCCCAGCTCGGTCACCAGGACGATTTCTTCGTTCGAATCCCGAGGGATGAACGTCTTGGCTACAAGTTCTGAGCCGCCACCTCAGAATCCACCTCGAGATGATGCGCTCGCACGCATCCAGCAGTTGGAACAAGGCCAGCAGAGGATCGAAACTCTGATGGAAAACATTCTCCTTGTCGTCCAAAATCAGGTGAACAATGAGCCTCCTCCGAATCATAACAATAACGAGGAGAATTGTGAAGAAAATGAGTCACGCGCCCTTACCAAAAAGGACGTAGACAGTATCCTCGCCAAAGCTAAAGAAGAGGATATACTCAAAGAGCATGGGATCAAGCCACCATATCCTTTATGGATGGACTCGGTCCCGTTCCCCACAAAATTCAAACATCCTACTCTCCGAACATATATGTTGACACCAAAAATGTCACTTTGCCTCTTCAACATCAAGAAGGCTGCATGAAGTCGCAACCTGCCATAAATAGACAATGCAATTTCTCCAAAAAATCAAATCTTGTCAGAATCAAACAAAAACTGCAAGATCCTTCAAGATAGCCAAGAGAAGAGTACACATGAAGTTTCGGGCCATTTCGACAACATTTGGCCTAACTTCACTTCTCCGACAGCTAAACGGGAGCTCCCGGCGGCGACATCATCGGAGACGTCAAAACTTCGATCAGAGCCTACAGATGACTCCAGCATGTCTCAAAAGGGCTCCATGCCAAATTTCAAGTCAAACCGACAACGTTTGACCCTCCATCAATGCTCGAGCAGCAAAATCAAGCCTCCCGGCGGCGGAAACCACCGGAGCCTTCGCTCATCAAACCAAGTGCATGAGTGGCTTCAACATGCTTCCAAAAGGCTGCACGTCAAATTTCAGGTCATTCCGAAAACGTTTGACCAGGTTTCGATGCTCCGAGAGAAAATCAAGCCTACCGGCGGCAGAGCAACCCGGGACCATGACATCCAAAACGGAGCCCATGGAACGTCTCAAAATGACTCCAATAGGCTCCCCGTCAAATTTCAGGTCAATCGGACATCGTTTGACCGCACATCAAAGCTCGGCATTTTCCCCGCAGCAAAATCAAGTGAAGCATCGACGGGACCCCAAACGGCTTCAAAACTCAAACAAAAGCCTATGGTTGGTCTTATTTATTGCTCAGGAGGCTTCACCTCAAATTTCAGGTCATTCCGACATCGTTTGACCAAGTTTCGACTTCTGGCGGAAAATCAGCAGCTCTACGCGACAAAGTCTTCGGCTTTCCCGGAAAATTAGAAACTTTGCACTCTAAAAATGCAAGGATCCTCATCAAGTTTTCTACAGGGAAATCAAGCCAATAAATGAGAAGAAATGTCAAGAAAAATACAGAAGAAAACGGCGACGAAAAAGACCTCAAAACGACCGCAAAACGGGCTCCGAAGGGGAAAAATCCCCCAGGGTCGCAGACCCCTGCGACCATGGCCCATGGTCGCAGGCCCCTGCGACCATGGGCCATGGTCGCCGGTCCATGGTCGCCGGCGACCATGGCCCATGGTCGCCGGCGACCATGGAGGTCCGGGTCACCGGATTTTCCGCCGGTGACCCGTTTTTTCGTCTTTTTTCGCGTTTCGCGCACTTTGGCCCCTGTGGTTTCCTGAAAATGTGATTTTTAGTGCTTGAAATTGACTCATATCCGACGACATCCGTCAAAATCACGGGTCAACCTCCAAAAGCATAAAATCATCAGTGATCGCTCCAAGATCGCCAACCGGCTGACCAAGAAAGTGCACTTTCTGTCCGACCGATCGTGAAATCGACAAGACAGATGTCACCGGCCCGCTCTTAGCTATCAATGTCTGAAGTTACATGTTCATCCGATGTCGATCAGCATGTAGATCCATCGATGATCGTCGCCAGAAGAATTCCAGAAGACACGGCATGGCCCGCGACTCTTCGACTGCTCGGCGACCAATTAATGTGGTTAATTGACTAGCTTTATTGCAGTCATTAATTCATTTCTTTGGACGGCCCAATCAGAAGCAAGCATTTGGGAGTTACAAGTCAATTGATTCATGGCATTTAAACCATGAAACTCCTCCCATTATGGTAATTAAGGTGATTAAAAGCCCTTAATCTCCATCGGCCAATCAGATTCAAGGAAAAAGGAGTTACAAAATCAAGAAATAAATCTTGTAACTCCTCCCATTAAAGCCATTAAGGCTCATAAACCCTCCTAAATGGCTACCAAAAGCCTATAAATAGGAGAGCATTCCATTGAAATGGAGATCGAAAAAAGATCAGAAAAAAGAGGAGAAAATCAGAGGATCAGAAAAACAAAGATCAGAAAGAGATCTGAGAGAAAGAAAAAAAGAGAGAAAACTCTGCTGAAGTTCTGCACCGGCCACCACTACAAGGTGACAAAAGTCCCTTGGGGGGCACCCCCCCCCCAAGGTCCTTGCCTTCTCCTGCTGCCTCCAATGGCTTAGACGTGGCTTTTCAGCCCGTCTACTTAGCTTTTTATTGGACATAGGACCTTCTCTTGGTCTTTGTCCTCTAAAAATCTGAGGTTATAGCCAAGCCAAGCGAATCAAGAGCATCTTCTGTTCTCATCTGCATGGATGATGGCGAAGCCCATACATGGCTTGCGACCGTCAATCTGAACGAGTCCCCCACAATCTCCTGAAAAGTTAGATCTTCCTTTTCTTGCTTTTCATTGTAGTTTGTATTTTTCTAAAAGAGACAAAAATCACAACTCTTGTCTTTCATTATTGATGAGAATTGTAAATCGGCTATAAACGCCAAAATCGGCTATAAATGCCAAACAAAATCGCCTTTCACGGCAAACCAAGAAAATGTCTCTTTTCTTAAATATTTGTGCAATGGAAAACTTGAAAGAAGTTGATTTCCTTTTTACTTGCGAAGGTTGATCTCCGGATTACCACTTGCAATTCCAAGTAAAATAGAAAATCTGGCACACCCACCCACACAAAAGAAATGTTAATGCACGCTTCAGGGCCCGCCAGGGCGCGAAAGGGCCGGACCCGACGGGCTCCCACGTTCCGCCGACCCCGGTAGCCGCCCCAGCGGGCGCCTCGGAGCGCGTTCCATCAAGCTGGCACACCCGGTGGGACTCGTTCATTTGAGAACACGGTGCTTGGAAATGAAATATTTGCATATCATACTTTTTGCTCTATGCTTATACTTCTTTTCCGGATTCCTTGGCTACTTTCTAGCTGGTAGCCTATGTTGGATTTTGCATCCTAAAAAAAATGAGATGGGATTTTTTGGAAATTTCTATTTCTTTGAGTTTGTTTCCATTCTTTCTCTTTTCAAAAAACAAAAATCAGTTTTCTTAGTTTGAATTCAAAATTGAGAAACTTTGATCCTATCCTATCGTTCTTTGGCGCTTGCAGAAATGTTGAGCCCGTTCGACTAAGGTTTTGGACCATCGTTTCTCTTCGATGAGTTCATTAGAGATTTCAAAAAAAAAAATATAAAAAAAAAATAAAAATAAAAAAAAATCAGTTTTCTTAGTTTTGAATTCAAAATTGAGAAACTTTGATCCTATCCTATCGTTCTTTGGTGCTTGCAGAAATGTTGAGCCCGTTCGACTAAGGTTTTGGGCCATCGTTTCTCTTCGATGAGTTCATTAGAGATTTCAAAAAAAAAATATATTAAAAAAAAATAAAAAAAAAAAAATCAGTTTTCTTAGTTTGAATTCAAAATTGAGAAACTTTGATCCTATCCTATCGTTCTTTGGTGCTTGCAGAAATGTTGAGCCCGTTCGACTAAGGTTTTGGGCCATCGTTTCTCTTCGATGAGTTCATTAGAGATTTCAAAAAAAAAAAATATTAAAAAAAAATATAAAAATAAAAAAAATTAGTTTTCTTAGTTTGGATTCAAAATTGAGAAACTTTGTTCCTATCCTATCGTTCTTTGGTGCTTGCAGAAATGTTGAGCCCGTTCGACTAAGGTTTTGGGCCATCGTTTCTCTTCGATGAGTCTATTTGGGATTTTTTATAAAAAAAAAGGGACATAGACCACTAAGGTTAAACCAATTGCGTTCTTTGATCACGATTGATTCAAGAAAAGCCTTGTCCAGAGTGTGGAGACAGCTTGACTGTTCTAGGCAAGGGTCCTCCAAACGGGTTCATTAAGTAATCCTACCCTTACCTGGGGGCAATTCTATCAATTGAGGTTTCATAAGACCGGGTTAGGAGGCCTATGTGTACTCTCTCGTCTTTAAATCTTAAAAATAAAAAAAAAATCAAAAATAAAAAAAAAGATTTTCAAAAAAAAAATCTTAAAAAAAATAAAAAAAAAATCAAAAATAAAAAAAAAGATCTTCAAAAAAAAAAATCTTAAACAAAAAAAAAAGATTTTTTTAAAAAAAAAAAAAATGAAAATCTTAAAATAAAAAAAAATCTTCAAAAAAAAAAACTCTCGTCATTTTAGATTCAGATCCGAGAAATTGTGGTTCCTTCCCTTCTGGGTACTGGTGCTCGCGGAAATCGTTGAGCCCGTATTCGGATCGGAATACCATCTGCTCTCTTTGATGAATCCAATCTTGACATTTCAAAAAAAAAGAGAATCCCATCTCGTGGATGCGATCTCCAACATTTGTGCATAGCAATACTGGTACGCCCTTTCAGGGTCTACTGTATCTGTGACCGGCACATTTGTAACTCCTACCTTATATTCTTCTTATCTCGAGCAAGCTCCGCTTCTCGATAAGTCGAATTTAGGTATACAATTGCTTCTAGCAGTCATTGGAACGCTCATTTCGAGCCTACCATGTTCGCTGTCAGAACAATTGTACCATCTATGGCTTTTTGCCTTCTTCATGTCGCTTGGGTCATATCCCTTGAGCGATTTGAAAAGACAACCATAGAAATTCCCATTTATGATCATCATATTCTTGTGATTACTAATGGATGTGGTCTTGTTTCAGAAATTTTGAAACTAACAATGGCAGCCTTAACCATTATCTTCGACGAGAACAAGCACCAACTCATGCTTCAACAGAAGCAAAGCACGCGCACCCATAAGCGCCCTGCCAGCTGCCGAAGCGTCAACTCCCTCGGCAACTCTCTGAACTCCGGGTCGACCTCGACTCCCCGGACCATCGTCTTCGGGACACTGGGACCATTCCCACTTCCCGAAGAACAAACTGCGCCTGCCAAAAGGCAGAAAATCGCCTCTCAACGTGTCACTCCCGTGACACCAAAGGCGAGCGCCCAAAAGCCCGAAGCCCGCGGCACCCCCGCGAAGCCTCGACCAACAACCAACCAGGTCTACCCTAAGACTTGGTCTCCAAGACCTTCCCCAAAACAAAGAAGGTCTCAAACATCCACCAAGCCAGCATACCTGGCCCCACTCAAGGAGAACCAGTTCTACCCTCTTGCCTACATGAAAGAGGAGAGACCCATCTCCAACCTGACTCCCAAGTCAACCCAGCATGAGCCGGCTTGTTCCTACAGGCCCAAAATCAGATCATGCATCACCAGGCCTCTACAAGCACCCGCTAAGGCCTACACTCCTTCAGTTCGACCCTTCATCTCTACAGGGGCCGAACTCGAAAGGTTTAAAGCTTCGCTGCAACAGGCAAAGGACCGGGTCCGCATCCTGTCCTTGCCCAACCACAAAGAAGACAAGCTCGGCTGCTGCGCCCGAGGGAGCACATCCTTCATCGTCAGAGCCCAGCCAGAGCTGACTGAAGCTCAAATCGCTCGTCGAGCACGCCGCCGTGCGTCATATCGACAAAAGAGACTAGAGAAGCAACGGACCCAGCCTCCTACACTTCAAGTCTCCCACAAATGGGTCGAAAAAGAAAGACCCGACCAAGTTGCTGCCGTCCATATGGTTGGAAAAACCAGAAGACGCCAAAAGTCAGCATCAAAAATCCATGTCCGACGTCCGGTGACCCGTAGCGTCACCGGGACACGAAGACATCCTGAAGAATCTCCTGCCCCTTCAAGCCAAGGACGGGAGAGTAATCCTTCATCAAGCTCTTCATCAAAAAGAATGAGCCCCAGCTCGGTCACCAGGACGATTTCTTCGTTCGAATCCCGAGGGATGAACGTCTTGGCTACAAGTTCTGAGCCGCCACCTCAGAATCCACCTCGAGATGATGCGCTCGCACGCATCCAGCAGTTGGAACAAGGCCAGCAGAGGATCGAAACTCTGATGGAAAACATTCTCCTTGTCGTCCAAAATCAGGTGAACAATGAGCCTCCTCCGAATCATAACAATAACGAGGAGAATTGTGAAGAAAATGAGTCACGCGCCCTTACCAAAAAGGACGTAGACAGTATCCTCGCCAAAGCTAAAGAAGAGGATATACTCAAAGAGCATGGGATCAAGCCACCATATCCTTTATGGATGGACTCGGTCCCGTTCCCCACAAAATTCAAACATCCTACTCTCCGAACATATATGTTGACACCAAAAATGTCACTTTGCCTCTTCAACATCAAGAAGGCTGCATGAAGTCGCAACCTGCCATAAATAGACAATGCAATTTCTCCAAAAAATCAAATCTTGTCAGAATCAAACAAAAACTGCAAGATCCTTCAAGATAGCCAAGAGAAGAGTACACATGAAGTTTCGGGCCATTTCGACAACATTTGGCCTAACTTCACTTCTCCGATAGCTAAACGGGAGCTCCCGGCGGCGACATCATCGGAGACGTCAAAACTTCGATCAGAGCCTACAGATGACTCCAGCATGTCTCAAAAGGGCTCCATGCCAAATTTCAAGTCAAACCGACAACGTTTGACCCTCCATCAATGCTCGAGCAGCAAAATCAAGCCTCCCGGCGGCGGAAACCACCGGAGCCTTCGCTCATCAAACCAAGTGCATGAGTGGCTTCAACATGCTTCCAAAAGGCTGCACGTCAAATTTCAGGTCATTCCGAAAACGTTTGACCAGGTTTCGATGCTCCGAGAGAAAATCAAGCCTACCGGCGGCAGAGCAACCCGGGACCATGACATCCAAAACGGAGCCCATGGAACGTCTCAAAATGACTCCAATAGGCTCCCCGTCAAATTTCAGGTCAATCGGACATCGTTTGACCGCACATCAAAGCTCGGCATTTTCCCCGCAGCAAAATCAAGTGAAGCATCGACGGGACCCCAAACGGCTTCAAAACTCAAACAAAAGCCTATGGTTGGTCTTATTTATTGCTCAGGAGGCTTCACCTCAAATTTCAGGTCATTCCGACATCGTTTGACCAAGTTTCGACTTCTGGCGGAAAATCAGCAGCTCTACGCGACAAAGTCTTCGGCTTTCCCGGAAAATTAGAAACTTTGCACTCTAAAAATGCAAGGATCCTCATCAAGTTTTCTACAGGGAAATCAAGCCAATAAATGAGAAGAAATGTCAAGAAAAATACAGAAGAAAACGGCGACGAAAAAGACCTCAAAACGACCGCAAAACGGGCTCCGAAGGGGAAAAATCCCCCAGGGTCGCAGACCCCTGCGACCATGGCCCATGGTCGCAGGCCCCTGCGACCATGGGCCATGGTCGCCGGTCCATGGTCGCCGGCGACCATGGCCCATGGTCGCCGGCGACCATGGAGGTCCGGGTCACCGGATTTTCCGCCGGTGACCCGTTTTTTCGTCTTTTTTCGCGTTTCGCGCACTTTGGCCCCTGTGGTTTCCTGAAAATGTGATTTTTAGTGCTTGAAATTGACTCATATCCGACGACATCCGTCAAAATCACGGGTCAACCTCCAAAAGCATAAAATCATCAGTGATCGCTCCAAGATCGCCAACCGGCTGACCAAGAAAGTGCACTTTCTGTCCGACCGATCGTGAAATCGACAAGACAGATGTCACCGGCCCGCTCTTAGCTATCAATGTCTGAAGTTACATGTTCATCCGATGTCGATCAGCATGTAGATCCATCGATGATCGTCGCCAGAAGAATTCCAGAAGACACGGCATGGCCCGCGACTCTTCGACTGCTCGGCGACCAATTAATGTGGTTAATTGACTAGCTTTATTGCAGTCATTAATTCATTTCTTTGGACGGCCCAATCAGAAGCAAGCATTTGGGAGTTACAAGTCAATTGATTCATGGCATTTAAACCATGAAACTCCTCCCATTATGGTAATTAAGGTGATTAAAAGCCCTTAATCTCCATCGGCCAATCAGATTCAAGGAAAAAGGAGTTACAAAATCAAGAAATAAATCTTGTAACTCCTCCCATTAAAGCCATTAAGGCTCATAAACCCTCCTAAATGGCTACCAAAAGCCTATAAATAGGAGAGCATTCCATTGAAATGGAGATCGAAAAAAGATCAGAAAAAAGAGGAGAAAATCAGAGGATCAGAAAAACAAAGATCAGAAAGAGATCTGAGAGAAAGAAAAAAAGAGAGAAAACTCTGCTGAAGTTCTGCACCGGCCACCACTACAAGGTGACAAAAGTCCCTTGGGGGGCACCCCCCCCCCAAGGTCCTTGCCTTCTCCTGCTGCCTCCAATGGCTTAGACGTGGCTTTTCAGCCCGTCTACTTAGCTTTTTATTGGACATAGGACCTTCTCTTGGTCTTTGTCCTCTAAAAATCTGAGGTTATAGCCAAGCCAAGCGAATCAAGAGCATCTTCTGTTCTCATCTGCATGGATGATGGCGAAGCCCATACATGGCTTGCGACCGTCAATCTGAACGAGTCCCCCACAATCTCCTGAAAAGTTAGATCTTCCTTTTCTTGCTTTTCATTGTAGTTTGTATTTTTCTAAAAGAGACAAAAATCACAACTCTTGTCTTTCATTATTGATGAGAATTGTAAATCGGCTATAAACGCCAAAATCGGCTATAAATGCCAAACAAAATCGCCTTTCACGGCAAACCAAGAAAATGTCTCTTTTCTTAAATATTTGTGCAATGGAAAACTTGAAAGAAGTTGATTTCCTTTTTACTTGCGAAGGTTGATCTCCGGATTACCACTTGCAATTCCAAGTAAAATAGAAAATCTGGCACACCCACCCACACAAAAGAAATGTTAATGCACGCTTCAGGGCCCGCCAGGGCGCGAAAGGGCCGGACCCGACGGGCTCCCACGTTCCGCCGACCCCGGTAGCCGCCCCAGCGGGCGCCTCGGAGCGCGTTCCATCAAGCTGGCACACCCGGTGGGACTCGTTCATTTGAGAACACGGTGCTTGGAAATGAAATATTTGCATATCATACTTTTTGCTCTATGCTTATACTTCTTTTCCGGATTCCTTGGCTACTTTCTAGCTGGTAGCCTATGTTGGATTTTGCATCCTAAAAAAAATGAGATGGGATTTTTTGGAAATTTCTATTTCTTTGAGTTTGTTTCCATTCTTTCTCTTTTCAAAAAACAAAAATCAGTTTTCTTAGTTTGAATTCAAAATTGAGAAACTTTGATCCTATCCTATCGTTCTTTGGCGCTTGCAGAAATGTTGAGCCCGTTCGACTAAGGTTTTGGACCATCGTTTCTCTTCGATGAGTTCATTAGAGATTTCAAAAAAAAAAATATAAAAAAAAAATAAAAATAAAAAAAAATCAGTTTTCTTAGTTTTGAATTCAAAATTGAGAAACTTTGATCCTATCCTATCGTTCTTTGGTGCTTGCAGAAATGTTGAGCCCGTTCGACTAAGGTTTTGGGCCATCGTTTCTCTTCGATGAGTTCATTAGAGATTTCAAAAAAAAAATATATTAAAAAAAAATAAAAAAAAAAAAATCAGTTTTCTTAGTTTGAATTCAAAATTGAGAAACTTTGATCCTATCCTATCGTTCTTTGGTGCTTGCAGAAATGTTGAGCCCGTTCGACTAAGGTTTTGGGCCATCGTTTCTCTTCGATGAGTTCATTAGAGATTTCAAAAAAAAAAAATATTAAAAAAAAATATAAAAATAAAAAAAATTAGTTTTCTTAGTTTGGATTCAAAATTGAGAAACTTTGT
Source organism: Umbellularia californica (assembly GCA_028538565.1). NCBI lineage: Eukaryota > Viridiplantae > Streptophyta > Magnoliopsida > Laurales > Lauraceae > Umbellularia > Umbellularia californica. Next base: position 29,974,835 of record JAPQWN010000005.1, on the reverse strand, counting down.
TCCTATCCTATCGTTCTTTGGTGCTTGCAGAAATGTTGAGCCCGTTCGACTAAGGTTTTGGGCCATCGTTTCTCTTCGATGAGTCTATTTGGGATTTTTTATAAAAAAAAAGGGACATAGACCACTAAGGTTAAACCAATTGCGTTCTTTGATCACGATTGATTCAAGAAAAGCCTTGTCCAGAGTGTGGAGACAGCTTGACTGTTCTAGGCAAGGGTCCTCCAAACGGGTTCATTAAGTAATCCTACCCTTACCTGGGGGCAATTCTATCAATTGAGGTTTCATAAGACCGGGTTAGGAGGCCTATGTGTACTCTCTCGTCTTTAAATCTTAAAAATAAAAAAAAAATCAAAAATAAAAAAAAAGATTTTCAAAAAAAAAATCTTAAAAAAAATAAAAAAAAAAATCAAAAATAAAAAAAAAGATCTTCAAAAAAAAAAATCTTAAACAAAAAAAAAAAGATTTTTTTAAAAAAAAAAAATGAAAATCTTAAAATAAAAAAAAATCTTCAAAAAAAAAAACTCTCGTCATTTTAGATTCAGATCCGAGAAATTGTGGTTCCTTCCCTTCTGGGTACTGGTGCTCGCGGAAATCGTTGAGCCCGTATTCGGATCGGAATACCATCTGCTCTCTTTGATGAATCCAATCTTGACATTTCAAAAAAAAAGAGAATCCCATCTCGTGGATGCGATCTCCAACATTTGTGCATAGCAATACTGGTACGCCCTTTCAGGGTCTACTGTATCTGTGACCGGCACATTTGTAACTCCTACCTTATATTCTTCTTATCTCGAGCAAGCTCCGCTTCTCGATAAGTCGAATTTAGGTATACAATTGCTTCTAGCAGTCATTGGAACGCTCATTTCGAGCCTACCATGTTCGCTGTCAGAACAATTGTACCATCTATGGCTTTTTGCCTTCTTCATGTCGCTTGGGTCATATCCCTTGAGCGATTTGAAAAGACAACCATAGAAATTCCCATTTATGATCATCATATTCTTGTGATTACTAATGGATGTGGTCTTGTTTCAGAAATTTTGAAACTAACAATGGCAGCCTTAACCATTATCTTCGACGAGAACAAGCACCAACTCATGCTTCAACAGAAGCAAAGCACGCGCACCCATAAGCGCCCTGCCAGCTGCCGAAGCGTCAACTCCCTCGGCAACTCTCTGAACTCCGGGTCGACCTCGACTCCCCGGACCATCGTCTTCGGGACACTGGGACCATTCCCACTTCCCGAAGAACAAACTGCGCCTGCCAAAAGGCAGAAAATCGCCTCTCAACGTGTCACTCCCGTGACACCAAAGGCGAGCGCCCAAAAGCCCGAAGCCCGCGGCACCCCCGCGAAGCCTCGACCAACAACCAACCAGGTCTACCCTAAGACTTGGTCTCCAAGACCTTCCCCAAAACAAAGAAGGTCTCAAACATCCACCAAGCCAGCATACCTGGCCCCACTCAAGGAGAACCAGTTCTACCCTCTTGCCTACATGAAAGAGGAGAGACCCATCTCCAACCTGACTCCCAAGTCAACCCAGCATGAGCCGGCTTGTTCCTACAGGCCCAAAATCAGATCATGCATCACCAGGCCTCTACAAGCACCCGCTAAGGCCTACACTCCTTCAGTTCGACCCTTCATCTCTATAGGGGCCGAACTCGAAAGGTTTAAAGCTTCGCTGCAACAGGCAAAGGACCGGGTCCGCATCCTGTCCTTGCCCAACCACAAAGAAGACAAGCTCGGCTGCTGCGCCCGAGGGAGCACATCCTTCATCGTCAGAGCCCAGCCAGAGCTGACTGAAGCTCAAATCGCTCGTCGAGCACGCCGCCGTGCGTCATATCGACAAAAGAGACTAGAGAAGCAACGGACCCAGCCTCCTACACTTCAAGTCTCCCACAAATGGGTCGAAAAAGAAAGACCCGACCAAGTTGCTGCCGTCCATATGGTTGGAAAAACCAGAAGACGCCAAAAGTCAGCATCAAAAATCCATGTCCGACGTCCGGTGACCCGTAGCGTCACCGGGACACGAAGACATCCTGAAGAATCTCCTGCCCCTTCAAGCCAAGGACGGGAGAGTAATCCTTCATCAAGCTCTTCATCAAAAAGAATGAGCCCCAGCTCGGTCACCAGGACGATTTCTTCGTTCGAATCCCGAGGGATGAACGTCTTGGCTACAAGTTCTGAGCCGCCACCTCAGAATCCACCTCGAGATGATGCGCTCGCACGCATCCAGCAGTTGGAACAAGGCCAGCAGAGGATCGAAACTCTGATGGAAAACATTCTCCTTGTCGTCCAAAATCAGGTGAACAATGAGCCTCCTCCGAATCATAACAATAACGAGGAGAATTGTGAAGAAAATGAGTCACGCGCCCTTACCAAAAAGGACGTAGACAGTATCCTCGCCAAAGCTAAAGAAGAGGATATACTCAAAGAGCATGGGATCAAGCCACCATATCCTTTATGGATGGACTCGGTCCCGTTCCCCACAAAATTCAAACATCCTACTCTCCAAACATATACGGGGAAAGGATCGGCCAGACAGCACGTCATCCACTTCAAGATCTTGACGGGAGCTATCGCGGATCAAGATGCACTCAAGATTCGCCTCTTTGCAAGTACCCTAAAAGGTACGGCCTTCGATTGGTACTCCACTCTGCCGGAGAACTCCATTCAGAACTGGGCTATGCTGGAGACACGCTTCCTGACCCACTTCCAAGGTGAGGATCATCCTGTTACTATGGCTCAGCTCTGCAGCCTAAAACAGGGAGAGAATGAGTCAACTTATGACTTCATTCACAAGTGGAAAGCAATGGCGTACAAATGCTCAGATGTACTGCCACAAGCGTCGCTAGTTGACATCTGCCGAAACAACATGAGAGCTAAAATCCGCTCCATGATCATCGGCAACAAATCAAAAAACCTGGGAGAGCTCCTGGAAGCTTCCATGGAAGCTGAAACGGTGATCAAAGACCTCAACAGTCAGAAATCATCAAAGAAAGAGCCGACTGCTGTTGCAACCTCTAAACCAAAGAAGAAAGAGGTCCTCAATGTGCAAACCAAGTCAGCTCCTCAGCAGCCAAAGAAAGCTGAAAACAAAACTGCAGGTAAAAGGCCTGAACTCTCCGATGCCTTCAAAGAGCGAGTAGAAAAGAAATATCCGTTCGATGAAGACGTCGAAGAAATCTTTGAGGCTCTCCTAGCAAATGGCAAACTCATTTTGCCAGAGCCCAAAAGACCTGGAGATGTTGGCAAAACCAATGATCCTCGGTACTGTCCATACCACCAGATGGTTTCGCATCCTCTCAATCAATGCTTTGTTGTGAGAGAGAAGATAAACGAGATGTGGAAAAACGGAGTCATCACCTTTGACAAAAACTATGGGACTGCCTCCGTCAACATGGTGTCATATGGACAAACACCAAAGTCACCGAAGAAGAAGATCACTACTTCCTTCAAGGTGATAAATAGAATTCAAACGTCCGAAGTGTTGGTTCCTTGCCCGACACCAGACGGACAACCCATATGGGTACATCCCGATCTCCTGGAAGATGAAAATTGGGAGATCGTCAAAACAAAGCCGACAGCTCAACAGCGAAGGCAGGCTAGGAAACATCTCCTCAGGCTCAAACGGCAAGAGAAGACCCAGCCAAAACAAGAAGTTCATGAAAAGGCAGAGGCCTCCTCTACCACTTCACTCGGGGCAACAGAAACATCCCCTCCAGAGACTTCAAAGGCGGTAAGAAACTTCACTCTTAGTGATTTCATGCCACCTCAATTCAAAAAAGAAGCCATGCAGGGGGCATCATACTCTTGCAACTCGGTAGTTGGATTCTCCATTGATGGATACGAGTCCAGCGACACCGACGATGGATTCGAGCCCAACTACACCGATGAGTGGGAGGAATCTCTTGAAACAGGAGAATATCTCTCCGATGAAGAATGGGTTCCTGAAACTCACCTTATACCAGTAATCTGGTATAACCCCTTGCAACCACAAGGATCCTGGTCTGATGATGAAGAAGACCAAGAGGCTGCACAAGAAGATGCTGTTAACCCAGCACCTGTCATTGCTCCAGTGGAAATCAACTATGTTGAGCCACACGGAGAAGACGAAGAAGAGGATCTGGCTCCCATGCCTGAACTTGAAGAATATGCAAGGATCTTGCAGCGTCTCGCTCTAGAACAAGAGCAAGACCGCGTCAACGAGATTCCTCACAATCCAGAGCCGGAAGTCCCTGAAGCCCATCAGGTACCTCCTCCCTCAACTCCTGAAAATGGAGAACATTGCTGGATTGACGATCCTCTTACATCCGAGGATGAGTCTGACTCCGAGCAGGCAACATCTCCTATCAGAGCTTCCTGTAATGTAATATATCAGGACTATAGCTCTTCTGAAGCGTCGTCTGATGAGATTACCTACACTCCGACGACGCCTAGCAATGTATCCTCTGGAGCTACCTTGTCTCACGTGACTTTCACAGAGATGACACCCTCTCAGGTTTCTTCTCCTGAGACTGTGACTTCAGGATACACATTCTTCCCGACTCATCATCATGAAGAAAACCCAACTTGGGGTGATGGATGGGTCAACGAAGAAGAAAAGCTGCTGGATGCTGTTCAGGACTTGCTCCCGGAAAATGCTCCGTGCAACACAATCACTGAGGATGGCAACTCTGCTGCAGATACATCCCCAGTAGATGAAAAACGACAGCCTCTTGATCCTGAAGACAATCTTCCAAACGAAGATCCTTCTCAAGAAGCTCTCGAAGTTGGTAAAGGCACCCGTTCGGGCCGGGACTACCACAAGAATTACAACCAATCTTCCTTTACTTATGTAAATCCTTCGGGAAAAGATGTTGTAAGCGCCCCCAGTGGCAAAAACAATGAACATGCAGGCCCTAAGGAGGCTTTCAAGTATGACTTGGTTGAGCACTTCAAACACATACCTGCACGTCTTCACATCCTGGATTTATTACGAATGTCTCCACGCACTCGTGATAATCTCATCTCAGAATTGCAAAAACTGAATGAGGATGTCGACAAACATGCCCCGCAAGTCCTCCAAATTGAAATGGACTACCGGGTCAAAAACTCTGAAACTTCCTCAAAGGGAGAAAAGAAAACTGAGGGATCATGCATCCAATGCCTCTCGGTTCAAAAGGCAGCCAATGCAACCATCGCCTTCACTAAGGAAGACCTCCTACTTGGCGAAGCAAGGCACAACCGACCCCTGTACTTCACAGGGTACATCAAAGAAATACCGATACACAGAGTTCAGATCGACCCAGGTTCTGCACTCAACCTTATCTCCACTTCGGCTCTTGAAGAGTTGGGCATCCCACCCAGCAAGCTAAGCCACACATCTGTATCTATCTTTGGATACGATGGGAGCGCTCAAAGGCCTATCGGCAAAATCAGGTTCAAATTGCAAATCGGTGATCTTATCTCTGAGGTCACTGTGTATGCAATAAAAACCCCCTCATGCTACAACATCCTTCTCGGACGTCCTTGGATACACGAGAACGGTGTTGTCCCTTCAACTCTACATCAATGCATCAAGTTCGTCGGCGACGACGGCATGGTACATCGTGTCTTTGCGGACAGAAAACCCTTCAAAGGTAAAGAAGTCCACTTCGCAGACTCCCAGATGTATGAAGGCGAAAAAGAAGAAAAAGAGGAAATAGCACCCCCTGCTGAATATCTCCAGAAAGATAAAGGCAAGGCCCCTCAAAAATCACCGGAAGAAAACAAACCCTCCGGCAAATTAGAAGAGAGTAGTCAATCTCCCTTCGTTATCTCCCTCAAGAATTCAAAACCTTTTGTCATCACGACTAAAGTGAAGAAGGCGAAACAAAAGCCTGGGGGCAAATTTGTTGTCTCTCTCGTGTCTATCATGCAAGACACAGACTCGGACTCAGAGCCAGAAGACGATGCATCGTCAAGCCAAGCTGACACTCAGCAAGTTCAGCCTGCTCTCACTCCGATGGAGACACCTGCAGATGTAGAAGATCCTACGTCTGCTACCTTTGTTGTTCCGGCAACATCACCAAAGCAAAGACCGATCTTCTTTCATAGATCGGATGCTTCTTCATCAAGTTCTCTGCTTGAACCTTTTCAAAATGAAGGTATGCCTCAGCTATCTCTATATAGTCCTGTGGCACAAGCAATTATGAAGAAAATGGGCTTTGACGCTCAAAACCCAGTCGGTTTGGGAGAAAGACGCGGTATTCTCACGCCATTGGAGCCCGCCTTGACCAAAAGCCAGCTGGAAGATTGGAGACTCTACGGTCATGTAGAAAAGTCTTCATATGGGTTAGGATATGATCCCGACACTCCTCTGAGACAGTTGACACAAAGGCTTAAAAGTCGTTTTACCGACCAAGCCTCAACATCTAAAGTCCACGAAGACATCGATCTCCCTGGATATCTCTTTAAAGAGTTACCTGACAAAAATCCAGGAAGCTCATCCAATTGGTATGATTTCTCTGATGATAAAGAGGAATCGTCCGATAATGCAGACTTGTGCTATTCTGACCCAGAAGAACCCTCGTCTCCAAAAGAAATACCAGACTCAACAGGCGATTGGGACTATCTCATAGCAAGCCTTGAGGAGATCACCAATCAAGAAAATCCATGGAAAGGAACAGAGCCTTGGTCTGGTAATGCAGTTGAAACTCCAGAAGGTTTCGTTGAGTTGGAAGCCTCCGAAAATATTGTGGAGGAACCACCTTCGAACCTTCCGACAGAAGATTCTGTTGAAAAGATAAACTTGGGAACACCTGATAACCCACGTCCTGTATTCATAAGCAAGAATATAAAGGATGATGAGTTACCCGAGTATATCGCTTTTCTTCGTGAGTTCGTTGATTGCTTTGCATGGTCCTATGCAGAAATGCCTGGTTTAGACCCCAAAATAGCAGTCCACAAACTCAATCTTCAAGAAGAAATCAAGCCTGTCAAACAAGGCCAAAGAAGATTCCGTCCAGATGTGATGGATAAAATTGAACAAGAAGTTCAAAAACTCAAAAGCGTTGGCTTCATCCGTGAGGAACAACATCCAGAATGGTTGGCCAACATTGTCCCCGTGACAAAGAAAAATGGGCAGATCAGAGTCTGTATTGACTATAGAGACTTGAATGGCGCTTGCCCTAAAGATGAATTCCCGCTCCCCATACCGGAGGTGATGATTGATAATACCTGCGGATTCGAGCGAATGACATTCATGGATGGCTTCTCTGGTTACAATCAGATAAAGATGCATCCCGAAGATGAAAAACACACTTCATTTCGGACTCCATTTGGCGTGTATTGCTACACTGTCATGCCATTTGGTCTGAAAAATGCTGGTGCCACATATCAGAGGGCTATGATGAAAATATTCCAAGATATGCAGCACAAGACGGTCGAATGTTACGTTGATGACCTCGCCGTCAAAAGCAGAAGAAAAGAAGACCATCTCAAAGATCTTCGGGAAGTCTTCCTCCGACTCCGCAAACACAAACTGCGGATGAATCCTCTAAAATGCTTCTTCGGCGTCTCGTCGGGTAAGTTTCTCGGATTCCTTGTTCGGAAAGCTGGAATAGAACTTGACCCCATAAAAGTCAAGGCTATTCTAGAAATGCCCTCTCCAAGAACCCTAAGGGAACTAAAAGGGCTTCAAGGGAGATTGGCCTACATCAGACGGTTCATCTCCAATCTTTCGGGGAAATGCCGTCCGTTCTCTCGATTGATGAAAAAAGGTGTAGACTTTGTCTGGGATGCCGACTGTGAAGCCGCATTTCAAGATATCAAGTCATACCTGACCAAACCTCCAGTGTTAGCTGCCCCTGCCACTGGAAAACCATTCATCTTGTACACAAGAGCTCTTGATCATTCTGTAGGCGCTCTGCTTGCACAAGAGAATGGTGAGGGAAAAGAAGCTGCTCTATACTACCTCAGCCGCATGCTAGTAGGTGCAGAGCATCGCTACTCTCCAGTCGAAAAGGAATGCCTTGCAGTGATGTTCGCCGTACAAAAGCTACGTCACTACTTGCTTTCCAACACAGTCTACCTGGTCTCGAGGATCAACCTCTTGAAGGTCCTTGTCACAAAGGCAGGTTCTCTCAATGCCCGACTGGCAAAATGGTCCATCCTTCTATCACAATTTGATATAAGGTATGTGCCACAAAAAGCAATCAAAGGCCAAGCTCTAGCAGATTTCCTCGCAGAGCATCCATTGCCTAAAGATTCACCACTCAGAGATGATCTCCCAGACGAACCTGTCTACAACGTGGAGACTTCCTCACCAAATGCCTCCTGGGACATGTACTTTGACGGTGCAACCAGGACAAATGAAAACAGAAAGCTGATCTCGGGAGTTGGCATCCTCTTTGTTAGCCCCGACAAATGCATGATTCCCCACGCTTTCTCGCTACTGGAACCATGCACAAACAATGCAGCTGAATACCAAGCTCTGATCCTAGGATTGGAACTCGCCATCGAATCCAGTATCACTATGCTGGAAGTCTTTGGAGACTCTCAACTGATCGTCAACCAGATGAATCAGAAATATGAAGTCAGGAAGCCCGATCTACTGCCTTATTACAACAAGGCACAATCGCTTCTGCAAAAGTTTGACATCTGTCACATCACCCACATTCGTAGAGGTGAAAACATCCGTGCAGATGCCCTGGCTGGACTTGCCGCATCAATGGCGATCCAGGAAGGAAAAAACATGCAAATTACAGTGAGTGAGAGAAGGATCCTCCCTCCTCTTAACACACACCAAGCAGTTGCTGAATGCCACCGATTGATTGGAAGTCGGATCTCTATCCTTCAAACTTCAATCGGCGATTGGAGGGATCCGTTCATTGATTACACTATGTTCGGAATCCTACCTGAAGATCCAAAAGAACGGGTAAGCATCCAAAGGCGAGCCCCAAACTTTCATTTGGATATTCCTTCGAAAATCCTTTACAGGAAATCCTTCAACGGAGTACTTCTACGCTGCTTGTCACAACAAGAGGCCAAAGAAACACTTAAAGAAGTTCATGCTGGTCTTTGTGGAGCCCATCAGGCAGGTCCTAAGCTCTATGATCAGATAAAAAGGTTAGGTTACTATTGGCCTACCATGGTTGCTGATGCAATGCAATTTGCCAGACGCTGCCAGCTATGCCAAGTTCACGGAGATTACATTCACATGCCTCCAGAATGGCTGCATCCTACAGCAATCTCATGGCCTTTCGAAGCATGGGGCATGGACATCATAGGTCCTATCTCTCCCCCTTCAAGCAAAGGTCATCGCTTCATCTTCGCCGCAACGGATTATTTCTCCAAGTGGTCAGAAGCATTTGCGTTCAACGAAATGAAGACCTCATCAGTTCTTCAGTTCCTGCGCACCAACATCATTTGTCGTTTCGGCATACCCAAGAGATTCGTCCATGATAACGGACCACAATTCCGGGATCATCGATTCTACAGGTTTTGCGACAAATACAAAATCCAAAGCTGTCCTTCGACTCCATACAATCCGGCAGCAAACGGATTGGCAGAAGCCTTCAACAAGACACTCTGCAAAATCCTCAAGAAAATGGTCTTTAGTCACAAAAGAGACTGGAGCGATAAACTGTCTGAAGCTTTGTGGGCCTATCGAACCACCGTTCGAGGACCAACCCATAGCACACCATTCTCCTTGGTCTATGGATGCGAAGCTGTCGTGCCCCTAGAGGTACAAATTCCTTCTCTGAGGGTATCTCTACAAAATGACATGACTCAAGAAAGCAATGCGAAATTGCGACTCCATGAGCTGGACAATCTCGATGAGAGACGGCTCGAAGCTCGACAAAGCATTGAACTTTACCAAGCACGCATGGCAGGATCTTTTGACAAAAGGGTCCGGCAACGCGCCTACAAAAAGGGTGACTTGGTTCTTGCGGTAAAAAGACCAATGGTCTTCGCACACAAATCAAAAGGCAAATTTGAACCAAAATGGGAGGGACCCTACGTCATCGACAAGGTCTTCTCCAATGGCGCATATGCCCTCCTAAACATGGAAGGCGACAGATGTATGCTGCCTATCAACGGCAAGTTCTTGAAGCGGTACTACCCTTGAAGACTTACCCAACTGGGTAAGAGCAATGCCTGTATGGCCAAAACCTGTTCTCAGGTACTCGCTCGTCAAACCCACTCTCTTTAGAATTTTCATATCAAATGTCAAAATTTCTAGAGATTCAAAAACAATGCTTATTTTTATCGTTTCATTGTTCAAAAACAAAAAATCCAAGTTTAGGAGCCTCTCCCTGACTTGACCAAAACTTTCGATCCTTGAACCAAAATTCATGGTTTGAAACAAAAAAATTCGGATTCAGGGATTTCCACCCTAGTCTACCTTACCTTTTACCGCCAAATGGTTTTAGGTCAAAATTTACGACCCTCGTGTCTTTAAACAAAAAAAATGGTTTTTCAAAAATCGTGGGGATATGACATCAAAGTCAGTACCCGCAAAACAAAAATTTTGAAAAAAAGCAAGGATGCGACATTCCATCAATACTCGCAGAACCGAATGAGCAAGGAAGCGACATTCCATCGATACTTGCAAGACCATTCAGCGGGGAGGCGACATTTAGTCGATACCTGCATTTTGAAAGCAAAAAAAAAATCTGGCTATAAACGCCAAAACCTGGCTCTTTTGCCCAAAAACCGGCTATCAATGCCACCAAACCGGCTATAAATGCCACAAACCGGCTATCAATGCCACGAAAAATTGGCTTTCACGCTGACAAACCAAAACTTGGCTTTCAAAAAATGGCTATCAATGCCACCAAACCGGCTATAAATGCCACAAATTGGCTATCAATGCCACCAAACCGGCTATAAATGCCGCAAATTGGCTATCAATGCCACCAAACTGGCTATAGATGCCAACAAAACAAACACCGGCTTCCATGCCAACCAAAATTTTGGCTTTTACGCCATAAAATTTCGGCTTCCATGCCATCTCAAAATTGGCTCCCATGCCACGAACAAAATTTTTGGCTCTTATGCCATCTCAAAAATCGGCTATAAATGCCACACAAAAAAAAACCTGACTCTCATGTCAAAACTGGCTGTAAATGCCACAAAAATCCGGCTTTCATGCCAAATTCGTTTCCCCTACCAAAACAATCATTTGACAAAAGATTTTCACAAAATGACAAAACTTTTGATCAAATCCCATTTAGCAATCGCTTTCATCACAAAAAGATTTGAGTGAGCGTAGGGAAAACAAAAAAAAAAAAGAGTACCAAAAAATACATGTGGTACCAAAAAAAAGGAAAGTGTTCACAAGCACTGCAAAAAAAAAAGAAGTACCAAAAAAATACATGTGGTACCAAAAAAAAGAAGAATGGTTTCTGCTACAAAAATCAGGAGCTCAGCCAAAAATGGTCTCCAGCCAAAGCTTCAGCTCCTCAAGCAAACTCTTGGCCTCAGCCGTCAGAGTTTCCAAGGCACGCTTCTTCAGGAACTTGCCATGAGATGCTGGCGAATGCCGTAACCCTTCTTTTACACCGGGAAGCTCTTCCCCAGCAGTTTGCCATCGTTCGTTTTCTAGAGTCCTCCTCTCGAGAACTTGACCGGCATCTGCAACCCTGCGGATCAGAGTACTCTCCCTGTCACGAGCCTCTGTTATAGCAGCCCACTTCGCATCGACTTGTGCCTTCAAATGCTCAAGACGTTTCCTGGCCTCCTCAACTTCCCTATCAAGGACGTTAAGGTCATGCCTCAATCCGATGATGGCTAGCTCTTCCTTGTTCTTCTCCCGAACTAGCTGCTTCTTGCTTTGTGTAGCCTCATTCAGGTCAGACTTAGCCTTATCAGCAGGGTCCAAGAACATCTCCTTGAAGAATTGGTCGTCAGGGAAACCCATGGTCTCAAACCACTTGTCACCCAGTGCAATGATCCTATCAACGATCGCCCTGGCACCTGTGACATCCAGACCAACCTCTTCGGTGTCGGTCAGAATCTCCTGTACATGTGGGATCATGCCAAATCCTGCCTCCAAGTGTCCAGAAAGGAGAGTCTTGACCCAAGAACTCAAAACCCGAGCCAGCACCTTCTTCGCAAATTGAAGAGACGAACTGGATGAAGATTCACCCTTCTCCGCTGATCGGCTGCTCATGTCATGTCCCATTGGAAGAGTAACAAAAGAACTCTTTTCACTTGGAGCCACTGGAGAGGGAATCTCAACACGAGGCATCTCCTCAATCATGTCTGAACTGGTCTCTACCTCCGGATCGACCTCTGGCATCCCTTGCTCTGGTTCTGAAGGAGGCGATGGACTCTCTTCTGTCACTTCAAAACCTGCAAATGAAACACAAAAAGGTATGAATATGATCCTGTTCAAAAAAAAAAAAAAAAAAAAAAAAATCATCAGGGTCATCACTACAAAGTACCTTCTTCGACGACTGGCGGAACACTCTCTTCCTCCATGAACTCATCAGAAGCATCATCGACATTTGCGTCCATTGATGGTTCAAAGTCATCGGAATCTTGTGGCAAGTCAGCTGGCAAGAAAAAAACTGTTAGCAAATCAAGTCGCAGGCAAAAAAAAAAAAAAGAGAAAGCGATAGAAGTTATACCAATTGGAGATTCCGGAGTCATTCCAGAGTCCCTCGGTTCTTCTTCAGATGCCATAACCGGCTCCATCACCGCCTCATCGGTCGGAACCTCAGGCATCGGCAAGTCTTCATCCTCTGCTAAAAAAAAAAAAGAGCAGCAGCAGGGTGAGAAAACAAATCAGAACATGGAAAGCCCCATGAAAGAAGTAGAAAAAGAAAAAGGAAGAATCATACCTTCACCAATGGTCTCTTCCCCACGACTCCTCTTCTCTGGAGGCTCGTCGACAGCCTCTGGCACCTCCTCGTTGATGGTAAGAGGGATTTCCATGTCAGGAGAGTCCTCATGTGGCCCCTCGCTGCGATGATGACTCCTCCTCTTCTTACCTCTACGGGTTCGCTTCCTAGAAGAACCCGCCCCACTATCAGAGTCAGGTTTCTCACTTGACTCCTCACTGGATGGTCTGCTCTCGCCAGTAGACTCCGCGGAAGCTCGCCTCTGTGCCGCTTGCATCCAACCGCCGAGCTCGGCTTCCTCCTGTTCTAGCTGCTCCAAAGCCTCATCAGGTACTTCCCGAACAGCTTCAGAACCAATGACGCCCTGGTCACCGAGAAAGCCTATCTTGTGCTTCTCTCCAGAAAGGAAGGCCCAAACTTCCTCTCGCCGGACGCCATCCGACTTCCCAATGCCTTTTCCAGAAGACAGCTTTACATCAAGCTCCTTCTTGGAAAGCCCCCGATATGCCAAAAAGCTCTCCGCGAACTACTTCGTGAAGCCGGCAGTTCGGAAAGTCGACAGCTCAGGATAAGAAATCGTGGCAGTAGTGTCTTCAGCACTATAGAAAGCCCATGCATTTCTGCCATCCTGCAAACCCCCAAAACGCTTCACCATACTCGAAGGCGCTCCAACAACGCCTTGAGAGAAGCCCAACTGAAGCGCAAAGCGAGAAGGTACATACGGCTGGATGTCGACGAAAAGATGTCTACGGTACACCATCGTGCCGACTCGTATGCTGAAAAGCCACTCTTTCTCTGCATTGGTCAAAGAGTAATGCCTTCCCGACCCTGCTCTGGTAGAGTCTCGGGAGACACCAAAATCAAAAGCCTTCTTCCGCAACTCCGGAGAAAGCTTAACTGAAGACTGCCCCATCTCGACGTCCCTGAACCGTCGGATCCTCATGCGGGCAAACAAAAGTGATTCAGATACGGCTTTTCCCTTAGCCAATCGAATCATCAGAGGATCATCATCCTGTGCAGCACCCAGCTGGTGGAAGCCAGGACAGTGGTATACAAACCACGAATAAAAGATATGGGCTGAAAATACCCTATTCATAGGGAGCCCAAGCCGAACCAAGAAAGCAGCAGCCTGCAGTTCGGTACACAGGTAGGAGTAAAGAGCGGGCACCAAAGCAAGCCGCTCTCCAAACGCCATCTGACAAGCCGGAAAAATACAATGCGGCCTGATGTGCGTCCCATCTCCACCAGCAAAAATAGCCTCACCCAGCCAAAAAGTGAGGTAAACAGCAAGATCCCTCCGCAGTGTAATGTCAGAACAAATGGCATCTGTGCTCGCGAAGAAACCCTTCAACTCTTCCTGCATGGCCGAAGTCTTCTTCCTGTCTTCCCGGGTCATGCTATCAGAAGGTTCTCGACCGTCAAAGGAGTTGAAGAATGAAAAGCCACAACTCTTCCAACTGCTGGATCTAACTTTCGAGCCCTCCTTCAAAAAATCATAGAAGGCGACGAGCTGAAAGTATAGGAGCCTGAACTCCTCTGACTGCTCCTCAAGGACGCTGTCAATCGGCATGAACTCCTCGTAGAGTTTGCCAAGGATGGGCAATCCAGTAATAGCACTCAACTCCTTCAGAGAAAAACCAATCTCACCGTTCGTGACAACGAAGGTATTGGTCTGAGGGAGAAAAGACTCCAACATAGCCATGAAGGCATCATCGGAAAAAGTCACGGTCTCCCTGAAAGCGCGGACCGCGTCAAAAATCCCGGCTTCCTTCAAAACGGCGCCCCCAATCAGCAAGGTGCGGTCAGTCCATGACTTCCAATCGGAGTCAGCATTGAAACGGCCACGAAGTCGAAAAGGCTTCACCCAAGTACTGCCGTCACCGCTGAAAACGCCAAGGCCCACCGGTCTCAAATCGACCGACGGATAATCAGAGCCCTGGTAGCCGCTGGCTGGCATCAACATGTCCATACGGACAGGTGGCTTCTCCGCAAAACCGGAAGGTCCACCAACAAAAACCCCGGTCTTGATCACACTGGTCCTCTTCACCCAGCTCGGAGGATCTTCCCTCTTAGGGCACGTGGGAGAAAGGCTCAGGATCGAGATGGTCCGGTCAAAAGACGACCGGGTAGAAATAGTTCTCTCTTCACCATCAGCTGTGTAAGAGAACTGAAAACATCTCATTTGGTATGTCAAGTCGTCAGGGACTGCATCTCCAAAGAAGAAGGTAGGCTTGGGTAAAACCCTCAGATCGTCCATAACCCAAGGACTGTTGCTTACCATGATCTTATAGAATTCCTCATTCTTGAGAGCGATCAATCGCTGTCTCATCTCATCACGATTGAGGGAATCGCATTCTTCCAAGTTCTTCTCAATAAACTGGACCTTCTCCCAGGCCTGCTGAACGGCCACATTAGAAGATCTGGCGGATCGACGAGGTACGCTTGTAGCAGGCTCTTTACCCTTGTTCGCTCTGGAGGAACCACCTGCAAAGGTCGGAAAAGAAAAAGATCGTCATCAAAATGACAGGATTTCGCTAAAGAAAGAAAAAAAGGGTCACTTTGTCCCACTAAAAATCTGGCGAAATTTTGGCATGACCCCGGGGCAATTCCAAAGAAAAAGGAAATACCCCGACGGAAATAGAAAATTTGAAGATGGGCTCAACATCGCTGCGAGCTCCGAAACTCCAAACTTTCGAAACCTCAAAATCTCCGCAAAATCAAGAAGGGCTCAACATCGCTGCAAGCTCCAAATTCCCAAATTTGCAAAGATTTTCAGGTATGCTATCATGCTCAATCTACAAATAGTATATGCATGAACATCTAGATTTGCACAAAAAACGCATTATCATGATGAGCAAAAAAAAAAAAAAAAAAAAAAAAAAAAAAAAAAAAAAAAAGAAGAAACTTTCTCGAAAAAAAAAGGGGAGAAAGAAAAGAAAAAAAAGAGAAGAAAGAAAACAGCAAAAAAAAAAAAAAAAAAAAAAAAAAAATCAGGGGCTGGCCCATCAGGCCGTGGCCCACAGGCCACGTGGCCGTACGGACCAGATCCGTACGGATCTGTCCGTACGGCCCACAAAAAAAAAGAGAAAAAAAAAAACGTGAAAAAAAAAAAGAAAGAAGAAATCACGTGGAAAAGAAAAGAAAAAAAAGAGAAGAAGAATAGAAAGAAAAGAAAGAAAAGAAAAAAAAAAAGAGAGAAACTTTTTTTTACCATCCTATTCTCTACATAAAGTTTTCTTGAAAGAAAAAGAGAGAAAACTTACTTGAAGCCATTGATGGAGAAGAAGAAGGAAAAAGCTTGAAGATCCTTGAAGAAGAAAAACTCTTGGCCTTGGAGCTCTCTTGAGATTGTTGCAAAAGAAAGCAATAAGAGCAAGAGATCCTACCTCCCTTTGCTTTTATAGGAGAGAGCAAATCAAAGAAGGAAACAAAGAAGAAAGGTAAGTGTTACTAATTAGTAACCTTACCAAAAGAGAAGGAATTAGAAAGATTCTTTCCCAAAAAGAAAGATGTCTTTGAGAGATTTCCTCCCAAAATCAATCAAATGAGAGATTCTCTCCAACAAAAAAGGATATTGGAGATTTCTTCCCAAAAAGAAAGATACCTTGAGATATTCTCTCCCAAATTAAGGGAAGATGAGAGATTCTCTCCCATAAAGATATTTTTAGATATTCTCTATCCAAATGAGATATCTTTAGATATTCTTTACAAAAATGGCCCCACATGAGATCTAAGCCATCCTAAAAAGCTTAAGGTCCCATGGGTTAGCCCATATGAGCCAGGTTTGACCACCTAGGCACTAAAAAAAAAAAAAAAAAAAAAAAAAAATTGGGCTTTTAGTCAGAAAAAAATCCCTCTTACCAAGAGCATACAATAATGGTTCCATGCCTCTTTTGAGTTGATTGAACCATACAAAAAATTCCAAGCCCCATGAGCTTCCAAAAAATCAAACCATCCAGCCTCATATACCAAATTGAGCCAAAATCTTGAAATTGACATTTCACAAAAATCCAAACCACTCCAATGGACCCACACAGTCCCAAAGAGTGACCAAAAACCAAATCCTGGTCCCCTAACTTGCCACATACAGCTTGTTAGGTCACAAGACCAAAACCAAAAACCAAATCCTGATCCCCCAACTTGCCACATACAGCTTGTTGGGTCACAAGGTCAAAACCAAAACCCGATCCCCTAACCTGCCATATATAGCTTGTTAGGTCACAAGGTCAAAAACAAAAGCCCAAATCCACATCCCTGATGTCATCTTCAAAACTTTGCCTCGAGATGGTGTGTGATTCCTTTCACTACCATAAAATTCCCCTGGAAGCTCAAAGGCTACTTTACCAAAGGAAAGATTGCTCAAAGACTCTTGGTCAAGACACAAGCTCTCCTTCAGAAATCTCTTCGAGGCACATCGACTACAAAAGTCAAGCAACTCGTCGCTGTACCTCGAGGGGGCATTTGTTGACACCAAAAATGTCACTTTGCCTCTTCAACATCAAGAAGGCTGCATGAAGTCGCAACCTGCCATAAATAGACAATGTAATTTCTCCAAAAAATCAAATCTTGTCAGAATCAAACAAAACCTGCAAGATCCTTCAAGATAGCCAAGAGAAGAGTACACATGAAGTTTCGGGCCATTTCGACAACATTTGGCCTAACTTCACTTCTCCGACAGCTAAACGGGAGCTCCCGGCGGCGACATCATCGGAGACGTCAAAACTTCGATCAGAGCCTACAGATGACTCCAGCATGTCTCAAAAGGGCTCCATGCCAAATTTCAAGTCAAACCGACAACGTTTGACCCTCCATCAATGCTCGAGCAGCAAAATCAAGCCTCCCGGCGGCGGAAACCACCGGAGCCTTCGCTCATCAAACCAAGTGCATGAGTGGCTTCAACATGCTTCCAAAAGGCTGCACGTCAAATTTCAGGTCATTCCGAAAACGTTTGACCAGGTTTCGATGCTCCGAGAGAAAATCAAGCCTACCGGCGGCAGAGCAACCCGGGACCATGACATCCAAAACGGAGCCCATGGAACGTCTCAAAATGACTCCAATAGGCTCCCCGTCAAATTTCAGGTCAATCGGACATCGTTTGACCGCACATCAAAGCTCGGCATTTTCCCCGCAGCAAAATCAAGTGAAGCATCGACGGGACCCCAAACGGCTTCAAAACTCAAACAAAAGCCTATGGTTGGTCTTATTTATTGCTCAGGAGGCTTCACCTCAAATTTCAGGTCATTCCGACATCGTTTGACCAAGTTTCGACTTCTGGCGGAAAATCAGCAGCTCTACGCGACAAAGTCTTCGGCTTTCCCGGAAAATTAGAAACTTTGCACTCTAAAAATGCAAGGATTCTCATCAAGTTTTCTACAGGGAAATTAAGCCAATAAATGAGAAGAAATGTCAAGAAAAATACAGAAGAAAACGGCGACGAAAAAGACCTCAAAACGACCGCAAAACGGGCTCCGAAGGGGAAAAATCCCCCAGGGTCGCAGACCCCTGCGACCATGGCCCATGGTCGCAGGCCCCTGCGACCATGGGCCATGGTCGCCGGTCCATGGTCACCGGCGACCATGGCCCATGGTCGCCGGCGACCATGGAGGTCCGGGTCACCGGATTTTCCGCCGGTGACCCGTTTTTTTCGTCTTTTTTCGCGTTTCGCGCACTTTGGCCCCTGTGGTTTCCTGAAAATGTGATTTTTAGTGCTTGAAATTGACTCATATCCGACGCCATCCGTCAAAATCACGGGTCAACCTCCAAAAGCATAAAATCATCAGTGATCGCTCCAAGATCGCCAACCGGCTGACCAAGAAAGTGCACTTTCTGTCCGACCGATCGTGAAATCGACAAGACAGATGTCACCGGCCCGCTCTTAGCTATCAATGTCTGAAGTTACATGTTCATCCGATGTCGATCAGCATGTAGATCCATCGATGATCGTCGCCAGAAGAATTCCAGAAGACACGGCATGGCCCGCGACTCTTCGACTGCTCGGCGACCAATTAATGTGGTTAATTGACTAGCTTTATTGCAGTCATTAATTCATTTCTTTGGACGGCCCAATCAGAAGCAAGCATTTGGGAGTTACAAGTCAATTGATTCATGGCATTTAAACCATGAAACTCCTCCCATTATGGTAATTAAGGTGATTAAAAGCCCTTAATCTCCATCGGCCAATCAGATTCAAGGAAAAAGGAGTTACAAAATCAAGAAATAAATCTTGTAACTCCTCCCATTAAAGCCATTAAGGCTCATAAACCCTCCTAAATGGCTACCAAAAGCCTATAAATAGGAGAGCATTCCATTGAAATGGAGATCGAAAAAAGATCAGAAAAAAGAGGAGAAAATCAGAGGATCAGAAAAACAAAGATCAGAAAGAGATCTGAGAGAAAGAAAAAAAGAGAGAAAACTCTGCTGAAGTTCTGCACCGGCCACCACTACAAGGTGACAAAAGTCCCTTGGGGGGCACCCCCCCCCCAAGGTCCTTGCCTTCTCCTGCTGCCTCCAATGGCTTAGACGTGGCTTTTCAGCCCGTCTACTTAGCTTTTTATTGGACATAGGACCTTCTCTTGGTCTTTGTCCTCTAAAAATCTGAGGTTATAGCCAAGCCAAGCGAATCAAGAGCATCTTCTGTTCTCATCTGCATGGATGATGGCGAAGCCCATACATGGCTTGCGACCGTCAATCTGAACGAGTCCCCCACAATCTCCTGAAAAGTTAGATCTTCCTTTTCTTGCTTTTCATTGTAGTTTGTATTTTTCTAAAAGAGACAAAAATCACAACTCTTGTCTTTCATTATTGATGAGAATTGTAAATCGGCTATAAACGCCAAAATCGGCTATAAATGCCAAACAAAATCGCCTTTCACGGCAAACCAAGAAAATGTCTCTTTTCTTAAATATTTGTGCAATGGAAAACTTGAAAGAAGTTGATTTCCTTTTTACTTGCGAAGGTTGATCTCCGGATTACCACTTGCAATTCCAAGTAAAATAGAAAATCTGGCACACCCACCCACACAAAAGAAATGTTGATGCACGCTTCAGGGCCCGCCAGGGCGCGAAAGGGCCGGACCCGACGGGCTCCCACGTTCCGCCGACCCCGGTAGCCGCCCCAGCGGGCGCCTCGGAGCGCGTTCCATCAACCGTGTTCAGATTGGAATACCATTTGCTCTCCTTGATGGAACCAATCTTGACATTTCAAAAAAAAAAACAAAAATCGTCACTTTTGGATTCAGATTCGAGAAATTGTGGTCTTTTTCCTTCTGAGTACTGGTGATAGAACGCGCTCCAATGCCGTGGGTGCTACCGGGGTCGGCGGACGTGGGAGTCCGTCGGGTCCGCCCCTTTCGCGCCCGGGGGGCTGAAGCGTGCATCAACATTTCTTTGTGTGGGTGTGCCAGATTTTCTATTTTACTTGGAATTGCAAGTGGTAATCCGGAGATCAACCTTCGCAAGTAAAAAGGAAATCAACTTCTTTCAAGTTTTCCATTGCACAAATATTTAAGAAAAGAGACATTTTCTTGGTTTGCCGTGAAAGGCGATTTTGTTTGGCATTTATAGCCGATTTTGGCGTTTATAGCCGATTTACAATTCTCATCAATAATGAAAGACAAGAGTTGTGATTTTTGTCTCTTTTAGAAAAATACAAACTACAATGAAAAGCAAGAAAAGGAGGATCTAACTTTTCAGGAGATTGTGGGGGACTCGTTCAGATTGACGGTCGCAAGCCATGTGTGGGCTTCGCCATCATCCATGCAGATGAGAACAGAGGATGCTCTTGATTCGCTTGGCTTGGCTATAACCTTAGATTTTTAGAGGACAAAGACCAAGAGGAGGTCCTATGTCCAATAAAAAGCTAAGTAGACGGGCTGAAAAGCCACGTCTAAACCATTGGAGGCAGCGGGAGAAGGCAAGGACCTTGGGGGGGAGTACCCCCCAAGGGACTTTTGTCACCTTGTAGTGGTGCTTGATGTAGAATTTTTGCAGAATTTTCTCTCTTTCTCTAGACTCTGTCTGTCTGGAATTCGGGATTCTCTGCACCTTTCGATCCTCGGTTTTCCGTTCGTCTTTTTCCGATCCGGATTTCAATGGAATGCTCTCCTATTTATAGGCTTTTGGTAGCCATTTAGGAGAGCTTTTATGGGCTTTAATGGCTTTAATGGGAGGAGTTACAAGATTTATTTCTTGATTTTGTAACTCCTTTTTCCTTGAATCTGATTGGCCGATGGAGATTAAGGGCTTTTAATCACCTTAATTACCATAATGGGAGGAGTTTCATGGCTTGAATGCCATGACTTAATTGATTTGTAACTCCTGGATGCTTGCTTCTGATTGGGCCGTCCAAAGAAATGAATTAATGACTGCAATAAAGCTAGTCAATTAACTGTATTAATTGGTCGCCGAGCAGTCGAAGAGTCGCGGGCCGTGCCGTGTCTTCTGGAATTCTTCTGGCGATGATCATCGATGGATCTTCATGCTGATCGACATTGGATGAACATGTAACTTCAGATATTGATAGCTAGCAGCGGGCCGGTGACATCTGTCTTGTCGATTTCTCGATCGGTCGGACAGAAAGAGCACTTTTTAGGTCAATCGGTCGGCGATCTGGAGCGATCAATGATGATTTTATGCTTTTGACGGCGGATCTGAGACGTCGTCGGATATGAGTCAATTTCAAGCACTAAAAATCACATTTTTAGGAAACCACAGGGGCCAAAGTGCGCGAAACGCGAAAAGGGACGGAAAAACGGATCACCGGCGAAAAATCCGGTGACCCGGACTTCCATGGTCGCCGGCGACCATGGGCCGGCGACCCTGGGCCAGGGTTGCGGGCTGCGACCCTGGGGGTTTTTCTCCCTTTTTTGGTCCGTTATACGGTCTTTTTCGTCGCCGTTTTCTTCTATATTTTTCCTAACATTTCCTCTCATTTATTGGCTTGATTTCCCTGTAGAAAACCTGATGAGAATCCTTGCATTTTTAGAGTGCAAAGTTTCCAATTTTCCGGGAAAGCCGAAGACTTTGTCGCATAGAGCTGCTGATTTTCCGCCAGAAGCTGAAACTTGGTCAAACGATGTCGGAATGACCTGAAATTTGAGGTGGAGCCTCCTGAGCAATAAATAAGACCAACCATAGGCTTTTGTTTGAGTTTTGAAGCCGTTTGGGGTCCCGTCGATGCTTCACTTGATTTTGCTGCGGGGAAAATGCCGAGCTTTGATATGTGGCCAAACGATGTCCGATTGACCTGAAATTTGACGGGGAGCCTATTGGAGTCATTTTGAGACGTTCTATGGGCTCCGTTTTGGATGTCATGGTCCCGGGTTGCTCCGCCGCCGGTAGGCTTGATTTTCTCTCGGAGCATCGAAACCTGGTCAAACGTTGTCGGAATGACCTGAAATTTGACGTGCAGCCTTTTGGAAGCATGTTGAAGCCACTCATGCACTTGGTTTGATGAGCGAAGGCTTCGGTGGTTCCCGCCGCCGGGAGGCTTGATTTTGCTGCTCGAGCATTGATGGAGGGTCAAACGTTGTCGGTTTGACTTGAAATTTGGCATGGAGCCCTTTTGAGACATGCTGGAGTCATCCGTAGGCTCTGATCGAAGTTTTGACGTCTTTGATGATGTCGCCGCCGGGAGCGCCATTTTAGCTGTCGGAGAAGCGAAGTTAGGCCAAATGATTCTGAAATGGCCCGAAACTCCTTGTGTACTCTTCCCTTGGCTGTCTTGAAGGATCTTGCAGTTTTTGTTTGATTCTGACAAGATTTGATTTTTTTGGAGAAATTGCATTGCCTATTTATGGCAGGTTGCGACTTCATACAGCTTTCTTGATGTGGAAGAGGCAAAGTGACATTTTTGGTGTCAACAAATGCCCCCTCGAGGTACAGCGACGAGTTGCTTGACTTTTGTAGTCGATGTGCCTCGAAGTGATTTGTGAAGGAGAGCTTGTGTCTTGACTAAGAGTCTTTGAGCAATCTTTCCTTTGGTAGAGTAGCCTTTGAGCTTCCAGGGGAATTTTATGGTAATGAAAGGAATCAAGTACTATCTCGAGGCAAAGTTTTGAAGATGACATCAGGGATGTGGATTTGGGTTTTTGTTTTTGACCTGTGACCTAACAAGCTGTATGTGGCAGGTTAGGGGGTCGGGTTTTGGTTTTGACCTTGTGACCCAACAAGCTGTATGTGGCAAGTTGGGGGATCATGATTTGGTTTTTGGTTTTGGTCTTGTGACCTAACAAGCTGTATGTGGCAAGTTAGGGGACCAAGATTTGGTTTTTGGTCACTCTTTGGGATTGTGTGGGTCCATTGGAGTGGTTTGGATTTTTGTGGAATGTCAATTTCAAGATTTTGGCTCAATTTGGTATATGAGGCTGGATGGTTTGATTTTTGGAAGCTCATGGGGCTTGGAATTTTTTTTGTATGGTTCAATCAACTCAAAAGAGGCATGGAACCATTTTTGTATGCTCTTGGTAAGAGGGATTTTTTCCTGACTAAAAGCCCATTTTTTTTTTTTTTTAGTGCCTAGGTGGTCAAACCTGGCTCATATGGGCTAGCCCATGGGACCTTAAGCTTTTTAGGATGGCTTAGATCTCATGTGGGGCCATTTTTGTAAAGAATATCTAAAGATATCTCATTTGGATAGAGAATATCTAAAAATATCTTTATGGGAGAGAATCTCTCATATTCCCTTAATTTAGGAGAGAATATCTCAAGGTATCTTTCTTTTTGGGAAAGAATCTCCAATCTCCTATTTTGTTGGAGAGAATCTCTCATTGATTGATTTTAGGAGAAAATCTCTCAAAGATATCTTTCTTTTTGGGAAAGAATCTTTCTAATTCCTTCTCTTTTGGTAAGGTTGCTAATTAGTAGCACTTACCTTTCTTTTTTTGTTTCCTTCTTTGATTTGCTCTCTTCTATAAAAGCAAGGAGGAGGCTAGATCTCTTACCCTTATTGCTTTCTTTTGCAACAATCTCAAGAGAGCTCCAAGACCAAGAGTTCTTCTTCTTCAAGGATCTTCAAGCTTTTTCCTTCTTCTTCTCCATCAATGGCTTCAAGTAAGTTTTTCTCTCTTTTTCTTTCAAGAAAACTCCATGTAGAGAATAGGATGGTAAAATAAAGTTTCTCTCCTTTTTTTTTTTTTTCTTTTTTCTTTTTTCTTTTCTTTCTATTCTTCTTCTTTTTTTTTTCATGATTTCTGTTTTTTTTTTTTTTTCGTGCTTCTTTCTTTCTCTTTTTCTTTTTGCACGTTTTCTTTCTTCTCTTTTTTTTTCTTTCTTCCCCTTTTTTTTTTGAGAAAGTTTCTCTTTTTTTTTTTTAGCTCATCATGATAATGCGTTTTTATGCAAATCTAGATGTTCATGCATTTACTTTTTGTAGATTGAATTTGAGAGCATGATAGCATACCTGAAAATCTTTGCAAATTTGGGAATTTGGAGCTCGCAGCGATGTTGAGCCCTTCTTGATTTTGCGGAGATTTTGAGGTTTCGAAAGTTTGGAGTTTAGGAGCTCGCAGCGATGTTGAGCCCATCTTCAAACTTTCTATTTCTTTCGGGGTATTTCCCTTTTCTTCGGAATTGCCCCGGAACCATGCCAAAATTTCGCCAGATTTTCTTTTAGCGAAATCCTGTCATTTTGATGATGATCTCTCTCTTTTTTTCTTTTCAAACCTTTGCAGGTGGTTCCTCCAGAACGAACAAGGGTAAAGAGCCTGCTACAAGCGTACCTCGTCGATCCGCCAGATCTTCTAATGTGGCCGTTCAGCAGGCCTGGGAGAAGGTCCAGTATGTTGAGAGAAACTTGGAAGAGTACGACTCTCTCAACAGAGATGAGAACTTCTTTTGCTTTCTCTTTTTTTTTTTTTTGCCTGCGACTTGATTTGCTAACATTTTTCTTGTCAGCTGACTTGCCACAGGGTTCCGATGACTTTGAACCATCAATGGACGCAAATGTTGATGATGCTTCCGATGAGTTCATGGAGGAAGAGAGTGTTCCGCCAATCGTCGAAGAAGGTACTTTGTAGTGATGACCCTGATGATTTTTTTTAACAGGATCATATTCATACCTTTTTGTGTTTCATTTGCAGGTTTTGAAGTGACAGAAGAGAGTCCATCGCTTTCTTCAGAACCAGAGCAAGGGATGCCAGAGGTCGATCCGGAGGTAGAGACTCCTACAACCAGTCCTGACGCGATAGAGGAGATACCTTGTGCTGAGATTCCTTCTCCAGTGGCTCCAAGTGGAAAGAGTTCTTTTGTTATTCTTCCAATGGGACATGACATGAGTAGCCGATCAACGGAGAAGGGTGAATCTTCATCCAGTTCGTCCCTTCAATTTGCGAAGAAGGTGCTGGCTCGGGTTTTGAGTTCTTGGATCGAGACTCTCTTTTCTGGACACCTGGATGCCGGATTTGGCATGATCCCACATGTACAGGAGATTCTTACTGATACCGAAGAGGTTGGTCTGGATGTCACAGGTGCCAGGGCGATCGTTGATAGGATCATTGCACTGGGTGACAAGTGGTTTGAGACCATGGATTTCCCTGACGACCAATTCTTCAAGGAGATGTTCTTGGACCCTGCTAATAAGGCTAAGTCTGACCTGAACGAGGTTACACAAAGCAAGAAGCAGCTAGTTCGGGAGAAGAACTTGGAAGAGCTAGCCATCATCGGATTGAGGCATGACCTTAACGTCCTTGATAGGGAAGTTGAGGAGGCCAGGAAACGTCTTGAGCATTTGAAGGAGCAAGTCGCTGCCAAGTGGGCTGCTATAACAGAGGCTCGTGACAGGGAGAGTGCTCTGATTCGCAGGGTTGCAGATGCCGGTCAAGTTCTCGAGAGGAGGACTCAAGAAAACGAACAATGGCAAACTGCTGGGGAAAAGCTTCCCGGTGTAAAAGAAGGGTTACGGCATTCGCCAGCATCTCATGGCAAGTTCCTGAAGAAGCGTGCCTTGGAAACTCTGACGGCTGAGGCCAAAAGTTTGCTTGAGGAGCTGAAGCTTTGGCTGGAGACCATTTTTGGCTGATCTCCTGATTTTTTGTAGCAGTAACTATTCTTCTTTTTTTTTTGTACCACATGTATATTTTTTGGTACTCTTTTTTTTTTTTGTAGTGCTTGTGAACACTTTTTTTTTTTTTTTGTACCACATGTATTTTTTTTTTGGTACTTTTTTCTCTTTTTTTTTTGTTTTCCCTACGCTCACTCAAATCTTTTTGTGATGAAAGCAATTGCTAAATGGGGTGTTTGTTTGAAAATTTGATCAAAAGGTTGTCTTTTTGTGAAAATCTTTTGTCAAATAATTGTTTTGGCATGGGAGCCTGATTTTGGTTGTGGCGTGAAAGCCGATTTTGAGATGGCATGGAAGCCGAAATTTTATGGCGTAAAAGCCAAAATTTGGGTTGGCATGGAAGCCGAAATTTTATGGCGTAAAAGCCAAAATTTGGGTTGGCATGGAAGCCGGATTCTTGTGGCATTTACAGCCAGTTTGGTGGCATTGATAGCCAATTTGTGGCATTGATAGCCGGTTTGGTGGCATTGATAGCCGGATTTTTTTGAAAGCCAAGTTTTGGTTTGTCGGCGTGAAAGCCAATTTTTTGTGGCATTGATAGTTGGTTTGTAGCATTTATAGCCGGTTTTGACATGAGAGTCAGGTTTTTTTTTTTTGTGGCATTTATAGCCGATTTGGTGGCATTGATAGCCGGTTTTGGCAAAAGAGCCAGGTTTTTGGTTTTCAAAAATGCAAGTATCGACTAAGAGTCGCCTCCCTGCTGAATGGTCTTGCAAGTATCGATGGAATGTCACATCCTTGCTCATTCGGTTGCGAGTATCGATGGAATTTCGCCTCCTCGCGGATTTGGGTGCAAGTATCGATGGAATGTCGCATCCTTGCTTTTTTTCAAAATTTGGTTTTGCGGGTACTGACTTGATGTCGTTTCCCCACGATTTTTGAAATTTGTGGTTTTCTCGAACCTTTGGGTTCTGGATATCAAAACATTGCATCTCCACGATTTTTAGGTTTTTTCGAACCTTTTTTGAAATTTGGGTCGTGGATATCAACTGATATGTTGCGTCTCCACGGTTTTTGGATTTTGCAAGTGTCGACGAAATGTCGCTTCCCTGCGATTTTGGGTGCAAGTATCGATGGAATGTCGTATCCTTGCTTTTTTTCAAAAAATTTGTTTTGCGGGTACTGACTTTGATGTCGTTTCCCCACGATTTTTGAAAAACCATTTTTTTTTTGTTTAAAGACACGAGGGTCATAAATTTTGACCTAAAACCATTTGGCGGTAAAAGGTAAGGTGGACTAGGGTGGAAATCCCTGAATCCGGATTTTTGTTTCAAACCATGAATTTTGGTTCAAGGATCGAAAGTTTTGGTCAAGTCAGGGAGAGGCTCCTAAACTTGGATTTTTTTGTTTTTGAACAATGAAACGATAAAAGTAAGCATTGTTTTTGAATCTCTAGAAATTTTGACATTTGATATGAAAATTCTAAAGAGAGTGGGTTTGACGAGCGAGTACCTGAGAACAGGTTTTGGCCATGCAGGCATTGCTCTTACCCAGTTGGGTAAGTCTTCAAGGGTAGTACCGCTTCAAGAACTTGCCATTGATGGGCAGCATACACCTGTCGCCTTCCATGTTTAGGAGGGCATATGCGCCGTTGGAGAAGACCTTGTCGATGACGTAGGGTCCCTCCTATTTTGGCTCAAACTTGCCTTTGGACTTGTGAGCGAAGACCATTGGTCTTTTTACCGCAAGAACCAAGTCACCCTTTTTGTAGGCGCGTTGCCTGACCTTTTTGTCAAAAGATCCTGCCATGCGTGCTTGGTAAAGTTCAATGCTTTGTCGAGCTTCGAGCCGTCTCTCGTCGAGATTGTCCAGCTCATGGAGTCGCAATTTGACATTGCTTTCTTGAGTCATGTCATTTTGTAGAGATACCCTCAGAGAAGGAATTTGTACCTCTAATGGCACGACAGCTTCGCATCCATAGACCAAGGAGAATGGTGTGCTATGGGTTGGTCCTCGAACGGTGGTTCGATAGGCCCACAAGGCTTCAGACATCTTGTCGCTCCAGTCTCTTCTGTGACTAGAGACCGTTTTCTTGAGGATTTTGCAGAGTGTCTTGTTGAAGGCTTCTGCTAATCCGTTTGCTGCCGGATTGTATGGAGTCGAGGGGCAGCTTTGAATTTTGTATTTGTCGCAGAACCTGTAGAATCGATGATCCCGGAATTGTGGTCCGTTATCATGGACGAATCTTTTAGGTATGCCGAAACGACAAATGATGTTGGTGCGTAGGAATTGAAGGACTGATGAGGTCTTCATTTCGTTGAACGCAAATGCTTCTGACCACTTGGAAAAATAATCTGTTGCGGTGAAGATGAAGCGATGACCTTTGCTTGAAGGGGGAGAAATAGGACCTATGATGTCCATACCCCAGGCTTCGAAAGGCCACGAGATTGCTGTAGGGTGTAGCCATTCTGGAGGCATGTGAATGTAATCTCCGTGAACTTGGCATTGGTGGCAGCGCTTAGCAAATTGCATTGCATCAGCTACCATGGTAGGCTAATAGTAACCTAACCTTTTTATCTGATCATAGAGCTTAGGACCTGCCTGATGGGCTCCACAAAGACCAGCATGAACTTCTTTAAGTGTTTCTTCGGCCTCTTGTTGTGACAAGCAGCGTAGAAGTACTCCGTTGAAGGATTTCCTGTAGAGGATTTTTGAAGGAATATCAAAATGAAAGTTTGGGGCTCGCCTTTGAATGCTTACCCGTTCTTTTGGATCTTCAGGTAGGATTCCGAACATAGTGTAATCAATGAACGGATCCCTCCAGTCGCCGATTGAAGGTTGAAGGATAGAGATCCGACTTCCAACCACACGGTGGCATTCAGCAACTGCTTGGTGTGTGTTAAGAGGAGGGAGGATCCTTCTCTCGCACACTGTGATTTGCATGTTTTCCCCTTCCTGGATCGCCATTGATGCGGCAAGTCCGGCCAGGGCATCTGTACGGATGTTTTCACCTCTACGAATGTGGGTGATGTTGCAGATGTCAAACTTTGGCAGAAGCGATTGTGCCTTGTTGTAGTAAGGCAGCAGATCAGGCTTCCTGACTTCATATTTCTGATTCATCTGGTTGACGATCAGTTGAGAGTCTCCAAAGACTTCCAGCATGGTGATACCGGATTCAATGGCGAGTTCAAATCCTAGGATCAGAGCTTGGTATTCAGCTGCATTGTTTCTGCATGGTTCCAATAGCGAGAAAGCATGTGGAATCATGTATCTGTTAGGGCTAACAAAGAGGATGCCAACTCCCGAGATCAGCTGTCTTTTTTCATTTGTCCTGGTTGCACCGTCAAAGTACATGTCCCAGGAGGCATTTGGCGAGAAGGTCTCCACGTTGTAGACGGGTTCGTCTGGGAGATCATCTCTGAGTGGTGAATCTTTAGGCAATGGATGCTCTGCGAGGAAATCTGCTAGAGCTTGGCCTTTGATTGCTTTTTGTGGCACATACCTAATATCAAATTGTGATAGAAGGATGGACCATTTTGCCAGTCGGGTATTGAGAGAACCTGCCTTTGTGACAAGGACCTTCAAGAGGTTGATCCTCGAGACCAGGTAGACTGTGTTGGAAAGCAAGTAGTGACGTAGCTTTTGTACGGCGAACATCATTGCAAGGCATTCATTTTCGACTGGAGAGTAGCGATGCTCTGCACCTACTAGCATGCGGCTGAGGTAGTATAGAGCAGCTTCTTTTCTTTCATCATTTTCTTGTGCAAGCAGAGCACCCAGAGAGTGATCAAGGGCTCTTGTGTACAAGATGAATGGTTTTCCAGTGGCAGGGGCAGCTAACACTGGAGGTTTGGTCAGGTATGACTTGATATCTTGAAATGCGGCTTCACAGTCGGCATCCCAGACAAAGTCTACACCCTTTTTCATCAATCGAGAGAATGGACGACACTTCCCCGAAAGATTGGAGATGAACCGTCTGATGTAGGCCAATCTCCCTTGGAGCCCTTTTAATTCTCTCAAGGTTCTTGGAGAGGGCATTTCTAGAATAGCCTTGACTTTTATGGGGTCAAGTTCTATTCCAGCTTTCCGAACAAGGAATCCGAGAAACTTACCCGACGAGACGCCGAAGAAGCATTTTAGAGGATTCATCCGCAGTTTGTGTTTGCGAAGTCGGAGGAAGACTTCCCGAAGATCTTTGAGATGGTCTTCTTTTTTTCTGCTTTTGAAGGCGAGGTCATCAACGTAACATTCGACCGTCTTGTGCTGCATATCTTGGAATATTTTCATCATAGCCCTCTGATATGTGGCACCAGCATTTTTCAGACCAAATGGCATGACAGTATAGCAATATACGCCAAATGGAGTCCGAAATGATGTGTGTTTTTCATCCTCGGGATGCATCTTTATCTGATTGTAGCCAGAGAAGCCATCCATGAATGTCATTCGCTCGAATCCGCAGGTATTGTCAATCATCACCTCCGGTATGGGGAGCGGGAATTCATCTTTAGGGCAAGCGCCATTCAGGTCTCTATAGTCAATACAGACCCTGATCTGCCCATTTTTCTTTGTCACGGGGACAATGTTGGCCAACCATTCTGGATGTCGTTCCTCACGGATGAAGCCGACGCTTTTGAGCTTTTGAACTTCTTGCTCAATTTTATCCATCACATCTGGACGGAATCTTCTTTGGCCTTGTTTGACTGGCTTGATGTCTTCTTGAAGATTGAGTTTGTGGACTGCTACTTTGGGGTCTAAACCAGGCATTTCAGCATAGGACCATGCAAAGCAATCAACGAACTCACGAAGAAAAGCGATATACTCGGGTAACTCATCATCCTTTATATTCTTGCTTATGAATACAGGACGTGGGTTATCTGGTGTTCCCAAGTCTATCTTTTCAACAGGATCTTCTGTTAGAAGGTTCGAAGGTGGTTCCTCCACAATATTTTCGGAGGCTTCCAGCTCAACGAAACCTTCTGGGATTCCAAGGGCATTTGTAGACCGAGGGTTTGTTCCTTTCCACGGGTCTTCTTGATTGGTGATCTTCTCAAGGCTTGCTATGAGATGGTCCCAATTGCCTGTTGAAACTGGGTCGAAGTAAGGTACTTCTTTTGGAGATAAGGGCTCTTCTGGGTCAGAATAGCACAAGTTTGTATTATCGGACGATTCCTCTTTATCATCAGAGAAATCGTACCAATTGGATGAGTTTCCTGGATCTTTGTCAGGTAATTCTTTAAAGAGATATCCAGGGAGATCGATGTCTTCGTGGACTTGAGATGTTGAGGCTTGGTCGGTAAAATGACTTTTAAGCTTTTGTGTCAACTGTCTCAGAGGAGTGTTGGGATCATACCCTAACCCAAATGAAGACTTTTCTACATGACTGTAGAGTCTCCATTCTTCCAGCTGGCTTTTGGTCAAGGCGGGCCCCAATGGCGTGAGAATACCGCGTCTTTCTCCCAAACCGACTGGGTTTTGAGCGTCATAGCCCATTTTCTTCATAATTGCTTGTGCCACAGGACTATATAGAGATAGCTGAGGCATACCTTCATTTTGGAAAGGTTCCAGCATGGAGTTTGATGAAGAAGCGTCCGATCTATGGAAGAAGATCGGCTTTTGCTTTGGTGATGTTGTCGGAACAACAAAGGTAGCAGACGTAGGATCTTCTACGTCAGCAGGTGTCTTCATCGGAGTGAGAGCAAGCTGAACTTGCTGAGCGTCAGCTTGGCTTGACGATGCATCGTCTTCTGGCTCTGAGTCTGAGTCTGTGTCTTGCATGATAGACACGAGAGAGACAACAAATTTGCCCCCAGGCTTTTGCTTTGCCTTCTTCACTCTGGTTGTGATGACCAAAGGTTTTGAAGATTTGAGGGAGATGACGAAGGGAGGTTGACTGCTCTCTTCGGATTTACCGGAGTGTTTGTTTTCTTCCGGTGATTTTTGAGGAGCCTTGCCTTTATCTTTCTGGAGATTTTCAGCAGGGGGTGCTATTTCCACTTTTTCTTCTTTTTCGCCTTCATACATTTGGGAGTCTGCGAAGTGGACTTCTTTACCTTTGAAGGGTCTTCTGTCCGCAAACACTCGATGTACCATGCCGTCGTCGCTGACGAACTTGATGCATTGATGTAGAGTTGAAGGGACAACACCATTCTCGTGTATCCAGGGGCGTCCGAGAAGGATGTTGTAGCATGAAGGGGTTTTTATTGCATACACAGTGACTTCAGAGATAAGATCACCGATCTTCAATTTGAACCTGATTTTGCCGATAGGCCTTTGAGTACTCCCATCGTATCCAAAGATAGATACAGATGTGTGGCTTAGCTTGCTGGGTGGGATGCCCAACTCTTCGAGAGCCGAAGTGGAGATGAGGTTGAGTGCAGAACCTGGGTCGACCTGAACTCTGTGTATAGGCATTTCCTTGATGTACCCTGTGAAGTACAGGGGTCGGTTGTGCCTTGCTTCGCCGAGTAGGAGGTCATCCTTTGTGAAGGCGATGGTTGCACTGGCTGTTTTTTACACCGAGAGGCATTCAATTCATGATCCCTCAGTTTTCTTTTCTCCCTTTGAGGAAGTTTCAGAGTTTTTGACCCGGTAGTCCATTTCAATTTGGAGAACTTGCGGGGCATGTTTGTCGACATCCTCATTCAGTTTTTGTAATTCTGAGATGAGATTATCACGAGTGCGTGGAGACATTCGTAATAAATCCAGGATGTGCAGTCGTGCAGGTATGTGTTTGAAGTGCTCGATCAAATCATACTTGAAAGCCTCCTTAGGGCCTGCATGTTCATCATTGTTGCCACTGGGGGCGCTTACAACATCTTTTCCCGAAGGATTTACATAAGTAAAGGAAGATTGGTTGTAATTTTTGTGGTAGTCCTGGCCCGAGCGGGTGCCTCTACCAACTTCTTGAGAAGGGTCTTCGCTTGGAAGATTGTCCTCAGGATCAAGAGGCTGTCGTTTCTCATTTATTGAGGATGCGTCTGCAGCAGAATTGCCATCCTCAGTGATTGTGTTGCATGGAGCATTTTCCGGGAGCGAGTCCTGAACAACATCCAGCAGCTTTTCTTCTTCGTTGACCCATCCATCATCCCAAGTTGGGTTTTCTTCATGATGATTAGTCGAGAAGAATGTGTATCCTGAAGTCACAATCTCAGGAGAAGAAACCTGAGAGGGTGTCATCTCTGTGAAAGTCACGTGAGACGAGGTAGCTCCAGCGGATACATTGATAGGCGTCGTCGGAGTATAGGTAATCTCATCAGACGACGCTTCAGAAGAGCTATAGTCCTGATATATTACATTACAGGAAGCTCTGATAGGAGATGTTGCCTGCTCGGAGTCAGACTCATCCTCGGATGTAAGAGGATCGTCTATCCAGTAATTTTCTCCATTTTCAGGAGTTGAGGGAGGATGTACCTGATTATCTTCAGGGACTTCAGGCTTTGGGTTGCGAGGAGGCTCGTTAACGCGATCTTGCTCTTGTTCTAGAGCGAGACGCTGCAAGATCCTTGCATATTCTTCAAGATCAGGCATGGGAGCCAGATCCTCTTCTTCGTCTTCTCCGTGTGGCTCAACATAGTTGATTTCCACTGGAGCAATGACAGGTGCTGGGTTAACAGCATCTTCTTGTGCAGCCACTTGATCTTCTTCATCATCAGACCAGGATCCTTGTGGTTGCAAAGGGTTATACCAGATTACTGGCCTAAGGTGAGTTTCAGGAACCCATTCTTCATCGGAGAGATATTCTCCTGTTTCAAGGGATTCCTCCCACTCATCGGTGTAGCCGGACTCGAATCCATCTTCGGTGTCGCTGGACTCGTATCCATCAATGGAGAATCCAACTACCGAGTTGCAAGAGTGTGATGCCCCCTGCATAGCTTCTTCTCTGAATCGAGGTGGCATGAAATCACTGAGAGTGAAGTTTCTTACCGCCTTTGAAGTCTCTGGAAGGGACGTTTCTGTTGCCCCTAGTGAAGTGGTAGAGGAGGCCTTTGCCTTTTCATGGACTTCTTGTTTTGGCTGGGTCTTCTCTTGCCGTTTGAGCCTGAGGAGATGTTTCCTAGCCTGCCTTCGCTGTTGAGCTGTTGGCTTTGTTTTGACGATCTCCCAGTTTTCATCTTCCAGGAGATCAGGATGTACCCATATAGGTTGTCCATCTGGTGACGGGAAAGGAACCAGCTCCTCGGACGCTTGAATTTTGTTTATCACCATGAAGGAAGTAGTGATCTTCTTCTTCGGTGATTTTGGTGTTTGTCCACATGACACCATGTTGACGGAGGCAGTGCCATAGTTTTTGTCAAAGGTGATGACTCCGTTTTTCCACATCTCGTTTATCTTCTCTCTCACAACAAAGCATTGATTGAGAGGATGCGAGACCATCTGGTGGTATGGACAGTACCGAGGATCGTTGGTTTTGCCAACATCGCCCGGTCTTTTGGGTTCAGGCAAGGTGAGCTTACCGTTTGCCACGAGAGCCCCGAAGATTTCGTCAACATCTTCATCGAACGGGTATTTCTTTTCTACTCGCTCTTTGAAGGCATCAGAGAGTTCAGGTCTCTTTCCTGCAGCTCTGTTTTCAGCTTTCTTTGGTTGCTGAGGAGCTGATTTGGTTTGCACGTTGAGGACCTCTTTCTTCTTTGGTTTAGAGGTTGCAATGGCGGTTGGCTCTTTTCTTGATGACTTCTGACTGTTGAGGTCTTTAATCACCGTTTCAGCTTCCATAGAAGCTTCCAGGAGTTCTCCCAGGTTTTTTGATTTGTTGCTGATGATCATGGAGCGTATTCTGGCTCTCATGTTGTTACGGCAGATGTCGACTAACGACGCTTGTGGCAGTACATCTGAGCATTTGTACGCCATTGCTTTCCACTTGTGAATGAAGTCATAAGTCGACTCATTCTCTCCCTGTTTTAGGCTGCAGAGCTATGCCATGGTAACAGGATGATCCTCACCTTTGAAGTGGGTCAGGAAGCGTGTCTCTAGCATGGCCCAGTTCTGGATGGAGTCCTCCGGAAGAGTGGAGTACCAATCGAAGGCCGTACCTTTTAGGGTACTTGCAAAGAGGCGGATCTTGAGTGCATCTTGATCCGCGATAGCTCCCGTCAAAATCTTGAAGTGGATGACGTGCTGTCTGGCTGATCCTTTCCCCGTATATGTTTGGAGAGTAGGATGTTTGAATTTTGTGGGGAACGGGACCGAGTCCATCCATAAAGGATATGGTGGCTTGATCCCATGCTCCTTGAGTATATCCTCTTCTTTTGCTTTGGCGAGGATACTGTCTACGTCCTTTTTGGTAAGGGCGCGTGACTCATTTTCTTCACGATTTTCCTCGTCATTGCGATGATTCGGAGGAGGCTCATTGTTCACCTGATTTTGGACAACAAGGAGAAGGTTTTCCATCAGAGTTTCAATCCTCTGCTGGCCTTGTTCCAACTGTTGGATGCGTGTGAGCGCATCATCTTGAGGTGGATTCTGAGGTGGTGGCTCAGAATTTGTAACCAGGACGTTCATTCCTCGGGATTCAAACGAAGAAACCGTCCTGGTGATTGAGCTGGGGCTCATTCTTTTTGATGACGAGCTTGATGAAGGATTACTCTCCCGTCCTAGGCTTGAAGGGGCAGGAGATTCTTCGGGATGTCTTCGTGTCCTGGTGATGCTACGGGTCACCGGACGTCGGACATGGATTTTTTATGCTGACTTTTGGTGTCTTCTGGTTTTTCCAACCATATGGACAGCAGCAACTTGGTCGGGTCTTTCTTTTTCAACCCATTTTTGAGAGACTTGAAGTGTAGGAGGCTGGGTCCGTTGCTTCTCTAGACTCTTTTGTCGATATGACGCACGGCGGCGTGCTCGACGAGCAGCTTGAGCTTCGGTCATCTCTGGCTGGGCTCTGACGATGAAGGATGTGCTCCCTCGGGCGCAGCAGCCGAGCCTGTCTTCTTTGTAGCTAGGCAAGGACTGGATCCGGACCCGGTCCTTTTCCTGTTGCAGCGAAGCTTTGAATTTTTCAAGTTCGGCCCCTGTAGAGATAAAGGGTCGAACCGAAGGAGTGTAGGCCTTAGCAGGTGCTTGTAGAGGCCTGGTGATGCATGATCTGATTTTGGGCCTGTAGGAACAAGCTGGTTCATGCTGGGTTGACTTGGGAGTCAAGTTGGAGATGGGTCTCTCCTCTTTCATGTAGGCAAGAGGGTAGAACTGGTTCTCCTTGAGTGGGGCCAGGTATGCTGGCTTGGTGGATGTTTGAGACATTCTTTGTTTTGGGGAAGGTCTTGGAGACCAAGTCTTAGGGTAGACCTGGTTGTTTGTTCGAGGCTTCGCGGGGGTGCCGCGGGCTTCGGGCTTTTGGGCACTCGCCTTTGGTGTCACGGGAGTGACACGTTGAGAGGCGATCTTCTGCTTTTTGGCAGGAGCGGTTTCTTCTTCGGGAAGTGGGAATGGTCCCAGTGTCCCGAAGACGATGGTCCGGGGAGTCGAGGTCGACCCGGAGTTCAGAGAGTTGCTGAGGGAGTTGGTGCTTCGGCAGCTAGCAGGGCGCTTGTAAGTGCGCTCGGTTTGCTTCTGTTGAAGCATGAGCTGGTGCTTGTTTTCATCGAAGGTGATGATCAGTGAAGCTGCCATTGTTAGTTTCAAAATTTCTGAAACAAGACCACATCCATTAGTAATCACAAGAATATGATGATCATAAATGGGGAATTCTATGATTTTGTCTTTTCAAATCGCTTAAGGGACATGACCCAAGCAATATGAAGAAGGCAAAAAGCCATAGAGGGTACAATTGTTCTGGTTGCAAGCATGGTAGGCTCGAAATGAGCGTTCCAATGACTGCTAGAAGCAATTGTATACCTAAATTCGACTTATCGAGAAGCGGAGCTTGCTCGAGATAAGAAGAATATAAGGTAGGAGTTACAAATGTGCCGGTCACAGATACAGTAGACCCTGAAAGGGCGTACCAGTATTGCTAGACACAAATGTTGGAAATCGCATCCATGAGATGGGATTCTCTTTTTTTTTGAAAGGTCAAAAATGGATTCGTCAAAGAGAGCAGGTGGCATTCCGATTCAAATACGGGCTCAACGATTTCCGCGAGCGCCAGTACTCATAAAGAAAGAGACCACAATTTCTCGAATCTGAATCCAAAAGTGACGAGTTTTTTTTTGAAATGTCAAGATTGGTTCCATCAAGGAGAGCAAATGGTATTCCAATCTGAACATGGTCTAGGCGATTTCCGCGAGCGCCAGTGCTCAGAAAAGAAGAAACCAAAATTTCTCAGATCTGAAATCAAAAGTGACGAGTTTTTGAAGATTTTTTTTTTGAAATGATTTTTTTTATTTTATTATTTATATATATTTTTTTTAAAAAATATTTTTTTTAAGATTATTTATTTTTATTTTTTTTGAAGATTTTTTTATTTTAAGATTTGTTTTTTGAAAATCTTTTTTTTTTATTTTTAATTTTGATTTTTTTTGTTTAAGATTTTTTTTTTGAAAATCTTTTTTTTTTATTTTTTTTATTTTTAATTTTTTTATTTTTAATTTTGATTTTTTGTTTAAGATTTTTTTTTGAAAATCTTATTTTTTTTATTTTTTTTATTTTTTGATTTTTTTTGATTTTTTTTTAAGATTTAAGGACGAGAGAGTACACGTAGGCCTCCTAACCCGGTCTTATGAAACCTCAATTGATAGAATTGCCCCCAGGTAAGGGTAGGATTACTTAATGAACTCGTTTGGAGGACCCTTGCCTAGAACAGTCAAGCTGTCTCCACACTCTGGACAAGGCTTTTCTTGAATCAATCGTGATCAAAGAACGCAATTGGTTTAACCTTAGTGGTCTATGTCTTTTTATTTATTTATTTAATTTTTTTTTTTAGATCCCTAATAGACTCATCGAAGAGAAACGATGGCCCAATCCCCGATCCGAACACGGGCTCAATGATTTCCGCGAGCACACATGCCCAGAAGAGAAAGGATCAAAGTTTCTCAATTTTGAATCCAAAACGAGAAATTGATTTTTTTTTATTTTTTTATTAATTTTTTTTTTGAAATCTCTAATGAACTCATCGAAGAGAAACGATGGCCCAAAACCTTAGTCGAACGGGCTCAACATTTCTGCAAGCACCAAAGAACGATAGGATAGGATCAAAGTTTCTTAATTTTGAATTCAAACTAAGAAAACTGATTTTTTTTTTATTTTTTTTTTGAAAAGAGAAAGAGTGGAAACAAACTCAAAGAAATAGAAATTTCCAAAAAATCCCATCTCATTTTTTTTAGGATGCAAAATCCAACATAGGCTACCAGCTAGAAAGTAGCCAAGGAATCCGGAAAAGAAGTATAAGCATAGAGAAAAAAGTATGATATGCAAATATTTCATTTCCGAGCACCGTGTTCTCAAATGAACGAGTCCCACCGGGTGTGCCAGCTTGATGGAACGCGCTCCAATGCTGAGGGTGCTACCGGGGTCGGCGGACGTGGGAGTCCGTCGGGTCCGCCCCTTTCGCGCCCGGGGGGCTGAAGCGTGCATCAACATTTCTTTGTGTGGGTGTGCCAGATTTTCTATTTTACTTGGAATTGCAAGTGGTAATCCGGAGATCAACCTTCGCAAGTAAAAAGGAAATCAACTTCTTTCAAGTTTTCCATTGCACAAATATTTAAGAAAAGAGACATTTTCTTGGTTTGCCGTGAAAGGCGATTTTGTTTGGCATTTATAGCCGATTTTGGCGTTTATAGCCGATTTACAATTCTCATCAATAATGAAAGACAAGAGTTGTGATTTTTGTCTCTTTTAGAAAAATACAAACTACAATGAAAAGCAAGAAAAGGAGGATCTAACTTTTCAGGAGATTGTAGGGGACTCGTTCAGATTGACGGTCGCAAGCCATGTGTGGGCTTCGCCATCATCCATGTAGATGAGAACAGAGGATGCTCTTGATTCGCTTGGCTTGGCTATAACCTCAGATTTTTAGAGGACAAAGACCAAGAGGAGGTCCTATGTCCAATAAAAAGCTAAGTAGACGGGCTGAAAAGCCACGTCTAAACCATTGGAGGCAGCGGGAGAAGGCAAGGACCTTGGGGGGGAGTACCCCCCAAGGGACTTTTGTCACCTTGTAGTGGTGCTTGATGTAGAATTTCTGCAGAATTTTCTCTCTTTCTCTAGACTCTGTCTGTCTGGAATTCGGGATTCTCTGCACCTTTCGATCTTCGGTTTTCTGTTCGTCTTTTTCCGATCCGGATTTCAATGGAATGCTCTCCTATTTATAGGCTTTTGGTAGCCATTTAGGAGAGCTTTTATGGGCTTTAATGGCTTTAATGGGAGGAGTTACAAGATTTATTTCTTGATTTTGTAACTCCTTTTTCCTTGAATCTGATTGGCCGATGGAGATTAAGGGCTTTTAATCACCTTAATTACCATAATGGGAGGAGTTTCATGGCTTGAATGCCATGACTTAATTGATTTGTAACTCCTGGATGCTTGCTTCTGATTGGGCCGTCCAAAGAAATGAATTAATGCCTGCAATAAAGCTAGTCAATTAACTGCATTAATTGGTCGCCGAGCAGTCGAAGAGTCGCGGGCCGTGCCGTGTCTTCTGGAATTCTTCTGGCGATGATCATCGATGGATCTTCATGCTGATCGACATCGGATGAACATGTAACTTCAGATATTGATAGCTAGCAGCGGGCCGGTGACATCTGTCTTGTCGATTTCTCGATCGGTCGGACAGAAAGAGCACTTTTTAGGTCAATCGGTCGGCGATCTTGGAGCGATCAATGATGATTTTATGCTTTTGACGGCGGATCTGAGACGTCGTCGGATATGAGTCAATTTCAAGCACTAAAAATCACATTTTTAGGAAACCACAGGGGCCAAAGTACGTGAAACGCGAAAAGGGACGGAAAAACGGGTCACCGGCGAAAAATCCGGTGACCCGGACTTCCATGGTCGCCGGCGACCATGGGCCGGCGACCCTGGGCCAGGGTCGCGGGCTGCGACCCTGGGGGTTTTTCTCCCCTTTTTGGTCCGTTTTGCGGTCTTTTTCGTCGCCGTTTTCTTCTGTATTTTTCCTGACATTTCCTCTCATTTATTGGCTTGATTTCCCTGTAGAAAACCTGATGAGAATCCTTGCATTTTTAGAGTGCAAAGTTTCCAATTTTCCGGGAAAGCCGAAGACTTTGTCGCATAGAGCTGCTGATTTTCCGCCAGAAGCTGAAACTTGGTCAAACGATGTCGGAATGACCTGAAATTTGAGGTGGAGCCTCCTGAGCAATAAATAAGACCAACCATAGGCTTTTGTTTGAGTTTTGAAGCCGTTTGGGGTCCCGTCGATGCTTCACTTGATTTTGCTGCGGGGAAAATGCCGAGCTTTGATATGTGGCCAAACGATGTCCGATTGACCTGAAATTTGACGGGGAGCCTATTGGAGTCATTTTGAGACGTTCCATGGGCTCCGTTTTGGATGTCATGGTCCCGGGTTGCTTCGCCGCCGGTAGGCTTGATTTTCTCTCGGAGCATCGAAACCTGGTCAAACGTTGTCGGAATGACCTGAAATTTGACGTACAGCCTTTTGGAAGCATGTTGAAGCCACTCATGCACTTGGTTTGATGAGCGAAGGCTTCGGTGGTTCCCGCCGCCGGGAGGCTTGATTTTGCTGCTCGAGCATTGATGGAGGGTCAAACGTTGTCGGTTTGACTTGAAATTTGGCATGGAGCCCTTTTGAGACATGCTGGAGTCATCCGTAGACTCTGATCGAAGTTTTGACGTCTCCGATGATGTCGCCGCCGGGAGCGCCATTTTAGCTGTCGGAGAAGCGAAGTTAGGCCAAATGATTCTGAAATTGCCCAAAACTTCATGTGTACTCTTCTCTTGGCTATCTTGAAGGATCTTGCAGTTTTTGTTTGATTCTGACAAGATTTGATTTTTTTGGAGAAATTGCATTGCCTATTTATGGCAGGTTGCGACTTCATGCAGCTTTCTTGATGTGGAAGAGGCAAAGTGACATTTTTGGTGTCAACAACTGGCGCTCGCGGAAATCGTTGAGCCCGTATTTGAATCGGAATGCCACCTGCTCTCTTTGACGAATCCATTTCTGACCTTTCAAAAAAAAGAGAATCCCATCTCATGGATGCGATTTCCAACATTTGTGCCTAGCAATACTGGTACGGCCTTTCAGGGTCTATTGTATCTGTGACCGGCACATTTGTAACTCCTACCTTATATTCTTCTTATCTCGAGCAAGCTCCGCTTCTCGATAAGTCGAATTTAGGTATACAATTGCTTCTAGCAGTCATTGGAATGCTCATTTCGAGCCTACCATGCTTGCAACCAGAACAATTGTACCCTCTATGACTTTTTACCTTCTTCATATTGCTTGGGTCATGTCCCTTGAGCGATTTGAAAAGACAAAATCATAGAATTCCCCATTTATGATCATCATATTCTTGTGATTACTAATGGATGTGGTCTTGTTTCAGAAATTTTGAAACTAACAATGGCAGCTTCACTGATCATCACCTTCGATGAAAACAAGCACCAGCTCATGCTTCAACAGAAGCAAACCGAGCGCACTTACAAGCGCCCTGCCAGCTGCCGAAGCGTCAACTCCCTCGGCAACTCTCCGAAGTCCGGGTCGACCTCGACTCCCCGAACTATCTTCTTTGGGACACTGGGACCATTCCCACTTCCCGAAGAACAAGCTGCGCCTGCTAAAAAGCAGAAGATCGCCTCTCAACGTGTCACTCCCGTGACACCAAAGGCGAGCGCCCAAAAGCCCGAAGCCCGCGGCACCCCCGCGAAGCCTCGACCCACAAACAACCAGACCTATCCCAAGACTTGGTCTCCAAGACCTTCACCAAAACAAAGAAGGTCTCAAACCTCCACCAAGCCAGCATACCTGGCCCCACTCAAGGAGAACCAGTTCTACCCTCTTGCCTATATGAAAGAGGAGAGACCTATCTCCAACCCGACTCCCAAGTCAACCCAGCATGAGCCGGCTTGTTCCTACAGGCCCAAAATCAGATCATGCATCACTAGGCCTCTACAAGCACCTGCCATGGCCTACACCCCTTCAGTTCGACCCTTCATCTCTACAGGGGCCGAACTCAAAAGGTTCAAAGCTTCACTGCAACAGGCAAAGGACCGGGTCCGCATCCTATCCTTGCCCAATTACAAAGAAGACAAGCTCGGTTGCTGCGCCCAAGGGAGTACATCCTTCATTGTTAAAGCCCAGCCAGAGCTGACTGAAGCTCAAATCGCTCGTCGAGCACGCCGCCGTGCGTCATATCGACAAAAGAGACTAGAGAAGCAACGGACCCAGCCTCCTACACTTCAAGTCTCCCACAAATGGGTCGAAAAAGAAAGACCCGACCAAGTTGCTGCCGTCCATATGGTTGGAAAAACCAGAAGACGCCAAAAGTCAGCATCAAAAATCCATGTCCGACGTCCGGTGACCCGTAGCGTCACCAGGACACGAAGACATCCCGAAGAATCTCTTGCCCCTTCAAGCCAAGGACGGGAGAGTAATCCTTCATCAAGCTCTTCATCAAAAAGAATGAGCCCCAGCTCAGTCACCAGGACGGTTTCTTCATTTGAATCCCGAGGAATGAACGTCCTGGTTACAAATTCTGAGCCACCACCTCAGAATCCACCTCAAGATGATGCGCTCACACGCATCCAGCAGTTGGAACAAGGCCAGCAGAGGATTGAAACTCTGATGGAAAACCTTCTCCTTGTTGTCCAAAATCAGGTGAACAATGAGCCTCCTCCGAATCATCGCAATAACGAGGAAAATCGTGAAGAAAATGAGTCATGCGCCCTTACCAAAAAGGACGTAGACAGTATCCTCGCCAAAGCTAAAGAAGAGGATATACTCAAGGAGCATGGGATCAAGCCACCATATCACTTATGGATGGACTCAGTCCCGTTCCCCACAAAATTCAAACATCCTACTCTCCAAACATATACGGGGAAAGGATCAGCTAGACAGCACGTCATCCACTTCAAGATTTTGACGGGAGCTATCGCAGATCAAGATGCACTCAAGATTTGC
The DNA here is from genome assembly GCA_028538565.1 of Umbellularia californica. Classification (NCBI taxonomy): domain Eukaryota; kingdom Viridiplantae; phylum Streptophyta; class Magnoliopsida; order Laurales; family Lauraceae; genus Umbellularia; species Umbellularia californica. Next base: position 29,932,006 of record JAPQWN010000005.1, on the reverse strand, counting down.
CTCTTTGCAAGTACCCTAAAAGGTACGGCCTTCGATTGGTACTCCACTCTGCCGGAGAACTCCATCCAGAACTGGGCTATGCTGGAGACACGCTTCCTGACCCACTTCCAAGGTGAGGATCATCCTGTTACTATGGCTCAACTCTGCAGCCTAAAACAAGGAGAGAATGAGTCAACTTATGACTTCATTCACAAGTGGAAAGCAATGGCGTACAAATGCTCAGATGTACTGTCACAAGCGTCGCTAGTCGACATCTGCCGAAACAACATGAGAGCTAGAATCCGCTCCATGATCATCGGCAACAAATCAAAAAACCTGGGAGAACTCCTGGAAGCTTCTATGGAAGCTGAAACGGTGATTAAAGACCTCAACAGTCAGAAGTCATCAAGAAAAGAGCCAACCGCCATTGTAACCTCTAAACCAAAGAAAAAAGAGGTCCTCAATGTGCAAACCAAGTCAGCTCCTCAGCAACCAAAGAAAGCTGAAAACAGAGCTGCAGGTAAGAGACCTGAACTCTCTGATGCCTTCAAAGAGAGAGTAGAAAAGAAATACCCGTTCGATGAAGATGTTGACGAAATCTTCGGGGCTCTCGTGGCAAACGGCAAGCTCACCTTGCCTGAACCCAAAAGACCGGGCGATGTTGGCAAAACCAACGATCCTCGGTACTGTCCATACCACCAGATGGTCTTGCATCCTCTCAATCAATGCTTTGTTGTGAGAGAGAAGATAAACGAGATGTGGAAAAACGGAGTCATAACCTTTGACAAAAACTATGGGTCTGCCTCCGTCAACATGGTGTCATGTGGACAGACACCAAAATCACCGAAGAAGAAGATCACTACTTCCTTCATGGTGATAAACAAAATTCAAGCGTCCGAGGAGCTGGTTCCTTTCCCGTCACCAGACGGACAACCTATATGGGTACATCCCGATCTCCTAGAAGATGAAAACTAGGAGATCGTAAAAACAAAGCCGATAGCTCAACAGCGAAGGCAGGCTAGGAAACATCTCCTCAGGCTCAAACGGCAAGAGAAGACCCAGCCAAAACAAGAAGTCCATGAAAAGGCAGAGGCCTCCTCTACCACTTCACTCGAGGCAACAGAAACGTCCCTTCCAGAGACTTCAAAGGCGGTAAGAAACTTCACTCTCAGTGATTTCATGCCACCTCGATTCAAAAAAGAAGCTATGCAGGGGGCATCATACTCTTGCAACTCGGTAGTTGGATTCTCCATTGATGGATACGAGTCCAGCGACACCGACGATGGATTCGAGCCCGACTACACCGGCGAGTGGGAGGAATCTCTTGAAACAGGAGAGTATCTCTCCGACGAAGAATGGGTTCCTGAAACTCACCTTATGCCAGTAATCTGGTATAACCCCTTACAGCCACAAGGATCCTAGTCTGATGATGAGGAAGACCAAGAGGCTGTACAAGAAAATGCTGTTGAGCCAGCACCCGTCATTGCTCCAGTGGAAATCAACCATGTTGAGCCACAAAGAGCAGACGAAGAAGAAGATTTGGCTCCCATGCCTGATCTTGAAGAATATGTGAGGATCTTGCATCATCTCGCTCTAGAACAAGAGCAAGACCGCGTCAACGAGATTCCTCACAATCCAGAGCCGGAAGTCCCTGAAGCCCACCAGGTACCTCCTCCCTCAACTCCTGAAAATGGAGAAAATTGCTGGGTAGACGATCCTCTTACAACTGAGGATGAGTCTGACTCCGAGCAGACAACGTCTCCTTTAAGAGCTGCCTGTAATGTGATAATTCGGGATTATAGCTCTTTTGATGCATCATCTGATGAGATCACTTACACACCGGCGACACCTAGCACCATATCTTTTGGGGCTACCTCGTCTCGCGTGACTTTCACAGAGATGACACCCTCTCAGGCTTCGTCCCCTGAGACTGTGACTTCAGAACTCACGCTCTTCCCGACTCATCATCATGAAGAAAACCCAACTTGGGATGATGGATGGGTCAACGAAGAAGAAAAGTTGCTGGATGTTGTTCAGGACTCGCTCCCGGAAAATGCTCCATGCAACACAATCACTGAGGATGGCAATTCTGCTGCAGACGCATCCTCAGTAAATGAGAAACGACAGCCTCTTGATCCTAAGGACAATCTTCCAAGCGAAGACCCTTCTCAAGCAGCTCTCGAAGTTGGTAGAGGCACCCGCTCGGGCCGGGACTACCACAAAAATTACAACCAATCTTCCTTTACTTATGTAAATCCTTCGGGAAAAGATGTTGTAAGCGCCCCCAGTGGCAACAATGATGAACATGCAGGCCCTAAGGAGGCTTTCAAGTATGATTTGATCGAGCACTTCAAACACATACCTGCACGACTGCACATCCTGGATTTATTACGAATGTCTCCACGCACTCGTGATAATCTCATCTCAGAATTACAAAAACTGAATGAGGATGTCGACAAACATGCCCCGCAAGTCCTCCAAATTGAAATGGATTACCGGTTCAAAAACTCTGAAACTTCCTCAAAGGGAGAAAAGAAAACTGAGGGATCATGCCTTGAATGCCTCTCGGTGCAAAAAACAGCCAGTGCAACCATCGCCTTCACAAAGGACGACCTCCTACTCGGGGAAGCAAGGCACAACCGACCCCTGTACTTCACAGGGTACATCAAGGAAATGCCTATACACAGAGTTCAGGTCGACCCAGGTTCTGCACTCAACCTCATCTCCACTTCGGCTCTCGAAGAGTTGGGCATCCCACCCAGCAAGCTAAGCCACACATCTGTATCTATCTTTGGATACGATGGGAGTACTCAAAGGCCTATCGGCAAAATCAGGTTCAAATTGCAGATCGGTGATCTTATCTCTGAAGTCACTGTGTATGCAATAAAAACCCCTTCATGCTACAACATCCTTCTCGGACGCCCCTGGATACACGAGAATGGTGTTGTCCCTTCAACTCTACATCAATGCATCAAGTTCGTCGGCGATGACGGCATGGTACATCGAGTGTTTGCGAACAGAAGACCCTTCAAAGGTAAAGAAGTCCACTTCGCAGACTCCCAAATGTATGAAGGCGAAAAAGAAGAAAAAGAGGAAATAGCACCCTTTGCTGAAAATCCCCAGAAAGATAAAGGCAAGGCTCCTCAAAAATCACCGGAAGAAAACAAACACTCCGGTAAATCCGAAGAGAGCAGTCAACCTCCCTTCGTCATCTCCCTCAAATCTTGAAAACCTTTGGTCATCACAACCAGAGTGGAGAAGGCAAAGCAAAAGCCTGGGGGCAAATTTGTTGTCTCTTTCGTGTCTATCAAGCAAGACACGGATTCGGACTCAGAGCCAGAAAACGACACCTCGTCAACCCAAGCTGACACTCAACAAGTTCAGCCTGCTCTCACTCCGATGAAGACACCTGCTGACGTAGAAGATCCTACGTATGCTTCCTTTGTTGTTCCGGCAACATCATCAAAGAAAAGGCCGATCTTCTTCCATAGATCGGACGCTTCTTCATCAAACTCCATGCTGGAACCTTTCCAAAATAAAGGTATGCCTCAACTATCTCTATATAGTCCTGTGGCACAAGCAATTATGAAGAAAATGGGCTATGACGCTCAAAACCCAGTCGGTTTAGGAGAAAGACGCGGTATTCTCACGCCATTGGGGCCCGCCTTGACCAAAAGCCAGCTGGAAGATTGGAGACTCTACGGTCATGTAGAAAAGTCTTCATTTGGGTTAGGGTATGATCCCGACACTCCTCTGAGACAGTTGACACAAAAGCTTAAAAGTCGTTTTACCGACCAAGCCTCAACATCTCAAGTCCATGAAGACATCGATCTCCCTGGATATCTCTTTAAAGAGTTACCTGACAAAGATCCAGGAAGCTCATCCAATTGGTACGATTTCTCTGATGATAAAGAGGAATCGTCCGATAATACAGACTTGTGCTATTCTGACCCAGAAGAGCCCTCGTCTCCAAAAGAAGTACCTTACTTCGACCCAGTTTCAACAGGCGATTGGGACCATCTCATAGCAACCCTTGAGAAGATCACCAATCAAGAAGACCCGTGGAAAGGAACAAACCCTTGGTCTACAAATGCCCTTGGAATCCCAGAAGGTTTTGTTGAGCTGAAAGCCTCCGAAAATATTATGGAGGAACCACCTTCGAACCTTCTAACAGAAGATCCTGTTGAAAAGATAGACTTAGGAACACCAGATAACCCACGTCCTGTATTCATAAGCAAGAATATAAAGGATCATGAGTTACCCGAGTATATCGCTTTTCTTCGTGAGTTCGTTGATTGCTTTGCATGGTCCTACGCTGAAATGCCTGGTTTAGACCCTAAAGTAGCAGTCCACAAACTCAATCTTCAAGAAGAAATCAAGCCTGTCAAACAAGGCCAAAGAAGATTCCGTCCAGATGTGATGGATAAAATTGAACAAGAAGTTCAAAAGCTCAAAAGCGTCGGCTTCATCCGTGAGGAACGACATCCAGAATGGTTGGCCAACATTGTCCCCGTGACAAAGAAAACTGGGCAGATCAGGGTCTGCATTGACTATAGAGACCTGAATGGCGCTTGCCCTAAAGATGAATTCCCGCTCCCCATACCGGAGGTGATGATTGACAATACCTGCGGATTCGAGCAAATGACATTCATGGATGGCTTCTCTGGTTACAATCAGATAAAGATGCATCCTGAGGATGAAAAACACACATCATTTCGGACTCCATTTGGCGTATATTGCTATACTGTTATGCCATTTGGTCTGAAAAATGCTTGTGCCACATATCAGAGGGCTATGACGAAAATATTCCAAGATATGCAACACAAGACGGTCGAATGTTACGTTGATGACCTTGCCGTCAAAAGCAAAAGAAAAGAAGACCATCTCAAAGATCTTCGAGAAGTCTTCCTCCGACTTCGCAAACATAAACTACGGATGAATCCTCTGAAATGCTTCTTCGGCGTCTCGTCGGGTAAGTTCCTTGGATTCCTAGTTCGGAAAGCCGGAATAGAACTTGACCCCATCAAAGTCAAGGCTATTCTAGAAATGCCCCCTCCAAGAACCTTAAGGGAACTAAAAGGGCTCCAAGGGAGATTGGCCTACATCAGACGGTTCATCTCCAATCTTTCGGGGAAATGCCGTCCATTCTCTCGATTGATGAAAAAGGGTGTAGACTTTGTCTGGGATGCTGACTGTGAAGCCGCATTTCAAGATATCAAGTCATACCTAACCAAACCTCCAGTGTTAGCTGCTCCTACCACTGGGAAACCATTCATCTTGTACATAAGAGCCCTTGATCACTCTCTGGGTGCTTTGCTTGCACAAGAAAATGATGAAAGAAAAGAAGCTGCTCTATACTAACTCAGCCGCATGCTAGTAGGTGCAGAGCATCGATACTCTCCAGTCGAAAAAGAATGCCTTGCAGTGATGTTCGCCGTACAAAAGCTACGTCACTACTTGCTTTCCAACACAGTCTACCTCGTCTCAAGGATCAACCTCTTGAAGGTCCTTGTCACGAAGGCAGGTTCTCTCAATGCCCGACTGGGAAAATGGTCCATCCTCTTGTCACAATTTGATATTAGGTATGTACCACAAAAAGCAATCAAAGGCCAACCTCTAGCAGACTTTCTCGCAGAGCATCCATTGCCTAAAGATTCTCCACTTAGAGATGATCTCCCAGACGAACCTGTCTACAACGTGGAGACTTCCTCACCAAATGCCTCCTGGGACATGTACTTTGACGGTGCAACCAGGACAAATGAAAAAAGAAAGCTGATCTCGGGAGTTGGCATCCTCTTTGTTAGCCCCGACAAAGACATGATTCCACACGCTTTCTCGCTACTGGAACCATGCACAAACAATGCAGCTGAATACCAAGCTCTGATCCTAGGATTGGAACTCGCCATCGAATCTGGTATCACTATGCTGGAAGTCTTTGGAGACTCTCAACTGATCGTCAACCAGATGAATCAGATATATGAAGTCTGGAAGCCCGATCTGCTGCCTTATTACAACAAGGCACAATCGCTTCTGCAAAAGTTTGACATCTGTCACATCACCCACATTCGTAGAGGTGAAAACATCCGTGCAGATGCCCTGGCCGGACTTGCCGCATCAATGGCGATCCAGGAAGGGGAAAACATGCAAATCACAGTGTGCGAGAGAAGGATCCTCCCTCCTCTTAACACACACCAAGTAGTTGCTGAATGCCACCGAGTGGTTGGAAGTCGAATCTCTATCCTTCAACCTTCAATCGGCGACTGGAGGGATCCGTTCATTGATTACACTATGTTCGGAATCCTACCTGAAGATCCAAAAGAACGGGTAAGCATCCAAAGGCGAGCCCCAAACTTTCATTTAGATATTCCTTCAAAAATCCTCTACAGGAAATCCTTCAACGGAGTACTTCTACGCTGCTTGTCACAGCAAGAGGCCGAAGAAACACTTAAAGAAGTTCATGCTGGTCTTTGTGGAGCCCATCAGGCAGGTCCTAAGCTCTATGATCAGATAAAAAGGTTAGGTTACTATTGGCCTACCATGGTAGCTGATGCAATGCAATTTGCCAAACGCTGCCAGCTATGCCAAGTTCACGGAGATTACATTCACATGCCTCCGGAATGGCTACACCCTACAACAATCTCGTGGCCTTTCGAAGCCTGGGGTATGGACATCATAGGTCCTATTTCTCCCCCTTCAAGCAAAGGTCATCGCTTCATCTTCGCCGCAACGGATTATTTTTCCAAGTGGTCAGAAGCATTTGCGTTCAACGAAATGAAGACCTCATCAGTCCTTCAATTCCTACGCACCAACATCATTTGTCGTTTCGGCATACCTAAAAGATTCGTCCATGATAACGGACCACAATTCCGGGATCATCGATTCTACAGGTTCTGCGACAAATACAAAATTCAAAGCTGTCCTTCGACTCCATACAATCCGGCAGCAAACAGATTAGCAGAAGCCTTCAACAAGACACTCTGCAAAATCCTCAAGAAAATGGTCTCTAGTCACAAAAGAGACTGGAGCGACAAGATGTCTGAAGCCTTGTGGGCCTATCGAACCACCGTTCGAGGACCAACCCATAGCACACCATTCTCCTTGGTCTATGGATGCGAAGCTGTCGTGCCCCTAGAGGTACAAATTCCTTCTCTGAGGGTATCTCTACAAAATGACATGACTCAAGAAAGCAATGTCAAATTGCGACTTCATGAGCTCGACAATCTCGACGAGAGACGGCTCGAAGCTCGACAAAGCATTGAACTTTACCAAGCACGCATGGCAGGATCTTTTGACAAAAAGGTCAGGCAACGCGCCTACAAAAAGGGTGACTTGGTTCTTGCGGTAAAAAGACCAATGGTCTTCGCTCACAAGTCCAAAGGCAAATTTGAACCAAAATGGGAGGGACCCTACGTCATCGACAAGGTCTTCTCCAACGGCGCATATGCCCTCCTAAACATGGAAGGCGACAGATGTATGCTGCCTATCAACGGCAAGTTCTTGAAGCGGTACTACCCTTGAAGACTTACCCAACTGGGTAAGAGCAATTCCTGTATGGCCAAAACCTGTTCTCAGGTACTCGCGCGTCAAACCCACTCTCTTTAGAATTTTCATATCAAGTGTCAAAATTTCTAGAGATTCAAAAACAATGCTTACTTTTATCGTTTCATTGTTCAAAAACAAAAACATCCAAGTTTAGGAGCCCCTCCCTGACTTGACCAAAATTTTCGATCCTTGAACCTAAAATTCATGGCTTGAAATGAAAATCCGGATTCAGGGATTTCCAACCTAGTCCACCCTGCATTTTACCGCGAAATGGTTTTAGGTCAAAATTTACGACCCTCGTGTCTTTAAACAAAAAAAAAAACGGTTTTTCAAAAAAAAAACCACCGGGAAGCGATGCTTAGTCGATACTCGCACCCATCGGAAGAATACGAACCACGTTCAACACTTCCAAACTCGCAGGGAAGCGACATTTCGTCGATACTTGCAAACCCAAACAAAAAAAAACTGTGGAGACGCAACATATCGGTTGATATCCACAACCCAAATTTCAAAAAAAAAAAGGTTCGAAAAAACCTAAAAATCGTGGAGATGCAATGTTTTGATATCCACAACCCAAAGGTTCGAGAAAACCGCAAATTTCAAAAATCGTGGGGAAACGACATCAAAGTCAGTACCCGCAAAACAAAATTTTTTGAAAAAAGCAAGGATGCAACATTCCATCGATACTTGCATCCAAAATCGCAAGGAAGCGACATTTCGTCGATACTTGCAAAATCCAAAAGCCGTGGAGACGCAACATATCAGTTGATATCCATAACCCAAATTTCAAAAAAGGGGTTCGAAAAAACCTAAAACTGTGGAGACGCAACATATCAGTTGATATCCACAACCCAAAGGTTCGAAAAAACCGTAAATTTCAAAAATCGTGGGGAAACGACATCAAAGTCAGTACCCGCAAAACAAAATTTTTTTGAAAAAAAGCAAGGATGCGACATTCCATCGATACTTGCACCCAAAATCGCAGGGAAGCGACATTTCGTCGATACTTGCAAAATCCAAAAACCGTGGAGACGCAACATATCAGTTGATATCCACAACCCAAATTTCAAAAAAAAGGTTCGAAAAAAAACCTAAAAAATCATGGAGATGCAATGTTTTGATATCCACAACCCAAAGGTTCGAGAAAACCGCAAATTTCAAAAATCGTGGGGAAACGACATCAAAGTCAGTACCCGCAAAACAAATTTTTTTTGAAAAAGCAAGGATGCGACATTCCATCGATACTTGCACCCAAATCCGCGAGGAGGCGAAATTCCATCGATACTCGCAACCGAATGAGCAAGGATGCGACATTCCATCGATACTTGCAAGACCATTCAGCAGGGAGGCGACTCTTAGTCGATACTTGCATTTTTTGAAAACCAAAAACCTGGCTCTTTTGCCAAAACCGGCTATCAATGCCACCAAACCGGCTATAAATGCCACAAACCGGCTATCAATGCCACAAAAAATTGGTTTTCACGCCGACAAACCAAAACTTGGCTTTCAAAAAACCCGGCTATCAATGCCACCAAACCGGCTATAAATGCCACAAATCGGCTATCAATGCCACCAAACTGGCTATAAATGCCACAAAAATCCGGCTTTCATGCCAAATTCATATCCCCTACCAAAACAATCATTTGACAAAAGATTTTCACAAAATGACAAAGCTTTTGATCAAATCCCATTTAGCAATTGCTTTCATCACAAAAAGATTTAAGTTAGCGTAGGGAAAACAAAAAAAAAAAAAGAAAAGTACCAAAAAATACATGTGGTACCAAAAAAAAAGTGTTCACAAGCACTGCAAAAAAAAAAGGACCAAAAAAAAATATATACATGTGGTACCAAAAGAAAGAAGAGTAGTTTCTGCTACAAAAAAAAAAAAAATAATCAGGAGCTCAGCCAAAAATGGTCTCCAGCCAAAGTTTCAGCTCATCAAGCAAACTTTTGGCCCCAGCCGTCAGAGTTTCCAAGGCACGCTTCTTCAGGAACTTGCCATGAGATGCTGGCGAATGCCGTAACCCTTCTTTTACACCGGGAAGCTTTTCCCCAGCAGTTTGCCATTGTTCGTTTTCTAGAGTCCTCCTCTCGAGAACTCGACCGGCATCTGCAACCCTGCGAATCAGAGCACTCTCCCTGTCACGAGCCTCTGTTATAGCAGCCCACTTGGCAGCGACTTACGCCTTCAAATGCTCAAGACGTTTCCTGGCCTCCTCAACTTCCCTATCAAGGACGTTAAGGTCATGCCTCAATCCGATGATGGCTAGCTCTTCCAAGTTCTTCTCCCGAACTAGCTGCTTCTTGCTTTGTGTAGCCTCATTCAGGTCAGACTTAGCCTTATCAGCAGGGTCCAAGAACATCTCCTTGAAGAATTGGTCGTCAGGGAAATCCATGGTCTCAAACCACTTGTCACCCAGTGCAATGATCCTATCAACGATCGCCCTGGCACCTGTGACATCCAGACCAACCTCTTCGGTATCAGTGAGAATCTCCTGTATATGTGGGATCATGCCAAATCCGGCATCCAGGTGTCCAGAAAAGAGAGTCTCGATCCAAGAACTCAAAACCCGAGCCAGCACCTTCTTCGCAAATTGAAGGGACGAACTGGATGAAGATTCACCCTTCTCCGTTGATCGGCTGCTCATGTCATGTCCCATTGGAAGAGTAACAAAAGAACTCTTTCCACTTGGAGCCACTGGAGAAGGAATCTCAGCACGAGGTATCTCCTCTATCGCGTCAGAACTGGTTGTAGGAGTCTCTACCTCCGGATCGACCTCTGGCATCCCTTGCTCTGGTTCTGAAGAAAGCGATGGACTCTCTTCTGTCACTTCAAAACCTGCAAATGAAACACAAAAGGGTATGAATATGATCCTGTTAAAAAAATCATCAGGGTCATCACTACAAAGTACCTTCTTCGACGACTGGCGGAACACTCTCTTCCTCCATGAACTCATCCGAAGCATCATCAACATTTGCATCCATTGAAGGTTCAAGGTCATCGGAATCCTGTGGCAAGTCAGCTGACAAGAAAAATGTTAGCAAATCAAGTCGCAGGCAAAAAAAAAAAAGAAAAAAAAAAAAGAGAAAGCGAAAGAAGTTATACCAATTGGAGATTCTGGAATCATTCCAGAGTCCCTCGGTTCTTCTTCAGATGCCATAACCGGCTCCATCACTGCCTCATCGGTCGGAACCTCAGGCATCGCCAAGTCTTCATCCTTTGCTAAAAAAAAAAAAGCAGTAACAGGGAGAGAAAACAAATCAGAACATGGAAAGCCCCATGAAAAGAAGCAGAAAAAGAAAAAGGAAGAATCATACCTTCACCGATGGTCTCTTCTTCCCGAATCCTCTTCTCCGGAGGTTCGTCAGCTTCCCCTGGCACCTCCTCATTGACAGTGAGAAGGACTTCCACATCAGGAGAGTCTTCGTCCCGCCCCGTGTGACGCTGACTCCTCTTCCTCTTACTTCTGTGGGCTCGCTTCCTAGAAGATCCTGCCCCACTATCAGAGTCAGGTCTCCCACTTGACTCCTCATTGGATGGTCTGCTCTTGCCAGTAGACTCCACGGAAGCTCGCCTCTGTGCCCCTTGCATCCAAGCGTCGAGCTCAGCTTCCTCGTGTTCTAGCTGCTCCAAAGCCTCATCAGGTACTTCCCGAACAGCTTCAGAACCAATGACGCCCTGGTCACCGAGAAAGCCTATCTTGTGCTTCTCTCCAGAAAGGAAGGCCCAAACTTCCTCTCGCCGGATGCCATCCGACTTTCCAGTACCTTTCCCCGAAGACAGCTTTACGTCAAGCTCCTTCTTGGAAAGCCCCCGATATGCCAAAAAGCTCTCCGCGAACCACTTCTTGAAGCCGGCAGTTCGGAAAGTCGACAGCTCAGGATAAGAAATCGTGGCAGTAGTGTCTTCAGCACTATAAAAAGCCCATGCATTTCTGCTATCCTGCAAACCTCCAAAATGCTTCACCATACTCGAAGGCGCTCCAACAATGCCTTGAGAGAAGCCCAACTGAAGTGCAAAGCGAGAAGGTACATACGGCTGGATGTCGACGAAAAGATGTCTACGGTAGACCATCGTGCCGACTCGTATGCTGAAAAGCCACTCCTTCTCTGCATTGGTCAAAGAGTAATGCCTTCCCGACCCTGCTCTGGTAGAGTCTCGGGAGGCACCAAAATCAAAAGCCTTCTTCCGCAACTCCGGAGAAAGCTTAACTAAAGACTGCCCCATCTTGACGTCCCTGAACCGTCGGATCCTCATGCGGGCAAACAAAAGTGATTCGGATATGGCTTTTCCCTTAGCCAATCGAATCATCAGAGGATCATCATCCTGTGCAGCACCCAGCTGGTGGAAGCCAGGACAATGGTATACAAACCACGAATAAAAGATATGGGCTGAAAATACCCTATTCATAGGGAGCCCAAGCCGAACCAAAAAAGCAGCAGCCTGCAGTTCGGTACACAAGTAGGAGTAAAGAGCAGGCACCAAAGCAAGCCGCTCTCCAAACGCCATTTGACATGCCGGAAAAATACAATGCGGCCTGATGTGCGTCCCATCTCCACCAGCAAAAATAGCCTCACCTAGCCAATAAGTGAGGTAAACTGCAATTTCTCTCCGAGTGCAATGTCAGAACAAATTACATCTGTACCTGCGAAGAAGTCCTTCAACTCTTCTTGCATGGCGGAAGCCTTCTTCCGGTCCTCCAGGGTCATGCTATCAGAAGACTCTTTATTGTCAAAGAAGTTGAAGAATGAAGAGCCATAACTCTTCCAACTGCTAGATCTTACTTTCGAGCCCTCCTTCTCCTTCAAAAAATCATAGAAGGCGACGAGCTGAAAGTATAGGAGCCTGAACTCCTCTGACTGCTCCTCAAGGACGCTGTCAATCGGCATGAACTCCTCGTAGAGTTTGCCAAGGATGGGCAATCCAGTAATGGCGCTCAACTCCTTCAAGGAAAAACCAATCTCACCATTCGTTACAACGAAGGTATTGGTTTGTGGGAGAAATGATTCCAACATGGCCATGAAGGCCTCGTCGGAAAAAGCCACGGTATCTCTGAAGGCACGGACCGCGTCAAAAATCCCGGCTTCCTTCAAAATGGTGCCACCAATCAGCAGGACGCGATCAGTCCACGACTTCCAATCGGAGTCAACACTGAAACGGCCACGAAGTCGAAAAGGCTTCACCCAATTGCTGCCGTCACCGCTGAAAACGCCAAGGCCCACCGGTCTCAAATCGACCGACGGATAATCAGAGCCCTGATAGCCGCTGGCTGGCATCAACATGTCCATTTGGGCAGGCGCCTTCTCCGCATATCCGGAGGGACCGCCAACAAAAACCCCGGTCTTGATCACACTGGTCCTCTTCACCCAGCTCGGAGGATCTTCCCTCTTAGGGCACGTGGGAGAAAGGCTCAGGATCGAGATGGTCCGATCAAAAGACGACCGGGTAGAAATAGTTCTCTACTCACCATCTGCTGTGTAAGAGAACTGAAAACATCTCCTTTGGTATGTCAAGTCGTCGGGGACTGCATCACCGAAGAAGAAGGTAGGCTTGAGCAAAACCCTCAGATCGTCCATAACCCAAGGACGGTTGCTTACCATGATCTTATAATATTCCTCACTCTTGAGAGCGATCAGTTGTTGCCTCATCTCATCTCTGTTGAGAGAGTCGCACTTTTCCAAGTTTCTCTCAACATACTGGACCTTCTCCCAGGCCTGCTGAACGGCCACATTAGAAGATCTGGCGGATCGACGAGGTACGCTTGTAGCAAGCTCTTTACCCTTGTTCGTTCTGGAGGAACCACCTGCAAAGGTTAGAAAAGAAAAAAAAAAGATCATCATCAAAATGACAGGATTTCGTTAAAAAAAAATCTGGCGAAATTTTGGCATGATTCCGGGGCAATTCCGAAGAAAAGGGAAATACCCCGAAAGAAATAGAAAGTTTGAAGATGGGCTCAACATCGCTGCGAGCTCCGAAACTCTAAACTTTCGAAACCTCAAAATCTCCGCAAAATCAAGAAGGGCTCAACATCGTTGCGAGCTCCAAATTCCCAAATTTGCAAAGATTTTCAGGTATGTTATCATGCTCTCAAATTCAATCTACAAAAAGTACATGCATGAACATCTAGATTTGCATAAAAACGCATTATCATGATGAGCAAAAAGAAAAAAGAAAAGGAAGCACGAAAAAAAAGAGAAAACGTGCAAAAAGAAAAAGAGAAAGAAAGAAGCACGAGAGAAAAAAAAATAGAAATCACGTGGAAGAAAATAAAAGAGAAGAAGAATAGAAAGAAAAGAAAAAAAAAAAAAAAGAGAGAAACTTTCTTTTTTTTTTTTACCATCCTATTCTCTACATGGAGTTTTCTCGAAAGAAAAAGAGAGAAAACTTGCTTGAAGCCATTGATGGAGAAGAAGAAGGAAAAAGCTTGAAGATCCTTAAAGAAGAAGAACTCTTGGTCTTGGAGCTCTCTTGAGATTGTTGCAAAAGAAAGCAATAAGGGCAAGAGATCTAGCCTCCTCCTTGCTTTTATAGAAAAGAGCAAATCAAAGAAGGAAACAAAAAAAAAAAAAGAAAGGTAAGTGCTACTAATTAGTAACCTTACCAAAAGAGAAGGAATTAGAAAGATTCTTTCCCAAAAAGAAAGATGTCTTTGAGAGATTTTCTCCCAAAATCAATCAATGAGAGATTCTCTCCAACAAAATAGGAGATTAAAGATTCTTTCCCAAAAAGAAAGATACCTTGAGATATTCTCTCCCAAATTAAGGGAATATGAGAGATTCTCTCCCATAAAGATATTTTTAGATATTCTCTATCCAAATGAGATATCTTTAGATATTCTTTATAAAAATGGTCCCACATGAGATCTAAGCCATCCTAAAAAGCTTAAGGTCCCATGGGTTAGCCCATATGAGCCAGGTTTGACCACCTAGGCACTAAAAAAAAAAAATGAGCTTTTAGTCAGAAAAAAAAATCCCTCTTACCAAGAGCATACAAAAATGGTTCCATGCCTCTTTTGAGTTGATTGAACCATACAAAAAATTTCCAAGTCCCATGAGCTTCCAAAGAATCAAACCATCCAGCCTCATATACCAAATTGAGCCAAAATCTTGAAATTGACATTCCACAAAAATCCAAACCACTCCAATGGACCCACACAGTCCCAAAGAGTGACCAAAAACCAAATCCTGATCCCCTAACTTGCCACATACAGCCTGTTAGGTCTACAAGATCAAAACCAAACCGATCCCCTAACCTGCCATATATAGTTGGTTAGGTCACAAGATCAAAAACAGAAACCCAAATCCACATCCCTGATGTCATCTTCAAAACTTTGCCTCGAGATGGTACTTGATTCCTTTCATTACCATAAAATTCCCCTGGAAGCTCAAAGGCTACTCTACCAAAGGAAAGATCGCTCAAAGACTCTTGGTCAAGACACAAGCTCTCCTTCAAAAATCTCTTCGAGGCACATCGACTACAAAAGTCAAGCAACTCGTCGCTGTACCTCGAGGGGACATTTGTTGACACCAAAAATGTCACTTTGCCTCTTCAACATCAAGAAAGCTGCATGAAGTCGCAACCTGCCATAAATAGGCAATGCAACTTCTCCAAAAAATAAAATCTTGTCAGAATCAAACAAAAACTGCAAGATCCTTCAAGACAGCCAAGGGAGGAGTACACAAGGAGTTTCGGGCCATTTCAGAATCATTTGGCCTAACTTCGCTTCTCCGACAGCTAAATTGGCGCTCCCGGCGGCGACATCATCGAAGACGTCAAAACTTCGATCAGAGCCTATGGATGACTCCAGCATGTCTCAAAAGCGCTCCATGCCAAATTTCAAGTCAAACCGACAACGTTTGACCCTCCATCAATGCTCGAGCAGCAAAATCAAGCCTCCTGGCGGCGGGAACCACCGAAGCCTTCGCTCATCAAACCAAGTGCATGAATGGCTTCAACATGCTTCCAAAAGGCTGTACGTCGAATTTCAGGTCATTCCGACAACGTTTGACCAGGTTTCGACGCTCCGAAAGAAAATCAAGCCTACCGGTGGCGGAGCTCCCCGGGACCATGGTTTCCAAGACAGAGCCTCTGGATGATCTCAAAATAACTCCAATAGGTTCCCTGTGAAATTTCAGGTCAATCGGACATCGTTTGACCGCACATCAACGCGCGGCATCTCCCTCGCGGCAAAATCAAGTCTACTGGCGACGGGACCCCAAACGGCTTCAAAACTCAAACAAAAGCCTATGGTTGGTCTTATTTATTGCTCAGGAGGCTTCACCTCAAATTTCAGGTCATTCCGACATCGTTTGACCAAGTTTCAGCTTCTGGCGGAAAATCAGCAGCTCTACGCGACAAAGTCTTCGGCTTTCCCTGAAAATTGGAAACTTTGCACTCTAAAAATGCAAGGATTCTCATCAGGTTTTCTACAGGGAAATCAAGCCAATAAATGAGAAGAAATGACAGGAAAAATACAGAAGAAAATGGTGACGAAAAAGACCGCAAAACGGACCAAAAAGGGGAGAAAAACCCCCAGGGTCGCAGCCCGCGACCCTGGCCCAGGGTCGCCGGCGACCATGGCCCATGGTCGCCGGCGACCATGGAAGTCTGGGTCACCGGATTTTTCGCCGATGACCCGTTTTTCCGTCCCTTTTCGCGTTTCGCGCACTTTGGCCCCTGTGGTTTCCTGAAAATGTGATTTTTAGTGCTTGAAATTGACTCATATCCGACGACATCTCAAATCCGCCATCAAAAGCATAAAATCATCATTGATCGCTCCAAGATCGCCGACCGGTTGACCTAAAAAGTGCTCTTTCTGTCCGACCGATCGAGAAATCGACAAGACAGATGTCACCGGTCCGCTGCTAGCTATCAATGTCTGAAGTTACATGTTCATCCGATGTCGATCAGCATGTAGATCCATCGGTGATCATCTCCAAAAGAATCCCAAAAGACGCAGCGCGGCCCGCGACTCTTCAACTGCTCGGCGACCATTTAATGCAGTTAATTGACTAGCTTTATTGCAGTCATTAATTCATTTCTTTGGACGGCCCAATCAGAAGCAAGCATCCAGGAGTTACAAATCAATTAAGTCATGGCATTCAAGCCATGAAACTCCTCCCATTATGGTAATTAAGGTGATTAAAAGCCCTTAATCTCCATCGGCCAATCAGATTCAAGGAAAAAGGAGTTACAAAATCAAGAAATAAATCTTGTAACTCCTCCCATTAAAGCCATTAAAGCCCATAAAAGCTCTCCTAAATGGCTACCAAAAGCCTATAAATAGGAGAGCATTCCATTGAAATCCGGAGCGAAAAGGAATCGGAAAAAAAGAGAGAAAAAAAGAATCCAGAGCTCGTATCCAGAGAATCCTGAATTCCAGACAGACAGAGTCTAGAGAAAGAGAGAAAACTCTACTGAAGTTCTGCACCGAGCACCACTACAAGGTGACAAAAAGTCCCTTGGGGGGTACTCCCCCCCAAGGTCCTTGCCTTCTCCCGCTGCCTCCAATGGCTTAGACATGGCTTTTTAGCCCGTCTACTTAGTTTTTTATTGGACATAGGACCTCCTCTTGGTCTTTGTCCTCTAAAAATCTGAGGTTATAGCCAAGCCAAGCGAATCAAGAGCATCCACTGTTCTCATTTGCATGGATGATGGCGAAGCCCACACATGGCTTGCGACTATCAATCTGAACGAGTCCCCCACAATCTCCTGAAAAGTTAGATCCTCCTTTTCTTGCTTTTCATTGTAGTTTGTATTTTTCTAAAAGAGACAAAAATCACAACTCTTGTCTTTCATTATTGATGAGAATTGTAAATCGACTATAAACGCCAAAATCGGCTATAAATGCAAAACAAAATCGCCTTTCACGGCAAACCAAGAAAATGTCTCTTTTCTTAAATATTTGTGCAATGGAAAACTTGAAAGAAGTTGATTTCCTTTTTACTTGCGAAGGTTGATCTCCGGATTACCACTTGAAATTCCAAGTAAAATAGAAAATCTGGCACACCCACACAAGGAAATGTTGATGCACGCTTCAGCCCCCCGGGCGCGAAAGGGCCGGACCCGACGGACTCCCACGTCCGCTGACCCCGGTAGTACCCTCGGCTTGGAGCGCGTTCCATCAAGGGGAAGAAGACCGGGGCCCCATTTAGAAAGCTCATTAACTGCCAGGCCTATAAAAACAGGAATCACAACATAGTAAGGATTGAAGAAATAGAAAAAACCTGAATCACACAAAACATTAATGGTAAGGATTCCAGGATCCATGTGTCGCGACCCCGGACCGGGTTCGAGGACCAAATCCGGGATCGGGACTAATTGTGATGAAGCCAATGATGTGATCATATGGAATGATGACAATAATTAAAGGTATGTTTATGATCAAGCGTACACGGGTTAACAAAAGAACACTCATTACCCGTGCACGTGATTTCCCACAGGTGTCCGCGGTGAGGATATTCCAACACACATAACCATTTAGTATAATTGCGGAAGCGTGTAGTAAATCATGCATGTATTTCATTTCCAAAATAATAAGGCTGATTACATTTGAATATGAGTATCAGAATGAGCAATGTCCTAAAGTATAACCCAGAAGTACATATTCAAGTTTAATCAGAAGATTAGTTAATTACAGTTCCCAAAATTAGAGGCCAAAAAAGGCCAATATAAACAAAACGATAACCACCAGAAAACTATCCAAACGACCCCCGAAATGTTTCGTATCTCGGCAGCCCGATGTTTACATAACATCGTCGGAACGCCACTCGACTAGCGGTTGCGGTTCTCCGACCGCCTCCTCTGGCTCCTCCTCGGGGAAACCAACAACGGGACCTGAGTACCAAAGCAAAGGGGTCAGACACGACGGTCTGGCAGGTGGATAAACAGTATAAACATTTAATGATAAAACATTTACCTTGGAAACAGTTAAACCTGTCTAAATAATACTTTCATGAGTAAATGCATCGTTTAATTTAAAACATCTATGCAGAGTAAAACAGATAAAGGTAACCAAGGAATACAGGAAACGAGCAAAATGGCAACCACACAAAGCTAAATCCTCTATCACCGGAGTGATAGAGCAAGCAAGTCAAGGCGTTGACCTCAGTCACCGAAGTGAGGAGGTACAACGAAATACATATACATATATATACTATATACAAGACATGACCACGGTAGCGAGCCGGGCATCAGGAACCACAGTAGCAATCTGCGGTATCAGGACAAGACCACGGTTAAATAACCGGGTAGCAAGATCCAAACTGTAGTTGGCGGGACAAGAGGGGGATCACCTAGTCAGTAGATCAGACTAACAAGGTATCCAAGTTTAGTGGTGCCGACTCATAGGTCAAAACATGGAAATCAAGACATGTGTAAAATAAATCAAGTACAAGACTATATTCGGGCAAGACGTGGGTGCTCAAGGCACAGCTATCATATCAGGTCTGGCATGTATATCAAAGCTAGCAAAACAGTACAAGAATACTTTCAAAGTTTTCGGGATGATAGATTCCAAATCATCAATTTCGAGAATAACAAGGTAAAGTACCCTTTTGAAAAGCCCAGACAGTGTCGGGTTAAAACTAATCCAAGTGAATAGGGATCCCGTACGCTTATCTTACAATTGCTTGATACTCTTTGAATTTGAAGGCATTCCGGGCTCCTTAGGCACTTGGAGATTTCCAAAACTTCAATGAATCCTTGTGATTATGGTTTCTTTCTCGTTCGAGCTTCAAACAACAGTTATGAGTCTTCTCATCACGATAGGTATCACGATAGGGACGTTAACCAACCTCCCTCCATATCTAGGATATTTCATTGTCTCCTCCAAAGTGGCCCCAGATGAATAGTACACGTCGCTCGAGTGGACATGTAGTTCGCTCGAGCGATGTGCTCTCTGGAATGGCTTTCTGGGAGGGTTCGCTCGAGCGGACATGGAGTCCGCACGAGCGGACCTGCTCAGTTCAGGACGGCACGAGCGAATGATTTGTGCGCTCGAGCCGACCATTCTCCGGATGGCTGTTGGAGGAGTTCGCTCGAGCGGACATGGGGTTCGCACGAGCGGACAACTCTCTGGAATGGCACGAACCCTTCCTGGGCAGTTCGCTCGAGCGATGTGTCAAGTTCGCTCGAGCGAACTATCCAGAACTGGTTTCGTGGACAACTCTTTCCTCCATTCTTCTTCTCTTACAAACCCACATTTCTTGAGGTTCTATCATACACCAAAGAGGGCATGTAAGCACCTCAACATCCTCTTCAAAACTTCATCAAAACTTCTCACCACCTCCAGAAATGATCCATTCATTCATACATTTTCTCATTCAATCAAAAGAGAAAGGCATAACCACCATTACATAGATTCATTCAAGTTTTCAAGCACAAGATAAATCAAAGGCTATCAATCATATTTCAAGACAATGAATGGATTCAACAACCCCTTTTTAAAACATTAAAACCACATTGAATGCAAGTAAAAGCTCATCATAAATGATACAATAAATCCAAACATTTGATCATGGAAATCACTTTAAAACTAAACATCCACTTGCCTCAAGGTCTCTAAATCAAGAAATTCAAGCTCTAATCCACTCTTCCAAGCCAAATACCAAGCTACACCAAAAACCCCCAAAAACAAACCCTAAAATGGGTCAAACCAAGAAACAAGAGGAAGAAACTCACAATAATAGAAATAGAGCTCCTCTATGGCTAGGAGATTACCAATCTAAAAGAATAGGAGAGAAAACTCACTTGGAAGCTCCTCAAATGGACAAGACTAGCTCAAAGAAGGTCTTAGGATGGAGGTCTTCCTTCAAAAATGGCATTAATGTATAGCTCTAGTAATGAGGAAGAAGAAGGTGAAGTTCATTTCTTGATTGGTGTAAGGGTTGGTAGGGACTTAGGATGGGGAAGCAAGAACAAGAAGAGAAGAGAGAAAGAAAAACCCTAGGTTGTTCTTGTGTTTGTGTTGGAAAAAGGAAATGGAGGGGAATGAGTTCTCTATATAAAGCAATGGGTGTGGGCTCCACCACTAGAAAGTCTTCGGAGGCTGAAATCACTAATCTCGGGACCTCGGACGAAATCGACGAAGAAGAGAAAAGTGATCGTCGAAATATTTAGTTTCTAAAAAGTACATGTTTCGCGGGTTTCGGGGATATCGAGTGTTGGGTACAGATTTCATGTAAAAAGACTGTTTTGCCCTCAAAGCAAGAAGATCAGGTTTCGGAGTTCCGGACGGTCACGGGCTCAATATGAAAGTTGTAAGGATCGACAAAATAAGTAAAACGGGATCAAGACAAGAATTAGAGGAAAAACAAGTAACCTCCAAAAGCTAGCAAGACTATCAAAAAGGAAACCCCCAAAGGGTCCCACTAAATACAAGACACTAAAAATATCCCAAAGCTATCAAGAACTATACTAATCCAAGCTTAGTCAAAACCACTAATCAAGCTTAGCACTAACACACAACTTAATTAGTACTAATCGAGTCACTCGGGTCGGGGTCTTACACCATGAATCTCAAAGCCCAATGTGAGAAACACTTACATACAAAATGCTTATCAATGACTTTGTTCACAACCATCACTGAAAGAGATAAAAATATTTTGAACACAGAAAAGAAAAATACCATAGATCTGAGTAAAATATAATGAAAGTAAAATAAACTTTTGATCATGTCAGCCCCATTTTATTCTCAAAACATTGATCATTTATTGAGAAAGGCCTATGTGAGCGTGTGTCAATATATTCTATTTGCATTAAAGGTGATCAAGAGATGCAATTCATCAAATAGAAAACTTGACAGAGCTAGTGATGGTGTCGCACACTCTGACATAATCACACCTGGGCCCCATTTGCATTAATTATGGAGCAATGAGATCCAACGTTCAGCTTAACAAGTGGACTTCGCAGTTCAGATTTAAAGGTGATATCAGAAAATATTACGTCATTTTTCCTCTTTAATTAATATATCCTCATATTAAGCATAATGGAAAAAAAGAAGAGAAGCACTAAAAAATGGAAAGCTTTTTATTTAAGATGGTAGCAGCAGAAAGTCCCGACATTACATGATAATCTTAAAGACACCAGATGCCATCAACTTTAAAAATACCCAACTGATCCATGCCATTCTCACTCCTTCCCTTCTTCTACTTGTCTTCCTCCTGCTCATCTTCAAGAACCAGACATGAAACAAAAAGGGAAAAAAATGGAAAGATAATGCAATGCCTTCCTTGCTCACCCAGTGGAGCCTTTGCCACTGTTACCGGAACAGATGAAATGGGTTTCATTTTACTTAATCTTACTATTTTTTTCAATCAAACGTAGTTTATGTGGCATGGTAATGAAACAAAATACTAATAGTTGAAATTTCCATAGAGATTGTTTCATTCATGCAGATGGCCCCCAGAACAACTGGGACTTCTGGCACCGTTTCATTCATCAGTCTTAAACACCAAAACTAATTCCGCCAGTGCTTACAGACCTGTATTATTCCTAGACATGGATCTTCTGGTAATTGAACAGATAATTAAAAAAAAAATAAAAAAAACAGAGAAATGCATAACAATTACAACCACCTACAGCATAAATAACTGAAAATATTGAAACTCTGTTCCACAAAAATCAAAACAAATATAAGATAATAAAAAAAATCCAACTTGCAAGAAAACCCCACCCCTTCACATGATGTTCAAAAATGAGAAGAAAAAACCACCACATTTTCTACCTACCTGAAAACGCAGAAATGTCCTAAAACAACACAACCACCTCTTCAAAAACTTAAAAGGAAGAGAGAATCTTTCAAACAGGCTCTTCCTAGTTCCTACCAAGAAGCAAGATCTAAGAGGACAAGTTATCAAACAAAAGAAAAAAAAAAAAAAAATGAAAAAGAAACAACCATCTCAAGCAAAACCCATCAAATGGAATGGTAAAACACAGAGATCTAAAAGTTGCAAACCTGCAGAGCGAAGATCCTGCAGTTGTTTCTTAGCCAGGATTTGCAGTCCTATTATATGAGAGGAAACAACACTAGGAGGCAACATGGCCGCCTATGAACAGAAACGCGAAACTCATATAAGAGTTAAATGGGTTAACATAATAAGGGAGAGTTGAGGTCGTTGGAAGACCCAATCGATTGGGTCATTGGGACGACCCTCCTTCTCATTAGGAATGTGTCAGTCACCCCAACAGTGATGAGCAAGATCAAGACATAGAGCCTTATCGATGGACACCAATTGTTTGCATAACTACTTTCTATGTTATCAATCAGTTCTTCTTATATCCTGTATAGATCAGCCTAAGGATGAATGATGCAACCTAGGGTTAGGATGCAAGTGCCAGGGCACAATTAGAGTTCCCACAGGAACAATCGCTCGAAGAAGAATTAGTCTCTAACGAAAAAATTCAAACAGGGAATTTTATTAATCAATTCTAATCTCTGAGATCATTGATCTCTACAATGCTATATTTATAGTAAAAAAACTTAAGCCCTAAGAAAGTATTCCTAATCAAAATAGGAAACCAAATAATAATCCTACCCAAATTAGAAACCTAATTCTAATTACACTCTTTACTAAAAATAAAACTAATAACAATTAAAAACCAGGGTTTCATGGGTCCCACATGTGGCCCACGATTCTTGTTGCAATAAAGTAGAATTGTTGCTACATCATTCTCCCCGGGTTGGAAAAGAGTTCGGCCTCGAACTCGGCTTTTCTGCTTGATGTTACTTCTGTAGATAGTGTGCACGTGAAGCGCTTCCTTGGAGAGATAAGAACGGGATCCTTTCTTTGGTGGGGTCGGCTTCAGAGGACGGAGTGTGACTTGCTTTGCACCAAGCATGAAAGTGTAGATGTTGTCGCGCATGCCATTAGTTCCATTCTTGTCATATATTCATGGACGGCCCAATAAGATATCACAACTATCCATGGGAATCACATTACACCAAACTGTATCCGTATAATTTGCACCAATGGAAAAGGTAACTGGACATGCATATCGAACTTGTACTTCACCACCCGTCATTAACCATCTAGCAAAATAAGGACGATGTTGCTTCCAAACTTTTAGCTGTAAGCGATCCACAAAAGCCTTGGATATGATATTCTGACAACTGCCTCCATCGATGACGACTGTGCATCCTTTATCATCGATTGTTCCTTTGGAGCGGAAAATATTTTCTCGCAACCATTTCTTCTCAGTAGTCGATGTAGTTTCTTGGATGACCATGAGAGACTCAAGATCCTCCTCAGGTGGAGTATCCACAATTTCCCCTGTTTCATTCTCTTAAGGATCATCTTTAGGATCATCTGGAAAATCTTGCACATCACTTTCATTCTCAATGAGATGGATACGTTTTGGACATTCTGCTGCACGATGCCCCTGTTGTTTACAATTAAAGCATGTGAGTCTATTTTGACCTTCAGGCCTGTTGAAAATTGTCTCCGATGATGTACTTGGTTTAGAACCTGCAATGGAGGAATTCTTCTGCATAATCCATTTAGCTGCATTAAGTTTCTGGGCTTCATGATGTGCAATTCCCTCGGCTTTGATAGCATGCTGAATAATCTCATCAACATTATCAAAATGCTTGAACGCCATGATATCTTGAATATCAAGTGTAAGCTCATTAAAGTATCTGTCAACTAAGACCTCATCATCTTCATTCAAACCACAACGGGCTTGCATTGTCAGAAACTCCTCAGAATATTCAACAACTGTCTTAGATCCTTGTTTCAAGTATTGAAAACGTGAATACAAATCTCTGGAGTATTTGACAGGCAGGAATTTTTGCTTCAACAGATTTTTCATCTCAACCCACGTGTCAACAGGGTCAATTTGCTAGTATCTCCTCTTCTTTTGCAACTCAGCCCACCATACCGCAGCATAATTGCGAAATCGAGTTGCCACCAGTGTAATTTTATGACCATCAGCCATTGGTTTATGTGCAAAAATATTTTCAACACACACTAACCAATCCAAAAATTCATATGGCTTCAATTTCCCATCATATTCTGGAATCACAAGTTTAATACCCAAATCTCGATCAACGTTGACGGCATGTGGATCTCATTGATTCCGAATATGTCCTCTATCATCCCGATGGTTATCTTCATGTCGAAGAGTTTCCAAATTTGTTAATCGGGTTTCAATCCTATCAAGAGTCGCTTGCATTTGAATTTCCATTTGAGCCACCATTGTGGATAATTGATTAACAATGACCGATAATTGCGCAACGGATTCCCTCAATTCATCATCATTGTGAGAGGAAGACTCCGTGTCAACCTGCTTTTTGGGAGGCATCTTTGGTTAATGCAAAATTAAAATTTGTAACTGACTTGATGTGTAGATATGCTCTTCACTATCACGCTGGCAAAGACGAATCGGAAATCTGACGGTGGATGCCTCAGATATTGCAAAAATAAATTGTAGGTCTTGATTTGGTCAAACTTTCGTTGACTGCTCCTGTAATGAGTTAATATGTAGATTTTGCTAATGAACTTTTTCAATTGGTTTGATTCACCTAAACTGACTGATGGACCCTCGGGTTTCCGTCCTCTCCTTCCGCACCCTGAGGGCTGCCTGGGTCTCGGCGGAGGAGGGAAATCGCGGGTATCAACTTTTTGTACGGGTATGCCAGATTTACTTTCCACTTGGAATTTGGAATGGTGATGATCCGGAGATTCACCTTCACAAGTAGAAAGGAAATTGATCATTTTTTCTAACTTTTTAAATTGCATAAATATTAAGAAAATAGACAAGTTTGTTTTTTGAGAATGCCGTAGGAGGCGTTTTTTTGTTTGTTTGCCGTGGAAGGCGATTTTGCCGTGAAAGGCGATTTTACAAAAGTCATCAAATATGAAAAACAAAAATTGTGATTTCTTTTTGTCTCTTTAAAAAAATACAAACTACAATAGAAAAGAAAGAAAATTAATCTAACTTCTCAGGAGATTGTGGGGACACGTTCAGATTGACGGTCGCAAGTCATGTATGGACTTCGCCATCGTCCTTCAAATGAGAACGCTTAATGCTTCGATTCTTCGGCTTGGCTCCAACCTCAGTGTTTTAAAGGATAAGGACCAAGAGGAGGTCCTATATCCAATGAAAAACCGAGTAAACGAGCTGAAAAGCCGCGTATAGGTCATGTTGTAGAAGGAGAGGACCTTGGGGGGTGGCCCCCCAAGGGACTTTGGTCACCTTGTGGTGTTTCTTGCAGCAGAGCAGCAACACTTCGTCTGGATTTCTTCGGGAGAATGCAAGTATGCAAGTGTAGAATTTCAAGTCAATGTATGT
Source organism: Umbellularia californica (assembly GCA_028538565.1). NCBI lineage: Eukaryota > Viridiplantae > Streptophyta > Magnoliopsida > Laurales > Lauraceae > Umbellularia > Umbellularia californica. The sequence goes on along the minus strand of JAPQWN010000005.1, from coordinate 29,906,193 downwards.
ATCGATATCGATTCGTTTCTTTTAGACCTCCTTTTATAGGCTCTTGGTAGCCATGAGGTTATTATGGGCATTGATGGCCATGATGAGAGAATTGATGAAGAGTTACAAGTTTTTATTCTTTGATTTTGTAACTCCTTTTTCTTAGCTTGTGATTGGCCGATGAAGGATGATGGGCATTTAATTGCCTTTAATCTTCATGATGATGGGAGTTTCATGGGTTTAATGCCATGATTGTTTGGATTTGTAACTCCCAAATGCTTGAATCTGATTGGGCCGTCCAAAATAATGAGTTAATGACCACATTAAGTTGTCATAAACGGGTCAATTAACGACATTAAGTGGTCGCCAGGGTATGTGAAGAGTCGCGGGCCGCGCCGCGTCTTTTGAGATTCTTCTTGTGATCATCACAGGTGGATCCACATAGTGTTTGCTGTCGGATTGCGATATAATTTCAGACATTGATTAATGTTGGTGGGCCGGTGACAACTGTCTTGTCGATTTCACGAACAGTCGGACAGAAAGTGTACTTTCTTGGTCAGCCGGTTGGCGATCTTGGAGTGATCGGTGATGATTTTATGCTTTTGACGGTGGATCCAAGATGTCGGTGAAGATCAGTGGTTTTCAAGCATCAAAGATTGGATTTTCAGAAAATCACAAAGGCAGGAACACTCGAAACGTGAAAAAGATCGGAAAACGGGCCATTCGGCGAGAAATCTAGTGACCCGGATTTGCAAGGTCGCCGGCGAGCATGGGCCATGGTCGCCGAGCTTTGTTTTCGGCCGTTTTTTCTTCTTTTTTGTTCCGTTTTGCTTCTGTATTTTTCTTGACATTTTTCCTCAATTATTGATTGATTTTCTTGGAGAAAACTTGATAAGAACCCGAGCAAAACCGGAGCACAAAGTTTCCCATTTTTCGGGAAAGCCGAAGACTTTGTAGCCGATTTTTCGTCAAGAATCGAAACTAGGTCAAACGATGTCGGAATGACCTGAAAATTGAGGTGAAGCTTCTTGAGCAGTGGATAGGACCAACCATGGGCTTTTATTTTAGTTCTGAAGCCGTTTGGGGTCTCGTCGATTCTTGAATTGATTTTACTGCGGGGAAAATGCTGAGCTTTGATATGTGGTCAAACGATGTCCGATTGACTTGAAATTTTACAGGGAGCCTATTGGAGTCATTTTGAGACGACCCATTAGCTCCAATTTGGATGCCATGTTCCCGGGTTGCTCCGCCGCCGGTAGGCTTGATTTTCTTTCGGAGCATCGAAACCTGGTCAAACGTTGTTGGAATGACTTGAAATTCGACGTGAAGCTCTTTGGAAGCATGTTGAAGCCACTCATGTGCTTTGTTTGATGAGTGATGCTCTCAGTGGTTCTCATCGCTGGGAGGCTTGATTTTGCTGTTTGAGCATTGATGGAGGGTCAAACGTTGTCGGTTTGACTTGAAATTTGGCATGGAGCCCTTTGGAGGTATTTTGGAACCATCCGTAGGCTTTGATCGAAATTTTCGTGTCTTCGATGATGTTGCCGCCAGGATCGCTTGTTTAGTTGTCCGAGAAGTGATGTTAGGCCAAACGATGTCGGAATGGCCCGAAACTTCATGTGTACCCCTCTTTTGGCTATCTTGAAGGATCTTGCAGTTTCGGTCTGATTCTGACAAGATCTGATGCTTGAAGTAGCTTTGCCTGTTTTGTAGTAGGATGCAGCTTCACAAGGCTTCTTGATGTTAAGGAGACATAGTGACTTTTTTGGTGTCAACAAATGCCCCCTTGTGGTACAGCGACATGTAGCCTTTTGGAGTCGATGTGCCTCGAAGAGAAACTTGAAAGAGAGCTCCTGACTTGACCAAGAGTTTTGAGCATTTTTTTTTTTTTGAATAGCCTTCTGAGTTTCCAGGGGAATTTTATGGTAGCGAGAGGGATAACGTACCATCTCTAGGCAAAGTTTTGAAAATGACATGGGGTATTTGGATTTTGGGTTTTGGATTTTGGTTTTTGACCTTGTGACCTAACAAGCTATATGTGGCAGGTTAGGGGGTCGGGGTTTGATTTTTTATTTTGACCTTGTGACACAACAAGCTGTTTGTGGCAAGTTGGGGGGTCAGATTTGGTTTTTTGGTTTTGGTTTTGATTTGGATTGGATTTTGATTTTGGTTTTGGTCTTGTGACCTAACAAGCTTTATGTGGCGAGCTAGGAGACCGAAATTTGGTTTTGTGAAATGTCAATTTCAAGATTTTGGCTTAATTTGGTTCATGAGGTTGGATGGTTTGGTTTTTGGAAACTCATGAGGCTTTTTTTTTTCTTTCTCTCTGTTTTTTTTTTTTTTTGAATGGTCCCATCAACTCAAAAGAGGCATGGGACATTTTTTTTTTTGCTCTTGGTAAGAGGAATATTTTGACTAAAAGCCACTTGTAGTGCCTAGGTGGTCAAACCTGGCTCATATGGGCTAACCCATGGGACCTTAGGCTTTGGAGATGGCCTAGATCTCATATGGTGTCATTTTGGTAGAGAATATCTAAAAATATATTTTTTTGTGTAGAGAATATCTAAAAATATCCTTACTTGGAGAAAGTCTCTCAAGTTTCCTTCTTTTTTGGAAAGACTTTCTCAAAATATCTTTCTTTTGGGAAAGCAGCTAAATTTTAGCATTTACCTCCTTTCTTTTCTCCTTGTTTCCTCTTTTGGTTTGCTCTCTTCTATAAAAGCAAGGGGGGGGGGGGGGGGGGGGGGGGGGGGTTGGATCTTTTGCTCCTATTGCTTTCTTTGTTTACAAGAGTCTCCAAGGGTGCTCCAAGATCAAGAAGTGCTTTTTCTTCTCCAAGGATCTCTAAGCTTTTTCTTCTTCTTCTCCATCAATGGCTTCAAGTAAGTTTTCTTCTTCCACAAGAAATTTCATTGTAGAAGTAGTAGTTTCTTTCTTTGCTTTCTTTTTCTTCTTCTCTTCTTTCTTCTTCTTTTTTTTTTTCTTTTCCAAGCATGTTTTTTCTTTCTTTCTTTTTTTTTCGTGTTCTTTTTTCTCTTTTTTTTTTCTTTCGCTCACGGTTTTCTTTTTTTTTTTACTGTGTTTTTTTTTTCTTTTTTTTTTCCACCGTGTTTCTCTCTTTTTTTTTCATGGTTTTTTTTTTCTTTTTTTCTTTTCAACTTGTTTTTCCCTTTTTTTTTTCCACGGTTTTTGTTTCTTTCTCTCTTTCTTTTTCTTTCCTCCTTTGTTTGCTCACCATGATAATGAGGTTATGCAATTTCAATATGTTCATGCATATTTTTTTTTTTGTTTGATGCATCAAGATAGAAGGCTAGAGTCTCTAGGTCAAGCCAACATGATTTTTGACTTGGACAAAGTTTGATTGATTTTGACCAAATTGGGTTGGAATTGGTCAAACTTTGGTCAAGGTTTTCCTAGCATCTAATGCATGATGATATTCTTTGATGCATGATTTTTGGTAAATGGACTTGGAAGCATGATCATGCATACCTGAAAATCTTTTGCAAGTATTGGGATTTTGAGCTCGCAGCGATGTTGAGCTCTTTCTCGGTCTTGCTGGATTTTGAGGAACTTTGCAATTTTTGGATTTTGAAGCTCGCAGCAATGTTGAGCTCTTTTCCAAATTTTGCGGAAATTTGATGAGATTGGCTCGTTTTCGCAGCAATGTTGAGTTCGAACCTTCTTTGAGAATTTTCGACTGACTATGAGTTCGCAGCGATGTTGAGCTCATCTTCAAGCTTCCTGTCTTTTCGGAGTATTTCCTTTTTCTTCGGAATTGCTTCGGAACTATGTCAAAATTTTGCTAGAATTTTTGTAGCAAAACTCTGTCATTTTGATGATGATTGATCTTTTCTCTTCCATCTTTTGCAGGTAGTTCTTCTAGAACGAACAAGGGTAAAGGTCCTGTTACTGACGCACTTCGTCGGTCTACCATATCTTCTAATGCGGCCGTTCAGTAGGCTTGGGAGAAGGTCCAGTTTGTCGAGAAGAATTTGGAAGAGTGCGATTCCCTCAATCATGATGAGATGAGACAGCGATTGATCGCTCTCAAAGATGAGGAATTCTATAAGATCATGGTAAGCAACTGTCCTTGGGTTACGGACGATCAGAGCATTGTGCTCAAGCCTACCTTCTTCTTTGGTGATACAGTCCCCGACGACTTGACATACCAAAGGAGATGTTTTCAGTTCTCTTACACAGCAGATGGTGGTGAGGAGAGAACTATTTCTACCCGGCCGACTTTTGATCAGACCATCTCGATCTTGAGCCTTTCTCCCACGTGCCCTAAGAGGGAAGATCCTCCGAGCTGGGTGAAGAGGACCAGTGTGATCAAGACTTGGGTTTTTGTTGGCGGCCCTTCCGGTTTTGCAGAGAAGTCGCTTGTCCGTATGGACATGTTGATGCCAGCCAGTGGCTACCAAGGTTCTGATCATCCATCGGTTGATTTGAGACCGGTGGGCCTTGGCATTTTTCGGGGTGACGGCAGCAATTGGGTGAAGCCTTTTCGACTTCGTGGCCGTTTCAGTGCTGACTCGAGCTGGGAATCATGGACTGATCACACCCTGAAGATTGGCGAGGCCATTCTGCGGGAGGTCGAGATTTTTGATTTGGTTCACGCTTTTCGGTAAACCGTCGTTTTCTCCGATGAGGTTTTCATGGCCATGCTGGAGTTATTCCTTCCACAAACCAACACCTTCATTGTGATGAATGGTGAGATTGGTTTTTCTTTGAAGGAACTGAGCACCATCACCGGGTTGCCTATCCTCGGCAAACTCTATGAGGAGTTTATGCCTATTGACAGCGTCCTTGAGGAGCAGTCTGAGGAGTTCAGGCTTGTGTACTTTCAGCTCGTCGCCTTCTATGGTTTTTTTAAGGAGGAGGGCTCGAAAGTCAGGTACAATAGTTGGAGGAGTTACAGCTCCAACTTTTTTGACAGCGGGGAATCTTCTGATGGCATAGCCCAAGATGCTAGGGCTCAAACATCAAGTTTGAAGAAGATCGCCGCTATGCGAGAAGATTTAAAGAAGTTCTTCGCAAGCACAGATGCCATTTGTCCTGACATTGCGTTGCGGAGAGATCTCGCTGTTTACCTCACTTATTGGCTGGGTGAGGCTGTTTTTGCTGAAGGAGATGGAACGCACATCAGGCCGCACTATATTTTTCCGGCTTGTTAGATGGCATTTGGAGAGCGGCTGGCTTTGGTACCGGCTCTTTTCTCCTATTTGTGTACCGAACTGCAGGCTGTTGCTTTCCTGGTTCGGCTTGGGCTTCCCATGAACAGGGTATTTTCAGCCCATATCTTCTATTCGTGGTATGTATACCACTGTCCTAGCTTCCATCGGTCTGGAGTTGCACAGGATGAAGATCCCTTTATGATTTGTTTGGCTAGAGGGACAGTCGTTTCCAAATCGCTTTTGTCTGCCCGTTTGAGGATCCGACGGTTTAGGGACGTCGAGATTGGGCAGTCTTCAGTGAAGCTTTCTCCGGGTTTGCGGAAGAAGGCTTTTGACTTTGGTGTCTCCCGTGATTCGACCAGGGCAGGGTCAGGAAGACACTATGCTTTGACAAACGCGGAGAAGAGATGGGTTTTCAACATACGAGTTGGTATGATGGTGTACCGCAGACATCTTTTCGTCGATATCCAACCGTATGTCCCTTCGCGTTTTGCATTGCAGCTTGGCTTCTCTCAAGTCATTTGTTGGAGCGCCTTCGAGCATGGTGAAGCGTTTTGGAGGTCTGCAGGATGGGAAGAATGCATGGGCTTTTTATAGAGCTTAGGACACTACCGCCATGATTTCCTATCCTAAGCTGCCCACCTTCCGGACTGCTGGCTTCACGAAGTGGTTCGTGGAGAGCTTCTCAGTGTACCGGGGACTTTCCAAGAGGGAGCTCGATGTCAAGCAATCTTCGGGGAAGGGTCTTGGAAAATCAGATGGTGTCCGTCGGGAGGAAGTTTTGACCTTCCTTTCTGGAAAGAAGAACAAGATAGGCTTTCTCAACGAGCATGATATCATTTGATCAGGAGCTGCACAAGGGATTCCTGGTGAGGTCTTGAGATAGCTGGAGGAGGAGGAGGAGGCCGAGATCGATGCTATGATACAAGCAGAGTGTACGAAGGCTTCCATGGAGTCTACTAAGAAAAGTAGGCCATCTAGTGAGGACTCTGGTGAGAGGCCTGATGTTGATAGTGGGGCAGGATCATCGAGCAGATTGACTCGCCGAGGCAATAGGAAGAGAGGACATCACCGTAACATGAGACAGCATAATAGTCCTTTTGATCTGGAAGTTCCTCTCACCATTGCTGAGGAGGTGTCTGAGGATGCTGACGAGCCTCCGGAGAAGAGAAGCAGAGAAGAGGAGACAGCTGGTATGATCCTCTTTCTTTTTTTTGCCACTTCTTTTCTTTTATGAGAGATGTTTTTTATTTTGATCCACTGTTTTCTTTCTTTTGCCAGAGGATGATGACTTGGTGATGCCCGAGGTTCCGGCCGATGAGGCAATGACGAATCCAGTCGTGGCATCTGAGGAAGAGCCCGTGGACTCTAGAGTGGTTCCAGAACCTTCACCTGGTATGATTGCTTTGGCTTCTTTTTGTTTGTGCTGTCATTTGCCAACATGTAGCTTTTGTTTTCTTGTTAGCTGACTTGCCAGAGGATTCTGACGATTTCGAGCCATCCATGGTCGCAACCTTTGATGATGCTTCGGATGAGCTCAGAGAGGCAGAGAGTATTCCGCCGGTTGTCAAAGAAGGTGTTTTGCAATACTAATCTTGATATTGATTTTTTTTGACAAGATTATATTCATACCTTTTTGTCTTTTCCTTAGCAGATTGTGGAGCAGCAAGGGAAATTCCTCCGTCTTCCTCAGAGCCAGAACAGGGGATACCTGCGGCTGATCTAGGAGTAGGGGCTTCTTCTTCCTTCAACGAGTCAGCTTCTTCGGTTGGAAGGAGTTTATTGATTACTCTTCTAATGGAGCACGACATGGGCAGTCGGGAGCCAGAGCATGGCAAATCCTCATCTGCGCCGCACCTTCAGTATGCAAGGAAGTTATTGAAGACTGTTTTGAGCTCATGGGTTGAGATTCTTTCTTCAGGTCACTTGAAAGCTGGCTTTAGCATGATCAAGTATGCACAGGACATTCTTGCTGACAGCGAAGAAGTCGGCTGGACATCGCAAGTGCCAAGGATTTTGTTGATGAAATCATCGCCTTGGGGAACAAATGGACTGAGACCAAGAGTTTCCCAGATGGTGACTTTTTTGATGAGATGTTTGTGAAGCCTTCCAGCAAAGTCAAAGCTGAGCTGACTGAGGTTACGAAGACTCGGAAGCAGTTCGTTCGGGAGAAGAACGTTACCGAGTTATCCATCATGGGGCTGAAACAAGACTTGGACCGCCTTGATAAGGAGGTTGTCGAAGTTAGGCAGCGTCTTGAGCTTTTGGAGGAAGAAGCTGCTGCCAAATGGACCGCCATTGTGGAGGCTCATGACAAGGAGAGGACTCTCATTCGTCAAGTTGAGGAAGCTGAAGGTAATTTCCAAAGGAAGACTCAGGAGTATGAGCAGTGGCAGGTCCTCTGGAAAGAACTTCCTCGTGCTGCAGATGGGTTGCGGCGTTCGGCCGCAATTTATGGGAACATTTTGAAGAAGCGTGGCCTGAAAACTTTGGAAGCTAAGGCCAAGGGTCTACTTGAGGAGTTGAACCTTTGGTTGAAGACCATGCTAGATTGAGCTCCTCAGTTGTAACAAACTCTTTTTCTTATTTTTTTTAGTGCCTCCATGTATGAACATTTTGGTATTATATTTTGTATCCCCTTTTTTTCACTTAAATCATTTTTTATGAAAACAAATTTGAGCAAAAGCTGATGGGAATGTTTGTTCAAGAATTTGATCAAAAGGTTGTCATTTTGTGCAAATCTTTTATCAAAGGGTTGTTTTGGGCATGAAAGCCAATTTTTGTGGCAAAAAGCCTGGTTTTTTTTTTTTTTTTTCTGATGATTTAAGAAACAAATTTTAGAATGGCATGGAAGCCTAATTTTGTGGTGCAAGAGAAAAAATTTGTTTTGCGGCATGAGAGCCAAAATTTTTGAAATGGCATTAGAGCCAAATTTTTTGAGATGACATGAAAGCCGAATTTTGGAATGGCATAGAAGCCGAATTTTATTTTATGGCATGGAAGCCAAATTTGTTTGTGGCATGAGAGCCGAAAATTTTGTTTGTAGCATGAGAGCCAAAGTTTTTTTTTTTTTGTTGGTGGCATGAGAGCCAAAGTTTTTTTTTTTGTTTGTGGCATGAGAGCCAAAGTTTTTTTTTTTTTTTTTGTGGCATGAGAGCCAAAGTTTTTTTTTTTTTTTTTTTTTTTTTTTTTTTGTGCCATGAGAGCCAAAGTTATTGGTTTGTGGCATGAGAGCCAAAATTTTTGATGGCATGAAAGCCTGAAATTTTGAATTGGCATAAAAGCCGAAATTTTGAGATGGCATGAAAGCATATTTTAGAATGGCATAAAAGCCGATTTTTGGGATGGCATAGGAGCCGAGTTTTGTTTTGTTGTTGTTTGTTTTGTTTTGGCATGGGAGCCAAATTTTTTGAAAACCAAGTTTTGTTTTGTTGGCATGAAAGCCGACTTTGGCGTTTATAGCCGGATTTTGGCGTTTATAACCGAATTTGGTGTTTATAGCCGAATTTTGGTTTTGGAATTTATAGCCGGGTTTTGGCATTTATAGCAGATTTTGGCGTTTATAGCCGAATTTGGCGTTTATAGCCGAATTTTGGTTTTCAAAATGTAGGTATCGACTAAATGTCGCCTCCCCGCTGAATGGTCTTGCAAGTATCGATTGAATATTGCTTCCTCGAGATCTGGGTTTGCGAGTATCGATGGAATGTCGCTTCCTCGCGGATTGGGGTGCAAGTATCGACTAAGCGTCGCTTCCCTACTTTTCCCAAAACTTTTGGTTTTGCGGGCACTGACTTGATGTCGTTTCCCCGCGATTTTTGAAATTTGAGGTTTTCTCGTACCATTTGAAATTTGGGTTGTGGACATCAATTGGAATATTGCGTCTCCTCGATTTTGAAATTCGAGGTTTTGCAAGTATCAAATGGGGTTCGCTTACTTGCGATTTTTGGGTTTTTGGAAGTATTGAATGGGGTTCGCATCCTTCCGGTTTTTTGGGTTTTTGGAAGTATCGAATGGGGTTCGCATCCTTCCTGTTTTCTGGGTTTTTGCGAGTATCGACTGAATGTTGCTTCCCCGCGGCTTCTAAAAAACCATTTTTTGTTTAAAGACACGATGGTCATAAATTTTGACTTAAAATCATTTTGGTTGTAAAAGTCGAGGCGGACTAGGGTGAAAATCCCTGAAACCTGGTTTTTGTTTCAAACCAAGAATTTTGGGTTCAAGGATCGAAAATTTTGGTTTAGTCTGGGAAGAGGCTCCTAAACTTGGATTTTTTGATTTTGATTTTTTTTTTTTGAACAATGAAACGATGAAAGTGAGCATTGTTTTGAGAGAGTTTTTTTTTTTTTTTTGGAAATTTCAAGATGAAAATTTCAAAAGGGAATGGGTTTGACGAGCAAGTACCTGGAAATAGGCTTTGGCCTGTGTAAATATCGCTCTGACCCGTTTGAGGAAGTCTTCAAGGGTAGTACCGCTTCAAGAACTTGCCGTTGATGGGCAGCATACATCTGTCTCTTTCTATGTTTAGAAGAGTGTATGCACTGTTGGAGTAGACTTTGTCGATGACGAAGGGTCCCTCCCATTTTGGTTCAAATTTTCCTTTGGAATTGTGGGCAAAGACTATGAGTCTTTTTACTGCAAGAACCAAGTCACCCTTTTTATAGGTGCGTTGCCTGACCTTCTTGTCGAAAGATCCTGCCATGCGTGCTTGGTACAACTCAATGCTTTGTAGAGCTTCGAGTCGTCTTTCATCGAGATTATCCAGCTCTTGGAGTCTCAATTTGACATTGCTTTCTTGCGTCATGTCATTTTGCAAAGATACCCTTAAAGAAGGAATTTGTACTTCCAAAGGGACAACAACTTCCCATCCATAGACCAAGGAGAATGGTGTGCTATGGGTTGGTCCTCGAACGGTGGTTTGATAGGCCTACAAGGCTTCTGGTAGTTTGTCACCCCAGTCTCTTTTGTGACTAGAGACCATTTTTTTGTGAATTTTGCAGAGTGTCTTGTTGAAGGCTTCTGCTAGTCCGTTCACTGCTGGATTATATGGAGTCGAAGGACAACTTTGGATTTTGTACTTGTCGCAGAACCTATAAAATCTGTGATCCCGAAATTGTGGTCCGTTATCATGGACGAATCTTTTAAGTATGCCGAAGCGACAAATAATGTTGGTGCGCAAGAACTGAAGGACTGATGAGGTCTTCATTTCGCTGAGCGCAAATGCTTCTGACCACTTGGAGAAATAATCCGTAGCGGTGAAGATGAAGCGATGACCTTTGCTTGATGGAGGAGAGATAGGACCTATGATGTCCATACCCCAGGCTTCGAAAGGCCATGAGATTGCTGTTGGATGTAGCCATTCTGGAGGCATATGGACATAACTCCATGAATCTGGCATTTTTGACAGCGTTTGGCAAGTTGGATTGCATCAGCTACCATGGTAGGCCAATAATAACCTAGCCTTTTTATCTGATCGTAGAGCTTAGGACCAGCCTGATGGACTCCACAAAGACCAGCATGTACTTCTTTAAGAGTTTCCTTAGCCTTTTGTTGTGACAAACAGCGTAGAAGTACTCCGTTGAAGGATTTTCTATAAAGTGCTTTTGAAGGTATATATAAATGAAAATTCGGGGCTCGTCTTTGGATACTTACCCGCTCTTTTGGATCTTCAGTTAGGATTCCGAACATGATGTAATCAATGAACAGATCTCTCCAGTCGCCGATCGGAGGTTTGAGGATGGACATCCGACTTCCAACCACTTGGTGGCATTCAGCAACTGCTTGATGTGTGTTAAAATGAGGGAGGATCCTTCTTTGACACACTGTGACTTGCATGTTTTACGCTTCTTGGATTGCCATGGATGCGGTGAGTCCAGCCAGGCCATCCGCACGGATGTTTTCACCTCTGAGGATGTGGGTGATGTGACAGATATTGAATTTTTGTCGAAGCGACTGCACCTTGTTGTAGTAAGGTAGCAAATCAGGCTTCCTGACTTCAAATTTCTGATTCATCTGGTTGACGATTAGTTGAGAATCTCCAAAAGCTTCCAGCATGGTAATGCCGGATTCGAGGGCGAGTTGTTTGAACATGGTTCCAGTAGCGAGAAGGCGTGTGGAATCATGTATTTGTCGGGGTTGACAAAGAGGATGCCAATTCCCGATATTTGCTTTCCTTTTTCATTTGTCCTGATTGCACCGTCAAAATACATGTCCCAGGAAGCATTTGATAAGGAAGTTTCCACATTGTAGACAAATTCGTCTGGGAGATCATCCCTGAGTGGAGAATCTTTAGGCAATGGATGCTTTGCGAGGAAATCTGCTAGAACTTGGCCTTTGATTGCTTTTTATGGTACATACCTAATATCAAACTGTGATAGAAGGATGGACCATTTTGCCAGTCGGGCATTGAGAGAATCTTCTTTTGTGACAAGGACCTTTAGGAGGTTGATCCTCGAAATCAGGCAGACTGTATTGGACAGCAGGTAGTGACGTAGCTTTTGTACGGCAAACATCACTGCAAGGCATTCTTTTTCGACTGGGGAGTAGCGATGCTCTGCACCTACCAACATGCGGCTAAGGTAATACAGAGCAGCTTTTAGAGAAGGGTTTTTTTTTGGAAGATCACTCTCGGGATCAAGGGGTCGATCCTTGTCATTTGTTGAAGACGTCTCTATAGCAGCATTGGTGTCTTCAGTGATTGTGTTGCACGGAGCAATTTTCGGGAACAAGTCCTGAACAGCTGATGGACCCGAAAAAAAGAAAGGGGGAATCTTCCGTCCTCTCCCTCCGCACCCCGGGGGCTGTCCTGGGTCTCGGCGGAGGAGGGAAGATCTCGGGCATCAACATTTTTGTACGGGTATGCCAGATTTACTTTCTACTTGGAATTTGGAATAGTGATAATCCGGAGATTCACCTTCACAAGTGGAAAGGAAATCAATCCTTTTTTCTAACTTTTCAAATTGCATAAATATTAAGAAAAGAGACAAGTTTTTAGAATGCCGTAAGAGGTGTTTTTGTTTGTTTGCCATGAAAGGCGATTTTGCCGTGAAAGGCGTTTTTACAAAACTCATCAAATATGAAAGACAAGAATTGTGATTTCTTTTTGTCTCTTTAAGAAATACAAACTACAATAGAAAAGGAAGAAAAGGGATCTAACTTCTCAGGAGATTGTGGGGACACGTTAAGATCGACGGTCGCAAGTCATGTATGGGCTTCGCCGTCATCCTTCAAATGAGAACATGTGATGCTTTGATTCTTTGGCTTGGCTCCTAACCTCGGTTTTTTAAAGGACAAGGACCAAGAGAAGGTCCTATATCCAATGAAAAACCAAGTAAACGGGCTGAAAAGCCGCGTTTAGGCCATGTTGGAGAAGGAGGTGACCTTGGGGAGGATGGCCCCCCAAGGGACGTTGATCACCTTGTGGTGCTTCCGGGAGCAAAGTGGCAGGACTTCGTCTCTCTCTTGGATTTTCTGAATTTTCAGAGCTTGCACTTGGGATCTCTCTATTTTTTTCCTCCTTTCTTTCTTGGAATGGACCTCCTTTTATAGGCGTTTGGTAGCCATGAGGTGTTTATTGGCATTGATGGCCATGATGAAGGAATTGATGAGGAGTTACAAGTTGATTTTGTAACTCCTTTTTCAAGGCTTGTGATTGGCCGATGAAGGTAGTGGGCATTCAATCACCTTTATGCTTAATGATGATGGGAGTTTCATGGGTTTAATGCCATGATTGCTTGGATTTATAACCCCTAAATGCTTGGTTCTGATTGGGCCGTCCAAAATAATGAGTTAATGACTGCTTTAATGGGTCAATTAACGTCATTAAGTGGTTGCCAAGGCATGTGAAGAGTCGCGGGCCGCGCCGCGCCTTTTGAGATTCTTCTTGCAATCATCACGGGTGGATCCACGCATCATTTGATGTCGGATTGCGATGCAATTTCAGACATTAATTGATGTTGACGGGCCGGTGACATCTGTCTTGTCGATTTCACGATCGGTCAGACAGAAAGTGCACTTTCTTGGTCAGCCGGTTGGCGATCTTGAGGCGATCGGTGATGATTTCATGCTTTTGACGGCGGATCCGAGATGTCGATGGAGATCAGTGGTTTTGAAGCACCAAACATTGGATTTTCAGAAAATCACAGAGGCCAGAACACCCGAAACGCGAAAAGCATCGAAAACGGACACTTCGGCGCAAAATCCGGCGACCCGGATTTCCAGGGTCGCCGGCGACCATGGGGCTTTGGCCCGTTTGGTCGCCGAGCGTCGTTTCGGCCGTCTTTTCGTCTTTTTCTTCCCTTTTTTTCTTCTGTATTTTTCTTGACATTTTTTCTTAATTATTGACTTGATTTTCTTGAAGAAATCTTGATGAGAACCCTCGCGAAATCGGAGCACAAAGTTTCCTATTTTTCGGGAAAGCCGAAGACTTTGTAGCCGATTTTCCATCAAGCGTCAAAACTAGGTCAAACGATGTTGGAATGACCTGAAAATTGAGGTGAAGCTTCTTGAGCAGTGGATAGGACCAACCATGGGCTTTTATTTGAGTTTTGAAGCAGTTTGGGGTCCCATCGATGCTTCACTTGATTTTGCTGCGGGGAAAATGCCGAGCTTTTGATATGTGGTCAAACGATGTCCGATTGACCTGAAATTTGACGGGGAGCCTAGTGGAGTCATTTTGAGACGTTCCACGGGCTCCGTTTTGGATGTCATTGTCCCGGGTTACTCCGCCGCCGGTAGGCTTGATTTTCTCTCGGAGCATCGAAACCTGGTCAAACATTGTCGGAATGACCTGAAATTTGACGTGCAGCCTTTTGGAAGCTTGTTGAAGCCACTCATGTATTTTGTTTGATGTGTGATAGCTTCGGTGGTTTCCGCTGCCGGGAGGCTTGATTTTGCTGCTCGAGCATTGATGAAGGGTCAAATGTTGTCGATTTGACTTGAAATTTGGCATGGAGCCCTTTGGAGACCTTCTGCAGTCATCCGTAGGCTTTGATCAAAGTTTTGGTGTCTTTGATGATGTCGCCGCCGGGAGCGCTTGTTTAGCTGTCGGAGCGGTGAAGTTGGGCCAAACGATGTCGGAATGACCCGAAACCTCAGGTGTACCCCTCTCTTAGCTGTCTTGAAGGACCTCTCAGTTTCTGTCTGATTCTGACAAAATCTGATGCTTGAAGTAGCCTTGCCTATTTTTAGCAGGATGCAGCTTCAGGAGGCTTCTCGATGTTGAGGAGACATATTGACTTTTTTGGTGTCAACAAATTCCCCCTCGAGGTACAGCTACGAGTAGCTTTTTGGAGTCGATGTGCCTCGAAGAGAAACTTGGAGGAAAGGTTCCAACTTGACCAAGAGTCTTGAGCATTTTTTTTTTTTTTTTGAATAGCCTTCTGAGTTTCCGGGGGAATTTTATGGTAGTGAGAGGGATCACGTACCATCTCAACGCAAAGTTTTGAAAATGACATGGGGTATTTGGATTTTGGGTTTTGGATTTTGGTTTTTTGACCTTGTGACCTAACAAGCTGTATGTGGCAGGTTAGGGGGTCGGGGTTTGATTTTGATTTTGACCTTGTGTCCCAACAAGCTGTATGTGGCAGGTTGGGGGGTCAGGTTTGGTTTGTAGGTTTTGGATTTTGATTTTGGTTTTGGTCTTGTGACCTAACAAGCTGTATGTGGCAAGCTAGGGGACCGGAATTTGGTTTTGTGAAATGTCAATTTCAAGATTTTGGCTCAATTTGGTTCATGAGGTTGGATGGTTTGGTTTTTGGAAACTCATGGGACTTTCTTTTTTTCTTTTTTTTTTTGAATGGTCCCATCAACTCAAAAGAGGCATGGGACTTTTTTTTTTGCTCCTTTTTTTTTTTTTTTTTTTTTTTTTTTTTTTTTTTTTTTTTTTTGCTCTTGGTAAGAGGGATATTTTGACTAAAAGCCAATTTTAGTACCTAGGTGGTCAAACCTGGCTCATATGGGCTAACCCATGGGACCTTAGGCTTTGGAGATGGCCTAGATCTCATATGGTGTCATATTTGTAAAGAATATCTAAAAATATCTCTTTTGTGTAGAGAATATCTAAAAATATCTTTACTTGGAGAGAATTTCTCAAGTTTTCGTTTTTGTGGAAAGATTCTCTCAAAATATCTTTCTCTTTGGGAAAGTAGCTAAATTTTAGCACTTACCTCCTTTCTTTTCTCCTTGTTTCCTATTTTGGCTTGCTCTCTTCTATAAAAGCAAGAGGGTTGATGCTTTTGCTCCATTGCTTTCTTTTTGCAAGAAATCTTCAAGAGTGCTCTCCAAAGCAAGAAGTGCTTTCTCTTCTTCAAGGATCTCCAAGCTTTTCTTCTTCTTCTCCATCAATGGCTTCAAGTAAGTTTTCTTCCTCAAGAATCTCCATTGTAGAAGTAGCTTCTTCATTTTTTCCTTCTTTTCTTTTTCTTTTCTTCTTTCTTCTTCTCCTTTATTTTTTTTTCTTTTCTTTTCATGCACGTTTTTCTTTTTTTTCGTGCTTCTCTCTTTTTTTTCTTTCTTTCTTTCTTTTTTTTTTCTTTCTTTTTTTTTCTTTTCACGGTTTTCTCTCTTTTTTTTTTCATGAACTCCTTTTTTTCTTTCTGTTTTTTTTTCCACGCTGATTCCCTTTTTTTTTTTCAGCGTGTTTCTCTCTTTTTTTTTTTGTTTTTTTTTTTTTGCTGTTTCTGTTTTTTTTTTCTTCTGGCTGTACGGACAGGTCCTCGGATGTAAGAGGATCATCGATCCAACTGTTTTCTCCATTTTTAGGAGTTGAGGTAGAAAGTTCCCGTTGATTGTCAGGGATTTTTTTATTCTGGATCATGACGAAGATCATTGATGCGATCGTGCTCCTGCTCTATGGCAAGATGTCGCAAGATTCTTGCGTATTCTTCAAGATTAGGCATAGGAGCCAAATCTTCTTTGTTATCTGCTCCTTGTGGTTCACCGATGTTGGGTTCCACTGAAGCATCTGCTGGTGCCAGGTTAAAGCATTTTCAGCCTCTTGGTCTTCTTCATCATCGGACCAGGATCCTTGTGGCTGCAATGGGTTATACCAGATTACTGGCATAAGATGAGACTCGGGAATCCATTCCTCGTCGGAGAGGTATTCTCTTGTTTCAAGGGATTCTTCCCACTCATCGATATCACTGGCAGTATCACTGGACTCGTATCCATCCATGGAGAATCCAACTACCGAATTGCAGGAGTATGATGCCCCCTGCGCAGTTTCATTTTTGTATAGAGGTGGCATGAAATCATCAAGGGTGAATTTTCTTACCTCCTTTGAAGCTTTGGGAAGGGATTCTTCCGTCGCCCCTAGTGAAGCAGTGGAAGTGGTTTCTGTCTTTTCAAGGATTTCTTGTTTTGGTTGAGACTTCTGCTGCTGTTTGAGCTTGTGGAATTGTCTCTTGGCTTGCCTTCGCTGCTGAGCGGTCGACTTTGTTTTGACGATCTCCCAATTTTCATCATCTAGGAGATCGGGATGCACCCATATAGGTTGTCCATCTGGTGTTGGATAGGGAACCAGCTCTTGGGACGCTTGAGCCATTTTAATCACCTTGAATGAAGTAGTGATCTTCTTCTTTGGTGACTTTGAAGTTTGCCCACATGACACCATGTTGACAGAGGCGGGGCCATAGTTTTTGTCAAAGGTTATGACTCCATTTTTCCATATCTCACTGATCTTCTCTCTCACAACGAAGCATTGATTGAGAGGATGTGAGATCATCTGATGGTATGGACAGTACCGGGGATCGTTGGTTTTGCCAACATTTCCCGGTCTTTTGGGCTCCGGCAAAGTGAGTTTGCCATTTGCTAGGAGAGCCTCAAAATTTTCTTCAACATCTTCATCGAACGGGTATTTCTTTTCTACACGTTCTTTGAAGGCATCGGAGAGTTCAGGCCTTTTACCTGTAGCTTTGTTTTCAGCTTTCTTTGGCTGCTGAGGAGCTGACTTAGTTTGCACATTGAGAACCTCCTTTTTTTTTGGTTCTGAGGTCGTAATGGCAGTCGGCTCTTTCTTTGATGATTTCTGACTGTTGAGGTCTTTGATCACCATTTCAGCTTCCATAGAAGCTTCGAGGAGTTCTCCCAGGTTCTTTGATTTGTTGCCGATGATCATGGAGCGAATCTTTGCTCTGATATTGTTACGGCAGATGTCGACTAGCGACGCTTGTGGCAGTACATCTGAGCATTTGTACGCCATTGCCTTCCATTTGTGAATGAAGTCGTATGTTGACTCATTCTCTCCCTGTTTTAGGCTGCAGAGCTGAGCCATAGTAACAGGATGGTCCTCACCTTGGAAGTGGGTCAGGAAGCGTGTCTCCAGCATAGCCCAGTTTTGGATGGAGTTCTTCGGTAGAGTGGAGTACCAATCAAAGGCTGTACCTTTTAGGGTACTTGCGAAGAGGCGAATCCTGAGGGCATCTTGACCCGCAATAGCTCCTGTTAGGATCTTAAAGTGGATGACATGCTGTCTGGCTGAACCTTTCCCCGTATATGTTTGGAGAGTAGGTTGTTTGAATTTTGCAGGGAACGGAACCGAGTCCATCCATAGAGGATAGGGTGGCTTGATCCCATGTTCTTTCAATGTATCCTCTTCTTTTGCTTTTGCGAGGATATCGTCCACGTCCTTTTTGGTAAGGGCGTGTGACTCATTGTTTTTTGCATTGGCCTCATCATTTTCATGATTCGGAGGGCCTTGGTTGTTAGGTGGTGGACGCTGTAAAGTGAGAAGAAGGTTTTCCATCAGAGCTTCAATCCTCTGTTGTCCTTGCTCCAACTGATGGATGCGTGTGGTTACGTCATCATCCGGTGAAGGCTGCTCAGAACTTGTAGCCAAGACGTTCATCCCTCGGTATTTGAACGAAGAAATCATCCTGGTGACTGAGCTGGAGCTCATTCTTCTGGATGACGAATCTGAGGAGTGGTTACTCCGGTGTCCTTGGCTTGGAGGAGTGGAGGATTCTTCCAGATGTGTTCGTGTCTGAGAGACGCTGCGAGTCACTGGACGTCTAACAATGATTTTGGTCGCTGACTTCTGGCGTTTTCTGATTTTACTAACATATGGACAGCAACGACTTGGTCGGGTCTTTCTTTTTCGACCCATTTGTTTGAGACATGGATAGTAGAATGCTGGGTTCTTTGCTTCTCAAGTCTCTTTTGTCGATATGCCGCGCGGCGACGCATACGACGAGCAATTTGAGCTTCAGTCAGCTCTGGCTGGGCTCTGGCGATGAAGGATGTAGTCCCCCGTGCGCAGCAGCCGAGTTTGTCTTCTTTGAAGTTGGGCAAGGACAGAATCTGGACGCGGTCCTTTGCCTGTCGCAGTGAAGACTTGAATTTTGCGAGCTCGGCCCCTGTTGAGATGAAAGGTCGACTCGCAGGAGTGCAGCCCTTAGCATGTTTTTTTGGAGGCCTAACGATGCTGGATTTGATTTTGGGCTTGTAGGAGCAGGCCGGCTCATGCTGATTTTGTTTATTCTTTGGGCAGATGATAGGTTTCTCCTCTTTCATGTAAGAGAGAGGGTAGAACCGATTCTCCTTGAGAGGGGCCAGGTATGCTGGCTTTGCAGATGTTCGGGACCTCCATTGCTTTGGTGAAGATCTCGGGGACCAGGTTTTGGGGCAAACCTGATTTCTTGTGGGTTGAGGCTTTGTGGGAGCGCCATGGGCTTCAGACTTCTTTGTATTCGCCCTTGGTGCCATGGTAGTGACACGTTGCGGGGCGGTTTTCTGCTTTTTGGCAGGTACAGTTTCTTCTGCGGGGAGTGGGAATGGTCCCAGCGACTCGAAGACGATGGTCCGGGGAATTGAGGTTGACCCGGTGTTTTGAGAGTTGTCGAGGGGGATGATGCTTTGGCAACTGGCAGGGCGCTTATGCTTGTTTTGCTTGTCTAGATGCATAAGCTGGTACTTGTTCTCATCGAAAGTGATGGTCAATGAAGCTGCCATTGTTAGTTTTGGAAAACTTCTGTAACAAGACCAAATCCATTAGTAATCACAAGAATATGGTGATCATAAATGGAGAATAACTATGGTTTTGTCTTTTCAAATCACTTGACGGGACATGGCCCAGCCCAAGCAAGATGAAGAAGGCAAAAAGCCATAGAGGATACAATTGTTCTAAAATGCAAGTATGGTAGGCTCAGGGTGAGCGTACCAGTTGATGGAACGCGCTCCGAGGCGCCGTGGGGCGGCTACCGGGGTCGGCGGAACGTGGGAGTCCGTCGGGTTCGGCCCTTTCGCGCCCTGGCGGGCCTGAAGCGTGCATCAACATTTCTTTTATGTGGGTGTGCCAGATTTTCTATTTTACTTGGAATTGCAAGTGGTAATCCGGAGATCAACCTTCGCAAGTAAAAAGGAAATCAACTTCTTTCAAGTTTTCCATTGCACAAATATTTAAGAAAAGAGACATTTTCTTGGTTTGCCGTGAAAGGCGATTTTGTTTGGCATTTATAGCCGATTTTGGCGTTTATAGCCGATTTACAATTCTTATCAATAATGAAAGACAAGAGTTGTGATTTTTGTCTCTTTAGAAAAATACAAATTACAATGAAAAGCAAGAAAAGGAAGATCTAACTTTTCAGGAGATTGTGGGGGACTCGTTCAGATTGACGGTCGCAAGCCATGTATGGGCTTCGCCATCATCCATGCAGATGAGAACAGAAGATGCTCTTGATTCGCTTGGCTTGGCTATAACCTCAGATTTTTAGAGGACAAAGACCAAGAGAAGGTCCTATGTCCAATAAAAAGCTAAGTAGACGGGCTGAAAAGCCACGTCTAAGCCATTGGAGGCAGCAGGAGAAGGCAAGGACCTTGGGGGGGGGTGCCCCCCAAGGGACTTTTGTCACCTTGTAGTGGTGGCCGGTGCAGAACTTCAGCAGAGTTTTTCTCTCTTTTTCTTTCTCTCAGATCTCTTTCTGATCTTTTTTTTCTGATTTTCTCTGATCTCTTTTTCCGATCCCAATTTCAATGGAATGCTCTCCTATTTATAGGCTTTTGGTAGCCATTTAGGAGGTTTTATGAGCTTAATGGCTTTAATGGGAGGAGTTACAAGATTTATTTCTTGATTTTGTAACTCCTTTTTCTTTGAATCTGATTGGCCGATGGAGACTAAGGGCTTTTAATCACCTTAATTATCATAATGGGAGGAGTTTCATGGTTTAAATGCCATGAATCAATTGACTTGTAACTCCCAAATGCTTGCTTCTGATTGGGCCGTCCAAAGAAATGAATTAATGACTATAATAAAGCTAGTCAATTAACCACATTAATTGGTCGCCGAGCAGTCGAAGAGTCGCGGGCCGTGCCGTGTCTTCTGGAATTCTTCTGGCGATGATCATCGATGGATCTACATGCTGATCGACATCGGATGAACATGTAACTTCAGACATTGATAGCTAAGAGCGGGCCGGTGACATCTGTCTTGTCGATTTCACGATCGGTCGGACAGAAAGTGCACTTTCTTGGTCAGCCGGTTGACGATCTTGGAGCGATCAATGATGATTTTATGCTTTTGGAGGTTGACCCGTGATTTTGACGGATGTCGTCGGATATGAGTCAATTTCAAGCACTAAGAATCACATTTTCAGGAAACCACAGGGGCCAAAGTGCGCGAAACGCGAAAAAAGACGGAAAAACGGGTCACCGGCGAAAAATCCGGTGACCCGGACTTCCATGGTCGCCGGCGACCATGGGCCGGCGACCATGGGCCATGGTCGCAGGGGCCTGCGACCCTGGGGGATTTTTCCCCTTCGGAGCCCGTTTTGCGGTCGTTTTGAGGTCTTTTTCGTCGCCGTTTTCTTCTGTATTTTTCCTGACATTTCTTCTCATTTATTGGCTTGATTTCCCTATAGAAAACCTGATGAGAATCCTTGCATTTTTAGAGTGCAAAGTTTCCAATTTTCCGGGAAAGCCGAAGACTTTGTCGCGTAAAGCTGCTGATTTTCCGCCAGAAGCTGAAACTTGGTCAAACGATGTCGGAATGACCTGAAATTTGAGGTGAAGCCTCCTGAGCAATAAATAAGACCAACCATAGGCTTTTATTTGAGTTTTGAAGCCGTTTGGGGTCCCGTCGATGCTTCACTTGATTTTGCTGCGGGGAAAATGCCGAGCTTTGATATGTGGCCAAACGATGTCCGATTGACCTGAAATTTGACGGGGAGCCTATCGAAGTCATTTTGAGACGTTCCATGGGCTCCATTTTTGATGTCATGGTCCCGGGTTGCTCCGCCGCCGGTAGGCTTGATTTTCTCTCGGAGCATCGAAACCTGGTCAAACGTTGTCGGAATGACCTGAAATTCGACGTGCAGCCTTTTGGAAGCATGTTGAAGCCACTCATGCACTTGGTTTGATGAGCGAAGACTTCGGTGGTTCCCGCCGCCGGGAGGCTTGATTTTGCTGCTCGAGCATTGATGGAGGGTCAAACGTTGTCGGTTTGACTTGAAATTTGGCATGGAGCCCTTTTGAGACATGCTGGAGTCATCTGTAGGCTCTGATCGAAGTTTTGACGTCTCCGATGATGTCACCGCCGGGAGCACCATTTTAGCTGTCGGAGAAGCGAAGTTAGGCCAAATGATTCTGAAATGGCCCGAAACTTCATGTGTACTCTTCTCTTGGCTATCTTGAAGGATCTTGCAGTTTTTGTTTGATTCTGACAAGATTTGATTTTTTGGAGAAATTGCATTGCCTATTTATGGCAGGTTGCGACTTCATGCAGCTTTCT
Organism: Umbellularia californica; assembly: GCA_028538565.1. Classification (NCBI taxonomy): domain Eukaryota; kingdom Viridiplantae; phylum Streptophyta; class Magnoliopsida; order Laurales; family Lauraceae; genus Umbellularia; species Umbellularia californica. Next base: position 29,884,323 of record JAPQWN010000005.1, on the reverse strand, counting down.
TGATGTTGAAGAGGCAAAGTGACATTTTTGGTGTCAACAAATGCCCCCTCGAGGTACAGCGACGAGTTGCTTGACTTTTGTAGTCGATGTGCCTCGAAGAGATCTTTTGAAGGAGAGCCTGTGTCTTGACCAAGAGTCTTTGAGCAATCCTTCCTTTGGTAGAGTAGCCTTTGAGCTTCCAGGGGAATTTTATGGTAGTGAAAGGAATCACACACCATCTCGAGGCAAAGTTTTGAAGATGACATCAGGGATGTGGATTTGGGCTTTTGTTTTTGATCTTGTGACCCAACATGCTGTATGTGGCAAGTTGGGGGATCATGATTTGGTTTTTGGTTTTGGTCTTGTGACCTAACAAGCTGTATGTGGCAAGTTAGGGGACTAGGATTTGGTTTTTGGTCACTCTTTGGGACTGTGTGGGTCCATTGGAGTGGTTTGGATTTTTTGTGAAATGTCAATTTCAAGATTTTGGCTCAATTTGGTATATGAGGCTGGATGATTTGATTTTTGGAAGCTCATGGGGCTTGGAATTTTTTTTGTATGGTTCAATCAACTCAAAAGAGGCATGGAACCATTTTTGTATGCTCTTGGTAAGAGGGATTTTTTTTCTTGACTAAAAGCCCTTTTTTTTTTTTTTTTTTTTTTTTTTTTTTTTTTTTTTTTAGTGCCTAGGTGGTCAAACCTGGCTCATATGGGCTAGCCCATGGGACCTTAAGCTTTTTAGGATGGCTTAGATCTCATGTGGGGCCATTTTTGTAAAGAATATCTAAAGATATCTCATTTGGATAGAGAATATCTAAAAATATCTTTAATTGGAGAGAATCTCTCATCTTCCCTTAATTTGGGAGAGAATATCTCAAGGTATCTTTCTTTTTGGGAAAGAATCTCCAATCTCCTATTTTGTTGGAGAGAATCTCTCATTGATTGATTTTGGGAGAAAATCTCTCAATGACATCTTTCTTTTTGGGAAAGAATCTTTCTAATTCCTTCTCTTTTGGTAAGGTTACTAATTAGTAACACTTACCTTTCTTCTTTGTTTCCTTCTTTGATTTGCTCTCTCCTATAAAAGCAAAGGAAGGTAGGATCTCTTGCTCTTATTGCTTTCTTTTGCAACAATCTCAAGAGAGCTCCAAGACCAAGAGTTTTTCTTCTTCAAGGATCTTCAAGCTTTTTCCTTCTTCTTCTCCATCAATGGCTTCAAGTAAGTTTTCTTTCTTTTTTCTTTCAAGAAAACTCTATGTAGAGAATAGGATGGAAAAAAAAGTTTCTCTTCTCTTTTTTTTTTCTTTCTTGTTTTTTTTTTCTTTCTATTCTTCTTCTCTTTTTTTTTTCCACGTGATTTCTTCTTTTGTTTTTTTTTTCACACGTTTTTTTTTCTTCTTTTCTCTTTTTTTTTTTTTTTTTTTTTTGAAAGTTTCTTTTTTTTTTCTTTTTTTTCTCCCTCTTTTTTTTGAGAAAGTTTCTTTTTTTTTTTTTTTAGTAAAAGGATCATATTCATACCTTTTTGTGTTTCATTTGCAGGTTTTGAAGTGACAGAAGAGAGTCCATCGCTTTCTTCAGAACCAGAGCAAGGGATGCCAGAGGTCGATCCGGAGGTAGAGACCAGTTCTGACATGATTGAGGAGATGCCTCGTGTTGAGATTCCCTCTCCAGTGGCTCCAAGTGAAAAGAGTTCTTTTGTTACTCTTCCAATGGGACATGACATGAGCAGCCGATCAGCGGAGAAGGGTGAATCTTCATCCAGTTCGTCTCTTCAATTTGCGAAGAAGGTGCTGGCTCGGGTTTTGAGTTCTTGGGTCAAGACTCTCCTTTCTGGACACTTGGAGGCAGGATTTGGCATGATCCCACATGTACAGGAGATTCTGACCGACACCGAAGAGGTTGGTCTGGATGTCACAGGTGCCAGGGCGATCGTTGATAGGATCATTGCACTGGGTGACAAGTGGTTTGAGACCATGGGTTTCCCTAACGACCAATTCTTCAAGGAGATGTTCTTGGACCCTGCTGATAAGGCTAAGTCTGACCTGAATGAGGCTACACAAAGCAAGAAGCAGCTAGTTCGGGAGAAGAACAAGGAAGAGCTTGCCATCATCGGATTGAGGCATAACCTTAACGTCCTTGATAGGGAAGTTGAGGAGGCCAGGAAACGTCTTGAGCATTTGAAGGCACAAGTCGATGCGAAGTGGGCTGCTATAACAGAGGCTCGTGACAGGGAGGGTACTCTGATTCGCAGGGTTGCAGATGCCGGTCAAGTTCTCGAGAGGAGGACTCTAGAAAACGAACGATGGCAAACTGCTGGGGAAGAGCTTCCCGGTGTAAAAGAAGGGTTACGGCATTCGCCAGCATCTCATGGCAAGTTCCTGAAGAAGCGTGCCATGGAAACTCTGACGGCTGAGGCCAAAAGTTTGCTTGAGGAGCTGAAGCTTTGGCTGGAGACCATTTTTGGCTGAGCTCCTGATTTTTTATAGCAGAAACCATTCTTCTTTTTTTTGGTACCACATGTATTTTTTGGTACTCTTTTTTTTGTAGTGCTTGTGAACACTTTCTTTTTTTTTGGTACCACATGTATTTTTTTTGGTACTTTTCTTTTTTTTTTTTGTAGTGCTTGTGAACACTTTCTATTTTTTTTTTTTTGCTTTGGTACCACATGTATTTTTTGGCACCCTTTTTTTTTTGTTCCCTACGTTCACTCAAATCTTTTTGTGATGAAAGCAATTGCTAAATGGGATTTGATCAAAAGCTTTGTCATTTTGTGAAAATCTTTTGTCAAATAATTGTTTTGGCATGGGAGCCTGATTTTGGTTGTGGCGTGAAAGCCGCTTTTGAGATGGCATGGAAGCCGAAATTTTATGGCGTAAAAGCCAAAATTTGGGTTGGCATGGAAGCCGGTGTTTTTGTGGCATTTACAGCCAGTTTGGTGGCATTGATAGCCAATTTGTGGCATTTATAGCCGGTTTTGTGGCATTGATAGCCGGGTTTTTTTTTTTGAAAGCCAAGTTTTGGTTTGTCGGCGTGAAAGCCAATTTTTTGTGGCATTGATAGCCGGTTTGTGGCATTTATAGCCGGTTTGACATGAGAGTCAGGTTTTTTTTTTTTGTGTGGCATTTATAGCCGATTTTGGTGGCATTGATAGCCAATTTGTGGCATTTATAGCCGGTTTTGACATGAGAGTCAGGTTTTTTTTTTGTGTGGCATTTGTAGCCGAGTTTTTTTGAAAACCGAGTTTTGTTTTATTGGCATGAAAGCCGATTTTGGCGTTTATAGCCGGAAATTTTTGTTTTGGCATTTATAGCCGGATTTTGGCATTTATAGCCGACTTTTGGTTTTCAAAATGCAGGTATCGACTAAATGTCGCCTCCCCGCTGAATGGTCTTGCAAGTATCGATGGAATGTCGCTTCCTTGCTCATTCGATTTTGCGAGTATTGATGGAATGTCACTTCCTCGCGGGTTAGGTTTTGCAAGTATCGATGGAATGTCGCTTCCTCGCGAATTGGGGTGCAAATATCGACTAAGCGTCGCTTCCCTGCTTTTCCCAAGACTTTTGGTTTTGCGGGTACTGACTTGATGTCGTTTCTCCGCGATTTTTGAAATTTGAGGTTTTCTCGAACCATTTGTAATTTTGGGTTGTGGATAGCAACTGGTATGTTGCATCTCCACGATTTTTGAAATTGGGTTGTGGATATCAACTGGTTTGCTGCTTCTCCACGATTTTAGGTTTTCTCGAACCTTTGAAATTTGGGTTGTGGATATCAACTGGTTTGTTGCTTCTCCACGATTTTTTGATTTTGCAAGTATCGACGAAATGTCGCTTCCCTGCGATTTTGGGTGCAAGTATCGATGGAATGTCGCATCCTTGCTTTTTTTCAAAATTTTTGTTTTGCGGGTACTGACTTTGATGTCATTTCCCCACGATTTTTGAAAAACCATTTTTTTTTTGTTTAAAGACACGAGGGTCGTAAATTTTGACCTAGAACCATTTGGCGGTAAAAGGTAAGGTGGACTAGGGTGGAAATCCCTGAATCCGGATTTTTGTTTCAAGCCATGAATTTTGGTTCAAGGATCGAAAGCTTTGGTCAAGTCAGGGAGAGGCTCCTAAACTTGGATTTTTTTTTTTGTTTTTGAACAATGAAACGATGAAAGTAAGCATTGTTTTTGAATCTCTAGAAATTTTGACATTTGATATGAAAATTCTAAAGAGAGTGGGTTTGACGAGCGAGTACCTGAGAACAGGTTTTGGCCATACAGGCATTGCTCTTACCCAGTTGGGTAAGTCTTCAAGGGTAGTACCGCTTCAAGAACTTGCCGTTGATAGGCAGCATACATCTGTCGCCTTCCATGTTTAGGAGGGCATATGCGCCGTTGGAGAAGACCTTGTCGATGACGTAGGGTCCCTCCCATTTTGGTTCAAATTTGCCTTTGGATTTGTGTGCGAAGACCATTGGTCTTTTTACCGCAAGAACCAAGTCACCTTTTTTGTAGGCGCGTTGCCGGACCCTTTTGTCAAAAGATCCTGCCATGCGTGCTTGGTAAAGTTCAATGCTTTGTCGAGCTTCGAGCCGTCTCTCGTCGAGATTGTCCAGCTCATGGAGTCGCAATTTGACATTGCTTTCTTGAGTCATGTCATTTTGTAGAGATACCCTCAGAGAAGGAATTTGTACCTCTAGGGGCACGACAGCTTCGCATCCATAGACCAAGGAGAATGGTGTGCTATGGGTTGGTCCTCGAACGGTGGTTCGATAGGCCCACAAAGCTTCAGACAGTTTGTCGCTCCAGTCTCTTTTGTGACTAGAGACCATTTTCTTGAGGATTTTGCAGAGTGTCTTGTTGAAGGCTTCTGCTAATCCGTTTGCTGCCAGATTGTATGGAGTCGAAGGACAGCTTTGAATTTTGTATTTGTCGCAAAACCTGTAGAATCGATGATCCCGGAATTGTGGTCCGTTATCATGGACGAATCTCTTGGGTATGCCGAAACGACAAATGATGTTGGTGCGCAGGAACTGAAGAATTGATGAGGTCTTCATTTCGTTGAACGCAAATGCTTCTGACCACTTGGAGAAATAATCCGTAGCGGCGAAGATGAAGCGATGACCTTTGCTTGAAGGGGGAGAGATAGGACCTATGATGTCCATGCCCCATGCTTCAAAAGGCCATGAGATTGCTGTAGGATGCAGCCATTCCGGAGGCATGTGAATGTAATCTCCGTGAACTTGGCATAGCTGGCAGCGTTTGGCAAATTGCATTGCATCAGCAACCCTGGTAGGCCAATAGTAACCTAACCTTTTTATCTGATCATAGAGCTTAGGACCTGCCTGATGGGCTCCACAAAGACCAGCATGAACTTCTTTAAGTGTTTCTTCGGCCTCTTGTTGTGACAAGCAGCGTAGAAGTACTCCGTTGAAGGATTTCCTGTAGAGGATTTTTGAAGGAATATCCAAATGAAAGTTTGGGGCTCGCCTTTGTATGCTTACCCGTTCTTTTGGATCTTCAGGTAGGATTCCGAACATAGTGTAATCAATGAACGGATCCCTCCAATCGCCGATTGAAGTTTGAAGGATAGAGATCCGACTTCCAACCACTCGGTGGCATTCAGCAACTGCTTGGTGTGTGTTAAGAGGAGGGAGGATCCTTCTCTCACACACTGTAATTTGCATGTTTTCCCCTTCCTGGATCGCCATTGATGCGGCAAGTCTGGCCAGGGCATCTGCACGGATATTTTCACCTCTACGAATGTGGGTGATGTTGCAGATGTCAAACTTTTGCAGAAGCGATTGTGCCTTGTTGTAATAAGGCAGCAGATCGGGCTTCCTAACTTCATATTTCTGATTCATCTGGTTGACGATCAGTTGAGAGTCTCCAAAGACTTCCAGCATAGTGATACCGGATTCGATGGCGAGTTCCAATCCTAGGATCAGAGCTTGGTATTCAGCTGCATTGTTTGTGCATGGTTCCAGTAGCGAGAAAGCGTGTGGAATCATGCATTTGTCGGGGCTAACAAAGAGGATGCCAACTCCCGAGATCAGCTTTCTGTTTTCATTTGTCCTGGTTGCACCGTCAAAGTACATGTCCCAGGAGGCATTTGGTGAGGAAGTCTCCACGTTGTAGACAGGTTCGTCTGGGAGATCATCTCTGAGTGGAGAATCTTTAGGCAATGGATGCTCTGCGAGAAAGTCTGCTAGAGCTTGGCCTTTGATTGCTTTTTGTGGAACATACCTAATATCAAATTGTGACAAGAGGATGGACCATTTTGCCAGTCGGGCATTGAGAGAACCGGCCTTCGTGACAAGGACCTTCAAGAGGTTGATCCTCGAGACCAGGTAGACTGTGTTGGAAAGCAAGTAGTGACGTAGCTTTTGTACGGCGAACATCACTGCAAGGCATTCTTTTTCGACTGGAGAGTAGCGATGCTCTGCACCTACTAGCATGCGGCTGAGGTAGTATAGAGCAGCTTCTTTTCCCTCACCATTCTCTTGTGCAAGCAGAGCGCCTACAGAATGATCAAGAGCTCTTGTGTACAAGATGAATGGTTTTCCAGTGGCAGGGGCAGCTAACACTGGAGGTTTGGTCAGGTATGACTTGATATCTTGAAATGCGGCTTCGCAGTCGGCATCCCAGACAAAGTCTACACCTTTTTTCATTAATCGAGAGAATGGACGGCATTTCCCCGAAAGATTGGAGATGAACCGTCTGATGTAGGCCAATCTCCCTTGGAGACCTTTTAGTTCTCTCAAGGTTCTTGGAGAGGGCATTTCTAGAATAGCCTTGAATTTTATGGGGTCAAGTTCTATTCCAGCTTTCCGAACAAGGAATCCGAGAAACTTACCCGACGAGACGCCGAAGAAGCATTTTAGAGGATTCATCCGCAGTTTGTGTTTGCGGAGTCGGAGGAAGACTTCCCGAAGATCTTTGAGATGGTCTTCTTTTCTTTTGCTTTTGACGGCGAGGTCATCAACGTAACATTCGACCGTCTTGTGTTGCATATCTTGGAATATTTTCATCATAGCCCTCTGATATGTGGCACCAGCATTTTTCAGACCAAATGGCATGACAGTATAGCAATATATGCCAAATGGAGTCCGAAATGATGTGTGTTTTTCATCCTCGGGATGCATCTTTATCTGATTGTAACCAGAGAAGCCATCCATGAATGTCATTCGCTCGAATCCGCAGGTATTGTCAATCATCACCTCCGGTATGGGGAGCGGGAATTCATCTTTAGGGCAAGCGCCATTCAAGTCTCTATAGTCAATACAGACTCTGATCTGCCCAGTTTTCTTTGTCACGGGGACAATATTGGCCAACCACTCTGGATGTTGTTCCTCACGGATGAAGCCAACGCTTTTGAGTTTTTGAACTTCTTGTTCAATTTTATCCATCACATCTGGACGGAATCTTCTTTGGCCTTGTTTGACAGGCTTGACGTCTTCTTGAAGATTGAGTTTGTGGACTGCTACTTTGGGGTCTAAACCAGGCATTTCAGCATAGGACCATGCAAAGCAATCAACGAACTCACGAAGAAAAGCGATATACTCGGGTAACTCATCATCCTTTATATTCTTGCTTATGAATACAGGACGTGGGTTATCAGGTGTTCCCAAGTTTATCTTTTGAACAGGATCTTCTGTCGGAAGGTTCGAAGGTGGTTCCTCCACAATATTTTCGGAGGCTTCCAACTCAACGAAACCTTCTGGAGTTTCAACTGCATTACCAGACCAAGGCTCTGTTCCTTTCCATGGATTTCCTTGATTGGTGATCTCCTCAAGGCTTGCTATGAGATAGTCCCAATCGCCTGTTGAGTCTGGTATTTCTTTTGGAGACGAGGGTTCTTCTGGGTCAGGATGCCACAAGTCTGTATTATCGGACGATTCCTCTTTATCATCAGAGAAATCATACCAATTGGATGAGCTTCCTGGATCTTTGTCAGGTAACTCTTTAAAGAGATTTCCAGGGAGATCGATGTCTTCGTGGACTTTAGATGTTGAGGCTTGGTCGGTAAAACGACTTTTAAGCCTTTGTGTCAACTGTCTCAGAGGAATGTCGGGATCATACCCTAACCCATATGAAGACTTTTCTACATGACCGTAGAGTCTCCAATCTTCCAGCTGGCTTTTGGTCAAGGCGGGCTCCAATGGCGTGAGAATACCGCGTCTTTCTCCCAAACCGACTGGGTTTTGAGCGTCATAGCCTATTTTCTTCATAATTGCTTGTGCCACAGGACTATATAGAGATAGCTGAGGCATACCTTCATTTTGGAAAGGTTCCAGCATGGAATTTGATGAAGAAGCGTCCGATCTGTGGAAGAAGATCGGCCTTTGCTTTGGTGATGTTGCCGGAACAACAAAGGTAGCAGACGTAGGATCTTCTACATCAGCAGGTGTCTCCATCGGAGTGAGAGCAGGCTGAACTTGCTGAGTGTCAGCTTGGCTTGACGATGCATCGTCTTCTGGCTCTGAGTCCGAGTCTATGTCTTGCATGATAGACACAAGAGAGACAACAAATTTGCCCCCAGGCTTTTGTTTCGCCTTCTTCACTTTAGTCGTGATGACCAAAGGTTGGGAGATAACGAAGGGAGATTGACTACTCTCTTCTAATTTGCCGGAGGGTTTGTTTTCTTCCGGTGATTTTTGAGGAGCCTTGCCTTTATCTTTCTGGAGATTTTCAGCAGGGGGTGCTATTTCCTCTTCTTCTTCTTTTTCGCCTTCATACATTTGGGAGTCTGCGAAGTGGACTTCTTTACCTTTGAAGGGTTTCCTGTCCGCAAAGACTCGATGTACCATGCCGTCGTCGCCGACGAACTTGATGCATTGATGTAGAGTTGAAGGAACAACACCATTCTCGTGTATCCAAGGACGTCCGAGAAGGATGTTGTAGCATGAGGGGGTTTTTATTGCATACACAGTGACCTCAGAGATAAGATCACCGATTTGCAATTTGAACCTGATTTTGCCGATAGGCCTTTGAGTGCTCCCATCGAATCCAAAGATAGATACAGATGTGTGGCTTAGCTTGCTGGGTGGGATGCCCAACTCTTCAAGAGCCGAAGTGGAGATAAGGTTGAGTGCAGAACCTGGGTCGATCTGAACTCTATGTATCGGCATTTCTTTGATGTACCCTGTGAAGTACAGGGGTCGGTTGTGCCTTGCTTCGCCAAGTAGGAGGTCTTCCTTAGTGAAGGCGATGGTTGCACTGGCTGCCTTTTGAACCGAGAGGCATTGGATGCATGATCCCTCAGTTTTCTTTTTTTCTTCTTTCAAGGAAGTTTCAGAGTTTTTGACCCGGCAGTCCATTTCAATTTGGAGGACTTGCGGGGCATGTTTGTCGACATCCTCATTCAGTTTTTGTAATTCTGAGATGAGATTATCACGAGTGCGTGGAGACATTCGTAATAAATCCAGGATGTGAAGACGTGCAGGTATGTGTTTGAAGTGCTCAACCAAGTCATACTTGAAAGCCTCCTTAGGGCCTGCATGTTCATCATTGTTGCCACTGGGGTAGCTTACAACATCTTTTCCCGAAGGATTTACATAAGTAAAGGAAGATTGGTTGTAATTTTTGTGGTAGTCCCGGCCCGAACGGGTGCCTCTACCAACTTCGAGAGCTTCTTGAGAAGGATCTTTGTTTGGAAGATTGTCTTCAGGATCAAGAGGCTGTCGTTTTTCATCTACTGGGGATGTATCTGCAGCAGAGTTGCCATCCTCAGTGATTGTGTTGCACGGAGCATTTTCCGGGAGCAAGTCCTGAACAGCATCCAGCAGCTTTTCTTCTTCGTTGACCCATCCATCACCCCAAGTTGGGTTTTCTTCATGATGATGAGTCGGGAAGAATGTGTATCCTGAAGCCACAGTCTCAGGAGAAGAAACCTGAGAGGGTGTCATCTCTGTGAAAGTCACGTGAGACGAGGTAGCCCCAGAGGATACATTGCTAGGCGTCGTCGGAGTGTAGGTAATCTCATCAGACGACGCTTCAGAAGAGCTATAGTCCTGATATATTACATTACAGGAAGCTCTGATAGGAGATGTTGCCTGCTCGGAGTCAGACTCATCCTCGGATGTAAGAGGATCGTCAATCCAGCAATGTTCTCCATTTTCAGGAGTTGAGGGAGGAGGTACCTGATGGGCTTCAGGGACTTCCGGCTCTGGATTGTGAGGAATCTCGTTGACGCGGTCTTGCTCTTGTTCTAGAGCGAGACGCTGCAAGATCCTTGCATATTCTTCAAGATCAGGCATGGGAGCCAGATCCTCTTCTTCGTCTTCTCCGTGTGGCTCAACATAGTTGATTTCCACTGGAGCAATGACAGGTGCTGGGTTAACAGCATCTTCTTGTGCAGCCTCTTGGTCTTCTTCATCATCAGACCAGGATCCTTGTGGTTGCAAGGGGTTATACCAGATTACTGGCATAAGGTGAGTTTCAGGAACCCATTCTTCATCGGAGAGATATTCTCCTGTTTCAAGAGATTCCTCCCACTCATCGGTGTAGTTGGGCTCGAATCCATCGTCGGTGTCGCTGGACTCGTATCCATTAATGGAGAATCCAACTACCGAGTTGCAAGAGTATGATACCCCCTGCATGGCTTCTTTTTTGAATTGAGGTGGCATGAAATCACTGAGAGTGAAGTTTCTTACCGCCTTTGAAGTCTCTGGAAGGGACGTTTTTGTTGCCCCGAGTGAAGTGGTAGAGGAGGCCTCTGCCTTTTCATGGACTTCTTGTTTTGGCTGGGTCTTCTCTTGCCGTTTGAGCTTGAGGAGATGTTTCTTGGCTTGCCTTCGCTGCTGAGCGGTCGGCTTTGTTTTGACGATCTCCCAATTTTCATCTTCCAGGAGATCGGGATGTACCCATATGGGTTGTCCGTCTGGTGTCGGGCAAGGAACCAACACTTCGGACGTTTGAATTCTATTTATCACCTTGAAGGAAGTAGTGATCTTCTTCTTCGGTGATTTTGGTGTTTGTCCACGTGACACCATGTTGACGGAGGCGGGGCCATAATTTTTGTCAAAGGTGATGACTCCGTTTTTCCACATCTCGTTTATCTTCTCTCTCACAACAAAGCATTGATTGAGAGGATGCGAGACCATCTGGTGGTATGGACAGTACCGAGGATCATTGGTTTTGCCAACGTCTCCAGGTCTTTTGGGCTCTGGCAAAATGAGTTTGCCATTTGCTAGGAGTGCCTCAAAGATTTCTTCGACGTCTTCATCGAACGGATATTTCTTTTCTACTCGCTCTTTGAAGGCATCAGAGAGTTCAGGTCTCTTACCTGCAGCTCTATTTTCAGCTTTCTTTGGTTGCTGAGGAGCTGACTTGGTTTGCACATTAAGGACATCTTTCTTCTTTGGTTTAGAGGTTGCAATGGCGGTTGGCTCTTTTCTTGATGACTTCTGACTGTTGAGGTCTTTAATCACCGTTTCAGCTTCCATAGAAGCTTCCAGGAGTTCTCCCAGGTTTTTTGATTTGTTGCCGATGATCATGGAGCGTATTTTTGCTCTCATATTGTTACGGCAGATGTCGACTAGCGACGCTTGTGGCAGTACATCTGAGCATTTGTACGCCATTGCTTTCCACTTGTGAATGAAGTCATAAGTTGACTCATTCTCTCCCTGTTTTAGGCTGCAGAGCTGAGCCATAGTAACAGGATGATCCTCACCTTGGAAGTGGGTCAGGAAGCGTGTCTCCAGCATAGCCCAGTTCTGAATGGAGTTCTCCGGCAGAGTGGAGTACCAATCGAAGGCCGTACCTTTTAGGGTACTTGCAAAGAGGCGAATCTTGAGTGCATCTTGATCCGCGATAGCTCCCGTCAAGATCTTGAAGTGGATGACGTGCTGTCTGGCCGATCCTTTCCCCGTATATGTTTGGAGAGTAGGATGTTTGAATTTTGTGGGGAACGGGACCGAGTCCATCCATAAAGGATATGGTGGCTTGATCCCATGCTCTTTGAGTATATCCTCTTCTTTAGCTTTGGCGAGGATACTGTCTACGTCCTTTTTGGTAAGGGCGCGTGACTCATTTTCTTCTCCATTTTCCTCGTTATTGCCATGATTCGGAGGAGGCTCATTGTTCACCTGATTTTGGACGACAAGGAGAAGGTTTTCCATCAGAGTTTCAATCCTCTGCTGGCCTTGTTCCAACTGCTGAATGCGTGTGAGCGCATCATCTCGAGGTGGATTCTGAGGTGGTGGCTCAGAACTTGTAGCCAAGACGTTCATCCCTCGGGATTCGAACGAAGAAATCGTCCTGGTGACCGAGCTGGGGCTCATTCTTTTTGATGAAGAGCTTGATGAAGGATTACTCTCCCGTCCTTGGCTTGAAGGGGCAGGAGATTCTTCGGAATGTCTTTGTGTCCTGGTGATGCTACGGGTCACCGGACGTCGGACATGGATTTTTGATGCTGACCTTTGGCGTCTTCTGGTTTTTCCAACCATATGGACGACAGCAACTTGGTCGGGAATTTCTTTTTCGACCCATTTGCGGGAGACTTGAAGTGTAGGAGGCTGGGTCCGTTGCTTCTCTAGTCTCTTTTGTCGATACGACGCACGGCGGCGTGCTCGACGAGCGATTTGAGCTTCAGTCAGCTCTGGCTGGGCTCTGACGATGAAGGATGTGCTCCCTCGGGCGCAGCAACCGAGCCTGTCTTCTTTGTAGCTAGGCAAGGACAGGATCCGGACCCGGTCCTTTGCCTGTTGCTGCGAAGCTTTAAACCTTTCGAGTTCGGCCCCTGTAGAGATGAAGGGTCGAACTGAAGGAGTGTAGGCCTTAGCAGGTGCTTGGAGAGGCCTGGTGATGCGTGATCTGATTCTGGGCTTGTGGGAGCAAGCCGGTTCATGCTGGGTTGACTTGGGAGTCAGGTTGGAGATGGGTCTCTCCTCTTTCATGTAGGCAAGAGGGTAGAACTGGTTCTCTTTGAGTGGGGCCAGGTATGCTGGCTTGGTGGAGGTTTGAGACCTTCTTTGTTTTGGGGAAGGTCTTGGAGACCAAGTCTTGGGATAGACCTGGTTGTTTGTGGGTCGAGGCTTCGCGGGGGTGCCGCGGGCTTCGGGCTTTTTGGCTTTCGCCTTTGGTGTCACGAGAGTGACACGTTGAGAGGCGATCTTCTGCTTTTTGGCAGGAGCAGCTTGTTCTTCGGGAAGTGGGAATGGTCCCAGTGTCCCGAAGACGATGGTCCGGGGAGTCGAGGTCGACCCGGAGTTCAGAGAGTTGCCGAGGGAGTTGACGCTTCGGCAGCTGGCGGGGCGCTTGTAAGTGCGCTCGGTTTGCTTCTGTTGAAGCATGAGTTGGTGCTTGTTCTCATCGAAGATAATGGTTAAGGCTGCCATTGTTAGTTTCGAAAAAGTTCTGAAACAAGATCACATCCATTAGTAATCACAAGAATATAATGATCATAAATGGGAATTTCTATGGTTGTCTTTTCAAATCGCTCAAGGGATATGACCCAAGCGACATGAAGAAGGCAAAAAGCCATAGATGGTACAATTGTTCTGACAGCAAGTATGGTGAGCCCAGAATGAGCGTTCCAGTGACTGCTAGAAGCAATTGTAAACCTAAATTCGACTTATCGAGAAGCAGGGCTTGCTCGAGATAAGAAGAATATAAGGTAGGAGTTACAAATGTGCCGGTCACAGATACAGTAGACCCTGAAAGGGCGTACCAGTATTGCTAGGCACAAATGTTGGAGATCGCATCCATGAGATGGGATTCTTTGTTTTGAAATGTCAGAAATGGATTCGTCAAAGAGAGCAGGTGGCATTTCGATTCAAATACGGGCTCAACGATTTCCGCGAGCGCCAGTACTCAGAAGGGAAGAGACCACAATTTCTCGAATCTGAATCCAAAAGTGACGAGTTTTTTTTTTTTTGAAATGTCAAGATTGGTTCCATCAAGGAGAGCAAATGGTATTCTGATCTGAACACGGTCTCGGCGATTTCCGCGAGCGCCAGTGCTCAGAAAAGAAGAAACCAAAATTTCTCAGATCTGAAATCAAAAGTGACGAGTTTTTGGAGATTTTTTTTTTGAAATGATTTTATTTTATTTTATTTTATTTTATTTTTTATTTTTTAAAATATTTTTTTATTTATTTTTTTTATTTTATTTTTTTTTGAAAATTTTTGTTTTTTTTTTTTTTTAAGATTTTTTTTTTTGAAAATCTTTTTTTTATTTTTTTTTATTTAAAGACGAGAGAGTACACATAGGCCTCCTAACCCGGTCTTATGAAACCTCAATTGATAGAATTGCCCCCAGGTAAGGGTAGGATTACTTAATGAACCCGTTTGGAGGACCCTTGCCTAGAACAGTCAAGCTGTCTCCACACTCTGGACAAGGCTTTTCTTGAATCAATCGTGATCAAAGAACGCAATTGGTTTAACCTTAGTGGTCTATGTCCTTTTTTTTTTTATAAAAATCCCAAATAGACTCATCGAAGAGAAACGATGGCCCAAAACCTTAGTCGAACGGGCTCAACATTTCTGCAAGCACCAAAGAACGATAGGATAGGATCAAAGTTTCTCAATTTTGAATCCAAACTAAGAAAGATGATTTTTTTATTTATTTATTTTTTTTTTGAAATCTCTAATGAACTCATCGAAGAGAAACGATGGTCCAAAACCTTAGTCGAACGGGCTCAACATTTCTGCAAGCACCAAAGAACGATAGGATAGGATCAAGGTTTCTCAATTTTGAATCCAAACTAAGAAAACTGATTTTTTTTTATTTTTTTTTGAAATCTCTAATGAACTCATCGAAGAGAAACGATGGCCCAAAACCTTAGTCGAACGGGCTCAACATTTCTGCAAGCACCAAAGAACGATAGGATAGGATCAAAGTTTCTCAATTTTGAATTCAAACTAAGAAAACTGATTATTTTTTTTTTATTTTTTTTTTGCAAAGAGAAAGAGTGGAAACAAACTTAAAGAAGTAGAAATTTCCAAAAAATCCCATCTCATTTTTTTTTAGGATGCAAAATCCAACATAGGCCACCAGCTAGAAAGTAGCCAAGGAATCTGGAGAAGAAGTATAAGCATAGAGCAAAAATATGGTATGCAAATATTTCATTTCCAAGCACTGTGTTCTCAAATGAACGAGTCCCACCGGGTGTGCCAGCTTGATGGAACGCGCTCCGAGGCGCCGTGGGGCGGCTACCGGGGTCGGCGGAACCTGGGAGTCCGTCGGGTTCGGCCCTTTCGCGCCCTGGCGGGCCTGAAGCGTGCATCAACATTTCTTTTATGTGGGTGTGCCAGATTTTCTATTTTACTTGGAATTGCAAGTGGTAATCCGGAGATCAACCTTCGCAAGTAAAAAGGAAATCAACTTCTTTCAAGTTTTCCATTGCACAAATATTTAAGAAAAGAGACATTTTCTTGGTTTGCCGTGAAAGGCGATTTTGTTTGGCATTTATAGCCGATTTTGGCGTTTATAGCCGATTTACAATTCTTATCAATAATGAAAGACAAGAGTTGTGATTTTTGTCTCTTTAGAAAAATACAAATTACAATGAAAAGCAAGAAAAGGAAGATCTAACTTTTCAGGAGATTGTGGGGGACTCGTTCAGATTGACGGTCGCAAGCCATGTATGGGCTTCGCCATCATCCATGCAGATGAGAACAGAAGATGCTCTTGATTCGCTTGGCTTGGCTATAACCTCAGATTTTTAGAGGACAAAGACCAAGAGAAGGTCCTATGTCCAATAAAAAGCTAAGTAGACGGGCTGAAAAGCCACGTCTAAGCCATTGGAGGCAGCAGGAGAAGGCAAGGACCTTGGGGGGGGTGCCCCCCAAGGGACTTTTGTCACCTTGTAGTGGTGGCCGGTGCAGAACTTCAGCAGAGTTTTTCTCTCGTTTTCTTTCTCTCAGATCTCTTTCTGATCTTTTTTTTCTGATTTTCTCTGATCTCTTTTTCCGATCCCAATTTCAATGGAATGCTCTCCTATTTATAGGCTTTTGGTAGCCATTTAGGAGGTTTTATGAGCCTTAATGGCTTTAATGGGAGGAGTTACAAGATTTATTTCTTGATTTTGTAACTCCTTTTTCTTTGAATCTGATTGGCCGATAGAGATTAAGGGCTTTTAATCACCTTAATTATCATAATGGGAGGAGTTTCATGGTTTAAATGCCATGAATCAATTGACTTGTAACTCCCAAATGCTTGCTTCTGATTGGGCCGTCCAAAGAAATGAATTAATGACTATAATAAAGCTAGTCAATTAACCACATTAATTGGTCGCCGAGCAGTCGAAGAGTCGCGGGCCGTGCCGTGTCTTCTGGAATTCTTCTGGCGATGATCATCGATGGATCTACATGCTGATCGACATCGGATGAACATGTAACTTCAGACATTGATAGCTAAGAGCGGGCCGGTGACATCTGTCTTGTCGATTTCACGATCGGTCGGACAGAAAGTGCACTTTCTTGGTCAGCCGGTTGACGATCTTGGAGCGATCAATGATGATTTTATGCTTTTGGAGGTTGACCCGTGATTTTGACGGATGTCGTCGGATATGAGTCAATTTCAAGCACTAAGAATCACATTTTCAGGAAACCACAGGGGCCAAAGTGCGCGAAACGCGAAAAAAGACGGAAAAACGGGTCACCGGCGAAAAATCCGGTGATCCGGACTTCCATGGTCGCCGGCGACCATGGGCCGGCGACCATGGGCCATGGTCGCAGGGGCCTGCGACCCTAGGGGATTTTTCCCCTTCGGAGCCCGTTTTGCGGTCGTTTTGAGGTCTTTTTCGTCGCCGTTTTCTTCTGTATTTTTCCTGACATTTCTTCTCATTTATTGGCTTGATTTCCCTGTAGAAAACCTGATGAGAATCCTTGCATTTTTAGAGTGCAAAGTTTCCAATTTTCCGGGAAAGCCGAAGACTTTGTCGCGTAAAGCTGCTGATTTTCCGCCAGAAGCTGAAACTTGGTCAAACGATGTCGGAATGACCTGAAATTTGAGGTGAAGCCTCCTGAGCAATAAATAAGACCAACCATAGGCTTTTGTTTGAGTTTTGAAGCCGTTTGGGGTCCCGTCGATGCTTCACTTGATTTTGCTGCGGGGAAAATGCCGAGCTTTGATATGTGGCCAAACGATGTCCGATTGACCTGAAATTTGACGGGGAGCCTATCGGAGTCATTTTGAGACGTTCCATGGGCTCCGTTTTGGATGTCATGGTCCCGGGTTGCTCCGCCGCCGGTAGGCTTGATTTTCTCTCGGAGCATCGAAACCTGGTCAAACGTTGTCGGAATGACCTGAAATTCGACGTGCAGCCTTTTGGAAGCATGTTGAAGCCACTCATGCACTTGGTTTGATGAGCGAAGCCTTCGGTGGTTCCCGCCGCCGGGAGGCTTGATTTTGCTGCTCGAGCATTGATGGAGGGTCAAACGTTGTCGGTTTGACTTGAAATTTGGCATGGAGCCCTTTTGAGACATGCTGGAGTCATCTGTAGGCTCTGATCGAAGTTTTGACGTCTCCGATGATGTCACCGCCGGGAGCACCATTTTAGTTGTCGGAGAAGCGAAGTTAGGCCAGATGATTCTGAAATGGCCCGAAACTTCATGTGTACTCTTCTCTTGGCTATCTTGAAGGATCTTGCAGTTTTTGTTTGATTCTGACAAGATTTGATTTTTTGGAGAAATTGCATTGCCTATTTATGGCAGGTTGCGACTTCATGCAGCTTTCTTGATGTTGAAGAGGCAAAGTGACATTTTTGGTGTCAACACCAGTGACTGCTAGAAGCAATTGTAGACCTTAATTCAAATTACCGAGAAGCAAAGCTCACTCAAGGTAAAATGATATAAGGTTGGAGATACAAATGTGTCGGTCGCGAATACAGTAGACCCGAAAGAGCGTACTAGCACCGCTAGGCACAAATATTGTAAATCGCATCCTTGGAAAGGACACGAGATGGGATTTTTTTGAAAGGTCAAATTTGGATTCATAAAGGAGAGCAAATGGTGTTCCAATCCGAACAAAGGCTCAACATTTCTGTGAGCGCTAAATCCAGAAGGGAAGGAACCAGAATTTCTCGAATGTGAATCCAATTGACGGAAATTTTTTTTTTTGAAAAGTCAAGACTGAGTTCATCAAAGAGAGAAAATGGTGTTCCAATCCGAACCAGGGCTCAAACATTTCTGCCAGCGCTAAATCCGAAAGGGAAAGAACCAGAATTTCTCGGATGTGAATCCAGTAATGACGGAAGTTGTTGTTTTTTTTTTTTTTTGAAGGGTCAAGATTGAATTCATCAAAGAGAGCAAATGGTGTTCCATTTCGAATGAAGGCTCAACATTTCTGTGAGCGCTAAATCCGAAAGGGAATGAACCAAGATTTCTCAACTCTGAACTCAAAAGTGACGAAAGTTTTTTTTTTTAAGATGCACATAGGTTTCCAATTCGATCTTATGAGACCTTAGTAGATAGATCAGCCCCCAGGTAAGGGTAGGATTACTTAATGAACCCGTTTGAAGGACCCTTGCCTCGAACAGTCTAGCTGTCTCCACACTCTGGACAAGGCTTTTCTTAAATCCACTTTAGTCAAAGAGCGCAATTGGTGCAACCTTAGTGTTTTTTTTTTTGAAAGGTTTCTAATGAACTCTTAAGAGAACAGAAGTGGTGTTCCAATCCGAACCACAGCTCAACATTTCTGCGAGCGTTAAATCCAAAAAGGAATAACCAAAGTTTCTTTGAATTTGAATTCAAAAGAGAGAAGACCGATTTTTTGTTTTGAAATTTTTTTTTTGAAATCCCAATTAGACTCATCAAAGAGAAAAGATGGCCCAATCCCCGATATGAACAATAGCTGCAAACATTTCTCTGAGCTATTAAGTTCGAAGAGGAAATGATCAAAATTTCTCAAAGTTGAATCTTGAGAAAGAGAGATCTTTTTTTTTTTTGAAAGAATTTGAAATGAATTTTTTTTTTTGAAATCCCAATTGGACTCATCAAAGAGAAAAGATGGCCCAATCCCCTATATGAACGATAGCTGCAAACATATTTGTGAGCGATCAAGTTCGAAGAGGAGATGGTAAAAATTTATCAAAGTTGAATCTTGAGAAAGAGAGATCATTTTTTTTTTTTTTGAAAGAATTTGAAATGAAGTTTTTTTTTTTTTTTTTGAAATCCCAATTGGACTCATCAAAGAGAAAAGATGGCCTAATCCCCGATATGAACGATAGCCGCAAACATTTCTATGAGCTATCAAGTTCGAAGAGAAGAGGACCAAAATTTCTCACAGTTGAATCTTGAGAAAGAGAGATCATTTTTTTTTTTGAAAGAATTTGAAATGAAGTTTTTTTTTTTTTTTTTTTTTTTGAAATCCCAATTGGACTCATCAAAGAGAAAAGATGGCCCAATCCCCGATATGGACGATAGCTGCAACCAATTCTGTAAGCTATCAAGTTCGAAGAGGAGAGGATCAAAATTTCTCAAAGTTGAATCTTGAGAAAGAGAGATCATTGTTTTTTGAAAGAATTTGAAATGAATTTTTTTTTGTTTTGAAATCCTAATTGGACTCATCAAAGAGAAAAGATGGCCCAATCCCCGATATGAACGATAGCTGCAAACATTTCTGTGAGCTATCAAGTTCGAAGAGGGGAGGATCAGAATTTCTCAAAGTTGAATCTATGAAAAGAAATCAGATTTTTTTTTTTTTGAAATGAGAAAGAATAACTAAAATCCCATCTCATGTTTTTTTTTTTTTTTAGATACAAGATGCAACATAGGCCACCAACTAGAAAGGAACCAAGGGATCAAAGCATCACGTTCTCAAGTGAACGCGTCCCACTGGGTATGCCAACTTGATGGACCCTCGGGTTTCCGTCCTCTCCTTCCGTACCTTGGGGGCTGCCTGGGTCTCGGCGGAGGAGGGAAATCGCGGGTATCAACTTTTTGTACGGGTATGCCATATTTACTTTCTACTTGGAATTTGGAATGGTGATGATCTGGAGATTCACCTTCACAAGTAGAAAGAAAATCGATCATTTTTTCTAACTTTTCAAATTGCATAAATATTAAGAAAAGAGACAAGTTTGTTTTTTGAGAATGCCGTAGAAGGCGTTTTTTTGTTTATTTGCCGTGGAAGGCGATTTTGCCGTGAAAGGCGATTTTACAAAACTCATCAAATATGAAAGACAAGAATTGTGATTTCTTTTTGTCTCTTTAAAAAATACAAGCTACAATAGAAAAGAAAGAAAAAGAATCTAACTTCTCAGGAGATTGTGGGGACACGTTCATATCGACGGTCGCAAGTCATGTATGGACTTCACCATCGTCCTTCAAATGAGAACGCTTGATGCTTCGATTCTTCGGTTTTGCTCCAGCCTCAGTTTTTAAAGGATAAGGACCAAGAGGAGGTCCTATATCCAATGAAAAACCGAGTAAACGGGCTGAAAAGCCGCGTTTATGCCATGTTGTAGAAGGAGAGGACCTTGGGGGGTGGCCCCCCAAGGGACTTTGGTCACCTTGTGGTGTTTCTTGCAGCAGAGCAGCAGGACTTCGTCTCGATTTCTTCGGGAGAATGCAAGTATGCAAGTGCAGAATTTCAAGTCGATGTGTGAATCAATATTGATTCCTTTCTTTTGGACCTCCTTTTATAGGCTCTTGGTAGCCATGAGGTGATTATGGGCATTGATGGCCATGATGAGAGAATTGATGAGGAGTTAAAAGTTTTTATTCTTTGATTTTGTAACTCCTTTTTCTTGGCTTGTGATTGGCCGATGAAGGATAGTGGGCATTTAATTGCCTTTAATCTTCATGATGATGGGATTTTCATGGGTTTAATGCCATGATTGTTTGGATTTGTAACTCCCAAATGCTTGAATCTGATTGGGCCGTCCAATAATGAGTTAATGGCCGCATTTAGTTGTCAAAAATGGGTCAATTAATGACATTAAGTGGTCGCCCGGGCATGTGAAGAGTCGCGGGCCGCGCCGCGTCTTTTGAGATTCTTCTTGTGATCATTATAGGTGGATCCACATAGTGTTTGCTGTTGGATTGCGATGCAATTTCAGACATTGATTGATGTTGGTGGGCCGGTGACATCTGTCTTGTCGATTTCACGATCGGTCGGACAGAAAGTGTACTTTCTTGGTCAGCCGGTTGGCGATCTTAGAGCGATCGGTGATGATTTCATGCTTTTGACGGCGGATCCAAGATGTCGGTGAAGAATAGTGGTTTTCAAGCATCAAAGATTGGATTTTCAGAAAATCACAGAGGCAGGAACACTCGAAACGCGAAAAAGATCAGAAAATAGGCCATTCGGCGAGAAATCCGGCGACCTGGATTTGCAGGGTCACCGGTGACCATGCACTCAGGGTCGCCGGCGACCATAGGGCTTTGGCCCTTTTGGTCACCGAGCTTTGTTTTCGGCCTTTTTTTCTTCTTTTTTGTTCCTTTTTTGTTCTGTATATTTTCTTGAAAATTTTCCTCAATTATTGACTTGATTTTCTTGGAGAAAACTTGACGAGAACCCGCGCAAAACTGGAGCACAAAGTTTCCCATTTTTCGTGAAAGCCAAAGACTTTGTAGCCGATTTTTCGTCAAGAGTCGAAACTAGGTCAAACGATGTCGGAATGACTCGAAAATTGAGGTGAAGCTTCTTGAACAGTAGATAGGGCCAACCATGGGCTTTTATTTGAGTTTTGAAGCCATTTGAGGTCCCGTCGATGCTTGACTTGATTTTGCTACGGGGAAAATGCCGAGCTTTGATATGTGGTCAAACGATGTTTGATTGACCTGGAATTTTACGGGGAGCCTATTGGAGTCATTTTGAGACGACCCATTAGCTCCAATTTGGATGCCATGTTCCCGGGTTGCTCCGCCGCTGGTAGGCTTGATTTTCTTTCGGAGCATCGAAACCTGGTCAAACGTTGTCGGAATGACCTGAGATTCAACGTGCAACTCTTTGGAAGCATGTTGAAGCCACTCATGTGCTTTGTTTGATGAGTGATGGCCTCGGTGGTTCTCACCGCCGAGAGGCTTGATTTTGCTGTTCGAGCATTGATGGAGGGTCAAATGTTGTCGGTTTGACTTGAAATTTGGCATGGAGCCCTTTGGAGGTATTTTGGAACCATCCGTAGGTTTTGATCGAAGTTTTGGAGTCTTCGATGATGTCGCCGCCAGGAGCGCTTGTTTAGTTGTCGGAGAAGTGATGTTTGGCCAAACGATGTCAGAATGACCCGAAACTTCAGGTGTACCCCTCTTTTGGCTATCTTGAAGGATCTTGCAGTTTCTGTCTGATTCTGACAATATCTGATGCTTGAAGTAGCTTTGCCTGTTTTGTAGCAGGATGCAGCTTCACGAGGCTTCTTAATGTTGATGAGACATAGTGACTTTTTTGGTGTCAACACTGACCTGGATGAAACCAGGTCCAAACTCAAGGATGAGGTAACCCACGTGCGGAACACACTTGTCTCGGTCGACGTGTCGTTGCAGAACAAGAGAAAAGGGTTTGGCTTCCCTTTTTCTATGCTGGGAGATGAGGGGGTAAAAAGGCGGGAGGCTCTGGAGACGTGTGAAGACACTGGGGGCCGAACTCACGATGACGACGACAAGGAGCAGGCGAGAAGCAGCGAATAACTTCTGGAGTTGGACGACTACGATAGGATGTCTCTACAGCGAAGGGTCAGGTTGGCGCTGGTGGTGGCGGTCGGAATCGAGGCGAAGAGCGGCGTTGGTGAACGGTACACGTTTCCTTCCTCTTCTCCGCTGCTGCGTCTTCTCTTCTCTGCTTCTTTTTTTTTTTAAGGGTTGGGGTTTCTGCGGTTTGGGCTGGATTTGGGGATTCCGGTGGAATGGGTTTGCTGTAGCGTGACCGGATATGGACGTGGGTTGTGGTTGGCTTCTGTTGCTGGTTCAAGGTGACGATGACGATGTAGTTGGGGTAGGTGGGTTCTCTGGGTTTTGCAGGGAGATGAATGGTTGTCGCAGGGGACTGACGAAGGTGCTGGAGATGGAGATGGTTACGGACGAGTGGGTAGGGGTGGGGATAAGGGTAACACGCTGACGATCGAGGGATCGTTCGGCTCTGATACCAATTGATGTAACCTAGGGTTAGGATACAAGTGCCAGGGTACAATTAGGGTTCTCACAGGAACAATCACTCGAAAAAGAAACATCTCCAACGAAAAAATCCACACAGGGAATTTTATTAATCAATTCTAATCTTTGAGATCATTGATCTCTAAAATGCTATATTTATAGTAAAATAAACTTAAGCCCTAAGAAAGTATTCCTAATCAAACTAGGAAACCAAATAATAATCCTACCCAAATTAGAAACCTAATTCTAATTACACTCTTTACTAAAAATAAAACTAATAACAATTAAAAATCAGGGTATCATGGGTCCCACATATGGCCCACGATTCTTGTTGCAATAAAGTAGAATTGCTGCTGCATCAATGAACACAGTTGCAATGCAAGGTCAACCCAGCTTAGAGCTTCCACAGGCTGAAAGCTACTACATTTCTTGAAATGCAGCTTCCATCTTGTATGTACACAATGGAATTGGTTAAAGAAAAAGAAACCAAAAAAAAAAAAAAAAATTGAGATTATTCTACAGCCAAGGTAGCCTGCAATTATTTCTTCTTTAAACGTTGAATATGGGTTAAATGTAGTCTGATGATAACAATGTATATTTCAATTCCTTTTCTAATGCTTGATTGGGTTTAATGTATTCAAAGAGAAATGGAAAACACGAAAGAGATTCACTGAGAGAGCGGGGGGGATAGACCAGAGATAAGATTAGGATCTACCGGAGGGAGGGACGGCGTCACAACGGTGGTGCGCTGATGGCGGTCGCCTGAGATGGAGAGGGATGAAACGATTTTTTGAGAGAGGAATGGAGAGAGACGAGAATATGTCGAGACTCAGAAAAAACAGAGAGAACTGGTAACCACTTTGAGCAGGCTAGTAAAAAACAAATTCATCCTATCTAATGTGCATCTCCAACTTCCACTGTGCTCCAAATGCATCTATGATGCTGTGTAGACCCACATGTGTAGGGCCCACATAGATTTAGGAATTTATTTATTATGTCAATAATTTCTAATTTTATTGTAATTATGATTAGTATGTTGATTTATTTGGTTTCCTAATTTGATTAGGATAGTTTCCATTATTAGATTAGGTTTTCTTAAGCCTTAAGTTTACTTTTACTATATATATGGCATTGTAGAGAATTATTTCTCAGAGTTGTTGATTAACGAAATTGGGTTTTCCCATTGAGGTGCGTCCTCGTTTATTATCTCTGCGGAGATTTATTGTGTCTTCGGACACGTGCTTCGGCACCCATTGTGCTTTTAGCACTTCCCACGCAAGCCCTAACCCTAGGGCATGCATCAATCTAATTCTGCTGATACATTCAAAACACTTGCCATTCATGGTGAATTCAAGCCCACCCAAATAATGAGGTCTCAATTCATCATTCATACACTCAAATTTGAGCAATGTCCAATTTCGGCTTCGCTCCAAACACATCTAATTTGGCTGAAACATTCAAACCAACTGCAATTCATGCTCAATCCAAACAAACCCAGATCATGTTTTCTAAAATCATTGTTAAGACACACCCACCCACAAAACTACACCCCACCAAAAAAAAAAAAAAAAAACCAAAAAAAGAGTAATTTCATCCCAAGTTTGAACTTGGTTTTAATCATCTGAAACAAAACTCAAAAATCCCACACGTGAAGAAAAACCAAAACACAGGAATAGTGAATTTGAGAGAGGAAAAGGAGATTCATGCATAAAAGAGTGAACTTTCCGCTGCCCCTCATCCAATAAAGATTGTGGCATACCTTCAATCCATGAGTCTTGAAGTCGAGATTCCCATGGAATTCTCCCCCATATTTTGTAATCTTATCCGGTACTAGAATCACTATCTTAATATAGTTTCATTAATGTAAAATAGCACATTCAAAAGGAAAAAAAAAACTACAAGTAAAGAATGATACAACACAATCCATCAACTCCATCGATTGCAGAAATCTCATTATTCATAAAAATGAGAGTAAAGGCCAAGTTCGATTTCCGTACCTCGAGCTACTCCTCGTTGGATTCTCAGAACTACACTGAAACCAAATCGACGTCTCCAAGCTATATCATGTTACATAAATCAAGATCCATCCCAATCAGGAGATAAAATAGAAAAAGATAAATAAAAAAAAAAGAAAACTGAAATAACTCCTCCTTTTTCGATTCTCTGTTATAGAGATAGAGCAGAAGATGGCAAATGTGTCTGGAGAAGACAACCAGAAAAGGAGTCGACCTTGTGCTGCGTCTGGAGAAGGCTGACCGGAAAAGGGGTCAAACTCGTGTTGGCTTTGGAGAAGACGACCAGAAAGGGGGCACCGGTTTTCTTCAGTGAGATGGGTCTGCGCCTGATAATAGAGATAGGTTTTTTGAGATCAACAGAGATAGAGATGGTGGGAGGGATTTGCGTGCGTTGATGGAGAGGGTGAGGTCTGCGTGAGTGGTGATAGAGGTGAGGGATGGAGATGATGCCGATGAGGGAATGGAGATGGAGATGGAGATGGTGAGGGAGATGAGGGAATGGAGGTGACGTGAGAGTGAGAGAGTGAGGTGAGAGCGAGAGAGGGAGACGAGGGCCAGAGAGGGAGAGAGTGAGGGAGGGATATTAAAGCGAGGGAGGGATTAGGGCACAACTCCATTTTTGCTCAAAAATGAACCGCAAAGACCGATCTCGCCACCCCCAATTTTTTTGTATTCCGTGACGAAATTTTTTTGTCATGGATTATATTTAAGGAATTCTGAGACGACATTTTTTTTGTCGTGAGTTTTTTTTAATAAAATATGGTGTAAATGATTTACCGATGAAAATAAAACATCGTTCGTCACTAAATATTTAGCGACAATTGAAAATCATCGCCGCTGAATAATTTGTATTTTCATTTTAGCCGACGAGATAAATATTTTGTCGCGAAAAACAACATATAGTGACAAAATTTCAAAACGCCGCGGAATATTTGCCGCGAAAAATTATTTTTGTTGTAGTGATGACTGAGTCTGGTCAATGATAAAATAAGGACATCAAGACATATTTTTAAGCAAATGAAGAAGTGTCTGTAGGCAACCCCTTCAAGTCAACAAGCACAACATTAATCAGATATTCCTAACCCATTTTGCAATCTTTTAATTAGCAACTAAAAATAAGCCCTATGGATATGTAGATATTACTCCTAAAACTCGATAAATACTCGCCAAAATAGGAGGTGCAAGAGAAATAGGCATTCTCATGCTTATCCTAGCGGCCATGCAGAATGTTTCCAGTCTGATTGCATTACCATGATCACAAGGGAACATAAATTGGTTTAACTAGGCAGTGATATAAACAACCAAGAAACAGTTCGGACAAAGAGATTTAATTTGCATGCATCTTCAAGATTTTAAGGTTCACTCAATTTTGGTATCTTCTTTCTTGCCACAGAGACACGTTTATTGAACCTTGATTCCTTAATTAGTGCTCAAATCGAAATATCATCCAAAGGGGGCATGAAAAAATGACTTATCAAATCTTCTGAAGCAGCTACATTCTTCTCTTTTGATCAACGACCATAGACTACTTAATATTCATTGACTAGGTCATGGAGGATCTTCCTTTCACATACCTTGACATCAAAATATGAGACTAAAATTTCCTTGTAATCATATATAAGATAAAAAGATTATCAGGTACAAATTCATCATAAAAAGCTCCTAAATGGGCAATCTACAAAGGCGGTAAATGTCGTATAATGAAGGTGGCATCTCACCCACCAAAAATGAAATGTGTCGGTTGATTTGCACCAATGTTCTGTTAAGGCCTTATATACATGAGGCGCTCTTGAATAGCTTCCTTCGTATGCATGAACAACTTCTAATGCTTTGGCATTGTGAAAGTGTGCTTCAAAAAGATGAATTATAGTCTTTGTCCAACATTTCCATTACAAGATTGCTTCAAACAAACCGAATGTTCTGAATTTTTCCTGCCAAACTTAAGGTGACCCTTTCCCACCGACAATCTCTCTTCCTAATGTACTAACAAAATTGACATTCTCAGAACAAACATGGGGACACAACACAATTAATTGGCTTATACATTAGAAGATGACATCTAAGCAAAAGATCTAAAACATTGGTAGTTTTTTGTATGGTTGGAGTCCAGTTACATTTGCATTCTTTAGTGCCCGTTTGTCAAACTACTTATAAAATAAAGGCAAAGTAAAACCTCCATTTCCCATACATGAAAAGACTCATGGGTTATATCAAAACTACACAAATTCAAAACTCTCCCTTACTTTTGAAAAAAGAGTAAAAAAGCAACTCTTCAAACCATAAAAGGCAAAAAAAAAAAAAAAAAAAAAAAAAAAAAAAAGACACCTTTTACACAAAAAGTAAAAAAAAAAAATTCCATACCAATCCACTAAAAATAAAAGACCATCATAATTCCATTATATTTTATTATCTCTTAATTTGATTCTTTACTTTACCTTTATTTTACGAGAAAATTACCAAACGGTCAATCAACTCAGAATCGGAAAAATCAAGAATTGAATGGGTTCGCTCTAGTCTCGTCTCATTAAAGTTATGAATTGGATCGAAGGGAGCTCGCAAATGCATATGAGAAACCATAGAAAAACGGGAAACTAGTTGCTTTTCATTCCTCATGGATGAAAAAAAATGTATATATATTCATGCTGCAATATATATATATATATATATAAATGGATAATGTTCAGGTGGGAACTGTTCTCACATATTAAGTGAGAACTTTTTTGTGGGGCTCAATTGTGGGCCCCATTTGGGGATGGGACCAGGGGGATATAAAGATCTATGTGAGACCACCCTAGTATCAAGTTTGACCTCAAACCCATGCCCCTAACCCCTTCATCTGTGGTCCAAAAGTTTAATGGCTTCTTATTCAAAAAAATATTCAACCCTAGATCTAACGGCTCAGTCCATTCGGATGTGTGCCAATCCTTGGGATTAATGACTATAAGGGGGTTCCTTATTGGTTGCTAGGTTTGGATGGGTTGCTAGTTGGGCCCCGTAAAAAAGTTCTCATATAATAGGTGATAACTAGTCCTCACTTGAATAATTCTCATATATATATATATATATATATATATATATAATTTTGAGTCCCGTATGCGCAAATGTATGCACATGTGCTCTTCGAGGGGGGCATTTGTTGATATTAAAAAATTGTCATACAAAGAAAAAATGATGATGGAATTGGGAACAAGCCCATTAAATCACTATGGTCCAATGACCTGAGTCACCAAAGCTTTGTTAAAATAATATTTTGGTAAATTAAAAGTAAACAAGTAATTATTAGTAAAGTGGTTGGAGTCGCTACACTTTATGTCAAAGGTTTAAGGTTTGATTTCCTACCAATTTGTTTTGCTCCCTAAAATCCAAATGTGGGTCCCACATGGGTCCCACAAAGATGATCCAATGAAAAAGGGTAGAAGTCAAAAGAGGAAGCACACAAGTTGTTTAGTGGGTAGTTTCAAAATTTTGAAACAAAAGGAGGGGATGTTTCTCTTTGGGAAAGACTTTTGAGGTGAAAGAAGAAACAAGGAGGAGGAATGGAGAAAGAAAATAAGAGAAGAGAAGAGAAGAAAAGGGAGAGGGAAAGAAGAAAAAGGTATAGAATATGTCTTTTCTTTTTATCTTCTATACATATCTTCTCCCTTCTCAACTCTCTACTTTATCTTCCCCTCCACCATATCTTCTTGATTTCATCACAACTTTAAACGAGATTTGGACCCTTGCGAAGAAGGGATCCGCCCTCCAACCACCACGTCCCCTTCATCCCATCCTCATTTCCTACACTGTATTTCATCATCTTCATCTCATCTTCCCCATCTTCCTTTCTCCAAATGGAGATCCGGACCCTTATTCAAAGTGTCTGCCCTCAATTCTTATTTTATCCTCAGCTTACGAAGGGCCTGAATTCGTCCAAACCAATGGCCTAGCATTCACCAAATTATCTTTAAAAAAACGGAGATTTGGATCTTTGTTTTATAAGGCTTCCACCCTCCACTAAAACAAATGTGATGCATGTAATGGGATGAATCATATGGCCACAACATTCATGCCATCTATTTCCACGAGATATGCACTTGTAGTCATATAAATTGGAGAGGGGCAAAAACCAAAGCATGAAACTTAATCCAACGTGTGGTTGTATTCTCTGATTAGACCATCTTTTATGAATGGTCATACCCCCAGTAAATCTTCAATGTTTGAACATTAGAAAAAGGCATATATAGCACAAGATTCAATGGTTTGAGAATTCAAGACAATGGGTGAAGAGAGTTTTGATCTTTCAAGTGGTCCTTTGCTTTTAAGTGACGATCTCGGATAGAAAAACTCTAGTTGCTTTCATAAGAACCATGTTAGATCTATTCTAGACCATAAACTGATGGGTCTCACGTTTTTAACCCACTGATCATGGTTCTCTGTACACAATATAACTTCCATTCTTTTATTCTCAAAAGTCCAATTGTGGCCAAATTCATAAACGACACAAAATGAGATTTGCCACCATAGGGGAAATCCACCCTTCTTCCAAAAATAAAAATAAAAATCCAAATATTGGGATCTTCTAAAACAAAAATTAGAGATTGATCAGGTCTTTATTTAGAAAGATTCTGCCCTCCAAAATTTTCAGAATCAAACTTTTATATTTGATTATTTAAGTTCACAAATTGTTATAATTGTGTGTGGCAAGAATTAATGAAACCCATGCAGTAATTCCAACCAATGACTGATGTATAAATCCTAAAAGAATTGTGATGTATGTTTATCAAGTCTTAAACAAATTGCATTGGACAAGTGGGTCCACTATCTACAAATAAAAAATGTGGGTCCTTCATCATAGTCAAACTACACTCCATCAACTGTGGGTCCCATCCATATCATCAATTTAAATAATTGATTTATTGGGGTGCAGCATTTTAAAATGGAGATTTATACAATGAATAGAATGTGGCCCACTTTTGCCATATCCAAATAACTTTCTTTCTCTTTAAAGCTGAATAACGGTTACAAGAAAAACCTTGGTTCTCAGCCCTCCTCTATCCACATCAGCATCGCCATCCACGTCTTCAAGCAACAACTGCAGGGAAACACCCATTCAAGGAAAAAACGCCTCTTTCCATCTAGCTCCTTCTCTTTCTCTCTTTCGGAAACGCCCCTTTCTTGTAGGAAAACCGCCTTCTCCTTTCTCAAAGCCAAATCTTCCTTCCCTGAATGCCTTACTCTCTCCGTCTATTATCTCATCAGCCCCTGTCAATCAATGCCTTTCCCTCTTTGTCTCCCATGCTTACCGCTCCCTTTGCGGCTGATCTCCCTCGCCTATCACGGTATGCATATTTTTCTAAAGTTTCTTTCTCCCACAGTTGGTGCCAGTATTCAACGTCCTTGCACTACAGTTCATCCTTGCCAACGAGTGCTTTCAATTGTGACTTCACATAAAACTAAAACATAGCCCCTGCCGCTCTTTGTTATCTCTTTTTGTGCAGGGCCTCTTGCTATATTATTTTCCGCGTATCACACTACGCTATGTGTGTGACGTTCTATTAATATGGCATTCACCACTAGCCCTGTATGTAAATGAGGTTGTTGTTTATTTCAGACAGAAAAATGAAATCAGTTCTCTAAACAAGAAATCCAAAAGAGGGAAAATAGGCATTTAATTATGATAGTATTTCTTTTAGAGAACATGGAAAGAATCACAGGGATGACTTTGTATTTACCATAATTTACCACAAACAATGAACATCACTGTTTTATTTCTGGAGGAATCTTGTTGTTTGTTTGCTTCAATTTAAAGAGAAAGAATGTATGTTGGCAATCTATGTTGGAATCTCATTAAGCATTTTCCAATGATTACTGAATTGGTATGGTTGGCCTAAGCTTAGTATTATGTGTTTTGAGCGCGAAGCCGAGGATTCTAACACTTGTATGGATTATAGCATGTGGGGCGTAGAATACAATCTATAATTCAGTGAAACCTGTAGTAAGGTTTATAGGCTTTGGTCGTATAAGAATAAAGGTTAGCAAGATTTATTTGGTAGTTTGGTAGAGGCATATTGTGACTGGTATATTTTATCTGGAGATAATGGTCGCTACAAAAGGAATACATCAAATTTCTATTCAACCCCATTCTCAGGCATTCACCATTTACCATGGCCAGTTTAAGCAGTTAAGCAAAACTTACGCATGGAATATTATGTTGAATCAAAGGCAAGTGTGTAGTAGCTACATCTTTCATATGATTTTAGATTCATGACTGTTTTCAAAGAAAATTATATTAATGTCATGAAAAATTCCATTTACTGCCACCAGAAATAAAAAGAATCAATGTTATTACATGTAAAACATTTCTATTAAGAATCACTGATAAAAGGTGTTGTTCCGAGTACATGCAAAATTAATTCAGTATTTAGGAAACAGACTCTCAAAACAGTGAAGCAAAACAACCGTCATGACCCGAGCACGAAATCAGATTACTCAGGGCTAAACCCGGATCGTGAATCCATCATACTTACTCCCGTAAACCTCGAATTAACCGAAGTTTATATGAGACTCACAAGGGATCAAACATACATACCTGTCAATATACATTTCATGGAACATATATATATATATATACATACATTGATGATCTATTTAAAACGAATAAGTCCTTACACAAAGGTAAAGTCAATTTATATAATCCATTTACAACTAAGTCAACAACTGCATATTCAAATACAATGCAGGTGACGTCTACTTACTATCCAAAATGAATACACCAAGTCTTTATCAAAACATTTTCCAAAATATTCTAATTCATTGGCACTCTGATTTACGTCCATTCGACTAGGTCTCCTGGGGGTATCGGATGGGCATTCTCTGTTAGCGGCTCAGCCTCTGCATGACCGGCACGGGTAATTGGGCCTGTAAAATCATCAGTAACAACGTGAACACGACGGTTCAACAAAGTATATACAGATCTATGACAATACACGTTATTCCTATCAATTCTTTAAACTAACAGTTCTAAATATTCAATTCTATAACAGTGGCTATACAGTAGAAACAAGTAATATCAATAACTAAGTTGGCAACTACATTAGCACTAGTTTCATTTCAAATCAATTCTTCCCGAAGGAAGTAGTTAGAGTTCTAAACAATCAATTCTATAACAGTGTTCTATACAGTAGAAACAAGTAATATCAAGAACTAAGTTGACAACTACATTAGCATTAGTTTCATTTTAATTCAATTCTTCCCAAAGGAAGTAGTCAGTTAGTTCATATTCATTTATTTTAGTTTTCATATTCAATTCATTAATTACATTAAACATTTATTAGATGGCTTATCAGTGGAATTTTTCAGTCACATGACTTATCAGTGGCTTATCAATTCAGTGACTTTTCAATCTATGACCTTTTGGTCCAATAGTGTGGGATCTGCCAGTGTCTGGATCAGAGATCACTAGTATCACCACGGAGCTCCGGAACACCCCCATTTCCATCTACTGCAGTAGGATTATTCATTAATTATGTATGACATTCAGTACTGTTAATTATTCAGTTTTACATTATTCATGATTCAATCATTAGTTCAGGGTAACTCTATACGAGCTTAAGAAACCACTATGTAGTGCAAGACTTATAACCAAACTAAGTCAATAATTCTATCTGATCAATTTCTAGACAATTATCTAAACCAAACAATTGAGTGAAACAATTGTTATCAATGTACTTGTTACTATAGATGACATTACTTTAATCAAATGTGTACATTATGATAACCGTGGTTCACACTTATGAAGGTTTAGATACCACTAATACTAACCTTAGTGATCACGCTTTCAATCCAAGAAGATCAGAATGGAATCAGAAACTTCCCTCAGTTTCGGTTACTTTGGCGGTTACCTGGCGGTTAGCCGAATTCTGGTTGGCGGCTAGCCGAACCACATTCAGTCAGCTTTCCAGAACCCTACAATTTCTGATACATTTCAGCCACTTCGGTTACCTCGTCGGTCACTTGTTTGGTTAACCGAATTCTCTAATTCTGCTAACCGAACACAGTCGGATACCTTGTGGTTAACTTTCTAGAAGCTGGTCTTCTGATGGCAATTCCTGTCCCAGACTCGGTCACCTTAGTGGTCACCTCTCGGCTAGCCAAATCCTCAAATTCGGCTAACCGAAACACATCGGTTAGCTCACGGTCAGCTTTCTAGAAGCTGACATTTTCTGTTGTGGATTTCGACCTAGATGGGTCGGTCAGCTGGCAATCAGCAGTTCGGCACCCAGAACAAAATTCTAGAGCTTCAGAATTCTAAAGCAGAATCTCGATTTTGAGTTCCTTGAACTCAAATCACTTCAATAACATCATAAATCAATAGAAATGCATACACTTGCCTCTATTTGAAGGTTGATTTACAAAAACCCTTTACTTAGCTTGGATTTGAGATGGAAACTTCTCAACTTGAGGCTCTATCTCACAAGAAAAGCTCAAGAAGAAGATGAAGTGGATGAAGCTTCTACACTTGAATCGCTCCAACGCTTTAACCTTGATACTTGATGGAGATGAAAATGGAAGGAGAAGAAGGGTGTCTAGGGTTTGGGTTGAGTGAATGAGCTCATTAAAGCTCATTTTAGCTTATATAAGCTCTCATTTTGCGTTTTAGTCCACAGTCTCTTCTAATTTACGATTCGAGTCAAATAAAGGGTCATTTGATCTGATTCTCATCGAATGACTTCAAGTCTTTCGCGAAAGTTAACGTATTAATTGAGATACATGTGTTGATATCTTGAGTTTCCGTATTCGACAAAATACGCGAAAATTAGTATTTACGAAAAAGTCCTTGTCTTCTTAAGTTTAAAAAAACTCATTTAATTTCTTCAATCTCCTTCATTATCGTTTCATTAAGCCTAATTTATACACTTTAGGCTAATTCAATCCTATTTGGTCATAAACCATCATTAACTTAGTTAAGCATAGTTAATTAGCCTTAATTTCGAATCAATTAGAGTTAATCTTGATTAACTTAGGACGTGGCCTAACAACTCCCCTAAACTTTTAGAACCATTCGGTCCTCTGAATGCAGTACAATTCAATATAAGTAAATAACTTGAATTTAAAAAAATTACCTCGAAGAATAACTCGGGGTACTTTTGAGCCATTTGCTCCTCGAGTTCCCACATAGCTTCATTAGGTTCATGATGATCCCAAAGGACCTTGACCCATTTAATCGTTCTTGTACGTAGAACCGCCTCCTTGGTATCAATGATCTGAATCGGCCCCTCAACATATGTGGTGTTTGGTAACACTTGGATCTCTTCGTGACGAATGACATGTGAATGATCAGCCACATACTTTCAAAGCATCAACAAATGAAAAACATTGTGGATACGAGAGAGTTCTGCTGGAAGGTCTAGGCGATAAGCCACATTCCAATTCTGCTTGTGACTTTGAAAGGCCTAATGAATCTCGGGGAAAGCTTCCCTTTCTGCCCGAATTGAATTGTGCCTTTCATTGGGGAAGTCTTTAAAAAGACTAAATCATCAACGGCGAATTCTAGATCACGCCGACGATTGTCAGCATAGCTCTTCTGCCTTGATCTAGTAACTTTCAACCTATCTTGTATCTTCTGAACCTTCTCTGCTGTTTTAGCAATAATCGTAGGACCTTGGAAACTTCGAGTTCTAACTTCTTCCCAGCTCACTGGAGTCCTACACCTTCGACCGTACAAGGCCTCAAATGATGCCATTTCAATGTTGGAGTAATAGCTGTTGTTGTATGCAAATTCGCACAACGCTAAATGGTCATCCCAATCACTTCTGAAATCAAACGCTTACACGAAACAAGTCTTCCAGAGTCTGTATAGTCCGTTCTGATTGTCCATCTATATGTGGATAATAAGCAATACTAAACCAAAGTTTAGTTCCTATGGAATTCTGAAATGACTGCCAAAATGCGGAAACAAACCGACTATCTCGATCAGAAACAATCGAGACCGGTGTTCCATGCAATTGAGTCACCTCCTTGACAAACAATCTGGACATCTCGCTGAACCTCATATCCTTTTGAAATGGAAGGAAGTGTGCGGACTTTATAAGACGATCAATGATCACCCATACGGCATCGTGCTGCTTCTTCGTCCTCGGTAAACTAGACACAAAGTCCATTGTAATGTGTTCCCACTTCCATTTAGGAATGTTCAGTGGATGAAACAATCCCGATGGTTTCCGATGCTCAAATTTCATACGTTGGCAAGTCAAACAGGAAGAGACATAACCTATTATATCTCACTTCATGTTATTCCACCAGAATTTGTCCTTAAGATTTATATACATCTTCGTACTTCCAGGATGCGTAGAATATCTGGTGTGATGAGCTTCAAACATCACTACATGCTTCAAATCTTCATGTCCTGGTATACACAATCGGTCTTTGAAATAGAAAACTTCTTCTACCAACACGAAGTTTGGCCTAGCTGCAATGTTGTCCTTGATCTTTACTAATTTTGGATCTTCAAATTGCCTATCCTTGATTTGTTTGATGAGGATTGGTTCGAATACAGACATCGCTGCTACCATCACTCTATCATTCACCATCTCAATAGACACATCCAGATCTCTGAATTCTACAATCAGGTTCCATTCACCAGCCAATGATGCCTAGTCAGCAGATTTCCGACTCAAAGCATTAGCCACGAAGTTACTGTTAGATTGTATGGACTCAATCCATCAGTTGATGTGATAAATTGATTAATTTCTTTATTTATCAATAAAATCATGCTTTACTTTCATTAGATGAATGTTATTTTATTACTTCATGCACATGACCAATACATATGACATAATGGTTCATGAGTTGAACCGGGTCCCATTAGTATATTAAATGTGATATATGTGTATCGATGAGATCCACACATGGGAGACATACGTCACAAATCTTATACTTAAAATATCTTCACAACCAGTGATGAGACTGGGCATCTCATCTGATAAGGTTGTGTGATTTGATCACTGTGAGGTAGTGTGATTTGTCTCGATCATCAGAATGGAAGATTCTGGATCAATGTGTTGGTACATTGGATGTATTAAAGGACCATGAGAAGCACCTTATCGAATTCCGTCTCAATAATAAGTTATGCTCTCATAATTCCCTAGCAATAGGCTCTCAATCCCGAGACATTGATGAACTCAAGTTTCTATCTATTCATTTGCTTTGAGTCACCAATGAGTGAGGCCAACTGTAGGTCAACACCTCGGTGTCTTGGGTATGCGGTAGTAGGACTGTGGAAACATTGAATGATCAAGATGGAATCTATCTCTATTATCCCCTCGTGCCAATTAATGGATTTGTCATTAGTAAGTGCGTACCCATCTCGATTAAGAGTTAATTGGATGGTACTGATGATCACAGTGATTAATTGGGGCTCAAGGATGATAAGATGTGGAACTAAGATTGGAAGAGACAGATTTATTCCAATTGATCCATGGATATTGATAGAGGGGCCTACTTGTGGTAATTGGAAAGTTTAGGGTCTTCATTGTAATTTATTCCTAAGACTGGAGTGCAATTGCATTTAAATAGTGGAGTTATTTGCAATTAACTGTGGGCCCAGATTGCACATGAGATGTGGGGTCGCGTGTCCCAGTTGGAGCCAGCTTTCTATGGAATCCCTAGTGGTCCTCACGCTAGCCCAAGTTATAGAAAGATACTAATCCTACTTGAACTCTAAAAGGAAGGAATTAGAAAGTTACTATTTCTATTTGGAGTAGGACTTCTAAATAGTGGTAATAGTATACTTACTAATTGTTGTGGAAGTGAGAGTTCTATTTCAATTAGGAAAAGAGGAGCATTGAAAGGTTATAAAAGGGAATAGAATCCTTCATGGATGTCCATGTCTAGTGTTTTGCAACACCAACATCCATGTCTAGTGTTTTGCAACACCAACATCAATCCTATAAGACTGCATACGATATTATATCGAACTTAAAGGAGATGTTTGCGGAACAAGGCAGGCCTGCTAGGCAGGCAGCCATGAGGGTGATCATTAGTACCAAGATGGCTGAAGGTACATCAGTACAGGAACACATGTTGAAAATGATGGACTCATTGAATGAGTTAAATGTACTGGGAGCTGCGATTGATGCAGAATCGCAGATCGATATAATCCTTGAGTCACTACCAGAGTCATTCAACAATTTCAAGGTTAATTATAATATGAATAAAATTAATCTGACTCTGGCTGAGCTGTCTAGTCAGCTGGTAGTGACTGAAGGGATTTTGAAAAAGAAGCCAACTGCCCTCATGACAGAAAAGTCAGATGCCAAGTCCAAGCCGAAAGGTAAAGGGCGGAAAGGCAAAAAGAAATCAGTTCCGAAGGGTCCTAAGGTGGAGAATGGTCCTACTGGTGGCGTGGCCAAGGCTAGGGGTTCAGGGACAAAGGAAAGTGTTTCCATTGTGGTAAAACAGGTTATTGGAAAAGGAATTGTCCAGAATATCTGTCTAAGAAG
Organism: Umbellularia californica; assembly: GCA_028538565.1. Lineage (NCBI taxonomy): Eukaryota > Viridiplantae > Streptophyta > Magnoliopsida > Laurales > Lauraceae > Umbellularia > Umbellularia californica. Next base: position 29,846,831 of record JAPQWN010000005.1, on the reverse strand, counting down.
AAGACCTCAGGTATGATTGAGTCACTTATTTCTGAAGTTAGTTTTGCAACTGGTACTTCAGAATCTTGGTGTGTGGACTCTGGGGCAACTAATCACATATGTAATACATTGCAGGGGTTCAGGGAAACCAGGAGGCTAAGTGATGGAGAAATCATTGTCAACCTAGGATCTAACGCTAAGGCGGAGGCTGTTTCAGTGGGAGTCATTACTTTATGTTTCTCAAATAATAAATTGGTTTTGTCAGATACATTATATGTACCGTCTTTAAGGCGGAATTTAATTTCAGTTTCTAGTTTGGTGAATAAAAGTTATTCTACTACTTTTGGTACTGAAGTTGTCATAAAGAGGAATGGTACTTTTATATGTTCTGGCAAGGTAACCAATGGGCTTATTTGTTAACTCCCACGATGTATGAGATACACGATACTAAAACAATTAATAGACCATTATTAAAGAGAAAGTCACCTTCATCTAATCCAACAAAACTTTGACACTTGAGGCTAGGTCATATAAACCTAAACAGGATTGAGAGGCTAGTGAAAGATGGTATCTTACCTTCATTGGTGGTAGAACCGATGCCTGTCTGCGAGTCTTGTGTGGAAGGTAAAATGACCAAAAGACCCTTTTCATCTAAGGGCAATAGGGCCAAAGATTTATGGAATTAGTGCATACTGATGTGTGTGGACCCATTAATGTCAGAGCTAGAGGAGGATATGAGTACTTCATCACTTTAACAGATGATTACTTAAGATATGGATACATATACCTTATGCACCGCAAGTCCGAAGCCTTTGAAAAGTTCAAAGATTTTCGAGCGGAAGCGGAAAAACAATTAGGTAAAAGTATCAAGACTCTTCGATCAGATCGAGGAGGGGAATATCTCTCTGCTGATTTTATGAGATACTTATCAGAAAATGGGATTCTATCCCAGTTGTCTGCTCCTGGTATGCCTCAACAGAATGGAGTAACAGAAAGAAGGAATCATACTCTTTTAGATATGATTAGGTCTATGCTGAGTTTCTCAGGATTATCCATATCCTTTTGGGGATACGCTTTGGAACTGCGATGTACATACTAAACCTTGTACCATCTAAGTCTGTACCTAAGACTCCCCGGGAGTTGTGGTCCGGGCGAAAGCCTAGTCTACAACATTTACACATTTGGGGTTGTCCAGCACACGTGCTGAAGGTTAAGACGGATAAGTTGGAAGCGAAGTCAGAAGTATGCATGTTTGTAGGATATCCTAGAGGAACTAAAGGTTGGTTGTTCTATAATCCCAGAGAGCAGAAAGTGCCGGTCAGCACCAATGCAGTTTTTCTGGAGGAAGATTATATGATGGACCGTAAATCTTTAGAAAAGGTGATCTTGAAAGAGATTCAAGAGCAATCAATTTCAAATCCAAGTATGAGCGAACTTGAGGAAGAACCGCCCTTACAAGACCCAGTAGTTACACCAGTGCCTCGTCGTAGTGGGAGGATTGTCAAACCCCCTGACAGGTTCTCGTTCTTGGGAGAGTCTTACGAGGCTGTCCCGGAAGAGCCGGAACAAGATCCCTGTAACTATGATGAAGCAATCAATGACTTAGATTCGGGACGCTAGCAAGATGCTATGAAAGCTGAGATGGAGTCTACGTACTCTAATCAGGTCTGGACACTTGTGGATTTGCCTGCCAATATTAAACCTATTAGGTGCAAGTGAGTCTACAAGAGAAAAAGAGGACCAGATGGAAGAGTAGAGACCTATAAGGCCAGGCTTGTTGCGAAAGGATATACTCAAAAAGAGGGTATCGATTATCAGGAAACCTTCTCGCCAGTAGCCATGCTCAAGTCCATCCGGATACTCTTATCCATTGTGGCTCATCTCGATTACGAGATTTGGCAAATGGATGTCAAGACGGCGTTTCTTAACGGCCATCTTGAGGAAGACATCTATATGGTGCAGCCAGACGGTTTTGTAGCTAAAAACCAAAAGCAAAAAGTTTGCAAGCTGCAGAAGTCCATTTATGGACTGAAGCAGGCATCCCGAAGTTGGAACATCCGTTTTGACCTCAAGTCATTTGGTTTTTGTCAAAATCCGGATGAGTCATGTGTGTACATGAAAAGTGAAGGTGACAGGATAGTTTTCTAGTTTTATATGTCGATGACATCCTTCTCCTCGGGAAAGACATAGGAATGTTGTCAACTGTAAAAGTTTGGTTGGCCAAGACTTTTGATATGAAGGACTTGGGAGAAGCTAGCTACATCCTAGGGATTAAACTCTATCGAGACAGGAAAAATAGGATGATTGGCTTATCCCAAGCTGAATACATAGATAAGGTGCTAGTACGGTTTGCTATGCAAGACTCCAAGAAGGGTATTACACCTTTCAGGCATGGAGTGCACCTTTCCAAGGATCAGTGTCCCAAGACACCTGAGGAAAAGGAGCAGATGAGGTCGATACCATACGCTTCGGCTGTTGGTAGCCTCATGTATGCTATGTTATGTACTAGACCAGATATCTGTCATGCAGTGGGCCCGGTGAGCAGATATCAGTCTAATCCAGGACCTGAACATTGGACTGCTGTAAAATGTATTCTCAAATATTTGAGAAGGACTAGAGATTACATGTTGATTTATAGCAGTGATGAGCAGATTCCAGTCGGATACATAGATTCTGACTTCACGTCAGATAAGGATTTCAGGAAATCCACCTCTGGTCATGTGTTTATGCTTGGAGGCGGTGCTATCAGCTGGAGGAGTATAAAACAGGAATGTACCGCTGATTCAACCTCGGAGGCTGAATATGTAGCAGCTTGTGAAGTAGCTAAGGAAGCAGTGTGGCTCAAAAGATTCCTTTTGGAACTTGGGGTGGTACCTTTGGCACGACAGCCGCTCACAGTTTACTGTGACAGCAGCGGGGCAGTCGCTCAGTCAAAGGAGCACAGAAGCCATAAAAGCCAAAAGCATGTACAGAGGAAGTATCACTTAGTCAGAGAGATTGTGCAGAGAGGTGATATTGCTATTACCAAGATAGCCTCTGCAGACAATTTGGCAGATCCCTTTACTAAGCCTTTGACTACCAAAGCCTTTGAGCAGCATGTAGACGAGATGGGCATGAGATGCAACCCTGACTGGCATTGAGCCCAAGTGGGAGATTGTTAGATTGTATGGACTCAATCCATCAGTTGATGTGATAAATTGATTAATTTGTTTATTTATCAATAAAATCATGCTTTACTTTCATGAGATGAATGTTATTTTATTACTTTATGCACATGACCAATACATATGACATAATGGTTCATGAGTTGAACCGGGTCCCATTAGTATATTAGATGTGATATATGTGTATGGATGAGATTCACACACGGGAGATATAGGTCACAAATCTTATACTTAAAATATCTCCACAACCAGTGATGAGACTGGGCATCTCATTTGATAAGGTTGCAGCACTTTGATCACTATGAGATAGTGTGATTTGTCTCGATCATCAAAATGGAAGATTCTGGATCAATGTGCTGGTACATTGGATGTATTGAAGGACCATGAGAAGCACCTTATGGAATTCCGTCTCAATAATAAGTTATTGTAAGACCCCGACCCGAGTGACTCGATAAGTACTAATTAAGTTGCGTATTAGTGCTAAGCTTGGTGATTAGAATTTGGCTAGCTTGGATTAGAATAGTTATTTTATAGCCTTTTGGGGAGTTCTAAGTGCCTTGTGTTTAGTGGGATCCTTTGGGAGTTTCCTTTTGATAGTCTTGCTTGCTTTTGGAGATTTCTTGATTTTCCCCTAACTCTTGTCTTGATTCCGTTTTACTTATTTTGTCGATCCTTACAACTTTCATGTTGAGCTCGTAACCGTCCGGAACCCCGAAACCCGATTTTCTTGCATCGAGGGCAAAACAGTCTTTTTACATGAAATCTGTGCCCAAAACTTGACATCCCTGAAACCCGCGAAACATATACTTTTTGGAAACTAGATATTTCGACGATCACTTTTCTCTTCTTTGTCGATTTCATCCGAGGTCCCGATAATAGTGAATTCAGCCCAAAGAGTTGTCCTGGTAGTGGAGCCCACTCCCTTGGCTTTAAATAGAGACCCTTCTCCCTCATTTTCCTTTTTTCCAGTACAAGCACAAACCTAGGGTTTCCTTGCTACCTTTCTCTTCTTCTTCTTGCTTCTCCACCACTGTAAGACCCCGACCCGAGTGACCTCGATTAGTGCTAATTACGTTGCGTGTTAGTGCTAAGCTCGATTAGTGATTTTTTGACTAAGCTTGGACTAGAATAGCTCTTTTATTGTTTGGGAGAGTTTTAGTGCTTTGTGTTGGTGGGACCCTTTTGAGGGTTCCCTTATTGGATAGTTTTACTAGTGTTGGGAGATTATTCACATTCCGGTGATTTGCATTTCTATCCTGTTTTACTCGTCTTGTTAATCCCTACAACTTTCATGTTGATCCCGTACCCGTTCGGAACCCCGAAACCCGATTTTCTTGCATTGAGGGCAAAACAGTCTTTTTACATAAAATCTGTACCCAAAAGTCGATATCCTCGAAACCCGCGAAACATATACTTTTTAGAAACTAAATCTTTCGACTATCACTTTTCCCTTCTTCGTCGATTTCGTCCGAGGTCCCCAGATTAGTGATTTCAGCCCTTAGAGATTCCCATTGGTGGAGCCCACACCCAACTTGTATAAAAAGGAACCCTTCTCCCTCATTCCCCTTTTTCCAGCACAAACTCAAAAGCTAGGGCTTTTTCCTCTTCTTCTTCTTCCTCTTGCTCATCCACCACCAAATCTCCACCAAGCTTGCACTTAGAGTACTAATGGTGATCACCATCTTCTTCCTCCCTACTAGAACTCTCCATTGATACTATTTGTGGAAGGAAGCCACCTATTTTAGAACTCTCTTGAAGCTCATCTTGCCTTTTGAGGACTTTCCTAGTAAGTTTTCCCTCCCAATCTCTTAGATTTGTGTTCTTCTAGTTTTAGAGGAGCCCTATTGTCATTATTGAAGAGTCATTCTTCTTCCTTTGTTGACACCAAAAATGTCACTTTGCCTCTTCAACATCAAGAAAGCTGCATGAAGTCGCAACCTGCCATAAATAGGCAATGCAATTTCTCCAAAAAATCAAATCTTGTCAGAATCAAACAAAAACTGCAAGATCCTTCAAGATAGCCAAGAGAAGAGTACACATGAAGTTTCGGGCCATTTCGACAACATTTGGCCTAACTTCACTTCTCCGACAGCTAAACAGGAGCTCTCGGCGGCGACATCATCGGAGACGTCAAAACTTCGATCAGAGCCTACAGATGACTCCAGCATGTCTCAAAAGGGCTCCATGCCAAATTTCAAGTCAAACCGACAACGTTTGACCCTCCATCAATGCTCGAGCAGCAAAATCAAGCCTCCCGGCGGCGGAAACCACCGGAGCCTTCGCTCATCAAACCAAGTACATGAGTGGCTTCAACATGCTTCCAAAAGGCTGCACGTCAAATTTCAGGTCATTCCGAAAACGTTTGACCAGGTTTCGATGCTCCGAGAGAAAATCAAGCCTACCGGCGGCGGAGCAACCCGGGACAATGACATCCAAAACGGAGCCCATGGAACGTCTCAAAATGACTCCAATAGGGTCCCCGTCAAATTTCAGGTCAATCGGACATCGTTTGGCCACATATCAACGCTCGGCATTTTCCCCGCAGCAAAATCAAGTGAAGCATCGACGGGACCCCAAACGGCTTCAAAACTCAAACAAAAGCCTATGGTTGGTCTTATTTATTGCTCAGGAGGCTTCACCTCAAATTTCAGGTCATTCCGACATCGTTTGACCAAGTTTCGACTTCTGGCGGAAAATCAGCAGCTCTACGCGACAAAGTCTTCGGCTTTCCCGGAAAATTAGAAACTTTGCACTCTAAAAATGCAAGGATTCTCATCAAGTTTTCTACAGGGAAATCAAGCCAATAAATGAGAAGAAATGTCAAGAAAAATACAGAAGAAAACGGCGACGAAAAAGACCTCAAAACGACCGCAAAACAGGCTCCGAAGGGGAAAAATCCCCCAGGGTCGCAGACCCCTGCGACCATGGCCCATGGTCGCAGGCCCCTGCGACCATGGCCCATGGTCGCCGGTCCATGGTCGCCGGCGACCATGGCCCATGGTCGCCGGCGACCATGGAGGTCCGGGTCACCGGATTTTCCGCCGGTGACCCGTTTTTCCGTCTTTTTTCGCGTTTCGCGCACTTTGGCCCCTGTGGTTTCCTGAAAATGTGATTTTTAGTGCTTGAAATTGACTCATATCCGACGACATCCGTCAAAATCACGGGTCAACCTCCAAAAGCATAAAATCATCAGTGATCGCTCCAAGATCGCCAACCGGCTGACCAAGAAAGTGCACTTTCTGTCCGACCGATCGTGAAATCGACAAGACAGATGTCACCGGCCCGCTCTTAGCTACCAATGTCTGAAGCTACATGTTCATCCGATGTCGATCAGTATGTAGATCCATCGATGATCGTCGCCAGAAGAATTCCAGAAGACACGGCATGGCCCGCGACTCTTCAACTGCTCGGCGACCAATTAATGTGGTTAATTGACTAGCTTTATTGCAGTCATTAATTCATTTCTTTGGACGGCCCAATCAGAAGCAAGCATTTGGGAGTTACAAGTCAATTGATTCATGGCATTTAACCCATGAAACTCCTCCCATTATGGTAATTAAGGTGATTAAAAGCCCTTAATCTCCATCGGCCAATCAGATTCAAGGAAAAAGGAGTTACAAAATCAAGAAATAAATCTTGTAACTCCTCCCATTAAAGCCATTAAAGCCCATAAACTCTCCTAAATGGCTACCAAAAGCCTATAAATAGGAGAGCATTCCATTGAAATCCGGATCGATCAATCGGAGATCACTTCCAAAGCGCCACAGATCCAGAAATCTGAGAGAAAGAAAAAGAGAGAAAAACTCTGCTGAAGTTCTGCACCAGCCACCACTACAAGGTGACAAAAGTCCCTTGGGGGGCACCCCCCCCCCCCCCCCCAAGGTCCTTGCCTTCTCCTGCTGCCTCCAATGGCTTAGACGTGGCTTTTCAGCCCGTCTACTTAGCTTTTTATTGGACATAGGACCTTCTCTTGGTCTTTGTCCTCTAAAAACCTGAGGTTATAGCCAAGCCAAGCGAATCAAGAGCATCTTCTGTTCTCATCTGCATGGATGATGGCGAAGCCCATACATGGCTTGCGACCGTCAATCTGAACGAGTCCCCCACAATCTCCTGAAAAGTTAGATCTTCCTTTTCTTGCTTTTCATTGTAGTTTGTATTTTTCTAAAAGAGACAAAAATCACAACTCTTGTCTTTCATTTTTGATGAGAATTGTAAATCGGCTATAAACGCCAAAATCGGCTATAAATGCCAAACAAAATCGCCTTTCACGGCAAACCAAGAAAATGTCTCTTTTCTTAAATATTTGTGCAATGGAAAACTTGAAAGAAGTTGATTTCCTTTTTACTTGCGAAGGTTGATCTCCGGATTACCACTTGCAATTCCAAGTAAAATAGAAAATCTGGCACACCCACACAAAAGAAATGTTGATGCACGCTTCAGGGCCCGCCAGGGCGCGAAAGGGCCGGACCCGACGGACTCCCACGTTCCGCCGACCCCGGTAGCCGCCCCAGACGGCGCCTCGGAGCGCGTTCCATCAAGCTGGCACACCCGGTGGGACTCGTTCATTTGAGAACACAGTGCTCGGAAATGAAATATTTGCATATCATACTTTTTGCTCTATGCTTATACTTCTTTTTCGGATTCCTTGGCTACTTTCTAGCTGGTAGCCTATGTTGGATTTTGCATCCTAAAAAAAAATGAGATGGGATTTTTTGGAAATTTCTATTTCTTTGAGTTTGTTTCCATTCTTTCTCTTTTCAAAAAACAAAAATCAGTTTTCTTAGTTTGAATTCAAAATCGAGAGACTTTGATCCTATCCTATCGTTCTTTGGTGCTTGCAAAAATGTTGAGCCCGTTCGACTAAGGTTTTGGGCCATCGTTTCTCTTCGATGAGTTCATTAGAGATTTCAAAAAAAAATAAATAAATAAAAAATCAGTTTTCTTAGTTTGAATTCAAAATTGAGAAACTTTGATCCTATCCTATCGTTCTTTGGTGCTTCCAGAAATGTTGAGCCCGTTCGACTAAGGTTTTGGGCCATCGTTTCTCTTCGATGAGTTCATTAGAGATTTAAAAAATATAAAAATAATAATAATAATAATAAAAAAATCAGTTTTCTTAGTTTGAATTCAAAATTGAGAAACTTTGATCCTATCCTATCGTTCTTTGGTGCTTGCAGAAATGTTGAGCCCGTTCGACTAAGGTTTTGGGCCATCGTTTCTCTTCGATGAGTTCATTAGAGATTTAAAAAATATAAAAAATAATAATAATAATAAAAAAAATCAGTTTTCTTAGTTTGAATTCAAAATTGAGAAACTTTGATCCTATCCTATCGTTCTTTGGTGCTTGCAGAAATGTTGAGCCCGTTCGACTAAGGTTTTGGGCCATCGTTTCTCTTCGATGAGTTCATTAGAGATTTCAAAAAAAAAAAAATCAAAAAATCAGTTTTCTTAGTTCTGATTCAAAATTGAGAAACTTTGATCCTATCCTATCGTTCTTTGGTGCTTGCAGAAATGTTGAGCCCGTTCGACTAAGGTTTTGGGCCATCGTTTCTCTTCGATGAGTCTATTTGGGATTTGAAAAAAAAAGACATAGACCACTAAGGTTAAACCAATTGCGTTCTTTGATCACGATTGATTCAAGAAAAGCCTTGTCCAGAGTGTGGAGACAGCTTGACTGTTCTAGGCAAGGGTCCTCCAAACGGGTTCATTAAGTAATCCTACCCTTACCTGGGGGCAATTCTATCAATTGAGGTTTCATAAGACCGGGTTAGGAGGCCTATGTGTACTCTCTCGTCTTTAAATCTTAAAAAATTAAAAAAAAAAATAAAAATAAAAAATAAGATTTTCAAAAAAAAAATCTTAAAAAAAAAAAAAACAAAAATTTTCAAAAAAAAATAAAATAAAAAATAAATAAATAAAAAAAAATATTTTAAAAAAAAATAAAAAAAAATAAAATAAAAATAAAATAAAATAAAAAAATCATTTCAAAAAAAAAATCTCCAAAAACTCGTCACTTTTGGATTCAGATTCGAGAAATTGTGGTCTCTTCCCTTCTGAGTACTGGCGCTCGCGGAAATCGTTGAGCCCGTATTTGAATCGGAATGTCACCTGCTCTCTTTGACGAATCCATTTCTGACATTTCAAAACAAAGAATCCCATCTCATGGATGCGATCTCCAACATTTGTGCATAGCAATACTAGTACGCCCTTTCAGGGTCTACTGTATCTGTGACCGGCACATTTGTAACTCCTACCTTATATTCTTCTTATCTCGAGCAAGCTCCGCTTCTCGATAAGTCGAATTTAGGTATACAATTGCTTCTAGCAGTCATTGGAACGCTCATTTCGAGCCTACCATGTTCGCTGTCAGAACAATTGTACCATCTATGGCTTTTTGCCTTCTTCATGTCGCTTGGGTCATATCCCTTGAGCGATTTGAAAAGACAACCATAGAAATTCCCATTTATGATCATTATATTCTTGTGATTACTAATGGATGTGGTCTTGTTTCAGAACTTTTTCGAAACTAACAATGGCAGCCTTAACCATTATCTTCGATGAGAACAAGCACCAACTCATGCTTCAACAGAAGTAAACCGAGCGCACTTACAAGCGCCCCGCCAGCTGCCGAAGCGTCAACTCCCTCGGCAACTCTCTGAACTCCGGGTCGACCTCGACTCCCCGGACCATCGTCTTCGGGACACTGGGACCATTCCCACTTCCCGAAGAACAAACTGCGCCTGCCAAAAGGCAGAAAATCGCCTCTCAACGTGTCACTCCCGTGACACCAAAGGCGAGCGCCCAAAAGCCCGAAGCCCGCGGCACCCCCGCAAAGCCTCGACCAACAACCAACCAGGTCTACCCTAAGACTTGGTCTCCAAGACCTTCCCCAAAACAAAGGAGGTCTCAAACCTCCACCAAGCCAGCATACCTGGCCCCACTCAAGGAGAACCAGTTCTACCCTCTTGCCTACATGAAAGAGGAGAGACCCATCTCCAACTTGACTCCCAAGTCAACCCAGCATGAGCCGGCTTGTTCCTACAGGCCCAAAATCAGATCATGCATCACCAGGCCTCTCCAAGCACCTGCTAAGGCCTACACTCCTTCAGTTCGACCCTTCATCTCTACAGGGGCCGAACTCGAAAGGTTTAAAGCTTCGCTGCAACAGGCAAAGGACCGGGTCCGTATCCTGTCCTTGTCCAACCACAAAGAAGACAAGCTCGGCTGCTGCGCCCGAGGGAGCACATCCTTCATCGTCAGAGCCCAGCCAGAGCTGACTGAAGCTCAAATCGCTCGTCGAGCACGCCGTCGTGCGTCATATCGACAAAAGAGACTAGAGAAGCAACGGACCCAGCCTCCTACACTTCAAGTCTCCCATAAATGGGTCGAAAAAGAAAGACCCGACCAAGTTGCTGCCGTCCATATGGTTGGAAAAACCAGAAGACGCCAAAAGTCAGCATCAAAAATCCATGTCCGACGTCCGGTGACCCGTAGCGTCACCGGGACACGAAGACATCCTGAAGAATCTCCTGACCCTTCAAACCAAGGACGGGAGAGTAACCCTTCATCGAGCTCTTCATAAAAAAGAATGAGCCCCAGCTCGGTCACCAGGACGATTTCTTCGTTCGAATCCCGAGGGATGAACGTCTTGGCTACAAGTTCTGAGCCACCACCTCAGAATCCACCTCGAGACGATGCGCTCACACGCATCCAGCAGTTGGAACAAGGCCAGCAGAGGATTGAAACTCTGATGGAAAACATTCTCCTTGTCGTCCAAAATCAGGCGAACAATGAGCCTCTTCCGAATCATGACAATAACGAGGAGAATTGTGAAGAAAATGAGTCACGCGCCCTTACCAAAAAGGACGTAGACAGTATCCTCGCGAAAGCTAAAGAAGAGGATATACTCAAAGAGCATGGGATCAAGCCACCATATCCTTTATGGATGGACTCGGTCCCGTTCCCCACAAAATTCAAACATCCTACTCTCTAAACATATACGGGGAAAGGATCAGCCAGACAGCACGTCATCCACTTCAAGATCTTGACGGGAGCTATCGCGGATCAAGATGCACTCAAGATTCGCCTCTTTGCAAGTACCCTAAAAGGTACGGCCTTCGATTGGTACTCCACTCTGCCGGAGAACTCCATTCAGAACTGGACTATGCTGGAGACACGCTTCCTGACCCACTTCCAAGGTGAGGATCATCCTGTTACTATGGCTCAGCTCTGCAGCCTAAAACAGGGAGAGAATGAGTCAACTTATGACTTCATTCACAAGTGGAAAGCAATGGCGTACAAATGCTCAGATGTACTGCCACAAGCGTCGCTAGTCGACATCTGCCGAAACAACATGAGAGCTAAAATCCGCTCCATGATCATCGGCAATAAATCAAAGAACCTGGGGGAACTCCTGGAAGCTTCCATGGAAGCTGAAACGGTGATCAAAGACCTCAACAGTCAGAAATCATCAAAGAAAGAGCCGACTGCTGTTGCAACCTCCAAACCAAAGAAGAAGGAGGTTCTCAATGTGCAGACTAAGTCAGCTCCTCAGCAACCAAAGAAAGCTGAAAATAGAGCTGCAGGTAAGAGACCTGAACTCTCTGATGCCTTCAAAGAGCGAGTAGAAAAGAAATATCCGTTCGATAAAGACGTCGAAGAAATCTTTGAGGCTCTCCTAGCAAATGGCAAACTCATTTTGCCAGAGCCCAAAAGACCGGGAGATGTTGGCAAAACCAACGATCCTCGGTACTGTCCATACCACCAGATGATCTCACATCCTCTCAATCAATGCTTCGTTGTGAGAGAGAAGATCAATGAGATGTGGAGGAACGGAGTCATAACCTTTGATAAAAACTATGGCCCCGCCTCCGTCAACATGGTGTCACGTGGACAAACACCAAAATCACCGAAGAAGAAGATCACTACTTCCTTCAAGGTGATAAAAAGAATTCAAACGTCCGAAGTGTTGGTTCCTTTCCCGACACCAGACGGACAACCCATATGGGTACATCCCGATCTCCTGGAAGATGAAAATTGGGAGATCGTCAAAACAAAGCCGACCGCTCAGCAGCGAAGGCAGGCTAGGAAACATCTCCTCAAGCTCAAACGGCAAGAGAAGACCCAGCCAAAACAAGAAGTCCATGAAAAGGCAGAGGCCTCCTCTACCACTTCACTCGGGGCAACAGAAACGTCCCTTCCAGAGACTTCAAAGGGGGTAAGAAAACTCACTCTCAGTGATTTCATGCCACCTCAATTCAAAAAAGAAGCCATGCCGGGGGCATCATACTCTTGCAACTCGGTAGTTGGATTCTCCATTGATGGATACGAGTCCAGCGACACCGACGATGGATTCGAGCCCAACTACACCGATGAGTGGGAGGAATCTCTTGAAACAGGAGAATATATCTCCGATGAAGAATGGGTTCCTGAAACTCACCTTATGCCAGTAATCTGGTATAACCCCTTGCAACCACAAGGATCCTGGTCTGATGATGAAGAAGACCAAGAGGCTGCACAAGAAGATGCTGTTAACCCAGCACCTGTCATTGCTCCAGTGGAAATCAACTATGTTGAGCCACACGGAGAAGACGAAGAAGAGGATCTGGCTCCCATGCCTGATCTTGAAGAATATGCAAGGATCTTGCAGCGTCTCGCTCTAGAACAAGAGCAAGACCGCGTCAACGAGATTCCTCACAATCCAGAGCCGGAAGTCCCTGAAGCCCATCAGGTACCTCCTCCCTCAACTCCTGAAAATGGAGAACATTGCTGGATTGACGATCCTCTTACATCCGAGGATGAGTCTGACTCCGAGCAGGCAACATCTTCTATCAGAGCTTCCTGTAATGTAATATATCAGGATTATAGCTCTTCTGAAGCGTCGTCTGATGAGATTACCTACACTCCGACGACGCCTAGCAATGTATCCTCTGGAGCTACCTCGTCTCACGTGACTTTCACAGAGATGACACCCTCTCAGGTTTCTTCTCCTGAGACTGTGACTTCAGGATACATATTCTTCCCGACTCATCATCATGAAGAAAACCCAACTTGGGATGATGGATGGGTCAACGAAGAAGAAAAGCTGCTGGATGCTGTTCAGGACTTGCTCCCGGAAAATGCTCCGTGCAACACAATCACTGAGGATGGCAACTCTGCTGCAGATACATCCCCAGTAGATGAAAAACGACAGCCTCTTGATCCTGAAGACAATCTTCCAAACGAAGATCCTTCTCAAGAAGCTCTCGAAGTTGGTAGAGGCACCCGCTCTGGCCGGGACTACCACAAGAATTACAACCAATCTTCCTTTACTTATGTAAATCCTTCGGGAAAAGATGTTGTAAGCGCCCCCAGTGGCAAAAACAATGAACATGCAGGCCCTAAGGAGGCTTTCAAGTATGACTTGGTTGAGCACTTCAAACACATACCTGCACGTCTTCACATCCTGGATTTATTACGAATGTCTCCACGCACTCGTGATAATCTCATCTCAGAATTACAAAAACTGAATGAGGATGTCGACAAACATGCCCCGCAAGTCCTCCAAATTGAAATGGACTACCGGGTCAAAAACTCTGAAACTTCCTCAAAGGGAGAAAAGAAAACTGAGGGATCATGCATCCAATGCCTCTCGGTTCAAAAGGCAGCCAGTGCAACCATCGCCTTCACTAAGGAAGACCTCCTACTTGGCGAAGCAAGGCACAACCGACCCCTGTACTTCACAGGGTACATCAAAGAAATGCCGATACATAGAGTTCAGATCGACCCAGGTTCTGCACTCAACCTTATCTCCACTTCGGCTCTTGAAGAGTTGGGCATCCCACCCGGCAAGCTAAGCCACACATCTGTATCTATCTTTGGATACGATGGGAGCACTCAAAGGCCTATTGGCAAAATCAGGTTCAAATTGCAAATCGGTGATCTTATCTCTGAGGTCACTGTGTATGCAATAAAAACCCCCTCATGCTACAACATCCTTCTCGGACGTCCTTGGATACACGAGAATGGTGTTGTTCCTTCAACTCTACATCAATGCATCAAGTTCGTCGGCGACGACGGCATGGTACATCGTGTCTTTGCGGACAGAAAACCCTTCAAAGGTAAAGAAGTCCACTTCGCAAACTCCCGGATGTATGAAGGAGAAAAAGAAGAAGAGGAAACAGCACCCCCTGCTGAAAATCTCCAGAAAGATAAAGGCAAGGCTCCTCAAAAATCACCGGAAGAAAACAAACCCTCCGGCAAATTAGAAGAGAGTAGTCAACCTCCCTTCGTCATCTCCCTCAAGAATTCAAGACCTTTGGTCATCATGACTAAAGTGAAGAAGACGAAACAAAAGTCTGGGGGCAAATTTGTTGTTTCTCTCGTGTCTATCATGCAAGACACAGACTCGGACTCAGAGCCAGAAGACGATGCATCGTCAAGCCAAGCTGACACTCAGCAAGTTCAGCCTGCTCTCACTCCGATGGAGACACCTGCTGATGTAGAAGATCCTACGTCTGCTACCTTTGTTGTTCCGGCAACATCACCAAAGCAAAGACCGATCTTCTTTCATAGATCGGATGCTTCTTCATCAAGTTCTCTGCTGGAACCTTTCCAAAATGAAGGTATGCCTCAGCTATCTCTATATAGTCCTGTGGCACAAGCAATTATGAAGAAAATGGGCTATGACGCTCAAAACCCAGTCGGTTTGGGAGAAAGACGCGGTATTCTCACGCCATTGGAGCCCGCCTTGACCAAAAGCCAGCTGGAAGATTGGAGACTCTACGGTCATGTAGAAAAGTCTTCATATGGGTTAGGATATGATCCTGATACCCCCCTGAGACAGTTGACACAAAAGCTTAAAAGTCGTTTTACCGACCAAGCCTCAACATCTCAAGTCCACGAAGACATCGATCTCCCTGGATATCTCTTTAAAGAGTTACCTGACAAAGATCCAGGAAGCTCATCCAATTGGTACGATTTCTCTGATGATGAAGAGGAATCGCTCGATAATACAGACTTGTGCTATTCTGACCCAGAAGAACCCTCGTCTCCAAAAGAAATACCAGACTCAACAGGCGATTGGGACTATCTCATAGCAAGCCTTGAGGAGATCACCAATCAAGAAAATCCATGGAAAGGAACAGAGCCTTGGTCTGGTAATGCAGTTAAAACTCCAGAAGGTTTCGTTGAGTTGGAAGCCTCCGAAAATATTGTGGAGGAACTACCTTCGAACCTTCCGACAGAAGATCCTGTTGAAAAGATAGACTTGGGAACACCAGATAACCCACGTCCTGTATTCATAAGCAAGAATATAAAGGATGATGAGTTACCCGAGTATATCGCTTTTCTTCGTGAGTTCGTTGATTGCTTTGCATGGTCCTACGCTGAAATGCCTGGTTTAGACCCCAAAGTAGCAGTCCACAAACTCAATCTTCAAGAAGACATCAAGCCTGTCAAACAAGGCCAAAGAAGATTCCGTCCAGATGTGATGGATAAAATTGAACAAGAAGTTCAAAAACTCAAAAGCGTTGGCTTCATCCGTGAGGAACAACATCCAGAGTGGTTGGCCAATATTGTCCCCGTGACAAAGAAAACTGGGCAGATCAGAGTCTGTATTGACTATAGAGACTTGAATGGCGCTTGCCCTAAAGATGAATTCCCGCTCCCCATACCGGAGGTGATGATTGACAATACCTGCGGATTCGAACGAATGACATTCATGGATGGCTTCTCTGGCTACAATCAGATAAAGATGCATCCCGAGGATGAAAAACACACATCTTTTCGGACTCCATTTGGCGTATATTGCTATACTGTCATGCCATTTGGTCTGAAAAATGCTGGTGCCACATATCAGAGGGCTATGATGAAAATATTCCAAGATATGCAGCACAAGACGGTCGAATGTTACGTTGATGACCTCGCCGTCAAAACCAGAAGAAAAGAAGACCATCTCAAAGATCTTCGGGAAGTCTTCCTCCGACTCCGCAAACACAAACTGCAGATGAATCCTCTAAAATGCTTCTTCGGCGTCTCGTCGGGTAAGTTTCTCGGATTCCTTGTTCGGAAAGCTGGAATAGAACTTGACCCCATAAAAGTCAAGGCTATTCTAGAAATGCCCTCTCCAAGAACCCTAAGGGAACTAAAAGGGCTTCAAGGGAGATTGGCCTACATCAGACGGTTCATCTCCAATCTTTCGGGGAAATGCCGTCCATTCTCTCGATTGATGAAAAAAGGTGTAGACTTTGTCTGGGATGCCGACTGCGAAGCCGCATTTCAAGATATCAAGTCATACCTGACCAAACCTCCAGTGTTAGCTGCCCCTGCCACTGGAAAACCATTCATCTTGTACACAAGAGCTCTTGATCATTCTGTAGGCGCTTTGCTTGCACAAGAGAATGGTGAGGGAAAAGAAGCTGCTCTATACTACCTCAGCCGCATGCTAGTAGGTGCAGAGCATCGCTACTCTCCAGTCGAAAAGGAATGCCTTGCAGTGATGTTCGCCGTACAAAAGCTACGTCACTACTTGCTTTCCAACACAGTCTACCTGGTCTCGAGGATCGACCTCTTGAAGGTCCTTGTCACAAAGGCCGGTTCTCTCAATGCCCGACTGGCAAAATGGTCCATCCTTCTATCACAATTTGATATTAGGTATGTGCCACAAAAAGCAATCAAAGGCCAAGCTCTAGCAGATTTCCTCGCAGAGCATCCATTGCCTAAAGATTCACCACTCAGAGATGATCTCCCAGACGAACCTGTCTACAACGTGGAGACTTTCTCGCCAAATGCCTCCTGGGACATGTACTTTGACGGTGCAACCAGGACAAATGAAAACAGAAAGCTGATCTCGGGAGTTGGCATCCTCTTTGTTAGCCCCGACAAATGCATGATTCCACACGCTTTCTCGCTACTGGAACCATGCACAAACAATGCAGCTGAATACCAAGCTCTGATCCTAGGATTGGAACTCGCCATCGAATCTGGTATCACCATGCTGGAAGTCTTTGGAGACTCTCAACTGATCGTCAACCAGATGAATCAGAAATATGAAGTCAGGAAGCCTGATCTGCTGCCTTATTACAACAAGGCACAATCGCTTCTGCAAAAGTTTGACATCTGCAACATCACCCACATTCGTAGAGGTGAAAACACCCGTGCAGATGCCCTGGCCGGACTTGCCGCATCAATGGCGATCCAGGAAGGGGAAAACATGCAAATTACAGTGAGTGAGAGAAGGATCCTCCCTCCTCTTAACACACACCAAGCAGTTGCTGAATGCCACCGAGTGGTTGGAAGTCGGATCTCTATCCTTCAAACTTCAATCGGCGACTGGAGGGATCCGTTCATTGATTACACTATGTTCGGAATCCTACCTGAAGATCCAAAAGAACGGGTAAGCATCCAAAGGCGAGCCCCAAACTTTCATTTGGATATCCCTTCAAAAATCCTTTACAGGAAATCCTTCAATGGAGTACTTCTATGCTGCTTGTCACAACAAGAGGCCGAAGAAACACTTAAAGAAGTTCATGCTGGTCTTTGTGGAGCCCATAAGGCAGGTCCTAAGCTCTATGATCAGATAAAAAGGTTAGGTTACTATTGGCCTACCATGGTTGCTGATGCAATGCAATTTGCTAAGCGCTGCCAACAATGCCAAGTTCATGGAGACTACATTCACATGCCTCCGGAATGGCTACATCCTACAGCAATCTCATGGCCTTTCGAAGCATGGGGCATGGACATCATAGGTCCTATCTCTCCCCCTTCAAGCAAAGGTCATCGCTTCATCTTCGCCGCAACGGATTATTTCTCCAAGTGGTCAGAAGCATTTGCGTTCAACGAAATGAAGACCTCATCAGTTCTTCAATTCCTACGCACCAACATCATTTGTCGTTTCGGCATACCCAAGAGATTCGTCCATGATAACGGACCACAATTCCGGGATCATCGATTCTACAGGTTTTGCAACAAATACAAAATTCAAAGCTGTCCTTCGACTCCATACAATCCGGCAGCAAACGGATTAGCAGAAGCCTTCAACAAGACACTCTGCAAAATCCTCAAGAAAATGGTCTCTAGTCACAAAAGAGACTGGAGCGATAAACTGTCTGAAGCTTTGTGGGCCTATCGAACCACCGTTCGAGGACCAACCCATAGCACACCATTCTCCTTGGTCTATGGATGCGAAGCTGTCGTGCCCCTAGAGGTACAAATTCCTTCTCTGAGGGTATCTCTACAAAATGACATGACTCAAGAAAGCAATGCGAAATTGCGACTCCATGAGCTGGACAATCTCGATGAGAGACGGCTCGAAGCTCGACAAAGCATTGAACTTTACCAAGCACGCATGGCAGGATCTTTTGACAAAAGGGTCAGGCAACGCGCCTACAAAAAGGGTGACTTGGTTCTTGCGGTAAAAAGACCAATGGTCTTCGCACACAAATCCAAAGGCAAATTTGAACCAAAATGGGAGGGACCCTACGTCATCGACAAAGTCTTCTCCAACGGCGCATATGCCCTCCTAAACATGGAAGGCGACAGATGTATGCTGCCTATCAACGGCAAGTTCTTGAAGCGGTACTACCCTTGAAGACTTACCCAACTGGGTAAGAGCAATGCCTGTATGGCCAAAACCTGTTCTCAGGTACTCGCTCGTCAAACCCACTCTCTTTAGAATTTTCATATCAAATGTCAAAATTTCTAGAGATTAAAAAACAATGCTTACTTTCATTGTTTCATTGTTCAAAAACAAAAATCCAAGTTTAGGAGCCTCTCCCTGACTTGACCAAAACTTTCGATCCTTGAACCAAAATTCATGGTTTGAAACAAAAATCCGGATTCAGGGATTTCCACCCTAGTCCACCTTACCTTTTACCGCCAAATGGTTCTAGGTCAAAATTTACGACCCTCGTGTCTTTAAACAAAAAAAATGGTTTTTCAAAAATCATGGGGAAACGACATCAAAGTCAGTACCCGCAAAACAAAAATTTTGAAAAAAAGCAAGGATGCGACATTCCATCGATACTTGCACCCAAAATCGCAGGGAAGCGATATTTCGTCGATACTTGCAAAATCCAAAAACCGTGGAGAAGCAACAAACCAGTTGATATCCACAACCCAATTTCAAAAATCGTGGAGATGCAACATACCAGTTGCTATCCACAACCCAAAATTACAAATGGTTCGAGAAAACCTCAAATTTCAAAAATCGCGGAGAAACGACATCAAGTCAGTACCCGCAAAACCAAAAGTCTTGGGAAAAGCAGGGAAGCGACGCTTAGTCGATATTTGCACCCCAATTCACGAGGAAGCGACATTCCATCGATACTTGCAAAACCTAACCCGCGAGGAAGTGACATTCCATCAATACTCGCAAAACCGAATGAGCAAGGAAGCGACATTCCATCGATACTTGCAAGACCATTCAGCGGGGAGGCGACATTTAGTCGATACCTGCATTTTGAAAGCAAAAAAAAATCTGGCTATAAATGCCAAAACCTGGCTCTTTTGCCAAAAACCGGCTATCAATGCCACCAAATCGGCTATAAATGCCACACAAAAAAAAAAAACCTGACTCTCATGTCAAAACCGGCTATAAATGCCACAAACCGGCTATCAATGCCACAAAAAATTGGCTTTCACGCCGACAAACCAAAACTTGGCTTTCAAAAAAATGGCTATCAATGCCACCAAACCGGCTATAAATGCCACAAATTGGCTATCAATGCCACCAAACTGGCTATAGATGCCACAAAACAAACACCGGCTTCCATGCCAACCCAAATTTTGGCTTTTACGCCATAAAATTTCGGCTTCCATGCCATCTCAAAATTGGCTCCCATGCCACGAACAAAATTTTTGGCTCTTATGCCATCTCAAAAATCGGCTATAAATGCCACACAAAAAAAAACCTGACTCTCATGTCAAAACTGGCTGTAAATGCCACAAAAATCCGGCTTTCATGCCAAATTCGTTTCCCCTACCAAAACAATCATTTGACAAAAGATTTTCACAAAATGACAAAACTTTTGATCAAATCCCATTTAGCAATCGCTTTCATCACAAAAAGATTTGAGTGAGCGTAGGGAAAACAAAAAAAAAAAAGAGTACCAAAAAATACATGTGGTACCAAAAAAAAGGAAAGTGTTCACAAGCATAACAAAAAAAAAGGGTACCAAAAAAATACATGTGGTACCAAAGCAAAAAAAAAAAAAAATAGAAAGTGTTCACAAGCACTACAAAAAAAAAAAAAAAGAAAAGAAAAGTACCAAAAAAAATACATGTGGTACCAAAAAAAAGAAAGTGTCCACAAGCACTACAAAAAAAGAGTACCAAAAAAATACATGTGGTACCAAAAAAAAGAAGAATGGTTTCTGCTATAAAAAATCAGGAGCTCAGCCAAAAATGGTCTCCAGCCAAAGCTTCAGCTCCTCAAGCAAACTTTTGGCCTCAGCCGTCAGAGTTTCCAAGGCACGCTTCTTCAGGAACTTGCCATGAGATGCTGGCGAATGCCGTAACCCTTCTTTTACACCGGGAAGCTCTTCCCCAGCAGTTTGCCATCGTTCGTTTTCTAGAGTCCTCCTCTCGAGAACTTGACCGGCATCTGCAACCCTGCGGATCAGAGTACTCTCCCTGTCACGAGCCTCTATTATAGCAGCCCACTTCGCATCGACTTGTGCCTTCAAATGCTCAAGACGTTTCCTGGCCTCCTCAACTTCCCTATCAAGGACGTTAAGGTCATGCCTCAATCCGATGATGGCTAGCTCTTCCTTGTTCTTCTCCCGAACTAGCTGCTTCTTGCTTTGTGTAGCCTCATTCAGGTCAGACTTAGCCTTATCAGCAGGGTCCAAGAACATCTCCTTGAAGAATTGGTCATCAGGGAAACCCATGGTCTCAAACCACTTGTCACCCAGTGCAATGATCCTATCAACGATCGCCCTGGCACCTGTGACATCCAGACCAACCTCTTCGGTGTCGGTCAGAATCTCCTGTACATGTGGGATCATGCCAAATCCTGCCTCCAAGTGTCCAGAAAGGAGAGTCTTGACCCAAGAACTCAAAACCCGAGCCAGCACCTTCTTCGCAAATTGAAGAGACGAACTGGATGAAGATTCACCCTTCTCCGCTGATCGGCTGCTCATGTCATGTCCCATTGGAAGAGTAACAAAATAACTCTTTTCACTTGGAGCCACTGGAGAAGGAATCTCAGCATGAGGTATCTCCTCTATCGCGTCAGAACTGGTTGTAGGAGTCTCTACCTCCGGATCGACCTCTGACATCCCTTGCTCTGGTTCTGAAGGAAGCGATGGACTCTCTTCTGTCACTTCAAAACCTGCAAATGAAACACAAAAAGGTATGAATATGATCCTGTTAAAAAAAAAAAAAAAAAAAAAAAAAACATCATCAGGGTCATCACTACAAAGTACCTTCTTCGACGACTGGCGGAACACTCTCTTCCTCCATGAACTCATCAGAAGCATCATCGACATTTGCGTCCATTGATGGTTCAAAGTCATCGGAATCCTGTGGCAAGTCAGCTGACAAGAAAAAAAAAATGTTAGCAAATCAAGTCGCAGGCAAAAAAAAAAAGAAGAGAAAGCGAAAGAAGTTATACCAATTGGAGATTCTGGAATCATTCCAGAGTCCCTCGGTTCTTCTTCAGATGCCGTAACCGGCTCCATCACCGCCTCATCGGTCGGAACCTCAGGCATCGGCAAGTCTTCATCCTCTGCTAAAAAAAAAAAAAAGAGCAGCAGCAGGGTGAGAAAACAAATCAGAACATGGAAAGCCCCATGAAAGAAGCAGAAAAAGAAAAAGGAAGAATCATACCTTCTCCCAGGCCTGCTGAACGGCCACATTAGAAGATCTGGCGGATCGACGAGGTACGCTTGTAGCAGGCTCTTTACCCTTGTTCGCTCTGGAGGAACCACCTGCAAAGGTCGGAAAAGAAAAAGATCGTCATCAAAATGACAGGATTTCGCTAAAGAAAGAAAAAAGGGTCACTTTGTCCCACTAAAAATCTGGCGAAATTTTGGCATGACCCCGGGGCAATTCCAAAGAAAAAGGAAATACCCCGACGGAAATAGAAAGTTTGAAGATGGGCTCAACATTGCTGCGGGCTGCGAAACTCCAAACTTTCGAAACCTCAAAATCTCCGCAAAATCAAGAATGGCTCAACATCACTGCAAGCTCCAAATTCCCAAATTTGCAAAGATTTTCAGGTATGCTATCATGCTCAATCTACAAATAGTACATGCATGAACATCTAGATTTGCATAAAAAACACATTATCATGATGAGCAAAAAAAAAAAAAAAAAGAAGAAACTTTCTCGAAAAAAAAGGGGGAGAAAGAAAAAGAAAAAAAAAAAAAAAAAGAAAAGAAAAAAAAAAGAGAAGAAGAATAGAAAGAAAAGAAAAAGAAAAAAAAAAGAAAAGAAAAAAAAAAGAGAAGAAGAAAAAAAAAAGAAAAAAAAAAGAAAAAAAAAAAAAAAAGAAGAGAAACTTTTTTGCCATCCTATTCTCTACATGGAGTTTTCTTGAAAGAAAAAGAAAGAAAACTTACTTGAAGCCATTGATGGAGAAGAAGAAGGAAAAAGCTTGAAGATCCTTGAAGAAGAAGCACTCTTGGTCTTGGAGCTCTCTTGAGATTGTTGCAAAAGAAACCAATAAGAGCAAGAGATCCTGCCTTCCTTTGCTTTTATAGGAGAGAGCAAATCAAAGAAGGAAACAAAGAAGAAAGGTAAGTGTTACTAATTAGTAACCTTACCAAAAGAGAAGGAATTAGAAAGATTCTTTCCCAAAAAGAAAGATGTCTTTGAGAGATTTCCTCCCAAAATCAATCAAATGAGAGATTCTCTCCAACAAAAAAGGATATTGAAGATTCTTTCCCAAAAAGAAAGATACCTTGAGATATTCTCTCCCAAATTAAGGGAATATGAGAGATTCTCTCCCATAAAGATATTTTTAGATATTCTCTATCCAAATGAGATATCTTTAGATATTCTTTACAAAAATGGCCCCACATGAGATCTAAGCCATCCTAAAAAGCTTAAGGTCCCATGGGCTAGCCCATATGAGCCAGGTTTGACCACCTAGGCACTAAAAAAAAAAAAAAAAAAAAAAAAAAAAAAAAAGAAAAAATGGGCTTTTAGTCAGAAAAAATCCCTCTTACCAAGAGCATACAATAATGGTTCCATGCCTCTTTTGAGTTGATTGAACCATACAAAAAATCCCAAGCCCCATGAGCTTCCAAAAATCAAACCATCCAGCCTCATATACCAAATTGAGCCAAAATCTTGAAATTGACATTTCACAAAAATCCAAACCACTCCAATGGACCCACACAGTCTCAAAGAGTGACCAAAAACCAAATCCTGGTCCCCTAACTTGCCACATACAGCTTGTTAGGTCACAAGACCAAAACCAAAAACCAAATCCTGATCCCCCAACTTGCCACATACAGCTTGTTGGGTCACAAGGTCAAAACCAAAACCCGATCCCCTAACCTGCCATATATAGCTTGTTAGGTCACAAGGTCAAAAACAAAAGCCCAAATCCACATCCCTGATGTCATCTTCAAAACTTTGCCTCGAGATGGTGTGTGATTCCTTTCACTACCATAAAATTCCCCTGGAAGCTCAAAGGCTACTCTACCAAAGGAAAGATTGCTCAAAAACTCTTGGTCAAGACTCAAGCTCTCCTTCAAAAATCTCTTCGAGGCACATCGACTACAAAAGTCAAGCAACTCGTCGCTGTACCTCGAGGGGGCATCTGTTGACACCAAAAATGTCACTTTGCCTCTTCAACATCAAGAAAGCTGCATGAAGTCGCAACCTGCCATAAATAGGCAATGCAATTTCTCCAAAAAATCAAATCTTGTCAGAATCAAACAAAAACTACAAGATCCTTCAAGATAGCCAAGAGAAGAGTACACATGAAGTTTCGGGCCATTTCGACAACATTTGGCCTAACTTCACTTCTCCGACAGCTAAACAGGAGCTCTCGGCGGCGACATCATCGGAGACGTCAAAACTTCGATCAGAGCCTACAGATGACTCCAGCATGTCTCAAAAGGGCTCCATGCCAAATTTCAAGTCAAACCGACAACGTTTGACCCTCCATCAATGCTCGAGCAGCAAAATCAAGCCTCCCGGCGGCGGAAACCACCGGAGCCTTCGCTCATCAAACCAAGTACATGAGTGGCTTCAACATGCTTCCAAAAGGCTGCACGTCAAATTTCAGGTCATTCCGAAAACGTTTGACCAGGTTTCGATGCTCCGAGAGAAAATCAAGCCTACCGGCGGCGGAGCAACCCGGGACAATGACATCCAAAACGGAGCCCATGGAACGTCTCAAAATGACTCCAATAGGGTCCCCGTCAAATTTCAGGTCAATCGGACATCGTTTGGCCACATATCAACGCTCGGCATTTTCCCCGCAGCAAAATCAAGTGAAGCATCGACGGGACCCCAAACGGCTTCAAAACTCAAACAAAAGCCTATGGTTGGTCTTATTTATTGCTCAGGAGGCTTCACCTCAAATTTCAGGTCATTCCGACATCGTTTGACCAAGTTTCGACTTCTGGCGGAAAATCAGCAGCTCTACGCGACAAAGTCTTCGGCTTTCCCGGAAAATTAGAAACTTTGCACTCTAAAAATGCAAGGATTCTCATCAAGTTTTCTACAGGGAAATCAAGCCAATAAATGAGAAGAAATGTCAAGAAAAATACAGAAGAAAACGGCGACGAAAAAGACCTCAAAACGACCGCAAAACAGGCTCCGAAGGGGAAAAATCCCCCAGGGTCGCAGACCCCTGCGACCATGGCCCATGGTCGCAGGCCCCTGCGACCATGGCCCATGGTCGCCGGCGACCATGGAGGTCCGGGTCACCGGATTTTCCGCCGGTGACCCGTTTTTTCCGTCTTTTTTCGCGTTTCGCGCACTTTGGCCCCTGTGGTTTCCTGAAAATGTGATTTTTAGTGCTTGAAATTGACTCATATCCGACGACATCCGTCAAAATCACGGGTCAACCTCCAAAAGCATAAAATCATCAGTGATCGCTCCAAGATCGCCAACCGGCTGACCAAGAAAGTGCACTTTCTGTTCGACCGATCGTGAAATCGACAAGACAGATGTCACCGGCCCGCTCTTAGCTACCAATGTCTGAAGCTACATGTTCATCCGATGTCGATCAGTATGTAGATCCATCGATGATCGTCGCCAGAAGAATTCCAGAAGACACAGCATGGCCCGCGACTCTTCAACTGCTCGGCGACCAATTAATGTGGTTAATTGACTAGCTTTATTGCAGTCATTAATTCATTTCTTTGGACGGCCCAATCAGAAGCAAGCATTTGGGAGTTACAAGTCAATTGATTCATGGCATTTAACCCATGAAACTCCTCCCATTATGGTAATTAAGGTGATTAAAAGCCCTTAATCTCCATCGGCCAATCAGATTCAAGGAAAAAGGAGTTACAAAATCAAGAAATAAATCTTGTAACTCCTCCCATTAAAGCCATTAAAGCCCATAAACTCTCCTAAATGGCTACCAAAAGCCTATAAATAGGAGAGCATTCCATTGAAATCCGGATCGATCAATCGGAGATCACTTCCAAAGCGCCACAGATCCAGAAATCTGAGAGAAAGAAAAAGAGAGAAAAACTCTGCTGAAGTTCTGCACCAGCCACCACTACAAGGTGACAAAAGTCCCTTGGGGGGCACCCCCCCCCCCCCCCCAAGGTCCTTGCCTTCTCCTGCTGCCTCCAATGGCTTAGACGTGGCTTTTCAGCCCGTCTACTTAGCTTTTTATTGGACATAGGACCTTCTCTTGGTCTTTGTCCTCTAAAAACCTGAGGTTATAGCCAAGCCAAGCGAATCAAGAGCATCTTCTGTTCTCATCTGCATGGATGATGGCGAAGCCCATACATGGCTTGCGACCGTCAATCTGAACGAGTCCCCCACAATCTCCTGAAAAGTTAGATCTTCCTTTTCTTGCTTTTCATTGTAGTTTGTATTTTTCTAAAAGAGACAAAAATCACAACTCTTGTCTTTCATTTTTGATGAGAATTGTAAATCGGCTATAAACGCCAAAATCGGCTATAAATACCAAACAAAATCGCCTTTCACGGCAAACCAAGAAAATGTCTCTTTTCTTAAATATTTGTGCAATGGAAAACTTGAAAGAAGTTGATTTCCTTTTTACTTGCGAAGGTTGATCTCCGGATTACCACTTGCAATTCCAAGTAAAATAGAAAATCTGGCACACCCACACAAAAGAAATGTTGATGCACGCTTCAGGGCCCGCCAGGGCGCGAAAGGGCCGGACCCGACGGACTCCCACGTTCCGCCGACCCCGGTAGCCGCCCCAGACGGCGCCTCGGAGCGCGTTCCATCATCCTTCTTGGTTGACCCATTTTAGGGTTTGGATTTGGGGGTTTTTGTGTAGATTGCATCCTTGGCTTGGAGGAAGAGAGTAATAGCTTGATTTTCTTGCATAGAGACCTTGAGGCAAGTGGATTGAATGGATGTTTTGGTTTTAATGATTTCCATGACATGTAGACTTGGTTTATACCTCATTAATGACTTGTTTCCTTGGCATTCAATGATGTTAAATGCTTTTGAAAAGAGTGGGTAAGCCTCTTTATTGTCTTAAACATGATTTCTGGCTTTGTTTCATTTGTTATCTTTAAATCTTGAATTGTAACTTTTGGTCCATCTTTTGTACAATGCCTAAGTGAATCCTTGTGATGTTGGTTGTCTTCCTTCTCTTGGTGATTGTATGAATGTCAAATGGAGAATGAAAGGAATTGGTTTGGGGGAAGGAAAGACCTGAATCTGAACCCAGTGAAGAAATTCCCGTGACTGGCGGTCAGCTAGCGGTTGCCCAGCGGCTAGCCGCCTGGTGACTAGCGGCTAACCGAAACAAGTTCGGTTACGTTTTCAGAAAGCTGTAACCTCACGGTCAGCTCCGCGGTCATCTAGCGGCTAACCGCCGAATTCATCAGCGGCTAACCGCCAGCCAACCGAATTATAGCGGTTACAATTCCAGGGAGCTGTAATTCCACGGTCAGCCAGCGGTTAACCGCCGAATTAGCTGGCGGCTAACCGCCATCTGACCGCAAGGTAACCGAAACTCCCTGAATTCTATGAATAAAAGAGGATTGAAGGGAGCCTCCACCCCATTGCTTGTGAACCTTTCTGAGAGCAATGGGCACCGCTCACCTGGGATTGTGTTCGAAGCATAGGTGAAGTGTTTGGTGAAGTGTTTGTTGGTGGTACGTTAGAGAGAGAAACCACAGCATCGAGATTCATTTAAGCATTGAGGCTACTATAGTGTATAAGGAATCCGGAATGTCTCCCAAATTCAAAGAGTACCAAGTTTCCTTTATTATACAGACATACGGGATCCCTATTCACCTTGGATTAGTTTTTAAACCCCGATATTTTGAAAGTCTATTGCAATTGTTTATTCCAGAAATTTATGAGTTATAATTTATCGATTCCGAAAGCATTGTATTTGTACTTGCACTCTTTTATAGTCCCGAAATGCATGCCCGACATGATGTGACCCGATATTGAAATGATGTTTGAGCCTTGAGCACCCCGTTTTGCTCGTCTATACGATTTCATTGTAAGTGTTTTATACATGCACGATCTCTTGCATATGACCTATGAGTCGGCACCACTGAGCTTGGATAACCTTGTCAGTCTGATCCACTGACTTGGAGATCCCTTCCCGTCCAGCCAGCTGCAGCATGGATCCCGATACCCGGTTTATTAACTGTGGTCCCGTCCCGATACCCGGCTCGCTCCCGTGGTTCCCGATATCCGGTTCGCTACCGTGATTCCCGACACCCAGTTTGCTACCGCAGTCCCGTCCTGTATTATTGTATATGTATATGTAAATTGGTTGTACCTCCTCACTTCGGTGACTGAGGACAATGCCTGATACTCTCGTCACTTCGGTGATAGAGGATTTAGCTTCTTGTGGATGCCATCTTGATTGTTTCCCGATTTCCTTGATTACCTTACATGTTTTGTGACTGCATACGCGTTTTAATTAACTGATTCATTTACTCCATGAGAGACATTGTTTTAACAGGTTTGCATGTCTTTCCAAGGTAAAGGTTTTTATTATCAAATGTTTATTTCTTTTCACCCACCTGCCAGACCGTCGTGTCTGACCCTTTTGCTTTGGTACTCAGGTCCCATTGTTGGTTATCCCGAGGAGGAGCCAGAGGAGGCGGTCGGAGAACCGCAACCGCTAGTTGAGTGGCTTGCTGACGATGTTATGTAAACATCGGGTTGTTGAGATGCGAAACATTTTGGGGGTGATTGGATTCATTTATTTTGGTGGACATTGTTTTGTCTATATTGGCCTTTGTTGGCCTCTATTTTTGGGAGTTGTAATTAAATTATTGTTGATTAAACTTTAACATGTACTTTTGGGTTACACTATACGACATTGCTCATTCTGATACTTGTTATTCAAATGTAATCAGTCTTGTCATTTTGGAAATAATTTATATGCTTGATTTGCCATACGCTTCCGCAATTATACAAAAGGTTTAAAGTTGTTGTGAAATCCTCACCGCGGACTCCTGTGGGAAATCATGTGCACGGGTAATGTGTGTTCTTTATCAACCCGTGTACGTATCGGCACCAAACATACCCTTATCACCATTATCATTATTCTAATTAGTCCCAATCCCGGATTTGGTCCCTGAACCCGGTCCGGGGTCGCGACAACCACCTAGCATCACCACCTTCATTCCAATCAAGAAATAGAAGTCATCATCTTCTTCCTCTCTCCTAGAGCTTTCCATTGATACAACTCTTGAAGGAAGACCTCCATCCTAAGACCTTTTGTGAGCTAGTCTTGTCCATTAGAAGAGCGTCCAAGTAAGTCTTCCCTCCTAATCTCTTAGATTCATGTTCTTCTAGCCATAAAGGAGCTCTATTTTCCTTATTGTGAGCTCTCTCTTCTTGTTTCTTGGTTTGACCCATTTTAGGGTTTGGTTTTTGGGGTTTTGTGTAGATTGCATTCTTGGCTTGGAGGAAGAGAGTAATAACTTGATTTTCTTGCATAGAGACCTTGAGGCAAGTGGAATGACTAAATGTTTTGAGTTTTAAATGGTTTCATGACAAACATGATGGATTTTATATTTTCACTAGTGGTTTGCTTGCTTGCATTCAATGTATCATAAATGCCTTTGAAATTGGTTGGTTAGCATCTTTATGATCTTGAAAACATGATTTATATTTCCTTGTTTTACTTCTTGTTGAAGACTTAAATGAATCCTTGTGTTGGTGGGTGTTCTTCTCTCTTTTATGTGGTTGAATGTGGAGGAGGAGATGTTTGGGAAGTAAAGATTCATGGGAGTTGATGGCAGTTTCAAGTAGCATTTGATGCTTGATTATTGGGGGCAAGAAGGCCATTTTATTGTAGGAGAAAATGTATAAGAGTATGGGAAAAGGAAGGCCATGAATACCATTCTCGGGCAGCTGGGATTGGCTGTCCGCTCGAGCGCGCAGCCAATCTGCTGCCAAACTCGGGCGGCAGTAAGACTGCCCGCACGAGAGGACATATGTCCGCTCGAGCGCGCATGTCGTCCGCACGAGCGGACATAGGTCCGCTCGAGCAGACAACCTTGCTGGTTGCCTGGGTTCCTGCGTGGTTCAGGTTCGCTCGAGCGCACCCCCCCTCGGGTCTAAAGCATTTTAAAGCCCGTAAATTGTTCTTGAACGAATCCCTTGATACCTGAATACCCGTAGGACAACGTTGAAGTTCATTTGAGAAGGGAAACCACAACACAAAGACCCATTAAAGTTCTTTAGAAATTCTCAAGGTGTATAAGTGTTCCGGAATGTCTCCAATTCCAAGAGTACCAAGCTATCTTTAGATCGACATACGGAATACCTATTCACCTTAAACGAATCTTGAATCCGATATTTTGCCGAAACCCCAACAGTTCATTTGTATTTTTCTTTTACCCGAGATTTACACTAAGTGACTGTTATTCTCAAAAGCGTTGAAAAGCATACTTGTACTGTTTTACTAGTCTTGACATACATGCCCGACTTGATATCATAGCTGTGCCTTGAGCACCCCGCCTTGCCTGACTATAGTCTTGTACTTGATTATTATTACACATGTCTTGATTTCCATGTTTTGACCTATGAGTCAACACCACTAAGCTTGGATACCTTGTTAGTCTGATCTACTGACTAGGTGATCCCCCTCTTGTCCCGCCAGCTGTAGTTTGGATCTTGCTACCCGGTTATTTAACCGTGGTCTTGTCCTGATACCGCAGATTGCTACTGTGGTTCCTGATGCCCGGCTCGTTACCGTGGTCGTGTCTTGTATATAGTATATATGTATATGTATTTCGTTGTACCTCCTCACTTCGGTGACTGGGGTCAACGCCTTGACTTGCTTGCTCTATCACTTCGGTGATAGAGGATTTAGCTTCATGTGGTTGCCATCTTGCTCGTTTCTTGTATTCCTCGGTTACCTTTATCTGTTTTATCTTGCATATATGTTTTTAACTAGATGATACGTTTTACTCATGAAAGTATTGTTTAGACAGGTTTAAATGTTTTCCAAGGTAAACGTTTTTATTATGAAATGTATTTACTTTTTATCCACCTGCCAGACCGTCATGTCTGACCCTTTGCTTTGGTACTCAGGTCCCGTTATTGGTTTCCCCGAGGAGGAGCCAGAGGAGGCGGTCGGAGAACTGCAACAGCTAGTTGAGCGGCGTGCCGATGATGTTGTCTAAACATCCGGCTGCCTCGAGAGTTACGTGACATTTTGAGGGATTGTAGTTTTGGTGGATAGTGTTTTGTTATATTGGCCTTTGTTGGCCTCTATTTTTGGGAATTGTAATTAAATGATATATGTTCTAACTTTAACAGTATTTTGGGTTACGCTATAGAACATTGCTCATTCTGATACTTGTTGACTAAATGCAAACAGTCTTGTCATTTTGGAAAAGAAATACATGTTTGATTTACTACACGCTTCCGCAAATATACAGAATGTTTATGTGTGTTGGAAAATCCTCACCGCGGACACCTATGGGAAATCACGTGCACGGGAAATGTGTATCCTTTTATGAACCCGTGTACGAATGGGCATTAAACATATCTTTAATTATTGTCATCATTCCATATGCCCATCACCATCATAACTAATTAGTCCCGATCCCGGATTTGGCCCCTAAGCCCGGTCCAGGGTCGTGACAGTTTTGCTCTCATAATTCCATAGCAATAGGCTCTCAATCCCGAGACATTGATGAACTCAAGTTTCTATCTATTCATTTGCTTTGAGTCACCAATGAGTGAGGCAAACTATAGGTCAACACCTCGGTGTCTTGGGTATGCGGTAGTAGGACTGTGGAAACATTGAATGATCAAGATGGAATCTATCTCTATTATCCCCTTGTGCCAATTAATGGATTTGTCATTAGTAAGTGCGTACCCATCTCGATTAAGAGTTAATTGGATGGTACTGATGATCACAGTGATTAATTGGGGCTCAAGGATGATAAGATGTGGAACTAAGATTGGAAGAGACAGATTTATTCCAATTGATCCATGGATATTGATAGAGGGGCATACTTGTGGTAATTGGGAAGTTTAGGGTCTTCATTGTAATTTATTCCTAAGACTGGAGTGCAATTGCATTTATATAGTGGTGTTATTTGCAATTAACTGCGGGCCCGGATTGCACATGAGATGTGGGTTCGCGTGTCCCAGTTGGAGCCAGTTTTCTATGGAATCCCTAGTGGTCCTCACGCTAGCCCAAGTTATTAGAAAGATATTAATCCTACTTGAACTCTAAAAAGAAGGAATTAGGAAGTTACTATTTTTATTTGAAGTAGGACTTCTAATAGTGGTAATAGTATAGTTACTAATTGTTGTGGAAGTAAGACTTCTATTTCAATTAAGTAAAGAGGAGACCTGGGAGATTATAAGAGGGAATACACCCCTCTTGGACGTACACAATATTGGAGAAAAAAACGTCCAGCCTTTTTTGTGCAGTAGTTGCATTGCTCTCTCCTCTCTTCCTCTTCTAGTTCCTTAGAGTTTCGTGTTGGGTTTTCTCTTGAAGATTCCACCAACCTTCTTGAGAAAGGAGATCTGATTCGGGTCATAGCGTGGAAGGCTAAGAGGTGTTGGAGATTCTGATCTTTTGTACATCAACGAAAGTCATCAACTTCTCCATTAGAGCACAACCGAGCTCCTAAGGTATAATCTGCTTCGTTGCATGTTGTAGATTTTTATGGATGCTTGTTCGCTTCTGTTCTATCTTTTAGATAGTTTTACTTACTGTACATGATCATGAGATTGAGGGTTATGCATCCTGGATTGGGTTTTTGGCCTTATGGATACTTGATCCCTGAGTCAAGTGGGTCAAAAGTTTTGAAAATCTATCAACGAGGCCCACCTACTTCCTACACTTTCGAGTTAGTTTTGTTAACGGCACTGCTGTCTTTGCGAAGTCCTTGACGAATCTCCTATAATAGCCCGCCAATCCTAAGAAAATTCAAACTTTGGTACATTTTTCAAACTCTACCAGTTGGCAACTACTTCAATCTTAGCTGGATCAAACGCTAATCCATCTCTGGTAATAATATGACTTAGAAATGCAACCTGCTGCAACAAGAAGTTGCACTTTTCGAATTTTGTATATAATTGATTCTCTCTCAGTATTTGCAAGGCTGTTCTCAAATGATTTGAATGCTCTATCTCAGACTTTGAATAGACTAGGATGTCATCGATGAAGATTACGACGAATTGGTCTAGATAGGAAGTAAACACCCTGTTCATTAAAGCCATAAACACTGCAGGTGCATTGGTTAGACCAAAAGGCATCATTAGAAATTTATAGTGACCAGAACGAGTTTTGAATGCGGTCTTCTGTACATCTTGATCCTTAACCCGAATTTGATGATATCCAGATCGGAGATCAATCTTCGAAAAATACGATGCACCCTCGAGTTGATCAAATAACTCATCGATCCTAGGTAGTTGATACTTATTCTTGATTGTCACTTGATTTATCTGCCTATAATAGATGCACATTTGAAGAGTGTCACAGCCCCGCTCAACTCAACATGAAATTGTCCGCTTTGGCCCACGTGCACGCGCGGGGACCTCCTGGAGGTCACCCATCCTAGTACTGCTCCCGCCCGAGCATGCTTAACTACGGAGTTCTTACGGTTTCCGGGGCCGCACGGTTTTAAAAGGCCTCATGCTAAGTTAATACGGGGTTTGACTTATAAGCCCAGGGTTAGGACTTGGATATTTCTAATGGGGGCTAACGGAGACACACTGTCACAGCCCCGCCCAACTCAGCATGAAATTGTCCGCTTTGGCCCACGTGCACGCACGGGGACTTCCCAGGAGGTCACCCATCCTAGTACTGCTCCAGCCCGAGCACGCTTAACTACGGAGTTCTTGCAGTTTCCGGGGCCGTACGGTTTTAAAAGGCCTCATGCTAAGTTAATACGAGGTTTGACTTATAAGTCCAGGGTTAGGACTTAGATATTTCTAATGCGGGCTAACGGAGACTCACCGTTTGAAGCCCGTGGTTGACAGGCTCCGCCCCGTGGTTAAGGGTGCCGCCCGGACCAAGTTCTCACATTCTCCCCCACCGGAAATAGAGCCGTCCTCGGCTCTGATACCAATTGTCACAGCCTCGCCCAACTCAGCATGAAATTGTCCGCTTTGGCCCACGTGCACGCACGGGGACTTCCCAGGAGGTCACCCATCCTAGTACTGCTCCCGCCCGAGCACGCTTAACTACGGAGTTCTTACAGTTTCCGGGGCCGCACGGTTTTAAAAGGCCTCATGCTAAGTTAATACGGGGTTTGACTTATAAGCCCAGGGTTAGGACTTGGATATTTCTAATGCGGGCTAACGGAGACTCACCGTTTGAAGCCCGTGGTTGACACGCTCCGCCCCGTGGTTAAGGGTGCCACCCGGACCAAGTTCTCACATTCTCCCCCACTGGAAATAGAGCCGTCCTCGGCTCTGATACCAATTGTCACAGCCCCGCCCAACTCAGCATGAAATTGTCCGCTTTGGCCCACGTGCACGCGTGGGGACTTCCCAGGAGGTCACCCATCCTTGTACTGCTCCCGCCCGAGCACGCTTAACTACGGAGTTCTTACAGTTTCCTGAACCGCACGGTTTTAAAAGGCCTCATGCTAAGTTAATACGGGGTTTGACCTATAAGCCCAGGGTTAGGACTTGGATATTTCTAATGCGGGCTAACGGAGACTCACCGCTTGAAGCCCGTGGTTGACACGCTCCACCCCGTGGTTAAGGGTGCCGCTCGGACCAAGTTCTCACACTCACCGTTTGAAGCCCGTGGTTGACACGCTCCGTCCCGTGGTTGAGGGTGCCACCCGGACCGAGTTCTCACATTCTCCCCCACCGGAAATAGAGCCGTCCTATGCTCTAATACCAATTGTCACAGCCCTGCCTAACTCAGCATGAAATTGTCCGCTTTGGCCCACGTGCACGCGCGGGGACTTCCCAGGAGGTCACCCATCCTAGTACTGCTCCCGCCCGAGCACGCTTAACTACGGAGTTCTTACGGTTTCCGGGGCCGCACGGTTTTAAAAGGCCTCATGCTAAGTTAATACGGGGTTTGACTTATAAGCCCAGGGTTAGGACTTGGATATTTCTAATTCGGGCTAACGGAGACTCACCGTTTGAAGCCCGTGGTTGACACACTCCGCCCCGTGGTTAAGGGTGCCGCCCGGACCAAGTTCTCACAAAGGGTGCCATCCTTCTTCTTTACAAACAGTACAGGTGCTCCCCATGGTGAGACACTAGGTTTAATGAAACCTTTGTCGAGCAAATCCTGTATCTATTTCTTCAATTTATACAACTCTGATGGTGACATTCTATAAGGTACCTTGGATATCGGTGCAGTACCGGGCACGAGTTCGATTGTAAAGTCCACTTCCCTGGCCGGAGGTAGACCTAGCACTTCATCTGGAAAGACATCTGGAAATTCACAAACTACAGGAATATCTCGCAATTCCCGTGCATGCTTCTTAATCTGAAATGAATGCGATGTAGCCTTCACAACCACTACGCATCATTCATTCAGCCTTAAGTGCTGAAACAAGCTTGGTGTCATACTTCTTTTGGACTCCTTCAAACAATATACTGGCATTAGCCTCATCCACCCTAAAGGTGATGACTTTGCGAAAACAGTCTAAACAAGCCCTGTACTTCACAAGCCAATCCATGCCAAAGATCACATCGAAGTCATTCATTGCTAATACTACCAGATCAACTGGCATTGACACTTCTCCAATTCTAACAGTACATTAGGGAATATATAACTCACATGCTACTTTCTTCCCTAAAAGAGTAAAAACAGTAAAATCATAAGCTAATTGCATTATCCAGTATTCCATATCACAAACGAATGCAAGTGCTATAAATGAATGCATGTTACTGGGATCAAATAATGCAATAGCAGGTCGATTATCTACAAGGATCGTACCTTCAACCACATTTGCTGCAACATCAGCTTGCTCTCTGTTGACTACATAAGCCATCCTAGTTACCTGTGGCCTATTGGGTTGTTGTTGCTGTTTGGCTGCTGTCTCTGCCATTGATGCTGCTGGCCTTGACGTTGAGGTTGTTGTTGCTGTAGTTGCCTACGAGGAGCTGGCAAGGCTAATCATTGTTGAGGAGCAGGAAGTGCTGCTTGATCCTGAGCAGGATGCTGATATGGAGCTCTATTATCTCTCCTAGCCCTTAGGCATTGAGCCATTCTGTGTTCCAAATAACCACAGACTAGGCAGGCTCCAGTAGTCCTCCAACATAACTCAGTCCTGTGAGCTTTACCACACGTGTCACAGACTGGCCTAACTTCATTTCTCTCATTCCTATCACTCCTAGAAATGAATCTTTGTTTCTGCCTCTTACTCTTGGACCGTCCTCCTTTCCTGAACCATGAATCACCACTTCTCTTGGTGTCCACGGCCTCTCTGTCCTTCTCTTTGTACTTCCTCAGCTGCATTTGCCCTATCAATGGCATCATCAAACGTCATAGGCTTTTGTCCAACCAATACGATCATCTTGTATGCTTGATTCAGTCCAATGAGGAATCTCTTGACTTTCTTAGCTTCAGTATTTACCAACTCAGTAGCATACTTGGACAATTGTAAGAAGGTATGAACATAAGTAGACACAGTTAATTGACCTTGTTTCAAGTTTAGAAACTCTGCTTCATTCTGCTGTAGTACATGTTCTGGGACGAACTTCCTTTGAAACTGTTTCTTGAAAGTTTCCCATATATCTGGTATGGTCATTGTCTTGAATGTGTCCTTGACACTTTTCCACCACATTTTCGCCGTCCCTCGAAACATGGTAGAGGTAAGCAATACTCTCTGCTTGTGAGTGCAGACAACTGTATCGAATACATCTTCAATGTGTTTTAGCCATTCATAGGCCTGTATCACATTCTCATTGTAAGACCCCGACCCGATTGACCTCGATTAATACTAATTAAGTCGTGTGGTAGATCTAACCGTGATTAGTGGAATTTGGTTAAGTTGGGATTAGAATAGCTTTTGATATAGCTTTGGGGAATTTTGAGTACCTTTGTGATTAGTGGGACCCTTTGGGAGTTCCTTTTAGTGATTCGACGTGTACTCGGGGGACTATTCGAGATTCTATAATTCATGCTTTATCCCGTTTCACTTCTCCCGTTAATCCCTACAACTTTCATGTTGATCCCGTTCCTGTTTGAGACCCCAAAACCCGACTTTTTTAGCTTTAAGGGCAAAACAATCATTTTTCACTAAATCTGTACCCAAAATTTGATATTCCCGAAACCCGCAAAACATATACTTTTTAGAAACTAGATATTTTGGTGATCATTTTTCTCTTCTTCATCGAACTTATCCAAGGTCCCGATAACCATGATTTCAGCCCAAAGAGATTTCCTATGGTGGAGCCCACTCTTGTTATAAAAGG
The DNA here is from genome assembly GCA_028538565.1 of Umbellularia californica. Lineage (NCBI taxonomy): Eukaryota > Viridiplantae > Streptophyta > Magnoliopsida > Laurales > Lauraceae > Umbellularia > Umbellularia californica. The sequence goes on along the minus strand of JAPQWN010000005.1, from coordinate 29,809,695 downwards.
AGACTCTTCTCCTTCCTTTTTCCCTTTTCCAACATAAGAACTTCACCCAAGCTAGGGTTTCCTTTCCCCTCTTTTCTTCTTGCTCATCCATCTTCCAATCTCTACCAAACCCTTGCCAAATGGAGAAATGAAAATCATCACCTTCTTCCTCTCTTTGAGAGCCATCCCTTAATGCTATTTGTGGAAAAAGAGACCCATTTCAAGACCCTCCTTGAGCTAACTTAATCTTTTTGAAGAACTTCCAAGTAAGCAAATTCCTCTTTTCTCTTTGTTTTGTGTTCTTCTTCACTTTAGGCAGCCTCATTCTTAGTATTGAAGCTTTTCTCTTCTTGTTCATTGTTGGACCCATTTTAGGGTTTGTATTTGGGGGTTTTTGTGCGTAGCTTGTGATCTTGGCTTGGAGAAGTATTTAGAGCTTTTTTTTGGCTTAGTTTGGACCTAAGGCAAGTGGAATGAGTATATATTTTGGATTTGAATGGTTTTATGAAAATATTGATGATTTTACTATGCTTTCTATGCTTTTATGGACTTGCATTGAATTTGAAATGGATGCTCACTAATGAATTTGGTTAGTTCCTTTAATGTCTTGGAAAAGTTGTTTTATAGCCCCTATTTGTTCCTTAATTGTAGCACAAATGAATGCTTGTGAATGGGGTTTCTTATCTCTTTCTTTGATGGTTGAATGAATATAGAAAAGAGGAGATTTGGATGTGTATTTATGGGAGTTTGATGAATGATCATTGGAGGCAAAGAGGCCTTTTATTGCAGGAAAAATGTGTAGGAGAAAAGGGGAAAGAAGGCCATGAACGCCATTCCCGGGCAGCAGGATTGACTGCCTGCTCGAGCGTGTACCAGGCCGCTCGAGTGCGCAGTCAATTTGACTGCATTTCGGGCAACAGCATGACTGCCCGCTCGAGCGGCCATAGGTCCGCTCAAGCACGTAGGCTGTTCGCTCGAGCAGACGTTTGGCCGCTCGAGCGGGCAGACTGGCTGTCTGCCCGTCTTCTTACGCAGCCCAGGTCCGCTCGAGCGCACATCGGTCCGCTCAAGCGCATTCCCCCTTGGGCCTGGATCACTTTTGGAGCTCGAGAAATGTTTTTAAAGGAATCCCTTGGTATCGGGGAGATCTATGAGCTATGAGGCATTGTTCAAAGCCTATTTGAGAAGAAAAACCACATCACAAAGATTCTTTGAAGTTTTAGAAAATCTCTAAGGTGTGTAAGGAGCCCGGAATGTCCCAAATTCAAAGAGTACAAAGTGTATATCGAAATCGACATACGGGACCCCTATTGACCTTGAATTGGTTTTCAATCCCGACATTTATTCCGAAATTTTGAAAGTCTGATTTTATTACATTGTCCCCGGAATTTTTTACATACATTCCCGAAAGCGTTGGAACAGTGTTTTGGTAGTTTTGCTTGCCCAGTTATACTTGCCCGAAACGAAATATTATTTGTGCCTTTGAGCACTCCTGTCCCGCCCGTTTATGTTCTTGTACCTGATGTACTTTATACATGTCTTGATTTCTGTGATTTGACCTATGAGTCGGCACCACTAAGCTTGGATGACCTTGTCGGTTTGATCTACCGACTTGGAGATCCCCCTCCCATCCCACTAGCTGCAATTTGGATCTTGACACCCGGTTTATTAACTGTGGTCCCGTCCCGATACCCGGCTCGCTCTCGTGGTTCTCGATATCCGGTTCGCTACTGTGATTCCCGATACTCGGTTTGTTACCGGGGTCCCGTCCCAAATTATTATATATGTATATGTAAATTTTGTTGCACTTCCTCACTTCAGTAACTGAGGTCAGCGCCCCGATATGCTCTTGTCATTTCGGTGATAGAGGATTTAGCTTCGTGTGGATGCCATCTTGTTTGTTTCCCGTTTCCTTGGTACCTTTACTCGTTTTACATTGCATATATGTTTTGAATAAATTATTTATCTTTTCATGAAAATTATTGCTTAAATAGATTTAAATGCTTTTGAAGGTAAATTCATTTATTATTATATTGTCATATCTTTTCACCCACTTGCCAAACCGTCGTGTTTGACCCACTTTTTGGTACTCAGGTCCAGTCGTCGGTTTCCCTGAGGAGGAGCATGAGGAGGCGGTCAGTGAACCGCAGTGATTAGTTGAGTGGCATGTCGATGATGTCGTCTAGACATACGGTTGTCCGAGTTGCGTAACATTTTGGGTTGTGGATACCATTCTTTTGGGGCTATTGTTTTGATTTTATTGGCCTTTGTTGGCCTCTAATTGCGAGAATGTAATTAACTGATATTTTACTAAACTTTAACACTACTTTTGGGATTATGCTAATGATCATTGCTCACTCAGACATCAGGTGGTTTATATGTTATCAGTCTTGTTATTAGAAATGAACTTCATATTTGATTTGCTACACACTTCCTCACTTTAACAAAACTTTTATATTATTGTGATGATATCCTTACCGCGGACACCTGTGGGAAATCACGTGCAGGGTAGATCTTATTCTTCATAGACCTGTGTACGCATGTTATGTGCTATGGCATCAACCAAACTATTCAAACATAACATTCATTTATACTCTTCATTTGCGAGTCCCGATCCCAGATTAGGCCCGTGGGCCCGGTCCGGGGTCGCGACAGATTGGTATTAGAGCGAGACGTGTTTCAAGCAATTAAAAGAAACAAGAAATCCTACGGACGTGGCGAGGATTCATTAGACTTTTCGTTGGCTAGAATCGTGTGAGCAATGTGTGACCCTGTTTTTGATTTATATGTGCTAACAACTTGTTTTGCAGCATCATGCCACCTCGTAAGCAACCATTAAACGACAATCCCACCGCAAGCAACAATGATCATACGGGGCCAGTTGATGAAGATATGGTTGATAACAATATGCCAAATCAGTTTCAACAAATGATGCAGGCAATGCTTGATCATCAGCATCAGGCAAATGAAAACCAGGCTAGATTGCAAGAACATATGCTAAAAAAAGATGAAGATCATGCCAAGGAATTAGCTGAAATGCAGAGGCAGTTGTTAAAAGTGTTACAAAGGAGACCTAAACCTATTCAACTTCAACCCGCCATTGTCATAAATCAAAGAGAGCATGACCCAAACGCCTTGTTTGAGCGGTTTCGGAAGAGAGCACCGAAGGACTTCGTTGGGACAGAAGACCCTTTGGCTGCAGATGATTTGTTAGAGCATATGGAGAACATCTTTGAAGTATTCCAATGTTCCGGAGGAGAACGGGTGAAACTTGCAACATCTCTGTTTACTAGTTTAGCAGACATCTAGTGGAAGACAGTACGGGAAGAATACATGACCATGGTAGATTCAATTGCTTGGACTAACTTTAAGAAACATGTTGGGGACAAGTATGTACCCACACATGTCAAGAGGCAAAGAGCATTAGAGTTCCAGTAGCTTGTCCAAGGAAGTATGACAGTGCTAGAGTACCTCACCAAGTTTGAGATGTTGTCACGGTATGCTCCGGAGTTGGTGGACACAGTGGAGAAGAAGATTGCCAAGTTCCTTGAAGGACTTCATCCGATCATAGAAAGAGATGCCACAGGAGTAGTGCCACCTGTCACATTTGAAGAAGCTGTCAAGAGAGCCTATAAGTTTGAGAACTTTCACCACAAGATCCTCAGAGTTCAGGGTAAGGGGCAACCTCAATAGCAGAACCACCAGCAGAGGAACCAGTAGCACAAGAGACAGAAGCAAGGCCAGAATGTTCAGCTCGTTTGTATTCACTGTGGAAAGAATCATGAGAGTACCCAGTGTCGTAGCATCACAGGAGCGTGCTTCAGGTGTGGCTTCATGGACCATCAAATGAGAAATTGCTAGAGACCGAATAGGCATTATCAGCAGCCTCAAGGAGCACCACGTCCAGTACCACGTCAGAATCCACCACTTCTCCAGAACCAGGCAAGGCCACTTTAGCTATTAGCACCACCGCAACAGTATAGACCTCAGCAGCAGCAGCAGGTCCGTCAGCAAGGACAACATAAAAATCAGCGTCCACCGCAACAAAACAGAAATGTCCCTGAAGGCAGGCAGGCAGTAGCAGCCTCCTATCAGGCCACATCAGCGAGGATAAGTTTATGCAGTCAATAGAGCTGACGCAGAAGCAGCGGGAAACATAGTGGAAGGTACACTCCTCGTTTGTGGGATTAAAGCTAGGATTCTATTTGACCCTGGATCTACACATTCATTTGTATCCCATGAATTTTCTAAGTTGATTGATGTGCATGATAGAGAACTTGAGTATATTTTGACTGTGGCAACCCCAGTTGGTAAACAAGTTATTTGTAGAACCTTTTACCCTAGTTGCACAGTTCAGATAGGAGAGGTTGTATTATCCTCAGACCTTATTCTATTGGAGATGCATGATTTCGATATCATCCTAGGGATGGATTGGCTGGCAGGGTACCATGCCACAATGGATTGTTTCCATAAGGCCCTTGTTGACACCAAAAAAGTCATTGTGTCTCATCCACATCAAAAAGCCTTGTGAAGCTGTATCCTGCTATAAAACAGGCAAAGCCACTTCAAGCATCAGATCTTGTCAGAATGAGACAAAAACTGAAAGATCCTTCAAGACAGCCAAAAGAGGGGCACACCTAAGGTTTCGGGCGATTCCGACATCGTTTGGCCTAACTTCACTTCTTCGACAGCTAAACAAGCGCTCCTGGCGGCGACATCATCAAAGAAGCCAAGACTTTGATCAAAGCCTATGCATGACTCCAGAATGTCTCCAAAGGGCTCCATGCAAAATTTCAAGTCAAACCGACAACGTTTGACCCTCCATCGACGCTCGAGCAGCAAAATCAAACCTCCCGGCGGCGGGAAGCACCGAGGCCATCACTCATCAAACAAAACAATGAGTGGCTTCAACATGCTTCCAAAAGGCTGCAAGTCGAATTTCAGGTCATTCCGACAACGTTTGACAAGGTTTCGATGCTCTGAAAGAAAATCAAGCCTACCAGCGGCGGAGCACCCCGGGACAATGACATTGAAGTTGGAGTTAATGGATCTTCTCAAAATAACTCCAATAGGCTCCCTGTCAAATTTCAGGTCAATCAGACATTGTTTGACCATATATCAAAGCTCGGCATTTTCCCTGCAGCAAAATCAAGTTAAGCATCGATGGGACCCCAAATGGCTTCAAAACTCAAATAAAAGCCCATGGTTGGTCCTATCCATTGCTTAAGAAGCTTCACCTCAATTTTTAGGTCATTCCGACATCGTTTGACCTAGTTTTGACTCTTGACGGAAAATCGGCTACAAAGTCTTCGGCTTTCCCGAAAAATGGGAAACTTTGCGCTCCGGTTTCGCGAGGTTTCTCGTCAAGTTTTCTCCAAAAAAATCAAGTCAATAATTGAGGAAAAATTTTAAGAAAAATACAGAAGAAATAAGGAACAAAAAAGACGGAAAAACGGCCGAAAACAAAGCTCAGCGACCAAAAGGGCCAAAGCCCTGGCCCAAGGTCGCCGACGACCCTAGGTGCATGGTCGCCGGCGACCTTGCAAATCCGGGTCGCCGGATTTCTCGCCGGAGGGCCCGTTTTCTGATCCTTTTCGCATTTCGAGTGTTCCTGCCTCTGTGATTTTCTGAAAATCCAATCTTTGAAGCTTGAAAACCACTGATCTTCACCGACATCTTGGATCCGCCGTCAAAAGCATGAAATCATCACCGATCACTCCAAGATCGCCAACCGGCTGACCAAGAAAGTATACTTTCTGTCCGACCGATCGTGAAATCGACAAGACCGATGTCACCAGCCCACCAACATCAATCAATGTCTGAAATTGCATCGCAATCCAACATCAAACAATGTGTGGATCCACCCGTGATGATCACAAGAAGAATCTCAAAAGACGCGGCATGGCCTGCGACTCTTCACATGCCCCGGTGACCACTTAATGTCGTTAATTGACCCGTTTATGACAACTTAATGCGGTCATTAACTCATTAATTTGGACGGCCCAATCAAATTCAAGCATTTGGGAGTTACAAATCCAAACAATCATGGCATTAAACCCATGAAACTCCCATCATCATGAAGATTAAAGGCAATTAAATGCCCAATATCCTTCATCGGCCAATCACAAGCCATGAAAAAGGAGTTACAAAATCAAAGAATAAAAACTTGTAACTCCTCATCAATTCTCTCATCATGGCCATCAATGCCCATAATCACCTCATGGCTACCAAAAGCCTATAAAAGGAGGTCCAAAATAGAGAGAGAAAAAAAAAGAGAAAGAATCGATACACACATCGACTTGAAATTCTGCACTTGTACACTTGCATTCTTTCGAAGAAATCCAGACGAAGTCCTGCTGCTCTGCCGCAAGAAACACCACAAGGTGATCAAAGTCCCTTGGGGGGCCACCCCCCCAAGGTCCCCTCTTTCTACAACATGGCCTAAACGCGGCTTGTTAGCCCGTTTACTCGGTTTTTCATTGGATATAGGACATCCTCTTGGTCCTTGTCCTTTAAAAAACTGAGGTTGGAGCCAAGCTGAAGAATCAAAGCATCAACCGTTCTCATTTGAAGGACGATGGCGAAGTCCATACATGACTTGCGACCGTCGATCTCAACGTGTCCCCACAATCTCCTGAGAAGTTAGATTCATTTTCTTCCTTTTCTATTGTAGTTTGTATTTTTTAAAGAGACAAAAAGAAATGACAATTCTTATCTTTCATATTTGATGAGTTTTGTAAAATCGCCTTTCACGGCAAAATCGCCTTCCACGGCAAAATCGCCTTCCACGGCAAACAAACAAAAAAACGCCTCCTACGGCATTCCAAAAAAAAAACAAACTTGTCTCCTTTCTTAATATTTATGCAATTTGAAAAGTTAAAAAAAAGGATTGATTTCCTTTCCACTTGTGAAGGTGAATCTCCGGATCATCACTATTCCAAATTCCAAGTAGAAAGTAAATATGGCATACCCGTACGAAAATGTTGATACCCGCGATTTCCCTCCTCCGCTGAGACCCAGGCCAGCCCCCGGGGTGCTGAAGGAGAGGACGGAAACTCCGAGGATCCATCAAGTTGGCATACCCGGTGGGACACGTTGACTTGAGAACGTGATGCTTTGATTCCTTGGCTCCTTTCTATTTGGTGGCCTATGTTGTATCTTGCATCTAAAAAAACATGAGATAGGATTTTTGTTATTCTTTCTCATTTAAAAAAAAATCTGATTTCTTTTCTAAGATTCAACTTTGAGAAATTTTGATCCTCTCCTCTTCGAACTTGATAGCTCACAGACATGTTTGCAACTATCGTTCATATCGAGGATTGGGCCATCTTTTCTCTTTGATGAGTCCAATTGGGATTTCAAAAAAAAAAAAGCCTTCATTTCAAATTCTTTCAAAAAAAAAAAAATGGTCTCTCTTTCTTAATTTTCAACTTTGAGAAACTTTGATCCTTTCCTTTTCGAACTTGATAGCTCACAGAAATGTTTGCAGCTATCGTTCATATCGGGGATTGGGCCATCTTTTCTCTTTGATGAGTCCAAATGAGATTTCAAAAAAATTATAATTTCAAAAAAAAATCAGTTTTCTCTCTTTTGAATTCAAATTTGAGAAACTTTGGTTTTTCCTTTTCGGATTTAGCGCTCACAGAAATGTTGAGCCTTTGTTCAGATTGGAACACCATTCGCTCTCTTGGATGAGTTCATTAGAAATCTTTCAAAAAGGGTTCAAAAAAAAAAAAAAAAAAAACACTAAGGTTCCACCAATTGCGTTCTTTGACCAAAGGGGATTTAAGAAAAGCCTTGTCCCGAGTGTGGAGACAGCTAGACTGTTCGAGGCAAGGGTCCTTCAAACGGGTTCATTAAGTAATCCTACCCTTACCTAGGGGCTGATCTATCTACTAAGGTTTCACAAGATAGAATTGGAAACCTATGTGCATCTTCAAAAAAAAAAATCTTCAAAAAAAAAAAAAAAAAAAAAACTTCCGTCACTTTTGAGTTTAGAGTTGAGAAATCTTGGTTCTTTCCCTTTCGGATTTAGCGCTCGCAGAAATGTTGAGCCTTTTGTTCGGAATGGAACGCCATTTTCTCTCTTTGATGAATTCAATCTTGACCCTTCAAAAAAAAAAAAAAAAAAACAAAACTTCCGTCATTACTGGATTCACATCTGAGAAATTCTGGTTCCTTCCCTTTTGGATTTAGCGCTCGCAGAAATGTTGAGCCTTTGTTCGGATTGGAACACCATTTGCTCTCCTTTATGAACCCAAATTTAACCTTTCAAAAAATCCCATCTTGTGTCCTTCCCAAGGATGTGATTTGCAACATTTGTGCCTAACGGTGCTAGTACGCCTTTTTGGGTCTACTGTATTCGCGACCGACACATTTGTATCTGCAACCTTATATCATTTTACCTTGACTGAGCCTTACTTCTCGGTAATTTGAATTAAGGTCTACAATTGCTTCTAGCAGTCACTGGTACACTCACCCTGAGCCTACCATACTTGCATTTTAGAACAACTGTATCCTCTATGGCTTTTTTGCCTTCATCTTGCTTGGGCTGGGCCATGTCCCCTCAAGTGATTTGAAAAGACAAAACCATAGTTGTTCTCCATTTATGATCAGCATATTCTTGTGATTACTAATGGATTTGGTCTTGTTTCAGAAGTTTTCCAAAACTAACAATGGCAGCTTCATTGACCATCACTTTCGATGAGAATAAGTACCAACTGTTGTTTCAAGACAAGCAAAACAAGCATAAGCGCCCTGCCAGTTGCCGAAGCGTCATCTCCCTCAACAACTCTCAAAACACCGGGTCAACTTCAACTCCCCGGACCATCGTCTTCGGGTCGCTGGGACCATTCCCACTCCCCGCAGAAGACACCGTACCTGCCAAGAAGCAGAAAACCACCCCGCAACGTGTCACTACCATGGCACCAAGGGCGAACACGAAGAAGCCTGAAGCCCGTGGCGCTCCCACAGAGCCTCAACCCACAAGAAACCAGGTTTACCCTAAAACCTGGTCCCCGAGATCTTCACTGAAGCAACGCAGGTCCCGAATATCTGCAAAGCCAGCATACCTGGCCCCTCTCAAGGAGAATCGGTTCTACCCTCTCTCTTACATGAAAGAGGAGAAACCTACCCTCCACCCAAAGAACAAACAAAATCAGCATGAGCCGGCTTGCTCCTACAAGCTAAAAATCAAATCCTGCATCGTTAGGCCTCCGCAAAAACATGCTGAAGCCTACACTCCCGCGAGTCGACCCTTCATCTCAACAGGGGCCGAGCTCGCAAAATTCAAGTCTTCACTGCGATAGGCAAAGGATCCCGTCCAGATTCTGTCCTTGCCCAGCTTTAAATAAGACAAACTCGATTGCTGTGCACGGGGGACTACATCCTTCATCGCCAGAGCCCAGCCAGAGCTGACTGAAGCTCAAATTGCTCGTCGTATGCGTCGCCGCGTGGCATATCGACAAAAGAGACTTGAGAAACAAAGAACCCAGCATTCTACTCTCCATGTCTCAAACAAATGGGTCGAAAAAGAAAGACCCGACCAATTCGTTGCTGTCCATATGGTTAGCAAAACCAGAAAACGCCAGAAGTCAGCAACTAAAATCAGTGTTAGGCATCCAGTGACTCGCAGCATCTCTCGGGCACGAACACATCTGGAAGAATCGTCCACTCCTCCAAGCCAAGGACACCGGAGTAACCACTCCTCAGATATATACGGGGAAGGGTTCAGCCAGACAACATGTCATCCACTTCAAGATCTTAACAGGAGCTATTGCGGATCAAGATGCCCTCAAGATTCGCCTCTTTACAAGTACCCTAAAAGGTACAGCCTTTGATTGGTACTCCACTCTGCCGGAGAACTCCATCCAGAACTGGGCTATGCTAGAGACGCGCTTCCTGACCCACTTCCAAGGTGAGGACCATCCTGTTACTATGGCTCAGCTCTGCAGCCTAAAACAGGGAGAGAATGAGTCAACATACGACTTCATTCACAAGTGGAAAGCAATGGCGTACAAATGCTCAGATGTACTGCCATAAGCGTCGCTAGTCGACATCTGCCGTAACAATATGAGATCAAGGATTCGCTCCATGATCATCAGCAACAAATCAAAGAACCTGGGAGAACTCCTCGAAGCTTCCATGGAAGCTGAAATGGTGATCAAAGACCTCAACAGTCAAAAATCATCAAAGAAAAAGCCGACTGCCATTACTACCTCAAACCAAAGAAAAAGGAGGTTCTCAATGTGCAAACTAAGTCAGCTCCTCAGCAGCCAAAGAAAGCTGAAAACAAAGCTACAGGTAAAAGGCCTAAACTCTCTGATGCCTTCAAAGAATGTGTAGAAAAGAAATATCCGTTCGATGAAGATGTTGAAGAAATCTTTGAGGCTCTCCTAACAAATGGCAAACTCACTTTGCTGGAGCCCAAAAGACCAGGAGATGTTGGCAAAACCAATGATCCCCGGTATTGTCCATACCATTAGATGATCTCACATCCTCTCAATCAATGCTTCGTTGTGAGAGAGAAGATCAACGAGATGTGGAAAAACGGAGTCATAACCTTTGACAAAAACTACGGCTCCGCCTCTGTCAACATGGTGTCATGTGGGCAAACTTTAAAGCACCAAAGAAGAAGATCACTACTTCATTCAAGGTGATTAAAATGGCTCAAGCATCCTAAGAGTTGGTTCCCTATCCAACACCAGATGGACAACCTATATGGGTGCATCCCGATCTCCTAGATGATAAAAATTGGGAGATCGTCGAAACAAAGCCGACCGCTCAGCAGCGAAGGCAAGCCAAGAGACAACTCCGCAAGCTCAAACAGCAGCAGAAGTCTCAACCAAAACAAAAAAATCCTTGAAAAGGCAGAAACCACTTCCATTGCTTAATTAGGGGCGACGGAAGAATCCCTTCCAAAAGCTTCAAAGGCGGTAAGAAAATTCACCCTTGATGATTTCATGCCACCTCTATACAAAAATGAAACTGTGCAGGGGGCATCATACTCTTGCAACTCAGTAGTTGGATTCCCCATGGATGGATACGAGTCCAGTGATACTGCCAGTGATATCGATGTGTGGGAAGAATCCCTTGAAACAGGAGAATACCTCTCCGACAGGGAATGGATTCCCGAGTCTCATCTTATGCCAGTAATCTGGTATAACCCATTGTAGCCACAAGGATCCTGGTCCGATGATGATGAAGACCAAGAGGCTGAAAATGTTGTTGACCTGAAGATGCATCCTGAAGATGAAAGGCATACATCATTTCGGACTCCATTTGGCATGTATTGCTACACTGTCATGCCATTTGGTCTGAAAAATGTGGGTGCAACATATCAGAGGGCTATGATGAAAATATTCCAAGATATGCAGTACAAGACGATCGAATGCTATGTTGACGACCTCGCCATCAAAAGCAGAAGAAAAGAAGACCATCCCGACGATCTTCGAGAATGCTTCCTCCGACTTCGCAAACACAAATTGCGGATGAATCCACTAAAATGCTTTTTCGGTGTCTCATCGGGTAAGTTTCTCTGATTCATAGTACGGAAAGCTGGAATAGAACTTGACCCCACTAAAGTCAGGGCTATCCTGGAAATGACATCTCCAAGAACCCTAAGAGAATTAAAAGGGCTTCAAGGAAGGTTGGCCTACATTAGACGGTTCATTTCCAATCTGTCAGGGAAGTGCCGTCCATTTTCTCGCTTGATGAAGAAAGCCGTGGACTTTGTCTGGGATGCTGAATGTGAAAATGCATTTCAAGACATCAAAGCATACCTCACCAAACCTCCTGTGTTGGCTGCCCCCACAACTGGAAAACCATTCATCTTGTACACAAGAGCTCTTGACCACTCTTTGGGTGCTCTACTTGCACAAGAAAACAACGACAGAAAAGAAGATGCTCTATATTACCTTAGCCGCATGTTGGTAGGTACAGAGCATCGTTACTCCCTAGTCAAAAAAGAATGCCTTGCAGTGATGTTTGCCGTACAAAAGCTACGTCACTACCTGCTGTCCAACACAATCTACCTGATTTCGAGGATTAACCTCTCAATGCCCGACTGGCAAAATGGTCCATCCTTTTATCACAGTTTGATATTAGGTATATACCACAAAAAGCAATCAAAGGCCAAGCTTTAACAGACTTTCTCGCAGAGCATCCATTGCCTAAAGATTCTCCACTCAGGGATGATCTCCTAGACGAATTTGTCTACAATGTGGAAACTTCCTATTCACATGCTTCCTAGGACATGTACTTTGACGGTGCAACCAGGACAAATGAAAAAGGAAAGCAAATATCGGGAATTGGCATCTTCTTTGTCAGCCCCGACAAAAACATGATTCCACACGGTTTTTCGCTACTGGAACTATGTTCAAACAATGCAGCTGAGTACCAAGCCCTAATTGTAGGATTGGAACTCGCCCTCGAATCAGGCATCACCATGCTGGTAGCTTTTGGAGAGTTCTCAACTGATCGTCAACCAGATGAATCAGAAATTTGAAGTCAGGAAGCTTGATTTGCTACCTTACTACAACAAGGCACAGTCACTTCGACAAAAAAACAAAATCTGTCACATCACCCACATCCTCAGAGGTGAAAACATCCGTGCAGATGCCCTGGCTGGAGTTGCCGCATCCATGGCAATCCAAGAAGGGGAAAACATGCAAGTCACAGTGTGTCAGAGAAGGATTCTCCCGACTCTTAACACACACGAAGCAGTTGCTGAATACCACCAAGTGGTTGGAAGTCGGATGTCCATCCTCAAACCTCCGATCGGCGACTGGAGAGATCCGTTCATTGATTACATCATGTTCGGAGTCTTACCTGAAGATCCAAAAGAGCGGGTAAGCATCCAAAGACGAGCCCCGAACTTTCATTTGGATATACCTTCAAAAGTACTTTACAGAAAATCCTTCAACGGAGTACTCCTACGCTGCTTGTCACAACAAGAGGCTGAGGAAACTCTTAAAGAAGTACATGCTGGTCTTTGTGGAGCCCATCAGGCTAGTCCTAAGCTCTATAACCAGATAAAAAGGCTAGGTTATTATTGGCCCACCATGGTAGCTGATGCAATGCAATTTGCCAAGCGCTGCTAAAACTACCAAATTCATGGAGATTATGTCCACATGCCTCCAGAATGGCTACATCCAACAGCAATCTCATGGCCTGTCGAAGCCTGGGGTATGGACATCATAGGTCCTATCTCTCCCCCATCAAGCAAAGGTCATCGCTTCATCTTCGCCGCTACGGATTATTTCTCCAAGTGGTTAGAAGCATTTGCGCTCAGCGAAATGAAGACTTCATCAGTCCTTCAGTTCTTTCGCACTAACATTATTTGTCGCTTCGGCATACCTAAAAGATTCATCCATGATAACGGACCACAATTCCGGGATCACAGATTCTACAGGTTTTGCGACAAGTACAAAATCCAAAGTTGTCCTTCAACTCCATATAATCCAGCAGCGAACGGACTAGCAGAAGCCTTCAACACGACACTCTGCAAAATTCTCAAGAAAATGGTCTCTAGTCACAAAAGAGACTGGGGCGACAAACTACCAGAAGCTTTGTGGGCCTATCGAACTACCGTTCGAGGACCAACCCATAACACACCATTCTCCTTGGTCTATGGATGCAAAGCTGTTGTCCTTTTGGAAGTACAAATTCCTTCCTTAATGGTATCTCTGCAAAATGACATGACGCAAGAAAGCAATGTCAAATTAAGACTCCAAGAACTGGATAATCTCGGTGAAAGGCGACTAAAAGCTTTACAAAGCATTGAGTTGTACCAAGCACGCATGGCAGGATCTTTCGACATGAAGGTCATGCAACGCACCTACAAAAAGGGTGTTGACACCAAAAATGTCACTTTGCCTCTTCAACATCAAGAAAGCTGCATGAAGTCGCAACCTGCCATAAATAGGCAATGCAACTTCTCCAAAAAATCAAATCTTGTCAGAATCAAACAAAAACTGCAAGATCCTTCAAGACAGCCAAGGGAGGAGTACACAAGGAGTTTCGGGCCATTTCAGAATCATTTGGCCTAACTTCACTTCTCCGACAGCTAAATTGGCGCTCCCGGCGGCGACATCATCGAAGATGTCAAAACTTCGATCAGAGCCTACGGATGACTCCAGCATGTCTCAAAAGGGCTCCATGCCAAATTTCAAGTCAAACCGACAACGTTTGACCCTCCATCAATGTTCGAGCAGCAAAATCAAGCCTCCCGGCGGCGGGAACCATCGAAGCCTTCGCTCATCAAACTAAGTGCATGAGTGGCTTCAACATGCTTCCAAAAGTCTACACGTCAAATTTCAGGTCATTCCGACAACGCTTGACCAGGTTTCGACGCTCCGAAAGAAAATCAAGCCTACCGGCGGCGGAGCTCCCCGGGACCATGGTTTCCAAGACAGAGCCTGTGGATCATCTCAAAATGACTCCAATAGGTTCCCTGTCAAATTTCAGGTCAATCGGACATCGTTTGACCGCACATCAACGCGCGGCATCTCCCTCGCGGCAAAATCAAGTCTACTGGCGACAGGACCCCAAACGGCTTTAAAACTCAAACAAAAGCCTATGGTTGGTCTTATTTATTGCTCAGGAGGCTTCACCTCAAATTTCAGGTCATTCCGACATCGTTTGACCAAGTTTCAGCTTCTGGCGGAAAATCAGCAGCTCTACGCGACAAAGTCTTCGGCTTTCCCGGAAAATTGGAAACTTTGCACTCTAAAAATGCAAGGATTCTCATCAGGTTTTCTACAGGGAAATCAAGCCAATAAATGAGAAGAAATGTCAGGAAAAATACAGAAGAAAACGGCGACGAAAAATACCGCAAAACGGACCAAAAAGGGGAGAAAAACCCCCAAGGTCGCAGCCCGCGACCCTGGCCCAGGGTCGCCGGCGACCATGGCCCATGGTCGCCGGTGACCATGGAAGTCCGGGTCACCGTATTTTTCGCCGGTGACCCATTTTTCCGTCCCTTTTCGCGTTTCGCGCACTTTGGCCCCTGTGGTTTCCTGAGAATGTGATTTTTAGTGCTTGAAATTGACTCATATCCGACGACATCTCAGATCTGCCGTCAAAAGCATAAAATCATCATTGATCGCTCCAAGATCGCCGACCGGTTGACCTAAAAAGTGCTCTTTCTGTCCGACCGATCGAGAAATCGACAAGACAGATGTCACCGGCCCGGTGCTAGCTATCAATGTCTGAAATTACACGGTCATCCGATGTCGATCAGCATGTAGATCCATCGGTGATCATCTCCAAAAGAATCCCAAAAGACGCGGCGCGGCCCGCGACTCTTCAACTGGTCGGCGACCATTTAATGCAGTTAATTGACTAGCTTTATTGCAGTCATTAATTCATTTCTTTGGACGGCCCAATCAGAAGCAAGCATCCAGGAGTTACAAATCAATTAAGTCATGGCATTCAAGCCATGAAACTCCTCCCATTATGGTAATTAAGGTGATTAAAAGCCCTTAATCTCCATCGGCCAATCAGATTCAAGGAAAAAGGAGTTGCAAAATCAAGAAATAAATCTTGTAACTCCTCCCATTAAAGCCATTAAAGCCCATAAACTCTCCTAATGGCTACCAAGAGCCTATAAATAGGAGAGCTTTCCAAGAAGAAAGGGATCGGAAAAGGAGGAACGGAAAATCGAAGATCGAAAATCAAAAGGTGCAGAGAATCCCGAATTCCAGACAGACAGAGTCTAGAGAAAGAGAGAAAATTTCTGAAGAAATTCTACATCAAGCACCACTACAAGGTGACAAAAAGTCCCTTGGGGGGTACTCCCCCCCAAGGTCCTTGCCTTCTCCCGCTGCCTCCAATGGCTTCGACGTGGCTTTTCAGCCCGTCTACTTAGCTTTTTATTGGACATAGGACCTTCTCTTGGTCTTTGTCCTCTAAAAACCTGAAGTTATAGCCAAGCCAAGCGAATCAAGAGCATCCTCTGTTCTCATCTGCATGGATGATGGCGAAGCCCATACATGGCTTGCGACCGTCAATTTGAACGAGTCCCCCACAATCTCCTGAAAAGTTAGATCCTCCTTTTCTTGCTTTTCATTGTAGTTTGTATTTTTCTAAAAGAGACAAAAATCACAACTCTTGTCTTTCATTATTGATGAGAATTGTAAATCGGCTATAAATGCCAAACAAAATCGCCTTTCACGGCAAACCAAGAAAATGTCTCTTTTCTTAAATATTTGTGCAATGGAAAACTTGAAAAAAGTTGATTTCCTTTTTACTTGCGAAGGTTGATCTCCAGATTACCACTTGCAATTCCAAGTAAAATGGAAAATCTGGCACACCCACACAAAGAAATGTTGATGCACGCTTCAGCCCCCCGGGCGCGAAAGGGCCGGACCCGACGGACTCCCACGTCCGCCGACCCCGGTAGCACCCTCGGCAGGAGCGCGTTCCATCAAAGGGTGACTTGGTTCTTGTAGTAAAAAGACCCATAGTCTTTGCCCACAATTCCAAAGGTAAATTTGTACCAAAATGGGAGGGACCCTTCGTCATCGACAAAGTCTTCTCCAACGGCGCATATGCTCTTCTAAACATGGAAGGAGACAAATGTATGCTTGTAAGACCCCGACCCTCAATTTTCAGGTTTAGCATTGTTTTAATTGTGATTTAGCTTTTTAAACAAGATTAGAGTTGATTTGACTTTGTTTTTGAGTTTGAATAGATTTTTCATAACTTTGGAGAATTTTAAAAGACCGTTGACTTTGTTTTGACCCAACCCTTGTAAATTGTATTTTTGTGAGAATTTATTCTTGGTTTCTAAAAATTCCGATTTTTATTCTTTTTGACTCATTTTATTGTTTTTAACAACTTTAATGTTTTGACCATCTTGATTTAATACTCAAAAATCGCGTTTTTCGAGAAAAAGAGCAAAAATGACAATTTTCACTAAATCTGTCCATAAATTTCGAAAATTCCAGAAATTGGGGAAAATATACTTTTTGGAAAGTAGATATTTCAACGAGCAAGTTTGTCTTCTTCGTCGTCTTCGTTTGGAGCCCCAAACACTTGTTTTAATCCCTTAAAGATTGGGGCCCATGGGACCCACTTGCCCACCTTATAAAAGGGCTAAACCCTTCTTCTTCTTCCCCATTTGCCTGCAACGATTCCAGCTGTGGCTGGAACCCTTTTCCAGCCACACTTTTCCTCTCTCTCTCCTCCTATATGCTTGCATCTTGTGTGCCAAATGGGGGAATGATCTCCCCATCTTCTTCCTCTTCTCTCAAGCTTTCCTAAGATGCATTTTTCAAAGGATTTGAGCTAGGATAAAGCCCTCTTTCAAGCTCTTCCTCTTGGTTCAAGGTTTTAAAGGTTAGCAATGGCATTTATTGTTTGAGATTCTTGTTTTCCAAACCATTTAGAGTATTTTTCTCTTTTATGCAAAGAGTTTTCTTGGAGTATGCAAAGGATTGATTTTTGCTAGGGTTTTCCCTTTGGGTTTTTGGGGCTTTTGTAGGATTGGAGCTAGAGATCTAGTAGAGACCACTCTTGAGTGATTTTCTCTTCACTTTGACCAAAGGCAAGTGATCTCTATAGGATTTCTTATGTATATTGCTTATGTTTTCATTATGGTTTCAATCTTTCATTAGGACATGTTTTCTATGCTTAACCTCATAATGCAAGTCATGTTCATGCTCTTTCAAGTCATGGGTTTTAGCTTCTTCACTTGTCTTGTTATCAATGATTCTTCAAGCTTTTAGAACCATGTTTAGTCTTGTAAGTTTTATGATTTTGTACATGGAAATGCTTTGATGTCTTTTCTATAGAATGAATGGTCTATTTGTGGATGGAATGCTTTAAAAATGTGTGAAATGTATCCCTTGGAAAGCATGAAGGCTTGGGGAGTGCAGGTGGTTCGAATATGTAAGTGAAGAAGGAAAGAAGTTGTGAAAAATCTGACTCGAAAGGCACTGTCCGTGTACTGTCGATCAGGTGTCGGTCAGCTGTCGGTTGACCGATAGGTCGACCGACAGCCAACCGAGACCTGTCGGTTCAAATTCCAAAGAGCAACATTTTGTTAGGAGGACTGTCGGTCAGCTGTCGGTTGACCGAAAGGTCGACCGACAACCAACAGAGTACTTGTCGGTCCCTTTTCCCGAGAGCTACATTTCTGGACTGAGACTTGTCGGCCAGCCGTCGGTCGGCTGTCGGTCAACCGACACATCAACCTCGGTTGACCGACAGGTAACCGAGGACTGACCGAAATTTTACCAAAAGTACTGTTTTGAAGGATTTTTGCGAGAAGGAAAACTAGACTAGGTCTTAGACCTTTTTATTGACCTTGTACACTTGGAATTCCAAAATGTACTATAACTTCTGGGGCACCAAATCTTGTTAAAACTCCGACATTTGGATTTCAACTCCACAAGGGTCAATGAATGGTCTTTAGCCTAAACTTGATAGATTTCGTATTTGAACTTCTGTTTTGATGTTACGTACATCCTCGTGTACTCGCCTTGAATTTCAAGTATAAGTTTGTTTGGAGATTTGTTTCATGGATCAAAGTGCTTGTTTTGATGCTTCGTGCATCATCGTGTTTTCGTTTGAATTTCAAGTATAAGCTTGTATTTAAGACGTGTTTCAAGAATCAAAAGGGAATCATTTCTTAAGTTTGTTAAGCATTTATATTATGCTATTTTGCTAGGCTTGTCGTGACGTGTTTGATAAATGATTTCCCTCTTGTTTTGTCGTGTTCTCGAACGTGTATCGCCATGTTTTGTGCATTCATGATATAAGTGAGTACCACTGAGCTTGGACTGCCCTTTTAGCTTGATCCACTACCTGGGGGTCCTTAAACATGTGGACTGTCTGCAGACTAGTCGTGTCTTGAATGACACATCGTGCGTGTTCGTGTTCTGGTTCCGCGGCCGGAAATTCCCCGTATATGTGGGCTCGTGTCTTGCGTGTCGTGCTTGTCGTGCGTGCTTACTCTTGTCATCATGTATGATGGAGAAAGGATGGGCTTTTTGTGGATTTACTAGTCATGATATTATATGTATTCATGCCTTGTTTCGTATATCGTGCATGCACTATTGATTTATTGATAAGTATCTCGTTCATGCATTGTTTTTAAATCTTGTAAACTTGTTTCAAGTTCAATAAAGTGTTTTTAGTTATTGTTTCCTTTAAACTTTAGTTTTGTTTACGCTCTTGCCTATATTGATCATCTGCCAGACCGTCGTGTCTGATATACTTCTGCTTTGGTGCTCTAGATAGCAGGTCCTTGTTTTGAGCTAGTTCGTGTATAATGGGCTGTTGAATCATCAGTTTTGCAGTCGGGTTATGTCAGCGATGTCATGTAGACGTCATGCTTGACTCTGGAGTTACGTTACACTCTTGGGTAGTATTGTCTTAGCTTGCTATTTCTGTACGGCTTTTGTTAGCCTTTTTCTTGGGAATTGTAATTAATGCACTTGTTAATTTGTAAACTGAATATGTTTGGATAATGACAAGCCTGTTACTTTCAGCTCTGTATATTTTGATATTATGATTAGTTCCAGTCTGAATTGAATATTACTAAAAATAAATCTTGTGCTGACAGATTGGGAACGACACGGAACCCGATGGACACGGATTCTGGGTCGTAACGTCTTATATAGCTTCCGCGAAATATTTTGATGTGTTGTGAATTTTGTCATCCTCACACACGCGGATCCTGGGAGGGGAAAGACAAATTTTTAACAATTCCCCATACTCGCGTCCCCGAGATCGGATCCCGGTTTTGGGGGCGTGACAATGCTACCCATCAACGGCAAGTTCTTGAAGCGGTACTACCCTTGAAGACTTCCTCAAACGGGTCAGAGCAATATCTACACGGCCAAAGTCTATTTCCAAGGTACTTGCTCGTCAAACCCACCCATTTTGAAATTTTCATCTTTATGTTGAAGTTTTTTTTAAAAAAAAAACTCTTTCAAAACAATGCTTACTTCCTGTGTTTCATTGTTAAAAATAAGAAAAACAAAATCCAAAAATCCAAGTTTAGGAGCCTCTTCCCAGACTTGACCAAAATTTTCGATCCTTGAACCCAAAATTCTCGGTTTGAAACAAAAACCAGGACTCAGGAATTTCCACCCTGGTCCGCCTCGGCTTTTACAACCAAAATGGTTTTAAGTCAAAATTTATGACCCTCGTGTCTTTAAAAAAAATGTATTTGTTTAGAAACCGCGGGGAAACGACATTCAGTCGATACTCGCAAAACCCAAAAACCGGAAGGATGCGAACCCCATTCGATACTTCCAAAACCCAAAAACCAGAAGGATGCGAACCCCATTCGATACTTCCAAAAACCCAAAAGCCGGAAGGATGCGAACCCCATTCGATACTTCTAAAAACCCAAAAACTGGAAGGATGCGAACCTCATTCGATACTTCCAAAACCCAAAAAATCGGAAGGATGCAAACCCCATTTGATACTTCCAAAAACCCAAAAATCGGAAGGATATGAACCCCATTCGATACTTCCAAAAACCCAAAAATCGCAAGGAAGCGAACCCCATTCGATACTTGCAAAACTTCGAATTTCAAAGCAAAACCTCGAATTTCAAAATCGCGGAGACACAATATTCCAATTGATATCCACAACCCAAATTTCAAATGGTTCGAGAAAACCTCAAATTTCAAAAATCGCGGAGAAACAACAACAAGTCAGTACCCACAAAACCAAAAGTTTTGGGAAAAGCAGGGAAGCGACGCTTAGTCGATACTTGCACCCAAATCCGCAAGGAAGCGACATTCCATTGATACTCGCAAACCCAGCCCGCGAGGAAGTGACATTCCATCGATACTTGCAAGACTATTCAGGCGGGAGGCGACATTTAGTCAATACCTGCATTTTGAAAACCAAACTCGGCTATAAACGTCGAAGCCCGGCTATAAACCCCAAAATCGGCTATAAATGCCAAAATTGGCTATAAATACCAAAATCGGCTATAAACTCCAAAACTAGGCTACAAAGGCCAAAGCCCGGCTATAAACGCCAAAAATCAGCTTTCATGCCAATAAAACAAAACTTGGTTTTCAAAAATCTGGCTCCTATACCAAAACAAAATAAACAAACAACAAAATAAAACTCGGCTCCTATGCCATTCCAAAAATCGGCTTTCATACCATCTTAAAACTCGGCTCCTATGCCATTCCAAAAAATTGGCTCTCATGCCACAAACAAAAAAAAACCTTGACTCTCATGCCACAAACAAATTTGGCTTCCATGCCACAAAATAAAATTCGGCTTCTATGCCATTCCAAAATTCGGCTTTCATGCCATCTCAAAACTTTTTTGGCTCTAATGCCATTTCAAAAATTTTGGCTCTCATGCCGTAAAACAAATTTTGGCTCTTACGCCACAAAATTAGGCTTCCATGCTGTTCTAAAATTTGATTCTCAAATCATCAAAAAAAAAAAAAAAAACCAGGCTTTTGCCACAAAAATTGGCTTTCATGCCCAAAACCAACTCTTTGACAAAAGATTTTCACAAAATGATAACCTTTTGAACATTCCCATCAACTTTTACTCAAATGTGTTTTCATCAAAAAATGATTTAAGTAAAAAGAAGGGGATACAAAAATATAGTACCAAAATTGTTTATACATGGAGGTACCAAAAAAAAAAGAGTTTTTTACAACATAGGAGCTTAATCTAGCATGGTCTTCAACCAAAGGTTCAACTCCTCAAGCAGACCCTTGGCCTTAGCTTCCAAAGTTTTCAGGCCACGCTTCTTCAAAATGTTCCCATAAAATGCGGCCGAACGCCACGACCCATCTGCAGCACGAGGAAGTTCTTTCCAGAGGACCTGCCACTGCTCATACTCCTGAGTCTTCCTCCGGACATTACCTTCAGCTTCCTCAACCTGGCGAATGAGAGTCCCCTCCTTGTCACGAGCCTCCACAATGTCAGTCCATTTGGCAGCAACTTCTTCCTCCAAAAGCTCAAGACGCTGCCTAGCCTCAACAACCTCCTTATCAAGGAGGTCCAAGTCTTGCTTCAGCCCCATGATGGATAACTCGGTAACATTCTTCTCCCAAACGAACTGCTTCCGAGTCTTTGTGACCTCAGTTAGCTCAGCTTTGACTTTACTGGAAGGCTTCACAAACATCTCAGCAAAGAAGTCACCATCTGGGAAACTCTTGGTCTCAGTCCACTTGTTCCCCAGAGCAATGACTTCATCAACAAAATCTTTGGCGCTTGCAATGTCCAGACCGACTTCTTCGCTATCAGCAAGGATGTCCTGTACATGCTTGATCATGTTAAAGCCAGCTTCCAAGTGACCTGAAGAGAGAGTCTCAACCAATGAGCTCAAAACAGTCTTCAATAGCTTCTTTGCATACTGAAGGTGCGGTACAGATGAGGATTCGCCATGCTTTGGCGCCCGACTGCCCATGTCATGCCTTATTGGAAGAGTAATCAATAAACTCTTTCCAACCGAAGAAGCTGACTCGTTGAAGGAAGAAGAAGCCTTTATTCCAGGATCGGCTGCAGGTATCCCCTGTTCTGGCTCTGAGGAAGTCGGAGGAACTTCTCCTGTTGTTCCACAATCTGCCAAAGAAAAAGACAAAAAAGTATGAATACGATCTTGTCAAAAAAAATCAATATCAAGATTAGTATTGTAAAATACCTTCTTCGACGACCGGCGGAGTACTCTCTGCCTCTCTGAGCTCATCCGAAGCATCGTCAAAAGTTGCATCCATGGATGGCTCGAAATCATCAGAATCCTCTGGCAAGTCAGCTACCAAGAAAACAAAAGCTACATGTTGGCAAATGACAGCACAAACAA
Organism: Umbellularia californica; assembly: GCA_028538565.1. NCBI lineage: Eukaryota > Viridiplantae > Streptophyta > Magnoliopsida > Laurales > Lauraceae > Umbellularia > Umbellularia californica. The sequence continues at coordinate 29,786,919 of JAPQWN010000005.1, read as the reverse complement.
AAAGAAGAAAAAAAAAGAAGCCAAAGCAATCATACCAGGTGAAGGTTCTGGAACCACTCCAGAGTCCTTGGGCTCTTCCTCAGATGCCACGATTGGATCCGTCATTGCCTCATCGGCTGGAATCTCGGGCATCACCAAGTCATCATCCTCTACAAAAAGAAAGAAAGCAGCGGATCAAAACAAAAAAATCTCTCATAAAAGAAAAGAAGTGGCAAAAGAAAGAAAGAGGATCATACCAGCTATCTCCTCTTCTCTGCTCCTCTTCTCCGGAGGCTCGTCAGCATCCTTAGACACCTCCCCAGCAATGGTGAGAGGCACTTCAAGATCAGAAGGACTATCGTGCCGTCTCATGTTACGGCGTTATCCTATCCCCCTCTTGCCTCGGCGGGTCAATCTACTCGACGATCCTGCCCCACTATCAACATCAGGCCTCTCACAAGAGTCCTCACTAGATGGCCTACTTTTCTCAGTAGACTCCATGGAAGCCTTCGTATACTCTACTTATATCATAGCATCGATCTCGGCCTCCTCCTCCTCCAGCTGTCTCAAGACCTCACCAAGAATCCCTTGTGCGGCTTCAGATCTGATGACGTCTTGCTCATTGAGAAAGCCTATCTTATGCTTCTCTCCAGAAAGGAAGGCCAAAACTTCCTCCCGACGGACACCATCTGATTTGCCAAGACCTTTCCCAGGAGATTGCTTGACATCGAGCTCTTTCTTGGAAAGCCCCCGGTACACTGAGAAGCTCTCCACGAATCACTTCGTGAAGCTGGCAGTCCGGAAGGTGGGCAGCTCAGGATAGGGAATCATGGCGGTAGTGTCCTCAGCATTGTAAAAAGCCCATGCATTTCTCCCATCCTGCAAACCTCCAATGCACTTCACCATGCTCGAAGGCGCTCCAACAACGCCTTGAGAGAAGCCAAGCTGTAATGTAAATCGCAAAGGGACATACGGCTGTATATCGACGAAAAGATGTCTGCGGTACACCATCGTTCCAACCCGTATATTGAAGAGCCATCTCTTCTCCGCGTTTGTAAAAGCATAGTGCCTTCCCGACCCTGCCCTGGTCGAGTCACGGGAGACACCAAAGTCGAAAGCCTTATTCCGCAAACCCGGAGAAAGCTTCACTGAAGACTGCCCAATCTCGACGTTTCTAAATCGTCGGATCCTCAAACGGGCAGACAAAAGCGATTCGGAAATGGCCGTCCCTCTAGCCAAACGAATCAGAAAGGGATCTTCGTCCTATGCAACTCCCAACCGATGGAGGCTAGGACAGTGGTATACATACCACGAATAGAAGATGTGGGCAGAAAATACCCTGTTCATAGGGAGCCCAAGCCGAACCAGGAAAGCAGCAGCCTGCAGTTCGGTACACAAATAGGAGTAAAGAGCAGGTACCACAGCCAGCCGCTCTCCAAATGCCATCTGACAAGCCGGAAAAATACAATGCGGCCTGATGTACGTTCCATCTCCTCCAGCAAAAACAGCCTCACCCAGCCAATAAGTGAGGTAAATAGCGAGATCTCTCCGCAACGCAATTCAGGACAAATGGCATCTGTGCTTGGGAAGAACCTCTTTAAATCTTCTCGCATGGCGGCGATCTTCTTCAAACTTGATGCTTTAGCCCTAGTGTTCTGGGCCATGCCATCAGAGGACTCCCCGCTGTAAATAAAAGTTGGAGCTGCAACTTCTCCAACTGCTGCATCTAACTTTCGAGCCCTCCTTCTCCTTAAAAAAATCATAGAAGGCGACGAGCTGAAAGTATACAAGCCTAAACTCCTCAGACTGCTCCTCAAGGACGCTGTCAATAGGCATGAACTCCTCATTGAGTTTGCCGAGGATAGGCAACCCGGTGATGGCACTCAATTCCTTCAAAGAAAAACCAATCTCACCATTCGTCACAATGAAGGTGTTGGTTTGTGGAAGGAATGACTCCAGCATGGCCATGAAAGCCTCATTGAAGAAAACAACGATTTGCCGAAAAGCGTGAACCGCATCAAAAATCTCGGCTTCCCGTAGAACGGCCTCGCCAATCTTCAGGGTGTGATCGATCCATGATTCCCGTATGTCCATCCGGATAGGCGACTTCTCTGCAAAGCCGGAAGGGCCGCCAACAAAAACCCCGGTCTTGATCACACTGGTACTCTTCACCCAGCTCGGAGGATCTTCCCTCTTAGGGCACGTGGGAGAAAGACTCAAGATCGAGATGGTCCGATCAAAAGTCAACCGGGTAGAAATAGTTCTCTCCTCACCATCTGCTGTGTAAGAGAACTGAAAACATCTCTTTTGGTATGTCAAGTCGTCAGGGACTGCATCACCAAAGAAAAAGGTAGGCTTGAGCACAACGCTCTGATCGTCTGTAACCCAAGGACGGCTGCTTACCACGATCTTGTAGAATTCCTCATCTTTGAGAGCGATCAATCGCTGTCTCATCTCATCTCGGTTGAGGGAATTGCACTCTTCCAAGTTCTTCTCAACAAACTGGACCTTCTCCCAAGCCTGCTGAACGGCCGCATTAGAAGATCTGGCAAACCGACGAGGTGCGTCAGTAACAGGACCTTTACTCTTGTTCATTCTGGAAGAACTACCTGCAAAGGATGGAAAAATAAAGATCAATCATCATCTAAATGACAGAATTTTGCTCAAAAAATTCTAGCGAAATTTTGACATGGTTCTGGGGCAATTCCGAAGAAAAGGGAAATACTCCGAAAAAGACAGGAAGCCTGAAGATGAGCTCAACATCTCTGCGAGCTCATAGTCAGTGTAAAATTCTCAAAGAAGGTTCGAACTCAACATTGCTGCGAGAACGAACCAATCTCATCAAATTTCCGCAAAATCTAGAAAAGAGCTCAACATTGCTGCGAGCTTCAAAATCCAAAAATTGCAAAGTTCCTCAAAATCCAGCAAGACCGAGAAAGATCTCAACATCACTGCGAGCTCAAAATCCCAATACTTGCAAAAGATTTTCAGGTATGCATCATCATGCTTCCAAGTCCATTTACAAAAAATCATGCATCAAAGAATATCATCATGCATTAGAAGCTAGGAAAACCTTGATCAATGTTTGACCAATTCCAACCCAATTTGGTCAAAACCAATCAAACTTTGTCCAAGTCAAAAATCATGTTGGCTTGACCTAGAGACTCTAGCCTTCTATCTTGATACAAAAAAAAAAAAAAAATGCATGAACATATTGAAATTGCATATCCTCATTATCATGGTGAGCAAACAAAGGAGGAAAGAAAAGGAGAGAGAAGAAATCTCAGCAAAAAAAAAAAAAATTTGGGCCCAAAGGCCGTGGCCCACTGCCACATGGCAGTACGGCCAGGTCCATACGGACCTGTCCGTACAGCCAAGGAAAAAAACAGAAAAAAAAGAAAAGACACTGAAAAAAAAAAAAAGAAATCAGCGTGGGGAAAAAAAAAACTGACAGAAAAAAAAAAGAGGAAAATCAGCGTGTGAAAAAAAATAAAGAAACAAAAAAAAACTGTGAAAAAAAATGGTGAAAAATAAAAAAAAAACACACGGTAAAAAAAAAGGGGAAAACCGTGAGCAAGAAAGAAAAAGAAAGAAAAAAAGAGGCACAAAAAAAAAATGTGCTTGGAAAAAAAAAGGAAAAAAAAAAGAAGAAAAGAAAAAAAAAAAGAAGAAGAAGAAAAAAAAGAGAGCAAAGAAAGAAAGAAGCTACTTCTACAATGGAGTTTCTTGTGGAGGAAGAAAACTTACTTGAAGCCATTGAGGAGAAGAAGAAGAAAAGCTTGGAGATCCTTGAAGAAGAAAACGCACTTCTTATCATGGAGAGCACTCTTGAAGATTTCTTGCAAACAATGAAAGCAATGGAGCGAAAGATCCAACCCTCTTGCTTTTATAGAAGAGAGCAAACCAAAAGAGGAAACAGGGAGAAAAGAAAAGAGGTAAGTGCTAATATTTAGCTACTTTCCCAAAAGAAAGATATTTTGAGAAAATCTTTCCACAAAAGAAGGAGACTTGAGAGATTCTCTCAAAGTAAGGATATTTTTAGATATTCACTACACAAAAGAGATATTTTTAGATATTCTCTACAAAAATGACACCATATGAGATCTAGGCCATCTCCAAAGACTAAGGTCCCATGGGTTAGCCCATATGAGCCAGGTTTGACCACCTAGGCACTAAAAGTGGCTTTTAGTCAAAATATTCCTCTTACCAAGAGCAAAAAAAAAAAAAATGTCCCATGCCTCTTTTGAGTTGATAGGACCATTCAAAAAAAAAAAAAAAACAAAAAAAGAGAAAGAAAAAGAAAAAGAAAGAAAAGAAAGCCTCATGAGTTTCAAAAAACCAATCCATCCAACCACATGAACCAAATTGAGCCAAAATCTTGAAATTGACATTTCACAAAACCAAATTCCGGTCCCCTAACTCACCACATACAGCTTGTTAGGTCACAAGACCAAAACCAAAATCAAAATCCAAACCAAAACAAACCAAAACCAAAACCAAAAACCAAATCTGACCCCCCAACCTGCCACATACAGCTTGTTGGGTCACAAGGTCAAAATAAAAAATCAAACATCGACCCCCTAACCTACCACATACAGCTTGTTAGGTCACAAGGTCAAAAACCAAAATTCAAAACCCAAAATCCAAATTCCCCCATGTCATTTTCAAAGCTTTGCCTTGAGATGGTACGTGATCCCTCTCACTACCATAAAATTCCCCCGTAAACTCAGAAGGCTATTCAAAAAAAAAAAAAAAAATCTTTTTTGCTCAAGACTCTTGGTCAAGTTGGAAACTCTCCTTCAAGTTTCTCTTCGAGGCACATCGACTCCAAAAAGCTACTCATCGCTGTACCTCGAGGGGGCATTTATTGACACAAAAAAAGTCACTATGTCTCCTCCACATCAAGAAGCCTTGTGAAGTTGCATCCTGCTGCAAAACAGGCAAAGCTACTTCAAGCATTAGATCTTGTCAGAATCAGACAAAAACTGAAAGATCATTCAAGACAGCCAAAAGAGGGATACACTTGAGGTTTCGGGCCATTCCGACATCGTTTGGCCCAACTTCACTTCTCCGACAGCTAAACAAGCGCTCCTGACTGCGACATCATCAAAGACACCAAAACTTTGATCAGAGCTATGAATGACTCCAGAATGTCTCCAAAGGGCTCCATGCCAAATTTCAAGTCAAACCGACAACGTTTGACCCCCATCGACGCTCGAGCAGCAAAATCAAACCTCCCGGCGGCGGGAAGCACCGAGGCCATCACTCATCAAACAAAACATATGAGTGGCTTCAACATACTTCCAAAAGGCTGCACGTCGAATTTCAGGTCATTCCGACAACGTTTGACAAGGTTTCGATGCTCCGAAAGAAAATCAATCCTACCGGCGGCGGAGCACCCCGGGACCATGACATCCAAGTTGGAGCTAATGGATCGTCTCAAAATGACTCCAATAGGCTCCCTGTCAAATTTCAGGTCAATCGGACATCGTTTGACCACATATGAAAGCTCGGCATTTTCCCTGCAGTAAAATCAAGTCAAGCATCGATGGGACCCCAAATGGCTTCAAAACTCAAATAAAAGCCCATGGTTGGTCCTATGCATTGCTCAAGAAGTTTCACCTCAATTTTCAGGTCATTTCGACATCGTTTGACCTAGTTTCGACTCTTAACGGAAAATCGGCTACAAAGTCTTCGACTTTCCCGAAAAATGGGAAACTTTGCGCTCTGGTTTTGTACAGGTTTTCGTCAAGTTTTCTCCAAGAAAATCAAGTCAATTATTGAGGAAAAATGTCAAGAAAAATACAGAAGAAAAAAGGAACAAAAAAGACGGAAAAAACCCCGAAAATGAAGCTCGGCGACCAAAAGGGCCAAAGCCCTATGGTCGCCGGCGACCCTGGCCCAAGGTCGCCTGCGACACTGGGTGCATGGTCGTCGGCGACCCTGCAAATTCGGGTCGCCGGATTTCTCGCCGGAGGGCCCGTTTTCTGATCCTTTTCGCGTTTCGAGGGTTCCTGCCTCTGTGATTTTCTGAAAATCCAATCTTTGATGCTTGAAAACCACTGATCTTCACCGACATCTTGGATCCGCCATCAAAAGTATGAAATCATAACCGATCGCTCCAAGATCGCCAACCGGCTGACCAAGAAAGTATACTTTCTATCCGACCGATCGTGAAATCGACAAGGCAGATGTCACCGGCCCACCAACATCAATCAATATCTGAAATTGCATCGCAATCCAACATCAAACAATGTGTGGATCCACCTGAAAGTGCAGGCTAGGGCCAATGACTAAGTCCTAGAGGGGGGGGGGTGAATAGGACTAAGAGTATACAATTGCCATTTTTAATTTTCTAACCCTGATTTTAATCAAAACAGAATAAAGAACAAGACAAGCATAGCAAGAGTATAACTAAAATAGAAACTGTAGATCATGCAGTAGAGAAATGGACACAGAGATTTATAGTGGTTCGGTCACACAGACCTACATCCACTCTCAAGGGTCACACAGACCCTCGGTTCCACTAAAATAAATCAAACTACACAAGTTGTGATTCTACCTCATTTTTTTTTACAGAGGTTCAACCACACAGATCTGCTCCTCCTTATATCATTGCACAGAGTTTAGTCACACAGATCTAAACACCTACACATTATACATATGTTGAAGAAATTTGAAGTAGGGTGAACACTTGCCTTGATGATGGTTGAGTGTTCTATGGAGCTTTGACAGTAGTCGAAGCTTGCACCTCTTGTTGACCTCTTGGTGTTGAGAAGAATGCCTCCAATGTGTTGCACAACCAGGGTTCAAAGAATTTGGTTTCTAGGGTTACACAAATGAGTCTCTCATGATGTAAACTATCCTAGAAGATGCACTCCCTAACAAGACACTCAACATAGAGCTAATAGAGCTCTAGGGTTTACCTAAGTCAAGCACATAAGTGTTTTGGAAGGGATTTGGGAGCCTACAATGGATGGGAAGAAGGTAGCAAACAAGGCTTTACCCTAAAGTCCTTGAGATGCACAGTAAAACAAGCTACAGCTTTATAGAAAAATCCCAACGGATAGATTTTACGGTTAGACTCTTAAACTGGCGGCTAGCCCCTTTTCAAAATCCCTGACCCAACGGATATATTTTTGAAAGCGGTCAACTCATGGTTAGCCGCGGGTGGCCTTGGCGGTTAGCCGTGAGGTGACCGTAAAGGTGACCGCAAGAATGACAGGAAAAAATAGCTCTCGGGAAAACAAACCATAAGACTTAGGTTGCTTGCGGTTAGCCGTAACGCTCCAGGCGGTTAGCCGTAAGGGGACCGAAAGGGTGACCGATGATCCTGACAGCGAACGAGATTGCTCTCTGGAAAGGTGACCGCAGGACTTCGGTCACCTGCGGTTAGCTGCAAAGCCACTCTGCGGTTAGCCCGAAAGCCACTCTGCGGTTAAACGTGAGGTAACCGTGGAGCAGGCCGAAATCCATGACAGGAAAACCAATTTACTGGAACGGTAACCGTGGGTTTTCGGTTACCTGGCGGTTAGCTGTAATTTGCAAAACGGCTAGCCGCCAGGTGACCGAAAGGTCACCGAACCCTCTGAAATTCAGGATAAGTTTTAGCAGGTTAAGGACAAGGTTTTTTCCAAGGGATCTACAGGATGGTCCGAGTTTGAAATACCTGAGAGAGGGTTGGTTAGCACACAAGGAGTTCTTCTTTGATAAATCCAGGCCTTCCAAGACTAGAGCTTCTGCCTTCAAACTTGATCTTCCATGTGAAACTTTGAGAGGCAATGTCTTGGACTCTTTGACACGGAATTGACAATACAAAACAAGTGCACATTGGAATGTGGCACTAACAATCTCCCCCTTTGTCAATTACGGGGCAAAACACCTATTCTAGATTGAATTACAACAATTGGACTCAAATACAAGCAAGATAAAAAGAGTACATGATCTTAACACAGAATACAACCATTAAAACTCAAAGACTCATGACTCTAGAAGCTTCCCTTAAGATGCACCTGCATAGAGCATTGAAAAATACATTCTATGGTGGGATTGCTTCTCCCCCTAAAATGTTAGTCACAAAATATCATAGATAGAGTGTTCTCTACACTCTCCCCCTTAATTTAATCTCTCCATTTTATAGGATTCAATCCATGGATTCTCCCCCTTTTTGTCAGGAATTGACAAAGGGATGCAAGCACCAAATATGACAAGAAGGGCATCAAATAGCAGTCATACAGCAAGATAAATAATCAGCAAGCACCACCAAAAATCAGTAACCATCAGTACTGAAACATAGAGCAAGATAGATATGACAAGTAGAGCAGCAAATACCAAGAATAAAATATGCTAAACAGTTAAGCCATCTATTGAATTAGAAAATCAGTCAATTGCAGTAGCCATCCAAAAGTATATGAAAATAACCATCAGAAGGTAAGAGAGCCACAATAACAAAGACACCACCAAAAATATCAATAACAAATAAAAACACAAGTGGCCCCCAGAAGAAAAACAAAATGCAAAGAAGCTAGTCTGAAGGAGGAGACGGAGAAGGTGGCAAGGCAGCCAAATCATTGGTGCGGCAGGCTTTAGACAATCCACTCAAATATTTGAGTGTTTTCTTCAGCAGCTTTTCAATCTTTGCCTGATTATGCTCGAATGCGTCCATCCGCTCAGCAATAGTTTGGGGAACAGGTGAGGGAGGAGCCTGGTGAGAAGAAGAGGGTGGCGCTGAAACATGCTGCTGATGACCTGTAGGACTAGGCTGCTGTGGAGGGTCGACCCGTGCAGGAGGTGGGGCTTGCCTGGCTTCTACATTCGGAGAAATGTTCATCTGAATAAGGTTTGCATTTCCGAAGGGGGTATGATAGATGGGGGTCTTTGAAGGGCGAACGACACCAACGGAGCAGGCCAATTCGAACATGAGAAAACCAAAAGGAATAGCAGTCTTCGTAGTAGTAGACAAGTGAAAACAAACAATGGCCCGACAAATGAGAGAATGAAGGCAAATTTGCACACCAGGAACGACTTTGGACGGAAGATTTACCATGTAGGTAGTGAGTTGAGTTCGATTTCCTTTTCGAGGATATACGTTGAAAGTGAAAAGATGGTGTAACAGCCTGTACTTGGCAATCAAGGAGCCCAAAGGAAGAAAAATTTTCCGATCCCAGAGTGCTGGATAACCACACAGGATGGTGGTAGCATCAGCTTTCTCAGCTTTTGAGAGTGTATCAGCAATAAAGGTGAGACCATTTGCATTCAAGGGTATATTGATGATAGAGGAGATGTATTCAGGATCAATTGAAACTGCATCTCTGTTCTTAAGGGCAACAGTAAACTTGCAAGAGTCAACAGAGGACTCTGCAGAGGTGATAGAAGCAAACATCCCGTAGACGAGAGAGGGATAGGCCTTATCGCCCCAATCTAATAGGTTTTCCCATCCTACTTGGGTAAGAATGGCACCAGTCTGATGAGGGGCAACGACAGTGCGCAGTGTGCGCCTTTCAACCATGATGGATCTTGATTTTAGAGACGCCAATGGTTTGGCATTTGGTTTCAATAGGGCAGGGACTTGCTGTGGAGGAGGAGAAGGAGATAGAGACCGAGAAAGGTCTGGTGAGGTGGATAAAGAGGGTGACGATGGAGGTGAAGGAGAAGGTGGTGGGGACCGTGCTCGATGAGAGGAGGTGCCCAGAGTCGATCGTCCTAGCTTTGAAGGACGATTCACAGCAGTCTTCATACGTGGAGGCATTGTGACAGATAGGTAGAATACACAAGGAAAAAAAATGAAGAAGAACACAAGAGAAAGAGGAAACAACAGCACAAAACAGGGAAGACACAATATATGTAGGAAAGAGGAAAGATAGAAAGTGACTGGGAAGGATATCAGTAATAGAGGATGAAAAACCCTAAAGAGTAAACATAGAAAAATAATCCAGACAAAAAAAAAAAAAAAAAGAGAAAACACAGTGTTAAAAGCAGGAGGAATCACGAAAAAATAACAAAATAGAGATGAGAATGAAATAGAGGATGAAGATTACCTTGTAAACGAAAGGGGATGAGAGGTTCAGACAGATAGGAGAAGACGAAGAGATGAAGTGAAGAGACGCAGAGCGGAGGAAATGAAAATAAAAGAAATAACGAAGGGGCCTGCGAAGGTTTAAGTTGCATCCCGAAAAATCCGGTTAGCTGCTAAGAAGTTTTACGGCTAGCCGCCCCCCCCCCCCCCCCCCACCCACTTTTTTTCTTTTTTTCTTTTTGTTTAAAACCAAATCACACACATAACAAGAAGGAGTGATTATCTAATGGTGCACACACCAAGAGATTTTCTCATATTTTCAAATTTAGAGACATCCAGAGGTTTTGTCAAAATGTCAGCAAGTTGATTTTCTGTAGGGATATGCTCTAAAATTATGATTTCCTCTTCAACTAATTCTCTAATGAAATGATGTCTGATGTCTATATGCTTAGTTCTAGAGTGTTGAATAGGATTTTTTGAGATATTGATAGCACTAGTGTTGTCACAGTACAAATTCATGCTGCTTTGATCAATACCATAGTCTTTAAGCATTTGTTTCATCCATAGCATTTGAGTACAACCACTGCCAGCTGCTATATACTCTGCCTCAGCTGTAGATAAGGAAATAGAGGATTGTTTTTTTGCTGTGCCAAGCAACTAGACAGTTTCCTAGGTAGAAACACTCACCACTAATAGATTTTCTATCATCCACATTTCCAGCCCAATCGGCATTTGAGTATCCAGCAATGCAAATAGGAGAATCATATGGATACCATAGCCCATATCCTGAAGTCCCTGACACATACCTAATGATTCTCTTAACAACTTTCAAATGACCTTCTTTGGGATCAGATTGATATCTAGCACAAGCTCCTACACTAAAAGCAATATCTGGTCTGCTAGCTGTAAGATATAATAGGCTGCCTATCATGCTTCTATACATACTAGGATCAACACTCTTTCCACTTGATTCTTTAGACAATTTGAGTGTTGTACTCATGGGAGTGTTCATATGTTTGGCTGACTCTAACCAAACCTTTTGACCAATTCTTTTGCATACTTGGTTTGGGATATAAACATACCATCAGACAGTTGTCTAACTTGTAATCCTAGAAAGAAGTTAAGTTCACGAACCATGCTCATTTCAAATTTTGATTTCATAAGATCTGCAAACTTTTCGGTTAACACATCATGTGTAGAACCAAAAACAATATCATCTACATAGATTTGAGCAATCAATATAGTGTCATTTGTTCTTTGAATAAACAGAATTTTATCAACACTACCCCTTTCAAAATTATGGTTAATCAGAAATTGAGTGAGCCTTTCATACCAAGCTCTAGGGGCTTTGTTTGAGACCATAGAGAGCCTTTTTAAGATAATACACGTGATTAGGCTGCTTGGGGTTTTCAAACCCTTTAGGTTGCTCAACATAAACTTCTTTTTCTAAAACTCCATTCAAAAAGGCACTTTTGACATCCATTTGCTATAATTTAAATTTCAAGCAACAAGCAATGGCAAACAAGATTCTAATGGATTCAAGCCTAGCAACAGGAGCAAATGTTTCTTCAAAGTCTATTCCTTCAATTTGAGAGTAACCTTGGGCAACTAACCTGGCCTTGTTTCTAACTATAGTACCATTTTCATCATGTTTATTTTTGTAAATCCATTTGGTACCTATGATGTTTTTGTCATCAAGCCTAGGTACTAATTCCCAAACTTCATTCCTAACAAACTGATTTAGCTCTTCTTGCATAGCATTTATCCAACAATCATCAGAGAAAGCTTCATCAACAGATTTTGGTTCAATGGTAGAGGTAAAGCAAAGAAAGCTAACAATGTTTTCAAGTTGTCTTCTAGTCTTGACACCAAGCAAGGGATCTCCCAGAATTTGGTTCATAGGATGATTCTTCACATTAACCAAATCCTTAGAGGTTTGAGACTTATCCAGGTTTGCAGTAGAAACATTTATCTCATCATTATCAGGGTCTTCTTGATTACTGGAATCCTTTAGTTTGTCATCAATGACAACATTTACAGATTCTTGTATGCTTCCAGTGTTGGTGTTTAAAACTCTATAAGTACGACTGTTTTGAGAATAGCCAATAAAGATGCCTTCATCACTTTTGGAATCAAACTTGCTCAAATGTTCTCTATCCTTGAGAATATAACATTTGCTACCAAAAATTTTAAAGTAGCTAATGTTTGGCTTCTTCTCATGCCATAGTTCATAGGTAGTTTTATCCAATCCAGTTCTCAAATAAACCATGTTTATGATGTAACAAGCTGTATTCACTGCTTCAGCCCATAGATCTCTAGGAACATTCTTTCCATGAAGCATAACTGTGGCCATCTCTTGTAAGACTCTATTCTTTCTTTCAGTAACTCCATTTTGTTAAGGAGTTTTAGGGGTAGAAAATTCATGGTGAATTCCATACTTATCACAATATTTTTCAAATCTGGAATTTTCAAATTCTCCACCATGATCACTTCTTATTCTAGCAGTTGCTCTTCCTTTTTCAACTTGGATTCTTTTCACAATCTTTTTGAATTCAGCATATGCATTTGATTTTTCTCTCAAAAAGGCAACCCAAGTGAATCTGGAATAATCATCTACAATAACAAGAAAGTATTTTCTGCCACCCCTACTCTCTTTCTTAGTTGGACCAACTAGATCCATGTGGAGAAGCTCTAAGGGTCTAGAAGTCTTCAGAGACTTGGTCTTTTTGTGAGATACTCTGATTTGCTTTCCTTTTTGGCACTCTCCACAAACAGTTTTTGACTTCCTGCTGATTTTTGGAAGACCCTTTACATAATTGTTCAGCTTGGACAAGTCTCTATGGTTTACATGTCCAAGTCTTTGATGCCACAGTTGAGCTTCATCAAGATGAGCAATGTAACAGGATGAGCTGAAAGATTCTTTTTGGTCACCAACAACATAACAGTTTTCTTGATTTCTAAACCCTCTAAGAATGACCTTTCCATTTTTGGAGATCTCACAACCATGACTAGAAAAGATGACAGCATGATCTTTATCACATATTTGCGAAATGCTAAGTAGGTTATGTTTCAAGTCATCAACACATAAAACATCTTCTAAGTGAGACAAGTTGGGAACATTTAGAGTACCCTTTCCAATGACTTTAGCTACATTGCCATCACGAAAAGTAACAATTCCACCATCATAATCATTTAATTTTGAGAAGAGTGTTTTATCTCCAGTCATGTGTCTAGAACATCCATTATCCAAATACCACAACGATTGGTCTCCAGCTTTAAGGGCTGTGTAGACTAAAAGGCTTTTGGGTACCCACTTGTACTGTTGAGATTTAGATTTATCTGAATCATGTTTATGAAAGGTTTTCTTAGGATTTCTTTTAGCATGATTATTGAATTGAATTCTCAGTTGATCAATTTGTTTCATCAGTTCATTCAACTTTTGTGGAACGGTGAGAGTTTTATGATAACCTATTTTGGTTTGTTCATTTCTATAGGACTGTTTTTTGTTTTGTTTCATTTTACATTCATATTTGACATGTCCTTTTCTACCACAAGTATGACATATAACTTTGGAGATGTTCAGATTACTTGAGGGGGCTTCTCCTTTAACAAACTTAGTAGAAACATTAGAATTATATTTTGCTTCTTTGTTGTATCCAAGCCCAGTTTTGTCTCTTTGATATTTTCCCATCCCAAATAATCTTTCGAACTTTTCTTCTCCATGAGTGAAGGAATACTCATACTTTTCTTTATACCAATTTAATTTCGTGACTTCATTCTTCAAACGGGAAATTAATTCTTTTAGTTTTTCAGTCTCATCTTTTTCTCTCGTAAGCTTTCTTATATAGTCACTAGCAATTTGAAATTTGGAATTGATTTCATGAAGATCATTGGTTAAGATATTGTTTTCATCATTCAAAGTTTCAATTTTTTCTTTTAACACTTTGATCTGGATTCCTTGTTTGCTCATAGTTCTAATTAGTCTACAACTCTCCTCATAGAGTTGATCATATGTTTCTTGAAGATCTTCTTCATCATTGTTATTTTCTGGACTGTCTTCTTCAGATTCAGTTTCATCTTCAGATTTATCAATATCAGATCTTTCAGAACTTTCATTCATTTCAAATGACGGATCACAAACACTTCTGGCCATCAAAACATTGTAGTTTCCTGTCTCATCCTGGTGAGATTCATCTGATTCTGATTCAGATTCAGATGAGTCATCATCCCATGTTGCCACAAGTGTCTTTTTCTTTCTTTCCATTTGACACTCAAATGAGATATGACCATACTTTTGACAGTTATAACATTTCACCTTTCTATGTTGACTCTTAGAGGAGGAGCTGACTTTGGCTTTACCTTTATCAAAGGATTTGAAATTGGAATTCTTTTTCTTAAACTGTTTCAGAAACCTCTTAGCAAGTAAGGCAACATCTTCATTATCGCTTTCTTTCTCATTATCAGCTTCTTCTTTAGAGGGGGATGATTGAGAAGTCTTTAATGCAATAGATTTCTTATCTTTGGATTTATTAGAAGAATTATTCAATTTCATTTCAAAGGTTCTAATATTGCCAGATAACTCCTCTACTTTCATAGTTTCAGGGTCATTATATTCTTCTATAGAAGTCACTTTGGGGTGAAATCTTTCGGGTAGAGACCTCAGGATTTTGCTACATACTTTGCCTTCAGGAATTTTTTAACCAAGTGACCACATTTCATTTACAATGACCATTAACTTTGTTCAAAACTCATCGAACACTTCATCTTCCCTCATTCTTAGAGATTCGAATTGGGAAGTCAACATTTGAAGCTTGGCTGTTTTAACAATGGTCGTTCCTTCATAGTTTGTTTCTAAAAGATCCCAAGCTTGTTTGGCTGTGACACATATCATAATCTTTTTGTATTCTTCAGCAGCCATGGCACACGATATGGCATTCAGTGCCTTTGCATCACTATCTTTCAATGCTTTTTGATCAGTTGACCATCTAGCCTTTGCAAGAGGCTGAACAGTGCCATCATCAGCTATGGTTGTAGGATGAGTCCATCCGTCCTCAACAGCATCCCAAACAGATGAACCAAGGGACCTGATGAAAATAGTCATTCGGGCTTTCCAAAAGGCATAGTTTGTACCATCAAAAAAAGGAGGTCTGTTAACTGCACTACCTTCTGGGTTAGACATTAGTACTAGTAACAATAAAAGGATCTACTCCAGGTTGTTAAGGCTTTGTGGAGTAACCTTGCTCTGATACCAACTGAAAGTACAAGCTAGGGCCAATGACTAAGTCCTAGAGGGGGGGGGGGGGGGTGTGAATAGGACTAAGAGTATACAATTGCCATTTTTAAGTTTCTAACCCTGATTTTAATCAAAATAGAATAAAGAACAAGACAAGCATAGCAAGAGTATAACTAAAACAGAAACTGTAGATCATGCAGTAGAGAAATGGACACAGAGATTTATAGTGGTTCGGTCACACAGACCTACATCCACTCTCAAGGGTCACACAGACCCTAGGTTCCACTAAAATAAATCAAACTACACAAGTTGTGATTCTACCTCATTTTTTTTTCAGAGGTTCAACCACACATATCTACTCCTCCTTATATCATTGCACAGAGTTTAGTCACACGGATCTAAACACCTACACATTATACATATGTTGAAGAAATTTGAAGTAGGGTGAACACTTGCCTTGATGATGGTTGAGTGTTCTATGGAGCTTTGACCGTAGTTGAAGCTTGCACCTCTTGTTGACCTCTTGGTGTTGAGAAGAATGCCTCCAATGTGTTGCACAACCAGGGTTCAAAGAATTTGGTTTCTAGGGTTACACAAATGAGTCTCTCATGGTGTAAACTATCCTCGAAGATGCACTCCCTAACAAGACATTCAACATAGAGCTAATAGAGCTCTAGGGTTTACCTAAGTCAAGCACATAAGTGTTTTGGAAGGGATTTGGGAGCCTACAATGGATGGGAAGAAGGTAGCAAACAAGGCTTTACCCTAAAGTCCTTGAGATGCACAGTAAAACAAGTTACAGCTTTATAGAAAGATCCCAACGGATAGATTTTACGGTTAGCCTCTTAAACTGGCAGCTAGCCCCTTTTCAAAATCCCTGACCCAATGGATATATTTTTGAAAGCGGTCAGCTCACGGTTAGCCGCGGGTGGCCTTGGCGGTTAGCCGTGAAGTGACCGTAAAGGTGACCGCAAGAATGACAGGAAAAAATAGCTCTCAGGAAAACAAACAGTAAGACTTACGGTTGCTTGCTGTTAGCCGTAAAGCTCTAGGCAGTTAGCCGTAAGGGGACCGAAAGGGTGACCGAAGATCCTGACAGGGAAAGAGATTGCTCTCTGGAAAGGTTACCGCAGGACTTCGGTCACCTGCGGTTAGCCGCAAAGCCACTCTGTGGTTAACCGTGAGGTAACCGTGGAGCAGGCCGAAATCCATGACAGGAAAAGCAGCTTACTGGAAAGGTAACCGTGGGTTTTCGGTTACCTGGCGATTAGCCGGAATTTGCAAAACGACTAGCCGCCAGGTGACCGAAAGGTCACCGAACCCTCTGAAATTCAGGATAAGTTTTAGCAGATTAAGGACAAAGTTTTTCCAAGGGATCTACAGGATCGTCCAGGTTTGAAATACCCTAGAGAGGGTTGGTTAGCACACAAGGAGTTCTTCTTTGATAAATCCAGGCCTTCCAAGACTAGAGCTTCTGCCTTCAAACTTGATCTTCCTTGTGAAACTTTGAGAGACAATGTCTTGGACTCTTTGACACGAAATTGACAAGACAAAACAAGTGCACATTGGAATGTGGCACTAACAACCTGTGATGATCACAAGATGAATCTCAAAAGATGCGGCGCGGCCTGCGACTCTTCAGATGCCCCGGCGACCACTTAATGTCGTTAATTGACCCATTTATGACAACTTAATGCAGTCATTAACTCATTATTTTGGACGGCCCAATCAGATTCAAGCATTTGGGAGTTACAAATCCAAACAATCACGACATTAAACCCATGAAAATCCCATCATCATGAAGATTAAAGGCAATTAAATGCCCACTATCCTTCATCGGCCAATCACAAGCCATGAAAAAGGAGTTACAAAATCAAAGAATAAAAAATTGTAACTCCTCATCAATTCTCTCATCATGGCCATCAATGCCCATAATCACCTCATGGCTACCAAAAGCCTATAAAAGGAGGTCCAAAAGAGAGAAAAAAAAAAGAAAGAATCGATACACACATCGACTTGAAATTCTGCACTTGCACACTTGCATTCTTCCGAAGAAATCCAGACGAAGTCCTGCTGCTCTGCCACAAGAAACACCACAAGGTGATCAAAGTCCCTTGGGGGGGCCACCCTCCCAAGGTCCCCTCTTTCTACAACATGGCCTAAACGCGGCTTTTCAGCCCGTTTACTCGGTTTTTCATTGGATATAGGACCTCCTCTTAGTCCTTGTCCTTTAAAAAACTGAGGTTGGAGCCAAGCTGAAGAATCGAAGCATCAACCGTTCTCATTTGAAGGACGATGGCGAAGTCCATACATGACTTGCGACCGTCGATCTCAACATGTTCCCACAATCTCCTGAGAAGTTAGATTCCTTTTCTTCCTTTTCTATTGTATTTTGTATTTTTTAAAAATACAAAAAGAAATCACAATTCTTGTCTTTCATATTTGATGAGTTTTGTAAAATCGCCTTTCACAGCAAAATCGCCTTCCACGACAAACAAACAAAAAAATGCCTCCTACGGCATTCCAAAAAAAAAAAAAAAACAAACTTGTCTCTTTTCTTAATATTTATGCAATTTGAAAAGTTAGAAAAAAGGATTGATTTCATTTCTACTTGTGAAGGTGAATCTCTGGATCATCACCATTCCAAATTCTAAGTAGAAAGTAAATCTGGCATACCCGTACAAAAATGTTGATACCCACGATTTCCCTCCTCCGCCGAGACCCAGGCCAACCCCCGGGGTGCGGAAAGAGAGGATGGAAACTCCGAGGGTCCATCAACCCTCACCTTCAAATTAGATGAGACCAGCAGGAGTGTTGTTTCAGGGAGAGAGGAAGAATCCTCGTGCAAGGTTTGTTTCAGTGTTGAAAGCTGATAGACTATTGAAAAGTGGATGTGAAGCCTATTTGGCATTTATCACGGAGGATAAACAGTCCCAAGGGGTGGAGGAGATCCCTATTGTTTGGGAATTCCCGGATGTGTTTCCGAAGGAAATTCCAGGATTACTACCCATAAGAGAAATCGATTTCACTATCGAATTGTTACCAGGGACTGCTCCAATATCTATTGCACCTTATCGGATGGCTCCGGTGGAATTGGGAGAGTTGAAGATACAATTACAAGAATTGTTGGATAAAGGTTTTGTTAGACCTAGCATTTCGTCGTGGGGAGCTCCAGTTTTGTTTGTTAAGAAGAAAGATGGTTCCATGAGGATGTGCATTGATTACCGAAGGTTGAACCAAGTGACCATCAAAAACAAATATCCATTGCCAAGGATAGATGAACTGTTTAACCAGTTACAAGGTGCTTCATATTTTTTTAAGATTGATTTGAGATCCGGTTACCATCAGCTGAGAGTCAGAGAATCAGATGTGTTGAAAACAGCTTTTTGGACGAGATATGGCTACTATGAGTTCCTTGTGATGCCATTTGGGTTGACAAATGCACCGGTAGTATTCATGGCATTGATGAACAAAATATTTGCGCAATATCTGGATCAATTTGTAGTAGTGTTCATTGATGATATTTTGGTGTACTCCAAGACCAAGGAAGAGCATGAAAAACACTTGAGGATAGCATTGCAACTTTTGAGGGAAAATCAGCTGTATGCAAAGCTCAACAAGTGTTAATTCTGGCTAGAGCAAGTAGCATTTTTGGGGTACATCATCTCCAAAGAAGGATTGTCAGTAGATCCATCCAAAATTGAGGTAGTAATGAAGTGGGGAAGACCTAGGAATGTGACCGAAATCTGAAGCTTTCTGGGATTGGTAGGATATTACCGGAGGTTTGTGCAAGGATTTTCGTCGATTGCGTCACCATTGACAAAATTGACAAGGAAAAAGGTGCCATACGTGTGGACAGATTAGTGTGAAGCTAGTTTTCAAGAGTTGAAGAAGAGATTGACTATAACACCAATCCTTACTTTACCATCCAGAAGCGGTGGTTTTACCATTTTTACTGATGCTTCGAATGTTGGACTTGGTTGTGTATTGATGCAAGATGGAAAGGTCATTGCTTATGAATCCTGGCAGTTGAAAGACCACGAGAAGAACTATGCAACCCATGATCTTGAGTTAGCAGCGGTCGTCTTTGCGTTGAAAATGTGGAGACACTACCTTTATGGAGAGAAGTTCGAAGTTCACTCCGACCACCACAGTCTACAGTACTTGTTTTCTCAGAAGGAACTGAACATGAGACTGAAAAGATGGATGGAATACATTAAGGATTATGATTTTCCAATCAAGTATCACCCGGGAAAAGCAAATGTAGTTGCTGATGCCTTGAGCAAAAAATCAGTAGGCTTGGCAAATCTAAGTGGCACTTGCATCTTTGAATAGTTCGAAGAGTTAAGAATAGATTTACAGCCACTGAAGAAGGGTGTGATGTTAGCCAACATGTCAGTGTCTGAGCCTTCCTTTATTCAGAGGATCAAACATAGTCAGTTGCATGACCCAGAGTTATCCAAGATTTCAGAACATATAGCAGACCATCCAGATTTCCGTATTATAGATGGAGTTCTTTACTACCGTGACCGTCTGTGTGTTCCTAACGTTGAAGATTTGTGGAATGACATCATGACCGAAGCTCACAATACGAAGTATTCCATGCACCCAAGCAGTACGAAGATGTATCAGAATTTGAAGGGTAGATTTTGGTGGAACAATGTGAAGAGAGATTACAGCATTCGTCTCCCAGTTGTACGACTTATCAACTGATAAAGGCAGAACATCAGAAGCTCCCAGGGTTGTTACAACCATTAGAGATCCCGGAATGGAAATGGGAGCACATTACCATGGATTTTATTTCAGGACTACCGAGAACTAGCAAAGGCAACAATGCAATTTGGGTCATTGTAGACCGTCTCACCAAATCAGCTCATTCATTCCTACGAGGACAGGGAAGAAGATGCATATGTTACCTTTGGCGGAATTGTTTGTCAATGAGATCGTCAGTAGACATGAGCAACCAGTTTCTCATGTCTGACAGAGACAGTAGATTCAACTCGAGATTCTGGAAGACACTACATCAATCCATGGGTACGAAGCTCCAATTCAGCACAGCTTATCACCCGCAGACAGATGGCCAGTCAGAGAGAACAATTCAGACACTCAAGGATATGCTCCGTGCTTGCGTGCTAGACTTCAAGACTCAATGGGATGAAACTCTACCGTTGTGTGAGTTTGCTTACAACAACAGCTATCACTCAAGCATTGGAATGGCACCTTTTGAGGCTTTGTATGGCAGGCGGTGTAGAACACCTGTTTGTTGGGAAGAAGTTGGCACCCGCAGTTTCCATGGACTAGCCATGGTGAGTTAGACCAGTGACAAAGTAAGACAGATTCAAGAACGCCTAAAAGTAGCCCAGAGTAGACAAAAAAGCTATGCAGACTCTCACCGTAAGGACTTACAGTTTAAAGAAAAAGACAAGGTTTTCTTGAAAGTGTCACCTACAAGGGGAACATTGAGATTTAGGCAGAAATGCAAGTTATCCAGGAGATACATTGGACTGTACGATATCATGAGTAAGATTGGTGATGTGGCTTATAGATTAGCCCTACCACCTGAGCTATCTGGCGTACACAACGTCTTCCATGTGTCTATGTTGAAGAAGTATGTCCCCGACCCTTCACATGTACTCCGGCATGAACCGTTGGAAATCCGAGAAGATGCTACATATGTGGAGAAGCACATCCAGATTATAGATACAAAAGAACAAGAGTTAAGGACACGGACTATACGGTGGGTAAAGGTGCTTAGGGAAAATCATGCACTGGAAGAAGCCACGTGGGAAATACGAGATCAAGTTCAGAAGAAGTATCCACATCTACTACCAGAGGTAAGTTTTGTATTTCATTTGGAGGACCAAATGCTCTAAGGGGTGGAGGATGTAAGACCTCGACCCGAGTGACCTCGATTAGTACTAATTAAGTCGTGTGGTAGATCTAAGCGTGATTAGTGGAATCGGTTAAGTTGAGATTAGAATAGCTTTAATATAGCTTTGAGGAATTTTGAGTGCCTTTGTGGTTAGTGTGACCTTTTGGGGGTTCCTTTTAATGACTCGACATGTACTTGGGGGACTATTCGAGATTCTATAATTCATGCTTGTATCCCATTTCACTTGTCCCGTTAATCCCTACAACTTTCATGTTGATCCCATTCCCGTTTGAGACCCCGAAACCCGACTTTTCTAGCTTCAAGGGCAAAACAGTCAATTTTCACTAAATCTGTACCCAAAATTTGATATTCCTTAAACTCGTAAAACATATACTTTTTAGAAACTAGATATTTTGGTGATCATTTTTCTCTTCTTCGTCGAACTCATCGGAGCTCCCGATAACCATGATTTCAACCCAAAGAGATTTCCAATGGTGGAGCCCACTCTTACTTGTTATAAAAGGAGACTCTTCTCCTTCCTTTTTCCCTTTTCCAGCACAAGAACTTCACCCAAGCTAGGGTTTCCTTTCCCATCTTTTCTTCTTGCTCATCCATCTTCCAATCTCTACCAAACCCTTGCCAAATGGAGAAATGAAAATCATCACATTCTTCCTCTCTTTGAGAGCTATCCCTTGATGCTATTTGTGGAAAAAGAGACCCATTTCAAGACCCTCCTTGAGCTAACTTAATCTTTTTGAAGAACTTCCAAGTAAGCAAATTCCTCTTTTCTCTTTATTTTTTGTTCTTCTTCACTTTAGGCAGCCTCATTCTTAGTATTGAAGCTTTTCTCTTCTTGTTCCTTGTTTGACCCATTTTAGGGTTTGTATTTGGGGGTTTTTGTGCGTAGCTTGTGATCTTGGCTTGGAGAAGTATTTAGAGCTTGTTTTGGCTTAGCTTGGACCTAAGGCAAGTGGAATGAGTAGATATTTTGGCTTTGAATGGTTTTATGAAAATATTGATGATTTTACTATGTTTTCTATGCTTTTATGGACTTGCATTGAATTTGAAATAAATACTCATTAATGAATTTGGTTAGTTCATTTAATGTCTTGGAAAAGTTGTTTTATAGCCCCTATTTGTTTCTTAATTGTAGCACAAATGAATGCTTGCGAATGGGGTTTCTTATCTCTTTCTTTGATGGTTGAATGAATATAGAAAAGAGGAGATTTGGGTGTGTATTTACGGGAGTTTGATGAATGATCATTGGAGGCATGCACAGCCAGTTTCTATCACATCCGACAGAGACAGCAGATTCGTCTCGAGATTTTGGAAGACTCTACATGAGTCTATGGGTACGAAGTTATAGTTCGGCACGGCTTATCACCCTCAGACAGATGGTCAGTCAGAGAGGACAATTCAGACTCTTGAGGATATGCTCCTTGCTTGTGTGTTAGATTTCAAGACTCAATGGGATGAGACTCTAGCGTTGTGTGAGTTTGCTTACAACAACAGCTACCATTCTAGCATTGGGATGGCGCCTTTTGAGGCTTTGTATGGCAGAAGGTGTAGGACATCTGTTTGTTGGGAAGAAGTTGGTACCCGCAGTTTCCATGGACCAACCATAGTGAGTGAGACCACTGACAAAGTGAGACAAATTCGGGAATGTTTGAAAGTAGCTCGGAGTAGACAAAAAAGCTACGCAGACTCTCACAGGAGGGATCTTCAGTTCAAAGAAGGAGATAAAGTTTTCCTAAAAGTGTCACCTACTAGAGGAACATTGAGATTTGGGCAGAAAGGCAAGTTGTCACGGAGGTACATCGGACCGTACGATATCATAAGTAAGATTGGTGATGCGGCTTATAGCTTAGCCTTACCACCCGAGCTATCCGGTGTACACAACGTCTTCCATGTGTCGATGTTGAAGAAGTACGTTCCCGATCCATCGCATGTACTCCGGCATGAACCATTGGAAATCAGAGAAGATGCTACCTATGTAGAGAAGCCCATTCAGATCATTGATACAAAAGAGCAAGAGTTGAGGACACGGACTGTTCAATGTGTGAAGGTACTTTGGGAGAATCATGGGCTGGAAGAGGCAACGTGGGAATTGCGAGATCAAGTGCAGAAGAACTATCCACATCTCCTACCTGAGGTGAGTTTTGTATTTCATTTGGAGGACCAAATGCCCTAAGGGGTGGAGGATGTAAGACCCCGATCCGAGTGACTCGATTAGTACTAATTAAGTTGTGTGTTAGTGCTAAGCTTAATTAGTGGTTTTGACTAAGCTTAGATCAGTATAGTTCTTTTATTGCTTTGGAGAACTTTTAGTGTCTTGTGTTTAGTGGGACCCTTTAGGGGGTTCCTTTTTTATAGTCTTGCTTGCATTTGGAGGTTACTTGGTTTTCCCCTAATTCTTGTCTTGACCCCGTTTTTCTTATTTTGTCAATCCCTACAACTTTCATGTTGATCCAGTGCCCGTCCGGAACCCCGAAACTCGACTTTCTTAGCATTGAGGGCAAAACAGTCATTCTACATGAAATCTGTACCCAAAAGTTGATATTCCCGAAACCCGCGAAACATATACTTTTTACAAACTAGATATTTCGACGATCACTTTTGCCTTCTTCGTCGATTTCGTCCGAGGTCCCGATAATAGTGATTTCAGCCCAAAGAGTTTTCCTACTGGTGGAGCCCACTCCCTTGACTTTAAATAGAGAACTCATCCTCTTCATTTCCCTTTTCCAGTACAAGAGCCTCAACCTAGGGTTTCCTTGCTTCTTTCTCTTCTTCTCCTTGCTTCTCCACCATCAAAGCACCACCTACCTTACTCAAATCAAGAGATAGAAGTCATCATCCTCTTCCTCTCTTATAGAGCTCTCCATTGATACAACTCTTGAAGGAAGACCTCCATGCTAAGATCTTCTTTGAACTAGTCTTGCCCATTTGAGGGGTTTCCTAGTAAGTTCTCCCTCCCAATCCCTTTAATATGTGTTCTCCTAGAATTAGTGAAGCTTCATCTTTGATATTGAGAGTTCTCCCTTCTTATTTCTTGGTTTGACCCATTTTAGGGTTTGTTTTGGGGGTGTTTGTGTAGCTTGGAGTTTGGCTTGGAAGAGGAGGGGAATAGCTTGATTTTCTTGTCTAGAGACCTTGAGGCAAGTGGATTTAAGGAATGTTTTGAGTTTATATTGGTTTTCATGACAAACATAATTTGGTTGGCTTTTTCCATTAATGACTTGCTTACTTGCATTCAATGTGATTTTAATGCTTTTGAAAAGGGGTTGTTGAGCCATTTATTGTCTTGTAATGTGATTGATAGTTTTGTTTTACCTTTTGCCTAAGACTTGAACGAATCTATGTAATTGTGGTTATATCTTTCTCTTTGTGATTGAGTGTGGAATTGAATGAATGGATGGATTATTTATGGATGTTGTGAGGAGTTTTGATGGAGTTTTGGAGATGATGTTGAGGTGCTTACATGCCCTCTATTGGTATGGAATGGAACCTCAAGAAAAATGGGTTTGTAAGAGAACGAGAATGGAGAGAAGAGCTGTCCACGAAACCAGTTCTGGACAGTTCGCTCGAGCGAACCTGACACTTCGCTCAAGTGAACTGCCCAGGAAGGGGTTCGTGTCATTCCAGAGAGTTGTTCGCTCGTGCGAACCCAGTGTCCGCTCGAGCGAACTCTTCCATCAGCATTCCAGAGAATGGTTGGCTCGAGCACATGATTCGTCCGCTCGTGCCATCCTGAACTGGGCAGGTCCGCTCGAGTGACCTTTGGTCCGCTCGAGCGAACTCTCCCAGCAAGTCATTCCAGAGAGCACTTCGCTCGAGCGAACTCCATGTCCGCTCGAGCGACGTGTGTTGATCATCTGGGGCCACTTTGGAAACAAAAATGAAATATCGTAACTATAGAGGGAGGTTTGTTAACATCCCTATCGTGATGAGAAGACTTATAACCGTTGTTTGAAGCTCGGTTGAGAAAGAGACTACAATCACAAGAATTCATTGGAGTTTTGGAAACTTCCAAGTGTCTAAGGAGCCCGAAATGTCTTCAATTCAAAGAGTACCAAGTAAATTGAAAGTAGACATACGGGATCCCTATTCACTTGAATTAGTTTTAACCTTAACACTATCCCGACATTTCAAAAGGTTCTTCACCTCTTTATTCCCGAAATTTATGATTTGTTATCTATCAATCTCGAAAACATTGAAAGTATATTTGTACTGTTTTACTAGTCTTGACATGCATGCCCGACATGATATGACAGTTGTGCCTTTGAGCACCCCCGTCTTGCCCGGTTATGCTTGCCTTTGATTTGCTTTACACGTGATTTGATTTCTATGATTTGACCTATGAGTCGGCACCACTAAGCTTGGATAACATTGTCAGTCTGATCTACTGACTTGGAGATCCCCCTCTTGTCCCGCCAACTGCAGTTGGATCCCGCTACCCGGTTTATTAACCGTGGTCTTGTCCCGATACCGCAGATTGCTACTGTGGTTCCTGATGCCTGACTCGCTACGGTGGTCATGTCCTGCATAGTGTATATGTATATGTAAATTCGTTGTACCTCCTCACTTTGGTGACTGAGGTCAACGCCTTGATATGCTTGCTCTATCACTTCGGTGATAGAGGATTTAGCTTCGTGTGGTTGCCATCTTGCTTGTTCCCTGAATTCCTTGGTTACATTTACCTGTTTTACCTTGCATATATGTTTTAATTAAATGATGCATTTACTTCATGACAGTATTGTGTAGACAGGTTTAAATGTTTTCTAAGGTAAATGTTTTTGGTACTAAATGTCTATATCTTTTCTTCCACCGGCCAGACCTTCGTGTCTGATCCTTTCCTTTGGTACTCAGGTCTCGTTGTTGGTTTCCCCGAGGAGGAGCCTGAGGAGGCGGTCGGAGAACCGCAGCAGCTAGTTGAGTGGCGTGCCGATGATGTTGTCTAAACATCCGGTTGCCTCGAGAGATACTAAACATTTTGGGGGAATGTTAGAAACTATATTTTTGGTGGTTATTGTTTTGTCTATATTGGCCTTTGTTGGCCTCTATTTTTTGGGATTGTAATTAAATGATATATGTTCTAACTTTAACAGTATTTTTGGGTTACGCTTTAGAACATTGCTCATTCTGATA
This sequence comes from Umbellularia californica, assembly GCA_028538565.1. NCBI lineage: Eukaryota > Viridiplantae > Streptophyta > Magnoliopsida > Laurales > Lauraceae > Umbellularia > Umbellularia californica. The sequence continues at coordinate 29,760,675 of JAPQWN010000005.1, read as the reverse complement.
CTTATCATTTTAATGCAACAAGTCTTGTTATTATGGAAATGAAATTACATGCTTGATTTGCTACACGCTTCCGCAATCATACTAAATGTTTATGTGTGTTGGAAAATCCTCACCGCGGACACCTGTGGGAAATTACGTGCACGGGTAATGTGTGTCCTTTTATTAACCCGTGTACGCTCGATCATAAACATATCTTTAATTATTGTCATCACTCCATATGATCACATGTCCATCACTCAGTCCCGATCCCGGATTTGGTCCCTAAGCCCGGTCCGGGGTCGCGACAGAAGCAAAGAACCCAGCATTCTACCCTCCAGGTCTCTAAAAAATGGGTCGGAAAAGAAAGACCCGACCAAATTGTTGCTGTCCATAAGGTTGACAAAACCAAAAGACGCTAGAAGTCAGCAACCAAAATTCGTGTCAGACGTCCGGTGACTCACAGCGTCTCCCAGACACAAAGACATCTGGAAGAATCCTCCACTCCTGCAAGCCAAGGACACCGGAGTAGCCCTTCCTCAAGCTCTTCTACCAAAAGAATGAACCTCAGCTTAGTCACCAAGACGATTTCTTCGTTCGAATCCCGAGGGATGAACGTCCTGGCTACAGGCTCTAAACCACCTCACAATTCACCGCATGATGACGTAACCGCACGCACATCCAGTAGTTGGAGCAAGGACAACAAAGAATTGAGGCTCTAATGGAAAACCTCCTTCTCACTTTACAGCGTCCACCTAACAATGAAGCCCCTCTGAATCATCAAGATGACAAGGCCAATGCAGAAAACACTGAGTCACGCGCCCTTACCAAAAAGGACGTTGATGATATCCTCGCCAAAGCAAAAGAAGAGGATACACTGAAGGAACATGGGATCAAGCCACCCTATCCCCTATGGATGGACTCGGTCCCGTTCCCTGCAAAATTCAAACAACCTACTCTCCAAACATATACGGGAAAGGTTCAGCCAGACAGCATGTCATCCACTTCAAGATCCTGACGGGAGCTATCACAGATCAAGATGCCCTCAAGATCCGTCTATTTGCAAATACCCTAAAAGGTACGGCCTTTGATTGGTACTCCACTCTGACGGAGAACTCCATCCAAAACTGGGCCATGCTGGAGACACGCTTCCTGACCCACTTCCAAGGTGAGGACCATCCTATTACTATGGCTTAACTCTGCAGCCTAAAACAGGGAGAGAATGAGTCAACATATGACTTCATTCATAAATGGAAGGTAATGGCGTACAAATGCTCATATGTACTGCCACAAGCGTCGTTAGTCGACATCTGCCGTAACAACATGAGAGTAAGGATCCGCTCCATGATCATCGGCAACAAATCAAAGAACCTGGGAGAACTCCTCGAAGCTTCCATGGAGGCTGAAATGGTGATAAAAAACCTCAACAGTCAGAAATCATCAAAGAAAGAGCCAACCGCCATTACAACTTCAAAACCAAAGAAAAAGGAGGTTCTTAATGTGCAGACCAAGTCAGCTCCTCAACAGCCAAAGAAAGCTGAAAACAAAGCTACAGGTAAAAGACATGAACTCTTTGATGCCTTTAAAAATGTGTAGAAAAGAAATACCCATTCGATGAAGATGTTGAAGAAATCTTTGAGGCTCTCTTAGCAAACGGCAAACTCACCTTGCCTGAGCCCAAAAGACAAGGAGATGTTGGCAAAACCAACGATCCCCGGTATTGTCCATACCACCAGATGATCTCGCATCCTCTCAATCAATGCTTTGTTGTGAGAGAGAAGATCAACGAGATGTGGAAAAACGGAGTCATTACCTTTGATAAAAGCTACGGGTCCGCCTCCGTCAATATGGCGTCATGTGGGCAAAATTCAAAGTCGCCGAAGGAGAAGATCACTACTTCATTCAAGGTGATAAAAATGGCTCAAATGTCCTAAGAGTTGGTTCCCTATCCAACGCCAGATGGACAACCCATATGGGTGCATCCCGATCTCTTAGAAGATGAAAATTGGGAGATCATCAAAACAAGGTCGACCGCTCAACAGCGAAGGCAAGCCAAGAGACAACTCCGCAAGCTCAAACAGCAGCAGAAGTATCAACCAAAACAAGAAGTCCCTGAAAAGGCAGAAACCTCCTCTACTGCTTCATTAGGGGCGACGGAAGAATCCCTTTCCAAAACTTCAAAGGCGGTAAGGAAATTCACCCTTGGTGATTTCATGCCACCTTATTACAAAAATGAAACTATGCAGGGGGCATCATACTCCTGCAATTCGGTAATTGGATTCTCCATGGATGGATACAAGTCCAATGATACTGCCAGTGATATCGATGAGTCGGAAGAATCCCTTGAAACGGGAGAATACCTCTCTGATGAGGAATGGATTCCCAAGTCTCATCTTATACTAGTAATCTGGTATAACCCATTACAGCCACAAGGATTTTGGTCTGATGACGAAGAAGACGAAGGCGCTGTTCAAGAAAATGTCGTTGATCTAGCACCAACCAATGCTCCAGTGGAACCCAATATTAATGAACTACAAGGAGCAGATGACGAAGAAGATTTGGCCCCTATGCCTGATCTTGAAGAATATGCAAGAATCTTGCAACATCTTGCCATAGAGCAGGAGCAAGATCGCATCAACAATCCAGAAACAGAAATCCTTGAAAATCAACGGGAACTTTCTCCTTCAACTCCTGAAAATGGAGAAAACTGGTGGATCAATGATCCTCTTACATCCGAGGATGAGTCCGACTCCCAACAGTCTATGTTGAGGGCATCTTCTATCGGGATGACCTGTAATGCGATAGCTCTGGATGATAGTGCCTCTGAAGCTTCAGCTTCCGAAGACACGTACTCTCCAACTGGTGGTATATCTTCCGAAGCTACATCTTCTCAGGTGACTTCTACTGAGATATCATCTTCTCAGCCTTCGTCCCTCGAAACTGTGACATCGGAGCTCACACCTCCCCTGGTTGATCATCCTCGAGAAGCTCCTGCCAATGAAGTCTTCTTCAATGAAAACCTAGTCGATTGGTCCCAGATACCCGATCTCATAAACGATGTCTAGACCGATAAATTACTCGACAAAGAGAAAAAGTTGCTGGATGCTGTTCAGGACTTGTTCTCGGAAAATGATCCATGCAACACAATCACTGAAGAAGGCAATGCTGCTATAAAGACGTCTTCAGCAAATGACAAGGATCAACCCCTTGATCCCGAGAGTGATCTTCCAAAAGAAGACCCTTCTCTAGAAGCTCTTGAAGTTGGTAGAGGTACCCGCTCTGGCCAGGATTACCACAAAAATTACAACAAACCTTCTTCTTCTTATGTAAATCCTTCGGGAAAGCAAGTTGTAAACGCCCCAAGTGGCAACAATAATGAAAATGTAGGCCCGAAGGAGGCTTTCAAGTACGACTTGATTGAATACTTCAAACATATACCTGCACGACTGCACATCCCTGACTTATTACGAATGTCTCCACAAACTCGTGATAGTCTCATTTCAGAATTACAAAGGCTGAATGCAGATGTCGACAAACATGGCCCACAAGTCCTACAAATTGAAATGGACTATAGGGTCAAAAAATCAAATACTTCCTCAAAGGGAGAAAAGAAGAAAGCTGGGGGATCAAGCAATGAATGTCTTTCAGTTCAAAAAGCAGCAAGTGCAATAATTGCCTTCGATAAGGATGACCTCCTACTAGGCGAGACTAAGCATAACCGACCCTTGTACTTCACAAGGTACGTCAAAGAGATGCCAATACACAAAGTCCAGATCGACCCGGGTTCTACACTCAACCTCATCTCTACTTCAGCACTCGAAGAGCTGGGCATCCCACCTAGCAAGCTGAGTCACGCGTCTGTATCCATCTTCGGATATGACGAGAGCGCTCAAATGCCTATCGGTAAAATCATGTTCAAGTTGCAAATCGGTGATCTTATTTATGAAGTCACTGTATATGCAATAAGGACTCCTTCATGCTACAATATCCTTCTTGGACGCCCCTGGATACATGAGAATGGCATTGTCCCTTCAACTCTATATTAGTACATCAAGTTCGTTGGCAACGACAGCTTGATACATCGAGTGTTTGCAGACAAAAAGCCCTTCTAAGGCAGAGACGTCCATTTTGCAGATGCTCAGATGTATAAAGATGGAAAAGAAGAACATGAGGAAGAAACAACACCCTTTGCCAAAAATCTCTAGAAAGATAAGGGCAAGGCTCCTCAGCAATCATCGAAAGAAAACAAACCTTCCAGTAAATCCAAAGAGAGCAATCATTCTTCCTTCGTCGTCTCCTTCAAATCTTCAAAGCCTTTGGTAATCACCACCAAAGCAAAGAAGACGAAACAAAAGGTTGGGGGTAAGTTCACAGTCTCCTTTGTGTCTATTATGCATGACACAGATTCGGACTCAGAGCCAGAAGATGACACAGCATCAAGCCAAGCTGATACTCAGCGAGTTCAGCCTGCTCTCATTCCATTAGAGACACCTGCTGATGTAGAATATCCTACGTCTGCTTCATTCGTCGTTCCGGCAACTTCGGCAGAAGAGAAAACAATCTTCTTCCACAGATCGGGAATTTCTCCACCAAATTCTCCGCTTGAACCTTTCCAAAATGAAGGTATGCCTCAACTATCCCTATATAGTCCAATGGCATAAGCTATCATGAAGAAAATGGGCTACGACGCTCAGAATCCGATCGGTTTGGGAGGTGGCCATGGTGTTCTCACACCATTGGAACCCACCCTGACCAAAAGTCAACTGGAAGATTGGAAACTCCATCGTCATAAAGGCAAGTCTTCATACGGTTGGGGTATGATCTTACCACTCCCATGAGACAGTTGATACAAAGGCTGCAAAGTCGTTTTACCGATGAAGCCTCAATATCTCGTGTCCATGAAGGCATTGATCTCCCTGGATATCTCTTTGAGGAGTCACCCTTCGAGAATCCAAGAAGCTCATCCAGTTGGTATAATTTCTTTAACAATGAAGAGGAATTGTCCGATGACACAGACGCGAGGTTCTCTGACCCAGAAGAACCATCGTCTCTAACGAAAGTACCCTACTTCAACCCAGTTCCAACAGGTGATTGAGACCATCTCATTGCAAGTCTTGAGAAGAGTACCGATCAAGAAGACCCATGGACAGAAGCAGAGCCTCGGTCCGTAAATGCCTTCGGAACTTCAGAAGGTCTTGTTGAGTTGGAAGCCTCAGAAAATATTATGGAGGAACCACCTTCAAACCTTCCGACAGAAGACCCTGTTCAAAAGATAGACTTGGGAACACCTGATAACCCACGTCCTGTATTCATAAACAAGAATATAAAGGATGATGAGTTACCCGAGTATATCTCTTTTCTTCGTGAGTTCGTTGATTGTTTTGCATGGTCTTATGTTAAAATGCCCGGCTTTGACCCCAAATTAGCAGTCCACAAGCTCAACTTGCAAAAAGAAATCAATCCTGTCAAACAAGGCCAAAGAAGATTCCGTCCTGACGTGATGGACAAAATTGAACAAGAAGTTCAGGAACTCAAAAGCGTTGGCTTCATCCGCGCGGAACGTCATCCTAAATGGTTGGCCAACATTGTCCCCATGACAAAGAAAAATGGGCAGATAAGGGTTTGTATCGACTACAGGGACCTGAATAATGCATGCCCTAAAGATGAATTCTCGTTCCCCATACCAAAGGTGATGATTGACAACACTTGTGGGTTTGAGCGAATGACATTCATGGATGGATTCTCTGGCTACAATAATATAAAGATGCATTCCGAAGATGAAAGACATACATCATTTTAGACTCTATTTGGCGTGTATTGCTACACTTTCATGCCATTTGGTTTGAAAAATGCAGGTGTAACATATCAGAGGGCTATGATGAAAATATTCCAAGATATGCAGCAGAAGTCGGTCGAATGCTATGTCGACGAGCTCGCCATAAAAAACAGAAGCAAAGAAGACCATCTCAACGATCTACGAGAAGTCTTCCTCCGACTTCGCAAACACAAATTGCGGATGAATCCATTAAAATGCTTCTTCGGTGTCTCATTAGGAAAGTTTCTCGGATTCATAGTTCGGAAAGCCGGAATAGAACTTGACCCCACCAAAGTCAAGGCTATCCTGGAAATGCCATCTCCAAGGACCCTAAGAGAACTAAAAGGGCTTCAAGGAAGATTGGCATACATCCGACGGTTCATCTCCAATTTATCAGGGAAGTGCTGTCCATTCTCTCGCTTGATGAAGAACGGTGTGGACTTCGTTTGAGATGCTGAATGTGAAAATACATTTCAAGACATCAAAACTTACCTCACCAAACCTCCAGTGTTGGCTGCCGCCACAACTGGAAAACTATTCATCTTGTACACAAGAGCTCTTGACCACTCTTTGGGTGCTCTACTCGCACAAGAAAACGACGAGGGGAAAGAAGCTGCTATATATTACCTTAGCTGCATGTTGGTAGGTGCAGAGCATCGCTACTCCCCAGTCGAAAAGGAATGCCTTGCAGTGATGTTTGCTGTACAAAAGCTGCGTCACTACCTACTATCCAACACAGTCTACCTGGTTTCGAGGATCAATCTCTTAAAGGTCCTTGTCACAAAAATAGGTTCTCTAAATGCCTGACTGGCAAAATGGTCGATCCTTCTATCATAGTTTGATATTAGGTATATACCACAAAAAGCAATCAAAGGCCAAGCTCTAGCAGACTTTTTCGCAGAGCACCCATTGCCTAAAGATTCTCCACTCAGGGATGATCTCCCAGACGAATTTTTCTACAGCGTGAAAACAGCCTTATCAAATGCTTCCTGGGACATGTACTTTGACGGCGCGACCAGGACAAATGAAAAAGGAAAGCAAATATCGAGAATTGGCATCCTCTTTGTTAGCCTAGACAAATACATGATTCCACACGCTTTCTCGCTATTGGAACCATGTTTAAACTATGCAGCTGAGTACCAAGCCCTAATTGTAGGATTGGAACTGGCCCTCGAATCCGGCATCACCATGTTGGAAGCTTTTGGAGAATCTCAACTGATCGTCAACCAGATGAATCAGAAATTTGAAGTCAAGAAGCCCGATTTGCTGTCTTACTACAACAAGGCGCAGTCGCTTCGACAAAAGTTCAACATCTGTCACATCACCCACATCCTCAGAGGTGAAAACATCCGTGTCGATGCCCTGGCCGGACTCGCCGCATCTATGACAATCCAAGAAGGGGAAACATGCAAATTATAGTGTGTCAAAGAAGGATTCTCCCTCCTCTTAACACACACCAAGTAGTTGTTGAATGCCACCAAGTGGTTGGAAGTCGGATGTCCATCCTTAAACCTCCAATCTGTGACTGGAGGGATCCGTTCATTTATTGCATTATGTTTGGAATCCTACCCGAAGATCCAAAAGAGCGGGTAAGCATTCAAAGACGTACCCTAAACTTTCATTTGGATATTCCTTCAAAAATACTTTACAGAAAATCCTTCAACGGAGTACTTCTACGCTGCTTGTCACAACAAGAGGCTGAATAAACTCTTAAAGAAATACGTGCTGGTCTTTGTGGAGCCCATCAGGATGGTCCTAAGCTCTACGATCAGATAAAAAAGCTAGGTTATTATTGGCCTACTGTTGACACCAAAAAAGTCAATATGTCTCCTCAACATCAAGAAGCCTCCTGAAGCTGCATCCTGCTAAAAATAGGCAAGGCTACTTCAAGCATCAGATTTTGTCAGAATCAGACAGAAACTGAGAGGTCCTTCAAGACAGCTAAAAGAGGGGTACACCTGCGGTTCCGGGCCATTCCGACATTGTTTGGCCTAACTTCACTGCTCCGACAGCTAAACAGGCGCTCCCGGCGGCAACATCATCAAAGACACCAAAACTTTGATCAAACCCTTCGGATGACTCCAGAATGTCTCCAAAGGGCTCCATGCCAAATTTCAAGTCAAAACGACAACGTTTGACCCTCCATCAATGCTCGAGCAGCAAAATCAAGCCTCCCAGCGGTGGCAACCACCAAAGCCATCACTCATCAAACAAAATACATGAGTGGCTTCAACATGCTTCCAAAAGGCTGCACGTCAAATTTCAGGTCATTCCGACAACGTTTGACTAGGTTTCGATGCTCCGAGAGAAAATCAAGCCTACCGGCGGTGGAGCAACCCGGGACCATGACATCTAAAAAGGAGCCCATGGAACATCTCAAAATGACTCCAATAGGCTCCTCGTCAAATTTCAGGGCAATCGGACATCGTTTGACCACATACCAAAACTCGACATTTTCCCCGCAGCAAAATCAAGTGAAGCATCGATGGGACCCCAAACGTCTTCAAAACTCAAATAAAAGCCCATGGTTGGTCCTATCCACTGCTGAAGAAGCTTCACCTCAATTTTCAGGTCATTCCGACATCATTTGACCTAGTTTCGACGCTTGACGGAAAATCGGCTACAAAGTCTTCGGCTTTCCCGAAAAATAGGAAACTTTGTGCTCCGATTTCGCGAGGGTTCTCATCAAGATTTCTCCAAGAATGTCAAGTCAATAATTGAGGAAAAATGTCAAGAAAAATACAGAAGAAAAAAGGAACGAAAAAGATGAAAAAACGGCCGAAAACGTCGCTCGGCGACCATAGGGCTCCGGTGACCCTGGGTGCATGGTCGCCCGGCGACCCTGGAAATCCGGGTCGCCGGATTTTGCGCCAAATCGTCCATTTTCCGATTCTTTTCACGTTTCGGGTGTTCTGGCCTCTGTGATTTTCTGAAAATCCAATGTTTGGTGCTTCAGAACCACTGATCTTCATCGACATCTCGGATCCGCCGTCAAAAGCATGAAATCATCACCGATCGCCTCAAGATCGCCAACCGGCTAACCAAGAAAGTGCACTTTCTGTCCGACCGATCGTGAAATCGACAAGACAGATGTCAGCGGCCCGCCAACATCAATCAATGTTTGAAATTGCATCGCAATCTGACATCAAATAATGCGTGGATCCTCCCGTGATGATTACAAGAAGAATCTCAAAAGGCGCAGCACGGCCCGCAACTCTTCACATGCCTTGGCAACCACTTAATGTCGTTAATTGACCCATTAAAGCAGTCATTAACTCATTATTTTGGATGGTCCAATCAGAACCAAGCATTTGGGAGTTACAAATCCAAGCAATCATGGCATTAAACCCATGAAACTCCCATCATCATGAAGCATAAAGGTGATTAAATGCCCACTACCTTCATCGGCCAATCACAAGCCTTGAAAAAGGAGTTACAAAATCGATGTGTAACTCCTCATCAAATCTTTCATCATGGCCATCAATGCCAATAAACACCTCATGGCTACCAAAAGCCTATAAAAGGAGGTCCATTCCAAGAAAAATGCAATGATGAAGAGAGATCCCAAGTACAAGCTCTGAAAAATCAGAAGATCCAAGAGAGAGACGAAGTCCTACTACTTTGCTCCCGGAAGCACCACAAGGTGATCAACGTCCCTTGGGGGGCCACCCCCCCAAGGTCACCTCCTTCTCCAACATGGCCTAAACGTGGCTTTTCAGCCCGTTTACTTGGTTTTTCATTGGATATAGGACCTTCTCTTGGTCCTTGTCCTTTAAAAAACTGAGGTTAGGAGCCAAGCCAAAGAATCAAAGCATCACATGTTCTCATTTGAAGGACGATGGCGAAGCCCATACATGACTTGCGACCGTCGATCTCAACGTGTCCCCACAATCTCCTGAGAAGTTAGATCCCTTTTCTTACTTTTCTATTGTAGTTTGTATTTCTTAAAGAGACAAAAGAAATCACAATTCTTGTCTTTCACATTTGATGAGTTTTGTAAAAACGCCTTTCACGGCAAAATCGCCTTTCACGGCAAACAAACAAAAACGCCTCTTACGGCATTCTAAAAACTTGTCTCTTTTCTTAATATTTATGCAATTTGAAAAGTTAGAAAAAAGGATTGATTTCCTTTCCACTTGTGAAGGTGAATCTCCGGATTATCACTATTCCAAATTCCAAGTAGAAAGTAAATCTGGCATACCCGTACAAAAATGTTGATGCCCGAGATCTTCCCTCCTCCGCCGAGACCCAGGTCAGCCCCCGGGGTGCGGAGGGAGAGGACGGAAGATACCCTTTTTTTCTTCGGGTCCATCACCTACCATGGTAGCTGACGCAATACAATTTGCTAAGCGCTGCCGACAATGCCAAATTCATGGAGATTATGTCCACATACCTTCAGAATGGCTACATCCTACAGCAATCTCATGGCCTTTCGAAGCCTGGGGTATGGACATCATAGGTCCTATCTCTCCCCCATCAAGCAAAGGTCATCGCTTCATCTTCGCCGCTACGGATTATTTCTCCAAGTGGTCAGAGGCATTTGCGCTCAGTGAAATAAAGACCTCATCAGTCATTCAATTCTTACGCACCAACATTATTTGTCGCTTTGGCATACCTAAAAGATTCGTCCATGATAACGGACCGCAATTCCAGGATCACAGATTCTACAGGTTCTGCGATAAGTACAAAATCCAAAGTTATCCTTCGAATCCATATAATCCTACAGCGAATGGACTAGCAGAAGCCTTCAACAAGATACTTTGCAAAATTCTCAAGAAAATGGTCTCTAGTCACAAAAGAGACTGGGGCGACAAACTACCAGAAGCTTTGTGGGCCTATAGAACCACCGTTCGAGGACCAACCCATGGCACACCATTCTCCTTGGTCTATGGATGCGAAGCTGTTGTCCCTTTGGAAGTACAAATTCCTACCTTAAGGGTATCTCTGCAAAATGACATGAAGCAAGAAAGCAATGTCAAATTGAGACTCCAAGAGCTGGATAACCTCGATGAGAGATGGCTCGAAGCTCTACAAAGCATTGAGCTGTACCAAGCACGCATGGCAGGATCTTTCAACAAGAAGGTCAGGCAACGCGCCTACAAAAAGGGCGACTTGGTTCTTACAGTAAAAAAACCCATAATCTTTGCCCATAATTCCAAAGGCAAATTCGAACTAAAATGGGAGGGACCTTTCGTCACCGACAAAGTGTTCTCAAACGGTGTATAGGCTCTTTTAAACATGGAAGGTGACAAATGTATGCTACCCATCAACGATAAATTCTTGAAGCGGTACTACCCTTGAAGACTTCCTCAAATGGGTCAGAGCAATGCCTACACAGCAAAGTCTATTCCCAGGTACTTGCTCGTCAAACCCGCCCCTTTTGAAAATTTCATCTTTATGTTGAAATTTCTAAAAAACAAACTTTCAAAACAATGCTTACTTTCATCGTTTCATTGTTAAAAAAAAAATCAAAACCGAAAAACCAAGTTTAGGAGCCTCTTCCCGGACTTGACCAAAATTTTCGATCCTTGAACCCAAAATTCATGGTTTGAAACAAAAATCAAGACTCAGGAATTTTCACCCTAGTCCTCCCCGACTTTTACACCCAAAATTGGTTTTAAGTCAGAATTTACGACCCTCGTGTCTTTAAACAAAAATGGTTTTTCGAAACCGCGGGAAAGCGACACTCAATCGATACTCGCAAAACTTAAAAATCGAAAGAATGTGAACCCCATTCGATACTTCCAAAACCTCAAAATCGCATGGAAGCAACACTTCGTTGATACTTGCAAAATTTCAAATTTCAAAAAAAAGATCGCGGAAACGCAACATTCCAGTTGATATCCACAACCCAAATTTCAAAAAACCTCAAATTTCAAAAATCGTGGAGACGCAACGTTCCAGTTGATATCCATAACCCAAATTTCAAATGGTTCGAGAAAACCTCAAATTTCAAAAATCATGGCGAAGCGACACCAAGTCGATACCCGCAAAACCGAATTTTGAAAAAGCAAGGAAGCGACACTTAGTCGATACTTGCACCCCAATCTGCGAAAAGGTGACATTCCATCGATACTCTCAAACCGAATAATCAAGGAAGCGACGCTTAGTCGATACTTGCAAGACCATTCAGCAGGGAGGCGACCTTTGGTCGATACCTGCATTTTGAAAACCAAACCCGGCTATCAATTCCAAAAAACCCGGCTATAAATGCCAAAATCAGCTATAAACACCAAAATCGACTATCAATGCCAAAAATTGGCTTTCATGCCAACAAAACAAAACTTGATTTTCAAAAAAAATCTGGCTCCCATGCCAAAAGAAGCAAACAAAATTCGGCTTTCATGCCATCTCAAAATTACGTTGGCTTCCATGCCACACAAAAAAAAAAAAAAAAAAAAAAAAAAAAAAAAAAAAACTTTGGCCTCCATGCCATAAAAAAAAAAAAACTTTGGCTTCCATGCCACACCAAAAAAAAAAAAAAAAAAAAAAAAACAACTTTGGCTTCCATGCCATAAACAAGTTTTGGCTTCCATGCCACAAACAAACAAAACCTGGCTTTTATGCCTTTTCAAAATTTCGGCTTTCATTCCATTTCAAAATTTCGGATTTCATGCCATCACAAAATTCGGCTTTCACGCCATCTTAAAATTTTGGCTCCCATGCGACAAACAAATTTTGGCTCCCGTGTTGCAAATAAATTTTGGCTCTTATGCCACAAAATTTGGCTTCCATGCCATCCCAAAATTCGGTTTTCAAGTCATCAAAAACTAGGTTTTCGCCACAAAATTTGGCTTTTATGCTCAAAACAACCCTTTGATAAAAGATTTTCACAAAATGACAACCTTTTGATCAAAATCGAATTTCTCAAACAAACATTCCCATTCAGCTCTTGCTTAAATTTGTGTTCATAAAAAAATGATTTGAGTTAAAGGAGGGAATACAAAAATATATAGTACCAAAAATGGTTATACATGGAGGTACCAAAAAGAAGAAAGAAGAAAAATGAGTTTGTTACAACTCAGGAGCTCAGCCTAACATGGTCTTCAACCAAAGATTCAACTCCTCAAGCATACTCTTGGCCTTAGCCTCCAAAGTTTTCTGGTCACGCTTCTTCAAAACATTCCCATAAAATGCGGCAGAACGCCGCAACCCATCTGCAGCACGAGGAAGTTCTTCTAGAGAACTTGTTATTGCTCATATTCCGTAGTCTTCCTCCGGAGATTGCTTTCAGCCTCCTCAACTTGGCGAATGAGAGTCCCCTCCTTGGCATGAGCTTCCACAATGGCGGTCCATTTGGCAACAGCTTCTTCCTCCAAACACTCAAGACGCTGCCTAGACTTGACAACCTCCTTATCAAGCCGATTCAAGTCTTGTGTTAGCTCGATGATGGCCAACTCTGTAACGTTCCTCTCACGAACGAATTTCTTCTGAGTCCGCGAGATCTCAATTAGCTCAGCTTTGACCTCGCCGGAAGGCTTCATGAACATCTCATTAAAGAAGTAACCATCTGGGAAACTCTTGGTTTCAGTCCACTTGTTGCCCAATGCAATGACTTCATCAACAAAAGCCTTGGCACTTGTAATGTCCATACCGACTTCTTTGCTATCCGTAAGAATGTCATGCATATGCTTGATCATGCCGAAACCCGCTTCCAAGTGACCTGAAGAGAGAGTCTCGACCCATGAGCTCAAAACACTCTTCAACACCTTCTTTGCATACTGAAGGTGCGGCCCAGACGAGGATTTGCCATGCTCCGATGCCCGATTGCCCATGTCATGACCCATTGGAGGAGTGATCAATAAGCTCTTTCCAATTGAAGAAGTTGACTCATTGAAATTAGTAGAAGAAACCCCTATTTATGGATCGGCTATAGGTATCTCGTGTTCTGGCCCTAAGGAAGATGGAGGAACTTCTTCTGCTGCTTCACAATCTGTCAATAAAAGACAAAAAGGTATGAATATGATCTTATCAAAAATCAATATCGAGATTATTACTAGAAAATACCTTCTTCGACGACCGGCGGAGTACTTTCTGCTTCCATGAGTTCATCCGAAGCATCGTCAAGGGCTGTATCCATGGATGGTTCGAAGTCGTTAGAATCCTCTGGCAAGTCAACTAACAAGAAAACAAAGCAACATGTTGGCAAATGATAGCACAAACAAAAAGGGAGGAAAAAAAAACAAAAGAAATCATACCAGGTGAAGGTTCTGGAACCACTCTAGCGTCCCTTAGCTCTTCCTCAGATGCCACAAATGGGTCCATCCTCACCTCATCGGCCGGAACCTCGGGCATCACCAAATCATCATCCTCTGCCAAAAGAAAGAAAGCAGCGGATCAAAACAAAAAAAAAATCTCTCATAAGAGAAAAGAAGCGTCAACAGAAAGAAGGAGAATCATACTAGCCATCTCCTCTTCTCTGCTTCTCTTCTCTAGAGGCTCGTTAGCATCCCCAGGCACCTCCTCAGCAGTGATGAAAGGAACTTCCAGATCAGGAGGACTTTCTTGCCGTCTCATATTACGGCATTATCCCCTCATCCTCTTACTTCTGTGAGACGGTCTGCTCGAAGATCCTGCCCCATTATCAATATCAGATCTCTCACTAGAGTCCTTGCTGGATGGTTTGTTTTTCCCAGTAGACTCCATGGAAGCCTTTGTGCGCTCTGCTTGCATCCAAGCGTCGATCTCGGCCTCCTCCTCTTCCAGCTGTTTCAAGACCTCACCAGGAATCCCTTGTGCAGTTCCTAATCTATGATGTCCAGCTCATTGAGAAAGCCTATCTTGTGCCTCTCTCCAGAAAGGAAAGCCAAAACTTCCTCTCGATGGACACCATCTGATCTGCCAAGACCCTTACCAGGAGATTGCTTGACATCAAGCCCTTTCTTGGAAAGCCCCGGTACACCAAAAAGCTCTCCACGAACCATTTCGTGAAGCCAGAAGTCCGGAAAATGGACAGCTCAGGATAAGAAATCATGGCGGTAGTGTCCTCTGCACTGTAAAAAGCCCATGCATTCCTCCCATCATGCAAACCTCCAAAACACTTCACCATGCTCGAAGGCGCTCCAACAACGCCTTGAGAGAAGCCAAGCTGCAGCGAAAAACACGAAAGGACATACGGCTGGCTATCAAAAAAAAGATGTCTACGGTACACCATCGTACCAACCCGTATGTTGAAAAGCCATCTCTTCTTTGCGTTTGTCAAAGCATAGTGTCTTCCCGACCCTGCCCTGGTGGAATCATGAGAGACACCAAAATCAAAAGCCTTCTTCCGCATACCTGGAGAAAGCTTCACTGAAGACTGCCCAATCTCGACGTCCCTGAACCGTCGGATTCTCAAACGGGCAAACAAAAGAGATTCGGAAACGGCTGTCCCTCTAGCCAAACGAATTATAAAAGGGTCATCGTCTTGTGCAACTCCCAACTGATGGAAGTTAGGACAGTGGTATACATACCACGAATAAAAGATATGGGCGGAAAATACCCTGTTCATAGGGAGCTCAAGCCGAACCAGGAAAGCAACAACCTGCAGTTCGGTACACAAGTAGGAGTAAAGAGCAGGCACCAAAGCTAGCCGCTCTCTGAATGCCATCTGACAAGCTGGAAAAATGCAATGCGGCCTGATGTGCGTTCCATCTCCTCCAGCAAAAACAACCTCACCCAGCCAATAAGTGAGGTAAACAGCAAGATCTCTCCGCAATGCAATGTCAGGATAAATGGCGTCTGTGCTTACGAAGAATTTTCATAAATCCTCTCGCATGGTAGAGATCTTCTTCAAACTCAGGTTTTTAGCTCTAGCATCCTGGACCATGCTATCATAAGACTCCCCGCTGTCAAAAAAGTTGGAGCTACAACTCTTCCAACTACTGCACTTGACTTTCGAGCCCTCCTTCACCTTTAAAAAGTCATAGAAGGCAATGATCTGAAAGTACAAAAGCTTGAACTCCTCAGACTGCTCCTCAAGGATGCTGTCGATAGGCATGAACTCCTGATAGAGTTTGCCGAGGATTGGCACCCCGATGATGGCGTTCAATTCCTTCAAAGAAAAACCAATCTCACCTTTCGTAACAATGAAGGTGTTGGTTTGCGGAAGGAATGACTCCAGCATGGCCATGAAAGCCTCATCGGAGAAAACCAAGGTTTGCCGAAAAGCGCGAACCGCGTCAAAAATCTTGGCTTCCCGCAGAATGGCCTCACCAACCTTCAGGGTGTGATCAGTCCATGATTATCAGCTTGAGTTAGCACTAAAACGGCCACGAAGTCAAAAAGGCTTCACCCAATTGCTGCCGTCACCCCGAAAAATGCCAAGGCCCACTGGTCTCAAATTGACTGATGGATGATCAGAACCTTGGTAGCCACTGGCTGGCATCAACATATCCATACGGACAGGCAACTTCTCTGCAAAACCGAAAGGGCCGCCAACAAAAACCCCGGTCTTGATCACACTAGTCCTCTTCACCTAGCTCGGAGGATCCTCCCTCTTAGGGCATGTGGGAGAAAGATTTATGATCGAGATAGTTCGAAGATTTATGATCGAGATAGTTCGATCGAAGGTCGACTAGGTAGAAATAGTTCTCTTCTCACCACCTGTCGTGTAAGAGAACTAAAAACATCTCCTTTGGTATGTCAAGTCATCGGGGACTGCATCACCGAAGAAGAAGGTAGCTTGGGCACAACGCTCTGATCGTCCGTAACCCAAGGACGGCTGCTTACCGCAATCTTGTAGAATTCCTCATCTTTGAGAGCGATCAATCGCTGTCTCATCTCATCACGGTTGAGGGGATCACATTCTTCCAAGTTCTTCTCAACAAACTGGACCTTCTCCCTGGCCTGCTGAACGACCGCATTAGAAGATCTGGCAGACCGACGAGGTGCGTCAGTAACAGGCCCCTTACCCTTGTTCGTTCTGGAAGAACTACCTACAGAGAATGGAAAGAAAAACAAAGTTCAATCATCATCAAAATGACAAAATTTTGCTAAAAAGTTCTAGCGAAATTTTGACATGGTTCCGAGACAATTCCGAAGAAAAGGGAAACACCCCGGAAAAAAGAAAGAAAGCTTGAAGATGAGCTCAACATCACTGCAAGCTCATAGTCAGTTGAAGATTCTCAAAGAAGGTTTGAACTCAAACATTGTTGCGAGAACAAGCCAATCTCCGCAAAATTGGAAAAGGGCTCAACATTGCTGCAAGCTCCAAAATCCAAAACTTGCGAAGTTCCTCAAAATCCCGCAAGACCAAGAAAGGGCTCAACATTGCTGCGAGCTCCAAATCCCAATACTTGCAAAAGATTCCCAGGTATGCATCATCATGCTTCCAAGTCAATTTACTAAACATCATGCATTAGATGCTAAGAAAACCTTGACCAAAGTTTGACCAAATCCAACCCAATTTGGTCAAAATCAATCAAACTTTGTCCAAGTCAAAAATCATGTTGGCTTGACCTAGAGACTCTAGCCTTCTATCTTAATGCATCAAACAAAAAAAAATGCATGAGCATCTTGCAATTGCATAACCTCATTATCATGGTGAGCAAAAAGAGAAAAAAAGGGAAAGAGAGGAAACCTATTCAAAAAAAATTTTTTTTTTGGCCCATAGGCCGTGGCCCATGGCCAGATCTGTACGGATCTATCCGTACGGCCCAAAAAAAAGGAAAGAAGAAAAAAAGAAGAAAAAAAAAAAGGTGAAAAAAAAGGAACACCATGAAAAAAAAAGAAGAAAAACGGTAAAAAAAAAGAAGGAAAACCGTGTGCAAAAAAAAAAAAAAAAAAAAGAAAGACGAAGCACGGAAAAAAAAGAAAAGAAAAAATAAAAAGAGAACACGTTCTTGGAAAAAAAAAAGAAGAAGAAAGAAAAAAAAAAGAAAGGAAAAAGAAAAAGGAAAGAAAGAAGAACTTTTTTTTTTACCATCTACAAAGGAGTTTCTTGTGAAGGAAGAAAACTTACTTGAAGCCATTGAGAAGAAGAAGAAAAAGCTTGAAAATCCTTGAATAAGAAGAGGAGTTCTTGATTTTGGAGCACTCTTGAAGAACTTGCAAAAAGAAAGCAATGGAGCAAAAGAATCAACCTTCCCTTGCTTTTATAAAAGAGAGCAAACCAAAAGAGGAAACAAGGATAAAAGAAAGGAGGTAAGTGCTAAAATTTAGTAACTTTCCCAAAAGAAAGATACTTTGAGAAAATCTCTTCCAAAAAACAAGGAAACTTGAGAGATTCTCTCGAAGTAAAGATATTTTTTAGATATTCTATATCCTAGAGAGATATTTTAGATATTCTCTACAAAATGACACCACATGAGATCTAAGCCATCTTCAAAGCTTAAGGTCCCATGGGTTAGCCCATATGAGCCAGGTTTGACCACCTAGGCACTAAAAGTGGCTTTTAGTCAAAAAATCTCTCTTACCAAGAGCATACAAAAATGGTTCCATGCCTCTTTTGAGTTGATTGGACCATTCAAAAAAAAAAAAAAAAAGAGAAGAAGAAAAAGAAAGCCTCATTGTTGACACCAAAAATGTCACTTTGCCTCTTCAACATCAAGAAAGCTGCATGAAGTCGCAACCTGCCATAAATAGGCAATGCAATTTCTCCAAAAAATCAAATCTTGTCAGAATCAAACAAAAACTGCAAGATCCTTCAAGATAGCCAAGAGGAGTACACATGAAGTTTCGGGCCATTTCGACAACATTTGGCCTAACTTCACTTCTCCGACAGCTAAACAGGAGCTCTCGGCGGCGACATCATCGGAGACGTCAAAACTTCAATCAGAGCCTACAGATGACTCCAGCATGTCTCAAAAGGGCTCCATGCCAAATTTCAAGTCAAACAGACAACGTTTGACCCTCCATCAATGCTCGAGCAGCAAAATCAAGCCTCCCGGCGGCGGAAACCACCGGAGCCTTCGCTCATCAAACCAAGTACATGAGTGGCTTCAACATGCTTCCAAAAGGCTGCACGTCAAATTTCAGGTCATTCCGAAAACGTTTGACCAGGTTTCGATGCTCCGAGAGAAAATCAAGCCTACCGGCGGCGGAGCAACCCGGAACCATGACATCCAAAACGGAGCCCATGGAACGTCTCAAAATGACTCCAATAGGCTCCCCGTCAAATTTCAGGTCAATCGGACATCGTTTGACCACATATCAAAGCTCGGCATTTTCCCCGCAGGAAAATCAAGTGAAGCATCGACGGGACCCCAAACGGCTTCAAAACTCAAACAAAAGCCTATGGTTGGTCTTATTTATTGCTCAGGAGGCTTCACCTCAAATTTCAGGTCATTCCGACATCGTTTGACCAAGTTTCAGCTTCTGGCGGAAAATCAGCAGCTCTACGCGACAAAGTCTTCGGCTTTCCCGGAAAATTGGAAACTTTGCACTCTAAAAATGCAAGGATTCTCATTAAGTTTTCTACAGGGAAATCAAGCCAATAAATGAGAAGAAATGTCAAGAAAAATACAGAAGAAAACGGCGACGAAAAAGACCTCAAAACGACCGCAAAACGGGCTCCGAAGGGGAAAAATCCCCCAGGGTCGCAGACCCCTGCGACCATGGCCCATGGTCGCAGGCCCCTGCGACCATGGCCCATGGTCGCCGGTCCATGGTCGCCGGCGACCATGGAGGTCCGGGTCACCGGATTTTCCACCGGTGACCCGTTTTTTCCGTCTTTTTTCGCGTTTCGCGCACTTTGGCCCCTGTGGTTTCCTGAAAATGTGATTTTTAGTGCTCTAAATTGACTCATATCCGACGACATCTCAGATCCGCCGTCAAAAGCATAAAATCATCATTGATCGCTCCAAGATCGCCAACCGGTCGACCAAGAAAGTGCACTTTCTGTCCGACCGATCGTGAAATCGACAAGACAGATGTCACCGGCCCACTCTTAGCTATCAATGTCTGAAGTTACATGTTCATCCGATGTCGATCAGCATGTAGATCCATCGATGATCATCGCCAGAAGAATTCCAGAAGACACGGCATGGCCCGCGACTCTTCGACTGCTCGGCGACCAATTAAAGTGGTTAATTGACTAGCTTTATTGCAGTCATTAATTCATTTCTTTGGACGGCCCAATCAGAAGCAAGCATTTGGGAGTTACAAGTCAATTGATTCATGGCATTTAAACCATGAAACTCCTCCCATTATGGTAATTAAGGTGATTAAAAGCCCTTAATCTCCATCGGCCAATCAGATTCAAGGAAAAAGGAGTTACAAAATCAAGAAATAAATCTTGTAACTCCTCCCATTAAAGCCATTAAGGCTCATAAACCCTCCTAAATGGCTACCAAAGGCCTATAAATAGGAGAGCATTCCATTGAAATTAAAATCGGGAAAAGGATCGGAAAAAAGAGGAGAAAATCAGAAGATCAGAAAAAAAGGGATCAGAAAGAATCCAGAGAAAGAAAAAAAGAGAGAAAACTCTGCTGAAGTTCTGCACCGGCCACCACTACAAGGTGACGAAAGTCCCTTGGGGGGCACCCCCCCCCCCCCAAGGTCCTTGCCTTCTCCTGCTGCCTCCAATGGCTTAGACGTGGCTTTTCAGCCCGTCTACTTAGCTTTTTATTGGACATAGGACCTTCTCTTGGTCTTTGTCCTCTAAAAATCTGAGGTTATAGCCAAGCCAAGCGAATCAAGAGCATCTTCTGTTCTCATCTGCATGGATGATGGCGAAGCCCATACATGGCTTGCGACCGTCAATCTGAACGAGTCCCCCACAATCTCCTGAAAAGTTAGATCTTCCTTTTCTTGCTTTTCATTGTAGTTTATATTTTTCTAAAGAGACAAAAATCACAACTCTTGTCTTTCATTATTGATGAGAATTGTAAATCGGCTATAAACGCCAAAATCGGCTATAAATGCCAAACAAAACCGCCTTTCACGGCAAATTAAGAAAATATCTCTTTTCTTAAATATTTGTGCAATGGAAAACTTGAAAGAAGTTGATTTCCTTTTTACTTGCAAAGGTTGATCTCCGGATTACCACTTGCAATTCCAAGTAAAATAGAAAATCTGGCACACCCACATAAAAGAAATGTTGATGCACGCTTCAGGGCCCGCCAGGGCGCGAAAGGGTCGGACCCGACGGACTCCCACGTTCCGCCGACCCCGGTAGCCGCCCCAGCGGGCGCCTCGGAGCGCGTTCCATCAAGCTGGCACACCCGGTGGGACTCGTTCATTTGAGAACACGGTGCTCGGAAATGAAATATTTGCATATCATACTTTTTGCTCTATGCTTATACTTCTTTTCCGGATTCCTTGGCTACTTTCTAGTTGGTAGCCTATGTTGGATTTTGCATCCTAAAAAAAATGAGATGGGATTTTTTGGAAATTTCTATTTCTTTGAGTTTGTTTCCATTCTTTCTCTTTTCAAAAAAAAAAAAAACAAAAAATCAGTTTTCTTAGTTTGAATTCAAAATTGAGAAACTTTGATCCTATCCTATCGTTCTTTGGTGCTTGCAGAAATGTTGAGCCCGTTCGACTAAGGTTTTGGGCCATCGTTTCTCTTCGATGAGTTCATTAGAGATTTAAAAAAATATAAAAAAAAAAAAAATCAGTTTTCTTAGTTTGAATTCAAAATTGAGAAACTTTGATCCTATCCTATCGTTCTTTGGCGCTTGCAGAAATGTTGAGCCCGTTCGACTAAGGTTTTGGACCATCGTTTCTCTTCGATGAGTTCATTAGAGATTTCAAAAAAAAAAATAAATAAAAAAAATCAAATCAGTTTTCTTAGTTTGGATTCAAAATTGAGAAACCTTGATCCTATCCTATCGTTCTTTGGCGCTTGCAGAAATGTTGAGCCCGTTCGACTAAGGTTTTGGGCCATCGTTTCTCTTCGATGAGTTCATTAGAGATTTAAAAAAATATAAAAAAATAATAATAATAAAAAAAAAATCAGTTTTCTTAGTTCTGATTCAAAATTGAGAAGCTTTGATCCTATCCTATCGTTCTTTGGTGCTTGCAGAAATGTTGAGCCCGTTCGACTAAGGTTTTGGGCCATTGTTTCTCTTCGATGAGTCTATTTGGGATTTGAAAAAAAAAGACATAGACCACTAAGGTTAAACCAATTGCGTTCTTTGATCACGATTGATTCAAGAAAAGCCTTGTCCAGAGTGTGGAGACAGCTTGACTGTTCTAGGCAAGGGTCCTCCAAACGGGTTCATTAAGTAATCCTACCCTTACCTGGGGGCAATTCTATCAATTGAGGTTTCATAAGACCGGGTTAGGAGGCCTATGTGTACTCTCTCGTCTTTAAATCTTAAAAATTTAAAAAAAAAATCAAAAAAAAAAAAAAAAAGATTTTCAAAAAAAAAATCTTAAAAAAATAAAAAAATCAAAATAAAAAAAAATAAAAAAAAAGATTTTCAAAAAAAAAATCTTAAACAAAAAAAAAAAAAATGAAAATCTTAAAATAAAAAAAAAAATCTTCAAAAAAAAAACTCTCGTCATTTTAGATTCAGATCCGAGAAATTGTGGTTCCTTCCCTTCTGGGTACTGGTGCTCGCGGAAATCGTTGAGCCCGTATTCGGATCGGAATACCATCTGCTCTCTTTGATGAATCCAATCTTGACATTTCAAAAAAAAAAACAAAGAATCCCATCTCATGGATGCGATCTCCAACATTTGTGCATAGCAATACTGGTACGCCCTTTCAGGGTCTACTGTATCTGTGACCGGCACATTTGTAACTCCTACCTTATATTCTTCTTATCTCGAGCAAGCCCTGCTTCTCGATAAGTCGAATTTAGGTTTACAATTGCTTCTAGCAGTCACTGGAACGCTCATTCTGGGCTCACCATACTTGCTGTCAGAACAATTGTACCCTCTATGGCTTTTTGCCTTCCTCATATTGCTTGGGTCATGTCCCTTGAGCGATTTGAAAAGACAAAATCATAGAATTCCCCATTTATGGTCATCATATTCTTGTGATTACTAATGGATGTGGTCTTGTTTCAGAAATTTTGAAACTAACAATGGCAGCTTCACTGATCATCACCTTCGATGAAAACAAGCACCAACTCATGCTTCAACAGAAGCAAAGCACGCGCACTCATAAGCGCCCTGTCAGCTGCCGAAGCGTCAACTCCCTCGGCAACTCTCTGAACTCCGGGTCGACCTCGACTCCCCGGACTATCTTCTTTGGGACGCTGGGACCATTCCCACTTCCAGGAGAACAAACTGTGCCTGCCAAAAGGCAGAAAATCGCCTCTCAACGTGCCACTCCCGTGACACCAAAGGCGAGCGCCCAAAAGCCCGAAGCCCGCGGCACCCCCGCGAAGCCTCGACCAACAACCAACCAGGTCTATCCCAAGACTTGGTCTCCAAGACCTTCCCCAAAACAAAGAAGGTCTCAAACCTCCACCAAGCCAGCATTCCTGGCCCCACTCAAGGAGAACCAGTTCTACCCTCTTGCCTACATGAAAGAGGAGAGACCCATCTCCAACCTGACTCCCAAGTCAACCCAGTATGAACCGGCTTGTTTCTACAGGCCCAAAATCAGATCATGCATCACCAGGCCTCTGCAAGCACCTGCCAAGGCCTACAATCCTTCAGTTCGACCCTTCATCTCTACAGGGGCCGAACTCGAAAGGTTTAAAGCTTCGCTGCAACAGGCAAAGGACCGGGTCCGCATCCTGTCCTTGCCCAACCACAAAGAAGACAAGCTCGGCTGCTGCGCCCGAGGGAGCACATCCTTCATCGTCAGAGCCCAGCCAGAGCTGACTGAAGCTCAAATCGCTCGTCGAGCACGCCGTCGTGCGTCATATCGACAAAAGAGACTAGAGAAGCAACGGACCCAGCCTCCTACACTTCAAGTCTCCCATAAATGGGTCGAAAAAGAAAGACCCGACCAAGTTGCTGCCGTCCATATGGTTGGAAAAACCAGAAGACGCCAAAGGTCAGCATCAAAAATCCATGTCCGACGTCCGGTGACCCGTAGCATCACCAGGACACAAAGACATCCCGAAGAATCTCCTGCCCCTTCCAGCCAAGGACGGGAGAGTAATCCTTCATCAAGCTCTTCATCAAAAAGAATGAGCCCCAGCTCGGTCACCAGGACGATTTCTTCGTTCGAATCCCGAGGGATTAACGTCTTGGCTACAAGTTCTGAGCCGCCACCTCAGAATCCACCTCGAGATGATGCGCTCGCACGCATCCAGCAGTTGGAACAAGGCCAGCAGAGGATTGAAACTCTGATGGAAAACCTTCTCCTCGTTGTCCAAAATCAGGTGAACAATGAGCCTCCTCCGAATCATGGCAATAACGAGGAAAATGGAGAAGAAAATGAGTCACCCGCCCTTACCAAAAAGGACGTAGACAGTATCCTCGCCAAAGCTAAAGAAGAGGATATACTCAAAGAGCATGGATCAAGCCACCATATCCTTTATGGATGGACTCGGTCCCGTTCCCCACAAAATTCAAACATCCTACTCTCTAAACATATACGGGGAAAGGATCAGTCAGACAGCACGTCATCCACTTCAAGATCTTGACGGGAGCTATCGCGGATCAAGATGCACTCAAGATTCGCCTCTTTGCAAGTACCCTAAAAGGTACGGCCTTCGATTGGTACTCCACTCTGCCGGAGAACTCCATTCAGAACTGGGCTATGCTGGAGACACGCTTCCTGACCCACTTCCAAGGTGAGGATCATCCTGTTACTATGGCTCAGCTCTGCAGCCTAAAACAGGGAGAGAATGAGTCAACTTATGACTTCATTCACAAGTGGAAAGCAATGGCGTACAAATGCTCAGATGTACTGCCACAAGCGTCGCTAGTCGACATCTGCCGAAACAACATGAGAGCTAAAATCCGCTCCATGATCATCGGCAATAAATCAAAGAACCTGGGGGAACTCCTGGAAGCTTCCATGGAAGCTGAAACGGTGATCAAAGACCTCAACAGTCAGAAATCATCAAAGAAAGAGCCGACTGCTGTTGCAACCTCCAAACCAAAGAAGAAGGAGGTTCTCAATGTGCAGACTAAGTCAGCTCCTCAGCAACCAAAGAAAGCTGAAAATAGAGCTGCAGGTAAGAGACCTGAACTCTCTGATGCCTTCAAAGAGCGAGTAGAAAAGAAATATCCGTTCGATGAAGACGTCGAAGAAATCTTTGAGGCTCTCCTAGCAAATGGCAAACTCATTTTGCCAGAGCCCAAAAGACCGGGAGACGTTGGCAAAACCAACGATCCTCGGTACTGTCCATACCACCAGATGATCTCACATCCTCTCAATCAATGCTTCGTTGTGAGAGAGAAGATCAATGAGATGTGGAGGAACGGAGTCATAACCTTTGATAAAAACTATGGCCCCGCCTCCGTCAACATGGTGTCACGTGGACAAACACCAAAATCACCGAAGAAGAAGATCACTACTTCCTTCAAGGTGATAAAAAGAATTCAAACGTCCGAAGTGTTGGTTCCTTTCCCGACACCAGACGGACAACCCATATGGGTACATCCCGATCTCCTGGAAGATGAAAATTGGGAGATCGTCAAAACAAAGCCGACCGCTCAGCAGCGAAGGCAGGCTAGGAAACATCTCCTCAAACTCAAACGGCAAGAGAAGACCCAGCCAAAACAAGAAGTCCATGAAAAGGCAGAGGCCTCCTCTACCACTTCACTCGGGGCAACAGAAATGTCCCTTCCAGAGACTTCAAAGGGGGTAAGAAAACTCACTCTCAGTGATTTCATGCCACCTCAAATCAAAAAAGAAGCCATGCAGGGGGCATCATACTCTTGCAACTCGGTAGTTGGATTCTCCATTGATGGATACGAGTCCAGCGACACCGACGATGGATTCGAGCCCAACTACACCGATGAGTGGGAGGAATCTCTTGAAACAGGAGAATATCTCTCCGATGAAGAATGGGTTCCTGAAACTCACCTTATGCCAGTAATCTGGTATAACCCCTTGCAACCACAAGGATCCTGGTCTGATGATGAAGAAGACCAAGAGGCTGCACAAGAAGATGCTGTTAACCCAGCACCTGTCATTGCTCCAGTGGAAATCAACTATGTTGAGCCACACGGAGAAGACGAAGAAGAGGATCTGGCTCCCATGCCTGATCTTGAAGAATATGCAAGGATCTTGCAGCGTCTCGCTCTAGAACAAGAGCAAGACCGCGTCAACGAGATTCCTCACAATCCAGAGCCGGAAGTCCCTGAAGCCCATCAGGTACCTCCTCCCTCAACTCCTGAAAATGGAGAACATTGCTGGATTGACGATCCTCTTACATCCGAGGATGAGTCTGACTCCGAGCAGGCAACATCTTCTATCAGAGCTTCCTGTAATGTAATATATCAGGATTATAGCTCTTCTGAAGCGTCGTCTGATGAGATTACCTACACTCCGACGACGCCTAGCAATGTATCCTCTGGAGCTACCTCGTCTCACGTGACTTTCACAGAGATGACACCCTCTCAGGTTTCTTCTCCTGAGACTGTGACTTCAGGATACATATTCTTCCCGACTCATCATCATGAAGAAAACCCAACTTGGGATGATGGATGGGTCAACGAAGAAGAAAAGCTGCTGGATACTGTTCAGGACTCGCTCCCGGAAAATGCTCCGTGCAACACAATCACTGAGGATGGCAACTCTGCTGCAGATGCATCCCCAGTAGATGAAAAACGACAGCCTCTTGATCCTGAAGACAATCTTCCAAACGAAGATCCTTCTCAAGAAGCTCTCGAAGTTGGTAGAGGCACCCGCTCTGGCCGGGACTACCACAAGAATTACAACCAATCTTCCTTTACTTATGTAAATCCTTCGGGAAAAGATGTTGTAAGCGCCCCCAGTGGCAAAAACAATGAACATGCAGGCCCTAAGGAGGCTTTCAAGTATGACTTGGTTGAGCACTTCAAACACATACCTGCACGTCTTCACATCCTGGATTTATTACGAATGTCTCCACGCACTCGTGATAATCTCATCTCAGAATTACAAAAACTGAATGAGGATGTCGACAAACATGCCCCGCAAGTCCTCCAAATTGAAATGGACTACCGGGTCAAAAACTCTGAAACTTCCTCAAAGGGAGAAAAGAAAACTGAGGGATCATGCATCCAATGCCTCTCGGTTCAAAAGGCAGCCAGTGCAACCATCGCCTTCACTAAGGAAGACCTCCTACTTGGCGAAGCAAGGCACAACCGACCCCTGTACTTCACAGGGTACATCAAAGAAAAGCCGATACATAGAGTTTAGATCGACCCAGGTTCTGCACTCAACCTTATCTCCACTTCGGCTCTTGAAGAGTTGGGCATCCCACCCGGCAAGCTAAGCCACACATCTGTATCTATCTTTGGATACGATGGGAGCACTCAAAGGCCTATCGGCAAAATCAGGTTCAAATTGCAAATCGGTGATCTTATCTCTGAGGTCACTGTGTATGCAATAAAAACCCCCTCATGCTACAACATCCTTCTCGGACGTCCTTGGATACACGAGAATGGTGTTGTTCCTTCAACTCTACATCAATGCATCAAGTTCGTCGGCGACGACGGCATGGTACATCGTGTCTTTGCGGACAGAAAACCCTTCAAAGGTAAAGAAGTCCACTTCGCAGACTCCCGGATGTATGAAGGAGAAAAAGAAGAAGAGGAAACAGCACCCCCTGCTGAAAATCTCCAGAAAGATAAAGGCAAGGCTTCTCAAAAATCACCGGAAGAAAACAAACCCTCCGGCAAATTAGAAGAGAGTAGTCAACCTCCCTTCGTCATCTCCCTCAAGAATTCAAGACCTTTGGTCATCATGACTAAAGTGAAGAAGACGAAACAAAAGTCTGGGGGCAAATTTGTTGTTTCTCTCGTGTCTATCATGCAAGACACAGACTCGGACTCAGAGCCAGAAGACGATGCGTCGTCAAGCCAAGCTGACACTCAGCAAGTTCAGCCTGCTCTCACTCCGATGGAGACACCTGCTGATGTAGAAGATCCTACGTCTGCTACCTTTGTTGTTCCGGCAACATCACCAAAGCAAAGGCCGATCTTCTTCCATAGATCGGACGCTTCTTCATCAAACTCCATGCTGGAACCTTTCCAAAATGAAGGTATGCCTCAGCTATCTCTATATAGTCCTGTGGCACAAGCTATCATGAAGAAAATGGGCTTTGACGCTCAAAACCCAATCAGTTTGGGAGAAAGACGCGGTATTCTCACGCCATTGGAGCCCGCCTTGACCAAAAGCCAGCTGGAAGATTGGAGACTCTACGGTCATGTAGAAAAGTCTTCATATGGGTTAGGGTATGATCCCGACACTCCTCTGAGACAGTTGACACAAAAGCTTAAAAGTCGTTTTACCGACCAAGCCTCAACATCTCAAGTCCATGAAGACATCGATCTCCCTGGATATCTCTTTAAAGAGTTACCTGACAAAGATCCAGGAAGCTCATCCAATTTGTACGATTTCTCTGATGATGAAGAGGAATCGCCCGATAATACAGACTTGTGCTATTCTGACCCAGAAGAACCCTCGTCTCCAAAAGAAATACCAGACTCAACAGGCGATTGGGACTATCTCATAGCAAGCCTTGAGGAGACCACCAATCAAGAAGATCCATGGAAAGGAACAGAGCCTTGGTCTGGTAATGCAGTTGAAACTCCAGAAGGTTTCGTTGAGTTGGAAGCCTCCGAAAATATTGTGGAGGAACCACCTTCGAACCTTCCGACAGAAGATCCTGTTCAAAAGATAAACTTGGGAACACCTGATAACCCACGTCCTGTATTCATAAGCAAGAATATAAAGGATGATGAGTTACCCGAGTATATCGCTTTTCTTCGTGAGTTCGTTGATTGCTTTGCATGGTCCTATGCTGAAATGCCTGGTTTAGACCCCAAAGTAGCAGTCCACAAACTCAATCTTCAAGAAGACATCAAGCCTGTCAAACAAGGCCAAAGAAGATTCCGTCCAGATGTGATGGATAAAATTGAACAAGAAGTTCAAAAACTCAAAAGCGTTGGCTTCATCCGTGAGGAACAACATCCAGAATGGTTGGCCAACATTGTCCCCGTGACAAAGAAAAATGGGCAGATCAGAGTCTGTATTGACTATAGAGACTTGAATGGCGCTTGCCCTAAAGATGAATTCCCGCTCCCCATACCGGAGGTGATGATTGACAATACCTGCGGATTCGAGCGAATGACATTCATGGATGGCTTCTCTGGTTACAATCAGATAAAGATGCATCCCGAGGATGAAAAACACACTTCATTTCGGACTCCATTTGGCGTGTATTGCTACACTGTCATGCCATTTGGTCTGAAAAATGCTGGTGCCACATATCAGAGGGTTATGATGAAAATATTCCAAGATATGCAGCACAAGACGGTCGAATGTTACGTTGATGACCTCGCCGTCAAAAGCAGAAGAAAAGAAGACCATCTCGAAGATCTTCGGGAAGTCTTCCTCCGACTCCGCAAACACAAACTGCGGATGAATCCTCTAAAATGCTTCTTCGGCGTCTCGTCGGGTAAGTTTCTCGGATTCCTTGTTCGGAAAGCTGGAATAGAACTTGACCCCATAAAAGTCAAGGCTATTCTAGAAATGCCTTCTCCAAGAACCTTGAGAGAACTAAAAGGGCTTCAAGGGAGATTGGCCTACATCAGACGGTTCATCTCCAATCTTTCGGGGAAATGCCGTCCATTCTCTCGATTGATGAAAAAAGGTGTAGACTTTGTCTGGGATGCCGACTGTGAAGCCGCATTTCAAGATATCAAGTCATACCTGACCAAACCTCCAGTGTTAGCTGCCCCTGCCACTGGAAAACCATTCATCTTGTACACAAGAGCTCTTGATCATTCTGTAGGCGCTCTGCTTGCACAAGAGAATGGTGAGGGAAAAGAAGCTGCTTATACTACCTCAGCCGCATGCTAGTAGGTGCAGAGCATCGCTACTCTCCAGTCGAAAAGGAATGCCTTGCAGTGATGTTCGCCGTACAAAAGCTACGTCACTATCTGCTTTCCAACACAGTCTACCTGGTCTCGAGGATCAACCTCTTGAAGGTCCTTGTCACAAAGGCCGGTTCTCTGAATGCCCGACTGGCAAAATGGTCCATCCTTCTATCACAATTTGATATTAGGTATGTGCCACAAAAAGCAATCAAAGGCCAAGCTCTAGCAGATTTCCTCGCAGAGCATCCATTGCCTAAAGATTCACCACTCAGAGATGATCTCCCAGACGAACCTGTCTACAACGTGGAGACTTTCTCGCCAAATGCCTCCTGGGACATGTACTTTGACGGTGCAACCAGGACAAATGAAAACAGAAAGCTGATCTCGGGAGTTGGCATCCTCTTTGTTAGCCCCGACAAATGCATGATTCCACACGCTTTCTCGCTACTGGAACCATGCACAAACAATGCAGCTGAATACCAAGCTCTGATCCTAGGATTGGAACTCGCCATCGAATCTGGTATCACCATGCTGGAAGTCTTTGGAGACTCTCAACTGATCGTCAACCAGATGAATCAGAAATATGAAGTCAGGAAGCCTGATCTGCTGCCTTATTACAACAAGGCACAATCGCTTCTGCAAAAGTTGACATCTGCAACATCACCCACATTCGTAGAGGTGAAAACACCCGTGCAGATGCCCTGGCCGGACTTGCCGCATCAATGGCGATCCAGGAAGGGGAAAACATGCAAATTACAGTGTGCGAGAGAAGGATCCTCCCTCCTCTTAACACACACCAAGCAGTTGCCGAATGCCACCGAGTGGTTGGAAGTCGGATCTCTATCCTTCAACCTTCAATCGTCGACTGGAGGGATCCGTTCATTGATTACACTATGTTCGGAATCCTACCTGAAGATCCAAAAGAACGGGTAAGCATACAAAGGCGAGCCCCAAACTTTCATTTGGATATTCCTTCAAAAATCCTCTACAGGAAATCCTTCAACGGAGTACTTCTACGCTGCTTGTCACAACAAGAGGCCGAAGAAACACTTAAAGAAGTTCATGCTGGTCTTTGTGGAGCCCATCAGGCAGGTCCTAAGCTCTATGATCAGATAAAAAGGTTAGGTTACTATTGGCCTACCATGGTTGCTGATGTAATGCAATTTGCCAAACGCTGCCAGCTATGCCAAGTTCACGGAGATTACATTCACATGCCTCCGGAATGGCTGCATCCTACAGCAATCTCATGGCCTTTTGAAGCATGGGGCATGGACATCATAGGTCCTATCTCTCCCCCTTCAAGCAAAGGTCATCGCTTCATCTTCGCCGCAACGGATTATTTCTCCAAGTGGTCAGAAGCATTTGCGTTCAACGAAATGAAGACCTCATCAGTTCTTCAATTCCTGCGCACCAACATCATTTGTCGTTTCGGCATACCCAAAAGATTCGTCCATGATAACGGACCACAATTCCGGGATCATCGATTCTACAGGTTCTGCGACAAATACAAAATCCAAAGCTGTCCTTCGACTCCATACAATCCGGCAGCAAACGGATTAGCAGAAGCCTTCAACAAGACACTCTGCAAAATCCTCAAGAAAATGGTCTCTAGTCACAAAAAAGACTGGAGCGACAAACTGTCTGAAGCTTTGTGGGCCTATCGAACCACCGTTCGAGGACCAACCCATAGTACACCATTCTCCTTGGTCTATGGATGCGAAGCTGTCGTGCCCCTAGAGGTACAAATTCCTTCTCTGAGGGTATCTCTACAAAATGACATGACTCAAGAAAGCAATGCGAAATTACGACTTCATGAGCTGGACAATCTCGATGAGAGACGGCTCGAAGCTCGACAAAGCATTGAACTTTACCAAGCACGCATGGCAGGATCTTTTGACAAAAAGGTCAGGCAACGCGCCTACAAAAAGGGTGACTTGGTTCTTGCGGTAAAAAGACCAATGGTCTTCGCTCACAAGTCCAAAGGCAAGTTTGAACCAAAATGGGAGGGACCCTACGTCATCGACAAGGTCTTCTCCAATGGCGCATATGCCCTCCTAAACATGGAAGGCGACAGATGTATGCTGCCTATCAACGGCAAGTTCTTGAAGCGATACTACCCTTGAAGACTTACCCAACTGGGTAAGAGCAATGCCTGTATGGCCAAAACCTGTTCTCAGGTACTCGCTCGTCAAACCCACTCTCTTTAGAATTTTCATATCAAATGTCAAAATTTCTAGAGATTCAAAAACAATGCTTACTTTCATCGTTTCATTGTTCAAAAACAAAAAAAATCCAAGTTTAGGAGCCTCTCCCTGACTTGACCAAAACTTTCGATCCTTGAACCAAAAATCATGGTTTGAAACAAAAATCCGGATTCAGGGATTTCCACCCTAGTCCACCTTACCTTTTACCGCCAAATGGTTCTAGGTCAAAATTTACGACCCTCGTGTCTTTAAACAAAAAAAAAATGGTTTTTCAAAAATCGTGGGGAAACGACATCAAAGTCAGTACCCGCAAAACAAAAATTTTGAAAAAAAGCAAGGATGCGACATTCCATCGATACTTGCACCCAAAATCGCAGGGAAGCGACATTTCGTCGATACTTGCAAAATCCAAAAACCGTGGAGAAGCAACAAACCAGTTGATATCCACAACCCAATTTCAAAAATCGTGGAGATGCAACATACCAGTTGCTATCCACAACCCAAAATTACAAATGGTTCGAGAAAACCTCAAATTTCAAAAATCGCGGAGAAACGACATCAAGTCAGTACCCGCAAAACCAAAAGTCTTGGGAAAAGCAGGGAAGCGACGCTTAGTCGATATTTGCACCCCAATTCGCGAGGAAGCGACATTCCATCGATACTTGCAAAACCTAACCCGCGAGGAAGTGACATTCCATCAATACTCGCAAAACCGAATGAGCAAGGAAGCGACATTCCATCGATACTTGCAAGACCATTCAGCGGGGAGGCGACATTTAGTTGATACCTGCATTTTGAAAGCAAAAAAAAATCTGGCTATAAATGCCAAAACCTGGCTCTTTTGCCAAAAACCGGCTATCAATGCCACCAAATCGGCTATAAATGCCACACAAAAAAAAAAAACCTGACTCTCATGTCAAAACCGGCTATAAATGCCACAAACCGGCTATCAATGCCACAAAAAATTGGCTTTCACGCCGACAAACCAAAACTTGGCTTTCAAAAAAATGGCTATCAATGCCACCAAACCGGCTATAAATGCCACAAATTGGCTATCAATGCCACCAAACCGGCTATAAATGCCACAAATTGGCTATCAATGCCACCAAACTGGCTATAGATGCCACAAAACAAACACCGGCTTCCATGCCAACCCAAATTTTGGCTTTTACGCCATAAAATTTCGGCTTCCATGCCATCTCAAAATTGGCTCCCATGCCACGAACAAAATTTTTGGCTCTTATGCCATCTCAAAAATCGGCTATAAATGCCACACAAAAAAAAACCTAACTCTCATGTCAAAACTGGCTGTAAATGCCACAAAAATCCGGCTTTCATGCCAAATTCGTTTCCCCTACCAAAACAATCATTTGACAAAAGATTTTCACAAAATGACAAAACTTTTGATCAAATCCCATTTAGCAATCGCTTTCATCACAAAAAGATTTGAGTGAGCGTAGGGAAAACAAAAAAAAGAGTACCAAAAAATACATGTGGTACCAAAAAAAAGAAAGTGTTCACAAGCACTACAAAAAAAGTACCAAAAAAATACATGTGGTACCAAAAAAAAAGTGTTCACAAGCACTGCAAAAAAAAGAGAAGTACCAAAAAATACATGTGGTACCAAAAAAAAAAAAAAAAAAAAAAAAAAAACAAGAAGAATGGTTTCTGCTATAAAAAATCAGGAGCTCAGCCAAAAATGGTCTCCAGCCAAAGCTTCAGCTCCTCAAGCAAACTTTTGGCCTCATCCGTCAGAGTTTCCAAGGCACGCTTCTTCAGGAACTTGCCATGAGATGCTGGCGAATGCCGTAACCCTTCTTTTACACCGGGAAGCCCTTCCCCAGCAGTTTGCCATCGTTCGTTTTCTAGAGTCCTCCTCTCGAGAACTTGACCGGCATCTGTAACCCTGCGAATCAGAGTACTCTCCCTGTCACGAGCCTCTGTTATAGCAGCCCACTTCGCATCGACTTGTGCCTTCAAATGCTCAAGACGTTTTCTGGCCTCCTCAACTTCCCTATCAAGGACGTTAAGGTCATGCCTCAATCCGATGATGGCTAGCTCTTCCTTGTTCTTCTCCCGAACTAGCTGCTTCTTGCTTTGTGTAGCCTCATTCAGGTCAGACTTAGCCTTATCAGCAGGGTCCAAGAACATCTCCTTGAAGAATTGGTCGTCAGGGAAACCCATGGTCTCAAACCACTTGTCACCCAGTGCAATGATCCTATCAACGGTCGCCCTGGCACCTGTGACATCCAGACCAACCTCTTCGGTATCAGTGAGAATCTCCTGCACATGTGGGATCATGCCAAATCCTGCTTCCAAGTGTCCAGAAAGGAGAGTCTTGATCCAAGAACTCAAAACCCGAGCCAGCACCTTCTTCGCAAATTGAAGAGACGAACTGGATGAAGATTCACCCTTCTCCGCTGATCGGCTGCTCATGTCATGTCCCATTGGAAGAGTAACAAAATAACTCTTTTCACTTGGAGCCACTGGAGAAGGAATCTCAGCATGAGGTATCTCCTCTATCGCGTCAGAACTGGTTGTAGGAGTCTCTACCTCCGGATCGACCTCTGACATCCCTTGCTCTGGTTCTGAAGGAAGCGATGGACTCTCTTCTGTCACTTCAAAACCTGCAAATGAAACACAAAAAGGTATGAATATGATCCTGTTAAAAAAAAAAAAAAAACATCATCAGGGTCATCACTACAAAGTACCTTCTTCGACGACTGGCGGAACACTCTCTTCCTCCATGAACTCATCAGAAGCATCATCGACATTTGCGTCCATTGATGGTTCAAAGTCATCGGAATCCTGTGGCAAGTCAGCTGACAAGAAAAAAAAAATGTTAGCAAATCAAGTCGCAGGCAAAAAAAAAAGAAGAGAAAGCGAAAGAAGTTATACCAATTGGAGATTCTGGAATCATTCCAGAGTCCCTCGGTTCTTCTTCAGATGCCGTAACCGGCTCCATCACCGCCTCATCGGTCGGAACCTCAGGCATCGGCAAGTCTTCATCCTCTGCTAAAAAAAAAAAAGAGCAGCAGCAGGGTGAGAAAACAAATCAGAACATGGAAAGCCCCATGAAAGAAGCAGAAAAAGAAAAAGGAAGAATCATACCTTCTCCCAGGCCTGCTGAACGGCCACATTAGAAGATCTGGCGGATCGACGAGGTACGCTTGTAGCAGGCTCTTTACCCTTGTTCGCTCTGGAGGAACCACCTGCAAAGGTCGGAAAAGAAAAAGATCGTCATCAAAATGACAGGATTTCGCTAAAGAAAGAAAAAAGGGTCACTTTGTCCCACTAAAAATCTGGCGAAATTTTGGCATGACCCCGGGGCAATTCCAAAGAAAAAGGAAATACCCCGACGGAAATAGAAAGTTTGAAGATGGGCTCAACATTGCTGCGGGCTCCGAAACTCCAAACTTTCGAAACCTCAAAATCTCCGCAAAATCAAGAAGGGCTCAACATCACTGCAAGCTCCAAATTCCCAAATTTGTAAAGATTTTCAGGTATGCTATCATGCTCAATCTACAAATAGTACATGCATGAACATCTAGATTTGCATAAAAAACGCATTATCATGATGAGCAAAAAAAAAAAAAAAAAAGAAAGAAACTTTCTCAAAAAAAAAAGGGGGAGAAAGAAAAAGAAAAAAAAAAAAGAAAAGAAAAAAAAAGAGAAGAAGAATAGAAAGAAAAGAAAAAGAAAAAAAAAAGAAAAGAAAAAAAAAAGAGAAGAAGAAAAAAAAAAGAAAAAAAAAAGAAAAAAAAAAAAAAAGAAGAGAAACTTTTTTTCCATCCTATTCTCTACATGGAGTTTTCTTGAAAGAAAAAGAAAGAAAACTTACTTGAAGCCATTGATGGAGAAGAAGAAGGAAAAAGCTTGAAGATCCTTGAAGAAGAAGCACTCTTGGTCTTGGAGCTCTCTTGAGATTGTTGCAAAAGAAACCAATAAGAGCAAGAGATCCTGCCTTCCTTTGCTTTTATAGGAGAGAGCAAATCAAAGAAGGAAACAAAGAAGAAAGGTAAGTGTTACTAATTAGTAACCTTACCAAAAGAGAAGGAATTAGAAAGATTCTTTCCCAAAAAGAAAGATGTCTTTGAGAGATTTCCTCCCAAAATCAATCAAATGAGAGATTCTCTCCAACAAAAAAGGATATTGAAGATTCTTTCCCAAAAAGAAAGATACCTTGAGATATTCTCTCCCAAATTAAGGGAATATGAGAGATTCTCTCCCATAAAGATATTTTTAGATATTCTCTATCCAAATGAGATATCTTTAGATATTCTTTACAAAAATGGCCCCACATGAGATCTAAGCCATCCTAAAAAGCTTAAGGTCCCATGGGCTAGCCCATATGAGCCAGGTTTGACCACCTAGGCACTAAAAAAAAAAAAAAAAAAAAAAAAAAAAAAAAAAAAAAAAATGGGCTTTTAGTCAGAAAAAATCCCTCTTACCAAGAGCATACAATAATGGTTCCATGCCTCTTTTGAGTTGATTGAACCATACAAAAAATCCCAAGCCCCATGAGCTTCCAAAAATCAAACCATCCAGCCTCATATACCAAATTGAGCCAAAATCTTGAAATTGACATTTCACAAAAATCCAAACCACTCCAATGGACCCACACAGTCTCAAAGAGTGACCAAAA
Organism: Umbellularia californica; assembly: GCA_028538565.1. Taxonomy (NCBI): domain Eukaryota; kingdom Viridiplantae; phylum Streptophyta; class Magnoliopsida; order Laurales; family Lauraceae; genus Umbellularia; species Umbellularia californica. The sequence goes on along the minus strand of JAPQWN010000005.1, from coordinate 29,724,167 downwards.
ACCAAATCCTGGTCCCCTAACTTGCCACATACAGCTTGTTAGGTCACAAGACCAAAACCAAAAACCAAATCCTGATCCCCCAACTTGCCACATACAGCTTGTTGGGTCACAAGGTCAAAACCAAAACCCGATCCCCTAACCTGCCATATATAGCTTGTTAGGTCACAAGGTCAAAAACAAAAGCCCAAATCCACATCCCTGATGTCATCTTCAAAACTTTGCCTCGAGATGGTGTGTGATTCCTTTCACTACCATAAAATTCCCCTGGAAGCTCAAAGGCTACTCTACCAAAGGAAAGATTGCTCAAAAACTCTTGGTCAAGACTCAAGCTCTCCTTCAAAAATCTCTTCGAGGCACATCGACTACAAAAGTCAAGCAACTCGTCGCTGTACCTCGAGGGGGCATCTGTTGACACCAAAAATGTCACTTTGCCTCTTCAACATCAAGAAAGCTGCATGAAGTCGCAACCTGCCATAAATAGGCAATGCAATTTCTCCAAAAAATCAAATCTTGTCAGAATCAAACAAAAACTGCAAGATCCTTCAAGATAGCCAAGAGAAGAGTACACATGAAGTTTCGGGCCATTTCGACAACATTTGGCCTAACTTCACTTCTCCGACAGCTAAACAGGAGCTCTCGGCGGCGACATCATCGGAGACGTCAAAACTTCGATCAGAGCCTACAGATGACTCCAGCATGTCTCAAAAGGGCTCCATGCCAAATTTCAAGTCAAACCGACAACGTTTGACCCTCCATCAATGCTCGAGCAGCAAAATCAAGCCTCCCGGCGGCGGAAACCACCGGAGCCTTCGCTCATCAAACCAAGTACATGAGTGGCTTCAACATGCTTCCAAAAGGCTGCACGTCAAATTTCAGGTCATTCCGAAAACGTTTGACCAGGTTTCGATGCTCCGAGAGAAAATCAAGCCTACCGGCGGCGGAGCAACCCGGAACCATGACATCCAAAACGGAGCCCATGGAACGTCTCAAAATGACTCCAATAGGCTCCCCGTCAAATTTCAGGTCAATCGGACATCGTTTGACCACATATCAAAGCTCGCCATTTTCCCCGCAGCAAAATCAAGTGAAGCATCGACGGGACCCCAAACGGCTTCAAAACTCAAACAAAAGCCTATGGTTGGTCTTATTTATTGCTCAGGAGGCTTCACCTCAAATTTCAGGTCATTCCGACATCGTTTGACCAAGTTTCAGCTTCTGGCGGAAAATCAGCAGCTCTACGCGACAAAGTCTTCGGCTTTCCCGGAAAATTGGAAACTTTGCACTCTAAAAATGCAAGGATTCTCATTAAGTTTTCTACAGGGAAATCAAACCAATAAATGAGAAGAAATGTCAAGAAAAATACAGAAGAAAACGGCGACGAAAAAGACCTCAAAACGACCGCAAAACGGGCTCCGAAGGGGAAAAATCCCCCAGGGTCGCAGACCCCTGCGACCATGGCCCATGGTCGCAGACCCCTGCGACCATGGCCCATGGTCGCAGGCCCCTGCGACCATGGCCCATGGTCGCAGGCCCCTGCGACCATGGCCCATGGTCGCCGGTCCATGGTCGCCGGCGACCATGGCCCATGGTCGCCGGCGACCATGGAGGTCCGGGTCACCGGATTTTCCGCCGGTGACCCGTTTTTCCGTTTTTTTTCGCGTTTCGCGCACTTTGGCCCCTGTGGTTTCCTGAAAATGTGATTTTTAGTGCTCTAAATTGACTCATATCCGACGACATCTCAGATCCGCCGTCAAAAGCATAAAATCATCATTGATCGCTCCAAGATCGCCAACCGGTCGACCAAGAAAGTGCACTTTCTGTCCGACCGATCGTGAAATCGACAAGACAGATGTCACCGGCCCACTCTTAGCTATCAATGTCTGAAGTTACATGTTCATCCGATGTCGATCAGCATGTAGATCCATCGATGATCATCGCCAGAAGAATTCCAGAAGACACGGCATGGCCCGCGACTCTTCGACTGCTCGGCGACCAATTAAAGTGGTTAATTGACTAGCTTTATTGCAGTCATTAATTCATTTCTTTGGACGGCCCAATCAGAAGCAAGCATTTGGGAGTTACAAGTCAATTGATTCATGGCATTTAAACCATGAAACTCCTCCCATTATGGTAATTAAGGTGATTAAAAGCCCTTAATCTCCATCGGCCAATCAGATTCAAGGAAAAAGGAGTTACAAAATCAAGAAATAAATCTTGTAACTCCTCCCATTAAAGCCATTAAGGCTCATAAACCCTCCTAAATGGCTACCAAAGGCCTATAAATAGGAGAGCATTCCATTGAAATTAAAATCGGGAAAAGGATCGGAAAAAAGAGGAGAAAATCAGAAGATCAGAAAAAAAGGGATCAGAAAGAATCCAGAGAAAGAAAAAAAGAGAGAAAACTCTGCTGAAGTTCTGCACCGGCCACCACTACAAGGTGACGAAAGTCCCTTGGGGGGCACCCCCCCCCCCAAGGTCCTTGCCTTCTCCTGCTGCCTCCAATGGCTTAGACGTGGCTTTTCAGCCCGTCTACTTAGCTTTTTATTGGACATAGGACCTTCTCTTGGTCTTTGTCCTCTAAAAATCTGAGGTTATAGCCAAGCCAAGCGAATCAAGAGCATCTTCTGTTCTCATCTGCATGGATGATGGCGAAGCCCATACATGGCTTGCGAACGTCAATCTGAACGAGTCCCCCACAATCTCCTGAAAAGTTAGATCTTCCTTTTCTTGCTTTTCATTGTAGTTTGTATTTTTCTAAAGAGACAAAAATCACAACTCTTGTCTTTCATTATTGATGAGAATTGTAAATCGGCTATAAACGCCAAAATCGGCTATAAATGCCAAACAAAACCGCCTTTCACGGCAAATTAAGAAAATGTCTCTTTTCTTAAATATTTGTGCAATGGAAAACTTGAAAGAAGTTGATTTCCTTTTTACTTGCGAAGGTTGATCTCCGGATTACCACTTGCAATTCCAAGTAAAATAGAAAATCTGGCACACCCACATAAAAGAAATGTTGATGCACGCTTCAAGGCCCGCCAGGGCGCGAAAGGGTCGGACCCGACGGACTCCCACGTTCCGCCGACCCCGGTAACCGCCCCAGACGGCGCCTCGGAGCGCGTTCCATCACTCATGAGCTTCGAAAATCCAAACCATCCGACCTCATGAACCAAATTAAGACAAAAACCTTGAAATTGACAATTCACAAGACCAAAACCAAAACCAAAACCAAAAACCAAATCCTGACCCCTAGCTCATCACATACAACTTGCTAGGTCACAAGGTCAAAACCAAATTTGACCTCCCAACTTGCCACATACAGTTTGTTGGGTCATAATGTCAAAATCAAAAATCAAACCCCGACCCCCTAACTTGCCACATACAGCTTGTTAGGTTACAAGGTCAAAAACCAAAATTCAAAACCCAAAAATCCAAATCCCTCATGTCATTTTCAAAACTTGACCTTGAGATGGTACGTGATCCCTCTCACTACCATAAAAATCCCCTGGAAACTCAAAAGGCTATTAAAAAAAAAACGCTCAAGACTCTTGGTCAAGTCAGAAGCTCTCCTTCAAGTTTCTCTTCGAGGCACATTGACTCCAAAAGCTACTCGTCGCTGTACCTCGAGGGGCCATTTGTTGACACCAAATAAGTCACTTTGCCTCCTTAACATCAAGAAGCCACATGAAGCTGCATCCTACTACAAACAGGCAATGCTACTCCAAGCATCAGATATTGTCAGAATCAAACAAAAACTACAAGATCCTTCAAGACAGCCAAAAGAGGGGTAGACATGAAGTTTTAGGCCATTCTGACATCATTTGGCCTAACTTCGCTCCTCCGACAGCTAAACAGGTGCTCCCGGCAGCAACAATGTCGAAGACATCAAAACTTCGATCAGAGCCTACGGATGATTCCAAAATACCTCTAAAAGGTTCCTTGTCAAAATTCAAGTCAAACCGACAACGTTTGACCCTCCATCAATGTTCGAGCAGCAAAATCAAGCCTCTCGGCGGTGAGAACCACCGAGGCCATCACTCATCACACAAAGTACATGAGTGGCTTCAACATGCTTCCAAAGGGCTGCACGTCGAATTTTGGGTCATTCCGACAATGTTTGACCAGATTTCGATGCTCCGAAAGAAAATCAAGCCTTCCGGCGGCGGAGCACCCCGGGACCATGACATCTAAATCGGAGCTAATGGATTGTCTCAAAATGACTCCAATAGGCTCCCTTTTTTAAAATTTCAGGTCAATCGGACATTGGTTGACAGCACATCAAAGCTCAACATCTTCCTCGCAGCAAAATCAAATCTAGCAACGACGGTACCCCAAACGGCTTCAAAACTCAAATAAAAGCTCATGGTTGGTCCTATCTGTTGCTCAAGAGGCTTCACCTCAAATTTCAGGTCATTCCGACATCGTTTGATCTAGTTTCGACTCTTGACAGAAAATCGATTACAAAGTCTTCGGCTTTTCCGAAAAATGGGAAACTTTGTGCTCCGGTTTTGTGCGACTTCTTGTCAAGTCTTCTTCAAGAAAATCAGATGAATAAATGAGGAAAAATGTCAAGAAAAATACAAAAGAAAAAAGTAACGAAAAAGAAGAAAAAACGGCCGAAAAACAAAGCGGCGACCAAAGGGGACAAAACCCCCATGGTCGCCAGCGACCTTGCTCCATGCTCTCCAGCGACCATGGGTGCATGGTCGCTGGCGACCCTGGAAATCCGGGTCGCCGGATTTTCCTCCGGGTGGCCCATTTTCCGAATTTTTTCGTGTTTCGGGAGTTCCAGCCCCTGTGATTTTCCAAAAATCCAATTCTTGATGCTTGGAAACGACTGATCTTCGCCAACATCTCGGATCCGCTATCAAGAGCATGAAATCATCACTAATCGCTCCAAAATCGCCGACCGGCTGACCAAGAAAGTACACTTTCTATCTGACCAATCAAGAAATCGACAAGACAGATGTCACCGGCCCACTAACATCACTCGATGTCTGAAATTGCATCGCCATCCGACATAAAAAAACATGCGGATCCATCGGCAATGATCACAAGAAGAATTCCAAAAGACGCGGCGCGACTCTTCAAATGCCCCTGTGACCACTTAATGCTGTTAATTGACCCGTTTTATGACAACTTAATGCGGTCATTAACCCATTATTTTGGACGGCCCAATCAGAAGCAAGGAAATGGGAGTTACAAGTCTAAGTAATCATGGCATTAAAACCATGAAACTCCCCTCATGATGGAGATTAAAGGCGATTAAATGCCCATCATTCTCCATCAGCCAATCACAAGTCAAGAAAAATGAGTTACAAAATCAAGAAATAAAAACTTGTAACTCCTCTCATCATGGAGCATCAATGCCATCAATGCCATTAATGCTCATAAACCCACCTTATGGCCACCCCCCAAAGGTCCTCTCCTTCTATCCAACATGGCCTAAACGTGGCTTTTCAGCCCGTTTACTCAGTTTTTTATTGGATATAGGACCTTCCCTTGGTCTTTATCCTCTAAAAAACTGAGGTTAGAGCCAAGCCAAAAGAATCGAAACATCAAGCGTTCTCATCTGAAGGACGATGGCGGAGTCCATACATGACTTGCTACTGTCGATTTGAATGAGTCCCCACAATCTCCTGAGAAGTTAGATTCTTTTCTTCCTTTTCTATTGTACTTTGTATTTTTTAAAGAGACAAAAAAAATCACAATTCTTGTCTTTCATTGTTGATGAGATTTGTAAATCGCCTTTCACGACACCAAAAAATTGCCTTTCATGACAAACAAACCAAAAAACGTCTCCTACGACATTCAAAAATCTTGTCTCTTTTCTTAAATATTTATGCAATTTGAAAAGTTAGAAAAAAGGATCGATTTCCTTTCTACTTGTGAAGGTGAATCTCTGGATCATCACCACTTCAAATTTCAAGTAGAATAGAAAATCTGGCATACCCGTACAAAAAATGTTGATACCAGCTTTTCTCCTCCGCTGGACCCCGGCAGCCCCCGGGGCAGAAGGAGAGGACGAAAGGCCGGGTCCATCACTTCGTTCTTTCCGTTTCGGACAATGGCTCACGGAAATCGTTTGTAGCTTGTGTTCGGATTATAACACCATTTGCCCTCTTTTATGAATCCAATTTTGACCTTTCGAAAAATCCCATCTCGTGTCCATTCCAAGGATGCTATTTACAACATTTGTACCTAGCGGTGCTAGTACGCCCTTTCGGGTCTACTGTATTCGCGACTGATACATTTGTATCTCCAACCTTATATCATCTTACCTTGAGTGAGTCTCGCTTCTCGGTAATTTGAATTAAGGTTTACAATTGCTTCTAGCAGTCACTGGAACGCTCACTCTGAGTTTCCTATACTTGCTTTTAGAACAATTGTACCCTCTATGGCTTTTTGCCTTCTTCACCTCGGTTGGGCCGGGCCATGTTCCCTCGAGCGAGCGATTTGAAGAGACAAAGCTATAGTTCTTTTCCATTTATGATCAACATATTCTTGTGAATACTAATGGATGTGGTCTTGTTTCAGAAGTTTTCCAAACTAACAATGGCAGCTTCATTAACCATCACCTTTGATGAGAACAAGTACCAGCTCATGCTTTAAGAGAAGCGTTATCTCCCTTGGCAGTTCTAAAAACACCGGGTCCACCTCTATCGTCTTCGGATCGCTGGGACCATTCCCACTTCCCGTAGAGGAAACAGCACCCGCCAAAAAGCAAAAGATCGTCCCGCAACGTGTCACTACCATGACACCAAGGGAGAACACAAAAAAGCCTGAAGCTCGTGGCAACCCCACGAAGCCTCAACTTGTAAAGAACCAGGTCTGCCCTAAGACTTGGTCCCCTAGACCTTCACTAAAACAAAGGAGGTCCCAAACATCATCAGCAAGGCCAGTATACCTAGCCCCTCTCAAGGAGAACCGGTTTTACCCTCTCTCTTATATGAAAGAGGAGAGGCCTACCCTCCACCAAACAAACTAATCAACCTATCATGAGCCAGCTTGCTCCTATAAGCCAAAAATCAAATCATGCATAACAAGGCATCTGCGAGAACTTGCCAAGGCCTGCACTCCTGCAGTTCGACCCTTCATCTTAACAAGGGCCGAACTAACAAAATTCAAAGCTTCGCTACGATAGTTAAAGGACTGGGTCTGGATCCTGTCCATGCCTAGCTTCAAAGAAGACAAGCTCGGCTGTTGTGCTCGAGGGACTATGTCCTTCATTGCTAGAGCTCAACCAAAGCTCACCGAATCTCAAATTGCTTATTACATACGTTGTCGCGCGGTATATTGACAAAAGAGACTAGAGAAGTAAAGGACCCAGTATCCTATCCTCCAAGTCTCCCACAAATGGGTTGAAAGAGAAAGACCCAATCAAGTTGTTACTGTCCATATGGTTAGAAAAACCAGAAGACGCAAGAAGTCAGCAACTAAACTTCATGTCCAATGTCCAGTAACTCGCAGTGTCTCCCAGACATGAAGACATCTGGAAGAATCTTCTACTCCTTCAATCCAAGGACAACGTAGTAATCCTTCCTCAAGGTCTTCAAGAATGAGCCCCAGCTCAGTCACCAGGACGATTTCTTCATTCGAATCTCGAGCGATGAACGTCCTGGCTACAAATTCTGAGCCAACTTGCAATCCACCTCCTGATGAAACGACCGCATGCATCCAACAATTGGAGCAAGGTCAGCAGAGGATTGAGACGCTGATGGAGAATCTTCTTCTTGATTTTCAGCGTCAAGTAAATAATCAACCTCCTCTGAATCATCAAGATGACAATGTAAACGGAGAAGATAATGAGTCACGCATCCTCACCAAAAAGGACGTGGACGATATCCTCGCCAAAGCAAAAGAAGAGGATACACTAAAAGAACATGGGATCAAGCCACCTTATCCCTTATGGATGGACTCGATCCCGTTTCCTACAAAATTCAAACAACGCACTCTATAAACATACACGGGGAAAGGTTCAGCCAAACAACACGTCATCCACTTCAAGATCCTAACATGAGCTATTCGGATCAAGCTTAAGATCTGTCTCTTTGCAAGTACTCTAAAAGGTACTGCTTTTGATTGGTACTCCACTCTGCTGGAGAATTCCATTCAAAACTGGAACATGCTGGAGACACGCTTCTTGACCCACTTCAAAGGTGAGGATCATCCTGTTACTATGGCACAGTTTTCAGCCTAAAACAGGGTGGGAATGAGTCAACATATGACTTCATTCACAAGTGGAAGGCGGTGGCATACAAGTGCTTAGATGTACTGCCACAAGTGTCGCTCGTCGACATCTACCGTAACAACATGAGAGCAAGGATCCGCTCCATGATCATCGGTAATAAATCAAAAAACCTGGGGGAGCTCCTAGAAGCTTCCATGGAAGCTGAAACGGTGATCAAGGACCTCATCAGTCATAAATCATTGAAGAAAGAGCCAGCTACCATTACGAACTCAAAATCGAAGAAAAAGGAGGTTCTTAATGTGCAAACCAAGTCAGCTCCTCAGCAGCCGAAGAAAGCTGAAAATAAAGCTACAAGTAAGAAACCTGAACTCTTTGAGGCTTTCAAAGAACGAGTCAAGAAAAAATACCCGTTCGATGAAGAGGTCGAAGAAATCTTCGAGGCTCTTTTAACAAATGGCAAACTCACCTTGCTGGACCCAAAAAGACTGGGAAATGTTGGCAAAACTAACGATTCTCGGTATTGTCCATACCACTAGATGGTCTCGCATCCTATCAATCAATGCTTCGTTGTGAGAGAGAAGATCAACGAGATGTGGAAAAACGGAGTCATCACCTTCGACAAAAACTATGGGTTTGCCTCTGTCAACATGGTCATGTGGACAAATTTCAAAGTCACCAAAGGAGAAAATCACTATTTCCTTCAAGCTGATAAAAATGACTCAAACGTCCCAAGAGTTGGTTCCTTAACCAAAATCGGGCAGACGACCTATATGGGTGCATCCCGATCTCCTTGAAGATAAAAATTGGGAGATTGTCAAAACAAAGCCGATTGCTCAACAGCGAAGGCAAGCTAAGAGAAATCTTCGTAAGCTCAACCAACATGAGAAAGCTCAACCAAAACAAGAAGTTCGTGAAGAGACAGAGACCTCCTCCACTACTTCACTGGGGAGAACAGAAAAGTCCCTTCCCAAGACTTCAAGGGCAGCAAGAAAATTCACCATTGGTGATTTCATGCCGCCACAGCTAAGAAATGAAGCTACGCAGGGTGATAGCTCAGGATGATAGTGCCTCTAAAGCATTGCAGGTTGCCCTATCTGCCGAAGACATAAACTCTCAGACTACATCTCCTATCGGGGCCTCTCAGATAGTATGCCGAAGACATCCTCTCCTATCTGCTGAAGACATATTCTCTCAGACTACATCTGGCAGTATATCTTCCAGAGCTACATCTTCTCAAGTGACTTCCACTGAGATATCACCTTTTCAGCCTTCGTCTCCTGAAACTGTGTAATCAGAACTCACACCTCTTCCGACCGATCATCCCGAAGAAACTCCAACCAATGAAGTCCTTTTCAATGAAAACTTGGTCAACTGGTCCCAGATACCCGACCTCATAGGTGATGTCTAGACCAATAAATTACTCAATTAGGAAGAAAATGCTCCGTGCAATGCAATCACTGAGGACGCCAATGCTGCTACAGAGACGTCTTCAGCAAATGAGAAAGATCAACCTCCTGATTCTGAGGGTGATCTTCCAAATAAAGAGCCTTCTCCAGAAGCTCTTGAAGTTGGTAGAGGTACCTGCTGTGGCCGGGATTACCACAAAAATTACAACCAATCTTCTTCTTCTTATGTAAATCCTTCGGGAAAGCAAGTTGTAAACGCCCCAGGTGGCAAAAATTAATGAAAATGCAGGTCCCAGGGGGGCTTTCAAGTACAACTTGATTGAGCACTTCAAACACATACATGCACGACTTCACATCCTTAACTTATTACGAATGTCTCCGTACACTCGCGATAATCTCATTTCAGAACTGCAAAGATTGAATGCGGATGCCAACAAACATTCCCCACAAGTCTTATAAATTGAAATGGACTATAGGATAAAAAAATCAAATATTTCCTCAAAGGGAGAAAAGAAGAAAACTGAGGGATCAAGCATTGAATGCCTCTCGGTTCAGAAAGTAGCAAATGCAACCATCGCCTTCGATAAGGATGACCTCCTGCTGGGCAAGACAAAGCACAACTGACCCTTGTACTTCACAGTGTACGTCAAAGAGATACCAATATATAGAGTCCAGATCATCCTAGGTTCTGCACTCAACCCCATCTCTACTTCGGCACTTGAAGAGCTGGGCATTCCACCTAGCAAGTTGAGTCACACATCTGTATCCATCTTTGGATATGATGGGAGTGCTAAAAGGCCTATCGGCAAAATTAGGTTCAAGTTGCAAATCGGTGATCTTATCTTTGAAGTAATTGTGTATGCAAAAAGAACCCCTTCATGCTACAACATCCTTCTTGGACGCCCCTGGATACACGAAAATGGTGTCGTCCCTTCAAATTTACATTAATGCATCAAGTTCATTGGCAACGACGGCTCGATGCATCGAGTGTTTGTAGACAAAAAGCCCTTCAAAGTTAAAGACATTCATTTTCCAGATGCTTAGATGTACAAGGATGAAAAAGAAGAAAAGGAGGAAGAAACAATACCCTTTGCCGAAAATCTCCATAAAGAGAAGGGCAAGGCTCCTCAGCAATCATCTGAAGAAAACAAACCTTTCGGCGAAAGGCAAATCCAAAGAGAGCAATCTATCTCCCTTTATTGTTTCCCTCAAATCTTCAAAGTCTTTGGTAATCACCACGAAAGCAAAGAAAACAAAACAAAAGACTGGGGGCAAGTTTACTGTCTCCTTCGTGTCTATCATGCAAGACAGAGATTCAAATTTAGAACCATAAGACGATACACCATCAAGCCAAGCTGATACTCAACAAGTTCAGCCTACTCTCACTCCATTGGAGACAGCTGCCGACGTAGAAGACCCTGCATCTGCTTTCTTCATCATTCCGACAACTACAGCAGAAGAAAAGCCAATCTTCTTCTACAAATCGGAAGCTTCTTCATCAAATTCTTCGCTTGAGCCTTTCAAAAACAAAGGTATGCCTCAGTTATCCTTGTATAGTCCGATGGCGCAAGCTATCATGAAGAAAATGGGCTATGATGCTCAGAATCCAATCGATTTTGGAGGAGGCCGTGGTATTCTCACACCATTGGAACTTACCCTCACCAAAAGACAACTAGAGGATTGGAAACTCCATCGACTTATAGACAAGTCTTCATATGGGTTGGGATATAATCCTGATACTCCCATGAGACAAGTGACAGAAAGGTTGCAAAGTCGTTTTGCCGGCTAGGCCTCAACATCTCGTGTTCATGAAGACATTGATCTCAATATCTATTTGAAAAGTCACCTATCAAGAATCCAGGAAACTCATCCCATCGGTACGATTTCTCTGATGATGGAAAGGAATTGTCCGACGACACGGAAACACGATTTTCTGATCCAGAGGAACCATCGTCTCCAAAAGAAGTGCCCTATTTCGACCCAGTTTTAGCAGATGATTGGGACTATCTCATAGCAAGTCTTGAGAAGAGTACTGATCAAGAAGACCCATGGACAAAAGCAGAGCCTTGGTCTGTAAATACCTCTAGAACTCCAGAAGGCCATGTTGAGTTGGAAGCCTCTGAAAATACTGTGGAGGAACCACCTTCAAACGTTCCAACAGAAGATCCTGTTCAAAAGATAGACTTGGGGACACCTGATAACCCACATCCTGTATCCATAAGTAAGAATATAAAGGATGATGAGTAACCCGAGTATATCTTTACTCTTCACGAGTTCTTTGATTGTTTTGCATGGTCTTATGTCGAAATGCCTAGCTTAGACCCTAAAATAGCAGTCCACAAACTCAATTTACAAAAAGAAACCAAGCCTGTCAAACAAAGGCCAAAGAAGATTCCGTCTTGACGTGATGGACAAAATTGAATAAGAAATTCAGAAACTCAAAAGCGTTGGCTTAATTCGCAAGGAACCGCATCCTGAATGGTTAGCTAACATTGTCCCTGTGACAAAGAAAAATGGGCAGATTAGGGTTTGTATTGACTATAGAGACCTAAATAATGCATGCCTTAAAGATGAATTCTTGCTCCCCATACCGGAGGTGATGATTGACAATACCTGCGGATTCGAGTAAATGACATTCATGGATGACTTCTCTGGCTACAATCAAATAAAGATGCATCCTGAAGATGAAAAACATACATCATTTCGGACCCCATTTGGCCTGTATTGCTACACTGTCATGCCATTTGGTCTGAAAAATGCCGGTGAACATATCAGTGGGCTATGATGAAAATATTCCAAGATATGCAGCAGAAGACAGTCGAATGTTATGTTGATGACCTCGCCGTCAAAAGCCGAAGAAAAGAAGACCATCTCAAAGATCTTCGAGAAGTCTTCCTCTGACTTCATAAACACAAACTGCGGATGAATCCACTGAAATGCTTTTTCGGTGTCTCATCGGGTAAGTTTCTTGGATTCATAGTTCGGAAAGCCGGAATAGAACTTGATCCTATCAAAGTCAATGCTATCCTAAAAATGCCATCTCCAAGGACCCTAAGAAAAAGTAAAAGGACTTCAAGGGAGATTGGCATACATCCGAAGGTTCATCTCAAATTTGTCAAGGAAGTGCTGTCCATTCTCTCGCTTGATAAAGAAAGGTGTGGACTTTGTTCCGGATGCTGAATGCAAAGCTGCATTTTAAGACATCAAAACATACCTGACCAAACCTACAGTGTTGGCTGCCCCCACAAATGGAAAATCATTCATCTTGTACACAAGCGCTCTCGATTATTCTTTGGGCGCTCTACTCGCATAAGAAAACGAAGAAGGAAAAGAAACTGTTCTATATTACCTCAGTCGCATGTTAGTAGGTGCAGAGCATCGCTACACCCCATCGAAAAAGAATGCCTTGCAGTGATGTTCGCCATACAAAAGCTACGTCACTATCTGCTGTCCAACACAATCTACCTGATTTCGATGATCAATCTCTTAAAGGTCCTTGTCACAAAAGCAGGTTCTCTCAATGCTTGACTGGAAAAATGGTCCATTCTTTTATCTCAATTCGATATTAGGTATGTTCCACAAAAGGCAATTAAAGGTCAAGCTCTAGCAGACTTTCTCGCAGTGTACCCCTTGCCTAAAGATTCTCCACTCAGGGATGATCTCCTAGATGAACCTGTCTGAGATTTCCTCCTCAAATGTTTCCTGGGAAATGTACTTTGATGGTGCAACCGGGATAAATGAAAAAAGAAAACAAATATCTGGAATTGGCATTCTCTTTGTCAGTCTCGAAAAATACATGATTCCACATGCTTTCTCGCTACTGGAACCATGTTCAAACAATGCAGCTGAATACTAACCCCTGATTGCAGGATTGGAACTCGCCCTAGAATCCGGCATCACCGTGCTGGAAGCTTTTGGGGACTCTCAATTGATTGTCAACCAGATGAATCAAAAATTTGAAGTCAGGAAGCCTTATTTGTTGCCTTACTACAGCAAGGCGCAATCGCTTCAACAAAAGTTTGATATTTGTCACATCACACACATCCTCAGAAGTGAAAACATCCGTGCAGATGCCCTTGGCTGGACTTGCCGCATCCTTGGTGATCCAAGAAGGGGAAAACATGCAAATTACAATGTGTCAAAGAAGGATTCTCCCTCCTCTTAACACACACCAAGCAATTGCTGATTGCCACCAAGTGGTTGGAAGTCGGATATCCATCCTCAAACCTCCGATCGGTGACTGGAGGGATCCGTTCATTGATTATACTATGTTCGGAATCCTACCTGAAGATCCAAAAGAGCGGGTAAGCATTCAAAGACGAGCCCTAAACTTTCATTTGGATATTCCTTCAAAAACACTTTACAGAAAATCCTTCAATGGACTACTGCTACGCTGCTTGTTGCAACAAGAAGCTAAAAGAATCTCAAAGAAGTGCTTGCTGGTCTTTGTGGAGCCCATCAGGCTGGTCCTAAGCCCTACGATTAGATAAAAAGGTTAGGTTATTATTGGCCTACCATGGTAGCTGACGCAATGTAATTTGCTTAGCATTGCCAAAAAATGCAAAATTCATGGAGACTATGTCCACATGTCTCTAGAATGGCTGCATCCTACAGCGATCTCATGGCCTTTTGAAGCCTAGGGCATGGACATCATAGGTCCTATCTTTCCCCCATCATGCAAAGGTCATCGCTTCATCTTCGCCGCTACGAATTATTTCTCCAAGTGGTCAGAAGCATTTGTGCTCAGTGAAATGAAGACCTCATTAATCATTCAGTTCTTGCGCACCAACATTATTTGTCGCTTTGGCATACCTAAAAGATTCTACAAGTTCTGGGACAAGTACAAAATCCAAAGTTGTCCTTCGACTCCATATAATCCAGCAGTGAACGGACTAGCATAATCCTTCAATAAGACACTCTGCAAATTTCTCAAGAAAATGGTCTCTAGTCATAAAAGAGACTGGGGCGACAAACTACCAGAAGCTTTATGGGACTATCGAACCACCATTCGAGGACCAACCCATAGCGCACCATTCTCATTGGTCCATGGATGCGAAGCTGTTGTCCCTTTGGAAGTACAAATTCCTTCCTTAAGGGTATCTTTGCAAAATGGCATGACACAAGAAAGCAATGTCAAATTCAGACTCCAAGAGCTGGATAATGTCGATGAGCGATAGCTCGAAGCTCTACAAAGCATTGAGTTTTACCAAGTATGCATGGTAGGATCTTTCGACAAAAAGGTCAGACAACAGGCCTACAGAAAAGGAGACTTGGTTCTTGCAGTAAAAAGGCCAATGGTCTTCGGCCACAAATCTAAAGGCAAGTTCGAACCAAAATGGGAGGGACCCTTCGTCATCGATCAAAGTCTTCTCCAATGGTGCATACACTCTTCTAAACATGGAGGGAAACAGATGTGTGCTGCCCATCAACGGCAAGTTCTTGAAGCGGTACTACCCTTGAAGACTTCTTACACCAGGTCAGAGCGACGCCTACATAGGCCAAAGCCTATTTATAGGTACTTGCTCGTCAAACCCACTCCTTTTAGGATTTTCATCTTTACGTTGAAATTTCTAAAAAAAGAAAAAGAACTCTCAAAACAATACTTACTTTCATAGTTTCATTATTCAAAAAAAAAAAATCCAAAATCCAAGTTTAGGAGCTTCTTCCCGAACTTGACCAAAATTTTCGACCCTTTAACCCAAAAGTCATGGTTTAAAACAAAAATCAGGACTCAAGGATTTCCACCATAGTCCGCCCTAGCTTTTACCACAAAAAATGGTTTTGACTCAAAATTTATGACCTTCGTGTCTTTAAACAAAAAATGGTTTTTCAAAAGACCACGGGAAAGCGACGTGCAGTCGATACTCGCAAAACTAAAAAATTAGAAGGATTCAAACCCCATTCGATACTTCCAAAACCTCAAAATCTCAAGGAAACAACACAGCGTCGATACTTGTAAATTTTCAAAAATCGCAGAGACGCAACATTCCAGTTGATATCCATCACCCAAATTTCAAAAAAAAAAAAAAACAGTTCGAGAAAACCGCAAATTTCAAAAATCATGGGGAAACGACACCAAGTCAGTACCCGCAAAACAAAACTTTTTGAAAAGGAAGGAAGCGACGCTTAGTCGATACTTGCACCCCAATCCGTGAGGAGGGGACATTCCATCGATACTCGCAACCGATTGAGCAAGGAGGTGACATTCCATCGATACTTGCAATACCATTTAGCAAGGAGGTGACTTTTAGTCTATACTTGCATTTTCTAAAACCAAAACCCAACTCTCACGCCAAAACCGGCTATAAATGCCAAAAAACCCGGCTCTTATGCCAAAATCGGCTATCAACGCCACAAACTGGCTATAAATGCCAAAATAAAAAATATCGACTCTTACGCCAAAATCGGCTATCAACGCCACAAAATCGGCTATAAATGCCAAAAACCTGGCTTTTATACCAAAAACAAATTTCAGCTTCCATGCCATAAAAACAGATTTCCGCTTCCATGCCACAAAACAAAATCGGCTTCCATGCCACAAAATTTTGGCTTTCACGCCATAAAAAAAATTTTTGGCTCTCATGCCATAAACCCAAAATTTGGCTTTTACGCCACAAATTCCAGCTTTCATGCCATCTCAAAATTCGGCTTTCACGCCATAAAAAAACCTGACTTTTTTCCACAAAATTTGTCTTTCATGCCAAAACAATCCTTTGACAAGAGATTTTCACAAAGTGAGAACCTTTTGAACAAATCTTCAAACAAACATTCTCATCCAACTTTTGCTTAGTTTCCTCAAAAAGAATTTAAGTAAAAGGTATATAGAGTACCAAATTTTTTTTACATGGAGGTACTAAAGAAATTAAGAAAAGAGTTTATTACAAAAAATCAGGAGCTTAATCTAACATGGTCTTCAACCAAAGATTCAACTCCTCAAGCAAACTCTTGGCCTTAGCCTCCAAAGCTTCCAAGTCACACTTTTTCAAAAGTCTTCCAGAAAATGCTGCAGAACGCCGCGATCCATCTTCAGTACAAGGAAGTTCTTCCCAGAGAATTTGCCATTACTCATATTCCTAAGTCTTCCTCTGGAGATTGCTGTCAACCTCCTCAACTTGGCGAATCAGAGTCCCCTCTCTAGTACGAGCTTCCACAATGGCGGTCCATTTGGCAGCAACTTGTTCCTCCAATAGCTCGAGATACTGCCTCGCCTCAATGATCTCCCTATCAAGACGATGCAGGTCTTGTGTTAGCATGATGATAGCCAACTTGATGACGTTCCTCACCTGAACTAATTCCTTCCGAGTCCACGAGATTTCATTTAGTTCAGATTTGACCTCGCCAGAAGGCTTTAAAAACATCTCATGGAAGAAGTCACCATTTGGGAAGCTCTTGGTCTTAGTCCACTTGTTGCCTAAAGCTATGACTTCATCAACAAAAGCCTTTGTGCCCGTAATGTCCAGACCGACCTCTTCACTATTAGCAAGAATGTCCTGTACATGCTTGATCATGCCGAAGCCAGCTTCCAAGTGGCCAAAAAGAGAGTTTAGACCCATGAGCTCAAAACGCTCTTCAATAGTTTCTTCGCATAATGAAGAGACAGCCCGGATGAAGACTCGCCCCTCTCCATCGGTCAACTGCCCATGTCATACCTTATCGGAGGAGTAATCATCAAGCTCTTTCCAATCGAAGACACTGGCGAAAGAATCTCCTCAGAAGATTTCACCCCTGCCACATTAAAACTGGTGGGAGAAATCCCTACTTTTGGATTAGCTGTAGGCATTCCCTGTTCTGGCCTTGAGGAATATGGAGGAACCTCTCCTGTTACCTCACAACCTGCCAGCAAAAAACAAAAAAAGGTATGAATATGATCCTGTTGAAAAACCATTATCATCAGGGTTATTACTACAAATACCTTCTTCGACGACCGGCGGAATACTTTCTGCCTCCATAAGCTCATCCGAAGCATCGTCAAAGGTCGCATCCATGGATGGCTCAAAGTTGTCAGAATCCTCTGACAAGTCAGCTGGCAAGAAAAAAAATATGTCAGCACATGGCGGCAAAGAGGAAACAAAAAGAGGTAAAAGCAGAAGAAAATCATACCAGGCGAAGGTTCTGGAACCATTCCAGAGTCCCTTGGCCCTTCCTCAGATCGAATCCATCACCGCCTCATCGGCTGGAACCTTAGGCATCACCAAGTCCTCATCCTCTGCTAAAAAAATGGGGGGAAGGCAAATCAAAACAAGGAAATCTCAATGAAAGAAACGGAAAGAGAAAGAGGAAGAATCATACCTTCACCAACGGTCTCTTCTTCTCGACTCCTCTTTTCTGAAGGCTCATCAGCATCCCCGGACACCTCTTCAGCAATTATAAGAGGGACTTCCAAATCAGGAGAGTCTTCGTGCCGTCTCTTATTACGGTGCTACCCTCTCTTGCTTTTACCTCTATGGATCGGTTTACTTGAAGTGCCCGACCCACTGCCAAAGTCAGAACTTTTACTTGACTCCTCACAAGATGGTCTGTTTTTCCCAATGGACTCCATGGAAGCCTTCGTTCGTTCTTCTTGCATCCAAGCATCAATCTCGGTCTCCTCCTCCTCTAGTTGTTTCAAGACCTCACCAGGTATCTCTTGTATAGCTCCTGATCTGATGACGTTGTGTTCACCGAGAAAGCCTATCTTATGCTTCGCTCCAGAAAGGAAAGCCAAAACTTCCTCTCGTCGGACGCCATTTGATCTGCCAAGACCCTTTTGAGGAGATTGCTTGACATCGAGCTCCTTCTTGGAAAGCCCCTAGTACACTGAAAAGCTCTCCGCAAAACAGTTCATAAAGCAAATCATGGAGGTAGTGTCCTTCGCACTATAAAAGCCCCATGCATTCCTCCCGTTCTGCAAACCTCCAAAACACTTCACCATGCTCTAAGGCGCTCCAACAATGCCTTGAGAGAAGCCCAACTATAGTGTAAAACACGAGGGAACATATGGCTGGATGTCGACGATAAGATGTCTACGGTACACCATCGTACCAACAAGTATGTTGAAAAGCCACCTCTTTTCTACGTTTATCAGAGAATAGTATCTTCCTGACCCTGCCCTGGTGGAATCACGAGAGACACCGAAATCAAAAACCTTTTTCCGCAAATCCTTAGAAAGCTTTACGAAGACTGCCCAATCTCAACGTCCCTAAACCGTCAAATTCTCAAACAGGTAGACTAAAGAGATTCGGAAACGGCTGTCCCTCTAGCCAATCAAATCATAAAAGGGTCATCATCCTGTGCAACTCCCAATCGATGGAAGCCTGGACAATGGTACACATACCACGAATAAAAAATATGGGCTGAAAATACCCTGTTCATGGAGAGCCCATGCCGAACTAGAAAAGCAGCAGCCTGCAGTTCAGTACACAAATAGGAGTAAAGAGCAGGCACCAAAGCCAGCTTCTCTCTGAATGTCATCTGACAAGTTGAAAAAATACAATGCGGCCTGATGTGTGTTCCATAACCTCTAGCAAAAACAACGGCACCCAGCCAATAGGTGAGGTAAACAGCGAGATCTCTCCGCAGTGCAATGTCAGGATAAATGGCGTCTGTGCTTGCGAAGAATTTCTTCAAATCTTCTCGCATGACGGAGATCTTCTTCAAACCTAGTTTTTTAGCCCTAGCATCCTGTGCCATACTATCAGTGATGGACCCGGCTTTCTTGCTCTCCTTTCGCCCCGGGGCTGTCAGGGTCCGGTGGAGGAGAAAAGCGGGTATCAACATTTTTTTTGTACGGGTCTGCCAGATTTTCTATTCTACTTGGAATTTGAAGTGGTGATCTAGAGATTCACCTTCACAAGTAGAAAGGAAATCAATCTTTTTTTTAACTTTTCAAATTGCATAAATATTTAAGAAAAGAGAAAAAATTTTCTTTGAATGTCGTAGGAGGCGATTTTTCTTGTTTGTTTGCCGTAAAAAGCGATTTTGTGCCGTGAAAGGCGGTTTTGCCGTAAAAGGCGATTTTTGCCGTGAAAGACGATTTTGCCGTGAAAGGCTGTTTACAAATCTCATCAATAATGAAAGACAAGAATTTTTATTTTTTTTGTCTCTTTAAAAAATACAAGATACAATAGAAAAGTAAGAAAATGGATCTAACTTCTCAGGAGATTGTGGGGACTCATTCAGATCAACGGTCGTAAGTTATGTATGGACTTCGCCATCGTCCTTCAAATGAGAACACATGATGCTTTGATTCTTTTGGCTTGGCTCTAACCTCAGATCTTTAGAGGAGAAAGACCAAGGGGAGGTCTTATATCCAATAAAAAACCGAGTAAAAGGGCTGAAAAGCCGCGTTTAGACTATGTTGGATAGAAGGAGAGGAGACCTTGGGGAGGTGGCCCCCCAAGGGACTTCGATCACCTTGTGGCATTGCAATAGAGTTTCTTCAGGATTTTCTGACTCTCTTTGTGTCTGTGTAGCCATTTGCGTGTGAATTTCTCTTGGATTTTCGGATCAATCCTGGATTTCTTTAAATGACCTCCTTTTATAAGCTTTGGGTAGCCATGGGCTGGTTTATGAGCATTAATGGCCATGATGAGAGGACTGATGCCGTTGATGCTCTATGATGGGAGGAGTTACAAGTTTTTATTTCTTGATTTTGTAACTCCTTTTTCTTGGCTTGTGATTGGCCGATGGAGAATGATGGGCATGTAATTACCTTTAATCTTCATGATGAGGGGAGTTTCAGGATTTATTATCATGATTACTTAGACTTGTAACTCCTTTTTCTTTGATTCTGATTAGGCCGTCCAAAATAATGAGTTAATGACCGCATTAAGTTGTCATAAAACGGGTCAATTAACATGCTTAAGTGGTTGCCAGGGCATTTGAAGAGTCGCGGGCCGCACTGCATCTTTTGGAATTCTTCTTGTGACAATCGCCGATGGATCCACATGTTGTTTGATGTCGGATGGCGATGTAACTTCAGACATTGATTGGTGCCAGTGTGCCGATGACATCTGTCTTGTCGGTTTCTCGGTCGGTCGGACAGAAAGTGTACTTTCTTGGTCAGCCGGTTGGCGATCTTGGAGCGATCAATGATGATTTCATACTTTTGACGGCGGATATGAAATGTTGATGAAGATTAGTTGATTCCAAGCATCAAGAATTGGATTTTCGAAAAATCACAGGGGCTGAAACTCCCGAAACGTGAAAAAGATTGGAAAATGGGCCACCCGGCGGAAATCCGGTGACCTGGATTTCCAAGGTCGCGGGCGACCATGCACGTTTGTCTCCTTTTGGTCACCATTTTTCGGCCGTTTCTCCAATTTTTTAATTCCTTCTTTTCTTCTGTATTTTTCTTGACATTTTTCCTCATTTATGGACTTGATTTTCCTGAAGAAAACTTGACGAGAAGCCGCGCAAACTGGAGCACAAAGTTTCATACTTTTTTGGAAAAGCAGAAGACTTTGTAGCCGATTTTCCTTCAAGAGTCGAAATAGGTCAAACGATGTCGGAATGACCCGAAATTTAAGGTGAAGCCTCTCCGAGCAGTGGATATGACCAACCATGGGCCTTTATTTGAGTTTTGAAGCCGTTTGGGGTCTCGTTACTACTAGACTTGATTTTGCTGCGAGGAAGATGTCGCGCTTTGATGTGCAGTCAACCGATGTCTGATTGTCCTGAAATTTGACAAAGAGCCTATTGGAGTCATTTTGAGAGGATCCATTAGCTCCGATTTGGATGTCATGGTCCCGGGGTGCTCCGCCTCCTGGAGGCTTGATTTTGTTTCGGAGAGTCAAAGTCTGGTCAAACGTTGTCGGAATGACCTGAAATTTGACGTGTAGCCCTTTGGGAGCATGTCGAAGACACTCATGTGCTATGTTTGATGAGTAATGGCCTCGGTGGTTCTCGCCGCCAGGAGGTTTGATTTTGCTGCCCAAGGGTTGATGGAGGGTCAAACGTTGTTGGAATGGCCCGATGATGTTGGAAAGGCCCGAAACTTCATGTGTACCCCTCTTTT
The DNA here is from genome assembly GCA_028538565.1 of Umbellularia californica. Lineage (NCBI taxonomy): Eukaryota > Viridiplantae > Streptophyta > Magnoliopsida > Laurales > Lauraceae > Umbellularia > Umbellularia californica. The sequence continues at coordinate 29,702,575 of JAPQWN010000005.1, read as the reverse complement.
GGAAGTTTTGAAGGATCTTGTAGTTTTTGTTTGATTCTGACAAGAGCTGATGCTTGAAGTGCTTTAAGTAACATTGCTTGTTTGTAGTAGGATGCGGCTTTTTGATGTTGAGGCGGCAAGGCGACTTTTTTGGTGTCAACAAATGCCCCCTCGAGGTACAGCGATGTGTAGCTTTTGGAGTCGATGTGCCTCGAAAAGAAACTTGAATGAGAGCTTCTGACTTGACCAAGAGTCTTGAGCATTTCTTTTTTTTTTTTTTTTTTTTTTTTTTTTGAATAGCCTTTTGAGTTTCCGGGGGAATTTTATAGTAGTGAGAGGGATCACGTACCATCTCAAGGTAAAGTTTTGAAAATGTCATGGGGGATTTGGATTTTTGGATTTTGGATTTTCCCTTTTGACCTTGTGACCCTATAGGCTTTTTGTGGCACATTAGGCGGTCAAGAAAGGGTTTTTTTGTTTTTGACCTTGCGACCTAACAAGCTGTATGTGGCAGGTTAGGAGGTCGGGGTTTGATTTTTTATTTTGACCTTGTGACCCAACAAGCTGTATGTGGCAAGTTGGGGAATCAGACTTGGTTTTGACCTTGTGACCTAACAAGCTGTATGTGGCGAGCTAGGGGGGTCAGGATTTGGTTTTTGGTTTTGGCCTTGTGACCTAACAAGCTGTATGTGGCAAGTTAGAGGACCATGGTTTGGTTTTTTGTGGAATGTCAATTTCAAGATTTGGCTTAATTTGGTTCATGAGGTTAGATGATTTAGTTTTTTCGAAACTCATAAGGCTTTCTTCTTTTTTTTTTCTTTTTCTCTTTTTTTTTTTTGAATAGTCCAATCAACTCAAAAGAGGCATGGAACCATTTTTTGTATGCTCTTGGTAAGAGGGATTTTGTTTTGACTAAAAGCCACTTTTAGTGCCTAGGTGGTCAAACCTGGCTCATATGGGCTAACCTGTGGGATCTAAGGCTTTAGAGATGGCCTAAACCTCATGTCGTGTCATTTTTGTAGAGAATATCTAAAAATATCTCTTGTGGGTAGAGAATATCTAAAAATATCCTTACTTGGAGAGAATCTCTCAAGTTTCCTTATTTTCGGGAGAGTTTTCTCAAAGTATCTTTCTTTTGGGAAAGTTGCTAATTTTTAGCACTTGCCTCATTTCTTTTCTCCTCCTTCCCTCTTTTGATTTGCTCTCTTCTATAAAAGCAAGGGGAGGTTGATTCTTCTGCTCCATTGCTTTTTTTTTTTTTTTTGGAAGAATCTTCAAGAGTGCTCCAAGATAAAAAAAAACTCCTCTTCTTCTTCAAGGATTTTCAAGCTTTTTCTTCTTCTTTTCCATCAATGGCTTCAAGTAAGGTTCCTTTTTTCAAGCCTTTTTTCAAGAAAGGTCCATTGCAGATGGTAAAAAGTTCTTCTTTCTTTTCTCTTTTTTTTCAGCACTTTTTTTCTTTCTTTTTTTTTTCGTGCTTCTTCTCCTTTTTTTTATTTTTTTTCTTTTTTTCTCTTTTTTTCCTTTTCCTTTTTTCTTTTTTTTTTTCGCTCACGGTTTTTCTTCTTTCTCTCTTCCTTTTTTTTTCACGGTGTTCCCCTCTTTTTTTTTCACTGTTTTTTTTTTTCGTGGCTGTACGGACAGGTCCGTACAGACCTAGCCATACTGCCACGTGGCAGTGGGCCACGGCCTCTGGGCCAGCCCAAAATTTTTTTTTGAAGAGGTTTTTCTCTTTTCCATTTTTTTTGCTCATCATGATAATGAGGTTATGCAATTTCAAGATGTTCATGCATTTTTTGTTTGATCCAGCAAGATAGAAGGCTAGAGTCTCTAGGTAACCCAACATGATTTTTGACTTGGACAAAGTTTATTTGGTTTTGACCAAGTTGGGTTGGAATTGGTCAAACCTTGGTTAAGGTTTTCCTAGCATCTAATGCATGATGGTTTTTTTTTTTTAATGTATGATTTTTAGTAAATTGATTTGGAAGCATGATGATGCATACCTAGAAATCTTTTGCAAGTATTGGGATTTGGAGCTCGCAGCATTGTTGAGCCATTTCCTAGCCTTGCGGGATTTTGAGGAGCTTTGCAAGTTTTGGAGTTTGGAGCTCGCAGCAATGTTGAGCCCTTTTCCAATTTTGTAGAAATTCGATAAGACTGGATTGATCTTGCAGCAATGTTTGAGTTCAAACCTTCTTTGAGAATCTTCCACTGACTATGAGCTTGCGGCGGTGTTGAGCTCATCGTCAGGCTTCCTATCTTTTTCGGGGTATTTCCCTTTTCTTGGGAATTGCTCTAGAACGATGTCAAAATTTCGTTAGAATTTTTTTTTTTTTTTAGTAAAATTCTGTCATTTTGGTGATGATTGCTCTTGGTTTTCCATCTTTTGCAGGTAGTTCTTCCAGAACGAACAAGGGTAAGGGGCCTGTTACTGACGCACCTCGTCGGTCTGCCAGATCTTCTAATGCGGATGTTCAGCAGGCTTGGGAGAAGGTCTAGTTTGTTGAGAAGAAATTGGAAGACTGTGATTCCCTTAACCGTGATGAGATGAGAAAGCGATTGATCGATCTCAAGGATGATGAATTTTATAAGATTGCGGTAAGCAGCCGTCCTTGGCTTACGGACGATCAAAGCATTGTGCCCAAGCCTACCTTTTTCTTTGGTGATGCAGTCCCTGATGACTTGATATACCAAAGGATATGTTTTCAGTTCTCTTACACGGAAGATGGTGAGGAGAGAACTATTTCCACCCGATCGACCTTTGATCGCACTATCTCGATTATGAGCCTTTCTCCCACATGCCCTAAGAGGGAAGATCCTCTGAGCTGGGTGAAGAGGACCAATGTGATCAAGACTGGGGTTTTTGTTGGCGGCCCTTCCGGTTATGCAGAGAAGTCGCCTGTCCGTATGGACATGTTGATGCCAGCCAGTGGCTACCAAGGTTCTGATCATCCGTCGGTCGATTTGAGACCGGTGGGCCTTGGCATCTTTCGGGGTAACGGCAGCAATTGGGTGAACCCTTTTTGACTTCGTGGCCGTTTCAGTGCTGACTCAAGTTGGGAATCATGGACTGATCACACCCTGAAGGTTGGTGGGGCCATTCTGCGGGAGGCCGAGATTTTTGACGCGGTACGCGCTTTTCGGCAAACCGTAGTTTTCTCCGATGAGGCTTTCATGGCCATGCTGGAGTCATTCCTTTCACAAACCAACACCTTCATTGTCACGAATGGTGAGATTGGTTTTTCTTTGAAGGAATTGAGCTCCATCACCTGGCTGCCTATCCTCGGCAAACTCTATGAGGAGCTCATGCCTATTAACAGCATCCTTGAGGAGAAGGCTGAGGATTCAGGCTTTTGTACTTTTAGCTTGTCGCCTTCTATAATTTTTTGAAGGAGAAGGAGGGCTCGAAAGTCAGATGCAGTAGTTGGAAGAGTTGTAGCTCCAACTTTTTTGACAGCGGGGAGTCTTCTGATAGTATAGCCCAGGATGCTAGGACTAAAAATCTAGGTTTGAAGAAGATCTCCGCCATGCGAGAAGACTTGAAGAAATTCTTCGCAAGAACATACGCCATTTATCCTGACATTGTATTGCGGAGAGATCTCGCTGTTTACCTTACTTATTGGCTGGGTGAGGCTGTTTTTGCTGGAGGAGATGGAACGCACATCAGGCCGCATTGTATTTTTCCGGCTTGTCAGATGGCATTTAGAGAGCAGTTGGCTTTGGTGCCTGCTCCTTACTACTATTTGTGTACGGAACTGCAGGCTGCTGCTTTTCTAGTTCGGCTTGGGCTTCCTATGAACAGGGTATTTTCAGCCCCATATTTTCTATTCGTGGTATGTATACCACTGTCCTAGCTTCCATCAGTTGGGAGTTGCACAGGACGATGACCCTTTCATGATTCGATTGGCTAGAGGAGTAGCCGTTTTCGAATCTCTTTTGTCTGTGTTGACACAAAAAAAAGTCACTATGTCTCCTCAACATCAAGAAGCCTCGTGAAGCTGCATCCTGCTACAAAATAGGCAAAGCTACTTCAAACATTAGATCTTTTCAGAATCAGACAAAAACTGAAAGATCCTTCAAGACAGCCAAAAGAGGGGTACACCTGAGGTTTCGGGCCATTCCGACATCGTTTGGCCTAACTTCACTGCTCTGATAGCTAAACAAGCGCTCCCGGCGGCGACTTCATCGAAGACACCAAAACTTCGATCAGAGCCTACGGATGACTCCAGAATGTCTTCAAAGGGCTCCATGCCTAATTTCAAGTCAAACTGACAATGTTTGACCCTCCATCAACGCTCGAGCAGCAAAATCAAGCCTCCTGGCGGCGGGAACCACCGAAGTCATCACTCATGAAACAAAGTACATGAATGGCTTCAACATGCTTCCAAAAGGCTGCACGTCGAATTTCAGGTCATTCCGACAACGTTTGACCAGGTTTCGATGCTCCGAGAGAAAATCAAGCCTACTGGCGGCGGAGCAACCCAGGACCATGACATCCAAAACGGAGCTAATGGAACGTCTCAAAATGACTCCAATAGACTCCTCATCAAATTTCAGGTTAATCGGACATCGTTTGACCACATATCAAAGCTCGGCATTTTCCCCACAACAAAATCAAGTCAAGCATCGATGGGACCCCAAACGGCTTCAAAACTCAAATAAAAGCTCATGGTTGGTCCTATCCACTGTTCAAGAAGCTTCACCTCAATTTTCAGGTCATTCCGACATCGTTTGACCTAGTTTCGACTCTTGACGGAAAATCGGCTACAAAGTCTTCGGCTTTCCCGAAAAATGGGAAACTTTGTGCTCCGATTTCGCACGGGTTCTCGTCAAGATTTCTCCAAGAAAATCAAGTCAATAATTGAGGAAAAATGTCAAGAAAAATACAGAAGAAAAAAAGGAACGAAAAAGACGAAAAACGGCCGAAAACGACGCTCGGCGACCAAACGGGCCAAAGCTTTATGGTCACCGGCGACCCTGCAAATCCGGGTCGCCGGATTTTGCACCAAATTGCCCATTTTTCTATCCTCTTCGCGTTTCGAGCATTCCTGTCTCTGTGATTTCTGAAAATCCAATGTTTGATGCTTGAAAACGACTAATCTTCATTGACATCTCGGATCCGCCGTCAAAAGCATGAAATCATCACTGATTGCCTCAAGATCGCCAACCGGCTGACTAAGAAAGTATACTTTCTGTCCGACTGATTGTGAAATCGACAAGACAGATGTCACCGGCCCACCAACATCAATCAATGTCTGAGATTGCACTGCAATCCAACATCACACAATGCGTGGATCCACCTGTGATGATCGCAAGAAGAATTTCAAAAGGCGCAGCGCGGCCCGCGACTCTTCACATGCCTTGGCAACCACTTAATAACGTTAATTGACCCGTTTATGACAACCTAATGTGGTCATTAACTCATTATTTTGGACGGCCCAATCAGATTCAAGCATTTGGGAGTTACAAATCCAAGCAATCATGGCATTTAACCCATGAAACTCCCATCATCATGAAGCTTAAAGGGAATTAAATGCCCACTACCTTCATCGGCCTATCACAAGCCATGAAAAAGGAGTTACAAAATCAACTTGTAACTCTTCATCAATTCTCTCATCATGGCTATCAATGCTCATAATCACCTCATGGCTATCAAAGGCCTACAAAAGGAGATCCATTTCCAAGAGAGAGACATCTATCGGCAAATCAATACACACATCGACTTGAAATTCTACATTTCTCCCAAAGAAATCCAGACGAAGTCCTGCTGCTCTGCTGCAAGAAGCACCACAAGGTGATCAACGTCCCTTGGGGGGCCATCCCCCCAAGGTCCCCTCCTTCTCCAACATGGCCTAAACGATGCTTTTCAGCCCGTTTACTTGGTTTTCCATTGGATATAGGACCTCCTCTTGGTCCTTGTCCTTTAAAAAACTGAGGTTAGGAGCCAAGCCGAAAAATCAAAGCATCAACCGTTCTCATTTGAAGAACAATGGCGAAGTCCATACATGACTTGCGACCGTCGATCTCAACGTGTCCCCACAATCTCCTGAGAAGTTAGATCCTCTTTTTACTTTTCTATTGTAGTTTGTATTTCTTAAAGAGACAGAAAAAGGAAATCACAATTCTTGTCTTTCATATTTGATGAGTTTTGTAAAATTGCCTTTCACTGCAAAATCGTCTTCCACGACAAACAAACAAAAACGCCTCCTACGGCACTCTAAAAAAAAAACTTGTCCCTTTTCTTTATATTTATGCAATTTGAAAAGTTAGAAAAAAGGATTGATTTCCTTTCTATTTGTGAAGGTGAATCTCCGGATTATCACCATTCCAAATTCCAAGTAGAAAGTAAAACTGGCATACCCGTACAAAAAATGTTGATACCCGCGATTTTCCCTCCTCCGCCGAGACCCAGGTCAGCCCCCGGGGTGCGGAAGGAGAGGACGGAAGATTCCCGAGGGTCCATCAGTCTGCCCGTTTGAGAATCCGACGTTTCAGGGACGTCGAGATTGGGCAGTCTTCAGTGAAGCTTTCTCTGGGTCTGCGGAAGAAGGCTTTTGATTTTGGTGTCTCCCGTGATTCCACCAGGGCAGGGTCGGGAAGACACTATGCTTTGACAAACGCGGAAAAGAGATGGCTTTTCAACATACAGGTTGGTACGATGGTGTACCGTAGACATCTTTTCGTTGATATCCAGCCGCATATCCCTTGGCGTTTTGTACTACAACTTGGCCTCTCTCAAGGCGTTGTTGGAGCGCCTTCGAGCATGGTGAAGCGTTTTTCAGGTTTGTAGGATGGGAGGAATGCATGAGCTTTTTACAATGTGGAGGACGCTACTGCCATGATTTCCTATCTTGAGTTACCCACTTTCTGGACTGCTGACTTCACGAAATGGCTCGTGGAGAGCTTTTCAGTATACTGGGGACTTTCCAAGAAGGAGCTCAATGTCAAGCAATCTCCTGGGAAGAGTCTTGGCAGATCAGATGGTGTCCAACGAGAGGAAGTTTTGGCTTTCCTTTCTGGTGAGAAGCACAAGACAGGCTTTCTCAATGGGCATGACGTCATCAAATTAGGAGCTACACAAGGGATTTCTGGTGAGGTCTTGATATAGCTAGAGGAGGAGGAGGCCGAGATCGACGCTTGGATGCAAGCGGAGCGCATAAAGGCTTCCATGGAGTCTACTGGGAAAGGTAGACCATCCAGTACGACTTTAGTGAGAGACCTGATTTTGATAGTGGGGCAGAATCTTCGAGCAGACCAATCCACAGAAGAAAGAGGAAGAGAGGACAACGCCATAATATGAGACGGCACAAAAGTCCTCCTGATCTGGAAGTTCCTCTCACCATTGCTGAGGAGGTGTCTGGGGATGCTGACGAGCCTCCAAAGAAGAGGAGCCGAGAAGAGGAGACGGCTGGTATGATTCTCCTTCTTTCTGTTTACGCTTCTTTTCTCTTATGAGAGATTTTTGTTTTGATCCGGTGCTTTCTTTCTTTTGGCAGAGGACGGTGATTTGGTGATGCCTGAGGTTCTGCCCGATGAGGCAATGATGGACCCATTTGCGACATCTGAGGAAGAGCTAAGGGACTCTAGAGTGGTTCCAGAACCTTCATTTGGTATGATTTCTTTTGTTTTTCCTCATTTTTTTGTTTATGCTGTCTTTTACTAACATGTTGCTTTTGTTTTCTTGTTAGCTAACTTGCCAGAGGATTCTGACGACTTTGAGCCATCCATGGATGCAACCTTTGACGATGTTTCAGATGAGCTCATAGAGGCAGAAAGTATTCCACCGGTCGTCGAAGAAGGTATTTTGTAATAATAATCTCAACATTGATTTTTGACAAGATCATATTCATACCTTTTTGTCTTGTATTGACAGATTGTGAAGCAGCAAGAGAAGCTCCTCCATCTTCCTCAGGGCCAAAACAGGAGATACATGCAGCCGATCCAGAAGTAGGGGCTTCTTCTACTAGTTTCAACGTGGCAAGTGTGAAACCTAATGATGAGTCAGCTTCTTTAATTGGAAAGAGCTTATTGATTACTCCTCCAGCGGGGCATGACATGGGCAGTCGGGGGCCGGAGCATGGCGAATCCTCATATGGGCCGCACCTTCAGTATGCAAAGAACATGTTGAAGAGCGTTTTGAGCTCATGGGTCGAGACTCTCACTTTAGGTCATTTGGAAGCTGGTTTCGACAAGATCAAGCATGTGCAGGACATTCTTGCTGATAGCAAAGAAGCTGGTCTGGACATTGTAAGTGCCAAGGCTTTTGTTGATGAAGTCATTGTTGGGATTGGTGTATGCCCTAAAGCCCACTAGCTGCATTTTTCTCTCTGTTACTGGATATTTATTGGTTATATATATTGAAATGATTCTTTCTCTATAAACATGTGTATATGTATGGTTGTGTGTAAGGCCCATTGTTTTCTAATAATTGAATCAGGTGTGAAGTGGCTTCACACAGATAGGTCTGATTCATGGATATTGGAAACAACAGATTAGTTCATAACTGAAAGATGGAGTTGGGCACTTCATCTTGGTATAAGTTATAATGAGATACTCTCCTATATAGGGTGACATACCTAAGTCACGGGAGGGCTTTCCCGGATCTATCTCATTAGTGCATGTGTCATGCATTGAACAGGACCATTGAAGGTGTGATCTCTAAAATAGTACTATCACAGAGAGAGATCAAATCACCTCATGCTACTAAGTGACCGGTGCTCTTAATCTTGAGCATTTGTGGATGAACTGACGAATTCAAGTTCTTGTGCTTTAATTCACTATGGGTGAGATTCTTTTCTTGGGTCAACAGCTCTGTGAGTTAGGTACTCGGGCTTGATCAGTTGGGACATGCAAATGCAATATAGAATCTATGCCATCTACTGATGGATTGATCGTCCCCTTAGAATTATCCGATTGATCATCAAAATCTAAGATCTTAGTATATGGATGTTCCATATTGATATTGAACTTGTGGGTCGCTCCCTGGATTAAGAGAATAATATCAGGATGATGATTAAGTCAAGGATATGAAGTTCTAAGGTTTGAGATTTAATCGAGAAGGTTGATAGTACATCGGATAACCTGACTCGATTAAGGATGTTACATAGAGGGGCATTTAGGTCATTGCACTTGGTAGGTCGGAGACAACAGTCATTTTATGACAAGCTTATTTCATACTTAATATTTGTCCCTGGAGTGCAACCATAACTCTCTAGTGGAATGAGTTAAGGTTAAAATGGTCTTAATGTTGCTATGGGTTTAGCATGGACATTTTGGTCATTTTGGGAGCCAAGGGTAAATATGTCTTTTGGTCCCTTCTCTAGTCACTTTCCTATATTGGCATGGTTTCCTAATATGATTAGGAGATGAGGTTGAATTATTTTATGGAAAAATAATTTTGAATTTAAATTCAAATAGGCCTTGATGGCATACATGAATTTAATTCTAAATAAATTATGGACATGTGGGCCATAGTGTGGGCCATAGCATGTGGGACGTCCAACATAGGGATTTCTTAGTGTGGGGTCTCCAACTTTGAGTAGGTCTCTCTACTTGGAAGGTTGGACTCCTCCTTGGATAAGTATTCCTATAATAGAGTTTCCCTTAGAAACTTAAATTAGTAATTGTTGCACAACTAGGATTACTAATTGCTAAGTTTAAGGGATATTCATCATAGTTTCCTTTTCTAATTTGGATTGTTTCTAAGAGGAAATTAATCTTAGGATTGAGCTTTCCTTTTAGGACTTCTAAGAGAATTAGTAGGAGAGACTTAATGGGAAAGGATTCCTTGCAATCTTCATAAAAGGAGGAAGCTTCCCTTGGGCGTGAATGACCTTAAAAACACAAGAACAAAGTCCAAAACGGGGAGCCCTTGTTTCTCTTCTTTCTTGAGGAGATTTCCATCTCATATGATTCTAGAAACTCATCTCAAAAACCTAGATTAAGGTTCCACCACCTTAGCCAATCAGATTTGGAAGTGAGATAGAGGAGAAGATTAGAAGAAGAATAATTCCTGCAGAAATTCCTGCAGCATAGTAGCTGATTGCAGACCTGATCTTGTCCCTTTTGCATCAGATTTTCAGAGGTTTAAAGCTTGCAAATCTTTGAGGTAATAGTCTTCTATAATCTCCTTTTAATTAGACACATGTTGATTATGATTTCATGGAGTTTCTACGCGATTCTTTATGGCTGATTTCCGCTGCATAGTGCAGAAATCAGATTTTTTAAAATCTGTCATGCTTTGTATCAGCCATAGTTGTCTCTATATGAGAAGTTTCAGATCTGAATCGAGGTTTCCTTCAGTGGTATCAGAGCCACTCCATGCGAAATCATGATCCCATGATGTGATTTATTAATCCTAGATTAGAAGGGGCATGGTGGCACCCTGCTGAAATTTATTTCAGATTTGTATTAGTGCTGTATTTTTGTATGCTGGTTATGTTTGGATGGCTGGAATTAATTTTTCCAGATCTGAATCATGTTGTACATTATGCACTAACCTATTTGGTTGCAGCCATAATTAGCATCCTTGATGGTTCGCATGTATGTTATGTGGATTTGGATGTTTGTTTTATTAGTTGGAAAGTGTACGATTGCGCGGTTAGCGATCATAGGAAGTTGTAAAGTTTTCTTAATTTTATTCCAACTAGTCTTGATGTAAGCTTTTTTGAAAAGCATAGGAATCTCCAATGTAATTTTTGTTTTGTTTTTCATGGGTTTGCTTGTATAAATTTATTTATGGACACAAGCATGAAAAGGAAAGTTTCAAGACAAGAAGGTTGCAAGAAATTGGAATCCTTGGAGATGAAGGAGTCAAGACTTCTAGATGCATGAGGAGTCCTAATTCGATTAGGATTTGAAATCCTAAGGACAGGGAGCCATCAAGGATTGCATACTTTTATTTGCTTTTATATATGGAATGCATGGTTGAATGCTTTATATAATTGCTATAATTGTCACCTAGAAACATGGCCACCATTAGGTTTTTGATTCTATTAAGGGTTTTTCTCAAATGTTTTAATGCAAAGGTTATTTACTTTCAAGATGACTTGAGTCATTGAGTCATGAATTTAATTAACCAAGTTTGCTAGTTTTAAAAAGAGCTTTTGAGAAAACGAAGTAAAGATCAAAGGAAAGTTTATAAACCCTAGTGATAAATTATCAAGTGGGAGAGGGGTTTAGGAAAAACCCCACGACTTTCCATTCTCGGTTCATATTAATCTCATTAGAAGTGTTAGTGGGAGCGGCCATCCCTTCGGTGGAGGTCTTTACTAAAGACCACTTCGATGGGTTAGTGAGTGAACTAAAGTGAATATTCGTAATGAGGTGTTAGTAGGAGCGGCCATCCCTTCGGTGGAGTTCTTTACTAAAGATCACTTCTATAGAATGTCAATGAAGTGTTGGTGGGAGCGGCCATCCCTTCGGTGGAGTTCTTTACCAAAGCTCACTTCTAGATTTGGACATTCTGGGAATTTTTCATAAGAGATGGTAATACACTTGACATAAGGCGGTAATAATCTCTTCAAGGAGTTAGAGTTATTTGTCTTATGAGGTCAAACCAATCAGTGATTGGACTGTCACTGGATATGTATCCAGATAGTGATAATCCAAATAAGAAGAGCTTAATTCAACGTTACTATAGGCTCGGCCATCCTTTCGATGGAGGGTTTATGAGGAGGTTGAAACACTGATACATTATGTTTAGGGTTGAAATAATGTAAAAAGTTTTGTGCATGTTTTTCCTTTTATAACAAGCACCATATGCATGTTACATATATACTGCCTGTCTAATTATAAACCATTTTATATCCAGAGAGAGATGGGTAAAGATTCTTTTAGCCCGTTGATGAGTATTCTTCGTGAGAACAAGTTGACTGGCCCTAATTACGTAGATTGGAAGAGAAATCTTGACATAGTACTCACTGCTGAGGAGTACAAGTATGTCTTGGTAGAAAATTGTCCTGATATTGATCCCAATTCTACTGAAGACCAGTTAGAGGCTGAAAGGAAGTGGAAGAAAGCGAACAACATGGCTAAATGCTACATGCTCGCTTCCATGTCCAACGTGTTGCAAACACAGCACGAGAATATGGACACAGCCTACGAAATCATGATGTCCTTGTCAGAAATGTTCGCAGACAAGAGCAGGCCAGCTAGGCAAGCTGCTATAAGGACCATCATGAATACTAGAATGGCTGAAGGAACACCTGTCAGAGATCATATGCTCAAGATGATGGATTGTTTCAATGTAGCTGAGATTCTAGGGGCTGAGATTGATGGAGAGAGTCAAACCGATATGATTCTAAAAACTCTGCCGGATTCCTTCAATCAGTTCAAGCTCAATTTCAATATGAGCAAGATGGACATGACCCTTGCGGAGTTAATGAAGGAACTCCAGGCGGCAGAGGCCATCATGAAGCCCAAGGCCCAAGCCCATTTTTTCCAGTCTTCCTCTCATCTGAACCTGAAAGGGAAGAAGATGAAGAAGAAGAAGATCAAGGGAAAGGGACAGAAAAAGGGCAATGCTGGTAATAGAAAGGATAAGGGTACAGATGATAAGCCCAAAGGGAAATGCTTCAAATGTGGCCTCAAAGGTCATTGGAAGAAAGATTGTCCCAAGCTCAAAGGCTCGGTTAATAAAGGTACATTTTTTTCTTATTTCATTGAAACTTGTTTAGTGGTTGATTCTACTGACTCGTGGATAGTAGACTCTGGAGCCACTAATCATATCTGCAATTCGTTGCAGGGGTTTCAGATAATGTAGAAAATTGAGAAAGGGGAGTTTGCTTTTAGAGCTGGAACTGGAGCTAAAGTTTGGGCGGTTGCAGTGGGAAATGTTTCTCTACATTTTTCTAATGATAGGATTTTGATTTTAAATAATGTTTTCTATGTTCCGGACATAAGGAAGAATTTAATTTCTGTTTCCAGACTTATTGAATTTAATTATTCAGTTTCTTTCCATTCTGGTGTTGATATCAGTAGAGATGGAAATATTATATGTTCCGGTAGAATACATGATAACTTATTTTATATAAATCCTATTGCTCCCACACTGCATAATGTACAACTAGAAAGTTCTACTTCCCTTAAGAGGAAGGTATCTTCAACCAATGACACCTATCTTTGGCACTTACGTTTGGGTCACATTAACCTAAAACGGATTCAGAGGTTGGTAGAAGATGGGCCCTTGAGCTCATTAGATTTCGAACCTTTTCCTCAGTGCGAATCATGTCTCAAGGGAAAGATGACCAAAAGGTCATTCTCTGGAAAGGGACTAAGATCAAATGAGTTGTTAGAATTGGTTCACACTGATGTGTGTGGTCCTATGAACAAACTAGCAAGAGGAGGATATGAGTATTACATCACCTTCACCGATGATTACTCTAGGTATGGATATGTCTATTTGATGCGACGCAAGTCTGAGGCGTTTGATAAGTTCAAACAATTCAAGGCTGAAGCGGAGTTACAACTAGGGAAACATATCAAAGCCCTTCGATCTGATCGAGGTGGCGAATACCTCCTAGGTGAGTTCAAGGAGTACCTCACACAACTAGGGATTGTGTCTCAGTTGTCTGCACCGGGTACACCCCAGCAAAATGGTGTGGCAGAGAGAAGAAACCGTACTCTTCTTGATATGGTAAGGTCCATGATGAGTCATGCAACCCTACCTATATCTTTTTGGGGATATGCCTTAGAAGCAGCAGCATACATTTTAAATCTGGTACCATCTAAGTCAGTACCTAGGACACCGCAAGAAATGTGGACAGGTCGAAAACCTAGTTTGAGACATATCCACATTTGGGGTTGTCCAGCTTATGTACTGAATGATAAAGCTACCAAGCTAGAACCCAGATCGGAAATGTGCTACTTCATTGGGTATCCTAAGGGAACAAGAGGTGGCATCTTTTATCATCCAAAGGAGCAAAAAGTGCTCATCAGCACTCATGCTAGATACTTAGAGGATGATTGTATGATTTATCAAGAGCTTAGTAGTACAGAAACTCTTGAGGAGATTCTTCCTGAATCCCCTATAACATCTGTACCAGATCCAGCAACAGTAGATGGACCGGATATTCCTTTAAATACTCCGGAGCCTCGTCGTAGTGGGAGAATTCCTAGACAACCAGATAGATATCTAGGAGTGTCTTTAAAGACAGACTCTGAGGATATGGTTGAGGATCCTACTAGTTACGATGAAGCAGTAACGGATATAGATGCTGACATGTGGCAGCAAGCAATGAAATCTGAATTGGATTCCATGTATTCCAATCAAGTCTGGGAACTTGTAAATGCACCTGAAGGGATCAAACCCATAGGATGCAAGTGGATTTACAAGAGGAAGAGAGGAGTGGACGGGAAGGTGGAAACCTTCAAAGCAAGACTGGTGGCGAAAGGATATACTCAGAAAGAGGGTATCGATTATGAGGAAACCTTTTCACCAGTGGCTATGCTCAAGTCCATAAGGATTCTCTTAGCCATCGCATGTCATTATGACTACGAGATATGGCAAATGGATGTCAAGACAGCTTTTCTTAATGGAAGTCTTGACGAATGTATCTATATGATGCAACCAGAAGGTTTCATTGCTAGTAGCCAAGAGAACATGGTCTGTAAACTTAAGAAGTCCATTTATGGACTTAAGCAAGCATCTAGAGCATGGAACATCAAGTTTGATCAGGCAGTCAAATCTTTTGGCTTTAATCAAAACATTGATGAACCATGTGTGTATAAGAAAGGAAGTGGTAATGCAGTCATATTTTTGGTCCTATATGTAGATGACATATTGCTCATTGGAAACGATGTAGGTGCACTATCATCCACAAAGGTTTGGTTATCATCTCAATTTCAGATGAAGGATTTGGGTGAGGCAAGCTACATCTTAGGGATCAAGCTCCTGCGAGATCGCAAGAATAAGATGTTAGCCTAATCTCAATCTTCATATATTGAGAAGATATTGGTCAAGTTTAACATGCATGACTCCAAGAAGGGCTTGCTACCTTCTAGACATGGACTACCACTATCTCGAGATCAATCTCCTAAGACACCTGATGAGATAGAGAACATGAAGAGAGTTCCATATGCATCAGCTGTTGGAAGTCTCATGTATGCTATGTTATGTACTAGACCAGATATTTGCTTTGCCGTCGGCATGGTTAGCAGATATCAGTCAAACCCTGGACCTATGCATTGGACAGCTGTGAAACATATATTCAAGTATCTTCGGAGAACAAAAGATTATATGTTGACTTATCGAGCAGATGATTTAACGCCTTTGGCGTATACAGACTCAGATTTCCAATCAGATACGGATGCCAGAAAGTCAACCTCAGGATATGTTTTTACTCTATCGGGGGGGGCTATTTCATGGAGGAGTGTTAAGCAAGATTGTATTGCTGACTCTACCATGGAAGCAGAGTATGTGGCGGCAGCGGAAGCTGCAAAGGAAGCAGTATGGCTCAGGAAATTCCTTTTGGAATTAGGAGTTGTTTCCGCAGCAGAAAAACCGATTGTCATGCACTGCGACAACACAGGTGCGATAGCACAGTGTAAAGAGCCCCGGAATCACAAGAAAGGCAAGCACATTCAGAGAAAGTACCACTTGATCCGGGAATTCGTTCAGAATGGAGAAATAGTTGTGGAGCAAATTGCCTCAGCTAATAACTTAGCGGACCCATTTACTAAGACTCTTACTGAGAAAGTCTTTACTTCTCATTTTGAGTCTATGGGAGTTAGGTTAGGAAGTAGTGATCTTTAGTGCAAGTGGGAGTTTGTTGGGATTGGTGTATGCCCTAAAGCCCACTAGCTGCATTTTTCTCTCTGTTACTGGATATTTATTGGTTATATATATTGAAATGATTCTTTCTCTATAAACATGTGTATATGTATGGTTGTGTGTAAGGCCCATTGTTTTCTAATAATTGAATCAGGTGTGAAGTGGCTTCACACAGATAGGTCTGATTCATGGATATTGGAAACAACAGATTAGTTCATAACTGAAAGATGGAGTTGGGCACTTCATCTTGGTATAAGTTATAATGAGATACTCTCCTATATAGGGTGACATACCTAAGTCACGGGAGGGCTTTCCCGGATCTATCTCATTAGTGCATGTGTCATGCATTGAACAGGACCATTGTAGGTGTGATCTCTAAAATAGTACTATCACAGAGAGAGATCAAATCACCTCATGCTACTAAGTGACCGGTGCTCTTAATCTTGAGCATTTGTGGATGAACTGACGAATTCAAGTTCTTGTGCTTTAATTCACTATGGGTGAGATTCTTTTCTTGGGTCAACAACTCTGTGAGTTAGGTACTCGGGCTTGATCAGTTGGGACATGCAAATGCAATATAGAATCTATGCCATCTACTGATGGATTGATCGTCCCCTTAGAATTATCCGATTGATCATCAAAATCTAAGATCTTAGTATATGGATGTTCCATATTGATATTGAACTTGTGGGTCGCTCCCTGGATCAAGAGAATAATATCAGGATGATGATTAAGTCAAGGATATGAAGTTCTAAGGTTTGAGATTTAATCGAGAAGGTTGATAGTACATCGGATAACCTGACTCGATTAAGGATGTTACATAGAGGGGCATTTAGGTCATTGCACTTGGTAGGTCGGAGACAACAGTCATTTTATGACAAGCTTATTTCATACTTAATATTTGTCCCTGGAGTGCAACCATAACTCTCTAGTGGAATGAGTTAAGGTTAAAATGGTCTTAATGTTGCTATGGATTTAGCATGGACATTTTGGTCATTTTGGGAGCCAAGGCCAAATATGTCTTTTGGTCCCTTCTCTAGTCACTTTCCTATATTGGCATGGTTTCCTAATATGATTAGGAGATGAGGTTGAATTATTTTATGGAAAAATAATTTTGAATTTAAATTCAAATAGGCCTTGATGGCATACATGAATTTAATTCTAGATAAATTATGGACATGTGGGCCATAGTGTGGGCCATAGCATGTGGGACGTCCAACATAGGGATTTCTTAGTGTGGGGTCTCCAACTTTGAGTAGGTCTCTCTACTTGGAAGGTTGGACTCCTCCTTGGATAAGTATTCCTATAATAGAGTTTCCCTTAGAAACTTAAATTAGTAATTGTTGCACAACTAGGATTACTAATTGCTAAGTTTAAGGGATATTCATCATAGTTTCCTTTTCTAATTTGGATTGTTTCTAAGAGGAAATTAATCTTAGGATTGAGCTTTCCTTTTAGGACTTCTAAGAGAATTAGTAGGAGAGACTTAATGGGAAAGGATTCCTTGCAATCTTCATAAAAGGAGGAAGCTTCCCTTGGGCGTGAATGACCTTAAAAACACAAGAACAAAGTCCAAAACGGGGAGCCCTTGTTTCTCTTCTTTCTTGAGGAGATTTCCATCTCATATGATTCTAGAAACTCATCTCAAAAACCTAGATTAAGGTTCCACCACCTTAGCCAATCAGATTTGGAAGTGAGATAGAGGAGAAGATTAGAAGAAGAATAATTCCTGCAGAAATTCCTGCAGCATAGTAGCTGATTGCAGACCTGATCTTGTCCCTTTTGCATCAGATTTTCAGAGGTTTAAAGCTTGCAAATCTTTGAGGTAATAGTCTTCTATAATCTCCTTTTAATTAGACACATGTTGATTATGATTTCATGGAGTTTCTACGCGATTCTTTATGGCTGATTTCCGCTGCATAGTGCAGAAATCAGATTTTTTAAAATCTGTCATGCTTTGTATCAGCCATAGTTGTCTCTATATGAGAAGTTTCAGATCTGAATCGCGGTTTCCTTCAGTCATTGCTTTGGGCAACAAGTGGACAAAGACCAAGAGTTTCCCAGATGGTGACTTCTTTAATGAGATGTTTGTGAAGCCTTCTGGCGAGGTCAAATCTGAGCTGAATCTGATCTCGTGGACTCGGAAGCAGTTTGTTCGAGAGAGGAACGTTACCAAGTTGGCCATCATCAAGCTAACACAAGACCCGAACCGCATTGATAAGGAGGTTGTCGAGGCTAGGCAGCGTCTTGAGCTTTTGGAGGAAGAAGCCACTGCCAAATGAACTGCCATCGTGGAAGCTCATGCTAGAGAGGGGACTCTCATTCTCCAAGTTGAGTAGGCTGACAACAATCTCTGGAGGAACACTTAGGAATATGAGCAATGGCAGATTCTCTGGGAAGAACTTCCTCGTGCTGCAGATGGGTCGTAGCGTTCTGCCGCATTTTATGGAAATGTTTTGTAAAAGCATGGCCTGAAAGCTTTGGAGGTTAAGGCCAAGAGTCTGCTTGAGGAGTTGAATCTTTGGTTGAAGACCATGTTAGACTGAGCTCCTGAATTGTAACAAACTCCTTTTCTTCTTCTTTTTAGGTACCTCCATGTATAAACATTTTTGGTACTACATTTTTTTTGTATCCCTCCTTTCACTTAAATTATGTTTTGATGAAAACAACTTTAAGTAAGAGTTGAATGGGAATGTTTGTTTGAGAATTTGATCAAAAAGTTCTCATTTTGTGAAAATCTTTTGTCAAAGGGTTGTTTTGGGCATAAAAGCCAAATTTTGTGGTGAAAGCATGGTTTTGATGGCTTGAAAGCCGAATTTTGGGATAGCATGGAAGCCGAATTTTGTGGCATAAGAGCCAAAATTTGTTTAAGGCATGGGAGCCAAAATTTGTTTGTGGCATGGAAGCCGAAGTTTTTGAGGTGGCATGAAAGCCGAAATTTTGAGATGGCATGAAAGTCGGGTTTTAAGATGGCATGAAAGCCGGGTTATGAATTGGAATGAGAGCCAGGTTTTGTGGCATAGGAGCCAATTTTGTTTTGTTTTTGGCATGGGAGCCGGATTTTTTAAAACAAAGTTTTGTTTTGTTGGCGTGGAAGCCATTTTTTTGAATTTTTTTTTGGCGTGAAAGCCGATTTTTTGGCATTTATAGCTGATTTTTGTGGCATTGATGGCCAGATTTTTTGGCATTTATAACCAGATTTGGCATGAAAGCCGATTTTTGGTATTTATGGCCGATTTTTTGTGGCATTGATAGCCGGGTTTTTTGGCATTTATAGCCGGTTTTGGCGTGAAAGCCGATTTTTGGCATTTATAGCCGATTTTGACATGATAGCCAGATTTTTGGTTTTTAAAATGCAGGTATCGACCAAAGGTTGCCTCCCTGCTGAATGGTCTTACAAGTATCGATGGAATGTCGCTTCCTTGCTCATTCGGTTGCGAGTATCGATGGAATGTCGCCTCCTCGCAGATTGAGGTGCAAGTATCGACTGGATGTCGCGTCCTTGTTTTTTCAAAAATTTTGCGTTTTATGGGTATCGACTGAATTTCGCTTCCCCACGATTTGTTTTTTGAAATTTGAGGTTTTGGAAGTATCGAATGGGATTCGCATCCTTCCGGTTTTTGGGTTTTGCGAGTATCGACTGAGTGTTGCTTCCCCGCGGTTTCTAAAAACCATTTTTATTTAAAGACACAATGGTCATAAATTTTGACTCAAAACCAATTTTTGTTGTAAAAGTCGGGTCGGACTAGGGTGGAAATTCCTCAGTCCTGATTTTTGTTTCAAACCATGAATTTTGGGTTCAAGAATTGAAAATTTTGGTCAAGTCGAGAAGAGGCTCCTAAACTTGGATTTTTGGATTTGATGACTTTTTTTTTTAACAATGAAACGATGAAAGTAAGCTTTGTTTTGAGAGTCTTTTTTTTTTTTTTAGAAATTTCAACCTAAAGATGAAAATTTCAAAAGGGATGGGTTTGGTGAGCAAGTACCTAGGAATAGGCTTTGGCCATATAGGCTTTGCTCTGATCCGTGATGGACCCGAAAGGAATCTTCCGTCCTCTCCTTCCGCACCCTGGGGGCTGACCTAGGTCTCGGCAGAGGAGGGAAAATCTCGGGCATCAACATTTTTTTTGTACGGGTATGCCAGATTTACTTTCTACTTGGAATTTGGAATAGTGATAATCCGGAGATTCACCTTCACAAGTGGAAAGGAAATCAATCCTTTTTTCTAACTTTTCAAATTGCATTAATATTAAGAAAAGAGATAAGTTTATTTTTTTAGAATGCCGTAGGAGGCGTTTTTCTTTTTTTGCCGTAAAAGGCGATTTTGCCGTGAAAGGCGATTTTACAAAACTCATCAAATATGAAAGACAAGAATTGTGATTTCTTTTTGTCTCTTTAAGAAATACAAACTACAATAGAAAAGTAAGAAAATGGATCTAACTTCTCAGGAGATTGTGGGGACACGTTGAGATCGACGGTCGCAAGTCACGTATGGGCTTCGCCATCATCCTTCAAATGAGAACATGTGATGCTTTGATTCTTTGGCTTGGCTCCTAACCTTGGTTTTTTAAAGGACAAGGCCCAAGAGGAGGTCCTATATCCAATGAAAAACCAAGTAAACGGGCTGAAAAGCCGCGGTTAGGCCATGTTGGAGAAGGAGGAGACCTTAGGGGGGTGGCCCCCCAAGGGACGTTGATCACCTTGTGGTGCTTCCGGGAGCAAAGTAGCAGAACTTCGTCTCTCTCTTGGATTTTCTGGATTTTCAGAGCTTACACTTGGGATCTATTTTCATCATGCTTTCTTCTTGGAATGGACCTCCTTTTATAGGCTTTTGGTAACCATGAGGTGTTTATTGGCATTGATGGCCATAATGAAAGAATTGATGAGGAGTTACAAGTTGATTTTGTAACTCCTTTTTCAAGGCTTGTGATTGGCCGATGAAGGTAGTGGGCATTTAATCACCTTTATGCTTCATGATGATGGGAGTTTCATGGGTTTAATGCCATGATTACTTGGATTTGTAACTCCCAAATGCTTGAATCTGATTGGGCCGTCCAAAATAATGAGTTAATGACCGCATTAAGTTTTCATAAACGGGTCAATTAACGTCATTAAGTGGTCACCCAGGCATGTAAAGAGTCGCAGGCCGCGCTGCGCCTTTTGAGATTCTTCTTGCGATCATCACAGGTGGGTCCACGCATTGTTTGATGTCGGATTGCAATGCAATTTCAGACATTGATTGATGTTGGTGGGCCGGTGACATCTGTCTTGTCGATTTCACGATCGATCGGACAGAAAGTGCACTTTCTTTGTCAGCCGGTTGGCGATCTTGAGGCGATCGGTGATGATTTCATGCTTTTGACGGCGGATCCGAGATGTCGACGAAGATCAGTAGTTTTCAAGCACCAAACATTGGATTTTCAGAAAATCACATAGGCCGAAACACCCGAAACGCGAAAACCATCGAAAAACGGACGTTTTGGTTTGGTTTGGTTTGGATTTTGACTTTTGGTTTTGGCATTATGACCTAACAAGCTGTATGTGGCGAGCTAGGGGACCGGAATTTGGTTTTGTGAAATGTCAATTTCAAGATTTTGGCTCAATTTGGTTCATGAGGTTGGATGGTTTGGTTTTTGGAAACTCATGAGACTTTCTTTTTTTTTTTTTTTTTTTGAATGGTCCCATCAACTCAAAAGAGGCATGGGACTCTTTTTGCTCTTTTCTTTTTTTTTTTGCTCTTGGTAAGAGGAATATTTTGACTAAAAGCCACTTTTAATGCCTAGGTGGTCAAACCTGGCTCATATGGGCTAACCCATGGGACCTTATGCTTTGGAGATGGCCTAGATCTCATATGGTGTCATATTTGTAAAGAATATCTAAAAATATCTCTTTTGTGTAGAGAATATCTAAAAATATTCTTACTTGGAGAGAATTTCTCAAGTTTTCTTTTTGTGGAAAGATTCTCTCAAAATATCTTTCATTTTGGGAAAGTAACTAAATTTTAGCACTTACCTCCTTTCTTTTCTCCTTCTTTCCTCTTTTGGCTTGCTCTCTTCTATAAAAGCAAGAGGGTTGTTGCTTTTGTTCCATTGCTTTCTTTTTTGCAAGAAATCTTCAAGAGTGTGTTCCAAGATTAGAAGTGCTTTCTCTTCTTCAAGGATCTCCAGGCTTTTCTTCTTCTTCCCCATCAATGGTTTTAAGTAAGTTTTCTTCCTCCTCAAGAATTTCTATTGTAGAAGTAGCTTCTTTATTTTTTCTTCTTTTTCTTTTTTTTTCTTTTCTTTTTCCTTTTTTTTTTCAAGCACGTTTTTTTTTCTTCTCCTCTTTTTTTTTTTTTTTTAAGCTTCTCTTCTTTCTTTTTTTTTTTTCTTTCTCTCTTCCTTTTTTTTTTCCTTATTTGCTCACCATGATAATGAGGCTATGCAATTTCAATATGCATGCATTTTTTTGTTTGATGCATCAAGATAGAAGGCTAGAGTCTCTAGGTCAAGCCAATATGACTTTTGACTTATACAAAGTTTGATTGGTTTTGACCAAATTGGGTTGGAATTGGTCAAACTTTGGTCAAGGTTTTCCTAGCATTTAATGCATGATGATATATTTTTGATGCATGAGTTTTGGTAAATGGATTTGGAAGTATGATGATGCATACCTGAAAATCTTTTGCAAGTATCGGGATTTTGAGCTCGCAGCGATGTTGAGCTCTTTCTCGGTCTTGCTGGATTTTGAGGAAGTTTGCAATATTTGGATTTTGAAGCTCGCAGCAATGTTGAGCTCTTTTCCAGATTTTGAGGAAGTTTGATGAGATTGGCTTGTTCTCGCAGTGATGTTTGAGTTCGAGCCTTCTTTGAGAATTCTCCACTGACTATGAACTCGCAGCGATGTTGAGCTCATCTTCAGGCTTCCTGTCTTTTTCGGAGTATTTTCCATTTCTTTGGAATTGCCCCGGAACCATGTCAAAATTTTGCTAGAATTTTTTGTAGCAAAATTCTGTCATTTTGATGTTGATTGATCTTTTCTCTTCCATCTTTTGTAGGAAGTTCTTCTAGAATGAACAAGGGTAAAGTTCCTGTTACTGACGCAACTCGTCGGTCTGTTAGATCTTCCAATGCGGCCGTTCAGCAGGCTTGGGAGAAGGTCCAGTTTGTTGAGAAGAACTTGGAAGAGTGTGATTCCCTCAATCGTGATGAGATGAGACAGCGATTGATCGCTCTCAAAGATGAGGAGTTCTATAAGATCATGGTAAGCAGCCATCCTTGGGTTACGGACGATCAGAGTGTTGTGTTCAAGCCTACCTTCTTCTTCGGTGATGCAGTCCCCGACGACTTGACATACCAAAGGAGATGTTTTCAGTTCTCTTATACAGTAGATGGTGAGAAGAGAACTATTTCTACCCGGTCGTCTTTTGATCGGACCATCTCGATCCTGAGCCTTTCTCCCACATGCCCTAAGAGGGAAGATCCTCCGAGCTGGGTGAAGAGGACCAGTGTGATCAAGACCGGGGTTTTTGTTGGTGTACCTTCTGGTTTTGCAGAGAAGCCACCTGTCCGTATGGACATGTTGATGCCAGCCAGTGGCTACCAAGGTTCTGATCATCCATCGGTCGATTTGAGACCGGTGGGCCTTGGTGTTTTTTGGGGTGACGGCAGCAATTGGGTAAAGCCTTTTCGACTTCGTGGCCGTTTCAGCGGTGACTCGAGCTGGGAATCATGGACTGATCACACCCTGAGGATTGGTGAGGCCGTTCTTCGAGAGGCCGAGATTTTTGATGCGGTTTGCGCTTTTCGGCAAACCGTCGTTTTCTCCGATGAGGCTTTCATGGCCATGCTGGAGTCATTCCTTCCACAAACCAACACCTTCATTGTGACGAATGGTGAGATTGGTTTTTCTTTGAAGGAACTGAGTGCCATCACAGGATTGCCTATCCTCGGCAAACTCTATGAGGAGTTTATTCCCATTGACAGCGTCCTTGAGGAGCAGTCTGAGGAGTTTAGGCTTGTGTACTTTCAGCTCGTCGCCTTCTATGATTTTTTGAAGGAGAAGGAGGGCACGAAAGTTAGGTGCAGCAGTTGGAGAAGTTGCAGCTCCAACTTTTTTGATAGCGGGGAGTCTTCTGATGGCATGGCCCAGGATGCTAGGGCTAAAACATCAAGTTTGAAGAAGATCGCTGCTATGCGAGAAGATTTGAAGAAGTTCTTCGCAAGCACGGATGCCATTTGTCCTGACATTGCGTTGCGGAGAGATCTCGCTGTTTACCTCACTTATTGGCTGGGTGAGGCTGTTTTTACTAGAGGAGATGGGACGTATATCAGGCCGCACTGTATTTTTCCGACTAGTCAGATGGCGTTTGGAGAGCGGCTGGCTTAGTACCTGCTCTTTACTCCTATTTGTGTACCGAACTGCAGGCTGTTGCTTTCCTGGTTCGGCTTGGGCTTCCCATGAACAGGGTGTTTTCTGCCTACATCTTCTATTCGTGGTATGTATACCACTGTCCTAGCTTCCATCGTTTGGGAGTTGCACAGGACGAAGATCCCTTTATGATTCGTTTGGCTAGAGGGACAGCCGTTCCCGAATCACTTTTGTCTACCCGTCTAAGGATCCGACGATTTAGGGACGTCGAGATTGGGCAATCTTCGGTGAAGCTTTCTCCGGGCTTGCGGAAGAAGGCTTTTGACTTTGGTGTCTCCCGTGATTCGACCAGGGCAGGGTCGGGAAGACACTATGCTTTGACGGACGCAGAGAAGAGGTGGCTCTTCAACATACGGGTTGTTACGATGGTGTACCGCAGACATCTTTTCGTCGATATCCAACCGTATGTCCCTTCGGATTTTGCATTGCAGCTTGGCTTCTCTCAAGGCGTTGCTGGAGCGCCTTCGAGCACGGTGAAGCGTTTTGGAGGTCTGCAGGATGAGAGAAATGCATGGGCTTTTTATAGCGCCGAGGACACTACCGCCATGATTTCCTATCCTGAGTTGCCCACCTTCCGGACTGCTGGCTTCACGAAGTGGTTCGTGGAGAGCTTTTCAGTGTACCGGGGGCTTTCCAAGAAAGAGCTTGATGTTAAGCAGTCTCCTGGGAAGGGTCTTGGCAAATCAGATGGTGTCCGCCAGGAGGAAGTTTTGGCCTTCCTTTCTGGAGAGAAGCACAAGATAGGCTTTCTCAACGGGCAGGACATCATCAGATCAGGAGCTGCACAAGGGATTCCTGGTGAGGTCTTGAGACAGCTGGAAGAGGAGGAGGCCGAGATCGATGCTATGATACAGGCAGAGCATACGAAGGCTTCCATGGAGTCTACTGAGAAAGTAGACCATCTAGTGAGGACTCTTGTGAGAGGCCTAATGTTGATAGTGGGGCAAGATCGTCGAGCAGATTGACCCGCCGAGGCAAGAGGAGGAGAGGACAACGCCGTAACATGAGACGGCACGATAGTCCTTCTGATCTTGAAGTTCCTCTCACCATTGCTGAGGAGGTGTCTGAGGATGCTGACGAGCCTCCGGAGAAGAGAAGCAGAGAAGAGGAGACAGCTGGTATGATCCACTTTCTTTCCTTTGTTTCTTCTTCTTTTTTTTTCTCTCTTGTGAAAGATTTTGTCTTGATCCGTTGCCTCTTTTTTTTTTTTTGGCAGAGGACGATGACCTGGTGATGCCCGAGGTTCCGGCCGATGAGGCAATGACGGATCCAGTCGTGGCATCTGAGAAAGAGCCCAGGGACTCTGGAGTGGTTCCAGAACCTTCACCTGGTATGATTTGCTTTGGCTTTTGCTTTTTTTTTTTTTCTTCTTTTGCTGTCATTTGCTAACATGTAACTGACTTGCCGAAGGATTCCGACGATTTCGAGCCATCTATGGACGCAACTTTTGACGATGCTTCTGATGAGCTCAAAGAGGCAGAGAGTACTCCGCCGGTCGTCGAAGCAGGTATATTTGCAATAATAATCTTGATATATTTTTGACAAGATTATATTCATACCTTTTTGTCTTTTCTTTTTTTTTCTTTGATAGATTGTGAAGCAGCAAGAGAGATTCCTCCGTCTTCCTCAGAGCTAGAACAGGGGATACCTGCGGTTGATGCAGAAGTAAGGGCTTCTCCTTCTTTCAATGAGTCAGCTTCTTTTGTTGGAAAGAGTTTATTAATTACTCTTCCAATGGAGCATGACATGGGCAGTCGGGCACCAGAGCATGGCGAATCCTCATCTGCACCACACCTTCAGTATTCAAGGAAGGTGCTGAAGACTGTCTTGAGCTCATGGGTTGAGACTCTTTCTTCAGGTCATTTGGAAGCTAGTTTTGGCTTGATCAAGCATGTGCAGGACATCCTTGCTGATAGCAAAGAAGTCGGTCTGGACATCGCAAGCGCCAAGGATTTTGTTGAGGAGATCATCACCTTGGGGAGCAAATGGATTGAGACCAAGAGTTTCCCAGATGGTGACTTCTTTGATGAGATGTTCATAAAACCTTCCAGCAGAGTCAAAGCTGAGCTGACTGAGGTCACGAAGACTCGGAGGCAGATTGTTTGGGAGAAGAACGTTACCGAGTTATCCATCATGGGGCTGAAGCAAGACTTGGACCGCCTTGATAAGGAGGTTGTCGAGGCTAAGCAACGTCTTGATCTTTTAGAGGAAGAGGCCGCTGCCAAATGGACCGCCATTGTGGAGGCTCGTGACAAGGAGGGGACTCTCATTCGCCAGGTTGTGGAAGCTGAAGGTAATGTCCGGAGGAAGACTCAGGAGCATGAGCAGTGGCAGGTCCTCTGGGAAGAACTTCCTCGTGCTGCAGATGGGTCACAGCATTCAGCCGCGTTTTATGGGGACATTTTGAAGGAGCATGGCCTAAAAACTTTGGAAGTTAAGGCCAAGGGTCTGCTTGAGGAGTTGAACCTTTGGTTGAAAACCATGTAGGATTGAGCTCCCGAGTTGTAACAAACTCTCTTTCCTTTTTCTTTTTTTTTTTTTTTGGGTACCTCCATGTATAAACAATTTTGGTACTATATTTTTTGTATCCCCTTCACTTAAATCATTTTTTGATGAAAACAATTTTGAGTAAAAGTTGATGGGAATATTTGTTTAAGAATTTGATCAAAAGGTTGTCATTTTGTGAAAATCTTTTGTCAAAGAGTTGTTTTGGGCATGAAAGCCAATTTTGTGGCAAAAAAGCCTGGTTTTTTTATGGTTTGAAAACCAAATTTTGGATGGCGTGAAAGCCTAATTTTGTTTGTGGCATGGGAGCCAATTTTTTTTTTTTTTTGAATGGCGTGAAAGCCGATTTTTGGAATGTCATAGGAGCCGAGCTTTGTTTTGTTTGTTTTGGCATTTATAGCCGACTTTTGGCATTTATAGCCAAATTTTGACGTTTATAGCCGAGTTTTGGCGTTTATAGTCAAGAATTTTTTTGTTTTGGCATTTATAACCGACTTTTTGGCGTTTATAGCTGAGTTTTGGCGTTCATAGCCGGATTTTGGCATTTATAGCCGAGTTTTGGCGTTTATAGCCGAATTTTGGCGTTTATAGCCGAGTTTTGGCGTTTATAACCGAGTTTTGACGTTTATAGCCGAGTGTTTTTAAAACCAAGTTTTGTTTTGTTGGCATGAAAGACGATTTTGGCGTTTATAGCCGAAATTTTTTTTTGTTTGTTTTGGCATTTATAGCCGAATTTTGGCATTTATAGCCGGATTTTGGCGTTTATAGCCGAGTTTTGGCCTTTATAGCCGAATTTTGGTTTTCAAAATGCAGGTATCGACTAAATGTCGCCTCCCCGCTGAATGGTCTTGCAAGTATTGATGGAATGTCGCTTCCTTGCTCATTCGGTTTTGCGAGTATTGATGGAATGTCACTTCCTTGCAGGCTGGGTTTTACGAGTATCGACGGAATGTCGCTTTCTCGCGAATTGGGGTGCAAATATCGACTAAGCGTCGCTTCCCTGCTTTTCCCAAAACTTTTGGTTTTGCGGGTATTGACTTGGTGTCGTTTCCCCGCGATTTTTGAAATTTAAGGTTTTCTCGAACCATTTGAAATTTGGGTTGTGGATAGCAACTGGAATATTGTGTCTCCACGATTTTGAAATTTGGGTTGTGGATATCAACTGGTTTATTGCTTCTCCACGATTTTTGAAATTTTGCAAGTATCGAATGGAGTTCGCTTCCTTGCGATTTTTTGGATTTTGGAAGTATCGAATGGGGTTCACATCCTTCCGGTTTTTGGGTTTTGCGAGTATCGACTAAGTGTCGCTTCCCCACGGTTTCTAAAAACCAATTTTTTTTGTTTAGAGACACGAGGGTCATAAATTTTTGCTTAAAACCATTTCGGTTGTAAAAGCCAAGGTAGACTAGGGTGAAAAATTCCTGAGTCCCGGTTTTTGTTTCAAACCATGAATTTTGGGTTCAAGGATCGAAAATTTTGGTCAAGTCCGGGAAGAGGCTCCTAAACTTGGATTTTGTATTTGATTTTTCTTTTGAACAATGAAACGATGAAAGTAAGCATTGT
Source organism: Umbellularia californica (assembly GCA_028538565.1). NCBI lineage: Eukaryota > Viridiplantae > Streptophyta > Magnoliopsida > Laurales > Lauraceae > Umbellularia > Umbellularia californica. The sequence goes on along the minus strand of JAPQWN010000005.1, from coordinate 29,674,347 downwards.
TTTGAGAGATTGTTTTTTTGGAAACTTCAACATAAAGATGAAAATTTCAAAAGGGGTGGGTTTGACGAGCAAGTACTTTGGAAATACGCTTTAGCCGTGTAGATATTGCTCTGACCCGTTTGAGGAAGTCTTCAAGGGTAGTACCGCTTCAAGAACTTACCGTTGATGGGTAGCATACATCTGTCTCCTTCCATATTTAGAAGAGCGTATGCACCGTTGGAGAAGACTTTGTCGATGACGAAGGGTCCCTCCCATTTTGGTTCGAATTTGCCTTTGGATTTGTGGGCAAAGACTATGGGTCTTTTTACTGCAAGAACCAAGTCACCCTTTTTGTAGGCGCGTTGCCTGACCTTCTTGTCGAAAGATCCTGCCATGCGTGCTTGGTACAACTCAATGCTTTGTAGAGCTTCAAGTCGTCTTTCATCGAGATTATCCAGCTCTTGGAGTCTTAATTTGACATTGCTTTCTTGCGTCATGTCATTTTGCAGAGATACCCTTAAGGAAGGAATTTGTACTTCCAAATGGACAACTGCTTCGCATCCATAGACCAAAGAGAATGGTGTACTATGGGTTGGTCCTCGAACGGTGGTTCGATAGGCCCACAAAGCTTCTGGTAGTTTGTCGCCTCAGTCTCTTTTATGACTAGAGACCATTTTCTTGAGAATTTTGCAGAGTGTCTTGTTGAAGGCTTCTACTAGTCCGTTCGCTGCTGGATTATATGGAGTTGAAGGACAACTTTGGATTTTGTACTTGTCGTAAAACCTGTAGAATCTGTGATCCCGAAATTGTGGTCCGTTATCATGGATGAATCTTTTAGGTATGCCGAAGTGACAAATAATGTTGGTGCGCAAGAACTGAAGGACTGATGAAGTCTTCATTTCGTTGAGCGCAAATGCTTCTGACCACTTGGAGAAATAATTCGTAGCGGCGAAGATGAAGCGATGACCTTTGCTCGATGGGGGAGAAATAGAACCTATGATGTCCATACCCCAAGCTTCGAAAGGCCATGAGATTGCTGTTGGATGTAGCCATTCTGGAGGCATGTGGACATAATCTCCGTGAATCTGGCATTTTTGGCAGCGCTTGGCAAATTGCATTGCATCAGCTACCATGGTAGGCCAATAGTAACCTAGTCTTTTTATCTGGCTGTAAAGCTTAGGGCCAGCCTGATGGGCTCCACAAAGACCAGCGTGAACTTCTTGGAGAGTTTCCTCAGCCTCTTGTTGTGACAAGCAGCGTAGGAGTACTCCGTTGAAGGATTTTCTGTAAAGCGCTTTTGAAGGTATATCCAAATGAAAGTTCGGGGCTCGTCTTTAGATGCTTACCCACTCTTTTGGATCTTCAGGTAGGATTCCGAACATGATATAATCAATAAACGGATCTCTCCAGTTGCCAATCGGAGGTTTGAGGATGGACATCCGACTTCCAACCACTTGGTGGCATTCAGCAACCGCTTGGTGTGTGTTGAGAGGAGGGAGAATCCTTCTTTGACACACTGTGACTTGCATGTTTTCCCCTTCTTGGATTGCCATGGATGCGGCGAGTCCGGTCAAGGCATCTACACGGATGTTTTCACCTCTGAGGATGTGGGTGATATGGCAGATGTTGAATTTTTTTCGAAGCAACTGCGCCTTATTGTAGTAAGGTAGTAAATCAGGCTTCCTGACTTCATATTTCTGATTCATCTGGTTGACGATCAGTTGAGAGTCTCCAAAAGCTTCCAGCATGGTGATGCCGGATTCGAGGGCGAGTTCCAATCCTACAATCAGGGCTTGCTACTCAGCTGCATTGTTTGAACATGGTTCCAGTAGCGAGAAGGCGTGTGGAATCATGTATTTGTCGGGGCTAACAAAGAGGATGCCGATTCCCGATATTTGCTTTCCTTTTTCATTTGTTCTGGTTGCACGGTCAAAGTACATGTCCCAGGAAGCATCTGATAAGGAAGTTTCCACATTGTAGACAAATTCGTCTGGGAGATCATCCCTGAGTGGAGAATTTTTAGGCAATGGATGCTCTGCGAGGAAGTCTGCTAGGGCTTGGCCTTTGATTACTTTTTGTGGTACATACCTAATATCAAACTGTGATAGAAGGATGGACCATTTTGCCAATCAAGCATTGAGAGAACCTGCTTTTGTGACAAGGACCTTTAGGAGGTTGATCCTCGAAATCAGGTAGACTGTGTTCGACAGCAGATAGTGACGCAGCTTTTGTACAGCGAACATTACTGCAAGGCATTCTTTTTCGACTGGGGAGTAGCGATGCTCTGCACCTACCATCATGCGACTAAGGTAATATAGCGCAGCTTCTTTTCCATCGTCGTTTTCTTGTGCGAGCAGAGCACCCAAAGAGTGGTCAAGAGCTCTTGTGTACAAGATAAATGGTTTTCCAGTTGTGGGGGTAGCCAACAATGGAGGTTTGGTGAGGTATGCTTTGATGTCTTGAAATGCATTTTGACATTCAGCATCCCAGACAAAGTCCACGCTTTTCTTCATTAAGCGAGAAAATGGACGGCATTTCCCTGATAGATTGGAGATGAACCGTCGAATGTAAGCCAGCCTTCATTGAAGCCCTTTTAATTCTCTTAGGGTTCTGGGAGATGGCATTTCCAGGATAGCCTTGACTTTGGTAGGGTCAAGTTCTATTCCAGCTTTCCGTACTATGAATCCGAGAAACTTACCCAATGAGCCACCGAAGAAGCATTTTAGTGGATTCATCCGCAATTAGTGTTTGCGAAGTTGGATGAAGACTTCTCGAAGATCATTGAGATGGTCTTCTTTTCTTCTGCTTTTGATGGCGAGGTCGTCAACATAGCATTCGACCGTCTTGTGCTGTATATCTTGGAATATTTTCATCATAGCCCTCTGATATGTTGGACCTGCATTTTTCAGACAAAATGGCATGATAGTGTAGCAATACACGCCAAATGGTGTGCGAAATGACGTATGCCTTTCATCTTCAGGATGCATCTTTATCTGATTATAGCCAGAGAATCCATCCATGAATGTCATTCGCTCGAACCCATAGGTGTTGTCAATCATCACCTCTGGGATGGGGAGCGGGAATTCATCTTTAGGACATGCATTATTCAGGTCTCTGTAGTCAATATAGACCCTTATCTGCCCATTTTTCTTTGTCACGGGGACAATGTTGGCCAACCATTCAGGATGCTGTTCCTCGCGGATGAAGCCAACGTTTTTGAGTTTCTGAACTTCTTGTTCAATTTTGTCCATCATGTCGGGACGGAATCTCCTTTGGCCTTGTTTGATAGGCTTGATTTCTTTTTGCAAGTTGAGCTTGTGGACTGCTACTTCGAGATCCAAGCCAGGCATTTCGGCATAAGACCATGCAAAGCAATCAACGAACTCACGAAGAAAAGAGATATACTCGGGTAACTCGTCATCCTTTATATTCTTGTTTATGAATACAGGACGTGGGTTATCAGGTGTTCCCAAATCTATCTTTTGAACAGGGTCTTCTATCGGAAGGTTTGAAGGTGGTTCCTCCACAATGTTTTCGGAGGCTTCCAACTCAACAAGACCTTCTGGAGTGCCAGAGGCATTTTCAGACTGGGGCTCTGTTTCTATCCATGAATCTTCTTGATCAGTATCCTTCTCAAGGCTATCCTTCTCAAGGCTTGCAATGAGATGGTCCCAATCATTTACTGGAATTGGGTTGAAGTAGGGTACTTCTTTTAGAGACGATGATTCTTCTGGGACAGAGAACCGCTCGTCTATGTCATCGGGCAATTCCTCTTTATTATCAGAGAAATTATACCAATTGGAGGATATTTCAGGATTTTTGACGAGTAACTCCTCAAAGAGATATCCAGGGATATCGATGTCTTCATGAGATGTTAAGGCTTGGTCGGTAAAGCGACTTTGTAGCCATGGTGTCAACTGTCTCATAGGAGCGGTAGGATCATACCCCAACCCATATGAAGACTTGCCCTTTTGAAGGTGGATTCTCCAATCTTCTAGTTGACTTTTGATTAGGGTGGGTTCCAATGGTGTGAGAATACCACGGCCACCTCCCAAACCAGTTGGATTTTGAGCGTCGTAGCCCATTTTCTTCATGATAGCTTGTGCCATTGGACTATACAGGGATAGCTGAGGCATACCTTTGTTTTGGAAAGGTTCAAGCAAAGAGTTCAATGGATATGCTCCTGATCTGTGGAAGTAAATCACTTTTTCTTCTGGCGAAGTTGCTGGAATAACAATGGAAGCAGATGTAGGGTCTTCTATGTCTGCAGGTGTCTCCAATGAAGTGAGAGCGGGATGATCTTGCTGAGTATCAGCTTGGCTCGATACTGTGTCATCTTCTGGCTCTGACTCTGAGTCTGTGTCATGCATAATAGACACAAAGGAGACAGTGAACTTGCCCCCAGCCCTTTGTTTTGTCTTCTTTACTTTGGTAGTGATTACCAAAGGCTTTAGAGATTTGAAGGAGACGACGAAGGGAGCTTGGCCGCTTACTTCGAGTTTGGTGGAGGGTTTGTTTACCTCCGATGATTGCTGAGGAGCCTTGCCTTTATCTTTCTGGAGACTGTCGGCAAAGTGAGTTGTTTTTTCCTCTTGTTCTTCTTTTCCATCTTTGTACATTTGAGCATCTGTAAAATGGACATCCTTGCTTTTGAAGGGTTTTTTGTCTGCGAATACTCGATGTATCAAGCCATCGTCGCCAACGAACTTGATGCACTGATGTAGAGTTGAAGGGACGGCACCATTCTCATGTATCCAGGGGCGTCCAAGGAGTATATTATAACATGAAGGGGTCCTTATTGCATACACGGTGACTTCAGAAATAAGATCACCGATTTGCAATTTGAACCTGATTTTGCCGATAGGCCTTTGAGCGCTGCCGTCATATCCTAAGATGGATACGGACGTGTGACTCAGTTTGCTAGGTGAGATGCCTAGCTCTTCGAGTGCTTAAGTAGAGCTGATGTTGAGTGCAGAGCCTGGACCGATCTGAACTCTGTGTACTGGCATTTCTTTGACGTACCCCGTAAAGTACAAGGGACGGTTGTGCTTGTTTCGCCTAGGAGGAGGTCATCCTTGTCGAAGGCAATTGTTGCAGTTGCTGCTTTTTGTACCGAGAGGCATTCATTGCTTGATCCCCCCGTTTTCTTCTTTTCTCCCTTTGAGGGAGTATTTGATTTTTTGACCCTATAGTCCATTTCAATTTGTAGGACTTGTGGGGCATGTTTGTCGACATCCGCATTCAGCCTTTGTATTTCTGAAATGAGACTATCACTAGTTTGTGGAGACATTCGTAATAAGTCAAGGATGTGTTTGAAGTGCTCAATCAAGTCGTACTTGAAAGCCTCCTTCGGGCCTGCATTTTCATTATTATTGCCACTTGGGGCGCTTACATCTTGCTTTCCCGAAGGATTTACATAAGAAGAAGAGGGTTGATTGTAATTTTTGTGGTAATCCCGGCCAGAACGGGTACCTCTACCAACTTCAAGAGCCTCTAGAGAAAGGTCTTCTCTTGGAAGATCGTTTTCAGGATCATGAGGTTGATCCTTTGCTGAGGACGTCTCTGTAACAGCATTGGCGTCTTCAGTGATTGTATTGCACGGAGCAATTTCCGGGAACAAGTCCTGAACAGCAGCTGGCAACTTTTCTTTATTAGCCCAGACATCGCCTGTGAGATCGGGTATCTGGGACCAATTGACTGAGTTTTCATTGAAGAAGATTTCATTGGCAGAAGTTTCTTCAAGATGATCAATCGGGAGAGGCTTGAGTTCCGATGTCACAGCTTCAGGAGACGAGGGCTGAGAGGATGTTATCTCAGTTGAAGTCACCTGAGAGGATGTAGCTCCGGAAGATATGCTACTGGTTGGGGAGTACGTGTCTTCGGAAGCTTCAGAGGCACTGTCGTCCTGAGCTATTGCATTGCAGGTTATCCTGACAGGAAATGCCCCCAGTGTAGACTGTTGGGAATCGGACGCATCCTCGAATGTGAGAGGATCATCGATCCAACTGTTTTCTCCATTTTCAAGAGTTAAGGGAGAAAGTTCCCGCTGATTTTCAGGGACTTCTGGTTCTGGATCATGACGAAGATTGCTGCGATCTTGCTCCTGCTCTATGGCAAGATGTTGCAAGATTCTTGCATATTCCTCAAGATCAGGCATAGGAGCTAAACCTTCTTCGTCATCCGCTTCTCGTGGTTCGCCCATGTTGGGTTCCACTGAAGCATTTGCTGGTGCTGGATTGACAGTATTTTCTTGAACGGGGCCCTGGTCTTCTTCATCATCAGTCTAAGATCATTGTGGCTGTAATGGGTTATACCAGATTACTGGCATAAGATGAGACTTGGGAATCCATTCCTCATCGGAGAGGTATTCTCCTGTTTCAAGGGATTCTTCCCACTCATCGATATCACTGGCAGTGTCACTGGACTCGTATCCATTCATGGAGAATCCAACTACCGAGTTGCAAGAGTATGATGCCCCCTGTACATTTTCATTTTTGTATAGAGGTGGCATGAAATCATCAAGAGTGAATTTTCTTACCGCCTTGGAGGTTTTGGGAAAAGATTCTTTCGTCGTCCCTAGTGAAGCAGTGGAAGAAGTTTATGCTTTTTCAAGGACTTCTTGTTTTGGTTGAGACTTCTACTGCTGTTTGAGCTTGCGAAGCTGTCTCTTGGCTTGCCTTCGCTGCTGAGCGGTCGGCTTTGTTTTGACGATCTCCCAGTTTTCATCATCTAGGAGATCGGGATGCACCCATATAGGCTGTCCATCTGATGTTGGATAGGGAACCAATTCTTGGGACGCTTGAGCCATTTTTATCACCTTGAATGAAGTAGTGATCTTCTCCCTCGGTGACTTTGAAGTTGGCCGACATGACACCATGTTGACAGAGGCGGGGCAATAGTTTTTATCAAAGGTTATGACTCCGTTTTTCCACATCTTATTGATCTTCTCTCTCACAACGAAGCATTGATTGAGAGGATGTGAGATCATCTGATGGTATGGATAGTATCGGGGATCATTGGTTTTTCCAACATCTCCCGGTCTTTTAGGCTCTGGCAAAATGAGTTTACCATTTGCTAGGAGAGCCTCAAAGATTTCTTCAACATCTTCATCGAACGGATATTTCTTTTCTACACGTTCTTTGAAGGCATCAGAAAGTTCAGGTCTTTTACCTGCAGTTTTGTTTTCAGGTTTCTTTGGTTGCTGAGGAGCTGACTTAGTCTGCACATTGAGAACCTCCTTTTTCTTTGGTTTTGAGGTTGTAACAGCAGTCGGCTCTTTCTTTGATGATTTTTGACCGTTGAGGTCTTTGATCACCATTTCAACTTCCATGGAAGCCTTGAGGAGTTCTCCCAGGTCCTTTGATTTGTTGCTGAAGATCATGGAGCGAATTTTTGCTCTCACATTGTTACGGCAAATGTCGACTAGCGACGCTTGTGGCAGTACATCTGAGCATTTGTACGCCATTGCCTTCCATTTGTGAATGAAGTCGTATGTTGACTCATTCTCTCCCTGTTTTAGGCTGCAGAGTTGAGCCATAGTAACAAGATGATCCTCACCTTGGAAGTGGGTCAAGAAGCGTGTCTCTAGCATAGCCCAGTTCGGGATGGAGTTCTCCGGCAGAGTGGAGTACCAATCAAAGGCTGTACCTTTTAGGGTACTTGCAAAGAGGCGAATCTTGAGGGTATCTTGATCTGCAATAGCTCCCGTCAGGATCTTGAAATGGATGACATGTTGTCTGGCTGAACCTTTCCCAGTATATGTCTGGAGAGTAGGTTGTTTGAATTTTGTAGGGAACGGAACCGAGTCCATCCATAGAGGGTAGGGTGGCTTGATCCCATGTTCCTTCAATGTATCCTCTTCTTTTGATTTTGCGAGGATATCGTCCACGTCCTTTCTGCTAAGGGCGCGAGACTCATTGTTTTCTGCATTGCCCTCATCATCTTCATGATTCGGAGTGGTTTCATTGCTAGGTGATGGACGCTGCAAAGTGAGAATAAGGTTTTCCATCAGAGCCTCAATTCTCTGTTGTCCTTGCTCCAATTGCTGGATGTGTGCGGTTACGTCATCATGCGGTGGAGGCTGCTCAGAACTTGTAGCCAAGACGTTCATCCCTCGGGATTCGAACGAAGAAATCGTCCTGGTGACTGAGCTGGGGCTCATTCTTCTGGATGAAGAATCTGAGGAGTGGTTACTCCGGTGTTCTTGGCTTGGAAGAGTGGAAGATTCTTCCAGATGTGTTCTTGTCCGAGAGACGTTGTGAGTCACTGGATGTCTAACACTGATTTTGGTTGCTGACTTCCGGCGTTTTCTGGTTTTCCCAACCATATGGACAGCAATGACTTGGTCGGGTCTTTCTTTTTCGACCCATGTGTTTGAGACATGGAGAGTAGAACGCTAGGTTCTTTGTTTCTCAAGTCTCTTTTGTCGTTATGCAGTGCGGCGACGCATACGACAAGCAATTTGAGCTTCAGTCAGCTCTGGCTGGGCTCTGGCGATGAAGGATGTAGTCCCTCGTGCGCAGTATCCGAGTTTGTCTTCTTTGAAGCTTGGCAATGACAGAATCTGGACGCGGTCCTTTGCCTGTCGTAATGAAGACTTGAATTTTGCGAGCTCAGCCCTTGTTGAGATGAAGGGTCGACTTGCGGGAGTGCAGGCTTCAGCATGTTTTTGCATAGGCCTGATGATGCAGGATTTGATTTTGGGCTTGTAGGAGCAAGCCGGCTCATGATGATTTTGTTTGTTTTTCGGGTGGAGGGTAGGTTTCTCCTCTTTCATGTAAAAGAGAGGGTAGAACTGATTCTCCTTGAGAGGGGCCAGGTATGCTGGTTTTGCAGATGTTTGGGACCTTCGTTGCTTTGGTGAAGATCTCGGGGACCAAGTTTTGGTGTAAACCTGGTTTCTTGTGGGTTGAGGCTTCGTGGGAACGCCACGGGCTTCAGGCTTCTTGGTGTTCGTCCTTGGTGCCATTTTAGTGACACGTTGCGGGGCGGTTTTCTACTTCTTGGCAGGTACAGTGTCTTCTGCGGGAAGTGGGAATGGTCCCAGCGATCCGAAGACGATGGTCCGGGGAGTTGAAGTTGACCCAGTGTTTAGAGAGTTGTCGAGGGAGATGATGCTTCGGCAACTGGCAGGACGCTTATGCTTGTTTTGCTTGTCCTGAAGCATAAGCTGGTACTTGTTCTCATCGAAAGTGATGGTCAATGAAGCTGCCATTGTTAGTTTTGGAAAACTTCTGAAACAAGACCAAATCCATTAGTAATCACAAGAATATGGTGATCGTAAATGGAGAACAACTATGGTTTTGTCTTTTCAAATCACTTGAGGGGACATGGCCTAACCCAAGGACGATGAAGAAGGCAAAAAGCCATAGAGGATATAATTGTTCTAAAATGCAAGTATGGTAGGCTCAAAGTGAGCGTTCCAGTGACTGCTAGAAGCAATTGTATATCTTAATTTAAATTACCGAGAAGCAAGGCTCACTCGAGGTAAAATGATATAAGGTTGGAGATACAAATGTGTCGGTCGTGAATACAGTAGACCCGAAAGGGCGTACTAGCACCGCTGGGCACAAATGTTGCAAATCGCATCCTTGGGAAGGACACGAGATGGGATTTTTTTGAAAGGTCAAATTTGGGTTCATAAAGGAGAGCAAATGGTGTTCCAATCCGAACAAAGGCTCAACATTTCTGTGAGCGCAAAATTCAGAAGGGAAGGAACCGGAATATTCTCAGATGTGAATCCAGTAATGACGGAAGTTTTTTTTGAAAGGTCAAGATTGAATTCATCGAAAAGAGTAAATGGTGTTCCATTCCGAACAAGGCTCAACATTTCTGCGAGCGCTAAATCCGAAAGGGAAAGAACCAAGATTTCTCAACTCTGAACTCAAAGTGACGGAAGTTTTTTTTGAAAGGTTAAGATTGAATTCATCGAAGAGAGCAAATGGAGTTCCATTCCGAACAACGCTCAACATTTCTGCAAGCGCTAAATCCAAAAGGGAAAGAACCAAGATTTCTCATCTCTGAATTCAAAAGTGACAGAAGTTTTTTTTTTTTTTAAATTTTAAAAGGAATTTTTTTTTGAAAGGTGCACATAGATTTCCAATTCGATCTTATGAAACCTTAGTGGATAGATCAGCTGCCAGGTAAGGGTAGGACTACTTAATGAACCCGTTTTGGAGGACCCTTGCCTCGAACAGTCTAGCTGTCTCCACACTCTGGACAAGGCTTTTCTTAAATCCACTTTGGTTAAAGAACGCAACTGGTGGAACCTTAGGTTTTTTTTTTGTGTTTCTTTTTTTGTTTTAACTCCTTTTTTTTTTGAAAGGTTTTTTTTTTTAATGAACTCATCAAGGAGAGCGAATGGTGTTCCAATCCAAACAAAGGCTCAACATTTCTGCGAGCGCTAAATCCGAAAGGGAAGGAAACCAAGATTTCTCAAATTTGAATTCAAAAGAGAGAAAACTAATTTTTTTTGAAATTATAACTTTTTTTTTTGAAATCCCAATTGGACTCATCAAAGAGAAAAGATGGCCCAATCCCCGATATGAACGATAGCTGCGAACATTTCTGTGAGCTATCAAGTTCGAAGAGGAAAGGATCAAAGTTTCTCAAAGTTGAATCATGAGAAAGAGAGATCATTTTTTTTAAAGAGTTTGAAATGAAGGTGTTTTTTTTTTTTTTGAAATCCCAATTGGACTCATCAAAGAGAAAAGATGGCCCAATCCCCGATATGAACGATAGCTGCGAACATTTCTATGAGCTATCAAGTTCGAAGATGAGAGGATCAAAATTTCTCAAAGTTGAATCTAAAAAAAGAAATCAGATTTGTTTTTTTTTTTTTTTTTTTTTTTTTTTTTGAAGTGAGAAAGAACAATTGAAATCCCATCTCATATTATTTTTTAGATGGAAAATGCAACATAGGCCACCAACTAGAAAGGAGCTAAGGAATCAAAGCATCACGTTCTCAAGTTAACGAGTCCCACCGGGTGTGCCAACTTGATGGACCCGAAAGGAATCTTCCGTCCTCTCCTTCCGCACCCAGGGGGCTGACCTGGGTCTCGGCGGAGGAGGGAAAATCTCGGGCATCAACATTTTTTTTGTACGGGTATGCCAGATTTACTTTCTACTTGGAATTTGGAATAGTGATAATCCGGAGATTCACCTTCACAAGTGGAAAGGAAATCAATCCTTTTTTCTAACTTTTTAAATTGCATTAATATTAAGAAAAGAGACAAGTTTTTTTTTTTAGAATGTCGTAGGAGGCGTTTTTCTTTATTTGCCGTAAAAGGCGATTTTACCGTGAAAGGCGATTTTACAAAACTCATCAAATATGAAAGACAAGAATTGTGATTTCTTTTTGTCTCTTTAAGAAATACAAACTACAATAGAAAAGTAAGAAAAGGGATCTAACTTCTCAGGAGATTGTGGGGACACGTTGAGATCGACGGCCGCAAGTCATGTATGGGCTTCGCCATCGTCCTTCAAATGAGAACATGTGATGCTTTGATTCTTTGGCTTGGCTCCTAACCTCGGTTTTTTAAAGGACAAGGACCAAGAGGAGGTCCTATATCCAATGAAAAACCAAGTAAACGGGCTGAAAAGCCGCATTTAGGCCATGTTGGAGAAGGAGGAGACCTTGGGGGGGTGGCCCCCCAAGGGACGTTGATCACCTTGTGGTGCTTCCGGGAGCAAAGTAGTAGAACTTCGTCTCTCTCTTGGATTTTTTGGATTTTCAGAGCTTGCACTTGGGATCTATTTTCATCATGCTTTCTTCTTAGAATGGACCTCCTTTTATAGGCTTTTGGTAGCCATGAGGTGTTTATTGGCATTGATGGCCATGATGAAAGAATTGATGAGGAGTTACAAGTTGATTTTGTAACTCCTTTTTCGAGGCTTGTGATTGGCCGATGAAGGTAGTGGGCATTTAATCACCATTATGCTTCATGATCATGGGAGTTTCATGGGTTTAATGCCATGATTACTTGGATTTGTAACTTCCAAATGCTTGAATCTGATTGGGCCGTCCAAAATAATGAGTTAATGACCGCATTAAGTTGTCATAAACGGGTCAATTAACGTCATTAAGTGGTCGCCTAGGCATGTGAAGAGTCGCGGACCACGCTGTGCCTTTTGAGATTCTTCTTGCGATCATCACAGGTGGATCCACGCATTATTTGATGTCGGATTGCAGTGCAATTTCAGACATTGATTGATGTTGGTGGGCCGGTGACATCTGTCTTGTCGATTTCACGATCGGTCGGACAGAAAGTTCACTTTCTTGGTCAGCCGGTTGGCGATCTTGAGGCGATCGGTGATGATTTCATGCTTTTGAAGGCAGATCCGAGATGTCGACGAAGATCAGTGGTTTTCAAGCACCAAACATTGGATTTTCAGAAAATCACAGAGGCCGGAACACCCGAAACGCGAAAACCATCGAAAAACGGACGTTTTGGTGCAAAATCCGGCGACCCGGATTTGCAGGGTCGCCGGCGACCTTGGGGTTTTTTGCCCTTTGGTCGCCGAGCTTTGTTTTCGGCCGATTTTGCGTCTTTTTTGTTCCCTTTTTCTTTTGTATTTTTCTTGACATTTTTCCTCAATTATTGACTTCATTTTCTTGGAGAAAACTTGACGAGAACCCGCACGAAATCGGAGCACAGAGTTTCCCATTTGTAGCCGATTTTTCGTCAAGAGCCGAAACTTGGTCAAACGATGTCGGAATGACCTGAAAATTGAGGTGAAGCTTCTTGAGCAGTGGATAGGACCAACCATGGGCTTTTATTTGAGTTTTGAAGCCGTTTGGGTCCCATCGATGCTTCACTTGATTTTGCTGCGAGGAAAATGCCGAGCTTTGATATGTGGTCAAATGATGTCCGATTGACCTGAAATTTGACGAGGAGCCTATTGGAGTCATTTTGAGACGTTCCATTATCTCCATTTTGGATGTCATGGTCCCGGGTTGCTCCGCCGCCGGTGGGCTTGATTTTCTCTCGGAGCATCAAAACCTGGTCAAACGTTGTCGGAATGACCTGAGATTCGACGTGCAGCCCTTTGGAGGCATGTTGAAGCCACTCATGTACTTTGTTTGATGAGTGATGGCTTTGGTGGTTCCCGCCGCCGGGAGGCTTGATTTTGCTGCTCGAGCATTGATGGAGGGTCAAACGTTGTCGGTTTGACTTGAAATTTGGCATGGAGCCCTTTTGAGACATTCTAGAGTCATCCATAAGCTCTAATCAAAGTTTTGGTGTCTTTGATGATGTCGCCGCCGGGAGCGCTTGTTTAGCTATCGGAGCAGTGAAGTTAGGCCAAACGACGTCGGAATGGCCCGAAACCTTAGGTGTACCCCTCTTTTGGCTGCTTTGATGGATCTCTCAGTTTCTGTCTGATTCTGACAAAATCTGATGCTTGAAGTAGCCTTGCCTGTTTTGTAGCAGGATGCATCTTCACGAGGCTTCTTGATGTTGAGGAGACATAGTGACTTTTTTGGTGTCAACAATCCGTTGAAGGAAGTCTTCAAGGGTAGTACCGCTGTTGACACCAAAAAAGTCACTTTGCCTCTTCAACATCAAGAAAGCTGTATGAAGTCGCAACCTGCCATAAATAGGCAATGTAATTTCTCCAAAAAATCAAATCTTGTCAGAATCAAACAAAAAGTGCAAGATCCTTCAAGATAGCCAAGAGAAGAGTACACATGAAGTTTCGGGCCATTTCAGAATCATTTGGCCTAACTTCGCTTCTCCGACAGCCAAAATGGCGCTCCCGGCGGCGACATCATCGGAGACGTCAAAACTTCGATCAGAGCTTACAGATGACTCCAGCATGTCTCAAAAGGGCTCCATGCCAAATTTCAAGTCAAACCGACAACGTTTGACCCTCCATCAATGCTCGAGCAGCAAAATCAAGCCTCCCGGCGGCGGGAACCCCCGAAGCCTTCGCTCATCAAACCAAGTGCATGAGTGGCTTCAACATGCTTCCAAAAGGCTGCACGTCAAATTTCAGGTCATTCTGACAACGTTTGACCAGGTTTCGATGCTCCGAGAGAAAATCAAGCCTACCGGCGGCGGAGCAACTCGGGACCATGACATCCAAAACGGAGCCCATGGAACGTCTCAAAATGACTCCAATAGGCTCCCCGTCAAATTTTAGGTCAATCGGACATCGTTTGGCCACATATCAAAGCTCGGCATTTTTCCCAGCAGCAAAATCAAGTGAAGCATCGACGGGACCCCAAACGGCTTCAAAACTCAAACAAAAGCCTATGGTTGGTCTTATTTATTGCTCAGGAGGCTCCACCTCAAATTTCAGGTCATTCCGACATCGTTTGACCAAGTTTCAGCTTCTGGCGGAAAATCAGCAGCTCTACGCGACAAAGTCTTCGGCTTTCCCGGAAAATTGGAAACTTTGCACTCTAAAAATGCAAGGATTCTCATCAGGTTTTCTACACGAAAATCAAGCCAATAAATGAGAAGCAATGTCAGGAAAAATACAGAAGAAAACGGCGACGAAAAAGACCACAAAACGGACCAAAAACAGGGGAAAAACCCCCAGGGTCGCAGCCTGCGACCATGGCCCAGGGTCGCCGGCGACCCTGGCCCATGGTCGCCGGCCCATGGTCGCCGGCGACCATGGAAGTCCGGGTCACCGGATTTTTCGCCGGTGACCCGTTTTTCCGTCCTTTTTCGCGTTTTACGCGTTTTGGCCCCTGTGGTTTCCTGAAAATGTGATTTTTAGTGCTTGAAATTGACTCATATCCGACGACATCTCGGATCCGCCGTCAAAAGCATAAAATCATCATTGATCGCTCCAAGATCGCCAACCGGCTGACCAAGAAAGTGCACTTTCTGTCCGACCGATCGTGAAATCGACAAGACAGATGTCCCCGGCCCGCTCTTAGCTATCACTGTCTGAAGTTACGTGTTCATCCGATGTCGATCAGCATGAAGATCCATCGATGATCATCGCCAGAAGAATTCCAGAAGACACGGCATGGCCCGCGACTCTTCGACTGCTCGGCAACCAATTAATGTGGTTAATTGACTAGCTTTATTGCAGTCATTAATTCATTTCTTTGGACGGCCCAATCAGAAGCAAGCATTTGGGAGTTACAAGTCAATTGATTCATGGCATTTAACCCATGAAACTCCTCCCATTATGGTAATTAAGGTGATTAAAAGCCCTTAATCTCCATCGGCCAATCAGATTCAAGGAAAAAGGAGTTACAAAATCAAGAAATAAATCTTGTAACTCCTCCCATTAAAGCAATTAAAGCTCATAAACTCTCCTAAATGGCTACCAAAAGCCTATAAATAGGAGAGCATTCCATTGAAATCGGGAGCAGAGAAAAAAAAGATCAGAAAGAGATCAGAAAAAAAGAGATCGGATCGGAAGAGAGCGGAAAGAATCCAGAGAAAGAAAAAGAGAGAAAAACTCTGCTGAAGTTCTGCACCGGCCACCACTACAAGGTGACAAAAGTCCCTTGGGGGGCACTCCCCCAAGGTCCTTGCCTTCTCCCGCTGCCTCCAATGGCTTAGACGTGGCTTTTCAGCCCGTCTACTTAGCTTTTTATTGGACATAGGACCTTCTCTTGGTCTTTGTCCTCTAAAAATCTGAGGTTATAACCAAGCCAAGCGAATCAAGAGTATCCTCTGTTCTCATCTGCATGGATGATGGCGAAGCCCATACATGGCTTGCGACCGTCAATCTGAACGAGTCCCCCACAATCTCCTGAGAAGTTAGATCCTCCTTTTCTTGCTTTTCATTGTAGTTTGTATTTTTCTAAAGAGACAAAAAAATCACAACTCTTGTCTTTCATTATTGATAAGAATTGTAAATCGGCTATAAACGCCAAAATCGACTATAAACGCCACAAAATCGGCTATAAATGCCAAACAAAATCGCCTTTCACGGCAAACCAAGAAAATGTCTCTTTTCTTAAATATTTGTGCAATGGAAAACTTGAAAGAAGTTGATTTCTTTTTTACTTGCGAAGGTTGATCTCCGGATTACCACTTGCAATTCCAAGTAAAATAGAAAATCTGGCACACCCACACAAAAGAAATGTTGATGCACGCTTCATGCCCCCCGGGCGCGAAAGGGCCGGACCCGACGGACTCCCACGTCCGCCGACCCCAGTAGCACCCACGGCGCCTCGGAGCGCGTTCCATCAAGCTGGCACACCCGGTGGGACTCGTTCATTTGAGAACACGGTGCTTGGAAATGAAATATTTGCATATCATACTTTTTGCTCTATGCTTATACTTCTTTTCCGGATTCCTTGGCTACTTTCTAGCTGGTAGCCTATGTTGGATTTTGCATCCTAAAAAAAATGAGATGGGATTTTTTGGAAATTTCTATTTCTTTGAGTTTGTTTCCATTCTTTCTCTTTTCAAAAAAAAAATCAGTTTTCTTGGTTTGAATTCAAAATTGAGAAACTTTGATCCTATCCTATCGTTCTTTGGTGCTTGCTGAAATGTTGAGCCCGTTCGACTAAGGTTTTGGACCATCGTTTCTCTTCGATGAGTTCATTAAAGATTTCAAAAAAAAATAAATAAATAAAAAATCAGCTTTCTTAGTTTGGATTCAAAATTGAGAAACTTTGATCCTATCCTATCGTTCTTTGGTGCTTGCAGAAATGTTGAGCCCGTTCGACTAAGGTTTTGGGCCATCGTTTCTCTTCGATGAGTCTATTTGGGATTTTTTTTTTATAAAAAAAGGACATAGACCACTAAGGTTAAACCAATTGCGTTCTTTGATCACGATTGAATCAAGAAAAGCCTTGTCCAGAGTGTGGAGACAGCTTGACTATTCTAGGCAAGGGTCCTCCAAACGGGTTCATTAAGTAATCCTACCCTTACCTGGGGGCAATTCTATCAATTGAGGTTTCATAAGACCGGGTTAGGAGGCCTATGTGTACTCTATCGTCTTTAAATCTTAAAAAATTAAAAAAAAATAAAAAAAAAAGATTTTCAAAAAAAAAAATCTTAAAAAAAAATTTTCAAAAAAAAAAAATAATAAAAAAAATATAAATATATTTTTAAAAAAATAAAAATAAAAAAAAATAAAAATAATAAAATAAAAAAAATCATTTCAAAAAAAAAATCTCCAAAAACTCGTCACTTTTGATTTCAGATCTGAGAAATTTTGGTTTCTTCTTTTCTGAGCACTGGCGCTTGCGGAAATCGCCGAGACCGTGTTCAGATCAGAATACCATTTGCTCTCCTTGATGGAACCAATCTTGACATTTCAAAAAAAAAAACTCGTCACTTTTGGATTCAGATTCGAGAAATTGTGGTCTCTTCCCTTCTGAGTACTGGCGCTCGCGGAAATCGTTGAGCCCGTATTTGAATCGGAATGCCACCTGCTCTCTTTGACGAATCCATTTCTGACCTTTCAAAACAAAGAATCCCATCTCATGGATGCGATCTCCAACATTTGTGCCTAGCAATACTGGTACGCCCTTTCAGGGTCTACTGTATCTGTGACCGGCACATTTGTAACTCCTACCTTATATTCTTCTTATCTCGAGCAAGCCCTGCTTCTCGATAAGTCGAATTTAGGTTTACAATTGCTTCTAGCAGTCACTGGAATGCTCATTCTGGGCTCACCATACTTGCTGTCAGAACAATTGTACCATCTATGGCTTTTTGCCTTCTTCATGTCGCTTGGGTCATATCCCTTGAGCGATTTGAAAAGACAACCATAGAAATTCCCATTTATGATCATTATATTCTTGTGATTACTAATGGATGTGGTCTTGTTTCAGAATTTTTTCGAAACTAACAATGGCAGCCTTAACCATTATCTTCGATGAGAACAAGCACCAACTCATGCTTCGACAGAAGCAAACCGAGCGCACTTACAAGCGCCCTGCCAGCTGCTGAAGCGTCAACTCCCTCGGCAACTCTCTGAACTCCGGGTCGACCTCGACTCCCCGGACCATCGTCTTCGGGACACTGGGACCATTCCCACTTCCCGAAGAACACGCTGCTCCTGCCAAAAAGCAGAAGATCGCCTCTCAATGTGTCACTCCCGTGACACCAAAGGCGAGCGCCCAAAAGCCCGAAGCCCGTGGCACCCCCGCGAAGCCTCGACCAACAACCAACCAGGTCTACCCTAAGACTTGGTCTCCAAGACCTTCCCCAAAACAAAGAAGGTCTCAAACCTCCACCAAGCCAGCATACCTGGCCCCACTCAAGGAGAACCAGTTCTACCCTCTTGCCTACATGAAAGAGGAGAGACTCATCTCCAACCTGACTCCCAAGTCAACCCAGCATGAGCCGGCTTGTTCCTACAGGCCCAAAATTAGATCATGCATCACCAGGCCTCTACAAGCACCTGCTAAGGCCTACACTCCTTCAGTTCGACCCTTCATCTCTACAGGGGCCAAACTCGAAAGGTTCAAAGCTTCGCTGCAACAGGCAAAGGACCGGGTCCGGATCCTGTCCTTGCCTAGCTACAAAGAAGACAGGCTCGGCTGCTGCGCCCGAGGGAGCACATCCTTCATCGTCAGAGCCCAGCCAGAGCTGACCAAAGCTCAAATTGCTCGTCGAGCACGCCGCCGTGCGTCATATCGACAAAAGAGACTAGAGAAGCAAAGGACCCAGCCTCCTACACTTCAAGTCTCCCACAAATGGGTAGAAAAAGAAAGACCCGACCAAGTTGCTGCCGTCCATATGGTTGGAAAAACCAGAAGACGCCAAAGGTCAGCATCAAAAATCCATGTCCGACGTCCGGTGACCCGTAGCGTCACCAGGACACAAAGACATCCCAAAGAATCTCCTGCCCCTTCAAGCCAAGGACGGGAGAGTAATCCTTCATCAAGCTCTTCATAAAAAAGAATGAGCCCCAGCTCGGTCACCAGGACGATTTCTTCGTTCGAATCCCAAGGGATGAACGTCTTGGCTACAAGTTCTGAGCCACCACCTCAGAATCCACCTCGAGATGATGCGCTCACACGCATCCAGCAGTTGGAACAAGGCCAACAGAGGATTGAAACTCTGATGGAAAACCTTCTCCTTGTCGTCCAAAATCAGGCGAACAATGAGCCTCCTCCGAATCATAGCAATAACGAGGGAAATGGAGAAGAAAATGAGTCACGCGCCCTTACCAAAAAGGACGTAGACAGTATCCTCGCCAAAGCAAAAGAAGAGGATATACTCAAGGAGCATGGGATCAAGCCACCCTACCCTCTATGGATGGACTCGGTTCCGTTCCCTACAAAATTCAAACATCCCACTCTCCAAACATATACAGGGAAAGGATCAGCCAGACAGCACGTCATCCATTTCAAGATCCTGACGGGAGCTATCGCGGATCAAGATGCACTCAAGATTCGCCTCTTTGCAAGTACCCTAAAAGGTACGGCCTTCGATTGGTACTCTACTCTTCCAGAGAACTCTATCCAGAGCTGGGCTATGCTAGAGACACGCTTCCTGACCCACTTCCAAGGTGAGGATCATCATGTTACTATGGCTCAGCTCTGCAGCCTAAAACAGGGGGAGAATGAGTCAACATACGACTTCATTCACAAGTGGAAAGCAATGGCATACAAATGTTCAGATGTATTGCCACAAGCGTCGCTAGTCGACATCTGCCGAAACAACATGAGAGCCAGAATACACTCCATGATCATCGGCAACAAATCAAAAAACCTGGGAGAACTCCTAGAAGCTTCTATGGAAGCTGAAACGGTGATTAAAGACCTCAACAGTCAGAAGTCATCAAGAAAAGAGCCAACCGCCGTTGTAACCTCTAAACCAAAGAAGAAAGAGGTCCTCAATGTGCAAACCAAGTCAGCTCCTCAGCAACCAAAGAAAGCTGAAAACAGAGCTGCGGGTAAGAGACCTGAACTCTCTGATGCCTTCAAAGAGCGAGTAGAAAAGAAATACCCGTTCGATGAAGATGTTGACGAAATCTTCGAGGCTCTCGTGGCAAACGGCCAGCTCACCTTGCCTGAACCCAAAAGACCGGGCGATGTTGGCAAAACCAACGATCCTCGGTACTGTCCATACCACCAGATGGTCTCGTATCCTCTCAATCAATGTTTTGTTGTGAGAGAGAAGATAAACGAGATGTGGAAAAACGGAGTCATCACCTTTGACAAAAACTATGGGACTGCCTCCGTCAACATGGTGTCACGTGGACAAACACCAAAATCACCAGAAGAGAAGATCACTACTTCCTTCAAGGTGATAAAAAGAATTCAAACGTCCGAAGTGTTGGTTCCTTACCCGACACCAGACGGACAACCCATATGGGTACATCTCGATCTCCTGGAAGATGAAAACTGGGAGATCGTAAAAACAAAGCCGACAGCTCAACAGCGAAGGCAGGCTAGGAAACATCTCCTCAGGCTCAAACGGCAAGAGAAGACCCAGCCAAAACAAGAAGTCCATGAAAAGGCAGAGGCCTCCTCTACCACTTCACTCGGGGCAACAGAAACGTCCATTCCAGAGACTTCAAAGGCGGTAAGAAACTTCACCCTCAGTGATTTCATGCCACCTCGATTCGGAGAAGAAGCTATGCAGGGGGCATCATACTCTTGCAACTCGGTTGTTGGATTCTCCATTGATGGATACGAGTCCAGCGACACCGATAATGGATTCGAGTCCGACTACACCGGCGAGTGGGAGGAATCTCTTGAAACAGGAGAGTATCTCTCCGACGAAGAATGGGTTCCTGAAACTCACCTTATGCCAGTAATCTGGTATAACCCCTTACAGCTACAAGGATCCTGGTCTGATGATGAGGAAAACCAAGAGGCTGTACAAGAAAATGCTGTTGAGCCAGCACCCGTCGTTGCTCCAGTGGAAATCAACCATGTTGAGCCACAAAGAGCAGACGAAGAAGAAGATTTGGCTCCCATGCCTGATCTTGAAGAATATGCAAGGATCTTGCAGCATCTCGCTCTAGAACAAGAGCAAGATCGCGTTAACGAGCCTCCTCGCAACCCAGAGCCTGAAGTCCCTGAAGATAATCAGGTACATCCACCCTTAACTCCTGAAAATGGAGAAAATTGCTGGGTAGACGATCCTCTTACATCTGAGGATGAGTCTGACTCCGAGCAGGCAACATCTCCTATCAGAGCTTCCTATAATGTAATATATCAGGACTATACTCTTCTGAAGCGTCGTCTGATGAGATTACCTATACTCCGACGACGCCTAGCAATGTATCCTCTGGAGCTACCTCGTCTCACGTGACTTTCACAGAGATGACACCCTCTCAGGTTTCTTCTCCTGAGACTGTGACTTCAGGATACACATTCTTCCCGACTGATCATCATAAAGAAAACCCAGATAATGATGCTTGGGATGATGAAATAGTCAACACAGAAGAAAAGCTGCTGGATGCTGTTCAGGACTTGCTCCCGGAAAATGCTCCGTGCAACACAATTACTGAGGATGGCAACTCTGCTGCAGATACATCCCCAGTAGATGAAAAACGACAGCCTCTTGATCCTGAAGACAATCTTCCAAACGAAGATCCTTCTCAAGAAGCTCTCGAAGTTGGTAGAGGCACCCGCTCTGGCCGGGACTACCACAAGAATTACAACCAATCTTCCTTTACTTATGTAAATCCTTCGGGAAAAGATGTTGTAAGCGCCCCCAGTGGCAAAAACAATGAACATGCAGGCCCCAAGGAGGCTTTCAAGTATGACTTGGTTGAGCACTTCAAACACATACCTGCACGTCTGCACATCCTGGATTTATTACGAATGTCTCCACGCACTCGTGATAATCTCATCTCAGAATTACAAAAACTGAATGAGGATGTCGACAAACATGCCCCACAAGTCCTCCAAATTGAAATGGACTACCGGGTCAAAAACTCAGAAACCTCCTTAAAAGGAGAAAAAGAGAAAAGCGAGGGATCATGCATCCAATGCCTCTCGGTTCAAAAGGCAGCCAGTGCAACCATCGCCTTCACTAAGGAAGACCTCCTACTTGGCGAAGCAAAGCACAACCGACCCCTGTACTTCACAGGGTACATCAAAGAAATGCCGATACATAGAGTTCAAATCGACCCAGGTTCTGCACTCAACCTTATCTCCACTTCGGCTCTTGAAGAGTTGGGCATCCCACCCAGCAAGCTAAGCCACACATCTATATCTATCTTTGGATACGATGGGAGCGCTCAAAGGCCTATCGGCAAAATCAGGTTCAAATTGCAAATCGGTGATCTTATCTCTGAGGTCACTGTGTATGCAATAAAAACCCCCTCATGCTACAACATCCTTCTCGGACGTCCTTGGATACACGAGAACGGTGTTGTCCCTTCAACTCTACATCAATGCATCAAGTTCGTCGGCGACAACGGCATGGTACATCGAGTCTTTGCGGACAGAAAACCCTTCAAAGGTAAAGAAGTCCACTTCGCAGACTCCCAGATGTATGAAGGAGAAAAAGAAGAAGAGGAAATAGCACCCCCTACTGAAAATCTCCAGAAAGATAAAGGCAAGGCTCCTCAAAAATCACCGGAAGAAAACAAACCCTCCGGCAAATTAGAACAGAGTAGTCAATCTCCCTTCCTCATCTCCCTCAAATCTTCAAAACCTTTGGTCATCACAACCAGAGTGAAGAAGGCAAAGCAAAAGCCTGGGGGCAAATTTGTTGTTTCTCTCGTGTCTATCATGCAAGACACAGACTCGGACTCAGAGTCAGAAGACGATGCATCGTCAAGCCAAGCTGACGCTCAGTATGTTCAGCCTGCTCTCACTCCGACGGAAACACCTGCTGATGTAGAAGATCCTACGTCTGCTACCTTTGTTGTTCCGACAACATCACCAAAGCAAAGCCGATCTTCTTCCATAGATCGGATGCTTCTTTATCAAATTCCTTGCTTGAACCCTTCCAAAACGAAGGTATGCCTCAACTATCTCTATATAGTCCTGTGGCACAAGCTATCATGAAGAAAATGGGCTTTGACGCTCAGAACCCAGTCGGTTTGGGAGAAGGCCGCGGTATTCTCACGCCATTGGGGCCCGCCTTGACCAAAAGCCAGCTGGAAGATTGGAGACTCTACGGTCATGTAGAAAAGTCTTCATATGGGTTAGGGTATGATCCCGACACTCCTCTGAGACAGTTGACACAAAAGCTTAAAAGTCGTTTTACCGACCAAGCCTCAACGTCTCAAGTCCATGAAGACATCGATCTCCCTGGATATCTCTTTAAAGAGTTACCTGACAGAGATCCAGGAAGCTCATCCAATTGGTACGATTTCTCTGATGATAAAGAGGAATCGTCCGATAATACAGATTTGTGCTATTCTGACCCAGAAGAGCCCTCGTTTCCAAAAGAAGTACCTTACTTCGACCCAGTCTCAACAGGCAATTGGGACCATCTCATAGCAAGCCTTGAGAAGATCACCAATCAAGAAGACCCGTGGAAAGGAACAAACCCTCGGTCTACAAATGCCCTTGGAATCCCAGAAGGTTTCGTTGAGCTGGAAGCCTCCGAAAATATTGTGGAGGAACCACCTTCGAACCTTCTAACAGAAGATCCTGTTGAAAAGATAGACTTGGGAACACCAGATAACCCACGTCCTGTATTCATAAGCAAGAATATAAAGGATGATGAGTTACCCGAGTATATCGCTTTTCTTCGTGAGTTCGTTGATTGCTTTGCATGGTCCTACGCCGAAATGCCTGGTTTAGACCCCAAAGTAGCAGTCCACAAACTCAATCTTCAAGAAGAAGTCAAGCCTGTCAAACAAGGCCAAAGAAGATTCCGTCCAGATGTGATGGATAAAATTGAACAAGAAGTTCAAAAGCTCAAAAGCGTCGGCTTCATCCGTGAGGAACAACATCCAGAATGGTTGGCCAACATTGTCCCCGTGACAAAGAAGAATGGGCAGATCAGAGTCTGTATTGAATATAGAGACTTGAATGGCGCTTGCCCTAAAGATGAATTCCCGCTCCCCATACCGGAGGTGATGATTGACAATACCTGCGGATTCGAGTGAATGACATTCATGGATGGCTTCTCTGGCTACAATCAGATAAAGATGCATCCTGAAGATGAAAAGCACACTTCATTTCGGACTCCATTTGGCGTGTATTGCTACACTGTCATGCCATTTGGTCTGAAAAATGCTGGTGCCACATATCAGAAGGCTATGATGAAAATATTCCAAGATATGCAGCACAAGACGGTCGAATGTTACGTTGATGACCTCGCCGTCAAAAGCAGAAGAAAAGAAGACCATCTCAAAGATCTTCGGGAAGTCTTCCTCCGACTCCGCAAACACAAACTACGGATGAATCCTCTAAAATACTTCTTCGGCGTCTCGTCGGGTAAGTTTCTCGGATTCCTTGTTCGGAAAGCTGGAATAGAACTTGACCCCATAAAAGTCAAGGCTATTCTAGAAATGCCCTCTCCAAGAACCTTGAGAGAATTAAAAGGGCTTCAAGGGAGATTGGCCTACATCAGACGGTTCATCTCCAATCTTTCGGGGAAATGCCGTCCATTCTCTCGATTGATGAAAAAGGGTGTGGACTTTGTCTGGGATGCCGACTGTGAAGCCGCATTTCAGGATATCAAGTCATACCTGACCAAACCCCCAGTGTTAGCTGCCCCTGCCACTAGAAAACCATTCATCTTGTACACAAGAGCTCTTGATCATTCTGTAGGCGCTCTGCTTGCACAAGAAAATGATGAAGGAAAAGAAGCTGCTCTATACTACCTCAGCCGCATGCTAGTAGGTGCAGAGCATCGTTACTCCCCAGTCGAAAAGGAATGCCTTGCAGTGATGTTCGCCGTACAAAAGCTACGTCACTACTTGCTCTCCAACACAGTCTACCTGGTCTCGAGGATCAACCTCTTGAAGGTCCTTGTCACGAAGGCCGGTTCTCTCAATGCCCGACTGGCAAAATGGTCCATCCTTCTATCACAATTTGATATTAGGTATGTGCCACAAAAAGCAATCAAAGGCCAAGCTCTAGCAGATTTCCTCGCAGAGCATCCATTGCCTAAAGATTCACCACTCAGAGATGATCTCCCAGACGAACCCGTCTACAACGTGGAGACTTCCTCACCAAATGCCTCCTGGGACATGTACTTTGACGGTGCAACCAGGACAAATGAAAAAAGAAAGCTGATCTCACGAGTTGGCATCCTCTTTGTTAGCCCCGACAAATACATGATTCCACATGCTTTCTCGCTATTGGAACCATGCACAAACAATGCAGCTGAATACCAAGCTCTGATCCTAGGATTGGAACTCGCCATTGAATCCGGTATCACTATGCTGGAAGTCTTTGGAGACTCTCAACTGATCGTCAACCAGATGAATCAGATATATGAAGTCAGGAAGCCCGATCTGCTGCCTTATTACAATAAGGCACAATCGCTTCTGCAAAAGTTTGACATCTGCAACATCACCCACATTCGTAGAGGTGAAAACATCCGTGCAGATGCCCTGGCCGGACTTGCCGCATCAATGGCGATCCAGGAAGGGGAAAACATGCAAATCACAGTGTGCGAGAGAAGGATCCTCCCTCCTCTTAACACACACCAAGCAGTTGCTGAATGCCACCGAGTGGTTGGAAGTCGGATCTCTATCCTTCAACCTTCAATCGGCGACTGGAGGGATCCGTTCATTGATTACACTATGTTCGGAATCCTACCTGAAGATCCAAAAGAACGGGTAAGCATACAAAGGCGAGCCCCAAACTTTCATTTGGATATTCCTTCAAAAATCCTCTACAGGAAATCCTTCAACGGAGTACTTCTACGCTGCTTATCACAACAAGAGGCCGAAGCAACACTCAAAGAAGTTCACGCTGGTCTTTGTGGAGCTCATCAGGCTGGTCCCAAGCTCTACGACCAAATCAAAAGGTTGGGTTACTACTGGCCTACCATGGTACCCGACGCAATGCAATTTGCTAAGCGCTGCCAACAATGCCAAGTTCACGGAGATTACATTCACATGCCTCCGGAATGGCTACACCCTATAGCAATCTCATGGCCTTTTGAAGCATGGGGCATGGACATCATAGGTCCTATCTCTCCCCCTTCAAGCAAAGGTCATCGCTTCATCTTCGCCACTACGGATTATTTCTCCAAGTGGTCAGAAGCATTTGCGTTCAACGAAATGAAGACATCATCAGTCCTTCAATTCCTACGCACCAACATCATTTGTCGTTTCGGCATACCTAAAAGATTCGTCCATGATAACGGACCACAATTCCGGGATCATCGATTCTACAGGTTCTGCGACAAATACAAAATTCAAAGCTGTCCTTCGACTCCATACAATCCGGCAGCAAACGGATTAGCAGAAGCCTTCAACAAGACACTCTGCAAAATCCTCAAGAAAATGGTCTCTAGTCACAAAAGAGACTGGAGCGACAAAATGTCTGAAGCTTTGTGGGCCTATCGAACCACCGTTCGAGGACCAACCCATAGCACACCATTCTCCCTGGTCTATGGATGCGAAGCTGTCGTGCCATTAGAAGTCCAAATTCCTTCTCTGAGGGTATCTCTACAAAATGACATGACTCAAGAAAGCAATGTCAAATTGCGACTCCATGAGCTGGACAATCTCGACGAGAGACGGCTCGAAGCTCGACAAAGCATTGAACTTTACCAAGCACGCATGGCAGGATCTTTTGACAAAAAGGTCAGGCAACGCGCCTACAAAAAGGGTGACTTGGTTCTTGCGGTAAAAAGACCAATGGTCTTCGCTCACAAGTCCAAAGGCAAGTTTGAACCAAAATGGGAGGGACCCTACGTCATCGACAAGGTCTTCTCCAACGGCGCATATGCCCTCCTAAACATGGAAGGCGACAGATGTATGCTGCCTATCAACGGCAAGTTCTTGAAGCGGTACTACCCTTGAAGACTTACCCAACTGGGTAAGAGCAATGCCTGTATGGCCAAAACCTGTTCTCAGGTACTCTCTCGTCAAACCCACTCTCTTTAGAATTTTCATATCAAATGTTAAAATTTCTAGAGATTCAAAAACAATGCTTACTTTCATCGTTTCATTGTTCAAAAACAAAAAAAATCCAAGTTTAGGAGCCTCTCCCTGACTTGACCAAAACTTTCGATCCTTGAACCAAAATTCATGGTTTGAAACAAAAATCCGGATTCAGGGATTTCCACCCTAGTCCACCTTACCTTTTACCGCCAAATGGTTCTAGGTCAAAATTTACGACCCTCGTGTCTTTAAACAAAAAAAAATGGTTTTTCAAAAATCGTGGGGAAACGACATCAAAGTCAGTACCCGCAAAACAAAAATTTTGAAAAAAAAGCAAGGATGCGACATTCCATCGATACTTGCACCCAAAATCGCAGGGAAGCGACATTTCGTCGATACTTGCAAAATCCAAAAACCGTGGAGAAGCAACAAACCAGTTGATATCCACAACCCAATTTCAAAAATCGTGGAGATGTAACATACCAGTTGCTATCCACAACCCAAAATTACAAATGGTTCGAGAAAACCTCAAATTTCAAAAATCGCGGAGAAACGACATCAAGTCAGTACCCGCAAAACCAAAAGTTTTGGGAAAAGCAGGGAAGCGACGCTTAGTCGATATTTGCACCCCAATCCGCGAGGAAGCGACATTCCATCGATACTCGCAAAACCTAACCCGCGAGGAAGTGACATTCCATCAATACTTGCAAAATCGAATGAGCAAGGAAGCGACATTCCATCGATACTTGCAAGACCATTCAGCGGGGAGGCGACATTTAGTCGATACCTGCATTTTGAAATCCAAAATCCGGCTATAAATGCCAAAACAAAAATTTTCGGCTATAAACGCCAAAATCGGCTTTCACGCCAACAAAACAAAACTTGGTTTTCAAAAAAAAATCGGCTATAAATGCCACACAAAAAAAAAAAAACCTGACTCTCATGTCAAAACCGGCTATAAATGCCACAAACCGGCTATCAATGCCACAAAAAATTGGCTTTCACGCCGACAAACCAAAACTTGGCTTTCAAAAAAAAAACCCGGCTATCAATGCCACAAAACCGGCTATAAATGCCACAAATTGGCTATCAATGCCACCAAACTGGCTGTAAATGCCACAAAAACACCGGCTTCCATGCCAACCCAAATTTTGGCTTTTACGCCATAAAATTTCGGCTTCCATGCCATCTCAAAAGCGGCTTTCACGCCACAACCAAAATCAGGCTCCCATGCCAAAACAATTATTTGACAAAAGATTTTCACAAAATGACAAAGCTTTTGATCAAATCCCATTTAGCAATTACTTTCATCACAAAAAGATTTGAGTGAGCGTAGGGAAAACAAAAAAAAAAAAAAAAAAGGTACCAAAAAATACATGTGGTACCAAAAAAAAAATAAAAGTGTTCACAAGCACTACACAAAAAAAAAGAGTACCAAAAATATACATGTGGTACCAAAAAAAAGAAGAATAGTTTCTGCTACAAAAAATCAGGAGCTGAGCCAAAAATGGTCTCCAGCCAAAGCTTCAGCTCCTTAAGCAAACTTTTGGCATCAGCCGTCAGAGTTTCCAAGGCACGCTTCTTCAGGAACTTGCCATGAGATGCTGGCGAATGTCGTAACCCTTCTTTAACAACGGGAAGCTCTTCCCCAGCAGTTTGCCATTTTTCGTTTTCTAGAGTCCTCCTCTCGAGAACTTGACCGGCATCTGCAACCCTGCGAATCAGAGTACTCTCCCTGTCATGAGCCTCTGTTATAGCAGTCCACTTAGCATCAACTTGTGCCTTCAAATGCTCGAGATGCTTCCTGGCCATTTCGACCTCTCCATCAAGGATGTCAAGGTCGCGCTTTAATCCAAGGATGACTAGCTCTTCCTTATTCTTCTCTCGGACTACCTGCTTCCTGCTCTGTGTAGCCTCATTCAGGTCGGACATAGCCTTATCAGCAGGGTCCAAGAACATCTCCTTGAAGAATTGGTCGTCAGGGAAATCCATGGTCTCAAACCACTTGTCACCCAGTGCAATGATCCTATCAACGATCGCCCTGGCACCTGTGACATCCAGACCAACCTCTTCGGTATCAGTGAGAATCTCCTGTACATGTGGGATCATGCCAAATCCGGCATCCAGGTGTCCAGAAAGGAGAGTCTTGATCCAAGAACTCAAAACCCGAGCCAGCACCTTCTTCGCAAATTGAAGAGACGAACTGGATGAAGATTCAACCTTCTCCGCTGATCGGCTGCTCATGTCATGTCCCATTGGAAGAGTAACAAAGAAACTCTTTCCATTTGGAGCCACTGGAGAAGGAATCTCAGCACGAGGTATCTTCTCTATCGCGTCAGAACTGGTTGTAGGAGTCTCTACCTCCGGATCGACCTCTGGCATCCCTTGCTCTGGTTCTGAAGGAAGCGATGGACTCTCTTCTGTCACTTCAAAACCTGCAAATGAAACACAAACAGGTATGAATATGATCCTGTTAAAAAAAATCATCAGGGTCATCACTACAAAGTACCTTCTTCGACGACTGGCGGAACACTCTCTTCCTCCATGAACTCATCGGAAGCATCATCAACATTTGCGTCCATTGATGGTTCAAAGTCATCGGAATCCTGTGGCAAGTCAGCTGACAAGAAAAATGTTAGCAAATCAAGTCGCAGGCAAAAAAAAAGAAAAAGGAGAAAGCGAAAGAAGTTATACCAATTGGAGATTCTGGAATCATTCCAGAGTCCCTCGGTTCTTCTTCAGATGCCATAACCGGCTCCATCACCGCCTCATCGGTCGGAACCTCAGGCATCGCCAACTCTTCATCCTCTGCTAAAAAAAAAAAAGCAGCAGCAGGGTGAGAAAACGAATCAGAACATGGAAAGCCCCATGAAAGAAGCAGAAAAAGAAAAAGGAAGAATCATACCTTCATCAATGGTCTCTTCTCCATGGCTCCTCTTCTCTGGAGGCTCGTTGACAGCCTCTGGCACCTCCTCGTTGATGGTAAGAGGGATTTCCATGTCAGGAGAGTCCTCATGTGGCCCCTCGCTGCGATGATGACTCCTCCTCTTTTTACCTCTATGGGTTCGCTTCCTAGAAGAACCCGCCCCACTATCAGAGTCAGGTTTCCCACTTGGCTCCTCACTGGATGGTCTGCTCTCGCCAGTAGACTCCGCGGAAGCTCGCCTCTGTGCCGCTTGCATCCAAGCGTCGAGCTCAGCCTCCTCCTGTTCTAGCTGCTCCAAAGCCTCATCAGGTACTTCCCGAACAGCTTCAGAACCAATGACGCCTTGGTCACCGAGAAAGCCTATCTTGTGCTTCTCTCCAGAAAGGAAGGCCCAAACTTCCTCTCACCGGACGCCATCCGACTTCCCAATGCCTTTTCCAGAAGACAGCTTTACATCAAGCTCCTTCTTGGAAAGCCCCCGATATGCCAAAAAGCTCTCTGCGAACCACTTCGTGAAGCCGGCAGTTCGGAAAGTCGACAGCTCAGGATAAGAAATCGTGGTAGTAGTGTCTTCAGCACTATAAAAAGCCCATGCATTTCTGCCATCCTGCAAACCCCCAAAACGCTTCACCATACTCGAAGGCGCTCCAACAACGCCTTGAGAGAAGCCCAACTGAAGCGCAAAGCGAGAAGGTACATACGGCTGGATATCGATGAAAAGATGTCTGCGGTACACCATCGTGCCGACTCGTATGCTGAAAAGCCACTCCTTCTCTGCATTGGTCAAAGGGTAATGCCTTCCCGACCCTGCTCTGGTAGAGTCTCGGGAGGCACCAAAATCAAAAGCCTTCTTCCGCAACTCCGGAGAAAGCTTCACTGAAGACTGCCCCATCTCGACGTCCCTGAACCGTCGGATCCTCATGCGGGCAAACAAAAGTGATTCGGATACGGCTTTTCCCTTAGCCAATCGAACCATCAGAGGATCATCATCCTGTGCAGCACCCAGCTGGTGGAAGCCAGAACAGTGGTATACAAACCACGAATAAAAGATATGGGCTGAAAATACCCTATTCATAGGGAGCCCAAGCCGAACCAAGAAAGCAGCCGCTTGCAGTTCGGTACACAAGTAGGAGTAAAGAGCAGGCACCAAAGCAAGCCGCTCTCCAAATGCCATCTGACAAGCCGGAAAAATACAATGCGGCCTGATGTGCGTCCCATCTCCACCAGCAAACACAGCCTCACCTAGCCAATAAGTGAGGTAAATAGCAAGATCTCTCCGCAGTGCAATGTCAGAACAAATGACATCTATGCTCGCGAAGAAACCCTTCAACTCTTCCTGCATGGCCAAAGTCTTCTTCCTGTCTTCCCGGGTCATGCTATCAGAAGACTCTTTGCTGTCAAAGAAGTTGAAGAATGAAGAGCCATAACTCTTCCAACTGCTGGATCTCACTTTCGAGCACTCCTTCAAAAAATCATAGAAGGTGACGAGCTGAAAGTATACGAGCCTGAATTCCTCTGACTGCTCCTCAAGGACGCTGTCAATCGGCATGAACTCCTCATAGAGTTTACCAAGGATGGGCAATCCAGTAATGGCGCTCAGCTCCTTCAAAGAAAAACCAATCTCACCGTTCGTGACAACGAAGGTATTGGTCTGAGGGAGGAAAGACTCCAACATAGCCATGAAGGCATCATCGGAAAAAGTCACGGTCTCCCTAAAAGCACGGACCGCGTCAAAAATCCCGGCTTCCTTCAAAATGGTGCCACCAATCAGCAGGACGCGATCAGTCCATGACTTCCAATCGGAGTCAGCATTGAAACGGCCACGAAGTCGAAAAGGCTTCACCCAAGTACTGCCGTCACCGCTGAAAACGCCAAGGCCCACCGGTCTCAAATCGACCGACGGATAATCAGAGCCCTGGTAGCCGCTGGCTGGCATCAACACGTCCATACGGACAGGTGGCTTCTCTGAAAAACCGGAAGGTCCACCAACAAAAACCCCGGTCTTGATCACACTGGTCCTCTTCACCCAGCTTGGAGGATCTTCCCTCTTAGAGCACGTGGGAGCAAGGCTCATGATCGAGATGGTATGATCAAAAGACGACCGGGTAGAAACAGTCTTCTCTTCACCATCTGCTGTGTAAGAGAACTGAAAACATCTCCTTTGGTATGTCAAGTCGTCAGGGACTGCATCTCCAAAGAAGAAGGTAGGCTTGGGCAAAACCCTCAGATCGTCCATAACCCAAGGACGGTTGCTTACCATGATCTTATAATACTCCTCACTCTTGAGGGCAATCAGTTGTTGCCTCATCTCATCTCTGTTGAGAGAGTCGCATTCTTCCAAGTTTCTCTCAACATACTGGACCTTCTCCCAGGCCTGCTGAACGGCCACATTAGAAGATCTGGCGGATCGACGAGGTACGCTTGTAGCAGGCTCTTTACCCTTGTTCGTTCTGGAGGAACCACCTGCAAAGGTTGGAAAAGAAAAAGATCGTCATCAAAATGACAGAATTTCGCTAAAAAAGGGGTCACTTAGTCCCACAAAAAATCTGGCGAAATTTTGACATGACTCCGGGGCAATTCCGAAGAAAAAAGGGAAATACCCCGAAAGAAATAGAAAGTTTTGAAGATGGGCTCAACATCACTGCGAGCTCCGAAACTCCAAACTTTCGAAACCTCAAAATCTCCGCAAAATCAAGAAGGGCTCAACATCGCTGCGAGCTCCAAATTCCCAAATTTGCAAAGATTTTCAGGTATGCTATCACATCATGCTACTCAATTCAATTTACAAAAAGTACATGCATGAACATCTAGATTTGCATAAAACGCATTATCATGATGAGGAAAAAAAAAAAACAAACTTTCTCAAAAAAAAAGGGGGAGAAAGAAAAGAACAAAAAAGAGAAAGAAACTTTCTAGAAAAAAAAAAGAGAAGAAAGAAAACAGCAAAAAAAAAAAAATCAGGGGCTGGCCCATCAGGCCGTGGCCCACAGGCCACGTGGCAGTACGGACCAGATCCGTACGGATCTGTCCGTACGGCCCACAAAAAAAAAAAAGAAAGTGCAAAAAAAAAACATGTAAAAAAAAAGGGAGAAAAGAGAAACACGTGAAAAAAAACAAAGAAAAGAAAAAAAGAGAGATAGACCTTCTTTTTTTTACCATCCTATTCTCTAGAAAGGAGTTTTCTTGAAAAAGAAACTTACTTGAAGCCATTGATGGAGAAGAAGAAGGAAAAAGCTTGAAGATCCCTGAAGAAGAACTCTTAGTCTTGGAGCTCTCTTGAGATTGTTGCAAAAGAAAGCAATAAGGGCAAGAGATCTAGCCTCCTCCTTGCTTTTATAGAAGAGAGCAAATCAAAGAAGGAAACAAAAAAAGAAAGGTAAGTGCTACTAATTAGTAACCTTACCAAAAGAGAAGGAATTAGAAAGGTTCTTTCCCAAAAAGAAAGATGTCTTTGAGAGATTTTCTCCCAAAATCAATCAATGAGAGATTCTCTCCAACAAAATAGGAGATTGGAGATTCTTTCCCAAAAAGAAAGATACCTTGAGATATTCTCTCCCAAATTAAGGGAATATGAGAGATTCTCTCCCATAAAGATATTTTTAGATATTCTCTATCCAAAAAAGTCACTTTGCCTCTTCAACATCAAGAAAGCTGCATGAAGTCACAACCTGCCATAAATAGGCAATGCAATTTCTCCAAAAAATCAAATCTTGTCAGAATCAAACAAAAAGTGCAAGATCCTTCAAGATAGCCAAGAGAAGAGTACACATGAAGTTTCGGGCCATTTCAGAATCATTTGGCCTAACTTCGCTTCTCCGACAGCTAAAATGGCGCTCCCGGCGGCGACATCATCGGAGACGTCAAAACTTCGATCAGAGCTTACAGATGACTCCAGCATGTCTCAAAAGGGCTCCATGCCAAATTTCAAGTCAAACCGACAACGTTTGACCCTCCATCAATGCTCGAGCAGCAAAATCAAGCCTCCCGGCGGCGGGAACCACCGAAGCCTTCGCTCATCAAACCAAGTGCATGAGTGGCTTCAACATGCTTCCAAAAGGCTGCACGTCAAATTTCAGGTCATTCTGACAATGTTTGACCAGGTTTCGATGCTCCGAGAGAAAATCAAGCCTACCGGCGGTGGAGCAACCCGGGACCATGACATCCAAAACGGAGCCCATGGAACGTCTCAAAATGACTCCAATAGGCTCCCCGTCAAATTTCAGGTCAATCGGACATCGTTTGGCCACATATCAAAGCTCGGCATTTTCCCAGCAGCAAAATCAAGTGAAGCATCGACGGGACCCCAAACGGCTTCAGAACTCAAACAAAGGCCTATGGTTGGTCTTATTTATTGCTCAGGAGGCTCCACCTCAAATTTCAGGTCATTCCGACA
Organism: Umbellularia californica; assembly: GCA_028538565.1. Taxonomy (NCBI): domain Eukaryota; kingdom Viridiplantae; phylum Streptophyta; class Magnoliopsida; order Laurales; family Lauraceae; genus Umbellularia; species Umbellularia californica. The sequence goes on along the minus strand of JAPQWN010000005.1, from coordinate 29,640,133 downwards.
TCGTTTGACCAAGTTTCAGCTTCTGGCGGAAAATCAACAGCTCTACGCGACAAAGTCTTCGGCTTTCCCGGAAAATTGGAAACTTTGCACTCTAAAAATGCAAGGATTCTCATCAGGTTTTCTACAGGAAAATCAAGCCAATAAATGAGAAGAAATGTCAGGAAAAATACAGAAGAAAACGGCGACGAAAAAGACCACAAAACGGACCAAAAACAGGGGAAAAACCCCCAGGGTCGCAGCCTGCGACCATGGCCCAGGGTCGCCGGCGACCATGGAAGTCCGGGTCACCGGATTTTTCGCCGGTGACCCGTTTTTCCGTCCTTTTTCTCATTTTACGCGTTTTGGCCCCTGTGGTTTCCTGAAAATGTGATTTTTAGTGCTTGAAATTGACTCATATCCGACGACATCTCGGATCCGCCGTCAAAAGCATAAAATCATCATTGATCGCTCCAAGATCGCCAACCGGCTGACCAAGAAAGTGCACTTTCTGTCCGACCGATCGTGAAATCGACAAGACAGATGTCACCGGCCCGCTCTTAGCTATCACTGTCTGAAGTTACGTGTTCATTCGATGTCAATCAGCATGAAGCTCCATCGATGATCATCGCCAGAAGAATTCCAGAAGACACGGCACGGCCCGCGACTCTTCGACTGCTCGGCAACCAATTAATGTGGTTAATTGACTAGCTTTATTGCAGTCATTAATTCATTTCTTTGGACGGCCCAATCAGAAGCAAGCATTTGGGAGTTACAAGTCAATTGATTCATGGCATTTAACCCATGAAACTCCTCCCATTATGGTAATTAAGGTGATTAAAAGCCCTTAATCTCCATCGGCCAATCAGATTCAAGGAAAAAGGAGTTACAAAATCAAGAAATAAATCTTGTAACTCCTCCCATTAAAGCAATTAAAGCTCATAAACTCTCCTAAATGGCTACCAAAAGCCTATAAATAGGAGAGCATTCCATTGAAATCGGGAGCAGAGAAAAAAAAGATCAGAAAGAGATCAGAAAAAAAGAGATCGGATCGGAAGAGAGCGGAAAGAATCCAGAGAAAGAAAAAGAGAGAAAAACTCTGCTGAAGTCCTGCACCGGCCACCACTACAAGGTGACAAAAGTCCCTTGGGGGGCACCCCCCCCCCAAGGTCCTTGCCTTCTCCCGCTGCCTCCAATGGCTTAGACGTGGCTTTTCAGCCCGTCTACTTAGCTTTTTATTGGACATAGGACCTTCTCTTGGTCTTTGTCCTCTAAAAATCTGAGGTTATAGCCAAGCCAAGCGAATCAAGAGCATCCTCTGTTCTCATCTGCATGGATGATGGTGAAGCCCATACATAGCTTGCGACCGTCAATCTGAACGAGTCCCCCACAATCTCCTGAGAAGTTAGATCCTCCTTTTCTTGCTTTTCATTATTGTTTGTATTTTTCTAAAGAGACAAAAAAATCACAACTCTTGTCTTTCATTATTGATAAGAATTGTAAATCGGCTATAAACGCCAAAATCGGCTATAAACGCCACAAAATCGGCTATAAATGCCAAACAAAATCGCCTTTGACGGCAAACCAAGAAAATGTCTCTTTTCTTAAATATTTGTGCAATGGAAAACTTGAAAGAAGTTGATTTCTTTTTTACTTGCGAAGGTTGATCTCCGGATTACCACTTGCAATTCCAAGTAAAATAGAAAATCTGGCACACCCACACAAAAGAAATGTTGATGCACGCTTCATGCCCCCCGGGCGCGAAAGGGCCGGACCCGACGGACTCCCACGTCCGCCGACCCCAGTAGCACCCACGGCGCCTCGGAGCGCGTTCCATCAACCGCTTCAAGAACTTATCGTTGATGGGCAGCATAAATCTGTCACTTGCATACATCTGTCACCTTCCATGTTTAGAAGAGCATATGCGTCGTTGGAGAAGGCTTTGTCAATAATGAAAGGTCCCTCCCATTTTGGTTCTATCGCGACCCCGGAACGAGACCCGGGCCTGCGACGTAGTGAATTGCATTAATAGAACATACCGCTTGCTTTTCCACAGGTTTTCGCGGTGAGGATCCGACGACTCGGGTCGAGCTCACACGAATAGGTATGCAGAAGCGTGTAGCAAAACGAATGATACGGATTTAACACAATAAGATGTAACATAAATAAGGCATTAATGCATGGTATCGAAGAGGAGTGTCAACAAGCAAACCTATCTTGATATAAAGTTTCATAGTTAGACAAAAGTATATTAATTCAAATACATATCCCAGAGAGGCCAACAAAGGCCAATACAACAAATATAAGATCCCAAAACTAGGTGAACGAGAATCTAGATCCCGCCCGGCGTCTAGTTGACGTCGTCGGGCTGCCACTCATGTGCTGGGGGTGGCTCAATAGCCTCCTCCGGGCACTCCTCGTCAAACGCGATACCTCTTGCACCTGGACACCAAAATAAAATGCATCAAACACGACGGTTTGGCAAATAAACAATATAGGCATGAATACGAAAAATAGTGCTAAAACAATTCAAGATTAAAGTACACATTTCAAGTTTACGAAACTAACATGAATACTTATAATATCATGAAAAGGTAAATCCACATTGAGCTCATCCTTTCTCTAAAATGACAAGAGCAAGCACGCACGAAACACGAAATGCAAGATATGATCCCACACTACACAAGGTAACGGGGAGGCCGGCCGCGGAACCGGAACACGAACACGCACGATGTGTAATATAATACACGACTAGTCTGCAGACAGTCCACATGTTTAAGGACCCCCAGGTAGTGGATCAAGCTAAAAGGGCAGTCTAAGCTCAGTGGTATTCACTTATATCATGAATGCACAAAACATGGCGATACACATTCGAGAACACGACAAAACAAGAGGGAAATCATTTATCAAACACGTCACGACAAGACTAGCAAAATAGCATAGTGTAAATGCTTAATGAACTTAAGAAATGATTCCCTTTTTGATTCTTGAAACACAATTCTTGAAACACGTCTTAAATACGAATTTATACTTGAACTTCAGACAAATGCACGATGATGTACGAAGCATCGAAATAAGCGCTTTGATTCATGAAACAATCTTCCACAAACTTATACTTGAAAATCAAATGAGAACACGATGATGCATGAAGCATCAAAACAAGAGTTCAAACATAAATCTATCAAGCATAGGCTAAGACTAATATTTGACCCTTGTGAAGTTGAAACCCAAATGTCGGAATTTCCATAGTTTGATGTCCCCAAAGGTAAGGTACATTTTGGAATTCCAATTTGCACAGCGTCAATTAGAAGTCTAAAGCATAGTCTAGTTTTCAACTTCCAAGAAATTCAGAAAAAAGGATTGAAAATCCAAAACAGGATCAGGTTCGCTCTAGCGGTCATACATTCGCTCGAGCGGACCCCAGACAGAAGTATGTTCGCTCGAGCCAACCTAAGGGTTTGCTCGAGCAGACAGGTTTCTGTCCGAAACCCTTCAAACAGAGGCATGTTCGCTCAAGCGGACCCAGTGGTCGCTCGAGCGAACAGGCTTCTGCCTGAACGCGACTGAGTGCAGAAACTGCACTTCTCTTCATCCATTTCTTGCATTTTTTCTTCCTTCTTCTTCTCACCTCTGAACCCAACAAAACCCCTGAGCCACCATGCTCACCAAGGGTCAAAAACACATTCAATCATTCATTCCAAAACAAAACAATGCATAGATTACAAATTTAACATTTAGCATAGATTTTAGGTTAAAAACCCAAATGTCATAATGTGTACAAGAAGCCTAGAAAGTTTACTTGCCTCAAATCCAAATGCCAAGCAAAACTCCACAAAACGCAACAAGAAGGGGAGATCCACGAAATCTACACAAAAGCCCCAAAATAGAGCACACAAAAATCACCATTTGGTCCTCACAAAACCCCCATTTCAAAAATGGGTTTGAAAACATGGAAAACAAGCTCTAAATGAGCTAAATGAACATCAAATAAAAAGAGGAACAAGAGCCCTAACCTTGAGCTAGCTGAACAAGAAGAAGAGAGCTAGATGATGAATAGTGTCGGGGATTTGGCTCAAAACGTGTCCAGCAGTAGCTTGAGATGAGAGGAAGAGATTGGTAGTCTTGGATCTGGGATTGGAGCTCTCTTGCTAGGTGATTCAAGGGGAAAAAGGTCAAGAGGTAGCCTTCTTCACTCTCTTGCTCTAGGTCAAGAACAAGTGCAGGGATTTAGAAATGGGAAAAGAAGAAGAAGAGGGCTTATATAGTGTCTAGAAGTGGGTCCCAAAGCAGTTGAACTTGAAATGATTAAAACATGGTCTTGTGGACCCCGGATTAAGTTTCGGAAAATCTAGTTTCGGAAAAGTATAATTTTGACATGGTTTCACGATTTCGAAAATTGTGCCCAGATTTAGCATGAAAAGACAGATTTACCCCTTTTTGGGCCAAAACTTGGGTTTCTGGGCCTCAAATACATGCAGGTTAAAAATGAAAGTTGTCATAAATAATAAAACTATTCAAGAGAATTAAAAATCATGATCAAACAAAAGATCTAGAGCGGAAACCCATTCTTACACGTGTACTCAGGGCGTCCCTGAGCATGTCTGACTCATACTAAACGTCCTCAAAATCCCCAAAGCTATAATCCAGACTAAGTCTAATCACATTCTAACCCAGCTAGTACTAAGACTCACTTAAGACTAAACACTCACTTAATTAGTAGTAATCGAGTTGGTCTGGGTTGGGGTCTAACAGGTTCGAATTTGCCTTTGGAATTGTGGGCAAAGCCTATGGGTCTTTTTACTGCATAGAACAAGTCACCATTTTTGTAGGTGTATTGCTTAATCTTCTTGTCGAAAGATCCTGCCATGCATGCTTGGTACAACTCAATGCTTTATAGAGATTCAAGCCATTTCTCATCGAGATTATCCAGCTCTTTGAGTCTCAATTTGACATTGCTTTCTTGCGTCATGTCATTTTGCAGAGATACACTTACGGAAGGAATTTGTATTTCCAAAGGGACAACAGCTTTGCATCCATAGACCAAAGAGAATGGTGTGCGATGGGTTGGTCCTCAAACCGTGGTTCGATAGGCCCACAATGCTTCAGGTAGTTTGTCGCCCCAATCTCTTTTATAATTGGAGACCATTATCTTGAGAATTTTACAGAGTGTCTTGTTGAAGGCTTCTCCTAGTCCGTTCGCTGCAGGATTATATGGAGTCGAATGACAACTTTGGATTTTGTACTTGTCGTAGAATCTGTAGAATCTGTGATCCCGGAATTGTGGTCCGTTATCATGGACGAATCTTTTAGGTATGCCAAAGCGGCAAATAATGTTAGTGCGCAAGAATTGAAGGACTGATGAGGTCTTCATTTCGCTGAGTGCAAGTGCTTCTGATCACTAGGAGAAATAATCCGTAGCGGCGAAGATGAAGCGATGACCTTTGCTTGATGGGGGAGAGATAGGTCCTATGATGTCCATACCTCAGGCTTCGAAAGGCCATGAGATTGCTGTAGGATGTAGCCATTCTAGAGGCATAGTTGTACAGCACCGTCACAGAATGCAATAGTTGTGCAGAATCAAGCAAGGCCACTTCAGCAACAGGCACCGCAGCAACAGTATAGACCCCAGCAACAGCAACAACAGGCCCATCAATAAGGAGAACATTAGAATTGTTGACACCAAAAAAAGTCACTTTACCTCCTCAACATCAAGATGTCACAAGAAGCTGCATCCTGCTACAAATAGGCGATGCTACTTCAAGCACATCAATCATCAGATCCTGTCAGAATCAAACAAAAACTACAAAATCCTTCAAGATAGCCCAAAGAGGGGTACACATGAAGTTTCAGGCCATTCCGACATCATTTGGCCTAACTTCACTCCTACAACAGCTAAATAGGCGCTCCCGGCAGCGATAGCATTGAAGACATCAAAACTTCAATCAGAGCCTATGGATGACTCCAAAATACCTCCAAAAGGCTCCTTGCCAAATTTCAAGTCAAACCGACAACGTTTGACCATCCATCAACACTCGAGCAACAACATCAAGTCTCTCAGTGGTAAGAGCCACCGAGGCCATCACTCATCAAACAAAGTATATGAATGGCTTCAACATGCTTCCAAAGGGCTGCACGTCGAATTTCAGGTCATTTCGACAACGTTTGACCAGACTTCGATGCTCCGAAAGAAAATCAAACCTACCGACGGCGGAGCCTCCCGGGACCATGACATCCAAATCGGAGCTAATGGATCATCTCAAAATGACTCAAATAGGCTCCCTGTCGAATTTCAGGTCAATTTGACATCGGTTGACCGCACATCAAAGCTCGACATCTTCTTCGCACCAAAACAAGTCTAGCATCAACAGGACCCCAAAAAGCTTCAAAACTCAAATAAAAGCCCATGGTTGGTCCCATCCACTGCTCAAGAGGCTTCACCTCGAATTTTAGTCATTCCGACATCGTTTGACCTAGTTTCGACTCTTGACGGGAAATCGACTACAAAGTCTTCAGCTTTTCCGAAAAATGGGAAACTTTGTGCTTCGGTTTTGCGCGGGTTCTCGTCAAGTTTTCTTCAAGACAATCAGGTGAATAATTATGGAAAGATTTCAAGAAAAATACAGAAGAAAAAAGGAACAAAAAAGACGAAGAATCGACTGAAAAATGAAGCAACGACCAAAGGGGATAAAACCCCCATGGTCGCCGGCGACCCTGGGTGCATGGTCGCCGGCGACCCTGGAAGTCCGGGTCACAGGACTTTTCGCCTGATGGCCCGTTTTCCGATCCTTTTAGCGTTTCGGGAGCTCCTGCCTTTGTGATTTTTCGAAAATCCAATTCTTGATGCTTGGAAACGACTGATCTTTGCCAACATCTCGGATCCGCCGTCAAGAGCATGAAATCAACACTGATCTCTCCAAGATCGCCAACAGGCTGACCAAGAAAGTACACTTTCTGCCTGACCGATCGAGAAATCGACAAGACAGATGTCACTGGCCCACTAACATCAATCAATGTCTGAAGCTGCATCGCAATCCGACATCAAACAACGTGAGGATCCATCAGCGATCATCACAAGAAGAATCCCAAAAGACGCAGCGCGGCCCGCGACTCTTCAAATGCCCCGGCGACCACTTAATGTCGTTAATTGACTCGTTTTATGGCAACTTAATGCGGTCATCAACCCATTATTTTGGATGGCCCAATCAGATTCAAGCAAATGGGAGTTACAAGTCCAAGCAATCATGGCATTAAAACCATAAAACTCCCCTCATCATGGAGATTAAAGGGGATTAAATGCCCATCATTCTCCATTGGCCAATCACAAGCCAAGAAAAAGGAGTTACAAAATCAAAGAATAAAAACTTGTAACTCCTCTCATCATGGAGCATCAATGCTATCAATGCTCATTAACCCACCTTATGGCCACTAAAAGGCTATAAAAGGGGGGTCATTCCAAGAAGAAAGGATCCAGAAAAATCCCCGGAAGCCGGAAAATTCAAGAGAAATTCACACCTAGAGAGAGAGACATCCCAGAGAGATTCTGACGAAGTCCTGCTACTCTGCAAGAAACACCACAAGGTGATCAAAGTCCCTTGGGGGGCCACCCCCCCAAGGTCCTCTCCTTCTATCCAACATGGCCTAAACGCGGCTCTTCAGCCCGTTTACTCGGTTTTTTATTGGATATAGGACCTCCCCTTGGTCTTTGTCCTCTAAAAAATTGAGGTTGGAGCAAAGCCGAAGAATTGACGCATCAAGCATTCTCTTTTGAAGGACGATGGTGAAGTCCATGCATGACTTGCGACCGTCGATCTGAATGAGTCCCCACAATCTCTTGAGAAGTTAGATCCATTTTCTTCCTTTACTATTGTACTTTGTATTTTTTAAAGAGACAAAAAAATCGCAATTCTTGTCTTTCATTTTGATGAGATTTGTAAATCACCTTTCACGGCAAAATCGCCTTTCATGGCATCAAATTGCCTTTCACGGCAAACAAACAAAAAATCGCCTCCTACGGCATCCAAAGAAAAAATCTTGTCTTTTTTCTTAAATATTTATACAATCTGAAAAGTTAGAAAGAATGATCGATTTCCTTTCTACTTGTGAAGGTGAATCTCCGGATCATACCACTCCAAATTCCAAGTAGAATAAAAAATCTGGCATACCCGTACATAAATGTTGATACCCGCTTTTTCTCCTCCGTCGGACCCCGGCAGCCCCCAGGGCGGAAGGAGAGGACGAAAGGCCGGGTCCATCAAGAATCAGCGTCCCCTGCAACAGAACAGAACTGTCCCTCAAGGTAGGCAACAACAAGCTCCAATCAGACCACAACAACGGGGACAAGCGTATGCGGTCAATAGAGCTGATGCAGAGGCAGCGGGCAATATTATAGAAGGTACACTTCTTGTTAGTAGGATAAAAGCTAGGATATTGTTTGACCCTGGCTCTATGCATTCTTTTATATCCGATGCATTTTCTAGATTGATTGATGTGCATGGTAGAGAACTTGAGTATATTCTGACTGTGGCTACTCTAGTAGGAAAACAAGTTGTGTGTACTATCTATTACCCTAGTTGTATAGTTCAAATAGGAGAGGTTGTGTTACTCACAGATCTTATTCTATTAGAGATGAATGATTTTGATGTCATCCTAGGGATGGATTGGCTGGCTTGCAAGGTACCATGCCATGATGGATTGTTTCCATAAGACCCTCACATTCAAATTGGATGAGAAACCAGCAGGGGTGTTGTTTCAGGGAGAGAGGAGAAATCCTCGTGCAGGGTTTGTCTCAGCATTGAAAGCTGATAGACTATTGAGAAGTGGATGTGAAGCCTATTTGGCGTTTATCACGGAGGATAAACGGTCCCAAAGGGTGGAGGAGATCCCTATTGTTTGGGAGTTCCCGGATGTGTTTCCGGAGGAGATTCCAGGATTACCACCCATAAGGAAAATCGATTTCACCATCGAGTTATTACCAGGGACCACTCTGATTTTTATTGCACCATATCGGATGGCTCCGGCGGAATTGGGAGAACTTAAGATACAGTTGCAAGAGTTGTTGGACAAAGGATTCGTAAGACCTAGTATTTCGCCATGGGGAGCTCCGGTTTTGTTCGTAAAAAAGAAATATGGTTCGATGAGAATGTGTATCGACTACCGAAGGTTGAATCAAGTGACCATCAAGAACAAATATCCATTGCCAAGGATAGATGAACTGTTTGATCAGTTACAAGGTGCTTCGTACTTTTCGAAGATTGATTTGAGATCCGGTTACCATCAGCTGAGAGTCAGAGAATCAGACGTGTTGAAAACAATTTTCTAGACTAGATATGACCACTATGAGTTCCTAGTGATTCCGTTTGGATTGACTAATGCACCGGCAGTGTTCATGGCATTGATGAACAAGATATTTGCTCAGTACCTGGACCAGTTCGTAGTGGTGTTTATCGATGATATTTTGGTGTACTACAAGACCAAAGAAGAGCATGAAGAGCATCTGAGGATATCATTGCAACTTCTGAGAGAGAACCTGCTGTATGCGGAGCTCAACAAGTGTGAATTCTGGCTAGAGCAAGTTGCATTTTTGGGGCACATTATCTCGAAGGAAGGATTGTCAGTAGACCCGTCCAAGATTGAGGCAGTAGTGAAGTGGGAAAGACCGAAGAATGTGTTAGAAATCAGGAGTTCCTTTGGATTGGCAGGGTATTACCGGAGATTTGTACAAGGATTTTTGTCGATTGCAGCACCATTGACGAAGTTAAGAAGGGAAAATGTACCTTATGTGTGGACAGATCAGTGTGAGGCCAGCTTCAGAGAGCTAAATAAGAGATTGACCACCGCACCAGTCCTTACTTTACCATCCGGAAGCGGCGGTTTTACCATTTTTACCGATGCTTCGAATGTTGGACTCGGTTGTGTATTGATGTAGGAAGGAAAAGTTGTTGCATATGGGTCCCAGAAGTTGAAAGATCACAAGAAGAATTATTCAACCGATGACCTCGAGTTGGCAGCGGTTGTCTTCGCGTTGAAAATGTTGAGACATTACCTCTATGGAGAGAAGTTTGAGGTCCATTCTGATCACCACAGTCTACAGTATCTGTTTTCTCAGAAGGAATTGAACATGAGGCAGAGAAGATGGATGGAATATATCAAGGACTATGATTTTCCAATCAAGTATCACCTGGGGAAAGCGAATGTAGTTGCCGATGCTTTGAGCAGAAAATCAGTAGGCTTGGCAAATCTAAGTGGTACTTGTATTTTCGAGCAATTTGAGGAGTTGAGGATAGACCTACGGCCACTGAGGAAGGGTGTTATTTTTGCCAATACGTCAGTGTCAGAGCCTTCGTTTATTCAGAAGATCATGGATAGTCAGTTGCAAGATCCATAGTTGTCTAAGATTTTAGAACATATAGCAGACCGTCCTAATTTCCTTATCGTTGATGGAGTTCTTTACTACCGTGATCGTTTGTGTGTGCCTAACATCGAAGATTTGAGGAATGAAATCATGACAGAAGCTCATAGAACGAAGTATTCCATGCACCCGGGTAGCACAAAGATGTATCAGAACTTGAAAGGCGGATTTTGGTGGAACAATATGAAGAGGGAGATTGCAGCGTTTGTATCTCGCTGTATGACCTGTCAACTGATAAAGGCAGAGCATTAGAAGCCTCCTGGGTTGCTATAGCCATTAGAGATCCCGAAATGGAAATGGGAGCACATTACCATAGACTTTATTTCGGGACTACCGAGAACTAGCAGAGGCAATGATGCAATATGGGTTATTGTAGACAGACTCACCAAGTCAGCTCATTTTATCCCCATGAAGACAGGAAAGAAGATGCACATGTTATGTAAGACCCCGACCCGAGTGACTAGATTAGTACTAATTAAGTTATGTGTTAGTGCTAAGCTTGATTAGTGGTTTTGACTAAGCTTGGATTAGTATATTTATTCTATAGCTTTGGGGAACTTTTAGTGTCTTGTGTTTAGTGGGACCCATTGGGGGTTCCTTTTTGATAGTCTTGCTTGCTTTTGGAGGTTACTTGATTTCCCCCAAATTCTTGTCTTGATCCCGTTTTACTTATTTTGTCGATCCTTACAACTTTTATGTTGAGCCCGTAACCGTCCGGAACCCCGAAACCCGATTTTCTTGCATTGAGGGCAAAACAATCTTTTTACACTAAATCTATATCCAAATCTTGATATTCCCAAAACCCGCGAAACATATACTTTTTAGAAACTAGATATTTCGACTATCACTTTTCCCTTCTTCGTCGATTCAGTTCGAGACACCGAAGTTAGCGATTTCAGCCCAAAGAGATTTTCCTAGTGGTGGAGCCCACTCCCTTGACTTTAAATAGAGAACTCATCCTCTTCATTTCCCTTTTCCAGCACAAGAGCAACCTAGGGTTTCCTTGCTTCCTTTTCTTCTTCTCCTTGCTTCTCCACCATCAAGCACCACCTACCTTACTCAAATCAAGAGACAGAAGTTATCATCCTCTTCCTCTATTCTAGAGCTCTCCATTGATACAACATTTGAAGGAAGACCTCCATTCTAAGATCTTCTTTGAACTAGTCTCGCTCATTTGAGGAGTTTCCTAGTAAGTTTTCCCTCTCAATCTTGTACCATTGTGTTTTCCTAGCTCTAGAGGAGCTCTATCTTCATTATTGAATGTTTCTTCTTCCTATTCCTTGTTTGGCCCATTTTAGGATTTCTTTTTGGGGGTTTTTGTGTAGATTGTGTTCTTGACTTGGAGAGGTTATTAGAAGCTTGGATTTCTTGTTAGAGACCTTGAGGCAAGCGGATTTATAGGATGTTTTGAGTTTATATTGGTTTTCATGACAAACATGATTTGGTTGGCTATTTCCATTAATGACTTACTTACTTGCATTCAATATGATTTTAATGCTTTTGAAAAGGGGTTGTTGAGCCATTTATTGTCTTGTAATATGATTGATAGCGTTTGTTTTATCTTGTGCCTAAAACTTGAATGAATCTATGTAATTGTAGTTATATCTTTCTCCTTGTGATTGAATGTGAAAATGAATGAATAGATGGATGATTGGTGGATGTTGTGAGGAGTTTTGATGGAGTTTTGGAGATGATGTTGAGGTGCTTACATGCCCTCCATTGGTGTATAATGGAACCCCAAGAAAGTGGGTTTGTAAGAGAAGGAGAATGGAGAAAAGAGGTGTTCACGAAACCAGTTCTGGACAGTTCGCTCGAACGAACCTGATACTTCGCTCGAGCGAATTGCCCAGGAAAGGGTTCATGTCATTCTAAAGAGCTGTTCGCTCGTGTGAACCAATTGTCCGCTCGAGCGAACGCTTCCAGCAGCCATCCAGAGAATGGTTGGCTCGAGCGCATGAATCGTTCGCTCGTGCCATCCTGAAATGGGCAGGTCCGCTCGAGCGAACCTCGGTCCGCACAAGCGAACCCTCCCAGAAGGCCATTCCAGAGAGCACTTCGCTCAAGCGAACCACATGTCCGCTCGAGCGACGTGTACTGTTCATCTAGTGCCACTTTGGAAGCAAAAATGAAATATCCTAACTATAGAGGGAGGTTTGTTAACATCCCTATCGTGATGAGAAGACTTATAACCGTTGTTGAAGGTCGGTTGAGAAAGAGACTACAATCAGAAGAATTAATTGAAGTTTTGGAAACTTCCAAGTGTCTAAGGAGCCCGAAATGTCTTCAATTCAAGAGTACCAAGTAAATTCAAAGTAGACATACGGAATCCATATTCACTTGAATTAGTTTTAACCCTGATACTGTCCCGACATTTCGAAAGGTTACTTCACCTCTTTATTCCCGGAATTTATGATTTGTTATTTATCAATCTCGAAAACATTGAAAGTACACTTGTACCGTTTTACTAGTCTTGACATACATGCCCGACCTGATATGATAGTTGTGCCTTCGAGCACCCCCGTCTTGCCTGATTATAGTCTTGTAGTTGATTTATTTTGTACATGTCTGGATTTATATGATTTGACCTATGAGTCGGCACCACTAAGCTTGGATAACCTTGTCAGTCTGATCCATTGACTTGGAGATCCCCCTGTTGTCCTGCCAACTGCAGTTTGGATCCCGCTACGCGGTTATTTAACCGTGGTCTTGTCCTGATACCACAGATTGCTACTGTGGTTCCTGATGCCCGGCTCGCTACCGTGGTCATGTCTTGTATATAGTATATATGTATATGTATTTCGTTGTACCTTCTCACTTCGGTGACTGAGGTCAACGCCTTGATATGCTTGCTCTATCACTTAGGTGATCGAGGATTTAGCTTCGTGTGGTTGCCACCTTGCTCGTTTCCTGAATTCCTTGGTTACCTTTACCTGTTTTACCTTGCATATATGTTTTTAATTAAATGATGCATTTACTCATGAAAGTATTGTTTAGACATGTTTAAATGTTTTCCAAGGTAAATGTTTTATTATGGAATGTGTATACCTTTTTATCCACCTGCCAGACCGTCGTGTTTGATCCTTTGCTTTGGTACTCAGGTCCCGTTGTTGGTTTCCCCGAGGAGGAGTCAAAGGAGGCGGTCGGAGAACCGCAGCAGCTAGTTGAGTGGCGTGCCGATAATGTTATGTAAACATCCGGTCGTCGAGTTGCGAAACATTTTGGGGGATGTTAGAAACTAATTTTTAGTGGTTATTGTCTTGGCTATATTGGCCTTTGTTGGCCTCTATTTTTTGGAATTGTAATTAAATGATACATGTTCTAACTTTAACAGTATTTTTGGGTTACGCTATAGAACATTGCTCATTCTGATACTTGTTATTTAAATGCAACCAGTCTTGTTATTATGGAAATGAATTTACATGCTTGATTTGCCATATGCTTCCGCAGTCATACTAAATGTTTATGTTTGTTGGAAAATCCTCATCGCGAACACCTGTGGGAAATCACGTGCACGGGTAATGTGTGCCCTTTTATTAACCCGTGTACGCTTGATCATAAACATATCTTTAATTATTATCATCACTCCATATGATCGCATGTCCATCACATCATCACCCAGTCCCGATCCCGGATTTGGTCCCTAAGCCCGGTCCAGGGTCGCGATAGACTGGTATCAGAGCGAGACGTGTTTCAAGCAATTAAAAGAAACTAGAAATCCTAAGGACGTGGCGAGGATTCGTTAGATCTTTCGTTGGCTAGAATCGCGTGAGCAATGTGTGACCCTGTTTTAGATTTTTATGTGCTAACAACTTGTTTTGCAGCATCATGCCACCTCGTAAGCGACCGGTAAATGGCTATCCCACTGCAAGTAACAGTGATTTCATGGAACCAATTGAAGAAGATAGAGTTGAGAATACAAGAGCTGAAAATGCAATGCCAAATCAGTTCCAACAGATGATGCAAGCGCTGCTTGATCAACAACGTCAAGCCAATGAGAACCAAACCAGATTGCAAGAACAAATGTTTAAGAAAGATGACGATCATGCCAGAGAGTTGGCAGAAATGCAAAGGCAGTTGTTGGAGGTGCTACAGAGGAGACCTGAACCTATTCAACCTCAGCCTGCAATTGTTATTAATCAGAGAGAGCATGACCCCAATGCATTATTTGAGAGGTTCTGAAAGAGTGGTCCAAAGGAGTTTGTGGGGACAGAAGACCCCTTGGCTGCTGATGACTGGCTAGAGCATACAGAAAATATATTTGAGGTCTTCAGATGTAATGGAGGTGAGAAAGTACAACTAGCAGCATCACTCTTCACCAGTTTGGCAGATAATTGGTGGAAGACAGTGAGGGAGGAGTACAGGACTATGCCAGACGCAGTGGCTTAGGCAAACTTCAAGAGGCAATTTAGAGACAAATATGTGCCCGCCCATGTCAACAGGCAAAAAGCAGTGGAGTTTCAGCAGCTTGTCCAAGGCAATATGACGGTGCTAGAGTACCTCACCAAGTTCGAGAGGTTATCACGGTATGCTCCGGAGTTGATGGACACGGTGGAGAAGAAGATAGCTAAATTCTTAGAAGGACTTCACCCCATCATTGAGAGGGATGCCACCGGTGTAGTATCACCTCTCACCTTTGAAGAAGCTGTCAAGAGAGCCTATAAGTTTGAGAACTTCCACCACAAGATTCTTAAGGTCCAAGGCAAGGGACAAGGGCAACCCCAACAGTAGCACAACCAGCAGAGGAATCAACAGAACAAGAGACAGAGGCAACACCAAAATGTGCAGCTTGTTTGCATTCATTGCGGGAAGAACCATGATATTGCCCAGTGTCGTACAGCCTCGGGAGCATGCTTTAGATGTGGCTCCATGGATCACCAGATGAGGAATTGTCCAAGACAGAACAGGCAGAATCAGTAGCAGCAAGGAGCACCGCGTCAGGCACCGCCACAGAATGCACTAGTGGTGTAGAACCAAGCAAGGCCACTCCAGCAACAGGCACCACAGCAACAGTATAGACCCCAGCAGCAGCAGCAGTAGGCCCGTCAGCAGGGACAATAGCAGAATCAGCGTCCTCAGCAACAGAATCGAAATGCCCCTCAAGGAAGGCAGCAAAAAGCTCCTATCAGGCCACAACAGCGAGGACAAGTGTATGCGGTCAACAGAGCTGATGCAGAAGCAGCGGGTGATGTTGTGGAAGGTACACTTCCTGTTAGTGGGATAGAAGCTAAGATATTGTTTGACCCTGGCTCCACACATTCATTCATATCCCATTCATTTTCTAGATTGATTGATGTGCATGGTAGGGAACTTGAATACATTTTGACTGTAGCAACCCCAATAGGAAAACAAGTTGTGTGTACTAGTTATTACCCTAGTTGTACAGTCCAAATAGGAGAAGTTGCGTTACCCACAGATCTTATTCTATTGGAAATGAAGGATTTTGATGTCATCCTAGGGATGGATTGGCTGGCAGGGTACCATGCCACAATGGATTGTTTCCATAAGACCCTCACATTCAAGTTGGATGAGACACCAGTAGGGGTGTTATTCCAGGGAGAGAGGAGGAATCCTCGTACAGGGTTTGTCTCGGCGTTGAAAGCTGATAGACAATTGAGAAGTGGTTCTGAAGCCTATTTGGCGTTTACCACGGAGGATAAACGGTCCCAAGGGGTGGAGGAGATCCCTATTGTTTGGGAGTTCCCGGATGTATTTCCGGAGGAGATTCCAGGTTTACCACCCATGAGAGAAATTGATTTCACCATTGAGTTATTACCGGGGACCGCTCCGATTTCGATTGCACCATATAGAATGGCTCCGGTGGAATTGGGAGAGTTGAAGATACAATTGCAAGAGTTATTGGACAAAGGTTTTGTTAGACCGAGTATTTCACCATGGGGAGCTCCGGTTTTGTTTGTTAAGAAGAAGGATGGTTCGATGAGAATGTGTATTGACTACCGGAGATTGAATCAAGTGACCATCAAGAACAAGTATCCATTACCAAGGATAGATGAACTGTTTGATCAGTTATAAGGTGCCTCGTACTTTTTAAAGATTGATTTGAGATCCGGTTATCATCAGCTGAGAGTTAGAGAATCAGATGTGTTGAAAACAGCTTTCCGGACAAGATATGGCCACTATGAGCTTCTAGTGATGCCATTTGGACGGACAAATGCACCGGCAGTGTTCATGGCTTTGATGAACAAGATCTTTGCGCAGTACCTAGATCAGTTTGTAGTGGTGTTCATTGATGATATTTTGGTGTGCTCCAAGACCAGAGGAGCATGAAGAACATCTAAGGATAGCGTTGCAACTTTTGAGAGAGAACTAGCTGTATGCGAAGCTCAACAAGTGTGAATTTTGGTTGGAGCAAGTCGCATTTTTGGGGCATATGAAAGTTCAGTCTAGAGCCAATGACTAAGTCCTAGAGGGGGGGGGGGGGGGGTGAATAGGACTGAGGCTAAACAATTGCCAATTTTAATTTTCTAATCCTGTTTTTAATCAAAACAGAATAAAGAACAGGACAAGCATAGCAAGAGTATAACTGAAACAGAAACTGTAGAACATTCAAAAGAGATATGGACACAGAGATTTATAGTGGTTCGGTCACACAGACCTACATCCACTCTCAAGGGTCACACAGACCCTTGGTTCCACTATCAAGAATCAAACTACACAAGTTTTGATTCTACCTCATATTTGATACTGAGGTTCAATCACACAGATCTACTCCTCCTTACAGCAATGTGGTGAGTTTAATCACACAGATCTACACACCTACCACATTATACACATATTGTAGAAATTTGAAGAAGGGTGAACACTTGCCTTGATGATGGTTGAAGTGTTCTGTGGAGCTCTGACCGCAGTCGAAGCTTGCACCTCTTGTTGACCTCTTGGTGTTGAGTAGAAAGCCTCCAATGTGTTGCACAACCAGGGTTAAGAGGATTTGGTTTCTAGGGTTACACAAATGAGTCTCTCATGGTGTAAACTATCCTAGAGGATGCACTCCCTATCAAGACACTCATCTAAGAGCTAATGGAGCTCTAGGGTTTACCTAGGTCAAGCACATGAGTGTTTTTGGAAGTGATTTGGAAGCCTACAATTGATGGGAAGAAGATAGCAAGCAAGGCTATACACTAAGGTCCTATTTGTGCACAGTGAAACAAGCTACAACTTTATAGAAAACTCCCAACGGATAGATTTTACGGTTAGCCTCTAAAACTGGCGGCTAGCTCCTTTTAAAAATCCCTGAGCCAACGGATATAATTTTGAATGCGGTCAGCTCACGGTTAGCCGCGGGTGACCATGGTGGTTAGCCGTAAGGTGACCGTAAAGGTGACCGCAAGAATGACAGGAGAAAACAGCTCTCGGGAAAACAAACCGTAAGACTTATGGTTGCTTGCGGTTAGCTGTAAAGCTCCATGTGGTTAGCCGTAAGGTAACCGAACAGGTGACCGCAGATCCTGACAGAGAAAAAATTGTTCTCTGGAATGGTGACCGTAGGACTTCGGTTACCTGGCGGTTAGCCGTGAAGGGTCTCTGCAGTTAACCGCGAGGTAACCGTGGAGCTGGCCGAAATCCATGACAGGAAAAACAGCTTGCTGGAAAGGTAACCGTGGGTTTTTCGGTTACCTGGCGGTTAGCCGTAATGTATAAAGAGGCTAGCCACCAGGTGACCGTAAGGTCACTGAACCCTCTGAATTTTCAGGAAAAGGCTTAACTGATTAGACACAAGGTATTTTGCAAGGGATCTACAGGATGGTTCGGGTTTGAAATACCTGAGTGAGGGTTGGTTAGCACACATGGAGTTCTTCCTTGGTAAATCCAGGCCTTTCAAGACTTGAACTTCTGCCTTCAAAACTTGATCTTCCTTGTGAAACTAGAGAGGCAATGTCTTGGATTCTTTGACACGGAATTGACAATACAAAATACAGTGTACATTGGAATGTGACACTAACAATCTCCCCCTTTGTCAATTACGGGCAAAACACCTATTCTAGATTGAATTACAACAATTGGACTCAAATACAAGTAAGAAAAACAGTACATGATCTTAACACAGAATATAACCATTAAAAACTCAAAGACTCATGACTCTAGAAGCTTCCCTTAAGATGTACCTGCACAGAGCATTGAAAAATACAATCTATGGTGGGATTACTACTCCCCCTGAATTGTTAGTCGCAAAAATTCATAGAAGGAGTGTTCTCTACACTCTCCCCCTTAGGATAATCTCTCCAATTTACAGGATTCAATCAATGTATTCTCCCCCTTTTTGTCAGGAATTGACAAAGGGAGCAGGCAGCAACTATGACAAGAAAAGGCACCAAAATTCACAAATGACCACCAAGCATAGAACAAGAGAAAGAACCACAAAGCACCATTGAAATAAATAGCAAGATAGATGACAAGTAGATGCAGTAAAAAGCAGTGGCCATCCATATAATAATCATCAGTATGAAAAAGTTTAAGCTAATCAGCCAAAGTTAGTAGCCATCCAAAAGAATAGGAAAATAGCCATAAGAAGGGAAGAGAGCCACAAAGACACCACCAAAAATAACAATAACCAATAAAACACAAGTGGCCTCCAGAAGAAAGTGCAAAGAAGCTAGTCAGAAGGAGGCGACGGAGAAGGTGGCATGGCATCCATATCATTGGAGCGGCAGTGTCGCGACCCCGGATCGGGATCCAGGCCCGCGACTGCGCGGCGGCATGATTAACCCACAGAAAACACACCGCCGCTGTTTATTTGTTATATTTTTATTTTTCCCACAGGTTTCCGCGGTGAGGATCCCAAGACACGGGTCGAGCTCACACGAATGGATATGTGGAAGCGTGTAGCAAAATAATTCATACAATCTTAAACAATAAGATACAAGAGAATACGAATATCGAGACAAGGTATCAAAAGAGAATGTCATCAAAGCATTCCTAGCATGATTAAAGTTCAATGTTTAACAAAAGTGTATTAATTCAAATTACACCCTGAGAGGCCAACAAAAGCCAATACAACCAATGGAACCCCAAAAGAACAACCCAAATAACCAAGCTAGGTGAAACGAGAATCAAGATCCCGACCGGCGTCTAGATGACGTCGTTGGGCTGCCACTCGAGTGCTAGGGGTGGCTCAACAGCCTCCTCCGGGCACTCCTCGTCACGCGCGAAACCGCCGGCACCTGGGCACCAAAATACAAGCATCAAACACGACGGTTTGGCAAATAAACAATTTAGGCAAGAATATCTGAAATAATGCTAAAATAGTCCAAGATTTAAAATACACATTTCAATGCTTACGAAACTAGCACGAGTACATATAATATCATGAAAAGATAAATCCACATTGAGCTCATCCTTTCTCCGTCATACATGATGACAAGAGCAAGCACGCACGACAAGCACGACACGAAAACACGATCCCACACTACACAAGATAGACGGGGTATTCGGCCGCGGAACCGGACCACGAACATGCACGATGTGTAATATAATACACGACTAGTCTGCAGACAGTCCACAAGTTTAAGGACCCCCAGGTAGTGGATCAAGCTAAAAGAGAAGTCCAAGCTCAGTGAAATTCACTTATATCATGAATGCACAAAACACAGCAATACACGTTCGAAGACACGACAAAACAAGTGGGAAATCATTTACCAAACACAACACGACCAGACTAGCAACTTAAGAAATGATTCCCTTTTTGATTCTTGAAACACGATTCTTAAAACACGTCTTAAATACAAGCTTATACTTGAAAAATCAAACAAGAACATGAGGACGCATAAAACATCAAAACAGGAGTCCACACAAAAATCCATCAAGCATAGGCTAAGACCAAACCTTTGACCCTTGTGGACTTGAAAACCCAAACGTCGAAACTCTATATAACTTGGTGTCCCCGAAGGTAAGATACATTTAGGAATTTCAAGTGCACGATGTCAAATGAGGGTCTAAGGCATAGTCTAGTTTTCATTCCTGCAAAATTTCTTCAAACACGGTTCCTTTTTTTTTTTTTTTTTTTGTTACTGTCGGTCAACCCTCGGTTAACCGAGGTCGATCTGTCGGTCGACCGAAGGTTTGACCGACAGATCCCAGCCCAGAAATTGCTGCTCTCTGGAATTGAACCGAAAGATCCTCGGTTGGCTGTCGGTCGACCGACGGCGAACCGACGGATGACCTGACAAAAATGTTGCTCTCTGGAAATTGAACCGACAGATTTCGGTTGGTGTCGGTCGACCTGTCGGTCGACCAAAATTGGACCGACAGCTGACCGACAGGCACGGGCAGTGCATTCTGTTCAGAATTTTCACAACTTTCTCTCCCTTCTTCACTTCCACATTTTTACCACCTGCACTCCCCAAGCCTCCATGCTTTCCAAGGGATTCATTCCACACATTATAGAGCATTCCATCCACAATTTGTCCATTTATTCCAAAGAGAAACATCAAGACATTCCCATAAACAATTTCATGAAACTTACAAAACCAACATGATTCTAAGAACTTAGATGAATCATCAATAATAACACAAGTAGAGGAACTTAAACTAATGACTTAAGAAAACATAAACATAACATACATTAATAGGTTCAAGCAAAGAAAAATCATGTCTTAATGGAAGAAATGAAACCACAATGCAATGTACATGAAAATCCTATAAGGTTTACTTGCCTCTAACCAAAGCCAAGCCAAACTCCACTAAATCCAACAAGGATGGGAGCTCCACGAAATCTACACAAAAACCCCCAAAAGAGAGCACTCAAAATCATCATTTTAGCCATCACAAACCCCCATTTCGAAAATGGGTTTGAAATCATGGAAAACAAGCTCTAGGTGAGCTAGAGAACATGAAAAGAAGGAATGAAAGAAAAACACCAACCTTGAGCTAGTTGAACAAGATGAAGGGAGGTTGAAGATGATGAATAGTGCGATGGTTTGGTTCCAAAAACATCCCAATCGAAGCTTGAGAAGAGAGGAAGAGAATGGTGGTCTTGGATCTTGATTTGGAACACTATAGCTAGATCATTTCCAAGGGAGAACACCAAAGGGGAAAACTCTCCACTCACTTGCTCTAGGTCAAGAAAAATTGCAGAGATTGGAAAAAGAGAAAGGAAGGAGAGGAAGGGTTTATATAGTGTCTGGAAGTGGGTCTCCTAAGCAGTGAAACTTGGAACGCTTAAAACATGGTCTTGTGGACCCCGGATGGAATCGACGAAGAAGAACAAAACGATCATCGAAAAATCTAGTTTCGGAAAAGTATAATTTTGACATAGTTTCACGACTTCGAAAAGTGTGCCCAGATTTAGCATGAATAGTTAGATTTACCCTTATTGGGCCAAAACTTGGGTTTCTGGGCCTCAAATGCATGCAGCTTAAAAACGAAAGTTGCCATAAATAATAAAATCATTTAAGAGAAATAAAAATCACATCCACATCAAAGATCTAGAATGAAAACCCATCCTTACACGTGTACTTAGGGCGTCCTTGAGCGTGTCTGACTCATACAAAACGTCCTCAAAATCCCCAAAACTATAATCCAGACTAAGTCTAATCACATTCTAACCCAACTAGTACTAAGACTCACTTAAGACTAAACGTTCACTTAATTAGTACTAATCGAGTTGGTCTGGGTCGAGGTCTAACAGGAAGGCTTTAGAAATTCCGCTGAGATATTTGAGCGTCTTCTTCAGCAGCTTCGCGATCTTAGTCTGATTACGCTTGAATGCATCCATCCGCTCAGTAACAGACCGGGGAACAGGAGAGGGAGGAACCTGCTGAGAAGAAGAGGGTGGCGCTGAACCAACCTGCTGATGACCTATAGGACTAAGCTGCTGAGAAGGGTCGACCCCGGCAGGAGGTGGGGCTTGCCCGGCCTCTACATTCGGAGAAAGGTTCATCTGAATAAGATTGGCATGACCAAACGGGGTATGGGAGAGTGGTGTCTCAGAAGGTCGAATGATACCGATAGAGCGAGCTAATTCAGACATGAGAAAGCCAAAGGGGATAGCAGTCTTTGAAGCAGCAGATGAGTGAAAACGGACAATGGCTCGACAGATGAGAGAGGCGAGACAGATCCGTTCACTGGAGACCACCTTGGACAAAAGATTGGCCATGAATGTGGTCAACTCAGTTCGATTGCCTTTGCGGGGGTAGACATTAAAAGTGAAAAGGTGGTGTAAAAGCCGATATTTGGGAGTAAAAGCCGATATTTGGGAATCAAAGAGTTCAAAGGAAGAAAAATTTTCCTATCCTAAACCACGGGATGGCCACAAAGGATGGTGGTGGCATTGGCCTTCTCATCTTCGGTAAGAGTATCAACAACAGAAGTGAGACCATTCTCAATCAAGGGTATATTGATGACTGAAGAGATATATTCAGGGTCAATTGTAACTGAGTCTCTCTTCTTAAGAGCAATGGAGAATTTGCAACAGTCAACAGAGGACGCTGCTGAGGTGATGGAAGCAAACATCCCATAGACTAGGGATGGATAGGCCTTATCGCTCCAATCTAACAGGTTTTCCCATCCTACTTGGGCAAGAATGGCAGCAGTCTGATGAGGGCCAACGACCTTGCGCAGAGTGCGCCTTTCAACCATGATGGACCTGGTTTTTAGAGACGCCAACAGTTTGGCATTTGGCTTTAATTGGACAGGGGGCTGCTGTGGAGGAGGAGAAGGGGATGGAGATGTGGACCGAGAAAGGTCGGGAGAGGTGGATAGTGAGGGTGAGGGTGGACGTGAAGGAGACCTAGGGCGAGAAGAGAAGGTGCCAGGGGTTGAGCGTCCCCATTTTGAAGGACGATTCACAGCAGTCTTCATACGAGGAGGCATTTTGACAGATAGGTAGAATACACAAAGGAAAATAAAGAACACAAGAGAGGTAGGAAGACTAACGGCTAAAAGGAGAACAGAAGAGGAAAGGATGGAAAAGAGAATGGAGAATAGAAGAGTAATAGAGGAAGAAAAAAAAAACCTAAAATAAACACACCAAAAGAGACCAGACGAAAACAGACGAAAAACCACAATGTTAACATCAAATAGAACGCACAAAAATAAAAACAAAAACGAAAATGAAAAAGAAAACAGAGGGAGTTTACCTTGCAAACGAGAGTGGAAGAGAAAACCAGTCAGAGAGGAGCAGAGGAAGAGACAGGGGGAAGAGACGCAGAACAAAAGAAAAACGAAGGGCTGCGAGAATTTAAGTTGCAGCCCGAGAAATCCGGTTAGCCGCGAAGAAGACTTACGGCTAGCCGCCACCTTTTTTTCTTTTTTTTGTTATATTATATAAAACCAAATCACACATAACAAGATGGATTGATTATCTAATGGCACACACACCAAGAGATTTTCTCATATTCTCAAATTTAGAAACATCCAAAGGTTTTGTCAAAATGTCAGCAAGTTGATTTTCTGTAGGGATATGCTCTAAAATTATGATTGCCTCTTCAACTAATTCTCTAATGAAGTGATGTCTGATGTCTATATGCTTAGTTCTAGAGTGTTGAATAGGATTTTTGGAGATATTGATAGCACTAGTGTTATCACAATACAAATTCATGCTGCTTTGATCAATACCATGGTCTTTAAGCATTTGTTTCATCCAAAGCATTTGAGTACAACCACTGCCAGCTGCTATATATTCTGCCTCAGCTGTAGATAAAGAAATAGAAGATTGTTTTTTACTGTGCCAAGCAACTAGACAATTTCCTTGGTAGAAACACCCTCCACTAGTTGATTTTCTATCATCCACATTTCCAGCCCAATCGGCATCAGAGTATCCAGCAATACAGATAGGAGAATCATACGGATACCATAGCCCATAACCTGAAGTCCCTGACACATACCTAATGATTCTCTTAACAGCTTTCAAATGAGCTTCTTTGGGATCAGATTGATATCTAGCACAAGCTCCTACACTAAAAGCAATATACGGTCTG
Source organism: Umbellularia californica (assembly GCA_028538565.1). Taxonomy (NCBI): domain Eukaryota; kingdom Viridiplantae; phylum Streptophyta; class Magnoliopsida; order Laurales; family Lauraceae; genus Umbellularia; species Umbellularia californica. Next base: position 29,615,818 of record JAPQWN010000005.1, on the reverse strand, counting down.
CTAGCTGTAAGATATAATAGGCTGCCTATCATGCTTCTGTACATACTAGGATCAACACTCTTTCCACCAGATTCTTTAGATAATTTGAGTGTTGTACTCATGGGAGTGTTCATGTGTTTGGCTGACTCTAAACCAAACCTCTTGACCAATTCTTTAGCATACTTGGTTTGGGATATAAACATACCATCAGACAATTGTCTAACTTGTAATCCTAGAAAGAAGTTAAATTCACCAACCATGCTCATTTCAAATTCAGATTTCATGAGATCTGCAAACTTTTCGGTTAACACATCATGAGTAGAACCAAAAACAATATCATCTACATAGATTTGAGCAATCAATATGGTGTCATTTGTTCTTTGAATAAACAGAGTTTTATCAACACTACCCTTTTCAAAATTATGGTTAATCAGAAATTGAGTGAGCCTTTCATACCAAGTTCTAGGGGCTTGTTTGAGACCATAGAGAGCCTTTTTAAGATAATACACATGGTTAGGCTGCTTGGGGTCTTCAAACCCTTTAGGTTGCTCAATATAAACTTCTTCTTCTAAAACTCCATTCAAAAAGGCACTTTTGACATCCATTTGATATAATTTAAATTTCAAGGAACAAGCAATGGCAAACAAGATTCTAATGGATTCAAGCCTAGCAACAGGAGCAAATGTTTCTTCAAAGTCTATTCCTTCAATTTGAGAGTAACCTTGGGCAACTAACCTAGCCTTGTTTCTAACTATAGTACCATTTTCATCATGTTTATTTTTGTAGATCCATTTGGTACCTATGATGTTTTTGTCATTAGGCCTAGGTACTAATTCCCAAACTTCATTCCTAACAAACTGATTTAGCTCTTCTTGCATAGCATTTATCCAACAATCATCAGAGAAAGCTTCATCAACAGATTTTGGTTCAATGATAGAGGTAAAGCAAAGAAAACTAACAATGTTTTCAAGTTGTCTCCTAGTCTTGACACCAAGCAAGGGATCTCCTAGAATTTGGTTCATAGGATGATTTTTCACATCAACCAAATCCTTAGAGGTTTGAGACTTATCCAGGTTTGCAGTAGAAACATTTATCTCATCATCATCAGGGTCTTCTTGATTACAGGAATCCTTTAGTTTGTCATCAATGACAACATTTACAGATTCATGTATGGTTCCAGTGTTGGTGTTTAAAACTCTATAAGCACAACTGTTTTGAGAATAGCCAATAAAGATGCCTTCATCACTTTTGGAATCAAACTTGCTCAAGTGTTCTCTATCCTTGAGAATATAACATTTGCTACCAAAAATTTTAAAGTAGCTAATGTTTGGCTTCTTCTCATGCCATAGTTCATAAGGAGTTTTATCCAATCCAGTTCTCAAGTAAACCCTGTTAATGATGTAACAAGCTGTATTCACTGCTTCAGCCCATAGATCTCTAGGAACATTCTTTCCATGAAGCATAACCGTAGCCATCTCTTGTAAGACTCTATTCTTCCTTTCAGCAACTCCATTTTGTTAAGGAGTTTTAGGGGCAGAAAATTCATGGTGAATTCCATACTTATCACAATATTTTTCAAATCTGGAATTTTCAAATTCTCCACCATGATCACTTCTTATTCTAGCAATTGCTCTTCCTTTTTCAACTTGGATTCTTTTCACAATCTTTTTGAATTCAGCATATGCATCTAATTTTTCTCTCAAAAAAGCAACCCAAGTGAATCTAGAATAATCATCTACAATAACAAGAAAATATTTTCTGCCACCCCTACTTTCTTTCTTAGTTGGACCAACCAGATCCATGTGAAGAAGCTCTAAGGGTCTAGAAGTCTTCAGAGACTTGGACTTTTTGTGAGATGCTCTGATTTGCTTCCCTTTTTGGCATTCTCCACAAATAGTTTTTGACTTCCTGCTGATTTTTGGAAGACCCTTTACATAATTATTCAGCTTGGACAGATCTCTATGGTTTACATGTCCAAGTCTTTGATGCCACAGTTGAGCTTCATCAAGATGAGCGATGTAACAAGATGAGCTGAAAGATTCTTTTTGGTCGGTCACCAACAACATAGCAGTTTTCTTGATTTCTAAAACCTCTTAGAATAACTTTTTCATTTTTAGAAATCTCACAACCATGACTAGTAAAGATGACAGCATGATTTTTATCACAAATTTGAGAGATGCTAAGAAGGTTATGCTTCAAGTCATCAACACATAAAACATCTTCTAAGTGAGACAAGTTAGGAACATTTAGAGTGCCTTTTCCAATCACTTTAGCTACATTGCCATCACCAAAAGTAACAATTCCACCATCATATTCACTTAATTTTGAGAAGAGTGTTTTATCTCCAGTCATGTGTTTAGAACATCCACTATCCAAATACCATAAAGATTGATCTCCAGCTTTAAGGGCTGTGTAGACTAATAAGCTCTTAGGTACCCATTTGTACTTATGAGATTTTGACTTATCCGAATCATGATAATGAAAGGATTTCTTAGAATTTCTTTTAGCATGATTATTGAGTTGAATTCTAAGTTGATCAATCTATTTCATAAGTTCATTCAATTTTTGTGGAACAGTGAGATTCTTATGAAACCTATTTTTGCTTAGTTCATTCTTATAGGACTGTCTTTTGACTTGTTTCATTTTACACTCATATTTTACATGTCCTTTTCTCCCACAAGAATGACATATGACTTCGGAGATGTTTAGATTACTTGAGGAGGCTTCTCCTTTTACAAACTTTGTAGAGACATTAGGATTACATTTGGCTTCTTTGTTGTAACCAAGCCCAGTTTTGTCTCTTTGATATTTGCCCATCCCAAATAATCTTTCGAACTTTTCTTCTCCATGAGTGAACGAATACTCATACTTTTCTTTGTACCAACTCAATTTGGTGACTTCATTCTTCAAACGAGAAATCAAATCTTTTAGATTTTCAGTCTCATCTTTCTCTCTTGTAAGCTTTCTTATGTAGTCACTAGCAATTTGAAATTTGGAATTAATTTCATGAAGATCATTGGTCAAAATATTATTTTCATTATTCAAAGTTTCAACTTTGTCTTTTAACATTTTGATCTTAATTCCTTGTTTGCTCATAGTTCTAATTAGTTTACAGCTCTCCTCATAGAGTTGATCATAGGTTTCTTGAATATCTTCCTCATCAATGTCATTATCTGGGCTGTCTTCTTCAGATTCAGTTTCATCCTCAGATTTATCAATCTTAGATCTTCCAGAATTTTCATTCATCTCAACTGACGGATCACAAACACTTCTGGCCGTCAAAACATTATAGTTTCCGGTCTCATCTTGGTGAGATTCATCTGATTCTGATTCAGATTCAGATGAGTCATCATCCCATGTTGCCACAAGTGTCTTTTTCTTTCTTTCCACTTGACACTCAGATGAGATATGACCATACTTTTGACAGTTATAACATTTTACCTTTCTATGTTGACTCTTAGAGGAGAAGCTGACTTTGTTTTTACCTTTATCAAAGGATTTGAAATTGGAATTCTTCTTCTTAAATTGTTTCAGAAACCTCTTAGCAAGTAAGGCAACATCTTCATTATCACTTTCTTTCTCATTATCAGATTCTTCTTTAGAAGGGGATGGTTGAGATGTCTTTAATGCAATAGATTTCTTGTCTTTGGATTTATTAGAAGAATTTATCAATTTCATTTCAAAGGTTCTAATATTGCCAGATAATTCCTCTACTTTCATATTTTCAGGGTCATTATATTCTTCTATAGAAATCACTTTAGGGTGAAATCTTTCAGGTAGAGACCTCAGGATTTTGCTACAAACTTTGCCTTCAGGAATTTTTTCACCCAGAGACCACATTTCATTTACAATGACCATTAACTTAGTTCGAAACTCATCGAACACTTCATCTTCCCTCATTCTTAACGATTCGAATTGGGAAGTCAACATTTGAAGCTTGGCTCTTTTAACAGTAGTAGTTCCTTCATAGTTTGTTTCTAAAAGATCCCAAGCTTGTTTAGCTGTGACACATGTCATAATCTTTTTGTATTCTTCAGCTGTCATGGCACACGATATGGCATTCAATGCCTTCGCATCACTATCTTTCAAAGCCTTTTGATCAGGTGACCATCTTGCCTTTGCAAGAGGCTGAACAGTGCCATCTTCAGCTGTGGTGGTGGGATGAGAGCATCCATCCTCTACAGCATCCCAAATAGATGAACCAAGGGATCTGATGAAGATGGTCATCCGGGCTTTCCAAAAAGCATAGTTTGTACCATCAAACAAAGGAGGTCTGTTTACTGCACTACCTTCTGGGTTAGACATCAGCACTAGACTAGGAAAAAGATCTACTCCAGGTTGTTAAGCCTTTATGGAAGTAACCTCGCTCTGATACCAACTGAAAGTTCAGTCTAGAGCCAATGACTAAGTCCTAGAGGGGGGGGGGTGAATAGGACTGAGGCTAAACAATTGCCAATTTTAATTTTCTAATCTTATTTTTAATAAAAACAGAATAAAGAACAGGACAAGCATAGCAAGAGTATAACTGAAACAGAAACTGTAGAACATTCAAAAGAGATATGGACACAGAGATTTATAGTGCTTCGGTCACACAGACCTACATCCACTCTCAAGGGTCACACAGACCCTTGGTTCCACTATCAAGAATCAAACTACACAAGTTCTGATTCTACCTCATATTTGATACAGAGGTTCAATCACACAGATCTACTCCTCCTTACAGCAATGTGGTGAGTTTAATCACACAGATCTACACACCTACCACATTATACACATATTGTAGAAATTTGAAGAAGGGTGAACACTTGCCTTGATGATGGTTGAAGTGTTCTGTGGAGCTCTGACCGCAGTCGAAGCTTGCACCTCTTGTTGACCTCTTGGTGTTGAGTAGAAAGCCTCCAATGTGTTGCACAACCAGGGTTAAGAGGATTTGGTTTCTAGGGTTACACAAATGAGTCTCTCATGGTGTAAACTATCCTAGAGGATGCACTCCCTATCAAGACACTCATCTAAGAGCTAATGGAGCTCTAGGGTTTACCTAGGTCAAGCACATGAGTGTTTTTGGAAGTGATTTGGAAGCCTACAATTGATGGGAAGAAGATAGCAAGCAAGGCTATACACTAAGGTCCTATTTGTACATAGTGAAACAAGCTACAGCTTTATAGAAAACTCCCAACGGATACATTTTACGGTTAGCCTTTAAAACTGGCGGCTAGCCCCTTTTAAAAATCCCTAAGCCAACGGATATAATTTTGAATGCAGTCAGCTCACGGTTAGCCACGGATGACCATGGCGGTTAGCCGTAAGGTGACCGTAAAGGTGACCGCAAGAATGACAGGAGAAAACAGCTCTCGGGAAAACAAACCGTAAGACTTATGGTTGCTTGCGGTTAGCCGTAAAGCTCCATCGGTTAGCCGTAAGGTAACCGAACAGATGACCGCAGATCCTGATAGAGAAAAAATTATTCTCTGGAATGGTGACCGCAGGACTTTGGTTACCTGGCGGTTAGCCGTGAAGGGTCTCTGCGGTTAACCGCAAGGTAACCGTGGAGCTGGCCGAAATCCATGACAGGAAAAACAGCTTGCTGGAAAGGTAACCGTGGGTTTTTCGGTTACCTGGCGGTTAGCCGTAATGTATAAAGAGGCTAGCCGCCAGGTGACCGTAAGGTCACTGAACCCTCTGAATTTTCAGGAAAAGGCTTTAACTGATTAGACACAAGGTATTTTGCAAGGGATCTACAGGATGGTCCGGGTTTGAAATACCTGAGTGAGGGTTGGTTAGCACACATGGAGGTCTTCCTTGGTAAATCCAGGCCTTTCAAGACTTGAACTTCTGCCTTCAAAACTTGATCTTCCTTGTGAAACTAGAGAGGCAATGTCTTGGATTCTTTGACACGGAATTGACAATACAAAAACCAGTGTACATTGGAATGTGACACTAACAGCATATTATCTCCAAGGAAGGATTATCAGTAGACCCGTCCAAAATTGAGGCAGTAGTGAAGTGGGAAAGACCAAAGAATGTGTCAGAAATCAGGAGGTTCCTTGGATTGGCAGGGTATTACAGGAGGTTTGTGCAAGGATTTTCATCGATTGCAGCACCGTTGACGAAGTTAACAAGGAAGAATGCACCGTACGTGTGGACAGATCGGTGTGAGGCCAGTTTGCAAGAGCTGAAGAAGAGATTAACCACTGCACCAGTCCTTACTTTGCCATCCGAAAGCGGCGGTTTCACCATTTTTACCGATGCTTCGAATGTTGGACTTGGTTGTGTGTTGATGCAAGAAGGAAAAGTTGTTGCATATGGGTCCCGGCAGTTGAAAGATCACGAGAAGAATTATGTGACCCACGATCTTGAGTTGGCAGCGGTTGTCTTCGCATTGAAGATGTGGAGACATTACCTCTATGGAAAGAAGTTTGAGATTCATTCTGATCACCGCAGCCTACAGTACCTATTTTCATAGAAGGAATTGAACATGAGGCAGAGCAGATAGATGGAATACATCAAGGACTATGATTTTCCGATCAAGTATCACCCGGGGAAAGCGAATGTAGTTACCGATGCCTTGAGTAGAAAATCAGTGGGCATGGCGAATCTAAGTGGCACTTGTATTTTTTATCAATTCGAGGAGTTAAGGATAGATTTTCAGCCACTAAAGAAGGGTGTTATAATGGCCAATATGTCAGTGTCAGAGCCTTCGTTCATCCAGAAGATTAAGGACAGTCAGTTACAAGATCCAGAGTTGGCCAAGATTGCAGAATATATAACAGAACGTCCTGATTTTCGTATCATTGACGGAGTTCTTTATTATCAGGATCGTCTGTGTGTGCCTAACATAGAAGATGTGAAGAATGACATCATGGCAGAAGCTCACAGCGCGAAGTACTCCATGCACCCGGGCAGCACGAAGATGTATCAGAACTTGAAGGGCAGATTTTGGTGGAACAACATGAAGAGGGAGATTGCAGCGTTTGTATCTCGCTGTATGACGTGTCAGCTAATAAAGGCAGAACATCAGAAGCCTCCAGGGTTGTTACAACCATTAGAGATCCCGGAATGGAAATGGGAGCACATTACCATGGACTTTATTTCGGGACTACCAAGAACTAGCAGAGGCAATGATGCGATATGGGTTATAGTGGACAGACTCACCAAGTCAGCTCATTTTAATCCCATGAGGACAGGAAAGAAAATGCACATGTTACCCTTGGCAGAGTTGTTTGTCAATGAGATCGTCAGTAGACATGGACAGCCAGTTTCCATCACATCCGACGGAGATAGCAGATTCGTCTCGAGATTTTGGAAGACCCTGCATGAGTCTATGGGTACGAAGTTACAGTTTAGTACGGCCTATCACCCTTAGACAGATGGTCAGTCAGAGAGGACGATTCAGACCCTTGAGGATATGCTCTGTGCTTGTGTATTAGATTTTAAGACTTAATGGGATGAGACTCTACCGTTGTGTGAGTTTGCCTACAACAACAGCTACCACTCGAGCATTGGAATGGCGCCCTTTGAAGCTTTGTATGGTAGAAGGTGTAGGACACCCGTTTGTTGGGAAGAAGTTGGCACCCGCAGTTTCCATGGACCGACCATAGTAAGTGAAACCAGTGACAAAGTGAGACAGATTCAGGAATGTTTGAAAGTAGCCCGGAGTAGACAGAAAAGCTATGCAGACTCTCCCAGAAGGGATCTACAGTTTAAGGAAGGAGATAAGGCTTTCTTGAAGGTGTCACCTACTAGAGGAACATTGAGGTTTGGGCAGAAAGGCAAGTTGTCACGGAGATACATCGGACCGTACGATATCATAAGTAAGATTGGTGTACGATATCATAAGTAAGATTGGTGATGTGGCTTATAGATTAGCCTTACCACCCAAGCTATCCGGTGTACACAACGTCTTCCGTGTGTCGATGTTGAAGAAGTACGTTCCCGATCCATCGCATGTACTCCGGCATGAACCATTGGAAATCAGAGAATATGCTACCTATGTTGAGAAGCCCATTCAGATCATAGACACGAAGGAGCAAGAGTTGAGGACACGGACTATTCAGTGGGTGAAGGTACTTTGGGAGAATCATGGGCCGGAAGAGGCAACGTGGGAATTGCGAGATCAAGTGTAGAAGAAGTATCCACATCTCCTACCCGAGGTGAGTTTTATATTTCATTTGGAGGACCAAATCCCCTAAGGGACGGAGGATGTAAGACCCCAACCCGAGTGACTTGACTAGTACTAATTAAGTTGTGTGTTAGTGCTAAGCTTGATTAGTGGCTTTGACTAAGATTGGATTAGTATAGTTCTTCTATAGCTTTGGGGAACTTTTAGTGTCTTGTGTTTAGTGGGACCCTTTGGGGGTTCCTTTTTGATAGTCTTGCTTGCTTTTGGAGGTTAGTTGATTTCCCCCTAATTCTTTTCTTGATCCCGTTTTACTTATTTTGTAGATCCTTACAACTTTCATGTTGAGCCTGTAACCGTCCGGAACCCCGAAACCCGATTTTCTTGCATTGAGGGCAAAACAGTCTTTTTACACTAAATCTGTACCCAAATCTTGATATTCCCAAAACCCGCGAAGCATATACTTTTTAGAAACTAGATATTTCGACTATCACTTTTCCCTTCTTCGTCGATTCCGTTCGAGACATCGAAGTTAGCGATTTCAGCCCAAAGAGATTTTCCTAGTGGTGGAGCCCACTCCCTTGACTTTAAATAGACAACTCATCCTCTTCATTTCCCTTTTCCAGTACAAGAGCAACCTAGGGTTTCCTTGCTTCCTTTTCTCTTCTCCTTGCTTCTCCACCATCAAGCACCACCTACCTTACTCAAATCAAGAGATAGAAGTCATCATCCTCTTCCTCTCTTCTAGAGCTCTCCATTGATACAACATTTTAAGGAAGACCTCCATTCTAAGATCTTCTTTGAACTAGTCTCGCTCATTTGAGGAGTTTCCTAGTAAGTTTTCCCTCTCAATCTTATACCATTGTGTTTTTCTAGCTCTAGAGGAGCTCTATCCTCATTATTGAAGGTTTCTTCTTCTTATTCCTTGTTTGACCCATTTTAGGGTTTCTTTTTGGGGGTTTTTGTGTAGATTGTGTTCTTGACTTGGAGAGGTGATTAGAAGCTTTGATTTCTTGTTAAAGACCTTGAGGCAAGTAGATTTATAGGATGTTTTGAGTTTATATTGGTTTTCATGACAAACATGATTTGGTTGGCTATTTCCATTAATGACTTACTTACTTGCATTCAATATGATTTTAATGCTTTTGAAAAGGGGTTGTTGAGCCATTTATTGTCTTGTAATATGATTGATAGCCTTTTTTTGATCTTGTGCCTAAAACTTGAATGAATCTATGTAATTATGGTTATATCTTTCTCCTTGTGATTGAATGTGAAAATGAATAAATAGATGGATGATTGGTGGATGTTGTGAGGAGTTTTGATGGAGTTTTGGAGATGATGTTGAGGTGCTTACATGCCCTCCATTGGTGTATAATGGAACCCCAAGAAAGTGGGTTTGTAAAAGAAGGAGAATGGAGAAAAGAGCTGTTCACGAAACCAGTTCTGGACAGTTCGCTCGAGCGCACCTGATACTTCGCTCGAGCGAACTGCCCAGGCAAGGGTTCGTGTCATTCCAGGGAGTTGTTCGCTCGTGCGAACCCAGTGTCCGCTCGACCGAACACTTCCAGCAGCCATCCAGAGAATGGTTGGCTCAAGCGCACAAATCATTCGCTCGTGCCAACCTGAACTGGGCAGGTCCGCTCGAGCAAACCCTCCCAGAAGGCCATTCCAGAGAGCACTTCGCTCAAGCGAACTCCATGTCCGCTCGAGCGACGTGTACTGTTCATCTGGGGCCACTTTGGAAGCAAAAATGAAATATCCTAACTATAGAGGGAGGTTTGTTAACATCCATATCGTGATGAGAAAACTTATAACCGTTGTTGAAGCTCGGTTGAGAAAGAGACTACAATCAGAAGAATTAATTGAAGTTTTGGAAACTTCCAAGTGCCTAAGGAGCCCGAAATGTCTTCAATTCAAAGAGTACCAAGTAAATTCAAAGTAGACATACGGAATCCCTATTCACTTGAATTAGTTTTAACCCCGATACTGTCCCGACATTTCGAAAGGTTACTTCACCTCTTTATTCCCGGAATTTATGATTTGTTATTTATCAATCTCGAAAACATTGAAAGTATACTTGTACCGTTTTACTAGTCTTGACATACATGCCCGACCTGATATGATAGTTGTGCCTTCGAGCACCCCCGTCTTGCCTGATTATAGTCTTGTACTTGATTTATTTTGTACATGTCTGGATTTATATGATTTGACCTATGAGTCGGCACCACTAAGCTTGGATAACCTTGTCAGTCTGATCCATTGACTTGGAGATCCCCCTGTTGTCCTGCAAACTGCAGTTTGGATCCCGCTACGCGGTTATTTAACCGTGGTCTTGTCCTGATACCGCAGATTGCTACTGTGGTTCCTAATGCCCGGCTCGCTACCGTGGTCATGTCTTGTATATAGTATATATGTATATGTATTTCGTTGTACCTCCTCACTTCGGTGACTGAGGTCAACGCCTTGATATGCTTGCTCTATTACTTCGGTGATAGAGGATTTTTGCTTCGTGTGGTTGCCACCTTGCTCGTTTCCTGAATTCCTTGGTTACCTTTACCTGTTTTACCTTGTATATATGTTTTTAATTAAATGATGCATTTACTCATGAAAGTATTGTTTAGACAGGTTTAAATGTTTTCCAAGGTAAATGTTTTATTATGGAATGTGTATACCTTTTTATCCAGCCGCCAGACCGTCGTGTCTGATCCTTTGCTTTGGTACTCAGGTCCCGTTGTTGGTTTCCCCGAGGAGGAGTCAGAGGAGGCGGTCGGAGAACCGCAGCAACTAGTTGAGTGGCGTGCCGATGATGTTATATAAACATCCGGTCGTCGAGTTGCGAAACATTTTGGGGGATGTTAGAAACTAATTTTTAGTGGTTATTGTCTTGGCTATATTGGCCTTTGTTGGCCTCTATTTTTTGGAATTGTAATTAAATGATATATGTTCTAACTTTAACAGTATTTTTGGGTTACGCTATAGAACATTGCTCATTCTGATACTTGTTATTTAAATGCAACCAGTCTTGTTATTATGGAAATGAATTTACATGCTTGATTTGCCATATGCTTCCGCAGTCATATTAAATGTTTATGTTTGTTGGAAAATCCTCATCGCGGACACCTGTGGGAAATCACGTGCACGGGTAATGTGTGCCCTTTTATTAACCCGTGTACGCTTGATCATAAACATATCTTTAATTATTGTCATCACTCCATATGATCGCATGTCCATCACATCATCACCCAGTCCCGATCCCGGATTTGGTCCCTAAGCCCAGTCCGGGGTCACGACATGTTACCCCTAGCAGAGTTGTTTGTTAGTGAGATCGTCAGTAAACATGGACAGACAGTTTCTATCACATCCAACAAAGACAACAGATTTGTCTCGAGGTTTTGGAAAACCCTACACGAGTCTATGGGTATGAAGCTACAGTTCAGCACGGCTTATCACCCTCAGACAGATGGCCAGTCAGAAAGAACAATTCAGACCCTTGAGGATATGATCCGTGCTTGTGTGTTAGATTTCAAGACTCAATGGGATGAGACTCTACCGTTGTGTGAGTTCGCTTACAATAACAACTACCATTCAAGCATTGGAATGGCGCCTTTTGAGGCTTTGTATGGTAGAAGGTGCAGGACACCTATTTGTTGGGAAGAAGTTGGCACTCGCAGCTTCCATGGACCAACCATAGTGAGTGAGACCAATGACAAAGTGAGATAGATTCAAGAACGTCTGAAAGTAGCCCGGAGTAGACAGAAAAGCTATGCAGACTCTCATCAAAGGGATCTACAGTTCAAAAAGGAGATAAAGTTTTCCTGAAGGTGTCGCCTACTAGAGGAACATTGAGATTTGGGCAGAAGGGCAAGTTATCACGGAGATACATTGGACCGTACGATATCATGAGTAAGATTGGTGATGTGGCTTATAGATTAGCCTTACCACCCGAGCTATCTGGTGTACACAATGTATTCCATGTGTCTATGTTGAAGAAGTATGTCCCCGACCCTTCCCATGTACTCTGACATGAACCATTGGAAATCAGAGAAGATGCTACCTATGTGGAGAAGCCCATTTAGATCATTGATACAAAGGAACAAGAGTTGAGGACACGAACTATTCAGTGGGTGAAAGTACTTTGGGAGAATCATGGACAGGAGGAGGCAACGTGGGAATTACGAGACCAAGTTCAGAAGAAGTATCCACATCTCCTACCCGAGGTGAGTTTTGTGTTTCATTTGGAGGACCAAATGCACTAAGGGGTGGAGGATGTAAGACCCCAACCAGAGTGTCCACGATTAGTGCTAATTAAGTGGTGTGTTAGTTTTAAGCGTGATTAGTGGAATTTGACTAAGTTGGGATTAGAATAGCTTTTGCTATAGCTTTGGGGAATTTTTAGTGCTTTGTGCTTAGTGGGGCCCTTTAGGGGTTCCATTTTGATAGTCTAGCGTTACTTTGGGGATTTATTCGAGATTCTTATAATTTTTTTCATATCCGTTTCACTCATCTCGTCGATCCTTACAACTTTCATGTTGATCTCTTCCCCGTCCGATACCTCGAAACCTAATTTTCCTAGCATTGAGGGCAAAACAGTCTTTTTACAGTAAATCTGTACCCAAAATTTGATATCCACGAAACCCGCAAAAAATATACTTTTTGGAAACTAGATATTCCGGTGATCATTTTTCCCTTCTTCGTCGAACTCGTTTGAAGTACCGAAAGTCGTGATTTCAGCCCAATGAGATTCCCAATGATGGAGCCCACACTCAACTTGTATAAAGAGACCCTTCTCTTCCATTCTTCCTTTTTCCAGCACAACCTAACAAAAGCTAGGGGTTTTTCCTCTCTTCTTCTTCATCTTGCTCACCCATCCCCAAATCACCATCAAATCTTACACCAATAGGCTAGTGGAGGTTGTCTTCTTCTTCCTCTCATTGGGAGCTTGCTTGGGATACCATTTTTAGAAGGAAGCCACCCATCTTAAGACCTTCTTTGAGCTAGTCTTGCCCATTTGAAGAGTTTCCAAGTGAGTAATCCCTCTTTTCTCTTGTATATGTGTTTCCTAGCCTATGGGAAGTCTCCATTTTCATTATTGAAGCTTTCTTCTTCTTGTTCCTTGTTTGACCCATTTTAGGGTCTGTATTTGGGGGTTTTTATTTGTGCTTGTAGGTCCTCTTTTGGGAGCTTGATTAGTAGTTTGATTTCTTGTTTAGAGACCCAAGGCAAGTGGAATGACTGGATATTTTTGGGTTTTGAATGGATTTATGAGGACATTGATGATTTGACCATGCTTTCCATGCTTTTTATTGACTTGCATTGAATTTGAAATGAATGCTCATTAAAGGAGTTGGTTAGTCCATTTAATGTCTTGGAAAGGTTGTTTTATAGCCCTTACTTATTTCTTGATTGTAGCACAAATGAATGTTTGTGAATGGGGTTTCTAGTCTCTTTCCTTGATGGTTGAATGAATTTGGAAAAGAGGAGATTTGGGTGTATGTTGATGGGAGTTTGTTGATGGTTGGATGATGTCTGGAGGGAGTTTGAGCCTCCCATGTTGTTGTAGAAAATGAGGCTCAATGGGATTTGTAGGAAGAAGAAAGAAATGGGAGAGCAAAGCTGTCCCGGAACCAGTTTCTAGACAGTTCGCTCGAGTGAACTGACAGGTCGCTCAAGCGAAGTGTCCAGAATAAGGTCCGAACCATTCCAGTGGACAGTTCGCTCGAGCGATCCTCATATTGCTCGAGCGAACCCTCCCAGAACTCACTCCAGAGAATGGTTGCCCGAGCGCACGGATTGTTCGCTGGAGCCAACCAGTACTGGATGAGTTCGCTCGAGCGACCATCAGCTTGCTCGAGCGAACCCTTCCAGTAACCATTCCAGAGACCACTCCACTCGAGCGAACTGTAATGCCCACTCGAGCGATGAGTACTGTTCACTTGGGGACAAGTTTAGAGCAAAAGCAAAATGTCTGCGTGATTGAGAGAGGTTCGTTGAGAACCTTAATCTAATGGGAATTGTACTGACGATATAAGTAACCCAATTGAGAAAGAAACCATATCACAGAGATTCATTGATGCTTTGAAATTCCAAAGTGTATAAGGAACCCGAAATGTCTCCAAACTCAAGGAGTACCAAGTTTTTATTAAATTGACATACGGGATCCCTATTCACCTTGAATTAGTTTTGAACCCCGATACTTGTCCCGATATTTCGAAAGTTTATTGCACCCCATTACTCCCGAAATTTATGAGTTATAATTTATCAATTCCGAAAACACTGAAACTGTACTTGTAGCATTTTGTTAGCCTCGATGTGCATGACCCTACATTGAAATGATATTTGTGCCTTGAGCACCCCTGTTTCGCCTGTTTATACAATTTCATCATATGTGTTGTATACATGCCCCAATTGCTTGCATATGACCTATGAGTCGCCACCACTAAGCTTGGACAACCTTGTTGGTTTGATCCACCGACTTGGAAGTCCCCCTCCCGTCCCGCCAGCTGCAGTTTGGATCCCGATACCCGGTTTATTAACCGTGGTCCCGTCCCGCGACCCGGCTCGCTCCCGTGGTTCCTGATATCCGGTTCGCTACCGTGATTCCTGATACCCGATTTGCTACCATGGTCCCGTCCCGTATTATTATGTATGTATATGTAAATTTTGTTGCACTTCCTCACTTCGGTGACTGAAGTCAACGCCCCGATATACTCTTGTCACTTCGGTGATTGAGGATTTAGCTTTGTGTGGATGCCATCTTGTTTGTTTCCCGTTTCCTTGGTACCTTTATTCGTTTTGCATTGCATACATATTTGGAACAAATGATTTATCTTTTCATGAAGACTATTGTTTAAGTAGATTTAAATGCTTTCGAAGGTAAATTCTTTTGATGTTATACTATCATATCTTTTCACCCACCTGCCAGACCGTCGTGTCTGATCCATTTCTTTGGTACTCAGGTCCCGTTGTTGGTTACCCCGAGGAGGAGCTCGAGGAGGCGGTCGGAGAACCGCAGCAGTTAGTTGAGTGGCGCGCTGATGATGTTGTTTAACCATCCGGTTGCCTCGAGAGACATTTCATTTTGGGTTGTGGCTAACTATTATTTTGGTGGTTATTGTTTTGTCTATATTGGCCTTTGTTGGCCTCTATTTTTGGGGATGTAATTAAATGATCTTTTGTTTAAACTTTAACAATACTTTTGGATTACGCTAATGATCATTGCTCATTCTGATAATTGTTACTCATTTGCAATCAGTCTTATTATTACGGAAATGAATTACAGCTTGATTTTCTACACGCTTCCGTACTTAACAAAATATTCATGATGTTGTGTTATCCTCACCGCGGACACTTGTGCGAAATCACGTGCACGAGTAATATGGGTTCTGTATTAAACCATGTATGCTTCGGCACCAAACATACCATTATCTTCATCTTGATTTATCTCTCCATCATTTACTTAGTCCCGATCCCAGATTAGGCCGCGAGCCCAGTCCAGGGTCGTGACAATCCTCGAGAGCATTGAAAATGTACTTGAAACAATTACTAGCCCAAAGTGTAATGTCTGACATGAAATGACAGTTGTGCTTTTGAGCACCCCGTCCCGCCCGTCTTTTTAGTTGCACTTAATGTATTTTACACATGTTTTGATATCTATTATTTGACCTATGAGTCGGTACCACTAAGCTTGGATGACCTTGTCAGTCTGATCCACTGACTTGGAGATCCCCCTCTTGTCCCGCTAGCGGCAGTTTGGATCCCGCTACTCGATTATTACCGTGGTCTTGTCACGATACCCCGGATTGCTATTGTGGTTCCCGATGCCCGGCTCGCTACTATGGTCATGTCCAGTATATTATAAGTATATGTATATTTTGTTGAGTCTCCTCACTTCGGTGACTGAGATCAACGGCCTGATATACTCTTGCCACTTAGGTGATAGAGGATTTAGCTTTGTGTGGTTGCCATCTTGCTTGTTCCCGGTTCCTTGGTTACCTTTACATGTTTTACATTGCATATATGTTTTCAGTGAATGATTCATTATTTTTTGGAAGTTATTGTTTAAAAGTTTTCCCAAGGTAAATTCGTTCATTGTTTTATTGTTATATCTTTTCACCCACCTGCCAAACTGTCGTGTTTGACCAATTTCTTTGGTACTCAGGTCCAGTCGTTGGTTTCCCCAAGGAGGAGCACAAGGAGGCGGTCGGTGAACTGCAGCGCTTTGTTGAGTGGCACACCGATGATGTCATTTAGACATTCGGTGGCTTCGAGATTCGATTCATTTTGTAGCTGTGGATAACCCATTCTTTTGGGTTGCTTTGGCCTTTGTTGGTCTCTATTTTTGGGGAATGTAATTAAATGATCTTTGTATAAACACTTAACATTACTTTTGGGAAAACACTAATGATCATTGCTCATTCTAATTCCTTAACTTCATAAATGTGTTAATGGCCTTCTTGATGGAAATGAAATTTATGAACTACATTCTTGATTTTACTACACGCTTCCGCACTAAGGAGAAATAATTATATTATTGATGAGAAATCCTCACCGTGGATGAAAGTTCAGGATCCGAACCCTAGAGGGGGGCTGAATAGGGTGAGCTACAACTTAATGACCAATTATGCCAATTTTAAACTTCTTTAAAACAATTAGCCACTTGTGATGATTAACAAATAAAATGCGGAAGCTAAACAACAACAATCACCACAAAAGCAATCACCACAACACAAGATTTATAGTGGTTCGGCCAACGTGCCTACATCCACTACCGGCTTGTGAATCTACACCCCACCGGATTTCCACTATTTATGCTTTTTAATAGGCTAAGCAATAACCTTAAACACTATGCTTTTCTAGGCTAAGCAATAACCTTACAATATGCTTTTATAGGCTAAGCAATAACCTTTACACAATGCTTTTCTTAGGCTAAGCAATAACCTTTACAATGTTGTTTTTCAAGGCTTAACAACAACCTATACAAGATGCTTTTCTAGGCTAAGCAATAACCTTCACAATAAAAGATTTTCTCTCAAGAAGGTGTCTTCACAAAACACTTTAAGAGATACAATTTAAGCTCAATATAATTGCCTCTAAATTAGGCGGATAAGAAAGTGTAAATCAACTCACACAACACACTATAAAATGCAAAGATGAATGCACATGATGTGTGTGTGTGAAAACTTCAATCAATTTTAAAATGAAAGCTCAATCAGTTTATGCTTGAAGCAATTAAAAGTTTAATGCACATAAAATGATTTGATTGAAGTGATATGCAAATCACATGTACAAAGTACAAACTTGCCGATGATATGAAAATCAAAAGCTTAAAAGTTGTATGAAATTAATTAAGTCTAAACATGTGATGCATGTGATATATTGTTCTCAAAATCAAAGTAATTTAACTAAGGTTTTAAAGATTGAAAACAACAAAGAAGATTCAAACAAGTTAATGAAACATGTTTATAAAACAAATCAAAGGTTTTGACAAAACATGTTTTAGAAGTTTTCTACAACAAACTTGATTTGAATCAAGGTAAAGAATCCAATAACTTAAATCAAAGATTAAGAGAGGAATGGATTCATCACATCATAGTTAAGATGTTAAAAATCATTTACCAATAATTTAGACAAAGCATAAAACATATGATTAGGAAAAGTCAAAGCTTACTTGGTGATTTAACTTCATTAATCCAAGCTTTATCTTTGCTAGTGACCCTTTAGCCTTCTTAGTTCATTCCCCTTTGATTGGCCTTAAAACACCTCAAAAATGGCTTCAAGAATCATCAATTTTGGCCTTGGAATGAACTTCCTTTTATAGAAAAAGTGTCCCAACGGCTATCTGTCTGTTAGCCGACATCCAGGGGTCGGTTAACCGACACCCCCAACGGTCACTAGCCAACGGTCATAATTTTGAAATTTTGCTGACCAAAAAGCTTGCTTCGGTTAGCCGACATGTTCGGTTAACCGAGGCCTGACTGACACCCTAACCGACAGTGAAAACAGGGTCAGAAAACACCTCTCTGGAAATTGAACCGACAGAGGAGTTCGGTTGAGCTCGGTTCACGATCGGTTAGCCGAAACCTGACCGACAGGCTGACCGACAGTTTTAACAAAATCCCAACTTTTGCATATTTCAAAGTATTTTCAAGAGGGGATTTTTGGGCCATTAAACCAAGCATGGAAACATGATTTTAAATCAATCTAAGAGCTTTTAAAATCATGAATCATAAAAAGCCAAATATGATTTGAAACTTTAAAATCAATGGCTAGCTTGATTTATCAAAATTCTTTTTCAAATTTAAATGCATCCATGTTTAAAACCAAAACATGCGTAAATCATAAGGTTTATAAGATTTAAAACAGTGCATGTATAAATCAAGATTTCAAGTTTTTCTAAAACAATGCATGTGTGTGAATTCAAATGATGAATAAAATGAATAGTGCATCCATCAAATTGCAAGATACAAAATCCTTAACAGTGGACACCTATGGGAAATCACGTGCACGAGTAGCATTATGTTCTTTATTGACCTGTGTACGCATTGTATGTTCTAAGGCACTAACCATATCATTTATCTTTTTATCAAACATTCATTCACTTATATCCATCAACATTAGTCCCGACCCCGGATTAGGTCCCAATAACCCGATCCGGGGTCGCGACATCTTCATTGTCAGAAAAATCATACCAATTGGAGGAGCTTCCTGGATCCTTGACGGATGACTCCTCAAAGAGATATCTAGAGAGATCAATGTCTTCATGGACATGAGATGTTGAGGCTTGGTCGGCAAAACGAATTTGCAGCCTTTGTGTCAACTGTCTCATGGGAGTGGTAGGATCATACCCCAACCCATATAAGACTTGTCTTTATGATGGTGGAGTTTCCAGTCTTCTGGTTGACTTTTGGTTAAGGTGAGTTCAAATGGTGTGAGAATACCATGGCCACCTCCCAAACTGGTCGGATTCTGAGCGTCGTAGCCCATTTTCTTCATGATAGCTTGTGCCATTTGACTATATAGGGATAGTTGAGGCATACCTTCATTTTGGAAAGGTTCAAGTGGAGAATTTGATGAAGAGACTCCCGATCTGTGGAAGAAGATTGTTTTTTCTTCTGCCGAAGTTGCCGGAACGACGAAGGAAGCAGACGTAGGATCTTCTACGTCAACAGGTGTCTCCAATGGAGTGAGACCAGGCTGATCTCGTTGAGTATCAGCTTGGCTTGACGTTGTGTCGTCTTTTGGCTCTGAATCCAAATCTGTGTCATGCATAATAGACACAAAGGAGACATCGAACTTTCCCCCAGCCTTTTGTTTTGTCTTCTTTGCTTTGGTGGTGATTACCAAAGGCTTTGAAGATTTGAGAGAGACAACGAAGGGAGAATGACTGCTCTTTTCGAATTTGCTGGAAGGTTTGTTTTCTTTCGATGATTGCTGAGGAGCCTTGCCTTTATCTTTCTGAAGATTTTCGGCAAAGGGTGTTGTTTCTTCCTCCTTTTCTTCTTTTCCATCTTTATACATCTGAGCATCTGTAAAATGGACGTCTTTGCCTTTGAAGGGCTTTTTGTCTACAAACACTCGATGTATCAAGCCGTCGTTGCCAACGAACTTGATGCACTAATGTAGAGTTGAAGGGACGACACCATTCTCGTGTATCCAGGGGTATCTAAAAAGGATATTGTAGCATGAAGGGGTTCATATTGCATATACAGTGACATTAGAAATAAGATCACCGATTTACAACTTGAACCTGATTTTGCCGATAGGCATTTGAGCGCTCTGATCATATCCAAAGATGGATACAGACGTGTGACTCAGCTTGCTAGGTGGGATGCCCACCTCTCCGAGTGCCGAAGTAGAGATAAGGTTGAGTGCAAAACCCTGGTCGATTTGGACTATGTGTACTGGCATCTCTTTGACGTACCCCGTGAAGTACAAGGGTCGGTTGTGCTTTGTCTCGCCTAGAAGGAGGTCATCCTTATTGAAGGCAATTGTTGCACTTGCTGTTGAACCGAGAGGCATTCAATGCGTGATCCCTCAGATTTCTTCTTTTCTCCCTTTGAGGAAGTACTTGATTTTTTGACCCTATAGTCCATTTCAATTTGTAGGACTTATGGGGCATGTTTGTCGACATCCGCATTCAACCTTTGTAATTTTGAAATGAGACTATCACGAGTTTGTGGAGACATTCGTAATAGGTAAAGGATGTGCAGTCGTGCAGGTATGTGTTTGAAGTGCTCAATCAAGTCGTACTTGAAAGCCTCCTTCGGGTCTGCATTTTCATTATTGTTGTCACTTGGGCGTTTACAACTTGCTTTCCTGAAGGATTTACATAAGAAGAAGAAGGTTGGTTGTAATTTTTGTGGTAATCCCGGCCAGAGCGGTTGCCTCTACCAACTTCAAGAGCTTCTAGAGAAGGGTCTTCTTTTGGAAGATCACTCTCAGGATCAAGGGGTTGATCCTTATCATTTTCTGAAGACGTCTCTGTAGCAGTATTGATGTCTTCAGTGATCGCGTCGCATAGAGCATTTTCCGGGAACAAGTCATAAACAGCATCTAGCAACTTCTCTTCTTTGTTGAGTAATTTATCAGTCTAGACATCGTCTATGAGGTTGGGTATCTGGGACTAGTTGACTGGATTTTCATTGAAGAAGACTTCATTGGCAGTAGCTTCTTCAAGATGATCAGTTGGAAAAGGCTTGACCTCCGATGTCACAGTTTCAAGGGACGAAGGCTGAGAAGATGATATCTCAGTGGAAGTCACCTGAGAAGATGTAACTCCGGAAGATATACTACCAGTTGAGGAGTACGTGTCTTCGGCAAATGAAGCTTCAAAGGCACTATCATCTTGAACTATCGCATTGCAAGTTATCCCAATAGGAGATGCCCCCAGTGTAGATTGTTGGGAGTTGGACTCATTCTCGGATGTAAGGGGATCATCGATCCAGCAGTTTTCTCCATTTTCAGGAGTTGAAGGAGGAAGTTCCTGTTGATTTTCAGGGACTTCTGGTTCTGGATTTTGATCGTGACGAAGATTGTTGATGTGATCCTGCTCCCACTCTATGGCAAGATGTCACAAGATTCTTGCATATTCTTCGAGATCGGGCAAATGAGCCAAATCTTCTTCGTCATCTGCTCCTTGTGGTTCATTAATGTTGGGTTCCATTAGAGTGTTTGCTTATGCTGGATCAACAACATTTTCTTGAACAGCCTCTTGATCTTCTTCATCATTAGACCAGGATCCTTGCGGCTGTAATGGGTTATACCAGATTACTGGCATAAGATGAGATTTGGGAATCCATTCCTCATTGGAGAGGTATTCTTTTGTTTCAAGGGATTCCTCCCACTCATCAGTACCACTGGCAGTTTCACTGGACTCGTATCCATCCATGGAGAATCCAATTACCGAGTTGCAAGAGTATGATGCCCCCTGCGTAGTTTCATTTCTGTAATGAGGTGGCATGAAATCACCAAGGGTGAATTTTCTTACAGCCTTTGAAGTCTTGGGAAGGAATTCTTCCATTGTCCCTAGTGAAACAGTGGAAGAAGTCTCTGCCTTTGGTTGAGTATTCTCCTGCTGTTTGAGTTTACGGAGTTGTCTCCTGGCTTGCCTTCTCTGTTGAGCGGTCGGCTTTGTTTTGACAATCTCCCAATTTTCATCTTCTAGGAGATCAGGATGTACCCACATGGGTTGTCCGTCTGGTGTTGGATAGGGAACCAACTCTAGGGACGTTTGAGCCATTTTTATCACCTTGAATGAAGTAGTGATCTTCTCCTTTGGTGACTTTGAAGTTTGCCCACATGACACCATGTTAACGGAGGCAGACCCGTAATTTTTGTCAAAGGTGATGATGCCGTTTTTCCACATCTCGTTGATCTTCTCTCTCACAACGAAGCATTGATTGAGAGGATACGAGATCATCTGGTGGTATGGACAATACCGGGGATCGTTGATTTTGCCAACATCTCCCGGTCATTTGGGCTCAGGCAAGGTGAGTTTGCCGTTTGCTAAGAGAGCCTCAAAGATTTCTTCAACATCTTCATTGAACTGGTATTTCTTCTTTACTTATTCTTTGAAGGCATCAGAGAGTTCAGGTCTTTTACCTGCATTTTTATTTTCAGCTTTATTTGGCTACTGAGGAGTTGACTTGGTTTGTGCATTAAGAACCTTCTTTTTCTTTGGTTTTGAGGTCGTAATGGCAGTCGGCTCTTTCTTTGATGATTTTTGACTGTTGAGGTCTTTGATCACCGTAGGAGTTCTTCTAAGTTCTTTGATTTGTTGCCGATGATCATGGAGCGGATCCTTGCTCTCATGTTGTTACGGCAGATGTCGATGAGCGACACTTGTGGCAGTACATCTGAGCACTTGTACGCCATTGCCTTCCACTTGTGAATGAAGTCGTATGTTGACTCATGCTCTCCCTGTTTTAGGCTGCAAAGTTGTGCCATAGTAATAGGATGATCCCCTCCTTTGAAGTGGGTTAGGAAGCGTGTCTCCAACGTGGCCCAGTTTTGGATGGAGTCCTCCGGCAGAGTGGAGTACCAATCAAAGGCCATGCCTTTTAGGGTACTTGCAAAGAGACGAATCTTGAGGGCATCTTGATCCGCGATAGCTCCCGTCAGGATCTTGAAGTGGATGACATGCTGTATGGCTGAACCTTTCCCCGTATATGTCTGGAGAGTAGGTTGTTTGAATTTTGCAGGGAACGAAACCGAGTTCATCCATAGGGGATAGGGTGGCTTGATCCCATGCTCCTTTAGTGTATCATCTTCTTTTGGTTTGGCGATGATATCGTCAATGTCCTTTTTGGTAAGGGCGCATGACTCATTGTTTTCCGCATCAGCCTCGTCATCTTGATGACTCGGAGGAGCTTGATTATTTTCTTGACGCTGAAAAGCGAAAAAAAGATTTTCCATGAGAGTTTCGATCCTCTGCTGACCTTGCTCCAATTGTTGGATGTGTGCGGTCGACTCATCAGGACGTGGATTGTGAGGTGGCTCAAAATTTGTAGCCAAGACGTTCATCCCTCGGGATTCGAATGAAGAAATTGTCCTGGTGACTGAGCTAGGGCTCATTCTTCTGGTAGAGGAGCTTGAGGAAGGGTTACTCCGATATCCTTGGTTTGAAGGAGTAGAGGATTCTTCCAGACGTCTTCATGTCTGGGAAACGCTGCGAGTCACCGGACGTCTGATACGAATTTTGGTTGCTAACTTCTGGCGTCTTCTGGTTTTGCCAACCATATGGATAGCAACAACTTGGTCGGGTTTTTCGTTTTCGACCCATTTTTTTTAGACCTGGAGGGTAGAATGCTGGGTTCTTTGCTTCTCTAGTCTCTTTTGTCGATATGCCGCTCAGTGACGTATACGACGAGCAATTTGAGCTTCAGTCAATTCTGGCTGGGCTTTGGCGATGAAGGATGTAGTCCCTCCTGCGTAGCAGCAGCCTAGCTCGTCTTCCTTGAAGCTAGGCGTGGACAAGATTCGGATGTGGTCCTTTGCCTGTCGCAGTGAAGCTTTGAATTTTGCGAGTTCGGTTCCTGTTGAGATGAAGGGTCGACTCGCAGGGGTGTAGGCTTCAACGAGTTTTCGCGGAGGCCTTACAATGCATGACTTGATTTTGGGCTTGTAGGAGCAAGCTAGCTCATGCTGGGTTGATTTGTTTGTTTGGCGGATGGTAAGTTTCTCCTCTTTCATGTAAGAGATAGGGTAGAACCGGTTCTCCTTGAGAGGGTCAGGTACGCTGGCTTTGTAGATGTTAGGGACCTCCTTTGTTTTGGTGAAGGTCTCTAGGACCAGGTCTTGGGGCAGACTTGGTTTCTTGTAGATTGAGGCTTCGTGGGAGTGCCCCGGGCTTCAGGCTTCTTTGTGTTTGCCTTTGGTGCCATGGTAGTGACACGTTGCGGGGCGATTTTTTGCTTCTTGGGAGGTACAGTTTCTTCTGCGGGGAGTGGGAATGGTCCCAGTGACCCGAAGACGATGGTCCAGGGACTAGAGGTCAACCCGGTGTTTTGAGAGTTGTCGAGGGAGATGATGCTTCGGCAACTGGCAGGGCGCTTATGAGTGCGCTTGTTTTACTTATCTTGAAGCGTGAGTTGGTACTTGTTCTCATCAAAAGTGATGGTCAATGAAGCTGGCATTGTTAGTTTAGAAAACTTCTGAAACAAGACCACATCCATTAGTAATCACAAGAATATAGTGATAATAAATGGAGAATAACTATGGTTTTGTCTTTTCAAATCGCTCGAGGGGACATGGCCCAACCCAAGCAAGATGAAGAAGGCAAAAAGCCGCAGAGGGTACAATTGTTCTAAATGCAAGCATGGTAGGCTCAGAGTGAGTGTTCTAGTGACTGCTAGAAGCAATTGTAGACCTTAACTCAAATTACCGAGTAGCAAGGCTCACTCGAGGTAAGATGATATAAGGTTGGAGATACAAATGTGTCGGTCGCGAATACAGTAGACCCGAAAGGGCGTACTAGCACCGCTAGGCACAAATGTTGCAAATCGCATCCTTGGAAAGGACACGAGATTGGATTTTCTTTTTCAAGGTCAAGATTGGATTCATAAAGGAGAGCAAATGGTATTCCAATCCGAACACAGGCCCAGACATTTTTGCGAGCACTAAGTCTGAAAGGGAAAGAACTAGAATTTCTCGAATCTGAACCCAAAAGTGGCGGAAGTTTTTTTTTTTTTTTTTTTTGAAATGTCAAGATTGAATTCATCAAAGAGAGAAAACGGTGTTCCAATCCAAACATAGGCTCAAACATTTCTGCAAGCACTAAATTCGAAAGGGAAAGAACCAAGATTTCTCAAATCTAAAGTCAAAAGTGACGGGAGGTTTTTTTTTTTGAAACGTCAAAATTAAATTCATCAAATAGAGCAAATGATGTTCCAATCCGAACATAGGCTCAAACATTACTGCGAGCACTAAATCCGAAAAGGAGATAACCAAGATTTATCAATTCTGAACTCAAAACTGACGGAAGGTTTTTTTTTTTTTTTTTTTTTAAGAGATTTTTTTTTTGAGATTTTTTTTAAGGGTGAACATAGGTTTCCAATTCGGTCTTATGAAACCTTAGTAGATAGATCATCCCCCAGGTAGGATTACTTAATGAACCCATTTGGAGGACCCTTGCCTCGAGCAGTCTAGCTGCCTCCACACTCTGGGTAAGGCTTTTCTTAGATCTACTTTGGTCAAAGAGCGCAATTGGTGCAACCTTAGTTTTTTTTTTTTTTTTTTTTTTTTGAAAGATTTCTAATGGACTCATCAAAGAGAGCGAATGGCCCCACCAAATCCAAACGCTGGATACAAACGATTTCCGCTAGCCATTGTCCGAAAAGGAAGAAACCAACGTTTCTCAAATTTGAATCCAAAAGAAAGAAAACTGATTGTTTTTTTGAAAGAGTTTGGACTGAGAGATTCTTTTTTTGTTTTCGAAAATCCCTATCGGGCTCATCAAAGAGAAATGATGGCCCATTCCCCAATATGAACTATAGCTGCAAACATTTCTGTAAGCTATCAAGTTCGAAGAGGAGAGGATCAAAGTTTCTCAAAATTGAATCCAAGAAAGAGAAATCAGATTTTTTTTTTGTGAAACGAGAAAGAATGAATGATCTCATTTTTTTTTTAGATGCAAGATCCAACATAGGCCACAAACTAGAAAGAAGCCAAGGAATCGAAGCATCACGTTCTCAAACGAACGAGTCCCACCGGGTGTGCCAACTTGATGGACCGGGCTTTCGTCCTCTCCTTCCACCCCTGGGCTGTCGGGGTCCGGTGGAGGAGAAAAACGGGTATCAACATTTTTTTGTACGGGTATTCCAAATTTTCTATTCTACTTGGAATTTGAAGTAGTGATCCAGAGATTCACCTTCACAAGTAGAAAGGAAATCAATCTTTTTTCTAACTTTTCAAATTGCAAAAATATTTAAGAAAAGAGAAAAGTTTTTCTTTGAATGTCGTAGGAGGCGATTTTTCTTGTTTGTTTGTCGTGAAAGGCGATTTTGTGCCGTGAAATGCGGTTTTGCCATAAAAGACGATTTTTGCCGTGAAGGCGATTTTGCCGCGAAAGGTAGTTTACAAATCTCATCAATAATGAAAAATAAGAATTGTGATTTTTTGTCTCTTTAAAAAACACAAGATACAATAGAAAAGTAAGAAAATGAATCTAATTTCTCAAGAGATTGTGAGGACTCGTTCAGATCGACGGTCGCAAGTCATGTATGGACTTCGCCATCGTCCTTCAGATGAGAACGCATGATGCTTTGATTCTTTTGGCTTGGCTCTAACCTCAGATTTTTAAAGGACAATGACCAAGGGGTGGTCTTATATCCAATAAAAAAAACCAAGTAAACGGGCTGAAAAGCCGCGTTTAGGCCATGTTGGATAGAAGGAGAGGAGACCTTAGGGGGTGGCCTCCCAAGGGACTTCGATCACCTTGTGGTGTTGCAGCAAAGTTTCTTCAGGATTTTTGACTCTCTCTGTGTCTGTGTAGCCCTCTGTGTGTGAATTTCTCTTGGATTTTCGGATCGATCCTGGATTTCTTGGAATGACCCCCTTTTATAGGCTTTTGGTAGCCATGGGGTGGTTTATGTGCATTGATGGCCATGATGAGATGATTGATGGCATTGATGCTCCGTGATGGGAAGAGTTACAAGTTTTTATTTTTTGATTTTGTAACTCCCTTTTCTTGGCTTGTGATTGGCCGGTGGAGAATGATGGGCATTTAATCACCTTTAATCTCCATGATGAGGGGAGTTTCGTGATTTATTGTCATGATTACTTAGACTTGTAACTCCTTTTTCCTTGATTATGACTGGGCCGTCTAAAATAATGGGTTAATGACTGTAAGAACCCGACTCCTAATTTTCATGATTTGTGTATTTTTAGCTGTGGGTTAGTTCTCTAAGTGAGATTTGAGTGTAATCGGGTTAGTTTGTGGTTTAGAATAGTTTTCTATATCTTTGAGAAATTTTGAGAACCGTTGGGCCCAGTCTGGCAGCCTAGGGATACCTTGGGTTGCGCGTGTCAGCGTGGGAGGATCGTGTTGGTCTTCGTTTTATGTGATTTTGATTTCCTTTAAACGATTTCATTATTTCTTACGATTTTTGTTTTCGGCCCGTTCGTGTTTGAAACCCAAAAAATACAAGCTTTGGCCCAAAAGGGGTAAAATTATCTTTTTCACTTAATTTGGACACAAATTTCGAAATCTCAAAACCGTATCAAAATTATACTTTTTGGAAACTAGATTTTTTGACAATCGTTTTGTTCTTCTTCGTCGATTTCATCCGGGGTCCACATGACTATGTTTTAATCGTTTCAAAGCTCAGCTGCTAGGGACCCACTTCTCAGACACTATATAAGCTCTCCTATTCTCTCTCCTCCATTACCCATTCCAAGATCCTGCAACCGGTCTTGACCTAGAGCAAAGAAGAGGAGAAACCTTTCTTCTTGATCTTCTTCTCCTTGAATCATCTAGCAAGAGAGCTCCAATCCCCGATCCGACTTCGTCAATCTCTTCCTCTCTTCTCAAGCTACAGCTGGATCCGTTTTTGAGCCAAATCCCCGACACTATTCATCATCTTCTAGCTCTCTTCTTCTTGTTTGACTAGCTAAAGGTTAGGGCTCTTGTTCCTCTCTTCATTTGATGTTCTTTTAGCTCATTTAGAACTTGTTTTCCATGTTTTCAAACCCATTTTCGAAATGGGGGTTTGTGATGACCAAAAATGTGATTTTTATGTGTTCTATTTTGGGACTTTTGTGTAGATTTCGTGGATCTTCCCTTTGGTTGAGTTTTTATGAAGATTTCCTTGGCATTGGATTGAGGCAAGTGAACTCTATAGGATTCTTCATGTACATTGCTTTATGGCTTTATTATATTTCATTAAGACAAGATTTCTATGTTTAGTTTCATAATGCAAGTTATGTTTATACTCTTTCAAGTCATGGGTTTTAGTTTCTTCACTTGTCTTATTATTAATGATTTTTCAAGTCCTTAGAATCATACTTGATCTTGTAAGTTTTTAGGATGTTGCACATGGAAATGTCTTGATGTTTCTCAATGGAGTGAATGGTTTATTTATGGATTGAATGATGTTAAATGTAGTAATTTATCCCTTGGAGAGCATGAAGGCTCAGGGAAGTGTAGGTAGTACAAATATAAGAAGAATGGAAGAAGAAGAGTGCAAATTTGACTTGAAATACACTGCCCCGTGCAGTTTCGGTCAGCTGGCGGCAAATGAAATCCCCATTTCGGTTAACCGCTAGCCAATCGAGCTTGACGGCTCCATTTCCAAAAGCCTGCACCTCGTCGGTGTGTTGTCGGTCAGCTGGCGGCTAGCCGAACTGCACCACCTCGGCTAACCGCGAGCCAACCGAACTCCGTCGGTTCCTTTTCCAGAATGCTGTAATTCCTGATCTGGATTCCAGCGGTCAGCTGGCGGCCAGTTGGCGGCTAACCGACCTGCATTTCTGCGGCTAGCCGACATGTGACCATGAGCTAACCGAAATTTGGTTTTAGCATTTTTCTGTTGGATTTTCTTAGGAATGAAAAACAGAATATGTTGAAGGGCTTTTAGCTTGATATTGTGCATTTGAAAATCTGAAATGTTGTTTAACTTCAGGGCACCAATTCGCTTTTAAATTCCAACATTTAGGTTTCAATTATACAAGGATCAAATGATGGGCCTTAGCATATGTATGAGAATTCTGTTTTGAAAACCTTAGGGTTGATATTTCAAGCATCGGTTTGCACTAGCTTTGACTTATAAGTACCAAATGTTGTTTCGAGTATCAGTTTACACTCGTTTTTTACCATAAGTATCAGCTTTGTTTTGAATGATTTTAAGAAAAAAAAAAAGGGACTACTTTTGTGCCTTTACATGTTAATAGCTTACGCTATCTTGTCTCGCCTTGCTTAAACCATTTACCTCATGTGGTCGATGAGGTAAATGTAAGAACTCGGTCCGGGTGGCACCCTTAACCATGGAGCGAAGCGTGTCAACCACGGACTTCAAACGGCGAGTCTCCCCTGGCCTTGCTTGCTCCATCCACCTCGTGTGGCGGAGGATATATTGTTTTGTCTTGTCTTGGAAATAGTTCCCCTATTCTCGATCTGTTTTGTATATGTTCGTCCTGTTTTGTGTATTCATGATTTATGATAAACACCACTGAGCTTGGACTGCCCTTTCAGTCTGATCCACTGTCTGGGGGTCCTTAAACACTTGGACTTTCTGCAGATTAGTCGTATATTTATATATACATCCTGTTCTGACCGGTAATGCGGCCGGTACCCGCCTACCTTTTATGGTACGGGATCCTGTTTTGCTTTGTTTTGCTTCTGTTTCTGTTCTGCTTTCTCCTTTCATTTCTATATGATGGAGAAAGGATGGGCTCAATGTGGGATTATCTATTCATGATATTATAAGTATTCATGCTAGTTTCATTTCGTATATTATTCATAGGCTTTTGTTTTCTTGATAAGCATATTGTTCAAGCATTGTTTTAAATTCTGTAATTCGTTTAACTTCAGTAAATTATTTTAAACATTCTCTTCTTTCAAATTTTGAATATTTTTATACTCTTGCCTAAATTGTTTACCTGCCAGACCGTCGTGTCTGATATACTATATTTGGTGCTCTAGGTAGCAGGTTCTCATTTTGAGCTAGTACGTGTGCAGGTGGTTATAGAGCCACTAGTTTTACAGGTTTGTTGTGTCAGTGATGTCATATAGATGTCAGGCTCGACTCCGGAGTTACGTTACACACTTGGGTAGCTTTGTTCTTAGCTTGATATTTTGTAAGGCTTTTGTTAGCCCTTTTCCTTGGGATTGTAATTAATGCATTTGTTAATTTATAACTTGAACATGCTTGGGTAATGATTAAGCCTGTTACTGTCAGCTCTGTATATGTATTATCTTGGTTTGTTTCCAATCTGAGTTTGAACATTACTATGAAGCTTTAAGCTGATAAGTGAGTGTGACGCGGAATCCGATGGCCATCGACTCCGGGTCGCAACGCCACGTAAGTTTCCGCGAAATGTTGTGATGTGTTGGAAATTATGTCTTCCTCACACACGTAGATCATGGGGAGAAATATTATTCACCACTTCCCCATTCGCGTCCCCAAGGTCGGACCGCTGCAGGGATCCGGGTTCGAGGGCATGACAATGACCGCATTAAGTTGTCATAAAATTGGTCAATTAACATCATTAAGTGGTTGCCAGGGCATTTGAAGAGTCGCGGGCCGTACCGCATCTTTTGGAATTCTTCTTCTGACGATCGCCGATGGATCCACATGTTGTTTGATGTCGGATGGCGATGTAACTTCAGACATTTTTTGGTGCCAGTGTGTCGGTGACATCTGTCTTGTCGGTTTCTCGATCGGTCAGACAGAAAGTGTACTTTCTTGGTTAGCTGGCTGGCGATCTTGGAGAGATCAATGATGATTTCATGCTTTTGACGGCGGATCCGAAATGTTGATGAAGATCAGTCAATTCCAAGCATCTAGAATTGGATTTTCGGAAAATCACAGGGGCTGAAACTCCCGAAACGTGAAAAAGATCGGAAAACGGGCCACCCGGCGGAAATCTGGCGACCTAGATTTCCAGGGTCGCCGGCAACCATGCACCCAGGATCGCCGTCGACCATGGGGCAAGGTCGCCGGCAACCATGGGGGTCTGTCCCCTTTTTGTCGCCGTTTTTCGGCCGTTTCTCCGATTTTTTAATTCCTTCTTTTCTTTGTATTTTTCTTGACATTTTTCCTCATTTATTGACTTGATTTTCCTGAAGAAAACTTGATGAGAAGCCGCGCAAAACGGAGCACAAAGTTTCCTATTTTTTTGGAAAAATCGAAAACTTTGTAGCCGATTTTCCATCAAGAGTCAAAACTAGGTCAAACAATGTCGGAATGACCCGAAATTTGAGGTAAAGCCTCTCTGAGCAGTGGATAGGACCAACCATGGGCTTTTATTTGAGTTTTGAAGCCGTTTGGGGTCCCGTTACTGCTAGACTTGATTTTGCCGCAAGGAAGATGTGCTGTCAACCGAAGTCCAATTGTCTTGAAATTTGACAGGGAGCCTATTGGAGTCATTTTGAGATGATCCATTAGCTCCGATTTGGATGTCATGGTCCCAGGGTACTCCGCCGCCAGGAGGCTTGATTTTATTTTGGAGCGTCAAAGTCTGGTCAAATGTTGTCGGAATGACCTAAAATTCGACGTGTAGCCCTTTGGGAGCATGTTGAAGCCACTCATGTGCTCTGTTTGATTAGTGATGGCCTCAGTGGTTCTCGCTGCCGAGAGGCTTGATTTTGCTGTTCGAGGGTTAATGGAGGGTCAAACGTTGTTGGTTTGACTTGAAATTTGACAAGGAGCCTTTTGGAGGTATTTTGGAACCATCCGTAGGCTTTGATCGAAGTTTTGATGTCTTTGACACTATCGCCGCCGGGAGCGCCTGTTTAGCTGTCGGATGAGTGAAGTTAGGCCAAATGGTGTTGGAATGGCCCAAAACTTCATGTGTACCTATCTTTTGGCAATTTTGAAGGATCTTGCAATTTTTGTTTGATTCTGACAAGATCTGATGTTTGAATAGCATTGCCTATTTGTAGTAGGATGCGGCTTCATGTGGCTTCTTGATGATGTTAACAATCAGAAGACTCCCCGCTATCAAAAAAGTTGGAGATATAACTATTCCAACTGCTGCACCTTGAAAGTTCCGGATCCGAACCCTAGAGGGAGGGGGGGGGGGGTGAATAGGGTGATCTACAAATAATTGCCAAATTTAATTTTCTTCAAATTAAACTTCAACTAGTGATGATAACATGAAAAGGTGCGGAAGATAAACAAATCAATCACCATAAGTCATTCACCATTGCACAATGTTTTATAGTAGTTCGGCCTCAATGCCTACATCCACTACCGGCTTGTGATCTCACACCCCACCGGATTTCCACTATTTGTGCTTTTCAATAGGCTAAGCAGTAACCTCTACACTATGCTTTCCAAGGATAAGCAATAACCTTACAATGGTGTTTTTCAAGGCTAAACAACAACCTTTACACACAAGGGTTTTCTTCTTAATATTAGTGTCTACAAAACACTTCAAGAGAATACAATTAGGCTCAATTGAAATGCCTCTAGATTAGGCAAATATGAAAGTGAAAATCAAACTCACACAAACACTATGAAAATGCAAAGATGAATGGTCATTAAGAGTGTGTGTGAAACCTTTAATCAATTTAAAATAAAACTCCAACAATGTATGCTAGAAGCATTTGTCAAGTAAAAGATTTTGATTGAAGGGTTTTGCAAATCACATGTATAAAATTAACTTAAAGAAGATATGAAAATCTAGGATTCAAGTTGTATCAAAAGTCATGACAAAACATGTGATGCTAAATCAATATTGTTTTCAAAGATCAAGATTTAACTAAAGTTTAAATGATTGAAAACAATAGAGAAAGATTCAAACAAGTTAATAACTTATGTTTTAAAAGAAAGCAAAGATTTTTTAAAGCATGATTACCAAAGATTGAAAAATAACTTGGTTTGAGTCAAGATATGGAATCCAAACAAGTAAATCAAAGATTAAATGTGTTATGAATTCCACACAACATAGTTATCATGCTATAAAACATTTTCCAAAGGTTAGTGACTAGAAGCATGAAACATATAAGAGGAAATTAAAGGTTACTAGAGTTTTAAACTTCTTAAACTTCAAGCTTTAGCTTTCCATTTGGTCCTTAAAGCATCCTTAGTTCATTCTCCTTGCTTGGGCTCTCAAAACACCAAATATGGACTCTCCAATTCCTCTATTTTGCTTTGGAAAGACCTTGCTCTTTATGGAAAAAGTAATCCAACAGATACCTGTCGGTCAGCCGACAACCAGGGTTCGGTTGACTGATGGCTCAACGGTCTAAAGGCAACGGTCATATTTTTGAAATTTTTCTGACCAAATTGCTCTTGTCGGTTGACCGCCATTATCGGTCGACCGACTATGGACCGACAGCTCAAAGATGTATGAAATGATGCTGTCTGGATTTTGAACCGACAAGTTCTCGGTCTGAATTTTTATGTACTGTCGGTTGACCGACAGGAACCGAGGAGTGGACCGGCAGAGAAGATCTGAAATTTGTAGCTCTCTGGAATTCGGACAGACAGATCCATCGGTTGACCTCGGCTCACTTTCTCGGTTAGCTGACATGAACCGACAAGCTGACCGACAACAGGTCAGTTGAATTTCTGATTTCCTTCAGTTTTGAAAAAGTCTAACTTTGAAATCATTTTTGAAAACTCGGTAATGAAGGGTGTCTTGGCAAACTAATTCAACAAGAAAATATAATTAAAAATAAATTTAAATTAACCATAAAGTAGTTTTAACAAAACATGTGTAGGTTAATTTAAAGAAATGATTTTCAAGATAAAAATAGTGAAATGAGTGATTAAGAGATGAGATGAATATGATGCAAATGTTGGACATCAAATTGTAAACACAGCTTAGGGTCTAACACACCTAACATTCAAGCCCTCCTTCTCCTTCAAAAAATCATAGAAGGCGAGAAGCTAAAAGTACAAGAGCCTGAACTCCTCAGATTGCTCCTCAAGGACGTTGTTGATAAGCATGAACTCCTCATAGAGTTTGTCGATGATAGGCAGCCCGGTGATGGCACTCAATTCCTTCAAAGAAAAACCAATCTCACCATTCCTAAAAATGAAGGTGTTGGTTTGTGGAAGGAATGATTCCAGCATGGTCATGAGGACTTCATCGGAGAAAACCACGGTTTGCCGAAAAGCGCAAATCACGTCAAAAATCTCGGCCTCCTTCAGAATGGCACCACCAACCTTCAGGGTGTGATCAGTCCATGATTCTCAGCTTGAGTCAGCACTAAAACGGCCACGAAGTCGAAAAGGCTTCACCCAATTGCTGTCGTCACCCCGGAAAATGCCAAGACCCACCGGTCTCAAATCGACCGACGGATGATCAGAACCTTGGTAGCCACTGGCTAGCATCAACATGTCCATACGGACATGCGACTTCTCTGCATATCCGGAAGGGCCGCCAACAAAAACCCTGATCTTGATCACATTAGTCCGCTTCACCCAACTTGGAGGATCTTCCCTCTTAGGGCATGTGGGGAAAAGACTCATGATCGAGATGGTACGATCAAAGGTTGACCAGGTAGAAATAGTTCTTTCCTCACCATCCACCGTGTAAGAAAACTGAAAAGATCTTCTTTGATATGTCAAGTCGTCAAGGACTGCATCACCAAAGAAGAAGGTAGGCTTGGGCACAATGCTCTGATCGTCCGTGACCCAAGGACGGCTGCTTACCACAATCTTGTAGAATTTCTCACCCTTGAGAGCTATCAATCGTTGTCTCATCTCATCACGGTTGAGGGAGTCATATTTTTCCAAGTTCTTCTCAACATACTGGACCTTCTCACAAGCATGTTGTACAGCTGCATTACAAGATCTGGCAGACCGGCGAGGTGTGTCCGTAAGAGGCCCCTTACCCTTGTTTGTTCTAGAGGAACTACTTGCAAAAGAAAAAAAAATCAATCATCAAAATGACAGAATTTTGCTAAAAAAGAATTCTAGCGAAATTTTGACATGGTCCTGGGGCAATTCCGAAGAAAAGGGAGTCACCCCAAAAAAGATAAGAGGCTTGGGCTCAACATCATTGCGAGCTTATAGTCAATGGAGGATTTTCAAAGAAGACTCAAACTTGAACATTGCTACAAGATCAAGCCATTCTTCTCAAATCTCTGCAAGAATAGGAGAGGGCTCAACATTACTGCGAGCTTCGAATCCCAAAACTTGCAAAAAATTTCCAGGTATGCACAATCATATCATTCTCCCAATCCAAACTACAAAAATCATGCACAAAAATTTCTTGTCATGCATTAGATGTTAGGAAACCTTAACCAACGTTTGACCAATTCCAATCCAACTAGGTCAAAATCAATCAAACTCTATCCAAGTCAAAATTCATGTTGATTTGACCTAGAAATCCTAGCCTTTTGTTTGAAGAATAAAAAAATGCATGAACAACTTGAATTGCATAAACCGCATTATCATGGTGAGCAAAAAAAAAAAAAAAAACAGAGAGAGAGAGAGAGAGAGAGAGAGAGAGAGAGAAACCCCTCAAAAAAAAGGGAGAGGGAAAATAAAAAAAGAAATGGGTTGGCCCACAGGTTGTGGCCCATGGCCACGTGGCCATACGGCCAAATCCATACGGATCTGTCCATACGGCAAAAAAAAAAAACGTGTCAAAAAAAAAGAAGAAAAAACGTGCTGAACAAAAAAAAAAGAAAAGAAAAAAGAGAGAGAGAAGAACTTTTCTACAATAGAGTTTTCTTGAAAAAGAAGACTTACTTGAAGCCATTGATGGAGAAGAAGAAGAAAAAGTTTGAAGATTCTTGAAGAAGAAGAGGAGTTCTTGATCTTGGAGCACTCTTGAAGACTCTTTTAAAAAGAAAGCAATGAAGTAAATATCCAATCTCCCCTTGCTTTTTTAGAAGAGAGCAAACCAAAAAAGGAAACAGGGAGAAAAGCTAGGAGGTAAGTGCTAGAAGTTAGCAACTTTCCCAAAAGAAAGGAGATTTTAGATATTTTCTCCCAAAGAGAAGATTCTTTGATAAAATCTCTCCTACAAACAAGGAAACTGGAGAGAGTCTCTCCAAGTAACGATATTTTAGATATTCTCTACTCAAAAAAGATATTTTTAGATATTCATTACAAAATAACACCACATGAGATCTGAGCCATCTCTAAAGCTTTAGGTCCCATGGGTTAGCCCGCATGAGCCAGGTTTGACCACATAGGCACTAAAAGAGGCTTTTCATAAAAAAAAAATCCCTTTTACTAAGAGCATACAAAATGGTTCCATGCCTCTTTTGAGTTGATTGGACCACAAAAAAAAAAAACAAAAAAATCCAAGCCTCATGAGTTTCCAAAAATCCAAACCATCCAACCTCATGAACCAAATTAAGCCAAAATCTTGAAATTGACATTCCACAAAAAAGCAAACCCTGGTCCCTTGGCTTGCCACATACAGCTTGTTAAGTCACAAAGCCAAAACCAAAAACAATTCCTGACCCCCTAGCTCGCCACATACAGCTTGTTAGGTCACAAGGTCAAAACCAAGTCTGACCCCCCAACTTACAGTTTGATGGGTCACAAGGTCAAAAGCAAAAATTAAACCTCGACCCCCTAACCTGCCACATACAGCTTGTTAGGTCACAAGGTCAAAAAAAATAAAATAAAAAAACCCTTCTTGATAGCCTAATGTGCCACATAAAGCCCTTAGGTTCACAAGGTCAAAAAGAAAATCCAAAATCCAAAAACCCAAATCCAAATGTCATTTTCAAAACTTTACCTTGAGACGGTATGTGATTCCTTTCACTACCATAAAATCCCCTTGGAAACTCAAAAAAAAAAAAAAAGAAGCTGCTCAAAGAATCTTGGTCAAGTCAAAAGCTCTCCTTTAAAGTTCTCTTCGAGGCACATCGACTTCAAAAGCTATGCAACTCGTCGCTGTACCTTGAGGGGGCATTTGTTGACACCAGAAAAGTCACTTTGCCTCCTCAACATTAAGAAGCTACATGAAGCTGCATCCTACTACAAACAGGCACTGCTACTTCAAGCATCAAATCTTGTAGAATCAAATAAGAATGACAAGATCCTTCAAAACAGCCAAAAGAAGGGTAAACATGAAGTTTCAGGCCATTTCAACATCATTTGGCCTAACTTCACTCCTCCAACACCTGAGCAGGAGCTCCCGACGACGTGAAGCAAGAGACCCTGATACACAAAACAGAGCAAACAGTTGGCCTCAAAACGCAACTAGAAGGGTCTACATCAAGTTTCAAGACATTCTGACATCATTTGGCCCAAAAAGGAAACAGCCACAGCAAAGTCAGCTTTCCCGGTAGCGACAGTGTCGAAGACATCAAAACTTCGATCAGAGCCTATGGATGGCACCAAAATGCCTCCAAAAGACTCCGTGTCAAATTTCAAGTTAAACCGACAACGCTTGACCCACCAACCCTCGAGCAGCAATATCAAGCCTCTAGGTGGCGAGAACCACCGAGGCCATCACTCATCAAACAAAACACATGGGTGGGTTCAACATGGTTACAAAGGGCTACACGTCAAATTTCAGGTCATTCCAATCACATTTGACCCAACTTTAACGCTCCGAAACAAAGTCAAGCCTCCTAGCGGCGAAGCTTCCCGGGACCTTGACATCCAAATCGGAGCTAATGGATCATCTCAAAATGACTCCAATAAGCTCCCCGTCAAATTTCAAGTCAATCGGACATCGATTGACCACACATCACAGCGCGACATCTTCCTCGCGGCAAAACCAAATCTACTAGCAACGGGACCCCATACGGCTCCAAAACTCAAACAAAAGCCTTTGGTTGGTCTTATCTACTGCTCAGGAAGCTTCACCTCAAATTTCAGGTCATTCCGACATCGTTTGACCTGGCTTCGCTTTTGACGGCAAATCAGTAGCTCTGCGCAACAAAGTATGTGGCTTTCTCGGCGATATGCATAGCTTCTCGTCAAGTTTTCTGCAGGAAAATCAAGCCAAAATATGTACAAAAATGTCAAAAAAAAATATTAAAGAAAAAAAGAATCGAAAAATCAGAGAAACAGCCGAAAGACGACGACCAAAAGGGAAAAATCCCCCATGGTCGCCGGCGACCCTAGAAATCCGGGTCGCCGGATTTTCGCCGAGTGACCATTTTCCGGTCCCTTTTCGCGTTTCTAGAACTCCGGCCCCTGTGGTTTTCCGAAAATCTGATTTTTGGTGCTCAAAATCAGCTGATATTCACCAATATCACGGATCCACCGTCAAAAGCATGAAATCGTTATTGGTCGCTCCAAGATCGCCAATCTGCCAACCAAGAAAACACACTTTTTGTCCAACCGATCGAGAAATCGACAGGACAGATGTTACCCGCCCACTGGTATCAATCAATGACTGAAGTTGCATCGCCATCCGACATCAAACAATATGTGGATCCATCGGCGATCATCGCAAGTAGTATTCCAAAAGACGCGGTACGGCCTGCGACTCTTCAAGCGCCCTGGCGACCACTTAATGCTATTAATTGACCCATTTTATGACAACTTAATGCGGTCATTAACCCATTATTTTGGACGGCCCAATCAGAAGCAAGGAAAAAGGAGTTACAAATCAAATCAATCATGGCATTAAAACCATGAAACTCCTCTCATCATGGAGATTAAAGGCGATTAAATGCCCATCATTCTCCATCGGCCAAGCAAAAGCCAAGAAAACAGGAGTTACAAAATAAAAGAATTACAACTTGTAACTCCTCCCATCATGGAGCATCAATGCCATCAATCCTCATAAACCCACCCCATGGCTACCAAAAGCCTATAAAAAGGGGGTCATTCCAAGAAGAACATAGGCAGAATCCAAGAGCCACACACATAGAGAGAGAAATCCTTAAGCTCTACTACTTTGAAGAAGCTCTGCTGTAGCAAACAGCACAAGGTGATCGAAATCCCTTAGGGGGCCACCCCCCTAAGGCAAGGCTTTCTCTTCTTCTATCCAACATAGCCTAGACATGGCTTTTCAACCCGTCTACTCGGTTTTTTATTGGATATAGGACTTCCCCTTGGTCTTTATCCCCTAAAAAACTGAGGTTCAAGCCAAGCCAAAAGAAATCAAAGCATCATACGTTCTCATCTGAAGGATGATGGCAAAGTCCATACATGACTTGCTACCGTCGATTTGAATGAGTCCCCGCAATCTCCTGAGAAGTCAAATTCCTTTTCTTACTTTTCTATTGTATTTTGTATTTCTTTAAAAGAGACAAAAAATCACAATTCTTGTCTTTCATTATTGATAAGATTTGTAAATTGCCTTTCACGGCAAAAAAATCGCCTTTCATGGCAAAAAAGCCGCCTTTCACGGCGAACAAAGAAAAATCGCCTCCTACGGCATTCAAAAAATCTTGTCTCTTTTCTTAAATATATGTGCAATTTGGAAAGTTAAAAAAAAAGATTGACTTCCTTTCTACTTGTGAAGGCGGATCTCCGGATCAACATTTCTATATTCCAAGTAGAATAGAAAATCTGGCATACCCGTACAAAAATGTTGATGCTCGCGCTTTCCTTTCCACCCTGCCGGCCTCTCGGTAGCCCCATGACGGAGGCGAGGGTGGAAAACACAAAAAGCCAGGTCCATCAATCATGATGATAAATGTGTACAAATTATTTTAACATGTGAATTTTACGAGGCCATACGTGAAATTAGTTTATCTTCGGCATATGAGATATGCAATAGGTCAAAGCAGTGGTAGTAGTTATATATTTGTCATTAAATGACATATTAATTGTTGGTGGCGAATTGGAAGCAATCTCCAAACAACAGTGTTGAAGTCTTGATTCGAGATGGAAATCATGGGTTGAAGCATGATGTACTAGGCATATGCAGCAACCATGTAAGCCAAATCTAGTACGAAATCACATGGGTCCAACTAGGACGCTGTGTTAAAACGGTTGGATATGGAGATGTGCAAGCCAATCGACACTCCTATTTGCATATGTATGAAATTGTCCAACAATCGGGATCTCATTAGTGAGAAGGACATGCTCATGACTGGAGTCAGGCCTTACTCGAGGATAGTGGGAGGTGCATAATGCATGACATCCTTATCGTGCATATAATGCTGTAATTCCGGATTTATGAGATCGGAAATGGATCGTCGTTGGTCTTGTAATCAGGTATGCCTGTTACGGCAAGTAAATAAAAGGAATCTGTGTACATCAAAGACATTTCCTAAGTTATTTTTTGTGGTACGGTAGTTGTCTTAGAACTGCATGGTTGTATGGTCGCTTATTGGGACGGTGACTTGGATGAGAGGGAGTCCATGTCTGGTTAAATTTTCACCCTGTGGCAAAGGTCTTGATTTTCTGATATAAAGAAAACCGACATGGTAGCTTTGTTGAGAACATAAGCTGAGATACAACCAGCGATGCAGTAAACCAAGTGGCCATCAGGTTGGATCTCTTCATAGATATTTGAAGTTGGTAAGAGCCGATGAGCCAGTGCAAATGTTATGAGTTTGCCATTACATCGATAAATGGAACCACAATTCCACAATCCCTCATGATATTAAATTGTAATATCAGTATATCTAAAATGTGGGAGAGAAACTTAAGATTTCAATCTCAAGGATCCCACTGGTGGAATTGAAGTGTATTCCCTTCATTTAGGCTTTGCTAGGCTGGAGATGTATGTAGGGATTAGAATATATGTTGATGTACATTGGCACGCTTGATTTACATAGCATTCGTGCCAAGTGGGAGATTGTTAGGAAAATTGTGTGGCCCGATTGCCATTGGGCCTACACCAGATCAAGCCTAGCGGTGTGCCACAGATGAACTCCCAACAAGTCTTGATCTGGTTGAGTCAGATAAGGATCAAACTCTTGGTGCTAGAGTTTGGATCAAGTTCAAACTCTCGGTTAGTAGAACTCCCATGCTGGTTAGGAGATGTAGGATTCCAGGAGGGGTAGAGTCCGTAGTAGTCGTGACTCCTAGGGATTGCTCTATATAAGGGAGATGGGAACCCTTGCTTGATCATCTAGAAGATCTGAGAGCATTCACAACGAGTTCGCAGGTCTACCTCACACCGAAACGGCGAGTTCGGTTCCAACACCCATCTAGGACCAGCAAGCTCCTTCACTTAAAACGTTTTTAGGACTTTGACTAGTGTTGAGGGAGTGGGTATGTTATGGTTTCACACAAAATTACATGACATGGTAGATCAAAATATCCTCATAAAATATGAAGTGACTTTGCAATAGTTGAATACAGGTTATTTTGATATTTTAGGTGACGTTATTAATTATTGTTGCTTGATGGTTTCTCAAAAAAGGCCATTAAAGGA
The DNA here is from genome assembly GCA_028538565.1 of Umbellularia californica. Lineage (NCBI taxonomy): Eukaryota > Viridiplantae > Streptophyta > Magnoliopsida > Laurales > Lauraceae > Umbellularia > Umbellularia californica. The sequence goes on along the minus strand of JAPQWN010000005.1, from coordinate 29,574,798 downwards.
TCTCTCTATTTTTTCTTCTAGCCTTTTTGTTACCTACTTCAGTCAATGCTAATGGAGGCATAGAAAAGATGACATTTGATGTGTCCATGAATATTAATATTATATGCGACCTGTTGAAACGATCCCATGAAGTGTTTAGAGAGAGAATAAAAGAGAGAGCTTGTTTTTCTGTGTTCTCATTTTCACTTTACTCATAGGTATCCAAACACATTCAAAGTATTTTAGATTTCATTTTACACAAAGCAACCAACCAGAGTGAAGTGAAGTTAATTAAGAGTGAAGTGAAGTTAATTTAATTAACTTCAACCCACTTCACCCCACTGCATTTTTCATGTGAAATTTAATCCACTTCACTCTGCTCCTCGGGCGACTAAGTGAATACTACCCATCAAACCAAAGGTATGGTTGAACCTACTAAGTTCAACCCGTTCAATAGTGCGGCCTAGTCATTTAAAGCCCAGGATATAATATATACAATTCTAATGGGCTAGTGAAAATGTAAGCAATAGCCCACTAATAAAAAATCATCATCAATTTCTAAATCCAATTGAGCAATGCGATTAGGAACATCCATGTGAACACAAAGGATGGCTTTTTGACATCAAAGGCGAGGAGCGAGAATATTTACTAGTCAACTTTTTTTTAGTTTCCCGTACTTCCTTTGCAAATTTTATTAAGTCATATGTCCAGTGAGTATGTACCCACACAATAAATGTAAATCTAAAACCTCTCATTGCACGGAAAGTTTGTATCCAATTAATTTTAATGCATTTTTTAGAGCTTTTTGTATATACCCCCTAAGGTTTGTAGGATTTGTAAATAAGCTCCTGAGATTTTAGTATTTGTAAATAGGCCCCTGCCTTTTCTTTTTAATACCTTTCATGTCCCTAAAATCAATATTCCTAACAAGAATAGTCAGCCACAATCAGATTGGTATTGGGTTTTTATATAAATGACATCTTTACCCTTGCATCCATAATTTTATCTCAAGTCCTAATGGTTTCTCTCAACTCTCTCATGCACATGACCAGAGGTGGACTCAGGTACAAGGGCCTAGCGATTGAATCCTCCACCCATATCTGAGAAAAGTTTAAAATTCCCTCCTCCCCCCTCAAATTCTAAAAATTAATATACTCTTTTACATTTGCCCATTTTCCCCCAATATTTCTTTTACATAGAGCCAAACACCACCCCCTCACAAATTCAAAAAAGTAATATTTTTTTTTTACATTTGTATGCTCCCTTAATATTTCTTTTACACCCCCTACACAAGAAGCATAATCATGTATTTTGAAACTTTCATCAATCCTTCGGTGGGTCATGTATGGATTGGATAAATCATAACCAGTTATAAGTACAGGTGTTGATTACTGTCGTGATCAATTTGGATTTAATGAAATGAGCCCTCAATTGAGAAAAAAATTATGTGAGGGTTATTTTCTCCTACTAAGCGCAATTCTTAATGTTACATGCTTTATAAAATGAATTGAATTCAAGCTTTTGAAATTATCCATATAAGGATAAAAGATATGGACAAAAGTGTCATTTCGCTCTAAAAACCTATGGGGTTGGAGGACTATTGATTTTGGGGATGCAAAAGGTATTAAAATGAAAATGCATGGGCCTATTTGCAAATACTAAAACCTTAGGGGCCTATTTACAAATCCTACAAACCTTAGGCGGGTATATACGAAAAGCGCTTTTTTTTTATGCATGAATAGTTTGTGTACATCTGTATCAGCAAAAATATATTTGTACATAGCAACAATACATCACAGATATATTTGGATAGATTTTTGTTTTTGGATTCGATTTTCTCTGTGCATTCAGAGATGCCCAACTAAGAACTTAGTGGAATTCTTTGTTTTATTTTCTGGTTTTGATTGTTCAGTTCTTTGTTTCTCTATGGGACTTGATTTGGCTTCTGAATTGGAGTGGATTTTGATGGAAGGTGTGACGCCCCGGAGTCCCACATCGACTATAGAGAGAAAAGTGAATGGGGTTATATGTAGAGCCAACACCCTTACCTTGCATGGGGCCTTTTGATGGGTTGAGACCCATCAAAAGCAAAACCGTGAGGCAAGATTGGATGCGCTTGGGCCAGGTCCTCTGGTCAAGTAGCCCATGAGCTAAAGCAGACAATATCATGCATGTGTGAAGGGTGGGACATTACAAATGGTATCAGAGCCGACTCTCAATTAGTTCGAGTATGGATCCCCTGCCGTGGTCTGGTGCAAGTGGGCCGGTCTCCATGTGGGCGGGCCAAGAGGGCTGGCAGGCTACAGGGGCTGGCAAGCTACTACATAGGGACGTGCAGCCTTAAGGGGGGTGGAATGTGTCACCCCGGAGTCCCACATCGACTATAGAGAGGAAAGTGAATGGGGTTATATGTAGAGCTTACACCCTTACCTTGCATGAGGCCTTTTGATGGGTTGAGGCCCATCAAAAGCAAAACCGTGAGGTAAGATTGGATGCGCTTGGGCCAGGTCCTCTGGTCAAGTAGCCCATGAGCCAAAGCGGACAATATCATGCATGGGTATAGGGTGGGGCAATGTGACGCCCCGGAGTCCCACATCGACTATAGAGAGGAAAGTGAATGGGGTTATATGTAGAGCTTACACCCTTACCTTGCATGAGGCCTTTTGATGGGTTGAGGCCCATCAGAAGCAAAACCGTGAGGCAAGATTGGATGCGCTTGGGCCAGGTCCTCTGGTCAAGTAGCCCATGAGCCAAAGCGGACAATATCATGCATGGGTATAGGGTGGGGCGTTACAAATGGTATCAGAGCCGACTCTCAATTAGTTCGAGTGTGGGTCCCCTGCCGTGGTCTGGTGCAAGTGGGCGGGTCTCCATATGGGCGGGCCAAGAGGGCTGGCAGGCTACAGGGGTTTGCAGGCTACTGCACAGGGACGTGTCGCCTTAAGGGGGGTGGAATGTGGCGCCCCGGAGTACCACATCGACTATAGAGAGGAAAGTGAATGGGGTTATATGTAGAGCTTACACCCTTACCTTGCATGAGGCCTTTTGATGGGTTGAGGCCCATCAGAAGCACAACCGTGAGGCAAGATTGAATGCGCTTGGGCCAGGTCCTCTGGTCAAGTAGCCTATGAGCCAAAGCGGACAATATCATGCATGGGTCTAGGGTGGGGCGTTACAGAAGGTGTTTGATCATTCAAATGGAAAATTTCAGTTCAGGCGTGGGGGAGGAAATGTTTCTTCTTCTTCTTATATTATCATTTTTAATTTTTCACTACAGGATCAAATTCATACAGTTTGATCTTCTCCATTCCAACGTTTGTGTGTAGGAGTTGTGTGGTACTAGAACGGTAAAGATTGGTCGGCATCTCACATGTAGAAACTCCATTCTGCCTTGTAACTTGTAAGACACCAATGTTGATGCTTCCCACTCTTAAAAAAATCTCTTTTATCCTTCTTTCTTCACTTCCCGTGTCAAGTAAGTCTCCTCTCTCACATTTAGCTCTCTATATCTCCATTGCAAAGCTCTCCATCCATTTTTTTACGAACATCACTCGTTCAGAAATACAATATTCATCTTTCTTTTCGTTGACACATATTTCTTCCTTTTCAGTTTCCAAGGACCACATTGATCCCACATATACTCTTTTCTTTTTTTTTTTTGAACCCGGCCAAGAGGAATGTATACACACGGGAAGACAGAAGAAGGCCCACACACACAAGTGGAAAAAAGCGGGCCACACAAGTGGAAAGAAAGCCCACGAAAGGTGGTGTATCCAAGGTGCCCCACTTACCAGCAAGGTAAGTATCCGTTCTCAATCTCACATGTACTCTTAAATCTTATATATTGCCTCAAATTGAAAAGGACTTTAAGAATGGTGCAGAGGTATATTTATGAATTCATCATCGAAGCCTTGTAATTTGTTGCTTTTACATACTTCATTTCCACTGGTTATTATACATGTCTCCAAGTTATGTGGTTATCATATGTAAGTCCAAGTCATGTTAGCAAGCAGGAAAAGTTGGCTTTGATTAAATAAATGTTGAGATTTTCAAATTTGTTTTTTTTTTCTTTTTTTATCCTTCTATTTTTGCTTTCATTTTACTCTTCTAGCACTACAGAAGCGGGTTTTCTATCAAAAGTTCCCTAATTTTCTCAAATTACATATCCTTATTGTAACTCTTCAATATGCCCTCGAATGAATTCTTCCCATTTAAATTGCCTAAAATCTCTCCAATAAATCTTGCTTTCTTAAAAATATAATTCCTCAATCCACGTGATTATGCAAAAAACTAAATAAATAAATAAATAAGGGAAATATTCAAGTGATAACTAGTTCTCACCTATTATATGAGAACTTTTTTGCAGGCCCAACTAGCAACCCATCCAAACCTAGCAACCTATAGGGAACCCCTGATAGTCACTAATCGCAAGGATTGGCACACATCCGAATGGACTGAACCATTGGATCAACCGTTGGTTTTCTTTTTCTTTTTTTTTTTTTTGAATATGAAGCCATTAAACTCGTGAGACACGAATGAAGGGGTTAGAGGCATGGGTTTGGGGTCAAACTTGATACATGGGGTGGTCTACCATAGACATTTCCATTCCCCTGGTCCCATCCCCAAATGGGGTCCACAATTGAGCCCCATAAAAAAGTTCTCATATAATATGTGAGAACTAGTTCTCACCTAAATATAAATAATTAATTTTACTACAATCCAAATTAATGAAGTTATCTTATGAGATAAAGATAGAATCCCTAATTTTGAATAGGATCTTGGCAAATCATTAATTTTAGTAAGTTCCTACCAAATCATTTATTTTAGGAATAATCCATCTTTACTAGGAACAAGATTCATTATCTCCATACGTTTCCTATACAACATATCTTTCAACTCTCTTAGAATGAAGAAATCAGGGAAGAGTTTTACCCGGTTGGCGAATGTGGATTGGATGAAACAGTATATCTCTGTTCCTACAAAACAAGGGATCCAGACTCTTCTTATATATATATATATATATTCTCAATACACCAAATAGATTCTTTTTGTAAAGAACCCTTCAAACGAAAAACTCATAATCTTGGACCCATTAGACGTTTTCTCAAAATACAATTTCATGTGATAATTATTATACCTCCCATCAACCTTGTTAGATTGTATGGACTTAATCCATCAGTTGATATGATAAATTGATTAATTTCTTTATTTATCAGTAAAATCATGCTTTACTTTCATGAGATGAATGTTATTTTATTACTTCATGCACATGACTAATACACTTGACATAATGGTTCATGAGTTGAACCGAGTCTCATTAGTATATTAGATGTGATATATGTGTATGGATGAGATCCAAACACGGGAGACATATGTTACAAATTTATACTTAAATATCTTCACAACCAGTGATGAGACTGGGCATCTCATCTGATAAGGTTGCAATACTTTGATCACTATGAGATGGTGTGATTTGTCTCGATCATCAGAATGTAAGATTCTGGATCATGGTGCTGGTACATTAGATGTATTGAAGGACTGATAAACCCTCGGATTTCCGTCCTCTCCTTCCGCCCCGGGGGCTGCCTGGGTCTCTGCGGAGGAGGGAAACGTGGGTATCAACTTTTTTGTACGGGTATGTCATATTTACTATTCTACTTGGAATCTGGAATGGTGATGATCCGGAGATTCACCTTCACAAGTAGAAAGGAAATCAATCATTCTTTCTAACTTTTCAAATTGCATAAATATTTAAGGAAAGAGAATTTTTTTTTTGAGAATATCGTAGGAGGTGTTTTTTTGTTTGTTTTGCCGTGAAAGGCGATTTTGTGCGCTGAAAATCGATTTACAAACCTCATCAAATATGAAAGACAAGACTTGTGATTTTTGTCTCTTTAAAAAATACAAATTACAATAGAAAAGAAAGAAAAGGGATCTAACTTCTCAGGAGATTGTGGGGACACGTTCAGATCGACGGTCGCAAGTCATGTATGGACTTCGCCATCGTCCTCCAAATGAGAACGCTTAATGCTTCGATTCTTTGGCTTGGCTCCAACCTCAGTTTTTTAAAGGACAAGGAGCAAGAGGAGGTCCTATATCCAATGAATAACCGAGTAAACGGGCTGAAAAGCCGCATTTAGGCTATGTTGTAGAAGAATAGGACCTTGGGGGGTGGCCCCCCCAAGGGACTTTGATCACCTTGTAGTGTCTCTTGCGGCAGAGCAGTAGGACTTCGTCAGGATTTCTCCGGGAGAATGCAAGTGTGCAGACTTCAAGTAGATAGTTGATTGTTTTTCGGTAGGTGTAAAAGTGTCTCTCTCTTTGGAATGGACCTCCTTTTATAGGCTTTTGGTAGCCATGAGGTGTTTATGGGCATTGATGGCCATGATGAGAGAAATGATGGTATTGATGAGAGGAGTTAGAAGTTTTATTTTCTGATTTTGTAACTCCTTTTTCTTGGCTTGTGATTTGCCGATGAAGGATAATGGGCATTTAATCGCCTTTAATCTTCATGATGAGGGGAGTTTCATGGGTTTAATGCCATGATTGCTTGGATTTGTAACTCCCGAATGCTTGAATCTGATTGGGCTGTCCAAAATAATGAGTTAATGACCGCATTAAGTTGTCATAAACGGATCAATTAACAGCATTAAGTGGTCGCCGGAGCATGTGGAGAGTTGCGGGCCGCGTCGCGTCTTTTGGAATTCTTCTTGTGATCATCGTAGGTGGATCCACATGTCGTTTGATGTCAAATTGCGGTGAAATTTTAGACATTGATTGATGTTGGTGGGCCGGTGACATCTGTCTTGTCGATTTCACGATCGGTCGAATAGAAAGTGTACTTTCTTGGTCAGCCGGTTGGCGATCTTGGAGCAATCAATAATGACTTCATGCTCTTGACAGTGGATCCGAGATGTCGGTGAAGATCAGTCGTTTTTAAGCATTAAAAATTGGATTTTCAGAAAATCACAGAGGCAGGAACACTCGAAATGCGAAAACGATCGGAAATCGGGCTTTCCGGCGAGAAATCTGGCGACCCAGATTTGCAGGGTCGCCGGCAACCATGGGGCTTTGGCCCTTTTGGTTGCTGAGTGTATTTTTCGGCCATTTCTTCTTCTTTTTCATTCCTTTTTTCTTCTGTATTTTTCTTGACATTTTTCCTTAATTATTGACTTAATTTTCTTGGAGAAAAATCGACGAGAAGTCACACAAAACCAGAGCACAAAGTTTCCCATTTTCTGGGAAAGCCGAAGACTTTGTAGCCGATTTTCCATCAAGAGTCGAAACTAGGTCAAACGATGTCGGAATGACCTAAAAATTGAGGTGAAGCTTCCTGAGCAGTGGATAGGACCAACCATGGGCTTTTATCTGAGTTTTGAAGCCATTTGGGGTCCCGTCGATGCTTGACTTGATTTTGCTGCGGGGAAAATGCCGAGCTGTGATATGTGGTCAAACGATGTCCGATTGACCTGAAATTTGACAGGGAGCCTATTGGAGTCATGTAGAGATGATCCATTAGCTCCAATTTGAATTTCATTGTCCCGGGGTGCTCCACCACCGGTGGGCTTGATTTTCTTTCGGAGTGTCGAAACCTGGTCAAACGTTGTCAGAATGACCTGAAATTCGAAGTGCAGCCCTTTGGAAACATGTTGAAGCCACTCATATGCTTTGTTTAATGAGTGATGACCTCGGTGGTTCTCACCGCCGGGAGGCTTGGTTTTGCTGCTTGAGCGTTGATGGACGGTCAAATGTTGTCAGTTTGACTTGAAATTTGACGAGGAGCCCTTTGGAGGTATTTTGGAACCATCCTTAGGCTCTAATCAAAGTTTTGATGTCTTCGATGATGTTGCCGCCAGTAGCGCTTGTTTAGCTGTTGGAGAAGTGAAGTTAGGCCAAACAATGTTGGAATGGCCTGAAACTTCTTGTGTACCCCTCTTTTGGCTGTCTTGAAGGATCTTGCAGTTTTTGTCTGATTCTGACAATATCTGATGCTTGAAGTAGCCTTGCCTGTTTTGTAGCAGGATGCAGCTTCATATGGCTTCTTGATGTTGAGGAGACATAGTGACTTTTTTGGTGTCAACAAATGCCCCCTCGATGTACAGCGACGAGTAGCTTTTTGGAGTTGATGTGCCTCGAAGAGAAGTTTAAAGGAGAGCTTTTGACTTGACCAAGAGTCTTGAGCATTTTTTTTCTTTTGTTTTTTTTTTTTTTTTTTGAGAATGCCTTTTGAGTTTCCGGGGGACTTTATGGTAGTGAGAGGGATCACGTACCATCTCAAGGCAAAGTTTTGATAATGACATGGGGGATTTGGATTTTGGGTTTTGGATTTTAGTTTTTGACCTTGTGACCTAACAAGCTGTATGTGGCAGGTTAGGGGTTCGGAGTTTGATTTTTGATTTTGACCTTGTGACCCAACAAGCTGTATGTGGCAAGTTGGGGGGTCAGATTTGGTTTTTTGGTTTTGGTTTTGGATTGGTTTGGATTTTGATTTTGGTTTTGGTCTTGTGACCTAACAAGCTGTATGTGGTAAGCTAGGGGACCGAGGTTTGGTTTTGTCAATTTCAAGATTTTCGCTTAATTTGGTTCATGAGGTTGAATGGTATGGGTTTTTGGAAACTAATGAGGTTTTCTTCTTTGTTTTCTTTTCTTTTTTCCTTTTTTTTTCTTTTGAATGGTCCAATCAACTCAAAAGAGGCATGGGACATATTTTTTTTCTTTTGCATGCTCTTGGTAAGAGGGATGTTTTGACTAAAAGCCACTTTTAGTGCCTAGGTGGTCAAACCAGGCTCATATGGGATAACCCATGGGACCTTAGGCTTTGGAGATGGCCTAAATCTCATATGGTGTCATTTTTGTAGAGAATATATTAAAATATCTCTTTTGTGTAGAGAATATCTAAAAATATCTTTATTTGGAGAGAATTTCTCAAGTTTCCTTATTTTTGGGAGAGATTTTCTCAAAGTATCTTTCTTTTGGGAAAGTAGCTAAATTTTAGCACTTATCTCCTTTCTTTTCTCCTTGTTTCCTCTTTTGATTTGCTCTCTTCTATAGAAGCAAGAGGGGTTGGATCTTTGGCTCCATTGCTTCCATTTGCAAGAATCTCAAGAGTGCTCCAAGATCAAGAAGTGCTTTTTTTTTCTCCAAGGATCTCCAAGCTTTTTCTTCTTCTTCTCCATGGCTTCAAGTAAGTTTTCTTCTTCCACAAGAAATTCCATTGTAGAAGTAGCTTCTTTCTTTCTTTGCTCTCTTTTTCTCTTCTCTTTTTTTATTTTTTTTATTTTTTCAAGCATGTTTTTTTTTTTTCACGTTTCCTTCTCCTTTTTTTGTCTTTTTCTTTTTATCATTTTTTTTCACGGGTTTTTCTCTTTTTTTTTTCTTTTTTTTTCACCGTGTTTTTTTTTCTTTCTCACAGTTTTTTTTTCTTTTTTTTTCCACGGTGATTTTTTTCTTTTTTTTTTACCGTTTTTTTTTTCCTTCTATTTTTTTTTTTTGCAGCATTTTTTTTTCTTTGGTTGGCTGTACTGTCACATGGCAGTGGGCCACCGCCTGTGGGCCTGAATTTTTTTTTTTTTTTTTGTTGAGATTTTGTTCTCTCTCTTTTTTCTTTCCTTCTTTGTTTGCTCACCATGATAATGAGGTTATGCAATTTCAATATGTTCATGCATTTTTATTTTTTTTTTGATTTTTTTTTATGCATCAAGATAGAAGGCTAGAGTCTCTAGGTCAAGCCAACATGATTTTTGACTTGGACATAGTTTGATTGGTTTTGACCAAATTGGGTTGGAATTGGTCAAACTTTGGTCAAGGTTTTCCTAGCATCTATGATGATATTCTTTGATACATGATTTTTGGTAAATTGACTTGGAAGCATGATGATGCATACCTGAAAATCTTTTGCAAGTATTGGGATTTGGAGCTCGCAGTGATGTTGAGTTCTTTCTTGATCTTGCTGGATTTTGAGGAACTTTGCAAGTTTCGGATTTTGGAGCTCGAAGCAATGTTGAGCTCTTTTTCAAATTTTGCGGAAATTCGATGAGATTGGCTCGTTCTCGTAGCAATGTTTGAGTTCGAACCTTCTTTGAGAATTTTCCGCTGACTATGAGCTCGCAGCGATGTTGAGTTCAATCTTCAGGCTTCCTGTCTTTTTCGGGGTGTTTCCCTTTTCTTCAGAATTGTCCCGGAACCATGTCAAAATTTCGCTAGAATTTTTTTAGCAAATTTCTGTCATTTTGATGATGATTGATCTTTTCTTTTCCATCCTTTGCAGGTAGTTCTTCCAAAACGAACAAGGGTAAGGGTCCTGCTACTGACGCACCCCGTCAGTCTGCCAGATCTTCTAATGCGGCCGTTCAACAGGCCTGGGAGAAGGTCCAGTTTGTCGAAAAGAACTTGGAAGAATATGATTCCCTTAATCATGATGAGATGAGATAGCGATTGATCGCTCTTAAACATGAAGAATTCTACAAGATCATGGTAAGCAGCCGTCCTTGGGTTACGGACGACCTGAGCATTGTGCCCAAGCCTACCTTCTTCTTCGGTGATGCAGTCCCCGACGACTTGACATACCAAAGGAGATGTTTTCAGTTCTCTTACACAGTAGATTGATGGACCCGAAAGAGGGGGAATCTTCCGTCCTCTCCCTCCGCACCCCGGGGGCTGACCTGGGTCTCGGCGGAGGAGGGAAGATCTCGGGCATCAACATTTTTGTACGGGTATGCCAGATTTACTTTCTACTTGGAATTTGGAATAGTGATAATCCGGAGATTCACCTTCGCAAGTGGAAAGGAAATCAATCCTTTTTTCTAACTTTTCAAATTGTATAAATATTAAGAAAAGAGACAAGTTTTTAGAATGCCGTAAGAGGCGTTTTTGTTTGTTTGCCGTGAAAGGCGATTTTGCCGTGAAAGGTGATTTTACAAAACTCATCAAATATGTGTTGACACCAAAAATGTCACTTTGCCTCTTCAACATCAAGAAAGCTGCATGAAGTCGCAACCTGCCATAAATAGGCAATGCAATTTCTCAAAAAAATCAAATCTTGTCAGAATCAAACAAAAACTGCAAGATCCTTCAAGATAGCCAAGAGAAGAGTACACATGAAGTTTCGGGCCATTTCAGAATCATTTGGCCTAACTTCGCTTCTCTGACAGCTAAAATGGCGTTCCCGGCGGCGACATCATCGGAGACGTCAAAACTTCGATCAGAGCCTACAGATGACTCCAGCATGTCCCAAAAGGGCTCCATGCCAAATTTCAAGTCAAACCGACAACGTTTGACCCTCCATCAATGCTCGAGCAGCAAAATCAAGCCTCCCGGCGGCGGGAACCACCGAAGCCTTCGCTCATCAAACCAAGTGCATGAGTGGCTTCAACATGCTTCCAAAAGGCTGCACGTCGAATTTCAGGTCATTCCGACAACGTTTGACCAGGTTTCGATGCTCCGAGAGAAAATCAAGCCTACCGGCGGCGGAGCAACCCGGGACCATGACATCCAAAACGGAGCCCATGGAACGTCTCAAAATGACTCCAATAGGCTCCCCGTCAAATTTCAGGTCAATCGGACATCGTTTGACCACATATCAAAGCTCGGCATTTTCCCCGCAGCAAAATCAAGTGAAGCATCGACGGGACCCCAAACGGCTTCAAAACTCAAACAAAAGCCTGTGGTTGGTCTTATTTATTGCTCAGGAGGCTTCACCTCAAATTTCAGGTCATTCCGACATCGTTTGACCAAGTTTCAGCTTCTGGCGGAAAATCAGCAGCTCTACGCGACAAAGTCTTCGGCTTTCCCGGAAAATTGGAAACTTTGCACTCTAAAAATGCAAGGATTCTCATCAGGTTTTCTACAGGGAAATCAAGCCCATAAATGAGAAGAAATCTCAGGAAAAATACAGAAGAAAACGGCGACGAAAAAGACCTCAAAACGACCGCAAAACGGGCTCCGAAGGGGAAAAATCCCCCAGGGTCGCAGGCCCCTGCGACCATGGCCCATGGTCGCAGGCCCCTGCGACCATGGCCCATGGTCGCCGGCCCATGGTCGCCGGCGACCATGGAAGTCCGGGTCACCGGATTTTTCGCCGGTGACCCTTTTTCCGTCTTTTTTCGCGTTTCGCGCACTTTGGCCCCTGTGGTTTCCTGAAAATGTGATTTTTAGTGCTTTAAATTGACTCATATCCGACGACATCTCGGATCCGCCGTCAAAAGCATAAAATCATCATTGATCGCTCCAAGATCGTCAACCGGCTGACCAAGAAAGTGCGCTTTCTGTCCGACCGATCGTGAAATCGACAAGACAGATGTCACCGGCCCGCTCTTAGCTATCAATGTCTGAAGTTACATGTTCATCCGATGTCGATCAGCATGTAGATCTATCGATGATCATCGCCAGAAGAATTCCAGAAGACACGGCACGGCCCGCGACTCTTCGACTGCTCGGCGACCAATTAATGTGGTTAATTGACTAGCTTTATTATAGTCATTAATTCATTTCTTTGGACGGCCCAATCAGAAGCAAGCATTTGGGAGTTACAAGTCAATTGATTCATGGCATTTAAACCATGAAACTCCTCCCATTATGGTAATTAAGGTGATTAAAAGCCCTTAATCTCCATCGGCCAATCAGATTCAAGGAAAAAGGAGTTACAAAATTAAGAAATAAATCTTGTAACTCCTCCCATTAAAGCCATTAAGGCTCATAAACCCTCCTAAATGGCTACCAAAGGCCTATAAATAGGAGAGCATTCCATTGAAATTCAGATCAGAAAAAAGAGGAGAAAATCAGAGAAGATCAGAAAAAAAAGATCAGAAAGAGATCTGAGAGAAAGAAAAAGAGAGAAAAACTCTGCTGAAGTTCTGCACCGGCCACCACTACAAGGTGACAAAAGTCCCTTGGGGGGTACCCCCCCCCCCCCCAAGGTTCTTGCCTTCTCCTGCTGCCTCCAATGGCTTAGACGTGGCTTTTCAGCCCGTCTACTTAGCTTTTTATTGGACATAGGACCTTCTCTTGGTCTTTGTCCTCTAAAAACCTGAGGTTATAGCCAAGCCAAGCGAATCAAGAGCATCCTCTGTTCTCATCTGCATGGATGATGGCGAAGCCCATACATGGCTTGCGACCGTCAATCTGAACGAGTCCCCCACAATCTCCTGAAAAGTTAGATCTTCCTTTTCTTGCTTTTCATTGTAGTTTGTATTTTTCTAAAAGAGACAAAAATCACAACTCTTGTCTTTCATTATTGATGAGAATTGTAAATCGGCTATAAACGCCAAAATCGGCTATAAATGCCAAACAAAATCGCCTTTCACGGCAAACCAAGAAAATGTCTCTTTTCTTAAATATTTGTGCAATGGAAAACTTGAAAGAAGTTGATTTCCTTTTTTACTTGCGAAGGTTGATCTCCGGATTACCACTTGCAATTCCAAGTAAAATAGAGAATCTGGCACACCCACACAAAGAAATGTTGATGCACGCTTCAGGGCCCGCTAGGGCCCGAAAGGGTCGGACCCGACGGACTCCCACGTTCCGCCGACCCCGGTAGCCGCCCCAACGGCGCCTCGGAGCGCGTTCCATCAAGCTGGCACACCCGGTGGGACTCGTTCATTTGAGAACACGGTGCTTGGAAATGAAATATTTGCATACCATATTTTTGCTCTATGCTTATACTTCTTCTCCAGATTCCTTGGCTACTTTCTAGCTGGTGGCCTATGTTGGATTTTGCATCCTAAAAAAAAAATGAGATGGGATTTTTTGGAAATTTCTACTTCTTTAAGTTTGTTTCCACTCTTTCTCTTTGCAAAAAAAAAAAAAAAAAAATCAGTTTTCTTAGTTTGAATTCAAAATTGAGAAACTTTGATCCTATCCTATCGTTCTTTGGTGCTTGCAGAAATGTTGAGCCCGTTCGACTAAGGTTTTGGGCCATCGTTTCTCTTCGATGAGTTCATTAGAGATTTCAAAAAAAAATAAATAAATAAAAAATCAGTTTTCTTAGTTTGAATTCAAAATTGAGAAACTTTGATCCTATCCTATCGTTCTTTGGTGCTTGCAGAAATGTTGAGCCCGTTCGACTAAGGTTTTGGACCATCGTTTCTCTTCGATGAGTTCATTAGAGATTTCAAAAAATAAAAATAAAAAATAAAAAAAAATCAGTTTTCTTAGTTTGGATTCAAAATTGAGAAACTTTGATCCTATCCTATCGTTCTTTGGTGCTTGCAGAAATGTTGAGCCCGTTCGACTAAGGTTTTGGACCATCGTTTCTCTTCGATGAGTTCATTAGAGATTTCAAAAAAATAAATAAATAAATAAAAAAATCAGCTTTCTTAGTTTGGATTCAAAATTGAGAAACCTTGATCCTATCCTATCGTTCTTTGGTGCTTGCAGAAATGTTGAGCCCGTTCGACTAAGGTTTTGGGCCATCGTTTCTCTTCGATGAGTCTATTTGGGATTTTTATAAAAAAAAAAAGGACATAGACCACTAAGGTTAAACCAATTGCGTTCTTTGATCACGATTGATTCAAGAAAAGCCTTGTCCAGAGTGTGGAGACAGCTTGACTGTTCTAGGCAAGGGTCCTCCAAACGGGTTCATTAAGTAATCCTACCCTTACCTGGGGGCAATTCTATCAATTGAGGTTTCATAAGACCGGGTTAGGAGGCCTATGTGTACTCTCTCGTCTTTAAATCTTAAAAAAATTAAAATCAAAATAAAAAAAAAATAAAAAAAAAGATTTTCAAAAAAAAAATCTTAAAAAAAAAAACAAAAAACAAAAATTTTCAAAAAAAATAAAATAAAAAAAATATAAATAAAAAAATATTTTAAAAAAATAAAAAATAAAAAAAAATAAAAAAAATAAAATAAAAAAAATCATTTCAAAAAAAAAAATCTCCAAAAACTCGTCACTTTTGGATTCAGATTCGAGAAATTGTGGTCTCTTCCCTTCTGAGTACTGGCGCTCGCGGAAATCGTTGAGCCCGTATTTGAATCGGAATGCCACCTGCTCTCTTTGACGAATCCATTTCTGACCTTTCAAAACAAAGAATCCCATCTCATGGATGCGATCTCCAACATTTGTGCCTAGCAATACTGGTACGCCCTTTCAGGGTCTACTGTATCTGTGACCGGCACATTTGTAACTCCTACCTTATATTCTTCTTATCTCGAGCAAGCCCTGCTTCTCGATAAGTCGAATTTAGGTTTACAATTGCTTCTAGCAGTCACTGGAACGCTCATTCTGGGCTCACCATACTTGCTGTCAGAACAATTGTACCATCTATGGCTTTTTGCCTTCTTCATGTCGCTTGGGTCATATCCCTTGAGCGATTTGAAAAGACAACCATAGAAATTCCCATTTATGATCATTATATTCTTGTGATTACTAATGGATGTGGTATTGTTTCAGAACTTTTTCGAAACTAACAATGGCAGCCTTAACCATTATCTTCGATGAGAACAAGCACCAACTCATGCTTCAACAGAAGCAAACCGAGCGCACTTACAAGCGCCCCGCCAGCTGCCGAAGCGTCAACTCCCTCGGCAACTCTCTGAACTCAGGGTCGACCTCGACTCCCCGGACCATCGTCTTCGGGACACTAGGACCATTCCCACTTCCCGAAGAACAAGCTGCGCCTGCTAAAAAGCAGAAGATCGCCTCTCAACGTGTCACTCCCGTGACACCAAAGGCGAGCGCCCAAAAGCCCGAAGCCCGCGGCACCCCCGCGAAACCTCGACCCACAAACAACCAGGTCTATCCCAAGACTTGGTCTCCAAGACCTTCCCCAAAACAAAGGAGGTCTCAAACCTCCACCAAGCCAGCATACCTGGCCCCACTCAAGGAGAACCAGTTCTACCCTCTTGCCTACATGAAAGAGGAGAGACCCATCTCCAACCTGACTCCCAAGTCGACCCAGCATGAACCGGCTTGCTCCCACAAGCCCAGAATCAGATCATGCATCACTAGGCCTCTACAAGCACCGGCCAGGGCCTGCACCCCTTCAGTTCGACCCTTTATCTCTACAGGGGCCGAACTCGAAAGGTTTAAAGCTTCGCTGCAATAGGCAAAGGACCGGGTCCGCATCCTGTCCTTGCCCAACCACAAAGAAGACAAGCTCGGCTGCTGCGCCCGAGGGAGCACATCCTTCATCGTCAGAGCCCAGCCAGAGCTGACCAAAGCTCAAATCGCTCGTCGAGCACGCCGCCGTGCGTCATATCGACAAAAGAGACTAGAGAAGCAAAGGACCCAGCCTCCTACACTTCAAGTCTCCCGCAAATGGGTCGAAAAAGAAAGACCCGACCAAGTTGCTGCCGTCCATATGGTTGGAAAAACCAGAAGACGCCAAAAGTCAGCATCGAAAATCCATGTCCGACGTCCGGTGACCCGTAGCGTCACCAGGACACAAAGACATCCCGAAGAATCTCCTGCCCCTTCCAGCCAAGGACGGGAGAGTAATCCTTCATCAAGCTCTTCATCAAAAAGAATGAGCCCCAGCTCGGTCACCAGGACGATTTCTTCGTTCGAATCCCGAGGGATGAACGTCTTGGCTACAAGTTCTGAGCCGCCACCTCAGAATCCACCTCGAGATGATGTGCTCACACGCATCCAGCAGTTGGAACAAGGCCAGCAGAGGATTGAAACTCTGATGGAAAACCTTCTCCTTGTCGTCCAAAATCAGGTGAACAATGAGCCTCCTCCGAATCATGGCAATAACGAGGAAAATGGAGAAGAAAATGAGTCACGCGCCCTTACCAAAAAGGACGTAGACAGTATCCTCGCCAAAGCAAAAGAAGAGGATATACTCAGAGCATGGGATCAAGCCACCATATCCTTTATGGATGGACTCGGTCCCGTTCCCCACAAAATTCAAGCATCCTACTCTCCAAACATATACGGGGAAAGGGTCAGCCAGACAGCACGTCATCCACTTCAAGATCTTGACGGGAGCTATCGCGGATCAAGATGCACTCAAGATTCGCCTCTTTGCAAGTACCCTAAAAGGTACGGCCTTCGATTGGTACTCCACTCTTCCGGAGAACTCCATTCAGAACTGGGCTATGCTGGAGACAAGCTTCCTGACCCACTTCCAAGGTGAGGATCATCCTGTTACTATGGCTCAGCTCTGCAGCCTAAAACAGGGAGAGAATGAGTCAACTTATGACTTCATTCACAAGTGGAAAGCAATGGCGTACAAATGCTCAGATGTATTGCCACAAGCGTCGCTAGTCGACATCTGCCGAAACAACATGAGAGCTAAAATCCGCTCCATGATCATCGGCAATAAATCAAAGAACCTGGGGGAACTCCTCAAAGCTTCCATGGAAGCTGAAATGGTGATCAAAGACCTCAACAGTAAGAAGTCATCAAGAAAAGAGCCAACCGCCATTGCAACCTCTAAACCAAAGAAGAAAGAGGTCCTTAATGTGCAAACCAAGTCAGCTCCTCAGCAACCAAAAAAAGCTGAAAATAGAGCTGCAGGTAAGAGACCTGAACTCTCTGATGCCTTCAAAGAGCGAGTAGAAAAGAAATATCCGTTCGATGAAGACGTCGAAGAAATCTTTGAGGCTCTCCTAGCAAATGGCAAACTCATTTTGCCAGAGCCCAAAAGACCTGGAGACGTTGGCAAAACCAATGATCCTCGGTATTGTCCATACCACCAGATGGTCTCGCATCCTCTCAATCAATGCTTTGTTGTGAGAGAGAAGATAAACGAGATGTGGAAAAATGGAGTCATCACCTTTGACAAAAATTATGGCCCCGCCTCTGTCAACATGGTGTCACGTGGACAAACACCAAAATCACCGAAGAAGAAGATCACTACTTCCTTCATGGTGATAAACAAAATTCAAGCGTCCGAGGAGCTGGTTCCTTTCCCGACACCAGACGGACAACCCATATGGGTACATCCCGATCTCCTGGAAGATGAAAATTGGGAGATCGTCAAAACAAAGCCAACAGCTCGACAGCGAAGGCAGGCTAGGAAACATCTCCTCAAGCTCAAACGGCAAGAGAAGACCCAGCCAAAACAAGAAGTCCATGAAAAGGCAGAGGCCTCCTCTACCACTTCACTCGGGGCAACAGAAACGTCCCTTCCAGAGACTTCAAAGGCGGTAAGAAACTTCACTCTCAGTGATTTCATGCCACCTCGATTCGGAGAAGAAGCTATGCAGGGGGCATCATACTCTTGCAACTCGGTTGTTGGATTCTCCATTGATGGATACGAGTCCAGCGACACCGATAATGGATTCGAGTCCGACTACACCGGCGAGTGGGAGGAATCTCTTGAAACAGGAGAGTATCTCTCCGACGAAGAATGGGTTCCTGAAACTCACCTTATGCCAGTAATCTGGTATAACCCCTTACAGCCACATGGATCCTGGTCTGATGATGAGGAAGACCAAGAGGCTGTACAAGAAAATGCTGTTGAGCCAGCACCTGTCATTGCTCCAGTGGAAATCAACCATGTTGAGCCACAAAGAGCAGACGAAGAAGAAGATTTGGCTCCCATGCCTGATCTTGAAGAATATGCAAGAATCTTGCAGCGTCTCGCTCTAGAACAAGAGCAAGACCGCATCAACGAGATTCCTCACAATTCAGAGCCTGAAGTCCCTGAAGATAATCAGGTACATCCACCCTTAACTCCTGAAAATGGAGAAAATTGCTGGGTAGACGATCCTCTTACATCCGAGGATGAGTCTGACTCCGAGCAGGCAACATCTCCTATCAGAGCTTCCTGTAATGTAATATATCAGGACTATAGCTCTTCTGAAGCGTCGTCTGATGAGATTACCTACACTCCGACGACGCTTAGCAATGTATCCTCTGGAGCTACCTCGTCTCACGTGACTTTCACAGAGATGACACCCTCTCAGGTTTCTTCTCCTGAGACTGTGACTTCAGGATACACATTCTTCCCGACTCATCATCATGAAGAAAACCCAACTTGGGGTGATGGATGGGTCAACGAAGAAGAAAAGCTGCTGGATGCTGTTCAGGACTTGCTCCCGGAAAATGCTCCGTGCAACACAATCACTGAGGATGACAACTCTGCTGCAGATACATCCCCAGTAGATGAAAAACGACAGCCTCTTGATCCTGAAGACAATCTTCCAAACAAAGATCCTTCTCAAGAAGCTCTCGAAGTTGGTAGAGGCACCCGTTCGGGCCGGGACTACCACAAAAATTACAACGAATCTTCCTTTACTTATGTAAATCCTTCGGGAAAAGATGTTGTAAGCGCCCCCAGTGGCAACAATGATGAACATGCAGGCCCTAAGGAGGCTTTCAAGTATGACTTGGTTGAGCACTTCAAACACATACCTGCACGTCTTCACATCCTGGATTTATTACGAATGTCTCCACGCACTCGTGATAATCTCATCTCAGAATTACAAAAACTGAATGAGGATGTCGACAAACATGCCCCGCAAGTCCTCCAAATTGAAATGGACTACCGGGTCAAAAACTCTGAAACTTCCTTAAAAGGAGAAAAAGAGAAAAGCGAGGGATCATGCATCCAATGCCTCTCGGTTCAAAAGGCAGCCAGTGCAACCATCGCCTTCACTAAGGAAGACCTCCTACTTGGCGAAGCAAGGCACAACCGACCCCTGTACTTCACAGGTTACATCAAAGAAATGCCGATACATAGAGTTCAGATCGACCCAGGTTCTGCACTCAACCTTATCTCCACTTCGGCTCTTGAAGAGTTGGGCATCCCACCCAGCAAGCTAAGCCACACATCTGTATCTATCTTTGGATACGATGGGAGCACTCAAAGGCCTATCGGCAAAATCAGGTTCAAATTGCAAATCGGTGATCTTATCTCTGAGGTCACTGTGTATGCAATAAAAACCCCCTCATGCTACAACATCCTTCTCGGACGTCCTTGGATACACGAGAACGGTGTTGTCCCTTCAACTCTACATCAATGCATCAAGTTCGTCAGCGACAACGGCATGGTACATCGTGTCTTTGCGGACAGAAAACCCTTCAAAGGTAAAGAAGTCCACTTCGCAGACTCCCAGATGTATGAAGGAGAAAAAGAAGAAGAGGAAATATCACCCCCTGCTGAAAATCTCCAGAAAGATAAAGGCAAGGCTCCTCAAAAATCACCGGAAGAAAACAAACCCTCCGGCAAATTAGAAGAGAGTAGTCAATCTCCCTTCGTCATCTCCCTCAAATCTTCAAAACCTTTGGTCATCACAACCAGAGTGAAGAAGGCAAAACAAAAGCCTGGGGGCAAATTTGTTGTCTCTCTCGTGTCTATCATGCAAGACACAGACTCGGACTCAGAGCCAGAAGACGATGCATCGTCAAGCCAAGCTGACACTCAGCAAGTTCAGCCTGCTCTCACTCCGATGGAGACACCTGCTGATGTAGAAGATCCTACGTCTGCTACCTTTGTTGTTCCGGCAACATCACCAAAGCAAAGGCCGATCTTCTTCCATAGATCGGACGCTTCTTTATCAAATTCCATGCTGGAACCTTTCCAAAATGAAGGTATGCCTCAGCTATCTCTATATAGTCCTGTGGCACAAGCAATTATGAAGAAAATGGGCTATGACGCTCAAAACCCAGTCGGTTTGGGAGAAAGACGCGGTATTCTCACGCCATTGGAGCCCGCCTTGACCAAAAGCCAGCTGGAAGATTGGAGACTCTACGGTCATGTAGAAAAGTCTTCATATGGGTTAGGGTATGATCCCGACACTCCTCTGAGACAGTTGACACAAAGGCTTAAAAGTCGTTTTACCGACCAAGCCTCAACATCTAAAGTCCACGAAGACATCGATCTCCCTGGAAATCTCTTTAAAGAGTTACCTGACAAAGATCCAGGAAGCTCATCCAATTGGTATGATTTCTCTGATGATAAAGAGGAATCGTCCGATAATACAGACTTGTGGCATCCTGACCCAGAAGAACCCTCGTCTCCAAAAGAAATACCAGACTCAACAGGCGATTGGGACTATCTCATAGCAAGCCTTGAGGAGATCACCAATCAAGAAAATCCATGGAAAGGAACAGAGCCTTGGTCTGGTAATGCAGTTGAAACTCCAGAAGGTTTCGTTGAGTTGGAAGCCTCCGAAAATATTGTGGAGGAACCACCTTCGAACCTTCCGACAGAAGATCCTGTTCAAAAGATAAACTTGGGAACACCTGATAACCCACGTCCTGTATTCATAAGTAAGAATATAAAGGATGATGAGTTACCCGAGTATATCGCTTTTCTTCGTGAGTTCGTTGATTGCTTTGCATGGTCCTATGCTGAAATGCCTGGTTTAGACCCCAAAGTAGCAGTCCACAAACTCAATCTTCAAGAAGACATCAAGCCTGTCAAACAAGGCCAAAGAAGATTCCGTCCAGATGTGATGGATAAAATTGAACAAGAAGTTCAAAAACTCAAAAGCGTTGGCTTCATCCGTGAGGAACAACATCCAGAGTGGTTGGCCAATATTGTCCCCGTGACAAAGAAAACTGGGCAGATCAGAGTCTGTATTGACTATAGAGACTTGAATGGCGCTTGCCCTAAAGATGAATTCCCGCTCCCCATACCGGAGGTGATGATTGACAATACCTGCGGATTCGAGCGAATGACATTCATGGATGGCTTCTCTGGTTACAATCAGATAAAGATGCATCCCGATGATGAAAAACACACTTCATTTCGGACTCCGTTTGGCATGTATTGCTACACTGTCATGCCATTTGGTCTGAAAAATGCTGGTGCCACATATCAGAGGGCTATGATGAAAATATTCCAAGATATGCAGCACAAGACGGTCGAATGTTACGTTGATGACCTCGCCGTCAAAAGCAGAAGAAAAGAAGACCATCTCAAAGATCTTAGGGAAGTCTTCCTCCGACTTCGCAAACACAAACTGCGGATGAATCCTCTAAAATGCTTCTTCGGCGTCTCGTCGGGTAAGTTTCTCGGATTCCTTGTTCGGAAAGCTGGAATAGAACTTGACCACATAAAAGTCAAGGCTATTCTAGAAATGCCCTCTCCAAGAACCTTGAGAGAATTAAAAGGGCTTCAAGGGAGATTGGCCTACATCAGACGGTTCATCTCCAATCTTTCGGGGAAATGCCGTCCATTCTCTCGATTGATGAAAAAAGGTGTAGACTTTGTCTGGGATGCCGACTGTGAAGCCGCATTTCAAGATATCAAGTCATACCTGATCAAACCTCCAGTGTTAGCTGCCCCTGCCACTGGAAAACCATTCATCTTGTACACAAGAGCCCTTGATCACTCTCTGGGTGCTCTACTTGCACAAGAAAATGATGAAAGAAAAGAAGCTGCTCTATACTACCTCAGCCGCATGCTAGTAGGTGCAGAGCATCGCTACTCTCCAGTCGAAAAAGAATGCCTTGCAGTGATGTTCGTCGTACAAAAGCTACGTCACTACTTGCTTTCCAACACAGTCTACCTGGTCTCGAGGATCAACCTCTTGAAGGTCCTTGTCACGAAGGCCGGTTCTCTCAATGCCCGACTGGCAAAATGGTCCATCCTCTTGTCACAATTTGATATTAGGTATGTTCCACAAAAAGCAATCAAAGGCCAAGCTCTAGCAGATTTCCTTGCAGAGCATCCATTGCCTAAAGATTCTCCACTCAGAGATGATCTCCCAGACGAACCTGTCTACAACGTGGAGACTTCCTCACCAAATGCCTCCTGGGACATGTACTTTGACGGTGCAACCAGGACAAATGAAAAAAGAAAGCTGATCTCGGGAGTTGGCATCCTCTTTGTTAGCCCCGACAAATGCATGATTCCACACGCTTTCTCGCTACTGGAACCATGCACAAACAATGCAGCTGAATACCAAGCTCTGATCCTAGGATTGGAACTCGCCATCGAATCCGGTATCACTATGCTGGAAGTCTTTGGAGACTCTCAACTGATCGTCAACCAGATGAATCAGAAATATGAAGTCAGGAAACCTGATCTGCTGCCTTATTACAACAAGGCACAATCGCTTCTGCAAAAGTTTGACATCTGCAACATCACCCACATTCGTAGAGGTGAAAATATCCGTGCAGATGCCCTGGCCGGACTTGCCGCATCAATGGCGATCCAGGAAGGGGAAAACATGCAAATTACAGTGTACGAGAGAAGGATCCTCCCTCCTCTTAACACACACCAAGCAGTTGCTGAATGCCACCGAGTGGTTGGAAGTCGGATCTCTATCCTTCAACCTTCAATCGGCGACTGGAGGGATCCGTTCATTGATTACACTATGTTCGGAATCCTACCTGAAGATCCAAAAGAACGGGTAAGCATCCAAAGGCGAGCCCCAAACTTTCATTTGGATATCCCTTCAAAAATCCTTTACAGGAAATCCTTCAATGGAGTACTCCTACGCTGCTTATCACAACAAGAAGCTGAAGAAACACTCAAAGAAGTTCACGCTGGTCTTTGTGGAGCCCATCAGGCAGGTCCTAAGCTCTATGATCAGATAAAAAGGTTAGGTTACTATTGGCCTACCATGGTTGCTGATGCAATGCAATTTGCCAAACGCTGCCAGCTATGCCAAGTTCACGGATATTACATTCACATGCCTCCGGAATGGCTGCATCCTACAGCAATCTCATGGCCTTTTGAAGCATGGGGCATGGACATCATAGGTCCTATCTCTCCCCCTTCAAGCAAAGGTCATCGCTTCATCTTCGCCGCAACGGATTATTTCTCCAAGTGGTCAGAAGCATTTGCGTTCAACGAAATGAAGACCTCATCAGTTCTTCAGTTCCTGCGCACCAACATCATTTGTCGTTTCGGCATACCCAAGAGATTCGTCCATGATAACGGACCACAATTCCGGGATCATCGATTCTACAGGTTCTGCGACAAATACAAAATTCAAAGCTGTCCTTCGACTCCATACAATCCGGCAGCAAACGGATTAGCAGAAGCCTTCAACAAGACACTCTGCAAAATCCTCAAGAAAATGGTCTCTAGTCACAAAAGAGACTGGAGCGACAAACTGTCTGAAGCTTTGTGGGCCTATCGAACCACCGTTCGAGGACCAACCCATAGCACACCATTCTCCTTGGTCTATGGATGCGAAGCTGTCGTGCCCCTAGAGGTACAAATTCCTTCTCTGAGGGTATCTCTACAAAATGACATGACTCAAGAAAGCAATGCGAAATTGCGACACCATGAGCTGGACAATCTCGATGAGAGACGGCTCGAAGCTCGACAAAGCATTGAACTTTCCCAAGCACGCATGGCAGGATCTTTTGACAAAAAGGTCAGGCAACGCGCCTACAAAAAGGGTGACTTGGTTCTTGCGGTAAAAAGACCAATGGTCTTCGTTCATAAGTCCAAAGGCAAGTTTGAACCAAAATGGGAGGGACCCTACGTCATCGACAAGGTCTTCTCCAACGGCGCATATGCCCTCCTAAACATGGAAGGCGACAGATGTATGCTGCCTATCAACGGCAAGTTCTTGAAGCGGTACTACCCTTGAAGACTTACCCAACTGGGTAAGAGCAATGCCTGTATGGCCAAAACCTGTTCTCAGGTACTCGCTCGTCAAACCTACTCTCTTTAGAATTTTCATATCAAATGTCAAAATTTCTAGAGATTCAAAACAATGCTTACTTTCATTGTTTCATTGTTCAAAAACAAAAAAAATCCAAGTTTAGGAGCCTCTCCCTGACTTGACCAAAACTTTCGATCCTTGAACCAAAATTCATGGTTTGAAACAAAAATCCGGATTCAGGGATTTCCACCCTAGTCCACCTTACCTTTTACCGCCAAATGGTTCTAGGTCAAAATTTACGACCCTCGTGTCTTTAAACAAAAAAAAAATGGTTTTTCAAAAATCGTGGGGAAACGACATCAAAGTCAGTACCCGCAAAACAAAAATTTTGAAAAAAAGCAAGGATGCGACATTCCATCGATACTTGCACCCAAAATCGCAGGGAAGCGACATTTCGTCGATACTTGCAAAATCCAAAAATCGTGGAGACACAACATTTCAGTTGATATCCACAACCCAAATTTCAAAGGTTCGAGAAAACCTAAAATCATGGAGAAGCAACAAACCAGTTGATATCCACAACCCAATTTCAAAAATCGTGGAGATGCAACATACCAATTGCTACCCACAACCCAAAATTACAAATGGTTCGAGAAAACCTCAAATTTCAAAAATCGCAGAGAAACGACATCAAGTCAGTACCCGCAAAACCAAAAGTCTTGGGAAAAGCAGGGAAGCGACGCTTAGTCGATTTTGCACCCCAATTCGCGAGGAAGCGACATTCCATCGATACTTGCAAAACCTAACCCGCGAGGAAGTGACATTCCATCAATACTCGCAAAACCGAATGAGCAAGGAAGCGACATTCCATCAATACTTGCAAGACCATTCAGCGGGGAGGCGACATTTAGTCGATACCTGCATTTTGAAAACCAAAACTCGGCTATAAATGCCAAAATCCGACTATAAATGCCAAAACAAAAATTTCCGGCTATAAACGCCAAAATCGGCTTTCATGCCAATAAAACAAAACTTGGTTTTCAAAAAACTCGGCTACAAATGCCACAAAAAAAAAAAACTGACTCTCATGTCAAAACCGGCTATAAATGCCACAAACCGGCTATCAATGCCACGAAAAATTGGCTTTCACGCCGACAAACCAAAACTTGGCTTTCAAAAAAAAAAAAAAAAAAAAAAAAAACCCCGGCTATCAATGCCACCAAACCGGCTATCAATGCCACAAATTGGCTATCAATGCCACCAAACTGGCTATAGATGCCACAAAACAAAAACACCGGCTTCCATGCCAACCCAAATTTTGGCTTTTACGCCATAAAATTTCGGCTTCCATGCCATCTCAAAATTGGCTCCCATGCCACGAACAAAATTTTTGGCTCTTATGCCATCTCAAAAATCGGCTATAAATGCCACACAAAAAAAAAACCTGACTCTCATGTCAAAACTGGCTGTAAATGCCACAAAAATCCGGCTTTCATGCCAAATTCGTTTCCCTTACCAAAACAATCATTTGACAAAAGATTTTCACAAAATGACAAAACTTTTGATCAAATCCCATTTAGCAATTACTTTCATCACAAAAAGATTTGAGTGAGCGTAGGGAAAACAAAAAAAAAAAAAAAGAAAAGAAAAGTACCAAAAAAATACATGTGGTACCAAAAAAAAGGAAAGTGTTCACAAGCACTAAAAAAAAAAAGAGTACCAAAAACAATACATGTGGTACCAAAAAAAAAGAAGAATGGTTTCTGCTATAAAAAATCAGGAGCTCAGCCAAAAATGGTCTCCAGCCAAAGCTTCAGCTCCTCAAGCAAACTTTTGGCCTCAGTCGTCAGAGTTTCCAAGGCACGCTTCTTCAGGAACTTGCCATGAGATGCTGGCGAATGCCGTAACCCTTCTTTTACACCGGGAAGCTCTTCCCCAGCAGTTTGCCATCGTTCGTTTTCTAGAGTCCTCCTCTCGAGAACTTGACCGGCATCTGCAACCCTGCGGATCAGAGTACTCTCCCTGTCACGAGCCTCTGTTATAGCAGCCCACTTCGCATCGACTTGTGCCTTCAAATGCTCAAGACGTTTCCTGGCCTCCTCAACTTCCCTATCAAGGACGTTAAGGTCATGCCTCAATCCGATGATGGCTAGCTCTTCCTTGTTCTTCTCCCGAACTAGCTGCTTCTTGCTTTGTGTAGCCTCATTCAGGTCAGACTTAGCCTTATCAGCAGGGTCCAAGAACATCTCCTTGAAGAATTGGTCGTCAGGGAAACCCATGGTCTCAAACCACTTGTCACCCAGTGCAATGATCCTATCAACGATCGCCCTGGCACCTGTGACATCCAGACCAACCTCTTCGGTGTCGGTCAGAATCTCCTGTACATGTGGGATCATGCCAAATCCGGCATCCAGGTGTCCAGAAAGGAGAATCTTGACCCAAGAACTCAAAACCCGAGCCAGCACCTTCTTCGCAAATTGAAGAGACGAACTGGATGAAGATTCACCCTTCTCCGCTGATCGGCTGCTCATGTCATGTCCCATTGGAAGAGTAACAAAAGAACTCTTTCCACTTGGAGCCACTGGAGGAGGAATCTCAGCATGAGGTATCTCCTCTATCGCGTCAGAACTGGTTGTAGGAGTCTCTACCTCCGGATCGACCTCTGGCATCCCTTGCTCTGGTTCTGAAGAAAGCGATGGACTCTCTTCTGTCACTTCAAAACCTGCAAATGAAACACAAAAAGGTATGAATATGATCCTGTTCAAAAAAAAATCATCAGGGTCATCACTACAAAGTACCTTCTTCGACGACTGGCGGAACACTCTCTTCCTCCATGAACTCATCAGAAGCATCATCGGCATTTGCGTCCATTGATGGTTCAAAGTCATCGGAATCCTGTGGCAAGTCAGCTGACAAGAAAACGTTAGCAAATCAAGTCGCAGGCAAAAAAAAAAAAAGAGAAAGCGAAAGAAGTTATACCAATTGGAGATTCTGGAATCATTCCAGAGTCCCTCGGTTCTTCTTCAGATGCCATAACCGGCTCCATCACCGCCTCATCGGTCGGAACCTCAGGCATCGCCAAGTCTTCATCCTCTGCTAAAAAAAAAGCAGCAGCAGGGTGAGAAAACAAATCAGAACATGGAAAGCCCCATGAAAGAAGCAGAAAAAGAAAAAGGAAGAATCATACCTTCTCCCAGGCCTGCTGAACGGCCACATTAGAAGATCTGGCGGATCGACGAGGTATGCTTGTAGCAGGCTCTTTACCCTTGTTCGTTCTGGAGGAACCACCTGCAAAGGTTGGAAAAGAAAAAGATCGTCATCAAAATGACAGGATTTCGCTAAAAAGAAAAAAGGATCACTTAGTCCCACCAAAAATCTGGCGAAATTTTGGCATGACTCCGGGGCAATTCCAAAGAAAAAGGAAATACCCCGACGGAAATAGAAAGTTTGAAGATGGGCTCAACATTGCTGCGGGCTCCGAAACTCCAAACTTTCGAAACCTCAAAATCTCCGCAAAATCAAGAAGAGCTCAACATCGCTGCGAGCTCCAAATTCCCAAATTTGCAAAGATTTTCAGGTATGCTATCATGCTCAATCTACAAAAAGTACATGCATGAACATCTAGATTTGCATAAAAATGCATTACCATGATGAGCAAAAAGAAAAAAAAAAAACTTTCTCAAAAAAAAAGAGGGAGAAAGAAAAGAAAAAAAAAAGAAACTTTCTCAAAAAAAAAAAAAAAAAAAAAAAAAATCAGGCCACGTGGCCGTACGGACAGATCCGTACAAAAAAAAAAAAAAAAAAAAAAAAAAAAAAAAAAAAAGAGAAAAGAGACACGTGAAAAAAAAAAAAAAACAGAAATCACGTGAAAAAAAAAAAAAAAAAGAGAAAAAAAAAAGAGAAGAAGAATAGAAAGAAAGAAAAAAAAAGAAGAGAAACTTTTTTTTTTTTACCATCCTATTCTCTACATAAAGTTTTCTTGAAAGAAAAAGAGAGAAAACTTACTTGAAGCCATTGATGGAGAAGAAGAAAGCTTGAAGATCCTTGAAGAAGAAAAACTCTTGGCCTTGGAGCTCTCTTGAGATTGTTGCAAAAGAAAGCAATAAGAGCAAGAGATCCTACCTTCCTTTGCTTTTATAGGAGAGAGCAAATCAAAGAAGGAAACAAAGAAGAAAGGTAAGTGTTACTAATTAGTAACCTTACCAAAAGAGAAGGAATTAGAAAGATTCTTTCCCAAAAAGAAAGATGTCTTTGAGAGATTTCCTCCCAAAATCAATCAAATGAGAGATTCTCTCCAACAAAATAGGATATTGAAGATTCTTTCCCAAAAAGAAAGATACCTTGAGATATTCTCTCCCAAATTAAGGGAATATAAGAGATTCTCTCCCATAAAGATATTTTTAGATATTCTCTATCCAAATGAGATATCTTTAGATATTCTTTACAAAAATGACCCCACATGAGATCTAAGCCATCCTAAAAAGCTTAAGGTCCCATGGGCTAGCCCATATGAGCCAGGTTTGACCACCTAGGCACTATAAAAAAAAAAAAAAATGGGCTTTTAGTCAGAAAAAAAAATCCTCTTACCAAGAGCATACAATAATGGTTCCATGCCTCTTTTGAGTTGATTGAACCATACAAAAAAATCCCAAGCCCCATGAGCTTCCAAAAATCAAACCATCCAGCCTCATATACCAAATTGAGCCAAAATCTTGAAATTGACATCCCACAAAAATCCAAACCACTCCAATGGACCCACACAGTCCCAAAGAGTGACCAAAAACCAAATCCTGGTCCCCTAACTTGCCACATACAGCTTGTTAGGTCACAAGACCAAAACCAAAAACCAAATCATGATCCCCCAACTTGCCACATACAGCTTGTTGGGTCACAAGGTCAAAACCAAAACCCGACCCCCTAACCTGCCACATACAGCTTGTTAGGTCACAAGGTCAAAAACAAAAACCCAAATCCACATCCCTGATGTCATCTTCAAAACTTTGCCTCGAGATGGTATTTGATTCCTTTCACTACCATAAAATTCCCCTGGAAGCTCAAAGGCTACTCTACCAAAGGAAAGATTGCTCAAAGACTCTTGGTCAAGACACAAGCTCTCCTTCAAAAATCTCTTCGAGGCACATCGACTACAAAAGTCAAGCAACTCGTCGCTGTACCTCGAGGGGGCATTTGTTGACACCAAAAATGTCACTTTGCCTCTTCAACATCAAGAAAGCTGCATGAAGTCGCAACCTGCCATAAATAGGCAATGCAATTTCTCAAAAAAATCAAATCTTGTCAGAATCAGACAAAAACTGCAAGATCCTTCAAGATAGCCAAGAGAAGAGTACACATGAAGTTTCGGGCCATTTCAGAATCATTTGGCCTAACTTTGCTTCTCCGACAGCTAAAATGGCGCTCCCGGCGGCGACATCATCGGAGACGTCAAAACTTCGATCAGAGCCTATAGATGACTCCAGCATGTCCTAAAAGGGCTCCATGCCAAATTTCAAGTCAAACCGACAACGTTTGACCCTCCATCAATGCTCGAGCAACAAAATCAAGCCTCCCAGCGGCGGGAACCACCGAAGCCTTCGCTCATCAAACCAAGTGCATGAGTGGCTTCAACATGCTTCCAAAAGGCTGCACGTCGAATTTCAGGTCATTCCGACAACGTTTGACCAGGTTTCGATGCTCCGAGAGAAAATCAAGCCTACCGGCGGCAGAGCAACCCGGGACCATGACATCCAAAACGGAGCCCATGGAACGTCTCAAAATGACTCCAATAGGCTCCCCGTCAAATTTCAGGTCAATCGGACATCGTTTGACCACATATCAAAGCTCGGCATTTTCCCCGCAGCAAAATCAAGTGAAGCATCGATGGGACCCCAAACGGCTTCAAAACTCAAACAAAAGCCTGTGGTTGGTCTTATTTATTGCTCAGGAGGCTTCACCTCAAATTTCAGGTCATTCCGACATCGTTTGACCAAGTTTCAGCTTCTGGCGGAAAATCAGCAGCTCTACGCGACAAAGTCTTCGGCTTTCCCGGAAAATTGGAAACTTTGCACTCTAAAAATGCAAGGATTCTCATCAGGTTTTCTACAGGGAAATCAAGCCCATAAATGAGAAGAAATGTCAGGAAAAATACAGAAGAAAACGGCGACGAAAAAGACCTCAAAACGACCGCAAAACGGGCTCCGAAGGGGAAAAATCCCCCAGGGTCGCAGGCCCCTGCGACCATGGCCCATGGTCGCAGGCCCCTGTGACCATGGCCCATGGTCGCCGGCGACCATGGAAGTCCGGGTCACCGGATTTTTCGCCGGTGACCCGTTTTTTCGTCTTTTTTCGCGTTTCGCGCACTTTGGCCCCTGTGGTTTCCTGAAAATGTGATTTTTAGTGCTTTAAATTGACTCATATCCGACGACATCTCGGATCCGCCGTCAAAAGCATAAAATCATCATTGATCGCTCCAAGATCGTCAACCGGCTGACCAAGAAAGTGCGCTTTCTGTCCGACCGATCGTGAAATCGACAAGACAGATGTCACCGGCCCGCTCTTAGCTATCAATGTCTGAAGTTACATGTTCATCCGATGTCGATCAGCATATAGATCCATCGATGATCATCGCCAGAAGAATTCCAAAAGACACGGCACGGCCCGCGACTCTTCGACTGCTCGGCGACCAATTAATGTGGTTAATTGACTAGCTTTATTATAGTCATTAATTCATTTCTTTGGACGGCCCAATCAGAAGCAAGCATTTGGGAGTTACAAGTCAATTGATTCATGGCATTTAAACCATGAAACTCCTCCCATTATGGTAATTAAGGTGATTAAAAGCCCTTAATCTCCATCGGCCAATCAGATTCAAGGAAAAAGGAGTTACAAAATCAAGAAATAAATCTTGTAACTCCTCCCATTAAAGCCATTAAGGCTCATAAACCCTCCTAAATGGCTACCAAAGGCCTATAAATAGGAGAGCATTCCACTGAAATTCAGATCAGAAAAAAGAGGAGAAAATCAGAGAAGATCAGAAAAAAAGATCAGAAAGAGATCTGAGAGAAAGAAAAAGAGAGAAAAACTCTGCTGAAGTTCTGCACCGGCCACCACTACAAGGTGACAAAAGTCCCTTGGGGGGTACCCCCCCCCCCCCCCCCAAGGTCCTTGCCTTCTCCTGCTGCCTCCAATGGCTTAGACGTGGCATTTCAGCCCGTCTACTTAGCTTTTTATTGGACATAGGACCTTCTCTTGGTCTTTGTCCTCTAAAAACCTGAGGTTATAGCCAAGCCAAGCGAATCAAGAGCATCCTCTGTTCTCATCTGCATGGATGATGGCGAAGCCCATACATGGCTTGCGACCGTCAATCTGAACGAGTCCCCCACAATCTCCTGAAAAGTTAGATCTTCCTTTTCTTGCTTTTCATTGTAGTTTGTATTTTTCTAAAAGAGACAAAAATCACAACTCTTGTCTTTCATTATTGATGAGAATTGTAAATCGGCTATAAACGCCAAAATCGGCTATAAATGCCAAACAAAATCGCCTTTCACGGCAAACCAAGAAAATGTCTCTTTTCTTAAATATTTGTGCAATGGAAAACTTGAAAGAAGTTGATTTCCTTTTTTACTTGCGAAGGTTGATCTCCGGATTACCACTTGCAATTCCAAGTAAAATAGAGAATCTGGCACACCCACACAAAGAAATGTTGATGCACGCTTCAGGGCCCGCCAGGGCGCGAAAGGGTCGGACCCGACGGACTCCCACGTTCCGCCGACCCCGGTAGCCGCCCCAACGGCGCCTCGGAGCGCGTTCCATCAATATGAAAGACAAGAATTGTAATTTCTTTTTGTCTCTTTAAGAAATACAAACTACAATAGAAAAGGAAGAAGAGGGATCTAACTTCTCAGGAGATTGTGGGGACACGTTGAGATCGACGGTCGCAAGTCATGTATGGACTTCGTCATCGTCCTTCAAATGAGAACATGTGATGCTTTGATTCTTTTGCTTGGCTCCTAACCTCAGTTTTTTAAAGGACAAGGACCAAGAGAAGGTCCTATATCGAATGAAAAACCGAGTAAACGGGCTGAAAAGCCATGTTTAGGCCATGTTGGAGAAGGAGGAGACCTTGGGGGGGGGGTGGCCCCCCAAGGGACGTTGATCACCTTGTGGTGTTTCCGGGTGCAAAGTAGCAGGACTTCATCTCGATTTCTTTGGGAGAAGTGCAGAACTTCAAGTCGATAGATGTCGATCTGATCCTCTTTCTCTTGGAAATGGATCTCCTTTTATAGGCTTTTGGTAGCCATGGGATGGTTATGGGCATTGATAGCCATGATGAGAGCATTGATGAGGAGTTACAAGTTGATTTTGTAACTCCTTTTTCATGGCTTGTGATTGGCCGATGAAGGTAGTGGGCTTTTAATTTCCTTTATGCTTCATGATGATGGGAGTTTCATGGGTTTAATGCCATGATTACTTGGATTTTAACTCCCAAATGCTTGAATCTGATTGGGCCGTCAAAAATAATGAGTTAATGACCGCATTAAGTTGTCATAAACGGGTCAATTAACGTCATTAAGTGGTCGCCAGGGCATGTGAAGAGTCGCGGGCCGCGCTGCGCCTTTTGAGATTCTTCTTGCGATCATCACAGGTGGATCCATGCATTGTTTGATGTCGGATTACGATGTAATTTCAGACATTGATTGATGTTGGCGGGCCGGTGACATCTGTCTTGTCGATTTCACGATCGGTCGGACAAAAAGTGCACTTTCTTGGTCAGTCGGTTGGCGATCTTGAGGCGATCGGTGATGATTTCATGCTTTTGACGGCGGTTCCGAGATGTCGTCGAAGATCAGTCGTTTTCAAGCATCAAACATTGCATTTTTCGAAAATCACAGAGGCCGGAACACCCGAAACGCAAAAAGAATCGGAAAACGGACGATTTGGTGCAAAATCCGGCGACCCGGATTTGCAGGGTCGCCGGGCATGGGCTTTTATTTGAGTTTTGAAGCCGTTTGGGGTCCCATCGATGCTTCACTTGATTTTACTGCGGGGAAAATGCCAAGCTTTGATATGTGGTCAAACGATGTCCGATTGACCTGAAATTTGACGGGGAGCCTATTGGAGTCATTTTGAGACGTTCCATGGGCTCTGTTTTGGATGTCATGGTCCCGGGTTGCTCTGCTGCCAGTAGGCTTGATTTTCTCTCGGAGCATCGAAACCTGGTCAAACTTTGTCAGAATGACTTGAAATTCGACGTGCAGCCTTTTGGAAGCATGTTGAAGCCACTCATGTATTTTGTTTGATGAGTGATGGCTTCGGTGGTTCCTGCCACCATGAGGCTTGATTTTGCTGCTCGAGCAGTGATGGAGGGTCAAACGTTGTCGGTTTGACTTGAAATTTGGCATGGAGCCCTTTGGAGACGTTCTGGAGTCATCCGTAGGCTCTGATCAAAGTTTTGGTGTCTTTGATGATGTCGCCGTCGGGAGCGCTTGTTTAGCTGTCGGAGCAGTGAAGTTAGGCCAAACGCTGTCGGAATGGCCCGAAATCTCAGGTGTACCCCTCTTTTAGCTGTCTTGAAGGAGCTCTCAGTTTTTTTCTGATTCTGAAAAGATCTGATGCTTGAAGTAGCCTTGCTTGTTTTGTAGCACGATGCAGCTTCACGAGGCTTCTTGATGTGGAGGAGACATAGTGACTTTTTTGGTGTCAACAAATGCCCCTCGAGGTACAGCGACGAGTAGCTTTTTGGAGTCGATGAGCCTCAAAGAGAAACTTGGAGGAGAGATTCCAACTTGACCAAGAGTCTTGAGCATTTTTTTTTTTTTTTTGATTAGCCTTCTGAGTTTCCGGGGGAACTTTATGTTAGTGAGTGGGATCACACACCATCTCAAGGCAAAGTTTTGAAAATGACATGGGGTGTTTGGATTTTGGGTTTTGGATTTTGGTTTTTGTATTTTGACCTTGTGACCTAATAAGCTGTATGTGGCAGGTTAGGGGGTCGGGGTTTGATTTTGATTTTGACCTTGTGACCCAACAAGCTGTATGTGGCAGGTTGGGGGGTCAGATTTGGTTTGTTGGTTTTGGATTTTGATTTTGGTTTTGGTCTTGTGACCTAACAAGCTGTATGTGGCGAGCTAGGGGACCGGAATTTGGTTTTGTGAAATGTCAATTTCAAGATTTTGGCTCAATTTGGTTCATGAGGTTGGATGGTTTGGTTTTTGGAAACTCATGAGACTTTCTTTTTTTTTTTTTTTTTTTGAATGGTCCCATCAACTCAAAAGAGGCATGGGACTCTTTTTGCTCTTTTCTTTTTTTTTTTTGCTCTTGGTAAGAGGAATATTTTGACTAAAAGCCAATTTTAGTGCCTAGGTGGTCAAACCTGGCTCATATGGGCTAACCCATGGGACCTTAGGCATTGGAGATGGCCTAGATATCATATGGTGTCATATTTGTAAATAATATCTAAAAATATCTCTTTTGTGTGGAAAATATCTAAAAATATCTTTACTTGGAGAGAATTTCTCAAGTTTTCTTTTTGTGGAAAGATTCTCTCAAAATATCTTTCTTTTTGGGAAAGTAGCTAAATTTTAGCACTTACCTCCTTTCTTTCTCCTTGTTTCCTCTTTTGGCTTGCTCTCTTCTATAAAAGCAAGAGGGTTGGTGCTTTTGCTCCATTGCTTTCTTTTTGCAAGAAATCTTCAAGAGTGCTCTCCAAGATAAGAAGTGCTTTCTCTTCTTCAAGGATCTCCAAGTTTTTCTTCTTCTTCTCCATCAATGGCTTCAAGTAAGTTTTCTTCCTCGTCAAGAATCTCCATTGTAGAAGTAGCTTCTTCATTTTTTTCTTTTCTTCTTCTTTTTCTTTTCTTTTCTCTTTTCTTCTTCTTCTTTCTTTCTTTTTTTTTTCCTTTTCATGCACGTTTTCCTTCTCTCTTTTTTTTCGTGCTTCTTTTTTTTTCTTTGACAAATTGTGAAGCAGCAGGAGAGATTCCTCCGTCTTCCTCAGAGCCAGAACAGGGGACACTTGCTGCTGATCCAGAAGTAGGGCCTTCTTCCACTTTCAATGAGTCGGCTTCTTCCGTTGGAAAGAGTTTATTGATTACTCTTCCAATGGAGCATGACGTGGGCAGTCGGGCACCAGAGAATGGCGAATCCTCATCTGCACCGCACCTTCAGTATGCAAGGAAGGTGTTGAAGACTGTCTTGAGCTCATGGGTTAAAACTCTTTCTTCAGGTCATTTGGAAGCTGGTTTTGGCATGATCAAGCATGTGCAGGACATCCTCGCTGATCGCAGAGAAGTCGGTCTAGACATCGCAAGCGCCAAGGATTTTGTTGAGGAGATCATCACCTTGGGGAACAAATGGACTGAGACCAAGGGTTTCCCAAATGGTGACTTCTTTGATGAGATGTTCATAAAACCTTCCAGCAAAGTCAAAGCTGAGCTGACTGAGGTCACGAAGACTCGGAGGCAGATCGTTCGGGAGAGGAACGTTACTGAGTTATCCATCATGGGGTTGAAGCAAGACTTGGACCGCCTTGATAAGGAGGTCGTCGAGGCTAGGCAACGTCTTGATCTTTTAGAGGAAGAGGCTGCTGCCAAATGGACCGCTATTGTGGAGGCTCGTGACAAGGAGGGGACTCTCATTCGCCAGGTTGAGGAAGCCGAAGGTAATGTCCGAAGGAAGACTCAAGAGCATGAGCAGTGGCAGGTCCTCTGGGAAGAACTTCCTCGTGCTGCAGATGGGTCACGGCATTCGGCCGCGTTTTATGGGGACATTTTGAAGAAGCATGGCCTAAAAACTTTGGAAGTTAAGGCCATGGGTCTGCTTGAGGAGTTGAACCTTTGGTTGAAGACCATGTCGGATTGAGCTCCTGAGTTGTAACAAACTCTTTTTTTTTCTTCCTTTTTTTGATACCTCCATGTATAAACAATTTTGGTACTATATTTTGTATCCCCTTCCTTTCACTTAAGTCATTTTTTGATGAAAACAATTTTGAGCAAAAAGTTTGATGGGAATGTTTGTTTAAGAATTTGATCAAAAGGTTGTTATTTTGTGAAAATCTTTTGTCAAAGGGTTATTTTGGGCATGAAAGCCAATTTTGTAGCAAAAAGCCTGATTTTTTTATGGTTTGAAAATCGAAATTTTGGATGGCATGAAAGTCTAATTTTGTGGCGTAAGAGCCAAATTTGTTTGTGGCATGGGAGCCAAAATTTTGAGATGGCATTGGAGCCAAAGTTTTTTGGATGGCGTCAAAGCCGAATTTTGGAATGGCATAGAAGCTGAATTTTGAGATGGCATGAGAGCCAAAAATTTTGTTTGTGGCATGAGAGCCGATTTTGAGATGGCATGAAGCCGATTTTGGCGTTTATAGCCGAAAAATTTTTGTTTTGGCATTTATAGCCGGATTTTGGCATTTATAATCGGATTCTGGCGTTTATAGCCGAGTTTTGGCGTTTATAGCCGAGTTTTTTGAAAACTAAGTTTTGTTTTATTGGCATGAAAGCCGATTTTGGCGTTTATAGCCGAAAAATTTTTGTTTTTGGCATTTATAGCCGAATTTTGGCATTTATAGTCGGATTTTGGCGTTTATGGCCGAGTTTTGGTTTTCAAAATGCAGGTATCGACTAAATGTCGCCTCCCCGCTGAATGGTCTTGCAAGTATCGATGGAATGTCGCTTCCTTGCTCATTCGGTTTTGCGAGTATTGATGGAATGTCACTTCCTCGCGGGTTAGGTTTTGCGAGTATCGATGGAATGTCCCTTCCTCGCGAATTGGGGTGCAAATATCGATTAAGCGTTGCTTCCCTGTTTTTCCCAAAACTTTTGGTTTTACGGGTACTGACTTGATGTCGTTTCTCAGCGATTTTTGAAATTTGAGGTTTTCTCGAACCATTTGAAATTTGGGTTGTAGATAGCAACTGGTATGTTGCATCTCCACGATTTTTGAAATTTGGGTTGTGGATATCAACTGGTTTGTTGTTTCTCCACGATTTTTTGAAATTTGGGTTGTGGATATCAACTGGTTTGTTGCTTCTCCACGATTTTTGAAATTTGCAAGTATCGAATGGGGTTCGCTTCCTTGCGATTTTTGGGTTTTGGAAGTATCGAATGGGGTTCGCATCCTTCCGGTCTTTTTTGGGTTTTGCGAGTATCAACTGAATGTCGCTTCCCCGCGGTTTCTAAAAACCAAAATTTTTGTTTAAAGACACGAAGGTCATAAATTTTGACTTAAAACCATTTTGCTTGTAAGAGCCAAGGCAGACTAGGGTGAAAATTCCTGAGTCCTGGTTTTTGTTTCAAACCATGAATTTTGGGTTCAAGGATCGAAAATTTTGGTCAAGTTCGGGAAGAGGCTCCTAAACTTGGATTCATTTTTCTTTTGAACAATGAAACGATGAAAGTAAGCATTGTTTTGAGAGATTTTTTTGTTTTTTTTTTTTTTGAAAACTTCATCATAAAGATGAAAATTTCAAAAGGGGTGGGTTTGACGAGCAAGTACCTTGGAAATACGCTTTAGCCGTGTAGATATTGCTCTGACCCGTTTGAGGAAGTCTTCAAGGGTAGTACCGCTTCAAGAACTTGCCGTTGATGGGTAGCATACATTTGTCTCCTTCCATGTTTAGAAGAGCGTATGCACCGTTGGAGAAGACTTTGTCGATGACGAAGGGTCCCTCCCATTTTGGTTCGAATTTGCCTTTGGATTTGTGGGCAAAGACTATGGGTCTTTTTACTACAAGAACCAAGTCACCCTTTTTATAGGCGCGTTGCCTGACCTTCTTATCGAAAGATCCTGCCATGCATGCTTGGTACAACTCAATGCTTTGTAGAGCTTCAAGTCGTCTTTCATCGAGATTATCCAACTCTTGGAGTCTCAATTTGACATTACTTTCTTGCGTCATGTCATTTTGCAAAGATACCCTTAAGGAAGGAATTTGTACTTCCAAAGGGACAACAGCTTCGCATCCATAGACCAAAGAGAATGGTGTGCTATGGGTTGGTCCTCGAATGGTGGTTCGATAGGCCCACAAAGCTTCTAGTAGTTTGTCGCCCCAGTCTCTTCTGTGACTAGAGACCATTTTCTTAAGAACTTTGTAGACTGTCTTGTTGAAGGCTTCTGCTAGTCCATTTGCTGCTGGATTATATGGAGTCGAAGGACAACTTTGGATTTTGTACTTGTCGCAGAACCTATAGAATCTGTGATCCGGAATTATGGTCCGTTATCATGGACGAATCTTTTAGGTATGCTGAAGCGACAAATAATGTTGGTGCGCAAGAACTGAAGGACCGATGAAGTCTTCATTTCGCTGAGCGCAAATGCTTCTGACCACTTGGAGAAATAATCCGTAGCGGCGAAGATGAAGCTATGACCTTTGCTTGATAGGGGAGAAATAGGACCTATGATGTCCATACCCCAGGCTTCGAAAGGCAATGAGATTGCTGTTGGATGTAGCCATTCTGGGGGCATGTAGACATAATCTCCGTGAATCTGACATTTTCGGCAGCGCTTGGCAAATTGCATTGCATCGGCTACCATGGTAACCTAACCTTTTGATCTGGTTGTAGAGCTTAGGGCCAGCCTGATGGGCTCCACAAAGACCAGCATGTACTTCTTTGAGAGTTTCCTCAGCCTCTTGTTGTGATAAGCCGCGTAGGAGTACTCCGTTGAAGGATTTTCTGTAAAGTGCTTTTGAAGGTATATCCAAATGAAAGTTTGGGGCTCGTCTTTGGATGCTTTCCCGCTCACTTGGATCTTCAGGTAGTATTCCGAACATGATATCATCAATGAACGGATCTCTCCAGTCGCCAATCGGAGGTTTGAGGATGGACATCCAACTTCCAACCACTTGGTGGCATTTAGCAACTGCTTGGTGTGTGTTGAGAGGAGGGAGAATCCTTCTTTGACACACTGTGACTTGCATGTTTTCCCCTTCTTGGATTGCCATGGATGCGGCAAGTCCAGCCAGGGCATCTGGATGGATGTTTTCACCTCTGAGGATGTGGGTGATGTGACAGATGTTGAATTTTTGTCGAAGCGACTATGCCTTATTGTAGTAAGGTAGCAAATCAGGCTTCCTGACTTCATATTTCTAATTCATCTGGTTGACGACCAGTTGAGAGTCTCCAAAAGCTTCCACGTGGTGATGCCGGATTCGAGGGCGAGTTCCAATCCTACAATCAGGGCTTGGTACTCAGCTGCATTGTTTGAACATGGTTCCAGTAGCGAGAAGGCGTGTGGAATCATGTATTTGTCGGGACTGACAAAGAGGATGCCAATTCCCGATATTTGCTTTCCCTTTTCATTTGTCCTGGTTGCACCGTCAAAGTACATGTCCCAGGAAGCGTTTGACAAGGAAGTTTCCACATTGTAGACAAATTCGTCTGGGAGATCATCCCTGAGTGGAGAATCTTTAGGCAATGGATGCTCTGCGAGGAAGTCTGCTAGAGCTTGGCCTTTGATTGCTTTTTATGGTACACACCTAATATCAAACTGTGATAGAATAATGGACAATTTTGCCAGTCGGGCATTGAGAGAACCTACTTTTGTGACAAGGACCTTTAGGAGGTTGATCCTCGAAATCAGGTAGATTGTGTTCGACAGCAGATAGTGATGCAGCTTTTGTACAGCGAACATTACTGCAAGGCATTCTTTTTCGACTGGGGAGTAGCGATGCTCTGCACCTACCATCATGCGGCTAAGGTAATATAGAGCGGCTTCTTTTCCGTCGTCGTTTTCTTGTGCGAGCAGAGCACCCAAAGAGTGGTCGAGAGCTCTTGTGTACAAGATAAATGGTTTTCCAATTGTGGGGGCAGCCGGCACTGGAGGTTTGATGAGGTATGCTTTGATGTCTTGAAATGTAATTTCACATTTAGCATCCCAGACAAAGTCCACGCCTTTCTTCATCAAGCGAGAGAATGGACGGCATTTCCCTGATAGATTGGAGATGAATCGTCGAATGTAGGCCAGCCTTCCTTGAAGCCCTTTTAATTCTCTTAGGGTTCTGGGAGATGGCATTTCCAGGATAGCCTTGACTTTGGTGGGGTCAAGAGTTCTATTCCAACTTTCCGTACTATGAATCCGAGAAACTTACCCGATGAGACACCGACGAAGCACTTTAGTGGATTCATCCGCAATTTGTGTTTGCGAAGTCGGAGTAAGACTTCTCGAAGATCATTGAGATGGTCTTCTTTTATTCTGCTTTTTATGGCGAGGTCGTCAACATAGCATTCGACCGTCTTGTGCTGCATATCTTGGAATATTTTCATCATAGCCCTCTGATATGTTGCACCTGCATTTTTCAGACCAAACGGCATAACAGTATAGCAATACACGCCGAATGGTGTGCGAAATGACATATGCCTTTCATCTTCAGGATGCATCTTTATCTGATTGTAGCCAGAGAATCCATCCATGAATGTCATTCGCTCGAATCCATAGGTGTTGTCAATCATCACCTCTGGTATGGGTAGCGGGAATTCATCTTTAGGACATGCACTATTCAGGTTTCTGTAGTCGATACAGACCCTTATCTGCCCATTTTTCTTTGTCACGGGGACGATGTTGGCCAACCATTCAGGATGTTGTTCCTCGCGGATGAAGCCAACGATTTTGAGTTTCTGAACTTCTCGTTCAATTTTGTCCATCACGTCGGGACGGAATCTTCTTTGGCCTTGTTTGATAGGCTTGATTTCTTTTTGCAAGTTGAGCTTGTGGACATGCTACTTCAGGATCCAAGCCAGGCATTTCGGCATAAGACCATGCAAAGCAATCAACGAACTCAGGAAGAAAAGAGATAGACTCGGGTAACTCATCATCCTTTATATTCTTACTTATGAATACAGGACGTGGGTTATCATGTGTTCCCAAGTCTATCTTTTGAACAGGGTCTTCTGTTGGAAGGTTTGAAGGTGGTTCCTCCACAATGTTTTCGGAGGCTTCCATCTCAACAAGACCTTCTGGAGTGCCAGAGGTATTTTCAGACTGAGGCTCTGTTTCTGTCCATGAATCTTCTTGATCAGTATCCTTCTCAAGGCTATCCTTCTCAAGGCTTGCAATAAGATGGTCCCAATCATTTGTTGGAATTGGGTTGAAGTAGGGTACTTCTTTCGGAGACGATGATTCTTCTGGGATAGAGAATCGCTCGTCTGTGTCGTCGGGCAATTCCTCTTTATTATCAGAGAAATTATACCAATTAGAGGAGTTTTCTGGATTTTTGACGAGTAACTCCTCAAAGAAATATCCAGGGATATTGATGTCTTCATGAGATGTTAAGGCTTGGTCGGTAAAGCGACTTTGCAGCCATGGTATCAACTGTCTCATAGGAGCGGTGGGATCATACCCCAACCCATATGAAGACTTGCCTTTTTGAGGTAGGATCATACCCCAACCCATATGAAGACTTGCCTTTTTGAAGGTGGATTTTCCAATCTTCTGGTTGACTTTTGGTCAGGGTGGGTTCCAATGGTGTAAGAATACCACGGCCACCTCCTAAACCAGTCGGATTTTGAGCCTCGTGGCCCATTTTCTTCATGATAGCTTGTGCCATTGGACTATACAGGGATAGCTGAGGCATACCTTCGTTTTGGAAAGGTTCAAGCAGAGAGTTCAGTGGAGATGCTCCTGATCTGTGGAAGTAAATCACTTTTTCTTCTGGCGAAGTTGCCGGAATAACAAAGGAAGCAGACGTAGGGTCTTCTATGTCTGCAAGTGTCTCCAATGGAGTGAGAGCGGGCTGATCTTGCTGAGTATCAGCTTGGCTTGATGCTGTGTCATCTTCTGTCTCTGACTCTGAGTCTGTGTCATGCATAATAGACACAAAGGAGACATGAACTTGCCCCCAGTCTTTTGTTTTGTCTTCTTTGCTTTGGTAGTGATTACCAAAGGCTTTGGAGATTTGAAGGAGACGACAAAGGGAGCTTGGCCATTTACTTCGAGTTTGGTGGAGGGTTTGTTTACCTCCGATGATTGCTGAGGAGCCTTGCCTTTATCTTTCTGGAGACTGTCGACAAAGCGAATTGTTTTTTCCTCCTGTTCTTCTTTTCCATCTTTATACATTTGAGCATCTGCAAAATGGACATCTCTGCCTTTGAAGGGCTTTTTGTCTGCAAATACTTGATGTATCAGGCCATCGTCGCTAACGAACTTGATGCACTGATTTAGAGTTGAAGGGACGACACCATTCTCATGTATCCAGGGGCGTCCAAGGAGTATATTGTAGCATGAAGGGGTCCTTATTGCATACACAGTGACTTCAGAAATAAGATCACCGATTTGCAATTTGAACCTGATTTTGCCAATAGGCCTTTGAGCGCTACCGTCATATCCGAAGATGGATACGGACGTGTGACTCAGCTTGCTGGGTGGGATGCCCAGCTCTTCGAGTGCCGAAGTAGAGATGAGGTTGAGTGCAGAACCTGGATTGATCTGAACTCTGTGTACTGGCATTTCTTTGACGTACCCCGTAAGGTACAAAGGACGGTTGTACTTTGTTTCACCTAGGATGAGGTCATCCTTGTCAAAGGCAATTGTTGCACTTACTGCTTTTTGTACCGAGAGGCATTCATTGCTTGATCCCTCAGTTTTCTTCTTTTCTCCCTTTGAGGGAGTATTTGATTTTTTGACCCTATAGTCCATTTCAATTTGTAGGACTTGTGGGGCATGTTTGTCGACATCCGCATTCAGCCTTTGTAATTCTGAAATGAGACTATCACGAGTTTGTGGAGACATTCGTAATAAGTCAAGGATGTGCAGACGTGCAGGTATGTGTTTGAAGTGCTTAATCAAGTCGTACTTGAAAGCCTCCTTTGGGCCTGCATTTTTATTATTATTGCCACTTGGGGCGCTTACAACTTGCTTTCCCAAAGGATTTACATAAGAAGAAGAGGGTTGATTGTAATTTTTATGATAATCCCGGCCAGAACGGGTACCTCTACCAACTTCAAGAGCCTCTAGAGAAGGGTCTTCTTTTGGAAGATCGTTCTCAGGATCAAGAGGTTGATCCTTTGCTGAGGACGTCTCTGTAACAGCATTGGTGTCTTCAGTAATTGTGTTGCACGGAGCAATTTCCAGGAACAAGTCCTGAACAGCAGCCGGCAACTTTTCTTTATTAGCCCAGACATCGCCCGTGAGATAGGGTATCTAGGACCAATTGACTGAGTTTTCATTGAAGAAGATTTCATTTGTAAAAGTTTCTTCAAGATGATCAATTGGGAGAGGCTTGAGTTCTGATGTCACAGCTTCAAGAGACGAGGGCTGAGAGGATGTTATCTCAGTGGAAGTCACCTGAGAGGATGTAGCTCCGGAAGATACGCTACCGGTTGGGGAGTACGTGTCTTCGGAAGCTTCAGAGGCAATGTCGTCCTGAGCTATTGCATTGCAGGTTATCCTGACAGGAGATGCCCCAGTGCAGACTGTTGGGAATCGGACTCATCCTCAGATGTGATAGGATCATCGATCCAGCTGTTTTCTCCAATTTCAGGAGTTAAGGGAGAAAGTTCCCGCTGATTATCAGGGACTTCTAGCTCTGGATCATGACGAAGATTGATGCGATCCTGCTCCTGCTCTATGGCAAGATGTTGCAAGATTTTTGCATATTCCTCAAGATCAGGCATGGGAGCCAAATCTTCTTCGTTATTTGCTCCTTGTGGTTCGCCCATGTTGGGTTCCACTGAAGCATTTGCTGGTGCTGGATCGACAACGTTTTCTTGAACAGGGTCCTGGTCTTCTTCATCATTAGACCAAGATCCTTGTGGCTGCAATGGGTTATACCAGATTACTGGCATAAGATGAGACTCGGGAATCCATTCCTCGTCGGAGAGGTATTCTCCTGTTTCAAAGGATTCTTCCCACTCATCTATATCACTGGCAGTATCACTGGACTCGTATCCATTCATGGAGAATCCAACTACCGAGTTATAAGAGTATGATGCCCCCTGCACATTTTCATTTTTGTATAGAGGTGGCATGAAATCATCAAGAGTGAATTTTCTTACCGCCTTAAAGGTTTTGGGAAGAGATTCTTTCGTCGTCACGAGTGAAGCAGTGGAAGAAGTTTCTGCTTTTTCAAGGACTCCTTGTTTTGGTTGAGATTTCTGCTGTTGTTTGAGCTTGCGGAGCTGTCTCTTGGCTTGCCTTCGCTGCTGAGCGGTCGCCTTTGTTTTGTCGATCTCCCAGTTTTCATCATCTAGGAGATCGGGATGCACCCATATAGGCTGTCCATCTGATGTTGGATAGGGAACCAATTCTTGGGACGCTTGAGCCATTTTTATCACCTTGAACGAAGTAGTGATCTTCTCCTTCGGTGACTTTGAAGTTTGCCGACATGACACCATGTTGAC
The DNA here is from genome assembly GCA_028538565.1 of Umbellularia californica. Taxonomy (NCBI): domain Eukaryota; kingdom Viridiplantae; phylum Streptophyta; class Magnoliopsida; order Laurales; family Lauraceae; genus Umbellularia; species Umbellularia californica. The sequence continues at coordinate 29,530,035 of JAPQWN010000005.1, read as the reverse complement.
AGAGGCGGGGCCATAGTTTTTATCAAAGGTTATGACTCCGTTTTTCCACATCTCATTGATCTTCTCTCTCACAACGAAGCATTGATTGAGAGGATGTGAGATCATCTGATGGTATGGACAGTATCGGGGATCATTGGTTTTGCCAACATCTCCCGGTCTTTTGGGCTCTGGCAAAATGAGTTTGCCATTTGCTAGGAGAGCCTCAAAGATTTCTTCAACATCTTCATCGAACGGATATTTCTTTTTTACACGTTCTTTGAAGGCATCAGAGATTTTAGGCCTTTTACCTGCAGTTTTGTTTTCAGGTTTCTTTGGCTGCTGAGGAGCTGACTTAGTCTGCACATTGAGAACCTCCTTTTCCTTTGGTTTTGAGGTTGTAACAGCAGTCGGCTCTTTCTTTGATGATTTCTGACTGTTGAGGTCTTTGATCTCCATTTCAGCTTCAATGGAGGCTTCGAGGAGTTCCCCCAGGTTCTTTGATTTATTGCCGATAATCATGGAGCGGATTTTTGCTCTCATATTGTTACGGCAGATGTCGACTAGCGACGCTTGTGGCAGCACATCTGAGCATTTGTATGCCATTGCCTTCCATTTGTGAATGAAGTCGTATGTTGACTCATTCTCTCCCTGTTTTAGGCTGCAGAGTTGAGCCATAGTAACAGGATGATCCTCACCTTGGAAGTGGGTCAGGAAGCGTGTCTCTAGCATAGCCCAGTTCTGGATGGAGTTCTCCGGCAGAGTGGAGTACCAATCAAAGGCTGTACCTTTTAGGGTACTTGCAAAGAGGCGAATCTTGAGGGCATCTTGATCCGCAATAGCTCCCGTCAGGATCTTGAAGTGGATGACATGCTGTCTGGCTGAACCTTTCCCAGTATATGTCTGGAGAGTAGGTTGTTTGAATTTTGCAGGGAACCGAACCGAGTCCATCCATAGAGGGTAGGGTGGCTTGATCCCATGTTCCTTCAATGTATCCTCTTCTTTTGTTTTTGCGAGGATATCGTCCACGTCCTTTCTGGTAAGGGAGCGAGACTCATTGTTTTATGCATTGCCCTCGTCATCTTCATGATTCGGAGGGGTTTCATTGTTAGGTGGTGGACGCTGTAGAGTGAGAATGAGGTTTTCCATCAGAGCCTCAATTCTCTGTTGTCCTTGCTCCAACTGCTGGATGCGTGCGGTTACATCGTCATGCTGTGGAGGCTGCTCAGAACTTGTAGCCAAGACGTTCATCCCTCGGGATTCGAACGAAGAAATTGTCCTGGTGACTGAGCTGGGGCTCATTCTTCTGGATGAAGAATCTGAGGAGTGGTTACTCCGGTGTTCTTGGCTTGGAGGAATGGAAGATTCCTCCAGATGTGTTCGTGTCCGAGAGACGCTGCGAGTCACTGGACGTCTAACACTGATTTTGGTTGCTGACTTCTGGCGTTTTTTGGTTTTGCCAACCATATGAACAGCAACGAATTGGTCGGGTGTTTCTTTTTCTACCCATTTGTTTGAGACGTGGAGAGAAGAACGCTGGGTTCTTTGTTTCTCGAGTCTCTTTTGTCGATATGCAGTGCGGCGACGCATACGACGAGCAATTTGAGCTTCAGTCAGCTCTGGCGATGAAGGATGTAGTCCCTTGTGCGCAGCAGCCGAGTTTGTCTTCTTTGAAGCTTGGCAAGGACAGGATCTGGACGCGGTCCTTTGTCTGTCGTAATGAAGACTTGAATTTTGCGAGCTCAGCCCCTGTTGAGATGAAGCGTCGACTCACAGGAGTGCAGGCTTCAACATGTTTTTGCGTAGGCCTAACGATGCAGGATTTGATTTTGGGCTTGTAGGAGCAAGCCGGCTGATGATGATTTTGTTTATTTTTTGGGTGGAGGGTAGGTTTCTCCTCTTTCATGTAAGAGAGAGGGTATAACTGATTCTCCTTGAGAGGGGCCAGGTATGCTAGCTTTGCAGATGTTTGGGACCTCCGTTGCTTTGGCGAAGATCTCGGGGACCAAGTTTTGGGGTAAACCTGGTTTCTTGTGGGTTGAGACTTCGTGGGAACGCCACGGGCTTCAGGCTTCTTGGTGTTCGCCCTTGGTGCCATTTTAGTGACACGTTGCGGGGCGGTTTTCTGCTTCTTGGCAGGTACAGTGTCTTCTGCGAGAAGTGGGAATGGCCCCAGCGATCCGAAGATGATGGTCCGTGGAGTTGAAGTTGACCCGGTATTTGGAGAGTTGTCGAGGGAGATGACGCTTCGGCAACTGGCAGGGCGTTTATGCTTGTTTTGCTTGTCTTGAAGCATAAGCTGGTATTTGTTCTCATCGAAAGTGATGGTCAATGAAGCTGCCATTGTTAGTTTTGGAAAACTTATGAAACAAGACCAAATCCATTAGTAATCACAAGAATATGGTGATCGTAAATGGAGAACAACTATGGTTTTGTCTTTTCAAATCACTTGAGGGGACATGGCCCAACCCAAGGATGATGAAGAAGGCAAAAAGCCATAGAGGATACAATTGTTCTAAAATGCAAGTATGGTAGGCTCAGAGCGAGCGTTCCAGTGACTGCTAGAAGCAATTGTAGACCTTAATTCAAATTACCGAGAAGCAAGGCTCACTCGAGGTAAAATGATATAAGGTTAGAGATACAAATGTGTCGGTCACGAATGCAGTACACCCGAAAGGGCATACTAGAACCGCTAGGCACAAATGTTGCAAATCGCATCCTTGGAAAGGACACGAGATGGGATTTATTTTTGAAAGGTCAAATTTGGGTTCATAAAGGAGAGCAAATGGTGTTCCAATCCGAACAAAGGCTCAACATTTCTGCGAGCGCTAAATTCAGAAGGGAAGGAACCAGAATTTCTCGGATGTGAATCCAGTAATGATGGAAGTTTTTTTTTTTTTTGAAAGGTCAAGATTGAATTCATCGAAGAGAGCAAATGGTGTTCCATTCCGAACAAGGCTCAACATTTCTGCGAGCGCTAAATCCGAGAGGAAAAGAACCAAGATTTCTCAACTCTGAACTCAAAAGTGACGGAAGTTTTTTTTTTGAAAGGTCAAGATTGAATTCATCGAAGAGAGCAAATGGTGTTCCGTTTCGAATAAAGGCTCAACATTTCTGCGAGCACTAAACCCGAAAGGGAAAGAACCAAGATTTTTCAACTTTGAATTCAAAGTGACCGAAGTTTTTTTTTTTAGAGGATTTTTTTTTGAAAGGTGCACATAGATTTCCAATTCGATCTTATGAAACCTTAGTGGATAGATCAGCCCCCAGGTAAGGGTAGGATTACTTAATGAACCCGTTCGGAGGACCCTTGCCTCGAACAGTCTAGCTGTCTCCACACTCTAGACAAGGCTTTTCTTACATCCACTTTGGTCAAAGAACGCAACTGGTGGAACCTTAGTGTTTTTTTTTTTTTGAAATCTTTTTTGAAAGGTTTTTTATAAACTCATTAAAGAGAACGAATGGTGTTCCAACCGAACAAAGGCTCAACATTTCTGCGAGCGCAAAATTCAGAAGGGAATGAACCAAGGTTTCTCAAATTTGAATGCAAAAGAGAGAAAGCTAATTTTTTTGAAATTATAATTTTTTTTTCAAATCCCAATTGGACTCATCAAAGAGAAAAGATGGCCCAATACCCGACATGAACGATAGCTGCAAACATTTCTGTGAGCTATCAAGTTCGAAGAGGGAAGGATCAAAATTTCTCAAAGTTGAGTTTTTAAGAAAAAGAGATCAGATTTGTTTTTTTTTTTGCAAAATGCAACATAGGCCACCAACTAGAAAGGAGCCAAGTGATCAAAGCATCATGTTCTCAAGTCAACGTGTCCCACCGGGTATGCCAACTTGATGGACCCGAAAGAGGGGGAATCTTCCGTCCTCTCCCTCCGCACCCCGGGGGCTGACCTAGGTCTCGGCGGAGGAGGGAAGATCTCGGGCATCAACATTTTTGTACGGGTATGCCAGATTTACTTTCTACTTGGAATTTGGAATAGTGATAATCTGGAGATTCACCTTCGTAAGTGGAAAGGAAATCAATCCTTTTTTCTAACTTTTCAAATTGCATAAATATTAAGAAAAGAGACAAGTTTTTAGAATGTCGTAAGAGGCGTTTTTGTTTGTTTGCTGTGAAAGACGCTTTTACAAAACTCATCAAATATGAAAGACAAGAATTGTGATTTCTTTTTGTCTCTTTAAGAAATACAAACTACAATAGAAAAGGAAGAAGAGGGATCTAACTTCTCAGGAGATTGTGGGGACACGTTGAGATCGACGGTCGCAAGTCATGTATGGACTTCGCCATCGTCCTTCAAATGAGAACATGTGATGCTTTGATTCTTTGGCTTGGCTCCTAACCTCAGTTTTTTGAAGGACAAGGACCAAGAGAAGGTCCTATATCCAATGAAAAATCGAGTAAACGGGCTGAAAAGCCACGTTTAGGCCATGTTGGAGAAGGAGGAGACCTTGGGGGGGAGGGGGGGTGGCCCCCTAAGGGACGTTGATCACCTTGTGGTGTTTCCGGGAGCAAAGTAGCAGGACTTCGTCTCGATTTCTTTCGGAGAAGTGCAGGACTTTAAGTTGATAGATGTCGATCTGATCCTCTTTCTCTTGGAAATGGATCTCCTTTTATAAGCTTTTGGTAGCCATGGGATGGTTATGGGCATTGATAGCCATGATGAGAGCATTGATGAGGAGTTACAAGTTGATTTTGTAACACCTTTTTCATGGCTTGTGATTGGCCAATGAAGGTAGTGGGCTTTTAATTGCCTTTATGCTTCATGATGATGGGAGTTTCATGGGTTTAATGCCATGATTACTTGGATTTGTCACTCCCAAATGCTTGAATCTGATTGGGCCGTCCAAAATAATGAGTTAATGACCGCATTAAGTTGTCATAAACGGGTCAATTAACGTCATTAAGCAGTCGCCAGGGCATGTGAAGAGTCGCGGGCCGTGCTGCGCCTTTTGAGATTCTTCTTGCGATCATCACAAGGGGATCCACGCATTGTTTGATGTCGATTGCGATGCAATTTCAGACATTGATTGATGTTGGCGGGCCGGTGACATCTGTCTTGTCGATTTCACGATCGATCGGACAGAAAGTGCACTTTCTTGGTCAGCCGGTTGGCGATCTTGAGGCGATTGGTGATGACTTCATGATTTTGACGGCGGATCCGAGATGTCGACGAAGATCAGTCGTTTTCAGGCATCAAACATTGCATTTTCCGAAAATCACAGAGGCCGGAACACCCGAAACGCAAAAAGAATCGAAAAATGGACGATTTAGTGCAAAATCCGGCGACCCGGATTTGCAGGGTCGCCGGCGACCATGGGCCAAGGTCGCCGGCGACCTTAGGATTTTTTGCCCTTTGGTCGCCGAGCTCCGTTTTCGGCCAATTTTCCATCTTTTTCGTTCCTTTTTTCTTCTGTATTTTTCTTGACAATTTTCCTCAATTATTGACTTCATTTTCTTGGAGAAAACTTGAACAGAACCCGCACGACATCGGAGCACAAAGTTTCCCATTTTTCGGGAAAGCCGAAGACTTTGTAGCTGATTTTCCGTCAAGAGTCGAAACTAGGTCAAACGATGTCGAAATGACCTGAAAATTGAGGTGAAGCTTCTTGAGCAATGGATAGGACCAACAATGGGCTTTTATTTGAGTTTTGAAGCCGTTTGGGGTCCCATCGATGCTTCACTTGATTTTGCTGTGCGGAAAATGCCGAGCTTTGATATGTGGTCAAACGATGTCCGATTGACCTGAAATTTGACGGGGAGCCTATTGGAGTCATTTTGAGACCTTCCATGGGCTCCGTTTTGGATGTCATGGTCCAGGGTTGCTCCGCTGCCGGTAGGCTTGATTTTCTCTCGGAGCATCAAAACCTGGTCAAACTTTGTCGGAATGACCTGAAATTCGACGTGCAGCCTTTTGGAAGCATGTTGAAGCCACTCATGTATTTTGTTTGATGAGTGATGGCTTCGGTGGTTCCTGCCGCCATGAGGCTTGATTTTCCTACTCGAGCATTAATGGAGGGTCAAACGTTGTCGGTTTGACTTGAAATTTGGCATGGATCCCTTTGGAGACGTTCTGGAGTCATCCGTATGCTTTGATCAAAGTTTCGGTGTCTTTGATGATGTCGCCGCCGGGAGAGCTTGTTTAGCTGTCGGAGCAGTGAAGTTAGGCCAAACACTGTCGGAATGGCCCGAAACCTCAGGTGTACCCCTCTTTTAGCTGTCTTGAAGGATCTCTCAGTTTCTGTCTGATTCTGAAAAGATCTTATGCTTGAAGTAGCCTTGCCTGTTTTGTAGCAGGATGCAGCTTCACGAGGCTTCTTGATGTGGAGGAGACATAGTGACTTTTTTGGTGTCAACACAGATGGTGAGGAGAGAACTATTTCTACCCGGTCGACCTTTGATTTGACCATCTCGATCATGAGCCTTTCTCCTACGTGCCCTAAGAGGGAAGATCCCCCGAGCTGGGTGAAGAGGACTAGTCTGATCAAGACCGGGGTTTTTGTTGGTGGCCCTTCCGGTTTTGTAGAGAAGTCTCCTGTCCGTATGGACATGTTGATGCCAGCCAGTGGCTACCAAGGTTCTGATAATCCGTCAGTAGATTTTAGACCGGTGGGCCTTGGTATTTTTCGGGGTGACGGCAACAATTGGGTGAAGCCTTTTCGACTTCGTGGCCATTTCAGTGCTGACTCGAGCTAGGAATCATGGACTGATCACACCCTGAAGGTTGGCGAGGCCATTCTGCGGGAGGCCAAGATTTTTGATGCGGTTCGTGCTTTTCGGCAAACCGTTGTTTTCTCCGATGAGGCCTTCATGGCCATGCTGGAGTCATTTATTCCACAAACCAACACCTTCATTGTGATGAATGGTGAGATTGGTGTTTCTTTGAAGGAACTGGATGCAAGCAGAGCGCACGAAGGCTTCCATGGAGTCTACTGAGAAAGTAGGCCATCCAGTGAGGACTCTAGTGAGAGGCCTGATGTTGATAGTGTTGGAAGTAGGTGGGCCTCGCGGATAGATTTTCAACACTTTTGACCCACTTGATACAGGGATCAAGTACTCATAAGGCCAAAAAACCCAATCCAGGATGCATAACCCCAAATCTCAGCCATCATGATCAGTAAATAAAACTATCTAAAAGATAGAACAGAAGCGAACAAGCATCCATAAAAATCTACAACATGCAACGAAGCAGATTAGACCTTAGGAGCTCGGTTGTGCTCTAATGGAGAAGTAGATGACTTTCTTTGACGTAGAACTCTTCTACAAGATTATATCAGAATCTCCAACACCACTTAGCTTTCCACGCTATGACTCGAATCAGATCTTTCTTCTCAAGAAGATTGGTGGAATCTTCATGAGAAAACCCAACTCGAAACTCCAAGGAACTAGAAGAGGTAGAGCAGTGCAACTATTGCACAAAAGGAGGCTGGACGTTTTTACTCAAAAGAGATGGACGTCCATGAAGGGAGAATACCCCTTTTATAGTACTTTAAGCCTCCTTTTTTTCTATTTGAAATAGAAGTTTAACTCCCATTACAAATTAACAACATTCTCTTTTCCTAATTGAAATAGAAGTCTCACTTCCACAACAATTAGTAAGTATACTATTACTACTATTAGAAGTCCAACTTCAAATAGAAATAGTAACTTTCTAATTCCTTCCTTTTAGAGTTTGAGTAGGATTAATATCTTTCTAATAACTTGGGCTAGCGTGGGGACCATTAGGGATTCCATAGAAAGCTGGCTCCAACTGGGACACTGCGACCCCACATCTCATGTGTAATCTGGGCCCACAGTTAATTGCAAATAACACCACTATATAAATGCAATTGCACTCCAGTCTTAGAATAAATTACAATGAAGACCCTAAACTTCCCAATTACCACAAGTAGGGCCCCTCTATCAATATCCATGGATTAATTGGAATAAATCTGTCTCTTCCAATCTTAATTCCACATCTTATTATCCTTGAGCCCCAATTAATCACTATGATCATCAGTACCATCCAATTAACTCTTAAACGAGATGGGTGCGCACTTACTAATGACAAATCCATTAATTGGCACAAGGGGATAATAAAGATAGATTCCATCTTGATCATTCAATGTTCCCACAGTCCTACTACCACATTATAAGACCCCCGACTCTCAATTTTTGGGTTTAGCATTCTTTTAATTGTGATTTAGCTTTTTAAACAAGATTGGAGTTGATTTGACTTTGTTTTTGAGTTTGAATAGATTTTTCATAACTTTGTAGAGTTTTAAAAGATCGTTGACTTTGTTTTGACCCGACCCTTGTAAATTGTATTTTTGTGAGAATTTATTCTTGGTTTCTAAAAATTCCAATTTTTATTCCTTTCGACTCATTTTATTGTTATAAACAACTTTCATGTTTTGACCATCTTGATTTAATACTCAGAAATCGCATTTTTCGAGAAAATGGCAAAAATGACCATTTTCACTAAATCTGTCCATAAATTTCGAAAATTCCAGAAATTGGGGAAAATATACTTTTTGAAAACTAGATTTTTCGACGATCGTTTTGTTCTTCTTCGTCGTTTCCATCCGGGGTCCGCAAGACCATGTTTTAAGCGCTTCAAGTTCCTCTGCATTGGGACCCACCTTCCAGACCCACCTTCAAGACGTGTTTCAAGAATAAGAAAAGGGAATCATTTCTTAAGTTTGATAAGCATTTATATTATGCTATTTTGCTAGTCTCGTCGTGTCGTGCTTGTTGAATGATTTCCCTCTTGTTTTGACGTGTTCTCGAATAATTATTGCCGTGTTTTGTGCATTCATGATATAAGTGATTATCACTGAGCTTGGACTGCCCTTTTAGCTTGATCCACTACCTGGGGGTCCTTAAACATGTGGACTGTCTGCAGACTAGTCGTGTCTTGAATGACACATCGTGCGTGTTCGTGTTCCGGTTCCGCGGCCGGAAATTCCCCGTATATGTGGGATTGTGTCGTGCTTGTCGTGCGTGCTTACTCTTGTCATCATGTATGATGGAGAAAGGATGGGCTCTTTGTGGATTTACTAATCATGATATTATATGTATTCATGTCTTGTTTCGTATATCGTTCATGCACTAGCGATTTCTCGATAAGTATCATGTTCATGCATTGTTTTTAAATCTTGTAAACTTGTTTCAAGTTCAATAAAGTGTTTTTAGTTCTTGTTTCCTTTAAACTTCAAATTTGTTTATGCTCTTGCCTATATTGATCACCTGCCAGACCGTCGTGTCTGATATTCTTCTGCTTTGGTTCTCTAGATAGCAGGTCCTCGTTTTGAGCTAGTTCGTGTGCAGAGGGCTGTTGAGCCACGAGTTTTGCAGGCTTGTTGTGTCAGCGACGTCATGTAGACGTCATGCTTGACTCCGGAGTTACGTTACGCCATTGGGTAGTATTTGTTCTAGCTTGTTTTTGTCTACGGCTTTTGTTAGCCTGTTTCTTGGGAATTGTAATTAATGCACTCGTTAATTTGTAACTTGAATATGTTTGGGTAATGATAAGCCTGTTACTGTCAGCTCTGTATATTTTGATATTATAAATTTGTTCCAGTCTGAGTTTAAATATGTTTATGATAATCTTATGCTGACAGATCGAGTACGACACGGAACCCGATGGATACGGATTCCGGGTCGTAACGTCTTGTAGAGCATCCGCGAAATATTTTGATGTGTTGTGAATTTTCTCATCCTCACACACGCGGATCCTGGGAGGGGAAATACAAATTCCCCCAAACTCGCGTCCCCGAGATCGGATCCCGGTTTTGGGGGATTGACAGACTGGTATCAGAGCGGGCAGGTTTCTAGGAAATAAAACACTCTAGTAACCTTAAGACGTGTGGTGAGGACTTCTTAGGTCGTGTAGATTTTGTTTTGGCTAGCGATTGTTTTATCGGCTCGATTTGCTTTTCTTCTAGTGGGGGAGACCCTCTTTGTTTCGTCTTCTAGTTTTTGTTGTTAGGGAATTTGGAGGACCAAATTCTTTCTAGTGGGGGAGAATTTAATGTCTCCGTACCCACGTTTAGTATCTTTTGCTTGTTTTTGTGTCAGAGAGTTGGTTTTTGTGGCATTTTGTGGACTTAGCACGTGGTTCTCGAAGGACTTTGGCAGAATTTTCAGTTTTTCGATGTCGCAGATGTAGTTAGCAAGGGAATATGTGAGCAATTGATAGTCAGCATGGAATGTGAATAGCATATCGAGATCCAATTATAGTTGATCGTGGACCGTCAGATGGTGTGTTGGGCAAATAAGTGTGGACTTTTGGATAATTTCCCTAAGCCAGAAGACTCCAGAAATAGAGTAAGTGGTGGACTTTATGAGATTTGAAGTGATTTTCAGTAGTATAGCTCCAAGAAGATGTGAAAAAGTAAGAAATTTCTCGCGTATTGATGAACTTGTGACAGAGATTTGTTCGAGGAAGTTTAACAAGTGTAGCTATAGTGGTGAAGTTGACTCAGCAAAGTGCATCAGTGCGTGGTTAAAAGCATATAATTCAGTTTTTGACAGCAGTGGAGAGACTGGTATGTAGAATTGTTTGTTATCTAGTCACTTGATAGAGCAAATTGTGCAGACTTTACAGACCTTTGGAACATTAGTTTGGGCAGAGTACAGATGCAAGTTGGAGAATCATAACTCTTGGACAAGGTCAGTTGAAAGATCCAGAGAAAAATAACACGTGTGCAAGATTTGAGGATGGTGAATCTGAGACAGAGGCAGAAGATTGAACAGACTCCAGATTATGAAGTTTCCAGTTAAGCACTCGAGGATTTGGTTTATGTTGGTGAACCTTGGAGGACAAGTAGGAAGTGGTAGAATTGTTTCAAGGCTTGGGTTGAAGATTTTTACTTTCCATAGAAGGATACCGAGTTGACAGATATTATGTTGACATGGGACTCTTGTTTTAAGAATTTTATTAGACGTGGCAGTATAGTTTCAAGAATTTGAATAACATAGATAGAGGATGGAAGAGACCGGTACGTGGTAGCACTTCAGCTTCGCCGATTCTTCGAAGACAAGGAACCATAATCCGAGTAGTACAGTGAGAGCAGATATATGGGATTCCAGAGTTTCTCCGGGATGAAGATTATTTCAGAGAAAGCGTGTCTACGATCACATCTTCATGCAAATGTCAGAATCATCGTGTACATCTCGGTATAACATTTGGCATAAGATTTCAGGGTGATAGAATGAGACAGAACTCGCTGTTTCTCAGACAGACAGTGATTAACAAAGTAAGTAAAAGAGATGATCCAGTGTAAGGACATCAAATTGACCACCGAAGGATGACTACGGAAGTTATTGAACATTGGATTTGTTAGAAGAGTAGGTTGTTGGACAGATATGTGTGATAGTGTGAAGCTTTCAATTGAATCAGACGTGTTGTTGCTGGCGCATCTCATTGTCAGGATTAATCAGGGATAGCTCAGTTGCCGAGGTTCAACTCAGCGTGTCAGTGTTTTCTTTAGTCTTTGGGTCTTTAGTGTTTTCTTTGATCTTTCGAGTTTTTGATTTTTGATTTAGTTTAGACCATTTGGAGGACCAAATGGGTTCTAAGGGGGGGGGGGGTGAGGATGTAAGACCCCGACCCTCAATTTTTGGGTTTAGCATTGTTTTAATTGTGATTTAGCTTTTTAAACAAGATTAGAGTTGATTTGACTTTGTTTTTGAGTTTGAATAGATTTTTCATAACTTTGTAGAGTTTTAAAAGACCGTTGACTTTGTTTTGACCCGACCCTTGTAAATTGTATTTTTGTGAGAATTTATTCTTGGTTTCTAAAAATTCCAATTTTTATTCCTTTCGACTCATTTTATTGTTATAAACAACTTTCATGTTTTGACCATCTTGATTTAATACTCAGAAATCACGTTTTTCGAGAAAAATGGCAAAAATGACCATTTTCACTAAATCTGTCCATAAATTTCGAAAATTCCAGAAATTGGGGAAAATATACGTTTTGAAAACTAGATTTTTCGACGATCGTTTTGTTCTTCTTCGTCGTTTCCATCCGGGGTCCGCAAGACCATGTTTTAAGCGCTTCAAGTTCCTCTGCATTGGGACCCACCTTCCAGACACTATAAATATCTTCTTACTCTCTCTCTCCTCCATTCTTTTCCCATTTTCCTGCAACTCATCTTGACCTAGAACAAGAGTGGAAGACCCCTTCTTCTTGACCTTCTCCTCCTTGAAATCATCTTGCTTGAGTGTCCCAAACCAAGATCCAAGGCTATCATTCTCTTCCTCTCTTCTCAAGCTTCAGCTGGACACGTTTTTAGAGCCAATACCATATACTATTCATCATCTTCAACCTCTATTCTTCTTGTTTAGCTAGCTCGAGGTTGGTACTTTCCTCCATTCTTTCATTGGTGTTCTTTTAGTTCATTTAGAACTTGTTTTCTATGTTTTCAAACCCATTTTCGAAATGGGGGTTTGTGACGACCAAAAATGTGATTTTTATGTGTTCTATTTTGGGGCTTTTGTGTAGATTTCGTGGACCTTCTCTTTGGTTGAGTTTTTGTGGAGATTTCCTTGGCATTGGATTGAGGCAAGTGATCGTTACAAGATTTCTTATGTTTATTGCTTTATGTTTCATTATGGTTTCAATATTAAATCAAGACATGTTTTCTATGTTAAATTCATAATGCAAGTTATGTTATATTCTTTCAATTCATGAGTTTTGGCTTCTTCATTTGTCTTGTTAGCCATGATTTTGCAAGCTCTTAGAATCATGTTTGATCTTGTTAGTTTTTATGATTTTATACTTGAAAATGTCTTGATGTCTTTTATAGAATGAATGGTTTAATTGTGGATGGAATGCTTTAAAAATGTGTGAAATGTATCCCTTGGAAAGCATGAAGGCTTGGGGAGTGCATGTGGTTTAAATGTGGAAGTGAAGAAGGGAGTGAAGTGTGAGAAAAATTAAATTTCCGAAGTCCTACCGGTAGAGATGTTTCAACCGGAAGTTCTAGCTACCGGTATAAATGGCTCAAATTTTGACAGAGAGTTGAGGAAATTGAAAACCCCAAGTTCTACCGGAAGTTCTACCGGTAGAAATAGCTCAAAGTTCGACAGAGAGTGAAAAAAATTGAGAAATCTGAGTTCTACCGGAAGTTCTACCGGTAGAAGTGCTTCAACCAGAAGTTCTACCGGTAGATGTGGTTCTACCGGTAGTACTACCGGTAGAGACGCTTCAACCGGAATTTCTACCGGTAGAGAGGCGTGAACCACACCAAAACGTACTGTTTTTGAAGGATTTTTGCGGGAATGAAAACTAGATTAGGTTTTAGACCTTTTTATTGACTTTGTGCACTTGAAATTCCAAAATGTACTATAACTTTTGGGGCACCAAACCTTGTCAAAACTCCGACATTTGGGTTTTAACTCCACAAGGGTCAATGAATGGTCTTAGCCTAAACTTGATAGATTTCGTGTTTGAACTCTTGTTTTGATGCTTCATGCATCATCGTGTTCTCGTTTGATTTTCAAGTACAAGTTTGTTTGAAGAATTGTTTCAAGAACCAAAGCTCTTGTTTTGATGCTTCGTGCATCATCGTGCATTCGTTCGAATTTCAAGAATAAGCTTGTTTTAAGACGTGTTCCAAGACGTGTTTCAAGAATAAGAAAAGGGAATCATTTCTTAAGTTTGATAAGCATTTATATTATGCTATTTTGCTAGTCTCGTCGTGTCGTGCTTGTTGAATGATTTCCCTCTTGTTTTGACGTGTTCTCGAATAAGTATTGCCGTGTTTTGTGCATTCATGATATAAGTGATTATCACTGAGCTTGGACTGCCCTTTTAGCTTGATCCACTTCCTGGGGGTCCTTAAACATGTGGACTGTCTGCAGACTAGTCGTGTCTTGAATGACACATCGTGCGTGTTCGTGTTCCGGTTCTGCGGCCGGAAATTCCCCGTATATGTGGGATCGTGTCGTGCTTGTCGTGCGTGCTTACTCTTGTCATCATGTATGATGGAGAAAGGATGGGCTCTTTGTGGATTTACTAATCATGATATTATATGTATTCATGTCTTGTTTCGTATATCGTTCATGCACTAGCGATTTCTCGATAAGTATCATGTTCATGCATTGTTTTTAAATCTTGTAAACTTGTTTCAAGTTCAATAAAGTGTTTTTAGTTCTTGTTTCCTTTAAACTTCAAATTTATTTATGCTCTTGCCTATATTGATCACCTGCCAGACCGTCGTGTCTGATATTTTTCTGCTTTGGTTCTCTAGATAGCAGGTCCTCGTTTTGAGCTAGTTCGTGTGCAGAAGGCTGTTGAGCCACGAGTTTTGCAGGCTTGTTGTGTCAGCGACGTCATGTCGACGTCATGCTTGACTCCGGAGTTACGTTACGCCATTGGGTAGTATTTGTTCTAGCTTGTTTTTGTCTACGGCTTTTGTTAGCCTGTTTCTTGGGAATTGTAATTAATGCACTCGTTAATTTGTAACTTGAATATGTTTGGGTAATGATAAGCCTGTTACTGTCAGCTCTGTATATTTTGATATTATAAATTTGTTCCAGTCTGAGTTTAAATATGTTTATGATAATCTTATGCTGACAGATCGAGCCGTCAGATGGTGTGTTGGGCAAATAAGTGTGGACTTTTGGATAATTTCCCTAAGCCAGAAGACTCCAGAAATAGAGTAAGTGGTGGACTTTATGAGATTTGAAGTGATTTTCAGTAGTATAGCTCCAAGAAATGTGAAAAAGTAAGAAATTTCTCGCGTATTGATGAACTTGTGACAGAGATTTGTTCGAGGAAGTTTAACAAGTGTAGCTATAGTGGTGAAGTTGACTCAGCAAAGTGCGTCAGTGCGTGGTTAAAAGCATATAATTCAGTTTTTGACAGCAGTGGAGAGACTGGTATGTAGAATTGTTTGTTATCTAGTCACTTGATAGAGCAAATTGTGCAGACTTTACAGACCTTTGGAACATTAGTTTGGGCAGAGTACAGATGCAAGTTGGAGAATCATAACTCTTGGACAAGGTCAGTTGAAAGATCCAGAGAAAAATAACACGTGTGCAAGATTTGAGGATGGTGAATCTGAGACAGAGGCAGAAGATTGAACAGACTCCAGATTATGAAGTTTCCAGTTAAGCACTCGAGGATTTGGTTTATGTTGGTGAACCTTGGAGGACAAGTAGGAAGTGGTAGAATTGTTTCAAGGCTTGGGTTGAAGATTTTTACTTTCCATAGAAGGATACCGAGTTGACAGATATTATGTTGACATGGGACTCTTGTTTTAAGAATTTTATTAGACGTGGCAGCATAGTTTCAAGAATTTGAATAACATAGATAGAGGATGGAAGAGACCGTTACGTGGTAGCACTTCAGCTTCGCCGATTCTTCGAAGACAAGGAACCATAATCCGAGTAGTACAGTGAGAGCAGATATATGGGATTCCAGAGTTTCTCCGGGATGAAGATTATTTCAGAGAAAGCGTGTCTACGATCACATCTTCATGCAAATGTCAGAATCATCGTGTACATCTCGGTATAACATTTGGCATAAGATTTCAGGGTGATAGAATGAGACAGAACTCGCTGTTTCTCAGACAGACAGTGATTAACAAAGTAAGTAAAAGAGATGATCCAGTGTAAGGACGTCAAATTGACCACCGAAGGATGACTACGGAAGTTATTGAACATTGGATTTGTTAGAAGAGTAGGTTGTTGGACAGATATGTGCGATAGTGTGAAGCTTTCAATTGAATCAGACGTGTTGTTGCTGGCGCATCTCACTGTCAGGATTAATCAGGGATAGCTCAGTTGCCGAGGTTCAACTCAGGGTGTCAGTGTTTTCTTTAGTCTTTGGGTCTTCAGTGTTTTCTTTGATCTTTCGAGTTTTTGATTTTTGATTTAGTTTAGACCATTTGGAGGACCAAATGGGTTCTAAGGGGGGGGGGGGAGGATGTAAGACCCCGACCCTCAATTTTTGGGTTTAGCATTGTTTTAATTGTGATTTAGCTTTTTAAACAAGATTAGAGTTGATTTGACTTTGTTTTTGAGTTTGAATAGATTTTTCATAACTTTGTAGAGTTTTAAAAGACCGTTGACTTTGTTTTGACCCGACCCTTGTAAATTGTATTTTTGTGAGAATTTATTCTTGGTTTCTAAAAATTCCAATTTTTATTCCTTTCGACTCATTTTATTGTTATAAACAACTTTCATGTTTTGACCATCTTGATTTAATACTCAGAAATCACGTTTTTCGAGAAAAATGGCAAAAATGACCATTTTCACTAAATCTGTCCATAAATTTCGAAAATTCCAGAAATTGGGGAAAATATACATTTTGAAAACTAGATTTTTCGACGATCGTTTTGTTCTTCTTCGTCGTTTCCATCCGGGGTCCGCAAGACCATGTTTTAAGCGCTTCAAGTTCCTCTGCATTGGGACCCACCTTCCAGACACTATAAATATCTTCTTACTCTCTCTCTCCTCCATTCTTTTCCCATTTTCCTGCAACTCATCTTGACCTAGAACAAGAGTGGAAGACCCCTTCTTCTTGACCTTCTCCTCCTTGAAATCATCTTGCTTGAGTGTCCCAAACCAAGATCCAAGGCTATCATTCTCTTCCTCTCTTCTCAAGCTTCAGCTGGACACGTTTTTAGAGCCAATACCCTATACTATTCATCATCTCCAACCTCTATTCTTCTTGTTCAGCTAGCTCGAGGTTGGTACTTTCCTCCATTCTTTCATTGGTGTTCTTTTAGTTCATTTAGAACTTGTTTTCCATGTTTTCAAACCCATTTTCGAAATGGGGGTTTGTGACGACCAAAAATGTGATTTTTATGTGTTCTATTTTGGGGCTTTTGTGTAGATTTCGTGGACCTTCTCTTTGGTTGAGTTTTTGTGGAGATTTCCTTGGCATTGGATTGAGGCAAGTGATCGTTATAAGATTTCTTATGTTTATTGCTTTATGTTTCATTATGGTTTCAATATTAAATCAAGACATGTTTTCTATGTTAAATTCATAATGCAAGTTATGTTATATTCTTTCAATTCATGAGTTTTGGCTTCTTCATTTGTCTTGTTAGCCATGATTTTGCAAGCTCTTAGAATCATGTTTGATCTTGTTAGTTTTTATGATTTTATACTTGAAAATGTCTTGATGTCTTTTATAGAATGAATGGTTTAATTGTGGATGGAATGCTTTAAAAATGTGTGAAATGTATCCCTTGGAAAGCATGAAGGCTTGGGGAGTGCATGTGGTTTAAATGTGGAAGTGAAGAAGGGAGTGAAGTGTGAGAAAAATTAAATTTCCGAAGTCCTACCGGTAGAGATGTTTCAACCGGAAGTTCTAGCTACCGGTATAAATGGCTCAAATTTTGACAGAGAGTTGAGGAAATTGAAAACCCCAAGTTCTACCGGAAGTTCTACCGGTAGAAATAGCTCAAAGTTCGACAGAGAGTGAAAAAAATTGAGAAATCTGAGTTCTACCGGAAGTTCTACCGGTAGATGTGGTTCTACCGGTAGTACTACCAGTAGAGACGCTTCAACCGGAATTTCTACCGGTAGAGAGGCGTGAACCACACCAAAAAGTACTGTTTTTGAAGGATTTTTGCTGGAATGAAAACTAGATTAGGTTTTAGACCTTTTTATTGACTTTGTGCACTTGAAATTCCAAAATGTACTATAACTTTTGGGGCACCAAACCTTGTCAAAACTCCGACATTTGGGTTTTAACTCCACAAGGGTCAATGAATGGTCTTAGCCTAAACTTGATAGATTTCGTGTTTGAACTCTTGTTTTGATGCTTCATGCATCATCGTGTTCTCGTTTGATTTTCAAGTACAAGTTTGTTTGAAGAATTGTTTCAAGAACCAAAGCTCTTGTTTTGATGCTTCGTGCATCATCGTGCATTCGTTCAAATTTCAAGAATAAGCTTGTTTTAAGACGTGTTCCAAGAATAAGAAAAGGGAATCATTTCTTAAGTTTGATAAGCATTTATATTATGCTATTTTGCTAGTCTCGTCGTGTCGTGCTTGTTGAATGATTTCCCTCTTGTTTTGACGTGTTCTCGAATAATTATTGCCGTGTTTTGTGCATTCATGATATAAGTGATTATCACTGAGCTTGGACTGCCCTTTTAGCTTGATCCACTACCTGGGGGTCCTTAAACATGTGGACTGTCTGCAGACTAGTCGTGTCTTGAATGACACATCGTGCGTGTTCGTGTTCCGGTTCCGCGGCCGGAAATTCCCCGTATATGTGGGATTGTGTCGTGCTTGTCGTGCGTGCTTACTCTTGTCATCATGTATGATGGAGAAAGGATGGGCTCTTTGTGGATTTACTAATCATGATATTATATGTATTCATGTCTTGTTTCGTATATCGTTCATGCACTAGCGATTTCTCGATAAGTATCATGTTCATGCATTGTTTTTAAATCTTGTAAACTTGTTTCAAGTTCAATAAAGTGTTTTTAGTTCTTGTTTCCTTTAAACTTCAAATTTGTTTATGCTCTTGCCTATATTGATCACCTGCCAGACCGTCGTGTCTGATATTCTTCTGCTTTGGTTCTCTAGATAGCAGGTCCTCGTTTTGAGCTAGTTCGTGTGCAGAGGGCTGTTGAGCCACGAGTTTTGCAGGCTTGTTGTGTCAGCGACGTCATGTAGACGTCATGCTTGACTCCGGAGTTACGTTACGCCATTGGGTAGTATTTGTTCTAGCTTGTTTTTGTCTACGGCTTTTGTTAGCCTGTTTCTTGGGAATTGTAATTAATGCACTCGTTAATTTGTAACTTGAATATGTTTGGGTAATGATAAGCCTGTTACTGTCAGCTCTGTATATTTTGATATTATAAATTTGTTCCAGTCTGAGTTTAAATATGTTTATGATAATCTTATGCTGACAGATCGAGTACGACACGGAACCCGATGGATACGGATTCCGGGTCGTAACGTCTTGTAGAGCTTCCGCGAAATATTTTGATGTGTTGTGAATTTTCTCATCCTCACACACGCGGATCCTGGGAGGGGAAATACAAATTCCCCCAAACTCGCGTCCCCGAGATCGGATCCCGGTTTTGGGGGTGTGACACACATACCCAAGGCACCGAGGTGTTGACCTACAGTCGACCTCACTCATCGGTGACTCAAAGCAAATGAATAGATAAAAACTTGAGTTCATCAATGTCTCAGGATTGAGAGCCTATTGCTAGGGAATTATGAGATCAGACCTTATCATCGAGACGGAATTCCATAAGGTGCTTCTCATGGTCCTTCAATACATCCAATGTACCAGTGATGGACCCTCGGAATCTTCCGTCCTCTCCTTCCGCACCCCGGGGGCTGACTTGGATCTCGGCGGAGCAGGGAAAATCGCGGGTATCAATATTTTTGTACAGGTATGCCAGATTTACTTTCTACTTGGAATTTGGAATGGTGATGATCCGGAGATTTACCTTCACAAGTGGAAAGGAAATCAATCCTTTTTTCTAACTTTTCAAATTGCATAAATATTAAGAAAAGAGACAAGTTTGTTTTTTGAGAATGTCGTAGGAGGCGTTTTTGTTTGTTTGCCATGAAAGGCGATTTTGAAGTGAAAGGCGATTTTACAAAACTCATCAAATATGAAAAACAAGAATTGTGATTTCTTTTTGTCTCTTTGAGAAATACAAACTACAATAGAAAAGTAAGAAACGGGATCTAACTTCTCAGGAGATTGTGGGGATACGTTGAGATTGACAGTCGCAAGTCATGTATGGACTTCGCCATCATCCTTCAAATGAGAACGGTTGATGCTTTGATTCTTCGGCTTGGCTCCTAACCTCAATTTTTTAAAGGACAAGGACCAAGAGGAGGTCCTATATCGAATGAAAAACCAAGTAAACGGGCTGAAAAGCCGCGTTTAGGCCATGTTGTAGAAGGAGGGGACCTTGGGGGGGTGGCCCCCCCAAGGGACGTTGATCACCTTGTGGTGCTTCTGGGAGCAAAGTGGCAGGACTTCGTCTCTCTCTTGAATTTTCTGGATTTTCAGAACTTGGGATTGCACTTGGGATTCCTTCTCTTTTTTCTTTCTTCTTGGAACTCACCTCTTTTTATAGGCTTTTGGTAGCCATGAGGTGATTATAGGGATTAATAGCCATGATGAGAGAATTGATGAGGAGTTACAAGTTAATTTTGTAACTCCTTTTTCATGGCTTGTGATTGGCCGATGAAGGTAGTGGGCATTTAATTCCCTTTAAGCTTCATGATGATGGGAGTTTCATGTGTTAAATGCCATGATTGCTTTGATTTGTTACTCCCAAATGCTTGAATCTGATTGGGCCGTCCAAAATAATGAGTTAATGACCGCATTAAATTGTCATAAAAGGGTCAATTAACGTCATTAAGTGGTCGTCAAGGCATGTGAAGAGTCGCAGGCCGCGCTGCGCCTTTTGAGATTCTTCTTGCGATCATCACAGGTGGATCCACGCATTGTTTGATGTCGGATTACAGTGCAATTTCAGATATTGATTGATGTTGGTGGGCCGGTGACATCTGTCTTGTTGATTTCACGATTGGTCGGACAGAAAGTATACTTTCTTGGTCAGCCGGTTGGCGATCTTGGGGCGATTGGTGATGATTTCATGCTTTTGACGGTGAATCCAAGATGTCGGTGAAGATCAGTCCATTTCAAGCATCAAACATTGGATTTTCAGAAAATCACAGAAGCAAGAATGCTCGAAACGCAAAAAAAATCGAAAAACGAGCATTTTTGTGCAAAATCCGGCGACCCGGATTTGCAGGGTCGCCGGCGACCTTAGGGTTTTGCCTTTTTCGGTCGCCGAGCTTCGTTTTCGGCCGTTTTTCCATCTTTTTTGTTCTTTCTTTCTTCTGTATTTTTCTTGACATTTTTCCTCAATTATTGACTTGGTTATCTTGGAGAAAACTTGACGAGAGCCCGCACAAAACCGGAACACAAAGTTTCCCATTTTTTCGGGAAAACCGAAGACTTTGTAGCCGATTTTTCGTCAAGAGTCGAAACTAGGTCAAACGATGTCGGAATGACCTCAAAATTGAGGTGAAGCTTCTTCAGCAGTGGATAGGACCAACCATGGGCTTTTATTTGAGTTTTGAATCCATTTGGGGTCCCATCGATGCTTGACTTGATTTTACTGCGGGGAAAATGCCGAGCTTCGATATGTGGTCAAACGATGTCCGATTGACCTGAAATTTGACGAGGAGCCTTTTGGAGTCAATTTGAGACGTTCCATTAGCTCCGTCTTGGATGTCATGGTCCCGGGGTGCTCCGCTGCCGGTAGGCTTGATTTTTTCTCGGAGCATCGAAACCTGGTCAAACGTTGTTGGAATGACCTGAAATTCGATGTGCAACCTTTTGGAAGCATGTTGAAGCCACTCATGTACTTAGTTTGATGAGTGATGGCTTCGGTGGTTCCCGCCGCCGGGAGGCTTGATTTTGCTGCTCGAGCGTTGATGGAGGGTCAAACGTTGTCGGTTTGACTTGAAATTTGGCATAGAGCCCTTTGAAGACATTCTGGAGTCATCTGTAGGCTCTGATCGAAGTTTTGGTGTCTTCGATGATGTCGCCACCGGGAGCACTTGTTTTAACTATCAGAGCAGTGAAGTTAGGCCAAACGATGTCGGAATGGCCCGAAACCTCAGGTGTACCCCTCTTTTGGCTGTCTTGAAGGATTTTTCAGTTTTTGTCTGATTCAGAAAAGATCTGATGTTTGAAGTAGCTTTGCCTATTTTGTAGCAAGATGCAACTTCACGAGGCTTCTTGATGTTGAGGAGACATAGTGACTTTTTTGGTGTCAACAACCAGCATCATGATCCAGAATCTTCCATTCTAGTGATCGAGACAAATCACACTATCTCATGGTGATCACAGTACTGCAACCTTATCAGATGAGATGCTCAGTCTCATCATTGGTTGTGAAGATATTTTAAGTATAAGATTTGTGACATATATCTCCCGTGTGTGGATCTCATCCATACACATATATCACATCTAATATACTAATGGGACCCAGTTCAACTCATGAACCATTATGTCATATATATTGTTCATGTGCATAAAATAACATTCATCTCATGAAAGTGAAGCATGATTTTATTGATAGATAAAGAAACTAATCAATTTATCACATCAACTGATGGATTGAGTCCATACAATCTAACAATCTCCCACTTGGGCTCAATACCAGTCAGGGTTGCATCTCATGCCCATCCCGTCTACATGCTGCCCAAAGACTTTGGTTGTCAAAGGCTTAGTAAAGGGATCTCCTAGATTGTCTGCAGAGTCTATCTAGGTGATAGCAGTATCACCTCTCTACACAATCTCTCTGACCATGTGTTACTACCTCTGTATTTGGCTCCTGGTTTCCTTGGACTTATCGACTGCCCTACTGTTATCACAGTAAACTGTGAGCGGCTGTCCTGCCAAAAGTACCATCACAAGTTCCATAAGGAATCTTTTGAGCCAATCTGCTTCTTTTGCTGCTTCTCAAGTAGCTACAGCATAAACACATACCCAGAAGTTGATTTCTTGAAATCCTCACCTAACATGGAGTCAGAATCTATGTATCCGACTGGAATCGGCTCATCACTGCTATAAATCATCATGTAAACTCTAGTCCTTCTCAAGTATTTGAGAATACACTTTACAGCAGTCCAATGTTCAAGTCTTGGATGTGACTGATATTTGCTGACTAGGCCCTCTGCGTGATAGATATCCGGTCTAGTACAAAGCATAGCCAACCGTACCAATACCTTATCTATGTAAGCATATTGGGATAAGCCTATCATCCTAATTTTCCGGTCTCAATGGAGTTTGATCCCTAGGATGTAGCCAGCTTCTCCCAAGTCCTTCATATCAAAAGTCTTGGCCAACCAAACTTATACTATTGATAACATCCCTATATCACTCTGTAAGAGAAGGATGTCGTCGACCAGAAAAATTACCCTGCCTCCTTCACTTTTCATGTACACACATGACTCATCCGTATTTTGACAAAAATCAAATGACTTGATTGCCTGGTCAAAACGGATGTTCTAGGTTCGGGATGCTTGTTTCAGTTCATAAATGGACTTCTGCGTTTTGCAAACTCTTTGCTCTTGGTTGTTATTGATGGGCCCTCGGGTTTCTGTCCTCTCCTTCCGCACCCGGGGGGCTTGCCTAGGTCTCGGTGGAGGAGGGAAAACGCGGGTATATATATTCTGTACGGGTATGCCAGATTTACTATTCTACTTGGGATTTGGAAGGGTGATGATCCGGAGATTCACCTTCACAAGTAGAAAGGAAATCAATCCCTTTTTCTGACTTTTCAAATTGCATAATATATTAAGGAAAGAGACAAGTTTGTTTTTGAGAATGCCGTAGGAGGCGTTTTCTTGTTTGTTTGCCGTAAAAGGCGATTTTACCGTGAAAGGCGATTTTACAAAACTCATCAAATATGAAAGACAAGAATTGTGATTTCTTTTTGTCTCTTTAAAAAATACAAACTACAATAGAAAAGGAAGAAAAGGGATCTAACTTCTCAGGAGATTGTGGGGACACGTTGAGATCGACGGTTGCAAGTCATGTATGGACTTCGCCATCGTCCTTCAAATGAGAACGGTTGATGCTTTAATTCTTCAGCTTGGCTCCTAACCTCAGTTTTTTAAAGGACAAGGACTAAGAGGAGGTCCTATACCCAATGAAAAATCGAGTAAACGGGCTGAAAAGCCTCGTTTAGGCCATGTTGTAGAAGGAGGGGACCTTGGGGGGGTGGCCCCCCAAGGGACTTTTATCACCTTGTGGTGTTTCTTGCAGCAGAGCAGCAGGACTTCGTCTGGATTTCTTCGAGAGAATGCAAGTGTGCAAGTGCAAAATTTCAAGTCGATGTGTGTATCGATCATGATTTCTTTCTTTTGGACTTCCTTTTATAGGCTTTTGGTAGCTATGAGGTGATTATGGGCATTGAAGGCCATGATGAGAGAATTGATGAGGAGTTACAAGTTTTTATTGTTTCATTTTGTAACTCCTTTTTCATGGCTTGTGATTGGCCGAAGAAGGATAGTGGGCATTTAATCGCCTTTAATCTTCATGATGATGGAAGTTTCATGGGTTTAATGCCATGATTTCTTGGATTTATAACTCCCAAATGCTTGAATCTGATTGGGCCGTCCAAAATAATGAGTTAATGACTGCATTAAATTCTCATAAACGGGTCAATTAAAGACATTAAGTGGTCACCAGGGCATGTGAAGAGTTGCGGACCGCGCCGTGTCTTTTGAGATTCTTCTTATGATCATCACAGGTGGACCACACATTGTTTGATGTCGGATTGCGATGCAATTTCAGACATTGATTGATGTCGATGGGCCGGTGACATCTGTCTTGTCGATTTCACGATCGGTCGGACAGAAAGTATACTTTCTTGGTCAGCCGGTTGGCGATCTTGGAGCGATCGATGATGATTTCATGCTTTTGAGGCGGATCCAAGATGTCGGTAAAGATCAGTGGTTTTTAAGCATCAAAGATTAGATTTTCAAAAAATCACAGAGGCAGGAACACCTGAAACGCAAAAAGGATCGGAAAACGGGCCGTTTGGTGCGAAATCCGGCGACCCGAATTTGCAGTGTCGCCGGCGACCATGCACACAGGGTCGCCGGCGACCTTGGGCCAAGGTCGCCGGCGACCATAGTGCTTTGGCCCATTTGGTCGCCGAGCTTCGTTTTCGGCCGTTTTTCCGTCTTTTTTGTTCCTTTTTTCTTCTATATTTTTCTTAATATTTTTCCTCAATTATTGACTTGATTTTCTTGAAGAAAACTTGACGAGAACCCGCGCAAAACCAGAGCGCAATGTTTCCCATTTTTGGGGAAACCCGAAGACTTTGTAGCCGATTTTCCGTCAAGTGTAGAAACTAGGTCAAACGATGTCGAAATGACTTGAAAATTGAGGTGAAGCTTCTTGAGCAGTGGATAGGACCAACCATGGGCTTTTATTTGAGTTTTGAATCCGTTTGGGGTCTCGTCGATGCTTGACTTGATTTTGCTGCGGGGAAAATGCCGAGCTTTGATATGTGGTCAAACGATGTCCGATTGACCTGAAATTTGACCGGGAGCCTATTGGAGTCATGTAGAGACGTTCCATTAGCTCTGTTTTGGATGTCAAGGTCCCGAGGTGCTCCGCCGCCGGTAGGCTTGATTTTCTTTCGGAGCATCGAAACATGGTCAAACGTTGTTGGAATGACCTGAAATTCGACGTGCAGCCCTTTGGAAGCATGTTGAAGCCACTTATGTACTTTGTTTGATGGGTGATGGGTTCGGTGGTTCCCGCCGCCGGGAGGCTTGATTTTGCTGCTCGAGCGTTGATGGAGGGTCAAACGTTGTCGGTTTGACTTGAAATTTGGCATGGAGCCCTTTGGAGACATCCTGGAGTCATCCATAGGCTCTGATCAAAGTTTTGGCGTCTTTGATGATGTTGCCGCCAGGAGCGCTTGTTTAGCTGTTGGAGAAATGAAGTTAGGGCGAACGATGTCGGAATGGCCCGAAACCTCAAGTGTACCCCTCATTAAGCTGTCTTGAAGGATCTCTCAGTTTTTGTCTGATTCTGACAAAATCTGATGCTTGAAGTAGTTTGGCCTGTTTTGTAGCAAGATGTAGCTTCACGAGGCTTCTTGATGTTGAGGAGATATAGTGACTTTTTTGGTGTCAACAAATGCCCCTCAAGGTACAGCGACGAGTAGCTTTTTGGAGTCGATGTGCCTCGAAGAGAAACTTTGAAGGAGAGTTTCCAACTTGACTAAGAGTCTTGAGCATTTTTTTTTTTTTGAATAGCCTTTTGAGGTTCCGGGGGAACTTTATGGTAGTGAGAGGGATCACGTACCATCTCAAGGCAAAGTTTTGAAAATGACATGGGGTATTTGGATTTTGGGTTTTGGATTTTGGTTTTTGACCTTGTGACCTAACAAGCTGTATGTGGCAGGTTAGGGGGTTGGGGTTTGATTTTTGATTTTGACCTTGTGACCCAACAAGCTGTATGTGGCAAGTTGGGGGGTCAGATTTGGTTTTTTGGTTTTGGTTTTGGTTTGGTTTAGATTGGATTTTGATTTTGGTTTTGGTCTTGTGACCTAATAAGCTGTATGTGGCGAGCTAGGAGACCGGAATTTGGTTTTGTGAAATGTCAATTTCAAGATTTTGGCTTAATTTGGTTCATGAGGTTGGATGGTTTGGTTTTTGGAAACTCATGAGGCTTTCTTCTTGTTTTTTTTTTTTTTTTTTTTTTTTTTTGGGCTCTTAGTAAGAGAAATATTTTCACTAAAAGCCACTTTTAGTGCCTAGGTGGTCAAACCTGGCTCATATGGGCTAACCCATGGGAGGGACCTTAGGCTTTGGAGATGGCCTGGATCTCATATGGTGTCATATTTTTAGAGAATATCTAAAAATAGCTCTTTTGTGTAGAGAATATCTAAAAATAACCTTACTTGGAGAGAATCTCTCAAGTTTCCTTCTTTTGTGGAAAGATTTTTTCAAAATATCTTTCTTTTAGGGAAAGTAGCTAAATTTTAGCACTTACCTCTTTCTTTTCTCCTTGTTTCCACTTTTGGTTTGCTCTCTTCTATAAAAGCAAGAGGGTTGGGTCTTTTGCTCCGTTGCTTTCTTTGTTTGCAAGAAATCTTCAAGAGTGCTCTCCAAGATAAGAAGTGCCTTTTCTTCACCAAGGATCTCCAAGCTTTTCTTCTTCTTCTCCTTCAATGGCTTCAAGTAAGTTTTCTTCCTCCACAAGAAACTCCATTGTAGAAGTAGCTTCTTTCTTTTCTTTTTTTTTTTTTTCTTCTCTTCTTCTCTTCGTCTTTTCTTTTCCCCAAGCACGTTTTTTCCTTTCCTTTTTTTTTTCGTGCTTCTTCCTTCTTTTTTTTTTCCACAAATTTCATCCCCTTTTTTTTTCCGTGATTTTTTCTCTTTTTTTTCACTGTTTTATTTTCTGTTTCTTTCTTTTTTTCACACCCTGATTTTCCCTTTTTTTTTGTCAGCGTTTTTTTTTTCTGTTTTTTTTTTTTTTACACGCTGATTTTTTTTTCAGTCTTCTTTTTTTTTTCCTTGGCTCTACGGACCTGGCCGTACTGCCACATGGCAGTGGGCCACGGCCTGTGGGCCAATTTGTTTTTTTTTTTTTTTTTGGGTGAGATTTCTTCTCTCTTTTTCTTTCCTCCTTTGTTTGCTCACCATGATAATGAGGATCATGCAATTTCAATCTGTTCATGCATTTTTTTTTTTTTTTTTTGCATCAAGATAGAAGGCTAGAGTCTCTAGGTCAAGCCAAGATGATTTTTGACTTGGACGAAGTTTGATTGGTTTTGACCAAATTGGGTTGGAATTGGTCAAACTTTGGTCAAGGTTTTCCTAGCTTCTAATGCATGATGATATTCTTTGATGCATGATTTTTGGTAAATGGACTTGGAAGCATGATGATGCATACCTGAAAATCTTTTACAGGTATTGGGATTTTGAGCTCGCAGCGATGTTGAGCTCTTTCTCGGTCTTGCTGGATTTTGAGGCACTTCGCAATTTTTGGATCATGGAGCCTACAACAATATTGAGCTCTTTGCCAAATTTTGCGGAAATTTGATGAGATTGGCTCATTCTCGCAGCAATGTTGAGTTCGAAACTTTCTTTGAGAATTCTCCACTGACTATGAGCTCGCAGCGATGTTGAGCTCACCTTCAGGCTTCCTGTCTTTTTCGAAGTATTTTCCTTTTCTTCGGAATTGCCCCGGAACCATGTCAAAATTTTGCTAGAATTTTTGTAGTAAAATTCTGTCATTTTGATGTTGATTGATCTTTTCTCTTCCATCTTTTGCAGGTAGTTCTTCCAGAACAAACAAGGGTAAAGGTCCTATTACTGACGCACCTCGTCAATCTGCCAGATCTTCCAATGCGGCCGTTCAGCAGGCTTGGGAGAAGGTCCAGTTTGTCGAGAAGAACTTGGAAGAGTGCGATTCCCTCAATCGTGATGAGATGAGACAACGATTGATCGCTCTCAAGGATAAGGAATTCTACAAGATCATGGTAAGCAGCCGTCCTTAGGTTACGGACGATCAGAGCGTTGTGCTCAAGCCTACCTTCTTCTTTGGTGATGCAGTCCCTGACGACTTGACATACCAAAGGGGATGTTTTCAGTTCTCTTACATAGCATATGGTGAGGAGAGAACTATTTCTACCCGGTCAATTTTCGATTGGACCATCTCAATCCTGAGCCTTTCTCCCACGTGCCCTAAGAGGGAAGATCCTCCGAGTTGGGTGATGAGGACCAGTGTGATTAAGACAGGGGTTTTTGTTGGCGGCCCTTCCGGTTTTGCAAAGAAGTCGCTTGTCCGTATGGACATGTTGATGCCAGCCAGTGGCTACCAACGTTCTGATCATCCATCGATCGATTTGAGACCGGTGGGCCTTGGCATTTTTCAGGGTGACGGCAGCAATTAGCTGAAGCCTTTTCGACTTCGTGGCCGTTTTAGTGGTGACTCGAGCTGGGAATCATGGACTGATCACACCCTGAAGATTGGGGAGGCCATTCTGCGGGAGGCCGAGATTTTTGACGCGGTTCGCGCTTTTCGGCAAACCGTTGTTTTCTTCAATGAGGCTTTCATGGCCATGCTGGAGTCATTCCTTCCACAAACCAACACCTTCATTGTGACGAATGGTGAGATTGGTTTTTCTTTGAAGGAACTGAGCGCCATCACCGGGTTGCCTATCCTCGGCAAACTCTATAAGGAGTTTATGCCTATTGATAGCGTCCTTGAGGAGCAGTCTGAGGAGTTTAGGCTTGTATACTTTCAGCTCGTCGCCTTCTATGATTTTTTGAAGGAGAAGGAGGGCTCGAAAGTCAGGTGCAGCAGTTGGAGGAGTTGCCGCTCCAACTTTTTTGATAGCGGAGAGTCTTTTGATGGCATGGCCATGCTAGGGCTAAAGCATCAAGCTTGAAGTAGTTTTGCTTGTTTTGTAGCAAGATGCAGCTTCACGAGGCTTCGTGATGTTGAGGAGACATAGTGACTTTTTTGGTGTCAACGGTTATAACTATAAAACCGTCTGACTGCATCTCATAGATGTCTTCGTCAAGATGGCCGTTTGAAAAACACCGTCTTGGCATCTATTTTTCAAATCTCGTAATTGAGATAAGCCGCAATGGATAAGAGTATCCGGATGGATTTGAGCATGGCTATCGGCGAGAAGGTTTCCTCATAATCGATATCTTCTTTCTGAGTATATCCTTTCGCAACAAGCTTGGCCTTAAAGGTCTCAACTCTTCCATCTGGTCCTCTCTTTCTTTTGTAGACTCATTTGCACCCAATACGTTAATATTGGCAGGCAAGTCCACAAGTGTCCAGACCTGATTGGAGTACACAGACTCCAACTCGGCTTTCATAGCATCTAACCAACGTCCTGAAACTATGTCATATATTGCTTCATCATAGTTAAAGGGATTTTGTTCCGGTTCTTTCGGGATTGTCTCATAAGACTCTCCCAAAAACCAACCTGTCAGGCGTCCTGACAATGCTCCCACTACGACAAGACACTGGTGTAATTACTGGGTTAGGTATGGGTGAATTTTATTCAAGTTCGGTCATATTAGGATTTGGAATTGATCTCTCTTTGAATTTCTTCCAAGATAACCTTTTTCTAAAGATTTCCGGTCCATCATATAATCTTCCTCCAGAAAAACCGCATTGGTGATGACCAGCACTTTCTGCTCTATGGGATTATAGAATAACCAACCTTTAGTTCCTTTAGGATATCCTACAAACGTGCATACTTCCGTCTTCACATCCAACTTATCCGTCTTAACCTTTAGCACGTGTGCCGGACAACCCCAAATGTGTAAATGTTGTAGACTAGGCTTTCGGCCAGACCACAACTCCCGAGGAGTCTTAGGTAAAGACTTAGATGGTACGAGGTTTAGTATGTACATCGCAGTATTCAAAGCGTATCCTCAAAAGGATATGGGTAATCCTGAGAAACTCAGCATAGACCTAATCATATCTAAAAGAGTCCGGTTCATTCTTTCTACTACTCCATTCTGTTGAGGCATACCAGTAGCAGACAACTGGGATATAATCCCATTTTCTGGTAAGTATCCCATAAAATTAGCAGAGAGATATTCCCTTTCTCGATCTGATCGAAGAGTCTTGATACTTTTACATAATTGCTTTTCCGTTTCCGCTCGAAACTCTTTAAACTTTTCAAAAAACTTCGGACTTGCGGTGCATAAGGTATATGTATCCATATCTTGAGTAATCATCCGTGAAAGTGATAAAGTACTCATATCCTCCTCTGGCCCTAACATTAATGGGTCCACACAAATCAGTATGCACTAATTCCAATAAATCTTTGGCCATATTGCCCTTAGATGAAAAGGGTCTTTTGGTCATTATACCTTCCAAACAGGACTAGCAGACAAGCATTAGTTCTACCACCAATGAAGGTAAGATACCATCTTTCACTAGCCTCTCAATCTTGTTTAGGTTTATATGACCTAGCCTCAAGTGCCAAAGTTTTGTTGGATTAGATGAAGGTGACTTTCTCTTTAATGATGGTCTATAAATTGTTTCAGTATCATGTATCTCATACATTGTGAGAGTTAACAAATAAAGCCCATTGGTTACCTTGCCAGAACATATGAAAATACCATTCCTCTTTATGACAATTTCAGTACCAAAAGTAATAGAATAACTTTTATTCATCATACTAGAATCTGAAATTAAATTCCACCTTAAAGACGGTACATAAAATGTATCTGACAAAACCAATTTATTCTTTGAGAAACATAAAGTAATAACTCCCATTGAAACAGCCTCCGCCTTAGCGTAAGATCCTAGGTTGACAATGATTTCTCCATCACTTTAGCCTCCTGGTTTCCCTGAACCCCTACAACGTATTACATACATGATTAGTTGCCCCGG
Organism: Umbellularia californica; assembly: GCA_028538565.1. Classification (NCBI taxonomy): domain Eukaryota; kingdom Viridiplantae; phylum Streptophyta; class Magnoliopsida; order Laurales; family Lauraceae; genus Umbellularia; species Umbellularia californica. The sequence continues at coordinate 29,499,148 of JAPQWN010000005.1, read as the reverse complement.
AGTCCATAAACCAAGATTCTGAAGTACCAGTTGCAAAACTAACTTTAGAAATAAGTGACTCAATCATACCTGAGGTCTTCTTCTGAGACAGATATTCAAGGCAATTCCTTTTCCAATGTCCTGTTTTACCACAGTGGAAACACTTTCCATTTACTCTCGTACCCTTAACCTTGGCCATACCACAAGTAGAATCATTCTCCACCTTAGGACCCTTAATGACTGATTTCTTCTTGCTATCTCGGTCTTTGCCTTTCGGCTTGGTCCTAGCAAATGACTTTTCTGTCATTAAGGGATTTTGCTCTTTCTTCATGATTTCCTCAGTCGCTACCAGCTAGCGTGACAGCTCAGCTATGGTCATTTCCAATTTATTATAATTGAACTCGAAATGATTGAAAGAGTCCGGTAGTGACTGAAGGATTATGTCGATCTGCGATTATGTATCAATCTTAACACCCAGTACATCTAACTCATTCAGTGCGAAAACCATTTTCATCAAATGTTCTTGTACTGGGGTTCCCTCAGCCATCTTAGTGTTCATCAGCACCTTAAAAGCAGCTTGCCTAGCAGGTCTAACCTGGTCCGTAAACATCTCCTTTAAGTTCGATATAATATCGTATGATGACTTATAGGATTGATGTTGGTGCTGTAAAACACTAGACATGGATGCCTGTATAAAACTTCTGGCCTTCTCATTGTCTTTGGTCCACTTGGTGTAAGCGTCCTTTTCATACTGAGGTGAATTAGGCTCAGGCTCAGGAAGGGAGGATATGGTAAGGACATATCTGCATCCTGAAGCTATCAGGACAACATCCAGAGCCCTTTTCCAGTCTGTAAAGTTGGATTCCATCAACTTATTCCGGTTGAGGATGGTCACAAGTGGATTGAAAGTATTTGAATTCATGCTTGAAAAAACTGTAGCACATAACCATACATTCAATTAATGAATTTAAATGACATTGGGTTTAGTATTCTACCAAATTTATGTGGGAATCCTAATAACCACTAAATTCAGAATACATTGGAGTCCCAACCCTCTGGGGTATGCCTCCTTGGAGAGTGCTAATACCACCTAGGCTGGTGCGGATCATAGTTGGTCAAAATTGGAATTAAGACTGACTTTCCATGATCGCCATCATTCATTATTATCTAGGTACCTCATACGAAATAATGTATAACTCCCGATTAGGTTCGGTTTCTAAAATACATGAGGCAAATCCTTGGGGATACTACATCATTATTTTAATTAAGTGTGACCCACCAACTTAGCATTGCATGACAACCGTTGCGGGCAGCTCCTCCTTGGAGAGTGGGTCCCCGCTTCGTCTCATCAACACTATCCATAGGAGATCCATATCTAGTAACCAGATAAATACAAGCCCTCTGTGGGGAACGGCCATTCTCTAGATGGCGCGAGGCTAATACTTTCCTTACAATAGACCTATGTTGGAAAACCATGGGGATTTCTAAAAATAAATGCCCCGCTCCCACTTAATATTTTAGAGTTGAGGATTTCCTTCTAGGTATATGGGCCCATCAAATATACTTATCATCTCATTATATGACCAATGATTGGTTCCAAGTCAAGTTATTTTAAGGAAAGTCCAGTTTCTAAAATTAGTGTTACCAATGGATCCATCTCTTGGGCCCATTAACTCTAATTAGAACTCTGTCCAAAAATTAATTTGATTTGACCAATTTTGGAATTTGCTATGTTTGGATCAGATTTGGAAACTTTCTAAAACAAGCATTCATCCATAAATAGAAATTGCTATAATTAGAAACTAGTCCTCTCCTCCACATGGCCCATGCAGAATAGACTTCTTGGACTTCTAGACTTTCCAAAACTTTGGGATTCCTCAAACTCTTTGGGTATCTCCCAAACACCTTTTGGTAATCTTCAAACTCTTTTGATTAGGAGCCCAACCTCACTTTCCTTCTTCGTCTCGGACATCTCCAGAATTTACAAATTTGAAAAATTACATAAATTCCTATGTCTCTACAATGAGACTTACATGGTAATCTAAACATTGGAATAAAAGGGCTATAAGAAAATTCATCATGCCTTGCCCTTTCACGGGAAACCAAGGAAACCATATGCCCTTTACACTTAGCCACAAATAAACCATTCAACCATAAAAGAAAGTTAATGTCATGTGGGCTATATGGAGAGGACATGATAACCTGCATGTTAGTATCTCATACAACAATGCATCTCACAAAACGAGGTTACCAAACCACAATGGAAAAACAAGATGCCAAAAGTTTGCCAGTACTATAAGAGATGCCAAAAGTTTGCCGTATGAACATGTTGATGCCAGCCAGTGGCTACCAAGGTTCTGATCATCCGTCGGTCGATTTGAGACCGGTGGGCCTTGGTATTTTTCGAGGTGGTGGCAGCAATTGGGTGAAGCCTTTTCGACTTCATGGCCATTTCAGTGCTGACTCGAGCTGTGAATCATGGACTGATCACACCCTGAAGGTTGGCGAGGCCATTCTGCTGGAGGTCGAGATTTTTGATGCAGTTCGCACTTTTCGGCAAACCGTTGTTTTCTCCGATGAGGCTTTCATGGCCATCCTAGAGTCATTCCTTCCACAAACCAACACCTTCATTGTGATGAATGGTGAGATTGATTTTTTCTTTGAAGGAACTGAGCGCCATCACCGTGTTGCCTATCCTCGGCAAACTCTATGAGGAGTTTATGCCTATCGACAGCGTCCTTGAGGAGCAGTCTGAGGAGTTCAGGCTCATATACTTTCAACTCGTCACCTTCTACGATTTTTTGAAGGAGAAGGAGGGCTCGAAAGTCAAGTGCAGCAGTTGGAAGAGTTGCAGCTCCAACTTTTTGACAGCGGAGAGTCTTCTGATGGCATGGCCCAGGATGCCAGGGCTAAAGCCTCAAGTTTGAAGAAGATTTCCGCCATGCGAGAAGAGTTGAGGAAGTTCTTCGCAAGTACATATGCCATTTGTCCTGACATTGCGTTGCGGAGAGATCTCGTTGTTTACCTCACTTATTGGCTGGGTGAGGTTGTTTTTGCTGGAGGAGATGGAACGCACATCAGGCCTCATTGTATTTTTCCGGCTTGTCAGATGGCGTTTGGAGAGCGGCTGGCTTTGGTACTTGCTCTTTACTCTTACTTGTGTACCGAACTGTAGGCTGTTGCTTTCTTGGTTCGGCTTGGGCTCCCTATGAACAGGGTATTTTCAGCCCACATCTTCTACTCGTGGTATGTATACCACTGTCTTAGCTTCCATCGGTTGGGAGTTGCACAGGACAAAGATCCTTTTATGATTCGTTTGGCTAGAGGGACAGCCGTTTCCGAATCTTTTTTGTCTGTCCGTTTGAGGATCCGACGGTTTAGGGAAGTCGAGATTGGGCAGTCTTCAGTGAAGCTTTCTCCAAGTTTGCGGAAAAGGCTTTTCATTTTGGTGTCTCCCGTGATTCGACCATGGTAGGGTCGAGAAGACATTATCCTTTGACAAACGCGGAGAAGAGATGGCTTTTCAACATACGGGTTGGTATGATGGTGTACCTCAGACATCTTTTTGTAGATATTCAGTCGTACGTCCCTTCACGTTTTACATTGCAGCTTGGCTTCTTTCAAGGCGTTGTTGGAGCGCCTTCAAGCATGATGAAGCGTTTTGGAGGTCTGCAAGGGAGGAATGCATGGGCTTTTTACAGTGTAGAGGACACTACCGCCATGATTTCCTATCCTGAGCTGCCCACTTTCCGGACTTCTAGCTTCACGAAGGGGTTTGTGGAGAGCTTCTCGGTGTTCCGGGGGCTTTCCAAGAAGGAGCTTGATGTCAAGCAATCTCCTGGGAAGGGTCTTGGCGGATCAGATGGTGTCCGTCGAGAGGAAGTTCTGGCCTTCCATTCTGGAGAGAAGTATAGGATAGGCTTTCTCAACGAGCAGGATATCATCAGATCAGGAGCTGCACAAGGGATTCCTGGTGAGGTCTTGAGACAGCTGGAAGAGGAAGAGGCCGAGATCGATGCTTGGATGCAAGCAGAGCGTACGAAGGCTTCCATGGAGTCTACTGAGAAAAGTAGACCATCCAGTGAGGACTCTAGTGAGAGGCCTGATGTTGATAGTGTTGGAAGTAGGTGGGCCTCGCGGATAGATTTTCAAAACTTTTGACCCACTTAATACAGGGATCAAGTACCCATAAGGCCAAAAAACCCAATCCAGGATGCATAACCCTTAATCTCAGCCATCATGATCAGTAAATAAAACTATCTAAAAGATAGAACAGAAGCGAACAAGCATCCATAAAAATCTAAAACATGCAACGAAGCAGATTATACCTTAGGAGCTTGGTTGTGCTCTAATGGAGAAGTAGATGACTTTCTTTGATTTAGAACTCTTCTACAAGATTATTTCAGAATCTCCAACACCTCTTAGCCTTCCACGCTATGACCTGAATCAGATCTTTCTTCTCAAGAAGATTGGTGGAATTTTCAAGAGAAAACCCAACTCGAAACTCTAAGAAACTAGAAGAGGAAGAGCAGTGCAACTATTGCACAAAAGGAGGCTGGACGTTTTTACTCAAAAGAGATGGACGTCCATGAAGGGAGAATATCCCTTTTATAGCACTTTAAGCCTCCTCTTTTTCTATTTGAAATAGGAGTTTAACTCCCATTACAAATTAACAACATTCTCTTTTCCTAATTGAAATAGAAGTCTCACTTCCACAACAATTAGTAAGTATACTATTACCACTATTAGAAGTCCTACTTCAAATAGAAATAGTAACTTTCTAATTCCTTCCTTTTAGAGTTCAAGTAGGATTAATATCTTTCTAATAACTTGGGCTAGCGTGGGGACCACTAAGGATTCCATAGAAAGCTGGCTCCAACTGGGACACCGCGACCCCACATCTCACGTGTAATCCGGGCCCACAGTTAATTGCAAATAACACCACTATATAAATGCAATTGCACTCCAGTCTTAGGAATAAATTACAATGAAGACCCTAAACTTCTCAATTACCACAAGTAGGCTCCTATATCAATATCCATGGATCAATTGGAACAAATATGTCTCTTCCAATCTTAGTTCCACATCTTATTATCCTTGAGCCCCAATTAATCACTATGATCATCAGTACCATCCAATTAACTCTTAATCGAGATGGGTGCGCACTTACTAATGACAAATCCATTAATTGGCACAAGGGGATAATAAAGATAGATTTCATCTTGATCATTCAATGTTCCCACAGTCCTACTACCACATACCCAAGACATCGAGGTGTTGACCTACAGTCGGCCTCACTCGTTGGTGACTCAAAGCAAATGAATAGATAGAAACTTGAGTTCATCAATGTCTCAGGATTGAGAGCCTATTGCTAGGGAATTATGAGAGCAGACCTTATCATCGTGACGGAACTCCATAAGGTGCTTCTCATGGTCCTTCAATACATCCAATGTACCAGCATCATGATCCACAATCTTCCATTCTGATGATCGAGACAAATCACACTATCTCATAGTGATCACAGTGTTGCAACCTTATCAGATGAGATGCCCAGTCTCATCACTGGTTGTGAAGGTATTTTAAGTATAAGATTTCTGACATATATCTCCTGTGTGTGGATCCCATCCATGCACATATATCACATCTCATATACTAATGGGACCCGGTTCAACTCATGAACCAATATGTCATATATATTGTTCATGTGCATAAAATAACATTCATCTCATGAAAGTAAAGTATGATTTTATTGATAGATAAAGAAACTAATCAATTTATCACATCAACTGATGGATTGAGTCCATACAATCTAATAGATAGTGGGGCAGGATCGTCGAGCAGATTGACCCGCCGAAGCAAAAGGAAGAGAGGAAGCGCCGTAATATGAGACGGCATGAAAGTCCTTCTGATTTGGAAGTTCCTCTCACCATTGCTGAGGAGGTTTCTGGGGATGCTGACGAGCTTCCAGAGAAGAGGAGTCGAGAAGAGGAGACAGTTGGTATGATTCTCCTTCTTTCTTTTGTGACTTCTTTTCTCTTATAAGAGATTTTTGTTTTGATCCACTGCTTTCTTTCTTTTGGCAGAGGACGATGACTTGGTGATGCCCGAGGTTCTGGCCGATGAGGCGATGACAGATCCAGTCGTGGCATCTGAGGAAGAACCGAGGGACTCTGGAGTGGTTCCAGAACCTTCACCTCGTATGATTGCTTTGGCTTCTTTTTTTTTTCTTTTTGTTTGTGTTGTCATTTGCCAACATGTAGCTTTTGTTTTCTTTTTAGCTGACTTGCCAGAGGATTCTGACGATTTCGAGCCATCTATGGTTGCAACTTTTGACGATGCTTCGGATGAGCTCAGAGAGCCAGAGAGTACTCCGCCGGTCGTCGAAGAAGGTATTTTCCAATACTAATCTTGATATTGATTTTTTTTTGACAAGATCATATTCATACCTTTTTGTCTTTTCCTTGACAGATTGTGAAGCAGTAGGAGAAGTCTCTCTGTCTTCCTTAGAGCCAAAACAGGGGATACCTGTAGCCGATCCAGGAGTAGGGGCTTCTTCTACTTTTTACGAGTCAGCTTCTTTGATTGGAAAGAGTTTATTGATTACTCTTCCAATGGGGCATGACATAGGCAGTCAGGCGTCGAAGCACGGCTAATCCTCATCTGCTCCGCACCTTCAGTATGCAAAGAAGGTGTTGAAGACTGTTTTGAGCTCATGGGTTGAGACTCTTTCTTCGGGTCACTTGGAAGCTGGCTTTGGCATGATCAAGCATGTACAGGACATTTTTGTTGATAGCGAAGAAGTCGATCTGGACATTGCAAGCGCCAAGGATTTTGTTAATGAAATCATCGCTTTTAGCAAACAAGTGGACTGAGACCAAGGGTTTCCCAGATGGTGACTTCTTTGATGAAATGTTTATGAAGCCTTCCAGCAAAGTCAAAGCTGAGCTGACTGCGATCTCGAAGACTCGGAAACAGTTCGTTCGGGAGAGGAACGTTACCGAGTTGGCCATCATGGGGCTGAAGCAAGATCTGGACCACCTTGATAAGGAGGTTGTTGAGGCTAGGCAGTGTCTTGAGCTTTTGGAGGAAGAAGCTGCTGCCAAATGAACCGCCATTGTGGAGGCTCGTGACAAGGAGGGGACGCTCATTCGCCAGGTTGAGGAAGCTGAAAGTAATTTCCGGAGGAAGACTCAAGAGTATGAGCAGTGGCAGGTCCTCTAGAAAGAACTTCCTCGTGCTGCAGATGGGTCGCGGCGTTCGGCCACATTTTATGGGAACATTTTGAAGAAACATGGCCTGAAAACTTTGGAAGCTAAGGCCAAGGGTCTGCTTGAGGAGTTGAACCTTTGGTTGAAGACCATGCTAGATTGAGCTCCTGAGTTATAACAAACTCTTTTTCTTCTTCTTTTTTATTTTTTTGGGGTACTTCCATGTATAAACATTTTTGGTACTATATTTTTTTGTATCCCTTTCTTTCACTTAAATCATTTTTTTTATGAAAACAAATTTAAGCAAAAGCTGATGAGAATATTTGTTTGAGAATTTGATCAAAAGGTTGTCATTTTTTGAAAATCTTTTGTCAAATGGTTGTTTTGGGCATGGATGCCAATTTTTGTGGCGAAAGCCTGGTTTTTGCTGGCTTGAAAACTGAATTTTAGAATGGCATGGAAGCCGAATTTTGTGGCGTAAGGGCCAAAATTTGTTTGCGGCATGGAAGCCAAAATTTGAAATGGCATTAAAGCTAAAATTTTTGAGATGGCATGAAAGCCGAATTTTGGAATGGCATAGAAGCCGAATTTTGTTTTGTGGCATGGAAGCCAAATTTGTTTGTTGGATGGGAGCCGAAATTTTAGGATGGCGTGAAAGTCTAATTTTGAAATGGCATGAAAGCCAGGTTTTGTTTGTTTGTGGCATGAAAGCTAAAGTTTTTTTCTTTTTTGAATTGGCATAAGAGCCGAAATACTGAGATGGCATGAAAGCTGATTTTTTGAATTGGCATAAGAGCCAAGTTTTGAGATGGCATGAAAGCCGATTTTTTGAATTGGCATAAGAGCCAAGTTTTGAGATGGCATGAGAGCCGAATTTTTGAATTGGCGTGAAAGCCGAAGTCTTTTTTTGAGATGGCATGAGAGCCAAATTTTTGAAAACCGGGTTTTGTTTCGTTGACATGAAAGCCGATTTTGGCATTTATAGCCGATTTTTTTTGCATTTATAGCCGATTTTTTGGCATTTATAGCTGAATTTTTTTTGTTTGGCATTTATAGCCGGGTTTTGGTTTTCAAAATGCAGGTATCGACCAAATGTCGCCTCCCCACTGAATGGTCTTGCAAGTATCAATGGAATGTCGCTTCCTTGCTCATTCGGTTTTGCGAGTATCGATGGAATGTTGTTTCCTCACAGGCTGGGTTTGCGAGTATCGATGGAATGCCGCTTCCTCGCGGATTGGGGTGCAAGTATCGACTAAGCGTCGCTTCCCTGATTTTCCCAAAACTTTTGGTTTTGCGGGTACTGACTTGGTGTCGTTTCCCCATGATTTTTTGAAATTTGAGGTTTTCTTGAACCATTTGAAATTTGGGTTGTGGATATCAATTGGAATATTGCGTCTCCATGATTTCGAGGTTTTGCAAGTATCGAATAGGGCTCGCTTCCTTGCAATTTTTGGGTTTTGGAAGTATTGAATGGGGTTCGGTTCCTTCCGATTTTTGGGTTTTGGAAGTATCGAATGGGGTTCGCATCCTTCCGGTTTTTGGGTTTTGGAAGTATCGAATGGGTTCGCATCCTTCCGGTTTTTGAGCTTTGCGAGTATCGACTAAGTGTCGCTTCCTAGCGGTTTTTGGGCTTTGGAAGTATCGAATGGGGTTTGTATCCTTCCGGTTTTTGGGCTTTGCGAGTATCAACTAAGTGTCGCTTCCCCACGATTTTTAAAAAACCATTTTCTTGTTTAAAGACACGAGGGTCGTAAATTTTGACTTAAAACTATTTTGGTTGTAAAAGCCGAGGCGGACTAGGGTGGAAATTTCTAAGTCCTGATTTTTGTTTCAAGGATCGAAAATTTTGGTCACGTCTATGAAGAGGCTCCTTAACTTGGATTTTTGGATTTTGTTTTGTTTGAACAATGAAACGATGAAAGTAAGCATTGTTTGAGATTTTTTTTTTTTAAAACTTCAACATAAAGATGAAAATTTCAAAAGGGGTGGGTTTGACGAGCAAGTACCTGGAAATTGGCTTTGGCCGTGTAGGTATCGCTCTGACCCATTTGAGGAAGTCTTCAAGGGTAGTACCGCTTTAAGAACTTGTTGTTGATGGGCATCATACATCTGTCTCCTTCCATGTTTAGAAGAGCGTATTCACCGTTGGAGAAGACTTTGTCGATGATGAAGGGTTTCTACCATTTTGGTTCAAATTTGCCTTGGAATTGTGGGCAAAGACTATGGGTCTTTTTACTGCAAGAACCAAGTCACCCTTTTTGTAGGCGCGTTGCCTGACCTTCTTGTCGAAAGATCCTGCCATGCGTGCTTGGTACAACTCAATGCTTTGTAGAGCTTCGAGTCGTCTTTCATCGAGATTATCCAGCTCTTGGAGTCTCAATTTGACATTGCTTTCTTGTGTCATGTCATTTTGCAGAGATACCCTTAAGGAAGGAATTTGTACTTCCAAAGGGACAACAGCTTCACATCAGTAGACCAAGGAGAATGGTGTGCTTTGGGTTAGTCCTCGAATGGTGGTTCGATAGGCCCACAAAGCTTCTGGTAGTTTGTTGCCCCAGTCTTTTTGTGACTAGAGACCATTTTCTTGAGAATTTTGCAGAGTGTCTTATTGAAGGCTTCTGCTAGTCCGTTCGCTGCTGGATTATATGGAGTCGAAGGTCAACTTTGGATTTTGTATTTGTCGCAGAACCTATAGAATATGTGATCCTGAAATTGTGGTCCGTTATCATGGACGAATCTTTTAGGTATGCCAAAGCGACAAATAATGTTGGTGTGCAAGAATTGAAGGACTGATGAGGTCTTCATTTCGCTGAGCGCAAATGCTTCTGACCACTTGGAGAAATAATCTGTAGCGGCGAAGATGAAACGATGACCTTTGCTTGATGGAGGAGAGATAAGACCTATGATGTCCATACCCCAGGCTTCGAAAGGCCATGAGATTGCTGTAAGATGTAGCCATTCTGGAGGCATGTGGACATAATCTCTATGAATTTGGCATTGTTGGCAGCGCTTAGCAAATCGCATTGCATTAGCTACCATGGTAGGCCAATAATAACCTAGCCTTTATCTGATCGTAGAGCTTAGGACCAGCCTGATGGGCTCCACAAAGACCAGAATGTACTTCTTTGAGAGTTTCTTCAGCCTCTTGTTGTGACAAGCAGCGTAGAAGTACTCCGTTGAAGGATTTTCTGTAAAGTGCTTTTGAAGGAATATCCAAATGAAAGTTCGAGGCTCGTCTTTGAATGCTTGCCCGCTCTTTTGGATCTTCAGGTAGGATTCAAAACATGATGTAATCAATGAACGGATATCTCCAGTCACCGATCGGAGGTTTGAGGATGGACATCCGACTTCCAACCACTTGGTGGTATTCAGCAACTGCTTGATGTGTGTTAAGAGGAGGGAGAATCCTTCTTTGACACACTATGATTTGCATGTTTTCCTCTTCTTGGATTGCCATAGATGCGGCAAGTCCAGCCAGGGCATCTGCACGGATGTTTTCACCTCTGAGGATGTTGGTGATGTGGCAGATGTTAAACTTTTGTCGAAGCGACTACGCCTTGTTGTAATAAGGTAAAAATCGGGCTTCCTGACTTCAAATTTTTGATTCATCTCGTTGACGATCAGTTGAGAATCCCAAAAAGCTTTTAGCATGGTGATACTGGATTCGAGGGTGAGTTCCAATCCTGTAATCAGGGCTTGGTACTCAGCTGCATTATTTGAACACGGTTCCAGTAGCGAGAAAGCGTGTGGAATCATGTATTTGCCGGGGATGACAAAGAGGATACCAATTCCCGATATCTGCTTTTCTTTTTCATTTGTCCTGGTTGCGCCGTCAAAGTACATGTCCCAGGAGGCATTTGATAAGGAAGTTTCCACGTTGTAGACAAATTCGTCTGGGAGGTCATCCCTGAGTGGAGAATCTTTAGGCAATGGGTGCTCTGCGAGAAAGTCTGCTAGAGCTTGGCCTTTGATTGCTTTTTGTGGTACATACCTAAAATCAAACTATGATAGAAGGATGGACCATTTTGCCAGTCGGGCATTGAGAGAACCTGCTTTTGTGACAATGACCTTTAAGAGGTTGATCCTCGAAACTAGGTAGACAGTGTTAGACAGCAAGTAGTGACGCAACTTTTGTACGACAAACATCACTGCAAGATATTCTTTTTCTACTGGGAAGTAGCGATGCTCTGCACCTACCAACATGCGGTTAAGGTAATATAGAGCAACCTCTTTTCCGTCGTCGTTTTCTTGTGCGAGCAGAGCACCCAAAGAGTGGTTAAGAGCTCTTGTGTATAAGATGAATGGTTTTCCAGTTGTGGGGGCAGCCAGCACTGGAGGTTTGGTGAGGTATGCTTTGATGTCTTGAAATGGAATTTCACATTCCACGTCCCAGACAAAGTCCACACCTTTCTTCATCAAGGGAGAGAATGGACTGCACTTCCCTGATAAATTGGAGATAAACCGTCAGATGTATGCCAATCTTCCTTGAAGCCCTTTTAGTTCTCTTAGGGTCCTTGGAGATGGCATTTCCAGGATAGCCTTGACTTTAGTGGGGTCAAGTTCTATTCCAGCTTTCCATACTATGAATCCGAGGAACTTACCCAATGAGACACCGAAGAAGCGTTTTAGTGGATTTATCCGCAATTTGTGCTTGCGAAGTCGGAGGAAGACTTCTCGAAGATCGTCGAGATGGTCTTCTTTTTTTCTGCTTTTGATGGCGAGCTCGTCGACATAGCATTCGACCGTCTTGTGCTGCATATATTGGAATATTTTTATCATAGGCCTCTGATATGTTGCATCCGCATTTTTCAGACCAAACGGCATGACAGTGTAGCAATACACGCCGAATGGAGCCCGAAATGATGTATGTCTTTCATCTTCAGGATACATCTTTATCTGATTGTAGCCAGAGAATCCATCCATGAATGTCATTCGCTCAAACCCACAGGTGTTGTCAATCATTACCTCTAGTATGGGGAGCAGGAATTCATCTTTAGGGCATGCATTATTTAGGTCCCTGTAATCAATAAAGACCCTTATTTGCCCATTTTTCTTTGTCACGGGGACAATGTTGGCCAACCATTCAGGATGCTGTTCTTCGCGGATGAAGCCAACGTTTTTGAGTTCCTGAACTTCTTGTTCAATTTTGTCCATCACGTCAGGACGGAATCTTCTTTGGCCTTGTTTGACGGGCTTGACTTCTTTTTGCAAGTTGATCTTGTGGACTGCTACTTTGGGATCTAAGCTGGGCATTTCAGCATAAGAGCATGTAAAACAATCTACGAACTCACGGAGGAAAGAGATATACTCGAGTAACTCATCATCCTTTATATTCTTGCTTATGAATACAGGACGTGGGTTATCAGGTGTTCCCAAGTCTATCTTTTGAACAAGATCTTCTGTCAGAAGGTTTGAGGGTGGTTCCTCCACAATATTTTTAGTGGCTTCCAACTCAATAAGACCTTCTGGAGTTCCGGAGGCATTTTCAGACCTAGGCTCTGTTTCTGTCCATGGGTCTTCTTGATCAGTACTGTTCTCAAGACTTGCAATGAGATGGTCCCAATTATTTTGCTGGAACTGAGTCGAAGTAGGGTACTTCTTCTGGAGACAATGGTTCTTCTGGGTCAAAAGACCGCGTGTCTGTGTCATCGGACAATTCCTGCTTATTATCAGAGAAATTATACCAATTGGAGGAGCTTCCTGGGTCCTTGACGAGTGACTCCACAAAGAGATATCCAGGGAGATCAATGTCTTCATGGACATGAGATGTTGAGGCTTGGTCGGTAAAGCGACTTTACAGCCATGGTGTCAACGGTCTCATAGGAGTGGTAGGATCATACCCCAACCCGTATGAAGATTTGCCTTTATGAAGGTGGATTTTCCAATCTTCTGGTTGACTTTTGGTCAGGGTGGGTTCCAATGGTGTGAGAATACCACGGCCACCTCCCAAACTAGTCGGATTCTCAGCGTCGTAGCCCATTCTCTTCATGATAGCTTGTGGCATCGGACTATACAGAGATAGCTGAGGTATACCTTCATTTTGGAAAGAAGAATTTGGCGGAAATGCTCCTGATCTGTGGAAGAAGATTGTTTTTTCTTATGCCGAAGTTACCGGATAACAAAGGAAGCAGACATAGGGTTTTCTATGTCAGTAAGTGTCTCCAATGGAGTGAGAGCAGATCGATCTTGCAGAGTATCAGCTTGGCTTGATGCTGTGTTATCTTCTGGCTCTGATTTCGAGTCTGTGTCATACATAATAGATACAAAGGAGACAGTGAACTTGCCCCTAGCCTTTTGTTTTGTCTTCTTTGCTTTGGCAGTGATTACCAAAGGCTTTGATGTTTCGAGAGAGATCACGAAGGGAGCTTGACTGCTTACTGCGAGTGCTTTTTGAGAAGGGTCTTCGTTTGGAAGATCACTCTCGAATCAAGGGGTTGATCTTTGTCATTTGCTGAAGGCGCCTCTATAGCAGCATTTCCGTCTTCAATGATTGTGTTGCACGGGGCAATTTTTGGGAACACGTCCTGAACAGCATCCGGCAACTTTTATTTGTCTGTCCAGACATTACCTATGAGATCGGGTATCTAGGACCAATCGACTGGGTTTTCATTGAAGAAGATCTCATTGGCAGAAGTTTCTTCAAGACGATCAATCGGAAGAGGCCTGAGTTCCGATGTCACAGCTTTAGGAGACGAGGGCTGAGAAGATGATATCTCAGTGGAAGTCACGTGAGAAGATGTAGCTCCGAAAGATACACTACCAGTTGGGGAGTACGTGTCTTCGGAAGCTTCAGAGGCACTATCATCCTGAGCTATCGCATTGCAGGTTATCCTAATAGGAGATGCCCCCAGTGTAGACTGTTGGGAATCGGACTCATCCTTGGATGTAAGAGGATCATGGATCCAGCAGTTTTCCCCATTTTCAGGAGTTAAAGGAGAAAGTTCCCATTGATTGTAAGGGACTTCTGGTTCTAGATCATGACGAAAATTGTTGATGCGATCCTGCTCCTGCTCTATGGCAAGATGTTGCAAGATTCTTGCATGTTCTTCAAGATTAGGCATAGGAGCCAAATCTTCTTCGTCATTTGTTCCTTGTGGTTCACCAACGTTGGGTTCCACTGGAGCATTGACCGGTGCTAGATCGACAACATTTTCTTGAACAGCCTCTTGATCTTCATCATCATCGGACCAGGATCCTTGCGGCTGTAATGGGTTATACCAGATTACTGGCATAAGGTGAGACTCGGGAATCCATTCCTCATCGGAGAGGTATTCTCCTGTTTCAAGGGATTCTTCCCACTCATCGATATCACTGGTAGTGTGACTGGACTCGTATCCATCCATGGAGAATCCAACTACCGAGTTGCAAGAGTATGATGCCCCCTGCATAGTTTCATTTTTGTATTGAGGTGGCATGAAATCATCAAGGGTGAATTTCCTTACCGCCTTTGAAGTTTTGGGAAAGGATTCTTCCGTTGCCCCTAATGAAGCAGTGGAAGAGGTTTCTGCCTTTTTTAAGGACTTCTTGTTTTGATTGAGACTTTTACTCTTGTTTGAGCTTGTGGAGTTGTCTCTTGGCTTGCCTTCGCTGTTGAGCGGTCGGCTTTGTTTTGACGATCTCCCAATTTTCATCATCTAGGAGATCGGGATGCACTCATATGGGTTGCCCATCTGGTGTTGGATAAGGAACCAACTCTTGGGATGCTTGAGCCATTTTTATCACCTTGAATGAAGTAGTGATCTTCTCCTTTGGTGAATTTGAAGTTTGCCCACATGACACTATGTTGACAGAGGCAGAGTCGTAGTTTTTATCAAAGGTGATGACTCCATTTTTCCACATCTCGTTGATCTTCTCTCTCACAACGAAGTATTGATTGAGAGGGTGTAAGATCATCTGATGGTATGGACAATACCGGGGATCATTGGTTTTGCCAACATCTCCCGGTCTTTTGGGCTCAGGCAAGGTGAGTTTGCTGTTTGCTAGGAGAGCCTCAAAGATTTCTTCGACATCTTCATCGAACGGGTATTTCTTTTCTACTCATTCTTTGAAGGCATCAGAGAGTTTGAGTCTTTTAACCGTAGCTTTGTTTTCAGTTTTCTTTGGCTGCCGAGGAGCTGACTTGGTCTGCACATTAAGAACCTCCTTTTTCTTTGGTTTTGAGGTCGTAATGGCAGTCGGCTCTTCCTCTGATGATTTCTGACTGTTGAGGTCTTTGATCACCATTTCAGCCTCCATAGAAGCTTCTAGGAGTTCTCCCAAGTTCTTTGATTTGTTGCTGATGATCATGGATTGGATCCCTGCTCTCATGTTGTTACGGCAGATGTCGACTATCGACGCTTGTGGCAATATATCTGAGAATTTGTATGCCATCGCCTTCCACTTGTGAATGAAGTCATATGTTGACTCATTCTCTCCCTGTTTTAGGCTGCAGAGCTGAGCCACAGTAACAGGATGGTCCTCACCTTGGAAGTGGGTCAGGAAGCGTGTCTCCAGCATAGCCCAGTTTTGGATGGAGTTCTCCGGCAGAGTGGAGTACCAATCAAAGGTTGTACCTTTTAGGGTACTTGTAAAGCGGCGAATCTTGAGGGCATCTTGATCCGCAATAGCTTCTGTCAGGATCTTGAAGTGGATGACATGCTGTCTAGCTGAACCTTTCCCCGTATATGTTTGGAGAATAGGTTGTTTGAATTTTGCAGGGAACGGAACCGAGTCCATCCATAGAGGATAGGGTGGCTTGATCCCATGTTCGTTCAATGTGTCCTCTTCTTTTGCTTTTGTGAGGATATCGTCAACGTCCTTTTTGGTAAGGGCGCGTGATTCATTATTGTCTGCATTGCCCTCATCATCTTGCTGATTCGGAGGGGTCTCATTGTTAGGTGGTGGATGTTGTAAAGTGAGAATGAGGTTTTCCATCAGAACCTCAATTCTCTATTGTCCTTGCTCCAACTGCTGGATGCGTGCGGTTACATCATCTTGCGGTGGAGGCTACTCAGAACTTGTAGCTAAGACGTTTATCTCTCGGGATTCGAACGAAGAAATCGTCCTGGTGACTGAGCTGAGGCTCATTCTTCTGGATGAAGAGTCTGAGGAGTGGTTACTCCGGTGTCCTTGGCTTGAAGGAGTGGAGGATTCTTCCAGATGTGCTCTGAAAGTTCCGGATCCTAACCCTAGAGGGGGGGGGGGGGGTGAATAGGGTGAGCTACAAATTGATTGCCAATTTTAATTTTCTTCAAATTAAACTCCAACTAGTGATGATTACAAGAAAAGGTGCGGAAGATAAACAAATCAATCACCACAAGCCATTCACCATTGCACAAAGATTTATAGTGGTTCGGCCTCAATGCCTACATCCACTACCGGCTTGTGATCACACACCCCACCGGATTTCCACTATTTATGCTTTTACAAAAGGCTAAGCAATAACCCTTACAATGATGTTTTTAAGGCTAAACAACAACCTAACTATGTGCTTTTCTAGGATAAGCAATAACCTTTACAATTTGTTTTTCTTAGGCTTAGCAATAACCTTTCATACAAATATATTTTCTTTCTCAAGAAAGTGTCTAAACACTAGGAGAGAAATACATTAAGCACAATATATATTGCCTCTAAAATAGGCGAATGAGAAAGTGAAAATCTAATCACACAACACACTATAAAATGCAAAGATGAATGTTCATTAAGTGTGTGTGTGAAACCTTCAATCAAATTAAAATACAAACAATTTATGCTAGAAGCATTTGTGAGCTAAAAGCAAGTAAAAGATTTTGATTGAGGGGTTTTGCAAATCACATGTATAAAATTAACTTAAAGAAGATATGAAAGTCTAGGATTCAAGTTGTATCAAAAGTTATGTCTAACCATGTGATGCTAAACCAATATTGTTTTCAAAGAGTAAGACTTAACTAAAGTTTAAATGATTGAAAACAACAAGGAAAGATTTAAACAAGTTAATAACACATGCTTTTAAATAAAACAAGATTTTTTAAAGCATGATTACCAAAGATTGAAAAATAACTTGCTTTGAGTCAAGATATGGAATCCAAACAAGTAAATCAAAGATTAATTGTGTTATGAATTCCACACAACATAGTTATCATGCTATAAAACATTTTCCAAAGGTTTGAATAGAAGCATGAAACATATAAGAGAAAATTAAAGCTTACTAGAGTTTCAAACTTCTTAATCTTCAAGCTTTAGCTTTCCATTTGGACCTTAGAGCATCCTTAGTTCATTCTCTTTGCTTGGGCTCTCAAAACATCAAACATAGACTCCCCAATCTCTGTCTTTTGCTTTTGGAATGAACTGGCTCTTTATAAAAATTTGGTCCAACGGATACCTGTCGGTCAACCGACAACTAGTGGTCGGTTGACCGATGGCTCAACGGTCTAATGACAACGGTCATATATTTGAAATTTTTCTGACCAACTTGACATTTTCGGTTGACCGTCATTATCGGTCGACCTACCATGGACCGACAACCGAACCGACAGCACAAAGATGAATAAAATGATGCTCTCTGGATTTTGAACCGACAAGCTCTCGGTCTGGATTTTTATAAACTGTCGGTTGACCGACATGAACCGACACGAGGACCGACAGAGAAGATCTGAGATTTGTAGCTCTCTGGAATTCGGACCGACAACCATCGGTTGACCTCGGCTCGCTTTCTCGGTTAGCCGACATGAACCGACAAGCTGACCGACAACAGGTTAGTTGTATTTCTGAGTTCCTTCAGTTTTGAAAAATCTAACTTTGAAATCATTTTTGAAAACTCAGAATGTAAAGGTGTTTGAGACAAGGTTTTATCAAGAAAAAACTTTTCAAAATAAGACTGAAATCAACCAAAAGGTTTGAAACTGAGTTTGAGCAAGTTGATTTAAAATCCTGTGATTTTCAAGATAAACCTGTGAGAAATGAAATGAGATGATCATGATGCAAATGTTGGACATCAAATTGCAAACACAACTTAGGGTCTAACAATCTCCCCCTTTGCAATTTGATGGCAACACACTAACAAATGCTAAGAAACATAAAACACATCACTCAACCATTCATTCATTTCTACAACTCTTGGTCTCCATACATTTCAACTCCACCTGAGTTGAAAATTGTGGCTTCTTCATGATCTTCCTTCCTCTCTTTGCTCCCCCATTGTTGTTTTCTTCTATGCTCTTCTTTACTCCCCCATTGTGTGTGCTTCCACACAAATTCTCTCTTTTCTTCTATGCTCTTCTTTACTCCCCCATTGTGTGTGCTTCCACACAAATTCTCTCCCACAACCTTTTTCTCCCCCATAGTAAAATCATACTTAGCCATTTCCATGTCTTCTCCCCCATTGACATCAAATTGCTAAAAAGTCTGCAAAGACAGCTCATGCAAACATATATCCTTCTCATAGCATAATATTGATATCATTTGATAAATTTTGAATATAAAAGCAAAGGAGAAACTACCATGTAAAGACAAAATGGATTCATAAGTCTTCATTCATGTCTAAAATGAAAATATTTACATCATTAGTGAAACACATAAACCATAAACATAATCATAATCAAAACTATCATCAACAACCAACACATCCATCAAAAACAAATTTGAACCAAAATACACCACCAATCATACTACCAATGAGAAAACAAAAATAGTGGTGACATCAAGCATCATCTATTCCGAATCAGGAGGTGGAGGTGACGGAGAAGGTGGAGCTCCAACATCATCCCGACTACAGCTTTTGGAAATTCTGGAGAGATACTGAAACAGCTTGTTTAGTGTCTTCTTGTTCTTCTTTTGCTCTTTCTTCATATAAGCCATGTCTCTCTCGAGAGCTGCCAAGCGGTCATGTGATGTGCCAGAGGAGGAGGGACCAGAAGTGTGCCTAGAAGATGAGGCACGAGGAGGAGGTGAAGGGTGAGCAGGTGGTTCTTGAGCTAAAGGGGCTTCTTCTGCTATGGGAATATTTGGGTTTGGAATAAGATTCATTTGGTTTACACTGGTCATGGACAAAGGAGCTTTAAAAATGGGTCTTTCACCAGTGGGTATTGGAATTCCAAAGGAGATGGCAATCTGCGTCATCAGATACCCATAGGGAATAGCATTCTTTTGAGCCAAGGAATTACGAAACTTTATGATGTTGTGGCAAATGAGAGAAGTAGACAAATAGGTGTGCCTGTGACCACTTTTGACATAATACATACCATGAAGGCAGTAAGCTCAGTCCTGTTTCCACTTCTAGGATAAACATTATATGTGAAGAGGTTGTGAATGATCCTATAGATGGGAATGAGGGAATTGATGGTTAGATGGTGTTTCCTCGTATTCCAAGGAGCATTAAAACCACATATGTCAGTGGTAGCTTTGATTCTCTCATCTTCAGAGGGAGGGTCAGGCACAAATGTAATAACAATGTGGAGTACAAGGGGTGTTCATGATGGCTCCCATTCTTTTTGGTGTGAATACTTCATCTCTATCCTCAAAAGAGATGGTGAATGAGCAAGCACCAACAGTATCGTCAGTGCTAGTGATGGAAGAATACATGAGTTTGACTAAAGAAGGATATGCATTTTCACCCCAATGTAAAATCCTTTCCCATCCAGATCTTGCCACAACCTTAGTCAAATTTTGGTTTATGGTGTTGACAAGAGCTCTCCTTTCCACAATAACAGATCGATCCTTAAGACTGTTTAAAATGGTTGAGCTCGATCTTAATTCAATAGAGGGAGGTGGAGGAGATGGGGATGAACTATCCTCAGAACTTTCTCGAATGGGTCTGCTAGAGGAAGCTGTAGCTTTTCCTTTTTTGGAAGGACGAGAAGTGGTCATCTTCTTTGGAGGCATTTTCACAAATGCTTGGAGTGCACAGTGTTTTTTTTTTTTTTTTTTTTTTGCACAGAAGGATTTGTCAATGAGAGAAAAATTGTGCAAGAAGATGAGGAAAAACAAATGCTCAATTTCCTAGCTTTGAAAGACTACACATAGTTGACAAGAAAAAAATAACAATGGTTCAGGAATTTTGTCAAACAGGTGGTAGGCAGAAGTTGAAAACTGAGGGAAAAACCAAATCTGATTGTTGAAAACTGACTCAAATGGTCTACAATCATTCATCAAATAACTGTAACATCATTCAAGGAGAAGAAAAATATCAAATGCAGCTGAAATAGAAACTTGATGTCTAGATGGGATTATACCATATTTTGCACAAGAGACAATAAGGAGAGAGATCAGCACAAGCCTTGTGATGGATGATGATTACGTGATTTTGTAGCGGCTAGAAGCAATGCAAATGTTGAATCGAGATACCCATACTTTTTGAAGAAGAAACCAGCACTGTACAGTGACAGGAGGATGAATAGTGACCACGAGATGGGTCAATAGGCGATGATGTTCATTTGATGAAGATGACTGGACTCTTTTCTCGAGAATATTGAAGCTCTTAGTCTTAGAAAGGGAGTTCCAGCAGATTGGAGAGGAGAATAGAAAGCTAGGGTTCTTTAAAAACGAAACAGGGAGAAGAAGATCTGAAAGCAGTTCTGTGAACTGGGTTTTATCGTCCCTGTGAGCCATCGGTCAACCGACAACTTAAGTGTCGGTCAGCCGACACCTGTAGAGAAGTGAAATAATTCACTAATCTACATTTTTGACCTATGATCACTCGTTTGAGGATATTTAAGATAATTTGACTATGGAGAACAATTAAAATGATCATAAGAAACAATCTAATAAATTCTTTTTCAAAATTCATTGATTAAACACATGCATTTTAACATAAAATACCTTTTGAATTTTAAAAATGCATTAATACTCAAACAAGAAAAATTCAAACATGTAGAGAACGCCTAAGGAAATTAGAGTCAACTAGACTTAGGACCAATACAAAGATGTACATTTTGAGAAGTGATTGGTCTATTCTAATCCAAAGGGTTTTAATGTTTGTCTAAGAATCTAACCTTAGCTATCCATCTAAGGTCTTGAGCCTTTAAGCCTATGTTTGAGTTTCCACCAACCAAGGGAGATAATTTTTCAATTTTAGTAGACTTGTCATCAATTTTTGGTTTGACAATTTTATACTGATGATTAGTCTTTGATGGTTGGTGATGATTTTTCACTATGTTCTTATTTCTTTTAATTTTTCCTCCTTCTTTTTACATTTTGAATTTTAATTTCAATTGTTCAACCTTTTTCAAAATTTCTTTTATTTCCATGGTTAAAGGAGGTAAAGTGAAATGTTTCTTGTTGATAGATTTAAGTTGACAACTTTGAACTTGTTTGGTCCTTTTAACATCTATCTTAGGAGACTCTTGTTGAATTGGTTTGACTTGTTTGAACTTTAGAGAGTCTTCCTTTGATTTCAATGTCTTACCCTTTATAGAATTTGAATTTTCCCTTTTTGATTCATAGATGGGTTTTGACATATGATTTCTTCTTAGTTTGCACTCAAATTTGAAATGCCCTTCTTTACCACAATAATGACATTTTGTTTTGGGCAAATTGGTGTGAGTGCTAGAGAGAGAGGACTCACCTTTAACAAATTTGTTGAAGAACTTAGGATCATGGTAAATATGTTTATTAAATCCAAGACCCATCCTATCTCCATGTGATTTACCCAATTTAAACAAATTTTCAAGTTTCTCTTCACTTTGGGTAAATTTGCACTCAAACTTTTGCTTATGAGTCTCAAGTTGAGTGACTTTGCTTTTAAGAATTGAATTTTCATTATTTGCTTTTATGAGTTGGATTTCAATTCCATTAAACTTGTTTACCTTTTCATAAGCAAGTTTTAATTCA
Source organism: Umbellularia californica (assembly GCA_028538565.1). Classification (NCBI taxonomy): domain Eukaryota; kingdom Viridiplantae; phylum Streptophyta; class Magnoliopsida; order Laurales; family Lauraceae; genus Umbellularia; species Umbellularia californica. Next base: position 29,477,177 of record JAPQWN010000005.1, on the reverse strand, counting down.
AGTTTTAGTTCATTCACATTAGATCCAATTTGTAAAGTTTTTAAATCACTTTGAGTTTTTGATAAATTTTCTTTGGTGATTATTAACTTGGACTCTAAATTAGAAATGTCTTCAACTTGATTTTTCACATGATCACTTATATTTGTGTTTTCTTTGAGAAGATTATCACAACTTATCTTAGATATATTTAATTCTTCTTGAACCTTTGACAAGTTTTCCATAGAGATTTTTAATTTTGATTCTAGATAGATAATGTTTTCATCTTGTCTTTTTATTGTATCTATTAAACTCAAATTTTCTTTCTTTAGCTCATCATTATTTGTTTCAATTTCATTTTGTTCATTTTGAGCATTAGACAAGTTGTGTGAAGTGATCATAAACTTAGAGTTTAGGCATTGTATGACTTCATCTTTCTCTCTAAGTTCATCTTTTGAAGTAACTAATTCTTTGTTTAGTCTTTTAGATTCTACTTTTAACTTATTGTGATTTTTACCAAGTTTTAAGTATAAGGTATACAAATCATCATATGCTTGTTGAAGATCATCTTGATTTTCATTTTCTTCTTCACTTGATTCAAGTTGATATTCAATATGTTCAAGATTTGTATCTCCAATGGGTGGAAGAAGGTGACTAGGAGAATCTACAAGGGAATCTACACTCTCTATCTTAGTGGAATCCATAAAGATGATTTTCAAGATTAATCCAACTAGGGTCTAAGCTCTAGGTTTTTACACCTAATCAAGAGTTCCAAACCACTTGATCCTAAATATAGAGCACGAGGCTCTGATACCAATTGAAAGTTTCGGATCCTAACCCTAGAGGGGGGGGGGGGTGAATAGGGTGAGCTACAAATTGATTGCCAATTTTAATTTTCTTCAAATTAAACTCCAACTAGTGATGATTACAAGAAAAGGTGCGGAAGATAAACAAATCAATCACCACAAGCCATTCACCATTGCACAAAGATTTATAGTGGTTCGGCCTCAATGCCTACATCCACTACCGGCTTGTGATCACACACCCCACCGGATTTCCACTATTTATGCTTTTACAAAAGGCTAAGCAATAACCCTTACAATGATGTTTTTAAGGCTAAACAACAACCTAACTATGTGCTTTTCTAGGATAAGCAATAACCTTTACAATTTGTTTTTCTTAGGCTTAGCAATAACCTTTCATACAAATATATTTTCTTTCTCAAGAAAGTGTCTAAACACTAGGAGAGAAATACATTAAGCACAATATATATTGCCTCTAAAATAGGCGAATGAGAAAGTGAAAATCTAATCACACAACACACTATAAAATGCAAAGATGAATGTTCATTAAGTGTGTGTGTGAAACCATCAATCAAATTAAAATACAAACAATTTATGCTAGAAGCATTTGTGAGCTAAAAGCAAGTAAAAGATTTTGATTGAGGGGTTTTACAAATCACATGTATAAAATTAACTTAAAGAAGATATGAAAGTCTAGGATTCAAGTTGTATCAAAAGTTATGTCTAATCATGTGATGCTAAACCAATATTGTTTTCAAAGAGTAAAACTTAACTAAAGTTTAAATGATTGAAAACAACAAGGAAAGATTTAAACAAGTTAATAACACATGCTTTTAAATAAAACAAGATTTTTTAAAGCATGATTACCAAAGATTGAAAAATAACTTGCTTTGAGTCAAGATATGGAATCCAAACAAGTAAATCAAAGATTAATTGTGTTATGAATTCCACACAACATAGTTATCATGCTATAAAACATTTTCCAAAGGTTTGAATAGAAGCATGAAACATATAAGAGAAAATTAAAGCTTACTAGAGTTTCAAACTTCTTAATCTTCAAGCTTTAGCTTTCCATTTAGACCTTAGAGCATCCTTAGTTCATTCTCTTTGCTTGGGCTCTCAAAACATCAAACATAGACTCCCCGATCTCTGTCTTTTGCTTTTGGAATGAACTGGCTCTTTATAAAAATTTGGTCCAACGGATACCTGTCGGTCAACCGACAACTAGTGGTCGGTTGACCGATGGCTCAACGGTCTAATGACAACGGTCATATATTTGAAATTTTTCTGACCAACTTGCCATTTTCGGTTGACCGTCATTATCGGTCGACCTACCATGGACCGATAACCGAACCGACAGCACAAAGATGAATAAAATGATGCTCTCTGGATTTTGAACCGACAAGCTCTCGGTCTGGATTTTTATAAACTGTCGGTTGACCGACATGAACCGACGCGAGGACCGACAGAGAAGATCTGAGATTTGTAGCTCTCTGGAATTCGGACCGACAACCATCAGTTGACCTCGGCTCGCTTTCTCGGTTAGCCGACATGAACCGACAAGCTGACCGACAACAGGTCAGTTGTATTTCTGAGTTCCTTCAGTTTTGAAAAATCTAACTTTGAAATCATTTTTGAAAACTCAGAATGTAAAGGTGTTTGAGACAAGGTTTTATCAAGAAAAAACTTTTCAAAATAAGACTGAAATCAACCAAAAGGTTTGAAACTGAGTTTGAGCAAGTTGATTTAAAATCCTGTGATTTTCAAGATAAACCTGTGAGAAATGAAATGAGATGATCATGATGCAAATGTTGGACATCAAATTGCAAACACAACTTAGGGTCTAACATGCTCGTGTCCGGGAGACGTTGCGAGTCACTGGACGTCTAACACGGATTTTGGTTGCTGACTTCTGGCATTTTCTGATTTTGCCAACCATATGGACAGCAACGAGTTGGTCAGGTTTTTCTTTTTCGACCCATTTGTTAAAGACATGGAGAGTAGAATGCTGGGTTCTTTGCTTCTCAAGTCTCTTCTGTCGATATACTGCGCGGCGACGCATACGACGAGCAATTTGAGCTTCAGTCAGCTCTGGCTGAGCTCTGGCAATGAAGGATGTAATCCCCCGTGCGTAGCAGCCGAGCTTGTCTTCTTTGAAGCTGGGCATGGACAGGATCTTGACGCAGTCCTTAGCATGTCGCAATGAGGCTTTGAATTTTACGAGTTGGGCCCCTGTTGAGATGAAGGGTTGACTTGCAGGAGTGCAGGCTTCAGCAGGTTTTTGCGGAGGCCTAACGATGCAGGATTTGATTTTGGGCTTATAGGAGCAAGCCGGCTCATGCTGATTTTGTTTATTATTTAGGTGGAGGGTAGGTTTCTCCTCTTTCATGTAAGAGAGAGGGTAGAACCAGTTTTCCTTGAGAGGGGCTAGGTATGCTGGCTTTGTAGATGTTCGGGACCTCCGTTGCTTTGGTGAAGATCTCGGGGACCAAGTTTTAGGGCAAACCTGGTTTCTTGTGGGCTGAGGCTTTGTGGGAGCTCCACGGGCTTCAGGCTTCTTTGTATTCGCCTTTGGTGCCATGTTAGTGACACGTTGCGGGGCGGTTTTCTATTTCTTGCCAGGTACAGTTTCTTCTGTGGGGAGTGTCGCGACCCCAGACCGGGTTTGGGGTCCAATCCGGGATCGGGACTAATGTGAAGCAATGGAAGATGACGATAGATAATAGATATGATTGTGTTTAATGCCCAAGCGTACACGGGTAGATAAAGAACACACATCACCCGTGCACGTGATTTCCCACAGGTGTCCGCGGTGAGGATATCACAACAACATGACATTTGTGTAATTGCGGAAGCATGTAGCAAATCAAGCTTGCAATTCATTCCCATAGTAATAAGATTGATTACATTTGAAATACAAGTATCAGAATGAGCAATGATCATTAGCGTAACACAAAAACTGTTAAAGTTTACTCAAAAGATCATTTAATTACAATTCCCCAAAAATAGAGGCCAACAAAGGCCAATATAAGCAAAACAATATCCCAAAAAAAAAAAAAGTTTATAATGACCCCCAAAATGTTACGCATCTCTCAAGGCAACCGGATGTTTAGACAACATCATCGGCACGCCACTCTACTAGCTGATGCGGTTCTCCGACCGCTTCCTTTGGCTCCTCCTCGGGATAACCGACAACTGGACCTGAGTACCAAAGGAAAGGATCAGACACGACGGTCTGGCAGGTGAATGAAAAGACGTAAACAGTCAATAATAAAAACATTTACCTTGAAAAACATATAAACATGTTCAAACAATGACTTCTAAGAAGTAAATGAATCATTTAATTGCAAATGCATATGCAGTAATAAAAATATGTACTGGTATCCAAGGAATTCGGGAAAACAAACAAGATGGCATCCACAAGAAGCTAAATCCTCCATCACCGAAGTGACAAGAGTATGTCGGGGCGTTGACCTCAGTAACCGAAGTGAGGAAGTGCAACAAAATTTACATATACATATATAATAATACGGGACGGGACCACGGTAGCAAACCGGGTATCGGGAATCACGGTAGCGAACTGGATATCGGGAACCACGGGAGCGAGCCAGGTATCAGAACGGGACCACGGTTAATAAACCAGGTGTCGGGAATCGCGGTAGCGAACCGGATATCGGGAACGACTGGAGCGAGCCGGGTATCGGGACGGGACCACGGTTAATAATCTGGGTGTCGGGATCCAAACTGCAGATGGCGGGACTGGAGAGGATCTCCAAGTCGATAGATCAGACCGACAAGGTCATCCAAGCTTAGTGGTGCCGACTCATAGGTTAAATCACATAAATCAAGACATGTGTAAAACAAATCCAGTGCAAGGCTATAAGAGGGCGAGACGAGGGTACTCACAAGAACAACTATCACATCATGTCGGGCATGCATGTCGGGACTAGTAAAAGGTACAAGTACAATTTCAATGCTTTCGGGATTGACAAATCATAAATCATAAGTTTCGAGAATATAAAAAAAGAGGTGCCATAACCTTTCGAATATTGGGACAAACATCAAGGTTCAAAACTAATTCAAGGTGAATAGGGATCCCGTATGTCTATTTAATAAAAATTTTGGTACTCCTTGCGTTGGAGACATTCCGGGTTCCTTATACACTTTGGGAATTTCCAAAACTTCAATGAACACTTTGTGATTATAGTTTCTTTCTCATCCGGACTTCATATATCACTTAATAAATCCTCTGACACAACGGGGCTCCCAACAAACCTCTCACAATTATATAAATATTTTACTTCAGCCCCAAGCATGTCCCCAGTTAAACAGCACCCATCGCTCGAGCGGACATTTCAGTTCGCTCGAGCGGAGGAGTCTCTGGAATGGTTTCTGGGAGGGTTCGCTCGAGCGGACCTGCCTAGTTTAGGCTGGTTCGAGCGAAACATCAGTTCGCTCGAACTAGCTATCCTCTGGATGGGATACTGGGAACGTTCGCTCGAGCGGACCAGGGTTCGCTTGAGCGAACTGTTCTCTGGAACGACATGAGCCTCTTTCTGGGCAGTTCGCTCGAGCGAAGTGTCAGTTCGCTCGAGCGAACTATCCAGAACCAGTTCCAGGACAGTCCTGCTCTCTGCTTCTCTTCTCTTCCTACAACCCATTTTTTTGAGGTTCCGTTTCTACAACCTTTAGATGGCATATAAGCACCTCAAAACCACCATCAAATACCCATCAAAACTCCCCACAACATCCACCAAGACTCCATCCATTCATCTTCATCATTTTCCACATTCAATCACAAAGAAAGGAGAAAGAATCTACAATCACAAGGATTCATTAAAATCAAAGCAAGAAGTGAAAATAGAGAGATACAAACCACTTTTCTAACACCATAAACAAGCTAACAAAAACCCTTTTTATATGAGCATTTATTTCACATGAATGCAAGGTAGATGAACATTAATAGAGAAAGCTAAATCAACCACATTTGTCATAAAACTATTTAATGCACCAAAACATCCATTCATCCACTTGCCTCAAGGTCTCTAAACAAGAAATCAAGCCTCTTAACACCTCTTCCAAGCCAAGAACACAATCTACACAAAAACCCCCAAAACAAACCCTAAAATGGGTCAAACAAGGAATGAAGAAAAAGGAACTCTCAATAAGGAAGATGGGGCTCCTCTAAAGCTAGGAGAACAAAATAACAAAAGATTGGGATGAAAATTTACTTGTAGGTTCTCCAAATGGGCAAGACTAGCTCAAAGAAGGCCTTAGAATGGAGGTTTCTCTTCAAGAATTATATCAATGGAGAGCTCTAGTGGAGGAGAAAAAGATGATGACTTCCATCTCTCAATTTGAGCAAGGTGGGTGATGCTTTGATGGTGGAGAAGCAAGAAGAAAGGAGAAAAGGGAAAAGAGAAACCCTAGCTTTGTGTTGTGCTGGCAAAAGAGAGAATGGAGGGGAAGGGTCTCTATTTAAAGCAATTGGAAGTGGGCTCCACCATTGAGAATCTCTTTGGGCTGAAATCACGACTTTCAGGACCTCGGATGAGTTCGACGAAGAAGGAAGAAATGATCACCGAAATATCTAGTTTTCAGAAAGTATATTTTTCAAGGATTTCGGGAATATCAAGTTTTGGGTACAGATTTCATGTAAAATGACTGTTTTGCCCTCAATGCTAGGAAAATCGGGTTTCGGGGTTCCGGACGGGCACGGGCTCAACATGAAAGTTATAGGTATTAACGAGATGAGTAAAACAGGACTGAAAAACAAATCACTGGAATCTCGGATACTCTCCCAAGTAACGCAAGACTAACAAAAGGGAACGCCTAAAGGGCCCCACTAAACACAAAGCACTAAAAAATTCCCCAAAGCTATATCAAAAACTATACTAATCCAACTTAGTCAAATCTACTAATCACACTTAGCACTAACACGGGACTTAATTAGCATTAATTGGGGTCACTCGGGCCGGGGTCTTACGTCCTCCACCCCTTAGGGCATTTGGTCCTCCAAATGAAATATAAACTCACCTCGGGTAGGATATGTGGATAGTTCTTCTGCACTTGATCTTGCAATTCCCACGTTGCCTCTTCCGGCCCATGATTCTCCCAAAGTACCTTCACCCACTGAATAGTCCGTGTCCTCAAATCTTGCTCTTTTGTGTCAATGATCTGAATGGGTTTCTCCACATAGGTAGCATCTTCTCTGATTTCCAACGGTACATGCCGGAGTACATGTGAAGGGTCGGGAATATACTTCTTCAACATCGACACATGGAAGACGTTATGTACACCAGAAAGTTCGGGTGGTAAGGCTAATCTATAAACCACATCACCGATCTTGCTCACAATGTCATACAGCCCAATGTACCTCCGTGACAACTTGCCCTTCTACCCAACCCTCAATGTTCCTCTAGTAGGTGACACTTTCAGGAAAACCTTATCTCCTTCTTTGAACTGTAGATCCCTTCGGTGAGAGTCTGCATAGCTTTTCTGTCTACTCCGGGTTATTTTCAAACATTCCCGAATCTGTCTTACTTTGTCACTGGTCTCACTTACTATGGTCGGTCCATGGAAACTGCGAGTGCCAACTTCTTCCCAACATACAGGTGTCCTACACCTCCTGCCATACAAGGCCTCAAAAGGCGCCATCCCAATGCTCGAGTGGTAGCTATTGTTGTAAGCGAACTCACACAACGGTAGAGTCTCATCCCACTGAGTCTTGAAGTCCAATACACAAGCGCGGAGCATGTCCTCAAGGGTCTGAATTGTCCTCTCTGACTGGCCATTTGTCTGAGGGTGATAAGCCGTGCTGAACTGTAGCTTGGTACCCATAGACTCATGTAGGGTTTTCCAAAACCTCGAGACGAATCTACTATCTCTGTCGGAGGTAATAGAAACTAGCTGTCCATGTCTACTGACGATCTCATTAACGAACAATTCTGCCAAGGTAACATGTGCATCTTCTTCCCTTTCTTCATGGGGATAAAATGAGCTGACTTGGTGAGTCTGTCCACTATAACCCATATTGCATCTCTGCCTCTGCTAGTCCTCGGTAGTCCCGAAATAAAGTCCATGGTAATGTGCTCCCATTTCCATTTCAGGATCTCTAATGATTGTAGCAACCCTGGAGGCTTCTGGTGTTCTGCTTTTATCAGCTGACACGTCATACAGCGAGAGACAAACACAACAATCTCTCTCTTCATGTTGTTCCACCAAAATCCACCCTTCAGGTTCTGATACATCTTTGTGCTGCCTGGGTGTATGGAGTACTTCGTGCTGTGGGCTTCTGCCATGATGTCATTCCTCCATTCTTCGATGTTAGGCACACATAAACAGTCTCGATAATAAAGGACTCCCTCAACGATACAAAAATCAGGACGTTCTACTATATGCTCTGAAATCTTAGCCAACTCTGGATCTTATAACTGACTATCCTTAATCTTCAGAATGAACGAAGGCTCTGACACTGACATATTGGCAATTGTAACACCTTCCCTCAGTGGCTATAGGTCTATCTTCAACTCGTCAAGCTGTTAAATACAAGTACCACTTAGATTTGCCAATCCTACTGATTTTCTACTCAAGGCATCAGCAACTACATTCGCTTTCCCCGGGTGATACTTGATTGAAAAATCATAATCCTTGATATATTCCATCCATCTTCTCTGCCTCATGTTCAATTCCTTCTGAGAAAACAGATATTATAGGCTACGGTGATCAGAATGGACCTCAAACTTCTCTCCGTAAAGGTAATGTCTACACATTTCCAACGCGAAGACAACCGCTGCCAATTCAAGGTCATGGGTGGCATAGTTCTTCTCGTGATTGTAGACACCTCATTTTGGCACCCTATGAAGGGTAATCTAGTTTGTCCTATTTAATGATATCATTTAAGGACCCCTGATAACCCCGGAAGTTGGCTCCCTGCGATCTGCTCGTCAATAGCTTTCCATCCATATGTAGAAATCCGAGATCAGACGGGCGGATCGAAAATCAAAGTAGCGGACCCCACACTCCAAAAGCACCTGCGTGAAAAATCACCGATCGCACTGAAAGTTAATTTATCGTAGTTTACTCGCTAAGAGCTTTCCGACGATGTGTAGAATGTCGAGATCCGACGGACGGATTGAAATCTACGAAGCCTGGGCCCCAGTAATAATAACCCGACCGATTTCCTCCGGACCCTACCTTCCGGGCCCTAATCAATTTCTTTTAAATTCAACCTGGACGCACTAGGTCTGGCCCATCAAGTTCCAACCCACCTGGCCCATGACCCTAAACTCTAGCCCAAACCAACTTAAGCCCATTATTTCAGGATGGATCCAAGCCCGATCCATGCTTGACCCATACTCGACCCGGCCCATGTGGCCCATTAGCTGCATGGGAGAGGAGAGTCCATGAGATCTAGACTCTCCCCTCCCCTAACGATCTCCCTCTTCCCCTCTATCTCAAACTCTGATCATCTCAATCCTACGAGATCTTCGATAACTCCCTCGTCCTTATCCCCCTACAGAGACGATCATCCTCTCCTCTCATCTCTCTCATCTCGATAGATCGATCTCTATCCATGCAGAGATCGGGCCCATCTACCCCACGCATCATCTGATCATCCATCCATCTCTTCCCCCGGGGCCCATCAGCCGCACGGGAGAGGAGAGTCCACGAGATCTGGACTCTCCCCTCCCCCAACGATCTCCCTCTTCCTCTCTATCTCAAACTCTCATCATCCAAATCTCAAGGCCATCTCCATCTCTCCAAGACCTCTCCTAGACTTCCATCGCCCTCATCTCTGATGACCCCCCATCTCCACCCCTCACGCACCTCCCATCTCCACCCCTCACGCACCTCCCATCTCCCTGATCACCTCATCTCTCACGACCCCCCATCTCCATCCCTCACGCACCTCTCATCTCCCCCAGACCTCTCTCTCTCACGTCAATCTCCTTCTCTGTTAAGCCTTCCTCCGCCAGACTCCAGACGCAGTAGCACCCCAGACGCACGCCACGCAGCAGCAGCCCCGTCCCACACGCAGCGCCTTCACCATTCTCCTCCGCAGCACCACCTCACGCCGCCAAACGCCTCCCTGCACCAGGTACGCCTCTTCTCTTCTTCCCTCTCTGCAATACCCCTGCGTACCCATCTTCACCACGCCCACTTCACTGAGCACTCCCTCCCTGTTGGGATTGGTGTATGCCCTAAAGCCCACTAGCTGCATTTTTCTCTCTGTTACTGGATATTTATTGGTTATATATATTGAAATGATTCTTTCTCTATAAACATGTGTATATGTATGGTTGTGTGTAAGGCCCATTGTTTTCTAATAATTGAATCAGGTGTGAAGTGGCTTCACACAGATAGGTCTGATTCATGGATATTGGAAACAACAGATTAGTTCATAACTGAAAGATGGAGTTGGGCACTTCATCTTGGTATAAGTTATAATGAGATACTCTCCTATATAGGGTGACATACCTAAGTCACGGGAGGGCTTTCCCGGATCTATCTCATTAGTGCATGTGTCATGCATTGATCAGGACCATTGTAGGTGTGATCTCTAAAATAGTACTATCACAGAGAGAGATCAAATCACCTCATGCTACTAAGTGACCGGTGCTCTTAATCTTGAGCATTTGTGGATGAACTGACGAATTCAAGTTCTTGTGCTTTAATTCACTATGGGTGAGATTCTTTTCTTGGGTCAACAGCTCTGTGAGTTAGGTACTCGGGCTTGATCAGTTGGGACATGCAAATGCAATATAGAATCTATGCCATCTACTGATGGATTGATCGTCCCCTTAGAATTATCCGATTGATCATCAAAATCTAAGATCTTAGTATATGGATGTTCCATATTGATATTGAACTTGTGGGTCGCTCCCTGGATCAAGAGAATAATATCAGGATGATGATTAAGTCAAGGATATGAAGTTCTAAGGTTTAAGATTTAATCGAGAAGGTTGATAGTACATCGGATAACCTGACTCGATTAAGGATGTTACATAGAGGGGCAGTTAGGTCATTGCACTTGGTAGGTCGGAGACAACAGTCATTTTATGACAAGCTTATTTCATACTTAATATTTGTCCCTGGAGTGCAACCATAACTCTCTAGTGGAATGAGTTAAGGTTAAAATGGTCTTAATGTTGCTATGGGTTTAGCATGGACATTTTGGCCATTTTGGGTGCCAAGGGCAAATATGTCTTTTGGTCCCTTCTCTAGTCACTTTCCTATATTGGCATGGTTTCCTAATATGATTAGGAGATGAGGTTGAATTATTTTATGGAAAAATAATTTTGAATTTAAATTCAAATAGGCCTTGATGGCATACATGAATTTAATTCTAGACAAATTATGGACATGTGGGCCATAGTGTGGGCCATAGCATATGGGACGTCCAACATAGGGATTTCTTAGTGTGGGGTCTCCAACTTTGAGTAGGTCTCTCTACTTGGAAGGTTGGACTCCTCCTTGGATAAGTATTCCTATAATAGAGTTTCCCTTAGAAACTTAAATTAGTAATTGTTGCACAACTAGGATTACTAATTGCTAAAGTTTAAGGGATATTCATCATAGTTTCCTTTTCTAATTTGGATTGTTTCTAAGAGGAAATTAATCTTAGGATTGAGCTTTCCTTTTAGGACTTCTAAGAGAATTAGTAGGAGAGACTTAATGGGAAAGGATTCCTTACAATCTTCATAAAAGGAGGAAGCTTCCCTTGGGCGTGAATGACCTTAAAACACAAGAACAAAGCCCAAAACGTGGAGCCCTTGTTTCTCTTCTTTCTTGAGGAGATTTCCATCTCATATGATTCTAGAAACTCATCTCAAAAACCTAGATTAAGGTTCCACCACCTTAGCCAATCAGATTTGGAAATGAGATAGAGGAGAAGATTAGAAGAAGAATAATTCCTGCAGAAATTCCTGCAGCATAGTAGCTGATTGCAGACCTGATCTTGTCCCTTTTGCATCAGATTTTCAGAGGTTTAAAGCTTGAAAATCTTTGAGGTAATAGTCTTCTATAATCTCCTTTTAATTAGACACATGTTGATTATGATTTCATGGAGTTTCTACGCGATTCTTTATGGCTGATTTCCGCTGCATAGTGCAGAAATCAGATTTTTTAAAATCTGTCATGCTTTGTATCAGCCATAGTTGTCTCTATATGAGAAGTTTCAGATCTGAATCGCGGTTTCCTTCAGTGGTATCAGAGCCACTCCATGCGAAATCATGATCCCATGATGTGATTTATTAATCCTAGATTAGAAGGGGCATGGTGGCACCCTGCTGAAATTTATTTCAGATTTGTATTAGTGCTGTATTTTTGTATGCTGGTTATGTTTGGATGGCTGGAATTAATTTTTCCAGATCTGAATCATGTTGTACATTATGCACTAACCTATTTGGTTGCAGCCATAATTAGCATCCTTGATGGTTCGCATGTATGTTATGTGGATTTGGATGTTTGTTTTATTAGTTGGAAAGTGTACGATTGCGCGGTTAGCGATCATAGGAAGTTGTAAAGTTTTCTTAATTTTATTCCAACTAGTCTTGATGTAAGCTTTTTTGAAAAGCATAGGAATCTCCAATGTAATTTTTGTTTTGTTTTTCATGGGTTTGCTTGTATAAATTTATTTATGGACACAAGCATGAAAAGGAAAGTTTCAAGACAAGAAGGTTGCAAGAAATTGGAATCCTTGGAGATGAAGGAGTCAAGACTTCTAGATGCATGAGGAGTCCTAATTCGATTAGGATTTGAAATCCTAAGGACAGGGAGCCATCAAGGATTGCATACTTTTATTTGCTTTTATATATGGAATGCATGGTTGAATGCTTTATATAATTGCTATAATTGTCACCTAGAAACATGGCCACCATTAGGATCTAAAAATGCCATCTTTCTAAAATTAGTATGTTTTTGTTTGGTCAATTGGTTTTAAACGGAACTTAGACCAGCACCTTCTAATTGTCTAAGGTTTAAAATTGGATAGGGTTGGCACCCTTTGTTTCCAAAATAGACTAAACTCAAAATCTAATTAGATGCTACCTAAGGGTTCCCCAAAACCCTAATTAGGTTTTTGATTCTATTAAGGGTTTTTCTCAAATGTTTTAATGCAAAGGTTATTTACTTTCAAGATGACTTGAGTCATTGAGTCATGAATTTAATTAACCAAGTTTGCTAGTTTTAAAAAGAGCTTTTGAGAAAACGAAGTAAATATCAAAGGAAAGTTTATAAACCCTAGTGATAAATTATCAAGTGGGAGAGGGGTTTAGGAAAAACCCCATGACTTTCCATTCTCGGTTCATATTAATCTCATTAGAAGTGTTAGTGGGAGCGGCCATCCCTTCGGTGGAGTTCTTTACTAAAGACCACTTCGATGGGTTAGTGAGTGAACTAAAGTGAATATTCGTAATGAGGTGTTAGTAGGAGCGGCCATCCCTTCGGTGGAGTTCTTTACTAAAGATCACTTCTATAGAATGTCAATGAAGTGTTGGTGGGAGCGGCCATCCCTTCGGTGGAGTTCTTTACCAAAGCTCACTTCTAGATTTGGACATTCTGGGAATTTTTCATAAGAGATGGTAATACACTTGACATAAGGCGGTAATAATCTCTTCAAGGAGTTAGAGTTATTTGTCTTATGAGGTCAAACCAATCAGTGATTGGACTGTCACTGGATATGTATCCAGATAGTGATAATCCAAATAAGAAGAGCTTAATTCAATGTTAATATAGGCTCGGCCATCCTTTCGATGGAGGGTTTATGAGGAGGTTGAAACACTGATACATTATGTTTAGGGTTGAAATAATGTAAAAAGTTTTGTGCATGTTTTTCCTTTTATAACAAGCACCATATGCATGTTACATATACTGCCTGTCTAATTATAAACCATTTTATATCCAGAGAGAGATGGGTAAAGATTCTTTTAGCCCGTTGATGAGTATTCTTCGTGAGAACAAGTTGACCGGCCCTAATTACGTAGATTGGAAGAGAAATCTTGACATAGTACTCACTGCTGAGGAGTACAAGTATGTCTTGGTAGAAAATTATCCTGATATTGATCCCAATTCTACTGAAGACCAGTTAGAGGCTGAAAGGAAGTGGAAGAAAGCGAACAACATGGCTAAATGCTACATGCTCGCTTCCATGTCCAACGTGTTGCAAACACAGCACGAGAATATGGACACAGCCTACGAAATCATGATGTCCTTGTCAGAAATGTTCGCAGACAAGAGCAGGCCAGCTAGGCAAGCTGCTATAAGGACCATCATGAATACTAGAATGGCTGAAGGAACACCTGTCAGAGATCATATGCTCAAGATGATGGATTGTTTCAATGTAGCTGAGATTCTAGGGGCTGAGATTGATGGAGAGAGTCAAACCGATATGATTCTAGAAACTCTGCCGGATTCCTTCAATCAGTTCAAGCTCAATTTCAATATGAGCAAGATGGACATGACCCTTGCGGAGTTAATGAAGGAACTCCAGGCGGCAGAGGCCATCATGAAGCCCAAGGCCCAAGCCCATTTTTTCCAGTCTTCCTCTCATCTGAACCCGAAAGGGAAGAAGATGAAGAAGAAGAAGATCAAGGGAAAGGGACAGAAAAAGGGCAATGCTGGTAATAGAAAGGACAAGGGTACAAATGATAAGCCCAAAGGGAAATGCTTCAAGTGTGGCCTCAAAGGTCATTGGAAGAAAGATTGTCCCAAGCTCAAAGGCTCGGTTAATAAAGGTACATCTTTTTCTTATTTCATTGAAACTTGTTTAGTGGTTGATTCTACTGACTCGTGGATAGTAGACTCTGGAGCCACTAATCATATCTGCAATTCGTTGCAGGGGTTTCAGATAATGCAGAAAATTGAGAAAGGGGAGTTTGCCTTTAGAGTTGGAACTGGAGCTAAAGTTTGGGCGGTTGCAGTGGGAAATGTTTCTCTACATTTTTCTAATGATAGGATTTTGATTTTAAATAATGTTTTCTATGTTCCGGACATGAGGAAGAATTTAATTTCTGTTTCCAGACTTATTGAATTTAATTATTCAGTTTCTTTCCATTCTGGTGTTGATATCAGTAGAGATGGAAATATTATATGTTCCGGTAGAATACATGATAACTTATTTTATATAAATCCTATTGCTCCCACACTGCATAATGTACAACTAGAAAGTTCTACTTCCCTTAAGAGGAAGGTATCTTCAACCAATGACACCTATCTTTGGCACTTACGTTTGGGTCACTTTAACCTAAAACGGATTCAGAGGTTGGTAGAAGATGGGCCCTTAAGCTCATTAGATTTCGAACCTTTTCCTCAGTGCGAATCATGTCTCAAGGGAAAGATGACCAAAAGGTCATTCTCTGGAAAGGGACTAAGATCAAATGAGTTGTTAGAATTGGTTCACACTGATGTGTGTGGTCCTATGAACAAATTAGCAAGAGGAGGATATGAGTATTACATCACCTTCACCGATGATTACTCTAGGTATGGATATGTCTATTTGATGCGACGCAAGTCTGAGGCGTTTGATAAGTTCAAACAATTCAAGGCTGAAGCGGAGTTACAACTAGGGAAACATATCAAAGCCCTTCGATCTGATCGAGGTGGCGAATACCTCCTAGGTGAGTTCAAGGAGTACCTCACACAACTAGGGATTGTGTCTCAGTTGTCTGCACCGGGTACACCCCAGCTAAATGGTGTGGCAGAGAGAAGAAACCGTACTCTTCTTGATATGGTAAGGTCCATGATGAGTCATGCAACCCTACCTATATCTTTTTGGGGATATGCCTTAGAAGCAGCAGCATACATTTTAAATCTGGTACCATCTAAGTCAGTGCCTAGGACACCGCAAGAAATGTGGACAGGTCGAAAACCTAGTTTGAGACATATCCACATTTGGGGTTGTCCAGCTTATGTACTGAATGATAAAGCTACCAAGCTAGAACCCAGATCGGAAATGTGCTACTTCATTGGGTATCCTAAGGGAACAAGAGGTGGCATCTTTTATCATCCAAAGGAGCAAAAAGTGCTCATCAGCACTCATGCTAGATACTTAGAGGATGATTGTATGATGCATCAAGAGCTTAGTAGTACAGAAACTCTTGAGGAGATTCTTCCTGAATCCCCTATAACATCTGTACCAGATCCAGCAACAGTAGATGGACCGGATATTCCTTTAAATACTCCGGAGCCTCGTCGTAGTGGGAGAATTCCTAGACAACCAGATAGATATCTAGGAGTGTCTTTAAAGACAGACTCTGAGGATATGGTTGAGGATCCTACTAGTTACGATGAAGCAGTAACGGATATAGATGCTGACATGTGGCAGCAAGCGATGAAATCTGAATTGGGTTCCATGTATTCCAATCAAGTCTGGGAACTTGTAAATGCACCTGAAGGGATCAAACCCATAGGATGCAAGTGGATTTACAAGAGGAAGAGAGGAGTGGACGGGAAGGTGGAAACCTTCAAAGCAAGACTGGTGGCGAAAGGATATACTCAGAAAGAGGGTATCGATTATGAGGAAACCTTTTCACCAGTGGCTATGCTCAAGTCCATAAGGATTCTCTTAGCCATCGCATGTCATTATGACTACGAGATATGGCAAATGGATGTCAAGACAGCTTTTCTTAATGGAAGTCTTGACGAATGCATCTATATGATGCAACCAGAAGGTTTCATTGCTAGTAGCCAAGAGAACATGGTCTGTAAACTTAAGAAGTCCATTTATGGACTTAAGCAAGCATCTAGGGCATGGAACATCAAGTTTGATCAGGCAGTCAAAACTTTTGGCTTTAATCAAAACATTGATGAACCATGTGTGTATAAGAAAGGAAGTGGTAATGCAGTCATATTTTTGGTCCTATATGTAGATGACATATTGCTCATTGGAAACGATGTAGGTGCACTATCATCCACAAAGGTTTGGTTATCATCTCAATTTCAGATGAAGGATTTGGGTGAGGCAAGCTACATCTTGGGGATCAAGCTCCTGCGAGATCGCAAGAATAAGATGTTAGCCTTATCGCAATCTTCATATATTGAGAAGATATTGGTCAAGTTTAACATGCATGACTCCAAGAAGGGCTTGCTACCTTCTAGACATGGACTACCACTATCTCGAGATCAATGTCCTAAGACACCTGATGAGATAGAGAACATGAAGAGAGTTCCATATGCATCAGTTGTTGGAAGTCTCATGTATGCTATGTTATGTACTAGACCAGATATTTGCTTTGCCGTCGGCATGGTTAGCAGATATCAGTCAAACCCTGGACCTATGCATTGGACAGCTGTGAAACATATATTCAAGTATCTTCGGAGTACAAAAGATTATATGTTGACTTATCGAGCAGATGATTTAACGCCTTTGGCATATACAGACTCAGATTTCCAATCAGATACGGATGCCAGAAAGTCAACCTCAGGATATGTTTTTACTCTATCGGGAGGGGCTATTTCATGGAGGAGTGTTAAGCAAGATTGTATTGCTGACTCTACCATGGAAGCAGAGTATGTGGCGGCAGCGGAAGCTGCAAAGGAAGCAGTATGGCTCAGGAAATTCCTTTTGGAATTAGGAGTTGTTTCCGCAGCAGAAAAACCGATTGTCATGCACTGCGACAACACAGGTGCGATAGCACAGTGTAAAGAGCCCCGGAATCACAAGAAAGGCAAGCACATTCAGAGAAAGTACCACTTGATCCGGGAATTCGTTCAAAATGGAGAAATTGTTGTGGAGCAAATTGCCTCAGCTAATAACTTAGCAGACCCATTTACTAAGACTCTTACTGAGAAAGTCTTTACTTCTCATGTTGAGTCTATGGGAGTTAGGTTAGGAAGTAGTGATCTTTAGTGCAAGTGGGAGTTTGTTGGGATTGGTGTATGCCCTAAAGCCCACTAGCTGCATTTTTCTCTCTGTTACTGGATATTTATTGGTTATATATATTGAAATGATTCTTTCTCTATAAACATGTGTATATGTATGGTTGTGTGTAAGGCCCATTGTTTTCTAATAATTGAATCAGGTGTGAAGTGGCTTCACACAGATAGGTCTGATTCATGGATATTGGAAACAACAGATTAGTTCATAACTGAAAGATGGAGTTGGGCACTTCATCTTGGTATAAGTTATAATGAGACACTCTCCTATATAGGGTGACATACCTAAGTCACGGGAGGGCTTTCCCGGATCTATCTCATTAGTGCATGTGTCATGCATTGAACAGGACCATTGTAGGTGTGATCTCTAAAATAGTACTATCACAGAGAGAGATCAAATCACCTCATGCTACTAAGTGACCGGTGCTCTTAA
Organism: Umbellularia californica; assembly: GCA_028538565.1. NCBI lineage: Eukaryota > Viridiplantae > Streptophyta > Magnoliopsida > Laurales > Lauraceae > Umbellularia > Umbellularia californica. Next base: position 29,459,090 of record JAPQWN010000005.1, on the reverse strand, counting down.
TCTTGAGCATTTGTGGATGAACTGATGAATTCAAGTTCTTGTGCTTTAATTCACTATGGGTGAGATTCTTTTCTTGGGTCAACAGCTCTGTGAGTTAGGTACTCGGGCTTGATCAGTTGGGACATGCAAATGCAATATAGAATCTATGCCATCTACTGATGGATTGATCGTCCCCTTAGAATTATCCGATTGATCATCAAAATCTAAGATCTTAGTATATGGATGTTCCATATTGATATTGAACTTGTGGGTCGCTCCCTGGATCAAGAGAATAATATCAGGATGATGATTAAGTCAAGGATATGAAGTTCTAAGGTTTAAGATTTAATCGAGAAGGTTGATAGTACATCGGATAACCTGACTCGATTAAGGATGTTACATAGAGGGGCATTTAGGTCATTGCACTTGGTAGGTCGGAGACAACAGTCATTTTATGACAAGCTTATTTCATACTTAATATTTGTCCCTGGAGTGCAACCATAACTCTCTAGTGGAATGAGTTAAGGTTAAAATGGTCTTAATGTTGCTATGGGTTTAGCATGGACATTTTGGTCATTTTGGGTGCCAAGGGCAAATATGTCTTTTGGTCCCTTCTCTAGTCACTTTCCTATATTGGCATGGTTTCCTAATATGATTAGGAGATGAGGTTGAATTATTTTATGGAAAACTAATTTTGAATTTAAATTCAAATAGGCCTTGATGGCATACATGAATTTAATTCTAGACAAATTATGGACATGTGGGCCATAGTGTGGGCCATAGCATATGGGACGTCCAACATAGGGATTTCTTAGTGTGGGGTCTCCAACTTTGAGTAGGTCTCTCTACTTGGAAGGTTGGACTCCTCCTTGGATAAGTATTCCTATAATAGAGTTTCCCTTAGAAACTTAAATTAGTAATTGTTGCACAACTAGGATTACTAATTGCTAAAGTTTAAGGGATATTCATCATAGTTTCCTTTTCTAATTTGGATTGTTTCTAAGAGGAAATTAATCTTAGGATTGAGCTTTCCTTTTAGGACTTCTAAGAGAATTAGTAGGAGAGACTTAATGGGAAAGGATTCCTTGCAATCTTCATAAAAGGAGGAAGCTTCCCTTGGGCGTGAATGACCTTAAAACACAAGAACAAAGCCCAAAACGTGGAGCCCTTGTTTCTCTTCTTTCTTGAGGAGATTTCCATCTCATATGATTCTAGAAACTCATCTCAAAAACCTAGATTAAGGTTCCACCACCTTAGCCAATCAGATTTGGAAATGAGATAGAGGAGAAGATTAGAAGAAGAATAATTCCTGCAGAAATTCCTGCAGCATAGTAGCTGATTGCAGACCTGATCTTGTCCCTTTTGCATCAGATTTTCAGAGGTTTAAAGCTTGCAAATCTTTGAGGTAATAGTCTTCTATAATCTCCTTTTAATTAGACACATGTTGATTATGATTTCATGGAGTTTCTACGCGATTCTTTATGGCTGATTTCCGCTGCATAGTGCAGAAATCAGATTTTTTAAAATCTGTCATGCTTTGTATCAGCCATAGTTGTCTCTATATGAGAAGTTTCAGATCTGAATCGCGGTTTCCTTCACTCCCTTCATCTTTCCTTCTTCCTTTTTCTTTTCTTTCCTCTCTTCCCTCCTTTTCTCTTTTCCCCTTTCTTCACTGTCGCACGACACCTGCACTTCCCTCCTTTTCTCTTTTCTCCTTTCTTCACTGCCGCACAACACCTGCACTCCTCTTCCTTCTTTTCATTCTTCTTCTTCTTTCTTTTCTTCTTTCCTTTCACCCACTACACCACACCCACACACACACCCATTGTACCTTTCCTTTCTTTCTTTCTTCCCTCCCTCTTGTTAGATTGAATGGACTCAATCCATCAGTTGATGTAATAAATTGATTAATCAATAAAACCATGCTTTACTTTCATGAGATGAATGTTATTTTATTACTTTATGCACATGACCAATACATATGACATAATGGTTCATGAGTTGAACCGGGACCCATTAGTATATTCGATGTGATATATGTATATGGATGAGATCCACATACGGGAGATATATGTCACAAATCTTATACTTAAAATATCTTCACAACCAGTGATGAGACTGGGCATCTCATCTGATAAGGTTGCAGCACTTTGATCACTATGAAATAGTGTGATTTGTCTCGATCATCAGAATGGAAGATTCTGGATCAATGTGCTAGTACATTGGATGTATTGAAGGACCATGAGAAGCACCTTATGGAATTCCGTCTCAATAATAAGGTATGCTCTCATAATTCCCTAGCAATAGGCTCTCAATCTTGAGACATTAATGAACTCAAGTTTCTATCTATTCATTTGCTTTGAGTCACCAATGAGTGAGGCCAACTGTAGGTCAACACCTCGGTGTCTTGGGTATGTGGTAGTAGGACTGTGGGAACATTGAATGATCAAGAAGGAATCTATCTCTATTATCCCCTTGTGCCAATTAATGGGTTTTGACATTAGTAAGTGCGCACCCATCTCGATTAAGAGTTAATTGGATGGTACTGATGATCATAGTGATTAATTGGGACTCAAGGATAATAAGATGTGGAACTAAGATTGGAAGAGACAGATTTATTCCAATTGATCCATGGATATTGATAGAGGGGCCTACTTGTGGTAATTGGGAAGTTTAGGGTCTTCATTGTAATTTATTCCTAAGACTGGAGTGCAATTGCATTTATATAGTGGTGTTATTTGCAATTGACTGTGGGCTCGGATTGCACATGAGATGTGGGGTCGCGTGTCCCAGTTGGAGCCAGTTTTCTATGGAATCCCTAGTGGTCCCCATGCTAGCCCAAGATATTAGAAAGATACTAATCCTATTCGAACTCTAAAAGGAAGGAATTAGGAAGTTACTATTTCTATTTGAAGTATGACTTCTAATAGTGGTAATAGTATACTTACTAATTGTTGTGGAAGTAAGACTTCTATTTCAATTAAGACAAGAGGAGCTTTGGGAGATTATAAAAGGGAATACACCCCTCTTGGACGTCCATCATATTATACAGTGAAAAACGTCCCTCCTCTTTGTGCAACAGTTGCACTGCTCTCTTCTCTCTTCCTCTTCTAGTTCATTAGGGTTTCGAGTTGGGTTTTCTCTTGAAGATTCCACCAATCTTCTTGAGAAGAGATATCTAATTCGGGTCATAGCGTGGAAGGCTAAGAGGTGGTGGAGGCTCTGATCTCAGTTTGTAGAGAAGTTCTACATCAACGAAAGTTATCAACTTCTCCATTAGAGCGCAACCGAGCTCCTAAGGTAAAATCTGCATCCTTGTATGTTGTGGGTTTTAATGGATGGTTGTTCGTTTCTGTTCTATCTTTAAGATAGTTTTACTTACTGTATGTGATCATGAGATTGAGGGTTATGCATCCTAGATTGGGTTTTTTGCCTTATGGATACTTGATCCCTGAGTCAAGTGGGTCAAAAGTTTTGAATATCTATCCACGAGGCCCACCTACTTCCTACACCTCTTCCTCCCTCTCTCTTTCTCTATGTTTTCTTCTCTTTCCTCTCCTCCCTCCTTTTCTCTCTTCTCCTTTCTTCACCGCTGCACCACCTGCGCACCACACCCACTACCCCACACCTGCGCACCCACCTTCTCACCGCCCTTCACCCACTGCACCACACCCACGCACGACGCCTGCACCTCTCCTCCTCTTTTCTTTCTTCTTCTTCTTTCTTTTCTTCTTTCCTTTCACCCACTACACCACACCCACGCACACACCCATTGCACCTTTCCTTTCTTTCTTTCTTCCTCTCCCTCTTCCTCCCTCTCTCTTTCTCTCTGTTTTCTTCTCTTTCCTCTCCTCCCTCCTTTTATCTCTTATCCTTTCTTCACCGCTGCACCACCTGCACTTCCCTTCACCTACTACACCACACCTGCGCGCCCACCTTCTCACCGCACTTCACCCCTGCCTCCTCCACGCACGACACCTGCACTTCTCCTCCTCTTTTCTTTCTTCTTCTTCTTTCTTTTCTTCCTTCCTTTCACCCACTACACCACCCCTGCGCACCTCCATCTCCTTCTTTTCTTTTTCTTTCTTTCCCTTCCCCTTCTTCCCATTCCACTGCATACCCACCTTCACCACACCGACTTCACTGAGCACTCTCTTCCCTCTCCTTTTCTTCTTTCCTTTTTCTTTTCTTTCCTCTCCTCCCTCTTTTTCTCTCTTCTCCTTTCTTCACTGCTGCACCACCTGCACTTCCCTTCACCCACTACACCATACCAGTGCACCTACCTGCACACATCCACCCATTTGCACCTCTTTCTTTCCTCCTTTTTTTCCTTTTTTTTCTCTCCTTCTCTCTTTTTTTCCTCCTCCTCCCTGCCATACCACCCGCACGCTCCCACTCTTTCTTTCCTTTTGTTTTCTTCCTCCTCTCCCTCACTCCTTTCCATCCTCCACGCACCCCCACTGCTGCATCCACTCCGCCATTGCACCCGCCTGACGAAAACCTTTGTCTAAACACAAACCCATGCATATTTATTCCATTTTCTTGCATTGAATTCAGTTATCTGATCAGTTGTTTATTTCTTTTATAATGCTTCATGCAATCAACTGTTAACATATCCATGCATTTAAGGTAGTCCATTATCTGGCATGCCCATGAAATATTCGAATTAATAAATCTTGATTTTGTTGCGTTGCTTCAATTTAGTCTTAACTTGCCTATGCCCCTAGTAAGTTTTTAATTTTACTGTTCATTTTAAATCATTCCTAGATAGCATCAAGTCTGTCCATGCATCTAATATGCTCATTTATTTAAACTAGCATTTTTTTATTTTTATTTTTAGTTTGATTTGATTTGTCCTTAGCTCATGCATCCAACCTGCTCATGCATCATATAACCTAGTTGCATTTTATTTCTTATCTTTTTAGATAAAATTTAGGATTGCGTAATTCAAAAAAAAAAAAAAAGAACAAAACAAAAGAAGTCAGTTTAACTTCCCAAAAAAAAAAAGAGCAAAAACAAAAGTAATAAAAAAGAAGAAAAAAAAAGAAAACAGAAGAACGAAAAAATAGAATTTTAAGTGTTAGGTTAATTAAAACAATTAGGTTAGGTTTAATAATTAATCCCTTCTCTCCTCCTCCCCTCTCCTTAGGATTAGGGAATTTACTTAGGAAAGTCTAAATTAGTTAGGTAGATTAACAAATAAATACTGGTAAAATCATTCCTTCTCCTCTTCCCCTTTCATCAGGATTGGATAAGTTAGTTTAGGACTTTAGGTCTCATAAATAAACACCAAAAACAAAAAAATAAAAATATAATATAAAAAAACCAAAAGACCAAAAACAAAGTAAAAGATATTAAAAAAATCCAAATATTAATAAACCGGAGTTAGAAATTAAGTAGTGGTTTTGGTTGACCAGGTTAGACCTAGACCCAGATCTAGGTCTCCCCCTAGCCAGCTTAGACTACCCTAGTTTCATTAACCCCAACTGATTAGGCCCCACTCTCTCTCCGGGACCCGCTAAGGGACCGGGAGAGCAGATGAGGGCAGTCAGGACCCTAGGATAGGGTAGAGATCCATTTAGGGAAATGGATTAGTTAGATTAAATCCAAGTAGGAAATCCCCTAGTTAGGCCCATCTAGCCCCAATATTAAAAATCCAAAAAAAAAAAACTATAAAACCAACAAATTAACCCCAAAAATATTTTCTTCTCTTTCCTTCCACCTCCGGTGCAAATATTCAATCGAACTCAAATTAAAAGGAATAGAGGCTGATTCCGAGAATCCGAATTAATGATAATGACGAGACTAGACGAGTGATTTCACACACCCCAATATCAGTTTATTTGCTTTCGGCCCATCATCGGCCACCCTCAATATCAATTTGTTTACTTTCGGCCCATCATCGGCCACCCTTAATCAATCCTGACCCATCATCGGCCATTTTTATTTATTTTCGGCCCATCATCGGCCATGCACTCTCATCACTTGCGTATCGCACGCAAACCCACAGAAATCACAACTCGAAGTTCCGTTTGCATCGTTCTTTCGGTTCGAAGAATCAGCCTTTAAACCTTACGCTGTCAAAGGACATTGAAGGGGATACCCGAGAGCGGGCCCGATCCTCTTCTAAATATTTGGCACCTTTCCCCTACTCTTATTTTATTGCATTTTACCCCTTTGAGTACATGTATTTGATTTTGACTAAGCTACACCCCCTGGATGTTGATTTCCCCTGTCTAGTTCACTATGACCCTATTTTGAGACTTGTGATTCGACCCAAATTGAAAGACTCAAATTAAGTGATAAGACAACCGTCGTGTGTCGCTAACGGCACATTAGACGAGAGAAGAACCCATTCCATTTTCTCCTTCTCTCTTTTGACTTTCGTCGAAGGACGGTGTTACGGCCGTATCCGTAACTGGCGATTGTGATCCGTCGATTTTGAGGGTAGTCGGAATCCTCATTTTCAATGTAACTTTTTAATGTCTCATATAGTTGAATGGCGATTCCCCTCCCCTGGGGGATCAAAATTTACATCCGACAGCTTGGCGATCGTGATGGGACCCCTTTTGTTGTCTTGTCATGAATTTGGGTCTTTTAAGGGGTTCATTCTAAGACACGGACATTTGATCAGTGATCAGATGTCCTTGTCCCATTTATTTATGGGTCATTTTGAGTATGAATTAAATGTGAACTGGGGTCCACATGACTGCCCTCTAAAGCTCTCCCCACTACAACATAAGAGCTCAACCCCATTTGTCTTTCCCTTTCCACCACTTGCATTTATTTCATAAAATGCTCTTTTATTTCCTAAGTTCTTTCCCTTCTCATCTTTTCTAAAGTCTTTCTTTTCTCATCCCCACCTTCTTTCCCATGGCAAATCACTTGTGGGGAATGCCCGACATTCCTCCTATCTCAGCCCCGGGAGCAACTCGAGCCATCGATCAGGCTTATCTCCCAACATTGGATGCCGAGGTTTCTAGAGCTCTCGACACCCCATTATCCGGACCACGCTATTCCCCACGTATATTGGGCCCACAGATCGTCGAACAGGTCCCTTCCCCGACGAACTCAGTAGTCGTGAGGAAGAGCCACTCTAGTCCTCCAACTCCGATACAAAGGGATTCGTATTCTGCTGATTCGCAAATCACGTACAAGGATCTGGTCGGATCGAGTAGGCAGTCGACAGAACATAGGACCTATGCCAACATCACAACACGGGCCCGCCGTGTGATTCAACCTGTAGTCTCACATGTCATCCCTTATTTAGCCATAGTCACCCGGACCGAGCCGGTCACCTCAATAGTCCCCCAATATTGAATGCCTATTGATGCATCCATTACGACCACCACTAGGTAGTCAAGGACCCAACCAATCCCAATTCCATATGAGAATAGGCATCTTCGAACCGAGCAAGAACAAGTGGGTCCGGCCCGATCATTGACGCCGAGGGTCCCACGGCAGAATCCTTCCATTTATGCTAGTACCCGAGACATGCCAAGAACCCATCATCAATACCAACACGAGGTTATCCAACCCCAACTTTAGGTGATGACCCCTCCTACTGTCTCCGTGAGCCGTTCAAACCCAAACTCATCTGGCCTTAGGTTAACCTATCACCAACCAACAGGATATGAAAGGTCACCACCGACCTATCAAGATCAGTTGACTCCGACTTACGAGGTATTAGATGAGGAACAAGATCCTCCGCCCTACTATGATGAAATTATGAATGCCGCGAATCCTCACGAGCTCTATGAGGAGCATCAATTGGATTGACCAGTCTACGAGCCATCCCATCGACCAACTTACATAATTCAGCGGCCAAGATTAACACCTGACCCGGGTAGAACTCAACATCGAGCCCAAACTCAAGCGCTGGGGAGAACACAGGCCGAGGAGAGTTATCAATACATACCTTCGGGATATCAACGGGACCTTCGATATGACCTTATAGAGCTAGCTTACTATCAAACCCCAATTGAGGCCCCGAGACGTGGCCCTACACGTGAAGATCAGCGCCTTGACTCCCAGTCGATTAGAGAAATGCGACTGGAAATCGAGGGACTAAAGAGTGAGATTAGAAAGAAATCCCCTTCACGAGAAGGCAAAAGGTTAGGATTCTATGACTTCACAAAGAAAGAAGAGACCAAGAAAACACCTTTCCCTGTTTAAGCACCAAAGTTTGTGGCGTATGATGGGACCACAAACCCTCATCACCATTTGGTGTCCTTCTGTGACAAGTATCTTATGATCGCTGACGATGACGCCCTCCTCATTAACTACTTTCAAGAGTCACTGGCCGGAGACGCGCTAACTTGGTACACATCCGTGCCCTCACACGAGATCAATACCTTTGAGGATGTGATAGAAAAATTCCTAGCGCGATACCAGCACTTGACCAAGAACAAACCCTTATGGCATGACTTAGCCAACTTAAAGCAAAAGAACAATGAGGATTACGAAGAATTCTCGGCGAGATGGTTGAGTCAATTCACGAGGTCTAACTGCAATATGAAAGAAGAGGAGCAATTCAGGATGGTCATTTCGAACATGAAAGAACCGATGAGGACATTGATGATGATCGGGGAAGTCATGAACTGGAGCGGCCTACATCATCGGTTGTCGAGAATGAAACAAAACCTAGACGATGGGATACTGAATAGCCTAGGCTTCTCCGATCAAAAAAGAGTTGCCCATCGCGTGATGAATCAAGTGGAGAATCGTGCAACCCCGGAAGTAAACTAGACCTAAGAAGTGGTTTATCGCCCATACAATCATAATCAGGAAATGAATTTCAACAAATACCAGAATCAAGGGTAAAACCGGGATGTTAATTTTCAAGGGAATACTCAGAACCTCTGCAACGGCCAAAACTACCAGGACACTTCTCGGAATGATCAAAGATACGGTCAACAACCACATGGCCAAGGGGGACCCATTTATCCGAGACAAAACATAAATCCGGCACGACCACCTATGAATCAGCCGGTGATGCCTCAAAACCCAAATCAGGGTACAAAACCTCGGCCGAGCTATAACGCAATCCCATACAACTATAACAATAATCCAGGCCAAAACAATGACGGGAACATGAGAAGGCTTGGACCTAAAAGGGCTAACTACCCACCTCTCCCTCAGCCTTGGATCACTGTTTTCTGGTCACTCTTGGAACAAAATGCTATCCAGCTCCCACCGGAAAGACAGCAGCAATGGCCGGACAACCTTGATCGGACGAAATTCTGTGCATATCACAGGATGCCGGGAAATGACCTAAGACATTGTTATGTGGCCAAAGACTTGATCTGCGACCTCAGTGATGAAGGAATGATTGATTGGGGAATCATCAAACCCATGGGAGTCCACGGTCCACAAAGAGCGCAACAAACCCAAGCTCCACCTCCTGGTACGATGCAGCGGATGCCTAACATGCAAATATACACGAACCCGATGCAACCCTGACTGGCATTGAGCCCAAATGGGAGATTGTTAGATTGTATGGACTCAATCCATCAGTTGATGTCATAAATTGATTAATTTCTTTATTTATCAATAAAATCATGCTTTTCTTTCATGAGATGAATGTTGTTTTATTACTTTATGCACATGACCAATACATATGACATAATGGTTCATGAGTTGAACCGGGTCCCATTAGTATATTGGATGTGATATATGTGTATGGATGAGATCCACACACGGGAGATATATGTCACAAATCTTATACTTAAAATATCTTCACAACCAGTGATGAGACTGGGCATCTCATCTGATAAGGTTGCAACACTTTGATCACTATGATATAGTGTGATTTGTCTCGATCATCAGAATGGAAGATTCTGGATCAATGTGCTAGTACATTGGATGTATTGAAGGACCATGAGAAGCACCTTATGGGATTCCGTCTCAATAATAAAGTCTGCTCTCATAATTCCCTAGCAATAGGCTCTCAATCCTGAGACATTGATGAACTCAAGTTTCTATCTATTCATTTGCTTTCAGTCACCAATGAGTGAGGCCAACTATAGGTCAACACCTCGGTGTCTTGGGTATGTGGTAGTAGGACTGTGGGAACATTGAATGATCAAGATGGAATCTATCTCTATTATCCCCTTGTGCCAATTAATGGATTTGTCATTAGTAAGTGCGCACCCATCTCGATTAAGAGTTAATTGGATGGTACTGATGATCATAGTGATTAATTCGGGCTCAAGGATAATAAGATGTGAAACTAATATTAGAAGAGACAGATTTATTCCAATTGATCCATGGATATTGATAGGTGCTGCCCCCTGCACCCCCGCCGGGGGCGATGCCCCCTGGACCCCCTCTGCATAGGGCATTTTGGGTAGAAGTGGCAAATCTTTGGCATCTTGTTTTTCCATTGTGGTTTGGTAACCTAGTTTTGTGAGATGCTTTGTTGTATGAGATACTAACTTGCAGGTGATAATGTCCTCTCCATATGGCCCACATGACATTTACTTTCTATTATGGTTGAATGGTTTATTTGTGGCTAAGTGTAAAGGGCATCATGGTTTCTTTGGTTTCCCGTGAAAGGGCAAGGCATGATGAATTTCCCTATAGCCATTTTCTTTTCATGTTTAGATTACCATGTAAGTCTCATTGTAGAGACATAGGAATTTATGTAAATTCTGGAGATGTCCGAGACAAAGAAAGAAAGTCGAGATGGACTCCTAATCAAAAGAGTTTGAAGATTACCAAGGAGTTTTGGAGATACCCAAAGGGTTTGAGGAATCCCAAAGCTATGGAAAGTTTAGAAGTCCAAGAAGTCTATTCTGCATGGGCCATTGGAGGAGAGGACTAGTTTCTAATTATAGCACTTTCTTTTTATGGATGAATGCTTGTTTTAGAAAGTTTCCAAATCTGATCCAAACATAGCAATTTCCAAAATTGGTCGAATCAAATTCATTTTTGGAAAGAGTTCTAATTAGAGTTAGTGGGCTCATGAGATGGATCCATTGGTAACACTAATTTTAGAAACTGGACTTTCCTTAAAATAACTTGACTTGGAACCAATCATTGGTCATATCATTAGATGATTTGATATCTATATATATGTGGGCCCATATACATATAAGGAAATCCTCAATTCTAAAATATTAAGTGGGAGCGGGGCATTTATATTTAGAAATCCCCATGGTTTTCCACCATAGGTCCATTGTAAGGAAAGTATTAGCCTCGCGCCATCTTAAGAATGACCGTTCCCCACGGAGGGCTTATATTTGTTTGGATACTAGTTATGGATCTCCTATGGATAGTGTTGATGAGACGGGGCAGGGGCCCACTCCCTAAGGAGTAGCTGCCCGAAACGGTTGTCATACAATGCTAAGTTGGTGGTGTCACACTTAACTAAAATAATGATGCAGTATCTCCAAGGATTTACCTCATGTATTTTAGAAACCGAAGCTAATCGGGAGTCATACATTATTTGGTATGAGATACCTAGATAATAATGAATAATGAGAATCATGGAAAGTTAGTCAAGGAGGCATACCCAGAGGGTTGGGATTCCGATGTATTCTGAATTTAGCGATTATGAGGATTTCCACATAAATTTCGTAGAATACTAAACCCAATGTCATTTAAATTCATTAATTGAATGTATGGTTATGTGCTATAGTTTTTCAAGCATGAATTCAACTACTTTCAATCCACTTGCGACCATCCTCAACCAGAATAAGTTGGTGAGATCCAACTATGTAGATTGGAAACGGAATCTGAATATTGTCCTGACAGCTTCAGGATATAAATATGTTCTTACCAAAACCCCCCTTGATGAGCCTGGCCTGGATGCATCAGATGCAGAAAAGGAACTTTACACCAAATGGGCCAAAGACGATGAGATGGCCCGATGTTACATTCAGGCATCCATGTCTAGTGTTTTGCAACACCAACATCAATCCTATAAGACTGCATACGATATTATATCGAACTTAAAGGAGATGTTTGCGGAACAGGGCAGGACTGCTAGGCAGGCAGCCATGAGGGTGCTCATTAGTACCAAGATGGCTGAAGGTACATCAGTACAGGAACACATGTTGAAAATGATGGACTCATTGAATGAGTTAGATATACTGGGAGCTGCGATTGATGCAGAATCGCAGATTGATATAATCCTTAAGTCACTACCAGAGTCATTCAACAATTTCAAGGTTAATTATAATTTGAATAAAAGGAATCTGACTCTGGCTGAGCTGTCTAGTCAGCTGGTAGTGACTGAAGGGATTTTGAAAAAAGAAGCCAACTGCCCTAATGACAGAAAAGTCAGATGCCAAGTCCAAGCCGAAAGGAAAAGGGCGGAAAGGCAAAAAGAAATCAGTTTCGAAGGGTCCTAAGGTGGACAATGGTCCTACGGGTGGCGTGGCCAAGGCTAAGGATTCAGGGACCAAAGGAAAGTGTTTCTATTGTGGTAAGACAGGACATTGGAAAAGGAATTGTCCAGAATATCTGTCTAAGAAGAAGACCTCAGGTATGATTGAGTCACTTATTTCTGAAGTTAGTTTTGCAACTGGTACTTCAGAATCTTGGTGTGTGGACTCCGGGGCAACTAATCACATATGTAATACGTTACAGGGGTTCAGGGAAACCAGGAGGCTAAGTGATGGAGAAATCATTGTCAACCTAGGATCTGACGCTAAGGCGGAGGCTATTTCAGTGGGAGTTATTACTTTATGTTTTTCAAATAATAAATTGGTTTTGTCAAATACATTATATGTACCGTCTTTAAGGCGAAATTTAATTTCAGTTTCTAGTTTGGTGAATAAAAGTTATTCCATTACTTTTGGTACTGAAGTTGTCATAAAGAAGAATGGTACTTTTATATGTTCTGGCAAGGTAACCAATGGGCTTTATTTGTTAACTCCCACGATGTATGAGATACACGATACTGAAATAATTCATAGACCATCATTAAAGAGAAAGTCACCTTCATCTAATCCAACAAAGCTTTTGCACTTGAGGCTAGGTCATATAAACCTAGACAGGATTGAGAGGCTAGTGAAAGATGGTATCTTACCTTCATTGGTGGTAGAACCGATGCCTGTCTGCGAGTCCTGTCTGGAAGGTAAAATGACCAAAAGACCCTTTTCATCTAAGGACAATAGGGCCAAAGATTTATTGGAATTAGTGCATACTGATGTATGTGAACCCATTAATGTTAGGGCCAGAGGAGGATATCAGTACTTCATCACTTTCACAGATGATTACTCAAGATATGGATACATATACCTTATGCACCACAAGTCCGAAGCTTTTGAAAAGTTCAAAGAGTTTCGAGCGGAAGCGGAAAAGCAATTAGGTAAAAGTATTAAGACTCTTCGATCAGATCGAGGAGGGGAATATCTCTCTGCCGATTTTATGGGATACTTATCAGAAAATGGGATTCTATCCCAGTTGTCTGCTCCGGGTATGCCTCAACAGAATGGAGTAGCAGAAAGAAGAAACCGGACTCTTTTAGATATGATTAGGTCTATGTTAAGTTTCTCAGGATTACCCATATCCTTTTGGGGATACGCTTTGGATACTGTGATGTACATACTAAACCTCGTACCATCTAAGTCCATACCCAAGACTCCCCGGGAGTTGTGGTCCGGGCAAAAGCCTAGTCTACAACATTTACACATTTGGGGTTGTCCAGCACACGTGCTGAAAGTTAAGACGGATAAGTTGGAAGCGAAGTCGGAAGTATCCACGTTTGTAAGATATCCAAAAGGAACTAAAGGTTGGTTGTTCTATAATCCCAGAGAGCAGAAAGTGCTGGTAAGCACCAATGCGGTTTTTCTGGAGGAAGATTATATGATGGACCGGAAATATTTAGAAAATGTGATCTTGAAAGAGATTCAAGAGCAATCAATTCCAAAAGCAAGTATGACCGAACTTGAGGAAGAACCGCCCTTACCAGACCCAGTAGTTACACCAGTGCCTCGTCGTAGTAGGAGAATTGTCAGACCCCCTGACAGGTTCTCGTTCTTGGGAGAGTCTTACGAGGCTATCCTGGAAGAACCGGAAAAGGATCCCTGTAACTATGATGAAGCAATCAATGACTTAGATTCGGGACGCTTGCAAGATGCTATGAAAGCAGAGATGGAGTCCATGTACTCCAATCAGGTCTGGACACTTGTGGATTTGCCTGCCAATATTAAACTTATTGGGTGCAAATGGGTCTACAAGAGAAAAAGAGGACCAGATGGAAGAGTGGAGACCTATAAGGCCAGGCTTGTAGCAAAAGGATATACTCAGAAAGAGGGTATCGATTATGAGAAAACCTTCTCGCCGGTAGCCATGCTCAAGTCCATCCAGATACTTTTATCCATTGCGGCTCATCTCGATTACGAGATTTGGCAAATGGATGTCAAGACGGCGTTTCTCAACGGCCATCTTGAGGAAGACATCTTTATGATACAGCCAGACAGTTTTGTGGCTAAAAACCAAGAGTAAAAAGTTTGCAAGCTACAGAAGTCCATTTATGGACTGAAGCAGGCATCCCGAAGCTGGAACATCCATTTTGACCAGGCAATCAAGTCATTTGGTTTTTGTCAAAATCCGGATGAGTCATGTGTGTACATGAAAAGTGAAGGTGACAGGTTAGTTTTTCTAGTTTTATATGTCGATGACATCCTTCTCCTCGGGAAAGACATAGGAATGTTTTCAACTGTAAAAGTTTGGTTGGCCAAGACTTTTGATATGAAGGACTTAGGAGAAGCTAGCTACATCCTAGGGATTAAACTCTATCGAGACAGGAAAAATAGGATGATTGGCTTATCCCACGCTGCATACATAGATAAGGTACTAGTACAGTATGCTATGCAAGACTCCAAGAAAGGTATTACACCTTTCAGGCATGGAGTGCACCTTTCCAAGGATCAGTGTCCTAAGACACCTGAGGAAAAGGAGCAGATGAGGTCGATACCATACGCTTCTGTTGTTGGTAGCCTCATGTATGCTATGTTATGTACTAGACCAGATATTTGTCATGCAGTGGGCCTGATCAGCAAATATCAGTCTAATCCAAGACCTGAACATTGGACTGCTGTAAAATGTATTCTCAAATACTTGAGAAGGACTAGATATTACATGTTGATTTATAGCAGTGATGAATTGATTCCAGTCGGATACACAGATTCTGACTTCATGTCAGATAAGGATTCCAGGAAATCCACCTCTGGTCATGTGTTTATGCTTGGAGGCGGTGCTATCAGCTGGAGGAGTATAAAACAGGAATGTACCGCTGATTCAACCTCGGAGGCTGAATATGTAGCAGCTTGTGAAGCAGCTAAGGAAGCAGTATGGCTCAAAAAATTCCTTTTGGAACTTGGGGTGGTACCTTTGGCACGACAGCCGCTCACAGTTTACTTGACAGCAGCGGGGCAGTCGCTCAGTCAAAGAGCCCAAAAGCCATAAAAGCCAAAATCATGTACAGAGGAAGTATCACTTAGTCAAAGAGATTGTGCAGAGAGGTGATATTGCTATTACCAAGATAGCCTATGCGGACAATCTAACAGATCCCTTTACTAAGCTTTTGACTACCAAAGTCTTTGAGCAGCATGTAGACGGGATGGGCATGAGATGCAACCCTGACTAGCATTGAGCCCAAGTGGGAGATTGTTAGATTGTATGGACTCAATCCATCAGTTGATGTCATAAATTGATTAATTTCTTTATTTATCAATAAAATCATGCTTTTCTTTCATGAGAATGTTGTTTTATTACTTTATGCACATGACCAATACATATGACATAATGGCTCATGAGTTGAACCGGGTCCCATTAGTATATTAGATGTGATACATGTGTATGGATGTGATCCACACACGGGAGATATATGTCACAAATCTTATACTTAAAATATCTTCACAACCAGTGATGAGACCGGGAATCTCATCTGATAAGGTTGCAACACTTTGATCACTATGAGATAGCGTGATTTGTCTCGATCATCAGAATGTAAGATTCTGGATCAATGTGCTAGTACATTGGATGTATTGAAGGACCATGAGAAGCACCTTATGGGATTCCATCTCAATAATAAGGTCTGCTCTCATAATTCCCTAGTAATAGGCTCTCAATCCTGAGACATTGATGAACTCAAGTTTCTATCTATTCATTTGCTTTCAGTCACCAATGAGTGAGGCCAACTATAGGTCAACACCTCAGTGTCTTGGGTATGTGGTAGTAGGACTGTTGGAACATTGAATGATCAAGATGGAATCTATCTCTATTATCCCCTTGTGCCAATTAATGGATTTTTCATTAGTAAGTGCGCACCCATCTCGATTAAGAGTTAATTGGATGGTACTGATGATCATAGTGATTAATTGGGGCTCAAGGATAATAAGATGTGGAACTAATATTGGAAGAGACAGATTTATTCCAATTGATCCATGGATATTGATAGAGGGGCCTACTTGTGGTAATTAGGAAGTTTAGGGTCTTCATTGTAATTTATTCCTAAGACTGGAGTGCAATTGCATTTATATAGTGGTGTTATTTGCAATTAACTGTGGGCCCGGATTGCACATGAGATGTGGGGTCGCGTGTCCCAGTTGGAGCCACCTTTCTATGGAATCCCTAGTGGTCCCCACGCTAGCCCAAGTTATTAAAAAGATACTAATCCTATTTGAATTCTAAAAGAAAGGAATTAGAAAGTTACTATTTCTATTTGAAGTAGGACTTCTAATAGTGGTAATAGTATACTTACTAATTGTTGTGGAAGTAAGACTTCTATTTCAATTAAGAAAAGAGGATACTTGAGAGATTATATAAGGGAACACATCCCTCTTGGACGTCCATCATATTATAGTGAAAAATGTCCCTCCCTTTTTGTGCAATAGTTGCACTGCTCTCTTCTCTCTTCCTCTTCTAGTTCCTTAGGGTTTCAAGTTGGGTTTTCTCTTGAAGATTCCACCGATCTTCTTGAGAAGAGATATCTAATTCGGGTCATAGCGTGGAAGGCTAAGAGGTGGTGGAGATTCTGATCTTAGTTTGTAGAAAAGTTCTACATCAACGAAAGCAATCAACTTCTCCATTAGAGCGCAACCAAGCTCCAAAGGTATAATCTGTTTCCTTGTATGTTGTGGATTGTAATGGATGCTTGTTCGTTTCTGTTCTATCTTTTAGATAATTTTACTTACTATACATAATCATGAGATTGAGGGTTATGCATCCTGGATTGGGTTTTTGGCTTTATGGATACTTGATCCCTGAGTGAAGTGGGTCAAAAGTTTTGAAAATCTATCCACGAGGCCCACCTACTTCCAACACATTCTCCACTTCTCGCGGAGTATGAGCCTCGGTCTCTTGATATGGCTGCATAAACCCCGTAGGGGGGACCGAGGAGATGTGCTATGGCCAAATCTGAAAGTCAAAACACACGCTGGCACAAAAAAAAAAAAAAAACACCAGAGTAGTAAGTCTGCCCCACACAATGCTTTGCACGGTTGAAACCATTCAATGTGAGAGTTTGTAGATGAGGTCACCCATGTCATGAAAGCTTCCCCATACCACCTTCAAATGAGAGACAAAAGAGAAACCACGGTGGAGTCGCATGAGATGTGGGTTTGCTCCCCATACCTGGTGCTTCAGAAGCCAAAACCCTAGGTAACCCTCCCCTGAGCCAGTCCCAAAAAAAAAAAAAAAAAAACAAAAAGTGTTTATTTAGAAGTCCCGAAAAGAATAAAATTTTTGTGACTAGTTTGGGTTCGTAGCCTTTTTAAGCCGAGCCGGTAAGCCCATAGGGGTAGTTACATTCCTGGTGCCCTAAAGCCATCTTGTGTGGGAGTCACTAGCCTAACGCTCGTTACATGGGTTAATTAGAAAGCTTAAGGGACCCAGGCATTGCACCATCAAAAAAAATAAAAAAAGGGTTTAGTTAGAAGTCCTGAAAAGAATAAAAGTTTTGTGACTAGTTTGGGTTCGTAGCCTTTTTAACCCGAGCCGGTAAGCCCGTAGGGGTATTTACATACCTAGTACCCTAAAGCCATCTGGTTTGGGAGTCACTGGCCTAACGCTCGTTACATGGGTTAATTAGAAAGCTTAAGGGACCCAGGCATTGCACAGTCACAAGTCAAAAAAAAAAAAAAAAGAGGCAAAGGGCCAAAAGGCCAAAGTAGAAAAAAGCATTCACAAAACCCAAGCCTGCTGAAATGACATGGGTCCTTGTCTAATGAACTAAGCAGAGAGTGGCTGACAACCACAACACTAAGGAAACACGGCGACTCACTATCTCCCACACACAAAACCACTACTCACACATGAATTCCAGAGGCCGCCTAGTGTTCTCCAAAGTTCAACCAAAAGGACTAAAACGGCTAGAAAAGGACCGTGAGGGATCGATCTCCAAAAGATAGTTAGGGAAGGTCACATCACTACTGAACCTATAACCATGGATCAGAGAGCTAGACCACCTTCATTCTCTCACTCTTAGCCAGAAAATACACCAGCCTTACGCGCTGGGGCATTTTTACATGTATACATATTATGTGTATACACACATACGGGTACCTATTTATTCTGCACAGCTTCCCAATTCAGGTCCCACCAGATGCACTTTTGTCACAAACACTCACCTGTTCACACACTATCACCTCATACATGCTTTCATTACTAATTCCCTTTGGTTGAATGCAGGACATGTTAAATATTATTCTGTTTCAGGGTTCGATCACATATGTCACCCCACACGCTGGGGCATGTTTTTTTTATTGTATACACACCTACATAAACATACCTCGCACTTCTCCCCAATAGACCTTTGATCCAAAACCCCACACGTGGATGCCCTATTTTGTGCACGACTCCTCTTAAAACATGATATGCCATTGGTCGGAAAATGATCACCGCTTTGTTTCGGATTAATCGATTGCGATACGCCTCTAGTATTGATGCAGACTATATGCTGTTTCATGTCATATGTACTGTGGATGTGCTGTAGATATCTTTTGATATTGACTTCTCGTTTACTCTACTCACATTCTTGGTTTTACAAAATGAAACAGAAACAGTCGGGATGTCAGGCCGCCCAACTCATCAGTTTGGCCCACGCGATAACAACTCTCCACTTGGATGCTGCCGCTATGTGCCGGCCTTCGACAACGTCCCCGAGGAACTGAGGGGCGCGTTGGACTACACAACTGAAGAAAGGCTCCGATTCCAGCATGAACACCAAACAGAGCTTGAATGGGACTACGCCTGCGTCACAGAGTACGAGGGATTGATTAGTCAGAAACTCGGGGGCACTGCACGAGCTCGGTATGACCTACAATTCGAGAAATACAGCGACATTTGTAGGTTGTACAGAGATCTCTACAAGTCTGTGGAGGTAGCCCTGCGCGCACTTTTCAACTATGACGGCGTAGTTGAAGATCTCCCATCCTTCACAATGGAATTACTGAGAGTGAAACTACTAGAATTGGTTGACTTCAACACTAGGAGCACCCAGTGGGAATCAAAGACAACAGCATCAGCGCCCGTTCGCCTTGAAAACTTCAATACCATACAACGAAGGATGAGGAGGGCAGCTCCTCTTGTGTTCACCTGCGAGCACGACATCAACGCTGGAATCCATCGACAGATGAAATCGTACTTCGAAGGGCAGAACGTAACACTATGCGCCCTCATGACGCCGATCGCAGATGGCTATATAGATATGTTTGGCCGGATAAGAGACGCCTACGGCCGCATGAGCCAAAACCCGGCGAACTTGATAAAAGCCCACGAAGACCTAGTGATATGCGCCACTGAAATGAAAGCAGTTAGCGAGAACTTTCAGGCACTGAATGGAAACCCACCAATTTGAACTAGTGATAGCATCGGGAGTAGCACAACAGTTACCTCCAGTAGTTCATTCGTTGTCTAAGTCATTTATTTATCACTTGTTTTAGGAAAATAAATGTTCATGCTAGGACTTATTTTCTTTGCTTGTTTTTTTGCAATTCGGAGGTAACCTTTAGGATTTTAGACTCGAAGTATTAACCGTTTGTCTATGGTAACAATTTATTAATAAAAGTACTCAGTTTAGACATGGATGGGCTAACACTATTCATCTTTTTATTCTCTTTTCTTACTCGTATGGGTGCTTCTTTCCTGGTTTTACCTTATCTCTATCGATTGTTATGGTGGTAGATGATTGAAATCATTGCTACGGGATGACATTGAGGACACACCTCGCGCTAGCATTTTTTTTAATTCAGTCTGCATCGTAACTCTAAACCTGCTTGACATCATTACGTGCGCAACACTGGGCACATTTACATATAACTTCGCTGCGAGGCGGGGCGTTGCCCCCTTTCTTTCTTTCCAATCAGGGTTTATTGCAAGTGACAAGACGAAGGCTGTCGCACGGAAGGAGAAAGATCTGTGAGGAAAATGCCGTTGAGACCAGCTTAACATCACCCTCATAGGCTGCCACTCCCATGAACCTAAAGGCTCAAACGGAGGCATGACCGTGTGTCTCCTTTTCTTTGGAGAACAACTCTATATGCGCTGTCCTCCAGAGAGGGGCATACTGTAGACACCTCATTTTGGCACCCTATGAGGGGTAATCTAGTCTGTCCTATTTAATGATATCATTTATGGAACCCTGATAACCCCGGAAGTTGGCTCCCTGCGATCTGCTCGTCAATAGCTTTCCATCCATATGTAGAAATCTGAGATCAGACGGGCGAATCGAAAATCAAAGTAGCGGACCCCACACTCCAAAAGGACCTGCTTCAAAAATCACCGATCGCCCTGAAAGTTAATTTATCGTAGTCTACTCGCCGAGAGCTTTCCGACGATGTGTAGAATGTCAAAATCCGACGGACGGATTGAAGTCTACGAAGCCTAGGCCCCAGTAATAATAACCCGACCAATTTCCTCCGGACCCTACCTTCCGGGCCCTAATCAATTTCTTTTCAACTCAACCCGGACGCACTAGGCCTGGCCCATCAAGTTCCAACCCACCTGGCCCATGACCCTAAACTCTAGCCCAAACCAACTTAAGCCCATTATCCTGAGTTGCCCACTTTCCGGACTGCTGGCTTCACGAAGTAGTTCGTGGAGAGCTTTTAGTGTACAAGGGGGCCTTCCAAGAAGGAGCTTGACGTCAAACAATCTCTTGGGAAGGGTCTTGGCAGATCAGATGGTGTCCGATTAGAAGAAGTTTTGGCTTTCGTTTCTGGAGAGAAGCATAAGATTGGCTTTCCGGTTAACAGGACGTCTTTAGATTAGGAGCTGAACAAGGGATTCCTGGTGAGGTCTTAAAACAGTTGGAAGAGAAGGAGGCGGAGATTGACGCTTGGATGCAAGCGCAGCGCACAAAGGCTTCCATGGAGTCTACTAGGAAAAGTAGACCATCCAGTGAAGACTCTAGTGAGAGACCTGATTTTGATGGTGGGGCAGGTTCTTCGAGTAAACCGTCCCATAGAAGTAAGAGAAAGAGAGGACAACGCCGTAATATTAGACGGCACGAAAGTCCTCTTGATCTGGAAGTTCCTCTCACCATTGTTGAGGAGGTGCCTGGGGATGCTGACGAGCCTCCAGAGAAAAGAAGCCTAGAAGAGGAGACGACTAGTATGATTCTCCTTCTTTCTGTTTACGCTTCTTTTCTCTTATTTTGATCCACTGCTTGATTTTCTTTTGGCAGAGGACGGTGATTTGGTGATGCCTGAGGTTCCGGCCGATGAGGCGATGACAGATCCGGTCGCAGCATCTGAGGAAGAGCCAAGGGACTCTGGAGCGGTTCCAGAACCTTCACTTGGTATGATTTCTTTTGCTTTTCCTCCTTTTTTGTTAGCACTGTCATTTGCTAACATGTTGCTATTGTTTTCTTGTTAGTTGACTTGCCAGAGAATTCTGACAACTTTGAGCCATCCATGGATGCAACCTTTGACGATGCTTCGGATGAGCTCATAGAGACAGAAAGTACTCCGTCGGTCGTCGAAGAAGGTATTTTGTAGTAATAATCTTGACATTGATTTTTGACAAGATCATATTCATACCCCCTCTTTTTTTTATTGAAAGATTATGAAGCAACAGGAAAAGTTCCTCCGTCTTCCTTAGGGCCAGACAGGAAATACCTGCAGCCGATCCAGAAATAGGGGCTTTTTCTACTTTCAATGCGGCAGGTGTGAAACCTTATGATGAGTCAATTTCTTCAATTGGAAAGAGCTTATTGATTACTCCTCCAACGGGGCATGACACGGGAAGTCGGGCGTCGAAGCATGGCAAATCCTCATCTGGGTCGTACCTTCAGTATGCAAAGAAGGTGTTGAAGAGCGTTTTGAACTCATAGGTTGAGACTCTCTCTTCAGGTCATTTGGAAGCTGGTTTCGGCATGATCAAGCATGTGCATGACATTCTTGCTAATAACGAAGAAGTCGGTCTGGACATTGCAGTGCCAAGGCTTTTGTTGATGAAATCATTGCGTTGGGCAACAAGTGGACTGAGACCAAGAGTTTCCCAAATGGTGACTTCTTTAATGAGATGTTTGTGAAGCCTTCCAATGAGGTCAAATTTGACCTGACTGAGATCACGCGGGCTCGGAAGCAGTTCGTTCGGGAGAGGAACGTTATCGAGTTGGCCATCATCGAGCTAACGCAAGACCTGAACTGGCTTGATAAGGAGGTTGTCGAGGCTAGGCATCGTCTTGAGCTTTTGGAGGAAGGAGCTGCTGCCAAATGGACCGCCATTGTGGAAGCTTGTGCTAGAGAGGGGGCTCTTATTCCCCAGGTTGAGGAGGCTGATAGCAATCTCCGGAGGAAGACTCAGGAATATGAGCAGTGGCAGATTCTCTGGGAAGAACTTCCTCGTGCTGCAGATGGGTCGCAGCATTCTGGCGCATTTTATGGGAATGTTTTGAAGATGTGTGGCCTGAAAACTTTGGAAGCTAAGGCCAAGAGTCTGCTTCAGGAGTTGAATCTTCGGTTGAAGATCATGCTAGACTGTGCTCTTGAGTTGTAACAAACTCCTTTTCTTCTTTTGTTTTGGTACCTCTATGTATAAATATTTTTGGTACTATATTTTTTTTATTCCCTCCTTTCACTTAAATTATTTTTTTAATGAAAACAAATTTAAGCAAGAGCTAAATGGGAATGTTTGTTTAAGAATTTGATCAAAAGGTTGTCATTTTGTGAAAATCTTTTGTCAAAGGGTTGTTTTGGGCATGAAAGCCAGATTTTGTGGTGAAAGCCAAAATTTGTTTGTGGCATGGGAGCCAAAATTTGTTTGTGGCATGGAAGCCAAAATTTGTTTGGGGCATGGAAGCTAAAGTTTTTGAGATGGCATGAAAGTCGAGTTTTGAATTGGCATGAAAGCCAGGTTTTGTGGCATAGGAGCCGATTTTATTTGTGGCATGGAAGCCGAAATTTTGGGATGGCATAAGAACCAAAATTTTTTTTTTTTTTGGGATGGGAGCCAGATTTTTTGAAAACCAAGTTTTTTTTTGTTGGCATGAAACCCGATTTTTTGGCATTTATAGCTGATTTTGGCGTTTATAGCCGATTTTGGCTTGAGAGCCAGGTTTTTTGGCATTTATAGCCGGGTTTTTTGCATTGATAGCCGATTTTGGCATGAGAACCAAGTTTTTTTGGCATTTATAGCCGAGTTTTTGGCATTTATAGCCGGATTTTTGGCATTGATAGCCGGGTTTTTGGTTTTCAAAATGCAAGTATCGACCAAAGGTCGCCTTCCTACTGAATGGTCTTACAAGTATCGATGGAATGTCACTGCCTTGCTCATTCGATTTGCGAGTATCGATGGAAGGTCGCCTCCTCGCGGATTGGGGTGCAAGTGTCGACTAAGCGTCGCTTCCTTGCTTTTTCAAAAATTTTGGTTTTGCGGGTATCGACTAAATGTCGCTTTCCCACGATTTTTTAGATTTGAGGTTTTCTCGAACCATTTGAAATTTGGGTTGTGGATATCAACTGGAATGTCGCGTCTCCACGATTTTTTTGAAATTAGAAATTTTGCAAGTACCAACGAAGTGTTGCTTGCTCCCGATTTTGAGGTTTTGGAAGTATCGAATGGGATTCGCATCCTTCCGGTTTCGAAAAACCATTTTTGTTTAAAGACACGAGGGTCGTAAATTTTGACTTAAAACCATTTTTGGTTGTAAAGGCTGGGGCGGACTAGGGTGGAAATTCCTAAGTCTTGATTTTTGTTTCAAACCATGAATTTTGGGTTCAAGGATCGAAAATTTTATCGAAAATTTTGGTCAAGTCCGGGAAGAGGCTCCTAAATTTGGATTTTTGGTTTTGATTTTTTTTAACAATGAAACAATGAAAGTAAGCATTACTTTGAAAGTTTTTTTTTTTTTTTTGAAATTTCAACATAAAGATGAAAATTTCAAAAGGGGTGGGTTTGACGAGCAAGTACCTGGGAATAGGATTTGGTAGTATAGGCATCGCTCTGACCCGTTGGAGGAAGTCTTCAAGGGTAGTACCGCTTCAAGAACTTGCCGTTAATGGACAGCATACATCTATCACCTTCCACGATTAGAAGAGCGTATGCGCCGTTGGAGAAGACTTTGTCGATGACGAAGGATCCCTCCCATTTTGGTTCGAATTTGCCTTTGGAATTGTGGGCAAAGACTATGGGTCTTTTTACTAAAGAACCAAGTCGCCCTTTTTGTAGGCGCGTTGCCTGACCTTCTTGTCGAAAGATCCTGCCATGCGTACTTGGTACAGCTTAATGTTTTGTAGAGCTTCGAGCCATCTCTCATCGAGATTATCCAGCTCTTGGAGTCTCAATTTGACATTGCTTTCTTGCGTCATGTCATTTTGCAAAGATACCCTTACGGAAGGAATTTGTACTTCTAAAAGGACAACAACTTCACATCCATAGACCAAGGAGAATGGTGTGCTATGGGTTAGTCCTCGAACGGTGGTTCGATAGGCCCACAAAGCTTCTGGTAGTTTTTCTCCCAAGTCTCTTTTGTAACTAGAGACCAGTTTCTTGAGAAATTTGGAGAGTTTCTTGTTGAAGGCTTCTGCTAGTCCGTTTGGTTCAAGATTATATAGAGTCGAAGGACAACTTTGGATTTGTACTTGTCGCAGAACCTATAGAATCTGTGATCCCGGAATTGTGGTCCATTATTATGAACGAATCTTTTAGGTATGCCGAAGCGACAAATAATGTTGGTGTGTAAGAATTGAAGTACTGATGAGGTCTCCATTTCGCTGAACGCAAATGCTTCTGACCACTTGGAGAAATAATCTATAGCGGCAAAGATGAAGCGATGACCTTTGCTTGTTGGGGGAGAGATAGGACCTATGATGTCCATACCCCATGCTTCGAAAGGCCATGAGATTGCTGTAGGATGTAGCCATTCTGGAGGCATGTGGACATAATCTCCATGAATTTGGCATTGTTGACAACGTTAGCAAATCGCATTGGATCAACTATCATGGTAGGCCAATAATAAACTAGCCTTTTTATCTAATCATAGAGCTTAGGACCAGCCTAATGGGCTCCACAAAGACCAGAATGTACTTCTTTGAGAGTTTCTTCAGCCTCTTGTTGTGACAAGCAGCGTAGAAGTACTCCGTTGAAGGATTTTCTGTACAGTGTTTTTGAAGGAATTTCCAAATGAAAGTTTGGGGTACGTCTTTGGATGCTTACCTGTTCTTTTGGATCTTCAGGCAGGATTCTGAAAATAATGTAATCAATGAACGGATCTCTCCAGTCGCCAATCGGAGGTCTGAGGATGGACATCCTACTTCCAACCACTTGGTGGCATTCAGCAACTGCTCGGTGTGTGTTACGAGGAGGGAGAATCCTTCTTTGACACACTATAATCTGCGAGAAAGTCTGCTAGAGCTTGGCCTTTGATTGCATTTTATGGTACATACCTAATATCAAACTGCGATAGAAGGATGGACCATTTTGCCAATCGGACATTGAGAGAACCTACTTTTGTGACAAAAACCTTTAAGAGATTGATCCTCGAAACCAGGTAGACTGTGTTGGACAGCAGGTAATGACGTAGCTTTTGTACGGCAAACATCACTGCAAGGCATTCTTTTTCGACTGGAGAGTAGCGATGCTCTGCACCTACCAACATGCGGCTAAGGTAATATAGAGCAGCTTCTTTTCCCCCGTTGTTTTCTTGTGTGAAGAGAGCACCCAAAGAGTGGTCGAGAGCACTTGTGTATAAGATGAATGGTTTTTCAGTTGTGGGGGCAGCCAACACTAGAGGTTTAGTGAGTATGTTTTGATGTCTTGAAATGCGGCTTCACATTCAGCATCCCAAACAAAATCCACACCTTTCTTCATCAAGCGAGAAAATGGACGGCACTTCCCTGAAAGATTAGAGATGAACCGACGGATGTACGCCAATCTTCCTTTAAGCCCTTTTAATTCTCTTAGGGTCCTTGGAGATGGCATTTCCAGGATAGCCTTGACTTTGATGGGGTCAAGTTCTATTCCGGCTTTCCGAACTATGAATTCGAGAAACTTACCCAATGTGACACCTGTTGACACCAAAAATGTCACTTTGCCTCTTCAACATCAAGAAAGCTGCATGAAGTCGCAACCTGCCATAAATAGGCAATGCAATTTCTCCAAAAATTCAAACCTTGTCAGAATCAAACAAAAACTGCAAGATCCTTCAAGATAGCCAAGAGAAGAGTACACATGAAGTTTCGGGCCATTTCAGAATCACTTGGCCTAACTTCGCTTCTCCGACAGCTAAAATGGCGCTCCCGGCGGCGACATCATCGGAGACGTCAAAACTTCGATCAGAGCCTACGGATGACTCCAGCATGTCTCAAAAGGGCTCCATGCCAAATTTCAAGTCAAACCGACAACGTTTGACCCTCCATCAATGCTCGAGCAGCAAAATCAAGCCTCCCGGCGGCGGGAACCACCGAAGCCTTCGCCCATCAAACCAAGTGCATGAGTGGCTTCAACATGCTTCCAAAAGGCTGCACGTCAAATTTCAGGTCATTCTGACAACGTTTGACCAGGTTTCGATGCTCCGAGAGAAAATCAAGCCTACCGGCGGCGGAGCAACCCAGGACCATGACATCCAAAACGGAGCCCATGGAACGTCTCAAAATGACTCCAATAGGCTCCCCGTCAAATTTCAGGTCAATCGGACATCGTTTGGCCACATATCAAAGCTCGGCATTTTCCCCGCAGCAAAATCAAGTGAAGCATCGACGGGACCCCAAACGGCTTCAAAACTCAAACAAAAGCCTGTGGTTGGTCTTATTTATTGCTCAGGAGGCTTCACCTCAAATTTCAGGTCATTCCGACATCGTTTGACCAAGTTTCAACTTCTGGCGGAAAATCAGCAGCTCTACGCGACAAAGTCTTCGGCTTTCCCGGAAAATTGGAAACTTTGCACTCTAAAAATGCAAGGATTCTCATCAGGTTTTCTACAGGGAAATCAAGCCAATAAATGAGAAGAAATGTCAGGAAAAATACAGAAGAAAACGGTGACGAAAAAGACCTCAAAACGACCGCAAAACGGGCTCCGAAGGGAAAAATTCCCCCAAGGTCGCAGGCCCCTGCGACCATGGCCCATGGTCGCCGGCGACCATGGAAGTCCGGGTCACCGGATTTTCCGCTGGTGACCCGTTTTTCCGTCTTTTTTCGCGTTTCGCGCACTTTGGCCCCTGTGGTTTCCTGAAAATGTGATTTTTAGTGCTTGAAATTGACTCATATCCTCCGACATCCGTCAAAATCACGGGTCAACCTCGAAAAGCATAAAATCATCATTGATCGCTCCAAGATCGCCAACCGGTCGACCAAAAAAAGTGCTCTTTCTGTCCGACTGATCGAGAAATCGACAAGACAGATGTCACCGGCCCGCTCTTAGCTATCAATGTCTGAAGTTACATGTTCATCCGATGTCGATCAGTATGAAGATCCATCGATGATCATCGCCAGAAGAATTCCAGAAGACACGGCACGGCCCGCGACTCTTCGACTGCTCGGCGACCAATTAATGTGGTTAATTGACTAGCTTTATTGCAGTCATTAATTCATTTCTTTGGACGGCCCAATCAGAAGCAAGCATTTGGGAGTTACAAGTCAATTGATTCATGGCATTTAAACCATGAAACTCCTCCCATTATGGTAATTAAGGTGATTAAAAGCCCTTAATCTCCATCGGCCAATCAGATTCAAGGAAAAAGGAGTTACAAAATCAAGAAATAAATCTTGTAACTCCTCCCATTAAAGCCATTAAAGCCCATAAACTCTCCTAAATGGCTACCAAAGCCTATAAATAGGAGAGCATTCCATTGAAATCGAGATCAGAAAATCGAGATCGATCGATCGGAAAGAATCCAGAGCTCGTATCCAGAGAAAGAAAAAAGAGAGAAAAACTCTGCTGAAATTCTGCACCGGCCACCACTACAAGGTGACAAAAGTCCCTTGGGGGGCACCCCCCCCAAGGTCCTTGCTTTCTCCTGCTGCCTCCAATGGCTTAGACGTGGCTTTTCAGCCCGTCTACTTAGCTTTTTATTGGACATAGGACCTTCTCTTGGCCTTTGTCCTCTAAAAACCTGAGGTTATAGCCAAGCCAAGCGAATCAAGAGCATCTTTTGTTCTCATCTGCATGGATGATGGCGAAGCCCATACATGGCTTGCGACCGTCAATCTGAACGAGTCCCCCACAATCTCCTGAAAAGTTAGATCTTCCTTTTCTTGCTTTTCATTGTAGTTTGTATTTTTCTAAAGAGACAAAGAAATCACAACTCTTGTCTTTCATTATTGATAAGAATTGTAAATCGGCTATAAACGCCAAAATCGGCTATAAATGCCAAACAAAATCGCCTTTCACGGCAAATCAAGAAAATGTCTCTTTTCTTAAATATATGCGCAATGGAAAACTTGAAAGAAGTTGATTTCCTTTTTACTTGCGAAGGTTGATCTCCGGATTACCACTTGCAATTCCAAGTAAAATAGAAAATCTGGCACACCCACACAAAAAAATGTTGAAACACGCTTCAGGCCCGCCAGGGCGCGAAAGGGCCGGACCCGACGGACTCCCACGTTCCGCCGACCCCGGTAGCCGCCCCACGGCGCCTCGGAGCGCGTTCCATCAAGCTGGCACACCCGGTGGGACTCGTTCATTTGAGAACACGGTGCTCGGAAATGGAATATTTGCATACCATATTTTTGCTCTATGCTTATACTTCTTCTCCAGATTCCTTGGCTACTTTCTAGCTGGTAGCCTATGTTGGATTTTGCATCCTAAAAAAAAATGAGATGGGATTTTTTGGAAATTTCTATTTCTTTGAGTTTGTTTCCATTCTTTCTCTTTTCAAAAAAAAAATTCCATTTTCTTAGTTTGAATTCAAAATTGAGAAACTTTGATCCTATCCTATCGTTCTTTGGTGCTTGCAGAAATGTTGAGCCCGTTCGACTAAGGTTTTGGGCCATCGTTTCTCTTCGATGAGTTCATTAGAGATTTCAAAGAAAAAAAAAATCAAAAAATCAGTTTTCTTAGTTCTGATTCAAAATTGAGAAGCTTTGATCCTATCCTATCGTTCTTTGGTGCTTGCAGAAATGTTGAGCCCGTTCGACTAAGGTTTTGGGCCATCGTTTCTCTTCGATGAGTCTATTTGGGATTTGAAAAAAAGACATAGACCACTAAGGTTAAACCAATTGCGTTCTTTGATCACGATTGATTCAAGAAAAGCCTTGTCCAGAGTGTGGAGACAGCTTGACTGTTCTAGGCAAGGGTCCTCCAAACGGGTTCATTAAGTAATCCTACCCTTACCTGGGGGCAATTCTATCAATTGAGGTTTCATAAGACCGGGTTAGGAGGCCTATGTGTACTCTCTCGTCTTTAAATCTTAAAAAATTAAAATCAAAAAAATAAAAAATAAAAAAAAAATTTCAAAAAAAAATTTTTTTAAAAAATAAAAAAAAATAAAAAAAAAATAAAAAAAAGATTTTCAAAAAAAAATCTTAAAAATAAAAAAAATAATAATAAAAATAAATAAAATAAATAAAAATATATTTTTAAAAAAATAAAAAAAAATAAAAAAATAAAATAAAATAAATCATTTCAAAAAAAAATCTTCAAAAAAAAATAGAAATAAATAATCTTAAAAATATATATATATATTTTTTTTTTTTAAAAAAAAAAATGAATAAAAAAAAAATAATATCATTTCAAAAAAAAAATCTTCAAAAACTCGTCACTTTTGATTTCAGATCTGAGAAATTTTGGTTTCTTCTTTTCTAAGCACTGGCGCTCGCGGAAATCGCCGAGACCGTGTTCAGATTGGGTACCATTTGCTCTCCTTGATGGAACCAATCTTGACATTTCAAAAAAAAAAAAATCAAAAAAAAGAAACTCTCGTCATTTTAGATTCAGATCCGAGAAATTGTGGTTCCTTCCCTTCTGGGTACTGGTGCTCGCGGAAATCGTTGAGCCCGTATTCGGATCAGAATACCATCTGCTCTCTTTGATGAATCCAATCTTGACATTTCAAAAAAAAAACAGAGAATCCCATCTCATGGATGCGATTTCCAACATTTGTGCCTAGCAATACTGGTACGCCCTTTCAGGGTCTACTGTATTTGCGACCGGCACATTTGTAACTCCAACCTTATATTTGACTTACCTCGAGCAAGCCTTGCTTCTCGATAAGTCAAATTTAGGTTTACAATTGCTTCTAGCAGCCACTGGAACGCTCATTCTGGGCTCACCATACTTGCTATCAGAACAATTGTACCATCTATGGCTTTTTGCCTTCTTCATGTCGCTTGGGTCGTATCCTTTGAGCGATTTGAAAAGACAACCATAGAAATTCCCATTTATGATAATTATTCTTGTGATTACTAATGGATGTGGTCGTGTTTCAGAACCTTTTCGAAACTAACAATGGCAGCCTTAACCATTATCTTCGATGAGAACAAGCACCAACTCATACTTCAACAGAAGCAAAGCACGCGTACTCATAAGCGCCTTGTCAGCTGCCGAAGCGTCAACTCCCTCGGCAACTCTCTGAACTCCGGGTCGACCTCGACTCCCCGGACTATCTTCTTTGGGACACTGGGACCATTCCCACTTCCCGAAGAACAAGCTGCGCCTGCTAAAAAGCAGAAGATCGCCTCTCAACGTGTCACTCCCGTGACACCAAAGGCGAGCGCCCAAAAGCCCGAAGCCCGCGACACCCCCGCGAAGCCTCGACCCACAAACAACCAGGTCTATCCCAAGACTTGGTCTCCAAGACCTTCCCCAAAACAAAGAAGGTCTCAAATTTCCACCAAGCCAGCATACCTGGCCCCACTCAAAGAGAACCAGTTCTACCCTCTTACCTACATGAAAGAGGAGAGACCCATCTCCAACCTGACTCCCAAGTCAACCCAGCATGAGCCGGCTTGTTCCTACAGGCCCAAAATTAGATCATGCATCACCAGGCCTCTACAAGCACCTGCCAAGGCCTACACTCCTTCAGTTCGACCCTTCATCTCTACAGGGGCCGAACTCGAAAGGTTCAAAGTTTCGCTGCAACAGACAAAGGACCGGGTCCGGATCCTGTCCTTGCCTAGCTACAAAGAAGACAGGCTCGGCTGCTGCGCCCGAGGGAGCACATCCTTCATCGTCAGAGCCCAGCCAGAGCTGACTGAAGCTCAAATCGCTCGTCGAGCACGCCGCCGTGCTTCATATCGACAAAAGAGACTAGAAAAGCAACGGACCCAGCCTCCTACACTTCAAGTCTCCCACAAATGGGTCGAAAAAGAAAGACCCGACCAAGTTGCTGCCGTCCATATGGTTGAAAAAACAAGAAGACGCCAAAGGTCAGCATCAAAAATCCATGTCCGACGTCCGGTAACCCGTAGCATCACCAGGACACAAAGACATCCCAAAGAATCTCCTGCCCCTTCAAGCCAAGGACGGGAGAGTAATCCTTCATCAAGCTCTTCATCAAAAAGAATGAGCCCCAGCTCGGTCACCAGGACGATTTCTTCGTTCGAATCCCGAGGGATGAACGTCTTGGCTACAAGTTCTGAGCCGCCACCTCAGAATCCACCTCGAGATGATGCGCTCACACACATCCAGCAGTTGGAACAAGGCCAGCAGAGGATTGAAACTCTGATGGAAAACCTTCTCCTTGTCGTCCAAAATCAGGTGAACAATGAGCCTCCTCCGAATCATAGCAATAACGAGGGAAATGGAGAAGAAAATGAGTCACGCGCCCTTACCAAAAAGGACGTAGACAGTATCCTCGCCAAAGCAAAAGAAGAGGATATACTCAAAGAGCATGGGATCAAGCCACCATATCCCTTATGGATGGACTCAGTCCCATTCCCTACAAAATTCAAGCATCCTACTCTCCAAACATATACGGGGAAAGGATCAGCCAGACAGCACGTAATCCACTTCAAGATCTTGATGGGCGCTATCGCGGATCAAGATGCACTCAAGATTCGCCTCTTTGCAAGTACCCTAAAAGGTACAGCCTTCGATTGGTACTCTACTCTGCCGGAGAACTCCATTCAGAACTGGGCTATGCTGGAGACACGCTTCCTGACCCACTTCCAAGGTGAGGATCATCCTGTTACTATGGCTCAGCTCTGCAGCCTAAAACAGGGAGAGAATGAGTCAACTTATGACTTCATTCAAAGTGGAAAGCAATGGCATACAAATGTTCAGATGTATTGCCACAGGCGTCGCTAGTCGACATCTGCCGAAACAACATGAGAGCAAGAATACGCTCCATGATCATCGGCAACAAATCAAAAAACCTGGGAGAACTCCTGGAAGCTTCTATGGAAGCTGAAACGGTGATTAAAGACCTCAACAGTCAGAAGTCATCAAGAAAAGAGCCAACCGCCATTGCAACCTCTAAACAAAAGAAGAAAGAGGTCCTTAATGTGCAAACCAAGTCAGCTCCTCAGCAACCAAAGAAAGCTGAAAATAGAGCTGCAGGTAAGAGACCTGAACTCTCTGATGCCTTCAAAGAGCGAGTAGAAAAGAAATATCCGTTCGATGAAGACGTCGAAGAAATCTTTGAGGCTCTCCTAGCAAATGGCAAACTCATTTTCCCAGAGCCCAAAAGACCTGGAGACGTTGGCAAAACCAATGATCCTCAGTACTGTCCATACCACCAGATGGTCTCGCATCCTCTCAATCAATGCTTTGTTGTGAGAGAAAAGATAAACGAGATGTGGAAAAACGGAGTCATCACCTTTGACAAAAATTATGGCCCCGCCTCCGTCAACATGGTGTCACGTGGACAAACACCAAAATCACCGAAGAAGAAGATCACTACTTCCTTCAAGGTGATAAAAAGAATTCAAACGTCCGAAGTGTTGGTTCCTTGCCCGACATCAGACGGACAACCCATATGGGTACATCCCGATCTCCTGGAAGATGAAAATTGGGAGATCGTCAAAACAAAGCCGACAGCTCAACAGCGAAGGCAGGCTAGGAAACATCTCCTCAGGCTCAAACGGCAAGAGAAGACCCAGCCAAAACAAGAAGTCCATGAAAAGGCAGAGGCCTCCTCTACCACTTCACTCGGGGCAACAAAAACGTCCCTTCCAGAGACTTCAAAGGCGGTAAGAAACTTCACTCTCAGTGATTTCATGCCACCTCAATTCAAAAAAGAAGCCATGCAGGGGGCATTATACTCTTGCAACTCGGTAGTTGGATTCTCCATTGATGGATACGAGTCCAGCGACACCGACGATGGATTCGAGCCCAACTACACCGATGAGTGGGAGGAATCTCTTGAAACAGGAGAATATCTCTCCGATGAAGAATGGGCTCCTGAAACTCACCTTATGCCAGTAATCTGGTATAACCCCTTGCAACCACAAGGATCCTGGTCTGATGATGAAGAAGACCAAGAGGCTGCACAAGAAGATGCTGTTAACCCAGCACCTGTCATTGCTCCAGTGGAAATCAACTATGTTGAGCCACACGGAGAAGACGAAGAAGAGGATCTGGCTCCCATGCCTGATCTTGAAGAATATGCAAGGATCTTGCAGCGTCTCGCTCTAGAACAAGAGCAAGATTGTGTTAACGAGCCTCCTCGCAACCCAGAGCCTGAAGTCCCTGAAGATAATCAGGTACATCCACCCTTAACTCCTGAAAATGGAGAACATTGCTGGATTGACGATCCTCTTACATCCGAGGATGAGTCTGACTTCGAGCAGGCAACATCTCCTATCAGAGCTTCCTGTAATGTAATATATCAGGACTATAGCTCTTCTGAAGCGTCGTCTGATGAGATTACCTACACTCCGACGACGCCTAGCAATGTATCCTCTGGAGCTACCTCGTCTCACGTGACTTTCACAGAGATGGTACCCTCTCAGGTTTCTTCTCCTGAGACTGTGACTTCAGGATACACATTCTTCCCGACTCATCATCATGAAGAAAACCCAACTTGGGGTGATGGATGGGTCAACGAAGAAGAAAAGCTGCTGGATGCTGTTCAGGACTTGCTCCCGGAAAATGCTCCGTGCAACACAATCACTGAGGATGGCAACTCTGCTGCAGATACATCCCCAGTAGATGAAAAACGACAGCCTCTTGATCCTGAAGACAATCTTCCAAACGAAGATCCTTCTCAAGAAGCTCTCGAAGTTGGTAGAGGCACCCGTTCGGGCCGGGACTACCACAAAAATTACAACCAATCTTCCTTTACCTATGTAAATCCTTCGGGAAAAGATGTTGTAAGCGCCCCCAGTGGCAACAATGATGAACATGCAGGCCCTAAGGAGGCTTTCAAGTATGACTTGGTTGAGCACTTCAAACACATACCTGCACGTCTTCACATCCTGGATTTATTACGAATGTCTCCACGCACTCGTGATAATCTCATCTCAGAATTACAAAAACTGAATGAGGATGTCGACAAACATGCCCCACAAGTCCTCCAAATTGAAATGGACTACCGGGTCAAAAACTCAGAAACCTCCTTAAAAGGAGAAAAAGAGAAAAGCGAGGGATCATGCATCCAATGCCTCTCGGTTCAAAAGGCAGCCAGTGCAACCATCGCCTTCACTAAGGAAGACCTCCTACTTGGCGAAGCAAGGCACAACCGACCCCTGTACTTCACAGGGTACATAAAAGAAATGCCGATACATAGAGTTCAGATCGACCCAGGTTCTGCACTCAACCTTATCTCCACTTCGGCTCTTGAAGAATTGGGCATCCCACCCAGCAAGCTAAGCCACACATCTGTATCTATCTTTGGATACGATGGGAGCACTCAAAGGCCTATCGGCAAAATCAGGTTCAAATTGCAAATTGGTGATCTTATCTCTGAGGTCACTGTGTATGCAATAAAAACCCCCTCATGCTACAACATCCTTCTCGGACGTCCTTGGATACACGAGAACGGTGTTGTCCCTTCAACTCCACATCAATGCATCAAGTTCGTCGGCGACGACGGCATGGTACATCGTGTCTTTGCGGACAGAAAACCCTTCAAAGGTAAAGAAGTCCACTTCGCAGACTCCCAGATGTATGAAGGAGAAAAAGAAGAAGAGGAAATAGCAGCCCCTGCTGAAAATCTCCAGAAAGATAAAGGCAAGGCTCCTCAAAAATCACCGGAAGAAAACAAACCCTCCGGCAAATTAGAAGAGAGTAGTCAATCTCCCTTCGTTATCTCCCTCAAGAATTCAAAACCTTTGGTCATCACGACTAAAGTGAAGAAGGCGAAACAAAAGCCTGGGGGCAAATTTGTTGTCTCTCTCGTGTCTATCATGCAAGACACAGACTCGGACTCAGAGCCAGAAGACGATGCATCGTCAAGCCAAGCTGACACTCAGCAAGTTCAGCCTGCTCTCACTCCGATGGAGACACCTGCTGACGTAGAAGATCCTACGTCTGCTACCTTTGTTGTTCCGACAACATCACCAAAGCAAAAGCCGATCTTCTTCCATAGACCGGACGCTTCTTCATCAAACTCCATGCTGGAACCTTTCCAAAATGAAGGTATGCCTCAGCTATCTCTATATAGTCCTGTGGCACAAGCAATTATGAAGAAAATGGGCTATGACGCTCAAAACCCAGTCGGTTTGCGAGAAAGACGCGGTATTCTCACGCCATTGGAGCCCGCCTTGACCAAAAGCCAGCTGGAAGATTGGAGACTCTACGGTCATGTAGAAAAGTCTTCACATGGGTTAGGATATGATCCTGATACCCCCCTAAGACAGTTGACACAAGGGCTTAAAAGTCGTTTTACCTACCAAGCCTCAACATCTAAAGTCCACGAAGACATCGATCTCCCTGGAAATCTCTTTAAAGAGTTACCTGACAAAGATCCAGGAAGCTCATCCAACTTGTACGATTTCTTTGATGATAAAGAGGAATCGTCCGATAATACAGACTTGTGCTATTCTGACCCAAAAGAACCCTCGTCTCCAAAAGAAATACCAGACTCAACAGGCGATTGGGACTATCTCATAGCAAGCCTTGAGGAGATCACCAATCAAGAAAATCCATGGAAAGGAACAGAGCCTTGGTCTAGTAATGCAGTTGAAACTCCAGAAGGTTTCGTTGAGTTGGAAGCCTCCGAAAATATTGTGGAGGAACCACCTTCGAACCTTCCGACAGAAGATCCTGTTCAAAAGATAAACTTGGGAACACCTGATAACCCACGTCCTGTATTCATAAGCAAGAATATAAAGGATGATGAGTTACCCGAGTATATCGCTTTTCTTTATGAGTTCGTTGATTGCTTTGCATGGTCCTACGCTGAAATGCCTGGTTTAGACCCCAAAGTAGCAGTCCACAAACTCAACCTTCAAAAAGAAATCAAGCCTGTCAAACAAGGCCAAAGAAGATTCCGTCCAGATGTGATGGATAAAATTGAACAAGAAGTTCAAAAGCTCAAAAGCGTCGGCTTCATCCGTGAGGAACAACATCCAGAATGGTTGGCCAACATTGTCCCCGTGACAAAGAAAAATGGGCAAATCAGAGTCTGTATTGACTATAGAGACTTGAATGGCGCTTGCCCTAAAGATGAATTCCCGCTCCCCATACCGGAGGTGATGATTGACAATACCTGCGGATTCGAGCGAATGACATTCATGGATGGCTTCTCTGGTTACAATCAGATAAAAATGCATCCTGAGGATGAAAAACACACTTCATTTCGGACTCCATTTGGTGTGTATTGCTACACTGTCATGCCATTTGGTCTGAAAAATGCTGGTGCCACATATCAGAGGGCTATGATGAAAATATTCCAAGATATGTAGCACAAGACGGTCGAATGTTACGTTGATGACGTCGCCGTCAAAAGCAGAAGAAAAGAAGACCATCTCAAAAATCTTCGGGAAGTCTTCCTCCGACTCCGCAAACACAAACTGCGGATGAATCCTCTAAAATGCTTCTTCGGCGTCTCGTCGGGTAAGTTTCTCGGATTCCTTGTTCGGAAAGCTGGAATAGAACTTGACCCCATAAAAGTCAAGGCTATTCTAGAAATGCCCTCTCCAAGAACCCTAAGGGAACTAAAAGGGCTTCAAGGGAGATTGGCCTACATCAGACGGTTCATCTCCAATCTTTCGGGGAAATGCCGTCCATTCTCTCGATTGATGAAAAAAGGTGTAGACTTTGTCTGGGATGCCGACTGTGAAGCCGCATTTCAAGATATCAAGTCATACCTGACCAAACCTCCAGTGTTAGCTGCCCCTGCCACTGGAAAACCATTCATCTTGTACACAAGAGCTCTTGATCATTCTGTAGGCGCTTTGCTTGCACAAGAGAATGGTGAGGGAAAGGAAGCTGCTCTATACTACCTCAGCCGCATGCTAGTAGGTGCAGAGCATCGTTACTCTCCAGTCGAAAAAGAATGCCTTGCAGTGATGTTCGCCGTACAAAAGCTACGTCACTACTTGCTTTCCAACACAGTCTACCTGGTCTCAAGGATCAATCTCTTGAAGGTTCTTGTCACAAAGGCAGGTTCTCTCAATGCCCGACTGGCAAAATGGTCCATCCTTCTATCACAATTTGATATTAGGTATGTACCACAAAAAGCAATCAAAGGCCAAGCTCTAGCAGACTTTCTCGCAGAGCATCCATTGCCTAAAGATTCTCCACTCAGAGATGATCTCCCAGACGAACCTGTCTACAACGTGGAGACTTCCTCACCAAATGCCTCCTGGGACATGTACTTTGACGGTGCAACCAGGACAAATGAAAACAGAAAGCTGATCTCGGGAGTTGGCATCCTCTTTGTTAGCCCCGACAAATACATGATTCCACACGCTTTCTCGCTATTGGAACCATGCACAAACAATGCAGCTGAATACCAAGCTCTGATCCTAGGATTGGAACTCGCCGTCGAATCTGGTATCACCATGCTGGAAGTCTTTGGAGACTCTCAACTGATCGTCAACCAGATGAATCAGAAATATGAAGTCAGGAAGCCTGATCTGCTGCCTTACTACAACAAGGCACAATCGCTTCTGCAAAAGTTTGACATCTGCAACATCACCCACATTCGTAGGGGTGAAAACATCCGTGCAGATGCCCTGGCTGGACTTACCGCATCAATGGCGATCCAGGAAGGAAAAAACATGCAAATTACAGTGAGTGAGAGAAGGATCCTCCCTCCTCTTAACACACACCAAGCAGTTGCTGAATGCCACCGAGTGGTTGGAAGTCGGATCTCTATCCTTCAAACTTCAATCGGCGACTGGAGGGATCCGTTCATTGATTACACTATGTTCGGAATCCTACCTGAAGATCCAAAAGAACGGGTAAGCATCCAAAGGCGAGCCCCAAACTTTCATTTGGATATCCCTTCAAAAATCCTTTACAGGAAATCCTTCAATGGAGTACTCCTACGCTGCTTGTCACAACAAGAAGCTGAAGAAACACTCAAAGAAGTTCACGCTGGTCTTTGTAGAGCTCATCAGGCTGGTCCCAAGCTCTACGACCAAATCAAAAGGTTGGGTTACTACTGGCCTACCATGGTACCCGACGCAATGCAATTTGCTAAGCGCTGCCAGCTATGCCAAGTTCACGGAGATTACATTCACATGCCTCCGGAATGGCTGCATCCTACAGCAATCTCGTGGCCTTTCGAAGCCTGGGGTATGGACATCATAGGTCCTATTTCTCCCCCTTCAAGCAAAGGTCATCGCTTCATCTTCGCCGCTACGGATTATTTCTCCAAGTGGTCAGAAGCATTTGCGTTCAACGAAATGAAGACCTCATCAGTTCTTCAATTCCTACGCACCAACATCATTTGTCGTTTCGGCATACCCAAAAGATACGTCCATGATAACGGACCACAATTCCGGGATCATCGATTCTACAGGTTCTGCGACAAATACAAAATCCAAAGCTGTCCTTCGACTCCATACAATCCGGCAGCAAACGGATTAGCAGAAGCCTTCAACAAGACACTCTGCAAAATCCTCAAGAAAATGGTCTCTAGTCACAAAAGAGACTGGAGCGACAAACTGTCTGAAGCTTTGTGGGCCTATCGAACCACCGTTCGAGGACCAACCCATAGCACACCATTCTCCTTGGTCTATGGATGCGAAGCTGTCGTGCCCCTAGAGGTACAAATTCCTTCTCTGAGGGTATCTCTACAAAATGACATGACTCAAGAAAGCAATGCGAAATTACGACTTCATGAGCTGGACAATCTCGATGAGAGACGGCTCGAAGCTCGACAAAGCATTGAACTTTACCAAGCACGCATGGCAGGATCTTTTGACAAAAAGGTCAGGCAACGCGCCTACAAAAAGGGTGACTTGGTTCTTGCGGTAAAAAGACCAATGGTCTTCGCACACAAATCCAAAGGCAAATTTGAACCAAAATGGGAGGGACCCTACGTCGTCGACAAGGTCTTCTCCAACGGCGCATATACCCTCCTAAACATGGAAGGCGACAGATGTATGCTGCCTATCAACGGCAAGTTCTTGAAGCGGTACTATCCCTGAAGACTTACCCAACTGGGTAAGAGCAATGCCTGTATGGCCAAAACCTGTTCTCAGGTACTCGCTCGTCAAACCCACTCTCTTTAGAATTTTCATATCAAATGTCAAAATTTCTAGAGATTCAAAAACAATGCTTACTTTTACTGTTTCATTGTTCAAAAAAAAAAAAAAACAAAAAATCCAAGTTTAGGAGCCTCTCCCTGACCTGACCAAAACTTTCGATCCTTGAACCAAAATTCATGGTTTGAAACAAAAATCCGGATTCAGGGATTTCCACCCTAGTCCACCTTACCTTTTACCGCCAAATGGTTTTAGGTCAAAATTTACGACCCTCGTGTCTTTAAACAAAAAAATGGTTTTTCAAAAACCGCGGGGAAGTGACACTTAGTCGATACTCGCAAAACTCAAAAAATCGGAAGGATGCGAACCCCATTCGATACTTCCAAAACCTCTAAAATCATGGAGACGCAACATTTCAGTTGCTATCCACAACCCAAATTTCAAATGGTTCGAGAAAACCTCAAATTTCAAAAATCGCGGAGAAATGACATCAAGTCAGTACCCGCGAAACCAAAAGCTTTGGGAAAAGCAGGGAAGCGACGCTTAGTCGATATTTGCACCCCAATTCGCGAGGAAGCGACATTCCGTCGATACTTGCAAAACCTAACCCGCGAGGAAGTGACATTCCATCAATACTCGCAAAACCGAATGAGCAAGGAAGCGACATTCCATCGATACTTGCAAGACCATTCAGCGGGGAGGCGACATTTAGTCGATACCTGCATTTTGAAAGCCAAAAAAAATCTGGCTATAAACGCCAAAACCTGGCTCTTTTGCCAAAAACCGGCTATCATTGCCACCAAATCGGCTATAAATGCCACACAAAAAAAAAAAACTGACTCTCATGTCAAAACCGGCTATAAATGCCACAAACCGGCTATCAATGCCACGAAAAATTGGCTTTCACGCCGACAAACCAAAACTTGGCTTTCAAAAAATGGCTATCAATGCCACCAAACTGGCTATAGATGCCACAAAACAAACACCAGCTTCCATGCCAACCCAAATTTTGGCTTTTACGCCATAAAATTTCGGCTTCCATGCCATCTCAAAATTGGCTCCCATGCCACGAACAAAATTTTTGGCTCTTATGCCATCTCAAAAATCGGCTTTCATGCCAATAAAATAAAACTTGGTTTTCAAAATACTCGGCTACAAATGCCACACAAAAAAAAAAAAAAACCTGACTCTCATGTCAAAACCGGCTATAAATGCCACAAATTGGCAATCAATGCCACCAAACTGGCTGTAAATGCCACAAAAACACCGGCTTCCATGCCAACCCAAATTTTGGCATTTACGCCATAAAATTTCGGCTTCCATGCCATCTCAAAATCGGCTTTCACGCCATAACCAAAATTCGTTTCCCCTACCAAAACAACCATTTGACAAAAGATTTTCACAAAATGACAAAGCTTTTGATCAAACCCCATTTAGCAATAGCTTTCATCACAAAAAGATTTGAGTGAGCGTAGGGAACACAAAAAAAAAAAAAGAAAAGGTACCAAAAAAAATATACATGTGGTACAAAAAAAAAAGTGTTCACAAGCACTGCAAAAAAAAAGAAGTACCAAAAAATACATGTGGTACCAAAAAAAAAAAAGAATGGTTTCTGCTATAAAAAATCAGGAGCTCAGCCAAAAATGGTCTCCAGCCAAAGCTTCAGCTCCTCAAGC
The DNA here is from genome assembly GCA_028538565.1 of Umbellularia californica. Lineage (NCBI taxonomy): Eukaryota > Viridiplantae > Streptophyta > Magnoliopsida > Laurales > Lauraceae > Umbellularia > Umbellularia californica. The sequence continues at coordinate 29,417,499 of JAPQWN010000005.1, read as the reverse complement.
AAACTTTTGGCCTCAGCCGTCAGAGTTTCCAAGGCACGCTTCTTCAGGAACTTGCCATGAGATGCTGGCGAATGCCGTAACCCTTCTTTTACACCGGAAAGCTCTTCCCCAGCAGTTTGCCATCGTTCGTTTTCTAGAGTCCTCCTCTCGAGAACTTGACCGGCATCTGCAACCCTGCGGATCAGAGTACTCTCCCTGTCACGAGCCTTTGTTATAGCAGCCCACTTCACATCGACTTGTGCCTTCAAATGCTCAAGACGTTTCCTGGCCTCCTCAACTTCCCTATCAAGGACGTTAAGGTCATGCCTCAATCCGATGATGGCTAGCTCTTCCTTGTTCTTCTCCCGAACTAGCTGCTTCTTGCTTTGTGTAGCCTCATTCAGGTCAGACTTAGCCTTATCAGCAGGGTCCAAGAACATCTCCTTGAAGAATTGGTCGTCAGGGAAACCCATGGTCTCAAACCACTTGTCACCCAGTGCAATGATCCTATCAACGATCGCCCTGGCACCTGTGACATCCAGACCAACCTCTTCGGTGTCGGTCAGAATCTCCTGTACATGTGGGATCATGCCAAATCCTGCCTCCAAGTGTCCAGAAAGGAGAGTCTTGACCCAAGAACTCAAAACCCGAGCCAGCACCTTCTTCGCAAATTGAAGAGACGAACTGGATGAAGATTCACCCTTCTCCGCTGATCGGCTGCTCATGTCATGTCCCATTGGAAGAGTAACAAAAGAACTCTTTTCACTTGGAGCCACTGGAAGAGGAATCTCAGCATGAGGTATCTCCTCTATTGCGTCAGAACTGGTTGTAGGAGTCTCTACCTCCGGATCGACCTCTGGCATCCCTTGCTCTGGTTCTGAAGAAGGCGATGGACTCTCTTCTGTCACTTCAAAACCTGCAAATGAAACACAAAAAGGTATGAATATGATCCTGTTAAAAAAAAATCATCAGGGTCATCACTACAAAGTACCTTCTTCGACGATTGGCGGAACACTCTCTTCCTCCACGAACTCATCGGAAGCATCATCAACATTTGCGTCCATTGATGGTTCAAAGTCATCGGAATCCTGTGGCAAGTCAGCTGACAAGAGAAATGTTAGCAAATCAAGTCGCAGGCACAAAAAAAAAAAGAGAAAGCGAAAGAAGTTATACCAATTGGAGATTCTGGAATCATTCCAGAGTCCCTCGATTCTTCTTCAGATGCCATAACCGGCTCCATCACCGCCTCATCGGTCGGAACCTCAGGCATCGGCAAGTCTTCGTCCTCTGCTAAAAAAAAAAAAAAAAAAAAGCAGCAGCAGGGTGAGAAAACAAATCAGAACATGGAAAGCCCCATGAAAGAAGCAGAAAAAGAAAAAGGAAGAATCATACCTTCACCGATGGTCTCTTCTTCCCGAATCCTCTTCTCCGGAGGTTCGTCAGCTTCCCTTGGCACCTCCTCATTGACAGTGAGAGGGACTTCCACATCAAGAGAGTCTTCGTCCCGCCCAGTGTGACGTTTCTCTCAACAAACTGGACCTTCTCCCAGGCTTGCTGAACGGCCACATTGGAAGATCTAGCAGATCGACGAGGTACGCTTGTAGCAGGCTCTTTACCCTTGTTCGCTCTGGAGGAACCACCTGCAAAGGTTGGAAAAGAAAAAGATCGTCATCAAAATGACAGGATTTCGCTAAAAAAAAAAGGGGTCACTTTGTCCCACCAAAAATCTGGCGAAATTTTGGCATGACTCCGGGGCAATTCCAAAGAAAAAGGAAATACCCCGACGGAAATAGAAAGTTTGAAGATGGGCTCAACATTGCTGCGGGCTCCGAAACTACAAACTTTCGAAACCTCAAAATCTCCGCAAAATAAAGAAGGGCTCAACATCGCTGCGAGCTCCAAATTCCCAAATTGGTAAAGATTTTCAGGTATGCTATCAAATTCAATTTACAAAAAGTACATGCATGAACATCTAGATTTGCATAAAAACGCATTATCATGATGAGCAAAAAAAAAAAAAAAAAAAAAACTTTCTCAAAAAAAAAGAGGGAGAAAGAAAAGAAAAAAAAAAAGAAACTTTCTCAAAAAAAAAAAGGGAGAAAGAAAAGAAAAAAAAAAGGGGAAACTTTTCAAAAAAAAAAAAAAAGGGGGAGAAAGAAAAGAACAAAAAAAAAAGGAAGAAACTTTCTCAAAAAAAAAAAAAGAAGAAAGAAAAAAAAAAGAGAAAAGAGACACACGTGAAAAAAAAAAAAAAAAAAAAAAAAAAAAAAAACAGAAATCACGTGGAAAAGAAAAGAAAAAAAAAGAGAAGAAGAATAGAAAGAAAAGAAAGAAAAAAAAAAAAAAGAGAAACTTTCTTTTTTTTACCATCCTATTCTCTACATAAAGTTTTCTTGAAAGAAAAAGAAAGAAAACTTACTTGAAGCCATTGATGGAGAAGAAGAAGGAAAAAGCTTGAAGATCCTTGAAGAAGAAAAACTCTTGGTCTTGGAGCTCTCTTGAGATTGTTGCAAAAGAAAGCAATAAGAGCAAGAGATCCTACCTTCCTTTGCTTTTATAGGAGAGAGCAAATCAAAGAAGGAAACAAAGAAGAAAGGTAAGTGTTACTAATTAGTAACCTTACCAAAAGAGAAGGAATTAGAAAGATTCTTTCCCAAAAAGAAAGATGTCTTTGAGAGATTTCCTCCCAAAATCAATCAAATGAGAGATTCTCTCCAACAAAAAAAGGATATTGGAGATTCTTTCCCAAAAAGAAAGATACCTTGAGATATTCTCTCCCAAATTAAGGGAATATGAGAGATTCTCTCCCATAAAAATATTTTTAGATATTCTCTATCCAAATGAGATATCTTTAGATATTCTTTACAAAAATGACCCCACATGAGATCTAAGCCATCCTAAAAAGCTTAAGGTCCCATGGGTTAGCCCATATGAGCCAGGTTTGACCACCTAGGCACTAAAAAAAAAAAAAATGGGCTTTTAGTCAGAAAAAATCCCTCTTACCAAGAGCATACAAAAATGGTTCCATGCCTCTTCTAAGTTGATTGAACCATACAAAAAAATCCCAAGCCCCATGAGCTTCCAAAAATCAAACCATCCAGCCTCATAAACCAAATTGAGCCAAAATCTTGAAATTGACATTCCACAAAAAAATCCAAACCACTCCAATGGACCCACACAGTCCCAAAGAGTGACCAAAAACCAAATCCTGGTCCCCTAACTTGCCACATACAGCTTGTTAGGTCACAAGACCAAAACCAAAAACCAAATCATGATCCCCCAACTTGCCACATACAGCTTGTTGGGTCACAAGGTCAAAACCAAAACCCTACCCCCTAACCTGCCACATACAGCTTGTTAGGTCACAAGGTCAAAAACAAAAACCCAAATCCACATCCCTGATGTCATCTTCAAAACTTTGCCTCGAGATGGTATTTGATTCCTTTCATTACCATAAAATTCCCCTGGAAGCTCAAAGGCTACTCTACCAAAGAAAAGATTGCTCAAAGACTCTTGGTCAAGACACAAGCTCTCCTTCAAAAATCTCTTCGAGGCACATCGACTACAAAAGTCAAGCAACTCGTCCCTGTACCTCGAGGGGGCATTTGTTGACACCAAAAATGTCACTTTGCCTCTTCAACATCAAGAAAGCTTCATGAAGTCGCAACCTGCCATAAATAGGCAATGCAATTTCTCCAAAAATTCAAACCTTGTCAGAATTAAACAAAAACTGCAAGATCCTTCAAGATAGCCAAGAGAAGAGTACACATGAAGTTTCGGGCCATTTCAGAATCACTTGGCCTAACTTCGTTTCTCCGACGGCTAAAATGGGGCTCCCGGCGGCGACATCATCGGAGACATCAAAACTTCGATCAGAGCCTACGGATGACTCCAGCATGTCTCAAAAGGGCTCCATGCCAAATTTCAAGTCAAACCGACAACGTTTGACCCTCCATCAATGCTCGAGCAGCAAAATCAAGCCTCCCGGCGGCGGGAACCACCGAAGCCTTCGCTCATCAAACCAAGTGCATGAGTGGCTTCAACATGCTTCCAAAAGGCTGCACGTCAAATTTCAGGTCATTCTGACAACGTTTGACCAGGTTTCGATGCTCCGAGAGAAAATCAAGCCTACCGGCGGCGGAGCAACCCAGGACCATGACATCCAAAACGGAGCCCATGGAACGTCTCAAAATGACTCCAATAGGCTCCCCGTCAAATTTCAGGTCAATCGGACATCGTTTGGCCACATATCAAAGATCGGCATTTTCCCCGCAGCAAAATCAAGTGAAGCATCGACGGGACCCCAAACGGCTTCAAAACTCAAACAAAAGCCTATGGTTGGTCTTATTTATTGCTCAGGAGGCTTCACCTCAAATTTCAGGTCATTCCGACATCGTTTGACCAAGTGTCAACTTCTGGCGGAAAATCAGCAGCTCTACGCGACAAAGTCTTTGGCTTTCCCGGAAAATTGGAAACTTTGCACTCTAAAAATGCAAGGATTCTCATCAGGTTTTCTACAGGGAAATCAAGCCAATAAATGAGAAGAAATGTCAGGAAAAATACAGAAGAAAACGGCGACGAAAAAGACCTCAAAACGACCGCAAAACGGGCTCCGAAAGGAAAAATTCCCCCAAGGTCGCAGGCCCCTGCGACCATGGCCCATGGTCGCCGGCCCATGGTCGCCGGCGACCATGGAAGTCCGGGTCACCGGATTTTCCGCCGGTGACCCGTTTTTCCATCTTTTTTCGCGTTTCGCGCACTTTGGCCCCTGTGGTTTCCTGAAAATGTGATTTTTAGTGCTTGAAATTGACTCATATCCTCCGACATCCGTCAAAATCACGGGTCAACCTCCAAAAGCATAAAATCATCATTGATCGCTCCAAGATCGCCAATCGGTCGACCAAAAAAAGTGCTCTTTCTGTCCGACCGATCGAGAAATCGACAAGACAGATGTCACCGGCCCGCTCTTAGCTATCAATGTCTGAAGTTACATGTTCATCCGATGTCGATCAGCATGAAGATCCATCGATGATCATCGCCAGAAGAATTCCAGAAGACACGGCACGGCCCGCGACTCTTCGACTGCTCGGCGACCAGTTAATGTGGTTAATTGACTAGCTTTATTGCAGTCATTAATTCATTTCTTTGGACGGCCCAATCAGAAGCAAGCATTTGGGAGTTACAAGTCAATTGATTCATGGCATTTAAACCATGAAACTCCTCCCATTATGGTAATTAAGGTGATTAAAAGCCCTTAATCTCCATCGGCCAATCAGATTCAAGGAAAAAGGAGTTACAAAATCAAGAAATAAATCTTGTAACTCCTCCCATTAAAGCCATTAAAGCCCATAAACTCTCCTAAATGGCTACCAAAAGCCTATAAATAGGAGAGCATTCCATTGAAATCGGGATCAGAAAATCGAGATCGATCGATCGGAAAGAATCCAGAGCTCGTATCCAGAGAAAGAAAAAAGAGAGAAAAACTCTGCTGAAGTTCTGCACCGGCCACCACTACAAGGTGACAAAAGTCCCTTGGGGGGCACCCCCCCCAAGGTCCTTGCCTTCTCCTGCTGCCTCCAATGGCTTAGACGTGGCTTTTCAGCCCGTCTACTTAGCTTTTTATTGGACATAGGACCTTCTCTTGGTCTTTGTCCTCTAAAAACCTGAGGTTATAGCCAAGCCAAGCGAATCAAGAGCATCTTCTGTTCTCATCTGCATGGATGATGGCGAAGCCCATACATGGCTTGCGACCGTCAATCTGAACGAGTCCCCCACAATCTCCTGAAAAGTTAGATCTTCCTTTTCTTGCTTTTCATTGTAGTTTGTATTTTTCTAAATAGACAAAAAATCACAACTCTTGTCTTTCATTATTGATAAGAATTGTAAATCGGCTATAAACGCCAAAATCGGCTATAAATGCCAAACAAAATCGCCTTTCACGGCAAATCAAGAAAATGTCTCTTTTCTTAAATATATGCGCAATGGAAAACTTGAAAGAAGTTGATTTCCTTTTTACTTGCGAAGGTTGATCTCCGGATTACCACTTGCAATTCCAAGTAAAATAGAAAATCTGGCACACCCACACAAAAAAATGTTGAAACACGCTTCAGGCCCGCCAGGGCGCGAAAGGGCCGGACCCGACGGACTCCCACGTTCCGCCGACCCCGGTAGCCGCCCCACGGCGCCTCGGAGCGCGTTCCATCAACACCGAAGAAGCATTTTAATGGATTCATCTGCAATTTGTGTTTGTGAACTTAGAGGAAGACTTCTCAAAGATCGTCGAGATGGTCTTCTTTTCTTCTGCTTTCGATGGCGAGGTCGTCGACATAACATTCGACCGTCTTGTGCTGCATATCTTGGAATATTTTCATCATAGCCCTCTGATATGTTGCACCTGTATTTTTCAGACCAAATTGCATGACAGTGTAGCAATACATGCCAAATGGAGTCCGAAATGATGTATGTCTTTCGTCTTCAGGATGCATCTTTATCTGATTGTAGCCAGAGAATCCATCCATGAATGTCATTCGCTCAAACCCACAGGGTTTGTCAATCATCACCTCTGGTATGGGGAGCAAGAATTCATCTTTAGGGCATGCATTATCCAGGCCCCTGTAATCGATACAGACCCTTATCTGCCCATTTTTCTTTGTCACGGGGATGATTTTGGCCAACCATTCAGGATGCTGTTCCTCTCGGATGAAGCCAATGCTTTTGAGTTTCTGAACTTCTTGCTCAATTTTGTCCATCACATCAGGACGAAATCTTCTTTGGCCTAGTTTGACAGGCTTGATTTCTTTTTGCAAGTTAAGTTTGTGGATTGCTATTTTGGGGTCTAAGCCAGGCATTTCAGCATAAGACTATGCAAAACAATCAACAAACTCATGAAGAAAAGAGATATGTTCGGGTAACTCATCATCCTTTATATTCTTAGTTATGAATACAGGACGTGGGTTATCAGGTGTTCCCAAGTCTATCTTTTGAACAGGATCTTCTGTTGGAAGGTTTGAAGGTGGTTCCTCCACAATATTTTCGAAGGCTTCCAACTCAACAAGACTTTCTGAAGTTCCAGAGGCATTTTCAGACCAAGGCTTTGTTTCTGTCCATGGGTCTTCTTGACCGGTACTCTTCTCAAGACTTGCAATGAGATGATCCCAATCACCTGTTGAAACTGGGTCGAAGTAGGGTATTTCTTTTCGAGACAATGGTTCTTCTGGGTCAGTGATGGACTCTCGGAATTCCGTCCTCTCCTTCCGCCCCGGGGGCTGCCTAGGGTCTGGCGGAGGAGGAAAACGCGGGTATCAACTTTTTGTACGGGTATGCCAGATTTACTATTCTACTTGGAATTTGGAATGGTGATGATTCGGAGATTCGCCTTCACAAGTAGAAAGGAAATCAATCCTTTTTTCTAACTTTTCAAATTGCATAAATATTTAAGAAAATAGACAAGTTTGTTTTTTTTTTTTTTTGTTTGCCGTGAAAGGCGATTTTGTGCCGTGAAAGGCGATTTACAAATCTCATCGATTATGAAAGACAAGAATTGTGATTTTTGTCTCTTTAAAAAATACAAAGTACAATAGAAATGAAAGAAAAGGATCTAACTTCTCAGGAGATTGTGGGGACACGTTTAGATCGACGGTCGCAAGTCATATATGGACTTCGCCATCGTCCTTCAAATGAGAACGCTTGATGCTTCGATTCTTCGGCTTGGCTCCAACCTCAGTTTTTTAAAGGATAAGGGCCAAGATGAGGTCCTATATCCAATGAAAAACCGAGTAAACTGGCTGAAAAGCCTCGTTTAGGCCATGTTGGAGAAAGAGGGGACCTTGGGGGGGTGGCCCCCCAAGGGACTTTGATCACCTTGTAGTGCTTTTGGCAGCAGAACAGCAGGACTTCGTCAGGATTTCTTCGGAAGAATGCAAGTGTGCAGACCAGTGGAAAGTTGGAAAAAAGTTGTCTCTCTTTTTGGAATGGACCTCCTTTTATAGGCTTTTGGTAGCCATGAGGTGTTTATTGGCATTGATGGCCATGATGAGAGAAATGTTTGTATTGATGAGAGGAGTTACAAGTTTTATTTCTTGATTTTGTAACTCCTTTTTCTTGACTTGTGATTGGCCGATGAAGGATAATGGCCATTTAATCGCCTTTAATCTTCATGATGATGGAAGTTTCATGGGTTTAATGCCATGATTGCTTGGATTTGTAACTCCCAAATGCTTGAATCTGATTGGGCCGTCCAAAATAATGAGTTAATGACCACATTAATTTGTCATAATCGGGTCAATTAACAACATTAAGTGGTCGCCAGGGCATGTGAAGAGTCGCGGGCCGCGCCGCGTCTTTTGGGATTCTTCTTGTGATCATCGCAGGTGGATCCACACATCGTTTGATGTTAGATTGCGATGTAATTTCAGACATTGGTTGATGTTGATGGGCCGGTGACATCTGTCTTGTCGATTTCACGATCGGTCGGACAGAAAGTGTACTTTCTTGTCAACCGGTTGGCGATCTTGGAGCGATCAGTGATGATTTCATGCTCTTGACGGAGGATCTGAGATGTCGGTGAAGATCAGTTGTTTTCAAACATCAAAAATTGGATTTTCAGAAAATCACAGAGGCAGGAACACTCGAAACGCGAAAAGGATCGGAAATCGGGCCATCCGGTGAGAAATCCGGCGACCCAGATTTGCAGGGTCGTTGGCGACCATGCACCCAGGGTCGCCAGCGACCTTGGGCCAAGGTCGCAGGCGACCATGGGCCATGGTCACCGGTGACCATGGGGTTTTGGCCCCTTTGGTCGCCGAGTGGTTTTTTTCGGCTCTTTTTCCTTCTTTTTCTTTCCTTTTTTCTTCTTTATTTTTCTTGACATTTTTCCTCAATTATTGACTTGATTTTCTTGGAGAAAACTTGACGAGAACCAGCGCAAAACCAGAGCGCAAAGTTTCCCATTTTTCGGGAAAGCCGAAGACTTTGTAGCCGATTTTCCGTCAAGAGTCGAAACTAGGTCAAACAATGTCGGAATGACCTAAAAATTGAGGTGAAGCTTCTTGAGCAGTGGATAGGACCAACCATGGGCTATTATTTGAGGGTGGAAGCCGTTTGGCATCCCGTCGATGCTTGACTTAATTTTGCTGCGGGGAAAATGCAGAGCATTGATATGTGGTCAAACGATGTCCGATTGATCTGAAATTTGATAGGGAGCCTATTGGAGTCATTTTGAGATGACCCATTAGCACCAATTTGGATGTCATGTTCCCTGGGTGCTCCGCCGCCGGTAGGCTTGATTTTTTTTCGGAGCATCGAAACCTGGTCAAACGTTGTCGGAATGACCTGAAATTCGACTTGCAGCCCTTTGGAAGCATGTTGAGGCCACTCATGTGTTTTGTTTGATGAGTGATGGCTTCGGTGGTTCTCGCCGCCGGGAGGCTTGATTTTCCTGCTCGAGCATTGATGGAGGGTCAAACGTTGTCGCTTTGACTTGAAATTTGGCATGGAGCCCTTTGGAGGTATTTTGGAACCATCCGTAGGCTCTGATCGAAGTTTTGGTGTCTTCAATGCTGTCGCCGCCGGGAGCGTTTGTTTAGTTGTCAGAGAAGTGATGTTAGGCCAAACGATGTTGGAATGGCCCGAAACCTCAAGTGTACCCCTCTTTTGGCTATCTTGAAGGATCTTGCAGTTTTTGTTTGATTCTGACAAGATCTAATGCTTGAAGTAGCTTTGCTTGTTTTGTAGTAGGATGCAGCTTCATGTGGCTTCTTAATGTTGAGGAGACATAGTGACTTTTTTCGTGTCAACAGTCAGAAAACCGCGCGTCTTTGTCATCGGACAATTCCTCTTCATTGTCAGAGAAATCATAAGAATTGGAGGAGCTTCTTGGATCCTTGACGGATGACTCTTCAAAGAGATATCCAGGGAGATCAATGTCTTCATGGACACGAGATGTTGAGGCTTGGTCGGCAAAACGACTTTGCAGCCTTTGTATCAACTGTCTCATGGGAGTGGTAGGATCATACCCCAACTCGTATAAAGACTTGTCTTTATGACGGTGGAATTTCGAATCTTCCAGTTGACCTTTGGTTAGGGTGGGTTCCAATGGTGTGAGAATACCACGGCCACCTCCCAAACCAGTTGGATTCTGAGTGTCGTAGCCCATTTTCTTCATGATTTCTTGTGCCATTCGACTATATAGGAATAGTTGAGGTATACCTTTGTTTTGGAAAGGTTCAAGCGGAGAATTTGGTGGAGAGACTCCCGATCTATGGAAGAAGATTATTTTTTCTTTTGCCGAAGTTGCCGGAACAACAAGGAAGCAGACGTAGGATCTTCAACGTCGGCAGGTGTCTCCAATGGAGTGAGAGCAAGTTGATCTCGCTGAGTATCAGCTTGGCTTGACGATGTGTCATCTTCTGGCTCTAAGTCTGAATCTGTGTCATGCATAATAGACACAAAGGAGACAGCGAACTTGCCCCCAGCTTTTTGTTTTGTCTTAAATGCTTTGGTAGTGATTACCAAAGGTTTTGGAGATTTGAGGGAGATGACGAAGGGAGAATGACTACTTTCTTCGGATTTGCTGGAAAGTTTGTTTTCTTCCGATGATTGTTGAGCCTTGCCCTTATCTTTCTGGAGATTTTCAGCAAAGGGCACTGTTTCTTCCTCCTGTTCTTCTTTTCCATCTTTGTACATCTGAGCATCTGCAAAATGGACATCCTTGCCTTTGAAGGGCTTTTTGTCTCTAAACACTCGATGTATCAAGCCGTCATTGACAACGAACTTGATGCATTGATGTAGAGTTGAAGGGACAACACCATTCTCGTGTATCTAGGGGCGTCCAAGAAGGATATTGTAGCAAGAAGGGGTCCTTATTTCACATATAGTAACTTCATAAATAAGATCACCAATTTGCAACTTGAACTTGATTTTGCCGATAGGCCTTTGAGCACTCCCATCATATCCGAAGATGGATATAGACGTGTGACTCAGCTTGCTAGGTGGGATGCCCAGCTCTTTGAGTACCGAAGTAGAGATGAGGTTGAGTGCAGAACCCAGGTCGATCTGGATTCTGTGTACTGGTACCTCTTTGACGTACCCCGTGAAGTACAATGGTCGGTTACGCTTTGTCTCGCCTGGCAGGAGATCATCCTTATCGAAGGCAATTGCTGTGCTTGCTGCTTTTTGAACCGAGGGGCATTCAATGCTTGATCCCTCAGCTTTCTTCTTTTCTTCGTTTGAGGAAGCACTTGATTTTTTGACCCTATAGTCCATTTCAATTTGTAGGACTTGTGGGGCATATTTGTCGACATCCGCATTCAGCCTTTGTAATTCTGAAATGAGACTATCATGAGTTTGTGGAGACATTCGCAATAAGTCAATGATGTGCAGTCGTGCAGGTATGTGTTTGAAGTGCTCAATCAAGTCGTACTTGAAAGCCTCCTTCGGGCCTGCATTTTTATTCTTGCTGCCACTTGGGGCGCTTACAACTTGCTTTCCCGAAGGATTTACGTAAGAAGAAGAAGGTTGGTTGTAATTTTTGTGGTGATCCCGGCCAGAGTGGGTACCTCTACCAATTTCAAGAGCTTCTAGAGAAGAGTCTTCTTTTGGAAGATCACTCTCGGCATCAAGGGGTTGATCCTTGTCATTTGCTGAAGACGTCTCTATAGCAGTATTGCCGTCTTCAGTGATTGCGTTGCACAGAGCATTTTCCGGGAACAAGTCCTGAACAGCATCCAGCAACTTTTCTTCTTTGTTGAGTAATTTATCTGTCCAGACATTGTCTATGAGATCGGATATCTGGGACCAATCGACCGGATTTTCATTGAAGAAGACTTCATTGGCTAGAGCTTCTTTAAGATGATTAGTCAGAAGAGGCTTGAGCTCCGATGTCACAATTTCAGTAGACGAAGGCTAAGAAGATGATATCTCAGTGGAAGTCACCTGAGAATATGTAGCTCCGGAAGATATACTACAAGTTGGGGAGTACGTGTCTTCGGCAGATGAAGCTTCAGAGGCACTATCATCCTGAGCTATCGCATTGCAGATTATCCTGATAGGAGATGCCCCTAGTATAGGCTGTTGGGAGTCCGACTCATCCTCGAATGTAAGAGGATCATTGATCCAGCAATTTTCTCCTATCAGGGACTTCTGGTTCTGGATTTTGATCGTGACGAAGGTCATTGATGCGATCTTGCTCCTGCTTTATGGCAAGATGTTGGAAGATTCTTGCATATTCTTCGAGATTGGGCATAGGAGCCAAATCTTCTTCGTCATCTGCTCCTTGTGGTTCATCAATACGGGGTTCCACTGGAGTATTGGCTAGTGTTGGATCAACAACATTTTCTTGAGCAGCGTCTTGGTCTTCTTCATCATCAGACCAAGATCCTTGTGGCTGTAATGGGTTATACCAGATTACTGGCATAAGATGAGACTCGGGAATCCATTCCTCATCGGAGAGGTATTCACATGCTTCAAGGGATTCCTCCACCTCATCGGTATCATTGGCAGTGTCACTGGACTCGTATCCATCCATGGAGAATCCAATTACTAAGTTGCAAGAGTATGATGCTCCCTGCGTAGTTTCATTTCTATAATGAGGTGGCATGAAATCACCAAGGGTGAATTTTCTTACCGCCTTTGAAGTCTTGGGAAGGAATTCTTCCGTTGCCCCTAGTGAAGCAGTGGAAGAGGTTTCTGCTTTTTCAGGGACTTCTTGTTTTGGTTGAGACTTCTGCTGCTGTTTGAGCTTGCAGAGTTGTCTTTTGGCTTGCCTTCGTTGTTGAGCGCTCGGCTTTGTTTTGATGATCTCCTAATTTTCATCTTCTAAGAGATCGGGATACACCCATATGGGTTGTCTATCTGGTGTTGGATAGGGAACCAATTCTTAGGTCGTTTGAGCCATTTTTATCACCTTGAATGAAGTAGTGATTTTCTCCTTCGGTGACTTTGAAGTTTGCCCACATGACACCATGTTAACGGATGCAGACCCGTAGTTTTTATCAAAGGTGATGACTCCATTTTTTCCACATCTCATTGATCTTCTCTCTCACAACGAAGCATTGACTGAGAGGATGTGAAACCATCTGGTGGTATGGACAGTATCGGCGATCGTTGGTTTTGCCAACATCTCCCGATCTTTTGGGTTCAGGCAAGGTGAGTTTGCCGTTTGCTAAGAGAGCCTCAAAGATTTCTTCAACATCTTCATCGAATGGGTATTTCTTTTCTACACGTTCTTTGAAGGCATCAGAGAGTTTAGGTCTTTTACCTATGTTGACACCAAAAAAGTCACTATGTCTCCTCAACATCAAGAAGCCTCGTGAAGCTGCATCCTGCTATAAAACAGGTAAGGCTACTTCAAGCATCAGATTTTGTCAGAATCAGACAAAAACTGAGAGATCCTTCAAGACAGCTAAAAGAGGGGTACACCTGAGGATTTGGGCCATTCCGACATCGTTTGGCCCAACCTCACTGCTCCGACAGCTAAACAAGCGCTCCCGGCGGCGACATCATCAAAGACACCAAAACTTTGATCAGAGCCTACGGATGACTCCAGAATGTCTCCAAAGGGTTCCATGCCAAATTTCAAGTCAAACCGACAACGTTTGACCCTCCATCAATGCTCGAGCAGCAAAATCAAGCCTCCCGGCGGCGGGAACCACAGAAGTCATCACTCATCAAACAAAATACATGAGTGGCTTCAACATGCTTCCAAAAGGCTGCACGTCGAATTTCAGGTCATTCCGACAAAGTTTGACTAGGTTTCGATGCTCCGAGAGAAAATCAAGCCTACCGGCGGCGGAGCAACCCGGGACCATGACATCCAAAAGGGAGCCCATGGAACGTCTCAAAATGACTCCAATAGGCTCCCCGTCAAATTTCAGGTCAATCGGACATCGTTTGACCACATATCAAAGCTCGGCATTTTCCCCGCAGCAAAATCAAATGAAGCATCAATGGGACCCCAAACGGCTTCAAAACTCAAATAAGAGCCCATGGTTGGTCCTATATCCACTGCTCAAGAAGCTTCACCTCAATTTTCAGGTCATTCCGACATCGTTTGACCTAGTTTCGACTCTTGATGAAAAATCGGCTACAAAGTCTTCAGTTCTCCCGAAAAATGGGAAACTCTGTGCTCCGATTTCGTGCGGGTTCTCATCAAGTTTTCTCCAAGAAAATGAAGTCAATAATTGTAGAAAAATTTCAAGAAAAATACAGAAGAACAAAGGAACGAAAAAGACGTAAAATCGGCCGAAAACGGAGCTCGGCGACCAAAGGGCAAAAAACCCTAAGGTCGCCGGATTTTGCACCAAAACGTCCGTTTTTCAATGGTTTTCGCGTTTCGGGTGTTCCGGCCTTTGTGATTTTCTGAAAATCCAATGTTTGGTGCTTGAAAACCACTGATCTTCGTCGACGTCTCGGATCCGCCGTCAAAAGCGTGAAATCATCACCAATCGCCTCAAGATCGCCAACCGGCTGACCAAGAAAGTGCACTTTCTATCTAACCGATCGTGAAATCGACAAGACAGATGTCACCGGCCCACCAACATCACTGCAATCCGACATCAAACAATGCGTAGATCCACCTGTGATGATCGCAAGAAGAATCTCAAAAGGCGCAGCGCGGCCCGCAACTCTTCACATGCCTGGGCGACCACTTAATGACGTTAATTGACCCGTTTATGACAACTTAATGCGGTCATTAACTCATTATTTTGGACGGCCCAATCAGATTCGAGCATTTAGGAGTTACAAATCCAAGTAATCATGGCATTAAACCCATGAAACTCCCATCATCATGAAGCATAAAGGTGATTAAATGCCCACTAACTTCATCGGCCAATCACAAGCCTTGAAAAGGGAGTTACAAAATCAACTTGTAACTCCTCATCAATTCTTTCATCATGGCCATCAATGCCAATAAACACCTCATGGCTACCAAAAGCCTATAAAATGAGGTCCATTCCAAGAAGAAAGCATGATGAAAATAGATCCCAAGTGCAAGCTCTGAAAATCCAGAAAATCCAATAGAGAGACGAAGTCCTGCTACTATGCTCCCGGAAGCACCACAAGGTGATCAACATCCCTTGGGGGGCCAACCCCCCCCCCCCCCCCCCCCCCCTCGGCTTTTCATTGGATATAGGACCTTCTCTTGGTCCTTGTCCTTTAAAAAACCGAGGTTAGGAGCCAAGCCGAAGAATCAAAGCATCACATGTTCTCATTTGAAGGACGATGGAGAAGCCCATACATGACTTGCGACCGTCCATCTCAATGTGTCCCCACAATCTCCTGAGAAGTTAGATCCATTTTCTTACTTTTCTATTGTAGTTTGTATTTCTTAAAGAGACAAAAAGAAATCACAATTCTTGTCTTTCATATTTGATGAGTTTTGTAAAATCGCCTTTCACGGCAAAATGGCCTTTTACGGCAAACAAAGAAAAACGCCTCCTACGACATTCTAAAAAAACAAACTTGTCTCTTTTCTTAATATTAATGCAATTTGAAAAGTTAGAAAAAATGATTGATTTTCTTTCCACTTGTGAAGGTGAATCTCCGGATTATCACTATTCCAAATTCCAAGTAGAAAGTAAATCTGGCATACCCGTACAAAAAATGTTGATGCCCGAGATTTTCCCTCCTCCGCCAAGACCCAGGTCAGCCCCCGGGGTGCCGAAGGAGAGGACGGAAGATTCCCTTTTCGGGTCCATCAACCTATAGCTTTGTTTTCAGCATTCTTTGGCTGCTGAGGAGCTGACTTGGTTTGCACATTAAGAACCTCCTTTTTCTTTGGTTTTGAGGTTGTAATGGCGGTCGGCACTTTCTTTGACAATTTCTAACTGTTGAGGCCTTTGATCACCGTTTCAGCTTCCATAGATGCTTCTAGGAGTTCTCCCAGGTTCTTTGATTTGTTACCGATGATCATGGAGCAGATCCTTGCTCTCATGCTGTTTTGGCAGATGTTGACTAGCGACGCTTGTGGTAGCACATTTGAGCACTTGTACGCCATCGCCTTCCACTTGTGAATGAAGTCGTATGCTGACTCATTCTCTCCCTCTTTTAGGCTGCAGAGATGAGCCATAGTAACAGGGTGATCCTCACCTTTGAAGTGGGTTAGGAAGCGTGTCTCCAGCAAGGCCCAATTTTGGATGGAGTTCTCCAGCAAACTGGAGTACCAATCAAAGGCCGTACCTTTTAGGGCACTTGCAAAGAGACAGATCTCGAGGGCATCTTGATCCACGATAGCTCCCGTCAGGATCTTGAAGTGGATGACATGCTGTCTGGCTGAACCTTTCCCCGTATATGTCTGGAGAGTAGGTTGTTTAAATTTTACAGGAAACTGAACCAAGTCCATCTATAGGGGATATGGTGGCTTGATCCCATGTTCCTTTAGTGTATCCTTTTCTTTTGCTTTGGCAAGGATATCGTCAACGTCCTTTTTGGTAAGGGTGCATGACTTATTGTTTTCTGCATTGGCCTCATCATCTTAATGATTCGGAGGGGTTTCATTATTTGGTGGACGCTGAAAAGTGAGAAGGAGGTTTTCCATCAGAGCCTCAATTCTCTGTTGTCCTTGTTCCAACTGCAAGTTGCGTGCGGTTACGTCATCATGCAGTGGATTGTGAGGTGGCTCAGAGTTTGTAGCCAGGACGTTCATCCATCGGGATTCGAACGAAGAAATCGTCCTAGTGACTGAGCTGGGGCTCATTCTTTTGATAGAAGAGCTTGAGGAAGGGTTACTCCGATGTCTCTGGCTTGAAGGAGTGGAGGATTCTTCCAGATGTCTTTGTGTCCGGGAGACGCTGCGAGTCACCGGACGTCTGATCCGAATTTTGGTTGCTGACTTCTGGCATCTTCTTGTTTTGCCAACCATATGGACAGCAACAACTTGGCCGGGTTTTTCTTTTTCGACCCATTTTTTAAAGACCTGGAGAGTAGAATGGTGGGTTATTTGCTTCTCTAGTCCTTTTTGTCGATATGCCGTGCAACGACGTATACGATGAGCAATTTGAGCTTCGGTGAGCTCTGGCTGGGCTCTGGCGATGAAGGATGTAGTCCCCCGAGCGCAGCAGCTGAGCTTGTCTTCTTTGAAGCAAGGCATTGACAGGATTCGGACGCGGTCCTTTGCTAGTCGTAGTGAGGCTTTGAGTTTTACGAGTTCGGCCCATGTTGAGATGAAGAGTCGACTCGTAGGAGTGCAGGCTTCAGTGGGTTTTTACAGAGGCCTTACGATGCATAATTTGATTTTGGGCTTGTAGGAGCAAGCCGACTCATGTTGGGTTGATATGTTCATTTGGAGGAGGGTAGGTTTCTCCTCTTTCATGTAAGAGAGAGGGTAGAACCAGTTCTCCTTGAGAGGGGCCAGGTATGCTGGCTTTGTAGATGTTTGGGACCTCCTTTGTTTTGGTGAAGGTCTCGGGGACCAGGTCTTGGGGCAGACCTGGTTTCTTGTAGGTTGAGGCTTCGTGGGAGTGCCACAGGCTTCAAGCTTCTTTGCGTTTGATGGACCCTCGGATTTCCGTCCTCTCCTTCCGCCCCGGGGGCTGCCTGTGTATCGGCAGAGGAGGGAAAATGCGAGTATCAACTTTTTGTACGGGTATGCCATATTTACTATTCTACTTGGAATTTGGAATGATTCGGAGATTCACCTTCACAAGTAGAAAGGAAATCGATCATTCTTTCTAACTTTTCAAATTACATACATATTTAATAAAAGAGACAAGTTTGTTTATTTAAGAATGCCGTAGGAGGCGTTTTTTTGTTTGTTTGCCGTGAAGGGCGACTTACAAAACTCATCAAATATGAAAGACAAGAATTGTGATTTCTTTTTGTCTCTTTAAAAAAATACAAATTACAATAGAAAAGAAAGAAAATGAATCAACTTCTCAGGAGATTCTGGGGACACGTTCAGATCGACGGTCGCAAGTCATGTATGGACTTCGCCATCGTCCTTCAAATGACCCGTTTATGACAACTTAATGCGACCGTGTGAAGAGTCACAGGCCGCACTACAAGAAATTGCACTTTCAGCGATGAAATTTTTCGTCGCCAAAAGTTAGGAAAACGTCGGTAAAAGTATTTACCGACGAAATAACTTTCGTCGGCCAGACGTCGCTAAGAAAAGGTCAGTGAAATGTTTCACCGACGAAATATATTTCCGTCGGCAAAAATTCGACTTTTACCGATGAGTTTTTGAATTTTACCGACGTTTTAAATAAGTCGGAAATATTATTTTAGTTTTCTAAAAATTTAGTAAATACTTTTACCGACGTTTATTTTCGTCGGCAAAAATAAAAAATCAAAATAAATAAAAAAATTATGCACTTTTACCGACGAAAAAAAATGTCGGTAAAAAAAGGAACAATAAGCTAAAACAAAATGACTTTTACAGACGTTTAGTTTCGTCGGTAAAATAAAAGGGCTGAATAAAAAAAAACATCGTCGGTAAAATAAAAAGGAAAAATAAAACTAATTTTACCGAAGTTTATTTTCGTCGGTAAAATAAAAATGAAAAATAAAACAACTTTTACCGACGTTTATTTTCGTCGATAAAATAAATAGGAAAAACTAAAAAAATTAAACGACTTTTACCGACGTTTATTTTTGTCGGTAAAATAAATAGGAAAAAGTTTAAAAAATAAAACTACTTTTGCCGACGTTTATTTTCGTCGGTAAAAGAAATAGGAAAAATAAAAAAAATAAAACCACTTTTACCGACGAAAATAAAACGTCGGTAAAAGTGATTTTATTTTTTTGTTAAAATATAATATTTGTTTTTTGAATATAATTTTCCTGTAAAGCTGTTTATACACCTGTATCAGAAGCGGTTTATACACCTGTATCAGAAATAAACCTGTTCATTTACCTATATTCTATATGAAAAATACATTAAAATTAAAACAAAAGTTGCTAAATTACCCAACAACCATCGCCATTTTTCATCTAATCATTCATCTCATTAACCAAATATTATAATCAACTATAATACAAACCATATAAATATCCAATAAATACATATACAAATAAACAAAAAAGAATAAAACACCTCCAAAAGTCTGTATTCGACCGCAAATCGTCAATCAATCTGCAATGAAAAAAACAACATTAGAATCTTTTTAACGAATTAAATTATAAATGAAAGATAAACATGTATATATATATAAATATCTTTTCCTAAGTTTTTCGGCGGCCTATTTTCCCGTCTAAGTGTTGAGAATCGGGCGATTTTTGTGTCTAATTCGATAACCAGAAGTCCGATTCATTAACCGTAAATTCCAACAAGTTACTTTGGCCTTGAACAAGGGTACCCGTGCTAGTTTCCGAGCTGTCCGATGGCCGATTCCCGTTTTCAACCTCCAACGGCCTATTTTCAAGACTAAGTGTAAAGAACCCAACGTTTTAGGTCTAATTCGTTAAACGGGAGTCCGATTTACGAGCCGTCAGTTCCTGCAAGTTAATTTCGACTCGAGCGAGGTGCTCGTGCTGGTTCCTGATTTTTCCGGGGGCCGTTTCCCGTTCTAGACCCCCGGCGGGCCGTTTTCCAACCTAAGTGTTAGGAAATTCTGATGTTTTCGCCTCTAAATCTCTAACCGTGAGTCCTATCCTCGAACCGTCAGTTCCTACAAGTCACTCTACCCTCCAACGATATGCTCGTGCCGGTTTCCGATTTCTCCTAGGGACGGTTCCCGTTCCGGACCCCCGCGCGGGCCGTTTTCGAGCCTAAGTGTGGGAAAACCGTCGATTTTCGCTTCTAATTCTCTAACCGGGAGTCCTATAAGCGAACTGTCAGTTCCAACAAGTCACTCTACCCTCCAGCGAGGTGCTCGTGTCGGTTCCCAATTTTTCCGGTGGCCAGTTCCCATTCCGGACCCCCGGCGGGCCGTTTTCGAGCCTAAGTGTTGGAAAATCCGATGTTTACGCCTCTAATTCTCTAACCGTGACTCCTATCTGTGAACCGTCAGTTCCTACAAGTCACTCTAACCTCGACTGAGGTACTCGTGCCGGTTCCCAATTTTTCCGGGGGTTGTTTCCCGTTCTGGACCCTCGGCGAGCCGTTTTCGAGCCTAAGTGTTGGAAAATCCGATGTTTTCGCCTCTAAGACTCTAACCGGGAGTCCTATCTGCGAACAGCCAGTTCCTACAAGTCACTCTACCCTCGATCGAGGTGCTCGTGCCGGCTTCCGAAATTTCCGGGGGCCAGTTCCCGTTCCGGACCCCCGGCAGGCCGTTTTCGAGCACAAGTATTAGGAAAATCCGATGTTTTCGCCTCTAATACTCTAACCGGGAGTCCTATCTGCAAACCGTCAGTTCCTACAAGTCACTCTACCCTCGAGCGAGGTGCTCGTACTGGTTTCCGATTTTTCCGGGGGCCGGTTCCCGTTCCGGACCCCCGGCGGGCCGTTTTCGAGCCTAAGTATTAGGAAAATCCGATGTTTTCGCCTCTCAAGCTTTAACCGAGAGTCCTATCTGCGAAACGTCAGTTCCTACAAGTCATTCTACCCTCGACCGAGATGCTCGTGCCGGTTTTCGAATTTTCCGGGGGCCGGTTACCGTTCCGGAGCCCCGGCGGCCCGTTTTCGAGCCTAAGTGTTAGAAAATCGTAGATTTTCGCTTCTAATTCCCTAACTGGGAGTCCTATCAGCGAACCGTCAGTTCCTACAAGTCACACTACCCTCGAGCGAGGTGCTCGTGCCGGTTTCACATTTTTTCGGGGGCCGATTCCCGTTCCGGACCCTCGGCGGGCCGTTTTCGAGCCTAAGTGTTAGAAAATCGTCGATTTTCGCTACTAATTCTCTAACCGGGCGTCCTATCAGCGAACAGTTAGTTCCTACAAGTCACTGTACCCTCGAGCGAGGTGCTCTTGCCGGTTCTCGACTTTTCCGGGAGCCGTTTCCCGTTCCGAACCCCCGACGGGCCGTTTTCGAGCCTAAGTATTGGAAAATCCGATGTTTTTGCTTCTAAAACTCTAACCGGGAGTCATATCCGCGAACCCTAAGTTCCTACAAGTCACTCTACCCTCGAGCGAGGTGCTCTTGCCGGTTTTTGATTTTTCCGGGGGCCGGTTCCGTTCTGAACCACCGGCGGGCCGTTTTCGAGCCTAAGTGTTAGAAAATCGTAGATTTTCACTTCTAATTCCCTAACCGGGAGTCCTATCAGCGAACCGTCACTTCCTACAAGTCACTCTACCCTCGAGCGAGGTGCTCGTGCCGGTTTCCGAGTTTTTTCCGGGGCCTGGTTCCCTTTCCGGACCCCCGGCAGGCCGTTTTCGAGCCTAATAAGTATTAGGAAAATCCGATGTTTTCGCCTCTCAAACTCTAACCGGGAGTCCTATCTGCGAACCGTTAGTTCCTACAAGTCACTCTACCCTCAACCGAGGAGCTCGTGCTGGTCTCTGAATTTTCCAAGGGCCGGTTCCCATTCCGGACCCCCGGTGGGCCGTTTTCAAGCCTAAGTGTTAGAAAATCGTCGATTTTCGCTTCTAATTCTTTAACCGGGAGTTCTATCAGTGAATAGTCAGTTCCTACAAGTCACTCTACCCTCCAGCGAGGTACTCGTGCCGGTTTCGAAATTTTTCGGGGTCCGGTTCCCGTTCTAGACCCCTGGCGGGCCGTTTTCGAGCTTAAGTATTAGGAAAATCCGATGTTTTCGCCTCTAAAACTCTAACCGGGAGTCCTATCTGTAAACCGTCAATTCCTACAAGTCACTCTACCCTCAAGCGAGGTGCTCGTGCCAGTTTCCGATTTTTCTGAGGGCCGGTTCCCATTCTGAACCCCCGGCGGGCCATTTTCGAGCCTAAGTATTAGGAAAATCCGATGTTTTCGCCTCTCAAACTCTAACCGGGAGTCCTATCTGCGAACCGTCAGTTCCTACAAGTCACAATACCCTCGACCGAGGTGTTCGTGCCGGTTACCGAATTTTCTGGGGGCCGGTTCCCGTTTCGGACCCTCGGAGGGCCGTTTCGAGCCTAAGTGTTAGAAAATCGTCGATTTTCGCTTCTAATTCTCTAACCGGGAGTCCTATCAGCGAACAGTCAGTTCCTACAAGTCACTCTACCCTCCAACGAGGTGCTCGTGCCAGTTCCCAATTTTTCCGGGGGCCGGTTCCCATTCCGAACCCCCGGCAGGCCGTTTTGGAGCCTAAGTGTTGGAAAATCCGATGTTTACGCCTCTAATTCTCTAACCGGGAGTCATATCTGCGAATCGTCAGTTCCTACAAGTCACTCTACCCTTGAGCGAGGTGATCGTGCCGGTTCCCGATTTTTCCGGGGGCCGATTCCCGTTTCGGACCCCCGGCGAGCCGTTTTCGATCCTAAGTGTTAGGAAAATCCGATGTTTTCGCCTTTAATTCTCTAACCGGGAGTCCTATCAATATAAATGATAAATGAGAAAATGATAATTTGTTAGACTATCTATCTAACCATAGATATGTATATAATTCTTATGATTAACAATAAATAAGCACCACTTTGCAAATTCCTTAGGTATGAATCACTATTGTGGCACAACTGGGTGCATAGGAACACAGACAACCAGTTTAACAAAAGCATCTGTCATGCAATCCAAAAAAATCTTCCAACTAAAGCATCAAATAAGCCAGAATGGTACCCACCCCGTCGCAAGAAGGGAACCTGCTGGACTCCATGAACAAGCAATAACCTGTGGATAGAAAAACACCATATTATGACAGTTTTTTCCAATCTATCAATAGATAGCTGAATAGCCAAAAAGAATTCTTGGATTATTATACTTTCATACCTCAAGAGCCTGCCCTTCCAAAACTTTTACATCAGAACTAGGTATCTCACAAGTGACAGTTGGTGAGCTTGGAGCTATATCCATTGGTTCAGGTCCTATTAAGCAGATAAAATATGAACCGCTTTGGTAATGGATCACAATTGTTTTTTGGGTTCTCTAATCTATTAGCTTTTTGGATTCTCTCAGGTGGGACTCATCCTTGAGTATTCACACAGTCAATCTGCGACACTAGATGACTAATGCATGAGTCTAGTCCTAGGAAAATTAAATATGCATATGGTATCAAATTGTGACATGATCAAGGCAAACAAGCAAGACCTACATTTGTAAATGATTCAATTGTATATGATAACCTGTGTGCACTAACACATTTAAATCTTGCTGATCATCCATACTTCATGCAACAGTGCAGTCCAAATTACCAAGAAAGTGAGGATGATTATTGTTATATATTCAAAACCAAAAAAAAAAAAGGGGTTGTCTACCTGCCCTTAAGAGCATCCATCATGATCTCCAGTAGCTGTGCCATCACCAGCAGAAGTGGTCCCTCTCGTGATGTTGAAATTGGTGGTCGGATCTATCCCTGCCACAGCTGCCAACTGTTGAACAAGGACCTCAAGTGCAGCATGCTTCCTGTCCTAGAGGTGAAAATGTGGTTTTGAGAGTAATCAGATCTCTGTATTATCTGTTTCAGATCCTATAAATTATGGTTTGAGATTCTATGCATAACAGAAGTTTCTATTTTGGGGAAAATGATACGGGTGTTAGATGTGAGATGGTATGAGTTACACATACAGATTGAAATGAAATTAGATAACCTATCGAATGCAACTAGATTAAAACAAAAAATTTAAAAAACACACTCCTTTTCTGCTCTCCATTCTTTAATTTCCTTTCTTAGTTCCTTGTCATGGTAGATGAGGAGAAAAATTACTCCGCATCAATCATCAAGGATTAAAACCAGATCATAAAACCTTCATGCTTGTGAAGTGACTAAAGCAAACTTTACAACATTAAATATGGATGCGACTTCCCCATTTTGGGTCAAAATCAAACAGCCTTGAGCTTCCCATTAAAAAGTAATTAAATAACGTACCAAATGCAATCAGATTATATATGTTAATGAAAAGAAAAAAAAAAAAAAAAAAAAGCAGCCACTCTTCCTCTGCTCTTGAATCTATAATTTCTCTCTGTTGTTCCATACCATGGCAGATGGTAAGAAAAACACTCCACATCAAAATGCATATGATAAGATAAGATGTGTTTGGGTGCCAGCATAACCATGATGACATTTATAATTTTCAACCCAAATTAACACTATCTTGCAATTGGGCCTTAGTAGAAGAAGGAAAAAAATTACAAGAAGTTCACAATGCCCCAGAAGTATAGCAAAACAATACTAATCCATTTTTCAGATGGATATCCATATGCAGCTTAAAGAATAATCTATAAACAGTATTGAAACTAAATCCAGAATATAACACAAACCAAGCATCTAAGTTCCATGTAAACATTGAAATATACTTACATCAATATCCAAGCATCTAAGTTCCATGTAAACATTGAAATAAACTCACATCAATATCCATCCCATCAATATTTGCATAAATAGCAGACCCACACACACATAAGCTAGAGGTCCAAATGTCATATATTACATAGCAACTCACCAAAACACAGTAAGAGTAGCAAATGATAACTTCTTGGCTTTAATCCGTCATCTTGTTGCTTCTTTTAGCTGTATCTATTGCCAAAACTCAGTTTTTGTTAAGAGGAAAGAGTTATGGGATATATTATTACCAACATTTCCAATTAACCGGTTGAACCTCGAAAGTCTAGTTTCCCCTTCCTCCTCCCCCTCTTCTTCTTCTTATTCTTCTTTTTTCCTTTTTTGCTGCAAGGAGGGATGAACTCACACTCACATCTGTACTCTACATCCATCTATCTATGCCCCTCCTCAAATATAACTAAGTTGCTGAAAAGATTGGATTTTTATGTATGTACATGTGTTTTTTTTTTTTTCACTGTGACATTTTCACGAGCATGTAGAGTACCTGGTTCTGCTATTTGATTTGGCCCACTGTGTCATTGCCTTTTCCAGTGGTAGTGTGAAAGGTTATGTTGATGTTGGTGCTTTAAGGGAGTCTCTGAACATGGTTTGGAGGGGTACTGTAATGATGAGGTTCAAATTTTAGATGAGTGATTGGTAGCAAATTTTTTTAGGCTGAGTCTGAGAAGCATTGAGTGAGAGATTGCATAATAAATAAGAGGGCAGATAGGAATTTAAAAGACAAATTGATAGTTAGATAAATATATAGAGATATAAATGAAATCGCTGGAGACGAAAATCGCACTTGGGGCAAAGACGAAGGTCGCTAGCACTTTGTGATCATTGATTTCTCGGCCTTGGTTGCAATCACCACAAAAAGAAAGAAGTTTCAGATTTTTTTTTCTTTACCCCAGCCAAGGGGCTGGGATCCTTTTTAGAAGACTACCCTAGGAAGGAAACCTGCTTACCACAGGAAGGAATCTGGGGATCAATCCTTGGAAAGAAAAGGGTGAGAAACGCGGTACCACATCCTCATGGATCTTTTTAGGTTGAGAGGCATTGAATGAAGAATTTTAGGGTACTACTGTATTAAAGAAGATTAAAAGATAAGATCAAAAGAGAGAAATTATGGATTTGAGGGGTTAAAGAGGCTGATGTGGCTTAAGGAGAAGCCGGAGAAGGGATTTTTTCCCTATCATTGTTCAGCTTTTAAGATATAAAAATGATTTACAAGCCAGATAGAGGACAATCAATCCCTACCATTCCAGCCACAAAGGAATTGGATACGAACTGCAAACCAGATGAGTGATTGGTAGCAGAAATTCCCAATCCAACATCAAAATCAAGAAGTTGCAGAAATACCCAATCCAACATAATCTGATATAATCCAAAATAATTAAAAAATCACTACAACAATTTACACATTTAGCAGACAGAGAGGAAATAGAGGGATGGGGAGCGAGGGAGAGAGAGAACAAAGAAGAAAGAGCTGGGTGTGAGGTGTGTGCGGAATGCAGGAAGAGTGAGGGGTGTACCTGGTGCAGGGCAGGCGTCTGGCGGCACGAGGAGGAAGATGAAGATGGTTCTGTGGTGCAGGGGAGGCGTCTGGCGGCGAGAGTGAGGCGTCCCGGGGCTGCTGCTGTGGAGAGATCTAGAGAGCGAGGGAGAGATAGGAAGGGCGATGGAGATGGGTTCTGTGGTCGTCGTGCGTAGAGATCTGGAGAGGGTTCGAGCAGAGAGGGCGATGGGAGAGATGGGCAGAGAGGGTCCGAGCAGAGAGAGCGAGAGAGAGAGAGCAGAGAGATGGGTTCTGGAATCAGGAGGCGGGAGAGAGAAATGACTAAGGAGAGGGAAAATAGAGATTTCAAGGGCGGGAGAGCCAAAAAAAAAAAGGGATTTACCGACGTTTAATAACGTCGGTAAAAAGTATTTTATTTTTCTTATTTAAAAATTATTAAAAAATCAACAACCTTCACCGACGTTTTAAGATAAAAGTCAGTAATTTCTTTACCGACGCAAATCTTCATCGGTAAAAAAACAATTCGACGGTAAATGTCTCTATTTTTAATTTTTTTAAAAATAATATTTAAACTTTACCGACGTTTAATATAAAACGTCGCTAAAAGTTCATTTTAATATTTATTTTCGAGTTTATGCTTAAATTGAACTTTGCCGACGTTTTATTTTCATCGGCAAAATAAATAAGAAAAGTAAATAAAAAATAAAATAATTTTACCGACGTTGTTTTTCGTCGGTAAAATAAAAAATAAAAATACTTTTACCGACGTTTTTTGTTCGTCGGCAAAAAAGAAAAGAAAAATAAATAAAAATAAAAAGACTTTTAACGACGAATAAAAGTGTCGGTAAAACGTAAGAAACGTTGCTAAATTCAATTTTACCGACGTTTTTAATTAGTCGGTAATAATCTCTGATTTTCACCACTTTCAGCAGCCAAGATAATTTCAAGATTCAACTTTGCCGACGTTTTTGTGAAAAACGTCGGTAAAATACCACTTTTAGCGACGTTTTTTAAAATGTCGCCAAAAGCGTCGGTAAAAGGGCACTTTTAGCGACGTTTTCTAAAAGCGTCGCCAAAAAACGTCGCTAAAAGTGCAACTTGTTGTAGTGCCGCACCGCGTCTTTTAATCTTCTTTTTGTGATCATCACAGGTGGATCCACACATTGTTTGATGTCGGATTGCAATGCAATTTCAGACATTGATTGATATTGGTGGACCAGTGACATCTGTCTTGTCGATTTCACGATCGGTCGGACAAAAAGTGTACTTTCTTGGTCAGCCGGTTGGCGATCTTGGAGCGATCAGTGATGATTTCATGCTCTTGACGGCGGATCCAAGAAGTCGGTGAAGATCAGTCGTTTTGAAGCATCAAAAATTGGATTTTCAGAAAATCACAGAGGCAGGAACACTCGAAATGCGAAAAGGATCAGAAAACGGGCCATCCGGCGAGAAATCCGGCGACCCGGTTTTGCAGGGTCGCCGGCGACCATGGGGCTTTGGCCCTTTTGGTCGCCGAGCTTCGTTTTCGGCCGTTTTTCCTTCTTTTTTGTTCCTTTTTTCTTCTGCATTTTTCTTGACATCTTTCCTCAATTATTGACTTGATTTTCTTCGTGAAAACTTGACGAGAACCCACGCAAAATCGGAGCGCAAAGTTTCCCATTTTTCAGGAAAGTCGAAGACTTTGTAGCCGATTTTTCGTCAAGAGTCGAAACTAGGTCAAACGATGTCGGAATGACCTGAAAATTGAGGTGAAGCTTCTTGAGCAGTGGATAGAACCAACCATGGGCTTTTATTTGAGTTTTGAAGCCGTTTGGGGTCCCGTCGATGCTTGACTTGATTTTGCTACGAGGAAAATGCCGAGCTTTGATATGTGGTCAAACGATGTCCGATTGACGTGAAATTTGACAGGGAGCCTATTGGAGTCATGTAGAGATGATCCATTAACTCCGATTTGGATGTCATGTTCCCGGGGTGCTCCACCGCCGTAGGCTTGATTTTCTGTCGGAGCGTCGAAACCTGGTCAAACGTTGTCGGAATGACCTGAGATTCGACGTGTAGCCCTTTGGAAGCATGTTGAAGCCACTCATGTGTTTTGTTTGATGAGTGATGGCCTCGGTGGTTCTCTCCGCCGGGAGGCTTGGTTTTGTTGCTCGAGCGTTGATGGAGGGTCAAACGTTATCGGTTTGACTTGAAATTCGGCATGGAGCCCTTTGGAGGTATTTTGGAACCATCCATAGGCTCTGATTGAAGTTTTGGCGTCTTCAATGATGTCGCCGCCAGGAGCACTTGTTTAGCTGTCGGAGAAGTGAAGTTAGGCCAAACGATGTCGGAATAGCCTGAAACTTCAGGTGTACCCATCTTTTAGCTGTCTTGAAAGATCTAGCAGTTTTTGTTTGATTCTGACAAGATTTAATGCTTGAAGTAGCTTTGTCTGTTTTGTAGTAGGATTCAGCTTCATGAGGCTTCTTGATGTTGAGGAGACATAGTGACTTTTTTTGTGTCAACAAATGCCCACTCGAGGTACAACGACGAGTAGCTTTTGGAGTCGATGTGCCTCGAAGAGAAACTTGAAGGAGAGCTTTTGATTTGACCAAGAGTCTTGAGCTTTTTTTTTTTTTTTTTTTTTTTTTGAGAATGCCCTTCTGAGTTTCCGAGGGAATTTATGATAGTGAGAGGGATCACGTACCATCTCAAGGCAAAGTTTTTGAAAATGACATGGGGTATTTGGATTTTGGTTTTTGACCTTGTGACCTAACAAGCTGTATGTGGCAGGTTAGGGGGTCCGGGTTTGATTTTTTATTTTGACCTTGTGACCCAACAAGCTGTATGTGGCAGGTTGGGGGTCAGATTTGGTTTTGGTTTGGTTTGGATTTTGATTTTGGTCTTGTGTCCTAACAAGGTGTATGTGGCAAGCTGGGGGACTAAGGTTTGGTTTGTTGTAGAATGTCAATTTCAAGATTTCGGCTCAATTTAGTTAATGAGGTTGGATGGTTTTGTTTTTGGAAATTCATGAGGCTTTCTTCTTCCTTTTTTTTTCTCTGTTTTTTTTTTTTTTTTTTTTTTTTTTTTTTTGCTCTTGGTAAGAGGAATATTTTGACTAAAAGCCACTTTTAGTGCCTAGGTGGTCAAACCTAGCTCATATGGGCTAGCCCATGGGACCTTAGGCTTTGGAGATGGCCTAGATCTCATATGGTGTAATTTTTTTGGAGAATATCTAAAAATATCTCTTTTGTGTAGAGAATATCTAAAAATATCCTTACTTTGAGAGAATCTCTCAAGTTTCCTTTTTTTTTGGAGAGATTTTCTCAAAATATCTTTCTTTTCGGAAAGTAACTAAATTTTAGCACTTACCTCTTTTCTTTTCTCCTTGTTTCCTCTTTTGATTTGCTCTCTTCTATAAAAGCAAGAGGGGTTGGATCTTTTGCTCCATTGCTTTCTTTGTTTGCAAGAATCTCCAAGGGTGCCCCAAGATCAAGAAGTGCTTTTTCTTCTCCAGGGATCTCCAAGCTTTTTATTCTTCTTCTCCATCAATGGCTTCAAGTAAGTTTTCATCCTCTACAAGAAACTCCATTGTAGAAGTAGCTTTTTTCGCTCTTTGCTCTCTTTTTCTTCTTTTCTTCTTTTTTTTTCTTCCAAGCAAGTTTTTTTTTTTTCTCTTTTCTGCTTCTTTTTTTCTTTCTCTTTTTTTTTCTTTGCTCATGGTTTTCCTTCCCCCTTTTTTTACCGTGTTTTTTTTTTCTTTTTTTTTTTTCACCGTGTTTCTCTGTTTTTTTTTCCTCACGGTTTTTTTTTTTCTCTTTCTTCTTCTTCTTTTTTTTTTTTCACCGTGTTCCTTTTTTTTCCACGGTTTTTGTTTCTCTTTTTTTTTTTGTTTTTTCACACGGTGATTTTCTTTTTTTTTTTCATCGTTTTTTCCTCTTTCTTTTTTTTCAGCGTTTTTTTTTTTCTTCTTTTTTTCTTGGCTTTACGGACAGGTCTGTACGGACTGGGCCGTACTACCACGTGGCAGTGGGCCACGGCCTATGGGCCCAAAAGAATTTTTTTTTTTTTTGCTGATATTTCTTTCTCTTTTTTTTTCTTTCCTCCTTTGTTTGCTCACTATGATAAAGAGGTTATGCAATTTCAATATGTTCATGCATTTTTTTTTATGCATCAAGATAGAAGGCTCGAGTCTCTAGGTCAAGCCAACATGATTTTTGACTTGGACAAAGTTTGATTGGTTTTGACCAAATTGGGTTGGAATTGGTCAAACTTTAGTCAAGGTTTTCCTAGCATCTAATGCATGATGATGTTCTTTGATGCATGATTTTTGGTAAATGGACTTGGAAGCATGATGATGCATACCTGAAAATCCTTTGCAAGTATTGGGATTTGTAGCTCGCAGCGATGTTGAGCTCTTTCTTGGTCTTGCTGGATTTTAAGGAACTTTGCAAGTTTTGGATTTTGGAGCTCGCAGCAATGTTGAGCTCCTTTCCAAATTTTGCGGAAATTTGATGAGATTGGCTCGTTCTCGCAGCAATGTTTGAGTTCGAAGCTCCTTTGAGAATTTTCCGCTGACTATGAACTTGCAGCAATGTTGAGCTCATCTTCAGGCTTCATGTCTTTTTCGGAGTATTTCCCTTTTCTTCAGAATTGCTCCGGAACCATGTCAAAATTTTGCTAGAATTTTTTAGCAAAATTCTGTCATTTTGATGATGATTGATCTTTGCTTTTCCTTCCTTTGCAGGTAGTTCTTCCAGAACGAACAAGGGTAAGGGTCATGTTACTGACGCACCTCGTCGGTCTGCCAGATCTTCTAATGCGGCCGTTCATCAGGCTTGGGGGAAGGTCCAGTTTATCGAGAAGAACTTGGAAGAATGTGATTCCCTCAATCGTGATGAGATGAGACAGCGATTGGTCGCTCTCAAGGATGAGGAATTCTACAAGATCATGGTAAGCAGTCGTCCTTGGGTTACGGATGATCAGAGCGTTGTGCCTAAGCCTACCTTCTTCTTTGGTGATGCAGTTCCCGGCGACTTGACATACCAAAGGAGATGTTTTCAGTTCACTTACACAGTAGATGGTGAGGAGAGAACTATTTCTACCCGGTCGACTTTTGATCGGACCATCTCGATCTTGAGCCTTTCTCCCACATGCCCTAAGAGGGAGGATCCTCCAAGCTGGGTGGAGAGGACCAGTGTTATCAAGACCGGGTTTTTGTTGGCGGTCCTTCCGGTTTTGCAGAGAAGTCGCCTGTCCGTATGGACATGTTGATGCCAGCCAGTGTCTACCAAGGTTCTGATCATCCATCGATCGATTTGAGACCGGTGGGCCTTGGCATTTTTCGAGGTGACGGCAGCAATTGGGCGAAGCCTTTTCGACTTCGTGGTCGTTTAAGTGCTGACTCGAGCTGGGAATCATGGACTAATCACACCTTGAAGACTGGAGAGGCCATTCTGCGGGAGGTCGAGATTTTTGATGCGGTTCGCGCTTTTCGGCAAACCGTCGTTTTCTCTGATGAGGCTTTCATGGCCATGCTGGAGTCATTCCTTCCACAAACCAACACATTCATTGTGACGAATAATGAGATTGGTTTTTCTTTGAAGGAACTGAGCGTCATCACCGGGTTGCCTATCCTCGGCAAACTCTATGAGGAGTTTATGCCTATCAACAGCGTCCTTGAGGAGTAGTCCGAGGAGTTCAGGCTCGTATACTTTCAGCTCGTCGCCTTCTATGATTTTTTGAAGGAGAAGGAGGGCTCGAAAGTCAAGTGTAGCAGTTGGAAGAGTTGCAGCTCCAACTTTTTTGACAGCGGGGAGTCTTCTGATGGCATGGCCCAGGATGCCAGGGCTAAAGCCTCAAGTTTGAAGAAGATTTCCGCCATGCGAGAAGAGTTGAGGAAGTGCTTCGCAAGCACATATGCCATTTGTCCTGACATTGCGTTGCGGAGAGATCTCGTTGTTTACCTCACTTATTGGCTGGGTGAGGCTGTTTTTGCTGGAGGAGATGGAACGCACATCAGGCCGCATTGTATTTTTCCGGCTTGTCAGATGGCGTTTGGAGAGCGGCTGGCTTTGGTACTTACTCTTTACTCTTACTTGTGTACTGAACTGCAGGCTGCTGCTTTCCTGGTTCGGCTTGGGTTCCCTATGAACAGGGTATTTTCAGCCCACATCTTCTACTTGTGGTATGTATACCACTATCTTAGCTTCCATCGGTTGGGAGTTGCACAGGACGAAGATCCTTTTATGATTCGTTTGGCTAGAGGGACAACCGTTTCCGAATCTCTTTTGTCTGCCCGTTTGAGGATCCGACGGTTTAGGGACGTCGAGATTGGGCAGTCTTCAGTGAAGCTTTCTCCAAGTTTGCGGAAAAAGACTTTTGATTTTGGTGTCTCCCGTGATTCTGAGGAGTTTAGGCTTGTATACTTTTAGCTCATCACCTTCTATGATTTTTTAAAGTAGAAGGAGGGCTCGAAAGTCAGGTGCAGCAGTTGGAGGAGTTGCAGGTCCAACTTTTTTGACAGCGGGAAGTCTTCTGATGGCATGGCCCAAGGTGCTAGGGCTAAAGCATCAAGTTTGAAGAAGATCGTCGCTATCCGAGAAGATTTGAGGAAGTTCTTCGCAAGCACAGACGACATTTGTCCTGACATTGCATTGCGGAGAGATCTCGCTGTTTACCTCACTTATTGGCTGGGTGAGGCTGTTTTTGCTGGAGGAGATGGAACGCACATCAGGCCGCACTGTATTTTTTCGGCTTGTCAGATCGCGCTTGGAGAGCGGCTGGCTTTAATACCTACTCTTTACTCATATTTGTGTTCCGAACTGCAGGCTGCTGCTTTCCTGGTTCGGCTTGGGCTCCCTATGAACAGGGTATTTTCAGCCCACATCTTCTATTCGTGGTATGTATACCACTATCCTAACTTCCATCGGTTGGGAGTTGCACACGACGAAGATCCTTTTATGATTCATTTGGCTAGAGAGACAGCCGTTTCCTAATCTCTTTTGTCTGCCCGTTTGAGGATCCGACGGTTTAGGGACGTCGAGATTGGGCAGTCTTCAGTAAAGCTTTCTCCGGATTTGCGGAAGAAGGCTTTTGACTTTGGTGTCTCCCGTGATTCGACCAGGGCAGGGTCGGGAAGACACTATGCTTTGACAAACGCGGAGAAGAGATGGCTTTTTAACATACGAGTTGGTACGATGGTGTACCGCAGACATCTTTTTGTGGATATCCAACCGCATGTTCCTTCGCGTTTTGCATTGCATTTTGGCTTCTCTTAAGGCGTTGTTGGAGCGCCTTCGAGCATGGTGAAGCATTTTGGAGGTCTGCAGGATGGGAGAAATGCATGGGTTTTTTACAGTGCTGAAGACACTACTGCCATGATTTCTTATCCTGAGCTGCCCACTTTCCGGATTGCTGGCTTCACAAAGTGGTTCGCGGAGAGCTTCTCAGTGCACCGGGGGCTTTCCAAGAAGGAGCATGATGTCAAGTAGTCTCCTGTGAATGGTCTTAGCAGATTAGATGGTGTCCGTCAGGAGGAAGTTTTGGCCTTCCTTTGTGGAGAGAAGCATAAGATAGGCTTTTTCAACAAGCAGGATATCATCAGATCAGGAGCTGCACAAGGGATTCCTGGTGAGGTCTTGAGACAGCTGGAAGAGGAGGAGGCCGAGATCGATGCTTGGATGCAAGCAGAGTGCACGAAGGCTTCCATGGAGTCTACTGAGAAAAGTAGGCCATCCAGTGAGGACTCTAGTGAGAGGCCTGATTTTGATAGTGGGGCAGGATCGTCGAGCAGATTGACTCACCGAAGGAAGAGGAAGAGAGGACAGCGCCGTAATATGAGACGGCGTGATAGTCCTTCTGATCTTAAAGTTCCTCTCACCATTGTTGAGGAGGTGTCTGGGGATGCTGACGAGCCTCCGGAGAAGAGGAGTAGAGAAGAGGAGATGGCTGGTATGATCCTCTTTCTTTCTTTTGCTACTTCTTTTTCTTTTATGAGAGATTTTTGTTTTGATCCGCTGCTTTCTTTCTTTTGGCAGAGGACGATGACCTGGTGATGCCCGAGGTTCCTGCCGATGAGGCGATGACGGATCCAGTCATGGCATCTGAGGAAGAGCCCAGGGACTCTAGAGTGGTTCTAGAATCTTCACCTAGTATACTTTCTTTGGCTTCTTTTTTCTTCTTCTTATTTGTACTGTCTTTCGCCAACATGTAGCTTTTGTTTTCTTGTTAGCTGACTTGCCAGAGGATTCTGACGATTTCGAGCCATCCATGGATGCAGCATTTGACGATGCTTCGGATGAGCTCAGAGAGGCGGAGTACTCGTCAAAAAAGGTATTTTGTAATAATAGTCTTGATATATATATATTTTTTGACAAGATCATATTCATACCTTTTTGTCTTTTCATTGACAGATTGTGAAGCAGCAGGAGAGGTCCCTCCGTCTTCCTTAGAGCCAGAACAGGGGATACCTGCGGCTGATCCAGGAGTAGGGGCTTCTTCTACTTTCAACGAGTCAACTTCTTCGATTGGAAAGAGTTTATTGATTACTCTTCCAATGGAGCATGACATGGGCAGTCGAAAGCTGGAGCATGGCGAATCCTCATCTGCTCCGCACCTTCAGTATGCAAAATAAGGTGTTGAAGACTATTTTGAGCTCATGGGTTGAGACTCTCTCTTCGGGTTACTTGGAAGCTGGCTTTAGCATGATCAACATGTACAGGACATTCTTGCTGATTGTGAGAACCCGACCCCTAATTTCTTGGTTAGTGTGGTTTTAATCATGATTTGGTTTCTCGATGGGTTTAGTGATTGTTTGGTTGAGTTTTTGAGTTTGAATAGATTTTTCATAACTTTGGAGAATTTTAAAAGACGTTGACTTTGTTTTGACCCGACCCTTGTAAATTGTATTTTTGTGAGAATTTATTCTTGGTTTCTAAAAAATTCCAAATTTTATTCCTTTTGACCCATTTTATTGTTACAAACGACTTTCATGTTTTGACCATCTTGAATAAATACTCAGAAATTGCGTTTTTCGAGAAAAAGGGCAAAAATGACAATTTTCACTAAATCTGTCCATAAATTTCGAAAATTCCAGAAATTGGGGAAAATATACTTTTTGGAAAGTAGTTATTTCAACGAACAACTTTGTCTTCTTCGTCGAACCGATTTGAGGTCCCGAAATGCATGTTTCTAGCCCGGCAAATGTTTTAAGTTGTGGGACCCATCTCCCCTTTGTTATAAAAGGAACCCTTCTTCTCTTCTCTCCTTCCTTGACCTAATCTCTAAGAGAGGAGATGCCCCATCAGCCATGGTTTTTCTCCATCCCTTTCTTGCTTCCTCCATCTCATAGCACCACCAAACAATGCCAAACCGAGATTAGACTCCACCATCTTCATCCTCATCTCAAGAGCTATCCATTGATGTTATTTTTGAAGAAAACCAAGCTTTTCAAGATTTCTTTTGAGCAACCTCTAGCTTTTTGAAGAACTTCCAAGTAAGGAATCCTTGTAATCTTTTGGATTTGTGTTTTCCTAGCCTTTAAGAAGCTTTGTTTTTATTATTGGAGGCTTTCCTTTTGTTTTGATTTGGTTTTGCCATTTTAGGGTTCTAAGATGGGTTTCTTTTGGGGGTTTTGTTTAGATTGGTGATTTATAGCTTGGAGAAGTGATTAGTGGTTGATTTGATTAGCGTTGGACCCAAGGCAAGTGGATGAAATGATTTATTTTCATTGATCATGTTTTATACAAATGTGTAGCTTTCATTAATGATTTTCATTACTTATGCTTTACTTCATGACATGCTTTTATTGAGATTTGAAATACACTCTTTAGTGTATCTTTCTAGTATATTGTATTCTTGAAAATGGTATCTTGATTGTATTAAGTTTTGACTTGTTTTATGTGATGGATTTCTTTTGGTTGAATGTGAATGGAATGGATGATTTGATGGAAGAATGGATGTAGTTGAATGGGGAATTTGAAGTGTTGAGAATGGAGTTTTGATTGTTTGAAATGGAGGATCTTTTAGCTCACTTTATTACAGGGATCTGACCCTTGAAAATGAGGAGTGTTTGGAGAAAGAAGGGACTGAAAACAGCTTCAGAATTATGTGTCCGCAGTAACGTCGGTCAGATGTCGGTCAGCCCGTCGGTTAACCGACAGCCAACCGAGGTGGACCGAAACCCTCTCGGTTCCAATTCCAGAGAGCAGATTTCCATCAGAAATCTGTCGGTCAGCTGTCGGCTGACCGAACTCCCTAGTTCGGTCGACCGAGAGCCAACCGACAGATCTTTCGGTTCATTTTCCAGAGAGCAACAAACTTCCTAATGTGTGTAGAGCTGACAGTCAGCGTCGGTCAGCCGTCGGCTAGCCGACATCCCAGTTCGGCTGACCGACAGCCAACCGATGAGCTGACCGACAGCAATTGTATTGGTTTCTTCTTGAGGAACCATAGGGAACTATATTGGAGGAGAGTGAGGAACTGTACAGAAGAAGAAATTCCATCATCATGACTTTGTTGTTTAGGTCTTTTAGATTTGTTAATGTATATAAGGCCCCGGAATGTTTTCAATTCTTAAAGAGTACCAAATGTATGTCGAACCTAACATACGGGACCCTAGTTACATTGATTCAAATCTTGGACTTTCAACACTTGGCCCGGAGAATATGAGAAATCCATTCATGCTTTATTTTGACCGAATTTCACTTGTACACTTTGAATCTCGTGTTTTATGACTAGACTTGCCCGACAGTACTGAAATTCATGTTTTTAGCATTGTTGCTAGCTCGTACATGCCCGACCTATACAGATGTGCTTTTGTCCTTATGAGCATCTCGTCCCGTCATATGTATTTATTTGACCTGATTTCTTGTACATGATTCATAAGCCAAAACCTTGAGGTAAGATGGGGCCAGAGCTTTGTAGTGCGAGCCCATGAACCAAAAGGATTATTATTTTGAGAACAAAACCTTGAGGTAAGATGGGGCCAGAGCTTTGTAGTGCGAGCCCATGAGCCAAAAGGATTATTATTTTGAGAACAAAACCTTGAGGTAAGATGGGGCCAGAGCTTTGTAGTGCGAGCCCATGAGCCAAAAGGATTATTATTTTGAGAATAAAACCTTGAGGCAATATGGGGCCAGAGCTTTGTAGTGCGAGCCCATGAGCCAAAAAGAGAACATGCATACATGTACTTGTTTTAATTACTTGCATATAACCTATGAGTCGGCACCACTAAGCTTGGATACCTTGTTAGTCTGATCCACTGACTAGGTGATCCCCCTCTTGTCTTGCCAACTGCAGTTTGGGTCCTGATACCGCAGATTGCTACTGTGGTTCCTGATGCCCGGCTCGCTACCGTGGTCATGTCTAGTATATAGTATATATGTATATGTATTTCGTTGTTCCTCCTCACTTCGGTGACTGAGGTCAACGCCTTGATATGCTTGCTCTATCACTTCGGTGATAGAGGATTTAGCTTTGTGTGGTTGCCATCTTGATAGTTCCCGATCCTTGATACCCGTCCTACTTTATATTGATCACGTCTTTTCTTAATCAATGTGCACTATTTATACATGCTTTAAATGAGTTCCAGATTTGTAAAATGTTTACTGTTTATACATGCTTTAAATGAGTTCCAGATTTGTAAAATGTTTACTGTTTATACATGCTTTAAATGAGTTCCAGATTTGTAAAATGTTTACTATTTATACATGTTTTAAATGAGTTCCAGATTTGTAAAATGTTTACTGTTTATACATGCTTTAAATGAGTCCCAGATTTGTGAAATGTTCATGTTTTATACATGCTTTAAAGGAATACATGTTTTGTCAAATATTTATGTTTCATATCCGTTTTATATGAATATAGGATTTTGCCAAGAGATTCCTGATTTCCTATGCATTGTAATTATGTACAATTTTGATCAGACAGCATGATTTATTACATGTTTTATCGTTCAGTATATTGTTGCATCTATTCACCCACCTGCCAGACCGTCGTGTCTGACCCACTACTTTGGTACTCAGGTTCAGATTTCTTCACCCGAGATGAGTGTACGTGTTGGCGGTGGAGCCATGAGCTTACAGGTTGTTTGTCGGCTATGTCATGTAGACATTGAGTTTGACATCGGTATTACGTCACATATGGGTAGTGATCATTAGCTTGTTTTGTATGGCTTCTATTAGCCTTTTCTTGGGATTTGTAATTAATACACATTGTTATTTGTAACTTGAACATATATGGGAATGTAATATCCTGTTACTGTCAGCTCTGTACTTTTATTGTGATAGTTTATTCCAGTCTGAGATGGATCAAAGATAAGATGATTATATGCTTGGGTTGAGTGCGGTGCGGAATCCAATGGCCACGGACTCCGAGTCGCAACACCATAAAAGCTTCCGCTAAATATTCAGAGTGTGTTGAAATTTGTAATCCTCACACACGCGGATCTTGGGAGAAACATAACTCTCAATTCACGGACCCCGGGTTTGGGGTCGTGACACTGATAGCGAAGAAGTCGGTCTGGACATTGCAAGTGCCAAAGATTTTGTTGATGAAGTCATTGCTTTGGGGAACAAGTGGACTGAGACCAAGAGTTTCCCAGATGGTGACTTCTTTGATAAAATGTTTATGAAGCCTTCCAGCAAAGTCAAAGCTGAGCTGACTGAGGTCATGAAGACTCGAAAGCAGTTCGTTCAGGAGAGGAACGTTACCGAGTTATCCATCATGGGGCTAAAGCAAGACTTGGACCACCTTGATAAGGAGGTTGTCAAGGCTAGGCAACATCTTGAGCTTTTGGAGGAAGAAGCTGCTGCCAAATGGACCGCCATTGTGGAGGCTCGTGACAAGGAAGGGACTCTCATTCGCCAGGTTGAGGAAGCTGAAAGCAATTTCCGGAGAGAGACTCGGGAGTATGAGCAGTGGCAGGTCCTCTGGGAAGAACTTCCTCGTGCTGCAGATGGGTCGCAGCGTTCGGCCGCATTTTATGGGAATATTCTGAAGAAGCGTGGCCTAAAAACTTTGGAAGCTAAGGCCAAGAGTCTGCTTGAGGAGTTGAACCTTTGGTTGAAGACCATGCTAGATTGAGCTCCTGAGTTGTAATAAACTCTTTTTTCTTCTTTCTCTTTTTTCTTTTGGTACCTCCATGTATAAAAAATTTTGGTACTATATTTTTTTGTATCCCCTTCTTTTCAGTTAAATGATTTTTTATAAAAAAAAATTTGAGCAAAAGGTGATGGGAATGTTTGTTTAAGAATTTGATCAAAAGTTTGTCATTTTGTGAAAATCTTTTGTCAAAGGGTTGTTTTGGGCATGAAAGCCAATTTTTGCGGCGAAAAGCCTGGTTTTTTGATGACTTGAAAATCAAGATTTTG
Organism: Umbellularia californica; assembly: GCA_028538565.1. Lineage (NCBI taxonomy): Eukaryota > Viridiplantae > Streptophyta > Magnoliopsida > Laurales > Lauraceae > Umbellularia > Umbellularia californica. Next base: position 29,378,362 of record JAPQWN010000005.1, on the reverse strand, counting down.
AAATGGCATGGAAGCCGAAATTTGGTTTTTTTTTTAAATGGCATGGAAGCCGAATTTTGTTTTGTGGCAAGAAAGCCGAATTTTGTGGCATAAGAGCCATAATTTGTTTGCGGCATGGGAGCCAAAATTCTTGTTTGCAGCATGGAAGCCAAAATTTGAAATGGCATTAAAGCCAAAATTTTTTGAGATGGCATGAAAACCGAATTTTGGAATGGCATAGGAGCCGAATTTTGTTTTGTGGCATGAAAGCCAAATTTGTTTGTGGCATGGGAGCCAAAGTTTTTTTTTTTTTTTTTTTTGTTTGTGGCATGAGAGCCAAAGTTTTTGGTTTGTGGCATGGGAGCCAAAGCTTTTTTCTGCATGGGAGCCAAAGCTTTTTTCTTTTGAATTGGCATAAGAGCCAAAATTTTGAGATGGCATGAAAGCCAATTTTTTGAATTGCCATAAGAGCCAAGTTTTGTTTTGTTAATGTTTGTTTTGTTTTGGCATGGGAGCCAAATTTTTTTGAAAACCAAGTTTTGTTTTGTTGGTATGAAAGCCGATTTTGGCGTTTATAGCCGGATTTTGGCGTTTATAGCCGATTTGTTTTTTGTTTTTTTTGTTTTTTTTGTTTTGCCATTTATAGCCGGTTTTGGTTTTCAAAATGCAGGTATCGACCAAATGTCGCTTCCCTGCTGAATGGTCTTGCAAGTATCGATGAAATGTCGCTTCCTTGCTCATTCGGTTTACGAGTATCGATGGAATGTCACTTCCTCGCGGGCTGGGTTTGCGAGTATCGATGGAATGTCGCTTCCTCGCGGATTGGGGTGCAACTATCGACTAAGCGTTGCTTCCCTGCTTTTCCCAAAACTTTTGGTTTTGCGGGTACTGACTTGGTGTCGTTTGCCCGCGATTTTTGAAATTTGAGGTTGTTTGAACCATTTGAAATTTAGGTTGTGGATATCAACCGGAATGTTGCGTCTCCACGATTTTTGAATTTTGAGGTTTTGCAAGTATCGAATGGGGTTCGCTTCCTTGCGATTTTTGGGTTTTGGAAGTATCGAATGGGATTCGCATCCTTCCGGTTTTTGGGTTTTGCGAGTATCGACTAAGTGTTGCTTCCCCGCGGTTTCTAAAAACCATTTTTTTGTTTAGAGACACGAGGGTCATAAATTTTGACTTAAAACCATTTTGGTTGTAAAAGCCGAGGCGGACCATGATGGAAATTTCTAAGTCCTGATTTTTGTTTCAAACCATGAATTTTGGGTTTAAGGATCGAGAATTTAGGTCAAGTCTGGGAAGAGGCTCCTAAACTTGAATTTTTGGATTTTGATTTTTGAACAATGAAATGATGAAAGCGAACATTGTTTTGAAAGTATTTTTTTTTTTTTGGAAATTTCAACATAAATATGAAAATTTCAAAAGGGGATGGGTTTGACGAGCAAGTACCTGGAAATAGGCTTTGGCCATGTAGATATCGCTCTGACCTGGTTGAGGAAGTCTTCAAGGGTAGTACCGCTTCAAGAACTTGCCGTTGATGGGCAGCATACATCTGTCTCCTTCCATGTTTAGAAGAGCGCATGCACCATTGGAGAAGACTTTGTCAATGACGAAGGGTCCCTCCCATTTTGGTTCAAATTTGCCTTTGGAATTGTGGGCAAAGACTATGGGTTTTTTTACTGCAAGAACCAAGTCGCCCTCTTTGTAGGCGCGTTGCCTGACTTTCTTATCGAAAGATCCTGCCATGCGTGCTTGGTACAACTCAATGCTTTGCAGAGCTTCGAGTCGTCTTTCATCGAGATTATCCAGCTCTTAGAGTCTCAATTTGACATTGCTTTCTTGCGTCATGTCATTTTGCAGAGATACCTTTAAGGAAGGAATTTGTACTTCCAAAGGGACAACAGCTTCGCATCCATAGACCAAAGAAAATGGTGTGCTATGGGTTGGTCATCGAACGGTGGTTCGATAGGCCCACAAAGCTTCTGGTAGTTTGTCGCCCCAGTCTCTTTTGTGACCAGAGACCATTTTCTTTAGAATTTTGCAGAGTGTCTTGTTGAAGGCTTCTGCTAGTCCGTTCGCTGCTGGATTATATGGAGTTGAAGGACAACTTTGGATTTTGTATTTGTCGCAGAACCTGTAGAATCTGTGATCTCGGAATTGTGGTCCGTTATCATGAACGAATCTTTTAGGTATGCCGAAGCAACAAATAATGTTGGCGCGCAAGAATTGAAGGACTAATGAAGTCTTCATTTCTCTAAGTGCAAATGCTTCTTACCACTTAGAGAAATAATCCGTAGCGGCGAAGATGAAGCGATGACCTTTGCTTGATGGGGGAGAGATAGGACCTATGATGTCCATACCCCAGGCTTCAAAAGGCCATAAGATTGCTGTTGGATGTAGCCATTCTGGAGGCATGTGGACATAATCTCCATGAATCTGGCATTTTTGGCAGCGCTTGGCATATTGCATTGCATCAGCTACCATGGTAGGCCAGTAATAACCTAGTCTTTTTATCTGGTTGTAGAGCTTAGGACCAGCCTGATGGGCTCCACAAAGACCAGAATGTACTTCTTTGAGAGTTTCTTCAACCTCTTGTTGTGACAAGCAACGTAGAAGTACTCCGTTGAAGGATTTTCTGTAAAGTACTTTTGAAGGTATATCCAAATGAAAGTTCTGAGCTCGTCTTTGGATACTTACCCGCTCTTTTGGGTCTTCAGGTAAGATTCCGAACATGATGTAATCAATGAACGGGTCTCTCCAGTCGCCGATTGGAGGTTTGAGGATAGACATCCGACTTCCAACCACTTGGTGGCATTCAGCAGCTGCTTGGTGTGTGTTAAGAGGAGGGAGAATCCTTCTTTGACACACTGTGATTTGCACGTTTTCCCCTTCTTGGATTGCTATGGATACGGCGAGTCCAGCCAGGGCATCTGCACGGATGTTTTCACCTCTGAGGATGTGGGTGATGTGACAGATGTTGAATTTTTGTCGAAGTGACTGCGCCTTGTTGTAGTAAGGTAGCAAATCAGGCTTCCTAACTTCAAATTTCTGATTCATCTGGTTAACGATCAGTTGAGAGTCTCCAAAAGCTTCCAACATGGTGATGCCGGATTCGAGGGCGAGTTCCAATCCTATAATCCGGGCTTGGTACTTAGCTGCATTGTTTGAACATGGTTCCAGTAGCGAGAAGGCGTGTGGAATCATGTATTTATCGGGGCTAACAAAGAGGATGCCAATTCCCGATATTTGCTTTCCTTTTTCATTTGTCCTGGTTGCGCCGTCAAAGTACATGTCCCAAGAAGCATTTGATAAGGAAGTTTCCACATTGTAGACAAATTCGTCTGGGAGATCATCCCTGAGTGGAGAATCTTTAGGCAATGGATGCTCTGCGAGGAATTCTGCTAGAGCTTGGCCTTTGATTGCTTTTTGCGGTACATACCTAATATCAAACTGTGATAGAAGGATGGACCACTTTGCCAGTTGGGCATTGAGATAACCTGCTTTTGTGACAAGGACCTTTAGGAGGTTGATCCTCGAAACCAGGTAGACTGTATTGGACAATAGGTAGTGACGTAGCTTTTGTACGACGAACATCATTGCAAGGCATTCTTTTTCAAGTGGGGAGTAGCGATGCGATGCACCTACCAACATGCGGCTAAGGTAAGATAGAGCAACTTCTTTTCCGTCGTCGTTTTCTTGTGCGAGCAGAGCACCCAAAGAGTGGTCGAGAGCTCTTGTGTACACGATGAATGGTTTTCCGGTTGTAGGGGCAACCAACACTGGAGGTTTGGTGAGGTATGCTTTGATGTTTTGAAATGCATTTTCACATTCAGCATCCCAGACAAAGTCCACGCCTTTCTGCATCAAGCGAGAGAATGGACGGCACTTCCCTGATAGATTAGAGATAAACCGTCGGATGTATGCCACTCTTCCTTAAAGCCCTTTTAATTCTCTTAGGGTCCTTGGAGATGGCATTTCCAGGATAGCCTTGACTTTGGTGGGGTCAAGTTCTATTCCAGCTTTCCGTACTATAAATCCGATGAACTTACCCGATGAGACACCGAAGAAGCACTTTAGTGGATTCATCCGCAATTTGTGTTTGCGGAGTCGGAGGAAGACTTCTCGGAGATCATCGAGATGGTCTTCTTTTCTTCTGCTTTTTATGGCGAGGTCGTCAACATAGCATTCGACCGTCTTGTGCTGCATATCTTGGAATATTTTTGTCATAGCCCTCTGATATGTCGCACCTGCATTTTTCAGGCCAAATGGCATAACAGTGTAGCAATACACGCCAAATGGTGTGCGAAATGACGTATGCCTTTCATCTTCAGGATGCATCTTTATCTGATTGTAGCCAGAGAATCCATCCATGAATGTCATTCGCTCGAACCCATAGGTGTTGTCAATCATCACCTCTGGTATGGGGAGCGGGAATTCATCTTTAGGGCATGCATTATTCAGGTCTCTGTAGTCGATACAGACCCTTATCTGCCCATTTTTCTTTGTCACAGGGACAATATTGGCCAACCATTCAGGATGTTGTTCCTCGCGGATGAAGCCAACGTTTTTAAGTTTCTGAACCTCTTATTCAATTTTGTCCATCACGTAGAGATGAAATCTTCTTTGGCCTTGTTTGACGGGCTTGATTTCTTTTTGCAAGTTGAGCTTGTGAATTGCTACTTTGGGATCTAAGCCAGGCATTTCAGCATAAGACCATGCAAAGCAATCAACGAACTCACGAAGGAAAGAGATATACTCGGGTAACTCATCATCCTTTATATTCTTACTTATGAATACAAGACGTGGGTTATCAGGTATTCCCAAGTCTATCTTTTGAACAGGGTCTTCTGTCGGAAGGTTTGAGGGTGGTTCCTCCACAATATTTTCGGAGGCGTCCAACTCAACAAGTCCTTCTGGAGTGCCAAAGGCATTTTCAGACTGACGCTCTGTTTCTGTCCATGGACCTTCTTGATCGGTGTCTTCTCAAGACTTGCAATAAGATGGTCCCAATCATTTACTGGAACTGGGTCGAAGTAAGGTACTTCTCTTGGAGACAATGGTTCTTTTGGGTCAGAAAACAGCGCGTCTGTGTCATCGGGCAATTCCTCTTTATTATCAGAGAAATTATGCCAATTGGAGGAGCTTTCTGGATCCTTGACGAGTGACTCCTCAAAGAGATATCCAGGGAGATCAATATCTTCATGAGATGTTGAGGCTTGGTCTGTAAAGCGACTTTGCAGCCATGGTGTCAACTGTCTCATCGGAGCGGTAGGATCATACCCCAACCCATATGAAGACTTGCCTTTATGAAGGTGGATTTTCCAATCTTCTGGTTGACTTTTGGTCAGGGTAGGTTCCAATGGTCTGAGAATACCACGGCCACCTCCCAAACCAGTCGGATACTGAGCATCGTAGCCCATTTTCTTCATGATAGCTTGTGCCATCGGACTATACAAGGATAGCTGAGGCAAACCTTCATTTTGGAAAGGTTCAAGCAGAAAGTTTAGTGGAGATGCTCCCGATCTATGGAAGAAGATTGTTTTTTCTTCTGGCGAAGTTGCCAGAATAACAAAGGAAGTAGACATAGGATCTTCTATGTCAGCGAGTGTCTCCAATGGAGTGAGAGCGGGCTGATCTTGTTGAGTATCAGCTTGGCTTGATGATGTGTCATCTTCTGGCTCTGACTCCCAGTATGTGTCATGCATAATAGACACAAAGGAGATAGTGAACTTGCCCCTAGCCTTTTGTTTTGTCTTATTTACTTTGGTAGTGATTACCAAAGACTTTGGAGATTTGAAGGAGACGACGAAGGGAGCTTGACCACTTACTTCGAGTTTGGTGGAAGGTTTGTTTACCTCTGATAATTGCTGAGGAGCCTTGTATTTATCTTTCTGTAGACTGTCAGTAAAGTGAATTGTTTCTTCCTCCTGTTCTTCTTTTCCATCTTTATACATTTGAGCATCTGCAAGATGGACATCTCTGCCTTTGAAGGGATTTTTGTCTACGAACACTCGATGTATCAAGCCATCGTTGAACTTGATGCACTGATGTAGAGTTGAAGGGATGACACCATTCTCATGTATCCAGGGGCGTCCAAGGAGGATATTGTAACATGAAGGGGTCCTTATTACATACACGGTGACTTCAGAAATAAGATCACCGATTTGCAATTTGAACTTGATTTTGCCGATAGGCCTTTAAGCGATTCCGTCATATCCGAAGATGGATACAGACGTGTGACTCAGCTTGCTAGGTGGGATGCCCAGCTCTTCGAGTGCCGAAGTAGAAATGAGGTTGAGTGCAGAACCTGGATCGATCTAAACTCTGTGTACTGGCATTTCTTTGACATACCCTGTAGAGTTGTCTCTTGGCTTGCCTTCGCTGCTGAGCGGTCGGCTTTGTTTTGACGATCTCCCAATTTTCATCATCTAGGAGATCAGGATGCACCCATATAGGTTGTCCATCTGGTGTTGGATAGGGAACCAACTCTGGGGATGTTTGAGCCATTTTTATCACCTTGAATGAAGTAGTGATCTTCTTCTTTGGTGACTTTGAAGTTTGCCCACATGACACCATGTTGACAGAGGCGGGGCCATAGTTTTTGTCAAAGGTTATGACTCCGTTTTTCCACATGCCATTGATATTCTCTCTCACAACGAAGCATTGATTGAGAGGATGTGAGATCATCTGATGGTATGGACAGTATCGGGGATCATTGGTTTTGCCAACATCTCCTGGTCTTTTGGGCTATGGCAAAGTGAGTTTGCCATTTGGTAGGAGAGCCTCAAAGATTTCTTCAACATCTTCATCGAATGGATATTTCTTTTCTACATGTTCTTTGAAGGCATCGGAGAGTTCAGGCCTTTTACCTGTAGCTTTGTTTTCAGTTTTCTTTGGCTACTAAGGAGCTGACTTAGTTTGCACATTGAGAACCTCCTTTTACTTTGGTTTTGAGGTCGTAACGGCAGTCGGCTCTTTCTTTGATGATTTCTGACTGTTGAGGTCTTTGATCACCATTTCAGCTTCCATGGAAGCTTCGAGGAGTTCTCCCAGGTTCATTGATTTGTTGCCAATGATCATGGAGCGAATATTTGCTCTCATATTGTTACGGCAGATGTCGACTATCGATGTTTGTGGCAGTACGTCTGAGCATTTGTATTCCATTGCCTTCCACTTGTGAATGAAGTCCTATGTTGACTCATTCTCTCCCTATTTTAGGCTATAGAGCTGAGCCATAGTAACAGGATGGTCCTCACCTTGGAAGTGGGTCAGGAAGCGTGTCTCCAGCATAGCCCAGTTCTGGATGGAGTTCTCCGGCAAAGTGGAGTACCAATCAAAGGCTGTACCTTTTAGTTACTTGCAAAGAGGCGAATCTTGAGGGCATCTTGATCCGCAATAGCTCCTGTTAGGATCTTAAAGTGGATGACATGTTGTCTGGCTGAACCTTTCCACGTATATGTCTAGAGAGTAGGTTATTTGAATTTTGCAGGAAACGGAACCGAGTCCATCCATAGAGGGTAGGGTGGCTTGATCCCATGTTCTTTCAATGTATCCTCTTCTTTTGCTTTTGCGAGGATATCGTCCACGTCCTTTTTAGTAAGGGCGCGTGACTCATTGTTTTCTGCATTGGCCTCATCATCTTCATGATTCGGAGGACCTTGGTTGTTAGGTGGTGGACGCTGTAGAGTGAGAAGGAGGTTTTCCATCAGAGCCTCAATTCTTTGTTGCCCTTGTTCCAACTGCTGGATGCGTACGGTTACGTCATCATGCGGTGGAGGCTGCTCAAAACTTGTAGCCAAGACGTTCATCCCTCAGGATTCGAATGAAGAAATTGTCCTGGTGACTGAGCTAGGGCTCATTCTTCTGAATGAAGAATCTGAGGAGTGGTTTCCGGCGTCCTTGGCTTGGAGGAGTAGAGGATTCTTCCAGATGTGTTCGTGTCCGAGAGACGCTGCGAGTCACTGGACATCTAACACTGATTTTGGTAGCTGACTTCTGGCGTTTTCTGGTTTTGCCAACCATATGGACAGCAACGAATTGGTCGGGTCTTTCTTTTTCGACCCATTTGTTTGAGACATGGAGAGTAGAATGCTGGGTTCTTTGTTTCTCAAGTATCTTTTGTCGATATGCCGCGTGGCGACGCATACAACGAGCAATTTGAGCTTCAGTCAGCTCTGGCTGGGCTCTGGCGATGAAGGATGTAGTCCCCCGTGCGCAGCAGCCGAGTCTGTCTTCTTTAAAGCTGGGCAAGGACAGAGTCTGGACGCGGTCATTTGCCTGTCGTAGTGAAGACTTGAATTTTGTGAGCTCGGCCCCTGTTGAGATGAAGGGTCGACTCGCAGGAGTACAAGCTTCAGCATGTTTTTGCGGAGGCCTAACGATGCAGGATTTGATTTTGGGCTTGTAGGAGCAAGCTGGCTCGTTTTGATTTTGTTTGTTCTTCGGGCGGAGGGTAGGTTTCTCCTCTTTCATGTAAGAGAGAGGATAGAACTGATTCTCCTTGAGAGGGGCCAGGTATGCTTGCTTTGCAGATGTTCGAGACCTCCGTTGCTTTGGTGAAGATCTCGGGGACCAGGTTTTGGGGCAAACCTGGTTTCTTGTGGGTTGAGGCTTCGTGGGAGCGCCACGAGCTTCAGGCTTCTTGGTGTTCGCCCTTGGTGCCATGGTAGTGACACGTTGCGGGGCGATTTTCTGCTTCTTGGCAGGTACAGCTCCTTCTGCGGGGAGTGGGAATGGTCCCAGCGACCCGAAGACGATGGTCCAGGGAGTTGAAGTTGACCCGGTGTTTTGAGAGTTGTCGAGGGAGATGACGCTTCGGCAACTGGCAGGGCGCTTATGCTTGTTTTGCTTGTCTTGAAGCATCAGCTGGTACTTGTTCTCATCGAAAGTGATGGTTAATGAAGCTGCCATTGTTAGTTTTGGAAAACTTCTGAAACAAGACCAAATCCATTAGTAATCACAAGAATATGGTGATCATAAATGGAAAACAACTATGGTTTTGTCTTTTCAAATCACTTGAGGGGACATGGCCCAGCCCAAGCAAGATAAAGAAGGCAAAAAGCCATAGAGGATACAATTGTTCTAAAATGCATGGTAGGCTCAGGGTGAGCGTACCAGTGACTGCTAGAAGCAATTGTAGACCTTAATTCAAATTACCGAGAAGCTCACTCGAGGTAAAATGATATAAGGTTGGAGATACAAATGTGTCGGTCGCGAATACTGTAGACCCAAAAGGGCGTACTAGCACCACTAGGCACAAATGTTGCAAATCGCATCCTTGGGAAGGACACGAGATGGGATTTTATGAAAGGTCAAATTTGGATTCATAAAGGAGAGCAAATGGTGTTCCAATCCGAACAAAGGCTCAACATTTCTGCGAGCGCTAAATCCAGAAGGGAAGGAACCAGAATTTCTCGGATGTGAATCCAGTAATGACGGAAGTTTTTTTTTTAAAGGTCAAGATTGAATTCATCAAAGAGAGCAAATGGTGTTCTATTCCGAAAAAGGCTCAACATTTCTGCGAGCGCTAAATCCGAAAGGGAAGGGACCAAGATTTCTCAACTTTGAATTCAAAAGTGACGGATTTTTTTTTTAAGGGTCAAGATTGAATTCATCAAAGAGAGCAAATGGTGTTCCATTCCGAACAAGGCTCAACATTTCTGCGAGCGCTAAATCCGAAAGGGAAGGAACCAAGATTTCTCAACCCTGAATTCAAAAGTGACGGAGGTTTTTTTTTTTTTTTTGAAGGGTCAATATTGAATTCATCAAAGAGAGCAAATGGTGTTCCATTCCGAACAAGGCTCAACATTTCTGCGAGCACTAAATCCAGAAGGGAAGGAACCAAGATTTCTCAACCTTGAATTCAAAAGTGACGAAGGTTTTTTTTTTTTTTTTGAAGATTTTATTTTAAAGGTTTTTTTTTTTGTTTTGAAGATTTTTTTTGTTGAAGATGCACATAGGTTTCCAATTCGATCTTATGAAACCTTAGTAGATAGATCAGCCCCCAGGTGAGGGTAGGATTACTTAATGAACCCGTTTGAAGGACCCTTGCCTCGAACAGTCTAGCTGTCTCCACACTCTGGACAAGGCCTTTCTTAAACCCACTTTGGTCAAAGAACGCAACTGGTGGAACCTTAGTGTTTTTTTTTTTTTTTTAAATTCTTTTTTGAAAGATTTTTTAATGAACTCATCAAAGAGAACGAATGGTGTTCGAATCCGAACAAAGGCTCAACATTTCTGCGAGCGCTAAATCCGAAATGGAAAAAACCAAAGTTTCTCAAATTTGAATTCAAAAGAGAGAAAACTGATTTTTTTTTAAATTATAATTTTTTTTTGAAATCTCAGTTGGGCTCATCAAAGAGAAAAGATGGCCCAATCCCCGATATGAATGATAGCCGCAAACATTTCTGCGAGCTATCAAGTTCGAAGAGGAGAGGATCAAAATTTCTCAAAGTTGAATCTAAGAAAAGAAATCAAATTTGTGTTTTTTTTTTAAGTGAGAAAGAACAATTGAAATCCCATCTCATGTTTTTTTTTTTAGATGCAAAATGCAACATAGGCCACCAACTAGAAAGGAGCCAAGGGATCAAAGCATTACGTTCTCAAGTCAACGAGTCCCACCGGGTATGCCAACTTGATGGACCCGATCGGAGGTTTCCGTCCTCTCCTTCCGCACCCCGGGGGCTGACCTGGGTCTCGGCAGAGGAGGGAAATCGCGGGTATCAACATTTTTGTACGGGTATGCCAGATTTACTTTCTACTTGGAATTTGGAATGGTCATGATCTGGAGATCCACCTTCACAAGTAGAAAGGAAATCAATCCTTTTTTCTAACTTTTCAAATTGCATGAATATTAAGAAAAGAGACAAGTTTGTTTTTTGAGAATGCCGTAGGAGGCGTTTTTTTGTTTGTTTGTCGTAAAAGGCGATTTTGCCGTGAAAGACGATTTTACAAAACTCATCAAATATGAAAGACAAGAATTGTGATTTCCTTTTGTCTCTTTAAAAAAATACAAACTACAATAGAAAAGGAAGAAAAGAGATCTAACTTCTCAGGAGATTGTGGGGACACGTTGAGATCGACGGTCGCAAGTCATGTATGGACTTCGCCATCGTCCTTCAAATGAGAACGGTTGATGCTTTGATTCTTCAGCTTGGCTCCTAACCTCAGTTTTTTAAAGGACAAGGACCAAGAGGAGGTCCTATATCCAATGAAAAACCTAGTAAAGGGGCTGAAAAGCCGCGTTTAGGCCATGTTGTAGAAGGAGGGGACCTTGGGGGGGTGGCCCCCCAAGGGACTCTGATCACCTTGTGGTGTTTCTTGCAGCAGAGCAGCAGGACTTCGTCTGGATTTCTTCAGAATAGTGCAGAATTTCAAGTCGATGTGTGTATCGATTCTTTTTTTTATCGATTTCCTTTTTTTTCTTTTGGACCTCCTTTTATAGGCTTTTGGTAGCCATGAGGTGATTATGGGCATTGATGGCCATGATGAGAGAATTGATGAGGAGTTACAAGTTTTTATTCTTTGATTTTGTAACTCCTTTTTCATGGCTTGTGATTGGCTGATGAAGGGTAGTGGGCATTTAATCGCCTTTAATTTTCATGATGATGGGAGTTTCATGAGTTTAATGCCATGATTGCTTGGATTTGTAACTCCCAAATGCTTGAATCTGATTGGGCCGTCCAAAATAATGAGTTAATGACCGCATTAAGTTGTCATAAAAGGGTCAATTAAAAACATTAAGTGGTCGCCAGGGCATGTGAAGAGTCGCGGGCCGCTCCGCATCTTTTGAGATTCTTCTTGTGATCATCACAGGTGGATCCACACATTGTTTGATGTCCGATTGCGATGCAATTTCAGACATTGATTGATGTTGGTGGGCCGGTGACATCTGTCTTGTCGATTTCACGATCGGTCGGACAGAAAGTTTACTTTCTTGGTCAGCCAGTTGGCGATCTTGGAGCGATCGGTGATGATTTCATGCTTTTGACAGCGGATCCGAGATGTCGGTGAAAATCAGTGATTTTCAAGCATCAAAGATTGGATTTTCAGAAAATCACAAAGACAGGAACACCCGAAACGCAAAAAGGATCGAAAAACGGGCCCTTTGGTGCGAAATCCGGCGACCCAGATTTACAGGGTCGCCGGCAACCATGCACCCAGAGTCGTCGGCGACCTTGGGCCAGGGTCGCCGGCGACCTTGGGCCAAGGTCGCCGGCGACCATAGAGCTTTGGCCCTTTTGGTCGCCGAGCTTCTTTTTCGGCCTTTTTCCTGTCTTTTTTGTTCCTTCTTTCTTCTATATTTTTCTTGACATTTTTCCTCAATTATTGACTTGATTTTCTTGGAGAAAACTTGACGAGAACCCGCGCGAAACCAGAGCGCAAAGTTTCCAATTTTTCGAGAAAGCCGAAGACTTTGTAGCCGATTTTCCGTCAAGAGTCGAAACTAGGTCAACCGATGTCGGAATGACCTGAAAATTGAGGTGAAGCTTTTTGAGCAATGGATAGGACCGACCATGAGCTTTTATATGAGTTTTGTAGCCGTTTGGGGTCTCATCGATGCTTGACTTGATTTTGCTGCGGGGAAAATGCCGAGTTTTGATATGTGGTCAAACGATGTCCGATTGACCTGAAATTTGACGGGGAGCCTATTGGAGTCATTTTGAGACGATCTATTAGCTCCAACTTGGATGTCATGCTCCCGGGGTGCTCCGCCGTGGGTAAGCTTGATTTTCTTTCAGAGCATCGAAACCTGGTCAAACGTTGTCGGAATGACCTGAAATTCGACGTGTAGCCTTTTGGAAGCATGTTGAAGCCACTCATGTACTTTGTTTGATGAGTGATGGCCTCGGTGGTTCCCGCCGCCTGGAGGCTTGATTTTACTGCTTGAGCGTTGATGTAGGATCAAACGTTGTCGGTTTGACTTGAAATTTGGCATGGAGCCCTTTGGAGACATCCTGAAGTCGTCCATAGGCTCTGATCGAAGTTTTGGTGTCTTCGATGATGTCGCCGCCGGGAGCGCTTATTTAGCTATCGGAGAAGTGATGTTAGGCCAAACGATGTCGGAATGGCCCGAAACCTCAGGTGTACCCCTCTTTTGGCTGTCTTGAAGGATCTTGCAGTTTTTGTCTAATTCTGACAAGATCTGATGCTTGAAGTAGTTTTGCCTGTTTTGTAGCAGGATGCAGCTTTACTAGGCTTTTTGATGTTGAAGAGACATAGTGACTTTTTTGGTGTCAACATTCTCTAAGTGGGATTAGTAGTTGTTTGGTTGAGTTTGTGAGTTAGAATACATTTTCATTAGTTTTGGGGGAGCTTTGAGAGCCAGTGAACCTAGTTAGTGACTGTAGGGTCTCATTCGTTTTGCGTGGTCAGCTTGGGGATGTTCTTTGTGATTCCTAAAAATTTCCATTTCGGCTTCGTGTGACCAGTCTCGTTATTCCCTACATCTTTTTTGTTCACTCCGTACCCATTCGAGGCTCTGGAAATCAGTTTTTTCGGCCATGGGGGCAAAATCGGTCCTGTCACATTGAATCTAGACCCAAATTTTGAAATCTCAGAACCATTCCAAAATTATACTTTTTCAAAACTAGATTTTATGAGAAACATTTTTCTTATTTCTTCAATCGCATCTGGGGCCCATAAATTGATGTTTTACCCTTGTCAAGTTTTAAGTGTGGTGGGGCCCACACCCACCCATTATAAAAGCACCACCCTCCTCTCTTTCTCCCTCATTCGTTGCAGCCCAAGGGGGAGCTCTGTGACTGAGCTCCCCCCTCCCTTTTCTCCTTGTTTTTCTTCTTCCATTCATGGGGAAACCCTTGCCAAATGGAGATTGGAGCTCATCATCTTCTTCTCCTCTTATCAAGCTCTCTTTGGGCATCATCCTTGTGCAAATCCCAGCTAGGCAACCTCTTCTTCAGGCTTCTTCTTGCTGGTTGATGGCCCTAGAGGTAAGGACTCCTTCCCGTTTTCTTATTTGTGCAATGGCAGCCCCTTAGGTCCCATTTCCTAGCTTTATTTGAGCCCATTCTTAGCCTTTCCTTGTTTGCCATTTTTAGGGCTCTAAGTTGGGTGCATTTTGGGGATTTCTTGTGTCAAGTGTGCTAAGGACTAATTGGAAGGATTAGAGACTAATTGGGACCATTGGAGACTATGGCAAGTGACTGAAATGTGATTTATTTTTAGCATATTAATTTTTATGAATTTCCTAGTTTTCATTCCTATACTTTTTATGGGCTTCATGGCTTCATTTACTTTTAAACTCTTAAACTCTTACTATGGTTTCAATTAATCTTGTAAATGCATGCTTAGTGGTTTCCTTGTTTAATTGAACCTTCACTAAGCCTCAAGTTTATGTTTCATGTACAAGAATGTTTTGGTTGCAAATGGGTTGTTTTATGATGGATTTTGTGGTGGATTGACATGAGTGAAATGGACGGAATTCATGGAGGTTGAATGTGGTTTGGATGGGGCATTGGAGGACTATTTTTATGTAGGGAAGAGTAGCTAAATGGGCTTGAAGAGAGGGAATGAAAGAAGCTCAAAAGACTTGGAAAAATGGAGCCTAGCATAGTTGGCTCAACCCAACCCAGGGTTCGCTTGAGCCAACCCTCCCATAAGTGGGTCCGCTCGAGCCAACCTTGGGTCTGGGTCCACTCGAGTGAACCCCTCCCAGAAATGAGTTGGTTCGAGCCAACTTTGGGTTCGCTCGAGCCAACACACGTTTTTGGGCCTGGGTCTTGTGTAGTGCCTAATCAACACTTAAATGTGTAACGTTTAACCGCAAGACTACGGTGTCGTCAAGTAGTAAAGGACTAAAGAGTTTGGATTATCGATCCCATGAAAAGAGGATGGAAGAAGCAATGAATCCAATTAAATGAGAGTTAAACTAAGATATAGCTAATGAAGACAATTGAAGTGAACAATTAAAACTATTACACTATGTGTGAAAAATGGAATTAAATCAATTAAAATGTGAAACAAAATTAAAACTACTCAAATTAACAATTTAAAATATAAAATAAATAATATCTAAGCTAATCTAACAAGCTCCACTAACTAGTGGATGAATGGTGGTAGAAATGGAAGATTTAAGATAAAGATGTGGTGTGAACTGTGTAGAATTTTAAAACAAGTCATGTAAAATATGTATCTAACAATTTAGGAGTGAAAAAACAAATAAAATTAGCAACAATCAAAATAAGAGATTAGGCAATCCAAAATCCACTAAGTATGTAATTAGTCCAATTAATGCATGTTCTAATTCACCTCTCAAATCTACAATCCAATTAGTAATCTCTTGCCTAATTGGATTGGATGATATAACAATGAAGATTAAAGTAAAGAAAATAAAAGCCAAGATCATAGATCATAACCTAACTACTTTAACAATTAATCATCAAAATCAAGCTACAAAAGATCAAAGATAAGGGCTCTAGAGCATGCTATGTGAGAGAACTTAATCCAACTACAAAGCATTAATTGAGATTATACAAGCCTCAAGTGTAGAGATAGAGAATGAGAAATGAAAGAGATTAGCACAATTAAATATAAAATCTACTAATCAATCAAGGCACAGATAGGGAATTTAAACTAAACATGCATATAAATAAATTAATCACATTACTGAGCTTCAAATGAAGAGCCTAATCCAAGAGCTTTAGCCACTAAAATTTACTAATCAATCAAGGTACAAATAGGGAATTTAAACAAAACATGCATGTAAATGAACTAATCAGATTACTTAGCTTTAAAAAAATAGCCTAATCCAAGAGCTTTAGCCACTAAACATCAAGAAAGAGCTCCAAATCTTCATTAATGATATTCAATTACACACTCTCTCTAGATTAGTTACAAAGAAGCTCCTAATTACAATCTAAAATAAAATTGCATAATGACTAACTTGCCAAAACATCTCTCTTTTTCACTATACAAATACATTTCAATTTATAGGAACATTGAAGACATTTGATTATCTCATTTCATTTCACAATAATTGCTTCCATTTGATTGGTTGCAACTTGAAGGTTTTTGATCGACTCATTTGCTTTCACATGGGTTGCTTAAATTTGATTTGGAGGCTTTTCATTGGCTCTTTTGCTTTCACATGAATTGCTTCAATTTGATTGGTTGCAACAAACTTTCCTTCCAAAAGGATATGTGCTTAGCTTTGATTGGTGGAGAGGTGAGTTGGATGGAATATTTTATCGGTAAAAAAAATAGTACGCAATTGTTGGGATTTAAACCTATAACCTATTTCATACCAACCCAAGCTCTAACCAATACACCAACAAATCCTTTGTATTAGAAAATGACTTCTTTTATCCTTAAAGTCTTTTCCTCTTATTTTGGAATTCTTCAACTCTTCCTAAGATTTCTTCATGTAACTTCTTTATTGAAATATCTTCTTGATGCCTTGGGATACTAGTGGAAAGGTTGGGATAGTCACGGGGTCCACCTACGCGAGAAATTTCATAAAAATACGCTATAAATAATCGGATTTATGCATGATAATCCGATAATCCGTTAATGTGATAGAATGATAAAAACTTTGTGTAAAGCAAATGATATGCATATGAGATGTCGATAAAATTCGAACTAATGAGAGGTAAAATATGCAATATTCAACACTCATCAGTGCCTGAAATGTGTTTTAATCAAGAGAAGGTGGATTGTTTCAGGGTCCTAACCGCATTTGGACCATGTATGATTGTATGGAGGAAGAAAAAGGGAAAATGATGCGCCCATGCGGGAATCCAACCTGGAAACATGTTAAGACTCCATTACAATTGGATAATGTGCCATAGAAAGCTTGGAATGCCGCCAAATCTCAGGAGCGCCAAATGATATAAAACCCAACATTCGAGGGTCTTTGTGCACGTTATACCAAATGATGCGGTCTCAACTTGTCTATGGGATGTGCACATGTGGAAATTGACGTTGAGCTTGGATTCGCCGATAACATTATTTTATTTACACTATTCAGTTGTACTTATCGAAAACTTTGTTTTTAAGCCGTTGGATTTATGGTCCGTCAGTTTTTTCCCATTTGGGCTAATTATCACCAAATTTCTACTCATGTTGGATAAACATTCAGTTTTAGCTATTTTGCCTGTCTTTGCCTAAAAATAATCAGCGTTGGACCATTTAGCTCGTTTTGACTAAAAATAAACAATTTCGGTATTTCATTCGCTTACGCAAAAACAATCAGTTTTGCCAACTCAGGTAACTCTATGAGTTTCTATATGCATATTGGGAGGACTACTCCTTACATGAGTGTGTGTGCTTTGACTTTGCCTGTTTGAGTAGTTCCTCACCATATTTTGTGTGTTCGCTCGTTTTTTACTTATGTGTAGACACCACTAAGCTTGGACGACCTTGCCGGCTTGATCCACCGACTTGGGGTCCCCATTTAGCTTCTACAGCTGCAGTCTGGGTTTGTTCTATTCTGCTACTAAGTTCCGCGGCCGTGGTTTTGTCTAGTATATGTATATATATATATATATAGTTGGCTCTTGTCACTTCGCGTGTCTGAGACCAATGCCTTTGTTCTGCTCTCATCACATTAGTGATGGAGGATTTACCCGGTGTGGTTGTCATCTGTCATCGCGATTGTGGCTCCCTTGAAGAAGGGCAATTAGTAGGGTCCCATATGGACTTGGTTTGCAATGTGAGGAATGCATGATTTGTCAAATATCCATGTTTTACACATGATTTAAATGAATAAATGTTTTTTCAGATATCCATGTTTTACACCCATTTTAAATGAATACATGTTTTGTCAGATATCCATGTTTTACACATGATTTATATGAATACATGTCTTGTCAGATATCCATGTTTTACACCCGTTTTAAATGAATACATGTTTTGTCAGATATCTATGTTTTACACACGTTTTAAATGAATAGATGTTTTGTCAAATATCCATGTTTTACACATGTTTTAAATGAATATATGTTTTGTCAGATATTCATGTTTTACACAGGTTTTAAATATATGTATCTTTTGATCAAATACTATGATTTATCACATGTTTTATTATTCAGAATATTTATTATCCATCTTAGTCACATGCTAGATTGTCGGGTCTAACCCTATTTGTTTGGTGCTCTAGGTAGGAAGTTCTTCGCCCCGAGCTTAGTGCATGTGTTGGCTGTGGAGCCATGAGTTCGCAGGTTGTAGTGTCGGATATGTCATGTAGACATTGAGCTTGACACCGGAGCTACGTCATATTTGGGGTAGTATTTATTTAGCTTGTTATTGTATGGCTTTTATTAACCTTTTTCTTGTGATTTTAATTAATGCACTTTGGAAATTTGTAACTTCGCAACCGCCCACACCCCCCCCCCCCCCCCCCCCCCCCCCCCCCCCCGAGGTCGGGCCACTGCAGAGTCCGGGTTCGGGGGCGTGACATGAACCAAACCAAACTGCCCTAGTATAATCACAAAGGAAAAGACCATGTTTCGCCGTTTCCTCCTCAGTTTCACAGATAGGGCATATAGTAGAACATAAATTTGTTTTAGATCCAAGCCATTTTCTAACAAGACTAACCTTTTGAAGACATTTCCAACCAAAAACAAGAAAATCTCTAGGGCAAAGGATTTTTTCAAATTTGCTGGAAATTAATTATATCATTGTTGTCGTCGTCGTGATTGTTGTTTTTGAAGTTATTCGTTTGAGAGAGGATTTATAGGCTGACTTGGTGGAGATATTTCCATCTTTAAAAGGGCCACACTCTTTTATCTTTCATTTCCGACTATAGAATATAGATTTTAAGAATGTCTTCCACGTCCTTTAGGTTAAAGAAAAAATTTGAGATAATAGAGACATTCCACATTCGATTATTACTTTGGAAGTCTCCAACTTTCAAAATTGGATTAGAAATTTGAGAAGCTGGTTTTCTAAAACCTTGCTCACCAGGAGTCCAATTACATTACTAAAATATTTGAACCCTCACCAATAGCCTATCCTACATTATCATTAATGAAATTAATAGCATCCCCAAACCCTCTCTAGAAACCAGGAATTGCCCTTCCTAAAGTTGGCCTCCGAAAGAGATTTATTTGGACAATATTTGGCCTTTAAAATCATAGTACAAAAAAGTTCTTCATTGATTATACATCTCCAACATGTTTTGGCAAGTAATGCCCAACACCCCTTCATCAATAGGCTTACATAAATCATTCCACTTAACAATATGAAGTTTTTTTTTTTTTTTTTACCTAAACCATCTCCCTAGCTATAAAAGAGCTCTCATCATTTTATCCATAGAGTTCAAAGTTTTGTTAGGAATCTGAAGTACCAACATACTGTACACTTGTAAAGCTGAAACAACAGATTTAATTAGAGTATTTCTCCTTGCCTGGGATAAAACATTAGTCTTCCATGGTTGGATTTTCTTTTTAGTTTTTGCTATAAGGGAATCTAAGAAAAGTTTTTATTTCTGTTGTACAGAATTGGATTCCCAATATATTTTTTCACTTTCATTCATAATTCTAACATAGAAGAGACTTTTCTACATCTAAACTGAAAAGGCACCTTTACTAAAATAATCAGCCATTTTATCGAATTTGGCCATCTGGACTGAAATAATGCTATGGTCATCAAGAATATCTTTTAACTTCATTAATTTCCATAATATAAGCATTACAAAAGAATAAAGCTATCCTCCGCAAAGAATAAATGTGACACACTAGGAGCACTCCTAGAAACTTTAACACCATGGATTTTTCCTTCTTCAGCCTTGATTAGGATTCTAGACAGAACCTTCGCACCCATGATGAAGGGTTACCTTCGTTTTTTTATTTTTGTTTTTTTGGTACATAGCCAAGCGGGTCGGGCCCTGCAAGAAAGAAGCCTCAACCGTGGGGAAGATTGCCCGCTCATGCAGTAAGGCAATCCAGATTCCAGGTATGGAACCTTGGGCAGTAGGTGAGACGCAAGTGCTTTACCAACTGGGCAAACCCAAGTTGTTCGTCTGCTTTCGTTTGCTGCTGTTTTGTGTACATCTTGGTTCTTCATCTGGGTTTGGGTTTCGCTGCCCCTGGATTTCTGGCGACCATCCACGAATTGAATGAGAAAGACAATCTAAGGGTGAAAATAAGCAAAACTTGGCCAAGCTCACGGTTAACAATTAACCAAATTAAAAAATTGAGATTGAGTCAAGGACTATTAAAAAACTTCAGATTGAGTCAAGGACTAAGGCAAGTAACAAGCTCAGCTCATCTCCAGATTAGAGTGACCTCAACCCAAACACATAAACGAGTCATGCTTGAGCGTGTCTTATTTTACTCATATTTACGTGTTATGTATATTAATGAGCTAAGCTTGCGCCCATAATTTAGCTGATGCCTTAGTTCAGGGAAATGGTCACCTCCAAGCAGCAAGATATGGGAAAAATGGATTGATGCTTTCGTCCCAGGCCTGCCCATGAAATTCAGAGGGGACCGTCCTTATGGAGGGTCCGGATGGTCAACCCCATATGAATCCTCCCTGTTGAGCTCAAGCCCAGCCCAACTGACCTGAGTCGAGCTGACTCAGCTTGTTGACGGCTCTCTGAGAACATTTTCATTAAACGCTGAGGATCCCTGGGCAACAATAAAATGCCTCCAATTTTCTTCACTTATCACCTTTGGTGCAATGATTTTCCGCGTGGGAAAATAAACGAATCAAACTATTACTCAAATTCACCGAAAATCAC
Organism: Umbellularia californica; assembly: GCA_028538565.1. Lineage (NCBI taxonomy): Eukaryota > Viridiplantae > Streptophyta > Magnoliopsida > Laurales > Lauraceae > Umbellularia > Umbellularia californica. The sequence continues at coordinate 29,357,679 of JAPQWN010000005.1, read as the reverse complement.
TCCCTACAAGGTATGATCACCTTTCCACACATCACCGAAAAGGAATCTATGGCACCGCGAATTGCAACATAAAAACTTGACAAATCCCATATAAATTATTGTGCCGTTCACTAACAGTTCGAGCATTTCGTATTACTGGTTATTAACATAATATCAGAATTGTTACACATTCACCAACTCCTCGAGCTGATGAAGTGAGAACCGTATTTAAATTCATAATAATCCCAACGAAACAAATCAAAGATAAATCAATGGGCCACATGCAAGCTGGAGTGAACTTGAGATGACTGCAATTTGAGAGGGATCATTTTATAATCTCAGCTCTAAATAAAATCACACTGGATGCAATCCGGCTAATACTCTGATACCTATCACTGTTAACATCACTATGCATGAGTCTTTCACCCAGGTGACAAAAGGGTCAGCAATGGGTCCAGATCAGGTTTCGTCGACCACCAAATTGTAAATGTAAACCAAACCCAACCTGTTCTTTTATAAAGACTGTAGAAGCTAATCAGAACCAATCTAGAAGCTAAATGGGCCAACCTGACCACGTATTATTGGGCACGGTTGGTCGATTAATGTGCAATGAGCTACAGGGTTGAATGGGTGGGTAGGGACTACCGGATTCCAACCCATTTATTAATCAGGTTAACTCCGGGTATCAGTAACAGCAGCATTTTAAAACCATCCCCCATTAGCCCACTAGAAAAGAATGCTAGAGAGAGTACGGAATCTAGTGAAGTGGTTCCAAAGACTAGCACCTGCAATAATAAAATGAGATGGGAGTGTACTTCTAGTAACATACCATTGCCCACAGTTGCATTTAATACCCTTCTCATATCAGTTCACTCTACAAGGAAATTTAATACTCTCTTTTACTGAAAACAGCAGAAAAGCAGTGCTTATACCACTTGTACTTGGGACTCGCATTCCAAAGTGGGTAGTGCTTAATCCTTATTAGTTGGCCATCCAAAGGGCCCCATCCTTTTCTTAATACAATTCATAAAGGGCTATTCATGGTTCCCAAGATATTCTTTCTTTCTATAAATAGGCACTCAAACGTTCACCACATGGATATAATAAACATCAAGTTACAAGCCATACTTGTTTGAATATAAGATAATAGAGCTGGGAGCTGGGGAACACAGGGTTTTCAGACACCCATTTCCATGCTGCATGTTGCATTGCCGATTCTATCAAGGTACACGTGTCATTTGTTAAAACAAAAGGAGCGGGAGATGTGGAGTGAAAGGAGATGTGGGTGGGCCTGTCTCAGGATGAACAATTTCATTGGCCAGGTGATTCTGATATTTTCTTTTTTCCTTCACCGAATTGTATAGAACGATTCATAGATTCTTTTCTAAGTAATCTTTGAATTGTGACATCTTAATTTTCCATTGTCCAAACTTGGGGTTTTGTCACCTGTAATTCCATGGAAACCTTCTGTGTTGCATAAAAGTAAAATAAATAAATAAATAAAGTAAAATTTAATTCAAAATGTGTAGAGGGGAACATGTGATTGAAACTGATTTTCACTAAAATGTATCAAATGTTTCTTATTTTTAAGGTAATTCAAAAGGTAAGTGGAATTAATAGTGGAGATGGATGCTCTCTTCCACCTTTTTCCCTTTTTTTTCTTTTGTTTTTTTTACCCAACTAAGGGGCTGGGACTATTGAAGGATTCCAGCCAAGGGGAAGAAGCCTATTCCCACAAGAAAAAAAGCCCCACCATGGAAAAAGAAACCTATTCCTGTAGGAAGAGAAACCCAAGGACCAAACCATGTGCAGTTAGTTGAGGCGGTAATTAGACAACCCCTTAATTCATGGTTTTATGTCTATACTCAAAAGAAAAGGCTGAAATGAGGTACATTTCCATGAAATTCCAAGCACCCATATTTCTTATTTTTCCAAAAGTAATAGACAACCATCAAAGGGGACTCCATGTTATGCAAGTGATCCAAATGAATGGTTAACATTGTCCACGTTGACATTTGCAGCCATGAAGAAGTCATTCCTTGAAAGAGAGTAAATGCATTCCGATGTTTGAATTACGTGAAGCTTGACTTGACAGTTCTAAATTCAACTCAGGCTTGATTAGAAACCAAGTTCAACCAAGAAAACTTTTCTAAGTTCAACCAAGAAAACTTGAGCTCCACTTGACAATGCATATCAAGTTTGGGCTCCAGTCAAGCTTAACTCAAACATTTATCAAATATCAGGATGCTTCTCCTTCGCACCACTTAACATGAGCACAACTACAGCACCACCTGTCTGGGGTCCCACTTTTAACTACAAAATTCAAGAGCAACAAGATAGAGAGCATATGCATGGATGAGAAATAGCTCAAAACCGTGTTAAAAAGTATGAACGTTCTTGTCATTATATCCTTACCAAGTTCTCTCAAAAAAAATTGTATAAAAATGGTAAATAAATTATACTTTGGGTTGCAGATAACCTGATCACTGGGCATTGGAGTTCCAGGAATCCAAGTGAGGCCTCATGTCTAGTATCTTGCCTGTAAAATGTAGGTAAAGATTAGCCAGAAGATGAATGCACACTTGCCTTAATATGCTAATGTACACTTGCCACTTTAGGCGAAACCCTCACCAAAATATGAACCTGTGTCATCATTAGCATCATCTTTGCCTTACACCATCAATGTCAACTCCCCAAAACTAGGCACCTGTACACCACACTTAATAGAATAAATACTGAGGGTCAAGCCTACAAAATTTAATAGTCAAATCCATGTGAACATCCGGTTCAGGTGCATCTAGAATATGCTATGTATGAACATGCAATCACAAACGAATAATGTGTTCACGTGTGAAAGAATGTTCAGCCCAGTTACATTTCAATTCAAGTGAAGTGCTTAGAAATCAGGAGTTAGTTTAGTTGATGAAGTAGACTCTAGCTTATCTTCCATTTGAACAAGAAATAACATAAAACATGAAAATGGGATTATGGCTACTAAAGTGCACACATACACACTGCTGAGGCACCCATTTCCAGTACATGTGGGATCCATCCATGGTTTGGTGATGTAAACCATGGTCTTATGAGAACTTAGTTTGACACCTCCAAAGATCTTCAAATCAAAGATAAGTATCATCAATTGTAAGTTTCATATCAAAGGGTTAGATCACCCGATCAGAAGGGCTTTATGGACATTTCATCTGCAGCCGGGAACATCACATAAAAAAGAGCATATAAATCAACTATCCCCATGGGGTCCATATATATATGTTTGAAATCAGCATCTCAATACAGGACCTTAAAACTTTTCAATGTCCATAGTACAAAGAGATGAAAATAGATGATCTTCCACACTTTCAGAATTACAACTGGAATGTTATGCCTCTCTAAAAAATCCTTAACCTATTTATCAATTAGACAATAGTGGCAGATGAAATCAGATCTTAGGACTTCAATATTTCATTGCAAGAGTTCGAAGCACTCTTTTCAAACCTTCAGGTTAACAAAAAAGATTTAAAAAGGAGAACGATAAGAAGAAGAAGAAGATTCATTTAATAATAATCTTTAACATGGATAACGACCCAATGCAAAATCTTCTCAATAAACTAGGTGAGGGGGCCTTATAATAGAAGTTGGGTTTCAACTTTGAAATTGGCTGACCATTGTAAGGAACTACAAAAGTCTCACCTGGGATTTCTGGGGACCCTTCAACTCCATCTTCTCTCTTTTATACATACATCCACAAGAAATTCTCTATGCACTTGATTGGATGACAATATTCATAAGTTGTAAGCCTGCAAAATGGAAGGTTTTGCAAATTTTTCCACTTTGAAAATTTTTGGACTTGATAAAAAGCTTGTAATCATTCAATGTATAACACAGCGTCAGGTTTTTCCTATCAAATACCCCGTGTGCCTCAAAGGTGAATCCACTTGCTACTGTGTAATTGCATAACAACATGGCGCACCCAAAGATTTCCAGCTAGATCATACATCACTATTGATAAGAATAATAGCAAAACACTAGATAGAGAGTGATGAATTGATTTTATAGGAAATAAGGTACATTTCCTAGAGTAACGATGATCGAAAATAATCTCAGATCTTTGGCACAAAAGGGTTTTTGAGTTCATCAAATTTCTTGTGGAGACGCCTTCCACTCTAGAAGATTTTGAGACAACTCAATAAGAGAATTGATCCCACACTACCAGCAGTATGGTGCTAATGGCAGCTAAGATATGATTCAACCCCTGCAGGGCCCACCTTTGCTTGATCCAAATTTCTCAAATCACACCTATCATTCTGGGCAGGCACCATCCCAAATTTCACTCCAATTGGAGTGATATACACAGTGGAATTGACGTGTCACACATATAGCAGTGTTTCTACACATTATTGATCCAACAGTGCATGTCAATAAAAGTGGAGAGATTAGGCCCCACAGAGGTTGAATTAATTATAACTTCCATCAGCACCGTAATGGGGCTACTTCTCAGATAAATCATACAAACACAAGTGCACTCAAACACATAAAAATGTTCTCCGCAGATGTCATTGCAAATTGCAATCAAGTACTTCCCCACCCTAACTGAATTTTAAATTTAACTTCCCCATCGAAAGCTAGCAGGAAGAATATAAAACATTTAAAATGTATATAAATCACCTGCCCATGAACACAAGCAATCAATCATATTCACAATACACATATACAACAATGCAATTAGAGAGAAATACATGCAAACAAATTCTTATTTACATGAAACTCAATTCCACTTACGCATAAAAAAGAACCTAAAAGTAGATGAAGCATGAAAGCACCAGAAATAGAATGATCCAAATGCTCTACTGGGTAAATTAAGTTTCAGGGAGTTCTAAGAATCAAAGAGTCAAATTTGGACACTCAATGAGCAGCTCTACAAAATTTATAGAAGTGACCCATAACAAAAATAGAGATTAAATAAGGTTATCTTGAATATCTTGCGTTTTCTCTGCACAATCATCTTCACAGTTAATGAGCTATATGGTGATTGAAATTCGATTACACAAGTTCAAAAATCAAGTACATCAATGCACCTCTTGCTTGTGAACTTATCCTAGAATAGAGTTCAGGCGGATTGTAATGGTTTAGAGCTTCCTGAACTAATAATGTGATGGCAAAAAAATCCAAGCACTATAAAAGAAATTTAATTGCATGACTAAAATAAGATCTTTTAAATGAATACAATATTACCATTTCAGAAGCTGCTTGGAGTAGAATCTGAAAAAGGAAAAAGGAAGCAACCACTATGAACCTAAGAAGCCAAGTTATTGAAGAATGATAGTATACGTATATTTCCAAAAGGTGAATTAAGAAATACGATTAAAAATCCAGGAAAGAATCATGCAACCAACTTTCAAATTTAACAAAACAAAGGCAGGAGACCATTAAAATAATAATAATAAAGAAATAATAAAAAATAAAAAACCTGAGTATCACCTTATACCACTGTCAGAAGGGGTAAACCATAATCTCAATAGCTCAACCACAAAAATCGGTGGTGGGAATTGTTGTTGCATTATTTCGAGTAATGCATCACTGTTGGAAATACATGGAAGGAAAAGAAAACAAAAAACACACTAATGCATGTACTAGAGTGATAACACACACAACAATATCTGAACACAAGAGAAAGAAATGAGAATCTCTCTCTCTCACCCACGCACTCTCACACTCAGAAGTCACAGAGCTTCTACGTAATGAAGAAACAAGTAAAGACCAGATGAAAAGGGAGGAGGGAGCTCCCTTCAGTCCAAGCATAGAGGGAAAAGGATGAGGTTTTTACCTCCCGCATCATTCACACATCCACAAAGTAGCAATAATATCCTCCCTTTCTACCAAGTGTTTGAATGAATGAGTCGGCAGCTAACTCAACCCCTAAAGCCACCCATGAGTGGACCGAAGGAAGCTCTCTCAAACCATTTCTTAAAACTACTCAAAAAATAAAATCCTTTAAAACCATAAGATGTCTCATGAAAAGGAAACTTTGGAAAGATAATGATACACTTGTTATTTGGTTTTGCATCAAGTTATGAGAGCTTGCAGTCATCTAAAATCAAAACAGTTAAAAAAGTTACACGGTTTTAAACTGAGTATGCCGTTATCAAACTATGAAAGTCAAAAGTGATATGACAATTTTAATGAAATCGAGTAAACCCCTCTTTACAAGCCCTTGAAATTAAACTGCTCTTTAGAAAGCCTTGGCAAACTAATCATGTGATTCAAATAAAATAAAATTTTGATAAAGTATCAATGATGGCATTCTACTGTTCTAGATCTTGATGATCATAACAATCCAATTCAAAGAAACAAAAAAAAAAAAAAATAATAATAATAATAATTAATTAATTAATTAAAGTTATTTTTATGTTATAATTACTATGATCATTGAAAATTCGAAAACTTATTCTACTTTCTTTTCTCAAATGGCCTAAAGATGTTGCTGTGATATATTTCACAATGTAATTAAGCCAACAAGCCAAAAAACGTTGACATGCATGAAAAGAATCTAAACAATTCTGGCATGATAATTTCAATACTATCTATAATACCACCTCTGAGACCATAAGACAACCAAAATCTAACTTTCTAATCATCATAGCCATCAATAAACTCATTAAGATTAGGATCATCATCAAAATTGATGCCCAAAACTCTTATAAGCAGCACGTGAAATACCCAATCAATTCAACCTAATCTACGGAGAGCGATTGAACTCAAGCATTAAAAACTAGGGGAAAAAGAAAATTACATGAATAAGCTAATCATAACTAGATTGAAAAAAAAAAATACCCTACATACTAAATAATTATGAAATAAACATACAAATTAGATTCAAATGAAAAACGCCTTGGTAGATCAGTGGTAAGGCACCTCCTCTAAACAACCAGGTATCAATCCCTCCCTGATTGTAGCTATAGCGCTCACGATGAGGGACTTTGAGTAGGGTATGTGAGTATTTACCAAAGCAGGAAAATAAAAAACAAAAAACAACTTTTAAGCACCAATCCCACTCAAAACCTAACCTTCTATTTCAACTTTAATATAGAAAAGTTGCAATAGAAGAGAATCTGTTAAGGATTAACGATAAACTAATTCCAACACCACAAATAAGCAAAACACAAAGGAGATATTTTTCTTCGATTGAGAAGGACAATGGTCAATTCAAATAAAATACTAAATTGAGAATATAGAATATAACATACGTCCCTCAAATAGCCAAACCTCAACACAAAGTGGAAAAAAAAAAAATAAAAAAAAATGAAGCAATAGATATTAGAGAAAAAAAAAAAAGGTCACATAAGAGGAAGAAAACGCAATAGAGAGAGAGCTTACATTCTAATAGTAGCTCGGGGCAGTAATATGTCTACTAAGAAAAACCCTAATCTCCTTAACGATCTACTATGGTATATTTTCATCTATGGAAATGGAAACCCTAATTCTAATCGCTTAAATCCTCGTGCTCAATCAAATTAAAGGTTTGAGAGATACCATATATATCAAGGGAAAAAGAAAAAGAAGAAGCACATATCATATATAGAGAGATAGGATCTATACATATTAAGCAGAAAATACGTAGATGAAGATTTCCAACTATAGAGAGGGCCCAACTCAAAGGAACAATATGTTCAATATAAGGAGGGAGTGAGAAGAAGAGGACAACAAGAGAGAACGCATCGTATCAAGGAGGAAGAAGGCCCCAAGTCGAAGAAATAACCACCCATTACCATAAAAGGAAAACCATTTCCATGTATTAAAGCTTTCGAGAGAAGGCTCCAACTAGAAGAAAACCTCAATTCCATATACAAAGGAGAGAGAACACCCCAACTAGAAGAAAACCCATTCAATATAATAAGGAGAGAGAAGCCCCTAACAAGAAGAAAAAACCCATTTCCATATATGAAAGAGAGAAAGGAGAGAAGAGAAGATAGCCCAAGAAGAACAAAACCCCTGTCCAACATGTTCCAAGGATAGATATATAGAGAGAGAAGCCCCAACTATAAGAAAAACCTATTTCCATATACAAAGGACTTCTCTTCTCCCACAACTATAAGAAAAACCCATTTCCCTATATTAAGGAGAGATGGAGAGATGACAAGAGCCCAAGAAGCATGTTCAAGAATAGACGAAGAAGAGAGAGAGAATAACCCATTTCTGTATGTTAAGAAGGAGAGCGAAGAAAAGAAGAGAAGGCCATAATAAGAAACAATCCACTTCCATACTGTAGAAACAATCCACTTCCATACTGTAGAAACAATCCATTCCCATTTATATGATCGGAAGAGAGAAAATGGAGGGAGGGTATGTGTGGAGGGAGGGTGTGTGGAGTGTGAAGCAAGTGTCGTTTTCCTGAGAGTCAGAGAGACAGGAAAGCGACGGAAATCTCACTGCGAATCTGAAAGAGAGTGGAAAAGCAAAAAAAAAAAAAAAAAAAGAGGAAGGAAAGTAGCAAAGTGGAGGTTTGCTTTAGTAGTAGATCTTTGCAGAACGCAAACAGCCTCTAAATAGGACGAAGACCAAGAGACGCTGCACGTGGGACTGGGAGATCATCAACCATTTAAACCATATGATCTATTTCTTATTACCTATTTGTACTTGCAATTCTCCATATTACCCCTTTCACCGACACCATATTTTTTTTTGACAACCCGGCCACCATGATCAATCCAATATTCCAATTCCTCCACTAATACTAATTCCCTTTGAAGATAGAATTAAGTTTGGCACTAATTTGGACCTAAGTAATCATTAAAAGAAATTTATAAAAAAGTTATCATTAAACTTAGGAATGGCAATGGGTCCCGTATGAATGGGGTTCCGCCCCATCCTAGTCCTATTATGTGTAAATTATGGATGGATTTGAGTTTTCTTGGCCCAACCCGCCCTACCCGGAATATATGATATATGTATACTTATTACTAAAGTGATAGACAAAACTAGTGGTGTTGGTGGTTTGAGCCTTAACTCAAGACATGTGAGGAGCATTCTTTCTCCTTAATGCTATGTTTTTGGGGGGGGGGGGGGGGTTTTCCCCGCCTCGATCCTTAGGTGGGGGCGGAGACGGGGAATAAAACTGTGCCTCGGAGGCGGGGCGGGGTGGGAATGGGTTTGCTCTTTTCCCCACTCCGCCCCGCCCCGTACCCCGCCCCGCCATTAAATAAGTTTATATATATGCATGTGTATGTGTATGCATATATATATGTGTGTGTGTGTATATATGTATGTGTGTGTGTGTGTGTGTGTGTGTGTGTATATGTGTATAACAATCTAGAATATATTGATATATTTTAAATAAGGTAAAACATTATAAGAAATGAAGTTTGGTCTAGTGGTAAGGCAAACTTCTAGTTACTCCTCCACCCAAATTCGAATCCTAAGTCTTGCACATTTAAAATTTTTACAATTAAGGGGCAGGGCGGGGCACCCGCGGTGCAATGGGATATGGTGGGGTGGGGACGGGGCATATCAATTACCCCGAAATTCGGGGTGGGGTAAAAGAGGGGCGGGGAACCCCAATTCCGTCCCCGATCCGCCCCGTTGCCATCCCTAGGAGGGGAGGGAAAATTTGAGGTGGAAGGGGGAAGAAAAATGAAGTGTAAGGGAGGGAAAATTAATTTTACCTTTGGGAAGTTAAAAGTAGTGGGAAGAAAAGTGAAAAAGTAGGGTTTTATTTATTTGTGAGGTAGAGAGAAAATTACCAATTTACCCTTACTTTGTGAAAAAGTTAAAAAGTGAAAATGGCATTTTAGTAAAATGATGAAAAGGGCATTTTAGTAAAAGCATACATATTCCCCTCTTTCCCTCTACTTTCCCCCCATTTTTTTGGAGAAAGTTTTAAGGTGGGCCCCACTCCATTTTTCCCCCATTTTCCCCTCCCCCTCCCCAAACACCCCGATTTTTTATTCCCCCCCCTCCAAACGGGCTGTAAAAGCTACATAAAGGTTAGGGCTGTAAACGCCTGCCACCCATCTTTTAACACTTCTTCCACTTCTTCTTAACGCCTGCCATTCTCTCTCTGCCCTTCAAGTTTGAACTTATGTTGTATCCATTGCCTATCAAGGTATGTCTTCTGCTTCCTAAGTCTTTGCTTTTCTTAGAATCCGAATCTATTTGAGGTGTAATGCACAATTAACCAAAACAGAATCTAAGTAGCACAAATAACCAAAAAAGAATGAATATAAGTAAGGAAAGAACTACCTCTGTCAACAAATTGTGGGTACAAATCTCACTTTTAAGTTCAACAATGAGAGAACTAATTGATCTGGGTCTAAGAGGAGAGAGGCTTTGAGCGAATGGCAAGCATCACGCCCTGCACAAATAACCAAAACAGAATCTAAGTAGCACAAATAACCAAAACAGAATATAAGTAGGGGTGTTGGATGGTTCGGATATAAGAGATTTGGTGAGAACGAAAGGAAATAATGTTTTTATGCATGCTGTTGCTGAGATAGGCTCTTGGTTTTCCTGCTTAGGGCTCTTCTCCTAACTCATACCACATCTACACCAAGGTTCGATCCACTCTCTCTGATTGTTGAGTTTTTGACCTTTTGTTTCATGGACGGTTGAGATTTGTTTGATATATGGTCCTGGGGATTTATGTGGTGGGCCCCACGATAGATGGTCCAAATGGAGGAGACATTTCTGAGGTTCTGATATGAACAGTTTTATGATTTGTAAATGTGGTGCGTGTGGAACAATCTCACAAGTTCCTCTTCTAGCATCTCTCTCTCATTGCTCTGTTTGTATTTTGTGTGGATTTATATATATATATATATATTATTTGTTTGACGATTTTTGAAGTGATTTGCAGAAACAAAATGGGGTAGATGTGGTGCATCACTTGACAAGGAGAAAGGTCCCACCAAAGAAAGATCCCCGATATCATAAAGGCCCACATCACCATTAGCATCTTTGCCCGTCTCTTCCTCGTTAACTTTACATTTTTATAAAATAAATCACACTTTTATATTACTCTAGCATGTCATATGGGATGCGTATATCCAAGAGTTTTTTTTTATTACATATCACAAATTGATTAGATTGTATTCATGAAGTTCAATCATGTAGGTGTTTATATGTAGTCAATACGCTGGGTCTTTATATTATAGTAGGGATTGCTCCATATATCTCATGTCGGGTACCCTATCCACCTTGATGGGTACTCGCAAAAATTTCCATGACTGGTCCACATTTAGGTTGCACATGTAATCATTTTTAATGCCTGACCCATTGTATGCTTAAACATTATATAATATGGCTTTGCAGCCTTACAATCTTATAACCCTCTATATTTACATGTTTTGAACAAAGAGATCAAGAAAAAATCAAATGTTTCATAAAGTCCAAATATTTTATTCGTAAAACAAGATCTGTAATGAGAGAACTATCAACACCAATAATATAATAAAACCATCTATTAATTGAATGTTTAGACACTTTTTTATATCAGTTGATAATTAAATATAATAGCTTAAACTAAATAGTCAATTTGCATGAGATTTTATCTGTGCATCGCGCGGGCTTCCATGCTACTAACTAACTTAAGGCATGTGGGAAGAGAAGGTAGCATGTTCAGTCTCTACCACACTCATTCTCATGCATTTGTATATATTTTAAAAGTTTTAAGCTTTAAATTTGACCTGGCCCAACAAAAAAGGACGGGTTTGGTATCACATCCTAGTGACCCATCACGGGGTAGGTAGGATTTGGATGAGATAAATTTGAGACCGGGCATGTTTGGGTTTACCCCAACTAGTATCAAACCCGCTCGGTTGCCATCCCTAATTAAATTATATTATAATAACTTTACAGGACGTGTAGCTATTCCTGCTTGAGAAGCTAAAACCCAAGGGCTAGGATTATTTAATATCAAGCTATTCCTGATATCAAGCTTGCACCCATAATGTACATCCTAATTTAATCATTTGCCAGTAAATGTGGCTAAGTTGCAAAAGAATAAATTAGCAAAATGTAGATATACCTCCAAAAGAATACCAACACCTCATAGGGGGCTTCCTAAAAAATGAAAAATAAAAAACCAAACCCAGAGGATCAGACTAGAATAGCGAAGAACCATGAAAAGAAAAATCATAGAAACAAAAGAACTATATGCCTAAGCAATCTTGGAGGCAATACAGGAAGCTTCCCATGAAATTCCACTTAAAGCCATTCATGGTTGATCTGAGGTCTTCGGGCCTGTTTTGTTGCAAATATGTGGGGATATATTAGGTGGAGCATTTGGAGAATTCAAAATGACGTGGCCTAAGGTAAAATTTCAAGATATTCAAGAGTAAAGAGCATTTTGAAATTCAGAATTTTGAGAAGTCTATAAGCCAAATGTGACCAACTCAACAAATTCTCATTGTGTGGGGTGTTTTCTTGATACCGAGGTTACTCCTGACTTAGGTAAAAGCTCCGATCAGGATGGCCTCATTCTCATTCTTGTCCAGCTAGGCAATTGAGCCAACTGGCACCGAACTGGAGCTAGTCTCGGTAAGAGTACCAACCATGCTCCCCTGGGCTCGGCCTCGTGCATCTTAGCAGCAGTGCACGACCTCGTGCACGCCCGACCTCAGCGCCTTCTCCAGTTCGGTCCGGTTGACCAAGGTGAACACTGAGCATCTAATCTCAATTATGTGACCGGACAACTACGTTGCAGAACGTACTGACAGTTAGAGTGGCCGCGGATATCGATAAGGGGTTATCCCTATCTGATGATCACGTCCGCATTTATGTGTGGGATTGAGGAAAGATCCGATGGGACGGTACTCTCACCTACCCCCACTGAGGATCCGATGTATGGGCTGATGGGACTGTGCTCTCACCTACCTCCACTCAGGGAGCTTCTGATGGGACACTCGTTTCTCTATATATATGCATGGTAAGATCCATGAAAGGTACGCACTATGCACCACACATCCCTTGAGTTTACTCCCAAAACTCTCTTCTTCCCAACTCATTCTCCCTTTGTTCAGTGATTGCACTAACTTAGGCATCAGAGTGCTTCAGCTGACTGCACCCAGGGGCTCTGACTTTTTCTCCTCCTTCCCCTTTCATGTCCAAGGCATCCAATCCATCTAAAGCAGATTAGCAACAGCATTACTAGTTTCATACTCGCCTAACCAAGTCCATAATTTTTAAGCACTTACAATTGGTGCCGTTTGTGGGAAACGTTTGAAAAAACCAAATCCTCATCTAAAAAACCATGCCTCCAAAGACTAAGAAAGGGAAGGGTGATGGACCATCCAGGTCCCTACCGCCACCGCCATTTTTGCCCATTCCGCTGCCACCAGTAGCGGGGCACCAGCTACAGGTACCAGGGTAGTTGCCGTTGGTCCCCCGCCAGAAGAGGATCGGGGGAAAATCCGGTGCCATGAGCGTGGGGGAGCCAGTAACTCAGTCAGGCTCGTCGTCAAAGGGTGTGATAGCACCTCCTAGGCGAGACGACCCCCCTGCTAGAACACCTTCGGCAGGATCCTCCTCGGGCGGAGCGTCCCCGTCAGGATGCTCTCCCGCTGGAGCAACCTCGTCAGGACATCGTTGTCCACCCGGAGCGTTCTCGACGAGACGATACGCCAATGCCGTCTACGTCGTGCTAATCCCGTCACCGGGACGATGTCGACGACGACGATATACTCCTCGGGGATGACGACGACGTGTTCCTTGAAGACAACGACTCTCTCCCCGAGGACGACGAAGTGCTCCCCGAGGGTGTCGCTGACGTACTCCTCGGGGATATTAGGGCCCAGAACCTCTATATCTAGGAGCAAGAGAAATTTATTCGCCAACTCCGGAGACAACTTCGAGAGAAGGCAAAGACCCCAGCCAAGGCGCGCCAGCGAGCCCAGCGGGCCCCGAAGGTCAAATAGGACTTGAGGCAAGTCCTGACCAACAAGAGGCGCGACCGAGCCTATAACGAAGGCTCGAGCAGCAGTCATCTCAACGAGGGCCCCAAGAAGTAGCGCCAAAAACCAGAGGATGAGTTTGACCTGAAGGAATGGCTTAATCAATAGGTCAGACAGACAGTCCAGCAGAACATGGAGGTGGTCGGTTTCACCCAAGACCAACTAAACGCCTACGACACCGATGACCATGGCGCATCTCCATTTTCTCAGGAGATAAGGGACTATATTCTCCCTGAAAAGTTCAGTGTCTCGAGATTCAATCTGTACGACGGGACCTCGGACCCAGCTACGTACCTCCAGCATTTCACCCAGAGAATGTCGGTATGGGGCGACATTGGCAACCTGAACTACAAGGTCCTCTCCTCCATTCTGGGTGACCTCCCCCTGCGGCGGTTCTGCGCGCTCTCAGAGGGGTCAGTTTCGAGCTGGCGGCGGCTCCGAAACTCCTTCGTAGAAAAGTTCCAAGCGCATAGGGTCATCCCGAAGACAAACGATGATCTAATGGCCATCAGAATGAGGCGGACTGAGAGCATCACTCAGTTCGCCAAAAGATTCTGGACCATCTACAGCCAGGTGGAAAACGCCACCGACCAAAGTGGCCATTAGGTCCTTCAAACAGGCTCTGCTGCCAGGCAACGAGCTTCGCAAGGACCTGGTGTGATCCCTCATGGTCACTGTGAAAGCACTGGCTGCCCAGGTGAACCAGTTCATCAAGCAAGAAGAAGATGAAGCCAGAGCTCGGGAGAGCTTCGGCACCTGGAAAGAAAATAGACCCTCCAAAAAGGATAAAAAGTTATCCAGGAGGGAGGAGGTGGACCGGAACAAAGCGCCAACAAGCTCGGCAATGCGCTCGGTTCCTACCTCGGGGGGCAGCGCGAAGCCAAAACCAACCGGTGCCTCCTACAAGGCCGTCAACACAATCTTCAAAGAGCCCATTTACAAGCTCCTTGGCAGAATCAGGACGCAACCTTTCTTCAAGTGGCCCCAGCCCATGAAGGGTGACCCCTCCACCCGCGACCAGAGCAAGTTCTGTGCTTACCACAAGCAAAACGGGCACAGAACCGAGGACTGCATGGCCTTCAAGACCCACCTCGAAAAGCTCGTGAAGGACGGGCACCTTAAAGACCTCATCAAAGAAGAGGGCAGGGTCCACTAAGCTCACCAGCGCTAGCCCGATGATGATCGGGACAGCAATGAGCCAGAGGGTATCATCAACGTCATCCACCTAGCTCCCGCTCCCAGGGGAAGCAACTAGGCTCGTGCCGAGGCCAGGAGGGCCTTGCACAGCAAGCAAGTGACGATGGCCGAGCTCGGCCCCTCTCCCAAGAAGGCTAGGAAGGAGAGCCCCAAGATTTTGTTCTCGGACGAAGACTTGGACGGGGTCCAGCTTCCCCATAACGATCCACTGCTCCTGACCTTGAGATTAAAAAACCTCAAGGTCAAGAGGATCCTCGTGGACCTCGGCAGCTCGTCGGAAATCCTCTACTACGACTGCTTCAAAAAGATGGGTCTAAAAAAGGAGGGCCTGCAAGAAGCCCGCACTCCACTGATGGGCTTCAGCTCCAAGCCAGTGTACCCCAAGGGAAAAGTCTCCCTCCAAGTCCAAGGTTGGGGCGCCTCCATGATAGCCGACTTCCTAGTAGTGGATGTACCATCCCCATACAATGCAATCATGGGAAGGACCTGGCTGCACAACATGGAAGCGGTGCCCTCCACCCACCACCAGAAACTCAAGTTTCCGTTGGAGAACGGGGACGAAAGAGTCGAGGTGATTACGATGCGGGGAGACCAGCAAATGGCCAAGCAGTGCCTGATGGCTGTAGTTCATGGCGAAGCAGAACCACAACAGGTCCACATGGCAAAGCTCGAAGCAAAGCTCGAAGCTGTTGGCCGAGCTCCAGAGCAGAAGAGCGTCTAAGACCTCACCGAGGTCAGGATCGATCCCAGCGATCCTAAGAGATACTTCCTGCTCGGCAGTTAGCTCGCAGAGACCGAAAAGTCCGAGCTATTTGATTTCTTGTTACGGAACAAGGAAGTCTTCGCTTGGACCCTCTACGAGATGCCCGGCGTCAGCTCTGAGATCATGTGCCACAAACTGAACGTGGATCCCAGGCACAAACCTGCAGTCCAAAAGGCTCACAGAACTAGGGTCCAGCAGGCAGAGGCCGTGATCGAAGAGGTCAAAAAGATGTTGGAGGCCGAAGCAATTAGGGAAGTCAACTACTCTAAATGGCTGGCCAACACAGTATTGGTCAAGAAGAAGAACGGGAGCTGGAGGGTTTGCGTGGACTTCACCGACATCAATAAGGCTTGTCCTAAGGACAGCTTCCCTCTCCCGAAAATCGACCAGATGATCGACGCAATAGCCGGGAACGACAGAATTAGTTTCCTCGATACCTACAGAGGTTACCATCAGAGCCCGATGTATGTATGGGCTTGATGAGGAAAAGACCGCGTTTATAACACCTAGAGGCATCTACTGCTACAAAGTGATGCCCTTTGGGTTAAAGAACGCGGGGGCAACTTACCAGAGGCTGGTGACGAAAATGTTTCAGGCCCAGCTCGGCAAAACCGTGGAGGTATACATCGACGACATGGTTGTCAAGTCTAAAAGGTCACAGGACCACTTGGCAGACCTGAGTCAAACGTTTGTTGTCCTTAAAGAGTTCCAGCTCAAGCTGAATGCGTCCAAATGCGTGTTTGGCGTCGGCTCCGGCAAGTTCTTGGGAAGCCTGGTCACCAGACAGGGGATTGAAGCCAATCCCGAGTAGATCTCGGCTATCCAAAGTCCGACCATAGCAAAACAGGTCCAGAGGCTAACAGGGATGGCTACCGCGCTCAACCGCTTCATCAGCAGAGCCTCGGACAAGTGTTGTCCCTTCTTTCAGCCTTAAAGAAAAGCTCGAAGTTCCAATGGACCTCGGAGTGCGACAAAGCCCTTCAGGAACTCAAAGGCTACTTGTCTTCACCTCCCCTATTGTCCACTACGAAGCAGGGAGAGACCCTGTACTTATATCTGGCAGTCTTGGATCATGCAGTGAGCTCAGTACTCATTAGAGAAGAAGACATACAACAGAGGCCTATATACTACAAGAGCAAAATCCTGCTGGACACCGAGACAAGATATCTGCCACTAGAGAAACTCGTACTAGCACTCATCAGCGCTTCCCGCAAGCTCTCCCATTACTTCTAGACATACTCCGTAGTGGTTGTTACAAAACATCCATTTAAGTCTCTTTTCAGAAAGGCAGACTTCTCTGGAAGAATATCTAAATGGGTCGTTGAGCTGGGGCAGTATGATATCCAGTATCAACCCAGAACGACAATCAAAGCTCAGGTTCTTGCAGATTTCATTGTGGAATTTACCTCTCCTAGTTCGGCACCGAGACAGCTCGATACCGAACTAGGGGCAATGAGGGTGAGGAAGCCACCGAGGTTGAAGCAGAGGCTACCAAGATCGAAGCAGAGCATGAACAATTTTGGAAACAGTTCCTCGATTCAGCATGGAAAGTCTTCGTTGATGGATCCTCAACCTCGAAAGGGTTGAGGCAGGCATAGTCCTCCAATCTCCAGAGGGCCTTGTCATTGAGCAAGCCCTAACACTTGACTTCAAAGCATCCAATAACGAAGCTGAGTATGAAGTGTTGATCGCGGGTCTCGGCAGTGCTAAAATCCTGGGGGCATGGCAACTGGTGGTTTTCAGCGACTCTCAGCTGGTGACGAGCCAACTGAGCTGAGAATACCAAGCCTACTTAGCCCACGCAAAGCAACTTCTTTCTCAGTTCGAAATGGTTGAAGTCAAGCAGATCGGCAGAGACTCCAATTCTCATGCCAACGCACTCGCCAACCTGGCCTCTGCCGTTGAGGCTGGGAGGAAAAGAGCTGTCGAAGTGGAAGCACTGGACATACCGAGCACAAAGCTCCACCCACCTCGACAAGTCTTGTGTGCTGACCTCGACCTGAGCTGGATGGACCCAATCATCTCCTATTTAAGGAACAACTAGCTTCCTGAAGATAAGAGCGAGGCTCACAAAACCAAGCTGAAGGCAGCTCCGTTTTGGTTATCTCCTAATGGCAAACTCTACAAGAAGTCCTACACTGGCCCTTACCTCTAGTGTGTTCATCCGAGCAAAGTCGAAGACTTCCTTTATGAAATTCATGAAGGAATCTGCAGCAGTCACATAGGAGGTCGGTCACTGGCATATTGGGCTATCAGCCAAGGCTACTGGTGGGCTTACATGCAAAAGGACGCACAGCTCTATGCCAGGAAATATGAGAAGTGCCAGAAGTTCTCTCACTCTCTCCATCAACCAACACAGGACCTAAGTCCACTCTCTAGTCCATGGCCTTCCGCCCAGTGGGGGTTAGACCTAGTGGGGCCACTTCACCGAGCTCCAGGGAATAAAAGGTGGCTAATAATAACCACCGATTATTTCACCAAGTGGATAGAAGCCGTAGCACTATCTTCCATCACTGAGCAGGACATAAAAAACTTCTTGTGGAGGAACATCATCACAAGATTTGGAGTACCTCGAGCCCCGACCTCAGACAACGGGACCCAGTTCGACTCCAATTTCTTCAAAAACCTCTTCTAGGAGCTCAGCATCAGAAACTACTATTCCACCCCTGCCTACCCACAAAGCAACGATCAGGCTAAAATCTCCAACAAGGTGGTGCTCGACGGGCTCAAAAAAAGACTAGACCGAGCCAAAGGGAGATGGGTAGAAGAGCTTCAGAGTGTTCTTTGGGCGTATAGAACTACCCCAAGGTGCTCCACTTCGGCAACGCGTTTCTCCCTAGCCTATGGCATGGAGGCTGTGATCCCACTCGAGGTCGGTCTCCCCACACTCAGGTCAGAACTGTTTGTCCAAGGCCAAAACGAAGTAAACCTCACCAAAGAGCTTGATCTGGTTGAAGAACGAAGGGATGCAACAGCCATTCGCTTAGCTTCTTACCAGTAGCAACTAGCCAGAGGGTACAATCAAAGGGTCAAAGAAAGGAAGTTCTCAATTGGAGAATTGGTCTTGAAGAAGACACTTCCTGCGGATAAGAATCCCAACGAGGGCAAGCTCGCACCGAACTGGCATGGGCCATTTAAAGTGGTCTCGGCAGCTGGGCAGTCACCTTACAAGCTTGAAGACATGGAAGGTAGGGAGCTACCACGTCCATGGAATGCCAAGCACCTCAAGAAGTACTATTTCTAGACTGTACTCAATCTTTGAAATCAATAAAATTAATTCTTGTAGAAGGATGTGTTTTGTTTCTTTCAAATTTTGGCCAAGTCACGGAACTCGGCTAGCTCGGTTGCGGAACCAGCTATATCGGCCCGGTTAAAGAACCAGCTATCACAGCTCTGGTTATGGAACCTAGCTTACTTGTTCAGGTTAAAGAACCGAACTTAGTTACTGTCTTGCTCTGGTTGTGGAACTTAGCTCAGTTACTTCTCAGCTCTGGTTATGGAACCTAGCTCACTTGTTCTGGTTAAAGAACCGAACTCAGTTACTGTCTTGCTCTGGTTATGGAACCTAGCTCAGTTACTTCTCAGCTCTGGTTATGGAACCTAGCTCACTTGTTCTGATTAGGGAACCGAACTCAGTTACAGTGCTCTGGTTATAGAACCAAGCCCAATTATGTATCTTGCTCTGGTTATGGAACCTAGCTTGCTTACTTCGCTCTGGTTATAGAACCAAGTTCAATTATGTATCTTGCTCTGGTTATGGAACCTAGCTTGCTTACTTCGCTCTGGTTATACAACCTAGCTATTATCCTGTTCTCGTTAAAGGAACCAGACTCAATTACTTTGCTCTGGTTGTAGAACTTAGCTCAACTACTTACCTTGTTTTGGTTGAAGAACCGAACTCAATTACTTTTCATATTTTGGTCACTTATCTTATTTTGGTTATGGAATCGAGCTTGAGGGCAAGAATGAGAAAAAAGTGAACAATTGTATTCACCAAAACTGAAAGAAAAACATGCAAGCGGACACATTGCAAATGGAAATAGAAAAAAGGATTGTATTCATATGAAAATATGTTTACATCAAAGGACAAAAAATTTACAAGTTCAACTTCCCCAAGTGCAGTAAAGAAAAAAGAAAATACATCAAAGGGATATTTCAATGACTTCAGCAGCATCTTCGGCGCTAGCAGGAGGGACCTCGATAGTTTCAGCCCCAGCGTCGGCAGAGGGCACCTCGGCTTGGTGAGTGTCCTCTCGAGGAGCTTTAGAAGGAGCTTCGGGAGGAGCTTCAAGAGGAACAGGAGGATCAGTCGGGGCAGACTCGAGAGAGACCTCGGTGGACGGGTGGACAGGACTCGACCCAGACTCTGGACCAAGGAACTTGGGTGGGTTTTGGTACACGAGGTGATCCTCGGGGATCCCCGCTTCTCTCAATGCCGTCCAGAACCAAGTTCAAACAGGTCCGAGCCTGGCTGCTTGATCTGGGCTTCATAGTCCCTCGTTGCCGCTTCCACACCTTCCCGAAACGCGTCATCGATCTCGGCCTGCAACGACGCTTCGAGGTCAGCCTTTTGTTTTGTCGCGGCGTCCCTCTCAGCTTGTAGCAAGGCGTTGACTTCAGCCTTTTGTTTCGCCAATGCCTCCAGCTCGGCCTTCTGACTTATCATTGCCGCTTCGAGCTGTGCAACCCTCTTAGCCTTTACCTCGGCTTCCCCCTTAAGCTCATATGTTTCACCCTTCAGCTTGATGATCTCGGCCACCGACGCCTCCATCTCCTCAATGAGCTTAGCATTGCTCTCCTCTGCCCTTTTTAGCTGCTTGAAACTCCCCTTTAGAGTCACTCTAAGTCTCTGTTTATCAGCCTCTAGCTTCTGTATCATGGAGCTACTCTGGTAGGATTTCTCCATAGCCACTTGGACCCTCTGCACGATTTGAAAGAAGATCAATGTATCAGAAGGGAACATCCCAAAATTCAAGAATTACCAGAAGTTCATCAGATGCAACTTACCAGAAGGGCTGACTGCAGGGAGGACATCAAGAGCGACACCTCGTCCATCCCCTTCAGCCTTTGTACGTCGGCAGAGAGAGCGCAAGCATTGGCTAGCGTAGCCGCGACCAGTGGATTACCGGATAACCGGTCCCCCACAGTCATCGGCTGGCCTGACCCAAGGAGGAAGGACGGTCTCCACGGGGCCAGGCTAGAAGTCTGGGGCGTTGAAACCTGGCCGGAACCTTCCAACGAAGAGCCCTCGCCCCTAGGCCTCCCCTCCGGCGCCCTCTCCTCTGACGCCCTCTCCCTTGGCACCCTCTCCTCTGATGCCCTCTCTCTCGAAGCTTTTTCCTTCGGCGCCCTCTCCCTTGGCTCCCTCTCCTCGGGAACCCTCTCCCTCGGCGCCTTTTCCTTCGAAGTTTCGCCCTGGCGCTGTCGACCTCCAGAGCTTTGCCCTTCACCCCTAGCCTTTTTCGCCGGCCGTCCTTCCTCCCTCATGTCGGCTGGGCGCTGCCGAAAAGCAGTGGAAGAGGGAGCCCTAGCGGCATCCTTGGGCACGGAGTCAGCGGGCCTGGAAGAGGAGGCTGCTCGCTTTCCGAGGAGCTTGGCCTTCAGGTTGGTGGTGTTCAGAGGGGGGCGGCATCTCTCCATGTGTCGCGACCCTGGACCGGGTTTACAGCCTAATCCGGGATCAGGACTGGTGGATGGTGATGAATGAAAGGAATGATTAGTATGGTTAGTGCCAATGCGTACACGGGTTAAATAAGAACGCATATTACCCGTGCACGTGATTTCCCACAAGTGTCCGCGATGAGGATATCTCAACAACAGTGAATATTTTTGTTAAGTGTGGAAGCATGTAGCAAATCAAGATTTCGAATTCCATTTCCATTAAGAAGTCTAATAACACCTTTAAGTACATAAGGAATCAGAATGAGCAATTATCATTAGCGTTTTCCAAAAGTAATGTTAGAGTTTATACAAAGATCATTTAATTACATTCCCAAAAATAGAGGCCAACAAAGGGCAATATAAACAAAACAATAAACCCAAAAGAATGGTTGATCACAACCCTCAAAATGACACGCATCTTGGGCAACCGGATGTTTAGACAACATCATCAGCCTGCCACTCAACTAGGCGCTGCTGTTCACTAACCACCTCCTCGAGCTCCTCCTCGAGATAACCAACGACGGGACCTGAGTACCAAAGTATGGGTTAAACACAACGGTTTGGCAAGTGGGTGTCAAAATATCACAATACTAAAATAAATACATTTACCTTGGAAAACATTTAAACCTGTTGAACAATAACTTTCATAAAGGAAAAGAATCATTTACTGAAAACATAAATTCAGTATAAAACATGTACCGGTATCCAAGGGATCAGGAAAAACAAATAAGGTGGCAACCACACGAAGCTAAATCCTCTATCACCGAAGTGACAAGAGCAAGCATATCAAGGCATTGACCTCAGTCACCGAAGTGAGGAGGTGCAACAAAATTTATATATACATATATAATAATACGGGGTATGACCACGGTAGTGAGCTGGGCATTAGGAACCACGGTAGCAATCCGCGGTATCGGGACAAGACCACGGTAATAACCGGGTAGCGGGATCCAAACTGTAGCTGGCGGGACAAGTGGGGGATTTCCGAGTCAGTGGATAAGACTGACAAGGTTATCCAAGCTTAGTGGTGCCGACTCATAGGTCAAATAACAAAATCAAGACATGTATAAAGTAAATCAAGTGCAAGTATGTAACCGGGCAAGATGGGGGTGCTCAAGGCACAAGTATCCTTTCGATATCAAGTAATGCATGCCGAGGCTTGAAAATACTACAAGTGTAGTTTCAATGCTTTCGGGAATGACAAGTCATAAATCGTGTCTTTCGGGAAATGAAATGAAACTGAGCTTTCGAAATCTCGGAACCATTGTCAGGATTCGAGGTAACTCAAGGTGAATAAGGGTCCTATATGTCGACTTCAATGTAAACTTGGTACTCCTTGAGTTTGGATACATTCCAGGCTCCTTACCCACCTTAGTAGCCTCAACACTTCAATGAATCTCTGTGATGTGGTTTCTCTCTCAAATGGGCTTCCAACAAACATTTCATCTCTGCTTCGAACATATTCCCAGGTGAATAGTGCCCATTGCTCTTAGAAAGTTTCACAAGCAAATGGGATGAAAGCTCCCTTCATCTCCCTTTATTCATAGAATTCAGGGAAATTCTGTTACCTGGCGGTCAGCTGGCGGTTAGACGCCAGTGAATCCGGCAGTTAGCCCCTGGTTGACTGAGAGACTAACCGCGGCTAGCCTGACCAAATGCAGCATTCTGGAATTGTGACCGCCTCCGTTCGGTTGGCAGGCGATTAGCCGCCGATGGATTCAGCGCCGATGGATTCAGCGGTTAGTCGCTAGCTGACCACGGGGCTGACCGCGAGATTGCAGCTCTCTGGAAAAGTAACCGAAACTGATTCGGTTAGCCGCTAGTCACCAGGCGGCTAGCCACTGGGTGACCGCCGGTTGACCGCCCAGCTGCGGGAACTCCCCCATTCAGTTCAGATTCAGGTCTTGCCTTCTCCAATCAATTCCCTTCGTTCTCCACTCACTTACCTACAATAAAATGAGCTGAAAAGCTCCTCCAATACAACATTTAACACTTCTCCCATATCAAAACTTCTACAAATCACTATCTAATCACTTCCTTCTTCTCCACATTCAATCACAAAGAGAGGAAGAAACCCACAATCATAAAGGTTCATCTAAGCTATAAATAAAGGGTAAAAGAGAAACTATTCATCACATTTCCATGACGATAAATGAGTTAGCAAAACTCCATAATGAGCATTTATTGCAAATCAATGCAAGTTAATAAAGCATGAATAGTTGACCAAACTAACATATTTCTCATAAAAACTTATTTGATGCTCGAAATATCAGATCACCCACTTGCCTTAGAGTCTCTACTCAAGAAATCAAGCCTCTAATCACCTCTTTCAAGTCAAGAACACGAGCGACACAAAACCCCCAAAACAAACCCTAAAATGGTCAAACAAGGAATGAAGAAGAAGGAACTCTCAATAAAGAAGATGGGGCTTCTCTATAGCTTGGAGAATACATATCAAAGATATTAGGAGGGAAAACTTACTAGGAAGGTATTCAAAAACACCAAACTAGTTCAAAGAGAGTCTTGAGATGAGTGGGTTCCTCCAAGAATGGCATCAATGGAGAGCTCTAGTAGTGAGGAAGAAGAAGGTGAAGTTCATTTCTTGGTTGGTGCAAGATTTGGTAGTGATTTGGTGGTGGAGAAGTAAGGAGAAAAGAGAAGAGAAAGGAAGCCCTAGCTTGGGTGGCTCTTTTGTGCTGGAAAGGGAGGAAGCAAGGAGATGGGTTCTCTTTATGAAGCAAATGGGATGGGCTACACCACTAGAAAACCTTGTGGAGCTGAAATCATGACCTTCAGGATCTCAATCGCAATCGATAAAGAAGAGAAAAATGATCATCGAAATATCTAGTTTCCAAAAAGTATATTTTTTGCGGGTTTCGAGGATATCGACTTTTGGGTACAGATTTGGTGTAGAATGATTGTTTTTGCCCTCAATGCTAGGAAAGTCGGGTTTCGGGGTCTCGAACAAGTACGGGGTCAACATGAAAGTTATAGGGATTGACGAGACGAGTAAAACGGGATCAAGACAATAATCCTAGGAATCTTGAGTAATCCCCCAAGTAAACGCAAGACTATCAAAAAAGAACCCCCAAAGGGTCCCACTAAACACAAAACACTTAAAATTCCCCGAAGCTATATCAGAAGCTATTCTAATCCAAACTTAGTCAAATTCCACTAAACTCACTTAGGACTAACACGCGACTTAATTAGTACTAATCGTAGACACTCGGGTCGGGGTCTGACATCCTCCCCCCCTTAGGGCATTTGGTCCTCCAAATGAAACACAAAACTCACCTCTGGTAGTAGATGTGGATACTTTCTAAACTTGTTCTCGTAGTTCCCACATTGTTTCTTCCGGTCCATGATTTTCCCAAAGTACTTTCACCCACTGAATAGTCCGTGTCCTCAACTCTTGTTCTTTTGTATCAATGATCTGAATGGGCTTCTCCACATATGTAGCATCTTCTCGGATTTCCAACAGTTCATGCCAAAGTACATGAGAAGGATCAGGACGTACTTCTTTAACATAGACACATGGAAAAAGTTGTGTACGCCAAAAAGCTCGGGTGGTAAGGCTAATCTATAAGCCACATCACCAATCTTGCTCATGATATCATACAGTCCAATGTATCTTCTGGATAGCTTGCATTTCTGCCCAAATCTCAATGTTCCTCTAGTCGGTGACACTTTCAGGAAAACCTTATCTCCTTATTTGAACTGTAAGTCCCTTCTGTGAGAGTCTGCATAGCTCTTCTGTCTACTCTGGGCTACTTTCAAACGTTCTTGAATCTGTCTCACTTTATCACAGGTTTCACTTGCTATGGCTGGTCCATGGAAACTGCAAACGCCGACTTCTTCCCAACAAACAGGTGTCCTACACCTTCTGCCATACAAGGCCTCAAAAGGCGCCATTCCAATGCTCGAATGGTAGCTGTTGTTGTAAGCGAACTCACACAACGGTAGAGTCTCATTCCATTGAGTCTTGAAGTCTAACACGCAAGCACGGAACATATTTTCAAGGGTCTGAATTGTTTTCTCTGACTGGCCATCTGTCTGAGGGTGATAAGCCGTGCTGAACTGTAGCTTCGTACCCATAGACTCATGTAGGGTCTTCCAAAATCTCGAGACGAATTTGCTGTCTCTGTCGGGTGTGGTGGAAACTGGCTAACCATGTTTGCTGACAATTTCACTAACAAACAACTTTGCTAGGGGTAACATGCGCATCTTCTTCCTTGTCCTCATTGGAATGAAGTGAGCTGACTTGGTGAGTCTGTCCACAATAACCCATATTGCATCATTGCCTCTACTAGTTCTTGGTAGTCCTGAAATAAAGTCCATGGTAATGTGCTCCCATTTCCATTCCGGGATCTCTAATGGCTGTAGCAACCCTGGAGGCTTCTGATGCTCTGCCTTTATCAATTGACAGGTCATGCAGCGGGAGAGAAATGCTGCAATCTCTCTCTTCATGTTGTTCCACCAAAATCTGCCCTTCAAGTTCTAAAATAGATCGGACAACATCGTGATAAGGATCAGACGTTAGCAACCGATGTCAAGATGGAGAGCTACGAGCTCGGCATTAGAAAACTCCCAAATACTTAGCTCCCGACCCCAGATATTTACGGAATTCTCATAAGGTCAGGAGCTAGGGGTAATTGTGTGGGGTGTTTTCTTGATACTGAGGTTACTCCTGACTTAGGTAAAAGCTGTGATCAGGATGGCTTCAATCTCATTCTTGTCCAGCTAGGCAATTGTGCCAGCTGGCACAGAGCTAGAGCTAGTCTCTGTAAGAGTACCAACCATGCTCCCCTAGGCTCGGCCTCGTGCATCTCGGCAGCAGTGCCCGACCTCAGCGCCTTCTCCAGTTCAGTTCGATTGACCGAGGTGAACACTGAGCGTCTAATCTCAATTATGTGACGGGACAGCTAGGTCACAGAACGTACTGACAGTTAGGGTGGCCACCGGATATCGATAAGGGGTTATCCCTATCCGACGATCACGTCCGCATTTATGTGTGGGATTGAGGAAAGATCCGATGGGACGATTCTCTCACCTACCCCCACGAGGATCCGAGGTATGGGCTGATAGGACTGTGCTCTCACCTACCTCCACTCAGGGAGCTTCTGATGGAACACTCGTCTCTTTATATATATGCATGGTAAGATCTATGAAAGGTACGCACTATGCAACACACATCCCTTGAGTTTACTCCCAGAACTCTCTTCTTCCCAACTCATTCTCCCTATGTTCAGTGACTGCACTTAGGCATCAGAGTGCCTTTAGCTGACTGCAGTCAGGGGCTCTGACTTTTTCTCCTCCTTCCCCTTTCAGGTCCAGGGTATCCAATCCATCCAAAGCAGTTTAGCAGCAGCATTACGAGTTTCATACTCACCTAACCAAGTCCGTAATTTTTAGGCACTTACACTCATCATCTAAACCCAACAAACAGAAAATGTGGAATTACAAGGACAACCACCGTACTTCTGTTAGGAATTTCCAGCAAAAAGAATTCCTTTATGAAATGCTCTAAACCAAACAAGCCAAGCATTGCAATGGATCTATCTGGCAGAGCCTAATGTTCTCAAAGATAAAAAGATGTAGGGGTTTTCGGTCTTCCATGAGTAGCAACTAACTAATTATTTCTACTTAATGTAACATTTATTTGAAAACCATATACAAAAGGATAAAAAAATATAATCTAACAGAGCAGTGTGATGGGAACCAAATCATGCTCAAACACTCAATTTACAAATAAATTCACCTAATTATAAATAACACGATATTCACAGTTTATTATTCTAGAGAAAAAAAAAACAAGTAAATGATTATACTTTTAAGTATTTATTATCACGTAACAAAGATAGAATCACCTATTTTATTCATTATGAGCATTTGCTAACTCTAAAAATAAGCTCTTATTGTGTGATTTAGCCCTTATTAGATATTAGAACATTTGGTAACCAGTAAGTTTATGTTCTAATAATAAAGGTTATTTAAAAATTTAAAGGAGCCGCTCATTTTTTAAAGCTTTTTTAGCTAAAGCTGATGGAGGTAGACGTCGCAAAATTTATAAGTGTTTTAAATAAAACAACCTCATAAAATCTTCAAAATAATGCAAATGGTAGGTTCTACATTGTAATATATAGAAGATAGGCCCCAATAACCACAATTCCTAAAGGCAAGCCCTAATTATATTACGAGATAAGAGCTTTTCTAATAATTTAACCAAACATAGTAATTGTAAATTAGAGCTTAAAAATTAGAGATTTTATTTTAGACTTTAGTTTGATTAGCTCTTATTATTTAAATTAAATTCTCCAACCAGCCCCTTAGCGTATTTTTTAAACCTTGTCCAGCTGCCTAGCTTGTAGGTTAGGACTTCTCTTAGTTTTTTATGTTCCTAGCTTCTTTCTTTTCCACTATAATTTGGTCCTCTTCTTAATGCTTGTGCGCCGAAGGCCATCATATGCTTTGGCATAGTTGGTAGCCTTATCAGGGTAGCGATTTAGATGAGACTGACCTCTCATTTTGTGTTGTTGGTTCAACCTTCACTACTCTTAGAAAAGAAAAAAAAACATACAATCAATGTTTGGTTCAGTATAATACAAAATAAGCTATATATTCTCTACAATTTCAAAGTCAAGGGCTTTTCATTTTTCCTGATTTTCAAATTTTTTTCAAGGATTTTTTTAACCCTTTTAAAAAATCACTCTAATATGGGACCCCAATATCACTAAGCATCTCCTATAGAACACACAGTCCGATATGATACTTGAATTCATGGTATATAAACAATGGGACCCACAATTCAAGAGGCCTAGAATGTTTTACATTCATGGTTAGGTTTACATAAAGATCCAAGGGTACTATATGGAGAGAGAATAAAGAATTTTGCACTTCAATTGCATTCTACAATTTTCAGTACCATTTTTCTATACTTTACAAATTATAACAGTTTGTTGTTCCTATGCGTCATGATGGATAGTACCTTATTGGCGCTTGAGTTTCTGTGTACACTGGGCCTTAATGGTGGAAACTTTGTGAAAGTTGCACTGAGTATGTTCATGACGCTCCCTGCATTTCACATTGTGCTCCCCCTTTATCTTGTATTCCTTCATTTCATGTTGAATAATGAATGAAATGGTTGGGTGGCGCTTGTACGATTGAATTGTAAAAGACTGTTCGTGACTTTCACTGCACATGTTTTCTCTGTATGGTAGGGATAGGGCCTTGATATTTGCAACGTTTGTCTGTAGTCGCTTGCGTATGTGAATGATTCACCTGTGTAATGGTTACATATCATCACATTTGTTTGGGTTCATTCATATGTGATGCATTAACAAGGGGTAAACATGGTGTGTTTATAAGGTCACTCTCACACCTAAATAGCCTTCAAACCTCCCACTTGCAATACAAGTCTTCACATGGTGACTCCATTTCATTATACAATTGGTCAGTGGATCAAATATCATAAACCACTTTTATTCTTTCATTCACGTGGGCCTCCATATTTGTTTTCCAAATTGTTCAATTTGTTTATTAAACTAATAAACTCCAAATCTTTAAGTTACTTATTTTGAATGTTCATAGATTTTGAATATTTGTGAAAAG
The DNA here is from genome assembly GCA_028538565.1 of Umbellularia californica. Taxonomy (NCBI): domain Eukaryota; kingdom Viridiplantae; phylum Streptophyta; class Magnoliopsida; order Laurales; family Lauraceae; genus Umbellularia; species Umbellularia californica. Next base: position 29,328,531 of record JAPQWN010000005.1, on the reverse strand, counting down.
GATCCAAAAATCGCAACTTATAGATTTAATTTTTAATACTTTTGTGAGCCATAATTCATGATCTAAATTGTTCAATGCTCTCATATTAGTGATAAGAATCAAGATGTTTAGTTTCACATCTTAATCTTCATAGATTTTGAGGAATCTTTTTAGAAAAATCCAAATCCAGACAAATTAATCTAAAATCATTGGATATACTTATTAAATCATGTGAAGATGGTCATTTTGACAAACATGGCCGTAGTAAGTTTCCCGTAAGTAACATTCGTAATATTTACATATAGAGATTTTTACTGCAAAAATCCCCTTAGACCCTTAGTAAACCAGAAAACTCCTAAAATCTCGTTAGTAACCAGATTAAATTTCCCGCCACACTTTACCATTTTTTTTTTACACTTATGCACTGAGTAACGATATCGTTGTTCGTGTGCACCCATGAGCAACGATATCACTGCTTGTTTTCACTACTACACATATACCAACTCTAATTGCCTTTTCTCATTTGTCATCTTTTCATCTCAGAAGATAATATCTGCAACATTTTCATCTCAGAATCCCCTTTTCGCTTCTATGGGTTTGTTTTTGCAAACAGATGTTTTTCGAACTAAGACTTAAAAGGTGAACTCTATTATAGTGGTTCTCATGTTTTATTTTATCCGTATTCTTTTCTCCATTAACCATTAAAGAGTTTCGTGTACCACATTATAGAAGTTTGTGGTGTCATTTTCCTTTCTTTATTGTCATAGTGGTTCCTTTGTACGAGAATAGGCATTGGCATTGGCATTGCATTGCCCAAAATGTTCAATAACCTACATTCATCCATGTGTAAAAACTTACATACAAATGTCGATGCTCATGACAATTAAAAGTCAATGAATAGATACCAGTTCGGGACTCAACCTGCTACAAGCATAGATATTGCTGCTCATAGTAGTTAAAAGTCAATGAAAAGATGCCATTGTGGGACCGGTAGCCTATGTTGAGTATATATATCACTGCTCATACAGGGGTTTGAAAAAAAAAACCTTTGACATTTAAGCATAATCATGAAAGTCACATTCCTACAATGATCAATTGACCTCAGTCTTTATGTCTAACCAAGCTAACAACCATTTCAATTTTGCAGTTACCATCATATTCACCTCTCCATTCAGCATCTTCACATCCTTAGACCTCTTCTCATTCACAAACATGTTGACAATTACCTTCACATTCATAGACACCTTGACCACTCATCTTCACATTCTTAATTACTGTCACCTACATATTCACGTGTACATGACACTTCACATTCACACCTTTGCACATCCACTTGTCTATGTTAGATTGTATGTCCTCTATCCAGTGGATGATGTAAACATTTTATCTTAATTGATATATTTTACACATGTTCATGAGATGAATACAATATTTTTAATTGTTGCACATACTTGATACAAAATAGCATGGTTATTCATGACATGAATAAGAACTCTTAAATATATTAAATGGGATTCACATGTAGGAAACATGGGTCATGGGTCAGAATTCTTATATTTAAGATGCTTTCAAAATTGGTGATGAGACTGGGCATTTCATCTAAAAGGTTGTAGCACCGTAACTGCTATGAGATAGTGTGGTTTGTCTCGACCAGCGGAGTAAAAAACTTTGGGTTGTTGTGTGAGGCCCCACCCCTTGTGGACCCTCAATTTGAATTTGAATACTATTTTATAGCCTATAGTATCTAATTGTACTATTTAATAGGGATTAGTAAAGGGTAGATAGGTATTTTTCCTAATTAGGCCCTTTGTGTAATTTATAGAGTTCTTAGAGTGTCTTTTATAATTTTTGAGTTAGTTAGTAGGCTAGAGGCCCTAGCCAGTAATTAGTGTTTACTATAGGGGGGTCTCCACTTGAGAAGCTTCTAGAAACCCTACCCAAAGACCAAACCACCATTGGCCTTGACCCCAATCCTATTCAAACAAAAAGGGCCCTCTGGTCATTAGCCACCCAACACAACCTATATAACTACAACCCCTAACTCATACGTATGTTACTCTCTTTCTCTCATTTTCCCTCCTACTCTCTTCTCTCATTTCCCTCCAATTCTCTCTCCTTCTCTCTAAAACCCTAGATCTAGAACTTCAAGAAGAAGAAGAAGGCCATCTACAACCACTTCAGTTGCAACTATTATCAATGATCTGTCTCATATCTTCTTCATCTCTTCTCACTCTTCTACTCAAGGTAGGTACCATCTTCTAGTTGAATTCCCTTCGATTTCTCTCTTGTTCTCTAGGTTTCCTTTCCTTACTACAATTCTCTTGTGGATGTGGAATTAAGATCTATAGATCTCTTTAGATATAGTTTTTGGGGTTGGTTTGTGTGATTGGAGACATTAGTTGCTTGGATTTACATTTTTTGAGCTTGGACTTCTCTTTTTTCTCTCTGTCTTCTTGCACTTGGATTGAGACAAGTGCAATATACTTACTTAGCATAGAATACATGTTTTTCCTTCATTTGATTCTGTAATTTCCATTCAATTGATGTTAGAATTGCTAGATCTACCCTTAAGCATCTTTTCATGGATTTATGGCCATTAATGGATGGGTTTCATCTCATTTGGAAGATCAATCGCCTAAGGATGGTTGGTTGGACGTGTATTGAAGTGCTCTTTATGTTTTTATATGATCTTGTGATGTTTGGACGAAATTGGATGGATTTTGGAGGAGAATTGGATTGAAGGGAAGAAGATCCAGAAATCTGGAATTCTGCAAACTGCGTGTATTTGTTCAACCGACCTGCGGTCGGGTCTACCGAGCATACTAAATTTCAGAGAAATTCAAGTCTCAATTAAGACCCTGCAAGTTTTAGAGGTGTCGCGACCTCGGACCGAGACCCGGGACCGCGACTGCGGCGATATGATTAACTAACATATAAAACATACCGCCGCTTTTCCCACAGGTTTCCGCGGTGAGGATCCCAAGACACGGGTTAAGCTCACACGAATAGATATGCGGAAGCGTGTAGCAAAACGTGTCACACAAATCTTAAACAATAAGATACAAGAGAATTATATAATATCGAGACTTGGCATCAAAAGAGAATGTCATCAAAGCATTCCTATCATGATTTAAGTTTCAACATTTAACAAAAGTATACTAATTCAAGTTACAAAACCATGAGAAGCTAACAGAGGCCAATACAACAATAAAAAGAACCCAAAAGATAGCCCCAAAGCTAGGTGAACGCAAAGTCAAGATCCCGCTCGGCGTCTAGATGACGTTGATGGGATGCCACTCATGTGCTGGGGGTGGCTCAAAAGCCTCCTCCGGGCACTCCTTGTCAAGCGGGACATCTCCTGCACCTGGACACCAAAATAACAAGCATCAAACATGACGGTTTGGCAAATAAACAATCTAGGCATGCATATGAGAAATAATGCTAAAACAGTTCAAGATTTAAATACACGTTTCAAGTTTACGAAACTAGCATGAATACTTATAATATCATGAAAAGATAAATCCACATTGAGCTCATCCTTTCTCCGTCATACATGATGACAAGAGCAAGCACGCACGACAAGCACGACATGAAAAACATGATCCCACGCCACACAAGGTAGACGGGGTATCCGGCCGCGGAACCGGATCACGAACAAGCACGATGTGTAATATAATACACGACTAGTCTGCAGACAGTCCACATGTTTAAGGACCCCCAGGTAGTGGATCAAGCTACAAGGGCAGTCCAAGCTCAGTGGTATTCACTTATATCATGAATGCATAAAATACGGTGATACACGTTCGAGAACACGACAAAACAAGAGGGAAATCATTTATCCAGCACAACGCGACAAGACTAGCAAAATAGCATAATATTAATGCTTAACAAACTTAAGAAATGATTCCATTTTTCTTATTCTTGAAACACGTCTTAAAGCGTGCTTATACTTGAAATTCAAACAAAACATGATGATGCATGAAGGACCAAAACAAGAGTGCAAACAAAGTCCATCAAGCATAGGCTAAGACTGTCCATTGGCCTTTGTGAAGTTGAAACCCCAAATGTCATAATTTACATAGCTTGATGTCCCCGAAGGTAAGGTACATTTTGGAATTTCAATTTACACAATGTCAATTAAAAGTCTAAAGCATAGTCTAGTTTTCAATTTCCAAGAAATTTAGAAAAAGATTGAAAATTCAAAGTTGTGAGTATCAGGTTCGCTCGAGTGGTCATACCATCGCTCGAGCGGACCCCAGACAGAAACTTGTTCGCACGAGCCAACCCAAAAGTTCGCTCGAGCGGACAGGTTTCTGCTCGAAATCCTTCAAACAGAGGCATGTTCGCTCGAGCGGACCCTATGGTCGCTCAAGAGAACAGGCTTCTGCCTGAACGCGAGTGAGTGCAGAAACTGCACTTTTCTCCCTTCTTCACTTCCCCATTTGAAACACCTGCACTCCCCAAGCCTAAATGCTTTCCAAGGGATGATTTCACATCAAAATCCATTGACATTTCATTCAAAACATCAAAATCACTAAACCATTCATATTCAAATCATGTATTAATAACTTGCAAAGCATTCCATTGAAAACCATGCTTCCATTCAAGATAAAACTTCTAGATTAGATAGAGTAATTAGCAACCATGCTTATAAAGCTTAAATACACTAAAAGAGATTGATAACATGAGGGAAATGGTAAGCTTGATAATAAAACCACATTTCTAAAGATAAAATACCCAAAACTTGCAATGTCCAAAAAGGGACTAAAATGTCTACTTGCCTTGGCCCAATATCAAGGAAATCTTCACAAAACTCAACAAGAATGGAGATCCACGAAATCTACACAAAACCCCCAAAAATAGGGCACACAAAAATCACTATTTTGGTCATTGCAAATCCCCATTTCTAAAATGGGTTTGAAAACATGTAAAACAAGCTCTTGGTGAGCTAAAGAACATCAAATGAGAAGATGGGTCCAAGCTCTAACCTTGAGCTAGCTGAACAAGAAGAAGAGAGGTTGAAGATGATGAATAGTGGTGAAGGTTTGCTCCAAAAACGTCCCAAACGAAGCTTGAGAAGAGAGGAAGAGATTGGTAGTCTCGGATCTGAGGTTGGAGCCTTCTAGCTAGATCATTCAAGGGGGAAGAGATCAAGAAGAAACCCTTCTTCTCTTCTTCACTTTAGGTCAAACTATTGCAGAGATTGGGAAAAAGGGAAATGAAGAGGAGAATGAGTTTATATAGTGTCTGGAAGTGGGTCCCTGGCAGCTGAGTTTTGAAACGCTTAAAACATGGTCTTGTAGACCCCGGACGAAAACGACGAAGAAGAACAAAACGATCGTCGAAAAATCTAGTTTCGGAAAAGTATAATTTTGACATAGTTTCATGACTTCGAAAAGTGTTCCCAGATTTAGGGCCTATTTGGAAGCACAACAAAATACAAGATTTTTCTATTTTTAAGATGATCTTCTTATCCTCTTGCTTAGAGGTGTTTGGATAATGCAAGAAGAAGAAAGTAATATTTCTTCCTTCACCCCATCCTTGTAGGAGAAAATCTTGGAGAATAAAATCTCTCATTTTACAGGCTCATCAAGTAACGATAAGTCCTTCACTACTTTCATGCGTTTTATCTTTTTCTCTCTCTTTTCTTCTCCCATGGGTAACTGCCTTCACTCTGTGACCTTTCGGTCCTTCTCTTCTTCTCTCCCTCTCCTAGACCCTCATCTATTCTCCTCTCTTTGCCCATATTCTGTATTGTCATATCTGCCTTCTCCCTCTCTCCATCCCTTGCTTGCCCTTTCCTATTCTCTTTTCCTCCCTCTCTCAAACCCTTTCTTTCCCACTCCACGTCTCCATCATCCTCTATCCTTTTCTCCTCTTTTCGTTGCAACCCATTTCATAGGGGCTTTTTTGTTCTGATGAAATTAAACTCATAGGAGATCATAGTAAAATGGGTTTACACATGATTATTGGAGAGATGAATGGTGAAGGAATAATCAAGAGATGAGAGGAGGGTCTGTTTGTTCGGATGGAATTGATTCTAGGAATTGATTATAATGCTACCACATCCCACTAACAAATCCCTTTTCTTGAAAATACATGGTCTGTTTGCTTGGGTGGAATTGGTCAATTCCTAGGATTGAAATACCATTTTACCATGAATTTCTTATGAAAATTTAATAGAGTTTGTTTGTTTATATGAAATTGAATGCCTAGAAATTCAATTCAAAAGAACCTACCTTATATAACAGTGTTTGCTTATTTGTATGAAATTGAATTTCAAGGAATTAAAGCGAACCTACTTCACTTGAATTCCTTAACCCAAAATTTCCTACATATGTTTATTTTTGGGTTATTTTCAATGTTAAACATATTGCGATATTATTGATTAAATATTGTTTAAGTTAAACTCAAAAGATGCGGTAAACTTTTAAGTTCATAATATGTTATACTCTACAGCATATGCCAAAAAACTCAAATAAAAACCCATTGAATTTTCTAGATGTTGCCAAACAACAACAATTATGATATTACAATATTTTAATTTATACTATTTTATTCTGTCAGTACTTAAATCTGTAAATATTTTATTCTGTACACATCCAAATGGGCCCTAAAGTAAAGTGGGAAGAAATGGCAAAGTAGTTTCTTTTGTTCTTTTTTTACTTTACTTTATCACATTTTATCGTGATTTTATATGGTAAATAAAAAGTGACTTATTTACAGGTGTGGTAAAGTAAAATAAAGATTGATGTCATATCAAGGTAAAATGCGAGGTAAAGTATAGTCAAATGAAGTATGTGGTAAAGCAAAGTTGGAGAGAGAGTTATAAAGTAGTTGTTTTCTTTATTGACTTTACTAAACTTTACCATGGTTTTATGTGATAAAAGAAAAGCAACTTATGGTAAAAATATAAAAGTTAAACTTTACTTTACCACATTATTTTTTATCTAGACGTGGTAAATTACATATAAATTAAAATATTTAATAAGAAAATATTCTTATAATGTAATTTACTTTAATCATAACACCTTCCAAACAACACAATTTAAAATCTGTAATATTCTTCAAAAATCGCCAAACAGTAAAAATATTGTACTATTTTAATATTGCATTATTGTATTCTATACTATTCTATTATTGTAATATTTAATTCTGTAAATATTTTATTCTGTAAACATCCAAACGGGCCCTTAGCATGAAAAGACAGATTTACCCTCTTGGGCCAAAACTTGGTTTTCTGGGCCTCAAATACATGCAGGCTAAAAATGAAAGTTGTCACAAATAATAAAACCATTCAAGAGAAATAAAAATCACGATCAAACAAGATATCTAAAACGAAACCCACTCTTACACGTGTACTCAGGGCATTCCTGAGCGTGTCTGACTCATATCAAACGTCCTCAAAATCCCCAAAGCTATCATCCAGACTAAGTCTAATCACATTCTAACCCAACTAGTACTAAGACTCACTTAAGACTAATCACTCACTTAATTAGTACTAATCGAGTTGGTCTGGGTTGGGGTCTAACATCCTCGACCCCATAGGATATTTGGTCCACCAAATATAAATAACCTTACCTCTGGTAATAGGTGTGGATACTTCTTCTGGACTTGATCTCTCAATTCCCATATGGCTTCTTCTGGCTCGTGGTTCTCCCAAAGTACTTTGACCCAATGGATAGTCCGATTTCTCAATTCATGCTCTTTGGTGTCAATGATTCTAACCGGTTTCTCCACATACGACGCGTCTTCTCGAATCTCTAAAGGCTTGTGTGGAATAATGTGAGAAGGACTGTGAACATATTTCTTGAGCATGGAGACGTGAAAAACATTATGCACCCCGGAAAGTACCGGCGGTAACGCAAGTCTGCATGCAACATTTCTAATCTTGCTCAAAATCTCATATGGGCCAATGTATCTGCTAGACAATTTTCCTTTCTTTCCAAATCTTAGAGTGCCTCTGACTGGTGAGACTTTCAAGAATATCTTGTCACCCACTTCAAACTGTAATTCTCTCCGGCGAGTGTCAGCATAACTCTTCTGTCTGCTTCGAGCAATCTTCAATCTGTCCTGAATCTGTTTAACCTTGTCGCTTATCTCTCCAACTATCGTCGGTCCATGAAAACTACGCACACCGACTTCTTCCCAACAAACCGGAGTTCTACATCTCCTGCATTGAGTGCCTCGAAAGGTGCCATTCCGATGCTAGAATGGTAGTTGTTGTACGCGAACTCACAAAGAGGTAGGTTCTCATCCCACTGAACCTTGAAATCCAATAGACAAGCACGTAGCGTATCTTCAAGAGTCTGTATCGTCCGCTCTGACTGACCATCTGTCTGAGGATGATACGCTGTACTGAACTGAAGTTTGGTACCCATGGATTCAAGAAGAGATTTCCAAAATCTCGAAACAAATCTGCTGTCCCTGTCGGAAGTGATGGAGATAGGTTGGCCATGCTTACTAACGATCTCATCGATGAATAGTCTTGCAAGTGGTGCCATATGCATCATATTCCCAGTCTTCATCGGAATGAAGTGAGCAGACTTCGTAAGATGGTCTACTATAACCCAAATCGCATTGTTTCCCCTCTTGGTATTAGGCAAACCGGAGACAAAATCCATAGTGATGTGCTCCTATTTCCACTCCGGAATCTCTAAAGGCTGTAGCAAACCAGGAGGCGTCTGATGTTCTGCCTTGATCATCTGACAAGTCAAGCAACGAGACAAAAAAGCTGCAATCTCTCGCTTCATGTTATTCCACCAAAATCTATTCTTTAAGTTATGGTACATCTTCGTGCTACCCGGATGTATAGAGTATCTAGTATGGTGGGCTTCAGTCATAATTTCATTCTTCAAATCATCAACATTTGGTACACACAACTAGTCACGAAAATACAACACTCCATCAGAAATCCTGAAATCTGGACGTTCTGTAATCTGATCTACAATCTTGGCCAATTCTGGGTCTTGTAACTGACTATCTTTGATTCTCTGGATGAAGGTAGGCTCCGACACGGTCATATTTGCCAATAAAACACCTCTCCTCAAGTGTTGTACCTCCACTCCAAGTTCTTCAAACTATTGGAAAACACTGACTCTTCTCAAACTAGCCATAACTGCTGATTTTCTGCTCAACGCATCTGCTACAACGTTCACTTTGCCCGGATGATACTTGATTGGAAAGTCATAATCTTTTATATACTCCATCCACCATCTCTGCCTCATATTCAATTCCTTCTGTGAAAACAAATACGGCAAACTTCGGTGGTCGGAATGAACTTCAAATTTCTCTCCATAGAGGTAGTGCCTCCATATCTTCAAAGCAAAAACTACTGCTGCCAACTCCAAGTCATGAGTTGCATAATTTACCTCATGATTCTTCAACTGTCTCGAGCCATAGGCAATCACTTTGCCATCTTGCATCAATACACAGCCTAATCCCACGTTGGATGCATCCGTAAAAACAACAAATCCACTGCTGCCTGATGGTAATGTGAGGATTGGGGCTGTGGTTAACATTTTCTTCAACTCTTGAAAACTGCCTTCACACTGATCGGTCCAAACAAAAGGTACATTCTTCCGGGTCAACTTCGTCAATGGTGCTGCAATAGACGAAAAACCTTGGACAAATCTCCGATAATATCCCGCTAACCCCAAAAAGCTTCTGATTTCTGTCACACTGCTAGGCCTCTTCCACTCAATAACTGCTTCTATCTTGGCTGGACCAACTGCTAATCCTTCTCTCGAAATGATGCGACCTAAAAAGGCAACTTGTTCTAACCAGAATTCACATTTGTTCACCTTAGCATAGAGCTGATGGTCTCTCAAAAGCTGTAATGACGTCCTCAAGTGCTCTTCATGCTCCTCCTTACTCTTAGAATACATGAGGACATCATCAATGAACACCACTGTAGAGTGATCTAAGAACTCTGCAAAGACCTTGTTCATGAGAGCCATGAAGACTGCGGGTGCATTTGTCAAGCCAAAGGGCATCACTAAGTACTCATAATGCCCATATCTCGTTTGGAAAGCTGTCTTCTCCACATCAGACTCTCTAACCCGCAACTGATGATACCCTGACCTCAAGTCTATCTTGGAAAAGTGTGTTGCTCCTTGCAATTGGTCAAATAATTCATCTATCCTTGGCAAGGGGTATTTGTTCTTCACGGTCACATGATTCAATCTTCTATAGTCGATGCACATTCTAAGACTTCCATCCTTCTTCTTCAAAAAAAGAACTGGCGCTCCCCAAGGTGAAACACTTGGCCTAATGAAGCCTTTGCTCAACATTTCTTACAACTGAAGTTTCAATTCACCAACTCTGTAGGAGCCATCCTATAAGGTGCAATTGAGATCGGTGCAGTCCCTGGAAGGAGTTCAATAGTAAACTCAACTTCTCTAACTGGTGGTAAACCCGGGATTTCATCTGAAAAAATATCCGGAAATTCACACACTACGGGGATATCCTCCACCCCTTGGGACTGTTTATGCTCAGTGATAAACGCTATAAATGCCTCACAACCACTGCCCACCAATCTATTAGCTTTCAAAGCTGAAATAAAACCGCTGGAAGACTTCTTCATGTTACCCTGAAACATCAACTCTGTCTGTGGCCCTTGCAATCTGAAGGTGATAGTCTTACCAAAACAATCCATAGTAGCATGGTAGGTCTCTAACCAATCCATGCCTAACATAATATCAAAATCATGCATGTCTAAAATTATGATGTTGGCTGGTAAACTGATATCTCCTAACAAAATCGGACAACTAGGGTAATAGGTGGTACAAACAACCTGTCTACCTACTAGTGTAGTGACAGTCAAAATGAAATCCAATTCTGCATGCTGTGCATCAATCTTCTTTGCAAACAAAGGGGATAGAAAAGAGTGTGTGGATCCTGGATCAAATAAGATCTGTGCTTCTACTCCGCAAACAAGAAGTTTACCTTCTATGATGTCACCTGCTGCTTCAGCATCAGCACGGTTGATATTAAACGCACGTCCTTGCTGGTTTGGCCTATTCTGTTGCTGAATCTGCCTGCCCTGATTGTTCCTGTTCTGAGGTGGACGAGCATTCTAATTCTGCACTTGCCTGCCTTGCTGCTGCTGTTGCTGTGGTGGCCTCACTTGATTCTGAACTAGTATTGCCTGATTCTGGGGTGCTGCCTGCCTTTGCTGCTGATATCTGTTGGCCTGACCTTGAAGGTGTGGGCAATCCTTGATTGCATGGTCCATTCCTCTACACTTGAAGCAAGCACCCGTTGCCTTGCGGCATTCGCGAGTAGGGTGATTCTTGCCACAATGATTACAACCACTCTGTCTAACTTGGTTATGTTCCTGTCTTGGCTTCTTGCCACTTTGCTGCCTTTGGTTATGCTGCCTGTAGTGCTGCTTCCTATCCTGGATGATCTCATTGTTGAACTCTTCAAATTTATATGCCCGACTAACTACTTCATCAAATGTGACTGGTCGAATCACTCCCGTGACATCCCTCTTGAGAATGGGACTCAGCCCTTCCAAAAACTTGGTGATTTTCTTATGCTCCGTATCTATCAACTCGGTAGCATAGCGAGCAAGCTCTCAAACTTCGTAACATACTCCAGAACTGACATGTTTCCTTGTTTCAATTGTTGAAATTCGACTGCCTTCTGTCTCTTGACATGAGAAGGGACATACTTGTCGGTGAAGTGTGTCTTGAAGGTCGTCCAAGCTACCTCATCTGCCATGACCTGGTATGACTCTTTAACTGTCTGCCACCAAGAGTCAGCAAGCCCATAGAACAAAGAAGCTGTGAGGTTCACCCTCTCCCTGCCCGTGCAAGTGAAAACATCAAAGATCTTCACGGTGTTAGTGAGCCAGTCATCTGTAGTTAAAGGGTCCTCTTGACCTGAGAACTCCTTAGGTTCCCTCTTCCGGAATCTCTCAAAGAGAACATTGATGTCATCCACTCTATTGTGGTACACCACATTTTGTGCAGCTTGATGTTGAGGTCTATTTTGGAGGACTTCCAGAAGTTGTCTCTGAACTTGAGCCATCTCCTCATCTATCTTTGCCATTTGTTCTTGAAATTTTGCTTGAGTTTCATTGGCTTGTTTCTGTTGATCTATCATAGCTTACATTAATGCCTGAAATTGAGTAGCGGAAGGATTCTCAGACGAATCTGTCTCATTGTGATTACTATCCGAAGCATGATGGTTTGGAGCTTTTCTTGGAGGCATGATGATGCAAGACAATTTGTTAGCACATATATAAGCATGATTGGGTTGGTCAACTTGTCTAAACAAACGTTCTAATGAACTCACAAATCCTCGCCACGTTCCTAAGATTTTCTAGTTTCTTTTAAGTGCCTGAAACAAGTCCCGCTCTGATACCAGTCCTGTCGCGACCCCGGACCGAGACCCGGGACCGCGACTGCGGCGATATGATTAACTAACATATAAAACATACCGCCACTTTTCCCACAGGTTTCCGCGGTGAGGATCCCAAGACACGGGTCGAGCTCACACGAATATATATGTGGAAGCGTGTAGCAAAACGTGTCACACAAATCTTAAACAATAAGATACAAGAGAATTATATAATATCGAGACTTGGCATCAAAAGAGAATGTCATCAAAGCATTCCTATCATGATTTAATTTTCAACATTTAACAAAAGTATATTAATTCAAGTTACAAAACCATGAGAAGCCAACAGAGGCCAATACAACAATAAAAAGAACCCAAAAGATAGCCCCAAAGCTAGGTGAACGCGGAGTCAACATCCCGCTTGGCGTCTAGATGACGTCGTTGGGATGCCACTCATGTGCTGGGGGTGGCTCAAAAGCCTCCTCCGGGCACTCCTCGTCAAGCGCGACATCTCCTGCACCTGGACACCAAAATAACAAGCATCAAACACGACTGTTTGGCAAATAAACAATCTAGGCATGCATATGAGAAATAATGCTAAAACAGTTCAAGATTTAAATACACGTTTCAAGTTTACGAAACTAGCATGAATGCTTATAATATCATGAAAAGATAAATCCACATTGAGCTCATCCTTTCTCCGTCATACATGATGACAAGAGCAAGCACGCACGACAAGCACGACATGAAAAACACGATCCCACGCCACACAAGGTAGACGGGGTATCCGGCCGCGGAACCGGATCACGAGCACGCACGTGTGTAATATAATAAACGACTAGTCTGCAGACAGTCCACATGTTTAAGGACCCCCAGGTAGTGGATCAAGCTAAAAGGGCAGTTCAAGCTCAGTGGTATTCACTTATATCATGAATGCATAAAACACGGCGATACACGTTCGAGAACACGACAAAACAAGAGGGAAATCATTTATCCAGCACAACGCGACAAGACTAGCAAAATAACATAATATTAATGCTTAACAAACTTAAGAAATGATTCCCTTTTTCTTATTCTTGAAACACATCTTAAAACGAGCTTATACTTGAAATTCAAACAAAACATGATGATGCATGAAGGACCAAAACAAGAGTGCAAACAAAGTCCATCAAGCATAGGCTAAGACTGTCCATTGGCCTTTGTGAAGTTGAAACCCCAAATGTCATAATTTACATAGCTTGATGTCCCCGAAGGTAAGGTACATTTTGGAATTCCAATTTACACAATGTCAATTAAAAGTCTAAAGTATAGTCTAGTTTTCAATTTCCAAGAAATTTAGAAAAAGATTGAAAATTCAAAGCTGTGAGTATCTGGTTCGCTCGAGCGGTCATACCATCGCTCGAGCGGACCCCAGACAGAAACTTGTTCGCACGAGCCGACTCAAAAGTTCGCTTGAGCGAACATGTTTCTACTCCAAATCCTTCAAACAGAGGCATGTTCGCTCGAGCGGACCCTATGGTCGCTCGAGCGAACATGCTTCTGCCTGAACGCGAGTGAGTGCAGAAACTGCACTTTTCTCCCTTCTTCACTTCCCCATTTGAAACACATGCACTCCCCAAGCCTACGTGCTTTCCAAGTGATGATTTCACATTAAAATCCATTGACATTTCATTCAAAACATCAAAATCACTAAACCATTCATATTCAAATCATGTATTAATAACTTGCAAAGCATTCCATTGAAAATCATGCTTCCATTCAAGATAAAACTTCTAGATTAGATAGAGTAATTAGCAACCATGCTTATAAAACTTAAAAATACTAAAAGAGATTGATAACATGAGGGAAATGGTAAGCTTGATAATAAAATCACATTTCTAAAGATAAAATACCCAAAACTTGCAATGTCCAAAAATGGACTAAAATGTCTACTTGCCTTAGCCCAATATCAAGGAAATCTTCACAAAACTCAACAAGAATGGAGATCCACGAAATCTACACAAAACCCCCAAAAATAGGGCACACAAAAATCACTATTTTGGTCATTGCAAATCCTCATTTCTAAAATGGGTTTGAAAACATGTAAAACAAGCTCTTGGTGAGCTAAAGAACATCAAATGAGAAGATGGGTCCAAGCTCTAACCTTGAGCTAGCTGAACAAGAAGAAGAGAGGTTGAAGATGATGAATAGTGGTGAAGGTTTGCTCCAAAAACGTCCCAAACGAAGCTTGAGAAGAGAGGAAGAGATTGGTAGTCTTGGATCTCAGGTTGGAGCCTTCTAGCTAGGTCATTCAAGGGGGAAGAGATCAAGAAGAAACCCTTCTTCTCTTCTTCACTCTAGGTCAAACTATTGCAGAGATTGGGAAAAAAGGGAAATGAAGAAGAGAATGAGCTTATATAGTGTCTGGAAGTGGGTCCCTGACAGCTGAGTTTTGAAACGCTTAAAACATGGTCTTGTGGACTCCGAACGAAAACGACGAAGAAGAACAAAACGATCGTCGAAAAATTTAGTTTCGGAAAAGTATAATTTTGACATATTTTCACGACTTCGAAAAATGTGCCCAGATTTAGCATGAAAAGACAGATTTACCCTCTTAGGCCAAAACTTGGTTTTCTGGGCCTCAAATACATGCAGGCTAAAAATGAAAGTTGTCACAAATAATAAAACCATTCAAGAGAAATAAAAATCACAATCAAACAAGATATCTAGAACGAAACCCACTCTTACACGTGTACTCAGGGCATCCCTGAGCGTGTCTGACTCATACTAAACGTCCTCAAAATCCCCAAAGCTATCATCCAGACTAAGTCTAATCACATTCTTACCCAACTAGTACTAAGACTCACTTAAGACTAATCACTCACTTAATTAGTACTAATCGAGTTGGTCTGGGTCGGGGTCTAACAAGAGGCCTAGTGTACTCAGTTGATCGAACCCTATCTCGGTTAACCAAATACATAGGTTTTGCAGAGATTGACTAAGAGCTGAATTTTCCTTCAGATACAGAAATCTTGTGTTCTCGGTCGAGTGACAACACAGGGTTTGCAGTGAAAATGCTGAGAGCTAGGACTTCATTTCTGCATGTTTTTCAGTGTATGAGGTTGACCACCCAGGCCAAGAGGTCAACCAGACACACATAGAACTTTCTGAGATCAGGTCATGACTTGATGGAACGCGCTCCGAGGCGCCCGCTGGGGCGGCTACCGGGGTCGGCGGAACGTGGGAGTCCGTCGGGTCCGACCCTTTCGCGCCCTGGCGGGCCCTGAAGCGTGCATCAACATTTCTTTTGTGTGGGTGTGCCAGATTTTCTATTTTACTTGGAATTGCAAGTGGTAATCCGGAGATCAACCTTCGCAAGTAAAAAGGAAATCAATTTCTTTCAAGTTTTCCATTGCACAAATATTTAAGAAAAGAGACATTTTCTTAGTTTGCCGTGAAAGGCGATTTTGTTTGGCATTTATAGCCGATTTTGGCGTTTATAGCCGATCTCCCTTGAAGCCCTTTTAGTTCCCTTAGGGTTCTTGGAGAGGGCATTTCTAGAATAGCCTTGACTTTTATGGGGTCAAGTTCTATTCCAGCTTTCCGAACAAGGAATCCGAGAAACTTACCCGACGAGACGCCGAAGAAGCATTTTAGAGGATTCATCCGCAGTTTGTGTTTGCGGAGTCGGAGGAAGACTTCCCGAAGATCTTTGAGATGGTCTTCTTTTCTTCTGCTTTTGACGGCGAGGTCATCAACGTAACATTCGACCGTCTTGTGCTGCATATCTTGGAATATTTTCATCATAGCCCTCTGATATGTGGCACCAGCATTTTTCAGACCAAATGGCATGACAGTGTAGCAATACACGCCAAATGGAGTCCGAAATGAAGTGTGTTTTTCATCCTCGGGATGCATCTTTATCTGATTGTAACCAGAGAAGCCATCCATGAATGTCATTCGCTCGAATCCGCAGGTATTGTCAATCATCACCTCCGGTATGGGGAGCGGGAATTCATCTTTAGGGCAAGCGCCATTCAAGTCTCTATAGTCAATACAGACTCTGATCTGCCCATTTTTCTTTGTCACGGGGACAATGTTGGCCAACCATTCTGGATGTTGTTCCTCACGGATGAAGCCGACGCTTTTGAGCTTTTGAACTTCTTGTTCAATTTTATCCATCACATCTGGACGGAATCTTCTTTGGCCTTGTTTGACAGGCTTGACGTCTTCTTGAAGATTGAGTTTGTGGACTGCTACTTTGGGGTCTAAACCAGGCATTTCAGCATAGGACCATGCAAAGCAATCAACGAACTCACGAAGAAAAGCGATATACTCGGGTAACTCATCATCCTTTATATTCTTGCTTATGAATACAGGACGTGGGTTATCAGGTGTTCCCAAGTTTATCTTTTGAACAGGATCTTGTGTCGGAAGGTTCGAAGGTGGTTCCTCCACAATATTTTCGGAGGCTTCCAACTCAACGAAACCTTCTGGAGTTTCAACTGCATTACCAGACCAAGGCTCTGTTCCTTTCCATGGATTTTCTTGATTGGTGATCTCCTCAAGGCTTGCTATGAGATAGTCCCAATCGCCTGTTGAGTCTGGTATTTCTTTTGGAGACGAGGGTTCTTCTGGGTCAGAATAGCACAAGTCTGCATTATCGGACGATTCCTCTTTATCATCAGAGAAATCATACCAATTGGATGAGCTTCCTGGATTTTTGTCAGGTAACTCTTTAAAGAGATACCCAGGGAGATCGATGTCTTCATGGACTTGAGATGTTGAGGCTTGGTCGGTAAAACGACTTTTAAGCTTTTGTGTCAACTGTCTCAGAGGAGTGTCGGGATCATACCCTAACCCATATGAAGACTTTTCTACTTGACCGTAGAGTCTCCAATCTTCCAGCTGGCTTTTGGTCAAGGCGGGCTCCAATGGCGTGAGAATACCGCGTCTTTCTCCCAAACCGACTGGGTTTTGAGCGTCAAAGCCCATTTTCTTCATGATAGCTTGTGCCACAGGACTATATAGAGATAGCTGAGGCATACCTTCATTTTGGAAAGGTTCCAGCATGGAGTTTGATGAAGAAGCGTCCGATCTATGGAAGAAGATCGGCCTTTGCTTTGGTGATGTTGCCGGAACAACAAAGGTAGCAGACGTAGGATCTTCTACATCAGCAGGTGTCTCCATCGGAGTGAGAGCAGGCTGAACTTGCTGAGTGTCAGCTTGGCTTGACGACGCATCGTCTTCTGGCTCTGAGTCCGAGTCTGTGTCTTGCATGATAGACACGAGAGAGACAACAAATTTGCCCCCAGGCTTTTGTTTCGCCTTCTTCACTTTAGTCGTGATGACCAAAGGTTTTGAATTCTTGAGGGAGATAACGAAGGGAGATTGACTACTCTCTTCTAATTTGCCGGAGGGTTTGTTTTCTTCCGGTGATTTTTGAGGAGCCTTGCCTTTATCTTTCTGGAGATTTTCAGCAGGGGGTGCTGTTTCCTCTTCTTCTTTTTCTCCTTCATACATCTGGGAGTCTGCGAAGTGGACTTCTTTACCTTTGAAGGGTTTTCTGTCCGCAAAGACACGATGTACCATGCCGTCGTCGCCGACGAACTTGATGCATTGATGTAGAGTTGAAGGAACAACACCGTTCTCGTGTATCCAAGGACGTCCGAGAAGGATGTTGTAGCATGAGGGGGTTTTTATTGCATACACAGTGACCTCAGAGATAAGATCACCGATTTGCAATTTGAACCTGATTTTGCCGATAGGCCTTTGAGTGCTCCCATCGTATCCAAAGATAGATACAGATGTGTGGCTTAGCTTGCTGGGTGGGATGCCCAACTCTTCAAGAGCCGAAGTAGAGATAAGGTTGAGTGCAGAACCTGGGTCGATCTGAACTCTATGTATCGGCATTTCTTTGATGTACCCTGTGAAGTACAGGGGTCGGTTGTGCCTTGCTTCGCCAAGTAGGAGGTCTTCCTTAGTGAAGGCGATGGTTGCACTGGCTGCCTTTTGAACCGAGAGGCATTGGATGCATGATCCCTCGCTTTTCTCTTTTTCTCCTTTTAAGGAGGTTTCTGTGTTTTTGACCCGGTAGTCCATTTCAATTTGGAGGACTTGTGGGGCATGTTTGTCGACATCCTCATTCAGTTTTTGTAATTCTGAGATGAGATTATCACGAGTGCGTGGAGACATTCGTAATAAATCCAGGATGTGAAGACGTGCAGGTATGTGTTTGAAGTGCTCAACCAAGTCATACTTGAAAGCCTCCTTAGGGCCTGCATGTTCATCATTGTTGCCACTGGGGGCGCTTACAACATCTTTTCCCGAAGGATTTACATAAGTAAAGGAAGATTGGTTGTAATTTTTGTGGTAGTCCCGGCCAGAGCGGGTGCCTCTACCAACTTCGAGAGCTTCTTGAGAAGGATCTTCGTTTGGAAGATTGTCTTCAGGATCAAGAGGCTGTCGTTTTTCATCTACTGGGGATGTATCTGCAGCAGAATTGCCATCCTCAGTGATTGTGTTGCACGGAGCATTTTCCGGGAGCAAGTCCTGAACAGCATCCAGTAGCTTTTCTTCTTCGTTGACCCATCCATCACCCCAAGTTGGGTTTTCTTCATGATGATGAGTCAGGAAGAATGTGTATCCTGAAGTCACAGTCTCAGGAGAAGAAACCTGAGAGGGTGTCATCTCTGTGAAAGTCATGTGAGACGAGGTAGCTCCAGAGGATACATTGCTAGGCGTCGTCGGAGTGTAGGTAATCTCATCAGACGACGCTTCAGAAGAGCTATAATCCTGATATATTACATTACAGGAAGCTCTGATAGAAGATGTTGCCTGCTCGGAGTCAGACTCATCCTCGGATGTAAGAGGATCGTCAATCCAGCAATGTTCTCCATTTTCAGGAGTTGAGGGAGGAGGTACCTGATGGGCTTCAGGGACTTCCGGCTCTGGATTGTGAGGAATCTCGTTGACGCGGTCTTGCTCTTGTTCTAGAGCGAGACGCTGCAAGATCCTTGCATATTCTTCAAGATCAGGCATGGGAGCCAGATCCTCTTCTTCGTCTTCTCCGTGTGGCTCAACATAGTTGATTTCCACTGGAGCAATGACAGGTGCTGGGTTAACAGCATCTTCTTGTGCAGCCTCTTGGTCTTCTTCATCATCAGACCAGGATCCTTGTGGTTGCAAGGGGTTATACCAGATTACTGGCATAAGGTGAGTTTCAGGAACCCATTCTTCATCGGAGAGATATTCTCCTGTTTCAAGAGATTCCTCCCACTCATCGGTGTAGTTGGGCTCGAATCCATCGTCGGTGTCGCTGGACTCGTATCCATCAATGGAGAATCCAACTACCGAGTTGCAAGAGTATGATGCCCCCTGCATGGCTTCTTTTTTGAATTGAGGTGGCATGAAATCACTGAGAGTGAAGTTTCTTACCGCCTTTGAAGTCTCTGGAAGGGACGTTTCTGTTGCCCCGAGTGAAGTGGTAGAGGAGGCCTCTGCCTTTTCATGGACTTCTTGTTTTGGCTGGGTCTTCTCTTGCCGTTTGAGCCTGAGGAGATGTTTCCTAGCCTGCCTTCGCTGTTGAGCGGTCGGCTTTGTTTTGACGATCTCCCAATTTTCATCTTCCAGGAGATCGGGATGTACCCATATGGGTTGTCCGTCTGGTGTCGGGCAAGGAACCAACACTTCGGACGTTTGAATTCTATTTATCACCTTGAAGGAAGTAGTGATCTTCTTCTTCGGCGACTTTGGTGTTTGTCCATATGACACCATGTTGACGGAGGCAGTCCCATAGTTTTTGTCAAAGGTGATGACTCCGTTTTTCCACATCTCGTTTATCTTCTCTCTCACAACAAAGCATTGATTGAGAGGATGCGAGACCATCTGGTGGTATGGACAGTACCGAGGATCATTGGTTTTGCCAACGTCTCCAGGTCTTTTGGGCTCTGGCAAAATGAGTTTGCCATTTGCTAGGAGAGCCTCAAAGATTTCTTCGACGTCTTCATCGAACGGATATTTCTTTTCTACTCGCTCTTTGAAGGCATCAGAGAGTTCAGGTCTCTTACCTGCAGCTCTATTTTCAGCTTTCTTTGGTTGCTGAGGAGCTGACTTGGTTTGCACATTAAGGACCTCTTTCTTCTTTGGTTTAGAGGTTGCAATGGCGGTTGGCTCTTTTCTTGATGACTTCTGACTGTTGAGGTCTTTAATCACCGTTTCAGCTTCCATAGAAGCTTCCAGGAGTTCTCCCAGGTTTTTTGATTTGTTGCCGATGATCATGGAGCGGATTTTAGCTCTCATGTTGTTTCGGCAGATGTCGACTAGCGACGCTTGTGGCAGTACATCTGAGCATTTGTACGCCATTGCTTTCCACTTGTGAATGAAGTCATAAGTTGACTCATTCTCTCCCTGTTTTAGGCTGCAGAGCTGAGCCATAGTAACAGGATGATCCTCACCTTGGAAGTGGGTCAGGAAGCGTGTCTCCAGCATAGCCCAGTTCTGAATGGAGTTCTCCGGCAGAGTGGAGTACCAATCGAAGGCCGTACCTTTTAGGGTACTTGCAAAGAGGCGAATCTTGAGTGCATCTTGATCCGCGATAGCTCCCGTCAAGATCTTGAAGTGGATGACGTGCTGTCTGGCTGATCCTTTCCCCGTATATGTTTGGAGAGTAGGATGTTTGAATTTTGTGGGGAACGGGACCGAGTCCATCCATAAAGGATATGGTGGCTTGATCCCATGCTCTTTGAGTATATCCTCTTCTTTAGCTTTGGCGAGGATACTGTCTACGTCCTTTTTGGTAAGGGCGCGCGACTCATTTTCTTCACAATTCTCCTCGTTATTGCCATGATTCGGAGGAGGCTCATTGTTCACCTGATTTTGGACGACAAGGAGAAGGTTTTCCATCAGAGTTTCAATCCTCTGCTGGCCTTGTTCCAACTGCTGGATGCGTGTGAGCGCATCATCTCGAGGTGGATTCTGAGGTGGCGGCTCAGAACTTGTAGCCAAGAAATCGTCCTGGTGACCGAGCTGGGGCTCATTCTTTTTGATGAAGAGCTTGATGAAGGATTACTCTCCCGTCCTTGGCTGGAAGGGGCAGGAGATTCTTCGGGATGTCTTTGTGTCCTGGTGATGCTACGGGTCACCGGACGTCGGACATGGATTTTTGATGCTGACCTTTGGCGTCTTCTGGTTTTTCCAACCATATGGACGGCAGCAACTTGGTTGGGTCTTTCTTTTTCGACCCATTTATGGGAGACTTGAAGTGTAGGAGGCTGGGTCCGTTGCTTCTCTAGTCTCTTTTGTCGATATGACGCACGACGGCGTGCTCGACGAGCGATTTGAGCTTCAGTCAGCTCTGGCTGGGCTCTGACGATGAAGGATGTGCTCCCTCGGGCGCAGCAGCCGAGCTTGTCTTCTTTGTGGTTGGGCAAGGACAGGATGCGGACCCGGTCCTTTGCCTGTTGCAGCGAAGCTTTAAACCTTTCGAGTTCGGCCCCTGTAGAGATGAAGGGTCGAACTGAAGGAGTGTAGGCCTTAGCAGGTGCTTGGAGAGGCCTGGTGATGCATGATCTGATTTTGGGCCTGTAGGAACAAGCCGGCTCATGCTGGGTTGACTTGGGCGTCAAGTTGGAGATGGGTCTCTCCTCTTTCATGTAGGCAAGAGGGTAGAACTGGTTTTCTTTGAGTGGGGCCAGGTATGCTGGCTTGGTGGAAATTTGAGACCTTCTTTGTTTTGGGGAAGGTCTTGGAGACCAAGTCTTGGGATAAACCTGGTTGGTTGTTGGTCGAGGCTTCGCGGGGGTGCCGCGGGCTTCGGGCTTTTGGGCGCTCGCCTTTGGTGCCACGGGAGTGACACGTTGAGAGGCGATTTTCTGCCTTTTGGCAGGCGCAGTTTGTTCTTCGGGAAGTGGGAATGGTCCCAGTGTCCCGAAGACGATGGTCCGGGGAGTCGAGGTCGACCCGGAGTTCAGAGAGTTGCCGAGGGAGTTGACGCTTCGGCAGCTGGCAGGGCGCTTATGGGTGCGCGTGCTTTGCTTCTGTTGAAGCATGAGTTGGTGCTTGTTCTCGTCGAAGATAATGGTTAAGGCTGCCATTGTTAGTTTCGAAAAAGTTCTGAAACAAGACCACATCCATTAGTAATCACAAGAATAATGATCATAAATGGGAATTTCTATGGTTGTCTTTTCAAATCGCTCAAGGGACATGTCTCAAGCAATATGAAAGAAGGCAAAAAGCCATAGAGGGTACAATTGTTCTGGTTGCAAGCATGGTAGGCTCGAAATGAGCGTTCCAATGACTGCTAGAAGCAATTGTATACCTAAATTCGACTTATCGAGAAGCGGAGCTTGCTCGAGATAAGAAGAATATAAGGTAGGAGTTACAAATGTGCCGGTCACAGATACAGTAGACCCTGAAAGGGCGTACTAGTACCGCTATGCACAAATGTTGGAGATCGCATCCATGAGATGGGATTCTCTTTTTTTTTGAAATGTCAAGATTGGATTCATCAAAGAGAGCAGATGGTATTCCGATCCGAATACGGGCTCAACGATTTCCGCGAGCATCAGTACCCAGAAGGGAAGGAACCACAATTTCTCGGATCTGAATCTAAAATGACGAGAGTTTTTTTTTTTTTGAAGATTTTTTTTTATTTTAAGATTTTCATTTTTTTTTTTTAAAAAAAAAATCTTTTTTTTTTGTTTAAGATTTTTTTTTTTGAAAATCTTTTTTTTTTATTTTTTTTTATTTTGATTTTTTTTTATTT
This sequence comes from Umbellularia californica, assembly GCA_028538565.1. Classification (NCBI taxonomy): domain Eukaryota; kingdom Viridiplantae; phylum Streptophyta; class Magnoliopsida; order Laurales; family Lauraceae; genus Umbellularia; species Umbellularia californica. The sequence goes on along the minus strand of JAPQWN010000005.1, from coordinate 29,305,460 downwards.
TTTTAAGATTTTTTTTTTTGAAAATCTTTTTTTTTTATTTTTGATTTTTTTTTAAATTTTTAAGATTTAAAGACGAGAGAGTACACATAGGCCTCCTAACCCGGTCTTATGAAACCTCAATTGATAGAATTGCCCCCAGGTAAGGGTAGGATTACTTAATGAACCCGTTTGGAGGACCCTTGCCTAGAACAGTCAAGCTGTCTCCACACTCTGGACAAGGCTTTTCTTGAATCAATCGTGATCAAAGAACGCAATTGGTTTAACCTTAGTGGTCTATGTCTTTTTTTTCAAATCCCAAATAGACTCATCGAAGAGAAACGATGGCCCAAAACCTTAGTCGAACGGGCTCAACATTTCTGCAAGCACCAAAGAACGATAGGATAGGATCAAAGCTTCTCAATTTTGAATCAGAACTAAGAAAACTGATTTTTTGATTTTTTATTTATTTATTTATTTTTTTATTTTTTTGAAATCTCTAATGAACTCATCGAAGAGAAACGATGGTCCAAAACCTTAGTCGAACGGGCTCAACATTTCTGCAAGCACCAAAGAACGATAGGATAGGATCAAGGTTTCTCAATTTTGAATCCAAACTAAGAAAACTGATTTGATTTTTTTTTATTTATTTTTTTTTTTGAAATCTCTAATGAACTCATCGAAGAGAAACGATGGTCCAAAACCTTAGTCGAACGGGCTCAACATTTCTGCAAGCGCCAAAGAACGATAGGATAGGATCAAGGTTTCTCAATTTTGAATCCAAACTAAGAAAACTGATTTGACTTTTTTTTTATTTATTTTTTTTTTGAAATCTCTAATGAACTCATCGAAGAGAAACGATGGTCCAAAACCTTAGTCGAACGGGCTCAACATTTCTGCAAGCGCCAAAGAACGATAGGATAGGATCAAGGTTTCTCAATTTTGAATTCAAACTAAGAAAACTGATTTTTTTTTTATTTTATTTTTTTTTAATATTTTTTTTTTGAAATCTCTAATGAACTCATCGAAGAGAAACGATGGCCCAAAACCTTAGTCGAACGGGCTCAACATTTCTGCAAGCACCAAAGAACGATAGGATAGGATCAAAGTTTCTCAATTTTGAATTCAAACTAAGAAAACTGATTTTTTTTTTTTTTGAAAAGAGAAAGAATGGAAACAAACTCAAAGAAATAGAAATTTCCAAAAAATCCCATCTCATGTTTTTTTTTTTTAGGATGCAAAATCCAACATAGGCTACCAGCTAGAAAGTAGCCAAGGAATCCGGAAAAGAAGTATAAGCATAGAGCAAAAAGTATGATATGCAAATATTTCATTTCCAAGCACCGTGTTCTCAAATGAACGAGTCCCACCGGGTGTGCCAGCTTGATGGAACGCGCTCCGAGGCGCCGTCTGGGGCTGCTACCGGGGTCGGCGGAACGTGGGAGTTCGTCGGGTCCGACCCTTTCGCGCCCTGGCGGGCCCTGAAGCGTGCATCAACATTTCTTTTGTGTGGGTGTGCCAGATTTTCTATTTTACTTGGAATTGCAAGTGGTAATCCGGAGATCAACCTTCGCAAGTAAAAAGGAAATCAACTTCTTTCAAGTTTTCCATTGCACAAATATTTAAGAAAAGAGACATTTTCTTAGTTTGCCGTGAAAGGCGATTTTGTTTGGCATTTATAGCCGATTTTGGCGTTTATAGCCGATTTTGGCGTTTATAGCCGATTTACAATTCTCATCAATAATGAAAAAGACAAGAGTTGTGATTTTTGTCTCTTTTAGAAAAATACAAACTACAATGAAAAGCAAGAAAAGGAAGATCTAACTTTTCAGGAGATTGTGGGGGACTCGTTCAGATTGACGGTCGCAAGCCATGTATGGGCTTCGCCATCATCCATGCAGATGAGAACAGAAGATGCTCTTGATTCGCTTGGCTTGGCTATAACCTCAGGTTTTTAGAGGACAAAGACCAAGAGAAGGTCCTATGTCCAATAAAAAGCTAAGTAGACGGGCTGAAAAGCCACGTCTAAGCCATTGGAGGCAGCAGGAGAAGGCAAGGACCTTGGGGGGGGGTGCCCCCCAAGGGACTTTTGTCACCTTGTAGTGGTGGCCGGTGCAGAACTTCAGCAGAGTTTTTCTCTCTTTTTCTTTCTCTGAGATCTCTTTCTGATCTTTTTTTCTGATCCTCTGATTTTCTCCTCTTTTTTCTGATCTTTTTCCCGATTCCAATTTCAATGGAATGCTCTCCTATTTATAGGCTTTTGGTAGCCATTTAGGAGGGTTTATGAGCCTTAATGGCTTTAATGGGAGGAGTTACAAGATTTATTTCTTGATTTTGTAACTCCTTTTTCCTTGAATCTGATTGGCCGATGGAGATTAAGGGCTTTTAATCACCTTAATTACCATAATGGGAGGAGTTTCATGGTTTAAATGCCATGAATCAATTGACTTGTAACTCCCAAATGCTTGCTTCTGATTGGGCCGTCCAAAGAAATGAATTAATGACTGCAATAAAGCTAGTCAATTAACCACATTAATTGGTCGCCGAGCAGTCGAAGAGTCGCGGGCCATGCCGTGTCTTCTGGAATTCTTCTGGCGATGATCATCGATGGATCTACATGCTGATCGACATCGGATGAACATGTAACTTCAGACATTGATAGCTAAGAGCGGGCCGGTGACATCTGTCTTGTCGATTTCACGATCGGTCGGACAGAAAGTGCACTTTCTTGGTCAGCCGGTTGGCGATCTTGGAGCGATCACTGATGATTTTATGCTTTTGGAGGTTGACCCGTGATTTTGACGGATGTCGTCGGATATGAGTCAATTTCAAGCACTAAAAATCACATTTTCAGGAAACCACAGGGGCCAAAGTGCGCGAAACGCGAAAAAAGACGAAAAAACGGGTCACCGGCGGAAAATCCGGTGACCCGGACCTCCATGGTCGCCGGCGACCATGGGCCATGGTCGCCGGCGACCATGGACCGGCGACCATGGGCCATGGTCGCAGGGGCCTGCGACCATGGGCCATGGTCGCAGGGGTCTGCGACCCTGGGGGATTTTTCCCCTTCGGAGCCCGTTTTGCGGTCGTTTTGAGGTCTTTTTCGTCGCCGTTTTCTTCTGTATTTTTCTTGACATTTCTTCTCATTTATTGGCTTGATTTCCCTGTAGAAAACTTAATGAGAATCCTTGCATTTTTAGAGTGCAAAGTTTCCAATTTTCCGGGAAAGCCGAAGACTTTGTCGCGTAGAGCTGCTGATTTTCCGCCAGAAGCTGAAACTTGGTCAAACGATGTCGGAATGACCTGAAATTTGAGGTGAAGCCTCCTGAGCAATAAATAAGACCAACCATAGGCTTTTGTTTGAGTTTTGAAGCCGTTTGGGGTCCCGTCGATGCTTCACTTGATTTTGCTGCGGGGAAAATGCCGAGCTTTGATATGTGGTCAAACGATGTCCGATTGACCTGAAATTTGACGGGGAGCCTATTGGAGTCATTTTGAGACGTTCCATGGGCTCCGTTTTGGATGTCATGGTCCCGGGTTGCTCCGCCGCCGGTAGGCTTGATTTTCTCTCGGAGCATCGAAACCTGGTCAAACGTTGTCGGAATGACCTGGAATTCGACGTGCAGCCTTTTGGAAGCATGTTGAAGCCACTCATGCACTTGGTTTGATGAGCGAAGGCTTCGGTGGTTCCCGCCGCCGGGAGGCTTGATTTTGCTGCTCGAGCATTGATGGAGGGTCAAACGTTGTCGGTTTGACTTGAAATTTGGCATAGAGCCCTTTTGAGACATGCTGGAGTCATCTGTAGGCTTTGATCGAAGTTTTGACGTCTCCGATAATGTCGCCGCCGGGAGCTCCCGTTTAGCTGTCGGAGAAGTGAAGTTAGGCCAAATGTTGTCGAAATGGCCCGAAACTTCATGTGTACTCTTCTCTTGGCTATCTTGAAGGATCTTGCAGTTTTTGTTTGATTCTGACAAGATTTGAATTTTTGGAGAAATTGCATTGCCTATTTATGGCAGGTTGCGACTTCATGCAGCTTTCTTGATTTGAAGAGGCAAAGTGACATTTTTGGTGTCAACATGACTGTTAGGTGCCTGACCCCAATTTTCCAAAGTACTTGGTCGACCAACTAGGCCAGGAGGTCGATCAAGCACACTGCTAGAGGGTCAACCTGGGAGCCAACATCCTAACAAACCAGTGTACTCGGTCGACCGAGCCCTGCGACAGAGGACACTGTATTCAGTGATTTTCCAGTTTTGACATCTTGAGGTTGTGATCGTTTGTGGGGCCCATTGACCATTCAAATGGACTTTTATTGATGTGCCAACCTTGGGTCATTGGTGTGGCTCAACCTTTACTCGTGGGGACCACTAAGTAGGGTCTAGGTCGTATATTCTATGATGATTTGACCCTTAAACATTGTTGATGATGCCCATAACTTCTGGAGCACCAAACATAGTATCCATTTAGCATCCAAGACTTCATTTAGAGATTAAATTACTTGAGATGAGCCTGGACCTGAACGTGGACCAATACTTAGGATGGACTTTTGTTATTTCCCGTTGATTCTTATTTAATTTGGAGGTTTACTTCACTTATTGAATTATTGTCACTCTTTTATCCTTACTATTGCTTATAACTAGAAAATGGATGACCTGAACCTAGGATTACTTCAAGGTGACCTGGTGATGTGAATGGGTGAACATTGACCGTGTCTGTGGTTAGGCGGGCCCTTTTATGGCTTATGTATGGATGTGTGATACCCTAGGTTAGAGAGGTTGGTTATTATGGACTTATAACTCATTATGGATGAGAATGGATTGTTTATCATTGGAAAAGGACTTGATACTTCGTTTGGACTATTTTTTACTAGGCCAGGTATTTGTTGAGCTTTAGCGTGGATCCCACAATTGGACTTGGTCCTGGATTGTGATCCAGGGACTGAATTGATACTTGGACCTCTTAGGGACTTTGTTAGGACGTTATTCATTCAAGGCAAAGCCTAAACAGACACAGACCTTCATTGTTTACTTGAGTTGGCATAGACATTCACTCAGTTGTTCTAAGCTCAGCCTTTGGATTGATCATCACTGGTAAGAGCTATTTGAGTGTCGAGTGATGAGTGAGCTATCATGACAAGTTATGTTTTAGACAGACGGTGTGATAACGGGTCTAGTCTCCTGAGTGATGAGTGTGATGAGATGATGAGTGTGATTTACGAGGCTCGTCATTCCCCAGCACTAGTGAGATTCCCGGCCGCGACTGTGTTCAATATGGGAGGGTCGAGGCATAATATCCCGCTGTATCCAGCTTGTGTGAATGTGCCATGTTGTGTTAGATTAGATATGTTATTTATCCTGATTCTAAATGCTTATCTTGCTCAACTGCCTAGATTCTATATCTTATTACTGTATTTAACTATATGAACTCTACTCTTTTGATGCATACATCCTATGTTACTTGTGTACCGTGACTTGTTAGATCTTTAGATCTGATCCATTCTTGGTGCTTAGGTTTTGACCCTGATTACGAGGACGGTGCGCTCGCGCTCATTGAGGCACCCGTAGCAGGAGACCACGGATGAGGACCAGCCGACCAAGAGGTCGAGCTGGAGGTTGGAGAGCCGGCACTTAGGGTGTGAGAGTTCATTTGTTTTGTTTGGCGATTTCGAGTGATTTTTGTAATGAGCATGGTAGTTGTTGGAATATGTAATAAACCTTTGATTTTCATAACTTTGACACTTTAGGCTGGATTACAGCCTTGCTAAATTTGATATAGATATGTGATACCTTCTAATTTCTTCCGCTTTTCTTACATTGCTCCCGCTATATTTACATGCTTTTGCATTATAAACCATTGATATTATATTTTTCAAAAATTTTTAAATTGGACCTTACTGCAGACCTACGATCTTGGAAGTTCTCGGATTTTTCGAGAAGTAGCGTGCCAACTTCAAGTACATTGACGGTTTTCTCGGTATTCGGAATTGGGGCGTTACATGTTGTGCTAGTACATTATATGTACTGAAGGACCATGAGAAGTACCTTATATAAAATATTATCTCTATTAAGGAGCGCTCTCACAATTACCAAGCAATAGGCTCTTAATATTGAGATGTTAATGGACTCATGCTTCTATTATTCATTTGTGTTGACTTGCCAATGAGTGAGGCCAACTAGGTCAACACCTCAGTATCTTGGATGGATATGCCAGTAGAGTTGTGGAACCATCTATTCTCGAGATAGAAATTGTCATCTTTAAGAGAAATATCCCATTGCACTGATTAAAGGAGTTTGTCATCGGTAAGTGTGCACCCATTTTAATTAGAGTCAATCGAGATGGTATTGATGATGATGTGATTAGCTGGGTCACAAGGATAATAAGAAATGAGTTCATGTTGGCTAGACAATTTTATTTCCAATGGGTCTATGGATAAAATTGACAGAGGGACTTATTTGCAGAAATTGACAAGTTTCGGGTCTTTTTGTAAAATTCCTAGTACTGGAGTGCAATTGCATTTATATAGTGATGTTATTTGCTATTAATTGTTGGTCAGGATGTTACATGAGATGTGAGATCCAGATAAATCAGTTGGAGCAAGATCCAAGGAATCCCTTAGTTGTCTCCATGTTAACCCTAACTAAGAGAATATAAAATTAACACTTATTAACAAAGAGAAAAAGAAGGGAAAAAAATTGTGGGTGCATTGGATGTCCTCCCCCTTGGGCGTTTTTTCGGAACTTTTTTCTCCTCTCTTCTCACCTTCTTCCTCTCTCTTTAGTTGAATGCTTTGATAAAAACTTCTCAAAGAGATTCCAACATTCTCTTTGAGAGAGAGAGAGATCTCTATTAGGTCATAGCGTGGAAGGCTATAAGGTCTAGAGGATCGGATTAGCAGAGACTCCAAGATCAAGGACTCAATTGAGCACGACAGAGCTCCTTGTGTATAGATGTACACCATTCTCTTGTAGATCTAGAGGTTTCAGGTTTAGATATGGTTTTCTCATTGGCAGATCTAGGATTTTAATGCATTGAGAAAAAGGAAAAAGATCATGGGATAGCTTTTTGAAGGTTTGGACGTCAGATAGAGGCGAAATCAGAAATTTTGTTGGGGGGGCAAAGAAAAATATATGCTCCCACAGCCCCACTACCACGTACCCAAGACATCGATGTGTTGATCTACAATTAGTCTCACTCATTGATGACTCAAAGTAAATGTATAGTGGATACTTGAGTCCATTAATCTCTCAGGATTAAGAGCCTATTGTTTGGGGATTATGAGAGCAATCCTTTAATCAAAGACAAATTTGTACAAGGTTCTACTCATGGCCTTCAGTACATCCAATGTACCCACACAATGATCTAGAGACTTACATTCTGATAATTGAGACATATCACACTATCTTATAGTGATCACAGTGCTGCAACCTTATCAGATGAGATGCCCAATCTCATCACTGGCCGTGAATCTATTTAAGTATAAGATTTGTGATCTATGTCTCCTGTATGTGGATCTCATCCAAATACATGGATCACATCTAATATACTTGCGGGCTGTAGTTCATCTCATGAACCATCATGTCATTTTGTATTGGTCATATGCAAACGTAGAATAAAATACTATTTATCTCATTAATAAAGCATGAAAATATAAATTAATTAATGAAATAAATCAATTTATTTGGATTATCCACTAGATTAAGGTCATACAATCTAACAATCTCAATATAACTTAGACTAGATTTTGTTAGGGGTTTTTTGTATTGCAATTTGATGGATGCATTATCATTTTTGCATCATTCAAATTTCCACACATGCATTGATCAATTTTGTAAAACTTGAAATATTGTTCTCTCACATGCATTGTTTTAAAAATCTTTCAGAACTTATGTTTCAAGCATGTTTTGCTTTTTAAACTTGGATGCATTAATTCTTGAAAAGAAAATTTTTGAATCATGTAAGCATATGGTTTTAAAACTTTCAAAACATCTTAGGCATTTTAGGTTCATGTTTTTAAAACTCCTTTCGATTGATTTAATCATGTATCTAGGCATGATTCCATGGCCTAGAGTCCCCACAGGAGAAGAGTTTTCCCACAAGAAAACTATCTTTGAAAACTCATTTTTTGGGAAAAAATCCCTGTGACCCAGTCGACCTACAGTGTGGCCGGTCAACCAGGTCCCTAGGGTTGACTAGGAATAGAGCCGTTGGGTCTCTAACGGGCAGATTTTTAACCGTTTGCACTGGTCGACCGGGCAAGGTACCAGGTCAATCGGAGACTATCCGTTGGCCATTTTTTGGTATAAAAAGAAGCTCATTCGATTCCAAGGCCAAAATTGAGGAACAAAGAGGCTCTCCTTAAGGTGTTTTGAGGCCAAACACAGGGGAATGAGCTAAGGATGCTAGATGGTCAAAGAGGGAATACAAAGCTTGGAATCATGAGTTAGATCTTCTAAGTAACCTTTGTTTTCCTTATCATAGATTTTCACGCTTTGTCTAAATTATTGGTAAATCATTTTTAGCATGTTAAACTATGATTTGTTGTGTCCTTAACATGTATATGTTTTGAATTGATTTATTGTTTTGGATGCATCACCTTGATTCAAACCAAGTAGGACTCAAATTGGCATATCTAAGTGAATCATGTTTTGAAATCATCTTTGAAAGCACATGTAACATGATTCCTATACTTGGTTGAATCTTAGGTTGTTGTTTTCCATGACAAGAGAATCACTTTCAATCTATATTATGTTTTGGATTCAACAACACTCACAAATCACATGTATTTGTTTTTAAAGTTTCACTCAACTTGCTTAGCATTAATAGGTATATCATTCTCAAGTTGATTTTTATATTACATGTGATTTGTCCCTTTACTTCAATCAAATCTATTTTTGTGTTTTAAACTTTCAAATGCTTTAAACATAAATGTGTTGAGCTACATTGTTAAATTTGATTGAAGACCTCATGCACATGTTTTGTCCTTAAAATCTCACAACTTGCTTAGACTAGATAGGTATATCTTTTACAAGTTATTTTTTACACGTGATTAGCATTCTTACCTCAATCATAAATGTTTTTATGAGCTTTCATTTTAAAATTGATTGAGGACATCAAGCATACACATTGACCATTCATATAGTGTATGTGTGAGTTAGATTTTCACTTTTATATTCGCCTATTTAAAGGCATTGTGTTGAGCCAAAATTGTATCTCCATCAAATATACTCTAGACACTACTTAGAGAGAGAACCAACATTTTGGTTGCACATGTTATTAGTTAGCCTTAGAAAAGCATAAGGGCATGTTTGTGTAACACATTTCCACAGAAAAAGGGACGCTTTTCCATAGAAAACCGATTTTTCCTATGTTTGGTGTAGCACAATTCCGCCATGTCATCATTTTCTTAGAAAAGTGTGGAAATGGAGTTCCCGTTCCCATGGGGGCCATCAGACTTCCATTTCCGTAGAAAAGCACCCCCGCCACACCGTCCCCACAGGAGAAGAGTTTTCCCACAAGAAAACTATCTTTGAAAACTCATTTTTTGGGAAAAAATCCCTGTGACCCAGTCGACCTACAGTGTGGCCGGTCAACCAGGTCCCTAGGGTTGACTAGGAATAGAGCCGTTGGGTCTCTAACGGGCAGATTTTTAACCGTTTGCACTGGTCGACCGGGCAAGGTACCAGGTCAATCGGAGACTATCCGTTGGCCATTTTTTGGTATAAAAAGAAGCTCATTCGATTCCAAGGCCAAAATTGAGGAACAAAGAGGCTCTCCTTAAGGTGTTTTGAGGCCAAACACAGGGGAATGAGCTAAGGATGCTAGATGGTCAAAGAGGGAATACAAAGCTTGGAATCATGAGTTAGATCTTCTAAGTAACCTTTGTTTTCCTTATCATAGATTTTCACGCTTTGTCTAAATTATTGGTAAATCATTTTTAGCATGTTAAACTATGATTTGTTGTGTCCTTAACATGTATATGTTTTGAATTGATTTATTGTTTTGGATGCATCACCTTGATTCAAACCAAGTAGGACTCAAATTGGCATATCTAAGTGAATCATGTTTTGAAATCATCTTTGAAAGCACATGTAACATGATTCCTATACTTGGTTGAATCTTAGGTTGTTGTTTTCCATGACAAGAGAATCACTTTCAATCTATATTATGTTTTGGATTCAACAACACTCACAAATCACATGTATTTGTTTTTAAAGTTTCACTCAACTTGCTTAGCATTAATAGGTATATCATTCTCAAGTTGATTTTTATATTACATGTGATTTGTCCCTTTACTTCAATCAAATCTATTTTTGTGTTTTAAACTTTCAAATGCTTTAAACATAAATGTGTTGAGCTACATTGTTAAATTTGATTGAAGACCTCATGCACATGTTTTGTCCTTAAAATCTCACAACTTGCTTAGACTAGATAGGTATATCTTTTACAAGTTATTTTTTACACGTGATTAGCATTCTTACCTCAATCATAAATGTTTTTATGAGCTTTCATTTTAAAATTGATTGAGGACATCAAGCATACACATTGACCATTCATATAGTGTATGTGTGAGTTAGATTTTCACTTTTATATTCGCCTATTTAAAGGCATTGTGTTGAGCCAAAATTGTATCTCCATCAAATATACTCTAGACACTACTTAGAGAGAGAACCAACATTTTGGTTGCACATGTTATTAGTTAGCCTTAGAAAAGCATAAGGGCATGTTTGTGTAACACATTTCCACAGAAAAAGGGACGCTTTTCCATAGAAAACCGATTTTTCCTATGTTTGGTGTAGCACAATTCCGCCATGTCATCATTTTCTTAGAAAAGTGTGGAAATGGAGTTCCCGTTCCCATGGGGGCCATCAGACTTCCATTTCCGTAGAAAAGCACCCCCGCCACACCCCCCCCCCCCCCCCCCCCCCCCCCCCCCCCCCCCCCTATAAGGCTTATTTCCTTGAAGAACCACCAACGAGAGCTTCTGAAACAAAAAATGGGTTCGAAACCCTAGCACATTGATCTCTATCTGCTCCATCTTCCTCATCTCTAAATGGCAATATATCTCAATCTTCCTCTCCAGTTTCTACTCACCTTTTCCCCCTCTCTGGGCTTTTCTCTTTGATTGAGATTTGAAAAATGGAAAAGTTTCAAAACAAGGCTTGGTTCATGTGATGCGTGGAGTAGAGACGATGATGGGATCTCGATCTTCCTCTCCGGTTTCTTCTCTCCCTTTCCCCTATCTCTGGGCTCTTCTCTTTAATTGAGATTCGAAAAATGGAAAGGGTTAAGACATGGCTTGGTTCATGTGATGCGTGGAGTAGAGACGATGATGGGATCTCGATCTTCCTCTCTAGTTTCTTGTCCCTTTCTCCCTCTCTCTGGGATCCTCTCTGATTGAGATTCGAAAAATGGCAAGGGTTTAAAATAGAGCTTGGTTTAGGTGATGGTGGAGTTGAGACGATGGTGGTGGCTTTTGCAGATGATTGCAATGATAGTGATGATGGGGGAGCAAATTAGGTGATGGTGGTGTAGTAGAGGGCTACAACAATGGTGATGATGGTGGAGTAGAGACAGACAGTTGATGGCTGGGTTGATGATTATCTCTCAAGACCAGGGATTAATTTGGGCCCATATCAGATGATGGATTTGGAAATGAGTTGTGCAGTGGGGATCTATTTTGATGATGATGGTGGCCCATATTTGATGAGACATAGGAGGTGATGGATTTGATGATGGCTTGTGTAATGGGCATCTATGATGATGACAATGAGGCCCACAATTAATGAGCAAGAGGAGATCACAGATTTATGGATGGGTATTGCAGTGCTACTCAAGAACCATGGCCGGGCAGGATATGTGGTCCAAACTAAGGAATCAATGACAGCACCAAACATAGTCAAGACCAACTCACTGTGGAAAAGAAAAATTGCACCAAACATGATTTTTTAACTTCCATTGAAACCATTTTCCATGGTATTCATTTACCAAGGAATTAGCTGATGTGGCAATTTCCTCATTCCATGGAAAAGGCTTGTACACAAATGTGCCCTAAGTGTATGGTTAGGGGTGAACCATGAAACCCAAGAGGTTATTGCTTAGCCTTGAAAAGCATAATATAAAGGTTATTGCTTAAGCCTATTAAAAAGCATGCATAGTGGAAATCCGGTGGGGTGTAAGAACACAAGTCAGTCGTAGATGTAGGCATTGAGGCCGAACCACTATAAATCATTGTATTATGGTGGATGAGTTGTGATGATTGTTTTTGTTAGCTTCCGCACTTTAGTTCTATATCATCACTTGTGACTAATTGATTTAAAGAAGTTTAAATTTGGCATAATTGGTCACTAAAGTCTAGCTCACTCTATTCACCCTCCTTTAGGGTTCGGATCCCGGATTTTCAGATTTTATTTAAAAAATATATATTTTTTTAATATTATAATTTATATATTTTTATAGTTAGTATATTTATACTCATATGGGCATCACTTCATCTTGAATTTAGATGATTTAACTTTAGCTTTTGAGGTGATGTAGGATTTACATGTATTTCACATATGCAATTAAACGTGTGAGGCAAAAAAATCAACCACAAGAAGAGTTAAAGAGAAATCTTGACGAATTTTATTCTATATTTTCTAAAGATTATTGAGAGAGATACGAAGAATATGTAAACTATTTATAGCACTAACTGTAGATTTTTTTATAAGAACTCTAGGGACTAGTGGCGAAGCCACATTGAGTGACTCAATTTTTGCAATTTCTTATCCTTAAGGGAAATACTCAAGTGAGAACTAGTTCTCACCTATTATATGAGAACTTTTTTTTACGGGGCCCAGCTAGCAACCCATCCAAACCTACGAACCAATAGGGAACCCTCTGATAGTCACTAATCCCAAGGATTGGCACACATCCGAATGAACTGAACCATTGGATCGAGTGTTGAATAGTTTTTGAATAGGAAGCCATTAAAGTTGCGGGCTACGGATGAAGGGGTTAGTGTCGGATGTGAATTTTGACCCCCCAAAGAAAGACATTTAGCTTGGGAAATCTTCATTCATCTATATGTGCTATTTAAATTTTACATCGAAAATGAGGATTCCAACTACCCTCAAAATCGATAGATCACAATCGCTAGCTACGGTAACGGCCATAACATCATTCTTCGATGAAAGCCGAAGAAAAATAGGAGAAAATAAGTGGGTGGGTTCTTCCTCTCGTCTAATGTGCGGCCGGCAACACATGACGGTTGTCCTGTCACATTGATTTAGGTCTCTTTAATATAGAGTCAATTCAAGGTCATGAGTTAAAGTCCAAATAAAGACTAATCCTCACATAGCAAAATCATAGTATATCCAAGTAAAATAAAATAATTAAAATAAAGAAAATAAAAGGGGAGGTGCCAAATATTTACGAATAAGATCGGCTCCGTTCCCAGGTACCCCCTTTAGATCCCTTGGCAAAATAGGGTTTAAAGGCTGACTTTTCAAACCAAAATGATGATACAAATGAGACATTGACTTGTGATTTTTGTGTTTTTCATATGCAATATACGAGTGATTAAAGTGAAAGGTCGATGGGCCGTAATTGGTTGGAGGTGGCCGATGGGCCAGTGTTTGTTTTTGGGTGGCCGATGGGCCGTGATTGTTTAAAAGTGTGTGCGAAATCACTCCTCTCATCTCGTCATTCCCGTTTATTCAATTTTAGAAGTCAGTTCTTCATTTCCTTTTATCATTAAGTTCGATTAAATATCTAGGAGCAGGCGTGGAGTAAAAGAGAGGAAAATCTTATTAGGTTTATTTTGTTGGTTTTATAGTTTTTATGGATTTTTGATATTGGGCTAGAAGGGCCTAACTAGAGGATTTCACTTGGATTTATATGATTAATGCTTTATTACTGATTATCAGATTAACCCTGACCTAAGGTCTTAGACCGCCCACGTCAACTCTCCCAATTCCCAAATGGAATAGGAAAAGTGATGGTGCGAAGCTTAATGCTTTAAGCTACCTAACAAGGTACTCTAATTTATTCCTAGGGTGCAAATAGCCCAAGTTTGATAGTTCCTGCGCCTAAGCAGTTTGTTGGATAAGATCTTAATTGGTTTGGTTTATTTTAAGTTGTGGCTTGATTGAGAGTTGAGTTGAGGGTGTTTTAAGGTTCTGATTAATGTGTTTTTAAATATTTTAAGGTTCTATTATTTTCAATTTAAATCAGAAAACCAAAAGGTAGTCGAAAATCACAATTCAAGATTAAAATAGGGTAGGCGCCTTGGGAGTGAAGCTTGTCCTGACTGTTTGTGCTTTTTAGACTTTTCGATCTCTTTTCGAAATTTCGGGGGTTTTTTACTTAATGAATTTTAATGTTTAAGATTGTTTTAAGTCTCTGATGGTCTAATGTCAAAGTGATTCGAATCCGAATCAAGAATTCGTGTTTTAGCGCAAGTGACAGGATACACACCAAACGGGTGGCGCCCAGGTGGATTTGGCAGGATGGGTGCCCAGGGGGTGTCGCTTAGGTGGATTGCCTGTGATTTTCAACCATTCCAGATGGGAGTTATTTACTGGTCCTTGGGTTCGGGGATTGTTTTAGGTTCTAGTCTTAATTAATTTAGGTTATAAGGTGTTTAATTAGGGGTTTTTAGTTGAGTTGATAGATTATAGTCGAAGTGTGGGCTAGGTGCCCAGAGGGTAGTGCCTAGGTGAATCTGGCATGATGGGCACCCAAGGGGTGGTGCCTAGACTGACTGTCTTAAGTTTTGGTCAATTTTGTGATTCTTAGGTCAATTCAAATTGAATTTATAGGACTTAGTGTATTTTGATGGAGAGCATTTGTTCGTATTCAATCGGGATGGAGTTAGATTTTAGTTAATTGGGTTTAATTTTTTTAAATTATGTTTTCAAGGGAATTGGACAGGATAGGGGCCTAAGTGGATTGATAGGCAGGGTGCCCAGGGAGTGTTGCCCAGGTGACTGTCTTGAGACCAGGGTTGGTTTCGTGTTTCTTAAATTGATTCGAGGTCGGACTGATCATGGTTTTAGTTTTTTTAGATTTAAAATTGTTCTGTTGTGTTGATTAGGATTGAATTCGGGTCTTGATTCATTTCAGTTTGGGTCTCTTAGTGATTAGATAGGCTGGGTGCCCAGGGGGTGGCACCCAGATGGATCTGTAAGGATGGGCACCTAGGGGGTGGCGCCGAGATGGATTTGTAAGGATGGGCACCCAGGGGGTGGTGCCCAGGTGAATCGGCTTTAGGTTTTTATGTTTTGCATTTCTTAGGTTCATTCAAGTCCAAGTTGATTTGGGTTTTGTTTCAATTGGGGTGTCTTAGTGATAGGACAGGATGGGCGCCCAGAGGGTGGTGCCCAGATGGACTTGGCAGGCCGGGCACCCATGGGGTGGCACCCAGATGGACGTTTTAGAGTGTTTGTTGAGTTTGTATTTTTTAGGTTAATTCGAGTTTAAATTGATTAAGGTTTCATGTCTTTTAAGTTAAAAGTATTTTAATGTGTTAATTGTGTTGGTAAAGGTCTTAATTAATTAGATTATGTTTTAACTTGAGCTTCTTGGGGGAATGAGCAGGCTGGGTGCCCAAGGAGTGGTGCCTAGGTGGATTTGGCAGGATGGGCACCCAAGGGGTGGTGCCCAGATGGATTTGACAGGATGGGCACCCAGGGGGTGGCGCCTGGGTTTAGGTTTCTTAGGTGATTTTTAAAGTTCTTAGTTGTTTTTAAATCTGAATTAATTAGGGTCTTAAGGTCTTTTGGATTAAAGGTTTTTATAGTATTAATTGGTGTGAGATTAGGATCTTAATTAATTAGATTTAATCCTTAATTAGGGGCTTTTAGTGAATGAGCAAGCTAGGCTCCAAGGGGGAGGAGCCTATCCTAACAGTTTGAGTTCCCTAATTGATTTTAGTGATTTCTCAACCTGATTTTAGTCCAAATTAATTAAGACTCTGTTTTAGGGTTCTTAATGATTTGAGGATTCTTAAGTTGATTAATTATGATGTTTTAGTTAATCTTAAGGTTTATCCTACTTAGGCATGAGATTTGATAACCTAGACTATCTACATACTATTTTTGGATTTTCTAGGTGTCTTATAATTTGCTTTTGGTTTCTTCTCTAATTAACTAGACAGTAAGGAAAGAGAAGAAATAGTTTTATGTTTTATGATTTTTTTGGGTTTTTTTTTATGACTTTATGATTCAAATGATATGATGTGTGATATGAATGATAATTTGAAGTCTAGAACATATCAGACAAGCAAACATATCATTATCATGCAATCTCTAAATTAACTAAATGCAGAAAATCGGAAATTGTGCACGAAGGCAGAAAATTCCACTTGGGCACCACTCCTATGGTGCCTACCCTGTTCAGTCAGGGTTTTCAATGAACCGCAACGAATGCACAATAGTCTTAAGATTTTTTAGCACAACTCTCTATATTCAACAACTGATGTGAATGTCCCAATGCAAACTACTAATGATGCAACTAACAAATCTACGAGAATATAATGCAACAAGTTGAGATTTAAAGTCCACACCCTGTCTCAAAAGGGTAGGCGCCCAAAGGGTGGCGCCCATCCTGTCCGGGATAGGGTAGGTGCCCAGCCTTTCTATTGGGGGCTCTTTGCAATCTACTTGTTTTAAATGATGATAATGATGGTACTAATGCGAGGCCTAATTTAGTTATGCAATTAGAACTACGAAATTAATGCAGATCTATTCTATTAGACCGAACATAAACATGTTCCTAATATGATGATGCACCAATACCATTTTTTTTTTATCAAAAACTAATATAGTTCTACGATGCATAAATGATCCTAAGCATGTTTCTAATCAATGATGTTGGGAAAATGCAATGAAATGAAAGAGATCTAGAAATACCGATTCGAATCGCACTCTTCAAGTTCCTAGACCCGTTTTTTGGCAGAAATCCACGGCTCTAGATGATCTCTTCCTTCTAGATCTTGAAGATATGAGAATCTCCTTCCCTCTTTCCTCTTCTTCTTCTCAAGAACTGAAGTTCTCTCTCTAATGGTGGCTACCTTTCTTCTTCTTGCTTATTCTCTATTTTCTCTCTCTTTAGGGTAGCTCCTTTGTAAATGAGGTTAAGAGTATTGGAAGTAGGTGTACCTCGTGGATAGGTTTCAAAAACTTTTGACCCCACGTGACTTAGGGATCAAGTACCTATAAGACCATAAAACCCAATCTAGGATCCAAGAACCTCAAACTCATAATCAAGATCAGCAAACACTATCTCTAGAATAGTAAATAGTATCACCATGCAACCAAAATAAATTCACAACATACAAGGAAGTAGATTATACCTTTGGAGCTCGGTAGCGCTCTAATGGAGAAGAAGATTTGCTAGATGAAGAAACTCTTTCTTAGTAGCTAATTAGGATCCTCAAGACCTAATTGTCTTCCATGCTATAACCTGTATCAAATCTCTTTTCGCAAGACGATTGGTGGGAACTGTAAGAGAAAATCGACTAGAACCTCAAGGCAAACCGGAAGAAAAACTAGAAGAGAGAGAAGAGAAGAGAAAATAGTGCAACTCTTGCATTTATAGGGTATGGGTGTTGTAAGACCCCGACCCGAGTGACCTCGATTAGTGCTAATTACGTTGCGTGTTAGTGCTAAGCTCGATTAGTGATTTTTGACTAAGCTTGGACTAGAATAACTCCTTTTTTTATTGTTTTGGGAGAGTTTTAGTGCTTTGTGTTGGTTGGACCCTTTGAGGGTTCCCTTTTTGGATAGTTTTACTAGTGTTGGGGGATTATTCGTATTCCGGTGATATACATTTCTATCCCGTTTTACTCGTCTTGTTAATCCCTACAACTTTCATGTTGATCCCCTACCCGTTTGGAACCCCGAAACCAGATTTTCTTGCATTGAGGGCAAAACAGTCTTTTTACATGAAATCTGTACCCAAAAGTCGATATCCCCAAAACCCGCGAAACATATACTTTTTGGAAACTAGATATTTCGGTGATCACTTTTCTTTTCTTCGTTGTTTTCTCCGAGGTCTCGATAGTAGTGACTTCAGCCCAAAGAGTTCGTTAGTGGTAGAGCCCACACCCATGGTCTTTAAATAGAAAACCCTTCTCTTCCATTTCCCTTTTCCAGCACAAGCACAAGAGACCTAGGGTTTCATCTTCTTCTTCTTCTTCTCCTTGCTTCTTCACCACCAAATCTCCACCGAGCTTGCACCTAGAGCACTAATGGAGATCACCACCCTCTTCCCCTCCTTGCAAGCTTCTCTTTAATACCATTTGTGGAAGGATCAACTCAACTCAAGACCCTCATTGAGCTCACCTTATCCATTTGAAGAACCTACAAGTAAGCTTCCTCCCTAATCTCTTAGATTCATGTTCTTCTAGTCTTAGGAGAGCTCTATCTTCTTTGTTGAGAGTTATCTCTTCTTGTTTCTTGGTTTGACCCATTTTAGGGTTTGGATTTGGGGGTTTTGTATAGATAGCATTCTTGGCTTGGAGGAAGAGAGTAATAGCTTGATTTTCTTGCATAGAGAACCTTAAGGCAAGTGGATTGAATGGATAGTTTAGCTTCCAATGAGTTTTATGATAAATGTGTTTGAATTATTACTTCATTAATGCCTTATTTTTATTTGCATTCAATGATATTAAATGCTTTGAAAGGGGTTGGTAAGCCTCTTTATTGTCTTGAAACATGATTTCTAGCTTTTGGTTTCATCTGTTGTCTTTAAATCATGGATTGTAGCCTTTGAGTTCATCTTTTGTACAATGTCTAAGTGAATCCTTGTGATGATGGATGTTTCCTTCTCTTGGTGATTGTATGAATGTAAAAATGGAGAGATTGAATGATGGTTGAGTAGTGATTGAAGGGAGTTGAGAGCCTCCCATTATGTTGTAGGAAAGAGGCTCAAAATGGGTTTTGAGAGAAGGGAAGAATGGAAGAGCAGAACCGTCCCGAACTCAGTTCTGGACAGTTCGCTCGAGCGAACTTGACACTTCGCTCGAGCGAACTGCCCAGGAAAGGGTTCGTGCCATTCCAGAGAGCTGTTCGCTCGTGCGAACCCAGTGTTCGCTCGAGCGAACTCTTCCAGCAGCCATCCAGTGAGTGGTTGGGTCGAGCGCACAAATCGTTCGCTCGTGCCATCCTGAACTGGGCAGGTCCGCTCGAGCAAACATATGTCCGCTCGAGCGAACCCTCCCAGAAACCATTCCAAAGGCTCATCCGCTCGAGCGAACTGTAATGTCCGCTCGACCGATGGTTGCTGTTGCACAAGGGTTGTGTTTGGAGCTGAAGTGAAACATTTTCATGGATTGTGAAAGGTTCTTTGGGAGCCTTGTTGTGTCAAGAGAACTATAGGGTGATGTATGGAGCCCGGATGAGAACGAAACCATTATCACAAGCATTCATGGAAGTTTTGGAAACCTTCAAGTGTATAAGGAGCCGGAATGCCCTCAAACCCAAGGAGTACCAAGTTTTATTAAATAGACATTCGGGATCCCTATGCACTTGAATCAACTTCGAACCTTGATACTCATCCCGATATTTCGAAAGCTTATTTCACTCTTTTATTTCCAAAATTTACGAGTTACGATTTATCAACCCGAAAGCATGGAATTGTATTTGTAGCCTTGTGCTAGCCCCGATGTGCATGACCCGAAACTGAAATGATGATTGTGCCTTGAGCACCACGTCTTGCCCGCTTATAGCCTTGCACTGGATTTGTTTTATACCTATCTCGATTTATGTGATCTGACCTATGAGTCGGCACCACTAAGCTTGGATAACTTTGTCGGTCTGATCTACCGACTTGGAGATCCCTTCCCGTCCCGCCAGCTGCAGCTTGGATCCCGGTACCCGGTTTATTAATTGTGGTCCCTTCCCGATACCCGGCTCGCTCCCGTGGTTCCCGATATCCGGTTCGCTACCGTGATTCCCGATACCCGGTTTGCTACCGTGTCCCGTCCCGTATTATTGTATATGTATATGTAACTTGGTTGCACCTCCTCACTTCGGTGACTGAGGTCAACACCCGATACTCACGTCACTTCGGTGATAGAGGATTTAGCTTTTTGTGGATGCCATCTTGATTGTTTCCCGATTTCCTTGGTTACCTTATATGTTTTATTACGGCATATGTGTTTTCAATGAGATGATTCATTTACTTCTCGAAAGTCATTGTTTAAAAAGGTTTACATGTTTTCCAAGGTAAAGGTTTTTATTATTAAGTGTTTATATCTTTTCATCTACCTGCCAGACCGTCGTGTCTGACCCTTTGCTTTGGTACTCAGGTCCTGTTGTCGGTTATCCCGAGGAGGAGCCAGAAGAGGCGGTCGGAGAACCGCAACCGCTAGTTGAGTGGCGTGCCGACGATGTTATGTAAACATCGGGCTACCGAGATGCGAAACATTTTGGGGGTTGTTTGGATAGTTTTCTGGTGGTTATTGTTTTGTCTATATTGGCCTTTGTTGGCCTTTATTCTTTTTGGGAATTGTAATTAAATGTTATATGTTCCAACCTTAACAGCATTTTGGGTTACGCTTTAGAGCATTGCTCATTCTGATACTTGTTATTTCAATGCAAACAGTCTGGTCATTATGGAAATGATTTACATGTTTGATTTGCCATACGCTTCCGCAATTATACTAAATGGTTATGTGTGTTGGAAAATCCTCACCGCGGACACCTGTGGGAAATCACTTGCACGGGTAATGTGTGTTCTTTTATTAACCCGTGTACGCTTGATCATAAACATATTTTTAATTATTGTTATCACTCCATATGATCGTATTCACGTCATCATTAGCTCCCGATCCCGGATTTGGTCCCCGAACCCGGTCCGGGGTCGCGACAGGTGTGTACTCCAAGATGATGGACGTCCAAGGGGTTGGATCCCCTATATATAGCTTCTAAGCAACTCCTCTTACTAATTAAAATAGAAGTCTCACTTCCATTAAGAATTAGTAACCATCTCCTTTCTAGTTATTATTAGAAATCTCACTTCAAATAAAAATAGTAACTTTCTAATTCATTTCCTTTTGAGTTCAAGTAGAATTAGTAATGACCTAATAATTGGGCTAGCTTGGGGACTACTAGGGATTCTATAGAAAGTTGGCTCCGACTGGGACACCGTGCCCCCACATCTCATGTTCAATCCATGCCCACAATTAATTGCAAATGACTCCATTATATAACTGCAATTGGACTCCAGTTTTAGGAATAAATTACAAAGAAAACCCTAAACTTCCCTATTACCACAAGTAGGCCCCTCCATTTATATCCATGGATCAATTGTACATATCCACCAGATTCGATCCATATCTTATTATCCTTGAGACCCAATTAATTATAGTGATCATCAATACCATCCAATTAACTCTTAATTGAGATGGGTGCGCACTTTCTAATGATAAATCCATTAATTGGCACAATGGGATAATGTAGATAGATTTCATCTTGACCATTGAATGTTCCCACAGTCCTACTACCACGTACCCAAGACACCGAGGTGTTGACCTACAGTTGGCCTCTGTCATTGGTGACTCAAAGCAAATGAATAGACAGAAACTTGAGTTCATTAATGTCTCATGATTAAGAGCCTATCGCTAGGGAATTATGAGAGCAGACTTTAAAGTATAGACAGTGTTTCATAAGGTGCTTCTCATGGTCCTTAAATACATCCAATGTACCAGCACCATGATCCAGAATCTTATATTCTGATGATCGAGACAAATCACACTATCTAATAGTGATCAAAGTGCTGCAACGTTATCAGATGAGATGCCCAATCTCATCACCTGTTGTGAATCAATTTAAGTATAGGATTTGTTACATATGTCTCCCGTATGTGGATCTCATCCACACACATGTGTCACATCTAATATACTTGTGGGCTCCGGTTCATTTTATGAATCATCATGTCATTCGTATTGGTTATGTGCAAGAAAGCAATAAAACACAATTCATCTCATGAAAGTAAGGCATGATTATATTGATAAATAATGAAATAAATCAATTTATTATATCATCCACTGGATTGAGACCATATAATCTAACAAAGAGATCCTTATATAGGGGTTTTTGGGAGTGCAGAAGGGGTTAGGTTTCCTCTTAAATGAGTTTCTAGAAGGTTTGCGCATTCTAAGGTGGATTTAAGGTTTAGGATGAATTAGGGTTGGGTACACAGGCTGGGCGCCACAGGGGTGGAGCCTACATGGTTTGTACAGTCTGGGTGCCCACAAGGTGGCGCATAGGTGGTGGGACAGTGTGGGTGCCCACAAGGTGGCGCCTAAATGAATTGGGTTCACTTTTGGAACTTGGTCCTGTTTGGAGTCGGGATTGAATGAATAGGTGTTCAGCTGCGGGGAACTATACAGGCACATAATTGGCTGGGCACCACAAGGGTGGTGCCTAGGTGGTATTCAGCAAGTTGGGCACCCATGGGGTGGAGCCTTGATGGATTTCAAAGTTGGGGGCCCATGCAGTGGAGCCCAGGTGGTTTGATTCGTTTTCGGAGCTTGGTACTTATGTTTGAGTGGTTCCAGTCTGTTTTTTAGGCCAACTAGTGGACTTGGAGGGTGGGCGCCCATCATGGGGTGCCTAGGTGGTCCTGGACATTGTGGGCGCCACAGGACTGGTGCCTATGTGAAATTCAGTAGGGTGGGCACCACTTGGGTGGTGCCTACATGGAGTTCCATCATCTTTGAAGTTGGGTACCTATTTGGAGTGGTCCCGGACTGCCCTTAGGTAAAATTAGTGGAATAGGAGGGTTAGCGCCCATCATGGGGTGCCTAGGTGGTCCTGGGCAGTGTGGGCCCCACAAGGATGGTGCCTAGGTGGGATTCAGAAACCTAGTCGCCCACGAGGGTGGTGCCTAGGTGAATTTTCATTTCTTCTCTAAGGCGAACTTCAAAAACTCATAACTTTTGATCCGTTTATCGGATTTGGACGTTCTACATACTGTCGGAAAGTTCTCGAAGTGAAGAATCTAAGGGTCCAAATTTCCTAATGGTTGGGAGCTAGAAAGAAAGGGGAAAATGGCCCAAGCATGTCTTAAGCGTGATCTTTAAGCAATGGATCTAACTTCCTAACTTAGGATAATTGGGTGGCATTTAAGCAAGCTAAGCATGATCTTTGTGGAAAATGGACCAAGCATGTCTTAAGTGGTTTGGAATAAGGATAATTGGTGTCGTGATCCGCTTCTTGTGTAATAAGTGAATTGGACTTGAGATCTCAATGTGATTTGTCTTTTCTTTCATGATTTTTTAGAAGTCATCGAACTAAGTCTAAAATTATCAACAAACATCTTCATCGTCATTAATTAATCTGAATTATGCCATTAATCATGCAATTATGGGTGAAATGGGGGCACCATTATATATGACGGGTATTTAAAGCTATTATAGGGGCCAAATGAGGTGTCTATAGTTAGGGGCATGGGTTTGGGCTCAAACTTGATACTAGGGGTGGCCTCACATAGAGCTTTCCATCCCCCCTGGTCCCATCCCCAAATGGGCCCCATAAAAAAGTTCTCATATAATATGTGAGAACTAGTTCTCACCTAAATATTACCCTTCTTTTAATATCGGAAGAAAAATATTTAAAATGTTCTCATGCCTAATTTAATCTTATCCTCTTTGCCCCTCCTCAACTTTATTTCTTTTTCTTTGTTTGCCCCTCAATAATTCTTTTCCCTCCAAGTAAAGAATATAACTTTTAGAACACTAAAAGGAAATTTGTTCATTTACTTTTATCCAAAAGACAAGTCGTCAAGGTATCCAATCACCATTTCCACTTGAATTATATAGTCTCTCTCTCTCTCTCTCTCTCTCTATCTATATATATATATTTAACTTATTCACTTTTTAAGAGAGCCTATATGCAATAAGTGATCTCTCACATACTTCAGATGAGTGTAGGGAGTGGAACCGGCACCATGCAGCCTACTTGATAAAAATCCAAGCCACCCAAATGGATTGATAATTAAAAATTAAATTACATCTGAATGATGTTATTATCAAACCCATATTATGACGTTTAAGAAAATTATTTAATTAAATTTTCTTGTATATAATTAATAATAATGTGCTCACAAGTAAACTTGTTAAAACCGAGCAATTTACAATTCTTCTCAAGTCTTATGGTCCCATTATTGAATATTATTGGATGTGGAGAGCAATGCGAGTTCATCATTTTTATCATTTTTGGGGATAATTAATAACTAGTATGTGAGTTAAATTGGAATGAATATATCATTTTAAAACTTTGATTTTATATTAACTAATTTATTTATGTTAAATTTTTTTACATCATCTTTTAACCAGCAAAAGATTTTAAGTTTTCTATTATTTCTCAAATTCCTCACCAAGATATATATTTTGCCCCTCCTTAAAATTCAGGCTCCACAATTGCAAGGGACTAGCATACTGGATATTCTAATTCCTTCTTCGCATTAGATGAGGAAGATAGACAATCTTTTCACATGATAGACAATCTTTTCACATGATTAGAAATCTATGTAAAAAAAAAAAAAAATGGAAATCAATGTCAAACTTGGAAATTAGGGCATGTTTAGATACACAAAAAAGTGCAAGAAAATAATATATTATAAAACATATTTCATTTTCTAAACATAAAAACCTTGCAAGTTTGGAAAATCAAGAAAAGTATGAAGAAAATATTATTATTTTTATAAAAGTTAGTAATTTTTCTCTACACCTCCTCCCTTTAGGAAATTCTTTGATATATAAAAATCTTTTAAAATCTAAGTTCTAAAAAAAATCCTTCACCTGTCCTCTTTCCTAAGGCGTATAAGGTGTGGAGTTGCTCCCCACCAATGTCTTGTGTATGAAACCTCCCCAAATTTGCATGGTGTGCGTTTGTGTTAGTTTAGCGGGCACCGCCTCGAGGGTTTGTCTTGTTAGGTCAAATACTTCACGGACACCCCATCATTAAAAAAAAAGGAAGAGAGAGAGAGAGAGAGAGAGAGAGAGAGAGAGAGCGAGCGCTTGTTTGGACGATGAAGATAACGATGATGACCATAGTGGTGGTGGTGGTGATTGTGGTGACGGTCATGGTGATGTGGTGATGGTGACAAAGATGATGATGCTGAGTGGTGGTGGTGATGATGATGAGTGCCAATGGCGGCGGTAGTGATGATGGGTCGTGGTGATCACAATGGTGACAATGGTGGGGGAAAGTGGGGCCATAATGTTGATGGTGGTGAAATTTTCCTTAATGAAAAACCAAAGAGGAAAAATAAATTTAAATAATTTGGATCTCAAAGGTGGGGCCCATCCATGAATTTTAACAATGAGATTAATCTCGTAGTCACAGTGGACCCTACTCTGATTAATTACGTTGAAAAATAGTTATCTTGAAACCTTTTTTTAACGCATTATAATTTCAAGCATTGTCAAACAACTTAATTTAAAATTTGTTGCATTCTTCAAATGCTGCTAAATAACAAAAATATTACAAGATTTTAGTATTACATTTTTTAGAGCCATCATCATTATTATTTTACCGAGATGTTGTTAAAGATTTGTTTTCAGCCTATTATATTGGTTTTTATATTTTCCTAATGCTTGTAAGACCATAAAAACCTTTAGATCATCATCAAAGCCTTGTCTCTTTTGTACTTGTAATGGGTTAAGTTACATGAAATTAGTTTCTCCATTCCAATCTATTATGAGCCAAATTTTTAGATAGGTTGGACTTCTTCAAATATGTCCTTACTATTTCCATCTATGTCCTCGTTAGAATGAAACATTTAAATTAAAAAGAAATCAGGCTGTTTGCAACGGTAACGACAACATTCCATTTTCATTGTTCTCAAATACAAATGCTCCCAATGTCAGCAAAAATGCTAAAAAAGATAGAGACACACACACAGAGGAACTTTTAGGAGCGCACCTTATAATCCAATCTCTTATAATCAAGTCAAAAAATGGGATATGCACAACTAGTGGCGGACCCCGGATTTTCTTTTGACGGGGGGACGACGATGGTCAATTGAAATAGTCTATATATAGAATAACTCTTAGATGACTAGTTGTAGGGAGAAAATATTATATCTCAAGATACAAATGAGAGCAGTCCATTTATAAAATTGGAACTTGAGCACAGGCACAAATAGCCCTACTTAAGTCCATTGAGAACCCTACATTGTTGGTTGTGCATTAGAAAGAAAATCATTTTAAGTAGCCAAGAGAGTGCGATCCACCAATGCCGATGCACCGATGTTGGAGGGATTCTAAGGGTGGGAGAAGACATGGAGTCATAATAAAGTCGGGAGAAGACTCAAAGTTGAAGAGAAGAGGGTCTGGTTGGAGAAAACACAAAGTACCAAGGCCCCTTATGGGCTTTTTTGGGCCTCCAACTCGGCGAGAAAAGAATTTGATTGGAGAAAGACTCAAAGTTCAAGGCCCCTTATGGGCTTTTTTGGGGCCTCAAAGTTGACGAGAAAAGAATCTAATGGGAGAAAGACTCAAAGATTCAAGGCCCCTTATGGGCTTTTTCTAGCCCCACTAGTTAATACGTGGGTCTGCCCCCGTATGCAACCCTCACCCAAGCTTATTTGGTAAATTTACTTTACCAGTTAAGTGAGGTGAAGGGTTGTTTTAAATGACAATGAACGAAAATGAGTCAAATCCAAAAGCTTCATATTTCAAAAAAACACCTCTAATTTTTATAGAAAAAAAAAGGTCAAAAAGTTTTATGACAAAAAACTCATCTTCTATGGAAAAAAAAAATGTCAGAAAAGCTACATTCTCATTTTATTAAATGACAAAAGGGCATCACTTTTTTATTTGACCTCTCTTCTTTTCTTGACCCCTCACTCACTTCACTTAATTACCAAAATGTGACAAAAAGTCACTTTTTGATGTCCGATGCCTTTTTACACTGACAAAGGCCCCCTATATATATATATATATATATATATAGGCCCACACTGACTTCAACATTGTGAGTTTATTGCTCATGAGGCTTGAAAGTCTAGAAAGGAGATAATATGTTACAATCAATATATTAGTAGCTATTGAAATTTAATATATCTTGTGTAGGACACACCCTATAAGAAACATCCCAAGCTTCTCTTCAATTCAACCTCAAGATCTTTTCTTTTCCATAACAAAATCAGGTCCAAGTTTATGTCGAGATTATGAGCTTCATACTTGACAATAATGTATACCACCAGGCACCATATGTTATATGTACAGGTAGCATAAGGTGTTTGAATAAATGCATAATGTAATATCAATAAATTTAAATATTGTAAGATTTCATGAATAAAATAGTGTCATATTATTATATTGTGTCACATATGGTGTTTGGCGGTCTTTACATATTTTAATATACCTTTGAAGTTTTAGGCAATTTATAAAAAAACTCATAAGATGATGTACCAAACAAGAAATGGAAAGAATATGATCAATTAACCCAATGCAGGACCCACTAATTAGTAATCACAGGTGTTAAATCATGGTAGGACCATCTATTGTTTAAAAAAATAAGATTAAATGTTAAATCATGAGATCCAAGCAATGTTGTTTAATTAAGGTGGGTTCACCAAATGTTGGTAACTATATTGTAATACTTCTAATGGTGATTATTACAAATGACCCTGTCTAGTTTTTTTTTTTTTTATTAGAAGTTCTTGTAGGACCCTTTTGATGTTGGTAGTCATTAAGACTAGGGGAGATATCAAATAGTGTGACCCATATAATGGTGGCAAACTGATAATTACAATCACATAATTCAATCTTGGTAATCATGGGACCCGACTAAATTTGGTAGAGTATGGGACAGACCTAATGTTGGTAATTACAATGAAATCCCCTAGCGTGACATTTGTAAAACCCACCTAATATAGATAATTAACAAGGGCTTTGTAATCGTGATATGGCTATAAGACCCCACACTAAATTTGTAAGAACTGTGGGACCAATCTAATAATGGGAGTCATAAATGTTAAAACTTATAGAGGTAATTAATGGTTGCTCATGAACTCTCCATTCGTATTTATAAAATATTTTTAAAGATTATTTTATAGAGAAAATTAGCAAAAGTCCCTCATAGAGATCTTGTAAGGCCTCCAGTCCATCAACTTTTCCTCAAAGGCCTGTAGTCCATACAGCTTGGACATATTTTGGTGAGAGGTCCCTAGATACGCCAACTCATGGCAAGAGGTTCCTAGATACGCAACCTCATATATTTTCATGACTGATTTGCCCTTGCAATTGATTAGGCATAAAATTTTAAATTTATATATTTTAAATCTTCCATTCTCCCTCTTCTTCTTCTTCAATCCGGACATGGACATAACCTAGCCAGAACCCTTTTCTTCTTCTTCAAGTTACAGATTCTGTAACAGAACCCCTTATTCGTCTATTTGCTATAGCTGAATCGACTGCGCCGCCGCTGCCGACTCGTCGTCGCCGGAGAATATTTTGTTTCCTGACCAACTTCAACTGAGTCGAAAGGCACTAACAATCAAATAGATGATTTTATACTTCTTCGATACGCTACCAGAACTCCATCTCTCTGGCCACGTGTCGTTTCCGGACAGCCTCTCGTCCAACCACACGAACCCTCGTGTCTAGCCGGGTCTCCACCGGAGCTCGCTGTAGTGCAAGCGGTTCTTCCATGTGGCGGCGGATCCGCTGATCCCAAAGATGATGTGGTAAATGTTCGTCGGCTCTACCAAAATGGGTCTCCACAAGAGCTCACTGTAGTGCGAGTGGTTCTTCCATGTGGCAGCGGATTTGCCGATCCCAAAGACGATGTGGGAGATGTTCATCGGCTTGACCGAGACTATTCTTGTTTTGATCCAGACGTCAGGGTTCGTAATGGGTTTGGGGCATTTTAGGCATTTAAGGTGGAATTGGGAGGACATGGTCGTGTAGAAGACGAGGAGGACAAACCATAGCACGAGCTTAAACCACCACCAGTAAAACTCAATGAGTTTATTATCCACTGGGAAAGCGTAGGGTTTTAGAGAATTGCAGGGCTTGGGTTCTCTGCTCTGATTCATCTCTATGGCTGCATTGGTTTTGATTTCTTGGTTTTCCTTTTTTAGGGAGAGTGGTGTTTTGGACCTGCGTGGTTTCCTGGCCCTGTAAAATTTATCTGATTTTTTTTATTTTTTGTCAAATTTATTTGAGTTTTGCGCAAATTTATCTAAGTTATAAAACAAATTGATCTGAGTTCTGTACAAATCTATCTGATTTTTCTGCTATTTATTTGAGTTTTGGAACAAATTTATCTGAGTTCTAAACAAATCTATTTGAGTTTTTGGCAAATTTATATGAGTTTTTGAAAAATATAGGTGAGTTTCTAACAAATTTATCTTCGTTTTAAAGTTTTTAACTAAGTTTTTGAACGAATCTTTCTATGTTTTTGGCAAATTTATTTGTTTTTTCT
The DNA here is from genome assembly GCA_028538565.1 of Umbellularia californica. NCBI lineage: Eukaryota > Viridiplantae > Streptophyta > Magnoliopsida > Laurales > Lauraceae > Umbellularia > Umbellularia californica. Next base: position 29,276,061 of record JAPQWN010000005.1, on the reverse strand, counting down.
TAGATCTATTTGTGTTTTTGAATTTCATTTGTGTCTTTTGAAATTTATTTGTATTTTTTGAAATAAATTTAACTGAGTTTTTGACAAAAATGCTTGAGTTTTTGCCAGATTTTTCGCTAATTTGGAAAATTGGGTTATCTTAGCTTTGGCAAATGTATTTGCTTTTTTATTTGCATTTTTTAATTTTATTTATGTCTTTTGAAATTTATTTGAGTCTTTTGAAATTTATTTGCATCTTTTTAAATTTATCTGCGTTCTTTTGAAATTTATATATTTTTTAAGTTTATTACATTTTTTTGAAATTTATTTGCATTATTTTGAAATTTATTTGTGTGTTTTCAGAATTTATTTGATAATCTCATTAATGAGATTTCATTGACCGTGGCCAATTTAATGGTAGTTGACCATTATTAATGGGATATCCCACCAATCATGGGATTTGATTTAAAGAAAGGGTAAATTAGACATATTAGGTATGAAAATGTGTTAGAGGACCTTTGGTTGCATGGCTTTTTTTTGTGGACTGTTTGCAACAAAGTCATATTTTGAGGGACCTCAGACCAAACGCCCCTATTTTATACACCATATCCCTGAATAATGTAATATGAAGGTTTTTGGAAGAAAATGAGATATTGTAAGATACTTTCTAAGTTATCTAAACACCTCCTTTTTAGGTGAATAGATTACATTCTAAACTAGTAGATACTATAGCAAAATCTCTTAAAATATCTCGTTTCCAAACACTCCAATTTGAACTCATGGTTTGTTAAAGTCAAAATCCAATATATAGATGGGTTACACATGGAAAGTATTTCTAATTGATTGGCACATCAAAGTACCCACAATGAAGAAGGTTTCTTCTTTTTTTTTTTTTTTCTTTTTTTTTTTTTTTAAGGAGTTCTCTCACAATTGGCATGGCAATGCACGAGATTTTTGTGGCATTGATATGCCATTGCAATAAGGCCTCTTGCCAAGGGTCTAATGTTTTACTATATATAACTAAGAAATCACGGCACACGCTAGTGATTATAAAACAGAGGAGGGTTATTATTAAAAAAAAGAGACAAAAAAAATCTTAAAAAAAGATAGAATTAAATATTAAAAAGATTCCAATCACTAAATTGAATAATTTTGGAGAGGTTCTAGGTATTTTAGAACTATGAAACAAAAATTCAAGCGAGAAGTCTTGGAGTCTCATAAAACAAAATTCAAATCCAACCAAAACGAATGTGCTTACTCTGCCTTTCCCTCCACTTAGTTACATTGGTTGATGGGGTTCTATCATGAACCAATCACACTACTATTGGCCAGATGGAATTCACATTTGGAATATGACTCATTATATGTAAATTCAATGCAATTTTAGTAAATAATTAATTTCATTGAAATGAAAATTTGAAATGTCCTCTCCTACAATTCCCGCCCAATCTCACCTAACTATCCCGCCCACCTCCTCCTGTCAGCCACCACCAACCTCTGCCTCTACAGATAAGCCTCTGCCTTCCCTCCCTCTCCATCCCAGTCACCCTCCTCTCATCTCCACAGATCAGCCTCTGTTTGCCTCCCACCCCCATCCTCTCCTGCCTGCTCCCAACCAACTAGTCCCCAATCAGTTTACTACCAACCAGTTCGAACCCCTCTCCTTACAGCCTCATAACTTTCCTCTATTACCTACCCAGTCTCTCTCCATCTCTGAACCAGCCTCCTCCTCCTCAGCCAACCACTCCAATCCCGACATTGTTTGGCAGGAGCCACAGTAACGCCCTGTGGAAACCAACCCCCTTTCACCTCCTCACACCCAAAAAACTTTTGCTAACCTCTTCCCAGTATCTCACACCCCTCTATTTTCCCGTAACCCAGCTCGTTTTCCCCCCTCAACATGGATTAATGGTAAACCATCTCTAACTATTCATCTCTCCATGCTCAACCCTAGCAAAGAATCTTTTTTCTATGCTGCCATAGGAAGGTTTGTAGGCAAACACCCATCTCTTGAATGGGTGGAAGCTAAAGCTAAGCTCTGGCCATTATCTAGACCCTGTATGGTTTCCCTAACATAAAGGATACTTCATCTTTCGTTTTAACTCTCCAGAAGACAAGGCCTCAATCCTCAGCCTTTCTCCTCTCTCCATTGACAAAAAGAAAGTTTTCTTCTTACCTTGGACCCCTGGACAGGATGAAATAGTTTGGCCCTCAATAGGCCCCGTATGGATTAGATTATCTAGACTCCCCTACCACTGCTGAAGCCAAAACATCATTCTTTCCCTAGCCAACACCATAGGGCATCCCATCAAGCTTGATAACATTACTATGGCACAGAGAATCTTTACCTACGCCAAAGTTCTAGTTAACATTGACCTCTCTAAACCCAAGCCATCTTCCATTTTGGTTAATCTTCAAGGGGAAGGAGAGCTGGAAATTTCAGTGGAATATGAACATTGTCCTTGCTCCCAGTGTCTATCTCCAAGACACAGTCAACCAAACTGCCCCCTCTCCAATAAAACCCCAGCAAAAAGCCACCCTTCTTCAGCAATAGTTCCACAAAAAACCAGGCCCCTACAAACTGCTCTCTCACATCCTTCTCAACCCCCCTCTACCCCTACTCTCAGTCTGCCAATAACTCTGGAAAACTCTTTAGGCCTGAACAACCTCAACCTTAATCCAGGCAGTTTTCCTTACAAGAAGTTTGTTCTAGGTGCTTGTCCCTCCTCTGCCAATACCCTTGATTTGTTGCCAAATCCCAGCGCCACACATCCGTTCCCTCCTTCACCTCCTTTGGCCCCTAGCCTTCCTAAAACCCACCTTGCCTCACCCAATCTAGTCTCAATTCCTAATGTCCCTCTTACCCCTCTAGACCAACCCCCAGCTTCTCCCCAGCAAACTCCCCTTCTTCCTCTCAATGAATCCCTTGCTCCAAGCCATAAAAACCAACTATTCAGCAAGCTACCACCCAGGAGGCTACCCCTCCTTCCCTTCATGACCTCCCACGTGATGTTGTGCCTGCTATTCTCCAAAAATCCTCAACCCCAACCATTGACACCTCCAATCCTTTCTCTATCTTAGATCAGTGCTTCTTTCTAGACCTAGCTCACAATCCCTCTATCTATGGCCGCAACCTCCGAGCTTTCTTTGAAGGAAGCTCTTCCACAGATCTCCCCCTAGGTTTTGAGCCCACCCCTAAGCTCCATACCCTCCCACATGCCCCTCTTGTCCAACCTCCCCCTGGGCATCCTCCTATCCCTGATGCCGAGCCTGACTCCCCCTGCTTTAGCTCACCAGATCTAGCCCCCTTCAACCTCCAAACCATTTCCTCCAGCTCTCCCTTGGCTACCATAGCCGACACTCCTTCCACTTTTGTTACCTTAGGAAAATCTAGGAAAGGGAAACAACAACCCTCTTCAACTGGTCCGATCACTAGGAGGTCTAGAGCCAAGAAAACCTCCTTTCATTGCCAATCGCCCCACCCAATGTGCTTTGGCTAATGTGATCCTTAATCACTCTCCTGACCTCATATTCCTCTCTGAACCCATTACCCCCTTCATTCCTTCTATCTCTTTCAGTTGTAATAGACTTGGTTTTGATACTTTCTGTAAGACCCCGACCCGAGTGACCTCGTTTAGCACTAATTAAGTCTTGGGTTAGTTCTAAGCGTGATTGGTAGTTCTGGTTAAGTTGGGATCAGAATAGCTTTTGTCATAGCTTTGGGGAATTTTGAGTGCCTTGTGATTGGTGGGACCCTTTAGGGGTTCCTTTTTGTGACCTTACGAGTACTTGGGGGATTATTTGAGATCCTAATAATTCATATTTCAATCATGTTTTACTTGTTTCATTAACCCCTACAACTTTCATGTTGATCCCATCCCCGTTTGGAACCCCGAAACCCGACCTTTCCTCTATTAAGGGCAAAACAGTCTTTTTACACCAAATCTGGGCACAAAAGTTTGATTTTCCTGAAATCCTCGAAATATATACTTTTTAGAAACTAGAAATTTCGACGATTGTTTTTCCCTTCTTTGTCGAACGCATCCGAAGCTCCGAAAAGCACGATTACAGTCCCACAAGAATTTCAAGTGGTGGAGCCCATCTCATTTGCTATAGAAGAAGAACCCTTCTTCCCCTTCTCTTCCAACTCAAAGCCACCCAAGCTAGGGTTTTTCTCTCCTTCTTTTCTTCTTGCTCTTCCATCTCCCAATCTCCACCAAATCTTGCATCAAAGGCCATATGGAAGTCATCTTCTTCTTCCTCACTTCTAGAGCTCTCCATTGATGCTATTCTTGAAGGAACCCACTCATCTCAAGACCCTCTTTGAACTAGTTTAGTGTTTTTGAAGAACTTCCAAGTAAGCAATCCCTCCCTTTCTCTTTAATATTTATTTTCCTAGACTTTGGGAGTCTCCATTTTCATTATTGAAAGTTTCTTCTTCTCCATTCCTTTTTTTTACCCATTTAGGGTTTTGTATTTGAGGGTTTTTGGTGTAGCTTGGAGTCTTTGCTTGGAAGAGAGTTTAGAGCTTGATTAGCTTGATTAGAAACCCAAGGCAAGTGGATGAATAGGTACTTGAGTATTAAATGGTTTTCATGAGAAATGTGATTGATTTTATTATCTTGCTTAACTTGCATTGATTGTGAAATAAGTGTTCATGAAAGAGTCTTGTTGGTACATTTAATGTTTTGGAAACATGTTGGTTGGTACAGGTAATCGCTTGTAAATACCTTTCAGGGAGCGATGGGTACTGTTCACCTGGGGGTATGTTTGGAGCAGAAATGAAATGTTTAAATGATGGGAATAGGTTTGTTGGGGGCCCATTTGAGAGAGAAAACGCTATCACAAAGATTCATTATAGTTTTGAGATTTCTAAGGTGTGTAAGGAGTACGGGATGTCTTTAAACTCAAGGAGTACCAAGTCTATATTGAAATCGACATGCGGGACCCCTATTCACCTTGAGTTAACCTCGAATCCCGATACTTGTCCCGAGATTTTGAAAGTTCAGTTTATTCCATTGTCCTTGAAATTTGATATGCACTCCCAAAATCCATGATTTATAATTTGTTACTCCTGAAGATAATGAAATTACATTTGTAGCATTTTGATAACCCCGATGTGCATTCCCGATATTGAATCGACATTTGTGCCTTCGAGCACCCCGTCATGCCCGGCTATTTAATTGCATTATATGTGTTTTTTGCATGTCCCGATTTCTGTCACATGACCTATGAGTCGGCACCACTAAGCTTGGATGACCATGTCGGTTTGATCCACCGACTTGGAGGTCCCCCTCCCATCCCGCCAGCTGCAGTTTGGATCCTGATGCCCGGTTTATTAACCGTGGTCCCGTCCCAATACCCGGCTCGCTCATGTGGTTCTAGATATCCGGCTAGCTAACGTGATTCCCGATACCCGGTTTGCTACCGTGATTCCCGATACCCGGTTTGCTACCGTGGTCCCGTCCCGTATTATTATATGTATATGTACATTTTCGTTGAGTCTCCTCACTCCGGTGATTGAGACCAACGCCCTGATATACTCTTGTCACTTTGGTGATAGAGGACTTAGCTTTGTGTGGTTGCCATCTTGTTTGTTTCCTGATTCCTTGGATGCCTATACATGTTTTACATTGTATATATGTTTTTCACTAAATGATTTGTTTCTTTATGAAAGTTATTGTTTAAACAGGTTTAAATGTTTTCCAAGGTAAATCCAATTATTGTTATATTGTCATGTCTTTTCACCCACCTGCCAGACAGTTGTGTTTGACCCACTTTTGGCACTCAGGTCCAGTCACTGGTTATCTTGAGGCGGAGCATGAGGAGGCGGTCGGAGAACCGCAGCGACTAGTTGAGTGGCATGCCGATGATGTCGTCTAGGCATTCGGTTGTCCAAGTTGCGTAACATTTTGGGTTGTGGATAACTATTCTTTTGGGGATTTATATTTTGTTTATATTGGCATTTGTTGGCCTCTATTTTTGGGAATGTAATTGATTTTTTGTATAACTTTGATCTTATTTTTAGAAAATGCTAATGATCATTGCTCATTTTGATTCCTTATATCTCTAAATATGTTATTAGTCTTGTCGATGGAAATGAACTACAGTCTTGATTTGCTACACGCTTCAGCACCTAAACAAAAATATTACGTTGTTGTGATATCCTCACCACGGACACCCGTGGAAAATCAAGTGCACAGGTAGTATCATATTCTTTATTGACCCATGTACGCATTGTATGTTCTATGGCACCAACCATTCATTCATTTATACATTATCCATCTATTATTATGAGTCCCAATCCCGGATTAGGCTCGCGGGCCTGGTCTGGGGTCGCGACACTTTCCATTCAAATGACTCCTCTCCATCCTCATTCCATAACCTCCGGTGCCTCTCCAAATCTACTCACTACCTCTCCATCACTATTAAAGATTCCTCTCCTTAAAATCTCTCTATGCTCCTCTAGAATTCCTCCTCTGACTTTTAAACACTATCATCACTGGCGTGTATGGATCCACGAACCCTTCCCTTAGAAAGGACCTTTGGAGAGCCCTCATTGACACCTCCTCAACCAATCTGCCTTGGTGTGTCATAGGGGACTTTAATGCTACTCTCTCCCATGCTGACAAGCTCATCCTTCCCCAACCTACCCTTTCCTCCCTCAAAGCTTTCCAAAATGCAGTCATGCAAGCAGGTCTCAAAGACATCCAATTTTCTAGCAACAGATTCACTTGGTCCAATAACAGACAAGGCTCCTCCTACGTAGCAGCTAGGCTTGACAGAGCTTTGGTTAATTCCACTTGGGAACACCATTTTCGCGACCCCATAATCCACCACCTCCCCAGAATTTCATCAGATATCAGCCCTATCCTTCTTGTTCACCAGAACCAAACTCATATCTCAAACACCCCCTTCAAATTTGAAAACAAATGTCTCACCCACCCCTCATTCCTAGAAATAGTTAAAGCTAGCTGGGGCACCCCTATAGATGGCAACCCTCAATTCATCATTGCCCAAAAACTCAAGTCCCTCAAACTCTCCTTCAAACTTTGGAGTAAATCCACCTATGGAAATCTCCTCCAGAATATCAAAGCAGCTGAAGAAAAAGTCCTACACTGTCAATCCATTCTTGATTCATCTCCTTCGGATAACTCCAGAGTAGCCCTTCAGTTAGCCAAGTCTGAACTTCATGAGGCCCTTTTTGCTCAAGAAATTCACTGGAAACAAAGATCCAGAATCAACTGGTTGAAAGAGGGGGACCAAAACATAGTTTTTTCACTATTCACCTAAGACTAGGAGCTCTTTTTACTCAATTCACCACATCTCTGTCAATGGCACTATCACCGATGACCAAGCAACCATCTTAGCCTAGCCTGTTGATTTCTTCTCAAACTTATTCAAGCCTCATGATTGCCATCTTAGCCCTTCACTTTTCCATATCAATAGCCCCAAGGTCTCCCCCTACGAAAATTCTTTCCCCTTCTCATGAAGAAATTAAAACAACAGTTTTCTACTTAAAGAAAAAAAAAAAAAAAAACCAGCTCCCCTGGTCTGAATGGTTTCAACGGGGCTTTCTTCACTGCAACTTGGAGCATCATAGGCCCAACTGTCTCTGCAGCAGTGCAACACTTCTTCCTTTCCAGAAGGATCCACCGAGCTTCTAACACCTTCTTCTTAGCCCTTATTCCCAAGTCCAAATCCCCATGCACCTTTGCTGACTTTAGACCAATCAACTTGTTGAATTCTTCCTACAAAATCATCTCCAAAATTCTCTCCACTAGGCTTTCCAAAGTCATCCCTAACCTCATCTCCCCCCACTAGGCTGCTTTCATCAAAGGTAGGAACATTCAGCATCTCTCAGGTCTGGCATTTGAGCTCTACCAAAACTTGAACTCCAAGATCAACAAAGGTTCCTCATGCCTCAAACTTGACATCTCCAAAGTTTTGATAAGCTGAATTGGCCTTTCCTTATCTCTATCCTTCACTTCTTCCACTTCTCAGATACTTGGATTTCCTTGATCCAAGAGTGTTTCTACACCTCCAAAGGATCAGTGCTCATTAACAGAATTCCCTAAGGTTTTTTCAGTCCCTCCTGTGGTCTAAGACAGGGAGACCCTCTTTCCCCTTATCTATTCATCCTTGCGGAAGAAATCCTAAGCCTTCACATTCACAATCTCCAACAACAAGGTTTAATTTTTCCTCTCTCAAAGATCCCCTCCACCCCCTGCCATTTACTTTATGCTGATGACATCCTTATCTTCATGAATGGGGCTACCTCGAGTGTGCTTATCCTCCAAGACCTTCTGGAGACTTACCAGTTTGCAGCTGGTCAATTCTTCAACCTTCAAAAGAGTCAATTACACATAGGCAAGTGTGGTTCAAGAAGGAAGAAAAGAATCAGCTCTATCCTAGGCATCCAGGTAGCTTCTACTCAATTAAAATACAAGGGCATTCCAATTTGCCTTGGGACTCCTAAAAAGCGCCATTTTCTTCCCCTCCTGGATGCAGTCCATTCTAAGTTCTCTGCTTGGAAAGCCAGAACCCTTTCCTTTGCTGGCCGTTTAATTTTGATCAAACATGTCATCTCTAGTATGACTATTCACCTTGCTGCTATTATTCCGATACCTGCATCAATCTGCAAGAAAGCAAAATGAGGCTTTTCCTCTGGTTTGGCAATGCTCCCCACAAAAAAATTCATTATGTCAGCTAGAATACTGTCACTCTTCCTAAGGCAGAAGGTGGTCTAGGCATCAGGAAAATCTCAGAAGTTAATTTTGCCTCCTTCATCAAACTAGTCTGGCAAGCTTTTACTTCAAACTCTCTCTGGTCCACCTAGTTCAAGAATCGCTACTTCAAATTCAGACCCATTTGAGACTCAGAGAACTCAATCCGTGGTTATCCCTGAATTTCTGCCGTTGGAGAAATCAGAAAGCCAGGACCCATCTGGAGAAAAATCTGCCGATTAGCTCGTCTAATTCATCAGGGCAGCTCCTGGATCTTCGGTAACAGTCAGAGCAACAACGCTTGGCATGATTCCTGGACATCAGGCAACCCTCTTTCTACTCACTTCTCTCTTCAGATTTCCCCAAGGACCAACGGCTTTCATCCCAATTCCAATCTGGATCTTGGGTTATACCTAAATTTCTGCCTCCAATAATCCACCAGTACCTGCATCCTCTTCTCTCAAACCTCACTCCCAACCCTGTCATCTCGGACACCCTAACCTGGAGAGACTCTCCTGATGGCAACCTCTCCTTGCACTCAGCATGGCAGAAAGTCAGGCACAGAGCCGAACCTCTCCCATGGCCAAAGTTAATTTGGAACAACATCTCTTCCCCACAAAATTAACTGCTTTGGCTGGCATCTGATGCACAACAAAACGCCTTCTGAATTGAGGCTCAAGCGCCTTGGCTTCTCTCTCCTCCAGATGTAGCATCTGCCACGCAACAGAATATTCAGTAGGCCACCTCATCTTCTCCTGTGATCTAGCAATACCCATTTGGAATTGGTTTCTGCATGCAACTGGGGTTCAAATCCCTTCAATTCTCTCTGCCGTTGCAATCTGGTCGCTTCTCTCCAAAGGTAATGACGTTTATGGTCTCAAATTCATGGATGCCATCTTCATCACCGTCCTCTACTACATGTGGAAGGCTGGAAATGAAGCTACCTTTGAAGACTGCAGACCCTCCTTTCTCTCCATCAAAACTCATCTCCATGAAGCCATCTCCTTCTCCCTGAACCAGATCAAGAAGCCTTTTGTCAGCAATCAACTCAGCGCCCTCTTTGCGTCCATGCGAATCGCTTGCCTTTCTTGATGCTGCCTTTTTCTTCTTGTTTCGTTTGTAGCTCTCCTGCGTCTTTCCTCTCTTCTTTGCCTTTTCTTTTCTCTTGTTCTTTGTTCTTTTGGGGTCTTTTGAGCCCTTGTCTCTCTCTTTTCTTCTTTTAATTTAATTTACCCTTTTCAGCAAAATAATAATAATAATAATAATAATAATAAATTCAACAATGGTCTTTCAATTTCACTGGGGGGGTGGGGGGGGGGATGGGGATGGGATCACAAGATGGTAGCGGCCATCATCACAAGATGGGTCTTGATCAACAATCCAAATCTTTCGCCAATTTTGGAATCAAGTTTTGAAAGTCACTTTCTTTATTGGCTCAAGACAGCATGACATTTAATTATTCAGAATTCACAAATCTCTATATAATGGGGAATAACAGTTATCATATATATATATATTTTTTGCTAGAAGGTAAATTAGAATTAAGGAGAAGAAAGTACATGGGCTGGATGCCCCCAAAAAAGCCAAAAGGTTGAAAGAACAAGCTCAACAGAAACCCAAAAAAAAAAAGGACGGAAAAGGGACTTGTACAAGAATAGCACTTAAGAGAAAATCAAAACTATACACACTATAAGGTTTCAGTTAGTAAGGGATTAGGAAACCCTTGAAGCTCAGAAGAATGTATGTTACTAAGAAACTCCAAAATACGGTGCTGGAAAAGATGTTTGAACTCGTGAACTGCAGTGAGATTGTTGTTGAAGACTACTTCATTGTGAGCAAACCATGAGGAGGAGATGAGATAGAAGAAAGTAGAGGCGTTTCTTCCAGTCCTATCTCTGCTTGAGGAGAGGGCTTGCCTATAGTGACCAGCTGAGTTTGAAGAAGGCCATGGACAATTAAGAATTTTCAACAACCAATCCCAGATGTGGACCGCATATGGACAACAGAAAAATAAATGGAGGTCTGTTTCTGTGTTAGATTTGCAGAGAGCACACCTTGAAGCTAAGGTGATTCCCACCGATTGCGCCCAAACCTGAGTATGAGTCCTGTGAAGAAGATGCAAAATAAAACATGATAGCCTTCGGTGGACGAACTTGTTCGAAACGAGAAAAGCCCAAGGGACCTCTGCTGCTATAGATTTGATTTGCTGCCAAGCATCTTTCATAGAAAGGGAGACTGAAGAGTTGCCTTCCCATCTGAGTTCATCATTAGAGGAGGTTGTTCCCAAGTCTATGGTTTCAACCTGTCTTAGGATATGAAGGATAGCCGGGGGAAGGTAGTCAAGGAAGAACCAATTCCTATCTCTGATTGTGGCTGAGACTTTATCTTAATGGGAAAAGACGAACTCCGGAAGTCTTGGAGCAATGGGAAAGAGATCCAACCATCTATCATACCAAATACTAATGGAGTTGCCATCACCCACTGTCCACTTGCTACCTCATTGCAAAAGTGAAGCTAGAGATCTGATTTTCCTCCATATACATGAGCCAGCTAATGGGTTGTTAGGGTGCCAAATTGAGAAGTTTCTAAAGTATCTCATTTTGATTAACCAAGTTGCCCAATGGGAAGAAGTTGTCATGGTTTGCCAACCTAGTCTAAGCATGCTGGCCTCATTTGTTTCAGACACTCTCCTAATACCCAACCCACCTTCTTTCATTGGAAGACATATGATCTCCCATCTAATAAGGTGCCTTTCTAATGGAGTGGAGTTTGATGACCAAAGGAACTTCCTCTTAGTTTTCTCAATTTGCAAACATGTTCTAACTGGGATGGGGATAGCCTGAGAAATATGCAGGGGGATGCTAGCTAAGACATTCCTTACCAAAATTAGTCTACCCTCGAAAGAGAGAGACTTCATTTTCCAGCCATAAAGTCTTGATCTCAAGACATTCAGAAGCTTCGTGAAATGGTTGTACCTGGGGCTACCCAAAAAGAGAGGAATTCCAAGGTAGGTTTGTTGGAAGTAGTTGGGCCTCGTGGACAGAATTTTAAAACTTTTGACCCACTTGACTCAGGGATCAAGTACCTAAAGGCCGAACTCTATATCCAGGATGTAAAACCCTCAATCTCATGATCATGTACAGTAAAAATTCGATCTAAAAGATAAAAAAAATCAGCACTAAACATCCATAACGATCCACAACATGCAAGGACTAGATCATACCGTTGGAGCCTGGTAGTGATCTAATGGAGAACCTAATGACTTTCTTTGATGTAGAACTCTTCTACAAAATAAAATCAGAATCTCCAACACCTCTTAGCCTTCCACGCTATGACCCGAATCAGATCTCTTTTCTCAAGAAGATTGGTGGAATCTCCAAGAGAAAACCCAACTCGAAACTCTAAAGAACTAGAAGAGGAAGAGAGGAGAGAGAAGTGCAACAATTGCACAAAAGGGAATGGACGTTTTCTACTCCAGTTGATGGAAGTCCAATAGGGGTTTCATTCCCTTTTATAACCTTTCAATGCTCCTCCTTTCCTAATTGAAATAGAAGTCTCACTTCCACAACAATTAGTAAGTATACTATTACCACTATTAGAAGTCCTACTCCAAATAGAAATAGTAACTTTCTAATTCCTTCCTTTTAGAGTTCAAGTATGATTAGTATTTTTCTAATAACATGGGCTAGCGTGGGGACCACTAGGATTCCACAGAAAGCTGGCTCCAACTGGGACATCGCGACCCCATATCTCATGTGCAATCCGGGCCTACAGTTAATTGCAAATAACACCACTATATAAATGCAATTGCATTCCAGTCTTAGGAATAAATTACAATGAAGACCCTAAACTTCCCGATTACCACAAGTAGGCTCCTCTATCAATATCCATGGATAAATTGGAATAAATCTGTCTCTTCCAATCTTAGTTCCACATCTTATTATCCTTGAGCCCCAATTAATCACAGTGATCATCAGTACTATCCAATTAACTCTTAATCGAGATGGGTGCGCACTTACTAATGACAAATCCATTAATTAGCACAAGAAGGTAATAGAGATAGATTCCATCTTGATCATTTAATGTTCCCACAGTCCTACTACCACATATCCAAGACACCGAGGTGTTGACCTACAATTGGCCTCACTCATTGGTGACTCAAAGCAAATGAATGGATAGAAACTTTAGTTCATTAATGTTTCAGGATTGAGAGCCTATTGCTAGGGAATTATGAGAGCATACCTTATAATTAAGACAGAATTCTATAAGGTGCTTCTCATGGTCCTTATTGATACCAAAAAAGTCGCTATGTCTCCTCAACATCAAGAAGTCATATGAAGCTGCATCCTGCTACAAAACAGGCAAGGCTACTTCAAGCATCAGATCTTGTTAGAATCAGACAAAAACAACAAGATCCTTCAAGACAGCCAAAAGAGGGGTACACAAGAAGTTTCGGGCCATTCCAACATCGTTTGGCCTAACTTCACTTCTCCGACAGCTAAACAAGCGCTCCTGGCGGCAACATCATCGAAGACATCAAAACTTCGATCAGAGCCTAATGATGGCTCCAAAATACCTCCAAAGGGCTCCTCGTCAAATTTCAAGTCAAACTAACAACGTTTGACCCTTCATCAACGCTCGAGCAGCAAAACCAAGCCTCCCAGCGGCGAGAACCACCGAGGCCATCACTCATTAAACAAATCATATGAGTGGCTTCAACATGTTTCCAAAGGGCTACACGTCGAATTTTAGGTCATTCTGACAACGTTTGACCAGGTTTCGACGCTCCGAAAGAAAATCAAGCCTACCGGCGGGGGAGTAACGCGGACCATGACATCCAAATCGGAGCTAATGGATCATCTCTACATGACTCCAATAGGCTCCTTGTCAAATTTCAGGTCAATCGAACAACGTTTGACCACATATCAGAGCTCGGCATTTTCCCTTGCAACAAAATCAAGTCTAGCATCGACGGGACCCCAAACGGCTTCAAAACTTAGATAAAAGCCCATGGTTGGTCCTATCCACTACTCAGGAAGCTTCACCTCAATTTTTAGGTCATTCCAACATCGTTTGACCTAGTTTCGACTCTTGATGGAAAATCGGCTTCAAAGTCTTCGGCTTTCCCGAAAAATGGGAAACTTTGTGCTCCGGTTTTGTGCGACTTCTCGTCGAGTTTTCTCCAAGAAAGTTAAGTTAATAATTGAGGAAAAATGTCAAGAAAAATACAGAAGAAAAAAGGAACGAAAAAGAAGAAGAAACGGCTGAAAAATACACTTGGCGACCAAAAGGGCCAAAGCCCCATGGTCGTCGACGACCATGGCCCATGGTCACCGGTGACCTTGGCCCAAGGTCTCCGGTGACCCTGGGTGCATGGTCCCCGGCAACCCTACAAATCCGGGTCGCCAGATTTCTCGCTGGAAAGAAAGATTTTCGATTGTTTTCGCACTTCGAGTGTTCCTGCCTCTGTGAATTTCTGAAAATCCAATTTTTGATGCTTGAAAATGATTGATCTTCACTGACATCTCGGATCCGCTGTCAAAAGCATGAAGTCATTATTGATCGCTCCAAGATCGCCAACCGACTGACCAAGAAAGTACACTTTCTGTCGACCGATCGTGAAATCGACAAGACAGATGTCACCGGCCCACCAACATCAATCAATGTCTGAAATTGCACCACAATCTGACATCAAACGGCATGTGGATCCACCGGTGATGATCATAAGAAGAATTCCAAAACATGCGGTGCGCCCGCGACTTTTCACATGCTCCGGCGACCACTTAATGCTGTTAATTGACCTGTTTATGACAACTTAATGCGGTCATTAACTCATTATTTTGGATGGCCCAATCGGATTCAAGCATTCAGGAGTTACAAATCCAAGCAGTCATGGCATTAAACCCATGAAACTCCCCTCATCATGAAGATTAAAGGCGATTAAATGTCCATTATCGTTCATCGGCCAATCACAAGCCAAGAAAAAGGAGTTACAAAATCAAGAAATAAAACTTGTAACTCCTCTCATCAATACCATCATTTCTCTCATCATGGCCATCAATGCCCATAAACACCTTATGGCTACCAAAAGCCTATAAAAGGAGGTCCATTCCAAAGAGAGAGACACTTTTACACCTATCAAAAAAACTATCTACTTAAAGTCTGCATACTTGCATTCTCCCGGAGAAATCCTGACGAAGTCCTGCTGCTCTGCCGCAAGAGACACTACAAGGTGATCAAAGTCCCTTGGGAGGTCACCCCCCCAAGGTCCTATTCTTCTACAACATGGCCTAAATGCAGTTTTTCAGCCCGTTTACTCGGTTTTTCATTAGATATAGGACCTCCTCTTGGTCCTTGTCCTTTAAAAAACTGAGGTTGGAGCAAAGCTAAAGAATCGAAGCATCAAGCGTTCTCATTTGAAGGACGATGGCGAATTCCATACATGACTTGCGACTGTCGATCTGAACATGTCCCCACAATCTCCTGAGAAGTTAGATCCCTTTTCTTTATTTTCTATTGTAATTTGTATTTTTTAAAGAGACAAAAATCACAATTCTTGTTTTTCATATTTGATGAGATTTGTAAATCGCCTTTCACGGCATAAAATCGCCTTTCACGGCAAAACAAACAAAAAAATGCCTCCTACGGCATTCTCAAAACAAAAATTGTCTCTTTTCTTAAATATTTATGCAATTTGAAAAGTTAGAAAGAATGATTGATTTTCTTTCTACTTTGAAGGTGAATCTCCGAATCATCACCATTCCAAATTCCAAGTAGAATAGTAAATCTGGCATACCCATATAAAAAAGTTAATACCCGCTTTTCCCTCCTCCGCCGAGACCCAGGCAGCCCCCGGGGCAGAATGAGAGGACAGAAATCTGAGGGTCCATCAAGTTGGCATACCCGGTGGGACATGTTCAGTTGAGAACGTGATGGCCTATGTTGCATCTTGCATCTAAAAAAAAAACATGAGATGGGATTTTAGTTATTCTTTCTCATTTCAAAAAGAAAAATCTGATTTCTTTTCTTGGATTCAATTTTGAGAAATTTTGATCCTCTCTTCTTCGAATTTGATAGGTCACAGAAATGTTTGCATCTATTGTTCGTATCGGAGATTGGGCCATCTTTTCTCTTTGATGAGTCCAATAGGGGTTTAAAAAAAAAAACTTTATTTCAAATTCTTTAAAAAAAAATGATCTCTCTTTCTTAGATTCAACTTTGAGAAACTTTGATCCTCTCCTCTTCGAACTTGATAGCTCATAGAAATGTTTGCAGCTATTGTACATATTGAGGATTGGGCCATCTTCTGCTTTGGTTATTCCCTTTCGGATTTAACGCTCACAGAAATGTTGAGTTGTGGTTCGGATTGGAACACCACTTGTTCTCTTTGATGAGTTTACTAGAAACATTTCAAAAAAAAAAATTTCAAACGAAAAAGAAAACACTAAGGTTGTACCAATTGCGCTCTTTGACTAAAGTGGATTTAAGAAAAACCTTGTCCAGAGTGTGGAGACAGCTAGACGGTTCGAGGCAAGGGTCCTTCAAACGGGTTCATTAAGTATTCCTACTCTTACCTGGGGGCTGATCTATCTACTAAGGTTTCATAAGATCGAATTGGGAACCTTTGTGCATCCTTAAAAAAAAAGTTCTCACTTTTTGAGTTTAGAATTGAGAAATCTTGGTTCTTTCCCTTTCGGATTTAACGCTCGCAGAAATGTTGAGCTGTGCTTCGGATTGGAATACCATTTGCCCTCTTTGATGAATTCAATCTTAAACCTTAAAAGAAAAAAAAAAAAAAAAAAAAAACTTACGTCACTTTTGAGTTCAGAATTGAGAAATCTTGGCTCTTTCCCTTTCGGATTTAACGCTCGCAGAAATGTTGAGTTGTGGCTAGGAATGGAACACCATTTGCTCTCTTTGATGAATTCAATCTTGACCTTTCACAAAAAAAGAAAAAAAAAAACAAAAACTTCCGTCACGTTTGGGCTTACATTCGAGAAATTCTGGTTCCTTCCCCTTCAGATTTAGCGCTCGCAGAAATGTTTGAGCCCTTGTTCGGATTGGAATACCATTTGCTCTCCTTTATGAATCCAAATTTGACATTTCAAAAAAATCCCATCTCGTGTCCTTTCCAAGGATGCGATTTGCAACATTTGTGCCTAGCGGTGCTTGTCACACCCCGAAACCGGGACCCTGCAGTGATCCGATCTCGGGATGTGAAATTTTGGGATTAATTAAAACTTTTACTTTTCCCAAGATCCGCGTGAATGAGGATCACACATTTCCACACAATCTGAATAATTCACGGAAGCTTGCATGGCGTTGCGACTCGGAGCCCGTGGCCATCGGATTCCGCGTCGCACTCAACCAGTAAAATAAAGTCATCAATTAAACAGACTGGTATAAATCAAGAACCATAAACATTGAGCTGACAGTAACAGGACAGTATATTTCCCATATATATTGAGGTTACAAATTTACAAATGCATTTTCATTAATAAACCCAAGGAAAAAGGCTAATAAAAGGCATGCAAATAAAAATCCAACTAAACAAAACACTACCCATAATGGTTACGAACTCCGATGCCAAACTTGATATCTAGATGACATCAATAGGCAGCCTCTCGCGTCTAACCGGCGGCACAACCGCCTACTCACTCAAGCCACCTAAAAAGGAAAGAAACGAGACCTGGCACCAAATAAGAAGGATCAGACACGACGGTCTGGCAAGTGAATAATACAGATGATATACAAGTTTTACTCCAATCATATTTAAAATCATAAAATGTATTGAAAGTAAACTGTATGCACAAAACGATTTAATGAAATAAATGCTGCATATACAGGAGTTTAATAAATAAACTTTTCAAACTGATAAACAATTTTTCGAAACAATGGCAACCCACATATAGCTATATTCTCCTATTACCAAAGTAACAAGAGCACTCAAACAAAAACCGTAGCCACATTCGTGGGACCGGAAAACAGAACCGTTGCCACTTCCGTGGGACCGGAGATGATCAGAACCGTAGCCATACAAATGGGACCGGCAGATCCCAAGCAGAATCGTTGCCATGGCCGGCGCAAACAAAATCCAAACTGCAGTTGGCAAACGATTTTAAGATCCCAAGCAGGGTGATCAGCCCGACAAGGCGACCTAAGCTTAGTGGTGTCATTTCATAGGTTATATGCAAGTAAACAAAATAAATTCTCCTTTTTGGCTCATGGGCTCGCACTACATAGCTCTGGCCCCATCTTGCCTCAAGGTTTTGGTTTCGAAATCGATAAAAGGACTACTCCTGAACAAATACAGACTGACAAATTCAAACGAACTGAATGAGTAGCCTTACCAATAATTTCAAATGTGGCGAACCACTCAAATCAAATCATGAGTTCAGTTTATAGAAACGTATGCAAATTTTACAAACTTGAAATGAAGTAGTGATAATGGTTCAATGGCTTACCACGGGTCATCTCGATATACACTTAGGCTCCTAATGTCGGTAGTAAATGAGAAGTTGGTGTCACTGAAGATCCCGACAATTAAGGATATAAAGTGTATGTTGAGACTTTAAGAAGCTCCCGGGTAATTTTATCATCAGACAATTCGATCGCTTTTCCCCTTTAATCCATGATTCTAAATCAATAGGGCCTAATTGGGCTTCAAACAATAGAGGAAATGGGCTGGAAAAGGGCCTGAAATCAGGCTGGAAACTGGCTTGAAACAGGCCTGAAATGGGCCTGAAAATGACTAAAAACTGGGCTTGAAACAGAATTTCAATGGGCCTGAAAACAGGCTTGACAGGCCCTCAGACAGGGCCTGGTCCATTCAGCCCAGGTTTGTTACCTGTCTTGCACCCTGTTTCCTTCCCTTCCTCGTTTCCTCTATCACCTCCAGGTTCATTCCATTCATTTCAAGTCCTTTTTGACATAAGAATTCCCATCAACCATCACCAACACTTACATTTAGATTTCCCAATCCATTTCAGCTTGTTGCATGACATTAAAATTACAAAACTCAATAGAATCTGAACTCATTTGTCACAGAAATCTGCACCCATTTGTATCTTAAAATCCTGCAGAAATTGCACACAATTGCATACAAAAATCTTGTAGAAATCTGAGTATAACTGGAAATTTAAAACATTGTAGAAATATGTACTGGACTATTCATTTCAAACATAGCATAAACCTGTAGAAATCAATACATAATTTGAATACAGAGTGAATATAAGAGCTGTAGAAATCCACTTTGTAAAGCCAAGAGAATAAATCAATAAGGTAGAAACTTTCATATTAAACTTTGAAGAAGCAATACCAATCCACTGCATGTATTCCAAAAACTGTATTGTGCGTGCCTAAAAATTACGGACTTGGTGTAGAAGATGGTAAGAGTTCATAGAGAAGCTATTTAGCTGAACGGGAACGTCTCTGATGATCCGAAATCTGAAAGGGAAGAGAAAACAGAGGTCAGGGCTCGAGGCTGCTGTCAGCCAAAGGCACTCCGACGCCTGAGTTAGTGCAGTTACTGAACTAGGGTGAAGTGAGGAAGAAGATGTGAGAAAAAACAACAAGATGAAGACTGTCTTATTGCGTACCTCTTATGGGATTACCATGCAGGTATATGTAGGAGAGAGTAGAAGGTTCCATAGTGGAGGTAGGTGGGGATACTTGTCCCATCAGCCCACTCCTAGGACCCTTGGTAGGTGAGGATACTTGTCCCATCGGACGTCCCCTCAAATCCCTCACATAAATGTGGACGTGATAGGGAAGGTCCCTTATCAACATCTGGTGGTCACCCTCTGTCAGGGGGTCTTTGTAATGTAGCCGTCCTGTCTCATAATGGAGATTTAGAAGGACAATGCCCATCTCAGTCAAGTAGACTGAGATGGAAATTACCGAGATCAGGGATTCTCGAGGTCGGGCATTGGTACCGAGGCGCTCGGGGCAGAGCCCGTAATGAACGAGGCCGGTATACTTGACCGAATCCAACTCCAACTCGGTGCCAGTTGGCACTTTTGCCGAACTGGGTTAATTGAGGCTGGTATAACCCCTAATTGGTATTTCAGTGTCAAGGTAGAAGATTGCCTCGGTTTTACACAACCACTCCACACAATTGCCCCCTAGCTGTCGATCTCATCAGCTCGGGGCTGGATTGAGGTCGGGAGCTAGAGACGTGGAAGCTCATATGAGTACCGAGCTAGCACACTCTTTTGTAATCGGCCGCAGGTGTCGCGGTCTTCATCATGACTTCATTTAAGAGTTCTATCCATCCGTCGCCAGCCTGTCTGCCAGGAAGCGCCAAAATCGTTGCGCCTGCCCGAGACAATTAATTACTCTGACGGCTTTTACTGCGGAAACCGCCATGATCTTGACGCGTGGCGTCAACTGGCTCGCAGTACGGAATACCGAAGCGATGTGCGCGCCTTTCGAGGTGGTGTGATGAGGGTGTGCCTTCGGTTTCCGAGGAATCGTCCTGCTGCCTTATAAAAGTAGCATTCCTCCTCCTCCTTCATCACTTTGCCATTCTGATTCTGGGGGAGACTCTGTTCGTGCGATTTTCAGACCATCTCTATATCTTCCCTACCTTTCTGTCCTTCTGCGTCTAGTTTCATGTAAGTCTTCTTTTCCCTTATCTTTCTTCCTTCAGTTAGGGCTTTTCTTTCGTCACCCATCTTACAGTCCTCAAAACATAGGAAAAGGGGTTTACCGTTGTCTAGCTTATACCCCCGAGGCCATATTTAGGTTTAGGGAGACCTACAGCATCCCGGACGACGTCCGGATCAGGCTGGACGATCCAGATGATCTGTTTGACGGTTACGTCTATCGAGACGGGGCGATGCCCTTCCCATTGGTCTCGGTAGTCGAAGGGGGAGTGAGGTTCCCCGTCCATCCATTGCTCAGGCGATGTCTGGCGATGTGGCATCTTGCCCCCTGTCAATTAATGCCAAATAGCTATAAAATCATAATGGGGACAGTAGCGTTGAATAGGCTTCTAGGCATCCACCTCGGTGTCCATGACATCGAGGAAGCGTATGACATTAGCAAGTCCACCGGGGAGGTAGACGACTGTTATTATCTCCGGAGCAAACCGAAGATGGTCTCCTTCGTTACTGCCCTGGAGGACTCAATGCGCCACGCCGGGACCGACATGTTGTTTGTTACCGGCAACTGGGAGTTCGGTGCACAAGAAACCGAGGCAGAGAAGAGGTACCGGGTACCTCGTCACTTTGGGCGCCTCCCAAGTAAAACACCGAGCTCAAATAGCTTGACTTTTCATCCTGTTATCTTCCTGCCGAACTGACATACGTTGATCTGTTTTGTGCAGGCCTTGGTGAGCGGAGACAGGCAGCGATTTGTGACGGCTGGAAGAAGAACGGAGGTTGGTTTGACAAAGTCCAACGCTACCAAGGGCATAAAGGCAGGGCTGCCTAGTGTCTCATAGGGTACCTGCCGAGGTACAAACATTACAACAAAAGGCTAGGGGTCGAGAACATTGAGGTCGGGCCTAGCTACGCGCCAGAGGCGGTTGGGCAGGAGTGACCGATCTCACCGATTACCGATCCGGACGAAGAGACCGAGGAGCACCAGCCCGGCGAGATGGAGGGGGGTCGCCAAAATTTTCCTACCACCAACCTCTGGGAGAAGCTCCTAGGCAAGCGGGCCTCTTCGTCTTCGAGGTCTGCTGGTTCTTCTTCCAGGGATGCCCATAAAGCACCCCCTTCCGACTCCTCTCGAGATGATCCCACCGTGGTGAGGGAGGAGAGGCAAACGAAGAAGGCAACGGCCGAAGTGCCACGCCAGGCCGGACATCGGAAGGAGAGGGCTTCTCGGTCAAATCTGGCGGAGGAGAGGAGGGAGTCGCGTCAGCGACTGGAGGTGGAGGAGGAGCTGCGGGAGGAGGAGCAGCCTCTGGTCCGCCGAGAGATGCAGGAGAGGGTGCCTGCGATGCCCAGGGGAGAGGGCTCATCTCGGCAAGAACCTCTGCAGCCTTCGGCGCCTCGTGACCCCTCGGTGGAGCCGTGGAGGCCACCTTTTCTTCTCGGGCCGCAGACCCCGCTGACCACGGGACACCGTTTGCTAGGTTGCCCGGCAGTGGCGGCCGTGCTGGCCGAGGCATGTGCGTTTCCGGCAGATATGGACCGGTTCAGGAGGATGGAGGAGAGCACACTTCATCAAGCCAACCTTTCATCGGCCCTGATGGTGAGCAATATAATGTTTATATAATTTTTTGCAGATGAACTGTGTGATGCTAACCTTTGTTTCTGCTGTTCAGATCGTGCAGAGATCTGTAGTGGCCTTGGAGAAATCCCACCAGAGCAGTGCTGCGATCCAATCCCTGCAGGCTGAAAAACAGAAGCTCGCAGTAGTTCTGTAAGGGAGTTCGGAGGAGCTGAGGAGGTCTCAGGAAGTGTGCGCCAAGTTGAAAACAGAAAACGAGGCTGCCATGGAAGAGATCACCAAGAAAAGCGCCGAGAACTATGGGCTCCAGGCTGCGGCGTATAAGATGGAGAAGAGGGCCAGGAGATGGAGACCTAGATGGAGGCCCTGAGGAAGGGAAAGACTGAGATCGAAGCTCTGCTTAAAGCTGAGCGGGAAGCCTCAGTCAAACTGAGGGCTGAGCTCGAGGCTTCCCGGCAGGCAGAGATCGAGGTCTCCTTCCAGAAGGGGATGGCACAGGCGACCAAGGATTATGAAGAGCAACTCGTTCCGCTGGGAGAGGAGCTTTTCGAAATGGGATGTCTGGCAGTGCTGAAAGAAATGGGGGTCCCCGAGGATCACTCCATCTATCAAGACCTGCCCAAGCTCCCTCGCACCGAGCCCGAATCGCCAGCTCCTTCGTTCTCCGAGGCCCCTCCTGACCATCCTGCTGACGAGCCACAAGCTTCGGAGACTCTCCAAGTTCCAACTACCGAGACCACCACTGCCGATCTTGGGCCCGATGTCACGGAGGCCCCTCCCGCTCCGACTGGTGATGGTGAAGATGTGTCTATCATTGAGATAGATCAGCTGCCATGATGTTTTTGTCTCTTTTTTTTGTGCCCATTTGGGGAGATATATGTAATTCTTTTTGGTGAAAATGAAACCTTCATTGCACATTATTTTGACTGAATGGAACTTTTATTTTGCTAGTCTTCATACAGAGTGGTGAATGTCTTTTCCATTTTTTCTGCTCTTTTTGTGCGTTTGGCTCCGTAATCAAAATAAACAACAGGACACAAGAAGAAGTAAGACAAGTAAACGAGCTCGGCCCTCCAGCCGGACTTAACGTATCATGTTTGTAGCCCGAGGAGCCGATCCCGTGACCGAGCTATAAGCAAGTGCTGAGTTCCATAACTTGGCCATTTTCGAGAGTAGGAGATAGTTTTTAGGAAGTAAAAACATATTCTATAAAAAAGAATCAGTTTATTGACTTCCGAAACCTGATTACATCTCAAAAATAAAATTTCTTGAGGTGCGTAGCATTCCATGGACGTGGCAGTTCTCTACCTTCCATGTCCTCTAGTCTGTATGCAGACCGCCCAGCTACCGAAGTCACTTTGAATGGTCCATGCCAGTTCGGTGCAAGTTTTCCTTCGCTGGGATTTTTGTCTGCTGGGAGTGTCTTTTTCAAGACCAGTTCTCCAGGGGAGAACTTTCTTTCTTTGACCTTCAGATTGTAACCCCTGGCCAACTGTTGCTGATAAGAGGCGAGGCGAATGGCTGCCAACTCCCTCCGCTCTTCAGCTAAGTCGAGCTCTGTGGCGAGGTTTATATCGTTTCGGCCTTGATTGAATAGTTCTGACCTGAGGGTTGGTAAGCCGACCTCAAGTGGAATTACGGCTTCCATCCCATAGGCTAGGGAGAAAGGTGTTACAGAAGTCGAGCGTCTTGGGGTACTTCTGTACGCCCAGAGGACACTTGGAAGTTCCTCTACCCATCTCCCTTTGGCTCGATCTAGTCTCTTTTTGAGTCCGTCAAGCACTACCTTGTTGGAAATTTCAGTTTGTCCATTGCTCTGGGGGTAAGCTGGGGTAGAATAGTAGTTCCTGATGCCAAGGTCTTGACAGAAGCTTTTGAAGAAATTGGAGTCGAACTGGGTCCTGTTATCCGTGACCAAGGCTCGAGGCACTCCGAATCTAGTCACGACGTTCCTCCATACGAAGTTTTTGGTGTCCTTTTCGGTAATGGAGGACAGCGCTTCAGCTTCTATCCACTTGGTAAAGTAGTCGGTAGCTACTATTAACCATCTTTTGTTCCCTGGAGCTCGGTGGAGAGGTCCTACCAAGTCCAGTCCCCACTGGGCGAAGGGCCAAGGGCTAGAAAGAGGACTTAGGTCATGTGCGGGCTGATGGAGAGAGTGAGAGAACCTCTGACACTTCTCACACTTCCTGGCATAGACCTGTGCGTCCTTTTGCACATAGGGCCACCAGTACCCCTGGCTGATAGCTCAGTAAGCTAGTGACCGACCTCCGATGTGGCTGCCGCAGATCCCTTCGTGGATTTCATAAAGGAAGTCCTCGACTTTGCTTGGGCGAACGCACTGGAGGTAGGGGCCATTGTAGGACTTTTTGTAGAGTTTGCCATCCGGAGAGAGCCAGAATCGGGCTGCCTTTAGCCTGATTTTGTGAGCCTGGTTCTTGTCCTCGGGAAGCTGGTCATTCTTGAGAAAGGAGAAAAGTTCATCCATCCAGCTCGGGCCGAGATCAATGCACATGATCTGCCGAGGTGGTTGGAGTTCTATACTCGGTTTGTCTAGTGCTTCCACTTCGACAGTTCTTTTTCTTCCTGCCTCAACAGCAGAGGCCAGGTTTGCAAGTGCGTCGGCGTGAGAATTGGAATCTCTGCCGATCTGCCTGACTTCAGCCTTTTGGAACTGAGATAGAAGTTGCTTGGCGTGGGCTAGGTAGGCCGCCATCCTGTCGTCAAGGGCCTAGTAATCTCCATTGAGTTGGCTTGTGACCAGTTGTGAATAGCTGAAGATGACCAGTCGTTGTGCCCCCAGAATTTTTGCGCTGCCCAGCCCTGCAAGTAGTGCTTCATACTCAGCTTCATTGTTAGATGCTTTGAAGTCAAGAGTCAGGGCTTGCTCAATGACGAGGCCCTCCGGAGACTGGAGGACGATGCCAGCGCCAGCCCTTCTGGAGGTTGAGGATCCATCTACGAAGACCTTCCAAGATGAGTCGAGGAACTGTTTCCAAGACTGCTCCTGTTCTGTCTCGGCCTCAGTGGTGGGCTTTGCCTCCTTGCCCCCCAGTTCGGTTCCGAGGAGGTTCGGTGCCGAACTAGGAGATGTGAATTCCACAATAAAGTCTGCCAGCACCTGGGCTTTGATGGCCGTTCTGGGCTGATATTGGATATCATATTGCTCGAGTTCGACAGTCCATTTAGACACTCTTCCTGAAAAGTCTGCTCTCCTGAAAAGAGACTTGAGTGGGTGTTTTGTTACAACCACTATGGAATATGTCAGGAAGTAGTGGGAGAGCTTGCGGGATGCACTGACGAGTGCAAATGCGAGCTTCTCCAATGGAAGGTATCTCGTTTCGGCATCCGGCAGGATTTTGCTTGTGTAGTAGATGGGCTTTTGTTGCCTGTCATCTTCTCTTATGAGAACAGAGCTTACTGCGTGGTCCGAAACTGCCAGATATAGATATAAGACCTCACCCTGTGCCGGGGTGGAAAGCAGGGGAGGGGAGGAGAGGTATACTTTGAGCTCCTGGAGGGCATCTTCGCACTCCGGGGTCCATTGGAACCCGGAGCTCTTTTTCAAGAGCTGGAAGAAGGGACGACATTTATCTGAGGCTCGACTGATGAAGCGGTTCAGTGCTGCTGCCATCCCGGTAAGTCTTTGAACCTGTTTTGCCGAGGTCGGACTATGTAGGGCCCTGATTGCCGAAATCTGATCGGGATTGGCCTCTATCCCTCGCCTAGTAACCAGGCTGCCCAGGAACTTGCCCGAGCCGAAGCCAAATGCACATTTGGAGGCGTTCAGCTTGAGCCTGTATTGTTAGAGGACGGAGAAGGTTTGATGTAAGTCAGTCAAGTGGTCCTGTGACCTTTTGGACTTAACGACCATGTCATCGATATAGACCTCGACCGTCCTGCCGAGCTGGTCCTGCAACATCTTGGTCACCAGCCTCTGGTAAGTCGCACCGGCGTTTTTCAACCCGAAGGGCATTACTTTGTAACAGTAGGTGCCCCTGGGTGTTATGAACGCAGTTTTTTCTTGATCAGGCTCATACATCGGAATTTGATGGTAACCTCGGTAGGCATCGAGGAAACTCATCCTATCATGCCCGGCAGTAGCGTCGATCAGCTGGTCTATCTTTGGAAGGGGAAAACTGTCTTTGGGACGGGCTTTGTTAAGATCGGTGAAGTCGACGCAGACCCTCCAGCTCCCATCCTTCTTTTTCACCACAACCGTCTTGGCTAACCACATAGGGTAGTGGATTTCTCTGATAGCTTCAGCTTCTAATAATTTTTTGACTTCCTTGGTCACAGCCTCTGCTTGTTGGGTGCTCGTCCTGCGTGTCTTTTGGACAAAGGGTTTATGCTTGGGATCTGCATTGAGCTTGTGGCTTATGACCTCAGGGTTGATGCCAAGCATTTCATATGGGGTCCAAGCGAAGACCTCTCTATTCTGTAATAGGAAGTCGAGCATCTTTGCCCTTTCCTCGCCTGCAAGCTGGCTACCGAGTAGAAAGAACCTTTCCGGATCGTTGGGATCGATCCTGACCTCAATGAGGCCTTCAACGCTCTTTTGCTCGGGAGCTCGGCCAACAGCGTCGAGCTCGGTCATGTGGACTTGGTGTGGCTCTGCGTCTCCGGGGACCACGGCCATGAGACATTCCTTGGCCATTTCTTGGTCACCGCGGACTATGATAACTTCAAAGCCCCCGTTCTCGTTCTGTAACGGGAACTTGAGCTTCTGGTGATGGGTTGAGGGCACAGCCTCCATATTGTGAAGCCAGGTTCTTCCCATGATGGCATTGTATGGAGATTGTGCATCTACCACCAGGAAATCTGCCATCGTGGGAGCTTTTCCTACGTCGACTTTCAGGGAGATCTTCCCTTTGGGATACACTGTCTTGGAGCTGAATTCCACCAAAGGGGTGCGAGCTTCCTGCAGGTCCTCCTCTTTAAGACCCATCCTCTTGAAGCAGTCAAAATAGAGGATTTCTGAGGAGCTCCCGGGGTCCACTAGGATCCTTTTGATGTTGAAGTTTTGTAACCTCATAGTCAGAAGAAGAGGATCATTGTGGGGTAGCTGGACCCCGACCAAATCTTTGTCTGAGAAGCAAATCTTTGGCCTCTCTATGCGGGCCTTCTTTGCCGAGGGACCGACCTCGGCAGCCATAATCTGTTTAGCGTGCTGGGCTCTCCTGGCCTCGGCTCGGGCCCGATCACTGCCGCTAGGGGCGGGGGCCAGGTGGATGACGTTGATGGTCCCTATAGGCTCATCGCTATCTCGATCGTCGGGGTGGCGCTGCTGAGCATGGTTCACTCTGCCTTCTTCTTTGACATGGTCTCGGAGATGCCCATCTTTCACGAGCCTTTCGAGGTGCGCCTTGAAGGCATGGCAATCCTCGGTTCTGTGCCCTCTTTCTTTGTGGTAGGCACAGAACTTGCTCTGATCACAGGAGGCGGCGTCACTTTTCATAGGCTGGGGCCATTTGAAGAAGGGCTGGGCTTGGATCTTGCCGAGGAGCTTGTAGATAGGCTCCTTGAAGATGGTATTGACGGCTCTGTAAGAAGTGCCACTTGATTTCGGCCTCGCGCTGCCTCCCGAGGTGGGGGCAGAACGTATTGCCGAGCTGGATGGCTCTTTATTTCGATCCGCCTCTTTCTTAGCAAGCCTCCTTTCTTTTCTCGAAGGACGGCCCTCCGGACGGCCCTCCTGCCAAACATTATGGCTCTCCCGAGCTCGGATTTCGTCCTCCTCTTGCTCAACATACTGGTTTACCCGGGCCATCAGTGCCTTTACCGAAACCGCGGGATGACGCACTAATTTCTTCCGAAGCTCATTGCCTGGTAGCAAAGCTTGTTGGAAGGCCGTGACGGCTACCTCGTCGTTGGAATTTTCAATTACGCTGTAGATGGTCTAGAACCTTTTGGCGAATCGGGTGATATTCTCGATTGGCCTCATCTTGATTGAGATCAGGTCGGCGTCAGTCTTCGGGATGACCCGGTGTGTTTGAAACTTCTCGACGAAAGAGTTTCGGAGCTGTCGCCAGCTCGAAATCGATCCCTCGGAGAGTGCGCAGAACCACCGAAGTGGGAGGTCACCCAAGCTGGAGGAGAAAACCTTGCAATCAAGGTTGCCGTCACCGCTGAATACCGACATCTTCTGGGTGAAGTGTCGGAGATGAGCCTCGGGGTCTGACGTCCCGTCATAGAGATTGAAGCGCGGGACGTTGAATTTATCAGGGAGAGGATGATCTCTGATTTCCCGAGTAAATGGAGATGTGCCGTGGATGTCACTATGCCTGGTAGCCAACCGACCTCGAGTGAGGCCGACGTGCTCCAGGTTCTGCTGCACGGCCAGCTTAATTTGCTGATCAATATAGTCGGCCATGTCGGGGTCAGCCCCGGTCTCCCGCCTTTGTCTCTGGCGCCGCTGCTGGTCGGCGCTGGCGTGGGTGTTACTCGAGCCCTCTTCGCGAGCTCGGGCACACCTTTCGTTTAGTTGATGCCTTAGGTCTGGCTGACCCCCAGGACCTCGCCGAGCCTGCTGCCGAGGTGGAGGCGTGTGAGAGGCTTTGGGCAGGGTTCCGTCCTTTGTCTCAAGCTGTCGCTGAAGCTGGAGGATCTGCTCCTTTTGTTCTTCAATGACGAGGTTTTGAGCCTTAATTGCTTCAGCTTGGGCCTCAACATCTTCCTCTAGGGCCATGTCGTCGTCACCCTCATCACCGAGGTGGACGTGGTCCTCTTCCATGTGGTCCTCGTTTTGAGACCGATGAGGATGAGACCGCATAGGAGCCCTACCTCGTTGGGACTGTTCTTGAGGAGGAAAGTCCTTACGAGGTGACTCGGTGAAAACAGCCTCCAGACGCGGACGCTCTGCTTGAGAGGTTGTTGGCCGGCCCGTTCTGTTACAGGACCGTGCCGAGGAGACGCCGCTGCATCTCTCAACGATGAGTGTGTCACCGTGACGGGTGATCCTACACTTCGAATACCAGGCTCTCCACCCGCTCTTCTCGACTGAGGGTTGGGTGGTGTTTGCCTGGCCTCTCTTTGTTGGCTTGTTACCAATGCCCCTGCCTGGTTCGTCACCAGTGGAGGCGGCATGAGAGGCAGGAATGTCTCTGGCTACTTGGACCTGGACGGTCCAGCAACGCTCTTTCCCTTCTTAGCCTTAGGAGGCATGGCTGTTAGGATGAAAATATGGAATTTTCAGATCGCTTCCCCACAGACGGCGCCGAATTGTGCATGCCTAAAAATTACGGACTTGGTGTAGAAGATGGTAAGAGTTCACAGAGAAGCTATTTAGCTGAACGGGAACATCTCTGATGATCCAAAATCTGAAAGGGAAGAGAAAACAGAGGTCAGGGCCCGAGGCTGCTGTCAGCCAAAGGCACTTCGACGCCTGAGTTAGTGCAGTCACTGAACTAGGGTGAAGTGAGGAAGAAGATGTGAGAAAAAACAATAAGATGAAGACTGTCTTATTGCGTACCTCTTATGGGATTACCATGCAGGTATATGTAGGAGAGAGTAGAAGGTTCCATAGTGGAGGTAGGTGGGGATACTTGTCCCATTAGCCCACTCCTAGGACCCTTGGTAGGTGAGGATACTTGTCCCATCAGACGTCCCGTCAAATCCCTCACATAAATGTGGACGTGATAGGGAAGGTCCCTTATCAACATCTGGCAGCCACCCTTTGTCAGGGGGTCTTTGTAATGTAGCCGTCCTGTCTCATAATGGAGATTTAGAAGGACAATGCCCATTTCGGTCAAGTAGACCGAGATGGAAATTACCGAGATCAGGGATTCTCGAGGTCGGGCATTGGTACCGAGGCGCTCGGAGCAGAGCCCGTAACGAACGAGACCGGTATACTTGACCGAATCCAACTCCAACTCGGTGCCAGTTGGCACTTTTGCCTAACTGGGTTAATTGAGGCCGGTATAACCCCTAATTGGTATTTCAGTGTCAAGGTAGAAGATTACCTCGGTTTTACACAACCACTCCACACATGTATATTCACTTGCCTCTAATCAAAATGGGTCTCAAAATCACTCCAAAACAACCCCTACACGATCAGCTGCAGGCCTATCAAAATCCACGGAGAACCCATTTAAAAAATCTACTCAAACTTGGAAAACAATGAAGCTTTACAAAATAGCTCTTGCATGAATGGAAAGAGGCTCCTATCCATGTAATAAAACCATGATTTGGGAAGAAGAGAGCCATTGCTAACCTTGAGAAACTTTAACAAGAAGAGCTTGGAGAAGAGATGAAACCAGCTGAAATTTCACAAAACTTGTATCTTTGGAAAGCTTGGAAGATGGGAAGAAGAGACGTGGGGCCCATTTGGTCTAAAACTTGTGGCTTTTAAAACTCCTGGTTATGGGTCCCAAATGAAGTCGACGAAGAAGAGAAAATCGATCAAAGAAATATTTTCTTTCCAAAAAGTATATTTTCCCCAATTTCTCGAATTTTCGAAATTTATGGACAGATTTAGTGAAAATTGTCATTTTTGCCCCTTTTCTTGAAAAACGCGATTTCAGAGCTTCAAATCCAAATGGATAAAACATGAAAGCTATTTATAACAATAAAATGAGTCAAAAGGAATAAAAATTGGAAATTTTAGAAATCGAGAATAAATTCTCACAAAAATACATTTTATTACAACCGGGTCAAACCGAAGTCAACGGTCTCTAAAAATCTCCAAAATTGAGAAAAATCTATTCAAACCCTCAAGCAAGGTCAAACTAATTCTAAACTCACCCAAAAATCCAAAACCACGATTAAAACAACACTAAACCCGAAAATTGGGGGTCGGGGTCTTACAGTGCTAGTATGCCTTTTCGGGTCTACTGTATTTGCGACCGACACATTTGTATCTCCAACCTTATATCATTTTACCTCGAGTAAGCCTTGCTTCTCAGTAATTTGAATTAAGGTCTACAATTGCTTCTAGCAGTCACTGGTACGCTCACCCTGAGCCTACCATACTTGTATTTTAGAACAATTGTATCCTCTATGGCTTTTTGCCTTCTTCATCTTGCTTGGGCCGGGCCATGTCCCCTCAAGTGATTTGAAAAGATAAAACCATAGTTGTTCTCCATTTATGATCACCATATTCTTGTGATTACTAATGGATTTGGTCTTGTTTCAGAAGTTTTCCAAAACTAACAATGGCAGCTTTATTGACCATTACTTTCGATGGAACAAGTACCAGCTTATGCTTCAAGACAAGCAAAATAAGCGCCCCGCCAGTTGCCGAAGCGTCATCTCCCTCGACAACTCTCAAAACACTGGGTCAATCTTAACTCTCCGGACCATCGTCTTCGGGTCGCTGGGACCATTCCCACTCCCTGCAGAAGAAACTGTACCTGCAAAGAAATAGAAAACCGCCCCGCAACGTGTCACTAACGTGGCACCAAGGGCGAACACGAAGAAGCCTGAAACTCGTGGCGCTCCCACGAAGCCTCAACAAAACCAGGTTTGCCCCAAAACTTGGTCCCCGAGATGTTCACTAAAGCAACGGAGGTCCCGAACATCTACAAAGCCAGCATACCTGGCCCCTCTAAAGGAAAATCGGTTCTACCCTCTCTCTTACATGAAAGAGGAGAAACCTACCCTCCGCCCTAAGAATAAAGAAAATCAGCATGAGCCGGCTTGCTCCTATAAGCCCAAAATCAAATCCTCCATCGTTTGGCCTCCGCAAAAACCTGCCGAAGCATGCACTCCTGCGAGTCGACCCTTCATCTCAACAGGGGCCCAACTCGCAAAATTCAAAGCCTCATTGGGACAGGCAAAGGACAGCGTCAAGATCCTGTCCATGCCCAGCTTCAAGGAAGACAAGCTCGGCTACTGCGCACGGGGACTACATCCTTCATTGCCAGAGCTCAGCCAGAGCTGACTGAAGCTCAAATTGCTCGTCGTATGCGTCGCCACGCAGCATATCGACAAAGAGACTTGAGAAGCAAAGAACCCAGCATTCTACTCTCCATGTCTCTAACAAATGGGTTGAAAAAGAAAAACCTGACCAACTCGTTGTTGTCCATATGGTTGGCAAAACCAGAAAACGCCAGAAGTCAGCGACCAAAATCCTTGTTAGACGTCCGGTGACTCGCAGCGTCTCCCGGACACGAGTACATCTGGAAGAATCCTCCACTCCTTCAAGCCAAGGACACCGGAGTAACCACTCTTCATACTCTTCATCCAGAAGAATGAGCCCCAGCTCAGTCACCAGGATGATTTCTTCATTCAAATCCCGAGGGATGAACGTCTTGGCTACAAGTTCTGAGTAGCCTCCACCGCAAGATGATGTAACCGCACGCATCCAGCAGTTGGAGCAAGGACAATAGAGAATTGAGGTTCTGATGGAAAACCTCATTCTCACTTTACAGCGTCCACCACCTAATAATGAGACCCCTCCGAATCAGCAAGATGACGAGGGCAATGCAGAAAACAATGAGTCACGCGCCCTTACCAAAAAGGACGTTGACGATATCCTCCCAAAAGCAAAAGAAGAGGATACATTGAAGGAACATGGGATCAAGCCACCCTATCCTCTATGGATGGACTCGGTTCCGTTCCTTAAAATTCAAACAACCTACTCTCCAGACATATACGGGGAAAGGTTCAGCCAGACATCATGTCATCCACTTCAAGATCCTGACAGCAGCTATTACGGATCAAGATGCCCTTAAGATTTGCCTCTTTGCAAGTACCTTAAATGGTATAGCCTTTGATTGGTACTTCAATCTGCCGGAGAACTCCATCCAAAACTGGGCTATGCTGGAGACACGCTTCCTAACCCACTTCCAAGGTGAGGACCATCCTGTTACTATGGCTTAGCTCTGCAGCCTAAAACAGGGAGAGAATGGGTCAACATATGACTTCATTCACAAGTGGAAGGCGATGGTGTACAAATGCTCAGATGTACTGCCACAAGCGTCGCTAGTCAACATCTGCCGTAACAGCATGAGAGCAAGGATTCGCTCCATGATCATCGGCAACAAATGAAAGAACTTGGGAGAACTCCTAGAAGCTTCCATGGAGGCTGAAATGGTGATCAAAGACATCAACAGTCAGAAATCATCAAAGAAAGAGCCAACTACTATTACAACCTCAAAACCAAAGAAAAAGGAGGTTCTTAATGTGCAGACCAAGTCATCTCCTCAACAGCCAAAGAAAACTGAAAACAAAGCTACGAGTAAAAGACCCGAACTCTCTGATGCCTTCAAAGAACGAGTAGAAAAGAAATACCCGTTCGATCAAGATGTCGAAGAAATCTTTGAGGCTCTCCTAGCAAATGGCAAACTCACCTTTCCTGAGCCCAAAAGACCGGGAGATGTTGGCAAAACCAATGATCCCCGGTATTGTCCATACCATCAGATGATCTCGCATCCTCTCAATCAATGCTTCGTTGTGAGAGAGAAGATCAATGAGATGTGGAAAAACGGCGTCATCACCTTTGACAAAAACTACGGCTCCGCCTCTGTCAACATGGTGTCATGTGGGCAAACTTCAAAGTCACCAAAGGAGAAGATCACTACTTCATTCAAGGTGATAAAAATGGCTCAAGCTTCCCAAAAGTTGGTTCCCTATCCAACACCAGATGGGCAACCCATATGGGTGCATCCCGATCTCGTAGAGGATGAAAATTGGGAGATCGTCAAAACAAAGCCGATCGCTCAACAGGGAAGGCAAGCCAAGAGACAACTCCGCAAGCTCAGACAGCAGTAGAAGTCTGAATCAAAACAAGAAGTCCTTAAAAAAGCCGAAACCTCTTCCACTGCTTCACTAGAGGCAACGGAAGATTCCCTTCCCAAAGCTTCAAAGGCGGTAAGAAAATTCACCCTTGATGATTTCATGCCACCTCAATACAGAAATGAAACTGCGCAGGGGGCATCATACTCTTGCAACTCAGTAGTTAGATTCTCCATGGACGGATACGAGTCCAATGACACTGCCAGTGATATCGATGAGTGGGAAGAATCCCTTGAGACAGGAGAATACCTCTCTGATGAGGATTGGATTCCCGAATCTCACATTATGCCAGTAATCTTGTATAACCAATTGTAGCCGCAAGGATCCTGGTCCGATGATGATAAAGATCAAGAGGCTGTTCAAGAAAATGTTGTCGATCCAGCACCGGTCAATGCTCCAGTGGAACCCAACGTTGGTGAACCACAAGGAACAAATGACGAAGAAGATTTGGCTCCTATGCCAGATCTTGAAGAATATGCATGAATCTTGCAACATCTTGCCATAGAGCAGGAGCATAATCGCATCAACAATTTCCGTCATGATCCAGAACCAGAAGTCCCTGACAATCAACGAGAACTTTCTCCTTTAACTGCTGAAAATGGGGAAAATTGCTGGATCCATGATCCTCTTACATCCGAGGATGAGTCTGATTCCCAACAGTCTACAATGGGGGCATCTCCTGTCAGGATAACCTGCAATGCGATAGCTCAAGACGATAGCTGAAGCTTCCAAAGACACGTACTCCCAAACCGGTAATGTATCTTTCGGAGCTACATCTTCTCAGGTGACTTCCATTGAGATATCATCTTCTCAGCCCTCGTCTCCTGAAGCTATGACATTGGAACTCAGGCCTTTTCCGATTGATCGTCTTGAAGAAACTCCTGCCTGGATTGGTCCCAGATACCTGATCTCATAGGTAAAGTCTGGACAGACAAAGAAAAGTTGCCGGATGTTGTTCAGGACTTGTTCCCGGAAATTGCTCCGTGCAACACAA
This sequence comes from Umbellularia californica, assembly GCA_028538565.1. Lineage (NCBI taxonomy): Eukaryota > Viridiplantae > Streptophyta > Magnoliopsida > Laurales > Lauraceae > Umbellularia > Umbellularia californica. The sequence continues at coordinate 29,241,444 of JAPQWN010000005.1, read as the reverse complement.
TCACTGAAGACGGCAATGCTGTTACAGAGACGCCTTCAGCAATTGACAAGGATCAACCCCTTGATCCCGAGAGTGATCTTCCAAAAGAAGACCCTTCTCTAGAAACTCTTGAAGTTGGTAGACGTACCCGTTATGGCCTGGATTACCACAAGAATTACAACCAACCTTCTTCTTCTTATGTAAATCCTCCGGGAAAGCAAGTTGTAAATGCCCCAAGTGGCAGCAATAATGAAAATGCAGGCCCGAAGGAGGCTTTTAAGTACGACTTGATTGAGCACTTAAAATACATGCCTACACGACTGTACATCCTTGACTTATTACGAATGTCTCCACAAACTCGTGATAGTCTCATTTCAGAATTACAAAGGCTGAATGCGGATATCGACAAGCATGCCCCACAAGTCCTACAAATTGAAATGGACTATAGGGTCAAAAAATCAAGCACTTCCTCAAAGGGAGAAAAGAAGAAAACTGAGGGACCAACCAATAAATGCCTCTCGGTTCAAAAAGCAGCAAGTGCAACAATTGCCTTTGAAAAAGATGACCTCCTGCTAGGCGAGACAAAGCACAACCGACCCTTGTACTTCACGGGGTATATCAAAGAAATGCCGGTACACAGAGTCCAGATTGATTTAGGTTCTGCACTCAACCTCATTTCTACTTCGGCACTCGAAGAGCTAGGCATCCCACCTAGCAAGTTGAGTCACAGGTCTGTATCCATCTTCGGATATGACGGCAGCGCTCAAAGGCCTATCGGCAAAATTAGGTTCAAATTCCAAATCGGTGACCTTATTTCTGAAGTCACTGTGTATGCAATAAGGACCCTTTCATGCTACAATATCCTCCTTGGACGCCCCTGGATACATGAGAATGGTGTCGTCCCTTCAACTCTACATCAGTGCATCAAGTTCGTTGGCAATGATGGCTTGATACATCGAGTGTTTGCAGACGAAAAGCCCTTCAAAGGCAAGGATGTCCATTTTACAGATGCTCAGATGTATAAAGATGGAAAAGAAGAACAGAAGGAAGAAACAATATACTTTGCCGAAAATCTCCAAAAAGATAAAGGCAAGGCTTCTCAGCAATCATCAGAGGTAAACAAACCTTCCACCAAACTCGAAGTAAGCAGTCAAGCTCCCTTCGTCATCTCCTTCAAATCTCCAAAGCCTTTGGTAATCACTACCAAAGCAAAGAAGACAAAACAAAAGGCTGGGGGCAAGTTCACTGTCTCCTTTGTGTCTATTATGCACGACACATACTCGGAATCAGAGCCAGAAGATGTCACAGCATCAAGCCAAGCTGATACTCAGCGAAATCGATCTGTTCTCACTCCATTGGAGACACTTGCTGACATAGAAGACCTTATGTCTGCTTCCTTTGTTATTCCGGCAACTTCGGCAGAAGAAAAAACAATCTTCTTCCACAGGTCAGGAGCATCTTCGCCAAATTCTATGCTTGAACCTTTCCAAAACGAAGGTATACCTCAGATATCTCTGTATAGTCCAATGGCACAAGCTATCATGAAAAAAATGGGCTACGACGCTCAGAATCCGACTGGTTTGGGAGGTGGCCATGGTATTCTCACACCAGTGGAACCCACCCTAACCAAAAGTCAACCAGAAGATTGGAAAATCGACCTTCATAAAGTCAAATCTTCATACGGGTTGGGGTATGATCCTACCGCTCCTATGAAATAGTTGACACCATGGCTGCAACGTCGCTTTACCGACCAAGCCTCAACATCTCATGTCCATGAAGACATTGATCTCCCTGGATATCTCTTTGAGGAGTCACTCGTCATGGATCTAGAAAGCTCCTCCAATTGGTATAATTTCTCTGATAATAAAGAGGAATTGTCCGATGACACAAACACGAGGTCTTTTGACCCAGAAAAATCATCTTCTCCAAAAGAAGTACCCTACTTCAACCCAGTTCCAGCGGGTGATTGGGGCCATCTCATTGCAAGTCTTAAGAAGGACACCGATCAAGAAGATCCATGGACAGAAACTGAGCCTCGGTCTGAAAATGCCTCTGGCACTCCAGAAGGTCTTGTTGAGATGGAAGCCTCCGAAATATTGTGGAGGAAGCACCCTCAAACCTTCCAACAGAAGATCCTGTTCAAAAGATAGACTTGGGAACAGCTGATAACCCACGTCCTATATTCATAAGCATGAATATAAAGGATGATGAGTTACCCGAGTATATCTCTTTTCTTCGCGAGTTCATTGACTGTTTTGCATGGTCTTATGCTGAAATGCCCAGCTTAGATCCCAAAGTAGCAATCCACAAGATCAACTTGCAAAAAGAAGTGAAGCCTGTCAAACAATGCCAAAGAAGATTCCGTCCTGACGTGATGGACAAAATTGAACAAGAAGTTCAGAAACTCAAAAATGTTGGGTTCATCCACGAGGAACAACATCCTGAATGGTTGGCCAACATTGTCCCCGTGACAAAGAAAAATGGGCAGATAAGGGTCTGTATCGACTACAGAGACCTGAATAATGCATGCCCTAAAGATGAATTCCCGCTCCCCATACCAAAGGTAATGATTGACAACACCTGTGGGTTTGAGCGAATGACATTCATGGATAGATTCTCTGGCTACAATCAGATAAAGACACATCCTGAAGATGAAAGGCATACATCATTTCGGACTCCATTTGGCGTGTATTGCTACACCGTCATGCCATTTGGTCTGAAAAATGCAGGTGCAACTTATCAGAGGGCTATAATGAAAATATTCCAAGATATACAGCACAAGACGGTCGAATGCTATGTTGAAGACCTCGCCATCAAAAGCAGAAGAAAAGAAGACCATCTCGGTGATCTTTGAGAAGTCTTCCTCCTACTTCGCAAACACAAATTGCGGATGAATCCACTAAAATGCTTCTTCGGTGTCTCATCGGGTAAGTTTCTCGGATTCATAGTATGGAAGGCTGGAATAGAACTTGACCCCACCAAAGTCAAGGCTATCCTGGAAATGCCATCTCCAAGGACCCTAAGAGAATTAAAAGGGCTTCAAGGAAGATTGGCATACATCTGACGGTTCATCTCCAATCTGTCAGGGAAGTGCCGTCCATTTTCTCGCTTGATGAAGAAATGTGTGGACTTTGTCTGGGATGCTGAATGTGAAAAAGCATTTCAAGTCATCAAGACATACCTCACCAAACCTCCAGTGTTGGCTGCCCCCACAACTGGAAAACCATTCATCTTGTACACAAGAGCTCTTGACCACTCTTTGGGTGCTTTGCTCGCACAAGAAAACGACGACGGAAAAGAGGCTGCTCTATATTACCTTAGGCGCATGTTGGTAGGTGCAGAGCATTGCTATTCCCCAGTCGAAAAAGAATGCCTTGCAGTGATGTTTGCTGTACAAAAGTGCGTCACTACTTGCTGTCTAACACAGTCTACCTGATTTCGTGGATCAACCTCTTAAAGGTCCTTGTCACAAAAGAAGGTTCTCTCAACGCCCGACTGGCAAAATGGTCTGATGGACCCGAAAAAAAAAGGGGGAATCTTCCGTCCTCTCCCTCCGCACCCCGGGGGCTGACCTGGGTCTCGGCGGAGGAGGGAAGATCTCGGGCATCAACATTTTTGTACGGGTATGCCAGATTTACTTTCTACTTGGAATTTGGAATGGTGATAATCCGGAGATTCACCTTCACAAGTGGAAAGGAAATCAATCCTTTTTTCTAACTTTTCAAATTGCATTAATATTAAGAAAAGAGACAAGTTTTTAGAATGTCGTAAGAGGCGTTTTGTTTGTTTGCCGTGAAAGGCGATTTTACAAAACTCATCAAATATGAAAGACAAGAATTGTGATTTCTTTTTGTCTCTTTAAGAAATACAAACTATAATAGAAAAGGAAGAAAAGGGATCTAACTTCTCAGGAGATTGCGGGGACACGTTGAGATCGACAGTCGCAAGTCATGTATGGGCTTCGCCATCGTCCTTCAAATGAGAACATGTGATGCTTTGATTCTTTGGCTTGGCTCCTAACCTCGGTTTTTTAAAGGACAAGGATCAAGAGAAGGTCCTATATCCAATGAAAAACAGAGTAAACGGGCTGAAAAGCCACGTTTAGGCTATGTTGGAGAAGGAGGTGACCTTGGGGGGTTGGCCCCCCAAGGGACGTTGATCACCTTGTGGTGCTTCCGGGAGCAAAGTAGCAGGACTTCGTCTCTCTCTTGGATTTTCTGGTTTTTCAGAGCTTGCACTTGGGATCTCTTTTCATCATGCTTTCTTCTTGGAATAGACCTCCTTTTATAGGCTTTTGATAGCCATGAGGTGTTTATTGGCATTGATGGCCATGATGAAAGAATTGATGAGGAGTTACAAATCGATTTTGTAACTCCTTTTTCAAGGCTTATGATTGGCCGATGAAAGTAGTGGGCATTTAATCACCTTTATGCTTCATGATGATGGGAGTTTCATGGGTTTAATGCCATGATTGCTTGGATTTGTAACTCCTAAATGCTTGGTTCTGATTGGGCCGTCCAAAATAATGAGTTAATGACTGCTTTAATGAGTCAATTAACGACATTAAGTGGTTGCCAAGGCATGTGAAGAGTCGCGGGCCGTGCTGCGCCTTTTGAGATTCTTCTTGCGATCATCACGGGTGGATCCACGATATATTTGATGTCGGATTGCGATGCAATTTCAGACATTGATTGATGTTGGCGGGCCGGTGACGTCTGTCTTGTCGATTTCACGATCGGTCGGACAGAAAGTGCACTTTCTTCGTCAGCCAGTTGGCGATCTTGAGGCGATCGGTGATGATTTCATGCTTTTGACGGCGGATCCGAGATGTCGATGAAGATCAGTCGTTTTCAAGCATCAAACATTGCATTTTCCGAAAACCACAGAGGCAGGAACACCCGAAACGCGAAAAGCAAAGTGGCAGGACTTCGTTTCTCTCTTGGATTTTTTGAATTTTCAGAGCTTGCACTTGGGATCTATTTCCTTTTTTTCCTTGGAATGGACCTCCTTTTATAGGCTTTTGGTAGCCATGAGGTGTTTATTGGCATTAATGGCCATGATGAAGGAATTGATGAGGAGTTACAAGTTGAATTTGTAACTCCTTTTTCAAGGCTTGTGATTGGCCGATGAAGGTAGTGGGCATTCAATCACCTTTATGCTTCATAATGATGGGAGTTTCATGGGTTTAATGCCATGATTGCTTGGATTTGTAACCCCCAAATGCTTGGTTCTGATTGGGCCGTCCAAAATAATGAGTTAATGACTGCTTTAATGGGTCAATTAACGTCATTAAGTGGTTGCCAAGGCATGTGAAGAGTCGCGGGCCGTGCCGCGCCTTTTGAGATTCTTCTTGCAATCATCACGGGTGGATCCACGCATCATTTGATGTCGGATTGCGATGCAATTTCAGACATTGATTGATGTTGGCGGGCCGGTGACATCTGTCTTGTCGATTTCACGATCGGTCGGACAGAAAGTGCACTTTCTTGGTCAACCGGTTGGCGATCTTGAGGCGATCGGTGATGATTTCATGCTTTTGACGACGGATCCGAGATGTCGACGAAGATCAGTGGTTTTGAAGCACCAAACATTGGATTTTCAGAAAATCACAGAGGCCAGAACACCCGAAACGCGAAAAGCATCAAAAACGGACACTTCGCCTCAAAATCCGGCGACCCAGATTTCCAGGGTCGCCGGGCGACCATGCACCCAGGGTCGCCGGCGACCATGGGGCTTTGGCCCGTTTGGTCGCCGAGCGTCGTTTCGGCCGTTTTTTCGTCTTTTTCTTCCCTTTTTTCTTCTGTATTTTTCTCGACATTTTTCCTCAATTATTGACTTGATTTTCTTGAAGAAATCTTGACGAGAACCCTCGCGAAATCGGAGCACAAAGTTTTCTATTTTTCGGGAAAGCCGAAGACTTTGTTGCCGATTTTCCGTCAAGCGTCGAAACTAGGTCAAACGATGTCGGAATGACCTGAAAATTGAGGTGAAGCTTCTTGAGCAGTGGATAGGACCAACCATGGGCTTTTATTTGAGTTTTGAAGCCGTTTGGGGTCCCATCGATGCTTCACTTGATTTTGCTGCGGGGAAAATGCCGAGCTTTGATATGTGGTCAAACGATGTCCGATTGACCTGAAATTTGACGGGGAGCCTATTGGAGTCATTTTGAGACGTTCCATGGGCTCCGTTTTGGATGTCATGGTCCCGGGTTACTCCGCCGCCGGTAGGCTTGATTTTCTCTCGGAGCATAGAAACCTGGTCAAACGTTGTCAGAATGACCTGAAATTTGACGTGCAGCCTTTTGGAAGCATGTTGAAGCCACTCATGTATTTTGTTTGATGAGTGATGGCTTCGGTGGTTTCCGCCGCCGGGAGGCTTGATTTTGCTGCTCGAGCATTGATGAAGGGTCAAACGTTGTCGGTTTGACTTGAAATTTGGCATGGAGCCCTTTGGAGACCTTCTGGAGTCATCCGTAGGCTTTGATCAAAGTTTTGGTGTCTTTGATATTGTCGCCGCTGGGAGCGCTTGTTTAGCTGTCGGAGCGGTGAAGTTGGGCCAAACGATGTCGGAATGACCCGAAACCTCAGGTGTACCCCTCTCTTAGCTGTCTTGAAGGACCTCTCAGTTTCTGTCTGATTCTGACAAAATCTGATGCTTGAAGTAGCCTTGCCTATTTTTAGTAGGATGCAGCTTCAGGAGGCTTCTCGATGTTGAGGAGACATATTGACTTTTTTGGTGTCAACAAATGCCCCCTCGAGGTACAGCGATGAGTAGCTTTTTGGAGTCGATGTGCCTCGAAGAGAAACTTGGAGGAAAGGTTCCAACTTGACCAAGAGTCTTGGGCATTTTTTTTTTAATAGCCTTCTGAGTTTCCGGGGGAATTTTATGGTAGTGAGAGGGATCACGTACCATCTCAAGGCAAAGTTTTGAAAATGACATGGGGTAATTGGATTTTGGGTTTTGGATTTTGGTTTTTGACCTTGTGACCTAACAAGCTGTATGTGGCAGGTTAGGGGGTCTGGTTTGATTTTGATTTTGACCTTGTGACCCAACAAGCTGTATGTGGCAGGTTGGGGGGTCAGGTTCGGTTTGGTTTGGATTTTGATTTTTGGTTTTGGTCATGTGACCTAACAAGCTGTACGTGGCGAGCTAGGGGACCGGAATTTGGTTTTGTGAAATGTCAATTTCAAGATTTTGGCTCAATTTGGTTCATGAGGTTGGATGGTTCGGTTTTTGGAAACTCATGGGACTTTCTTTTTTTCTTTTTTTTTTGAATGGTCCCATCAACTCAAAAGAGGCATGGGACTTTTTTTTGCTCTTTTCTTTTTTTTTTTTTTTTTTTGCTCTTGGTAAGAGGGATATTTTGACTAAAAGCCAATTTTAGTGCCTAGGTGGTCAAACCTGGCTCATATGGGCTAACCCATGGGACCTTAGGCTTTGGAGATGGCCTAGATCTCATATGGTGTCATATTTGTAAAGAATATCTAAAAATATCTCTTTTCTGTAGAGAATATCTAAAAATATCTTTACTTGGAGAGAATTTCTCAAGTTTTCTTTTTGTGGAAAGATTCTCTCAAAATATCTTTCTCTTTGGGAAAGTAGCTAAATTTTAGCACTTACCTCCTTTCTTTTCTCCTTGTTTCCTCTTTTGGCTTGCTCTCTTCTATAAAAGCAAGAGGGTTGATGCTTTTGCTCCATTGCTTTCTTTTTGCAAGAAATCTTCAAGAGTGCTCCCCAAGGCAAGAAGTGCTTTCTCTTCTTCAAGGATCTCCAAGCTTTTCTTCTTCTTCTCCATCAATGGCTTCAAGTAAGTTTTCTTCCTCAAGAATCTCCATTGTAGAAGTAGCTTCTTCATTTTTTCCTTCTTTTCTTTTTCTTTTCTTCTTTCTTCTTCTCTTTTTTTTTTCTTTTCTTTTCTTGTCATGCACGTTTTTCTTTTTTTTCGTGCTTCTCTCTTTTTTTTCTTTCTTTCTTTCTTTTTTTTTCTTTCTTTTTTTTTCTTTTCACAGTTTTCTCTCTTTTTTTTTTCGTGAACTCCTTTTTTTCTTTCTGTTTTTTTTTTCCACGTTGATTCCCTTTTTTTTTTCAGCGTGTTTCTCCTTTTTTTTTTTTGCTGAGATTTTTTTTTCTATCTTTTTCTTTTTCCTTGTTTGCTCACTATGATAATGAGGCTATGCAATTTCAATATGTATGCATTTTTTTGTTTGATGCATCAAGATAGAAGGCTAGAGTCTCTAGGTCAAGCCAACATGATTTTTGACTTGGACAAAGTTTGATTGGTTTTGACCAAATTGGGTTGGAATTGGTCAAACTTTGGTCAAGGTTTTCCTAGCATTTAATGCATGATGATATATTTTTGATGCATGAGTTTTGGTAAATAGACTTGGAAGTATGATGATGAATACCTGAAAATCTTTTGCAAGTATCGGGATTTTGAGCTCGCAGCGATGTTGAGCTCTTTCTTGGTCTTGCTGGATTTTGAGGAAGTTTTGCAATTTTTGGATTCTGAAACTCGCAGCAATGTTGAGCTCTTTTCCAGATTTTGCGGAAGTTTGATGAGATTGGCTCGTTCTCGCAGCGATGTTGAGTTCGAGCCTTCTTTGAGAATTCTCCACTGACTATGAGCTCGCAGCGATGTTGAGCTCATCTTCAGACTTCCTGTCTTTTTTCGGAGTATTTTCCTTTTCGTTGGAATTGCCCCGGAATCATGTCAAAATTTTGCTAGAATTTTTTGTAGCAGAATTCTTTCATGTTGATTGATCTTTTCTCTTCCATCTTTTCTCTTCCTGTTACTGACGCACCTCGTCGGTCTGCTAGATCTTCCAATGCGGCTATTCAGCAGGCTTGGGAGAAGGAGGGGACTCTCATTCGCCAGGTTGAGGAAGCTGAAGGTAATGTCCGGAGGAAGACTCAGGAGCATGAGCAGTGGCAGGTCCTCTGGGAAGAACTTCCTCGTGTTGCAGATGGGTCACGGCATTTGGCCGCGTTTTATGGGGACATTTTGAAGGAGCGTGGCCTAAAAACTTCGGAAGTTAAGGCCAAGGGTCTGCTTGAGGAGTTGAACCTTTGGTTGAAGACCATGTAGGATTGAGCTCCTGAGTTGTAACAAACTCTTTTTCCTTTTCCTTTTTTTGGTACCTCCATGTATAAACAGTTTTGGTACTATATTTTGTATCCCCTTCCTTTTACTTAAATCATTTTTGACGAAAACAATTTTGAGCAAAAGTTTGATGGGAATGTTTGCTTAAGGATTTGATCAAAAGGTTGTCATTTTGTGAAAATCTTTTGTCAAAGGGTTGTTTTGGGCATAAAACCAATTTTGTGGCGAAAAGCCTGATTTTTTGATGGTTTGAAAACCGAAATTTTGGATGGCATGAAAGCCTAATTTTGTGGCGTAAGAGCCAAAATTTGTTTTGCGGCGTGGGAGCCAAAATTTTTGAATGGCGTGAAAGCCGAATTTTAGAATGGCATAGAAGCCGAATTTTGTTTTGTTTGTCTTGGCGTTTATAGCAGAATTTTGGCATTTATAGCCAGATTTTCGCGTTTATAGCCGATTTTTTTTTTGTTTTGTTTTCGCATTTATAGCCGAATTTTGGCGTTTATAGCCGAATTTTGAGATGGCATGAGAGCCAAAAATTTTGTTTGTGGCATGAGAGCCGATTTTGAGATGGCATGAAAGCCGATTTTGGCGTTTATAGCCGAAAAATTTTTTTTTTGGCATTTATAACCGGATTTGGCGTTTATAGCCGAGTTTTGGCGTTTATAGCCAGATTTTGGCGTTTTTAGCCGAGTTTTTTGAAAACCAAATTTTGTTTTATTGGCATGAAAGCCGATTTTGGCGTTTATAGCCGGAATTTTTTTTGTTTTGACATTTATAGTCGACTTTTGGCATTTATAGCCAGATTTTGGCGTTTATAGCCGAATTTTGGTTTTCAAAATGCAGGTATCGACTAAATGTCGCCTCCCCGCTGAATGGTCTTGCAAGTATCAATGGAATGTCGCTTCCTTGCTCATTCGGATTTGCGAGTATCGATGGAATGTCGCTTCCTCGTGGATTGCGGTGCAAATATCGACTAAGCGTCGCTTCCCAAAACTTTTGGTTTTGCGGGTACTGACTTGGTGTCGTTTCTCCACGATTTTTGAGGTTTTCTCGATCCATTTGAAATTTGGATTATGGATAGCAACTGGTATGTTGCATCTCCAAGATTTTTGAAATTTGAAAGTATCGAATGGGGTTCGCTTCCTTGCGATTTTTGGGTTTTGGAAGTATCGAATGGGGTTCGTATCGGTTTTTTGGGTTTTGCGAGTATCGACTGAATGTCGCTTCCCCGCGGTTTCTAAAAACCAAAATTTTTTGTTTAAAGACACGGAGGTCATAAATTTTGACTTAAAACCATTTTGGTTGTAAAAACCGAGGCGGTTTAGGGTGAAAATTCCTAAGTCCCGATTTTTGTTTCAAACCATGAATTTTGGGTTCAAGGATCGAAAATTTTGGTCAAGCCTGGGAAGAGGCTCCTAAACTTGGATTTTTGGATTTTGATTTTTTTTCTTTTTGAACAATGAAACGATGAAAGTAAGCATTGTTTTGAGAGATTGTTTTTTTTTTTTTTGAAACTTCAACATAAAGATGAAAATTTCAAAAGAGGAGGGTTTGACGAGCAAGTACCTTGGAAATAGGCTTTAGCCGTGTAGATATTGCTCTGACCCGTTTTGAGGAAGTCTTCACGGGTAGTACCGCTTCAAGAACTTGTCGTTGATGGGTAGCATACATCTGTCTCCTTCCATGTTTAGAAGAGCGTATGCACCGTTGGAGAAGACTTTGTCGATGACGAAGGGTCCCTCCCATTTTGGTTCGAATTTGCCTTTGGATTTGTGGGCAAAGACTATGGGTCTTTTTACTGCAAGAACCAAGTCACCCTTTTTGTAGGCGCGTTGCCTGACCTTTTTGTCGAAAGATCCTGCCATGCGTGCTTGGTACAACTCAATGCTTTGTAGAGCTTCGAGTCGTCTTTCATCGAGATTATCCAGCTCTTGGAGTCTCAGTTTGACATTGCTTTCTTGCGTCATGTCATTTTGCAAAGATACCCTTAAGGAAGGAATTTGTACTTCCAAAGGGACAACAGCTTCGCATCCATAGACCAAAGAGAATGGTGTGTTATGGGTTGGTCCTCGAACGGTGGTTCAATAGGCCCACAAAGCTTCTAGTAGTTTGTCGCCCCAGTCTCTTTTGTTACTAGAGACCATTTTCTTGAGAATTTTGTAGAGTGTCTTGTTGAAGGCTTCTGCTAGTCCGTTCGCTGCTGGATTATATGGAGTCAAAGGACAACTTTGGATTTTGTACTTGTCGCAGAACCTATAGAATCTGTGATCCCGGAATTGTGGTCCGTTATCATGGACGAATCTTTTAGGTATGCCGAAGCGACAAATAATGTTGGTGCGCAAGAACTAAAGGACTGATGAAGTCTTCATTTCGCTGAGCGCAAATGCTTCCGACCACTCGGAGAAATAATCCGTAGCGGCGAAGATGAAGCGATGACCTTTGCTTGATGGGGGAGAAATAGGACCTATGATGTCCATACCCCAGGCTTCAAAAGGCCATGAGATTGCTGTTGGATGTAGCCATTCTGGAGGCATGTGGACATAATCTCCGTGAATCTGGCATTTTTGGCAGCGCTTGGCAAATTGTATTGCATCAGTTACCATGGTAGGCCAATAGTAACCTAGCCTTTTTATTTGGTTGTAGAGCTTAGGGCCAGCCTGATGGGCTCCACAAAGACCAGCATGTACTTCTTTGAGAGTTTCCTCAGCCTCTTGTTGTGATAAGCAGCGTAGGAGTACTCCGTTGAAGGATTTTCTGTAAAGTGCTTAAGGTATATCCAAATGAAAGTTTGGGGCTCGTCTTTGGATGCTTACCCGCTCTTTTGGATCTTCAGGTAGTATTCCGAACATGATATAATCAATGAACGGATCTTTCCAGTCGCCAATCGGAGGTTTGAGGATGGACATCCGACTTCCAACCACTTGGTGGCATTCAGCAACTGCTTGTTGTGTGTTGAGAGGAGGGAAAATCCTTCTTTGACACACTGTGACTTGCATGTTTTCCCCTTCTTGGATTGCCATGGATGCGGCAAGTCCAGCCAGGGCATCTGTACGGATGTTTTCACCTCTGAGGATATGGGTGATATGGCAGATATTAAATTTTTGTCGAAGCGACTGCGCCTTATTGTAGTAAGGTAGCAAATCAGGCTTCCTGACTTCATATTTCCGATTCATCTGGTTGACGACCAGTTGAGAGTCTCCAAAAGCTTCCAACATGGTCATGCCGGATTCGTGGGCGAGTTCCAATCCAACAATCAGGGCTTGGTACTCAGTTGCATTGTTTGAACATGGTTCCAGTAGCGAGAAGGCATGTGGAATCATGTATTTGTCGGGGCTGACGAAGAGGATGCCGATCCTCGATATTTGCTTTCCTTTTCATTTGTCCTGGTTGCACCGTCAAAGTACATGTCCTAGGAAGCATTTGACAAGGATGTTTCCACATTGTAGACAAATTCGTCTGGGAGATCATCCTTGAGTGGAGAATCTTTAGGCAATGGATGCTCTGCGAGGAAGTCTGCTAGAGCTTGGCCTTTGATTGCTTTTTGTGGTACATACCTAATATCAAATTGTGATAGAAGAATGGACCATTTTGCCAGTCGAGCATTGAGAGAACCTGCTTTTGTGACAAGGACCTTTAGGAGGTTGATCCTCGAAACCAGGTAGACTGTATTTGACAGCAGATAGTGACGCAGCTTTTGTACAGCGAACATTACTGCAAGGCATTCTTTTTCGACTGGGGAGTAGCGATGCTCTGTACCTACCATCATGCGGCTAAGGTAATATAGAGCAGCTTCTTTTCCGTCGTCGTTTTCTTGTGCGAGCAGAGCACCTAAAGAGTGGTCGAGAGCTCTTATGTACAAGATAAATGGTTTTCCAGTTGTGGGGGCAGCCAGCATTGGAGGTTTGATGAGGTATGCTTTGATGTCTTGAAATGCATTTTAACATTCAGCATCCCAGACAAAGTCCACGCCTTTCTTCATTAAGCGAGAGAATGGACGGCATTTCCCTGATAGATTGGAGATGAACCGTCGAATGTAGGCCAGCCTTCCTTGAAGCCCTTTTAATTCTCTTAGGGTTCTGGGAGATGGCATTTCCAGGATAGCCTTGACTTTGGTGGGGTCAAGTTCTATTCCAGCTTTCCGCACTATGAATCCGAGAAACTTACCCGATGAGACACCGAAGAAGCACTTTAGTGGATTCATCCGCAATTTGTGTTTGCGGAGTCGGAGGAAGACTTCTCGGAGATCATCGAGATGGTCTTCTTTTCTTCTGCTTTTTATGGCGAGGTCGTCAACATAGCATTCGACCGTCTTGTGCTGCATATCTTGGAATATTTTCGTCATAGCCCTCTGATATGTCGCACCTGCATTTTTCAGGCCAAATGGCATAACAGTGTAGCAATACACGCCGAATGGTGTCCGAAATGATGTATGCCTTTCATCTTCAGGATGCATCTTTATCTGATTGTATCCAGAGAATCCATCCATGAACATCATTCGCTCGAACCCATAGGTGTTGTCAATCATCACCTCTGGTATGGGGAGCGGGAATTCATCTTTAGGACATGCACTATTCAGGTCTCTGTAGTCGATACAGACCCTTATCTGCCCATTTTTCTTTGTCACGGGGACAATATTGGCCAACCATTCAGGATGCTGTTCCTCGCGGATGCTTTTTATCCATCGATTTTGTCCATCACGTCGGGACGGAATCTTCTTTGGCCTTGTTTGATAGGCTTGATTTCTTTTTGCAAGTTGAGCTTGTGGACTGCTACTTTGGGATCCAAGCCAGGCATTTCGGCATAAGACCATGCAAAGCAATCAACGAACTCACGAAGAAAAGAGATATACTCGGGTAACTCATCATCCTTTATATTCTTGCTTATGAATACAGGACGTGGGTTATCAGGTGTTCCCAAGTCTATCTTTTGAACAGGATCTTTTGTTGGAAGGTTTGAAGGTGGTTCCTCCACATTATTTTCGGAGGCTTCCAACTCAACAAGACCTTCTGGAGTGCCAGAGGCATTTTCAGACTGAGGCTCTGTTTCTGTCCATGAATCTTCTTGATCAGTATCCGTCTCAAGGCTTGCAAAGAGATGGTCCCAATCATTTGCTGGAATTGGGTTGAAGTAAGGTACTTATTTTGGAGACGATGATTCTTCTGGGACAGAGAACCGCTCGTCTACGTCATCGGACAATTCCTCTTTATTATCAGAGAAATTATACCAATTGGAGGAGCTTTCAGGATTTTTGACAAGTAACTCCGCAAAGAGATATCCAGGGATATCGATGTCTTCATGAGATGTTGAGGCTTGGTCGGTAAAGCGACTTTGCAGCCATGGTGTCAACGGTCTCATAGGAGCGGTAGGATCATACCCCAACCCATATGAAGACTTGCCTTTGTGAAGGTCGATTTTCCAATCTTCTGGTTGACTTTTGGTCAGGGTGGGTTCCAATGGTGTAAGAATACCATGGCCACCTCCCAAACCAGTCGGATTTTGAGCGTCGTAGCCCATTTTCTTCATGATAGCTTGTGCCATTGGACTATACAAGGATAGCTGAGGCATACCTTCGTTTTGGAAAGGTTCAAGCAGAGAGTCCAGTGGAGATGCTCCCGATCTATGGAAGAAGATTGTTTTTTCTTCTGGCGAAGTTGCGGGGATAACAAAGGAAGTAGACGTAGGATCTTCTATGTCTGCTGGTGTCTCCAATGGAGTGAGAGTGAGCTGATTTTACTGAGTATCAGCTCGGCTCGATGCTGTGTCATCTTCTGGCTCTGACTCTGAGTCTGTGTCATGCATAATAGACACAAAGGAGACAGTGAACTTGCCCCCAGTCTTTTGTTTTGTTTTCTTTGCTTTAGTAGTGATTACCAAAGACTTTGGAGATTTGAAGGAGACGACGAAGGGAGCTTGGCCGCTTACTTCGAGTTTGGTGGAGGGTTTATTTTCCTCCGATGATTGCTGAGGAGCCTTGCCTTTATCTTTCTGGAGACTGTCGACAAAGCGAATTGTTTTTTCCTCCTGTTCTTCTTTTCCATCTTTATACATTTGAGCATCTGCAAAATGGACATCTCTGCCTTTGAAGGGCTTTTTGTCTGCAAATACTCGATGTATCAGGCCATCGTCGCCAATGAACTTGATGCACTGATGTAGAGTTGAAGGGACGACACCATTCTCATGTATCCAGGGGCGTCCAAGGAGTATATTTTAGCATGAAGGGGTCCTTATTGCATACACAGTGACTTCAGAAATAAGATCACCGATTTGCAATTTGAACCTGATTTTGCCGATAGGCCTTTGAACGCTACCGTCATATCCGAAGATGGATACGGACGTGTGACTCAGCTTGCTAGGTGGGATGCCCAGCTCTTCGAGTGCCGAAGTAGAGATGAGGTTGAGTGCAGAACCTGGATCGATCTGAACCCTTTGTACTGGCATTTCTTTGACGTACCCCGTAAAGTACAAGGGACGGTTGTGCTTTGCTTCGCCTAGGAGGAGGTCACCCTCATCGAAGGCAATTGTTGCACTTGCTGCTTTTTGTACCGAGAGGCATTCATTGCTTGATCCCTCAGTTTTCTTCTTTTCTCCCTTTGAGGGAGTATTTGATTTTTTGACCCTATAGTCCATTTCAATTTGTAGGACTTGTGGGGCATGTTTGTCGACATCCGCATTCAGCCTTTGTAATTCTGAAATGAGACTATCACGAGTCTGTGGAGACATTTGCAATAAGTCAAGGATGTGCAGACGTGCAGGTATGTGTTTGAAGTGCTCAATCAAGTCATACTTGAAAGCCTCCTTCGGGCCTGCATTTTCATTATTATTGCCACTTGGGGCGCTTACATCTTGCTTTCCCGAAGGATTTACATATGAAGAAGAGGGTTGATTGTAATTTTTATGGTAATCCCGGCCAGAACGGGTACCTCTACCAACTTCAAGAGCCTCTAGAGAAGGGTCTTCTTTTGTAACATCGTTCTCAGGATCAAGGGGTTGATCCTTTGCTGAAGACGTCTCTGTAACAGCATTGATGTCTTCAGTAATTGTGTTGCACGGAGCAATTTCCGGGAACAAGTCTTGAACAGCAGCCGGCAACTTTTCTTTATTAGCCCAGACATCGCCCGTGAGATCGGGTATCTGGGACCAATTGACTGAGTTTTCATTGAAGAAGATTTCATTGGCAGAAGTTTCTTCAAGATGATTAATTGGGAGAGGCTTGAGCTCTGATGTCATAGCTTCAGGAGATGAGGGTTGAGACGATGTTATCTCAGTGGAAGTCACCTGAGAGGATGTAGCTCCGGAAGATACGCTACCGGTTGGGGAGTACGTGTCTTCGGAAGCTTCAGAGGCACTGTCGTCCTGAGCTATTGTGATGGAACGCGCTCCGAGGCGCCTGCTGGGGCGGCTACCGGGGTCGGCGGAACGTGGGAGTCCGTCGGGTCCGGCCCTTTCGCGCCCTGGCGGGCCCTGAAGCGTGCATCAACATTTCTTTTGTGTGGGTGTGCCAGATTTTCTATTTTACTTGGAATTGCAAGTGGTAATCCGGAGATCAACCTTCGCAAGTAAAAAGGAAATCAACTTCTTTCAAGTTTTCCATTGCACAAATATTTAAAGAAAGAGACATTTTCTTGATTTGCCGTGAAAGGCGATTTTGTTTGGCATTTATAGCCGATTTTGGCGTTTATAGCCGATTTACAATTCTTATCAATAATGAAAGACAAGAGTTGTGATTTTTGTCTCTTTAGAAAAATACAAATTACAATGAAAAGCAAGAAAAGGAATATCTAACTTTTCAGGAGATTGTGGGGGACTCGTTCAGATTGACGGTCGCAAGCCATGTATGGGCTTCGCCATCATCCATGCAGATGAGAACAGAAGATGCTCTTGATTCGCTTGGCTTGGCTATAACCTCAGGTTTTTAGAGGACAAAGACCAAGAGAAGGTCCTATGTCCAATAAAAAGCTAAGTAGACGGGCTGAAAAGCCACGTCTAAGCCATTGGAGGCAGCAGGAGAAGGCAAGGACCTTGGGGGGGGGTGCCCCCCAAGGGACTTTTGTCACCTTGTAGTGGTGGCCGGTGCAGAACTTCAGCAGATTTTTTCTCTCTTTTTCTTTCTCTCAGATCTCTTTCTGATCTTTGTTTTTCTGATCCTCTGATTTTCTCCTCTTTTTTCTGATCTTTTTCCGATCTCCATTTCAATGGAATGCTCTCCTATTTATAGGCCTTTGGTAGCCATTTAGGAGGGTTTATGAGCCTTAATGGCTTTAATGGGAGGAGTTACAAGATTTATTTCTTGATTTTGTAACTCCTTTTTCCTTGAATCTGATTGGCCGATGGAGATTAAGGGCTTTTAATCACCTTAATTACCATAATGGGAGGAGTTTCATGGTTTAAATGCCATGAATCAATTGACTTGTAACTCCCAAATGCTTGCTTCTGATTGGGCCGTCCAAAGAAATGAATTAATGACTGCAATAAAGCTAGTCAATTAACCACATTAATTGGTCGCCGAGCAGTCGAAGAGTCGCGGGCCATGCCGTGTCTTCTGGAATTCTTCTGGCGATGATCATCGATGGATCTACATGCTGATCGACATCGGATGAACATGTAACTTCAGACATTGATAGCTAAGAGCGGGCCGGTGACATCTGTCTTGTCGATTTCACGATCGGTCGGACAGAAAGTGCACTTTCTTGGTCGATCGGTTGGCGATCTTGGAGCGATCAATGATGATTTTATGCTTTTGGAGGTTGACCCGTGATTTTGACGGATGTCGGAGGATATGAGTCAATTTCAAGCACTAAAAATCACATTTTCAGGAAACCACAGGGGCCAAAGTGCGCGAAACGCGAAAAAAGACGAAAAAACGGGTCACCGGCGGAAAATCCGGTGACCCGGACCTCCATGGTCGCCGGCGACCATGGACCGGCGACCATGGGCCATGGTCGCAGGGGCCTGCGACCATGGGCCATGGTCGCAGGGGTCTGCGACCCTGGGGGATTTTTCCCCTTCGGAGCCCGTTTTGCGGTCGTTTTGAGGTCTTTTTCGTCGCCGTTTTCTCCTGTATTTTCCTTGACATTTCTTCTCATTTATTGGCTTGATTTCCCTGTAAAAAACCTGATAAGAATCCTTGCATTTTTAGAGTGCAAAGTTTCCAATTTTCCGGGAAAGCCGAAGACTTTGTTGCGTAGAGCTGCTGATTTTCCGCCAGAAGCTGAAACTTGGTCAAACGATGTCGGAATGACCTGAAATTTGAGGGAAGCCTCCTGAGCAATAAATAAGACCAACCATAGGCTTTTGTTTGAGTTTTGAAGCCGTTTGGGGTCCCGTCGATGCTTCACTTGATTTTGCTGCGGGGAAAATGCCGAGCTTTGATATGTGGTCAAACGATGTCCGATTGACCTGAAATTTGACGGGGAGCCTATTGGAGTCATTTTGAGACGTTCCATGGGCTCCGTTTTGGATGTCATGGTCCCGGGTTGCTCCGCCGCCGGTAGGCTTGATTTTCTCTCGGAGCATCGAAACCTGGTCAAACGTTTTCGGAATGACCTGAAATTTGACGTGCAGCCTTTTGGAAGCATGTTGAAGCCACTCATGCACTTGGTTTGATGAGCGAAGGATTCGGTGGTTCCCGCCGCCGGGAGGCTTGATTTTGCTGCTCGAGCATTGATGGAGGGTCAAACGTTGTCGGTTTGACTTGAAATTTGGAATGGAGCCTTTTTGGGACATGCTGGAGTCATCCGTAGGCTCTGATCGAAGTTTTGACGTCTCCGATGATGTCGCCGCCGGGAGCGCCATTTTAGCTGTCGGAGAAGTGAAGTTAGGCCAAATGTTGTCGAAATGGCCCGAAACTTCATGTGTACTCTTCTCTTGGCTATCTTGAAGGATCTTGCAGTTTTTGTTTGATTCTGACAAGATTTGATTTTTTGGAGAAATTGCATTGCCTATTTATGGCAGGTTGCGACTTCATGCAGCTTTCTTGATGTTGAAGAGGCAAAGTGACATTTTTGGTGTCAACAAATGCCCCCTCGAGGTACAGCGACGAGTTGCTTGACTTTTGTAGTCGATGTGCCTCGAAGAGATTTTTGAAGGAGAGCTTGTGTCTTGACCAAGAGTCTTTGAGCAATCTTTCCTTTGGTAGAGTAGCCTTTGAGCTTCCAGAGGAATTTTATGGTAGTGAGGGGAATCACACACCATCTCGTGGCAAAGTTTTGAAGATGACATCAGGGATATGGATTTGGGTTTTTGTTTTTGATCTTGTGACCTAACCAGCTATATATGGCAGGTTAGGGGATCGGGTTTTGGTTTTGATCTTGTGACCCAACAAGCTGTATGTGGCAAGTTGGGGGATCAGGGTTTGGTTTTTTGTTTTGGTCTTGTGACCTAACAAGTTGTATGTGGCAAGTTAGGGGACCAGGATTTGGTTTTTGGTCACTCTTCGGGACTGTGTGGGTCCATTGGAGTGGTTTGGATTTTTGTGAAATGTCAATTTCAAGATTTTGGCTCAATTTGGTATATGAGGCTGGATGGTTTGATTTTTGGAAGCTCATGGGGCTTGGGATTTTTTTTTGTATGGTCCAATCAACTCAAAAGAGGCATGGAACCATTATTGTATGCTCTTGGTAAGAGGGATTTTTTCTGACTAAAAGCCCATTTTTTCTTTTTTTTTTTTTTTTTTTTTTTTTTTAGTGCCTAGGTGGTCAAACTTGGCTCATATGGGCTAGCCCATGGGACCTTAAGCTTTTTAGGATGGCTTAGATCTCATGTGGGGCCATTTTTGTAAAGAATATCTAAAAATATCTCATTTGGATAGAGAATATCTAAAAATATCTTTATGGGAGAGAATCTCTCATATTCCCTTAATTTGGGAGAGAATATCTCAAGGTATCTTTCTTTTTGGGAAAGAATCTTCAATATCCTTTTTTGTTGGAGAGAATCTCTCATTTGATTGATTTTGGGAGGAAATCTCTCAAAGACATCTTTCTTTTTGGGAAAGAATCTTTCTAATTCCTTCTCTTTTGGTAAGGTTACTTAATTAGTAACACTTACCTTTCTTCTTTGTTTCCTTCTTTGATTTGCTATCTCCTATAAAAGCAAAGGAAGGTAGGATCTCTTGCTCTTATTGCTTACTTTTGCAACAATCTCAAGAGAGCTCCAAGACCAAGAGTGCTTCTTCTTCAAGGATCTTCAAGCTTTTTCCTTCTTCTTCTCCATCAATGGCTTCGAGTAAGTTTTCTCTCTTTTTCTTTCAAGAAAACTCCATGTAGAGAATAGGATGGTAAAAAGAAGAAAGTTTCTCTCTTTTTTTTTCTTCTTTTTTTTTTCTTTTCTTTTTCTTTTCTTTCTATTCTTCTTCTCTTTTTTTTTTTTTTCTTTTCTTTTCCACGTGATTTCTCTTTTTTTTTTCACGTTTTTTTTTTTTTTTTTCTCTTTTTTTTTTTTGTGGGCCGTACGGACAGATCCGTACGGATCTGGTCCGTACGGCCACGTGGCCTATTTTTTTTTTTTTTTTTTTGCTGTTTTCTTTCTTCTCTTTTTTTTTGTTTGAGAAAGTTTCTTTTTTTTTTCTTTTCTTTCTCCCCTTTTTTCGAGAAAGTTTCTTCTCTTTTTTTTTTTTTTTTTTTGCTCATCATGATAATGCGTTTTTTGTGCAAATCTAGATGTTCATGCATGTACTATTTGTAGATTGAGCATGATAGCATACCTGAAAATCTTTGCAAATTTGGGAATTTGGAGCTTGCAGTGATGTTGAGCCCTTCTTGATTTTGCGGAGATTTTGAGGTTTCGAAAGTTTGGAGTCTCGGAGCTCGCAGCGATGTTGAGCCCATCTTCAAACTTTCTATTTCCGTCGGGGTATTTCCTTTTTTCTTTGGAATTGCCCCGGGGTCATGCCAAAATTTCGCCAGATTTTTAGTGGGACAAAGTGACCCATTTTTCTTTTTAGCGAAATCCTGTCATTTTGATGACGATCTTTTTCTTTTCCGACCTTTGCAGGTGGTTCCTCTAGAGCGAACAAGGGTAAAGAGCCTGTTACAAGCGTACCTCGTCGATCCACCAGATCTTCTAATGTGGCCGTTCAGCAGGCCTGGGAGAAGGTCCAGTTTATTGAGAAGAACTTGGAAGAATGCGATTCCCTCAATCGTGATGAGATGAGACAGCGATTGATCGCTCTCAAGGACGAGGAGTTCTATAAGATCATGGTAAGCAACCGTCCTTGGGTTATGGACGATCTGAGGGTTTTGCCCAAGCCTACCTTCTTCTTTGGAGATGCAGTCCCTGACGACTTGACATACCAAAGGAGATGTTTTCAGTTCTCTTACACAGCTGATGGTGAAGAGAGAACTATTTCTACCCGGTCGTCTTTTGACCGGACCATCTCGATCCTGAGCCTTTCTCCCACGTGCCCTAAGAGGGAAGATCCTCCGAGCTGGGTGAAGAGGACCAGTGTGATCAAGACTGGGGTTTTTGTTGGTGGACCCTCCGGATATGCGGAGAAGCCACCTGTCCGTATGGACATGTTGATGCCAGCCAGCGGCTACCAGGGCTCTGATTATCCGTCGGTCGATTTGAGACCGGTGGGCCTTGGCGTTTTCAGCGGTGACGGCAGTACTTGGGTGAAGCCTTTTCGACTTCGTGGCCGTTTCAATGTTGACTCCGATTGGAAGTCATGGACTGACCACACCTTGCTGATTGGGGGCGCCGTTTTGAAGGAAGCCGGGATTTTTGACGCGGTCCGCGCTTTTAGGGAGACCGTGACCTTTTCCGATGATGCCTTTTTGGCTATGTTGGAGTCTTTCCTCCCTCAGACCAATACCTTCGTTGTCACGAACGGTGAGATTGGTTTTTCTCTGAAGGAGTTAAGTGCTATTACTGGATTGCCCATCCTTGGCAAACTCTACGAGGAGTTCATGCCGATTGACAGCGTCCTTGAGGAGCAGTCAGAGGAGTTCAGGCTCCTATACTTTCAGCTCGTCGCCTTCTATGATTTTTTTAAGGAGGGCTCGAAAGTCAGATCCAGCAGTTGGAAGAGTTATGGTTCTTCATTCTTCAACTTCTTTGACAGCAAAGAGTCTCCTGATAGCATGACCCGGGAAGACAGGAAGAAGACATTGGCCATGCAGGAAGAGTTGAAGGGTTTCTTCGCGAGCACAGATGCCCTTTATTCTGACATTGCACTGCGCAGAGATCTTGCTTTTTACCTCACTTATTGGCTAGGTGAGGCTGTGTTTGCTGGTGGAGATGGGACGCACATCAGGCCGCATTGTATTTTTCCGGCTTGTCAGATGGCGTTTGGAGAGCGGCTTGCTTTGGTGCCCGCTCTTTACTCCTACCTGTGTACCGAACTGCAGGCTGCTGCTTTCTTGGTTCGGCTTGGGCTCCCTATGAATATGGTATTTTCAGCCCATATCTTTTATTCGTGGTTTGTATACCACTGTCCTGGCTTCCACCAGCTGGGTGCTGCACAGGATGATGGTCCTCTGATGATTCGATTGGCTAAGGGAAGAGCCATATCCGAATCACTTTTGTTTGCCCGCATGAGGATCCGACGGTTCAGGGACGTCGAGATGGGGCAGTCTTCAGTTAAGCTTTCTCCGGAGTTGCGGAAGAAGGCTTTTGATTTTGGTGCCTCCCGAGACTCTACCAGAGCAGGGTCGGGAAGGCATTACCCTTTGACCAATGCAGAGAAGGAGTGGCTTTTCAGCATACGAGTCGGCACGATGGTGTACCGTAGACATCTTTTCGTCGACATCCAGCCGTATGTACCTTCTCGCTTTGCGCTTCAGTTGGGCTTCTCTCAAGGCGTTGTTGGAGCGCCTTCGAGTATGGTGAAGCGTTTTGGGGGTTTGCAGGATGGCAGAAATGCATGGGCTTTCTATAGTGCTGAAGACACTACTGCCACGATTTCTTATCCTGAGCTGTCGACTTTCCGAACTGCCGGCTTCACGAAGTGGTTCGCGGAGAGCTTTTTGGCATATCGGGGGCTTTCCAAGAAGGAGCTTGATGTAAAGCTGTCTTCTGGAAAAGGCATTGGGAAGTCGGATGGCGTCCGGCGAGAGGAAGTTTGGGCCTTCCTTTCTGGAGAGAAGCACAAGATAGGCTTTCTCGGTGACCAGGGCATCATTGGTTCTGAAGCTGTTCGGGAAGTACCTGATGAGGCTTTGGAGCAGCTAGAACAGGAGGAAGCTGAGCTCGACGCTTGGATGCAAGCGGCACAGAGACGAGCTTCCGCGGAGTCTACTGGCGAGAGCAGACCATCCAGTGAGGAGTCGAGTGAGAAACCTGACTCTGATAGTGAGGCGGGTTCTTCTAGGAAGCGAACCCGTAGAGGTAAGAAGAGGAGGAGGAGTCAGCGTCACACGGGGCGGGACGAAGACTCTCCTAATGTGGAAGTCCCTCTTACCATCAACGAGGAGGTGCCAGAGGCTGTCGACGAGCCTCCAGAGAAGAGGAGTCGTGGGGAAGAGACCATTGGTGAAGGTATGATTCTTCCTTTTTCTTTTTCTACTTCTTTCATGGGGCTTTCCATGTTCTGATTTGTTTTCTTACCCTGCTGCTGCTTTTTTCTTTTTTTTTTTTTTAGCAGAGGATGAAGACTTGCCGATGCCTGAGGTTCCGACCGATGAGGCGGTGATGGAGCCGGTTATGGCATCTGAAGAAGAACCGAGGGACTCTGGAATGACTCCGGAATCTCCAATTGGTATAACTTCTTTCGCTTTCTCTTTTTTTTTTTTGCCTGCGACTTGATTTGCTAACATTTTTTCTTGTCAGCTGACCTGCCACAGGATTCCGATGACTTTGAACCATCAATGGACGCAAATTTCGATGATGCTTCTGATGAGTTCATGGAGGAAGAGAGTGTTCCGCCAGTCGTCGAAGAAGGTACTTTGTAGTGATGACCCTGATGATGTTTTTTTTTTTTTTTTTTTTTTTAACAGGATCATATTCATACCTTTTTGTGTTTCATTTGCAGGTTTTGAAGTGACAGAAGAGAGTCCATCGCTTCCTTCAGAACCAGAGCAAGGGATGTCAGAGGTCGATCCGGAGGTAGAGACTCCTACAACCAGTTCTGACGCGATAGAGGAGATACCTCATGCTGAGATTCCTTCTCCAGTGGCTCCAAGTGAAAAGAGTTCCTTTGTTACTCTTCCGATGGGACATGACATGAGCAGCCGATCAGCGGAGAAGGGTGAACCTTCATCCAGTTCGTCTCTTCAATTTGCGAAGAAGGTGCTGGCTCGGGTTTTGAGTTCTTGGATCAAGACTCTCCTTTCTGGACACTTGGAAGCAGGATTTGGCATGATCCCACATGTGCAGGAGATTCTCACTGATACCGAAGAGGTTGGTCTAGATGTCACAGGTGCCAGGGCGACCGTTGATAGGATCATTGCACTGGGTGACAAGTGGTTTGAGACCATGGGCTTCCCTGACGACCAATTCTTCAAGGAGATGTTCTTGGACCCTGCTGATAAGGCTAAGTCTGACCTGAATGAGGCTACACAAAGCAAGAAGCAGCTAGTTCGGGAGAAGAACAAGGAAGAGCTAGCCATCATCGGATTGAGGCATGACCTTAACGTCCTTGATAGGGAAGTTGAGGAGGCCAGAAAACGTCTTGAGCATTTGAAGGCACAAGTCGATGCGAAGTGGGCTGCTATAACAGAGGCTCGTGACAGGGAGAGTACTCTGATTCGCAGGGTTGCAGATGCCGGTCAAGTTCTCGAGAGGAGGACTCTAGAAAACGAACGATGGCAAACTGCTGGGGAAGGGCTTCCCGGTGTAAAAGAAGGGTTACGGCATTCGCCAGCATCTCATGGCAAGTTCCTGAAGAAGCGTGCCTTGGAAACTCTGACGGCTGATGCCAAAAGTTTGCTTGAGGAGCTGAAGCTTTGGCTGGAGACCATTTTTGGCTAAGCTCCTGATTTTTGTAGCAGAAACCATTCTTCTTTTTTTTGGTACCACATGTATTTTTTTGGTACTTCTTTTTTTTTGCAGTGCTTGTGAACACTTTCCTTTTTTTTGGTACCACATGTATTTTTTTGGTACTCTTTTTTTTTTTTTTGTTTTCCCTACGCTCACTCAAATCTTTTTGTGATGAAAGCGATTGCTAAATGGGATTTGATC
This sequence comes from Umbellularia californica, assembly GCA_028538565.1. Taxonomy (NCBI): domain Eukaryota; kingdom Viridiplantae; phylum Streptophyta; class Magnoliopsida; order Laurales; family Lauraceae; genus Umbellularia; species Umbellularia californica. The sequence continues at coordinate 29,216,252 of JAPQWN010000005.1, read as the reverse complement.
AAAAGTTTTGTCATTTTGTGAAAATCTTTTGTCAAATGATTGTTTTGGTAGGGGAAACGAATTTGGCATGAAAGCCGGATTTTTGTGGCATTTACAGCCAGTTTTGACATGAGAGTCAGGTTTTTTTTTGTGGGTGGCATTTATAGCCGATTTTTGAGATGGCATAAGAGCCAAAAATTTTGTTCGTGGCATGGGAGCCAATTTTGAGATGGCATGGAAGCCGAAATTTTATGGCGTAAAAGCCAAAATTTTGGTTGGCATGGAAGCCGGTGTTTGTTTTGTGGCATCTATAGCCAGTTTGGTGGCATTGATAGCCAATTTGTGGCATTTATAGCCGGTTTGGTGGCATTGATAGCCAATTTGTGGCATTTATAGCCGGTTTGGTGGCATTGATAGCCATTTTTTGAAAGCCAAGTTTTGGTTTGCCGGCGTGAAAGCCAATTTTTTGTGGCATTGATAGCCGGTTTGTGGCGTTTATAGCCGGTTTTGACATGAGAGTCAGGTTTTTTTTTTTTGTGTGTGGCATTTATAGCCGATTTGGTGGCATTGATAGCCGGTTTTTGGCAAAAGAGCCTGGTTTTGGCGTTTATAGCCAGATTTTTTTTTTGCTTTCAAAATGCAGGTATCGACTAAATGTCGCCTCCCCGCTGAATGGTCTTGCAAGTATCGATGGAATGTCGCTTCCTTGCTCATTCGGTTTTGCGAGTATTGATGGAATGTCACTTCCTCGCGGGTTAGGTTTTGCAAGTATCGATGGAATGTCGCTTCCTCGCGAATTGGGGTGCAAATATCGACTAAGCGTCGCTTCCCTGCTTTTCCCAAAACTTTTGATTTTGCGGGTACTGACTTGATGTCGTTTCCCCGTGATTTTTGAAATTTGAGGTTTTCTCGAACCTTTGAAATTTGGGTTGTGGATATCAACTGAAATGTTGCGTCTCCACGATTTTAGAGGTTTTGGAAGTATCGAATGGGGTTCGCATCCTTCCGATTTTTTGATTTTTTGCGAGTATCGACTAAGTGTCACTTCCCCGCGGTTTTTGAAAAACCATTTTTTTTTTGTTTAAAGACACGAGGGTCGTAAATTTTGACCTAAAACCATTTGGCGGTAAAAGGTAAGGTGGACTAGGGTGGAAATCCCTGAATCCGGATTTTTGTTTCAAACCATGAATTTTAGTTCAAGGATCGAAAGTTTTGGTCAAGTCAGGGAGAGGCTCCTAAACTTGGATTTTTTTGTTTTTTTTGAACAATGAAACGGTAAAAGTAAGCATTGTTTTTGAATCTCTAGAAATTTTGACATTTGATATGAAAATTCTAAAGAGAGTGGGTTTGACGAGCGAGTACCTGAGAGCAGGTTTTGGCCATACAGGCATTGCTCTTACCCAGTTTGGTAAGTCTTCAAGGGTAGTACCGCTTCAAGAACTTGTCGTTGACAGGCAGCATACATCTGTCGCCTTCCATGTTTAGGAGGGCATATGCGCCATTGGAGAAGACCTTGTCGATGACGTAGGGTCCCTCCCATTTTGGTTCAAATTTGCCTTTGGATTTGTGTGCGAAGACCATTGGTCTTTTTACCGCAAGAACCAAGTCACCCTTTTTGTAGGCGCGTTGCTTGACCCTTTTGTCAAAAGATCCTGCCATGCGTGCTTGGTAAAGTTCAATGCTTTGTCGAGCTTCGAGCCGTCTCTCATCGAGATTGTCCAGCTCATGGAGTCGCAATTTCGCATTGCTTTCTTGAGTCATGTCATTTTGTAGAGATACCCTCAGAGAAGGAATTTGTACCTCTAGGGGCACGACAGCTTCGCATCCATAGACCAAGGAGAATGGTGTGCTATGGGTTGGTCCTCGAACGGTGGTTCGATAGGCCCACAAAGCTTCAGACAGTTTGTCACTCCAGTCTCTTTTGTGACTAGAGACCATTTTCTTGAGGATTTTGCAGAGTGTCTTGTTGAAGGCTTCTGCTAATCCGTTTGCTGCCGGATTGTATGGAGTCGAAGGACAGCTTTGGATTTTGTATTTGTCGCAGAACCTGTAGAATCGATGATCCCGGAATTGTGGTCCGTTATCATGGACGAATCTTTTGGGTATGCCGAAACGACAAATGATGTTGGTGCGTAGGAATTGAAGAACTGATGAGGTCTTCATTTCGTTGAACGCAAATGCTTCTGACCACTTGGAGAAATAATCCGTAGCGGCGAAGATGAAGCGATGACCTTTGCTTGAAGGGGGAGAGATAGGACCTATGATGTCCATGCCCCATGCTTCAAAAGGCCATGAGATTGCTGTAGGATGTAGCCATTCCGGAGGCATGTGAATGTAGTCTCCATGAACTTGGCATTGTTGGCAGCGCTTAGCAAATTGCATTGCGTCGGGTACCATGGTAGGCCAGTAGTAACCCAACCTTTTGATTTGGTCGTAGAGCTTGGGACCAGCCTGATGAGCTCCACAAAGACCAGCGTGAACTTCTTTGAGTGTTTCTTCAGCTTCTTGTTGTGACAAGCAGCGTAGGAGTACTCCATTGAAGGATTTCCTGTAAAGGATCTTTGAAGGGATATCCAAATGAAAGTTTGGGGCTCGCCTTTGGATGCTTACCCGTTCTTTTGGATCTTCAGGTAGGATTCCGAACATAGTGTAATCAATGAACGGATCCCTCCAGTCGCCGATTGAAGTTTGAAGGATAGAGATCCGACTTCCAACCACTCGGTGGCATTCAGCAACTGCTTGGTGTGTGTTAAGAGGAGGGAGGATCCTTCTCTCACTCACTGTAATTTGCATGTTTTCCCCTTCCTGGATCGCCATTGATGCGGCAAGTCCGGCCAGGGCATCTGCACGGATGTTTTCACCTCTACGAATGTGGGTGATGTTGCAGATGTCAAACTTTTGCAGAAGCGATTGTGCCTTGTTGTAATAAGGCAGCAGATCGGGCTTCCTGACTTCATATTTCTGATTCATCTGGTTGACGATCAGTTGAGAGTCTCCAAAGAATTCCAGCATAGTGATACCGGATTCGATGGCGAGTTCCAATCCTAGGATCAGAGCTTGGTATTCAGCTGCATTGTTTGTGCGTGGTTCCAGTAGCGAGAAAGCGTGGGGAATCATGCATTTGTCGGGGCTAACAAAGAGGATGCCAACTCCCGAGATCAGCTTTCTGTTTTCATTTGTCCTGGTTGCACCGTCAAAGTACATGTCCCAGGAGGCATTTGGTGAGGAAGTCTCCACGTTGTAGACAGGTTCGTCTGGGAGATCATCTCTGAGTGGTGAATCTTTAGGCAATGGATGCTCTGCGAGGAAATCTGCTAGAGCTTGGCCTTTTATTGCTTTTTGTGGCACATACCTAATATCAAATTGTGACAAGAGGATGGACCATTTTGCCAGTCGGGCATTAAGAGAACCTGCCTTTGTGACAAGGACCTTCAAGAGGTTGATCCTCGAGACCAGGTAGACTGTGTTGGAAAGCAAATAGTGACGTAACTTTTGTACGGCGAACATCACTGCAAGGCATTCTTTTTCGACTGGAGAGTAGCGATGCTCTGCACCTACTAGCATGCGGCTGAGGTAGTATAGAGCAGCTTCTTTTCCCTCACCATTCTCTTGTGCAAGCAGAGCGCCTACAGAATGATCAAGAGCTCTTGTGTACAAGATGAATGGTTTTCCAGTGGCAGGGGCAGCTAACACTGGAGGTTTGGTCAGGTATGACTTGATATCTTGAAATGCGGCTTCGCAGTCGGTATCCCAGACAAAGTCTACACCTTTTTTCATCAATCGAGAGAATGGACGGCATTTCCCCGAAAGATTGGAGATGAACCGTCTGATGTAGGCCAATCTCCCTTGGAGCCCTTTTAGTTCTCTCAAGGTTCTTGGAGAGGGCATTTCTAGAATAGCCTTGACTTTTATGGGGTCAAGTTCTATTCCAGCTTTCCGAACAAGGAATCCGAGAAACTTACCCGACGAGACGCCGAAGAAGCATTTTAGAGGATTCATCCGAAGTTTGTGTTTGCGGAGTCGGAGGAAGACTTCCCGAAGATCTTTGAGATGGTCTTCTTTTCTTCTGCTTTTGACGGCGAGGTCATCAACGTAACATTCGACCGTTTTGTGCTGCATATCTTGGAATATTTTCATCATAGCCCTCTGATATGTGGCACCAGCATTTTTCAGACCAAATGGCATGACAGTATAGCAATATACGCCAAATGGAGTCCGAAATGAAGTGTGTTTTTCATCCTCGGGATGCATCTTTATCTGATTGTAACCAGAGAAGCCATCCATGAATGTCATTCGCTCGAATCCGCAGGTATTGTCAATCATCACCTCCGGTATGGGGAGCGGGAATTCATCTTTAGGGCAAGCGCTATTCAAGTCTCTATAGTCAATACAGACTCTGATCTGCCCATTTTTCTTTGTCACGGGGACAATGTTGGCCAACCATTCTGGATGTTGTTCCTCACGGATGAAGCCAACGCTTTTGAGTTTTTGAACTTCTTGTTCAATTTTATCCATCACATCTGGACGGAATCTTCTTTGGCCTTGTTTGACAGGCTTGATTTCTTCTTGAAGATTGAGTTTGTGGACTGCTATTTTGGGGTCTAAACCAGGCATTTCAGCATAGGACCATGCAAAGCAATCAACGAACTCACGAAGAAAAGCGATATACTCGGGTAACTCATCATCCTTTATATTCTTGCTTATGAATACAGGACGTGGGTTATCAGGTGTTCCCAAGTTTATCTTTTGAACAGGATCTTCTGTCGGAAGGTTCGAAGGTGGTTCCTCCACAATATTTTCGGAGGCTTCCAACTCAACGAAACCTTCTGGAGTTTCAACTGCATTACCAGACCAAGGCTCTGTTCCTTTCCATGGATTTTCTTGATTGGTGATCTCCTCAAGGCTTGCTATGAGATAGTCCCAATCGCCTGTTGAGTCTGGTATTTCTTTTGGAGACGAGGGTTCTTCTGGGTCAGGATGCCACAAGTCTGTATTATCGGACGATTCCTCTTTATCATCAGAGAAATCATACCAATTGGATGAGCTTCCTGGATCTTTGTCAGGTAACTCTTTAAAGAGATTTCCAGGGAGATCGATGTCTTCGTGGACTTTAGATGTTGAGGCTTGGTCGGTAAAACGACTTTTAAGCCTTTGTGTCAACTGTCTCAGAGGAGTGTCGGGATCATACCCTAACCCATATGAAGACTTTTCTACATGACCGTAGAGTCTCCAATCTTCCAGCTGGCTTTTGGTCAAGGCGGGCTCCAATGGCGTGAGAATACCGCGTCTTTCTCCCAAACCGACTGGGTTTTGAGCGTCATAGCCCATTTTCTTCATAATTGCTTGTGCCACAGGACTATATAGAGATAGCTGAGGCATACCTTCATTTTGGAAAGGTTCCAGCATGGAGTTTGATGAAGAAGCGTCCGATCTATGGAAGAAGATCGGCCTTTGCTTTGGTGATGTTGCCGGAACAACAAAGGTAGCAGACGTAGGATCTTCTACATCTGCAGGTGTCTCCATCGGAGTGAGAGCAGGCTGAACTTGCTGAGTGTCAGCTTGGCTTGACGATGCATCGTCTTCTGGCTCTGAGTCCGAGTCTGTGTCTTGCATGATAGACACGAGAGAGACAACAAATTTGCCCCCAGGCTTTTGTTTCGCCTTCTTCACTTTAGTCGTGATGACAAAAGGTTTTGAATTCTTGAGGGAGATAACGAAGGGAGATTGACTACTCTCTTCTAATTTGCCGGAGGGTTTGTTTTCTTCCGGTGATTTTTGAGGGGCCTTGCCTTTATCTTTCTGGAGATATTCAGCAGGGGGTGCTATTTCCTCTTTTTCTTCTTTTTCGCCTTCATACATCTGGGAGTCTGCGAAGTGGACTTCTTTACCTTTGAAGGGTTTTCTGTCCGCAAAGACACGATGTACCATGCCGTCGTCGCCGACGAACTTGATGCATTGATGTAGAGTTGAAGGGACAACACCGTTCTCGTGTATCCAAGGACGTCCGAGAAGGATGTTGTAGCATGAGGGGGTTTTTATTGCATACACAGTGACCTCAGAGATAAGATCACCGATTTGCAATTTGAACCTGATTTTGCCGATAGGCCTTTGAGCGCTCCCATCGTATCCAAAGATAGATACAGATGTGTGGCTTAGCTTGCTGGGTGGGATGCCCAACTCTTCGAGAGCCGAAGTGGAGATGAGGTTGAGTGCAGAACCTGGGTCGATCTGAACTCTATGTATCGGTATTTCTTTGATGTACCCTGTGAAGTACAGGGGTCGGTTGTGCCTTGCTTCGCCAAGTAGGAGGTCTTCCTTAGTGAAGGCGATGGTTGCATTGGCTGCCTTTTGAACCGAGAGGCATTGGATGCATGATCCCTCAGTTTTCTTTTCTCCCTTTGAGGAAGTTTCAGAGTTTTTGACCCGGTAGTCCATTTCAATTTGGAGGACTTGCGGGGCATGTTTGTCGACATCCTCATTCAGTTTTTGTAGTTCTGAGATGAGATTATCACGAGTGCGTGGAGACATTCGTAATAAATCCAGGATGTGAAGACGTGCAGGTATGTGTTTGAAGTGCTCAACCAAATCATACTTGAAAGCCTCCTTAGGGCCTGCATGTTCATCATTGTTGCCACTGGGGGCGCTTACAACATCTTTTCCCGAAGGATTTACATAAGTAAAGGAAGATTGGTTGTAATTTTTGTGGTAGTCCCGGCCAGAGCGGGTGCCTCTACCAACTTCGAGAGCTTCTTGAGAAGGGTCTTCGCTTGGAAGATTGTCCTCAGGATCAAGAGCTGTCGTTTTTCATCTACTGGGGATGTATCTGCAGCAGAGTTGCCATCCTCAGTGATTGTGTTGCACGGAGCATTTTCCCGGAGCAAGTCCTGAACAGCATCCAGCAGCTTTTCTTCTTCGTTGACCCATCCATCACCCCAAGTTGGGTTTTCTTCATGATGATGAGTCGGGAAGAATGTGTATCCTGAAGTCACAGTTTCAGGAGAAGAAACCTGAGAGGGTGTCATCTCTGTGAAAGTCACGTGAGACGAGGCAGCTCCAGAGGATACATTGCTAGGCGTCGTCGGAGTGTAGGTAATCTCATCAGACGACGCTTCAGAAGAGCTATAATCCTGATATATTACATTACAGGAAGCTCTGATAGGAGATGTTGCCTGCTCGGAGTCAGACTCATCCTCGGATGTAAGAGGATCGTCAATCCAGCAATGTTCTCCATTTTCAGGAGTTAAGGGTGGATGTACCTGATTATCTTCAGGGACTTCAGGCTCTGGGTTGCGAGGAGGCTCGTTAACACGATCTTGCTCTTGTTCTAGAGCGAGACGCTGCAAGATCCTTGCATATTCTTCAAGATCAGGCATGGGAGCCAGATCCTCTTCTTCGTCTTCTCCGTGTGGCTCAACATAGTTGATTTCCACTGGAGCAATGACAGGTGCTGGGTTAACAGCATCTTCTTGTGCAGCCTCTTGGTCTTCTTCATCATCAGACCAGGATCCTTGTGGTTGCAAGGGGTTATACCAGATTACTGGTATAAGGTGAGTTTCAGGAACCCATTCTTCATCGGAGAGATATTCTCCTGTTTCAAGGGATTCTTCCCACTCATCAGTGTAGCCGGACTCGAATCCATCATCGGTGTCGCTGGACTCGTATCCATCAATGGAGAATCCAACTACCGAGTTGCAAGAGTATGATGCCCCCTGCATGGCTTCTTTTTTTAATTGAGGTGGCATGAAATCACTGAGAGTGAAGTTTCTTACCGCCTTTGAAGTCTCTGGAAGGAACGTTTCTGTTGCCCCGAGTGAAGTGGTAGAGGAGGCCTCTGCCTTTTCATGAACTTCTTGTTTTGGCTGGGTCTTCTCTTGCCGTTTGAGCCTGAGGAGATGTTTCCTAGCCTGCCTTCGCTGTTGAGCGATCGGCTTTGTTTTGACGATCTCCCAATTTTCATCTTCCAGGAGATCGGGATGTACCCATATGGGTTGTCCGTCTGGTGTCGGGCAAGGAACCAACACTTCGGACGTTTGAATTCTTTTTATCACCTTGAAGGAAGTAGTGATCTTCTTCTTCGGTGATTTTGGTGTTTGTCCACATGACACCATGTTGACGGAGGCAGTCCCATAGTTTTTGTCAAAGGTGATGACTCCGTTTTTCCACATCTCGTTTATCTTCTCTCTCACAACAAAGCATTGATTGAGAGGATGCGAGACCATCTGGTGGTATGGACAGTACTGAGGATCATTGGTTTTGCCAACGTCTCCAGGTCTTTTGGGCTCTGGCAAAATGAGTTTGCCATTTGCTAGGAGAGCCTCAAAGATTTCTTCGACGTCTTCATCGAACGGATATTTCTTTTCTACTCGCTCTTTGAAGGCATCAGAGAGTTCAGGTCTCTTACCTGCAGCTCTATTTTCAGCTTTCTTTGGTTGCTGAGGAGCTGACTTAGTCTGCACATTGAGAACCTCCTTCTTCTTTGGTTTAGAGGTTGCAACAGCAGTCGGCTCTTTCTTTGATGATTTCTGACTGTTGAGGTCTTTGATCACCGTTTCAGCTTCCATGGAAGCTTCCAGGAGTTCCCCCAGGTTCTTTGATTTATTACCGATGATCATGGAGCGGATTTTAGCTCTCATGTTGTTTCGGCAGATGTCGACTAGCGACGCTTGTGGCAGTACATCTGAGCATTTGTACGCCATTGCTTTCCACTTGTGAATGAAGTCATAAGTTGACTCATTCTCTCCCTGTTTTAGGCTGCAGAGCTGAGCCATAGTAACAGGATGATCCTCACCTTGGAAGTGGGTCAGGAAGCGTGTCTCCAGCATAGCCCAGTTCTGAATGGAGTTCTCCGGCAGAGTGGAGTACCAATCGAAGGCCGTACCTTTTAGGGTACTTGCAAAGAGGCGGATCTTGAGTGCATCTTGATCCGCGATAGCTCCCGTCAAGATCTTGAAGTGGATGACGTGCTGTCTGGCCGATCCTTTCCCCGTATATGTTTGGAGAGTAGGATGTTTGAATTTTGTGGGGAACGGGACCGAGTCCATCCATAAAGGATATGGTGGCTTGATCCCATGCTCCTTGAGTATATCCTCTTCTTTTGCTTTGGCGAGGATACTGTCTACGTCCTTTTTGGTGAGGGCGCGTGACTCATTTTCTTCTCCATTTCCCTCGTTATTGCTATGATTTGGAGGAGGCTCATTGTTCACCTGATTTTGGACAACGAGGAGAAGGTTTTCCATCAGAGTTTCAATCCTCTGCTGGCCTTGTTCCAACTGCTGGATGCGTGCGAGCGCATCATCTCGAGGTGGATTCTGAGGTGGCGGCTCAGAACTTGTAGCCAAGACGTTCATCCCTCGGGATTCGAACGAAGAAATCGTCCTGGTGACCGAGCTGGGGCTCATTCTTTTTGATGAAGAGCTTGATGAAGGATTACTCTCCCGTCCTTGGCTGGAAGGGGCAGGAGATTCTTCGGGATGTCTTTGTGTCCTGGTGATGCTACGGGTCACCGGACGTCGGACATGGATTTTTGATGCTGACCTTTGGCGTCTTCTGGTTTTTCCAACCATATGGACGGCAGCAACTTGGTCGGGTCTTTCTTTTTCGACCCATTTGTGGGAGACTTGAAGTGTAGGAGGCTGGGTCCTTTGCTTCTCTAGTCTCTTTTGTCGATATGACGCATGGCGGCGTGCTCGACGAGCGATTTGAGGTTTGGTCAGCTCTGGCTGGGCTCTGACGATGAAGGATGTGCTCCCTCTGGCGCAGCAGCCGAGCTTGTCTTCTTTGTGGTTGGGCAAGGACAGGATGCGGACCCGGTCCTTTGACTGTTGCAGCGAAGCTTTGAACCTTTCGAGTTCGGCCCCTGTAGAGATGAAGGGTCGAACTGAAGGAGTGTAGGCCTTAGCAGGTGCTTGGAGAGGCCTGGTGATGCATGATCTGATTTTGGGCCTGTAGGAACAAGCCGGCTCATGCTGGGTTGACTTGGGAGTCAAGTTGGAGATGGGTCTCTCCTCTTTCATGTAGGCAAGAGGGTAGAACTGGTTCTCCTTGAGTGGGGCCAGGTATGCTGGCTTGGTGGAGGTTTGAGACCTCCTTTGTTTTGGGGAAGGTCTTGGAGACCAAGTCTTGGGATAGACCTGGTTGTTTGTGGGTCGAGGCTTCGCGGGGGTGCCGCGGGCTTCAGGCTTTTGGGCGCTCGCCTTTGGTGTCACGGGAGTGACACGTTGAGAGGCGATCTTCTGCCTTTTGGCAGGCGCAGTTTGTTCTTCGGGAAGTGGGAATGGTCCCAGTGTCCCGAAGACGATGGTCCGGGGAGTCGAGGTCGACCCGGAGTTCAGAGAGTTGCCGAGGGAGTTGACGCTTCGGCAGCTGGCGGGGCGCTTGTAAGTGCGCTCGGTTTGCTTCTGTTGAAGCATGAGTTGGTGCTTGTTCTCATCGAAGATAATGGTTAAGGTGCCATTGTTAGTTTCGAAAAAGTTCTCTGAAACAAGACCACATCCATTAGTAATCACAAGAATATAATGATCATAAATGGGAATTCCTATGGTTGTCTTTTCAAATCGCTCAAGGGATATGACCCAAGCGACATGAAGAAGGCAAAAAGCCATAGATGGTACAATTGTTCTGACAGCAAGTATGGTGAGCCCAGAATGAGCGTTCCAGTGACTGCTAGAAGCAATTGTAAACCTAAATTCGACTTATCGAGAAGCAGGGCTTGCTCGAGATAAGAAGAATATTAGGTAGGAGTTACAAATGTGCCGGTCACAGATACAGTAGACCCTGAAAGGGCGTACCAGTATTGCTATGCACAAATGTTGGAGATCGCATCCATGAGATGGGATTCTTTGTTTTGAAATGTCAGAAATGGATTCGTCAAAGAGAGCAGGTGACATTCCGATTCAAATACGGGCTCAACGATTTCCGCGAGCGCCAGTACTCAGAAGGGAAGAGACCACAATTTCTCGAATCTGAATCCAAAAAGTGACGAGTTTTTGGAGATTTTTTTTTTTGAAATGATTTTTTTTATTTTATTTTTATTTTATTTTTTTTTATTTTTTATTTTTTTTTTAAATATTTTTTTTTATTTATTTTTTTATTTTTTCTTTTTGAAAATTTTTGTTTTTTTTTTTTTTAAGATTTTTTTTTTGAAAATCTTTTTTTTTTTATTTTTGATTTTTTTTAAAATTTTTAAGATTTAAAGACGAGAGAGTACACATAGGCCTCCTAACCCGGTCTTATGAAACCTCAATTGATAGAATTGCCCCCAGGTAAGGGTAGGATTACTTAATGAACCCGTTTGGAGGACCCTTGCCTAGAACAGTCAAGCTGTCTCCACACTCTGGACAAGGCTTTTCTTGAATCAATCGTGATCAAAGAACGCAATTGGTTTAACCTTAGTGGTCTATGTCCCTTTTTTTTTATAAAAATCCCAAATAGACTCATCGAAGAGAAACGATGGCCCAAAACCTTAGTCGAACGGGCTCAACATTTCTGCAAGCACCAAAGAACGATAGGATAGGAACAAAGTTTCTCAATTTTGAATCCAAACTAAGAAAACTAATTTTTTTTATTTTTATTTTTTTTTAAATATTTTTTTTTTGAAATCTCTAATGAACTCATCGAAGAGAAACGATGGCCCAAAACCTTAGTCGAACGGGCTCAACATTTCTGCAAGCACCAAAGAACGATAGGATAGGATCAAAGTTTCTCAATTTTGAATTCAAACTAAGAAAACTGATTTTTTTTATTATTATTATTTTTTTTATATTTTTTTAAATCTCTAATGAACTCATCGAAGAGAAACGATGGCCCAAAACCTTAGTCGAACGGGCTCAACATTTCTGCAAGCACCAAAGAACGATAGGATAGGATCAAGGTTTCCCAATTTTGAATCCAAACTAAGAAAACTGATTTTTTTTTTTTTTTTTGAAAAGAGAAAGAATGGAAACAAACTCAAAGAAATAGAAATTTCCAAAAAATCCCATCTCATTTTTTTTAGGATGCAAAATCCAACATAGGCTACCAGCTAGAAAGTAGCCAAGGAATCCGGAAAAGAAGTATAAGCATAGAGCAAAAAGTATGATATGCAAATATTTCATTTCCAAGCACCGTGTTCTCAAATGAACGAGTCCCACCGGGTGTGCCAGCTTGATGGAACGCGCTCCGAGGCGCCTGCTGGGGCGGCTACCGGGGTCGGCGGAACGTGGGAGTCCGTCGGGTCCGGCCCTTTCGCGCCCTGGCGGGCCCTGAAGCGTGCATCAACATTTCTTTTGTGTGGGTGTGCCAGATTTTCTATTTTACTTGGAATTGCAAGTGGTAATCCGGAGATCAACCTTCGCAAGTAAAAAGGAAATCAACTTCTTTCAAGTTTTCCATTGCACAAATATTTAAAGAAAGAGACATTTTCTTGATTTGCCGTGAAAGGCGATTTTGTTTGGCATTTATAGCCGATTTTGGCGTTTATAGCCGATTTACAATTCTTATCAATAATGAAAGACAAGAGTTGTGATTTTTGTCTCTTTAGAAAAATACAAATTACAATGAAAAGCAAGAAAAGGAATATCTAACTTTTCAGGAGATTGTGGGGGACTCGTTCAGATTGACGGTCGCAAGCCATGTATGGGCTTCGCCATCATCCATGCAGATGAGAACAGAAGATGCTCTTGATTCGCTTGGCTTGGCTATAACCTCAGGTTTTTAGAGGACAAAGACCAAGAGAAGGTCCTATGTCCAATAAAAAGCTAAGTAGACGGGCTGAAAAGCCACGTCTAAGCCATTGGAGGCAGCAGGAGAAGGCAAGGACCTTGGGGGGGGTGCCCCCCAAGGGACTTTTGTCACCTTGTAGTGGTGGCCGGTGCAGAACTTCAGCAGATTTTTTCTCTCTTTTTCTTTCTCTCAGATCTCTTTCTGATCTTTGTTTTTCTGATCCTCTGATTTTCTCCTCTTTTTTCTGATCTTTTTCCGATCTCCATTTCAATGGAATGCTCTCCTATTTATAGGCCTTTGGTAGCCATTTAGGAGGGTTTATGAGCCTTAATGGCTTTAATGGGAGGAGTTACAAGATTTATTTCTTGATTTTGTAACTCCTTTTTCCTTGAATCTGATTGGCCGATGGAGATTAAGGGCTTTTAATCACCTTAATTACCATAATGGGAGGAGTTTCATGGTTTAAATGCCATGAATCAATTGACTTGTAACTCCCAAATGCTTGCTTCTGATTGGGCCGTCCAAAGAAATGAATTAATGACTGCAATAAAGCTAGTCAATTAACCACATTAATTGGTCGCCGAGCAGTCGAAGAGTCGCGGGCCATGCCGTGTCTTCTGGAATTCTTCTGGCGATGATCATCGATGGATCTACATGCTGATCGACATCGGATGAACATGTAACTTCAGACATTGATAGCTAAGAGCGGGCCGGTGACATCTGTCTTGTCGATTTCACGATCGGTCGGACAGAAAGTGCACTTTCTTGGTCGACCGGTTGGCGATCTTGGAGCGATCAATGATGATTTTATGCTTTTGGAGGTTGACCCGTGATTTTGACGGATGTCGGAGGATATGAGTCAATTTCAAGCACTAAAAATCACATTTTCAGGAAACCACAGGGGCCAAAGTGCGCGAAACGCGAAAAAAGACGAAAAAAACGGGTCACCGGCGGAAAATCCGGTGACCCGGACCTCCATGGTCGCCGGCGACCATGGGCCATGGTCGCAGGGGTCTGCGACCCTGGGGGATTTTTCCCCTTCGGAGCCCGTTTTGCGGTCGTTTTGAGGTCTTTTTCGTCGCCGTTTTCTCCTGTATTTTCCTTGACATTTCTTCTCATTTATTGGCTTGATTTCCCTGTAAAAAACCTGATAAGAATCCTTGCATTTTTAGAGTGCAAAGTTTCCAATTTTCCGGGAAAGCCGAAGACTTTGTTGCGTAGAGCTGCTGATTTTCCGCCAGAAGCTGAAACTTGGTCAAACGATGTTGGAATGACCTGAAATTTGAGGTGAAGCCTCCTGAGCAATAAATAAGACCAACCATAGGCTTTTGTTTGAGTTTTGAAGCCGTTTGGGGTCCCGTCGATGCTTCACTTGATTTTGCTGCGGGGAAAATGCCGAGCTTTGATATGTGGTCAAACGATGTCCGATTGACCTGAAATTTGACGGGGAGCCTATTGGAGTCATTTTGAGACGTTCCATGGGCTCCGTTTTGGATGTCATGGTCCCGGGTTGCTCCGCCGCCGGTAGGCTTGATTTTCTCTCGGAGCATCGAAACCTGGTCAAACGTTTTCGGAATGACCTGAAATTTGACGTGCAGCCTTTTGGAAGCATGTTGAAGCCACTCATGCACTTGGTTTGATGAGCGAAGGATTCGGTGGTTCCCGCCGCCGGGAGGCTTGATTTTGCTGCTCGAGCATTGATGGAGGGTCAAACGTTGTCGGTTTGACTTGAAATTTGGAATGGAGCCTTTTTGGGACATGCTGGAGTCATCCGTAGGCTCTGATCGAAGTTTTGACGTCTCCGATGATGTCGCCGCCGGGAGCGCCATTTTAGCTGTCGGAGAAGTGAAGTTAGGCCAAATGTTGTCGAAATGGCCCGAAACTTCATGTGTACTCTTCTCTTGGCTATCTTGAAGGATCTTGCAGTTTTTGTTTGATTCTGACAAGATTTGATTTTTTGGAGAAATTGCATTGCCTATTTATGGCAGGTTGCGACTTCATGCAGCTTTCTTGATGTTGAAGAGGCAAAGTGACATTTTTGGTGTCAACATATTGCATTGCAGGTTATCCTGACAGGAGATGCCCCCAGTGTAGATTGTTGGGAATCGAACTCATCCTCAGATGTGAGAGGATCATCGATCCAACTGTTTTCTCCATTTTCAGGAGTTGAGGGAGAAAGTTCCCGTTGATTTTCAGGGACTTCCGGTTCTGGATTATGACGAAGATTGATGCGATCCTGCTCCTGCTCAATGGCAAGATGTTGCAAGATTCTTGCATATTCTTAAGATCAGGCATGGGAGCCCAATCTTCTTCGTCATGTGCTCCTTGTGGTTCGCCCATGTTGGGTTCCACTGAAGCATTTGCTGGTGCTGGATCGACAGTGTTTTCTTGAACAGGGCCCTGGTCTTCTTCATCATCAGACCAAGATCCTTGTGGCTGTAATGGGTTATACCAGATTACTGGCATAAGATGAGAGTCGGGAATCCATTCCTCGTCGGAGGGGTATTCTCCTGTTTCAAGGGATTCTTCCCACTCATCGATGTCACTGGCAGTGTCACTGGACTCGTATCCATCCATAGGGAATCCAACTACCGAGTTGCAAGAGTATGATGCCCCCTGCACATTTTCATTTTTGTATAGAGGTGGCATGAAATCATCAAGGGTGAATTTTCTTACCGCCTTTGAAGTTTTGGGAAGAGATTCTTCCGTCGTCCCTAGTGAAGCAGTGGAAGAAGTTTCTGTTTTTTCAAGGACTTCTTATTTTGGTTGAGACTTCTGCTGCTGTTTGAGCTTGTGGAGCTGTCTCTTGGCTTGCCGTCGCTGCTGGGCGGTCGGCTTTGTTTTGACGATCTCCCAATTTTCATCATCTAGGAGATCGGGATGCACCCATATAGGCTGTCCATCTGATGTTGGGTAGGGAACCAACTCTTGGGACGCTTGAGCCATTTTTATCACCTTGAATGAAGTAGTGATCTTCTCCTTCGGTGACTTTGAAGTTTGCCGACATGACACCATGTTGACAGAGGCGGGACCATAGTTTTTATCAAAGGTTATGACTCCGTTTTTCCACATCTCATTGATCTTTTCTCTCACAACGAAGCATTGATTGAGATGATGTGAGATCATCTGATGGTATGGACAGTATCGGGGATCATTGGTTTTGCCAACATCTCCCAGTCTTTTGGGCTCTG
Source organism: Umbellularia californica (assembly GCA_028538565.1). NCBI lineage: Eukaryota > Viridiplantae > Streptophyta > Magnoliopsida > Laurales > Lauraceae > Umbellularia > Umbellularia californica. The sequence goes on along the minus strand of JAPQWN010000005.1, from coordinate 29,200,383 downwards.
GCAAAATGAGTTTGCCATTTGCTAGGAGAGCCTCAAAGATTTCTTCAACATCTTCATCGAACGGATATTTCTTTTCTACACGTTGTTTGAAGGCATCAGAGAGTTCAGGCCTTTTACCTGCAGTTTTTTTTTTCAGGTTTCTTTGGCTGCTGAGGAGCTAACTTAGTCTGCACATTGAGAACCTCCTTTTTCTTTGGTTTTGAGGTTGTAACAGCAGTCGGCTCTTTCTTTGATGATTTCTGACTGTTGAGGTCTTTGATCACCATTTCAGCTTCCATGGAGGCTTCGAGGAGTTCCCCCAGGTTCTTTGATTTATTGCCGATAATCATGGAGCGGATTTTTGCTCTCATATTGTTACGGCAGATGTCGACCAGAGACGCTTGTGGCAGCACATCTGAGCATTTGTACGCCATTGCCTTCCATTTGTGAATGAAGTCGTTTGTTGACTCATTCTCTCCCTACTTTAAGTTGCAGAGTTGAGCCATAGTAACAGGATGATCCTCACCTTGGAAGTGGGTCAGGAAGCGTGTCTCTAGCATAGCCCAGTTCTGGATGGAGTTCTCCGGCAGAGTGGAGTACCAATCAAAGGCTGTACCTTTTAGGGTACTTGCAAAGAGGCGAATCTTGAGGGCATCTTGATCCGCAATAGCTCCCGTTAGGATCTTGAAATGGATGACATGTTGTCTGGCTGAACCTTTCCCAGTATATGTCCGGAGAGTAGGTTGTTTGAATTTTGCAGGGAACGGAACCAGTCCATCCATAGAGGGTAGGGTGGCTTGATCCCATGTTCTTTCAATGTATCCTCTTCTTTTGCTTTTGCAAGGATATCGTCCACGTCCTTTCTGGTAAGGGCGCGAGACTCATTATTTTCTGCATTGCCCTCGTCATCTTCATGATTCGAAGGGGTTTTATTGTTAGGTGGTGGACGCTGTAGAGTGAGAATCAGATTTTCCATCAGAGCCTCAATTCTCTGTTGTCCTTGCTCCAACTGCTGGATGCGTGCAGTTACGTCATCATGCTGTGGAGGCGGCTCAGAACTTGTAGCCAAGACGTTCATCCCTCGAGATTCGAACGAAGAAATCGTCCTGGTGACGGAGCTGGGGCTCATTCTTCTGGATGAAGAATCTGAGGAGTGGTTACTCCGATGTTCTTGGCTTGGAGGAGTGGAAGACTCTTCCAGATGTGTTCTCGTCCAAGAGACACTACGAGTCACTGGACGTCTAACACTGATTTTGGTTGCTAACTTCCGACGTTTTCTGGTTTTGCCAACCGTATGAACAGCAACGAATTGGTCGGGTCTTTCTTTTTCGACCCATTTGTTTGAGACGTGGAGAGTAGAACGCTGGGTTCTTTGTTTCTCGAGTCTCTTTTGTCGATATGCAGTGCGGCGACGCATACGACGAGCAATTTGAGCTTCAGTCAGCTCTGGCTGGGCTCTGGCGATGAAGGATGTAGTCCCTCGTGCGCAGCAGCTGAGTTTGTCTTCTTTGAAGCTTGGCAAGGACAGAATCTGGACGCGGTCCTTTGTCTGTCGCAATGAAGACTTGAATTTTGCGAGATCAGCCCCTGTTGAGATGAAGGGTCGACTCGCAGGAGTGCAGGCTTCAGCATATTTTTGCGTAGGCCTAACAATACAGGATTTAATTTTGGGCTTATAGGAGCAAGCCGGCTCATGATGATTTTGTTTGTTTTTTTGGGTGGAGGGTAGGTTTCTCCTCTTTTATGTAAGAGAGAGGGTAGAACCGATTCTCCTTGAGAGGGGCCAGGTATGCTGGCTTTGCAGATGTTTACGACCTCCGTTGCTTTGGTGAAGATCTCGGAGACCAAGTTTTGGTGTAAACCTGGTTTCTTGTGGGTTGAGGCTTCGTGGGAACGCCACGGGCTTCAGTCTTCTTGGTGTTCGCCCTTGGTGCCATTTTAGTGACACGTTGCCGGGCGGTTTTCTGCTTCTTGGCAGGTAAAGTGTCTTCTGCGGGAAGTGGGAATGGTCCCAGCAATCCGAAGATGATGGTCCGGGGAGTTGAAGTTGACCCGGTGTTTGGAGAGTTGTCGAGGGAGATGACGCTTCGGCAACTGGCAGGGCGCTTATGCTTGTTTTGTTTGTCTTGCAGCATAAGCTGGTACTTGTTCTCATCGAAAGTGATGGTCAATGAAGTTGCCATTGTTAGTTTTGGAAAACTTCTGAAACTAGACCAAATCCATTAGTAATCACAAGAATATGGTGATCGTAAATGGAGAACAACTATGGTTTTGTCTTTTCAAATCACTTAAGGGGACATGGCCCAACCCAAGGATGATGAAGAAGGCAAAAGGCCATAGAGGACACAATTGTTCTAAAATGCAAGTATGCTAGGCTCAGAGTGAGCGTTCCAGTGACTGCTAGAAGCAATTGTAGACCTTAATTCAAATTACCGAGAAGCAAGGCTCACTCGAGGTAAAATGATATAAGATTGGAGATACAAATGTGTCGGTCGCGAATACAGTAGACCCGAAAGGGCGTACTAGCACCGCTAGGCACAAATGTTGCAAATCGCATCCTTGGAAAGGACACGAGATGGGATTTTTTTGAAAGGTCAAAATTGGGTTCATAAAGGAGAGCAAATGGTGTTCCAATCCGAACAAAGGCTCAACATTTCTGCGAGCGCTAAATTCAGAAGGGAAGGAACTAGAATTTCTCGGATGTGAATCCAATAATGACGGAAGTTTTTTTTGAAAGGTCAAGATTGAATTCATCAAAGAGAGCAAATGGTGTTCCGTTTCGAACAAAGGCTCAACATTTCTGCGAGCGCTAAATCTGAAAGGGAGGGAACCAAGATTTCTCAACTCTGAACTCAAAAGTGACGGAAGTTTTTTTTGAAAGGTCAAGATTGAATTCATCGAAGAGAGCAAATGGTGTTCCATTCCGAACAAGGCTCAATATTTCTGCGAGCGCTAAATCCGAAAGGGAAAGAACCAAGATTTCTCAACTCTGAATTCAAAGTGACAAAAGTTTTTTTCTTTTTTTTTTTTTAAAAAAGATTTTTTTTTAGAGAATTTTTTTTTGAAAGGTGCACATAGATTTCCAATTCGATCTTATGAAACCTTAGTAGATAGATCAGCCCCCAGGTAAGGGTAGGATTACTTAATGAACCCGTTTGGAGGACCCTTGCCTCAAACAGTCTAGCTGTCTCCACACTCTGGACAAGGCCTTTTTAAATCCACTTTGGTCAAAGAACACAATTGGTGGAACCTTAGTGTTTTTTTTTTTTAACTCTTTTTTTTTTTGAAATGTTTTTTTTTTTTAATGAACTCATCAAAGAGAGCGAATGGTGTTCCAATCCGAACAAAGGCTCAACATTTCTGCGAGCGCTAAATCCGAAAAGGAAGGAACCAAGGTTTCTCAACTTTGAATGCAAAAGAGAGAAAACTAATTTTTTTTTTGAAAATATAATTTTTTTTGAAATCCAAATTGGACTCATCAAAGAGAAAAGATGGCCCAATCCCCGATATGAACGATAGCTGCAAACATTTCTGTGAGCTATCAAGTTCAAAGAGGAGAGGACCAAAATTTCTCAAAGTTGAATCTTGAGAAAGAGAGATCACTTTTTTTTAAAGCGTTTGAAATGAAGGTATTTTTTTTTTTGAAATCCCAATTGAACTCATCAAAGAGAAAATATGGCCCAATCCCTGATATGAACGATAGCTGCGAACATTTCTATGAGCTATCAAGTTCGAAGAGGGAAGGATCAAAGTTTCTCAAAATTGAGTTTTTAAGAAAAAGAGATCAGATTTGTTTTTTTTTTTTTTTTTTTTTTGAAGTAAGAAAGACCAATTGAAATCCCATCTCATGTTTTTTTTTAGATGCAAGATGCAACATAGGCCACCAACTACAAAGGAGCCAAGGGATCAAAGCATCACGTTCTCAAGTCAACGTGTCCCACCGGGTGTGCCAACTTGATGGACCCGAAAAAAACAAGGGGGAATCTTCCGTCCTCTCCCTCCGCACCCTGGGGGCTGACCTGGGTCTCGGCGGAGGAGGGAAGATCTCGGTCATCAACATTTTTGTACGGGTATGCCAGATTTACTTTTTACTTGGAATTTGGAATGGTGATTATCCGGAGATTCACCGTCACAAGTGGAAAGGAAATCAATCCTTTTTTCTAACTTTTCAAATTGCATTAATATTAAGAAAAGAGACAAGTTTTTAGAATGCCGTAAGAGGCGTTTTGTTTGTTTGCCGTGAAAGGCGAATTTACCGTGAAAGGCGATTTTACAAAACTCATCAAATATGAAAGACAAGAATTGTGATTTCTTTTTGTCTCTTTAAGAAATACAAACTACAATAGAAAAGGAAGAAAAGGGATCTAACTTCTCAGGAGATTGCGGGGACACGTTGAGATCGACAGTCGCAAGTCATGTATGGGCTTCGCCATCGTCCTTCAAATGAAAACACGTGATGCTTTGATTCTTTGGCTTGGCTCCTGACCTTAGTTTTTTAAAGGACAAGGACCAAGAGAAGGTCCTATATCCAATGAAAAATCGAGTAAACGGGCTGAAAAGCCACGTTTAGGCCATGTTGGAGAAGGAGGTGACCTTGGGGGGGTGGTTCCCCAAGGGACGTTGATCACCTTGTGGTGCTTCCGGGAGCAAAGTAGCAGGACTTCGTCTCTCTCTTGGATTTTCTGGTTTTTCAGAGCTTGCACTTTGGATCTCTTTTCATCATGATTTCTTCTTGGAATAGACCTCCTTTTATAGGCTTTTGATAGCCATGAGGTGTTTATTGACATTGATGGCCATGATGAAAGAATTGATGAGGAGTTACAAATCGAATTTGTAACTCCTTTTTCAAGGCTTGTGATTGGCCGATGAAGGTAGTGGGCATTTAATCACCTTTATGCTTCATGATGATGGGAGTTTCATAGGTTTAATGCCATGATTGCTTGGATTTGTAACTCCCAAATGCTTGGCTCTGATTGGGCCGTCCAAAATAATGAGTTAATGACTGCTTTAATGGGTCAATTAACGACATTAAGTGGTTGCCAAGGCATGTGAAGAGTCGCGGGCTATGCTGCGCCTTTTGAGATTCTTCTTGCGATCATCACGGGTTGATCCACGCATTATTTGATGTCGGATTGCGATGCAATTTCAGACGTTGATTGATGTTGGCGGGCCGGTGACGTCTGTCTTGTCGATTTCACGATCGGTCAGACAGAAAGTGCACTTTCTTGGTCAGCCGGTTGGCGATCTTGAGGCGATCGGTGATGATTTCATGCTTTTGACAGCGGATCCGAGATATCGACGAAGATCAGTCGTTTTCAAGCATCAAACATTGCATTTTCCGAAAATCACAGAGGCCGGAACACCCGAAACGTGAAAACCATCGAAAACAGACATTTGGTGCAAAATCCGGCGACCCGGATTTCCAGGGTCGCCGGGCGACCATGTACCCAGGGTCGCCGGCGACCATAGGGCTTTGGCCCGTTTGATCGTCGAGCGTCGTTTTCGGCCGTTTTTTCGTCTTTTTCGTCCCTTTTTTCTTCTGTATTTTTCTTGAAATTTTTCCTCAATTATTGACTTCATTTCTTGGAGAAAACTTGACAAGAACCCGCACTAAATCGAAGCACAAAGTTTCCCATTTTTTGGGAAAGCCGAAGACTTTGTAGCCGATTTTCCGTCAAGCGTCGAAACTAGGTCAAACGATGTCGGAATGACCTGAAAATTGAGGTGAAGCTTCTTGAGCAGTGGATACGACCAACCATGGGCTTTTATTTGAGTTTTGATGCGTTTGTGGTCCCATCGATGCATCACTTGATTTTACTGTGGGGAAAATGCCGAGCTTTGATATGTGGTCAAACGATGTCCGATTGACCTGAAATTTGACGGGGAGCCTATTCGAGCCATTTTGAGATGTTCCATGTGCTCTGTTTTGGACTACATGGTCCCGGGTTGCTCTGCCGCCAGTAGGCTTGATTTTCTCTCGGAGCATCGAAACCTGGTCAAACGTTGTCGGAATGACCTGAAATTCGACGTGTAGCCTTTTGGAAGCATGTTGAAGCCACTCATGTATTTTGTTTGATGAGTGATGGCTTCGGTGGTTTCCGTCGCCGGGAGGCTTGATTTTGCTGCTCGAGCATTGATGGAAGGTCAAACGTTGTCGGTTTGACTTGAAATTTGGCATGGAGCCCTTTGGAGACGTTCTGGAGTCTTCCGTAGGCTCTGATCAAAGTTTTGGGGGTCTTTGATGATGTCGCCGCCGGGAGCGCTTGTTTAGCTGTCGGAGCAGTGAAGTTAGGCCAAACGCTGTCGGAATGGCCCGAAACCTCAGGTGTACCCCTCTTTTAGTTGTCTTGAAGGATCTCTCAGTTTCTATTTGATTCTGAAAAGATCTGATGCTTGAAGTAGCCTTGCCTGTTTTGTAGCAGGATGCAGCTTCACGAGGCTTCTTGATGTGGAGGAGACATAGTGACTTTTTTGGTGTCAACATGGTAAATCCTTCTATCACAGTTTGATATTAGGTATGTACCACAAAAAGCAATCAAAGGCCAATCTCTAGTAGACTTCCTCGCAGAGCACCCATTGCCTAAAGATTCTCCACTCAGGGATGATCCCGCAGACGAATTTGTCTACAACGTGAAAAATTCCTTATCAAATGCCTCCTGGGACATGTACTTTGACAGCGCAACCAAGACAAATGAAAACGGAAAGAAGATATCGGGAATTGGCATCCTCTTTGTCAGCCCCGACAAATACATGATTCCACAAGCTTTCTCGCTACTGGAACCATGTTCAAACAATGCAGCTGAGTACCAAGCCCTGATTATGATTGACCTTCAGATTTCCGTCCTCTCCTTTTGCCCCGGGGGCTGCCTGGGTCTCGGCAGAGGAGGGAAAACGAGGGTATCAAATTTTTTGTATGGGTATGCAAGATTTACTATTCTACTTGGAATTTGGAATGGTGATGATCCGGAGATTCACCTTCACAAGTAGAAAGGAAATCGATCATTCTTTCTAACTTTTCAAATTGCATAAATATTTAATAAAAGAGACAAGTTTGTTTTTAAGAATGCCGTAGGAGGCGTTTTTTTGTTTGTTTGCCGTAAAAGGCGATTTTACAAAACTCATCAAATATGAAAGACAAGAATTGTGATTTCTTTTTGTCTCTTTAAAAAAATACAAATTACAATAGAAAAGAAAGAAAAGGGATCTAACCTCTCAAGAGATTGTGAGGACACGTTCAAATCGACGGTCGCAAGTCATGTATGGACTTCGCCATCGTCCTTCAAATGAGAACGCTTGATGCTTCTGGTAGCAGAGCAGTAGGACTTCATCTCTTTCTTGAATTTCTGGATTTTCGGGGATTGGGATCACATTTCTTTCTTCTTGGAATGGACCTCTTTTTATAGGCTTTTGGTAGCCATGAGGTGTTTATTGGCATTGATGGCCATGATGAGAGAAATGATGGTATTGATGAGAGGAGTTACAAGTTATATTTCTTGATTTTGTAACTCCTTTTTCTTGGCTTGTGATTGGGAGATGAAGGATAATGGGCATTTAATCGCCTTTAATCTTCATAATGATGGGAGTTTCATGGGTTTAATGCCATGATTGCTTGGATTTGTAACTCCCAAATGCTTGAATCTGATTGGGCCGTCCAAAATAATGAGTTAATGACCGCATTAAGTTGTCATAAATGGGTCAATTAACGACATTAAGTGGTCGCCAGGGCATGTGAAGAGTGGCGAGCCGCGCTGCATCTTTTGGGATTCTTCTTGTGATCATCGCAGGTGGATCCACACGTCGTTTGATGTCGATTATAGTGCAATTTCGGACATTGGTTGATGTTGGTGGGCCGGTGACATTTGTCTTGTCGATTTTACGATCGGTCGGACAGAAAGTGTACTTTCTTGGTCAGCCGGTTGACGAACTTGGAGCGATCAGTGATGATTTCATGCTCTTGACGGCGGATCCGAGATGTCGGTGAAGATTAGTGGTTTTCAAGCATCAAAAATTGGATTTTTAGAAAATCACAGAGGCAGGAACACTCGAAACATGAAAAGGATCGAAAAATGGGCCATCCGGCGACCCGGATTTGTAGGGTCGCCGGCGACCATGGGGCTTTGGCCTTTTTGGTCGCCGAGCTTCGTTTTCGGCCATTTTTCCTTCTTTTTCGTTCATTTTTTCTTCTGTATTTTTCTTGACATTTTTCCTCAATTATTGACTTTATTTTCTTGGAGAAAACTTGATGAGAACCCGGGCAAAACCGGAGCACAAAGTTCCCCATTTTTCGGGAAAGCCGAAGACTTCGAAGCCGATTTTCCATCAAGAGTTGAAACTAGGTCAAACAATGTCGGAATGACCTGAAAATTGAGGTGAATCTTCTTGACCAGTGGATAAGACCAACCATGGGCTTTTACTTGAGTTTTGAAGTCGTTTGGGGTCCCGTCGATGCTTGACTTGATTTTACTGCGTGGAAAATGCCGAGCTTTGATATGTGGTCAAACGATGTCCGATTGACCTGAAATTTGACAGGGAGCCTATTGGAGTCATGTAGAGATGATCTATTAGCTCTTCTTTGAATATCATGGTCCCGGGGTTCTCCGCCGCCGGTAGGCTTGATTTTCTTTCGGAGCGTCGAAACCTGGTCAAACGTTGTTGGAATGGCCTAAAATTCGACGTGCAGCCTTTTGTAAGCATGTTGAAGCCACTCATGTGTTTTGTTTGATGAGTGATGGCTTCGGTGGTTTTCGCCGCCGGGAGGCTTGATTTAGCTGTCGGAGAAGTGAAGTTAGTCCAAACGATGTCGGAATGGCCCGAAACTTTAGGTGTACCCCTTTTTTGGCTGTCTTGAAGGATCTTGCAGTTTTTGTTTGATTCTGACAAGATCTGATGCTTAAAGTAGCTTTCCCTGTTTTGTAACAGGATGCAGCTTCATGTGGCTTCTTTATGTTGAGGAGACATAGTGACTTTTTTGGTGTCAACAAATGCCCCCTCGAGGTACAGCGACGAGTAGCTTTTTGGAGTCGATGTGCCTCGAAGAGAAAGTTGAAGGAGAGCTTCTGACTTGACCAAGAGTCTTGAGCATTTTTTTTTTTTTGAATAGCCTTCTGAGTTTCCGGGGGAATTTTATGGTAGTGAGAGGGATCACATACCATCTCAAGGCAAAGTTTTGAAAATGACATGGGGTATTTGGATTTTGGGTTTTGGATTTTGGTTTTTGACCTTGTGACCTAACAAGCTATATGTGGCAGGTTAGGGGGTCGGGGTTTGATTTTTTATTTTGACCTTGTGACCTAACAAGCTGTATGTGGCAGGTTGGGGGGTCAGATTTGGTTTTCTGGTTTTGGTTTTGGTTTGGATTGGATTTTGATTTTGGTTTTGGTTTTGTGACCTAACAAGCTGTATGTGGCGAGTTAGGGACCAGAGTTTGGTTTGTTGTGGAATGTCAATTTCAAGAGTTTGGCTTAATTTGGTTCATGAGGTTGAATGGTTTGGTTTTTGGAAACTCATGAGGCTTTTTTTCTTGTTTTTTTTTTTTTGAATGGTCCAATCAACTCAAAAGAGGTATGGGACATTTTTTTGTTCTTGGTAAAAGGAATATTTTGACTAAAAGCCACTTTTAGTGCCTAGGTGGTCAAACCTGGCTCATATGGGCTAACCCATGGGACCTTAGGCTTTGGAGATGGCCTAGATCTCATATGGTGTCATTTTTGTAAAGAATATCTAAAAACATCTCTTTTGTGTAGAGAATATCTAAAAATATCCTTACTTGGAGAGAATCTCTCAAGTTTCCTTCTTTTTGGTAGAGATTTTCTCAAAGTATCTTTCTTTTGAGAAAGTAGCTAAATTTTAGCACTTACCTCTTTTCTTTTCTCCTTGTTTCCTCTTTTGATTTGCTCTCTTCTATAAAAGCAAGGGGATTGGATCTTTTGCTCCATTGTTTTCTTTGTTTGCAAGAGTCTCCAAGGGTGCTCCAAGATCAAGAAGTGCTTTTTCTTCTCCAAGGATCTCCAAGCTTTTTCTTCTTTTTCTCCATCAATGGCTTCAAGTAAGTTGTCTTCCTCTACAAGAGATTTCATTGTAGAAGTAGAAAAATTCATCTTTCTTTTCCTTCTTTTTTTTCTCTCTTTTTTTTTCCAAGCACGTTTTGTCTTCTTCTTTTTTTCTTTTTTTTTCGTGCTTCTCTTTTTTTCTTCTTTTTTTTTTCTCTTTGCTCACGGTTTTCGTCCCCTTTTCTTTTTACCGAGTTTTTTTTTCTTTTTTTTTCCTCACCATGTTTCTTTTTTCTCACGGTTTTTTTTTTCTTTTTTTTTTCACAGTGTTTTCTTTTTTTTTTTTTCACGGTTTTTGTTCTTTTTTTTTTGTTTTTTCACATGGTGATTTTCTTTTTCTTTCTCACCGTTTTTTCCTTATTTTTTTCAGCGTTTTTTTTTCTTTTTTTTTTCTTGGTTGTACGGACAGGTCTATACGGACCTGGCCGTACTGCCATGTGGCAGTGGGCCGCGGCCTGTGGGTCCAAATTTTTTTTTTTTGGCTGTGATTTCTTTCTCTCTCTTTATTTTTCTTTCCTCCTTTGTTTGCTCACCATGATAATGAGGTTATGCAATTTCAATATGTTCATGCATTTTTTTTTTTTTATGCATCAAGATAGAAGGCTAGAGTCTCTAGGTCAAGCTAACATGATTTTTGACTTGGACAAAGTTTGATTGGTTTTGACCAAATCGGGTTGGAATTGGTCAAACTTTGGTCAAGGTTTTCCTAGCATCTAATGCATGATAATATAATTTGATGCATGATTTTTGGTAAATGGACTTGGAAGCATGATGATGCATACCTGAAAATCTTTTGCAAGTATTGAGATTTGGAGCTCGCAGCGATGTTGAGCTCTTTCTCGATCTTGCTGGATTTTAAGGAACTGTGCAATTTTTGGATTTTGGAGCTCGTAGCAATGTTGAGCTCTTTTCCAAATTTTGCGGAAATTTGATGAGATTGGCCTGTTCTCGCAGCAATGTTTGAGTTCGAACCTTCTTTGAGAATTTTTCCACTGACTATGAGCTTGCAGCGATGTTGAGCTCATCTTCAAGCTCTCTGTCTTTTTCGGAGTATTTCCCTTTTCTTCGGAATTGCGACGGAACCATGTCAAAATTTTGCTAGAATTTTTTGTAGCAAAACATTGTCATTTTGATGATGATTGATCTTTGTTTTCCTTCCATCTTTTGCAGGTAGTTCTTCTAGAAAGAACAAAGGTAAGGGTCCTGTTACTGACGCACCTCATCGGTCTGCCAGATCTTCTAATGCGGCCATTCAGCAGGCTTGGGAGAAGGTCCAATTTGTTGAAAAGAACTTGGAAGAGTGCGACTCCCTCAATCATGATGAGATGAGACAGTGATTGATCGATCTCAAAGATGAGGAATTCTACAAGATCGTTGTAAGCAGCCGTCCTTGGGTTACGGACGATCAGAGCATTTTACCCAAGCCTACCTTTTTCTTCAGTGATGCAATCCCCGACGACTTGACATACCAAAGGAGATGTTTTCAGTTCTCTTACACGGCAGATGGTGAGGAGAGAACTATTTCCACTCGGTCGACTTTTGATTGGACTATCTCGATCCTGAGCCTTTCTCCCACGTGCCCTAAGAGAGAAGATCCTCCCAGCTGGGTGAAGAGGACCAGTGTTATCAAGACCGGGGTTTTTGTTGGCGGCCCTTCCGGTTTTGCAGAGAAGTCGCCTGTCCGTATGGACATGTTGATGCCGGCCAGTGGCTACCAAGGTTCTGATCATCCGTCGATCGATTTGAGACCGGTGGGCCTTGGTATTTTTCGGGGTGACGGCAGCAATTGGGTGAAGCCTTTTCGACTTCGTGGTTGTTTCAGTGCTGACTCGAGCTGGGAATCATGGACTGATCACACCCTGAAGATTAGCGAGGCCATTCTGTGGGAGGCCGAGATTTTTGATGCGGTTCGCGCTTTTCAGCAAACCGTCGTTTTCTCCCATGAGGCTTTCATGGCCATGCTGGAGTCATTCCTTCCACAAACCAATACCTTCATTGTGACGAATGGTGAGATTGGTTTTTCTTTGAAGGAATTGAGCGCCATCACCGGGTTGCCTATCCTCAGCAAACTCTATGAGGAGTTTATGCATATCGACAGCGTTCTTGAGGAGCAGTCTGAGGAGTTTAGGCTTGTATACTTTCAGCTCGTTGCCTTCTATGATTTTTTTAAGGAGAAGGAGGGCTCGAAAGTCAGGTGCAGCAGTTGGAAGAGTTGCAGCTCCAACTTTCTTGATAGCGGGGAGTCTTCTGATGGCATGGCCCAGGATGCTAGGGCTAAAGCATCAAGTTTGAAGAAGATTGCCGCTATGCGAGAAGATTTAAAGAAGTTCTTCGCAAGCATAGGTGTCATTTGTTCCGACATTGCATTACGGAGAGATCTCGCTATTTACCACACTTATTGGCTGGGTGAGGCTGTTTTTACTGGAGGAGATGGAACGCACATCAGGCCGCACTGTATTTTTCCGGCTTGTCAGATGGCGTTTGGAGAGCGACTGGCTTTGGTACCTGCTCTTTACTCCTATTTGTGTACCGAACTGCAGGCTGCTGCTTTCCTGGTTCGGCTTGGGCTCCATATGAACAGGGTATTTTCAGCCCACATCTTTTATTCGTGGTATGTATACCACTGTCCTATCTTCCATCGGTTGGGAGTTGCATAGGACGAAGATCCCTTTATGATTCGTTTGGCTAGAGGGACAGCCGTTTCTGAATCTCTTTTGTCTGCCCGTTTGAGGATCCGACGGTTTAGGGACGTCGAAATTGGGCAATCTTCAGTGAAGCTTTCTCCTGGTTTGCGAAAGAAGGCTTTTGACTTTGGTGTCTCCTGTGATTCGACCAGGGCAGGGTCGGGAAGACACTATGCTTTGACAAACGCGGAGAAGAGATGGCTTTTTAACATACGGGTTGGTACGATGGTGTACCGTAGACATCTTTTTGTGGATATCCAACCATATGTTCCTTCACATTTTTTATTGTAGCTTGGCTGCTCTCAAGGCGTTGTTGGAGCGCCTTCGAGCATAGTGAACCATTTTGGAGGTCTGCAGGATGGGAGGAATGCATGGGCTTTTTACAGTGCCGAGGACACTACCGCCATGATTTCCTATCCTGAGCTGCCCACTTTCCGAACTTCTGGCTTCACGAAGTGGTTCGTGGAGAGCTTCTCAGTGTACCGGGGGCTTTCCAAGAAGGAGCTTGATGTCAAGTAGTCTCCTGGGAAGGGTCTTGGCAAATCATATGGTGTCCGTCGAGAGAAAGTTCTGGCCTTCCTTTCTAGAGAGAAGCATAAGATAGGCTTTCTCAACAAGCAGGATATCATCAGATTAGGAGCTACACAAAGGATTCCTGGTGAGGTCTTGAGACAACTGGAAGAGGAGGAGGCCGAGATCGATGCTTGGATGCAAGCAGAGCGCACAAAGGCTTCCATGGAGTCTATTGAGAAAAGGAGGCCATCCAGTGAGAACTCTAGTGAGAGGCCTGATGTTGATAGTGGGGCAGGATCGTCGACCAGATTGACCAGCCGAAGTAAGAGGAAGAGAGGACAGCGCCGTAATATGAGACGGCATGATAGTCCTTCTGATCTTGAAGTTCCTCTCACCATTGCTAAGGAGGTGTCTGGGATGCTGACGAGCCTCCAGAGAAGAGGTCTAGAGAAGAGGAGACAGCTGGTATGATCCTCTTTCTTTCTTTTGCCACTTCTTTTCTTTTATGAGAGATTTTTGTTTTGATCCGCTGCTTTCTTTCTTTTGGCAGAAGATGATCACTTGGTGATGCCCGAGGTTCCGGCCGATGAGGTTATGACGGATCCAGTTGTGGCATCTGAGGAAGAGCCCAGGGACTCTGGCGTGGTTCCAGAACCTTCACCTGGTATAATTGCTTTGGCTTCTTTTTTCTTCTTTTTTGTTTGTGCTGTCTTTTGCCAACATGTAGCTTTTGTTTTCTTGTTAGCTGACTTGCCAGAGGATTCTGACGATTTCGAGCCATCCATGGATGCAGCATTTGACGATGCTTCGGATGAGCTCAGAGAGGCAGAGAGTACTCCGCCGGTCGTCGAAGAAGGTATTTTGTAATAATAATCTTGATATATTTTTTTTGACAAGATCATATTCATACCTTTTTGTCTTTTCCTTGGCAGATTGTGGAGCAGTAGGAGAAGTTCCTCCGTCTTCCTTAGAGCCAGAATAGGGGATACCTGCAGCCGATCCAGGAGTAGGGGCTTCTTCTATTTTTAATGAGTCAGCTTCTTCGATTGGAAAGAGTTTATTGATTACTCTTCTAATGGAGCATGACATGGGCAGTCGGGCGCCGAAGCATGGCGAATCCTCATCTGCGCTTCACCTTCAGTATGCAAAGAAGGTGTTGAAGACTGTTTTGAGCTCATGGGTTGAGACTCTCTCTTCGGGTCTCTTAGAAGCTGGCTTTAGCATGATCAAGCATGTACAGGACATTCTTGCTAATAGCGAAGAAGTCGGTCTGGACATTGCAAGTGCCAAAGAGTTTGTTGATGAAGTCATCGTTTTAGGGAACAAGTGGACTGAGACCAAGGGTTTCCCAGATGGTGACTTCTTTGATGAAATGTTTATGAAGCCTTCCAGCAAAGTCAAAGCTGAGCTGACTGAGATTACGAAGACTCGGAAGTAGTTCGTTCGGGAGAGGAATGTTACCGAGTTGGCCATCATGGGGCTGAAGCGAGATCTGGCCCGCCTTGATATGGAGGTTGTCAAGGCTAGGCAGCGTCTTAAGCTTTTGGAGGAAGAAGCTGCTACCAAATGGACCGCCATTGTGGAGGCTCTTGACAAAGAGGGGACTCTCATTTGCCAGGTTGAGGAAGCTGAAGGTAATTTCCGGAGGAAAACTCAGGAGTATGAGCAGTGGCAGGTCCTCTGGGAAGAACTTCCTCGTGCTACAGATGGGTCGCGGCATTCGGCCGCATTTTATGGGAACATTTTGAAGAAGCGTGGCCTGAGAACTTTGGAAGCTAAGGCCAAGGGTTTGCTTGAGGAGTAGAACCTTTGGTTGAAAACCATGTTGGATTGAGCTCCTGAGTTATAACAAACTCTTTTTTCTTCTTTCTCTTTTTGATACCTCCATGTATAAACATTTTTTGGTACTATATTTTTTTATCCCCTTCTTTTCACTTAAATCATTTTTTATGAAAACAAATTTGAGCAAAAGCTGATGGGAATGTTTGTTTGAGAATTTGATCAAAAGGTTGTCATTTTGTTAAAATCTTTTGTCAAAGGATTGTTTTGGGCATGAAAGCCAATTTTGTGGCAAAAAGCCTGGTTTTTTGATGACTTGAAAATCAAATTTTAGAATGGCATGGAAGCCGAATTTTGTGGCGTAAGTCCCAAAATTTGTTTTGCGGCATGGGAGCCAAATTTTTGTTTGCGGCATGGAAGCCAAATTTTGTAATGGCATTAAAGCCAAAAAAATTTGAGATGGCATGAAAGCGAATTTTGGAATGGCATGAAAGTCGAATTTTGTTTTGTGGCATGAGAGCCAAATTTGTAAGATGGCATGAAAGCCGAATTTTGGAATGGCATGAAAGCCGAATTTTGTTTTGTGGCACGAGAGCCAAATTTGTAAGATGGCGTGAGAGCCGAATTTTGTGATGGCATGAAAGCCTGTAATTTTGAAATGGCATGAAAGCCAAGTTTTGTTTGTTTATGGCATGAAAGCCAAAGTTTTTTTTTTTTTTTTTTGAATTGGCATGAGAGCCGAAATTTTGAGATGGCATGAAAGCCGATTTTTTGAATTGGCATAAGAGCCAAGTTTTGAGATGGCATGAAAGCCCATTTTTGGTTTGTTGTTGTTTGTTTTGTTTTGGCATGGGAGCCAGATTTTTTAAAAACCAAGTTTTGTTTTGTTGGCATGAAAGCCGATTTTGGCGTTTATAGCCGGGCTTTGGCATTTACAACCGATTTCGGCGTTTATAACCGAGTTTTGGTTTTCCAAATGCATGTATTGACTAAATGTCGCCTCCCTGCTGAATGGTTTTGCAAGTATCGATGGAATGTCGATTCCTTGCTCTTTCGGTTTGCGAGTATCGATGGAATGTCGGTTCCTCGTGGGCTGGGTTTGCGAGCATCGATGGAATGTCGCTTTCTCGGGGATTGGGGTGCAAGTATCGACTAAGCATCGCTTCCCCGCTTTTCCCAAAACTTTTGGTTTTGTGGGTACTGACCTGGTGTCGTTTCCCCGCGATTTTTGAAATTTGAGATTTTCTCGAACCACTTGAAATTTTGGTTGTGGATATCAATTGGAATGTTGTGTCTCTATGATTTTTGAAATTTTGCAAGTATCGAATGGGGTTCGCATCCTTCCGATTTTTGGGTTTTGCGAGTATCGACTGAGTGTCGCTTCCCCGCGGTTTCTAAAAAACCTTTTTTTTTTTACTTAAAACCATTTTGGTTATAAAAGTCGAGGCGGACCAGGGTGGAAATTTCTAAGTCCTAATTTTTCTTTCAAACAATGAATTTTGGGTTCAAGGATCGAAAATTTTGGTCAAGTCTGGGAAGAGGCTCCTAAACTTGGATTTTTGGATTTTGATTTTTTTTTTAACAATGAAACGATGAAAATAAGCATTGTTTTGAGAGTTTTTTTTTGTTTGGAAATTTCAAGAAGAAAGTTTCAAAAGGGGATGGGTTTGACGAGCAAGTACCTGGAAATAGGCTTTGGCCATGTAGATATCGCTCTGACCCGTTTAAGGAAGTCTTCAAGGATAGTACCGCTTCAAGAACTTGTCGTTGATGGGCAGCATACATCTGTCTCCTTCCATGTTTAGAAGAGTGTATACGCCATTGGAGAAGACTTTGTCGATGACGAAGGGTCCCTCCCATTTTGGTTCAAATTTGCCTTTGGAATTGTGCGCAAAGACTATGGGTCTTTTTACTGTAAGAACTAAGTCAACCTTTTTGTAGGCGCGTTGCCTGACCTTCTTGTCGAAAGATTTTGCCATGCGTGCTTGGTACAACTCAATGCTTTGTAGAGTTTCGAGTGATCTTTCATCGAGATTATCCAGCTCTTGGAGTCTCAATTTGACATTGCTTTCTTGCGTCATGTCATTTTACAGAGATACCCTTAAGGAAGGAATTTGTACTTCCAAAGGGACAACAGCTTCGCATCCATAGACCAAAGAGAATGGTGTGCTATGGGTTGGTCCTCGAACGGTGGTTCGATAGGCCCACAAAGCTTCTGGTAGTTTTCTCGCCCCAGTCTCTTTTGTGACTAGAGACCATTTTCATGAGAATTTTGCAGAGTGTCTTGTTGAAGACTTCTGCTAGTCCGTTCGCTGCCGGATTATATGGAGTCGAAGGGCAACTTTGGATTTTGTACTTGTCGTAGAATATGTGATCCCAGAATTGTGGTCCGTTAACATGGATGAATCTTTTAGGTATGCCGAAGCCACAAATAATGTTGGTGCGCAAGAATTGAAGGACTGAAGAAGTCTTCATTTCGCTGAGTGCAAATGCTTCTGACCACTTGGAGAAATAATTCGTAGCGGCGAAGATGAAGCGATGCCCTTTGCTTAATGGGGGAGAGATAGGATCTATGATGTCCATACCCCAGGCTTCAAAAGACCATGGGATTGTTGTAGGATGTAGCCATTTTGGAGGCATGTGGACATAATCTCCATGAATCTGGCATTTTTTGCAGCGCTTTGCAAATTGCATTGCATCAGCTACCATGGTAGGCCAATAATAACCTAGCATTTTTATCTGGTTGTAGAGCTTAGGACCAGCTTGATGGGCTCCACAAAGACCAGTATGCACTTCTTTAAGAGCTTCCTCAGCTTCTTGTTGTGACAAACAGTGTAGAAGTACTCCGTTGAAGGATTTTCTGTAAAGTGCTTTTGAAGGTATATCCAAATGAAAGTTCGGGGCTTGTCTTTGGATACTTACCCGCTCTTTTGGATCTTCAGGTAAGACTCTGAACATGATGTAATCAATGAACGGATCTCTCCAGTCGCCGATTGGAGGTTTGAGGATGGACATCCGACTTCCAACCACTTGGTGGCATTCAGCAACTGCTTGGTGTGTGTTCAGAGGAGGGAGTATCTTTCTTTGATGCACTGTAATTTGCATGTTTTCCCCTTCTTGGATTGTCATGGAGGCAGCGAGTCCAGCCAGGGCATTTGCTCGGATGTTTTCACCTCTGAGGATGTGGGTGATATGACAGATGTTGAATTTTTGTCGAAGTGATTGTGCCTTATTATAATAAGGTAGCAGATCGGGCTTCCTGACTTCAAATTTCTGATTCATCTGGTTGACGATCAGTTGAGAGTCTCCAAAAGCTTCCAGCATGGTGATGCCGGATTCGAGGGCGAGTTCCAATCCTACAATCATGGCTTGGTACTCAGCTGCATTGTTTGAACATGGTTCCAATAGCGAGAAGGCGTGTGGAATCATGTATTTGTCGAGGCTGACAAAGAGGATGCCAATTCTTGATATTTTTTTTCCTTTTTCATTTGTCCTGGTTGCCCAGTCAAAGTACATGTCCAAGGAAGCATTTGATAAGGAAGTTTCCACATTGTAGACAAATTCGTTTGGGAGATCATCCCTGAGTGGAGAATCTTTAGGCAATGGATGCTTTACGAGGAAGTCTGCTAGAGCTTGGCCTTTGATTGCTTTTTGTGGTACATACCTAATATTAAACTGCGATAGGAGGATGGACCATTTTTTCAGTCGGGCATTGAGAGAACCTGCTTTTGTGACAAGGACCTTTAGGAGGTCGGATCCTCGAAACCAGGTTGACTGTATTGAACAGCAGGTAGTGACGTATCTTTTGTACGGCAAACATCACTGTAAGGCATTCATTTTCGACTGGGGAGTAGCAATGCTCTACACCTACCAACATGCGGCTAAGGTAATACAGAGCAGCTTCTTTTTCATCGTTGTTTTCTTGTGCGAGCAAAGCACCCAAAGAATGGTCGAGAGCTCTTGTGTACAAGATGAATGGTTTTCCAGTTGTGGGGGCAGCCAGCACTGGAGGTTTGATGAGGTATGCTTTGATGTCTTGAAATGCATTTTCACGTTCGGCATCCCAGACAAAGTCCACGCCTTTCTTCATCAAGCGAGAGAATGGACAGCACTTCCCTGACAGATTGGAGATGAACCGTCGGATATATGCCAATCTTCCTTGAAGCCCTTTCAATTCTATTAGGGTTCTTGGATATGGCATTTCCAGGATAGCCTTGACTTTGGTGGGGTCAAGTTCTATTCCATCTTTCCGTACTATGAGTCCTAGGAACTAACCCGATGAGACACCGAAATAGCATTTTAGTGGATTCATCCGCAATTTGTGTTTGCAAAGTCGGAGGAAGACTTCTCGAAGATCGTCGAGATGGTCTTCTTTTCTTCTGCTTTTGATGGCGAGGTCGTCAACATAGCATTCGACCGTCTTGTGCTGCATATCTTGGAATATTTTCATCATAGCCCTCTGATATGTTGCACCTGCATTTTTCAGACCAAATGGCATGACAGTGTAGCAATACACGCCAAACGGAGTCCGAAATGATGTATGGCTTTCATCTTCAGGATGCATCTTTATCTGATTGTAGCCAGAGAATCCATCCATGAATGTCATTCGCTCGAACCCACATGTGTTGTCAATCATCACCTCTGGTATGGGGAGCGGGAATTCATCTTTAGGACATGCATTATTCAAGTCTCTGTAGTCGATACAGACCCTTATCTGCCTATTTTTCTTTGTCACAGGGACGATATTTGCCAACCATCAGGATGCTGTTCCTCGCGGATGAAGCCAACGTTTTTCAGTTTCTGAACTTCTTGTTCAATTTTGTCCATCACGTCAGGACGGAATCTTCTTTGGCCTTGTTTGATAGGCTTGATTTCTTTTTGCAAGTTGAGCTTGTGGACTGCTACTTTGGGATCTAAGCCAGGCATTTCAGCATAAGACTATGCAAAGCAATCAACGAACTCAAGAAGAAAAGAGATATACTCGGGTAACTCATCATCCTTTATATTCTTGCTTATGAATACAGGACGTGGGTTATCAGGTGTTCCCAAGTCTATCTTTTGAACAGGGTCTTCTGTCGGAAGGTTTGAAGGTGGTTCCTCCATAATATTTTCGAAGGCTTCCAACTCAACAAGACCTTCTAGAGTGCCAGAGGCATTTTCAGACTGAGGCTCTGTTTCTGTCTATGGGCCTTCTTGATTGGTGTCCTTCCCAAGACTTGCAATGAGATGGTCCCAATCATTTGCTGGAACTGAGTCGAAGCAAGGTACTTCTTTTGGAGACGATGGTTCTTCTGGGTCAGAGAACCGTGCTTCTATGTCATCGGACAATTCCTCTTTATCATCAAAGAAATTATACCAATTGGAGGAATTTTCTGGATCCTTGACGAGTGACTCCTCAAAGAGATATCCAGGGAGATCAATGTCTTTATGAATGTTGAGGCTTGGTCGGTAAAGCGACTTTGCAGCCATGGTATCAATTGTCTCATAGGAGCAATAGGATCATACCCCAACCCATATGAAGACTTGCCTTTATGAAGGTGGATTTTCCAATCTTCTGGTTGACTTTTGGTCAGGGTGGGTTCCAATGGTGTGAGAATACAACGGCCACCTCTCAAACCAGTCAGATTCTGAGCATCGTAGCCCATTTTCTTCATGATAGCTTGTGCCATCGGACTATACAGGGATAGCTGAGGCATACCTTCGTTTTGGAAAGGTTCCAGCAAAGAGTTTAGTGGAGATGTTCCCGATCTGTGGAAGAAGATTGTTTTTTCTTTTGGCGAAGTTGCCGGAATAACAAAGGAAGCAGACGTAGGATCTTCTATGTCAGCAAGTGTCTCCAATGGAATGAGAGCGGACTAATGTCGCTGAGTATCAGCTTGGCTTGATGATGTGTCATCTTCTGGCTCTGATTCCAAATCTATGTCATGCATAATAGACACAAAGGAGACAATGAACTTGCCCCCAGCCTTTTGTTTTCTTTTCTTTGCTTTGGTAGTGATTACCAAAGGCTTTGGAGATTTGATGGAGACAACAAAGGGAGCTTGACTGCTTTAATGTCTCCACACCCACATTCAGTGCCTGTTATATCCTTTCACCCGCCTGCCAGACCGTCGTGTCTGACCCACTACTTTGGTACTCAGGTTCAGATTTCTTCACCCGAGATGAGTGCACGTATTGGCTGTGGAGCCATGAGCTTACAGGTGTTTGTTGGCTATGTCATGTCGACATTGAGCTTGACATCGGTATTACGTCACATATGGGTAGTAATCATTAGCTTGTTTTCTTGTATGGCTTTTATTAGCCTTTTTCTTGGGATTTGTAATTAATACACATTGTTATTTGTAACTTGAACATATATGGGAATGTAATATCCTGTTACTGTCAGCTCTGTACTTTTATTGTGATAGTTTATTCCAGTCTGACATGGATCATTGATAAGATGAGTATATGCTTGGGTTAAGTGCGGTGCGGAATCCAATGGCCACGGACTCCGAGTCACAACACCATAAAAGCTTCCGCTAAATATTCAGAGTGTGTTGAAATTTGTAATCCTCACACACGCGGATCTTGGGAGAAACATAACTGTTACTTCACGGACCCCGGGTTTGGGGTCGTGACAACTGCTTACTTCGAGTTTGGTGGAGGGTTTCTTTACTTCTAATGATTGCTGAGGAGCCTTGCCTTTATCTTTCTGGAGACAATCGACAAAGTATATTGTTTCTTCCTCCTGTTCTTCTTTTCCATCTTTATACATCTGAGCATCTGCAAAATGGACATCCTTGCCTTTGAAGGGCTTTTTGTCTGCAAACACTCAATGTATTAAGCCATCGTTGCCAACGAACTTGATGCACTGATGTAGAGTTGAAGGGATGACACCATTCTCATGTATCCAGGGGCGTCCAAAGAGTATATTGTAGCATGAAGGGGTCCTTATTAAATACACGGTGACTTTGAAAATAAGATCACCAATTTGCAATTTGAACCTGATTTTACAGATAGGCCTTTGAGCGCTCCCGTCATATCCGAAGATGGATACGGATGTGTGACTCAGCTTGCTAGGTGTGATGCCCAGCTCTTCGAGTGCCGAAGTAGAATTGAGGTTGAGTGCAGAACCTGGATCGATCTCAACTCTGTGTACTGGCATTTCTTTGACGTACCCCGTAAAGTACAAGGGTCGGTTATGCTTTGACTTGCCTAGCAGGAGGTCATCTTTGTCGAAGGCAATTATTGCTCTTGCTGCTTTTTGTACCGAGAGGCATTCATTGCTTGATCCCTCAGTTTTCTTCTTTTTTCCCTTTAAGGGAGTATTTGATTTTTTGACCCTATAGTCCATTTCAATTTGTAGGACTTGTGGGGCATGCTTGTCGACATCCGCATTCAGCCTTTGTAATTCTGAAATGAGACTATCACGAGTTTGTGGAGACATTCGTAATAAGTCAAGGATGTGCAGACGTGCAGGTATGTGTTTGAAGTGCTCAATCAAGTCGTACTTGAAAGCCTCCTTCAGGCCTGCATTTTCATTATTGTTGCCACTTGGGGCGTTTACAACTTGCTTTCCCGAAGGGTTTACATAAGAAGAGGAAGGTTGGTTGTAATTTTTGTGGTAATCCCGGCCAGAACGGGTACCTCTACCAACTTCAAGAGCTTCTAGAGAATGGTCTTCTTTTGGAAGATCACTCTCAGGATCAAGGGGTCGATCCTTGTCATTTGCTGAAGACGTCTCTGTAGCAGCATTGGCGTCTTCAGTGATTGTGTTGCACGGAGCAATTTCTGGGAACAAGTCCTGAACAGCATCCGACAACTTTTCTTTATTAGTCCAGACATCGTCTATGAGATCGGGTATCTGGGACCAATCGACTGGGTTTTCATTGAAGAAGATTTCATTGGCAGGAGTTTCTTCAAGATGATCAATCGAGAGAGGCCTGAGTTCCGATGTCACAGCTTCAAGAGACGAGGGATGAGAAGATGATATCTCAGTGGAAGTCACCTGAGAAGATGTAGCTCCGGAAGATACACTACCGGTTGGGGAGTACGTGTCTTTGGAAGCTTCAGAGGCACTATCGTCCTGAACTATCGCATTGCAAGTTACCCTGACAGGAGATGCCCCCAGTGTAGACTGTTGGGAATCGGACTCATCTTCGGATGTAAGAGGATCATCGATCCAACTGTTTTCTCCATTTTTAGGAGTTGAGGGAGAAAGTTCCCGTTGATTGTCAGGGACTTCTGGTTCTGGATCATGACGAAGACCATTGATGTGCTCTTGCTCTTGCTCTATGGCAAGATGTTGCATGATTCTTGCATATTCTTCAAGATTAGGCATAGGAGCCAAATCTTCTTCGCCATCTGCTCCTTGTGATTCACCATTATTGGGTTCCACTGGAGCATTGGCTAGTGCTGGATCGACAGCATTTTCTTGAACAGCCTCCTGGTCTTCTTCATCATCAGACCAAGATCCTTGTGGCTGTAATGGGTTATACCAAATTACTGGCATAAGATGAGACTCGGGAATCCATTCCTCATCGGAGAGGTATTCTCCTGTTTCAAGAGATTCTTCCCACTCATCGATATCACCGGCAGTATCACTGGACTCATATCCATCCATGGAGAATTCAACTACCGAGTTGCATGAGTATGATGCCCCCTGTGCAGTTTCATTTTTGTATTGAGGTGGCATGAAAT
Organism: Umbellularia californica; assembly: GCA_028538565.1. Taxonomy (NCBI): domain Eukaryota; kingdom Viridiplantae; phylum Streptophyta; class Magnoliopsida; order Laurales; family Lauraceae; genus Umbellularia; species Umbellularia californica. The sequence goes on along the minus strand of JAPQWN010000005.1, from coordinate 29,176,700 downwards.
CATCAAGGGTGAATTTTCTTACTGCCTTTGAAGCTTTGGGAAGGGATTCTTCCGACGCCCCTAGTGAAGCATTGGAAGAGGTTTCTACCTTTTCAAGGACTTCTTGTTTTGGTTGAGACTTCTGCTGCTGTTTGAGCTTGCGGAGTTGTCTCTTAGCTTGCCTTCGCTATTGAGTGGTCGGCTTTGTTTTGACGATCTCCCAATTTTCATCATCTAGGAGATCGGGATGCACCCATATGGGTTGTCCATCTGGTGTTGGATAGGGAACTAGCTCTTGGGACGCTTCAGCCATTTTAATCACCTTGAATAAAGTAGTGATCTTCTTCTTCGGTGACTTTGAAGTTTGCCGACATGACACCATGTTGACAGAGGCGGAGCCGTAGTTTTTTTCAAAGGTTATGACTCCGTTTTTCCACATCTCGTTGATCTTCTCTCTCACAACGAAGCATTGATTGAGAGGATGTGAGATCATCTGGTGGTATGGACAATACCGGGGATCGTTGGTTTTGCCAACATCTCCCGGTCTTTTGCTAGGAGAGCCTGAAAGATTTCTTCAACATCTTCATCGAACGGATATTTCTTTTCTACTCGTTCTTTGAAGGCATCAGAGAGTTCAAGTCTTTTACCCATAGCTTTGTTTTCAGCTTTCTTTGGCTGCTGAGGAGCTGACTTAGTTTACACATTGAGAACCTCATTTTTCTTTAGTTGTGAGGTCGTAACGGCAGTCGGCTCTTTCTTTGATGATTTCTGACTGTTGAGGTCTTTGATCACCATTTCAGCTTCCATGGAAGCTTCAAGGAGTTCTCCCAGGTTCTTTGATTTGTTGTCAATGATCATGGAGCGAATCCTTGCTCTCATATTGTTACGGCAGATGTCGACTAGCGACGCTTGTGGCAGTACATCTGAGCATTTGTACGCCATTGCCTTCCACTTGTGAATGAAGTCATACGTTGACTCATTCTCTCCCTGTTTTAGGCTGCAGAGCTGAGCCATAGTAACAGGATGGTCCTCACCTTGGAAGTGGGTCAGGAAGTGTGTCTCCAGCATAGCCTAGTTCTGGATGGAGTTCTCCGGCAAAGTGGAGTACCAATCAAAGGATGTACCTTTTAGGGTACTTACGAAGATGCGAATCTTGAGGGCATCTTGATCTGCAATAGCTCATGTCAGGATCTTGAAGTGGATGACATGCTGTCTAGCTGAACCTTTCCCCGTATATGTTTGGAGAGTAGGTTGTTTGAATTTTGCAGGGAACGGAACCGAGTCCAACCCATGTTCCTTTAATGTATCCTCTTCTTTTGCTTTTGCGAGGATATCATCCACGTCCTTTTTGATAAGGGCGCGTGACTCATTGTTTTTTGCATTGCCCTCATCATCTTGATGATTTGGAGGGGTTTCATTGTTAGGTGGTGGACGCTGTAAAGTGAGAAGAAGGTTTTCCATCAGAGCTTCAGTTTTCTATTGTCCTTGCCCCAACTGATGGATGCATGAGGTTACATCATCCTATGGATTATGTCGTGGAGGCTACTCAGAACTTGTAGCCAAGACGTTCATCCCTCGGGATTCGAACGAAGAAATCGTCCTGTTGACTGAGCTGGGGCTCATTCTTCTGGATGAAGAGTCCGAGGAGTGATTACTCCGATGTCCCTGGCTTGAAGGAGTGGAGGATTCTTCCAGATGTGTTCGTGTCCGAAAGACGCTGCGAGTCACTGGACGTCTAACACGGATTTTGGTTACTAACTTCTGGTGTTTTCTGGTTTTGCCAACCATATGGACAGCAACGAATTGATCGGTTATTTCTTTTTTGACCCATTTTGTTTGAGACATTGAGGGTAGAATGCTGGGTTCTTTGCTTCTCAAGTCTCTTTTGTTGATGTGCCGCACGGCGACGTATGCGATGAGCAATTTGTGCTTTAGTCAGCTCCGGCTGGGCTCTGGTAATGAAGGATGTAGTTCCCCTTGCGCAGCAGCCGAGCTTATCTTCTTTGAAGCTGGGCAAGGACAGAATCTGGACGCGGTCCTTTGCCTGTCGTAGTGAATACTTGAATTTTGCGAGCTCGGCCCCTGTTGAGATGAAGGGTCGACTCGCAGGAGTGCAGGCTTCAGCATGTTTTTACGGAGGCCTAACAATGCAGGATTTGATTTTGGGCTTGTAGGAGCAAGCCGGCTCATGCTGGGTTTGTTTGTTCTTTGGGCAGAGGGTAGGTTTCTCCTCTTTCATGTAAGAGAGAGGGTAGAACCGGTTATCCTTGAGAAGTGCCAGGTATGCTGGCTTCACTGATGTTCGAGACCTCCTTTGTTTCGGTGAGGGTCTCGGGGACCAGGTTTTGGGGCAAACCTGGTTCCTTGTGGGTTGAGGCTTCGTGGGAGCGCCACGGGCTTCAGGCTTCTTGATGTTCACGCTTGTTGCCATGGTAGTGACACGTTGCGGGGCGGTTTTTTGCCTCTTGGCATGTACAGTTTCTTTTGCGGGGAGTGGGAATGGTCCCAACGACCCGAAGAAGATGGTCTGGGGAGTTGAAGTTGACCCGGTGTTTGGAGAGTTGTCGAGGGAGATGACGCTTCGGCAACTGGCAGAGCACTTATGCTTGTTTTGCTTGTCTTGAAGCATAAGTTGGTACTTGTTCTCATCGAAAGTAATGGTCAATGAAGCTGCCATTGTTAGTTTTGGAAAACTTCTGAAACAAGACCAAATCCATTAGTAATAACAAGAATATGGTGATCATAAATGGAAAACAACTATGGTTTTGTCTTTTCAAATCACTTGAGGGGACGTGGCCCAGCCCAAGCAAGATGAAGAAGGCAAATAGCCATAGAGGATACAATTGTTCTAAAATGCAAGTATGGTAGGCTCAGTGTGAGCGTTCCAGTGACTGCTAGAAGCAATTGTAGACCTTAATTCAAATTACCGAGAAGCGAGGCTCACTCGAGGTAAAATGATATAAGGTTGGAGATACAAATGTGTCGGTCGCGAATACAATAGACCCGAAAGGGCGTACTAGCACCGCTAGGCACAAATGTTGTAAATCGCATCCCTGGAAAGGACACGAGATGGGATTTTTTTGAAAGGTCAAATTTGGATTCATAAAGGAGAGCAAATGGTATTCCAATCCAAACAAGGGCTCAAACATTTCTGCGAGCGCTAAATCCGAAAGGGAAAGAACCAGAATTTCTCGAATGTAAGCCCAAACGTGACGGAATTTTTTTTTGAAAGGTCAAGATTGAATTCATCAAAGAGAGCAAATGGTGTTCCAATCCGAATCACAACTCAACATTTCTACGAGCGTTAAATCCAAAAGGGAAAGAACCAAGATTTCCCAATTCTAAACTCAAAAGTGACGTAAGTTTTTTTTTTTTTTGGAAGGTTTAAGATTGAATTCATCAAAAAGAGCAAATGGTGTTCCAATCTGAACTACAACTCAACATTTCTGTGAGCGTTAAATCCGAAAGGGAAAGAACCAAGATTTCTCAATTCTGAACTCAAAAAGTGAAGAATTTTTCTTTTAAGGTGCACATAGGTTTCCAATTCGATCTTATGAAACCTTAGTAGATAGATCAACCCCCAGGTAAGGGTAGGATTACTTAATGAACCTGTTTGAATGACCCTTGCCTCAAACAATCTAGCTATTTCCACACTCTGGACAAGGCTTTTCTTAAATCCACTTTAGTCAAAAAGCGCAATTGGTGCAACCTTAATGTTTTTTTTTTTTAAAGGTTTCTAATGAACTCATCAAAGAGAACAAGTGGTGTTCCAATCCGGACCACAACTCAACATTTCTGCGAGTGTTAAATCCAAAAGGGAATAACCAAAGTTTCTTTAATTTGGGTCCAAAAGAAAGAAAACTTTTTTTTTTTTGAGTTTGAAATTATGTTTTTTTTTTTTTTTTTTGAAATCCCAATTGGACTCATCAAAGAGAAAAGATGGCCCAATCTCCGATATGAACAATAGCTGCAAACATTTCTGTGAGCTATCAAGTTCGAAGAGGAGAGGATCAAAGTTTCTCAAAGTTGAATCTTAAGAAAGAGAGATCATTTTTTTTTTTTTTGAAAGAATTTGCAATGAAGTTTTTTTTTTTTTTTTGAAAACCCCTATCAGGCTCATCAAAGAGAAAAGATGGCCAAATCTCCGATACGAACAATAGCTGCAAACATTTCTGTGAGCTATCAAATTCGAAGAAGAGAGGATCAAAATTTCTCAAAATTGAATCCAAGAAAAGAAATCAATTTTTTTTTTTTAAATGAGAAAGAAATAAGAAAGAATAACTAAAATCCCATCTCATGTTTTTGTTTTTTTTTTTTAGATACAAGATGCAACATAGGCCACCAACTAGAAAGGAGCCAAGGGATCAAAGCATCACGTTCTCAAGTGAACGAGTCCCACCGGGTATGCCAACTTGATGGACCCTCGGATTTCCGTCCTCTCCTTCCGCCCCGGGGGCTGCCTGGGTCTCGGCGGAGGAGGGAAAACGCGAGTGTAAGTGCCTGAATATTATGAACTTGGTTTAGAAGATGATGAAGCTTTTAATGATGCTGCTTATCTCGTCTGAGGGTTACTGGAAGTATGACTGGAAGTCCTGAACCTGAAAGATAGACAAAAGTCAGGGCCCCGGGCTGCTACCAGCCAAAGGTACTCCGACGCCTAAGTTAGTGCAGTCACTGAACTAGGGTGAAGTGAGGGAGAAGAAGGTTCAGGAAAGATAGTGTAGTGCACTGTATAATGCGTACCTGTTATGGGCTTACCATGCAAGTATATATAGAGGAGTGGAAGCTTCCTGAGTGGAGGTAGGTGAGAAGGCTTGTCCCATCAGCCCATACCTAGGATCTTGAGTGGGGGTAGGTGAGGATTCTGTCCCATCGGATCTTTCCTCAATCCCACACATAAATGCAGATGTGATCGGCTGATAGGAAAGAGCCCTTATCGATGGCCGGCGGCCACTCTATCTGTCAGGGCTCTCTGCAACATGGTTGTCCCATCTCATAATGGGGATTAGACGTTCAGTGTTCACCTCGGCCATGAGATCGAACTGGAGAAGGCACTGAGGCCGGGCGGGCCTGAGGTCGGACACGAGTCTTAAGACGCACGAGGCCGAGCCCGAAGGGAGGTGGTCGGTACTCTTTCCGAGACCAATTCCATCTCGGTGCCAGCTGGGACACTGCCGTGCTGGATAGATGAAGTCGAGGCATTTCCTGATTGGTACTATTACCGAAGTCAGGAGTAACCTCGGTTCCGGGTAAACACTCCACACAATTGCCCCCTAGCTCCTGACCTCGAAGGTTCCGTAACCTTTTGGGGTTGGGAGCTAAGTAAAATGGGAATTTTCCGAAACCGAACCCGTAGCTCTTTAAGGAAGTGTTGGGTGTCGTTTTGCCTTCCGAGGCGTATTGATGGCTCGCAGCTGTCTGGAGGTGGTTTAATAACCTACTCAAATCATTATGAAGGCGGTGTGACGCTGCCACGTGTCGCAACCCTGCTGGCTATTATGTCATATAGAGGGGACGAGTGGCGTGCCCGAGGCGGCGTCTGCATGCGCGTCTTCCGGGATACGAAGAGATCCTCGTCCTGTATAAAGGGCCTCGTCCTCGACGTGGGACTACTTTTACTTCCGCTGGAAACTCCCTGCACCTGCGTCTTTGCCTGAGAAACCTCGTTGCCTAAGAAGTCTTGTTTGCTCTGAGATCCAAGTCTCTGGTCGTCCTCCGTCCGTCCAAGCCTCGTTTCTCAGTGAGTTTCTTTCTTTTCTTTATCTCTGTCATTTTTTCTTTTCTGGGGTTTCCCTTTGGGGTGTATCTCTTCTGTCCTTCTTCTTCCCCGTCTCCGTCGTCTGTTTTTCTGTCCAAGCTGTGGAATATGGGGGTTTACAAATATTGGGTAGACATCGAACTAGCCCTAGCTGAGCTTAGGAAGAAGTACCAAATACCGGAGGACGTCCGCACTAGGGCGGACGGCCGCGAAGATGTAGTCCGACCCCGAATATTCTTCGATGGATGGATGCCATTCCCGTTGGTGTCCATCATAGAGGTGGGGTGAGGTTCCCGGTCCACCCACTCCTGAGGGCCTGCCTCAGGAAGTGGAACCTCACCCCCTGTCAGCTCATGCCCAATGGCTTCAAAGTCATTATGGGTGTAGCCGAGCTGAATAGGATCTTAGGGACCGACCTCGGCGTCGAAGACATCGAGGATGTATACGATCTCTGAAGTCTCCAAAGGACGACGAGTACTATCTTCGAGCGCGGTCGAAGGAGATTCCCCTAATCAACGACCTCGAAGACTCCAGTAAGTATGCCGGGGACGTCCGCCTTTATGTCTCCGGAAACTGGGAGTTCGGCCCTGCCGAGTCCAAGGCAGATCGTATTCCTCGCTGTCTCGGAGAGCCGCCGAGTAAATACCTTCTCTCAGTTTCTTTTTCGATGAAGTATTTTCCTGCTCTGCCGAACTGACACATCCACTGCTAGGTGTGCAGGCCACAAGGAGAGAAAACAACAGGCGAAGAGCTCCAGGTGGCGGTGAAACGTCGCCTGGCTGAAGAGGATCCACAGCTACAGAGGTCACCAGAACCGAGCAGCCTGGTCTCTCCTCGGGTACGAACCCGTGTACAGTTCCTTCATTAGGAGACGGCACGAGAACCTTAGGGGAGAGACAGTGCTAACTTTGGCCGAGGCCGAAGAGCAAGGAGCACCAGCTACGGGGCCTCCTCAAGTGCCCGCCGAGGCCGGTCCTTCTCAAGCGCCCCCCGAGGCCGGGCCTTCCCGAGTTGGTGGCGAAGTCATTCGTGAGACCGACCCGGAGGCCAACTCCGAGGTGGCTAGGCTAGAAGAGGCGATCAACCTCCAGTCCTCGAGTTCAGACGAAGAGACCGACATGGGGCGACGTTGTCCATGAAGGAACCCGCGATTCAGATCTGAAACTTCTCATATAGAGACAACTATGGATGATACAAAGCATGACAGATTTTAAAAAATCTGATTTCTGCACTATGCAGCGGAAATCAGCCATAAAGAATCGCGTAGAAACTCCATGAAATCATAATCAACATGTGTCTAATTAATAGGAGATTATAGAAGACTATTACCTCAAAGATTTGCAAGCTTTAAACCTCTAAAAATCTGATGCAAAAGGGACAAGATCAGGTTTGCAATCAGCTACTATGCTGCAGGAATTTCTGCAGGAATTATTCTTCTTCTAATCTTCTCCTCTATCTCACTTCCAAATCTGATTGGCTAAGGTGGTGGAACCTTAATCTAGGTTTTGAGATGAGTTTCTAGAATCATATGTGATGGAATTCTCCTCAAGAAAGAAGAGAAACTAGGGCTGGACGTTTTTGGGGCTTCTTGTGGTTTTAAGGTGATTCACGCCCAAGGTGGGTCTCCCCTTATATAGATTTGCAACTAAGTTTCCTTGCACACTAAGTAGTCTCTTTTCTAATTCTCTTGGAATTACTAAAAAGAAATAGTAACCCTTAAGATTACAACTCCTTTCTAGATCCATTCCAAATTAGAAAAGGAAACTAACTATGAGCATCCCTTAAACTTAGCAATTAGTAATCCTAGTTGTACAACACTTACTAATCTCAAGTTTCTAATAAAAAGGAAACTTTATTATAGGAATACTTATCCAAGGAGGAGTCCAACCTTCCAAGTAGAGAGACCTACTCAAAGTTGGAGACCCCACACTAAGAAATCCCTATGTTGGACGTCCCACATGCTATGGCCCACACAATGTCCCACATGTCCATAATTTGTCTAGAATTAAATTCATGTATGCCATCAAGGCCTATTTGAATTTAAATTCAAAATTATTTTTCCATAAAATAATTCAACCTCATCTCCTAATCAAATTAGGAAACCATGCCAATAAAGGAAAGTGACTAGAGAAGGGACCAAAAGACATATTTGCCCTTGGCTCCCAAAATGACCAAAATGTCCATGCTAAACCCATAGCAACATTAAGACCATTTTAACCTTAACTCATTCCACTAGAGAGTTATGGTTGCATTCCAGGGACAAATATTAAGTAAGAAATAAGCTTGTCATAAAATGACTGTTGTCTCCGACCTACCAAGTGCAATGACCTAAATGCCCCTCTATGTAACATCCTCAATCGAGTCAGGTTATCCGATGTACTATCAACCTTCTCGATTAAATCTCAAGCCTTAGAACTTCATATCCATGACTTAATCATCATCCTGATATTATTCTCTTGATCCAGGGAGCGACCCACAAGTTCAATATCAATATGGAACATCCATATACTAAGATCTTAGATTTTGATGATCAATCGGATAATTCTAAGGGGACGATCAATCCATCAGTAGATGGCATAGATTCTATATTGCATTTGCATGTCCCAACTGATCGAGCCCGAGTACCTAACTCACAGAGCTGTTGACCCATGAAGAGAATCTCACCCATAGTGAATTAAAGCACAAGAACTTGACTTCGTCAGTTCATCCACAAATGCTCAAGATTAAGAGCACCGGTCACTTAGTAGCATGAGGTGATTTGATCTCTCTCTGTGATAGTACTATTATAGAGATCACACCTACAATGGTCCTGTTCAATGCATGACACATGCACTAATGAGATAGATCCGGGAAAGCCCTCCTGTGACTTAGGTATGTCACCCTATATAGGAGAGTATCTCATTATAACTTATACCAAGATGAAGTGCCCAACTCCATCTTTCAGTTATGAACAAATCTGTTGTTTCCAATATCCATGAATCAGACCTATCTGTGTGAAGCCACTTCACACCTGATTCAATTATTAGAAAACAATGGGCCTTACACACAACCATACATATACACATGTTTATAGAGAAAGAATCATTTCAATATATATAACCAATAAATATCCAGTAACAGAGAGAAAAATGCAGCTAGTGGGCTTTAGGGCATACACCAATCCCAACAAACTCCCACTTGCACTAAAGATCACTACTTCCTAACCTAACTCCCATAGACTCAAGATGAGAAGTAAAGACTTTCTCAGTAAGAGTCTTAGTAAATGGGTCTGCTAAGTTATTAGCTGAGGCAATTTGCTCCACAACTATTTCTCCATTCTGAACGAATTCCCGGATCAAGTGGTACTTTCTCTGAATGTGCTTGCCTTTCTTGTGATTCCGGGGCTCTTTACACTGTGCTATCGCACCTGTGTTGTCGCAGTGCATGACAATCGGTTTTTCTGCTGCAGAAACAACTCCTAATTCCAAAAGGAATTTCCTGAGCCATACTGCTTCCTTTGCAGCTTCCGCTGCCGCCACATACTCTGCTTCCATGGTAGAGTCAGCAATACAATCTTGCTTAACACTTCTCCATGAAATAGCCCCTCCCGATAGAGTAAAAACATATCCTGAGGTTGACTTTCTGGCATCCGTATCTGATTGGAAATCTGAGTCTGTATACGCCAAAGGCGTTAAACCATCTGCTCGATAAGTCAACATATAATCTTTCGTTCTCCGAAGATACTTGAATATATGTTTCACAGCTGTCCAATGCATAGGTCCAGGGTTTGACTGATATCTGCTAACCATGCCGACGGCAAAGCAAATATCTGGTCTAGTACATAACATAGCATACATGAGACTTCCAACAGCTGAAGCATATGGAACTCTCTTCATGTTCTCTATCTCATCAGGTGTCTTAGGACATTGATCTCGAGATAGTGGTAGTCCATGTCTAGAAGGTAGCAAGCCCTTCTTGGAGTCATGCATGTTAAACTTGACCAATATCTTCTCAATATATGAAGATTGGGATAAGGCTAACATCTTATTCTTGCGATCTCGCAGGAGCTTGATCCCTAAGATGTAGCTTGCCTCACCCAAATCCTTCATCTGAAATTGAGATGATAACCAAACCTTTGTGGATGATAGTGCACCTACATCGTTTCCAATGAGCAATATGTCATCTACATATAGGACCAAAAAAATGACTGCATTACCACTTCCTTTCTTATACACACATGGTTCATCAATGTTTTGATTAAAGCCAAAAGTTTTGACTGCCTGATCAAACTTGATGTTCCATGCCCTAGATGCTTGCTTAAGTCCATAAATGGACTTTTTAAGTTTACAGACCATGTTCTCTTGGCTACTAGCAATGAAACCTTCTGGTTGCATCATATAGATGCATTCGTCAAGACTTCCATTAAGAAAAGCTGTCTTGACATCCATTTGCCATATCTCGTAGTCATAATGACATGCGATGGCTAAGAGAATCCTTATGGACTTGAGCATAGCCACTGGTGAAAAGGTTTCCTCATAATCGATACCCTCTTTCTGAGTATATCCTTTCGCCACCAGTCTTGCTTTGAAGGTTTCCACCTTCCCGTCCACTCCTCTCTTCCTCTTGTAAATCCACTTGCATCCTATGGGTTTGATCCCTTCAGGTGCATTTACAAGTTCCCAGACTTGATTGGAATACATGGAATCCAATTCAGATTTCATCGCTTGCTGCCACATGTCAGCATCTATATCCGTTACTGCTTCATCGTAACTAGTAGGATCCTCAACCATATCCTCAGAGTCTGTCTTTAAAGACACTCCTAGATATCTATCTGGTTGTCTAGGAATTCTCCCACTACGACGAGGCTCCGGAGTGTTTAAAGGAATATCCGGTCCATCTACTGTTGCAGGATCTGGTACAGATGTTATAGGGGATTCTGGAAGAATCTCCTCAAGAGTTTCTGTACTACTAAGCTCTTGATGCATCATACAATCATCCTCTAAGTATCTAGCATGAGTGCTGATGAGCACTTTTTGCTCCTTTGGATGATAAAAGATGCCACCTCTAGTTCCCTTAGGATACCCAATGAAGTAGCACATTTCCGATCTGGGTTCTAGCTTGGTAGCTATATCATTCAGTACATAAGCTGGACAACCCCAAATGTGGATATGTCTTAAACTAGGTTTTCGACCTGTCCACATTTCTTGCGGTGTCCTAGGTACTGACTTAGATGGTACCAGATTTAAAATGTATGCTGCTGCTTCTAAGGCATATCCCCAAAAAGATATAGGTAGGGTTGCATGACTCATCATGGACCTTACCATATCAAGAAGAGTACGGTTTCTTCTCTCTGCTACACCATTTTGCTGGGGTGTACCCGGTGCAGACAACTGAGACACAATCCCTTGTTGTGTGAGGTACTCCTTGAACTCACCTAGGAGGTATTCGCCACCTCGATCAGATCGAAGGGCTTTGATATGTTTCCCTAGTTGTAACTCCGCCTCAGCCTTGAATTGTTTGAACTTATCAAACGCCTCAGACTTGCGTCGCATCAAATAGACATATCCATACCTAGAGTAATCATCGGTGAAGGTGATGTAATACTCATATCCTCCTCTTGCTAGTTTGTTCATAGGACCACACACATCAGTGTGAACCAATTCTAACAACTCATTTGATCTTAGTCCCTTTCCAGAGAATGACCTTTTGGTCATCTTTCCCTTGAGACATGATTCGCACTGAGGAAAAGGTTCGAAATCTAATGAGCTCAAGGGCCCATCTTCTACCAACCTCTGAATCCGTTTTAGGTTAATGTGACCCAAACGTAAGTGCCAAAGATAGGTGTCATTGGTTGAAGATACCTTCCTCTTAAGGGAAGTAGAACTTTCTAGTTGTACATTATGCAGTGTGGGAGCAATAGGATTTATATAAAATAAGTTATCATGTATTCTACCGGAACATATAATATTTCCATCTCTACTGATATCAACACCAGAATGGAAAGAAACTGAATAATTAAATTCAATAAGTCTGGAAACAGAAATTAAATTCTTCCTCATGTCCGGAACATAGAAAACATTATTTAAAATCAAAATCCTATCATTAGAAAAATGTAGAGAAACATTTCCCACTGCAACCGCCCAAACTTTAGCTCCAGTTCCAACTCTAAAGGCAAACTCCCCTTTCTCAATTTTCTGCATTATCTGAAACCCCTGCAACGAATTGCAGATATGATTAGTGACTCCAGAGTCTACTATCCACGAGTCAGTAGAATCAACCACTAAACAAGTTTCAATGAAATAAGAAAAAGATGTACCTTTATTAACCGAGCCTTTGAGCTTGGGACAATCTTTCTTCCAATGACCTTTGAGGCCACACTTGAAGCATTTCCCTTTGGGCTTATCATCTGTACCCTTGTCCTTTCTATTACCAGCATTGCCCTTTTTCTGTCCCTTTCCCTTGATCTTCTTCTTCTTCATCTTCTTCCCTTTCGGGTTCAGATGAGAGGAAGACTGAAAAAATGGGCTTGGGCATTGGGCTTCATGATGGCCTCTGCCGCCTGGAGTTCCTTCATTAACTCCGCAAGGGTCATGTCCATCTTGCTCATATTGAAATTGAGCTTGAACTGATTGAAGGAATCCGGCAGAGTTTCTAGAATCATATCGGTTTGACTCTCTCCATCAATCTCAGCCCCTAGAATCTCAGCTACATTGAAACAATCCATCATCTTGAGCATATGATCTCTGACAGGTGTTCCTTCAGCCATTCTAGTATTCATGATGGTCCTTATAGCAGCTTGCCTAGCTGGCCTGCTCTTGTCTGCGAACATTTCTGACAAGGACATCATGATTTCGTAGGCTGTGTCCATATTCTCGTGCTGTGTTTGCAACACGTTGGACATGGAAGCGAGCATGTAGCATTTAGCCATGTTGTTCGCTTTCTTCCACTTCCTTTCAGCCTCTAACTGGTCTTCAGTAGAATTGGGATCAATTTCAGGACAATTTTCTACCAAGACATACTTGTACTCCTCAGCAGTGAGTACTATGTCAAGGTTTCTCTTCCAATCTACGTAATTAGGGCCGGTCAACTTGTTCTCACGAAGAATATTCATCAACGGGCTAAAAGAATATTTACCCATCTCTCTCTGGATATAAAATGGTTTATAATTAGACAGGCAGTATATATGTAACATGCATATGGTGCTTGTTATAAAAGGAAAAACATGCACAAAACTTTTTACATTATTTCAACCCTAAACATAATGTATCAGTGTTTCAACCTCCTCATAAACCCTCCATCGAAAGGATGGCCGAGCCTACAGTAACGTTGAATTAAGCTCTTCTTATTTGGATTATCACTATCTGGATACATATCCAGTGACAGTCCAATCACTGATTGGTTTGACCTCATAAGACAAATAACTCTAACTCCTTGAAGAGATTATTACCGCCTTATGTCAAGTGTATTACCATCTCTTATGAAAAATTCCCAGAATGTCCAAATCTAGAAGTGAGCTTTGGTAAAGAACTCCACCGAAGGGATGGCCGTTCCTACCAACACTTCATTGACATTCTATAGAAGTGATCTTTAGTAAAGAACTCCACCGAAGGGATGGCCGCTCCTACTAACACCTCATTACGAATATTCACTTTAGTTCACCCACTAACCCATCGAAGTGGTCTTTAGTAAAGAACTCCACCGAAGGGATGGCCGCTCCCACTAACACTTCTAATGAGATTAATATGAACTGAGAATGGAAAGTCGTGGGGTTTTTCCTAAACCCCTCTCCCACTTGATAATTTATCACTAGGGTTTATAAACTTTCCTTTGATCTATACTTCGTTTTCTCAAAAGCTCTTTTTTTTTAAAACTAGCAAACTTGGTTAATTAAATTCATGACTCAATGACTCAAGTCATCTTGAAAGTAAATAACCTTTGCATTAAAACATTTGAGAAAAACCCTTAATAGAATAAAAAACCTAATTAGGGTTTTGGGGAACCCATAGGTAGCATCTAATTAGATTTAGAGTTTAGTCTATTTTGGAAACAAAGGGTGCCAACCCTATCCAATTTTAAACCTTAGACAATTAGAAGGTGCTGGTCTAAGTTCCGTTTAAAACCAATTGACCAAACAAAAACATACTAATTTTAGAAAGATGCCATTTTTAGATCCTAATGGTGGCCATGTTTCTAGGTGACAATTATAGCAATTATATAAAGCATTCAACCATGCATTCCATATATAAAAGCAAATAAAAGTATGCAATCCTTGATGGCTCCCTGTCCTTAGGATTTAAAATCCTAATCAAATTAGGACTCCTCATGCATCTAGAAGTCTTGACTCCTTCATCTCCAAGGATTCCAATTTCTTGCAACCTTCTTGTCTTGAAACTTTCCTTTTCATGCTTGTGTCCATAAAAAAATATATACAAGCAAACCCATGGAAAACAAAACAAAAATTACATTGGAGATTCCTATGCTTTTCAAAAAAGTTTACATCAAGACTAGTTGGAATAAAATTAAGAAAACTTTACAACTTCCTATGATTGCTAACCGCGCAATCGTACACTTTCCAACTAATAAAACAAACATCCAAATCCACATAACATACATGCGAACCATCAAGGATGCTAATTATGGCTGCAACCAAAAAGGTTAGTGCATAATGTACAACACGATTCAGATCTGGAAAAATTAATTCCAGCCATCCAAACATAACCAGCATACAAAAATACAGCACTAATACAAATCTGAAATAAATTTCAGCAGGGTGCCACCATGCCCCTTCTAATCTATGATTAAGAAATCACATCATGGGATCATGATTTCGCATGGAGTGGCTCTGATACCACTGAAGGAACCCGCGATTCAGATCTGAAACTTCTCATATAGAGACAACTATGGCTGATACAAAGCATGACAGATTTTAAAAAATCTGATTTCTGCACTATGCAGCGGAAATCAGCCATAAAGAATCGCGTAGAAACTCCATGAAATCATAATCAACATGTGTCTAATTAATAGGAGATTATAGAAGACTATTACCTCAAAGATTTGCAAGCTTTAAACCTCTAAAAATCTGATGCAAAAGGGACAAGATCAGGTTTGCAATCAGCTACTATGCTGCAGGAATTTCTGCAGGAATTATTCTTCTTCTAATCTTCTCCTCTATCTCACTTCCAAATCTGATTGGCTAAGGTGGTGGAACCTTAATCTAGGTTTTGAGATGAGTTTCTAGAATCATATGTGATGGAAATCTCCTCAAGAAAGAAGAGAAACTAGGGCTGGACGTTTTTGGGGCTTCTTGTGGTTTTAAGGTGATTCACGCCCAAGGTGGGTCTCCCCTTATATAGATTTGCAACTAAATTTCCTTGCACACTAAGTAGTCTCTTTTCTAATTCTCTTGGAATTACTAAAAAGAAATAGTAACCCTTAAGATTACAACTCCTTTCTAGATCCATTCCAAATTAGAAAAGGAAACTAACTATGAGCATCCCTTAAACTTAGCAATTAGTAATCCTAGTTGTACAACACTTACTAATCTCATGTTTCTAATAAAAAGGAAACTTTATTATAGGAATACTTATCCAAGGAGGAGTCCAACCTTCCAAGTAGAGAGACCTACTCAAAGTTGGAGACCCCACACTAAGAAATCCCTATGTTGGACGTCCCACATGCTATGGCCCACACAATGTCCCACATGTCCATAATTTGTCTAGAATTAAATTCATGTATGCCATCAAGGCCTATTTGAATTTAAATTCAAAATTATTTTTCCATAAAATAATTCAACCTCATCTCCTAATCAAATTAGGAAACCATGCCAATAAAGGAAAGTGACTAGAGAAGGGACCAAAAGACATATTTGCCCTTGGCTCCCAAAATGACCAAAATGTCCATGCTAAACCCATAGCAACATTAAGACCATTTTAACCTTAACTCATTCCACTAGAGAGTTATGGTTGCATTCCAGGGACAAATATTAAGTAAGAAATAAGCTTGTCATAAAATGACTGTTGTCTCCGACCTACCAAGTGCAATGACCTAAATGCCCCTCTATGTAACATCCTCAATCGAGTCAGGTTATCCGATGTACTATCAACCTTCTCGATTAAATCTCAAGCCTTAGAACTTCATATCCATGACTTAATCATCATCCTGATATTATTCTCTTGATCCAGGGAGCGACCCACAAGTTCAATATCAATATGGAACATCCATATACTAAGATCTTAGATTTTGATGATCAATCGGATAATTCTAAGGGGACGATCAATCCATCAGTAGATGGCATAGATTCTATATTGCATTTGCATGTCCCAACTGATCGAGCCCGAGTACCTAACTCACAGAGCTGTTGACCCATGAAGAGAATCTCACCCATAGTGAATTAAAGCACAAGAACTTGACTTCGTCAGTTCATCCACAAATGCTCAAGATTAAGAGCACCGGTCACTTAGTAGCATGAGGTGATTTGATCTCTCTCTGTGATAGTACTATTATAGAGATCACACCTACAATGGTCCTGTTCAATGCATGACACATGCACTAATGAGATAGATCCGGGAAAGCCCTCCTGTGACTTAGGTATGTCACCCTATATAGGAGAGTATCTCATTATAACTTATACCAAGATGAAGTGCCCAACTCCATCTTTCAGTTATGAACAAATCTGTTGTTTCCAATATCCATGAATCAGACCTATCTGTGTGAAGCCACTTCACACCTGATTCAATTATTAGAAAACAATGGGCCTTACACACAACCATACATATACACATGTTTATAGAGAAAGAATCATTTCAATATATATAACCAATAAATATCCAGTAACAGAGAGAAAAATGCAGCTAGTGGGCTTTAGGGCATACACCAATCCCAACAGTCCAAACCTCCGAAACCTCGACGCCGTCGTCTTCGGGGGTTCCCCTACCCCCGCCTCGGGAGCTTCCATCTGAATCAGTCCGGCGAATGCAGCTGTTGCCGGGACCTCCACCCCCACCCAACCTGCTTCCTTGTTGACCGAGGAGCGCTCGACCGGGTCCAACCGGGATGAGGTTCTGGCGGGGAAAAGGCCAAGGATGGCAGATCCGGCCGCGGGCGAACCCGACCTGTCCTCTCTGCTCCCTCCGCCCTTCGGCCCAGGCCCTTGGAGGCCTAGCTTCTTGCTAGAGGATGGCCAGCCATTGTCGATGGATGGCCGAGTGGGCGACAGCACTTCGGTCATCAGTGCCCTCGCGTACGCCTGTGCTCTGCTAAAAGACATGGCGGAATACTGGAAGCTTGGAGACGTGGAGCTGTCAGTGGCTCAAATAGGCGATGCCCTCAGGGTAAGTCTTCCTCTTCTTCTCAGCTTGTGTTCTTTTAACTTTTTGACCTCCGTGATTTGTTCTAACACTTGCCCTTGCAGATCTTGCAAAGGAGCCTGGTGCTTGCGGAGAAGACCCATCAGAGTGCTGCCCGGGCTGAGAGGATGGAGAAACGGAAAGCGGCCCTCGAGGTGGAGCTCGAGGAGGCTAAGAAGAAGGCGGCCGAGCAGGAGGTAGTCATCGCGGGCCTCAGGTCCGAGCTCGGAAAGGCCAGAGCAGAAGTGGAAGATCAGAACAAGAAGATGGCCGAGCTCGAAAAGAGGCGGGAGGAGGTGGAGACCGAGCTCCGAGCTGAAGCTGACCGGTCCTACGACGAAGGGGTGGAGGCAGCCTCGAAGCTGT
Organism: Umbellularia californica; assembly: GCA_028538565.1. Lineage (NCBI taxonomy): Eukaryota > Viridiplantae > Streptophyta > Magnoliopsida > Laurales > Lauraceae > Umbellularia > Umbellularia californica. The sequence continues at coordinate 29,159,273 of JAPQWN010000005.1, read as the reverse complement.
ATGTGGCCCAGGTCCGTGAGGTCAGCCAAAAGACCTGGAGACTAGGGTGGACAAGCTCACTGAGAGCGGCTGGGGTCCCCGAGGACCACCCCGCCTATATAGAGATCCCCCAGTTCCCTCCACAACCCTCGCCGAACCCCCCTCCGGAGGCTCCTGCTGGAGACGCTGAGGTCAATGCTGCTGAGGGAGATGCTGAAGAGGCTGCTGGTTGAAGAAAAAATGACTGTTGATGTAATTCTTTTTCTTTTTATTTCTGTACTTTGGGAGAAAGATCTGTTTTTTTACTCGGATTTAACGATTGTTTTGAAATGAATGAAATCTTTTTCCGTATCTATCTTTGTACAATGTGTGATGAATGTCTTCTTTTCCTGTTCTTTTCTGTGTTTGGCTTTGTAACCAAAATAAAATAAATAACAGGAAATAAGACAAGTAGTTGAGCTCGGCTCTATAGCCGAAGTCAATAATATGCTAGGTTCATAACCAGAGACAAGTGATTTAGCTGAGTTCTGTAACCATAACAAAGCACTGGTCTCGGCAGAACGAAATGTGCCGGGTCCCATGACCATAGCTAGAGGGCTGGGTTCCATAACCGTAGCGAAGTTTGGTCCCATAACCAAAACTCAAGTGGCTGGTCCTGTGACCGAGCCGAAGCAGCTGGTTTTGTAACCCAGCTGGGGTGGCTAGTCTCGTGACCGCGCCAAGACAGCTGGTTCCGTAACCGAGCTGAAGGGTGGCTGGTCCCGTGACCGCGCCAAATGGAAACTGGTTTCTAAACCGAGCTGTGTGCATATGCCGAGATCCGTAACTTGGCGAGATTTGAAAGTAACAAAACACATTCTTCCATAAGAACTGATTTTATTAACTTTCAGAATTGAGTATAGTTTAAAAGTAGTACTTCTTGAGGTGCATGGCATTCCATGGACGTGGTAGCTCTCTACCCTCCAAGTCCTCAAGTTTGTATGCAGACTGTCCAGCTGCCGAGGTTACTTTGAATGGCCCATGTCAGTTCGGTGCAAGCTTTGCTTCGGTGGGGTTTCTGTCCTCTGGGAGTGTCTTCTTTAAGACCAATTCTCCAGGTGAGAACTTCCTTTCTTTGACCTTCTGATTCTATCCTCTAGCCAGTTGCTGCTGGTAGGAAGCGAGGCGGATGGCTACTGTATCCCTTCGTTCCTCAGCCAGGTCGAGCTCTTTGGCGAGGTTTACATCATTCTGGCCTTGATCAAACAGTTCCAACCTGAGGGTTGGGAGGCCGACCTCAAGCGGGATCACATCTTCCATCCCATAGGCCAGGGAGAAAGGCGTAGCTGAAGTCGAGCGCCTTGGGGTAGTTCTGTACGCCCAAAGGACACTCGGAAGTTCCTCTACCCATCTCCCTTTGGCTCGGTCCAGTCTCTTCTTGAGCCCGTCGAACACCACCTTGTTAGAGATTTCGGCCTGACCATTGCTCTAGGGGTATGCCGGAGTAGAATAGTAGTTCCTGATGCCAAGCTCTTGACAGAAGTTCTTGAAGAAGTTGGAGTCGAACTGAGTCCCGTTGTCCGAGATCAAGGCTCGAGGCACTCCAAATCTTTTCACGATGTTTCTTCACACGAAGTTTTTAGTATCCTTCTCAGTGATGGAGGACAACGCTTCAGCTTCTATCCACTTGGTGAAATAGTCAGTGGCTACTATTAGCTACCTCTTATTTCTTGGAGCTCGGTGGAGAGGCCCCACCAAGTCCAGCCCCCATTGGGCAAAAGGACAAGGACTGGAAAGAGGACTCAGGTCGTGTGCTGGCTGATGGAGAGAATGAAAGAACTTCTGGCACTTCTCACAATTCCTGGAATAGACCTGGGCGTCCTTCTGCATGTAAGGCCACTAGTAGCCTTGGCTGATAGCTCGGTAGGCCAGTGACCGATCTCCAATGTGACTGCCGCAGATCCCTTCATGGATTTCATAAAGGAAGTCTTCGACTTTGCTCAGGTGGACGCACTGGAGGTAGGGGCCATTGTAGGACTTTTTATAGAGCTTGTCATCTCGAGAGAGCCAAAATCGAGTTGCTTTCAGCCTAATTTTATGGGCCTGGCTCTTGTCCTCGGGGAGTTGGTTGTCCTTGAGGTAGGAAATGAATTCGTCCATCCAGCTCGGACTAAGGTCGGCACACAAGATATGCTGAGGTGGGTGGAGTTCTATGCTTGGTCTGTCTAGTGCTTCCACTTCGACAGTCCTTTTTCTTCCTGCTTCGACAGCAGAGGCCAGGTTGGCAAGCGCGTCGGCGTCAGAGTTGGAGTCTCTGCTGATCTGCCTGACTTCAGCTTTTAGGAACTGAGAGAGGAGTTGCTTGGCGTGGGCTAGGTAGGCTACCATCCTATCGTCACGGGCTTGATAGTCTCCATTCAGTTGGCTCGTCACCAGCTGTGAATCACTGAAGACCACCAGTTGCCGTGCCCCAGAATTTTTACACTGCCCAGCCCTGCGATCAGCGCTTCGTACTCAACTTCGTTGTTTGATGCTTTGAAGTCAAGAGTTAGGGCTTGCTCGATGACTAGGCCCTCCGAAGATTGGATAACTAAGCCCGCACCAGCCCTCTTGGAGGTTGAGGACCCATCAACGAAGACCCTCCAGGATGAGTCGAGGAACTGTTTCCAAGACCGATCCTGTTCCATCTCGGTCTCGGTGGTTGCCCCCACCTCCTTGCCCCCCAGTTCGGAGTCGAGGTGGCTCGGTGCCGAACTGGGAGAGGTGAATTCCACGATGAAGTCTGCTAGTGTAAAACCCCGACTCGAGTGACCCCGAGTACTAATTAAGTCGCGTGTTAGTGCTAAAAGTGTTTGGTAGAACTTGACTAAGTTGGATTAGTATAGTTCTTGTTGTAGCTTTGGAAATTTTTAAGTGCTTGTGTTTAGTGGGGCCCTTTGGGGGTTCCCTTTTGATAGCTTTGCATTATTTTGGGAATTACTCGAGATCCCGATGACTTGTATGCCTACCCTGTTTTACTTGTCCCGCTAATCCCTACAACTTTCATGTTGATCCCGTACCCGTCCGGAACCCCGAAACCTGATTTTCTTGCATTGAGGGCAAAACAGTCATTTTACATGAAATCTGTACCCAAAAGTTGATATCCCCGAAACCCGCAAAACATGTCTTTTTGGAAACTAGATATTTCGGTGATCATTTCATCCTACTTCGTCGATTTCGTTCGAGGTCCCGAAATTAGTGATTTCAGCCCTAAGAAATTCCCATTGTTGGAGCCCACTTCCAATTGCTTTAAATAGAGACTCTTCTCCCTCATTTCCTTTTTCCAGCACAAAGAGTCTTCTAAGCTAGGGTTTCTCCCTTTTCTCTTCCTCTTGCTCTTCTCCACCACCAAATCACCACCAACCTTGCATCCTTTGAGAAATGGAGATCACCACCCTCTTCCCCTCCTTGCAAGCTTCTTTTTAATACCATTTGTAGAAGAATCTACTCATCTCAAGACCCTCTTTGAGCTCACCTTGTCTATTTGGAGAACCTACAGGTAAGCTTCCTCCCTAATCTCTTAGATTTGTGTTCTTCAAGTCTTGGGAGAGCTCCTTTTTCTTTATTTTGAGTTATCTCTCCTTGTTTCTTGGTTGACCCATTTTAGGGTTTGTTTTTGGTGGTTTTTGTGTAGATTGCATCCTTGGCTTGGAAGAGTTGTCTAGTAGCTTGATTTCTTGTCTAGAGACCTTGAGGCAAGTGGATTGAATGTATGGTTTAGTTTTCAATGATTCTCAAGATAAATATGTTTGATTTATTGCTTCATTAATGCCTTGTTTTACTTGCATTCAATGTGATTTTAAATGCTATTGGAAAGAAGTTGGTTGACTCATTTATTGTTTATGGAAAGGTGAATTGTATCTCCCCATCCTTATGTCTTATTTTGTTTTAAATGAGTTCTTGTGAATGTGGTTTTATTCTCTTTTATTTGTGATTGAATGTGGAAAAGAATGGAGATGAATGTATGGATGTTGTGAGGAGTTTTGATAGGGATTGAAAGAGGTTTTGGAGGCCCAAATTTGATAGAAGAAATGGAGTTCAAGGAGTGGTAAGAAGTGGAAAGGAGGAGCAGAACTGTCCCGGAACCAGTTTCTGGACAGTTCGCTCGAGCGAACTTGCAGGTCGCTCGAGCGAAGTGTCCAAAAAGGGTTTCGAACCATTCCAATGGACAGTTCGCTCAAGCGGACCTTATATCGCTCGAGCAAACCCTCTCAGAGCTCATTCCAGAGAATGGTTGGCTCGAGCGCACGAATCGTTCGCTCGTGCCATCCTGAACTGGGCAGGTCCGCTCGAGCGAACCCTCCCAGAAGGCCATTCTAGAAAGCACGTCGCTCGAGCGAACTCCAGGTCCGCTCGAGCGATGTGTACTGTTTTCTTGGGGTTGTTTGGAAGTAAAAAATGAAAGGTCTTAAGTATTGAGAGAGGTTAGTTGGCATCCCTATTGTGAAGGGAGTACTTATAACCATTGTTTGAAATCCATCTGAGGAAGAAACCATAATCACAAGGAATTCATTGAAGTTTTAGGGCACGTTTGGCAACAGTCCATGCGAGGAGAGGAATCCTCTGTTTAGAGGATTCTCTCCATCTCCAAAGAATCAACACCTCTTCAGGTAAGATTCCGGATAAGAGTTCCAGGTTTGGATGGAGGAAGGATTCCTACAATTTGTAGAATGAATGATCCAATAGATGTTTTTATAAATATCTGAAGATATAATAAGAATCAACGGTTGAAATTTGATCACCTTACCTTGTTTGACCTTTTCAAACTAATGAAAGGTTCCGATCATGATTTTGGACCCTACATAAACCTGAGAATTTAGAAAAACGGATTGTTTTTATTCCCGTTTTCAAATTTAGTATTAATAGTAAAACGTTTTGGCACATATCTCGAGATATAAGAAGAATTAACGGTTGAAATTTGGTCATCTTATCATGTTTGACCTTCCCGAACTAATGACCGGTTCCGATCATGATTTTGGACCCTACATAAACCGGATAATTTAGAAAAACAGACTGTTTTATTCCCGTTTTCAAAATTAGTATGAACAGTCAAACGTTTTGGCACATATCTCAAGATATAAAAGGAATTAACGGTTGAAATTTGGTCACCTTGCCGTGTTTGACCTTCCAGAACTAATGAACGGTTCCGATCTTGATCATGGACCACACATAAACTGAAAAACTTGGAAAAACGGACTCTTTTCAAAATTAGTGTAAACAGTAAGACGTTTTGGCACATATCTCAAGATATAAGAGGAATCAACAGTTGAAATTTGGTAAGGTGGCCGTTTTGGAGTTGTTAAAGGTGAATAACGGTTCGGATCTTGATTATAGGATCTAAAAGGTGCATTTCCAAACCAAAAACGTATTAAGCCCACATTACCGCCTCTAGTTACTGTTTGGCACTGTTCATCCGCCTTTCTCTCATTCCACGGAATCTGCACATCCCAAGGGGGGAGGTCTGACTGCCGCAATCTCTTGTTCTACAGATTTCTCCCGTCCACCCTCTAAAAATCAACGCCGATCCAAACGCATGAAATCGACCATCGCGCGGAAAAGGGCGAGGAATCCCCTTGCAGGGACCGTTGCCAAACGTGCCCTTAGGGAATCTCAAAGTGCATAATGAACCGGAATGTCTTCAAATTCAAGGAGTACCAAGTTTCTTATTAAATAGGCATTCGGGATCCCTATTCACTTTGAAATCCTCATTCACCTTGAATTAGTTTTAAACCCCGATATTTTGAAAGTCTATTTCAATTGTTTATTCCAGGAATTTATGAATTGTGATTTATCAATTCCGAAAGCATTGTATTTGTACTTGAACCCTTTTTATTAGTCCCGAAATGCATGCCCGACATGATATGATAGATGTACCCTTGAGCACCCCGTTTTGCCCGCTTATAGTCTTGCACTGGATTTGTTTTATACTTGTCTCGATTTATGTGATTTAACCTATGAGTCGGCACCACTAAGCTTGGATGACCTTGTCGGTCTGATTTGCCGACATGGAGATCCCTTCCCGTCCCGCCAGCTGCAGTATGGATCCCGATACCCGGTTTATTAACCGTGGTCCCGTCCCGATACCCGGCTCGCTCCCGTGGTTCCCGATATCCAGTTCGCTACCGTGATTCCCGACACCCAGTTTGCTACCGTGGTCCCCGACACCCGGTTTGCTACCGTGATTCCCGATATTCGCTTCAGCTGGACACGTTTTGGAGCCAAACCCTTTCACTATTCATCATCTTCAACCTCCCTTCTTCTTGTTCAGCTAGCTCGAGGTTGGTACTTCCCTCCATTCTTTCATTGGTGTTCTTTTAGTTCATTTAGAACTTGTTTTCTATGCTTTCAAACCCATTTTCGAAATGGGGGTTTGTGATGACCAAAAATGTGATTTTTATGTGTTCTATTTTGGGGCTTTTGTGTAGATTTCGTGGACCTTCTCTTTGGTTGAGTTTTTGTGGAGTTTTCCTTGGCATTGGATTGAGGCAAGTGATCTTTATAGGATTTCTCATGTTTATTGCTTTATGTTTCATTATGGTTTCAATATTTCATTAAGACATGTTTTCTATGTTTAATTTCATAATGCAAGTCATGTTCATGCTCTTTCAAGTCATGGGTTTTAGCTTCTTCACTTGTCTTGTTATCAATGATTTCTTCAAGCTTTTGGAATCGTGTTTAGTCTCGTAAATTTCATGATTTTATACTTGAAAGTGTCTTGATGTCTTTTTATAGAATGAATGGTTTAATTGTGGATGGAATGCTTTAAAAATGTGTAAAATGTATCCCTTGGAAAGCATGAAGGCTTGGGGAGTGCATGTGGGTCAAATGTGGAAGTGAAGAAAGGAGAGAAGTGTGAAAAAAGTTGAACGTCATAAGTTCTACCGGAATTTCTACCGGTAGAAGCGCTTAAACCGGAAGTACTACCGGTAGAAGTGGCTCGAATTTTGGCAGAGAAGTGTGAAAAACTGTGAACCCTTAGGTCTACCGGAATTTCTACCGGTAGAAGCGCTTAAACCGGAAGTACTACCGGTAGAAGTGGCTCGAATTTTGGCAGAGAAATGTGAAAAGCTGTGAACCCTTAGTTCTACCGGAAGTTCTACCAGTAAAAGCGCTCCAACCGGTAGTTCTACCGGTAGAGATGGTTCTACCGGAAGTTCTACCGGTAGAGAAGCTTAAACCGGAATTTCTACCGGTAGAGATGCTGAACCCAGGCCGACAGTAACAAAAAGTACTGTTTTAAAGGATTTTTGCTAGAAGGAAAACTAGACTAAGTTTTAGACCTTTTTATTGACTTTGTGCACTTGGAATTCCAAAAATGTACTATAACTTTTGGGGCACCAAACCTTGTTAAAACTTCGACATTTGGGTTTCAATTCCACAAGGGTCAATGAATGGTCTTAGCCTAAACTTGATAGATTTCGTGTTTGAACTCTTGTTTTGATGCTTCATGCATCATCTTGTTCTCGTTTGATTTTCAAGTACAAGTTTGTTTGAAGATTTGTTTCAAGAACCAAGACTCTTGTTTTGATGCTTCATGCAACACCGTGTTCTCGTTTGATTTACAAGTACAAGTTTGTTTGAAGAATTGTTTCAAGAACCAAAGCTCTTGTTTTGATGCTTCGTGCATCATCGTGCATTCGTTCGAATTTCAAGAATAAGCTTGTTTTAAGACGTGTTCCAAGACGTGTTTCAAGAATGAGAAAAGGGAATCATTTCTTAAGTTTGATAAGCATTTATATTATGCTATTTTGCTAGTCTCATCTGTCATGCTTGTTAAATGATTTCCCTCTGGTTTTGTCGTGTTCTCGAACGTGTATCGCCATGTTTTGTGAATTCATGATATAAGTGAGTACCACTGAGCTTGGACTGCCCTTTTAGCTTGATCCACTACCTGGGGGTCCTTAAACATGTGGACTGTCTGCAGACTAGTCGTGTCTTGAATGACACATCGTGTGTGTTCGTGTTCCGGTTCCGCGGCCGGAAATTCCCCGTATATGTGGGATCGCGTCGTGCTTGTCGTGCGTGATTACTCTTGTCATCATGTATGATGGAGAAAGGATGAGCTCTTTGTGGATTTACTAATTATGATATTATATGTATTCATGTCTTGTTTCGTATATCGTTCATGCACTAGTGATTTCTCGATAAGTATCTTGTTCATGCATTGTTTTTAAATCTTGTAAATCTGTTTCAAGTTTAATAGATTGTTTTTAGTTCTTGTTTCCTTTAAACTTCAAAATTGTTTATGCTCTTGCCTATATTGATCACCAGCCAGACCGTCGTGTCTGATATTCTTCTGCTTTGGTGCTCTAGATAGCAGGTCCTTGTTTTGAGCTAGTACGTGTGCAAGGGGCTGTTGAGCCATGAGTTTTGCAGGCTTGTTATGTCAGCGATGTCATGTAGACGTCATGCTTGACTCCGGAGTTACGTTACACCCTTGGGTAGTATTTGTTTTAGCTCGGTTTTGTGTACGGTTGTTGTTAGCCTTTTTCTTGGGAATTGTAATTAATGTACTCGTTAATTTGTAACTTGAACATGTTGGGTAATGATAAGCCTGTTACTGTCAGCTCTGTATATTTTGATATTATGAATTGTTCCAGTCTGAGTTTAAATATGTTTATGATAATCTTATGCTGACAGATCGAGTACGACACGGAACCCGATGGATACGGATTTTGGGTCGTAACGTCTTGTAGAGCTTCCGCGAAATATTTTGATGTGTTGTGAATTTTGTCATCCTCACACACGCAGATCCTGGGAGGGGAAATACAAATCCCCCAAACTCGCGTCCCCAAGATCGGATCCCGGTTTTGGGGGCGTGACATGGTTCATGAGATGAACCGGTGTCCACAAGTATATTAGATGTAACACACGTGTATGGATGAGATCCACATACAGGAGACATGTGTAGCAAATCTTATACTTAAATATCTTCACAACCAGTGATGAGATTGGACATCTCATACTGTCAAGGTTGCAGCACTTTGATCACTATGAGATAGTGTGATTTGTCTCGATCATCAGAATGAAAGATTCTGGATCATAACGCTGGTACATTGGATGTATTGAAGGACCATGAGAAGCACCTTAAGAATACTGTCTTTACTTTAAGGTTTGCTCTCATAATTCCCTAGCAATAGGCTCTCAATCCTGAGACATTAATGAACTCAAGTTTCTATCTATTCATTTGCTTTGAGTCACCAATGAGTGAGGCCAATTGTAGGTCAACACCACGGTGATTTGGGTGAGTGGTAGTAGAGCTGTGAGAACATTCAATGGTCAAGATGGAATCTATCCTGATTATCCCCTTGTGCCAATTAATGGATTTATCATTGGTAAGTGCGCACCCATTCCGATTAAGAGTTAATTGGATAGGTACCAATCGATCATTATAATTAATTGGGGCTCAAGGATAATAAGATATGGATCTAATTTGGTGGACAGGTCCAATTGATCCATGGATATAGATGGAGGGGCCTACTTATGGTCATAGGGAAGTTTAGGGTCTTCTATGTAATTTATTCTTAAGACTGGAGTTCAATTGCATTTATATAGTGGAGTTATTTGCAATTAACTGTGGGCCCGGATTGCACATGAGATGTGGGGTCGCGTGTCCCACTTGGAGCCAACTTTCTAAGGAACCCCTAGTGGTCCCCACACTAGCCCAAGTATTGGATAGATACTAATTCTAGTAGAACTCTAGATGGAAAGGAATTAGAAAATTACTATTTCTATTTGAAGTGAGACTTCTAATAGTGGTAATAGTAAGCTACTAATTATTAATGGAAGTAGGACTTCTATTTTAATTAGAAAGAGGAGGTTACTAATTAATGGAAGTGGGACTTCTATGGGAATTAGTAATAGAGGAATTGCAAGAGGCTATAAAAGGGAAGCAATCCCCCTTTGGACGTCCCAAGTATTATTGTGCAAGAGTTGTGCAAGGCTTGCCCTCTCTCTCTTCTCCTCTCTTGTGCAAGTTGTTGCACATCTCTTCTAGTTCCTTTTCTAGTTGTTCTCTAGTAGTTTTCTTTAGGAGATCCCACCCATCTCCTTGAGAAAAGAAATCTGATAAGGGACATAGTGTGGAAGACAATTGGGTCTTTGAGATCTTGATTTGATTTGCGAAAGAATTCGACATCAAAGAAAGTAGCAACTTCTCCATTAGAGCACAACCGAGCTCCGAAGGTATAATCTACTTCCTTGCATGTTGTAGATTTTTTTAAAGCTTTCATGTTGCTGGTTCTATCTTCTAGATAGATATATTTTACTGATCTTGATATGTGAGATTAAGGGTTTGCATCTTGGATTGGGTTTATGCCCTTTGGGATAGATGATCACTGAGTCAAGTTGATCAAAAGTTTTTGAAACCTATCCTAAGGGCCCAACAGTATTCCAACACACTTACTTAGTCCCGATCCCGGATTGGACCCCAAACCCGGTCCGAGGTCATAACAGACTGGTATCAGAGCGAGACGTGTTTCAGGCAATTAAAAGAAACTAGAAATCCTAAGGACGTGGCGAGGATTCGTTAGATCTCCCGTTAGCTAGAATCGCGTGAGCAATGTGTGACCCTATTCTTGATTATCATGTTCTAACAACTTGTTTTGCAGCATCATGCCACCTCGTAAGCGACCCGTAAACAGCAATCGCACCGCTAGCAACAGTGATTATACCGAGCCAGTTGAGGGTACAAGGCCAGTTGGAGAAGATAGAACTAAAAACATAATGCCAAATCAGTTTCAGCAAATGTTGTAGGCTATGCTTGATCAGCAGCGTCAAGCCAATGAGAATCAGACTAGACTTCAAGAGCAAATGCTGAAGAAGGATGAGGATCATGCCAGAGAGTTAGCAGAGATGCAGAGACAGTTATTGGAGGTGTTACAGAGAAGGCCAGAGCTAGTCCAACCTCAACCTGCAATTGTCATCAATCAGAGAGAGCATGACCCCAATGCATTGTTCGAGAGATTCAGAAAGAAGGCACCCAAAGATTTTATTGGCTCAGAAGATCCCTTGACTGCAGATGATTGGTTGGACCATACAGAGAATATCTTCGAAGTCTTCAGGTGCACAGGAGGAGAGAGAGTAAAGCTGGCAACATCTCTATTCACCGGGTTGGCAGACATCTAGTGGAAACAGTAAGGGAAGAGTATAGAACAATGGCTGACGTAGTTGCATGGCGAAACTTCAAGATACAGTTTTGTGACAAATATGTACCCACGCACATCAGAAGACAGAAGGCAGTGGAGTTTCAACAGCTCGTCCAAGGCAATACGACCGTTCAAGAATACCTCACTAAGTTTGAGTGGTTGTCCAGATATGCCCCCGAATTAGTGGACACGGTGAGAAAAAGATAACTAAGTTCCTTGAAGGACTTCACCCAATCGTCAAGAGGGATGCTACGGGAGTTATACCACCGGTCACTTTTGAAGAGGCGATCAAGAGGGCCTACAAGTTCGAGAACTTCCACCACAAGGTCCTTAGATCTCAAGGCAAAGGACAAGGGTAACCCCAGCAGCAGAATCACTAGCAAAGGAATCAGCAGAACAAGAGGCAGAGGCAAGACCAGAATGTGCAACTCGTTTGTATCCACTGTGGCAAAAACCATGAGAGTGCCCAATGTCGTACCATCACTGGAGCATGCTTTAGATGTGGCTCCATGGATCATCAGATGAGGAATTGCCCGAGACCGAATAGACAGAATCAACAGCCTCAAGGAGCACCGCGTCCAGCACCGCCACAGAATGCACTAGTAGTGCAGAATCAGGCAAGGCCACTTCAGCAGCAGGCACCACCGCAGCAGTATAGACCTAAACAAGAGCAGCAGCAGCAGGCCCGTCAACAAGGACAGCAGCAGAATCAGCGTCTCCCACAACAGAAAAGAAATGCCCCTTAAGGCAGGTAGTAGCAAGCTCCTATAAGGCCACAGCAGCGAGGACAAGTATATGCGGTCAACAGAGCTGATGCAGAGGCAGCAGGCAATGTTGTGGAAGGTACACTTCTTGTTAGTGGGATAGAAGCTAAGATATTGTTTGACCCTGGCTCCACGCATTCATTCATATCTCATGCATTTTCTAGATTGATTGATGTGCATGGTAGAGATCTTGAGTACATTTTGACTGTAGCTACACCAGTAGGAAAACAAGTTGTCTGTACTAGTCATTACCCTAGTTGTACAGTCCGGATAGGAGAAGTTGTGTTACTCGCAGATCTTATTCTATTGGAGATAAAGGATTTTGATGTCATCCTAGGGATGGATTGGCTGGCAGGGTACCATGCCACGATGGATTGTTTCCATAAGACCCTTACCTTCAAGTTGGATGAGACACCAGCAGGGGTGTTATTCCAGGGAGAGAGGAGGAATCCTCATGCAGGGTTTGTCTCAGCGTTGAAAGCTGATAGACTATTGAAAAGTGGATGTGAAGCCTATTTGGCGTTTTTCACGGAGGATAAACGGTCCCAAGGGGTGGAGGAGATCCCTCTTGTTTGGGAGTTCCCGGATGTATTTCCGAAGGAGATTCCTGGTTTACCACCCATGAGAGAAATTCACTTCACCATTGAGTTGTTACCAGGGAACGCTCTGATTTCGATTGCACCATATAGAATGGCTCCAGCGGAATTGGGAGAGTTGAAGATACAATTACAAGAGTTGTTGGACAAAGGTTTTGTAAGACCTAGTATTCGTCGTGGGGAGCTCCAGTTTTGTTCGTTAAAAAGAAGGATGGTTCGATGAGAATGTGTATTGATTACTGAAGATTGAATCAAGTGACCATCAAGAACAAATATCCATTGCCAAGGATAGATGAACTGTTTGATCAGTTACAAGGTGCCTCGTACTTTTCGAAGATTGATTTGAGATCCGGTTACCATCAGCTGAGAGTTAGAGAATCAGATGTGTTGAAAACAGCTTTCCGGACAAGATATGGCCACTATGAGTTTCTAGTGATGCCATTTGGGTTGACAAATGCACCGGCAGTGTTCATGGCATTGATGAACAAGATATTTGCCCAATATCTAGATCAGTTTGTAGCGGTGTTCATCGATGATATTTTGTTGTACTCCAAGACCAGAGAAGAGCATGAGGAGCATCTGAGGATAGCATTGCAGCTCCTGAGAGAGAACCAGTTGTATGCGAAGCTCAACAAGTGTGAATTTTGGCTAGATCAAGTGGCATTTTTGGGGCACATTATCTCTAAGGAAGGATTGTCAATAAACCCGTCCAAGATTGAGGCAGTAGTGAAGTGGGAAAGACCGAAGAATGTGTCAAAAATTAGGAGTTTTCTTGGATTGGCAGGGTATTACCGGAGGTTTGTACAAGGATTTTCGTCGATTGCAGCCCCGTTGATGAAGTTGACAAGGAAGAACGTGCCTTATGTATGGACAGATCAGTGTGAAGCTAGTTTTCAAGAGCTAAAGAAGAGATTGACTACTGCACCAGTCCTTACTTTACCATCCGGAAGCAGCGGTTTCACCATTTTTACCGATGCTTCGAACGTTGGACTCGGTTGTGTATTGATGTAGGAAGAAAAAGTTGTGGCATATGGGTCCCGGCAGTTGAAAGATCATGAGAAGAACTACGCGACCCATGACCTTGAGTTGGCAGCGATCGTCTTTGCATTGAAGATGTGGAGACATTACCTGTATGGAGAGAAATTTGAGGTCCATTCGGATCACTGCAGCCTACAATACTTGTTTTCTCAGAACGAATTGAACATGAGATAGAGGAGATGGATGGAATATATCAAGGACTATGATTTTCCAATTAAATATCACCCGGGGAAAGCGAATGTAGTTGCTGATGCTTTGAGTAGAAAATCAGTGGGCATGGCGAATCTAAGTGGTACTTGTATTTTTGAACAGTTTGAGGAGTTGAAGATAGACCTACAGCCACTGAGGAAGGGCGTTATATGCGCCAATATGTCAGTGTCAGAGACTTTGTTCATTCAGAAGATCAAGGATAGTCAGTTGCAAGATCCAGAGTTGGCCAAGATTGCAGATCATATAGCAGAACGTCCTGATTTCCGTATCGTTGATGGAATTCTTTACTACGTGACCGTCTGTGTGTGCCTAACATCTAAGATTTGAGGAATGACATCATGACAGAAGCTCACAGTGCGAAATACTCCATGCACCCTGGCAGCACAAAGATGTATCAAAACTTAAAGGGCAGATTTTGGTGGAACAACATGAAGAGAGAGATTGCAGCGTTTGTCTCTCGTTGCATGACGTGTCAGTTGATAAAGGCAGGACATCAGAAGCCTCCAGGGTTGCTATAGCCATTAGAGATCCCGGAATGGAAGTGGGAGCACATTACCATGGACTTCATTTCAGGACTACCAAAGACTAGTAGAGGCAACGACGCGATATGGGTTATTGTGGACAGACTCACAAAGTCAGCTCATTTTATCCCCATAAAGACAGGAAAGAAGATGCATATGTTACCCCTAGCGGAGTTGTTTGTCAACAAGATTGTCAGTAGATATGGATAGCCAGTTTCTATTACCTCTGACAGAGACAGCAGATTCGTCTCGAGGTTTTGGAAGACCTTACATGAGTCTATGGGTACAAAGTTACAGTTTAGTACAGCTTATCACCCTCAGACAGATGGCCAATCAGAGAGGACAATTCAGACCCTTGAGGATATGCTACGTGCTTGTGTGTTAGACTTCAAGACTCAGTGGGATGAGACTCTACCGTTGTGTGAGTTCGCTTACAACAACAGCTACCATTCAAGCATTGGAATGGCGCCCTTTGAAGCTTTGTATGGCAGAAGATGTAGGACACCTGTATGTTGGGAAGAAATTGGCACCTGCAGTTTCCATGGGCCAACCATAGTGAGTGAGACCAGTGACAAAGTAAGACAGATTCAGGAATGTCTGAAAGTAGCCCGGAGTAGACAGAAGAGTTATGCAGACTCTCACTGAAGGGATCTACAGTTCAAAGAAGGAGATAAAGTCTTCTTGAAGGTGTCACCTACCAGAGGAACATTGAGATTTGGACAGAAGGGCAAGTTGTTATGGAGATACATCGGACCGTATGATATCATGAGTAAGATTGGTGATGTGGCTTATAGATTAGCTTACCACCCGAGTTATCCGGCGTACACAACGTCTTCCATGTGTCGATGTTGAAGAAGTACGTCCCCGACCCTTCACATGTACTCCGACATGAACCGTTGGAAATCAGAGAGGATGCTACCAATGTTGAGAAGCCCATTCAGATCATAGACTCGAAAGAGCAAGAATTGAGGACTCGGACTATTCAGTGGGTAAAGGTGCTTTGGGAGAATCATGGATCGGAAGAGGCAACGTGGGAATTGCGAGATCAAGTGCAAAAGAAGTATCCACATCTCTTACCCGAGGTGAGTTTTATATTTCATTTGGAGGACCAAATGCCCTAAGGGGTGGAGGATGTAAGACCCCGACCTGAGTGACCCCGATTAGTACTAATTAAGTCGCGTGTTAGTGCTAAGCGTGTTTGGTAGAACTTGGCTAAGTTGGATTAGTATAGTTCTTGTTGTAGCTTTGGAAATTTTTAAGTGCTTGTATTTAGTGGGGCCCTTTGGGGGTTCCCTTTTGATAGCTTTACGTTATTTTGGGAATTACCCGAGATCCCGATGACTTGTATGCCTACCCCGTTTTACTTGTCCCGCTAATCCCTACAACTTTCATGTTGATCCCGTACCCGTCCGGAACCCCGAAACCCGATTTTCTTGCATTGAGGGCAAAACAGTCATTTTACATGAAATCTGTACCCAAAAGTCAATATCCCCGAAACCCATGAAACATGTACTTTTTGGAAACTAGATATTTTGGTGAACATTTCTTCCTTCTTCGTCGATTTCGTTCCAGGTCCCGAAATTAGTGATTTCAGCCCTAAGAGATTCCCATTGATGGAGCCCACTTCCAATTGCTTTAAATAGAGACTCTTCTCCCTCATTTCCTTTTTCCAGCACAAAGAGTCTTCTAAGCTAGGGTTTCTCCCTTTTCTCTTCCTCTTGCTCTTCTCCACCACCAAATCACCACCAACCTTGCATCCTTTGAGAAATGGAGATCACCACCCTCTTCCTCTCCTTGCAAGCTTATCTTTAATACCATTTGTAGAAGAATCTACTCATCTCAAGACCCTCTTTGAGCTCACCTTGTCTATTTGGAGAACCTACAGGTAAGCTTCCTCCCTAATCTCTTAGATTTGTGTTCTTCAAGTCTTGCGAGAGCTCCTTTTTCATTATTTCGAGTTATCTATCCTTGTTTCTTGGTTTAGGGTTTGTTTTTGGTGGTTTTTGTGTAGATTGCATCCTTGGCTTGGAAGAGTTGTCTAGTAGCTTGATTTCTTGTCTAGAGACCTTGAGGCAAGTGGATTGAATGTATTGTTTAGTTTTAAATGATTCTCAGGATAAATATGTTTGATTTATTGCTTCATTAATGCCTTGTTTTACTTGTATTCAATGTGATTTTAAATGCTATTGGAAAGAAGTTGGTTGACTCATTATTGTTTATGGAAAGGTGAATTGTATCTCCCCATCCTTATGTCTTATTTTGTTTTAAATGAGTTCTTGTGAATGTGGTTTTATTCTCTTTTCTTTGTGATTGAATGCGGAAAAGAATGGAGATGAATGTATGGATGTTGTGAGGAGTTTTGATAGGGATTGAAAGAGGTTTTGGAGACCCAAATTTGATAGAAGAAATGGAGTTCAAGGAGTGGTAAGAAGTGGAAAGGAGGAGCAGAACTGTCCCGGAACCAGTTTCTGGACAGTTCGCTCGAGCGAACTTGCAAGTCGCTCGAGCGAAGTGTCCAAAAAGGGTTTCGAACCATTCCAGTGGACAGTTCGCTCAAGCGGACCTTATATCGCTCGAGCGAACCCTCTTAGAGCTCATTCCAGAGAATGGTTGGCTCGAGCGCATGAATCGTTCGCTCCTGCCATCCTGAACTGGGCAGGTCCGCTCGAGCGACCCTTGGTTTGCTCGAGCAAACCCTCCCAGAAGGCCATTCCAGAGAGCACGTCACTCCAGCGAATTCCAGGTCCGCTCGAGCGATGTGTACTGTTTTCTTGGGGTTGTTTGGAAGTAAAAAATGAAAGGTCTTAAGTATTGAGAGAGGTTAGTTGGCATCCCTATTGTGAAGGGAGTACTTATAACCATTGTTTGAAATCCATCTGAGGAAGAAACCATAATCACAAGGAATTCGTTGAAGTTTTAGGGCACGTTTGGCAACGGTCCATGAGAGGAGAGGAATCCTCTGTTTAGAGGATTCTCTCCATCTCCAAAGAATCAACACCTCTTCAGGTAAGATTCCGGATGAGAGTTCCAGGTTTGGATGGAGGAAGGATTCCTACAATTTGTAGAATGAATGATCCAATAGATGTTTTTACAAATATCTCAAGATATAATAAGGATCAACGGTTGAAATTTGATCACCTTACCTGCTTTGACCTTTTAAAACTAATGAATGGTTCCGATCATGATTTTGGACCCCACATAAACCTGTGAATTTAGAAAAAGGGACTATTTTTATTCCCGTTTTCAAAATTAGTATTAATAGTAAAACGTTTTGGCACATATCTCGAGATATAAGAAGAATTAACGGTTAAAATTTGGTCATCTTACCATGTTTGACCTTCCCGAACTAATGACCGGTTCCGATCATGATTTTGGACCCTGCATAAACCGGATAATTTAGAAAAATGGACTGTTTTATTCCCGTTTTCAAAATTAGTATGAACAGTCAAACGTTTTGGCACATATCTCGAGATATAAAAGGAATTAACGGTTGAAATTTGGTCACCTTGCCGTGTTTGACCTTCCAGAACTAATGAACGGTTCCGATCTTTATCATGGACCCCACATAAACTGAAAAACTTGGAAAAACGGACTCTTTTCAAAATTAGTGTAAACAGTAAGACGTTTTGGCACATATCTCAAGATATAAGAGGAATCAAAAGTTGAAATTTGGTAAGGTGGCCGTTTTGGAGTTGTTAAAGGTGAATAACGGTTCGGATCTTGATTATAGGATCTAAAAGGTACATTTCCAAAGCAAAAACGTATTAAGCCCACATTACCGCCTCTAGTTACTGTTTGGCACTGTTCATCCGCCTTTCTCTCATTCCACGGAATCTGCACATCCCCAAGGGGGAGGTCTGACTGCAACAATCTCTTGTTCTACGGATTTCTCCCGTCCACCCTCTAAAAATCAACGCCGATCCAAACGCACGAAATCAACCATCGCGCGGAAAAGGGCGAGGAATCCCCTTGCAGGGACCGTTGCCAAACGTGCCCTTAGGGAATCTCAAAGTGCATAATGAACCGGAATGTCTTCAAATTCAAGGAATACCAAGTTTCTTATTAAATAGGCATTCGGGATCCCTATTCACTTTGAAATCCTCATTCACCTTGAATTAGTTTTAAACCCTGATATTTTGAAAGTCTATTTCAATTGTTTATTCCAGGAATTTATGAATTGTGATTTATCAATTCCGAAAGCATTGTATTTGTACTTGAACCCTTTTTATTAGTCCCGAAATGCATGCCCGACATGATATGATAGATGTACCCTTGAGCACCCCGTTTTGCCCGCTTATAGTCTTGCACTGGATTTGTTTTATACTTGTCTCGATTTATGTGATTTAACCTATGAGTCGGCACCACTAAGCTTGGATGACCTTGTCGGTCTGATTTGCCGACATGGAGATCCCTTCCCGTCCCGCCAGCTGCAGCATAGATCCCGATACCCGTCTTATTAACTGTGGTCCCATCCCGATACCCGGCTCGCTCCCGTGGTTCCTGATATCTGGTTCGCTACCGTGATTCCCGACACCCGGTTTGCTACCGTGGTCCCGTCCCGTATTATTGTATATGTATATGTAAATTGGTTGCACCTCCTCACTTCGGTGACTGAGGTCAACACCCGATACTCTTGTCACTTCGGTGATAGAGGATTTAGCTTCTTATGAATGCCATCTTGATTGTTTCCCGATTTCCTTGATTACCTTACATGTTTTGTGACTGCATATGCGTTCTTAATTAAATGATTCGTTTACTTCTTGAAAGTCATTGTTTAAACATGTTTATTTGTTTTCCAAGGTAAATGTTTTTATTATCAAATGTTTATATCTGTTCACCCACCTGCCGAACCATCGTGTCTAATCCTTTGCTTTGGTACTTAGGTCCCGTTGTCGGTTATCCCGAGGAGGAGCCAGAGGAGGCGGTCGGAGAACCACGACCGCTAGTTAAGTGGCGTGCCGACGATGTTATGTAAACATCCGGTTGTCGAGATGCGAAACATTTTGGGGGTGGTTTGATAGTTATTTTGGTGGATATTGTTTTTTCTATATTTGCCTTTGTTGGCCTCTATTTTTGGGAATTGTAATTAAGTGTTATATGTTCAAACTTTAACAGTACTTTTGGGTTACGCTATAGAACATTGCTCATTCTGATACTTGTTATTTAAATGCAATCAGTCTTATTATCATGAAAATGATTCACATGCTCGATTTGCTACACGCTTTCGCAATTTAACAAAGTATTCATGATGTTGTTGAGATATCCTCACCGCGGACACCTGTGGGAAATCTCTTGCACGGGTGATGTGTGTTCTTTATTTACCCGTGTACGCTTGGGCATCAAATATACCTTTTCTTATTTATGTCACTTACTTAGTCCCGATCCCGGATTGGACCCCAAACCCGGTCCGGGGTCGCGACAGCTAGCACCTGGGCTTTGATTGCCGTTCTAGGTTGATATTGGATATCATACTGCCCCAGTTCGACGACCCATTTGGACACTCTTCCAGAGAAGTCTGCTTTCCTGAAGAAAGACTTGAGTAGATGTTCTGTAACAACCATGATGGAGTATGTCTAGAAGTAGTGGGAGAGCTTACGGGAGGCACTGATGAGCGCAAGTGCGAGTTTCTCCAATGGCAGGTATCTCGTCTCGGCATCCAGCAGGATCTTGCTCACGTAATAGATAGGCCTTTGCTGCCTATCTTCATCTCTGATGAGCATCGAGCTCACTGCGTGATCTGAGACGGCCAGATATAAGTATAAGACCTCGCCCTGTGTCGGGGTGGACAGAAGGGGAGGTGAAGACAAGTATCCCTTGAGTTCCTAGAGGTCTCTGTCGTACTCTGTAGTCCATTGGAACTTTGAGCTCTTCTTCAAGAGCTGGAAGAAGGGACGGCACTTATCTGAAGCTCTGCTGATGAAGCGGTTTAGTGCAGCTGCCATCCCTGTTAGCCTCTGAACTTGTTTTGCCGTGGTCAGACTTTGGATGGCCTGAATCGCTGACATCTGCTCGGGATTGGCCTCTATCCCTCGTCTTGTGACCAGGCTGCCTAGGAACTTGCCGGAGCCGACACCAAATGCACACTTGGAAGCGTTTAGCTTGAGCTTGAACTCTTTGAGGACGGCGAAGGTTTGATTTAGATCAGACAAGTGGTCCCGTGACCTTTTAGACTTGACGACCATGTCGTCTATGTACACTTCAACCGTCTTGCTGAGCTGGGCCTGAAACATCTTGGTTGCCAGCCTCTGGTAGGTGGCACCGGCATTTTTTAACCCAAAGGGCAACACTTTGTAACAGTAGATGCCTCTAGATGTTATGAACGCGGTCTTTTCTTCGTCAGGCCCATGTATCGGTATCTGATGGTAACCTCGTTAAGCATCGAGGAAACTCATCCTGTCGTGCTCGGCAGTGGCGTCAATCAATTGGTCGATCTTTGGAAGCGGGAAACTGTCTTTTGGACAGGCTTTGTTGAGGTCGGTGAAATCCATGCAGACTCTCCAGCTTCCATTCTTCTTCTTGACCACCACCGTATTGGCCAGCCATACAGGGTAGTAGACTTCCTTGATAGCTTCAGCCTCTAACAGTTTCTTGACCTCTTCGGTCACCGCTTCTGCTTGCTGGATCCCAGTCCTGGGAGTCTTTTGGACTACAGGCTTGTGTCCGGGATCCACATTCAGCTTGTGACTCATGACTTCAAGGTCGATGCCGGGCATCTCGTAAGGGGTCCAAGCGAAGACCTCCTTGTTCTGCAACAAGAAATCAAGCAGCTTGGACCTTTCGGCTTCTGTAAGCTGACTTCCGAGCAGAAAGTACCTCTCTGGATCGTTGGGGTTGATCCTGATCTCAGTGAGGTCCTCTACACTCTTTTGCTCGGGGGCTCGGCCAACAGCTTCGAGCTCGGCCATGTGGACTCGCTGTGGCTCTGGTTCGCCGGGGACCACGGCCATCAAGCATTCTTTGGCCATCTGCTGGTCACCGCGGACTATGATCACCTTGAAGCCACCGTCCCCATTCTGCAATGGGAACTTAAGCCTCTGGTGATGGGTGGAGGGAACAGCGTCCATGTTATGCAGTCAGGTCCTTCCCATGATGGCATTATATGGGGATGGTGCATCCACCACCAGGAAGTCTGCTGTCATGGATGCTCCTCCCACTTCGACTTTGAGGGAGATCTTCCGTTTGGGGTATACAGACTTGGAGCTGAAGCCTACCATTGGGGTGCGGGCTTCCTGCAGATCCTCCTCTTTCAGACCCATTTTCTTGAAGTAGTCGTAGTAGAGGATTTCCGAGGAGCTCCCAAGGTCCACTAGGATCCTTTTGACATTGAAGTTCCACAACCTTAGAGTTAGGAGCAGGGGATCATTGTGGGATAGCTGGACCCCGTCCAAGTCTTCATCAGAGAACCAAATCTTTGGTCTCTCTTTCCTTGCCTTCTTTACTGAGGGACCGAGCTCAGCCGTCATCACTTGTTTGCCGTACTGGGCCCTCCTGGCCTCAGTACGAGCCTGGCTACTTCCCTTAGGAGCTGTAGCTAGGTGGATGACGTTGATGGTCCCTTCTGGCTCGTCGCTGTCCCAATCATCGAGCTGGCATCGTTGAGTACGGTTGACCCTGCCCTCCTCCTTGACGAGGTCCTTCAGGTGCCCGTCTTTCACGAGCCTTTCGAGGTGTGCCTTGAAGGCATGGCAGTCCTCGGTCCTGTGCCCATTCTGTTTATGATAGACACATAACTTGCTTTGATCTCGGGAGGAGGCATCGCCTTTCATAGTGTTCACACCAAAAAAGTCAATATGTCTCCTCAACATCAAGAAGCCTCGTGAAGCTGCATCCTACTAAAAAACAGGCAAAGCTACTTCAAGCATCAGATCTTGTCAGAATCAGACAAAAACAGAAAGATCCTTCAAGACAGCTAAAAGAGGGGTACACCTGAGGTTTCGGGCCATTCCGACATCGTTTGGCCTAACTTCACTTCTCCGACAGCTAAACAAGCGCTCCTGGCGGCGACATCATCAAAGACACTAAAACTTTGATCAGAGCCTATGCATGACTCCAAAATACTTCCAAAGGGTTCCATGCCAAATTTCAAGTCAAACCGACAACGTTTGACCTGCCATCAACGCTCGAGCAGCAAAATCAAGCCTCCCAGCGGCGGGAACCACCGAGGCCATCACTCATCAAACAAAGTACATGAGTGGCTTCAACATGCCTCCAAAGGGCCGCACGTCGAATTTCAGGTCATTCCGACAACGTTTGACCGGGTTTCGATGCTCCGAAAGAAAATCAAGCCTACCGGCGGCTGAGCACCCCGGGACCATGACATCCAAAGTGGAGCTAATGGGTCATCTCAAAATGACTCCAATAGGTTCCCCGTCAAATTTCAGGTCAATCGAACATCATTTGACCACATATCAAAGCTCGGCATTTTCCCCGCAGCAAAATCAAGTCAAGGATCGATGGGACCCCAAACGGCTTCAAAACTCAAATAAAAGATCATGGTTGGTCCTATCCATTGCTCAAGAAGCTTCACCTCAATTTTCAGGTCATTCCGACATCGTTTGACCTAGTTTCAACTCTTGACGGAAAATCGGCTACAAAGTCTTCGGCTTTCCCGAAAAATGGGAAACTTTGTGCTCCGGTTTTGCGTGGGTTCTCGTCAAGTTTTCTACAAGAAAATCAAGTCAATAATTGAGGAAAAATTTCAAGAAAAATACAGAAGAAAGAAGGAACAAAAAAGACGGAAAAACGGCCGAAAACGAAGCTCGGCAACCAAAAGGGCCAAATCCCTATGGTCGCCGGCGACCTTGGCCCAAAGTCGCCGGCGACCCTGGGTGCATGGTCTCCGGCGACCCTAGGTGCATGGTCGCCGGCGACCCTGCAAATCTGAGTCATCGGATTTCGCACCATACGGCCTGTTTTCCGATCCTTTTCGCGTTTCGAGCGTTCCTGCCTCTATGATTTTCTGAAAGTCCAATCTTTGATGCTTGAAAACCACTGATCTTCACCGACATCTCGGATCCGTCGTCAAAAGCATGAAATCATCACCGATCGCTCCAAGATCGCCAACCGGCTAACCAAGAAAATATACTTTCTGTCCGACCGATCGTGAAATCGACAAGACAGATGTCATCGGCCCACCAACATCAATCAATGTCTGAATTTGCACCGCAATCCGAAATCAAAAATTGTGTTGATCCACCTGTGATGATCACAAGAAGAATCTCAAAAGACGCGGCGCGGCCCGCGACTCTTCACATGCCCTGGCGACCACTTAATGTCGTTAATTGACCCGTTTATGACAACTTAATGCTGTCATTAACTCATTATTTTGGACAGCCCAATCAGATTCAAGCATTTGGGAGTTACAAATCCAAGCAATCATGGCATTAAACCCATGAAACTCCCGTCATCATGAAGATTAAAGGCAATTAAATGCCCACTATCCTTCATCGACCAATCACAAGCCATGAAAAAGGAGTTACAAAATCAAAGAATAAAAATTTGTAACTCCTTATCAATTCTCTCATCATGGTCATCAATGCCCATAATCACCTCATGGCTACCAAAAAGCCTATAAAAGGAGGTCCAAAAGAAAGAAATGGAGATCGATAGAACAAAGAATCGATACACACATCGACCTGAAATTCTGTACTTGCACACTTGCATTCTTCCGAAGTAATCCAGACGAAGTCCTGCTGCTCTACTGCAAGAAACACCACAAGGTGATCAGAGTCCCTTAGGGGGCCACCCCCCAAGGTCCCCTCCTTCTACAACATGGCCTAAACGCGGCTTTTCAGCCCGTTTACTCGGTTTTTCATTGGATATAGGACCTCGTCTTGGTCCTTGTCCTTTAAAAAAACTGAGGTTAGGAGCCAAGCCGAAGAATCAAAGCATCAACCGTTCTCATGTGAAGGACGATGGCGAAGTCCATACATGACTTGCGACCGTCGATCTCAACGTGTCCCCACAATCTCCTGAGAAGTTAGATCCCTTTTCTTCCTTTTCTATTGTAGTTTGTATTTTTTAAAGAGACAAAAAGAAATCACAATTCTTGTCTTGCATATTTGATGAGTTTTGTAAAATCGCGTTTCACGGCAAAATCACTTTTCACGGCAAACAAACAAAAAAACACCTCCTACGGCATTCTCAAAAACAAACTTGTCTCTTTTCTTAATATTTATGCAATTTGAAAAGTTAGAAAAAAGGATTGATTTCCTTTCTACTTGTGAAGGTGGATCTCCGGATCATCACCATTCCAAATTCCAAGTAGAAAGTAAATCTGGCATACCCGTACAAAAATGTTGATACCCGCAATTTCCCTCCTTCGCCGAGACCAAGGTCAGCCCCCGGGGTGCGGAAGGAGAGGACGGAAACATCCGATCGGGTCCATCAAGTTGGCACACCCGGTGGGATCCGTTGACTTGAGAACGTGATGCTTTGATCCCTTGGCTCCTTTCTAGTTGGTGGCCTATGTTGCATTTTGCATCTAAAAAAAAACATGAGATGGGATTTTTGTTATTCTTTCTCATTTCAAAAAAAAATAAATCTGATTTCTTTTCTAAGATTCAACTTTGAGAAACTCTGATCCTTTCCTATTTGAACTTGATAGCTCACAGAAATGTTTGCAGCTATCGTTCATATCGGGGATTGGGCCATCTTTTCTCTTTGATGAGTCCAATTGGGATTTCAAAAAAAAAATTTCATTTCAAATTCTTTCAAAAAAAAATGATCTCTCTTTCTCAAAATTCAACTTTGAGAAATTTTGATCCTCTCCTCTTCGAGCTTGATAGCTCACAGAAATGTTTGCAGCTATCGTTCATATCGGGGATTGGGCCATCTTTTCTCTTTGATGAGCCCAACTGAGATTTCAAAAAAAAATTTATAATTTCAAAAAAAAATCAGTTTTCTCTCTTTTGAATTCAAATTTGAGAAACGTTGGTTTTTTCCTTTTCGGATTTAGCACTCGCAGAAATGTTGAGCCTTTGTTCGGATTGGAACATCATTCGTTCTCTTTGATGAGTTCATTAAAAAATCTTTCAAAAAAGAGTTAAAAAAAAAAAAAAAAACACTAAGGTTCCACCAGTTGTGTTCTTTGACCAAAGTGGGTTTAAGAAAGGCCATGTCCAGAGTGTGGAGACAGCTAGACTGTTCGAGGCAATGGTCCTTAAAACGGGTTCATTAAGTAATCCTACTCTTACCTGGGGCCTAATCTATCTACTAAGGTTTCATAAGATCGAATTGGAAACCAATGTGCATCTTAAAAAAAAATCTTCAAAAAAAAAAAAAAACCTTTCAAAAAAATCATTCAAAAAAAATCTTCAAAAAAAAAAAAACCTCTGTCACTTTTGAATTCAGGGTTGAGAAATCTTGGTTCCTTCCCTTTCGGATTTAGCGCTCGCAGAAATGTTGAGCCTTGTTCGGAATGGAACACATGTCTGTCGCGACCCCGGACCGGGCTTAGGGATCCAAATCCGGGATCGGGACTAATTGTGATGGTGATGGACATGCGATCATATGGAGTGATGACAATAAATAAGGACATGTTTAATGCCCAAGCGTACACGGGTAGATAAAGAACACACATTACCCGTGCACGTGATTTCTCACAGGTGTCCGCGGTGAGGATTTTCCAACACACAAACATTTAGTAAGATTGCGGAAGCGTATGGCAAATCAAGCATGTAAATCATTTCCATAATAACGAGACTGATTACATTTAAATAACAAGTATCAGAATGAGCAATGTTCTATAGCGTAACCCAAAATACTGTTAAAGTTAGAACATATATCATTTAATTACAATTCCCAAAATTAGAGGCCAACAAAGGCCAATATAACAAAACAATATCCACCAAAACTATTAATAACAATCCCCCAGAATGTCACGCAACTCTCGAGGCGACCGGATGTTTAAACAACATCATCGGCACGCCACTCTACTAGCTGCTGCGGTTCTCCGACTGCCTCCTCAGGCTCCTCCTCCGGGAAACCAACAACGGGACCTGAGTACCAAAGCAAAGGGGTCAGACACGACGGTCTAGTAGGTGGATAAAAAGTATAAACATTTAATAATAAAATATTTACCTTGGAAAACATTTAAACCTGTCTAAACAATACTTTCATGAGTAAAACGCATCATTTAGTTAAAAACATATATGTAAGGTAAAACAAGTAAAGGTAACCAAGGAATTTAGGAAACAAGGAAGATGGCAACCACACGAAGCTAAATCCTCTATTACCGAAGTGATAGAGCAAGCATATCAAGGCGTCGACCTCAGTCACCGAAGTGAGGAGGTACAACGAAATACATATACATATATACTATATACAAGACATGACCACGGTAGCGAGCCGGGCATCAGGAACCACAGTAGCAATCGGCGGTGTCAGGACAAGACCACGGTTAAATAACCGGGTAGCGGGATCCAAACTGCAACTGGCGGGACAAGAAGGGGATCTCCAAGTCAGTGGATCAGACCGACAAGGTTATCCAAGCTTAGTGGTGCCGACTCATCGGTTAAAACATGGAAATCAAGACATGTGTAAAATAATTCAAGTGCAAGACTATAATCGGGCAAGACGTGGGTGCTCGAAGGCACAACTATCATATCAGGTCGGGCATTTATGTCGAGACTAGTAAAACAGTACAAGTATGCTTTCAAAGTCTTCGGGATGGAAAGATCCCAAATCAAAATTTCGGGAATAAAAAGGTGGAGTACCCTTTCGAAATGTCAAAACAGTGTCGGGGTTAAAGCTAATTCAAGTGAATAGGGATCCCGTATGCTTATCTTACAATTGCTTGGTACTCTTTGAATTTGAAGGCATTCCGGGCTCCTTAGGCACTTGGAGGTTTCTAAAACTTCAATGAATTCTTGTGATTATGGTTTCTTTCTCATCCGAGCTTCAGACAATGGTTATGAGTCTTCTCATCCCAATAGAGATGTTAACAAACCTCCCCCCAACGCTAGGATATTTTATCTTTGCTTCCAAAGTGGCCCCAGATGAACAGTACACGTCGCTCGAGCGGACATGGAGTTCACTCGAGCGATGTGCTCTCTGGAAAGGCCTTCTGGGAGGGTTCGCTTGAGCGGACGAAGGTTCGCTCGAGCGGACCTGCCCAGTTCAGGATGGCACGAGCGAACGATTAGTGCGCTCGAGCCAACCATTCTCTGGATGGCTGCTGAGAGGGTTCGCTCGAGCGGACATGGGGTTCGCACGAGCGGACAGCTCTCTAGAATGGCACAAACCCTTTCCTGGGCAGTTCGCTCGAGCGATGTGTCAAGTTCGCTCGAGCAAACTGTCCAGAACTGGTTTCGTGGACAGCTCTTTTCTCCATTCTCCTTCTCTTACAAATCCACATTTCTTGAGGTTCTATCATACACCAAAGGAGGGCATGTAAACACCTCAACATCCTCTTCAAAACTCCATCAAAACTTCTCACAACCTCCACAAATGATCCATTCATTCATTCATTCATTTCCACATTCAATCAAAAGGAGAAAGACAATAACCACATTTACAAAGATTCATTCAAGCTTTAGGCACGAGATGTAACAAGACTATCAATCAAATTTCAAGACAATAAATGGGCTCAACAACCCCCTTTTAAAAGCATTAAACCACATTGAATGTACGAGAAAACAACCATTAATGAGATAATAAATCACACATTTGTCATGGAAATCATTCAAAACTAAAATATCCATTAAATCCACTTGCCTCAAGGTCTCTAAACAAAGAAATCAAGCTTCTAATCAACTCTTCCAAGCCAAACTCCAAGCTACACAAAAACCCAAAAAAAAAAAACAAACCCTAAAATGGGTCAAACAATGAAACAAGAAGAGACAACTCTCAATACTGAAGATAAAGCTCTCCCAAGACTAGAAGAACATGGATCTAAGAGATTAGGGAGGAAGCTTACTTGTAGGTTCTCCAAAGGGACAAGGTGAGCTCAAGGAGGGCCTTGAGTTGAGTAGATCCTTCCACAAATGGTATTAAAGAGAAGCTTGCAAGGTGGGGAAGAAGGTTGAGATCTCCATTTCTTGATTTGAGTAGGGTGGGGTGGTGCTTGATGGTGGAGAAGCAAGAAGAAAAAGAAGGGAAGGAAGCAAGGAAACCCTAGGTTTGTGCTTGTGCTGGAAAAGGGTAAATGGAAGAGAATGGGTTCTATATAAAGCCATTTGGAGTGGGCTCCACCATCTAGAAACTCTTTGGGCTGAAATCACTATTATCGGGACCTCGGACGAAATCGACGAAGAAGAGAAAAGTGATCGTCGAAATATCTAGTTTCCAAAAAGTATATGTTTCGCGAGTTTCAGGGATATCAAGTTTTGGGCACAGATTTTCATGTAAAAAGACTGTTTTGCCCTCAAAGCAAGAAGATCGGGTTTCGGGGTTCCGGACAGTCACGGGCTCAACATGAAAGTTGTAAGGATCGACAAAATAAGTAAAATGGGATCAAGACAAGAATTAGGGGAATATCAAGTAACCTCCAAAAGCAAGCAAGGCTATCAAAAGGGACACCCCCAAAGGGTCCCACCAAACACAAGACACTAAACGTTCCCCAACGCTAGAAAAGAACTATACTAATCCAAGCTCAGTCAAAACCACTAATCAAGCTTAGCACTAACACACAACTTAATTAGTACTAATCGAGTCACTCGGGTCGGGGTCTTACACTCTGTCGTATGACTCTTCCAAGAACATATACCGTTCGGGTTGATGAATAACCCTCCCACTACGATGAGGCGTACCCTGAGTCTGTGTATGAGTAGTGTCACATTGTACTGAAACTAATCCCGGTGTGCCACCATCAACATGCCGATCCGGCTGGTCACCCATCATGTTGGTGGTTTCACCTGGAGTATCATCAACTTGAGGTGTTTCCTCCTGTGCTATTAGCAATGGAAAGTTTTGGATAGGTCTTTATTCCCTCGATTCCTTTAAAACAATTCTGCTTTTGGGTTTGTGGTTCATTACATAGTCCTCTTCTAAGAATTGAGCATTGCTGCTAACAATGGTCCTTTCGATCTTTAGGATTATAGAACAAACCACCTTTTGTTCCTCTGGGATATCCAAAGAAAATGCAAACTTCCGTTCTTGGTTCCAACTTATCTGCGTTCCCTTTCAACACATGTGCTGGAATACCCCAAACCCGAACATGCTTTAAACTGGGTTTGCTCCCAGTCCATAGTTCTGTGGGTATAGTAGGTACTAACTTAGATGGAACTAAGTTTAGAATATATACAGCCGTTTCTAGAGCATGCCCCCAGAAAGAATTTGGTAAATCAGAATAACTCATGATTAACCTTACCATATCCATAAGAGTCATATTCATTCGTTCTGCTACATCATTTTGTTAAGGTGTACCTGGTGCAGACAGTTGGGATGTAATCCCCTATTGCGCCAAGTAATCCCTAAATTCTCCAAAGAGGTACTTTCCACCATGATCAGATCGTAGTGTTATGATACTCTTACTTAAACGCTTCTCCGTTTCCGCCCCACACTCCTTGAATTTTTCAAAGCATTCGGACTTACGGTGCATTAAGTAAATGTACCGATACCTTGAGTAGTCATCAATGAAAGTAATGAATTACTCAAAACCACCTCTAGCCTGGACATTCATGGGACCACATAGGTCAGAGTGAACCAATTCCAACGGTTCTTTGGCCCTATAGCCTTTTGCCGAAAAGGGACGCTTGGTCATTTTCCCCTCTAAACAAGATTCGTAGACTAGAATGGCCTCCACTTCCAATGAATTTATGGTCCATTTGCAACCAGTCTTGAAATCCATTGTAGATTAATATGTCTAAGGCGTAAATCCCAATGGTACGGTTGGTTCAATTTAGAAGGTTCCATTCTTTTACTTGGTAATGTAGTTGTGTTATTTGATTCGGTCAGTTGCAGTTTAGGAGAGACAGGAGTAATAATATAAAGATCATCCACCAATGAACCAGAACAAATAAAACGCTTATTGTACTTAATAACCACAAATTTATTAAAATAGACGGAATATCTGTCTTTAACCAACTTGGAAATAGAAATTAAACTCCTCCGTATAAAGGGAATATAAAGACAATCTTTTAAAATTAAAGTCCTATCTCTACTAAAACTTAGACAAACGTCTCCTACTGCGACTGCTGCCACTTCGTAGTATCACCCATAAGCAAATAAATCTCCCCATCACTTAGCTGCCTGGTTTCTTGGAACCTATGCAAAGAATTGCGAACATGATTAGTGGCTCCCGTATCTACACACCATGTACCGGTAGATACAACCGCTAAACATGATTCAACAACTAGTGAATGAAATTTACCTTTATTGTTCACTTTGTTGAGAAAAGTTTAACATTGCTTTTTCCAGTGGCCCGCTTGCTTGCAATGAAAACACTTGCTCTTAGGCTTTTTCACTCCACCCTGTTGTCTGTTGCTCCCTTAAGGAACTTCCTTCCGATTCTGACCCTTTTTATGTTTCTTCTTGCCTTTCGGCTTAGAAACAGAACCTTTTTCAGCAACGTGAACACTAGGTGGCTTTTTCAAAAGGCCTTCAACGGCCTAAAGTTCCTTGAGTAATTCCGCCAGAGAAAAATTGAGCTTGTTCATGTTGTAATTTGAGCAAAAATTCTCAAAGGAATCAGTCAAGGACTGGAGAATGATATCGATCTAGGCCTCCCCATCAATTTTAGCCCAAGGACCTGTAGTTCATTGAGGTGTCCCATCATTTTCAAAACATGGTCCCTCACAGAGGGACCTTCAGCCATCTTAGTGTTAAAAATTTCTTTCATAGCAACCTGTCTAGTTGCCCGATCCTGATCACCAAACATCTCCTTGAGACTATACAGATGTCGTAGGCGGTGGGACAGGACTGATGCTGATGTTGCAAAACATTTGACATGGATGCCAACATGTAACATCGCGCCATCTCATCAGCCTTCATCCATTTTTTGTATGCCTCGATGGTGACCTCATTGGTACATCCATCTTCAGGTTTCCCTAAGCAAATCTCAGTGAGCACATATTTGTACTCTTCAGCTGTTAGTACAATATCCAGATTTCTTTTCCAGTCAATGTAATTAGGTCCAGTGAGTTTGTGTTCTTTGAGAATTACAGCAAGTGGATTGAAGGCACCCATCTTAAAACCTGAGATTTACATAATTAGCAAATTATGATGGGAAAAAATAAATCTTTGGATTCAAATAAAAGGAAAAAGGCTCCCTCCGCCAATTAATAAAAGAATCCGACAGCAATCTAAAACACCAATGCATAGTATGCCCCGATGGGAGGACAAGTACCATACTTATTTTGTTCAAATAGGACATAACCTTTTGGTTCTATTGTCAAAGCAACAAACCATGCTAAGTAAAACCAAATAGCTACCATAACTTTGGTCCTATAAATAATAGAAGTGGCTCAGACGGAGAGCATACTGTTATTTATAGCTAAGTGTACACCATCATTTAATTCAAGGTCAATTATTCCATATTTGGTCCCATCAGATGGAGAAGAGACCTATACTAATAATTACCCTAAATTTCCATATGGAAATTTGGATTGGAGATTCCATAATTAACTCATCCGATTAGGAGGAAGACTCCAAGGTCAACACATAAAATCAATTACATCTCCTACAAACCAATAATGGAGACCGTGGGAACTTAAAGAGCTCCCTCTCCCACTTAGTTATTTAGCAGTGAGGGTTCTTATAAAATAGTTTAATTAAGACCAGTTTAAAATCTGGTAGTAATAGGTAACCAGGTCTTTACTATAACACCATTATAAACATAATTAAACAAGATTAATATTATATTTAGTAAGCAATAATAATAATAGACATCCAAGCACAAAAATGAATGACAACCAGTATAAGATGCCTAGCTATCATAGTCAAGTAGAATCCTTTTGTCTTCATGATTGCCACTTCTTTAAACATGCACTTTGCAGACGGGGTCCGGGGGTTTCCCCCGTTGGGGCTTGGGCTATCTCAAGAAATTACATTGAGTCCTAAGCCTTCTTGAAAACGGAGTTCACATGCTATCTCAATATAATTACATCTCCAAGAAGAAAAAAAAAATTACATTGAGTCCTAAGCCTCCTGACGAACGGAGTTCACAAGTTATCTCAATATAATTACATCACCATAAAAATTACATTGAATCCTAAGCCTCCTGACGAACGGAGTTCACACGCTATATTAATATAATTACATCACCATAAAAATTTTAAAATACGTAAAACAGTAACCATGAATAGAGTCATGGGATCCATTCACATAACATACAAACATTGTGACCATGATAGCCAAATCAATTACTCAGTTGCTGCAAAATAAAGGTTAGATATTCCGCTGCAAAACAAGGGTTATTCACAGCAAATGCGGACCATGTTTTCTTGCAACAACCTATAATCTTTACTATATTTTCTTCAATCGATATGCAGTATCAAGATCAGCTCTGATACCAATTGTTAGAAACAAGTAGAAACCAGGATCTCTAGATATTGTGTAATCAACACTGCGGAAATAACTATGAAGAATATCATTAAAATCATACATGCGAGATTGATGGACCCGAAAAAAAAAGGGGGAATCTTCCGTCCTCTCCCTCCACACCCCGGGGGCTGACCTGGGTCTCGGCGGAGGAGGGAAGATCTCGGGCATCAACATTTTTGTACGGGTATGCCAGATTTACTTTCTACTTGGAATTTGGAATGGTGATAATCCGGAGATTCACCTTCACAAGTGGAAAGGAAATCAATCCTTTTTTCTAACTTTTCAAATTGCATTAATATTAAGAAAAGAGACAAGTTTTTAGAATGCCGTAAGAGGCGTTTTGTTTGTTTGCCGTGAAAGGCGATTTTACAAAACTCATCAAATCTGAAAGACAAGAATTGTGATTTCTTTTTCTCTCTTTAAGAAATACAAACTACAATATAAAAGGAAGAAAAGGGATATAACTTCTCAGGAGATTGCGGGGACACGTTGAGATCGACAGTCGCAAGTCATGTATGGGCTTCGCCATCGTCCTTCAAATGAGAACATGTGATGCTTTGATTCTTTGGCTTGGCTCCTAACCTCGGTTTTTTAAAGGACAAGGACCAAGAGAATGTCCTATATCCAATGAAAAACCGAGTAAACGGGCTGAAAAGCCACGTTTAGGCCATGTTGGAGAAGGAGGTGACCTTGGGGGGGTGGCCCCCCAAGGGACGTTGATCACCTTTTGGTGCTTCCGGGAGCAAAGTAGCAGGACTTCGTCTCTCTCTTGGATTTTCTGGTTTTTCAGACCTTGCACTTGGGATCTCTTTTCATCATGCTTTCTTCTTGGAATGGACCTCCTTTTATAGGCTTTTGATAGCCATGAGGTGTCTATTGGCATTGATGGCCATGATGAAAGAATTGATGAGGAGTTACAAATCGATTTTGTAACTCCTTTTTCAAGGCTTGTGATTGGCCGATGAAGGTAGTGGGCATTTAATCACCTTTATGCTTCATGATGATGGGAGTTTCATGGGTTTAATGTCATGATTGCTTTGATTTGTAACTCTCAAATGCTTGGTTCTGATTGGACCGTCCAAAATAATGAGTTAATGACCGCTTTAATGGGTCAATTAACGACATTAAGTGGTCGCCAAGGCATGTGAAGAGTCGCGGGCCGTGCCGCACCTTTTGAGATTCTTCTTGCAATCATCACGGGTGGATCCATGCATTATTTGATGTCGGATTGCGATGCAATTCCAAACATTGATTGATGTTGGCGGGCCGGTGACGTCTGTCTTGTCGATTTCACAATCGGTCGGACAGAAAGTGCACTTTCTTGGTCAGCCGGTTGACGATCTTGAGGCGATCGGTGATGATTTCATGCTTTTGACGGCGGATCCGAGATGTCGACGAAGATCAGTCGTTTTTCAAGCATCAAACATTGCATTTTCCGAAAATCACAGAGGCCGGAACACCCGAAACGCGAAAACCATTGAAAACGGACACTTTTATGCAAAATCCGGCGATCCGGATTTCCAGGGTCGCCGGCGACCATAGGGCTTTGGCCCGTTTGGTCGTCGAGCGTCGTTTTCAGCCGTTTTTTTTTTGTCTTTTTCGTCCCTTTTTTCTTCTGTATTTTTCTTGACATTTTTCCTCAATTATTGACTTCATTTTCTTGGAAAAAACTTGACGAGAACCCGACGAAATCGGAGGACAAAGTTCCCTATTTTTTGGGAAAGCCGAAGACTTTGTAGACGATTTTCCGTCAAGCGTCGAAACTAGGTCAAACGATGTCGGAATGATCTGAACATTGAGGTGAAGCTTCTTGAGCAGTGGATAGGACCAGCCATGGGCTTTTATTTGAGTTTTGAAGCCGTTTGGGGTCCCATCGATGCTTCACTTAATTTTGCTGCGGGGAAAATACCGAGCTCTGATATGTGGTCAAACGATGTCCGATTGACCTGAAATTTGACGGGGAGCCTATTGGAGTCATTTTGAGACGTTCCATGTGCTCCGTTTTGGACGTCATGGTCCCGGGTTGCTCCGCCGCCGGTAGGCTTGATTTTCTCTCGGAGCATCGAAACCTGGTCAAACGTTGTCGGAATGACCTGAAATTTGACGGGGAGCCTATTGGAGTCATTTTGAGTCGTTCCATGGGCTCCGTTTTGGACGTCATGGTCCCGGTTGCTCCGCCGCCGGTAGGCTTGATTTTCTCTCGGAGCATCGAAACCTGCTCAAACGTTGTCGGAATGACCTGAAATTCGACGTGTAGCCTTTTGGAAGCATGTTGAAGCCACTCATGTATTTTGTTTGATGAGTGATGGCTTCAGTGGTTTCCGCAGCCGGGAGGCTTGATTTTGCTGCTCGAGCATTGATGGAAGGTCAAACGTTGTCGGTTTGACTTGAAATTTGGCATGGAGCCCTTTGGAGATGTTCTGGAGTCATCCGTAGGCTCTGATCAAAGTTTTGGTGTCTTTGATGATGTCGCCGCCGGGAGCGCTTGTTTAGCTGTCGGAGCAGTGAAGTTGGGCCAAACGATGTCGGAATGACCCGAAACCTCAGGTGTACCCCTCTTTTAGCTGTCTTGAAGGATCTCTCAGTTTCTGTCTGATTCTGAAAAAATCTGATGCTTGAAGTAGCCTTGCCTATTTTTAGCAGGATACAGCTTCAGGAGGCTTCTCGATGTTGAGGAGACATATTGACTTTTTTTTTGTGTCAACAAATGCCCCCTCGAGGTACAGCGACGAGTAGCTTTTTGAAGTCGATGTGCCTCGAAGAGAAACTTGGAGGAAAGATTCCAACTTGACCAAGAGTCTTGAGCAAATTTTTTTTTTTTAATAGCCTTCTGAGTTTCCGGAGGAATTTTATGGTAGTGAGAGGGATCACGTACCATCTCAAGGCAAAGTTTTGAAAATGACATGGGGTGTTTGGATTTTGGGTTTTGGATTTTGGTTTTTGACCTTGTGTCCTAACAAGCTGTATGTGGTAGGTTAGGGGGTCGAGGTTTGATTTTGACCTTGTGACCCAACAAGCTGTATGTGGCAGGTTGGGGGGTCATATTTGGTTTGTTGGTTTTGGATTTTGGTTTTGGTTTTGGTCTTGTGACCTAACAAGCTGTATGTGGCGAGCTAGGGGACCGGAATTTGGTTTTGTGAAATGTCAATTTCAAGATTTTGGCTCAATTTGGTTCATGAGGTTGGATGGTTTGGTTTTTGGAAACTCATGAGACTTTCTTTTCTCTTTTTTTTTTTTGAATGGTCCCATCAACTCAAAAGAGGCATGGGACTTTTTTTGCTCCTTTCCTTTTTTTGCTCTTGGTAAGAGGAATATTTTGACTAAAAGCCACTTTTAGTGCCTAGGTGGTCAAACCTGGCTCATATGAGCTAACCCATGGTACCTTAGGCTTTGGAGATGGCCTAGATCTCATATGGTGTCATATTTGTAAAGAATATCTAAAAATATCTCTTTTGTGTAGAGAATATCTAAAAATATCTTTACTTGGAGAGAATTTCTCAAGTTTTCTTTTTGTGGAAAGATTCTCTCAAAATATCTTTCTCTTTGGGAAAGTAGCTAAATTTTAGCACTTACCTCCTTTCTTTTTCCTTGTTTCCTCTTTTGGCTTGCTCTCTTCTATAAAAGCAAAGAGGGTTGGTGCTTTCTTTTTGCAAGAAATCTTCAAGAGTGCTCCCCAAGACAAGAAGTGCTTTCCTCTCCTTCAAGGATCTCCAAGCTTTTCTTCTTCTTCTCCATCAATGGCTTCAAGTAAGTTTTCTTCCTCCTCAAGAATCTCCATTGTAGAAGTAGCTTCTTCATTTTTTTTTCCTTCTTTTTCTTTTCTTTTGTTTTTCTTCTTTTCTTTTCTCTTTTTCTTCTTTTCTTTTCTCCTTTTTTTTTTCAAGCACGTTTTTCTCCTCTCTTTTTTTTCGTGCTTCTTTTTTTCTCTTTCCACGGTTTTCTCTTTTTTTTTTTTTTTTTTAAACCGTGTACTCTCTTTTTTTCTGTTTTCTTTTTTTCCCACGTTGATTTCTTTTTTTTTTTTTTGTGCTGTACAGACAGGTCCGTACGGACCTGACCGTACTGCCACGTGGCAATGGGCCACGGCCTGTGGGCCAAAAAAAAATTTTTTTCTTTTTTTTTTTTTTTTCTTTGCTGAGATTTTTTTTCTCTCTTTCTTTTTCTTTTTCCTTGTTTGCTCACTATGATAATGAGGCTATGCAATTTCAATATGTATGCATTTTCTTTCTCTCTTTTTTTCTTTTTGATGCATCAAGATAGAAGGCTAGAGTCTCTAGGTCAAGCAAACATGATTTTTGACTTGGACAAAGTTTGATTGGTTTTGACCAAATTGGGTTGGAATTGGTCAAACTTTGGTCAAGGTTTTCCTGGCATTTAATGCATGATGATATATTTTTGATGCATGAGTTTTGGTAAATAGATTTGGAAGTATGATGATTCATACCTGAAAATCTTTTGCAAGTATTGGGATTTTGAGCTCGCAGCGATGTTGAGCTCTTTCTCGGTCTTGCTGGATTTTGAGGAAGTTTGCAATTTTTGGATTCTGAAGCTCGCAGCAATGTTGAGCTCTTTTCCAGATTTTGCGGAAATTTGATGAGATTGGCTTGTTCTCGCAGCGATGTTGAGTTCGAGCCTTCTTTGAGAATTCTCCACTGACTATGAGCTCGCAGCGATGTTGAGCTCATCTTCAGGCTTCCTGTCTTTTTTCGGAGTATTTTCCTTCTCTTTGGAATTGCCCCGGAACCATGTCAAAATTTTGCTAGAATTTTGTAGCACAATTCTGTCATTTTTATGTTGATTGATCTTTTTCTTCCATCTTTTGCAGGTAGTTTTTCTAGAACGAACAAAGGTAAAGGTCCTATTACTAACGCACCTCGTCGGTCTGCTAGATCTTCCAATGCGGCCGTTCAACAGGCTTGGGAGAAGATCCAGTTTGTGGAGGAAAACTTGGAAGAATGCGATTCCCTCAATTGTGATGAGATGAGACAGCGATTGATCGCTCTCAAGGATGAGGAGTTCTATAAGATCATGGTAAGCAGTTGTCCCTGGGTTACGGACGATCAGAGCGTTGTGCTCAAGCCTACCTTCTTCTTCGGTGATGCAGTCCCCGACGACTTGACATACTAAAGGAGATGTTTTCAGTTCTCTTACACAGCAGATGGTGAGGAGAGAACTATTTCTACCCGGTCGTCTTTTGATCGGACCATCTCGATCCTGAGCCTTTATCCCACGTGCCCTAAGAGGGAAGATCCTCCGAGCTGGGTAAAGAGGACCAGTGTGATTAAGACCGGGGTTTTTGTTGGCGGACCTTCCGGTTTTGCGGAGAAGCCACCTGTCCGTATGGACATGTTGATGCCAGCCAGTGGCTACCAAGGTTCTGATCATCCATCAGTCGATTTGAGACCGGTGGGCCTTGGCGTTTTTCTGGGTGACGGCAGCAATTGGGTGAAGCCTTTTCGACTTCATGGCCGCTTTAGTGCTAACTCGAGCTGGGAGTCATGGACTGATCACACCCTGAGGATTGGTGAGGCCGTTCTTCGGGAGGCCGAGATTTTTGACGCGGTTCGTGCTTTTCGGCAAACCGTCGTTTTCTCCGATGAGGCTTTCATGGCCATGCTGGAGTCATTCCTTCCACAAACCAACACCTTCATTGTGACGAATGGTGAGATTGGTTTTTCTTTGAAGGAGCTGAGCGCCAGCACCGGGTTGCCTATCCTTGGCAAACTCTATGAGGAGTTTATGCCTATTGACAGTGTCCTTGAGGAGCAATCTGAGGAGTTTAGGCTTGTGTACTTTCAGCTTGTCGCCTTCTATGATTTTTTGAAGGAGAAGGAGGGCTCGAAAGTTAGATGCAGCAGTTGGAGAATTTGCAGCTCCAACTTTTTTGACAGCGGGGATTCTTCTAATGGCATGGCCCAGGATGTTAGGGCTAAAACATCAAGTTTGAAGAAGATCGCTGCTATGCAAGAAGAATTGAAGAAGTTCTTCGCAAGCACGGATGCCATTTGTCCTGACATTGCATTGCGGAGAGATCTCGCTGTTTACCTCACTTATTGGCTGGGTGAGGCTGTTTTTGCTGGAGGAGATGGAACGCACATCAGGCCGCACTGTATTTTTCCGGCTTGTCAGATGGCGTTTGGAGAGCGGCTGGCTTTGGTACCTGCTCTTTACTCCTATTTGTGTACCGAACTGCACGCTGCTGCTTCCCTAGTTCGGCTTGGGCTTCCCATGAACAGGGTATTTTCTGCCCACATCTTCTATTTGTGGTATGTATACCACAATCCTAGCTTCCATCGCTTTAGAGTTGCACAAGACGAAGATCCCTTTATGATTCGCTTGGCTAGAGGGACAGCCGTTCACGAATCACTTTTATCTGCCCGTTTAAGGATCCGACGATTTAGGGACATCGAGATTGGGCAGTCTTCTGTGAAGCTTTCTCCGGGCTTGCGGAAGAAGGCTTTTGACTTTGGTGTCTCCCATGATTCGACCAGGGCAGGGTCGGGAAGACATTATGCTTTGATGGACGCGGAGAAGAGGTGGCTTTTCAACATACGGGTTGGTACGATGGTGTACCGCAGACATCTTTTCGTCGACATCCAACCGTATGTCCTTTCGCGTCTTGCATTGCAGCTTGGCTTCTCTCAAGGCGTTGTTGGAGCGCCTTCGAGTATGGTGAAGCGTTTTGGAGGTCTGCAGGATGGGAGAAATGCATGGGCTTTTTATAGCACCGAAGACACTACCGCCATGATTTCCTATCCTGAGCTGCCCACCTTCCGGACTGCTGGCTTCACGAAGTGGTTCGTGGAGAGCTTTTCAGTGCACCGGGGGCTTTCCAAGAAAGAACTCGATATTAAGCAATCTCCTGGGAAGGGTCTTGGCAAATCAGATGGTGTCCGTCGGGTGGAAGTTTTGGCCTTCCTTTCTGGAGAGAAGCACAAGATAGGCTTTCTCAACGGGCAGAACATCATCAGATCAGGAGCTGCACAGGGGATTTCTGGTGAGGTCTTGAGACAGCTGGAGGAGGAGGAGGCGGAGATCGATGCTATGATACAGGCAGAGCATACGAAGGCTTCCATGGAGTCTACTGAGAAGAGTAGACCATCCAGTGAGGACTCTTGTGAGAGGCCTAATGTTGATAGTGGGGCAGGATCGTCGAGCAGATTGACCCGCCGAGGCAAGAGGAGGAGAGGACAACGCCGTAACATGAGACGGCACGATAGTCCTTCTGATCTTGAAGTTCCTCTCACTATTGCTGAGGAGGTGTCTGAGGATACTGACGAGCCTCCGGAGAAGAGAAGCAGAGAAGAGGAGATAGCTGGTATGATCCCTTTTCTTTCCTTTTGTTTCTTCCTTCCCTTTTATTGTGAAAGATTTTGTTTGGATCCGCTGCTTCTTTGTTTAGCAGAGGATGATGACCTGGTGATGCCTGAGGTTCCGGCCGATGAGGCAATGACGGATCCAGTCGTGGCATCTGAGGAAGAGCCCAGGGACTCTGGAGTGGTTCCAGAACCTTCACCTGGTATGATTTGCTTTGGCTTTTGCTTCTTTTTTTTTCCTTCTTTTGCTGCCATTTACTAACATGTAGCTGACTTGCCAGAGGATTCCGACGATTTCGAGCCATCCATGGACGCAACTTTTGATGATGCTTCGGATGAGCTCAAAGAGGCAGAGAGTACTCCGCCGGTCGTCGAAGCAGGTATATTTTCAATAATAATCTTGATATATTTTTGACAAGATTATATTCATACCTTTTTGTCTTTTCCTTGGCAGATTGTGAAGCAGCAGGAGAGATTCCTCCGTCTTCCTCAGAGCCAAAACAGGGGATACTTGCGACTGATGCAGAAGTAGGGGCTTCTCGTTCTTTCAACGAGTCAGCTTCTTCCGTTGGAAAGAGTTTATTGATTACTCTTCCAATGGAGCATGACGTGGGCAGTTGGGCACCAGAGCATGGCGAATCCTCATCTGCACCGCACCTTCAGTATGCAAGGAAGGTGTTGAAGACTGTCTTGAGCTCATGGGTTGAGACTCTTTCTTTAGGTCATTTGGAAGCTGGTTTTGGCATGATCAAGCATGTGCAGGACATCTTCGCTGATAGCAAAGAAGTCGGACTGGACATTGCAAGCGCCAAGGATTTTGTTGAAGAAATCATCGCCTTGGGGAACAAATGGACTGAGACCAAGAGTTTCCCAGATGGTGACTTCTTTGATGAGATGTTCATAAAACCTTCCAGCAAAGTCAAAGCTGAGCTGACTGAGGTCACGAAGAATAGGAGGCAGATCGTTCGGGAGAAGAACGTTACCGAGTTATCGATCATGGGGCTGAAGCAAGACTTGGACCGCCTTGATAAGGAGGTCGTCGAGGTTAGGCAGCGTCTTGATCTTTTAGAGGAAGAGACTGCTGCCAAATGGACCGCCATTGTGGAGGCTCGTGACAAGGAGGGAACTCTCATTCGCCAGGTTGAGGAAGCTGAAGGTAATGTCCGGAGGAAGACTCAGGAGCATGAGTAGTGGCAGGTCCTCTGGGAAGAACTTCCTCGTGCTGCAGATGGGTCACGGCATTCGGCCGCGTTTTATGGGGATATTTTGAAGAAGCGCGGCCTAAAAACTTTGGAAGTTAAGGCCATGGGTCTACTTGAGTAGTTGAACCTTTGGTTGAAGACCATGTCGGATTGAGCTCCTGAGTTGTAACAAACTCTTTTTCCTTCTTCTTTTTTTGGTACCTCCATGTATAAACAAGTTTGGTACTATATTTTGTATCCCCTTCCTTTCACTTAAATCATTTTTTTGATGAAAACAATTTTGAGCAAAAGTTGATGGGAATGTTTGTTTAAGAATTTGATCAAAAGGTTGTCATTTTGTGAAAATCTTTTGTCAAAGAGTTGTTTTGGGCATGAAAGCCAATTTTTGTGGCGAAAAGTCTGGTTTTTTTTTTTTATGGTTTGAAAACCAAATTTTGGATGGCGTGAAAGCCTAATTTTGTGGCGTAAGAGCCAAAATTTGTTTTGCGGCATGGGAGCCAAAATTTTTGGATGGCGTGAAAGCCGAATTTTAGAATGGCATAGAAGCCGAATTTTGAGATGGCATGAGAGCCAAAAATTTTGTTTGTGGCATGAGAGCCGATTTTGAGATGGCATGAAAGCCGATTTTGGCGTTTATAGCCGAAAAATTTTTGTTTTGGCATTTGTAGCCGAATTTTGGCATTTATAGCCGGATTTTGGAGTTTAGCCGGATTTTGGCGTTTATAGCCGAGTTTTGGCGTTTATAGCCGAGTTTTTTTGAAAATCAAGTTTTTTTTTTATTGGCATGAAAGCCGATTTTGGCGTTTATAGCCGATAAATTTTTGTTTTGGCATTTATAGCCCAATTTTGGCATTTATAGCCGGATTTTGGCGTTTATAGCCGAGTTTTGGTTTTCAAAATGCAGGTATCGACTAAATGTCGCCTCCCCGCTGAATGGTCTTGCAAGTATTGATGGAATGTCGCTTCCTTGCTCATTCGGTTTTGCGAGTATTGATGGAATGTCACTTCCTCGCGGGTTAGGTTTTGCGAGTATCGATGGAATGTCGCTTCCTCGCGAATTGGGGTGAAAATATCGACTAAGCGTCGCTTCCCTGCTTTTCCCAAAACTTTTGGTTTTGCGGGTACTGACTTGATGTCGTTTCTCCGCGATTTTTTTTTTTTTTTTGAAATTTGAGGTTTTCTCGAACCATTTGAAATTTGGGTTGTGGATAGCAACTGGTTTGTTGTTTTTCCACGATTTTTGAAATTTTGCAAGTATCGAATGGGGTTCGCTTCCTTGTGATTTTTTTTGGATTTTGGAAGTATCGAATGGGGTTCGCATCCTTCCATTTTTTTTTTGGGTTTTGGAAGTATCGAATGGGGTTCGCATCCTTCCGTTTTTTTTTTAAAAAACCATTTTTTTGTTTAGAGACACAAGGGTCATAAATTTTGCCTTAAAACCATTTCGGTTTGTAAAAGCCAAGGTAGACTAGGGTGAAAATTCCTGAGTCGTGGTTTTTGTTTCAAACCATAAATTTTGGGTTCAAGGATCGAAAATTTCGGTCAAGTCTGGGAAGAGGCTCCTAAACTTGGATTTTGGATTTGATTTTTTTTTTAACAATGAAACGATGAAAGTAAGCATTGTTTTGAAAGATTGTTTTTTTTTTTTTTGGAAATTTCAACATAAAGATGAAAATTTCAAAAGGGGTGGGTTTGACGAGCAAGTACCTTGGAAATATACTTTAGTCGTGTAGATATTGCTCTGACCCGTTTGAGGAAGTCTTCAAGGGTAGTACCGCTTCAAGAACTTGCCGTTGATGGGTAGCATACATCTGTCTCCTTCCATGTTTAGAAGAGCGTATACACCGTTGGAGAAGACTTTGTCGATGACGAAGGGTCTCTCCCATTTTGGTTCGAATTTGCCTTTGGATTTGTGGGCAAAGACTATGGGTCTTTTTACTGCAAGAACCAAGTCACCCTTTTTGTAGGAGCGTTGCCTGACCTTCTTGTCGAAAGATCCTGCCATGCGTGCTTGGTACAACTCAATGCTTTGTAGAGCTTCGAGTCGTCTTTCATCGAGATTATCCAGCTCTTGGAGTCTCAATTTGACATTGCTTTCTTGCGTCATGTCATTTTGCAAAGATACCCTTAAGGAAGGAATTTGTACTTCCAAAGGGACAACAGCTTCGCATCCATACACCAAAGAGAATGGTGTACTATGGGTTGGTCCTCGAACGGTGGTTCGATAGGCCCACAAAGCTTCTAGTAGTTTGTCGCCCCAGTCTCTTTTGTGACTAGAGACCATTTTCTTGAGAATTTTGCAGAGTGTCTTGTTGAAGGCCTCTGCTAGTCCATTCGCTGCTGGATTATATGGAGTCGAAGGACAACTTTGGATTTTGTACTTGTCGCAGAACCTATAGAATCTGTGATCTTGAAATTGTGGTCCGTTATCATGGACGAATCTTTTAGGTATGCCGAAGCGACAAATAATGTTGGTGCGCAAGAACTGAAGGACTGATGAAGTTTTCATTTCGCTGAGCACAAATGCTTCTGACCACTTGGAGAAATAATCCGTAGCGGTGAAGATGAAGCAATGACCTTTACTTGATGGGGGGGAAATAGGACCTATGATGTCCATACCCCAGGCTTCAAAAGGCCATGAGATTGCTGTTGGATGTAGCCATTCTGGAGGCATGTGGACATAATCTCCGTGAATCTGGCATTTTTGGCAGCGCTTGGCAAATTGTATTGCATCAGCTACCATGGTAGGCCAATAATAACCTAGCCTTTTTTATCTGGTTGTAGAGCTTAGGGCCAGCCTAATGGGCTCCACAAAGACCAGCATGTACTTCTTTGAGAGTTTCCTCAGCCTCTTGTTGTGATAAGCAGCGTAGGAGTAGTCCGTTGAAGGATTTTCTGTAAAGTACTTTTGAAGGTATATCCAAATGAAAGTTTGGGGCTCGTCTTTGGATGCTTTACCCGTTCTTTTGGATCTTCAGGTAGGATTCCAAACATGATGTAATCAATGAACGGATCTCTCCAGTTGAAAGTTTGAAAGTTTGATGCTTCTTTTCCGTCGTCATTTTCTTGTGCGAGCAGAGCACCCAAAGAGTGGTCGAGAGCTCTTGTGTACAAGATAAATGGTTTTCCAGTTGTGGGGGCAGCCAGCACTGGAGGTTTGA
This sequence comes from Umbellularia californica, assembly GCA_028538565.1. Classification (NCBI taxonomy): domain Eukaryota; kingdom Viridiplantae; phylum Streptophyta; class Magnoliopsida; order Laurales; family Lauraceae; genus Umbellularia; species Umbellularia californica. Next base: position 29,114,838 of record JAPQWN010000005.1, on the reverse strand, counting down.
TGAGGTATGCTTTGATGTCTTGAAATGCATTTTCACATTCAGCATCCCAGACAAAGTCCATGCCTTTCTTCATCAGGCGAGAGAATGGACGGCATTTCCCTGATAGATTGGAGATGAACCGTCGAATGTAGGCCAGCCTTCCTTGAAGCCTTTTTAATTCTCTTAGGATTCTGGGAGATGACATTTCCAGGATAGCCTTGACTTTAGTGGGGTCAAGTTCTATTCCAGCTTTCCGTACTATGAATCCGAGAAACTTACCCGATGAGACACCGAAGAAGCACTTTAGTGGATTCATCCACAATTTGTGTTTGCGAAGTCGGAGGAAGACTTCTCGAAGATCATCGAGATGGTCTTCTTGTCTTCTGCTTTTTATGACGAGGTCGTCAACATAGCATTCGACCGTCTTGTACTGCATATCTTGGAATATTTTCATCATAGCCCTCTGATATGTTGCACCTGCATTTTTCAGACCGAATGGCATGACAGTGTAGCAATACACGCCAAATGGTGTCCGAAATGACGTATGCCTTTCATCTCCAGGATGCATCTTTATCTGATTGTAGCCAGAAAATCCATCCATGAATGTCATTCGCTCGAATCCATAGGTGTTGTCAATCATCACCTCTGGTATGGGGAGCGGGAATTCGTTTTTAGGACATGCATTATTCAGGTTTCTGTAGTCAATACAGACCCTTATCTGCCCATTTTTCTTTGTCACGGGGACAATGGTGGCCAACCATTCAGGATGCTGTTCCTTGCGGATGAAGCCAGCATTTTTGAGTTTCTGAACTTCTTGTTCAATTTTGTCCATCACGTCGGGACGGAATCTTCTTTGGCCTTGTTTGATAGGCTTGATTTCTTTTTGCAAGTTAAGCTTGTGGACTGCTACTTTGGGATCCAAGCCAGGCATTTTGGCATAAGACCATGCAAAGCAATCAACAAACTCACGAAGAAAAGAGATATACTCGGGTAACTCATCATCCTTTATATTCTTGCGTATGAATACAGGACGTGGGTTATCAGGTGTTCCCAAGTCTATCTTTTGGACATGATCTTCTGTCGGAAGGTTTGAAGGTGGTTCCTCCACAACGTTTTCGGAGGCTTCCAACTCAACAAGACCTTCTGGAGTGCCAAAGGCATTTTCAGACTGGGGCTCTGTTTCTGTCCATGAATCTTCTTGATCAGTATCCTTCTCAAGGCTATCCTTCTCAAGGCTTGCAATGAGATGGTCCCAATCATTTGCTGGAATTGGGTTGAAGTAGGGTACTTCTTTTGGAGACGATGATTCTTATGGGACAGAGAACCGCTCGTCTATGTCATCGGGCAATTCCTCTTTATTATCAGAGGAATTATACCAATTGGAGGAGCTTTCTGGATTTTTGACGAGTAACTCCTTAAAGAGATATCCAGGGATATCGATGTCTTCATGAGATGCTGAGGCTTGGTCGGTAAAGCGACTTTGCAGCCATGGTGTCAACTGTCTCATAGGAGCAGTAGGATCATACCCCAACCCATATGAAGACTTGCCTTTTTGAAGGTGGATTTTCCAATCTTCTTGTTGACTTTTGGTCAGGGTGGGTTCCAATGGTGTAAGAATACCACAGCCACCTCCCAAACCAGTCTGATTTTGAGCGTCGTAGCCCATTTTCTTCATGATAGCTTGTGTCATTGGACTATACAGGGATAGCTGAGGCATACCTTCGTTTTGGAAAGGTTCAAGCAGAGAGTTCAGTGGAGATGTTCCTGATCTGTGGAAGTAAATCACTTTTTCTTCTGGCGAAGTTGCCGGCATAACAAAGGAAGCGGACGTAGGGTCTTCTATGTCTGCAGGTGTCTCCAATGGATTAAGAGCGGGCTGATCTCGTTGAGTATCAGCTTGGCTCGATGCTGTGTTATCTTCTAGCTCTGACTCTGAGTCTGTGTCATGCATAATAGACACAAAGGAGACAGTGAACTTGCCCCCAGTCTTTTGTTTTGTCTTTTTTGCTTTGGTAGTGATTACCAAAGGCTTTGGAGATTTGAAAGAGATGATGAAGGGAGCTTGACTGCTTACTTCGAGTTTGGTGGAGGGTTTGTTTACCTCCGATGATTGCTGAGGAGCCTTGCCTTTATCTTTCTGAAGACTGTCGGTAAAGTGAATTGTTTTTTCCTCCTGTTCTTCTTTTCCATCTTTATACATTTGAGCATCTACAAAATGGACATCTCTGCCTTTAAAGGGCTTTTTGTCTGCAAATACTCGATGTATCAAGCCATCGTTGCCAACGAACTTGATGCACTGATGTAGAGTTGAAGGGACGACACTATTCTCATGTATCCAGGGGCGTCCTAGGAGTATATTGTAGCATGAAGGGGTCCTTATCGCATACACGGTGACTTTAGAAATAAGATCACCGATTTACAATTTGAACCTGATTTTGCCGATAGGCCTTTGAACACTACCGTCATATCCGAAGATGGATACGGACGTGTGACTCAGCTCGCTTGGTGGGATGCCTAGTTCTTCGAGTGCCAAAGTAGAGATGAGGTTGAGCGCAGAACCTGGATCGATCTGAACTCTGTGTACTGGCATTTCTTTGACGTACCCCGTAAAGTACAAGGGACGGTTGTGCTTTGTTTCGCCTAGGAGGAGGTCATCCTTGTCGAAAGCAATTGTTGCACTTGCTGCTTTTTGTACCGAGAGGCATTCATTGCTTAATCCCTCAGTTTTCTTCTTTTCTCCCTTTGAAGGAGTATTTGATTTTTTGACCCTATAGTCCATTTCAATTTATAGGACTTGTGGGGCATGTTTGTCGACATCTGCATTCAGCTTTTGTAATTCTGAAATGAGACTATCACGAGTTTGTGGAGACATTCGTAATAAGTTAAGGATGTGCAGACGTGCAGGTATGTGTTTGAAGTGCTCAATCAAGTCGTACTTGAAAGCCTCCTTCGGGCCTGCATTTTCATTATTATTGTCACTTGGGGCACTTACATCTTGCTTTCCCGAAGGATTTACATAAGAAGAAGAGGGTTGATTGTAATTTTTATGGTAATCCCGGCCAGAACGGGTACCTCTACCAACTTCAAGAGCCTCTAGAGAAGGGTCTTCTTTTGGAAGATCGTTCTCAGGATCAAGAGGTTGATCTTTTGCTAAGGACATCTCTGTAACAGCATTGGTGTCTTCAATGATTGTGTTGCACGGAGCAATTTCCGGGAACAAGTCCTGAACAGTAGCCGGCAACTTTTCTTTATTAGCCCAGACATCGCCCGTGAGATAGGGTATCTGGGACCAGTTGAGTGAGTTCTCATTGAAGAGGATTTCATTGGCAGAAGTTTCTTCAAGATGATCAATCGGGAGAGGCTTGAGTTCTGATGTCACAGCTTCAGGAGACGAGGGCTGAGAGGATGTTATCTCAGTGGAAGTCACCTGAGAGGATGTAGCTCCGGAAGATATGCTACCGGTTGGGGAGTACGTGTCTTCGGAAGCTTCAGAGGCACTGTCGACCTGAGCTATTGCATTGCAGGTTATCCTGACAGGAGATGCGCCCAGTGTAGACTGTTGGGAATCGGACTCATCCTCGGATGTGAGAGGATCATTGATCCAAAAGTTTTCTCCATTTTCAGGAGTTAAGGGAGAAAGTTCCCGCTGATTTTCAGGGACTTCCGGTTCTGGGTCATGACGAAGATTGATGCGATCCTGCTTCTGCTCTATGGCAAGATGTTACAAGATTCTTACATATTCTTCAAGATCAGGCATGGGAGCCAAATCTTCTTCGTCATTTGCTCCTTGTGTTTCACCAATGTTGGGTTCCACCGGAGCATTGTTTGGTGCTGGATCGACAGCGTTTTCTTGAACAGGGTCCTGGTCTTCTTCATCATCAAACCAAGATCCTTGTGGCTGCAATGGGTTATACCAGATTACTGGCATAAGATGAGACTCGGGAATCCATTCCTCATCAGAGAGGTATTCTCCTGTTTCAAAGGATTCTTCCCACTCATCTATATCACTGGCAGTATCACTGGACTCATATCCATTCATGGAGAATCCAACTACTGAGTTGCAAGAGTATGATGCCCCCTGCATGTTTCTATTTTTGTATAGAGGTGGCTGAAATCATCAAGAGTGAATTTTCTTACCGCCTTGGAGGTTTTGGGAAGAGATTCTTCCGTCGTCCCGAGTGAAGCAGTGGAAGAAGTTTCTGCTTTTTCAAGGACTCCTTGTTTTGGTTGAGATTTCTGCTGTTGTTTGAGCTTGCGGAGTTGTCTCTTGGCTTGCCTTCGCTGCTGAGCGGTCGGCTTTGTTTTGACGATCTCCCAATTTTCATCATCTAGGAGATCGGGATGCACCCATATAGGCTGTCCATCTGATGTTGGATAGGGAACCAATTCTTGGGATGCTTGAGCCATTTTTATCACCTTGAATGAAGTAGTGATCTTCTCCTTCGGTGACTTTGAAGTTTGCCGACATGACACCATGTTGACAGAGGCGGGGCCATAGTTTTTATCAAAGGTTATGACTCCGTTTTTCCACATCTCATTGATCTTCTCTCTCACAACGAAGCATTGATTGAGAGGATGTGAGATCATCTGATGGTATAGACAGTATCGGGGATCATTGGTTTTGCCAACATCACCCGGTCTTTTGGGCTCTGGCAAAATGAGTTTGCCATTTGCTATGAGAGCCTCAAAGATTTCTTCAACATCTTCATCGAACGGATATTTCTTTTCTACACGTTCTTTGAAGGCATCAGAGAGTTTAGGTCTTTTACCTGCAATTTTGTTTTCAGGTTTCTTTGGTTGCTGAGGAGCTGACGTAGTCTACACATTGAGAACCTCCTTTTTCTTTGGTTTTGAGGTTGTAACAGCAGTCGGCTCTTTCTTTGATGATTTCTGACTGTTGAGGTCTTTGATCACCATTTCAGCTTCCATGGAAGCCTCGAGGAGTTCTCCCAGGTTCTTTGATTTGTTGCCAATGATCATGGAGCGAATTTTTGCTCTCATATTGTTACGGCAGATGTCGACTAGCGACGCTTGTGGCAGTACATCTGAGCATTTGCACGCCATTGCCTTCCATTTGTGAATGAAGTCGTATGTTGACTCATTCTCTCCCTGTTTTAGGCTGCAGAGCTGAGCCATAGTAACAGGATGATCCTCACCTTGGAAGTGGGTCAGGAAGCATGTCTCCAGCATAGCCCAGTTTTGGATGGAGTTCTCCGGCAGAGTGGAGTACCAATCAAAGGCTGTACCTTTTAAGGTACTTGCAAAGAGGCGAATCTTGAGGGCATCTTGATCCGCAATAGCTCCCGTCAGGATCTTGAAATGGATGACATGCTGTCTGGCTGAACCTTTCCCAGTATATGTCTGGAGAGTAGGTTGTTTGAATTTTGCAGGGAACGGAACCGAGTCCACCCATAAAGGGTAGGGTGGCTTGATCCCATGTTCCTTCAATGTATCCTCTTCTTTTGCTTTTGCGAGGATATCGTCCACGTCCTTTCTAGTAAGGGCGCGAGACTCATTGTTTTCCGCATTACCCTCATCATCTTCATGATTCGGAGGGGTTTCATTGTTAGGTGGTGGACGCTGTAGAGTGAGAATAAGGTTTTCCATCAGAGCCTCAATTCTCTGATGGAGTTACGTCATCATGCGGTGGAGGCTGCTCAAAACTTGTAGCCAAGACGTTCATCCCTCGGGATTCGAACGAAGAAATCGTCCTGGTGACTGAGCTGGGGCTCATTCTTCTGGATGAAGAATCTGAGGAGTGGTTACTCAGATGTTCTTGGCTTGGAGGAGTGGAAGACTCTTCCAGATGTGTTCTTGTCCGAGAGACGCTGCGAGTCACTGGACGTCTAACACTGATTTTGGTTGCTGACTTCCGGCGTTTTCTGGTTTTGCTAACCATATGAACAGCAACGAATTGGTCGGGTCTTTCTTTTTCGACCCATTTGTTTGAGACATGGAGAGTAGAACGCTGGGTTCTTTGTTTCTCGAGTCTCTTTTGTCGATATGTAGTGCGGCGACTCATACGACGAGCAATCTGAGCTTCAGTCAGCTCTAGCTGGGCTCTGGCGATGAAGGATGTAGTCCCTCGTGCGCAGCAGCCGAGTTTGTCTTCTTTGAAGCTTGGCAAGGACAGAATCTGGACGCGGTCCTTTGTCTGTCGCAATGAAGACTTAAATTTTGCGAGCTCAGCCCCTGTTGAGATGAAGGGTCAACTCACGGGAGTGCAGGCTTCAGCATGTTTTTACATAGGCCTAACGATGCAGGATTTGATTTTTGGCTTGTAGGACCAAGCCGGCTCATGATGATTTTGTTTGTTTTTTGGGTGGAGGGTAGGTTTCTCCTCTTTCATGTAAGAGAGAGGGTAGAACCGATTCTCCTTGAGAGGGGCCAGATATGCTGGCTTTGCAGATGTTTGGGACCTCCTTTGCTTTGGCGAAGATCTCGAGGACCAAGTTTTGGGGTAAACCTGGTTTCTTGTGGATTGAGGCTTCGTGGGAACGCCACGGGCTTCAAGCTTCTTGGTGTTCGCCCTTGGTGCCATTTTCGTGACACGTTGCGGGGCGGTTTTCTGCTTCTTGGCAGGTACAGTGTCTTCTGCGGGAAGTGGGAATGGTCCCAGCGATCCGAAGACGATGGTCCGAGGAGTTGAAGTTGACCCGGTATTTGGAGAGTTGTCGAGGGAGATGACACTTCGGCAACTGTCAGGGCGCTTATGCTTGTTTTGCTTGTCTTGAAGCATAAGCTGGTACTTGTTCTCATCGAAAGTGATGGTCAATGAAGCTGCCATTGTTAGTTTTGGAAAACTTCTGAAACAAGACCAAATCCATTAGTAATCACAAGAATATGGTGATCATAAATGAAGAACAACTATGGTTTTGTCTTTTCAAATCACTTGAGGGGACATGGCCCAACCCAAGGACGATGAAGAAGGCAAAAAGCCATAGAGGATACAATTGTTCTAAAATGCGAGTATGGTAGGCTCAGAGTGAGCGTTCCAGTGACTGCTAGAAGCAATTGTGGACCTTAATTCAAATTACCGAGAAGCAAGGCTTACTCAAGGTAAAATGATATAAGGTTGGAGATACAAATGTGTCGGTCGCGAATACAGTAGACCCGAAAGGGCGTACTAGCACCGCTAGGCACAAATGTTGTAAATCGCATCCTTGGAAAGGACACGAGATGGGATTTTTTTTAAAAGTCAAATTTGGGTTCATAAAGGAGAGCAAATGGTGTTCCAATCCGAACAAATGCTCAACATTTCTGCGAGCACTAAATTCAGAAGGGAAGGAACCAGAATTTCTCGGATGTGAATCCAGACATGACGAAAGTTTTTTTTTTTGAAAGGTCAAGATTGAATTCATCGAAGAGAGCAAATGGTGTTCCGTTTCGAGCAAAGGCTCAACATTTCTGCAAGCGCTAAATCCGAAAGGGAGGGAACCAAGATTTCTCAACTCTGAACTCAAAAGTGACGGAAGTTTTTTTTTGAAAGGTCAAGATTGAATTCATCGAAGAGAGCAAATGGTGTTCCCTTCCGAACAAGGCTCAACATTTCTGCGAGCGCTAAATCCGAAAGGGAAAGAACCAAGATTTCTTAACTCTGAATTCAAAGTGACAGAAGTTTTTTTTTTTTTTTTAAAAGATTTTTTTTTTAGAGAATTTTTTTTTTTTTGAAAGGTGCACATAGATTTCCAATTCGATCTTATGAAACCTTAGTAGATAGATCAGCCCCCAGGTAAGAGTAGTATTACTTAATGAACCCGTTTGGAGGACCCTTGCCTCGAACAGTCTAGCTGTCTCCACACTCTGGACAAGGCTTTTCTTAAATCCACTTTGGTCAAAGAACGCAATTGGTGGAACCTTAGTGTTTTTTTTTTAAATCTTTTTTTTTAAACTCTTTTTTGAAAGGTTTTTTTTTTTATAAACTCATCAAAGAGAGCGAATGGTGTTCCAATCCGAACAAAGGCTCAACATTTCTGCAAGCGCTAAATTCAGAAGGGAATGAACCAAGGTTTCTCAAATTTGAATGCAAAAGAGAGAAAGCTAAATTTTTTTTTTTTTGAATTTATAATTTTTTTTTTGAAATCCCAATTGGACTCATCAAAGAGAAAAGATGGCTCAATCCCCGACGTGAACGATAGCTGCGAACATTTCTGTGAGCTATCAAGTTCGAAGAGGGAAGGATCAAAATTTCTCAAAGTTGAGTTTTTAAGAAAAGGAGATCAAAATTTTTTTTTGAAGTGAGAAAGAACAATTGCAATCCCATCTCATGTTTTTTTTAGATGCAAAATGCAACATAGGCCACCAACTAGAAAGGAGCCAAGTGATCAAAGCATCACGTTCTCAAGTCAACGCGTCCCACCGGGTATGCCAACTTGATCGACCCGAAGAAAAAAGGGGGAATCTTCCGTCCTCTCCCTCCGCACCCTGGGGGCTGACCTGGGTCTCGGCGGAGGAGGGAAGATCTCGGGCATCAACATTTTTGTACGGGTATGCCAGATTTACTTTCTACTTGGAATTTGGAATGGTGATAATCCGGAGATTCACCTTCACAAGTGGAAAGGAAATCAATCCTTTTTTCTAACTTTTCAAATTACATTAATATTAAGAAAAGAGACAAGTTTTTAGAATGCCGTAAGAGGCGTTTTGTTTGTTTGCCGTGAAAGGCGATTTTGCCGTGAAAGGCGATTTTACAATACTCATCAAATCTGAAAGACAAGAATTGTGATTTCTTTTTGTCTCTTTAAGAAATACAAACTACAATAGAAAAGGAAGAAAAGGGATCTAACTTCTCAGGAGATTGCGGGGACACGTTGAGATCGACAGTCGCAAGTCATGTATGGGCTTCGCCATCGTCCTTCAAATGAGAACATGTGATGCTTTGATTCTCTGGCTTGGCTCCTAACCTCGGTTTTTTAAAGGACGAGGACCAAGAGAAGGTCCTATATCCAATGAAAAACCGAGTAAACGGGCTGAAAAGCCACGTTTAGGCCATGTTGGAGAAGGAGGTGACCTTGGGGGGGTGGCCCCCCAAGGGACGTTGATCACCTTGTGGTGCTTCCGGGAGCAAAGTAGCAGGACTTCGTCTCTCTCTTGGATTTTCTGGTTTTTCAGAGCTTGCACTTGGGATCTCTTTTCATCATGCTTTCTTCTTGGAATGGACCTCCTTTTATAGGCTTTTGATAGCCATGAGGTGTCTATTGGCATTGATGGCCATGATGAAAGAATTGATGAGGAGTTACAAATCGATTTTGTAACTCCTTTTTCAAGGCTTGTGATTGGCCGATGAAGGTAGTGGGCATTTAATCACCTTTATGCTTCATGATGATGGGAGTTTCATGGGTTTAATGTCATGATTGCTTGGATTTGTAACTCCCAAATGCTTGGTTCTGATTGGGCCGTCCAAAATAATGAGTTAATGACCGCTTTAATGGGTCAATTAACGACATTAAGTGGTCGCCAAGGCATGTGAAGAGTCGCGGGCCGTGCCGCACCTTTTGAGATTCTTCTTGCGATCATCACGGGTGGATCCACACATTATTTGATGTCGGATTGGGATGCAATTCCAGACATTGATTGATGTTGGCGGGCCGGTGACGTCTGTCTTGTCGATTTCACGATCGGTCGGACAGAAAGTGCACTTTCTTGGTCAGCTGGTTGGCGATCTTAAGGCGATCGGTGATGATTTCATGTTTTTGACAGCGGATCCGAGATGTCGACGAAGATTAGTCGTTTTCAAGCATCAAACATTGCATTTTCCGAAAATCACAGATGCCGGAACATCCGAAACGCGAAAACCATCGAAAACGGACACTTTGGTGCAAAATCCGGCGACCCGAATTTCCAGGGTCGCCGGCGACCTTGGGCCAAGGTCGCCCGCGACCATAGGGCTTTGGCCCGTTTGGTCGTCGAGCGTCGTTTTCGGCCGTTTTTTTGTCTTTTTCGTCCCTTTTATCTTCTGTATTTTTCTTGACATTTTTCATCAATTATTGACTTCATTTTCTTGGAGAAAACTTGACGAGAACCCGCACGAAATCGGAGCACAAAGTTTCCCATTTTTTGGGAAAGCCAAAGACTTTGTAGACGATTTTCCGTCAAGCGTCGAAACTAGGTCAAACGATGTCGAAATGACCTGAAAATTGAGGTGAATCTTCTTGAGCAGTGGATAGGACCAACCATGGGCTTTTATTTGAGTTTTGAAGCCGTTTGGGTTCCCATTGATGCTTCACTTGATTTTGCTGCGGGGAAAATGCCGAGCTTTGATATGTTGTCAAACGATGTCCGATTGACCTGAAATTTGACGGGGAGCCTATTGGAGTCATTTTGAGACGTTCCATGTGCTCCGTTTTGGACGTCATGGTCCCGGGTTGCTCCGCCGCCGGTAGGCTTGATTTTCTCTCGGAGCATCGAAACCTGGTCAAACATTGTCGGAATGACCTGAAATTTGACGGGGAGCCTATTGGAGTCATTTTGAGACGTTCCATGGGCTCCGTTTTGGACGTCATGGTCCCGGGTTGCTCCGCCGCCGGTAGGCTTGATTTTCTCTCGGAGCATCGAAACCTGGTCAAACGTTGTCGGAATGACCTGAAATTCGACGTGTAGCCTTTTGGAAGCATGTTGAAGCCACTCATGTATTTTGTTTGATGAGTGATGGCTTCGGTGGTTTCCACTTCCGGGAGGCTTGATTTTGCTGCTCGAGCATTGATGGAAGGTCAAACGTTGTCGGTTTGACTTGAAATTTGGCATGGAGCCCTTTGGAGACATTTTGGAGTCATCCGTAGGCTCTGATCAAAGTTTTGGTGTCTTTGATGATGTCGCCGCCGGGAGCGCTTGTTTAGCTGTCGGAGCAGTGAAGTTGGGCCAAACGATGTCGGAATGACCCGAAACCTCAGGTGTACCCCTCTTTTAGCTGTCTTGAAGGATCTCTCAGTTTCTGTCTGATTCTGACAAAATCTGATGCTTGAAGTAGCCTTGTCTATTTTTAGCAGGATGCAGCTTCAGGAGGCTTCTCGATGTTGAGGAGACATATTGACTTTTTTTTTGTGTCAACAGAGATCTCTCTGATTTGATCTCTGTTTCACAGTAACTCGAAAACCTCAAGATCTTCTACTGTATTCCTATATGCTCGAAATCGCACCAGGGAGTGGGCCTCTTCTGCGAATTCTCTTTGCTCTCCCAAAACCGAGATTTCTCTCTTCTTATTCTTGTAAGCTAACCTAGAGAGCAGTAATGCATATTTATAGGCTACAATAGGGACCTTAAGAAGCAAATAAGGATAGGCTCCTTATGGAAATAGGAAAGCCTAATTCGACCCAAATTAGAATCCAAGTTCCATAAATTACAATTCAGTCCACTAAAGAATTGTAATTGCACTCCAGTCCTTATTCTCAAAATTATATTTCAAGCTTCTTGATATTAAATGCTTATTAATCTCCCCACGTTAAGATTTCAGATATCCATCGATTAAATAATTACTGACATTTATATTTAATCGATATCTTTATAATTCCTTGAGACTTTACACTTAACTTATTTGATATGTCAGACACAAAGTCCACTTGCAAAGTTTGACATAATCAAAACTTAAAAGCTTCAGTTTGACATCATCAAGGGGATATCATCAATTCCTATCACCGGACGTGGATTGCGTCAATAAACTAATATCCACCATACACGCAGTGTAGCCATCCAATTTACTAAGATTGTTGACGCATAAAAGATCTCACTCCTTCGTAAATCAAAATGCCAAACACTAAATGTATGTGTCTATTATTTATGTCGGGATTAAAAGTACAAGCACTCGTAATAACCATTTGGATGTTCATCATCTTATATAGTCAGTATAAAGACAATAAACCCAAAAACCGGTCTTGTTCAATACACACAAAGTGTACTAGTATAATGAGTCAAAACTATACCGTTTCCCACAGCCAAGACAAGCCTGCTTAAACATTATGCTACAATCGTACCGATGGTGTATCCAGATCCATCTAGATTGTGAACAATAACTTATATTCTATCAGAACCGACAAATAGGTCTTCCGTATGCAAGTAAAACTCTACACACTAACTTGTCTACTTTATAGAATAAAAGACACTCACATGCATAATAAATAACAACGCAACCATTTGCCCATACAAAATCTCAGTTAGATGTGAAGACGAAATATATTAAAAATGAACCAGTCAAAAAAAATACATAAAAGTATGGTTTTAGTATAAATTCCCAACACGGTCGACCGAGTACACTACACCTGTAGATTTCACAGATACTTAACTAGGGCTTGAATTTCACACAATTTAGTGTAGCCGATCGACCGCACTGCAGGTCGGTTGGCCTGGTACACGCACCTGATAAAATTTCAAGAATTCTGGATTTCTTCTTCTTCAACCCAATTTCCATCCAAATCACACCCAATATTGTCCATTCATCATGGAAACATCATCAAACAACAAAAACACTTCTATATACATCCAACCATCCACACATGGCCCATTGATCTTCCAAATGAGATGAAACCCATCCATCAATGGCCAAAAACCATGAAAACAAAGCTCAAAGGCAGATCTTTCAATTCTAACATCATATGAATGGAAATTACAGAATCAAATGAAGGAAAACATGCATTCTATGCTAAATAAGTATATTGCACTTGCTTCAATCCAATTGCAAATGAAACTAGAGAAAGAGAGAAACCCAAGCTCCAAATACAAATTCCAGCAACTAAGGTCTCCAATCACACAAAACAGCCCCAAAACCAGTTCTAAAGAGATCTATAGGTCCTAATCCCAAAACCACAAGAGAATTGCTAATAAGGAAAGGAAATCTAGAGAAAGGGAGATTTCTATGGAAGATGAACTAGATGAAGATAAATACCTTGATTAGAATGAAGAGAAGGGATATAGAAGATAAGAGAGCTCCTTAGAAGAGATTGTAGCTGAGATTGTTGAAGATGATCACCTTCTTCTTTTTGTTAGGGTTCTAGATCTGAGGTTTCTAAAGAGAAAAGGAGAGGAAGATGATGAGAGAGTTGGAGGGAAAGAGAGAAAAGAGTTGGAAGGAAAATAGGAGAGGAATAATAACATACGTATGAGTTAGGGGCTTTAGTTATATAGGTTGTGTTGGGTGGCTAATGACCAAAGGCCCCTTTTAGTTTGAATAGGATTAGGGTTAAGGCTGAGGGTAGTTTGGTCGTTTCTAGAAGCTTCTCAAGTGGAATAACCCCTCATAATAGACTTAATTACTATATATGGCCTCTAGCTAACTAACTAACTCCAAAATTATAAAAGACACCCTATAATCTCTATAAAATACACCAAGGGTCTAATTAGGAAAAATGCCTATCTACCCTTACTAATCCCTATTAATTAGTATAATTAGATAGTATAGGCTATAAAATAGTATTTAAATTCAAAAGTCAGGGTCCACAAGGGGTGGGGCCTCACATGCTCACTAAGGGATTATGTCATGGTAAGTCCTCAAAGTTTATCAGCAAACTTGGAGTGGTTAATAGAGCTTTGGCATTGAGGGGGATTGTTGGAGATCATTTCCAACTATTTGTAACAAATAGTAGTTACAATGTCGGATTGAATTAGATTCGATTGTGTAACATATCAGTTCTATCAGATACTCTGTTAATAGTTTGGCTGCAATTCTTCTTCTTATGTTAACATCTATCAATAAGTTAGAAAGTCCTTAGGCAAATTGTTGAGTTAGAGAATAATGTCAGAAATATCTAAAGCTAATTTTCTTGATTTTTATTTTACAATATAGTTCTATAAATTTTAGTATACTGTAACAACTAATTGAGTAGTTTTATGAATAAAACTAATCTTTCACTCTTTATCTACAGCAGCACCTTGCTACCCTGTTTTTTGTATTCTTCATTACACAAGCTGGTCAACAAGGCTAGCGTTCAAGTATTACAAGGTCTAGAAGAAGGCTACTTTAAACTTAAAAAGAAAAACTTAAACTTTCAAAAAAAATTAATTTCAAAAAAAGAATCTTAAACTTTAAAAAAAAACAATTTAGACTTTCAAAAGAAAATTTTAAACTTTCCAAAAAAAAACTTTCAAAATAGAAAAAGAAAAAGGAAACTCACTTTAATGGCAGTGACCGTGCACCAATATAAGATGCAATGGTACATGAACTAACCCAAAAGCTTAAGTTAATTAGTGGAGGCTCAAACAGGTATATGAAGTCGTATTAAGCCCATTACTTAGGCGACTGGGGTGTTTGAAAGAACAGGAACCCTCTCTAATACCATATAAGATGCCATGTACCAACCCAAAAGCTTAAGCTGATAGGTGGAAGGCTCAAACAGGTATATGAAGTCGTATCAAACTCATTACTTAGGCGATGTGGGATGTGGGACTTTCTCAATAACCAAAATGATGCTTGACTAAAAAATGAGAAAGATTTCATTTTTCAGATATGTAAGAAACCGAATTACATTGTCATTCATTGTTGGCACAGGTTCAACCAAACCTATCAACCCAGAGAAATTCCTCAAGCCTTGGTGACCATGACCCTCAATGATAATCAAGATGTTGCTTGGTTTCCAAACATTGGAGAATCTGCCAATATAACCTCTAATCCTTGTAACCTCCACCCTCTATCTCATTATTTTGGACATAAAAGAAACAATTGGAAATGGCAAGGTCTTAAACACATTACACATGTTGCATTGACATCCATGGAAGTTGGTCGACACAAGTTGCCATTAAATAATGTGTCGGTGGTTCCTAAAATTGAGAAGATTGTATTATTTGTTATTCAAATGACATTTGAACATCCCATTGACATCCATGGAAGTTGGTCGACACTAGTTGCCATTAAATAATGTGTCAGTGGTTCCTAAAATTGAGAAGATTTTATTATTTGTTATTCAAATGACATTTGAACATCCTTATGTTTTTGAGGTCTCATTTTGTGGACTTTTGATGGCCGGTGCAAACTGAATACCCCCATCGGAGAACTAAATGGACAATTCGACTTACTATTAGCATATGTTGAAGGGGCCCACATGTGATCACATGTTGTGGGTCTCAAGCAACATAACCCCTTCACGTTAGGCACAGTATGGTATTTTAGTAGGAACGGGATTTGAATCTCCCTCTCCCTTTTCTCTTCCAAATAAGAGGGAAGATCCCATTGGGACCGATCCTCTCAATATCACATTTTTTTATTTGACTAAGTGAAAAGGGGAGGAAAGAGAGAGAAACCTGTAACCTTTCGAAAACCCCATCTATGAGTCCAATACAGCCGATCCATATTATTCATCATCTCACTCCGCAATGAGGGTGTCCATTCTTCCCCTTGGATCGTGTGGAGTGAAACAAACGGGATTGGTCACCAGTAGACTGTCTTGGATTTTCACATTAGGTGCTTGATCTAAATTGATGCAAGGCCTGTGATTGCGTTTGTATCAGTCGATTTCTTCACAATCAGAGCTTTTACTTCTCCATTGCTTAAATACAACCTTCACTACAATTAATCTTCTTGAAGGTTTTTTTTTTTTTTTTTTCTCTTTTTCAAAAACTTTAGGTTGTTTGTGGACTCAATGTCCCCCAAGTACAAATAATTAAATTACTTGTATAAATTATATATTTCCAATGTTTCTAGCCATATGAACCTAGGAGTGGGACCATGGGAGCAAGGGTACCCCCTCCCCCCACTCTTCAAAGTTTTTTTAAAATTCTTTTGGACTTTTTACACATGCCCCCCTCATTTGTTTTTTACATAGTGCCCCCCACCCCACTTGGGGGAGAATTTCTTTTGGGTCTGCCATTTTTTTTTTTACCAAAGGCAAATGAATTATGTGCTGTATCAATGATATTACTTAGATCAAATGCTAAAAATGTTTCCTAATTCTAAATTTTTAAATACATATAAAATAAAATAAGCTTTGATTTCCCATTAGAAATTCCTCCAAATAAATGCCTCCAAAATCCATGTTCGTCAAACCATGTTCTTGGTTGGTCAAGGCACACAAGTCATGATTTTATTCATTCTTGTTGTTTCCTGCTATATTTTTGTTTCATTAATCTAATGGTGAAACTAAGTTTTATTAGAGAAAAACTTGTTCTCACAAATGAAAAACTGTTTTGAAAAAACTAAGATTTTTACTAAGCAGGCCACATTATTGACTTTATACGCCACCTCATGCAGTATTTCCTAAAATGAGTCAGGATCCTCCAAAGGATATGACTTGATAAATTCTGACTAAAAAGTGAATCTCTAAAGGTGGCCCACTAGTTGAAAATCCTAGCAGTTCAAAAAAATAGCCTCTCCCAATTTACGATGTATCCCAATATATTACTTGAATAAGAGTTGGTCCCACCGTAAAATTAACCAATTAACTGTTTAATTAAAAATATAATTAATACATTCTCATGCATATTTGATGTCAATCATCGTTCTTTCGACGTTTATTTTGAGCTGGTCAGATTTTTTTATTTTTTTATAAACAAACACTAGGTGGGAGCTGCTGATTTTGAATGGGTAAGCCAATATAGAATTCCAGAATTTCACTCCTTTTAAGTCACTTCTCTGATAAAAGCCACTTAAGAAGGATCCAGATTCCGGACTTTTCCTGGAATCCGGAATCCACATGCGTCTTGTAGTGCTGCGTTTTCGTGGTGAAATGGTAGAGAGAGACTTTTTCCACAATTATTGACCACAAATCACATATATATATATATATATATAGGAAGTGCTCATATGAGAGACACTCTCACCAACTTTATGAGAGATTGGTGGGGGCCCTCACATTTAAGTTGGGGGTCCTTGCATTTAAGTTGGTGAGAGTGGATATGGAAGTGAGGGCCCCCACCCATCTCTCATAAAGTTGGTGAGAGTGTCTCTCATAGGAGCACTTCCCTATATATATATGGGGGATATTCAAGTGCATCCATCCCAATGGTGAGGGACAACCCCTTTTTGGGAGGTTTCAAGTACAAAAAGAGAAGTACAAAAGAGGAGTACACTTTTCTTTTGTACTTGAAACCTCCCAAAAAGGTGGTGTCCCTCACCATAATGGTGAGATATGGATGCACTTGAATATCTCTCCTAGATATTCAAGTGCATCCATCCCTCACTATTGTGGTGAGAGACACCTCTTTTTGAGAAGTTTCAAGTAGAAAAGAGACTTGTAATTACAATAGTGCAGGATGGATGCACTTGATATATATCTATATAATAAGGGAGAGCAGTATTTGAATCCCTGGACATTTTGGACCCTTGGATTTATGTACATATTTTTGTACATAAATCCTAGGGCTGAGAAGGGATTCAAGAGCTTAGTAATTTTGTAATTATTTGAAAACAAAGGGGCAGTAACTTTTTACTAAGGACAAGAGGATACGGGAGTGCCATTGATTTTCTGTGAAATTACGAAACCTGCCATTATCTTTTCCCAGAGGATATGGGAGTGTCCTTGGTTTTCTGTGAAATTACGAAACGTGCCATTATCTTTTCAAAACTTCCTTGCAAGTAAAGATATGATTAAATACACGGCTATGATTGCAATTGAGTGATTGAACGGTGTAGAATTTGGGCCCACAACTTACCAATTTGCCCCTTCACATATATATGTTGTTTTTCACGGATTGTGGAATTTGGGCTAACTTGGATTGTTTTGGTAGCAGATGCAAACATGTCTTGCATGCAATTAAACTAGACTGCTTATAGTAGTGGGCCACTTTTGGTATTCAATGGTGGTTAAACAAGTGTCTAATTGGCTGGGTTGTTTTACCTAAAAAAATAAAATCCGGCTGGGCTTGATTTGAAGCTGATTGATCCAATGGGCCACATAGAAAATTTGAGTTAAATTTGTTAAATTATGAGCGGTGTTAGTTGTTAGGTGGTCAAAAGAAGAGTAATTAGATTTAGTTGTGCTCAGAACGTGGTGCGCTGTGCCTTCAGGCATGGGCAATGACTAGTATATATATATGGGCCAGCTCTCCTAAGCTGAAGCTTAGGATCAGGTAAGTTGAAGTAAGGTCAATTGCGTGGTGGAGCCCACTTAGGGACCCATATGGGGATGGGGGTGGGGGGGGGGGGGGGGGGGGTGTATTTCAAGGACTCCCTAGAACCCTCCTTCCTGTAAAAAATCAGCCACAACCATGGTTTCTATCATCTCCATCTAAGCACCAAAAGTTTAATGGTCAATGGTCCATTCGGATCGATACATAGTCGATCTAATGGTCTAGTAAATTTAGATCTGACCCAAAGTTGGTGGGCATGTGCAATTTAGGAGGTCATGTGTTAGGTCCATTTGGATGGACCAAGGATGGGCCCCAGAAGCGTTAGCTTACGGAATCTTATCCTAAGCTTAAGCTGGTAGGCATGTGCAATTTAGGGGGGTCGTGTGTTAGGTCCATTTGGATGGACCAAGGATGGGCCCCAGAAGCGTTAGCTTACGGAATCTTATCCTAAGCTGCAGCTTAGCTTATCCCAAGCTGGAATAGTGCTGGTCCCACAAATTAAACTTGAATATATCTGTTTTTTGCATTTTGGAATTGAAAAATCCAGTTCTAATTGGATTTATCTTGATTTTGGAGACGATCATTATCCAAAAAACAGTATAATCGACTTTGATTTTGTGGGATCAGCCTTGTTTCAGCTTAGGATAAGCTAAGCTACAGCTTAGGAGAGCTAGCCCTAATATATATATATATATATATATATTTCTCCGAAAGCTAGAGTGGGGGGAGAGTATATATATTTCTGTTTCTCCGAAAGCTAGCGGGGGGAGAGAGGAAAATCTTTATTGGGAAGAATTTCCATATCCTAAAGAGATCTCAGGTACATCATCTATCTATTCTTCTATCTCCTTTCCTTAATTTTTCCTTTGAAACTCAAATTCCATGGAATCTTTCCATAAACATAAAATCTTCTACACATTGATCATAGATCTGCGTCGGATCACTGTTTTCAGCTATTTTATGTGCTTTCTACCGGGATCTGTTAGATCTATTGATCTGATGCCTTTGCGGATATATTTTTTGTTGGAATACTGTTGGGCCCTTAGGATAGGTTTCAAAAACTTTTGATCAACTTGACTCAGTGATCATCTATCCCAAAGGGCATAAACCCAATCCAAGATGCAAACCCTCAATCTCACATATCAAGATCAGTAAAATATATCTATTTAGAAGATAGAACTAGCAACATGAAAGCTTAAAAAAAATCTACAACATGCAAGAAAGTAGATTATACCTTCGGAGCTCGGTTGTGCTCTAATGGAGAAGTTGCTACTTTCTTTGATGTCGAATTATTTCGCAAATCAAATCAAGATTGATGGAACGCGCTCCGAGGCGCCGTGGGGCGGCTACCGGGGTCGGCGGAACGTGGGAGTCCGTCGGGTCCGACCCTTTCGCGCCCTGGCGGGCCCTGAAGCGTGCATCAACATTTCTTTTGTGTGGGTGTGCCAGATTTTCTATTTTACTTGGAATTGCAAGTGGTCATCCGGAGATCAACCTTCGCAAGTAAAAAAGGAAATCAACTTCTTTCAAGTTTTCCATTGCACAAATATTTAAGAAAAGAGACATTTTCTTGGTTTGCCGTGAAAGGCGATTTTGTTTGGCATTTATAGCCGATTTTGGCGTTTATAGCCGATTTACAATTCTCATCAATAATGAAAGACAAGAGTTGTGATTTTTGTCTCTTTTAGAAAAATACAAACTACAATGAAAAGCAAGAAAAGGAAGATCTTGTTGGGATTGGTGTATGCCCTAAAGCCCACTAGCTGCATTTTTCTCTCTGTTACTGGATATTTATTGGTTATATATATTGAAATGATTCTTTCTCTATAAACATGTGTATATGTATGGTTGTGTGTAAGGCCCATTGTTTTCTAATAATTGAATCAGGTGTGAAGTGGCTTCACACAGATAGGTCTGATTCATGGATATTGGAAACAACAGATTAGTTCATAACTGAAAGATGGAGTTGGGCACTTCATCTTGGTATAAGTTATAATGAGATACTCTCCTATATAGGGTGACATACCTAAGTCACGGGAGGGCTTTCCCGGATCTATCTCATTAGTGCATGTGTCATGCATTGAACAGGACCATTGTAGGTGTGATCTCTAAAATAGTACTATCACAGAGAGAGATCAAATCACCTCATGCTACTAAGTGACCGGTGCTCTTAATCTTGAGCATTTGTGGATGAACTGACGAATTCAAGTTCTTGTGCTTTAATTCACTATGGGTGAGATTCTTTTCTTGGGTCAACAGCTCTGTGAGTTAGGTACTCGGGCTTGATCAGTTGGGACATGCAAATGCAATATAGAATCTATGCCATCTACTGATGGATTGATCGTCCCCTTAGAATTATCCGATTGATCATCAAAATCTAAGATCTTAGTATATGGATGTTCCATATTGATATTGAACTTGTGGGTCGCTCCCTGGATCAAGAGAATAATATCAGGATGATGATTAAGTCAAGGATATGAAGTTCTAAGGTTTGAGATTTAATCGAGAAGGTTGATAGTACATCGGATAACCTGACTCGATTAAGGATGTTACATAGAGGGGCATTTAGGTCATTGCACTTGGTAGGTCGGAGACAACAGTCATTTTATGACAAGCTTATTTCATACTTAATATTTGTCCCTGTAGTGCAACCATAACACTCTAGTGGAATGAGTTAAGGTTAAAATGGTCTTAATGTTGCTATGGGTTTAGCATGGACATTTTGGTCATTTTGGGAGCCAAGGGCAAATATGTCTTTTGGTCCCTTCTCTAGTCACTTTCCTATATTGGCATGGTTTCCTAATATGATTAGGAGATGAGGTTGAATTATTTTATGGAAAAATAATTTTGAATTTAAATTCAAATAGGCCTTGATGGCATACATGAATTTAATTCTAGACAAATTATGGACATGTGGGCCATAGTGTGGGCCATAGCATGTGGGACGTCCAACATAGGGATTTCTTAGTGTGGGGTCTCCAACTTTGAGTAGGTCTCTCTACTTGGAAGGTTGGACTCCTCCTTGGATAAGTATTCCTATAATAGAGTTTCCCTTAGAAACTTAAATTAGTAATTGTTGCACAACTAGGATTACTAATTGCTAAGTTTAAGGGATATTCATCATAGTTTCCTTTTCTAATTTGGATTGTTTCTAAGAGGAAATTAATCTTAGGATTGAGCTTTCCTTTTAGGACTTCTAAGAGAATTAGTAGGAGAGACTTAACGGGAAAGGATTCCTTGCAATCTTCATAAAAGGAGGAAGTTTCCCTTGGGCGTGAATGACCTTAAAACACAAGAACAAAGCCCAAAACGTGGAGCCCTTGTTTCTCTTCTTTCTTGAGGAGATTTCCATCTCATATGATTCTAGAAACTCATCTCAAAAACCTAGATTAAGGTTCCACCACCTTAGCCAATCGGATTTGGAAGTGAGATAGAGGAGAAGATTAGAAGAAGAATAATTCCTGCAGAAATTCCTGCAGCATAGTTGCTGATTGCAGACCTGATCTTGTCCCTTTTGCATCAGATTTTCAGAGGTTTAAAGCTTGCAAATCTTTGAGGTAATAGTCTTCTATAATCTCCTTTTAATTAGACACATGTTGATTATGATTTCATGGAGTTTCTACGCGATTCTTTATGGCTGATTTCCGCTGCATAGTGCAGAAATCAGATTTTTTAAAATCTGTCATGCTTTGTATCAGCCATAGTTATCTCTATATGAGAAGTTTCAGATCTGAATCGCGGTTTCCTTCAGTGGTATCAGAGCCACTCCATGCGAAATCATGATCCCATGATGTGATTTATTAATCCTAGATTAGAAGGGGCATGGTGGCACCCTGCTGAAATTTATTTCAGATTTGTATTAGTGCTGTATTTTTGTATGCTGGTTATGTTTGGATGGCTGGAATTAATTTTTCCAGATCTGAATCATGCTGTACATTGTGCACTAACCTATTTGGTTGCAGCCATAATTAGCATCCTTGATGGTTCGCATGTATGTTATGTGGATTTGGATGTTTGTTTTATTAGTTGGAAAATGTACGATTGCGCGGTTAGCGATCATAGGAAGTTGTAAAGTTTTCTTAATTTTATTCCAACTAGTCTTGATGTAAGCTTTTTTGAAAAGCATAGGAATCTCCAATGTAATTTTTGTTTTGTTTTTCATGGGTTTGCTTGTATAAATTTATTTATGGACACAAGCATGAAAAGGAAAGTTTCAAGACAAGAAGGTTGCAAGAAATTGGAATCCTTGGAGATGAAGGAGTCAAGACTTCTAGATGCATGAGGAGTCCTAATTCGATTAGGATTTGAAATCCTAAGGACAGGGAGCCATCAAGGATTGCATACTTTTATTTGCTTTTATATATGGAATGCATGGTTGAATGCTTTATATAATTGCTATAATTGTCACCTAGAAACATGGCCACCATTAGGATCTAAAAATGCCATCTTTCTAAAATTAGTATGTTTTTGTTTGGTCAATTGGTTTTAAACGGAACTTAGACCAGTACCTTCTAATTGTCTAAGGTTTAAAATTGGATAGGGTTGGCACCCTTTGTTTCCAAAATAGACTAAACTCAAAATCTAATTAGATGCTACCTAAGGGTTCTCCAAAACCCTAATTAGGTTCTTGATTCTATTAAGGGTTTTTCTCAAATGTTTTAATGCAAAGGTCATTTACTTTCAAGATGACTTGAGTCATTGAGTCATGAATTTAATTAACCAAGTTTGCTAGTTTTAAAAAGAGCTTTTGAGAAAACGAAGTAAAGATCAAAGGAAAGTTTATAAACCCTAGTGATAAATTATCAAGTGGGAGAGGGGTTTAGGAAAAACCCCACGACTTTCCACTCTCGGTTCATATTAATCTCATTAGAAGTGTTAGTGGGAGCGGCCATCCCTTCGGTGGAGTTCTTTACTAAAGACCACTTCGATGGGTTAGTGAGTGAACTAAAGTGAATATTCATAATGAGGTGTTAGTAGGAGCGGCCATCCCTTCGGTGGAGTTCTTTACTAAAGATCACTTCTCTAGAATGTCAATGAAGTGTTGGTGGGAGCGGCCATCCCTTCGGTGGAGTTCTTTACCAAAGCTCACTTCTAGATTTGGACATTCTGGGAATTTTTCATAAGAGATGGTAATACACTTGACATAAGGCGGTAATAATCTCTTCAAGGAGATAGAGTTATTTGTCTTATGAGGTCAAACCAATCAGTGATTGGACTGTCACTGGATATGTATCCAGATAGTGATAATCCAAATAAGAAGAGCTTAATTCAACGTTACTGTAGGCTCGGCCATCCTTTCGATGGAGGGTTTATGAGGAGGTTGAAACACTGATACATTATGTTTAGGGTTGAAATAATGTAAAAAGTTTTGTACATGTTTTTCCTTTTATAACAAGCACCATATGCATGTTACATATATACTGCCTGTCTAATTATAAACCATTTTATATCTAGAGAGAGATGGGTAAAGATTCTTTTAGCCCGTTGATGAGTATTCTTCGTGAGAACAAGTTGACCGGCCCTAATTACGTAGATTGGAAGAGAAATCTTGACATAGTACTCACTGCTGAGGAGTACAAGTATGTCTTGGTAGAAAATTGTCCTGATATTGATCCCAATTCTACTGAAGACCAGTTAGAGGCTGAAAGGAAGTGGAAGAAAGCGAACAACATGGCTAAATGCTACATGCTCGCTTCCATGTCCAACGTGTTGCAAACACAGCACGAGAATATGGACACAGCCTACGAAATCATGATGTCCTTGTCAGAAATGTTCGCAGACAAGAGCAGGCCAGCTAGGCAAGCTGCTATAAGGACCATCATGAATACTAGAATGGCTGAAGGAACACCTGTCAGAGATCATATGCTCAAGATGATGGATTGTTTCAATGTAGCTGAGATTCTAGGGGCTGAGATTGATGGAGAGAGTCAAACCGATATGATTCTAGAAACTCTGCCGGATTCCTTCAATCAGTTCAAGCTCAATTTCAATATGAGCAAGATGGACATGACCCTTGCGGAGTTAATGAAGGAACTCCAGGCGGCAGAGGCCATCATGAAGCCCAAGGCCCAAGCCCATTTTTTCCAGTCTTCCTCTCATCTGAACCCGAAAGGGAAGAAGATGAAGAAGAAGAAGATCAAGGGAAAGGGACAGAAAAAGGGCAATGCTGGTAATAGAAAGGACAAGGGTACAGATGATAAGCCCAAAGGGAAATGCTTCAAATGTGGCCTCAAAGGTCATTGGAAGAAAGATTGTCCCAAGCTCAAAGGCTCGGTTAATAAAGGTACATCTTTTTCTTATTTCATTGAAACTTGTTTAGTGGTTGATTCTACTGACTCGTGGATAGTAGACTCTGGAGCCACTAATCATATCTGCAATTCGTTGCAGGGGTTTCAGATAATGCAGAAAATTGAGAAAGGGGAGTTTGCCTTTAGAGTTGGAACTGGAGCTAAAGTTTGGGCGGTTGCAGTGGGAAATGTTTCTCTACATTTTTCTAATGATAGGATTTTGATTTTAAATAATGTTTTCTATGTTCCGGACATGAGGAAGAATTTAATTTCTGTTTCCAGACTTATTGAATTTAATTATTCAATTTCTTTCCATTCTGGTGTTGATATCAGTAGAGATGGAAATATTATATGTTCCGGTAGAATACATGATAACTTATTTTATATAAATCCTATTGCTCCCACACTGCATAATGTACAACTAGAAAGTTCTACTTCCCTTAAGAGGAAGGTATCTTCAACCAATGACACCTATCTTTGGCACTTACGTTTGGGTCACATTAACCTAAAATGGATTCAGAGGTTGGTAGAAGATGGGCCCTTGAGCTCATTAGATTTCAAACCTTTTCCTCAGTGCGAATCATGTCTCAAGGGAAAGATGACCAAAAGGTCATTCTCTGGAAAGGGGCTAAGATCAAATGAGTTGTTAGAATTGGTTCACACTGATGTGTGTGGTCCTATGAACAAACTAGCAAGAGGAGGATATGAGTATTACA
This sequence comes from Umbellularia californica, assembly GCA_028538565.1. NCBI lineage: Eukaryota > Viridiplantae > Streptophyta > Magnoliopsida > Laurales > Lauraceae > Umbellularia > Umbellularia californica. The sequence goes on along the minus strand of JAPQWN010000005.1, from coordinate 29,089,871 downwards.
TCACCTTCACCGATGATTACTCTAGGTATGGATATGTCTATTTGATGCGACGCAAGTTTGAGGCGTTTGATAAGTTCAAACAATTCAAGGCTGAAGCGGAGTTACAACTAGGGAAACATATCAAAGCCCTTCGATTTGATCGAGGTGGCGAATACCTCCTAGGTGAGTTCAAGGAGTACCTCACACAACTAGGGATTGTGTCTCAGTTGTCTGCACCGGGTACACCCCAGCAAAATGGTGTGGCAGAGAGAAGAAACCGTACTCTTCTTGATATGGTAAGGTCCATGATGAGTCATGCAACCCTACCTATATCTTTTTGGGGATATGCCTTAGAAGCAGCAGCATACATTTTAAATCTGGTACCATCTAAGTCAGTACCTAGGACACCGCAAGAAATGTGGACAGGTCGAAAACCTAGTTTGAGACATATCCACATTTGGGGTTGTCCAGCTTATGTACTGAATGATAAAGCTACCAAGCTAGAACCCAGATCGGAAATGTGCTACTTCATTGGGTATCCTAAGGGAACAAGAGGTGGCATCTTTTATCATCCAAAGGAGCAAAAAGTGCTCATCAGCACTCATGCTAGATACTTAGAGGATGATTGTATGATGCATCAAGAGCTTAGTAGTACAGAAACTCTTGAGGAGATTCTTCCTGAATCCCCTATAACATCTGTACCAGATCCAGCAACAGTAGATGGACCGGATATTCCTTTAAATACTCCGGAGCCTGGTCGTAGTGGGAGAATTCCTAGACAACCAGATAGATATCTAGGAGTGTCTTTAAAGACAGACTCTGAGGATATGGTTGAGGATCCTACTAGTTACGATGAAGCAGTAACGGATATAGATGCTGACATGTGGCAGCAAGCAATGAAATCTGAATTGGATTCCATGTATTCCAATCAAGTCTGGGAACTTGTAAATGCACCTGAAGGGATCAAACCCATAGGATGCAAGTGGATTTACAAGAGGAAGAGAGGAGTGGACGGGAAGGTGGAAACCTTCAAAGCAAGACTGGTGGCGAAAGGATATACTCAGAAAGAGGGTATCGATTATGAGGAAACCTTTTCACCAGTGGCTATGCTCAAGTCCATAAGGATTCTCTTAGCCATCGCATGTCATTATGACTACGAGATATGGCAAATGGATGTCAAGACAGCTTTTCTTAATGGAAGTCTTGACGAATGCATCTATATGATGCAACCAGAAGGTTTCATTGCTAGTAGCCAAGAGAACATGGTCTGTAAACTTAAGAAGTCCATTTATGGACTTAAGCAAGCATCTAGAGCATGGAACATCAAGTTTGATCAGGCAGTCAAATCTTTTGGCTTTAATCAAAACATTGATGAACCATGTGTGTATAAGAAAGGAAGTGGTAATGCAGTCATATTTTTGGTCCTATATGTAGATGACATATTGCTCATTGGAAACGATGTAGGTGCACTATCATCCACAAAGGTTTGGTTATCATCTCAATTTCAGATGAAGGATTTGGGTGAGGCAAGCTACATCTTAGGGATCAAGCTCCTGCGAGATCGCAAGAATAAGATGTTAGCCTTATCGCAATCTTCATATATTGAGAAGATATTGGTCAAGTTTAACATGCATGACTCCAAGAAGGACTTGCTACCTTCTAGACATGGACTACCACTATCTCGAGATCAATGTCCTAAGACACCTGATGAGATAGAGAACATGAAGAGAGTTCCATATGCATCAGCTGTTGGAAGTCTCATGTATGCTATGTTATGTACTAGACCAGATATTTGCTTTGCCGTCGGCATGGTTAGCAGATATCAGTCAAACCCTGGACCAATGCATTGGACAGCTGTGAAACATATATTCAAGTATCTTCGGAGAACAAAAGATTATATGTTGACTTATCGAGCAGATGATTTAACGCCTTTGGCGTATACAGACTCAGATTTCCAATCAGATACGGATTCCAGAAAGTCAACCTCAGGATATGTTTTTACTCTATCGGGAGGGGCTATTTCATGGAGGAGTGTTAAGCAAGATTGTATTGCTGACTCTACCATGGAAGCAGAGTATGTGGCGGCAGCGGAAGCTGCAAAGGAAGCAGTATGGCTCAGGAAATTCCTTTTGGAATTAGGAGTTGTTTCCGCAGCAGAAAAACTGATTGTCATGCACTGCGACAACACAGGTGCGATAGCACAGTGTAAAGAGCCCCGGAATCACAAGAAAGGCAAGCACATTCAGAGAAAGTACCACTTGATCCGGGAATTCGTTCAGAATGGAGAAATAGTTGTGGAGCAAATTGCCTCAGCTAATAACTTAGCAGACCCATTTACTAAGACTCTTACTGAGAAAGTCTTTACTTCTCATGTTGAGTCTATGGGAGTTAGGTTAGGAAGTAGTGATCTTAAGTGCAAGTGGGAGTTTGTTGGGATTGGTGTATGCCCTAAAGCCCACTAGCTGCATTTTTCTCTCTGTTACTGGATATTTATCGGTTATATATATTGAAATGATTCTTTCTCTATAAACATGTGTATATGTATGGTTGTGTGTAAGGCCCATTGTTTTCTAATAATTGAATCAGGTGTGAAGTGGCTTCACACAGATAGGTCTGATTCATGGATATTGGAAACAACAGATTAGTTCATAACTGAAAGATGGAGTTGGGCACTTCATCTTGGTATAAGTTATAATGAGATACTCTCCTATATAGGGTGACATACCTAAGTCACGGGAGGGCTTTCCCGGATCTATCTCATTAGTGCATGTGTCATGCATTGAACAGGACCATTGTAGGTGTGATCTCTAAAATAGTACTATCACAGAGAGAGATCAAATCACCTCATGCTACTAAGTGACCGGTGCTCTTAATCTTGAGCATTTGTGGATGAACTGACGAATTCAAGTTCTTGTGCTTTAATTCACTATGGGTGAGATTCTTTTCTTGGGTCAACAGCTCTGTGAGTTAGGTACTCGGGCTTGATCAGTTGGGACATGCAAATGCAATATAGAATCTATGCCATCTACTGATGGATTGATCGTCCCCTTAGAATTATCCGATTGATCATCAAAATCTAAGATCTTAGTATATGGATGTTCCATATTGATATTGAACTTGTGGGTCGCTCCCTGGATCAAGAGAATAATATCAGGATGATGATTAAGTCAAGGATATGAAGTTCTAAGGTTTGAGATTTAATCGAGAAGGTTGATAGTACATCGGATAACCTAACTCGATTAAGGATGTTACATAGAGGGGCATTTAGGTCATTGCACTTGGTAGGTCGGAGACAACAGTCATTTTATGACAAGCTTATTTCATACTTAATATTTGTCCCTGGAGTGCAACCATAACACTCTAGTGGAATGAGTTAAGGTTAAAATGGTCTTAATGTTGCTATGGGTTTAGCATGGACATTTTGGTCATTTTGGGAGCCAAGGGCAAATATGTCTTTTGGTCCCTTCTCTAGTCACTTTCCTATATTGGCATGGTTTCCTAATATGATTAGGAGATGAGGTTGAATTATTTTATGGAAAAATAATTTTGAATTTAAATTCAAATAGGCCTTGATGGCATACATGAATTTAATTCTAGACAAATTATGGACATGTGGGCCATAGTGTGGGCCATAGCATGTGGGACGTCCAACATAGGGATTTCTTAGTGTGGGGTCTCCAACTTTGAGTAGGTCTCTCTACTTGGAAGGTTGGACTCCTCCTTGGATAAGTATTCCTATAATAGAGTTTCCCTTAGAAACTTAAATTAGTAATTGTTGCACAACTAGGATTACTAATTGCTAAGTTTAAGGGATATTCATCATAGTTTCCTTTTCTAATTTGGATTGTTTTTAAGAGGAAATTAATCTTAGGATTGAGCTTTCCTTTTAGGACTTCTAAGAGAATTAGTAGGAGAGACTTAATGGGAAAGGATTCCTTGCAATCTTCATAAAAGGAGGAAGTTTCCCTTGGGCGTGAATGACCTTAAAACACAAGAACAAAGCCCAAAACGTGGAGCCCTTGTTTCTCTTCTTTCTTGAGGAGATTTCCATCTCATATGATTCTAGAAACTCATCTCAAAAACCTAGATTAAGGTTCCACCACCTTAGCCAATCGGATTTGGAAGTGAGATAGAGGAGAAGATTAGAAGAAGAATAATTCCTGCAGAAATTCCTGCAGCATAGTAGCTGATTGCAGACCTGATCTTGTCCCTTTTGCATCAGATTTTCAGAGGTTTAAAGCTTGCAAATCTTTGAGGTAATAGTCTTCTATAATCTCCTTTTAATTAGACACATGTTGATTATGATTTCATGGAGTTTCTACGCGATTCTTTATGGCTGATTTCCGCTGCATAGTGCAGAAATCAGATTTTTTAAAATCTGTCATGCTTTGTATCAGCCATAGTTATCTCTATATGAGAAGTTTCAGATCTGAATCGCGGTTTCCTTCAGATCTAACTTTTCAGGAGATTGTGGGGGACTCGTTCAGATTGACGGTCGCAAGCCATGTATGGGCTTCGCCATCATCCATGCAGATGAGAACAGAAGATGCTCTTGATTCGCTTGGCTTGGCTATAACCTCAGGTTTTTAGAGGACAAAGACCAAGAGAAGGTCCTATGTCCAATAAAAAGCTAAGTAGACGGGCTGAAAAGCCACGTCTAAGCCATTGGAGGCAGCGGGAGAAGGCAAGGACCTTGGGGGGGGTGCCCCCCAAGGGACTTTTGTCACCTTGTAGTGGTGGCCGGTGCAGAACTTCAGCAGAGTTTTTCTCTCTTTTTCTTTCTCTCAGATCTCTTTCTGATCTTTTTTTCTGATCCTCTGATTTTCTCCTCTTTTTTCTGATTTCAATTTCAATGGAATGCTCTCCTATTTATAGGCTTTTGGTAGCCATTTAGGAGGTTTTATGAGCCTTAATGGCTTTAATGGGAGGAGTTACAAGATTTATTTCTTGATTTTGTAACTCCTTTTTCCTTGAATCTGATTGGCCGATGGAGATTAAGGGCTTTTAATCACCTTAATTACCATAATGGGAGGAGTTTCATGGTTTAAATGCCATGAATCAATTGACTTGTAACTCCCAAATGCTTGCTTCTGATTGGGCCGTCCAAAGAAATGAATTAATGACTGCAATAAAGCTAGTCAATTAACCACATTAATTGGTCGCCGAGCAGACGAAGAGTCGCGGGCCATGCCGTGTCTTCTGGAATTCTTCTGGCGATGATCATCGATGGATCTACATGCTGATCGACATCGGATGAACATGTAACTTCAGACATTGATAGCTAAGAGTGGGCCGGTGACATCTGTCTTGTCGATTTCACGATCGACAGCTGGGGGATTTTTCCCCTTCGGAGCCCGTTTTGCGGTCGTTTTGAGGTCTTTTTCGTCGCCGTTTTCTTCTGTATTTTTCTTGACATTTCTTCTCATTTATTGGCTTGATTTCCCTGTAGAAAACCTGATGAGAATCCTTGCATTTTCAGAGTGCAAAGTTTCTAATTTTCCGGGAAAGCCGAAGACTTTGTCGCGTAGAGGTGCTGATTTTCCGCCAGAAGCTGAAACTTGGTCAAACGATGTCGGAATGACCTAAAATTTGAGGTGAAGCCTCCTGAGCAATAAATAAGACCAACCATAGGCTTTTGTTTGAGTTTTGAAGCCGTTTGGGGTCCCGTCGATGCTTCACTTGATTTTGCTGCGGGGAAAATGCCGAGCTTTGATATGTGGTCAAACGATGTCCGATTGACCTGAAATTTGACGGGGAGCCTATTGGAGTCATTTTGAGACGTTCCATGGGCTCCGTTTTGGATGTCATGGTCCCGGGTTGCTCCGCCGCCGGTAGGCTTGATTTTCTCTCGGAGCATCGAAACCTGGTCAAACGTTGTCGGAATGACCTGAAATTCGACGTGCAGCCTTTTGGAAGCATGTTGAAGCCACTCATGCACTTGGTTTGATGAGCGAAGGCTTCGGTGGTTCCCGCCGCCGGGAGGCTTGATTTTACTGCTCGAGCATTGATGGAGGGTCAAACGTTGTCGGTTTGACTTGAAATTTGGCATGGAGCCCTTTTGGGACATGCTGGAGTCATCTGTAGGCTATGATCGAAGTTTTGACGTCTCCGATGATGTCGCCGCCGGGAGCGCCATTTTAGCTAACGGAGAAGCGAAGTTAGGCCAAATGATTCTGAAATGGCCCGAAACTTCATGTGTACTCTTCTCTTGGCTATCTTGAAGGATCTTGCAGTTTTTGTTTGATTCTGACAAGATTTGATTTTTTGGAGAAATTGCATTGCCTATTTATGGGAGGTTGCGACTTCATGCAGCTTTCTTGATTTGGAGAGGCAAAGTGACATTTTTGGTGTCAACAAATGCCCCCTCGAGGTACAGCGACGAGTTGCTTGACTTTTGTAGTCGATGTGCCTCGAAGAGATTTTTGAAGGAGAGCTTGTGTCTTGACCAAGAGTCTTTGAGCAATCTTTCCTTTGGTATAGTAGCCTTTGAGCTTCCAAGGGAATTTTATGGTAGTGAAAGGAATCACACACCATCTCGAGGCAAAGTTTTGAAGATGACATCAGGGATGTGGATTTGGGTTTCTGTTTTTGATCTTGTGACCTAACCAGCTATATATGGCAGGTTAGGGGATCTGGTTTTGGTTTTGACCTTGTGACCCAACAAGCTGTATGTGGCAAGTTGGGGGATCATGATTTGGTTTTTGGTTTTGGTCTTGTGACCTAACAAGCTGTATGTGGCAAGTTAGGGGACCAGGATTTGGTTTTTGGTCACTCTTTGGGACTGTGTGGGTCCATTGGAGTGGTTTGGATTTTTGTGGGATGTCAATTTCAAGATTTTGGCTCAATTTGGTATATGAGGCTGTATGGTTTGATTTTTGGAAGCTCATGGGGCTTGGGATTTTTTTGTATGGTTCAATCAACTCAAAAGAGGCATGGAACCATTATTGTATGCTCTTGGTAAGAGGATTTTTTTTTCTGACTAAAAGCCCATTTTTTTTTTATAGTGCCTAGGTGGTCAAACCTGGCTCATATGGGCTAGCCCATGGGACCTTAAGCTTTTTAGGATGGCTTAGATCTCATGTGGGGTCATTTTCGTAAAGAATATCTAAAGATATCTCATTTGGATAGAGAATATCTAAAAATATCTTTATGGGAGAGAATCTCTTATATTCCCTTAATTTGGGAGAGAATATCTCAAGGTATCTTTCTTTTTGGGAAGAAATCTCCAATATCCTTTTTTGTTGGAGAGAATCTTTCATTGATTGATTTTGGGAGGAAATCTTTCAAAGACATCTTTCTTTTTGGGAAAGAATCTTTCTAATTCCTTCTCTTTTGGTAAGGTTACTAATTAGTAACACTTACCTTTCTTCTTTGTTTCCTTCTTTGATTTGCTCTCTCCTATAAAAGCAAAGGAAGGTAGGATCTCTTGCTCTTATTGCTTTCTTTTGCAACAATCTTAAGAGAGCTCCAAGACCAAGAGTTTTTCTTCTTCAAGGATCTTCAAGCTTTTTCCTTCTTCTTCTCCATCAATGGCTTCAAGTAAGTTTTCTCTCTTTTTCTTTCAAGAAAACTTTATGTAGAGAATATGATGGTAAAAAAAAAGTTTCTCTTCTTTTTTTTTCTTTCTTCTTTTTTTTTTTTTCTTTTTCTTTTCTTTCTATTCTTCTTCTCTTTTTTTTTTCTCTTTTCCACGTGATTTCTTCTTTTGTTTTTTTTTTTTTCTTTTTTTTTTCACACGTTTTTTTCTTTTTTTTTTTTTTTGTGGGCCGTACGGACAGAACCGTACGGATCTGGTCCGTACGGCCACGTGGCCTGATTTTTTTTTTTTTTTTTTTTTTTTTTTGAGAAAGTTTCTTTTTTTTTTTTTTTTCTTTCTCCCTCCTTTTTTTTTTGAGAAAGTTTTTTTTTTTTTTTTTTTTTTTTTGCTCATCATGATAATGCGTTTTTATGCAAATCTAGATGTTCATGCATGTACTTTTTGTAAATTGAATTGAGTAGCATGATGTGATAGCATACCTGAAAATCTTTGCAAATTTGGGAATTTGGAGCTCGCAGCGATGTTGAGCCCTTCTTGATTTTGCGGAGATTTTGAGGTTTCGAAAGTTTGGAGTTTCGGAGCCCGCAGCAATGTTGAGCCCATCTTCAAACTTTCTATTTCCGTCGGGGTATTTCCTTTTTCTTTGGAATTGCCCCGGAGTCATGCCAAAATTTCGCCAGATTTTTGGTGGGACAAAGTGACCTTTTTTTTTTTTAGCGAAATCCTGTCATTTTGATGACGATCTTTTTCTTTTCCAACCTTTGCAGGTGGTTCCTCCAGAGCGAACAAGGGTAAAGAGCCTGCTACAAGCGTACCTCGTCGATCTGCTAGATCTTCCAATGTGGCCGTTCAGCAGGCCTGGGAGAAGGTCCAGTTTGTTGAGAAGAACTTGGAAGAGTGCGATTCCCTCAATCGCGATGAGATGAGACAGCGATTGATCGCTCTCAAGAATGAGGAATTCTATAAGATCATGGTAAGCAACCGTCCTTGGGTTATGGACGATCTGAGGGTTTTACCCAAGCCTACCTTCTTCTTTGGAGATGCAGTCCCTGACGACTTGACATACCAAAGGAGATGTTTTCAGTTCTCTTACACAGCAGATGGTGAAGAGAAGACTGTTTCTACCCGGTCGTCTTTTGATCGTACCATCTCGATCATGAGCCTTGCTCCCACGTGCTCTAAGAGGGAAGATCCTCCGAGCTGGGTGAAGAGGACCAGTGTGATCAAGACCGGGGTTTTTGTTGGTGGACCCTCCGGATATGCGGAGAAGCCACCTGTCCGTATGGACATGTTGATGCCAGCCAGCGGCTACCAGGGCTCTGATTATCCGTCGGTCGATTTGAGACCGGTGGGCCTTGGCGTTTTCAGCGGTGACGGCAGTACTTGGGTGAAGCCTTTTCGACTTCGTGGCCGTTTCAATGTTGACTCCGATTGGAAGTCATGGACTGACCACACCTTGCTGATTGGGGGCGCCGTTTTGAAGGAAGCCGGGATTTTTGACGCGGTCCGCGCTTTTAGGGAGACCGTGACTTTTTCCGATGATGCCTTCATGGCTATGTTGGAGTCTTTCCTCCCTCAAACCAATACCTTCGTTGTTACGAACGGTGTGATTGGTTTTTCTCTGAAGGAGTTAAGTGCTATTACTGGATTGCCCATCCTTGGCAAACTCTACGAGGAGTTCATGCCGATTGACAGCGTCCTTGAGGAGCAGTCAGAGGAGTTCAGGCTCCTATACTTTCAGCTCGTCGCCTTCTATGATTTTTTTAAGGAGGGCTCGAAAGTGAGATCCAGCAGTTGGAAGAGTTATGGCTCTTCATTCTTCAACTTCTTTGACAGCAAAGAGTCTTCTGATAGCATGACCCGGGAAGACGGGAAGAAGACTTCGGTCATGCAGGAAGAGTTGAAGGGTTTCTTCGCGAGCACAGATGCCATTTGTTCTGACATTGCATTGCGGAGAGATCTTGCTTTTTACCTCACTTTTTGGCTAGGTGAGGCTATTTTTGCTGGTGGAGATGGGACGCACATCAGGCCGCATTGTATTTTTCCGGCTTGTCAGATGGCGTTTGGAGAGCGGCTAGCTTTGGTGCCCGCTCTTTACTCCTACCTGTGTACCGAACTGCAGGCTGCTGCTTTCTTGGTTCGGCTTGGGCTCCCTATGAATAGGGTATTTTCAGCCCATATCTTTTATTCGTGGTTTGTATACCACTGTCCTGGCTTCCACCAGCTGGGTGCTGCACAGGATGATGATCCTCTGATGATTCGATTGGCTAAGGGAAAAGCCGTATCCGAATCACTTTTGTTTGCCCGCATGAGGATCCGACGGTTCAGGGACGTCGAGATGGGGCAGTCTTCAGTGAAGCTTTCTCCGGAGTTGCGGAAGAAGGCTTTTGATTTTGGTGCCTCCCGAGACTCTACCAGAGCAGGGTCGGGAAGGTATTACTCTTTGACCAATGCAGAGAAGGAGTGGCTTTTCAGCATACGAGTCGGCACGATGGTGTACCGTAGACATCTTTTCGTCGACATCCAGCCGTATGTACCTTCTCGCTTTGCGCTTCAGTTGGGCTTCTCTCAAGGCGTTGTTGGAGCGCCTTCGAGTATGGTGAAGCGTTTTGGGGGTTTGCAAGATGGCAGAAATGCATGGGCTTTTTATAGTGCTGAAGACACTACTGCCACGATCTCTTATCCTGAGCTGTCGACTTTCCGAACTGCCGGCTTCACGAAGTGGTTCGCGGAGAGCTTTTTGGCATATCGGGGGCTTTCCAAGAAGGAGCTTGATGTAAAGCTGTCTTCTGGAAAAGGCATTGGGAAGTCGGATGGCGTCCGGCGAGAGGAAGTTTGGGCCTTCCTTTCTCGAGAGAAGCACAAGATAGGCTTTCTCGGTGACCAGGGCGTCATTGGTTCTGAAGCTGTTCGGGAAGTACCTGATGAGGCTTTGGAGCAGCTAGAACAGGAGGAAGCTGAGCTCGACGCTTGGATGCAAGCGGCACAGAGACGAGCTTCCGTGGAGTCTACTGGCGAAAGCAGACCATCCAGTGAGGAGTCAAGTGAGAAACCTGACTCTGATAGTGGGGCGGGTTCTTCTAGGAAGCGAACCCGTAGAGGTAAGAAGAGGAGGAGTCATCATCGCAGCGAGGGGCCACATGAGGACTCTCCTGACATGGAAATCCCTCTTACCATCAACGAGGAGGTGCCAGAGGCTGTCGACGAGCCTCCAGAGAAGAGGAGTCGTGGGGAAGAGACCATTGGTGAAGGTATGATTCTTCCTTTTTCTTTTTCTACTTCTTTCATGGGGCTTTCCATGTTCTGATTTGTTTTCTCACCCTGCTGCTGCCTTTTTTTTTTTTAGCAGAGGATGAAGACTTGCCGATGCCTGAGGTTCCGACCGATGAGGCGGTGATGGAGCCGGTTATGGCATCTGAAGAAGAACCGAGGGACTCTGGAATGACTCCGGAATCTCCAATTGGTATAACTTCTTTCGCTTTCTCTTTTCTTTTTTTTTTTTTTTGCCTGCGACTTGATTTGCTAACATTTTTTTTGTCAGCTGACTCGCCACAAGATTCCGATGACTTTGAACCATCAATGGACGCAAATGTTGATGATGCTTCCGATGAGTTCATGGAGGAAGAGAGTGTTCCGCCAGTCGTCGAAGAAGGTACTTTGTAGTGATGACCCTGATGGTTTTCTTTTTTTAACAGGATCATATTCATACCTTTTTGTGTTTCATTTGCAGGTTTTGAAGTGACAGAAGAGAGTCCATTGCTTTCTTCAGAACCAGAGCAAGGGATGCCAGAGGTCGATCCGGAGGTAGAGACTAGTTCTGATATGATTGAGGAGATGCCTCGTGTTGAGATTCCCTCTCCAGTGGCTCCAAGTGAAAAGAGTTCTTTTATTACTCTTCCAATGGGACACGACATGAGCAGCCGATCAGCGGAGAAGGTTGAATCTTCATCCAGTTCGTCTCTTCAATTTGCGAAGAAGGTGCTGGCTCGGGTTTTGAGTTCTTGGGTCGAGACTCTCCTTTCTGGACACTTGGAAGCAGGATTTGGCATGATCCCACATGTGCAGGAGATTCTCACTGATACTGAAGAGGTTGGTCTGGATGTCACAGGTGCCAGGGCGATCGTTGATAGGATCATTGCACTGGGTGACAAGTGGTTTGAGACCATGGGTTTCCCTGACGACCAATTCTTCAAGGAGATGTTCTTGGACCCTGCTGATAAGGCTAAGTCTGACCTGAATGAGGCTACACAAAGCAAGAAGCAGCTAGTTCGGGAGAAGAACAAGGAAGAGCTAGCCATCATCGGATTGAGGCATGACCTTAACGTCCTTGATAGGGAAGTTGAGGAGGCCAGGAAACGTCTTGAGCATTTGAAGGCACAAGTCGATGCGAAGTGGGCTGCTATAACAGAGGCTCGTGACAGGGAGAGTACTCTGATCCGCAGGGTTGCAGATGCCGGTCAAGTTCTCGAGAGGAGGACTCTAGAAAACGAACGATGGCAAACTGCTGGGGAAGAGCTTCCCGGTGTAAAAGAAGGGTTACGGCATTCGCCAGCATCTCATGGCAAGTTCCTGAAGAAGCGTGCCTTGGAAACTCTGACGGCTGAGGCCAAAAGTTTGCATGAGGAGCTGAAGCTTTGGCTGGAGACCATTTTTGGCTGAGCTCCTGATTTTTTATAGCAGAAACCATTCTTCTTTTTTTTTGGTACCACATGTATTTTTTTTGGTACTCTTTTTTTTTTTTAGTGCTTGTGAACACTTTCCTTTTTTTTGGTACCACATGTATTTTTTTGGTACTTTTCTTTTCTTTTTTTTTTTTTTGTTTTCCCTACGCTCACTCAAATCTTTTTGTGATGAAAGTAATTGCTAAATGGGATTTGATCAAAAGTTTTGTCATTTTGTGAAAATCTTTTGTCAAATGATTGTTTTGGTAGGGGAAACGAATTTGGTTGTGGCGTGAAAGCCGCTTTTGAGATGGCATGGAAGCCGAAATTTTATGGCGTAAAAGCCAAAATTTGGGTTGGCATGGAAGCCGGTGTTTTTGTTTTGTGGCATCTATAGCCAGTTTGGTGGCATTGATAGCCAATTTGTGGCATTTATAGCCGGTTTTGAAATGAGAGTCAGGTTTTTTTTTGTGTGGCATTTGTAGCCGAGTTTTTTTGAAAACCAAGTTTTGTTTTATTGGCATGAAAGCCGATTTTGGCGTTTATAGCCGGAAATTTTTGTTTTGGCATTTATAGCCGGATTTTGGCATTTATAGCCGAGTTTTGGTTTTCAAAATGCAGGTATCGACTAAATGTCGCCTCCCCGCTGAATGGTCTTGCAAGTATCGATGGAATGTCGCTTCCTTGCTCATTCGGTTTTGCGAGTATTGATGGAATGTCACTTCCTCGCGGGTTAGGTTTTGCAAGTATCGATGGAATGTCGCTTCCTCGCGAATTGGGGTGCAAATATCGACTAAGCGTCGCTTCCCTGCTTTTCCCAAGACTTTTGGTTTTGCGGGTACTGACTTGATGTCGTTTCTCTGCGATTTTTGAAATTTGAGGTTTTCTCGAACCATTTGTAATTTTGGTTGTGGATAGCAACTGGTATGTTGCATCTCCACGATTTTTGAAATTGGGTTGTGGATATCAACTGGTTTGTTGCTTCTCCATGATTTTAGGTTTTCTCGAACCTGTGAAATTTGGGTTGTGGATATCAACTGAAATGTTGTGTCTCCACGATTTTTGGATTTTGCAAGTATCGACGAAATGTCGTTTCCCTGCGATTTTGGGTGCAAGTATCGATGGAATGTCGCATCCTTGCTTTTTTTCAAAATTTTTGTTTTGCGGGTACTGACTTTGATGTCGTTTCCCCACGATTTTTGAAAAACCATTTTTTTTTTGTTTAAGGACACGAGGGTCGTAAATTTTGACCTAGAACCATTTGGCGGTAAAAGGTAAGGTGGACTAGGGTGGAAATCCCTGAATCCGGATTTTTGTTTCAAACCATGAATTTTGGTTCAAGGATCGAAAGTTTTGGTCAAGTCAGGGAGAGGCTCCTAAACTTGGATTTTTTTTTTTGTTTTTGAACAATGAAACAATGAAAGTAAGCATTGTTTTGAATCTCTAGAAATTTTGACATTTGATATGAAAATTCTAAAGAGAGTGGGTTTGACGAGCGAGTACCTGAGAACAGGTTTTGGCCATACAGGCATTGCTCTTACCCAGTTGGGTAAGTCTTCAAGGGTAGTACCGCTTCAAAAACTTGCCGTTGATAGGCAGCATACATCTGTCGCCTTCCATGTTTAGGAGGGCATATGCGCCGTTGGAGAAGACCTTGTCGATGACGTAGGGTCCCTCCCATTTTGGTTCAAATTTGCCTTTGGATTTGTGTGCGAAGACCATTGGTCTTTTTACCGCAAGAACCAAGTCACCCTTTTTGTAGGCGCGTTGCCGGAACCTTTTGTCAAAAGATCCTGCCATGCGTGCTTGGTAAAGTTCAATGCTTTGTCGAGCTTCGAGCCGTCTCTCGTCGAGATTGTCCAGCTCATGGAGTCGCAATTTGACATTGCTTTCTTGAGTCATGTCATTTTGTAGAGATACCCTCAGAGAAGGAATTTGTACCTCTAGGGGCACGACAGCTTCGCATCCATAGACCAAGGAGAATGGTGTGCTATGGGTTGGTCCTCGAACGGTGGTTCGATAGGCCCACAAAGCTTCAGACAGTTTATCGCTCCAGTCTCTTTTGTGACTAGAGACCATTTTCTTGAGGATTTTGCAGAGTATCTTGTTGAAGGCTTCTGCTAATCCGTTTGCTGCCGGATTGTATGGAGTCGAAGGACAGCTTTGAATTTTGTATTTGTTGCAAAACCTGTAGAATCGATGATCCCGGAATTGTGGTCCGTTATCATGGACGAATCTCTTGGGTATGCCGAAACGACAAATGATGTTGGTGCGCAGGAACTGAAGAACTGATGAGGTCTTCATTTCGTTGAACGCAAATGCTTCTGACCACTTGGAGAAATAATCCGTAGCGGCGAAGATGAAGCGATGACCTTTGCTTGAAGGGAGAGAGATAGGACCTATGATGTCCATGCCCCATGCTTCAAAAGGCCATGAGATTGTTGTAGGATGCAACCATTCCGGAGGCATGTGAATGTAATCTCCGTGAACTTGGCATAGCTGGCAGCGTTTGGCAAATTGCATTGCATCAGCAACCATGGTAGGCCAATAGTAACCTAACCTTTTTATCTGATCATAGAGCTTAGGACCTGCCTGATGGGCTCCACAAAGACCAGCATGAACTTCTTTAGGTGTTTCTTCGGCCTCTTGTTGTGACAAGCAGCGTAGAAGTACTCCGTTGAAGGATTTCCTGTAAAGGATCTTTGAAGGGATATCCAAATGAAAGTTTGGGGCTCGCCTTTGAATGCTTACTCATTCTTTTGGATCTTCAGGTAGGATTCCGAACATAGTGTAATCAATGAACGGATCCCTCCAGTCGCCGATTGAAGGTTGAAGGATAGAGATCCGACTTCCAACCACTCGGTGGCATTCAGCAACTGCTTGGTGTGTGTTAAGAGGAGGGAGGATTCTTCTCTCATTCACTGTAATTTGCATGTTTTCCCCTTCCTGGATCGCCATTGATGCGGCAAGTCCGGCCAGGGCATCTGCACGGATATTTTCACCTCTACGAATGTGGGTGATGTTGCAGATGTCAAACTTTTGCAGAAGCGATTGTGCCTTGTTGTAATAAGGCAGCAGATCGGGCTTCCTGACTTCATATTTCTGATTCATCTGGTTGACGATCAGTTGAGAGTCTCCAAAGACTTCCAGCATAGTGATACCGGATTCGATGGCGAGTTCCAATCCTAGGATCAGAGCTTGGTATTCAGCTGCATTGTTTGTGCATGGTTCCAGTAGCGAGAAAGCGTGTGGAATCATGCATTTGTCGGGGCTAACAAAGAGGATGCCAACTCCCGAGATCAGCTTTCTGTTTTCATTTGTCCTGGTTGCACCGTCAAAGTACATGTCCCAGGAGGCATTTGGTGAGGAAGTCTCCACGTTGTAGACAGGTTCGTCTGGGAGATCATCTCTGAGTGGAGAATCTTTAGGCAATGGATGCTCTGCGAGGAAATCTGCTAGAGCTTGGCCTTTGATTGCTTTTTGTGGCACATACCTAATATCAAATTGTGACAAGAGGATGGACCATTTTGCCAGTCGGGCATTGAGAGAACCGGCCTTCGTAACAAGGACCTTCAAGAGGTTGATCCTCGAGACCAGGTAGACTGTGTTGGAAAGCAAGTAGTGACGTAGCTTTTGTACGGCGAACATCACTGCAAGGCATTCTTTTTCGACTGGAGAGTAGCGATGCTCTGCACCTACTAGCATGCGGCTGAGGTAGTATAGAGCAGCTTCTTTTCCCTCACCATTCTCTTGTGCAAGCAGAGCGCCTACAGAATGATCAAGAGCTCTTGTGTACAAGATGAATGGTTTTCCAGTGGCAGGGGCAGCTAACACTGGAGGTTTGGTCAGGTATGACTTGATATCTTGAAATGCGGCTTCGCAGTCGGCATCCCAGACAAAGTCTACACCTTTTTTCATTAATCGAGAGAATGGACGGCATTTCCCCGAAAGATTGGAGATGAACCGTCTGATGTAGGCCAATCTCCCTTGGAGCCCTTTTAGTTCTCTCAAGGTTCTTGGAGAGGGCATTTCTAGAATAGCCTTGACTTTTATGGGGTCAAGTTCTATTCCAGCTTTCCGAACAAGGAATCCGAGAAACTTACCCGACGAGACGCCGAAGAAGCATTTTAGAGGATTCATCCGCAGTTTGTGTTTGCGGAGTCGGAGGAAGACTTCCCGAAGATCTTTGAGATGGTCTTCTTTTCTTCTGCTTTTGACGGCGAGGTCATCAACGTAACATTCGACCGTCTTGTGCTGCATATCTTGGAATATTTTCATCATAGCCCTCTGATATGTGGCACCAGCATTTTTCAGACCAAATGGCATGACAGTGTAGCAATACACGCCAAATGGAGTCCGAAATGAAGTGTGTTTTTCATCCTCGGGATGCATCTTTATCTGATTGTAACCAGAGAAGCCATCCATGAATGTCATTCGCTCAAATCCGCAGGTATTGTCAATCATCACCTCCGGTATGGGGAGCGGGAATTCATCTTTAGGGCAAGCGC
This sequence comes from Umbellularia californica, assembly GCA_028538565.1. Taxonomy (NCBI): domain Eukaryota; kingdom Viridiplantae; phylum Streptophyta; class Magnoliopsida; order Laurales; family Lauraceae; genus Umbellularia; species Umbellularia californica. The sequence continues at coordinate 29,073,186 of JAPQWN010000005.1, read as the reverse complement.
CATTCAGGTCTCTATAGTCAATACAGACCCTGATCTGCCCATTTTTCTTTGTCACGGGGACAATATTGGCCAACCACTCTGGATGTTGTTCCTCACGGATGAAGCCAACGCTTTTGAGTTTTTGAACTTCTTGTTCAATTTTATCCATCACATCTGGACGGAATCTTCTTTGGCCTTGTTTGACAGGCTTGATGTCTTCTTGAAGATTGAGTTTGTGGACTGCTACTTTGGGGTCTAAACCAGGCATTTCAGCATAGGACCATGCAAAGCAATCAACGAACCCACGAAGAAAAGCGATATACTCGGGTAACTCATCATCCTTTATATTCTTGCTTATGAATACAGGACGTGGGTTATCTGGTGTTCCCAAGTTTATCTTTTGAACAGGATCTTCTGTCGGAAGGTTCGAAGGTGGTTCCTCCACAATATTTTCGGAGGCTTCCAACTCAACGAAACCTTCTGGAGTTTCAACTGCATTACCAGACCAAGGCTCTGTTCCTTTCCATGGATTTTCTTGATTGGTGATCTCCTCAAGGCTTGCTATGAGATAGTCCCAATCGCCTGTTGAGTCTAGTATTTCTTTTGGAGACGAGGGTTCTTCTGGGTCAGGATGCCACAAGTCTGTATTATCGGACGATTCCTCTTTATCATCAGAGAAATCATACCAATTGGATGAGCTTCCTGGATCTTTGTCAGGTAACTCTTTAAAGAGATTTTCAGGGAGATCGATGTCTTCGTGGACTTTAGATGTTGAGGCTTGGTCGGTAAAACGACTTTTAAGCCTTTGTGTCAACTGTCTCAGAGGAGTGTCGGGATCATACCCTAACCCATATGAAGACTTTTCTACATGATCGTAGAGTCTCCAATCTTCCAGCTGGCTTTTGGTCAAGGCGGGCTCCAATGGCGTGAGAATACCGCGTCTTTCTCCCAAACCGACTGGGTTTTGAGCGTCATAGCCCATTTTCTTCATAATTGCTTGTGCCACAGGACTATATAGAGATAGCTGAGGCATACCTTCATTTTGGAAAGGTTCCATCATGGAATTTGATGAAGAAGCGTCCGATCTATGGAAGAAGATCGGCCTTCGCTTTGGTGATGTTGCCGGAACAATAAAGGTAGCAGACGTAGGATCTTCTACATCAGCAGGTGTCTCCATCGGAGTGAGAGCAGGCTGAACTTGCTGAGTGTCAGCTTGGCTTGACGATGCATCGTCTTCTGGCTCTGAGTCCGAGTCTGTGTCTTGCATGATAGACACGAGAAAGACAACAAATTTGCCCCCAGGCTTTTGTTTTGCCTTCTTCACTCTGGTTGTGATGACCAAAGGTTTTGAAGATTTGAGGGAGATGACGAAGGGAGATTGACTACTCTCTTCTAATTTGCCGGAGGGTTTGTTTTCTTCCGGTGATTTTTGAGGAGCCTTGCCTTTATCTTTCTGGAGATTTTCAGCAGGGGGTGATATTTCCTCTTCTTCTTTTTCTCCTTCATACATCTGGGAGTCTGCGAAGTGGACTTCTTTACCTTTGAAGGGTTTTCTGTCCGCAAAGACACGATGTACCATGCCGTTGTCGCTGACGAACTTGATGCATTGATGTAGAGTTGAAGGGACAACACCGTTCTCGTGTATCCAAGGACGTCCGAGAAGGATGTTGTAGCATGAGGGGGTTTTTATTGCATACACAGTGACCTCAGAGATAAGATCACCGATTTGCAATTTGAACCTGATTTTGCCGATAGGCCTTTGAGTGCTCCCATCGTATCCAAAGATAGATACAGATGTGTGGCTTAGCTTGCTGGGTGGGATGCTCAACTCTTCAAGAGCCGAAGTGGAGATAAGGTTGAGTGCAGAACCTGGGTCGATCTGAACTCTATGTATCGGCATTTCTTTGATGTACCCTGTGAAGTACAGGGGTCGGTTGTGCCTTGCTTCGCCAAGTAGGAGGTCTTCCTTAGTGAAGGCGATGGTTGCACTGGCTGCCTTTTGAACCGAGAGGCATTGGATGCATGATCCCTCGCTTTTCTCTTTTTCTCCTTTTAAGGAAGTTTCAGAGTTTTTGACCCGGTAGTCCATTTCAATTTGGAGGACTTGCGGGGCATGTTTGTCGACATCCTCATTCAGTTTTTGTAATTCTGAGATGAGATTATCACGAGTGCGTGGAGACATTCGTAATAAATCCAGGATGTGAAGACGTGCAGGTATGTGTTTGAAGTGCTCAACCAAGTCATACTTGAAAGCCTCCTTAGGGCCTGCATGTTCATCATTGTTGCCACTGGGGGCGCTTACAACATCTTTTCCCGAAGGATTTACATAAGTAAAGGAAGATTGGTTGTAATTTTTGTGGTAGTCCCGGCCCGAACGGGTGCCTCTACCAACTTCGAGAGCTTCTTGAGAAGGATCTTCGTTTGGAAGATTGTCTTCAGGATCAAGAGGCTGTCGTTTTTCATCTACTGGGGATGTATCTGCAGCAGAGTTGCCATCCTCAGTGATTGTGTTGCACGGAGCATTTTCCGGGAGCAAGTCCTGAACAGCATCCAGCAGCTTTTCTTTTTCGTTGACCCATCCATCACCCCAAGTTGGGTTTTCTTCATGATGATGAGTCGGGAAGAATGTGTATCCTGAAGTCACAGTCTCAGGAGAAGAAACCTGAGAGGGTGTCATCTCTGTGAAAGTCACGTGAGACGAGGTAGCCCCAGAGGATACATTGCTAGGCGTCGTCGGAGTGTAGGTAATCTCATCAGACGACGCTTCAGAAGAGCTATAGTCCTGATATATTACATTACAGGAAGCTCTGATAGGAGATGTTGCCTGCTCGGAGTCAGACTCATCCTCGGATGTAAGAGGATCGTCAATCCAGCAATGTTCTCCATTTTCAGGAGTTGAGGGAGGAGGTACCTGATGGGCTTCAGGGACTTCCGGCTCTGGATTGTGAGGAATCTCGTTAACGCGGTCTTGCTCTTGTTCTAGAGCGAGACGCTGCAAGATCCTTGCATATTCTTCAAGATCAGGCATGGGAGCCAGATCCTCTTCTTCGTCTTCTCCGTGTGGCTCAACATAGTTGATTTCCACTGGAGCAATGACAGGTGCTGGGTTAACAGCATCTTCTTGTGCAGCCTCTTGGTCTTCTTCATCATCAGACCAGGATCCTTGTGGTTGCAAGGGGTTATACCAGATTACTGGCATAAGGTGAGTTTCAGGAACCCATTCTTCATCGGAGAGATATTCTCCTGTTTCAAGAGATTCCTCCCACTCATCGGTGTAGTTGGGCTCGAATCCATCGTCGGTGTCGCTAGACTCGTATCCATCAATGGAGAATCCAACTACCGAGTTGCAAGAGTATAATGCCCCCTGCATAGCTTCTTCTCTGAATTGAGGTGGCATGAAATCACTGAGAGTGAGTTTTCTTACCCCCTTTGAAGTCTCTGGAAGGGACGTTTCTGTTGCCCCGAGTGAAGTGGTAGAGGAGGCCTCTGCCTTTTCATGGACTTCTTGTTTTGGCTGGGTCTTCTCTTGCCGTTTGAGCCTGAGGAGATGTTTCCTAGCCTGCCTTCGCTGTTGAGCTGTTGGCTTTGTTTTGACGATCTCCCAGTTTTCATCTTCCAGGAGATCGGGATGTACCCATATAGGTTGTCCGTCTGGTGTCGGGAAAGGAACCAACACTTCGGACGTTTGAATTCTTTTTATCACCTTGAAGGAAGTAGTGATCTTCTTCTTCGGTGATTTTGGTGTTTGTCCACGTGACACCATGTTGACGGAGGCGGGGCCATAGTTTTTATCAAAGGTTATGACTCCGTTCCTCCACATCTCATTGATCTTCTCTCTCACAACGAAGCATTGATTGAGAGGATGTGAGATCATCTGGTGGTATGGACAGTACCGAGGATCGTTGGTTTTGCCAACGTCTCCCGGTCTTTTGGGCTCTGGCAAAATGAGTTTGCCATTTGCTAGGAGAGCCTCAAAGATTTCTTCAACGTCTTCATCGAACGGATATTTCTTTTCTACTCGCTCTTTGAAGGCATCAGAGAGTTCAGGTCTCTTACCTGCAGCTCTATTTTCAGCTTTATTTGGCTGCTGAGGAGCTGACTTAGTCTGCACATTGAGAACCTCCTTCTTCTTTGGTTTAGAGGTTACAACAGCAGTCGGCTCTTTCTTTGATGATTTCTGACTGTTGAGGTCTTTGATCACCGTTTCAGCTTCCATGGAAGCTTCCAGGAGTTCCCCCAGGTTCTTTGATTTATTGCCGATGATCATGGAGCGTATTCTGGCTCTCATGTTGTTACGGCAGATGTCGACTAGCGACGCTTGTGGCAGTACATCTGAGCATTTGTACGCCATTGCTTTCCACTTGTGAATAAAGTCATAAGTTGACTCATTCTCTCCCTGTTTTAGGCTGCAGAGCTGAGCCATAGTAACAGGATGATCCTCACCTTGGAAGTGGGTCAGGAAGCGTGTCTCCAGCATAGCCCAGTTCTGAATGGAGTTCTCCGGCAGAGTGGAGTACCAATCGAAGGCCGTACCTTTTAGGGTACTTGCAAAGAGGCGAATCTTGAGTGCATCTTGATCCGCGATAGCTCCCGTCAAGATCTTGAAGTGGATGACGTGCTGTCTGGCCGATCCTTTCCCCGTATATGTTTGGAGAGTAGGATGTTTGAATTTTGTGGGGAACGGGACCGAGTCCATCCATAAAGGATATGGTGGCTTGATCCCATGCTCTTTGAGTATATCCTCTTCTTTAGCTTTGGCGAGGATACTGTCTACGTCCTTTTTGGTAAGGGCGCGTGACTCATTTTCTTCACAATTTTCCTCGTTATTGCCATGATTCGGAGGGGGCTCATTGTTTGCCTGATTTTGGACGACAAGGAGAAGGTTTTCCATCAGAGTTTCAATCCTCTGCTGGCCTTGTTCCAACTGCTGGATGCGTGTGAGCGCATCATCTCGAGGTGGATTCTGAGGTGGTGGCTTAGAACTTGTAGCCAAGACGTTCATCCCTCGGGATTCGAACGAAGAAACCGTCCTGGTGACTGAGCTGAGGCTCATTCTTTTTGATGAAGAGCTTGATGAAGGATTACTCTCCCGTCCTTGGCTGGAAGGGGCAGGAGATTCTTCGGGATGTCTTTGTGTCCTGGTGATGCTACGGGTCACCGGACGTCGGACATGGATTTTCGATGCTGACTTTTGGCGTCTTCTGGTTTTTCCAACCATATGGACGGCAACAACTTGGTCGGGTCTTTCTTTTTCGACCCATTTGCGGGAGACTTGAAGTGTAGGAGGCTGGGTCCTTTGCTTCTCTAGTCTCTTTTGTCGATATGACGCACGGCGGCGTGCTCGACGAGCGATTTGAGCTTTGGTCAGCTCTGGCTGGGCTCTGACGATGAAGGATGTGCTCCCTCGGGCGCAGCAGCCGAGCTTGTCTTCTTTGTGGTTGGGCAAGGACAGGATGCGGACCCGGTCCTTTGCCTGTTGCAGCGAAGCTTTAAACCTTTCGAGTTCGGCCCCTGTAGAGATAAAGGGTCGAACTGAAGGAGTGTAGGCCTTGGCAGGTGCTTGTAGAGGCCTGGTGATGCATGATCTGATTTTGGGCCTGTAGGAACAAGCCGGCTCATGCTGGGTTGACTTGGGAGTCAGGTTGGAGATGGGTCTCTCCTCTTTCATGTAGGCAAGAGGGTAGAACTGGTTCTCCTTGAGTGGGGCCAGGTATGCTGGCTTGGTGGAGGTTTGAGACCTCCTTTGTTTTGGGGAAGGTCTTGGAGACCAAGTCTTAGGGTAGACCTGGTTGGTTGTTGGTCGAGGCTTCGCGGGGGTGCCGCGGGCTTCGGGCTTTTGGGCTTTCGCCTTTGGTGTCACGAGAGTGACACGTTGAGAGGCGATCTTCTGCTTTTTGGCAAGAGCAGCTTGTTCTTCGGGAAGTGGGAATGGTCCCAGTGTCCCGAAGACGATGGTCCGGGGAGTCGAGGTCGACCCGGAGTTCAGAGAGTTGCCGAGGGAGTTAACGCTTCGGCAGCTGGCAGGGCGCTTGTAAGTGCGCTCGGTTTGCTTCTGTTGAAGCATGAGTTGGTGCTTGTTCTCATCGAAGATAATGGTTAAGGCTGCCATTGTTAGTTTCGAAAAAGTTCTGAAACAAAACCACATCCATTAGTAATCACAAGAATAATGATCATAAATGGGAATTTCTATGGTTGTCTTTTCAAATCGCTCAAGGGATATGACCCAAGCGACATGAAGAAGGCAAAAGGCCATAGATGGTACAATTGTTCTGACAGCAAGCATGGTAGGATCGAAATGAGCGTTCCAATGACTGCTAGAAGCAATTATATACCTAAATTCGACTTATCGAGAAGCAGGGCTTGCTCGAGATAAGAAGAATATAAGGTAGGAGTTACAAATGTGCCGGTCACAGATACAGTAGACCCTGAAAGGGCGTACCAGTACTGCTATGCACAAATGTTGGAGATCGCATCCATGAGATGGGATTCTTTGTTTTGAAAGGTCAGAAATGGATTCGTCAAAGAGAGCAGGTGGCATTCCGATTCAAATACGGGCTCAACGATTTCCGCGAGCGCCTGTACTCAGAAGGGAAGAGACCACAATTTCTCGAATCTGAATCCAAAAGTGACGAGTTTTTTTTTTTTTGAAATGTCAAGATTGGTTCCATCAAGGAGAGCAAATGGTATTCTGATCTGAACACGGTCTCGGCAATTTCCGCGAGCGCCAGTGCTCAGAAAAGAAGAAACCAAAATTTCTCAGATCTGAAATCAAACGTGACGAGTTTTTGGAGAATTTTTTTTTTGAAATGATTTTTTTTTTTTTTTTTTTTTTTAAATATTTTATTTATTTATTTATTTTTTTATTTTATTTTTTTTTGAAAATTTTTGTTTTTTTGTTTTTTTTTTAAGATTTTTTTTTTTGAAAATCTTTTTTTTTATTTTTTTTTATTTTGATTTTAATTTTTTTAAGATTTAAAGACGAGAGAGTACACATAGGCCTCCTAACCCGGTCTTATGAAACCTCAATTGATAGAATTGCCCCCAGGTAAGGGTAGGATTACTTAATGAACCCGTTTGGAGGACCCTTGCCTAGAACAGTCAAGCTGTCTCCACACTCTGGACAAGGCTTTTCTTGAATCAATCGTGATCAAAGAACGCAATTGGTTTAACCTTAGTGGTCTATGTCCTTTTTTTTTTTATATAAATCCCAAATAGACTCATCGAAGAGAAACGATGGCCCAAAACCTTAGTCGAACGGGCTCAACATTTCTGCAAGCACCAAAGAACGATAGGATATGATCAAGGTTTCTCAATTTTGAATCCAAACTAAGAAAGCTGATTTTTTTATTTATTTATTTTTTTTTGAAATCTCTAATGAACTCATCGAAGAGAAACGATGGTCCAAAACCTTAGTCGAACGGGTGATGGAACGCGCTCCGAGGCGCCGCTGGGGCGGCTACCGGGGTCGGCGGAACGTGGGAGCCCGTCGGGTCCGGCCCTTTCGCGCCCTGGCGGGCCCTGAAGCGTGCATCAACATTTCTTTTGTGTGGGTGTGCCAGATTTTCTATTTTACTTGGAATTGCAAGTGGTAATCCGGAGATCAACCTTCGCAAGTAAAAGGGAAATCAACTTCTTTCAAGTTTTCCATTGCACAAATATTTAAGAAAAGAGACATTTTCTTAATTTGCCGTGAAAGGCGATTTTGTTTGGCATTTATAGCCGATTTTGGCGTTTATAGCCGATTTACAATTCTTATCAATAATGAAAGACAAGAGTTGTGATTTTTGTCTCTTTAGAAAAATACAAATTACAATGAAATGCAAGAAAAGGAAGATCTAACTTTTCAGGAGATTGTGGGGGACTCGTTCAGATTGACGGTCGCAAGCCATGTATGGGCTTCGCCATCATCCATGCAGATGAGAACAGAAGATGCTCTTGATTCGCTTGGCTTGGCTATAACCTCAGATTTTTAGAGGACAAAGACCAAGAGAAGGTCCTATGTCCAATAAAAAGCTAAGTAGACGGGCTGAAAAGCCACGTCTAAGCCATTGGAGGCAGCAGGAGAAGGCAAGGACCTTGGGGGGGTGCCCCCCAAGGGACTTTTGTCACCTTGTAGTGGTGGCCGGTGCAGAACTTCAGCAGAGTTTTTCTCTCTTTTTCTTTCTCTCAGATCTCTTTCTGATCTTTGTTTTTCTGATCCTCTGATTTTCTCCTCTTTTTTCTGATCTTTTTCCCATCTCCATTTCAATGGAATGCTCTCCTATTTATAGGCCTTTGGTAGCCATTTAGGAGGGTTTATGAGCCTTAATGGCTTTAATGGGAGGAGTTACAAGATTTATTTCTTGATTTTGTAACTCCTTTTTCCTTGAATCTGATTGGCCGATGAAGATTAAGGGCTTTTAATCACCTTAATTACCATAATGGGAGGAGTTTCATGGGTTAAATGCCATGAATCAATTGACTTGTAACTCCCAAATGCTTGCTTCTGATTGGGCCGTCCAAAGAAATGAATTAATGACTGCAATAAAGCTAGTCAATTAACCACATTAATTGGTCGCCGAGCAGTCGAAGAGTCGCGGGCCATGCCGTGTCTTCTGGAATTCTTCTGGCGATGATCATCGATGGATCTACATGCTGATCGACATCGGATGAACATGTAATTTCAGACATTGATAGCTAAGAGCGGGCCGGTGACATCTGTCTTGTCGATTTCACGATCGGTCGGACAGAAAGTGCACTTTCTTGGTCAGCCGGTTGGCGATCTTGGAGCGATCACTGATGATTTTATGCTTTTGGAGGTTGACCCGTGATTTTGACGGATGTCGTCGGATATGAGTCAATTTCAAGCACTAAAAATCACATTTTCAGGAAACCACAGGGGCCAAAGTGCGCGAAACGCGAAAAAAGACGAAAAAACGGGTCACCGGCGGAAAATCCGGTGACCCGGACCTCCATGGTCGCAGGGGTCCGCGACCCTGGGGGATTTTTCCCCTTCGGAGCCCGTTTTGCGGTCGTTTTGAGGTCTTTTTCGTCGCCGTTTTCTTCTGTATTTTCCTTGATATTTCTTCTCATTTATTGGCTTGATTTCCCTATAGAAAACTTAATGAGAATCCTTGCATTTTTAGAGTGCAAAGTTTCCAATTTTCCGGGAAAGCCGAAGACTTTGTCGCGTAGAGCTGCTGATTTTCCGCCAGAAGCTGAAACTTGGTCAAACGATGTCGGAATGACCTGAAATTTGAGGTGAAGCCTCCTGAGCAATAAATAAGACCAACCATAGGCTTTTGTTTGAGTTTTGAAGCCGTTTGGGGTCCCGTCGATGCTTCACTTGATTTTGCTGCGGGGAAAATGCCGAGCTTTGATATGTGGTCAAACGATGTCCGATTGACCTGAAATTTGACGGGGAGCCTATTGGAGTCATTTTGAGACGTTCCATGGGCTCCGTTTTGGATGTCATGGTCCCGGGTTGCTCCGCCGCCGGTAGGCTTGATTTTCTCTCGGAGCATCGAAACCTGGTCAAACGTTGTCGGAATGACCTGAAATTCGACGTGCAGCCTTTTGGAAGCATGTTGAAGCCACTCATGCACTTGGTTTGATGAGCGAAGGCTTCGGTGGTTCCTGCCGCCGGGAGGCTTGATTTTGCTGCTCGAGCATTGATGGAGGGTCAAACGTTGTCGGTTTGACTTGAAATTTGGCATAGAGCCCTTTTGAGACATGCTGGAGTCATCTGTAGGCTTTGATCGAAGTTTTGACGTCTCCAATGATGTCGCCGCCGGGAGCTCCCGTTTAGCTGTCGGAGAAGTGAAGTTAGGCCAAATGTTGTCGAAATGGCCCGAAACTTCATGTGTACTCTTCTCTTGGCTATCTTGAAGGATCTTGCAGTTTTTGTTTGATTCTGACAAGATTTGAATTTTTGGAGAAATTGCATTGCCTATTTATGGCAGGTTGCGACTTCATGCAGCTTTCTTGATTTGAAGAGGCAAAGTGACATTTTTGGTGTCAACAAATGCCCCCTCGAGGTACAGCGACGAATTGCTTGACTTTTGTAGTCGATGTGCCTCGAAGAGATTTTTGAAGGAGAGCTTGTGTCTTGACCAAGAGTCTTTGAGCAATCTTTCCTTTGGTAGAGTAGCCTTTGAGCTTCCAGGGGAATTTTATGGTAGTGAAAGGAATCACACACCATCTCGAGGCAAAGTTTTGAAGATGACATCAGGGATGTGGATTTGGGCTTTTGTTTTTGACCTTGTGTCCTAACAAGCTATATATGGCAGGTTAGGGGATCGGGTTTTGGTTTTGACCTTGTGACCCAACAAGCTGTATGTGGCAAGTTGGGGGATCAGGATTTGGTTTTTGGTTTTGGTCTTGTGACCTAACAAGCTGTATGTGGCAAGTTAGGGGACCAGGATTTGGTTTTTGGTCACTCTTTGGGACTGTGTGGGTCCATTGGAGTGGTTTGGATTTTTGTGAAATGTCAATTTCAAGATTTTGGCTCAATTTGGTATATGAGGCTGGATGGTTTGATTTTTGGAAGCTCATGGGGCTTGGGATTTTTTGTATGGTTCAATCAACTCAAAAGAGGCATGGAACCATTATTGTATGCTCTTGGTAAGAGAGATTTTTTTTTCCTGACTAAAAGCCCATTTTTTTTTTTTTTTTTAGTGCCTAGGTGGTCAAACCTGGCTCATATGGGCTAGCCCATGGGACCTTAAGCTTTTTAGGATGGCTTAGATCTCATGTGGGGCCATTTTTGTAAAGAATATCTAAAGATATCTCATTTGGATAGAGAATATCTAAAAATATCTTTATGGGAGAGAATCTCTCATATTCCCTTAATTTGGGAGAGAATATCTCAAGGTATCTTTCTTTTTGGGAAGAAATCTCCAATATCCTTTTTTGTTGGAGAGAATCTCTCATTGATTGATTTTGGGAGAAAATCTCTCAAAGACATCTTTCTTTTTGGGAAAGAATCTTTCTAATTCCTTCTCTTTTGGTAAGGTTACTAATTAGTAACACTTACCTTTCTTCTTTGTTTCCTTCTTTGATTTGCTCTCTCCTATAAAAGCAAAGGGAGGTAGGATCTCTTGCTCTTATTGCTTTCTTTTGCAACAATCTCAAGAGAGCTCCAAGGCCAAGAGTTTTTCTTCTTCAAGGATCTTCAAGCTTTTTCCTTCTTCTTCTCCATCAATGGCTTCAAGTAAGTTTTTTCTCTTTTTCTTTCAAGAAAACTTTATGTAGAGAATAGGAAAAAAAAAAAAAAATTTCTCTTCTTTTTTTTCTTTCTTTCTTTTCTTTCTATTCTTCTTCTCTTTTTTTTTTTTCTCTTCTTTCTCCCCTTTTTTTTCGAGAAAGTTTCTTCTTCTTTTTTTTTTTTTTTTTTTCTTCTCCACGTGATTTCTTCTTTTGTTTTTTTTTTCTTTTTTTTTTTCACACGTTTTTTCTTCTTTTTTTTTTTGTGGGCCGTACGGACAGATCCGTACGGATCTGGTCCGTACGGCCACGTGGCCTGTGGGCCAAGGCCTGATGGGCCAGCCCCTGATTTTTTTTTTTTTTTTTTTTTTTTTTTTTTTTTTGCTGTTTTCTTTCTTCTCTTTTTTTTTCTTTTCTTTCTCCCCTTTTTTTTCGAGAAAGTTTCTTCTTCTTTTTTTTTTTTTTTTTTTTTTTTTTTGCTCATCATGATAATGCGTTTTTTGTGCAAATCTAGATGTTCATGCATATACTATTTGTAGATTGAGCATGATAGCATACCTGAAAATCTTTGCAAATTTGGGAATTTGGAGCTTGCAGCGATGTTGAGCCCTTCTTGATTTTGCGGAGATTTTGAGGTTTCGAAAGTTTGGAGTTTCGGAGCTCGCAGCGATGTTGAGCCCATCTTCAAACTTTCTATTTCCGTCGGGGTATTTCCTTTTTCTTTGGAATTGCCCCGGGGTCATGCCAAAATTTCGCCAGATTTTTAGTGGGACAAAGTGACCCTTTTTTTCTTTCTTTAGCGAAATCCTGTCATTTTGATGACGATCTTTTTCTTTTCCGACCTTTGCAGGTGGTTCCTCCAGAGCGAACAAGGGTAAAGAGCCTGCTACAAGCGTACCTCGTCGATCTGCTAGATCTTCCAATGTGGCCGTTCAGCAGGCCTGGGAGAAGGTCCAGTTTGTTGAGAAGAACTTGGAAGAGTGCGATTCCCTCAATCGCGATGAGATGAGACAGCGATTGATCGCTCTCAAGAATGAGGAATTCTATAAGATCATGGTAAGCAACCGTCCTTGGGTTATGGACGATCTGAGGGTTTTGCCCAAGCCTACCTTCTTCTTTGGAGATGCAGTCCCTGACGACTTGTCATACCAAAGGAGATGTTTTCAGTTCTCTTACACAACTGATGGTGAAGAGAGAACTATTTCTACCCGGTCGTCTTTTGACCGGACCATCTCGATCCTGAGCCTTTCTCCCACGTGCCCTAAGAGGGAAGATCCTCCGAGCTGGGTGAAGAGGACCAGTGTGATCAAGACCGGGGTTTTTGTTGGTGGACCTTCCGGTTTTGCAGAGAAGCCACCTGTCCGTATGGACATGTTGATGCCAGCCAGCGGCTACCAGGGCTCTGATTATCCGTCGGTCGATTTGAGACCGGTGGGCCATGGCGTTTTCAGCGGTGACGGCAGTACTTGGGTGAAGCCCTTTCGACTTCGTGGCCGTTTCAATGCTGACTCCGATTGGAAGTCATGGACTGACCACACCTTGCTGATTGGGGGCGCCGTTTTGAAGGAAGCCGGGATTTTTGACGCGGTCCGCACTTTTAGGGAGACCGTGACTTTTTCCGATGATGCCTTCATGGCTATGTTGGAGTCTTTCCTCCCTCAGACCAATACCTTCGTTGTTACGAACGGTGAGATTGGTTTTTCTCTGAAGGAGTTAAGTGCTATTACTGGATTGCCCATCCTTGGCAAACTCTACGAGGAGTTCATGCCGATTGACAGCGTCCTTGAGGAGCAGTCAGAGGAGTTCAGGCTCCTATACTTTCAACTCGTCGCCTTCTATGATTTTTTGAAGGAGGGCTCGAAAGTGAGATCCAGCAGTTGGAAGAGTTATGGCTCTTCATTCTTCAACTTCTTTGACAGCAAAGAGTCTTCTGATAGCATGACCCGGGAAGACAGGAAGAAGACTTCGGCCATGCAGGAAGAGTTGAAGGGTTTCTTCGCGAGCACAGATGCCATTTGTTCTGACATTACACTGCGGAGAGATCTTGCTTTTTACCTCACTTTTTGGCTAGGTGAGGCTATTTTTGCTGGTGGAGATGGGACGCACATCAGGCCGCATTGTATTTTTCCGGCTTGTCAGATGGCGTTTGGAGAGCGGCTTGCTTTGGTGCCCGCTCTTTACTCCTACCTGTGTACAGAACTGCAGGCTGCTGCTTTCTTGGTTCGGCTTGGGCTCCCTATGAATAGGGTATTTTCAGCCCATATCTTTTATTCGTGGTTTGTATACCACTGTCCTGGCTTCCACCAGCTGGGTGCTGCACAGGATGATGATCCTCTGATGATTCGATTGGCTAAGGGAAGAGCCATATCCGAATCACTTTTGTTTGCCCGCATGAGGATCCGACGGTTCAGGGACCTCGAGATGGGGCAGTCTTCAGTTAAGCTTTCTCCGGAGTTGCGGAAGAAGGCTTTTGATTTTGGTGCCTCCCGAGACTCTACCAGAGCAGGGTCGGGAAGGCATTACCCTTTGACCAATGCAGAGAAGGAGTGGCTTTTCAGCATACGAGTCGGCACGATGGTGTACCGTAGACATCTTTTCGTCGACATCCAGCCGTATGTACCTTCTCGCTTTGCGCTTCAGTTGGGCTTCTCTCAAGGCGTTGTTGGAGCGCCTTCCAGTATGGTGAAGCGTTTTGGGGGTTTGCAGGATGGGAGAAATGCATGGGCTTTCTATAGTGCTGAAGACACTACTGCCACGATTTCTTATCCTGAGCTGTCGACTTTCCGAACTGCCGGCTTCACGAAGTGGTTCGCGGAGAGCTTTTTGGCATATCGGGGGCTTTCCAAGAAGGAGCTTGATGTAAAGCTGTCTTCTGGAAAAGGCATTAGGAAGTCGGATGGCGTCCGGCGAGAGGAAGTTTGGGCCTTCCTTTCTGGAGAGAAGCACAAGATAGGCTTTCTCGGTGACCAGGGCGTCATTGGTTCTGAAGCTGTTCGGGAAGTACCTGATGAGGCTTTGGAGCAGCTAGAACAGGAGGAAGCTGAGCTCGACGCTTGGATGCAAGCGGCACAGAGACGAGCTTCCGCGGAGTCTACTGGCGAGAGCAGACCATCCAGTGAGGAGTCGAGTGAGAAACCTGACTCTGATAGTGAGGCGGGTTCTTCTAGGAAGCGAACCCGTAGAGGTAAGAAGAGGAGGAGGAGTCAGCGTCACACGGGGCGGGACGAAGACTCTCCTAATGTGGAAGTCCCTCTTACCATCAACGAGGAGGTGCCAGAGGCTGTCGACGAGCCTCTAGAGAAGAGGAGTCGTGGGGAAGAGACCATTGGTGAAGGTATGATTCTTCCTTTTTCTTTTTCTACTTCTTTCATGGGGCTTTCCATGTTCTGATTTGTTTTACCCTGCTGCTGCTTTTTTCTTTTTTTCTTTTTTTTTTTTTTTAGCAGAGGATGAAGACTTGCCGATGCCTGAGGTTCCGACCGATGAGGCGGTGATGGAGCCGGTTATGGCATCTGAAGAAGAACCGAGGGACTCTGGAATGACTCCGGAATCTCCAATTGGTATAACTTCTTTCGCTTTCTCTTTTTTTTTTTTTTGCCTGCGACTTGATTTGCTAACATTTTTTCTTGTCAGCTGACCTGCCACAGGATTCCGATGACTTTGAACCATCAATGGACGCAAATGTCGATGATGCTTCTGATGAGTTCATGGAGGAAGAGAGTGTTCCGCCAGTCGTCGAAGAAGGTACTTTGTAGTGATGACCCTGATGATTTTTTTTTTTTTTTTTTTTTTTGAACAGGATCATATTCATACCTTTTTGTGTTTCATTTGCAGGTTTTGAAGTGACAGAAGAGAGTCCATCGCTTTCTTCAGAACCAGAGCAAGGGATGCCAGAGGTCGATCCGGAGGTAGAGACCAGTTCAGACATGATTGAGGAGATGCCTCGTGTTGAGATTCCCTCTCCAGTGGCTCCAAGTGAAAAGAGTTCTTTTGTTACTCTTCCAATGGGACATGACATGAGCAGCCGATCAGCGGAGAAGGGTGAATCTTCATCCAGTTCGTCTCTTCAATTTGCGAAGAAGGTGCTGGCTCGGGTTTTGAGTTCTTGGGTCAAGACTCTCCTTTCTGGACACTTGGAGGCAGGATTTGGCATGATCCCACATGTACAGGAGATTCTGACCGACACCGAAGAGGTTGGTCTGGATGTCACAGGTGCCAGGGCGATCGTTGATAGGATCATTGCACTGGGTGACAAGTGGTTTGAGACCATGGGTTTCCCTGACGACCAATTCTTCAAGGAGATGTTCTTGGACCCTGCTGATAAGGCTAAGTCTGACCTGAATGAGGCTACACAAAGCAAGAAGCAGCTAGTTCGGGAGAAGAACAAGGAAGAGCTAGCCATCATCGGATTGAGGCATGACCTTAACGTCCTTGATAGGGAAGTTGAGGAGGCCAGGAAACGTCTTGAGCATTTGAAGGCACAAGTCGATGCGAAGTGGGCTGCTATAACAGAGGCTCGTGACAGGGAGAGTACTCTGATCCGCAGGGTTGCAGATGCCGGTCAAGTTCTCGAGAGGAGGACTCTAGAAAACGAACGATGGCAAACTGCTGGGGAAGAGCTTCCCGGTGTAAAAGAAGGGTTACGGCATTCGCCAGCATCTTATGGCAAGTTCCTGAAGAGGCGTGCCTTGGAAACTCTGACGGCTGATGCCAAAAGTTTGCTTGAGGAGCTGAAGCTTTGGCTGGAGACCATTTTTGGCTAAGCTCCTGATTTTTGTAGCAGAAACCATTCTTCTTTTTTTTGGTACCACATGTATTTTTTTGGTACTTCTTTTTTTTGCAGTGCTTGTGAACACTTTTTTTTGGTACCACATGTATTTTTTTGGTACTCTTTTTTTTTTGTTTTCCCTACGCTCACTCAAATCTTTTTGTGATGAAAGCGATTGCTAAATGGGATTTGATCAAAAGTTTTGTCATTTTGTGAAAATCTTTTGTCAAATGATTGTTTTGGTAGGGGAAACGAATTTGGCATGAAAGCCGGATTTTTGTGGCATTTACAGCCAGTTTTGACATGAGAGTCAGGTTTTTTTTTTTTGTGGGTGGCATTTATAGCCGATTTTTGAGATGGCATAAGAGCCAAAAATTTTGTTCGTGGCATGGGAGCCAATTTTGAGATGGCATGGAAGCTGAAATTTTATGGCGTAAAAGCCAAAATTTGGGTTGGCATGGAAGCCGGTGTTTGTTTTGTGGCATCTATAGCCAGTTTGGTGGCATTGATAGCCAATTTGTGGCATTTATAGCCGGTTTGGTGGCATTGATAGCCATTTTTTGAAAGCCAAGTTTTGGTTTGTCGGCGTGAAAGCCAATTTTTTGTGGCATTGATAGCCGGTTTGTGGCATTTATAGCCGGTTTTTGGCGTTTATAGCCAGATTTTTTTTTTTTTGGTTTTCAAAATGCAGGTATCGACTAAATGTCGCCTCCCCGCTGAATGGTCTTGCAAGTATCGATGGAATGTCGCTTCCTTGCTCATTCGGTTTTGCGAGTATTGATGGAATGTCACTTCCTCGCGGGTTGGGTTTTGCAAGTATCGATGGAATGTCGCTTCCTTGCGAATTGGGGTGCAAATATCGACTAAGCGTCGCTTCCCTGCTTTTCCCAAAACTTTTGATTTTGCGGGTACTGACTTGATGTCGTTTCCCCGTGATTTTTGAAATTTGAGGTTTTCTCGAACCTTTGAAATTTGGGTTGTGGATATCAACTGAAATGTTGCGTCTCCACGATTTTAGAGGTTTTGGAAGTATCGAATGGGGTTCGCATCCTTCCGATTTTTTTTTGAGTTTTGCGAGTATCGACTAAGTGTCACTTCCCCGCGGTTTTTGAAAAACCATTTTTTTTTGTTTAAAGACACGAGGGTCGTAAATTTTGACCTAAAACCATTTGGCGGTAAAAGGTAAGGTGGACTAGGGTGGAAATCCCTGAATCCGGATTTTTGTTTCAAACCATGAATTTTGGTTCAAGGATCGAAAGTTTTGGTCAAGTCAGGGAGAGGCTCCTAAACTTGGATTTTTGTTTTTGAACAATGAAACAATGAAAGTAAGCATTGTTTTTGAATCTCTAGAAATTTTGACATTTGATATGAAAATTCTAAAGAGAGTGGGTTTGACGAGCGAGTACCTGAGAACAGGTTTTGGCCATACAGGCATTGCTCTTACCCAGTTGGGTAAGTCTTCAAGGGTAGTACCGCTTCAAGAACTTGCCGTTGATAGGCAGCATACATCTGTCGCCTTCCATGTTTAGGAGGGCATATGCGCCGTTGGAGAAGACTTTGTCGATGACGTAGGGTCCCTCCCATTTTGGTTCAAATTTGCCTTTGGATTTGTGTGCGAAGACCATTGGTCTTTTTACCGCAAGAACCAAGTCACCCTTTTTGTAGGCGCGTTGCCTGACCCTTTTGTCAAAAGATCCTGCCATGCGTGCTTGGTAAAGTTCAATGCTTTGTCGAGCTTCGAGCCGTCTCTCATCGAGATTGTCCAGCTCATGGAGTCGCAATTTCGCATTGCTTTCTTGAGTCATGTCATTTTGTAGAGATACCCTCAGAGAAGGAATTTGTACCTCTAGGGGTACGACAGCTTCGCATCCATAGACCAAGGAGAATGGTGTGCTATGGGTTGGTCCTCGAACGGTGGTTCGATAGGCCCACAAAGCTTCAGACAGTTTATCGCTCCAGTCTCTTTTGTGACTAGAGACCATTTTCTTGAGGATTTTGCAGAGTGTCTTGTTGAAGGCTTCTGCTAATCCGTTTGCTGCCGGATTGTATGGAGTCGAAGGACAGCTTTGAATTTTGTATTTGTTGCAAAACCTGTAGAATCGATGATCCCGGAATTGTGGTCCGTTATCATGGACGAATCTCTTGGGTATGCCGAAACGACAAATGATGTTGGTGCGCAGGAACTGAAGAACTGATGAGGTCTTCATTTCGTTGAACGCAAATGCTTCTGACCACTTGGAGAAATAATCCGTTGCGGCGAAGATGAAGCGATGACCTTTGCTTGAAGGGGGAGAGATAGGACCTATGATGTCCATGCCCCATGCTTCGAAAGGCCATGAGATTGCTGTAGGATGCAGCCATTCCGGAGGCATGTGAATGTAATCTCCGTGAACTTGGCATAGCTGGCAGCGTTTGGCAAATTGCATTGCATCAGCAACCATGGTAGGCCAATAGTAACCTAACCTTTTTATCTGATCATAGAGCTTAGGACCTGCCTGATGGGCTCCACAAAGACCAGCATGAACTTCTTTAAGTGTTTCTTCGGCCTCTTGTTGTGACAAGCAACGTAGAAGTACTCCGTTGAAGGATTTCCTGTAGAGGATTTTTGAAGGAATATCCAAATGAAAGTTTGGGGCTCGCCTTTGTATGCTTACCCGTTCTTTTGGATCTTCAGGTA
Organism: Umbellularia californica; assembly: GCA_028538565.1. Taxonomy (NCBI): domain Eukaryota; kingdom Viridiplantae; phylum Streptophyta; class Magnoliopsida; order Laurales; family Lauraceae; genus Umbellularia; species Umbellularia californica. The sequence goes on along the minus strand of JAPQWN010000005.1, from coordinate 29,054,578 downwards.
GGATTCCGAACATAGTGTAATCAATGAACGGATCCCTCCAGTCGACGATTGAAGGTTGAAGGATAGAGATCCGACTTCCAACCACTCGGTGGCATTCGGCAACTGCTTGGTGTGTGTTAAGAGGAGGGAGGATCCTTCTCTCGCACACTGTAATTTGCATGTTTTCCCCTTCCTGGATCGCCATTGATGCGGCAAGTCCGGCCAGGGCATCTGCACGGATATTTTCACCTCTACGAATGTGGGTGATGTTGCAGATGTCAAACTTTTGCAGAAGCGATTGTGCCTTGTTGTAATAAGGCAGCAGATCGGGCTTCCTGACTTCATATTTCTGATTCATCTGGTTGACGATCAGTTGAGAGTCTCCAAAGACTTCCAGCATAGTGATACCGGATTCGATGGCGAGTTCCAATCCTAGGATCAGAGCTTGGTATTCAGCTGCATTGTTTGTGCATGGTTCCAGTAGCGAGAAAGCGTGGGGAATCATGCATTTGTCGGGGCTAACAAAGAGGATGCCAACTCCCGAGATCAGCTTTCTGTTTTCATTTGTCCTGGTTGCACCGTCAAAGTACATGTCCCAGGAGGCATTTGGTGAGGAAGTCTCCACGTTGTAGACAGGTTCGTCTGGGAGATCATCTCTGAGTGGTGAATCTTTAGGCAATGGATGCTCTGCGAGGAAATCTGCTAGAGCTTGGCCTTTGATTGCTTTTTGTGGCACATACCTAATATCAAATTGTGACAAGAGGATGGACCATTTTGCCAGTCGGGCATTAAGAGAACCTGCCTTTGTGACAAGGACCTTCAAGAGGTTGATCCTTGAGACGAGGTAGACTGTGTTGGAAAGCAAGTAGTGACGTAGCTTTTGTACGGCAAACATCACTGCAAGGCATTCTTTTTCGACTGGAGAGTAGCGATGCTCTGCACCTACTAGCATGCGGCTGAGGTAGTATAGAGCAGCTTCTTTTCCCTCACCATTCTCTTGTGCCAGCAGAGCGCCTACAGAATGATCAAGAGCTCTTGTGTACAAGATGAATGGTTTTCCAGTGGCAGGGGCAGCTAACACTGGAGGTTTGGTCAGGTATGACTTGATATCTTGAAATGCGGCTTCGCAGTCGGCATCCCAGACAAAGTCTACACCTTTTTTCATCAATCGAGAGAATGGACGGCATTTCCCCGAAAGATTGGAGATGAACCGTCTGATGTAGGCCAATCTCCCTTGGAGCCCTTTTAGTTCTCTCAAGGTTCTTGGAGAGGGCATTTCTAGAATAGCCTTGACTTTTATGGGGTCAAGTTCTATTCCAGCTTTCCGAACAAGGAATCCGAGAAACTTACCCGACGAGACGCCGAAGAAGCATTTTAGAGGATTCATCCGCAGTTTGTGTTTGCGGAGTCGGAGGAAGACTTCCCGAAGATCTTTGAGATGGTCTTCTTTTCTTCTGCTTTTGACGGCGAGGTCATCAACGTAACATTCGACCGTCTTGTGCTGCATATCTTGGAATATTTTCATCATAGCCCTCTGATATGTGGCACCAGCATTTTTCAGACCAAATGGCATGACAGTGTAGCAATACACGCCAAATGGAGTCCGAAATGAAGTGTGTTTTTCATCCTCGGGATGCATCTTTATCTGATTGTAACCAGAGAAGCCATCCATGAATGTCATTCGCTCGAATCCGCAGGTATTATCAATCATCACCTCCGGTATGGGGAGCGGGAATTCATCTTTAGGGCAAGCGCCATTCAAGTCTCTATAGTCAATACAGACTCTGATCTGCCCAGTTTTCTTTGTCACGGGGACAATGTTGGCCAACCATTCTGGATGTTGTTCCTCACGGATGAAGCCGACGCTTTTGAGCTTTTGAACTTCTTGTTCAATTTTATCCATCACATCTGGACGGAATCTTCTTTGGCCTTGTTTGACAGGCTTGATGTCTTCTTGAAGATTGAGTTTGTGGACTGCTACTTTGGGGTCTAAACCAGGCATTTCAGCGTAGGACCATGCAAAGCAATCAACGAACTCACGAAGAAAAGCGATATACTCGGGTAACTCATCATCCTTTATATTCTTGCTTATGAATACAGGACGTGGGTTATCAGGTGTTCCCCAGTTTATCTTTTGAACAGGATCTTCTGTCGGAAGGTTCGAAGGTGGTTCCTCCACAATATTTTCGGAGGCTTCCAACTCAACGAAACCTTTTGGAGTTTCAACTGCATTACCAGACCAAGGCTCTGTTCCTTTCCATGATTTTCTTGATTGGTGATCTCCTCAAGGCTTGCTATGAGATAGTCCCAATCGCCTGTTGAGTCTGGTATTTCTTTTGGAGACGAGGGTTCTTCTGGGTCAGGATGCCACAAGTCTGTATTATCGGACGATTCCTCTTTATCATCAGAGAAATCATACCAATTGGATGAGCTTCCTGGATCTTTGTCAGGTAACTCTTTAAAGAGATTTCCAGGGAGATCGATGTCTTCGTGGACTTTAGATGTTGACGCTTGGTCGGTAAAACGACTTTTAAGCCTTTGTGTCAACTGTATCAGAGGAGTGTCGGGATCATACCCTAACCCATATGAAGACTTTTCTACATGACCGTAGAGTCTCCAATCTTCCAGCTGGCTTTTGGTCAAGGCGGGCTCCAATGGCGTGAGAATACCGCGTCTTTCTCCCAAACCGACTGGGTTTTGAGCGTCAAAGCCCATTTTCTTCATAATTGCTTGTGCCACAGGACTATATAGAGATAGTTGAGGCATACCTTCATTTTGGAAAGGTTCCAGCATGGAGTTTGATGAAGAAGCATCCGATCTATGAAAGAAGATCGGTCTTTGCTTTGGTGATGTTGCCGGAACAACAAAGGTAGCAGACGTAGGATCTTCTACATCAGCAGGTGTCTCCATCGGAGTGAGAGCAGGCTGAACTTGCTGAGTGTCAGCTTGGCTTGACGATGCATCGTCTTCTGGCTCTGAGTCCGAGTCTGTGTCTTGTATGATAGACACGAGAGAAACAACAAATTTGCCCCCAGACTTTTGTTTCGCCTTCTTCACTTTAGTCGTGATGACCAAAGGTTTTGAAGATTTGAGGGAGATGACGAAGGGAGATTGACTACTCTCTTCTAATTTGCCGGAGGAGTTGTTTTCTTCCAGTGATTTTTGAGGGGCCTTGCCTTTATCTTTCTGGAGATTTTCAGCAGGGGGTGCTGTTTCCTCTTCTTCTTTTTCTCCTTCATACATTTGGGAGTCTGCGAAGTGGACTTCTTTACCTTTGAAGGGTTTCCTGTCCGCAAAGACTCGATGTACCATGCCGTCGTCGCCGACAAACTTGATGCATTGATGTAGAGTTGAAGGAACAACACCATTCTCGTGTATCCAAGGACGTCCGAGAAGGATGTTGTAGCATGAGGGGGTTTTTATTGCATACACAGTGACCTCAGAGATAAGATCACCGATTTGCAATTTGAACCTGATTTTGCCGATAGGCCTTTGAGTGCTCCCATCGTATCCAAAGATAGATACAGATGTGTGGCTTAGCTTGCTGGGTGGGATGCCCAACTCTTCAAGAGCCGAAGTGGAGATAAGGTTGAGTGCAGAACCTGGGTCGATCTGAACTCTATGTATCGGCATTTCTTTGATGTACCCTGTGAAGTACAGGGGTCGGTTGTGCCTTGCTTCGCCAAGTAGGAGGTCTTCCTTAGTGAAGGCGATGGTTGCACTGGCTGCCTTTTGAACCGAGAGGCATTGGATGCATGATCCCTCAGTTTTCTTTTCTCCCTTTGAGGAAGTTTCAGAGTTTTTGATCCGGTAGTCCATTTCAATTTGGAGGACTTGCGGGGCATGTTTGTCGACATCCTCATTCAGTTTTTGTAATTCTGAGATGAGATTATCACGAGTACGTGGAGACATTCGTAATAAATCCAGGATGTGAAGACGTGCAGGTATGTGTTTGAAGTGCTCAACCAAGTCATACTTGAAAGCCTCCTTAGGGCCTGCATGTTCATCATTGTTTTTGCCACTGGGGGCGCTTACAACATCTTTTCCCGAAGGATTTACATAAGTAAAGGAAGATTGGTTGTAATTCTTGTGGTAGTCCCGGCCAGAGCGGGTGCCTCTACCAACTTCGAGAGCTTCTTGAGAAGGATCTTCGTTTGGAAGATTGTCTTCAGGATCAAGAGGCTGTCGTTTTTCATCTACTGGGGATGTATCTGCAGCAGAGTTGCCATCCTCAGTGATTGTGTTGCACGGAGCATTTTCCGGGAGCAAGTCCTGAACAGCATCCAGCAGCTTTTCTTCTTCGTTGACCCATCCATCACCCCAAGTTGGGTTTTCTTCATGATGATGAGTCGGGAAGAATGTGTATCCTGAAGTCACAGTCTCAGGAGAAGAAACCTGAGAGGGTGTCATCTCTGTGAAAGTCACGTGAGACAAGGTAGCTCCAGAGGATACATTGCTAGGCGTCGTCGGAGTATAGGTAATCTCATCAGACGACGCTTCAGAAGAGCTATAGTCCTGATATATTACATTACAGGAAGCTCTGATAGGAGATGTTGCCTGCTCGGAGTCAGACTCATCCTCGGATGTAAGAGGATCATCTATCCAGCAATGTTCTCCATTTTCAGGAGTTAAGGGTGGAGGTACCTGGTGAGCTTCAGGGACTTCCGGCTCTGGATTGTGAGGAATCTCGTTGACGCGGTCTTGCTCTTGTTCTAGAGCGAGATGCTGCAAGATCCTTGCATATTCTTCAAGATCCGGCATGGGAGCCAGATCATCTTCTTCGTCTTCTCCGTGTGGCTCAACATAGTTGATTTCCACTGGCGCAATGACAGGTGCTGGGTTAACAGCATCTTCTTGTGCAGCCTCTGGGTCTTCTTCATCATCAGACCAGGATCCTTGTGGTTGCTGTTAAGGATTTTGTATCTTGCAATTTGATGGATGCACTATTCATTTTATTCATCATTTGAATTCACACACATGCATTGTTTTAGAAAAACTTGAAATCTTGATTTATACATGCATTGTTTTAAATCTTGTACACCTTATGATTTATGCATGTTTTGGTTTTAAACATTGGATGCATTTTTTAGTTTTAAAAGGATTTTATAAATCAAGCTAGCCATTTGTTTTAACTTTCAAATCTATTTAGGCTTTTGATGTTTCATGATTTTAAAGCACTTGGATTGGTTTAAATCATGTTTCCATGCTTGGTTTGATGGCCCAAAAATCCCCTCTTGAAAATACTTTGAAATATGCAAAAATTGGGATTTTTGTCTTAGGCTGTCGGTCAACCGACAAGCTAGGTGTCGGCTAACCGACAGGTGAGCCGAGGTAAACCGATGGATCTGTCGGTCCGAATTCCAGAGAGCTAAAATTTCAAATCTTCTCTGTCGGTCAGCATGTCGGTCAGGGATCGGTTAACCGACCTTGCTTCTGAAACTGACCGAAGCTCTCTCGGTTAGAAAACCAGAGAGGTGTTTTCTGACCTAGTTTACACTGTCGGTTAGGATGTCGGTCAAGCCTCGGTTAACCGAACATGTCGGCTAACCGAAACATGCTTTATGGTCAGCAAATTTTTGAAAATATGACCGTTGGCTTGTGACCGTTGGGGTGTCGGTTAACCGACACCTGGATGTCGGCTGACCGACAGGTAGCCGTTGAGCAACTTTTTCTATAAAAAGAAGCTCATTCCTTAGCCCCAAGAGATGATCTTTGGAGCCCTTCTTGAGGTATTTTGAGGGAGAAGAAAGGGGATCAAGCTAAGGAAGGCTAAGGGTCATTAAGGAAAGCTAAAGCTTGGATTAATGAAGTTAAACCACCAAGTAAGCTTTGCCTTTTTATAATCATTGTTTTATGCTTTGTTTAATCTTTGGTAAATGATTTTAGCATATAAACTATGATGTGTTGAATCCTCTACTCCTTTAATCTTTGATTTAAGTCATTGGATTCTTCACCTTGATTTCTAAACAAGTTTGGTTTAATACTTTGTAAAACATGTTTTGTCAAAACCTTTGATTTGTTTTATAAACATGTTTCATTAACTTGTTTGAATCATCTTTGTTGTTTTCATTCATTTGAACTTTAGTTAAATTAGTTTGTTTTTGAAAACAACATTGAATATGCATCACATGTTTAGACATAATTAATTTCATACAACTTGTGAGCTTTTGATTTCATATCTTCAACAAGTTTGTATTTGGTACATGTGATTTGCATATTACTTCAATCAAATCTTTTTATGTGTATTAAACTTTAAATTACTTCAAGCATAAATTGATTAAGCTTTATTTTAATATTGATTGAAGTTTCCACACACTCACTTCATAAGCATACATCTTTGCATTCATAGTGTTTGTGTGAGTTTGTTTTACACTTTCATATTCGCCTAATCTAGAGGCAATTAAATTGAGCTTTAATTGTAATCTCTTAGAGTGCTTTGTGAAAACACTTTATTGAGAGAAATCATTTGTTTGTAAAGGTTATTGCTTAGCCTAAGAAAAGCATTGTGTGAAGGTTATTGCTTAGCCTAGAAAAGCATCTTGTATAGGTTGTTGTTAAGCCTTGAAAAACAACATTGTAAGGTTATTGCTTATCCTTGGAAAGCATATTGTAGTGGTTATTGCTTAGCCATTTGAAAAGCATAAATAGTGGAAATCCGGTGGGGTGTGAGATCACAAGCCGGTAGTGGATGTAGGCATTGAGGCCGAACCACTATAAATGATTGTGTTATGGTGAATGCTTATGTGGTGATTGTTGTTGTTTAGCTTCCGCATTTTATTTGTTAATCATCACAAGTGACTAATTATTTTAAAAGAAGTTTAAAATTGTCATAATTGGTCATTAAGTTGTAGCTCACCCTATTCACCCCCCCTCTAGGGTTCGGATCCCGGACTTTCAGTTGCAAGGGGTTATACCAGATTACTGGCATAAGGTGAGTTTCAGGAACCCATTCTTCATCGGAGAGATATTCTCCTGTTTCAAGAGATTCCTCCCACTCATCGGTGTAGTTGGGCTCGAATCCATCGTCGGTGTCGCTGGACTCGTATCCATCAATGGAGAATCCAACTACCGAGTTGCAAGAGTATGATGCCCCCTGCATGGCTTCTTTTTTGAATTGAGGTGGCATGAAATCACTGAGAGTGAAGTTTCTTACCGATATTGAAGTCTCTGGAGGGGACGTTTCTGTTGCCCCGAGTGAAGTGGTAGAGGAGGCCTCTGCCTTTTCATGAACTTCTTGTTTTGGCTGGGTCTTCTCTTGCCGTTTGAGACTGAGGAGATGTTTCCTAGCCTGCCTTCGCTGTTGAGCGGTCGGCTTTGTTTTGACGATCTCCCAATTTTCATCTTCCAGGAGATCGGGATGTACCCATATGGGTTGTCCGTCTGGTGTCGGGCAAGGAACCAACACTTCGGACGTTTGAATTCTTTTTATCACCTTGAAGGAAGTAGTGATCTTCTTCTTCGGTGATTTTGGTGTTTGTCCACATGACACCATGTTGACGGAGGCGGTCCCATAGTTTTTGTCAAAGGTGATGACTCCGTTTTTCCACATCTCGTTTATCTTCTCTCTCACAACAAAGCATTGATTGAGAGGATGCGAGACCATCTGGTGGTATGGACAGTACCGAGGATCATTGGTTTTGCCAACGTCTCCAGGTCTTTTGGGCTCTGGCAAAATGAGTTTGCCATTTGCTAGGAGAGCCTCAAAGATTTCTTCAACGTCTTCATCGAACGGATATTTCTTTTCTACTCGCTCTTTGAAGGCATCAGAGAGTTCAGGTCCCTTACCTGCAGCTCTATTTTCAGCTTTCTTTGGTTGCTGAGGAGCTGACTTAGTCTGCACATTGAGGACCTCTTTCTTCTTTGGTTTAGAGGTTGCAACAGCAGTCGGCTCTTTCTTTGATGATTTCTGACTGTTGAGGTCTTTGATCACCGTTTCAGCTTCCATGGAAGCTTCCAGGAGTTCCCCCAGGTTCTTTGATTTATTGCCGATGATCATGGAGCGGATTTTAGCTCTCATGTTGTTTCGGCAGATGTCGACTAGCGACGCTTGTGGCAGTACATCTGAGCATTTGTACGCCATTGCTTTCCACTTGTGAATGAAGTCATAAGTTGACTCATTCTCTCCCTGTTTTAGGCTGCAGAGCTGAGCCATAGTAACAGGATGATCCTCACCTTGGAAGTGGGTCAGGAAGCGTGTCTCCAGCATAGCCCAGTTCTGAATGGAGTTCTCCGGCAGAGTGGAGTACCAATCGAAGGCCGTACCTTTTAGGGTACTTGCAAAGAGGCGGATCTTGAGTGCATCTTGATCCGCGATAGCTCCCGTCAAGATCTTGAAGTGGATGACGTGCTGTCTGGCCGATCCTTTCCCCGTATATGTTTGGAGAGTAGGATGTTTGAATTTTGTGGGGAACGGGACCGAGTCCATCCATAAAGGATATGGTGGCTTGATCCCATGCTCCTTGAGTATATCCTCTTCTTTTGCTTTGGCGAGGATACTGTCTACGTCCTTTTTGGTGAGGGCGCGTGACTCATTTTCTTCTCCATTTCCCTCGTTATTGCTATGATTTGGAGGAGGCTCATTGTTCACCTGATTTTGGACAACGAGGAGAAGGTTTTCCATCAGAGTTTCAATCCTCTGCTGGCCTTGTTCCAACTGCTGGATGCGTGTGAGCGCATCATCTCGAGGTGGATTCTGAGGTGGCGGCTCAGAACTTGTAGCCAAGACGTTCATCCCTCGGGATTCGAACGAAGAAATCGTCCTGGTGACCGAGCTGGGGCTCATTCTTTTTGATGAAGAGCTTGATGAAGGATTACTCTCCCGTCCTTGGCTGGAAGGGGCAGGAGATTCTTCGGGATGTCTTTGTGTCCTGGTGATGCTACGGGTCACCGGACGTCGGACATGGATTTTTGATGCTGACCTTTGGCGTCTTCTGGTTTTTCCAACCATATGGACGGCAGCAACTTGGTCGGGTCTTTCTTTTTCGACCCATTTGTGGGAGACTTGAAGTGTAGGAGGCTGGGTCCTTTGCTTCTCTAGTCTCTTTTGTCGATATGACGCACGGCGGCGTGCTCGACGAGCGATTTGAGCTTTGGTCAGCTCCGGCTGGGCTCTGACGATGAAGGATGTGCTCCCTCGAGCGCAGCAGCCGAGCTTGTCTTCTTTGTGGTTGGGCAAGGACAGGATGCGGACCCGGTCCTTTGACTGTTGTAGCGAAGCTTTAAACCTTTCGAGTTCGGCCCCTGTAGAGATGAAGGGTCGAACTGAAGGAGTGTAGGCCTTGGCAGGTGCTTGTAGAGGCCTGGTGATGCATGATCTGATTTTGGGCCTGTAGGAACAAGCCGGCTCATGCTGGGTTGACTTGGGAGTCAGGTTGGAGATGGGTCTCTCCTCTTTCATGTAGGCAAGAGGGTAGAACTGGTTCTCCTTGAGTGGGGCCAGGTATGCTGGCTTGGTGGAGGTTTGAGACCTCCTTTGTTTTGGGGAAGGTCTTGGAGACCAAGTCTTGGGATAGACCTGGTTGTTTGTGGGTCGAGGCTTCGCGGGGGTGCCGCGGGCTTCAGGCTTTTGGGCGCTCGCCTTTGGTGTCACGGGAGTGACACGTTGAGAGGCGATCTTCTGCCTTTTGGCAGGCGCAGTTTGTTCTTCGGGAAGTGGGAATGGTCCCAGTGTCCCGAAGACGATGGTCCGGGGAGTCGAGGTCGACCCGGAGTTCAGAGAGTTGCCGAGGGAGTTGACGCTTCGGCAGCTGGCGGGGCGCTTGTAAGTGCGCTCGGTTTGCTTCTGTTGAAGCATGAGTTGGTGCTTGTTCTCATCGAAGATAATGGTTAAGGCTGCCATTGTTAGTTTCGAAAAAGTTCTCTGAAACAAGACCACATCCATTAGTAATCACAAGAATATAATGATCATAAATGGGAATTTCTATGGTTGTCTTTTCAAATCGCTCAAGGGATATGACCCAAGCGACATGAAGAAGGCAAAAAGCCATAGATGGTACAATTGTTCTGACAGCAAGTATGGTGAGCCCAGAATGAGCGTTCCAGTGACTGCTAGAAGCAATTGTAAACCTAAATTCGACTTATCGAGAAGCAGGGCTTGCTCGAGATAAGAAGAATATAAGGTAGGAGTTACAAATGTGCCGGTCACAGATACAGTAGACCCTGAAAGGGCGTACCAGTATTGCTATGCACAAATGTTGGAGATCGCATCCATGAGATGGGATTCTTTGTTTTGAAATGTCAGAAATGGATTCGTCAAAGAGAGCAGGTGACATTCCGATTCAAATACGGGCTCAACGATTTCCGCGAGCGCCAGTACTCAGAAGGGAAGAGACCACAATTTCTCGAATCTGAATCCAAAAAGTGACGAGTTTTTGGAGATTTTTTTTTTTGAAATGATTTTTTTTATTTTATTTTTATTTTATTTTTTTTTATTTTTTATTTTTTTTTTAAAATATTTTTTTTTATTTTTTTTTTTATTTTTTCTTTTTGAAAATTTTTTGTTTTTTTTTTTTTTTAAGATTTTTTTTTTTTGAAAATCTTTTTTTTTTATTTTTGATTTTTTTAAAATTTTTAAGATTTAAAGACGAGAGAGTACACATAGGCCTCCTAACCCGGTCTTATGAAACCTCAATTGATAGAATTGCCCCCAGGTAAGGGTAGGATTACTTAATGAACCCGTTTGGAGGACCCTTGCCTAGAACAGTCAAGCTGTCTCCACACTCTGGACAAGGCTTTTCTTGAATCAATCGTGATCAAAGAACGCAATTGGTTTAACCTTAGTGGTCTATGTCCCTTTTTTTTTATAAAAATCCCAAATAGACTCATCGAAGAAAAACGATGGCCCAAAACCTTAGTCGAACGGGCTCAACATTTCTGCAAGCACCAAAGAACGATAGGATAGGAACAAAGTTTCTCAATTTTGAATCCAAACTAAGAAAACTCATTTTTTTTATTTTTATTTTTTTTTTAATATTTTTTTTTTTGAAATCTCTAATGAACTCATCGAAGAGAAACGATGGCCCAAAACCTTAGTCGAACGGGCTCAACATTTCTGCAAGCACCAAAGAACGATAGGATAGGATCAAAGTTTCTCAATTTTGAATTCAAACTAAGAAAACTGATTTTTTATTATTATTATTTTTTTTTTATATTTTTTTAAATCTCTAATGAACTCATCGAAGAGAAACGATGGCCCAAAACCTTAGTCGAACGGGCTCAACATTTCTGCAAGCACCAAAGAACGATAGGATAGGATCAAAGTTTCTCAATTTTGAATTCAAACTAAGAAAACTGATTTTTTTTATTTTTATTTTTTTAATATATTTTTTTTTTGAAATCTCTAATGAACTCATCGAAGAGAAACGATGGCCCAAAACCTTAGTCGAACGGGCTCAACATTTCTGCAAGCACCAAAGAACGATAGGATAGGATCAAAGTTTCTCAATTTTGAATTCAAAACTAAGAAAACTGATTTTTTGATTTTTTTTTCCTTTGAAATCTCTAATGAACTCATCGAAGAGAAACGATGGCCCAAAACCTTAGTCGAACGGGCTCAACATTTCTGCAAGCACCAAAGAACGATAGGATAGGATCAAAGTTTCTCAATTTTGAATTCAAACTAAGAAAACTGATTTCTTTTTATTTGAAAAGAGAGAGAATGGAAACAAACTCAAAGAAATAGAAATTTCCAAAAAATCCCATCTCATTTTTTTTTAGGATGCAAAATCCAACATAGGCTACCAGCTAGAAAGTAGCCAAGGAATCCGGAAAAGAAGTATAAGCATAGAGCAAAAAGTATGATATGCAAATATTTTATTTCCAAGCACCGTGTTCTCAAATGAACGAGTCCCACCGGGTGTGCCAGCTTGATGGAACGCGCTCCGAGGCGCCGCTGGGGCGGCTACCGGGGTCGGCGAAACGTGGGAGCCCGTCGGGTCCGGCCCTTTCGCGCCCTGGCGGGCCCTGAAGCGTGCATCAACATTTCTTTTGTGTGGGTGTGCCAGATTTTCTATTTTACTTGGAATTGCAAGTGGTAATCCGGAGATCAACCTTCGCAAGTAAAAGGGAAATCAACTTCTTTCAAGTTTTCCATTGCACAAATATTTAAGAAAAGAGACATTTTCTTAATTTGCCGTGAAAGGCGATTTTGTTTGGCATTTATAGCCGATTTTGGCGTTTATAGCCGATTTACAATTCTTATCAATAATGAAAGACAAGAGTTGTGATTTTTGTCTCTTTAGAAAAATACAAATTACAATGAAAAGCAAGAAAAGGAAGATCTAACTTTTCAGGAGATTGTGGGGGACTCGTTCAGATTGACGGTCGCAAGCCATGTATGGGCTTCGCCATCATCCATGCAGATGAGAACAGAAGATGCTCTTGATTCGCTTGGCTTGGCTATAACCTCAGATTTTTAGAGGACAAAGACCAAGAGAAGGTCCTATGTCCAATAAAAAGCTAAGTAGACGGGCTGAAAAGCCACGTCTAAGCCATTGGAGGCAGCAGGAGAAGGCAAGGACCTTGGGGGGGTGCCCCCCAAGGGACTTTTGTCACCTTGTAGTGGTGGCCGGTGCAGAACTTCAGCAGAGTTTTTCTCTCTTTTTCTTTCTCTCAGATCTCTTTCTGATCTTTGTTTTTCTGATCCTCTGATTTTCTCCTCTTTTTTCTGATCTTTTTCCCATCTCCATTTCAATGGAATGCTCTCCTATTTATAGGCCTTTGGTAGCCATTTAGGAGGGTTTATGAGCCTTAATGGCTTTAATGGGAGGAGTTACAAGATTTATTTCTTGATTTTGTAACTCCTTTTTCCTTGAATCTGATTGGCCGATGGAGATTAAGGGCTTTTAATCACCTTAATTACCATAATGGGAGGAGTTTCATGGTTTAAATGCCATGAATCAATTGACTTTTAACTCCCAAATGCTTGCTTCTGATTGGGCCGTCCAAAGAAATGAATTAATGACTGCAATAAAGCTAGTCAATTAACCACATTAATTGGTCGCCGAGCAGTCGAAGAGTCGCGGGCCATGCCGTGTCTTCTGGAATTCTTCTGACGATGATCATCGATGGATCTACATGCTGATCGACATCGGATGAACATGTAACTTCAGACATTGATAGCTAAGAGTGGGCCGGTGACATCTGTCTTGTCGATTTCACGATCGGTCGGACAGAAAGTGCACTTTCTTGGTCGACCGGTTGGCGATCTTGGAGCGATCAATGATGATTTTATGCTTTTGGAGGTTGACCTGTGATTTTGACGGATGTCGGAGGATATGAGTCAATTTCAAGCACTAAAAATCACATTTTCAGGAAACCACAGGGGCCAAAGTGCGCGAAACGCGAAAAAAAGACGGAAAAACGGGTCACCGGCGGAAAATCCGGTGACCCGGACCTCCATGGTCGCCGGCGACCATGGGCCATGGTCGCCGGCGACCATGGACCGGCGACCATGGGCCATGGTCGCAGGGGTCTGCGACCCTGGAGGATTTTTCCCCTTCGGAGCCCGTTTTGCGGTCGTTTTGAGGTCTTTTTCGTCGCCGTTTTCTTCTGTATTTTTCTTGACATTTCTTCTCATTTATTGGTTTGATTTCCCTGTAGAAAACCTGATGAGAATCCTTGCATTTTTAGAGTGCAAAGTTTCTAATTTTCCGGGAAAGCCGAAGACTTTGTCGCGTAGAGTTGCTGATTTTCCGCCAGAAGCTGAAACTTGGTCAAACGATGTCGGAAAGACCTGAAATTTGAGGTGAAGCCTCCTGAGCAATAAATAAGACCAACCATAGGCTTTTGTTTGAGTTTTGAAGCCGTTTGGAGTCCCGTCGATGCTTCACTTGATTTTGCTGCGGGGAAAATGCCGAGCTTTGATATGTGGTCAAACGATGTCCGATTGACCTGAAATTTGACGGGGAGCCTATTGGAGTCATTTTGAGACGTTCCATGGGCTCCGTTTTGGATGTCATGGTCCCGGGTTGCTCCGCCGCCGGTAGGCTTGATTTTCTCTCGGAGCATCGAAACCTGGTAAAACGTTGTCGGAATGACCTGAAATTCGACGTGCAGCCTTTTGGAAGCATGTTGAAGCCACTCATGCACTTGGTTTGATGAGCGAAGGCTTCGGTGGTTCCTGCCGCCGGGAGGCTTGATTTTGCTGCTCGAGCATTGATGGAGGGTCAAACGTTGTCGGTTTGACTTGAAATTTGGCATAGAGCCCTTTTGAGACATGCTGGAGTCATCTGTAGGCTTTGATCGAAGTTTTGACGTCTCCAATGATGTCGCCGCCGGGAGCTCCCATTTAGCTGTCGGAGAAGTGAAGTTAGGCCAAATGTTGTCGAAATGGCCCGAAACTTCATGTGTACTCTTCTCTTGGCTATCTTGAAGGATCTTGCAGTTTTTGTTTGATTCTGACAAGATTTGAATTTTTGGAGAAATTGCATTGCCTATTTATGGCAGGTTGCGACTTCATGCAGCTTTCTTGATTTGAAGAGGCAAAGTGACATTTTTGGTGTCAACAACGGGCTCAACATTTCTGCAAGCACCAAAGAACGATAGGATAGGATCAAAGTTTCTCAATTTTGAATCCAAACTAAGAAAACTAATTTTTTTTATTTTTATTTTTTTTTAATATTTTTTTTTTAAATCTCTAATGAACTCATCGAAGAGAAACGATGGTCCAAAACCTTAGTCGAACGGGCTCAACATTTCTGCAAGCACCAAAGAACGATAGGATAGCATCAAAGTTTCTCAATTTTGAATCCAAACTAAGAAAACTAATTTTTTTTATTTTTATTTTTTTTAATATTTTTTTTTGAAATCTCTAATGAACTCATCGAAGAGAAACAATGGCCCAAAACCTTAGTCGAACGGGCTCAACATTTCTGCAAGCACCAAAGAACGATAGGATAGGATCAAAGTTTCTCAATTTTGAATTCAAACTAAGAAAACTGATTTTTTTTTTTGAAAAGAGAAAGAATGGAAACAAACTCAAAGAAATAGAAATTTCCAAAAAAATCCCATCTCATTTTTTTTTAGGATGCAAAATCCAACATAGGCCACCAGCTAGAAAGTAGCCAAGGAATCTGGAGAAGAAATATAAGCATAGAGCAAAAATATGGTATGCAAATATTTCATTTCCAAGCACCATGTTCTCAAATGAACGAGTCCCACCGGGTGTGCCAGCTTGATGGAACGCGCTCCGAGGCGCCGTGGGGCGGCTACCGGGGTCGGCGGAACGTGGGAGTCCGTCGGGTCCGACCCTTTCGCGCCCTGGCGGGCCCTGAAGCGTGCATCAACATTTCTTTTGTGTGGGTGTGCTAGATTTTCTATTTTACTTGGAATTGCAAGTGGTCATCCGGAGATCAACCTTCGCAAGTAAAAAAGGAAATCAACTTCTTTCAAGTTTTCCATTGCACAAATATTTAAGAAAAGAGACATTTTCTTGGTTTGCCGTGAAAGGCGATTTTGTTTGGCATTTATAGCCGATTTTGGCGTTTATAGCCGATTTACAATTCTCATCAATAATGAAAGACAAGAGTTGTGATTTTTGTCTCTTTTAGAAAAATACAAACTACAATGAAAAGCAAGAAAAGGAAGATCTAACTTTTCAGGAGATTGTGGGGGACTCGTTCAGATTGACGGTCGCAAGCCATGTATGGACTTCGCCATCATCCATGCAGATGAGAACAGAAGATGCTCTTGATTCGCTTGGCTTGGCTATAACCTCAGGTTTTTAGAGGACAAAGACCAAGAGAAGGTCCTATGTCCAATAAAAAGCTAAGTAGACAGGCTGAAAAGCCACGTCTAAGCCATTGGAGGCAGCGGGAGAAGGCAAGGACCTTGGGGGGGGTGCCCCCCAAGGGACTTTTGTCACCTTGTAGTGGTGGCCGGTGCAGAACTTCAGCACAGTTTTTCTCTCTTTTTCTTTCTCTCAGATCTCTTTCTGATCTTTTTTTCTGATCCTCTGATTTTCTCCTCTTTTTTCTGATTTCAATTTCAATGGAATGCTCTCCTATTTATAGGCTTTTGGTAGCCATTTAGGAGGTTTTATGAGCCTTAATGGCTTTAATGGGAGGAGTTACAAGATTTATTTCTTGATTTTGTAACTCCTTTTTCCTTGAATCTGATTGGCCGATGGAGATTAAGGGCTTTTAATCACCTTAATTACCATAATGGGAGGAGTTTCATGGTTTAAATGCCATGAATCAATTGACTTTTAACTCCCAAATGCTTGCTTCTGATTGGGCCGTCCAAAGAAATGAATTAATGACTGCAATAAAGCTAGTCAATTAACCACATTAATTGGTCGCCGAGCAGTCGAAGAGTCGCGGGCCATGCCGTGTCTTCTGGAATTCTTCTGACGATGATCATCGATGGATCTACATGCTGATCGACATCGGATGAACATGTAACTTCAGACATTGATAGCTAAGAGTGGGCCGGTGACATCTGTCTTGTCGATTTCACGATCGGTCGGACAGAAAGTGCACTTTCTTGGTCGACCGGTTGGCGATCTTGGAGCGATCAATGATGATTTTATGCTTTTGGAGGTTGACCTGTGATTTTGACGGATGTCGGAGGATATGAGTCAATTTCAAGCACTAAAAATCACATTTTCAGGAAACCACAGGGGCCAAAGTGCGCGAAACGCGAAAAAAAGACGGAAAAACGGGTCACCGGCGGAAAATCCGGTGACCCGGACCTCCATGGTCGCCGGCGACCATGGACCGGCGACCATGGGCCATGGTCGCAGGGACCTGCGACCATGGGCCATGGTCGCAGGGGTCTGCGACCCTGGAGGATTTTTCCCCTTCGGAGCCCGTTTTGCGGTCGTTTTGAGGTCTTTTTCGTCGCCGTTTTCTTCTGTATTTTTCTTGACATTTCTTCTCATTTATTGGCTTGATTTCCCTGTAGAAAACCTGATGAGAATCCTTGCATTTTTAGAGTGCAAAGTTTCTAATTTTCCGGGAAAGCCGAAGACTTTGTCGCGTAGAGTTGCTGATTTTCCGCCAGAAGCTGAAACTTGGTCAAACGATGTCGGAATGACCTAAAATTTGAGGTGAAGCCTCCTGAGCAATAAATAAGACCAACCATAGGCTTTTGTTTGAGTTTTGAAGCCGTTTGGGGTCCCGTCGATGCTTCACTTGATTTTGCTGCGGGGAAAATGCCGAGCTTTGATATGTGGTCAAACGATGTCCGATTGACCTGAAATTTGACGGGGAGCCTATTGGAGTCATTTTGAGACGTTCCATGGGCTCCGTTTTGGATGTCATGGTCCCGGGTTGCTCCGCCGCCGGTAGGCTTGATTTTCTCTCGGAGCATCGAAACCTGGTCAAACGTTGTCGGAATGACCTGAAATTCGACGTGCAGCCTTTTGGAAGCATGTTGAAGCCACTCATTCACTTGGTTTGATGAGCGAAGGCTTCGGTGGTTCCCTCCGCCGGGAGGCTTGATTTTGCTGCTCGAGCATTGATGGAGGGTCAAACGTTGTCGGTTTGACTTGAAATTTGGCATGGAGCCCTTTTGGGACATGCTGGAGTCATCTGTAGGCTCTGATCGAAGTTTTGACGTCTCCGATGATGTCGCCGCCGGGAGCGCCATTTTAGCTAACGGAGAAGCGAAGTTAGGCCAAATGATTCTGAAATGGCCCGAAACTTCATGTGTACTCTTCTCTTGGCTATCTTGAAGGATCTTGCAGTTTTTGTTTGATTCTGACAAGATTTGATTTTTTGGAGAAATTGCATTGCCTATTTATGGCAGGTTGCGACTTCATGCAGCTTTCTTGATTTGGAGAGGCAAAGTGACATTTTTGGTGTCAACAAAGATCTCCAAGACCCAATTGTCTTCCACACTATGTCCCTTATCAGATTTCTTTTCTCAAGGAGATGGGTGGGATCTCCTAAAGAAAACTACTAGAGAACAACTAGAAAATGAACTAGAAGAGATGTGCAACAACTTGCACAAGAGAGGAGAAGAGAGAGAGGGCAAGCCTTGCACAACTCTTGCACAATAATACTTGGGACGTCCAAAGGGGGATTGCTTCCCTTTTATAGCCTCTTGCAATTCCTCTATTACTAATTCCCATAGAAGTCTCACTTCCATTAATTAGTAACTTCCTCTTTCTAATTAAAATAGAAGTCCTACTTCCATTAATAATTAGTAGCTTACTATTACCACTATTAGAAGTCTCACTTCAAATAGAAATAGTAATTCTCTAATTCCTTTCCATCTAGAGTTCTACTAGAATTAGTATCTATCCAATATTTGGGCTAGTATGGGGACCACTAGGGATTCCTAAGAAAGCTGGCTCCAACTGGGACACGCGACCCCACATCTTATGTGCAATCCAGGCCCACAGTTAATTGCAAATAACTCCACTATATAAATGCAATTGAACTCCAGTCTTAGGAATAAATTACATAGAAAACCCTAAACTTCCCTATGACCATAAGTAGGCCCCTCTATCTATATCCATGGATCAATTGGACCTGTCCACCAAATTAGATCCATATCTTATTATCCTTGAGCCCCAATTAATTATAATGATCGATTGATACCTATCCAATTAACTCTTAATCGGAGTGGGTGCGCACTTACCAATGATAAATCCATTAATTGGCACAAGGGGATAATCAGGATAGATTCCATCTTGACCATTGAATGTTCTCACAGCTCTACTACCACTCACCCAAATCACCGAGGTATTGACCTACAATTGGCCTCACTCATTGGTGACTCAAAGCAAATGAATAGATAGAAACTTGAGTTCATTAATGTCTCAGGATTGAGAGCCTATTGCTAGAGAATTATAAGAGCAGACCTTAAAGTAAAGACAGTATTCTTAAGGTGCTTCTCATGGTCCTTCAATACATCCAATGTACCGGCATTATGATCCAGAATCTTTTATTCTGATGATCGAGACAAATCACACTATCTCATAGTGATCAAAGTGCTGCAACCTTGACAGTATGAGATGTCCAATCTCA
Source organism: Umbellularia californica (assembly GCA_028538565.1). Lineage (NCBI taxonomy): Eukaryota > Viridiplantae > Streptophyta > Magnoliopsida > Laurales > Lauraceae > Umbellularia > Umbellularia californica. The sequence goes on along the minus strand of JAPQWN010000005.1, from coordinate 29,035,625 downwards.
TCACTGGTTGTGAAGATATTTAATTATAAGATTTGCTACACATGTCTCCTGTATGTGGATCTCATCCATACACGTGTGTTATATCTAATATACTTGTGGACACCGGTTCATCTCATGAACCATTATGTCATTCGTATTAGTTATGTGCAAACAAGTAATAAATCATCATTCATCTCATGAAAGGAAAGCAAGAATATATTGATTAATAAAGAAATTAATCAATATATTCATCATCTAATGGATTGAGACCATAAAACTAACATTTTTTTCTCGTTCCTGATCAAAACCTGTTAAATTTGATGTGATTCTTTCTCCCTTCTCTTAGACTTTTCCATGTTGCATTCCTGTTTCTCTATTAATTATTCTCTTTTTCAGCTGCAATTTGTGGAATTTGATGCTGCAAAATCGGTGGATTTCATGTACCTTTGACCCCCCTCCTTTTATTCTTTCTCTGTCCCTATCGATGTCATGCTGCTGAATAACTAGGTGAATTTCTATGTGATTTTCTGTTCCAACTTCAGTAATGTCAATGCAAAAAATTTGTCTATGCGTTTGATCATTTTAAGCTTTTTTCACTGCCCCCTTTTCTATTTAGGGGGATTCTGTTCACATGCTGTGATGTATTTCTTCTTTTCTTTTTTTAATTTTTAATTTTTATAAATTTCTGTGAAGGGATGCTGATGAGATTAGAATCAGAATGCTCCTATATATATTTTTTAATTTATCAATTTCATTAGAGATATTTATTTACCTGATGATTATTGTTGTTATAGAATTTTTGGCTGCTATTATTCTTCAACTGTAGACACTGGTGTGTATGTTCTCATTCCACTCCGCATAATGCTTTGTTTCGCTGAGGTTCTACTTGCCTACTTTGTATTAAGTTCCTAGGAATTCATATTAAAATAGGGTTTCACCCCTGAAGGGAGAGTAGGAAGGCGATGAAGAGTTAATTGTCTAAGGTGGAGGAGATCTGGATGGAACCTTCACTAGCATTGAATTTAATTTTCTAGGGTAATGAGTGATAGTGAGTAATAATATCATATCTGAAGAGGGACTATATGATGGCCCTCATGAAACTTCACCTTTAATTCGTTTTGCCTCTTTGACTGAAAGACACTGCTTAAATGTCCTAGGAATTGCCAATTTGTAGCTTAGCTTGATGGTTTTAAACTTTGGTCGAAATCATTAAGTCATGGGTTTGAGATGTGGCACTGATGCAGGCTGCGAAAGAGAGAACGAAAATCTCCCAATTGAGCTAATAATTGAGTTACAATCGACAATAAACTATTTGAATAAAGAGGTTTTCTTCACTTAATTTATCTCCATCGATTGAGTCTCTCCTTTGTTCCCATCTGTATGTGGTTCATGTGCATTGTGATTCAGCCTTACGATGGATCAAATATTCCCTAAACCTGGACTTATTCAAGTCCAGAGAATTTGCAGTCCATGTGAACTGTAGTACATCAGTATTCCAAGTTTCCAACAGTCCGCATGCGGTCTTTGGAGTCCTTTGGCACCCGTGACTGCGACCAATCCTAGCCTATCCAAACCATGGTTACCTAGTTTGCAACTCAAACCTATTCACATTCAAGTTTACAATTCGTAATTCACTATGATTGGTTAATTTAATTGGTTTTTGGTTCATCATATTCGGAATTCGTGTTCTATGAGTTTGACGAAATTTGTTTGAGTCCATACTAAAAATCTATAACTAGAGCCCACATCTAAAATGAAAACTGCTGAAAATATCTGTAAATTCTTCCTTCTATTAACTCTAGTCCAAATATCACTCCAATAAGAGATGGACCTATAATCGAATTGCTCAGATCTAAAACACATGACATGATTAAAATGATTATCAAAGTAAAATTCCATGTTTTTCAACACAGACTCCTGATAACACGTAAAATTCTTCCCTATATTAACTCTAGGCTAAATATGACTCCAATCAGAGATGGGTCCACCATCGAATTGATCAAATATAAAACATGTGATTAAAGTGAACATAAAAGTAAAATTCCATGTTTTATAGGCAGTCAATTTCATGGTGTGCTCAACTCCAATTAGAGTTAGATATGGACTAGTGTTGTTGCACAGCACAGTGCTTTTGAGTGGCTTTGATTTCTTAGATTGCCTTACTAATGGATGTATAGGGCTCAGCTTGGAGATTTATGAGAACATATTGTGAACTAAATTGTGAATTGTTTGAAACGAACTGTTCCTAGTTCGAGAGCATATTAGCGAACTAGGTAACTATTATCCAAACTAATCTTGACCGATTATAAAATAAGAGCCTACTTGTCTCAGATCTATCCAAACCAATCCAATCCATTTTTAACTAATTGTCATATTAATTCAAACCCAATTCAATATATCCATCAAAATCCAATCATAACCCAAATATGAACATATCCCAACACATCTAATCCTTTCCAAGCTTATCCGAGTCCCTATCATTCCCATCCCAACCTATCCCAACATCCCAAACCCTACCATGTGCCATCTAACTTAAAAAACTTTAAAAAGTGCCACAGGCCCACAACTCGAGGTAGTGACACAGTTTGATCCATTGTTGGCTCTCTCTAAGTCACCACCTTGAACCACCATAAAACCTGCATTCGGGGACGATTACATGCTGCTTTTGCGCTTTATAAGTGGACGTCGGATCATGTCTAGCTTGGACAAGAGAAAATTCATGAGATGTAGGCTCCACAACAGGGCCTACCAACTTACAATCTAAACTGTTCAAAATAATGATCCTCTATTGTATGTGCCCTTGCCAAATTCTAGTCTAATAGGAGATGGCCCCTTCGTCAGATTAGTTAGGTATAAAATATGTCAATAAAATGTTAATTGATTCGAGTGTTATATGTCATCACTCTGATGGTGGGCCTATATTCATTTAGGGGTCACTTGCCTGTTACGCGTGATATAGGAAAATGGGTTTTGCAAATGTAAATATTATACATGTGAAACACATTACCATGTTTGTTAAAATCATCATTTTCATGAGTAAATGAGTACATCTAACAGTTTTAGATGCATTTCGATGTTTTGGACGTTTTTCACATATTTCTCAAAATAGGAGATGATTTAAGATATGAAACTAAACGTTTTGATGCCTTTTACTAATACAAGAATATGAATGGTTCATATCAACACATAGAAGTGTAGACAATTGGATGTATAGGTTGTGGTTTTTTTTTTTTTTTTTTTTTCACAAATTACTTCAAATCTATTAAGATTTAAGATAGTCAACTCCAAGCTCTTGGTGCTTATTAGTCCAATAAACAAATTAAATGGTTTAGATTATAAATGCAGGCCCCAAAAGAATGAAAAGAATATGGGTGGTTGATGGGGCCCGTGGGAATGCAATCACCATGGTGCACTATGACTTTTGCAAGAGGTGTGAAACCCACCTCTTTAGGTGTGAGAATTTTGGTGCATAAATGGTCTTATTTACACACCATTTTCTCACCTCATTTACACATGTTGTGTAAATGAGTGTAGACAAACGTGAAGATTCGTAATTATTACACATGTAAATCATCTACATATGTAAATGACTACAAACAAATGATTTGCTTAGTTTGAGATTGGTTAGGGCCCATTGAAGAGGGTGACATTTTTTTTTTTTTAATGTTAACTATTTTTAAAAGGCTAAATAGTACAAGAGATGAATACTGAAGAGCAAAACTACCACAAACACAGGGAGATTAACAACACCACTATGACTACATGTTAGCCATAGAAATCCCACTGACCAAAGCAAAAGCCCAAAATACAGCAAGGGTAAAAGGAGACCACACTAAGAAAAAGCCACCTCCTTCCATTTGTGAAGAATAAAATCTGGGAACACCATGAAAGGAAGGCTGAAATTTATTTTGAATGGTTTAGATTATTAATAAGTGGGGATCCCTCGATTTTCTATTAGGCAGAGCCTTGAAGGATCCAAAAAATTTTGCCCTAATTGGGGAGATCGGATCCTTTAAGAAAGTCGGCGAGGCTCCTTAGCTGGGCCCACTTATTAAAAACCTAAGCCACTGAAAATAATTTCTCCGTTCTTGAATGGGCCCTCGATGAACTTCATTCCAATAGGAATCAAGTCCACTGTTAGTTGATGACTTATAAAAGACAAATGAAATTTTGAAAAAAATCAGGTGTTTGATAGTGAGCAATCTAATGGTGGGCCCAAGTCCCATGGAGTGAAATTTGGTGAAGATCCATGGCATTTGTTTTGAGCAATTTAGATTTTCATAAGTGGGACCTATTGATGAGCCTCATGAATTTCTTGTGAGTCCCAGCCTAAGAAAATTTGTGCAGTGGTAATATGACACATGACAAATTTTGCGACCCATTACTCCCACTAGATCAAAGAGAACTTTGAGATATGTTTATTAAAAAAAAAAAACCAGGTAAAATGGATCTTGCCCATCATCCATCAAAAGTCATTTAAGGGCATGTTTGGTATGTCTTATGTGTTTGAAATAGAGCTGATTGAAATGGATCTATTTGAAATATAACTATTTCAATTTGGCCTTTTTAAATATAGACTGTTTGGTACATTTCACTCTATCAAAAAAAAAAAAAAAAACTTGTCATGTTAAAAAAGTTATATGCGCAAAGTCGTCTTATAGTATAAGTAGTACATGCAAATTTGTTCTAAAGTACAAGTAATACATGCAAACTTTTCCATTTAAAAATAATAATAATAAAATAAAATACATGCGGACTTTTCATATTATTAAAATTAATGGACAAAATTTTCATAAAAAAACCAAAAAGTGTCTGATTGATTTTGGCATTCATGTCTATTTGAAATGGTTACCTTTTGATTACATTTTGAAGTAAGAGACAAAAGTCTTAAAGCTGACCGAATTAGACATTCACATGAACTTTGCCAAATAGTCTATAGCACTCAAAACATGGATTTGAATAAGTTTTAAGTCAAATAGATACAAAAGGCAAACTAGCCAAACGACTCTTAAGTGGACTTGAAACAAGGTTTCTATTTTTGTTACCATTTATACAATGATCTTTGATTATATGAATGACAATATGTGATGAACCTGCAATTCTGTAAATGGCTAGAACTTAAAAGTCATTTATCTAACAATGATTCTAATAATTTGGAACGGTCATTTTGACAATTTGATGTAGTGAGATCCAAGAAGAAGAGAGCCCACTAATGGGCCCCACCAATGAACCCTACAATGATTTGCTTTCTTTAAATAGTTTAGTAAATTTAGTAATTTGATCTAATCTCTGATTTAACTTAATCAGAGAGATTTTAGTGATTTGATTTACTTAGAGATTTTAGGGAGTGATTTTAGGAATCATTGATAATGGTTGATTCTTTATTTAGTTCATTCCTCTATTATAAATAGAGAGGGATGCTTGATTGTAAGGCATGCTATATTTTTAATAAGATTTCAGAATTGTTCTTGTGAGTTCCCCTTTGAGTATTTTCCCCTAAGTGATCTTAGGTTTTGAGTCTTAGGGCTCTATCTCACCATCGGAGGTGTAGATCTTCGTCGTGGCCTCCGAGTTGTGCCATCACTGTTTTCCATGAGTAAAAGTGGAAAATAAACTAACTTTTCCATGATTCCACAAAAATCACCAACATGCCCTTAGTGTTTTGCCACATTTGATTAATTGAAAGATCCTTTAGTAAGTAATGATGCCTTTGGCCAGATTTAAGTTTAGGGTTTCTTTTGTCTGTTCTACTTGTACAGTTTTTAAATGTGCTCTGTTTCATGGATGTTTTCATTAATGAGCTGCCTTGTATGATTTACCACATGAATCAGAGTTCTATGATTTCAACATCCCAGGGAATGCCGATGCCAAAGAATCTTGCCGCATGTGAATCACCGCATGCGCGGCCTTTGTTTCCTTTTTCTCAACCTGAATCAGAGCACAGTGACAGTGATGAAACGGAGTTACTATCGGTGTCTTGGAACCAGGACTATGGATGCTTCGCTGCTGGCACAAGCTGTGGTTTTCGGATTTACAATTATGAGCCTTTCAAGGAACTTTAGAAGGGATTTGAAAAGTGGCAGATTTGGAATAGTGGAAATGCTCTTCCGGTGCAATATTCTGGCACTCGTTGGTGGTGGAACTAATACACAATATCCACCAAATAAAGTTATGATCTGGGATGATCATCAGAGTCGCTGCATTGGTGAATTTTCATTCAGATCTGATGTTCGTGCAGTGAAACTAAGACGGGATCGCATAGTTGTCGTTCTTGAACACAAGATATATGTCTACAACTTCACGGATCTAAAGCTGCTTCATCAGATAGATACTCTTAACTAATCCAAGGGAACTTTGTTGTCTTTCACATCACTCCAATACCTCCGTGTTGGCCTGTCCAGGTCTGCAACGGGGACAAATGCGGATTGATCACTTTGGTTTGAAGGTGACGAAGTTCATTAATGCACATGATTCAAACATTGCATGCTTCACCTTGACTATGGATGGCCTTCTTCTTGCAACTGCAAGCACAAAGGGTACTTTGATTCGTATTTTCAACACTATGGATGGAACCCGCCTGCAGGAGGTATGTTTTGTCAATAAAAGATTTCTTCATGGAAATATCAACCTAATTTGTTTATAGTTATTGAACCTCCTGTACTTTATCAAAATAGTTACAAGCTTTTGAAATTTTACCGTCACCCTAAAACAGGAACTTTATCAAAATAGTTACAAGCTTTTCAGATTTTACCATCACCCTAAAACAGGGAAAAAGAAAGAACAAAAAGAAAAATCAGTGGTCTTCTTTCTGTTAATAAAATAAGGAGTTATTTGATGACCTGATGTTTTGAATAGTGAACTTGAGGTTGAAGTTTGTACATTTTGGGCCCAGGGTTTGGTGATTTGGAACATTGGGAGGAGGGACTGCTTTGGGGGAACAGTATCTGAATTCTAAGCTTGGTTGGAAGATTCTAGCAATCTGATTTTCTACTTTGTATGTGGAGCATTCATGTTTTCCATTTTAACTTTCAAATTAAATGCTGCCTAAGTTTATGATTTATATAAGTGGGATTGTCATGCCTGTGGGCCCCCCGTAGAAGGGCGTTCGGTCCGGCGGACATCCGCCTAGAGAGAGAGAGAGAGGGCAGGGGAAACTCTATAGGACTGGGTATGTAGTGGTGCATAAGTCTCACATTGGAAACATGCTAGTCTTGATCTTGGGTATATATGTGTGTAACATGACCTTAACTCCACGAGGTCTTTTAAAGCCGTGATGCAAGATTGGGTAGAAATCTCATGAACCAAAGTGGACAATATCATGTGGACAGCGGGCCCAGGTCGTTGCAGAGATCTTCTTATATTACCTGTCCATCATGTGTCTCACCATAGGAAATGTCTAATTGTATATGCACTACATTCATGTTTGTCACAATCCAATATCGACAATTGTATAATATATTTCACGAATTTGATCTTTTGGTCCTCAGAAGTGGCCTTATTTCATCAGAGTTGACATCTTTGATTTCTTTTAGTTTGTTTCTGGACATTATTCATCAGAACTTTAGGGTTCATGAACTCAGACTCGTGTGAGTTACTCAAAGTCATTTAAGCCTTATTTCATCTATTTGTGGTTGGCCTTTTCTGGTTGATGCGAGATGGTCTCTTGTTGTGATATAATATTTTGTAAACCTAAGCAGAACATTGGTATGCAAAATATTATACCCGCGCTATTCTTTTATATACAAAATAAAAGTTTTATAGTGACCCCTGACACAAATTTCTCGTGAGTGGTTTTATCAAATTCTTACATGTGCTTCATGTCATCTTGACTTTCAGTGCGTATGATTTCATGTTTTTTACTTTTTCTCTGTCCACCTGCCTTCTCATTAAAGATCAATTTAATTTTATAGAGAATCTTTTTATTTCCTCTTGAAAAGCTTTCCTCTTCTACTAAAAAGGAATAGGAGTTGTGAGTCAATATGCAGTTGAGAGACTACCGAACTAGATCTTGGCCAAACAGAATTGACCTGGCAATGTTCCTAGTCAAGAAGAGTGTTACAATATTGATTCTTATGATAGTTTTACAAGCTAGATTTCCTTTTTCTTTCTGGTTCTGAGTGATTGTGATGACTCTGCAGGTCTGGAGGGGGTCAGACCGAGCTGAAGTTTATAGCATTACTCTCTCCCTAAATGTCCAATGGCTGGCTGTGTCTAGTGACAAAGTGACAAAGGTACCGTGCATATATTCAGCCTCAGAGTTCGAGTGATAGGGGAGGATGTTCTAAATCACTCCAGTATTGATCGAGGACCAGAGATGGCTCATCAGAACTCTTCTACTTCTCTTGATGCCCTTATATCTCCAAACACGAGTGCCAACCCGAGCTCTTCATTGTCTTTTATGAAAGGTAAGAAACATCATTCTCTTTCTACATCAGTGCTTATTATATACAGTACAAATGGAAACTGGAAGCTTGTGATAAAAGATTTTGGAACTCAAATATATTTAGAATTTCCCACTTTTATTACTCAACTAACTGAGTGAAAGTGATGGCCCAACAAGGGGAAGGGGTAAGCCGAAGAGGACGTGGATGGAAGTAGTAACTATAGATCTGAAGAAGGGCAATCTATCCAAGCATTTGGTTCAGGATAGATCAGAACAGAGAAACTGAGTTCATGTAGCCAACCCCAACACAGTTGGGACATGCTTTGATGATGTTGTGAGTATTTAACGTAGTCAAAGACTAGAGTTTGATCAAAATCTCAATTCTGGATGACTTTCTAATTTGGCAACTGTGCAATTTGCCGCGGCTACGCTTCCTTGCATGTCTTTCAGGATCTTAATCTGATGCGTCTTACTGTCAGTGGGGGATGCCTCAAGAGTGTTCCCAGATTGGGGGATTGAAACATTCCTTCTTTTGCCTATATTCCCCTGGACTATTGTTGTATTCTCCTCTAACCATATACTCATAATCCTTGTTTTAAGAACCACCATTGGTTGAACCGTCTGACTAGGCTTGTACTGTCTGTAAACTACTGCTTGAAGGCTTGTGATTATAGTAATTATATGACATATTAATACAGCAGTTGACCCAGACAAAGGTCACAGCCAATTTCTGCATCTCCATTCCCTTATTCTCATTGCTTTTATTAGTGCTAACTATTGCGTCCTTGAGATTGTGAATTCAAATCATGTTACCAGTAAAAAAAAAAAAAGAATGCATGGAAAATATTGAGATTGATTGAAAAATATTCATCACGGCACACCATTCGTGTGTTCTATCTCCTCCACATCGCTTAGCAACTTCTTCACTAAGTTCTATTCCCACATCTTGCCTATTCCAGCATCTCGCGTGAACAATTGGTAGATGTTGCTCCTGACATATTGTGAGCTTGGAGAGAATTTTTTTTTTTCCTCTTTTTTTCTTCGTTCTATACTGGTTATAAAAATCTTCAATATCCTGGATTTGAAAGATACCTTAGGTGGTTCCCTAATATTAAAACAAGCTCTAACTGGGAATTCAATATTTCCTTCATTCTCCTCCATCATAGTTTTATAATTACAAATTCATGAGTTTCTGTATGATTTAGACTCACAGATGCTTCTGAGCTCTTCCAGGGGTTTTGCCAAAATATTTTAGTTCTGAATGGTCCTTTGCTCAATTCCGGGTACCAGAAGACTCGAGATTTCTTGTTGCATTTGGAGCCCAGAACACTGTCATAATTGTCGGCATGGATGGGAGGTAGAATCCCTTTATTCTGTTTGTTCATTATTGTACTACATTTTAGACGTTGATATTGTTTAGGAAAGTAGAATGTCATGAGACCTGTTGTCAGGTATGACTAACCAATAATTGTACATGTGGCATTACAAGCCCTGCCAGATGATTACCCCAATAGTGGAGCATAGCCTGAAACTGACATCATTGTAGTGATCCTAACCATCCACTTACTGGCCATGACAAGGGCCATGGTCCAGAATCAGTGGGTGAAATTTAACGGTTTGCTCAGTCAGTATGATTGTGATTGCATACTCCATCGACGTTGGGTCAGGATTTGGATGCTCTATGTTGAGATGCATGCATTGAGTGGATTAGGGGCCACCTGCAGTGTAGCCCTTCTTGCTGCATGGCAAATGGACCTTTCATCAAGTGTCTAGCTGTATCTCTGATTTGTTTTCTCTGGGTTTCCCAGTTTTTACAGGTGCAGTTTTGATCCTCTTCATGGCGGAGAAATGACACAGCAGGAATATGTTCGGTTTCTGAAAAATGACAGTAGACCAAGATCATTGCCTGCTTAAAATTGCAGGGCCGTTATTTTTCTCTTTGTAACAAAGACTGAAGCATTCTGTGTGCGCACGCACACAAGTATATATATTTCTGTATCTGGCATGGGCAAACAGATGTTAGCAGCATCAAAATGACAATGATCTGCTTATGGTATGTCTCACTGCTAGTCAGTCTTGGCTTATTTTTATGTGCTTTCAGTTGGATGACTTGTTAACTCCATTCTTAGGGTTGTCACGTCTTGTCTGGGCTATGGGTTGTGGAGCATCACAGCCTGGCCCACCCCTTGTAAAGCTTATGCTGTTGTACTTAGACTGGAGGCTTTCTGTTGGCTTCATTAATCTTAAGCTGTACCTCTGTATATTGCATTTGCAGCCTCATTTCAACTCCGGCATAGAAGGCCAACTTCATTGTCCCATTTAAAAAGAGGAGTTTGTGGACTATCAAAGTAAATTTCATGTTCGTGATGATGTCACCCATTCAAATGGACCGCAGAGGGCAGGAGAAAATCGCCCTGCAATAGATAGGTTTACAAATGGATTAGGGGTATTAATAATCCTAGCCATTGCTTCAATGTCCTGAAAGTTCAGTGGCAATGTCTAGGAAACTTGTTTTCATAAAATCTAAAAATGAAAAGTGTAGGGACCTATGTCAAATTACCGTAAGTGCCAATTTAAGAGGTTTAAGAGTACACAGCGGGATTGGAATGATCATAGGTGGGCCTCTTATTTGAAAATAACAGTATTTCTAGTAGAGGGCTGGAGAACTGGGTATATTTGAAGAAAATTTCCCTACACCCTTTGCCTTTCCTTTTTTCTCTATCAGTTCAATCACTTGCCTATGCAATTTTTTTCATGCATCTAGAGACCCTTCAGGAGAAATGGGACCTTCTAGGGGTAAAAAAACTTTTCATATGTTTTCGCCGCTGATTTTTATATGCTTTAAATGCACACCTATTGGAGGCTCAAAGTGGTCTCTACAAAGAGTGCCCCCAATATATCTTATGTGGTGGGCATTCATATATAGAAATATCCTGATGAGAAGCGTCCACATGGCTATTGTTTGCTGTTCACCCTATTTTGTGGTTCACCTGGCTCACCTATGATCATGTTACACCCTCACACCTCACTTAATACAAACCCAAATTTGATACTTGTCCAATAGCTACTCACTATGATTAAATATTAAATGGATCCCATGGTTTTTAACATGACTTGATAATTGGGTTTTAATATTACATTGGTTTTGTCATTGTTGCTAGGCCTCAATTGAGAGAAGGGGGCCCAGCCGGCCCTCAAAAAAGCCATTAAAATGAGGGTTTTTGTTTCTAAGAAAAAGCCCTGAGGCCAATTTTGGACTTGTTTTTTATAGGCCTTGAAATTTTGAGGGTTGGGCTTGTACAATACTAGGCCAGACCCAGCTGGCCCTATCCCTTCTACTTTTCTTTATTTTATATAATAAAACATTTATATATGTAAGTATATTCTAATTATTTAAATTTTTTCCATTAATTGTTATTTAATTATTTAAGTTATTATTAAACTTATGCAAAGCAGTAAGTATTGCACCATTGCTTCTTATGTAAGCATTTTATAGTATTTTAAGTATTATTGCTACGGCAAATTGGGGTGTACTCTTGTTGATAAGGGTAATTTTTTCCTCTATCGAGTGACTTTAGACGCCAACCAATTCATAGAGGTAGTTTGTAAATGCATGGAACTTCGAGGATATGGGGTGATCCAAATATCCTTTTAATTAGATAATTATAATTTCCAATTTTGATATAATTATGGATAAGTCTTGTATTCGATACTTACCTTCTTTGGCCACCTCTCATAGATTTACCCGGTGCATGTGGATGGAGGATTGGCATGTACCCATAAGGATTAGTTATGGGCTATCCGGAATAGAATGTCCCTCTGGCTCAGGGCCAAAGGCTCTTGGGTGGGCGAGGCAGAAGACGCCCTGAGTTACCAAAAAAAAATTAAAAAATCTCAAATTATTTTGCCAAAGCTAATAGTGAGTTTTTTTTTTTTAAGTGCATTTATTTTTGTGACTGAAATATGACAACGCTTAGTCAGATTGGTGTTAAATAAAAAATAATGCCAAGGGGAATTTAATTGGTTTAAATTTCTCAATAATAAGACTTTACTGAAATGATTTGGTAAGACTCTATTAGAATGATTTGGTATATGAGACCACATGTCAATAAAGCATGTATGACTTTGTCCCAAAAAAAAACATGTTTTTAGAGACAACTTTTGTATTCCGAACATTTTCTTAGTGGTCCCTTTATAATAGATGTTAGACAAGATCACGCTTCACTGACATTCATATATTTGGGAACAGTACAAAAATAAATAAATAATTCCTTTTTTATTTTGAGGCCCCGAGCCCTAACTAAGGATCTAAGTAGTGCAGAGCCTCCGAGGGCTTTGGCTTACCCAGGCCAGACCTTGCATATATTGGGAATAGAATAAGGACAATCCCAAACCCGAGCCAGGCTTTTCCCTTTTTGACAGCCCTAATTGTTGCAAACTTTAAGTGGGTACCATTATGATAAAAAAATATTTGGTAAGCCCATCGTGGTTTCAAACATTAATTGAATAATATAACAATAATAAGCATTAGATGAGTTCCACTTTGAATAGCAACAAAATATAGGTCCCATTAAAAGAAGTCATTCATAGATGAGTCCTGTTAATTTTAAACGTTAGATGACTCCCATTTTAGACGAGTCCACTGTTGTTAGTCAGGTCCCTCAAATAAGTTGAAATTTGTAAAAACACGCTATTACAATATGACAATGTTTTGCCCTATGTATCGATGAGATTTGATGATATTGAAATCCGTTGCTATTATGTTCTTCATATAAACACCTCCTCATGAATGTTAGCAGTATCAGTTTAATCAAGTGATTTAGCCGGTCATCAAGGGAATGAGGTTTCAAGGAGGGGGTCATGTTCCAAATTTAGTAGGTCAATAGAACAAATGATGAATGGGAGTAATTTTGCTGGTAGGAGTTGGAAGAGAATGTGGCTAGATTTGTCATAGGAGAGGAGGGAGGGGGTTGGGGAAAGGATGGGAAGAGAGTTTCAGGAAGCTATTTTGGAAACTTTTTGACATATTACCAACGTGTTCTTATTATATGAAGAGTGACTGTTCTAATCATTATAAATCCTTCAGTTTATCATATTAAATCTTTCTACTATTAGTAAAAAGAACTTTCACTGCGTTAAGAACTATTATATGAGAACCACTATTAAAATTAAACTGCCGTTAAATATTTAGAACCATGAAATGGATGGTTGCAATTATTGAATGAGTAGAGTTTTTAAGTCATGCCTCCTCTTACTTGAGAGCTTCCCATTCTACTCCCTCCTGTGACGGGACTGGGGGTGGCCCAACTGGGATTGTGGCCTCTATGGTCATCATGTATCAGGCACCACCATAATGAGATCATGTTTAGCTACATGGGCTAATGGGCTCGTGGATAAGGTTGTTCATTGATCATCAGGCTTTGACAAGGCAAAGCTAGTACAAGGCCAGCTCATTTCTTTATCAGTACATGGGCCATCTCTCTCTCTCTCTCTCTCTCACACACACACACACAAGCACACACATTTAAAAAGGTTGTTAATAATATTTTGCATAAATTGATATTTTTTGGGTGTTTGGTCAAGTGGCATGGAGTGGCAACTTCGATTCTGGCAACGAACCATTACCTCTTATCTTCATTATTATTATTATTATTATTATTATTTGGTAATAACACACTTTCATCTCTCAGTCATACGAGCAGAGTCCAGTGGATGCATGGACCCATCATACACATCTGAATCAGTAGGCTAATCAGGGGTTTTTTTTTTTCTTTCCTCACTAAGGGCATTGTCGGGAACCCATCAAACCCACGCTAGTGGGAGAAGAAGCACTCAGGTGAGGGAATGAGACCCCGGGTGAGGTGAGAAAGGTCTCAGATGAAGGGAGGGTACCTTGGGTGAGGTAAGAGAGCCTCAAGTGAGGGTAGGTGGCATGATCAGGGTAAAACAGTGGGCAACAGTCAGTTGATGACAAGTACAAGTAAAAAGGGATGAAAACAAAAAGGAAATAGTGTAATCACATTACTTTTGATTAGTTTGATGATGGACATGAGTATAGGATTCTGAAATTCTCAATAAAAGTACCTGAGAAATTTAGAGGCAAGCATTGGGCATTAAGGGTCCCATGGACCCACAAGGCTGGATTTGCAGCACCCTCACCTTCTTCCCGCGCGAGATGTGGACACGCTCCAGTTAAATATTCCCACTCACACAGATGGGCCCAAAACAAGGCAAAGTATAAGGAGCATGTGATTTCTTAAACCCTACCCGTATGGGACTACATTCCTCCACCAAAAGGAAAACAAAACCCAATTTATTAAAAGAAGACGACAAAAGCTACTTTTTGAATTTTTGAAACACAGCAAGACCCAACAAGATCTAAAAAAGGCTTGGGGGGGGTAATCCTAGTATTTATTAGATTTACAATGTTTGATAATTGTTGAAAAGGGGTGACAAAAGTTAACACCTCTTTCTTGGAATTCATGTCCCACTTTTCGGACAATTATTCCTCATTTGAGAAAAAACAGCCCCACAAATTACTACCATTACACTCTTTAAACTAGCACCCTTTTTTTACAGGACAGGGTTCCTAGACAATCAAGACTGCTGAACGCAACGCTTGACTAATTTGTGAAAATTGCTTGCCTATTCCATCAACTCCATAAAGGTACCGTATCATACATAACCAGCATGAATCTTGCTCGTATGCATTCGTTGATTTACATATTTTTGGGGGCCAAGATTAACATTTCTACAGAGCTCCACAAGGTTATGCATCGACATGCATCACTGTACAGTTAATACAACAAACATCCTACATTGGATTTGTTTGATCATTCAGATAAAGGTTGACAACAGCAAGCATTATCCTACACTGTACAAAAAAAATTAATCTTCTCTATTTTTCAGATCTTTCTTTCATTTGTCACACAGCAGCAAGTTGATACATGGACATCAAATCTTTGACGATCACTTGAAATACTTTCCAAGCAAAACTAGAGCTTTTTCTTACCTCGCCTGGTGGAATCAATATCATATAGCCTGGTTGAGGTCAGAGCTGGCAACGGAGTGGACAGCCCGATGGATTCTGGGATGTCAAGATCTACTTTTGCAGATGGCCCTGCAATTGCTCGCTTGATGTCATTCTCATGCAGTTGCCGAACTTCAATTTTCACCCGTTGAATCTTCACAAGAATTAGGAGACAAAATTTAAGAGGAATAATATAAGGAAAAAGGGAATCAGAATGCCTGACTGAACTAAGAAAATGATATATTGCAATGTGGAGGCCTGTTTCTAGAAGATTTGATCGACATTTCAAACTCCAAATTACTAGTTGATTTCAAGAAAAAGGAAAGGAAAAAAGAGAATAATGAAATACCATGCTTAGAGATGTAAACCAGGCCGCACCGGCAATTTAATCACGGCCAACCCATGGGCCATGCCATGCTGGCCCGTGAAATTTCACAGGCTGTACCGGTCGCTAGCAGGGTCTGGCCCAGCACGGCCCACAGGTATGGCTGTTGGACTCTACAATGATATTTATTGTTCACAACTAAGAACCTGCATGGTTCTTTTCGTTCTAAAAGAGAAGAATCACATGCAAGAAATGAATTGGATTCTTTTTTAGAGAAGAGAGAACACTAAAAATAGCATTAAATGAGCCTAAAAAAAATGGTATCTTCGGAAAGTGGTGATAAAAATGGACACGTGCGTGGATTAATGGGCCAGCAGACTTGTGCCATGCACCAGGCCGTGCCACAGGCCTCGGCCCCTTGGCCCAACAAGCCTGGGATGGGTCAGTAAACGTGCCTATGCTGGGCCTGGGTAGTTCGGCCCAATTTACATCTCCGAGTTCATGCTGTTGGTCATTCTCCTTAGCAAAGAGAATTTTGCTAGATGCATTAGATCAATATGATTCCTGACTCGCTCATAGAAGCAACACAAGGATAAATGACTATGGGAGTACTAATTTTCTATCCAAGTAACACTATCAGAAAGCAGCAGAGGCTCTGATATCCTTAGAACTTGCCATTACCAATTACTGTTTTGATAAGAAATTTACTGAGCTTGGCGATATGATGCAGAGTGCATCTTTAATCAAGAATTTAAAGTGGCCACGAAGCCTTCATGGAGTGCATTGTGCATCACAAGAAGGCCCGCAAGGGTTCCCCCAACTTTGATCAAGAGTTGGGGCCCAAACAGTGCAGAATTATGCTTAAATATGTATAACAGGTGCTGTTTGGAGAATAATATAGAACAAAGATAATTTTTTCAAAATTTCTGAAGACCCAAATAGGGCTAGACGTGCAGGAACTTTGAAGAAGGGAAACTACCACAAGGGTTGCCCAACAGTGCTATATCAGGTTTTCTTACCATCATAAGGTGGGTAATGTGGGGTCCACAGGGCTTCACGTGAAGGATGTATGGGAATGACCAGATTCTGGAGATTCTTAAATTCATTATAAATTTCTCATTGTTTTCTTATAAGAAACTTTAATCAAGAACTTTTAACTATAATAGGACTACTATAGAAAGAAATCTAGGGTTTTTGAAGGTTTTTTTTTGTTTTTTTGCCTATTTATACGTAGCAGTAGTCAACTGCTACCAATACATGTTCGAGAGTTTGAATATTGAGAAAGTATCAGCTCTCTCTCTCTCTCTCTCATGTGCGAGTGGTGCATAGAGGACTAAAGCAATCAGTGTGGGTATTAATCAATTGTTCCCTGCTTGATTTTACATTCCGAATTTCTGTTAATTATTGAAAAATATCCTACTTGCTAGATTATCCTGGAAATTCTGGTTATTGGCTGTTTATTTTGAATGATCAGGACTGCATCAGAAAACATCAGGAGACTGGACCACAGAGTCCCAGAAACAGTCTTCCAATGAAAATTGTAAGGCAATTGCATTTAAATACACTTCATTAAGTTGTCAGTGATTGCTTGACATGTCAGATTTTCTAACCTGTAATGGATCAAAACCTAATTAATATCCTGAAATCTTCAACTTTGTTTGGGCTCATTCATCTCTCATAGAAACATCAAACGAAGGAGGGTATTCAACCAATTATCTAAAATTCAAAATCTACAGCTGGCTTTTATAAGTAGTAGAGCATATTAGCATACAAGAAACTGGAAAAGTTGTGTGATATCCTTACAATTTCAAGGTGATGAATGGATGACCGTGCATCAGATAGTCTCTTCTGCAGATCATCTGCTTTTTTCCTCTCATAATCAGAGTTCTCCATTTCGTTTCCCCTTTCACCTAATTCTTGATACAAAGCTGCCATAAGAATTGTGTCAAAAAAAAAAAAAAAAAAAGCCCCTTACTCGGTAATTGAAACAAAATTGAACCCAACAATATAATTCAAGATATCCCCACTATAATACACTGCCTATAGTATTATGATTGGAACTCGATAGTTTCAAGTAAAAGCTTGGACACAATTGTGATTATATAACTTTTCTTTTCCAAGTTTTGTGCAAGTGTATTTTAGGTTAGAATGGATTTCCTTAAAAGAACAGCAATAGTTCCAAACTTTACAACAAAGAAGGAATGGGAAAACAACGAGAGAGACAACTATAAACCTACTGTAAAGTGTCATCCCTATACAGTTTAAAATCTGATACGTAATAATGTAACCGGTCCTAGGTATGTTTATAGTACATTATGTGCACAGAGGTCCTAGGCTGTCCATACAGCCAGTGATAGCACAGGCCCAAACCTTTTCGGGGTTCATCCATTTGCAACATATATGTAGTTCATGAAGCTTTGTTGGTGTGTTTTGTGCTGTAATGCTGTTTAGGTTAAGAAGATGCAAGGGGCTGCCTCATTTATGACCAATATCATCTAGTTGGAGAAGGTTAAGAAATGCAGGTGCTGACAGCATGCGTTCTTCATTCGACCCATAAATTCTTTTCGTTTGTGGGCCTGGTAGCTCATTACTGTGTGAAGTTCTTCCCTTAATGCAGCAATTGCATGGCAAAGAATTGCTTAGGGTTTTGTTCTTCACAACTCAAGTTTCTTGCTGTTAATTGTTACTCCTAGTGATCATGTTGATGATAAAATATTCCATAATGAAACCCTAATTTACTCATTACATCCACCGAGCTTACGACGAGAGAAGGTAGAGATATTTCTTGTAAGTACATCTAAATTGAGGTACATTAATGGAAAATCAAAGATCACCCTGGAGATTATCACATCTTTTGACTGATTTGTAAGATGATCCCAAATATGCTGATGAGAACCAAACAATATGCTTGGTCAAATATTATACAAAATTTAAGTTATTGGCAAGAACAGATATACATAGATAAGTTGTTTTTCATGAGACGAGAGGCACAAAAGAACAGAAAAGAGGGTAGAAATAAATCAGACATTTGAAAGTTTTAAGGGCCTCAATCCATAGTTTGAACTGTTAGGACACAGATCCTTGCTAACTGCGTATATTCCCAAGTAACACTAGTAACACCTATTTCAGTTCTGGAGAAGTTATCTCTTTTAGTTAAAATTAGAGGTGACAGTTTGGTCAGAGGTTTGTGGTCACTCCAAGGACAAGGTAGAGACAAAACTGGTGGTGGCGGTGGTGGTCAAGGCCATGGAGGAGACTGGTACTGCAAACATCATGGCCAGAGAAATCACGCAGTGGATATTTTGTTGGCATCTTCATGATCGTCTCGTCCCCAAACACGTGCTGTTAATTAAGCTGCCACAGAACCAAATGCTGTTCCATCAGTCTACTGCAGTGCGTCTTGCTCCACATGTCAACACCTTCAGGTGAAACAGTCTCTTGGAACGAGTATGAGGAATTGATGCATGATGCACGAGATGTCTCATCAAGAGTGCTTCCTATACCTCTACTGCCTTGTTACAATCAGGTATAAAAAATTATCTTCTGTTTCTTCCTCTACAAGGTCTTGGTTTATTGCTTCAAGAGCCACCGATCATACGTTGGGAACTCCAATTCCTTCCAATCAATTACGCATTGCTAATGGGAAAAGTGAGGCTTTCTGATGAAATCAGAATCTTGTACCAAATTTGTCAGCTAAACAGCTCCAACATAGTGAAATCGTTCTTCTTCTTCTTCTAGGATTTGCAGTTGAAAAGGCTGATTGGTGGGAGTACAGAGGAAAATTGATACCTATTTCAAACTCTTTAAGGACTCAATTAATAGTAGTTATTGTGTTAATAAGGACCATATTTATGGAATTATCATCTAGGGAATCCCTCCATTTTTACTTTGAGACTTACGGTTTACCTCTAACATTAATTCTAAGGATAATTTTAAACTTGAATGTGAAACTTGGATTTTGGGTACATCATAAGCGGTGTGTTTCCTTCTAGTTTAAACAAGTCAGATGAAATCTATTCTTTGATACACTGAGATGTATTGATTGCACCCTATGATGCCCAGGTATGGCACGGACATGACATGGATATGGCAGGGACATGGATTTTACAAATAAAAAAACTGAAGCATCAGATACGATATGACTGATTGCATTGTCCATTTTGAACTATCCATGTATCATAGATTGCACCTTTAAAACTAATGGCTTTCACTATTTTCTATAATATATCGATGATGCCTCAAACATGACCTTCATTTATTTGTTAAAACATAAGGATGAAGTGTATTTTGAATTACATTGAATCCTTTATATGTTCAAAATCATTTTAACAAAACGGATGAAGACTATTTTGAATTAAATTGTTCATTTATATGTGCAAAATCATTTCAATACAAAAATGTATGCTCTCAGATGACAATGGAGAGTGTTTTTCACTTGATTTCTTCTCCTATTTGCAGAAAAAAAGGAACAGGTTTCCAAACGTTTGCCCCAGGATAGCCCAGAATGTTGAGAAAGAATTCATATAGGCGACCCAACATAGTTGTGACAAGGCCTTGATGATGACAATGATTTGCAAACTTCTCCCCATGCTCCATAGAAAACTAAAGTTGCTGAGTTGAGAAAAAAAAAAAAAAAAACTGTCATCTTTTATAGTGACCCAATCATTGCAAACCATTATTTGTTACCAAACCCTTCTGGCCAGATGCAGACATGTTTTAGCAAGTTGTAACGTCATCAATCATCTGCCATCTGAAGTATCAAAAGGTGTTTCTCCCATGCAATATTTTCTTCATGCTGTCATGTTCGTGATATTAAATTGCAAGTGTTTGGACGCATATGTCATGTTTTTAACTTTAATTCACATAGGAGCAAACTTTTTTGAGCCATTAAATGTGTTTGTTGGGTACTCGCCAACCCAAAGGGTAAGTGATTTGATTTAGTCACAAAAAGAAGGGTAGGCACCTATGTATGTCACATTTTTTTAGCACATTCCTTAATTTTTTGATAAAATCAGAAGCCTTCCACCAACGCTAGTGATTGATGATCCTGTCCATTCCCATCCAGTTCCTAATGCTTGTAGTATTATTCATAAAGACTTGAGGTAAAAACCACCCAATGAAAAACTTGAAGGTTTGCTTAAAAATGATGCATTGTAATCCATTTTCTCCTCTGCTAACCATTCATTTGGAATCTTTTATTCTCTTATTTGGAATCTTCTAATGCTAACATGACTCAAACCCACAACCTTGTGGTTGGCACTGAGCACCTTCCTTGTGCTACCAGTTCACATTTTAGTTCAATCTCTCCCAGTTCACATTTTAGTCCATCACCTGATCTTCTGATTGCTCTTAGTAAAGGGAGAGCACTTGCACTAACCACCGCTGATAGATTTCTATCCTATCAGTTACTTTCTCAATATTACAAGCCATTCATTACTGGATCGTTCACCAGTTACTTGTACAAAGGTACCATTAGCAATTTTTACTCTAACGAGTGGGTGGGCATAGGACTGAAACTAGGAGTGGATACCTGTCACGTTATCGGTGGCATTTGAATCAATGACCTAGGTGGAAGCAGACAAGGAGCCGATGCAGCTGGGTTATGAGAAGCATACCAACAGTGGATGATTGATTTCTCCCTTCCAAAGCAGCAAGTCTCTTACTTAGAATCATAACATCACCTTTCCGGCAGTTCATCTTTGTCAATGAATTTCTCTTGATCATTTGAACTACTTGGTTTTTCTGATCCAGTCTTGCAAGTTCTATATAATTTCTGCATTGGGTAACTTTTTACGGATTTACATGAGAGGGTACCTTTCTACCACTGCATGAGAAACCACATGAAAAATCCAACCCCCTCACTCACTAGTCCCCCATGAATCAACACTCACCCAAATTTGGTACTAATCTAAATAATAATCACCATCGGAGTAAATTCCAACCATTTCTTAAGTTAAAATTTTCATGAAATTTAATCTGCCAGTGATTATTATTCAGATTAGTTCCAAATTAGGGTGAGTGCCAATTCATTGCGAGTTAGTGAGTTTGAGGGGTTTGAATTTGTCGTGGGTATCCCATGCAGTGGTAAAAGGTTCTCTATGATGCAACTCCATGACAGGTATCCCTTAGCAGAACACAACATATACACACACACATACACCTTTTGTTAGAGCTTTTTTGCCAAAATCCCAATGAAAACATGGCTTTTATGCAATATTTTAGGGAGAGTTTTTTCTGAATGATAGAACCTTAGAATGGTGGTCAGATGTGTATTTACTTTTTACAAAATGCCATTTTTCATATTTTGTAAAAATTAAATTCGTATGCTGGAGGCAAAAAGTAAATGAAACAGAAATTATTGATAAACCCCAAGATATCATGGGACTATCCCATGATATCATGGGATATGAAGCAAATAAGTAAAAAAAACAAGTTGACCAAAGCCAAACAACTTTGTTGACATTATCTGAATTTCGGCCATGAAATTGGAAAAACTAGATTTAAGGACTAATATGTCAAAACCCCTATTTTCATTAAGGGGAGATGATGGCGAATTTTTGTTTCTTCATAATATGTAGTGGGCTTGGGATGTTGCTTTCGTAGTGGTGTTGTTTGTTCTTCTATTGTTAGGTATAAGCACTTATACCCTAGTTTTATCTTTAGTCCTACATTTGAATTTGTGCTCTTTTGGAACAAAATGGTACCAGTCACCAATCAAAAAATAAATAAAATAATTTTTTTTTCTGAGCAAGTCACTGTTTTAGTTAACTTCGTGCAGCAACAACCTCATCCAAAATGTTTTGGAATGGCCATCAATCATTTCCTTTCCAGAAGTCATGGCTAAACTTCTATTATAAAGATGTACCATTAGAGAGAAAATGGCTCCACATGTTTGAGACCCCTTTTGGGAAGAAGTTAGAAGGGACTTTTTTTTAACCAGAACTTGGTAGGATATACATGGTGCTACAACACTCCCTATAATTGCACTTTCTTTAGAAATTCTCACTCGAATTATATGATTTCTCGAGTCCAACTTCACCGCATTTCATCATGAATTTTCTTTCTTCTCCGAAAGAAATTTTAGAGTTCTTTAATCATAATGGGCGGCTCAGTTGCCAACTTCCAAAGATTAAAAATGCTTGGGATTGAATATTCAAGGTATTAATGGTATAGAGGCAAGCAGTAGATTTTAAGTATGAATCATTCACGGTAACGCTCACAAAAGAGCTTCCAATAATTTGTAAATGTGAGACTTGCAAAAGATTTTTGCACTAGATAACGTAAATATACAAGGCTGCAAAATTTTCATCTATAGGACATTCCGCGTAACTCTATTCACACAGCTTTTCATCCAAACTAAGGATGTAAATGGGTCCCCGATTCTCCGAAGGTTCTGACCCGTTAAAAACCGGGTCCAGGTCCTTATTTAGGCCCCGATAAGTAAATGGGTCCGGTCCAGGTCCAGTTTGGTTCGGACCCATGGACCCAAGACCCAACATTTTACCTCAATTTTCGAAAATCTCACATAAAAACTATGTTTTTTTTCTTTTAATATCATTCTCTACCTAAACCTGGACCTAGATCTAGACCCGTCCCATATATGGTTCTGGTTTCGGCTCCGAAGCCAAGAAACCGGTTCCGAAACGGTACCGGGTCCGGATCCGGTTCCACCTTCTCCTTAACGGTTCTGGTTCTGGGTCCACCATGGACCCGGACCGGAACCAACCCGTTTACAACCCTAATCCAGACCCTTCCACAACATCCAACTACCGAAACTAATCCACATGAGTGGTTTGAGGGTAGAAACCACCTATGAACATGTGGGATATGCTATGAAAATAGGAATATGTTGATAAGTACCGACTGTTGTATGTTGTGTAAGATTTGGGATGAAAAGTTGTCCAAGTAGAGATAGGTGAAAATACTCCTACGAGGTTAATAGGAGGTACTTCTCATAGTTTAAAGTTGCTCTATGATTACAGATGTACAGTAACTTCTTACAAAAGAATATTTTTGTATGGGATAGGTTACAATGTCAAGTTTGGCAGCAGCACAACCAGACATCTATGCAAGCAGTACTGTACGTGTATGTAGAAAGCATATCTCACTGAGCAATAAAAGCCATTAAAGAGTTGGTGAAAATATATACCTGTAAGAACTGAAAGCACCCATATCTGTGTGGGGATATCATAGAGCGTTTTTGCCAAAGTTAGTGATGATTTCAAAATTTCTCTAGCTTGCCCAGTGTCATGTAGGGCAAGTGCCAGACTTCCAAGGACCGTCAAGTACTGGGAAACAAGTTGAATATTGCCTAAGTGTTGGTGTGTGATCCTTAAGCCAGCCGCCAATCGGATCCTGCAATATGATGGTTACAATTACCACAAGTTACAAAATGGTAGGCCAACAACTTCTACTCCCTTATTTGGTTCAGGTTGCACTTTACTAAGAGAAAAGTGTTTCTACCTCACAAGGAATACAAAATTAAAAGATAATTAGCTTGTTGATGATATCTTAATGCTGAATCAGACAATCAATAGCAGAGCACATGAAATTTCCACCTCATTCAAACAGCCACCAATTTGAATATATATATATATATATATCAGACAAAAAAATATTGAAAATATCGGGCTTGTTCGAATGCATTCAAATTTTCTGAAGATCTTAAGACAAAATTAAGGTGGAATGATAAGAATAAAAAATGTAGTCTTATCACGATCACCTATTACCACTAAATTATATTAAATATGATAGTCACACAGACTACCATATAACTGAGGAACATATATTATTTATGTACTTTAGGCATAGCATCAGGAATTTAGAAAAGATTCTTATCTAATCAGCTGCCTGTATTTAAAATATTTGATTGACTGTAATTAGGGATAAATGACTCCAATTACCGAAGACATTTATTGTGAATATCTATCTTTAAACAAAGGAGGGATTATAAAAGGGGGATCAGACCACAATAGGATACCACTGACAAAAATAAGATGCTCACGGCTGATCACAAGAAGTCTTTAAATTGAATTGTATTGAATGAATTTTTGTGTCCCTCTCTGGAGATTGTCCTTTCATATATATAGGGCTTTACATGCCTTTAAACAAGGTTCTAATCTTGGAAGGAAACTAATTACATTGATCATAAGTTAGGAAGGAAACTAACTAAAACTAATTATAGAATATGTACAGTTGTAATACAACCCAATCAATCCACGTGAGAGTTATGTGAAGGACTTTCGCATGGGCCTTGGGCCTTGCTAACACCCCCCCTCAAATTGATGCGGGAGAATCAACAAGCATCAATTTGCCAACCAAGAACTGATGACGCGGTCGCGGAAGACCTTTAGTAAGAATGTCAGCAATTTGAAGCTCAGTGGAGATATGTGGAAGACTAATGACACCGCGTGTAAGTTCATCACGTATGAAGTGACAATCAACCTCGATGTGCTTAGTGTGTTCATGGAAAATCGGATTTTCAGTAATCCGAATAGCACTTGTATTGTCTGCATATAGTGGGGTAGCACCGGCTGCTGGAAACCCAATATCGGAAAGGAGTCCGCGTAGCCAAAGAATTTCAGAACACGCAGCAGACATTGCTCGGTACTCAGCCTCGGTAGAAGATTTTGAAACTTTGTCATGTTTCTTGCATTTCCAAGAAATCAGACTATCACCCAAAAACATGCACCATCCTGTTGTCGATCTGCGAGTATCCGAACAACCAGCCCAATCAGCATCGGAATAAGCTCTGAGAGATAGAGGATTGTTGGATGGGAAAAACAACCCGCGAGTCGGTGTGCGAATAAGGTACCGAATGATGCGACGAACAGCAGCCATATGAAGATGTCTTGGAGCAGTCATGAACTGACTCATGAGGTTGACCGCATAGGAGAGATCAGTGCGAGTGATCGTGAGGTAGATCAGGCTACCAACTAACTGGCGATATGTTGTAGGATCGGGAAGAAGGTCACCCTCCTCTTTACTGAGTTTGACATTCAGTTCGACCGGTGTATCTACGGGAGTAGAAGCAGTAAGGCCGGCCAAGTCAATGAGGTCAACCGTGTATTTGTGCTGATTGAGAACGATTCCTTTAGTCGATTGATGAACTTCAAGACCAAGGAAATAGTGTAAAGGGCCGAGATCCTTCATGTGAAATGTCTGATTAAGAGAAGCTTGGATTTCCTAAATCATATGTGCATTCGGAATGTCATCCACATAGACCAGTAGCACAGTAATCCCGGATGGAGCATGATGTAAGAACATAGAAGGGTCATACTGGCTCGGATGAAAATCCAATCGGAGAAGAGCAGCTTGAAATTTCTCAAACCAGGCGCGAGGAGCTTGCTTCAGACCATAGAGGGAGCGACGGAGTTTGGCAACCATACCCTTCCCAGAGGAGCAGCCCTGAGGCAAACGCATATAGACATCTTCGTTTAGATCACCATGAAGAAATGCATTCTTGACATCCATCTGATATAGAGGCCAAGACTGAGATGCAGCAACAGCAAGAATGATGCGAACCGTGGTCATTTTGGCGACAGGAGCAAATGTTTCATTATAATCAATGCCATATTCCTGGCGATTTCCAAGAGCTACAAGACGCGCCTTATATCTATCCAATGTGCCATCGGATTTTAACTTGAGAGAAAAGACCCACTTACAGCCAATAGGTTTGACACCCATAGGAGATGGTACAATATCCCAGTATGATTTTGCGCTAACGCATCCAATTCCTCTTGCATAGCCTTGTTCCAACATGGGTCCTGTACAGCCTGAGAATAGGATTGGGGAATGGGAGAGGAAGATAAAGTGGCCATTAAGGAAGTATGGGAGAACCCATAACGGGCTGGTGGTACCGAAATCCGAGTAGAGCGACGCAGAGAAGGATGTCCGGGTGGATCAACTGCCGGTGGTGGACCGGATGCCGGAGGAAGATCAGGAGAGGGATCCCTAGTAGGCGCTGGGCGGTTCCGTCTGTGATACACAAAGTTAGGATTAAACCGAACAACTGACGGGTCGTCAGAAAAACCAGGTAATGACACAAAAGAGGAGTCAGGAGGGTCAACGTGTTGTTGAAAAAAATACTGATGTTCAAAGAAAACAACATTCCTAGAGGTACGTAAACGACGAATGTGAGGATCATAACAAAGGAACCCTTTCTGGAAGGGTGCATAACCTAAAAACACACACTGAGCTGATTGTGCCGTGAGTTTGGTCCTCTCAGAAGGAGGCAAGTGTACAAAACAAGTGGAGCCAAAAACATGAAGATCCTCATAGGATGGAGCGGTCTTGTACAAACGGTAATATGGGCTTTAATTCTCGATGGAGGTGGATGGCATACGATTGATAAGATGAGCTGCTGTAGCCAGTGCCTCAACCCAAAAACGAGTAGGAACCGAGGATTCCAGAAGAAGGGAACGAGTGACATCAAGGAGATGTCGATTTTTCCTTTCAACGATTCCATTTTGCTGGGGAGTATAAGGACAAGATTTTTGGGAAATAATGCCTTTGTTTTGCAAAAACCGTTGAAAATCAGAGGACATATATTCCCCGCCTGAATCAGATCACAAAATTTTAATGCAGGTGGAAAATTGATTTTCAACATAAGCCAAAAAATTTTTAAAAACATGAAAAACATCAGATTTTGAATGCAGAAAATAAACCCAGGTGAACCGAATCATCAATAAAGGTCACAAAATATTTATAGTGAGCGTGGGAAAGAGCTGGAGCAATTCCCCATACATCACTATGAACTAAATCAAAACACTGAGAGGTGTGTGAAGTTGAATGAGAAAAAGGAAGAGTTTTGCTCTTTCCCATTTTACAAGTAGCACAATCAAAAGGCACACAAGAAGATAAACCAAGAGTTTTATTTAATAAACCAGAATTTAACATAAGGGACAAAACCTTGGAATTAGGATGTCCGAGTCTATTATGCCACAAGCGGCAATTATCTCTAAGAGAAAAACAAAACACATTTTGGACAAATTGATTCCTAGAAAGTTTAGAAAAATCCAGCGGAAACAAGCGCCCACACTTAGGCCCTCTCGCGATCTCCTTCCCGGACATCTGGTCCTGCACAACACAACCAGAAGAAGAGAAAGAGATGTTACAATTATTTTCCACAAGTTGTCCAACTGATAATAGGTTGGAAGTTAAATTAGGACAAATGTAAACATTTTTCAATGGGATGGGACCAGGGATATCACCGACAGCAGTAATGGGAACATGTCCACAGTCAGCAGTTTGTATTTGAAGATGGCCATTGTAACTTGTCAGATTAGAGAAAGGGGTGTGGGAATACGTCATATGATTAGATGCCCCGGAATCAACGAACCAAGTAGAAGAGGAAGGTGACTTACCTGAGAGACCAAAAGCAGAGAGGGCATTGATAATCATTTGTTGAACCAATTCAGGAGTGAGAGATGATGAGGGTCCAGGCTGTGAGGCAGATGGAGGAGCAGGCATAACCGAGGAAGCGACATATGCGTGTGGAGTCTGAGACTGAGAATTCTGATGCTGCTGAGCCGGATATTGTGGAGTCTGATACTGTGTTGACGGACGTGGTGGACGGCGGCGACATTCAGAGATGATATGTCCCGACTTTTTACAGTAACTGCAGACTTTCTGTTTGCACTGAGATGCAAGGTGCCCAAATTTCTGACAGCTGTAGCACTGTGTTTTGCTCAAGTCTCGAGGCGGAGGCTGAGAAGCTTTATTGGCTGATAATGCGACTGAATAGGTCTCAGTCGTTTGTTGAGCCAAATGTGCCGAGGTGGCCATGCGCTGTTCCTCACGTAAGAGTTCATTCAAGCAGACAGCCAAGGAAGGTAGAGGCGTCCGATTCATCAGGGCAGATCGGACACTTTCATATTCATTCCGCAATTTCATTAAAAATTGATCCCGCTGACAAGAGGCCTGAAGGTCGCGGATGACGATCAAAACATTGGCAGCCACACCTGCATACTTAATACTGTCGTATTCCGACCAGAGGGTCCGGAATCCCGAATAGTAGTCCTGGATCGACAAGGTCCCTTGTGCATATTCAGCAATGGCACATTCAAGATGAAATTGTCAGGCTGAGTTATCTTGATGGTATACTTGCTGCAGATATCCCCACATGTCTTTAGAAGTGGGGTAGGGTTTGAGGTTCATTATCAGATGTGGCTCAACTGAGCCAAGGATCCATGATTTTATTTTGGCATCTTTGGTATGCCAAGTGGATATCTTCTTCTCATCATCAGTGGGTGTAGGGTCAGATCCAGAAATATAGCCCCACAATTCCTTAGCTTCAAGGTAGATTTGGAATTGGAAAGACCAAGCAGGGTAATTTTTTCCCGTGAATCTGATCAAGGTAACTTCAGATTTGTCCATCTCAACCGATATTGGTAATAAATCAATGTAGCAGCAATAAAAAAACAAACAACAGAGAAGAGAAAGTCTGTCCTGTGGAAAAAAACTCAATCCGACCAAGTAGGAAGAAACAGAACAGTATAGCACAAAAATTGTGCAAAAAAACACCCCAGACGTCCTTGACAGTGGCTGAAAAACCACCACGTGGGCCCCACTGATGATCTTGGAGTCTCTAAAAAATTCTGGAAAAATCACCAATAGACTTAGGAATATCAGTCGACCAATGTGGAATGGATTCTGGATGTTGATCTGATGGATCTGTGGTGGGCCACACAGAGAGATCTGTTGCTGTTGCTAGAATTATCGTGAGTGTAGTCGCTGGAATTTTCTTGAAACAGATCCTGGATCTGTTTGTTGCACGAGAGAGACTAGAGACTTCTTTCTCTATCCCTAATCCCTTGATGTGTTGGAAGATTTCCCAAAGATCAGATTGCCCTAAACCTAAGCTCTGATACCATGACAAAAATAAGATGCTCACGGCTGATCACAAGAAGTCTTTAAATTGAATTGTATTGAATGAATTTTTGTGTCCCTCTCTGGAGATTGTCCTTTCATATATATAGGGCTTTACATGCTTTTAAACAAGGTTCTAATCTTGGAAGGAAACTAATTACATTGACCATAAGTTAGGAAGGAAACTAACTAAAACTAATTATAGAATATGTACAGTTGTAATACAACCCAATCAATCCACGTGAGAGTTATGTGAAGGACTTTTGCATGGGCCTTGGGCCTTGGGCCTTGCTAACAACCACACTATCAAATCCAAAACTGTTGCTTTGTTCTGTCATGGTATCAGAGAACAGTACAGTGCTTAAGACAATCAGAAAACTGATCAAATTCACGCTGGGGCCTTCCCATTTCTGGCTATTAGATACAAGACATATCTATTTTGTGGGCGTTAATCCATATTTCTCTATGAGTTATTAATCATCAATCAGACAGGAGGTCTGATCGTACTTTTTGCTGCTCGACATTGGGGCTCATCAGTTGAAGCCCGCTTAAGAGTTTGATTTGCTGATCACTGCTGAAGTAAATATTCAGTTTGTCTGGTCCCTACTGATGATCGTTTTGAGTCATTGATCATTGATCTGGAAGCTGATCAGAGGGGCTCATCTTCCATCAACACAACCAGAAATCAAAGCAGCCCGTTCATACACTTTTCCTATAGTGGTGAAACTCTTTTTTGAATCCAAACGAGCTGCAGAGATTACTGATCACCTCAGACAACAGTTTCAGTGGTAAGCGGATGATGTACTCTAATGTGGGGCCCATTCTGTGATCAGATCTTAACCGACTTACGACAGCCAGGTCACATATATTATTTGAGGATTTCTGGCATTTTCCTGGATTTTTTAGGCATCAAGAGGCAGGCATATTCACCTTCCCAGAAGTCAGTTTTCTGGATTAGTTTCATCAACTGTTGATCTTTCTTCATCTTTGGGCAAATCTGACTTGTCAGCTTCCTAAGGTAGATAAAATTACAGAGATTATATGGTCAGTATCTTATTTGAGAAAGAATATTGGTTGCTACATTTTTTTAGCCTATTTTCAGAAAATTGTTGGTTGCCCAGGCCCTGAATTTTCATTCATATTTAGTTTTCTGTATTTTTGGGATCATTGTAAACAATGGCTGAGAAATAAAGTATAGCCAATCTGATTTGATGGTAAAACTTATTTCACAACATGGTTTAAAAAATCGGCTGAGCCCGAGTCGACTCGGCCTACCGAGTCAGGTCTCCCCGACTTGGGATCGTTTTAGTAGGACTCGGGCGAGCCCAGACAGTGACGAACTCGGCCGACTATATAAAGCATGAAATGTGGGTTTTTTCCCCATTTCTTTGTTGCAAAAGCTGGGAGATAGGGTTTTGACTTTTGAAGCGTCCAAAACACATTTCTTGCAAGAGGAAAGCTCAAATCCATCTATTTTGTGAGATCTAGCTCACCAAAGAGGGATTCTACTATTCATCCAAAAGAGGGCATTTTCAATTGTGCATTTCGAGGTATGATTTCTTGTATCTCTATGCAAAGATGGTTTAGAAAAGATGTTAGGTTCTACGTTTTGCCTGAATATGATTTTCCCACCCATTATTTGGTGAAAAAAAATCATATTTTTTGTATTTTTGGGTCTTTTTTTTTTTATTTGAAAATCATTTTTTCTTCATTGTTTGCTTGTGTTTTTTGTATGAGCTTAATATTTTGGGTGTGAATCACATGGATCTATGGTTCAAACCCTAGATCTATGCATGTATGTGAAAAAATAGTAATTTCTTCACTTTTTTCTATTTAAAATAATCATTAACTATATGTTTTTTTTTCTACATGCTTAAATTGTTTAGAATAGATGAAAGGAAGTGTGTTATGCTTCTAGATGATATTTCCACTCTTGCTTCATTAAAAAAGTGTATTTTCTTTGATTATGTTGTCGTTTTTGTTTTCTTTTAATAATAGGAAATTCGAATTATTTTTCATTATTTACATATGTTTTTTGTATGAGCTTAATATTTTAGGTGTGGACCACATAGATCTATATATTGTAATGCAAATAATTAATATTTTCACTTACTAGTAAGCATGAAAATTAAAAGATATATGTTTATTAAACATTTTTTTTTTACTTAAAATCATTATTAGGAAGAATATTTTGGGTTAGGTAGATGTTACATACATGAGAAAAGCTTATTCTTCCATTATTTCAACTTGTGAGTGGATTGATATATTAATTGTTAATTACTAAGCAGTGTTACAAAATTTGGTTCGTTTCGGCCGAAATTTCCAAATAATTTCGGCTCGTTCGCTCTACCAAAACGAACAGGACCCTTTAATTATTCGTCCCAAAATTTGTTCCAATTCATCGGATTAGGTCCGAATTTTATAATTACAAGCGATTCGTCCAATTCATCCAATTATTCATCCCAACATTTCGGTTCCCATTAATATAAAAATAAAGTGAAAACTAAATGGGCAAAACATTTTTTTTAACTTAAAAGTAAAAGTAAAATTACCTTTTTGGCCTTTTGGCTTAGAGAAATTAGTGGGTTCAAATGTGGAGCCGCCTATCTGTTAAAATCTAAATAACTATATGGGCCCTTATCGCCCTAATCAATTATAATATATTAAGCTAGGAGGTTTTGACTTCAATTTTAATCATCGGTTATAATTTTGACCGACGGTTACATAACTACTCATGCAACTACACACTCATTTTTCCATCAAAACACTCTTGTTTCAGTTGTTTCTATATAGCTATACCATTTTTGTTCCAATTTTTTATCTCTATTTTTTTAATATTTTTTTAACATGTGATTATTTATTTTACAGTGCAGGGAGATACCGTGCTGAACACGGGTCATTGAGCTAGTATTTTATTATGAATAAGCTAGCCAAGTTTCACTCTAATATGAAATAACGTATCAAATATAAATTGACATATTGCATTGATTTAGTACAATAAATTTAATGTTTCATTTATTATTTTTCATTTTTATATATTAAAATTTTTTCCTAAATATTTCACCGAAATCTCCGAATTGGCCGAACCATTTCATTTGGAGGGCAAACCGAAATGGCATCCAAATTGAATTTCCTAACATTGCTACTAAGTATCATTATTTATTAATTTCTTTCTATAATTGTGCATATTACAACCACTTAGGGGTCGTTTGTTTCCTGTGAAAGTGATTCACATGTGTAAATGACCCACATGTGAGTCATTTGCATATGTAAATGACTTACATGTGAATCAGATTCCACTGTTTGTTACTAGCATAACATTTCACATGTGAATCTATGAATAGGTTGTATATTGTTTGATGATATCTAAACATCCAAGCAACATCAATGGTTGCAAATTGGACACATGACCGTGTTTGAGCTTATGAAGAATATGAACGGTCCTAATTTTACAGTTGGGGCCCAGAACCTTAAAAAAATCATAAAAAGCGGACTGGGTATGTTAATCACAATAGGTTGTATATTGTTTGATGATATCTCAACCTCCATGCATCATCAACATTTGAAAATTGGACACATAGCCGTGTTTGAGCTTCTGAAGAATAGGAACGGTCCTGATTTTACAGGTGGTGCCCAGAACAATAAAAAAATCATAAAAGGCAGACTAGGTACGGTAGTAACAACAGATTAATCCAACGGCTGTAATTATGTTGATGATATCACAACCTCCATTCCTCATCAACGGTTTAAAATTAGATACATGGCCGTGTTTGAGCTTCTTAAGAAAATGAATGGTCCGGATGTTACAAGTGGGGCCCAGAAAAATAAAAAAAATAATAACAGGCGGACTGCTCATAATGGCACTGTAGCAGTCCGCTTGGTAACAGTAACATGTGAAAGTCTTTCACACCTCTTGAGGTGTGAAAATCTAAGGCACATTTTGCGTTGGTTTTCATACCATTTACATGTGAGTTTTACACGTGAATCAAATTCACACAAAACAAACGTGATATATGCGTAACAGAAATGCAAGTGATTTAATTACATACGTAAATGGGCACAAACAAACGACCCCTTAATGAAGTATGGCACCAAAAAAGAAAGAGAAAGAAGTTGATCCCGGATGGGAACATGGAGAGATGGTTGGGGGGACCGTCATTAAGGTCAAATGCAAATGGTGTCATCAAACCATGAGCGGTGTGGGATTCATAGATTTAAACAACATCTTGCACATGTTGGAGGGGATGCAAAAGGGTGTCCAAATGTCCCAACTAAAGTGAGGAAACAAATGAGGGAAATTGTGAAGGGAAAGAAGACTAAAAAAGAAAAGAAGAAAATTTTTTGAAGAGGTTGCTAGAATGTGGGGGGGGGGGGGGGGGGGGGGGTGGAAGATTCTGATGATGGTGGTGATAATGAGGATAGGGAGTTAAGGGGGGTAATGAGAGTGAGTTGTGAAACGTATGAAACTCAACAGGCTCATATGGATGAGAGAAGGGGTGGGGCCGGTTCTTCAAGAGCTCCTCCTAACCCTTATGAGGACATAGCGAGGAGAGGGTCCTTCGGTCCATTCTTACATAGGACTCAAAGCATGAAGCAACCAAAGATTTCAAGCTCTATCATGGGTGATATGAAACTTAAGAGCTTTGAAAATGAGGAGAGCAATCTCAAAGTTCTTCCACTATAATCGTATTGCACCAAATGTTGCTACTTCACCATACTATCAGGCCATGGTGGATATTGTAATACCCTGAGTCCCACGGTAGGGGTTGGAGTATTTAATTATGTTTTTATGTTTTACTTTGGTAATTTTATAATATTTTGTGCTCTCATATAATTAGTATAAATAATATGATTAAAATTATTTTTAGGGGATGCCCTTTTATTTTGTAGAGACCCATTGTTGTAAAGTATTGGGACCCAACTTCTTTAATATAATAGGAAGCCGACACTTATAGTAGGAGACTCATGTTAGAAATAGGACTCCCAATTCTGCTTGGAATCTTGCTCGATATTGTTCCTAGGAAACTTGGCTCCACAACTATTTATAAGACCTCGCCCTTCCCATTCTGCCCACAAAACTATCAGATTTTCCCTTAGAAATCTAAATCCTAGGCTAGATACAGAGATGTTAGGGAGAGTTGAAGGAGAGGATCAGCACGTTGAAGCCTTGTGGTTGACATGGTGCATATCAGGTAAGTACAATTCCTCATATACACTTTGTGTTGTCTTTCCTATATGAAGATATGTGTATCGATTGTTGTGTTGCTATGTAAATTTGTATTGCTTGTTTTCCCAAACCTGTTTGAAACCTTAAATATGGATAAATTGAATTTTCCACAACAGATTACATGTTTGAGGACTAGAATGGCGGTGTCGACAAACTCATACTATGGTTATGGGTCTGGTAACATCCAAATTTTGTTGGTAGATCTGTTGACTGGCGTTCCAATGATTTAGACTATTTCCAGACCTTGTTGTGTTGCTAAAATGATCAAATCACTACGAGATACAGTGCAGAATTTAGAAATTTCCAATTACTGCATGGCAGTGACCAGGTTGGGTCGACTGAGGCTGCAGAACCCCATGGCCCACATGATGATAGATCAGGACCATGGATCTGAATGTAGACCCATGATCGACCGCTAAGGTGCTGGACCGATATGGACTGGGCCCCATATGGCCCACTATCCAACTGATTCCTATCACAGGAGGCGGAAGACTTGCAGAATGGCAGTTTTGGTCGACATGGGTTGCGAGACCCTATGGCCCACCTGATCAGAGATTAGGTCCCCACATCTGGAAGGGGACCCAGGGGTGACCCTAGTGGTGGGGGACCCATGTGCAGTGGGCCCTGTTTGGCCCACCATCCAACTGCATCTTTTGCTTGAGGCGTGAGTTACTGTTTGAGGTCTTTCCTTATGTACACAGGTTATGGGGCCCAGTAGGGCCACCTGATGCCAAATCAGAACCATAGGATCAATTGTGGGACCCTGGGCGACCTTGAAGACAGGTTCGCCATGGATCTCAATTGGTGGGGCCCATCATCTATTAGCTCCAAAAAGCAAGAGGTGTGATGAAGCCTCTGTGAGCAATGAAAGTGAGGTAATGGGATCTGTTTCAAAGATAAGAGTACATCCATGATGTCTGCACTATTTACATTGCACTCCCCCAGGCATACACACTTTAGGTTGTTTCATTGAGATCATGTATACATAATACAAGGACTGGTTGACGTGAGAGGGGGAATAATACATGAATAATATGATATACAGACCTGAATTTCTTAATGAAGTATTTAGATTGATCTTGATGCAGAGTCATGATAAAATAGAATACTGTACTTGAATATTTAATTAATTAATGACTTTATAATTTTATGTTATTACTATTATTGATGATTTAGTGGTGTCTGGGTTTCGGATAAAGGAATTTCCAGCCCTAATGTTTCTAGTAATTATAATTTGCCCTTGGTTCACTCACTGCACCCACCGTCAGTGTATTGAATACTTGTGATTTCTACTTGATACATGTGCAGCTATGCTGAATTAATTTCAATAAGGACTCTTTGAACATATGATGCTTGAGTTGATTATGACATGAATTGAATAGTGATGTTGATTATGAAAATATCGTTAATTAACATTATATGAAGTTAATGTTTTCTTATTATTGTTGCAAGACGATGGTTACTCCGTCCTCTTGAGACAATTTGGGATATTATCCTTACAACGGGGGCCAATAAGGCAAGGGACTGGGGCTAATGAAACCCAGACACAACCGTAAGGACAAAATCTAAAATTATCCTGATACCTATATTGGAAATTATTAACGAAATCTGTTATCGAAATTTCATTAAATCTACCCATTGGACACCCCTAGATGCACCAGCACGTGGCTAAGAGATGGATCCTTCTGACATGGCTTTCAGGCCATTTGTGTAATTGTTCCAATTCTTATATCGGTTGCACTCTATTTGGCTATAGGCCAGTTGCACTTGGTAGCTATAGGTCAGTCTTTAACTGACTATGGCACGCTTTTGTGTTCTGAGGAATCTTGAGGTGCGTGTTTGTTTCGGATCCAACACTCGGTGGTTAGGCGGTGATCCCACAGTTAGAATTAAAGACCCTAACTGAACTAATGCCTGCGCATCTTTCCTTTTTTTTTTTTTTTTTTTTTTTTTCTGATTTATATATTATGAATGGAATGGTTACAAAAATTGGATATGATAATGTACTCTGAACTATGAGCACAGCATGAGTTAATGGTCTCATACTCAGGGTCTTTGTGGTTATGGAAATTCTGGACCTTTGGGTTCGGGTTGTGTTATGATGAAGGCCATGGAGGCCGTTGTGTTGGTAGTGTTATGTTGAGGGCCATGGAGGCCGTTGTGTTGGTTGGTCCTTGGTGGACATTGATAGAGAAATGATGCTTGAGTGGCATCTTGGGATATGTGCGGCCTTGGTGGCAGCGTATTGTGGACCGGGTGCGAGGATGTAGTTCGGAGATACGATTTGGGATAAAGATTGGGTTCAATTTTTTATTTATTGTAATTAAATATTGCATGTTATTGGAACACTTTGTGAAATTTTATTTATTTGATATGTTCGGCATCATGTTGCTAGTATAAGAAATACTATTCACTAAGTATGATTTGTGTTTAAGCCCCAATCCCAGGTATGGCAACCCTAGAAAGGCAAGAGGTCCCTAACAACGGGCAAATTGGTTTCGATGTCGGCGTCTGAGCATTCAGGACTCACAGACAATTTTATCCCAAAGATTTTTTTTGGTAGTTTATTTTTTACTATTGGACATTATTATTGGTTTGGGATATTCATTTAATGAAAAATCCATATTTTTGTCAAAAGCCTAGCTATGTATGCTTCGAATGACTTGATTTAAGTTTTGGTTATGCTACTTCTAAGTCTCGGCACGGAATTCAAAGGGCCCCGGATTCCGGGTTGTTACAGATACTATAACCGAAGTGGGACCCAGAGTTAAACCTCCTTCCGCTTATGATATAAGCAGAAAGTATTTTGATACCGAGATTGATGATTATACGAGATACTTGGAAGACCACTCTAAAACGTGAAAAGAGTATGGGTGCACGCTCATGTGTGACGGATGGACAAGCAACAATAGGCGGCACATAATTAATGTCAT
Source organism: Umbellularia californica (assembly GCA_028538565.1). Taxonomy (NCBI): domain Eukaryota; kingdom Viridiplantae; phylum Streptophyta; class Magnoliopsida; order Laurales; family Lauraceae; genus Umbellularia; species Umbellularia californica. The sequence continues at coordinate 28,997,879 of JAPQWN010000005.1, read as the reverse complement.
GGCTTATTATGTTATAGGCACAGTTTTTATTAGGTTTGTAGAAACATCTGGGCATCATATGGATGCCCAATATTTGTACGTTTTGATAGATGAGACTTTGCATCACATTGACGGATGGGATGAGTATGTTACGGCAGTTGTGACGGACAATGCGGCTAACTTTAAGGCCGTGGGGAAGATATTGCATGAAAAGATGCTGAATATTGTTTGGGTGTGCGGCACATTGTATTAATTTTATTATGGAGGACATTGGTAAATTGGAAGATGTCCATAGAACTATTAATGAGGGAAAGATGGTGACATGCTTGATCTACAATCATCAATTCATGACTGATCTACTAAGAAATGAATTAGGGTCATGAGCTTCTAAGGCCGGGTATTATACGGTTTGCTACGCATTTCGTGGCCCTTAGAGTCTTTGTCATGCTGAGGCAAACATAATGCAGATTTGGACGAGTGCAGCCTATGTGAATTCAGAATTTTCACGTCGGCCTTTGGCATGCTGTGTACAAGAAACTGTTCTCGGTATCGAATTCCGGTATAGGGCGGAGCGGATTACACACTTACTTGAGCCTCTTGTCTTGGTCTTGAAATTAGTGGATGGTGATATGAAGCCCACAATGGGCAATGTCTATGATGCCATGGATTGAGCAAAACTTGCTATAGAGCAAAATCCAAAGAAAAGTATTGGACTTATTATAGGACGCTCTGGAAAATTATTGACCATCGATAGAACGACCAATTACATCAAGATATACACGCGGCAGGTACATGATTATTATTAGGATTTTGATTCATGGTTACTAGCTACTTATTTTAGAATTCAATGTATTGTTAAATATGGCATTAATGCCATCATTGATCATGCAGCATACTTCTTGAACCCATCATGCTTCTATAGCAAGAACTTCTCCAACCATGAGGAAGTCTTTAGGGGCTTCAAAAAAACTCTAGAGACAAGAATACACAAATTGATATTCTTAATCAAGTAAGATGTCAGATCACATATGGTTTATTTGATTATCTCAGAATCTCAGTTACCATTCAAAAAAAAAAAAAAAAAAATCTCAGAATCTCAGTTTTGGTCATAGACTCATGGTTACAAACTTTTAAATTTTGACTTTTATAGTTGAGAAACTATAAAGGCACTGTAATACCCCGGGCCCAGTTTCAGGGGCCAGATTATTTGCAGGTATTTTATATTTAATTTTCTTGATTTTTGGGACCCATAGTTTGATGGAGGATTTCAAGTGGGACTTGTATTGGTTATACCATAGACTCCTAGTAATGTTACAAATAGGATTGGCATGTGAGAAGGAAATAATAAAATTAGGAGGAGGATTTCGGGAAGGATTCTAACTTTAGTTTCTATATATATATTGATTGACCCCAAGCCTCTTTCATGCCATTCTCTCTCTCTTTTCCATGAAGCCAAAGCCTAGTTTAATATTAGCCTTGAAGAAGATAGGAGGAGAAAGAACCAGTTCTAGTTAGCCATAACAGGTGAGTAGAAAATTCTGACCTAATTGCGTATGGTTCTAAATCTCTGGTTTTTTCTCTTGAATATCTTTGAATCCTCTATTTTAGGGTGAGTATGATTTCCTCATATAGAAGTTATGATGTTGTGCATATGTGAGAATTGTGAATTGAATGTTGTAAAAATTGATGTGGTTCTATGACTCTGCACTGTTTGATGGTTTCAGCATGATATGATGCATTAAAACATTGATGAGTAAAACTTTGTCTGATGAATTAGATGTCCCAGAGTCTTGTATATGATTAATGATACTGTTGACAAACCCAGGCCTTGATTGATGTTAAAGAATAATCAGATCTCCTAGATATACATGATAATTGGGTTCTTATAACTAATATTGTTCCTAGATAGTAGTTCATGCAGAAAGAATTGGATTCGTTGAAGATTCAACGCAGATTCTGAAATTCTACACTTTCTTCACCGACACGAACAGTTTTTGTTGACAGGGGTTGTAGGATCCCATGGCCCACTTGATGAATGATCGAGACAATGGGTTTGAAAGGGGACCCATGGGCGACCGCTAGGTTGGTAGACCCATATGGAGTGGGTCCCATCTGGGTCTCCATCCAATTGCCTTGTTAGAAGGGAGGCGGCAGTTTGCAGGTTTTTGGCTGAATGTCAACAAACCTTAGTGGGACACCTGATCAGAGATCAGGTCCGATCATATGTTAGGGGACTACTGGGTGACCTTGGAGATCAGGTCCATCTTAGTTTTGACAAATGGGGCCCACCATCCATACAACCCAAAACTACCGGGCGTGAATATGCATGGGTGCTGTAACTGTTGTGTATCGATCTTGTTATGAGTTGCCAATTTACAAATAGGCCCTGCTGGTTTGAAATATTTACTCAGACCTTTTAGGACTGAATCCCTTGGATAAACAATAGGGGGGGATCCACCAGCCAGCTGCTTCAGTTCAGGGAAACGAGAGACCAAAACCTGATACGTGGCGAGCCCTGTTTTGACTTGTGACTTTTCTGAAATTACCAATAGACCCTACTGTTTTATATAAATTACAATGGGATCCTAAGTTTTCTAAAATTGCAAACAAAGGCTGGTTATTCATTGTTATTATTTGCAAATTTGTTTGAATCGTATCCTTTAGTTCTTGATTTGTCAAATCTGCACTTTTGGACCCTGTTATTTGAATTAATGGTGACTTGAAATATGTATGTGGATTATTATGCATGTCTTTGTTATTTGGGGATCTCACATGGTAGATTGTGTGGTTTGTATATGTATATGTTGTGGTTAAGTTGGTAATTGAATAATTCCCTCAAAATAGTAAAGGGTGAGTTATGTAAACCTCTCTTACCTCGTGCACCAATTTTGATTCGGACTGGGGCAGATTAAATCCACATAAATTGAGAAAGGGTTGATTATGGAATTTGCCAATTACAAATGTTGAGGACATATTAAATATCACATTTTTTTATGAGACATATATTTGCTATTTGAATTGGAAAACTGAGATAAGATGACTTTGTTAATTTGGAGGAACCTTTTGGACACCCCTAGACCACTAGCACTGCATGGGATGACGTCCCCGTATAAATGGCCAATTTTGTGAGGATTGTTGATGTTCGACCTTTTTGGGAAAGGTCGATTTTGTGGTACCAGTTTGCTGGTTTTGGACCTTGGTAGTCGATTTTGTTTGGGACAGAAAATAATGATTTTGAGATGTGCAGGAATGAGTTTTGGGGACTCTTTGAACATGTGATATCTTTGTGGAACATGGACTTTGGGCTTGTGCTATCAAATGGTTAGGAGATTTTCGTTTGTTTGACCTGTTTCCAACCTTGACTTGACTTTGACATTGGGATGTTACTTTAATTTGTTGTGTAATCCTATCTAAGTAAATGATTAAATGCACAAATAGATTAGAATATCTATTCACTCAGTTGTACTGATATTTTGTGGATTTGCTCCAATCCAGATAACCAGAACTTAGCGACTTAGGAAAATCTTGGTGACCGGGAGATAGACTTTGGGATGCGTACTTGAGCGTCAAAGCCACATAAATGAAGAAGAATTAGATTTAATAGATTGTCTAGATTATTTCATTTTAAAGACGTTGCAATTATTTTATTTTTATTGGACAATGTTACATTTGTTTATTAGATTTGGGTTTTTAATACAAGTTGGTTTAAGTTTGTAAATGCTTGAATCTTTATGTAATCTTTGATTTAACCTATGTGTGTGATGCTTACGAGTCTTGGCGCGGAATTCGAAGGGCCCCGGATTCTGGGTTGTTACAAGCACTCTTGGTAGTTTTGGGTCCAATATTTGAAGAATGGGGAGGATGGACCCAGGTATATTTCTATTATGAATTAAGTTTCTTTAGCGGTCATAAGATTATAGATTTATAGTACTATAAATATGACAAACAATTGGCTTTATTATTTTGAACACAACTGAATAGTGGAACACCTTTGGCAATGAGGTTCCCGATCTTAGAAATTTAGCAAGAAGAATTTTGAGCCAAACAATGTCGTCGTCGGGATGTAAAAAAAATTGGAGCACCTTCAGCTTGATCCACACTAAGAGTCGAAATAGCCTAACAATGCAAAAGTTGGAGAACTTGGTCTTTGTCCATTATAACATGAGGTTAAGGGCAAGGAATCTCCAGAGAAGAGACAATGGAGATTATGATCCAACCAATTAACTTGGAATATATATTCGAGCAAGATGACCCTCAAGATGAGTGGTTGGCTGAAAGAGGGGATGGAGTGTTGCCTAATACAGATTTCCTCGATGAAGCCACAGTTGATGTTGTTTTGTTTGAGCCAGATCAAGAAGGACATGCTTCCCCACCCCAACCATCCCTTCGTAGATCTGCTGCTGTGCGCAGAAAAGGGAATAATGTAGCAACATCAACATCACAAGGCTCGCAACGTCAGCAACGTGGTTGATAAGTGGTTAACTGTTTATAATCTAAGCCCTAATATTTGATTCATCTTGTTCTAGTATAGTTATTTTATTTGATTTTACATAGGTTTTGTTAATTTTTATGCTAAGGTCAAAAGGAGCAAAAAGAGAGTAATTAAAGAAAACATGATGGGCGTGAATCCCAAAGAAGGACCATGGTGGGTCCCATCCAAGCTATTCCAGATTTCAAGATTAATTTCTAATTCTTTGGGAACTTACAATTCAAAGAAGAAAAGCAAAAGAAAGAAAGAAGAAAAATGAAGAAATCCAATCTAGGGTTACACGCCCAAGAGGGGTCCACATCTATTGCAAATAGAAGAATTTCAGAAATTAGAAGTCCTATTCAAGTTGAAGTAGAGCCCAAGATTGGAGAAAAACAAGGAGAAAAAGAAGGAAAGTTTGGAGTAAGTCTTGTTCAAGTCAAGATAGAAGTCCTAAAAGAGGGGTCCCACACTCATTGTGCAAGCATTATATGGGCCCACTTTTATTATAAAAGCTTCAGATTTAGTTATTGCAATTAATTCTCAGATTTGTGGGTCCATGTGAAGAATTTTTTAGAAGATACAAGTGGGACCAGATTTAGAAAGTCTTGCTAATCAAGAAAGAAGACTCCTATTTCATTCTAATTAGGAAGCCCAATTGAAAAGCAAGATGGAGACCTAAATCTACAAGGGAACTGTTACTAAAGGGGCTGTTGCAAAAGTATAAAAAGACATCCACATCCCAGCCACGTCCATCCACAATAGAGCCCCCATTCAGCCACCAAAAAAGCATAAAAATCAGTTATTATCATCCCATAAACCCTATTTTCCATACAGCCACCTTTGGAGCATTCTTTGGAGCATCTTGAAGGGCTTTTGGAGCAAGAAAAAGGGGAAAAAGCTGCTGGCCATCCACTGCATCTTCATCATCTTCTAGTTTTCTTCTTATGACTCTACTTTTTAGTTTATTTTTCATTAAAGACATGAGCAGCTAAACTTTTTAGGGCTAGGGTGTAATTGAAACCCTAGCCTAGTTCTATGTAGTCTCTTTTGACGTCATTTAATTCAGATTTCAGTTTTGTTGGTTGAGATTCTAAACCATGTTATTAATTGATGAGTTGTGTATATGCCATGCCAACCATGTGATGTTCAATTAATCTTAAGAGTAGCTAACTTAATTTTGATTGATCTTGATGTTATGCATCTAGGGTTTAGAACCATGAATAATCTAAGTATATGCCATGCTTAGACTCATGCATTTATCTTTCCCATTGTTTTATGCATTATGTTTGTTTTGACTAGGACATATGCCATGCTTAGTTTTTGCATCGTGATGAACAATTCATGTAGTATGCCACTCATGAATTAGGTTTAGGGGAATAATAATTTAGACGCATATGCCATGGTCTAGGTTGATAGATGTCACTAATAAAATCTGATTTTTGATTAAAAGATAATAAGGGACATACATAGGATTGGTTAGGGGAGTAGATGAAACCCTAGTTCATTCATTATTACTGTTTTTCAATTCTCATACTAGTTTTGTGTTTTAAGTTACTTTTCAATTATCTTTTGATAGTTTAATTTACTGTTTTTAATAGTTTAATTCAGTTTTTCATCATTCAATTTAATATTCTGATTTTTAGTTAATTTTGACATTGTTTTATCACAAGTCTTCGTGGGATCGACCTCGTACTTACAATTCACTACACTACATAGTGATCTTGTGCGCTTGCGAGTTTTAAGTTGTGTGCATATTAAGTAGCTTATTTCTAGGTTGCTTGATGCATACCAAGTTTTTGGCGCCATTGCCGGGGACTTGTTTGCATAGAATAGTGTCAAAACTTGTGTTTAGTGTAGTGTCATAGTCTAGTTTAGTTTTTAGTTCAGTTTTAAAGTGCTGTTATTTGCTGTTTTACCATAGTATTTCAGCTATTTAATTTCATATTTCTATTTTTTTTACATTACTTCTTTTATAGGTGCTTACTTGCGGTCGTAAATTCTGTATATGCAAGGTAGGCGATCTCAGGACTTAGCCATCATCGTCTACGATCCAGAAATTGAACGAACTTTTAGAAGATTGCGAAGACAAGCTCAGAGGGCAAGATCCAATACACAGCCCTCATCTGACTCAGAACGTGAAGAAATCAGTGTTAACGGAAATCAAGGTCCTGAAGGAAAAATGGCTGGCAGAGAAGAAGAAGAAGAAGAAGTAATAGTGAACAATCAAAAGAGACCAATGAAGGAATCTTACATACCCTTGCACACCGAACAGCCGTCCACCATTCTTTATCCACCTAATACGGCTGGAAATTTCACCCTCCATGCACAACTGCTGAATATGGTGCCACACTATCATGGGCTACCTAATGAAGATCCTTATCTTCACATAAAGGAATTCTTTGAGCTGTGCGCGACACAATAGATACAGGGAGTTACTGCAGAGGGCATCAGGCTACGTCTATTTCCTTTCTCTCTTAAGGATAAAGCGAAAATATGGTTAAACTCCTTAGATGCTGGTTCTATCAACTCTTGGCAGCAGCTAGCCAGTAAGTTTCTGAAGAAATTTTTTCCGGCTCAAAAGACAAGGCAATTAAGAAGAGAGATCCAAACATTTCAGCAAAAAGATGGAGATCAGTTCTAGGAAGCATGGGAGCATTTTAAGGATTTATTATTGAAGTGTCCACATCACAACCTCACCAAAGATGATCAGGTTCAAGCTTTCTATGAAGGACTGAACGAGCTGAATAAAGGAATAGTTGACTCTGCGTGTGGAGGGGCCCTGATGGAGAAAAATAGTGAGGAAGCTTATGATCTCTTTGAAACTCTTAGTGAAAACTCACAACAATTTTCTTGTAGAAACAGACAGATGGGTAAGAAGCAAGGAATGTATGAGATCCAGTCTCAAGGAAATATAGCTGCCCAGATGGCGGCAATGGATAAAAAAATGGACATGCTCATCAAAGCAATGGCTTCCAATAGCATGCTCGGACAACCATCAAAAGAAGTATGTGCTATATGTTCTCACACTAACCATACTACTGAATGCTGCCCCATGTCATCTTTTACAGACCAGGAACATACCAATTATGTTAGTAACACTTTTCCTAAGCAAAACAATCCTTACAGCAATACTTACAATTCTGGATGGAGGAATCATCCAAACTTTTCTTGGGGAGGGAATCAGAACAACCAAGGAAATCAAGGGAATCAGAACCAGTATCAAGGACAGCAGAGAAGCTCCCAATACCCACAGAATAACAACTTTTCTCAGAACAGTGCACAAAAGCCACATGGAGATGAGTTCAAAAGTTTGGTGACCCAGTTTATTCAATCATCTCAGGTTAATTTCCAGCAACATAGCCAAGCAATTACAAATACTCAGCAAGGTTTGGCCAAGCTGGAAGCACAAGTGGGTCAGATAGCTAATGCCTTGAGCAAAAGGGAGGACGGTAAGTTTCCAAGTCAGACTGAAATCAACCCTAAAAATCATGAGCATCTGAAGGCCATAACTACCGTCACCAAAGAGCCAGAGAAGGTCTACAGGAGAATGAGGCAGCATGGTACAGCCATAAACACCAGCGTGAATGGGCCACATGAAAATCCGAAAACTGTAGACATTGAGCCACAGGACAGTGCACGGCAAACTGAGACTAATGTGAATCAGAAATGTGACAAGAAGAGCATAGACACTGTGGCCACTCCTATTCAGGAAACATCTTCTAAAGAGCCAGAGAGTGTCTATAAGCCAGTTCCACCTTATCCTCAAAGCCTGGGACAGGTGAAGAAAAATCAGTTCACGCATGACATCTTTGAGACACTGAGGAAGGTAGAGATTAACATTCCGCTGATTGATGCTATCAAGCAGATACCTTCTTATGCAAAGTTTATCAAAGAGTTATGTACAAACAAGAGGAGATTCGGAGATCATGAAGAGGTTAAGTTAACTGAGGAAGTCAGTGCAGTTCTTTCAAGAAAGCTTCCTCCAAAACTTCAGGATCCTGGGAGCTTTACTATACCGTGCAAGATAGGAGATCATATGTTTGAGAGAGCCTTACTGGATTTAGGTTCTAGTATTAATTTACTGCCATTTTCAGTCTATGAGTATTTGGGTTTGGGGGAGCTCAAACCAACTTCAATTACATTGCAATTGGCGGATAGGAGTGTGAAGCACCCAAGGGGCATTCTGGAGGACATTTTGGTGAAGGTAGGAGAATTCATATTACCCGCTGACTTTGTGGTACTGGACATGGAGAGTGTATCACTGCCTCACCACCTTTCTATTATACTCGGCCGACCTTTCATGGCCACTACGGGTTCAAAGATAAATGTACAAAAAGGCACAATTGAAATGAAGGTCAATGGGCAGAAAATTGAGTTCAAAGTGTTCGAAGCTATGAAAATGCCGAGAGATGAAGATTGCTTTCAGATTGAGGTAATTGAACAGGCTATAGTAGAGGTGTTTCCAAGAGCACATGGGTACAAGGAGGAGTTGGACACATGCATTCAGCAAGGCCTCACCAAATCTGAAATCGAGCATGATTGTGATGAGCTTGAGGCAGCACTTATGGAGATTGTAAATCAACTAGAAGTACTCTCCTCTATCCCAAGTAAATATTCTAACTCTTTCGAAATTCTTGGTTCTTCCACGAAGCAACCCATTCCTTCTGTTATAAAAGCACCCGAGTTAGAATTGAAGCCATTACCTGAACATCTCAAGTATCACTTCCCACTACCATTCATTGACCCCTTCGAGGTCACTTAGGTTTTTGAGCATGGGGCTATTGAGATCTATAATCCAAAGAATGGTAACAAGTTCAAAGTCAATGGACATAGGCTCAAGCCCTATTGGGAGCAGAATTTTGACAAGGATGTGGATGTGATTACATTCACAGATTCCCCTTTCGCTTGATAGAGAAGCACAGTCTGGCTGACGACTATAAAGCAAGCACTACTGGGAGGTAGCCCAGATCTTTGCAAGGAAAAGTTGAGGATGGCGATTCAGAGCTGGCAATGTACTCCATATCCAGCTGAGTTCTTTTACCCTTTTCCTTGTGTTTTTACTTACTTTTTTGTTATGTTTTTAGTTTTTCCTTCTTACTTTCTTTTACAACATTGGGGACAATGTTTAATTTTAGTTTGGGGGAAGAGTCTTAGTTAAGATAGAGTCATTAACAGAGTCATTATAGTCCAAAAATACATAAAAATTTAAAAAAATTTCGAAAATCACAAAAATATTTTTTTTTCTTTGAGTCATAGTTCCTTCCTACCACAATGTTGAGTAATGATGATTTGTCTTGCATGGTTCATTGAACTTAATTATGCTAGTTCTTTTTATTATTCAATTGCAGTAAATCTCGTTCAAGTATATTGAGCTATCACTATGTGGATTACAATGCTGATATAGTCTGAGGTTGAAAGCTCGTGCATAATTGAAGGATTAGATGCTTTTGGTGAAAACTTGTGCAACCTAGTGAGATTTGAGCCTAAATGCTTATTCTTGAGAGGGTTATATGCTGAGTGATATGATCTTTCATTTCTTGATCTATATGATGCAGTTGATTTCATTATCATTCTTTGATCACATGTTCTGAATTTTATATGGAATACACATGCTAGAACTCTCATTTTTATCCGATTGAGGCAAATTTCGACTTCATGAACCATAGGAGATGATTTTAGGCCGTGTTTGACTAGTTTGTGCTTTTCTATCCATTCCCTTTGATGTTTATCACTAGTTATCCATGTTGAGCCTTAATTAAGCCATTTCTTGCACCCATACCAACCCCTAAGTTTGGGGGAGTTACCTTACCATATGTATAGCCTTACCTTATCTAAGGAAGTATAAAGAAGAATTCAAGGTTCACTACAAAAATGTGTGCAAGGCTTGAAAAAAAAAAATAAAATAAAATAAAAAGAAAGGTTGCCGTTACCCTGCCACTCCATAGTTTCAGTTATGTTTTCAAAAAAAAAAAAAAAAGGAAAAAAAATAAAAAAGAAAAAAAATAGAAAAGAAAAAGAAAAAGAAAAAGAGAATAATACAATAAGGAGGGTATATGCGTGACTAAAGAAGGTGGAAATTCAAAATGCAAGCCTTAGCCGCCAAAATTAGAAGTGTAAAAGGAACCTGAAGTATGATTCTACGCAAAATTCCTTAGATCTTGTTATCCATTTCCTTTCATTCTTAACCCTTCACCTTAGCCCCATGATAACCCATGTGTAAAAGTCCTAATTGATCCTAGGTGAAGTGTAGTCCCAGTGTGGAGATGAGATGGAATGGGAGCCTATGGTGTGTGATTTCACTTCAAGCATGTGGTATTTTTCATGAGATCATTGTCTGTTCAATCTTAGCCAATTATTGAGTGTTTTATTGTGAGTGTATGCATGGTGAGGATTGAAGTTAAACTGAATTGCAAAAAAATTATTGTTTGGTTGTGTGAGAGCCTAAACTGAAAGTTATGTTGGTATTGTTTTACACACGACCTTGTGAGCATGTGGATTGTGAACTGGTTGCGACTCTTGCTTCTTTGAATCATGTATTGATCAAACATCTCTGAGACAAATGGTGGAAGGATAGGTTTCATATTTTAGTGTTTTAATTTTCTACCTTGTTATTTTATTGTTTTGCTCGAGGACTAGCAAAAGGTAAGTTTGGGGGAATTTGATAAGTGGTTAACTGTTTATAATCTAAGCCCTAATATTTGATTCATCTTGTTCTAGTATAGTTATTTTATTTGATTTTACATAGGTTTTGTTAATTTTTATGCTAAGGTCAAAAGGAGCAAAAAGAGAGTAATTAAAGAAAACATGATGGGCGTGAATCCCAAAGAAGGACCATGGTGGGTCCCATCCAAGCTATTCCAGATTTCAAGATTAATTTCTAATTCTTTGGGAACTTACAATTCAAAGAAGAAAAGCAAAAGAAAGAAAGAAGAAAAATGAAGAAATCCAATCTAGGTTTACACGCCCAAGAGGGGTCCACATCTATTGCAAATAGAAGAATTTCAGAAATTAGAAGTCCTATTCAAGTTGAAGTAGAGCCCAAGATTGGAGAAAAACAAGGAGAAAAAGAAGGAAAGTTTGGAGTAAGTCTTGTTCAAGTCAAGATAGAAGTCCTAAAAGAGGGGTCCCACACTCATTGTGCAAGCATTATATGGGCCCACTTTTATTATAAAAGCTTCAGATTTAGTTATTGCAATTAATTCTCAGATTTGTGGGTCCATATGAAGAATTTTTTAGAAGATACAAGTGGGACCAGATTTAGAAAGTCTTGCTAATCAAGAAAGAAGACTCCTATTTCATTCTAATTAGGAAGGCCAATTGAAAAGCAAGATAGAGACCTAAATCTACAAGGGAACTGTTACTAAAGGGGCTGTTGCAAAAGTATAAAAAGACATCCACATCCCAGCCACGTCCATCCACAATAGAGCCCCCATTCAGCCACCAGAAAAGCATAAAAATCAGTTATTATCATCCCATAAACCCTATTTTCCATACAGCCACCTTTGGAGCATTCTTTGGAGCATCTTGGAGGGCTTTTGGAGCAAGAAAAAGGGGAAAAAGCTGCTGGCCATCCACTGCATCTTCATCATCTTCTAGTTTTCTTCTTATGACTCTACTTTTTAGTTTATTTTTCATTAAAGACATGAGCAGCTAAACTTTTTAGGGCTAGGGTGTAATTGAAACCCTAGCCTAGTTCTATGTAGTCTCTTTTGACGTCATTTAATTCAGATTTCAGTTTTGTTGGTTGAGATTCTAAACCATGTTATTAATTGATGAGTTGTGTATATGCCATGCCAACCATGTGATGTTCAATTAATCTTAAGAGTAGCTAACTTAATTTTGATTGATCTTGATGTTATGCATCTAGGGTTTAGAACCATGAATAATCTAAGTATATGCCATGCTTAGACTCATGCATTTATCTTTCCCATTGTTTTATGCATTATGTTTGTTTTGACTAGGACATATGCCATGCTTAGTTTTTGCATCGTGATGAACAATTCATGTAGTATGCCACTCATGAATTAGGTTTAGGGGAATAATAATTTAGACGCATATGCCATGGTCTAGGTTGATAGATGTCACTAATAAAATCTGATTTTTGATTAAAAGATAATAAGGGACATACATAGGATTGGTTAGGGGAGTAGATGAAACCCTAGTTCATTCATTATTACTGTTTTTCAATTCTCATACTAGTTTTGTGTTTTAAGTTACTTTTCAATTATCTTTTGATAGTTTAATTTACTGTTTTTAATAGTTTAATTCAGTTTTTCATCATTCAATTTAATATTCTGATTTTTAGTTAATTTTGACATTGTTTTATCACAAGTCTTCGTGGGATCGACCTCGTACTTACAATTCACTACACTACATAGTGATCTTGTGTGCTTGCGAGTTTTAAGTTGTGTGCATATTAAGTAGCTTATTTCTAGGTTGCTTGATGCATACCAGTGGTCATAGCTGTGAGCTAGAGATAACACGTTCTACTTCGGAACATAATACAGGGGATAGAGATAAAACAACATCACGTTCAAGTGGTTCAAGTGGCCCCCTCTCTAAAGCCAAACAATGGATTAAGGACCCAGCTCTCCAATACAAGCGGAAGTCAAAGGACAAGAGCACCCATACACAAACTCAAAGTCATAGGTTGGCCACCCATGAAGAACAACAACAACAACAACAACAACAACAACAACGCAAAACATCATCTTCTAGCAAGAGTGGCTCACCACAAGGTGATCAAGGCTATCCATGACCCGTTACATGGTGGTCAAAGTCAGCTTGCTGGAGGGTGGGGCAGAAATAAAGGAAGAGAGCCATCAAAGAATATCAACCGCATCAAATGCCTTCAAGTCCTTGGCCCACAGATTCCAATTGTTCATACGGGTATGGGAAGCAATATGGTGGGTACAGTGGTCCTTCGCATGGGTATGGGCAACAATATGGAATCTTTAGAAGGAAGCTTGGAATGGTCAACAGACTAGCAGCCAAAATGCATCATTGTTGAGGGGGAGAATTGTGAAAGCAACATTGATTTTCATCTAAGCTAATTCTAGTTCACCAGAAAATCTGCTATGTAGTCTGAACTAAGATGTTCTTGTAGCCCCAAATCAGTTACATAACAACCACTAGTGATGCCTATTTATAGGTATGTAAATGAGCAATCAAAGCATCGAGTGATCAGGCGCCTACTCTCAACCCCCCGCAAGTGCGACAACCACCACCGGATGCATATCCCCAAATTATGGATGCATCAAATTATGGACAAGGTCCTGTAAGAAGGGGGCAAGGCTTCTTTGATTTTGATATAGCACAATACTAAATCAAAATGACAACGACGGTGAGGATGGCATCCAACCCGCAAGGCATTCGCTATGGTATTCAAAACAATGAGCTAAGGTATGGTTTTTATATCCTAATTGATATGGAAATTGGAATATGGATTTGTATTTTAAATTTTAATTGCAATTCAATGGTTTGTCTCATGATGTTAAAGGTGTGCCATAAATAATAGTAGGTTACTATTTACTAGAGCGTGCTTTAGAATTGTAGAATTTGTTGTTAACAAATAAAAACACCCAAGTAATAGGGAAGATAAAGGATCCTACGCTCTATACTCTATAATTTGATTAATTTCACCAAAATCTATCGCTAACATAAAAGAATAAAAAGATTCAAACTATCTATATGGAAGGAGGGACTACTAGGCCACCACATTTTATTTTCTCTAATTTTTTTTCTTTCTTTTACTCTTTCTTTTTTGCATTTTATTGGGACTCAACCTGACTCAGACTCGGCCCTAGTTGAGTGAGTCCCGAGTCCGCTTTTTTTAACCATGTTTCACAGGGGAATTTCAATTCTAGATGTTTGTTGATGGAAAAGAACTTCCAGGTTACATTGAAGAGACAGCTCCAAAAGCCCAAGATCCTACCAAACATGCCCAATGGGAAACATATGATCCCGAATAATAAGATGGATCCTGAGTTCAGCTTATCCACATGTTGTCCTGAACCTTTGACCATATCCAACAGCCAAGAGAACATGCAATCAGCAATCAAGAAAATTCAGCCAAGCATTTTCATCTTGAAAAAAAAAAAAAAAAAAAAGAGTGGATTATTCTCAAGGAGATAAATCTTTTTGACCGAATAGGAAGCACTAGTATATGCTATTGTCCCAATCAATTCATAGGCAGCGTAACAAGTTCTTGAAGTTAGTCAAAGAGATCAATTCTTAATGAAGCTCTGACAAGAATATGAGACTATTCAACCGTATCCCATGAGCCGAGATCCCTCTTTCTTTTCACATGCTTGAATGAACTGTAGCAGGAAGAACAATGTTGCCATTCCCCAGCCTAATTAGATCAACAGACAGGTTATTTTAAAGCTGCCTATGCCGCCAAAAGTAAACCTCGCTCTGAGGATATGAGCAAAATTCAACATCACTCTCGCAAGAAATTTTAACATGAGGGAAATCAATGCCAAAAGAAATTCTGCAGTCATCGCAAAAGGGCTGGCTATTTGATTTCTGAGTACAACCCAAATCCACAGAATTGGAAAATTTAGGCCTATCATGCTGCGCCATTGGAAGATTCCTTTGCATCAGCCTCAACTTCTTCAGTTTCTATGCCTTACTCAATCCACGTCTCCTACGCATGAGAATGTTCAAATAATTAAAGCAACAATTTCTACAATGGTTCTCTCTAGTAGGACTGAAAAATCGTCTTCAGTGTAGTACCTTGATTCAGGTGCATCTAATCATATGATATAGTCTTCAAATAACTTTGAGCATATCGAACTAAATGAGAGACCCTCACAGGTTCATATGGCTGATGGTGAAAAACTTCCCATAACTGGCATTGGTCACATTTCTCATTCTTTATCTTTGCAAAAAGTGTTTTGTTACTCAGTTATGTACCAGTCTTCTTTCTGTCAGTCATTTAGTTGATAATAGCCGCATTCTATCGTTTTCTCATGATGATTGTATTATATAAGATCAATGAACGGAAATGTGACCAGGATGGGGCCTAAGGGTGGATGACTCTTCCCAATGCACTTGCTGACACCCACTGCTAATAAACATGAGTTTTCCTTGTTATTTCTTTCTTCACCTAAATGATCCTGTGAAAGAGTCCGGGTCCCCAGAGTGTCTCACAGACTCACACACTCATCGTAAGTGGGATGTGTGGAACTCTACCATGGGGCCCACTTATTGATGATAATCCGGAAAGTTCACGATGAACGCCATCCTCTCCAGTGACATTGATTGGCCTAGCTGTCATAATTCTCGATAGTCTAATAAAGGATGGTGTATGTATTTGGCCAACTCAACTCTCATGGAAATGTAAAAAACAAGATTATGTTTAAAAATCATCCGCAAAAGAAGAATATTGTGCCATGTCCTCTGCATGCTCTGAACTTTTTGGATTCTCTCAAGACCATCTTACTGTGATTCATGCAGACAACACGGGTGATATTTAAATGGCGGTGAATCCAGTCTTTCACGAAAGGACTAAGCATATTGAAGTAGACTCCTGCTCTTGAAGCCTTTGATGATGATATATTGCTCCCCCACAAGTGCCTTCCAATCTTCAAACTGCTGACATTTTCATGATGACATAAACTCGAGCCGCCATCAATTCTTTGTATGCATATTACTGCTGGTTGATTCACCAGGATCAATTTGAGGGGGAGTATCAAACATGATAGTCATGGGGACTATCATAAGTGGGGAACGTATATTATTTACGTATCAAAGCTGTACCATAAAGATTTTAGATTTGATTCTTATCTATCTAGCTGTAATTAGGATATTTGATTGACTGTAATTGGGGAGAAATGACCATAATTAGGGAGGAGATTTAATATAAAAATCTTGTAAACAAGGGATTATGTATCATTCTTATAATGGCAAAACTAAGAGAATAGAACGAGAGTTCCGAAATTAGATTGTATTATTCCCGTCTCTCCTTTGGAGATCTCTCCTCAATACATACAATTACATGCCTTAATCAAGGCTCTAATCTAAGTAAGTATATCAATTACTGTTCTAAGTTATGGAAACAACAACTAAAATAGAATATGTACAACTGTATCATTGACCCAATCAAATCCACATGATATAATATGATCTAGACTGGATCTCTTCATGGGTCATGGGCCTGTTTAACCCCCCCCCCCCCCCCCCCCCCCCCCTCCAAATTGATGTGGGAGCATCAACAAGCATCAATTTGCCAACCAAGAATTGATGGTGTAGTCGTGGAAGACCTTTTATTAAGAATATCAGCAATTTGAAGCTCCGTGGAGACATGCGGAAGGCTAATGATATCACGCTTAAACTCATCACGTATGAAGTGACAATCAACCTCGATGTGTTTAGTGCGTTCATGAAAAATCGGATTTTCAGTAATCCGAATTGCACTTGCATTATTTGCATAGAGAGGGGTAGCACCTTCAGACCTCAGAGCCAAAGAATTTCGGAGCATGCAGCAGACATGGCTTAGTACTCAGCCTCAATAGATGATTTTGAAACTTTTTCACATTTCTTGCATTTCCAGGAAATCAGACTATCACCCAAAAACATGCACCATCCTGTTGTCAATCTGCGAGTATTCGGACAATTGGCACAATCAGCATCTGAATAAGCTTTGAGAGATATAGGATTGTCTGATGGAAAGAATAACCCGTGAGTCGGTGTTCAAATAAGGTACCGAATCATGCGGCGCACAGCAGCCATATAAAGGTGGCGAGGAGCTGTCATGAACTGACACATTAGGTTGACTACGTAGGAGATATCAAGACGAGTGATCGGGAGATAGATCAAGCTACCTACTAATCGGCGATATACGGTAGGATCGGGAAGAAAGTCACCATCCTTTTGACTGAGTTTGACATTTAGTTCGACCGGGGTATCTACTGGAGCGGAAGCAGTAAGGCTGGCCAAATCAATGAGATCAACATTGTATTTGTGCTGATTTAGAACTATACCTTTAGCCGATTGATGAACTTCAAGACTGAGGAAATAGTTTAAAAGGCTAAGATCCTTAATATGAAATGTCTCATTAAGAGAAGCTTGGAGCTCTTGAATCATTTTTGCATTAAGACCAGTAATGACTATGTTATCAACATAGACAAGAAGCACCATAATCCCGAACGAAGCATGGTGTAAAAACATGGATGGGTCATACTGGCTTGGATGAAAATCCAAGCGGAAAAGAGCATCTTGAAACTTCTCAAACCATGCACGAGGAGCTTGTTTCAGACCATAAAGAGAGCGACGGAGTTTTGCAACCATACCCTTCCCTGATGAGAACCCCTGAGGAAGACGCATGTAAACGTCCTCTTTAAGATCACCATGAAGAAACGCATTTTTTACACCCATTTGATAAAGAGGCCAAGACTGAGATACGGCAACGGCAAGAATACTGCGAACCGTGGTCATCTTGGTGATGGGAGCAAAAGTTTCATCATAATCAACGCCATATTCCTACCAATTTCCAAGAGCGACAAGACGTGCCTTATATCGATCTAATGTGCCATCTGATTTTAACTTGAGAGAAAAAAATCCACATACACCCACAGGAGACGGGACAACATCCCACGTATGGTTTTGTTCTAAAGCCTCCAATTCATCTTACATACCCTTGTTCCAACATTGGTGCTGCACAGCCTGAGAATAGGATTGTGGGATGGAAGATGAAGACAAAGTGGCCATTAAGGAAGTATGAGAGAACCCATAGCAGTCTGGTGGTATTGAAATGTGAGTGGAGCGACGCAATGAAGGAGGTCCAGATGGACCAAGTGCCGGAGGTGGACCGGATGCTGGAGGAAGATCAAAAGGGGGATTGCCTATAAGAGCTTCTTTATTCCGTCTATGATACACAAAGTTAAGATTAAATCGAACAACTGATGTGGTCAGAAAAACCAGGTAAGAACACTAATGAGGAGTCGTCAGAAGGATCAAGGTGTCTTTGAAAAAAATACTGCTGTTAAAAAAAAAAAAAAAAAAACTGACACTGAAAGAGGTACGTATGCAACGAATATGAAGAACATAGCAAAGGAACCCTTACTGGAAGGGTGCATAACCTAAAAAGACACTGAGATGATTGAGCGGTTAGTTTAGTTCTTTCAAAAGAACCCTTTCTGGAATGGTGCATAACCTAAAAAAACACACTGAGATGATTGAGCGGTTAGTTTAGTTTTTTCAAAAGGCGGCAAATGCACAAAGTAAACTGAGCCAAAAACATGAAGATCATCATAGGATGGAGATGTCTAGTACAGTTGGTAATATGGGCTCTAATTTTTAATAGAGGTTGATGGCATACGATTTATAAGATGAACTGCAGTCTATGAAGCACGGATACATAAAAAAGGGTCCCATATCCGTATCCCGGGCGTATCGAACATGGATAAGCCTAAATACGGCTTGGATACGTCTGGGAAACGCGAAATCCGTATCGGATTTATCTTTTATTATTTTAATGCCGGATACGTGAGGGATACATGTGGGACACGCACGTGTCTCGTGGACGTATCCCCCACGGGACACGTTTTTAAGTGGAAAATAAAAAAATGGGGGACGGGGGAGAGAGGAAGAAAATGTGGGAGAGAAAGGAAAAAAAAAAAGGAAGAGAGGGGAAGGAAAGAAAGTCACCCGTCCCCTCCGCCTCACTGTTGCCGTGCTGCTGCCGTCGTCAAGCCCTACCGACATACAGCAACTGTGCTGTGCTGTGCCGCTGCAACCTGTGAAATCAAACCCAAACCGAACCATTGTGCTATGCTGTGCCGTTTCATCTCCACCTTCAGGTTCTTTTCCCTTCTTTCTTTCCTTTTGTTTCTTTCTTTCTCTTCATCTGTATTGGTTGGTTTTTGTTGGGGTTAATGCTATTCTGGTTATTCTAATCTAGGGTTTTTTTTTTCTTCCCCCTTAAATCGTTTGGATTTTAGGGTTTTTTTTTTTTTTTTTTTCTTTGTTGATCTTCTGTCTTTGCTTTCGATTGACTGTTGCTGATGTTTTTTATTATTATTATTATTATTATTTATTTGCTGCTTCTTTTTTGTGCAATGTGTTCTGCTGCAGCTGTTTCTTTTTTTGTCTGCTGCTACTTTTTTTTTTTTGTAATGTGTTATGCTATTGCTGTTTCTTTTTTTCTTGTTTGGTTGTATATTGTATCCTAGCTCCAAGACTAATAATAGATATATTCTGCTGCTGCTATTTCTTTTTTTCCATTTTTTTTATGCTATGCTACTGCTGTTTCTTTTTTTTCTTTTCTTTCTTTTTTTCTTGATGCTATGCTGCTGCTGCTGTTTCTTTTTTTGTTTTTCTTTCTTTTTTCTTAATGCCATGATTTTAGGTGGCCTAATGGGGCCAATATTTTGTGTTTCCAGCAACCAAAGTTTACTGTAATGGCATCTAGTACGGGGTGGTAGTACTAGTTTGTCTTCTCCAGCTATTGAATTAGAAGACGCTCACAACCCTCTTTGGGGGTATGTGAAAAAACAGCAAAAACTTGGTGATGGAGGGGGAAATGTGTCGTGGCAATGCAATTTTTATAGTAATTGGTGAAACTTGGATTTTAAACTTGGAAGTATTGAATGTAATGTTTGATGATGATGATTAAATCAATGAAAGTGCATTATTTTATGGCTATTTTGATTGAAATAATGTTAGTTTTTTATTACATAGTCATATAAAAAATATTTCAAAAAAACAAAAATTCAACATATCCCTGGCGTATCGTATCCCACTTTTTTGAGAAATGACGTATCTGCGTATCCGTATCGTACTGTATCCGTGTCCCGTATCCCGTATCCGTGTCCGGTAAGAACAGATGATTCAAGAAGGGAACGAGTGACATCAAGAAGATGTCTATTTTTTATTTCAGCAACTCTATTCTACTGTGGAGTACAAGGACAAGTTCTTTGAAAAATAATGCCTTTGTGCTACAAAAACTGTTGAAAATTAGAGGACACATATTCCCCGCCCGAATCAGATCGCAAGATTTTAATGCAGGTGGAAAATTGATTCTCAACGAATGCCCAAAAAATTTAAAAAACATTGAAAGCATCAGATTTGGAATGCAAAAGGTAAACCCATGTGAACCGACTGAAATCATCAATAAAAGCCACAAAGTATTTATAGTGAGCGTGAAAGAGCTAGAGCAATTTCCATACATTGCTATGACCTAAATCAAAACACTCAAGTGCTGTGTGAAGTGGAAATAGGAAAATGAAGAGTTATGCTCTTTCCCATTTTACAAGTAGCACAATCAAAAGGCACACAAGAAGATAATCGCAATAGATTCCCTTATTTCCAAATAATTCTTGATGTTGCCGCCGAAGCTGGCCGAGGAATACAGTCGCCCTCTGTTTATGATGTGGGCAATAAATATCTCGAAGAAGAATACAAAGAAATAAAGGCATGGGTGGAGAACTTTAGCCCATGTGGCAACAAAATGGGGTCACCATTATGTGTGATGAGTGGATCAGCGGCACACAAACACAATTAATAAACTTTTTGGTACAATCAGTCGCTGGTTGTCTTTGTGAAGTCCATGGATGCATCTGAACAAAGACGGACAGCTAAATATATACACTCTTATGGATAAGGTTGTAGAGAGTGGGAGAGGAGAATATTGTACAGATTGTTACAGATAATGGCGCCAATTTCAAGGCAGCCGGTAAGATATTGGAGAAGAAAAGGCCTCATCTGTATTGGACTCCATGTGCAACACACTGTATAGATCTCATTATGGAAGATATTGGAAAAAAGAAGAAAATTGCTGAAGTTATCAAGGCATGTAGAGGCATTACCAAATTTATTCATGATCATTCATGGCTTTTGACCTTGATAAAAAGATTCACAAATTAACCATGCCTTGATACGTCCGGGATCAACTAGGTTTGCTACCCATTTCATTGCGATGGAGAGCCTTGTAAAGTTTAGAACAAAGCTCATTCAGATGTTTGCATCAGAGGAATGGCTTCGTTCGAAATGGGGCAATGCAACAAGTGGTCTAGAATTTGAGATCCCTAACTTGATAAGAGACAATAAATTTTGGAAGAAAGTGTCTAATTTATTAAAGGTTTATGAGCCTTTAGTTAGAGTGTTGCAACTTGTAGATGGTGATGACAAGCCAACAATGGGATATATATATAAAACAATGGATCGGGCTAAGTAAGCTATCATGAAAAATGTTAGATATCATGATGAATATATAAAGATTATTAATGCTCGGTGGAACAACCAGCTACACCATCCATTGCATGCTGCAGGTACTCAATAACAATATCACTATTTGATGCTTTTAAAGCAATCTAGCTCTCTTTGATTGATGTTTAATCATTTTGCATTTCAACTTATTTTCAATGTAGGTTATTTCCTTAATCCCGAATTCTACTACCCCAATGCCCAACAACATAGCGATGCAATAGATACGGAGTTGAGGATAGGTTTAAGGCAAGTGTTGAAGAAATTGTTGGGAGTTGATGATTCAATCCAAGCCATCCAAGAGGTGAGTTACTGATTGAGATTTGAGATGACATATATATATGTGCTTGAGATAGGTCTTAAACATGTATGGTTTATTAATTTATTCCTAATTTTCACACTGTAGATATCTACATACACACAAAGGAGAGGAGGCTTTGCTAACCCACTTGCAATAAGGGCAATTGGAAAGATGCCACCTGGTATGAACAAAAGACCCAATCATCCAACCTATTAGGCTTTTGTTATTTATCTCTCAATTGATTGGAACTTGGAATGACTTAAGGAATATCTAATTTTATTTGTTTACATTGAATTTCAGCTGATTGGTGGATGAATTTTGGAAAGGATACTCCATATCTAAGGAAAGCGGTTGTTCGCATCCTTAGTCAAGTTACAACTTCATCAAACTGTAAAAAAAATTGGAGCACTTTCTCCTTGATCCATACAAAATCCAGGAATCGGCTTACCATGCAAAACTCAACAAGCTTGTATATTGCCATTACAATTTGAAGTTGAGAAACATAACAACAGAAAGGAAGGTAAGGGATGATCCGAGCTATTGTCCTATTAGTTTGGATCACATATTCAGAGAGGACGATCCCTTGTTCCAATGGATAGCCGAGATAGAGGATCCATTACTAGATTCAGATCCGGGCTTTCAAGAGGGGGTTAGAAATTTGCTTGATGAAGATATGGGCGAGGCAGAGGGTGCCCCACTTGGAGGAGAAGGCTTAACTGCACAGCCGCGAGGCCCGCAATCACAACCCAAAGGGAATGAACCTGCTCATGTTATGTCATCTTCTAAGAGGACGAGTACCACCGTCTCTTCGAGTAGCCATGGTGGAGGAGATGGGGGAGATGGAGCAGGAGACACTAGTGGGACAGGTGCTACTAGTGAATACTACCAACATGATCAAGAAGATGTCATTCCTATAGAGGAGGTACATGACTTTCCGGAAAGAATGGAAGGAAACCGTGGTTATCAACGGCGTCGGAGAGTCTCACCACCTGCTCCTCGAGGTAGTAATGAATAAGGAAATATGAGTGGAGGTGTTGGAGGACAACAAGCGGCATCATGGGCTGATTCGTGGAACCCTAGTTACAGTGGACAAGGACCCTTATAGTATTTTGACTATTTTCCATATGGTCAAATGCAACAAGGAGAAAAACAGTCATCAACTTTGGGGTCCTACTCATATGGTGACTATGGTGAAACGCAATATGGTAGATATCCACCTCCACTTCCTCCAAGTTCCTATGATACTGGTGCGGCTGCCTTCTTTGGATTTGTGGATCCCAATGCTCATCAATATCAAATTCAATATGGTGCCAATAGAAATGTTAACACTGATGGGGATGAGGATAACCATAGCGCCTTGAATCTTGGTAGACATTCATTTTGGTGGTGATTGAGGTATTCATATTTCCTTCACTAACTCTCTACTCTGTCATTTCTAAATTGGTGTTAAATGTTGATTGTTGATCACTTCATAGTTCATTCACTTGATTGAATTTGAACCATGAATGTTGAAGTATTGATATTTGATTGTTCAATGTTCACTAATGAGTAATGACTAATTAGTAATGACCTAACTCTCAAGTCTTCTTAATTCCTATGCCTTTATTTCATGTTCTAGTTTTTTTTATGAGCTTTCCATTACTTTTTAAGTTAGCATGACTAAGAAACATGAATACATTTGAAAAAACTATTCATTACTATTATTTTCTATTTATACAGCGATACAGGACCTCATTTATTGAGGACACCGTTGTGCCCCCTTTTCTTACTTACTTTCGCAAAAAAAGAAAAAAAAAACCACATTTTCTTTTATTTTACAATTTTCTGAATTTTCTAGAATTTTTTCAAATTTTTTTGGCAATTTTTTCAAATCGCACCGCTACGCCGCTACGTATCGCCAACTTCGTAGCGGTTTGGCGGCAGGCTACTACACCCACCACTACCGCTATTTTCATCATTGATCTTCAACTTCAAGGTCCTACTCATATGGTGACTTTATCCACCTCCAACTCCAATTTCCTATGATGCGGCTGCCTTCTTTGGATTTGTGGATCCCAATGTTCATCAATTTCATATTCAATATGGTGCCAATAGAAATGATAACACTGATAGGGATGAGGATAACCGTGCCATAGATCCTAGTAGACATTCCTTTTGGTGGTGACTAAGGTATTCCTATTTCCTTCACCAACTCTCTATCCTTTATGTCATTTCTAAATTGTTGTTGATCACTTCATTCACTTGATTGAATTTGAACCTTAAGGCTTGAAGTATTGATTGTTCAATGTTCACTAATGACTAAACTTCATTGGATATTGTTTGCTATTGAATCCCTATTCCCTAGGACCTAACTCTTAAGTCTTATGCTTTTATTTCATGTTCTAGTTTTTTTTTTTTTTTTATGAGCTTTTCATTACTTTCTAAGTTAGCATGACTAAGAAACATGAATACATGTGAAAAAACTAATCATTACTATTAGTTTTTATTTATATAGCGATACAGGACCTCATAAATTGAGGGCACTGCTACGCCCCCTTTTCTTACTTAGTTTTGCAAAAGAAACACATTTTCTTTTATTTTACAATTTTTCGGATTTTCTGGGATCTTTTCAGATTTTTTGGGCGTTTTTTCAAATCGCACCGCTACAATAAGTAGCGCCAGCTTCATAGGCCGCTACTGCTATTTTCATCCATGCTCACGACCTCTCCCTCTTCTCTTTCTCCTACCATCATCCATCTAGAAACCCCAATCCTAGATCTAAACAAGAGAAACTAGAAGAAAATAAGAAGATTAAGACGGAGAAGAAGAATATCAAAGGACTACAGCATTCCCTAAATTAACCAAGCAACAATCGCATATACTAGGTGAGTAGACATTCAATTCAACTTGTATATTTATGGTTCTAGTTGTTGTTTCTAGATTTTGAATCTTTGAGAACTCTATATTCTATGATTTATGTCTAGATGAAAAAGAAATCATAGATGAGAGGTGATCATCATATGTATGATCAATGGGACATAAAAGGGCGTAAAACCCTTGGCCAAACCATAGGATGGGTTTGGCCATGGCAAAACCCATCCATGGAGTTCCAGCCATGGCCGAACCCATATAGAGGGGCTGGTCTTGGTCCATTTCACTAGAAGCTTTCTTTTTTGTGATTTTATGCTTTGTACATAGTGGAATATTGAATGAAGTGATAATTTTGGGTAATTAGATTCACTATGATGAGACTGTGTGGCAAATTGATAAACCTGAATTAATGGCAAGTCACCCAGCCTTGGCCGAATGTATATAAGCCTCATTGGGTGATTGCTTTATGGTGTAATTCAATCTAAATGAACATCAA
Source organism: Umbellularia californica (assembly GCA_028538565.1). NCBI lineage: Eukaryota > Viridiplantae > Streptophyta > Magnoliopsida > Laurales > Lauraceae > Umbellularia > Umbellularia californica. The sequence continues at coordinate 28,972,574 of JAPQWN010000005.1, read as the reverse complement.
TGATGAATATGATGCATGAATTCATGAATGTCGGATTATCTTCACCTATTAGCATACAAGATTAATGTAATTGAACTGATGAGAAGGTGTAGGGCATTGGCTGAACCCTAGGATTAGGGTTTGGGTTCAGCCAGACCCAAGGTTTAGGGTTATTTTTCGAGCCGAACCTAGCACATGGGTTTTGGGCTTTAGTAGAGATAAGAGAACCAATTGTGATTCTGATTCTGGATATGCACAATGATGACTCAGTGTTGATAGTTTCCTCTTTTCGCATGTTAGTAAAAACTTGATGTATGACTTCATATGGGATTCGTAATATCTAGTTGTTTCTTACATAAAATGTTCTCCATGACATAACTCAGTATAGCTGATTCAATAATACATCCATGCAATATCCTTGTAACTGAATATTTTAATCCGTGTATGGTAACTCAACTAAGATGGGTTCTTACATCCATAAATGGATGGCTATGTGATTATTCTTGTACACATCAGATACCAATACTAAATCGGATGGGAGCAGATTAAATCCGGAATTAGTGTGTGGGGCTGATTGCAGAAACCAACCCGATTATAGGGATTGAAATTGAATGAGGGCCAAACTTGAATCAGAGGTTCTGATTAATTAAAACCGGAGTATATGGTAAATTTGAAGGGCTTAGAGACAATTTGGATTTACCCCCTGGACAACCTTAGACCGCTAGCATGGTACATTGAAGGTGTCCTTCGTACAGAGGCCTTGATTTATGTTATTGGCTGACTTTAGGTCAGCCTTGGGAAAATATAATTCTCTAGTACCGCCTCAATGATGATGCCATGATGGACCCTTGTTGGACATCTCGAGTATAAACACATGAGTATTAAAGAAGGTATCCTGTTTGATCTTGTAGTCTGATGGTATTGGATTCTCGTTGGATTGTGTCACCAAGTGGTTAGGCAGTTGTCAATAGAGGAGACCATGAATTAATTGTTTAGGCTACGGCCAAGATGTATTGGATGAAGTTGAACTCGTTGCCTTGTATAATTTTATCAAAGTTTACTTGTGTTCCAAACTTTATTGTGATGTGCATGTATGCATATAGACTTGAATGTTTGTTTACTCAGTTGTACTGAATTTTTGTTTGCCTTTACTAGGTAACCAGAATATTATTTTGGATAATGCCATGGATGACCCTGAAGGGATAGGATTGGGTATGCACAACTGAGGGGCAGATTCACATAGAGAACATAGAGGATTAGCCTCATCAGATCTGTTTTGTTTTACTTAGTTGGATGTTCAAGAACATTGTAGTTGACATTCAAATTTATTAATTGGACGCCCTGAACTCTTAGTTGGAGCATTTGATTTAGCTTATGAATGTGATGAGATACAACAATAGGCACAACGAATTCGTGGGCCCCAGGGGTCGTGACACTTCACCTCTTCCCTGAGATAATGAAGGAAAGTCACAGGGAAGCCATGTGGGCCTAGCACCCTATTACTCCCTGAGTTGAACGCAATCAACTTGACTTCCTCATAGAAATTTCGCTCCAACCAATACATATTCTTGTTCCAGATAGAAGCAAACTCTAGATTGTCCAGTTTCAGCCTATTACACTTTTCAAGTAAAGGTTTTTACAGTACAGTAATCAACGATGTATTCTATAAATTCCTCTCTATCTTCTAACACAGCAATGTCGAGTTTCTTGCAAGGCTCAATCAAGAAAGTGAACCAGTTAGAGGACAAATTCTTCCAACCTGTTCTTGGGCCCCTCTGTCAAAAGGTTGGTTGAAGCTAAATTTAGATGCACGTGCACGTGCTCTTGGCAAACCGAAAGCAACGGGTATAAGAGGCCTCACGTCAGACTCTCAGGAATGGATTCCAAAACTTTTAGTCCTAAAAGGTATTAAAACCTTACAGAAGCAGAGTTGTTGGCTATGCTCATTAGGGTGTGAGAGGTGCTTGTCCTCTATAACATGGGCAAAGAAGAGTCTCTATGGAGTTTACCATCATGGCTTCATTAGTTGAAGGATCTACGGCATGTTCAGATGAAGTCTTTCTCACACATGCGGGCCTAGGGCGACTAGTCTAGTAGCAGATTCTCTAGCAAAGGGAAAGTTTTGTATCCACTAATTGTGTTTGACTTGTAATTTGCAAGCTTTGTTAGGTCATGTTCTCTATGTTCTTTTGGAGACTGTCAATTTTAGCAGACAAGTCTGACACTAAGTTACCTTACAAAATAAATAAATAAATAAATAAAAGATCGTTATCTTCATAAAAATATATGGTGCTTACCGTGCATCTTGTAGATTGTGTTGCTTCATCAATAGAAGGCCATAAGCAAAAAGTACCCCTGTCTTCTCTCTCACTCCCACATAGGAATCCATGACTCTGAAGACAGGTCCTATTAGATCAAGTGCCTATCAGAGCCAACCAACTAAATGTTAAGCACTTAAATCTACAAATCTAAAGAAAACTAACCAAGAATCAAAAGTGATTTTCATATCACACAAAAAAAAATCTTTCCAAGAATGTTAAATCAACTTCTTTTACAAAATGAAAATTGCTATTACTCAAAAAATGTCAAAATGTAAAGGATTGAACCTGTGAAGATGACTCCACATCACCAATACAAATGTAAGATACAGCTGCATAAACTTGGCACATAGCTTGCATCGATTTGCTCTCAGTTAGCTGAAAGAATTGCCATTGAAGATAAAGTCAAGGAATACAATGTACTGCAAAATTAATTCATCCTTTAAATATTCTTCATCGTTGTTTTCTATTATAAACTATTGGAAAATATAAAGAAATGGTAATCTTTAATTTCACAAAGAAAGCACTATAAAGAAGGTAATTTTCTCATGGACGTTCCCGCATGCGGACAGGTGACATCATCACGGTTGGAGCATTGAAATTCAGGGGGCCCGGTTTATTAATGGAGCCCCTGCCTCTTTAATATCCAGGATCAGGATGTCCACATGCGGACATTCCGTAGCACAATATTTCACCTATAAAATGATTATTCTCTTTTATTTAAGTGTAAGGTGAAAAAAATAAGAGAAAAAGATACATGAGAGAGAGGAGGGAGGAGGAAGGGGGCAGCTTCCTAAAGAAGCCTTGTCCATACATGAAACATGGTGGCCTCAGGTTTGCCGCTAAAGAAGCAGCCCATGGTGCAAGCCATGTGTAGAACATGACTGTACATGACCACCACAGAGGCAAGCATTTAGCACACGTATATGGAGACACACAAGAGCACACCACAGCATACCATGCTTGTCCTGACAGCAGGATTGACCCGGCACACGTGCATGTAAAAGAATTTTCCAGAAACCCACAAGTCTCAAAATGGTTAACTTTGCAAACTTATAGACAAGGGAATACATAAAAGCGGATTTCTATTCTTCAGTTTAACTGATGCGAGACTATATACCCACAGCTCTCATACAAACAAAAAACTACAAGTAAAATCCACTTGTTTTTCCTGTGTTATAAATATTCATAAACCAACAATCCTAACAATTTAAAGATAATAAAACCAAAAAGAAGATAACAAGCTATGTGTGCAACTCAGGCGGGCCAACTCTATTATTGGCTCATTGAAAGCCTGAGCCCAAATTCTACATGCTGATTGCTAAGCACTAGCCAGAGCCCCAGCCTTGATGCAGAATTAAGTTTAGAGTATGATTTTGAAGCTGCCGAAGTCTACTTGGAGTGGATTGAGCATCACAAGAAGTTCCACAAGCATCAGGTTAAGAATTGAGGAGAACTTAGAGCCCAAACAGTCCATATTTTAACCTAAAATTGAACTTCAGGAACTGTTTGGAAATTCGGAAACAGAACAGGGACCATTTTCAAATGTTCATAAATTCTGAAACACAAATATTGAAGAAAAACAGTTTACAGGGGCTGTTTTAATAAAACAGTGAATAACAGGGCTGCTATTGCAATTTTTATTAGTTCCAGACATTAAAACATCTCACATGCAGCTGTTTTGAACTATAGTTTTGTGGGCCAGATCTGAACCAATCCAAGGAAGGCAAACATCTTTATGTTCGCCGAAGAGTCCTCATTCAAATCATTGGATGCTGCCTTCCAAAGCATGGCCCATGTGGGCCCCAAAGAGATTCTCACCTGAACTAGCAAACACAATCGGGATTCTGATTTTCTTTCAATTTCTTAATTTCTTTCTGAAAATTCAGTTTGATTTGATGAGGCAAGCATAGTAGGAATTTCTATTTGTATTAGAATTCTATTATGGTAAGTGTTCTAGGGTTTTGGTCAGGATTTTAGCATTATATAATGCATACAGTAGTCGACCGGGAGGTACCAGTTCATGTTCAACAGTTTCTCTTATTCAAATAAAGCTTTATTTGGCTGTGTACCTCTCTCCTATGCATCTTTGGTGCATGGTGGTTGAGAAGGCTTTACAGCTCAGATTTCTGGGCTTTCTGCATTGTTCCTTGCACTAATTTAATTCTGGAATTTCATTAATCTACTGCAATCAATTCGGTTCACTGGGATATTCTCTGGTATTGGTTATTTGGGCCCTAGCGTTCCCATTGTGTCAAATCGGGGCTGCGTCAAGCCTGAGGCTGAATCATACCCAAAATGCTAGGCCCATGCCCAACCCCAAAATTGAAAATAACAACTCAACTGCAATTCAAGTTAAGGGCAGGCAAGCCAGGCCGAGTTCTGTACCCAAAAGCGCTGCTTTCTCAATTAAAATGTTCTGAATTTGTGCAAAATCCAGACCAATGGCATGCTGGGCCCCATCATAAATAGGATATTCCCTAAAGTAACAATGATGGAATGAATCAAGATGGTCCACTAAAATGATCAAGGGACTCTCTCGATAAATTACATCCTCGACCTAAAGAAATATCACTCATAAAACAAGAGTGAATAGAATTGTATTCGATGACCTCCTTGAGGATTACCATGTTTCTTATAGATCAGAAATGCCCAATTTGGGCTACAATTACAATCTATCAAATCTACTATTATGGTATGTATTGTTGTACAAGTCTGACTAGTATCAATCCACAAATCTCATATTATAGTATGTACAAGTCTTCAATACAATGGGCTTTTGCAGATGCATGGATGGGCTAACTTATATTATAATGGGCCTGTGTTAACACCCCCCCTCAAATTGATGCAGTGGAATTAGTAAGCATCAATTTGCTGAATAAGAATTGATGACGTGGGCGAGGAAGTCCCTTCGTGAAGATGTCCGCAATCTGGAGGCCAGAGGAAATGAATGGTAGGGAAATGACGTCCCGGAGATATTCATCACGAATGAAATGACAGTCAACTTCTATGTGCTTGGTCCGTTCATGAAAAACTGGATTTTCTATAATATGAATAGCACTAGTGTTGTCAGCATGGAGAGGTATAGGTGAGCTTTGTGGAAAACCGAGATCGGAGAGTAGCCCACGAAGCCAAAGTATTTCAGAACAGGCAGCAGACATGGCACGATATTCGGCTTCTGTAGAAGATCTTGAAACCTTATCTTGTTTCTTACATTTCCAGGAAATCAACACATCGCCGAGATACATACACCACCCAGTTATGGACCGATGGGTGTCAGTACAACCCGCCCAATCAGCATCGGAGAAAGCAATGAGATTTAGTGGGGAGCCTGTAGGAAAATATAGACCACGAGCAGTCGTACCAAGAAGGTAACGAATTATTCGTCGGACAGCCGCCAAATGAAGATGCTTGGTTGAGTCATAAACTGGCTAACCAGGTTAACAGCAAAGGAAATGTCGGGGCGGGTATGAGTTAAGTAGATCAAGCTACCAACCAATTGCCGATAGAGCGTGGCATCGGGAAGAAGATCCCCACTATCCTTTGAGAGCTTCAAATTCACTTCAAGAGTATCAACTGGAGTTGATTGCTGGAGTCCTGCTAGTTCAATGAGGTCTATAACATATTTGTGTTGGTGCAAAATGATTCCTTTTGCTGTTTGATGAACTTCTAGACCTAAGAAGTAGGTTAAGGGACCCAAGTCTTTCATATGGAATGATTGATGTAACAAGGATTGAAGCTTAGATATTGTAAGGGGTGAACACCCCCCACAGGGAGATAGGCGGGGCCCAGAGCCCCGGGCCTATTGTATACACTTCAGGCGTCAGGGAGTAGCCCCTAGCCCTATTCATGCATTTGTCCCCAGCTGCTGTCAGCCAGGGGGCCTCCCCAGGACTCGAACCCGGAACCTCTTGTATAAGAGAATTCCGGGGAGGCTCCTGGTACCACTTGGGCTAGTTTTGTAAGGGGTGAACACCCCCCACAGGGAGATAGGCGGGGCCCAGAGCCCCGGGCCTATTGTATACACTTCAGGCGTCAGGGAGTAGCCCCTAGCCCTATTCATGCATTTGTCCCCAGCTGCTGTCAGCCAGGGGGCCTCCCCAGGAGCCTCCCCGGAATTCTCTTATACAAGAGGTTCCGGGTTCGGGTCCGCCCAAGTGGTACCAGGAGCCTCCCCGGAATTCTCTTATACAAGAGGTTCCGGGTTCGAGTCCTGGGGAGGCCCCCTGGCTGACAGCAGCTGGGGACAAATGCATGAATAGGGCTAGGGGCTACTCCCTGACGCCTGAAGTGTATACAATAGGCCCGGGGCTCTGGGCCCCGCCTATCTCCCTGTGGGGGGTGTTCACCCCTTACAGATATCATTGCGGAATCAGTTCCAGTAATAATGATGTCATCAACATAAACAAGAAGAATAGTGATACCACTTGGAGACTTCTGTAAAAACAGCGATGGATCATATGGATTTTGCTGGAAGTCTAACATAAGCAAGGCGTCCCGTAATTTTCAAAACAAGCACGCAGAGCCTGTTTAAGCCCATAAGGGGAACGCTTGAGTTTAGCCACATCTGAACTACTGGAAGAGGAAAATACCCGTTAGGAAGGCGCATATAAACCTCTTCTTTAAGATCGCCATGGAGAAAGGCATTCTTTACATCTAACTAAAGAATGACCCAAGCTTGAGATGCCGCAATGGCAATGATCATCCAAACATAGTCATAGTCGATGCCATATTCTTGGCAATTACCAAGAGCGACCAGGCGAGCCTTGTATTGGTCTAACGAGCCTTCAGATTTCAGTTTGACTGAATAAACCCATTTACACCCAATAGGTCGAACTGTAGGTGGGCAGGTAACCACATCCCATGTATGATTAGTCTGTAGAGCTTCTAATTCCTCGGACATAGCTTTCCGCCAACATTCATGTTTCATAGCTTGAGAATACGAAGTGGGAATGTTAACAGATGCTAGAGTGGCAAGAAAAGATGAATGAGAATACCCATATCTATCAGGAGGCCGAGAGACACGCATGGTGTGTCGAAGAGTGGGGCATCATAGCTAATTCTGATATAGTAGCTAGGGGAGTTAGATTAGGTGCCAGATTAGGTGTCTCTTGAAGGGGTTGTATCGTAGCAAGGAGTGGTTCCGTTCGTCGCTGATATACAATTCCAGGTTTGAACCGTTCAACAGAAGAAGTATCGGATGAAAAAGGTGGTAATATAGTCATGGTGATGGAAGTGGAGGAATCAGTGGTTTGAGAAAAAAATATATAAATTTTCGAAAAACACAACATTTCGAGAAACATGAATTCTTTTGGCAGATGGATCATAACAAACAAATCCTTTTTTATGAGTTGGGTAACCAAGAAAAACACATCTAGTAGCTTACGCAGACAATTTCGTCCGTTTAGAATGAGGAAGATGAACAAAACAAACACATCCGAAAGGATGAAGATGTGTATATGTAGGATGAGAGTTAAAGAGATAGAAATATGGGGACTGATTTTAAAGTTTGGAAGACGGAAGTCGATTAATCAGATGAGCAGAAGTAGACAGAGCTTCCGGCCAGAATCTAGGGGGAAAAGAGGATTCCAGTAGCACACAACGAACCATGTCAAGTAAATGGCAATTCTTCCATTCAGCAATGCCATTTTGCTGTAGAGTATGAGGGCAAGTTCGTTGTGAGATAATCCCCTTAAGTTAGAGAAATTCTTGAAATCTGTTTGACACATTCACCACCTAAATGAGATCGGGGAATCTTTATGCAGGTGGAGAATTGGGTTTCAACATAGGCAAGGAATGTTATAAAAACCTTAAACACCTCTGATTTAGCCCTTAAAAAATAAACCCAAGTGAATCTGCTATGATCATCGATGAATGTGACAAAGTATTTATAGTGAGAATGAGAAATAAATGGTGTTATACCCTAAACGTCACTATGAATCTAATCAAAACATTTTTCTAAGATAGAGGTATGCATAGAAAATGGAAGAGATTTACTTTTTCCTAATTTGCAAACAGAACAATCAATATTGACGTCAAAATTAGACAACTGCATTTTATTAATCAAGCAAGAATTTTTCAAAGATAACAATATGTTCGAATTAGAATGTCCTAAATTTTTGTGCCACAGATGCACATTATTTGGAAGAACACATGAAAAAGCTAAAGTAAATTCATCCCTAGGTTGTAAAGGCAGACTAAGTGGAAACAACCGGCCACACTTAGGCCCCTTCACGATCACCTGTCCCGTCCCCTAATCCTGTACAACACAACTAGAAGAAGAAAATGACACATTACAATGATTATCTACGAGTTGTCGACAGATAACAAATTTGTAGATAGGCCAAGTTATAAAAAAATAAAAATAAAAATAAAAATAAAAAAACACATGATTCAAAGGTAATTTGCGAGGAATATCGCCTATGGCAGTGATAGGTAAATGCCCCCCATTAGCAGTTTGAACTTGGAGTTTCCCATCATATGGTTGAATGTTAAACATGAGAATGGAAGTAGAAGCCATATGATTTTATGCTCTAGAATCAAAATACCACTTTGAAGAAGATGAGAAGGTTTTACCTGAGATGCCCAAGGTGGAGAATGCTTGGAGAATCATTTGTTGAATCATTTCAAGGTTGATAGGAGGGCCGGGTGCGAATGGCTGTGAAGACATGTATGAAGACGGAGAAGCAAATGGCACTAAGGGAGAATCTGAAGAAGCAATGGCAGAATAAGCACGTGAATTCCGATTTTCTGGTCGTTTCCGGTATTCAGAAATGGTATGCCCGCTAGCTTTGCAGTAGTTACAAACTTTCTTTTGCACTGAGAAGAATAATGTCCATATTCCTTACAAGTGAAGCACTGAATCTTGCTCAAATCCTGGGATGAGGTGTCACGTCGGGAGGGTTTCCCTTTTGCCACATAAGCAACTTCAGTGGGACCAATGGATGATCGTTGGGATAGTTGATGTTGAGTGAATAGCCTTTGTTCTTCGAGGAGCACTTCATTGAGACATGTCTCCAAAGAGGGAGAAAGATGTCGACTCATGAGATTGGAGTGGACATTTTCAAATTCCAGCCGAACTTTCATTTGAAATTGATCTCTCTGAGTAATTTTATAAACTTCCTGAACGCTAGATAAAGTTTCTCCTGTGATAGTGGCATATGCAATATCCGTGTATTCAGTCCAAAGAACAAAGAAGCCGGAGTAATATTCCAGGACAACCATCAGGCCTTGAGAGTATTGAGCAATTTCATGTTCTAATTGGAACCTACGGGCTGAATTTTCTTGGTGGTAGATACGTTTCAGATATCCCCACATATCTTGAGCAGTTTTATAAGGCTTAAGATGTAAAAAAAATTGGGGTTCCACTGCGCCCAACATCCATCTCATAATTTGTGCTTCTTTGGTTTCCCAATCATCCAATTTTACTTTTTCCGTTGGCTTTTTCATAGAACCAGAAATGTGTCCCCATAATTTTTTGCCTTTCAAATATAACTCAAACTGATAGGCCCATGCATGATAGTTTTTCCCATTGAATTTGAGCAATTGCATTTCATTCTTGTCCATTTTCAACCCATAGAAGTCAATAGTAACAGACAGACGGTAGTAAAAAACCACAAACAAAGGGAGCAGTAACCAGACAGCAACAAAAAAACAGCCCAGATTAATTTTAGATCATGCAGAAAGTGTAGATGAAAGGAGGTAGCAACACCAGAGACCCAAGAAACAACCCGGAAACTGTTCTGAAGCAACATATCACAACATATCTCAGATTTGTATATAAAAAAACCCACAATTTTGGTCTAGACGACTAGGAATTCCTATAGAAAACAGTAGGTGGGGCCCACTGATGATCAATCTACCAAATCAGGGTGATCAGATAGATACTTCACAAAAATATCGAACCAATACAGCAGAGATTGCAACAATCGGATACTTGTGCTCAAAGATGGACGGATTTGATGAAATTATATTGCAGAAATTGGAAAACCCAAGTGGTGATCAAAAAGCCTACCTCTGGTCTTCAAAAAATGGTGAAAAAATCACTAAAAACACCCAGAATATCAGGCGACCAGGGCTGTTGTGTCCTTCTGATAAGATCTGATCTGTCGATGGTTGCCTTCTGTTGACCTCGACACACTACCGTCAGTCGACAGAGGAACTCTCCTTACGAACATAAACAAGAAAGATTTAGATGGCTCTTAATCTCTCTATTGCATCAAGATGGCTCTGATACATTGTCACAAATAAGCCAAAAGAAATATCACTCATAAAACAAGACTGAATAGAATTGTATTCGATGACCTCCTTGAGGATTGTTAACACAGGCCCATTATAATATAAGTTGGCCCATCCATGACCCATATGCAAAAGCCCATTGTATTGAAGACTTGTACAGCAATACATACTATAATAGGAGATTTGTGGATTGATACTAGTCAGACTTGTACAACAATACATACCATAATAGTAGATTTGATAGATTGTAATTGTAGCCCAAATTGGGCAATTCTGATCTATAAGATACATGGTGAATCCTCAAGGAGGTCATTGAATACAATTCTATTCAGTCTTGTTTTATGAGTGATATTTCTTCTGGCTTATTTGTGACACAGGCCAGGCCTCACTTGAGTACAACATGCTCAAGCCCAAGACCAGAGCCTCAGCGCAGCCCAAATTCCATTCGGGCTTCAAGATTAATGGAGATGGCCCAATTGAGATGGAAGATCATGTAACTGAGCAAGCATTGGCATTCTAGGGGCATTTAATCTAACAAATGGGGGTCCGAACCCAGGTCTCACCTGCATTAAAGAGCCCCAAACAGCCTCAATTGCCAAGATGTTGCTCATTTAGGGACCGTTTACTCATTTAAATACACTACATGGTGTATTTTGCAAAATATCAAAATCAAAAGGCATAAAAAGGATCAGGAGCTGGACATTAGCTAATTTGGCCACTGGTTACAGGGCCCAATTGGGCCCAAACCCAGCTGAACCCAACACCCCATGGTTGCTTAGGGGTGTATGGCCAAGGTGCAGGGCGCACCTTCCCCATTCAGTGGGCCACATGGTTCCCATGATCAATTTCTTGGAAAGTCTCTAGAGTGACCAGGATTGGAAATTTCCTTAAATCTCATAATTTCCTTCTAATTAGAGGTTGATTTCTTTCAATTAAGTTATTATGAGTTGCTAATTAGTGTCTAATGACAGGAATTTAGGATTTGATTGACTGTAATTAGGATTTTGAGGCTTTATATGACTGCCAACAGTCAACTGTGGCTTATTGCATAGTGACACTCTATTCTTACAGACTGATTATTTTGGGATTGAATCTCTGTGTTTTCCTCTTTACATCAATTCCCTTCACTTTTGTGGTATTTGCATGAGAAACATGTTCTCTAGGTGGTTTAGAACTGTGACCGGTTTGTCCAAGGAGAATAGCAGTCACTGTTTACTGCTTTTGCAACTGTATTTGCATTGTAAATGCTGTCATTGAGTTCTGTCAATTCCTGTGACTCCGTCAAAGATTCAGGCATGAGCCCAAGCCCAATCCTAGTGCAAATCATGCATTTTTCGATCAGGCCATAGAGGCTCAACATTGTCCATGCCAAAGCATATAGAATGCAGTGACTGGAATCGAGATACCATGTGGCGCAAGGAGAGATATTACCAAAGAATACCATGGCTGCCAGTGCTTGCACTATTGCACAATCTGCTGTAGACTGGTAGGGCTTTAGGACTAAGAGTAGGAGGAAGAGCAGCAGCAGTTTTTTGTGGCATGGTGACTGAGCTGGAGCTTCAACTGTAGGAGGAGATGTATTGGCAGTGGCTTGACAATTGATATGCTTGAGCATTCCAATTCTAAGAGCATCAGAGACAATCAGCAATTAAACAGCGCGGCTTCTTGCAATAATCACAAAATTTCTTTTTTCTTCCATTAATTACCATAATGACCAAATTCTTTGCAATTATAGCATTTTACTTTATCAGTAGTATGTTTGCTTATTTCCCTTTATCAGAAACAATAAGGCCATGTCCGGATTGCCAGATTGCTGCCAAAAGATAGGTTCCTTTTTTCCTCTAGTAGAACTTGTGAATAACACTATTGTTCTTCAGAAACAAGTTCTGAAAACAGACACCTAGTGTGGGCAGTGGAGCCCTATTCATTACGTTTGCATGGAAATGTTCATATTCTTTTGTTAAATCTCATAAGATATTGGTATCATTGTATAGTGGCCTGAACACTTTAGATAGCATCAAGAGCAGTATCTGGAACATTAGAGGAAACCAATGAGGTATATTCAATCCAAAGCGCAACAAATCCAGAAAAACAATCTTGGATGAATTTCTCGCCCTATTTATTATATTCTCCAATTTTGATTCAAGTTGAAATCTCCTAGGCAAACTTTTTTATGATGATGATGGAACCACATGTCCAGGGCTGTTGTGTACGGATGAAGAGTCAAGGTAATATGGGGCTCAACATAACTCAGAATCCAACTGATGATTTTAGTGTTATTCGCTTTCCATTTGATTACTTCTTTTGAGTAATCAGGTTTTGCAATGGATGCATTAATAGAGGCCCAAATTCTTTTCTTTCCACAAAATTTACGAAGTGGATTCCTAAAGAAAATAATCTATTCTATCAACTGTTGTGATTCAATTCAGTGAGAATAACAGAGGATGGAACAAAGGAAAACACCAATACAGAAAGTCTAGGGTAAGTAGGCTTCAAGTTATAACACTTAGGCAGGGGAAAAAGACTTACAAATATAGGAGATTTGTTCTTCATAATCTTCAAGTTCGAATGGGCAAAGAGATCAAAGAGGCAAACCCTAGATCACTAGATGACAAACCCTTTAGACTCTCTGTTGAACAAATGAATTTCAGCTTTGAAGAGGCAAAGAGATCGAAGAAGCAAAGAGAACAAAAGGTGACCCTAGGTCTAGATCTTAGTAGAACCTCAATCTGATCACAATTCGATCTAGAAAAGGCAGATAATACAAATAGTTTGAATCAGACAAAGAAGCAGCGAGAATCCAACTAGAAGCTGGATTGCTTGCCGACTGATAAGATTATACATGGGTATCTATTTATCCAATTACCTGGTGTCTCTGATCTGGGAAGAAAAACAAGGGGTCTGGCACCTATATTTGGCTCTGATAAGAAATTGGATCTGGATCCAGAACCTATTTTTGATCCCGTATTAAATCAGATCTGGTTCCGGATCCATGCATTATCCGGATCCATGTATTAAATCAGAATCGAAGTGTCTTTTGCGCATATGCAACTTTAGTGTCACCTTTTTATGCAATTTTGTCCTATCATGCAATCATTTGACACTTGGATGTGACTCTACTTACCATGTTGGCATCCAGTTGGTTGCTTTAAATGAAAAGGTTGAAATTCATGTGGACCACCGCACATTTTTCAAAGAGAAATGAGCAGCCATGCCCCTTGACATTCTCTTTAACTTCCATTTTTCCACCAATTAATCCACTCTACTTCTATCCCTAGTCGAAATGGAAGGAACCGAACCCGATACCATTATAGTCAGAACCCCGGAATCCTTCGAGAGATTCCTACCCTTTGATAGACGGATACTTGTACAAGCACAATGTATCTATATCGGACGGATACGACACTTGTATTGGTACCTGATATTGCACCGATACTTTTAGGGAACAATTTTAACATATCCTACTTATAAAGTCCTTTAGTTCATATAGTTCTTTAAATATTTTTACTTCTCACCATAAATGCTAGAAAGGGGAAAAAACAATGAAAATTTCATTTATTTAAAAGTGATCTAAAGAAAATATTAGAACAACTATATCTGTATCCGTGTCCTAGATTTTCAAAAGTGAAGAGTTGTATCCCCGATCCCCGTATCAGTGTCGATATTCGTATCCGTATCTGTGCATCATAGTTCCTACCAGGTCTCGATCCATGTCAAGATCCATTCCTTCAAAAATGGATCCAGGTCCAAATAGTACACGGTTCCATTCCAGACCCAACCCATTGAAAACCCTACCAACTGAAAGAGAGGAGATGTAGATTGCAATAGCAGGGAAGCCAAATAGAGAGGAGAGGAGACGTCTTGAGAACTTTGTTATTCCAAGAATGATAATGACAATGCAGAGTCAACCCGATCAGCAAATCCTTAGAACAAGAGGGCTGAGATGGAGATCACAAGACCCAGAGTCGAGCCGAGATAACGACAGCAAACACCGCGAATTCAATCAAGAAGACACCTGCAAAGGAAAGACTCCTAAACCCTAAACTTGAATGCTCTGATGCCATGACAATAGCAGAATTGGAATAAAAGATGATGTACCGTCTTAGAGGGAGTACCATGTATTTATTATTAATGTTTACAATGTACATTTGCTAAATACCCCTTTCAAAGGGTTTAAAGGGAGGACGTCTACAAGGGAATTTTGGGAAGAACTATTTTACAAGTAGTTATCTAGAGGGACTCAATCTTGTAAAGGTATCGTGCTCCACCAGTGTACCAGAATTGACACTCTCCATAGGGGTGGCAATGGATCAAATCAGATTGGATTCATTTAAATGTTCTGTTGAATCCCTGAATCCCGTATTTTGATATTTTCCAAATTAAAAGCAACGTATGGATGTTGGTTTTTGACATATACCATACTGATGCAACTTAGATACAGACCACAACAAGTGATACTCGCGTGCACCAAATGCACCAATAATTACCAACATTAGATGGTTTCCATTATGATTACCAGCATTAGATAGACCCATCAAATGCACTTAGTTGGGATTAGTTGGGAACATGAACAGGATTAGATAGACCCATCATTCATTTGCACACATTTACATCTGTAAATTTATGCATACGCACATTTGTTTGCATTCATATACACATCACGTGTAAATGAGGTGTGAAAATGGTGAAGAAATTAGGCCATTTTCATAAAAAAAATCTTCATGCGTGAAAAGGTGTGAAACGATTATGCACCCCCTCTTTCAAAAAGGCGCTTGTAAGGACGCCAAGAGTATCAAATCTCTTCTCCACCTCTTTATTATTTGCAACTCCTATGGGCTTCTAAATTTTTAATCTAAACTGTTCAAATTTCTTATTGGCTGATTAAACCCCAAAACGTTTAGTTTCATATCTTAAACTTCATATATTTTGAGATATGTAACGATTTTACAAATGTAACCCAAACCGACCAACGTTTACTCATTTGAAAATGGTGATTCCAAATGCAAACATGGTATTATGTTTCACATGTAAATATTGCATATGCAAAATTCACATGTGCAAAATTTTTGTTTTTTTAATATTAATTTTACATATGTAACTAACATGCATAAAGGAAAAAAGACCCCTAAGAAAATTAATTCCTTTCAGAAAACATTTAAAGAACCAAAACAAAAAGATCATAATTTTGGTAGGCAATAAATCCGGCAAGTTCTGGGTTTTAAGGAAAAATGGATTTTCCTTGATATTTGATTTTCTACAGGAAAATCATGCAGCCAAACATGCCCTACTGTCTCGCAAGCAATTCCTATTAGAACCCCTTTAGCAAATGTCTCAGCAATCGCTTTCCTTTCCTAAATGTGATGGAAGAACAGTTACATTAAAAAAACAGAACTTTAATCTCATTTGTCATGAGTAAAAATCTCATGGTTAAATGCCTCATTGAAGATCACTTGATGGTATTTAAAATTCAAAATCAAGTACCTACTATAATATCTTAAAGAGTCAAGATAGCAAAGAAACAGAGGAGAACTAAATTAACATTCAGCATTTGCACATTAATCTAGAAAACTTCTAATGAAAAAGGTACTGTGATTCAGTTGTGATGGAATAAATTGAAAGGCGCGATTCAGTTGTAATGAAATAAATTGAAAGGCACAAAGAATCACAGTAGTTAAACCTTTGCTGCTTCAATAAAATGAAAAGCTGCTTCATAGAAACAACCTAGGGAATGGGCATATTGTCCCCTGAGCATTTCAATAATGCTTTCACATCCTTGTAAAATTGTTGGAAAACGAACAAACAAATCTTTCATCTGGACCAATGCCTGCAAAAAAGAAAGCATCCTAGGACCTGATGCAAAGGCTATAGATACAAGATACAAACTTACAACATTAACAATCAAGTAAAAATACATTTGTTTAAATATATTAGTCAAAATATCTTCATTTGATTGCAGTTAATATGTTGACAAGAACCCATAGCAAAGTTGGAAGGTGGTCATTGTTGAATTGTCACAACCATAAGGTAATGGTGGCAAGTCATGTTATCAAACAGATATGATAAAATAAAATAAAAAAAAATTTTAAAAAAAAAGCCAAAAAATGCAGTCGATTGATCAATTAGTTTTCAATAAGTACACTGAATATTGAAAATGGACATAATCCACAAGTTACCAGAAGGTGGTTAACAAATTTTTAAGTCCTTAACTAATATGAAATCCTGCAATGGCAATAAGGTGAAAATTTTGAAAATGAGAATTTGGGTCCCTTGTGGCATAGGTTCTTATCCTGAAGAAAGTTCCAAGTCAAAAAGGGATATTTGGGCAAGTTGTTTGAAATTGAGGATTTAGGCCACATAAAATAATTGTTGAGAATCGATATTTGCTCAATTGAAGAAAGGGATCTCTATCTTTTAGCAGAAACATATAGAGGTCAAGAGGCTTTAAAATCTAAGGGCTTTAAAATAAGCCATGCAAAGACGGAATATATATAGGTTGCAACTTCAGTGGGGACATACAAAGAGTGAAACTTGTAAGATCACAACCCTAATTAATAGTGATTAAGAGTAATTGATTGTGTTTAGTTTGCTAGTAAGTAGGCTTGAGAGTTAATTAGTTGGTCCAATCGATTTGAGAGTTTTAAACTTTGTTTGTAAATTAGGTTAAGTGTGAGGGGTATTTTGGTAATTTCAAAAGTAGGTCAGTTTTGGCCTCGTTGGATAGAGGAAATTATTTCATGAAACTCCCTTCCAAATTCCAATGGCTAGAAAACCCTAGAATCCCATGTTACTTTCCAACTCAATTTTGGGAGAGTGCCAAACTCATAATTTCCCTAGGTTCCAGCCTATATATAGGACCCCGGCCCTTCATTTCTTCATTTTCTGCTACCTCATTTTCCTTCCTGTGCAAGGCAAGAATAACAGCCAATCATCTACTACCCCCTGTTTCTCCATCTCTCCTTCCTCTCCACCACTTAAGCCCTCCTCACTCCTGGCAATTACCCTCACTCCAGTGAAGCCCCTCCTTGCTCGTTCAAGCTTTCTTTCTCCGTTTCCCTCACGCCAGCCACCTTCTCACGAATTTCTCCTCTTGCACAACCTAGGTAAGTTTTTCACCTTTTTCTTCTTGATTCTTGCCTAAGAGCCTATGTGCACCCTGTATCCTCACATGCAATCCCTAATTATTTTTCTCCCTTGGATTTTATATTTAGGGCTTAAGTTCGATTAGAATGTGGGGAAAAGTGGTACAGCTAGGGCTTGGGACAAATTGGGTTGAGGATTTACAAATTGAAGTTGAGGCTAGTGAACAATCCAAATTCACATATGTATGCACATTGATTACATTTGATTCTTGATTTTATGCTATTATACACACCCCATAAGCTCAGTTTTTATGTTTACACCATTGCATTTTGGAGCCCCCAAGATGTCTCGGACCTTAGAATATAAGTGACTGGCAATGATCAGCTAGTCACCAGTTGGACACGGGTCATCTGATTAGTGGCCAACCAGGCACCTTCCAATCTGCTGTTGGCCACCTATGGATGTTTCTATGAAATTCATATTAAGATATAAAAGAGCAAGAGATAGAGAGACAAAAATGTTGGAGGAAAAGTAGATGCCTCAATGGAGGATCGACTCACCATTTTATAATGTAGTGTTTCCTAATTACATGCTATCAATCACAATAAGAATCAATCTAATTACAATTAGAATCAAAGAATCCTAATCAATCCTAATCTCTATACATGGAAGTATATCTTTAAGATAGCACCCAATCCCACACGTGGGATTTCCTTCTTGGGCCTAGATGGGCCCAGCCCAGATTAGTATACATGGGCCTTTTTATTTCTACGCTCCCCCTCAAATTGATGTGGTAAGGCAGAAAACATCAATTTGCAAGTAAGATCATGATGACGCGTTTTGGGTAGTGCTTTGGTGAATATATTCGCCAACTGGTTAAAAGTAGAGACATGAGGCAAAGATATCTTCTCAGTAACAACATGTTGACGGATGAAGTGACAATCAATCTCAATGCGCTTCGTTCGTTCATGAAATACCGGATTGTTGGCAATTCTTGTAGCACTGGTGTTGTCTCCATGAAGAGGGGTAGAGCGACTAATACGAACACCGAATTCATAGAGAAGACGGCGGAGCCAGATGATCTCAGCACTAGCGGATGACATTGCCCGATATTCTGCCTCAGCAGAAGACCTCGAAACGGTGGTTTGTTTCTTGCACTTCCATGAAATCAGGGAGTCCCCAAGAAACATACACCAGCTAGTAGTAGTACGCTGAGAATCTGGACAATCAACCCAGTCGGCATCAGCATAAGCGGATAGGCACAGAGAAATACCAGAAGGGTAGAAGAGGCCATGATGAAGAGTGCCTTTAACATAGCGGAGTATGCGTAAAGCAGCAACAAGGTGAGGTTTGTGTGGAGCGCTAACAAACTGGCTAACCGTATGAACTACGTGAGAAATATCCAACCGAGTCATAGTTAAGTAGAGCAAACTACCAACTATTCGCCGGAAAACTGAGGGATCATCCAGGGGAGAGCCATCATCTAAACTGAGTTTGCTGTTTAATTCCATAGGAGTATCAACAGTGTGAGCATCATCAAGCCTGGCTGAAGTGATCAAATCGGTAGCATATTTGCACTGATGGACCCTTATGCCAGATTTGTTACGTACAAACTCAAGCCCCAGAAAGTAGGTGAGAGGACCAAGATCCTTCATTCTGAAGTGGTGAGTAAGATGAAGTTTGAGATCCGTAATGCCAGTAGCATCATTGCCACTAATAATCATATCATCAACATAGACTAAGAGAAATGTGTAGCCTTTTGGTGTCCATCTAAGGAAGAGGGAACTATCAGAGTGACTTTGGCGAAATCCAGCTTGAAGGAGTGCTGTCCGAAATTTATCAAACCAAGCCTTGGGAGCCTGCTTAAGTCCATAAAGAGCTTTTCTCAATTTACAAACATGTTGTGGAGGACAAGCATATCCCGGAGGTGGTTTTAAATACACAGTCTCACGCAAGTCACCATGAAGAAAGGCATTTTTTACATCCATTTGCCATAGGGGCCAATTGTGGGCTGCAGCTACACAAAGAAAAGTGCGAATAGTGGTCATTTTAGCTACTGGTGCGAAGGTCTCTTCATAGTCAATCCCATATTCCTGCTTGTAACCTTGTGCAACCAATCGGGCTTTGTAGCGGTCAAGACTCCCATCAGAGTAAACTTTTATGGAATAGATCCATTTACTACCGATAATAGATGCGCCAACAGGGGCCTGTACCAAATCCCATGTTTTGTTTGCTTCAAGAGCAAGCAACTCCTCGGTCATAGCATCCTGCCAGTAAGCAATCTTGGAGGCCTGTGAATAGGAGGTGGGTATAGGAGTACTATCCAAAGAAGTGAAAAGAGCAGGAAAACCATAACGGTCAGGAGCAACTGAAGGACGACTAGAGCGTCGCAGTGGTATGATACTATTAGAAGAAGCATTAATACCTGAGGATGCAGTAGGTGGCACTAGAAGAGGATCAGGAGAAGGAGTCCCCACAGGAGGAACCGTGTTACGCCGGACATAGACATTGGTAATAGGTGGTGGAGAAGTAGTTTCAAGGAAATTCGGCATATAAGACATAACAACAGGGTGATTGTCCAACCGCAAAGAAAAGAAGGGAAAGTGTTCCAAGAAGATCACATTACAAGATATTCGCATGCGTTTTTCAGAGTGATCATAACAGAGAAATCCCTTGTGTTCAGTACTGTACCCCATAAAGACACATTTGGCAGCCTGCGGTGACAGCTTAGTGCATTCTGTAGAAGGAAGATGAACAAAGCATAGACAACCAAAAAGTCGTAAGTGAGAATATGAAGGGGCATGACCAAAGAGAGTTTCATAAGGAGTCATCTTTCCTAGAACGGAGCTAAGATGACAATTGAGGAGATACACAGCTGTCTGTGCAGCATCACACCAAAAGGTGGGAGGAACTAAGGATGCAAGGAGGAGAGTACGAACAGTTTCAAGAATATGTCTATTCTATCTTTCCGCAACACCATTTTGCTGTGGAGTATGTGGGCATGATTTTTGGTGAAGAATGCCTTTATCAGAAAAAAATGCAGAGAAATCATGGGACATGTATTTGCCACCGGAGTCAGACCGAAGGATTTTTATTTCTTTCTTAAATTGTGTTTGAACCATTTTGTAAAATTTTTGGAAAAGAGAAAATACTTCAGATTTGAAGCGCATGAAATAAATCCAAGTGAACCGAGAATGATCATCAATAAATGTCACATAATACTTAAACCCTGTCCTACTCAATGTGGGTGCAATTCCCCAAACATTCGTGTGAATAATATCAAAAGATAACAACGCACGAGAGTGATAAATAGGAAAAGGCAAAATATGACTCTTACTCAAGCAACACGTTTCACACTTTGATTGAAGAAAGATGACATCATTTTATTATCAAAAGTAGGTTCTAAATAACCAAATTTAAACAAAGAAAGTAAATAAGAATTGTTCACATGACCAAGACGACTATGCCACAGTCCACAATTTATTGAAATTAGGAGAAGAAGAAGAAAATAGGGAATGATGTCCAATGTCCAGCGGAAACAGTCAACCATGTCAAGGGGTCTTCCCATGGACTTACGAGGGTCTAAATCAACCAAGCAGCTTTCCTAGCACGGCGGCTCGTAGGCTCCGATGTCGCTGTGGCACAACCGCAGCTAAAGTAGCATCACTGATCTCATCTTTCCAACGTAGAGGTTAGTATAAGGGCACAAGAGCCTCAAGAATTAGTTCACATAAAAAACCAACTCCAAGCTCGAGAGTCACCTACGGGACTAACTCTCGCACAGCAAACAGGATTCTAGGGTATTATTTCGTTGCTCGTAGGTAGGTCCTTAAACACGCATGTCTGTAAACACGCGTCGCAGTGTGAAAATGCATTAGCTCCACAATTGAGCCCATGCTAACATTGCACTGATTCACTACTGCGCAAGCAGATCGTCACAAACACAACCACGCTTGGTTTTTAAAACAGGCTATCGGACTTATTAGGGTGTGATTTGTCCGACGACTAATGCTAAGTCTCATTCAGTCTTGTGATCCACATCACCCCCAATGCACACAAGACTAAGTCGGCGTTCCATACATCTGTATGCACCGATAAAATCCATATTGGTCTAATCAACATATCAAACAAATGCATGCACCTCATCCTATCAGTCACTAAGACATCAAGGGCGGTCTTATATCCATGCGAGTGGATGACCTCGCCTGTTTGGTGCCACGTGTGCATCTAACACACGCTTACTGTGTATGTTGCCAATGTAAAGAATATGAACATGCATGAATGAAAGGAATATAACACACATATAACCACAAAGCAATGAAAAAAAAAACTTGTATTAAAGATACGTCCAATACCACTGAATAAAATGATTACATATATTGCATTCTCATACGCCTAACATGAATAGCAAATAGTTCTCGCGCCAAGGGTTTGGTCATTGGGTCAACAATCATTTCCAAAGATGGCACATGAGATATTGCTATCTCTTTTGCTTCTACTTGTTCACGGATAAAATACCACTTTCGTTTGATATGTTTTGCCCTCTGATGAAGCTGGGGGTCTTTTGCAAAGCATATAGCAGTTGTACTATCAATTCTCAATGGAATGGGATCACGGGCAATGGATACTAGTCCCAAATCCAACAGAAAACGGCGAATCCATACGGCCTCCATTGCTGCTAGTGCGCAAGCAACATATTCGGCCTCCGTGGTCGACATGACCGTACACTCCTGCTTCTTACTGGACCATGAAATGGCTCCCCCGCCCAATAAGAACACATATCCCGATGTGGATTTGCCGTCGTCGGGATCATCTGAAAAGGATGAGTCACTGTATGCTAATAAACTCAAGCCACCACCGTAATAACAAAGCATCATATCTTTTGTGCCCTTTAAATATCGAAAGATTCGTTTGACGGCATTCCAATGAGCAATACCCAGATTACTTTGAAATCGACTAACCAACCCAACCGCATAGCAAATATTGGGGCCTGTGCACAACATAGCATACATTAAACTTCCTACAGCGCTGGCATAGGATATGGAAGCCATTTTTTTTGTTTCAGCATCGGTTTGAGGACATTGCATTACACTTAATTTGCAACCCTTATCAATCGGGGTCTCAACGGGACTAGCATTGGTCATTCAAAATTTCTCTCAAATTTTCTCAATGTAAGCTGTTTGGGACAAGCCCAGAATGCGTTTTGTACGATTCCGCGTAATTTTAACCCCCAAAATGAACTCAGCCTCACCCAAATCTTTCATTTCAAAAACAGTTGACAACCAAGCTTTGGTCTCAATTAAAAATCCAATATCATTGCAAGCCAAAAGAATATCATCAACGTAAAGGGATAGCAACACAAATTTATGTTTAGATCGCTTAACATAAACATAATGATCTTTGTAACACATGGAGAAACCGACATGATTGTGTTATGAAACTTTTTGTACCATTGTCTCAAGAATTGTTTAAGGTCATAGATAGATTTAAGGAGTTTACAAACTTTATCCTCATGGCCTTTTTCCACATATCCTATCGGTTGTTTCATGTATATTTCCTCCTCAAGATCACCGTTTAAAAAAGCGATCTTAACATCCATCTGGTGTAGTTCTAAATCCATGTGGACCACAATAGATAAGATCATGCGGACAGAAGAAAATCTCACCACAGGGGAGAAAATTTCTTCATAATCCACACCTTCTTTCTGTGTGAGCCCCTTAGCCACAAGCCTAGCTTTAAATTTGTCAATGGAACCATCGGCTTTTCGCTTAATTTTCAAAACCCATTTATTGGTAATGGCTTTCCTATCCTTGGGAAGATCCACAAGATCCCATACATGGTTCTTACGCATAGAGCTGATTTCATCATTCATCGCAAGCATCCATTCCTTCGAGTTTACCGATTCCATTGCTTCTTGATAAGAACGTGGTTCGTCCTCGTCAGTTGTAATATAGGCATAAGAAGTTCCCTCAATTTCAAAATACTTCTTTGGAATTAATCCACGAGAAGAACGACGAAGGGCATCATGATCACTCCCACTTACCTGTGACTCCATAGGATCTCTCCCACTGAGACCTGGTGTTGGCTCTCCTTGGTAGGAGAAGTCATCCATTTCAAATAGTTCAATGGACACCCTTGTCTTCTTCTTTTTAGGATATTGAAACTCGAAGAAATCTACGTAACGAGATTCTATTTCAATTAATCTACCGTTGACATCCTCATGAACTAGAACGTATCCTTTTGACAATTCAGAGTATCTCACAAATATACTTGGAATTGTCTTACGCTCCAATTTATTAGGATGCGGGATAAGGACATGCCTAAAGAACCCCACGGGCATAGGTCTCCCAAGGAAGGTTTCTACCGGTCCACAACTCATACGGAGTCTTTGGAACAGACTTAGAAGGAACTCTATTTAGTATATAAGCTGTAGTTAATAACGCATCTCCCCAAAAGGAGACAGGTAAGTTCGCATGAGCCATCATTGATCTAACCATGTCTAACAGAGTCCTATTTCGTCTTTCCGCAACTCCGTTTTGTTGTGGGGTTTAGGCCATAGTCAGTTGACGAGAAATTCCATTTTCCATGCAAAAACTTTTAAAAATCTCCGAAGTGTATTCTCCACCTCGATCGGTCCAAAGGGTCTTGATGTTTTTGTCAAACTTATTTTGAACTTCTTTTGTAAAAATTCTGAAAAAATCAATTGCCTCATATTTGTGGGAAATCAAAAACACACGACCATAACGAGAGTAATCATCAATGAAAGTAATAAAATATTGAGTTCCTTGTCTATTTGCCACGTTCATTGGTCCACAAATGTCTGAGTGGATGATTTCAAGGGTGTCCTTGGATCTCTCCACCTTTGGAAAAGGTTTTCTTGTTGCTTTACCTGTCACACAAGATTCACATGTGGGCAACTGTACTTGTGTGAGAGATCCAAGCAGTCCTTCCCTAGCCAATCAGATCATCCGATCTTTCCCTATGTGGCCCAATCTAGCATGTCATTTAATAGATTTGGAACTTGTGTCATGCACCATAAATGAATCAAAAAATCCAACCATAGAATTATTGAAATCCAAAACATATAGGTCTCCTACAATAAAACCCCATGCATAAATAGAACTATTTTTTCTAATGGAAACTCTATCCCTAGTAAAACGAAAATCAAAACCGTCCCTTGCGAGCCGGCAAACAGAGGAGATTCCGCCTCATACCAGGTACAAAAAGCGTCTCATGGAGCACCATCGTTTTCCCTGTAGACGTGGGAAGAAAATAATCACCGATTCCCAATATGTCTTCTGATGAATTATTTCCCATGTAGAGCTTGTTGCAACCGACATCTATGGACTGGAACTCATGAAAACCACTCCTATCCTTTGTCACGTGCTTGGTTGCCCCTGAATCAATTATCCATCCATTAGAACTTTCATCCACATAAAGTGCTTCGGAGCAAACCAAAGACAGTAACAAAGTTAGGGTGTTTACCGTTTTACGCTTGGGGCAAGTTTTAGGGATGTGGCCAAGTTTCTGACATTTATAGCATTTGGTTTTGGCTAAGTCTATGGGCTTGTTACGCTTCCGATTCTTCTTTTGGTCTTGTTGGGGCACATTCTGGTCATGTTTTGGCTTGTTCCGACGGTCTGCCCCTTTTTGATGAGTCCCATTTTGAAAATTACGTTTACGTTTGGTCCCCTTAGTCTCCGACCCTGATACAGGCTACTGTTTTGCAAATAGTGCTTGTCCAGCGATCTCTACTTAAACTCTTTGGGCTTCAAGCTCGAGATGGAGACACAGATCCTTAGAAGTTTTGACTACCTCAAAGTGGGTCAAAATTTGTTTTATTGTGCGCCAAGAATCAGGTAAAGATCGCAGGACTGCAATGATCTTTTGGTCCTCAGTTAGTACATTTCCTGCCCTTGCAAGATCCACAATCATTTGACTCATTTTGCGGAGGTGGTCCCTGAGGTTTACACCTGGGGCCATCCTATATGCATCGAATTCCATGGTCATGACACAGGTCTTACCGGTAGTAATTTCACCATATTATTCTTTCAAGGCATCCCACATCTCCTTAGCCGTACCGTAGGTTTCGTAAGTGGGAACCAATTCAAAATGCATACTACTCAGCATAATGTTGCGAGCAGTCCGATTATCTTTATTCCATTTCTCAAAATCATTCAATGCAGGCATGGGTGCAGCATCATTTGCTAATTCGGGTCGGGATCGATTCCAAGGTATACGTGACCTCTTGTTCATCGAACAAGTAAATCATGGTCCGGTACTGTTAAATAGGCCCAAAGCCCATCAGTAATCAGAGGCCCAAAGCCCATCAGTAATCAGCCCCTTGTTATATCTCACGTGGGATTGAATTGGGTCAAATCTGAAGTCAGCAGTAGCCTTCTTTACTTAGAATAACAATTACTGTAATTAGTTACCTTCTATGCTTAGACTTCTTATTGATGTAATTAGAGAGTTTTCCTCTCTTAGAGCCTGGATTAAAGGCATGTAAATACCTATATATTGATGTATAATCTCTATAGAAAGATACACAGAATAATACATTCTCAAGAGTATTCCAAAACTCTTTTCAATCGTGAGTTTGTCATGGTATCAGAGCAGAGTTCTAATCTTCAATCTTAGAATTCATTCAAGGAGTCAATCAGAGAGAAATCTTTCTCTCTTGAAGAAAATAAACAGATAGAGGATCTGTTTCAAGAGATCGACATCCATCCAATTCCTGCGATAGGCTCAGATCAACTGTGGCCCACATGCGATCATCACAGCATCATCAAGGATTCTTCCAGCCAAGATCGCCTAAGTCTTCTAAGTATTTTAATGATTTTTTCAGAATTTTTTCGACACTGTAAGGTACGTTTTTTATCATTCTCGTGATTTTTCAAAAACTTGCACAAGTTTTGATCAAGACCGTGCAAAAATTTGGATCTTCAGCAAATTGAGTTCAAACTTGTTCCAGTCTGAGCAAAAATTGTGTGCCTACATAAATCAAGACCCTGATCAGTGTCCAGGATCATCTGTGGGGCCCACGTAAGGGATTTAGAGCTCAAATCAAGGGCGTCAGGGGTTTTTTTCCACTATTTTGTTCTCTGATTGGCCTAATTGGTCTGTTTGAGTGGTTGGATCTATCCAGTACCTTCTCCAGCACTCACGAACTGTAGTTCAAATAATCTATTGCTGAGTTTATCACTTGTTCTTTCACTGTTTCACAATATACAATTGAGATGGACAAATCTGAGGTCACTTTGATCAAATTTACTGGACAGAATTACCCTGTCTGGTCTTTCCAATTTCAAATATACATAGAAGCTAAGGAATTGTGGGGATTTATTTCTGGCACTGACCCTAAACCTACTGAAGATAAGAAGAAGATCTCCTCTTGGAATACCAAAGATGCCAAAATCAAATCCTGGATTCTGGGATCTGTCAAGCCTCATCTGATAATGAATCTGAAGCCTTACTCAACCTCTAACGCCATGTGGGGGTATTTGAAGAAAGTTTATCACCAAGATAACTCTGCGCGTCAATTTCATCTTGAATGTGCAATTGCTGAGTATGCACAAGGGACCTTGTCGGTACAGGACTACTATTCCGGATTCCGTACACTGTGGTCAGAATACGATAGTATTAAGTATGCTGATGTGGCTAACAATGTGTTGACAGTGATTCATGACCTTCAGGCCTCTAGTCAAAGGGATCAGTTTTTGATAAAACTGCGAAATGAATATGAAAGTGTCTGATCTACTCTGATGAATCGGATGCCATTACCTTCCTTGGATGTATGCTTGAATGAACTCCTACACGAAGAACAACGCCTTGTGACCTCCGCTCATATAGCCCAACAAAAGACGGACACCTATTCAGTCACGTTCTCCGCAAATAAAGCTTCTCTGCCTCCGCCTCGAGACTTGAGCAAAACCCAGTGTTACAGTTGTCAAAAATTTGGACACATTGCAACTCAATGCAAATAGAAGGTCTGCAGTTACTGTAAAAAGTCGAGACATATCATCTCTGAATGTCGCCGCCGCCCACAACGTCCATCACCACAATCTCAGACTCCACAGTATCAGCCTCCACATGCGTATGTTGCTTCTTCAGGAATGCCGGCTCCTACATCTGCACCCTCACAGCCTGGGCCTCCATCTTCTCTAACTCCTGAATTGGTTCAACAGATGATCGTCAATGCCCTCTCTGCTTTTGGTCTCTCAGGTACATTCCCTCCATCTTCTACTTGGTTTCTTGATTCCGAGGCGTCTAATCATATGACACCTTCCAGTGCACCACTCTCCAATGTGCACAACTACAATGGCCC
Source organism: Umbellularia californica (assembly GCA_028538565.1). Taxonomy (NCBI): domain Eukaryota; kingdom Viridiplantae; phylum Streptophyta; class Magnoliopsida; order Laurales; family Lauraceae; genus Umbellularia; species Umbellularia californica. Next base: position 28,944,632 of record JAPQWN010000005.1, on the reverse strand, counting down.
TCTTAAAATACAAACTGCTAATGGAGACCATATTCCCATTACTGCTGTCAGTGACATCCCTGGTCCCATTCCATTGAAAAATGTTTATCTGTGTCCCAATTTATCTTCCAACCTTTTGTCAGTCAGGCAGCTTGTTGAAAATAATTGTAACATCTCTTTTTCTTCTTCTGGTTGTGTTGTGCAGGACCAGATATCCGGGAAGGAGATCGCGAGGGGGCCTAAGTGTGGACGCTTGTTTCCGCTGGATTTTTCTAAAATTTCTATAAAAATCAATTTGACAATAATGTGTTTTGTTTTTCTCTTAGCGATAATTGCCGATTGTGGCATAATAGACTCGGACATCCTAATTCCAAGGCTTTGTCCCTTATGTTAAATTCCGGTTTATTAAATAAATCTCTTGGTTTATCTTCTTGTGCCTTTAGATTGTGCTACTTGTAAAATGGGCAAGAGCAAAACTCTTCCGTTTCCTCATTCCACTTCACACATCTCTCAGTGTTTTGATTTAGTTCATAGTGATGTATGGGGAATTGCTCCAGCTCTTTCCCACGCTCACTATAAATATTTTGTGACCTTTATTGATGATTTCAGTCGGTTCACATGGGTCTACTTTCTGCATTCAAAATCTGATGTTTTTAATATTTTAAAAAAAAATTTATCTTATGTTGAGAATCAATTTTCCACCTGCATGAAAATCTTGCGATCTGATTCAGGCGGGGAATATGTGTCCTCCGACTTTCAACAGTTTTTGCAAAACAAAGGCATTATCTCTCAAAGAACTTGTCCTTATACTCCCCAGCAAAATGGAATCGCTGAACGGAAAAATAGACATCTCCTTGATGTCACTCGTTCCCTTCTTCTGGAATCATCGGTTCCTACTCATTTTTGGGTTGAGGCACTGGCCACGGCAGCTCATCTTATCAATCATCTGCCATCAACCTCCATTGAGAATCAAAGCCCTTATTACCGATTGTACAAGACCTCTCCATCCTATGATGATTTTCATGTTTTCGGCTCTGTTTGTTTTGTGCACTTGCCTCCCTTCTAAGAGGACAAAACTAACGGCACAATCAGCTCAGTGTGTGTTTTTAGGTTATGCACCCTTCCAGAAAGGGTTCCTTTGTTATGATCCTCACATTCGTCGTTTACGTACCTCTAGGAATGTCGTTTTCTTTGAACATCAGTATTTTTTTCAAAAACACATTGATTCTCCTGCCTCCTCCTCTTTTGTGTCATTCCCTGGTTTTTCTAACGACCCGTCAGTAGTTCGTTTTAATCCTAAATTTGTGTATCACAGACGAAACAGCACAGCGCCTACCAGGGATCCCCCTCCTGATCTTCCTCCGGCATCCGGTCCAACATCGGCAATTGATCCATCTGGACATCCTTCAGTGCATCGCTCTACTCGGATTTCGGTACCGCCAGCCCATTATGGGTTCTCACATACTTCATTAATGGCCACTTTGTCTTCCTCTTCCATTCCCCAATCCTATTCTCAGCATGTGCAGGACCCATGTTGGAACAAGGCTATGCAAGATGAATTGGATGTGTTAGCGCAAAATCATACGTGGGATATTGTACCATCTCCTGTGGGTGTCCAACCTATTGGCTGTAAGTGGGTTTTTTCTCTCAAATTAAAATCCGATGGCACGTTAGATCAATATAAGGCGCAGCTTGTCGCTCTTGGAAATCGGCAGGAATATGGCATTGATTATGATGAAACTTTTGCTCCGGTTGCCAAGATGACCACCGTCCGCACTATTCTTGCTGTTGCTGCATCTCAGTCTTGGCCTCTCTATCAAATGGATGTCAAAAATGCGTTTCTCCATTGTGATCTCAAAGAAGAAGTTTATATGCGTTTGCCTCAGGGATGCTCATTTGGGAAGGGTATGGTTGCCAAACTTCGCCGCTCCCTCTATGGTTTGAAACAAGTACCTCGCGCATGGTTTGAGAAATTTCAGGCTGCTCTTCTACGCTTGGATTTTCATCCAAGTCTGTATGATCCTTCTCTATTTTTACATCATGCTACTTCCGGGATCACTGTAGTACTTGTCTATGTTGATGATATCGTCATTACTGGTCCTAATGCAACCATGATTCCGGAGCTCCAAGCCTCTCTTAGTGAGACATTTCACATGAAGGATCTCGGCCCCCTTCACTATTTCCTCGGTCTTGAGGTTCATCAATCGGCTAAAGGCATAGTTCTCAATCAGCACAAATACACTATTGATCTCATTGACTTTGCTGGCCTTACTGCTTCAACTCCAGTCGATACGCCAATCGAACTGAATGTCAAACACAGTCGAGAGGAGGGTGATCTTCTTTCCGATCCTACTGCATATCGCCAGTTAGTTGGTAGCTTGATCTACCTCACTAACACTCATCCTGATATCTCTTATGCGGTCAACCTGATGAGTCAGTTCATGACTGCTCCTCGTCATCTTCATCTGGCTGCTGTTCGCCGCATCATTCGGTACCTTATTTGCACACCGACTCGTGGGTTGTTTTTTCCATCCAACAATCCTCTATCTCTCAAAGCTTATTCAAATGTTGATTGGGCAGGTTGTCCGGATACTCGCAGGTCGACGACTGGTTGGTGTATGTTTTTGGGTGATAGTCTTATTTCCTGGAAATGCAAGAAGCATGAAAAAGTTTCCAAATCCTCTACTGAGGCTGAGTACCGCGCCATGTCTGCTGCATGCTCCGAAATTCTTTGGCTCCGCGGTCTGCTCTCTGACATTGGTTTTCCAGCAGCAGGAGCTAACCCCCTCTATGCAGATAATACAACTGCAATTCGGATTACTGAAGATCCGATTTTTCATGAACGCACTAAACACATCGAGGTTGATTGTCACTTCATACGTGATGAGCTTAAACGTGATGTCATCAGTCTCCCACATGTCTCCACTGAACTTCAAATTGCTGATATTCTCACCAAAGGGCTTCCTCGACCACGCCATCAGTTCTTGGTTGACAAATTGATGCTTGTTGATTCTCCCGCATCAATTTGAGGGGGGGTGTTAAATAGGCCCAAAGCCCATCAGTAATCAGCCCCTTGTTATATCTCACGTGGGATTGAATTGGGTCAAATCTAAAGTCAGCAGTAGCCTTCTTTACTTAGTATAACAATTGCTGTAATTAGTTGCCTTCTATGCTTAGACTTCTGATTGATGTAATTAGAGAGTTTTCCTTTCTTAGAGCCTGGATTAAAGGCATGTAAATACCTATATATTGATGTATAATCTCTATAGAAAGATACACAAAATAATACATTCTCAAGAGTATTCCAAAACTCTTTTCAATCGTGAGTTTGTTAGGTACCACTTATCATAGTTATTACCATCTAACTTATCTCCCTTATTAAGGTCAGCAATGATATTTTTGGAAGCCATCACTGAAAAAGAAAAAAGATAAAAATATAAAGATCAATGAATGCACAACATTGGCAACACACACATACGTATCGATTGCCCTTTTTGCACTCAAATCATTCCAAGAATTAGGACATTGTAGTGAAAAACCCTTCATGCCTAGGGCTAATTCGGGGCAGTCAAAAACAATTATCGTAATTACATGGGTGATTTGATAGCATCATGCAATTTAATACTTTGATGCAATTATAAAGATGCAAAAGGAGTACAACAAAAAACATTTTTTTTTTATTGATGTGGATCCTTTTAATAGAGAAAAAATGTTATAAATGATTTATTATCCCCCGCAAATCTTAGGGTCCATAGAGAATAGCTCAATTAGTTGAAGATTGCACCTAAGCCTCCAATTCGGTCTTATGAAATAAAATTAATCAAGTGAGCCCCCAGGAAAGTGGGGGGGTCACAATGGTCCCGCTTAAAAACCACTTTCCTCGAACATAGATTGTCTCCCTTTAGTGGGACAAGGCTTTTCTTGGAATCAACTTGATCAAAGAGCGCAATTGGTGCAACTCAGTGGTCTTCGTCCTATTAAGCTCGAAACCCCACAGGGAGATTCCATAAACCCTACGACATGTCCCAAAAGATATATGTGGATCCAAAAAATGCTATGAAAAAGAACCCATCATGAACACATAACATGATACTTAGTGCTCAAAACATAAGTAGTAGGTAGGAGTAAGTAGAGGCACCATAACTACTCAATCCATCATAGCCTATTAGAATAATAAATTATTAACAGGGATAGGTAACAAATGCATAATGGTCTGAGATATAAACCCAGACGGTAACTGATGCATAATACTCTGAGATATAAACCTTTTGGCTAGATTAGCAGTGCAGTCAGTTTTTGAACAAGTTGACACAGGTCAAAATGACTAGAAGAGGTTTAAACAAGAGCAATCTTTTCCTGTACAGCATGTGGTTTTTATGATTCCATTTGTTTTCAATTTCCACCAAACTCAAGACTTCAAAAAAAGAGGTCTTTTTAGCTCCCCACTACTGCCAATCAAAAGGGGATGCACTCACCCCTCACCAATCAGATGTGCATCCAGACCCATTGAATGGATTTAAATTAAGATATGGATCGGTACCCATGTTAAGTCACAGCCAGTTGATAGCCTAGGCCAAAGTGGGTTCAAGAACCAACTGATTATAAGCATTGCAAGATAGAACAAACAAGGTGGTCAATGCAATTGAGGGCTTGCCACCAGGCTAAAGAATGAACATGATAAGTCAATTCAAATGAGCATTCAAACTCAGAACTAATAGATGGTATACATGTCATGAATTTTTTTTTCTTTTTTTTTTTTCACGCAATATGTAAACAGATCCACAATGGTGATAATCAACCGACCTAGGTTAGAACAGAACCCATTATTGGGAGTTGCTAAAGCACCAATGTGCCACAACTCAGTTAGATCTCGGCAACCCATCATCTAGATTCCACAACAACTGTAACCCTACCTCCAAAGGAAAAAAGACTTGTACACAATTCAGCCCAATGATGCCGTTACCCATGAAACACATTGGCTGGTGGCCAAGATTGGCCAACAGACATTCTCTCGAGGATCACCAATGACCAATCCGGCCTTATTTGGGGCTAGGATGCATCATGTGTCCGGTATCCATTGGAACAAACATCAAAGATTATTATTATTGTTCACACAATCTAATATAATGGCCAAGGTTTTGGATTACCTGATTCGCAACCAAAATAAATCCTATCCTCGCGTGAGCGTGCCAACAACCTTGCTCTGATACCAATGAAGGACGTAAATGTAGCGGAAGCACGGATCTGAATAAGCTGGCTGCTACAAACGCGATCAGGACTGCGTCGGCTTGAATCAAGCACTAGTTGTGGAGATCTGTGACTGCCTACAAGAGATCAGTCACATGTGATTCACTCTTCAAGATCCAAGGGCAAAGATGGACACCCTGGATGTAGAAGATGATGATGGAGAATAGTAGGTCTAGTGGAAAATATATTATTGAAAAGTTAGCCTCAACCATTATTCTCATGTCTATATATAGCCCTTTGGCTAATGGATGATAAGATCTCCATTCAAATTCAAAATGAGAGATGATTGGATCAAACTCTCTCAATTAGAATTTTAAATGGAGATATGATAAGGATAGAGAGTTTAGATAAAACTCAAATTATTCTTATCCATATCACCATGAGATTCAAATTGTGAGGGGTGTATCTTTGTGAGTGGGGTCCACCCACATGTAAACACAAGTGGGCCCCATCACAAATGTCAACAGTTTACTCCCCGTCGCGATCACCTTCCCAATTTGCTGCCCCTGTATGACACAACCAGTGGAAGAAAAGTTAACACTATACCCATCATCAATAAGTTGTCCGACAAAAAGCAAATTGGCTGATAATTTAGGAACGAAGTAGACATTGGGAAGGTTGAAGGACTGGCCAGAGACACTAGAAAAAGTAATGGAACCAATACCAAAAATGATTAATTGGTCTCCATTAGCAGTGGTGATTTTGTCTCGGCGAAGGTAAGCATGAGAGTCTGTAAAGCTACTTTCTATAGAGGTCATGTGGTTTGATGCTCCTGAATCGAGAAACCATGTGGATCGGGTGATAGAAGAAGACAGAGAGACTGAAGAATGAAAAGCAGGAAATGCTATATGAGAATGAGTTTAATACTGACCACCATTAAAGCCCATAGATGTGCATGCTGAGGTCACCGTGTTCTGAATCAATTCTTGAATCTGGGAAGGAGTCATGGAGACAGATCCGGAAGAGGTGCATCCCGTATCAGGGAAAGGAGCTTGATCTTGGAACGCAGTTGGAGCATTATGTTCGGAAGGGTTCTGCTTCTGTTGGGGCCCATTCTTTCGCTGTAAGCTGCGACAGTCATCAATAAGATGACCAGAGCGTTTGCAATATCTGCAAACCAATTTCTTACGACAGTTCTTGGCAATATAACAAAAGCCTTTGCATTCATAGCATTAAGCAGGCCTCTGATTGGGGGTTGCCAGAAAAGCAAAATCAGCTGAAGGAGGAGCTAGGAAGGCCTTTGGTTCTTCAAAAATAGCATGCTGTGAGTGAAGACGAAGTTCTTCGCGAAGGACTTCTTGGAAGCAAGTATCCAGGTTTACAGAGACTTCTCTATTCATGAGAGCCGATCTAACAGATTCGAATTCGGGTCTTAGATTCATAAGGAACTGGCTGATATGGGTGTCCACTTGTAATTTAAGAGCCTCTGACAGAAACCCAGAAGAAACAGTCTGAATAATCATAGCATCCCTCTCTGTCCATAAGGTAAGAAATCCATTGAAGTATTCTTGTACTGTTTTATCGCCTTGACTGAATTTAGCAATTTCACTATCTAATTGAAATTTGCAGGCTTTATTAGTTTGATGATAAACTTTCTTGAGGTGAGCCCATATATCAGCTGTGGCAGTATAAGCTTGAAGAGCAATGGCAAGAGAATGATCAATGGAGTTAAGAATCCAAGTGATCACCTTAGCATTTTCTTTAGTCCAGGTGGGTAAGGCTTTTGTGTCAGCACTACTTATAGCAATAGGTTTATTTATCGATCCATCAAGATAACCAAACAGTCATTGGCCTTCTACAAAATTCTTTAGATGAAAGGACCAGGCCATATAATTATTCCCATTAAATTTAACAGGAATAACATCATACTTGTCCATAGTAGAAAAGTAGTAACTGTATTACCAGCAACAAATAGCAACCAAGGACAGCAACCAACAATAATAACAGCAATTATGCAAGCAGTAGAAAAGAGGATGGTGATAGTGCCTTAGAAGAACCACAGGATGGTCTGATCTGTTATAAAAGGAAAATACTGCAGTAAAGATATCAGTAGTGCAGTATCCAGCCCAGATCAGTCATAAATCAGCCTTAATCCGTAGCAACAAGTAGCTTCCACAGTACAGCAACAATCAATATTTATCAAGAGAAGAAGAAGATAGAAGAAGACAGCACCACAGAGCACGTTTTGACTCCAAACAAAGCCAGGCGACCTAGATTTCTGGACTTGAAACTGTGCGTGGGCCCCACAGGATGATCTAATCACAGATCAGGTTTGATCTCTGGAAAGTGGATCAAAGTTACTTCCTTCAGTCCAAATCTGATGAGATTTGGAAAAAGATCCACAAATCTGGACGGTCTTGATGAAAACTATCTAACAGAATTTTATTAAAACTGGCAGATGAAGTGGATAAAAAATACCTCAAAGTTGATGGAAAAATTCCAGAAAAATCTATAGAAAGATCCTTAAGGTTGGTCGATCACAACTGTGGAGAGTTCTTTGAGATACGAAGATGATCCGTGGTGGGCCACTGTTGATCAGTGACACGATCAGAGAAGATTTCCACGCCAGGGAGCCTTAGTGGATCAATGGGAAAAGAAGATTGATCAATGATAGAAGATGATTGATCATAACCAGAGCTCTGATACCATATTAAGATATAAAATAGCAAGAGATAGAGAGACAGAAATGTTGGAGGAAAAGTAGATGCCCCAATGGAGGATCGACTCACCACTTTATAATGTAGTGTTTCCTAATTACATGCTATCAATCACAATAAGAATCAATCTAATTACAATTAGAATCAAAGAATAAAAGAATTCTAATCAATCCTAATCTTTATACATGGAAGTACATCTTTAAGATAGCACTCAATCCCACACGTGGGATTTCCTTCTTGGGCCTAGATGGGCCCAGCCCAAATTAGTGTACATGGGCCTTTTTATTTCGACAATTCAGACCTTATGCATATGAATGGAACCCTTAGAAATGTAAAGACATTAGAAGTATGAAGTTGCATAGGCCAATTATCAAGTGGCCCCAGTGCAATCGGCTAATGGGCATGCCTTCATCCCATTAGTCCCAGTACATTTGACTAGTGGCTCTATGACACTACTCAAAAGGCCAAAGTACAACAAGTCCCTGCCCCTTTCCAACCTTTTTTCAGGGCAATTGGCTAGTGGTGCAATTCCGGATCCACAATTGAAGATAGACCAACCTCCTGAGGGATTGATCGAATCAAAGGATGGATTTAGCTACTAGGGCATACTCACGATGAGGAGAAACACCATAACTTAAGAGAAGAGAAAACTCTCATAACTCATATATTTATTGATTGATAATAATAAGCATTGCCATTACAATAAGGCCTAACATCCTTATATAGAGGAGATGACTTGATCCCTAAGAAACAATATTTTCTAATATTTGAATAATGCCTAAACAAAATAGGAAGCTCGCTAATATTTATACTAATCAAACTACTTAATAATACTCCTAAATAAATAGATGTCTCGTTGGGCCTATAGACTGGACCCAAAGGGTTGGCTGACCCATGGTCTAGCCTACATCAATTCTCCCCAGCTAGAAAAAATTCGAAAATCAATCGCACAAACGTCTGATTTTTCCAATGATCTTCATCATCTTGACATGACTTGGAAGTTTGACTCAATCTTTTCCTCCATCTAAAAGTAGATCGGAAGTGTCTATTCTTCTAATGTCTGCACTTGGCTCGGATGCATGATCTGACCATTAGATACTTCAATTGTTGGTTTTGTATTAATAGAGCATGAGCTGTGAATATCCATCATTGATGCGCGAAGATGAAGTCGGTGTGGGGGACGTCAATGATTGGTTCTTCTTTTGATGCCTCCTGATCAAAGTCCACAATGCCTGCTTGCCTTTATTCTTCCTGGTCCTCTAACATTTTTCTGATTTGTTTGTCATTACTGATTTTGCTGAAGATTTTGTGTACCCTATGGAGGAGCTTGTTTTTTCCTTTGAATTTGGTTCTGTGCTGCAGCCCTGGAACCTTGATCGTACTATAGACCAAACTCAAGGATGAGATTGACCGAATCCAAAGGATTTCAGCCCTAGGGCTCAAGACAAGCCATAACACTCATAGAAACAACTCATGATAATTTTTATTAATTAAATAAGCATGCTCCATTACAATAAGCTCTTTCGTATAAATAGAGTAGTAAAGTCCTAAATAAGGAAATATCTAATTCTAATCAACTTATAATTTAGAAAGCAACCATTATTAAGTAATACTACTAATTCTAGACAATTAGAAAATCATGTGGACCCATCAGATACTCCATCAGGGCTTGCGGGTCCTAGCCTTGTGTCCGGCTACATCAACTCTCCCCATCTTGAAAAAACTCGACTCTGGCAAATTAATCACCTGATAGCGCTCATAAAGATCTGGATTCAACCGTTGAAAATCTGTTGCAGTGATCCATGTCGCATCGGAGAGAGGATGATTCTTCCAGCGGACATAGAACTTTTGAAAACCTCCTTGACGAGTGGAAACAATCTGATCATCAAGCACATCAACAATCTCAACAACATGTGGAAGATTCGAAGGTAGGGCAATAGTTTGCTCTTCAATTTCTCCATCATTGTCATGACCACGGTAGAGCATAAGATCCTCTATGTCGAAACTAGAACTGACACCTAAATCGGATGGTAGATCAAGCACATAAGCATAGGAGCCAATCTTTTTTAGAATCTTGTATGGACCAGTATTCCATGGATGCAACGTTTTATAAGTGTCATTGATAGAGAGAAGCATACAAACATGAGAGAGAGAGAGATGTGGAGATGAATGTCGTACCCTTCATGATCGACTGAGATATATCTTTATAGGGTTTAAACCCTGATTACATTCTAATCATACTTATCCAGTAAATACACTTGGATTTAGATCCATACTAATAGCTAACAACTAAACTACATAGAAATGGGCCCGGTATATTGGACCTAGAGGCCCTGGATTGACACCCCCCTTCAAATTGATGCGAGAGAGTCATAAAGCAACAATTTGGAGACAATAAATTGATGTCGAGGCAGAGGAAGTGCCCTTAGTGAAGATATCTGCAAACTGAAACTCTATAGGGACATGAGGTAGACTGATAACATCACGCTTGTATTCGTCTCGAGTTGAGTGGCAATCGACTTCGATATGTTTTGTGTGTTCATGAAGAATAGGATTTTCAGTGATTCTGATTGCCCCAGTATTATCTGCATTCAAGGAAGTGGGAGAGACCTGTGCAAATCCATTTCCAAAAGAAGTCCCTGAAGCCATAGGATTTCAGAAAACAAGCAAAGGACATGGCTCGATATTCAACCTCTGTGGAAGATTTGGAGACCCGTTCTTGTTTCTTGCATTTCCAAGAAATGAGAGCTTGACCGAGGTACATACACCAAACAATTGTGGACCGTCCGGTATCCGAATAGCCTGCCCAATCAACATCTGCATAAGCGGTCAGAAGTAGATGATTATCCTTTGGATAATATAAACCACAAGCTCTAGTGCCCAATAAATACCGGATGATTTGCTTTACGGCTGTCAGATGAAGGTGGCGAGGAGACGTCATGAATTGGCTGACAAGATTGACAACATAAGATACGTCAGGCTTGGTGATGGTGAGATAGACAAGACTGCCGACAAGTCTCCGGTATGTATGTGTATCAGGAAGAAGATCACCATCATTTTTACTCAACCTAAGATTGACTTCGAACGGCATATCAACTAAGTAAGATTCATCAAGATCAGCAAGCTCAATAAGATTTGTCGCATATTTGTGTTGATTGATAAACAGGCCTTTGGGAGACTGATGTACCTCTAAGCCCAAAAAATAATGCAGAGGACCCAGATCCTTCATATGGAATGAATCTTGGAGAGAGGCTTGGAGGGATTTTATCATAGCATCATCAGTGCCAGTGATAATGATATCATCAACGTATACGAGAAGAACAGTAAAGCCAGTAGATGTGTGGTTCAGAAAAAGAGATGGATCGTAAGGACTTTGAGTATAGCTAATCGTGCCTAAACGATCTCTAAATGTTTCGAACCACGCTCGAGAAGCTTGCTTGACCGTAAAGAGATCTACATAAGTGACATACACACTTCTTAGACGGAGAGGTGACTCCTTGTGGTATCCACATGTAGACCTCTTTCAAGTTCCCATGTAAAAAGGCATTCTTGACATCCATTTGGTATAATGGCCAAAATTAAGAAGCAGCAATGGCGAGAAGTAGCCGAACAGTTGTCATTTTTGCAACTGGCGCAAATGTCTCTTCATAGTCAATGCCATACTCTTGTCGGTTGCCAAGTGCCACAAGTCGAGCTTTGTGTCTATCAAGTCGAGCTTTGTGTCTATCAAAGGAGCCATCAAATTTTAGTTTGATCGAGTAGATCCATTTGCAGCCAATGGGTTTAACTAAAGAAGGACAGTCCACAATATCCCAGGTGTGATTCTGGGTCAATGCATCTAATTCATCTTCCATGGCTTGGTTCCAACAATCATGTTGCACGGCCTACAAATAAGAACTTGGGATGGAAACAGAGGATAGTGTTGTCATCAAGGAAGCATGGGTAAATCCATACCTCTCAGGAGGTCGAGAAATTCTGGAGGAGCGACGAAAGGTACCAGTAGATGTGGGACCATTTGCTGGAGGATCAGGAGGGTGGGCATCTGCAGTGGCAGTTCTTTCCCTTCGATGATACACAAAATTAGGATTAAACCGTGTAACAGTTGTTTCTTCGGAAAACCCAGGTAACAAAGTTGAGGAAGATGGAGAGGGACAATCTAAGTGTGTTTGGAAAAAATATTGATTTTCAAAGAACATAACATTACGAGAGATCCTGGTGCGACAAGCCTTTGGATCATAGCAAACAAAACCCCTTTGGTTAGTTGCATATCCTAAAAAAAAACACCCGCTAGATTGGGCCGTTAATTTTGTGCGCTCTGTGGGAGGCAGATGAACGAAGCAAACACACCTGAAGGTGTGCAAATGATTAAACGATGGATGGTGATCAAAAAGTTTAAAATGTGGTGTTAATTGTGCAATGGTAGGTGATGGAAGATGGTTGATGAGATGCACTGCAGTGGTGAGAGCTTCAGTCCAAAAACAAGGAGGAACAGATGATTCAATGAGAAGCGTTCTCATGACATCAAGAAGGTGCCTGTTTTTCCGTTCTATTACTCCATTTTGTTGTGGAGTATATGGACAAGTACGTTGAGATATAATTCCTCGAGCTTTTAGGAAAGATAGGAAATCAGTGGAGACATAACCAACCCCCCCCCCCCCCCCCCAATCTGATCGCAACGTTTTAATGCATTTGGAAAATTAGGTTTCAACATAGTTTAAATACAGTAAGAACATAAGATTTTGAATGTAACAAATAAACCCAAGTAAACTTGCTATAATCATCAATAAATGTAACAAAGTATTTGAAATGACTATGAGAAATGGAGCAATGCCCCAAACATCACTGTGGATTAAGTCAAAATATTCATTGCTCCGAGTTGTAAAGGTTAAGAAAGGAAAAGTTTTACTTTTTCCTAATTTACAAGCATCACACTCAAATGAAACAGAGTCAAGAGGTTTATTTAATAATCCAGTTTGAATCAAAGTAGACAATGTAGCAGCATTTGGATGACCAAGTCTATTATGCCATAACCCAAAATTATTTTGAAGTAAAAAACAAAACAACTAATGCCAAGTTTTATTCTGAATAACTGGAGATACTAGTAAAGTAAAAAGTCTGCCACATTTAGGCCCCCAAGCGATCACTGCCCCCGACTCCAAGTCCTACACAACACAACCAAAAGAAGAAAAGGAAACATTGCAATTATTCTCAACTAATTGACCCACATAAACTAAATTGGCAACAAGATGAGGGGACACAAAAACATTTGTTAATGGAAAAGGGCCAGGGGCATCACCCACAAAGATGGTTGGAAGGTGATCTCCATTGGAAACTTTAACAGAAGGAGTGCCACTGTAGGGGATAACATGATGTAGTTTGGTGGGTGAGGTCATGTGATTACTAGCTCCAGAATCTAAATACCATAAACTAGAAAGGGACGAACCAGTACCTGAAATGTTCATAGATGACGGCATTAATAATCATCTGATTTACCATAGCCGGAGTAATTGGAGCTGGTGACTGTGTTTGTGAAGAGGAACCAGCAATCAGCAGTAGAGAGAAACAGCAGCAATAACAGCAGTAAACAGCAGCCATCAGCAATAAACAGCAGCAATCAATAACAGCCATCAGTGGTAGATAGAAAGGACAGCAGCGGCAAACGCAAGCAGCAGGGGCACAGCAACAGTGCACGGGGAAAAAAACGTCCCTGTCTGCAGGAGGTAAATCCACATGTGGGCCCCACTTGGTGATCTTGACACAAATCAGTGTGGAGATGAAAGGAGAGTAGTTTTATGTAACTACTGGAAGTGATCGCAGGCAATTCAAATCCAAATCCAGGATTTTGGACGGCCGAGATGAAAACTAGTGAAAAAGAATGAATTTTCACAAAAATTGGTAGAAAACCTACCTCTGATGATCAATAAATCAGAAAAAAATTTCAGAAATCCAGGAAGCTCAGGCAACCAAGATGGGAGTGTTCCGCTGATGTGCTGGCGATGATCATAGGTGGGCCACGCCGGATTTTAGATGATCAGGGTGATCAGAGATGATCCGGCTGAGGAGAATGATCACAGATGATCACAGATTGGCTTCCTATGCTTGGAAGATGACTTAGGAGAAGATTTCATATGATCGACCTTGCTCTGATACCACGTCATTGATAGAGAGAAGCATACAGACATGAGAGAGAGCAAGAGAGATGTGGAGATGAATGTCGTACCCTTCATGGTCGACTGAGATATATCTTTATAGGGTTTAATCCCTAATTACATTCTGATCATACTTATCCAGTAACTACACTTGGATTTAGATCCATACTAATAGCTAACAACTAAACTACATAGAAATGGGCCTTCTATATTGGGCCTGGAGGCCCTAGATTGACAATAAGCTCCTGGAGGTGTGAGGTCCCCGACCTTATTAGGGTGTTTAATTTCTTAATATTGGCGATTAGCCTAATTAATTGTGATTCTAGCTAATTAGGTGGGTTTAGTGGCTCAGAGAGTTTGATTTCCGAAGTTTCGTTTGATTTCAAGTGCGATTAGTCTTAAATAGGGGTTAGGTATGATTCATAAGAAAATTTGTCATTATTCCGGAAAATTCAGTTTTCACCGACTTTGGGTTCGTGGGAAAGATCTCGTCGCGCTCGTCATTTTTCGTTCTTGACCTGTCACAATTCGACGCCTCGAAGTCCCTCAAATAATTGCATTTCTCTCATTTCACTCAAATGACATTTTGGTCATTTCCTCCCCTCATCCTCATTTTTAAACTCAAACCCAACTGCAACTTTCGTTTCTTCTTTATTTCTCTCAAGAGTGCAACAGTGTTGTAGCTTCATCTCTCCCTCCTCTTCATCTCTCTTCTTGCATGTACTACTTGAAGGGGAGATCTCAACAAACAAACCACACCAATCTCATCCTCTCTTCCTCTTCTACATTTTGATCCAAAAGTTGTAAGTTTTCCTCAACTCCTTCCTCTCTATTTTTCTTCATCCTTGCTGTTAATGTCTTGCATGTTCATGGGTTCCTTCTCTTCTTCTTCCTTGGTGATCTTTGGGTGTAGGAGAAGGGTTTGGAAGTGTCTTGGCTAGTGTGTGGGTGTGGGAGCTCTCCTCCTCCATTTCTCTCTCAATTTTCATCTCTTTCACTCTCTTTGGTGAAGGCAAGTAGAGTAGCTCTATACTTTATACATGCATGTATGTTTATTGATTTCTTGTCAATGCAATTGTCTAGACAACTCATAATTCCAAACTTGTTATATGTTTTGTTGGATTTCACATGTTAATTAGGTAATTTTGTTAGAGGACTTGAATGAACTTGTATGGAAGGGTTGGTAAATGAAAATGGATGTTTACAGGTGTGGAAAGGTGGAATTCTAAAGCTTAGAGCTTGTGTCACGAAATGGGAATGAAACAGCTACAAAATTCCACAATTCTGCACAGGCGGTCACTTGCCTTCTGACCACCAGCCCAGAAATAGAACCTGAATAGGTTTTGTCCCGTGCGCGGTTACCACGCGGTCACCCCCACGACTAGCCGCCCTGACGAAATATTTTCGAGTAGTAATTTTCACAACACTCGACGACCTGTCAGTCACCACTCGGCGACCTTGCAGTTCGCCGCCTACCCCCAGGCGGCTAACTACCTAGACCAAAGCCTGTTTTCAAAATGGGACTTCTTTCTTTGGTTTTGACCTAACATGTGGGACCCTAGACCCTAGTCTTGCACGACCGATTGGGGAAAATGAAAATGAAGCACGTTTGGCTTGGTGTGCTTCGTCGGTTGTCTGGGATTTTCCATATATCCACGTAACTTGGCCGAATGCGTGTGGAAATGAGTTAATTGGTGCCTAACAACTTCTGTACACCATGGGTCTGCCAAACTAGGACACCATTGACTCATTCTCCATACGTACTCTGTTGGGATACATTCGGTACACGGTAGACAACTCTTGACCTAGGATTGACTTGTTCTTCACTCTTGACTTGCGAATCTTTGTATCCGTAGCTTGTCGTACCTTGTACACTCTATCTTGTATACTTATATAACTTGTAACTTAACTTGTAGAATTCGGATGTAACCGGACTTAGAGTGTATCCTTAGGTACCTTGTCTTGTATGGATAAACACGTATGGATAGACTTGAAAGAGCACTAATCATGGAACCTGAAACTTGACTTGCATCTTGGCTTAACTTGGAGTAGCCCTCAACTTGTTATCTTGTACTCGGGAACTTATCCACGTGTATTTGTCTTGGAACTCGTGTCGTATACAAATCATCATCATCATCTTGCATGCATGACCAGCTGCAGACTGAGGATTATAAAGTGGGCCGGTTACCGAACACTAGGATGGGCAGTCGACTTTGGACGGCGTCCATGGCGCAAATAGCTAGGAGCGGGCTCGGACCGTACGGCTATTCCTAAGACCGAGAGCTAGGATCCCCTAGAGTCGGACTTTGGGTATTCGTAGTCGGCTCGCACGTCACTTATACCCCCGTGAGATGGTTAGGACATCTTCGGAGTCTCCTCTTGCTTTGCATTGCATTTCATGGATGGTTATTCTTGTTTATCTTGCTAGGACTTACATTGTTACTTGACTCTCATATTACTCATGCTTTATGCATAGCTTGTACCTTATTATCTTATAATCATGTACTTGTCTTTATTCCCTTTGAAACATGTTTATTAATAATGTATATTGCTTATCTTCTTGCCAACATATTGTTGATCCTTTATTCAATGGTGTGCAGAGGACACCTACTACTGTTACACTGACCCGGATGCCGAGGCAATCCCAGAGGATCCTCAGCCGGGGGAGGAGGACGAGGTACGAGAGTGGGGTACCGATGACGTAGTTTAGCGTCATCACTCCCGGCACTAGTGCGCGTTACACGGGGATATCTTCTGTCATACCACCTCATTTCATCTTTTGGTTTCTGAGAACTCTTAGACTTGCCTATCATGTCACTGTATATCTTTTGTACCAGGACCTAGGTTTTTGGGATGGTCTTGATGTTTATAAACTTTATATGTTTTATCTTTCGGAACTTGAACATATCTAATGGGATGAATACCGTACTTGCTTTGATATTTCTACAAGTTTAATGTTGTGTTTACTGGACAATTCCCGTTGATTAATTTGTTAATGAGGCTTAACTACACAATCCTCACAGCGGACTTTGATCCTTGGGTATTAAGGGCAAAAAAAAAGAAATTTTAATTAGCCCTAAATTTCACACCCAGATCCGGTTTAATCACTAATCGGGTCCAGATCCGGGGCCGTGACAGGAGGCATACGTTCCGGACGGATACAGACCATGACCATATCCCCTTCAGCAAATTCAATAAATCAACGATGCTTGTCAGCTTGCTGTTTATAAGTGGCATTACTAGTAGAGATATGTCGGCGGACTTCATTGTGCACTTGTTGCATGTGGTGAAAGAAGTTTTCCGCATTGACACTTATTCTTGCGTCTACAGGCAAAGGGACAAGATCAACAGGTAGTCGCGGGCGAACTCCTGACACGGCTTCAAACGGAGAAGTACCAGTAGACCGATTAACCGAGTTATTGTATGCAAACTCAACCATAGGTAACACTTGATCCCAAGTTGTGACGTGATCACGAACCAGGCAGCATAACAACTGTCCAAGACTTCTGTTTGGCCATCTGTTTGAGGGTAGTAAGCTGTAGAGAATTTATTGATAATGAGCTCCGTGGAAAACCGCTGAGAGACGGTCATAATAAAGTTTACAAGTCATTTTCAGATGTAATTGAAGGCAAGGAAGGAAGATTTCGTGTGACTCTACTTGGTAAACGGGTCGATTATTCGGGGCATTCCGTCATTGTCGTGGGCCCTTTGCTTTCATTACATCGATGTGGATTACCTCAAGAAATACCAATATAACTTTTTCAAACATTTGTCATTCATGGTTTAATCAGACGACATATCACTTCTAACATAGGAATTGCTAAAAGTCAAATTCAGAAAAAGAACCCATTGTATGGGAAATACTTCAAGAAGTTATGCAGGGGCATCCTGTATTGTTGAATAGAGCACCACCCTGCATAGATTAGGCATGCAGGCATTCCAGCCCATTTTAGGGGGTGGACGTCCTATTTGTTTACATCCAGTAGTTCGTAAAGGATTCAATGCAGACTTTGATAGGGATCAAATGGTTGTTCATGTACCTTTATCTTTGTATCCATTGGACAGCATCCATAAAGTCTTCCAAAAATAACTCATGAACTTGGTGTCTCAATCAGAAACAATAGTCTTTGGAAGGCCATGTAGACGAACAACTTCTTTGAAAAATAGTTTGGCAACCTTGTAGGCATGTTGAAGTACATGAAATAAAATGTGCCATCTTTGAGAAACAATCAACGACAACAAAAATAGAATCAACTTTTCTTTGAGTCGTTGGCAAACCGAGCACAAAATCCATGATGATGTCTTCCCATTGAGTATGAGGAACAGGTAAAGGATGATAAACTCCAGTGTTCTTCTTGTTACCTTTGGCTATCTGTCATGTCCTACATCTCTCACAAATGCAAATAATAGTGGTCTTCATTCGGGGCCAATAAATCTATTGCTGACAAGAGCAAGAGTTTTGTCGCGTCCCAAATGGCCACTACATCCTTCAGAATGCAACTCGCGGACAACATATTCACGAATGGATGTGGCAGGGAGGCAGAGTTGTGTACCTTTAAACAAGAAACCATCACGAATGCTATAATGAGGATGTTTACCAAGATCACCATTGTTGAGTTTTGCATAGATAGAGCCAAAGTCTTGGTCATCACCATAATCTAGCTTGAGATGTTCAAAACCTAGTACACTAACATACATGGTTGTCAACAAAGGCTTTCGTCGACTGAGCGCATCAGCTATCAAGTCATCTTTCCCTGTTGTATGACGAATGCTGAAACTGAACTCCTGTATATATGAACTCCACTTAGCATGGTTGGCACCGATTTTCTGCTGTGAATGTAGATGTCGCAAAACATCATTATCGGAATAAAGAACAAAATCGTTTCCAAATCAAGTAATGTCTCCAATGACGAAGTGATTGTACAACGGCATAGAATTCCAAATCATAAGAAGAATGCTTTTTCTTGGCATCAGAAAGTTTCTCGCTGAAAAATGCAATCGGGTCTCTCTTGACTAAGAACACCTCCAATGCCGACATTTGATGCATCACAAGCAATTTCTAAGACCTTGTCAAACTTTGGAATTTGTAAAACTGGTGCCTCTATGAGTTTACGCTTTATTTCTTCAAAGGCTTTGGTGGCAGAACTAGGCCACCTAAATTCACCTTTCTTCATGCATTCCGTGATAGGATCCATGATACTGCTGAAGTTTCGAATGAATCTCTTATAAAAGTTTGCAAGACCGTGAAAGCTTCGAACTTTAATGAGTGTAGTAGGAATGGGCCAATCCAGAATTGCTTTGACCTTCGTAGGGTCCATTTTAATTCCTTGTGC
Organism: Umbellularia californica; assembly: GCA_028538565.1. Lineage (NCBI taxonomy): Eukaryota > Viridiplantae > Streptophyta > Magnoliopsida > Laurales > Lauraceae > Umbellularia > Umbellularia californica. The sequence continues at coordinate 28,925,267 of JAPQWN010000005.1, read as the reverse complement.
CGACACAACATATCCTAATAAAATAACAGAATCACTCATAAAGGTGCACTTCTTGAGATTAATATAGAAACGCTCTCCGCGAAGGAGTTGGCAAATTGTATCTAGATGCTGAAGATGTTCTGTTTTGGACCTGCTGTAAATTAAGATATCGTCGAAGTATACGACGACAAACTTCCCAATATAAGGTTGCAGCAACTGTGTCATGACTTACATGAAAGTACCTGGGTGCATTGGTTAACCCGAAGAGCATAACCAACCATTCATAAAGGCCATCTTTGATTTTAAATGCAGTCTTCCATTCATCACCTGGTCTTACACGGATTTGATGATAACCACTTCGCAAATCAATTTTAGGAAAAATACATGCGTCGGCCATCAAATCTAGCATGTCATCTAATCTGGGGATTGGGAAGCGGTAGTTAATCGTGATTTTATTGATTGAACGACTTTCGACGAACATACGCCAACTTCCATCTTTCTTTGCAGTGAGAAGTGCAGGCACTCCACAAGGACTGAGGCTTTCCCTAATATATCACTTTTGTAAAAGATCATCAACTTGCCTTCTTAATTCTATATGCTCCATAGGACTCATCCGGTATGCAGGCAAATTTGGCAAGTGGCTCTACTTCTTGTGGGACAGATGTAGTAGGAGATTTTTTTGAAACTTGCCTACCAATCAATGCATATATGACGCCCTGCTCTTTGCTTTCATCTTCAAACTTCCACATAGTCAAGATAGGAAGTGTTGTTGCTATATCAAATGTGGATGAGGAAGATTAAGCGGGCAATGGAAGCAACCTTATCTTGCCTCCTTTCCAGTTGAAAGTATAAGTATTGTGCTCGTGATCTGTAATGACCTTAAGTTTCTGTAGCCATGGTTGCCCAAAGAGAATGTGTGTAACGTTCATTGGAATGACGTCACAACAAATTGTATCTTCATACTTGCCAACTCTGAAAGGGACTACACATTGCTTACGGATAGGAATGGAGTAATTGTTGACCCATGCAACTTTATAAGGTCTTGTATGCTTCTTGGTTGGTAGCTTGAGTTTCTCTACTGTTTCTTGAGAGATAACATTTATCACACTGCCACCATCAATGATCACGTTACAGGACTTGCCCATGCAATTGACTCGTGACTAGAAAAATGGATGCATGATTCCAGTCTTCATTTTCTTCCTTTGAATCAGCTACTAGGAGACGACGGTCAAGAAAAAGCAGTGGGGTGCCGTCATCAGCTTCTATATCTTGCAATTGATATTCTGTGGTTTCATATTGAGGCTCTGCGTTGAACGGTTCTGCGTTGAACGGCTCTGCTTTGATTTCCTCATCATATTGTTCCTCATCTTCCAGCTCATTAGTAGCATATAAACTTCTATGTGAACACTCAGCTGCATAATGTCCCTTTTGTTGGGAGGCATGATAAACAATTTCTCTCTTATCTATTCTTCCGCGGGCACGGTTATCATTCTGATTCTGTTACACCCTCTGATTTTGATGGGGAAAAGCCTGACTCTGCTGAACGGCTTCCTGTGGCCTCTCCGGTGTTCGCTAGAATGGTTTAGGAGGAGGAGGACGATAACCTTGCGTCTGAGTACGATTAAAGGTAGGTTCAGGTCCTCTTTTAGTGGAAGACTCCCCAACTAGAAAAGTGTTGCATCTCCGCAACTGAAGTTCATGCTGAGCTTTCCGGGCTTTACAAAATACCCCATCAACTCTGGTGTAATCAAACATAACAACTTCCCATCTAATTTCATTTGTCAATCCATCCCGAAATCTAGTGAAAGTTAGACGATCATCTGTTTTCAAATTACAACGAACAATATATTTTCCGAAACTTGTTTGTATATTCTTCCACAGATAGATTGCCTTTCTGGAGAGTAAGATACTCTTGGTGCACTGTGTCAATATAGTTGGAAGGAAGGAAATTGCTCTTAAGCCTTTCTTTCATGTTGAACCATCTAGTAATGGGTTGTCCACCTGTCCCAAAGCAAGTTCATTATTTTCAACACCATAACACCAAATTCTAGCAGGACCCTTAAGTTTAACCTTCATAAAGGCTATCTGCTGCTCATCATTCATGTTATACCAAGCAAAATAATCTTACAGAGAATTAAGGCAATCAACAAAAACTTCCGGACTGACATCTCCAGAGAAATCAGCCACATCAATTTTAACTTTCTTTGTGATATCATCAGTGTGGTGTGCAACCATGGGACCCTGGGTGTCTCGTTCAGCGATGAGACTATGTACGAAGTCACACATAGATTCACGTTGCTCAGTCCTTTCTGTTTGGATGGGTGTGATTATTTGTGAGGTAGTGGAAGACCCTTTGCAACCAACTGCTTTGCAATTCAACGAGTGTGGTTTCTACTATGCGTAGACGATCCATTACCTCGTCCATATCTTGGCCTAGTTTGAATAATTGTTCATCACGTTCCTTGTCTGTGAGCCAATGACAAAGGTCGTCACCTCTTCTAGGCATGGCTGGAACGAAGTTTTTTTTTTCTTTTTCATTTTTAAGTGGGCTGGGTCGGGTCTGGACTCAAATCGGGCCTAGACTGCAGGTCAAGCCCAAAATGCAGGCCCAGTTCAGTGCTAAGACAGAACACGTGTGAAGGAGCTCCTCGGGGTTTATGCGCAGAGAGAAAATAAGAAGGGCTTTAGGCTTTTACCTGTTTCAACCCACAAGAAGAAAAACGAAAAGCGACTGACAATGGGAGGGAGAAGAAAACGATGGCGGCAGGCGAGGCGGTAGATGTTGCGACTGCTGCAATTGGTTTCTGGAGACGACGATGCTCTGGGGAGCGCTGGCCGATGGCTGCTGTCGAGGGAGTAGGGAAGATGCCAGGTATGTTTTTCGAGACCCTTCACAGTTCTTGTTCCTCTTCTGCAACTTCTCTCTCTCTCTCTTTGTTTTTTTTTTTTTTTTTAATCTTCTGGTTTGGGGCTTCCAACGAAGGGTCAGGGTGTGACGAGCTTGAAAGGGGTTCAGTTGAGATGGGATGGTTAAGGGACAGTGTAGGGTTGGGTTTGATTGGTGGTGGGAGGTAGATGGGATAGGATTGCTGGATTTGGTGTTTTAGGTGCCTGATGAAGGGGCTGGGTGGATTAAGGTTGAGGGAGCTGGTTCCGGTGGAACGATTTGGGGCTACTAGGGTTTCAGTGAGTTGGGAAATTTGGGAGAAGTGTTTCTGTGAAGAGGTATTAAGCTTTCCGACAAAGGGGTGTCGCTGGAGTTGATGAGGGAGGTGGTTCTGGTGGAACGATTTGGGGCTGCTAAGGATTCAGTGTGTTGGGAAATTTGGGAGAAGTGTTTCTATGAAGAGGTATTAGGCTTTCCGACAGATGGGTGTTGCTGGAGTTGGGTACAGTTGAATGGAGTGGATTTCAGTGAGTCTGGGGCGAGGGATGGGTTGTGGGTTTAGATGGAGTGGATGTCAAAGGGAAAGGGATGGGTGGACAATGACGAACTGGAGAAGACAATCGTTTCGCCGGCGACCGGATCTGGGCTCTAATACCAAACTGGCGCAGCCCCGGATCTTCAATCGAATAGACCAACCTCTCAAATGAGGTTGATCAAATCCAACAAAAGGATTCCACACAAAACAGCACTCACAGCCATGAACTCATGGGAATAACTCACGTTAGTTGATTTGATTGAATAAAGCATGCTCCATTACAATAAGCTCTTCTATATAGAGTAGTAAAGTCCTAAATAAGGAAATATCTAACCCTAATCAACTTATAATTTAGAAAGCAACCATTATTAAGTAATACTACTAATTCTAAATAATTAGAAAATCATGTAAACCCATCAGATACTCCATCAGGCCCTGCAAATCCTAGCCTTGTGTCAGGCTGCATCATTATGTGGTTGGCCTAGAGGTGGTCGGAACCCTCGCTTTGGGACCCCATTGAGAATAGAATCTGGACCCTTTTTATAGAAAAGACTCACACTTTATGTCTAAGCGCAATCTTTCCCGACAACGGGTGACCATCATGCGATCCGACTCAAATACAATGTTCATGGCACTTATGAGTGACGTCATCTATGGTCATGGAACATTGTTGAAGATTGATGAGCTCTTTGGAATGAGTCAATGTAGTCAGATGGCACATTTGTCCTCCAATATTTCTTACATAACTTCCTATCAAGTAATAGGAGGGCGGCCCATATTTTCATTATGGTCATCAATATTTTTACATCAAATTCTAGCAAGACTTTTTAGCTTCATCTTGACAAAAGTGACTCATTGATGATCTTCTATGTGCTACCAAGTGAAATAATCCTCGATCGAAGTAAGCGAATCAAGGAAGGCTCTAGCATCAAATTGCTTAGAAAAATCAGTAACCTCTAATTTGACTTTCTTGGAGAGGTCATCTAGGCGTGAGGCATGTGGTATATCATTAAAGTTCCTCTCATCAAAGACATTGATTCACTAGGACCAGTATCCAGCTGATGTCTCAGAGGACGTTGGACATAAATGCTAGAAGATTCACCGTTAGGGTTGATGAAGGCCTTACTTAGTTCCACAACTGTGGTTTCTAAGGCTTGCACCCGTGCATATAAATCTGATATGCAGTTGTCGGGTTGATTATCGGTGAGTCTACCGTGGAGAATTTGACCGATGCAGGTAGCCATGGGTGATGAGCTTTTTTTCTTTTTTTTTTCTTCCTTTTTTTTTTTTTTTTTTTTTGTGGTGGTTTGTGTTGGTTCAGGTTTGGGTCAAACCCAAACTCAAGTCAGGCCCACAGTTGGCTAGCACATGTCCGGCACATGTTAGAGGGAGGAACCTCCTTTGTCCCTGTTTTGCCTTGGGTTTTATGCAGAGAATTAATAAAAGAATGAGACTTCGACTCACCTCCTTAGATTTACAGAAACGAAGTAGAGCTCTGAGAGACTGTCATGACGATGATGCTTTTAGAGGTGGCGTTGGCGAGTTCAAAGGTGCTGACAATGACTATGTTGATGATGTTGCAATGAAGCACTGGCGAATCCAAGACGGGCAGTGGAGTGAAGCAACAGCGACGACGGAGATCAACAGTGCCAGGTACATTTTCTGTAACTTCTCTTTCTTATTCTCTCTCTTTCTGCTCTCTTTTCTTTCTTTTTTCTTTTTTTTATGGGTTTGGGGATTGGAGAGATTGGGTCTTCGGATGGATGGAATTGAGTTCGACAGAGGGTAGGGCTCGGGTTGATGGTCTTGAAGCTCTGGAGGGTTTTCGATGGGGTTTAGGGTTATAGGTTTTACAATCTAACACTAATAGATGTTGTGTAAAGATTCTTTGTTACTATATCAGTAGTTGCAATCTAGCCCTGCCTAGGAGTGACTACAGTTGTTTCAGTACCACACTCCTATATGGAGTTCAGCATACACGTGTTTTCCTGCTTTATATTATCATGCCTGCTATCCGCTAGGATTCTATTGTGAAGCAAGGATAATATAGCTATGTGGTTTGCCAATTTGCGTAGCATGTTATACTGGTTTGTAGGATTCGTAATTTATGCTTCTGATTATAGTCCTTACTCTCGCCTGATTTGCATTGTTAGTCTCATCATTGATATTCGGTTAATCATGTCCTCTTTTACTTCCATAATTGTACTGGCATGAAGCATGTGTTTATGGACTGCCTACTTGCTAAGGTTATGAGTAGCCTGATGATACTACACATGGAGCTGTAGCCTGCAAGTGACGGAGCCCTTACCCCTAACACGAAGGGTAAGGCAGTAACAGAGGGTCCACAGGAGTACATAGTGGAGCACACAGCTGCGGACAATGTAGTGTAGAGGCATCGTGCCAACACAAGAGTTTGTCAAAAACTTTTGGGTTATGTCTTTTTATAGCTTTTGAATGGCCTTTTTCTTATGGTCAGGGGTTGTAATTAATACTTTTGTAAATGCTAACTTTGACATGAATGGGAATGCATCTTGGAATTCTGCAATGCTCTATTATCTTATCTGCCATTATATGTTTACATGTCTGTTTAATGGCCTAGACAAGCTTCCACTGTAAGTTTTGAGGAATTTGACATAACCTTACATTCGCGGATCCAAATACAAAATAAACCTTTCATGGCCCGTGTGCCCTTCGAGATGCAGACTTCTTGGGTGGAGGAAATCTGGGTCCCAAATCTAGGTCATGACAAAACTACTATGAGAATTGAAAGCTCAAGAGATACCACAAAGAGATTCATTCTGATACCTGGCTCGTTACTTAGTAAGGATGGAAAGATTGAGGAAGATGTTGAACATAGGACAAGAGCAGTATGGTTTAAGTAGAGATTTGCTTTTCGAGTGCTTTGTTAATGGCGCATACCAACAAGATTGAAGGGAAAACATTATGAAATAGGGATTAGACCAGCTATGACCTATGGATCAAAATGTTGGCCAATCAAGAAACAACGTATGCATAAAATTAGTGGAGCAAAGATGAGAATGTTGAGGTGGATGTATGGTAAAACTATGTATGATAGAATAAAAAATGAGCACTTTCATAAACATTAAGGGGTAATATCAATAGGTGATATAATAAAAGAAACTCATTTGAGATGGTTTGGACATGTCCACTGGAGGCCAACAATGGTACCGGTGAGGAAAAGTTTTTCTATGCAAGTTGATAGCACACCAAGGGGAAGGAATAGGCCAAACAGGTCATGGATAGAAGTAGTAGCAATAGATCTATAAAAGTGCAACCTATCCAGGATTTGGCTGTAGACAGATTGGAATGGAGAAACAAAATTCATGTAGCCAACTCCAACAAATTTGAGACAAGGCATTCACAATGATGATGATGATGATGCAGAGGTAAGAATTTGGGTCCTTTAAAAAAAAATTTGGGAATTGACATATCTCAACTGAAGAAAGAGATCACTATCTTCTAGCAGAAATATGTGAACTGCGCATATGATCTACAATATCTATCATATTAAGGGAGTGAATTACTACTACTTCTTGGGGCCCTTAGAATAGATTTTGGGAATTGAAACCGCTCAATTAAAGATATGGACAGCTATCACTTAGTGGAATTAACTTATTTGGGCTCTCAGTAGAAATATGTCTTGGGCATTTAAATTCATGCCTCTACATACATTTGTTCACACAAAACTGGCACACCAAAATTTTACCTCCAATTTATCATTCCTCATCCAAATGACGTTCCTTATTCTAAAGATTAGAACTAATGATTGATGATTATTGATCTTTTCTTTCATTAGCATAATCATAAATTTAAAGGAACTAAGTTTGACAGGCATTAGGTTAGTCACTGGCATCCAATGATTTAGTTTCTCCTTGGCATCCACTACCTAGGCACATAAAACCAAAATCTAAATCCGTAAAATCAAAACAATAATGAAGAATATCAAATTTTAAGTTTTTACCCATCAAATGAACTAGCTGCAGGTAGTCTACTACTATGGTATCAAACTTAGATTCATGCTTTAAAAGGGAGATGAAAACAGATGATTCTATGAAACCCTCAAATATTACAAAATTGATGCTTGGAATTTGTAGATATGGGTTTTCTTTTTCTTTTTTTTTTGGTGCATTTGTGTGTGAGAGAGTGTCCAATCTTTCTCCATAGACCAGTTCTGTTCAGCACAGGCACAGATTTTTTACAAGCATAAAAATGTCATGGTCAGTAGTGTAAAACTTTTATTAGAACATCAACTATGCATAGCAGATTCAAGAGAAACAGTGCAAGCGCATTAGACTGACTATCAAGACTCCCTAGAACAAACAAAAACAAAATCAGAGATCATGTAATAATCATGTGAGTAATGTCCACCCCCTTCTTTGTCAATGAATTGGCCACATCATCTGCAATTGGGAATGACGCTCAAAAAGTAGAAAGATGTATACCATCAAGACCCAAGGCTGGGCATTTGAAAAAAATCATATAGTGGTTTGTTAATAATCATATAAAAATGCCAGTTTTTTTCTTTTTTATAAAAAAAAAAAAATGTCAGTTTTTTATTTATATAAATAGACAATGAGTCAGGAAAACCTTTTTTTGAAACCCAATTCATTGATTAGGCTCACTCCAGCTTAAACATATACAGGTCCGAACCAAGATCCAGTTCTTAATATTGGGAAAAATGAATTTTACTCAACAAAAGTTACAAGTAATTTTCACATTTTGATTCTGGTAAATAAGACACTATACTATATCACCAATCTTTAGAAGTTCAATACCGCTTGTGCTTCAACAAATTCTGTACGTGTGAGCTCCACTGCAACTTTGTTTTCCAAGAATTGCATTAATAGCATCAAGTAGACACCTGCCATCCAGATTGCAGAATGTTGCAAATCTACCTCTGTCAAACACAAGATTGCAATTGGTAATCAGCTTTCCTTCACCTCATTTGAGTTATGGTCCATTTATCAAAAAATCTTTGCTGAAGCATATACTATGGAGCAATTTGCAGTGTTGCAGCCAAAACTACAGAAAATAAAAGATTAGACGTACAGAAGTGTAACCCATTTTTGTGGGATGGCTCGACAATGACGACGATGACAATAGTTGGGACAATTTACAATAAATATGAACCATCACATGCACCTATGTTCCCCCCACCCAACCACCACCAAACCCTTCTCTCTCCCTCTCTCCCTCCCACCCCAAAACCCCCTAATAAAAACATGTCTCCATAATGATGATGATGATAAAGAAAGTGGGGACAATCCACACACCCACACACAGAAAGAAACCAGAAACATGACAATAAATGTCATTAGTATTCACCCAATTTAACACTCATCTGATTGATATCCACCGTTGGATCGAACCACAATGAAACTTTAATATGAAACTGGTAAATTAGGACCCTAAAAACCACATCATCATCATCAGATGTGCATGAGTGTAAGCCCACACTTAATCCACACAAAGATGGCAGGACCTGATGATATAGTCCAGCTTCACAAATAGAACTAACATAACAAAACGGCAAATCATGATTAATTGGAAAACACCAAAATCAACTCTACCCAGATAAACAAACAGATAGGCAAAACAAGGAGAGAAAGTAGAAGATTGCTTACCCCAAATCCGCAAATCTCCACTTGAAATATTTCAATCCTTTGGGAGAAATCCACTCAAGCCACAATGAGATGACAAAATTACAACCAAAAGCAATTTTATTCAAAGATAGAAAAATTATCAAAATCCAAGCTCCTTTGGGCCTTCTATTGATTTTGTAACACATCTTTCTCTATTTCTACTTCCTAAATTCTCGCAACAACTTGCTAAAAGATTGAAACTTCTTTCTAAATATAAAGAGTCCAAAACTAATTACACAAGTAAAATAACTACTTGCTAAAATATAAAGAGTCCAACACTCAAAAAAAAAAGTTTTGGTGCAAACTTGAAATCCATATTGGGAACCCAAATCTGGTTGAAATGGTCTCTATATGCTTCTTCCATCTCTAATCATACATCCTTGATTTCTGGCTTTGAAGTGTCCTTGCCTTCTTCAATTTCTTTAAATTGGTAAGTGCCAAAAAACTATATGAAATTGCTTATGGTCGGGCTGCCTGGACGTGCAGAATTGTATAGGTTGCGGGCCCCATATTCGGCCAGCTGTGAGAACACTTGATTTCACCCTGAATGGGGCCAGGTCTGGGTGTGAATGGCTTGATGGATCAGACATAGAATGGGCCTGGTTTGACCTCCCCTCAGATGGATCCAGACTGAATTTAATGGAGTTCACGTGTTGGACTGGTTGGGCCTATTAGCTTTTCTAGCTGAGTCGTTCAATGCTCTCTGCTCATTCCCAACATCCCATATCAAAAAGGTCTAGCCCCTCCAACACCCAACTGAGCAGAATAGGACCACTCTTAGTAATCCTTCCCACTAAATAACTCAACCATAATTCTTGCATTAGGGTTTATGTTCCTTAATGATGAAAAGTTCATGGAATTATCGCCCCCTCCTTTAGATTCCATGAGAAAGGCCTTATCTTACTTGCAGATTGTCTAGTAAACAGTCCTCTAAAGTCTAAACCACCGTTAACCAAATACACTTTAAACAGTACTTTAAAAACTGATTTGGGCGACTACTGGTCCACGTCAGCTTAAAAATGCCTGGATTCTTCACTAAAAACGATAGCATGAGGGAAGGTTTGTGCAATGAGAGGATTCCACATTAGAGAGGAAAACAGTTCTAATTTTCCATGCAGCCCACTCTTATTGTTTAGTGTGACATATTTTCCTATGGGGAAAATGGAAAATTGAGCTAATTCTCCTCAATAGAGATAATTTCAATCTCTATGATTCCTACTCTCCCATGGAAACAGAAATTCACAGAGCACAGAATCCTCTTGTTGCACGAACACCCTAAGGATGCGTTTCTGCGACGAGAAGATTCCCCAACAAAGAGGAAAATTTGTTCTGAATTTCAGTGTAGTCCATTGTTCTGTAGATAAGTGCAACACAGTTTCCTTGTGGAAAAGGAGAAAAATGAACTAATTTTCCTTGATAGATAGGGTTTCAATTTCCTATATAGCAGGGTAGGAATGCAGGATTCCTCCCGTAGAAACAGAAATCCACAAAGAGCAGAATCCTCTTATTGGACAAACAAGTCTTAAAAGAGGACTGGTTTCCTGACAGACAAGACTTGAAACTCAATTCAAACACTCAAAAAACTTCCTCTGAACATTAAATAGGTACTGAATTACTGTTTGCATAAGAGTATCATTGAAAACAGCACTTCTGCTTCCCATACAGGTGCTAATATCAGCACCAACTGCTGAAGTTAGCACCACATACAAAATGACCTTCACAAAAAAAATCAAATACTACTCACTGCATTTCTCCATATTGCCATATGAACCTCTCATCTGCTACCAGTTATCAATTTTATCTTGAATTTCAGCAGTCTTCACCCAAAGCATAAAACTGTCCAGGCCACTGCATTGGACTAGGCCAGCCCAGAAATTTATAATTTCTGTTTTTTTCTTCAACCTGAACCAACAGTCTCCTTATGGATGTTTATTGTCTAGTACCACCTAGGAGGCTATGATACCTAGTGAATTTCCCTAATCTTCTGTCATTGCATCTCTAAAGTGAAGCAAGCCCTAGGGTTAGGGCTTGCGTAGATGCCGAAGCACGTGTCAAACGACACCTCAAATTATCTCCACGGAGATTTCTAACACGTGGAAACACCTCTTCAAGGGAAAACCCCAATTCTATTCCAAGTCTCAGATTCTCATCTCTACAATGCAATATAAATAGGCAAAGTAAACTTAGAGCCTACGAAAAACCAATCTAATAATAGAAAATATCCTAATCAAACTAGGAAACCAAATAAATCAGAATGCTAATCCTAATTACAATAAAATTAGAAGTTACTAAAAGTAAATATCCCTAAAACTATGTTGGGTGGGACCAGTGGTGGAGTGGTGGCCTGCTCTACATTATTCCCCCCCGGTTGAAAGAAGAGCTCGACCTCGAACTCGGGTCTTCTTCAAGTTGCCTCTGTATATATGAAGTACGTGAAGCACTTCCTTTGTAGCATGGGCTCTTGATTTCTTCTTCAGTGATTGTGGCTTCTTCGAATAGAGTGCAACTTCCTTTTTACCGTGCCTGAACGTGTACGTGTTGCCGCGCATCCCATGAATTCCATTCTTGTCATAGTGGTGGCCTGCTCTACATCATTCCCCCCCAGGTTGAAAGAAGAGCTCGACCTCGAACTCGGGTCTTCTTCAAGTTACCTTTGTATATATGAAGTACTTGAAGCACTTCCATTGTAGCATGGGCCCTGATTTCTTCTTCTGTGATTGTGGCTTCTTCGGATAGAGTGCAACTTCCTTCTTACCGTGCCAAAACGTGTACGTGTTGCCGCGCATCCCATGAGTTCCATTCTTGTCATACATCTACGGGCGACCCAATATCTCCATTATCCATTGGTAACACGTCACACCAAATTGTATCTTGATAATCATCACCAACTGCAAAAGTAACTTGGCATGTATGTCGCACTTGCACTTCATCACCTATCATTAGCCATTTAACAAAGTACGGACGATTGTGCTTGTAAACCTTCAACTTCAAGCGATCAACAAGAGTTTGGAGATAATATTCTCACAACTTCCACCATCAATCACAACTATACATTTTTGCCCATGTATTGTACCTGTGGAACGAAAAATATTTTCCGCAACCATCTCTTCTCAACAATGGGTGTAGACTCTTGTTGCACGAAGAGAATTTCACCACCTTTTTCGGCTACTATTTCCTCCACTTCTCCGGAGTCTTCACTTTTAGGATCATCTTGTGTTTCCGATTCTTCTTGTGCACCTTGCATTAAATTTATTCTTTTTGGACATTCAAATGAATGGTGACCCTTTTGCTTACAATGAAAACATGTGAATCTATTCTGATCTTCAAACTTGGAGGAAAACTTTTCTGAGGAACTAGCATTTGGATTAAGATCTGATTTTGACAGTCTTTTGCGCAGGCCATTTAGACACACCAAATTTTTGGGCCTGATACTTTGTAATATCCTCGACCTTGATAGCATGCCGGACGATCTCATCAACATTATCAAAATGATTGAATGTGAGGATATGTTGTATGTCAAGTCTATAAGCCCACGAAAGTATCTGTCAACTAAAACATCATCATCTTCATTCAAACCACAACGAGTTTGCATGGTCATAAACTCCTTAGAATACTCAACAACTGTCTTGGAACCTTGTTTCAAGTCTTGAAAACTTGAACGCAAATCTCTGGAGTAATTGACAGGAAGAAATTTTTGCTTCAACAAATTCTTCATCTTAATCCATGTGTCAACGGGTCAATATTTTGATTTCTTCTCTTCTTTTGCAACTTGCCCCACCATATCGCAGCATAATTGCCAAATCGAGTTGCCACCGATGTAAATTTATGATCATCCGTCATTGGCTTATGTGCAAAAATATTTTCAACACACACTAACCAATCCATGAATTCATCTGGCTTTAGCTTTCCATCATATTTGGGAATCACGAGTTTAATTCCTAAATCACGATCAACATTAACTGCATGTGGATCTCATTGATTTTGATTATGTCGTCCATCATCTCAATGATTATCCTCACGCCGATTATTTTTCAGATTGGTTAATCGGGTTTCAATCATTGCAAGAGCCTCTTGGATTTTAACCATCGTCGTGGTTAATTGATTAACATTTACCGATAATTCCGCAACGGATCCTCTCAAATCATCATCGTTTGTGGAGGAAGACTCCACTTCTATATGCTTCTTGGGAGGCATTTTTTATGCAAATTTAAAATTTTTGGTTGCTCTGTTTTGTAGATCTACTCTCCACAAGCATGTAAGTGAAACTAGATCTGAGATCTGACGGTGGATGAGCCCGATATCGTAAACAGAATTCTGAATAGTTGATTTGATCGAATCTGTTGTTGATAGGCTGCCACTGAGGATGGCCCTTTCTGCACTCGGGTTGGGCTGGGGCAACTTAACCCGAACCTGACCTAAACTTAGACCCACAAATGGATCTGCTTACAGGGAGCACGTGTGAGGTTTCTCTTTTTCTTGCCTCGGTTACCTCGCTGGAAAGAATAGAAAATGAGAAAAGCCCTGTATTGTTTCCACAGAACTCTTAAAACGAGAAGAAGATGGTTCTCTTCCTGTCTGCTACCTCGTCAATGAGGAAAGATGAGAAGGGAGGTGATGGGCTAGGAGCACTGACGGTGTTGGTGGCAACTACGACGTATGCCGACGATGTTGACGCGGTGCAAGGTATGCTTTCTCTACCCGCTTCTCTTCTTCTTCCTGCTATTTCTTTCTTTTTTTCTGTTTTTCTGTACTTCTTTTTATGCTCCTCTACCTTCTTTTTTTTGTTGATGTGGTGAAACTAAAAGGAGATGGGGTTTGGCTGTTTTCAGAAAGTGGAGTTCGGATGGGTCGAGGATCTGGATTGGGGGGAAGAGGATTTGGGTTCTGGGATTTGGTTTTAACGAAGATGGAGATTGGGTATGGCTGGGAAGGGAAGGGGCTTTTGCAAGGGTTAGGCGTGATGGCAATGGGGTGTGTCAGAGATGGATGGATGGGGACAGACAATGGATATGCTCCAATCAGTGACCGGAGACAGATCGAAGCGACGTGGATTTCGCTCTGATACCAATTGATGCAGGCCCCTAGGGTTAGGGCTTACGTAGATATCAAAGCATGTGTCAAATGACATCTCAAATTATCTCTGCGGAGATTTCTAAAACAAGGAAACACCTCTTCAACGGAAAAACCCAATTCTATTCAATTCCAAGTCTGAGATTCTCATCTCTACAGAGCAATATAAATAGGCAAAGTAAACTTAGAGCCTAAGAAAAACCAATCTAATAATAGAAACTATCCTAATCAAACTAGGAAACCAAATAAATCAGAATGCTAATCCTAATTACAATAAAATTAGGAATCTACTAAAAATAAATATCCCTAAAACTATGTTGGGTGGGACCAGTGGTGGAGTGGTGGGCCGCTCTACATCATAAAGGAGAAAGGTACAGAAAATTAAGGTAAAATTTGAAACTAGAAGAAACGGTTTTTAGAGGAGATTGAATAAGAGGAGCTAGTCATCGTATTTTAGGGTTGGACAACAAGCACTAAATATTTTTATTATTAGAATTTTAATATTAAAAAAACCCCTTGTAGCAATACCTAATTACATCAGTCTTGGACTGTTTCAAAAATACCGAAAACTTATATTATCTAATAATTAAATACTGGCTTAAAACACCCTAGCACTCTGCCCATCTCACCCACAAAACCCTAGATGAACAGGCACTCCACAAAAGGACATGATTAATCATCCATTCAGATTGGTCACTGGAGCCTCAAAATCCCTACTTGCGATGAATTCATAGTGCTATATAGTGTAGGGCAGCCACAATCCATGCATATACCCTCCAGGTTCATGCCCCCATCCCCCAACAACAACATTGACTGGCATTTATCTTGGTGAGCTCCACAATGTGGCCTTCATTCAGTTTTATGGAAACCAACAAGTACAAAAATAGGTTTCAAGGTTTGTACTACTATTTTAGTACGGACAATAATGTGGGGCCCACTTCAACCCCTTGCATGCATGGAAGATGGTTGGATAGAAAGGTCGCTCCCCAAATTACAAATGTCGTAAATTGGAAATCAACTAAATGATTATAACTATTATGTCAAGAACATTAAACATGACAAGGGACTAATAATTCTAGTCTCTGTTTAAGGAAACTCAAATGAGATGGTTGTAATCGACACTTGAGGCATATGCAACATCAAGAGAGCCAGGGTGGACCCACCATAACTAATCATTCTTGTGTAGGCAGGCCTCATCATGATTACATTATTCGGGTAGATGGGCGCACAATAATCCATCATAGGAAGGCCTGACTGATTCAAAATTACAACCATGGGTAAGTAAGGCCCACTCAAAATGATTCCTATCAATCGGAAAGTGGAGCACCACCTACAATACGGGTAATTGAGGCCTGCTGTGCCCCATCGTTAAGTGAAGGGATCCATAATCATTTTGGTTAGTGCCCACATGATTCATATCATTTGATTAGCAGCCTACACCATGACAGCATGGAGGGAGGAGGGAAAGAGAGAAAGGGAGACAAGATAGGTTAAGTCACTGCTATGACAACAATGGCAATATGGAGAGAGAGGTTGTCACTGCTAGTACAAGAACAATATCCAAAAGTATTTGTCTACTGCAAAAATATATATATGTATTACATATTGATAAGTGGTTAATTGTTTATAATCTAAGCCCTAATATTTGATTCATCTTGTGGTAGTATAGTTATTTTATTTGATTTTACATAGGTTTTGTTAATTTTTATGCTAAGGTCAAAAGGAGCAAAAAGAGAGTAATTAAAGAAGAAATGATGGGCGTGAATCCCAAAGAAGGACCATGGTGGGTCCCATCCAAGCTATTCCAGATTTCAAGATTAATTTCTAATTCTTTGGGAACTTACAATTCAAAGAAGAAAAGCAAAAGAAAGAAAGAAGAAAAAGGAAGAAATCCAATCAAGGGTTACACGCCCAAGAGGGGTCCACATCTATTGCAAATAGAAGAATTTCAGAAATTAGAAGTCCTACTCAAGTTGAAGTGGAGCCCAAGATTGGAGAAAAACAAGGAGAAAAAGAAGGAAAGTTTGCAGTAAGTATTGTTCAAGTCAAGATAGAAGTCCTAAAAGAGGGGTCCCACACTCATTGTGCAAGCATTATATGGGCCTACTTTTATTATAAAAGCTTCAGATTTAGTTATTGCAATTAATTCTCAGATTTGTGGGTCCATGTGAAGAATTTTCTAGAAGATACAAGTGGGACCAGATTTAGAAAGTCTTGCTAATCAAGAAATAAGACTCCTATTTCATTCTAATTAGGAAGCCCAATTGAAAAGCAAGATGGAGACCTAAACATACAAGGGAACTATTACTAAAGGGGCTGTTGCAAAAGTATAAAAAGACATCCAATGAACAGCCACGTCCAGCCACATTGGAGCCATCATCCAGCCACCAAAAAAGCATAAAAATCAATTATTATCATCCCATAAACCCTATTTTTCATACAGCCACCTTTGGAGCATTCTTTGGAGCATCTTGAAGGGCTTTTGGAGCGAAGAAAAAGGGGAAAAAGCTGCTGGACATCTTCTTCTTCTTCAATCTTCTAGTTTTCTTCTAATGACTCTATTCTCTAGTTTATTTTTCATTAAAGACATGAGTAGCTAAACTTTTAGGGCTAGGGTGTAATTGAAACCCTAGCCTAGTTCTATGTAGTCTCTTTTGGCGTCTTTTAATTCAGATTTCAGTTTTGTTGGTTGAGATTCTAAACCATATTATTAATTGATGAGTTGTGTATATGCCATGCCAACCATGTGATGTTCAATTAATCTTAAGAGTAGCTAACTTAATTTTGATTGATCTTGATGTTATGCATCTAGAGTTTAGAACCATGAATAATCTAAGTATATGCCATGCTTAGACTCATGCATTTATCTTTCCCATTGTTTTATGCATTATGTTTGTTTTGACTAGGACATATGCCATGCTTAGTTTTTGCATCATGATGAACAATTCATGTAGTATGCCACTCATGAATTAGGTTTAGAGGAATAATAATTTAGACGCATATGCCATGGTCTAGGTTGATAGATGTCACTAATAAAATCTGATTTTTTATTAAAAGATAATAAGGGACATACATAGGATTGGTTAGGGGAGTAAATGAAACCCTAGTTCATTCATTATTACTGTTTTTCAATTCTCATACTAGTTTTGTGTTTTAAGTTACTTTCCAATTATCTTTTGATAGTTTAATTTATTGTTTTTAATAGTTTAATTCAGTTTTTTCATCATTCAATTATTCCATTTAATATTCTGATTTTTAGTTAATTTTGACATTGTTTTATCACAAGTCTTCATGGGATCGACCTCGTACTTACAATTCACTACACTACATAGTGATCTTGTGCGCTTGCGAGTTTTAAGTTGTGTGCATATTAAGTAGCTTATTTCTAGGTTGCTTGGTGCATACCACATATATTTGAGTATAGATGCAGATCAAAATGGAAATGATAGATAATTTAAATTCTCATTTCAGTATGTCAGTACTTAATAATGAAGTAGAAACAAAGAGCATAGAAATAAATCAACAAATCCCTGATTATACTTTCCACCTGAAATTATATGCCAAATGATCTAAAACTGTAGCAATGCAGTTAGCAAGGGATATAGCTACGCTTTCACATAAATAAACCTCCAATGATAATCCATTTGATCAGCAACGGAAAACGACAGTTTACCTATGCATAAGAGTAGAACAAAATATTCATAAAGCATATGCCAATTGCCAACAGATAACTAGAAAATAAATTCTATAGGGAATTCTTCTATGTTGATGGTACAAATACCAATATACCATTAATAGGAAGAACCATATAAAAAAGCATGATATCATTTTCTCATACATAACAGATAAGTACAAAGCCATCGTTCTAAAAAAAAAGGACAAAAAAAGCTTACCTCTAACACTGTCTGTAATTCCAAGCTTCAGTAGCTCCTCTGCACATAAAAAAAAGAAAGCATTTTTACCGCTGCTTGTTTAAAGAACACTACTCTGCTGAGCCTGCGCTTCAGGTGATTGTAGGCATACTGAAGCTCGTGACAGGTCATCAATGAACTATATGCAAGAATGAGTTTTGAGTTGACAGGTTTAACAAAAAAAAACAGAGTTGAAGTTGGTTAGTTGAGTGGCCTTAGCTTGTCATAAAAAACAAGCCTGGAAAAAAAAATTGAATGGTTATTATTATTAAAGAAACAAGCAGTACAAGAGATTAGTACTGGCAAGCAAGACAGGAAAACAGGAACACACAAGGCCTAGCATACAAAGCCTGGAAATTGAAACCCAATTCACCACCGGAAAAAAGACATGACATGACAGATTTACCAAACAGCGAGAAAATTGGGGATGTAAATTCACCTTGAATAATATGCAAGCCAGACTGAATCCGTCGTCCGCATTCCTTAAATAGTCCCTTCGGACGCCCGAATATGACAACCATAAGATCAACCAGAGCATAGACAGCACTTTTTGGCAGCCACTCACCATCAATTGGTGGAGGAGCCAGTTCTAGTTTATCAACCGACATTTGACTCGAATCCTCAAAAGATGGCAGTTCCAGATCCACTTTTCCAAAAGAGACAGCTTTCAGCTGCTCTTGAAGCTGGCGCTGTTTCTCATACAAAGCTGATCTCTCCTTATGATGGAGATCAGTTCGAGAGACACCCTTGTTTACAACATCAAGCTCAGCAATTAGTTCCTTGATGTGTTGCTCTTGCTGCATGTTATCTTTCATGGTGGCATCCAGCTTGTCAATGTGTTGCCCAGCATTTTTGTAGTCACATATCCTGAGCCGATAAAATGTTTGGAGCAGTTCGTTGTAAAAAAACAGACCAAGGCAATACTGTCTCTGGAGAGAATGAATACGCAAAATTCAGGTATCAGAGTAGGATGGTAAATGAAGTGATATTATAGCTCAAACAAACAGAAGCATAAAATATCGGAATGCCCATGCTACTATGGTAGTATAGGAACATTTGAGGAAAAAAAAAATAAAGATTAGTATCCGAAAGCAAAAACTCCTCTCAAGATAAGAAACCAACAAAATAGATAGTTCCACTTTCCACTATTAGTGAACTTATCATTTACCATAGAAATGCTATAAAATTAGAAATGAAGCCATGTCGTCACAGCGTGGTATTGAACAATATATCTACATCTCTCCATGCAAACAATTATAATAGAAATAATGATAGAGGAAAAGGAAACTTTCACAAGAATTCCACTTCACATTACAAAGATAGCTTCACATGGAGAAACTAGCAAGAAAAGCACTTATAGACACACAAAAATTATAATAAATAAGTAGAAAGAAAAGCATTTATAGACATAAAAGTCCACAGCATTAGAAGGCAGAAGGGAGTTGAAGAATCTGTCTTCTTAGGAAACCATGATAAAATAAATGGGAAATTATTGGGGCAGCAAGAGTCCTATATTGGAAAGATGAGGTTTCCATTATGGCATCTTAGAGTTTAAACCTTAAGGGCAATAAAAAAAAAAAAAAAGACAATGGATCTGAAGCAGTTGAATAGAGGTAAAGCAGTAAATGTGGTGTTTCCCAAAGCATCATATTCATATCTATACTAGTACCAATTGACATCATTGATGATGTAGGTATCTTCAGCTATAGCACTTTTTCAACTCAAATAATCCCATTCAAGTCACAAGAACCCTAGAAAGACACCCATCTCGATCTCAAAAAGCAAGCCATGTGCAAATCAAGCGAACTAACAAAGGATTTCATAGTGTATAAGCAGTTGAAGGACATCATCTAGCGCTGCCAGCAATGCAATCATTCACAGCATCTGCAAATGGCATACTCCTCATCCCCAACCAATCTCGGGTTCGAGATAAAACCATCCACATGTGCTTGATGTTGTCTGGCAACACAGTAACTCTCTCCCGGTAAAAAACACCATTGCCCTATCAAGGTTTCATGCACCATTCTATGAGCAAACAAGGCCCTTTGCTAGTTAGGATGATGCTTAAAACAAACAACTCAAAAGGAAGAAAAAAAAGAGGAATCAAAGGAAAAAAGAAACGGGGAAAAAAGAAACATTAGTTACCAGCTAATCTGTCAAGCGCATCCTTCTTTCACACTTAATATTGAAAAGTGACTGATAGTAGCCGGGGTGGCATTTTGGTGCAGCGTAGACCAAGAGGTGAGAATTTTATATTTTGGAGGTATACTGGCCACAGTGTTGTGACCAAGGATTTAAAAAGCAGAATCGGGACCCCTTTTCAGCCTGGACCGAGTCCGAGTCGAATCACCCAACTTGGGTGAGTCATACAAGACTCAGCCGAGGCAGGTGAAGCTCCATCTTGTGCGCTGAAAAATAAAAAGAACAGAAGAACAGAAAAAAAGGGAACCCGGCCAAGAGATAAAGAAAAGAGGGAAAAAGATAAATGAAGAAGAAGAAGGGAGGTGAGTTAGGAGTGGGTGGAAAAGAGGGAGAGAGGTTGGCTGGCTGGACAAAGGAAAGAAAAGAATAAAAAAAAAAAAAAAAAAAGGAGGAAGATAAGGAGGACAGCGTACCAAGCACCTAAGCTAGCAACAGCCAAGCATCGTTACGACAGCAGTCAACAGCAAGGCAGCAAAAGCAGTCTGCAGCAGACCGTAGTAGCACTGTAGCAGTCAACAGCACAAATTTTGGAAGCTACAGGCTACTTCCACAGCTACAACTTTTGGCAGCTACAATACAGCTACAACAGCACAGGTATGCTTCTTCTTTTCTTTTCTTTTTTAGGGATGCCCCCTCTCTCCCCTTCCCCCTCTTCTTCTCTCTCTTCATTTTATTTTCTTTTTTTTTTCAATGTTTTAAGCTGAGTCTGTGCGGACTCACCCGACTTGGGCGAGTCCCGAGTCCCACTTCCCCAATAATGAGTCGGTCTGACACGACTCGGCCGATTTTGTAAACCATGGTTGTGACTGTAAGACAAGTGGTGCTTGTGGATTTTAAACCTCATGCTCAATGTTGTGGTTGTAGGACAAGCGTGTCATAAAGTTTTGATCTTTAACTTTACATGCTTCAAGTTATTGAAATAAATTATTTTAGTTTGCTCTGAATGATCATATGGTTTGAGTATTTGAGACTTGACAATTAATTTGACTTTATTCGATCAGGCCTATGAAAGTCGCACCGCGAGATTGAGGAAATTCAGATCTTCGGGCATGACGGCACCATAAATTCCTAGATCATCGGATTGGCACCAATCAATTTCATGTGTTAATGGTTCTCTAAACTTCCAAAGCAGCACAAACATTTATCCCGATTGATTACAGGTATAAAGAACTATGGGAGGAATCAAATCAGCATCAAAAAGATGGAATTAAAATGTCTTATACATTGCTAAATGCATCTTTTGGATTAAGTATGTCAAGTATCATCACAATCTGAACATTGAACGAAATAAGTTTTGGTATTTGGAATGCCATAAAAAAGATAACAAATAAATTTGTTACCTCATCTCAAAAATCAATCTCCCAAGTCCCAACTCTTAAGGTTTATGCAAAGGATGAAGGTAGGTAAAGTTCTACACGGATATTTGAAATGCTTAAAATGCCATTTTCAAAGAAAAAGAATTGTTCTTATTATGAAATAAGGACCATATATGATAACAATATTCATGAGCTCTTCCACAAAAGCTTCTTAAAGACCCATCCTCTCTCTAGCTGGATGTTTGTAAAGCTTTGGAAAACACATAAAAAATAAAAAAGAACTTAAAGATAACAGAACTAACCCGATCCGGTTGAATGGACTCCCAGACAATATTGCAATGTTCAACAGCCTTCTCAACCAACTTCACATCTTGCCATTGCATAAGATGAACGTGCAACATTGAAGCTACAAAAAACATCTAGTACACCAAGTATAGAAATGCATTGGAAAATATTTAAATCACATCATAGCCTATTAAGCTAGAAAATATATGTTTACATAAATGAATAGATCTCTTTTGAGACCAACAAAATAAGGGCCCATTTGTTTCATGCAATTGAATTCCTAGGTATTCTATGATTGTATTTCTAAAAATGGTTAAAATTGAAAAACAAAAGTAAATATCAAAAAATGAAAATCAAATAATCTCCCATTTAATGAAAAATGAATCAAGGGAGATGGAAAATGAATACTCAGCCAATACCCCCTTTTTTTTTAAATGGCTACTTCGATTAATGAAAGCAATCAGTACAAGAGATAAGTGCTGACAAGCAAACCTACTCAACCAATACCAAAGTAATTCAAATCCTATGAAAGCGGTGACCCATTAGGGATGCAAACAGATATCCAATTATCCGGCTACCAAAGCTTCTGACCCATTATAAACCGGGTTTGTAACCTGATTTTGTACCCAATTGATAAACAAGTCCAGTTCCTAAACATTAACTTGCCAATTTGGACCCGGAAGTGAAATGGATTCAGTTCTAGAACCATAATGGTTCTAACCCTTATATCCGGGACCCGGCCCATTTGCAAAAACATGTATGTAAAAACTGCCTAGGTTTTTTCTCTCAATCCCTGAATTGACCAACCCTCTCCAATCTTCAGCTATCCTGCTATCTCCCCATCTCAGTGTAGACAACACCCACACCCACACCGCTGAACAAGGGTTTCTCCCTTTCAGATCCTACAATTTCCAAACACTGCATGTGATTTAAGTCTGATGATGCATAACAGTTGAAGAACAGGTCATTTGAATCATCAACAATGCCTCTCTCATTAACGATTTCATTGCAAAACTAAAGAAACCTCGTGATTTCTCTGTTGGATTTGCTTTAGGCTCTAACTGGAACCCGTGCCTCTAACCATTCCGGTTCCCAAACATGCCTCCCAGTTCCAATCTGAAACTGGAACCATCCTTTAGAAATCAGTTCCAGTTCCAATATGGTTCCAATCCTAACCCGACCTGTTCGCATCCCTAAGGCCCATATATGTCTTCACCTAATATCCTTCCCTCCTTATCTCTATAATAATCCTTTGTTGGAGCCTATTTGACCATGAATTCCTATGTACTCAATACCATGCAAAGAAATGGGCCCTAAGCTTTTGGATAAAATAAAAACCTTCATGATATACTAACAAATTAAGCTTTTACTTAAGAAGCCCACAAACCTGAAGCTCGGGACATAATTCAGTAGCACATACATATCCACGTTCTAGCACAGCTAAAGAGCTTTTGTAATCTCCTTCAATAACCAAAGCATTTGCCAGCTGTGAAGTGAAATTACATGACCATAGCTTCACCTCAAACCTTCAACAAAGATGAAACCAAAAAAAAAAAAAAAATCAAGACAAATGTATTCGTACATTAAGGAAATAACATACACAATGGCTTACTAAGATATACACGCACAAATTTTTTACAAGAACAGACTAGGGCCAACACAAAAGAGAGCCTCAAATATCAAAGACCTCAATCTGCAGTGCAAAATGATGCATGATGACCAATATCACAAGGAAATGTCTGGCAGAGGCATAAACCTCTGCCCACATCATTCTACAGACTGGATCTGAACATCTTCAAATCTTTTTTTTTTTCTTAAATCTTAGAGAACATATGTTTCTGAGATACCAAACCACCTCATATTTATTTCATAAAAGAAAGCAGGATCAAGTATATGGAAGAAAAGGGAACGACATAAGTCATCTTAATCTCCAAGTCTTACACATCTGTTGTTCAGGTTCTTCTTTTATCACTGGTCCCATTCCCCATGTTCACTGATATAGTGATATATGTCAATCCTTATCTCCAAATTATAAGCATGCAAACTCACTGATGGCAATCCTGAAGATCCAAAGATTCAAAGGGAAGTCCCACATGTTTCAAAGTCAAATAAAGGGGATTTATACCATTCAAATATATATAGGGGATTTATGATTTCGGCGCAGGTATTTTCCATTCTGTTGTGAAGTTTAAGAGTAAGATTGGAGCTAGGACTGATGTTATATGAAAACCTTATAGAAATTCTCTTTATTAAGTCCTAGGCTAGCTATGTTATATAAGTAATTGCTTCTTATTTCTTAAGTTGCTTAATTGAGTAAAAAAGTCCTGTTGTGCTTCATCATTAGAAACAGGGAAGAGAATGGGCAGAATTGTATCCTAGTTAGAATTATGTCCTAAGTCATGCAGCAAACACCAGTTTTTTTTTATTTTTTTATGTTTGTAAATATGTTCGTAAATATTCAACCATAATTAATAAGATTCAGACTTAATTTTTGGTTTACAGTTTTCTCTAGCAACAGCTGACTCCAACCAAAACCCTCTTAGCTATCACTCCAAGAGCCTGGTGCTGACTCCAAGGTTACCTAGGTTTATCGTTTAACAAACCTCAAGTACTGACTCTCAAGGGATCGATCCTGCATCAATCAAATGTCTCCATACGTTGCAACTGCCCTCATCATTTTTCTACTTTCAATGCTTTGTATTAAGCATTCTTCCGATTGCACCAGCACTATTTACCAAATAAATCTATAGGATGTGTCTCACATTTGATAGAACCTCTTCAATCCTTGGAATACTATCATGAATGGCCAAAGCTAACCATTACAGACCCTAATTACATGGGCAACACACTAAGAAATTGCCTGTCAGGTACCAGTAGGGACTATGAAGGTATTGGAGCCAAGATATGGGATGGTAGGGCTATTTCATGAGCATGTCAACATCTATATGAATGAACAACTTGAAACGACAAACATGGAGATTTTGTAGGATCTGGTTATGATGGAATAACCAGTCCGAGCTAGTGTAACGTCACGTCCCACAGACCCCACAGAATTTAAGGACACTGATAATAATATAAAATATGACGTGTACCCTTGTCCAGAAGATGCTGTCAGCTCCAGCCCCTTGTTCAAGATCTGCTTCTGAGGAGGGATGGCACCAACAAGATGATAGCACTGGCTTAACAAGCTGTATGCTCTGCACTTAAGTTCAAAGCATGAAGGGATTGACTTCAAAAGCAATTGCTGCATATTTAAACACATACTGTACATCAGCATATCGAACATATGGATACCAATAAAGCCATCGATAACATTGAAACATGGTATCACTGAAAACAAGCATATGGCAGTGGCACACAAGAATTAGTTTGAACTCAAGATTGCCAAGTACATATCAATAAAACTGCAAAGTAAATTTACAAATGATCCATCTGGGAAGTTCAAGAACCTATGATGCACTGTGGTCTCTAACAGAATCAGAAGAATATCGGCAGACGCTTCACAGAAATCAATAAATGCAGGAAGAGCAGGATACTACTTTAGCACAATTCTGAGAATGTCCCATAGTTAATGTTGAGATTAGAAAAATCAGGAGGAAGTTCATAGATGAAGAGATTGGCACAGTGACCAAAAAAAACTGAGACTATCCTATTCACAAAAAATTCAAAAAATACAGTCAGCTACCATGGTTTGCATTCAAATGGTTTGGATCATTGTCAAAGATTAGTACAGGGATATTTTACTAATTATTACTATTGTTCAGGGACAAATTTACGATTTTATAAAACTGCAGGGGCCTTTTTGTAACTGCAGGGCTGATCAGCCAGTAAAACTGGACAGCCAGCCTAGATTGCTCTGTTTCTTTCTCTCTCTTTTCTCCTCTTCTCCTCCGCTTTAGTAACTTTTTCATTCCTTTTTCTAAAAACACTTGGATTTTTCCACGTTAGTTCTTCCAACTTGCTACCAGGGCATTGCTAAAAGGTAGAATTGTAAAGATAGTGGGTCGGTTCAGCCCGTTGGGTCAACCCGATTTATTGGGTCAACCCGATTTATTGGGCCAACCCAAACTCAAACCGAGTCTATTTGACCCAGTCATGGGACAAATTTGTACAGCTATTCTTCATTATTTTTATCAGTTGTATTTCCATTTATATACACCCAGTCTTGGTGTCACTGGTTATTAACATGGTATCAAAGCAATTACAAAAAGAATGAGACATACAGTAAATATTGGGTAAAATTCAATAAATCCATTGTGATGCCATCGTGACCTTAAATAACCTACTAAGTTTAAATACAGTAAGTTTGACCCATTGATTGCGTGATTTACATTCTATAATGACCCATTGATTGGGTGATATGCTAGCTATAAATGGAAATACAATTGATAAAAATAATGAAGAATAGCTGTACAGATTTGTCCCATGACTGGGTCAAATGTGCTCGGTTTGAGTTTGGGTTGGCCCAATAAATCGGGTTGACCCAACAAGCTGAACCGACCCACTATCTTTACCAGAAGAGACTAAAAGAAGATAGGAGAAAGACTGTATGTGTCATATAGGTTCCTGTACAGCTTTCTAGGGCTGACATCAACAGGTGATTGCTGATGCCGGCACCAAAAGTTAGGGAAAGTCAAACAATAAAGTTTGTATGCCCCTTGGGGTTCATTCAGTGAGGTAAATGTGAGTTAACTAACACCTTTAGTAACTGTTTACTAAGCTTTTGGGAAGAGGATGGGATTTTTTGAGAAGTGTTAAACCTTTTTTTTTTTTTTGAAAGGTGAGAAGTGTTAAACCTTATCAACATGTTTTTTATTTGTTTGGCAGTAAGCTTTAAGTGCAAGGGATTAGTTAATACGGGAACATTCTTATAGACATAGTACAGATTTACGTCAGGGGGAGAGGGTTCCTTTGATCTCCAATTTCGGGAACTATTAATCCAAGCAAAAGGATTGCAGTAAATTTGTTCAAAAGAAAGAGCAATATACAAAGAGGTCTTTATGGAGAGACAGCATATCTTCAAAAGAGGAATTTGCTAAAAATATTAGATATCGAGTGGGATCAGGAGAGAAGATCTACTATTGGCTTGAAAAGTTGATCGGGGACAATTCTTTGGCAAATGAATTCCCCAATCTATTCAAGTGTGCTCAGGATGCCTAGGCTACACTTAAGTTCAACCATGGAAAGAAGAGGTGGTCATATTGTATGGGGCCCCAATTTTAGAAGAAATCTGACATATCTGGAAGGAGAACGGCTCACATATTTAATGAATTGGCTTTGTCAGGTCTAGATTCCTGGAGAAGGAAAAGATAGAGGAATTTGGACAGCATCCAAAAATGGCCTCTTTCTTCTCGGTATTAACTAGGTCGGTTACAGTTAATACTCTTTTCAGCCTTTGGAAATCAAATGATGTAATACCCCAGACACTAATTCCGGGGCTGGAATATTATTAAGTAATCATACTAATTAGATAAATGCCTGGAATTTTATTATGCAAATGGATTTGACACGTGTATGTGATGAGATACTTTTATGAGCCTTGACGCGGAATTCAAAGGGCCCCGGGTTCCAGGCCATGACAAATGACCCACCAACGGTTATGGCTTTTGCTTGGATCATATTGAGGGGAGGTGTTTACGATGGATAATTTGTGCAAACAAAAGAAAATCATCGTGAATGCTTTATCCATGTGCCTTGCAGATGAGAAGATGGTGGACCACTTATTCTCTCTTACTATATGGAGTTCGGTGCATGGATGATTCAAATGAAACTGGGCATTCCATCGGTCTCTCTTTGTCATATGAGGCTTGGAAGCTAGCAGCGGGTTCACCAAGGGGTAGAATCATGTGGAGGGTTACTTTCGTGTCTGCAATATGGGTGATTTGGAGGCAGAGGAATCCAGGTGTTTTGAAGGTGAGTGTTATATGGAAATTTTAATTGATAAGGTTAGATATTTTGCAGCCTCTTTGATATCTCAACTCCCCTAGTTTAAACATTTAGCCATTTCAGAAATTATCTCAAATTGGAAGACATTGGTTGTTTCCTCAACAGTCTCACATTCCAGATTAAGCCTAGCTGTTTCCCTTCTCCTCCGGGGAGGTTCAAGTTGAGTTTTGATAGTAGTGCTACGAGAAATATGGGTCGGGCAAGCACAGACAGCATCATTCAGGATGATCTTGCATCTATCATGTTATCCTTCTCAGGTCCAGTAGCCTTTTGCTCTATAAATTAGGCAGAGTTGGTTGGTTTAAGAACTGGGTTGGTAAGGCTTCTCGCCTTAATCTAGATGGCTTGTTGGTGGAAGATGACTTGAAATTTGTCATTAGATGAGCGTTTGAATGTTGCAATCCTTGATGGAATTTATTGGATGAATTGGAAGAGGTCGTTAGATATAGCTTGACAATTTAAAGCTTCCCTCTCCTATGTGTTACAATTGGCCAGTGAAGCAGCAGATGGTCTAGCAAAAGAAGGGGTCTCAAGGCAAAGTTTGATGCTTTCTTGTTGACTCTTAGGGCCTGTTTGGATGTATGGTGAATTGAAGTATAGTGAGGTGAAGCATCAAATCAAGAAAGAATAAAATATAAGGTGTTATGATTGTGTTTTGTTTTTAGTTGTTTGATATGGAATCTTTTTGACTTTTTGTATAGAAAAGTGGAGTTTTTTTGTCTTTTAGTGGAGAAAGGAGGTTGCTTTTTTGACTTTTTTTGAAAAATTGAGAGGAAATTTTGTAATTGTGTACTTTTGATATGACCCCTTGTCATTTATTGCCTGGATTTACTTTACTTCACTTTAACTAGTTAAGTGCCAAACATGCCCTTACCTTCATTAGCTTTATATTTCTTGGCTTTTCTCTTTCCTTTTGGTGATAGCTTATTAATATATTTCTCTTGTATTGTTTAAGCCTCTTTTTTAGTGAACAGTTACCATCCAAAAAAACATACACACACAAAGTGGTTATTCGGCTAGATGGCAAGTGGTGATTTTATTCTGCTGATGATTCATTGTCTTACAATATACTCCTATACTATATTTCCTTCTGATTAATAAAAAGTCACCATTCAAAGAAAAAAAAAAAAAAGGAACCATCAATCAATGATCCGAAGTATGGCGATTGGAAAGCTGAAAATATATTGGTAATGAATTGACTTCTCAAACATAGTTGAGAATTTCATTTCAAACAACGTTTCAGTTTGGCCTTCAAACCAAAATGTTTTGGCCAAGTCGGAATTTCAACAAAATGTTTCAGTTACATCTCAGAAAAAATATAATATATATATAGAAAAATCATCATCATCAAAATGTTAAAGTCTTGTGTTTATCCCAACTATATCGGAGTTGGCTACATGAATTATGTTTCTCCATTCCTATCTATCCTGAACCAAATACTCAAATAGGTTGCACTTCTTCAAATCTATTGTTGCTAACCTACATTGGACACGTCCAAACCATCTCACAAGTTTCTTAAATTCTATCACTTATTGATGCTACCCCTAAATGCTCATAAAAGCACTCATTTCTAATTCTATCTTTCTATTTTTACAAATAGAAAAATATAAAACAAATAAAAGATAAAAAGTGAAATTTGGTTAGGGACCATTTCCTAACGGAGTGAAACTTGCTAGTGCCCTATTTCCTATTGGAGAGAAATTTGGCTAGGACCCCATTTTCTATTAGAGTGAAATGTGGTTAGGGCCCACTTCCTAGTAGAGTGAAATTTCCCAATCAGTCTAAAGCACCCAAACATCTGTTTGGATCAGCTCTAAGACAAATAGAGCTATTCTTAAACTTTCCAAATGATACCTAAGACTCTAAAATGAAATAGCAACAATAACAAATCACCAAAATGCTACACATGACACCGCTCACACATGTTGGCAAAAGCTTAAGAATCTGAAGTAGACATAAAACAAGACAAACAACCTAAATTGCTCGAGCTTCTTGGGGAAAGTGAAGGGAGTCTCCTCAATATATGATAAAAAAACCGACACAGACCTCACCTTTTCACATTGCTCTTGTTTCATGTCCACTAAATAAAACTAAAGTTCCATATACCATGATTAAAATGGGAAAAAAAAATTCTTGCCATAAGAAGTAGAGAAAATACCACAAAGTAGTCCCCACTTCTAAAAAAAGGAAAAAAAAAAGACTCCAATAGTTATACATCATTACGATTTTTTGAAAATCTGAAACAAGTATGAACGAGGTTAGAGCCACCCTTTTGTTCCAAAGTAAGGCAAGGATAAGATTCATAGTCAAAATCAATGGATTATTGAACCTAATTGATTAAAATATACATTTTAAAACTTTGATTTGTAGCTCTCTGAATCACTACATATCTACAAGGACTCCCTCTTGTTTCTAAGAGATCAACAAAAAAATAAAAATAAAACTGCCAGGATCCCATTTAGATCAAAACAACTAAATAGGGACGGACAAAGAATTCCCTAGGGCTGAAAATGAAAATGGCTTCGAGGGAAGAGTTTTTTTCTTTTTCTTTTTTTTTTTTTTTTTTTCTCTTTCCATATGAAAGTTTTCCACTGGTTCAATTTGCTGAGGGCCAATATGTCTGCATGCATTGAATTCCTAGAAATTCTAGGAAATGAATTCTTAAATGTGATTGAAATTGTAGAAACAAAGGCAGCGATCCATAAATGGCCATAGAATAACTCCCATTTAATGGAAAATAAATTAACAGCATATGGAAAATGAATATCCAGCCATCACCGTAATAAATCAAATCCTATGAAAATGGGGACCCAATCTACATCTCCACGTTATATCCTTCACTAGTGACCTCTTTAATATCCATTGTTGCAACACATTTTACCACGAATTCCAAGGAATGCAATTCCAAGCAAACGAACAGCCCCAAAATCCCATGCAATATCCAACAATTAAAATTGAAAAGTTATTGCTTTCCCTAACAAGGGGAGAAAAACACCACCAAGTGGTCCCCGCTGTCCAAAAAAATAAAATCAACTAAATAGGGGCAAAGTATTCCCTAGGGCATGTTTGTGTTCTTTGGACTTCCTTGTTAGAATTTTATGCTGTTGCAATTTGCTGAATGGAAGCATTTTCCACAATATTTGCAGAAAGCACAGACCTGATACAACAATGAAGCCAATTTTGTGCCACCAAACAGTAGGAAAGAAAACCATACAGCAATGAAGCCTTCTATTACAACAGAGAAAAAAACATGAA
This sequence comes from Umbellularia californica, assembly GCA_028538565.1. Taxonomy (NCBI): domain Eukaryota; kingdom Viridiplantae; phylum Streptophyta; class Magnoliopsida; order Laurales; family Lauraceae; genus Umbellularia; species Umbellularia californica. Next base: position 28,894,218 of record JAPQWN010000005.1, on the reverse strand, counting down.
ATGAAATCAGTGTCACACAAACACGCCCCTAGTAAGGAAAGTGCTTTCTCCAAACATCCAAAGAGCGGTGCACGTTAGCAAGAGAGAGAAAGGAGAGAGAGCTGACCGAGCGCTCGAGGTGGGCCTTGGCGTGGTTGACGTTGTGGGAGCGCTTGAGAAGGATGGTGGCGATGCGGAGGCGGGTCTTGATCTCGACGATGGGGAGGAATGACACGTGGCTCTGGCAGATGGCCTCCAGGCACTTCACCGCTTTCCCGGTCTCTCCCTTGCTCTCGTGAAGATCTGCCAGACCCCACAATCCTTCCGCCAAAGCCTCCATTTCTCTTCCCTTCTTCTCTCTTCCTTCTTTCTTCTAGGGTTCCACAGCGAGGAAGAGAAAAAGTGATTCCATGAATTCCATTTTCAATAGAGGATGCATGGGTAAAAAGACAAGGTTATTGCCGCTGGAATTGAGGGAAAGAGAGTGGGATCGGACAAGAAAGAGTGTGTAATGGGCGGGAATTTATGTGATATTGCCACTGGAATTGGGGAGTCGTCTAAAACCGCGATCAATATTCAATATGTTTGTCTATAGTGGCAAAACCCCATGCTGTGGACGGATCAAGGAACACCAAATGCAAAGACTAATTGGAATTATTTTTAATAAATTTATTAATTAGTAAACTTGTGACTTGTGAGTCCTTTTTTTAAAATTTTTAAAACATTTTTTAGTTATTTTATATCATTGTCCTTTTTAACAGAGTGTGTTTCAGCTACATATATTACCATTAAGGTTCATTTTGTCAATATTTTGTAATATATATTTTTATAATTATTTTTTTGTTTGACCTAAGTTAGGTTTTTCTCCTTTTATCTTATTTGTTTGTTTTGATATGGTCATTATATTTTTTTATGTTCATTTTCAGTGATGAGTCTTTTTTTCATTTATTTCTCTTTTTTTATCAAGTCATTATACTTATGATACCCCGTGCTATACAGGGACCCAATGCAAGATATTCATATTTAGAAAGGTACGACAAACATATAAATTATACTCGGATAATATTGTCAATGAGTTACATACCAAACTTAAAAAGCTTTATAAGACCACTTATATCATTAAAAAAAAAAAAAAGAATCACGCGGAATTATCTACCTAATCCCTTAACTGCAGTTCAAATTTTTTTAAATATATTAAATATAAAATTTTAAAATATAAATTGATGGGCATAATATCAAGCTTGGGTCTCTAATTCATCACAGGCTTTGGTTAGACCCATTACTCAATTCCTTAAGTTATTTAATTTGGAAAGGCATTAAATCATATGTCATTTTTAGTTTATGAACAGTAATTATTTCATTTTGGTTGTTGCTTTTTTTTTTACTATATTTAGGCTAGTTGTTCGTCTTTGGTGATGCTAACATATAATTCAACATTAAGGTTCATTTTGTCAATATTTTGTAATATATATTTTTTATTATATTTTTGTTTGATGTAAGTTTGTTTTTTCTCCTTTTATTTTACTTTTGTTTTTTGGATATGTTCATTATATTTTTTTATGTACATTTTCTGTGATTTGTTTTTATTTTTTTATTCAGATATATGAGGTGGGTTTTCTTTGAATATCGTCCTTGCTTTTTGAAAAAGGATCTTCATAATCTCTGGAAGACAGAAGCCAAAAACCCATCTTCTCTCTTGGGAGTGACTGAAAAAACGCAATGATAGAGAGAGTTGCATATTTGCAATCCAAAAAATGATCAAACATACTTATTGCATCATATGAAGAGGTTCATCACCATCATCTAATTAAAACAAAACCTAGAGAAGCAATTGAAGAAAAAGAAGACAACAGATAGGGATTGAATCGACCAAAATAAACATCATACCTAAAGAATAAAAAACAATGATAGAAACAACCAAACAATTGAGAGAGAGATACTAACATGACATCAAAAAAAAAATCACAATTGGAAATGATGGGATCTCCTTACGTTTTCTTCTCCCTTCTATATATCTCTACTTCTCCTCCTCTGATGTCCGTGGATTTCTTCTTTTTTTTTTTTTTAATATTCTCTGTATTTGTAGTAGATAAGAGTACATACAAATTTGGGATTTTTTTTTTTTTTTAGAAAGTTATGGGTTCAGTTACTTTAGAGAGAGGAGAGTGGGCATGGAAGGAGATTTTGACAACTGTTTTGAGGTATTTTTTTTAAAATCAGGATTCGTAGTTTGGAGGCCTATGGTTAACCGAAGGCAAACCACATTCCAATAAAGATATAGATGAGTCTGGATCCTCTGTCCTCGGGCGAATCGTGTAATGCGATGTGTGCAGCTAAGCCATGTCACTGCCCAGTCATCGAAGCCTAGCGACTAATAGGATTCAAATAGGTGATTTTTTTCTCTACGGTAAACTAAACTCCCCTTTTTACCAAATCAGGCAATTTTACATACACATTTTCCATACCGCCCGTACCCCTATGTAGGCCAAAAGGCAATTTACTTATTTGCGATATCACAACTTATTAACTTGCGATATCTCAATTTATATTGTGATATCGCATAAAGCATTACGTTAAAAGCCAATGAATACATTTCTGATAAGTCCACAAAATTGTAGTCTTTATCATCATTTTATGTTACTTTGTGGACTTAATTAGGGTAATTTGCACTCAATTTCATAATTCCATTCATTTGAGCATTAAAGTTGGAATTTTAGTAAAAATCATTCAAAATCATCAATCTTGCATGAATTTTATGAAATCATTGGTTTACATCATCTTAATGTCACACCAATTAGCTTTTTGATTCTTGTATCATCAATTAGTTCATGGGAAATTATCCAATGGTGCATTCATGTGCTTGATCTCATTAGGGTCCTATGCATGACATTTATGAATTTTATACATATTATGGCCGAATTATTCTTTTTATTCTCGTAGGAAATCTTAAATTTTTGGGAGTTGAAGAGAAATTAGAGAAGGAAAAAAAAAAAAAAAAAAAAAAAGGAACTGCCCAAGCACTTCGGAAATCTAACCAAAGGGGTCCCCACCATGCATGGATGTATTATAGACTTTCTTATGTGCACAACTTTTGATTTTCTCATCCACATCAACAAGCAATCTTGGGAGATAAGATATTTTTGAAAGGAAGGTGTGTGCACCAAGGACACCTAAATTAAGAAAGAGAATCATCTCAAAGCCAAAAGTCTTTCCAAAAGAAAAGGTAGCTCGGAGAACAAGAAAGAAACCCTACAAATAAGGAGAAAAAGAGACCTAAAAGGGTGGTACGTCTTTACTAAAATGGGTTTGCAAAAAGCATAAAAAGAGACATGATGGAGACCCACAGGACCACATTCTCACACGTCCAAACAACTTCACCCATCTTTCTTTATTGATTTATTCTCTCCTAGCCACACCTTCTCTTCCTTACCTCTTTTCTCCATTATTTTATTTTGGTAGCCTTGGGCCATGTCCAAGGATTTATTTTTAAGGAGAATCTTTGTGAAGGAGAAGTTGTAAAAATGAAGTTCTCAATGAAAATCATATATTTTGCAATGGAGGAGTAGATTTCTTGGATCGGAGCACAAAGTGAAGTTAAGTGATTTTATTCTCATTTTATGTCTTTAATTTAATTCTTTTGACCCTATAATGCATGTTCAATAGAATAATAGATTTGCCTTCGCGTCACAGGCAAACCTCCGCTTTATATTTTTAATAAATTTCTTTTTGATCAGTTAATATTCTTTTGATAGAATATACTTAAGTTTTTATGCCTTTGATATTTTATACTTAATTTGTTAACTGATGTTCAAAGTAATTTATATTTTTATGAGGTGATGGAGATCTTGGGTTCTTCTACATTGAGTTGTTTCTTATCTGAGTTATTTGCAAGACAAAAGACTAAATTAAAATATATAGATTGAGAATTGAAATTAATTAATAGACTCTTTGTTGCTCTGATCTATCTTTATCATTATTGTTATCTATTCATCTTGCATAGTAGCTTTATCTCTTATTCAAATATTGATTTATTTTTATTTTCATTATAAAAAAATTTAGATTTTAATAAAAAAAATATTTCAGTAGTACTCCCTGTGGGATTCGACCTGTACTTGCCACTGTTTCAAAAAGACAACTGTGTACTTGCAGTATTAAAAGATTGGATTTAAATTCACATCAAGTTTTTGGCGCCGATGCCGGGGAGCCAAATCTGAGTTTTTGTTAAAAATCTGAATTTTTTTTTTATTAGATTCATATGCATGCTCATATTTAGGTTGCATTAATTGTTTAGTCATCTAATTTGCATTAATAGTGTTCTTTGCAATTAGTATTAGTTAGTATTTTACTTTGCTAATTTTTCTGACTTTTCTAATTTTTCTTATTTTTTTATAATTAATTGAATTTTTGGAATAAATAATTAATAAAAAAACCAATTTTTTTAAGGATATCTTTTAATTATTTTAGATTGGTTTAACTAATGTATTGATTAGATTAGGATTGGTAAGATAGAGTTTAAAATCTTTCGGACTAGTTGTTTTGATTAATATGCTAACCTTTAAATTCTGAAATTAGGTTGTTGAAAATTTTAAAATTTTATCTCTTAAGTTGTTTGGATTAGTTAGAGTTTTAAAATCTAAAATTTGAAGTGGATCAGATTGGATTTCTTATAATTGAAAACTTTTTTGAAAACTCTAACCATATCTAGACATTTGTTTGGATAATTTAGAATTTCTGATTTTTTTTTCTTTTTACTTTGTAGATAGAATTTTTGATTTGTTTCAATAATTTAAAATCCACTTTGATAGAGTTTTTATTAACTTGGTGTCTTTTGAATTTTCTTATTTTTTTTTAAATTAGGATAAGATAGAATTTTAGGTTGATGTGTTAACTTAGGATTTACTAACAAGAGTTTCTTTTGAATAGGTTACCTTGGTAAGAGGAGAGTAGCACAAAAGCAGGAAACTGCGTGGTTTTGCTCTAAACAAACAAGTTGCTCTCAGAATTGCTAAAAACAAATTGTTTTCAGAATTGCAAATTTTAGAAAAAAAAAGAGGCGTGGGCCCGCTGTAAGAGTTTCCGAACTTTACCCCACGAATCTTTTACTTGCAAGTGAGGCTTATGTGATTTAAATTTCAGCAAGTATGATTGTGTGATTGACACACCAAATAATCTGGACCCCACACACTTAGTAAGGGCAATTGACGCCAATGAGATAAGGACTGGATTTCATCACCAAATCCTTACCCAATTAGGTTTAACCACCTCTTACATAGTAACATAAACATTAATTAAAATCAAGTAGAAACGAGACAATAAGACTCGAGCTCATTAGGACGAAGACCACAAAAGGTTGCACCAATTGAGCTCTTTGGTCAAGTCGATGTCTAGGTAAGTCCTGTCCCTCCAAAGGGTGGCAGTCTCTGTTTTAGGAGTTTGGTTCTTAAGCGGGACCATTGCCAAGTACATTGTGACCCCACCACTTATCCTGGGGACTTACCTGGTCGATTTGGCTTCATAAGACCGGATTGGAGGCCTTAGTGCACTCTTCAAACCAGTTAGGAGCTGTCTAGTGAGTTAGGCTAACCCTAGGATAATTTCTTGTGCTCAATCTTTGTGCTTGACTGCTTTTGCATCATCTAGTAAAACCCTTAGGGCTCCACATATAGATTAGGCTTGCATTTCTTTAAGGTTGAAACCGATGCATGTGCTCTAGACCTGAGAGAGAAACTATGGGTACGCAAGGGTAAAAGGTTAGTCAGGATAGAGCCCGAATTAGCCTTAACCATTGTCGGAAAGTCTTCAATATTTGAAGAAATTGTTAGAATGGCTGATCAAATGGACCCACCCATGACTTTAAAGGACAATATATACCCCACCAGTACAACTCAACCGTCCTGCATCACCCTGCCTCAGACCAATGCCAAATTTGAGTTGAAATCTGGCATGATCCAGATGCTCCCAGTATTCCTTGGGCTAGACCATGAAAACTCATATCAACATATTAGGGAATTTGAGGACATCTGTGGGACCATGAGAATCAATCACATGACTGAGGAGGCCCTTAAACTTAGATTATTTCCTTTCTCCCTAAAAGAAAAGGCTAAAGCTTGGCTTTATGCCTTACAGGCCGGGTCCATCACTACATGAGCCAAGCTAGTCGAAGAATTTTACAAAAAATTCTACTCGAAACAGAAAACCGCTTCGATTAGGCAGGCCATCAATGGATTCCATCAAATGGAAAGGGAGACACTTTACAGTTATTTGGAACGGTTCAAGGACCTCTTAATCCAATGTCCCCACCATGTATTTGAAAAAATCCGATTAGTCCAAATTCTGTATGAAGATATGGATTACCCAACCAAACAAATGATAGAATCTTTCTGTATTGGCAATTTACACAAAAAACAGCGGAAGAAGCATGGACATTTTTGGAAGAAACCGCTGAAAACACATTGCAGTGGGGCCCCTATCAAGAGGGAGCCCATCAATCCCACCATTCCTGAAAAAGGGGGAATGTTCAAGATTGAACACAAAATTGAGGTAAAGGCCAAATTGGCCACACTGGTGAGGAGAACAGAAGCTTTAGAGCTGAACCAAAAGCCCACTCCAAATACTTTGGAGTCATTAAAATATAATCAGGCCATGAATGGAGGGATTGACCCAACAATTTCGGGTCAGATCAAGTCTGTTGAGGAAGTGAATGTACTATATCAAAACACTCATTTTGATAATCGTCGGAGGTATAACCCGTACTCTAACACTTACAATCCAGGTTGGAGGGACAACCTGAACTTTTCTTGGACCAAAGGCCCAAATCAAGGTGGCCCATCTCAGTCCACTCAATTTCAGCCCAATCAATCTCAAGTCAGTGCCCCACCCGGTTTTCAAAAACCCAACTGAAAGTCCGGGTCCTAACCCTAGAGGGGGGGGGGGGGGGGGGGGTGAATAGGGTGATCTACAAATAATTGACCAAATTTTAATTTCTTCAAATTAAACTTCAACTAGTGATGATTACATGAAAAGGTGCGGAAGATAAGCAAATCATTCACCACAAGTCATTCACAATTGTACAATGTTTTATAGTGGTTCGGCCTCAATGCCTACCTCCACTACCGGCTTGTGAATCTACACCCCACCGGATTTCTACTATTTATGCTTTTTAATAGGCTAAGCAATAACCTTAAACACTATGCTTTTAATAGGCTAAGCAATAACCTTAAACACTATGCTTTTAATAGGCTAAGCAATAACCTTTTACACTTTGCTTTTCTTAGGCTTAGCAAAAACCTTACATGCAAATAGTTTTTCTTTCTCAAGGAGGTGTCTAAATACTAGGAGAGAAATACATTGAGCACAATATAGATTGCCTCTAAAATAGGAGAATGTGAAAGTGAAAAATCTAACTCACACAAAACACTATGAAAATGCAAAGATGAATGTTCATAAAGTGTGTGTGTGTGTGTGTGAAACCTTCAATCAATTTAAAGTTAAAACTCAAACAATTTATGCTAGAAGCATTTGTGAGCTAAAAGCAAGTAAAAGATTTTGATTGAAAGGTTTAGCAAATCACATGTATAAAATTAACTTAAAGAAGATGCGAAAATCTAGGATTCAAGTTGTATCAAAAGTCATGACTAAACATGTGATGTTAAACCAATATTGTTTTCAAAGAGCAGGATTTAACTAAAGTTTAAATGATTGAAAACAACAAGGAAAGATTCAAACAAGTTAATGACACATGTTTTTTTTAAAGAAAACAAAGATTGAAAATTAACTTGCTTTGAGGGAAGGTATCGAATTCAAACTAGTAAATCAAGGATTAAATGTGTTATGAATTCAACACAACATAGTTATCATGCTATAAAACATTTTTCAAAGGTTTAAATAGAAGCATGGAACATGTAAGAGAAAATTAAAGCTTACTAGAATTTCAAACTTCTTAATCTTCAAGCTTTAGCTTTTCATTTGGACCTTAGAGCATCCTTAGTTCATTCTCTTTGCTTGGGCTCTCAAAACACCAAACATAGACTCCCCAATCTCTATTTTTTGCTTTTGGAATGAACTTGTTCTTTATAAAAAATTGGTCCAACGGATACCTGTCGGTCAACCGACAACTAGGGGTCGGTTGACCGATGGTTCAACGGTCTAATGGCAACGGTCATATATTTCAAAATTTTTTGACCAACTTGCCATTGTCGGTTGACCACCATTATCGGTCGACCGACCATGGACCGACAACTGAACCGACAGCACAAAGATGAATAAAATGATGCTCTCTGGATTTTGAACCGACAAGCTTTCGGTCTAGATTTTTTATAAACTGTCGGTTGACCGACATGAACCGATGAGTGGACCGACAGAGATGATCTGAAATTTGTAGCTCTCTGGAATTCGGACCGACAACCATCGGTTGACCTCGGTTCGCTTTCTCGGTTAGCCGACATGAACCGAAAAGCTGACCGACAACAGGTCAGTTGTATTTCTGAGTTCATTCAGTTTTGAAAAAATCTAACTTTAAAATCATTTTTGAAAACTCAGTAATGAAAGATGTTTTGGCAAACTAATTCATCAAGAAAATATATTTAGAAATAAATTTAAATTAGCCATAAAGTAGTTTTAACAAAACATGTGTAGGTTAATTTGAACAAATGATTTTCAAGATAAATATAGTGAAATGATTGATTAAGAGATGAGATGAATATGATGCAAATGTTGGACATCAAATTGCAAACACAACTTAGGGTCTAACACCAACTTCAACCACAATCCATTGACCCAAAGGGTAGATTCGTTAGAAGAGGTCATGAAACTCATGTCTCAAACCACGACCCAATTGTCTCAGAGTACTGGTCAATTCTAGCAGACCACTACTCAACTTTTGAATGATCACACTCAAACCCTTGTAAAATTAGAATATCAGATGGGCCAATTGGCCAACTCCATTAGTACCAGAGACAAGGGAGCCTTCCCTAGTCAACCCAAACCTAATCCCAAGGGCCAGGTTGTTCATGATCCTAAAGGAAAAGGCCCGGAACAAGTCAAATCCATAATCACCCTTAAGTCTGGTACACAGGTTGATAACAAGGTCAAACTACCCAAGGAACCTGAGGAAGAATAAAGTAAGAAAGTGAAAACTGAGGAACCAAGTGTGAATGCTAAAACTATATTAGAACCAGAGAACCCATTTAATGCTGAACCATCATCTAGTGAGCTCACTCTTAGGACCTATGTTCCCAAGACTACCCACAGAGACTAGGCCCAGCAAAATCAACTGTTCAGTTGGATAAAATGCTAGAAGTATTCAAACAAGTGAGGATTAATATCCCACTACTTGATGCTATCCAACAGATTACGGCCTATGCAAAATTTCTGAAGGACCTTTGCACCTTCAAAAGGGTTATCAATGTGCCCAGGAAGGCTTTTCTAGCCCAACAAGGTAGTTCAATCATTTCCAATCCAACCCCGATCAAATATAAGGACCCATGGTGTCCTACCATTTCTTGCTAGATAGGGGACCATCATATAGAGAAAGCTTTGCTAGACTTGGGTGCAAGTGTGAACCTTCTTCCATACTCTATTTATGAAGAATTAGGTTTGGGGGAGTTGAAAAAGTCCCATGTGACCTTGCAATTGACTGATGCATCAATTCGATACCCTAAGGGGGTAGTCGAAGACATTCTTATTAAAGTCGGAGACTTTGTGTTCCCTGTCGATTTTATTGTTTTGGATACCAAACACACATCTGGGATTGAAACGAAAATTCCAATAATCTTGGGGAGACCATTCTTAGCCACCTCAAATGCCTTGATCAATTGTAGGAATGGAGTGATGCAAATTTCTTTTGGGACTATGACAGTTCAAGTGGACATTTTTAATGTCAGTAAGCAACCTCATGATGAGGTTTTTGAAGTTAGTTATATTCATGAATTGGTGGAAAATCACTTACCCCATTTGAAACTTGAAGACCCATTAGAGGCTTGTTTGGCCCACTTTGGAAGTAATTTTGATGTAAATGGACATATTGAGGAAGTCAATGCATTGTTAGACTCAACCCCATCCATGGATTGCTCTAGGTGGCAACCGAAGCATGAGATTCTGACTCCATTTGCTTCCCCACCTTTCCCATCAATTGTAGAGCCCCCTGTAAGACCCCGACCCGAGTGTCCACGATTAGTGCTAATTAAGTCGCATGTTAGTTCTAAGCGTGATTAGTGAATTTTGGTTAAGTTGGGATTAGAATAGCTCTTTTATAGCTTTGGGGGAATTTTGAATGCCTTTGTGATTTGTAGGACCCTTTGGGGGTCCCTTTTTATAGCTTTACGCATACGTGGGGGATTATCCGAGATTCCAGTGATTTATATTTCGATTCCGTTTTACTTGCCTCGTTAATTCCTGCAACTTTCGTGTTGATCTCGTACCCGTTCGGAACCTCGAAACCCGACTTTCCTAGCATTGATGGCAAAACAGTCTTTTTACACTAAATCTGTGCCCAAAATTTGATATCCCCAAAACCAGCGAAAAATATACTTTTTGGAAACTAGATATTTCGGTAATCATTTTTCTCTTCTTCGTCGAATTCGTTTGAAGCACCGAAGGTCGTGATTTCAGCCTCCCAAGATCTCTAGTGGTGGAGCCCACACTCAACTTGTATAAAAGAGAACCTTTCTCTTCCATTCTCTCTTTTCCAGCTCAAGTCCAACCCACCTAGGGTTTCTTCTCCCTTCTTCTTCCTCTTGCTCACCCATTTACAATCCCTACCAAATCTTGCACCAATAAGCTAGTGGAGGTTGTCTTCTTCTTCTTCTCATTGGGAGCTTGCTTGTGATACCATTTTAGAAGGAAGCCACCCATCCTAAAGTCTCCTTGAAGCTCATCTTGCCATTTGAAGAACTTCCTAGTGAGTAACCCCTCCCATTCTCTTTGATATGTGTTCATTTAGCCTTAAGGGAGCTTCATTTTTCATTAGTGTGAACTTTCTCCTCCTTGTTCTTTGTCTTGACCATTTTAGGGTTTGTATTTGGGGGTTTGTGTTGTGCTTGTAGGTTTCTTGAGACAGAGCTTGATTAGTTGCTTGTTTCCTTGATTTGAGACCCAAGGCAAGTGGAATGAATAGATAATTGGGTTTTGAATGGTTTTTATGACAAATATGATTGATTTTGCTATCTCTATTAATGGTTTGTTAACTTGCACTCAATATGAAATAAATGCTCATACAAAGGTTGGTTAGCTCATTTATTGTCTTGAACAGGTGGTTTATAGCTCTTTGTTTTACCTCTTGCTTATGACTTAAATGAATCCTTGTGATTGTGGGTTTTCTCTTTTCCCTTTGAGTGAATGAATGTGGAGAAGGTGATGCTTAGGATTAAATGTTCATTGAAGTTTTGATGGGAGTTAAGTAGTGTTTGAGGAGGTTTGATGAGTGATTATTGAAGGCAAGGAGGCCTTTTTATTGCAAGAGAAATGGGTAGGAGAAAAGGGGAAAGAAGACAATGAAGGCCATTCCCGGGCAGTAGGAATGACTGCCCGCTCAAGCGCGTACCAGGCCGCTCGAGCGCGCCGTTAATCTAACTGCATCTCGGGTGGCAGCATGACTGTCTGCTCGAGTGGCCATATGTCCGCTCAAGCGCGCAGGCTGTCCGCTCGAGCGAGCAGACTTGCTGTCTTCCCGTCTTCTTGCATAGCCCAGGTTCGTTCGAGCGTACCTCGGTCCGCTCGAGCGCATTTCCCCTTGGGCCTAGATCACTTTTGGAGCTCAAGAAAGGTTTTTAAAGGAACCCCTTGGCATCCAGGAGACCTATGAGGCATTGTTCGAAGCCCAGTTGAAAAAGAATCCACATTGCTAAGATTCATTGAAAGTTTTGAAAATCTTAAGATGTATAAGGAGCCCGAAATGTCCCTAAACTTAAGGAGTACCAAATATATATTGAAATCGACATACGGGACCCCTATTCACCTTTATCGAGTTTTGAACCCCGATACTTGCCTGCAATTTCAACAGTTCAATTGTGTTTTCATTATTCCCAAATTTTAACATGCACTCCCGAAATTCATGATTTATGATTTAATATTCCCGAAAACATTGACATTGTACTTGTAGCATTTTGCTAGCCCTGACGTGCATGACCCGATATTGAAAGGATACTTGTGCCTTGAGCACCCTCGTCTTGCCCGGTTATATTCTTGTACTCGATTTATTTTACACGTCTTGATATTCGTTATTTGACCTATGAGTCGGCACCACTAAGCTTGGATGACCTCGCCGGTTTGATCAACCGACTTAGAGATCCACACTTGTCTCGCCAGCTGCAGTTTAGATCCCGCTACCCAGTTTATTAACTGTGGTCTTATCCTGATACCTCGGTTCGCTACCGTGGTTCCTGATGCCCGGCTTGCTACCGTGGTCATGTCCCGTATATTATATATGTATATGTAACTTTGTTGAACCTCCTCACTTCGGTGACTGAGGTCAACGCTTTGATATGCTTGCTTTTGTTACTTCGGTGATAGAGGATTTAGCTTCATGTGGTTGCCACCTTACTTGTTTTCCCGATTTCCTTGGATACCTGTACATGTTTTATACTGCATATATGTTTTCAGTAGATGATTCATTTCCTTTATGAAAGTTATTGTTTAAACAGGTTTAAATGTTTTCCAAGGTAAATGCATTTATTATCGAATGACTATGTTTTTTCACCCACCTGCCAAACCGTCGTGTTTGACCCACTTTTGGTACTCAGGTCCCGTCATTGGTTATCCCGAGGAGGAGCACGGGGAGGCGGTCAGAGAACCGCAACAGTTAGTTGAGTGGCACGCTGATGATGTTGTTTAGACATCTGGTTGCCTCGAGATACGTTACATTTTGGCCTGTGGCTAACCATTCTTTTGGGAGTTATTTTTTTGTTTATATTGGCCTTTGTTGGCCTCTATTTTTGAGAATGTAATTAAATGATCTTTGTATAAACTTTATCTATACTTTTGGGAAATACTAATGATCATTTCTCATTCTGATACTTGTTATTCATTTGTAATCAGTCTTATTAATATGGAACTGAATTACATACACGATTTGCTACATGCTCCCGTACTTTAACAAAAATATTCACTGTTGTTGAGATATCCTCACCGCGAACACCTGTGGGAAATCACGTGCACGGGTAATATGCGTTCTTTATTAACCCGTGTACACATTGGCACTAACTGTCGCGACCCCGGACCGAGACCCGGGCCCGCGACGCAGTGATGTGATTAATTATAAAATGTACTGCCTGTCTTCCCACAGGTTTCCGCGGTGAGGATCCCAAGACACGGGTCGAGCTCACACGAATATGTATGCGGAAGCGTGTAGCAAAACATATCACACTAATCTTAAACAATGAGATGCAAGGGAGTTTATAATAATACCGAGACTTGGTATCGAAAGAGAATTGTCAACATAGCATTCCTACCATGATTAAAGTTTCACCATTTAACAAAAGTATATTAATTCAAGTTACATATCCAAGAGGAGCCAACAAAGGCCAATACAACAAAAGATCCCAAAAGATAACCCAAAACTAGATGAACGAGAAGTCAAGATCCCGCCCGGCGTCTAGATAAAGTTGTCGGGTTGCCACTCATGTGCTAGGGGTGGCTCAATAGCCTCCTCCGGGCACTCCTTATCAAACGCGATACCTCCTGCACCTGGACACCAAAATAGAAAGCATCAAACACGACGGTTTGACAAAATAAACAATTTAGGCATGAATATGAAAAATAGTGCTAAAATAGTTCAAGATTAGAGTACACATTTCAAGTTTACGAAACTAGCATGAATACTTATAATATCATGAAAAGATGAATCCACATTGAGCTCATCCTTTCTTTATCACGTAAAATGACAAGAGTAAGCACGCACGAAACATGACACGCAAGACACGATCCCACGTTACACAAGGTAAACTGGGAGGCCGGCCACGGAACCGGAAAGACACGCATGATGTGTAATATAATACACGACTAGTCTGCAAACAGTCTACATGTTTAAAGACCCCCAGGTAGTGGATCAAGCTAAAAGGGCAGTCCAAGCTCAGTGGTATTCACTTATATCATGAATGCACAAAACACGGTGATACACGTTCGAGAACACGACAAACAAGAGGGAAATCATTTATCAAACACGACACGACAAGACGAGCAAAATAGCATAGTATTAGTTCTTAACAAACTTAAGAAATGATTCCCTTTTTCTTATTCTTGAAACACGTCTTAAAACGAGCTTATACTTAAAATTCAAACGAAATGCACGATGATGCACGAAGCATCAAAACAAGAGTCCAAACACGAAATCTATCAAGTTTAGGCTAAGACCATTCATTGACCCTTGTGGAGTTGAAACCCAAATGTCGGAGTTTTGACAAGATTCGGTGCCCCAGAAGTTATAGTACATTTTGGAATTCCAAGTGCACAAAGTCAATTAAAGGTCTAAATCCTAGTCTAGTTTTCGTTCTCACAAAAATCCCTCAAAAACAGCACTTTTGGTAAATTTCGGTCAGCCCTCGATTACCCGTCGGTTAACCGACGTTGATCAGTCGGTCGACCGACGACTGACCGACAGGTCTCAGCCCAGAAATGCAGCTCTCTGGAATTCGGACCGACAGGTCTCGGTTGGCTGTCGGTCGACTGAACTTGGGAGTTCGGTCAGCCGACAACTGACCGACACCTGATCGACGAAATTTCTTGCACAATGTTACTCTCTGGAATTCGGACCGATGGGTCTCGGTTGGCTGTCGGTCGACCGAACTCCGACAGCGGACCGACAGCTGACCGACAGAACACGGGCAGTGCGTTTCAGTTCAGATTTTTCACACTTCTTTCCCCTTTTCACTCCCACACTTGAACCACCTGCACTCCCTAAGCCTACATGCTTTCCAAGGGATGATTTTCACACAAAAATCCATTCTCATTCAATCAAAACTTCAAAATCACTAAACCATTCACATTCAAATCATGTATTTAATAACTTGTAAATCATTCAATTGAAAGACATGCTTTCATTCAAGACAAAACTTTTAGATTAGATAAAGTGATTAACAACCATGCTTGTAAAGATTAAACAAACTAAATGAGTTTAGTAACATGAAGGAAATGATAAGCTTGATAATAAAACTACATTTCACAAGGTAAAATACCCAAAACTCACAATGCACTAAGAAAGACTAAAATGTTTACTTGCCTTAGCCCAATGTCAAGCAAAAACTCCACAAACTCAACAAGAAGGGGAGATCCACGAAATCTACACAAAACCCCCAAAAAAGAGCACACAAAAATCACCATTTTGGTCACTACAAACCCCCATTTCGAAATGGGTTTGAAAACATGGAAAACAAGCTCTAAATGAGCTAAAAGAACATCAAATGAAAGGAAGAAGAAGAGTTCTAACCTTGAGCTGGCTAAACAAGAAGAAGAGAGCTTGAAGATGATGAATAGTGAAAGGGATTGGCTCCAAAAACGTCCCAAATGAAGCTTGAGAAGAAAGAAAGAGAATGGCGGAGTCGGATCGGGGATTGGAGCCTTCTTGATGGATGGTTCAAGGGAAAAAGACCAAAGAGAAAGCCTTCTTCTCTTCTTCACTCTAGGTAAAGACCGGTTGCAGGGATTTTGGGGAAGAAGAATGGAGGAGAGAGAGTAAGAGAGTTTATATAGTGTCTGGAAGGTGGGTCCCAAAGCAGTTGAACTTGAAACGATTAAAACATGGTCTTGTGGACCCCGGATGGAAACGACGAAGAAGAACAAAACGATCGTCGAACAATCTAGTTTCGGAAAAGTATACTTTTGACATTGTTTCACGACTTCGAAAATTATGCCCAGATTTAGCATGAATAGTCAGATTTACCCTTTTTTTTGGGCCAAAACTTGGGTTTCTGGGCCTCAAATACATGCAGGCTAAAAATGAAAGTTGTCAAAAATAATAAAACCATTCAAGAGAAATAAAAATCACGATCAAACCAAAGATCTAGAACAAAAACCCATTATTTCACGTGTACTCAGGGCGTCCCTGAGCGTGTCTGACTCATACTAAACGTCCTCAAAATTCCCAAAGCTATAATCCAGACTAAGTCTAATCACATTCTAACCCAGCTAGTACTAAGACTCACTTAAGACTAAACACTCACTTAATTAGTACTAATCGAGTTGGTCTGGGTCGGGGTTTAACACTAACCATACTAATTGTTCGTGTTATCCATCATCATTCATCATCCATTAAATGGTCCTGATCTCGGATTAGGCCGGTGGACCTGGTCCAGGGTCGCGACAAAACTGGTATCAGAGCGAGACGTGTTTCAAGCAATTTAAAGAAACTAGAAATCCTAAGGACGTGGCGAGGATTCGTTAGACTTTTTGTTAGCTAGAATCGTGTGAGCAATGTGTGACCCTGTTTTTTATTTATATGTGCTGAAAACTTGTTTTGTAGCTTCATGCCACCTCGTAAGCGACCATTAAACAACAATCCCACCGCATGTAACAATGATTATACGGGGCCGGTTGAAGAAGATAGAGTTGAAAATACAATGCAGAATCAATTCCAGCAAATGATGCAAACCATGCTTGATCAGCAGCGTGATGGACCCTTGGGTTTCCGTCCTCTCTTTCCGCACCCTCGGGGCAGCTTGGGTCTCGGAGGAGGAAGGAAATCGCGGGTATCAACTTTTTGTACGGGTATGCCAGATTTACTTTCTACTTGGAATTTGGAATGGTGATGATCCGGGGACATCTGTCTTGTCGATTTCACGATCGGTCGGATAGAAAGTATACTTTCTTGGTTAGCTGGTTGGCGAGCTTGGAGCGATCGGTGATGATTTCATGCTTTCGACGGCGGATCCGAGATGTTGGTGAAGATCAGTGGTTTTCAAGCATCAAAGATTGGATTTTCAGAAAATCACAGAGGCAGGAACACTCGAAACGCAAAAAGAATCGGAAAACGGGCCATTTGGTGAGAAATCCGGCGATCCGGATTTGCAGGGTCGCCGGCGACCATGGCGACCATAGGGTTTTGGCCCTTATGGTCACCGAGCTTCGTTTTCAGCTGTTTTTCCGTCTTTTTTGTTCCTTTTTTGTTCTGTATTTTTCTTGACATTTTTTCTCAATTATTGACTTGATTTTCTTGGAGAAAACTTGACGAGAACCATTGAAAGTTCCGGGATCTAACCCTAGAGAGGGGGGTGGGGGGTGAATAGGGTGATCTACAAATTAATTACCAATTCTAATTTTCTTCAAATTAAACTCCAACTAGTGATGATTACATGAAAAGGTGAGGAAGATAAACAAATCAATCACCACAAGTCATTCACCATTACACAATGTTTTATAGTGGTTCGGCCTCAATGCCTACATCCACTATCGGCTTGTGATCACACACCCCACCGGATTTCCACTATTTATGCTTTTTAATAGGCTAAGCACTAACCTTAAACACTATGCTTTTAATATGCTAAGCAATAACCTTACAATGTGCTTTTATAGCCTAAGCAATAACCTTTTACACTTTGCTTTTCTTAGGCTTAGCAAAAACCTTACATACAAATAGTTTTTCTTTCTCAAGAAGGTGTCTAAACACTAGGAGAGAAATACATTAAGCACAATATATATTGCCTCTAAAATAGGCGAATGTGAAAGTAAAAATCAACTCACACAACACACTATAAAATGCAAAGATGAATGCTCATGATGTTTGTGTGTGAAAACTTCAATCAAGTTTAAAATGAAAGCTCAATCAGTTTATGTTTGAAGCAATTAAAAGTTTAATGCACATAACATGATTCGATTGAAGTGATATGCAAATCACATGAATAAAGTACAAACTTGCTGATGATATGAAAATCCAAAGCTTGCAAGTTGTATGAAATTAATTATGTCTAAACATGTGATGCATGTGATATGTTGTTTTCAAAGTCAAAGTAATTTAACTAAAGTTTTAAAGATTGAAAACAACAAAGAAGATTCATACAAGTTAATGAAACATGTTATAACAGAAATTAAAGATTTTGATAAAACATGTTTAAGAAGTTTTCTACAACAAACTTGATTTGAATCAAGGTGAAGAATCCAATAATTTAGATCAAAGATTAAAAGAGGAATGGATTCAACACATCATAGTTAATATGCTAAAAATCATTTACCAATAATTTAGACACAGCATAAAACATATGATTAGGAAAAGTCAAAGCTTACTTGGTGATTGAACTTCATTAATCCAAGCTTAGCTTTACTAATGACCCATTAGCCTTCTTAGTTCATTCCTCTTTGATTGCCCTTAGTACACCTTAGAAAAGGCTTAAAGAATCATCATCTTTGGCTTTGGAATGAACTTCCTTTTATAGAAAATTTGGGCCAACGGCTATATGTCGGTTAGCCGACATCCAGGGGTCGGTTAACCGACACCCCCAACGGTCACAGGCCAACGGTCATAATTTTGAAATTTTGCTGACCAAAAAGCATGGTTCGGTTAGCCGACAGGTTCGGTTAACCGAGGCCTGACCGACACCCTAACCGACAATGAAAACATGGTCAGAAAACACCTCTCTGGAAATCTAACCGAGAGAGCTTCCGTCAGGATGAGAAGCAAGGTCGGTTAACTGAAACCTAATCGACAAGCTGACCGACGTGAAAAATATATGAAAATGCAGCTCTCTGGAAATCCGACCGACATGGTGTTCGGTTAGTTCATTTTCTATGGTCGGTTAATCGACACATAACCGACATCAGAGACACCCTTCAGAAAAGCTAACCGAGTGAGTTCGGTTAGGCTTCGGTCCAAGGTCGGTTAGCCGACACCTGATCGACAGGCTGACCGACAGTATGGTCAGACTGTTTTCTGAAGATCTGAGTTTACAAGAAAAATCTAACTTTTGAAAACTTTTGAAACACATAATGTAAGGGTGTTTGAGACAAGGTTTTATCAAGAAAGAGCTTTTCAAAATAAGACTAAAATCAACCAGAAGGTTTGAAACAGAGTTTGAGCAAGTTGATTTAAAATCCTGTGATTTTCAAGTTAAACCTGTGAGAAATGATATGAGATGATCATGATGCAAATGTTGGACATCAAATTGCAAACACAACTTAGGGTCTAACAATCTCCCCCTTTGCAATTTGATGGCAACATACTAAAAAGGCTAAGAAACATAAAACACATCACTAACACATCACTCATACATCATTCATTTCTATAACTCTTGGTCTCTATATATCTCAACTCCACCTGAGTTGAAAATTTTGGCTTCTTCACGATCTTCCTTCCTTTCTTTGCTCCCCCAATCTTCTAGGTCTTCCCCATTGTGTGTGCTTCCACACAAATTCTCTCCCACAACCTTTTTCTACCTTTTCTTCCCAATAGTCTTAGAAATCATACTTAGCCCTTTCCATTTCTTCTCCCCCATTGACATCAATGTTGACACCAAAAAAGTCAATATGTCTCCTCAACATCGAGAAGCCTCCTGAAGCTGCATCCTGCTAAAAATAGGCAAGGCTACTTCAAGCATCAGATTTTGTCAGAATCAGACAGAAACTGAGAGGTCCTCCAAGACAGCTAAGAGAGGGGTACACCTGAGGTTTCGGGTCATTCCGACATCGTTTGGCCCAACTTCACCGCTCCGACAGCTAAACAAGCGCTCCCGGCGGCGACATCATCAAAGACACCAAAACTTTGATCAAAGCCTACGGATGACTCCAGAAGGTCTCCAAAGGGCTCCATACCAAATTTCAAGTCAAACCGACAACGTTTGACCCTTCATCAATGCTCGAGCAGCAAAATCAAGCCTCCCGGCGGCGGAAACCACCGAAGCCATCACTCATCAAACAAAATACATGAGTGGCTTCAACATGCTTACAAAAGGCTGCACGTAAAATTTCAGGTCATTCCGACAACGTTTGACCAGGTTTCGATGCTCCGAGAGAAAATCAAGCCTACTGGCGGCGGAGTAACCCGGGACCATGACATCCAAAACGGAGCCCGTGGAACGTCTCAAAATGACTCCAATAGGCTCCCCATCAAATTTCAGGTCAATCGGACATCGTTTGACCACATATCAAAGCTTGACATTTTCCCCACAGCAAAATCAAGTGAAGCATCGATGGGACCCCAAACGGCTTCAAAACTCAAATAAAAGCCCATGGTTGGTCCTATCCACTGCTCAAGAAGCTTCAGCTCAATTTTCAGGTCATTCCGACATCGTTTGACCTAGTTTCGACGCTTGACGGAAAATCGGATACAAAGTCTTCGGCTTTCCCGAAAAATAGGAAACTTTGTGCTCCGATTTCGCAAGGGTTCTCGTCAAGATTTCTTCAAGAAAATCAAGTCAATAATTGAGGAAAAATGTCAAGAAAAATAGAAAAGAAAAAAGGGAAGAAAAAGACGAAAAAATGGCCGAAACGGCGCTCGGCGACCAAACGGGCCAAAGCCCCATGGTCGCCGGCGACCCTGGCCCAAGGTCGCCAGGCGACCCTGGGTGCATGGTCGCCCGGCGACCCTGGAAATCCGGGTTGCCCGATTTTGCGCCGAAGTGTCCGTTTTCGATGCTTTTCGCGTTTCGGGTGTTCTGGCCTCTGTGATTTTCTGAAAATCCAATGTTTGGTACTTCAAAACCACTGATCTTCGTCGACATCTAGGATCCATCGTCAAAAGCATGAAATCATCACCGATCGCCTCAAGATCGCCAACCGGCTGACCAAGAAAGTGCACTTTCTGTCCGACCGATCATGAAATCGACAAGACAGATGTCACCGGCCCGCCAACATCAATCAATGTCTGAAATTGCATCGCAATCCGACATCAAATGATGCGTGGATCCACCCGTGATGATTGCAAGAAGAATCTCAAAAGGCGCAGCGCGGCCCGCGACTCTTCACATGCCTTGGCAACCACTTAATGACGTTAATTGACCCATTAAAGCAGTCATTAACTCATTATTTTGGACGGCCCAATCAGAACCAAGCATTTGGGGGTTACAAATCCAAGCAATCATGGCATTAAACCCATGAAACTCCCATCATCATGAAGCATAAAGGTGATTGAATGCCACTACCTTCATCGGCCAATCACAAGCCTTGAAAAAGGTGTTACAAAATCAACTTGTAACTCCTCATCAATTCCTTCATCATGGCCATTAATGCCAATAAACACCTCATGGCTACCGAAAGCCTATAAAAGGAGGTCCATTCCAAGGAAAAAAAAGAAGGAGATCCCAAGTGCAAGCTTTGAAAATTCAGAAAATCCAAGAGAGAGACGAAGTCTTGCCACTTTGCTCCCGGAAGCACCACAAGGTGATCAACGTCCCTGGGGGGGCCACCCCCCCAAGGTCACCTCCTTCTCCAACATGGCCTAAACGCGGCTTTTCAGCCCGTTTACTTGGTTTTTCATTGGATATAGGACCTTCTCTTGGTCCTTGTCCTTTAAAAAACCGAGGTTAGGAGCCAAGCCAAAGAATCAAAGCATCACATGTTCTCATTTGAAGGACGACGGCGAAGCCCATACATGACTTGCGACCGTCGATCTTAACGTGTCCCCACAATCTCCTGAGAAGTTAGATCCCTTTTCTTCCTTTTCTATTGTAGTTTGTATTTCTTAAAGAGACAAAAAGAAATCACAATTCTTGTTTTTCATATTTGATGAGTTTATTAAAAACGCCTTTCACGGCAAAATCGCCTTTCACGGCAAACAAACAAAAACGCCTCTTACGGTATTCTAAAAACTTGTCTCTTTTCTTAATATTTATGCAATTTGAAAAGTTAGAAAAAAGGATTGATTTCCTTTCCACTTGTGAAGGTGAATCTTCGGATTATCACTATTCCAAATTCCAAGTAGAAAGTAAATCTGGCATACCCGTACAAAAATGTTGATGCCCGAGATCTTCCCTCCTCCGCCGAGACCCAGGACAGCCCCCGGGGTGTGGAGGGAGAGGACGGAAGATTCCCCTTTCTTTTTTTTCGGGTCCATCAAGCTGGCATACCCGGTGGGACACGTTGACTTGAGAACGTGATGCTATGATCACTTGGCTCCTTTCTAGTTGGTGGCCTATGTTGCATTTTGCATCTAAAAGAATACGAGATGGGATTTCAATTGTTCTTTCTCACTTCAAAAAAAAAAAAAAACAAATCTGATCTCTTTTCTTAGATTCAACTTTGAGAAATTTTGATCCTTCCCTCTTCGAACTCGATAGCTCACAGAAATGTTCGCAGCTATCGTTCATATCGGGGGTTGGGCCATCTTTTCTCTTTGATGAGTCCAATTGAGATTTCAAAAAATTTTATTCTTTCAAAAAAAATGATCTCTTTTTCTTAAAAACTCAACTTTGAGAAACTTTGATCCTTCCCTCTTCGAACTTGATAGCTCACAGAAATGTTCGCAGCTATCGTTTGTATCAGGGATTGGGCCATCTTTTCTCTTCGATGAGTCCAATTGAGATTAAAAAATATAATTTCAAAAAAAAAATCTTCTTTTGAATTCAAATTCACAAAGAAACTTTGGTTCTTTCCTTTTCGGATTTAACGCTCGCAGAAATGTTGAGTTGTGGTTCGGATTGGAACACCACTTGTTCTCTTTGATGAGTTCATTAGAAACCTTTCAAAAAAAAAAAACACTAAGATTCCACCAGTTGCGTTCTTTGACCAAAGTGGATTTAAGAAAAGCCTTGTCCAGAGTGTGGAGACAGCTAGACTGTTCGAGGCAAGGGTCCTCCAAACGGGTTCATTAAGTAATCCTACCCTTACCTGGGGGCTGATCTATCTACTAAGGTTTCATAAGATCGAATTGGAAATCTATGTGCACCTTTCAAAAAAAAAACTTTTGTCACTTTGAATTCAGAGTTGAGAAATTTTGGGTTCTTTCCCTTTCGGATTTAACGCTCGCAGAAATGTTGAGTTGTGGTTCGGATTGGAACACCATTTGCTCTCTTTGATGAATTCAATCTTAAAAAAAAAAAAAAAAAGGAAAAAAAAAAACACTTCCGTCACTTTTGGATTTAGAATCGAGAAATTTTGGTTCTTTCCCTTTCGGATTTAACGCTCGCAGAAATGTTGAGTTGTGGTTCGGATTGGAATACCATTTGCTCTCTTTGATGAATTCAATCTTGACCTTTCAAAAAAAAAAACTTCCGTCACGTCTGGATTTACATCCGAGAAATTATGGTTCCTTCCCTTCTGAATTTAGCGCTCGCAGAAATGTTGAGCCCTTGTTCGGATTGGAATACTATTTGCTCTCCTTTATGAATCCAAATTTGACCTTTCAAAAAATCCCATCTCGTGTCCTTCCCAAGGATGCGATTTGCAACATTTGTGCCTAGCGGTGCTAGTACGCCCTTTCGGGTCTACTGTATTCGCGACCGACACATTTGTTTCTCCAACCTTATATCATTTTACCTCGAGTGAGCCTTGCTTCTCAGTAATTTGAATTAAGGTCTACAATTGCTTCTAGCAGTCACTGGAACGCTCGCTCTGAGCCTACCATACTTGCATTTTAGAACAACTGTATCCTCTATGGCTTTTTGCCTTCTTCATCGTCCTTGGGTTGGGCCATGTCCCCTCAAGTGATTTGAAAAGACAAAACCATAGTTGTTCTCCATTTACGATCACCATATTCTTGTGATTACTAATGGATTTGGTCTTGTTTCAGAAGTTTTCCAAAACTAACAATGGCAGCTTCATTGACCATCACTTTCGATGAGAACAAGTACCAGCTTATGCTTCAAGATAAGCAAAATAAGCATAAGCGCCCTGCCAGTTGCCGAAGCGTCATCTCTCTCGACAACTCCCCAAACACCGGGTCAACTTCAACTCCCCGAACCATCGTCTTCGGATCGCTGGGACCATTCCCACTTCCCGCAGAAGACACTGTACCTGCCAAGAAGCAGAAAACCGCCCCGCAATGTGTCACTAAAATGGCACCAAGGGCGAACACCAAGAAGCCTAAAGCCCATGGCGTTCCCACAAAGCCTCAACCCACAAGAAACCAGGTTTACACCAAAACTTGGTCCCCAAGATCTTCGCCAAAGCAACGGAGGTCCCAAACATCTACAAAGCCAGCATACCTGGCCCCTCTCAAGGAGAATCAGTTCTACCCTCTCTCTTACATGAAAGAGGAGAAACCTACCCTCCACCCAAAAAACAAACAAAACCATCATGAGCAGGCTTGCTCCTACAAGCCCAAAATCAAATCCTGCATTGTTAGGCCCACGCAAAAACATGCTGGAGCCTGCACTCCTGCGAGTCGACCCTTCATCTCAACAGGGGCCGAGCTCGCAAAATTCAAGTCTTCATTGCAACAGACAAAGGACCGCATCCAGATTCTGTCCTTGCCAAGCTTCAAAGAAGACAAACTCGGCTGCTGTGCACGAGGGACTACATCCTTCATCGCCAGAGCCCAGCCAGAGCTGACTGAAGCTCAAATTGCTCGTCGTATGCGTCGCCGCACTGCATATCGACAAAAGAGACTCGAGAAACAAAGAACCCAGCGTTCTACTCTCCACGTCTCAAACAAATGGGTCGAAAAAGAAAGACCCGACCAAATCGTTGCTGTTCATATGGTTGGTAAAACCAGAAAACGCTGGAAGTCAGTAACCAAAATCAGTGTTAGACGTCCAGTGACTCGCAGCGTCTCTCAGACACGAACACATCTGGAGGAATCTTCCACTCCTCCAAGTCAAGAATTTCGCAGTAACCACTCCTCAGATTCTTCATCTAGAAGAATGAGCCCCAGCTCAGTCACCAGGATGATTTCTTCGTTCGAATCCCGAGGGATGAACGTCTTGGCTACAAGTTCTGAGCAGCCTCCACCGCATGATGACGTAACTGCACGCATCCAGCAGTTGGAGCAAGGACAACAGAGAATTGAGACTCTGATGGAAAATTTGATTCTCACTCTACAGCGTCCACCACCTAACAATGAAACCCCTCCGAATCATGAAGATGACGAGGGCAATGCAGAAAACAATGAGTCTCGCACCCTTACCAGAAAGGACGTGGACGATATCCTCGCAAAAGCAAAAGAAGAGGATACATTGAAGGAACATGGGATTAAGCCACCCTACCCTCTATGGATGGACTCGGTTCCGTTCCCTGCAAAATTCAAACAACCTACTCTCCAGACATATACTGGGAAAGGTTCAGCCAGACAGCATGTCATCCATTTCAAGATCCTGACGGGAGCTATTGCGGATTAAGATGCCCTCAAGATTCGCCTCTTCGCAAGTACCTTAAAAGGTACAGCCTTTGATTGGTACTCCACTCTGCCGGAGAACTCCATTCAGAACTGGGCTATGCTCGAGACACGCTTCCTGACCCACTTCCAAGGTGAGGATCATCCTGTTACTATGGCTCAACTCTGCAGCCTAAAACAGGGAGAGAATGAGTCAACATACGACTTCATTCACAAATGGAAGGCAATGGCGTACAAATGCTCAGATGTGCTGCCACAAGCGTCGCTGGTCGACATCTGCCGTAACAATATGAGAGCGAAAATCCGCTCCATGATCATCGGCAACAAATCAAAAAACCTGGGGGAACTCCTCGAAGCTTCCATGGAAGCTGAAATGGTGATCAAAGACCTCAACAGTTAGAAATCATCAAAGAAAGAGCCGACTGCTGTTACAACCTCAAAACCAAAGAAAAAGGAGGTTCTCAATGTGCAGACTAAGTCAGCTCCTCAGCAACCAAAGAAACCTGAAAACAAAACTGCAGGTAAAAGGCCTGAACTCTCTGATGCCTTCAAAGAACGTGTAGAAAAGAAATATCCGTTCGATGAAGACATTAAAGAAATCTTTGAGGCTCTCCTAGCAAATGGCAAACTCATTTTGCCAGAGCCCAAAAGACCGGGAGATGTTGGCAAAACCAATGATCCCCGATACTGTCCATACCATCAGATGATCTCACATCCTCTCAATCAATGTTTCGTTGTGAGAGAGAAGATCAATGAGATGTGGAAAAACGGAGTCATAACCTTTGATAAAAACTATGGCCCCGCCTCTGTCGACATGGTGTCATGTCGGCAAACTTCAAAGTCACCGAAGGAGAAGATCACTACTTCATTAAAGGTGATAAAAATGGCTCAAGCGTCCCAAGAATTGGTTCCCTATCCAACACCAGATGGACACCCTATATGGGTGCATCCCGATCTCCTAGATGATGAAAATTGGGAGATCGTCAAAACAAAGACGACCGCTCAGCAGCGAAGGCAAGCCAAGAGACAGCTCCGCAAGCTCAAACAGCAGCAAAAGTCTCAACCAAAACAAGAAGTCCTTGAAAAAGCAGAAACCTCTTCCACTGCTTCACTAAGGACGACGGAAGAATCTCTTCCCAAAACCTCCAAGGCGGTAAGAAAATTCACTCTTGATGATTTCATGCCACCTCTATACAAAAATGAAACTATGCAAGGGGCATCATACTCTTGCAACTCGGTAGTTGGATTCTCCATGAACGGATACGAGTCCAGTGATACTGCCAGTGATATAGATGAGTGGGAAGAATCCTTTGAAATAGGAGGATACCTCTCCGACGAGGAATGGATTCCCGAGTCTCATCTTATGCCAGTAATCCGGTATAACCCATTACAACCACAAGGATCTTGGTCTGATGGTGAAGAAGACCAGGACTCTGTTCAAGAAAATGCTGTCAATCTAGCACCAGCAAATGCTTCAGTGGAACCCAACATGGGCGAACCACAAGGAGCAAATGACGAAGAAGATTTGGCTCCCATGCCTGATCTTGAAGAATATGCAAGAATCTTGCAACATCTTGCCATAGAGCAAGAGTAGGATCGCATCAATTTTCGTCATAATCCAGAGCCTGAAGTCCCTGAAAATCAGCGGGAACTTTCTCCCTTAACTCCTAAAAATGGAGAAAACAGTTGGATCGATGATCCTCTCACATCCGAGGATGAGTCTAATTCCCAACAGTCTACACTGGGGGCATCTCCTGTCAGGATAACCTGCAATGCAATAGCTCAGGACGACAGTGCCTCTGAAGCTTCCGAAGACACGTACTCCCCAACCGGTAGCGTATCTTCCGGAGCTACATCCTCTCAGGTGACTTCCACTGAGATAACATCCTCTCAACCTTCGTCTCCTGAAACTGTGACATCGGAACTCAAGCCACTCCCGATTGATCATCTTGAAGAAACTTCTGCCAATGAAATCTTCTTCAATGAAAACTCAGTCAATTGGTCCCAGATACCCGATCTCACGGGCAATGTCTGGGCTAATAAAGAAAAGTTGCCGGCTACTGTTCAGGACTTGTTCCCGGAAATTGCTCCGTACAACACAATCACTGAAGACGCCAATGCTGTTACAGAGACGTCCTCAGCAAAGGATCAACCCCTTGATCCTGAGAACGATCTTCCAAAAGAAGACCCTTCTTTAGAGGCTCTTGAAGTTGGTAGAGGTACCCGTTCTGGCCGGGATTACCACAAAAATTACAATCAACCCTCTTCTTCTTATGTAAATCCTTCAGGAAAGCAAGCTGTAAACGCCCCAAGTGGCAATAATAATGAAAATGCAGGCCCGAAGGAGGCTTTCAAGTACGACTTGATTGAGCACTTCAAACACATACCTGCACGTCTGCACATCCTTGACTTATTGCGAATGTCTCCACAGACTCGTGATAGTCTCATTTCAGAATTACAAAGGCTGAATACGGATGTCGACAAACATGCCCCACAAGTCCTACAAATTTAAATGGACTATAGGGTCAAAAAATCAAAGACTCCCTCAAAGGGAGAAAAGAAGAAAACTGAGGGATCGAGCAATGAATGCCTCTCGGTACAAAAAGCAGCAAGTGCAACAATTGCCTTTGATAAGGGTGACCTCCTCCTAGGCGAAGCAAAGCGCAACCGTCCCTTGTACTTTACGGGGTACGTCAAAGAAATGCCAGTACAAAGGGTTCAGATCGATCCAGGTTCTGCACTCAACCTCATCTCTACTTCGGCACTCGAAGAGCTGGGCATCCCACCTAGCAAGCTGAGTCACACGTCCGTATCCATCTTCGGATATGACGGTAGCGCTCAAAGGCCTATCGGCAAAATCAGGTTCAAATTGCAAATCGGTGATCTTATTTCTGAAGTCACTGTGTATGCAATAAGGACCCCTTCATGCTACAATATACTCCTTGGACGCCCCTGGATACATGAGAATGGTGTCGTCCCTTCAACTCTACATCAGTGCATCAAGTTCATTGGCGACGATGGCCTGATACATCGAGTATTTGCAGACAAAAAGCCCTTCAAAGGCAGAGATGTCCATTTTGCAGATGCTCAAATGTATAAAGATGGAAAAGAAGAACAGGAGAAAAAAACAATTCGCTTTGTCGACAGTCTCTAGAAAGATAAAGGCAAGGCTCCTCAGCAATCATCGGAGGAAAACAAACCCTCCACCAAACTCGAAGTAAGCGGCCAAGCTCCCTTCGTCGTCTCCTTCAAATCTCCAAAGCCTTTGGTAATCACTACTAAAGCAAAGAAAACAAAACAAAAGACTGGGGGCAAGTTCACTGTCTCCTTTGTGTCTATTATGCATGACACAGACTCAGAGTCAGAGCCAGAAGACGACACAGCATCGAGCCGAGCTGATACTCAGTAAAATCAGCTCACTCTCACTCCATTGGAGACACCAGCAGACATAGAAGATCCTACGTCTGCTTCCTTTGTTTGACCACATATCAAAGCTCGGCGTTTTCCCCTCAGCAAAATCAAGTGAAGCATCGATGGGACCCAAAACGGCTTTAAAACTCAAATAAAAGCCCATGGTTGGTCCTATCCACTGCTCAAGAAGCTTCACCTCAATTTTCAGGTCATTCCGACATCGTTGGACCTAGTTTCGATGCTTGACGGAAAATCCGCTACAAAGTCTTCAGCTTTCCCGAAAAATAGGAAACTTTGTGCTCCGATTTCGCGAGGGTTCTCGTCAAGATTTCTTCAAGAAAATCAAGTCAATAATTGAGGAAAAATGTCAAGAAAAATACAGAAGAAAAAAGGGAAGAAAAAGACGAAAAAACGGCTGAAACGGCGCTCGGCGACCAAACGGGCCAAAGCCCCATGGTCGCCGGCGACCCTGGGTGCATGGTCGCCCGGCGACCCTGGAAATCTGGGTCGCCGGATTTTGCGCCGAAGTGTCCGTTTTCGATGCTTTTCGCGTTTCGGGTGTTCTGGCCTCTGTGATTTTCTGAAAATCCAATGTTTGGTGCTTCAAAACCACTGATCTTCGTCGACATCTCGGATCCATCGTCAAAAGCATGAAATCATCACCGATCGCCTCAAGATCGCCAACCGGCTGACCAAGAAAGTGCACTTTCTGTCCGACCGATCGTGAAATCGACAAGACAGATGTCACCGGCCCGCCAACATCAATCAATGTCTGAAATTGCATCGCAATCCGACATCAAATGATGCGTGGATCCACCCGTGATGATTGCAAAAAGAATCTCAAAAGGCGCAGCGCGGCCCGCGACTCTTCACATGCCTTGGCAACCACTTAATGACGTTAATTGACCCATTAAAGCAGTCATTAACTCAATATTTTGGACGGCCCAATCAAAACCAAGCATTTGGGGGTTACAAATCCAAGCAATCATGGCATTAAACCCATGAAACTCCCATCATCATGAAGCATAAAGGTGATTGAATGCCACTACCTTCATCGGCCAATCACAAGCCTTGAAAAAGGAGTTACAAAATCAACTTGTAACTCCTCATCAATTCCTTTATCATGGCCATTAATGCTAATAAACACCTCATGGCTACCAAAAGCCTATAAAAGGAGGTCCATTCCAAGGAAAAAAAAGAAGAAGATCCCAAGTGCAAGCTCTGAAAATTCAGAAAATCCAAGAGAGAGACGAAGTCCTGCCACTTTGCTCCCGGAAGCACCACAAGGTGATCAACGTCCCTTGGGGGGCCACCCCCCCCCCCAAGGTCACCTCCTTCTCCAACATGGCCTAAACGCGGCTTTTCAGCCCGTTTACTTGGTTTTTCATTGGATATAGGACCTTCTCTTGGTCCTTGTCCTTTAAAAAACCGAGGTTAGGAGCCAAGCCAAAGAATCAAAGCATCACATGTTCTCATTTGAAGGACGACGGCGAAGCCCATACATGACTTGCGACCGTCGATCTTAACGTGTCCCCACAATCTCCTGAGAAGTTAGATCCCTTTTCTTCCTTTTCTATTGTAGTTTGTATTTCTTAAAGAGACAAAAAGAAATCACAATTCTTGTCTTTCATATTTGATGAGTTTTGTAAAAACGCCTTTCACGGAAAAATCGCCTTTCACGGCAAACAAACAAAAACACCTCTTACAGCATTCTAAAAACTTGTCTCTTTTCTTAATATTTATGCAATTTGAAAAGTTAGAAAAAAGGATTGATTTCCTTTCCACTTGTGAAGGTGAATCTCCGGATTATCACTATTCCAAATTCCAAGTAGAAAGTAAATCTGGCATACCCGTACAAAAATGTTGATGCCCGAGATCTTCCCTCCTCCGCCGAGACCCAGGACAGCCCCCGGGGTGCGGAGGGAGAGGACGGAAGATTCCCCCTTTCTTTTTTTCGGGTCCATCAATCAAAAGTTCATGCAAACATATACCTTTCTCACGGCATAATATTGATATCATTTGATAAATTTTTAATATAAAAGCAAAGGAGAAACCACCATGAAAAGACAAAATGAATCCACAAGTTTTCATTCTTGTCTCAAATGAAAATGTTTACATCATAAGAGAAACACATAAACCATAACCATAAACATAATCGTAAACATCATCAACATCCAACACATCAATCAAAACCAATTGAACCAAAATACACCACCAATCATACTAGCAATGAGAAAACAAAAATAGTGGTGACATCAAGTATCTTCTACTCCGAATCAGGAGGTGGAGGAGACGGAGAAGGTGGAGCTGCAACATCATCTCTACTACACAATTTTTGAAATTCTGGAGAGATACTGAAACAGTTTGTTCAGTGTCTTCTTGTTCTTCTTTTGCTCTTTCTTCATGTAAGCCATATCTTTCTCAAGAGCTGCCAAGCGATCCACGGAAGAGGAAGGACGAGGAGATGGCATAGATGTTGAGCCATGAGTAGGAGATGGGGGTGCTTGAGCCAAAGGAGGGTCATCAGCTATAGGGATTTGAGCGTTGGGAATTAGATTCATTTGATTCACATTAGCTGGTGATAATGGAGTTTTGAAAATAGGTTGCTCCCCAGAAGGCTTGGGTATCCCAAATGAGAATGCCAATTGAGTCATCAAATAACCAAATGGTATTGCATTTTCTGACCTACGTTGTTATGAAATTTGATGATCGTATGACAAATGATGGAAGGTAAGCAAATGGGTGTACTAGTTACCACCTTGGACAACAGATTAACCATATAGGCTGTAAGCTCAGTCCTATTTCCCATCCTAGGGTAGACATTATATGTGAAACAATGATGGATAATCCTATAAATGGGAAAGAGAGAATTTAGGGTGAGATGATGTTTTCGTTTATCCCAAGGGGTATTGAAACCACAAATGTCCCTGGTGGCCTGGGTTCTCTCATCTTCATTAGGGGAATCTGATACCAATGTAAGTCCATTCGGGGTGCAAGGTATCCCCATAATGTTTCCTATTCTCTCAGGTGGGATTTCTTCATTCCTATCTTCAAAGGAGATGGTAAAAGAACAGGTATTTTCCCCAATGTGTGTGCTGGAGATCGATGCGTACATAGATCTTACCAATGTAGGATAGGCATCTCCACCCCAATGAAGAATTCCATCCCAACCTACTCTATGAACTACTCCCATCAAGTCATGATTCTTGATTTGGTTCACTAACACTCTTCTTTCCATAGCTATAGACCTATTTCTCAATAATTGCAGAGTGTTCACATCAACCCTCAGCTCTATGGATGGTGGTGGAGGGGAGTCACTAAAATCTGAGTGCTCATCTAATGGCCTACTGGATGTGGCAGTGGCCTTCCCCTTTTTAGAGGGCCTAGGCATGGCTTTTTTCATCCTTAGAGGCATGTTGGTTGGGCAAGATTGAAGATTTTTCTTTAATGTGAATTAGTTGAAATCTTTTTCCCAATGCTCAAAAGGTAAGAGAGTCACCGAAGATTATGCAGATTTTGGTTGTGACAAATCGTCAAACACCTAGTGTGCAGACTAAGGAAATGAGAGCACAGTTGGCTGTGGATGTCCCAAAAATATGGATCTCAAATCCTACAATATATGCAAATATTCCATAAAGACCACAAATAAACCATACATTCCAAGAAAATTTGAAAAAAGAAAGTTTGGGAATTTTTGGATGAAACAGTCACCTTAATCTTAGGAGAAAATGGATTGAAGCAAGCTTGGAAGATGAGGCTCTTTTGATGACAACGATTCCTTTGAAGAAATCAGAAAATGCTTGCAAGAAACCAGAGAAAATGACCAAAGCTTGATCCACAGATTCACCGTTGTCTGTCAATGTCATGAGGCTCCAACGATGATGAAGGAGATGAAGATGACGATGACTTGCTTGGAGGATGATTGAGAGAGGATTTTAATCGGATTGAAAGATGTTTTTCGAGCAATGGGGAGGAGATTTGAGGATTGGAAATTGGAAATACTCGTCTAGGGCACGAAAGGGGGGAAGATGATGAATAGTGAAGTGGGTTTTCAGTCTGTGCGCAGGGATTTATTCGTCCCTGTGACCGACAACTTAAGTGTCGGTCAGCCGACACCTGTAGAGAAGTGAAATAATTCACTAATCTACTTTTTTGACTTATGATCACTAGTCTGAGGATATTTAAGATGATTTGACTAGAGAGAACAATTAAGATGATCATAAGGAACAATCTAATAAATTCTTTTTCAAAATTGATTGATTAAACACATGCATTTTAACATAAAATACCTTTAGAAATTTTTTTTTTAAAATGCACTAGTACTCAAACAAGCAAAATTTAAACATGTAGAGAATGCCTAAGGAACTTAGAATCATCTAGACTTAGGACCAACAAAATGATGTACATTATGAGAAGTGATTGGTCTATTCTAATTCCAAAGACCTTACTGTTTTTCTAAAATTCTAACCTTAGGTATCCATCTAAGGTCTTGAACGTTTAAGCCTATGTTTGAGATTCCACCAACCAAAGGAGATAATTTTTCAATTTTAATGGACTTGTCATCAATTCTTGGTTTGACAATTTTATAATGATGATTAGTCCTTGATGGTTGGTGATGATTTTTCTCTATGTTCTTATTTCTTTTAACTTTTCCTCCTTTTTGCATTTTGAATTTTAATTTCAATTTCTCAACCCTTTTCAATATTTCTTTCATTTCCAAAGTTAAAGGAGGTAAAGTGAGAGGTTTCTTGTTGATAGATTTAATTTGATAGCTTTGGACTTGTTTGGTCCTTTTAAAACTTATCTTAGGAGACTCTTGTTGAATTGGTCTGACTTGTTTGAACTTTAAAGAGTCTTCCTTTGATTTCAATGTCTTACCCTTCATAGAATTTGATTTTACTTCCTTTGATTCATAGATGGGTTTTGACAAATGATTTCTTCTTAGTTTGTACTCAAATTTGAAATGCCCTTCTTTACCACAATAATGACATTTTGTTTTGGGCAAATTGGTGGGAGTGCTAAAGAGAGAGGACTCACCTTTTACAAATTTGTTGATGAACTTAGGGTCATGATAAGTATGGTTATTGTCGCGCCCCCAAAACCGGGATCCGATCTCGGGGACGCGAGCATGGGGAGAATTTGTATTTCCCCTCCCAGGATCCGCGTGTGTGAGGATAACAAAATTCACAACACATCAAAATATTTCGCGGAAGCTATACAAGACGTTACGACCCGGAATCCGTATCCATCGGGTTCCGTGTCGTACTCGATCTGTCAACACAAGATTGTCATAGACATATTTAAATTCAGACTGGAACCATTCATAATATCAAGATATACAGAGCTGACAGTAACAGGCTTATCATTACCCAAACATATTCAAGTTACAAATTAACAAGTGCATTAATTACAATTCCCAAGAAACAGGCTAACAAAAGCCGTACACAAAAACAAGCTAGAACAAATACTACCCAATGGTGTAACGTAATTCCGGAGTCAAGCATGACGTCTACATGACATCGCTGACACAACAAGCTGCAAAACTCGTGGCTCAACAGCCCTCTGCACGCGAACTAGATCAAAACAAGGACCTGCTATCTAGAGCACCAAAATAGAAGTATATCAGACACGACGGTCTGGCAGGTGATCAAAATAGGCAAGAGCATAAACAAAATCGAAGTTTAAAGGAAACAAGAACTAAAAACACTTCATTGAACTTGAACAGATTTACAAGATTTAAAAACAATGCATGAACATGATGCTTATCAGGAAATCATTAGTGTATGCACGATATACAAAACAAGACATGAATACATATAATATCATGATTAGATAAATCCACATGAGCTCATCCTTTCTCCGTCATACATGATGACAAGAGCAAGCACGCAAGGCAAGCACGACAAGAAACACGATCCCACGCCACACAAGGTAGACGGGGTATCCGGCCGCGGAACCGGACCACGAACACGCACGATGTGTCAATTCAAGACACGACTAGTCTGCAGACAGTCCACGAGTTTAAGGACCCCCAGGTAGTGGATCAAGCTAAAAGGGCGGTCCAAGCTCAGTGAAATCACTTATATCATGAATGCATAAAACATGGCGATACACGTTCGAGAGCACAACAAAACAAGAGGGAAATCATTTGTCAAACACGTCACGACAAGGCTAGCACGATAGCATAATATAAATGCTTAACAAACTGAAGAAATGATTCCCTTTTTCTTTCTTGAAACACGATTCTTGAAACACGTCTTAAATACAAGCTTATACTTGAAATTCGGCCAAATACACGATGAAACACGAAGTACCAAAACAAGATTCTTGGTTCCCGAAACAAATCTTCAAACAACTTATACTTGAAATTCAAGGCGAGTACACGATGATGTACGTAACATCAGAACGGAAGTTCAAACACGAAATCTATCAAGTTTAGGCTAAGACCATTCATTGACCCTTGTGGAGTTGAAACCCAAATGTCGAAGTTTTGATAAGGTTTGGTGCCCCAGAAGTTATAGTAAATTTTGGAATTCCAAGTGCACAAGGTCAATAAAAGGGTCTAAAACCTAGTCTAGTTTTCCTTCTCGCAAAAGTCCTTCAAAACAGTCCTTTTTTGTAACTGTCGGTCATCGCTCGGTTAACCGTCGGTTAACCGAGGTCGATCTGTCGGTCGACCGAAGGCTTGACCGACAGATCCCAGCCCAGAATTGTTGCTCTCTGGAATTCAAACCGACAGATCCTCGGTCGACCGAAGGCTTGACCGACGGATGACCTGACAAAAATGTTGCTCTCTGGAAATTGAACCGACAGATTTCGGTTGGTGTCGGTCGACCTGTCGGTCGACCGAAGTTGGACCGACAGCTGACCGACAGGCACGGGCAGTGCATTTCTGTACAGATTTTTCACAACTTCTTCCCTTCTTTATTCACATATTCGAACCACCTGCACTCCCCAAGCCTTCATGCTTTCCAAGGGATACATTTCACACATTATAGAGCATTCCATCCATAATTTGTCCATTTATTCCAAAGAGAAACATCAAGACATTTTAAGGTATAAAATCATAAAAACTAACAAGATTAAACATGATTCCAAGAACTTACAAAATCATTGCTAACAAGACAAATGAGGAAGCTAAAACCCATGACTTGAAAGAGCATGAACATGACTTGCATTATGAGATTAAACATGGAAAACATGTCTTAATGAAAGATTGAAACCCTAATGCAAACATAAGCAATATACATAAGAAATCCTATAGAGATCACTTGCCTTTGTCCAAATGCCAAGCAAAACTTTCACAAATCCAAATCAAAGAGTTGATCCACGAAATCTACACAAAAGCCCCAAAGAAAGCACATAAAAATCACCATTTTTGTCACTACAAAGCCCCATTTCGAAAATGGGTTTGAAAACATAGTAAACAAGTTCTAAATGAACTAAAAGAACACCAAATGAAAAGAGGAACAAGAGCCCTAACCTTTTGCTAGCCAAACAAGAAGAATGGAGGTTGAAGACGATGAATAGTGTCGGGGATTTGGCTCAAAAACGGGTCCAATCGAAGCTTACGAAGAGAGGAAGAAAATGGCGGAGTCGGATTTGAGATTGGAGCTCTCTTGATGGAAGATCCAAGGGAAAAGACCAAGAGGAAAAAGGCTTTCTCTCCTCTCCACTCTAGGGCAAGGCAAGGACCGGTTGCAGGAAAAAGGAAGAAGAAAATGGAGGAGAGAGAGCAAGAGACCTTTTATAGTGTCTGGAGGGTGGGTCCCAATGCAGTAGAACTTGAAACGATTAAAACTTGGTTTTGCGGACCCCGGATGAAATCGACGAAGAAGAACAAAACGATCGTCGAAAAATCTAGTTTCCAAAAAGTATATTTTCCCCAATTTCTGGAATTTTCGAAATTCATGGACAGATTTAGTGAAAATTGTCATTTTTGCCCTTTTTCTCGAAAAACGCGATTTCTGAGTATTAAATCAAGATGGTCAAAACATGAAAGTTGTTTATAACAATAAAATGAGTCAAAAGGAATAAAATTTGGAATTTTTAGAAACCAATAATAAATTCTCACAAAAATACAATTTACAAGGGTCGGATCAAAACAAAGTCAATGGTCTTTTAAAACTCTCAAAAGTTATGAAAAATCTATTCAAACTCAAAAACAAAGTCAAGTCATCTCTAATCTTGTTTAAAAAGCTAAATCACAATTAAAACAATACTAAACCCAAAAATTGAGGGTCGGGGTCTTACAGTTATTAAATCCAAGACCCGTCCTATCTCCATGTGATTTACTCAATTTAAACAAATTTTCAAGTTTTTCTTCACTTTGGGTAAATTTGCACTCAAACTTTTGCTTGTGGGTCTCAAGTTGAGTGACTTTGTTTTTAAGAATTGAATTTTCATTTATAACTTTTATTAGTTTAAATTCAATTCCATTAAACTTGTTTACCTTTTCATAAGCAAGTTTCAATTTAAGTTTTAGTTCATTCACATTAGATCCAAGTTGTAAAGTTTTTAAATCACTTTGAGTTTTTGATAAATTTTCTTTGGTGATTATTAACTTGGATTCTAAATTAGAAATGTCTTCAACTTGATTCTTCACATGATCACTTATATTTGTATTTTCTTTGAGAAGATTGTCACAACTTATCTTAGATACATTTAATTCTTCTTGAACCTTTGACAAGTTATCCATAGAAATTTTTAATTTTGATTCTATATGGATAATGTTTTTATCTTGTCTTTTTAGAGTATCTATTAAACTCAAATTTTATTTCTTTAGCTCATCATTATTTGTTTCAGTTTCATTTTATTCATTTTGAGCATTAGACAAGTTGTGTAAAGTGATTATAAACTTAGAGTTTAGGCATTGTATAGCTTCATCTTTCTCTCTAAGTTCATCTTTTGAAGTGACTAATTCTTTGTTTAGTCTTTTAGATTCTACTTTTAACTTGTTATGATTTTTAACAAGCTTTAAGTATAAGGTGTACAAATCATCATATGCTTGTTGAAGATCATCTTGATTTTCATTTTCTTCTTCACTTGATTCAAGTTGATATTCATTATGTTCAAGATTTGAATCTCCAATGGATGTAAGAAGGTGACTAGGAGAATCTACAAGGGAATCTACACTCTCTATCTTAGTGGAATCCATAAAGATGATTTTCAAGATTAATCCAACTAGGGTCTAAGCTCTAGGTTTTTACACCTAATCAAGAGTTCCAAAACACTTGATCCTAAATATAAAGCACGAGGCTCTAATACCAATTGAAAGTTCCGGGATCTAACCCTAGAGGGGGGGGGGGGGGGGGGGGGGGGGGGGGGGGCGTGATCTACAAATTAATTACCAATTCTAATTTTCTTCAAATTAAACTCCGACTAGTGATGATTACATGAAAAGGTGCGGAAGATAAACAAATCAATCACCACAAGTCATTCACCATTACACAATGTTTTATAGTGGTTCGGCCTCAATGCCTACATCCACTACCGGCTTGTGATCACACACCCCACCGGATTTCCACTATTTATGCTTTTTAATAGGCTAAGCACTAACCTTAAACACTATGCTTTTAATAGGCTAAGCAATAACCTTACAATGTGCTTTTATAGCCTAAGCAATAACCTTTTACACTTTGCTTTTCTTAGGCTTAGCAAAAACCTTACATACAAATAGTTTTTCTTTCTCAAGAAGGTGTCTAAACACTAGGAGAGAAATACATTAAGCACAATATATATTGCCTCTAAAATAGGTGAATGTGAAAGTGAAAATCAACTCACACAACACACTATAAAATGCAAAGATGAATGCTCATGATGTGTGTGTGTGAAAACTTCAATCAAGTTTAAAATGAAAGCTCAATCAGTTTATGTTTGAAGCAATTAAAAGTTTAATGCACATAACATGATTTGATTGAAGTAATATGCAAATCACATGAACAAAGTACAAACTTGCTGATGATATGAAAATCCAAAGCTTGCAAGTTGTATGAAATTAATTATGTCTAAACATGTGATGCATGTGATATGTTGTTTTCAAAGTCAAAGTAATTTAACTAAAGTTTTAAAGATTGAAAACAACAAAGAAGATTCATACAAGTTAATGAAACATGTTATAACAGAAATTAAAGATTTTGATAAAACATGTTTAAGAAGTTTTCTACAACAAACTTGATTTGAATCAAGGTGAAGAATCCAATAATTTAGATCAAAGATTAAAAGAGGAATGGATTCAACACATCATAGTTAATATGCTAAAAATCATTTACCAATAATTTAGACACAGCATAAAACATATGATTAGGAAAAGTCAAAGCTTACTTGGTGATTGAACTTCATTAATCCAAGCTTAGCTTTACTAATGACCCATTAGCCTTCTTAGTTCATTCCTCTTTGATTGCCCTTAGTACACCTCAGAAAAGGCTTAAAGAATCATCATCTTTGGCTTTGGAATGAACTTCCTTTTATAGAAATTTTGGGCCAACGGCTATATGTCGGTTAGCCGACATCCAGGGGTTGGTTAACCGACACCCCCAACGGTCACAGGCCACCGGTCATAATTTTGAAATTTTGCTGACCAAAAAGCATGGTTCGGTTAGCCGACAGGTTCGGTTAACCGAGGCCTGACCGACACCCTAACCGACAATGAAAACATGGTCAGAAAACACCTCTCTGGAAATCTAACCGAGAGAGCTTCCGTCAGGATGAGAAGCAAGGTCGGTTAACTGAAACCTAATCAACAAGCTGACCAACGTGAAAAATATATGAAAATGCAGCTCTCTGGAAATCCGACCGACATGGTGTTCGGTTAGTTCATTTTCTATGGTCGGTTAACCGACACACTAACCGACATCAGAGACACCCTTCAGAAAAGCTAACCGAGTGAGTTCGGTTAGGCTTCGGTCCAAGGTCGGTTAGCCGACACCTGACCGACAGTATGGTCAGACTGTTTTCTGAAGATCTGAGTTTACAAGAAAAATCTAACTTTTGAAAACTTTTGAAACACAGAATGTAAGGGTGTTTGAGACAAGGTTTTATCAAGAAAAAGCTTTTCAAAATAAGACTAAAATCA
Organism: Umbellularia californica; assembly: GCA_028538565.1. Classification (NCBI taxonomy): domain Eukaryota; kingdom Viridiplantae; phylum Streptophyta; class Magnoliopsida; order Laurales; family Lauraceae; genus Umbellularia; species Umbellularia californica. Next base: position 28,854,571 of record JAPQWN010000005.1, on the reverse strand, counting down.
ACCAGAAGGTTTAAAATAGAGTTTGAGCAAGTTGATTTAAAATCCTGTGATTTTCAAGATAAACCTGTGAGAAATGATATGAGATGATCATGATGCGAATGTTGAACATCAAATTGCAAACACAACTTAGGGTCTAACAAACCCGCGCAAAACCGGAGCACAAAGTTTCCCATTTTTTGGGAAAGCCGAAGACTTTGTAGCCGATTTTCCGTCAAGAGTCGAAACTAGGTCAAACGATGTCGGAATGACCTGAAAATTGAGGTGAAGCTTCTTGAGTAGTGAATAGGACCAACCATGGGCTTTTATTTGAGTTTTGAAGCCGTTTGGGGTCCCGTCGATGCTTGACTTGATTTTGCTGCGGGGAAAATGCCGAGCTTTGATATGTGGTCAAACGATGTCCGATTGACCTGAAATTTGTCGGGGAGCTTATTGCAGTCATTTTGAGATAATCCATTAGCTCCAACTTGGATGTCATGGTCCCGGGGTGCTCCGCCGCCGGTAGGCTTGATTTTCTTTCGGGGCATCGAAACTTGGTCAAACGTTGTCGGAATGACCTGAAATTCGACGTATATCCTTTTGGAGGTATGTTGAAGCCACTCATGTACTTTTTTTTTTGAGTGATGGCCTCGGTGGTTCCCGCCGCCGGGAGGCTTGATTTTGCTGCTCGAACATTGATGGAGGGTCAAACATTGTCGGTTTGACTTGAAATTCGGCATAGAGCCCTTTTGAGACATCCTGGAGTCATCTGTAGGCTCTGATCAAAGTTTTGGTGCCTTTGATGATGTCGCCGCTAGGAGCGCTTGTTTAGCTGTCGGAGAAGTGATGTTAGGCCAAACGATGTCGGAATGGCCCGAAACTTCAGGTGTACCCCTCTTTTGGCTGTCTTGAAGGATCTTTCAGTTTTTGTCTGATTCTGACAAGATCTGATGCTTCAAGTAGCTTTACCTGTTTTGTAGCAGGATGCAGCTTCACGAGGCTTCTTGATGTTGAGGAGATATAGTGACTTTTTTGGTGTCAACAAATGCCCCCTCGAGGTACAGCGACGAGTAGCTTTTTGGAGTCGATGTGCCTCGAAGAGAAACTTGAAGGAGAGTTTCCAACTTGACTAAGAGTCTTGAACAAAAAATTTTTGTTTTTTTTGAATGCCCTTTTGAGTTTCCGGGGGAATTTTATGGTAGTGAGAGGGATCACGTACCATCTCAAGGCAATGTTTTTGAAAATGACATGGGGTATTTGGATTTTGGGTTTTGGATTTTGGTTTTTGACCTTGTGACCTAACAAGATGTATGTGGGAGGTTAGGGGGTCGGGGTTTGATTTTTTATTTTGACCTTGTGACCCAACAAGCTGTATGTGGCAGGTTGGGGGGTCAAATTTGGTTTTTTGGTTTTGGTTTTGGTTTGGATTGGATTTTGATTTTGGTTTTGGTCTTGTGACCTAACAAGCTGTATGTGGCGAGTTTAGGGGACCAAGGTTTGGTTTGTTGTGGATTATCAATTTTAAGATTTTGGCTCAATTTGGTTCATGAGGTTGGATGGTTTGGTTTTTGGAAACTCATGAGGCTTTCTTTCTCTCTGTTTTTTTTTGAATGGTCCAATCAACTCAAAAGAGGCATGGACACACATTTTTTTTTGCTCTTGGTAAGAGGAATATTTTGACTAAAAGCCACTTTTAGTGCCTAGGTGGTCAAACCTAGCTCATGTGGGCTAACCCATGGGACCTTAGGCTTTGGAGATGGCCTAGATCTCATATGGTGTCATATTTTTAGAGAATATCTAAAAATATCTCTTTTGTGTAGAGAATATCTAAAAATATCCTTACTTGGAGAGAATCTCTCAAGTTTCCTTCTTTTGTGGAAAGATTTTCTCAAAATATCTTTCTTTTAGGAAAGTAGCTAAATTTTAGCACTTACCACTTTTCTTTTCTCCTTGTTTCCTCTTTTGGTTTGCTCTCTTCTATAAAAGCAAGAGGGTTGGGCCTTTTGCTCCATTGCTTTCTTTGTTTGCAAGAAATCTCCAAGATAAGAAGTGCCTTTTCTTCTTCAAGGATCTCCAAGCTTTTCTTCTTCTTCTCCATCAATGGCTTCAAGTAAGTTTTCTTCCTCCACAAGAAACTCCATTGTAGAAGTAGCTTCTTTTTTTTTCTTCTTCTTTTTTTTTTCCCAAGCACGTTTTTTTTTTCTTTTCGTGCTTCTTCTCTTTTTTTTCTTTTTTTTTTCTTTGCTCACGGTTTTCGTCTTTTTTTTTTCATCGTGTTTCTCTTTTTTTTTCTCACGGTTTTTTTTCTTCACACGGTGATTTCTTTTTTTTTTTTTCACTGTTTTTCCTCTTTTTTTTTTCAGCGTTTTTTTCTTCTTTTTTTTTTCTTGGCTGTACGGTCAGTCCGTACGGATATGGCCGTACTTGCCACGTGGCAGTGGGCCACGGCCTGTGGACAATTTTTTTTTTTTTTTTTTGCTGAGATTTCTTTTCTCTTTTTCTTTCCTCCTTTGTTTGCTCACCATGATAATGAGGATCATGCAATTTCAACATGTTCATGCATTTTTTTTGATGCATCAACATAGAAGGCTAGAGTCTCTAGGTCAAGCCAACATGATTTTTGACTTGGACAAAGTTTGATTGGTTTTGACTAAATTGGGTTGGAATTGGTCAAACTTTGGTCAAGGTTTTCCTAGCTTCTAATGCATGATGATATTCTTTGATGCATGATTTTTGGTAAATGGACTTGGAAGCATGATGATGCATACCTGAAAATCTTTTGCAAGTATTGAGATTTTGAGCTCGCAGCGATGTTGAGCTCTTTCTCGGTCTTGCTGGATTTTGAGAAACTTTGCAATTTTTGGATTCTCAAGCTCGCAGCAATGTTGAGCTCTTTTCCAAATTTTGCGGAAATTTGATGAGATTGGCTCGTTCTCGCAGCGATGTTGAGTTCGAACCTTCTTTGAGGACTTTCCACTGACTATGAGCTTGCAGCGATGTTGAGCTCATTTTCAGGCTTCCTGTCTTTTTCGGAGTATTTCCCTCTTCTTCGGAATTTCCCCGGAACCATGTCAAAATTTTTTCTAGAATTTTTGTAGCAAAACTCTATCATTTTGATGATGATTGATCTTTTCTCTTCACTCTTTTGCAGGTAGTTCTTCCAGAACGAACAAGGGTAAAGGTCCTGTTACTGACGTACCTCGTCAATCTGCCAGATCTTCTAATGCAGCCGTTCAGCAAGCTTGGAAGAAGGTCCAGTTTGTCGAGAAGAACTTGGAAGAGTGTGATTCCCTCAATTGTGATGAGATGAGACAGCGATTGATCGCTTTCAAAGATGAGGAATTCTATAAGATCATAGCAAGCAGCCGTCCTTGGGTTACGGACGATCAGAGCATGGTCCTCAAGCCTACTTTCTTCTTCGGTGATGCAGTCCCTAACGACTTGACATACCAAAGGAGATGCTTTCAGTTCTTTTACACAGCAGATGGTGAGGAGAGAACTATTTCTACCCGGTCGACTTTTGATCGGACCATCTCGATCCTGAGCCTTTCTCCCACGTGCCCTAAGAGGGAAGATCCTCTGAGCTGGGTGAAGAGACCAGTGTGATCAAGACCGGGGTTTTTGTTGGCGGCCCTTCCGGTTTTGCAGAGAAGTCGCCTGTCCGTATGGACATCTTGATGCAAGCCAGTGGCTACCAAGGTTCTGATCATCCATCGGTTGATTTGAGACGAGTGGGCCTTGGCATTTTTCGGGGTGACGGCAGCAATTGGGTGAAGCCTTTTCGACTTCGTGGCCGTTTCAGTGCTGACTAAAGCTGGGAATCATGGACTGATCACACCCTGAAGATTGGAGAGGCCGTTTTGCGGGAGGCCGAGATTTTTAATGCGGTTCGCGCTTTTCGGCAAACCTTTGTTTTCTCCGATGAGGCTTTCATGGCCATGCTGGAGTCATTCCTTCCACAAACCAACACCTTCATTGTGACGAATGGTGAGATTGGTTTTTCTTTGAAGGAACTGAGCGCCATCACCGGGTTGCCTATCCTCGGTAAACTCTATGAGGAGTTTATACCTATGGACAGCGTCCTTGAGGAGCAGTCTGAGGAGTTTAGGCTTGTATACTTTCAGCTCGTCGCCTTCTATGATTTTTTGAAGGAGAAGGAGGGCTCGAAAGTTAGATGCAGCAGTTGGAAGAGTTGCAGCTCCAACTTTTTTGATAGCGAGGAGTCTTCTGATGGCATGGCCTAGGATGCTAGGGCTAAAGCATCAAGTTTGAAGAAGATTGCCGCTATGCGAGAAGATTTAAAGAAGTTCTTCGCAAGCACAGATGCCATTTGTTCCGACATTGCATTGCGGAGAGATCTCACGATTTTCCTCACTTATTGGCTGGGTGAGGCTGTTTTTGCTGGAGGAGATGGAACGCACATCAGGCCGCACTGTATTTTTCCGGCTTGTCAGACGGCGTTTGGAGAGCGGCTGGATTTGGTACCTGCTCTTTACTCCTACTTGTGTACCGAATTGCAGGCTGCTGCTTTCCTGGTTCGGCTTGGGCTCCCTATGAACAGGGTATTTTCTGCCCACATCTTCTATTCGTGGTATGTATACCACTGTAATAGCTTCCATCGGTTGGGAGTTGCACAGGACGAAAATCCTTTTATGATTCGTTTGGCTAGAGGGACAGCCGTTTCCGAATCTCTTTTATCTGCCCGTTTGAGGATTCGACGATTTAGGGACGTCGAGATTGGGCAGTCTTCGGTGAAGCTTTCTCCGGTTTGCGGAAGAAGGCTTTTTGACTTTGGTGTCTCCCGTGATTCGACCAGGGCAGGGTCAGGAAGACACTATGCTTTGACAAACGCGGAGAAGAGATGACTTTTCAACATACGGGTTGGTACGATGGTGTACCGTAGACATCTTTTTGTAGATATTCAGCCGTATGTCCTTTTGCATTTTGCATTGCAGCTTGGCTTCTCTCAAGGTGTTGTTGGAGCGCCTTCGAGCATGGTGAAGCGTTTTGGAGGTCTGCAGGATGGGAGGAATGCATGGACTTTTTACAGTGCTGAGGACACTACCGCCATGATTCCTTATCCTGAGCTGCCCACTTTCCGGACTGCTGGCTTCACGAAGTGGTTCGTGGAGAGCTTCTCAGTGTACCGGGGGCTTTCCAAGAAGGAGCTTGATGTCAAGCAATCTCCTGGGAAGGGTCTTGGTAAATTGGATTGTGTCTATGGGAGGAAGTTTTGGCCTTCCTTTCTGGAGAGAAGCACAAGATAGGCTTTCTTAACGAGCAGGATATCATCAGATCAGGAGCTGCACAAGGGATTCCTGGTGAGGTCTTGAGACAACTGGAGGAGGAGGAGGCCGAGATCGATGCTATAATACAAGCAGAGCATACGAAGGCTTCCATGGAGTCTATTGAGAAAAGTAGGCCATCCAGTGAGGACTCTAGTGAGAGGCCTGATGTTGATAGTGGAGTAGGATCGTCGAGCAGATTGACCCGCCGAGGCAAGAGGAATAGAGGACAGCGCCGTAACATGAGACGGCACGATAAGGAGGTGTCTGAGGATGCTGACGAGCCTCCGGTAAAGAGGAGCAGAAAAGAGGAGAGAACTGGTATGATCATCTTTCTTTCTTTTGCCACTTCTTTTCTTTTATGAGAGATTTTTGTTTTGATCCGCTGCTTTCTTTCTTTTGGCAGAGGATGATGACCTGGTGATGCCCGAGGTTCCGGCCGATGAGGCGATGACGGATCCATTCGTGGCATCTGAGGAAGAGCTCAGGGACTCTGAAGTGGTTCCAGAACCTTCACCTGGTATGATTGCTTTGGCTTCTTTTTTCTTCTTTTTGCTTATGCTGTCATTTGCTAACATGTAGCTTTTTCTTTCTTGGTGGCTGACTTGCCAGAGGATTCTGACGATTTCGAGCCATCCACGGATGCAACTTTTGATAATGCTTCGGATGAGCTCAGAGAGGCAGAGAGTACTCCGCCGGTTGTCGAAGAAGGTGTTTTACAATACTAATCTTGATATTGATTTTTTTGACAAGATTATATTCATACCTTTTTGTCTTTTCCTTGGCAGATTGTGGAGCAGCAGGAGAAGTTCCTCCGTCTTCCTTAGAGCTAGAACAGGGGATACCTGCGGCTGATCCAGGAGTAGGGGCTTCTTCTTCCTTCAACGAATCAGCTTCTTCGGTTGGAAAGAGTTTATTGATTACTCTTCCAATGGAGCATGCCATGGCCAGTCCGGCGCCAGAGCATGGCTAATCCTCATCTGCGCTGCACCTTCAGTATGCAAGGAAGGTGTTGATGACTGTTTTGAGCTCATGGGTTGAGACTCTCTCTTCGGGTCACTTGGAAGCTGGCTTTAGCATGATCAAGCATGTACAGGACATTCTTGCTGATAGCGAAGAAGTCGATCTGGACATCGCAAGCGCCAAAGATTTTGTTGATGAAATCATCACCTTGGGGAATAGATGGACTGAGACCAAGAGTTTCCCAGATGGTGACTTCTTTGATGAGATGTTTGTGAAGCCTTCCAGTAAAGTCAAATATGAGCTGACTGAGGTCACGAAGACTCGGAAGCAGTTCGTTCGGGAGAAGAACGTTACCGAGTTATCCATCATGGGGCTGAAACAAGACTTAGACAGCCTTCATAAGGAGGTTGTCGAGGCTAGGCAGCGTCCTGAGCTTTTGGAGGAAGAAGCTGCTGCCAAATGGACCGCCATTGTGGAGGCTTGTGACAAGGAGGGGACTCTCATTCGCCAGGTTGAGGAAGTTGAAGGTAATTTTCGAAGGAAGACTCAGGAGTATGAGCAGTGGCAGGTGTGAGAACTCGACCCCTAATTTCTTGGTTTAGTGTGGTTTTAATCGTGATTTAGAACTCTATGGGTTTAGTGGCTGTTTGGTTGAGTTTTTAAGTTAGAATGACTTTTCATTAGCTTTGGGAAGTTTTGAGAGCCAGTGAACCTAGACAGTGACGTAGGGTCCCATTTGATTTGCGTGGTCAGCGTGGGGAGATTCTTGGTGATTCCCAAAACTTCCCATTTCAGCTTCGTTTAACTAATCTCGCCATTTCCTACAACTTTCATGTTCACTCCGTGCCCATTCGAAGCTCCTAAAATTAGTTTTTCCATCCATGGGGGCAAAATCGGTCTTTTTCATAAAATCTGGACCCAAATTTTGAGATTTCAGAACCATGCCAAAATTATACTTTTTGAAAACTAGATTTTATGAGGAACATTTTTCTCTTCTTCGTCGATCGCATCTTGGGCCCAGAAATTGATGTTTTAATCCCGACAAGTTTAAGTGATGGTGGAGCCCACACCCACCCTTTTATAAAAGGATCACCGCTCTCCCTTCTTCCCCATTCATTCCAGCACTCTTAGGAGAGGAGCTCCAGCTCCTTAGGGCTTTTTTTCCCTTTACTCTTCTCCTTCTTGCTCCCTCTCACAAAATCCACCTCCAAACCTTACTAAAATGGAGACTTGAGCTCAACTTCTTCTCCTCCATCCTTCTAGCTCTCCATGGACATCATCCTTGTACAAATCTCAGCTGGGCAGCCCCTATTTCAAGCTCCTTTTTGTTGATTAATGGCCCTAGAGGTAAGGATCTCTTTCCATCTTCTATTGTTGAGCAATGGCCTTTTCCTAGGTCCTATTTCTTAGCTTTTTTGAACCCATTCCTTCTCTTTGATGAGTTACCATTTTAGGGTTCTAAGATGAGTTTGTTTTTGCGGGTTTCCTTTGCTTTGCTTGTAGGTTGATCTTGATAGTGTTTTGAGCTTGGATTTGCTTAGCTTGGGCCTAAGGCAAGTGGATGAATGGATGGTTTCAAGTATTAGCATGTTTTATGAGAAAAATATGGATTTTTATTACTTGTGCTTAATGATTTGATATTTGCTTCTAATCATGCTTTTCACTATGATTTTCTATTGCTTTTGAAAAGATGATTGTTGAATGCTAACATGTTTATGGAAAATCTTGATTTACATTAATGTCTTGTTTCTATTTGCATTCAATGTGATTAAATGCTAATGAAAAGGGTTGATTAGCAATGTATTGCCTTAAAATGTGATTTATAGCTTTTGTTTTTATCTCTTGTCTAAGACTTGAATGAATCTATGTGGTTGTGGTTATTCTCCTTCTCTTTGTGATTTAATGTAGAAAAGAATGGAGGTGTATGATGAGTCTTGGTGGTTGTTGTGAGGAGTTTTGTTGGGGATTTGAAGATAGTATTGAGGTGCTTTTATGCCCTTTAATGATGTGAAAATGGAACCTCAAAAATGGGTTTTAGTACGAAGAGAAGAAGGCAGAGCAGAACTGTCCCGGAACTAGTTCTGAATAGTTCGCTTGAGCGAATTGATACTTCGCTCGAGCGAATTGATACTTCGCTCGAGCGAACTGATACTTCGCTCGAGCAAACTGCCTAGAAAAGGGTTCATCCCACTCCAGAGAGCTGTTCGCTTGAGCGAACATGGGTCCGCTCGAGCGAACCCTCCCAGAAACCATTCCTGAGACCCCTCCGCTTGAGCGAACTGTAATGTCCGCTCGAGCGATGGGTGCTGTTTCACTGGGGACATGTTTGGAGCTGAAGTAAAACATTTATATGATTGTGAGAGGTTCATGGGGAGCCCCGTTGTGTCAGAAGATTTATTAAGTGATGTATGAAGCCCGGATGAGAAAGAAACCATAATCACAAGGTATTCATTGAAGTTTTGGGAACTTCCAAGTGTCATGCCCCAAAACCGGGAACCGATCTCGAGGACGCGAATATGGTTTGTTAATTAAAAATTTGTATTTCTCCCCAGGATACGCGTGTGTGAGGATGGCAAAATTCCCAACACATCAAAATATTTCGCGGAAGCTCTACAAGACGTTACGACCCTGAATCCGTATCCATCGGGTTCCGTGTCGTACTCAATCTGTCAGCATAAGATTGTCATAGTAATATTCAAACTCAGACTGGAACTAATCATAATATCAAAATATACAGAGCTGACAGTAACAGGCTAGTCATTAACCAAACATATTCAAGTTACAAATTAACGAGTGCATTAATTACAATTCCCAAGGAAAAGGCTAACAAAAGCCGTACAAAAATAGCAAGCTAGAACAAATACTACCCAAGGATGTAACGTAACTCCGGAGCCAAGCATGACGTCTACATGACATCGCTGACACAACAAGTCTGCAAAACTCATGGCTCAATAGCCCTTTGCACAAGAACTAGCTCAAAACAAGGACCTGCTATCTAGAGCACCAAAGTAGTAGAATATCAGACACGATGGTCTGGCAGGTGATCAATTTAGGCAAGAGCATAAACAAAATTAAAGTTTAAAGGAAACAATAACTAAAAACAATTTATTGAACTTGAAACAGATTTACAAGGTTTAAAAACAATGCATGAACAAGATACTTATCAAGAAATCACGAGTGCATAAACGATATACGAAACAAGACATGAATACATATAATATCATGATTAGTAAATCCACACGAGCCCATCCTTTCTCCATCATACATGATGACAAGAGCAAGCACGCATGACAAGCACGACACGATCCCACGCCACACAAAGTAGACGGGGAGGCCGGCTGCGGAACCGGAACTCGAACACGCACGATGTGTAATATAATACACGACTAGTCTGTAAACAGTCCACATGTTTAAGGACCCCCAGATAGTGGATCAAGCTAAAAGGGCAGTCCAAGCTCAGTGGTATTCACTTATATCATGAATGCATAAAACACGACAATACTTATTCGAGAACACGTCAAAACAAGAGGGAAATCATTTAACAAACACGGCACGACGAGACTAGCAAGATAGCAAAATATAAATGCTTATCAAACTTAAGAAATGATTCCCTTTTCTTATTCTTGAAACACGTCTTAAAACGAGCTTATACTTGAATTTCAAACGAATGCACGATGATGCACGAAGCATCAAAACAAGAGTTTTGGTTCTTAAAACAATTCTTCAAACGAACTTGTACTTGAAAATCAAACGAGGACACGATGATGCATGAAGCATCAGAACAAGAGTTCAAACACGAAATCTATCAAGTTTAGGCTAAGACCAATCATTGACCTTTGTGGAATTGAAACCCAAATGTCGGAGTTTTGACAAGATTTGGTGCCCCAGAAGTTATAGTACATTTTGGAATTCCAAGTGCACAATGTCAAATAAAGGTCTAAATCCTAGTCTAGTTTTCATGCTCACAAAATCTTTCAAAAATAGTACTTTTGGTAAATTTTGGTCAGTCCTCGGTTACCTGTCGGTTAACCGAGGTTGATATGTCGGTTAACCGACAGCCGACCGACGGCTGACTGACAAGTCTCAGTCCAGAAAATGTAGCTCTCGGGAAAAGGGACCGACAGGTCCTCGGTTGGCTGTCGATCGACCGAACTTGGGAGTTCGGTCAGCCGACAGCTGACCGACAAATTTTCTGATGCGATGTTGCTCTCTAGAATTTGAACCGACTGGTCTTGGTTGGCTGTCGGTTGACCGAACTGGGTAGTTTGGTCAGCCGACAGCTGACTGACACCTGACCGACAGAACACGGGTAGTGTGTTTCGAGTCAAATTTTTCACAACTTCTTTCCCTTCTTCACTCCCATTTTTGAGTAACCTGCACTCCCTAAGCCACCATGCTTTCCAAGGGATAAATTACAACATTTAACATCATTCAATCCATAATTAAACCATTCACTCCATTGAGAAACATCAAGACATCTCCATGTGCAAAATCATAAAAACTTACAAGATCAAACATGATTCTAAGGACTTGAAAAATCATTAATAACAAGACAAGTGTATGGCTTGTGGAGCCATGAGCTTACAGGTCGTTTGTCGGCTATGTCATGTAGACATTGAGCTGGACATCAGAATTACGTCACATATGAGGTAGTGATCATTAGCTTGTTTTTGTATGGCTTTTGTTAGCCTTTTTGCTTGGGATTTGTAATTAATACACATTGTTATTTGTAACTTGAACATATATGGGAATGTAATACCCTGTTACTGTCAGCTCTGTACTTTTATTGTGATGGTTTATTCCAGTCTGAGATGGATCATTGATAAGTGACTATAGGCTTGGGTTGAGTGCGGTGCGGAATCCAATGGTCACGGACTCCGAGCCCCAACACCACGAAAGCTTCCGCTAAATATTCAGAGTGTGTTGGAATTTGTAATCCTCACACACGCGGATCTTGGGAGAAACATAATTATTACTTAACTCCCAATTCACGGACCCTGGGTTTGGGGTCGTGACAGCAGGTCCTCTGGAAAGAACTTCCTCGTGCTGCAGATGGGTCGCGGCGTTCGGTCGCATTTTATGGAAATATTTTGAAGAAGCGTGGCCTGAAAACTTTGGAAGCTAAGGCAAAGGGTCTGCTTGAGGAGTTGAACCTTCGGTTGAAGACCAAGCTAGATTGAGCTCCTGAGTTATAACAAACTCTTTTTCCTCTTTCTCTTTTTAGTACCTCCATGTATAAACAATTTTGGTACTATATTTTTTTATATCCCCTTCTTTTCACTTAAATCATTTTTGATGAAAACAAATTTGAGTAAAAGCTGATGGGAATGTTTGTTTTGAATTTGATCCAAAAGGTTGTTATTTTGTGAAAATCTTTTGTCAAAGGATTGTTTTGGGCATGAAAGCCAATTTTGTGGCAAAAAGCCTGGGTTTTTTTTTTTTTTTTTTGATGATCAAATTTTAGAATGGCATGGAAGCCTAATTTTGTGGCGTAAGAACCAAAATTTGTTTTGCGGCATGGGAGCCAAAAATTTGAAATGGCATAAAAGCCGAATTTTGTTTTGTGGCATAGAAGCCAAAGTTTTTGGTTTGAGAGCCAAAATCTTTGGTTTGTGGCATGAGAACCAAAATTTTGAAATGGCATTAGAGCCAAAATTTTGAAATGGCATGAAAACCGAATTTTGGAATGGCATGAAAGCCAAAGTTTTTGGTTTGAGAGCCAAAATTTTTGGCTGTGGCATGAGAGCCAAAATTTTTGGTTTGTCGCATGAGAGCCAAAATTTTAAGATGGCGTGAAAGCCTAATTTTGAATTGGCGTGAAAGCCTGAAATTTTGAATTGGCATAAGAGCTGAAATTTTAAGATGGCTTGAAAGCCGATTTTTTAGAATGGCATAGAAGCCGAGTTTTGTTTTGTTGTTTGTTTGTTTTGTTTTGGCATGGGAGCCAGATCTTTGAAAACCAAGTTTTGTTTTGTTGGCATGAAAGCCGATTTTGGCGTTTATAGCCGAATTTTGGCATTTATAGTCGAATTTTGGCGTTTATAGCCGATTTTAGCGTTTATAGCCTGGTTTTGGCATTTATAACCAATTTTGGCGTTTACAGCCAGGCTTTGGCATTTATAGCCGATTTTGGCGTTTATAGCCGGGCTTTGGCATTTATGGCCGAGTTTGGTTTTCAAAATGCAAGTATCGACTAAATGTGGCCTCCCTGCTGAATGGTCTTGCAAGTATCGATGGAATGTTGCTTCCTTGCTCATTCGGTTTGCGAGTATCAATGTAATATCGCTTCCTCGCGGTCTGGGTTTGCGAGTATCGATGGAATGTCGCTTCCTCACGGATTGGGGTGCAAGTATCGACTAAGCGTCGTTTCCCTGCTTTTCCCAAAACTTTTGATTTTGCGGGTACTGATTTGGTGTCGTTTCTCTGTGATTTTTGAAATTTGAGGTTTTCTCGAACCATTTGAAATTTGGGTTGTGGATATCAATTGGAATATTGCGTCTCCACGATTTTGAAATTCAAGGTTTGTGCAAGTATCGAATGGGGTTCGCTTCCTTGCGATTTTTGGGTTTTTGGAAGTATCGAATGGGGTTCGCATCCTTCCGGTTTTTGGGTTTTGCGAGTATCGATTGAATGTCGCTTCCCCGCGGTTTCTAAAAAACATTTTTTGTTTAAAGACACGAGGGTCATAAATTTTGACTTAAAACCATTTTGGTTATAAAAGCCGAGGCGGACTAGGGTGAAAAATTCCTGAGTCCTGGTTTTGTTTCAAACCAAGAATTTTTGGGTTCAAGGATCGAAAATTTTGGTCAAGTCTGGGAAGAGGCTCCTAAACTTGGATTTTTGAATTTTTGAACAATGAAACGATGAAAGTAAGCATTGTTTTGAAAGGTTTTTTTTTTTTTTTTTAGAAACTTCAACATAAAGATGAAAATTTCAAAAGGGAATGGGTTTGACGAGCAAGTACCTGGAAATAGGCTTTGGCCGTGTAGATATCGCTCTGTCCCGTTTGAGGAAGTCTTCAAGGGTAATACCGCTTTAAGAACTTGCCGTTGATGGGCAGCATACATCTGTCTCCTTCCATGTTTAGAAGAGCGTATGCATCGTTGGAGAAGACTTTGTCGATGATGAAAGGTCCCTCCCATTTTGGTTCAAATTTGCCTTTGGAATTGTGGGCAAAGACTATGGGTCTTTTTACTGCAAGAACCAAGTCACCCTTTTTGTAGGCGCATTGCCTGACCTTCTTGTCGAAAGATCCTGCCATGCGTGCTTGGTACAGCTCAATGCTTTGTAGAGCTTCGAGCCGCCTTTCATCGAGATTAGCCAGCTCTTGGAGTCTCAATTTGACATTGCTTTCTTACGTCATGTCATTTTGCAGAGATACCCTTAAGGAAGGAATTTGTACTTCCAAAGGGACAACACCTTCGCATCCATAGACCAAAGAGAATGGTGTGCTATGGGTTGGTCCTTGGAGAAATGCTTCTGACCACTTGGAGAAATAATCCGTAGTGGCGAAGATGAAGCGATAACCTTTGCTTGATGGGGGAGAGATAGGACCTATGATGTCCATACCCCAAGCTTCGAAAGGCCATGAGATTGCTGTAGGATGTAGCCATTCTGGAGGCATGTGGACATAATCTCCATGAATTTGGCATTTTTGGCAGCACTTGGCAAATTGCATTGCATCAGCTACCATGGTAGGCCAATAATAACCTAGCCTTTTTATCTGGTTGTAAAGCTTAGGACCAGCTTGATGGGCTCCACAAAGACCAGAATGTACTTCTTTGAGAGTTTCTTCAGTCTCTTGTTGTAACAAGCAGCGTAGGAGTACTCCGTTGAAGGATTTTCTATAAAGTGCTTTTGAAGGTATATCCAAATGAAAGTTCGGGGCTCGTCTTTGGATACTTACTCGCTCTTTTGGATTTTCAGGTAGGATTTCGAACATGATGCAATCAATGAACGGATCCCTCCAGTCGCCGATCGAAGGTTTAAGGATGGACATCCGACTTCCAACCACTTGGTGGCATTCAACAACTGCTTGGTGTGTGTTAAGAGGAGGGAGAATCTTTCTTTGACACACTGTGACTTGGATGTCTTCCCCTTCTTGGATTGCCATGGATGCGGCGAGTCCAGCCTGGGCATCTGCACGGATGTTTTCACCTCTGAGTATGTGGGTGATGTGACAGATGTTGAATTTTTGTTGGAGTGACTGCGCCTTGTTGTAGTAAGGTAGCAAATCAGGCTTCCTGACTTCAAATTTCTGATTCATTTGGTTGACGATCAGTTGAGAGTCTCCAAAAGCTTCCAGCATGGTGATGCCAGATTCGAGGGCGAGTTCCAATCCTATAATCAGGGCTTGGTACTTAGCTGCATTGTTTGAACATGGTTCCAGTAGCAAGAAATCGTGTGGAATCATGTATTTGTCGGGGCTGACAAAGAGGATGTCAATTCCCGATATTTGCTTTCCTTTTTCATTTGTCCTGGTTGCACCGTCAAAGTACATGTCCCAAGAAGCATTTGATAAGGAAGTTTCCACATTGTAGACAAATTCGTCTGGGAGATCTGTCACGACCCCAAACCCGGGGTTCGTGAAGTAATAATTATGTTTTCCCAAGATCTGCGTGAGTGAGGATTACAAATAAATTCCAACACACTCTGAATATTTAGTGGATGCTTTTGTGGTGTTGCGACTCGGAGCCCGTGACCATTGGATTCCGCACCGCACTTAACCCAAGCATATACTCATCGTATCAATGATCCATCTCAGACTGGAATAAACCATTACAATAAAGTACAGAGCTGACAGTAACAGAATATTACATTTGTTAGTGCCACATTCCAATGAGCACTTGTGTTGTATTGTCAATTCCGTGTCAATTAGTCCAAGTCCCTGCCTCTCGAAGTTTCTCAAGGAAGATCAAGTTTGAAGGCAGAAGATCAAGTCTTGGAAGGATTGGATTCATCCAGGAAGAACTCCATGTGTGTGTACACCATCCCCTTCAGGTAGTTCAAACCAGGACCAACCTATAAATCCTTTGGAAAAACCCTGTTCATCATCAACTATATACCATCCTTAATTTCAGGGTTTCGGTGACCTTACGGTCACCTTGCGGCTAGCCTCCTTGCACATTACGGCTAACCGCCATGTAACCGTAAATCCTACGGTCACCTTTCCAGAAGGCTGTTTCTCTTCGGTCAGCCCCGCGGTCACCTTGCGGCTAACCGTAGAGTCCCTTTGCGGCTAACCGCTAGGTAACCGTAAGTCCTACGGTCACCTTTCCAGAAAGCAAACTTTTCTTCTGTCAGGACTTTCGGTTACCCTTACGGTTACCTTACGGCTAACCTCCAACAGTCTTACGGCTAACCGCAAGCAACCGTAGGTATTACGGTTTGCTTTCCAGAGAGCAACTTTTTGCAGATCTGCTTGCGGTTACCTTTACGGTTACTTCACGGCTAACCGCTAAGGTCACTCGCGGCTAACCGTGAGCTGACCGCTTTCAAAAATATATCCGTTGCTTCAGTGCATTTCAAAAGGGGCTAGCCGCCAGTTTAAGAGGCTAACCGTAAAATCTATCCGTTGGGATTTTTCTATAAAGCTGTAGCTTGTTTCACTGTGCATTTTAAGGACCTTAGGGTATAGCCTTGCTTGCTACCTTCTTCCCATCAATTGTAGGCTTCCAAATCACTTCCAAAAACACTCATGTGCTTGACCTAGGTAAACCCTAGAGCTCCATTAGCTCTTAGATGAGTGTCTTAATAGGAAGTGCATCCTCTAGGATAGTTTACACCATGAGAGACTCATTTGTGTAACCCTAGAAACCAAATCCTCTTAACCCTGGTTGTGCAATACATTGGAGGCTTTCTACTCAACACCAAGAGGTCAACAAGAGGTGCAAGCTTCGACTGCGGTCAGAGCTCCACAGAACACTTCAACCATCATCAAGGCAAGTGTTCACCCTTCTTCAAATTTCTACAATATGTGTTTAATGTGGTAGACGTGTAGATCTGAGTGATTAAAGTCACCACATTGCTGTAAGGAGGAGTAGATCTGTGTGATTGAACCTCTGTATCAAATATGAGGTAGAATCAGAACTTGTGTAGTTTGATTCTTGATAGTGGAACCAAGGGTCTGTGTGACCCTTGAGAGTGGATGTAGGTCTGTGTGACCGAACCACTATAAATCTCTGTGTCCATATCTTTTTTGAATGTTCTACAGGTTCTGTTTCAGTTATACTCTTGCTATGCTTGTTCTGTTCTTTATTCTGTTTTGATTAAAAACAGGATTAGAAAATTAAAATTGGCAATTGTTTAGCCTCAGTCCTATTCACCCCCCCTCTAGGACTTAGTCATTGGCTCTAGACTGAACTTTCAGTTGGTATCAGAGCAAGGTTACTCCCATAAAGGCTTAACAACCTGGAGTAGATCATTTTCCTAGTCTAGTGCTGATGTCTAACCCAGAAGGTAGTGCAGTAAACAGACCTCCTTTGTTTGATGGTACAAACTATGCTTTTTGGAAAGCCCGGATGACCATCTTCATCAGATCCCTTGGTTCATCTGTTTGGGATGCTGTAGAGGATGGATGGTCTCATCCCACCACCACAGCTGAAGATGGTACTGTTCAGCCTCTTGCAAAGGCAAGATGGTCACCTGATCAAAAGGCTTTGAAAGATAGTGATGCGAAGGCATTGAATGCCATATCGTGTGCCATGACAGCTGAAGAATACAAAAAGATTATGACATGTGTCACAGCTAAACAAGCTTGGGATCTTTTAGAAACAAACTATGAAGGAACTACTATTGTTAAAAGAGCCAAGCTTCAAATGTTGACTTCCCAATTCGAATCGTTAAGAATGAGGGAAGATGAAGTGTTCGATGAGTTTCGAACTAAGTTAATGGTCATTGTAAATGAAATGTGGTCTCTGGGTGATAAAATTCCTGAAGGCAAAGTTTGTAGCAAAATCCTGAGGTCTCTACCTGAAAGATTTCACCCTAAAGTGACTTCTATAGAAGAATATAATGACCCTGAAAATATGAAAGTAGAGGAATTATCTGGCAATATTAGAACCTTTGAAATGAAATTGATAAATTCTTCTAATAAATCCAAAGACAAGAAATCTATTGCATTAAAGACATCTCAACCATCCCCTTCTAAAGAAGAATCTGAAAATGAGAAAGAAAGTGATAATGAAGATGTTGCCTTACTTGCTAAGAGGTTTCTGAAACAATTTAAGAAGAAGAATTCCAATTTGAAATCCTTTGATAAAGGTAAAAACAAAGTCAGCTCCTCCTCCAAGAGTCAACATAGAAAGGTAAAATGTTATAACTGTCAAAAGTATGGTCATATCTCATCTGAGTGTCAAGTGGAAAGAAAGAAAAAGACACTTGTGGCAACATGGGATGATGACTCATCTGAATCTGAATCAGAATCAGATGAATCTCACCAAGATGAGACCGGAAACTATAATGTTTTGATGGCCAGAAGTGTTTGTGATCCATCAGTTGAGATGAATGAAAATTCTGAAAGATTTGAGATTGATAAATCTGAGGATGAAACTGAATCTGAAGAAGACAGCCCAGATAATGACATTGATGAGGAAGATCTTCAAGAAACCTATGATCAACTCTATGAGGAGAGCTGTAAACTAATTAGAACTATGAGCAAACAAGGAATTAAGATCAAAATGTTAAAAGACAAAGTTGAAACTTTGAATAATGAAAATAATATTTTGACCAATGATCTTCATGAAATTAATTCCAAATTTCAAATTGCAAGTGACTACATAAGAAAGCTTACAAGAGAGAAAGATGAGACTGAAAATCTAAATGATTTGATTTCTCGTTTGAAGAATGAAGTCACCAAATTGAGTTGGTACAAAGAAAAGTATGAGTATTCCTTCACTCATGGAAAAGAAAAGTTCGAAAGATTATTTGGGATGGGCAAATATCAAAGAGACAAAACTGGGCTTGGTTACAACAAAGAAGCCAAATATAATCCTAATGTCTCTACAAAGTTTGTAAAAGGAGAAGCCTCCTCAAGTAATCTAAACATCTCCGAAGTCATATGTCATTCTTGTGGGAGAAAAGGACATGTAAAATATGAGTGTAAAATGAACCAAGTCAAAAGACAGTCCTATAAGAATGAACTAAGCAAAAATAGGTTTCATAAGAATCTCACTGTTCCACAAAAATTGAATGAACTTATGAAACAGATTGATCAACTTAGAATTCAATTCAATAATCATGCTAAAAGAAATTCTAAGAAATCCTTTCATCATCATAATTTGGATAAGTCAAAATCTCATAAGTACAAATGGGTACCTAAGAGCTTATTAGTCTACACAGCCCTTAAAGCTGGAGATCAATCTTTATGGTATTTGGATAGTGGATGTTCTAGACACATGACTGGAGATAAAACACTCTTCTCAAAATTAAGTGAATATGATGGTGGAATTGTTACTTTTGGTGATGGCAATGTAGCTAAAGTGATTGGAAAAGGCACTCTAAATGTTCCTAACTTGTCTCACTTAGAAGATGTTTTATGTGTTGATGATTTGAAGCATAACCTTCTTAGCATCTCTCAAATTTGTGATAAAAATCATGCTGTCATCTTTACTAGTCATGGTTGTGAGATTTCTAAAAATGGAAAAGTTATTCTAAGAGGTTTTAGAAATCAAGAAAACTGCTATGTTGTTGGTGACCAAAAAGAATCTTTCAGCTCATCTTGCTACATCGCTCATCTTGATGAAGCTCAACTGTGGCATCAAAGACTTGGACATGTAAACCATAGAGATCTGTCCAAGCTGAACAATTATGTAAAGGGTCTTCCAAAAATCAGCAGGAAGTCAAAAACTATTTGTGGAGAATGCCAAAAAGGGAAGCAAATCAGAACATCTCACAAAAAGTCCAAATCTCTGAAGACTACTAGACCCTTAGAGCTTCTTCACATGGATCTGGTTGGTCCAACTAAGAAAGAAAGTAGGGGTGGCAGAAAATATTTTCTTGTTATTGTAGATGATTATTCTAGATTCACTTGGGTTGCTTTTTTGAGAGAAAAATCAGATGCATATGCTGAATTCAAAAAGATTGTGAAAAGAATCCAAGTTGGAAAAGGAAGAGCAATTGCTAGAATAAGAAGTGATCATGGTGGAGAATTTGAAAATTCCAGATTTGAAAAATATTGTGATAAGTATGGAATTCACCATGAATTTTCTGCCCCTAAAACTCCTCAACAAAATGGAGTTGCTGAGAGGAAGAATAGAGTCTTACAAGAGATGGCCACAGTTATGCTTCATGGAAAGAATGTTCCTAGAGATCTATGGGCTGAAGCAGTGAATACAGCTTGTTACATCATTAACAGGGTTTACTTGAGAACTGGATTGGATAAAACTCCTTATGAATTATGGCATGAGAAGAAGCCAAACATTAGCTACTTTAAAATTTTTGGTAGCAAATGTTATATTCTCAAGGATAGAGAACACTTGAGCAAGTTTGATTCCAAAAGTGATGAAGGCATCTTTATTGGCTATTCTCAAAACAGTCGTGCTTATAGAGTTTTAAACACCAACACAGGAACCATACAAGAATCTGTAAATGTTGTCATTGATGACAAACTAAAGGATTCCTGTAATCAAGAAGACCCTGATGATGATGAGATAAATGTTTCTACTGCAAACCTGGATAAGTCTCAAACCTCTAAGGATTTGGTTGATGTGAAAAATCATCCTATGAACCAAATTCTAGGAGATCCCTTGCTTGGTGTCAAGACTAGGCGACAACTTGAAAACATTGTTAGTTTTCTTTGCTATACCTCTATCATTGAACCAAAATCTGTTGATGAAGCTTTCTCTGATGATTGTTGGATAAATGCTATGCAAGAAGAGCTAAATCAGTTTGTTAGGAATGAAGTTTGGGAATTAGTACCTAGGCCTAATGACAAAAACATCATAGGTACCAAATGGATCTACAAAAATAAACATGATGAAAATGGTACTATAGTTAGAAACAAGGCTAGGTTAGTTGCCCAAGGTTACTCTCAAATTGAAGGAATAGACTTTGAAGAAACATTTGCTCCTGTTGCTAGGCTTGAATCCATTAGAATCTTGTTTGCCATTGCTTGTTCCTTGAAATTTAAATTATATCAAATGGATGTCAAAAGTGCCTTTTTGAATGGAGTTTTAGAAGAAGAAGTTTATGTTGAGCAACCTAAAGGGTTTGAAGACCCCAAGCAGCCTAACCATTGTATTATCTTAAAAAGGCTCTCTATGGTCTCAAACAAGCCCCTAGAGCTTGGTATGAAAGGCTCACTCAATTTCTGATTAACCACAATTTTGAAAGGGGTAGTGTTGATAAAACTCTGTTTATTCAAAGAACAAATGACACCATATTGATTGCTCAAATCTATGTAGATGATATTGTTTTTGGTTCTACTCATGATGTGTTAACCGAAAAGTTTGCAGATCTCATGAAATCTGAATTTGAAATGAGCATGGTTGGTGAACTTAACTTCTTTCTAAGATTACAAGTTAGACAATTGTCTGATGGAATGTTTATATCCCAAACCAAGTATGCTAAAGAATTGGTCAAGAGGTTTGGTTTAGAGTCAGCCAAACACATGAACACTCCCATGAGTACAACACTCAAATTATCTAAAGAATCTGGTGGAAAGAGTGTTGATCCTAGTATGTACAGAAGCATGATAGGCAGCCTATTATATCTTACAGCTAGCAGACCGGATATTGCTTTTAGTGTAGGAGCTTGTGCTAGATATCAATCTGATCCCAAAGAAGCTCATTTGAAAGCTGTTAAGAGAATCATTAGGTATGTGTCAGGGACTTCATGTTATGGGCTATGGTATCCGTATGATTCTCCTATCTGCATTGCTGGATACTCTGATGCCGATTGGGTTGGAAATGTGGATGATAGAAAATCAACTAGTGGAGGGTGTTTCTACCTAGGAAACTGTCTAGTTGCTTGGCACAGCAAAAAACAATCTTCTATTTCTTTATCTACAGCTGAGGCCGAATATATAGTAGCTGGCAGTGGTTGTACTCAAATGCTTTGGATGAAACAAATGCTTAAAGACTATGGTATTGATCAAAGCAGCATGAATTTGTATTGTGATAACACTAGTGCTATCAATATCTCCAAAAATCCTGTTCAACACTCTAGAACCAAGCATATAGACATCAGACATCACTTCATTAGAGAATTAGTTGAAGAGGCAATCATGATTTTAGAGCATATCCCTACAGAAAATCAACTTGCTGACATTTTGACAAAACCTTTGGATGTCTCTAAATTTGAGAATATGAGAAAATCTCTTGGTGTGTGCACCATTAGATAATCAATCCATCTTGTTATGTGTGATTTGATTTTATATAATATAACAAAAAAAAAAGGAGGGTGGCGGCTAGCCGTAAGTCTTCTTCGCGGATAACCGGATTTCTCGGGCTGCAACTTAAATTCTCGCAGCCCTTCGTTTTTTTTTTCTTTTCTTTTGTTCTGCGTCTCTTCCCCCTGTCTCTTCTTCTTCTCCTCTCTGACTGGTTCTCTCTTCCTCTCTCGTTTGCAAGGTAAACTCCTTCCTTTTTCTTTTTCATTTTCGTTTTAGTTTGTATTTTTTTGTTTTCTATTTGATGTTAACACTGTAGTTTTTTTCGTTCTGTTTTCGTCTGGACTCTTCTGGTGTGGTTCCTTTAGGCCTTGTTCTTCCTCTATTACTCTCCATTCTGTTCTCCATTCTCTTTTCCTTACTTTCCCTTTCTGTTCTCCATATTAGCCGTTAGTCTTCCTTCCTCTCTTATGTTCTTATTTTCCTTGTGCATTCTACCTATCTGTCAAAATGCCTCCTCGTATGAAGACTGCTGTGAATCGTCCTTCAAAACGGGGACGCTCAACCCCTGGCACCTCCTCTTCTCGCCCTAGGTCTCCTTCACCTCCACCCTCACCCTCACTATCCACCTCTCCCGACCTTTCTCGGTCCACATCTCCATCCCCTTCTCCTCCTCCACAGCAGCCCCCTGTCCAGTTAAAGCCAAATGCCAAACTGTTGGCGTCTCTCAAAACCAGGTCCATCATGGTTGAACGGCGCACTCTGCGCAAGGTCGTTGGCCCTCATCAAACTGCTGCCATTCTTGCCCAAGTAGGATGGGAAAATCTGTTAGATTGGGGCGATAAGGCCTATCCATCCCTAGTCTATGGGATGTTTGCTTCCATCACCTCAGTATCGTCCTCTGTTGACTCCTGCAAATTCTCCATTGCTCTTAAGAACAGAGACTCAGTTACAATTGACCCTGCCTATATCTCTTCCGTCATCAATATACCCTTGACTGAGAATGGTCTCACTTCTGTTGCTGATACTCTTACAGAAGATGAGAAAGCCAATGCCACCACCATCCTTTGTGGGCATCCCGTGGTTTGGGATCGAAAAAATTTTCTTCCTTTGAACTCTTTGATTCCCAAATATCGGCTTTTACACCACCTTTTCACTTTTAATGTCTACCCCCGCAAAGGCAATCGGACTGAGTTGACCACATTCATGGTAAATCTTTTGTCCAAGGTGGTCTCCGGTGAACGGATCTGTCTCCCCTCTCTCATTTGTCGAGTCATTGTCCGTTTTCACTCATCTGCTGCTTCAAAGACTGCTATCCCCTTTGGGTTTCTCATGTCTGAATTAGCTCGCTCTATCGGTATCATTCGACCCTCTAAGACACCACTCTCCCATTCCCCGTTTGGTCATGCCAATCTGATTCAGAAGAACCTTTCTCCGAATGTAGAGGCCGGGCAAGTCCCACCTCCTGCCGGGGTCGACCCTTCTCAGCCGCCCAGTCCTACAGCTCATCAGCAGTTTGGTTCAGCGCCACCCTCTTCTTCTCAACAGGTTCCTCCCTCTCCTGTTCCTCGGTCTATTGCTGAGCGGATGGATGCCTTTGAGCGTAATCAAGATAAGATCGCGAAGCTGCTGAAGAAGACGCTCAAATATCTCAGCGGAATTTCTAAAGCCTGCCGCTCCAATGATATGGATGCCATGCCACCTTCTCCGTCGCCTCCTTCTGACTAGCTTCTTTGCACTTTGTTATGGAGGCCACTTGTGGTTTTATTGGTTATTGTTTTTTTTTTTTTTTTTGGTGGTGTCTTTGTGGCTCTCTTCCCTTCTTATGGCTATTTTCATATACTTTTGGATGGCTGCTAACTTTGGCTTATTAGCTTAACTTTTTCATATTGATGATTATTATATGGATGGCCACTGCTTTTTACTGCATCTACTTGTCATCTATCTTGCTATTTATTTCAATGGTGCTTTGTGGTTCTTTCTCTTGTTCTATGCTTGGTGGTCATTTGTGCTATTTGGTGCCTTTTCTTGTCATAGTTGCTGCTTGCTCCCTTTGTCAATTCCTAACAAAAAGGGGGAGAATACATGGATTGAATCCTGTAAATTGGAAAGATTATCCTAAGGGGGAGAGTGTAGAGAACACTCCTTCTATGAATTTTTGCGACTAACAATTCAGGGGGAGTAGCAATCCCACCATAGATTGTATTTTTCAATGCTCTGTGCAGGTACATCTTAAGGGAAGATTCTAGAGTCATGAGTCTTTGACTTGTATTTGGTGTATTTTGTGTAAAGATCATGTATTTGAGTCCATTGGTTGTATTTCAAACTAGAATAGGTGTTTTGTCACGAAATTGACAAAGGGGGAGATTGTTAGTGCCACATTCCAATGAGCACTTGTGTTGTATTGTCAATTCCGTGTCAATTAGTCCAAGTCCCTGCCTCTCGAAGTTTCTCAAGGAAGATCAAGTTTGAAGGCAGAAGATCAAGTCTTAGAAGGATTGGATTCATCCAGGAAGAACTCCATGTGTGTGTACACCATCCCCTTCAGGTAGTTCAAACCAGGACCAACCTATAAATCCTTTGGAAAAACCCTGTTCATCATCAGCTATATACCATCCTTAATTTCAGGGTTTCGGTGACCTTACGGTCACCTTGCGGCTAGCCTCCTTGCACATTACGGCTAACCGCCATGTAACCGTAAATCCTACGGTCACCTTTCCAGAAGGCTGTTTCTCTTCGGTCAGCCCCGCGGTCACCTTGCGGCTAACCGCAGAGTCCCTTTGCGGCTAACCGCTAGGTAACCGTAAGTCCTACGGTCACCTTTCCAGAAAGCAAACTTTTCTTCTGTCAGGACTTTCGGTTACCCTTACGGTTACCTTACGGCTAACCTCCAATAGTCTTACGGCTAACCGCAAGCAACCGTAGGTATTACGGTTTGCTTTCCAGAGAGCAACTTTTTGCAGATCTGCTTGCGGTTACCTTTACGGATACCTCATGGCTAACCGCTAAGGTCACTCGCGGCTAACCGTGAGCTGACCGCTTTCAAAAATATATCCGTTGCTTCAGTGCATTTCAAAAGGGGCTAGCCGCCAGTTTAAGAGGCTAACCGTAAAATCTATCCGTTGGGATTTTTCTATAAAGCTGTAGCTTGTTTCACTGTGCATTTTAAGGACCTTAGGGTATAGCCTTGCTTGCTACCTTCTTCCCATCAATTGTAGGCTTCCAAATCACTTCCAAAAACACTCATGTGCTTGACCTAGGTAAACCCTAGAGCTCCATTAGCTCTTAGATGAGTGTCTTGATAGGAAGTGCATCCTCTAGGATAGTTTACACCATTAGAGACTCATTTGTGTAACCCTAGAAACCAAATCCTCTTAACCCTGGTTGTGCAACACATTGGAGGCTTTCTACTCAACACCAAGAGGTCAACAAGAGGTGCAAGCTTCGACTGCAGTCAGAGCTCCACAGAACACTTCAACCATCATCAAGGCAAGTGTTCACCCTTCTTCAAATTTCTACAATATGTGTTTAATGTGGTAGATGTGTAGATCTGAGTGATTAAACTCACCACATTGCTGTAAGGAGGAGTAGATCTGTATGATTGAACCTCTGTATCAAATATGAGGTAGAATCAGAACTTGTGTAGTTTGATTCTTGATAGTGGAACCAAGGGTCTGTGTGACCCTTGAGAGTGGATGTAGGTCTGTGTGACCGAACCACTATAAATCTCTGTGTCCATATCTCTTTTGAATGTTCTACAGGTTCTGTTTCAGTTATACTCTTGCTATGCTTGTTCTGTTCTTTATTCTGTTTTGATTAAAAACAGGATTAGAAAATTAAAATTGGCAATTGTTTAGCCTCAGTCCTATTCACCCCCCCTCTAGGACTTAGTCATTGGCTCTAGACTGAACTTTCAAGATTCACAAATATGTTCGAGTTACAAATACCAATGTGTATTAATTACAAATCCCAAGAAAAGGCTAATAGAAGCCATACAAGAAAACAAGCTAATGATCACTACCCCAAATGTGACGTAATACCGATGTCAAGCTCAGTGTCTACATGACATAGCCGACAAACAACCTGTAAGCTCATGGCTCCACAGCCAACACGTGCACTCATCTCGGGTGAAGAAGTCTGAACCTGAGTACCAAAGCAGTGGGTCAGACACGACGGTCTGGCAGGTAGGTGAAAGGTTATAACAATATAACGAACGATAAAACACGTAATAAATCATGCTGTCTGATCAAGATTGTACATAATTAAAATGTATAGGGAGTCATGAATATCTGACAAAATCCTGTATTCATATAAAAACGGGTATGAACATAAATATTTGACAAAACATCTATTCCTTTAAAGCATGTACAAAACATGAACATTTCACAATTCGGAAACTCATTTAAAGCGGGTATAAACAATAACATTTCACAAATTTGGAACTCATTTAGAACGTGTATAAACAATAAATGTCGCGACCCCGGACCGGGCTTAGGGATCCAAATCCGGGATTGGGACTAATGTGATGTGAATGGACATGCGATCATATGGAGTGATGACAATAAATAAAGATATGTTTATGATCAAGCATACACGGGTTAATAAAAGAATACACATTTCCCGTGCACGTGATTTCCCACAGGTGTCCGCGGTGAGGATTTTCCAACACACATAACAATATTGTATAATTGCGGAAGCGTGTAGTAAATCATGCATGTATTTCATTTCCAAAATGACAAGACTGATTACATTTGAATAACAAGTATCAGAATGAGCAATGTTCGATAGCGTAACCCAAAAGTACTGTTAGAGTTTAAACATATATCATTTAATTACAATTCCTAAAAAAAGAGGCCAATAAAGGCCAATACTAACAAAACAATATCCACCAGGACAACTATCCAACCACCCCCAAAATGTTTCGCATCTCGACAACCCGATGTTTACATAACATCGTCAGCACGCCACTTAACTAGTGGTTGCGGTTCTCCGACCGCCTCCTCTGGCTCCTCCTCGGGGAAACCAACAACGGGACCTGAGTACCAAAGCAAAGGGTCGGACACGACGTTCTGGCAGGTAGATGAAAAGATACAGACATACGGTAATAAAAACATTTCCCTTGGAAAACATTTAAACCTGTTCAAAATCATTTTCATGAAAAGATAATAATTTATTCAAACTTGCATGCAATGTAAAACAATGAAGGTACCAAGGAAACATGAACAAACAAAATGGCATCCACAAGAAGCTAAATCCTCTATCACCGCAGTGACAAGAGACTATCGGGGCGTTGACCTCAGTCACCGAAGTGAGGAGGTGCAACAACATTTACCTGTACATATATAATAATGATACGGGACTGGACTGCGGTAGCAAACCGAGTATCGGGAATCACGGTAGCGAACCGGATATCGGGAACCAAGGGAGCGAGCCGGGTGTTGGGACGGGACCACGGTTAATAAACCGGGTATCGGGATCCAAGCTGCAGCTGGTGGGATGGGAAGAGATCTTCAAGTCGGTGGATCAGACCGCCAAGGTTATCTAAGCTTAGTGGTGCCGACTCATAGGTCAAATACAAGAAACCAGGCATGTATAAAACACTCAAGACGAATTTGTATAAACGGGTGTAATGGGGTGCCTAAGGCACAATCATCATTTCAGTATCGGGTCATCCGCATCGGGGCTAGCACAAGGCTGCAAATACAGTTCCGTGCTTTCGGGGTTGATAAATCGTAACTCGTAAATTTCGGAGATAAAAAGAGTGAATAAGCTTTCGAAATATCGGGATGAGTATCAAGGTTCAAAATTGATTCAAGTGCATAGGGATCCCGAATGTCTAGTTAATAAAACTTGGTACTCCTTGGATTTGAGGCATTCCGGTTCCTTATACACTTGGAAGTTTCCAAAACTCCTATGAATTCCTTGTGATTATAGTTTCTTTCTCATCTGGCCTCATATACCGCTTAACAATTCTCCTGACATAATGGGGTTTTCGATGAACCTTTCAAAATCCTGAAAATGTTTCACTTCAGCTCCAAACACATCCCTTGTGAAACAGCAACCATCGCTCGAGCGGACATTACAGTTCGCTTGAGCGGAGGAGTCTCTGGAATGGTTTCTGGGAGGGTTCGCTCGAGCGGACCCAAGTTCGCTTGAGCGAACCTGCCCAGGTTCAGGTTGGCACGACCGATGCATCAGTTCGCTCGACCCAACCACTCTCTGGATGGCTCCTGGAAGCGTTCGCTCGAGCGAACACTAGGTTCGCTCGTGCGAAGAGCTCTCTGGAATGACACGATCCCTCTTCTGGGCAGTTCGCTCGAGCGAAGTATCAGGTTCGCTCGAGCGAACTGTCCAGAACTGGGTTCGGGACGGTTTTGCTCTTCCATTCTTCTCTTCTCTCAAACCCCATTTTGAGCCTCTTTTCTACAACATAATGGGAGGCTCTCAACTCCTTTCAATCATTTCCCAACCATCATCAAATCCTCCATTTTTACCTTCATACAATCACCAAGAGAAGGAAGACATCCATCATCACAAAGATTCACTTAGGCATTGTACAAAAGATGAACCAAAAGCTACAATTCAAGATTTAAAGACAACAAATGAAACAAAAGCTAGAAATCATGTTCAAGACAATAAAGAGGCTTACCAAAACCATTTTCAAAAGTATTTAACATCATTGAATGCCAAGGAAACAAGTCATTAATGAGATACAAATCAAGTATTCATGTCATGGAAATCATTAAAACCAAAACATCCATTCAATCCACTTGCCTCAAGGTCTCTATGCAAGAAAATCAACCTATTACTCTCTTCCTCCAAGCCAAGGATGCAATCTACACAAAACCCCCAAATCCAAACCCTAAAATGGGTCAAACCATGAAACAAGAAGAGAGAGCTCTCAATAATGGAAATGGAGCTCCTCTAAAGATAGGAAAACACAAAACAAAGAGATTGGAAGGAAGACTTACTAGGAAGCTCTTCAAAATCACCCAAACTAGTTTAATGAGGTCTTGAGGTGAATGGATTCCTCCAAAACTGGCATCAATGAATAGCTCTAGTAGTGACGAAGAAGAAGGTGAAGTTCATTTCTTGATTGGTGCAAGGTTTGATAGGGATTTAGGATGGAGAAGTAATAAGAAGAAGAGAAAAGGGAAAGAAAAACCCTAGGTTGGTTGTTGTGTAGGAAAAGAGAAATGGAGAAGAGAACCTCTCTATATAAACAAGTGGGTGTGGGCTCCACCATTAAAATATCTCTTTGGGCTGAAATCACTACTATCGGTGTCTCGAACGGAATCGACGAAAAAGAGAAAAGTGATCGTCGAAATATCTAGTTTCGAGAAAGTATATGTTTCGTGGGTTTCGGGAATATCAAGTTTTGGGTACAGATTTCATGTAAAAAGACTGTTTTGCCCTCAATGCAAGAAAATCGGGTTTCGGGGTTCCGGATGGGTACGGGATCAACATGAAAGTTGTAGGGATTATCGGGATGAGTGAAACGGATCAAGACAAGAGTTATAGAAATCTCAAGAATCCCGCAAGTAACGCAAAACTAACAAAAAGGAACCCCCAAAAGGTTCCACTAACATAAGACTCTTAAAATTCCCTAAAGCTATAACAAGAACTATACTAATCTAACTTAGTCAAGTTCTACCAAACACGCTTAGCACTAACACGCGACTTAACTAGCACTAATCGGGGTCTCACGGGTCGGGGTCTTACATCCTCCACCCCTTAGGGCATTTGGTCCTCCAAATGAAATATAAAACTCACATCGGGTAGGAGATGTGGATACTTTTTCTGAACTTGATCTCGCAATTCCCATGTCGCCTCTTCCGGCCAGTGATTCTCCCAAAGTACTTTCACCCGCTGTATAGTCCAATTTCTCAATTCCTGTTCTTTCGAGTCTATGATCTGAATGGGCTTCTCAACATAGGTAGCATCTTCTCTGATTTCCAGCGGCTCATGTAGGAGTACATGTGAAGGATCGGGGACGTACTTCTTCAACATCGACACATGGAAGACGTTGTGTACACCGGATAACTCGGGTGGTAAGGCTAATCTATAAGCCACATCACCAACCTTACTCACAATGTCATACGGTCCGATGTATCTCCGTGACAACTTGCCATTCTGTCCAAATCTCAATGTTCCTCTAGTGGGTGACACTTTCAGGAAAACCTTATCCCCTTCTTTAAACTGTAGATCCTTTCGGTGAGCGTCTGCATAGCTTTTTGTCTACTCTGGGCTACTTTCAAACATTCCTGAATCTGTCTCACTTTGTCACTGGTCTCACTCACTATGGTTGGTCCATGGAAACTGCGGTGCCAACTTCTTCCCAACATACCGGTGTCCTACACCTTCTGCCATACAAAGCCTCAAAAGGCGCCATTTCAATGCTAGAGTGGTAGCTGTTATTGTAGGCAAACTCACACAACGGTAGAGTCTCATCCCATTGAGTCTTGAAATCTAACACACAAGCACGTAACATGTCTTCGAGGGTCTGAATTGTCCTCTCGGATTGGCCATCAGTTTGAGGGTGATAAGCCGTACTAAACTGTAACTTCGTACCCATAGACTCATTTAGGGTCTTCCAAAACCTCGAGACGAATCTGCTGTCTCTATCGGAAGTAATGGAAACTGGCTGTCCATGTCTACTGACGATCTCGTTGACAAACAACTCCGCTAGGGGTAACATATGCATCTTCTTCCCTGTCCTCATGGGGATAAAATGAGTTGACTTGGTGAGTCTGTCCACAATCACCCATATTGCATCATTGCCTCTGCTAGTCCTCGGTAGTCTAGAAATAAAGTCCATGGTTATGTGTTCCCACTTCCATTCCGGGATCTCTAATGGCTGCAATAATCTTGGAGGCTTCTGATGTTCTGCCTTTATCAACTGACACGTCATGCAACGAGAGACAAACGCTGCAATCTCCCTTTTCATGTTGTTCCACCAAAATCTGCCCTTCAAATTCTGATACATCTTCGTGCTGCCCGGGTGCATGGAATACTTAGTGCTGTGAGCTTCTGCCATAATGTCATTCCTCAAATCTTCTATGTTAGGCACGCATAGACGGTCTCGATAGTAAAGAACTCCGTCAACGATATGAAAGTCAGGACGTTCCGCTATATGCTTTGAGATCTTAGCCAACTCTGGATCTTGCAACTGACTACTCTTGATCTTCTGAATAAACGAAGGCTCTGACATTGACATATTGACAACTATAACACCCTTCCTCAGTGGCTGGAGGTCTATCCTCAACTCTTCGAATTGATCAAAAATACATGTGCCACTTAGATTCGCCATGCCCACTGATTTTCTGTTCAAAGCATCGGTAACTACATTCGCCTTCCCCGGGTGATACTTGATCGAAAAATCATAGTCCTTGATATATTCCATCCATCTCCTCTGCCTCATGTTCAATTCCTTATGTGAAAATAGATACTGTAGGCTGCGGTGATCAAAATGAACCTCAAACTTCTCTCCGTAGAGGTAATGTCTCCACATCTTCAATGCAAAGACGACCGCTGCCAACTCAAGATCATGGGTCGCATAATTCTTCTCATGGTCCTTCAACTGCCGGGACCTATATGCAACCACTTTTCCTTCTTGCATCAACACACAACCAAGTCCAATGTTCGAAGCATCGGTAAAAATGGTGAAACCGCCGCTTCCGGATGGCAAAGTAAGGACTAGTGCGGTAGTTAATCTCTTCTTTAGCTCTTGAAAACTAGCTTCACACTGATCTGTCCACACATAGGGTACATTCTTCCTTGTTAACTTCGTCAACGGTGCTGCAATCGACGAAAATCCCGATATAAACCTCCGGTAATATCCCGCCAATCCAAGAAAACTCCTGATTTCTGACGCATTCTTCGGTCTTTCCCACTTCACTACTGCCTCAATCTTGGACGGGTCTACTGATAATCCTTCCATGGAGATAATATGTCCCAAAAATGCGACTTGCTCTAGCCAAAATTCACACTTGTTGAGCTTCGCATACAACTGGTTCTCTCTCAAAAGTTGCAATGCTATCCTCAGATGCTCTTCATGCTCTTCTCTGGTCTTGGAGTACACCAAAATATCATCAATAAACACCACTACAAACTGGTCCAGGTACTGCGCAAAGATTTTGTTCATCAAAGCCATAAACACTGCCGGTGCATTGGTCAAACCAAATGGCATCACTAGAAACTCATAGTGGCCATATCTTGTCCGGAAAGCCGTCTTCAACACATCTGATTCTCTAACTCTCAGCTGATGATAACCGGATCTCAAATCAATCTTTGAAAAGTACGAGGCACCTTGTAACTGATCAAACAGTTCATCTATCCTTGGCAATGGATATTTGTTCTTGATGGTCACTTGGTTCAATGTCCGGTAGTCAATACACATTCTCATCGAACCATCCTTCTTCTTAACAAACAAAACTGGAGCTCCCCACGGTGAGATACTAGGCCTCACAAAACCTTTGTCCAATAACTCTTGTAACTGTATCTTCAACTCTCCCAATTCCGCCGGAGCCATTCTATATGGTGCAATAGATATCGGAGCGGTCCCTGGTAACAACTCAATAGTGAAATCAATTTCTCTCATGGGTGGTAATCCCGGAATCTCCTCCGGAAATACATCCGGGAACTCCCAAACAATAGGGATCTCCTCCACCCCTTGGGACCGTTTATCCTCCGTGATAAACGCCAAATAGGCTTCACATCCACTTCTCAAAAGTCTATCAGCTTTCAATGCTGAGACAAACCCTGCACGAGGATTTCTCCTCTCTCCCTGGAATAACTCCCATGCTGGTGTCTCATCCAACTTGAATGTAAGGGTCTTATGGAAACAATCCATTGTGGCATGGTACCCTGCCAGCCAATCCATCCTTAAGATGACATCAAAATCCTTCATCTCAAACAGAAAAAGATCTGCGGGTAACACAACTTCTCCTATCCGGACTGTACAACTAGGGTAATAACTAGTACGCACAACTTGTTTTCCTACTGGTGTCGCTACAGTCAAAATGTACTCAAGATCTCTACCATGCATATCAATCAATCTAGAAAATGCATGGGATATAAATGTATCTTCCACAACATTGCCTGCTGCCTCTGCATCAGCTCTGTTGACCGCATACACTTGTCCTCGCTACTGTGGCCTGATAGGTGCTTGCTGCTGCCTGCCTTGAGGGGCATTTTTGTTCTGTTGCGGGGGACGCTGATTCTGTTGTTGTCCTTGCTGACGGGCTTATTACTGATGTTGTTGGGCCCTATACTGTTGTGGTGGTGCCTGCTGCTGGAGTGGCCTTGCTTGATTCTGCACTACTAGTGCATTCTGTGGCGGCGCTGGACGTGGTGCTCCTTGTGGCTGCTGATTCTGCCTATTCGGTCTCGGGAAGTTCCTCATCTGATGATCCATGGAGCCATATCTAAAGCATGCTCCGGTGATGGTACGACATTGGGCACTCTCATGGTTTTTGCCACAGTGGGTACAAACGAGCTGCACATTCTGGTCTTACCTCTGCCTCTTGTTCTGCTGATTCCTTTGCTGGTGATTTTGCTGCTGAGGTTGCCCTTGTCCTTTGCCTTGAGATCTAAGGACCTTGTGGTGGAAGTTCTCGAACTTGTAGGCTTTCTTGATTGCCTCTTCAAAAGTGACCGGTGGTATAACTCCCGTTGCATCTCTCTCGATGATGGGGTGAAGTCCTTCAAGGAACTTGGTTATCTTCTTCTCCACCGTGTCCACTAATTCAAGGGCATATCTTGACAACCTCTCAAACTTAGTGAGGTATTCTTGAACGGTCGTATTGCCTTGGACAAGCTGTTGAAACTCCACAGCCTTCTGTCTCCTGATGTGCGTGGGCACATATTTGTCACGAAACTGTATCTTGAAGTTCTGCCATGCAATTGCGTCTGCCATTGTTCTATACTCTTCCCTTACTGTTTTCCACCAGATGTCTGCCAACCCAGTGAATAGAGACGTTGCCAGCTTTACTCTTTCTCCTCCCGTGCATCTGAAGACTTCGAAGATATTCTCTGTATGGTCTAACCAATCATCAGCGGTTAAGGGATCTTCTGAGCCAACATCATCCTTGGGTGCCCTCTTCCTGAATCGCTCAAACAAAGCATTGGGGTCATACTCCCTCTGGTTGAGACAATTGCGGGTTGAGGCTAGACTGGCTCTGGCCTCCTTTGTAACACCTCTAATAACTATCTCTGCATCTCTGCCAAATCTCTGGCATGATCCTCATCCTTCTTCAGCATTTGCTCTTGAAGTCTAGTCTGATTCTCATTGGCTTGACACTGTTGATCCAGCATAGCCTGCAACATCTGCTGAAACTGATTTGGCATTATGTTTTCAGTTCTATCTTCTCCAACTGGCCCTGTACCCTCAACTGGCCTGGTATAATCACTGTTGCTTGCGGTGGGATTGCCGTTTACGGGTCGCTTACGAGGTCGCATGATGCTGCAAAACAAGTTGTTAGCACATGATAATCAAGAATAGGGTCACACATTGCTCACGCGATTCTAGCTAACGGGAGATCTATTGAATCCTCGCCACGTCCTTAGGATTTCTAGTTTCTTTAATTGCTTGAAACACGTCTCGCTCTGATACTAGTCTGTCGCGACCCCGGACCGGGCTTAGGGATCCAAATCCGGGATTGGGACTAATGTGATGTGAATGGACATGCGATCATATGGAGTGATGACAATAAATAAAGATATGTTTATGATCAAGCGTACACGGGTTAATAAACGAACACACATTACCCGTGCACGTGATTTCCCACAGGTGTTCGCGGTGAGGATTTTCCAACACACATAACCATATTGTATAATTGCGGAAGCGTGTAGTAAATCATGCATGTATTTCATTTCCAAAATGACAAGACTGATTACATTTGAATAACAAGTATCAGAATGAGCAATGTTCGATAGCGTAACCCAAAAGTACTGTTAGAGTTTAAACATATATCATTTAATTACAATTCCCAAAAAAAGAGGCCAATAAAGGCCAATACTAACAAAACAATATCCACCAGGACAACTATCCAACCACCCCCAAAATGTTTCGCATCACGACAACCCGATGTTTACATAACATCGTCAGCACGCCACTCAACTAGTGGTTGCAGTTCTCCAACCGCCTCCTCTGGCTCCTCCTCGGGGAAACCAACAACGGGACCTGAGTACCAAAGCAAAGGGTCGGACACGACGGTCTGGCAGGTAGATGAAAAGATACAGACATACGGTAATAAAAACATTTCCCTTGGAAAACATTTAAACCTGTTCATAATCATTTTCATGAAAAGATAATAATTTATTCAAACTTGCATGCAATGTAAAACAATGAAGGTACCAAGGAAACAGGAACAAACAAAATGGCATCCACAAGAAGCTAAATCCTCTATCACCGCAGTGACAAGAGACTATCGGGGCGTTGACCTCAGTCCTCAGTCACCGAAGTGAGGAGGTGCAACAACATTTACCTGTACATATATAATAATGATACGGGACGGGACTGCCGTAGCAAACCGGGTATCTGGAGTCACGGTAGCAAACCGGATATCGGGAACCATGGGAGTGAGCCGGGTGTCAGGATGGGACCATGGTTAATAAACCGGGTATCGGGATCCAAGCTGCAACTGGCGGGACGGGAAGGGATCTCCAAGTCAGTAGATCAAACCGACAAGGTGATCCAAGCTTAGTGGTGCCGACTCATAGGTCAAATACAAGAAACCAGGCATGTATAAAACACTCAAGACGAATTTGTATAAACGGGTGAAATGGGGTGCCCAAGGCACAATCATCATTTCAGTATCGGGTCATGCGCATCGGGGCTAGCACATGGCTACAAATACAGTTTCGTGCTTTCGGGGTTGATAAATTGTAACTCGTAAATTTCGGAGATAAAAAGAGTGAATAAGCTTTCGAAATATCGGGATGAGTATCAAGGTTCAAAATTGATTCAAGTACATAGGGATCCCGAATGTCTATTTAATAAAACTTGGTACTCCTTGGATTTGAGGCATTCCGGTTCCTTATACACTTGGAAGTTTCCAAAACTCCTATGAATTCCTTGTGATTATAGTTTCTTTCTCATCCGGCCTCATATACCACTTAACAATTCTCCTGACACAATGGGGTTTCCGATGAACCTTTCAAAATCCTGAAAATGTTTCACTTCAGCTCCAAACACATCCCTTGTGAAACACCAACCATCGCTCGAGCGGACATTACAATTCGCTCGAGCGGAGGAGTCTCTAGAATGGTTTCTGGGAGGGTTCGCTCGAGCGGACCCAAGTTTGCTTGAGCGAACCTGCCCAAGTTCAGGTTGGCACGACCGATGCATCAGTTCGCTCGACCCAACCACTCTCTGGATGGCTGCTGGAAGCGTTCACTCGAGCGGACACTGGGTTCGCTCGTGCGAAGAGCTCTCTGGAATGACACGATCCCTCTTCTGGGCAGTTCGCTCGAGCGAAGTATCAGGTTCGCTCGAGCGAACTGTCCAGAACTGGGTTTGGGACGGTTCTACTCTTCCATTCTTCTCTTCTCTCAAACCCCATTTTGAGCCTCTTTTCTACAACATAATGGGAGGCTCTCAACTCCCATCAATCATTACCCAACCATCATCAAATCCTCCATTTTTACCTTCATACAATCACAAAGAGAAGGAAGACATCCATTATCACAAAGATTCACTTAGGCATTGTACAAAAGATGAACCAAAAGCTACAATTCAAGATTTAAAGACAACAAATGAAACAAAGCCTAGAAATCATGTTCAAGACAATAAAGAGGCTTACCAACCCTTTTTAAAAGTATTTAACATCATTGACTGCCAAGGAAACAAGCCATTAGTGAGATACAAATCAAGTATACATGTCATGGAAATCATTAAAACCAAAACATCCATTCAATCCACTTGCCTCAAGGTCTCTATGCAAGAAAATCAAGCTATTACTCTCTTCCTCCAAGCCAAGGATGCAATCTACACAAAACCCCCAAATCCAAACCATAAAATCGGTCAAACCATGAAATAAGAAGAGAGAGCTCTCAATAATGGAAATGGAGCTCCTCTAAAGATAGGAAAACACAAAACAAAGAGATTGGAAGGAAGACTTACTAGGAAGCTCTTCAAAATCACCCAAACTAGTTCAATGAGGTCTTGAGGTGAATGGATTCCTCCAAAACTGGTATCAATGAATAGCTCTAGTAGTGACGAAGAAGAAGGTGAAGTTCATTTCTTGATTGGTGCAAGGTTTCATAGGGATTTAGGATGGAGAAGTAATGAGAAGAAGAGAAAAGGGAAAGAAAAACCCTAGGTTGGTTGTTATACTGGAAAAGAGAAATGGAGAAGAGAACCTCTCTATATAAACAAGTGGGTGTGGGCTCCACCATTAGAAGATCTCTTTGGGCTGAAATCACTACTATCGGTGTCTCGAACGGAATCGACGAAGAAGAGAAAAGTGATCGTCGAAATATCTAGTTTCCAAAAAGTATATGTTTCGCGGGTTTCGGGAATATCAAGTTTTGGGTACAGATTTCATGTAAAAAGACTGTTTTGCCCTCAATGCAAGAAAATCGGGTTTCGGGGTTCCGGACGGGTACGGGATCAACATGAAAGTTGTAGGGATTATCGGGACGAGTGAAACGGATCAAGACAAGAGTTATAGAAATCTCAAGAATCCCCCAAGTAATGCAAAACTAATAAAAAGGAACCCCCAAAGGGTCCCACTAACACAAGACCCTTAAAATTCCCCGAAGCTATAACAAGAACTATACTAATCCAACTTAGTCAAGTTCTACCAAACACGCTTAGCACTAACACGCGACTTAATTAGCACTAATCGGGGTCTCTCGGGTCGGGGTCTTACAATAAGCATTTCACAAATTTGGAACTCATCGGAAACTCTTTTAAAACATGTATAAACAATAAACATTTCCCAAATCGGGAACTCATTTAAAGCATGTATAAATAATGAATCATTTATTAATAAAAGACATGATCAATATAAAGCAGTACGGGTATCAAGGAGCAGAAACTATCAAGATGGCAACCACATAAAGCTAAGTCCTCTATCACCGAAGTGATAGAGCAGGCATATCAAGGCGTTGACCTCAGTGACCGAAGTGAGGAGGTACAACGAAATACATATACATATATACTATATACAAGACATGACCACGGTAGCGAGCCGGGCATCAGGAACCATAGTAGCAATCTGCGGTGTCAGGACAAGACCACGGTTAAATAACCGGGTAGCGGGATCCAAACTGCAGTTGGCGGGACAAGAGGGGGATCTCCTAGTCAGTGGATCAGACTAACAAGGTATCCAAGCTTAGTGGTGCCGACTCATAGGTCAAAACACGAAAATCAAGTCCTGTGTAAAACAAATCAAGAGTAAGAATATAACCGGGCAAGACAGGGGTGCTCAAGGCACAACTATCATGTCATGTCGGGCATGCATAACAAGTCTAGTAAAACGGTGCAAGTACGCTTTCAAGATATATGGAAACAAAAGTGAAATAAACCTTTGAAATATCGGGACAATATCGGTGTTTAAAACTAATCCAAGGTGAATAGGGAAATAGGGATCCTGTATGTCTGTGTTAACATAACTTGGTACTCTTGAATTTGAAGACATTCCGGGCTCCTTATTCCCTTCAGAATTTCCAAGACTTTCAATGAATTCTTTGTGATTATGGTTTCTTTCTCATCCGGACTCCATACATCACTTTATGGTTCTCCTGACACAACAGGACTCCCAATGAACCTCTCACAAAATATAAATGTTTTACTTCAGCTCCAAACATGTCCCCAGTGAAACAACACCCATCGCTCGAGCGGACATCATAGTTCGCTCGAGCGGAGGAGTCTGGAATGGTTTCTGGGAGGGTTCGTTCGAGTGGACCCAAGTTCGCTCGAGCGGACTTGCCCAGGTTCAGGTTGGCACGAGCAATGCATTAGTTCGCTCGACCCAACCGTTCTTTGGATGGCTGCTAGGAGAGTTCGCTCGAGCGGACACAGGGTTCACTTGAGCGAACAGCTCTCTGGAAGACACGATCCCTCTTCTGGGCAGTTCGCTCGAGCGAAGTATCAGGTTCGCTCGAGCGAACTGTCTAGAACTGGGTTCGGGACAGCTCTGTTCTTTCCTTCTTCTTTTTTCATTTCAACTCCCTTGAGCTCCATTTCTTCACATTAATAGGAGATTCAAATCTCTACCATCTCCATCAAAACTCCTCACAATCTCCACAAGTAATCCATCCATTCATTCATTTTCACATTCAATCACAAGGAGAAAGATATAACCACAATTACATAGATTCATTCAAGCCTTAAACAAAAGATAAGATAAAAACTACAATGACATTTCAAGCAATAAATGGGCTAACCAACCCTTTTCAAAGGCATTTAATAACATAATGAATGCAAGAGAAACCAACCATTAATGAGACAATAAATCCAAACATATTGATCATGGAAATCATTGAAAACTAAAACATCCATTCAATCCACTTGCCTTGGGTCCAACGCTAACCAAATTAACCACTAATTACTTCTCCAAGCTATAAACCCCAAATCTACACAAAACCCCCAAATACAAGCCCAAATATCAAAACCAAATCAAAACAAAAAGGAAAACCTCCAATAATCAAAACAAAGCTTCTCAAAGGCCTGAGAACACAAATCCAAAAGATTACAAGGATCCCTTACTTGGAAGTTCTTCAAAAAGCAAGAGATTGCTCAAAGGAAATCTTGAAAAGCTTGGGTTTCTTCAAAAATGGTGTTAATGGATAGCTCTTGTGAAGAGGATGAAGATGGTAGAGTTCAATCTAGGCTTAGCAATGGATTGGTGGTGCTATGAGATGGAGAAAGCAAGAAAGTGATGGAGGGCACAATGGCTGCTGGGATTCTCCTCTTGGAATAGTGATTAGGGCAAGGAAGAAGAGAAGAGAAGAGATGGGTTCCTTTTATAACAAAGGGGAGATGGGTCCCACAACTTAAAAACATTTGCCGGGCTAAAAACATGCATTTCGGGACCTCAAATGGATTCGAAGAAAAAGACGAAGTTGATTTAACGAAATTTCTAGTTTCCAAAAAGTATATATTTTGCGGGTTTTGGTGACATTGAAAATCGTGTCCAAATTTTGGGTGAAAAGACTATTTTGCCCTCAAATTGAGAAAAGTCGGGTTTAGGAGTTTCAAACGAGGACGGGTCCAACATGAGAGTTGTAGGGATTAACAATATAAGTTAAATGGGATGAAAATACAATTTTTTAGGAAATCAAAATAAATCCCAAGCTCACACAAAATCGCAATAAGAACCCCCAAAGGGTCCCACAAGTTAAGAAGGTTCCCAAAACTTTTCACAACCAAAGAAAAGGGTAGTTAAACTAAGAAAGTTAAACAAATAACCATTAAAACCACTGAGAAAACTAAATCACGATTAAAACCACACTAAATCAGGAAATTAGGGGTCGGGTTCTCACAAGATCATCCTTGAGTGGAGAATCTTTAGGCAATGGATGCTCTGCGAGGAAGTCTGCTAGAGCTTAGCCTTTGATTGCTTTTTGTGGTACATACCTAATATCAAACTGCGATAGAAGGATGGACCATTTTGCCAGTCGGGCATTGAGAGAACCTGCTTTTGTGACAAGGACCTTTAGGAGGTTGATCCTCGAAACCAGGTAGACTATGTTGGACAGCAAGTAGTGACGCAACTTTTGTACGGCAAACATCACTCTCAGGATCGAAGTTGGTTGTAATTTTTTGTGGTAATCCCGGCCAGAGCGGGTACCTCTACCAACTTCAAGAGCTTCTAGAGAAGGTTCTTCTATCGGAAGATCACTCTCAGGATCAAGGGGTCGATCCTTGTCATTTGCTGAAGACGTCTCCGTAGCAGTATTGGCGTCTTCAGTGATTGTGTTGCACGGAGCAATTTCCGGGAACAAGTCCTGAACAGCATCTGACAACCTTTCTTTATTAGTCCAGACATCGTCTATGAGATCGGGTATTTGGGACCAATCGACTGGGTTTTCATTGAAGAAGATCTCATTAGCAGGAGTTTCTTCAAGATGATCAATCGGGAGAGGCTTGAGTTCCGATGTCACAGCTTCAGGAGACGAGGGCTGAGAGGATGATATCTCAATTGAAGTCACCTGAGAAGATGGAGCTCCGGAAGATACACTACCGGTTGGGGAGTACGTGTCTTCGGTAGCTTCAGAGGCACTATCGTCTTGAGCTATCACATTGCAGGTTATCCTGACAGGAGACGCCCCTAGTGTAGACTGTCGGGAATCGGACTCATCCTCGGATGTAAGAGGATCATGGATCTAGTAGTTTTCTCCATTTTCAGGAGTTGAGGGAGAAAGTTCCCATTGATTTTCAGGGAATTCTGGTTCTGGATCATGACGAAGATCATTGATGCGATCCTGCTCCTGCTCTATGGTAAGATATTGCAAGATTCTTGCATATTCTTCAAGATTAGGCATAGGAGCCAAATCTTCTTCGTCATCTACTCCTTGTGGTTCATCATTATTGGGTTCCACTGAAGCATTGGCTGGTGCTGGATCGACAACGTTTTCTTGAACAACGTCTTGGTCTTCTTCATCATCGGACCAGGATCTTTGTGGCTGCAATGGATTATACCAAATTACTGGCATAAGATGAGACTCGGGAATCCATTCCTCATCGGAGAGGTATTCTCCTATTTCAAGGGATTCTTCCCACTCATCGATATTACTGGCAGTATCACTGGACTCGTATCCATCCAAGGAGAATCCAACTACCGAGTTGCAAGAGTATGATGCCCCCTGCACAGTTTCATTTTTATATTGAGGTGGCATGAAATCATCAAGGGTGAATTTTCTTACCGCCTTTAAAGTTTTGGGAAGGGATTCTTCCGTCGCCCCTAGTGAAGCAGTGGAAGAGGTTTCTGCCTTTTCAAGGACTTCTTGTTTTGCTTGAGACTTCTGCTGCCGTTTGAGCTTGCGGAGTTGTCTCTTAGCTTGCCTTCGCTGCCGAGCGGTCGGCTTTGTTTTGACGATCTCCTAATTTTCATCTTCTAGGAGATCGGGGTGCACCCATATAGGTTGTCCATCTGGTGTTGGATAGGGAACCAACTCTTGGGATGCTTGAGCCATTTTAATCACCTTGAATGAAGTAGTGGTCTTATTCTTCGGTGATTTTGAAGTTTGCCCACATGACACCATGTTGACAGCGGCAGAGCCGTAGTTTTTGTCAAAGGTTATGACTCCGTTTTTCCACATCTCATTGATCTTCTCTCGCACAACGAAGCATTGATTGAGAGGATGTAAGATCATCTGATGGTATGGACAATACCGGGGATCATTGGTTTTGCCAACATCTCCCGGTCTTTTGGGCTCCGGCAAAGTGAGTTTGCCATTTGCTAGGAGAGTCTCAAAGATTTCTTCAACATCTTCATCAAACGGATATTTATTTTCTACACGTTCTTTGAAGGCATCGGAGAGTTCAGGCCTTTTACCTGTAGCTTTGTTTTCAGCTTTCTTTGGCTGCTGAGGAGCTGACTTAGTTTGCACATTGGGAACCTCCTTTTTCTTTGGTTTTGAGGTCGTAACGGCAGTCGGCTCTTTCTTTGATGATTTATGACTATTGAGGTCTTTGATCACCATTTCAGCTTCCATGGAAGCTTCGAAGGGTTCTCCCAGGTTCTTTGATTTGTTGCCGATGATCATGGAGCGAATCCTTGCTCTCATATTTTTACGGCAGATGTCGACTAGCGACGCTTGTGGTAGTTCATCTGAGCATTTGTACGCCATTGCCTTCCACTTGTGAATGAAGTCGTATGTTGACTCATTCTCTCCCTATTTTAAGCTGCAGAGCTGAGCCATAGTAACAGGATGATCCTTGTTGACACCATAAAAGTCACTATGTCTCCTCAACATCAAGAAGCCTCGTGAAGCTGCATCCTGCTATAAAACAGGCAAGGCTACTTCAAGCATCAGATCTTATCAGAATAAGACAGAAACTGAGAGATTCTTCAAGACAGCTAAAAAAGGGGTACACCTGAGGTTTCGGACCATTCCGACATCGTTTGGCCCCATTTTACTGCTCCGACAGCTAAACAAGCGCTCCCGGCGGCGACATCATCAAAGGCACCAAAACTTTGATCAGAGCCTACGGATGACTCCAGAATGTCTCCAAAGGGCCCCATGCCAAATTTCAAGTCAAGCCGACAATGTTTGACCCTCCATCA
Source organism: Umbellularia californica (assembly GCA_028538565.1). Taxonomy (NCBI): domain Eukaryota; kingdom Viridiplantae; phylum Streptophyta; class Magnoliopsida; order Laurales; family Lauraceae; genus Umbellularia; species Umbellularia californica. Next base: position 28,811,780 of record JAPQWN010000005.1, on the reverse strand, counting down.
ATGCTCGAACAGCAAAATCAAGCCTCCCGGCGGTGGGAACCACTGAGGCCATCACTCATCAAACCAAGTACATAAGTGGCTTCAACATGCTTCCAAGAGGCTGCACGTCAAATTTCAAGTCATTCCGACAACGTTTGACCAGGTTTCGATGCTCCGAGAGAAAATCAAGCCTACCGGCGGCGGAGCAACCTGGGACCATGACATCTAAAACGGAGCTGATGGAACGTCTAAAAATGACTCCAATAGGCTCCTCGTCAAATTTTAGGTCAATCGGACATCGTTTGACCACATATCAAAGCTCGGCATTTTCCCCATAGCAAAATCAAGTGAAGCATCGATGGGACCCCAAACGGCTTCAAAACTCAAATGAAAGCCCATGGTTGGTCCCATCCACTGCTCAAGAAGCGTCACCTCAATTTTCAGGTCATTCCGACATCGTTTGACCTAGTTTCGACTCTTGACGGAAAATCGGCTACAAAGTCTTCGGCTTTCCCGAAAAATGGGAAACTTTGTGCACCGATTTCGCGCGGGTTCTCATCAAGTTTTCTCCAAGAAAATGAAGTCAATAATTGAGGAAAAATGTCAAGAAAAATACAGAAGAAAAAAGGAACGAAAAAGACGCAAAATCGGCCGAAAACGGAGCTCGGCGACCAAAGGGCAAAAAACCCTAAGGTCGCCGGCAACCTTGGCCCAAGGTCGCCGGCGACCCTGGCCCATGGTCGCCCGGTGACCCTGCAAATCCGAGTCGCCGGATTTTGCACCAAATTGATCATTTTTCGATAGTTTTCGCGTTTCGGGTGTTCCGGCCTCTGGGATTTTCGGAAAATCCAAAATTTGGTGCTCGAAAACCACTGATCTTCGTCGACATCTCGGATCCGCCGTCAAAAGCATGAAATCATCACCGATCGCCTCAAGATCGCCAATCGGCTGACCAAGAAAGTGCACTTTCTGTCCGACCGATCGTGAAATCAACAAGACAGATGTCACCGGCCCACCAACATCAACTAATGTCTGAAATTGCATTGCAATCCGACATCAAACAATGCGTGAATCCACCTGTGATGATCGCAAGAAGAATTTCAAAAGGCGTAGCGCGGCCCGTGACTCTTCACATGCCTTGGCGACCACTTAATGACATTAATTGACCCGTTTATAACAACTTAATGCGGTCATTAACTCATTATTTTGGACGGCCCAACCAAATTCAAGCATTTGGGAGTTACAAATCCAAGTAATCATGGCATTAAACCCATGAAACTCCCATCATCATGAAGCATAAAGGCAATTAAAAGCCCACTACCTTCATCGGCCAATCACAAGCCATGAAAAAGGAGTTACAAAATCAATTTGTAACTCCTCATCAATTCTTTCATCATGGCCATCAATGCCAATAAACACCTCATGGCTACCAAAAGCCTATAAAAGGAGGTCCATTCCAAGAAGAAAGCATGATGAAAATAGATCCCAAGTGTAAGCTCTGAAAATCCAGAAAATCCAAGAGAGAGACGAAGTTCTGCTACTTTGCTCTCGGAAGCACCACCAGGTGATCAACATCCCTTGGGGGGCCACCCCCCCAAGGTCACCTCCTTTTCCAACATGGCCTAAACGCGGCTTTTCAGCCCGTTTACTTGGTTTTTCATTGGATATAGGACCTCCTCTTGGTCCTTGTCCTTTAAAAAACTGAGGTTAGGAGTCAAGCCAAAGAATCAAAGCATCACATGTTCTCATTTGAAGGACGATGGCGAAGTCCATACATGACTTGCGACCGTCGATCTCAACGTGTCCCCACAATCTCCTTAGAAGTTAGATCCCTTTTCTTACTTTTCTATTGTAGTTTGCATTTCCTAATGAGACAAAAAGAAATCACAATTCTTGTCTTTCACATTCGATGAGTTTTGTAAAATCGCCTTTCACGGCAAAATCGACTTTTACGGCAAACAAACAAAAACGCCTCCTACAGCATTCTAAAAAAACAAACTTGTCTCTTTTCTTAATATTAATGCAATTTGAAAAGTTAGAAAAAAAGGATTGATTTCCTTTCCACTTATGAAGGTGAATCCCCGGATCATCACCATTCCAAATTCCAAGTAGAAAGTAAATCTGGCATACCCGTACAAAAAAATGTTGATGCCCGAGATTTTCCCTCCTCCGTCGAGACCCAGGTCAGCCCTTGGGGTGCGGAATGAGAGGACAGAAGATTCCTTTCGGGTCCATCAAGTTGGCATACTCGGTGGGACACGTTGACTTGAGAACGTGATGCTTTGATCACTTGGCTCCTTTAGTTGGTGGCCTATGTTGCATTTTGTATCTAAAAAAAATATGAGATGGGATTTCAATTGTTCTTTCTCACTTCAAAAAAAAAAAAAAAAAAACAAATCTGATTTCTTTTGTTAGATTCAACTTTGAGAAATTTTGATCCTCTCCTCTTCGAACTTGATAGCTCACAGAAATGTTCACAGCTATCGTTCATATCGGGGATTGGGCCATCTTTTCTCTTTGATGAGTCCAATTGGGATTTAAAAAAAAACACCTTCATTTCAAACTCTTTAAAAAAAAATGATCTCTCTTTCTCAAGATTCAACTTTGAGAAATTTTGATCCTTCCCTCTTCGAACTTGATAGCTCACAGAAATGTTCGCAGCTATCGTTCATATCGGGGATTGGGCCATCTTTTCTCTTTGATGAGTCCAATTGGGATTTCATAAAAAATTATAATTTCAAAAAAAAAAAAAAAATAGTTTTCTCTCTTTTGCATTCAAATTTGAGAAACCTTGGTTCCTTCCCTTTCGGATTTAGCGCTCGCAGAAATGTTGAGCCTTTGTTCGGATTGGAACACCATTCGTTCTCTTTGATGAGTTTATTAAAAACCTTTCAAAAAAGAGTAAAAAAAAAAAAAAAACACTAAGGTTCCACCAGTTGCGTTCTTTGACCAAAGTGGATTTAAGAAAAGCCTTGTCCAGAGTATGGAGACTGCTAGACTGTTCGAGGCAAGGGTCCTCCAAACGGGTTTATTAAGTAATCCTACCCTTACCTGGGGGCTGATCTATCCACTAAGGTTTCATAAGATCGAATTGGAAATCTATGTGCACCTTTCAAAAAAAAAATCCTCTAAAAAAATATTTAAAAAAAAAAAAAACTTCTGTCACTTTGATGAATTCAGAGTTGAGAAATCTTGGTTCTTTCCGTTTCGGATTGAGCGCTCGCAGAAATGTTGAGCCTTGTTCGGAATGGAACACCATTTGCTCTCTTCGATGAATTCAATTTGACCATTCAAAAAAAAACTTCCGTCACTTTTGAGTTCAGAGTTGAGAAATTTTGGTTCCCTCCTTCTCGGATTTAGTGCTCGCAGAAATGTCGAGCCTTTGTTCGAAACGGAACACCATTTGCTCTCTTTGATGAATTCAATCTTGACCCTTAAAAAAAAAAAACTTCCGTCATTACTGGATTCACATCCGAGAAATTTTGGTTCCTTCCCTTCTGAATTTAGCGCTCGCAGAAATGTTGAGCCTTTGTTCGGATTGGAACACCATTTGCTCTCCTTTATGAACCCAAATTTGACCTTTCAAAAAAATCCCATCTCGTGTCCTTTCCAAGGATGCGATTTGCAACATTTGTGCCTAGCGGTGCTAGTACGCCCTTTCGGGTCTACTGTATTCGCGACCGACACATTTGTATCTCCAACCTTATATTATTTTACCTCGAGTGAGCCTTGCTTCTCGGTAATTTGAATTAAGGTCTACAATTGCTTCTAGCAGTCACTGGAACGCTCACTCTGAGCCTACCATACTTGCATTTTAGAACAATTGTATCCTCTATGGCTTTTTGGCTTCTTCATCGTCCTTGGGCAAGGCCATGTCCCCTCAAGTGATTTGAAAAGATAAAACCATAGTTGTTCTCCATTTATGATCACCATATTCTTGTGATTACTAATGGATTTGGTCTTGTTTCAGAAGTTTTCAAAAACTAACAATGGCAGCTTCGTTAACCATCACTTTCGATGAGAACAAGTACCAGCTTATGCTTCAAGACAAGCAAAACAAGCATAAGCGCCCTACCAGTTGCTGAAGCGTCATCTCCCTCGACAACTCTCCAAACACCGGGTCAACTTCAACTCCCCGGACCATCGTCTTCGGATCGCTGGGACCATTCCCACTTCCCGCAGAAGACACTGTGCCTGCCAAGAAGTAGAAAACCGCCCCGCAACGTGTCTCTAAAATGGCACCAAGGGCGAACACCAAGAAGCCTGAAGCCCGTGGCGTTCCCACGAAGCCTCAACCCACAAGAAACCAGGTTTACACCAAAACTTGGTCCCCGAGATCTTCACCAAAGAAACAAAGGTCCCGAACATCTGCAAAGCCAGCATACCTGGCCCCTCTCAAGGAGAATTGGTTCTACCCTCTCTCTTACATGAAAGAGGAGAAACCTACCCTCCGCCCAAAAAACAAACAAAATCATCATGAGCCGGCTTGCTCCTACAAGCCAAAAATCAAATCCTGCATCGTTAGGCCTCCGCAAAAATATGCTGAAGCCTGCACTCCCGGGAGTCGACCCTTCATCTCAACAGGGGCCGAGCTCGCAAAATTCAAGTCTTCATTGCGACAGACAAAGGACCGCATCCAGATCCTGTCTTTACCCAGCTTCAAAGAAGACAAATTCGGCTGTTGCGCACGAGGGACTACATCCTTCATCGCCAGAGCCCAGCCAGAGCTGACTGAAGCTCAAATTGCTCGTCGTATGCGTCGCCGCACTGCATATCGACAAAAGATACTCGAGAAACAAAGAACCCAGCGTTCTACTCTCCACATCTCAAACAAATGGGTCGAAAAAGAAAGACCCGACCAATTCGTTGCTGTTTATATGGTTGGCAAAACCAGAAAACGCCAGAAGTCAGCAACCAAAATCAGTGTTAGACGTCCGGTGACTCGCAGCGTCTCCCGGACACGAACACATCTGGAAGAATCTTCCACTCCTCCAAGCCAAGAACACCAGAGTAACCACTCCTCAGATTCTTCATCCAGAAGAATGAGCCCCAGCTCAGTCACCAGGACGATTTCTTCGTTCGAATCCCGAGGGATGAATGTCTTGGCTACAAGTTCTGAGCAGCCTCCACCGCATGATGACGTAACTGCACGCATCCAGCAGTTGGAGCAAGGACAACAGAGAATTGAGGCTCTGATGGAAAACCTTATTCTCACTTTGCAGCGTCCACCACCTAACAATGAAACCCCTCCGAATCATGAAGATGACGAGGGCAATGCGGAAAACAATGAGCCTCGCGCCCTTACCAGAAAGGACGTGGACGATATCCTCGCAAAAGCAAAAGAAGAGGATACACTGAAGGAACATGGGATCAAGCCACCCTACCCTTTATGGATGGACTCGGTTCCGTTCCCTGCAAAATTCAAACAACCTACTCTCCAGACATATACTGGGAAAGGTTCAGCCAGGCAGCATGTCATCCATTTCAAGATCCTGACGGGAGCTATTGCAGATCAAGATGCCCTCAAGATTCGCCTCTTTGCAAGTACCCTAAAAGGTACAGCCTTTGATTGGTACTCCACTTTGCGGGAGAACTCCATCCAGAACTGGGCTATGCTGGAGACACGCTTCCTGACCCACTTCCAAGGTGAAGATCATCATGTTACTATGGCTCAGCTCTGCAGCCTAAAACAGGGAGAGAATAAGTCAACATACGACTTCATTCACAAATGGAAGGCAATGGCGTACAAATGCTCAGATGTACTGCCACAAGCGTCGCTAGTTGACATCTGTCGTAACAATATGAGGGCAAAAATTCGCTCCATGATCATCGGCAACAAATCAAAGAACCTGGGAGAACTCCTCGAAGCTTCCATGGAAGCTGAAATGGTGATCAAAGACCTCAACCAAAACATGAAGTCCTTGAAAAAGCAGAAACTTCTTCCACTGCTTCACTTGGGACAATGGAAGAATCTCTTCCCAAAACCTCCAAGGCGGTAAGAAAATTCACTCTTGATGATTTCATGCCACCTCTATACAAAAATGAAAATGTACCGGGGGCATCATACTCTTGCAACTCGGTAGTTGGATTCTCCATGAATGGATACGAGTCCAGTGATACTGCCAGTGATATAGATGAGTGGGAAGAATCCCTTGAAACAGGAGAATACCTCTCCGACGAGAAATGGATTCTCGAGTCTCATCTTATGCCAGTAATCTGGTATAACCCATTACAGCCACAAGGATCTTGGTCTGATGATAAAGAAGACCAGGGCCCTGTTCAAGAAAACGCTGTTGATCCAGCACCAGCAAATGCTTCAGTGGAACCCAACATGGGCGAACCACGAGGAGCGGATGACGAAGAAGGTTTAGCTCCTATGCCTGATCTTGAGGAATATGCAAGAATCTTGCAACATCTTGCCATAGAGCAGGAGCAGGATCGCATCAATCTTCGTCATGATCCAGAACTGGAAGTCTCTGAAAATCAATGGGAACTTTCTTCCTCAACTCCTGAAAATGGAGAAAACAGTTGGATCGATGATCCTCTTACATCTGAGGATGAATCCGATTCCCAACAGTCTACACTGTGGGCATCTCCTGTCAGGATAACCTGCAATGCAATAGCTCAAGACGACAGTGCCTATGAAGCTTCCGAAGACACGTACTCCCCATCCGGTAGCGTATCTTCCGGAGCTACATCCTTTCAGGTGACTTCCACTGAGATAACATCCTCTCAGCCCTCGTCTCCTGAAGCTGTGACATCAGAGCTTAAGCCTCTCCCAATTAAAGAAACTTCTGTCAATGAAATCTTCTTCAATGAAAACTCAGTCAATTGGTCCCAGATACCCGATCTCACGGGCGATGTCTGGGCTAATAAAGGAAAGTTCCCGGCTGCTGTTCAGGACTTGTTCCCGGAAATTGCTCCGTGCAACACAATTACTGAAGACACCATTGCTGTTACAAAGACGTCTTCAGCAAAGGATCAACCCCTTGATCCTGAGAACGATCTTCCAAAAGAAGACCCTTCTCTAGAGGCTCTTGAAGTTGGTAGAGGTACCCATTCTGGCCGGGATTACCACAAAAATTACAACCAACCTTCTTCTTCACTACGTAAAAAAGTTCAAAAACCGACAGCCAATAACTGTCGTTTTCGTTCGAAAACGACACATCCGTCCGTCGGTAGAACCGTGGTGGATTTTGTGGTCGCTTTTAAAAACGACAGTTAATAACTATCGTTGTTTTAAAATAAACGACGGTTTCTAGCTATCGCTATTATTTAAATTAACGACGGCTATTAACCATCACTTAATGTGACTAATTACCGACACATTATATCATTATGCCGACGGCTAAACATTGGATAAAACGACAGTTTACCTATGTCGTTTATTTGAAATTGCATGAAGAGTGACGGTCAGAATAAAACATAAAACGACGGTTAAAAGCCGTCGTTTTATTTATTTTCTAGAAAAAAAAATAATTGAAAGATAAAATAAAAATAAAATTTCAACCTGCTGAAATCAAATAATAATCACCACACATACATTATCCACTCTTATCCATTCACATACCGTTATTTCAACCATTAACCTTTCAAACATCCATTGACAACCATATCAATATCCATTTTAAATAACACTAGAAGTGAACATCCATACAATATTCAAAGTATTTTGGTGGGCTCACATGTCTACCCCATCAGATCAGGTGCAATGAGATTCATAAATATTCCATGCCAAATCATCTTCAATAAATTATCAATATCAGCATCACCACACCAACCCATCTTTTCAGTTAATGCAAAATGACCCAAAGCACTTGAACCTTACATGAAATATACAATATGGAAGAGAGAGGGAGAGAGAGAGAGAGAGAGAGGAAAATGAGAACTTTGTTATGATGAATAATGGGGTAATGTTAGATGATTTACCTTAGAGAGCTGAATTCTTCCCAATGAAAAACAAAGGCTTGAAACAGCCAATGAAAAACAAGAATCCATAATTGAGCTTGCAACTATTAATCATCATTGCTGGACACAGAAGCCCACAAAGGCCAACAATGCGAGCCAGCCTGAAACAACCAATGAAAAACAAGAATCCATAATTGAGCTTGCAAACTAGTAATATAAATGAAAAACAGCCAATGTATTCCTTGACAGAAATAGTCAAGTGGGTGTTCTATATCCATTCGAGTTAAGATAATTTGATGGTTAGTTCCAAAAGTTTTTATTTAATTTGATGGTTATTTGCGTAAAGCCAGATCCATGGGAGCTATCAATTTTCCTTGACAATCTTCGACTTCTCAGGTATGTACTTTCCTTCTTTGTCCTTCTGTGATGCCTCAAAAGCTCTTTCATACTTCCAACCCAACACTTTGTGGCAGTCACAGCAGTAAATATCAGCAACGGTGTGCGGTCCAGTGACGAGCTGACCCACAACATATACATATTGAGAAGAAAAGGAAAAAAAAAAATTCACCCATAATAGATCAAAGGAAAAGACCTATAAGCCATACCTGGATACAAATGAGTACACTTGACCACAAAGAACCAATAAAGATGGGGGGAAAGAGTTCTTTGAACCCACATCTGATTCATGAAATTCACTTGAATCTAAAAATGACTAATATTAAATATAGCTTTAGCCATCACACTTTCTATTATAAATTATGTATTCCAATCAAGGAACCATTTGGATGTCCTTTGCAAAGCATCATGGGCAAGATGCTTTCACCCATGTGTTGATTTTGGGAGAAGAGGGAAGGAGATGAAGGTTTGCCCAATATGGTTGTAGTTACCAAAGAACCACATAGCCATCCATTCTGCCAAAACATCCATGACACTTATAAACTCTACAAAGGCCATAATCTGTTTTATTAGACCCATCTATAAAACATGGTATTTAAATTTAAGGAAACAAAGATTACATAGACCCATATCAGAATTTGAAGAACAATCCAAGATATTGATGTACACAAGTAAAAAAGCATGATCTTTACCTGAAAAGCTTTCGAAATTACATCATCGTGGAGTGCAACATGGTTACGGCAATTGTAGCAGCTGTATAATCGAGGCCCAACCAATTCTGCCATTGGAGACACTGAAATTCCACACTTACTCTGTTCAATAAATAAAGAATCACATATTTGCCCAATACCAAACATATTTGCCCAATAAATAAAGAATCAACATCAGATTCCCCATTCCGACCATCTAGAAACATGGTAAAAACAAACATCAAGTCCTCTCCCATGTACATGCCCCTAGAAATTGTTGTAGGAAAGGTTCACACCAAGTCTAATACACTCAGTGTCTACCAGCTCTCCAATGTAAACAACACTAGAAGTAACCCAAGACACTTCCAAGGCAAGGTTCTAACAGATCTACTAAATTCAAGTCTCTTTTGTTATGGTGTGTTTTAAAACCAAAAACATGGGTGTTTTAAAATCAATAGAATTAATCATACAGGGGCAGCAATAATAAAAACCCAACCACACGCCCATGAAGTTAAATGCGAGAAAACAGAAACCCACTTCACAAAAATCACAGATAAAGATTGAAATGACATCAATAAAACTAATTCTGCCCACACCTGTAAATGGCAAACGTATGATAAAAGAAAATTGAATTTAAGGGACAGAGTCATACCCACATTATCTTTTCAAACAAGCACCTATTCACCATCTGCACCACAGGCATAGATATCACGCATTATAGGCATAGATATTGAGTAAATAGTATTTTAGTATGTTTCTCAATTGAGTTTAAACCTTTACAAGTTTCTTAGTTTGAGTAAGATCAATGGCAAAACAAATAAGGAAGCCGACATAACATTACAAAAATAAGTTTGCCCTTTACTAACTGATTCAAAAGATCACACAAAATTGGCAAGTAGAAGCATATCAACAGGATGAAGTGATCTCTTATGTACACCAACAAGATTGATAACCTGCAGCAATAAGTAAATGACATATCATGGCTCAACAATATGCTATGAAAGAATAGAAATACAGGAAGATTATGAAAGAAAATATCCCAAAAGAAGCAAACATAAATTGATGAAGGAAGATTACTAGACATGCATACTTTCTCCACCCATCCAAACAGTCTCTCAACTATTGAGAGTATTACATGTATACTTTCTCCACCCATCCAACAGTCTCTCAACTATTCAGAGTATTACAAACTGATTGGGAAATGGTCTAGCCACCGAAACCTTCAAACGTGTTGGCAACATAGAATTCAATCAGGATCTTGATTCAAACAAAAACTAAGGGAACTGTCACTCCACCCATTGTGATAATTAAAATAAAGAAAATGATTTACCATTCAAAAATTTATGTCTTCTAAAAACAAAGACCTGTCATTGATATAGAGAAGTCGAATGTCAATTACATATAATAGACTTGCAACAATAAAGTGGAAATTGTCCAAAGGTACCGGTCACTTACAAATAAAAGCATATGAACTAAGAAAGGACTCAATTGCACCCTATGATATCCTGATAATTAAAAGTGGTGAACACATCAAAATACTCCATCTTGATGTGTAAAGTCTTTGTTCCTTGATGTAACTGGGTATCATCACTCACATTTGTTTCTCATCTTCACATTTTTAAGGTTGCCAAGCTTCTAAACATGAACAACCTAAGTCACACCAACCAACCAAGTGAAAATAATTCAGCAAGCTGGTGGCTCTAATACCAATTTATACTTTTGCAAGCCCCAAAAGTATACAGCAAAGAAGCACCAGCTGGAAGAGATAAGACATGAAAAACGAAAAAAACAAAACATGGCAAAACAGAGTAGTAGCTGAAAGAAACTAATTAACCCAAAGGTCACACCAAAGCCAGCCCAGCCCATTTACAATATGATAAAATCAAGCATGAAAGATTAAACTTACAATGGAATTACAATCAGAACTGAAGCTACTGAAGTTGATATTACTTCATGAACATCTATCCTCATAGCCAATTAAACTCAAAAGTAAATCCAAAATTGTGTTTCCCTTCTTTTTTTCATGACGATGACTGTACTCACAATCTCACATGTAAGTAGGTTTTAACAAAATTTTACTTCATAGAAAGATCTATCTTTTCCTTGTATCTTGAGCATGTCTTACTTCTAGCTTTATAAGAAGCCAAACAGTTTTCCAGCAAAAAAAAAAAAAAAAAAAACAATAGCCAAACAGTTATTAGATTTTATGCATGCCATGGCTTAATCTTCTGTACCAACTCATCTGCGGTTTCTTTGCATTGTAATAGAAATGTGCAATCATCTGTACCAACTCATCTGTGTTTCGAAACTCAGCACATCCAAAACTCAAATCACTGGATGGATGGAAAGGAAGTTGATATAGTCATGCTTAAAAAACAAACTACAAAAGAAATAGACTTCCATGAAAAGAAACAAAACATAAACATTACCTTTCTCCCTATACATGATTTTCTGCCCTCGAAGAAATAGTAGTTGTGGGCATTCTTTAACTTTAAGGGCATACGCCAAGTCCTTTTCGATGTTGACATCAAACTTAACCGTCTGCATTGTACACAAATAGCATTTTTCATGTTGATGATGAAAATAAGAAATTACATGATGGCGATCAAGTTCAACCATAATGACTAACAGATTACAGATGAGAAACTAACTCAAGTCATTTACATTCTACTCATCATATGAAGGAACACAAAAATACCCGAGGCGGCAATCAATCCACTCTTATCCATTCACATACCAATATACAACCATTAACCTTTCAAACATCCATTTAACATCATATCAATATCCATTTAAAATAACACTGGAAGTAAACATCTATACAATATTCAAAATTCCAAAAGTTGTCCAAGAAACAAAGCTCCATCCAAAACAGCTAAACATCCGTCCCATCATCAAAACTCAAAAAGTTGTCCAAGAAACAAAGCTCCATCCAAAACAGCTGAACATCCGTCCCATCATCGAAACTCAAAAAGTTGTCCAAGAAACAAAGCTCCATCCAAAACAACTGAACATGCATCCCATCATCAAAATCCAAGTAATATAGAAAAGCAAAAACTAGCAAGGGAAAGTCCTAAATGTTGGCTAATCAATAATGTCTGCAACCATAATATCTTCCATCTTCCTAACTCCGTCCATCAACTCGATGTCACCATCCACAATCTCATCTATAACAATTCTATAACAATCTGAATTGTCCAGTGATACCCCCATCAAACTCCCAAAGGCTACAACTGTGCTCTTCCTTAAATGCATCAACTTGTATGTCCCTGAGAGTGTTGATCTCGAGCTTGCTTGTGTCTCTTGATGTGTGGATGGCGGTCTCACCTACATTATAATTAAGAAACACATAATGTAAGTATTCTATCATACTCAATTATCTAAATAACTTTATGAATCTACATTTTATATGTAAAGTTGTGTCTTACTCGAGAGGAACCCTCGTGATCGGTCGAAGACCGCATTTGCGTCCCACTTTGAGAAAGGGAAGCAACAATCTTCTCCATGTCTGCCATTCGAGATTTCAACCCATCTACCTCAGTCTCAAGGGCCACATGCGATTGTGCTCTTCTTCATAAGCTCTCTTATAAGGATTCGAATTATGGACGATTGTCCTTGAGACACCCAAGCCCAAGCCCCTGACACGTCCACGACTATCGGTACCAAAAACCTAATTCAAAAATTAAAAAGGTCAATATGTGCTCTTGATATGTATTCATTGTTAAGTATTAATTAAAATCAAAAGACCTACACCATAAATTGAGGAATAACAACACAAAAGCTTGTATAGTGTTTGAATAGATAAACATTAATTTGATTGTCCAAAAAATTCCAGCATTCTAAAGTATACATGAAGGCAATTATTGTAGAAGATAACTGCTAACCACTAGCAATTCTCAATTGTCAATTTATTGCTATGTTTCCATTTCAGAAAATAAGGCAGCAATGTTTTCAATAGAATAAGTACATGAATGTTGATTCAAACTCTTTCAAAGTGATGTTCTTGAGTTGCTTGGGACCCAACTGTCTACTGTACAAACTAAGAAGAGATGGAATCCTTTCTCCAAGAGTCTTTCCAGGACCTTTATACGAGCTTTTGGCTAATTTAATAAAGAAATATTTTATGAGATTACTAAAAATTAAACTTTAGCAGTTACCACACTAAAATGGTTCCAATCAACAAACAAAATGGACTCTCATTAATCACTCTCATTTATTATCATATAGAATAAGGCCATGCAAGTTAATATCTAAATATAAATATAAGATAACTCGCATACCTTTGCAACCCCATCATTGTCGATATCATTATGTGCAATGGAAGGGTCATCGTCACACATTCTACTAAGCCTTTCCTGTAAAACAAATTGTTAAATAAAATACGGTAGGAAATAACAATATCATAACTAGCATGACAAGTTTTTTGGCCAATCATGGACCCAATAGCAACAACTCATCTCAAAAGCCCTATTGACCCAATTAGATGAAGCACAATCTAAGTTGTTGTTTACTTTAACAGTGGAATGAGCAGTCTTTACTATATATCGTTGAAACAAAGCTGATCCCTTTCTTCTAGTGTTGACACAATTGAGGGTTATTGGTATGAGTTGTAAAGAGTATAATGTAAGGAGGGAACATATTTTACATATTTCAGCAAAGAACACAAAAAAAGAGAGAGATCCATACCTTAATAAACATTTAAAAAAAACAAAAAAAAAAAAAACAAAAAAAAAAAACGAGAATGCATTTTGTTCCCATAAAAAACTATCTATTCAAAAATGATTCCACATAAATCCAGGTAATATAGAACCAACCCAGGTAATGCATTTTGTTCCCTAATGACTGAGAATGCATTTTGATGTGTAGTAGTTTAGTGATTACTAATAAAAAATGAGATTTGGACTGAAAGTAGCGTATTGCACAGTCTTTTAAGTTTAGAGATTACTAATCAAAAATGAGATTTGATTGCTAAATTGTGGCATGGCCTATGTATGGGTTCTTTTGGATCAAAAATAGAAATGGTCAGGGCACTCATCTTCCTCATGTTTCACTCCAAATCTTTTGTATTATGCCCATGTATGGGTTTTCAAAATGATTCTTTTGTACAGATGACTATTTGTATGCTAAGACAATTGTATCAATCTTAGCATCAAGGTATATATTTTTTTAGCAATGAAACCAAATCAGTCATCCGAAATAAGAAATATGAATCTCAAATAAGTTGATGTCTCTTTACCACATCGTGACTTGAAGCAGTGCCATCCTTCTTGTAATGTGTCTTGATAAAGATCTCACACCGGGTGACCTCCCTTTCAGGATGTTGTTGTTGCTGAAAATGTTTGAAGGAAACATTGGCATTACATAATAAATTGAAGAACTAAAAATAGATTGAAATAATCATACCTACCAACTCGTCAGCAACCCTTGCCTGCCCTTTTCTGCTAGAAGTATGTGGGCTTTTCAAAGATGCCCTCGCGGCCTTCCCTACCCTCCTCCTTAACTGTGCCTCCAATGACCCTTCTGAATCCACAAAAGTCTCCCAATCCTCTCTTTTCAAGTATTGCGGTAAAGCCCTCTTTCTCTCCGCGTCCGTATTATATTTATCATATACTTTACATCGGAGATCGCACTTCCAATCCCTCCATGTCGCATTCGCTCTTGTTAGGACACATGGGTGGTGGCATTCAAGAACATCAAAAAGTGTCTGCACAATCATAATATTTAAAAGATAAATCATGCATTGTTACATAACATCAATACATTGTAAATCACCAATTAAAAATGGACAAACACTCACGAGGACATGCTTCCATACATCCTCCTTAAGGTGCTGTGGCACTTTTTTCCAGCTGTTGTAGGTTGGTGGCACATGAGTCTTCACAATCCGACCTATGTTAGTGGAAAAGGTTGCAGCAGTTGGCCCTATAGGCTGGCCAGCTGGATTAAATCTCAACTTGATGAGATGACCTATTACAAATATCATTAATGGAAATGGAAAATAATAAAGTTTATGGGTAAAGAAGATTTCACTCATGATACATACTCTCCATGGAAGATCTCGACGTTGACATGGACGCAGATGCCGACATTGATATAATGCCTGCAACCCAATAACAAACAAATTTGACCCTCCCATAATCATAATAATATAAGAATTTAAAAGACCTTACATTAAAAAATATGCAATAAAAGACAATAAGATATGTTAGAAACTCATGTTTATAGACAATATCATAACATAATATGCAATCCAAGATAAGATGATTATTTGAGTTAAATAAAATAAGAGAAAGAAAAAAAAATAAGAGAGAGAATTATGAATATTATGTGCGAAAAGACATGCATGATTAATCATCATCACCAATGACATCCTCCTGTAATGCTTCTGTTAAGGCATTTTCATTCATTCTTGGCTCGAAGGCTAAGGGATCTTCAAAAGAATCCACATCTTGATTTAATCTCTTTGGAACATCTAAGATAACATGCCATTCTTCCTCGGGTCTACTATGATCTTTGCAATAGAAGACCTGAGTTGCTTGTTGAGCAAGAATAAACGGCTCATCATCTTCTTTTATATTTCTTTTTAGCCTCCCCAAATTAACATATATCAAATTTTTTTCTGGATCAACTCTACATCCATGGTCATCTTCTACACGCACCCAATCACAATAGAATAGGACATGTTTGAAGTCATAGTAGTCCAGCTCCAGAATTTGTTTGACAATGCCATAGTAAGTGACTTCTTCATGTATGATGTTTGTGTCCTTGGCATTTCTCCTCAAAGGTGTTATTGCCCTCATTGAAACCCCACTGTTCTGTGTTGTTTTATTCATTTCCGCATCCGCAGTATAAAAAACATAACCATTTATTGCATATGCAGTATATGAAATGGCTTTAAAGCTCGGTCCATCAGCAAGCCTTTTGATGGTACAATTTTCTGTACTTTCTAATTGTTTTCTAAGCCAAGGAATGTAGTCCAACGCCTTTTCAGTTCGCATATTCCCTCTCCGACATCCAGTTGAAAATCTTTGGCTTTGAAGGTATACAGCATATCTCCTGTAATCAATTATACATTGTGATGACGCTATAGGACCAAAGAAATAAAAGTGTACAAAGGATGTAGTCAAGATTCTGCTTACCTCTCCCAGTCAGCATTCTCAATAGAATGAAGCAATACCCATTTCCGCGCCTGTTGATATTGCACATTTTGAAGATTATAATCTGTTGACACCAAAAATGTCACTTTGCCTCTTCAACATCAAGAAAGCTGCATGAAGTCGCAACCTGCCATAAATAGGCAATGCAACTTCTCAAAAAATCAAATCTTGTCAGAATCAAACAAAAACTGCAAGATCCTTCAAGATAGCCAAGAGAAGAGTACACATGAAGTTTCGGGCCATTTCGACAACATTTGGCCTAACTTCACTTCTCCGACAGCTAAAATGACGCTCCCGGCGGCGACATCATCGGAGACGTCAAAACTTCGATCAAAGCCTACAGATGACTCCAGCATGTCTCAAAAGGGCTCTATGCCAAATTTCAAGTCAAACCGACAACGTTTGACCCTCCATCAATGCTCGAGCAGCAAAATCAAGCCTCTCGGCGGCGGGAACCACCGAAGCCTTCGCTCATCAAACCAAGTGCATGAGTGGCTTCAACATGCTTCCAAAAGGCTGCACGTCAAATTTCAGGTCATTCCGAAAACGTTTGACCAGGTTTCGATGCTCCGAGAGAAAATCAAGCCTACCGGCGGCGGAGCAACCCGGGACCATGACATCCAAAACGGAGCCCATGGAACGTCTCAAAATGACTCCAATAGGCTCCCCGTCAAATTTCAGGTCAATCGGACATCGTTTGGCCACATATCAACGCTCGGCATTTTCCCCGCAGCAAAATCAAGTGAAGCATCGATGGGACCCCAAACGGCTTCAAAACTCAAACAAAAGCCTATGGTTGGTCTTATTTATTGCTCAGGAGGCTCCACCTCAAATTTCAGGTCATTCCGACATCGTTTGACCAAGTTTCAGCTTCTGGCGGAAAATCAGCAGCTCTACGCGACAAAGTCTTTGGCTTTCCTGGAAAATTGGAAACTTTGCACTCTAAATATGCAAGGATTCTCATCAGGTTTTCTACGGGGAAATCAAGCCAATAAATGAGAAGAAATTTCAAGGAAAATACAGGAGAAAACGGCGACGAAAAAGACCTCAAAACGACCGCAAAACGGGCTCCGAAGGGGAAAAATCCCCCAGGGTCGCAGACCCCTGCGACCATGGCCCATGGTCGCAGGCCCCTGCGACCATGGCCCATGGTCGCCGGTCCATGGTCGCCGGCGACCATGGAGGTCCGGGTCACCGGATTTTCCGCCGGTGACCCGTTTTTCCGTCTTTTTTCGCGTTTCGCGCACTTTGGCCCCTGTGGTTTCCTGAAAATGTGATTTTTAGTGCTTGAAATTGACTCATATCCGACGACATCCGTCAAAATCATGGGTCAACCTCCAAAAGCATAAAATCATCAGTGATTGCTCCAAGATCGCCAACCGGCTGACCAAGAAAGTGCACTTTCTGTCCGACCGATCGTGAAATCGACAAGACAGATGTCACCGGCCAGCTCTTAGCTATCAATGTCTGAAGTTACATGTTCATCCGATGTCGATCAGCATGTAGATCCATCGATGATCATCGCCAGAAGAATTCCAGAAGACACGGCATGGCCCGCGACTCTTCGACTGCTCGGCGACCAATTAATGTGGTTAATTGACTAGCTTTATTGCAGTCATTAATTCATTTCTTTGGACGGCCCAATCAGAAGCAAGCATTTGGGAGTTACAAGTCAATTGATTCATGGCATTTAAACCATGAAACTCCTCCCATTATGGTAATTAAGGTGATTAAAAGCCCTTAATCTCCATCGGCCAATCAGATTCAAGGAAAAAGGAGTTACAAAATCAAGAAATAAATCTTGTAACTCCTCCCATTAAAGCCATTAAGGCTCATAAACCCTCCTAAATGGCTACCAAAGGCCTATAAATAGGAGAGCATTCCATTGAAATGGAGATCGGAAAAAGATCAGAAAAAAGAGGAGAAAATCAGAGGATCAGAAAAACAAAGATCAGAAAGAGATCTGAGAGAAAGAAAAAGAGAGAAAAACTCTGCTGAAGTTCTGCACCGGCCACCACTACAAGGTGACAAAAGTCCCTTGGGGGGCACCCCCCCCCAAGGTCCTTGCCTTCTCCTGCTGCCTCCAATGGCTTAGACATGGCTTTTCAGCCCGTCTACTTAGCTTTTTATTGGACATAGGACCTTCTCTTGGTCTTTGTCCCCTAAAAACCTGAGGTTATAGCCAAGCCAAGCGAATCAAGAGCATCTTCTGTTCTCATCTGCATGGATGATGGCGAAGCCCATACATGGCTTGCGACCGTCAATCTGAACGAGTCCCCCACAATCTCCTGAAAAGTTAGATCTTCCTTTTCTTGCTTTTCATTGTAGTTTGTATTTTTCTAAAAGAGACAAAAATCACAACTCTTGTCTTTTTCATTATTGATGAGAATTGTAAATCGGCTATAAACGCCAAAATCGGCTATAAATGCCAAACAAAATCGCCTTTCACGGCAAACTAAGAAAATGTCTCTTTTCTTAAATATTTGTGCAATGGAAAACTTGAAAGAAGTTGATTTCCTTTTTACTTGCGAAGGTTGATCTCCGGATTACCACTTGCAATTCCAAGTAAAATAGAAAATCTGGCACACCCACACAAAGAAATGTTGATGCACGCTTCAGGGCCCGCCAGGGCGCGAAAGGGCCGGACCCGACGGGCTCCCACGTTCCGCCGACCCCGGTAGCCGCCCCAGCGGGCGCCTCGGAGCGCGTTCCATCAAGCTGGCACACCCGGTGGGACTCGTTCATTTGAGAACACGGTGCTTGGAAATGAAATATTTGCATATCATACTTTTTGCTCTATGCTTATACTTCTTTTCCGGATTCCTTGGCTACTTTCTAGCTGGTAGCCTATGTTGGATTTTGCATCCTAAAAAAAATGAGATGGGATTTTTTGGAAATTTCTATTTCTTTGAGTTTGTTTCCATTCTTTCTCTTTTCAAAAAAAAAAAAAAAAAAATCAGTTTTCTTAGTTTGGATTCAAAATTGGGAAACCTTGATCCTATCCTATCGTTCTTTGGCGCTTGCAGAAATGTTGAGCCCGTTCGACTAAGGTTTTGGACCATCGTTTCTCTTCGATGAGTTCATTAGAGATTTCAAAAAAAAAATAAATAAAAAAAAAATCAAATCAGTTTTCTTAGTTTGAATTCAAAATTGAGAAACTTTGATCCTATCCTATCGTTCTTTGGTGCTTGCAGAAATGTTGAGCCCGTTCGACTAAGGTTTTGGGCCATCGTTTCTCTTCGATGAGTTCATTAGAGATCAAAAAAAAATATTAAAAAAAAAATAAAAAATAAAAAAATTAGTTTTCTTAGTTTGGATTCAAAATTGAGAAACTTTGTTCCTATCCTATCGTTCTTTGGTGCTTGCAGAAATGTTGAGCCCGTTCGACTAAGGTTTTGGGCCATCGTTTCTCTTCGATGAGTCTATTTGGGATTTTTATAAAAAAAAAAGGGACATAGACCACTAAGGTTAAACCAATTGCGTTCTTTGATCACGATTGATTCAAGAAAAGCCTTGTCCAGAGTGTGGAGACAGCTTGACTGTTCTAGGCAATGGTCCTCCAAACGGGTTCATTAAGTAATCCTACCCTTACCTGGGGGCAATTCTATCAATTGAGGTTTCATAAGACCGGGTTAGGAGGCCTATGTGTACTCTCTCGTCTTTAAATCTTAAAAATTTTAAAAAAAATCAAAAATAAAAAAAAAAGATTTTCAAAAAAATCTTAAAAAAAAAAAATAAAAAAATCAAAATAAAAAAAAATAAAAAATAAAAAAAAGGATTTTCAAAAAAAAATCTTAAACAAAAAAAAAAAAGATTTTTTAAAAAAAAAAAAAATGAAAATCTTAAAAAAAAAAAAAAAAAAAATCTTCAAAAAAAAAACTCTCGTCATTTTAGATTCAGATCCGAGAAATTGTGGTTCCTTCCCTTCTGGGTACTGGTGCTCGCGGAAATCGTTGAGCCCGTATTCGGATCGGAATACCATCTGCTCTCTTTGATGAATCCAATCTTGACATTTCAAAAAAAAAAGAGAATCCCATCTCGTGGATGCGATCTCCAACATTTGTGCATAGCAATACTGGTACGCCCTTTCAGGGTCTACTGTATCTGTGACCGGCACATTTGTAACTCCTACCTTATATTCTTCTTATCTCGAGCAAGCTCCGCTTCTCAATAAGTCGAATTTAGGTATACAATTACTTCTAGCAGTCATTGGAACGCTCATTTCGAGCCTACCATGTTCGCTGTCAGAACAATTGTACCATCTATGGCTTTTTGCCTTCTTCATGTCGCTTGGGTCATATCCCTTAAGCGATTTGAAAAGACAACCATAGGAATTCCCATTTATGATCATTATATTCTTGTGATTACTAATGGATGTGGTCTTGTTTCAGAACTTTTTCGAAACTAACAATGGCAGCCTTAACCATTATCTTCGATGAGAACAAGCACCAACTCATGCTTCAACAGAAGCAAACCGAGCGCACTTACAAGCTCCCCGCCAGCTGCCGAAGCGTCAACTCCCTCGGCAACTCTCTGAACTCCGGGTCGACCTCGACTCCCCGGACCATCGTCTTCGGGACACTGGGACCATTCCCACTTCCCGAAGAACAAACTGCGCCTGCCAAAAGGCAGAAAATCGCCTCTCAACGTGTCACTCCCGTGACACCAAAGGCGAGCGCCCAAAAGCCCGAAGCCCGCGGCACCCCCGCGAAGCCTCGACCAACAACCAACCAGGTCTACCCTAAGACTTGGTCTCCAAGACCTTCCCCAAAACAAAGAAGGTCTCAAACATCCACCAAGCCAGCATACCTGGCCCCACTCAAGGAGAACCAGTTCTACCCTCTTGCCTACATGAAAGAGGAGAGACCCTTCTCCAACCTGACTCCCAAGTCAACCCAGCATGAACCGGCTTGCTCCCACAAGCCCAGAATCAGATCACGCATCACCAGGCCTCTCCAAGCACCTGCTAAGGCCTACACTCCTTCAGTTCGACCCTTCATCTCTACAGGGGCCGAACTCGAAAGGTTTAAAGCTTCGCTGCAACAGGCAAAGGACCGGGTCCGGATCCTGTCCTTGCCTAGCTACAAAGAAGACAGGCTCGGCTGCTGCGCCCGAGGGAGCACATCCTTCATCGTCAGAGCCCAGCCGGAGCTGACCAAAGCTCAAATCGCTCGTCGAGCACGCCGCCGTGCGTCATATCGACAAAAGAGACTAGAGAAGCAAAGGACCCAGCCTCCTACACTTCAAGTCTCCCACAAATGGGTCGAAAAAGAAAGACCCGACCAAGTTGCTGCCGTCCATATGGTTGGAAAAACCAGAAGACGCCAAAGGTCAGCATCAAAAATCCATGTCCGACGTCCGGTGACCCGTAGCATCACCAGGACACAAAGACATCCCGAAGAATCTCCTGCCCCTTCCAGCCAAGGACGGGAGAGTAATCCTTCATCAAGCTCTTCATCAAAAAGAATGAGCCCCAGCTCAGTCACCAGGACGATTTCTTCGTTCGAATCCCGAGGGATGAACTTCTTGGCTACAAGTTCTGAGCCGCCACCTCAGAATCCACCTCGAGATGATGCGCTCACACGCATCCAGCAGTTGGAACAAGGCCAGCAGAGGATTGAAACTCTGATGGAAAACATTCTCCTTGTCGTCCAAAATCAGGTGAACAATGAGCCTCCTCCGAATCATAACAATAACGAGGAGAATTGTGAAGAAAATGAGTCACGCGCCCTTACCAAAAAGGACGTAGACAGTATCCTCGCCAAAGCTAAAGAAGAGGATATACTCAAAGAGCATGGGATCAAGCCACCATATCCTTTATGGATGGACTCGGTCCCGTTCCCCACAAAATTCAAACATCCTACTCTCCAAACATATACGGGGAAAGGATCGGCCAGACAGCACGTCATCCACTTCAAGATCTTGACGGGAGCTATCGCGGATCAAGATGCACTCAAGATTCGCCTCTTTGCAAGTACCCTAAAAGGTACGGCCTTCGATTGGTACTCCACTCTGCCGGAGAACTCCATTCAGAACTGGGCTATGCTGGAGACACGCTTCCTGACCCACTTCCAAGGTGAGGATCATCCTGTTACTATGGCTCAGCTCTGCAGCCTAAAACAGGGAGAGAATGAGTCAACTTATGACTTCATTCACAAGTGGAAAGCAATGGCGTACAAATGCTCAGATGTACTGCCACAAGCGTCGCTAGTCGACATCTGCCGAAACAACATGAGAGCTAAAATCCGCTCCATGATCATCGGCAACAAATCAAAGAACCTGGGGGAACTCCTCGAAGCTTCCATGGAAGCTGAAACGGTGATCAAAGACCTCAACAGTCAGAAATCATCAAAGAAAGAGCCGACTGCTGTTGCAACCTCTAAACCAAAGAAGAAAGAGGTCCTCAATGTGCAAACCAAGTCAGCTCCTCAGCAGCCAAAGAAAGCTGAAAACAAAACTGCAGGTAAAAGGCCTGAACTCTCCGATGCCTTCAAAGAGCGAGTAGAAAAGAAATATCCGTTCGATGAAGACGTCGAAGAAATCTTTGAGGCTCTCCTAGCAAATGGCAAACTCATTTTGCCAGAGCCCAAAAGACCTGGAGATGTTGGTAAAACCAATGATCCTCGGTACTGTCCATACCACCAGATGGTTTCGCATCCTCTCAATCAATGCTTTGTTGTGAGAGAGAAGATAAACGAGATGTGGAAAAACGGAGTCATCACCTTTGACAAAAACTATGGGACTGCCTCCGTCAACATGGTGTCATGTGGACAAACACCAAAATCACCGAAGAAGAAGATCACTACTTCCTTCATGGTGATAAACAAAATTCAAGTGTCCGAGAAGCTGGTTCCTTTCCCGACACCAGACGGACAACCCATATGGGTACATCCCGATCTCCTGGAAGATGAAAATTGGGAGATCGTCAAAACAAAGCCGACAGCTCAACAGCGAAGGCAGGCTAGGAAACATCTCCTCAGGCTCAAACGGCAAGAGAAGACCCAGCCAAAACAAGAAGTCCCTGAAAAGGCAGAGGTCTCCTCTACCACTTCACTCGGGGCAACAGAAACGTCCCTTCCAGAGACTTCAAAGGGGGTAAGAAAACTCACTCTCAGTGATTTCATGCCACCTCAATTCAGAGAAGAAGCTATGCAGGGGGTATCATACTCTTGCAACTCGGTAGTTGGATTCTCCATTAATGGATACGAGTCCAGCGACACCGATGATGGATTCGAGTCCGGCTACACTGATGAGTGGGAAGAATCCCTTGAAACAGGAGAATATCTCTCCGATGAAGAATGGGTTCCTGAAACTCACCTTATGCCAGTAATCTGGTATAACCCCTTACAGCCACAAGGATCCTGGTCTGATGATGAAGAAGACCAAGAGGCTGCACAAGAAGATGCTGTTAACCCAGCACCTGTCATTGCTCCAGTGGAAATCAACTATGTTGAGCCACACGGAGAAGACGAAGAAGAGGATCTGGCTCCCATGCCTGATCTTGAAGAATATGCAAGGATCTTGCAGCGTCTCGCTCTAGAACAAGAGCAAGATCGTGTTAACGAGCCTCCTCGCAACCCAGAGCCTGAAGTCCCTGAAGATAATCAGGTACATCCACCCTTAACTCCTGAAAATGGAGAACATTGCTGGATTGACGATCCTCTTACATCCGAGGATGAGTCTGACTCCGAGCAGGCAACATCTCCTATCAGAGCTTCCTGTAATGTAATATATCAGGATTATAGCTCTTCTGAAGCGTCGTCTGATGAGATTACCTACACTCCGACGACGCCTAGCAATGTATCCTCTGGAGCTGCCTCGTCTCACGTGACTTTCACAGAGATGACACCCTCTCAGGTTTCTTCTCCTGAAACTGTGACTTCAGGATACACATTCTTCCCGACTCATCATCATGAAGAAAACCCAACTTGGGGTGATGGATGGGTCAACGAAGAAGAAAAGCTGCTGGATGCTGTTCAGGACTTGCTCCCGGAAAATGCTCCGTGCAACACAATCACTGAGGATGGCAACTCTGCTGCAGATACATCCCCAGTAGATGAAAAACGACAGCCTCTTGATCCTGAGGACAATCTTCCAAGCGAAGACCCTTCTCAAGAAGCTCTCGAAGTTGGTAGAGGCACCCGCTCTGGCCGGGACTACCACAAAAATTACAACCAATCTTCCTTTACTTATGTAAATCCTTCGGGAAAAGATGTTGTAAGCGCCCCCAGTGGCAACAATGATGAACATGCAGGCCCTAAGGAGGCTTTCAAGTATGATTTGGTTGAGCACTTCAAACACATACCTGCACGTCTTCACATCCTGGATTTATTACGAATGTCTCCACGCACTCGTGATAATCTCATCTCAGAACTACAAAAACTGAATGAGGATGTCGACAAACATGCCCCGCAAGTCCTCCAAATTGAAATGGACTACCGGGTCAAAAACTCTGAAACTTCCTCAAAGGGAGAAAAGAAAACTGAGGGATCATGCATCCAATGCCTCTCGGTTCAAAAGGCAGCCAATGCAACCATCGCCTTCACTAAGGAAGACCTCCTACTTGGCGAAGCAAGGCACAACCGACCCCTGTACTTCACAGGGTACATCAAAGAAATTCCGATACATAGAGTTCAGATCGACCCAGGTTCTGCACTCAACCTTATCTCCACTTCGGCTCTTGAAGAGTTGGGCATCCCACCCAGCAAGCTAAGCCACACATCTGTATCTATCTTTGGATACGATGGGAGCGCTCAAAGGCCTATCGGCAAAATCAAGTTCAAATTGCAAATCGGTGATCTTATCTCTGAGGTCACTGTGTATGCAATAAAAACCCCCTCATGCTACAACATCCTTCTCGGACGTCCTTGGATACACGAGAACGGTGTTGTCCCTTCAACTCTACATCAATGCATCAAGTTCGTCGGCGACGATGGCATGGTACATCGTGTCTTTGCGGACAGAAAACCCTTCAAAGGTAAAGAAGTCCACTTCGCAGACTCCCAGATGTATGAAGGCGAAAAAGAAGAAAAAGAGGAAATAGCACCCCCTGCTGAATATCTCCAGAAAGATAAAGGTAAGGCCCCTCAAAAATCACCGGAAGAAAACAAACCCTCCGGCAAATTAGAAGAGAGTAGTCAATCTCCCTTCGTTATCTCCCTCAAGAATTCAAAACCTTTTGTCATCACGACTAAAGTGAAGAAGGCGAAACAAAAGCCTGGGGGCAAATTTGTTGTCTCTCTCGTGTCTATCATGCAAGACACAGACTCGGACTCAGAGCCAGAAGACGATGCATCGTCAAGCCAAGCTGACACTCAGCAAGTTCAGCCTGCTCTCACTCCGATGGAGACACCTGCAGATGTAGAAGATCCTACGTCTGCTACCTTTGTTGTTCCGGCAACATCACCAAAGCAAAGGCCGATCTTCTTCCATAGATCGGACGCTTCTTCATCAAACTCCATGCTGGAACCTTTCCAAAATGAAGGTATGCCTCAGCTATCTCTATATAGTCCTGTGGCACAAGCAATTATGAAGAAAATGGGCTATGACGCTCAAAACCCAGTCGGTTTGGGAGAAAGACGCGGTATTCTCACGCCATTGGAGCCCGCCTTGACCAAAAGCCAGCTGGAAGATTGGAGACTCTACGGTCATGTAGAAAAGTCTTCATATGGGTTAGGGTATGATCCCGACACTCCTCTGAGACAGTTGACACAAAGGCTTAAAAGTCGTTTTACCGACCAAGCCTCAACATCTAAAGTCCACGAAGACATCGATCTCCCTGGAAATCTCTTTAAAGAGTTACCTGACAAAGATCCAGGAAGCTCATCCAATTGGTATGATTTCTCTGATGATAAAGAGGAATCGTCCGATAATACAGACTTGTGGCATCCTGACCCAGAAGAACCCTCGTCTCCAAAAGAAATACCAGACTCAACAGGCGATTGGGACTATCTCATAGCAAGCCTTGAGGAGATCACCAATCAAGAAAATCCATGGAAAGGAACAGAGCCTTGGTCTGGTAATGCAGTTGAAACTCCAGAAGGTTTCGTTGAGTTGGAAGCCTCCGAAAATATTGTGGAGGAACCACCTTCGAACCTTCCGATAGAAGATCCTGTTCAAAAGATAAACTTGGGAACACCTGATAACCCACGTCCTGTATTCATAAGCAAGAATATAAAGGATGATGAGTTACCCGAGTATATCGCTTTTCTTCGTGAGTTCGTTGATTGCTTTGCATGGTCCTATGCTGAAATGCCTGGTTTAGACCCCAAAATAGCAGTCCACAAACTCAATCTTCAAGAAGAAATCAAGCCTGTCAAACAAGGCCAAAGAAGATTCCGTCCAGATGTGATGGATAAAATTGAACAAGAAGTTCAAAAACTCAAAAGCGTTGGCTTCATCCGTAAGGAACAACATCCAGAATGGTTGGCCAACATTGTCCCCGTGACAAAGAAAACTGGGCAGATCAGAGTCTGTATTGACTATAGAGACTTGAATGGCGCTTGCCCTAAAGATGAATTCCCGCTCCCCATACCGGAGGTGATGATTGACAATACCTGCGGATTCGAGCGAATGACATTCATGGATGGCTTCTCTGGCTACAATCAGATAAAGATGCATCCCGAGGATGAAAAACACACATCTTTTCGGACTCCATTTGGCGTGTATTGCTACACTGTCATGCCATTTGGTCTGAAAAATGCTGGTGCCACATATCAGAGGGCTATGATGAAAATATTCCAAGATATGCAGCACAAGACGGTCGAATGTTACGTTGATGACCTCGCCGTCAAAAGCAGAAGAAAAGAAGACCATCTCAAAGATCTTCGGGAAGTCTTCCTCCGACTCCGCAAACACAAACTGCGGATGAATCCTCTAAAATGCTTCTTCGGCGTCTCGTCGGGTAAGTTTCTCGGATTCCTTGTTCGGAAAGCTGGAATAGAACTTGACCCCATCAAAGTCAAGGCTATTCTAGAAATGCCCTCTCCAAGAACCTTGAGGGAACTAAAAGGGCTTCAAGGGAGATTGGCCTACATCAGACGGTTCATCTCCAATCTTTCGGGGAAATGCCGTCCATTCTCTCGATTGATGAAAAAAGGTGTAGACTTTGTCTGGGATACCGACTGCGAAGCCGCATTTCAAGATATCAAGTCATACCTGACCAAACCTCCAGTGTTAGCTGCCCCTGCCACTGGAAAACCATTCATCTTGTACACAAGAGCTCTTGATCATTCTGTAGGCGCTCTGCTTGCACAAGAGAATGGTGAGGGAAAAGAAGCTGCTCTGTACTACCTCAGCCGCATGCTAGTAGGTGCAGAGCATCGCTACTCTCCAGTCGAAAAAGAATGCCTTGCAGTGATGTTCGCCGTACAAAAGCTACGTCACTACTTGCTTTCCAACACAGTCTACCTGGTCTCGAGGATCAACCTCTTGAAGGTCCTTGTCACAAAGGCAGGTTCTCTTAATGCCCGACTGGCAAAATGGTCCATCCTCTTGTCACAATTTGATATTAGGTATGTGCCACAAAAAGCAATCAAAGGCCAAGCTCTAGCAGATTTCCTCGCAGAGCATCCATTGCCTAAAGATTCACCACTCAGAGATGATCTCCCAGACGAACCTGTCTACAACGTGGAGACTTCCTCACCAAATGCCTCCTGGGACATGTACTTTGACGGTGCAACCAGGACAAATGAAAACAGAAAGCTGATCTCGGGAGTTGGCATCCTCTTTGTTAGCCCCGACAAATGCATGATTCCCCACGCTTTCTCGCTACTGGAACCATGCACAAACAATGCAGCTGAATACCAAGCTCTGATCCTAGGATTGGAACTCGCCATCGAATCCGGTATCACTATGCTGGAAGTCTTTGGAGACTCTCAACTGATCGTCAACCAGATGAATCAAAAATATGAAGTCAGGAAGCCTGATCTGCTGCCTTATTACAACAAGGCGCAATCGCTTCTGCAAAAGTTTGACATCTGCAACATCACCCACATTCGTAGAGGTGAAAACATCCGTGCAGATGCCCTGGCTGGACTTGCCGCGTCAATGGCGATCCAGGAAGGAAAAAACATGCAAATTACAGTGAGTGAGAGAAGGATCCTCCCTCCTCTTAACACACACCAAGCAGTTGCTGAATGCCACCGAGTGGTTGGAAGTCGGATCTCTATCCTTCAAACTTCAATCGGCGACTGGAGGGATCCGTTCATTGATTACACTATGTTCGGAATCCTACCTGAAGATCCAAAAGAACGGGTAAGCATCCAAAGGCGAGCCCCAAACTTTCATTTGGATATCCCTTCGAAAATCCTTTACAGGAAATCCTTCAATGGAGTACTCCTACGCTGCTTGTCACAACAAGAGGCCGAAGTAACACTTAAAGAAGTTCATGCTGGTCTTTGTGGAGCCCATCAGGCTGGTCCCAAGCTCTACGACCAAATCAAAAGGTTGGGTTACTACTGGCCTACCATGGTAGCTGATGCAATGCAATTTGCCAAAAGCTGCCAGCTATGCCAAGTTCACGGAGATTACATTCACATGCCTCCAGAATGGCTGCATCCTACAGCAATCTCATGGCCTTTCGAAGCATGGGGCATGGACATCATAGGTCCTATCTCTCCCCCTTCAAGCAAAGGTCATCGCTTCATCTTCGCCGCAACGGATTATTTCTCCTAGTGGTCAGAAGCATTTGCGTTCAACGAAATGAAGACCTCATCAGTTCTTCAATTCCTACGCACCAACATCATTTGTCGTTTCGGCATACCCAAAAGATTCGTCCATGATAACGGACCACAATTCCGGGATCATCGATTCTACAGGTTCTGCGACAAATACAAAATCCAAAGCTGTCCTTCGACTCCATACAATCCGGCAGCAAACGGATTAGCAGAAGCCTTCAACAAGACACTCTGCAAAATCCTCAAGAAAATGGTCTCTAGTCACAAAAGAGACTGGAGTGACAAACTGTCTGAAGCTTTGTGGGCCTATCGAACCACCTTTCGAGGACCAACCCATAGCACACCATTCTCCTTGGTCTATGGATGCGAAGCTGTCGTGCCCCTAGAGGTACAAATTCCTTCTCTGAGGGTATCTCTACAAAATGACATGACTCAAGAAGGCAATGTCAAATTGAGACTCCATGAGCTGGACAATCTCGACGAGAGACGGCTCGAAGCTCGACAAAGCATTGAACTTTACCAAGCACGCATGGCAGGATCTTTTGACAAAAGGGTCAGGCAACGCGCCTACAAAAAGGGTGACTTGGTTCTTGCGGTAAAAAGACCAATGGTCTTCGCACACAAATCCAAAGGCAAATTTAAACCAAAATGGGAGGGACCCTACGTCATCGACAAAGTCTTCTCCAATGGCGCATATGCCCTCCTAAACATGGAAGGCGACAGATGTATGCTGCCTATCAACGGCAAGTTCTTGAAGCGGTACTACCCTTGAAGACTTACCCAACTGGGTAAGAGCAATGCCTGTATAGCCAAAACCTGTTCTCAGGTACTCGCTCGTCAAACCCACTCTCTTTAGAATTTTCATATCAAATGTCAAAATTTCTAGAGATTCAAAAACAATGCTTATTTTTATCATTTCATTGTTCAAAAACAAAAAAAAAATCCAAGTTTAGGAGCCTCTCCCTGACTTGACCAAAGCTTTCGATCCTTGAACCAAAATTCATGGTTTGAAACAAAAATCCGGATTCAGGGATTTCCACCCTAGTCCACCTTACCTTTTACCGCCAAATGGTTCTAGGTCAAAATTTACGACCCTCGTGTCTTTAAACAAAAAAAAATGGTTTTTCAAAAACCGCGGGGAAGTGACACTTAGTCGATACTCGCAAAAAATCAAAAAATCGGAAGGATGCGAACCCCATTCGATACTTCCAAAACCTCTAAAATCGTGGAGACGCAACATTTCAGTTGATATCCACAACCCAAATTTCAAAGGTTCGAGAAAACCTCAAATTTCAAAAATCACGGGGAAACGACATCAAGTCAGTACCCGCAAAATCAAAAGTTTTGGGAAAAGCAGGGAAGCGACGCTTAGTCGATATTTGCACCCCAATTCGCGAGGAAGCGACATTCCATCGATACTTGCAAAACCTAACCCGCGAGGAAGTGACATTCCATCAATACTCGCAAAACCGAATGAGCAAGGAAGCGACATTCCATCGATACTTGCAAGACCATTCAGCGGGGAGGCGACATTTAGTCGATACCTGCATTTTGAAAGCCAAAAAAAATCTGGCTATAAACGCCAAAAACCGGCTATAAATGCCACAAACCGGCTATCAATGCCACAAAAAATTGGCTTTCACGCCGACAAACCAAAACTTGGCTTTCAAAAAATGGCTATCAATGCCACCAAACCGGCTATAAATGCCACAAATTGGCTATCAATGCCACCAAACTGGCTATAGATGCCAACAAAACAAACACCGGCTTCCATGCCAACCCAAATTTTGGCTTTTACGCCATAAAATTTCGGCTTCCATGCCATCTCAAAATTGGCTCCCATGCCACGAACAAAATTTTTGGCTCTTATGCCATCTCAAAAATCGGCTATAAATGCCACACAAAAAAAACCTGACTCTCATGTCAAAACTGGCTGTAAATGCCACAAAAATCCGGCTTTCACGCCAAATTCGTTTCCCCTACCAAAACAATTATTTGACAAAAGATTTTCACAAAATGACAAAACTTTTGATCAAATCCCATTTAGCAATCGCTTTCATCACAAAAAGATTTGAATGAGCGTAGGGAAAACAAAAAAAAAAAAAAAGAGTACCAAAAAATACATGTGGTACCAAAAAAAAAGGAAAGTGTTCACAAGCACTGCAAAAAAAAAGAAGTACCAAAAAAATACATGTGGTACCAAAAAAAAAAAGAAGAATGGTTTCTGCTATAAAAAATCAGGAGCTCAGCCAAAAATGGTCTCCAGCCAAAGCTTCAGCTCCTCAAGCAAACTTTTGGCCTCATCCGTCAGAGTTTCCAAGGCACGCTTCTTCAAGAACTTGCCATGAGATGCTGGCGAATGCCGTAACCCTTCTTTTACACCGGGAAGCCCTTCCCCAGCAGTTTGCCATCGTTCGTTTTCTAGAGTCCTCCTCTCGAGAACTTGACCGGCATCTGCAACCCTGCGAATCAGAGTACTCTCCCTGTCACGAGCCTCTGTTATAGCAGCCCACTTCGCATCGACTTGTGCCTTCAAATGCTCAAGACGTTTTCTGGCCTCCTCAACTTCCCTATCAAGGACGTTAAGGTCATGCCTCAATCCGATGATGGCTAGCTCTTCCTTGTTCTTCTCCCGAACTAGCTGCTTCTTGCTTTGTGTAGCCTCATTCAGGTCAGACTTAGCCTTATCAGCAGGGTCCAAGAACATCTCCTTGAAGAATTGGTCGTCAGGGAAGCCCATGGTCTCAAACCACTTGTCACCCAGTGCAATGATCCTATCAACGGTCGCCCTGGCACCTGTGACATCTAGACCAACCTCTTCGGTATCAGTGAGAATCTCCTGCACATGTGGGATCATGCCAAATCCTGCTTCCAAGTGTCCAGAAAGGAGAGTCTTGATCCAAGAACTCAAAACCCGAGCCAGCACCTTCTTCGCAAATTGAAGAGACGAACTGGATGAAGATTCACCCTTCTCCGCTGATCGGCTGCTCATGTCATGTCCCATTGGAAGAGTAACAAAATAACTCTTTTCACTTGGAGCCACTGGAGAAGGAATCTCAGCATGAGGTATCTCCTCTATCGCGTCAGAACTGGTTGTAGGAGTCTCTACCTCCGGATCGACCTCTGACATCCCTTGCTCTGGTTCTGAAGGAAGCGATGGACTCTCTTCTGTCACTTCAAAACCTGCAAATGAAACACAAAAAGGTATGAATATGATCCTGTTAAAAAAAAAAAAAAAAAAAAAACATCATAAGGGTCATCACTACAAAGTACCTTCTTCGACGACTGGCGGAACACTCTCTTCCTCCATGAACTCATCAGAAGCATCATCGACATTTGCGTCCATTGATGGTTCAAAGTCATCGGAATCCTGTGGCAGGTCAGCTGACAAGAAAAAATGTTAGCAAATCAAGTCGCAGGCAAAAAAAAAAAAGAGAAAGCGAAAGAAGTTATACCAATTGGAGATTCCGGAGTCATTCCAGAGTCTCTCGGTTCTTCTTCAGATGCCATAACCGGCTCCATCACCGCCTCATCGGTCGGAACCTCAGGCATCGGCAAGTCTTCATCCTCTGCTAAAAAAAAAAAAAGAAAAAAGCAGCAGCAGGGTAAGAAAACAAATCAGAACATGGAAAGCCCCATGAAAGAAGTAGAAAAAGAAAAAGGAAGAATCATACCTTCACCAATGGTCTCTTCCCCACGACTCCTCTTCTCTGGAGGCTCGTCGACAGCCTCTGGCACCTCCTCGTTGATGGTAAGAGGGACTTCCACATTAGGAGAGTCTTCGTCCCGCCCCGTGTGACGCTGACTCCTCCTCCTCTTCTTACCTCTACGGGTTCGCTTCCTAGAAGAATCCGCCTCACTATCAGAGTCAGGTTTCTCACTCGACTCCTCACTGGATGGTCTGCTCTCGCCAGTAGACTCCGCGGAAGCTCGTCTCTGTGCCGCTTGCATCCAAGCGTCGAGCTCAGCTTCCTCCTGTTCTAGCTGCTCCAAAGCCTCATCAGGTACTTCCCGAACAGCTTCAGAACCAATGACGCCCTGGTCACCGAGAAAGCCTATCTTGTGCTTCTCTCCAGAAAGGAAGGCCCAAACTTCCTCTCGCCGGACGCCATCCGACTTCCCAATGCCTTTTCCAGAAGACAGCTTTACATCAAGCTCCTTCTTGGAAAGCCCCCGATATGCCAAAAAGCTTTCCGCGAACCACTTCGTGAAGCCGGCAGTTCGGAAAGTCGACAGCTCAGGATAAGAAATCGTGGCAGTAGTGTCTTCAGCACTATAGAAAGCCCATGCATTTCTGCCATCCTGCAAACCCCCAAAACGCTTCACCATACTCGAAGGCGCTCCAACAACGCCTTGAGAGAAGCCCAACTGAAGCGCAAAGCGAGAAGGTACATACGGCTGGATGTCGACGAAAAGATGTCTACGGTACACCATCGTGCCGACTCGTATGCTGAAAAGCCACTCCTTCTCTGCATTGGTCAAAGGGTAATGCCTTCCCGACCCTGCTCTGGTAGAGTCTCAGGAGGCACCAAAATCAAAAGCCTTCTTCCGCAACTCCGGAGAAAGCTTAACTGAAGACTGCCCCATCTCGACGTCCCTGAACCGTCGGATCCTCATGCGGGCAAACAAAAGTGATTCGGATATGGCTCTTCCCTTAGCCAATCGAATCATCAGAGGATCATCATCCTGTGCAGCACCCAGCTGGTGGAAGCCAGGACAGTGGTATACAAACCACGAATAAAAGATATGGGCTGAAAATACCCTATTCATAGGGAGCCCAAGCCGAACCAAGAAAGCAGCAGCCTGCAGTTCGGTACACAGGTAGGAGTAAAGAGCGGGCACCAAAGCAAGCCGCTCTCCAAACGCCATCTGACAAGCCGGAAAAATACAATGCGGCCTGATGTGCGTCCCATCTCCACCAGCAAACACAGCCTCACCTAGCCAATAAGTGAGGTAAAAAGCAAGATCTCTCCGCAGTGCAATGTCAGAATAAAGGGCATCTGTGCTCGTGAAGAAACCCTTCAACTCTTCCTGCATGGCCAATGTCTTCTTCCTGTCTTCCCGGGTCATGCTATCAGGAGACTCTTTGCTGTCAAAGAAGTTGAAGAATGAAGAGCCATAACTCTTCCAACTGCTGGATCTGACTTTCGAGCCCTCCTTAAAAAAATCATAGAAGGCGACGAGCTGAAAGTATAGGAGCCTGAACTCCTCTGACTGCTCCTCAAGGACGCTGTCAATCTGCATGAACTCCTCGTAGAGTTTGCCAAGGATGGGCAATCCAGTAATAGCACTTAACTCCTTCAGAGAAAAACCAATCTCACCGTTCGTAACAACGAAGGTATTGGTCTGAGGGAGGAAAGACTCCAACATAGCCATGAAGGCATCATCGGAAAAAGTCACGGTCTCCCTAAAAGTGCGGACCGCGTCAAAAATCCCGGCTTCCTTCAAAACGGCGCCCCCAATCAGCAAGGTGTGGTCAGTCCATGACTTCCAATCGGAGTCAGCATTGAAACGGCCACGAAGTCGAAAAGGCTTCACCCAAGTACTGCCGTCACCGCTGAAAACGCCAAGGCCCACCGGTCTCAAATCGACCGACGGATAATCAGAGCCCTGGTAGCCGCTGGCTGGCATCAACATGTCCATACGGACAGGTAGCTTCTCTGCAAAACCGGAAGGTCCACCAACAAAAACCCCGGTCTTGATCACACTGGTCCTCTTCACCCAGCTCGGAGGATCTTCCCTCTTAGGGCACGTGGGAGAAAGGCTCAGGATCGAGATGGTCCGGTCAAAAGACGACCGGGTAGAAATAGTTCTCTCTTCACCATCAGCCGTGTAAGAGAACTGAAAACATCTCCTTTGGTATGTCAAGTCGTCAGGGACTGCATCTCCAAAGAAGAAGGTAGGCTTGGGCAAAACCCTCAGATCGTCCATAACCCAAGGACGGTTGCTTACCATGATCTTATAGAACTCCTCATCCTTGAGAGCGATCAATCGCTGTCTCATCTCATCACGATTGAGGGAATCGCATTCTTCCAAGTTCTTCTCAATAAACTGGACCTTCTCCCAGGCCTGCTGAACGGCCACATTAGAAGATCTGGCGGATCGACGAGGTACGCTTGTAGCAGGCTCTTTACCCTTGTTCGCTCTGGAGGAACCACCTGCAAAGGTTGGAAAAGAAAAAGATCGTCATCAAAATGACAGGATTTCGCTAAAAAAGAAAAAAAGGGTCACTTTGTCCCACTAAAAATCTGGCGAAATTTTGGCATGACCCCGGGGCAATTCCAAAGAAAAAGGAAATACCCCGACGGAAATAGAAAGTTTGAAGATGGGCTCAACATCGCTGCGAGCTCCGAAACTCCAAACTTTCGAAACCTCAAAATCTCCGCAAAATCAAGAAGGGCTCAACATCGCTGCAAGCTCCAAATTCCCAAATTTGCAAAGATTTTCAGGTATGCTATCACATCATGCTACTCAATTCAATTTACAAAAAGTACATGCATGAACATCTAGATTTGCATAAAAACGCATTATCATGATGAGCAAAAAAAAAAAAAAAAAAAAAAAAAAAAAAAGAAACTTTCTCAAAAAAAAAGAGAGGGAGAAAGAAAGAAAAAAAAAGAAGCTTTCTCAAAAAAAAAAAAAGGGAGAAAGAAAAGAAAAAAAAGAAACTTTCTCAAAAAAAAAAAAAAAAAAAAAAAAAAAAAAAAAAAATCAGGCCACGTGGCCGTACGGATCTGTCCGTACGGCCCACAAAAAAAAAGAGAAAAAAAAAACGTGAAAAAAAAAAAAGAAATCACGTGGAAAAGAAAAGAAAAAAAAAAGAGAAGAAGAATAGAAAGAAAAGAAAAAGAAAAGAAAAAAAAAAGAAGGAAAAAAAAAAGAAAAGAGAGAAACTTTCTTCTTTTTACCATCCTATTCTCTACATGGAGTTTTCTTGAAAGAAAAAGAGAGAAAACTTACTTGAAGCCATTGATGGAGAAGAAGAAGGAAAAAGCTTGAAGATCCTTGAAGAAGAAGAACTCTTGGTCTTGGAGCTCCCTTGAGATTGTTGCAAAAGAAAGCAATAAGAGCAAGAGATCCTACCTTCCTTTGCTTTTATAGGAGAGAGCAAATCAAAGAAGGAAACAAAGAAGAAAGGTAAGTGTTACTAATTAGTAACCTTACCAAAAGAGAAGGAATTAGAAAGATTCTTTCCCAAAAAGAAAGATGTCTTTGAGAGATTTCCTCCCAAAATCAATCAAATGAGAGATTCTCTCCAACAAAAAAGGATATTGAAGATTCTTTCCCAAAAAGAAAGATACCTTGAGATATTCTCTCCCAAATTAAGGGAATATGAGAGATTCTCTCCCATAAAGATATTTTTAGATATTCTCTATCCAAATGAGATATCTTTAGATATTCTTTACAAAAATGACCCCACATGAGATCTAAGCCATCCTAAAAAGCTTAAGGTCCCATGGGCTAGCCCATATGAGCCAGGTTTGACCACCTAGGCACTAAAAAAAAAAATGGGCTTTTAGTCAGGAAAAAAAAAATCTCTCTTACCAAGAGCATACAATAATGGTTCCATGCCTCTTTTGAGTTGATTGAACCATACAAAAAATCCCAAGCCCCATGAGCTTCCAAAAATCAAACCATCCAGCCTCATATACCAAATTGAGCCAAAATCTTGAAATTGACATTTCACAAAAATCCAAACCACTCCAATGGACCCACACAGTCCCAAAGAGTGACCAAAAACCAAATCCTGGTCCCCTAACTTGCCACATACAGCTTGTTAGGTCACAAGACCAAAACCAAAAACAAAATCCTGATCCCCCAACTTGCCACATACAGCTTGTTGGGTCACAAGGTCAAAACCAAAACCCGATCCCCTAACCTGCCATATATAGCTTGTTAGGACACAAGGTCAAAAACAGAAACCCAAATCCACATCCTTGATGTCATCTTCAAAACTTTGCCTCGAGATGGTGTGTGATTCCTTTCACTACCATAAAATTCCCCTGGAAGCTCAAAGGCTACTCTACCAAAGGAAAGATTGCTCAAAGACTCTTGGTCAAGACACAAGCTCTCCTTCAAAAATCTCTTCGAGGCACATCGACTACAAAAGTCAAGCAATTCGTCGCTGTACCTCGAGGGGGCATCTGTTGACACCAAAAATGTCACTTTGCCTCTTCAACATCAAGAAAGCTGCATGAAGTCGCAACCTGCCATAAATAGGCAATGCAACTTCTCAAAAAATCAAATCTTGTCAGAATCAAACAAAAACTGCAAGATCCTTCAAGATAGCCAAGAGAAGAGTACACATGAAGTTTCGGGCCATTTCGACAACATTTGGCCTAACTTCACTTCTCCGACAGCTAAAATGGCGCTCCCGGCGGCGACATCATCGGAGACGTCAAAACTTCGATCAAAGCCTACAGATGACTCCAGCATGTCTCAAAAGGGCTCTATGCCAAATTTCAAGTCAAACCGACAACGTTTGACCCTCCATCAATGCTCGAGCAGCAAAATCAAGCCTCTCGGCGGCGGGAACCACCGAAGCCTTCGCTCATCAAACCAAGTGCATGAGTGGCTTCAACATGCTTCCAAAAGGCTGCACGTCAAATTTCAGGTCATTCCGAAAACGTTTGACCAGGTTTCGATGCTCCGAGAGAAAATCAAGCCTACCGGCGGCGGAGCAACCCGGGACCATGACATCCAAAACGGAGCCCATGGAACGTCTCAAAATGACTCCAATAGGCTCCCCGTCAAATTTCAGGTCAATCGGACATCGTTTGGCCACATATCAACGCTCGGCATTTTCCCCGCAGCAAAATCAAGTGAAGCATCGATGGGACCCCAAACGGCTTCAAAACTCAAACAAAAGCCTATGGTTGGTCTTATTTATTGCTCAGGAGGCTCCACCTCAAATTTCAGGTCATTCCGACATCGTTTGACCAAGTTTCAGCTTCTGGCGGAAAATCAGCAGCTCTACGCAACAAAGTCTTCGGCTTTCCCGGAAAATTGGAAACTTTGCACTCTAAAAATGCAAGGATTCTTATCAGGTTTTTTTACAGGGAAATCAAGCCAATAAATGAGAAGAAATGTCAAGGAAAATACAGGAGAAAACGGCGACGAAAAAGACCTCAAAACGACCGCAAAACGGGCTCCGAAGGGGAAAAATCCCCCAGGGTCGCAGACCCCTGCGACCATGGCCCATGGTCGCCGGCGACCATGGAGGTCCGGGTCACCGGATTTTCCGCCGGTGACCCGTTTTTCCGTCTTTTTTCGCGTTTCGCGCACTTTGGCCCCTGTGGTTTCCTGAAAATGTGATTTTTAGTGCTTGAAATTGACTCATATCCGACGACATCCGTCAAAATCACGGGTCAACCTCCAAAAGCATAAAATCATCAGTGATTGCTCCAAGATCGCCAACCGGCTGACCAAGAAAGTGCACTTTCTGTCCGACCGATCGTGAAATCGACAAGACAGATGTCACCGGCCCGCTCTTAGCTATCAATGTCTGAAGTTACATGTTCATCCGATGTCGATCAGCATGTAGATCCATCGATGATCATCGCCAGAAGAATTCCAGAAGACACGGCATGGCCCGCGACTCTTCGACTGCTCGGCGACCAATTAATGTGGTTAATTGACTAGCTTTATTGCAGTCATTAATTCATTTCTTTGGACGGCCCAATCAGAAGCAAGCATTTGGGAGTTACAAGTCAATTGATTCATGGCATTTAAACCATGAAACTCCTCCCATTATGGTAATTAAGGTGATTAAAAGCCCTTAATCTCCATCGGCCAATCAGATTCAAGGAAAAAGGAGTTACAAAATCAAGAAATAAATCTTGTAACTCCTCCCATTAAAGCCATTAAGGCTCATAAACCCTCCTAAATGGCTACCAAAGGCCTATAAATAGGAGAGCATTCCATTGAAATGGAGATCGGAAAAAGATCAGAAAAAAGAGGAGAAAATCAGAGGATCAGAAAAACAAAGATCAGAAAGAGATCTGAGAGAAAGAAAAAGAGAGAAAAACTCTGCTGAAGTTCTGCACCGGCCACCACTACAAGGTGACAAAAGTCCCTTGGGGGGCACCCCCCCCAAGGTCCTTGCCTTCTCCTGCTGCCTCCAATGGCTTAGACATGGCTTTTCAGCCCGTCTACTTAGCTTTTTATTGGACATAGGACCTTCTCTTGGTCTTTGTCCCCTAAAAACCTGAGGTTATAGCCAAGCCAAGCGAATCAAGAGCATCTTCTGTTCTCATCTGCATGGATGATGGCGAAGCCCATACATGGCTTGCGACCGTCAATCTGAACGAGTCCCCCACAATCTCCTGAAAAGTTAGATCTTCCTTTTCTTGCTTTTCATTGTAGTTTGTATTTTTCTAAAAGAGACAAAAATCACAACTCTTGTCTTTTTCATTATTGATGAGAATTGTAAATCGGCTATTAACGCCAAAATCGGCTATAAACGTCAAAATCGGCTATAAATGCCAAACAAAATCGCCTTTCACGGCAAACTAAGAAAATGTCTCTTTTCTTAAATATTTGTGCAATGGAAAACTTGAAAGAAGTTGATTTCCTTTTTACTTGCGAAGGTTGATCTCCGGATTACCACTTGCAATTCCAAGTAAAATAGAAAATCTGGCACACCCACACAAAGAAATGTTGATGCACGCTTCAGGGCCCGCCAGGGCGCGAAAGGGCCGGACCCGACGGGCTCCCACGTTCCGCCGACCCCGGTAGCCGCCCCAGCGGGCGCCTCGGAGCGCGTTCCATCATAATCCTTCCCCTTTTTATCGACAGGGTATGCACACTCACCACTCTCATCCATCCATATCTCATGTCCTTGTTTATGGCTTTTTTTTTTACCGTCAGGCATGTAATTCATGGCATACAACATTGACTCCTCTATAAGAAAGCATTCGGCAATAGAACCCTCTGGATATGTTTGATTGACTACATATCGTTTAAATGTCTTCATCTTCCTAATACAAGACATCTAAATTAGATTTCCAAGCAAACTTGAGATTAATAAGAATAATGAATTAAAATTAATCAAAATATTTTAATTACCGCTCAAAAGGATACATCCATCGATATCTAACAGGTCCACAAAGTTGCACCTCCTCCGCCAAATGCACAACAAGGTGTGTCATGGAAACGAAAAATGCAGGCGGAAAATACTTTTCAAAGACACATAGGGTTTCCATAATGCGTTCTTTCATTTTTGAAAGTTCTTCACGATTGATAACCTTTGAACATAAGACATTAAAGAATATCGATAAATTTCGAATGGCTGCACGTAGTGGCTTATGTGACTCAAATGCATGCATGAGTAGCACTGGTAGTAACTGCTGCATTAGAATATGATAATCATGCGACTTGAGGTTTTTAAGCTCTCTATCCTCCAAGCACACCTTGTGCTTCCAATAGTCACTGTACCCAATAGGAACCTTCAAATGATACAACGTTTTACAGATCAAGTCTTTCTCATGTTGGGATAGAGTGTAAGGAGCTTTAGGACAAGTCAACTTGCCATTTTTTTCCACGGGCCACAACTTTTTTCTAATTCGCATATCCATCAGATCTTGGCGAGCTTTAAGACCATCCTTAGTTTTATCCTTTGTATTCATAATTGTCCCAATTAGATTTTCTGCCACATTTTTCTCCACGTGCATCACATCCAGATTATGGCGAATGGGCAAATCTTATAAAATGATTTATTAATGTTAGTATGGAAGTTCAACATATAGAATAATTTAAATGATAGAAATTTATTAAAGCGCACCTTCCAATAAAGCAAGTCAAAAAATATTGATCTTTTTTTCCATGCAGTGTTCTCGTTCTCCTCTGCACTTCTTTTCCTCTTCTTGAGCATTACCTTTCCAAAATGAGTCTGAATGGTTTCCATTTTTCTTAATACCTCGGAACCACTTAAACGCTTGGGATGCTTTCCATGCTCTTCTTTTCCATTAAATTGTGATTTTTGGCTCCTGAATCGATGCTTCATATTTATTAAGAATTTTCTGTGCCCCATGTAAGCAAACTTCCTTCCATATTTTAGCCGCACCGAATCAGTCCCTTCACTACACACAGGACAACCATACTTTCCTGCTGTCCTACAACCTGACAAATGGCCATACGCCGGGAAGTCATGTATAGCCCATAACAAAATTGCTTTCATTGAGAACCTACTTTTACTGTAAGAATCATATGTTATGGCTCCGGTGGACCACAATTCATTCAACTCATCCACCAATGGTTGTAAGTATACATCAATCTCATGTCCTGGACCCTTCTTACCGGGAATCAATAATGATAACATAGTAAACTCTTTGCGCATGCATAGAGATGGAGAAAGATTGTATGGAACAATCATAACAGGCCAACAACTATATGAGTTATTATTGTTTCCAAAAGGATTAAATCCATCTGTTGCAAGTCCCAGACGAACATTACATGCCTCTGATGCAAAGTTAGTCCATTTACGGTTTACATTTTTCCAACATGAGGCATCAATTGGATGACGCATAATTGATTCGTTCTGTACTAAGCTCGCATTTGTATGCCATGTCATGCTCTCCGCAATCCAAGGTGCACTGTACATTCTTTGCAACCGTGGTGTTAATGGAAAGTATCTTAACTTCTTCCATGGCTTAGGTTTGCTTCTTGGCTTTGATACATTCTCCGGTTTCAACCTACTTTCACCACACGTGGGACAATCAACCCTATTTTCGTGCTCTTTCCAATAAAGTATGCAATCATTTTTGCATGCATGGATAATTTTGCACTCTATACGTAAAGAATTGATCATCTTCTTGGCCGCATAGGTGTTATTAGGCAAGTTGTTCTCATCTGGTAGAATATTTTTGAACATTTGTAACAACTCTGTTAAACATTCATTGGACAATTTGTGTCGAGCCTTCATGCTCAATAAATCAACCGTCACCGACAACTTCGTATGTTCAACTTGACACGAGGGATATAGTGGTTGTATTGCATCCTCCATCAACTTCTTGTACCAAATATTCTCCATTGAATCATCCTGAACTTGAGGAAATTCTTCATAATTAGCTTCATCAGAATAGGCAGATGAACAAACCCCCACTTGAGCTTCAACGACATTCTCACCATGCTCATGTCCAAATAAGTCATTCACCATATCGACCATTCTTGGGAATGCATCTTCATTACCGCTCCCATTCCCTAAATTGACCCGACTATGAGGATGTATTTCTCCATGGTGGAACCATGATGTGTAAGTTGTATCTATACCATCACATATTAAATGTGTACGAATATCTCTTAATGTCTTCTTCCCTCCTATCAAATTGCGACACTTGACACAAGGGCAGCAATACCAGTCATCACTTCCTAATTTATGTTTATTAGCTCTTATGAAATCAAAGAATGATTCAATGCCTTCTAAGTATTCATTAGAAAGCCTTGGTGCCGTCATCCACTCTTTGCTTGGGGCCATGTTCTGAAAAAATAAATCCATGGAAGAAGGTACATAAAATGGTTAAATACGAATATATGACTCAATTCCCACATGATATTATCATTAGTGTAATTAATCTTTAACAAAGTGATCAAGTCTTGGTAAGGGAACTCAGGTTTAAACTATTCATACAATGTGCATGCTTAATGCTCTCCGTCCCAAACCACTTACAACTATCTTGTGAAACCTCTTTTAGATCGTGGGCCCACTAAATCACAATAAATTAGGATGTCACTCTTCTCTTTGTCCAATTTCAAGGAAAGTAAAAGAAAAAAGATGGAATGAAAAAAACATATAAAGCAATTCATCAATGATAATGTAAGAACTCATTTCAATACCTTTTAGCTGGAAATAATCAGCAACTATGGAAGAATCACAAAATCCTACTATGTAAAAGAACACATGCATTTTCGGCAGAGGAATAAGAGAACAAAGATGAGAAGAAAAGTAAATAGCTTTTCAATAAAAAAGAGAAAAAATCAAGGTCATACCAACGACGTGTGGAGAAAAAGAGTACATAGAGTGGGGTATTGGTCTGTGTGTATAGAGAGGAGAGGTTCTTGAAAAACATGAGAATTTCAACCAACCGAATAAAAATCATTTAATCATGAATAAAATCCACCATAAAATCAGTTAGAAAACTATGATCCTTTCACAGATTATTCAATCACACACACACACATATGTTCATTTAGGAACATCAACCCATTTCATTCCAACACAAAATGTTTTATTACCAAAATAAGAAATTAGAGTTATCCTAGTTGTTTGTAAGACAATATAACATTCATTCACAGCTAACTGTTAAAATAACCCCTATAGATGGATGCATAATTGAATAAACATTTTCGTAATTACATCTGCAACACGTCTACAGTCTACAACAATAAACAACAAGGGTGTTAGTGAAGTTTACTTACCAAAATGACAACAAGAATACAAGTTGCTTTCCCTTGAACCTCAGAGAAAAGCAATTTTCACTGCAAGAAGAGAAGGTACATCATGAACAAACACGAGGAAAAATTATCAAAATAAATAAATAAATAAATTTTTCCAATCCTAAATATGCATCATAATGGGCATATATGATGTCCATTTTCTTAGGAGGTTCACCCAAGCTGACCTGACAGCATAACAACTAAATGTTTGATACCATTAAACACTAAAAAAAATTACCTTGGGTGAAGGAAATAATGTATATATAATCTAGAGTGTGGAGTAGCAACATTAATTTGTAACTTGTAGGACCAATGGGATCATATACATTTTGGACACATGCATTGCTCTAAATGTCAACCAAAACTGGGTCGTGTCTAGACATAAAGGTTCTGGACATGGTCCCATTTGCTATGGATTCTGTCCGACCATAAATTGTATTTGGAAGTTTATTAATACATTTTACAAACATAACACTCTAAGTCCATTGGTTTGCATGAAATTGAATTCATAGGAACTCACACTAAAATTGTTGTATTGTAGGATCGTTTAACTAGCTAGGGACCAAAAACATAAGGTAGAGATAGAAAAAGGCTAAGGGCCGAAAACATAAGATAGAAATATAAATGAAACCTAACTAGGCATTTAGGTTCATGGTTGGGCTGGTATTCGTTTACAATTTTACCTTAATTAACTCATTTCCATGAAAGGGTAGATTATCATCATTTATGGGTTTTTACCTTTGTTTCTTTCTTTTAGGGCCTATTTATTTACATTAAGATACATAGAAATTCACGGTGAAACGAACTCTACAAAAGATTACTATAGATATGAGTGGGTAAGGACATGAGGTAAGGGGTGAAGGATATAAGGCGTGGAGACTCCATGCAGATAGGCCTTCACTTTTCTCTATTGAATTATTAGGTTGATGGGATTTCCATTTCCCTATCTTCCCTTCATTCTATTTCCTTATAAAAGAAAGGTAATTTGATTCTCATTCTTAGAAACACTTTAATCTTTATTTTTAACCACTTATGACATGAAATGCTATGTATTCATATCATATCTATTCTAATGCAAACCGGCCCTTGAGGATTCATTTTTTAAAATTCTTAAAAACTCAATTCCATATGCAAATAAGAAGACCCCGAAAATAACTAAAAACTAAAACAAAATTTTTTTACCTTAAAACAAGTTTAAAATTTGGAAGAAAAAAACAAAAAATATATATAGTAGGATACATAATGATTTTCTCGTTGGCCAATATAGGATCAAGTTACAAAAATAACTGACATTTGTC
This sequence comes from Umbellularia californica, assembly GCA_028538565.1. Classification (NCBI taxonomy): domain Eukaryota; kingdom Viridiplantae; phylum Streptophyta; class Magnoliopsida; order Laurales; family Lauraceae; genus Umbellularia; species Umbellularia californica. The sequence goes on along the minus strand of JAPQWN010000005.1, from coordinate 28,767,243 downwards.
ATATCCTATTAGAAAAGGGATCCTCATCCTCCTAAATAAATGTACATATGCCATAACATGTAGACATTGTCAGAAAGCCAAGTCCCATGATCCCATGACCATCTGCTCCCAAATTCTGACCAACACAACCACCTTTTCTATTTCCATTTGTATAGGAACAAAGTAGGGAAGAATAAAAGAAAACGAGAAAAGTGCAACTTGAAATATTTTACTTGACCAGAGTAAGTGAAGTGGTCCAAGCACATGTGTACATATAAAATTCCAAGGTAGATTTCACCTTGGTGCATTTTTTTATATATATATATATTTTTACCCAATCGATCAAATTCAAGTCAAATTGGGTGCTAATGTGAAGGTCTGGATTGATGGTACGCCCATTTTCTGAAATAAAAAAGGAGAATGATCTTTTATTTTGGAATTTTATCCATCATTAAAAATTTTATCCATCATTAAATGTCATAAATAGTTGTCAGTTTCATAATATATTATCTCTCTCTCTCTCTCTCTCTCTCTCTCTCCAACGGCCGTTTTTCATCTATAACTAACTGAGCTACAGTTACGGATCAAGCAGATATTCTATTTTAAACATTTTATAAATAACATTTTCGGACCTTATCTTTGTAGAGGTAATTTTTCAAAAAAGTTCTTATTAAGGGTTGTTCTTCAAATAAGATTACGAAGCTGACTTAAAATATATAAGACAAGAATTCAATCATAAGAAGGATGAAAATATGAGGACAGAAAGATAAAAGAGAAAGAAAAAGGCCTTCTTTCCCCAAGAAAAAAGGGATGGAGAGTGCTTACATTTTTATGATGTGAATAGTAGATTCTTTCTTAAAAATAACCCTTCATGAACCAAGCATGTGAGGAAACTAAAATGAAAGTCCAAAACCACCAAATAAGACCACCCAATAGAGAAGCTCTATTGAGCAGTTGTTCGAGCAAAACATCACAGCGCTCATTGGTTCTCCCATGTAAATGAAGGCTTTGTGATTAAAGTAATATAAAATTAAGTTTATTGGATGTTAATAACTTATATAGTTTAGAAAAACTACAAAATAAAAAATAAGAAGCTTTGACTTTTATTTATTGAACAACCATTTTGTGATCTCAACAACTACTTGGGAAGCCTGATCGAAATTGCACAGTAGAACCGATCAGAAAGAGGAGAAGAAAGAAGAAGAAGATGAGATCCACATACCTGGGCCAAGGCTGAGCTCCCCCTTCCTTCCCTCCCTGCTTTTTCTCTGATTGCCTACTCAATTTTCACCTGAAACAACCACAGCAGCATTAAAAAAAAAAAAAGAATAGAAAGGAAATAAAAACGAAAAAATGGAGATTTTTTTTTTTGCTAAATGGCAAATTGAATTGAAGAGAGGGAAAAGGCCAAAGGCCCCCAAGATACAAAGAGAAAGCTAAAGAAAGAGGCCAACAGAAAAAACAACCCAACTGAAAGCAATCCAAAACAGAAAACAGAGACTGGGAAAATAAAAAACCTAGGCAGAGACTCCCAGCAGCGGAGAAGCCCACAGCCAAGCCACTACCAGGGCCACCACAGCTGAACAGGACACCACGGCAGGACAACAAACAGCACAGAAAAAGAACAGCAGGGCACTGGACAGCAGCACACTCACTACAAGACCAGAACTACTGCAGCATCAAGGAGGAGACCAACCACTCCCAATGCAGCAGGGCAAAAGAAGCATCTGTTGCTCAAGGAAGGAAAAGACTGAGCTCTCCACACCAGTAAAGACTCAGAAGAAGCAAAGCAGAACGCAGACTGCTGAACCCAACTCCAAAGCTTGCAATGAAGGAGCTCTGGAAGCCTGCTACCAAGACCCAACACTGCTGAGCTGCACCCAACTCCAAAGCTTGCAATGAAGAAGCTCTGGATGCCTGCTACCAAGACCCAACACTGTTGCTGCTGCTGAGGGAAAATAGATGCCAAGGGGAAAGCTATGGAGAACTGAAAAGGGCGACTGCCAAACACAACTGCTGCTCTGCAAGGGAGGAAAAGAGATAAAAAGGAGAGGGCTCAATTGCTGATATGGAAAATGGGCTGCTGATGTGGCTTAAGGAGAGATTGATGCTCACTTCTCTGTTTTTTTTTTTTTTTTTAAAAAAACAGGTTGTTTAGATTTAAGGAATAAATATAAAAATTGAGAATGAGCTGATAATCCCTATTATTCCTAGTACTTCCAGCGCAGTCCCAAATTTCAGTTGAACTACTTGTTCTAATACTGAGATGTTGCACATTCATTCAAAACAGAGGATAACAGGTTAAAGCGGACAGATCGGAGCAAAAGCCAACAGGAACTATACTGTCAAAGAGGCACATAAGCAACATCTTCTAGGAATGCAAAAGCTGAGCTGAGTTAATCTAACCAAATCCAATTAGTTAGAAAAAAAACCTATGAAAATAACTACCATCGGTAAGAACCCTAAAAAAAAGAAAGAAAACAACCATTTTGCAACTGAGATAGAACTAACTAAAACATTATGTGGTGGAGAGAAAAATGAACAAAAGGTGAAAGTGAAACTCTAGCATCCCATGACCCAAAATTAATGAAAAAAATGAAACGAAGTCTCATCCCCCAAAAAGGAAGCAAAAGAACAAAAAGAACCAATCTCCATTGAACCAACGAGTAAGGGGCTTCTTTCCAGGATGCCCATCAACTTCAGCAACATAGTAAAAGAGACTCTTCCCTTTCTTCTCATCATTAGGGAAGAATGCCCAGGTGAAGCAGAGTAGGGTTGGGATGCAACCGTTCTCCATCACCTATTCCCAAGACCTTTTCTACCCCAAAAACCCATTCTCCATCAACCGAACCCCAAATAGAGTCTCCAAATCTCAAACTTCCAATACACCAACAAACCCCATGACATCAAAAATATAAAAGAGGTTTGGAAACAAAGGGAAGAAAAGACAGAAAAATGGAATGAGAAAGAGGCGATGGGGAATGGAAAAAACAATCTTGCTACGATTCTTTGATCTGGGGCAGAGTGTGGGAGGGAATGTACCTGCGCAGGGGAGGCGTTCGGAGGTGCGGTGCGAAGAGGTGCTGCTGCGGAGGAAGATGAAAGCGATGTGGACGTCCAGGGGTTGCTGCGTGGGTAGCAGGGAGATGAAGATGTGTCTGCGCAGGATGGAGAGGGAGACCGGTGATGGTGATTGCCCGGGTTCTGTGAATGGAGATGGTGGGCTGTGATAATGTGCGGATGGGTGGAGAAAATGGGCTGCTGACGTGCGTGAGGCTGGGTTGGGGTGGAGAGGAGATGAGAGCGGAGAGGAAGGTGGGTGCTGTGTAGTGAGAAGAAGATGGGATGAGGAAAGTGAAGGTGGGATCGGTCTGGGAGGTGGAGGTGCTGCGTCTGGGAGTTCTGGGCGAGAGAGTGATGATGATGTGGTGACGGAGTTGATGAGACGGAGAGGGGATGATGGGTTGCAGAGAATGGATGGCCGGAGGGAGGTGGGATGAGAGAATATGGTGGACGCTGCACGCTGTGAAGAGAAGATGAGGATAGATCGAGAGTGGAAGAGAAGAGCTGCAGCGGAAGAGATGCTTAGGTGATAACATTAGGGCGCGAAACGAAATAGGGAGGGTAGTGGAACGGGCGCGCGCAGGAGAGTGAAAAGCATATCAGGAGGCGACGGTACTTATTCATCGGTGATTTTAATACTGGATCTGACAATACGTTTGCCATCGTTTTGGCAAAAGCGATGCCTCATTTTCATCGTAATAATATAACAGTTTTAAACTGTCGGTAATTGGGTGAGTTTCCATCGGTAATGAGACGTTTTGAGGTAGTGCTTCTTATGTAAATCCTTCGGGAGAACAAAATTGTAAGTGCCCCAAGTGGCAATAATAATGAAAATGCAGGCCCGAAAGAGGCTTTCAAGTACGACTTGATTGAGCACTTCAAACACATACCTGCACGTTTGCACATCCTTGACTTATTACGAATGTCTCCACAAACTCGTGATAGTCTCATTTCAGAATTACAAAGGCTGAATGCGGATGTCGACAAACACGCCCCAGAAGTCCTACAAATTGAAATGGACTACAGGGTCAAAAAATCAAATACTCCCCCAAAGGGAGAAAAGAAGAAAACTGAGGGATCAGGTAATGAATGCCTCACGGTACAAAAAGCAGCAAGTGCAACAATTGCCTTCGACAAGGATGACCTCCTGCTAGGCGAGACAAAGCACAACCGACCCTTGTACTTTACAGGGTACGTCAAAGAAATGCCAGTACACAGAGTTCAGATCGATCTAGGTTCTGCACTCAACCTCATTTCTACTTCGGTACTCGAAGAGCTGGGCATCCCACCTAGCAAGCTGGGTCACACGTCCGTATCCATCTTCGGATATGACGGGAGCGCTCAAAGGCCTATCGGCAAAATCAGGTTCAAATTTCAAATCGGTGATCTTATTTCTGAAGTCACTATGTATGCAATAAGGACCCATTCATGCTACAATATACTCCTAGGACGCCCCTGGAGACATGAGAATGGTGTCGTCCCTTCAACTCTACATCAGTACATCAAGTTCGTTGGCCACGATGGCTTGATACATCGAGTGTTTGCAGACAAAAAGCCCTTCAAAGTCAGAGATGTCCATTTTGCAGATGCTCAAATGTATAAAGATGGAAAAGAAGAACAGGAGGAGAAAACAATTCACTTTGCCGACAGTCTCCAGAAAGATAAAGGCAAGGCTCCTCAGCAATCATCGGAGGTAAACAAACCCTCCACCAAACTCGAAGTAAGCGGCCAAGCTCCCTTCGTCGTCTCCTTCAAATCTCCAAAGCCTTTGGTAATCACTACCAAAGTAAAGAAGACAAAACAAAAGGCTGGGGGCAAGTTCACTGTCTCCTTCGTGTCTATTATGCATGACACAGACTCAGAATCAGAGTCAGAAGATGACACAGCATCAAGCCAAGCTGATACTCAGCAAGATCAGCCCGCTCTCACTTCATTGGAGGCACCTGCAGACATAAAAGACCTTACGTCTTCTTCCTTTGTTATTCCGGCAACTTCGCTAGAAGAAAAAGTGATCTACTTCCACAGATCAGGAGCATCTCCACTAAACTCTCTGCTTGAACCTTTCCAAAATGAAGGTATGCCTCAGCTACCCCTGTATAGTTCAATGGCACAAGCTATCATGAAGAAAATGGGCTACGACGCTCAAAATCCGACTGGTTTGGGAGGTGGCCGTGGTATTCTCACACCATTGGAACCCACCCTGATCAAAAGTCAACCAGAAGATTGGAAAATCCACCTTCACAAAGGCAAGTCTTCATATGGGTTGGGGTATGATCCTACTGCTCCTATGAGACCGTTGACACCATGGCTGCAAAGTCATTTTACCGACCAAGCCTCAACATCTCATGAAGACATCGATATCCCTGGATATCTCTTTGAGGAGTCACTCGTCAAGGGTCCAGAAAGCTCCTCCAATTGCTATAATTTCTCTGATGATAAAGAGGAATTGCCCGATGACACAGACGAGCGGTTCTCTGACCCAGAAGAATCGTCGTCTCCAAAAGAAGTACCCTACTTCAACCCAATTCCAGCAAATGATTGGGACCATCTCATTGCGCTCCTTGAGAAGGACACTGATCAAGAAGACCCATGGACAGAAACAGAGCCTCAATTTGAAAATTTCTCTGGCACTCCAGAAGGTCTTGTTGAGTTGGAAGCCTCCGGAAATACTGTTGTCACGCCCCCAAAACCGGGATCCGATCTTGGGGACGCGAGTTTGGGGGATTTGTATTTCCCCTCCCAGGATCCGCGTGTGTGAGGATGGCAAAATTCACAACACGTCAAAACATTTCGCTGAAGCTCTACATGACGTTACGACCCGGAATCCGTATCCATCGGGTTCCGTGTCGTACTCAATCTGTCAGCATAAGATTGTCATAGAAGTATTCAAACTTAGACTGGAACAACTCATAATATCAAAACATACAGAGCTGACAGTAACAGGTTTATCATTACCCAAACATATTCAAGTTACAAATTAACGAGTGCATTAATTACAATTCCCATAAAAAGGCTAACAAAAGCCGTACACAAAAACAAGCTAGAACAAATACTACCCAATGGTGTAACGTAACTCCGGAGTCAAGCATGACGTCTACATGACATCACTGACACAACCCGCCTGCAAAACTCGTGGCTCAACAGCCCACTGCACACGAACTAGCTCAAAACAAGGACCTGTTATCTAGAGCACCAAAGTAGTAGAATATCAGACACGACGGTCTGGCAGGTGAACAATATAGGCAAGAGCATAAACGAAATTAAAGCTTAAAGGAAACAATAACTAAAAACACTTAATCGAACTTGAAGCAGATTTACAAGGTTTAAAACAATGCATGGACAAGATGCTTATCAAGAAATCACGAGTACATGCACGATATACGAAACAAGACATGAATACATATAATATCATCATTAGTAAATCCACACGAGCCCATCCTTTCTCCATCATACACGATGACAAGAGCAAGCACGCACGACAAACCCGACACGCAAGACACGATCCCACATATACGGGGAATTTCCGGTCACGGAACCGGAACACGAACACGCACGATGTGTCATTCAAGACACGACTAGTCTGCAGAAAGTTCACATGTTTAAGGACCCCCAGGTAGTGGATCAAGCTAAAAGGGCAGTCCAAGCTCAGTGGTACTCACTTATATCATGAATGAATAAAACATGGCGATACACGTTCGATAACAAGACAAAACAAGAGGGAAATCATTTAACAAGCACGACACGACGAGACTAGCAAAATAGCATAATATAAATGCTTATCAAACTTAAGAAATGATTCCCTTTTTCTTATTCTTGAAACACGTCTTAAAACACGTCTTAAACCAAGCTTATTCTTGAAATTCAAATGAAAATACGATGATGCACGAAGCATCAAAACAAGCACTTTGATCCATGAAACAAATCTCCAAACAAACTTATACTTGAAATTCAAGGCGAGTACACGAGGATGTACGTAACATCAAAACAGAAGTTCAAACACGAAATCTATCAAGTTTAGGCTAAGACCATTCATTGACCGTTGTGGAGTTGAAACCCAAATGTCGGAGTTTTGACAAGGTTTGGTGCCCCAGAAGTTATAGTACATTTTGGAATTCCAAGTGCACAAAGTCAACAAAAAGGTCTAAAACCTAGTCTAGTTTTCCTTCTCGCAAAAATCCTTCAAAACAGTACTTTTGGTAAAATTTCGGTCAGTCCTCGGTTACCTGTCGGTCAACCGAGATTGATGTGTCGGTTGACCGATAGCCGATCGACGGCTGACCGACAAGCCTTAGTCCATAATGTAGGTCTTGGGAAAAGGGACCGACAAGTCCTCGGTTGGCTATCGGTCGACCTGTCGGTCAACTGATAGCTGACCGACAATTTTCCTGACAAAATGTTGCTGTCTGGAATTTGAACCGACAAGTCCTCGGTTGGTGTCGGTCGACCTGTCGGTCAACCGACAGATGACCGACACCTGACCGACAGAACTCGGGCAGTGCATTTCAGTTCAGAATTTCCACACTTCTTTCCCATCTTCACTTCCACACTTTCACCACCTGCACTCCCCAAGCCTACATGCTTTCCAAGGGATACATTTCTCACATTTATAAAGCATTCCATCCACAAATAAACCATTCATTCTATAAAAAGACATCAAGACATTTTCAAGTATAAAATCATAAAAACTAACAAGATCAAACATGATTCTAAGAGCTTGCAAAATCATTGCTAACAAGACAAATGAAGAAGCCAAAACTCATGACTTGAAAGAGTATAACATGACTTGCATTTTGAGATTAAGCATAGAAAACATATCTTAATGAAAGACTGAAACCATAATGAAAACATAAGACAATAAACATGAGAAATCCTATAAATATCACTTGCCTTGGGTCAAAGTGAGAAGGGAATCACTCAAGAGTGGTCTCTACTAGATCTCAAGCTCCAATCCTACAAAAGCCCCAAAAACCCAAAGAGAAAACCCTAGCAAAATCAATCATTTGCATAACTCCAAGAAAACTCTTTGCATAAAAGAGGAAAATACTCTAAATGGTTTGGAAAACAAGAATCTCAAACAATAAATGCCCTTGCTAACCTTTAAAACCTTGAACCAAGAAGAAGAGCTTGAAAGAGGGCTTTATCCTAGCTCAAATCCTTTGAAAAATGCATCCTGGGAAAGCTTGAGAGAAGAGGAAGAAGATGGGGAGATCAAATCTTGGTTTAGAAATGATTTGGTGAAGCTTAATGAGGAAGAGAGCAAGAAGAAGATGGAGAAATAGGTGGCTGCTGGGATTCTTCTTTCCAATGGTGATTAGGGCAAAGAGAAGAGAAAGAGAAGATAAGGGCTCCTTATATAGCAAAGAGGAGATGGGTCCCACAACTTAAAACATTTGTCGGGCTAAAAACATGCATTTCGGGACCTCGAATGGAATCGACAAAGATGACAAAGTTGCTCGTTGAAATATCTACTTTCCAAAAAGTATATTTTCCCCAATTTCTGGAATTTTCGAAATTTATGGACAGATTTAGTGAAAATTGTCATTTTTGCCCTTTTTCTCGAAAAACGTGATTTCTGAGTATTACATGAAGATGGTCAAAACATGAAAGTTGTTTATAACAATAAAATGAGTCAAAAGGAATAAAAATTGGAGTTTTTAGAAGCCAAGAATAAATTCTCACAAAAACACCATTTACAAGGGGGTCAAAACAAAGTCAACGGTCTTTTAAAACTCTCCAAAGTTATGAAAAATCTATTCAAACTCAAAAACAAAGTCAAATCAACTCTAATCTTGTTTAAAAAGCTAAATCATGATTAAAACAATGCTAAACCTGAAAATTGAGGGTCGGGGTCTTACAACTGTGGAGGAACCACCTTCAAACCTTCCGACAGAAGACCCTGTTCAAAAGATAAACTTGGGAACACCTGATAACCCACGTCTTGTATTCATAAGCAAGAATATAAAGGATCGTGAGTTACCCAAGTATATCTCTTTTCTTCGCGAGTTCGTTGATTGCTTTGCATGGTCTTATGCCGAAATGCCTGGCTTGGATCCCAAAGTAGCGGTCCACAAGCTCAACTTGCAAAAAGAAATCAAGCCTATCAAACAAGGCCAAAGGAGGTTCCGTCCCGACGTGATGGACAAAATTGAGCAAGAAGTTCAGAAACGCAAAAACATTGGCTTCATCCGCGAGGAACAACATCCTGAATGGTTGGCCAACATCGTCCCCGTGACAAAGAAAAATGGGCAGATAAAGGTCTGTATCGACTACAGAGACCTGAATAATGCATGTCCTAAGGATGAATTCCCGCTCCCCATACCAGAGGTGATGATCGACAACACCTATGGGTTCAAGCGAATGACATTCATGGATGGATTCTCTGGCTACAATTAGATAAAGATGCATCCTGAAGATGAAAGGCATACATCATTTCAGACACCATTCGGCGTGTATTGCTACACTGTGATGCCGTTTGGTCTGAAAAATGCAGGTGCAACATATCAGAGGGCTATGATGAAAATATTCCAAGATATACAGCACAAAACGGTCAAATGCTATGTTGACGACCTCGCCATCAAAAGCAGAAGAAAAAAAGACCATCTTGATGATCTTCGAGAAGTCTTCCTCCGACTTCGCAAACACAAATTGCGGATGAATCCACTAAAGTGCTTCTTCGGTGTCTTATCGGGTAAGTTTCTCGGATTCATAGTACGGAAAGCTGGAATAGAACTTGACCCTATCAAAGTCAAGGCTATCCTGGAAATGCCATCTCCCAGAACCCTAAGAGAATTAAAAGGGCTTCAAGGAAGGCTGGCCTACATTCGACGGTTCATCTCCAATCTATCAGGGAAATGCCGTCCATTCTCTCGCCTAATGAAGAAAGGCGTCGACTTTGTCTGGGATACTGAATGTCAAAATGCATTTCAAGACATCAAAGCATACCTCACCAAACCTCCAGTACTGGCTGCCCCCACAACTAGAAAACCATTTATCTTGTACACAAGAGCTCTCGACCACTCTTTGGGTGCTCTGCTCGCACAAGAAAACGACGACGGAAAAGAAGCTGCTCTATATGACCTTAGCCGCATGATGGTAGGTGCAGAGCATCGCTACTCCCCAGTCGAAAAAGAATGCCTTGCAGTGATGTTCGCTGTACAAAACCTGCGTCACTATCTTCTGTCGAACACAGTCTACCTGATTTCGAGGATCAACCTCCTAAAGGTCCTTGTCACAAAAGCAGGTTCTCTCAATGCCCGACTGGCAAAATGGTCTATTCTTCTATCACAGTTTGATATTAGGTATGTGCCACAAAAAGCAATGAAAGGCCAAGCTCTAGCAGGCTTTCTCGCAGAGCATCCATTGCCTAAAGATTCTCCACTCAAGGATGATCTCCCAGACGAATTTATCTACAATGTGGAAACTTCCTTATCAAATGCTTCCTGCGACATGTACTTTGACGGTGCAACCAGGACAAATGAAAAAGGAAAGCAAATATCGGGAATTGCCATCTTCTTTGTCAGCCCCGACAAATACATGATTCCACACGCCTTCTACTGGAACCATGTTTAAACAATGCAACTGAGTACCAAGCCCTGATTGTAGGATTGGAACTCGCCCTCGAATCCGGCATCACCATGTTGGAAGCTTTTGGGGACTCTCAACTGATCGTCAATCAGATGAATCAGAAATATGAAGTCAGGAAGCCTGATTTGCTACCTTACTACAACAAGGTGCAGTCGCTTCGACAAAAATTCAACATCTGTCACATCACCCACATCCTCAGAGGTGAAAACATCCGTGCAGATGCCCTGGCCGGACTCGCCGCATCCATAGCAATCCAAGAAGGGGAAAGTATGCAAGTCACAGTGTGTCAAAGAAGGATTCTCCCTCCTCTCAACACACACCAGGCAGTTGCTGAATGCCACCAAGTGGTTGGAAGTCTGCTGTCCATCCTCAAACCTCCGATTGGCGACTGGAGAGATCCGTTCATTGATTACATCATGTTCGGAATCCTACCTGAAGATCCAAAAGAGCGGGTAAGTATCCAAAGACGAGCCCCCAACTTTCATTTGGATATACCTTCAAAAGCACTTTATAGAAAATCCATCAACGGAGTACTCCTACGCTGCTTGTCACAACAAGAGGCAGAGGAAACTCTCAAAGAAGTACATGCTGGTCTTTGTGGAGCCCATCAGGCTGGCCATAAGCTCTACAACCAGATAAAAAGGCTAGGTTATTATTGGCCTACCATGGTAGCTGATGCAATGCAATTTGCCAAGCGCTGCCAAAAATGCCAGATTCACGGAGATTATGTCCACATGCCTCCAGAATGGCTACATCCAACAGCAATCTCATGGCCTTTCGAAGCCTGGGGTATGGACATCGTAGGTCCTATTTCTCCCCCATCAAGCAAAGGTCATCGCTTCATCTTCGCCACTACGGATTATTTCTCCAAGTGGTCAGAAGCATTTGAGCTCAGCGAAATGAAGACCTCATCAGTCCTTCAGTTCCTGCGCACCAACATTATTTGTCGCTTCGGCATACCTAAAAGATTCGTCCATGATAACGGACCACAATTCCGGGATCACAGATTCTACAGGTTTTACGACAAGTACAAAATCCAAAGTTGTCCTTCGAGTCCATATAATCCAGCAGCGAACGGACTAGCAGAAGCCTTCAACAAGAAACTCTGCAAAATTCTCAAGAAAATGGTCTCTAGTCATAAAAGAGACTGGGGCGACAAACTACTAGAAGCTTTGTGGGCCTATCGAACCACCGTTAGAGGACCAACCCATAGCACACCATTCTCCTTGGTCTATGGATGCGAAGCTGTTGTCCCTTTGGAAGTACAAATTCCTTCCTTAAGGGTATTTCTGCAAAATGACATGACGCAAGAAAGTAATGTCAAATTGAGACTCCAAGAGCTGGATAATCTCGATGAAAGACGACTCGAAGCTCTACAAAGCATTGAGTTGTAGCAAGCACCCATGGCAGGATCTTTCGACAAGAAAGTCAAGCAACGCGCCTACAAAAAGGGTGACGTGGTTCTTGCAGTAAAAAGACCCTTAGTCTTTACCCACAATTCGAGAGGCAAATTTGAGCCAAAATGGGAGGGACCCTTCGTCATCGACAAAGTCTTCTCCAATGGTGCATACGCTCTTCTAAACATGGAAGGAGACAGATGTATGCTGCCCATCAACGACAAGTTCTTGAAGCGGTACTACCCTTGAAGACTTCCTCAAACGGGTCAGAGCAATATCTACATGGCCAAAGCCAATTTCCAGGTACTTGCTCATCAAACCCATCCTTTTTGAAATTTTCATCTTTATGTTAAAATTTCCAAAAAAAGAACTTTCAAAACAATGCTTACTTTCATCGTTTCATTGTTCAAAATAAATCAAAATTCAAAAATCCAAGTTTAGGAGCCTCTTCCCAAACTTGACCAAAATTTTCGATCCTTGAACCCAAAATTCTCGGTTTGAAACAAAAACCAGGACTCGGGACTTTTCACCCTAGTCTACCTCGGCTTTTACAACCAAAATGGTTTTCAGTCAAAATTTATGACCATCATGTCTTTAAAAAAAATGGTTTTTTAGAAACCGTGGGGAAGCGACATTCAATTGATACTCGCAAAACCCAAAAACCGGAAGGATGCGAACCCTATTCGATACTTCCAAAACCCAAAAACCGGAAGGATGCGAACCCCATTCGATACTTCAAGAATCCAAAAACCGGAAGGATACGAACCCCATTCGATACTTCCAAAAACCCAAAAATCGCAAGGAAGCGAACCCCATTCGATACTTGCAAAACCTTGAATTTCAAAATCGCGGAGACGCAATATTCCAATTGATATCCACAACCCAAATTTCAAATGGTTCAAGAAAACCTCAAATTTCAAAAATCACGGAGAAACGACATCAAGTCAGTACCTGCAAAACCAAAAGTTTTGGGAAAAGCAGGGAAGCGACGCTTAGTCGATACTTGCACCCCAATCCGCGAGGAAGTGACATTCCATCGATACTCGCAAACCCAGCCCGCGAGGAAGTGATATTCCATCAATACTCGCAAACCGAATGAGCAAGGAAGAGACATTCCTTGAAGCGGTACTACCCTTGAAGATTTCCTCAAACGGGTCAGAGCGATATCTACACGACCAAAGCCAATTTCCAGGTATTTGCTCATCAAACCCATCCTTTTTGAAATTTTCATCTTTATGTTGAAATTTCCAAAAAATGAACTTTCAAAACAGTGCTTACTTTCATCGTTTCATTGTTCAAAATAAATCAAAATTCAAAAATCCAAGTTTAGGAGCCCCTTCCCAGACTTGACCAAAATTTTCGATCCTTGAACCCAAAATCCTCGGTTTGAAACAAAAACCAGGACTCAGGACTTTTCACCCTAGTCCGCCTCGGCTTTTACAACCAAAATGGTTTTAAGTCAAAATTTATGACCCTCGTGTCTTTAAAAAAAATGTTTTTTTTAGAAACCACGGGGAAGCGACATTCAGTCGATACTCACAAAACCCAAAAGCCGGAAGGATACGAACCCCAATCGATACTTCCAAAACCCAAAAACCGGAAGGATACGAACCCCATTCGATACTTCCAAAATCCAAAAACCGGAAGGATGCGAACCCCATTTGATACTTCCAAAATCCAAAAACCAGAAGGATACGAACCCCATTCGATACTTCCAAAAACCCAAAGTCGCAAGGAAGCGAACCCCATTTGATACTTGCAAAACCTTGAATTTCAAAATCTCGGAGACGCAATATTCCAATTGATATCCACAACCCAAATTTCAAATGGTTCGAGAAAACCTCAAATTTCAAAATTTTTTGGAAAAAGCAGGGAAGCGACGCTTAGTCGATACTTGCACCCCAATCCGCGAGGAAGCGACATTCCATTGATACTCGCAAACCCAGCCCGCGAGGAAGTGATATTCCATCAATACTCGCAAACCGAATGAGCAAGGAAGCGACATTCCATCGATACTTGCAAGACCATTCAGCGGGGAGGTGACATTTAGTCGATACCTGCATTTTGAAAACCAAAATCGGCTATAAATGCCCAAATCGGCTATAAACGCCAAAATTCGGCTATAAACGCCAAAATCGGCTATAAACGCCAAAATCGGCTTTCACGCGAATGAAACAAAACTTGGTTTTCAAAAATCTGGCTCCTATGCCAAAACAAAAAAAAAACAAACAACAAAACAAAACTCGGCTTCTATGCTATTCCAAAAATCGGCTTTCATGCCATCTTAAAATTCGGCTTCTATGCCATTCCAAAAATCGGCTTTCATGCCATCTTAAAACTCGGCTCCTATGCCATTCCAAAAAATCGGCTTTCACGCCATCCAAAAACTTTGGCTCTCATGCCACACAAAAAAAAACTTTGGCTCTCATGCCACAAACAAAAAAACCTTGGCTCTCATGCCACAAACAAAATTTTTGGCTCTCATGCCACAAACAAATTTGAAAATTTTGGCTCTCATGCCGCAAAACAAATTTTGGCTCTTACGCCACAAAATTAGGCTTCCATGCCTTTCTAAAATTTGATTCTCAAGTCATCAAAAAAAAAAAAAAAAAAAAAAAAAACCAGGCTTTTTGCCACAAAAATTGGCTTTCATGCCCAAAAACAACTCTTTGACAAAAGATTTTCACAAAATGACAACCTTTTGATCAAATTCTCAAACAAACATTCCCATCAACTTTTACTCAAATGTCTTTTCATCAAAAGAAGATTTAAGTGAAAAGAAGGGGATAAAAAAATATAATACCAAAATTGTTTATACATGGAGGTACCAAAAAAAAAAAAGAAAAGAAAAAAGAGTTTGTTATAACTCAGGAGCTCAATCTAGCATGGTCTTCAACCAAAGGTTCAACTCCTCAAGCAGACCCTTGGCCTTAGCTTCCAAAGTTTTCACGCCACGCTTCTTCAAAATGTTCCCATAAAATGCGGCCGACCGCCGCGACCCATCTGCAGCACGAGGAAGTTCTTTCCAGAGGACCTGCCACTGCTCATACTCCTGAGTCTTCCTCCGGACATTAGCTTCCTCAACCTGGCGAATGAGAGTCCCCTCCTTGTCACGAGCCTCCACAATGGCAGTCCATTTGGCAACAACTTCTTCCTCCAAAAGCTCAAGATGCTGCCTAGCCTCGACAACCTCCTTATCAAGGCTGTCCAAGTCTTGCTTCAGCCCCATGATGGATAACTCGGTAACGTTCTTCTCCCGAACGAACTGCTTCCGAGTCTTCGTGAACTCAGTCAGTTCAGCTTTGACTTTGCTGGAAGGCTTCATAAACATTTCGTCAAAGAAGTCACCATCTGGAAAACTCTTGGTCTCAGTCCACTTGTTCCCTAAAGCAATGACTTCATCAACAAAATTCTTGGCGCTTGCGATGTCCAGACTGACTTATTTGCTATCAGCAAGAATGTCCTGTACATGCTTGATCATGCTAAAGCTAGCTTCCAAGTGACCCGAAGAGAGAGTCTCAACCCATGAGCTCAAAACAGTCTTCAACACCTTCCTTGCATACTAAAGGTATGGTACAGATGAGGATTCGCCATGCTCTGGTGCCCGGCTGCCCATGTCACGCTCCATTGGAAGAGTAATCAATAAACTCTTTCCAACCGAAGAAGCTGACTCATTGAAGAAAGAAGAAGCCCCTACTCCTAGATCAGCCGTAGGTATCCCCAGTTCTGGCCCTGAGGAAGATGGAGGAACTTCCCCTGCTGCTTCACAATCTGCCAAGGAAAAGACAAAAAGGTATGAATACGATCTTGTCAAAAAAAAATTCAATACCAAGATTAGTATTGCAAAATACCTGCTTCGACGACCGGCGGAATACTTTCTACCTCTCTGAGTTCATCCGAAGCATCGTCAAAGGTTACTTCCATGGATGGCTCGAAATCGTCAAAATCCTCTGGCAAATCAGCTACTAAGAAAACAAAAGCTACTTGTTGGCAAATGACAGCACAAACAAAAAGAAGAAAAAAGAAGCCAAAGCAATCATACCAAGTGAAGGTTCTGGAACCACTCCAGAATCCCTGGGTTCTTCCTCAGATGCTGCAATTGGATCCGTCATCGCCTCATCGGCCGGAACCTCGTGCATCACCAGGCCATCATCCTCCGCCAAAAGAAGAAAAAGCAGCGGATCAAAACAAAAATCTCTCATAAACGAAAAGAAGAAACAAAAGAAAGAAAGTGGATCATACAAGCTGTCTCCTCTTCTTTGCTCCTTTTTTCCTGAGGCTTGTCAGCGTCCTCAGACACCTCCTCAGCAATGGTGAGAGGAACTTCAAGATCAGAAGGACTATCGTGCCGTCTCATGTTACGGCGTTGTCCTCTCCTCCTTTTGCCTCGGCGGGTTAATCTGCTCGACGATCCTGCCCCACTATCAACATCAGGCCTCTCACAAGAGTCCTCACTGGATGGCCTACTTTTGTCAGTAGACTCCATGGAAGCCTTCGTACGCTCTGCTTGTATCATAGCATCGATCTTGGCCTCCTCCTCCTCCAGCTGTCTCAAGATCTCACCAGAAATCCCTTGTGCAGCTCCTAACCTGATGACGTCCTGCTCATTGAGAAAGCCTATCTTATGCTTCTCTCCAGAAAGGAAGGCCAAAACTTCCTCCTGACGGACACCATCTGATTTGCAAAGACTCTTCCCAGGAGATTGCTTGACATCAAGTTCCTTCTTGGAAAGCCCCCGGTAACTGACAAACTCTCTATGAACCATTTCGTGAAGCCAGAAGTCCGGAAAGTGTACAGCTCAGGATAGGAAATCATGGCGGTAGTGTCCTCAGTATTGTAAAAAGCCCATGCATTTCTCCTATCCTGCAAACCTCCAAAGCGCTTCACCATGCTCGAAGGCGCTCCAACAACGTCTTGAGAGAAGCCATGCTGCAATGCAAAACGCGAAGGGACATACGGTTGGATATCGACAAAAAGATGTCTGCGGTACACCATCGTACCAACCCATATGTCGAAAAGCCATCTCGTCTCCACGTTTGTCAAAGCATAGTGTCTTCTCGACCCTGCCCTGGTCGACTCACAGGAGACACCAAAATCAAAAGCCTTCTTCCGCAAACCCGGAGAAAGCTTCACTGAAGACTGCCTAATTTCGACGTCCCTGAACTGTCGGATCCTCAAATGGGCAGATAAAAGCGATTCGGAAACGGCTGTCCCTCTAGCCAAATGGATCATAAAGGGATCTTTGTCCTGTGCAACTCCCAAAAGATGGAAGCTAGGACAGTGGTATATATACCATGAATAGAAGATGTGGGCAGATAATACCCTGTTCATAGGGAGCCCAAGCTAAACCAGAAAAGCAGCAGCCTGCAGTTCGGTACACAAATAGGAGTAAAGAGCAGGTACCAAAGCCAACCACTCTCCAAACGCCATCTAACAAGCCGGAAAAATACAGTGCGGCCTGATGTGCGTTCCATCTCCTCCAGCAAAAACAGCCTCACCCAGCCAATAAGTGAGGTAAATCGTGAGATCTCTCCGCAATGCAATGTCGGAACAAATGGCATCTGTGCTTGCGAAGAGCAATCTTCTTCAAACTTGATGCTTTAGCCCTAGCATCCTTGGCCATGCCATCAGAAGACTCCCCGCTGTCAAAAAAGTTGGAGCTGCAACTCCTCCAACTGCTGCACCTGACTTTCGAGCCCTCCTTCTCCTTCAAAACATCATAGAAGGCGACGAGCTGAAAGTACACAAGCCTGAACTCCTCAGATTGCTCCTCAAGGACGCTGTCAATAGGCATAAACTCCTCATAGAGTTTGCCAAGGATAGGCAGCCCGGTGATGGCGCTCAGTTCCTTCAAAGAAAAACCAATCTCACCATTCGTCACAATGAAGGTGTTGGTTTGTGGAAGGAATGACTCCAACATGGCCATGAAAGCCTCATCGGAGAAAACAACGGTTTGCCGAAAAGTGCGAACCGCATAAAAAATTTTGGCCTCCAGCAGAACGGCCTCGCCAATATTCAAGGTGTGATCAGTCCATGATTCGCAGCTCGAGTCAACACTAAAACGGCCACGAAGTCAAAAAGGCTTCACCCAATTGCTGCCGTCTCCCCGAAAAATGCCAAGGCCCACCGGTCTCAAATCGACTGATGGATGATCAGAACCTTGGTAGCCACTGGCTGGCATCAACATGTCCATACGGACAGGCGACTTCTCTGCAAAACCGGAAGGGCCGCCAACAAAAACCCCGGTCTTGATCACACTGGTCCTTTTCACCCAGCTCAGAGGATCTTCCCTCTTAGGGCACGTGGGAGAAAGGCTCAGGATCGAGATGGTCCGATCAAAAGTCGACCAGGTAGAAATAGTTCTCTCCTCACCATCTGCTGTGTAAGAGAACTGAAAACATCTCCTTTGGTATGTCAAGTCGTCAGGGACTGCATCACCAAAGAAGAAGGTAGGCTTGGGCACAATGCTCTGATCGTCCGTAATCCAAGGACGGTTGCTTACCATGATCTTGTAGAATTCCTCATCTTTGAGAGCGATCAATCGCTGTCTTATCTCATCACGATTGAGGGAATCACATTCTTCCAAGTTCTTCTCAACAAACTAGACTTTCTCCTAAGCCTGCTGAACGGCCGCATTAGAAGATCTGGCAGACCGACGAGGTGCGTCAGTAACAGGACCTTTACCCTTGTTCGTTCTGGAGGAACTACCTACAAAAAATGGAAAAGAAAAGATCAATCATTAAAAAAAAAAGATAGAATTTTTCTTCAATAAATTCTAGCAAAATTTTGACATGGTTTCGGGGAAATTCCGAAGAAAAGGGAAATACCTCGAAAATGAACGGAAGCTTGAAAATGAGCTCAACATCGGTGCGAGCTCATAGCCAATGGAAAATTCTCAAAGAAGGTTCGAACTCAACATCGCTGCGAGAACGAGCCAATCTCATCAAATTTCCGCAAAATTTGGAAAATAGCTCAACATTGCCGCGAGCTTCAAAATCCAAAAATTGCAAAGTTCCTCAAAATCCAGTAACACCGAGAAAGAGCTCAACATCGCTGCGAGCTCAAAATCCTAATACTTGCAAAAGATTTTCAGGTATGCATCATCATGCTTCCAAGTCCATTTACAAAAATCATGCATTAAAAGCTAGGAAAACCTTGACCAAAGTTTGACCAATTCCAACCCAATTTGGTCAAAACCAATCAAACTTTGTCCAAGTCAAAAATCATGTTGGCTTGACCTAGAGACTCTAGCCTTCTATTTTGATGCTTTAAAAAAAATGCATAAACATATTGAAATTGCATGAACCTCATTATCATGGTGAGCAAACAAAGGAAAGAAAAAAAAAAGAAAGAGAGAGAAAAAAAAAAATTGGCCCACAGGCCGTGGCCCACTGCCACGTGGCAGGCTGTCCGTACAACCAAGAAAAAAAAAAAACAGAAAAAAAACAACAAAAAAAAACAGAGAAAAAACGCTGAAAAAAAAAAAAGAGAAATCAACGTGGAAAAAGAAACAGAGAAAAAAAAACGCTGAAAAAAAAAAAAAGAGGAAAAATCAGCAAGAAAAAAAAGAAAGGAAAAAACCAGCACACGGTAAAAAAAAAAGAGAAAACCGTGAGGAAAAAAAAGAAAAAAGGAAAAAAAAAAGAAGAAAACAAAAGGAAGAAGTACAAAAAAAAGGGAAAGGAAAAAACGTGCTTGGAAAAAAGAAAGAAAAGAAAAAAAGAAGAGAAGAAAAAAAAGAAAGAAGCTACTTCTACAAATGGATTTTCTTGTGGAGGAAGAAAACTTACTTGAAGCCATTGATGGAGAAGAAGAAGAAAAGCTTGGAGCCCTTTTGAGAAAAATCACTTCTTATCTTGGAGAGCACTCTTGAAGATTTCTAGCAAATAAAGAAAGCAATGGAGGAAAATACCTAACCCCTCTTACTTTTATAAAAGAGAGCACACCAAAAGAGGAAACAAGGAGAAAAGAAAGGAGGTAAGTGCTAAAATTTAGCTACTTTCCCAAAAGAAAGATATTTTGAGAAAATCAGAGAAACAAAAGAAGGAAACTTGAGAGATTCTCTCCAAGTAAGGATATTTTTAGATATTCTCTATACAAAAGAGATATTTTTAGATATTCTCTACAAAAATGACACCATATGAGATCTAGGCCATATCCAAAGCCTAAGGTCCCATGGGTTAGCCCACGTGAGCCAGGTTTGACCACCTAGGCACTAAAAGTAGCTTTTAGTCAAAATATTCCGCTTACCAAGAGCAAAAAAAAGAGAAAAAAAAGTCCCATGCCTCTTTTGAGTTGATGGGACCATTCAAAAAAAGAGAAAAGAAAGAAAAGAAAGCCTCATGAGTTTCCAAAAACCAAACCATCCAACCCCATGAACCAAACTGAGCCAAAATCTTGAAATTGACATTTCACAAAACCAAATTCCGGTCCCCTAGCTCGCCGCAAAAAGCTTGTTAGGTCACAAGACCAAAACCAAAATCAAAATCCAAACCAAACCAAAACCAAAACCAAAAAACCAAATCTGGCCCCCCAACCTGCCACACAGCTTGTTGGGTCACAAGGTCAAAATCAAAATCAAACCTGACCCCCTAACCTGCCACATACAGCTTGTTAGGTCACAAGGTCAAAAACCAAAATCCGAAACCCAATATCCAAATACCCAATGTCATTTTTCAAAACTTTGCCTTGAGATGGTACGTGATCCCTCTCACTACCATAAAGTTCGCCTGGAAACTCAGAAGGCTATTCAAAAAAAGAAAAAATTGCTCAAGACTCGTGGTCAAGTTGGAAACTCTCCTTCAAGTTTCTCTTCGAGGCATATCGACTCCAAAAAGCTATTCGTCGTTGTACCTCGAGGGGGCATTTGTTGACACCAAAAAAAAAAAGTCAATATGTCTCCTCAACATCAAAAAGCCTCGTGAAGCTGCATCTTGCTACAAAACAGGCAAACCTACTTCAAGCATCAGATCTTGTCAGAATCAGACGAAAACTGAAAGATCCTTCAAGACAACCAAAAGAGGGGTACACTTGAGGTTTCGGGCCATTCTGACATCGTTTGGCCAACTTCACTTCTCCGACAGCTAAACAAGCGCTCCTGGCGGCGACATCATCAAAGACACCAAAACTTTGATCAGAGCCTACGGATGTCTCCAAAGGGCTCCATGCCAAATTTCAAGTCAAACCGACAACGTTTGACCCTCCATCAACGTTCGAGCAGTAAAATCAAGCCTCCCGACGGCGGGAACCACCGAAGCCATCACTCATCAAACAAAATACATGAGTGGATTCAACATGCTTCCAAAAGGCTACACGTCGAATTTCAGGTCATTCCGACAACGTTTGACCAGGTTTCGATGCTCCGAAAGAAAATCAAGCCTACCGGCGGCGGAGCACCCCAGGGCCATGACATCCAAAACGGAGCTAATGAAATGTCTCTACCTGACTCTAATAGGCTCCCCGTCAAATTTCAGGTCAATCAGACATCGTTTGACCACATATCAAAGCTCGGCATTTTCCCCGCAGTAAAATAAAGTCAAGCATCGACGGGACCCCAAACAGCTTCAAAACTCAAATAAAAGCCCATGGTTGGTCCTATCCATTGCTCAAGAAGCTTCACCTCAATTTTGAGGTCATTCCGACATCGTTTGACCTAGTTTCGACTCTTGACGGAAAATCGGCTACAAAGTCTTCAAATTTCCCGAAAAATGGGAAACTTGGCGCTTCGGTTTTGCGCGGGTTCTCGTCAAGTTCTCTCCAAGAAAATCAAGTCAATAAGTGAGGAAAAATGTCAAGAAAAATACAGAAGAAAGAAGGAACAAAAAAGACGGAAAAACGGCCGAAAACGAAGCTCGGCGACCAAAAGGGCCGAAGCCCTATGGTCGCCGGCGACCTTGGCCCTGGGTGCATGGTCGCCGCCGACCCTGCAAATCTGGGTTGCCGGATTTCGTACCAAACGGCCCGTTTTCCGATCCTTTTCGTGTTTCGAGTGTTCCTGCCTCTGTGATTTTCTGAAAATCCAATCTTTGATGCTTGAAAACCACTGATCTTCACCGACATCTTGGATCCGCCATCAAAAGCATGAAATCATTGCCGATCGCTCCAAGATTGCCAGCCGGCTGACCAAGAAAGTATACTTTCTGTCCGACCGATCGTAAAATCGACAAGACAGATGTCACTGGCCCACCAAAATCAATCGATGTCTAAAATTGCCCCGCAATCCGACATCAAACAATGTGTGGATCCACCTGTGATGATCACAAGAAGAATCTCAAAAGACACGGCCCGGCCCACAACTCTTCACATGCCCCGGCGACCACTTAATGTTGTTAATTTACCCATTTGAGAACTTAATGCGGTCATTAACTCATTATTTTGGACGGTCCAATCAGATTCAAGCATTTGGGAGTTACAAATCCAAACAATCATGGCATTAAACCCATGAAACTCCCATCATCATGAAGATTAAAGGCAATTAAATGCCCACTATCCTTCATCGGCCAATCACAAGCCATGAAAAAGGAGTTACAAAATCAAAGAATAAAAACTTGTAACTCCTCATCAATTCTCTCATTATGGCCATCAATGCCCATAATCACCTCATGGCTACCAAAAGCCTATAAAAGGAGGTCCAAAAGAAAGAAAAGAGGAATCGATACAGACATCGACTTGAAATTCTGCACTTGCACACTTGCATTCTTCCGAAGAAATCCAGACGAAGTCCTGCTGCTCTGCTGCAAGAAATACCACAAGGTGATCAAAGTCCCTTGGGGGGCCACCCCCCCAAGGTCCCCTCCTTCTACAACATGGCCTAAACGCGGCTTTTCAGCCCGTTTACTCGGTTTTTCATTGGATATAGGACCTCCTCTTGGCCCTTATCCTTTAAAAACTGAGGTTAGGAGCCAAGCCGAAGAATCAAAGTATCAACCGTTCTCATTTGAAGGACAATGGCGAAGTCCATATATGACTTGCGACCGTCGATCTCAACGTGTCCCCACAATCTCCTCAGAAGTTAGATCCATTTTCTTCCTTTTCTATTGTAGTTTGTATTTTTTAAAGAGACAAAAAGAAATCACAATTCTTGTCTTTCATATTTGATGAGTTTTGTAAAATCGCCTTTCACGGAAAAATCCCCTTCCACAGCAAACAAACAAAAAAACGCCTCCTACGACATTCTCAAAAACCAAACTTGTCTTTTTTCTTAATATTTATGCAATTTGAAAAGTTAGAAAGAAATATTGATTTCCTTTTCACTTGTGAAGGTGAATCTCCGGATCATCACCATTCCAAATTCCAAGTAGAAAGTAAATCTGGCATACCCGTACAAAAAAGTTGATACCCGCGATTTCCCTCCTCCGCGAGACCCAGGTCAGCCCCCGAGGTGCGGAAGGAGAGGACGGAAACTTCCGAGGGTCCATCAGTCTCCTCCACATCAAGAAGCCTCGTGAAACTGCATCCTACTACAAAACAGGCAAAGCTACTTCAAGCATCAGATCTTGTTGGAATCAGACAAAAACGGAAAGATCCTTCAAGACAGCCAAAAGAGGGGTACACCTGAGGTTTCGGGCCATTCCGACATCGTTTGGCCTAACTTCACTTCTTCGACAGCTAAACAAGCGCTCCTGGCGGCGACATCATCAAAGACACCAAAACTTTGATCAGAGCCTATGGATGACTCCAGAATGACTCCAAAGGGCTCCATGCCAAATTTCAAGTCAAACCGACAACATTTGACCCTCCATCAACGCTCGAGCAGCAAAATCAAGCCTCCCGGCGGCGGGAACCACCGAAGCCATCAGTCATCAAACAAAATACATGAGTGGCTTCAACATGCTTCGTAAAGGTTGCACGTCGAATTTCAGGTCATTCCGACAACGTTTGACCAGGTTTCGATGCTCCGAAAGAAAATCAAGCCTACCGGCGGCGGAGCACCCGGGACCATGATATCCAAATTGGAGCTAATGGAACGTCTCTACATGACTCCAATAGGCTCCCCGTCAAATTTTAGGTCAATTGGACATTGTTTGACCACATATCAAAGCTCGGTATTTTCCCCGCAGCAAAATCAAGTCAAGCATCGAGGGGACCCCAAACGGCTTCAAAACTCAAATAAAAGCCCATGGTTGGTCCTATCCATTGCTCAAGAAGCTTCACCTCAATTTTGAGGTCATTCCGACATCGTTTGACCTAGTTTCGACTCTTGACGAAAAATCGGCTACAAAGTCATCGGCTTTCCCGTAAAATAGGGAACTTTTCGCTCCAGTTTTGCGCGGGTTATCGTCA
Organism: Umbellularia californica; assembly: GCA_028538565.1. Classification (NCBI taxonomy): domain Eukaryota; kingdom Viridiplantae; phylum Streptophyta; class Magnoliopsida; order Laurales; family Lauraceae; genus Umbellularia; species Umbellularia californica. The sequence goes on along the minus strand of JAPQWN010000005.1, from coordinate 28,742,938 downwards.
AATTCTCTCCAAGAAAATCAAGTCAATAATTGAGAAAAAAATGTCAAGAAAAATACAGAAGAAAGAAGGAGCAAAAAAGACGGAAAAACGGCCGAAAAGAAAGCTCGACGAGAAAAAGGGCCAAAGCCCTATGGTCGCCAGCGACCTTGGCCCTGGGTGCATGGTCGCCGACGACCCTGCAAATCCAGGTCGCTGGATTTCGCACCAAACGGCCTGTTTTCCAATCCTTTTCGCGTTTCGAGTGTTCCTGCCTCTGTGATTTTTTGAAAATCCAACCTTTGATGCTTGAAAACCACTGATCTTCACCGACATCTCGGATCCGCCGTCAAAAGCATGAAATCATCACTGATCGCTCGAAGATCACCAACCGGCTGACCAAGAAAGTACACTTTCTGTCTGACCGATCGTGAAATCAACAAGACAGATGTCACCGGCCCACCAACATCAATCAATGTCTGAAATTGCACCGCAATCCGACATCAAACAATGTGTGGATCCACCTGTGATGATCACAAGAAGAATCTCAAAAGACGTGGCGCGGCCCGCGACTCTACACATGCCCTGGCGACCACTTAATGTCGTTAATTGACCCGTTTATGACAACTTAATGCGGTCATTAACTCATTATTTTGGACGGCCCAATCAGATTCAAGCATTTGGGAATTACAAATCCAAACAATCATGGCATTAAACCTATGAAACTCCCATCAGCATGAAGATTAAAGGCAATTAAATGCCCACCATCCTTCATCGGCCAATCACAAGCCATGAAAAAGGAGTTACAAAATCAAAGAATAACAACTTGTAACTCCTCATCAATTCTCTCATCATGGTCATCAATGCCCATAATCACCTCATGGCTACCAAAAGCCTACAAAAGGAGTTCCAAAAGAAAGAAATCAACATCGATACACACATCGACTTGAAATTCTGCACTTGCACACTTGCATTCTCCCGAAGAAATCCAGACGAAGTCCTGCTGCTCTGCTGCAAGAAACACCACAAGGTGATCAAAGTCCTTTCTTTCTTTTCTATTGAAGTTTTGTATTTTTTAAATAGACAAAAAGAAATTACAATTCTTGTCTTTCATACTTGATGAGTTTTGTCAAATCGCCTTTCACGGCAAACAAACAAAAAAACCCCTCCTACGGCATTCTCAAAAACAAACTTGTCTCTTTTCTTAATATTTATGCAATTTGAAAAGTTAGAAAAAATGATTGATTTCCGTTCTACTTGTGAAGGTGGATCTCCGGATCATCACCATTCCAAATTCCAAGTAGAATAGTAAATTTGGCATACCTATACAAAAATATTGATACCCGCGATTTCCCTCCTCCGCGGAGACCCAGGCAAGCCCCCGGGGTGCAGAAGGAGAGGACGGAAACCCGAGGGTCCATCAAGTTGGCATACCCGGTGGGACACGTTGACTTAAGAACGTGATGCTTTGATCCCTTGGCTCCTTTCTAGTTGGTGGCCTATGTTGCATTTAGCATCTAAAAAAAAATACAAATATGAGATGGGATTTCAATTGTTCTTTCTCACTTCAAAAAAAAAAATCTGATTTCATTTCTTAGATTCAACTTTGAGAAATTTTGATCCTCTCCTCTTCGAATTTGATAGCTCACAGAAATGTTTGCAGCTATCGTTCAAATTGGGGATTAGGCCATCTTTTCTCTTTGATGAGTCCAATTGGGATTTCAAAAAAAAAAAAAAAAACCTTCATTTCAAATTCTTTCAAAAAAAAAATGGTCTCTATTTCTTAAGATTCAACTTTGAGAAATTTGATCCTTTCCTCTTCGAGCTTAATAGCTCGCAGAAATGTTTGCAGCTATCGTTCATATCGGGGATTGGGCCATCTTTTTTCTTTGATGAGTCCAATTTAGATTTCAAAAAAAAAATTATAATTTAAAAAAAAAATTAGTTTTCTCTCTTTTGAATTCAAATTTGATAAACTATGGTTTTTCCTTTTCGGATTTAGCGCTCGCAGAAATGTTGAGCCTTTTTTCGGATTGGAACACCATTCGCTCTTTTTGATGAGTTCATTAGAAATCTTTCAAAAAGAGTTAAAAAAAAAAAAAAAAAAAAACGCTAAGGTTGCACCAATTGCGCTCTTTGACTAAAGTGGATTTATGAAAAGCTTTGTCCAGAGTGTGGAGACAGCTAAACTGTTCGAGGCAAGGGTCCTTCAAACGGGTTCATTAAGTAATCCTACCCTTACCTGGGGGCTGATCTATCTACTAAGGTTTTATAAGATCAAATTGGAAACCTATGTGCATCTTCAAAAAAAAAAAAAAAACTTCCGTCACTTTTGAGTTCAGAATTGAGAAATCTTGGTTCCTTCCCTTTCGGATTTAGCGCTCGTAGAAATGTTGAGCCTTTGTTCGGAATGGAACACCATTTGCTCTCTTTGATGAATTCAATCTTTCCCCTTCAAAAAAAAAAAAAAAAAAAAAAAAACTTCCGTCACTTTTGATCTTAGAGTAGAGAAATCTTGGTTGCTTCCCTTTCGGATTTAGCGCTCGTAGAAATGTTGAGCCTTTGTTCGGAATGGAACGCCATTTGCTCTCTTTGATGAATTCAATCTTGACCCTTCAAAAAAAAAACTTCCGTCATTACTGGATTCACATCCGAGATATTCTGGTTCCTTCCCTTCTGGATTTAGCGCTCGTAGAAATGTTGAGGGTTTGCTCGGATTGGAACACCATTTGCTCTCCTTTATGAACCCAAATTTGACCTTTCGAAAAATCTCATCTTGTGTCCTTCCCAAGGATGCGACTTGCAACATTTGTGCCTAGCGGTGCTAGTTCGCCCTTTCGGGTCTACTGGATTCGCAACTGACACATTTGTATCTCCAACGTTATATCAATTCACCTTGAGTAAGCTTTTCTTCTCAGTAATTTGAATTAAGGTCTACAATTGCTTCTAGTAGTCACTGGTACGCTCACCCTGAGCCTACCATACTTGCATTTTAGAACAATTGTATCCTCTATGGCTTTTTGCCTTTTTCATCTTGCTTGGGCTGGGCCATGTCCCCTCAAGTGATTTGAAAAGACAAAACCATAGTTGTTCTCCATTTATGATCACCATTTTCTTGTGATTACTAATGGATTTGGTCTTGTTTCAAAAGTTTTCCAAAACTAACAATGGCAGCTTCATTGACCATCACTTTCGATGAGAACAAGTACCAGCTTATGCTTCAAGACAAGCAAAACAAGCATAAGCGCCCTGCCAGTTGCCGAAGCGTCATCTCCCTCGACAGCTCCCCAAACACCGGGTCAACCTTAATTCCTCGGACCATCGTCTTCGGGTCGCTGGGACCATTCCCACTCCGCGCAGAAGAAACTGTACCTACCAAGAAGCAGAAAATCGCCTCGCAACGTGTCACTAACATGGCACCAACGGCGAATACAATGAAGCCTGAAGCCCGTGGCGCTCCCATGAAGCCTCAACCCACAAGAAACCAGGATTGCCCCAAAACCTGGTCCCCAAGATCTTCACCAAAGCAACAGAGGTCCCGAACATCTGTAAAGCAAGTATACTGGCCCCTCTCAAGGAGAATCGGTTCTACCCTCTCTCTTACATGAAGGAGGAGAAACCTACCCTCCGCCCAAAGAACAAACAAAATCAGCATGAGCCGGCTTGCTCCTACAAGCCCAAAATCAAATCCTTCATCATAGGCCTCCGCAAAAACCTGCTGAAGCCTGCACTCCTGCGAATTGACCCTTCATCTCAACAGTGGCCGAGCTCACAAAATTCAAGTCTTCACTGCGACAGGCAAAGGACCGCGTCTAGATCCTGTCCTTGCCCAGCTTCAAAGAAGATAAGCTCGGCTGCTATGCACGAGGGACTACATCCTTCATTTCCAGAGCCCAGCCAGAGCTGACTGAAGCTAAAATTGCTCGTCGTATGTGTCGCCGCGCGGCATATCGACAAAAGAGACTTGAGAAACAAAGAACCCAGCATTCTACTCTCCATGTCTCAAACAAATGGGTCGAAAAAGAAAGACCCGACCAATTCGTTGCTGTCCATATGGTTGGAAAAATCAGAAAACACCAGAAGTCAGTGACCAAAATTAGTGTTAGACGTCCAGTGACTCGCTGCATCTCTCGGACACGAACGCATCTAGAAGAACCCTCCACTCCTCTAAGCCAAGGACACCGGAGTAACCACTCCTCAGATTCTTCATCCAGAAGAATGAGCCCCAGCTCAGTCACCAGGACAATTTCTTCGTTCAAATCCCGAGGGATGAATGTCTTGGCTACAAGTTCTGAGCAGCCTCCTCCGCATGATGACGTAACCGCACGTGTCCAGCAGTTGGAACAAGGACAACAGAGAATTGAGGCTCTGATGGAAAACCTCATTCTCACTCTACAGCGTCCACCACCTAACAATGAAGGCCCTCCGAATTATGAAGATAATGTGGCCAATGCAGAAAACAATGAGTCACGCGCCCTTACCAAAAAGGATGTGGACAATATCCTCGCAAAAGCAAAAGAAGAGGATACATTGAAGGAACATGGGATCAAGCCACCCTATCCTCTATGGATGGACTCGGTTCTGTTCCATACAAAATTCAAACAACCTACTTTTAGACATATACGGGGAAAGGTTCAGCCAGACAGCATGTCGTCCACTTTAAGATCCTAACAGGAGCTATTACAGATCAAGATACCCTCAAGATTCACCTCTTTGCAAGTACCCTAAAAGGTACAGCCTTAGATTGGTACTCCACTCTGCCGGAGAACTCCATCCAAAGCTGAGCTATGCTGGAGACACGCTTCCTGACCCACTTCCAAGGTGAGGATTATCCTGTTACAATGGCTCAGCTCTGCAGCTTAAAACAGGGAGAGAATGAGTCAACATACGACTTCATTCACAAGTGGAAAGCAATGGCGTACAAGTGCTCAGATGTATTGCCACAAACGTCGTTAGTCGACATCTGCCGTAACAATATGAGAGCAAAGATTCGCTCCATGATCATCGGCAACAAATCGAAGAACCTGGGAGAACTTCTCGAAGCTTCCATGGAAGCTGAAATGGTGATCAAAGACCTCAACAGTCAAATCATCAAAGAAAGAGCCGACTGCCGTTACGACCTCAAAACCAAAGAAAAAGGAGGTTCTCAATGTGCATACTAAATCGGCTCCTCAGCAGCCAAAGAAAGCTGAAAACAAAGCTACAGGTAAAAGGCCTGAACTCTCTGATGCCTTGAAAGAACGTGTAGAAAAGAAATATCTATTCGATGAAGATGTTGAAGAAATCTTCGAGGCTCTCCTAGCAAATGGAAAACTCACTTTGCCGGAGCCCAAAAGACCAGGAGATGTTGGCAAAACCAATGATCCCCGATATTGTCCATACCATCAAATGATCTCACATCCTCTTAATCAATGCTTCGTTGTGAGAGAGAAGATCAATAAGATGTGGAAAAACGGGGTCATCAACTTTGACAAAAATTACGGCTCCGCCTCTGTCAACATGGTGTCATATGGGCAAACTTCAAAGTCACCGAAAAAGAAGATCACTACTTCATTCAAGGTGATAAAAATGGCTCAAGCATCCCAAGAGTTGGTTCTCTATCCAACACCAGATGGACAACCTATATGGGTGCATCCCGATCTCCTAGAAGATGAAAATTGGGAGATCGTCAAAACAAAGCCGACCGCTCAACAGAGAAGGCAAGCTAAGAGACAACTCCGCAAGTTCAAACAACAGCAGGAGTCTCAACCAAAACAAGAAGCCCTTGAAAAAGCAGAAACCTTTTCCATTACTTCACTAGAGGCGACGGAAGAATCCCTTCCCAAAGCTTCAAAGGTGGTAAGAAAACTCACCCTTGATGATTTCATGCCACCTCTATACAAAAATGAAACTGTGCAGGGGGCATCATACTCTTGCAACTCGGTAGTTGGATTCCCCATGGATGGATACGAGTCCAGTGATACTGCCAGTGATATCGATGAGTGGGAAGAATCCCTTGAAACAGGAGAATACCTCTCCGACGAGGAATAGATTCCTGAGTCTCATCTTATGCCAGTAATCTGGTATAACCCATTGCAGCCATAAGGATCCTGGTCCGATGATGAAGAAGACCAGGACGTTGTTCAAGAAAACGCTGTCGATCCAGCACTAGCCAATGCTCCAGTGGAACCCAACATCGGTGAACCGCAAGGAGCAGATGATGAAGAAGATTTGGCTCCTATGCCTAATCTTGAAGAATATGCAAGAATCTTGCAACATCTTGCCATAGAGCAGGAGCAGGATCGCATCAATGATCTTCGTCATGATCCAAAACCAGAAGTCCCTAACAATCAACGGGAACTTTCTCCCTCAACTCCTGAAAATGGAGAAAACAGTTGGATCGATGATCCTTTTACATCCGAGGATGAGTCCGATTCCCAACAGTCTACACTGGAGGCATCTCCTGTCAGGATAACCTGCAATGCGATAGCTCAGGACGATAGTGCCTTTGAAGCTTTTGAAGACACATACTCCCCAACCGGTAGTGTATCTTCCGGAGCTACATCTTCTCAGGTGACTTCCACTGAGATATCATCCTCTCAACCCTCTTCTCCTGAAGCTGGGACATCGGAACTCAAGCCTCTCCCGGTTGATCATCTTGAAGAAACTCTTACTAATGAAATCTTCTTCAATGAAAACCCAGTCGATTGGTCCCAGATACCTGTTGTCATAGACGATGTCTGGACTGATAAAGAAAGGTTGTCGGATGCTGTTCAGGACTTGTTCCCGGAAATTACTCCGTGCAACACAATCACTGAAGACGCCAATGCTGTTACAGAGACGTCTGCAGCAAATGACAAGGATCGACCCTTTGATCTTGTGAGTGATCTTCCAAAAGAAGACCCTTCTCTAGAAGCTCCTCTATATTACCTTAGTCGCATGTTGGTAGGTGCAGAGCATCTCTACTCCCCAGTCGAAAAAGAATGCCTTGCAGTGATGTTCGTCATACAAAAGTTAAATCACTACTTGCTGTCCAACACAGTCTACTTAATTTAGAGGATCAACCTCCTAAAGGACCTTGTCACAAAAGCAGGTTCTCTCAATGCCCGACTGGCAAAATGGTCCATCCTACTATCACAATTTGATATTAGGTATGTATCACAAAAAGCAATCAAGGGCCAAGCTCTAGCAGACTTCCTCGCAGAGCATCCATTGCCTAAAGATTCTCCACTCAGGGATGACCTCCCAGACGAATTTGTCTACAATGTGGAAACTTCCTTATCAAATGCCTCCTGGGACATGTACTTTGACGGCGCAACCAGGACAAATGAAAAAGGAAAGCAAATATCGGGAATCAGCATCCTCTTTGTCAGCCCCGACAAATACATGATTCCACACGCCTTCTCGCTACTGGAACCATGTTCAAACAATGCAGCTGAGTACCAAGCCCTGATTGTAGGATTGGAACTCGCCCTCGAATCCGGCATCACCATGCTGGAAGCTTTTGGAAACTCTCAACTAATCGTCAACCAGATGAATCAGACATTTGAAGTCAGAAAGCCTGATTTGCTATCTTACTATAACAAGGAGCAGTCACTTCGACCAAAATTCAACATCTGTCACATCACCCACATCCTCAGAGGTGAAAACATCCGTGCAGATGCCCTGACTGGACTCGCCGTATCCATGACAGTCCAAGAAGGGGAAAACATGCAAATCACAGTCTGTCAAAGAAGGATTCTCCCTCCTCTTAACACACACCAAGTAGTTGCTGAATGCCACCAAGTGGTTGGAAGTCGGATCTCCATCCTCAAACCTCCGATCGGCGACTGGAGAGATCCGTTCATTGATTACATCATGTTCGGAGTTTTACCTGAATATCCAAAAGATTGGGTAAGCATCCAAAGACGAGCCCCAAACTTTTATTTGGATATACCTTCAAAAGCACTTTACAAAAAATCCTTCAACCGGGTACTCCTACGCTGCTTGTCACAACAAGAGGCTGAAGAAACTCTCAAAGAAGTACATGCTTGTCTTTGTAGAGCCCATCAAGCTGGTCCTAAGCTCTACAACCAGATAAAAAGGCTAGGTTATTATTGGCCTACCATGGTAGCCGATGCAATGCAATTTGCTAAGCGCTGCCAACAATGTCAGATTCATGGAGATTATGTCCACATGTCTCCAGAATGGCTCCATCCCACAACAATCTCATGGCCTTTCGAAGCCTGGGGTATGGACATCGTAGGTCCTATCTCTCCCCCATCAAGCAAAGGTCATCGCTTCATCTTCGCCGCTACGGATTATTTCTCCAAGTGGTCAGAAGCATTTGCGCTCAACGAAATGAAGACCTCATCAATCCTTCAGTTCTTGCGCACCAACATTATTTGTCGCTTCGGCATACCTAAAAGATTCGTCTATGATAACGGACCACAATTCCGGGATCACGGATTCTACAGGTTCTGCGACAAGTACAAAATCCAAAGTTGTCCTTCGACTCCATATAATCCAGCAGCGAACGGACTAGCAGAAACCTTCAACAATACACTCTGCAAAATTCTCAAGAAAATGGTCTCTAGTCACAAAAGAGACTGGGGTGACAAACTACCAGAAGCTTTGTGGGCCTATCGAACCACCGTTCGAGGACCAACCCATAGCACACCATTCTCCTTGGTCTATGGATGCGAAGCTATTGTCCTTTTGGAAGTACAAATTCCTTCCTTAAGGGTATCTTTGCAAAATGACATGACGCAAGAAAGCAATGTCAAATTGAGACTCCGAGAGCTGGATAATCTCGATGAAAGACGACTCGAAACTCTACAAAGCATTGAGTTGTACCAAGCACGCATGGCAGGATCTTTCGACAAGAAAGTCAAGCAACGCGCATACAAAAAGGGCGACTTGGTTCTTGCAGTAAAAATACCAATAGTCTTTGCCCATAATTCCAAAGGCAAATTTGAACCAAAATGGGAGGGACCCTTCGTCATCGACAAAGTCTTCTCCAACGGTGCATATGCTCTTCTAAACATGGAAGGAGACAAATGTTTGCTGCCCATCAACGTGAAGTTCTTGAAGCGGTACTACCCTTGAAGACTTCCTCAAACGAGACAGATGGACCCGATCGGAGGTTTTCGTCCTCTCCTTCCGCACCCTGGGGGCTGACCTGGGTCTAGGCGGAGGAGGGAAATCACAGGTATCAACATTTTTGTACGGGTATGCCAGATTTACTTTCTACTTGGAATTTGGAATGGTGATAATCCGGAGATTCACCTTCACAAGTGGAAAGGAAATCAATCCTTTTTTCTAACTTTTCAAATTGCATAAATATTAAGAAAAGAGACAAGTTTGTTTTTGAGAATGCCGTAGGAGGCGTTTTTTTTGTTTGTTTGCCGTAAAAGGCGATTTTTTCCGTGAAAGGGGATTTTATAAAACTCATCAAATATGAAAGACAAGAATTGTGATTTCTTTTTGGCTCTTTAAAAAATACAAACTACAATAGAAAAGGAAGAAAAGGGATCTAACTTCTTAGGAGATTGTGGGGACACGTTGAGATCAACGGTGATGGACCCTCGGAATCTTCCGTCCTCTCCTTCCGCACCCCGGGGGCTGACCTGGGTCTCAGCAGAAGAGGGAAAATCGCGGGTATCAATATTTTTGTACTGGCATGCCAGATTTACTTTCTACTTGGAATTTGGAATGGTGATGATCCGGAGATTCACCTTCACAAGTGGAAAGAAAATCAATCCTTTTTTCTAACTTTTCAAATTGCATAAATATTAAGAAAAGAGACAAGTTTGTTTTTTGAGAATGTCGTAGGAGGCGTTTTTGTTTGTTTGCCGTGAAAGACGATTTTACAAAACTCATCAAATATGAAAGACAAGAATTGTGATTTCTTTTTGTCTCTTTAAGAAATACAAACTACAATAAAAAAGTAAGAAAATGGATCTAACTTCTCAGGAGATTATGGGGACATGTTGAGATCGACGGTCGTAAGTCATGTATGGACTTCACCATCGTCCTTTAAATGAGAACATGTGATGCTTTGATTCTTTGGCTTGGCTCCTAACCTCGGTTTTTAAAGGACAAGGACCAAGAGGAGGTCCTATATCCAATGAAAAACCAAGTAAACGGGCTGAAAAACCACGTTTAGTGTTGGAAGTAGGTGGGCCTCGTGGATAGATTTTCAAAACTTTTGACCCACTTCACTCAGGAATCAAGTATCCATAAGGCCAAAAACCCAATCCATGATGCATAACCCCCAATCTCATGATCATGTACAGTAAGTAAAACTATCTAAAAGATAGAACAGAAACGAACAAGCATCCATTACAATCCACAACATACAAGGAAGCAGATTATACCTTAGGAGCTTGGTTGCGCTCTAATGGAGAAGTTGATCGCTTTCGTTGATGTAGAACTTTTCTACAAACTAAGATCAGAATCTCCACCACCTCTTAGCCTTCCACGCTATGACCCGAATTAGATATCTCTTCTCAAGAAGATCGGTGGAATCTTTAAGAGAAAACCCAACTCGAAACCCTAAGAAACTAGAAGAGGAAGAGAGAAGAGAGCAGTGCAACTATTGCACAAAAAGGGAGGGACGTTTTTCACTATAATATGATCGACGTCCAAGAGGGATGTGTTCCCTTATATAATCTCTCAAGTATCCTCTTTTCGTAATTGAAATAGAAGTCTTACTTCCACAACAATTAGTAAGTATACTATTACCACTATTAGAAGTCCTACTTCAAATAGAAATAGTAAATTTCTAATTCCTTCCTTTTAGAGTTCAAATAGGATTAGTATCTTTCTAATAACTTGGGCTAGCGTGGGGACCATTAAGGATTCCATAGAAAGCTGGCTCCAACTGGGACACGCGACCCCACATCTCATGTGCAATCCGGGCCCACAGTTAATTGCAAATAACACCACTATATAAATGCAATTGCACTCCAGTCTTAGGAATAAATTACAATGAAGACCCTAAACTTCCCGATTACCACAAGTAGGCCCCTCTATCAATATCCATGGATCAATTGGAATAAATCTGTCTCTTCCAATATTAGTTCCACATCTTGTTATCCTTGAGCCCCAATTAATCACTATGATCATCAGTACCATCCAATTAACTCTTAATCGAGATGGGTGCGCACTTACTAATGACAAATCCATTAATTCGCACAAGGGGATAATAGAGATAGATTCCATCTTGATCATTCAATGTTCCCACAGTCCTACTACCACATACCCAAGACACCGAGGTGTTGACCTATAGTTGGCCTCACTCATTGGTGACTCAAAGCAAATGAATAGATAGAAACTTGAGTTCATTAATGTCTCAGGATTGAGAGCCTATTGCTAGGGAATTATGAGAGCAGACTTATTATTGAGACGGAATCCCATAAGGTGCTTCACATGGTCCTTCAATACATCCAATGTACCAGCACATTGATCCAGAATCTTCCATTCTGATGATCGAGACAAATCACACTATCTCATAGTGATCAAAGTGGTGCAACCTTATCAGATGAGATGCCCAGTCTCATCACTGGTTGTGAAGATATTTTTAAGTATAAGATTTGTGACATATATCTCCCGTATGTGGATCTCATCCATACACATATATCACATCTAATATACTAATGAGACCTGGTTCAACTCATGAACCATTATGTCATTTGTATTGGTCATGTGCATAAAGTAATAAAACAACATTAATCTCATGAAAGAAAAGCATGATTTTATTGATAAATAAAGAAATTAATCAATTTATGACATCAACTGATGGATTGAGTCCATACAATCTAACATTTAGGCCATGTTGTAGAAGGAGGGGACCTTGGGGGGGTGGCCCCCCAAGGGACGTTGATCACCTTGCGGTGCTTCTGGGAGTAAAGCAGCAGGACTTCGTCTCTCTCTTGAATTTTCTGGATTTTCAGAACTTGGGATTGCACTTGGGGTTCCTTCTTCTTCTCTTTTTTTCTTCTTGGAACTCACCTCTTTTAATAGGCTTTTGGTAAACATGAGGTGATTATAGGCATTAATAGCCATGATGAGAGAATTGATGAGGAGTTACAAGTTGATTTTGTAACTCCTTTTTCATGGCTTGTGATTGGCCGATGAAGGTAGTGGGCATTTAATTCCCTTTAAGCTTCATGATGATGGGAGTTTCATGGGTTAAATGCCATGATTGTTTGGATTTGTAACTCCCAAATACTTGAATCTGATTGGGCCGTCCAAAATAATGAGTTAATGACCGCATTAAGTTGTCATAAATGGGTCAATTAACGTCATTAAGTGGTCGCCAAGGCATGTGAAGAGTCGCGGGCCGCGCTGCGCCTTTTGCGATTCTTCTTGCGATCATCACAGGTGGATCCACACATTGTTTGATGTCGGATTGCGATGCAATTTCAGACATTGATTGATGTTGGTGGGCCGGTGACATCTGTCTTGTCAATTTCACGATCAGTCGGACAGAAAGTATACTTTCTTGGTCAGCCGGTTGGCGATCTTGGGGCGATCGGTGATGATTTCATGCTTTTGACGGCGGATCGAAGATGTCGGTGAAGATCAGTCGTTTTCAAGCATCAAACATTGGATTTTCAGAAAATCACAGAGGTAGGAATGCTCGAAACGCGAAAAAGATCGGAAAACGGGCATTTTGGTGTAAAATCCGGCGACCTGGATTTGCAGGGTCGCCGGCGACCTTAGGGTTTTGCCCTTTTCGGTCGCCGAGCTTCGTTTTCGGCCGTTTTTCCGTCTTTTTTGTTCCTTCTTTCTTCTATATTTTTCTTGACATTTTCCCTCAATTATTGACTTGGTTTTCTTGGAGAAAACTTGACAAGAGCCCGCACAAAACCGAAACACAAAGTTTCCCATTTTTTCGGGAAAACCGAAGACTTTATAGCCGATTTTTCGTCAAGAGTCGAAACTAGGTCAAACGATGTCGGAATGACCTGAAAATTGAGGTGAAGCTTCTTGAGTAGTGGATAGGACCACCCATGGGCTTTTATTTGAGTTTTGAAGCCATTTGGGGTCCCATCGATGCTTGACTTGATTTTGCTGCAGGGAAAATGCCGAGCTTTGATATGTGGTTAAACGATGTCCGATTGACCTGAAATTTGACGGGGAGCCTATTGGAGTCATTTTGAGACGCTCCATTAGCTCCGTCTTGGATGTCATGGTCCTGGGGTGCCCCGTCGCCGGCAGGTTTGATTTTCTTTCGGAGCATCGAAACCTGGTCAAACGTTGTTGGAATTACCTGAAATTCGATGTGCAGCCTTTTGGAAGCATGTTGAAGCCACTCATGTACTTAGTGTGATGAGTGATGGCTTCGGTGGTTCCTGCCGCCGGGAGGCTTGATTTTACTGCTCGAGCGTTGATGGAGGGTCAAACGTTGTCGGTTTGACTTGAAATTTGGTATGGAGCCTTTTTGAAGACAATCTAGAGTCATCCATAGGCTCTGATCGAAGTTTTGGTGTCTTCGATGATGTCGCCGCCGGGAGCGCTTGTTTTAGCTATCGAAGCAGTGAAGTTAGGCCAAACGATGTCGGAATGGCTTGAAACCTCAGGTGTACCCTGTTGACACCAAAAAAGCCACTATGTCTCCTCAACATCAAAAAGCCTTCTGAAGCTGCATCTTGCTACAAAATAGGCAAGGCTACTTCAAGCATCAGATTTTGTCAGAATCAGACAGAAACTGAAAGATCCTTCAAGACAGCCAAAAGAGGGGTACACCTGAGGTTTCGGGCCATTCCGACATCGTTTGGCCTAACTTCACTACTCCGATAGCTAAACAAGTGCTCCCGGCGGCGACATCATCGAAGACACCAAAACTTCAATCAAAGCCTACGGAGGACTCCATAATGTCTTCAAAGGGCTCCATGCCAAATTTCAAGTCAAACCGACAATGTTTGACCCTCCATCAACGCTCAAGCAGTAAAATCGAGCCTCCCGGCGGCGGGAACTACAGAAGCCATCACTCATCAAACAAAGTACATTAGTGGCTTCAACATGCCTCCAAAGGGCTGCACGTCGAATTTCAGGTCATTCCGACAACGTTTGACCAGGTTTCGATGCTCCGAGAAAAAATCAAGCCTATCGGCGGCGGAGCAACCCGGTACCATGACATCCAAAACGGAGCTGATGGAATGTCTCAAAATGACTTCAATAGGCTCCTCGTCAAAGTTCAGGTCAATCAGACATTGTTTGACCACATATCAAAGCTCGGCATTTTCTCCGCAGTAAAATCAAGTCAAGCATCGATGGGACCCCAAACGGCTTCAAAAATCAAATAAAAGATCATGGTTGGTCCTATCCACTATTCAAGAAGCTTCACCTCAATTTTCAGGTCATTCCGACATCGTTTGACCTAGTTTCGACTCTTGACGGAAAATCGGCTACAAAGTCTTCGGGTTTCCCGAAAAATGGGAAACTTTGTGCTCCGATTTCGCATGGGTTCTCGCCAAGATTTCTCCAAGAAAATGAAGTCAACAATTGAGGAAAAATGTCAAGAAAAATATAGAAGAAAAAAGGAACGAAAAAGATGAAAAAACGGCCGAAAACGACGCTCGGCGACCAAACGGGCCAAAACCCTATGGTCGCCGGATTTTGCACCAAAACGTCTATTTTTCGATCTTTTTCGCGTTTCGGGTGTTCTTGCCTCAGTGATTTTCTGAAAATCCAATGTTTGATGCTTAAAAATGACCGATCTTCGTCGACATCTCGGATCCGCCGTCAAAAGCATGAAATCATCACCGATCGCCTCAAGATCGCCAACCGGCTGACTAAGAAAGTACACTTTCTGTCCGACTGATCATGAAATCGACAAGACAGATGTCATCGGCCCACCAACATCAACCAATGTTTGAAATTGCATCGCGATCCAGCATCAAACAATGTGTGGATCCACCTGTGATGATCGCAAGAAGAATCTCAAAAGACGCGGCGCGGCCCGCGACTTTTCACATGCCTTGGCGACCACTTAATGTCGTTAATTGACCCGTTTATGACAAATTAAAGCGGTCATTAACTCATTATTTTGGACAGTCCAATCAGATTCAAGCATTTGAGAGTTTCAAATCCAAGCAATCATGGCATTAAACCCATGAAACTCCCATCATCATGAAGCATAAAGGCAATTAAAAGCCCACTACCTTCATCGGCCAATCACAAGCCATGAAAAAGGAGTTACAAAATCAACTTGTAACTCCTCATCAATGCTCTCATTATGGCTATCAATGCCCATAACCACCCCATGGCTACCAAAACCCTAAAAAAGGAGATCCATTTCCAAGAGAAAAAAGGGGCATCGACATCTATCGACTTGAAATTCTGCACTTCTCCCAAAGAAATCCAGACGAAGTCCTGCTGCTCTGCTGCAAAGAACACCACAAGGTGATCAACGTTCCTTGGGGGGCCACCCCCCCAAGGTCACCTCCTTCTCCAACATGGCCTAAACGCGGCTTTTCAGCCCGTTTACTCGGTTTTTCATTGGATATAGGACCTTCTCTTAGTCCTTGTCCTTTAAAAAACTGAGGTTAGGAGCCAAGCCAAAGAATCAAAGCATCACATGTTCTCATTTGAAGGACGATGGCGAAGTCCATACTTGACTTGCGACCGTCGATCTCAACGTGTCCCCACAATCTCCTGAGAAGTTAGATCCCTTTTCTTACTTTTCTATTGTAGTTTGTATTTCTTAAAGAGACAAAAAGAAATCACAATTCTTGTCTTTCACATTTGATGAGTTTTGTAAAATCGCCTTTCACGGCAAAATCGCCTTTTACGGCAAACAAACAAAAACGCCTCCTACGGCATTCTAAAAAAACAAACTTGTCTCTTTTCTTAATATTAATGCAATTTGAAAAGTTAGAAAAAAGGATTGATTTCCTTTCCACTTGTGAAGGTGAATCTCCGGATTATCACCATTCCAAATTCCAAGTAGAAAGTAAATCTGGCATGCCCGTACAAAAATGTTGATGCCCGAGATTTTCCCTCCTCCGCCGAGACCCAGGTCAGCCCCCGGGGTGCGGAAGGAGAGGACGGAAGATTCTATCGGGTCCATCAAGTTGGCATTCCCGGTGGGACACGTTGACTTGAGAACGTGATGCTTTGATCACTTGGCTCCTTTCTAGTTGGTGGCCTATGTTGCATTTTGTATCTAAAAAAAAAAAATGAGATGGGATTTCAATTGTTCTTTCTCACTTAAAAAAAAAAAAAACAAATCTGATTTCTTTTCTTAGATTCAACTATGAGAAACTTTGATCCTTCCCTCTTCGAACTTGATAGCTCACAGAAATGTTCGCAGCTATCGTTCATATCGGGGATTGGGCCATCTTTTCTCTTTGATGAGTCCAATTGGGATTTCAAAAAAAAAAACTTCATTTCAAATTCTTTAAAAAAAAATGATCTCTCTTTCTCAAGATTCAACTTTGAGAAGTTTTGATCCTCTCCTCTTTGAACTTGATAGCGCACAGAAATGTTCGCAGCTATCGTTCATATCGGGGATTGGGCCATCTTTTCTCTTTGATGAGTCTAATTGGGATTTCAAAAAAAAATTTATAATTTAAAAAAAAATCAGTTTTCTTTCTTTTGGGCTTAAAATTGAGAAATCTTGGTTCTTTCCCTTTCGGATTTAACGCTCGCAGAAATGTTGAGTGGTGGTTCGGATTGGAACACCACTTGTTCTCTTTGATGAGTTCATTAGAAATCTTTCAAAAAAAAAAAAAAAAAAAACACTAAGGTTGCATTAATTGCGCTCTTTGACTAAAGTGGATCCAAGAAAAGCCTTGTCCAGAGTGTGGAGACAGCTAGACTGGTCGAGCCAAGGGTCCTCCAAACGGGTTCATTAAGTAATCCTACCCTTACATGGGGGCTGATCTATCTACTAAGGTTTCATAAGATCGAATTGAAAACCTAGGTGCATTTCAAAAAAAAAAAATTCTTCACTTTTGTATTTAGAATTGAGAAATTTTGGTTCTTTCCCTTTCGGATTTAACGCTCGCAGAAATGTTGAGTTGTGGTTCGGATTGGAACGCCATTTGCTCTCTTTGATGAATTTAATCTTGACCTTTCAAAAAAAATGAAAAAAAAAACTCCCGTCATTTTTGAGTTCAGAATTGAGAAATCTTGGTTCTTTCCTTTTCGGATTTAACGCTCGCAGAAATGTTGAGTTGTGGTTCAGATTGGAACGCCATCTGCTCTCTTTGATGAATTTAATCTTGACCTTTCAAAAAAAAAAAAACTTCCGTCAATACTGGATTCACATTTGAGAAACTCTGGTCCCTTTCTCTTTGGGATTTAACGCTCGTATAAATGTTGAGTTGTGATTCGGATTGGAATACCAGTTGCTCTCCTTTAAGAACCCAAATTTGACCTTTTAAAAAAAAATCCCATCTCGTGTCCTTCCCAAGGATGCAATTTGTAACATTTGTGCCTAGCGATGCTAGTACGCCCTTTCGGGTCTACTGTATTGGCGACCGACACATTTGTATCTCCAACCTTATATCATTTTACCTCGAGTGAGCCTTGCTTCTCGGTAATTTGAATTAAGGTGTACAATTGCTTCTAGCAGTCACTGGAACGCTCACTCTGAGCCTACCATACTTGCATTTTAGAACAATTGTATCCTTTATGGCTTTTTGCCTTCTTCATCGTCCTTGGGTCGGGCCATGTCCCCTTCAGTGATTTGAAAAGACAAAACCATAGTTGTTCTCCATTTATGATCACCATATTCTTGTGATCACTAATGGATTTGGTCTTGTTTCATAAGTTTTCCAAAACTAACAATGGCAGCTTCATTAACCATCACTTTCGATGAGAACAAGTACCAGCTTATGCTTCAAGATAAGCAAAACAAGCATAAGGGCCCTGCCAGTTGCCGAAGCGTCATCTCCCTCGACAACTCTCCAAACACCGGGTCAACTTCAACTCCCCGAACCATCGTCTTCGGGTCGCTGGGACCATTCCCACTCCCCGCAGAACACACTGTACCTACCAAGAAGCAGAAAACCGCCCCGCAACGTGTCACTAACATGGCACCAAGGGCGAACAACAAGAAGCCTGAAGCCCGTGGCGCTCCCACGAAGCATCAACACACAAGAAACCAGGTTTACCCCAAAACTTGGTCCCCGAGATCTTCACCAAAGCAACGGAGGTCCCGAACATCTACAAAGCCAGCATACCTGGCCCCTCTCAAGGAGAATCGGTTCTATCCTCTCTCTTACATGAAAGAGGAGAAACCTACCCTCTACCCAAAAAAACAAACAAAATCATCATGAGCCGACTTGCTCCTACAAGCCCAAAATCAAATCCTGCATTGTTAGGCCTACGCAAAAACATGCTGAAATCTGCACTCCTGCGAGTCGACCCTTCATCTCAACAGGGGCCGAGCTCGCACAATTGAAGTCTTCATTGTGACAGACAAAGGACCGCGTCCAGATTCTGTCCTTGCCCAGCTTCAAGGAAGACAAACTCGGCTGCTGCGCATAAGGGACTACATCCTTCATCGCCAGAGCCCAGCCAGAGCTGACTGAAGCTCAAATTGCTCGTCGTATGCGTCGCTGCGCGGCATATCGACAAAAGGGACTTGAGAATCAAAGAACCCAGTGTTCTAATCTCCATGTCTCAAATAAATGGGTCGAAAAAGAAAGACCCGACCAATTCGTTGCTATTCATATGGTTGGCAAAACCAGAAAACGCCAGAAGTCAGCAACCAAAATCAGTGTTAGACGTCCGGTGACTCGCAGCGTCTCCCGGACACGAACACATCTAGAAGAATCCTCCACTCCTCCAAGCCAAGGACACCGGAGTAACCACTCCTCAGATTCTTCATCCAGAAGAATGAGCCCCAGCTCAGTCACCAGGACGATTTCTTCGTTCGAATCCCGAGGGATGAACGTCTTGGCTACACGTTCTGAGCAGCCTCCACCGCATGATGACGTAACCACACGCATCCAGCAGTTGGAGCAAGGGCAACAGAGAATTGAGGCTCTAATGGAAAACTTTATTCTCACTCTACAGCGTCCACCACCTAACAATGAAACCCCTCCGAATCGTGAAGATGACGAGGGCAATGCAGAAAACAATAAGTCTCGCACCCTTACCAAAAAGGACGTGGACGATATCCTCGTGAAAGCAAAAGAAGAGGATACATTGAAGGAACATGGGATCAAGCCACCCTACCCTCTATGGATGGACTCGGTTCCTTTCCCTGCAAAATTCAAACAACCTACTCTCCAGACATATACGGGGAAAGGTTCGGCCAGACAGCATGTCATCCATTTCAAGATCCTGACGGGAGCTATTGCGGATCAAGATGCCCTCAAGATTCACCTCTTTGCAAGTACCCTAAAAGGTACAGCCTTTGATTGGTACTCCACTCTTCCGGAGAACTCCATCCAGAACTGGGCTACGCTAGTGACACGCTTCCTGACCCACTTCCAAGGTGAGGATCATCCTGTTACTATGGCTCAACTCTGCAGCTTAAAATAGGGAGAGAATGAGTCAACATACGACTTCATTCACAAGTGGAAGGCAATGGCATATAAATGCTCAGATGTACTGCCACAAGCGTCGCTAGTCGACATCTGCCGTAACAATATGAGAGCAAAAATTCGTTCCATGATCATCAACAACAAATCAAAGAACCTAGGAGAAGTTCTCGAAGCTTCCATGGAAGCTGAAATGGTGATCAAAGACCTCAGCAGTCAGAAATCATCAAAGAAAGAGCCGACTGCTGTTACAACCTCAAAACCAAAGAAAGAGGAGGTTCTCAATGTGCAGACTAAATCAGCTCCTTAGTAGCCAAAGAAACCTGAAAACAAATCTGCAGGTAAAAGACCTGAACTCTCTGATGCCTTCAAAGAACGTGTAGAAAAGAAAAATATCCGTTCGATGAAGATGTTGAAGAAATCTTTGAGGCTCTCCTAGCAAATGGCAAACTCATTTTGCCGGAGCCCAAAAGACCAGGAGATGTTGGCAAAACCAATGATCCCCGATACCATACCATCAGATGATCTCACATCCTCTCAATCAATGCTTCGTTGTGAGAGAGAAGATCAATGAGATGTGGAAAAACGGAGTCATAACTTTTGACAAAAACTACGGCTCCACTTCTGTCAACATGGTGTCATGTGGGCAAGTTTCAAAATCACCGAAGAAGAAGATCACTACTTCATTCAAGGTGATAAAAATGCTCAAGCGTCCCAAGAATTGGTTCCCTATCCAACATCAGATGGACAACCTATATGGGTGCATCCCGATCTCCTAGATTATGAAAATTGGGAGATCGTCAAAACAAAGCCGATCGCTCAGCAGCGAAGGCAAGCCAAGAGACAACTCTGCAAGCTCAAACAACAGCAAAAGTCTAAACCACAACAAGAAGTCCTTGAAAAGGCAGAAACCTCTTCCACTGCTTCACTAGGGGCAACGGAAGAATCTCTTCCCAAAACTTCAAAGGCGGTAAGAAAATTCACCCTTGATGATTTCATGCCACCTCTATACAAAAATGAAAATGTGCAGGGGGCATCATACTCTTGCAACTCGGTAGTTGGATTCTCCATAAATGGATACGGGTCCAGTGATACTGCCAGTGATATCGATGAGTGAGAAGAATCCCTTGAAACAGGAGAATACCTCTTCGATGAGGAATGGATTCTCGAGTCTCATCTTATGCCAGTAATCTGGTATAGCCCATTACAGCCACAAGGATCTTGGTCCGATGACGAAGAAGACCAGGACCCTGTTCAAGAAAATACTGTCGATCCAGTACCAACCAATATTCCGGTGGAACCCAACATGGGCGAACCACAACGAGCAGATGACGAAGAAGATTTGACTCCTATGCCTGATCTTGAGGAATATGCAAGAATCTTGCAACATCTTACCATAAAGCAGGAGCAGAATCGCATCAATGATCTTCGTCATGATCCAGAATTGGAATTCCCTGAAAATCAATAGGAACTTTCTCCCTTAACTCCTGAAAATGGAGAAAACAGTTGGATCGATGATCCTCTTACATCTAAGGATGAGTTCGATTCCCAACAGTCTGCACTGGGGGCATCTCTTGTCCGGATGACCTGCAATGCGATAGCTCAAGATGATAGTGCCTCTAAAGCTTCCGAAGACACATACACCCCAACCGGTAATGTATCATCTGGAGCTACATCTTCTCAGGTGACTTCCACTGAGATATCATCCTCTCAGCCCTAGTCTCCTGAAGCTGTGACATTGAAACTCAAGCCTCTCCCGATTGATCATCTTGAAGAATCTCCTGCCAATGAAATCTTTTTCATTGAAAGCCCAGTCGATTGGTCCCAGATGCCCGATCTCATAGACGATGACAGGACTAATATAGAAAGGTTGTCGGATGCTGTTCAGGACTTGTTCCCTGAAATTGCTCCGTGCAACACAATTACTGAAGACACCAATGCTGTTACAACGACGTCTTTAGCAAAGGATCAACCCCTTGATCATGAGAGTGATCTTCCAAAAGAAGACCAGTCTCTAGAAGCTCTTAAAGTTGGTGGAGGTACCCGTTCTGGCCGGGATTACCACAAAAATTACAATCAACCTTCTTCTTCTTATGTAAATCCTTTGGGAAAACGAGTTGTAAGCGCCCCAAGTGGCAATAATAATGAAAATGGAGGCCCGAAGGAGGCTTTCAAGTACGACTTGATTGAGCACTTCAAACACATACCTGCACGTCTGCACATCCTTGACTTATTACGAATGTCTCCACAAACTCGTGATAGTCTCATTTCAGAATTACAAAGGCTGAATGCGGATGTCAACAAACACGCCCCACAAGTCCTACAAATTGAAATGGACTACAGGGTGAAAAAATCAAATACTCCCCCAAAGGGAGAAAAGAAGAAAATTGAGGGATAAAGCAACGAATGCCTCTCGGTACAAAAAGCAGCAAGTGCAACAATTGCCTTCGGCAAGGATGACCTCCTGCTAGGCGAGATAAAGCACAACCGACCCTTGTACTTTACGGCGTACGTCAAAGAAATGCCAGTACACAGAGTTCAGATCGATCCAGGTTCTGTACTCAACCTTATTTCTACTTCGGCACTCGAAGAGCTAGGCATCCCACCTAGCAAGCTGAGTCACACGTCTATATCCATCTTCGGATATGACGGCAGCGCTGAAAGGCCTATCGGTAAAATCAGGTTCAAATTGCAAATCAGTGATCTTATTTATGAAGTCACTATGTATGCAATAAGGACCCCTTCATGTTACAATATACTCCTTGGACGCCCCTGGATACATGAGAAAGGTGTCATCCATTCAACTCTACATCAGTGCATCAAGTTCGTTGTCAACGATGGCTTGATACATCGAGTGTTTGCAGACAAAAAGCCCTTCAAAGGCAGAGATATCCATTTTGCAGATGCTCAAATGTATAAAGGTGGAAAAGAAGAACAAGAGGAAAAAACAATTCACTTTGCCGACAATCTCCAGAAAGATAAAGGCAAGGCTCCTCAGCAATCACCGGAGGTAAACAAACCCTCCACCAAACTCGAAGTAAGCGGTCAAGCTCCCTTCGTCGGCTCCTTCAAATCTCCAAAGCCTTTGGTAATCACTACCAAAGTAAAAAAGACAAAACAAAAGGCTGGGGGCAAGTTCACTATCTCCTTTGTGTCTATTATGCATGACACAGACTCGGAGTTAGAGCCAGAAGACGACACAGCATCAAGCCAACCTGATACTCAGCAAGATCAGCCCGCTCTCACTCCATTGGAGACACCTGCTAACATAGAAGATCCTACGTCTGCTTCCTTTGTTATTCCGGCAACTTCGCCAAAAGAAAAAGCAATCTTCTTCCATAGATCCGGAGCATCTCCACTGAACTCTCTGCTTGAACCTTTCCAAAACGAATGTATGCTTCAGCTATCCCTGTATAGTCCAATGGCACAAGCTATCATGAAGAAAATGGGCTACGACGCTCAAAATCCGACTGGTATGGGAGGTGGCTGTGGTATTCTCACACCATTGGAACCCACCCTGACCAAAAGTCAACCAGAAGATTGGAAAATCCACCTTCACAAAGGCAAGTCTTCATATGGGTTGGGGTATGATCCTACCGCTCCTATGAGACAATTGACACCATGGCTGTAAAGTCGCTTAGCCGGCCAAGCCTCAACATCTCATGAAGAAATTGATATCCCTGGATATCTCTTTGAGGAGTCACTCGTCAAGGGTCCAGAAAGCTCCTCCAATTGGTATAATTTCTCTGATGATAATGAGGAATTGCCCAATGACATAGACACGCGGTTCACTGACCCAGAAGAACCATTGTCTCCAAAAGAAGTACCCTACTTCAACCCAATTCCAGCAAATGATTGGGACCATCTCATTGCAAGCCTTAAGAAGGACATTGATCAAGAAGATCCATGGACAGAAATAGAGCCTCAGTCTGAAAATTTCTCTGGCACTCCAGAAGGTCTTGTTGAGTTGGAAGCCTCCGAAAATACTGTGGAGGAACCACCTTCAAACCTTCCGACAAAAGACCCTGTTCAAAAGATAAACTTGGGAACACCTGATAACCCACGTCCTGTATTCATCAGCAAGAATATAAAGGATGGTGAGTTACCCGAGTATATCTCTTTTCTTCGCGAGTTCGTTGATTGCTTTGCATGGTCTTATGCCGAAATGCCTGGCTTGGATCCCAAAGTAGCAGTCCATAAGCTCAACTTGCAAAAAGAAATCAAGCATGTCAAACAAGGCCAAAGAAGATTCCGTCCCGACGTGATGGACAAAATTAAACAAGAAGTTCAGAAACTCAAAAACGTCGGCTTCATCCGCGAAGAACAGTATCCTGAATGGTTAGCCAACATCGTCCCCGTGACAAAGAAAAATGGGCAGATAAGGGTCTGTATCGACTACAAAGACCTGAATAATGCATGTCCTAAAGATGAATTCCCGCTTCCCATACCAGAGGTGATGATTGACAACACCTATGGGTTAGACCGAATGACATTCATGGATGGATTCTCTGGCTACAATCAGATAAAGATGCATCCTGAAGATGAAAGGCACACGTCATTTCACACACCATTTTGGCGTGTATTGCTACACTGTCATGCCATTTGGTCTGAAAAATGCAGGTGCAACATATCAGAGGGCTATGATGAAAATATTCCTGTCACAGCCCCGCCCAACTCAGCATGAAATTGTCCGCTTTGGCCCACGTGCACGCGCGGGGACTTCCCAGGAGGTCACCCATCCTAGTACTGCTCCCGCCCGAGCACGCTTAACTACGGAGTTCTTACGGTTTCTGGGGCCGCACGGTTTTAAAAGGCCTCATGCTAAGTTAATACGGGGTTTGACTTATAAGCCCAGGGTTAGGACTTGGATATTTCTAATGCGGGCTAACGGAGACTCATCGTTTGAAGCCCGTGGTTGACACGCTCCGCCCCGTGGTTAAGGGTGCCGCCCGGACCAAGTTCTCACATTCTCCCCCACCAGAAATAGAGCCGTCCTCGGCTTTGATACCAATTGTCACAGCCCCGCCCAACTCAGCATGAAATTGTCCGATTTGGCCCACGTGCACGCGCGGAGACTTCCCAGGAGGTCACCCATCCTAGTACTGCTCCCGCCCGAGCACGCTTAACTACGGAGTTCTTACGGTTTCTGGGGCCGCACGGTTTTAAAAGGCCTCATGCTAAGTTAATACGGGGTTTGACTTATAAGCCCAGGGTTAGGACTTGGATATTTCTAATGCGGGCTAACGGAGACTCACCGTTTGAAGCCTGTGGTTGACACGCTCCCCCCCGTGGTTAAGGGTGCCGCCCGGACCAAGTTCTCACATTCTCCCCCACCAGAAATAGAGCTGTCCTCGGCTCTGATACCAATTGTCACAGCCCCGCCCAACTCAGCATGAAATTGTCCGCTTTGGCCCACGTGCACGCGCGGGGACTTCCCAGGAGGTCACCCATCCTAGTACTGCTCCCGCCCGAGCACGCTTAACTACAGAGTTCTTACGGTTTCTGGGGCCGCACGATTTTAAAAGGCCTCATGCTAAGTTAATACGAGGTTTGACTTATAAGCCCAGGGTTAGGACTTGGATATTTCTAATGTGGGCTAACGGAGACTCGCCGTTTGAAGCCCGTGGTTGACACGCTCCGCCCCGTGGTTAAGGGTGCCGCCCGGACCAAGTTCTCACAATTCCAAGATATGCAGCACAAGATGGTCGAATGCTATGTTGACGACCTCGCCATCAAAAGCAGAAGAAAAGAAGACCATCTCGACGACCTTCGAGAAATCTTCCTCTAACTTCGCAAACACAAGTTGCGGATGAATCCACTAAAGTGCTTCTTTGGTGTTTCATCGGGTAAGTTTCTCGGATTCATAGTACGGAAAACTGGAATAGAACTTGACCCTACCAAAGTCAAGGCTATCCTGGAAATGCCATCTCCCAGAACCCTAAGAGAATTAAAAGGGCTTCAAGGAAGGTTGGCCTACATTCGACGATTCATCTCCAATCTATCAGGGAAGTGTCGTCCATTCTCTCGCCTGATGAAGAAAGGCGTAGACTTTGTCTGGGATGCTGAATGTGAAAATGCATTTCAAGACATCAAAGCATACCTCACCAAACCTCCAGTACTGGCTGCCCCCACAGCTAGAAAACAATTTATCTTGTACACAAGAGCTCTCGACCACTCTTTGGATGCTCTGCTGTTAGACCCCGACCCAGACCAACTCGATTAGTACTAATTAAGTGAGTGTTTAATCTTAAGTGAGTCTTAGTACTAGTTGGGTTAGAATGTGATTAGATTTAGTCTGGATTATAATTTTGGGGATTTTGAGGACGTTTAGTATGAGTCAGACACGCTCAGAGGCGCCCTGAGTACACGTGTAAGAGTGGGTTTCGTTCTAGACATCTTGTTTGATCGTGATTTTTATTTCTCTTAAATGGTTTTATTATTTATGGCAACTTTCGTTTTTAAGCTGCATGCATTTGAGGCCCAGAAACCCAAGTTTTGGCCCAATAAGGGTAAATTTGACTATTCATGCTAAATCTGGGCACAATTTTCGAAGTCGTGAAACTATGTCAAAATTATACTTTTCCGAAACTAGATTTTTCGATAATCGTTTTGTTCTTCTTCGTCGATTCCATCCGGGGTCCACAAGACCATGTTTTAAGCGTTCCAAGTTTCACTGCTTAGGGGACCCACCTCCAGACACTATATAAGCCCTCTTCTCCTTCTTTGCCCCTTTTCCAAATCCTGCAACGTTTTTGCCCTAGAGTGGAGGAGTGAAGCAAGTTCCTTCTTGACCTTTTTCCATTGAAATCATCTAACAAGAAGACTCCAATCTCCGATTCGTTTCCACCATTCTCTTCCTCTCTTCTCAAGCTCCGTTTGGGACGTTTTTGGAGCCAAACCTTCACCACTATTCATCATCTTCTAGCTCTCTTCTTCTTGTTTGGCTAACATAAGGTTAGAGCTTGGACCCATCTCTCCATTTGATGTTCTTAGGCTCACCAAGAGCTTGTTTTTCATGATTTCAAACCCATTTTCGAAATGGGGGTTTGTGATGGCTAAAATGATGATTTTGAGTGCTCTCTTTTGGGGGTTTTTGTGTAGATTTCGTGGAGCTCCTATCCTTGTTGGATTTAGTGGAGTTTGGCTTGGCTTTGGTTAGAGGCAAGTAAACCTTATAGGTTTTTCATGTACATTGCATTGTGGTTTCATTTCTTCCATTAAGACATGATTTTTATGCTTGAACCTATTAATGTATGTTATGTTTATGTTTTCTTAAGTCATTGGGTTGAGTTCCTCTACTTGTGTTATTATTGAGGATTCATCCAAGTTCTTAGAATCATGTTGGTTTTGTAAGTTTCATGAAATTGTTTATGGGAATGTCTTGATGTTTCTCTTTGGAATGAATGGACAAATTGTGGATGGAATGCTCTATAATGTGTGGAATGAATCCCTTGGAAAGCATGGAGGCTTGGGGAGTGCAGGTGGTAAAAATGTGGAATGAAGAAGGGAGAGAAAGTTGTGAAAATTCTGAACAGAATGCACTGCCCGTGCCTGTCGGTCAGCTGTCGGTCCAACGTCGGTCGACCGACACCAACCGAAATCTGTCGGTTCAATTTCCAGAGAGCAACATTTTTGTCAGGTCATCCGTCGGTTCGCCTTCGGTCGACCGACATCCAACCGAGGATCAGTCGGTTCAATTTCCAGAGAGCAGCAATTCTGGGCTGGGATCTGTCGGTCAAACCTTCGGTCGACCGACAGATCGACCTCGGTTAACCGAGGGTTGACCGACAGTTACAAAAAGAACTGTGTTTGAAGAAATTTTGCAGGAATGAAAACTAGACTATGCCTTAGACCTTCATTTGACATTGTGCACTTGAAATTCCTAAATGTATCTTACCTTCGGGGACACCAAGTTATATAGAGTTTCGACGTTTGGGTTTTCAAGTCCACAAGGGTCAAAGATTTGGTCTTAGCCTATGCTTGATGGATTTTTTGTTTGGACTCCTGTTTTGATGTTTTATGCGTCCTCATGTTCTTGTTTGATTTTTCAAGTATAAGCTTGTATTTAAGACGTGTTTCAAGAATCGTGTTTCAAGAATAAAAAAGGGAATCATTTCCTAAGTTTGCTAGTCTTGCCGTGTTGTGTTTGGTAAATGATTTCCCCTTGTTTTGTCGTGTTCTCGAACGTGTATCGCCGTGTTTTGTGCATTCATGATATAAGTGAATTTTACTGAGCTTGGACTGCCCTTTTAGCTTGATCCACTACCTGGGGGTCCTTAAACATGTGGACTGTCTGCAGACTAGTCGTGTATTTTATTACACATCGTGCGTGTTCGTGGTCCGGTTCCGCAGCCGGATACCCTGTCTACCTTGTGTGATGTGGGATCGTGTTTTCGTGTCGTGCTTGTCGTGCGTGCTTGCTCTTGTCATCATGTATGACGGAGAAAGGATGAGCTCTATGTGGATTTATCTTTTTATGATATTATAAGTATTCATGCTAGTTTCGTAAACCTGAAACGTGTATTCAAATCTTGAACTGTTTTAGCATTATTTCAGATATTCTTGCCTAAATTGTTTATTTGCCAAACCGTCGTGTTTGATGCTTGTATTTTGGTGTTCAGGTGCCGGCGGTTTCGCGCGTGACGAGGAGTGCCCGGAGGAGGCTGTTGAGCCACCCCCAGCACTTGAGTGGTAGCCCAACGACGTCATCTAGACGCCGGTCGGGATCTTGATTCTCGTTTCACCTAGCTTGGGTTATGATGGGTTGTTCTTTTGGGGTTCCATTGGTTGTATTGGCCTTTGTTGGCCTCTCAGGGTTTTGTAACTTGAATGAACATACTTTTGTTAAACATTGAAACTTTAATCTTGCTAGGAATGCTTCGATGACATTCTCTTTTGATACCTTGTCTCGATGTTAAATATTTCTCTTGTAACTTATCATTTAAGATATGTATGAATTGTTTTGCTACACGCTTCCGCATATCCATTCGTGTGAGCTCGACCCGTGTCTTGGGATCCTCACCGTGGAAACCTGTGGGAAAAATAAAAATATAACATAAAGGCGGCGGCGGCGTGCTTTGTTTGTCCGTTAATCATGCCGCCGCGGCATGTCGCGGGCCCGGGTCCCGGTCCGGGGTCGCGACATCTGCTCTCACAAGAAAACGACGATGGAAAAGAAGCTGCTCTATATTACCTTAGCCGCATCTTGGTAGGTGCAGAGCATCGCTACTCCCCAGTCAAAAAAGAATGCCTTGCAGTGATGTTTGCCATACAAAAGCTACGTCACTATCTGCTGTCGAACACAGTCTACCTGATTTCGAGGATCAACCTCTTAAATGTCCTTGTCAGAAAAGCAGGTTCTCTCAATGCCCGACTGGCAAAATGGTCCATTCTTCTATCACAGTTTGATATTAAGTATGTACCACAAAAAGCAATCAAAGGCCAAGCTCTGGCAGACTTCCTTGCAGAGCATCCATTACCTAAAGATTCTCCACTCAGGGATGATCTCCCAGACGAATTTGTCTACAACGTGGAAACTTCCTTATCAAATGCTTCCTGGAACATGTACTTTGATGGTGCAACCAGGACAAATGAAAAGGGAAAGCAAATATGGGGAATCGGCATCCTCTTTGTCAAACCCGACAAATACATGATTCCACACGCCTTCTCGCTACTGGAACCATGTTCAAACAATGCAGTTGAGTACCAAACCCTAATTGTAGGATTAGAACTCGCCCTCGAATCCGGCACACCATGTTGGAAGCTTTTAAGGACTCTCAACTGATCGTCAACCAGATGAATCAGAAATATGAAGTCAGGAAGCCTTATTTGCTACCTTACTACAACAAGGCGCAGTCGCTTCGACAAAAATTCAACATATGTCATATCACCCACATCCTCAGAGGTGAAAACATCCGTGCAGATGCCCTGGCTGGACTCGTCGCATCCATGGCAATCCAAGAAGGGGAAAACATGCAAGTCACATCCTCTCAACACACACCAAGCAGTTGCTGAATGCCACCAAGTGGTCGGAAGTCGGATGTCCATCCTCAAACCTCTGATTGGCAACTGGAGAGATCCGTTCATTGATTACATCATGTTCGGAATCCTACCTGAAGATCCAAAAGATCGGGTAAGCATCCAAAGACGAGCACCGAACTTTCATTTGGATATACCTTCAAAAGCACTTTAAGAAAGTCCTTCAACGGTGTACTCCTACGCTGCTTGTCACAACAAGAGGCTGAGGAAACTCTCAAAGAAGTACATGCTGGTCTTTGTGGAGCCCATCAGGCTGGTCCTAAGCTCTACAACCAGATAAAAAGGCTAGGTTATTATTGGCCTACCATGGTAGCTGATGCAATACAATTTGTCAAGCACTGCCAAAAATGCCAGATTCACGGAGATTATATCCACATGCCTCCAGAATGGCTACATCCAACAGCAATCTCAGGGCCTTTCGAAGCCTGGGGTATGGACATCATAGGTCCTATCTCTCCCCCATCAAGCAAGGGTCATCGCTTCATCTTCGCCGCTACGGATTATTTCTCCAAGTGGTCAGAAGCATTTGCGCTCAGCGAAATGAAGACCTCATCAGTCCTTCAATTCTTTCGCACCAACATTATTTGTCACTTCGGCATACCTAAAAGATTCGTCCATGATAACGGACCACAATTCCGGGATCACAGATTCTACAGGTTTTGCGACAAGTACAAAATCCAGAGTTGTCCTTCGACTCCATATAATCCAGCAGCGAACGGACTAGCAGAAGCTTTCAAGAAGACACTCTGCAAAATTCCCAAGAAAATGGTCTCTAGTCATAAAAAAGACTGGGGCGACAAACTACCAGAAGCTTTGTGGGCCTATCGAACCACCGTTCAAGGACCAACCCATAGCACACCATTCTCTTTGGTCTATGGATGCGAAGCTGTTGTCCCTTTGAAAGCACAAATTCCTTCCTTAAGGGTATCTTTGCAAAATGACATGACGCAAGAAAGCAATGTCAAATTGAGACTCCAAGAGCTGGATAATCTCGATGAAAGACGACTCGAACCTCTACAAAGCATTGAGTTGTACCAAACACGCATGGCAGGATCTTTCGACAAGAAGGTCAAGCAACGCGTCTACAAAAAGGGTGACTTGGTTCTTACGTTAAAAAGACCCATAGTCTTCGCCCACAATTCCAAAGGCAAATTCGAACCAAAATGGGAGGGACCCTTCGTCATCGACAAAGTCTTCTCCAATGGTGAATACTCTTTTCTAAACATGGAAGGAGACAGATGTATGCTGCCCATCAACGACAAGTTCTTAAAGCGGTACTACCCTTGAAGACTTCCTCAAACGGGTCAGAGCGATATCTACACGGCCAAAGCCTATTTCCAAGGTACTTGCTCGTCAAACCAACCCCTTTTGAAATTTTCATCTTTATGTTGAAGTTTCCAAAAAAAAAAAAAAAAAAACTCTCTCAAAACAATGCTTACTTTCATCGTTTCATTGTTAAAAAAAAAAAATCAAAATCCAAAAATCCAAGTTTAGGAGCCTCTTCCCTGACTTGACCAAATTTCGATCCTTGAACCCAAAATTCATGGTTTGAAACAAAAATCAGGATTTAGGAATTTTCACCCTAGACTGCCTTGGCTTTTACAACCAAAATGGTTTTAAGTCAAAATTTATGACCTTCGTGTCTTTAAACAAAAAAATTGGTTTTTAGAAGTGTCGCTAACCCGCGGTTTCTAAAAACCCAAAAACTGGAAGGATGCGAACCCCATTCGATACTTCCCAAAAACCCAAAAATTGCAAGGAAGTGAACCCCATTCGATACTTGCAAAATCTCAGATTGTGGAGAAGCAACATACCAGTTGATATCCACAACCCAAAATTTCAAAAACAAAACACCGTGGAGAAGCAACATACCAGTTGATATCCACAACCCAAATTTCAAAAAACCGTGGAGAAGCAACATACCAGTTGATATCCACAACCAAAATTCTAAATGGTTCGAAAAAACCTCAAATTTCAAAAATCGCGGGGAAACGACACCAAGTCAGTACCCATGAAAACCAAAAGTTTTGGGAAAAGCAGGGAAGCGACGCTTAGTCGATATTTGCACCCCAATCCGCAAGGAAGCGACATTCCATCGATAGTCGCAAGCACAGCCCGCGAGGAAGTGACATTCTATCAATACTCGCAAACCGAATGAGCAAGGAAGTGACATTCCATCGATACTTGCAAGACCATTCAGCGGGGAGGCGACATTTAGTCGATACCTGCATTTTGAAAACCAAATCCGGCTATAAACGCCAAAAATCGGCTATAAACGCCAAAATCCGGCTATAAATGCCAAAAATCGGCTATAAACGCCAAAATCCGGCTATAAACACCAAATTTGGCTATAAATGCCAAAACAAAAAAATCCGGTTATAAACTCCAAAATTCGGCTATAAACGCCAAAATCGGCTTTCATGCTAACAAAACAAAAACTTGGTTTTCAAAAATCTGGCTTCCATGCCAAAACAAAACGAACAACAAAGAAAACAAAATCCGGCTATAAACGCCAAAATCCAGTTATAAACGCCAAAAATCGGCTATAAACGCCAAAATCCGTCTATAAACGCCAAATTCGGCTATAAATGCCAAAAAAAAAAAAAAAAAACTTTGGCTTTCATGCTATCTTAAAATTCGGCTCCTATGCCATTCCAAAAATCGGCCTTTACGCCATCCAAAAACTTTGGCTTTCACGCCATAAAAAAAAAACTTTGGCTCTCATGCCACAAACAAAATTTTTGGCTCTCGAGCCACAAACAAAATTTGGCTCCCATGCCACAAAATGAAATTCGGCTTCTATGCCATTCCAAAATTCGGCTTTCATGCCATCTCAAAAACTTTGGCTTTCATGCCATAAAAAAAAAACTTTGGCTCTCATGCTACAAAAAAAAATTTTGGCTCTCGGGCCACAAACAAAATTTGGCTCCCATGCCACAAAAAAAAAAAAATTCGGCTATAAATGCCAAAATCGGCTTTCACGCCATCCAAAAACTTTGGCTCTCATGCCACAAACAAAATTTGGCTGCCATGCCACAGACAAAACTAGGCCTTCATGCCATCCAAAATTTCGGTTTTCAAACCATCAAAAACCAGGCTTTTCGCCACAAAATTGGCTTTCATGCCCAAAACAACCCTTTGACAAAAGATTTTCACAAAATGACAACCTTTTGATCAAATTCTTAAACAAACATTCCCATCAACTTTTGCTCAAATTTGTTTTCATAAAAAAAAATGATTTAAGTGAAAGGAAGGGGATACAAAAATATAGTACCAAAACTGTTTATACAATGGAGATACCAAAAAAAAAAAAAAAAGAAGGAAAAAGAGTTTGTTACAACTCAGGAGCTCAATCCGACATGGTCTTCAACCAAAGGTTCAACTCCTCAAGCAGACCCTTGGCCTTAACTTCTAAAGTTTTTAGGCCACGCTTCTTCAAAATGTCCCCATAACAAGCGGCCGAATGCCGTGACCCATCTGCAGCACGAGGAAGCTCTTCCCAGAGGACCTGCCACTGCTCATGCTCCTGAGTCTTCCTCCGGACATTACCTTCAGCTTCCTCAACCTGGCGAATGAGAGTCCCCTCCTTGTCACGAGCCTCCACAATGGCGGTCCATTTGGCAGCAGCTTCTTCCTCCAAAAGCTCAAGACGCTGCCGAGCCTCGACAACCTCCTTATCGAGGCGGTCCAAGTCTTGCTTCAGCCCCATGATGGATAACTCGGTAACGTTCTTCTCCCCAAACAATCTGCCTCCGAGTCTTCGTGACCTCAGTCAGCTCAGCTTTGACTCTGCTGGAAGGTTTTATGAACATCTCATCAAAGAAGTCACCATCTGGGAAACTCTTGGTCTCAGTCCATTTGTTCCCCAAGGTGATGACCTCCTCAACAAAATCCTTGGCGCTTGCGATGTCCAGACCGACTTCTTTGCTATCAGCAAGGATGTCCTGCACATGCTTGATCATGCCAAAACCAGCTTCCAAATGACCCGAAGAGAGAGTATCAACCCATGAGCTCAAGACAGTCTTCAACACCTTCCTTGCATATTGAAGGTGCGGTGCAGATGAGTATTCGCCATGCTCTGGTGCCCGACTGCCCATGTAATGTTCCATTGGAAGAGTAATCAATAAACTCTTTCCAACTGAAGAGGCTGACTCATTAAAGGAAGCAGAAGCCCCCACTCCTGGATCAGCAGCAGGTACCCCCTGTTCTGGCTCTGAGGAAGACAGAGGAACCTCTCCTGTTGCTCCACAATCTGTCGAGGAAAGGACAAAAGGTATGAATATAATCTCGTCAAAAAAAAATATATCAAGATTATTATTACAGAACTACCTACTTCGACAACCGGCGGAGTACTCTTCCTCTCTGAGCTCATCCGAAGCATCGTCAAAAGTTGCATCCATGGATGGCTCGAAATCGTCAGAATCCTCTGGCAAGTCAAGAAAACAAAAGCTACATGTTAGCAAATGACTAGCACAAACAAAAAAGAAGAAAGAAAGAAGCCAAAGCAATCATACAAGGTGAAGGTTCTGGAACCACTCCAGAGTCCCTGGGCTCTTCCTCAGATGCCACGACTAGATCCGTTACCAAAATCTGGAAAAGAGCTCAACATTGCTGCGAGCTTCAGAATCCAAAAATTGCAAAGTTCCTCAAAATCCAGCAAGACCAAGAAAGAGCTCAACATCGTTGCGAGCTCAAATCCCAATACTTGCAAAATATTTTCAGGTATGCATCATCATGCTGTCAAGTCCATTTACCAAAAATCATGCATCGAAAAAATATCATCATGCATTAGATGCCAGGAAAACCTTGACCAAAGTTTGACCAATTCCAACCCAATTTGGTCAAAACCAATCAAACTTTGTCCAAGTCAAAAATCATGTTGGCTTGACCTAGAGACTCTAGCCTTCTATCTTGATGCATCAAAAAAAAAAAAAAAAGAAAATGCATACATATTGAAATTGCCTAGCCTCATTATCATGGTGAGCAAACAAGGAAAAAAAATAGAGAGAGAAAAAAAATCTCAGCAAAAAAAAAAAAAAAAAAAAATTTGGCCCACTGCCACGTGGCAGGCCGTCCGTACAGCCAAGAGAAAAACAAAAGAAAAAAACAAACAGCAAAAAAAAAGAAGGAAAAACGCTGAAAAAAAAGGAAATCAGTGTGCAAAAAAAAAAAAAAAAAAAACAGAGAACAAAAAAAAAAGAAAAAAAAACGCTGAAACAAAAAAAATAATAGAAATCAGCGTGTAGAAAAAAAAAACACTACAAAAAAACAGGAAAAAAATCGTTAAAAAAAAAGGGAAAAGTACACGGTGAAAAAAAAGAGAAAATCGTGAAAAAAAAAAGAAGCACGAAAAAAAAAAAAAAAGAAAATGTGCTTGAAGAAAAAAAAAAGAAAAGAAAAGAAAAAGGAGAAAAAAAAATGAAGAAGCTACTTCTACAATGGAGATTCTTGCGAAGGAAGAAAACTTACTTAAAGCCATTGATGGAGAAGAAGAAGAAAAGGTTGAAGATCCTTGAAAAAGAAAAAAAAAAAAGAAAGCACTTCTTATCTTGGAGAGCACTCTTGAAGATTTCTTGCAAAAAGAAAGCAATGGAGCAAAAGAAACAACCCTCTTGCTTTTATAGAAGAGAGCAAGCCAAATGAGGAAACAAGGAGAAAGAAAAGAGGTAAGTACTAAAATTTAGCTACTTTCCCAAAAGAGAGATATTTTGAGAAAATCTTTCCACAAAACGGAAACTTAAGAAATTCTCTCCAACTAAGGATATTTTTAAATATTCTCTACACAAAAGAGATATTTTTAGATATTCTCTACAAATATGACACCATGTGAGATCTAGGCCATCTTCAAAGCCTAAGGTCCCATGGGTTAGCCCATATGAGCCAGGTTTGACCACCTAGGCACTAAAAGTGGCTTTTAGTCAAAATATTCCTCTTACAAGAGCAAAAAAAAAAAAAAAAAAAGAAAGCCTCATGAGTTTCCAAAAATCAAACCACCTAACCTCATGAACCAAATTGAGCCAAAATCTTGAAATTGACATTTCACAAAACCAAATTCCGGTCCCCTAACTCGCCACATACAGCTTGTTAGGTCACAAGACCAAAACCAAAATCAAAATCCAAAACAAAACAAAATCAAAAACCTAAATCTGACCCCCCAACCTGCCACATACAGCTTGTTGGGTCACAAGGTCAAAATCAAAATCAAACCCCGACCCCCTAACCTGCCACATACAGCTTGTTAGGTTACAAGGTCAAAAAAACCAAAATCCAAAACCCAAAATCCAAACACCCCATGTCATTTTCAAAACTTTGCCTTGAGATGCTACGTGATCCCTCTCACTACCATAAAATCCCCTGGAAACTCAGAAGGATATTAAAAAAAAAAATGCTCAAGACTCTTGGTCATGTTAGAATCTCTCCTCCAAGTTTCTCTTCGACGCACATCGACGCCAAAAAGCTACTCGTCGCTGTACCTCGAAGGGGTATTTGTTGACACCAAAAAAGTCACTATGTCTCCTCAACATCAAAAAGCCTCCTGAAGCTGCATCCTGCTACAAAATAGGCAAGGCTACTTCAAGCATCAGATTTTGTCAAAATCAGACAGAAACTGAAAGATCCTTCCAGACAGCCAAAAGAGGGGTACACCTGAGGTTTCAGGCCATTCCGACATCGTTTGGCCTAACTTCACTACTCCAATAGCTAAACAAGCGCTCCCGGAGGCGACATCATCGAAGACACCAAAACTTCTATCAAAGCCTACGGATGACTCGATAATGTCTTCAAAGGGCTCCATGCCAAATTTCAAGTCAAACCGACAATGTTTGACCCTCCATCAACGCTCGAGCAGTAAAATCAAGCCTCCCGGCGGCGGAAACCACAGAAGCCATCACTCATCAAACAAAGTACATGAGTGGCTTCAACATGCCTCCAAAGGGCTGCACGTCGAATTTCAGGTCATTCCGACAACGTTTGACCACGTTTCGATGCTCTGAGAGAAAATCAAGCCTACCGGTGACGGAGTAACCCGGGACCATGACATCCAAAACTGAGCTGATGGAACGTCTCAAAATGACTCCAATAGGCTCCTCGTCAAATTTCAGGTCAATCGGACATCGTTTGACCACATATCAAAGCTCGGTATTTTCCCCACAACAAAATCAAGTCAAGCATCGATGGGACCCCAAACGGCTTCAAAACTCAAATAAAAGCTCATGGTTGGTCCTATCCACTACTCAAGAAGCTTCACCTCAATTTTCAGGTCATTCCGACATCGTTTGACCTAGTTTCGACTCTTTACGGAAAATCGGCTACAAAGTCTTCGGCTTTCCCGAAAAATGGGAAACTTTGTGCTCCGATTTCATACGGGTTCTCGTCAAGATTTCTCCAAGAAAATCAAGTCAACAATTGAGGAAAAATTTCAAGAAAAATACAGAAGAAAGAAGGAACAAAAAAGACGAGAAAACGGCCGAAAACGACGCCCGGCGACCCTGGGTGCATGGTCGCCCAGCGACCCTGCAAATCCGGGTCGCCGGATTTTGCACCAAAACGTCCGTTTTTCGATCTTTTTCGCGTTTCGGGTGTTCCTGCCTCTGTGATTTTCTGAAAATCCAATGTTTGATGCTTGAAAACGACCGATCTTCGTCGACATCTCGGATCCGCCGTCAAAAGCATGAAATCATCATTGATCGCCTCAAGATCGCCAACCGGCTAAGTAAGAAAGTTCACTTTCTGTTCGACCGATCGTGAAATCGACAAGACAGATGTCACCGGCCTACCAACATCAACCAATGTTTGAAATTGCATCAAGATCCAGCATCAAACAATGTGTGGATCCACCTGTGATGATCGCAAGAAGAATTTCAAAAGACGCAGCGCGGCCTGCGACTCTTCACATGCCTTGGCGACCACTTAATGTCGTTAATTGACCCGTTTATGACAAATTAAAGCGGTCATTAACCCATGAAATTCCCATCATCATGAAGCATAAAGGCAATTAAAAGCCCACTACCTTCATCGGCCAATCACAAGCCATGAAAAAGGAGTTACAAAATCAACTTGTAACTCCTCATCAATGCTCTCATCTTGGCTATCAATGCCCATAACCACCCCATGGCTACCAAAAGCCTATAAAAGGAGATCCATTTCCAAGAGAAAAAAGGGGCATCGACATCTATCGACTTGAAATTCTGCACTTCTCCCAAAGAAATCTAGACGAAGTCCTGCTGCTCTGCTGCAAAGAACACCACAAGGTGATCAACGTCCCTTGGGGGGCCACCCCCCCAAGGTCACCTCCATCTCCAACATGGCCTAAACGCGGCTTTTCAGCCTGTTTACTCGGTTTTTCATTGGATATAGGACCTTCTCTTGGTCCTTGTCCTTTAAAAAACTGAGGTTAGGAGCCAATCCAAAGAATCAAAGCATCACATGTTCTCATTTGAAGGACGATGGCGAAGTCCATACATGACTTGCGACCGTCGATCTCAATGTGTCCCCACAATCTCTTGAGAAGTTAGATCTCTTTTCTTACTTTTCTATTGTAGTTTGTATTTCTTAAAGAGACAAAAAGAAATCACAATTCTTGTCTTTCACATTTGATGAGTTTTGTAAAATCGCCTTTCACGGCAAAATCGCCTTTTACGGCAAACAAACAAAAACGCCTCCTACGGCATTCTAAAAAAACAAACTTGTCTCTTTTCTTAATATTAATGCAATTTGAAAAGTTAGAAAAAGGGATTGATTTCCTTTCCACTTGTGAAGGTGAATCTCCGGATTATGACCATTCCAAATTCCAAGTAGAAAGTAAATCTGGCATACCCGTACAAAAATGTTGATGCCCGAGATTTTCCCTCCTCCGCCAAGACCCAGGTCAGCCCCCGGGGTGCGGAAGGAGAGGACGGAAGATTCTATCGGGTCCATCATACCCCTCTTTTGGCTGTCTTGAAGGATCTTTCAGTTTTTGTCTGATTCTGAAAAGATCCGATGTTTGAAGTAGCTTTGCCTGTTTTGTAGCAGGATGCAGCTTCACGAGGCTTCTTGATGTTGAGGAGACATATTGACTTTTTTGGTGTCAACAAATGCCCCCTCGAGGTACAGCGACGCGTAGCTTTCTGGAGTCGATGTGCCTCGAAGAGAAACTTGGAGGAGAGTTTCTAACTTGACCAAGAGTCTTGAGCATTTTTTTTTTTTTTGTATAGCCTTCTGAGTTTCCGGGGGAATTTTATGGTAGTGAGAGGGATCACGTACCATCTCAAGGAAAAGTTTTGAAAATGACATGAGGATTTTGGGTTTTTGGATTTTGTATTTTGTATTTTGACCTTGTGACCTAACAAGCTGTATGTGGCAGGTTAGGGGGTCGGGGTTTGATTTTTATTTTGACCTTGTGACCCAACAAGCTGCATGTGTCAAGTTAGGGGAGTCAGATTTGGGTTTTTGGTTTTGGTTTGGTTTGGATTTTGATTTTGGTTTTGGTCTTGTGACCTAATAAGCTGTATGTGGCGAGCTAGGGGACCGGAATTTGGCTTTGTGAAATGTCAATTTCAAGATTTTGGCTCAATTTGGTTCATGAGGTTAGGTGGTTTGATTTTTGGAAACTCATGAGGTTTTCTTTTTTTTTTTTTTTTCTTTTTTTTTTGCTCTTGGTAAGAGGAATATTTTGACTAAAAGCCACTTTTAGTGCCTAGGTGGTCAAACCTGGCTTATATGGGCTAACCCATGGGACCTTAGGCTTTGGAGATGGCCTAGATCTCATATGGTGTCATTTTTGTAAAGAATATCTAAAAATATCTCTTTTGTGTAGAGAATATCTAAAAATATCTTTACTTGGAGGGAATCTCTCAAGTTTTCTCCTTTTGTGGAAAGGTTTTCTCAAAATATCTTTCTTTTTGGGAAAGTAACTATTTTTAGTACTTACCTCCTTTCTTTCTCCTTGTTTCCTCTTTTGGTTTGCTCTCTTCTATAAAAGCAAGAGGGTTGGTTCTTTTGCTCCATTGCCTTCTTTGCAAGAAATCTTCAAGAGTGCTCTCCAAGATAAGAAGTGCTTTCTCTTCTTCAAGGATCTCCAAGCTTTTCTTCTTCTTCTCCATCAATGGCTTCAAGTAAGTTTTCTTCCTCCACAAGAAATTCCATTTGTAGAAGTAGCTTCTTTCTTTCTTTACTCTCTTTTACTTTTTCTCTTTTTCTTTTTCTTTTCTTTTCTCTTTTTTTTTTCTTCTAAGCACTTTTTTTTTCGTGCTTCTTCTTTCTCTCTTTTCTTTTTTTTTTCTTTTGTTTTTTTTTCTCACGGTTTCTTTTTCTCTTTTTTCTTACCGTGTGCTTGCTCCTTTTTTTTCACACACTGATTTTTCTTATTTTTTTTTTCTGAGATTTCTTTCTCTCTCTCTCTTTTCTTTTTCTTTCCTTTGTTTGCTCAACATGATAATGAGGCTATGCAATTTCAATATGTTCATGCATTTTTTTTATGCATCAAGATAGAAGGCTAGAGTCTCTAGGTCAGGCCAACATGATTTTTGACTTGGACAAAGTTTGATTGGTTTTGACCAAATTGGGTTGGAATTGGTCAAACTTTGGTCATGGTTTTCCTAGCATCTAATGCCTGATGATATTCTTTGATGCATGATTTTTGGTAAATGGACTTCGAAGCATGATGATGCATACCTGAAAATCTTTTACAAGTATTGGGATTTTGAGCTCGCAGCGATGTTGAGCTCTTTCTCGGTCTTGCTAGATTTTGAGGAACTTTGCAATTTTTGGATTCCGAAGCTCGCAGCAATGTTGATCTCTTTTCCAGATTTTGCGGAAGTTTGATGAGATTGGCTCGTTCTCGCAGCGATGTTGAGTTCGAACCTTCTTTGAGAATTTTCCATTGGCTATGAGCTCGCAGCGATGTTGAGCTCATTTTCAAGCTTCTGTTCTTTTTCGAGGTATTTCCCTTTTCTTCGGAATTGCCCCGAAACCATGTCAAAATTTTGCTAGAATTTTGTAGCAGAATTCTGTCATTTTGATGTTGATTGATCTTTTCTCTTCCATCTTTTGCAGGTAGTTCTTCTACAACGAACAAGGGTAAAGGTCCTGTTACTGACGCACCTCGTCGATCTGCTAGATCTTTCAATGCGGCCGTTCAGCAGGTTTGGGAGAAGGTCTAGTTTGTTGAGAAGAACTTGGAAGAGTGCGATTCCCTCAATCGTGATGAGATGAGACAGCAATTGATCGCTCTCAAAGATGAGGAATTCTACAAGATCGTGGTAAGCAGCCGTCCCTGGGTTACGAACGATCAGAGCGTTGTGCTCAAGCCTACCTTCTTCTTCGGTGATGCAGTCCCTGATGACTTGACATACCAAAGGAGATGTTTTCAGTTCTCTTACACAGCAGATGCTGAGGAGAGAACTATTTTCACCTGGTTGACTTTCGATCGGACCATCTCGATCCTGAGCCTTTCTCCCACGTGCCCTAAGAGGGAAGATCCTCCGAGCTAGGTGAAGAGGACCAGTGTGATCAAGACCGGGGTTTTTGTTGGCGGCCCTTTTGGTTTTGCAGAGAAGCCACCTGTCCGTATGGACATGTTGATGCAGCCAGTGGCTACCAAGGTTCTGATCATCCATCGGTTGATTTGAGACCGGTGGGCCTTGGCATTTTTCGGGGTGATGGCAGCAATTGGGTGAAGCCTTTTTGACTTCTTGGCCGTTTCAGTGCTGACTCGAGCTGGGAATCATGGACTGATCACACCCTGAGGATTGGCGAGGCCGTTCTGCAGGAGGACGAGATTTTTTATGCGGTTCGAGCTTTTCGGCAAACCGTTGTTTTCTCCGATGAGACTTTCATGGCCATGCTGGAGTCATTCCTTCCACAAACCAACACCTTCACTGTGACGAATGGTGAAATTGGTTTTTCTTTGAAGGAGCTGAGCGCCATCACCGGATTGCTTATCCTCGGCAAACTCTATGAGGAGTTTATGCCCATTGACAGCGTCCTTAAGGAGCAGTCTAAGGAGTTCAGGCTTGTATACTTTCAACTCGTTGCCTTCTACGATTTTTTGAAGGAGAAGGAGGGCTCGAAAGTTAGGTGCAGCAGTTGGAGAAGTTGCAGCTCCAACTTTTTTTACAGCGGGAAGTCTTCTGATGGCATGGCCCAGGATGCTAGGATTAAAACATCAAGTTTGAAGAAGATCGCCGCTATGCGAGAAGATTTGAAGAAGTTCTTCGCAAGCACGGATGTCATTTGTCCTGACATTGCATTGCGGAGAGATCTCGCTGTTTACCTCACTTACTGGCTAGGTGAGGCTGTTTTTGCTAGAGGAGATGGGACGCACATCAGGCCATACTGTATTTTTCCGACTTGTCAGATGGCGTTTGGAGAGCGGCTAGCTTTGGTACCTGCTCTTTACTCCTATTTGTGTACCGAACTTCAGGCTGCTGCTTTCCTGGTTCGGCTTGGGCTCCCTATGAACAGGGTGTTTTCTACCCACATCTTCTATTCGTG
Organism: Umbellularia californica; assembly: GCA_028538565.1. Taxonomy (NCBI): domain Eukaryota; kingdom Viridiplantae; phylum Streptophyta; class Magnoliopsida; order Laurales; family Lauraceae; genus Umbellularia; species Umbellularia californica. The sequence continues at coordinate 28,700,984 of JAPQWN010000005.1, read as the reverse complement.
GTATGTATACCACTGTCCTAGCTTCCATCGTTTGGGAGTTGCACAGGACGAAGATTCTTTTATGATTTGTTTGGCTAGAGGGACAGCCGATCCCGAATCACTTTTGTCTGCCCATTTGAGGATCCGACGATTTAGGGACGTCGAGATTAGGCAGCCTTTGGTGAAGCTTTCTCCGGGTTTACGGAAGAAGGCTTTTGACTTTGGTGTCTCCCGTGATTCGACCAGGGCAGGGTCGGGAAGACATTATGCTTTGACAGACGCGGAGAAGAGATGGCTCTTCAACATACGGGTTGGTACGATGGTGTACCGCAGACATCTTTTCGTTGATATCCAGCCGTATGTCCCTTCGCGTTTTGCATTGCAACTTGGCTTCTCTCAAGGCGTTGTTGGAGCGCCTTCGAGCATGGTGAAGCGTTTTGGAGGTTTGCAGGATGGGAGAAATGCATGGGCTTTTTACAGTTCAGAGGACACTACCGCCATGATTTCCTATCCTGAGCTGCCCCTTTCCGGACTGCTGGCTTCACGAAGTGGTTCGTAGAGAGCTTATCAGTGTACCGGGGGCTTTCCAAGAAAGAGCTCGATGTCAAGCAGTCTCCTAGGAAGGGTCTTGACAGATCAGATGGTGTCCGTCGAGAGGAAGTTTTGGCCTTCCTTTCTGGAGAGAAGCATAAGATAGGCTTTCTCAATGAGCAGGACATCATCAGATCAAGAGCTGCACAAGGAATTCCTGGTGAGGTCTTGAGACAGCTGGGGGAGGAGGAGGCTGAGATCGATGCTATGATACAGGCAGAGCATACGAACGCTTCCATGGAGTCTACTGAGAAGAGTAGACCATCCAGTGAGGACTCTAATGGGAGGCCTGATGTTGATAGTGGGGCAGGATCGTCAAGCAGATCGACCTGCCGAAGCAAGAGGAAGAGAGGACAGCGTCGTAACATGAAACGACGCAATAGTCCTTTTGATATTAAAGTTCCTCTCACCATTGCTGAGGAGGTGTCTGAGGATGCAGACGAGCCTCCGGAGAAGAGGAGTAAAGAAGAGGAGAAAGCTGGTTGATCCCCTTTCTTTCTTTTGTTTCTTCTTTTCTCTTGTAAGAGATTTTTTGTTTTGATCCGCTGCTTTCTTTCTTTTAGCAGAGGATGATGACTTGATGATACCTGAGGTTCCTGCCAATGAGGCGATGACGGATCCAATCGTGGCATCTGAGGAAGAGCTCAGGGACTCTGGAGTGGTTCCAGAACCTTCACCTGGTATGATTGCTTTGGCTTCTTTTTTTCTTCTTTTTTTGTTTGTGCTGGTCATTTGCTAACATGTAGCTTTTGTTTTCTTGATTTGCCAGACGATTCTAACGATTTCGAGCCATCCATGGACGTAACTTTTGACGATGCTTCGGATGAGCTCAAAGAGGTAGAGAGTACTCCGCCGGTTGTTGAAGCAAGTATTTTTGCAATAATAATCTTGATATATTTTTGACAAGGACAAGATTATATTCATACCTTTTTGTCATTTCCTTGACAGATTGTGAAGCAGCAGGAGAGGTTCCTCCGGCTTCCTCAGAGCCAGAACAGGGGATACCTGCAGCTGATCTAGGAGTGGGGGCTTCTGCTTCCTTCAATGAGTCAGCTTCTTCAGTTGGAAAGAGTTTATTGATTACTCTTCCAATGGAACATGACATGGGCAGTTGGGCACCAGAGCATGGCGAATACTCATCTGCACCGCACCTTCAGTATGCAAGGAAGGTGTTGAAGGCTGTCTTGAGCTCATGGGTTGAGACTCTCTCTTCAGGTCATTTGGAAGCTGGTTTTGGCATGATCAAGCATGTGCAGGACATCTTTGCTGATAGCAAAGAAGTCGGTCTGGACATCGCAAGCGCCAAAGACTTTGTTGAGGAAATCATCGCCCTGGGGGACAAATGGACTGAGACCAAGAGTTTCCCAGATGGTGACTTCTTTGATGAGATGTTTATAAAACCATCCGGCAAAGTCAAAGCTGAGCTGACTGAGGTCACAAAGACTCGGAGGCAGGTCGTCCGGGAGAAGACGTTACCGAGTTATCCATTATGGGGCTGAAGCAAGACTTGGACCGTCTTGAAAGGAGGTTGTCGAGGCTAGGCAGCGTCTTGAGCTTTTTGAGGAAGAAGCTGCTGCCAAATGGACCACCATTGTGGAGGCTCGTGACAAGGAGAGGACTCCCATTCGCCAGGTTGAGAAAGCTGAAGGTAATGTCTGGAGGAAGACTCAGGAGCATGAGCAGTGGCAAGTCCTTTGGGAAGAGCTTCCTTGTACTGCAGATGGGTCACGGCATTCGGCCGCGTTTTATGGGAACATTCTGAAGAAGCGTGGCTTGAAAACTTTGGAAGCTAAGGCCAAGGGTCTGCTTGAGGAGTTGAACCTTTGGTTGAAGACCATGTTGGATTGAGCTCCTGAGTTGTAACAAACTCTTTTCTTCTTCTTGTTTTTTTTTTTTTTTTTGGTACCTCCATGTATAAACAGGTTTGGTACTATATTTTGTATCTCATTCTTTTTACTTAAATCACTTTTTGATGAAAACAAATTTGAGCAAAAGTTGATGGGAATGTTTGTTTAAGAATTTAATCAACAGGTTGTCATTTTGTGAAAATCTTTTGTCAAAGAGTTGTTTTGGGCATGAAAGCCAATTTTGTGGCAAAAAGCCTGGTTTTTGATGGCTTGAAAATCGAAATTTTGATGGCATGGAAGCCTAATTTTGTGGCGTGTTGACACTAAAAAAGTCAATATGTCTCCTCAACATAAGAAGCCTCGTGAAGCTGCATCCTGCTAAAAATAGGCAAGGCTACTTTAAGCATCATATTTGTCAGAATCAGACAGAAACTGAGAGATCCTTCAAGACAGCTAAAAGAGGGGTACACCTGATGTTTCGGGTCATTCCGACATCGTTTGGCCGAACTTCACTGCTCCGACAGCTAAACAAGCGCTCCCGGCGGCGACATCATCAAACACACCAAAACTTTGATCAGAGCCTACGGATGACTCCAGAATGTCTCCAAAGGGCTCCACGCCAAATTTCAAGTCAAACCGACAACGTTTGACCCTCCATCAATGCTCGAGCAGCAAAATCAAGCCTCCCGGCGGCGGGAACCACAGAAGTCATCACTCATGAAACAAAGTACATGGGTGGCTTCAACATGCCTCCAAAAGGCTGCACGTCGAATTTCAGGTCATTCCAACAAAGTTTGACCAGGTTTCGATGCTCCGAGAGAAAATCAAGCCTACCGGCGGCGGAGCAACCCGGGACCATGACATCCAAAACAGAGCCCATGGAACGTCTCAAACTAACTCCAATAGGCTCCCTGTCAAATTTCAGGTCAATCGGACATCATTTGACCACATATCAAAGCTCGGCATTTTCCCCGCAGCAAAATCAAGTAAAGCATCGATGGGACCTCAAACGGCTTCAAAACTCAAATAAAAGCCCATGGTTGGTCCTATCCACTACTCAAGAAGCTTCACCTCAATTTTCAGGTCATTCCAACATCATTTGACCTAGTTTCGACTCTTGACGGAAAATCGGCTACAAAGTCTTCGGCTTTCCCGAAAAATGGGAAACTTTGTGCTCCGATTTCGTGTAGGTTCTCGTCAAGTTTTCTCCAAGAAAATGAAGTCAATAATTGAGGAAAAATGTCAAGAAAAATACAGAAGAAAAAAAGGAACGAAAAAGACGAAAAAACGGTCGAAAACGACACTCGGCGACCAAACGGGCCAAAGCCCTATGGTCCCCGGCGACCCTGGCCCAAGGTCGTCGGGCGACCCTGCAAATCCGGGTCGCCGGATTTTGCACCAAAGCGTCCGTTTTTCGATGGTTTTCGCGTTTCGGGTGTTCCGGCCTCTGTGATTTTCGGAAAATCCAATGTTTGATGCTTGAAAACCACTGATCTTCGTCGACATCTCGGATCCGCCGTCAAAAGCACGAAATCATCACCGATCGCCTCAAGATCGCCAACCGGCTGACCAAGAAAGTGCACTTTCTGTCCGACCGATCGTGAAATCGACAAGACAGATGTCACCGGCCCACCAACGTCAATCAATGTCTGAAATTGCATTGCAATCCGACATCAAACAATGCGTGGATCCACCTGTGATGATCGCAAGAAGAATCTCAAAAGGCGCAGCGCGGCCCGTGACTCTTCACATGCCTGGGCAACCACTTAATGACGTTAATTGACCCGTTTATGACAACTTAATGCGGTCATTAACTCATTATTTTGGACGGCCCAATCAGATTCAAGCATTTGGGAGTTACAAATCCAAGCAATCATGGCATTAAACCCATGAAACTCCTATCATCATGATGCATAAAGGTGATTAAATGCCCACTACCTTCATCGGCCAATCACAGGCCTTGAAAAAGGAGTTACAAAATCAATTTGTAACTCCTCATCAACTCTTTCATCATGGCCATCAATGCCAATAAAAACCTCATGGCTACCAAAAGCCTATAAAAGGAGGTCCATTCCAAGAAACAAAAGGAAAAAGAGATCCCAAGTGCAAGCTCTGAAAATCCAGAAAATCCAAGAGAGAGACGAAGTTCTGCTACTTTGCTCCCGGAAGCACCACAAGGTGATCAACGTCCCTTGGGGGGCCACCCCTGCAAGGTCACCTCCCTCTCCAACATGGCCTAAACGTGGCTTTTCAGCCCGTTTACTCGGTTTTTCATTAGATATAGGACATCCTCTTGGTCCTTGTCCTTTAAAAAACCGAGGTTAGGAGCCAAGCCAAAGAATCAAAGCATCACATGTTCTCATTTGAAGGACGATGGCGAAGCCCATACATGAGTTGCGACCGTCGATCTCAACGTGTCCCCACAATCTCCTGAGAAGTTAGATCCCTTTTCTAACTTTTCTATTGTAGTTTGTATTTATTAAAGAGACAAAAAGAAATCACAATTCTTGTCTTTCACATTTGATGAGTTTTGTAAAAACGCGCTTCACGGTAAAATCGCCTTCTACGGCAAACAAACAAAAACGCCTCCTACGGCATTCTCAAAAAACAAACTTGTATCTTTTATTAATATTTATGCAATTTGAAAAGTTAGAAAAAAGGATTGATTTCCTTTCCACTTGTGAAGGTGAATCCCCGGATCATCACCATTCCAAATTCCAAGTAGAAAGTAAATCTGGCATACCCGTACAAAAATGTTGATGACCGAGATTTTCCCTCCTCCGCCGAGACCCAGGTAAGCCCCCGGGGTGCGAAAGGAGAGGACGGAAGATTCCCCTTTTCAGGTCCATCAAGTTGGCATACCCGGTGGGACATGTTGACTTGAGAACGTGATGCTTTGATCACTTGGCTCCTTTCTAGTTGGTGGCCTATGTTGCATTTTGCATCTAAAAAATATGAGATGGGATTTCAATTGTTCTTTCTCACTTAAAAAAAAAAAAAACAAATCTGATTTCATTTCTTAGATTCAACTTTGAGAAATTTTGGTCCTCTCCTCTTCGAACTTGATAGCTCACAGAAATGTTCGCAGCTATCGTTCATTTCGGGGATTGGGCCATCTTTTCTCTTTGATGAGTCCAATTGGGATTTCCAAAAAAAAAAAAAAAAAAAAAAAACTTCATTTCAAACTCTTTCAAAAAAAAATGATCTCTCTTTTTCAAGATTCAACTTTGAGAAATTTTTAGCCCACAGAAATGTTCGCAGCTATTGTTCATATCGGGGATTGGGCCATCTTTTCTCTTTGATGAGTCCAATTGGGATTTCAAAAAAAAAAAAAAAAACTTCATTTCAAACTCTTTCAAAAAAAAATGATCTCTCTTTCTCAAGATTCAACTTTGAGAAATTTTGATCCTTCCCTCTTTGAACTTGATAGCTCACAGAAATGTTCGCAGCCATCGTTCATATCGGGGATTGGGCCATCTTTTCTCTTTGATTAGTCCAATTGGGATTTCAAAAAAAAATTATAATTTCAATTTTTTTTTATTTTTCTCTCTTTTGAATTCAAATTTCCAATTGGTTTCCTTCCCTTTCGGATTTAGCGCTCGCAGAAATGTTGAGCCTTTGTTCGGATTGGAACACCATTCGCTCTCTTTGATGAGTTTATTAAAAAAACCTTTCAAAAAAGAGTTTAAAAAAAAAACACAAAGGTTCCACCAGTTGCGTTCTTTGACCAAAGTGGATTTAAGAAAAGCCTTGTCCAGAGTTTGGAGACAGCTAGACTGTTCGAGGCAAGGGTCTTTCAAACGGGTTCATTAAGTAATCCTACCCTTACCTGGGGGCTGATCTATCTACTAAGGTTTCATAAGATCGAATTGGAAATCTATGTGCACCTTTCAAAAAAAAATCCCCTAAAAAACATCTTTTAAAAAAGAAAAAACTTCTGTCACTTTTGAATTCAGAGTTGAGAAATCTTGGTTCTTTCCCTTTCGGATTTAGCGCTCGCAGAAATGTTGAGCCTTTGTTCGAAAGGGAACACCATTTGCTCTCTTCGATGAATTCAATCTTGACCTTTCAAAAAAACTTCCATCGCTTTTAAGTTCAGAGTTGAGAAATTTTGGTTCCCTCCCTTTCGGATTTAGCGCTCGCAGAAATGTTGAGCCTTTGTTCGAAACGGAACACCATTTGCTCTCTTCGAAGAATTCAATCTTGACCTTTAAAAAAAAAACTTCCGTCACGTCTGGATTCACATCCGAGAAATTATGGTTCCTTCCCTTCTGAATTTAGCGCTAGCAGAAATGTTGAGCCTTTGTTCGGATTGGAACACCATTTGCTCTCCTTTATGAACCCAAATTTGACCTTTCAAAAAAATCCCATCTCGTGTCCTTCCCAAGGATGCGATTTGCAACATTTGTGCCTAGCGGTGCTAGTACGCCCTTTCGGGTCTACTGTATTCGCGACCGACACATTTGTATCTCCAACCCTATATCATTTTACCTCGAGTGAGCCTTGCTTCTCGGTAATTTGAATTAAGGTCTACAATTGCTTCTAGCAGTCACTGGAACGCTTACTCTGAGCCTACCATACTTGCATTTTAGAACAATTGTATCCTCTATGGCTTTTTGCCTTCTTCATCGTCCTTGGATTGGGCCATGTCCCCTCAAGTGATTTGAAAAGACAAAACCATAGTTATTCTCCATTTACGATCACCATATTCTTGTGATTACTAATGGATTTGGTCTTTTTTCAGAAGTTTTCCAAAACTAACAATGGCAGCTTCATTGACCATCACTTTCGATGAGAACAAGTACCAACTTATGCTTTAAGACAAGCAAAACAAGCATAAGCGCCCTGCCAGTTGCCGAAACGTCATCTCCTTCGACAACTCTCCAAACACCGGGTCAACTTTGACTCCCCGGACCATCGTCTTCGGATCGCTGGGACCATTCCCACTTCGCGTAGAAGACACTGTGCCTACCAAGAAGCAGAAAACCGCCCCGCAACGTGTCACTAAAATGGCACCGAGGGCGAACACTAAGAAGCTTGAAGCCCGTGGCGCTCCCACGAAGCATCAACACACAAGAAACCAGGTTTACCTCAAAACCTGGTCCCCGAGATCTTCACCAAAGCAACGGAGGTCGGGAACATCTGCAAAGCCAGCATACCTGGCTCCTCTCAAGGAGAACCGGTTCTACCCTCTCTCTTACATGAAAGAGGAGAAACCTACCCTCCGCCCAAAAAACAAACAAAATCATCATGAGCCGGCTTGCTCCTACAAGCCCAAAATGAAATCCTGCATCGTTAGGCCTATGCAAAAACATGCTGAAGCCTGCACTCCCGCGAGTCGACCCTTCATCTTAACAGGGGCCGAGCTCGCAAAATTCAAGTCTTCATTACGATAGACAAAGGACTGCGTCCAGATCATGTCCTTGCCAAGCTTCAAAGAAGACAAACTCGGCTGTTGCGCACGAGGGACTACATCCTTCATCGCCAGAGCACAGCCAGAGCTGACTGAAGCTCAAATTGCTCGTCGTATGCGTCGCCGCACTGCATATCGACAAAAGAGACTCGAGAAACAAAGAACCCAGCGTTCTACTCTCCACGTCTCAAACAAATGGGTCGAAAAAGAAAGACCCGACCAATTCGTTGTTGTTCATGTGGTTGGCAAAACCAGAAAACGCCGGAAGTCAGCAACCAAAATCAGTGTTAGACGTCCAGTGACTCGTAGCGTCTCTCGGACAAGAACACATCTGGAAGAATCCTCCACTCCTCCAAGCCAAGGACATCGGAGTAACCACTCTTCAGATTCTTCATCCAGAAGAATGATCCCCAGCTCAGTCACCAGGACGATTGCTTCGTTCGAATCCCGAGGGATGAACGTCTTGGCTACAAGTTCTGAGCCGCCTCCATAGCATGACGATGTAACCACATGCATCCAGCAGTTGGAGCAAGGACAACAGAGAATTGAGGCTTTGATGGAAAACCTCATTCTCACGCTACAGCGTCCGCCGCCTAACAATGAAACCCCTCCGAATCATGAAGATGATGAGGGCAATGCAGAAAACAATGAGTCTCGCGCCCTTACCAAAAAGGACGTGGACGATATCCTCGCAAAAGCAAAAGAAGAGGATACATTGAAGGAACATGGGATCAAGCCACCCTACCCTTTATGGATGGACTCGGTTCCGTTCCCTGCAAAATTCAAACAACCTACTCTACAGACATATACTGGGAAAGGTTCAGCCAGACAGCATGTCATCCATTTCAAGATCCTGACGGGAGCTATTGCGGATCAAGATGCACTCAAGATTCGCCTCTTTCCAAGTACCCTAAAAGGTATAGCCTTTGATTGGTACTCCACTCTGCCGGAGAACTCCATTCAGAACTGGGCTATGCTAGAGACACGCTTCCTGACCCACTTCCAAGGTGAGGATCACCCTGTTACTATGGCTCAGCTCTGCAGCCTAAAACAGGGAGAGAATGCGTCAACTTATGACTTCATTCACAAGTGGAAGGAAATGGCGTATAAATGCTCAGATGTGCTACCACAAGCGTCCCTAGTCGACATCTGTCGTAACAATATGAGAGCAAAAATCCGCTCCATGATCATCGGCAACAAATCAAAGAACCTGGGAGAACTCCTCAAAGCTTCCATGGAAGCTGAAATGGTGATCAAAGACCTCAACAGTAAAAGATTATCAAAGAAAGAGCCGACTGCTGTTACAACCTCAAAACCAAAGAAAAAGGAGGTTTTCAATGTGCAGACTAAGTCAGCTCCTCAGGAGCCAAAGAAACCTAAAAACAAAACTCCAGGTAAAAGACCTGAACTCTCTGATGCCTTCAAAGAACGTGTAGAAAAGAAATATCCGTTCGATGAAGATGTTGAAGAAATCTTTGAGGCTCTCCTAGCAAACGGCAAAGTCATTTTGCCAGAGCCCAAAAGACCGGGAGATGTTGGCAAAACCAATGATCCCCGATACTGTCCATACCATCAGATGATCTCACATCCTCTCAATCAATGCTTCGTTGTGAGAGAGAAGATCAATGAGATGTGGAAAAACGGAGTCATAACTTTTGATAAAAACTATGGCCCCGCCTCTGTCAACATGGTGTCATGTCGGCAAACTTCAAAGTCACCGAAGGAGAAGATCACTACTTCATTCAAGGTGATAAAAATGGCTCAAGCGTCCCAAGAATTGGTTCCATATCCAACATCAGATGGACAGCCTATAGGGTGCATCCCGATTTCCTAGATGATGAAAATTGGGAGATCGTCAATGATGGAACGCGCTCCTGCCGAGGGTGCTACCGGGGTCGGCGGACGTGGGAGTCCGTCGGGTCCGGCCCTTTCGCGCCCGGGGGGCTGAAGCGTGCATCAACATTTCTTTTTGGGGGTGTGCCAGATTTTCTATTTTACTTGGAATTGCAAGTGGTAATCCGGAGATCAACCTTCGCAAGTAAAAAGGAAATCAACTTCTTTCAAGTTTTCCATTGCACAAATATTTAAGAAAAGAGACATTTTCTTGGTTTGCCGTGAAAGGCGATTTTGTTTGGCATTTATAGCCGATTTTGGCGTTTATAGCCGATTTACAATTCTCATCAATAATGAAAGACAAGAGTTGTGATTTTTGTCTCTTTTAGAAAAATACAAACTACAATGAAAAGCAAGAAAAGGAGGATCTAACTTTTCAGGAGATTGTGGGGGACTCGTTCAGATTGACGGTCGCAAGCCATGTATGGGCTTCGCCATCATCCATGCAGATGAGAACAGAGGATGCTCTTGATTCACTTGGCTTGGCTATAACCTCAGGTTTTTAGAGGACAAAGACCAAGAGAAGGTCCTACGTCCAATAAAAAGCTAAGTAGAAGGGCTGAAAAGCCACGTCTAAGCCATTGGAGGCAGCGGGAGAAGGCAAGGACCTTGGGGGGGAGTACCCCCCAAGGGACTTTTTGTCACCTTGTAGTGGTACTTGATGTAGAATTTCTGCAGAATTTTCTCTCTTTCTCTAGACTCTGTCTGTCTGGAATTCGGGATTCTCTGGATACGAGCTCTGGATTCTTTTTCTCCGATCTCTTTTCGATCTGGATTTCAATGGAATGCTCTCCTATTTATAGGCTTTTGGTAGCCATTTAGGAGAGCTTTGATGGGCTTTAATGGCTTTAATGGGAGGAGTTACAAGATTTATTTCTTGATTTTGTAACTCCTTTTTCCTTGAATCTGATTGGCCGATGGAGATTAAGGGCTTTTAATCACCTTAATTACCATAATGGGAGGAGTTTCATGGCTTGAATGCCATGACTTAATTGATTTGTAACTCCTGGATGCTTGCTTTTGATTGGGCCGTCCAAAGAAATGAATTAATGACTTCAATAAAGCTAGTCAATTAACTGCATTAAATGGTCGCCGAGCAGTTGAAGAGTCGCGGGCCGCGCCGCGTCTTTTGGGATTCTTTTGGAGATGATCACCGATGGATCTACATGCTGATCAACATCGGATGACCGTGTAACTTCAGACATTGATAGCTAGCAGCGGGCCGGTGACATCTGTCTTGTCGATTTCTCGATCGGTCGGACAGAAAGAGCACTTTTTAGGTCAACCGGTCGGCGATCTTGGAGCGATCAATGATGATTTTATGCTTTCGACGGCGGATCTGAGATGTCGTCGGATATGAGTCAATTTCAAGCACTAAAAATCACATTTTCAGGAAACCACAGGGGCCAAAGTGCGCGAAACGTGAAAAGAGACGAAAAAACGGGTCACCGGCGAAAAATCCGGTGACCCGGACTTCCATGGTCGCCGGCGACCCTGGGCCAGGGTCGCGGGCTGCGACCCTGGGGGTTTTTCTCCCCTTTTTGGTCCGTTTCGCGGTCTTTTTCGTCGCCGTTTTCTTCTGTATTTTTCCTGACATTTCTTCTCATTTATTGGCTTGATTTCCCTGTAGAAAACCTGATGAGAATCCTTGCATTTTTAGAGTGCAAAGTTTCCAATTTTCCGGGAAAGCCGAAGACTTTGTCGCGTAGAGCTGCTGATTTTCCGCCAGAAGCTGAAACTTGGTCAAACGATGTCGGAATGACCTGAAATTTGAGGTGGAGCCTCCTGAGCAATAAATAAGACCAACAATAGGCTTTTGTTTGAGTTTTGAGGCCGTTTGGGGTCCCGTCGCCAGTAGACTTGATTTTGCCGCGAGGGAGATGCCGCGCGTTTGATGTGCGGTCAAACGATGTCCGATTGATCTGAAATTTGACAGGGAATCTATTGGAGTCATTTTGAGATGATCCACAGGCTCTGTCTTGGAAACCATGGTCTCGGGGAGCTCCGCCGCCGGTAGGCTTGATTTTCTTTCGGAGCGTCGAAACCTGGTCAAACGTTGTCGGAATGACCTGAAATTCGACGTGCAGCCTTTCGGAAGCATGTTGAAGCCACTCATGCACTTGGTTTGATGAGGGAAGGCTTCGGTGGTTCCCGCCGCCGGGAGGCTTGATTTTGCTGCTCGAGCATTGATGGAGGGTCAAACATTGTCGGTTTGACTTGAAATTTGGCATGGAGCCCTTTTGAGACATGCTGGAGTCATCCGTAGGCTCTGATCGAAGTTTTGACGTCTTCGATGATGTCGCCGCCGGGAGCGCCAATTTAGCTGTTGGAGAAGCGAAGTTAGGCCAAATGATTCTGAAATGGCCCGAAACTCCTTGTGTACTCCTCCCTTGGCTGTCTTGAAGGATCTTGCAGTTATTGTTTGATTCTGACAAGATTTGATTTTTTGGAGAAGTTGCATTGCCTATTTATGGCAGGTTGCGACTTCATGCAGCTTTCTTGATGTTGAAGAGGCAAAGTGACATTTTTGGTGTCAACAAATGCCCGCTCGAGGTACAGCGACGAGTTGCTTGACGTTTGTAATCGATGTGCCTCGAAGAGATTTTTGAAGGAGAGCTTGTGTCTGGACTAAGAGTCTTTGAGCAATCTTTCCTTTGGTAGAGTAGCCTTTGAGCTTCCAGGGGAATTTTTTGGTAATGAAAGGAATCAAGTACCATCTTGAGGCAAAGTTTTGAAGATGACATCAGGGATGTGGATTTGGGTTTCTGTTTTTGATCTTGTGACCTAACCAGCTATATATGGCAGGTTAGGGGATCAGTTTGGTTTTGATCTTGTAGACCTAACAGGCTGTATGTGGCAAGTTAGGGGATCAGGATTTGGTTTTTGGCTTTGGTCTTGTGACCTAACAAGCTGTATGTGGCAAGTTAGGGGACCAGGATTTGGTTTTTGGTCACTCTTTGGGACTGTGTGGGTCCATTGGAGTGGTTTGGATTTTTGTGGAATGTCAATTTCAAGATTTTGGCTCAATTTGGTATATGAGGCTGGATGGTTTGATTCTTTGGAAGCTCATGGGGCTTGGAATTTTTTTTGTATGGTTCAATCAACTCAAAAGAGGCATGGAACCATTTTGTATGCTCTTGGTAAGATGGATTTTTTTCCTGACTAAAAGCCCATTTTTTTTTTTTTTTTTAGTGCCTAGGTGGTCAAACCTGGCTCATATGGGCTAACCCATGGGACCTTAAGCTTTTTAGGATGGCTTAGATCTCATGTGGGGCCATTTTTGTAAAGAATTTCTAAAGATATCTCATTTGGATAGAGAATATCTAAAAATATCTTTATGGGAGAGAATCTCTCATATTCCCTTAATTTGGGAGAGAATATCTCAAGGTATCTTCCTTTTTGGGAAAGAATCTCCAATCTCCTATTTTGTTGGAGAGAATCTCTCATTGATTGATTTTGGGAGAAAATCTCTCAAAGACATCTTTCTTTTTGAGAAAGAATCTTTCTAATTCCTTCTCTTTTGGTAAGGTTACTAATTAGTAGCACTTACCTTTCTTTTTTTGTTTCCTTCTTTGATTTGCTCTCTTCTATAAAAGCAAGGAGGAGGCTAGATCTCTTGCCCTTATTGCTTTCTTTTGCAACAATCTCAAGAGAGCTCCAAGACCAAGAGTTCTTCTTCTTCAAGGATCTTCAAGCTTTTTCCTTCTTCTTCTCCATCAATGGCTTCAAGTAAGTTTTCTCTCTTTTTCTTTCAAGAAAACTCCATGTAGAGAATAGGATGGTAAAAAAAGAAAGTTTCTCTCTATCTTTTTTTTTCTTTTCTTTTTCTTTTCTTTCTATTCTTCTTTTTTATTTTTTTTTCACGTGATTTCTTTTTTTTTTGTTCTTTTTTTTCTCCCCCCTTTTTTTTTAAGAAGGTTTTTTTTTTTGCTCATCATGATAATGCGTTTTTTATGCAAATCTAGATGTTCATGCATGTACTTTTTGTAGATTGAATTTGAGAGCATGATAGCATACCTGAAAATCTTTGCAAATTTGGGAATTTGGAGCTCGCAGCGATGTTGAGCCTTTCTTGATTTTGCGGAGATTTTGAGGTTTCGAAAGTTTGGAGTTTCGGAGCTCGCAGCGATGTTGAGCCCATCTTCAAACTTTCTATTTCTTTCGGGGTATTTCCCTTTTCTTCGGAATTGCCCCGGAACCATGCCAAAATTTCGCCAGATTTTCTTTTAGCGAAATCCTGTCATTTTGATGATGATCTTTTTCTTCTTTTCCAACCTTTTGCAGGTGGTTCCTCCAGAACGAACTAGGGTAAAGAGCCTGCTACAAGCGTACCTCGTCGATCCGCCAGATCTTCTAATGTGGCCGTTCAGCAGGCCTGGGAGAAGGTCCAGTATGTTGAGAGAAACTTGGAAGAGTGCGACTTTCTCAACAGAGATGAGATGAGGCAACAACTGATCGCTCTCAAGAGTGAGGAATATTATAAGATCATGGTAAACAACCGTCCTTGGGTTATGGACGATCTGAGGGTTTTGCCCAAGCCTACCTTCTTCTTTGGAGATGCAGTCCCAAGCCTACCTTCTTCTTTGGAGATACCAGAGGAGGTGTTTTCAGTTTTCTTACACAGCTGATGGTGAGAAGAGAACTGTGGTTACCCGGTCAACGTTTGATCGTACTATCTCGATCATGAGCCTTTCTCCCACGTGCTCTAAGAGGGAAGATCCTCCAAGCTGGGTGAAAAGGACCAACGTGATCAAGCCCGGGGTTTTTGTTGGCAGTACCTCCGGATATGCGGAGAAGTCGCCTGCCCAAATGGACATGTTGATGCCAGCCAGCGGCTATCAGGGCTCTGATTATCCGTCGGTCGATTTGGGACCGGTGGGCCTTGGCATTTTCAGCGGTGACGGCAGCAATTGGGTGAAGCCTTTTCGACTTCGTGGCCGTTTCAATGTTGACTCCGATTGGAAGTCGTGGACTGATCGCGTCCTGCTGATTGGTGGCACCATTTTGAAGGAAGCCGGGATATTTGATGCAGTCCGTGCCTTCAGAGATACCGTGGCTTTTTCCGACGAGGCCTTCATGGCCATGTTGGAATCATTTCTCCCACAAACCAATACCTTCGTTGTAACGAATGGTGAGATTGGTTTTTCCTTGAAGGAGTTGAGCGCCATTACTGGATTGCCCATCCTTGGAAAACTCTACGAGGAGTTCATGCCGATTGACAGCGTCCTTGAGGAGCAGTCAGAGGAGTTCAGGCTCCTATACTTTCAGCTCGTCGCCTTCTATGATTTTTTGAAGGAGAAGGAGGGCTCGAAAGTAAGATCCAGCAGTTGGAAGAGTTATGGCTCTTCATTCTTCAACTTCTTTGACAGCAAAGAGTCTTCTGATAGCATGACCCTGGAGGACCGGAAGAAGGCTTCCGCCATGCAAGAAGAGTTGAAAGACTTCTTCGCAGGTACAGATGTAATTTGTTCTGACATTACACTGCGGAGAGAAATTGCAGTTTACCTCACTTATTGGCTAGGTGAGGCTATTTTTGTTGGAGGAGATGGAACACACATCAGGCCGCATTGTATTTTTCCGGCTTGTCAGATGGCGTTTGGAGAGCGGCTTGCTTTGGTGCCTGCTCTTTACTCCTACTTGTGTACCGAACTGCAGGCTGCTGCTTTTTTGGTTCGGCTTGGGCTCCCTATGAATAGGGTATTTTCAGCCCATATCTTTTATTCGTGGTTTGTATACCACTGTCTTGGCTTCCACCAGCTGGGTGCTGCACAGGATGATGATCCTCTGATGATTCAATTGGCTAAGGGAAAAGCCATATCCGAATCACTTTTGTTTGCCCGCATAAGGATCCGACGGTTCAGGGACGTCAAGATGGGGCAGTCTTCAGTTAAGCTTTCTCCGGAGTTGCGGAAGAAGGCTTTTGATTTTGGTGCCTCCCGAGACTCTACCAGAGCAGGGTCGGGAAGGCATTACTCTTTGACCAATGCAGAGAAGGAGTGGCTTTTCAGCATACGAGTCGGCACGATGGTGTACCGTAGACATCTTTTCGTCGACATTCAGCCGTATGTACCTTCTCGCTTTGCACTTCAGTTGGGCTTCTCTCAAGGCGTTGTTGGAGCGCCTTCGAGTATGGTGAAGCGTTTTGGAGGTTTGCAGGATGGCAGAAATGCATGGGCTTTTTATAGTGCTGAAGACACTACTGCCACGATTTCTTATCCTGAGCTGTCGACTTTCCGAACTGCCGGCTTCACGAAGTGGTTCGCGGAGAGCTTTTTGGCATATCGGTGGCTTTCCAAGAAGGAGCTTGATGTAAAGCTGTCTTCGGGGAGAGGTACTGGAAAGTCGGATGGCGTCCGGCGAGAGGAAGTTTGGGCCTTCCTTTCTGGAGAGAAGCACAAGATAGGCTTTCTCGGTGACCAGGGCGTCATTGGTTCTGAAGCTGTTCGGGAAGTACCTGATGAGGCTTTGGAGCAGCTAGAACAGGAGGAAGCTGAGCTCGACGCTTGGATGCAAGCGGCACAGAGGCGAGCTTCCGTGGAGTCTACTGGCAAGAGCAGACCATCCAGTGAGGAGCCAAGTGGGAGACCTGACTCAGAAAGTGGGGCAGGATCTTCTAGGAAGCGAGCCCACAGAAGTAAGAGGAAGAGGAGTCAGCGTCACACGGGGCGGGACGAAGACTCTCCTGATGTGGAAGTCCCTCTCACTGTCAATGAGGAGGTGCCAGGGGAAGCTGACGAACCTCCGGAGAAGAGGATTCGGGAAGAAGAGACCATCGGTGAAGGTATGATTCTTCCTTTTTCTTTTTCTGCTTCTTTCATGGGGCTTTCCATGTTCTGATTTGTTTTCTCACCCTGCTGCTGCTTTTTTTTTTTTTAGCAGAGGATGAAGACTTGGCGATGCCTGAGGTTCCGACCGATGAGGCGGTGATGGAGCCGATTATGGCATCTGAAGAAGAACCGAGGGACTCTGGAATGATTCCAGAATCTCCAATTGGTATAACTTCTTTCGCTTTCTCTTTTTTTTTTGCCTGCGACTTGATTTGCTAACATTTTTCTTGTCAGCTGACTTGCCACAGGATTCCGATGACTTTCAACCATCAATGGACGCAAATGTTGATGATGCTTCCGATGAGTTCATGGAGGAAGAGAGTGTTCCGCCAGTCGTCGAAGAAGGTACTTTGTAGTGATGACCCTGATGATTTTTTTTTAACAGGATCATATTCATACCTTTTTGTGTTTCATTTGCAGGTTTTGAAGTGACAGAAGAGAGTCCATCGCTTTCTTCAGAACCAGAGCAAGGGATGCCAGAGGTCGATCCGGAGGTAGAGACTCCTACAACCAGTTCTGACGCGATAGAGGAGATACCTCGTGCTGAGATTCCTTCTCCAGTGGCTCCAAGTGGAAAGAGTTCTTTTGTTACTCTTCCAATGGGACATGACATGAGCAGCCGATCAACGGAGAAGGGTGAATCTTCATCCAGCTCGTCTCTTCAATTTGCGAAGAAGGTGTTGGCGCGGGTTTTGAGTTCTTGGATCGAGACTCTCTTTTCTGGACACCTGGATGCCGGATTGTATGGAGTCGAAGGACAGCTTTGAATTTTGTATTTGTCGCAGAACCTGTAGAATCGATGATCCCGGAATTGTGGTCCGTTATCATGGACGAATCTTTTAGGTATGCCGAAACGACAAATGATGTTGGTGCGTAGGAATTGAAGGACTGAGCGTCAAAGCCCATTTTCTTCATGATAGCTTGTGCCACAGGACTATATAGAGATAGTTGAGGGATACCTTCGTTTTGGAAAGGTTCAAGCAAGGAACTTGATGAAGAAGCATCCGATCTATGAAAGAAGATCGGTCTTTGCTTTGGTGATGTTGCCGGAACAACAAAGGTAGCAGACGTAGGATCTTCTACATCAGCAGGTGTCTCCATCGGAGTGAGAGCAGGCTGAACTTGCTGAGTGTCAGCTTGGCTTGACGATGCATCGTCTTCTGGCTCTGAGTCTGAGTCTATGTCTTGCATGATAGACACGAGAGAAACAACAAATTTGCCCCCAGACTTTTGTTTCGCCTTCTTCAGTTTAGTCGTGATGACCAAAGGTTTTGAATTCTTGAGGGAGATGATGAAGGGAGATTGACTATTCTCTTCTAATTTGCCGGAGGGTTTGTTTTCTTCCAGTGATTTTTGAGGAGCCTTGCCTTTATCTTTCTGGAGATTTTCAGCAGGGGGTGCTATTTCCTCTTCTTCTTTTTCTCCTTCATATATCTGGGAGTCTGCGAAGTGGACTTCTTTACCTTTGAAGGATTTTTTGTCCGCAAAGACACGATGTACCATGCCGTCGTCGCCGACGAACTTGATGCATTGATGTAGAGTTGAAGGGACAACACCGCTCTCGTGTATCCAAGGGCGTCCGAGAAGGATGTTGTAGCATGAAGGGGTTTTTATTGCATACACAGTGACTTCAGAGATAAGATCACCGATCTGCAATTTGAACCTGATTTTACCGATAGGCCTTTGAGTACTCCCATCGTATCCAAAGATAGATACAGATGTATGGCTCAGCTTGTTGGGTGGGATGCCCAACTCTTCAAGAGCCGAAGTGGAGATAAGGTTGAGTGCAGAACCTGGGTCGATCTGAACTCTATGTATCGGCATTTCTTTGATGTACCCTGTGAAGTACAGGGGTCGGTTGTGCTTTATTTCGCCTAGGAGGAGGTCATCCTTGTCGAAGGCAATGGTTGCACTGGCTGCTTTTTGCACCGAGAGGCATTCAATGCATGATCCCTCAGTTTTCTTTTCTCCCTTTGAGGAAGTTTCAGAGTTTTTGACACGGTAGTCCATTTCAATTTGGAGGACTTGCGGGGCATGTTTGTCGACATCCTCATTCAGTTTTTGTAATTCTGAGATGAGATTATCACGAGTGCGTGGAGACATTCGTAATAAATCCAGGATGTGCAGTCGTGCAGGTATGTGTTTGAAGTGCTCGATCAAATCATACTTGAAAGCCTCCTTAGGGCCTGCATGTTCATCATTGTTGCCACTGGGGGCGCTTACAACATCTTTTCCCGAAGGATTTACATAAGTAAAGGAAGATTGGTTGTAATTTTTGTGGTAGTCCCGGCCCGAGCGGGTGCCTCTACCAACTTCGAGAGCTTCTTGAGAAGGATCTTCGTTTGGAAGATTGTCTTCAGGATCAAGAGGCTGTCGTTTTTCATCTACTGGGGATGTATCTGCAGCAGAGTTGCCATCCTCAGTGATTGTGTTGCACGGAGCATTTTCCGGGAGCAAGTCCTGAACAGCATCCAGCAGCTTTTCTTTTGTGTTGACTATTTCATCATCCCAAGCATCATTATCTGGGTTTTCTTCATGATGATCAGTCGGGAAGAATGTGTATCCTGAAGTCACAGTCTCAGGAGAAGAAACCTGAGAGGGTGTCATCTCTGTGAAAGTCACGTGAGACGAGGTAGCTCCAGAGGATATATTGCTAGGCATCGTCGGAGTATAGGTAATCTCATCAGACGACGCTTCAGAAGAGCTATAGTCCTGATATATTACATTACAGGAAGCTCTGATAGGAGATGTTGCTTGCTTGGAGTCAGACTCATCCTCGGATGTAAGAGGATCGTCTATCCAGCAATGTTCTCCATTTTCAGGAGTTAAGGGTGGATGTACCTGATTATCTTCAGGGACTTCAGGCTCTGGGTTGCGAGGAGGCTCGTTAACGCGATCTTGCTCTTGTTCTAGAGCGAGACGCTGCAAGATCCTTGCATATTCTTCAAGATCAGGCATGGGAGCCAGATCCTCTTCTTCGTCTTCTCCGTGTGGCTCAACATAGTTGATTTCCACTGGAGCAATGACAGGTGCTGGGTTAACAGCATCTTCTTGTGCAGCCACTTGATCTTCTTCATCATCAGACCAGGATCCTTGTGGTTTCAAAGGGTTATACCAGATTACTGGCATAAGATGAGAGTCGGGAATCCATTCCTCGTCGGACAGGTATTCTCCTGTTTCAAGGGATTCTTCCCACTCATCGATATCACTGGCAGTATCACTGGACTCGTATCCATTCATGGAGAATCCAACTATCGAGTTGCAGGAGTATGATGCCCCCTGCACATTTTCATTTTTGTATAGAGGTGGCATGAAATCATCAAGAGTGAATTTTCTTACCGCCTTGGAGGTTTTGGGAAGAGATTCTTCCGTCGTCCTGAGTGAAGCAGTGGAAGAAGTTTCTGCTCTTTCAAGGACTCCTTGTTTTGGTTGAGACTTCTGCTGCTGTTTGAGCTTGCGGAGCTGTCTTTTGACTTGCCTTCGCTACTGAGCGGTGGGCTTTGTTTTGACGATCTCCCAATTTTCATCATCTAGGAGATCGGGATGCGCCCATATAGGTTGTCCATCTGGTGTTGGATAGGGAATCCATTCTTGGGACGCTTGAGCCATTTTTATCACCTTGAATGAAGTAGTGATCTTCTCCTTCGGTGACTTTGAAGTTTGCCGACATGACACCATGTTGACAGAGGCGAGGCCATAGTTTTTATCAAAGGTTATGACTCCGTTTTTCCACATCTCATTGATCTTCTCTCTCACAACGAAGCATTGATTGAGAGGATGTGAGATCATCTGATGGTATGGACAGTATCGGGGATCATTGGTTTTGCCAACGTCTCCCGGTCTTTTGGGCTCTGGCAAAATGAGTTTACCATTTGCTGGGAGAGCCTCAAAGATTTCTTCAACGTCTTCATCGAACGGACATTTCTTTTCTACACGTTCTTTGAAGGCATCAGAGAGTTCAGGCCTTTTACCTGCAGTTTTGTTTTCAGCTTTCTTTGGTTGCTGAGGAGCTGACTTGGTTTGCACATTGAGGACCTCTTTTTTCTTTGGTTTAGAGGTTACAATGGCGGTTGGCTCTTTTCTTGATGATTTCTGACTGTTGAGGTCTTTAATCACCGTTTCAGCTTCCATAGAAGCTTCCAGGAGTTCTCCCAGGTTTTTTGATTTGTTGCCGATGATCATGGGGCGGATTCTAGCTCTCATGTTGTTTCGGCAGATGTCGACTAGCGACGCTTGTGGCAGTACATCTGAGCATTTGTACGCCATTGCTTTCCACTTGTGAATGAAGTCGTATGTTGACTCATTCTCCCCCTGCTTTAGGCTGCAGAGTTGAGCCATAGTAACAGGATGATCCTCACCTTGGAAGTGGGTCAGGAAGCGTGTCTCCAGCATAGCCCAGTTCTGGATGGAGTTCTCCAGCAGAGTGGAGTACCAATCGAAGGCCGTACCTTTTAGGGTACTTGCTAAGAGGCGAATCTTGAGTGCATCTTGATCCGCGATAGCTCCCGTCAAAATCTTGAAGTGGATGACGTGCTGTCTGGCTGATCCTTTCCCCGTATATGTTTGGAGAGTAGGATGTTTGAATTTTGTGGGGAACGGGACCGAGTCCATCCATAAAGGATATGGTGGCTTGATCCCATGCTCCTTGAGTATATCCTCTTCTTTTGCTTTGGCGAGGATACTGTCTACGTCCTTTTTGGTAAGGGCGCGTGACTCATTTTCTTCACGATTTTCCTCGTTATTGCGATGATTCGGAGGAGGCCCATTGTTCACCTGATTTTGGACAACAAGGAGAAGGTTTTCCATCAGAGTTTCAATCCTCTGCTGGCCTTGTTCCAACTGCTGGATGCGTGTGAGTGCATCATCTTGAGGTGGATTCTGAGGTGGTGGCTCAGAATTTGTAACCAGGACGTTCATTCCTCGGGATTCAAACGAAGAAACCGTTCTGGTGACTGAGCTGGGGCTCATTCTTTTTGGTGACGAGCTTGATGAAGGATTACTCTCCCATCCTTGGCTTGAAGGGGCAGGAGATTCTTCGGGATGTCTTCGTGTACTGGTGACGCTACGGGTCACCGGACGTCGGACATGGATTTTTTATGCTGACTTTTGGCGTCTTCTAGTTTTTCCAACCATATGGACGGCAGCAACTTGGTCGGGTCTTTCTTTTTCGACCCATTTGTGGGAGACTTGAAGTGTAGGAGGCTGGGTCCGTTGCTTCTCTAGTCTCTTTTGTCGATATGACGCACGGCGGCGTGCTCGACGAGCAATTTGAGCTTCAGTCAGCTCTGGCTGGGCTTTAACAATGAAGGATGTACTCCCTCGGGCGCAGCAGCAGAGCTTGTCTTCTTTTTAATTGGGCAAGGATAGGATGCGGACCCGGTCCTTTGCCTGTTGCAGTGAAGCTTTGAACCTTTCGAGTTCGGCCCCTGTAGAGATGAAGGGTCGAACTGAAGGAGTGTAGGCATTGGCAGGTGCTTGTAGAGGCCTAGTGATGCATGATCTGATTCTGGGCTTGTGGGAGCAAGCCGGTTCATGCAGGGTTGACTTGGGAGTCAAGTTGGAGATGGGTCTCTCCTCTTTCATGTAGGCAAGAGGGTAGAACTGGTTCTCTTTGAGTGGGGCCAGGTATGCTGGCTTGGTGGATGTTTGAGACCTTCTTTGTTTTGGTGAAGGTCTTGGAGACCAAGTCTTGGGATAGGTCTGGTTGTTTGTGGATTGAGGCTTCGCGGGGGTGCCGCGGGCTTCGGGCTTTTGGGCGCTCGCCTTTGGTGTTACGGGAGTGACACGTTGAGAGGCGATCTTCTGCTTTTTAGCAGGCGTAGCTTGTTCTTCGGGAAGTGGGAATGGTCCCAGCGTCCCAAAGAAGATAGTCCGGGGAGTCGAGGTCGACCCGGAGTTCGGAGAGTTACCGAGGGAGTTGACGCTTCGGCAGCTGACAAGGCGCTTATGAGTGCGCGCGCTTTGCTTCTTTTGAAGCATGAGTTGGTGCTTGTTGTCATCGAAGGTGATGATCAGTGAAGCTGCCATTGTTAGTTTCAAAATTTCTGAAACAAGACCACATCCATTAGTAATCACAAGAATATGATGATCATAAATGGGGAATTCTATGATTTTGTCTTTTCAAATCGCTCAAGGGACATGACCCAAGCAATATGAAGAAGGCAAAAAGCCATAGAGGGTACAATTGTTCTGTAGCAAGTATGGTGAGCCCAGAATGAGCGTTCCAGTGACTGCTAGAAGCAATTGTAAACCTAAATTCGACTTATCGAGAAGCAGGGCTTGCTCGAGGTAAGACAAATATAAGGTTGGAGTTACAAATGTGCCGGTCGCAAATACAGTAGACCCTGAAAGGGCGTACCAGTATTGCTAGGCACAAATGTTGGAAATCGCATCCATGAGATGGGATTCTCTATTTTGAAAGGTCAGAAATGGATTCGTCAAAGAGAGCAGGTGGCATTCCGACTCAAATACGGGCTCAACTATTTCCGCGAGCGCCAGTACTCAGAAGGAAAGAGACCACAATTTCTCGAATCTGAATCCAAAAGTGACGAGTTTTTTTTTTTTTTTTTTTGAAATGTCAAGATTGGTTCCATCAAGGAGAGCAAATGGTATTCCAATCTAAACACGGTCTCGGCGATTTCCGCGAGCGCCAGTGCTCAGAAAAGAAGAAACCAAAATTTCTCAGATCTGAAATCAAAAGTGATGAGTTTTTGAAGATTTTTTTTTTGAAATGATTTTTTCTTATTTTATTTATTTTTATTTTTTTATATATTTTTCTTAAAATATTTTTTTTTAAGATTATTTATTTTTCTTTTTTTGAAGATTTTTTTTTATTTTTATATATTTTTTTTGAAAGTTTTTAAAGACGAGAGAGTACACATAGGCCTCCTAACCCGGTCTTATGAAACCTCAATTGATAGAATTGCCCCTAGGTAAGGGTAGGATTACTTAATGAACCCGTTTGGAGGACCCTTGCCTAGAACAGTCAAGCTGTCTCCACACTCTGGACAAGGCTTTTCTTGAATCAATCGTGATCAAAGAACGCAATTGGTTTAACCTTAGTGGTCTATGTCTTTTTATTTATTTATTTAAATTTTTTTTTTAGATCCCTGACAGACTCATCGAAGAGAAACGATGGCCCAATCCCCGATCCGAACACGGGCTCAACGATTTCCGCGAGCACACATGCCCAGAAGAGAAAGGATCAAAGTTTCTCAATTTTGAATCCAAAACGAGAAATTTGATTTTTTTTTATTTTTTTTTTTTTTGAAATCTCTAATGATCTCATCGAAGAGAAACGATGGCCCAAAACCTTAGTCGAACGGGCTCAACATTTCTGCAAGCACCAAAGAACGATAGGATATGATCAAAGATTCTCAATTTTGAATTCAAACTAAGAAAACTGATTTTTTTTTTTTTTTTTTTTGAAAAGAGAAACAGTGGAAACAAACTCAAAGAAATAGAGATTTCCAAAAAATCCCATCTCATTTTTTTTTAGGATGCAAAATCCAACATAGGCTACCAGCTAGAAAGTAGCCAAGGAATCCGGAAAAGAAGTATAAGCATAGAGCAAAAAGTATGATATGCAAATATTTCATTTCCGAGCACCGTGTTCTCAAATGAACGAGTCCCACCGGGTGTGCCAGCTTGATGGAACGCTCTCCTGCCGAGGGTGCTACCGGGGTCGGCGGACGTGGGAGTCCGTCGGGTCCGGCCCTTTCGCGCCCGGGGGGCTGAAGCGTGCATCAACATTTCTTTTTGGGGGTGTGCCAGATTTTCTATTTTACTTGGAATTGCAAGTGGTAATCCGGAGATCAACCTTCGCAAGTAAAAAGGAAATCAACTTCTTTCAAGTTTTCCATTGCACAAATATTTAAGAAAAGAGACATTTTCTTGGTTTGCCGTGAAAGGCGATTTTGTTTGGCATTTATAGCCGATTTTGGCGTTTATAGCCGATTTACAATTCTCATCAATAATGAAAGACAAGAGTTGTGATTTTTGTCTCTTTTAGAAAAATACAAACTACAATGAAAAGCAAGAAAAGGAGGCTCTAACTTTTCAGGAGATTGTGGGGGACTCGTTCAGATTGACGGTCGCAAGCCATGTATGGGCTTCGCCATCATCCATGCAGATGAGAACAGAGGATGCTCTTGATTCACTTGGCTTGGCTATAACCTCAGGTTTTTAGAGGACAAAGACCAAGAGAAGGTCCTACGTCCAATAAAAAGCTAAGTAGAAGGGCTGAAAAGCCACGTCTAAGCCATTGGAGGCAGCGGGAGAAGGCAAGGACCTTGGGGGGGAGTACCCCCCAAGGGACTTTTTGTCACCTTGTAGTGGTACTTGATGTAGAATTTCTGCAGAATTTTCTCTCTTTCTCTAGACTCTGTCTGTCTGGAATTCGGGATTCTCTAGATACGAGCTCTGGATTCTTTTTCTCCGATCTCTTTTCGATCTGGATTTCAATGGAATGCTCTCCTATTTATAGGCTTTTGGTAGCCATTTAGGAGAGCTTTTATGGGCTTTAATGGCTTTAATGGGAGGAGTTACAAGATTTATTTCTTGATTTTGTAACTCCTTTTTCCTTGAATCTGATTGGCTGATGGAGATTAAGGGCTTTTAATCACCTTAATTACCATAATGGGAGGAGTTTCATGGCTTGAATGCCATGACTTAATTGATTTGTAACTCCTAGATGTTTGCTTCTGATTGGGCCGTCCAAAGAAATGAATTAATGACTGCAATAAAGCTAGTCAATTAACTGCATTAAATGGTCGCCGAGCAGTTGAAGAGTCGCGGGCCGCGCCGCGTCTTTTGGGATTGTTTTGGAGATGATCACCGATGGATCTACATGCTGATCGACATCGGATGACCGTGTAACTTCAGACATTGATAGCTAGCAGCGGGCCGGTGACATCTGTCTTGTCGATTTCTCGATCGGTCGGACAGAAAGAGCACTTTTTAGGTCAACCGGTCGGCGATCTTGGAGCGATCAATGATGATTTTATGCTTTCGACGGCGGATCTGAGATGTCGTCGGATATGAGTCAATTTCAAGCACTAAAAATCACATTTTCAGGAAACCACAGGGGCCAAAGTGCGCGAAACGAGAAAAGAGACGAAAAAATGGGTCACCGGCGAAAAATCCGGTGACCCGGACTTCCATGGACGCCGGCGACCATGGGCCAGGGTCGCCGGCGACCCTGGGGGTTTTTCTCCCCTTTTTGGTCCGTTTCGCGGTCTTTTTCGTCGCCGTTTTCTTCTGTATTTTTCCTGACATTTCTTTTCATTTATTGGCTTGATTTCCCCGTAGAAAACCTGATGAGAATCCTTGCATATTTAGAGTGCAAAGTTTCCAATTTTCCAGGAAAGCCGAAGACTTTGTCGCGTAGAGCTGCTGATTTTCCGCCAGAAGCTGAAACTTGGTCAAACGATGTCGGAATGACCTGAAATTTGAGGTGGAGTCTCCTGAGCAATAAATAAGACCAACCATAGGCTTTTGTTTGAGTTTTGAAGCCGTTTGGGGTCCCGTCGCCAGTAGACTTGATTTTGCCGCGAGGGAGATGCCGCGCGTTTGATGTGCGGTCAAACGATGTCCGATTGACCTGAAATTTGACAGGGAACCTATTGGAGTCATTTTGAGATGATCCACAGGCTCTGTCTTAGAAACCATGGTCCCGGGGAGCTCCGCCGCCGGTAGGCTTGATTTTCTTTCGGAGCGTCGAAACCTGGTCAAACGTTGTCGGAATGACCTGAAATTCGACGTGCAGCCTTTTGGAAGCATGTTGAAGCCACACATGCACTTGGTTTGATGGGGGAAGGCTTCGGTGGTTCCCGCCGCCGGGAGGCTTGATTTTGCTGCTCGAGCATTGATGGAGGGTCAAACATTGTCGGTTTGACTTGAAATTTGGCATGGAGCCCTTTTGAGACATGCTGGAGTCATCCGTAGGCTCTGATCGAAGTTTTGACGTCTTCGATGATGTCGCCGCCGGGAGCGCCAATTTAGCTGTTGGAGAAGCGAAGTTAGGCCAAATGATTCTGAAATGGCCCGCAACTCCTTGTGTACTCCTCCCTTGGCTGTCTTGAAGGATTTTGCAGTTTTTGTTCGATTCTGACAAGATTTGATTTTTTGGAGAAGTTGCATTGCCTATTTATGGCAGGTTGCGACTTCATGCAGCTTTCTTGATGTTGAAGAGGCAAAGTGACATTTTTGGTGTCAACAGTCAAAACGAAGCCGACCGCTCAGCAGATAAGGCAAGCCAAGAGACAATTCCGCAAGCTCAAACAGCAGCAGAAGTCTCAACCAAAATAAGAAGTCCTTGAAAAATCAGAAACTTCTTCCACTGCTTCACTCAGGACGACGGAAGAATCTCTTCCCAAAACCTCCAAGGCGGTAAGAAAATTCACTCTTGATGATTTCATGCCACCTCTATACAAAAGTGAAAATGTGCAGGGGGCATCATACTCTTACAACTTGGTAGTTGGATTCTCCATGAACAGATACGAGTCCAGTGACACTGCCAGTGATATCGATGAGTGGGAAGAATCCCTTGAAACAGGAGAATACCTCTCCGACGAGGAATGGATTCCCGAGTCTCATCTTATGCCAGTAATCTAGTATAACCCATTACAACCACAAGGATCTTGGTCTGATGATGAAGAAGACCAGGGCCCTGTTCAAGAAAACGCTGTCGATCCAGCACCAGCAAATGCTTCAGTGGAACCCAACATGGGCGAACCACAAGGAGCAAATGACGAAGAAGATTTGGCTCCCATGCCTGATCTTGAAGAATATGCAAGAATCTTGCAACATCTTGCCATAGAGCAAGAGCAGGATCGCATCAATCTTCGTCATGATCCAAAGCCGGAAGTCCCTAATAATCAGCGGGAACTTTCTCCCTTAACTCCTGAAAATGGAGAAAACAGTTGGATTGATGATCCTATCACATCTGAGGATGAGTCCGATTCCCAACAGTCTGCACTGGGGGCATCTCCCGTCAGGATAACCTGCATTGCAATAGCTCAGGACGACAGTGCCTCTGAAGCTTCCGAAGACACGTACTCCCCAACCGGTAGCGTATCTTCCGGAGCTACATCTTCTCAAGTGACTTCCACTGAGATATCATCCCCTCAGCCCTTGTCTCCTGAAGCTGTGACATCAGAATTCAAGCCTCTCCCGATTGATCATCTTGAAGAAACTTCTGCCAATGAAATCTTCTTCAATGAAAACTCAGTCAATTGGTCCCAGATACCCTATCTCACGGGCGATGTCTGGGCTAATAAAGAAAGGTTGTCGGATGCTGTTCAGGACTTGTTCCCGTAAATTGCTCCGTGCAACACAATCACTGAAGACGCCAATGCTGTTCCAGAGACGTCCTCAGCAAAGGATCAACCTCTTGATCCTGAGAACGATCTTCCAAAAGAAGATCCTTCTCTAGAGGCTCTTGAAGTTGGTAGAGGTACCCGTTCTGGCCGGGATTACCACAAAAATTACAATCAACCCTCTTCTTCTTATGTAAATCCTTCGGGAAAACAAGTTGTAAGCGCCCCAAGTGGCAATAATAATGAAAATGCAGGCCCGAATGAGGCTGTCAAGTATGACTTGATTGAGCACTTCAAACACATACCTGCACTTCTGCACATCCTTGACTTATTGCGAATGTCTCCACAAACTCGTGATAGTCTCTTTTCAGAATTACAAAGGTTGAATGCGGATGTCGACAAACATGCCCCACTTGTCCTACAAATTGAAATGGACTATAGGGTCAAAAAATCAAATACTCCCTCAAAGGGAGAAAAGAAGAAAACTGAGGGATCAAGCAATGAATGCCTCTCGGTACAAAAAGCAGCAAGTGCAACAATTGCCTTCGACAAGGATGACCTCCTCCTAGGCGAAACAAAGCACAACCGTCCCTTGTACTTTACGGGTACGTCAAAGAAATGCGGGTACACAGAGTTCAGATCGATCTAGGTTCTGCACTCAACCTCATCTCTACTTCGGTACTCGAAGAGCTGGGCATCCCACCTAGCAAGCTGAGTCACACGTCCGTATCCATCTTCGGATATGACGGTAACGCTCAAAGGCCTAGCGGCAAAATCAGGTTCAAATTGCAAATCGGTGATCTTACTTCTGAAGTCACTGTGTAGGCAATAAGGACCCCTTCATGCTACAATATACTCCTTGGACACCCCTGGATACATGAGAATGGTGTCGTCCCTTCAACTCTACATTGGTGCATCAAGTTCGCTGGCAACGATGGCTTGATACATCGAGTGTTTGCAGACAAAAAGCCCTTCAAAGGCAGAGATGTCCATTTTGCAGATGCTCAAATGTATAAAGATGGAAAAGAAGAACAAGAGGAAAAAACAATTCACTTTGCCGACAATCTCCAGAAAGATAAAGGCAAGGCTCCTCGGCAATCACCGGAGGTAAACAAACCCTCCACCAAACTCGAAGTAAGCGGCCAAGCTCCCTTCGTTGTCTCTTTCAAATCTCCAAAGCCTTTGGTAATCACTACAAAAGCAAAAAAGACAAAACAAAAGACTGGGGGCAAGTTCACTGTCTCCTTTGTTTCTATTATGCATGACACAGACTCAGAGTCAGAGCCAGAAAATGACATAGCATCAAGCCAAGCTGATACTCAGCAAGATCAGCTCACTCTCACTCCATTGGAGACATTTGCAGACATAGAAGACCCTACATTTGCTTCCTTTGTTATTCCGGCAACTTCGCCAGAAGAAAAAGTGATTTACTTCCACAGATCAGGAACATCTCCACTGAACTCTCTACTTGAACCTTTTCAAAACGAAGGTATGCCTCAGCTATCCCTGTATAGTCCAATGGCACAAGCTATCATGAAGAAAATGGGCTACGACGCTCAAAATCCGACTGGTTTGGGAGGTGGCCGTGGTATTCTTACACCATTGGAACCCACCCTGACCAAAAGTCAACCAGAAGATTGGAAAATCCACCTTCAAAAAGGCAAGTCTTCATATGGGTTGGGGTATGATCCTACCGGTCCCATGAGACAGTTGACACCATGGTTGTAAAGTCGCTTTACCGACCAAGCCTCAACATCTCATGAAGACATCGATATCCCTGGATATCTCTTTGAGGAGTTACTCGTCAAAAATTCAGAAAGCTCCTCCAATTGGTATAATTTCTCTGATAATAAAGAGGAATTACTCGACGACACAGACGAGCGGTTCTCTATCCCAGAAGAACTATCGTCTCCAAAAGAAATACCTTACTTCACCCCAATTCCAGCAAATGATTGGGACCATCTCATTGCAAGCCTTGAGAAAGATACTGATCAAGAAGATTCATGGAAAGAAACAGAGCCTCAGTCTGAAAATGCCTCTGGCACTCCAGAAGGTCTTGTTGAGATGGAAGCCTCCGAAAACATTGTGGAGGAACCACCTTCAAACCTTCCAACAGAAGACCCTGTTCAAAAGATAGACTTGGGAACACCTGATAACCCACGTCCTGTATTCATAAGCAAGAATATAAAGGATGATGAGTTACCCGAGTATATCTCTTTTCTTCGTGAGTTCGTTGATTGCTTTGCATGGTCTTATGCCGAAATGCCTGGCTTGGATCCCAAAGTAGCAGTCCACAAGCTCAACTTGCAAAAAGAAATCAAGCCTATCAAACAAGGCCAAAGAAGATTCCGTCCCGACGTGATGGACAAAATTGAACATGAAGTTCAGAAACTCAAAAACGTTGGCTTCATCCGTGAGGAACAGCATCCTGAATGGTTGGCCAACATCGTCCCCGTGACAAAGAAAAATGGGCAGATAAGGGTCTGTATCGACTACAGAGACCTGAATAATGCATGTCCTAAAGATGAATTCCCGCTCCCCATACCAGAGGTGATGATTGACAACACCTATGGATTCGAGCGAATGACATTCATGGATAGATTCTCTGGCTACAATCAGATAAAGATGCATCCTGAAGATGAAAGTCATACGTCATTTCGCACACCATTCAGCGTGTATTGCTACACTGTTATGCCGTTTGGTCTGAAAAATGCAGGTGCAACATATCAGAGGGCTATGATGAAAATATTCCAAGATATGCAGCACAAGACGGTCGAATGCTATGTTGACAACCTCGCCATAAAAAGCAGAAGAAAAGAAGACTATCTCAATGATCTTCGAGAAGTCTTCCTCCGACTTCGCAAACACAAATTGCGGATGAATCCACTAAAGTGCTTCTTCGGTGTCTCATCGGGTAAGTTTCTCGGATTCATAGTACGGAAAGCTGGAATAGAACTTGACCCAACCAAAGTCAAGGCTATCCTGGAAATGCCATCTCCCAGAACCCTAAGAGAATTAAAAGGGCTTCAAGGAAGGCTGGCCTACATTCGACGGTTCATCTCCAATCTATCAGGGAAATGCCGTCCATTTTCTCGCTTAATGAAGAAATGCGTGGACTTTGTCTGGGATGCTGAATGTGAAAATGCATTTCAAGACATCAAAGCATACCTCACCAAACCTCCAGTGCTGGCTGCACCCACAACTGGAAAACCATTTATCTTGTACACAAGAGCTCTCGACCACTCTTTGGGTGCTCTGCTTGCACAAGAAAACGACGACGGAAAAGAAGCTGCTCTATATTACCTTAGCCGCATGATGGTAGGTGCAGAGCATTGCTACTCCCCAGTCGGAAAAGAATGCCTTGCAGTAATGTTCGCTGTACAAAAGCTGCGTCACTATCTGCTGTCGAACACAGTCTACCTGATTTCGAGGATCAACCTCCTAAAGGTCCTTGTCACAAAAGCAGGTTCTCTCAATGCCCGATTGGAAAAATGGTCCATCCTTTTATCACAGTTTGATATTAAGTATGTACCACAAAAAGCAATCAAAGGCCAAGCTCTAGCAGACTTCCTCGCAGAGCATCCATTGCCTAAAGATTCTCCACTCAGGGATGATCTCCCAGACGAATTTGTCTACAGTGTGGAAACTTCCTTGTTAAACACTTCCTGGGAGATGTACTTTGACGGTGCAACCAGGACAAATGAAAAGGGAAAGCAAATATCGGGAATTGGCATCCTCTTTGTCAGTCCCGACAAATACATGATTCCACACGCCTTCTCGCTACTGGAACCATGTTCAAACAATGCAACTGAGTACCAAGCGCTGATTGTAGGATTGGAACTCGCCCTCGAATCCGGCATCACCACGCTGGAAGCTTTTGGAGACTCTCAACTGATCATCAACCAGATGAATCAGAAATATGAAGTCAGGAAGCCCAATTTGCTACCTTACTACAATAAGGCGCAGTCGCTTCGACAAAAATTCAACATCTGTCACATCACCCACATCCTCAGAGGTGAAAACATCCGTGCAGATGCCCTGGCTGGACTTGCCGCATCCATGGCAATCCAAGAAGGGGAAAACATACAAGTCACATTGCGTCAAAGAAGGATTCTCCCTCCTCTCAACACACACCAAGCAGTTGCTGAATGCCACCAAGTGGTTGGAAGCCGGATGTCCATCCTCAAACCTCTGATTGGCGACTGGAGAGATCCATTCATTGATTACATCATGTTCGGAATCCTACCTGAAGATCCAAAAGAACGGGTAAGCATCCAAAGACGAGCCTCGAACTTTCATTTAGATATATCTTCAAAAGCACTTTACAGAAAATCCTTCAACGGGGTACTCCTACGTGCTTATCACAGCAAGAGGCTGAGGAAACTCTCAAAGAAGTACATGCTGGTCTTTGTGGAGCCCATCAGGCTGGCCTTAAGCTCTACAACTAGATAAAAAGGCTAGGTTATTATTGGCCTACCATGGTAGCTGATGCAATGCAATTTGCCAAGCACTGCCAAAAATGCCAGATTCACGGAGATTATGTCCACATGCCTCCAGAATGGCTACATCCAACAGCAATCTCATGGCCTTTCGAAGCCTGGGGTATGGACATCATAGGTCCTATTTCTCCCCCATCAAGCAAAGGTCATCGCTTCATCTTCGCCGCTACGGATTATTTCTCCAAGTGGTCAGAAGCATTTGCACTCAGCGAAATGAAGACTTCATCAGTCCTTCAGTTCTTGCGCACCAACATTATTTGTCGCTTCGACATACCTAAAAGATTCGTCCATGATAACGGACCACAATTCCGGGATCACAGATTCTATAGGTTCTGCGACAAGTACAAAATCCAAAGTTGCCCTTCGACTCCATATAATCAGCAGCGAATGGACTAGCAGAGGCCTTCAATAAGACACTCTGCAAAATTCTCAAGAAAATGGTCTCTAGTCACAGAAGAGACGGGACGACAAACTACTAGAAGCTTTGTGGGCCTATCGAACCACCGTTCGAGGACCAACCCATAGCACACCATTCTCTTTGGTCTATGGATGCGAAGCTGTTGTCCCTTTGGAAGTACAAATTCCTTCCTTTTAAGGGTATCTTTTCAAAATGACATGACGCAAGAAAGCAATGTCAAATTGAGACTCCAAGAGCTGGATAATCTCGATGAAAGACGACTCGAAGCTCTACAAAGCATTGAGTTGTACCAAGCACGTATGGCAGGATCTTTCGACAAAAAGGTCAGGCAATGCGCCTACAAAAAGGGTGACTTGGTTCTTGCAGTAAAAAGACCCATAGTCTTTGCCTACAAATCCAAAGGCAAATTCGAACCGAAATGGGAGGGACCCTTCGTTATCGACAAAGTCTTCTCCAACGGTGCATACGCTCTTCTAAACATGGAAGGAGACAGATATATGCTATCCATCAACGGCAAGTTCTTGAAGCGGTACTACCCTTGAAGACTTCCTCAAACGGGTCAGAGCAATATCTACACGGCTAAAGCGTATTTCCAAGGTACTTGCTCGTCAAACCCACTCCTTTTGAAATTTTCATCTTTATGTTGAAGTTTCCAAAAAAAAAAAAAAATCTCTCAAAACAATGCTTACTTTCATCGTTTCATTGTTCAAAAGAAAAATCAATCCAAGTTTAGGAGCCTCTTCCTAGACTTGACCAAAATTTTCGATCATTGAACCCAAAATTCATGGTTTGAAACAAAAATCAGGACTCAGGAATTTTCACCCTAGACCGCCTCGGCTTTTACAACCAAAATGGTTTTAAGTCAAAATTTATGACCTTCGTGTCTTTAAACAAAAATTTTGGTTTTTAGAAACCGCGGGGAAGCGACATTCAGTCGATACTCGCAAAATTCAAAAAAACCGGAAGGATGCGAACCCCATTCGATACTTCCAAAACCCAAAAATCGCAAGGAATCGAACCCCATTTGATACTTGCAAATTTCAAAAATCGTGGAGACGCAATATTCCAGCTGCTATCCACAACCCAAATTTCAAATGGTTCAAGAAAACCTCAAATTTCAAAAAAATCACGGGGAAACGACACCAAGCCAATACCCGCAAAACCAAAAGTTTTGGGAAAAGCAGGGAAGCGACACTTAGTCGATATTTGCACCTCAATTCGCGAGAAAGCGACATTCCATCGATACTCGCAAAACCTAGCCCGCGAGGAAGTGACATTACATCAATACTCGCAAAACCGAATGAGCAAGGAAGCGACATTCTATCGATACTTGCAAGACCATTCGGCGGGGAGGCGACATTTAGTCGATACCTCCATTTTGAAAACCAAATCCGGCTATAAATGCCAAAAAGCGGCTATAAACGCCAAATTCGGCTATTAATGCCAAAAAAAAAAAAAAAACCGGCTATAAACGCCAAAATCTGGCTATAAATGCCAAAATCCAGCTATAAATGCCAAAACAAAAAAAATTTCGGCTATAAACGCCAAAATCGGCTTTCATGCCAACAAAACAAAACTTGGTTTTCAAAAATCTGGCTCTTATGCCAAAACAAAACAAAAACTCGGCTATAAACGCCAAAACTCGGCTATAAACGCCAAAATCTGGCTATAAATGCCAAAATTCGGCTATAAATGGCAAAACAAACAAAACAAAATTTGGCTCCCATGGCACAAAATGAAATTCGGCTTTCACACCATCCAAAAAAAAACTTTGGCTCTCATGCCACAAACAAATTTGGCTGTCATGCCACAAACAAATTAGGCTTTCATGCCATCCAAAATTTCGATTTTCAAACCATAAAAAAACAGGCTTTTCGCCACAAAACTGGCTTTCATGCCCAAAACTGGCTTTCATGCCCAAAACAACCCTTTGACAAAAGATTTTTACAAAATGACAACCTTTTGATCAAATTCTTGAACAAACATTCCCATCAACTTTTGCTCAAAATTGTTTTCATCAATGATTTAAGTGAAAAGAATGGGATACAAAAATATAGTACCAAAACTGTTTATACACGGAGGTACCAAAAAAAGAGAAGAAGAAAGAGTGTTTTACAACTCAGGAGCTCAATCCGACATGGTCTTTAACCAAAGATTCAACTCCTCAAGCAGACCCTTGGCCTTAACTTCCAAAGTTTTTAGGCCACACTTCTTCAGAATGTTCCCATAAAATGCGGCTGAATGTCGCGACCCATTTGCAGCACGAGGAAGTTCTTCCTAGAGGACCTGCCACTGTTCATGCTCCTGAGTCTTCCTCCGGACATTACCTTCAGCTTCCTCAACCTGGCAAATGAGAGTCCCCTCCTTCTCCCAAGCCTACTGAACGGCAGCATTGGAAGATCTAGCAGACCGACGAGGTGCGTCAATAACAGGACCTTTACCCTTGTTCGTTCTAGAAGAACTGCCTGCAAAAGATGGAAGAGAAAAGATCAATCAACATCAAAATGACAGAATTCTGCTACAAAAATTCTAGCAAAATTTTGACATGGTTCCGGGGCAATTCCAACGAAAAGGAACATACTCCGAAAAAGACAAGAAGCCTGAAGATGAGCTCAACATCGCTGCGAGCTCATAGTCAGTGGAGAATTCTCAAAGAAGGCTCGAACTCAACATCGCTGCGAGAACAAGCCAATCTCATCAAACTTCTGCAAAATCTGGAAAAGAGCTCAACATTGCTGCGGGCTTCAAAATCCAAAAATTGCAAAACTTCCTCAAAATCCAGCAAGACCGAGAAAGAGCTCAACATCGCTGCGAGCTCAAAATCCCGATACTTGCAAAAGATTTTCAGGTATGCATCATCATACTTCCAAATCCATTTACAAAAATCATGCATCAAAGAATATCATCATGCATTAGAGAATATCATCAAAGTCAATATGTCTCCTCAACATAAGAAGCCTCGTGAAGCTGCATCCTGCTAAAAATAGGCAAGGCTACTTCAAGCATCAGATTTTGTCAGAATCAGACAGAAACTGAGAGATCCTTCAAGACAGCTAAAAGAGGGGTGCACCTAAGGTTTCGGGTCATTCCGACATCGTTTGGCCGAACTTCACTGCTCCGACAGCTAAACAAGCGCTCCCGGCGGCGACATCATCAAAGACACCAAAACTTTGATCAGAGCCTACGGATGACTCTAGAATGTCTCCAAAGGGCTCCACGCCAAATTTCAAGTCAAACCGACAACGTTTGACCCTCCATCAATGCTCGAGCAGCAAAATCAAGCCTCCCGGCGACGGGAACCACAGAAGTCATCACTCATGAAACAAAGTACATGGGTGGCTTCAACATGCCTCCAAAGGGTTGCACGTCGAATTTCAGGTCATTCCGACAAAGTTTGACCAGGTTTCGATGCTCCGTGAGAAAATCAAGCCTACCGGCGGCGGAGCAACCCGGGAACATGACATCCAAAACGGAGCCCATGGAACGTCTGAAAATGACTCCAATAGGCTCCCTATCAATTTTCAGGTCAATCGGACATCATTTGACCACATATCAAAGCTCGGCATTTTCCCCGCAGCAAAATCAAGTGAAGCATCGATGGGACCCCAAACGGCTTCAAAACTCAAATAAAAGCCCATGGTTGGTCCTATCCACTGCTCAAGAAGCTTCACCTCAATTTTCAGGTCATTCTGACATCATTTGACCTAGTTTCGACTCTTGATGGAAAATCGGCTACAAAGTCTTCGGCTTTCCCGAAAAATGGGAAACTTTGTGCTCCGATTTTGTGCAGGTTCTCATCAAGTTTTCTCCAAGAAAATGAAGTCAATAATTGGGGAAAATTTTCAAGAAAAATACAGAAGAAAAAAGGAACGAAAAAGACGAAAAAACGGCCGAAAACGACGCTCGGCGACCAAACGGGCTTGGGCCAAAGCCCTATGGTCGCCGGCAACCTTAGCCCAAGGTCGCCGGCGACCCTGGCCTAGGGTCGCCGGCGACCCTGCAAATCCGGGTCGCCGGATTTTGCACCAAAGCGTCCGTTTTTCGATGGTTTTCGCGTTTCAGGTGTTCCGGCCTCTGTGATTTTCGGAAAATTCAATGTTTGGTGCTTGAAAACCACCGATCTTCGTCGACATCTCGGATCCGCCGACAAAAGCACGAAATCATCACCGACCGCCTCAAGATCGCCAACCGGCTGACCAAGAAAGTGCACTTTCTGTCCGACCGATCGTGAAATCGACAAGACAGATGTCACCGGCCCACCAACGTCAATCAATGTCTGAAATTGCACTGCAATCCGACATCAAACAATGCGTGGATCCACCTGTGATGATCGCAAGAAGAATCTCAAAAGGCGCAGCGCGGTCCGCGACTCTTCACATGCCTGGGTGACCACTTAATGACGTTAATTAACCTGTTTATGACAACTTAATGCAGTCATTAACTCATTATTTTGGACGGCCAAATCAGATTCAAGCATTTGGGAGTTACAAATCCAAGCAATCATGGCATTAAACCCATGAAACTCCCATCATCATGAAGCATAAAGGTGATTAAATGCCCACTACCTTCATCGGCCAATCACAGGCCTTGAAAAAGGAGTTACAAAATCAATTTATAACTCCTCATCAACTCTTTCATCATGGCCATCAATGCCAATAAACACCTCATGGCTACCAAAAGCCTATAAAAGGAGGTCCATTCCAAGAAAAAAAGGAAAAAGAGATCCCAAGTGCAAGCTCTGAAAATCCAGAAAATCCAAGAGAGAGACGAATTTCTGCTACTTTGCTCCCGGAAGCACCACAAGGTGATCAACGTCCCTTGGGGGGCTACCCCCCCCCCCCCCCCCCCCCAAGGTCACCTCCCTCTCCAACATGGCCTAAACGTGGCTTTTCAGCCCGTTTACTCGGTTTTTCATTGGATATAGGACATCCTCTTGGTCCTTGTCCTTTAAAAAACCGAGGTTAGGAGCCAAGCCAAAGAATCAAAGCATCACATGTTCTCATTTGAAGGACGATGGCAAAGCCCATACATGACTTGCGACCGTCGATCTCAACGTGTCCCCACAATCTCCTGAGAAGTTAGATCCCTTTTCTCACTTTTCTATTGTAGTTTGTATTTATTAAAGAGACAAAAAAAATCACAATTCTTGTCTTTCACATTTGATGAGTTTTGTAAAATCGCCTTTCACGGCAAAATCTCCTTTTACGGCAAACAAACAAAAACGCCTCCTACGGCATTCTCAAAAAACAAACTTGTCTCTTTTCTTAATATTTATGCAATTTGAAAAGTTAGAAAAAAGGATTGATTTCCTTTCCACTTGTGAAGGTGAATACCCGGATCATCACCATTCCAAATTCCAAGTAGAAAGTAAATCTGGCATACCTGTACAAAAATGTTGATGACCGAGATTTTCCCTCCTCCGCCGAGACCCAGGTAAGCCCCCGGGGTGCGGAAGGAGAGGACGGAAGATTCCCCTTTTCGGGTCCATCATGGCGTAAGAGCCAAAATGGTTTTTTATTGGGCTTGGGAGCCAAAAAATTCTGAGATGGCATTAGAGCCAAAGTTTTTGAGATGGCATGAAAGCCGAATTTTGGAATGGCATGGAAGCCGAATTTTATTTAGTGGCATGAAAGCCAAATTTTGTTTGTGGCACGAGAGCCAAAAATTTTGTTTGTGGCATGAGAGCCAAAGTTTTTTGGATGGCGTGAAAGCCAAAGTTTTTTTTGTTTGTGGCATGAGAGCCAAAGTTTTTGGATGGCGTGAAAGCCGTATTTTGGAATGGCATAGGAGCCAAATTTTAAGATGGCATGAAAGCCGATTTTTTTTAATGGCATAGGAGCTGAATTTTAAGATGGCATGAAAGCCGATTTTTGGAATGGCATAGGAGTCAAATTTTGTTTTGTTTGTTGTTTGTTTTGTTTTGGCATGGAAGCCAGATTTTTGAAAACCAAGTTTTTGTTTTGTTGGCATGAAAGCTGATTTTAGCGTTTATAGCCGATTTTTTTTTTGTTTTGGCATTTATAGCTTAATGTGGCGTTTATAGCCGTATTTTGGCGTTTATAGCCGATTTTTGGCGTTTATAAACGGATTTTGGCTTTTATAGCATAATTTTGGCGTTTATAGCCAGATTTGGTTTTCAAAATGCAGGCATCGACTAAATGTCTCCTCCCCGCTGAATGGTCTTGCAAGTATCGATGGAATGTCGCTTCCTTGCTCAGTCGGTTTGTGAGTATTGATGGAATGTCACTTCCTCGCG
The DNA here is from genome assembly GCA_028538565.1 of Umbellularia californica. Taxonomy (NCBI): domain Eukaryota; kingdom Viridiplantae; phylum Streptophyta; class Magnoliopsida; order Laurales; family Lauraceae; genus Umbellularia; species Umbellularia californica. The sequence goes on along the minus strand of JAPQWN010000005.1, from coordinate 28,661,943 downwards.
GGCTAGGTTTTGCGAGCATCGATGGAATGTTGCTTCCTCGCGAATTGGGATGTAAGTATCGACTAAGCGTCGCTTCCCTGCCTTTCCCAAAACTTTTGGTTTTACGGGTACTGACTTGATGTCGTTGCTCCGCGATTTTTGAAATTTGAGGTTTTCTCGAACCATTTGAAATTTGGGTTGTGGATAGCGACTGGAATATTGCGTCTCCACGATTTTGAAATTTTGAGGTTTTGCAAGTATCGAATGGGATTCGCTTCCTTGTGATTTTTGGGTTTTGGAAGTATCGAATGGGGTTCGCATCCTTCCGGCTTTTTCTTGGGTTTTGGAAGTATCGAATGAGGTTCGCATCCTTCCGATTTTTTGGGTTTTGGAAGTATCGAATGGGGTTCCCATCCTTCCGGCTTTTGGGTTTTGCAAGTATCGACTAAGTGTCGCTTCCCTGCGGTTTCTAAAAAACCATTTTTTTTGTTTAAAGACACGAGGGTCATAAATTTTGACTTAAAACCATTTTGGTTGTAAAAGCAGGGGCGAACTAGGGTGAAACTTCATGAGTCCTGGTTTTTGTTTCAAACCATGAATTTTTGGGTTCAAGGATCGAAAATTTTGGTCAAGTCTGGGAAAAGGCTCCTAAACTTGGATTTTTGGATTTTGATTTTTTTTTAACAATGAAACGATGAAAGTAAGCATTGTTTTGAGAGATTTTTTTTTTTGGAAAGTTCAACATTAAGATGAAAATTTCAAAAGGGTTGGGTTTAATGAGCAAGTACCTTAGAAATAGGCTTTGGCCGTGTAGATTTCGCTCTGACCCGTTTGAGGAAGTCTTCAAGGGTAGTACCGCTTCAAGAACTTGCCGTTGATGGGCAGCATACATCTGTCTCCTTCCATGTTTAGAAGAGCGTATGCGCCGTTGGAGAAGACTTTGTCGATGACGAAGGGTCCCTCCCATTTTGGTTCAAATTTGCCTTTGGATTTGTGGGCAAAGACTATGGGTCTTTTTACTGCAAGAACCAAGTCACCCTTTTTGTAGGCGCGTTGCCTGACCTTCTTGTCGAAAGATCCTGCCATGCGTGCTTGGTATAACTCAATGCTTTGTATAGCTTCAAGTTGTCTTTCATCGAGATTATCCAGCTCTTGGAGTTTCAATTTGACATTGCTTTCTTGCGTCATGTCATTTTTCAAAGATACCCTTAAGGAAGGAATTTGTACTTCCAAAGGGACAACAACTTCACATCCATAGACCAAAGAGAATGGTGTGCTATGGGTTGGTCCTCGACTAGTGGTTCGATAGGCCCACAAGGCTTCTGGTAGTTTGTCGCCCCAGTCTCTTTTGTGACTAGAGATCATTTTCTTGAGAATTTTGCAGAGTGTCTTGTTGAAGGCTTCTGTTAGTCCGTTCACTGCTGGATTATATGGAGTCGAAGGACAACTTTGGATTTTGTACTTGTCGCAAAACCTGTAGAATCTGTGATCCCGGAATTGTGGTCCGTTATCATGGACGAATCTTTTAGGTATGCCGAAGCGAAAAATAAGGTTGGTGTGCAAGAACTGAAGGACTGATGAGGTCTTCATTTCGCTGAGCACAAATGCTTCTGACCACTTGGAGAAATAATCCGTAGTGGCGAAGATGAAGCGATGACCTTTGCTTGATGGGGGAGAGATAGGACCTCTGATGTCCATACCCCAGGCTTCGAAAGGCCATGAGATTGCTGTCGGATGTAGCCATTCTGGAGGCATGTGGACATAATCTCCGTGAATCTGGCATTTTTGGCAGCGCTTGACAAATTGTATTGAATCAGCTACCATGGTAGGCCAATAATAACCTAGCCTTTTTATCTGGTTGTAGAGCTTAGGACTAGCCTGATGGACTCCACAAAGACCAGCATGTACTTCTTTAAGAGTTTCTTCAGCCTCTTGTAGTGACAAGCAGCGTAGGAGTACTCCATTGAAGGATTTTCTGTAAAGTGCTTTTGAAAGTATATCCAAATGAAAGTTCGGGGCTCGTCTTTGGATGCTTACCCGTTCTTTTGAATCTTCAAGTAGGATTCCGAACATGATGTAATCAATGAACGGATCTCTCCAGTCGCCGATCGGAGGTTTGAGGATGGACATTCGACTTCCAACCAATTGGTGGCATTCAGCAACTGCTTGGTGTGTGTTAAGTGGAGGGAGAATCCTTCTTTGACACACTGTGATTTGCATGTTTTCCCCTTCTTGGATTACCATGGATACAACGAGTCCAGCAAGGGTATCTGCACGGATGTTTTCACCTCTGAGGATGTGGGTGATGTGACAGATGTTGAATTTTTGTCGAAGCGACTGCGCCTTGTTGTAATAAGGTAGCAAATCAGGCTTCCTGACTTCAAATGTCTGATTCATCTAGTTGACGATTAGTTGAGAGTCCCCAAAAGCTTCCAGCACGGTGATGCCGGATTCGAGGGCAAGTTCCAATCCTACAATCAGGGCTTGGTACCCAGCTGCATTGTTTGAACATGGTTCCAGTAGCGAGAAGGCGTGTGGGATCATGTATTTGTCGGGACTGACAAAGAGGATGCCGATTCCCGATATTTCCTTTCCTTTTTCATTTGTCCTGGTTGCACCGTCAAAGTACATGTCCCAGGAAGCATTTGATAAGGAAGTTTCCACATTGTAGACAAATTCGTATGGGAGATCATCCCTGAGTGGAGAATCTTTAGGCAATGGATGCTTTGCAAGGAAGTCTGCTAAAGCTTGGCCTTTAATTGGTTTTTGTGGTACATACCTAATATCAAACTGTGATAGAAGGATGGACCATTTTGCCAGTCGGGCATTGAGAGAACCTGCTTTTGTGACAAGGACCTTTAGGAGGTTGATTCTCGAAATCAGGTAGACTGTATTAGACAGCAGATAGTGACACAGCTTTTGTACGGCAAACATCACTGCAAGGCATTCTTTTTCGACTGGGGAGTAGCGATGCTCTGCACCTACCAACATGCAGCTAAGGTAATATAGAGCAGCTTCTTTTCCATCGCCGTTTTCTTGTGCGAGTAGAGCACCCAAAGAGTGGTCGAGAGCTCTTGTGTACAAGATAAATGGTTTTCCAGTTGTGGGGGCAGCCAACACTGGGGGTTTTGTGAGGTATGCTTTGATGTCTTGAAATGCATTTTTACATTCAGCATCCCAGAAAAAGTCTACGCCTTTCTTCATTAAGCGAGAAAATGGACGGCACTTCCCTGACAGATTGGAGATGAACCGTCGGATGTACGCCAACCTTCCTTGAAGCCCTTTTAATTCTCTTAGGGTTCTTGGAGATGGCATTTCCAGGATAGCCTTAACTTTAGTGGGGTCAAGTTCTATTCCAGCTTTCCGTACTATGAATCCGAGAAACTTACCCGATGATACACCGAAAAAGCATTTTAGTGGATTCATCCGCAATTTTTGTTTGCGAAGTCGGAGGAAGACTTCTCGAAGATCGTCGAGATGGTCTTCTTTTCTTCTACTTTTGATGGCGAGGTCGTCAACATAGTAATCGACCGTCTTGTGCTGCATATCTTGGAATATTTTCATCATAGTCCTTTGATATGTTGCACCTGCATTTTTCAGACCAAATGGCATGACAGTGTAGCAGTACACGCCAAATGGTGTGCGAAATGACGTATGCCTTCATCTTCAGGATGCATTTTTATCTGAATGTAGCCAGAGAATCCATCCATGAATGTCATTCGCTCGGACCCATAGGTGTTGTCAATCATCACCTCTGGTATGGGGAGCGAGAATTCATCTTTAGGACATGCATTATTCAGGTCTCTGTAGTCAATACAGACCCTTATCTGCCCATTTTTCTTTGTCACAGGGACGATGTTGGCTAACCATTCAGGATGCTGTTCTTCGCGGATGAAGCCAACGTTTTTGAGTTTCTGAACATCTTGTTCGATTTTGTCCATCACGTCCGGACGGAATCTTCTTTGGCCTTGTTTGACAGGCTTGATTTCTTTTTGCAAGTTGAACTTGTGGACTGCTACTTTGGGATACAAGCCAGGCATTTCGGCATAAGATCATGCAAAGCAATCAACGAATTCGTGAAGAAAAGAGATATACTTGGGTAACTCACCATCCTTTATATTCTTGCTTTTGAATACAGGACGTGGGTTACCAGGTGTTCCCAAGTTTATCTTTTGAACAGGGTCTTCTGTCGGAAGGTTTGAAGGTGGTTCCTCCACAGTATTTTCGGAGGCTTCCAACTCAACAAGACCTTCTGGAGTGCCAGAGACATTTTCAGACTGAGGCTCTTTTTCTGTCCATGGATCTTCTTAATCAATGTCCTTCTCAAGGCTTGCAATGAGATGGTCCTAATCATTTGCTAGAACTGGGTTGAAGTAGGGTACTTCTTTTGGAGACGATGGTTCTTCTGGGTCAGAGAACCACGCGTCTATGTCATCGGGCAATTCCTCTCTATTATCAAAGAAACCATACCAATTAGAGGAGCTTTCTAGATCCTTGACGAGTGACTCCTCAAAGAGATATCCAGGGATATCGATGTCTTCATGAGATGTTGAGGCTTGGTCGGTAAAGTGACTTTGTAGCGATGGTGTCAACTGTCTCATAGGAGCGGTAGGATCATACCCCAACCCATATGAAGACTTGCCTTTATGAAGGTGGATTTTCCAATCTTCTGGTTGACTTTTGATCAGGGTGGGTTCCAATGGTGTGAGAAAACCATGGCCACCTCCCAAACCAGTCGGATTCTGAACATCGTAGCCCATTTTCTTCATGATAGCTTGTGCCATCGGACTATACAGGGATAGCTGAGGCATACCTTCGTTTTGGAAAGGTTCATGCAGAGAGTTGAATGGAGATGCTCCTGATCTGTGGAAGAAGATTGCTTTTTCTTCTGGCGAAGTTGCCGGAATAAATAAGGAAGCAGACGTAGGGTCTTCTATGTCAGCAAGTGTCTCCAATGGAGTGAGAGCGAGCAGATCTTGCTGAGTATCATCTTGGCTTGATGCTGTGTCATCTTCTGACTCTGACTCCGAGTCTGTGTTATGCATAATAGACACAAAGGAGACAGTGAACTTGCCCCCAGCCTTTTGTTTTGTCTTCTTTACTTTGGTAGTGATTACCAAAGGCTTTGGAGATTTGAAGGAGACAACGAAGGGAGCTTGACCGCTTACTTCGAGTTTGGTGGAGGGTTCGTTTACCTCTGGTGATTGCTGAGGAGCCTTGCCTTTATCTTTTTGGAGACTATCGGCAAAGTGAATTATTTTTTCCTCCTGTTCTTCTTTTCCATCTTTATACATTTGAGCATTTGCAAAATGGACATCTCTGCCTTTGAAGGGCTTTTTATTTGCAAACACTTGATGTATCAAGCCATCGTTGCCAACGAACTTGATGCACTGATGTAGAGTTGAAGGGATGACACCATTCTCATGTATCCAGGGGCGTCCAAGGAGCATATTGTAGCATGAAGTGGTCCTTATTGCATACACAGTGACTTCAGAAATAAGATCACCGATTTGCAATTTGAACCTAATTTTGCCGATAGGCCTTTGAGCGCTGACATCATATCCGAAGATGGATACAGACGTGTGACTCAGCTTGCTAGGTGGGATGCCCAGCTCTTCGAGTGCCAAAGTAGAAATGAGGTTGAGTGCAGAACATGGATCGATCTGAACTCTGTGTACTGGCATTTCTTTGACGCACCATGTAAAGTACAAGGGTCGGTTGTGCTTTGTCTCGCCTAGCAGGAGGTCATCCTTGTCGAAGGCAATTGTTGCACTTGCTGCTTTTTGTACCGAGAGGCATTCATTGCTTGATCCCTCAGTTTTCTTCTTTTCTCCCTTTGGGGGAGTATTTGATTTTTTGACCCTGTAGTCCATTTCAATTTGTAGGACTTGTGGGGCGTGTTTGTCGACATCCCCATTCAGCCTTTGTAATTCTGAAATGAGACTATCACGAGTTTGTGGAGACATTCGTAATAAGTCAAGGATGTGCAGACGTGCAGGTATGTGTTTGAAGTGCTCAATCAAGTCGTACTTGAAAGCCTCCTTCGGGCTTGCATTTTCATTATTATTGCCACTTGGGGTGCTTACAACTTGATTTCCCGAAGGATTTACATAAGAAGAAGAAGGTTGGTTGTAATTTTTGTGGTAATCTCGGCCAGAACGGGTACCTCTACCAATTCAAGAGCCTCTAGAGACTGGTCTTCTTTTGGAAGATCACTCTCAGGATCAAGGGGTTGATCCTTGTCATTTGCTGAAGACGTCTCTGTAGCAGCATTGGCGTCTTCAGTGATTGTGTTGCACGGAGTAATTTTTGGGAACAAGTCCTGAACAGCATCCGACAACCTTTCTGTATTAGTCTAGACATTGCCTATGAGATCGGGTATCTGGGACCAATCGACTGGGTTTTCATTAAAAAAGATTTTATTGGCAGGAGTTTCTTCGGGATGATTAACCGGGAGAGGCTTCAGTTCTGATGTCACAGCTTCAGGAGATGAGGGCTGAGAGGATGATATCTCAGTGGAAGTCACCTGAGAAGATGTAGCTCCAGAAGATACATTACCAGTTGGGGTGTACGTGTCTTCGGAAGCTTCAGAGGCACTATCGTCCTGAGCTATCGCATTGCAAGTCATCCGAACAGGAGATGCCCCCAGTGCAGACTGTTGGGAATCGGACTCATCCTCAGATGTAAGAGGATCATCAATCCAACTGTTTTCTCCATTTTCAAGAGTTAAGGGAGAAAGTTCCGGTTGATTTTCAGGGATTTCTGGTTCTGGATCATGACGAAGATTGTTGATGTGATCCTGCTCCTACTATATGGCAAGATGTTGCAAGATTCTTGCATATTCCTCTAGATCAGGCATAGGAGCCACATCTTCTTCGTCATCCGCTCCTCGTGGTTCACCAATGTTGGGTTCCACCGGAGCATTGGTTGGTGCTGGATAGACAGCATTTTCTTGAACAGGGTCCTGGTCTTCTTCATGGGTTATACCAGGATCCTTGTGGCTGTAATGGGTTATACCAGCTTACTGGCATAAGATGAGACTCGGGAATCCATTCCTCGTCGGAGAGGTATTTTCCTGTTTCAAGGGATTCTTCCTACTCATCGATATCACTGGCAGTATCACTGGACTCGTATCCATTCATGGAGAATCCAACTACCGAGTTGCAAGAGTATGATGCCCCCTGCACATTTTCATTTTTGTATAGAGGTGGCATGAAATCATCAAGGGTGAATTTTCTTACCGCCTTTGAAGTTTTGGGAAGGGATTCTTCCGTCGCCCCTAGTGAAGCAGTGGAAGAGGTTTCTGCCTTTTCAAGGACTTCTTGTTTTGGTTGAGACTTTTGCTACTGTTTGAGCTTGCGGAGCTGTCTCTTGGCTTGCCTTTGCTGCTGAGCGGTCGACTTTGTTTTGACGATCTCCCAATTTTCATCTTCTAAGAGATCGGGATGCACTCATATAGGTTGTCCATCTGGTGTTGGATAGAGAACCAATTCTTGGGACGCTTGAGCCATTTTAATCACCTTGAATAAGTAGTGGTCTTCTTCTTCGGTGATTTTGAAACTTGCCGACATGACACCATGTTGACAGAAGTGGAGCCGTAGTTTTCGTCAAAAGTTATGACTCCGTTTTTCCACATCTCATTGATCTTCTCTCTCACAACAAAGCATTGATTGAGAGGATGTGAGAACATCTGATGGTATGGACAGTATCGGGGATCATTGGTTTTGCCAAAATCTTCTGGTCTTTTGGGCTCTGACAAAGTGAGTTTGCCATTTGCTAGGAGAGCCTCAAAGATTTCTTCAACATTTTCATTAAACGGATATTTCTTTTCTACACGTTCTTTGAAGGCATCGGAGAGTTCAGGCCTTTTACCTGCAGTTTTGTTTTCAGTTTTCTTTGGCTGCTGAGGAGCTGACTTGGTCTGCACATTGAGAACCTCCTTTTTCTTTGGTTTTAAGGTTGTAACAGTAGTCGGCTCTTTCTTTGATGATTTTTGACTGTTGAGGTCTTTGATCACCATTTCAGCTTCCATGGAAGCTTCGAGAAGTTCTCTCAGGTTCTTTGATTTGTTGTCGATGATCATGGAGCGAATTTTCGCTCTCATATTGTTACGGCAGATGTACCTCGAGGGGGCATCTTTATCCGCAATAGCTCCCTTTAGGATGTTGAAATGGATGACATGTTGTCTGGCTGAACCTTTCCCAGTATATGTCTGGAGAGTAGGTTGTTTGAATTTTGCAGGGAACGGAACCGAGTCCATCAATAGAGGGTAGGGTGGCTTGATCCCATATTCTTTCAATGTATCCTCTTCTTTTGCTTTTGCAAGGATATCGTCCACGTCTTTTCTGGTAAGGGCGCGAGACTCAATGTTTTCTGCATTACCCTCGTCATCTTCATGATTCGGAGGGGTTTCATTGTTAGGTGGTGGACGCTGTAGAGTGAGAATCAGATTTTCCATCAGAGCCTCAATTCTCTGTTGTCCTTGCTCCAACTGCTGGATGCGTGCAGTTACGTCATCATGCTGTGGAGGCGGCTCAGAACTTGTAGCCAAGACGTTCATCCATCGGGATTCGAACGAAGAAATCGTCCTGGTGACTAAGCTGGGGCTCATTCTTCTGGATGAAGAATCTGAGGAGTGGTTACTCCGATGTTCTTGGCTTGGAGGAGTGGAAGACTTTTCCAGATGTGTTCTTGTCCGAGAGACGCTGCGAGTCACTGGACGTCTAACACTGATTTTGGTTGCTAACTTCCGGCGTTTTCTGGTTTTGCCAACCATATGAACAGCAACGAATTGGTCGGGTCTTTCTTTTTCGACCCATTTGTTTGAGACGTGGAGAGTAGACTGCTGGGTTCTTTGTTTCTCGAGTCTCTTTTGTCGATATGCAGTGCGGCGACGCATACGACGAGCAATTTGAGATTCAGTCAGCTCTGGCCGAGCTCTGGCGATGAAGGATGTAGTCCCTTGTGCGCAGCAGCCGAGTTTGTCTTCTTTGAAGCTTGGCAAGGACATAATCTGGATGCGGTCCTTTGTCTGTCGCAGTGAAGACTTGAATTTTGCGAGCTCAGCCCCTATTGAGATGAAGGGTGACTCGCAGGAGTGCAGGCTTCAGCATATTTTTGCGTAGGCCTAACAATGTAGGATTTAATTTTGGGCTTGTAGGAGCAAGCCGGCTCATGATGATTTTGTTTGTTTTTTGGGTGGAGGGTAGGTTTCTCCTCTTTTATGTAAGAGAGAGGGTAGAACCGATTCTCCTTGAGAGGGGCCAGGTATGCTGGCTTTGCAGATGTTTGGGACCTCCGTTGCTTTGGTGAAGATCTCGGAGACCAAGTTTTGGTGTAAACCTGGTTTCTTGTGGGTTGAGGCTTTGTGGGAACGCCACGGGCTTCAGGCTTCTTAGTGTTCGCCCTTGGTACCATTTTAGTGACACGTTGCGGGGCGGTTTTCTGCTTCTTGGCAGGTACAGTGTCTTCTGCGGGAAGTAGGAATGGTCCCAGCAATCCGAAGACGATGGTCCGGGGAGTTGAAGTTGACCCGGTGTTTGGAGAGTTGTCGAGGGAGATGACGCTTCGGTAACTGGCAGGGCGCTTATGCTTGTTTTGCTTGTCTTGCAGCATAAGCTGGTACTTGTTCTCATCGAAAGTGATGGTCAATGAAGCTGCCATTGTTAGTTTTGGAAAACTTCTGAAACAAGACCAAATCCATTAGTAATCACAAGAATATGGTGATCGTAAATGGAGAACAACTATGGTTTTGTCTTTTCAAATCACTTGAGGGGACATGGCCCAACCCAAGGACGATGAAGAAGGCAAAAAGCCATAGAGGACACAATTGTTCTAAAATGCAAGTATGGTAGGCTCAGAGTGAGCGTTCCAGTGACTGCTAGAAGCAATTGTAGACCTTAATTCAAATTACTGAGAAGCAAGGCTCACTCGAGGTAAAATGATATAAAGTTGGAGATACAAATGTGTCGGTCGCGAATACAGTAGACCCGAAAGGGCGTACTAGCACCGCTAGGCACAAATGTTGCAAATCACATCCTTGGAAAGGACACGAGATGGGATTTTTTTTGAAAGGTCAAAATTGGGTTCATAAAGGAGAGCAAATGGTGTTCCAATCCGAACAAAGGCTCAACATTTCTGCGAGCGCTAAATTTAGAAGGGAAGGAACCAGAATTTCTTGGATGTGAATCCAATAATGACGGAAGTTTTTTTTTGAAAGGTCAAGATTGAATTCATCAAAGAGAGCAAATGGTGTTCCGTTTCGAACAAAGGCTCAACATTTCTGCGAGCACTAAATCCGAAAGGGAGGGAACCAAGATTTCTCAACTCTGAACTCAAAAGTGACGGAAGTTTTTTTTGAAAGGTCAAGATTGAATTCATCGAAGAGAGCAAATGGTGTTCCATTCCGAACAAGGCTCAACATTTCTGCAAGCGCTAAATCCGAAAGGGAAAGAACCAAGATTTCTCAACTCTGAATTCAAAGTGACAGAAGTTTTTTTCTTTTTATTTTTTTTAAAAAAGATTTTTTTTTAGAGAATTTGTTTTTTGAAAGGTGCACATAGATTTCCAATTCGATCTTATGAAACCTTAGTAGATAGATCAGCCCCCAGGTAAGGGTAGGATTACTTAATGAACCCGTTTGGAGGACCCTTGCCTCGAACAGTCTAGCTGTCTCCACACTCTGGACAAGGCTTTTCTTAAATCCACTTTGGTCAAAGAACACAATTGGTGGAACCTTAGTGTTTTTTTTTTTTTTTTAACTCTTTTTTTTAAAGGTTTTTTTTTTAATGAACTCATCAAAGAGAGCGAATGGTGTTCCAATCCGAACAAAGGCTCAACATTTCTGCGAGTGCTAAATCCGAAAAGGAAGGAACCAAGGTTTCTCAACTTTGAATGCAAAAGAGAGAAAACTAATTTTTTTTTTTGAAATTATAATTTTTTTTTGAAATCCAAATTGGACTCATCAAAGAGAAAAGATGGCCCAATCCCCGATATGAACGATAGCTGCAAACATTTCTGTGAGCTATCAAGTTCAAAGAGGAGAGGACCAAAATTTCTCAAAGTTGAATCTTGAGAAAGAGAGATCACTTTTTTTTTTTTAAAGCTTTGAAATGAAGGTGTTTTTTTTTTTTTTAAATCCCAATTGAACTCATCAAAGGGAAAAGATGGCCCAATCCCTGATATGAACGATAGCTGCGAACATTTCTGTGAGCTATCAAGTTCGAAGAGGGAAGGATCAAAGTTTCTCAAAATTGAGTTTTTAAGAAAAAGAGATCAGATTTGTTTTTTTTTTTTTTTTTTTTTTTTGAAGTGAGAAAGACCAATTGAAATCCCATCTCATGTTTTTTTTTTTTTAGATGCAAGATACAACATAGGCCACCAACTAGAAAGGAGCCAAGGGATCAAAGCATCACGTTCTCAAGTCAACGTGTCCCAACGGGTATGCCAACTTGATGGACCCGAAAAAAAAAAGGGGTAATCTTCCGTCCTCTCCCTCCGCACCCCGGGGGCTGACCTGGGTCTCCGCGGAGGAGGGAAGATCTCGGGCATCAACATTTTTGTACGGGTATGCCAGATTTACTTTCTACTTGGAATTTGGAATGGTGATAATCCGGAGATTCACCTTCACAAGTGGAAAGGAAATCAATCCTTTTTTCTAACTTTTCAAATTGCATTAATATTAAAAAAAGAGACAAGTTTTTAGAATGCCGTAAGAGGCGTTTTGTTTGTTTGCCGTGAAAGGCGATTTTGCCGTGAAAGGCGATTTTACAAAACTCATCAAATGTGAAAGACAAGAATTGTGATTTCTTTTTGTCTCTTTAAGAAATACAAACTACAATAGAAAAGGAAGAAAAGGGATCTAACTTCTCAGGAGATTGCGGGGACACGTTGAGATCGACAGTCGCAAGTCATGTATGGGCTTCGCCATTGTCCTTCAGATGAGAACATGTGATGCTTTGATTGTTTGGCTGGGCTCCTAACCTCGGTTTTTTAAAGGACAAGGACCAAGAGAAGGTCCTATATCCAATGAAAAACCGAGTAAACGGGCTGAAAAACCACGTTTAGGCCATGTTGGAGAAGGAGGTGACCTTGGGGGGGTGGCCCCCCAAAGGACGTTGATCACCTTGTGGTGCTTCTGGGAGCAAAGTAGCAAGACTTCGTCTCTCTCTTGGATTTTCTAGTTTTTCAGAGCTTGCACTTGGGATCTCTTTTCATCATACTTTCTTCTTGGAATGGACCTCTTTTTATAGGCTTTTGATAGCCATGAGGTGTTTATTGGCATTGATGGCCATGATGAAAGAATTGATGAGGAGTTACAAATCGATTTTGTAACTCTTTTTTCAAGGCTTGTGATTGGCCGATGAAGGTAGTGGGCATTTAATCACCTTTATGCTTCATGATGATGGGAGTTTCATGGGTTTAATGCCATGATTGCTTGGATTTGTAACTCCCAAATGCTTGGTTCTGATTGGGCCGTCCAAAATAATGAGTTAATAACTGCTTTAATGGGTCAATTAACGACATTAAGTGGTTGCCTAGGCATGTGAAGAGTCGCGGGCCGTGCTGCGCCTTTTGAGATTCTTCTTGCGATCATCACGGGTGGATCCACGCATTTTTTTTATGTCGGATTGCGATGCAATTTCAGACATTGATTGATGTTGGCGGGCCGGTGACGTCTGTCTTATCGATTTCACGATCGGTCGGACAGAAAGTGCACTTTCTTGGTCAGCCGGTTGGCGATCTTGAGGCGATCGGTGATGATTTCATGCTTTTGACGGCGGATCCGAGATGTCAACGAAGATCAGTCATTTTCAAGCATCAAACATTGCATTTTCCGAAAATCACAGAGGCCGGAACACCCGAAACGCGAAAACCATCGAAAACGGACACTTTGGTGCAAAATCCGGCGACCCGGATTTCCAGGGTCGCCGGGCGACCATGCACCCAGGGTCGCCGGCGACCATAGGGCTTTGGCCCGTTTGGTCGTCGAGCGTCGTTTTCGGCCGTTTTTTCATCTTTTTCGCCCCTTTTTCCTTCTGTATTTTTCTTGACATTTTTCCTCAATTAGTGACTTCATTTTCTTGGAGAAAACTTGACGAGAACCCGCACGAAATCGGAGCACAAAGTTTCCCATTTTTTGGGAAAGCCGAAGACTTTGTAGCAGATTTCCCGTCAAGCGTCGAAACTAGGTCAAACGATGTCGGAATGACCTGAAAATTGAGGTGAAGCTTCTTGAGCAGTGGATAGGACCAACCATGGGCTTTTATTTGAGTTTTGAAGCCGTTTGGGGTCCCATCGATGCTTCACTTGATTTTGCTGTGGGGAAAATGCCGAGCTTTGATATGTGGTCAAACGATGTCCGATTGACCTGAAATTTGACGGGGAGCCTATTGGAGTAATTTTGAGACGTTCGATGTGCTCCGTTTTGGATGTCATGGTCCCAGGTTGCTCCACCGCCTGTAGGCTTGATTTTCTCTCGGAGCATCGAAACCTGGTCAAACGTTGTCAGAATGACCTGAAATTCGACGTGTAGCCTTTTGGAAGCATGTTGAAGCCACTCATGTATTTTGTTTGATGAGTGATGGCTTCGGTGGTTTCCTCCGCCAGGAGGCTTGATTTTGATGCTCGAGCATTGATGGAAGGTCAAATATTGTCGGTTTGACTTGAAATTTGGCATGGAGCCCTTTGGAGATATTCTGGAGTCATCCGTAGGCACTGATCAAAGTTTTGGTGTCTTTGATGATGTCGCCGTCGGGAGCGCTTGTTTAGCTGTCGGAGCAGTGAAGTTGGGCCAAACGATGTCGGGATGACCCGAAACCTCAGGTGTACCTCTCTTTTAGCTATCTTGAAGGATCTCTTAGTTTCTGTCTGATTCTGACAAAATCTGATGCTTGAAGTTGCCTTGCCTATTTTTAGCACGATGGAGCTTTAGGAGGCTTCTCGATGTTGAGGAGACATATTGACTTTTTTTTGGTGTCAACAAGGAGGAGGCCGAGATCGATGCTATGATACAGGCAGAGCGTACGAAGGCTTCTATGGAGTCTACTGAGAAGAGTAGACCATCCAGTGAGGACTCTAATGAGAGGCCTGATGTTGACAGTGGGGTAGGATCATCGAGCAGATTGACCCGCTGAGGCAAGAGAAGGAGAGGACAACGCCGTAACATGTGACGGCACGATATTCCTTCTGATCTTGAAGTTCCTCTCACCATTGCTGAGGAGGTGTTTGAGGATGCTGACGAGCCTCCAGAGAAGAGGAGCAGAGAAGAGGAGACAGCTGGTATGATTCTCCTTCTTTCTTTTGCTACTTCTTTTCTTTTATGAGAGAGTTTTTTTTGTTTTGATCCGCTGCTTTCTTTCTTTTGGCAGAGGATGATGACTTGGCGATGCCCGAGGTTCCGGCCGATGTGGCAATGACGGATCCAGTCGTGGCATCTGAGGAAGAGCCCAGGGACTCTGGAGTGGTTCCAGAACCTTCACCTGGTATGATTGCTTTGGCTTCTTTTTTTTTTCTTCTTTTTGTTTGTGATGTCATTTGCCAACATGTAGCATTTGTTTTCTTAGTAGCTGACTTGCCAGAGGATTCTGACAATTTTGAGCCATCCATGGATGCAACTTTTGACGATGCTTCGGATGAGCTCAGAGAGGCAGAGAGTACTCCACCGGTCATCGAAGAAGGTATTTTGCAATACTAACTTGATACTGATTTGTTTTTGACAAGATTATATTCATACCTTTTTGTCTTTTCCATGGCAGATTGTGGAGTAACAGGAGAAGTTCCTCCGACTTCCTCAGAGCCAGAACAGGGGATACCTGCGGCGGATCCAGGAGTAGGGGCTTCTTCTCCCTTCAATGAGTCAGCTTCTTCAGTTGGAAAGAGTTTACTGATTACTCTTCCAATGGAGCATGACATGGGCAGTCGGGCGCCAGAGCATGGTGAATCCTCATCTGCACCGCACCTTCAGTATGCAAAGAAGGTGTTGAAAACTGTTTTGAGCTCATGGGTTGAGCTCTCTCTTCCGGTCACTTGGAAGCTGGCTTTAGCATGATCAAGCATGTACAGGACATTCTTGCTGATAGCAAAGAAGTCGGTCTGGACATCGCAAACGCCAAAGATTTTGTTGAGGAAATCATCGCCTTGGGGAACAAATGGACTGAGACCAAGAGTTTCCTAGATGGTGAATTCTTTGATGAGATGTTTATAAAGCCATCCAGCAAAGTCAAAGCTGAGCTGACTGAGGTCACGAAGACTCGGAAGCAGGTCGTTCGGGAAAAGAATGTTACCGAGTTATCCGTCATGGGGCTGAAGGAAGACTTAGACCGCCTTGATAAGGAGGTTGTCGAGGCTAGGCAGCGTCTTGAGCTTTTGGAGGAAGAAGCTACTGCCAAATGGACTACCATTGTGGAGGCTCGTGACAAGGAGGGTACTCTCATTCGCCAGGTTGAGGAAGCTGAAGGCAATGTCCGGAGGAAGACTCAGGAGTATGAGCAGTGGCAGGTCCTCTGGGAAGAACTTCCTTGTGCTGCAGATGGGTCGCGGAGTTCGGCCGCATTTTATGGGAACATTTTGAAGAAGCGTGGCCTGAAAACTTTGGAAGCTAAGGCCAAGGGTCTGCTTGAGGAGTTGAGCCTTTGGTTGAAGACCAAGCTAGATTGAGCTCCTGAATTGTAACAAAATCTTTTCTTCTTTCTCTTTTTTTTTGGTACCTCCATGTATAAACAGTTTTGCTACTATATTTTTTGTATCCCCTTCTTTTCACTTAAATCATTTTTTATGAAAACAAATTTGAGCAAAAGCTGATGGGAATGTTTCTTCAAGAATTTGATCAAAAGGTTGTCATTTTGTGAAAATCTTTTGTCAAAGAGTTGGTTTTGGGCATGAAAGCCAATTTTTGTGGCAAAAAGCCTGGTTTTTTAATGGCTTGAAAATGGAATTTTAGATGGCATGGAAGCCTAATTTTGTGGCGTAAGAGCCCAAATTTGTTTTGCGGCATGAGAGCCAAAAATTTTGTTTGTGGCATGAGAGCCAAAATTTTGAGATGGTATGAAAGCAGAATTTTGAAATGGCATAGAAGCCGAATCTTATTTTGTGGCATGGAAGCCAAATTTGGTTGCGACATGAGAGCCAAAGTTTTTGGATGGCGTGAAAGCCGATTTTTGAAATGGCATAGAAGCCTAATTTTATTTTGTGGCATGGAAGCCAAATTTGTTTGTGGCATGAGAGCCAAAAATTTTGTTTGTGGCATGAGAGCCAAGTTTAAAGATGGCATGAAAGCCTAATTTTTGAATTGACGTGAAAACCGAAGTTTTTTTTTGTTTGTGGCATGAGAGCCAAAGTTTTTTTTTTTTCTTGTGGCATGAGAGCCAAAGGTTTTTTTTTTTTTTTTTGTGTGTGGCATGAGAGCCAAAGTTTTTGGATGGCGTGAAAGCCGATTTTTTGGAATGGCATAGGAGCCGAGTTTTAAGATGGCATGAAAGCCGATTTTTGGAATGGCATAGAAGCCGAATTTTAAGATGGCATGAAAGCCGATTTTTGGAATGGCATAGAAGCCGAATTTTAAGATGGCATGAAAGCCGATTTTTGAATGGCATGGAAGCCAAATTTTAAGATGGCATGAAAGCCGATTTTTGAATGGCATAGAAGCCGAATTTTAAGATGACATGAATGATGGACCCAAAAGAGGGGGAATCTTCCGTCCTGTCCCTCCGCACCTAGGGGGCTGACCTGGGTCTCGGCGGAGGAGGGAAGATCTCGGGCATCAACATTTTTTTGTACGGGTATGCCAAATTTACTTTCTACTTGGAATTTGGAATGGTGATGATCCTGGGATTCACCTTCACAAGTGGAAAGGAAATCAATCCTTTTTTCTAACTTTTCAAATTGCATAAATATTAAGAAAAGAGACAAGTTTGTTTTTTGAGAATGCCGTAGGAGGCGTTTTTGTTTGTTTGCCATAAAAGGCGATTTTGCGGTGAAAGGCGATTTTACAAAACTCATCAAATGTGAAAGACAAGAATTGTGCTTTCTTTTTGTCTCTTTAATAAATACAAACTACAATAGAAAAGTGAGAAAAGGGATCTAACTTCTCAGGAGATTGTGGGGACACGTTGAGATCGACGGTCGCAAGTCATGTACGGACTTCGCCATCGTCCTTCAAATGAGACCATGTGATGCTTTGATTGTTTGGCTTGGCTCCTAACCTCAGTTTTTTAAAGGACAAGGACCAAGAGAAGGTCCTATATCCAATGAAAAACCGAGTAAACGGGCTGAAAAGCCGCGTTTAGGCCATGTTGGAGAAGGAGGAGGCCTTGGGGGGTGTCGCGACCCCGGACCGGGTTCGGGGACCAAATCCGGGATCGGGACTGATTGAGTGAAGAAGCCAATGATGTGATCATATGGAGTGATGAAAATAAGTAAAGGTATGTTTATGATCAAGCGTACACGGGTTAACAAAAGAACACTCATTACCCGTGCACGTGATTTCCCACAGGTGTCCGCGGTGAGGATATTCCAACACACATAACCATTTAGTATAATTGCGGAAGCGTGTAGTAAATCATGCATGTATTTCATTTCCAAAATAATAAGGCTGATTACATTTGAATATGAGTATCAGAATGAGCAATGTCCTAAAGCATAACCCGGAAGTACATATTCAAGTTTAATCAGAAGATCAGTTAATTACAATTCCCAAAATTAGAGGCCAACAAAGGCCAATATAAAAAAAACAAAAATCACCAGAAAACTATCCACACGACCCCCAAAATGTTTCGTATCTCGGCAGCCCGATGTTTACATAACATCGTCGGCACGCCACTCGACTAGCGGTTGCGGTTCTCCGACCGCCTCCTCTGGCTCCTCCTCGGGGAAACCAACAACGGGACCTGAGTACCAAAGCAAAGGGGGGTCAGACACGATGGTCTGGCAGGTGGATAAAAAGTATAAACATTTAATGATAAAACATTTACCTTGAAAACAGTTAAACTTGTCTAAATAATACTTCCATGAGTAAATGCATCATTTAGTTAAAAACATATGTGCAAGGTAAAACAAGTAAAGGTAACCAAGGAAATCAGGAAACGAGCAAGATGGCGACCACACGAAGCTAAATCCTCTATCACCGAAGTGATAGAGCAAGCAAGTCAAGGTGTTGACCTCAGTCACCGAAGTGAGGAGGTACAACGAAATACATATACATATATACTATATACAAGACATGACCACGGTAGCGAGCCGGGCATCAGGAACCACAGTAGCAATCTGCGGCATCAGGACAAGACCACGGTTAAATAACCGGGTAGCAAGATCCAAACTGCAGTTGGCGGGACAAGAGGGGGATCACCTAGTCAGTAGATCAGACTAACAAGGTATCCAAGCTTAGTGGTGCCGACTCATAGGTCAAAACATGGAAATCAAGACATGTGTAAAATAAATCAAGTATAAGACTATAATCAGGCAAGACATGGGTGCTCAAGGCACAACTATCATACCAGGTCTGGCATGTATATCAAAGCTAGCAAAACAGTACAAATATACTTTCAAAGTTTTCGGGATGATAGATTCCAAATCATCAATTTTGAGAATAACAAGGTAAGGTACCCTTTTTGGAAAGCCAAGACAGTGTCGGGTTAAAACTAATCCAAGTGAATAGGGATCCCGTACGCTTATCTTATAATTGCTCGATACTCTTTGAATTTGAAGGCATTCCGGGCTCCTTAGGCACTTGGAGATTTCCAAAACTTCAATGAATCCTTGTGATTATGGTTTCTTTCTCGTTCGAGCTTCAAACAACGGTTATGAGTCTTCTCATCACGATAGGGACGTTAACCAACCTCCCTCCATATCTAGGATATTTCATTGTCTCCTCCAAAGTGGCCCCAGATGAACAGTACAGGTCGCTCGAGCGGACATGTAGTTCGCTCGAGCGATGTGCTCTCTGGAATGGCTTTCTGGGAGGGTTCGCTCGAGCGGACATGGGGTTCGCACGAGCGGACCTACTCAGTTCAGGACAGCACGAGCGAACGATTTATGCGCTTGAGCCAACCATTCTCTGGATGGCTGTTGGAGGAGTTCGCTCGAGCGGACAAGGGGTTCGCACGAGCGAACAACTCTCTGGAATGGCACGAACCCTTCCTGGGTAGTTCGCTCGAGCGGTGTGTCAAGTTCGCTCGAGCGAACTGTCCAGAACTGGTTTCGTGAACAGTTCTTTTCTCCATTCTCCTTCTCTTACAATCCACATTTCTTGAGGTTCTATCATACACCAAAGAGGGCATGTAAGCACCTCAACATCCTCTTCAAAACTCCATCCAAACTTCTCACAACCTCAACAAATGATCCATTCGTTCATACATTTCCTCATTCAATCAAAAGAGAAGGACATAACCACAATTACATAGATTCATTCAAGTTTTCAAGCACAAGATAAATCACAGGCTATCAATCATATTTCAAGACAATGAATGGGTCCAACAACCCCTTTTTAAAACATTAAAACCACATTGAATGCAAGTAAAAGCTCATCATAAATGATACAATAAATCTAACATTTGATCATGGAAATCACTTTAAAACTAAACATCCACTTGCCTCAAGGTCTTTCACGCCCCCAAAATCGGAATCCGATCTCGGGGACGCGAGTATGGGGATTTATATTTCCCCTCCCAGGATCCGCGTGTGTGAGGATGATAAAATTCACAACACATCAAAACATTTCGCGGAAGCTCTACAAGACGTTACGACCCGGAATCCGTATCCATCGGGTTCCGTGTCGTACTCGATCTGTCAGCACAAGATTTTCACAGTAATATTCAATTCAGACTGGAGCTAATCATAATATCAAAACATACAGAGCTGACAGAACAGGCTTATCATTACCCAAACATATTCAAATTACAAATTAACGAGTACATTAATTACAATTCCCATGAAAAAGGCTAACAAAAGCCGTACACAAAAACAAGCTAGAACAAATACTACCCAATGGTGTAACGTAACTCCGGAGTCAAGCATGACGTCAACATGACATCGCTGACACAACAAGACTGCAAAACTCGTGGCTCAACAGCCCTCTGCATGCGAACTAGATCAAAACAAGGACCTGCTATCTAGAGCACCAAAACAGAAGTACATCAGACACGACGGTCTGGCAGGTGATCAAAATAGGCAAGAGCATAAACAAATTTAAGGTTTAAAGGAAACAAGAACTAAAAACACTTTATTGAACTTGAAACAAGTTTATAAGATTTAAAAACAATGCATGTACAAGATACTTATCAAGAAATCACTAGTGCATGCACGATATACGAAACAAGACATGAATACATATAATATCATGATTAGTAAATCCACAAAGAGCCCATCCTTTCTCCATCATACATGATGACAAGAGTAAGCACGCACGACAAGCACGACAAGCACGACACGATAAACACGATCCCACGCCACACAAGGTAGACGGGGTGTCCGGCCGCGGAACCGGACCACGAACACGCACGATGTGTCATTCAAGACACGACTAGTCTGCAGACAGTCCATGTTGTTTAAGGACCCCCAGGTAGTGGATCAAGCTAAAAGGGCAGTCCAAGCTCAGTGGTACTCACTTATATCATGAATGCATAAAACATGGCGATACACGTTCGAGAACACGACAAAACAAGAGGGAAATCATTTAACAAGCACGGCACGACGAGACTAGCAAAATAGCATAATATAAATGCTTATCAAACTTAAGAAATGATTCCCTTTTGATTCTTGAAACACGATTCTTGAAACACGTCTTAAATACAAGCTTATACTTGAAATTCAAATGAATGCACGATGATGCACAAAGCATCAAAACAAGGGTCTTGGTTCTTGAAATAAATCTTCAAACAAACTTATACTTGAAAATCAAACGAGGACACGATGATGCATGAAGCATCAAAACAAGGATTCAAACACAAAATCTATCAAGTTTAGGCTAAGACCAATCATTGACCTTTGTGGAATTGAAACCCAAATGTCGGAGTTTAAACGAGATTTGGTGCCCCAGACGTTATAGTACATTTTGGAATTCCAAGTGCACAAAGTCAATAAAAAGGTCTAAAACCTATTCTAGTTTTCATTCTCGCAAAAATCCTTCAAAACAGTACTTTTGGTAAAATTTCGGTCAGTCCTCGGTTACTTGTCGGTCAACCGATGTTGATGTGTCGGTTGACCGACAGCCGACCGACGGCTGGCCGACAAGTCTCAGTCCAGAAATGTAGCTCTCGGGAAAAGGGACCGACAAGTCCTCGTTTGGTTGTCGGTCGACCTATCGGTCAACCGATAGCTGACCTACAGTCCTCCTGACAAAATGTTGCTCTCTGGAATTTGAACCGACAGGTCTCGGTTGGCTGTCGGTTGACCTATCGGTCAACCGATAGCTGACTGACACCTGACCGACAGTACACGGACAGTGCATTTCGAGTCAGATTTTTCACAACTTCTTCCCTTCTTCATTCACATATTCGAACCACCTGCACTCCCCAAGCCTTCATGCTTTCCAAGGGATACATTTCTTACATTTTTAAAACATTCCATTCACAATTAAACCATTCATTCTATAACAAAGGCATCAAAGCATTTTCATGTACAAAATCATAAAACTCACAAGACTAAACATGATTCAAGAGCTTGAAAAACCATTGATAACAAGACAAGTGAGGAAGCTAAAATCCATGACTTGAAAGAGCATGAATATGACTTGCATTATGAACTAAACATAGAAAACATGTCTAAATGAAACCATAATGAAACCATAAAACAATATACATGAGAAATCCTATAAAGATCACTTGCCTCAATCCAATGCCAAGGAAACTCCACAAAAAGTCAACCAAAAGGAAGATCCACGAAATCTACACAAAAGCCCAAAAGAGAACACATAAAAATCACATTTTGGTCACCACAAACCCCCATTTCGAAAATGGGTTTGAAAGTTAGAGAAAAGAGCTCTTTATGAGCTAAATAAACTCCATGGAAGAGATGGGTTCAAGCTCTTACCAATGGCTGCCCAAATAAGAAGAGATGAAGAAAATGAAGTGGGTGCTCAGCTGAAATCCTCAACTAGATGGGTGTAAAGGAGAGCTCGAGTTGAGAGGAAGAAAACCACGTTTTTAGATTTGCAAATGGAGCTTCCTAGCCATAGGTCCAAGAGAAAGAAGCTTGGGGAAAAAGAGGGTTTTCTCTCCCAGCCCTAGGTCAAGAAGTTGCAGGAATATGAGAAATGGGCATGGAAGAGGAGGAAGACAACTTAAGTGACTTGAAAATGGGACCCATTCAGCTGAAACTTAAAATGGCTAAATCATGGTCTTGCAGGCCCCGGATGAAATCGACGAAGAAGACTAAAATGATCCTCAAAATATCTAGTTTCCAAAAAGTATATTTTCCCCAATTTCTGGAATTTTCGAAATTTATGGACACATTTTGTGAAAATTGTCATTTTTGCCCTTTTTCTCCAAAAACGCAATTTCTGAGTATTAAATCAAGATGGTCAAAACATGAAAGTTGTTTAAAACAATAAAATGAGTCAAAAGGAATAAGTATTGGAATTTTTTAGAAACCAAGAATAAATTCTCACAAAAATACAATTTACAAGGGTCGGGTCAAAACAAAGTCAATGGTCTTTTAAAACTCTCCAAAGTTATGAAAAATCTATTCAAACTCAAAAACAAAGTCAAATCAACTCTAATCTTGTTTAAAAAGCTAAATCATGGTTAAAACAATGCTAAACTCAAAAATTGAGGGTCGGGGTCTTACAAGGTCTCAAATCAAGAAATCCAAGCTCTAATCTACTCTTCCAAGCCAAATACCAAGCTACACCAAAAACCCCCAAAAACAAACCCTAAAATGGGTCAAACCAAGAAACAAGAAGAAGAAACTCACAATAATGAAGATAGGGCTCTCCCAAGACTAGAAGAACATGGATCTAAGATATTAGGGAGGAAGCTTACTTGTAGGTTCTCCAAATGGACAAGGTGAGCTCAATGAGGGTCTTGAGTTGAGTAGATCCTTCCACAAATGGTATCAATGAATAGCTCTATTAGTGAGGAAGAAGATGATGACTTCTATTTCCTGATTGGAACAAGGTGGGTGGTGCTTGATGGGGGATTAACAAGAAGAAGAGGAAAAGGAAGCTAAGAAACCCCAGGTTGAGTTGTGCTTGTGCTGGAAAAAGGGAATGAAGAGAGAAGGGTTTCTATTTAAAGGCAATGGGTGTGGGCTCCACCACTAGAAAGTCTTTGGAGGCTAAAATCACTAATCTCGGGACCTCGGACGAAATCGACGAAGAAGAGAAAAGTGATCGTCGAAATATCTAGTTTCGAAAAAGTACATGTTTCGCGGGTTTCGGAAATATCAAGTTTTGGGTACAGATTTCATGTAAAAAGACTGTTTTGCCCTCAAAGCAAGAAGATCGGGTTTCGGGGTTCCGGATGGTCACGAGCTCAACATGAAGGTTGTAAGGATGGACAAAATAAGTAAAACGAATTCAAGACAAGAATTAGGGGAAAAACAAGTAACCTCCAAAAGCTAGCAAGACTATCAAAAGGAAACCCCCAAAGGGTCCCGCTAAACACAAGACACTAAAAATTCCCCAAAGCTATCAAGAACTATACAAATCCAAGCTTAGTCAAAACCACTCATCAAGCTTAGCACTAACACACAACTTAATTAGTACTAATCGAGTCACTCGGGTCGGGGTCTTACAGGGGGGTGGCCCCCCAAGGGACGTTGATCACCTTGTGGTGTTCTTTGCAGTAGAGCAGCAGGACTTCGTCTGAATTTCTTTGGGAGAAGTGCAGAACTTTAAGTCGATAGATGTTGATACGATCCTCTTTCTCTTGGAAATGGATCTCCTTTTATAGGCTTTTGGTAGCCATGGGATGGTTATGGGCATTGATAGCCATGATGAGAGCATTGATGAGGAGTTACAAGTTGATTTTGTAACTCCTTTTTCATGGCTTGTGATTGGCCGATAAAGGTAGTGGGCTTTTAATTGCCTTTATGCTTCATGATGATGGGAGGTTCATGGGTTTAATGCCATGATTACTTGGATTTGTAACTCCCAAATGCTTGAATCTGATTGGGCCGTCCAAAATCATGAGTTAATGACCGCATTAAGTTGTCATAAATGGGTCAATTAACGTCATTAAGTGGTCGCCAGGGCATGTGAAGAGTCGCGGGCCGCGCTGCGCCTTTTGAGATTCTTCTTGCGATCATCACAGGTGGATCCACCCATTGTTTGATGTCGGATTGCGATGCAATTTCAGACATTGATTGATAATGGCGGGCGGTGACATCTGTCTTGTCGATTTCACGATCGGTCGAACAGAAAGTGCACTTTCTTGGTCAGCCGGTTGGCGATCTTGAGGCGATCGGTGATGATTTCATGTTTTTGACTGCGGATCCGAGATGTCGACGAAGATCAGTCGTTTTCAAGCATCAAACATTGCATTTTCCGAAAATCACAGAGGCTGGAACACTCGAAACGCGAAAAGAATCGGAAAACGGATGATTTGGTGCAAAATCCGGCGACCCGGATTTGCAGGCTCGCCGGCGACCATAGGGCTTTGGCCCGTTTGGTCGCCGAGCGTCGTTTTCGGCCGTTTTTTCATCTTTTTCGTTCCTTTTTTCTTCTGTATTTTTCTTGACATTTTTCCTCAATTATTGACTTCATTTTCTTGGAGAAAACTTGACGAGAACCTGCACAAAATCGGAGCACAAAGTTTCCCATTTTTCGGGAAAGCCGAAGACTTTGTAGCCGATTTTCCGTCAAGAGTCGAAACTAGGTCAAATGATGTCAGAATGACCTGAAAATTGAGGTGAAGCTTCTTGAGCAGTGGATAGGACCAACCATGGGCTTCTATTTGAGTTTTGAAGCCGTTTGGGGTCCCATCGATGCTTCACTTGATTTTGTTGCGGGGAAAATGCCGAACTTTGATATGTGGTCAAATGATGTCCGATTGACCTGAAATTTGACAGGGAGCCTATTGGAGTCATTTTGAGACGTTCCATGGGCTCCGTTTTGGATGTCATCGTCCCGGGTTGCTCCGCCGCCGGTAGGCTTGATTTTCTCTCGGAGCATCGAAACCTGGTCAAACTTTGTCGGAATGACCTGAAATTCGACGTGTAGCCCTTTGGAGGCATGTTGAAGCCACCCATGTACTTTGTTTCATGAGTGATGACTTCTGTGGTTCCCGCCGCCGGGAGGCTTGATTTTGCTGCTCGAGCATTGATGGAGGGTCGAACGTTGTCGGTTTGACTTGAAATTTGGCGTGGAGCCCTTTGGAGACATTCTGGAGTTATCCGTAGGCTCTGATCAAAGTTTTGGTGTCTTTGATGATGTCGCCGCCGGGAGCGCTTGTTTAGCTGTCGGAGCAGTGAAGTTCGGCCAAACGATGTCGGAATGACTCGAAACCTCAGGTGTACCCCTCTTTTAGCTGTCTTGAAGGATCTCTCAGTTTCTGTCTGATTCTGAAAAGATCTGATGCTTGAAGTAGCCTTGCCTGTTTTGTAGCAGGACGCAGCTTCACGAGGCTTCTTGATGTGGAGGAGACATAGTGACTTTTTTTGGTGTCAACAAATGCCCCCTCGAGGTACAGCGACGAGTAGCTTTTTGGAGTCAATGTGCCTCGAAGAGAAACTTGGAGGAGAGATTCCAACTTGACCAAGATTCTTGAGCATTTTATTTTATTTTTTATTAGCCTTCTGAGTTTCCAGGGGAACTTTATGGTAGTGAGAGGGATCACACACCATCTCAAGGCAAAGTTTTGAAAATGACATGGGGTGTTTGGATTTTGGGTTTTGGATTTTGGTTTTTGTATTTTGACCTTGTGACCTAACAAGCTGTATGTGGCAGGTTAGGGGGTCGGGGTTTGATTTGGATTTTGACCTTGTGGCCCAACAAGCTGTATGTGGCAGGTTGGGGGGTCAGATTTGGTTTGTTGGTTTTGGATTTTGATTTTGGTTTTGGTCTTGTGACCTAACAAGCTGTATGTGGCGAGCTAAGGGACCGGAATTTGGTTTTGTGAAATGTCAATGTCAAGATTTTGGCTCAATTTGGTTTATGAGGTTGGATGGTTTGGTTTTTGGAAACTCATGAGACTTTCTTTTCTTTTTTTTTGAATGGTCCCATCAACTCAAAAGAGGCATGGGACTCTTTTTGCTCTTTTCCTTTTTTTTTTTTTGCTCTTGGTAAGAGGAATGTTTTGACTAAAAGCCAATTTTAGTACCTAGGTGGTCAAACCTGGCTCATATGGGCTAACCCATGGGACCTTAGGCTTTGGAGATGGCCTAGATCTCATATGGTGTCATATTTGTAAAGAATATCTAAAAATATCTCTTTTGTGTAGAGAATATCTAAAAATATCTTTACTTGGAGAGAATTTCTCAAGTTTTCTTTTTGTGGAAAGATTCTCTCAAAATATCTTTCTTTTTGGGAAAGTAGCTAAATTTTAGCACTTACCTCCTTTCTTTCTCCTTGTTTCCTCTTTTCGCTTGCTCTCTTCTATAAAAGCAAGAGGGTTGATGCTTTTGCTCCATTGCTTTCTTTTTGCAAGAAATTTTCAAGAGTGTTCTCCAAGATAAGAAGTGCTTTCTCTTCTTCAAGGATCTCCAAGCTTTTCTTCTTCTCTCCATCAATGACTTCAAGTAAGGTTTCTTCCTCGTCAAGAATCTCCATTGTAGAAGTAGCTTCTTCATTTTTTTCTTTTCTTCTTCTTTTTCTTTTCTTTTCTTTCTTCTTCTTCTTCTTTTTTTCTTTTTTTTTCTTTTCATGCACGTTTTCCTTCTCTTTTTTTTCGTGCTTCTCTCTTTTTTTCTTTTTTTTTCTCTTTCACGGTTTTCTTTTTTTTTTTTTAACCGTGTACTCTATTTTTTTTTGTTGTTTTTTTTTCACGTTGATTTCTGTTTTTTTTTTTCAGCTTTTTTTTTTTTTTTTTTTGCTGTGTTTTTTTTCCTTGGCTGTACGGACCTGACTGTACTGCAACGTGGCAGGAGGCCACGGCCTGTGGGCCAAAAATTTTTTTTTTTTATTTTTTTTATTTATATTTTTTTTTTGCTAAGATTTTTTTTTCTCTTTCTTTTTTTTCCTTGTTTGCTAACCATGATAATGAGGCTATGCAATTTCAATATGTATGCATTTTCTTTTCTTTTTTTTGATGCATTAAGATAGAAGGCTAGAGTCTCTAGGTGAAGCCAACATGATTTTTGACTTGGACAAAGTTTGATTGGTTTTGACCAAATTCGGTTGGAATTGGTCAAACTTTGGTCGAGGTTTTCCTAGCATCTAATGCATGATGATATTCTTTGATGCATGATTTTTGTAAATGGATTTGGAAGTATGATGATGCATACCTGAAAATCTTTTGCAAGTATCGGGATTTTGAGCTCGCAGCGATGTTGAGCTCTTTCTCGGTCTTGCTGAATTTTGAGGAAGTTTTGCAATTTTTGGATTCTGAAGCTCGCAGCAATGTTGAGCTATTTTCCAGATTTTGTGGAAGTTTGATGAGATTGACTCGTTCTCGCAGCGATGTTGATTTCAAGCCTTCTTTGAGAATTCTCCACTAACTATGAGCTCGCAGCGATGTTGAGCTCATCTTCAGGCTTCCTATCTTTTTTGGAGTATTTTCCTTTTCGTTGGAATTGCCCCGGAACCATGTCAAAATTTTGCTAGAATTTTTGTAGCAGAATTCTGTCATTTTGATGTTGATTGATCTTTTCTCTTCCATCTTTTGCAGGTAGCTCTTGTAGAACGAACAAGGGTAAAGGTCCTGTTAATGACACACCTCGTCGGTCTGCGAGATCTTCCAATGTTGCCGTTCAACAGGCTTGGGAGAAGGTCCAGTTTGTTGAGAAGAACTTGGAAGAGTGTGATTCCCTCAATCGTGATGAGATGAGACAGCGATTGATCGCTCTCAAGGATGAGGAGTTCTATAAGATCATGGTAAGCAGCCGTCCTTGGGTTACAAACGATCAGAGCGTTGTGCTCAAGCCTACCTTCTTCTTCGGTGATGCAGTCCCCGACGATTTGA
Organism: Umbellularia californica; assembly: GCA_028538565.1. Classification (NCBI taxonomy): domain Eukaryota; kingdom Viridiplantae; phylum Streptophyta; class Magnoliopsida; order Laurales; family Lauraceae; genus Umbellularia; species Umbellularia californica. Next base: position 28,633,912 of record JAPQWN010000005.1, on the reverse strand, counting down.
CATACCAAAGGAGATGTTTTCAGTTCTCTTACACAGCAGATGGTGATGAGAGAACTATTTCTACCCGGCTGTCTTTTGATCGGACCATCTCGATCCTGAGCCTTTCTCCCACGTGCCTTAAAAGGGAAGATCCTCCGAGCTGGGTGAAGAGGACCAGTGTGATCAAGACCGGGGTTTTTGTTGGTGGACCTTCCGGTTTTGCAGAGAAGCCACCTGTTTGTATGGACATGTTGATGCCAGCCAGTGGCTACCAAGGTTTTGATCATCCATCGGTTGATTTGAGACTAGTGGGCCTTGGCGTTTTTCGGGGTGACGGCAGCAATTGGGTGAAGCCTTTTTTACTTCGTGGCCGTTTCAGCACTGACTCGAACTGGGAATCATGGACTGATCACACCCTGAGGATTGGTGAGGCCGTTCTTCTGGAGGCCGAGGTTTTTGATGCGGTTCGCGCTTTTCGGCAAACCGTCGTTTTCTTCGATGAGGCTTTCATGGCCATGCTGGAGTCATTCCTTCCACAAACCAACACCTTCATTGTGACGAATGGTGAGATTGATTTTTCTTTGAAGGAGCTGAGCGCCATCACCGGATTGCCTATCCTCGGCAAACTCTATGAGGAGTTTATGCCTATTGACAGCGTCCTTGAGGAGCAATCTGAGGAGTTTAGGCTTGTGTACTTTCAGCTCGTCGCCTTCTATGATTTTTTGAAGGAAAAGGAGGGCACGAAAGTTAGATGCGGCAGTTGGAGAAGTTGCAGCTCCAACTTTTTTGACAGCGGGGATTCTTCTGATGGCATGGCCCAGGATTTTAGGGCTAAAGCATCAAGTTTGAAGAAGATCGCTGCTATGCGAGAAGAATTGAAGAAGTTCTTCGCAAGCACGGATGCCATTTATCCTGACATTACGTTGCGGAGAGATCTCGCTGTTTACCTCACTTACTGGCTGGGTGAGGCTGTTTTTGCTGGAGGAGATGGGACGCACATCAGGCCGCACTGTATTTTTCTGGCTTGTCAGATGGCGTTTGGAGAGCGGCTGGCTTTGGTACCTGCTCTTTACTCCTATTTGTGTACTGAACTGCAGGCTGCTGCTTTCCTAGTTCGGCTTGGGCTTCCTATGAACAGGGTATTTTCGGCCCATATTTTCTATTCGTGGTATGTATACCACTGTCCTAGCTTCCGTTGTTTGGGAGTTGCAAAGGACGAAGATCCCTTTATGATTCGTTTGGCTAGAGGGACAGCCGTTCCTGAATCACTTTTGTCTGCCCGTTTAAGGATCCGACGATTTAGGGACGTCGAGATTGGGCAGTCTTCGGTGAAGCTTTGTCTGGGTTTACGGAAGAAGGCTTTTGACTTTGGTGTCTCCCGTGATTCGACTAGGGCAGGGTTCGGAAGACACTATGCTTTGACAGACGCGGAGAAGAGATGGCTCTTCAACGTACGGGTTGGTACGATGGTGTACCGCAGACATCTTTTCATCGATATCCAACCGTATGTCCCTTCGCGTTTTGTATTGCAGCTTGGCTTCTCTCAAGGCGTTGTTGGAGCGCCTTCGAGCATGGTGAAGCGTTTTGGAGGTCTGCAGGATGGGAGAAATGCATGGGCTTTTTATAGCGCCTAGGACACTACCGCCATGATTTCATATCCTGAGCTGCCCACCTTCCGGACTGCTGGCTTCACGAAGTGGTTCGTGGAGAGCTTTTCAGTGTACCGGGGGCTTTCCAAGAAAGAGCTTGATATTAAGCAATCTCCTGGGAAAGTTCTTGGTAAATCGGATGGTGTCCGTTGGGAGGAAGTTTTGGCTTTCCTTTCTGGAGAGAAGCACAAGATAGGCTTTCTCAACGGGCAGGACATCATCAGATCAGGAGCTGCACAGGGGATTCCTGGAGAGGTCTTGAGACAGCTGGAGGAGGAGGAGGCCGAGATCGATGCTATGATACAGGCAGAGCATACGAAGGCTTCCATGGAGTCTACTGAGAAAAGTAGACCATCCAGTGAGGACTCTTGCGAGAGGCCTAATGTTGATAGTGGGGCAGGATCGTCGAACAGATTGACCCGCCGAGGTAAGAGGAGGAGAGGACAACGCCGTAACATGAGACGGCATGATAGTCCTTCTGATCTCGAGGTTCCTCTCACATTACTGAGGAGGTGTCTGAGGATGCTGACGAGCCTCCGGAGAAGAGAAGCAGAGAAGAGGAGATAGCTGGTATGATCCCCTTTCTTTCCATTTGTTTCTTCCTTTTCTTCTTGCGAAAGTTTTTGTTTTGATCCGCTGCTTCTTCTTTTTTTTTTTAGCAGAGGATGATGACCTGGTGATGCCTGAGGTTCCTGCCGATGAGGCGATGACGGATCCAGTCGTGGCATCTGAGGAAGAGCCCAGGGACTCTGGAGTGGTCCAGAACCTTCACCTGGTATGATTTGCTTTGGCTTTTGCTTTTTTTTTTTTTCTTCTTTTGCTGTCATTTGCTAACATGTAGCTGACTTGCCAGAGGATTTCGACGATTTCGAGCCATCTATGGACGCAACTTTTGACGATGCTTTGGATGAGCTCAAAGAGGCAGAGAGTACTCCGCCGGTCGTCGAAGCAAGTATATTTGCAATAATAATCTTGATATATTTTTGACAAGATTATATTCATGCCTTTTTTGTCTTTTCTTTTTTTTTTTCTTTGACAGATTGTGAAGCAGCAGGAGAGATTCCTCCGTCTTCCTCAGAGCCAGAACAGGGGATACCTACGATTGATCAAGGGGCTTCTTCTTCTTTCAATGAGTCAGCTTCTTCCGTTGGAAAGAGTCTATTGATTACTCTTCCAATGGAGCATGACGTGGGCAGTCGGGCACCAGAGCATGGCGAATCCTCATCTGCACTGCACCTTCAGTATGCAAGGAAGGTGTTGAAGACTGTCTTGAGCTCATGGGTTGAGACTCTTTCTTCAAGTCATTTGGAAGCTGGTTTTGGCATGATCAAGCATGTGCAGGACATCCTCACTGATAGCAAAGAAGTCGGTTTGGACATCGCAAGCGCCAAGGATTTTGTTGAGGAAATCATCGCCTTGAGGAACAAATGGACTGAGACCAAGAGTTTCCCAGATGGTGACTTCTTTGATGAGATGTTCATAAAACCTTCCGGCAAAGTCAAAGCTGAGCTGACTTAGGTCACGAAGACTCAGAGGCAGATCGTTCGGGAGAAGAACGTTACCGAGTTATCCATCATGGGGTTGAAGCAAGACTTGGACCGCCTTGATAAGGTGGTCGTCGAGGTTAGGCAGCGTCTTGATCTTTTAGAGGAAGAAGCTGCTGCCAAATGGACCGCTATTGTGGAGGCTCGTGACAAGGAGGGAACTCTCATTCGCCAGGTTGAGGAAGCTGAAGGTAATGTCCGGAGGAAGACTCAGGAGCATGAGCAGTGGCATGTCCTCTGGGAAGAACTTCCTCGTGCTGCAGATGGGTCACGGCATTCGGCCGCGTTTTATGGGGATATTTTGAAGAAGCGTGGCCTAAAAACTTTGGAAGTTAAGGCCAATGGTCTGCTTGAGGAGTTGAACCTTTGGTTGAAGACCATGTCGGATTGAGCTCCTGAGTTGTAACAAACTCTTTTCTTCTTCTTTTTTTTGGTACCTCCATGTTTAAACAATTTTGGTACTATATTTTGTATCCCCTCCCTTTCACTTAAATCATTTTTTTGATGAAAACAATTTTGAGCAAAAGTTGATGGGAATGTTTGTTTAAGAATTTGATCAAAAGGTTGTCATTTTGTGAAAATCTTTTGTCAAAGAGTTGTTTTGGGCATGAAAGCCAATTTTTGTGGCGAAAAGCCTGGTTTTTTTATGGTTTGAAAACCAAATTTTGGATGGCGTGAAAGCCTAATTTTGTGGCGTAAGAGCCAAAATTTGTTTTGCGGCATGGGAGCCAAAATTTTTGGATGGTGTGGAAGCCGAATTTTAGAATGGCATAGAAGCCGAATTTTGGAATGGCATAGAAGCTGAATTTTTTTTTTTTTTTTTTGTCTTTGCATTTATAGCCGAATTTTGGCATTTATAGCCAGATTTTGGCGTTTATAGCCGATTTTTTGGCGTTTATAGCCAAAAAAATTTTTGTTTTCTTTTGGCATTAATAGCCGACTTTTGGCGTTTATAGCCGAATTTTGAGATGGCATGAGAGCCAAAAATTTTGTTTGGGGCATGAGAGCCGATTTTGAGATGGCATGAAAGCCGATTTTGGCGTTTATAGCCGAAAAATTTTTTTGTTTTGGCATTTATAGCCGGATTTTGGCGTTTATAGCCGAGTTTTTTGAAAACCAAGTTTTGTTTTATTGGCATGAAAGCTGATTTTGGCGTTTATAGCCGAATTTTTTTTTGTTTTGGCATTTATAGCCGGATTTTGGCGTTTATAGCCGGTTTTTTTTTTTTTTTTTTTTTTTTGGCATTTCTAGCCGAATTTGGCGTTTATAGCCGCTTTTTGGCGTTTATAGCCGGATTTGGTTTTCAAAATGCAGGTATCAACTAAATGTCGCCTCCCTGCTGAATGGTCTTGCAAGTATCGATGGAATGTCGCTTCCTTGCTCATTCGGTTTTGCGAGTATTGATGGAATGTCACTTCCTCTCGGGCTAGGTTTTGCGAGTATCGACGGAATGTCGCTTTCTCGCGAATTGGGGTGTAAATATCGACTAAGCGTCGCTTTCCTGCTTTTCCCAAAACTTTTGGTTTTACGGGTACTGACTTGGTGTCGTTTCCCCGCTATTTTTTTGAAATTTGAGGTTTTCTCGAACTATTTGAAATTTGGGTTGTGGATAGCAGCTGGAATATTGCATCTCCACGATTTTTGAAATTTGCAAGTATCGAATGGGGTTCGCTTCCTTGCGATTTTTGGGTTTTGGAAGTATCGAATGGGGTTCGTATCCTTCTGGTTTTTTTCGGTTTTCTATGAAAGTTCAGTCTAGGTCCAATGACTAAGTCCTAGAGGGGGGGTGAATAGGACTGAGGCTAAACAATTGCCATTTTTAATTTTCTAATCCTGTTTTTAATCAAAATAGAATAAAGAACAAGACAAGCATAGCAAGAGTATAACTGAAACAGAAACTGTAGAACATTCAGAAGAGATATGGACACAGAGATTTATAGTGGTTCGGTCACACAGACCTACATCCACTCTCAAGGGTCACACAGACCCTTGGTTCCACTATCATGAATCAAACTACACAAGTTCTGATTCTACCTCATATTTGATACAGAGGTTCAATCACACAGATCCACTCCTCCTTACAGCAATGTGGTGAGTTTAATCACACAGATCTACACACCTACCACATTATACACATATTGTAGAAATTTGAAGAAGGGTGAACACTTGCCTTGATGATGGTTGAAGTGTTTTGTGGAGCTCTGACCGCAGTCGAAGCTTGCACCTCTTGTTGACCTCTTGGTGTTGAGTAGAAAGCCTCCAATGTGTTGCACAGCCAGGGTTAAGAGGATTTGGTTTCTAGGGTTACACAAATGAGTCTCTCATGGTGTAAACTATCCTAGAGGATGCACTCCCTAACAAGACACTCATTTAAGAGCTAAAGGAGCTCTAGGGCTTACCTAGGTCAAGCACATGAGTGTTTTTGGAAGTGACTTGGAAGCCTACAATGGATGGGAAAAAGGTAGCAAGCAAGGCTATACCCTAAGGTCCTTTTAAATGCACAGTGAAACAAGCTACAACTTTATAGAAAACTCCCAACGGATACATTTTACGGTTATCCTCTAAAACTGGCGGCTAGGCCCTTTTCAAAATCCCTGAGCCAACGGATATAATTTTGAAAGCGGTCAGCTCACGGTTAGCTGCGGGTGGCCTTGGCGGTTAGCCGTGAGGTGACTGTAAAGGTGACCGCAAGAATGACAGGAGAAAATAGCTCTCGGGAAAACAAACCGTAAGACTTACTGTTGCTTGCGGTCAGCCGTAAAGCTCCTTGCGGTTAGCCGTAGGGTAACCGAACGGGTGACCGCAGAACCTGACAGAGAAAAAATTGCTCTCTGGAAAGGTGACCGCAGGACTTCGGTTACCTAGCGGTTAGCCGTGAAGGGTCTCTGCGGTTAACCGCGAGGTAACCGTGGAGCTGGCCGAAATCCATGACAGGGAAAACAACTTGCTGGAAAGGTAACAGTGGGTTTTTCGGTTACCTGGCGGTTAGCCATAATGTGTAAAGAGGCTAGCCGCCAGGTGACCGTAAGGTCACCGAACCCTCTGAATTTCAGGAAAAGATTTAACTGATTAGACACAAGGTATTTTCCAAGGGATCTACAGGATGGTCCGGGTTTGAAATACCTGAGTGAGGGTTGGTTAGCACACATGGAGTTCTTCCTTGATAAATCCAGGCCTTTCAAGACTAGAACTTCTGCCTTCAAACTTGATCTTCCTTGAGAAACTAGAGAAGCAATGTCTTGGATTCTTTGACACGGAATTGACAATACAAAAACCAGTGCACATTGGAATGTGGCACTAACAATTTCCCCTTTGTCAATTACGGGGCAAAACACCTATTCTAGATTGAATTACAACAATTGGACTCAAATACAAGTAAGAAAAACAGTACATGATCTTAACACAGAATATAACCATTAAAACTCAAAGACTCATGACTCTAGAAGCTTCCCTTAAGATGCACCTGCACAGAGCATTGAAAAATACATTCTATGGTGGGATTGCTACTCCCCCTGAATTGTTAGTCGTAAAAAAAATCATAGATAGAGTGTTCTCTACACTCTCCCCCTTAAGATAACCTCTCCAATTTACAGGATTCAATCCATGTATTCTCCCCCTTTTTGTCAGGAATTGACAAAGGGAGCAAGCAGCAATAAGGACAAGAAAGGCATCAAATAACACAAATTACCACCAAGCAGACAACAAGAGAAAGAACCACAAATCACCATTGAAATAGATAGCAAGATAGATGACAAGTAGATGTATATGAAAATGCAGTAAAAAGCAGTAGCCATCCATATAGTAATCATCAGTATGAAAAAGTTAAGCTAATCAGCCAAATTTAGTAGCCATCCAAAAGTATATGAAAATAACCATAAGAAGGGAAGAGAGCCACAAAGACACCACCAAAAATAACAATAACCAATAAAAACACAAGTGGCCTCCAGAAGAAAGTGCAACGAAGCTAGTCAGAAGGAGGCGACGGAGAGGGTGGCATGGCATCCATATCATTGGAGCGGCAGGCTTTAGAAATTCCACTGAGATATTTGAGCGTCTTTTTCAGCAGCTTCGCGATCTTATTCTGATTACGCTTGAATGCATCCATCCGCTCAGCAATAGACAGGGGAACAGGAGAGGGAGGAACCTGCTGAGAAGAAGAGGGTGGCGCTGAACCAAGCTGCTGATGACCTGTAGGACGAGGCTGCTGAGAAGGGTCGACCCCGACAGGAGGTGGGGCTTGCCCGGCCTCTACATTCGGAGAAAGGTTCATCTGAATAAGATTGGCATGACCAAACGGGGTATGGGAGAGTGGTGTCTCAGAGGGTCGAATGATACCAATAGATTGAGCTAATTCAGACATGAGAAAGCCAAAGGGGATAGCAGTCTTTGAAGCAGCGGATGAGTGAAAACGGACAATGGCTCGACAGATGAGAGAGGGGAGACAGATCCGTTCACCAGAGACCACCTTGGACAAAAGATTTACCATGAATGTGGTCAACTCAGTTCGATTGCCTTTGCGGGGGTAGACATTAAATGTGAAAAGGTGGTGTAAAAGCCAATATTTGGGAATTAAAGAGTTCAAAGGAAGAAAATTTTTCCGATCCCAAACCACGGGATGGCCACAAAGGATGGTGGTGGCATCGGCCTTCGCAGCTTCTGTTAGAGTATCAGCAACAGAAGTGAGACCATTCTCAGTCAAGGGTATATTGATGACTGAAGAGATATATTCAGGGTCAATTGTAATTGAGTCTCTGTTCTTAAGAGCAATGGAGAATTTGCAAGAGTCAACGGAGGACTCTGCTGAGGTGATGGAAGCAAACATCCCATAGACTAGGGATGGATAGGCCTTATCGCCCCAATCTAATAGGTTTTCCCATCCTACTTGGGCAAGAATGGCATCAGTCTGATGAGGGCCAACGATCTTGCGCAGAGTGCGCCGTTCAACCATGATGGATCTGGATTTTAGAGACGCCAACAGTTTGGCATTTGGCTTTAACTGGGCAGGGGGCTGCTGTGGAGGAGAAGAAGGTGATGGAGATGGGGACTGAGAAAGGTCAGGAGATCCCTATTGTTTGGGAGTTCTCGGATGTATTTCTGGAGGAGTTTCCGGGATTACCACCCATGAGAGAAATTGATTTCACCATCGAGTTGTTACCGGGGACCGCTCCGATATCTATTGCACCATATAGAATGGCTCCGGCGGAATTAGGAGAGTTGAAGATACAATTACAAGAGTTGTTGGATAAAGGTTTTGTGAGACCTAGTATTTCACCGTGGGGAGCTCCGGTTTTGTTTGTGAAGAAGAAGGACGGTTCGATGAGAATGTGTATTGACTACACGAGATTGAACCAAGTGACCATCAAGAACAAGTATCCATTGCCAAGGATAGATGAACTGTTCGATCAGTTACAAGGTGCTTCATACTTTTCGAAGATTGATTTGAGATCCGGTTACCATCAGCTGAGAGTCAGAGAATCAGATGTGTTGAAAACAGCTTTCCGGACAAGATATGGCCACTATGAGTTTCTAGTGATGCCATTTGGGTTGACCAATGCACCGGCAGTGTTCATGGCTTTGATGAACAAGATCTTTGCGCAATATCTATATCAGTTTGTAGTGGTGTTCATAGATGATATTTTGGTGTACTCTAAGACTAGAGAAGAGCATGGAGAACATCTGAGGATAGCGTTGCAGCTTTTGAGGGAGAATCAGTTGTATTCGAAGCTCAATAAGTGTGAATTTTGGCTTGAGCAAGTCGCATTTTTGGGACACATAATCTCCAAGGAAGGTTTGTCAGTAGACTCGTCTAAGATTGAGGCAGTAGTGAAGTGGGAAAGACCGAAGAATGTGTCAGAAATCAGAAGTTTTCTTGGTTTGCCAGGATATTACCGGAGGTTCGTACAAGGGTTTTCGTCGATTGCAGCACCGTTGACAAAGTTGACCAGAAAGAATGTACCCTATGTGTGGACAGACCAGTGTGAAGCTAGTTTCCAAGAGCTGAAGAAGAGATTAACCACCGCACCAGTCCTTACCTTGCCTTCCGGAAGCGGTGGTTTCACCATCTTTACCGATGCTTCGAACATTGGACTTGGTTGTGTGTTGATGCAAGAAGGAAGAGTCGTTGCTTATGGGTCTCGGCAGTTGAAAGATCACGAGAAGAACTATGCAACCCATGATCTTGAGTTGGCAGCAGTTGTCTTCGCGTTGAAAATGTGGAGACATTACCTCTATGGAGAGAAATTTGAGGTCCATTCCGACCACAGCAGCCTACAGTACCTGTTTTCTCAGAAGGAGTTAAATATGAGATAGAGGAGATGGATGGAATATATCAAAGACAATGATTTTCCGATCAATTATCACCCGGGTAAAGCGAATGTAGTTGCCGATGCTTTGAGTAGGAAGTTAGTGGGCATGGCAAATTTGAGTGGTACTTGTATTTTTGATCAGTTTGAGGAGTTGAAGATAGACCTCCAGCCACTAAGGAAGGGTGTTATAATGGCCAATATGTCAGTGTCAGAGCCTTCGTTCATCCGGAAGATTAAGGATAGTCAGTTGCAAGATCCAGAGTTAGCCAAGATTGTGGATCACATAGTAGAACGTCCTGATTTTCATTTTGTTGAGGGAGTTCTTTATTATCGGGATCGTTTGTGCGTGCCTAACATAGAAGATTTGAGGAATGACATTATGGCAGAAGCTCACAGTGCGAAGTATTCCATGCACCCAGGCAGCACAAAGATGTATCAAAATTTGAAGGGCAGATTTTGGTGGAACAACATGAAGAGGGAGATTGCAGCGTTTGTATCTCGTTGCATGACGTGTCAGTTGATAAAAGCAGAACATCAGAAGCCTCCAGGTTTGTTACAGCCATTAGAGATCCCGGAGTGGAAGTGGGAGCACATTACCATGGACTTTATTTCGGGACTACCGAGAACTAGCAGAGGCAATGACGCGATATGGGTTATTGTGGACCGACTCACCAAGTCAGCTCACTTTATCCCCATGAAGACAGGGAAGAAGATGCACATGTTACCCCGGCAGGGTTGTTCGTTAATGAGATCGTCAGTAGACATGGACAGCCAGTTTCCATCACATCAGACAAAGACAGTAGATTTGTCTCAAGATTTTGGAAGACCCTACATGAGTCTATGGGTACGAAGTTGCAGTTTAGTACAGCTTATCACCCTCAGACAGATGGTCAGTCAGAGAGGACGATTCAGACCCTCGAAGACATGTTACGTGCTTGTGTGTTAGACTTCAAGACTCAATGGGATGAGACTCTACCGTTGTGTGAGTTTGCCTACAACAACAGCTACCATTCTAGTATTGGGATGGCGCCTTTTGAGGCTTTGTATGGTAAAAGGTGTAGGACACCTGTTTGTTGGGAAGAAGTTGGCACCCGCAGTTTCCATGGACCGTCCATAGTGAGTGAGAACATTGAGGTTTGGGCAGAAAGGCAAGTTATCACGGAGATACATTGGACCGTATGATATAATGAGCAAGATCGGTGATGTGGCTTATAGATTAGCCTTACCACCTGAGCTATCCGGTGTATACAATGTCTTCCATGTGTCAATGTTGAAGAAGTACGTCCCCGACCCTTCACATGTACTCCAGCATGAACCATTAGAGATCAGAGAAGATGCCACTTATGTTGAGAAGCCCATTCGGATCATAGACACGAAGGAGCAAGAGTTGAGGTCACGGACTATTCAGTGGGTGAAAGTACTTTGGGAGAATCATGGGCCGGAAGAGGCAACATGGGAATCGCGAGATCAAGTGTAGAAGAAGTATCCGCATCTCCTACCCGAGGTGAGTTTGTGTTTCATTTGGAGGACCAAATACCCTAAGGGGTGGAGGATGTAAGACCCCGACCCGAGTGACTCGATTAGTACTAATTAAGTTGTGTGTTAGTGCTAAGCTTGATTAGTGGTTTTGACTAAGCTTGGATTAGAATAGTTCTTGATAGCTTTGGGGAATTTTTAGTGTCTTGTGTTTAGCGGGACCCTTTGGGGGTTTCTTTTTTGATAGTCTTGCTAGCTTTTGGAGGTTACTTGTTTTTCCCCTAATTCTTGTCTTGATCCCGTTTTACTTATTTTGTCGATCCTTACAACTTTCATGTTGAGCCCGTGACCATCCGGAACCCCGAAACCCGATCTTCTTGCTTTGAGGGCAAAACAGTCTTTTTACATGAAATCTGTACCCAACACTCGATATCCTCGAAACCCGCGAAACATGTACTTTTTAGAAACTAAATATTTCGACGATCACTTTTCTCTTCTTCGTCGATTTCGTCTGAGGTCCCGAGATTAGTGATTTCAGCCTCCGAAGACTTTCTAGTGGTGGAGCCCACACCCATTGCTTTATATATAGAACTCATTCCCCTCCATTTCCTTTTTCCAGCACAAGCACAAGAACAACCTAGGGTTTTTCTTTCTCTCTTCTCTTCTTCTTCTTGCTTCCCCATCCTAAGTCCCTACCAAACCTTACACCAATCAAGAAATGAACTTCACCTTCTTCTTCCTCACTACTAAAGCATTGATGCCATTTTTGAAGGAAGGCCTCTATCCTAAGACCTTCTTTGAGCTAGCCTTGTCCATTTGAAGAGCTTCCAAGTGAGTTTTCTCTCCTATTCTTTTAGATTGGTAATCTCCTAGCCATAGAGGAGCTCTATTTCTATTATTGTGAGTTTCTTCCTATTGTTTCTTGGTTTGACCCATTTTAGGGTTTATTTTTGGGGGTTTTTGGTGTAGCTTGGTATTTGGCTTGGAAGAGTGGATTAGAGCTTGGATTTCTTGATTAAAGACCTTGAGGCAAGTGGATGTTTAGTTTTAAAGTGATTTCCATGATCAAATGTTTGGATTTATTGTATCATTTATGATGAGCTTTTACTTGCATTCAATGTGGTTTTAATGTTTTAAAAAGGGGTTGTTGAACCCATTCATTGTCTTGAAATATGATTGATAGCCTTTGATTTATCTTGTGCTTGAAAACTTGAATGAATCTATGTAATGGTGGTTATGTCTTTCTCTTTTGATTGAATGAGAAAATGTATGAATGAATGGATCATTTGTGGAGGTGGTGAGAAGTTTTGAAGAGAATGTTGAGGTGCTTACATGCCCTCTTTGGTGTATGATAGAACCTCAAGAAATGTGGATTTGTAAGAAAAGGAGAATGGAGAAAAGAGCTATTCACGAAACCAGTTCTGGACAGTTCGCTCGAGCGAACTGGACACATCGCTCGAGCGACCTGCCCAGGAAGGGTTCGTGCCATTCCAGAGAGTTGTTCGCTCGTACGAACCCCATGTCCGCTCGAGCGAACTCCTCCAACAGCCATCCAGTCGCTCGTGCCATCCTGAACTGAGCAGGTCCGCTCGTGCGAACTCAATGTCCGCTCGAGCGAACCCTCCCAGAAAGCCATTCCAGAGAGCACATCGCTCGAGCGAACTCCATGTCCGCTCGAGCGACGTGTACTGTTCAACTGGGGCCACTTTGGAGGAGACAATGAAATATCCTAGCTATGGAGGGAGGTTGGTTAACGTCCCTATCGTGATGAGAAGACTCATGACCGTTGTTTGAAGCTCGAACGAGAAAGAAACCATAATCACAAGGATTCATTGAAGTTTTGGAAATCTCCAAGTGCCTAAGGAGCCCGGAATGCCTTCAAATTCAAAGAGTATCAAGCAATTGTAAGATAAGCGTACGGGATCCCTATTCACCTGGATTAGTTTTAACCCGACACTGTCTTGGCTTTTCAAAAGGGTACTTTACCTTGTTATTCTCTAAATTGATGATTTGGAATCTATCATCCCGAAAACTTTGAAAGTATACTTGTACTGTTTTGCTAGCTTTGATATACATGCCAGACCTGATATGATAGCTCTGCCTTGAGCACCCATGTCTTGCCCGAATATAGTCTTGTACTTGATTTATTTTACACATGTCTTGATTTCCATGTTTTGACCTATGAGTCGGCACCACTAAGCTTGGATACCTTGTTAGTCTGATCTACTGACTAGGTAATCCCCCTCTTGTCCCGCCAACTGTAGTTTGGATCTTGCTACCCGGTTATTTAACCGTGGTCTTGTCCTGATACCGCAGATTGCTACTGTGGTTCCTGATGCTCGGCTCGCTACCGTGGTCATGTCTTGTATATAGTATATATGTATATGTATTTCGTTGTACCTCCTCACTTCGGTGACTGAGGTTAACGCCTTGACTTGCTTGCTCTATCGCTTCGGTGATAGAGGATTTAGCTTTGTGTGGTTGCCATTTTGCTCATTTCCTGATTTCCTTGGTTACCTTTACTTGTTTTACCTTGCATATATGTTTTTAACTAAATGATGCATTTACTCATGAAAGTATTATTTAGACAGGTTTAACTGTTTCCAAGGTAAATGTTTTATCGTTAAATGTTTATACTTTTATCCACCTGCCAGACCGTCGTGTCTGGCCCCTTTGCTTTGGTACTCAGGTCCCGTTGTTGGTTTCCCCGAGGAGGAGCCAGAGGAGGCGGTCGGAGAACCGCAACCGCTAGTCGAGTGGCGTGCCGACGATGTTATGTAAACATCGGGTTGCCGAGATACGAAACATTTTGGGGGTCGTTTGGATAGTTTTCTGGTGGTTATTGTTTTGTTTATATTGGCCTTTGTTGGCCTCTAATTTTGGGAACTGTAATTAACTGATCTTCTGATTAAACTTGAATATGTACTTCTGGGTTATGCTTTAGGACATTGCTCATTCTGATACTCATATTAAAATGTAATCAGCCTTATTATTTTGGAAATGAAATACATGCATGATTTAGTACATGCTTCCGCAATTATACTAAATGGTTATGTGTGTTGGAATATCCTCACCGCGGACACCTGTGGGAAATCACGTGCACGGGAAATGAGTGTTCTTTTGTTAACCCGTGTACGCTTGATCATAAACATACCGTTAAATATTGTCATCACTCCATATGATCACATCATTGGCTTCATCACAATTCGTCCCGATCCCGGATTTGGTCCCCGAACCCAGTCCGGGGTCGTGACAGCTTGAGCCATTTTTATCACCTTGAATGAAGTAGTGAACTTCTGCGTCGGTGACTTCTTGAAGTAGTGATCTTCTTCTTTGGTGATTTTGAAACTTGCCCACATGACACCATGTTGACAGAAGTGGAGCCGTAGTTTTTGTCGAAAGTTATGACTCCGTTTTTCCACATCTCATTGATCTTCTCTCTCACAACGAATCATTGATTGAGAGAATGTGAGATCATCTGATGGTATGGACAGTATCGGGGATCATTGGTTTTACCAACATCTCCCGGTCTTTTGGGCTCTGGCGAAATGAGTTTGTCATTTGCTAGGAGAGCCTCAAAGATTTCTTCAACATCTTCATCGAACGGATATTTCTTTTCTACACATTCTTTGAAGGCATCAGAGAGTTCATGTCTTTTACCTGCAGTTTTGTTTACATTTTCTTTTGTTGCTGAGGAGATGACTTAGTCTGCACATTGAGAACCTCCTTTTTCTTTGGTTTTGAGGTTGTAACAGCAGTCGGCTCTTTCTTTGATGATTTCTGACTATTGAGGTCTTTGATCACCATTTCAGCTTCCATGGAGGCTTCGAGGAGTTCCCCCTGATGGAACGCGCTCCGAGGCGCCGTGGGGCGGCTACCGGGGTCGGCGGAACGTGGGAGTCCGTCGGGTCCGACCCTTTCGCGCCCTGGCGGGCCCTGAAGCGTGCATCAACATTTCTTTTGTGTGGGTGTGCCAGATTTTCTATTTTACTTGGAATTGCAAGTGGTCATCCGGAGATCAACCTTCGCAAGTAAAAAAGGAAATCAACTTCTTTCAAGTTTTCCATTGCACAAATATTTAAGAAAAGAGACATTTTCTTGGTTTGCCGTGAAAGGCGATTTTGTTTGGCATTTATAGCCGATTTTGGCGTTTATAGCCGATTTACAATTCTTATCAATAATGAAAGACAAGAGTTGTGATTTTTGTCTCTTTAGAAAAATACAAATTACAATGAAAAGCAAGAAAAGGAAGATCTAACTTTTCAGGAGATTGTGGGGGACTCGTTCAGATTGACGGTCGCAAGCCATGTATGGGCTTCGCCATCATCCATGCAGATGAGAACAGAAGATGCTCTTGATTCGCTTGGCTTGGCTATAACCTCAGGTTTTTAGAGGACAAAGACCAAGAGAAGGTCCTATGTCCAATAAAAAGCTAAGTAGACGGGCTGAAAAGCCACGTCTAAGCCATTGGAGGCAGCGGGAGAAGGCAAGGACCTTGGGGGGGGTGCCCCCCAAGGGACTTTTGTCACCTTGTAGTGGTGGCCGGTGCAGAACTTCAGCAGAGTTTTTCTCTCTTTTTCTTTCTCTCAGATCTCTTTCTGATCTTTTTTTCTGATCCTCTGATTTTCTCCTCTTTTTTCTGATTTCAATTTCAATGGAATGCTCTCCTATTTATAGGCTTTTGGTAGCCATTTAGGAGGTTTTATGAGCCTTAATGGCTTTAATGGGAGGAGTTACAAGATTTATTTCTTGATTTTGTAACTCCTTTTTCCTTGAATCTGATTGGCCGATGGAGATTAAGGGCTTTTAATCACCTTAATTACCATAATGGGAGGAGTTTCATGGTTTAAATGCCATGAATCAATTGACTTGTAACTCCCAAATGCTTGCTTCTGATTGGGCCGTCCAAAGAAATGAATTAATGACTGCAATAAAGCTAGTCAATTAACCACATTAATTGGTCGCCGAGCAGTCGAAGAGTCGCGGGCCATGCCGTGTCTTCTGGAATTCTTCTGGCGATGATCATCGATGGATCTACATGCTGATCGACATCGGATGAACATGTAACTTCAGACATTGATAGCTAAGAGTGGGCCGGTGACATCTGTCTTGTCGATTTCACGATCGACAGCTGGGGGATTTTTCCCCTTCGGAGCCCGTTTTGCGGTCGTTTTGAGGTCTTTTTCGTCGCCGTTTTCTTCTGTATTTTTCTTGACATTTCTTCTCATTTATTAGCTTGATTTCCCTGTAGAAAACCTGATGAGAATCCTTGCATTTTTAGAGTGCAAAGTTTCTAATTTTCCGGGAAAGCCGAAGACTTTGTCGCGTAGAGTTGCTGATTTTTCGCCAGAAGCTGAAACTTGGTCAAACGATGTCGGAATGACCTAAAATTTGAGGTGAAGCCTCCTGAGCAATAAATAAGACCAACCATAGGCTTTTGTTTGAGTTTTGAAGCCGTTTGGGGTCCCGTCGATGCTTCACTTGATTTTGCTGCGGGGAAAATGCCGAGCTTTGATATGTGGTCAAACGATGTCCGATTGACCTGAAATTTGACGGGGAGCCTATTGGAGTCATTTTGAGACGTTCCATGGGCTCCGTTTTGGATGTCATGGTCCCGGGTTGCTCCGCCGCCGGTAGGCTTGATTTTCTCTCGGAGCATCGAAACCTGGTCAAACGTTGTCGGAATGACCTGAAATTCGACGTGCAGCCTTTTGGAAGCATGTTGAAGCCACTCATGCACTTGGTTTGATGAGCGAAGGCTTCGGTGGTTCCCGCCGCCGGGAGGCTTGATTTTGCTGCTCGAGCATTGATGGAGGGTCAAACGTTGTCGGTTTGACTTGAAATTTGGCATGGAGCCCTTTTGGGACATGCTGGAGTCATCTGTAGGCTCTGATCGAAGTTTTGACGTCTCCGATGATGTCGCCGCCGGGAGCGCCATTTTAGCTAACGGAGAAGCGAAGTTAGGCCAAATGATTCTGAAATGGCCCGAAACTTCATGTGTACTCTTCTCTTGGCTATCTTGAAGGATCTTGCAGTTTTTGTTTGATTCTGACAAGATTTGATTTTTTGGAGAAATTGCATTGCCTATTTATGGCAGGTTGCGACTTCATGCAGCTTTCTTGATTTGGAGAGGCAAAGTGACATTTTTGGTGTCAACACCCCCAGGTTCTTTGATTTGTTGCCGATGATCATGGAGCGAATTTTTGCTCTCATATTGTTACGGCAGATGTCTACTAGCGATGCTTGTGGCAGTACATCTGAGCATTTGTACGCCATTGCCTTCCATTTGTGAATGAAGTCGTATGTTGACTCATTCTCTCCCTGTTTTAGGCTGCGAGTCACTGGACGTCTAACACTAATTTTGGTTGCTAACTTCCGGCGTTTTCTAGTTTTGCCAACCATATTAACAGCAACGAATTGGTCGGGTCTTTCTTTTTCGACCCATTTGTTTGAGACGTGGAGAGTAGAACGCTGGGTTCTTTTTTGTCGATATGCAGTGCGGCGATGCATACGACGAGCAATTTAAGCTTCAATGAGCTCTGGCTGGGCTCTAGCGATGAAGGATGTAGTCCCTCGCGCGCAGCAGCTGAGCTTACCTTTTTTGAAGCTTGGCAAGGACAGAATCTGGACGCGGTCCTTTGTCTGTCGCAGTGAAGACTTGAATTTTGCGAGCTCAGCCCCTGTTGAGATGAAGGGTCGACTCACGGGAGTGCAGGCTTCAGCATGTTTTTGCATAGGCCTAACGATGCAGGATTTGATTTTTGGTTTGTAGGAGCAAGCCGGCTCATGATGATTTTGTTTGTTTTTTGGGTGGAGGGTAGGTTTCTCCTCTTTCATGTAAGAGAGAGGGTAGAACCGATTCTCTTTGAGAGGGGCCAGGTATGCTGGCTTTGCAGATGTTTGGGACTTCCTTTGCTTTGGCGAAGATCTCGGGGACTAAGTTTTGGGGTAAATCTGGTTTCTTGTGGATTGAGGCTTTGTGGGAGCGCCACAGGCTTCAGGCTTCTTAGTGTTCGCCCTTGGTGCCATTTTAGTGACACGTTGCGGGGCAGTTTTCTGCTTCTTGGCAGATACAGTGTCTTCTGCGGGAAGTGGGAATGGTCCCAACGATCCGAAGACGATGGTCCGGGGAGTTGAAGTTGACCCAGTGTTTGGAGAGTTGTCGAAGGAGATGACGCTTCGGCAACTGGCAGGGCGCTTATGCTTGTTTTGCTTGTCTTGAAGCATAAGCTGGTACTTGTTGTCATCGAAAGTGATGGTCAATGAAGCTGCCATTGTTAGTTTTGGAAAACTTCTAAAACAAGACCAAATCCATTAGTAATCACAAGAATATGGTGATCGTAAATGGAGAACAACTAGGGTTTTGTCTTTTCAAATCACTTGGGGGAACATGGCCCAACCCAAGGACGATGAAGAAGGCAAAAATCCATAGAGGATACAATTGTTCTAAAATACAAGTATGGTAGGCTCAGAGTGAGCGTTCCAGTGATTGCTAGAAGCAATTGTAGACCTTAATTCAAATTACCGAGAAGCAAGGCTCACTCGAGGTAAAATGATATAAGGTTGGAGATACAAATGTGTCGGTCGCGAATACAGTAGACCCGAAAGGGCGTACTAGCACCGCTAGGCACAAATGTTGCAAATCGCATCCTTGGGAAGGACACGAGATGGGATTTTTTTGAAAGGTCAAATTTGGGTTTATAAAGGAGAGCAAATGGTGTTCCAATCCGAACAAAGTCTCAACATTTCTGCGAGCACTAAATCCAGAAGGGAAGGAACCAGAATTTCTCGGATGTGAATCCAGTAATGACGGAAGTTTTTTTTTTTGAAGGGTCAAGATTGAATTCATCAAAGAGAACAAATGGTGTTCCATTCCGAACAAGGCTCAACATTTCTGCGAGCGCTAAATCCGAAAGGGAAAGAACCAAGATTTCTCAACTCTGAATTCAAAAGTGACAGAAGTTTTTTTTTTTTTAAAGATTTTTTTTAGGGGATTTTTTTTGAAAGGTGCACATAGATTTCCAATTCGATCTTATAAAACCTTAGTAGATAGATCAGCCCCCAGGTAATGGTAGGATTACTTAATGAACCCGTTTGGAGGACCCTTGCCTCGAACAGTCTAGCTGTCTCCACACTCTGGACAAGGCTTTTCTTAAATCCACTTTGGTCAAAGAACGCAACTGGTGGAACCTTAGTGTTTTTTTTTAACTCTTTTTTGAAATGTTTTTTAATAAACTCATCAAAGAGAACGAATGGTGTTCCAATCCGAACAAAGGCTCAACATTTCTGCGAGCGCTAAATCCGAAAGGGATGGAACCAAGGTTTCTCAAATTTGAATGCAAAAGAGAGAAAACTAATTTTCTTTTGAAATTATAATTTTTTTTTGAAATCCCAATTGGACTCATCAAAGAGAAAAGATGGCCTAATCCCCGATATGAACGATAGCTGTGAACATTTCTGTGAGCTATCAAGTTTAAAGAGGGAAGGATCAAAAGTTCTCAAAGTTGAATCTTGAGAAAGAGAGATCATTTTTTTTTGAAAGAATTTGAAATGAAGGTGTTTTTCCGTTTAAATCCTAATTGGACTCATCAAAGAGAAAAGATGGCCCAATCCCCAATATGAACGATAGATGCGAACATTTCTGTAAGCTATCAAGTTCAAAAAGGGAAGGATCAAAATTTCTCAAAGTTGAGTTTTTAAGAAAAAGAGATCAGATTTGTTTTTTTTCTTTTTGAAGTGAGAAAGAACAATTGAAATCCCATCTCATATTTTTTTAGATGCAAAATGCAACATAGGCCACCGACTAGAAAGGAGCCAAGTGATCAAAGCATCACGTTCTCAAGTCAACACGTCCCACCGGGTATGCCAACTTGATGGACCCGAAAGAGGGGGAATCTTCCGTCCTCTCCCTCCGCACCCCGGGGGCTGACCTGGGTCTCGGCGGAGGAGGGAAGATCTCGGGCATCAACATTTTTTTGTACGGGTATGCCAGATTTACTTTCTACTTGGAATTTGGAATGGTGATGATCCAGGGATTCACCTTCACAAGTGGAAAGGAAATCAATCCTTTTTTCTAACTTTTCAAATTGCATAAATATTAAGAAAAGAGACAAGTTTGTTTTTTGAGAATGCCGTAGGAGGCGTTTTTGTTTGTTTGCCGTAAAAGGCGATTTTGCCGTGAAAGGCGATTTTACAAAACTCATCAAATGTGAAAGACAAGAATTGTGATTTCTTTTTGTCTCTTTAATAAATACAAACTACAATAGAAAAGTGAGAAAAGGGATCTAACTTCTCAGGAGATTGTGGGGACACGTTGAGATCGACGGTCGCAAGTCATGTATGGACTTCGCCATCGTCCTTCAAATGAGAACATGTGATGCTTTGATTCTTTGGCTTGGCTCCTAACCTCAGTTTTTTAAAGGACAAGGATCAAGAGAAGGTCCTATATCCAATGAAAAACCGAGTAAACGGGCTGAAAAGCCGCATTTAGGCCATGTTGGAGAAGGAGGAGGCCTTGGGGGGGGTGGCCCCCCAAGGGACGTTGATCACCTTGTGGTGTTCTTTGCAGCAGAGCAGCAGGACTTCGCCTGAATTTCTTTGGGAGAAGTGCAGAACTTTGGAAATGGATCTCCTTTTATAGGCTTTTGGTAGCCATGGGATGGTTATGGGCATTGATAGCTATGATGAGAGCATTGATGAGGAGTTACAAGTTGATTTTGTAACTCCTTTTTCATGGCTTGTGATTGGCTGATAAAGGTAGTGGGCTTTTAATTGCCTTTATGCTTCATGATGATGGGAGGTTCATGGGTTTAATGCCATGATTACTTGGATTTGTAACTCCCAAATGCTTGAATCTGATTGGGCCGTCCAAAATAATGAGTTAATGACCGCATTAAGTTGTCATAAATGGGTCAATTAACGTCATTAAGTGGTCGCCATGGCATGTGAAGAGTCGCGGGCCGCGCTGCGCCTTTTGAGATTCTTCTTGCGATCATCACAGGTGGATCCACCCATTGTTTGATGTCGGATTGCGATGCAATTTCAGACATTGATTGATAATGGCGGGCGGTGACATCTGTCTTGTCGATTTCACGATCGGTCGAACAGAAAGTGCACTTTCTTGGTCAGCCGGTTGGCGATCTTGAGGCGATCGGTGATGATTTCATGCTTTTGACGGCGGATCCGAGATGTCGATGAAGATCAGTCGTTTTCAAGCATCAAACATTGCATTTTCCGAAAATCACAGAGGCCGGAACACCCGAAACGCGAAAAGAATCAGAAAACGGACGATTTGGTGCAAAATCCGGCGACCCGGATTTGCAGGGTCACCAGGCGACCATGTACCCAGGGTCGCCTGCGACCCTGGGCTAGGGTCGCCTGCGACCTTGGGCCAAGGTCGCCCGCGACCATAGGGCTTTGGCCCGTTTGGTCGCCGAACGTCGTTTTCGGCCGTTTTTTCGTCTTTTTCGTTCCTTTTTTCTTCTGTATTTTTCTTGAAATTTTTCCTCAATTATTGACTTCATTTTCTTGGAGAAAACTTGACGAGAACCTGCACGAAATCGGAGCACAAAGTTTCCCATTTTTCGGGAAAGCCGAAGACTTTGTAGCAGATTTTCCGTCAAGAGTCGAAACTAGGTCAAATGATGTCGGAATGACCTGAAAATTGAGGTGAAGCTTCTTGAGCAGTGGATAGGACCAACCATGGGCTTTTATTTGAGTTTTGAAGCCGTTTGGGGTCCCATCGATGCTTCACTTGATTTTGCTGCGGGGAAAATGCCGAGCTTTGATATGTGGTCAAATGACGTCCGATTGACTGAAATTTGACAGGGAGCCTATTGGAGTCATTTTGAGACGTTCCATGGGCTCCGTTTTGGATGTCATGGTCCCGAGTTGCTCCGCCGCCGATAGGCTTGATTTTCTCTCGGAGCATCGAAACCTGGTCAAACTTTGGCGTGGAGCCCTTTGAAGATATTCTGGAGTCATCCGTAGGCTCTGATCAAAGTTTTGGTGTCTTTGATGATGTCGCCGCCGGGAGCGCTTGTTTAGCTGTTGGAGCAGTGAAGTTCGGCCAAACGATGTCGGAATGACCCGAAACCTCAGGTGTACCCCTCTTTTAGCTGTCTTGAAGGATCTCTCAGTTTCTGTCTGATTCTGAAAAGATCTAATGCTTGAAGTAGCATTGCCTGTTTTGTAGCAGGACGCAGCTTCACGAGGCTTCTTAATGTGGAGGAGACATAGTGACTTTTTTGGTGTCAACAATGAAAGCCGATTTTTGGAATGGCACAGAAGCCGAATTTTAAGATGGTATGAAAGCCAATTTTTTGAATGGCATAAGAGCCGAGTTTTTTTTTGTTTTGTTTTGGCATAGGAGCTAGATTTTTGAAAACCAAGTTTTGTTTTGTTGGCATGAAAGCCGATTTTGGCGTTTATAGCCGAATTTTTTGTTTTGGCATTTATAGCCGAATTTTGGTGTTTATAGCCGGATTTTGTCGTTTATAGCCGATTTTTTGCATTTCTAGCCGGATTTTGGCATTTCTAGCCGGATTTTGGCATTTATAGCCGAATTTGGCGTTTATAGCCGATTTTAGTTTTCAAAATGCAGGTATCGACTAAATGTCGCCTCCCCGCTGAATGGTCTTGCAAGTATCGATGGAATGTCGCTTCCTTGCTCATTCGGTTTGCGAGTATTGATGGAATATCACTTCCTCGCGGGCTGGGTTTGTGAGTATCGATGGAATGTCGCTTCCTCGCGAATTGGGTTGCAAGTATCGACTAAGCGTCGCTTCCCTGCTTTTCCCAAAACTTTTGGTTTTGCGGGTACTTACTTGATGTCGTTTCTCCACGATTTTTGAAATTTGAGGTTTTTTGAATCATTTGAAATTTGGGTTGTGGATATCAACTGGAATGTTACGTCTCCACGGTTTTGAAATTCGAGGTTTTTGCAAGTATCAATGGGGTTCGTTTTCTTGCGATTTTTAGGTTTTGGAAGTATCGAATGGGGTTCGCATCATTCCAGTTTTTTGGGTTTTGGAAGTATCGAATGGGGTTCGCATCCCTCCGGTTTTTTGGGTTTTTGTGAGTATCGACTGAATGTCGCTTCCCCGCGGTTTCCAAGAACCATTTTTTTTTGTTTAAAGACACGAGGGTCATGAGTTTTGACTTAAAACCATTTTAGTTGTAAAAGCCGAGGCGGACCAAGGTGGAAATTTCTAAGTCCTGATTTTTGTTTCAAACCGAGAATTTTGGGTTCAAGGATCGAAAATTTTGGTCAAATCTGGGAAGAGGCTCCTAAACTTGGATTTTTGGATTTGTTTTTGAACAATGAAACACTAGAAGTAAGCATTGTTTTGAGAGAGTTTTTTTTTTTGGAAACTTCAACATAAAGATGAAAATTTCAAAAAGGGTGGGTTTGATGAGCAAGTACCTTGGAAATAGGCTTTGGCCTTGTAGATATCGCTCTGACCCGTTTGAGGAAGTCTTCAAGGGTAGTACCGCTTCAAGAACTTGCCGTTGATGGGCAGCATACATCTGTCTCCTTCCATGTTTAGAAGAGCCTATGCGCCGTTGGAGAAGACTTTGTCGATGACGAAGGTTCCCTCCCATTTTGGGTCAAATTTGCCTTTGGATTTGTGGGCAAAGACTATGGGTCTTTTTACTGCAAGAACCGAGTCACCCTTTTTGTAGGCTCGTTGCCTGACCTTTTTGTTGAAAGATCCTGCCATGCGTGCTTGGTACAACTCAATGCTTTGTAAAGCTTCGAGTCATCTTTCATTGAGATTATCTAGCTCTTGGAGTCCCAATTTGACATTGCTTTCTTGCGTCATGTCATTTTGCAGAGATACCCTTAAGGAAGGAATTTGCACTTCCAAAGGGACAACAGCTTCGCATCCATAGACCAAGGAGAATGGTGTGCTATGGGTTGGTCCTCGAACGATGGTTCGATAGGCCCATAAGGCTTCGGTAGTTTGTCACCCCAGTCTCTTTTGTAATTAGAGACCATTTTCTTGAGAATTTTGCAGAGTGTCTTGTTGAAGGCTTCTCCTAGTCCGTTCGCTGCTGGATTGTATGGAGTCGAAGGACAACTTTGGATTTTGTACTTGTCGTAGAACCTGTAGAATCTGTGATTCCGGAATTGTGGTCCGTTATCATGGACGAATCTTTTAGGTATGAAGAAGCGACAAATAATGTTGGTGCGCAAGAACTGAAGGACTGATGAGGTCTTCATTTCGCTGAGCACAAATGCTTCTGACCACTTGGAGAAATAATCCATAGTGGCGAAGATGAAGCGATGACCTTTGCTTGATGGGGGAGAGATAGGACCTATGATGTCCATA
Source organism: Umbellularia californica (assembly GCA_028538565.1). NCBI lineage: Eukaryota > Viridiplantae > Streptophyta > Magnoliopsida > Laurales > Lauraceae > Umbellularia > Umbellularia californica. Next base: position 28,609,625 of record JAPQWN010000005.1, on the reverse strand, counting down.
CCCCAGGCTTCAAAAGGCCATGAGATTGTTGTTGGATGTAGCTATTATGGAGGCATATGGACATAATCTCCATGAATCTAGCATTTTTGGCAGCGCTTGGCAAATTGCATTGCATCAGCTACCGTGGTAGGCCAATAATAACCTAGCCTTTTTATCTGGTTGTAGAGCTTAGGACCAGCCTGATGGGCTACACAAAGACCAGAATGTACTTCTTTAAGAGTTTGTTCATCCTCTTGTTGTGACAAGCAGCGTAGAAGTACTCCGTTGAAGGATTTTCTGTAAAGTGCTTCTGAAGGTATATCCAAATGGAAGTTCAGGGCTCGTCTTTGGATGCTTACCCGCTCTTTTGGATCTTCAGGTAGGATTCCGAACATGATGTAATCAATGAACGGATCCCTCCAGTCGCCGATCGGAGGTTTGAGGATGGAGATCCGACTTCCAACCACTTTGTGGCATTCTGCAATTGCTTGGTGTGTGTTAATAGGAAGGAGAATCCTTCTTTGACACACTGTGACTTGCATGTTTTCCTCTTCTTGGATTGCCATGGACGCGGCGAGTCCAGCCAGGGCATCTCCACGGATGTTTTCACCTCTGAAGATGTGGGTGATGTGACAGATGTTGAATTTTTGTCGAAGCGACTGCGCCTTGTTGTAGTAAGGTAGCAGATCAGGCTTCCTGACTTCAAATGTCTGATTCATCTGGTTGACGATCAGTTGAGAGTCTCCAAAAGCTTTCAGCATGGTGATGCCGGATTCGAGGGCGAGTTCCAATCCTACAATCAGGGCTTGGTACTCAGCTGCATTGTTTGAACATGGTTCTAGTAGCGAGAAGGCGTGTGGAATCATGTATTTGTCGGGGCTAACAAAGAGGATGCCAATTCCCGATAATTGCTTCCCTTTTTTATTTGTCCTGGTTGCACCGTCAAAGTACATGTCCCAGGAGGCATTTGATAAGGAAGTTTCCACATTGTAGACAAATTCGTCTGGGAGATCATCCCTGAGTGGAGAATCTTTAGGCAATGGATGCTCTGCGAGGAAGTCTGCTAGAGCTTGACCTATGATTGCTCTTTGTGGTACATACCTAATATCAAACTGTGATAGAAGGATGGACCATTTTGCCAGTCGGGCATTGAGAGAACCTGCTTTTATGACAAGGACCTTTAGGAGGTTGATCCTCGAAATCAAGTAGACTGTATTGGACTGCAGGTAGTGACGTAGCTTTTGTACCGCAAACATCACTGCAAGGCATTCATTTTCGACTTGGGAGTAGCGATGCTCTGCACCTACCAACATGCGGCTAAGGTAATATAGAGCAGCTTCTAGAGAAGGGTCTTCTTTTGGAAGATCACTCTCGGGATCAACGGATTGATCCTTGTCATTTGTTGAAGACGTCTCTATATTAGTATTGGCGTCTTCAGTGATTGTGTTGCACGGAGCAATTTCCGAGAACAAGTCCTGAACAACATCCGACAACCTTTCTTTATTAGTCCAGACATCGTCTATAAGATCGGGTATCTGGGACCAATCGACTGGGTTTTCATTGAAGAAGATTTCATTAACAGGAGTTTCTTCAAAATGATCAACCGGGAGAGGCTTGAGTTCCGATGTCACAACTTCAGGAGACGAGGGCTGAGAGGATGATATCTCAGTGGAAGTCACCTGAGAAGATGTAGCTCCAGAAGATACATTACTGGTTGGGGTGTACGCGTCTTCGGAAGCTTCAAAGGCACTATTGTCCTGAGCTATCGCATTGCAGGTCATCCTAACAGGAGATGCCCCCATTGTAGACTGTTGGGAATCGAACTCATCCTCAGATGTGAGAGGATCATCAATCCAACTGTTTCCTCCATTTTTAGGAGTTGATGGAGAAAGTTCCCGTTGATTTTCAGGGGATTCTGGTTCTAGATCATGACGAAGATTGTTGATGCGATCCTGCTCCTGCTCTATGGCAAGATCTTGCAAGATTCTTGTATATTCTTCAAGATCAGGCATAGGAGCCAAATCTTCTTCGTCATCTGTTCCTTGTGGATCACCGATGTTGGGTTCCACCGGAGCATTGGTTGGTGCTGGATCGACAACATTTTCTTGAATAGCCTCTTGGTCTTCTTCATCATCGGACCAGGATCCTTGTGGCTATAATGGGTTATACCAGATTACTGGCATAAGATGAGACTCGGGAATCCATTCCCCGTCGGAGAGGTATTCTCCTGTTTCAAGGGATTCTTCCCACTCATCGATATCGCTGGCAATGTCACTGGACTCGTATCCATCCATGGAGAATCCAACTACCGAATTGCAGGAGTATGATGCCCCCTGCACATTTTCATTTTTGTATAGAGGTGGCATAAAATCATCAAGGGCGAATTTTCTAAAATGTATAGAGGTGGCATAAAATCATCAAGGGCGAATTTTCTTACCGCCTTTGAAGTTTTGGGAAGGGATTCTTCCGTCGCCCCTAGTGAAGCAGTGGAAGAGGTTTCTGCCTTTTCAAGGACTTCTTGTTTTGGTTGAGACTTTTGCTGCTGTTTGAGCTTGCGGAGCTGTCTCTTGGCTTGCCTTCGCTGCTGAAGCGGTTAGCTTTGTTTTGACGATCTCCCAATTTTCATCTTCTAAGAGATCGGGATGCACCCATATAGGTTGTCCATCTGGTGTTGGATAGGGAACCAATTCTTGGGACGCTTGAGCCATTTTAATCACCTTGAATAAGTACTGGTCTTCTTCTTCGGTGATTTTGAAACTTGCCGACATGACACCATGTTGACAGAAGTGGAGCGGTAGTTTTTGTCGAAAGTTATGACTCCATTTTTCGACATCTCATTGATCTTCTCTCTCACAACAAAACATTGATTGAGAGGATGTGAGATCATCTGATGGTATAGACAGTATCGGGGATCATTGGTTTTGCCAACATCTCCGGGTCTTTTGGGATCTGGCAAAGTGAGTTTGCCATTTGCTAGGAGAGTCTCAAAGATTTCTTCAACATCTTCATCGAACGGATATTTCTTTTCTACACGTTCTTTGAAGGCATCGGAGAGTTCAGGCCTTTTACCTGCAGTTTTGTTTTCAGTTTTCTTTGGCTGCTGAGGAGCTGACTTGGTCTGCACATTGAGAACCTCATTCTTCTTTGGTTTTGAGGTTGTAACAGCAGTCGGCTCTTTCTTTGATGATTTCTAACCGTTGAGGTCTTTGATCACCATTTCAGCTTCCATGGAAGCTTCGAGAAGTTCTCCCAGGTTCTTTGATTTGTTGCCGGTGATCATGGAACGAATTTTCGCTCTCATATTGTTACGGCAGATGTCGACTAGCGACGCTTGTGGCAGTATATCTGAGCATTTGTACGCCATTGCCTTCCATTTGTGAATGAAGTCGTACGTTGACTCATTCTCTCCCTGTTTTAGACTGCAGAGTTGAGCCATAGTAACAGGATGATCCTCACCTTGGAAGTGGGTCAGGAAGCGTGTCTCTAGCATAGCCCAGTTCTGGATGGAGTTCTCCGGCAGAGTGGAGTACCAATCAAAGGCTGTACCTTTTAGGGTACTTGCGAAGAGGCGAATCTTGAGGGCATCTTGATCCGTAATAGCTCCTGTTAGGATTTTAAAGTGGATGACATGTTGTCTGGCTGAACCTTTCCCCGTATATGTCTGGAGAGTAGGTTGTTTGAGTTTTGCAGGGAACGGAACCGAGTCCATCCATAGAGGGTAGGGTGGCTTGATCCCATGCTCCTTTAATGTATCCTCTTCTTTTGCTTTTGCGAGGATATCGTCCATGTCCTTTTTGGTAAGGGCGTGTGACTCATTGTTTTCTGCATTGGCCTCATCATCTTCATGATTTGGAGGGCCTTGGTTGTTAGGTGGTGGACGCTGTAGAGTGAGAAGGAGGTTTTCCATCAAAGCCTCAATTCTCTGTTGTCCTTGTTCCAACTGCTGGATGCGTGCGGTTACGTCATCATGCAGTGGAGGCTGCTCAGAACTTGTAGCGAAGACGTTCATCCCTCGGGATTTGAACGAAGAAATCGTCCTGGTGACTGAGCTGGGGCTCATTCTTCTGGATGAAGAATCTGAGGAGTGGTTACTCCGGTGTCCTTGGCTTGGAGGAGTGGATGATTCTTCCAGATGTGCTCGTGTCCGAGAGACGATGTGAGTCACTGGACGCCTAACACCGATTTTGGTTGCTGACTTCTGGCGTTTTCTGGTTTTGCCAACCATATGGACAGCAACGACTTGGTCGGGTCTTTCTTTTTCGACCCATTTGTTTGAGACTTCATGGAACGCGCTCCGAGGCGCCGTAGGGCAGCTACTGGGGTCGGCGGAACGTGGGAGTCCGTCGGGTCCGGCCCTTTCGCGCCCTGGCGGGCCTGAAGCGTGCCTCAACATTTCTTTGTGTGGGTGTGCCAGATTTTCTATTTTACTTGGAATTGCAAGTGGTAATCCGGAGATCAACCTTCGCAAGTAAAAAGGAAATCAACTTCTTTCAAGTTTTCCATTGCACAAATATTTAAGAAAAGAGACATTTTTTTAGTTTGCCGTGAAAGGCGATTTTGTTTGGCATTTATAGCCGATTTTGGCGTTTATAGCCGATTTTGGCGTTTATAGCCGATTTACAATTCTTATCAATAATGAAAAACAAGAGTTGTGATTTCTTTGTCTCTTTAGAAAAATACAAACTACAATGAAAAGCAAGAAAAGGAAGATCTAACTTTTCAGGAGATTGTGGGGGACTCGTTCAGATTGACGGTCGCAAGCCATGTATGGGCTTCGCCATCATCCATGCAGATGAGAACAGAAGATGCTCTTGATTCGCTTGGCTTGGCTTGGCTATAACCTCAGGTTTTTAGAGGACAAAGACCAAGAGAAGGTCCTATGTCCAATAAAAAGCTAAGTAGACGGGCTGAAAAGCCACGTCTAAGCCATTGGAGGCAGCGGGAGAAGGCAAGGACCTTGGGGGGGGGGGGGGGGGGGGTGCCCCCCAAGGGACTTTTGTCACCTTGTAGTGGTGGCCGGTGCAGAACTTCAGCAGAGTTTTTCTCTCTTTTTTCTTTCTCTGGATACGAGCTCTGGATTCTTTCCGATCGATCGATCTCGATTTTCTTTGATTTTTTTCATTTCAATGGAATGCTCTCCTATTTATAGGCTTTTGGTAGCCATTTAGGAGAGTTTATGGGCTTTAATGGCTTTAATGGGAGGAGTTACAAGATTTATTTCTTGATTTTGTAACTCCTTTTTCCTTGAATCTGATTGGCCGATGGAGATTAAGGGCTTTTAATCACCTTAATTACCATAATGGGAGGAGTTTCATGGTTTAAATGCCATGAATCAATTGACTTGTAACTCCCAAATGCTTGCTTCTGATTGGGCCGTCCAAAGGAATGAATTAATGACTATAATAAAGCTAGTCAATTAACCACATTAATTGGTCGCCGAGCAGTCGAAGAGTCGCGGGCCGTGCCGTGTCTTCCGGAATTCTTCTGGCGATGATCATCGATGGATCTTCATGCTGATCGACATCGGATGAACATGTAACTTCAGACATTGATAGCTAAGAGCGGGCCGGTGACATCTGTCTTGTCGATTTCTCGATCGGTCGGACAGAAAGAGCACTTTTTTTGGTCGACCGGTTGGCGATCTTGGAGCGATCAATGATGATTTTATGCTTTTGGAGGTTGACCCGTGATTTTGACGGATGTCGGAGGATATGAGTCAATTTCAAGCACTAAAAATCACATTTTCAGGAAACCACAGGGGCCAAAGTGCGCGAAACGCGAAAAAAGACGGAAAAACGGGTCACCGGCGGAAAATCCGGTGACCCGGACCTCCATGGTCGCCGGCGACCATGGGCCATGGTCGCCGGCGACCATGGGCCGGCGACCATGGACCATGGTCGCAGGGGCCTGCGACCATGGGCCATGGTCGCAGGGGCCTGCGACCTTGGGGGAATTTTTCCCTTCGGAGCCCGTTTTGCGGTCGTTTTGAGGTCTTTTTCGTCTCCGTTTTCTTCTGTATTTTTCCTGTCATTTCTTCTCATTTATTGGCTTGATTTCCCTGTAGAAAACCTGATGAGAATCCTTGCATTTTTAGAGTGCAAAGTTTCTAATTTTCCGGGAAAGCCGAAGACTTTGTCGCGTAGAGCTGCTGATTTTCCGCCAGAAGCTGAAACTTGGTCAAACGATGTCGGAATGACCTGAAATTTGAGGTGGAGCCTCCTGAGCAATAAATAAGACCAACCATAGGCTTTTGTTTGAGCTTTGAAGCCGTTTGGGGTCCCGTCGATGCTTCACTTGATTTTGCTGCGGGGAAAATGCCGAGCGTTGATATGTGGTCAAACGATGTCCGATTGACCTGAAATTTGACGGGGAGCCTATTGGAGTCATTTTGAGACGTTCCATGGGCTCCGTTTTGGATGTCATGGTCCCGGGTTGCTCCGCCGCCGGTAGGCTTGATTTTCTCTCGGAGCATCGAAACCTGGTCAAACGTTGTCAGAATGACCTGAAATTTGACGTGCAGCCTTTTGGAAGCATGTTGAAGCCACTCATGCACTTGGTTTGATGAGCGAAGGCTTCGGTGGTTCCCGCCGCCGAGAGGCTTGATTTTGCTGCTCGAGCATTGATGGAGGGTCAAACGTTGTCGGTTTGACTTGAAATTTGGCATGGAGCCCTTTTGAGACATGCTGGAGTCATCTGTAGGCTCTGATCGAAGTTTTGACGTCTCCGATGATGTCGCCGCCGGGAGCGCCATTTTAGCTGTTGGAGAAGCGAAGTTAGGCCAAATGATTCTGAAATGGCCCGAAACTTCATGTGTACTCTTCTCTTGGCTATCTTGAAGGATCTTGCAGTTTTTGTTTGATTCTGACAAGATTTGATTTTTTGGAGAAATTGCATTGCCTATTTATGGCAGGTTGCGACTTCATGCAGCTTTCTTGATGTTGAAGAGGCAAAGTGACATTTTTGGTGTCAACAAATGCCCCCTCGAGGTACAGCGACGAGTTGCTTGACTTTTGTAGTCGATGTGCCTCGAAGAGATTTTTGAAGGAGAGCTTGTGTCTTGACCAAGAGTCTTTGAGCAATCTTTCCTTTGGTAGAGTAGCCTTTGAGCTTCCAGGGGAATTTTATGGTAGTGAAAGGAATCACACACCATCTCGAGGCAAAGTTTTGAAGATGACATCAGGGATGTGGATTTGGGTTTCTGTTTTTGATCTTGTGACCTAACCAGCTGTATGTGGCAGGTTAGGGGGTCGGGTTTTGGTTTTGACCTTGTGACCCAACAAGCTGTATGTGGCAAGTTGGGGGATCATGATTTGGTTTTTAGTTTTGGTCTTGTGACCTAACAAGCTGTATGTGGCAAGTTAGGGGACCGGGATTTGGTTTTTGGTCACTCTTTGGGACTGTGTGGGTCCATTGGAGTGGTTTGGATTTTTGTGGAATGTCAATTTCAAGATTTTGGCTCAATTTGGTATATGAGGCTGGATGGTTTGATTTTTGGAAGCTCATGGGGCTTGGGATTTTTTTGTATGGTTCAATCAACTCAAAAGAGGCATGGAACCATTATTGTATGCTCTTGGTAAGAGGATTTTTTTTTTCCTGACTAAAAGCCCATTTTTTTTTTTTTTTTTTTTAGTGCCTAGGTGGTCAAACCTGGCTCATATGGGCTAACCCATGGGACCTTAAGCTTTTTAGGATGGCTTAGATCACATGTGGGGCCATTTTTGTAAAGAATATCTAAAGATATCTCATTTGGATAGAGAATATCTAAAAATATCTTTATGGGAGAGAATCTCTCATTGATTGATTTTGGGAAAAAATCTCTCAAAGACATCTTTCTTTTTGGGAAAGAATCTTTCTAATTCCTTCTCTTTTGGTAAGGTTACTAATTAGTAACACTTACTTTTCTTCTTTGTTTCCTTCTTTGATTTGCTCTCTCCTATAAAAGCAAAGGAAGGTAGGATCTCTTGCTCTTATTGCTTTCTTTTGCAACAATCTCAAGAGAGCTCCAAGACCAAGAGTTCTTCTTCTTCAAGGATCTTCAAGCTTTTTCCTTCTTCTTCTCCATCAATGGCTTCAAGTAAGTTTTCTCTCTTTTTCTTTCAAGAAAACTCCATGTAGAGAATAGGATGGAAAAAAAGTGTCTTCTTATTTTTTTTTTCCTTCTTCTTTTTTTCTTTTTTTTTTTCTTTCTATTCTTCTTCTCTTTTTTTTTTCTTTTCTTTTTTTTTTTTTTCCACGTGATTTCTGTTTTTTTTTCACGTGTGTCTCTTTTCTCTTTTTTTTTTTTTTTTTTTTTTTTTTTTTGAGAAAGTTTCTTTTTTTTGTTCTTTTCTTTCTCCCCTTTTTTTTTGAGAAAGTTTCTTTTTTTTTTTTTTTTTTTTTTGCTCATCATGATAATGCGTTTTTATGCAAATCTAGATGTTCATGCATGTACTTTTTGTAAATTGAATTTGAGAGCATGATAACATACCTGAAAATCTTTGCAAATTTGGGAATTTGGAGCTTGCAGTGATGTTGAGCCCTTCCTGATTTTGCGGAGATTTTGAGGTTTCGAAGGTTTGGAGTTTCGGAGCCCGCAGCAATGTTGAGCCCATCTTCAAACTTTCTATTTCCGTCGGGGTATTTCCTTTTTCTTTGGAATTGCCCCAGAGTCATGCCAAAATTTCACCAGATTTTTGGTGGGACAAAGTGACCCTTTTTTTTTTTAGCGAAATCCTGTCATTTTGATGACGATCTTTTTCTTTTCCAACCTTTGCAGGTGGTTCCTCCAGAGCGAACAAGGGTAAAGAGCCTGCTACAAGCGTACCTCGTCGATCTGCTAGATCTTCCAATGTGGCCGTTCAGCAAGCCTGGGAGAAGGTCCAGTTTGTTGAGAAGAACTTGGAAGAGTGCGATTCCCTCAATCGCGATGAGATGAGACAGCGATTGATCGCTCTCAAGGATGAGGAGTTCTATAAGATCATGGTAAGCAACCGTCCTTGGGTTATGGACGATCTGAGGGTTTTACCCAAGCCTACCTTCTTCTTTGGAGATGCAGTCCCTGACGACTTGACATACCAAAGGAGATGTTTTCAGTTCTCTTACACAGCAAATGGTGAGGAGAGAACTATTTCTACCCGGTCGTCTTTTGATCGGACCATCTCGATCCTGAGCCTTTCTCCCACGTGCCCTAAGAGGGAAGATCCTCCGAGCTGGGTGAAGAGGACCAGTGTGATCAAGACCGGGGTTTTTGTTGGTGGACCCTCCGGATATGCGGAGAAGCCACCTGTCCGTATGGACATGTTGATGCCAGCCAGCGGCTACCAGGGCTCTGATTATCCGTCGGTCGATTTGAGACCGGTGGGCCTTGGCGTTTTCAGCGGTGACGGCAGTACTTGGGTGAAGCCTTTTCGACTTCGTGGCCGTTTCAATGTTGACTCCGATTGGAAGTCATGGACTGACCACACCTTGCTGATTGGGGGCGCCGTTTTGAAGGAAGCCGGGATTTTTGATGCGGTCTGCGCTTTTAGGGAGACCGTGACTTTTTCCGATGATGCCTTCATGGCTATGTTGGAGTCTTTCCTCCCTCAGACCAATACCTTCGTTGTCACGAACGGTGAGATTGGTTTTTCTCTGAAGGAGTTGAGTGCTATTACTGGATTGCCCATCCTTGGCAAACTCTATGAGGAGTTCATGCCGATTGACAGCGTCCTTGAGGAGCAGTCAGAGGAGTTCAGGCTCCTATACTTTCAGCTCGTTGCCTTCTATGATTTTTTTAAGGAGGGCTCGAAAGTGAGATCCAGCAGTTGGAAGAGTTATGGCTCTTCATTCTTCAACTTCTTTGACAGCAAAGAGTCTTCTGATAGCATGACCCGGGAAGACAGGAAGAAGACTTCGGCCATGCAGGAAGAGTTGAAGGGTTTCTTCGCGAGCACAGATGCCATTTGTTCTGACATTGCATTGCGGAGAGATCTTGCTTTTTACCTCACTTTTTGGCTAGGTGAGGCTATTTTTGCTGGTGGAGATGGGACGCACATCAGGCCGCATTGTATTTTTCCGGCTTGTCAGATGGCGTTTGGAGAGCGGCTTGCTTTGGTGCCCGCTCTTTACTCCTACCTGTGTACCGAACTGCAGGATGCTGCTTTCTTGGTTCGGCTTGGGCTCCCTATGAATAGGGTATTTTTAGCCCATATCTTTTATTCGTGGTTTGTATACCACTGTCCTGGCTTCCACCAGCTGGGTGCTGCACAGGATGATGATCCTCTGATGATTCGATTGGCTAAGGGAAAAGCCATATCCGAATCACTTTTGTTTGCCCGCATGAGGATCCGACGATTCAGGGACGTCGAGATGGGGCAGTCTTCAGTTAAGCTTTCCCCGGAGTTGCGGAAGAAGGCTTTTGATTTTGGTGCCTCCCGAGACTCTACCAGAGCAGGGTCGGGAAGGTATTACTCTTTGACCAATGCAGAGAAGGAGTGGCTTTTCAGCATACGAGTCGGCACGATGGTGTACCGTAGACATCTTTTCGTCGACATCCAGCCGTATGTACCTTCTCGCTTTGCGCTTCAGTTGGGCTTCTCTCAAGGCGTTGTTGGAGCGCCTTCGAGTATGGTGAAGCGTTTTGGAGGTTTGCAGGATGGCAGAAATGCATGGGCTTTCTATAGTGCTGAAGACACTACTGCCACGATTTCTTATCCTGAGCTGTCGACTTTCCGAACTGCCGGCTTCACAAAGTGGTTCGCGGAGAGCTTTTTGGCATATCGGGGGCTTTCCAAGAAGGAGCTTGATGTAAAGCTGTCTTCGGGGAAAGGTACTGGAAAGTCGGATGGCGTCCGGCGAGAGGAAGTTTGGGCCTTCCTTTCTGGAGAGAAGCACAAGATAGGCTTTCTCGGTGACCAGGGCGTCATTGGTTCTGAAGCTGTTCGGGAAGTACCTGATGAGGCTTTGGAGCAGCTAGAACAGGAGGAAGCTGAGCTCGACGCTTGGATGCAAGCGGCACAGAGGCGAGCTTCTGCGGAGTCTACTGGCAAGAGCAGACCATCCAGTGAGGAGTCAAGTGAGAAACCTGACTCTGATAGTGGGGCGGGTTCTTCTAGGAAGCGAACCCGTAGAGGTAAGAAGAGGAGGAGGAGTCAGCGTCACACGGGGCGGGACGAAGACTCTCCTAATGTGGAAGTCCCACTCACTGTCAATGAGGAGGTGCCAGGGGAAGCTGACGAACCTCCGGAGAAGAGGATTCGGGAAGAAGAGACCATCGGTGAAGGTATGATTCCTCCTTTTCCTTTTTCTGCTTCTTTCATGGGGCTTTCCATGTTCTGATTTGTTTTCTCACCCTGCTGCTGCTTTTTTTTTTTTTTTTTTAGCAGAGGATGAAGACTTGCAGATGCCTGAGGTTCCGACCGATGAGGCAGTGATGGAGCCGGTTATGGCATCTGAAGAAGAACCGAGGGACTCTGGAATGATTCCAGAATCTCCAATTGGTATAACTTCTTTCGCTTTCTCTTTTTTTTTTTTTTTTGCCTGCGACTTGATTTGCTAACATTTTTCTTGTCAGCTGACTTGCCACAGGATTCCGATGACTTTGAACCATCAATGGACGCAAATGTTGATGATGCTTCTGATGAGTTCATGGAGGAAGAGAGTGTCCCGCCAGTCGTCGAAGAAGGTACTTTGTAGTGATGACCCTGATGAATTTTTTTTTTGAACAGGATCATATTCATACCTTTTTGTGTTTCATTTGCAGGTTTTGAAGTGACAGAAGAGAGTCCATCGCTTTCTTCAGAACCAGAGCAAGGGATGCCAGAGGTCGATCCGGAGGTAGAGACCAGTTCTGACATGATTGAGGAGATGCCTCGTGTTGAGATTCCCTCTCCAGTGGCTCCAAGTGAAAAGAGTTCTTTTGTTACTGTTCCAATGGGACATGACATGAGCAGCCGATCAGCGGAGAAGGGTGAATCTTCATCCAGTTCGTCTCTTCAATTTGCGAAGAAGGTGCTGGCTCGGGTTTTGAGTTCTTGGGTCAAGACTCTCCTTTCTGGACACTTGGAGGCAGGATTTGGCATGATCCCACATGTACAGGAGATTCTGACCGACACCGAAGAGGTTGGTCTGGATGTCACAGGTGCCAGGGCGATCATTGATAGGATCATTGCACTGGGTGACAAGTGGTTTGAGACCATGGGTTTCCCTGACGACCAATTCTTCAAGGAGATGTTCTTGGACCCTGCTGATAAGGCTAAGTCTGACCTGAATGAGGCTACACAAAGCAAGAAGCAGCTAGTTCGAGAGAAGAACAAGGAAGAGCTAGCCATCATCGGATTGAGGCATGACCTTAACGTCCTTGATAGGGAAGTTGAGGAGGCCAGGAAACGTCTTGAGCATTTGAAGGCACAAGTCGATGCGAAGTGGGCTGCTATAACAGAGGCTCGTGACAGGGAGAGTACTCTGATTCGCAGGGTTGCAGATGCCGGTCAAGTTCTCGAGAGGAGGACTCTAGAAAACGAACGATGGCAAACTGCTGGGGAAGAGCTTCCCGGTGTAAAAGAAGGGTTACGGCATTCGCCAGCATCTCATGGCAAGTTCCTGAAGAAGCGTGCCTTGGAAACTCTGACGGCTGATGCCAAAAGTTTGCTTGAGGGCTGAAGCTTTGGCTGGAGACCATTTTTGGCTGAGCTCCTGATTTTTTATAGCAGAAACCATTCTTCTTTTTTTGGTACCACATGTATTTTTTGGTACTCTTTTTTTGTAGTGCTTGTGAACACTTTCTTTTTTTTTTGGTACCACATGTATTTTTTTGGTACTTTTTTTTTTTTTTTTTTTTTTGTAGTGCTTGTGAACACTTTCTATTTTTTTTTTTTTTTGCTTTGGTACCACATGTATTTTTTTTGGTACCTTTTTTTTTTGTGTTCCCTACGCTCACTCAAATCTTTTTGTGATGAAAGCAATTGCTAAATGGGATTTGATCAAAAGCTTTGTCATTTTGTGAAAATCTTTTGTCAAATGGTTGTTTTGGTATGGGAAACGAATTTTGGTTGTGGCGTGAAAGCCGATTTTGAGATGGCATGGAAGCCGAAATTTTATGGCGTAAATGCCAAAATTTGGGTTGGCATGGAAGCCGGTGTTTTTGTGGCATTTACAGCCAGTTTGGTGGCATTGATAGCCAATTTGTGGCATTTATAGCCGGTTTGGTGGCATTGATAGCCATTTTTTGAAAGCCAAGTTTTGGTTTGTCGGCGTGAAAGCCAATTTTTCGTGGCATTGATAGCCGGTTTGTGGCATTTATAGCCGGTTTTGACATGAGAGTTAGGTTTTTTTTTTTTTGTGGCATTTGTAGCCGAGTTTTTTTGAAAACCAAGTTTTGTTTTATTGGCATGAAAGCCGATTTTGGCGTTTATAGCCGGAAATTTTTTGTTTTGGCATTTATAGCCGGATTTTGGCATTTATAGCCGAGTTTTGGTTTTCAAAATGCAGGTATCGACTAAATGTCGCCTCCCCGCTAAATGGTCTTGCAAGTATCGATGGAATGTCGCTTCCTTGCTCATTCGGTTTTGCGAGTATTGATGGAATGTCACTTCCTCGCGGGTTAGGTTTTGCAAGTATCGATGGAATGTCGCTTCCTCGCGAATTGGGGTGCAAATATCGACTAAGCGTCGCTTCCCTGCTTTTCCCAAGACTTTTGGTTTTGCGGGTACTGACTTGATGTCGTTTCTCCGCGATTTTTGAAATTTGAGGTTTTCTCGAACCATTTGTAATTTTGGGTTGTGGATAGCAACTGGTATGTTGCATCTCCACGATTTTTGAAATTGGGTTGTGGATATCAACTGGTTTGTTGCTTCTCCACGATTTTAGGTTTTCTCGAACCTTTGAAATTTGGGTTGTGGATATCAACTGAAATGTTGTGTCTCCACGATTTTTGAAATTGGGTTGTGGATATCAACTGGTTTGTTGCTTCTCCACGGTTTTTGGATTTTGCAAGTATCGACGAAATGTCGCTTCCCTGCGATTTTGGGTGCAAGTATCGATGGAATGTCGCATCCTTGCTTTTTTTCAAAATTTTTGTTTTGCGGGTACTGACTTTGATGTCGTTTCCCCACGATTTTTGAAAAACCATTTTTTTTTTGTTTAAAGACACGAGGGTCGTAAATTTTGACCTAGAACCATTTGGCGGTAAAAGGTAAGGTGGACTAGGGTGGAAATCCCTGAATCCGGATTTTTGTTTCAAACCATGAATTTTGGTTCAAGGATCGAAAGTTTTGGTCAAGTCAGGGAGAGGCTCCTAAACTTGGATTTTTTGTTTTTTTTTTTTTTTTTTTAACAATGAAACGGTAAAAGTAAGCATTGCTTTTGAATCTCTAGAAATATTTACATTTGATATGAAAATTCTAAAGAGAGTGGGTTTGACGAGCGAGTACCTGAGAACAGGTTTTGGCCATACAGGCATTGCTCTTACCCAGTTGGGTAAGTCTTCAAGGGTAGTACCGCTTCAAGAACTTGCCGTTGATAGGCAGCATACATCTGTCGCCTTCCATGTTTAGGAGGGCATATGTGCCGTTGGAGAAGACCTTGTCGATGACGTAGGGTCCCTCCCATTTTGGTTCAAATTTGCCTTTGGATTTGTGTGCGAAGACCATTGGTCTTTTTACCGCAAGAACCAAGTCACCCTTTTTGTAGGCGCGTTGCCGGACCCTTTTGTCAAAAGATCCTGCCATGCGTGCTTGGTAAAGTTCAATGCTTTGTCGAGCTTCGAGCCGTCTCTCGTCGAGATTGTCCAGCTCAGGGAGTCGCAATTTGACATTGCTTTCTTGAGTCATGTCATTTTGTAGAGATACCCTCAGAGAAGGAATTTGTACCTCTAGGGGCACGACAGCTTCGCATCCATAGACCAAGGAGAATGGTGTGCTATGGGTTGGTCCTCGAACGGTGGTTCGATAGGCCCACAAAGCTTCAGACAGTTTATCGCTCCAGTCTCTTTTGTGACTAGAGACCATTTTCTTGAGGATTTTGCAGAGTGTCTTGTTGAAGGCTTCTGCTAATCCGTTTGCTGCCCGATTGTATGGAGTCGAAGGACAGCTTTGGATTTTGTATTTGTCGCAAAACCTGTAGAATCGATGATCCCGGAATTGTGGTCCGTTATCATGGACGAATCTCTTGGGTATGCCGAAACGACAAATGATGTTGGTGCGTAGGAATTGAAGAACTGATGAGGTCTTCATTTCGTTGAACGCAAATGCTTCTGACCACTTGGAGAAATAATCCGTTGCGGCGAAGATGAAGCGATGACCTTTGCTTGAAGGGGGAGAGATAGGACCTATGATGTCCATGCCCCATGCTTCGAAAGGCCATGAGATTGCTGTAGGATGCAGCCATTCTGGAGGCATGTGAATGTAATCTCCGTGAATTTGGCATAGCTGGCAGCGTTTGGCAAATTGCATTGCATCAGCAACCATGGTAGGCCAATAGTAACCTAACCTTTTTATCTGATCATAGAGCTTAGGACTTGCCTGATGGGCTCCACAAAGACCAGCATGAACTTCTTTGAGTTTCTTCGGCCTCTTGTTGTGACAAGCAGCGTAGAAGTACTCCGTTGAAGGATTTCCTGTAGAGGATTTTTGAAGGAATATCCAAATGAAAGTTTGGGGCTCGCCTTTGTATGCTTACCCGTTCTTTTGGATCTTCAGGTAGGATTCCGAACATAGTGTAATCAATGAACGGATCCCTCCAGTCGCCGATTGAAGTTTGAAGGATAGAGATCCGACTTCCAACCACTCGGTGGCATTCAGCAACTGCTTGGTGTGTGTTAAGAGGAGGGAGGATCCTTCTCTTGCACACTGTAATTTGCATGTTTTCCCCTTCCTGGATCGCCATTGATGCGGCAAGTCCGGCCAGGGCATTTGCACGGATGTTTCACCTCTACGAATGTGGGTGATGTTGCAGATGTCAAACTTTTGCAGAAGCGATTGTGCCTTGTTGTAATAAGGCAGCAGATCAGGCTTCCTGACTTCATATTTCTGATTCATCTGGTTGACGATCAGTTGAGAGTCTCCAAAGACTTCCAGCATGGTGATACCAGATTCGATGGCGAGTTCCAATCCTAGGATCAGAGCTTGGTATTCAGCTGCATTGTTTGTGCATGGTTCCAGTAGCGAGAAAGCGTGTGGAATCATGCATTTGTCGGGGCTAACAAAGAGGATGCCAACTCCCGAGATCAGCTTTCTGTTTTCATTTGTCCTGGTTGCACCGTCAAAGTACATGTCCCAGGAGGCATTTGGTGAGGAAGTCTCCACGTTGTAGACAGGTTCGTCTGGGAGATCATCTCTGAGTGGTGAATCTTTAGGCAATGGATGCTCTGCGAGGAAATCTGCTAGAGCTTGGCCTTTGATTGCTTTTTGTGGCACATACCTAATATCAAATTGTGACAAGAGGATGGACCATTTTGCCAGTCGGGCATTGAGAGAACCGGCCTTCGTGACAAGGACCTTCAAGAGGTTGATCCTCGAGACCAGGTAGACTGTGTTGGAAAGCAAGTAGTGACGTAGCTTTTGTACGGCGAACATCACTGCAAGGCATTCTTTTTCGACTGGAGAGTAGTGATGCTCTGCTCCTACTAGCATGCGGCTGAGGTAGTATAGAGTAGCTTCTTTTCCCTCACCATTCTCTTGTGCAAGCAGAGCGCCTACAGAATGATCAAGAGCTCTTGTGTACAAGATGAATGGTTTTCCAGTGGCAGGGGCAGCTAACACTGGAGGTTTGGTCAGGTATGACTTGATATCTTGAAATGCGGCTTCGCAGTCGGCATCCCAGACAAAGTCTACACCTTTTTTCATCAATCGAGAGAATGGACGGCATTTCCCAGAAAGATTGGAGATGAACCGTCTGATGTAGGCCAATCTCCCTTGAAGCCCTTTTAGTTCCCTTAGGGTTCTTGGAGAGGGCATTTCTAGAATAGCCTTGACTTTTATGGGGTCAAGTTCTATTCCAGCTTTCCGAACAAGGAATCCGAGAAACTTACCCGACGAGACGCCGAAGAAGCATTTTAGAGGATTCATCCGCAGTTTGTGTTTGCGGAGTCGGAGGAAGACTTCCCGAAGATCTTTGAGATGGTCTTCTTTTCTTCTGCTTTTGACGGCGAGGTCATCAACGTAACATTCGACCGTCTTGTGCTGCATATCTTGGAATATTTTCATCATAGCCCTCTGATATGTGGCACCAGCATTTTTCAGACCAAATGGCATGACGGTGTAGCAATACACGCCAAATGGAGTCCGAAATGAAGTGTGTTTTTCATCCTCGGGATGCATCTTTATCTGATTGTAACCAGAGAAGCCATCCATGAATGTCATTCGCTCGAATCCGCAGGTATTGTCAATCATCACCTCCGGTATGGGGAGCGGGAATTCATCTTTAGGGCAAGCGCCATTCAGGTCTCTATAGTCAATACAGACCCTGATCTACCCATTTTTCTTTGTCACAGGGACAATGTTGGCCAACCATTCTGGATGTTGTTCCTCATGGATGAAGCCGACGCTTTTGAGCTTTTGAACTTCTTGTTCGATTTTATCCATCACATCTGGACGGAATCTTCTTTGGCCTTGTTTGACAGGCTTGATGTCTTCTTGAAGATTGAGTTTGTGGACTGCTACTTTGGGGTCTAAACCAGGCATTTCAGCGTAGGACCATGCAAAGCAATCAACGAACTCACGAAGAAAAGCGATATACTCGGGTAACTCATCATCCTTTATATTCTTGCTTATGAATACAGGACGTGGGTTATCAGGTGTTCCCAAGTTTATCTTTTCAACAGGATCTTCTGTCGGAAGGTTCGAAGGTGGTTCCTCCACAATATTTTCGGAGGCTTCCAACTCAACGAAACCTTCTGGAGTTTCAACTGCATTACCAGACCAAGGCTCTGTTCCTTTCCATGGATTTTCTTGATTGGTGATCTCCTCAAGGCTTGCTATGAGATAGTCCCAATCGCCTGTTGAGTCTGGTATTTCTTTTGGAGATGAGGATTCTTCTGGGTCAGGATGCCACAAGTCTGTATTATCGGACGATTCCTCTTTATCATCAGAGAAATCATACCAATTGGATGAGCTTCCTGGATCTTTGTCAGGTAACTCTTTAAAGAGATATCCAGGGAGATCGATGTCTTCATGGACTTGAGATGTTGAGGCTTGGTCGGTAAAACGACTTTTAAGCTTTTGTGTCAACTGTCTCAGAGGAGTATCAGGATCATATCCTAACCCATATGAAGAGTTTTCTACATGACCGTAGAGTCTCCAATCTTCCAGCTGGCTTTTGGTCAAGGCGGGCTCCAATGGCGTGAGAATACCGCGTCTTTCTCCCAAACCGACTGGGTTTTGAGCATCATAGCCCATTTTCTTCATAATTGCTTGTGCCACAGGACTATATAGAGATAGCTGAGGCATACCTTCATTTTGGAAAGGTTCCAGCATGGAGTTTGATGAAGAAGCGTCCGATCTATGGAAGAAGATCGGCCTTTCCTTTGGTGATGTTGCCGAAACAACAAAGGTAGCAGACGTAGGATCTTCTACATCAGCAGGTGTCTCCATCGGAGTGAGAGCAGGCTGAACTTGCTGAGTGTCAGCTTAGCTTGACGATGCATCGTCTTCTGGCTTTGAGTCCGAGTCTGTGTCTTGCATGATAGACACGAGAGAAACAAAAAATTTGCCCCCAGACTTTTGTTTCGCCTTCTTCACTTTAGTCATGATGACCAAAGGTTTTGAAGATTTGAGGGAGATGACGAAGGGAGATTGACTACTCTCTTCTAATTTGCCGGAGGGGTTGTTTTCTTCCAGTGATTTTTGAGGGGCCTTGCCTTTATCTTTCTGGAGATTTTCAGCAGGGGGTGTTATTTCCTCTTTTTCTTCTTTTTCGCCTTCATACATTTGGGAGTCTGCGAAGTGGACTTCTTTACCTTTGAAGGGTTTCCTGTCCGCAAAGACTCGATGTACCATGCCGTCGTCGCCGACGAACTTGATGCATTGATGTAGAGTTGAAGGAACAACACCATTCTCGTGTATCCAAGGACGTCCGAGAAGGATGTTGTAGCATGAGGGGGTTTTTATTGCATACACAGTGACCTCAGAGATAAGATCACCGATTTGCAATTTGAACCTAATTTTGCCGATAGGCCTTTGAGTGCTCCCATCGTATCCAAAGATAGATACAGATGTGTGGCTTAGCTTGCTGGGTGGGATGCCCAACTCTTCAAGAGCCGAAGTGGAGATAAGGTTGAGTGCAGAACCTGGGTCGATCTGAACTCTATGTATCGGCATTTCTTTGATGTACCCTGTGAAGTACAGGGGTCGGTTGTGCCTTGCTTCGCCAAGTAGGAGGTCTTCCTTAGTGAAGGCGATGGTTGCACTGGCTGCCTTTTGAACCGAGAGGTATTGGATGCATGATCCCTCAGTTTTCTTTTCTCCCTTTGAGGAAGTTTCAGAGTTTTTGACCCGGTAGTCCATTTCAATTTGGAGGACTTGCGGGGCATGTTTGTCGACATCCTCATTCAGTTTTTGTAATTCTGAGATGAGATTATCACGAGTGCGTGGAGACATTCGTAATAAATCCAGGATGTGAAGACGTGCAGGTATGTGTTTGAAGTGCTCAACCAAGTCATACTTGAAAGCCTCCTTAGGGCCTGCATGTTCATCATTGTTGCCACTGGGGGCGCTTACAACATCTTTTCCCGAAGGATTTACATAAGTAAAGGAAGATTGGTTGTAATTTTTGTGGTAGTCCCGGCCCGAACGGGTGCCTCTACCAACTTCGAGAGCTTCTTGAGAAGGATCTTCGTTTGGAAGATTGTCTTCAGGATCAAGAGGCTGTCGTTTTTCATCTACTGGGGATGTATCTGCAGCAGAGTTGCCATCCTCAGTGATTGTGTTGCACGGAGCATTTTCCGGGAGCAAGTCCTGAACAGCATCCAGCAGCTTTTCTTCTTCGTTGACCCATCCATCACCCCAAGTTGGGTTTTCTTCATGATGATGAGTCGGGAAGAATGTGTATCCTGAAGTCACAGTCTCAGGAGAAGAAACCTGAGAGGGTGTCATCTCTGTGAAAGTCACGTGAGACGAGGTAGCTCCAGAGGATACATTGCTAGGCGTCGTCGGAGTATAGGTAATCTCATCAGACGACGCTTCAGAAGAGCTATAGTCCTGATATATTACATTACAGGAAGCTCTGATAGGAGATGTTGCCTGCTCGGAGTCAGACTCATCCTCGGATGTAAGAGGATCGTCTATCCAGTAATGTTCTCCATTTTCAGGAGTTAAGGGTGGATGTACCTGATTATCTTCAGGGACTTCAGGCTCTGGGTTGCGAGGAGGCTCGTTAACACGATCTTGCTCTTGTTCTAGAGCGAGACGCTGCAAGATCCTTGCATATTCTTCAAGATCAGGCATGGGAGCCAGATCCTCTTCTTCGTCTTCTCCGTGTGGCTCAACATAGTTGATTTCCAATGGAGCAACGACGGGTGCTGGGTTAACAGCATCTTCTTGTGCAGCCTCTTGGTCTTCTTCATCATCAGACCAGGATCCTTGTGGTTGCAAAGAGTTATACCAGATTACTGGCATAAGGTGAGTTTCAGGAACCCATTCTTCGTCGGAGAGATACTCTCCTGTTTCAAGAGATTCCTCCCACTCGCCGGTGTAGTTGGGCTCGAATCCATCGTCGGTGTCGCTGGACTCGTATCCATCAATGGAGAATCCAACTACCGAGTTGCAAGAGTATAATGCCCCCTGCATGGCTTCTTTTTTGAATTGAGGTGGCATGAAATCACTGAGAGTGAAGTTTCTTACCGCCTTTGAAGTCTCTGGAAGGGACGTTTTTGTTGCCCCGAGTGAAGTGGTAGAGGAGGCCTCTGCCTTTTCATGGACTTCTTGTTTTGGCTGGATCTTCTCTTGCTGTTTGAGCCTGAGGAGATGTTTCCTAGCCTGCCTTCGCTGTTGAGCTGTCGGCTTTGTTTTTACGATCTCCTAGTTTTCATCTTCCAGGAGATCGGGATGTACCCATATGGGTTGTCCGTCTGGTGTCGGGCAAGGAACCAACACTTCGGACGTTTGAATTCTTTTTATCACCTTGAAGGAAGTAGTGATCTTCTTCTTCGGTGATTTTGGTGTTTGTCCACATGACACCATGTTGACGAAGGCAGTCCCATAGTTTTTGTCAAAGGTGATGACTCCGTTTTTCCACATCTCGTTTATCTTCTCTCTCACAACAAAGCATTGATTGAGAGGATGCGAGACCATCTGGTGGTATGGACAGTACCGAGGATCATTGGTTTTGCCAACGTCTCCAGGTCTTTTGGGCTCTGGCAAAATGAGTTTGCCATTTGCTAGGAGAGCCTCAAAGATTTCTTCGACGTCTTCATCGAACGGATATTTCTTTTCTACTCGCTCTTTGAAGGCATCAGAGAGTTCAGGTCTCTTACCTGCAGCTCTATTTTCAGCTTTCTTTGGTTGCTGAGGAGCTGACTTGGTTTGCACATTAAGGACCTCTTTCTTCTTTGGTTTAGAGGTTGCAATGGCGGTTGGCTCTTTTCTTGATGACTTCTGACTGTTGAGGTCTTTGATCACCATTTCAGCTTCCATGGAAGCTTCGAGAAGTTCCCCCAGGTTCTTTGATTTATTGCCGATGATCATGGAGCGGATTTTAGCTCTCATGTTGTTTCGGCAGATGTCGACTAGCGACGCTTGTGGCAGTACATCTGAGCATTTGTACGCCATTGCTTTCCACTTGTGAATGAAGTCATAAGTTGACTCATTCTCTCCCTGTTTTAGGCTGCAGAGCTGAGCCATAGTAACAGGATGATCCTCACCTTGGAAGTGGGTCAGGAAGCGTGTCTCCAGCATAGCCCAGTTCTGAATGGAGTTCTCCGGAAGAGTGGAGTACCAATCGAAGGCCGTACCTTTTAGGGTACTTGCAAAGAAGCGAATCTTGAGTGCATCTTGATCCGCGATAGCTCCCGTCAAGATCTTGAAGTGGATGACGTGCTGTCTGGCCGATCCTTTCCCCGTATATGTTTGGAGAGTAGGATGCTTGAATTTTGTGGGGAACGGGACCGAGTCCATCCATAAAGGATATGGTGGCTTGATCCCATGCTCTTTGAGTATATCCTCTTCTTTAGCTTTGGCGAGGATACTGTCTACGTCCTTTTTGGTGAGGGCGCGTGACTCATTTTCTTCTCCATTTCCCTCGTTATTGCTATGATTCGGAGGAGGCTCATTGTTCACCTGATTTTGGACGACAAGGAGAAGGTTTTCCATCAGAGTTTCAATCCTCTGCTGGCCTTGTTCCAACTGCTGGATGCGTGTGAGCGCATCATCTCGAGGTGGATTCTGAGGTGGCGGCTCAGAACTTGTAGCCAAGACGTTCATCCCTCGGGATTCGAACGAAGAAATTGTCCTGGTGACCAAGCTGGGGCTCATTCTTTTTGATGAAGAGCTTGATGAAGGATTACTCTCCCGTCCTTGGCTTGAAGGGGCAGGAGATTCTTCGGGATGTCTTTGTGTCCTGGTGACGCTACGGGTCACCGGACGTCGGACATGGATTTTTTATGCTGACCTTTGGCGTCTTCTGGTTTTTCCAACCATATGGACGGCAGCAACTTGGTCGGGTCTTTCTTTTTCGCCCCATTTGCGGGAGACTTGAAGTGTAGGAGGCTGGGTCCTTTGCTTCTCTAGTCTCTTTTGTCGATATGATGCACGGCGGCGTGCTCGACGAGCGATTTGAGCTTTGGTCAGCTCTGGCTGGGCTCTGACGATGAAGGATGTGCTCCCTCGGGCGCAGCAGCCGAGCCTGTCTTCTTTATAGCTAGGCAAGGACAGGATCCGGACCCGGTCCTTTGCCTGTTGCACCGAAGCTTTGAATTTTTCAAGTTCGGCCCCTATAGAGATAAAGGGTCGAACCGAAGGAGTGTAGGCCTTAGCAGGTGCTTGTAGAGGCCTGGTGATGCGTGATCTGATTCTGGGCTTGTGGGAGCAAGCCGGTTCATGCTGGGTCGACTTGGGAGTCAAGTTAGAGATGGGTCTCTCCTCTTTCATGTAGGCAAGAGGGTAGAACTGGTTCTCCTTGAGTGGGGCCAGGTATGCTGGCTTGGTGGAAGTTTGAGACCTTCTTTGTTTTGGGGAAGGTCTTGGAGACCAAGTCTTAGGGTAGACCTGGTTGGTTGTTGGTCGAGGCTTCGCGGGGGTGCCGCTGGCTTCGGGCTTTTGGGCTTTCGCCTTTGGTGTCACGAGAGTGCCACGTTGAGAGGCGATCTTCTGCTTTTTGGCAGGAGCAGCTTGTTCTTCGGGAAGTGGGAATGGTCCCAGTGTCCCGAAGACGATGGTCCGGGGAGTCGAGGTCGACCCGAAGTTCAGAGAGTTGCCGAGGGAGTTGACGCTTCGGCAGCTGGCAGGGCGCTTGTAAGTGCGCTCGGTTTGCTTCTGTTGAAGCATGAGTTGGTGCTTGTTCTCATCGAAGATAATGGTTAAGGCTGCCATTGTTAGTTTCGAAAAAGTTCTGAAACAAGACCACATCCATTAGTAATCACAAGAATATAATGATCATAAATGGGAATTTCTATGGTTGTCTTTTCAAATCGCTCAAGGGATATGACCCAAGCGACATGAAGAAGGCAAAAAGCCATAGATGGTACAATTGTTCTGACAGCAAGCATGGTAGGCTCGAAATGAGCGTTCCAATGACTGCTAGAAGCAATTGTATACCTAAATTCGACTTATCGAGAAGCGGAGCTTGCTCGAGATAAGAAGAATATATGGTAGGAGTTACAAATGTGCCGGTCACAGATACAGTAGACCCTGAAAGGGCGTACTAGTACCGCTATGCACAAATGTTGGAGATCGCATCCATGAGATGGGATTCTTTGTTTTGAAATGTCAGAAATGGATTCGTCAAAGAGAGCAGGTGGCATTCCGATTCAAATACGGGCTCAACGATTTCCGCGAG
This sequence comes from Umbellularia californica, assembly GCA_028538565.1. NCBI lineage: Eukaryota > Viridiplantae > Streptophyta > Magnoliopsida > Laurales > Lauraceae > Umbellularia > Umbellularia californica. The sequence goes on along the minus strand of JAPQWN010000005.1, from coordinate 28,585,703 downwards.
CGCCAGTACTCAGAAGGGAAGAGACCACAATTTCTCGAATCTGAAATCAAAAGTGACGAGTTTTTGAAGATTTTTTTTTCGAAATGATTTTTTTTATTATTATTATTTTTTAAAAAATATATTTTTATTTATTTTTTTTTATTTTTATTTTTTTTTGAAAATTTTTGTTTTTTTTTTTAAGATTTTTTTTTTTGAAAATCTTTTTTTTTATTTTTTTTATTTTTATTTTTTTTTTTAAGATTTAAAGACGAGAGAGTACACATAGGCCTCCTAACCCGGTCTTATGAAACCTCAATTGATAGAATTGCCCCCAGGTAAGGGTAGGATTACTTAATGAACCCGTTTGGAGGACCCTTGCCTAGAACAGTCAAGCTGTCTCCACACTCTGGACAAGGCTTTTCTTGAATCAATCGTGATCAAAGAACGCAATTGGTTTAACCTTAGTGGTCTATGTCCTTCTTTATAAAAAAAATCCCAAATAGACTCATCGAAGAGAAACGATGGCCCAAAACCTTAGTCGAACGGGCTCAACATTTCTGCAAGCACCAAAGAACGATAGGATAGGATCAAAGTTTCTCAATTTTGAATCCAAACTAAGAAAACTGATTTTTTTTTATTTTTATTTTTTTTAATAATTTTTTTTTTTTTGAAATCTCTAATGAACTCATCGAAGAGAAACGATGGTCCAAAACCTTAGTCGAACGGGCTCAACATTTCTGCAAGCACCAAAGAACGATAGGATAGGATCAAAATTTCTCAATTTTGAATCCAAACTAAGAAAATTGATTTTTTTTTTTTTTAAATCTCTAATGAACTCATCGAAGAGAAACGATGGTCCAAAACCTTAGTCGAACGGGCTCAACATTTCTGTAAGCACCAAAGAACGATAGGATAGGATCAAAGTTTCTCAATTTTGAATTCAAACTAAGAAAACTGATTTTTTTTTTTTTTGAAAAGAGAAAGAATGGAAACAAACTCAAAGAAATAGAAATTTCCAAAAAATCCCATCTCATTTTTTTTAGGATGCAAAATCCAACATAGGCTACCAGCTAGAAAGTAGCCAAGGAATCCGGAAAAGAAGTATAAGCATAGAGCAAAAAGTATGATATGCAAATATTTCATTTCCAAGCACCGTGTTCTCAAATGAACGAGTCCCACCGGGTGTGCCAGCTTGATGGAACGCGCTCCGAGGCGCCGTAGGGCGGCTACCGGGGTCGGCGGAACGTGGGAGTCCGTCGGGTCCGGCCCTTTCGCGCCCTGGCGGGCCTGAAGCGTGCCTCAACATTTCTTTGTGTGGGTGTGCCAGATTTTCTATTTTACTTGGAATTGCAAGTGGTAATCCGGAGATCAACCTTCGCAAGTAAAAAGGAAATCAACTTCTTTCAAGTTTTCCATTGCACAAATATTTAAGAAAATAGACATTTTCTTAGTTTGCCGTGAAAGGCGATTTTGTTTGGCATTTATAGCCGATTTTGGCGTTTATAGCCGATTTACAATTCTTATCAATAATGAAAGACAAGAGTTGTGATTTCTTTGTCTCTTTAGAAAAATACAAACTACAATGAAAAGCAAGAAAAGGAAGATCTAACTTTTCAGGAGATTGTGGGGGACTCGTTCAGATTGACGGTCGCAAGCCATGTATGGGCTTCGCCATCATCCATGCAGATGAGAACAGAAGATGCTCTTGATTCGCTTGGCTTGGCTATAACCTCAGGTTTTTAGAGGACAAAGACCAAGAGAAGGTCCTATGTCCAATAAAAAGCTAAGTAGACGGGCTGAAAAGCCACGTCTAAGCCATTGGAGGCAGCGGGAGAAGGCAAGGACCTTGGGGGGGGGGGGGGGGGGGGGGGTGCCCCCCAAGGACTTTTGTCACCTTGTAGTGGTGGCCGGTGCAGAACTTCAGCAGAGTTTTTCTCTCTTTTTTCTTTCTCTGGATACGAGCTCTGGATTCTTTCCGATCGATCGATCTCGATTTTCTTTGATTTTTTTCATTTCAATGGAATGCTCTCCTATTTATAGGCTTTTGGTAGCCATTTAGGAGAGTTTATGGGCTTTAATGGCTTTAATGGGAGGAGTTACAAGATTTATTTCTTGATTTTGTAACTCCTTTTTCCTTGAATCTGATTGGCCGATGGAGATTAAGGGCTTTTAATCACCTTAATTACCATAATGGGAGGAGTTTCATGGTTTAAATGCCATGAATCAATTGACTTGTAACTCCCAAATGCTTGCTTCTGATTGGGCCGTCCAAAGGAATGAATTAATGACTATAATAAAGCTAGTCAATTAACCACATTAATTGGTCGCCGAGCAGTCGAAGAGTCGCGGGCCGTGCCGTGTCTTCTGGAATTCTTCTGGCGATGATCATCGATGGATCTTCATGCTGATCGACATCGGATGAACATGTAACTTCAGACATTGATAGCTAAGAGCGGGCCGGTGACATCTGTCTTGTCGATTTCTCGATCGGTCAGACAGAAAGAGCACTTTTTTTGGTCGACCGGTTGGCGATCTTGGAGCGATCAATGATGATTTTATGCTTTTGGAGGTTGACCCGCGATTTTGACGGATGTCGGAGGATATGAGTCAATTTCAAGCACTAAAAATCACATTTTCAGGAAACCACAGGGGCCAAAGTGCGCGAAACGCGAAAAAAGACGGAAAAACGGGTCACCGGCGGAAAATCCGGTGACCCGGACCTCCATGGTCGCAGGGGCCTGCGACCTTGGGGGAATTTTTCCCTTCGGAGCCCGTTTTGCGGTCGTTTTGAGGTCTTTTTCGTCGCCGTTTTCTTCTATATTTTTCCTGTCATTTCTTCTCATTTATTGGCTTGATTTCCCTGTAGAAAACCTGATGAGAATCCTTGCATTTTTAGAGTGCAAAGTTTCTAATTTTCCGGGAAAGCCGAAGACTTTGTCGCGTAGAGCTGCTGATTTTCCGCCAGAAGCTGAAACTTGGTCAAACGATGTCGGAATGACCTGAAATTTGAGGTGGAGCCTCCTGAGCAATAAATAAGACCAACCATAGGCTTTTGTTTGAGTTTTGAAGCCATTTGGGGTCCCGTCGATGCTTCACTTGATTTTGCTGCGGGGAAAATGCCGAGCGTTGATATGTGGTCAAACGATGTCCGATTGACCTGAAATTTGACGGGGAGCCTATTGGAGTCATTTTGAGACATTCCATGGGCTCCGTTTTGGATGTCATGGTCCCGGGTTGCTCCGCCGCCGGTAGGCTTGATTTTCTCTCGGAGCATCGAAACCTGGTCAAACGTTGTCAGAATGACCTGAAATTTGACGTGCAGCCTTTTGGAAGCATGTTGAAGCCACTCATGCACTTGGTTTGATGAGCGAAGGCTTCAGTGGTTCCCGCCGCCGAGAGGCTTGATTTTGCTGCTCGAGCATTGATGGAGGGTCAAACGTTGTCGGTTTGACTTGAAATTTGGCATGGAGCCCTTTTGAGACATGCTGGAGTCATCTGTAGGCTCTGATCGAAGTTTTGACGTCTCCGATGATGTCGCCGCCGGGAGCGCCATTTTAGCTGTTGGAGAAGCGAAGTTAGGCCAAATGATTCTGAAATGGCCCGAAACTTCATGTGTACTCTTCTCTTGGCTATCTTGAAGGATCTTGCAGTTTTTGTTTGATTCTGACAAGATTTGATTTTTTGGAGAAATTGCATTGCCTATTTATGGCAGGTTGCGACTTCATGCAGCTTTCTTGATGTTGAAGAGGCAAAGTGACATTTTTGGTGTCAACAAGAGGCAAAGGAGTTTCAGGCCATTTCAGAATCATTTGGCCTAACTTTGCTTCTCCGACATCTAAATTGGCGCTCCCGGCGGCGACATCATCGGAGACGTCAAAACTTTGATCAGAGCCTACGGATGACTCCAGCATGTCTCAAAAGGGCTCCATGCCAAATTTCAAGTCAAACCGACAACGTTTGACCCTCCATCAATGCTCGAGCAGCAAAATCAAGCCTCCCGGCGGCGGGAACCACCGAAGCCTTCGCTCATCAAACTAAGTGCATGAGTGGCTTCAACATGCTTCCAAAAGGCTGCATGACGAATTTCAGGTCATTCCGACAACGTTTGACCAGGTTTCGACGCTCCGAAAGAAAATCAAGCCTACCGGCGGCGGAGCTCCCCGGGACCATGGTTTCCAAGAGAGAGCCTGTGGATCATCTCAAAATGACTCCAATAGGTTCCCTGTCAAATTTCAGGTCAATCGGACATCGTTTGACCGCACATCAACGCGCGGCATCTCCCTCGTGGCAAAATCAAGTCTACTGGCGACGGGACCCCAAACAGCTTCAAAACTCAAACAAAAGCCTATGGTTGGTCTTATTTATTGTTCAGGAGGCTTCACCTCAAATTTCAGGTCATTCTGACATCGTTTGACCAAGTTTCAGCTTCTGGCGGAAAATCAGCAGCTCTACGCGACAAAGTCTTCGGCTTTCCCGGAAAATTGGAAACTTTGCACTTTAAAAATGCAAGGATTCTCATCAGGTTTTCTACAGGGAAATCAAGCAAATAAATGAGCAAAAATGTCAAAGAAAAATACAGAAGAAAAAACGAAGAAAAAAGACCTCAAAACGACCGCAAAACGGGCTCCGAAGGGGAAAATTCCCCCAGGGTCGCAGACCCCCGTGACCCTGGCCCAGGGTCGCAGGCCCCTGCGACCCTGGACCAAGGTCGGAGGCCCCTGCGACCCTGGCCCAGGGTCGCCCGCCCCTGCGACCCTGGCCCAGGGTCGCCTGTGACCCTGGAAGCCCGGAATCTCCGGTTTCGCCCCGGGAGCTCCGTTTTCCGTCGTTTTTCGCGATTCGAAGCTTCCAACCCCTAGGACTTTCCAAAATTCATACTTTTGAGGCACCAAATCCTTCGACATCCGTCAAAATCACGGGTCAACCTCCAAAAGTATCAAAATCAACATTGATCGCCAACCGGTCGACCAAACAAGTGTGCTTTCCGCCCGATCGATCGAAAAATCGACAGGACAGATGTCACCGGCCCGCTCTTAGCTATCAATGTCTGAAGTTACATGTTCATCCGATGTCGATCAGCATGTAGATCCATCGGTGATCATCTCCAAAAGAATCCCAAAAGACGCGGCGCGGCCCGCGACTCTTCAACTGCTCGGCGACCATTTAATGCAGTTAATTGACTAGCTTTATTGCAGTCATTAATTCATTTCTTTGGACGGCCCAATCAGAAGCAAGCATCCAGGAGTTACAAATCAATTAAGTCATGGCATTCAAGCCATGAAACTCCTCCCATTATGGTAATTAAGGTGATTAAAAGCCCTTAATCTCCATCGGCCAATCAGATTCAAGGAAAAAGGAGTTACAAAATCAAGAAATAAATCTTGTAACTCCTCCCATTAAAGCCATTAAAGCCCATAAACTCTCCTAATGGCTACCAAGAGCCTATAAATAGGAGAGCTTTCCAAGAAGAAAGGGATCGGAAAAGGACGAACGGAAAACCGAAGATCGAAAATCAAAAGGTGCAGAGAATCCCGAATTCCAGACAGACAGAGTCTAGAGAAAGAGAGAAAATTTTGCAGAAATTCTACATCAAGCACTGTTAAGGATTTTGTATCTTGCAATTTGATGGATGCACTATTCATTTTATTCATCATTTGAATTCACACACATGCATTGTTTTAGAAAAACTTGAAATCTTGATTTATACATGCATTGTTTTAAATCTTGTACACCTTATGATTTATGCATGTTTTGGTTTTAAACATTGGATGCATTTTTTAGTTTTAAAAGGATTTTATAAATCAAGCTAGCCATTTGTTTTAACTTTCAAATCTATTTAGGCTTTTGATGTTTCATGATTTTAAAGCACTTGGATTGGTTTAAATCATGTTTCCATGCTTGGTTTGATGGCCCAAAAATCCCCTCTTGAAAATACTTTGAAATATGCAAAAATTGGGATTTTTGTCTTAGGCTGTCGGTCAACCGACAAGCTAGGTGTCGGCTAACCGACAGGTGAGCCGAGGTAAACCGATGGATCTGTCGGTCCGAATTCCAGAGAGCTAAAATTTCAAATCTTCTCTGTCGGTCAGCATGTCGGTCAGGGATCGGTTAACCGACCTTGCTTCTGAAACTGACCGAAGCTCTCTCGGTTAGAAAACCAGAGAGGTGTTTTCTGACCTAGTTTATACTGTCGGTTAGGATGTCGGTCAAGCCTCGGTTAACCGAACATGTCGGCTAACCGAAACATGCTTTATGGTCAGCAAATTTTTGAAAATATGACCGTTGGCTTGTGACCGTTGGGGTGTCGGTTAACCGACACCTGGATGTCGGCTGACCGACAGGTAGCCGTTGAGCAACTTTTTCTATAAAAAGAAGCTCATTCCTTAGCCCCAAAAGATGATCTTTGGAGCCCTTCTTGAGGTATTTTGAGGGAGAAGAAAGGGGATCAAGCTAAGGAAGGCTAAGGGTCATTAAGGAAAGCTAAAGCTTGGATTAATGAAGTTAAACCACCAAGTAAGCTTTGCCTTTTTATAATCATTGTTTTATGCTTTGTTTAATCTTTGGTAAATGATTTTAGCATATAAACTATGATGTGTTGAATCCTCTACTCCTTTAATCTTTGATTTAAGTCATTGGATTCTTCACCTTGATTTCTAAACAAGTTTGGTTTAATACTTTGTAAAACATGTTTTGTCAAAACCTTTGATTTGTTTTATAAACATGTTTCATTAACTTGTTTGAATCATCCTTGTTGTTTTCATTCATTTGAACTTTAGTTAAATTAGTTTGTTTTTGAAAACAACATTGAATATGCATCACATGTTTAGACATAATTAATTTCATACAACTTGTGAGCTTTTGATTTCATATCTTCTACAAGTTTGTATTTGGTACATGTGATTTGCATATTACTTCAATCAAATCTTTTTATGTGTATTAAACTTTTAATTGCTTCAAGCATAAATTGATTAAGCTTTATTTTAAAACTTGATTGAAGTTTCCACACACTCACTTCATAAGCATACATTTTTGCATTCATAGTGTTTGTGTGAGTTTGCTTTACACTTTCTTATCCGCCTAATTTAGAGGCAATTATATTGAGCTTAAATTGTATCTCTTAGAGTGTTTTGAAGACACCTTCTTGAGAGAAAATCTTTCATTGTGTAAAGGTTATTGCTTAGCCTAAGAAAAGCATTGGGTAAGGGTTATTGCTTAGCCTAAGAAAAGCATTGTGTGAAGGTTATTACTTAGCCTAGAAAAGCATCTTGTATAGGTTGTTGTTAAGCCTTGAAAAACAACATTATAAGTTTATTGCTTATCCTTGGAAAGCATATTGTAGTGGTTATTGCTTAGCCATTTGAAAAGCATAAATAGTGGAAATCCGGTGGGGTGTAGATTCACAAGCCGGTAGTGGATGTAGGCACGTTGGCCGAACCACTATAAATCTTGTGTTGTGGTGATTGCTTTTGTGGTGATTGTTGTTGTTTAGCTTCCGCATTTTATTTGTTAATCATCACAAGTGACTAATTGTTTTAAAGAAGTTTAAAATTGGCATAATTGGTCATTAAGTTGTAGCTCACCCTATTCACCCCCCCTCTAGGGTTCGGATCCTGAACTTTCAATTGGTATCAGAGCCTCGTGCTCTAATATTAGGATCAAGTGTTTGGAACTCTTGATTAGGTGTAAAAACCTAGAGTTAGAACCCTAACTGTGTTCTCTTTGAAAATCATTAGAATGGATTCCACTATATTAGACTTTGTAGATTCTTGTGTAGATTCTTCTAGACCATTCCTTCTTCCAACATTTGGAGATTCAAACCATGAATTTAATGAATCTAAATTTGAATCAAATGAAGAAGAAAATGATGAAAATCAAGATGACATTCAACAAGCCTATAATGATTTATGTACATTTTCCCTAGAGCTTGTTAAGAAGAATAAAAGATTAGAAGAAAAATCTAAAAGTCTAAACAAAGAATTAGTTTCTTCAAAAAATGAACTTAGAGAGAAAGAAGAATTAATAAATTGTGTAGACTCTAAGTTTATGATCTCTTTGCATAATTTATCTAATGCTCAAGATGAATTAAATGAAATTAAGATAAGTTATGATAATCTTAATAAGGAAAATTCTAATCTAAGAGATCAATTACAAAGGCAAGATAAAGACATTAACAATCTTGAATCTAAGTTAACTATCACTAAGGAAAATTTATCTAATAAGATAAAAACTCAAGAACTTGGATCCAATGTTATTAATGAACTTAAATTTGAATTAAAACTTGCCCATGAAGAACTAAACAACTTTAAGGGAATTGAAAATGAACAAACAAAAGTTAAAAATGAAAATTCAACCCTTAAAGAACAAGTCACTCAACTTGAAAGGTACAAACAAAAGTATGAGTGCAAATTTACCCATGGTGAAGAGAAATTTGAAAAGTTATTTAAATTGGGTAAATTTCAAAGAAATAGGATGGGTCTTGGATTTGATAGGAATATTTCACATGACCCTATATTCACCAACACAATTGTGAAAGGTGAGTCCTCATTCTCTAGCACTCATTCTTCATTGCCCATGACTAAATGTAATTATTGTGGCATTGAAGGGCATTTTAGGTTTGAGTGCAAACTAAGGAGAAGCCATGTGTCTAAACCCATCTATGAACCTAAGAAAGTAAAATCTAACTCTATGATGGATAAGACACTAAAAATCAAGGAAGACTCCAAGAAGATTAAACAAGTTAAACCTATTAAAAAGGAGTCTCCTAAGATAGATTCTAAAAAGCTTAAACAAGTTAAAACTAATATAAAAGAATCTATTAACAAAAAGCTTCTCAACCTACCTCCCCTAACTCAACAAATGAAAGAACTTTTGAAGAAAGTTGCAAAGTTAAATTTAAAATTCAAAAGTCAATTAAAGGGAGGAAATAAGAAGAAAAGAAATCAATCCCCTACTAAGAAAAGTCACCAACCTCAAAAGACTAATCACCAATCAAAGCTAAAATTAGTCAAATCTCATTATCATGGTGATAAGTCTAAATTGAAAATTTATCAAGTCAAATCTCCTAAAGTTGGTGAGACTTTTAAGATAGACCTCAAAGATCAACCCTCTCAAGACCTTAGGTGGATTCCTAAAGATAGATACTTAGACAAACCTTAAGGCCTTGGAACTCTTGACCAACCGAACCTTTTTAGTTAAATCATATTGTTGGTCATGACACATTTGCATTTGTTTCTTTCATAGTCACATTTATTTAAATGCAATGTTTATTTATGCTCAAGTGATTTTGTCTTCATGTACCTTTCTAGTTAAATATCATGGTTTTCAAAATCATTTGATTATAATTTCATCATTATAGATTTGCTTTTTGCTCTCATTTAGTTATATCTTTTGCAATGCATTTCTATATATGATCAATTGATTATGATTTCAAAAGCTTTTATAGCTAGATTTTTTTTTATAATCGATTGATATTTTCAAATTCATTTGTTTGATTGTCTTAGTTAAATTATTTTGAAAAACAAATGATTTAGATTTTCCATGGATTCTTTCTTATGGAAAGTTATTGTTTTGAAAAATCAACTTGTATGTGTTTCAAATAAGTTATATCTTTTACAATGCAAGTTGAAAAATAATTTAAGCCTCATTACTACATTCTTGATGAAAAATGAGGATTGAAGATTGATTTTCATTCTATGCTTACTAAGTTAGTATTTTGATATGAAAATTCAATTCCTTGATTTACTTGAGTTTCAATTGGTTAGATCTTTATAGTTATATTCTTCAAAATTGAATGTGTTTTTGATAAATGCATTTTTCCAATTGATATCAAGTTTGAAAAGCTTTTAAGTCAATTTGTATGAGTTTTTGTAGTTATCCTTAATTACAAATTGAAATTTGATATTAATTCACTTCATAGTTTTCTTAATCACTTGATCATGATTTTATGTTTCATTGTTGGATTTTGATTGTTGAAGTGAATTAAAGTCTTTTGGAAAATGTTCTAAGCTTTGTTAGTTATATTTTTAGTTACATTTTCCTTTGAGTTTATTTCCTTGTGTTTATGATTGTATCTTTTAGAAGGAAATAGTTGTTATATGCTATTTGCATCATTGCTCATTTGGTTTCATTCTTTTTATGCAAATGTCATATAGTTCTATGTATGCTTGTGCTCTTTAGTTACATTAATAGATATCATACTAGAACTTTCAAATCCATCCTCTATGCTTTCTAGTAATTTTTGTTTTAAATGGATGGTTATGATGTCGATTCATGTGTATTTTCCTTGTGATGTCATTCTTATACATGTTTCAACTTCATAGTAGTGTTTAATCATATGAACCTCTTTGAAATCCATTCCTTGTATTTCATAGTTATATCTTTTGTTTGATGGATTTCTTAGTTGTTGAATTCATATGATTTGACACATTTGTAAATTGCATCCTCTACCAAGTTATATATATTTCTAAATGCAATTTCTCATGTTCATCAATATGCTCATTAGTTATATTATTCTAAGTGATGAATATCATTTTATGATGCTTGTTGGAATTTTGTGTTTGTCACATGCTTGCTCTTAATCATGTTTCATATTCAATTGGTAATCAATTGGTATCATTTTCAATTAGTATCAATATCCAATTGGTATCATATCTTGAGTTTGTGATAGACCTTGTGTACATTGGATTGAACTTGATAGTAATATGTTTCTGTTCCATGTCACATTCCATTAGCATCATAATGTTCATGTTTGCCTCCTCTCTTGCACTTATAGGTAAATCACATAACCACCGTGTTTATGTTTTCATAATTTTGGTTGGTTAATTGTGAGGTTGGCTTCTATTGATCTTCATTTCATTCATCTTGCGCATGATAGTTGTATTTAATGAATGTATGAAATGATTTCAAAACTTTCATAGCATATGATTTTCATAATTATATTGATTGATGCTATGTTTAGTATTCCCCATAACATCATGGATAACTCTAATTTGGATGAACCCTAATAGGTATATTCCTTAACTCCATTTTAGAGTGATTGAGTTAATAGTCTTATCTTTGAATCTCAATTGGTATAATTGCTTTATATATATTTCAATTGGTATCCATGATAGATTATCCTTTTGACCTTGCTCTTTAATTATCCTATAGCTTTTCCGTCAATTGGTATTTTTATAATGGTAATTTGATCATATTGAGCTTTATTTCTTTTTGTATCTAATCCTTCTCTTGAAGTTAACCCTCAATTGGTTAAACCATCTTCTTCTTGAACCAAATTGTTAAATCTTTGTCAAAGTTTGACAAAAGGAGATAATGGATTGAGGGGGAGTAAATCTTCATAGGAAGTATTAGTTATGATCAAATTCACTCTTATATTGGCTCTATACCCTTACACAACACCCATACATGAAAACCTGTTATGTATTTCATTTTCGAATTCTTTTGTTAACAGGTGCTACTAAAAGGTATTTTCCTTATTTCATGTGTGTAGGTACCTTTGCAATTTAATGTCAAAGGGGGAGAATATTCTAGATGTCAAAGAGGGAGAATATAGCTAAGGGAAGAGATGTGCAATTCAATGTCAAAGGGGGAGAGACATTGTATTATCCTCCAAAGAGGGAGTGAATGCATATCTTGCCAAAACCCAAGAGTGCATGGTCAAAGGGGGAGAGATGAAAGAAGTAGAAAATGCTTGGCCAAAGAAAGGAAGATGAAGAGAAAGCTTGAGGATGATCAAGCTCCAAGCATCAAGGAGAATGAAGGAAAAGACCAAGGACCCAAGCCAAATGAAGAAGCATCCAAGAAGATTTCAAGCCTTGTCCAGCTAAGGAGGAGCTGAAGACTTTGTGTGAAGATTCAGTATTGAGTAAGAGAAGGTTTGCCATCAAATTGCAAAGGGGGAGATTGTTAAGGATTTTGTATCTTGCAATTTGATGGATGCACTATTCATTTTATTCATCATTTGAATTCACACACATGCATTGTTTTAGAAAAACTTGAAATCTTGATTTATACATGCATTGTTTTAAATCTTGTACACCTTATGATTTATGCATGTTTTGGTTTTAAACATTGGATGCATTTTTTAGTTTTAAAAGGATTTTATAAATCAAGCTAGCCATTTGTTTTAACTTTCAAATCTATTTAGGCTTTTGATGTTTCATGATTTTAAAGCACTTGGATTGGTTTAAATCATGTTTCCATGCTTGGTTTGATGGCCCAAAAATCCCCTCTTGAAAATACTTTGAAATATGCAAAAATTGGGATTTTTGTCTTAGGCTATCGGTCAACCGACAAGCTAGGTGTCGGCTAACCGACAGGTGAGCCGAGGTAAACCGATGGATCTGTCGGTCCGAATTCCAGAGAGCTAAAATTTCAAATCTTCTCTGTCGGTCAGCATGTCGGTCAGGGATCGGTTAACCGACCTTGCTTCTGAAACTGACCGAAGCTCTCTCGGTTAGAAAACCAGAGAGGTGTTTTCTGACCTAGTTTATACTGTCGGTTAGGATGTCGGTCAAGCCTCGGTTAACCGAACATGTCGGCTAACCGAAACATGCTTTATGGTCAGCAAATTTTTGAAAATATGACCGTTGGCTTGTGACCGTTGGGGTGTCGGTTAACCGACACCTGGATGTCGGCTGACCGACAGGTAGCCGTTGAGCAACTTTTTCTATAAAAAGAAGCTCATTCCTTAGCCCCAAAAGATGATCTTTGGAGCCCTTCTTGAGGTATTTTGAGGGAGAAGAAAGGGGATCAAGCTAAGGAAGGCTAAGGGTCATTAAGGAAAGCTAAAGCTTGGATTAATGAAGTTAAACCACCAAGTAAGCTTTGCCTTTTTATAATCATTGTTTTATGCTTTGTTTAATCTTTGGTAAATGATTTTAGCATATAAACTATGATGTGTTGAATCCTCTACTCCTTTAATCTTTGATTTAAGTCATTGGATTCTTCACCTTGATTTCTAAACAAGTTTGGTTTAATACTTTGTAAAACATGTTTTGTCAAAACCTTTGATTTGTTTTATAAACATGTTTCATTAACTTGTTTGAATCATCCTTGTTGTTTTCATTCATTTGAACTTTAGTTAAATTAGTTTGTTTTTGAAAACAACATTGAATATGCATCACATGTTTAGACATAATTAATTTCATACAACTTGTGAGCTTTTGATTTCATATCTTCTACAAGTTTGTATTTGGTACATGTGATTTGCATATTACTTCAATCAAATCTTTTTATGTGTATTAAACTTTTAATTGCTTCAAGCATAAATTGATTAAGCTTTATTTTAAAACTTGATTGAAGTTTCCACACACTCACTTCATAAGCATACATTTTTGCATTCATAGTGTTTGTGTGAGTTTGCTTTACACTTTCTTATCCGCCTAATTTAGAGGCAATTATATTGAGCTTAAATTGTATCTCTTAGAGTGTTTTGAAGACACCTTCTTGAGAGAAAATCTTTCATTGTGTAAAGGTTATTGCTTAGCCTAAGAAAAGCATTGGGTAAGGGTTATTGCTTAGCCTAAGAAAAGCATTGTGTGAAGGTTATTGCTTAGCCTAGAAAAGCATCTTGTATAGGTTGTTGTTAAGCCTTGAAAAACAACATTATAAGGTTATTGCTTATCCTTGGAAAGCATATTGTAGTGGTTATTGCTTAGCCATTTGAAAAGCATAAATAGTGGAAATCCGGTGGGGTGTAGATTCACAAGCCGGTAGTGGATGTAGGCACGTTGGCCGAACCACTATAAATCTTGTGTTGTGGTGATTGCTTTTGTGGTGATTGTTGTTGTTTAGCTTCCGCATTTTATTTGTTAATCATCACAAGTGACTAATTGTTTTAAAGAAGTTTAAAATTGGCATAATTGGTCATTAAGTTGTAGCTCACCCTATTCACCCCCCCTCTAGGGTTCGGATCCTGAACTTTCAAGCACCACTACAAGGTGACAAAAAGTCCCTTGGGGGGTACTCCCCCCCAAGGTCCTTGCCTTCTCCCGCTACCTCCAATGGCTTAGACGTGGCTTTTCAGCCCGTCTACTTAGCTTTTTATTGGATATAGGACCTTCTTTTGGTCTTTGTCCTCTAAAAACCTGAGGTTATAGCCAAGCCAAGCGAATCAAGAGCATCCTCTGTTCTCATCTGCATGGATGATGGCGAAGTCCATACATGGCTTGCGACCGTCAATCTGAACAAGTCCCCCATAATCTCCTGAAAAGTTAGATCCTCCTTTTCTTGCTTTTCATTGTAGTTTGTATTTTTCTAAAAGAGACAAAAATCACAACTCTTGTCTTTCATTATTGATGAGAATTGTGAATCGGCTATAAACGCCAAAATCGGCTATAAATGCCAAACAAAATCGCCTTTCACGGCAAACCAAGAAAATGTCTCTTTTCTTAAATATTTGTGCAATGGAAAACTTGAAAGAAGTTGATTTCCTTTTTACTTGTGAAGGTTGATCTCCGGATTACCACTTGCAATTCCAAGTAAAATAGAAAATCTGGCACACCCACACAAAGAAATGTTGATGCACGCTTCAGCCCCCGGGGCGCGAAAGGGCCGGACCCGACGGACTCCCACGTCCGCCGACCCCGGTAGCACCCTCGGCAGGAGCGCGTTCCATCAAGCTGGCACACCCGGTGGGACTCGTTCATTTGAGAACACGGTGCTCGGAAATGAAATATTTGCATATCATACTTTTTGCTCTATGCTTATACTTCTTTTCCGGATTCCTTGGCTACTTTCTAGCTGGTAGCCTATGTTGGATTTTGCATCCTAAAAAAAATGAGATGGGATTTTTTGGAAATTTCTATTTCTTTGAGTTTGTTTCCACTTTTTCTCTTTTCAAAAAAAAATAAAAAAAAAATCAGTTTTCTTAGTTTGAATTCAAAATTGAGAAACTTTGATCCTATCCTATCGTTCTTTGGTGCTTGCAGAAATGTTGAGCCCGTTCGACTAAGGTTTTGGGCCATCGTTTCTCTTCGATGAGTTCATTAGAGATTTCAAAAAAAAAATAATAAAAAAATAATAAAAAAAAATCAAAAAAAAAATAATCAGTTTTCTTAGTTTGAATTCAAAATTGAGAAACTTTGATCCTATCCTATCCTTCTTTGGTGCTTGCAGAAATGTTGAGCCCGTTCGACTAAGGTTTTGGGCCATCGTTTCTCTTCGATGAGTTCATTAGAGATTTAAAAAATATATATATATATAAAAAATAATAAAAAATCAAAAAATCAGTTTTCTTAGTTCTGATTCAAAATTGAGAAGCTTTGATCCTATCCTATCGTTTGTCGTGCTTGCAGAAATGTTGAGCCCGTTCGACTAAGGTTTTGGGCCATCGTTTCTCTTCGATGAGTCTATTTGGGATTTGGAAAAAAGGACATAGACCACTAAGGTTAAACCAATTGCATTTTTGATCATGATTGACTCAAGAAAAGCCTTGTCCAGAGTATCGAGACAGCTTGACTGTTCTAGGCAAGGGTCCTCCAAACGGGTTCATTAAGTAATCCTACCCTTACCTGGGGGCAATTCTATCAATTGAGGTTTCATAAGACCGGGTTAGGAGGCCTATGTGTAGTCTCTCGTCTTTAAAAACCTTCAAAAAAATATATATAAAAATAAAAAAAAATCTTCAAAAAAATAAAAATAAATAATCTTAAAAAAATATTTAAAAAAAATAAAAAAATAAAAATGAAAAAATAAAAAAAATCATTTCAAAAAAAAAAATCTTCAAAAACTCGTCACTTTTGATTTCAGATCTGAGAAATTTTGGTTTCTTCTTTTTTGAGCACTGGCGCTCGCGGAAATCGCCGAGACCGTGTTCAGATTGGAATACCATTTGCTCTCCTTGATGGAACCAATCTTGACATTTCAAAAAAAAAAAAAACTCGTCACTTTTGGATTCAGATTCGAGAAATTGTGGTCTCTTGCCTTCTGAGTACTGGCGCTCGCGGAAATCGTTGAGCCCGTATTTGAATCGGAATGCCACCTGCTCTCTTTGACGAATCCATTTCTGACCTTTCAAAACAGAGAATCCCATCTCATGGATGCGATCTCCAACATTTGTGCATAGCGGTACTAGTACGCCCTTTCAGGGTCTACTGTATCTGTGACCAACACATTTGTAACTCCTACCTTATATTCTTCTTATCTCGAGCAAGCTCCGCTTCTCGATAAGTCGAATTTAGGTATACAATTGCTTCTAACAGTCATTGGAACGCTCATTTCGAGCCTACCATGCTTGCAACCAGAACAATTGTACCCTCATGGCTTTTTGCCTTCTTCATATTGCTTGGGTCATGTCCCTTGAGCGATTTGAAAAGACAAAATCATAGAATTCCCCATTTATGATCATCATATTCTTGTGATTACTACTGGATGTGGTCTTGTTTCAGAAATTTTGAAACTAACAATGGCAGCATCACTGATCATCACCTTCGATGAAAACAAGCACCAGCTCATGCTTCAACAGAAGCAAACCGAGCGCACTTACAAGCGCCCTGCTAGCTGCCGAAGCACCAACTCCCTCAGCAACTCTCTGAACTCCGGGTCGACCTCGACTCCCCGGACCATCGTCTTCGGGACACTGGGACCATTCCCACTTCCCGAAGAAGAAACTGCTCCTGCCAAAAGGCAGAAGGTCGCCTCGCAACGTGTCACTACTATGACACCAAAGGCAACTGCCGAGAAGCAGAAGATCGCCCCTCAACGTGTCACTTCTGTGACACCAAGGGCGAACCCCAAGAATACTAAAACCCGCGGCATCCCCGCGAAACCTCAACCAACAACCAACCAGGTCTACCCTAAGACTTGGTCTCCAAGACCTTCCCCAAAACAAAGAAGGTCTCAAACCTCCACCAAGCCAGCATACCTGGCCCCACTCAAAGAGAACCAGTTCTACCCTCTTGCCTACATGAAAGAGGAGAGACCCATCTCCAACTTGACTCCCAAGTCAACCCAGCATGAACCGGCTTGCTCCCACAAGCCCAAAATCAGATCATGCATCACTAGGCCTCTACAAGCACCTGCCAAGGCCTACACTCCTTCAGTTCGACCCTTCATCTCTACAGGGGCCGAACTCGAAAGGTTCAAAGCTTCACTGCAACAGGCAAAGGACCGGGTCCGCATCCTGTCCTTGCCCAATTACAAAGAAGACAAGCTCGGCTGCTGCGCCCGAGGGAGTACATCCTTCATTGTTAAAGCCCAGCCAGAGCTGACTGAAGCTCAAATCGCTCGTCGAGCACGCCGCCGTGCGTCATATCGACAAAAGAGACTAGAGAAGCAACGGACCCAGCCTCCTACACTTCAAGTCTCCCGCAAATGGGTCGAAAAAGAAAGACCCGACCAAGTTGCTGCCGTCCATATGGTTGGAAAAACCAGAAGACGCCAAAAGTCAGCATCAAAAATCCATGTCCAACGTCCGGTGAACCGTAGCGTCACCAGGACACGAAGACATCCCGAAGAATCTCCTGCTCCTTCAAGCCAAGGACGGGAGAGTAATCCTTCATCAAGCTCTTCATCAAAAAGAATGATCCCCAGCTCAGTCACCAGGATGGTTTCTTGGTTTGAATCCCGAGGAATGAACATCCTGGTTACAAATTCTGAGCCACCACCTCAGAATCCACCTCAAGATGATGCGCTCACACGCATCCAGTAGTTGGAACAAGGCCAGCAGAGGATTGAAACTCTGATGGAAAACCTTCTCTTTGTTGTCCAAAATCAGGTGAACAATGAGCCTCCTCCGAATCATCGCAATAATGAGGAAAATTTTGAAGAAAATGAGTCACACGCCCTTACCAAAAAGGACGTAGACAGTATCCTCGCCAAAGCTAAAGAAGAGGATATACTCAAAGCGCATGAGATCAAGCCACCATATCCCTTATGGATGGACTCAGTCCCATTCCCAACAAAATTCAAACATCCTACTCTCCAAACATATACTGGGAAAGGATCAGCCAGACAACATCTCATCCATTTCAAGATCCTGACGGGAGCTATTGCGGATCAAGATGCCCTCAAGATTCGCCTATTCGCAAGTACCCTAAAAGGTACAGCCTTTGATTGGTACTCCACTCTGCCGAAGAACTCCATTCAGAACTGGGCTATGCTGAGACACGCTTCCTGACCCACTTCCAAGGTGAGGATCATCCTGTTACTATGGTTCAACTCTGCAGCCTAAAACAGGGAGAGAATGAGTCAACATACGACTTCATTCACAAATGGAAGGCAATGGCGTACAAATGCTCAGATGTGCTGCCACAAGCGTCGCTGGTCGACATCTGCCGTAACAATATGAGAGCAAAAATCCGCTCCATGATCATCGGCAACAAATCAAAAAACCTGGGGGAACTCCTCGAAGCTTCCATGGAAGCTGAAATGGTGATCAAAGACCTCAACAGTCAGAAATCATCAAAGAAAGAGCCGACTGCTGTTACAACCTCAAAGCCAAAGAAAAAGGAGGTTCTCAATGTGCAGACTAAGTCAGCTCCTCAGCAGCCAAAGAACCTGAAAACAAAACTGCAGGTAAAAGGCCTGAACTCTCTGATGCCTTCAAAGAACGTGTAGAAAAGAAATATCCGTTCGATGAAGACATTGAAGAAATCTTTGAGGCTCTCCTAGCAAATGGCAAACTCATTTTGCCAGAGGCCAAAAGACCAGGAGATGTTGGCAAAATCAATGATCCCCGATACTGTCCATACCATCAGATGATCTCACATCCTCTCAATCAATGTTTCGTTGTGAGAGAGAAGATCAATGAGATGTGGAAAAACGGAGTCATAACCTTTGATAAAAAGTATGGCCCCGCTTATGTCAACATGGTGTCATGTCTGCAAACTTCAAAGTCACCGAAGGAGAACATCACTACTTCATTCAAGGTGATAAAAATGGCTCAAGCGTCCCAAGAATTGGTTCCCTATCCAACACCAGATGGACAACTTATATGGGTGCATCCCGATCTCCTAGATGATGAAAATTGGGAGATCGTCAAAACAAAGCCGACCGCTTAGCAGCGAAGGCAAGCCAAGAGACAGCTCCGCAAGCTCAAACAGCAGCAAAAGTCTCAACCAAAACAAGAAGTCCTTGAAAAAGCAGAAACCTCTTCCACTGCTTCACTAAGGACGACGGAAGAATCTCTTCCCAAAACCTCCAAGGCGGTAAGAAAATTCACTCTTGATGATTTCATGCTACCTCTATACAAAATTGAAAATGTGTAGGGGGCATCATACTCTTGCAACTCGGTAGTTGGATTCTCCATGAATGGATACGAGTCCAGTGACATTACCAGTGATATCGATGAGTGGGAAGAATCCCTTGAAACAGGAGAATACCTCTCCGACGAGGAATGGATTCCCGAGTCTCATCTTATGCCAGTAATCTGGTATAACCCATTACAGCCACAAGGATCTTGGTCTGATGATGAAGAAGACCAGGACCCTGTTCAAGAAAACGCTGTTGATCCAGCACCAGTAAATGCTTTAGTGGAACCCAACATGGGCGAACCACAAGGAGCAAATGACGAAGAAGATTTGGCTTCCATGCCTGATCTTGAAGAATATGCAAGAATCTTGCAACATCTTGCCATAGAGCAGGAGCAGGATCGCATCAATCTTCGTCATGATCCAGAACTGGAAGTCCTTGAAAATCAGCGGGAACTTTCTCCCTTAACTCCTTGAAAAACAGTTGGATCGATGATCCTCTCACATCTGAGGATGAGTCTGATTCCCAACAGTCTACACTGGGGGCATCTCCTGTCAGGATAACCTGCAATGCAATAGCTCAGGACGACAGTGCCTCTGAAGCTTTCGAAGACACGTACTCCCCAACCGGTAGCGTATCTTCCGGAGCTACATCCTCTCAGGTGACTTCCACTGAGATAACATCGTCTCAGCGTTCGTCTCCTGAAGCTGTGACATCGGAACTCAAGCCACTCCCGATTGATCATCTTGAAGAAACTTCTGCCAATGAAATGTTCTTCAATGAAAACTCAGTCAATTGGTCCCAGATACCCGATCTCACGGGCAATGTCTGGGCTAATAAAGAAAAGTTGCCGGCTACTGTTCAGGACTTGTTCCAGGAAATTACTCCATGCAAAACAATCACTGAAGACGCCAATGCTGTTACAGAGATGTCCTCAGTAAAGGATCAACCTCTTGATCCTGAGAACGATCTTCCAAAAGAAGACCCTTCTCTAGAGGCTCTTGAAGTTGGTAGAGGTACCCGTTCTGGCCGGGATTACCACAAAAATTACAATCAACCCTCTTCTTCTTATGTAAATCCTTCAGGAAAGCAAGCTGTAAACGCCCCAAGTGGCAATAATAATGAAAATGCAGGCCCGAAGGAGGCTTTCAAGTACGACTTGATTGAGCACTTCAAACACATACCTGCACGTCTGCACATCCTTGACTTATTGCGAATGTCTCCACAGACTCGTGATAGTCTCATTTCAGAATTACAAAGGCTGAATACGGATGTCGACAAACATGCCCCACAAGTCCTACAAATTGAAATGGACTATAGGGTCAAAAAATCAAAGACTCCCTCAAAGGGAGAAAAGAAGAAAACTGAGGGATCGAGCAATGAATGCCTCTCGGTACAAAAAGCAGTAAGTGCAACAATTGCCTTCGATAAGGGTGACCTCCTCCTAGGCGAAGCAAAGCACAACCGTCCCTTGTACTTTACGGGGTACGTCAAAGAAATGCCAGTACAAAGGGTTCAGATCGATCCAGGTTCTGCACTCAACCTCATCTCTACTTCGGCACTCGAAGAGCTGGGCATCCCACCTAGCAAGCTGAGTCACACGTCCGTATCCATCTTCGGATATGACGGCAGCGCTCAAAGGCCTATCGGCAAAATCAGGTTCAAATTGCAAATCGGTGATCTTATTTCTGAAGTCACTGTGTATGCAATAAGGACCCCTTCATGCTACAATATACTCCTTGGACGCCCCTGGATACATGAGAATGGTGTCGTCCCTTCAACTCTACATCAGTGCATCAAGTTCATTGGTGACGATGGCCTGATACATCGAGTATTTGTAGACAAAAAGCCCTTCAAAGGCAGAGATGTCCATTTTGCAGATGCTCAAATGTATAAAGATGGAAAAGAAGAACAGGAGGAAAAAACAATTCGCTTTGTCGACAGTCTCCAGAAAGATAAAGGCAAGGCTCCTCAGCAATCATCGGAGGAAAACAAACCCTCCACCAAACTCGAAGTAAGCGGCCAAGCTCCCTTCGTCGTCTCCTTCAAATCTCCAAAGCCTTTGGTAATCACTACTAAAGCAAAGAAAACAAAACAAAAGACTGGGGGCAAGTTCACTGTCTCCTTTGTGTCTATTATGCATGACACAGACTCAGAGTCAGAGCCAGAAGATGACACAGCATCGAGCCGAGCTGATACTTAGCAAAATCAGCTCACTCTCACTCCATTGGAGACACCAGCAGACATAGAAGATCCTACGTCTGCTTCCTTTGTTATCCCGGCAACTTCGCCAGAAGAAAAAACAATCTTCTTCCATAGATCGGGAGCATCTCCACTGGACTCTCTGCTTGATCCTTTCCAAAACGAAGGTATGCCTCAACTATCCCTGTATAGTCCAATGGCACAAGCTATCATGAACAAAAGGGGTTACGACGCTCAAAATCCGACTGGTTTGGGAGGTGGTCGTGGTATTCTTACACCATTGGAACCCACCCTGACCAAAAGTCAACCAGAAGATTGGAAAATCCACCTTCACAAAGGCAAGTCTTCATATGGGTTGGGGTATGATCCTACCGCTCCTATGAGACCGTTGACACCATGGCTGTAAAGTCGCTTTACCGACCAAGCCTCAACATCTCATGAAGACATCGATATCCCTGGATATCTCTTTGAGGAGTTACTCGTCAAAAATCCTTAAAACTCCTCCAATTGGTATAATTTCTCTGATAATAAAGAGGAATTGTCCGATGACGTAGACGAGCGGTTCTCTGTCCCAGAAGAATCATCGTCTCCAAAAGAAGTACCTTACTTCAACCCAATTCCAGCAAATGATTGGGACCGTCTCATTGCAAGCCTCGAGACGGATACTGATCAAGAAGATTCATGGACAGAAACAGAGCCTCAGTCTGAAAATTTCTCTGGCACTCCAGAAGGTCTTGTTGAGTTGGAAGCCTCCGAAAATATTGTGGAGGAACCACCTTCGAACCTTCCGACAGAAGATCCTGTTCAAAAGATAAACTTGGGAACACCTGATAACCCACGTCCTGTATTCACAAGCAAGAATATAAAGGATGATGAGTTACCCGAGTATATCTCTTTTCTTCGTGAGTTCGTTGATTGTTTTGCTTGGTCTTACGCTGAAATGCCTGGTTTAGACCCCAAAGTAGTAGTCCACAAACTCAATCTTCAAGAAGACATCAAGCCTATCAAACAAGGCCAAAGAAGATTCCGTCCGGATGTGATGGATAAAATTGAACAAGAAGTTCAAAAACTCAAAAGCGTTGGCTTCATCCGTGAGGAACAACATCCTGAATGGTTGGCCAACATTGTCCCCGTGACAAAGAAAAATGGGCAAATCAGAGTCTATATTGACTATAGAGACTTGAATGGCGCTTGCCCTAAAGATGAATTCCCGCTCCCCATACCAGAGGTAATGATTGACAATACCTGTGGATTCGAGCGAATGACATTCATGGATGGATTCTCTGGATACAACCAGATAAAGATGCATCCTGAAGATGAAAGGCATACATCATTTCGGACACCATTCGGCGTGTATTGCTACACTATTATGCCATTTGGCCTGAAAAATACAGGTGCGACATATCAGAGGGCTATGATGAAAATATTCCAAGAGATGCAGCACAAGACGGTCGAATGCTATATTGACGACCTCGCCATAAAAAGCAGAAGAAAAGAAGACCATCTCGATGATCTCCGAGAAGTCTTCCTCCGACTCCGCAAACACAAATTGCGGATGAATCCACTAAAGTGCTTCTTCGGTGTCTCATCGGGTAAGTTTCTCGGATTCATAGTACGGAAAGCTGGAATAGAACTTGACCCCACCAAAGTCAAGGCTATCCTGGAAATGCCATCTCCGAGAACCCTAAGAGAATTAAAAGGGCTTCAAGGAAGGCTGGCCTACATTCGACGGTTCATCTCCAATCTATCAGGGAAATGCCATCCATTCTCTCGCCTGATGAAGAAAGGCGTGGACTTTGTTTGGGATGCTGAATGTGAAAGTACATTTCAAGACATCAAAGCATACCTCATCAAACCTCCAGTGCTGGCTGCCCCCACAACTGGAAAACCATTTATCTTGTACACAAGAGCTCTCGACCACTCTTTGGGTGCTCTGCTTGTAAGATCCCGACCCGAGCGACTCGATTAGTACTAATTATGTTGCGTGTTAGTGCTAAGCTCGATGAGTGATTTTTGACTAAGCTTGGATTAGTATAGTTCTTGATAGCTTTGGGAAATTATTTTAGTGCCTTTTCGCTTAGTGGGACCCTTTGGGGGTTTCCTTTTTATTAGTCTTGCTAGCTTTTGGAGGTTGCTTGTTTTCCCCTAATTCTTGTCTTGATCCCGTTTTACTCGTCTTGTTAATCCCCACAACTTTCATGTGGATCCCGAACCCGTCTGGAACCCCGAAACCCGATCTTCTTGCTGCGAGGGTAAAACAGTCTTTTTACACGAAATCTGTGCCCAACACTCGATATCCTCGAAACCCGCGAAACATGTACTTTTCCGAAACTAGATATTTCGGTGATCACTTTTCTCTTCTTCGTCGATTTCATTCGAGATCCCGAAATTAGCGATTTCAGCCCAAAGAGCTTTCCTAGTAGTGGAGCCCACACCCATTGCTTTATATAGAGAACTCCTTCTTCCATTTCCTTTTCCAGCACAAGCTTATGAGAACAGCCTAGGGTTTCTTTCTCTCTTTCTTCTTCTTCTTGCTTCCTCACCACCAAAACCCTACCAAATCTCACACCAATCAAGAGATGAACTTCACCCTCTTCTTCCCCATTGCTAGAGCCATGCATTGATACCATTTGTGGAAGGATCTACTCAACTCAAGACCCCCTTTGAGCTCACCTTGTCCATTTGAAGAACTTACAAGTAAGCTCCTTCCCTAATATTTTAGATCCTTGTTCTTCTAGTCTTGGGAGAGCCCTATCTTCATTATTGTGAGTTTCTTCTTCTTGTTCCTTGGTTTGACCCATTTTAGGGTTTGTTTTTGGGGGTTTTTGGTGTAGCTTGATACTTGGCTTGGAAGTGTGGATTAGAGCTTGGATTTCTTGTTTAGAGACCTTGAGGCAAGTGGATGTTTAATTTTAAAAGTGATTTCCATGATCAAATGTTTGTATTTATTGTACCATTTATGATGAGCTTTTATTTGCATTCAATGTGGTTTTAATGTTCTAAAAAGAGGTTGTTGAATCCATTCATTGTCTTGAAACATGATTTCTAGCTTTTGGTTTCGTCCATTGTCTTTAAATCTTGAATTGTAGTTTTGGTTCTTCTTTTGCACAATGCCTAAGTGAATCCTTGTGATGTTGTTTGTCTTCTTCTCTTGGTGAGTGTATGGATGTCAAATGGGGAATGAAAGGAATGGGTTTGGGGAAAGGAAAAGCTTGAATCTGAACCCAAGGAAGAAATTCCCGTGACTGGCGGTCAGCTCCTCGGTCAGCTAGCGGCTAACCGCCATGTCCATCGACGGCTAACCGCCACCTAACCGCACGGTTACGGTCACTTTTCCCGAGAGCTGAAGTCTCACGGTCAGCTCCGCGGTCAGCCAGCGGCTAACCGCCTAACCCATCAGCGGCTAACCGCCAGCCAACCGGATCATAGCGGTCGCATTTCCAGAGAGCTGCAATTCCACGGTCAGCCTCACGGTCAGCCAGCGGTTAACCGCCGCATTCGCTGGCGGCTAACCGCCACCTGACCGCAAGGTAACCGAAATTCCCTGAATTCAGTGAATAAAAGAAGGATTGAAGGGAGTTTTCACCCCATTGCTTGTGAACCTTTCTGAGAGCAATGGGCACCACTCACCTGGGATTGTGTTCGAAGCATAGGTGAAGTGTTTGTTGGTAGTACGTTAGAGAGAGGAACTACATCATTGAGATTCATTTAAGCGTTGAGGCTACTATAGTGTATAAGGAACCCGGAATGTCCCCCAAATTCAAAGAGTACCAAGTTTCCTTTATTATACGGACATACGGGATCCCTATTCACTTGGATTAGTTTTAACCCGACATTGTCTTGGCTTTTCAAAGTATACTCGTACCGTTTTGCTAGCTTTGATATACATGACAGACTTGATACGATAGCTGTGCCTTGAGCACCCACGTCTTGCCCGAATATAGTCTTGTACTTGATTTATTTTACACCTGTCTTGATTTCCATGTTTTGACCTGATTTCTAGTGCTTGACTCATAAGCCAAAAACCTTGAGGCAATATTGGGCCAGAACTTTGTAGTGCGAGCCCATGAGCCAAGAAAGAGAACATGCATACGTGTACCTGTTTTATTTACTTACATACAACCTATGAGTCGGCACCACTAAGCTTGGATGCCTTGTTAGTCTGATCCACTGACTAGGTGATCCCCCTCTTGTCTTGCCAACTGCAGTTTGGATCCCGATACCGCAGATTGCTACTGTGGTTCCTGATGCCCGGCTCGCTACCGTGGTCATGTCTAGTATATAGTATATAGTATATGTATTTCGTTGTACCTCCTCACTTCGGTGACTGAGGTCAACGCCTTGACTTGCTTGCTCTATCACTTCGGTGATAGAGGATTTAGCTTTGTGTGGTTGCCATCTTGCTAGTTTCCTGATTTCCTTGGTTACCTTAACTTGTTCTACCTTGCATATATGTTTTTAACTAAATGACGCATTTACTCATGAAAATATTATTTAGACAGGTTTAACTGTTCCCAAGGTAAATGTTTTAGCATTAAATGTTTTTACTTTATCTACCTGCCAGACCGTCGTGTCTGACCCTTTGCTTTGGTACTCAGGTCCCGTTGTTGGTTTCCCCGAGGAGGAGCCAGAGGAGGCGGTCGGAGAACCGCAGCCGCTAGTTGAGTGGCGTGCTGACGATGTTATGTAAACATCGGGCTGTGGAGTTGCGAAACATTTTGGGGAAATTGTTTGGATAGTTTTCTGGTGGTTATTGTTTTGTATATTGGCCTTTGTTGGCCTCTATTTTTGGGAATTGTAATTAACTGATCTTCTGATTAAACTTGAATATGTGCTCTTGGGTTATGCTTTAGGACATTGCTCATTCTGATACTCGTATTCAAATGTAATCAGCCTTGATATTTTGTGAAATGAAATACATGCATGATTTACCATACGCTTCCGCAGTTATACTAAATGGTTATGTGTGTTGGAATATCCTCACCGCGGACACCTGTGGGAAATCACGTGCACGGGTAATGAGTGTTCTTTTGTTAACCCGTGTACGCTTGATTATAAACATACCTTTAATTATTATTATCATTGGCCTCATCACAATTAGTCCCGATCCCGGATTTGGTTCCCCGAACCCGGTCCGGGGTCGCGACAGAACTGGTATCAGAGCGAGACGTGTTTCAAGCAATTAAAAGAAACTAGAAATCCTAAGGACGTGGCGAGGATTCGTTAGATCTTTCGTTAGCTAGAATCGCGTGAGCAATGTGTGACCCTACTCTTGATTATTTTGTGCTAACAACTTGTTTTGCAGCATCATGCCACCTCGTAAGCGCCCAGTGAACGGTAACCCCACAGCGAGCAACAGTGATTATACTGGGCCAGTAGAGAGTACAGGACCAGTGGGAGAAGATAGAACTGAAAACACAATTCCAAATCAGTTTCAGCAGATGATGCAAGCCATGCTTGACCAGCAGCGTCAGGCTAATGAGAACCAAACCAGATTGCAAGAACAGATGCTCAAGAAAGATGAGGACCATGCTAGGGAGTTGGCAGAAATGCAGAGACAGTTGCTAGAGGTATTACAGAGAAGACCCGAACCAGTTCAACCTCAACCTGCTATTGTCATTAATCAGAGGGAACATGACCCCAATGCACTGTTTGAGAAGTTCAGAAAGAGAGGCCCGAAAGAGTTTATGGGGACAGAGGACCCCTTGGTTGCAGATGACTGGCTAGAGCATACAGAAAATATATTCGAGGTTTTCAGATGTAGTGGGGGTGAGAAGGTACAGCTTGCAGCATCACTCTTCACCAGCTTAGCAGATAATTGGTGGAAGACGGTGAGGGAGGAATACCGAACTATGGCAAATGCAGTAGCTTGGGCGAACTTTAAGACTCAATTCAGAGACAAATATGTGCCTGCCCATGTCAAGAGACAGAAGGCAGCAGAGTTCCAGCAGCTTGTCCAAGGGAGTATGACCGTCTTAGAGTACCTCACCAAATTCGAGAGGTTGTCCAGATACGCTCCGGAATTGGTAGACACGGTGGAAAAGAAGATTGCCAAGTTCCTAGAAGGACTTCATCCTATCATTGAGAGGGATGCCACCGGTGTAGTACCACCTCTTACCTTCGAGGAAGCGGTCAAGAGAGCTTACAAGTTTGAGAACTTCCACCACAAGATTCTTAAGGTCCAAGGCAAGGGACAAGGACAGCCTCAACAGCAGTACAACCATCAGAGAAACCAGCAGAACAAAAGGCAGAGACAAGATCAGAATGTACAACTAGTTTGCATTCATTGTGGCAAGAACCACGACAGTGCCCAGTGCCGTACGGTCTCAGGAGCATGCTACAGATGTGGTTCCATGACCCATCAAATGAGGGATTGTCCGAGGCAGAACAGGCAGAATCAGCAGCAAGGAGCACCGCGTCAGGCACCGCCACAGAATGCACTAGTGGTGCAGAACCAGGCAAGGCCACTTCAGCAGCAGGCACCACCGCAACAGTATAGACCGTAGCAACAACAGCCACAGGCCCGTCAACAGGGACAACAGCAGAATCAGCGTCCCCCGCAACAGAACAGAAATGCCCCTCAAGGCAGGCCACAACAGGCACCTATCAGGCCACAGCAGCGAGGACAAGTTTATGCAATCAACAGAGCTGATGCAGAGGCAGCAGGCAATGTTGTGGAAGGTACACTTCTTGTCAGTGGGATAGAAGCTAGAATATTATTTGACCCTGGATCTACGCATTCATTCATATCCCATGCATTTTCTAGACTGATTGATGTGCATGGTAGAGATCTTGAATACATCTTGACTGTAGCTACACCAGTAGGAAAACAAGTTGTGTGTACTAGTTATTACCCTAGTTGTACAGTCCGGATAGGAGAAGTTGTGTTACCCGCAGATCTTATTCTGTTGGAGATGAAGGATTTTGATGTCATCCTAGGGATGGATTGGCTGGCAGGGTACCATGCCACAATGGATTGTTTCCATAAAACCCTCACATTCAAGTTGGATGAGACACCAGCAGGGGTGTTATTCCAGGGAGAGAGGAGAAATCCTCGTGCAGGGTTTGTCTCAGCGTTGAAGGCTGATAGACTATTGAGAAGTGGATGTGAAGCCTATTTGGCGTTTATCACGGAGGATAAACGGTCCCAAGGGGTGGAGGAGATCCCTATTGTTTGGGAGTTCCCGGATGTATTTCCGGAGGAGATTCCGGGATTACCACCCATGAGAGAGATTGATTTCACCATTGAGTTGTTACCGGGGACCGCTCCGATATCTATTGCACCATATAGAATGGCTCCGGCAGAATTGGGAGAGTTGAAGATACAGTTACAAGAGTTGTTGGACAAAGGTTTTGTGAGATCTAGTATTTCACCGTGGGGAGCTCCGGTTTTGTTTGTTAAGAAGAAGGACGGTTCAATGAGAATGTGTATCGATTACCGGAGATTGAACCAAGTGACCATCAAGAACAAATATCCATTGCCAAGGATAGATGAACTGTTTGATCAGTTACAAGGTGCTTCATACTTTTCGAAGATTGATTTGAGATCCGGTTACCATCAGCTGAGAGTTAGAGAATCAGATGTGTTGAAGACAGCTTTCCGGACAAGATATGGCCACTATGAGTTCCTAGTGATGCCATTTGGGTTGACTAATGCACCGGCAGTGTTCATGGCTTTGATGAACAAGATCTTTGCGCAGTACTTAGATCAGTTTGTAGTGGTGTTCATAGATGATATTCTGGTGTACTCCAAGACCAGAGAAGAGCATGAAGAGCATCTGAGGATTGCATTACAGCTTTTGAGGGAGAATCAGTTGTATGCGAAGCTCAACAAGTGTGAATTCTGGCTAGAGCAAGTCACATTTTTGGGACACATAATCTCCAAGGAAGGTTTGTCTGTAGACCCGTCTAAGATTGAGGCAGTAGTGAAGTGGGAAAGACCGAAGAATGTGTCAGAAATTAGGAGTTTTCTTGGGTTGGCAGGATAGTATAGGAGGTTTGTGCAAGGGTTTTCGTCGATTGCAGCACCGTTGACGAAGTTAACAAGGAAGAATGCACCCTATGTGTGGACAGATCAGTGTGAAGCTAGTTTCCAAGAGCTGAAGAAGAGATTAACTACCGCACCGGTCCTTACTTTGCCATCCGGAAGCGGCGGTTTTACTATCTTTACTGATGCTTCGAACATTGGACTCGGTTGTGTGTTGATGCAAGAAGGAAAAGTTGTAGCATATGGGTCCCGGCAGTTGAAAGATCACGAGAAGAATTATGCGACCCATGACCTTGAGTTGGCAGCGGTCGTCTTTGCATTGAAGATGTGGAGACATTACCTCTATGGAGAGAAATTTGAGGTTCATTCGGATCACCGTAGCCTACAGTACCTATTTTCTCAGAAGGAGTTGAACATGAGGCAGAGGAGATGGATGGAGTATATCAAAGACTATGATTTTCCAATCAAGTATCACCCGGGTAAAGCGAATGTTGTTGCTGATGCTTTGAGGAGGAAGTCAGTGGGCATAGCAAATTTGAGTGGTACTTGTATTTTTGATCAGTTTGAGGAGTTGAAGATAGACCTCCAGCCACTAAGGAAGGGTGCTATAATTGCCAACATGTCAGTGTCAGAGCCTTCATTCATCCGGAAGATTAAGGACAGTCAGCTGCAAGATCCAGAGTTAGCCAAGATTGTAGATCACATAGCAGAACGTCCTGATTTTCGTTTTGTTGAGGGAGTTCTTTACTACCGTGATCGTTTGTGTGTGCCTAACATAGAAGATTTGAGGAATGACATCATGGCAGAAGCTCACAGTGCAAAGTACTCCATGCATCCAGGCAGCACAAAGATGTATCAGAATTTGAAGGGCAGATTTTGGTGGAACAATATGAAGAGAGAGATTGCAGCGTTTGTATCTCGTTGCATGACGTGTCAGTTGATTAAGGCAGAACATCAGAAGCCTCCAGGTTTGTTGCAGCCATTAGAGATCCCGGAGTGGAAATGGGAGCACATTACCATGGATTTTATCTCGGGACTGCCGAAGACTAGCAGAGGCAATGATGCGATATGGGTGATTGTGGACAGACTCACCAAGTCAGCCCATTTTATTCCCATGAGGACAGGAAAGAAGATGCACATGTTACCCCTGGCAGAATTGTTTGTCAATGAGATCGTCAGTAGGCATGGACAGCCAGTTTCCATCACTTCGGACAGAGATAGCAGATTCGTCTCGAGATTTTGGAAGACCCTACATGAGTCTATGGGTTCGAGACTACAGTTCAGTACGGCTTATCACCCTCAGACAGACGGTCAGTCAGAGAGGACGATTCAGACACTCGAGGACATGCTCCGTGCTTGTGTATTGGACTTCAAGACTCAGTGGGATGAAACCCTACCGTTGTGTGAGTTTGCTTACAACAACAGCTACCACTCAAGCATTGGGATGGCGCCTTTTGAGGCTTTGTACGGCAGAAGGTGTAGGACACCTGTTTGTTGGGAAGAAGTTGGCACTCGCAGTTTCCATGGACCGTCCATAGTGAGTGAGACTACTGACAAAGTGAGACAGATCCAAGAATGTTTGAAAGTAGCCCGGAGTAGACAAAAGAGCTATGCAGACTCTCACCGCAGGGATCTACAATTCAAGGAAGGAGATAAGGTTTTCTTGAAGGTGTCACCGACCAGAGGAACATTGAGGTTTGGGCAGAAAGGCAAGTTATCACGGAGATACATTGGACCGTATGATATAATGAGCAAGATCGGTGATGTGGCTTATAGGTTAGCCTTACCACCTGAGCTATCCGGGGTACACAATGTCTTCCATGTGTCGATGTTGAAGAAGTACGTTTCCGATCCCTCACATGTACTCCGGCATGAACCGTTAGAGATCAGGGAAGATGCCACTTATGTTGAGAAGCCCATTCGGATCATAGACACGAAGGAGCAAGAGTTGAGGTCAGGGACTATTCAGTGGGTGAAAGTACTTTGGGAGAATCATGGGCCGGAAGAGGCAACGTGGGAATTGCGAGATCAAGTGCAGAAGAAGTATCCGCATCTCCTACCCGAGGTGAGTTTTGTATTTCATTTGGAGGACCAAATGCCCTAAGGGGTGGAGGATGTAAGATCCCGACCCGAGCGACTCGATTAGTACTAATTATGTTGCGTGTTAGTGCTAAGCTCGATGAGTGATTTTTTACTAAGCTTGGATTAGTATAGTTCTTGATAGCTTTGGGAAATTATTTTAGTGCCTTTTCGCTTAGTGGGACCCTTTGGGGGTTTCCTTTTTATTAGTCTTGCTAGCTTTTGGAGGTTGCTTGTTTTCCCCTAATTCTTGTCTTGATCCCGTTTTACTCGTCTTGTTAATCCCCACAACTTTCATGTGGATCCCGAACCCGTCTGGAACCCC
This sequence comes from Umbellularia californica, assembly GCA_028538565.1. Classification (NCBI taxonomy): domain Eukaryota; kingdom Viridiplantae; phylum Streptophyta; class Magnoliopsida; order Laurales; family Lauraceae; genus Umbellularia; species Umbellularia californica. The sequence goes on along the minus strand of JAPQWN010000005.1, from coordinate 28,553,940 downwards.
GAAACCCGATCTTCTTGCTGCGAGGGTAAAACAGTCTTTTTACACGAAATCTGTGCCCAACACTCGATATCCTCGAAACCCGCGAAACATGCACTTTTCCGAAACTAGATATTTCGGTGATCACTTTTCTCTTCTTCGTCGATTTCATTCGAGATCCCGAAATTAGCGATTTCAGCCCAAAGAGCTTTCCTAGTAGTGGAGCCCACACCCATTGCTTTATATAGAGAACTCCTTCTTCCATTTCCTTTTCCAGCACAAGCTTATGAGAACAGCCTAGGGTTTCTTTCTCTCTTTCTTCTTCTTCTTGCTTCCTCACCACCAAAACCCTACCAAATCTCACACCAATCAAGAGATGAACTTCACCCTCTTCTTCCCCATTGCTAGAGCCATGCATTGATACCATTTGTGGAAGGATCTACTCAACTCAAGACCCCCTTTGAGCTCACCTTGTCCATTTGAAGAACTTACAAGTAAGCTCCTTCCCTAATATTTTAGATCCTTGTTCTTCTAGTCTTGGGAGAGCCCTATCTTCATTATTGTGAGTTTCTTCTTCTTGTTCCTTGGTTTGACCCATTTTAGGGTTTGTTTTTGGGGGTTTTTGGTGTAGCTTGATACTTGGCTTGGAAGTGTGGATTAGAGCTTGGATTTCTTGTTTAGAGACCTTGAGGCAAGTGGATGTTTAATTTTAAAAGTGATTTCCATGATCAAATGTTTGTATTTATTGTACCATTTATGATGAGCTTTTATTTGCATTCAATGTGGTTTTAATGTTCTAAAAAGAGGTTGTTGAATCCATTCATTGTCTTGAAACATGATTTCTAGCTTTTGGTTTCGTCCATTGTCTTTAAATCTTGAATTGTAGTTTTGGTTCTTCTTTTGCACAATGCCTAAGTGAATCCTTGTGATGTTGTTTGTCTTCTTCTCTTGGTGAGTGTATGGATGTCAAATGGGGAATGAAAGGAATGGGTTTGGGGAAAGGAAAAGCTTGAATCTGAACCCAAGGAAGAAATTCCCGTGACTGGCGGTCAGCTCCTCGGTCAGCTAGCGGCTAACCGCCATGTCCATCGACGGCTAACCGCCACCTAACCGCACGGTTACGGTCACTTTTCCCGAGAGCTGAAGTCTCACGGTCAGCTCCGCGGTCAGCCAGCGGCTAACCGCCTAACCCATCAGCGGCTAACCGCCAGCCAACCGGATCATAGCGGTCGCATTTCCAGAGAGCTGCAATTCCACGGTCAGCCTCACGGTCAGCCAGCGGTTAACCGCCGCATTCGCTGGCGGCTAACCGCCACCTGACCGCAAGGTAACCGAAATTCCCTGAATTCAGTGAATAAAAGAAGGATTGAAGGGAGTTTTCACCCCATTGCTTGTGAACCTTTCTGAGAGCAATGGGCACCACTCACCTGGGATTGTGTTCGAAGCATAGGTGAAGTGTTTGTTGGTAGTACGTTAGAGAGAGGAACTACATCATTGAGATTCATTTAAGCGTTGAGGCTACTATAGTGTATAAGGAACCCGGAATGTCCCCCAAATTCAAAGAGTACCAAGTTTCCTTTATTATACGGACATACGGGATCCCTATTCACTTGGATTAGTTTTAACCCGACATTGTCTTGGCTTTTCAAAGTATACTCGTACCGTTTTGCTAGCTTTGATATACATGACAGACTTGATACGATAGCTGTGCCTTGAGCACCCACGTCTTGCCCGAATATAGTCTTGTACTTGATTTATTTTACACCTGTCTTGATTTCCATGTTTTGACCTGATTTCTAGTGCTTGACTCATAAGCCAAAAACCTTGAGGCAATATTGGGCCAGAGCTTTGTAGTGCGAGCCCATGAGCCAAGAAAGAGAACATGCATACGTGTACCTGTTTTATTTACTTACATACAACCTATGAGTCGGCACCACTAAGCTTGGATGCCTTGTTAGTCTGATCCACTGACTAGGTGATCCCCCTCTTGTCTTGCCAACTGCAGTTTGGATCCCGATACCGCAGATTGCTACTGTGGTTCCTGATGCCCGGCTCGCTACCGTGGTCATGTCTAGTATATAGTATATAGTATATGTATTTCGTTGTACCTCCTCACTTCGGTGACTGAGGTCAACGCCTTGACTTGCTTGCTCTATCACTTCGGTGATAGAGGATTTAGCTTTGTGTGGTTGCCATCTTGCTAGTTTCCTGATTTCCTTGGTTACCTTAACTTGTTCTACCTTGCATATATGTTTTTAACTAAATGACGCATTTACTCATGAAAATATTATTTAGACAGGTTTAACTGTTCCCAAGGTAAATGTTTTAGCATTAAATGTTTTTACTTTATCTACCTGCCAGACCGTCGTGTCTGACCCTTTGCTTTGGTACTCAGGTCCCGTTGTTGGTTTCCCCGAGGAGGAGCCAGAGGAGGCGGTCGGAGAACCGCAGCCGCTAGTTGAGTGGCGTGCTGACGATGTTATGTAAACATCGGGCTGTGGAGTTGTGAAACATTTTGGGGAAATTGTTTGGATAGTTTTCTGGTGGTTATTGTTTTGTATATTGGCCTTTGTTGGCCTCTATTTTTGGGAATTGTAATTAACTGATCTTCTGATTAAACTTGAATATGTGCTCTTGGGTTATGCTTTAGGACATTGCTCATTCTGATACTCGTATTCAAATGTAATCAGCCTTGATATTTTGTGAAATGAAATACATGCATGATTTACCATACGCTTCCGCAGTTATACTAAATGGTTATGTGTGTTGGAATATCCTCACCGCGGACACCTGTGGGAAATCACGTGCACGGGTAATGAGTGTTCTTTTGTTAACCCGTGTACGCTTGATTATAAACATACCTTTAATTATTATTATCATTGGCCTCATCACAATTAGTCCCGATCCCGGATTTGGTTCCCCGAACCCGGTCCGGGGTCGCGACACTGCTCGCACAAGAAAATGGTGAGGGAAAGGAAGCTGCTCTATATTACCTCAGCCGGATGCTAGTAGGTGCAGAGCATCGTTACTCTCCAGTCGAAAAAGAATGCCTTGCAGTGATGTTCGCCGTACAAAAGCTACGTCACTACTTGCTTTCCAACACAGTCTACCTCGTCTCAAGGATCAACCTCTTGAAGGTCCTTGTCACAAAAGCAGGTTCTCTCAATGCCCGACTGGCAAAATGGTCCATTCTCCTATCACAATTTGATATTAGGTATGTACCACAAAAAGCAATCAAAGGCCAAGCTCTAGCAGACTTCCTCGCAGAGCATCCATTGCCTAAAGATTCTCCACTCAGGGATGATCTCCCAGACGAATTTGTCTACAATGTGGAAACTTCCTTGTCAAACGCTTCCAGGGACATGTACTTTGACGGTGCAACCAGGACAAATGAAAAAGGAAAGCAAATATCGGGAATCGGCATCCTCTTTGTCAGCCCCGACAAATACATGATTCCACACGCCTTCTCGCTACTGGAACCATGTTCAAACAATGCAGCTGAGTACCAAGCCCTGATTGTTGGATTGGAACTCGCCCTCGAATCCGGCATCACCACGCTGGAAGCTTTTGGAGACTTTCAACTGGTCGTCAACCAGATGAATAAAAAATATGAAGTCAGGAAGCCTGATTTGCTACCTTACTACAATAAGGCGGAGTCGCTTCGACAAAAATTCAATATCTGCCATATCACCCATATCCTCAGAGGTGAAAACATTCGTGCAGATGCCCTGGCCGGACTCGCCGCATTCATGGCAATCCAAGAAGGGGAAAACTTATAAGTCACAGTGTGTGAGAGAAGGATCCTCCCTCCTTTTAACACACACCAAGCAGTTGCTGAATGCCACCGAGTGGTTGGAAGTCGGATCTCTATCCTTTAAACTTCAATTGGCGACTGGAGGGATCCGTTCATTGATTACACTATGTTCGGAATCCTACCTGAAGATCCAAAAGAGCGGGTAAGCATCCAAAGACGAGCCCCAAACTTTCATTTGGATATACCTTCAAAAGCACTTTACAGAAAATCCTTCAACGGAGTACTCCTACGCTGCTTATCACAACAAGAGGCTGAGGAAACTCTCGAAGAAGTACATGCTGGTCTTTGTGGAGCCCATCAGGCTGGCCCTAAGCTCTACAACCAGATAAAAAGGCTAGGTTACTATTGGCCTACCATGGTAGCTGATGCAATACAATTTGCCAAGCGCTGCCAAAAATGCCAGATTCACGGAGATTATGTCCACATACCTCCAGAATGGCTACATCCAACAGCAATCTCATGGCCTTTCGAAGCCTGGGGTATGGACATCATAGGTCCTATTTCTCCCCCATCAAGCAAAGGTCATCGCTTCATCTTCGCCGCTACGGATTATTTCTCCAAGTGGTCGGAAGCATTTGCGCTCAGCGAAATGAAGACTTCATCAGTCCTTCAGTTCTTGCGCACCAACATTATTTGTCGCTTCGGCATACCTAAAAGATTCGTCCATGATAACGGACCACAATTCCGGGATCACAAATTCTATAGGTTCTGCGACAAGTACAAAATCCAAAGTTGTCCTTCGACTCCATATAATCCAGCAGCGAACGGACTAGCAGAAGCCTTCAACAAGACACTCTGCAAAATTCTCAAGAAAATGGTCTCTAGTGTAAGACCCCGACCCGAGTGACTCGATTAGCGCTAATTAAGTTGGGTGTTAGTGCTGAGCTCGATTAGTGATTTTTTACTAAGCTTGGATTAGTATAGTTCTTGATAGCTTTGGGAAATTATTTTAGTGCCTTTTTGCTTGTGGGACCCTTTGGGGGTTTCCTTCCTTATTAGTCTTGCTAGCTTTTGGAGGTTGCTTGTTTTCCCCTAATTCTGGTCTTGATCCCGTTTTACTCGTCTTGTTAATCCCTACAACTTTCATGTTGATCCCGAACCCGTTTGGAACCCCGAAACCCGATCTTCTTGCTTTGAGGGCAAAACAGTCTGTTTTACATGAAATCTGTACCCAAAACTTGATATCCTCGAAACCCGCGAAACATGTACTTTTTAGAAACTAGATATTTCGACGATCACTTTTCTCTTCTCCGTCGATTTCATCCGAGGTCCCGAGATTAGTGATTTCAGCCTCCAAAGATTTCCTAGAGTTGGGACCCACACTCACTTGTATATAAGAAGAACCCTCTTCTTCCATTTCCTTTTTCCAGCACAAAGAGCAACAACAGCCTAGGGTTTCTTGGCTTCCTTTTTTCTATTCTTCTTCTTGTTTCTCCACCATCAAGCACCACCCACCTTGCATCAATCAAGAAACGGATTTCACCCTCTTCTTCCCCATTACTAGAGCTATACATTGATACTATTGGTGGAAGGTAACCACCCATTATAGAACTCTCTTGAAGCTCATCTTGCCTTTTGGAGGACTTTCCAAGTAAGTTTTCCCTTCCAATCTCTTAAATTTGTGTTCTTCTAGTTTTAGAGGAGCCCTATTGTCATTATTGAAGCTTCCTTCTCTCTATTCCTTGTTTGACCCATTTTGGGGTTTGGATTTGGGGGTTTTGTGTAGATAGCATTCTTGGCTTGGAGGAAGAGATTATTAGCTTTGATTTCTTGCATAGAGAACCTTGAGGCAAGTGGATTGAATGGATAGTTTAGCTTTCAATGATTTTATGACAAATGTGTTTAAATCATGACTTCATTAATGCTTTGTCTTAATTACATTCCATGATATTAAATGCTTTGAATGGGGTTGGTAAGCCTCTTTAGTGTCTTGAAACATGATTTCTAGCTTTTGTTTCATCCCTTGTCTTTAAATCATGGATTGTAGTTTTGAGTTCATCTTTTGTACAATGCCTAAGTGAATCCTTGTGATGTTGGTTGTCCTCCTTCCCTTAGTAATTGTATGAATGCCAATGGAGAATGAAAGGAATGGGTTTGGGGAAAGGAAAAGCTTGAATCTGAACCCAGGGAAGAAATTCCCGTGACTGGCGGTCAGCTCCGCGGTCAGCTAGCGGCTAACCGCCGTGCCCATCGACGGTTAACCGCCATCTAACCGCACAGTTACGGTCACTTTTCCCGAGAGCTGAAGTCTCACGGTCAGCTCCGCGGTCAGCTAGCGGCTAACCGCCTAACCCATCAGCGGCTAACCGCCAGCCAACCGGATTGTAGCGGTCGCATTTCCAGAGAGCTGCAATTCCACGGTCAGCCAGCGGTTAACCGCCGCATTCGCTGGCGACTAACCATCACCTGACCGCAAGGTAACCGAAATTCCCTGAATTCTGTGAATAAAAGAAGGATTGAAGGGAGTTTTCACCCCATTGCTTGTGAACCTTTCTGAGAGCAATGGGCACCGCTCACCTGGGATCGTGCTCGAAGCCCAAGTGAAGTGTTCGTTGGTAGTACGTTAGGGAGAGAAACTACATCATCGAGATTCATTTAAGCATTGAGGCTACTGTAGTGTATAAGGAACCCGGAATGTCCCCCAAATTCAAAGAGTACCAAGTTTCCTTTATTATACGGACATACGGGATCCCTATTCACTTGAATTAGTTTTAACCTGACATTGTCTTGGCTTTTCAAAGAATACTCGTACCGTTTTGCTAGCTTTGATATACATGACAGACTTGATGTGATAGCTGTGCCTTGAGCACCCCGTCTTGCCCGTTTATAGCTTTGCACTGGATTTGTTTTATACATGTCTCGATGTATGTGATTTGACCTATGAGTCGGCACCACTAAGCTTGGATAACCTTGTCGGTCTGATCTACCGACTTGGAGATCCCTTCCCGTCCCGCCAGCTGCAGCTTGGATCCGGATACCCGGTTTATTAACCGTGGTCCTGTCCCGATACCCGGCTCGCTCCCGTGGTTCCCGATATCCGGTTCGCTACCGTGATTCCCGATACCCGGTTTGCTACCGCGGTCCCGTCCCGTATTATTGTATATCTATATGTAACTTGGTTGCACCTCCTCACTTCGGTGACCGAGGTCAACACCCGATACTCACGTCACTTCGGTGATAGAGGATTTAGCTTCTTGTGGATGCCATCTTGATTGTTTCCCGACTTCCTTGGTTACCTTGCATATTTTATTACTGCATGTGTGTTTTCAATGAAAGGATTCATTTACTTTTGAAAGCCATTGATTTAACAGGTTTACATGTTTTCAAAGGTAAAGGTCTTTATTATTAAATGTACTTATCTTTTCATCTACCTGCCAGACCGTCGTGTCTGACCCTTTGTTTTGGTACTCAGGTCCCGTTGTCGGTTATCCCGACGAGGAGCCAGAGGAGGCGGTCGGAGAACCGCAACCACTAGTTGAGTGGCGTGCTGACGATGTTATGTAAACATCGGGCTGCAGAGTTGCGAAATATTTTGGGGGATTGTTTGGATAGTATTCTGTTGGTTATTGTTTTGTTTATATCGGCCCTTATTGGCCTCTATTTTTGGGAATTGTAATTAACTGATCTTCTGATTAAACTTGAATATGTACTCTTGGGTTATGCTTTTGGACATTGCTCATCCTGATACTCGTATTCAAATGTAATCAGCCTTGATATTTTGGGAATGAAATACATGCATGATTTACCATACGCTTCCGCAATTATTACTATATGACTATGTGTGTTGGAATATCCTCACCGCGGACACCTGTGGGAAATCACGTGCACGGGTAAGGAGTGTTCTTTTGTTAACCCGTGTACGCTTGATTATAAACATACCTTAAATTATTGTCATTACTCCATATGATTATACCATCGGCTTCATCACAAACAGTCCCGATCCCGGATTTGGTTCCCCGAAACCGGTCCGGGGTCGCGACAGACTGGTATCAGAGCGAGACGTGTTTCAAGCAATTAAAAGAAACTAGAAATCCTAAGGACGTGGCGAGGATTCGTTAGATCTTCCGTTAGTTAGAATCGCGTGAGCAATGTGTGACCCTACTCTCGATTATTTTGTGCTAACAACTTGTTTTGCAGCATCATGCCACCTCGTAAGCGCCCAGTGAACGGTAACCCCACAGCGAGCAACAGTGATTATACTGGCCCAGTAGAGGGTACAGGACCAGTGGGAGAAGATAGAACTGAAAACACAATCCCAAATCAGTTCCAACAGATGATGCAAGCTATGCTCGATCAACAGCGTCAAGCTAATGAGAATCAGGCTAGACCTCAAGAACAAATGCTAAAGAAGGATGAGGATCATGCCAGAGAATTGGCAGAAATGCAGAGACAGTTGTTGGAGGTACTACAGAGAAGGCCAGAGCCAGTCCAGCCTCAACCTGCAATTGTTATCAATCAGAGAGAGTATGACCCCAATGCTTTATTTGAGAGATTCAGAAAAAGGGCACCCAAGGATTTTGTTGGCTCTGAAGATCCTTTGACTGCAGATGATTGGCTGGACCATACCGAAAACATATTCGAAGTCTTCAGATGCACAGGGGGTGAGAGAGTAAAGCTGGCAACGTCCCTATTCACCGGGTTGGCAGATATCTGGTGGAAAACTGTAAGGGAAGAGTATAGGACGATGGCCGACGCAGTTGCATGGCAAAATTTCAAGGTACAGTTTCGTGACAAGTATGTGCCCACGCACATCAGGAGGCAGAAGGCTGTAGAGTTTCAACAGCTTGTCCAAGGCAATACGACCGTCCAAGAATACCTCACGAAATTTGAGAGGTTGTCAAGATATGCTCCAGAATTGGTAGACACGGTGGAGAAGAAGATAACCAAGTTCCTTGAAGGACTTCATCCCATCATCGAGAGAGATGCTACGGGGGTTATACCACCGGTCACTTTTTAAGAGGCAATCAAGAGGGCCTACAAGTTCGAGAACTTCCACCACAAGGTCCTTAGATCTCAAGGCAAGGGACAAGGGCAGCCCCAGCAGCAGCATCATCAGCAATGGAACCAGCAGAACAAGAGGCAGAGGCAAGACCCGAATGTACAACTCGTTTGTATCCACTGTGGCAAGAACCATGAGAGTGCCCAATGTCGTACCATTACCGGGGCATGCTTTAGATGTGGTTCCATGGATCATCAGATGAGAAATTGCCCAAGACCGAATAGGCAAAATCAGCAGCCTCAAGGAGTACCGCGTCCAGTACCGCCACAGAATGCACTGGTAGTGCAGAATCAGGCAAGGCCACTTCAGCAACAGGCACCACCGCAGCAGTATAGGCCCCAGCAGCAGCAGCAGGCCCGTCAACAAGGACAGCAGCATATTCAGCGTCCACCGCAACAGAATAGAAATGCCCCGCAAGGCAGACAACAACAGGCACCGATAAGGCCACAACAGCGAGGACAAGTGTATGCGGTCAACAGAGCTGATGCAGAGGCAGCAGGCAATGTTGTGGAAGGTACACTTCTTGTCAGTGGAATTGAAGCTAGAATATTATTTGACCCTAGGTCTACGCATTCATTCATATCCCATGCATTTTCTAAATTGATTGATGTGCATGGTAAAGATCTTGAGTACACCTTGACTGTAGCTACACCAGTAGGAAAACAAGTTGTATGTACGGTTTATTACCCTAGTTGTACAGTCCGGATAGGAGAAGTTGTGTTACCCGCATATCTTATTCTGTTGGAGATGAAGGATTTTGATGTCATCCTAGGGATGGATTGGCTGGCAGGGTACCATGCCACAATGGATTGTTTCCATAAAACCCTCACATTCAAGTTGGATGAGACACTAGTAGGGGTGTTATTCCAGGGAGAGAGGAGGAGTCCTCGTGCAGGGTTTGTCTCAGCGTTGAAGGCTGATAGACTTTTGAGAAGTGGATGTGAAGCCTATTTGGCGTTTATCACGGAGGATAAACGGTCCCAAGGGGTGGAGGAGATCCCTATTGTTTGGGAGTTCCCGGATGTATTTCCGGAGGAGATTCCGGGATTACCACCCATGAGAGAGATTGATTTTACCATTGAGTTGTTACCAGGGACCGCTCCGATATCTATAGCACCATATAGAATGGCTCCGGCGGAATTGGGAGAGTTGAAGATACAGTTACAAGAGTTGTTGGACAAAGGTTTTGTGAGACCTAGTATTTCACCGTGGGGAGCTCCGGTTTTGTTTGTTAAGAAGAAGGATGGTTCGATGAGAATGTGTATCGATTACCGGAGATTGAACCAAGTGACCATCAAGAACAAATATCCATTGCCAAGGATAGACGAACTGTTTGATCAGTTACAAGGTGCTTCATACTTTTCGAAGATTGATTTGAGATCCGGTTACCATCAGCTGAGAGTTAGAGAATCAGATGTGTTGAAGACAGCTTTCCGGACAAGATATGGCCACTATGAGTTCCTAGTGATGCCATTTGGGTTGACTAATGCACCGGCAGTGTTCATGGCTTTGATGAACAAGATCTTTGCGCAATATCTAGATCAGTTTATAGTGGTGTTCATAGATGATATTCTGGTGTACTCCAAGACCAGAGAAGAGCATGAAGAGCATCTGAGGATTGCATTACAGCTTTTGAGGGAGAATCAGTTGTATGCGAAGCTCAACAAGTGTGAATTTTGGCTAGAGCAAGTCACATTTTTGGGACACATAATCTCCAAGGAAGGTTTGTCAGTAGACCCGTCCAAAATTGAGGCAGTAGTGAAGTGGGAGAGACCGAAGAATGTGTCAGAAATTAGGAGTTTTCTTGGTTTGGCAGGGTATTACAGGAGGTTTGTGCAAGGGTTTTCGTCGATTGCAGCACCATTGACGAAGTTAACAAGGAAGAATGCACCCTATGTGTGGACAGATCAGTGTGAAGCTAGTTTCCAAGAGCTGAAGAAGAGATTAACCACCGCACCAGTCCTTACTTTTCCATCCGGAAGCGGCAGTTTTACCATCTTTACCGATGCTTCGAACATTGGACTTGGTTGTGTGTTGATGCAAGAAGGAAAAGTTGTAGCATATGGGTCCCGGCAGTTGAAAGATCACGAGAAGAATTATGCGACCCATGATCTTGAGTTGGCAGCAGTCGTCTTTGCATTGAAGATGTGGAGACATTACCTCTACGGAGAGAAGTTTGAGGTTCATTCCGATCACCGCAGCCTACAGTACCTGTTTTCTCAGAAAGAGTTGAACATGAGGCAGAGGAGATGGATGGAGTATATCAAGGACTATGATTTTCCAATCAAGTATCACCCGGGTAAAGCGAATGTTGTTGCCGATGCTTTGAGTAGGAAGTCAGTGGGCATAGCAAATTTGAGTGGTACTTGTATTTTTGATCAGTTTGAGGAGTTGAAGATAGACCTCCAGCCACTAAGGAAGGGTGCTATAATTGCCAATATGTCAGTGTCAGAGCCTTCATTCATCCGGAAGATTAAGGACAGTCAGTTGCAAGATCCAGAGTTAGCCAAGATTGTAGATCACATAGCAGAACGTCCTGATTTTCGTTTTGTTGAGGGAGTTCTTTACTACCGTGATCGTTTGTGTGTGCCTAACATCGAAGATTTGAGGAATGACATCATGGCAGAAGCTCACAGTGCAAAGTATTCCATGCACCCAGGCAGCACAAAGATGTATCGGAATTTGAAGGGCAGATTTTGGTGGAACAACATGAAGAGGGAGATTGCAGCGTTTGTATCTCGTTGCATGACGTGTCAGTTGATTAAGGCAGAACATCAGAAGCCTCCAGGTTTGTTGCAGCCATTAGAGATCCCGGAGTGGAAGTGGGAGCACATTACCATGGATTTTATTTCGGGACTGCCGAGGACTAGCAAGGGCAATGATGCGATATGGGTGATTGTGGACAGACTCACCAAATCAGCTCATTTTATTCCCATGAGGACAGGGAAGAAGATGCACATGTTACCCCTGGCAGAATTGTTTGTCAATGAGGTCGTCAGTAGGCATGGACAGCCAGTTTCCATCACTTCGGACAGAGACAGCAGATTCGTCTCGAGATTTTGGAAGACCCTACATGAGTCTATGGGTTCGAGACTACAGTTCAGTACAGCTTATCACCCTCAGACAGACGGTCAGTCAGAGAGGACGATTCAGACACTTGAGGACATGCTCCGCGCTTGTGTATTGGACTTCAAGACTCAGTGGGATGAAACCCTACCGTTGTGTGAGTTTGCTTACAACAACAGCTACCACTCGAGCATTGGGATGGCGCCTTTTGAGGCTTTGTACGGCAGAAGGTGTAGGACACCTGTATGTTGGGAAGAAGTCGGCACTCGCAGTTTCCATGGACCGTCCATAGTGAGTGAGACTACTGACAAAGTGAGACAGATCCAAGAATGTTTGAAAGTAGCCCGGAGTAGACAAAAGAGCTATGCAGACTCTCACCGCAGGGATCTACAATTCAAGGAAGGAGATAAGGTTTTCTTGAAGGTGTCACTGACCAGAGGAACATTGAGGTTTGGGCAGAAAGGCAAGTTATCACGGAGATACATTGGACCGTATGATATAATGAGCAAGATCGGTGATGTGGCTTACAGATTAGCCTTACCACCCGAGTTATCCGGTGTACACAACGTCTTCCATGTGTCGATGTTGAAGAAGTACGTCCCCGATCCCTCACATGTACTCCGGCATGAACCGTTAGAGATCAGGGAAGATGCCACTTATGTTGAGAAGCCCATTCGGATCATAGACACGAAGGAGCAAGAGTTGAGGTCACGGACTATTCAGTGGGTGAAAGTACTTTGGGAGAATCATGGGCCGAAAGAGGCAACGTGGGAATTGCGAGATCAAGTGCAGAAGAAGTATCCGCATCTCCTAACCGAGGTGAGTTTTGTATTTCATTTGGAGGACCAAATGCCCTAAGGGGTGGAGGATGTAAGACCCCGACCCGAGTGAATCGATTAGCGCTAATTAAGTTGGGTGTTAGTGCTGAGCTCGATTAGTGATTTTTGACTAAGCTTGGATTAGTATAGTTCTTGATAGCTTTGGGAAATTATTTTAGTGCCTTTTTGCTTGTGGGACCCTTTGGGGGTTTCCTTCCTTATTAGTCTTGCTAGCTTTTGGAGGTTGCTTGTTTTCCCCTAATTCTTGTCTTGATCCCGTTTTACTCGTCTTGTTAATCCCTACAACTTTCATGTTGATCCCGAACCCGTTTGGAACCCCGAAACCCGATCTTCTTGCTTTGAGGGCAAAACAGTCTGTTTTACATGAAATCTGTACCCAAAACTTGATATCCTCGAAACCCGCGAAACATGTACTTTTTAGAAACTAGATATTTCGACGATCACTTTTCTCTTCTCCGTCGATTTCATCCGAGGTCCCGAGATTAGTGATTTCAGCCTCCAAAGATTTCCTAGAGTTGGGACCCACACTCACTTGTATATAAGAAGAACCCTCTTCTTCCATTTCCTTTTTCCAGCACAAAGAGCAACAACAGCCTAGGGTTTCTTGGCTTCCTTTTTTCTATTCTTCTTCTTGTTTCTCCACCATCAAGCACCCCCCACCTTGCATCAATCAAGAAACGGATTTCACCCTCTTCTTCCCCATTACTAGAGCTATACATTGATACTATTGGTGGAAGGTAACCACCCATTATAGAACTCTCTTGAAGCTCATCTTGCCTTTTGAGGACTTTCCAAGTAAGTTTTCCCTTCCAATCTCTTAGATTTGTGTTCTTCTAGTTTTAGAGGAGCCCTATTGTCATTATTGAAGCTTCCTTCTCTCTATTCCTTGTTTGACCCATTTTGGGGTTTGGATTTGGGGGTTTTGTGTAGATAGCATTCTTGGCTTGGAGGAAGAGATTATTAGCTTTGATTTCTTGCATAGAGAACCTTGAGGCAAGTGGATTGAATGGATAGTTTAGCTTTCAATGATTTTATGACAAATGTGTTTAAATCATGACTTCATTAATGCTTTGTCTTAATTACATTCCATGATATTACATGCTTTGAATGGGGTTGGTAAGCCTCTTTAGTGTCTTGAAACATGATTTCTAGCTTTTGTTTCATCCCTTGTCTTTAAATCATGGATTGTAGTTTTGAGTTCATCTTTTGTACAATGCCTAAGTGAATCCTTGTGATGTTGGTTGTCCTCCTTCCCTTAGTAATTGTATGAATGCCAATGGAGAATGAAAGGAATGGGTTTGGGGAAAGGAAAAGCTTGAATCTGAACCCAGGGAAGAAATTCCCGTGACTGGCGGTCAGCTCCGCAGTCAGCTAGCGGCTAACCGCCGTGCCCATCGACGGTTAACCGCCATCTAACCTACAGTTACGGTCACTTTTCCCGAGAGCTGAAGTCTCACGGTCAGCTCCGCGGTCAGCTAGCGGCTAACCGCCTAACCCATCAGCGGCTAACCGCCAGCCAACCGGATTGTAGCGGTCGCATTTCCAGAGAGCTGCAATTCCACGGTCAGCCAGCGGTTAACCGCAGCATTCGCTGGCGGCTAACCGCCACCTGACCGCAAGGTAACCGAAATTCCCTGAATTCTGTGAATAAAATAAGGATTGAAGGGAGTTTTCACCCCATTGCTTGTGAACCTTTCTGAGAGCAATGGGCACCGCTCACCTGGGATCGTGCTCGAAGCCCAAGTGAAGTGTTCGTTGGTAGTACGTTAGGGAGAGAAACTACATCATCGAGATTCATTTAAGCATTGAGGCTACTGTAGTGTATAAGGAACCCGGAATGTCCCCCAAATTCAAAGAGTACCAAGTTTCCTTTATTATACGGACATACGGGATCCCTATTCACTTGAATTAGTTTTAACCTGACATTGTCTTGGCTTTTCAAAGAATACTCGTACCGTTTTGCTAGCTTTGATATACATGACAGACTTGATGTGATAGCTGTGCCTTGAGCACCCCGTCTTGCCCGTTTATAGCTTTGCACTGGATTTGTTTTATACATGTCTCGATGTATGTGATTTGACCTATGAGTCGGCACCACTAAGCTTGGATAACCTTGTCGGTCTGATCTACCGACTTGGAGATCCCTTCCCGTCCCGCCAGCTGCAGCTTGGATCCCGATACCCGGTTTATTAACCGTGGTCCCGTCCCGATACCCGGCTCGCTCCCGTGGTTCCCGATATCCGGTTCGCTACCGTGATTCCCGATACCCGGTTTGCTACCGCGGTCCCGTCCCGTATTATTGTATATCTATATGTAACTTGGTTGCACCTCCTCACTTCGGTGACTGAGGTCAACACCCGATACTCACGTCACTTCGGTGATAGAGGATTTAGCTTCTTGTGGATGCCATCTTGATTGTTTCCCGACTTCCTTGGTTACCTTGCATATTTTATTACTGCATGTGTGTTTTCAATGAAAGGATTCATTTACTTTTGAAAGCCATTGATTTAACAGGTTTACATGTTTTCAAAGGTAAAGGTCTTTATTATTAAATGTACTTATCTTTTCATCTACCTGCCAGACCGTCGTGTCTGACCCTTTGTTTTGGTACTCAGGTCCCGTTGTCGGTTATCCCGAGGAGGAGCCAGAGGAGGCGGTCGAAGAACCGCAACCACTAGTTGAGTGGCGTGCTGACGATGTTATGTAAACATCGGGCTGCAGAGTTGCGAAATATTTTGGGGGATTGTTTGGATAGTATTCTGTTGGTTATTGTTTTGTTTATATCGGCCCTTATTGGCCTCTATTTTTGGGAATTGTAATTAACTGATCTCCTGATTAAACTTGAATATGTACTCTTGGGTTATGCTTTAGGACATTGCTCATCTTGATACTCGTATTCAAATGTAATCAGCCTTGATATTTTGGGAATGAAATACATGCATGATTTACCATACGCTTCCGCAATTATTACTATATGACTATGTGTGTTGGAATATCCTCACCGCGGACACCTGTGGGAAATCACGTGCACGGGTAAGGAGTGTTCTTTTGTTAACCCGTGTACGCTTGATTATAAACATACCTTAAATTATTGTCATTACTCCATATGATTATACCATCGGCTTCATCACAAACAGTCCCGATCCCGGATTTGGTTCCCCGAAACCGGTCCGGGGTCGCGACATCTAGTCACAAAAGAGACTGCGGCGACAAACTACTAGAAGCTTTGTGGGCCTATCGAACCACCGTTCGAGGACCAACCCATAGCACACCATTCTCGTTGGTCTATGGATGCGAAGCTGTTGTCCCTTTGGAAGTACAAATTCCTTCCTTAAGGGTATCTTTGAAAAATAACATGACGCAAGAAAGCAATGTCAAATTGAGACTCCAAGAGCTGGATAATCTCGATGAAAGACGACTCAAAGCTCTACAAAGCATTGAGTTGTACCAAGCACGCATGGCAGGATCTTTCGACAAAAAGGTCAGGCAACGCGCCTACAAAAAGGGTGACTTGGTTCTTGCAGTAAAAAGACCCATAGTCTTTGCCCACAAATCCAAAGGCAAATTTGAACCAAAATGGGAGGGACCCTTCGTCATCGACAAAGTCTTCTCCAACGATGCATACGCTCTTCTAAACATGGAAGGAGACAGATGTATGCTACCCATCAACGGCAAGTTCTTGAAGCGGTACTACCCTTGAAGACTTCCTCAAACGGGTCAGAGCAATATCTACACGGCTAAAGCCTATTTCCAAGGTACTTGCTCGTCAAACCCACCTCTTTTGAAATTTTCATCTTTATGTTGAAATTTCCAAAAAAAAAAACAATCTCTCAAAACAATGCTTACTTTCATCGTTTCATTGTACAAAAAGAAAAAAAAATCAAAATCCAAAAATCCAAGTTTAGGAGCCTCTTCCCAGACTTGACCAAAATTTCGTTCCTTGAACCCAAAATTCATGGTTTGAAATAAAAACCAGGACTCAGGAAATTTCACCCTAGTCTACCTTGACTTTTACAACCAAAATGGTCAAAATTTACGACCCTCGTGTCTTTAAACAAAAAAAAAAATGGTTTTTCAAAAACCGCGGGGAAGTGACACTTAGTCGATACTCGCAAAACTCAAAAAATCGGAAGGATGTAAACCCCATTCGATACTTCCAAAACCTCTAAAATCGTGGAGACACAACATTTCAGTTGATATCCATAACCCAAATTTCAAAGGTTCGAGAAAACCTAAAATCGTGGAGACACAACATTTCAGTTGATATCCACAACCCAAATTTCAAAGGTTCGAGAAAACCTAAAATCGTGGAAACGCAACATTTCAGTTGATATCCACAACCCAAATTTCAAAGGTTCGAGAAAACCACAAATTTCAAAAAATCGTGGGGAAACGACATCAAGTCAGTACCCGCAAAACCAAAAGTTTTGGGAAAAGCAGGGAAGCGACGCTTAGTCGATATTTGCACCCCAATCCGCGAGGAAGCGACATTCCATCGATACCCGCAAAACCTAACCCGCGAGGAAGTGACATTCCATCAATACTCGCAAAACCGAATGAGCAAGGAAGCGACATTCCATCGATACTTGCAAGACCATTCAGCGGGGAGCCGACATTTAGTCGGTACCTGCATTTTGAAAACCAAAATTCGGCTATAAACGCCAAAATCTGGCTATAAATGCCAAAAGTCGGCTATAAATGCCAAAACAAAAAAAAATTCGGCTATAAACGCCAAAATCGGCTTTCATGCCAATAAAACAAAATTTAGTTTTCAAAAAACTCGGCTATAAACGCCAAAATCTGGCTATAAATGCCAAAACTCGGCTATAAACGCCAAATCCGGCTATAAATGCCGAAATTCGGCTATAAATGCCAAAAACAAAATTTTTCGGCTATAAACACCAAAATCGGCTTTCATGCCATCTTAAAATCGGCTCTCATGCCACAAACAAAATTTTTGGCTCTCATGCCATCCCAAAATTCGGCTATAAATGCCAAAACAAAACAAAAAAAAATCGGCTATAAACGCCAAAATCTGGCTATAAATGCCAAAATTCGGCTATAAATGCCAAGACAAACAAAACAAAATTCGGCTTCTATGCCGTTCTAAAATTCAGCTTTCACGCCATCCGAAAATTTTGGCTCCCATGCCGCAAAACAAATTTTGGCTCTTACGCCACAAAATTAGGCTTTCATGCCATCCAAAATTTCGGTTTTCAAACCATCAAAAAATCAGGCTTTTCGCCACAAAATTGGCTTTCATGCCCAAAACAACCCTTTGACAAAAGATTTTCACAAAATGACAACCTTTTGATCAAATCCTTAAGCAAACATTCCCATCAAACTTTTGCTCAAAATTGTTTTCGTCAAAAATGATTTAAGTGAAAGGAAGGGGATACAAAATATAGTACCAAAATTGTTTATACATGGAGGTACCAAAAAAAAAGAAAAAGGAAAAAGAGTTTATTACAACTCAGGAACTCAATCCTACAAGGTCTTCAACCAAAGGTTCAACTCCTCAAACAGACCCTTGGCCTTAACTTCCAAAGTTTTTAGGCCACGCTTCTTCAGAATGTCCCCATAAAACGCGGCCGAATGCCGTGACCCATCTGCAGTACGAGGAAGTTATTCCCAGAGGACCTTCCACTGGTCATGCTCCTGAGTCTTCCTCCGGACATTACCTTCAGCTTCCTCAACCTGGCGAATGAGAGTCCCCTCTTTCTCCCAAGCCTGCTGAACGGCAGCATTGGAAGATTTAGCAGACTGACGAGGCACGTCAATAACAGGACCTTTACCTTCGTTCATTCTAGAAGAACTACCTACAAAAGATGGAAGAGAAAAGATCAATCAACATGACAGAATTCTGCTACAAAAAATTCTAGCAAAGTTTTGACATGATTCCGGGGCAATTCCAACGAAAAGGAAAATACTCCGAAAAAAGACAGGAAGTTTGAAGATGAGCTTAACATCGCTGCGAGCTCATAGTCAGTGGAGAATTCTCAAAAAAGGCTTGAACTCAACATCGCTACGAGAACCAGCCAATCTCATCAAACTTCCGCAAAATCTGGAAAAGAGCTCAACATCGCTGCGAGCTTTAGAATCCAAAAATTGCAAAACTTCCTCAAAATCCAGCAAGACCGAGAAAGAGCTCAACATCGCTGCGACCTCAAAATCCCAACACTTGCAAAAGATTTTCAGGTATGCATCATCATACTTTCAAATCTATTTACCAAAACTCATGCATAAAAAATATATCATCATGCATTAGATGCTAGGAAAACCTTGACCAAAGTTTGACCAATTCCAACCCAATTTGGTCAAAACCAATCAAACTTTGTCCAAGTCAAAAATCATGTTGGCTTGACCTAGAGACTCTGGCCTTCTATCTTGATGCATCAAACAAAAAATGCATACATATTGAAATTGCATAGCCTCATTATCATAGTGAGCAAACAAGGAAAAAGAAAAAGAAAGAGAGAAAAAAAATCTCTGCAAAAAAAAAAAAAAAAAGAAAAGAAAGAAAGAAAAAAAGAGAAGCACGAAAAAAAAAAAGAAAAACGTGCATGAAAAGAAAAAAAAAGAAGAAAAAAGAAAAGAAAAAAAAAAGAAAAGAGAAGAAGAAAGAAGAGGAAAAGAAAAAAAAATGATGAAGAAGCTACTTCTACAATGGAGATTCTTGACGAGGAAGAAAACTTACTTGAAGCCATTGATGGAGAAGAGGAAGAAAAGCTTGGAGATCCTTGAAGAAGAGAAAGCACTTCTTGTCTTGGGGAGCACTCTTGAAGATTTCTTGCAAAAAGAAAGTAATAGAGCAAAAGCACCAACCCTCTTTGCTTTTATAGAAGAGAGCAAGCCAAAAGAGGAAACAAGGAGAAAGAAAGGAGGTAAGTGCTAAAATTTAGCTACTTTCCCAAAGAGAAAGATATTTTGAGAGAATCTTTCCACAAAAAAGAAAACTTGAGAAATTCTCTCCAAGTAAAGATATTTTTAGATATTCTCTACACAAAAGAGATATTTTTAGATATTCTTTACAAATATGACACCATATGAGATCTAGGCCATCTCCAAAGCCTAAGGTCCCATGGGTTAGCCCATATGAGCCAGGTTTGACCACCTAGGCACTAAAATTGGCTTTTAGTCAAAATATCCCTCTTACCAAGAGCAAAAAAAAAAAAAAAAAAAAAAGAAAAGAGCATACAAAAATGGTTCCATGCCTCTTTTGAGTTGATTGAACCATACAAAAAAAATTCCAAGCCCCATGAGCTTCCAAAGAATCAAACCATCCAGCCTCATATACCAAATTGAGCCAAAATCTTGAAATTGACATTCTACAAAAATCCAAACCACTCCAATGGACCCACACAGTCCCAAATAGTGACCAAAAACCAAATCATGGTCCCCTAACTTGCCACATACAGCTTGTTAGGTCACAAGACCAAAGCCAAAAACCAAATCCTGATCCCCTAACTTGCCACATACAGCCTGTTAGGTCTACAAGATCAAAACCAAACCGATCCCCTAACCTGCCATATATAGCTGGTTAGGTCACAAGATCAAAAACAGAAACCCAAATCCACATCCCTAATGTCATCTTCAAAACTTTGCCTCGAGATGGTACTTGATTCCTTTCATTACCATAAAATTCCCCTGGAAGCTCAAAGGCTACTCTACCAAAGGAAAGATTGCTCAAAGACACTTAGTCAAGACACAAGATCTCCTTCAAAAATCTCTTCGAGGAACATCGACTACAAAAGTCAAGCAACTCGTCGCTGTACCTCGAGGGGGCATTTGTTGACACCAAAAATGTCACTTTGCCTCTTCAACATCAAGAAAGCTGCATGAAGTCGTAACCTGCCATAAATAGGCAATGCAACTTCTCCAAAAAATCAAATCTTGTCAGAATCAAAGAAAAACTGCAAGATCCTTCAAGACAGCCAAGGGAAGAGTACACAAGGAGTTTCGGGCCATTTCAAAATCATTTGGCCTAACTTCGCTTCTCCGACAGCTAAATTGGCGCTCCCGGCGGCGACATCATCGAAGACGTCAAAACTTCGATCAGAGCCTACGGATGACTCCAGCATGTCTCAAAAGGGTTCCATGCCAAATTTCAAGTCAAACCGACAACGTTTGACCCTCCATCAATGCTCGAGCAGCAAAATCAAGCCTCCCGGTGACGGGAACCACCGAAGCCTTCGCTCATCAAACCAAGTGCATGACTGGCTTCAACATGCTTCCAAAAGGCTGCATGACGAATTTCAGGTCATTCCGACAACGTTTGACCAGGTTTCGACGCTCCGAAGGAAAATCAAGCCTACCGGCGGCGGAGCTCCCCGGGACCATGGTTTCCAAGACAGAGCCTGTGGATCATCTCAAAATGACTCTAATAGGTTCCCTGTCAAATTTCAGGTCAATCGGACATTGTTTGACCGCACATCAATGCGCGGCATCTCCCTCGTGGCAAAATCAAGTCTACTGGCGACGGGACCCCAAACGGCTTCAAAACTCAAACAAAAGCCTATGGTTGGTCTTATTTATTGCTCAGGAGGCTTCACCTCAAATTTCAGGTCATTCCGACATCGTTTGACCAAGTTTCAGCTTCTGGCGGAAAATCAGCAGCTCTACGCGACAAAGTCTTCGGCTTTCCCGGAAAATTGGAAACTTTGCACTCTAAAAATGCAAGGATTCTCATCAGGTTTTCTACAGGGAAATCAAGCCAATAAATGAGCAAAAATGTCAAAGAAAAATACAGAAGAAAAAACGAAGGAAAAAGACCTCAAAACGACTGCAAAACGGGCTCCGAAGGGGAAAATTCCCCCAGGGTCGCAGACCCCCGCGACCCTGGCCCAGGGTCGCAGGCCCCCGCGACCTTGGCCCAGGGTCGCCCGCCCCTGCGAACTTGGCCCAGGGTCGCCCGCGACCCTGGAAGCCCGGAATCTCCAGTTTCGCCCCGGGAGCTCCGTTTTCCGTCGTTTTTCGCGATTCGAAGCTTCCAACCCCTGGGACTTTCCAAAATTCATACTTTTGAGGCGCCAAATTCTCCGACATCTGTCAAAATCACGGGTCAACCTCCAAAAGTATCAAAATCAACATTAATCGCCAACCGGTCGACCAAAAAAGTGTGCTTTCCGCCCGATCGATCAAAAAATCGACAGGACAGATGTCACCGGCCCGCTCTTAGCTATCAATGTCTGAAGTTACATGTTCATCCGATGTCGATCAGCATGTAGATCCATCGGTGATCATCTCCAAAAGAATCCCAAAAGACGCGGCGCGGCCCGCGACTCTTCAACTGCTCGGCGACCATTTAATGCAGTTAATTGACTAGCTTTATTGCAGTCATTAATTCATTTCTTTGGACGGCCCAATCAGAAGCAAGCATCCAGGAGTTACAAATCAATTAAGTCATGGTATTCAAGCCATGAAACTCCTCCCATTATGGTAATTAAGGTGATTAAAAGCCCTTAATCTCCATCGGCCAATCAGATTCAAGGAAAAAGGAGTTACAAAATGAAAAAATAAATCTTGTAACTCCTCCCATTAAAGCCATTAAAGCCCATAAAACTCTCCTAATGGCTACCAAGAGCCTATAAATAGGAGAGCTTTCCAAGAAGAAAGGGATCGGAAAAGGACGAACGGAAAACCGAAGATCGAAAATGAAAAGGTGCAGAGAATCCCGAATTCCAGACAGACAGAGTCTAGAGAAAGAGAGAAAATTCTGCAGAAATTCTACATCAAGCACCACTACAAGGTGACAAAAAGTCCCTTGGGGGGTACTCCCCCCCAAGGTCCTTGCCTTCTCCCGCTACCTCCAATGGCTTAGACGTGGCTTTTCAGCCCGTCTACTTAGCTTTTTATTGGACATAGGACCTTCTCTTGGTCTTTGTCCTCTAAAAACCTGAGGTTATAGCCAAGCCAAGCGAATCAAGAGCATCCTCTGTTCTCATCTGCATGGATGATGGCGAAGCCCATACATGGCTTACGACCGTCAATCTGAACGAGTCCCCCACAATCTCCTGAAAAGTTAGATCCTCCTTTTCTTGCTTTTCATTGTAGTTTGTATTTTTCTAAAAGAGACAAAAATCACAACTCTTGTCTTTCATTATTGATGAGAATTGTAAATCGGCTATAAACGCCAAAATCGGCTATAAATGCCAAACAAAATCGCCTTTCACGGCAAACCAAGAAAATGTCTCTTTTCTTAAATATTTGTGCAATGGAAAACTTGAAAGAAGTAGATTTCCTTTTTACTTGCGAAGGTTGATCTCCGGATTACCACTTGCAATTCCAAAATAGAAAATCTGGCACACCCACACAAAGAAATGTTGATGCACGCTTCAGCCCCCCGGGCGCGAAACGGCCGGACCCGATGGACTCCCACGTCCGCCGACCCCGGCAGCACCCTCGGCAGGAGGGCGTTCCATCAGAGACATGGAGAGTAGAATGCTGGGCTCTTTGTTTCTAAAGTCTCTTTTGTCGATATGCTGCGCGGCGACGCATACGACGAGCAATTTGAGCTTCAGTCAGCTCTGGCTGGGCTCTGGCGATGAAGGATGTAGTCCCTCGTGCGCAACAGCCGAGTTTGTCTTCTTTAAAGCTGGGCAAGGATAGAATCTGGACGCGGTCCTTTGTCTGTCGTAGTGAAGACTTGAATTTTGCTAGCTCGGCCCCTGTTGAGATGAAGGGTCGACTCGCAGGAGTGCAAGCTTCAGCATGTTTTTGCGGAGGCCTAAGGATGCAGGATTTGATTTTGGGCTTGTAGGAGCAAGCCGGCTCATGTTGATTTTGTTTGTTCTTTGGGCGGAGGGTAGGTTTCTCCTCTTTCATGTAAGAGAGAGGGTAGAACCGATTCTCCTTGAGAGGGGCCGGATATTGTGAGAACCCGACCCCTAATTTATTGGTTTAGTGTGGTTTTAATCGTGATTTCGTTTTCTCGATGGGTTTAGTGGTTGTTGGTTGAGTTTTTGAGTTAGAATGACTTTTCATTAGCTTTGGAAAGTTTTGAGAGCCAGAGAACCTAGTCAGTGACCGTAGGGTCCCATTTGTTTTGCGTGGTCAGCGTGGGGAGATTTGTGGTGATTCCCAAAAATTCCCATTTAAACTCCGTTAGACTAATCTCGCCATTCCCTACAACTTTCGCGTTCACTCCGTGCCCATTCGAAACTCCTAAAATCAGTTTTTCTAGAAATCCCAAATTTTCTATTCTTTAACCCCTTTGACCAAACAGTTGACTTTTTATGTGGACCCCGGAAGTATGTCAATATTGACCTTGTTGGAAAGATAATTTTATTCCAGACACTTTTCATATTTTAAGTTTCTTGATCCGAGGTCTAGAGAGCCCCCTAATCTCCATTACAAGTTATACTTAGTGTGGACCCCACACCACCCATTATAAAAGGACAACTCCATCTCTTTCTCCCTCATTTTTTCCACTCCAATCGGCTGCAACTCCCTGCTACAGTACCAGCCACCTTTCTTCTTCCTTTTCTTCCATTTCTCTTGCTCAAATGAAGCCTTCAAGCTACCAATCCGACGAGGAAACTCCGGCAACTTCTTCCCCTTCATCTCCTCTCTCTTTTGACACCATTTTCATGGGAAACCAAGGTGGGCAGCCCCTATTTCAAGCTCCTTCTTGTTGATTAATGGCCCTAGAGGTAAGGATCTCTTTCCATCTTCTATTGTTGAGCAATGGCTTTCCCCTAGGTCTTATTTCTTAGCTTGTTTGAGCCCATTCCTTCTCTTTGTTGAGTTACCATTTTAGGGTTCTAAGATGGGTTGCTTTTTGGGGGTTTTTGTGTAGCTTGGAGCCTTGACTTGGAAGAGTGTTTAGAGCTTGATTTGCTTGATTAGAGACCTAAGGCAAGTGGATGAAATGATTTATTTTCATTAATCATGTTTTATGCAAATGGTTAGCTTTTATTATTGATTTTTCATTGAAATGTTCAAGAGATGATTTATGTCTATTGTTTCTCTAAGTTGATGTTTCGACTATATGGATTTTATTTAGCAAAGAGTTGTCTTTGGATTGGTTATATGTATTTCAGAATTTTAGTGATTTTGGTGAATATTAGTATTTTGTCATTGTGAAAAATTCATGGAAATAATGGAATGATTTAGTGTATGATGTGTTGATGGAGTTGTTAAGGCTAGGAGAAAGCCCAAATTGTATGAGAATGCAAATGGAAGTGAATCTTTGGATCAATGAAATGAAATGCTTGAAGTGTACCAATTGAATGGAAAAATGAAAGAAAGTTTTGACATGGGATTTTACCCGGGAATCCTTATGAGTCTTAAAGCATACTTTATAATCTTAAGTGTTGTGGATTTTCATTGGTGCCAAACTCATTATTATAAATCAACCTTTAGATATTAAGTATGCATTGGGACTCCCCTTGGTGAACCATTGAATCACATACACTATTCCATTCCATGTTAGAAAAGTTATATGCTCTTGTTGTAAAACGATTTGAAATGTACTTGAGTGGTTCGCCACAATTGAAAATGACATCTTGAATTGTGACTTTTGGTTCATCTTTTGTACAATGCCTAAGTGAATCCTTGTGATGTTGGTTGTCTTCTTTCTCTTGGTAATTGTATGAATGTCAAATGGAGAATGAAAGGAATTGGTTTGGGGGAAGGGAAGACCTGAACCTGAACCCAGTGAAGAAATTCCCGTGACTGGTGGTCAGCTGGCGGTCGCCCAGGGGCTAGCCGCCTAGTGACTAGCGGCTAACCGAAGCAAGTTCGGTTACATTTCCAGAGAGCTGTAACCTCACGGTCAGCTCCGCGGTCAGATAGCGGCTAACCGCCGTGTTCATCTGCGGTTAACCGCCAGCCAACCGGATGGTAGCGGTTACAATTCCAGAGAGCTGCAATTCCACGGTCAGCCTCACGGTCAGCCAGCGGTTAACCGCCGGATTCGCTGGCGGCTAACCGCCATCTGACCGCCAGGTGACCGAAATTCCCTGAATTCTATGAATAAAGAGGACTGAAGGGAGCCTCCACCCCATTGCTTGTGAACCTTTCTGAGAGCAATGGACACCGCCCACCTGGGATTGTGTTCGAAGTATAGGTGGAGTGTTTGTTGGTAGTACGTTAGAGAGAGAAACCACATCATCGAGATTCATTTAAGCATTGAGGCTACTATGGTGTATAAGGAACCCGGGATGTCTCCCAAATTCAAAGAGTACCAAGTTTCCTTTATTATACAGGCATACGGGATCCCTATGCACTTGGATTAGTTTTAACCCGACACTGTCTTGGCTTTTCAAAAAGGGGTACCTACCTTGTTATTCTCGAAATTGATGATTGGAATCTATCATCCCGAAAACTTTGAAAGTACATACTTGTATTGTTTTGCTAGCGTTGATAAACATGCCAAACCTGATATGATAGCTGTACCTTGAGCACCCCGTCCCGTCATATGTATTTATCTGATTTGATTTCTTGTACATGATTCATAAGCCAAAACCTTGAGGTAAGATGGGGCCAGAGCTTTGTAGTGCGAGCCCATGAACCAAAAGGATTATTATTTTGAGCATAAAACCTTGAGGTAAGATGGGGCCAGAGCTTTGTAGTGCGAGCCCATGAACCAAAAGGATTATTATTTTGAGAATAAAACCTTGAGGCAATATGGGGCTAGAGCTTTGTAGTGCGAGCCCATGAGCCAAAAAGAGAACATGCATACATGTACTTGTTTTGTTTACTTGCATATAACCTATGAGTCGGCACCACTAAGCTTGGATGACCTTGTCGGTCTGATCTACCGACTTGGAGATCCCTTCTTGTCCCGCCAGCTGCAGCTTGGATCCCGCTACCCGGTTTATTAACCTTGGTCTTGTCCCGATACCGCAGATTGCTACTGTGGTTCCTGATGCCCGGCTCGCTACCGTGGTCATGTCTTGTATATAGTATATATGTATATGCATTTCGTTGTTCCTCCTCACTTCGGTGACTGAGGTCAACGCCCTGATATGCTTGCTCTATCACTTCGGTGATAGAGGATTTAGCTTTGTGTGGTTGCCAGCTTGATAGTTCCTGATCCTTGATACCCGTACTGCTTTATATTGATCATGCATTTTCTTAGTAAATGTTCATTATTTATACATGTTTTAAATGAGTTCCCGATTTGTGAAATGTTCATGTTTTATACATGCTTTAAAGGAATACATGCTTTGCCAAATATTCGTACTTTATACGCGTTTCATATGAATACAGGATTTTTGTCAGATATTCATGATTTATTGCATGTTTTATCATTCAGTATATTGTTATATCTTTTCACCCACCTGCCAGACCGTCGTGTCTGACCCACTACTTTGGTACTCAGGTCCAGACTTCTTCACCCGAGATGAGTGCACGTGTTGGCTGTGGAGCCATGAGCTTACCAGTTGTTTGTCGGCTATGTCATGTAGACATTGAGCTTGACATCGGATTACGTCATATATGGGTAGTGATCATTAGCTCGTTTTCTTGTATGGCTTCTATTAGCCTTCTTTTGGGATTTGTAATTAATACACATTGTTATTTGTAACTTGAACATATATGGGAATGTAATACCCTGTTACTGTCAGCTCTGTACTTTATTGTGATGGTTTATTCCAGTCTGAAATGGATCATTGATAAGATGAGTATATGCTTGGGTTAAGTGCGGTGCGAAATCCAATGGCCACGGACTCCGAGTCGCAACACCACGAAAGCTTCCGCTAAATATTCAGAGTGTGTTGGAATTTATTTGTAATCCTCACACACGCGGATCTTGGGAGAAACATAATTATTACTTCACGGACCCCGGGTTTGGGGTCGTGACAGATATGCTGGCTTTGCAGATGTTCGGGACCTTCGTTGCTTTGGTGAAGATCTCGGGGACCAGGTTTTGGGACAAAACTGGTTTCTTATGGGTTGAGGCTTCATGGGAGCGCCACGGGCTTCAGGCTTCTTGGTGTTCACCCTTGGTGCCATGTTAGTGACACGTTGCGGAGCGATTTTTTGCTTCTTGGCAGGTACAACTCCTTCTACGGGGAGTGGGAATGGTCCCCGCGACCCGAAGACGATGGTCCGGGGAGTTGAGGTTGACTCGGTGTTTGGAGAGTTGTTGAGGGAGATGACGCTTCGGTAACTGGCAGGGCGCTTATGCTTGTTTTGCTTGTCTTGAAGCATAAGTTGGTACTTGTTCTCATCGAAAGTGATGGTCAATGAAGCTGCCATTGTTAGTTTTAGAAAACTTCTGAAACAAGACCAAATTCATGAGTAATCACAAGAATATGGTGATCATAAATGGAGAATAACTACGGTTTTGTCTTTTCAAATCACTTGAGGGGACATGGCCCAGCCCAAGTAAGAAGAAGAAGGCAAAAAGCCATAGAGGATACAATTGTTCTAAAATGCAAGTATGGTAGGCTCAGGGTGAGCGTACCAGTGACTGCTACAAGCAATTATAGACCTTAATTCAAATTACCAAGAAGCAAAGCTCACTCGAGGTAAAATGATATAAGGTTGGAGATACAAATGTGTCGGTCGTGAATATTGTAGACCCAAAAGGGCGTACTAGCACCGCTAGGCACAAATGTTGTAAATCGCATCCTTGGGAAGGACACAAGATGGGATTTTTTGAAAGGTCAAATCTGGATTCATAAAGGAGAGCAAATGGTGTTCCAATCCGAATAAAGGCTCAACATTTCTGCGAGCGCTAAATCCAGAAGGGAAGGAACCGGAATTTCTCGGATGTGAATCCAGTAATGACGGAAGTTTTTTTTTTTTTTTTGAAGGGTCAAGATTGAATTCATCAAAGAGAGCAAATGGTGTTCCATTCCAAACAAGGCTCAACATTTCTGCGAGCGCTAAATCCGAAAGGGAAGGGACCAAGATTTCTCAACTCTGAATTTAAAAGTGACGGAATTTTTTTTGAAAGGTCAAGATTGAATTCATCAAAGAGAGCAAATGGTGTTCCATTCCGAACAAGGCTCAACATTTCTGCGAGCGCTAAATCCGAAAGGGAAGAAACCAAGGTTACTCAAATTTGAATTCAAAAGAGAGAAAACTGATTTTTTTTTTGAAATTAAATTTTTTTTTTGAAATCTCAATTGTACTCATCAAAGAGAAAAGATGGCCCAATCCCCGATATGAACGATAGCTGCGAACAGTTCTGTGAGCTATCAACTTCGAAGAGGAGAGGATCAAAGTTTCTCAAAGTTGAATCTTAAGAAAGAGAAATCATTTTTTTTTTAAATAATTTGAAATGAAGGTTTTTCTTTTTTTTTTTTTTGAAATCCCAATTGGACTCATCAAAGAGAAAAGATGGCCCAATCCCCGATATGAACGATAACTGCGAACATTTCTGTGAGCTATCGAGTTCGAAGAGGAAACGATCAGAGTTTCTCAAAGTTGAATCTAAGAAAAGAAATCAGATTTGTGTTTTTTTTTTTGTTTTTTTTTTTTTTTTTTTTTTGAAGTGAGAAAGAACAATTGAAATCCCATCTCATGTTTTTTTTTTTTTTTTAGATGCAAAATGCAACATAGGCCACCAACTAGAAAGGAGCCAAGGGATCAAAGCATCACGTTCTCAAGTCAACGTGTCCCACCAGGTATTCCAACTTGATGGACTCGATCGGAGGTTTCCGTCCTCTCCTTCCGCACCCCCGAGGCTAACCTGGGTCTCGGCGGAGGAGGGAAATCGTGGGTATCGACATTTTTGTATGGGTATGCCAGATTTACTTTCTACTTGGAATTTAGAATGGTGATGATCCGGAGATTCACCTTCACAAGTGGAAAGGAAATCAATCCTTTTTTCTAACTTTTCAAATAGCATAAATATTAAGAAAAGAGACAAGTTTGTTTTTGAGAATGCCGTAGGAGGCGTTTTTTTTGTTTGTTTGTGGTAAAAGGCGATTTTTGCAGTGAAAGGCGATTTTACAAAACTCATCAAATATGAAAGACAAGAATTGTGATTTCTTTTTGTCTCTTTAAAAAATACAAACTACAATAGAAAAGGAAGAAAAGGGATCTAACTTCTCAGGAGATTGTGGGGACACGTTGAGATCGACGGTCGCAAGTCATGTATGGATTTCGCCATTGTCCTTCAAATGAAAACGGTTGATGCTTTGATTCTTCGGCTTGGCTCCTAACCTCAGTTTTTTAAAGGACAAGGACCAAGAGGAGGTCCTATATCCAATGAAAAACCGAGTAAACGGGCTGAAAAGCCGCGTTTAGGCCATGTTGTAGAAGGAGGGGACCTTGGGGGGTGGCCCCCCAAAGGACTCTGATCATCTTGTGGTGTTTCTTGCAAAAGAGCAGCAGGACTTCGTCTGGATTTCTTCGGAAGAATGGAAGTGTGCCAGTGTAGAATTTCAAGTCAATGTGTGTATCGATTCTTTTTTCTATCGATTCCATTTCTTTCTTTTGGACCTCCTTTTATAGGCTTTTTGGTAGCCATGAGGTGAATATGGGCATTGATGGCCATGATGAGAGAATTGATGAGGAGTTACAAGTTTTTATTCTTTGATTTTGTAACTCCTTTTTCATGGCTTGTGATTGGCCGATGAAGGGTAGTGGGCATTTAATCACCTTTAATCTTCATGATGATGGGAATTTCATGGGTTTAATGCCATGATTGCTTGGATTTGTAACTCCCAAATGCTTGAATCTGATTGGGCCGTCCAAAATAATGAGTTAATGACCGCATTAAGTTGTCATAAACGGGCCAATTAACGACATTAAGTGGTCGCCAGGGCATGTGAAGAGTCGCGGGCCGCTCCGCGTCTTTTGAGATTCTTCTTGTGATCATCACAGGTGGATCCACACATTGTTTGATGTTGGATTACGGTGCAATTTCAGACATTGATTGATGTTGGTGGGCCGATGACATCTGTCTTGTCGATTTCACGATCGGTCGGACAGAAAGTATACTTTCTTGATCAGCCGATTGGTGATCTTGGAGCGATCGGTGATGATTTCATGCTTTTGACGGCGGATCTGAGATGTCGATGAAGATCAGTGGTTTTCAAGCATCAAAGATTGGATTTTCAGAAAATCATAGAGGCAGGAACGCTCGAAACACGAAAAGGATAGGAAAACGGGCCGTTTGGTGTGAAATCCGGCGACCCGGATTTGTAGGGTCGCCGGCAACCATGCACCCAGAGTCGCCAGCGACCTAGGGCAAGGGTCGCCTCACGAACTTGGGCCAGGGTTGACGGCGACCTTGGGCCAAGGTCGCCGGCAACCATAGGGCTTTGGCCCTTTTGGTCGCCGAGCTTCGTTTTCGGCCGCTTTGCCGTTTTTTTTGTTCCTTCTTGCCTCTGTATTTTTCTTGACATTTTTCCTCAATTATTGACTTGATTTTCTTGGAGAAAACTTGATGAGAACCCGCACGAAACCGGAGCGCAAAGTTTCCCATTTTTCGGGAAAGTCGAAGACTTTGTAGCCAATTTCCCGTCAAGAGTCGAAACTAGGTCAAACGATGTCGGAATGACCTGAAAATTGAGGTGAAGCTTCTTAAGCAGTGGATATGACCAACCATGAGCTTTTGTTTGAGTTTTGAAGCTGTTTGGGGTCCCGTCGATGCTTGACTTGATTTTGTTGCGGGGAAAATGCCAAGCTTTGATATGTTGTCAAACGATGTCCGATTGACCTGAAATTTGACGCGGAGCCTATTGGAGTCATTTTGAGACGATCCATTAGCTCCGTTTTGGATGTCATGGTCCCGGGGTGCTCCGCCGCCGGTAGGCTTGATTTTCTTTCGGAGCATCGAAACCTAGTCAAATGTTGTCGGAATGACCTGAAATTCGACGTACAGCCTTTTGGAGGTATGTTGAAGCCACTCATGTACTTTGTTTGATGAGTGATGGAGGGTCAAACGTTGTCGGTTTGACTTGAAATTTGGCATGGAGCCCTTTGGAGACATTCTGGAGTCATCCGTAGGCTCTGATCGAAGTTTTGGTGTCTTTGACGATGTCGCCGCCAGGAGCGCTTGTTTAGCTGTCGGAGAAGTGAAGTTAGGACAAACGATGTTGGAATGGCCCGAAACCTCAGGTGTACCCCTTTTTTGGCTGTCTTGAAGGATCTTTCAGTTTTTTTCTGATTCTGATAAGATCTGATGTTTGAAGTAGTTTTGCCTGTGTTGTAGTAGGATGCAGCTTCACGAGGCTTCTTGATGTTGAGGAGACATAGTGACTTTTTTGGTGTCAACAATAGAGCGATATCTACACGGCTAAAGCTTATTTCCAGGTACTTGCTCATCAAACCCATTCCCTTTTGAAATTTTCATCTTTATGTTGAAGTTTCTAAAAAAAAAAAAAACTTTCAAAACAATGCTTACTTTCATCGCTTCATTGTTCAAAAAAAAAAAAATCAAAATCCAAAAAAACAAAGTTTAGGAACCTCTTCCCAGACTTGACCAAAATTTTCGATCCTTGAACCCAAAATTCTGGGTTTGAAACAAAAACCAGGACTCGGGACTTTTCACCCTAGTCCGCCTCTGCTTTTACAATCAAAATGGTTTTAAGTCAAAATTTATGACCCTCGTGTCTTTAAACAAAAAATATTTTTTAGAAACCGCGGGGAAGCGACATTCAGTCGATACTCGCAAAATCCAAAAACCGAAAGGATACGAACCCCATTCGATACTTCAAAAATCCAAAAATCGGAAGGACGCGAGCCCCATTCGATACTTCCAAAATCCAAAACACGAAGGATGCAAACCCCATTCGATACTTCCAAAATCCAAAAACCGGAAGGATGTGAACCCCATTCGATATTTCCAAAATCCAAAAACTGGAAGTATACGAACCCCATTCGATACTTCCAAAATCCAAAAACCGGAAGGATGCGAACCCCATTCGATACTTCCAAAAACCCAAAAATCGCAAGGAAGCGACCCCATTCGATACTTGCAAAACCTCGAATTTCAAAAACGTGGAGACGCAATATTCCAATTGATATCCACAATCCAAATTTCAAATGGTTCAAAAAACCCCAAATTTCAAAAATCGCGGAGAAAAGACACCAGGTCAGTACCCGCAAAACCAAAAGTTTTGGGAAAAGCAGGGAAGCGACGTTTAGTCGATACTTGCACCCCAATCCGTGAGGAAACGACATTCCATCGATACTCGCAAACCCAGACCGCGAGGAAGCGACATTCCATCGATACTCGCAAATCGAATGAGCAAGGAAGCGACATTCCATCGATACTTGCAAGACCATTCAGCGGGGAGGCGACATTTAGTCGATACCTGCATTTTGAAAAACAAAAATCGGCTATAAATGCAAAAAATCGGCTATAAATGCCAAAATTCGGCTATAAACGCTAAAATTCAGCTATAAATGCCAAGACCCGGCTATGAACGCCAAAATTCGGCTATAAACGCCAAAATCTGGCTATAAAATGCCAAAATCGGCTTTCATGCCAACAAAACAAAACTTGGTTTTCAAAAAATCTGGCTCCCACGCCAAAACAAAACAAACAACAACAAAACAAAACTCGGCTTCTATGCCATTCTAAAAAATCGGCTTTCATGCCATCTCAAAATTTCGGCTCTTATGCCAATTCAAAATTTCAGGCTTTCATGCCATCACAAAATTAGGCTTTCAGGCCATCTTAAAATTTTGGCTCTCATGCCACAACCAAAAAAAAAACTTCGGCTTTCACGCCAATCCAAAATCGGCTTTCACGCCTATCCAAAAATTAGGCTTTCATGCCATCTTAAAATTTCGGCTCTTACGCCAATTAAAAAAAAAAAAAAAAAAGAAAAAAAAGCTTGGCTTCCATGCCACAAACAAACAAATTCGACTTTCATGCCATTACAAATTTTGGCTCTCATGCCACAAATAAAATTTTTTTGGCTCCCATGCCACGAACAAATTCGGCTTCTATGCCATTCCAAAATTCGGCTTTCATGCCATCTCAAAAATTCTAGCTCTAATGCCATTTCAAAATTTTTGGCTCTCATGCCGCAAAACAAATTTTGGCTCTTACGCCACAAAATTAGGCTTCCATGCCATTCTAAAATTTGATTCTCAAATCATAAAAAAAAGTCTTTTTGCAAAAGAAATTGGTTTTCATGCCCAAAACAACCCTTTGACAAAAGATTTTCACAAAATGACAACCTTTTGATCAAATTCTTAAACAAACATTCCCATCAGCTTTTGCTCAAATTTGTTTTCATCAAAAATGATTTAAATGAAAAGAAGGGGATAGAAAAAAAATATATAGTACCAAAATTGTTTATACATGGAGGTACCAAAAAAAAAAAGAAAGAAGAAAAAAGAGTTTGTTACAACTCAGGAGCTCAATCTAGCATGGTCTTCAACCAAAGGTTCAACTCCTCAAGTAGACCCTTGGCCTTAGCTTCCAAAGTTTTCAGGCCACACTTCTTCAAAATGTTCTCATAAAACGCAGCCGAACGCCGCGACCCATCTGCAGCACGAGGAAGTTCTTCCTAGAGGACCTGCCACTGCTCATACTCCTGAGTCTTCCTCCGAAAATTGCCTTCAGCTTCCTCGACCTGGCGAATGAGAGTCCCCTCCTTGTCACGAGCCTCCACAATGGCGGTCCATTTGGCGGCAGCTTTTTCCTCCAAAAGCTCAAGACGCTGCCTAGCCTTGACAACCTCCTTATCAAGGCGGTCCAAGTCTTGTTTCAGCCCCATGATGGATAACTCGGTAACGTTCTTCTCCTGAACGAACTGCTTCATAGTCTTCGTGACCTCAGTTAGCTTAGCTTTGACTTTGCTGGAAGGCTTCACAAACATCTCATCAAAGAAGTCACCATGTCAGAAACTCTTGGTCTCAGTCCATTTGTTCCCCAAGGCGATGATTTCATCAACAAAATCTTTGGTGCTTGCGATCTCCAAACCGACTTCTTCGCTATCGGCAAGAATGTCCTGTACATGCTTGATCATGCTAAAGCCAGCTTCCAAGTGACCTGAAGAGAGAGTCTCAACCCATGAGCTCAAAACAGTCTTCAACACCCTCTTTGGATACTGAAGGTGCGGTGCAGATGAGGATTCGCCATGCTCTGGCGCCCGACTGCCCATGTCACGCTCCATTGGAAGAGTAATCAATAAACTTTTTCCAGCCGAAGAAGCTGACTCATTGAAGGAAGAAGAAGCCCCTACTCCTGGATAAACCGCAGGTATCCCCTGTTCTGGCTCTAAGGAAGACGAAGGAACTTCTCCTGCTGCTCCAAAATCTGCCAAGGAAAAGACAGAAAGGTATGAATATAATCTTATCAAAAATCAATATCAAGATTAGTATTGCAAAATACCTTCTTCGACGACTGGCGGAGTACTCTCTGCCTCTCTGAACTCATCCGAAGCATCATCAAAGGTTGCGTCCATGGATGGCTCAAAATCGTCAGAATCCTCTGGCAAGTTAGCTAACAAGAAAACAAAAGCTACATGTTGGCAAGTGACAGCACAAACAAAAAGAAAAAAAAAAGAAGCCAAAGTAATCATACCAGGTGAAGGTTCTGGAACCACTCCAGAGTCCCTAGGCTCTTCCTCAGATGCCACGACTGGATCCGTCATCGCCTCATCGGCCGGAACCTCGGGCATCACCAAGTCATCATCCTCTGCCAAGCGAAAGAAAGCAGTGGATCAAAACAAAAAATCTCTTACAAGAGAAAAGAAGAAAAAAAAAGAAAGAAAGAGGATCATACCAGCTGTCCCCTCTTCTCTGCTCCTCTTCTCCGGAGGCTTGTCAGTATCTTCAGACACTTCCTCAGCAATGGTGAGAGGAACTTCAAGATCAGAAGGATTATCGTGCCGTCTCATGTCACGGCGTTGTCCTCTCCTCCTCTTGCCTCGGCGGGTCAATCTGCTCGACAATCCTGCCCCACTATCAACATCAGGCCTCTCAATAGAGTCCTCACTGGATGGTCTACTTTTCTCGGTAGACTCTATGGAAGCCTTCGTATGCTCTGCTTGTATCATAGCATCGATCTCGGCCTCCTCCTCTTCCAGCTGTCTCGAGACCTCACCAGGAATCCCTTGTGCAGCTCCTGATCTGATGACGTCCTGCTCATTGAGAAAGCCTATCTTGTGCTTCTCTCCACAAAGGAAAGCCAAAACTTCCTCTCGACGAACACCATTCGATTTGCCAAGACCTTTCCCAGGAGATTGCTTGACATCGAGCTCCTTCTTGGAAAGGCCCCGGTACACTGAAAAGCTCTCCACGAACCACTTCGTGAAGCCAGCAGTCCGGAAGGTGGGCAGCTCAGGATAGGGAATCATGGTGGTAGTGTCCTTAGCACTGTAAAAAGCCCATGCATTCCTCCCATCCTGCAAACCTCCAAAACGCTTCACCATGCTCGAAGGCGCTCCAACAACGCTTTGAGAGAAGCCAAGCTGCAATGCAAAACGCGAAGGGACATACGGCTGGATATCCACAAAAAGATGTCTACGGTACACCATCGTACCAACGCGTATGTTGAAAAGCAATCTCTTCTCTGCGTTTGTCAAAGCATAGTGTCTTCCCGACCCTGCCCTGGTCGAATCACGGGAGACACCAAAGTCAAAAGCCTTCTTCCGCAAACCAGGAAAAAGCTTCACTGAAGACTGCCCAATTTCGAAGTCCCTGAACCGTCGGATCCTCAAACGGGCAGATAAAAGCGATTCGGAAACGGTTGTCCCTCTAGCCAAACGAATCATTAAGGGATCTTCATCCTATGCAACTCCCAACCGATGGAAGCTAGGACAGTGGTATACATACCACGAATAGAAGATGTGGGCAGAAAATACCCTGTTCATGGGGAGCCCAAACCGAACCAGGAAAGCAGCAGCCTGAAGTTCGGTACATAAGTAGGAGTAAAGAGCAGGTACCAAAGCTAGCCGCTCTCCAAACGCCATCTGACAAGCCGGAAAAATATAGTGCGGCCTGATGTGCGTTCCATCTCCTCCAGTGAAAACAGCCTCACCCAGCCAATAAGTGAGGTAAACAACGAGATCTCTCCGCAACACAACGTCGGAACAAGTGGCATATGTGCTTACGAAGAACTTCTTTAAATCTTCTCGCATAGCGACGATCTTCTTCAAACTTGATGTTTTAGCCATAGTATTCTGGGCC
Organism: Umbellularia californica; assembly: GCA_028538565.1. Classification (NCBI taxonomy): domain Eukaryota; kingdom Viridiplantae; phylum Streptophyta; class Magnoliopsida; order Laurales; family Lauraceae; genus Umbellularia; species Umbellularia californica. Next base: position 28,517,192 of record JAPQWN010000005.1, on the reverse strand, counting down.
ATGCCGTTAGAAGAAGCCCCGCTATCAAAAAAGTTGGAGCTGCAACTCCTCCAACTGTTGCATCTGACTTTCGAGCCCTCCTTCTCCTTCAAAAAGTCATAGAAGGCGACGAGCTGAAAGTACACAAGCTTAAACTCCTCAGACTGCTCCTCTAGGACGCTGTCAATAGGCATAAACTCCTCATAGAGTTTGCCGAGGATAGGCAACCCGGTGATGGCGCTCAGTTCCTTCAAAGAAAAACCAATCTCACCATTCGTCACAATGAAGGTGTTGGTTTGTGGAAGGAATGACTCCAGCATGGCCATGAAAGCCGCATCGGAGAAAACGACGGTTTGCCGAAAAGCGCGAACGGCATCAAAAATTTCGGCCTCCCGCAGAACGGCCTCGCCAATCTTCAAGGTGTGATCAGTCCATGATTCTCAGCTCGAGTCAGCGCTGAAACGACCACGAAGTCGAAAAGGCTTCACCCAATTGCTGCCGTCACCCCGAAAAATGCCAAGGCCCACCGGTCTCAAATCGATCGATGGATGATCAGAACCTTGGTAGCCACTGGCTGGCATCAACATGTCCATATGGATAGGCGACTTCTCTGTAAAACCGAAGGGCCGCCACCAAAAACCCCGGTCTTGATCACACTGGTCCTCTTCACCCAGCTCGGAGGATCTTCCCTCTTAGGGCACGTGGGAGAAAGGCTCAGGATCGAGATGGTCCGATCAAAAGTCGACCGGGTAGAAATAGTTCTCTCCTCACCATCTACTGTGTAAGAGAACTGAAAACATCTCATTTGGTATCTCAAGTTGTCGGGGACTGCATCACCAAAGAAAAAGGTAGGCTTGGGTACAATGCTTTGATCGTCTGTAACCCAAGGATGGCTGCTTACCATGATCTTGTAGAATTCCTCATCCTTGAGAGTGATCAATCGCTGTCTCATCTCATCACGATTGAGGGAGTCACACTCTTCCAAGTTCTTCTCAACAAACTGGACCTTCTCCCAAGCCCGCTGAACGGCCGCATTAGAAGATCTGGCAGACCGACGAGGTGCGTCAGTAACAGGACCTTTACCCTTGTTCGTTCTGGAAGAACTACCTGCAAAGGAAGGAAAAGCAAAGATCAATCATCATCAAAATGACAAAATTTTGCTACAACAATTTAGTGAAATTTTGACATGGTTCCGGGGCAATTCCAAAGAAAAGGGAAACACCTCGAAAAAGACAGGAAGCTTGAAGATGAGCTTGACACTACTGCGAGATCATAGTCAGTTGAAAATTCTCAAAAAAGGTTCGAACTCAACATCGCTGCGAGAATGAGCCAATCTCATCAAATTTCCGCAAAATTTGGAAAAGAGATCAACATTGCTGCGAGCTCCAAAATCCAAAAATTCCAAAGTTCCTCAAAATCCAGGAAGACCGAGAAAGAGCTCAACATCGCTTCGAGCTCAAAATCCCAATACTTGCAAAAGATTTTCAGGAATGCGTCATCATGCTTCCAAGTCCATTTACCAAAAAATCATGCATCAAAGAACATCATCATGCATTAGATGCTAGGAAAACCTTGACCAAAGTTTGACCAATTCCAACCCAATTTGGTCAAAACCAATCAAACTTTGTCCAAGTCAAAAATCATGTTGGCTTGACTTAGAGACTCTAGCCTTCTATCTTGATGCATAAAAAAAATGCATGAACATATTGAAATTGCATAACCTTTTATCATGGTGAGCAAACAAAGGAGAAAAAAAAGAAAGAGAGAAGAAATATTAGCCAAAAAAAAAAGAAGTTGTTTTTTGGGCCCACAGGCCGTGGCCCACTGCCACGTGGCAATACGGCCAGGTCCGTACAGCCAAGAAAAAAAAAAGGAAAAAAAAAAACAGAAAAAAAACGCTGACAAAAAAAAAAAAAAAAGGAAAATCAGAGGGTGAAAAAAAAAAGAAAAAAACCGTAAGAAAAAAAAAACTGTGAAAAAGAAAAAAAAACCGTTAAAAAAAAGGGGAGAAACGCAGTGAAAAAAAAAGGAGAAAAGAAAAAAACAAGAAGAAGCACGAAAAAAAAAGGGATGAAAACCATGAACAAAAAAAGAAAGAAAAAAAAAAAGAAGCACGAAAAAAAAAAAAGAAAAGAGAAAAGCATGCTTGGGGAAAAAGAAAAAAAAAGAAGAGAATAAGAAAAAGAGAAAGAAAAAAAAGAAAGAAGCTACTTCTACAATGGAGTTTCTTGTGGAGGAATAAAACTTACTTGAAGCCATTGAGGAGAAGAAGAAGAAAAGCTTGGAGATCCTTGAAGAAGAAAAAACACTTCTTATCTTGGAGAGCACTCTCGGAGATTTCTTGCAAACAAAGAAGCGATGGAGCTAAAGAACCAACCCCCCTTGCCTTTATAGAAGAGAGCAAACCAAAAGAGGAAACAAGGAGAAAAGAAAGGAGGTAAGTGCTAAAATTTGGCTACTTTCTCAAAAGAAAGATATTTGAGAAAATCTTTCCACAAAAGAAGGAAACTTGAGAGATTCTATCCAAGTAAGGATATTTTTAGATATTCTCTACACAAAAGAGATATTTTTAGACATTCTCTACAAATATGACACCATATGAGATCTAGGCCATCTCCAAAGCCTACGGTCCCATGGGTTAGCCCACATGAGCCAGGTTTGACCACCTAGGCACTAAAAGTGGCTTTTAGTCAAAATATTCCTCTTACCAAGAGCAAAAAATGTCCCATGCCTCTTTTGAGTTGATTGGACCATTCAAAAAAAAAAAAAGAAAAAGGGAAAATAAGAAATAAAAGAAATCCTCATGAGTTTCCAAAAACCAAACCATCCAACCTCATGAACCAAATTAAGCCAAAATCTTGAAATTGACATTTCACAAAACCAAATTCCGGTCCCCTACCTCGCCACATACAGCTTGTTAGGTCACAAGACCAAAACCAAAATCAAAATCCAATCCAATCCAAACCAAAACCAAAACCCAAAAACCAAATCTGACCCCCCCCCCCCCCAACCTGCCACATACAGCTTGTTAGGTCACAAGGTCAAAATCAAAAAATCAAACCCCGACCCCCTAACCTGTCACATACAGCTTGTTAGGTCACAAGGTCAAAAACCAAAATCCAAAACCCAAAATCCAAATACCCCATGTCATTTTCAAAACTTTGCCTTGAGATGGTACGTGATCCCTCTCACTACCATAAAATTCCCCCCGGAAACTCGGAAGGCTATTCAAGTTTCTCTTCGAGGCACATCGACTCCAAAAAGTTACTCGTTGCTGTACCTCGAGGGGGCATTTGTTGACACCAAAAAAGTCACTATGTCTCCTCCACATCAAGAAGCCTCGTGAAACTGCATCCTACTGCAAAACAGGCAAAGCTACTTTAAGCATCAGATCTTGTCGGAATCAGACAAAAACCGAAAGATCCTTCAAGACAGCCAAAAGAGGGGTACACCTGAGGTTTCGGGTCATTCCGACATCGTTTGGCCTAACTTCACTTCTCCGACAGCTAAACAAGCACTCCTGGCGACGACATCATAAAAGACACCAAAACTTTGATCAGAGCCTATGGATGACTCCAGAATGTCTCCAAAGGGCTCCATGCCAAATTTCAAGTCAAACCGACAACGTTTCACCCTCCATCAACGCTCGAGCAGCAAAATCAAGCCTCCTGGCGGCGGGAACCACCGAAGCCATCACTCATCAAACAAAATACATGAGTGGCTTCAACATGCTTCGAAAAGGTTGCACATCGAATTTCAGGTCATTCCGACAACGTTTGACCAGGTTTCGTTGCTCTGAAAGAAAATCAAACCTACCGGCGGCGAAGCACCCCGGGACCATGACATCCAAAGGGGAGCTAATGGGTCGTCTCAAAATGATTCCAATAGGCTCCCTGTCAAATTTCAGGTCAATCGGACATCGTTTGATCACATATCAAAGCTCGGCATTTTTCCCCGCAACAAAACAAGTCGAGCATCGACGGGACCGCAAACGGCTTTAAAACTCAAATAAAAGCCCATGGTTGGTCCTATCCACTACTCAAGAAGCTTCACCTCAATTTTCAGGTCATTCCGACATCATTTGACCTAGTTTCGACTCTTGATGGAAAATTGGTTACAAAGTCTTCGGCTTTCCCGAAAAATGGGAAATTTTGCGCTCTGGTTTTGCGTGGGTTCTCATCAAGTTTTCTCCAAGAAAATCAAGTCAATAATTGAGAAAAAATGTCAAGAAAAATATAGAAGAAAGAAGGCACAAAAAGACGGAAAAACGGCCGAAAACAAAGCTCGGCGACCAAAAGGGCAAAAGCCCTATGGTCGCCAGCGGCCATGGCACATGGTCGCCGGCGACCTTGGCCCAAGGTCGCCGGCGACCCTAGGTATATGGTCGTCGGCGACCCTGCAAATCCGGGTCGCCGGATTTCTCGCCGGAGGGCCGGTTTTCCGATCCTTTTCGCGTTTCGAGTGTTCCTGCCTCTGTGATTTTCTGAAAATCGAATCTTTGATGCTTGAAAACCACTTATCTTCACTGACATCTCGGATCTGCCGTCAAAAGCATGAAATCATCACTGTTCGCTCCAAGATCGCCAACCGACTAACCAAGAAAGTACACTTTCTATCCGACCGATCGTGAAATCAACAAGACAGATGTCACCGGCCCACCAACATCAATTAATGTCTGAAATTACACCGCAATCCAACATCAAACAATGTGTGGATCCACCTGTGATGATCACAACAAGAATCTCAAAAGACGCGGCACGGCACGCGACTCTTCACATGCCCTGGCGACCACTTAATGTCGTTAATTGACCCGTTTATGTCAACTTAATGCGGTCATTAACTCATTATTTTGGAAGGTCCAATCAAATTCAAGCATTTGGGAGTTACAAATACAAACAAACATGGCATTAAACCTATGAAACTCCCATCATCATGAAGATTAAAGGCAATTAAATGCCCACTATCCTTCATCAGCCAATCACAAGCCATGAAAAAGGAGTTACAAAATCAAAGAATAAAAACTTGTAACTCCTCATCAATTCTCTCATCATGGTCATCAATGCCCATAATCACCTCATGGCTACCAAAAGCCTATAAAAGGAGGTCCAAAAGAAAGAAATCAACATCGATACACACATCGACTTGAAATTCTGCACTTGCACACTTGCATTTTCCCGAAGAAATCCAGACGAAGTCTTGCTGCTCTGTTACAAGAAACACCAGAAGGTGATCAAAGTCCCTTGGGGGGCCACCCCCCACCCCCCCCCCCCCCCCCCCCAAGGTCCCTTCCTTCTACAACATGGCCTAAAAGCGGCTTTTCAGCCCGTTTACTCGGTTTTTCATTGGATATAGGACCTCCACTTGGTCCTTGTCTTTTAAAAAACTGAGGTTGGAGTCAAGCTGAAGAATCAAAGCATCAAGCATTCTCATTTCAATGACGATGGCGAAGTCCATACATGACTTGCGACCGTCGATATCAACGTGTCCCCACAATCTCCTGAGAAGTTAGATTCCTTTTCTTTCTTTTCTATTGTAGTTTGTATTTTTTAAAGAGACAAAAAGAAATCACAATTCTTGTCTTTCATACTTGATGAGTTTTGTAAAATCGCCTTTTACGGCAAACAAACAAAAAAACGCCTCCTACGACATTCTCAAAAACAAACTTGTCTCTTTTCTTAATATTTATGCAATTTGAAAAGTTAGAAAAAATGATTGATTTCCTTTCTACTTGTGAAGGTGGATCTCCGGATCATCACCATTCCGAATTCCAAGTAGAATAGTAAATCTGGCATATCCGTACAAAAATGTTGATACCAGCGATTTCCCTCCTCCGCCGAGACCCAGGCAAGCCCTCGGGGTACGGAAGGAGAGGACGGAAACCCGAGGGTCCATCATTCCACGGGAATGAAAATATGATGCAGGCTAATGAATGGCTAAAACACATTGAAGATGTATTTGACACTGTTGTCTGTACTCCCAAGCAAAGGGTATTGCTTACCTCTACGATGTTTAGAGGGACTGCAAAGGTATGGTGGAAAAGTGTCAAGGACATGTTCAAAGCAATGACCACACTAGATATGTGGGAGACTTTTAAGAAGCAGTTTCAAAGGACGTTTGTCCCAGAACATGTACGTCAGCAGAAGGAAGCAGAGTTTCTAAGTTTGAAACAAGGTCAATTGACCGTGTTTACTTATGTACACACCTTCTTACAATTGTCTAAGTATGCTACCAAATTGGTAGACACAGAGGCTAAGAAAGTAAAGAGATTCCTCATTGGACTGAATCCAACGTACAAGACGATCATATTGGCTGGGTAGAAGCCTATGACGTTTATGATGTCGTGGATAGGGCATACACAGTGGAGGAAGTTCAGAGAGAGAAAGATAGAGAGGCTGTGGACATCAAGAGAAGTGGTGATTCATGGTTTAGGAAAGGAGGACAGTCAAAGAATAAGAGGCAGAAACTTAGATTCGTTCCTAAAATGATAGGAATGAAAGGGGTGAGATCAGACCAGTCTGTGACACTTGTGGTAAAGCTTACAGGACTGAGTTGTGTTGGAAAACTACTGGAGCCTGCCTAGTCTGTGGTTCCTTGGAACACAGGATGGCACAATGTCCAAGAGCTAGGAGAGATGACAGAGCTCCATATCGGCATCTTGCTCAGGGTCAAGCAACACTTCCTACTCCTCAGCAGCACTTAGCCTTGCCAGCTCCTCCTAGGCAACTACAGCAACAACAACGTCAACGTCAAAGCCAGCAACGTCAATGGCAGAGACAATAGCCAAGGCGGCAGCAGCAACCTAACAGGCCACAAATAGTTGGGATGGCTTATGCAGTCAACAAAGAACAAGCTAATATTGCAAAAAATGTGGTTGAAGGTACAATCCTTATAGATAACCGACCTGCTATTACATTATTTGATCCCGGTTCCACGCATTCATTTGTAGCACCTACATTTACTTGTGATATGCAACATTAGATGATGCAATTAGCCTATGATTTTACTGTTTCTACTCCTTCAGGGAGGAATGTAGTGTGTGAATTGTATATCCCTCAGTGTGCTGTTAGAATTGGAGAAGTGTCAATGCCAGATGATCTAGTAATACTAGCAATGAATGATTTCGATGTGATTTTCGGCATGGATTGGCTTGCGAAGTACAGGGCTTGCCATGATTGTTTCCACAAAATCATCACCTTTAAGGTGGACGAGACCAATGCTAGCATACTATTTGAAGGAGTCCAGAAGAAATATGACACCAGGCTTGGTTCAGCACTTAAGGTTGAACGAATGATGCGCAGTGGTGGTGAAGGCTACATCGCATTCATCTCAGAAAAGAAGCCTGTACGGGAATTACGAAACATTCCTGTAGTCTGTGAATTTCCAGACGTGTTTCCAGAGGAAGTTTCAGGTCTACCTCCGGCTAGAGAAGTAGACTTTACAATCGAGCTCGTGCCTCGTACTGCACTGATATCCAACGCACCGTATTGAATGGCACCATCGAGTTGTATGAATTGAAGAAGCAAATACAGGAATTGCTCAACAAAGGTTTCATTAGACCTACTGTCTCACCATGGGGAGCACCTGTATTGTTTGTAAAGAAAAAGGATGGTAGCCTTCGAATGTGCATCGATTATAGGCAGATAAATCAAGTGATGATTAAGAACAAGTATCCACTGCATAGGATTGATGAGTTATTTGATCAACTCGAAGGTGCATCGTATTTTTCCAAGATTGATCTCTGATCTGGATATCATCAAATTCGGGTTAAGGATCAAGATATATAGAAGACTGCATTCAGGACTCGTTATGGTCACTATGAATTCCTAGTGATGCCCTTTGGTCTAACCAATGCACTTGTAGTGTTTATGGCTTTAATGAATAGGGTGTTTGCTTCCTAGAGACAGCCTTGCAAGAACTGAGAGAGAATCGGTTATATGCAAAGCTTGAGAAGTGCGACTTTTGGTTGCAGCAGGTTGTATTTCTGGGTCATATCATTACCGAAGATGGATTAGCTGTTGACCCAGCTAAGAACGAAGCAATTGCTAATTGGCAGAGTCTGAAGAATGTACCGGAAGTATGGACTTTCTTAGGATTGGCAGGCTATTACAGGAGGTTCGTCAAGGATAGCATCGCCGTTAACGAAGCTGACTTGGAAGAGCATTCCCTTTGAATGGACTGATGCCTGTGAGTCTAGTTTCCAAACATTGAAGTAGAAGCAGATTTCAGCCCCGATCTTGTCTTTACCCTGTGGAAGAGGAGGATTTGAGATTTACTCAAATGCCTATGGTATTGGACTAGGTTGTGTATTGATGTAGAACCGCAAGGTGATTGCTTATGGTTCACTCTAGTTGAAGGAGCATGAAAAGAACTATGCCACACATGATTTAGAGCTCACGGTAGTTGTATTCGCATTGAAGCAATGGAGACACTATTTGTATGGAGAGACCTTTGAAGTCCACTACGACCACATAAGTCTTTAATATTTGTTCACTCGGAAAGATATCAATCTGAGGCAATGTTGTTGGTTAGAGCTAATAAAGGACTACGAATTTCCATTCAAATATGTGCCTAGAAAGGGTAATGTCATGGCTGATGCCTTGAGTTGGAAATCTGCTGACTTGGCATCATTAGTTGGTGAATGGAACCTGATTGAAGGATTCAGAGATTTGGATGTGTCTATTGAAACGGTGAATGATAGAGTGATGGTTGCAGCGATGTCTGTATTTAAACCAGTCCTCATTAAACAAATCAAGGATAGATAGTTCGAAGATCCAGAGTTAGTGAAGATCAAGGACAACATCTCAGCTAGGCCAGACTTCGTGTTGGTAGAAGGAGTTCTCTACTTTAGAGACAAATTGTGTATACCAGCACACGAAGATTTGAGGCATGCAGTGATGTTTGAAGCTCATCACACCAGATACTCTATACATCCAGGGAGTATGAAGATGTATAAAAATCTCAAGGACAGATTCTGGTGGAATAACATGAAACGAGATATAGCAGGTTATGTTTCTTCCTGTTTAACTGGCCAATGTGTGAAATTTGAGCACCGGAAGCCACTAGAATTACTTCATCCATTGAATATTCCTAAATGGAAATGGGAACACATTACAATGGACTTTGTATCTAGTTTACCGAGGACAAAGAAGCAGCACGATGCCGTGTGGGTGATCTTTGATTGTCTTATGAAGTCAGTGCACTTCCTTCAATTTCGAAAGGATATGGGATTCAGCGAGATGTCCAAGTTGTTCGTCAAGGAAGTGACTCGATTGCATGGAACACTGGTCATGATTGTTTCTGATCGGGTAGTCGGTTTGTTTCTGCATTCTAGCAGTCATTTCATAATTCTATGAGCACTAAACTTCGGTTTAGTACTGTTTATCATCTACAGGCAGACAGACAATCAGAACGGACTATACAGACTCTGGAAGACTTGCTTCGTGCCAGTGTTGTTGATTTCGAGAGTGATTGGGATGACCATTTAGCCTTGTACAAATTTGCGTACAACAATAGCTATCACTCCAGCATTGAAATGGCACCATTGAGGCATTGTACGGTCGAAGATGTAAGACTCCAATAAGCTGGGAAGAAGTTGGAACTTGAAGTTTCCACGGTCCTGCGTTCATTGCTGAAATAGCAGAAAAGGTTCAAAAGATACAAGATAGGCTAAAAGTTGCTAGATCAAGACAAAAGAGCTATGCTGACAATCGTCGGCGTGATCTGGAATTCACCGTTGATGATCTAGTCTTTTTGAAGACTTCCCTAATGAAGGGCACTATTCGATTCGGGTAGAAAGGGGAGCTTTCCCCTAGATTCATTGGACCTTTCAAGGTCACGAGCAGAATTGGAAACTTGGCTTATCGGGTAGACCTTCCAGAAGAACTTTCTAGTATCCATAATGTCTTTCATGTTTCGATGCTTCGAAAGTATGTGGCTGATCCTCCACATGTTATTCGTCACGAAGAGATCCAAGTATTACCAGACACCACATATGTTGAGAAGCCGATTCAGATCATTGATACCAAAGAGGCAGTTCTACGTACAAGGATGATTAAATGGGTTAAGGTCCTTTGGGATCATTATGCACCTGATGAAGCTACATGAGAGCTTGAGGAGCAAATGGCTCAGAAGTATCCTGAGCTATTTGTTCAGGTAATTTTAAATTTGAATTATTCATCTGACCTATATTAATTTATATTGCATTCGGAGGACCGCATTATTCTAAAAGTTTAGGGGAGTTGTAAGGCCCCGTCCCGAGTTAATCGAGATTAACTCTAATTAATTGGAATTGAGGCTAACTAATCATGCTTTACCCAGCTAATAATGGTTCATGGCCAAATAAATGTAAAACTAATGAATTAGGCTTAATGAAATAATGATGAAGGAGACTGAATGAATTAAATGAGTTTTAGACTTAACCAAAGGAATTAGGGACTTTTTTCTAAATATGAATTTTTGCGTATTTTGTCCAATACAGAAACTCTTGATACCAACGCGTGTATCTCGATGAGTACATTAACTTTCGTGAAAGACTTGAGGTCGTTCGACGAGAGACGGATCAAATAACCCTTCATTTGACTCGAATTGTAAATGAGAGGAATTGGTGGACTTGAACACCTTCTATGTTTAGTGATGTTATTTGAGTCGTTTGAGTTCAAGGAACTCAATTCCCAGAATTTCTTCAGAATTCTGACGCTCTCGAATTCATTTCTGGGAGTAATTCGGCTACCCGCAAGGCTAACCGTCGAAATCCATAAAAATTGGTCAGTCTCTAGAAAGCTAACCGCTGAATTTTGGTTAGCCGAATTTGAGAATTCGGCTAGTCGAAAGGTAACCGCAGGCTGACTGAAATTGAGTCAGAAATTCCGCAGAATAGACCAGCTTCTGGAAAGTTAACTGCAAGTAGCCGAAGTGAGTTTGGCTAGCCGAAATTGAAATTTCGGTTAGCCGAGCGGTGACTGCTGAGGTGACCGACGAGGTGACCGAGGTAAGTGAGCATATCAAAACTTATAGTGTTCGAAAAAGCTGACCGCAAGCTGATCGAACATGGTTCGGCTAGCCGCCAACCAGAATTTGGCTAACCTCCAGGTAGCCATCAAGGTAACCTTCAGGAAGAAATCTTTCAGTTTAATTTTTGATTTTTCTAAATTGAAAGCCTACTCATTCGGGCTAGTGTTAGTGATGTCTAAACCTTCCTAGGAGATAACTATGGCTAGCGTAATGTACACATTTGATCAAAGTAATGTCATCTACAGTAACACATACATTGATAACGGTTGTTTCACTCAATGGTTTGGTTTTGATAATTGTTTAGAAGTGGAATAGAAATTGAATAGAATGGCTAGTTTAAATTGAAGATTTTGAGTCTGGCACAACATAGTGATTTCTTAAGCTCGTACAGAGCTACACCGAGTTGCATTGAATTGACACTGAAATGAATAATAAATAATTGCTAAGTGTAACATTAAATAAATTGAATAAAGAACAGTACTGAATGTCACACTTAATTAATGAACAATCCTACTGCAGTAGATGGAATTGGGGGTGTTTCGGAGCTCCGTAGTGATACCAGTGATCTCTGATCCAGACACTGGGAGATCTCACCTTATTGGACCGAAAGGTTATAGACTGAAAAGTCACTCAAAAGCCACTGATAAGCCACATAAGAATATTGGACTAAAGAGTCCCACTGATAAGTCATCTAATAAATCTTTAATGTAATTAATGAATTGAAAGCGAATACTGAACACTGATATGAATGAAAATGAATTGAACTGATTGTTCCCTTTGGGAAAAAACTGAAATGAAACCAATGCTATATTAGTTGCCAATATAGTGATTGTGTTTTACTGAACATGATACTTTTATAGAATTGTTAGACCAATGAATTGATAGAATTAACATATGCTATCATAGATTTGTCTATGCATTGTCAAACCGTCATTTTCATGGTGTTACTAATAATGTTACAGGCCCTGTTACCCGTGCCTGTCCTGCAGAGACCGAGCCGCTAGTGGAGGATGCCCATCCGTTACCCCCAGGAGGCTTAATCGAATGGACGTGTTATGAGTGCGAAAGAATAGAATGTTTTGAACATATTTTGATAAATAATTTTGTATATTCATTCTGGATAGTTAGGTGACACCTCCATTGTATTATGAATACGCAGCTGTTGACCTAGTTGTACATGGACAATGTGTATAGACCTTACTTTTGTAAAGGACTAGTTCAGTTTTAGATGATTGTCAATGTTTATATAAATGTAAATTTTTCGCAATTGTACATTGGTAGGTTCGTATGTAAGATCCCTTGGACTTCGACTCACTTACCTGAAGATCCCTTGTGCCACATTTCTACACTTAATTGGGAGGCTCAAAACTTCATTTAAATCCATCTCAACCTCCATCAAAACTTCCACAACAACCCATCCAATCTCATCCTTTCTATTTTCATTCAACCACCAAAGAGAGAAGGGAAAATCCATCATTCACAAAGATTCATTTGGTAAAAACAAATGCTAATAAAAAGACTATATATATATATGCCAATATTTCTAAGAGTTAAACAAACCAATAAAACTCATTCATATGCATTTATTTCAAAATCAATGCAAGACAAAGAATAAATAGTAAAGTCATCCACATTTATCATAAAAACCATTTAATGCTCAAAATATCTATTCATCCACTTGCCTTAGGTCCAGGCTTAGCAAATTAGGCTCTAATCACACTCTCTCAAGGAAACCTACAAGCACAATAAAAAAACCCCAAATACAAACCCTAAGGTCAAGACCAGGGAATAAGAAAAAGAAAACCTTTAATAATGAAAATGGGAACTCCCACAGGCTAGAAAAACACACATCAAAGAGAGGGGAGGGATTGCTTACTTGTAGAGTCTTCAAATAGAGAAGAATGGCTCAAAGAGGATCTTGAAATGGCTGGTTTCCTCCATAAATGATATCAAAATAGAGCTTTCATGATGATGAAGAAGATGTCCACTTCCATTTTTACTATTGGTGCAAGTTTGATAGTGATTGGGAGATAGAAGAGCAAGAAGAAGAAGAGGAAAGAAGGAACCCTACCTTGGGTTGGTCTTTTGAGCTGGAAAAGGAGAAGAGGGAAAGAGAAGAATGGTTCTCTTATAAAGCAAATGAGAGTGGGCTCCACTACTAGAAATCTTGTGGGATTGAAATCATGCTTTTTCGGGATCTCGGACGCGATCGACGAAGAAGGGAAAAATGATCGTCGGAATATCTAGTTTCTAAAAAGTATATATTTCAAGGGTTTCGGGAACATTAATTTTTGTTTCCAGATTTGGTGTAAAAGACTATTTTGCTCTTGATATTGGAAAAGTTAGGTTTCGAGGTTTCGAACGGAAACGGGATCAACATGAAAGTTGAAGGGATTAATGAGATGAGTAAAACGGGATTGAAATAAAAATTATTAGGATGCCAAATAATCCCCCAAGTACACGCAAGGTCACAAAAGGAACCCCCAAAGGGTCCCATTAATTTCTTAGGCACTCGAAATTCCCCAGAGCTATATCGAAAGTTATTCTATTCCCAACTTAACCAAAATCCACTAATCATTCTTAGAACTAACACATGACATAATTAGTACTAATCGAGGTCATCGGGTTGGGGTCTTACATCCTCCACCCCTTAGGGCATTTGGTCCTCCAAATGAAATACAAAACTCACCTCAAGTAGTAGATGCGGATACACTTGATCTCGTAGTTCCCACGTTGCTTCTTCTGGTCTATGGCTTTCCCAAATGTGTAAATGTTGTAGACTAGGCTTTCGCCTGGACCACAACTCCTGGGGAGTCTTACGTACATACTTAGATGGTACGAGGTTTAGTATGTACATTGCAGTATCCAAGACATATCCCCAAAAAGATTTAGGTAATCCTGAGAAACTCAGCATAGACCTGATCATATCTAAAAGAGTTCGGTTCATTCTTTCTGGTACTCCATTCTATTGAGGCATACCAGGAGCAGACAACTGAGATAGAATCCTATTTTCGGATAAGTATCCCATAAAATTAGCAGAGAGATATTTCCCTCCTCGATCTGATCGAAGAGTCTTGATACTCTTACCTAATTGCTTTTCCGCTTCCGCTCGAAACTCTTTAAACTTTTCAAAAGCCTCGGACTTGCGGTGCATAGGGTATATGTATCCATATCTTAAGTAATCATCTATGAAAGTGATGAAGTACTCATATCCTCCTTTGGCCCTAACATTAATGGGTCCACACACATCAGTATGCACTAATTCCAATAAATCTTTGGCCCTATTGCCCCTAGATGAAAAGGGTCTTTTGGTCATTTTGCCTTCCAGATAGGACTCGTAGACAGGCATTGGTTCTACCACCAAAGAAGGCAAGATACCATCTTTCACTAGCCTGTCAATCCTATTTAGGTTTATATGGCCTAGCTCAAGTGCCAAAGTTTTGTTGGATTAGATGAAGGTGACTTTCTCTTTAATGATGGTCTATTAATTGTTTCAGTATCATGTATCTCATACATCGTGGGAGTTAACAAATAAAGCCCATTGGTTATCTTGCCAGAACATATAAAAGTACCATTCCTCTTTATGACAACTTCAGTACCAAAAGTAATAGAATAACTTTTATTCACCAAACTAGAAACTGAAATTAAATTCCTCCGTAAAGACAGTACATATAATGCGTCTGACAAAACCAATTTATTATTTGAAAAACATAAAATAATAACTCACTGAAACAGCCTCCGCCTTAGCATCAGATCCTAGGTTGACAATGATTTCTCCGTCACTGAGCCTCTTGGTTTCCCTGAACCCCTGCAATGTATTACATATGTGATTAGTCGCTCCGGAGTCCACACACCAGGATTCTGAAGTACCAGTTGAAAAACTAACTTCAGAAATAAGTGACTCAATCAGACCCGAGGTCTTCTTCTTAGACAGATATTCTGGACAAATTCCTTTTCCAATGTCCTGTCTTACCACAATAGAAACACTTTCCTTTTGTCCCTGAACCCTTAGCCTTGGCCACGCTACTATTAGGACCATTCTCCACCTCAGGACTCTTCGGAACTGATTTCTTTTTGCCTTTCCGCCCTTTGCCTTTCGGGTTGGACTTGACATCTGAATATTTTGTCATCAGGGTAGTTGGCTTCTTCTTTATAATCCCTTCAGTCACCACTAGCTGGCTAGACAGCTCAGCCAGAGTCAGATTCATCTTATTCAAATTATAATTAACCTTGAAATTGTTGAACGACTCTAGTAGTGACTCAAGGATTATGTCAATCTGTGATTCTGCATCAATCGCAGCCCCCGGTACATCTAACTCATTTAATGAGTCCATCATTTTCAACACGTGTTCCTGTGCTGATGTACCTTTAGCAATCTAGGTGCTAATGAGCACCCCCATAGCTGCCTGCCCAGTAGGCCTGCCCTGTTCCGCAAACATCTCCTTTAAGTTCAATATAATATCGTATGCAGTCTTATAGGATTGATGTTGGTGTTGCAAAACACTAGACATGGATGCCTGTATGTAACATCTGGCTATCTCATCGTCTTTGGCCCATTTGGTGTAAAGTTCATTTTCTTCTTCTGATGCATCTAGGCCAGGCTCATCAAGGGGGGGGGGGGGGGGGGGGGGGGGGTGGGTTTGCTAAGGACATATTTATATCATGAAGTAGTCAGGACAATATCCAGGTTCCGTTTCCAATCTACATAGTTGGATCCCACCAACTTATTCTGATTGAGGATGATCGCGAGTGGATTGAAAGTATTTGAATTCATGCTTGAAATACTGTAGCACATAACTATACATTCAATTAATGAATCAGCGTTTAGTATTCTACCAAATTTATGTGGGAATCCTCATAACCACTAAATTCATAATACATTGGAACCCCAATCCCTTGGGTCATGCCTCCTTGGGGAGTGTGAATACCTCATAGATTGGTGCAGATCAAAGTTGGTCAAAATTAGGCTTAAGACTAACAATCCATGATCCCCATCACTCATTATTATGTAGGTATTTCATACAAAATAATGTATGACTCCCGATTAGCTTCGGTTTCTAAAATACATGAAGCAAATCCTTGGAGATACTACATCATTATTTTAGTGAAGTGTGACCCACCAACTAGCATTGCATGACAACCGTTGTGGGCAGCTCATCCTTGGGGAGTGGGCCCCCGCCCCGTCTCATCAACACTATCCATAGGAGATCCATATCTAGTAACCAGACAAATACAAGCCCTCCGTGGGGAATGACCATTCTAAAGATGGCGCGAGGCTAATACCTTCCTTACAATGGACCTATGATAGAAAACCATGGGGATTTATAAATGCCCCGCTCTCACTTAATATTTTAGAATTGAGGATTTCTTTATAGGTATATGGGCCCACAAATATAGACATTAAATCATCTCTTGATATGACCAATGATTGGTTCCAAGTCAAGTTATTTTAAGGAAAGTCCAGTTTCTAAAATTAGTGTTACCAATGGGTCCATCTCATGGGCCCACCAACTCTAATTAGAACTCTTTCCAAAAATTAATTTGATTTGACCAATTTTGGAAATTGCTATGTTTGGATCAGATTTGGAAACTCTCTAAAATAAGCATTCATCCATAAATAGAAAGTGCTAAAATTAGAAACTAGTCCTCTCCTCCACATGGCCCAAGCGGAATATACTTCTTAGACTTCTAGACTTTCCAAAGCTTTGGGATTCCTCAAACTCTTTGGGCATCTCCAAAACGCCTTTTGGTAATGTTCAAACTCTTTGATTAGAAGTCCAACTTCACTTTCCTTCTTGGTTCCGGACATCTCCAGAATTTACAAATTTAAAAAAATTACATAAATTCCTATGCCTTGATAATGAGACTTACATGGTAATCTAAACATGGAAATAAAAGGACTATAGGGAAATTCACCATGCCTTGTCCTTTCACGGAAAACCAAGGAAACCATGATGCCCTTTACACTTGGCTCAAATAAATCATTAATTATAAAAAGAAAGTAAAAGACTTGTGGGCCATATGGAGAGGACAAGATCACTTGCAAGTTAGTATGACATACAACCAAGCACCTCACAAAACCAGGTTGCCAAACCATAGTGGAAAGATAGGATTTCAAAAGAAAATTCGGATTAAAATTAGAAACTTTTCTGTCTGCAGTCGGCTAGCCGCCCTAGCCAAGTCGGCTAGCTGACATGTTCAAGTCGATTAGCCGACCTGACGAACAAATTTGGGTTTTTCCAAATCTTAGCCAACTAGTCCCAAACTCTTTCTAAGGATTCCAAATTCCATCTAATGACTTCCTACCATCTTTCCATCATAGTTAAACCCTTTTTGTGATATTCCAAACATGGACCTACTACAAAAAGTAAGCAAACCCAATCTAAAATTGATCCTTAAATTGCCCTAGGTCTATCCACATAGCCCTAGGTCTATCTTCTTCGCATCTCATGCAAAGATTAGATATATATCGCTGATCTAATATAATTAGAGATGAGGTATGGCTCTGATACCAATTGTTGGAATTAGGTGGGCCTTGTAGACAGATTTTCAAAACTTTTGACCCACTTGACTCAGGGATCAAGAACCCATAAGGCCAGAAACCCTATCCAGGATGCAATCCCTCAATCTCATTAATCATGTACAGCAATAAAACCTATCTAAAAGATATAAATCAACAACACCATGCCAGCAATTAATCCACAATAAATAGAGAAGCAGATTATACCTTTGGAGCCCGGTAGTGTTCTAATGGAGGAAAAGACAATTATCTTGATCAAGAACTCTTCTTGAAGCAATTTAGGATCTGCAAGACTTTGTTGTCTTCCACGCTATGACCCGCAATCAGGTCTCTTTCCTCAAAAAGATTGGTAGAATCTCCAAGAGAAAACCCAACTAGAAACTCCAAGGAACGAGAGGAGAGAGAGAAGTAATTGTGCAACAACTTGCACAAAAGGGGCTGGGCGTGCACTCTAAGATGGTTGGACGTCCAGCCCCTTGGTTCTACCTTTTATAGCCTTTTGCAACTCTTCCTCTTACTAATTAATTAGAAGTCCTACTTCCAAAACAATTAGTAACTTTTTCCTTTTCTTATTACTGTAGAAGTCTCACTTCTACAACAATTAGTAACTTATTATTACCATTATTGGAAGTCCTATTTCAAATAGAAATAGTAACATTCTAATTCCTTCCTTTTGGAGTTCAAGTAGGATTAGTATATTTCTAATAACTTGGGCTAGCGTGGGGACCACTAGGGATTCCACAGAAAGCTGGCTCCAACTGGGACACCACGACCCCACATCTCATGTGCAATCCGAAACCACAATTAATTGCAAATAACACCTATTTAAATGCAATTGCACTCCAGTCTTAGGAATAAATTGCAAAGAAGACCCTAAACTTCCCAATTACCACAAATAGGCCCCTCTATCAATATCCATGGATCAATTGGAATAAATCTGTCTCTTCCAACTTTAGTTCCACATCTTATTATCCTTAAGCCTCAATTAATCACAGTGATCATCAGTACCATCCAATTAACTCTTAATCGAGATGGATGTGCACTTACTAATGACAAATCCATTAATTGGCACAAGGGGATAATAGAGATAGATTCCATCTTGATCATTCATTGTTCCCACAGTCCTATTACCACATACCCAAGACACCGAGGTGTTGACCTACAATTGGCCTCACTCATTGGTGACTCAAAGCAAATGAATAAATAGAAACTTGAGTTCATGGTCCTTAAAATCGGATTGAGAGCCTATTGCTAGGGAATTATGAGAATAGACTTTAAAATCGAGACAGTATTCCATAAGGTGATTCTCATGGTCCTTCAATACATCCAATGTACCAGCACCATGATCCAGAATCTTTCATTCTGATGATCAAGACAAATCACATTATCTCATACTGATCAAAGTGATGCAACCTCATCAGATGAGATGCCCAGTCTCATCACTGGTAGTGAAGATATTTAAGTATAAGATTTGTGACACGTGTCTCCCGTATATGGATCTCATCCATACACATATATCACATCTAATATACTAATGAGACCCAGTTCAACTCATTAACCATTATGTCATATGTATTGGTCATGTGCATTAAGTAATAAAAACACCATTCATCTCATGAAAGGAAAGAATAATTTTATTGATAAATAAAGAAATTAATCAATCTATTATATCAACTGATGGATTGAGTCCATACAATCTAATAGCAACAGCTGCTGCCAACTGTCCCACAATCTCCACTTCCAGCGGCCAGTTTCCCCTTCCCTAAGCGGTCACATTTTTCCCTCGCCAGTTGCCATCCACCTGGCCACACCTTCCCAAAAATGGCAACAGGAGCTACCGTCAACAGCCCCATTGCCCAGTACCTCAGCAGCCAGTACATCCATTTCTAACTGTCAACACAACCATTCCCTGCGGCCAACTTCCCCATCTTCCTGCCCTTTGGAAAAACATAAGCAACTACTCCTTGTTGTCTGCTTACTAGCCAACTGGCCCCAACACACTCATCTTGCACGCCACCATGACTACCCTGCCCCTGCCCATCTTGGACGATGATACCAGCCAGCAGCTGGGACAAAAGCCAGCAAAAATTGCTATTGTGTATAGCGGCCAGCGGCACCCAAGCCGGTGGGCCCAACCCCCAAGACCTGCGAAAAACTGTTTTTAGATTGGACTTGGCCCCCTCTTTAACCTATTTTAACCTTGTTAACCCGGAAATTTCTAGGTGTTCTGCGAATCAAAATTTGAACATTTAACCAAGGCTTAGGCGGAATAATGAATTGTCCACTGACCACATAATATGGGCTCTTGACTTCAAACCCCGATCAAAGTGAAGATGCCCCAAATGTTTTATACATATTGAATAGACTTTCTTTTTCTGAAAAAAGCGACCAAGACCTAGACTATGATCTGTTGGAAGTAGGTGGGCCTCATGGATAGGTTTTTTCAAAACTTTTGACCCACTTGACTCAGGGATCAAGTACCCATAAGGCCATAAACCACATCCAGGATGCAATCACTCAAACTCATCAATCAAGTATAACAATAAACTCTATCTAGAAGATAGAAATCAGCAACACCATACAACCAAAATAATCCACAACAAATAGAGAAGTAGATTACACCTTTGGAGCCCGGTAGTGCTCTAATGAAGAAGCAGACAATTAGCTTTAACAAGAACTCTTCTTGAAGCAAATTAAGATCTCCAAGACCTTGTTGTCTACCACGCTATGACCCGCTATCAGATTTCTTTTCTCAAGAAGATTGGTGGAAACTGCAAGAGAAAACCCAACTAGAAACTCCAAGGAACTAGAAGAGAACTAGAAAGAGGAGAAGAGATGTGCAACTATTGCACAAAGGGGGATGGACGTGGATTCCAATGTTGGACGTCCAGCCCCCTTTTGTTCTCCTTTTATATCTATTTGCAACCTCCTCTTTACTAATAGAAATAGAAGTCATACTTCCAAAACAATTAGTAACTTTCTCCTTTCTAATTATTATAGAAATCTCACTTCCACAACAATTAGTAACTTACTATTACCACTATTAGAAGTCTTACTTCAAATAGAAATAGTAACTTTCTAATTCCTAATTATTTTAGAGTTCAAGTAGGATTAGTATCTTTCTAATAACTTGGGCTAGCGTGGGGACCACTAGAGATTCCATAGAAAACTGGCTCCAACTGGGACACGGCGACCCCACATCTCATGTGCAATCCGGGCCCACAGTTAATTGCAAATAACACCACTATATAAATGCAATTGCACTCCAGTCTTAGGAATAAATTACAAAGAAGACCATAAACTTCCCAATTACCACAAGTAGGCCCTCTATCAATATCCATGGATCAATTGGATTAAACATGTCACTTCCAATCTTAGATCCACATCTTATTATCCTTGAGCCCCAATTAATTACAGTGATCATCAGTTCCATCCAATTCTCTCTTAATCAAGATGGGTGCGCAATTACTAATTACAAATCCATTAATTGACATAAGGGGATATCATAGATAGATTCCATCTTGATCATTGGATGTTCCCAATGTCCTACTACCACGTACCCAAGACACCAAGGTGTTGACCTACAGTTGGCCTCACTCATTGGTGACTCAAAGCAAATGAATAGACAGAAACTTGAGTTCATCAATGTCTCAAGATTAAGAGCCTATTGCTAGGGAATTATGAGAGCAGACTTTAAAATCGAGACAATATTCCATAAGGTGCTTCTCATGATCCTTCAATACATCCAATGTACCAGCACTATGATCCAGAATCTTACATTTTGATGATTGAGAAAAATCACACTATCTCATAGTGATCAAAGTGCTACAACCTTATCAAATGAGATGCCCAGTCTCATCACTGGTTGTGAAAATATTTAAGTGTAAGATTTATGACACATGTGTCCCGTATGTGGATCTCATCGATACACATATATCACATCTAATATACTAATGGGACCCGGTTCATCTCATAAACCATCATGTCATATGTATTGGTCATGTGCATTAATTAATAAAACACCATTCATCTTATGAAAGGAAAGCATGATTTTATTGATAAATAAAGAAATTAATCAATTTATTAATTGAGTCCATACAATCTAATATGATCAACCCAATACCATAGCTTTCCTAATAAAAATTCTAACTCAATGTTTTAACCCAGGAAATTATGGATGCATATGGAGCACAGTGACTTGTATTTTTATCCGAACTTAGGGTTTAGATATTCCCATCGTCCCAATACATCAAGTGTACGACAATACACCAATACCCATCCCTTTGAGCGTATAATTTTGAGAGTCACCGTATTTGCATCTCTATGATTATTCAATCAGACTTTCCGTACATTTATCATACATGACCTTGTAAACCCAACCTTAGCATCTTTACACACGGATCTTCTGAGGCTTTAGCATGCAATTCTCACCCTGCTTATGTACCTGGATCCTTAGAGATTTTCTCGGTTTGTGTGAGAGCATTTGGTTGCCCTGCCCTTCCAAAACACCCAGGTCGCCTTGCTTTTCTGCCACCCATTTTGTTTCCCCTATTCCTACCCAAAATGCTGCTGTTTTTTCGTAGAATTTTTTGGACTTAGAAATTGTTCTTTTTAAACCTGTTTCAACTCGGTTTACAGTTTTAAACCTGAATCAACTTAATTAACTATTTTAAAAACCGAATCAAGATGGTTTTCCATTTTTAAGCATTCTAAGCATTTGTCATCCCCGTACTTACAAATACATTTCTTAAGTAAGCGAATTACTCATTAGTTCCTTATTTAAGCAATGAACCCGCATTTTGCGTTGATTCTCGAGTCGACACCACCAAGTTCTTATTCTAGTATTATATATATATATATTTCACTACAGTTTGAGTCTTGTATCATTGTCACTTAAGTACCCATCTTGTCCGAGGCAGACCTGGTACCCCCCGTGACAGGGACTCCAGGATGAGTTCCGAGGTACCCCTAGCCAGCTTGTTAGGGGCTAGCAATTGCTCCCCCTTCCAAGGATTATGCGAAGTGGTTGCCAAGTAATCATTACACTACAACAAAAAGCATTTTTTGCAACGTTTTTTTTTGCGATGATTTTAAATTTGTCGCAAAAAGTTTACTATTCGTGACGATTTTATAATTGTCGCAAATTTCTATGTTGGCAATTTTTTTGCGATGTTTTTTTAGGTACGTCGCGAAAAGGCGATTCCCTGCTAATTGTTTTTGGCGGGAGAAATGGCGAGAATTGTCAATTTTTTATGACAAGATTTTTCGTCGCAAATAGTTTTATCTTGTCGCAAAAATAAATAATCTAAGATTTAAAGTAAAATAAATTATAAATATTTAATTCTCGACGATTAATTTTTTGTCGCAGAATATTTTATGATTAGTCTGAATTAATTAAAGTTTATGATTTTGTTAATCATAGTTTACTGCATCAACCTACCCAGCTCACTGACACTAATTTCCTGAATAATCACCTATATTTATATTAGACAATGCACTTGAAAACTATGCTCTCGGATATTTTCCAGATTTCTGTCTAATCTACGCTTGATGCCGTAGGTATTATTTCCCAACATGTACCCTAGTACGGTTTCTGAGGAGGTAGTTGCTAAGCCACAAGTGATGTGTGATTGAGGTGCAAAGGTTGTCATGTGTTGACACCAAAAAAGTTACTATGTCTCCTCAACATCAAGAAGCCACATGAAGCTGTATCCTGCTACAAAACAAGCAAAGCTACTTCAAGCATCAGATCTTGTCAGAATCAGACAAAAACTGCAAGATCCTTCAAGGCAACCAAAAGAGGGGTACACATGAAGTTTCGGGCCATTCCGACATCGTTTGACCTAACTTCGCTTCTCCGACGGCTAAACAGGCGCTCCCGACGGCGACATCATCGAAGATACCAAAACTTTGATCAGAGCCTACGGATGACACTAAAATACCTCCAAAGGGCTCCTCGTCAAATTTCAAGTCAAACCGACAACGTTTGACCCTCCATTAACGCTCGAGCAGCAAAACCAAGCCTCTTTACGGTGAGAACCACCGAGGCCATCACTCATCAAACAAAGCACACGAGTGGCTTCAATATGCTCCCAAAGGGCTGCACGTCGAATTTCAGGTCATTCCGACAACGTTTGAGCAGACTTCGACGCTCTGAAAGAAAATCAAGCCTACCAGCGGCAGAGCACCCCGGGACCATGACATCCAAATCGAAGCTAATGGGTCATCTCAAAATGACTCCAATAGGCTCCCTGTCAAATTTCAGGACAATCAGACATCGGTTGACCACATATCAAAGCTCGGCATCTTCCCCGCAGCAAAATCATGTCAAGCATCGACGAGACCCCAAACGGCTTCAAAACTCAAATAAAAGCCCATGGTTGGTCCTATCCACTGCTCAGGAAGCTTCACCTCAATTTTCAGGTCATTCCGACATCGTTTGACCTATTTTCAACTCTTGACGGAAAATCGGCTACAAAGTCTTCGGCTTTCCCGAAAAATGGGAAACTTTGTGCTCAGGTTTTGCACGACTTCTCGTCAAGTTTTCTCCAGGAAAATCAATTCAATAATTGAGGAAAAATGTCAAGAAAAATACAGAAGAAAAAAGGAATGAAAAAGAAGAAAAAATGGCCGAAAAAGACACTCGGCGACCAAAGGGGCCAAAGCCCCATGGTCGCCGGCGACCCTGGAAATCCGGGTCGCCGTATTTTTTGCCGAATGGCCCGATTTCCGATCATTTTCGCGTTTCGAGAGTTCCTGCCTCTGTGACTTTTTGAAAATCCAATTTTTGATGCTTGAAACTGATTGATCTCCGCCGACATCTCAGATCCGCCGTCAAGAGCATGAAATCATCACTGATCGCTCCAAGAATGCCAACCGGTTGACCAAGAAAGTACAATTTCTGTCCGACCGATCGGAAATCGACAAGACAGAAGTCACCGGCCCACCAACATCAATCAATGTCTGAAAGTGCATCGCAACCCGACATCAAACAATGTGTGGATCCACCTGCGATGATCACACGAAGAATTCCAGAAGACGTGGCGCGGCCTGCGACTCTTCACATGCTCTGGCGACCACTTAATGTCGTTAATTGACCTGTTAATCCAGTCATTAACTCATTATTTTGGATGGCCCAATCAGATTCAAGCATATGGGAGTTATAAGTCCAAGCAATCATGGCATTAAAACCATGAAACTCCCCTCATCATGGAGATTAAAGGCGATTAAATGCCCATCATTCTCCATCAGCCAATCACAAGCCATGAAAAATGAGTTACAAAATCAAAGAATAAAAACTTGTAACTCCTCATCAATTCTCTCATCATGGCCATCAATGCCCATAAACCACCTCATGGCCACCAAGAGCCTATAAAAGGAGGTCCATTCCAAGAAGAATGCAAGTGATCCCAATCCCCGAAAAATCCAGAAAATTCAAGAGAGAGACGAAGTCCTGCTACTCTACTGTAAGAAACACCACAAGGTGATCAAAGTCCCTTGGGGGTCCCCCCACCCCCCCCCCCCCCCCCACACAACAAGGTCCCCTTCTTCTACAACATGGCCTAAACGTGTCTTTTCATCCCGTTTACTTTTTGATGAGTTCATTAGAAACCTTTCAAAAATAAAATTATAAAAAAAAAAAAAGACATAAGGTTGCACCAATTGCGCTCTTTGACTAAAGTGGATTTAAGAAAAGCCTTGTCCAGAGTGTGGAGACAGCTAGACTGTTCGAGGCAAGGGTCCTTCAAACGGGTTCATTAAGTAATCCTACCCTCACCTGGCGGCTGATCTATCTACTAAGGTTTCATAAGATCGAATTGGAAACCTATGTGCACCTTTCAAAAAAAAAATTTTCACTTTTGAGTTCAGAATTGAGAAATCTTGGCTCTTTCCCTTTCGGATTTAACGCTCGCGTAAATGTTGAGTTGTTGTTTGGATTGGAATACCATTTGCCCTCTTTGATGAATTCAATCTTAAACCTTCAAAAAAAAAAAAAAAAAAACTTACGTCACTTTTGAGTTCAGAACTGAGAAATCTTGGCTCTTTCCCTTTCGGATTTAACGCTCGCAGAAATGTTGAGCTGTGGTTCGGATTGGAACACCATTTGCTCTCTTTGATGAATTCAATCTTGACCTTTCAAAAAAAAAAGAAAAAACTTCCGTCACGTTTGGGCTTCCATTCGAGAAATTCTGGTTCCTTCCCCTTCAGATCTAGCGCTTGCAGAAATGTTTGAGCCCTTGTTCGGATTGGAATACCATTTGCTCTCCTTTATGAATCCAAATTTGACCTTTCAAAAAAAAAATCTCATCTCGTGTGCTTTCCAAGGATGCAATTTTCAACATTTGTGCCTAGCGGTGCTAGTACGTCCTTTCGGGTCTATTGTATTCGCGACCAACACATTTGTATCTCCAACCTTATATCATTTTACCTCGAGTAAGCCTTGGTTCTCTGTAATTTGAATTAAGGTATACAATTGCTTCTAGTAGTCACTGGTATGCTCACCCTGAGCCTACCATACTTGCATTTTAGAACAATTGTATCCTCTATGGCCTTTTGCCTTCTTCATCTTGCTCGGGCCGGGCCATGTCCCCTTGAGCGATTTGAAAAGACAAAACCATAGTTGTTCTCCATTTATGATCACCATATTCTTGTGATCACTTTTGATGAGAACAAGTACCAACTTATGCTTCAAGACAAGCAAAACAAGCGCACTTATAAGCGCCCTGCCAGTTGCCGAAGCGTCATCTCCCTCGACAACTCTCAAAACACCGGGTCAACCTCAACTCCCTGGACCATCATCTTCGGGTCGCTGGGACTATTCCCACTCCCCGCAGAAGAAACTGTACCTGCCAAGAAGCAGAAAACCGCCCCGCAACGTGTCACTGACATGGCACCAAGGGCGAACACAAATAAGCCTGAAGCCCGTGGCGCTCCCACGAAGCCTCAACCCACAAGAAACAGGTTTGTCCCAAAACTTGGTCCCCGAGATCTTCACCAAAGCAACGAAGGTCCCAAACATCTACAAAGCCAACATACCTGGCCTCTCTCAAGGAGAATCGGTTCTACCCTCTCTCTTACATGAAAGAAGAGAAATCTACCCTCCGCCCAGAGAACAAACAAAATCAGCATGAGCCAGCAAGCCCAAAATCAAATCCTGCATCGTTAGGCCTCCGCAAAAACCTGCTGAAGCCTGCACTCCTGCGAGTCGACCCTTCATGTCAACAGGGTCCGAGCTCACAAAATTTAAAGCCTCACTCCGACAGGGTAAGGACCACTTCCGGATCCTGTCCATGCCCAGCTTCAAAGAAGACAAGCTCGGCTACTGCGCACAGGGGACTACATTCTTCATTGCCAGAGCCCAGCCAGAACTGACTGAAGCTCAAATTACTTATCGTATGCGTCACCGCGCGGTATATCGACAAAAGAGACTTGAGAAGCAAAGAACTCAGCATCCTACTCTCCATGTCTCTAACAAATGGGTCGAAAAAGAAAGACCCGACCTAGTTGTTGCTGTCCATATGGTTGGCAAAACCAGAAAATACCAGAAGTCAGCAACCAAAATTCGTGTCAGACGTCCAGTGACTTGCAGCGTCTCTCAAACACGAACACATCTGGAAGAAACCTCCACTCCTTCAAGGCAAGGACACCGGAGTAATCACTCCTCGGACTCTTCATCCAAAGGAATGAGCCCCAGCTCAGTCACCAGGACGATTTATCCGTTCGAATCCCGAGGGATGAACGTCCTTGCTACAAGTTCGGAGCAGCCTCCACCGCATGATGACGTAACCGCATGCATCCAGCAGTTGGAGCAAGGACAACAGAGAATTGAGGCTCTGATGGAAAACCTCCTTCTCACTTTACAGTGTCCACCTAACAATGAAACCCCTCCAAATCATCAAGATGACGAGGGCAATGCAGAAAATAATGAGTCACGCGCCCTTACCAAAAAGGACGTTGACGATATCCTCGCAAAAGCAAAAGAAGAGGATACATTGAAGGAACACGGGATCAAGCCACCCTGTCCCCTATGATGGACTCGGTTCCGTTCCCTGCAAAATTCAAACAACCTACTCTCCAAACATATACGGGGAAAGGTTCAGCCAGACAGCATGTCATCCACTTCAAGATCTTGACGGGAACTTTCGCGGATCAAGATGCCCTTAAGATTCGCCTCTTTGCAAGTACCCTAAAAGGTACGGTGTTTGATTGGTACTCCACTCTTCCAGAGAACTCCATCCAAAACTGGAACATGCTGAAGACACACTTCTTGACCCACTTTCAAGGTGAGGACCATCCTGTTACTATGGCTCAGCTCTGCAGCCTAAAACAGGGAGAGAATGAGTCAACGTACGACTTCATTCATAGGTGGAAGGTAATGGAGTACAAATGCTCAGATGTATTGCCACAAGCGTCGCTAGTCGACATCTGCTGTAACAACATGAGAGCAAGAATCCGCTCCATGATCATCAGCAACAAATCAAAGAACCTGGGAAAACTCCTAAAAGCTTCCATGGAGGCTGAAATGGTGATCAAAGACCCCAACAGTCATAAATCATCAAAGAAAGAGCCAACCGCCATTACAACCTCAAAACAAAAGAAAAAGGAGGTTCTTAATTTGTAGACTAAGTCAGCTCCTCAGCAGCCAAAGAAAGCTGAAAATAAAGCTACGGGTAAAAGACCTGAACTCTCCGATGCCTTCAAAGAACGTGTAGAAAAGAAGTACCCGTTCGATGAAGATGTCGAAGAAATCTTTGAGGCTCTCTTAGCAAACGGCAAACTCACCATGCCTGAGCTCAAAAGACTGGGAGATGTTGGCAAAACCAACTATCCCCGATACTGTCTATACTACCAGATGATCTCGCATCCTCTCAATCAATGCTTCGTCATGAGAGAGAATATCAATGAGATGTGAAAAAACGGAGTCATCACCTTTGACAAAAACTACGGCTCCGCCTCCGTCAACATGGTGTCATGTGTGTAAACTTCAAAGTCACCAAAGGAGAAGATCACTACTTCATTCAAGGTGATAAAATGGTACAAAAGTCCCATGAGTTGGTTTCCTATCCAACACCAGATGGACAACCCATATGAGTGCATCCCGATCTTCTAGAAGATGAAAATTGGGAGATCGTCAAAACAAAGCCGACCGCTCGACAGCAAAGGCAAGCCAAGAGACAATAGCAGTGAAGTCTCAACCAAAACAAAAAGTCCCTGAAAAGGTAGAAACCTCTTCCACTGCTTCACTAGGGGCGACGAAAAAATTCCTTCCCAAAACTTCAAAGGAGGTAAGAAAATTCACCCTTGATGATTTCATGCCACATCAATACAAAAATGAAACTGCACAGGGGGCATCATACTCCTGCAACTCGGTAGTTGGATTCTCCATGGATGGATACGAGTCCAGTGATACTGCCAGTGATATCGATGAGTGAGAAGAATCCCTTGAAACAGGAGAATATCTCTCCGATGAGGAATGGATTCCCAAATCTCATCTTATGCCAGTAATCTGGTATAACCCATTACAGCCGTAAGGATCCTAGTCCGATGATGAAGAAGACCAAGAGGCTGTCAACTCGGCACCAGCCAATGCTCCAGTGGAACCCAACATGGGTGAACCACATGGAGCAGATGACGAAGAAGATTTGGCTTTTATGCCTAATCTTGAAGAATATGCAAGAATCTTGGAACATCTTGCCATAGAGCAGGAGCAGAATCGCATCAATGATCTTCGTCATGATCCAGAACTAGAAGTCCCTGAAAATCAACGGGAACTTCCTCCCTCAACTCCTGAAAATGGGGAAAACTGCTGGATCCATGATCCCCTTACATCCGAGGATGAGTCTGACTCCGAACAGTCTACACTGGGGGCATCTTGCAATGCGATAGCTCAGGACGATAGTGCCTATGAAGCTTCCGAAGACACGTACTCCCCGACTGGTAGTATATCTTCTAGAGCTACATCTTCTCAGGTGACTTCCACTGAGATAACATCTTCTCAGCCTTCGTCTCCTGAAACTGTGACATCGGAACTCAAGCCTCTTCTGATTGATCATCCTCTTCTTCAATGAAAATCCAGTCGATTGGTCCCGGATACCAGATCTCATAGACTATGTATGGACCGATAAATTACTCGACAAAGAAGAAAAGTTGCTGGACGATGTTCAGGACATGTTCCCAGAAAATGCTCCATGCAACGCAATCACTGAAGATGGCAATGCTGCTACAGAGACGTCTTCAGCAAATGACAAGGATCAACCCCTCGATCCTGAGGGTGATCTTCCAAAAGAAGACCATCTCGACGATCTTCGAGAAGTTTTCCTCCGACTTCGCAAACACAAATTGCGAATGAATCCACTAAAATGCTTCTTCAGTGTCTCATCGGGTAAGTTTCTCGGATTCATAGTACGGAAAGCTGGAATAGAACTTGACACCACCAAAGTCAAGGCTATCCAGGAAATGCCATGTCCAAAGACCCTAAGAGAATTAAAAGGGCTTCAAGGAAGATTGGAATACATTCGACGATTCATCTCCAATTTATTAGGGAAGTGCCGTCCATTCTCTCGCTTGATGAAGGAAGGTGTGGACTTTGTCTGGGATACTGAATGTGAAACTGCATTTCATGACATCAAAACATACCTCACCAAACCTCTAGTGTTGGCTGCCCCCACAACTGGAAAACCATTCATCTTGTACAGAAGAGCTCTCGACCACTCTTTGGGTGCTCTGCTTGCACAAGAAAACGACGACGAAAAAGAGGCTGCTCTATATTACCTTAGCCGTATGTTGGTAGGTGCAGAGCATCGCTACTCCCCAGTCGGAAAAGAATGCCTTGTAATGATGTTTGCCGTACAAAAGCTGCATTACTACTTGCTGTCCAACACAGTCTACCTGATTTCGAGGATCAGCCTCTTAAAGGTCCTTATCACAAAAGCAGGTTCTCTCAATGCCCGACTAGCAAAATAGTCCATCCTTCTATCGTAGTTTGATATTAGGTGTGTACCACAAAAAGCAATCAAAGGCCAAGCTCTAGCAGACTTCCTCGCAGAGCACCCATTTCCTAAAGATTTTCCACTCATGGATGATCTCCCAGACGAATTTGTCTACAATGTGGAAACTTCCTTATCAAATGCTTCCTGGGACATGTACTTTGACGGCGCAACCAGGACAAATGAAAAAGGAAAGCAGACATCGGGAATTGGCATCCTCTTTGTCAGCCCCGACAAGTACATGATTCCACACGCTTTCTCGCTACTGGAACCATGTTCAAACAATGCAGCTGAGTACCAAGTCCTGACTATAGGATTGGAACTCGCCCTCGAATCCGGTATCACCATGCTGGAGGCTTTTGGGGACTCCCAACTGATCGTCAACCAGATGAATCAGAAATTTGAAGTCAGGAAGCCTAATATGTTGCCTTACTACAACAAGGCGCAGTCACTTTAACAAAAATTCAACATCTGCCACATCACCCACGTCCTCAAAGGTGAAAACATCCGTGCAGATGCCCTAGCTGGACTCGCCACATCTATGGCAGTCCAAGAAGGGGAAAACATGCAAATTACAGCGTGTCAAAGAAGGACTCTCCCTCCTCTCAACACATACCAAGCAGTTGCTGAATGCCACCAAGTGGTTGTGTCGCGACACTGGACCGAGACACGGGCCCGCGACGCAAGTGCATTGGATTATTAAAACGCACCGCCTGTCTTCCCACAGGTATCCGCGGTGAGGATCCCAAGACACGGGTCGAGCTTACACGAATAGGTATGCGGAAGCGTGTAGCAAGACTAATCATACATATATAATATAATAAGATGTACATAAATAAGGTGTCAAGACATGGTATCGAAGAGGAATGTCAACAAGTAACCCTATCTTAATTCAAGGTTTCATAGTTAGACAAAAATATGTTAATTCAAATTACATATCCAAGAGAGGCCAACAAAGGCCAATACTACAAAACAATGTCCCAAAGATATCCCAAAACTAAGTGAACGAGAAATCAAGATCCCGCTCGGCGTCTAGATGACGTCGTCGGACTGCCACTCATGTGTTGGGGGTGGCTCAATAGCCTCCTCTGGGCACTCCTCGTTAAACGCGATACCTCCTGCACCTGGACACCAAAATAAAATGCATCAAACACGATGGTTTGGCAAATAAACAAATAGGCATGAATATGAAAAATAGTGCTAAAACAATTCAAGATTAAAGTACACGTGTCAAGTTTACGAAACTAGCATGAATACTTATAATATCATGAAAAGATAAATCCACATTGAGCTCATCCTTTCTCTATCACGTAAAATGACTAGAGCAAGCACGCACAAAACACGACACGTAAGACACGATCCCATGCTACACAAGGTAAACGGAGAGGCCGGCCACGGAACCGGAAAGACACGCACGTTGTGTAATATAATACACGAATAGTCTGTAGACAGTCCACATGTTTAAGGACCCCCAAGTAGTGGATCAAGCTAAAAGGGCAGTCCAAGCTCAGTGGTACTCACTTATATCATGAATACACAAAACACGGCGATACACGTTCGAGAACACGACAAAACAAGAGGGAAATTATTTATCAAACACGACATGACAAGACTAGCAAAATAGCATAGTATAAATGCTTAATGAACTTAAGAAATGATCCCCTTTTTTTTATTCTCTTGAAACACACCTTGAAACGAACTTGTACTTGGAAATCAAACGAGAATACGATGATGCGTGAAGCATCAAAACAAGAGTTCAACATAAATCTATCAAGCATAGGCTAAGACCAATCTTTGACCCTTGTGGAATTGAAACCCAAATGCCGGAATTCTATATAGCTTGGTGCCCCCGAAGGTAAGATACATTTTGGAATTACAAGTGCACAACGTCAAATGAAGGTCTAAAGCATAATCTAGTTTTCAATTTCCAAGAATTCAGAAAAGAATTGAAAATCAAAAACTGGGTCAGGTTCGCTCGAGCGGTCATACATTCCTGTCGGATGTGAATTTTCGACCCCCCCGTGCCAACCAATGGGCTTGGGAAGATCTCCATTCATCTATACATGTGCTATTTAAATTTTACATCGAAAGTGAAGATTCCGACTACCCTCAACATCGACGGATCACGATCGCCAGCTACGGTAACGGCCGTAACACCGTCCTTCGACGAAAGCCGAAGAAAAATGGGAGAAGATAAATAGGTGGGTTCTTCCTCTCGTCTAATGTGTTGCCGGCAACACACGACGGTTGTCTTGTCACATTAATTTGGGTCTTTTTGGGTCTCTTTAATACAGGGTCAATTCAGGGTTACGCGTTAAAGTCCAAATAAAGATTAATCCTCACATAGCAAAATCATAGTATATCCAAGTAAAGTAAAACAATTAAGATAAAGAAAATAAAAAGGGGGGAGGTGCCAAATATTTAAGAAGAGGATCGGCCCCGTTCCCGGGTACCCCCTTCAAATCCCTTGGCAAAATGGGGTTTAAAGGCTGACTTTGCAAACCAAAACAATGATGCAAATGAGACTTTGACTTGTGATTTCAGTGTTTTTCGTGTGCGATACACGAGTGATAAAGGTGAAAGGCCGATGTGCCGTAATTGACTAAAGGTGGCCGATGGGCCGATATTTGTTTTGGAGTGGCCGATGGGCCGTGATTGTTTTAAAAGTATGTGCGAAATCATTCATCTCATCTCGTCATTCTCATTTATTCAATTTTAGAAATCAGTTCTTCTTTCCCTTTTATCATTAAGTTCAATTAAATATCTGGCACCTGAGGTGGAGGAAGAAATAAAAGAAAAATCTTTTTGTGTTTATTTTATTGGTTTTATAGTTTTTATGGATTTTTGATATTGGGGCTAGAAGGGCCTAACTAGAGGATTTTACTTGGATTTACATAATTAATGCTTTATTACTGATCATCGGATTAACCCTAAACCTAAGGTCCTAGACCGCCCACATTAGCTCTCCCGGTCCCCTAACGGAACAGGAAGAGTGATGGGGCGAAGCCTAATGCTCTAATCTATCTAATGAGGAAATCCGATTTAATGCTAGCGTGTAAATTGTCTAAGTTTGATAGCTCCTAAGCTAAACGGCTTATTAATTTGATTTAGTTTGGTTCAAGTTGTGGTTTGATTAAGAGTTATTTAGGGATGAGTTAAGAGTGTTTTAAGGTTCTGTTTTAGTATGCCAAAGGTTCTGGAATTTTGAGTTTCAATTTAAATGATCAAAAGGTGTCGAAACCAGTGAAGTGATGGACGGGAGGACTTGGGCGCACCTGTGGGGGCGCCTAGGTCCTCTTGGTGACTTGGGCGCACCTGTAGTGGCGCCCAAGTGGTTGCTCTTTGTGATTCCGTTGTTTGCGCTGGTGTTGGCTAGATTTTGGAATATCGTGGGGTTCTAATCAATGTAGGCTTCTGTTTTGATGTTGTCTTTAACTTTGGGTCAATTAATTTTAATAGTCTTAAGTCCAGGATTCGAAACGAAACCAAGGTTCTCAACTTGGATGTGATAGAGGACTTGGGCGCACCTGTGCATGCGCCTATGTATTCCGGTGCACTTGGGCGCACCAGTAGTGGCGCCCAAGTTGGAATTTGGAATCTTTTGGTTACTTTGGCTCGATTTGAAGTTCCGGACGGGTCTAAGTTGATCAAGGTTTTGATTTAAAGGTTGTTATTGATTCTGTGATAGTTTTAAGGTAATGATCTAGATCGAAATTCGAAATGGATGGGGATTCGGTGGTCCCAAGGGAGTGGAAATGGACTTGGGCGCACCTGTGGGGGCGCCTATGTTTCAAAGGTGACTTGGGCGCAACTGTGGTTGCTCCCAAGTGTTCGGGTCACGTGTTTCTCTTGTTTTTGGGTTAATATGAGGTTGAGTGTTTATCGTTTGATGTTCTTTGAATTAAATGTGTTTTTGTTGTGTTGGATTGATTAAAATTAAATTAGATTTCAATTAATTAGATTTCTTAATGATTATGAGGGGCTAAGTGTCAAGAGATTGGTACCTACGTGGATGTTTTTGTGGCTTAAATCGGTTTAATCTCTTAGGTTAATCTAGGCTACTGGCTATAGTT
Organism: Umbellularia californica; assembly: GCA_028538565.1. Classification (NCBI taxonomy): domain Eukaryota; kingdom Viridiplantae; phylum Streptophyta; class Magnoliopsida; order Laurales; family Lauraceae; genus Umbellularia; species Umbellularia californica. Next base: position 28,482,624 of record JAPQWN010000005.1, on the reverse strand, counting down.
GTTTCAAATCGTAAGGGTGTTCTAGTGTGTTGATTTGGGTCAAAGTTTGAAATTAATAAGGATTCGGTGATTCCCAAACTAAATGTGACTTGGGCGCACCTATGGTTGCTCCTAAGTGTCTGGGGTGACTTGGGCGCACTTCTGGTTGCTCCTAAGTGTCGAGGGTGACTTGGGCGCACCTGTGGTTGCTCCTAAGTGTATGAGATGACTTGGGCGCACTTCTGGTTGCTCCTAAGTGTCAGGGGTGACTTGGGCGCACTTGTGGTTGCTCCTAAGTGTCGAGGGTGACTTGGGTGCACCTGTGGTTGCTCCTAAGTGTCTGGGGTGACTTGGGAGCACTTGTGGTTGCTCCTAAGTGTCAAGGGTGACTTGGGTGCACCTATGGTTGCTCCTAAGTGTCAGTCTAGTAGTTTGTTATCTTTTAGGGCGTCTTTAAGTTAATTTCTTTTAGTAAATTAAAGCTTATTGATTAGGTTTGTTAATCGAGATTTTAATTGGGACTTGTTGATTAACGTTTTATTTAATTAGGGGTTTCATTAGGAGTTGTTAATAAGTTTTAGGGATTTAATTAATTAATTAAGTATATGGATTTTAATTGAGTGTTTTAATTAATTGCTTCGAATTAATTGATAAGGGTTGATTAAGTTTATTAATTCACTCAAGCATTAATGGATTGACCTAGGATTACCTAGTTAATGTTTAACTCTATAATTCTACTACTTCTTTTTGTTCTCTTCTCTAATTACTAGTGAGCAAGATGAGAGGAGAAGTGTTTTATCACTCTTTTTTTTTTGTGTTTGGTTTTTTATGCAAAAACTATGTGAGCTATCCTAAAGAACAATCTAGGGTTTTTCTACTTAATTAATGTCTACTCTTTTTCTTTTTATGTATTTTTCTATTTCTTTTAATTTTTTTGTTCTCTTCTCTAATTACTAAAGAGCAAGATGAGAAGGGAAGAGTTTTATGACTTTATGATTTTTTTGGTATTTTATGCAAACGATGCAACCTAAGTATGATAATTTGAAGATTCGAAGTCTAGAAGTTCAGCAATCAATGGAAATCATCACAATTGTGGAATGGCATGTTAAACGAGACGCAAAATGTAGCAAATGCGGGCCGGAAAATAAGCCGAGGACTTGGGCGCACCTACAGGGGCGCCCAAGTGTCTCTGTGGGACTTGGGCGCACACACAGTGGCGCCCAAGTGTCCCCCCTGCGGGTTGTGATGTATTTCAGACTTCTGTCGATGTCCCGATATGATTTCTAGCAATTTGAGACTAAATGCAATGTACTATTGTAGATTATTAATGTCAAAGCTTCCGGACTTGAAAATAATAATGCAAGCACAAGGATTCGAGGGTGAATCCCTTTGCAGGGACTTGGGCGCACCTACGGTTGCTCCCAAGTACCTTCCTGTACTTTTTCTTCTTTTCAACGATATGTTTGGTCCCTTTTCGATTCTTTCAATACTTTTAATAAATCCAAATACATTGATATCAACTTATATGAGGATTGACTCGAATTCAAGAAGCAAAATGCACATGAATCGAACAAATAGGGACCAAAAGCCTACTTTTGGACTTGGGCGCACCTACGGTTGCTCCCAAGTACCTTCCTGTGCTTTTTCTTCTTTTCAATGATATGTTTGGTCCCTTTTCGATTCTTTCAATACTTTTAACGAGTCTGAATGCTTTGATATCAACTTATACAAAGATGGACTAGGATTTCCGAAGCAAAATGCGCGCGAAATGGAAAACGGGAGTCAAATCTCCAATTTTGGACTTGGGCGCACCTGTATGGGCGCCCAAGTGCTTTTCTGTGTTTTCTTCCTCTTTTGTTTCTTTTTCAATGCTTTTCGCGCGATTTTGAATACAAAGTCACAAGTCCGAAGGTACTAATACTAACTTATATGAATAGAAATCCGGATTTGAGAGAGAAATTGCAAGCGGGATGAGACTAGGGTCAAAATCCCACTCTTGGGACTTGGGCGCACACACAGTGGCGCCCAAGTACTCTTCTCTTGTTTTTTAACACTTTTCCTTTCAGATTCGGATTTTTCCTAATGAAAACAATATGGATGCAAGATCTATTCTAATCACGAGTTCAGAATGATGAAAATAATGCAGATCTACAAACTACGGATGATCCTAAGCATGTTTCTAATGAGGAATGAATACTGAATACCAGATCTACTGTAAAATAGTACTATTAATGCAGATATGTGTACATGATCCTAAACATATTTCTAAATAATAATGATGGTGTAAAGCAAATAAACAAAAGAAACCTATAAATACCGATTCGAATCGTGTTCTTTAAGTCCTAAGTTGAAGTTCTTTCGCAAGTCCATGGCTTTGGGAGGCGTTCTCCATTGCTGATCTTGGAGAACCAAAGCAATCTTCTTTCTCCTTTCTTCTAGATCTAGAGATCTCCTTTATGACCTCTCTCTTTTTCTCTCTTTCTTACTCTACTTTTTTTTCTCTCTTTTGGTAGCCTCCCTTGCAAAAGTAGCATATGAGGTCTCTTTATAGTGATTTTGACGTGGAGGAAGAGTTAGGGCTACTTCTTGTACGAGTTCCCAAGGGTTTCACGCAAACCAAGGTGAGATTAGGGCTCTCGGAGACTTGGGCGCACATGGAGGTGCGCCCAAGTGGGGCCCATGACTTGGGCGCCCACATGGTGGCGCCCATGTCTAACTTTGATGCCTAATGGGTCTAGGGTCCAGTTCCGGGTTGTTTTCGGGTCTAAACCGAGTCGAAACTGCGAAGGGTAGAGTAAATCATGCCTAAGTATACATCAAAGTGCATTTTTGAGGCATCTTGGGACTTGGACGCACATGGGGTGGCTCCCAAGTTGGTTCTAGGACTTGGGCGCACCCACAGGTGCGCCCATGTCATGTCTTGGGTCAAATGGGCCCGGGTTTGGTTCCGGTTCGTTTTTTAGGTTGAGATCGGGTCGGAACTACGAAAGGTAGAGCGGGATGCAGTTAAGTATGCACATAAGTGCTTCCCTAAGGCAACTAGGGACCTGGGCGCACCTGTGTGGGCGCCCAAGTACAAGTCTGGGACATGGGCGCACCTACATGGGCGCCCAGGTATGTGCCTGGTGGGGGGTTCGCGGGGTAATCTTCCGACGACCATATCTTTTAATTCGTTCATCGGATTTGGACGTTCTATATATCAACGGAAAGCTCTCGGAACGTAGAATCTTTTGGTCCATATGTCATAGTGATTAGAGTTTAGGAAATAGTAGGGATATCTGGATCAAAGATTCTAACTGTTTAAATCATACTAATTGCATCGTACTTAGGTAAACTAAGTGTAATATCTTTGGGATCAACTTAAGTGCGTTCTATGTAGTCTGGAAGGGACTTGGATAGTGCTGCAGCCTATCCTTTGTATGAGTGGTGGGTTGGATTCGAAATCTCAACGCGATTCGGCCTTTTCTCTCACGAATTTCTAAAGGTCGTCGAACTAAGCATAAAATTTTCAACAAGCATCTTCATCGTCATTAATTAATCTTAATTATGCCATTAACCATTCAATTATGGGTGAAATGGGGGCACCGTTATATATGACAGGTGTTTAAGTCTATCATAGGGGGCCAAGTGAGGTGTCTACAATTCCATCGAGCGGACCCAGACAGAGACATGTTCGCTCGAGCCAACCTAAGGGTTCGCTTGAGCGGACAGGTTTCTGTCCGAAACCCTTCAAACAGAGGCACGTTCGCTAGAGCGAACCCAGTGGTCGCTCGAGCGAACAGGCTTCTGCCTGTGCGCGACTGGGTGCAGAACTGCACTTCCCTTCATTCATTTCCTTACATTTTTCTTCCTTCTTCTTATCACATCTGAACCAAACAAAACCCCTGAGCCGCCATGCTCATCAAGGGTCAAAAACAACATTTAATCCATAAATAAATCATTCATTCCATTGAGAAACATCAAGACATTTCCATGTGCAAAATCATGAAAACTTACAAGATCAAACATGATTCTAAGAACTTGAAAAATCATTAGTAACAAGACAAGTGAAGAAACTAAAACCCATGACTTGAAAGAGTATAAACATAACTTGCATTATGAAGCTAAACATAATCCCACGTTTGAAGCATCTGTAAAAACAACAAATCCACCGTTGCCCGATGGTAATGTGAGGATTGGGGCTGTGGTTAACCTTTTCTTCAACTCTTGAAAACTACCTTCACACTGATCGGTCCAAACAAAAGGCACATTCTTCCGGGTCAACTTTGTCAATGGTGCTGCAATAGACGAAAAACCTTGGACAAATCTCCGATAGTAACCTGCTAACCCCAAAAAGCTTCTAATTTATGTCACACTGCTAGGCCTCTTCCACTTAATAATTGCTTCTATCTTGGCTGGATCAACTGCTAATCCTTCTCTTGAAATGATGGTCCTAAAAAGGCAACTTGCTCTAACAAGAATTCACATTTGTTCAACTTCGCATAGAGCTGGTGGTCTCTCAAAAGCTGTAACGACGTCCTCAAGTGTTCTTCATGCTCCTATTTACTCTTAGAATACACAAGGACATCATCAATAAACACCACTGTAGAGTGATCTAAGAACTCTGCAAAAACCTTGTTCATGAGAGAGCCATGAAGACTGCGGGTGCATTTGTCAAGCCAAAGGGCATCACTAAGAACTCATAATGCCCATATCTCGTTCGGAAAGCTGTATTTCGACACATCAGACTCTCTAACCCGCAACTGATGATACCCTGACCTCAAGTCTATCTTGGAAAAGTATGCCGCTCCTTGCAATTGGTCAAATAATGCATCTATCCTTGGCAAGGGGTATTTATTCTTGACGGTTACATGATTCAATCTTCTATAGTCAATGCACATTCTAAGACTTCCATCCTTCTTCTTCACAAAAAGAACTGGCGCTCCCCAAGGTGAAACACTTGGCCTAATGAAGCCTTTGCTCAACAATTCTTGCAACTGAAGTTTCAATTCACCTAACTCTGCAGGAGCCATTCTATAAGGTGCAATTGAGATCGGTACAGTCCCTGGAAGGAGTTCAATAGTAAACTCAACTTCTCAAACTGGTGGTAAACCCGGGATTTCTTCTGGAAAAACATCCGAAAATTCACACATTACGGGGATATCCTCCACCCCTCGGGACTGTTTATCCTCCGTGATAAACGCTATAAATGCCTCACAACCACTGCCCACCAATCTATTAGCTTTCAAAGCTGAAATGAAACTGTTGGAAGATTTCTTCCTATTGCCCTAAAACATCAACTCTGTCTGTGGCCCTTGCAATCTGAATGTGATGGTCTTACCAAAACAATCCATAGTAGCATGGTAGGTCTCTAACCAATCCATGCCTAAGATAATATCAAAATCATGCATGTCTAGAATTATGAGGTTGGCTGGTAAACTGATATCTCCTAACAAAATCGAACAACTAGGGTAATAGGTTCTATGAACAATTTGTTTACCTACTGGTGTAGTGACAGTCAAAATATAATCCAATTCTGTATGCTGTGCATCAATCTTCTTTGCAAATAAAGGGGATAGAAAGGAGTGAGTGGATCCTGGATCAAATAAGATCTGTGCTTCTAGTCCACAAACAAGAAGTTTACCTTCTATAACGTCACCTGATGTTTCACCATCAGCAAGGTTGATATTGTACATGCGTCCCTGCTGGTGTGGCCTATTCTGCTGCTGATTCTGCCTCCCTTGATTGTTCCTGTTCTGAAGTGGACGAGCATTCTGATTCTGTACTTGTCTGCCTTGCTGCTGCTGTTTTTGTGGTGGCTTCACTTGATTCTGAACTGGTGCCTGATTCTGTGGTGTTGCCTGCCTTTGCTGCTGATATCTGTTGCTCTGATTCTGAAGCTGTGGGCAATCCTTGATTGCATGGTCCATTCCTCCACATTTGAAGCAAGCACCCGTTGCCTTGCGGCATTCATGGGTAGGGTGATTCTTGCCACAATGATTACAACCACTATGTCTAACTTTGTTCTGTTCTTGTCTTGGCTTCTTGCCACTTTGTTGTCTTTGTTTATGCTGTTGGTGTTACTGCTTCCTATCTTGAATGATCTCATTGTTGAATTCTTCAAATTTATAAGCCTGCTTAACTGCCTCATCAAATGTGGCCGGTGGAATCACTCCCTTAACATCCCTCTTGAGAATGGGATTTAACCCTTCCAAAAATTTGGTGATCTTCTTATGCTCCGTGTCAATCAACTCGGTAGCATAGCGAGCTAGCCTCTCAAATTTGGTAACATACTCCAGAACTGTAATGCTTCCTTGTTTCAGTTGTTGAAATTCCACTGCCTTCTGCCTCTTGACATGAGAAGGAACATACTTGTCGGTGAAGTGTGTTTTGAAGGTCGTCCAAGCTATCTCATCTGGCATGGCCTGGTACGGTTCTTTAACTGTCTGCCACCAAGAGTCAGCAAGCCCATAAAACAATGAGGCAGTGAGGTTCACCCTCTCCCTACCCGTGCAAGTAAAAACATCAAAAATCTTTGCGATGTTCGTGAGTCAGTCATCTGCAGTTAAAAGGGTCCTCTTCGCCTGAGAACTCCTTGGGTCCCCTCTTTCAGAATCTCTCGAAGAGAGCATTAGGGTCATCAACCCTATTGTTGATTATAAAATTCGGGCCGGGTGGTTGCATAGGTGGAACTTGTTGCCTGTTCTGTAGAACTTCCAAGAGTTGTCTCTGAACTTGTGCCATTTCTTCGTCCTTCTTTGCCATTTGTTCTTGAAATTTTGCTTGGGTTTCATTAGCTTGTTTCTGCTGGTCTATCATGGCTTGCATTAGTGCCTGGAATTGGGTAGCGGTAGGATTCTCAGATGGATCCGTCTCGTTGTGATTACTACCCGAAGCATTGTGATTTGGAGCTTTTCTTGGAGGCATGATGCTGCAAAACAATTTGTCAGTACACAATAATATGGTCAGCGTTGGTTTCTAAATCCATACGAAAAAATCTAACAAGCTCATGGATCCTCGCCACGACCCTAAGATTTCTAGTTTCTTTTAAGTGCCTGAAACAAGTCTCGCTCTGATACCAGTCCTGTCGCGACCTCGGACCGGGTTTGGGGTCCAATCCGGGATCAGGACTAAGGGTGAAGTAAATAAGAAAAGGTATGTTTGATGCCCAAGCATACACAGGTAAATAAAGAACACACATCACCCATGCACAAGATTTCCCACAGGTGTCCACGGTGAGGATATCTCAACAACATCATGAATACTTTGTTAAATTGCGGAAGCGTGTAGCAAATCAAGCATGTAATTCATTTCCATGATAATAAGACTGATTACATTTAAATAACAAGTATCAGAATGAGCAATGTTCTATAGCGTAACCCAAAAGTACTGTTAAAGTTGAACAAATATCATTTAATTACAATTCCCAAAAATAGAGGCCTACAATGGCCAATATAGACAAAACAATATCCACCAAAATCACTGTCAAACCACCCCCAAAATGTTTTGCATCTTGACAACATGATGTTTACATAACATCGTCGGCACGCCACTCAACTAGCGGTTGCGGTTCTTCGACCGCCTCCTCTGGCTCCTCCTCGGGATAACCGACAACGGGACCTGAGTACCAAAGCAAAGGATCAGACACGACGGTCTGGCAGGTGGGTGAACAGATATAAACATTCGATAATAAAAACCTTTACCTTGGAAAACATATAAACCTGTTTAAACAATGACTTTCAAGAAGTAAACGAATCATTTAATTAGAAACGCATTTGCAGTCACAAAACATGTAAGGTAATCAAGGAAATCGGGAGACAATCAAGATGGCTTCTACAAGAAGCTAAATCCTCTATCACCGAAGTGACAAGAGTATCGGGTGTTGACCTCAGTCACCGAAGTGAGGAGGTGCAACCAATTTACATATACATATATAATAATACGGGACGGGAGCACGGTAGCAAACCGGGTGTCAGGAATCACGGTAGCGAACCGGATATCGGGAACCACGGGAGCGAGCTGGGTATCGGGACGGGACCACGGTTAATAAACCGGGTATCGGGATCCATACTGCAGCTGGTGGGACGGGAAAGGATCTCCATGTCCGCAGATTAGACCGACCAGGTCATCCAAGCTTAGTGGTGCCGACTCATAGGTTAAATCACATAAATCGAGACAAGTATAAAACAAATCCAGTGCAAGACTATAAGCGGGCAAAACGGGGTGCTCAAGGGTACATCTATCATATCATGTCGGGCATCCATTTCGGGACTAATAAAAAGGGTGCAAGTACAAATACAATGCTTTCGGAATTGATAAATCATAATTCATAGTTTTTGGAATAAACAGTTGAAATAGACTTTCAAAATATTGGGGTTTAAAACTAATTCAAGGTGAATGGGGATTTCAAAGTGAGTAGGGATCTCAAATACCTATTTAATAAAAAACTTGGTACTCCTTGAATTTGAAGACATTCCGGTTCCTTATACACTTTGAGATTCCCTAAATCTTCCACGAATTCCTTGTGATTATGGTTTCTTCCTCAGATGGATTTCAAACAATGGTTATAAGTACTCTCTTCACAATAGGGATGCCAACTAACCTCTCTCAATACTTAAGACCTTTCATTCTTTGCTTCCAAACAACCCCAAGAAAATAGTACACATCGCTCGAGCGGACCTGGAGTTCGCTCGAGCGACGTGCTCTCTGGAATGGCCTTCTGGGACCTGCCCAGTTCAGGATGGCACGAGCGAATGATTCGTGCGCTCGAGCCAACCATTCTCTGGAATGGGCTCTAAGAGGGTTCGCTCGAGCGAACTGTCTACTGGAATGGTTCGAAACCCATTCTGGACACTTCGCTCGAGCGACCTGCAAGTTCACTCGAGCGAACTGTCCATAAACTGGTTCTGGGACAGTTCTGCTCCTCCTCCTTTCCACTTTTTACCACTCCTTGAACTCCATTTCTTCTATCAAATTTGGGCCTCCAAAACATCTTTCAATCCCTATCAAAACTCCTCACAACATCCATACATTCATCTCCATTCTTTTCCACATTCAATCACAAAGAAAAGAGAAGAAAACCACATTCACAAGAAACCATTTAAAACAAAATATGACATAAGGATGGGGAGATACAATTCACCTTTCCATAAACAATAAATGAGTCAACCAACTTCTTTCCAATAGCATTTAAAATCACATTGAATGCAAGTAAAACAAGGCATTAATGAAGCAATAAATCAAACATATTTATCTTGGGAATCATTGAAAACTAAACCATCCATTCAATCCAATTGCCTCAAGGTCTCTTAATAAGGAAATCAAGCTTCTAGGCAACTCTTCCAAGACAAGGATGCAATCTACACAAAAACCCCCAAAATGCAAACCCTAGAATGGGTCAAACCAAGAAACAAGAAGAGATAACTCACAATAATGAAAAAAAAGCTCTCTCAAGACTCGAAGAACACAAATCTAAGAGATTAGGGAGGAAGCTTACTTGTAGGTTCTCCAAATAGACAAGGTGAGCTCAAAGAGGGTCTTGAGATGAGTAGATTGTTCTACAAATGGTATTAAAGAGAAGCTTGCAAGGAGGGGAAGAGGGTGGTGATCTCCATTTCTCAAAGGATGCAAGGTTGGTGATGATTTGGTGGTGGAGAAGAGCAAGAGGAAGAGAAAAGGGAGAAACCCTAGCTTAGAAGACTCTTTGTGCTGGAAAAAGGAAATGAGGGAGAAGAGTCTCTATTTAAAGCAATTGGAAGTGGGCTCCACCAATGGGAATCTCTTAGGGCTGAAATCACTAATTTCGGGACCTCGAGCGAAATCGACGAAAAAGGAAGAAATGATCACCGAAATATCTAGTTTCCAAAAAGTACATGTTTCGCGGGTTTCGGGGATATTAAGTTTTGGGTACAAATTTCATGTAAAAAGACTGTTTTGCCCTCAATGCAAGAAAATCGGGTTTCGGGGTTCCTGACGGGTACGGGATCAACATGAAAGTTGTAGGGATCAACGAGACAAGTGAAACGGGGTAGAAATACAAATCACTGGAATACGAACAATCCCCAAATACTCGTAAAACTATCCAAAAAGGGAGCCCCCTAAGGGTCCCACCATACACAAAGTACTAAAAACTCTCCCAAAACTATAAAAGAATTATTCTAGTCCAAACTTGACCAAAATGCACTAATCACGCTTAGCTCTAATACAAGACTTAATTAGTACTAATCGGGATCACTCGGGTCGGGGTCTTTCACGGACCGAGACTCGGGCTCGCGACGCAAATGCATTGTATTATTACAACGTACCGCCTGTCTTCCCACAGGTTTCCGCGGTGAGGATCCCAAGACATGGGTCGAGCTCACACGAATAGGTATGCGGAAGCGTGTAGCAAGACTAATCATACATATATAATATAATAAGATGTACATAAATAAGGTGTCGAGACATGGTATCGAAGAGGAATGTCAACAAGCAACCCTATCTTGATTCAAAGTTTCATAGTTAGACAAAAATATGTTAATTCAAATTACATATCCAAGAGAGGCCAACAAAGGCCAATACTACAAAACAATGTCCCAAAGATATCCCAAAACTAAGTGAATGAGAAATCAAGATCCCGCCCGACGTCTAGATGACGTCGTCAGGCTGCCACTCATGTGCTGGGGGTGGCTCAATAGCCTCCTCCGGGCACTACTCGTTAAACGCTACACCTCCTGCACCTGGACACCAAAATAAAATGCATCAAACATGACAGTCTGACAAATAAACAATTAGGCATGAATATGAAAAGTAGTGCTAAAACTGCTCAAGATTAAAGTACACGTTTCAAGTTTACGCAACTAGCATGAATACTTATAATATCATGAAAACTGGGTCAGGTTCGCTCGAGCGGTCATACATTCGCTCGAGCGGACCCAGACAGAGACATGTTCGCTCGAGCCAACCTAAGGGTTCGCTCGAGCGGACAGGTTTCTGTCCGAAACCATTCAAACAGAGGCACATTCGCTCGAGCGAACCCAGTGGTCGCTCGAGCGAACAGGCTTCTGCCTGTGCACGACTGGGTGCATAACTGCACTTCCCTTCATTCATTTCCTTACATTTTTCTTCCTTCCTCTTCTCACCTCTGAACCAAACAAAACCCCTGAGCCACCATGTTCACCAAGGGTCAAAAACAACATTTAATCCATAAATAAACCATTCATTCCATTGAGAAACATCAAGACATTTCCATGTGCAAAATCATGAAAACTTACAAGATCAAACATGATTCTAAGAACTTGAAAAATCATTAGTAACAAGACAAGTGAAGAAACTAAAACCCATGACTTGAAAGAGTATAAACATAACTTGCATTATGAAGCTAAACATAGAAATCATGTCTTAAATGAAAATAATAAAACCATAATGCAATGTACATGAAAAAAAAATCCTATAGAGTTCACTTGCCTCTATCCAATGCCAAGGAAATCTTCACAAGAACCCAACCAAAGGGAAGATCCATGAAATCTACACGAAAGCCCCAAAATAGAGTACACAAAAATCACCATTTTGTCCTCATAAACCCCCATTTCGAAAATGGGTTTGAAAACATGGAAAACAAGCTCTAAATGAGCTAAATGAACATCAAATGAAAAGACGAACAAGAGCCCTAATCTTTAGTTAGTCAAACAAGAAGAAGTGAGCTAGAAGATGATGAATAGTGTCGGGGATTTGGTTTAAAAACGTCCCAAACAAAGCTTGAGAAGAGAGGAAGAGAATTGTAGTCTTGGATCTGAGGTTGGAGCCTTCTTGCTAGATCATTCAAGGAGAAAGAGATCAAGAAGAAAACCTTCTTCTCTTCTTCACTCTAGGTCAAACTATTGCAGGGAATTGGAAAAAGAGAAATGAAGAGGAAAGAGAGCTTATATAGTGTCTGGAAGGTGGGTCCCAAAGCAGTTGAACTTGAAACGATTAAAACATGGTCTAGTGGACCCCGTATGAAGTCGACGAAGATGAACAAAACGATCATCGAAAAATCTAGTTTCGGAAAAGTATAATTTTTGACATGGTTTCACGACTTCGAAAATTGTGTCCAGATTAGCATGAAAAGACAGATTTACCCTCTTGGGCCAAAACTTGGGTTTCTGGGCCTCAAATACATGCAGGCTAAAAACGAAAGTTGTCACAAATAATAAAACCATTCAAGAGAATTAAAATTCACAATAAAAAAAAGATCTAGAACGAAAACCCACTCTTACCCGTGTACTCAGGGCATCCCTGAGCGTGTCTGACTCATACTAAACGTCCTCAAAATTTCCAAAGCTATAATCCAGAATAAGTCTAATCACATCCTAACCCATCTAGTACTAAGATTCACTTAAGACAAAACACTCACTTAATTAGTGCTAATCGAGTTGGTCTGGGTTGGGGTCTAACAGGTTGGAAGTCGGATGTCTATTCTCAAACCTCCTATCGGTGACTGGAGGGATCCGTTCATTGATTACATCATGTTCAGAATCCTACCTGATGATCCAAAAGAGCGGGTAAGCATTCAAAGACGAGCCCCGAACTTTCATTTGGATATTCATTCAGAAGCACTTTACAGAAAATCCTTCAACGGAGTACTTCTACGCTGCTTGTCACAACAAGAGGCTAAGGAAACTCTCAAAGAAGTGCATGCTGGTCTTTGTGGAGCCCATCAGGCTTGTCCTGAGCTCTACAATCAGATAAAAAGGCTAGGTTATTATTGGCCTACCATGGTAGCTGACGCAATGCGATTTGCTTAGCGCTGCCAACAATGCCAAATTCATAGGATTATGTCCACATGCCTCCGGAATGGCTACATCCAACAGCAATCTCATGGCCTTTCGAAGCTTGGGGTATGGACATCATAGGTCCTACTCTGCCCCATCAAGCAAAGGTCACCGCTTCATCTTCGTCGCTACGGATTATTTCTCCAAGTGGTTAGAAGCATTTGCGCTCAGTGCAATGAAGACCTCATCAGTCCTTCAATTCTTACGCACCAACATTATTTGTCGCTTCGGCATACCTAAAAGATTCGTCAATAATAACGAACCACAATTCCGATATCACATATTCTACAGGTTCTGCGACAAATACAAAATCCAAAGTTGTCCTTCGACTCCATATAATCCTGCAGCGAACGGACTAGCAGAAGCCTTCAACAAAACACTATGCAAAATTCTCAAGAAAATGGTCTCTAATCACAAACGGGACTGGGGTGACAAACTACCAGAAGCTTTGTGGGCCTATCGAACTACCGTTCAAGGACCAACCCATAGCACACCATTCTTCTTGGTCTATGGATGCGAAGCTGTTGTCCCTTTGGAAGTACAAATTCCTTCCTTAAGGGTATCTCTGCAAAATGACATGACGCAAGAAAGCAATGTCAAATTGAGACTCCAAGAACTGGATAATCTCGATGAAAGACGGCTCGAAGCTTTACAAAGCATTGAGCTGTACCAAACACGCATGGCAGGATCTTTCGACAAGAAGGTCAGGCAACGAGCCTACAAAATGGGCGACTTGGTTCTTACAGTAAAAAGACCCATAGTCTTCGCCAACAATTCCAAAGGCAAATTTGAACCAAAATGGGAGGGATCATTCATCATCGACAAAGTCTTCTTCAACGGTTTATATGCTCTTCTAAACATGGAGGGAGACAGATGTATGCTGCCCATCAACGGCAAGTTCTTGAAGCGGTACTACCCTTGAAAACTTCCTCAAACGGGTCAGAGTAATGCCAATACGGCCAAAGCCTATTTCCAGGTACCTGCTCGTCAAACCCATCCTCTTTGAAATTTTCATCTTTATGTTGAAATTTCAAAAAAAAAAAAAAAAAAAAAAAAAACTCTCAAAACAATGCTTACTTTCATCGTTTCTTTGTTAACAAATTATCAAATTAAAAAATCCAAGTTTCGGAGCCTCTTCCCAGACTTGACCAAAATTCTCGATTTGAAACAAAAACCAGGACTCAGAAATTTCCACCCTAGTCCGCATCAGCTTTTACAACCAAAATGGTTTTAAGTCAAAATTTACAACCCTCGTGTCTTTAAACAAAAAATGGTTTTTTAGAAACCGCAGGGAAGCAACACTTAGTTGATACTCGCAAAGCCCAAAAATTGGAAGGATGCGAACCCCATTCGATACTTCCAAAACTTAAAAGTCGGAAGGATGTGAACCCCATTCGATACTTCCAAAACCCAAAAATCGTAAGGAAGCAAACACCATTCGATACTTGCAAAACCTCAAATTTCAAAAATTGTGGAGACGCAACATTTCAATTGATATCCACAACCCAAATTTAAAATGGTTCGAAAAAACCTCAAATTTCAAAAATCATGGGGAAGCGACATTCAATCGATACCCATAAAACCAAAATCTTTGAAAAAAGCAGGGAAGCTACGCTTAGTCGATACTTGCACCCCAATCCCACGAGGAAGCGACATTCCATCAATACTCGCAAACCAAATGAGCAAGGAAGCGACATTCCATCGAACTTGCAAGACCATTCTGCGGGGAGGCGACATTTGGTTGATACCTGCATTTTGAAAACCAAAACCTGGCTATAAACGCCAAAATTCGGCTATAAATGCCAAAAATCCAGCTATAAATGCCAAATTTGGCTATAAATACCAGAATCGGCTATAAACGTCAAAATCCGGCTATAAACGCCAAAATCGGCTTTCATGCCAACAAAGCAAAAATTGGTTTTCAAAAATCTGGCTCCCATGCCAAAACAAAACAAAAAGAAAAAAAAAAAACAATAGCAAAACAAAATTCGGCTTCCATGCCATTCCAAAATTTTGGATTCCATGCCTCAAAACAAAATTGGCTTTTATGCCTCAAAACCCGACTCACATGCCAATTCAAACACTTCGGCTTTCATGCCATCTAAAAAAAAAAAATAAATAAATAAAATTTGGCTTCCATGCCACAAACTTTGGCTCTCATGCCACAAACAAATTTTGGCTCTTACGCCACAAAATTCGGCTTTCATGCCATCTCAAAAAAAAAAGAAAATAAAATAAAAAACTTTGGCTCTCATACCACAAACAAAAAAAAAAAAAAAAAAAAAACTTTGGCTCTATTGCCACAAACAAAATTTTTGGCTCCCATGCCGCAAAACAGATTTTGGCTCTGACGCCACAAAATTGAGCTTCCATGCCATTCTAAAAATCGGTTTTTGAACCATCAAAAACCAGGCTTTTGCCACAAAAATTGGCTTTCATGCCCAAAACAACCCTTTGACAAAAGATTTTCACGAAATGACAACCTTTTGATCAAATTCTCAAGAAAACATTCCCATCAGCTTTTGCTTAAATTTGTTTTCATCAAAAAATGATTTAAGTGAAAAGAAGGGGATACAAAAAAATATAGTACCAAAAATATTTATACATGGATTTACCTAAAAAAAAGAAGAAAAGGAGTTTGTTACAACTCAGGAGCTCAATCCAACATGGTTTTCAACCAAAGATTCAACTCCTCAAGCAGACCCTTGGCCTTAGCTTCCAAAGTTTTCAAGCCACGCTTCTTCAAAATGTTCCCATAAAATGCGGCCGAACGCCGCGACCCATCTGCAGCACAAGGAAGTTCTTCCCAGAGGACCTGCCACTGCTCATACTCCTGAGTCTTCCTCCGGAAATTACTTTTAGCTTTCTCAACCTGGCGAATGAGAGTCCCCTCCTTGTCACAAGCCTCCACAATGGCAGTCCATTTGACAGCAGCTTCTTCCAAAAGCTCAAGACGTTGCCTAGCCTCGACAACCTCCTTATCAAGGCGGTCCACGTCTTGCTTCAGCCCCATGATGGCCAACTCGGTAACGTTCCTCTCCCGAACGAATTGCTTCCGAGTCCGAGTGATCTCAGTCAGCTTAGCTTTAACTTTGCTGGAAGGCTTCATAAACATCTCATCAAAGAAGTCACCAGCTGGGAAACCCTTAGTCTCAGTCCACTTGTTCCCTAAAGCAATGACTTCATCAACAAAACCCTTGGCGCTTAAAATGTCCAGACCGACTTCTTCGCTATCAGCAAGGATGTCATTTACATGCTTAATCATGCCGAAACCAGCCTCCAAGTGACCTGAAGAGAGAATCTCGACCCATGAGCTCAAAACACTCTTCAACACCTTCTTTGCATACTGAAGGTACGGCCTAGACGAGGATTCGCCATGCTCCAGCGCCCGACTGCCCATGTCATGCCCCATTAGAAGAGTAATCAATAAACTATTTCCAATCGAAGAAGTTGACTCGTTGAACGTAGAAGAAGCCCCTACTCCTGGATCGGCTGCAGGTATTCCCTATTCTAGCTCTAAGGAAGATGGAGGAACTTCTCCTGTTACTCCACAATCTGTCAATGAAAAGACAAAAAGGTATGAATATGATCTAGTCAAAAAATATATATCAAGATTATTATTACAAATTATCTTCTTCGACGACTGGCGGAGTACTCTCTGCCTCTCTAAGCTCATCCGAAGCATCGTCAAAGGTTGCATCCATGGATGGCACGAAATCGTCAGAATCCTCTGGCAAGTCAGTTAACAAGAAAACAAAAGTTGTATGTTGGTAAATGACAGCACAAACAAAAAGAAGAAAAAAAAAAGCCAAAGAAATCATACCAGGTGAAGGTTCTGGAACCACTCCAGAGTCCCTGGGCTCTTCCTCAGATGCCACGACTGGATCCGTCATCGCCTCATCGGCCGGAACCTCATGCATCACCAAGTCATCGTCCTCTGCCAAAAGAAAGAAAGCAGCATATCAAAACAAAAATCTCTTATAAGAGAAAAGAAGTGATAAAAGAAAGAAGGAGAATCATACCAGTTGTATCCTCTTCTCTGCTCATCTTCTCCGGAGGCTCGTCAGCATCCCAAGACACCTCCCCAGCAATGGTGAAAGGAACTTCCAGATCAGAAGGACTTTCATGCCATCTCATATTACGGTGCTGTCCTCTCTTCCTCTTGCTTCTGCGGGTCAGCCTGCTCGACGATCTTGCCCCACTATCAACATCAGGCCTCTCACTAGAGTCCTCACTGGATGCCCTACTTTTTGCAGTAGACTCCATGGAAGCATTCGTGCGCTTTGCTTGTATCCAAGCATCGATCTCGGCCTCCTCCTCTTCCAGTTGTCTCAAGACCTCACCAGGAATCCCTTGTGCAGCTCCTGATCTGATGACGTCCTGCTAATTGAGAAAGCCTATCTTGTGCTTCTCACCAGAAAGGAAAACCAAAACTTTCTCTCGACGGACACCATCTGATCTACCAAGACCCTTCCCAGGAGATTGCTTGACATCGAGCTCCTTCTTAGAAAGCCCCCGGTACACTGACAAGATCTCCACGAACCACTTCGTGAAGCCAGCAGTCCGGAAAGTGGGCAGCTCAAGATAGGAAATCATGGCGGTAGTGTCCTCTGCACTGTAAAAAGCCCATGCATTCCTCCCATCCTGTAGACCTCCAAAACGCTTCACCATACTCGAAGGCGCTCCAACAACGCCTTGAGAGAAGCCAAGCTGCAATGCAAAACACGAAGGGACATACGATTGGATATCCACAAAAAGATGTCTACGGTACACCATCGTGCCAACCCGTATGTTGAAAAGCCATCTCTTCTATGCGTTTGTCAAAGCATAGTGTCTTCCCGACCCTGCCCTAGTCGAATCACGGGAGACACCAAAGTCAAAAGCCTTCTTCTGCAAACCCGGAGAAAGCTTCACTGAAGACTGCCCAATCTCGATGTCCCTGAACCGTCGGATCCTCAAACGAGCAGACAAAAGAGATTAGAAAACGACTGTCCCTCTAGCCAAACGAATCATAAAAGGATCTTCGTCCTGTGCAACTCCCAACCGATGGAAGCTAGGACAGTGGTATACATACCATGAATAGAAGATGTGGGCTGAAATTACCCTGTTCATACGGAGCCCAAGTCAAACCAGGAAATCAGCAGTCTGCAGTTCGGTACACAAGTAGGAGTAAAGAGCAGGTACCAAAGCCAGCCGCTCTCCAAACGCCATCTGACAAGCTGGAAAAATATAGTGCGGCCTGATGTTCGTTCCATCTCCTCCAGCAAAAACAGCCTCACCCAGCCAATAAGTGAGGTAAACAGCGAGATTTCTCCGGAATGTAATGTCAGGACAAATGGCGTTTGTGCTTGCGAAGAACTTCATAAATCTTCTCGCATGGCGGAAATCTTCTTCAAACTTGAGGCTTTAGCCCTAGCATCCTGGGCCATGCCATCAGAAGACTCCCCGCCGTAAAAAAAGGTGGAGCTGTAACTCCTCCAACTGCTGCACCTGACTTTCGAGCCCTCCTTCTCATTAAAAAAACCATAGAAGGTGACGAGCTGAAAGTATACAAGCCTGAAATCCACAAACTGCTCCTCAAGGACACTATCGATAGACATGAACTCCTCATAGAGTTTGCCGAGGATAGGCAGCACGGTGATGGCGCTCAGTTCCTTCAAAGACAAATCAATCTCACCATTCGCGACAATGAAGGTGTTAGTTTGTGGAAGGAATGACTCCAGCATGGCCATGAAAGCCTCATCGGAGAAAACAACGGTTTGCCGAAAAGCGCGAACCGCGTCAAAAATCTCGGCCCCCCGCAGAATGGCCTCACCAATCTTCAGGGTGTGATTAGTCCATGATTCCTTGCTTGAGTTAGCACTGAAACGGCCACGAAGTCGAAAAGGCTTCACCCAATTGCTGTTGTCACCCCGAAAAATGCCAAGGCCCACCGGTCTTAAATCGACCGACGGATGATCAGAACCTTGGTAGCCACTGGCTGGCATCAACATGTCCATACAGACAGGCGACTTCTCTACAAAACTGAAAGGGCCGCCAACAAAAACCCCGGTCTTGATCACACTGGTCCTCTTCACCCAGCTCGGAGGATCTTCCCTCTTAAGGCACGTGGGAGAAAGGCTCGTGATTGAGATGGTTCGATCGAAAGTCTTCTGGGAAGAAATAGTTCTCTCCTCACCATCTGCTGTGTAAGAGAACTGAAAACATCTCCTTTGGTATGTCAAGTCGTCAGGGACTGCATCACCAAAGAAGAAGGCAGGCTTGGGCACAATGCTCTGATCGTCCGAAACCAAAGGACGGCTGCTTACCATGGTCTTGTAGAATTCCTCATCTTTGAGAGCAATCAATCGCTGTCTCGTTTCATCAAGATTGAGGGCATCACACTCTTCCAAGTTCTTCTCAACAAACTGGACCTTCTCTCAGGCCTGCTCAACGGCCGCATTAGAAGATCTGGTAGATCGACGAGGTGCGTCAGTAACAGGACCCTTACCCTTGTTCGTTCTGGAAGAACTAGCTGCAAAAGATGGAAAGAAAAACAAAGATCAATCATCATCAAAATGAAAGAATTTTGCTAAAAAAATTCTAGCGAAATTTTGACATGGTTCTGGGGCAATTTCGAAGAAAAGGGAAACACCCCGAAAAAGACAGGAAGCTTGAAGATGAGCTCAACACTGCTGCAAGCTCATGGTCAGTCGAAGATTCTCAAAGAAGATTCGAACTCAAACATTGCTGCGAGAATGAACCAATCTCATCAAATCTTCGCAAAATTGGAAAAAGGCTCAACATTACTGCGAGCTCCAAAATCCCAAAATTGCAAAACTAAGAAAGAGCTCAACATCGCTGTGAGCTCCAAATCCCAATACTTGCAAAAAAATTTCAGGTATGCATCATCATGCTTCCAAGTCAATTTACTAAATATCATGCATCAAAGAACATCATCATGCATTAGATGCTAGGAAAACCATGACCAAAGTTTGACCAATTCCAACCCAATTTGGTCAAAACCAATCAAACTTTGTCCAAGTCAAAAATCATGTTGACTTGACCTAGAGACTCTAGCCTTCTACCTTGATGCATCCAAAAAAAAAATGCATGAACATATTGAAATTGTATAAACCTCATATCATGGTGAGCGAAAAAAAAAAAAAAAGAAAAAAAACAGAGAGAAAACCTTTTCAAAAAAAAAAAAAAAAAAAAAAAACAAAAGAGGCTTGCCCACAAGGTCGTGGCCCCATGGCCACGTGGCCGTATGGCCAGATCCGTACGGCCCAAAAAAAGGGAAAAAAAAAACAAAAAAAAGGAAAAAAAACCGTGAGAAAGAAAAAAAATATAGAGAAGAAACATGGTGAAAAAAAAAGGAGAAGAAAAAACCCGTGAGCAAAAAAAAAAAAAAACAAAAAAAGTGCACCAAAAAAAAAAGAAGAAGAAAAAACGTGCTTCAAAATCGACAACGTTTATTTTACCAAAAGGCTCCTCGTCAAATTTCAAGTCAAATCGACAACGTTTGACCCTCCATCAACCTCGAGTAGCAAAACCAAGCCTCTCGGCGGCGAGAACCACCGAGGCCATCACTCATCAAAAAAAGCACATGAGTGGCTTCAACATGCTCCGAAAGGGCAGCATATCGAATTTCAGGTCATTCCGACAACGTTTGACCAGATTCGACTCTCCGAAAGAAAATCAAGCCTACCGGCGGCGGAGCACCCCGGGACCATGACATCCAAATCGGAGCTAATGGGTCGTCTCAAAATGACTCCAATAGGCTCCCTGTCAAATTTCAGGACAACCGGACATCGGTTGACCACATATCAAAGCTCGGCATCTTTCCCGTAGCAAAATCAAGTCAAGCATCGACGGGACACTAAACGACTTCAAAACTCAAATAAAAGCCCATGGTTGGTCCTATCCACTACTCAGGAAGCTTCACCTCAATTTTCAGGTCATTCCGACATCGTTTGACCTAGTTTCGACTCTTAACGGAAAATCGGCTACAAAGTCTTCGGCTTTCCCGAAAAATAAGAAACTTTGTGCTCCGGTTTTGGCGACTTCTTATCAAGTTTTCTCCAAGAAATTCAAATCAATAATTGAGGAAAAATATCAAGAAAAATATAGAAGAAAAAAGGAACGAAAAAGAAGAAAAAACGGCCGAAAAAGACACTCGGCGACCAAAGGGGCCAAAGCCCCATGGTTGCCGGATGGCCCAATTTCCGATTGTTTTCGCATTTCGGGAGTTCCTACCTCTGTGATTTTCTGAAAATCCAATTGTTGATGCTTGAAAACGACTAATCTTCGCCAACATCTCGGATCCGCCCTCAAGAGAATGAAATCATCACTGATCGCTCCAAGATCACCAACCAGTTGACCAAGAAAATACACTTTCTGTCCGACCGATCGAGAAATCAACAAGACATATGTCACCGGCCCACCAACATCAATCAATGTCTGAAAGTGCATCGTAATCTTACATCAAACAATGTGTGGATCCGCCTGCAATGATCACAAGAAGAATTCCAGAAGACGTGGCGCAGCCCGCAACTCTTCACATGCTCCGGCGACCACTTAATGTCGTTAATTGATGATGGAACGCGCTCCGAGGCGCCTGCTGGGGCGGCTACCGGGGTCGGCGGAACGTGGGAGTCCGTCGGGTCCGGCCCTTTCGCGCCCTGGCGGGCCCTGAAGCGTGCATCAACATTTCTTTTGTATGGGTGTGCCAGATTTTCTATTTTACTTGGAATTGCAAGTGGTAATCCGGAGATCAACCTTCGCAAGTAAAAAGGAAATCAACTTCTTTCAAGTTTTCCATTGCACAAATATTTAAGAAAAGAGACATTTTCTTGATTTGCCGTGAAAGGCGATTTTGTTTGGTATTTATAGCCGATTTTGGCGTTTATAGCCGATTTACAATTCTTATCAATAATGAAAGACAAGAGTTATGATTTTTGTCTCTTTAGAAAAATACAAATTACAATGAAAAGCAAGAAAAGGAAGATCTAACTTTTCAGGAGATTGTGGGGGACTCGTTCAGATTGACGGTCGCAAGCCATGTATGGGCTTCGCCATCATCCATGCAGATGAGAACAGAAGATGCTCTTGATTCGCTTGGCTTGGCTATAACCTCAGGTTTTTAGAGGACAAAGACCAAGAGAAGGTCCTATGTCCAATAAAAAGCTAAGTAGACGGGCTGAAAAGCCACGTCTAAGCCATTGGAGGCAGCAGGAGAAGGCAAGGACCTTGGGGGGGGTGCCCCCCAAGGGACTTTTGTCACCTTGTAGCGGTGGCCGGTGCAGAACTTCAGCAGAGTTTTTTTTCTCTTTTCTTTGTCTCAGATCTCTTTCTGATCTTTGTTTTTCTGATCCTCTGATTTTCTCCTCTTTTTTCTTATCTTTTTCCGATCTCCATTTCAATGGAATGCTCTCCTATTTATAGGCCTTTGGTAGCCATTTAGGAGGGTTTATGAGCCTTAATGGCTTTAATGGGAGGAGTTACAAGATTTATTTCTTGATTTTGTAACTCCTTTTTCCTTGAATCTGATTGGCCGATGGAGATTAAGGGCTTTTAATCACCTTAATTACCATAATGGGAGGAGTTTCATGGTTTAAATGCCATGAATCAATTGACTTGTAACTCCCAAATGCTTGCTTCTGATTGGGCCGTCCAAAGAAATGAATTAATGACTGCAATAAAGCTAGTCAATTAACCACTTTAATTGGTCGCCGAGCAGTCGAAGAGTCGCGGGCCATGCCGTGTCTTCTGGAATTCTTCTGGCGATGATCATCGATGGATCTACATGCTGATCGACATCGGATGAACATGTAACTTCAGACATTGATAGCTAAGAGTGGGCCGGTGACATCTGTCTTGTCGATTTCACGATCGGTCGGACAGAAAGTGCACTTTCTTGGTCGACCGGTTGGCGATCTTGGAGCGATCAATGATGATTTTATGCTTTTGGAGGTTGACCCGTGATTTTGACGGATGTCGGAGGATATGAGTCAATTTCAAGCACTAAAAATCACATTTTCAGGAAACCACAGGGGCCAAAGTGCGCGAAACGCGAAAAAAGACGGAAAAACGGGTCACCGGCGGAAAATCCGGTGACCCGGACCTCCATGGTCGCCGGCGACCATGGGCCATGGTCGCCGGCGACCATGGACCGGCGACCATGGGCCATGGTCGCAGGGGTCCGCGACCCTGGGGGATTTTTCCCCTTCGGAGCCCGTTTTGCGGTCGTTTTGAGGTCTTTTTCGTCGCCGTTTTCTTCTGTATTTTTCTTGACATTTCTTCTCATTTATTGGCTTGATTTCCCTGTAGAAAACTTGATGAGAATCCTTGCATTTTTAGAGTGCAAAGTTTCCAATTTTCCGGGAAAGCCGAAGACTTTGTCGCGTAGAGCTGCTGATTTTCCGCCAGAAGCTGAAACTTGGTCAAACGATGTCGGAATGACCTGAAATTTGAGGTGAAGCCTCCTGAGCAATAAATAAGACCAACCATAGGCTTTTGTTTGAGTTTTGAAGCCGTTTGGGGTCCCGTCGATGCTTCACTTGATTTTGCTGCGGGGAAAATGCCGAGCTTTGATATGTGGTCAAACGATGTCCGATTGACCTGAAATTTGATGGGGAGCCTATTGGAGTCATTTTGAGACGTTCCATGGGCTCCGTTTTGGATGTCATGGTCCCGGGTTGCTCCGCCGCCGGTAGGCTTGATTTTCTCTCGGAGCATCGAAACCTGGTCAAACGTTGTCAGAATGACCTGAAATTTGACGTGCAGCCTTTTGGAAGCATGTTGAAGCCACTCATGCACTCGGTTTGATGAGCGAAGGCTTCGGTGGTTCCTGCCGCCGGGAGGCTTGATTTTGCTGCTCGAGCACTGATGGAGGGTCAAACGTTATCGGTTTGACTTGAAATTTGGCATGGAGCCCTGGAGTCATCCGTAGGCTCTGATCGAAGTTTTGACATCTCCGATGATGTCGCAGCCGGGAGCGCCATTTTAGCTGTCGGAGAAGTGAAGTTAGGCCAAATGTTGTCGAAATGGCCCGAAACTTCATGTGTACTCTTCTCTTGGCTATCTTGAAGGATCTTGCAGTTTTTGTTTGATTCTGACAAGATTTGATTTTTTGGAGAAATTACATTGCCTATTTATGGCAGGTTGCGACTTCATGCAGCTTTCTTGATGTTGAAGAGGCAAAGTGACATTTTTGGTGTCAACAAATGTCCCCTCGAGGTACAGCGACGAGTTGCTTGACTTTTGTAGTCGATGTGCCTCGAAGAGATTTTTGAAGGAGAGCTTGTGTCTTGACCAAGAGTCTTTGAGCAATCTTTCCTTTGGTAGAGTAGCCTTTGAGCTTCCAGGGGAATTTTATGGTAGTGAAAGGAATCACACACCATCTCGAGGCAAAGTTTTGAAGATGACATCAGGGATGTGGATTTGGGCTTTTGTTTTTGACCTTGTGACCTAACAAGCTATATATGGCAGGTTAGGGGATCGGGTTTTGGTTTTGACCTTGTGACCCAACAAGCTGTATGTGGCAAGTTGGGGGATCAGGATTTGGTTTTTGGTTTTGGTCTTGTGACCTAACAAGCTGTATGTGGCAAGTTAGGGGACCAGGATTTGGTTTTTGGTCACTCTTTGAGACTGTGTGGGTCCATTGGAGTGGTTTGGATTTTTGTGAAATGTCAATTTCAAGATTTTGGCTCAACTTGGTATATGAGGCTGGATGGTTTGATTTTTGGAAGCTCATGGGGCTTGGAATTTTTTGTATGGTTCAATCAACTCAAAAGAGGCATGGAACCATTTTTGTATGCTCTTGGGTAAGAGGGATTTTTTTCCTGACTAAAAGCCCATTTTTTTTTTAGTGCCTAGGTGGTCAAACCTGGCTCATATGGGCTAGCCCATGGGACCTTAAGCTTTTTAGGATGGCTTAGATCTCACGTGGGGCCATTTTTGTAAAGAATATCTAAAGATATCTCATTTGGATAGAGAATATCTAAAAATATCTTTATGGGAGAGAATCTCTCATATTCCCTTAATTTGGGAGAGAATATCTCAAGGTATCTTTCTTTTTGGGAAGAAATCTCCAATATCCTTTTTTGTTGGAGAGAATCTCTCATTTGATTGATTTTGGGAGGAAATCTCTCAAAGACATCTTTCTTTTTGGGAAAGAATCTTTCTAATTCCTTCTCTTTTGGTAAGGTTACTAATTAGTAACACTTACCTTTCTTCTTTGTTTCCTTCTTTGATTTGCTCTCTCCTATAAAAGCAAAGGGAGGTAGGATCTCTTGCCCTTATTGCTTTCTTTTGCAACAATCTCAAGAGAGCTCCAAGGCCAAGAGTTTTTCTTCTTCAAGGATCTTCAAGCTTTTTTCTTCTTCTTCTCCATCAATGGCTTCAAGTAAGTTTTCTCTCTTTTTTTTTTTTTCAAGAAAACTTTATGTAGAGAATAGGATGGTAAAAAAAGTTTCTCTTCTTCTTTTTTTTTTCTTTCTTCTTTTTTTTTTCTTTCTTTCTTTTCTTTCTATTCTTCTTCTTTTTTTTTTTTTCTCTTCTTTCTCCCCTTTTTTTTCGAGAAAGTTTCTTCTTCTTCTTTTTTTTTTTTTTTTTTTTTTTTTTTTTTTTGCTCATCATGATAATGCGTTTTTTGTGCAAATCTAGATGTTCATGCATATACTATTTGTAGATTGAGCATGATAGCATACCTGAAAATCTTTGCAAATTTGGGAATTTGGAGCTTGCAGCGATGTTGAGCCCTTCTTGATTTTGCGGAGATTTTGAGGTTTCGAAAGTTTGGAGTTTCGGAGCTCGCAGCGATGTTGAGCCCATCTTCAAACTTTCTATTTCCGTCGGGGTATTTCCTTTTTCTTTGGAATTGCCCCGGGGTCATGCCAAAATTTCGCCAGATTTTTAGTGGGACAAAGTGACCCTTTTTTTCTTTCTTTAGCGAAATCCTGTCATTTTGATGACGATCTTTTTCTTTTCCGACCTTTGCAGGTGGTTCCTCCAGAGCGAACAAGGGTAAAGAGCCTGCTACAAACGTACCTCGTCGATCCGCCAGATCTTCTAATGTGGCCGTTCAGCAGGCCTGGGAGAAGGTCCAGTTTGTTGAGAAGAACTTGGAAGAGTGCGATTCCCTCAATCGCGACGAGATGAGACAGCGATTGATCGCTCTCAAGAATGAGGAATTCTATAAGATCATGGTAAGCAACCGTCCTTGGGTTATGGACGATCTGAGGGTTTTACCCAAGCCTACCTTCTTCTTTGGAGATGCAGTCCCTGACGACTTGACATACCAAAGGAGATGTTTTCAGTTCTCTTACACAGCAGATGGTGAAGAGAAGACTGTTTCTACCCGGTCGTCTTTTGATCGTACCATCTCGATCATGAGCCTTGCTCCCACGTGCTCTAAGAGGGAAGATCCTCCGAGCTGGGTGAAGAGGACCAGTGTGATCAAGACCGGGGTTTTTGTTGGTGGACCCTCCAGATATGCGGAGAAGCCACCTGTCCGTATGGACATGTTGATGCCAGCCAGCGGCTACCAGGGCTCTGATTATCCTTCGGTCGATTTGAGACCGGTGGGCCATGGCGTTTTCAGCGGTGACGGCAGTACTTGGGTGAAGCCCTTTCGACTTCGTGGCCGTTTCAATGCTGACTCCGATTGGAAGTCATGGACTGACCACACCTTGCTGATTGGGGGCGCCGTTTTGAAGGAAGCCGGGATTTTTGACGCGGTCCGCACTTTTAGGGAGACCGTGACTTTTTCCGATGATGCCTTCATGGCT
This sequence comes from Umbellularia californica, assembly GCA_028538565.1. Taxonomy (NCBI): domain Eukaryota; kingdom Viridiplantae; phylum Streptophyta; class Magnoliopsida; order Laurales; family Lauraceae; genus Umbellularia; species Umbellularia californica. The sequence goes on along the minus strand of JAPQWN010000005.1, from coordinate 28,456,103 downwards.
ATGTTGGAGTCTTTCCTCCCTCAGACCAATACCTTCGTTGTTACGAACGGTGAGATTGGTTTTTCTCTGAAGGAGTTAAGTGCTATTACTGGATTGCCCATCCTTGGCAAACTCTACGAGGAGTTCATGCCGATTGACAGCGTCCTCGAGGAGCAGTCAGAGGAATTCAGGCTCCTATACTTTCAGCTCGTCGCCTTCTATGATTTTTTGAAGGAGGGCTCGAAAGTCAGATCCAGCAGTTGGAAGAGTTATGGCTCTTCATTCTTCAACTTCTTTGACAGCAAAGAGTCTCCTGATAGCATGACCCGGGAAGACAGGAAGAAGACATTGGCCATGCAGGAAGAGTTGAAGGGTTTCTTCGCGAGCACAGATGCCCTTTATTCTGACATTGCACTGCGGAGAGATCTTGCTTTTTACCTCACTTATTGGCTAGGTGAGGCTGTGTTTGCTGGTGGAGATGGGACGCACATCAGGCAGCATTGTATTTTTCCGGCTTGTCAGATGGCGTTTGGAGAGCGGCTTGCTTTGGTGCCCGCTCTTTACTCCTACCTGTGTACCGAACTGCAGGCTGCTGCTTTCTTGGTTCGGCTTGGGCTCCCTATGAATAGGGTATTTTCAGCCCATATCTTTTATTCGTGGTTTGTATACCACTGTCCTGGCTTCCACCAGCTGGGTGCTGCACAGGATGATGATCCTCTGATGATTCGATTGGCTAAGGGAAGAGCCATATCCGAATCACTTTTGTTTGCCCGCATGAGGATCCGACGGTTCAGGGACGTCGAGATGGGGCAGTCTTCAGTTAAGCTTTCTCCGGAGTTGCGGAAGAAGGCTTTTGATTTTGGTGCCTCCCGAGACTCTACCAGAGCAGGGTCGGGAAGGCATTACCCTTTGACCAATGCAGAGAGGGAGTGGCTTTTCAGCATACGAGTCGGCACGATGGTGTACCGTAGACATCTTTTCGTCGACATCCAGCCGTATGTACCTTCTCGCTTTGCGCTTCAGTTGGGCTTCTCTCAAGGCGTTGTTGGAGCGCCTTCGAGTATGGTGAAGCGTTTTGGGGGTTTGCAGGATGGCAGAAATGCATGGGCTTTCTATAGTGCTGAAGACACTACTGCCACGATTTCTTATCCTGAGCTGTCGACTTTCCGAACTGCCGGCTTCACGAAGTGGTTCGCGGAGAGCTTTTTGGCATATCGGGGGCTTTCCAAGAAGGAGCTTGATGTAAAGCTGTCTTCTGGAAAAGGCATTGGGAAGTCGGATGGCGTCCGGCGAGAGGAAGTTTGGGCCTTCCTTTCTGGAGAGAAGCACAAGATAGGCTTTCTCGGTGACCAGGGCGTCATTGGTTCTGAAGCTGTTCGGGAAGTACCTGATGAGGCTTTGGTGCAGCTAGAACAGGAGGAAGCTGAGCTCGACGCTTGGATGCAAGCGGCACAGAGACGAGCTTCCGCGGAGTCTACTGGCGAGAGCAGACCATCCAGTGAGGAGTCGAGTGAGAAACCTGACTCTGATAGTGAGGCGGGTTCTTCTAGGAAGCGAACCCGTAGAGGTAAGAAGAGGAGGAGGAGTCAGCGTCACACGGGGCGGGACGAAGACTCTCCTAATGTGGAAGTCCCTCTTACCATCAACGAGGAGGTGCCAGAGGCTGTCGACGAGCCTCTAGAGAAGAGGAGTCGTGGGGAAGAGACCATTGGTGAAGGTATGATTCTTCCTTTTTCTTTTTCTACTTCTTTCATGGGGCTTTCCATGTTCTGATTTGTTTTCTTACCCTGCTGCTGCTTTTTTCTTTTTTTTTTTCAGCAGAGGATGAAGACTTGCCGATGCCTGAGGTTCCGACCGATGAGGCGGTGATGGAGCCGGTTATGGCATCTGAAGAAGAACCGAGGGACTCTGGAATGACTCCGGAATCTCCAATTGGTATAACTTCTTTCGCTTTCTCTTTTTTTTTTTTTGCCTGCGACTTGATTTGCTAACATTTTTTCTTGTCAGCTGACCTGCCACAGGATTCCGATGACTTTGAACCATCAATGGACGCAAATGTCGATGATGCTTCTGATGAGTTCATGGAGGAAGAGAGTGTTCCGCCAGTCGTCGAAGAAGGTATTTTGTAGTGATGACCCTGATGATTTTTTTTTTTTTTTTTTTTTTTGAACAGGATCATATTCATACCTTTCTGTGTTTCATTTGCAGGTTTTGAAGTGACAGAAGAGAGTCCATCGCTTTCTTCAGAACCAGAGCAAGGGATGCCAGAGGTCGATCCGGAGGTAGAGACCAGTTCAGACATGATTGAGGAGATGCCTCGTGTTGAGATTCCCTCTCCAGTGGCTCCAAGTGAAAAGAGTTCTTTTGTTACTCTTCCAATGGGACATGACATGAGCAGCCGATCAGCGGAGAAGGGTGAATCTTCATCCGGTTCGTCTCTTCAATTTGCGAAGAAGGTGCTGGCTCGGGTTTTGAGTTCTTGGGTCAAGACTCTCCTTTCTGGACACTTGGAGGCAGGATTTGGCATGATCCCACATGTACAGGAGATTCTGACCGACACCGAAGAGGTTGGTCTGGATGTCACAGGTGCCAGGGCGATCGTTGATAGGATCATTGCACTGGGTGACAAGTGGTTTGAGACCATGGGTTTCCCTGACGACCAATTCTTCAAGGAGATGTTCTTGGACCCTGCTGATAAGGCTAAGTCTGACCTGAATGAGGCTACACAAAGCAAGAAGCAGCTAGTTCGGGAGAAGAACAAGGAAGAGCTAGCCATCATCGGATTGAGGCATGACCTTAACGTCCTTGATAGGGAAGTTGAGGAGGCCAGGAAACGTCTTGAGCATTTGAAGGCACAAGTCGATGCGAAGTGGGCTGCTATAACAGAGGCTCGTGACAGGGAGAGTACTCTGATCCGCAGGGTTGCAGATGCCGGTCAAGTTCTCGAGAGGAGGACTCTAGAAAACGAACGATGGCAAACTGCTGGGGAAGAGCTTCCCGGTGTAAAAGAAGGGTTACGGCATTCACCAGCATCTCATGGCAAGTTCCTGAAGAGGCGTGCCTTGGAAACTCTGACGGCTGATGCCAAAAGTTTGCTTGAGGAGCTGAAGCTTTGGCTGGAGACCATTTTTGGCTAAGCTCCTGATTTTTGTAGCAGAAACCATTCTTCTTTTTTTTGGTACCACATGTATTTTTTTGGTACTTCTTTTTTTTTGCAGTGCTTGTGAACACTTTTTTTTGGTACCACATGTATTTTTTTGGTACTTTTTTTTTTTTAATGCTTGTGAACACTTTCCTTTTTTTTGGTACCACATGTATTTTTTTGGTACTCTTTTTTTTTTTGTTTTCCCTACGCTCACTCAAATCTTTTTGTGATGAAAGCGATTGCTAAATGGGATTTGATCAAAAGTTTTGTCATTTTGTGAAAATCTTTTGTCAAATGATTGTTTTGGTAGGGGAAACGAATTTGGCATGAAAGCCGGATTTTTGTGGCATTTACAGCCAGTTTTGACATGAGAGTCAGGTTTTTTTTTGTGGGTGGCATTTGTAGCCGATTTTTGAGATGGCATAAGAGCCAAAAATTTTGTTCGTGGCATGGGAGCCAATTTTGAGATGGCATGGAAGCCGAAATTTTATGGCGTAAAAGCCAAAATTTTGGTTGGCATGGAAGCCGGTGTTTGTTTTGTGGCATCTATAGCCAGTTTGGTGGCATTGATAGCCAATTTGTGGCATTTATAGCCGGTTTGGTGGCATTGATAGCCAATTTGTGGCATTTATAGCCGGTTTGGTGGCATTGATAGCCATTTTTTGAAAGCCAAGTTTTGGTTTGCCGGCGTGAAAGCCAATTTTTTGTGGCATTGATAGCCGGTTTGTGGCGTTTATAGCCGGTTTTGACATGAGAGTTAGGTTTTTTTTTGTGTGGCATTTATAGCCGATTTGGTGGCATTGATAGCCCGTTTTTGGCAAAAGAGCCAGGTTTTGGCGTTTATAGCCAGATTTTTTTTTTGCTTTCAAAATGCAGGTATCGACTAAATGTCGCCTCCCCGCTGAATGGTCTTGCAAGTATCGATGGAATGTCGCTTCCTTGCTCATTCGGTTTTGCGAGTATTGATGGAATGTCACTTCCTCGCGGGTTGGGTTTTGCAAGTATCGATGGAATGTCGCTTCCTTGCGAATTGGGGTGCAAATATCGACTAAGCGTCGCTTCCCTACTTTTCCCAAAACTTTTGATTTTGCGGGTACTGACTTGATGTCGTTTCCCCGTGATTTTTGAAATTTGAGGTTTTTTCGAACCATTTGAAATTTGGGTTGTGGATATCAACTGAAATGTTGCGTCTCCATGATTTTAGAGGTTTTGGAAGTATCGAATGGGGTTCGCATCCTTCCGATTTTTTGATTTTTTGCGAGTATCGACTAAGTGTCACTTCCCCGCGGTTTTTGAAAAACCATTTTTTTTTGTTTAAAGACACGAGGGTCGTAAATTTTGACCTAAAACCATTTGGCGGTAAAAGGTAAGGTGGACTAGGGTGGAAATCCCTGAATCCGGATTTTTGTTTCAAACCATGAATTTTAGTTCAAGGATCGAAAGTTTTGGTCAAGTCAGGGAGAGGCTCCTAAACTTGGATTTTTTTGTTTTTTTTTTTTTTGAACAATGAAACGGTAAAAGTAAGCATTGTTTTTGAATCTCTAGAAATTTTGACATTTGATATGAAAATTCTAAAGAGAGTGGGTTTGACGAGCGAGTACCTGAGAACAGGTTTTGGCCATACAGGCATTGCTCTTACCCAGTTGGGTAAGTCTTCAAGGGTAGTACCGCTTCAAGAACTTGCCGTTGATAGGCAGCATACATCTGTCGCCTTCCATGTTTAGGAGGGCATATGCGCCGTTGGAGAAGACCTTGTCGATGACGTAGGGTCCCTCCCATTTTGGTTCAAACTTGCCTTTGGACTTGTGAGCGAAGACCATTGGTCTTTTTACCGCAAGAACCAAGTCACCCTTTTTGTAGGCGCGTTGCCGAACCCTTTTGTCAAAAGATCCTGCCATGCGTGCTTGGTAAAGTTCAATGCTTTGTCGAGCTTCGAGCCGTCTCTCATCGAGATTGTCCAGCTCATGGAGTCGCAATTTGACGTTGCTTTCTTGAGTCATGTCATTTTGTAGAGATACCCTCAGAGAAGGAATTTGTACCTCTAGGGGCACGACAGCTTCGCATCCATAGACCAAGGAGAATGGTGTGCTATGGGTTGGTCCTCGAACGGTGGTTCGATATGCCCACAAAGCTTCAGACAGTTTGTCACTCCAGTCTCTTTTGTGACTAGAGACCATTTTCTTGAGGATTTTGCAGAGTGTCTTGTTGAAGGCTTCTGCTAATCCGTTTGCTGCCGGATTGTATGGAGTCGAAGGACAGCTTTGAATTTTGTATTTGTCACAGAACCTGTAGAATCGATGATCCCGGAATTGTGGTCCGTTATCATGGACGAATCTCTTGGGTATACCGAAACGACAAATGATGTTGGTGCGCAGGAACTGAAGAACTGATGAGGTCTTCATTTCGTTGAACGCAAATGCTTCTGACCACTTGGAGAAATAATCCGTTGCGGCGAAGATGAAGCGATGACCTTTGCTTGAAGGGGGAAAGATGGGACCTATGATGTCCATGCCCCATGCTTCGAAAGGCCATGAGATTGCTGTAGGATGTAGCCATTCCGGAGGCATGTGAATGTAGTCTCCATGAACTTGGCATTGTTGGCAGCGCTTAGCAAATTGCATTGCATCAGCAACCATGGTAGGCCAATAGTAACCTAACCTTTTTATCTGATCATAGAGCTTAGGACCTGCCTGATGGGCTCCACAAAGACCAGCATGAACTTCTTTAAGTGTTTCTTCGGCCTCTTGTTGTGACAAGCAGCGTAGGAGTACTCCATTGAAGGATTTCCTGTAAAGGATTTTCGAAGGGATATCCAAATGAAAGTTTGGGGCTCGCCTTTGGATGCTTACCCGTTCTTTTGGATCTTCAGGTAGGATTCCGAACATAGTGTAATCAATGAACGGATCCCTCCAGTCGCCGATTGAAGTTTGAAGGATAGAGATCCGACTTCCAACCACTCGGTGGCATTCAGCAACTGCTTGGTGTGTGTTAAGAGGAGGGAGGATCCTTCTCTCACTCACTGTAATTTGCATGTTTTCCCCTTCCTGGATCGCCATTGATGCGGCAAGTCCAGCCAGGGCATCTGCACGGATGTTTTCACCTCTACGAATGTGGGTGATGTGACAGATGTCAAACTTTTGCAGAAGCGATTGTGCCTTGTTGTAATAAGGCAGCAGATCGGGCTTCCTGACTTCATATTTCTGATTCATCTGGTTGACGATCAGTTGAGAGTCTCCAAAGACTTCCAGCATAGTGATACCGGATTCGATGGCGAGTTCCAATCCTAGGATCAGAGCTTGGTATTCAGCTGCATTGTTTGTGCATGGTTCCAGTAGCGAGAAAGCGTGGGGAATCATGCATTTGTCGGGGCTAACAAAGAGGATGCCAACTCCCGAGATCAGCTTTCTGTTTTCATTTGTCCTGGTTGCACCGTCAAAGTACATGTCCCAGGAGGCATTTGGTGAGGAAGTCTCCACGTTGTAGACAGGTTCGTCTGGGAGATCATCTCTGAGTGGTGAATCTTTAGGCAATGGATGCTCTGCGAGGAAATCTGCTAGAGCTTGGCCTTTGATTGCTTTTTGTGGCACATACCTAATATCAAATTGTGATAAGAGGATGGACCATTTTGCCAGTCGGGCATTAAGAGAACCTGCCTTTGTGACAAGGACCTTCAAGAGGTTGATCCTTGAGACGAGGTAGACTGTGTTGGAAAGCAAGTAGTGACGTAGCTTTTGTACGGCAAACATCACTGCAAGGCATTCTTTTTCGACTGGAGAGTAGCGATGCTCTGCACCTACTAGCATGCGGCTGAGGTAGTACAGAGCAGCTTCTTTTCCCTCACCATTCTCTTGTGCAAGCAGAGCGCCTACAGAATGATCAAGAGCTCTTGTGTACAAGATGAATGGTTTTCCAGTGGCAGGGGCAGCTAACACTGGAGGTTTGGTCAGGTATGACTTGATATCTTGAAATGCGGCTTCGCAGTCGGTATCCCAGACAAAGTCTACACCTTTTTTCATCAATCGAGAGAATGGACGGCATTTCCCCGAAAGATTGGAGATGAACCGTCTGATGTAGGCCAATCTCCCTTGGAGCCCTTTTAGTTCTCTCAAGGTTCTTGGAGAGGGCATTTCTAGAATAGCCTTGACTTTTATGGGGTCAAGTTCTATTCCAGCTTTCCGAACAAGGAATCCGAGAAACTTACCCGACGAGACGCCGAAGAAGCATTTTAGAGGATTCATCCGAAGTTTGTGTTTGCGGAGTCGGAGGAAGACTTCCCGAAGATCTTTGAGATGGTCTTCTTTTCTTCTGCTTTTGACGGCGAGGTCATCAACGTAACATTCGACCGTCTTGTGCTGCATATCTTGGAATATTTTCATCATAGCCCTCTGATATGTGGCACCAGCATTTTTCAGACCAAATGGCATGACAGTATAGCAATATACGCCAAATGGAGTCCGAAATGAAGTGTGTTTTTCATCCTCGGGATGCATCTTTATCTGATTGTAACCAGAGAAGCCATCCATGAATGTCATTCGCTCGAATCCGCAGGTACTGTCAATCATCACCTCCGGTATGGGGAGCGGGAATTCATCTTTAGGGCAAGCGCTATTCAAGTCTCTATAGTCAATACAGACTCTGATCTGCCCATTTTTCTTTGTCACGGGGACAATGTTGGCCAACCATTCTGGATGTTGTTCCTCACGGATGAAGCCAACGCTTTTGAGTTTTTGAACTTCTTGTTCAATTTTATCCATCACATCTGGACGGAATCTTCTTTGGCCTTGTTTGACAGGCTTGATGTCTTCTTGAAGATTGAGTTTGTGGACTGCTACTTTGGGGTCTAAACCAGGCATTTCAGCGTAGGACCATGCAAAGCAATCAACGAACTCACGAAGAAAAGCGATATACTCGGGTAACTCATCATCCTTTATATTCTTGCTTATGAATACAGGACGTGGATTATCAGGTGTTCCCAAGTTTATCTTTTCAACAGGATCTTCTGTCGGAAGGTTCGAAGGTGGTTCCTCCACAATATTTTCGGAGGCTTCCAACTCAACGAAACCTTCTGGAGTTTCAACTGCATTACCAGACCAAGGCTCTGTTCCTTTCCATGGATTTTCTTGATTGGTGATCTCCTCAAGGCTTGCTATGAGATTGTCCCAATCGCCTGTTGAGTCTGGTATTTCTTTTGGAGACGAGGGTTCTTCTGGGTCAGGATGCCACAAGTCTGTATTATCGGACGATTCCTCTTTATCATCAGAGAAATCATACCAATTGGATGAGCTTCCTGGATCTTTGTCAGGTAACTCTTTAAAGAGATTTCCAGGGAGATCGATGTCTTCGTGGACTTTAGATGTTGAGGCTTGGTCGGTAAAACGACTTTTAAGCCTTTGTGTCAACTGTCTCAGAGGAGTGTCGGGATCATACCCTAACCCATATGAAGACTTTTCTACATGACCGTAGAGTCTCCAATCTTCCAGCTGGCTTTTGGTCAAGGCGGGCTCCAATGGCGTGAGAATACCGCGTCTTTCTCCCAAACCGACTGGGTTTTTAGCGTCATAGCCCATTTTCTTCATAATTGCTTGTGCCACAGGACTATATAGAGATAGCTGAGGCATACCTTCATTTTGGAAAGGTTCCAGCATGGAGTTTGATGAAGAAGCGTCCGATCTATGGAAGAAGATCGGCCTTTGCTTTGGTGATGTTGCCGGAACAACAAAGGTAGCAGACGTAGGATCTTCTACATCTGCAGGTGTCTCCATCGGAGTGAGAGCAGGCTGAACTTGCTGAGTGTCAGCTTGGCTTGACGATGCATCGTCTTCTGGCTCTGAGTCCGAGTCTGTGTCTTGCATGATAGACACGAGAGAGACAACAAATTTGCCCCCAGGCTTTTGTTTCGCCTTCTTCACTTTAGTCATGATGACCAAAGGTTTTGAATTCTTGAGGGAGATAACGAAGGGAGATTGACTACTCTCTTCTAATTTGCCGGAGGGTTTGTTTTCTTCCGGTGATTTTTGAGGAGCCTTGCCTTTATCTTTCTGGAGATTTTCAGCAGGGGGTGCTATTTCCTCTTCTTCTTTTTCTCCTTCATACATTTGGGAGTCTGCGAAGTGGACTTCTTTACCTTTGAAGGGTTTCCTGTCCGCAAAGACTCGATGTACCATGCCGTCGTCGCCGACAAACTTGATGCATTGATGTAGAGTTGAAGGAACAACACCATTCTCGTGTATCCAAGGACGTCCGAGAAGGATGTTGTAGCATGAGGGGGTTTTTATTGCATACACAGTGACCTCAGAGATAAGATCACCGATTTGCAATTTGAACCTGATTTTGCCGATAGGCCTTTGAGCGCTCCCATCGTATCCAAAGATAGATACAGATGTGTGGCTTAGCTTGCTGGGTGGGATGCCCAACTCTTCAAGAGCCAAAGTGGAGATAAGGTTGAGTGCAGAACCTGGGTCGATCTGAACTCTATGTATCGGCATTTCTTTGATGTACCCTGTGAAGTACAGGGGTCGGTTGTGCCTTGCTTCGCCAAGTAGGAGGTCTTCCTTAGTGAAGGCGATGGTTGCACTGGCTGCCTTTTGAACCGAGAGGCATTGGATGCATGATCCCTCAGTTTTCTTTTTTTCTTCTTTTAAGGAAGTTTCAGAGTTTTTGACCCGGTAGTCCATTTCACTTTGGAGGACTTGCGGGGCATGTTTGTCGACATCCTCATTCAGTTTTTGTAGTTCTGAGATGAGATTATCACGAGTGCGTGGAGACATTCGTAATAAATCCAGGATGTGAAGACGTGCAGGTATGTGTTTGAAGTGCTCAACCAAATCATACTTGAAAGCCTCCTTAGGGCCTGCATGTTCATCATTGTTGCCACTGGGGGCGCTTACAACATCTTTTCCCGAAGGATTTACATAAGTAAAGGAAGATTGGTTGTAATTTTTGTGGTAGTCCCGGCCCGAACGGGTGCCTCTACCAACTTCGAGAGCTTCTTGAGAAGGATCTTCGTTTGGAAGATTGTCTTCAGGATCAAGAGGCTGTCGTTTTTCATCTACTGGGGATGTATCTGCAGCAGAGTTGCCATCCTCAGTGATTGTGTTGCACGGAGCATTTTCCGGGAGCAAGTCCTGAACAGCATCCAGCAGCTTTTCTTCTTCGTTGACCCATCCATCACCCCAAGTTGGGTTTTCTTCATGATGATGAGTCGGGAAGAATGTGTATCCTGAAGTCACAGTTTCAGGAGAAGAAACCTGAGAGGGTGTCATCTCTGTGAAAGTCACGTGAGACGAGGTAGCTCCAGAGGATACATTGCTAGGCGTCGTCGGAGTGTAGGTAATCTCATCAGACGACGCTTCAGAAGAGCTATAATCCTGATATATTACATTACAGGAAGCTCTGATAGAAGATGTTGCCTGCTCGGAGTCAGACTCATCCTCGGATGTAAGAGGATCGTCAATCCAGCAATGTTCTCCATTTTCAGGAGTTGAGGGAGGAGGTACCTGATGGGCTTCAGGGACTTCCGGCTCTGGATTGTGAGGAATCTCGTTGACGCGGTCTTGCTCTTGTTCTAGAGCGAGACGCTGCAAGATCCTTGCATATTCTTCAAGATCAGGCATGGGAGCCAGATCCTCTTCTTCGTCTTCTCCGTGTGGCTCAACATAGTTGATTTCCACTGGAGCAATGACAGGTGCTGGGTTAACAGCATCTTCTTGTGCAGCCTCTTGGTCTTCTTCATCATCAGACCAGGATCCTTGTGGTTGCAAGGGGTTATACCAGATTACTGGTATAAGGTGAGTTTCAGGAACCCATTCTTCATCGGAGAGATATTCTCCTGTTTCAAGAGATTCCTCCCACTCATCGGTGTAGTTGGGCTCGAATCCATCGTCGGTGTCGCTGGACTCGTATCCATCAATGGAGAATCCAACTACCGAGTTGCAAGAGTATGATGCCCCCTGCATGGCTTCTTTTTTGAATTGAGGTGGCATGAAATCACTGAGAGTGAAGTTTCTTACCGCCTTTGAAGTCTCTGGAGGGGACGTTTCTGTTGCCCCGAGTGAAGTGGTAGAGGAGGCCTCTGCCTTTTCATGAACTTCTTGTTTTGGCTGGGTCTTCTCTTGCCGTTTGAGCCTGAGGAGATGTTTCCTAGCCTGCCTTCGCTGTTGAGCGGTCGGCTTTGTTTTGACGATCTCCCAATTTTCATCTTCCAGGAGATCGGGATGTACCCATATGGGTTGTCCGTCTGGTGTCGGGCAAGGAACCAACACTTCGGACGTTTGAATTCTTTTTATCACCTTGAAGGAAGTAGTGATCTTCTTCTTCGGTGATTTTGGTGTTTGTCCACATGACACCATGTTGACGGAGGCAGTCCCATAGTTTTTGTCAAAGGTGATGACTCCGTTTTTCCACATCTCGTTTATCTTCTCTCTCACAACAAAGCATTGATTGAGAGGATGCGAGACCATCTGGTGGTATGGACAGTACCGAGGATCATTGGTTTTGCCAACGTCTCCAGGTCTTTTGGGCTCTGGCAAAATGAGTTTGCCATTTGCTAGGAGAGCCTCAAAGATTTCTTCGACGTCTTCATCGAACGGATATTTCTTTTCTACTCGCTCTTTGAAGGCATCAGAGAGTTCAGGTCTCTTACCTGCAGCTCTATTTTCAGCTTTCTTTGGTTGCTGAGGAGCTGACTTAGTCTGTACATTGAGAACCTCCTTCTTCTTTGGTTTAGAGGTTGCAACAGCAGTCGGCTCTTTCTTTGATGATTTCTGACTGTTGAGGTCTTTGATCACCGTTTCAGCTTCCATGGAAGCTTCCAGGAGTTCCCCCAGGTTTTTTGATTTGTTGCCGATGATCATGGAGCGGATTTTAGCTCTCATGTTGTTTCGGCAGATGTCGACTAGCGACGCTTGTGGCAGTACATCTGAGCATTTGTACGCCATTGCTTTCCACTTGTGAATGAAGTCATAAGTTGACTCATTCTCTCCCTGTTTTAGGCTGCAGAGCTGAGCCATAGTAACAGGATGATCCTCACCTTGGAAGTGGGTCAGGAAGCGTGTCTCCAGCATAGCCCAGTTCTGAATGGAGTTCTCCGGCAGAGTGGAGTACCAATCGAAGGCCGTACCTTTTAGGGTACTTGCAAAGAGGCGAATCTTGAGTGCATCTTGATCCGCGATAGCTCCCGTCAAGATCTTGAAGTGGATGACGTGCTGTCTGGCCGATCCTTTCCCCGTATATGTTTGGAGAGTAGGATGTTTGAATTTTGTGGGGAACGGGACCGAGTCCATCCATAAAGGATATGGTGGCTTGATCCCATGCTCTTTGAGTATATCCTCTTCTTTAGCTTTGGCGAGGATACTGTCTACGTCCTTTTTGGTAAGGGCGCGTGACTCATTTTCTTCTCCATTTTCCTCGTTATTGCCATGATTCGGAGGAGGCTCATTGTTCACCTGATTTTGGACGACAAGGAGAAGGTTTTCCATCAGAGTTTCAATCCTCTGCTGGCCTTGTTCCAACTGCTGGATGCGTGTGAGCGCATCATCTCGAGGTGGATTCTGAGGTGGCGGCTCAGAACTTGTAGCCAAGACGTTCATCCCTCGGGATTCGAACGAAGAAATCGTCCTGGTGACCGAGCTGGGGCTCATTCTTTTTGATGAAGAGCTTGATGAAGGATTACTCTCCCGTCCTTGGCTTGAAGGGTCAGGAGATTCTTCTGGATGTCTTCGTGTCCCGGTGACGCTACGGGTCACCGGACGTCGGACATGGATTTTTTATGCTGACTTTTGGCGTCTTCTGGTTTTTCCAACCATATGGACGGCAGCAACTTGGTCGGGTCTTTCTTTTTCGACCCATTTATGGGAGACTTGAAGTGTAGGAGGCTGGGTCCTTTGCTTCTCTAGTCTCTTTTGTCGATATGACGCACGGCGGCGTGCTCGACGAGCGATTTGAGCTTTGGTCAGCTCTGGCTGGGCTCTGACGATGAAGGATGTGCTCCCTCGGGCGCAGCAGCCGAGCTTGTCTTCTTTGTGGTTGGGCAAGGACAGGATGCGGACCCGGTCCTTTGCCTGTTGCAGCGAAGCTTTAAACCTTTCGAGTTCGGCCCCTGTAGAGATAAAGGGTCGAACTGAAGGGGTGTAGGCCCTAGCAGGTGCTTGTAGAGGCCTAGTGATGCATGATCTGATTTTGGGCCTGTAGGAACAAGCCGGCTCATGCTGGGTTGACTTGGGAGTCAAGTTGGAGATGGGTCTCTCCTCTTTCATGTAGGCAAGAGGGTAGAACTGGTTTTCCTTGAGTGGGGCCAGGTATGCTGGCTTGGTGGAAATTTGAGACCTTCTTTGTTTTGGGGAAGGTCTTGGAGACCAAGTCTTAGCGTAGACCTGGTTGGTTGTTGGTCGAGGCTTCGCGGGGGTGCCGCGGGCTTCAGGCTTTTGGGCGCTCGCCTTTGGTGTCACGGGAGTGACACGTTGAGAGGCGATCTTCTGCCTTTTGGCAGGCGCAGTTTGTTCTTCGGGAAGTGGGAATGGTCCCAGTGTCCCGAAGACGATGGTCCGGGGAGTCGAGGTCGACTCGGAGTTCAGAGAGTTGCCGAGGGAGTTGACGCTTCGGCAGCTGGCGGGGCGCTTGTAAGTGCGCTCGGTTTGCTTCTGTTGAAGCATGAGTTGGTGCTTGTTCTCATCGAAGATAATGGTTAAGGCTGCCATTGTTAGTTTCGAAAAAGTTCTCTGAAACAAGACCACATCCATTAGTAATCACAAGAATATAATGATCATAAATGGGAATTTCTATGATTTTGTCTTTTCAAATCGCTTAAGGGACATGACCCAAGCAATATGAGGAAGGCAAAAAGCCATAGAGGGTACAATTGTTCTGACAGCAAGTATGGTGAGCCCAGAATGAGCGTTCCAGTGACTGCTAGAAGCAATTGTAAACCTAAATTCGACTTATCGAGAAGCAGGGCTTGCTCGAGATAAGAAGAATATAAGGTAGGAGTTACAAATGTGCCGGTCACAGATACAGTAGACCCTGAAAGGGCGTACCAGTATTGCTATGCACAAATGTTGGAGATCGCATCCACGAGATGGGATTCTCTTTTTTTTTTTTGAAATGTCAAGATTGGATTCATCAAAGAGAGCAGATGGTATTCCGATCCGAATACGGGCTCAACGATTTCCGCGAGCACCAGTACCCAGAAGGGAAGGAACCACAATTTCTCGGATCTGAATCTAAAATGACGAGAGTTTTTTTTTTTTTTTTGAAATGATTTTTTTTATTTTATTTTTATTTTATTTTTTTTTATTTTTTATTTTTTTTTAAAATATTTTTTTTTATTTATTTTTTTATTTTTTCTTTTTGAAAATTTTTTGTTTTTTTTTTTTAAGATTTTTTTTTTTGAAAATCTTTTTTTTTATTTTTGATTTTTTTAAAATTTTTAAGATTTATAGACGAGAGAGTACACATAGGCCTCCTAACCCGGTCTTATGAAACCTCAATTGATAGAATTGCCCCCAGGTAAGGGTAGGATTACTTAATGAACCCGTTTGGAGGACCCTTGCCTAGAACAGTCAAGCTGTCTCCACACTCTGGACAAGGCTTTTCTTGAATCAATCGTGATCAAAGAACGCAATTGGTTTAACCTTAGTGGTCTATGTCCCTTTTTTTTTATAAAAATCCCAAATAGACTCATCGAAGAGAAACGATGGCCCAAAACCTTAGTCGAACGGGCTCAACATTTCTGCAAGCACCAAAGAACGATAGGATAGGAACAAAGTTTCTCAATTTTGAATCCAAACTAAGAAAACTAATTTTTTTTATTTTTATTTTTTTTTTAAATATTTTTTTTTTGAAATCTCTAATGAACTCATCGAAGAGAAACGATGGCCCAAAACCTTAGTCGAACGGGCTCAACATTTCTGCAAGCACCAAAGAACGATAGGATAGGATCAAAGTTTCTCAATTTTGAATTCAAACTAAGAAAACTGATTTTTTTTTATTATTATTATTATTTTTTTATATTTTTTTTAAATCTCTAATGAACTCATCGAAGAGAAACGATGGCCCAAAACCTTAGTCGAACGGGCTCAACATTTCTGCAAGCACCAAAGAACGATAGGATAGGATCAAAGTTTCTCAATTTTGAATTCAAACTAAGAAAACTGATTTTTTTTATTTTTATTTTTTTTTAATATTTTTTTTTTTGAAATCTCTAATGAACTCATCGAAGAGAAACGATGGTCCAAAACCTTAGTCGAACGGGCTCAACATTTCTGCAAGCGCCAAAGAACGATAGGATAGGATCAAAGTTTCTCAATTTTGAATTCAAACTAAGAAAACTGATTTTTGTTTTTTTGAAAAGAGAAAGAATGGAAACAAACTCAAAGAAATAGAAATTTCCAAAAAATCCCATCTCATTTTTTTTTAGGATGCAAAATCCAACATAGGCTACCAGCTAGAAAGTAGCCAAGGAATCCGGAAAAGAAGTATAAGCATAGAGCAAAAAGTATGATATGCAAATATTTCATTTCCGAGCACCGTGTTCTCAAATGAACGAGTCCCACCGGGTGTGCCAGCTTGATGGAACGCGCTCCGAGGCGCCTGCTGGGGCGGCTACCGGGGTCGGCGGAACGTGGGAGTCCGTCGGGTCCGGCCCTTTCGCGCCCTGGCGGGCCCTGAAGCGTGCATCAACATTTCTTTTGTATGGGTGTGCCAGATTTTCTATTTTACTTGGAATTGCAAGTGGTAATCCGGAGATCAACCTTCGCAAGTAAAAAGGAAATCAACTTCTTTCAAGTTTTCCATTGCACAAATATTTAAGAAAAGAGACATTTTCTTGATTTGCCGTGAAAGGCGATTTTGTTTGGCATTTATAGCCGATTTTGGCGTTTATAGCCGATTTACAATTCTTATCAATAATGAAAGACAAGAGTTATGATTTTTGTCTCTTTAGAAAAATACAAATTACAATGAAAAGCAAGAAAAGGAAGATCTAACTTTTCAGGAGATTGTGGGGGACTCGTTCAGATTGACGGTCGCAAGCCATGTATGGGCTTCGCCATCATCCATGCAGATGAGAACAGAAGATGCTCTTGATTCGCTTGGCTTGGCTATAACCTCAGGTTTTTAGAGGACAAAGACCAAGAGAAGGTCCTATGTCCAATAAAAAGCTAAGTAGACGGGCTGAAAAGCCACGTCTAAGCCATTGGAGGCAGCAGGAGAAGGCAAGGACCTTGGGGGGGGTGCCCCCCAAGGGACTTTTGTCACCTTGTAGCGGTGGCCGGTGCAGAACTTCAGCAGAGTTTTTTTTCTCTTTTTCTTTCTCTCAGATCTCTTTCTGATCTTTGTTTTTCTGATCCTCTGATTTTCTCCTCTTTTTTCTGATCTTTTTCCGATCTCCATTTCAATGGAATGCTCTCCTATTTATAGGCCTTTGGTAGCCATTTAGGAGGGTTTATGAGCCTTAATGGCTTTAATGGGAGGAGTTACAAGATTTATTTCTTGATTTTGTAACTCCTTTTTCCTTGAATCTGATTGGCCGATGGAGATTAAGGGCTTTTAATCACCTTAATTACCATAATGGGAGGAGTTTCATGGTTTAAATGCCATGAATCAATTGACTTGTAACTCCCAAATGCTTGCTTCTGATTGGGCCGTCCAAAGAAATGAATTAATGACTGCAATAAAGCTAGTCAATTAACCACATTAATTGGTCGCCGAGCAGTCGAAGAGTCGCGGGCCATGCCGTGTCTTCTGGAATTCTTCTGGCGATGATCATCGATGGATCTACATGCTGATCGACATCGGATGAACATGTAACTTCAGACATTGATAGCTAAGAGTGGGCCGGTGACATCTGTCTTGTCGATTTCACGATCGGTCGGACAGAAAGTGCACTTTCTTGAATGACCGGTTGGCGATCTTGGAGCGATCAATGATGATTTTATGCTTTTGGAGGTTGACCCGTGATTTTGACAGATGTCGGAGGATATGAGTCAATTTCAAGCACTAAAAATCACATTTTCAGGAAACCACAGGGGCCAAAGTGCGCGAAACGCGAAAAAAGACGGAAAAACGGGTCACCGGCGGAAAATCCGGTGACCCGGACCTCCATGGTCGCCGGCGACCATGGACCGGCGACCATGGGCCATGGTCGCAGGGGTCCGCGACCCTGTGGGATTTTTCCCCTTCGGAGCCCGTTTTGCGGTCGTTTTGAGGTCTTTTTCGTCGCCGTTTTCTTCTGTATTTTTCTTGACATTTCTTCTCGTTTATTGGCTTGATTTCCCTGTAGAAAACTTGATGAGAATCCTTGCATTTTTAGAGTGCAAAGTTTCCAATTTTCCGGGAAAGCCGAAGACTTTGTCGCGTAGAGCTGCTGATTTTCCGCCAGAAGCTGAAACTTGGTCAAACGATGTCGGAATGACCTAAAATTTGAGGTGAAGCCTCCTGAGCAATAAATAAGACCAACCATAGGCTTTTTTTTGAGTTTTGAAGCCGTTTGGGGTCCCGTCGATGCTTCACTTGATTTTGCTGCGGGGAAAATGCCGAGCTTTGATATGTGGTCAAACGATGTCCGATTGACCTGAAATTTGACGGGGAGCCTATTGGAGTCATTTTGAGACGTTCCATGGGCTCCGTTTTGGATGTCATGGTCCCGGGTTGCTCCGCCGCCGGTAGGCTTGATTTTCTCTCGGAGCATCGAAACCTGGTCAAACGTTGTCAGAATGACCTGAAATTTGACGTGCAGCCTTTTGGAAGCATGTTGAAGCCACTCATCCACTCGGTTTGATGAGCGAAGGCTTCGGTGGTTCCTGCCGCCGGGAGGCTTGATTTTGCTGCTCGAGCACTGATGGAGGGTCAAACGTTATCGGTTTGACTTGAAATTTGGCATGGAGCCCTTTTGAGACATGCTGGAGTCATCCGTAGGCTCTGATCGAAGTTTTGACATCTCCGATGATGTCGCCGCCGGGAGCGCCATTTTAGCTGTCGGAGAAGTGAAGTTAGGCCAAATGTTGTCGAAATGGCCCGAAACTTCATGTGTACTCTTCTCTTGGCTATCTTGAAGGATCTTGCAGTTTTTGTTTGATTCTGACAAGATTTGATTTTTTGGAGAAATTGCATTGCCTATTTATGGCAGGTTGCGACTTCATGCAGCTTTCTTGATGTTGAAGAGGCAAAGTGACATTTTTGGTGTCAACAATTGACCCGTTAATGCTGTCATTAACTCATTATTTTGGATGGCCCAATCAGATTCAAGCATATGGGAGTTACAAGTCCAAGTAATCATGCCATTAAAACCATGAAACTCCCCTCATCATGGAGATTAAAGGCGATTAAATGCCCATCATTCTCCATCGACCAATCACAAGCCATGAAAAAGGAGTTATAAAATCAAAGAATAAAAACTTGTAACTCCTCATCAATTCTCTCATCATGGCCATCAATGCCCATAAACCACCTCATGGCTACCAAGAGCCTATAAAAGGAGGTCCATTCCAAGAAGAATGCAGGTGATCCCAATCCAAGAAAAATCCAGAAAATTCAAGAGAGAGACGAAGTCCTGCTACTTTGCTGCAAGAAACACCACAAGGTGATCAAAGTCCCTTGGCCCCCCCCCCCCCCCCACAAGGTCCCCTTCTTCTACAACATGGCCTAAACGTGGCTTTTCAGCCCGTTTACTCGGTTTTTCATTGGATATAGGACCCCCCCCCCATGTCTTTATCCTCTAAAAAACTGAGGTTGGAGCCAAGCCGAAGAATCGAAGCATCAAATGTTCTCATTTGAAGGACGATGGTGAAGTCCATACATGATTTGCGACCGTCGATTTGAACATGTCCCCACAATCTCCTAAGAAGTTAGATCCCTTTTCATTCTTTTCTATTGTACTTTGTGTCGCGACCCCGGACCGGGCTTAGGGATCCAAATCCGGGATCGGGACTAATGTGATGTGAATGGACATGCGATCATATGGAGTGATGACAATAAATAAAGATATGTTTATGATCAAGCGTACACGGGTTAATAAAAGAACACATATTACCCGTGCACGTGATTTCCCACAGGTGTCTGCGGTGAGGATTTTCCAACACACATAACCATATTGTATAATTGCGGAAGCGTATGGCAAATCAAGCATGTAAATCATTTCCATAAAACATAAGACTTGTTGCATTTATATAACAAGTATCAGAATGAGCAATGTTCTAGGGCGTAACCCAAAAGTACTGTTAGAGTTTAAACATATATCATTTAATTACAATTCCCAAAAAATAGAGGCCAATAAAGGCCAATATAGACAAAACAATATTCACCAGAATAACTATCCAACCACCCCCCTAAAATGTTTCGCATCTCGACAACCCGATGTTTACATAACATCGTCAGCACGCCACTCAACTAGTGGTTGCGGTTCTCCGACCGCCTCCTCTGGCTCCTCCTCGGGG
This sequence comes from Umbellularia californica, assembly GCA_028538565.1. Taxonomy (NCBI): domain Eukaryota; kingdom Viridiplantae; phylum Streptophyta; class Magnoliopsida; order Laurales; family Lauraceae; genus Umbellularia; species Umbellularia californica. Next base: position 28,436,552 of record JAPQWN010000005.1, on the reverse strand, counting down.
AAACCAACAACGGGACCTGAGTACCAAAGCAAAGGGTCAGACACGATGGTCTGGCAGGTAGATGAAAAGATATAAACAAACGGTAATAAAAACATTTCCCTTTTAAAACATTTAAATCTGTTCATAATCAATTTCATGAAAAGATAATCATTTATTCAAACTTGTATGCAGGGTAAAACAATGAAGGTACCAAGGAAACATGAACAACAAAATGGCATCCACAAGAAGCTAAATCCTCTATCACCGAAGTGACAAGAGACTATCGGGGCGTTGACCTCAGTCACCGAAGTGAGGAGGTACAACAACATTTACCTATACATATATAATAATAATACGGGACGGGACCACAGTAGCAAACCGGGTATCAGGAATCACGGTAGCGAACCAGATATCGGGAACCACGGGAGCGAGCCGGGTGTCGGGACGGGACCACGGTTAATAAACCAAGCATCGGGATCCATGCTGCAGCTGGCGGGACGGGAAGGGATCTCCAAGTCGGTAGATCAGACCGACAAGGTCATCCAAGCTTAGTGGTGCCAACTCATTGGTCAAATCACATAAATCGGGACAGGTATAAAACAAATCCAGTGCAAGATTATAAGCGGGCAATACGGGTGCTCAAGAGTACATCTATCATATCATGTTGGGCATGCACCTCGGGACTAATAAAAAGGGTGTAAGTACAAATCCAATGCTTTCGGAATTGATAAATTATAACTCATACATTTCTGGAATAAACAGTGAACTAGACTTTCAAAATATCGGGGTTTAAAACTAATTCACGGTGTATGGGAATTTCAAAGTGATTAGGGATCCCGAATGCCTATTTAATAAGAAGCTTGGTACTCCTTGAATTTGAGGGCATTCCGGTTCCTTATACACTTGGAAGTTTCCAAAACTCCAATGAATTCCTTGTGATTATAGTTTCTTTCTCATCCGGCCTCATATATACTTAACAATTCTCCTGACACAACGGGGTTTCCGATGAATCTTTCAAAATCCTGAAAATGTTTCACTTCAGCTCCAAACACATCCCTTGTGAAACAACAACCATCGCTCGAGCGGACATTACAGCTCGCTCGAGCGGATGAGTCTCTGGAATGGTTTCTGAGAGGGTTTGCTCGAGCGGACCCAAGTTCGCTTGAGCGAACCTGCCCAGGTTCAGGTTGGCACGAGTGATGCATCAGTTCGCTCGACCCAACCACTCTCTGGATGGCTGCTGGAAGAGTTCGCTCGAGCGGACATTGGGTTTGCTCGTGCGAACAACTCTCTGGAATGACAGATCCCTCTTCTGGGCAGTTCACTCGAGCGAAGTATCAGGTTCACTCGAGCGAACTGTCCAGAACTGGGTTCGGGACGGTTTTGCTCTTCCATTCTTCTCTTCTCTCAAACCCCATTTTGAGCCTCTTTTCTACAACATAATGGGAGGCTCTCAACTCCCTTCAATCATTACCCAACCATCATCAAATCCTCCATTTTTACATTCATACAATCACCAAGAGAAGGAAGACAACCATCATCACAAAGATTCACTTAGGCATTGTACAAAAGATGAACCAAAAGCTACAATTCAAGATTTAAAGACAATAAATGAAACAAAAGCTAGAAATCATGTTGCAAGACAATAAAGAGGCTTACCAACCCTTTTCAAAGCATTCAACATCATTGAATGCCAAAGAAACAAGCCATAAATGAGATACAAATCAAGTATACATGTTATGGAAATCATTAAAATCAAAACATCCCTTCAATCCACTTGCCTCAAGGTCTCTAATCAAGGGGATCAAGCTTCTAAACACCTCTCCAAGTCAAGAGCACAATCTACACAAAACCCCGAAATCCAAACCCTAAAATGGTCAAGCCATGAAACAAGAAAAGATAACTCACAATAATGAAAAAGGAGCTGTCCCAAGACTAGAAGAACATGAATCTAAGAGATTAGGAAGGAAGCTTACTTGTAGGTTCTCCAAATAGACAAGGTGAGCTCAAAGAGGGTCTTGAGATGAGTAGATTCTTCCACAAATGTTATTAAATTGAAGCTCTAAGTGAGGGGAAGAAGAAGATGACTTCCATTAGTGCTATTGGTGCAATCTTGGAGGAGCTTTGGTGGTGGATGAGCAAGAGGAAGAAGAAGAAGAGGAAAAAGCCCTAGCTTTTGTGTTTGTGCTGGAAAAAGAGAAGAAGAAGAAGATGGGTTCTATATAAAGCAAATGGGAGTGGGCTCCACCAACGGGAATCTCTAAGGGCTGAAATCACTAATTTCGGGATCTCGAATGAAATCGACGAAGAAGGAAGAAATGATCACCGAAATATCTAGTTTCCAAAAAGTATATGTTTCGCGGGTTTCGGAGATATCGAGTTTTGGGTACATATTTCATGTAAAAAGACTGTTTTGCCCTCTATGCAAGAAAATCGGGTTCCGGGGTTCCGAACGGGTACGGGATCAACATAAAAGTTGTAGGGATTATCGGGACGAGTGAAAGGGATCAAAACAAGAATTATAGAAATCTCGAGAATCCCCCAAGTAACACAAAATTAGTAAAAAGGAACCCCCAAAGGGTCCCACTAACACAAGACACTAAAAATTCCCAAAGCTATAACAAGAACTATACTAATCCAACTTAGTAAATTCTATCAAACACGCTTAGCACTAACACACGACTTAATTAGTACTAATCGAGATCACTCGGGTCAGGGTCTTACACTTTGATTTTTTTAAAGAGACAAACAAAAATCACAATTCTTGTCTTTCATATTTGATGAGATTTGTAAATCGCCTTTCACGGCAAACAAACACACAAAAAAAAAAAAAGCCTCCTACGGCATTCTCGAAAACAAACTTGTCTCTTTTCTTAAATATTTATGCAATTTGAAAAGTTAGAAAGAAGGATCGATTTCCTTTCTACTTGTGAAGGGGAATCTCCGGATCATCACCATTCCAAATTCCAAGTAGAATAGTAAATCTGGCATACCCGTACGAAAATGTTGATACCAGCGTTTTTCCTCCTCCGCCGAGACCCAGGCAGCCCCCGGGGCAGAAGGAGAGGACGGAAAACCAGGGTCCATCATCATGTAGACTTCAACCCTTGCACATGAGACGCAAAATACCCGAGAGCATTATTTTGGCTTTTGTATTCTGTTTTACTGGCCTCTGTTGTCCTTTTATTTTGGGAATGTAATTAATACATCTTTTCCAATTTCTAACTTGAAATACGGGAATGAAATCTCATGTTTGCTTGTCGAGCTCTGTTTATATCATGTTTATATAATACCAGTCTAAGGCGTATTGTGCAGTTAAATGCAGCAAATAAGACATTAATGTGCAATACGGAATTCAATGAGCTCCGGACTTCAGGTTGCACCGCAATGCAAGCTTCCGCTAAATATTTCATAATGGTGATGGACGTTGAAACTCTCACCAATGCGGATCCTGGGAAAAAAGAAAGAAATGGTACAGTAATTCCCATAATCACGGCCCCTTAATCCTATGCCCATTTTGGGGTCGCGACAGTTACATTCTTTGATGAAAAATGAGGATCGAAATTGATTCTCATTCCATGCTTACTAAGTTGGAATTTTTAAATTCAATTCAATTCTTTGATATACTTGAGATTCAATTGGTTAGAACCTCATAGTTATATTCTCCAATTGAATATGTTTTGGATAAATGTATTTCCCAACTGATATCAAGTTGAATGAGTTTTAAATCAATTTGTATGGGCCCTTGTAGTTATAAATTTTTTAATAAAAATTGAAAATTGATAATGTATTGTCTTCAAATTCATTCTCTTTATGTTCATTGTTGGATTTTGGTTATTGAAATGATTTGAAGATTGCATGAATAGAAATGCTCTAAAGCTTAATTAGTTGCATCTATCAAATCATGGTCCATCTTCTCATTTCCTTATGCGTGTGGTTATATCATCTTAGATGGAAATTAATATTATTACAATCAATTTGCATCATTGCTAATTTAGTTACATTCTTTTTATGCGCAAAATGAATTATATGTATTGTGGATCATGTAATAGATTTGCATTCTATACTTAATTTTGTTCACCTTTATAGTACAAATTGACAATGATCTTTATATGAAAATATTTGCTTCATGATCCTCTAAGTACATTTGCAAGCATAGAGATTGTGTATGATTAATGGATCCTTTTAGATGGATTAATGTCAAACTCATTTGACATGTTTTTCATAGTTATCTCTATATGAATCTCATGCTCCAACCTTGTACAATCCATGACATCTTTTACGATTCATATCTTCTTGTACACATAGTTATATTTCTTATGCATGATGGTATGATAGGAGATCATCTCTATGCAAATGAAAATTGTTCCATGTATGGCTGCATTATTAGTTACATTTGTAAATACCATACTAGAAATCCCAAATCCATCCCTTGTGCTTTTTAGTCATTATGCGAGATGGATGGTTATGATATTGATTTACGCATACTCACTTTAGTAAAATCATTTTTGTGCATTTATCAATTTCATAATTGTGTTTATGTTCATATGAATCTCTTCAAATCTATTCCTTTCACCTCATAGTTATATCTTTTACTTGATGGATCTTACTTATAGATGTTGTATGAACTTTGAAAATTGCATGCCTCACCAAGTCATATTTTTTATGCAATTTAGCATGTTCATCACTATGCTCATTAGTTATATTATTAAAAGTGATGAATATCCATTTTTGATGCTTAGTGGGATTTTGTGTTTGTCACATCTATGCTCTTTATCTTGTTTTTATATTCAATTGGTATCACTTTCGATTGGTGTCATATCCAATTGCCGTGACATTCTGATTTTTTAAATTAGGGTTATTAGTAATAATTATTTTGTTTAGCCAAATTAACCATGATTAGTCATTAGATTAGAGATTTTTATTCATAAGGGACCCATTTGTAATTTTTGATTTCAAGGAGGACTTGCAAGTATTTTGATTTAACCATGGGGGTCTTTTGCAAAATTTGGGTAAACATCAGGTAAAAGGAGTCCAGCTCCTTCTCTCTTTCTCTCTCTCTCTCTCTCTCTCTCTCTCTCTCAGCAACTCCAGTCCAGCACTGTCCCTCTCCCACCTCTCTTTCTCTCTGTCTCGTCTCAGCCTTCAGCCACCATCACCATCACCTTCTTCCTTTTTTCTTCTTGGTTCAAGCTTGAAGAAAGCTTTTTCAAGTGGGTTTTAAGAGGATTTCTCAGAGAAATCAGTCAATCCAATTAATCTCAGTCCTAAGGCAAGTTTCTAATATATTAAACATGTTCTTGCAATTGATATCAAGAAATTTAGTGATTTTCCTTTAATTTCCAAGTTTTAGCTCAAATGATGATTTACATGTTTAGATCAGAAATCATATGTTTTAATTGTGTAAAATGATGTTTTAGAACATGTTTTGATCATTAGATATATTTGTAAGAAGTTTTGAAGAGAAATGAATCAAACCAGACTCGGACTCAGAAATCCCGAAACTCGGATTATGAGGATCCCAGTGTGCCCATTCAACCGGCCAGGGGTACCCGGTCAACCAGCCATGTAGCAAACGTCAATGCAACTAAAACCTGAGGGACTATTTTCTTTGTACCAGGTCGAGCGGCCACACTAAGTTATGTAGACCATGTAATTTCTGCAACTGTAACTTATGGACAAATTCTCCTTCACAGGATGTTGACATCATACATTAGGATGATGACTAGGATGTTGACTAGATGTTGACATCATACACAGGATGTCGACTAGGATGTTGATAAGATGTTGACATCATACAGTAGGATGTCGATTGGATGTTGACATCATACAGTAGGATGTTGACTGGATGTTGGCATCATCATATACAGGATGTTGGTTGGACGGTGACATCATCACACACAGGATGTTGACATCATACACTAGGATGTTGACTGGATATTGACCATGATGTTGACCTGATACATTGTGGGTGGACCATGATGTAGACTTGATATACTATGGGTGGACATTGTTGTCGACCTGTTCCACACTTAATTCTATGTCAGTTACATTGTTTGTAACTGTGACCCTTTCGTATCAAAGTTGCTTTGTACCATTTTGACCGAATAAGAAGGATGTAGAATGGACACACTGCGGGTTGACCGGACATGTATGATGTTGACCGGACATTAATTAGGTAAATATAAGGTCCAAGCTTAGATTCTATAGTCTAGAAATGTACCCAATGATAGTCCAATGACCTTGAAACTTTAGAAGACCATTGTAGGCGATGTCTATGACTGACATTGACCTATAATTATGTTAGTTGTCATTTGTCTAGAAATACCACCACTAAACATCAATGTGATACCAAAAGAGGTTTTGTTTGCTGAATTACCCTCCAAACGCCAAGTTATGGTATACATTAGTGTCTAACGGTGATATCAATATTTGTCGATTGACTGATGGACTTTTTCGATAAGTTATCATTTTGTATTCAATCTTACCAATCCAGGACCAATGACCAGGAATCTTAAGCTTGGGGTACTACCTGGGGATATGGATTGATGGTCTGATATTTTGAATATATGTATGTTTTCTCGTATTTTTGTAAGTATATGATTTCGTTTTGCAAGACAAGTCTGTATTTTATTAGACAAGGATATATGTACATGAGTACACATTGATTGGCATCACTTGGCCCGATCCTTCTGAAATAGACATAGTAAAGTTGGGCCGTTCAGTTCCGATATTGGCTGCAGTTTAGTTTAGTCTTGTTCTCTGTGGAGTAACTTTACTCCAGGTACTTCTGTGATCTATTTTCAGTAAATCTGTGGCCACTTCTGACATCTATGGTAGCCACTGTTCAGATATTATATTCAGTTTATTGGTTAAGATGGTATTGCTTTCATGTTTCAAATTAGCATTTATCAGTATTAGTATCAGAATTATTTTTAATGTTTAGATCAGTATTTGACTTTATTCAGTATTTCGTTTATATCGATATTAATGACTTAATCAGTATTACGTTTTACTCAGTATCTCGTATTTTGATATTTCGATCCTAGACACATGTTTATCGATGTTCCGATATTTCATTTATTATCAAGTTATGATTTCTATATTATCAGTTTCATGTTATTTTATCAGTATCAGTTATTATTTCGTATTTAATCTGTTTTACTCAGATTTTAAGATTAAATTACCATTATTTGGTACACCAGCTTCTTGCCAGTTTATCTCATCCATCCTTTGGCGTTTCAGGTGTTTGACCGGAAACCATTGAGTTTCTATTATGATCTGCAGATGTCATATAGACATCGGGTTCCTTAAGCTATGTAATAACATGGGATGGTTTTACTTCTGTTATCTGTACTGACCTTTATTGGATTGTATATTAAAATACATATGTTTCTTGTTATAAACTTTAATATTATAAATAATAGTTTTATTTATGCTCTGTTTCTGCTCTTTATCTGGAAATTTTATTCATGTCAGAATGTTATACTTCTAATTTTGGATTAAAAGGCTTAATCTGAAATTTAGGGCGTGATAGAATGGTATTAGAGCAGTAGAGTAAGAAAATGAGCATTAGCAGTTTTGGAAGGTTAAAAGTTATTAGACTTGTAGGATACGTGGTGAGAATTTCGGATTTCTTAGATTTTTGAAGGGATAATGTTGAATTTTCCCAATAGACGTTTGGTCCTATAAAGTTAATTATGTGCAAGAAGATGGAAACAAGTATACAAATTGGAGAAATTAATGTGGGTTCTGACAATCAAGACAGTGAAAGTAAATTTCAATCATTACTACATGCTATGAGGAAACAATAGGAAAGTCAAACTCAATTGTTTGAAAGTTCAGTGTAGATTCTTGAAGGTTTTCAACAACAAAGACAAGGTACTTCTGCAATGCCAATAAAATTGGAACAGTTGAAGCAAGGAGATGTGTCAGTGGCAAAATATTTTTGGAGGTTTACAAAGCTGTTTGATTCAATTAATTCAGAAGCTATTAAGATCAGATGGTTTGTGAAGGGACTCAAATCACCAGTACAACAAGATGTTACATCAATGAAACCTTAGACATTTAATAATGCAGTTAGAGGAGAATTTTGATTCGAAGAGGAAAATGAGAATTGTGCTAAGGTAAGTAAGCAAGAAGTTGCGCAACCATCAATGCCTACATTAAATGAGAAAAGTAAGATGGAAAGTGAGAAGATTAAGAAAAGTACGCAACATAAGAAAGTTTTTACTTGTGATTTTTGTGGAAAGAAGCATAGAACTCAGATGTGTTATTCTCATAAAGGAGCTTGTTTTCGATGTGGATATTTGGAACATTTGATTAAAGATTGTCTGAGGAGTAAAAATGTGAGTACTAGTGTTCATCAATGAAAACAATACAAACTACAACAACTTTCTTAGAGATTCCAAGTACTATGTGAGATTTGAAGGTATGTTCTCTGCTAGTAAGATAATCAATATGATGTTTATTCTCAGGTCATTATATGTAATGAGTAGACTTGGAGATTTTATATTCATTGGAAAATCATTGGAAGTTCTATGTTATGTGCATCATTAAAGTGATAATTTGAAATTGTGTCTATATTATGCATATGATTGATATACTAAATGAATATGAAGTCGAGTTTGACAACAAAATTTGTTAGATGTATCTATTAAGTGTTTCTAATTATAGTTAAGATTTGTGCATACTCATAAGTAAAGTAAGGCTCATGGGGAGAGAATGATATTTTAAATTTTCCAAGATTTCTGGTGTTGCATTGGATCTTCTTAACTAGTGTATTGTTGGAAATTTGGAAGAGAAATAGATTCATAATTAAGTTTATATCAAGGATGAGATCGATGTTAGAGGATTGTTGAGATATGATTTTAGTAGATTTGATATGACTGAAGATACAGTTAAAGGTATTATTGGATAAGGATTATACTGTCTCATAATATGTTGAAGCAGCGGAAGTGTGATGGACTAATGAGATGGTATATTAACTACAGTATGTTGGATTGGGATGAATAAGTTGTTTGATTAATTTTAGGTCTAAGCTGTTCTATGGTAGTTGATGGATGGGTTGTATACACTGAGAACATATTTGAAGTTTTGCAATGTTTTGGTAGACTAAGGGTTGCTTTGGCAGGATGTATGTTTCCAGAAGTGATTGATATTTCATGGATGATGAATTACCCTGGCAGATTTTCAGAGAATAGTTTCGAAGAAAATTTATATCAGAATGTGTTGGATTATGAAGTTGAACCAAACTAAGATATGAGTATTATGAAATTTTGGTGATATACTTTGGATGATGATTTAGTGATCTAATTAGTTAAAGGAGCAACATGATCAACATTTGAGAATTAAGTTTGACAGATCATTGGTTAAAGTGAATGTGATTTTGGATAGAATAAGAGACAAAGATGAACTGGGGGAACTTTAGGATCGAAACAAGTGGTAAAAAGGGAAAGTTCAGAATAAGTGTGTCGAATGTGAATTTTGATCCCCCAAGGAAGGGAGATTGCCATTCAACTATGTGAGATAAAAAAATACATCGAAAATGAGGATTTCGATAACCCTCAAAATCGACAAATCACGATCGCCAATTACGGATACGGCCGTAACTCCATCCTTCGACGAAAGTAGAAAGAGAGCGGGAGAAAATGGGATGGGTTCTTCTCTCGTCTAATGTGCCGCCGGCAACACACGACGGTTGTCTTGTCACTTAATTTGAGTCTTTCAATTTGGGTCGAATCAAGGGTCTCAAAATAGGGTCATAGTGAACTAGGCAGGGCAAATCAACATCCAGCGGGTGTAGCTTAGTCAAAATCATATCCATGTACTCTAAGGGGGTAAACTGCAATAGAATAGGAGTAAACTAAGAAAACAAGGGGGAAGGTGTCAAATATTTTAGAAGAGGGTCAGCCCCGCTCTCGGGTATCCCCTTCAATGTCCTTTGACAACCTAAGGTTTAAAGGCTGATTCTTCAACCCTAAAGAACGATGCAAATGGAACTTCAAGTTGTGATTTTTATGGGTTTGCGTGCGATACACAAGTGATGAGAGTGCATGGCCGATGAGAGTGCAGTGGACGCACAACAGTGATGTGCAGGGGAGAAAGGAGGGAAAGAATGGAAAGAAGAAGAGGGAAAGAAAAATAGATGGGCTCAAGGGGTGTACAGGCGGAGGAAGAAGAAGATGGAGAAGAAAGGAAGAAAAGAAAAAAGAAAAAAGAAAGGGAAAGGAGGTGATGGTACGGTGTGTGCGGCTGGGTGGGCATTTGCAAGTATGTAGGTAGGGGGAGAAGAGGAGAAAGAGGAGGAAGGGAGGGGAGGACCAGGGAGGTGCTGGTGTGCAGGTGGGTGCACGGGTGTGGGGTGTGCAATGAAGAAAAAGGGGAGGAAAAGAGAAGGAGAGAAGAAAGAGAAAAAAAAGGAAGTGAGAGGGATAGCTTGGTGGGAGGGTGTGTGTGCAGGGAGATGGAGGAGTGAAAGAAGAAGAAGAAAGAAAAAGAAGAAGAAGAAGAAGAAGATGGTGGGGATAATGCAATGCCGATGAATACAAAGAGAGGGGGAGGAGTCCTTACCTGTGAATGGGGCGATTTCTACACGTGGATGAGAGTCCTCCCACCTCTAAGCTTTCCAGGGGCGAGAGATAGATCCGCTGGTGGGATTTCGGCTACAAAAGAGATGGAGATTCTGGGTTGCTAGTTGTGATAGGGATGAGGCGCGTAGGGTGATGGGAGAGATGAGAAAGATGATGGATGATCTGAGATGCCTCAGATCTGGGAGAGACGGGATGAGGATAGGAGAGGTGTTGGAGATGATTGAGAGAGATAGGGATGAGGGAGTTACAGGGGGAGACAGAGAGAGAGAGAGAGAGACAGAGAGAGAGAGAGACAGAGAGAGAGTGTGGGGGGCGCAGGTGGCTGGTGTAGTGGGTAAAGGAAAGTGCAGGGAAAGGGCGCGGAGGAGAGGATGGAATGGCAGGGAGGAAAAGAGAATGCAGGGAAAGGGAGGAGGGACAGAGAGAGGAGGAGAGTGAAGAGAGGGAAGAATGAAAGAAAGAAAGAAAAAGTGTAGTGGGTGCAGGTGGCAGAGAGGAGGAAGGGCGTACTTGAAGAGGGAGGAGGAAGATGGAGGTGCTGCTGTGTGCGTGCCCGGGGCTATTGCTGTCATGCGTCTGGTGGAGGAAGGTGATGTAGAGGGAGAGATCGAGAGGGATGAGGGGTGAGGTGGAGCAGGGAGATGGGCACAGGGATGGATGGGAGAGATGAGAGTGGAGAGAGAGTGCAGAGATGGGAGGTGCTTGAGAGATAGAGAGGGAGATGGGATGATGCCATGGGGTACCGGAGAGATTGTTCGATGATAGGATTGGGATGGGGTTGTTTGAGATAGAGAGGGAGAAGGAAATTGTTGGGGGAGGGGAGAGTCCAGATCTCGTGGACTCTCCCTTCCTATGCAATTAATGGGCCAATGGGCCAAGTCGGGTTAGGTATGGGTTGAGGCTTGGATCCAGCTTTAAATGATGGGCTCAAGTTGGTTTGGGCTATAGTTTAGGGTCATGGGCTAGGTGAGATGGAACTTGATGGGCCAGGCCTATTGGGTTCGGGTTGAGTTTAAAAGAAATTGGTTCGGGCCCGGAAGGTAGGGTCTGGTAGAATGTGATCGGGTCATTATTACTAGGGCTCAAGCTTCGTAGATTTCAATCCGCCCGTCGGATTTCGACATTCTACGCATCGACAAAAGGCACTCTGAGCGTAGGTCGTGATGAACCAATTTTCAGGGAGATCGGAGGTCTAGAAATGATAGGTGATTTTTCGCGGCGCCCCGGGGGTGTGGGACAAGTTGTTATGATTTTTGATCCACCCGTCGGATCTAGGAGTTCTGTGTATCGGTGGAAAGCCCTTGACGAATAGATTGCAATAAGGCAACTTCCGGGGTTTCCAGGGGTCTAGAGATGACAAGTGCTTTTTCAGGCGACACCCCGGGAGTACAGGACCCACTATTGCCATTTTCGATCGATTCGTCGGATCTCGGAGTTCTACATATGAACGGAAAGCCCTTGACGAGCAGATCACAATGAGAAATTTCCCGGGGCGATCAGAGGTCCATAAATGATATCATTAGATAGGGAGGACTAGATTACCCCTCATAGGGTGCCAAAATGAGGTGTGTACAGTATGCCCCTCTTTTGAGGACAGCCCGTACAGAGTTGTTCTCCAAAGAAAAGGAGACACATAGTCATGCCTCCGTTTGAGCCTTTAGGTTCATGGGAGTGGCGGCCTATGAGGGTGAAGTTAAACTGGTTCAAGAGAATCGAGGTGAGGTTGTTGTAGGCCACGCAGTCAATTTAGTCTCTTTTAGGATCGAGCCTAATCAAGTGATGTGTGAGAGTTCTTAGAGCACGTCACCTCGTGCGTTCGTTGTCTACCCAAAATTAAATGCCTACAATGTGGATCATCCTACTCGAGGGGTGTACAATGTGTCAACGCGGGATTCTGAAAGCGTATGTTCAGGGTTCAAAAGTTCCCGTTGACTGACTTCATCTCAATGGCGCGTATTGCCATATCTTTATGTGCCTTCACTAGGTTCGTTGGGTCTTCCCTCATGTTATCGTAAGCATTTTGAATCCGGCTAGCATAAATAGCATAAAACAATACGCACTCGATATAAAGGCTAGAGGCATATCGTAATCGATTAATCCGAAACAAAGCGGTGATCATTTCCCAACTAATGGTATATCTCATTTTGAGAAGAGTCGTGCACAAAATAGGGTATCCGCGTGGGGTTTTGGATCAAGGGTTAATCGGGGAGGAGCGCGAGGCATGTTCACGTATGTGCGTATATAAAAAAATGCCCCAGCATATGGGGTGACATATGTGATCGAACCCTGAAACCAAACAATGTGTAACATGTCCTGCATTCAACCAAAGGGCATTAGTACTGAAAGCATGCATGAGGTGATAGTGTGTGAATAGGTGAGTGTTTGTGGCAAAAGTGCATCTGATGGGACCTGAATTGGGAAGCCGTGCAGAATAAATAGGTATCCGTATGCATGTATACACACAAAATGTATCTATATAAAAATGCCCCAGCGTAAAGATGGTGTATTTTCTAGCTGAGAGTGAGAGAATGAAGGTGGTCTAGCTCTCTGATCCATGGTTATAGGCTCAGCAGTGTTGTGACCTTCCCCAACTATCTTTTGGAGATCGATCCCTCACGATCCTTTTCTAGTTGTTTTAGTCCTTTTCGTTCGACTTTGGAGACCACTAGGCTGCTTCTGGAATTCATGTGTGAGTAGTGGTTTCGTGTGTGGAGGATAGTGAGTTGCCGTGCTTCCTTAGTGTTGTGGTTATCGGCCACTTTCTGCTCGGTTCATTAGACAAGGACCCATGTGATTTCAGCAGGCTTGGTTTATTTATTTTTTATTTTTTGACGTGTGACTGTGCAATGCCTGGGTCTCTTAAGCTTTCTAATTAACCCATGTAATGAGTGTTAGGCCAGTGACTCCCAAACCAGATGGCTTTAGGGCAACAAGTATGTAAATACCCCTACGGGCTTACCGGCTCGGGTTAAAAAGGCTACGAACCCAAGCTAGTCACAAAACTTTTATTCTTCTCAGGATTTCTAACTAAACTCTTTTTTTCTTTTTTTTTGGGACTGGCTCAGGAGAGGGTTACCTAGGGTTTTGGCTTTTGAAGCACCAGGTATGGGGAGAACACCTACATCTCATACGACTCCACCGTGGTTTCTCTTTTCTCTCTCTTTTGATAGTGGTATGGGGAAGTTTTCATGACATGGGTGACCTCATCTACAAACTCTCACATTGAATGGTTTCAACCATGCAAAGCATTGTGTGGAGCAGACTCACTACTCTGGTGTTCTCTTTTTTTTTTTTTTGTACTGGTGTATGTTTTGACTTTCAGGTTTGGCCATAGCACATCTCCTCGGTCCTCCCTATGGGGTTTATGCAGCCATATCAAGAGACCGAAGGTCGTACTTCGCGAAAAGTGGAGAAGGGTTACGTGGTGTACTTTTTCAAGTACATAGCATTCCATACATCGGGGAGCTCTTCCCCTTCTGCATTTACTAATCTATATGCATTGCCAGAATATACTTCTTTAATTACATACGGGCCTTCCCAATTGGGCCGCAATTTTCCTCTAATGTGTGGGAGTTGTGATTGAGTGATGCGTTTTAATACAAGGTCACCTGTTTTGAATTTCCTTTCTTTGACATGCTTGTCATAGGCTCTTACGATCCGCTTCTTGTACACCTGAGCGTGCTCTACTGCTTTCATTCTTTTTTCATCAAGGAGGTCTAGTTGTAGCTGTAGTGCTTCTTGCCTTTGACCTTCTGTCATTTCTTCATCTAATTGGATCCGCAAAGATGGGTATAGAAGCTCGAAAGGAAGAACTGCCTCCATCCCGTAAGTGAGGGTATAAGGGGTCTCACCTGTCGGAGTCCTGATGGAGGTTCGATACGCCCACAATGCCTTAACCAAACGGTCGGGCCAATCACTACCTTCTGCAGTTTCCATTGTTTTCTTGATGATCTTGAGCAGTGTTTTGTTTGTAGCTTCTTCCTGTCCATTTGCTTGGGGATAATACGGGGTTGAATGATGTAGTTCTATACCATATTTTGTGCACAAATCCTCCATTTGTTGAGATATGAATTGAGGGCCATTGTCGGTTATGAATACTTTCGGAATGCCAAATCAGGCTATTATGTTTTTCTAAATGAATTTGACCACCGTTGAAGCTTTGATGTTGACAAATGCCTTAGCCTCCGCCCATTTTGTGTAGTACTCTATCGCCGTTAATATAAAAGCCTTGTTCTGAGTGTTTTCTACGGTTGGAGCTAGGGGTCCTATGATATCAAATGCCCAGGTCGAGAAAGGCCAAGGAGTAGTAGTGGGATGTACTGAAGATGCCGGAGCGTGAATCAAGTCGGCATGCAATTGACATTTCTTGCACTTTCTGACATAGTCAACGGAGTCTGATTCTATTGATGGCCAGTAATTCCTAACCGAATGATTTTCTTAGAGAGCATCAGGCCATTTACGTGTCCTCCGCATACACCGGAATGAGCTTCTTCGATTATCTCTTGTCCTTCCTCGATCGTCACGCACCGTAGGAGGATCCCACTGAACAACCGTCGGTACAACAGCCCCCCGGCAATGACGTATCTTTGAACCATTTCTTTTAACCCTCTTTTGTCGAATTTGGTGCCGTATTCAGGGATGTATCCGTCGTGTAGATAATTCAAGATATCAAAGTACCATGGATTGTCATCTGCGAGTTCTTCGTCATGTTGTAAGGGGGCTAGTATCCGCTCTTGATCAGGCTCCTCTACTTCTGATTCCTTGCTCTTTGTTTCCTTTCCTTTTACTCCATCTTTGGATGGAACCGTTAGACCCCGGCCCAGATCAACTCGATTAGTACTAATTAAGTGAGTGTTTAGTCTTAAGTGAGTCTTAGTACTAGTTGGGTTAGAATGTGATTAGACTTAGTCTGGATTATAGCTTTGAGGATTTTGAGGACGTTTAGTATGAGTCAGACACGCTCAGGGACGCCCTGAGTACACGTGTAAGAGTGGGTTTCGTTCTAGATATCTTTCTTGATCGTGATTTTATTTCTCTTGAATGGTTTTAGCATTTGTGACAACTTTCATTTTTAACCTGCATGCATTTGAGGCCCAGAAAACCAAGTTTTGGCCTAATAAGGGTAAATCTGACTATTCATGCTAAATCTGGGCACACTTTTGGAAGTCGTGAAACTATGTCAAAATTATACTTTTCCGAAACTAGATTTTTCGACGATCGTTTTGTTCTTCTTCATCGTTTCCATCCGGGGTCCACAAGACCATGTTTTTATCGTTTCAAAGTTCAACTGAAAGGGGACCCACTTCTCAAGCCATATAAATATTCTCCTATTCTCTCTTCTCCATTCTTCTTCCCAAATCCCTGCAACATTTTGACCTAGAGTGGAGAAGAGAAGAAAGCCTTCTTCTTGACTTTTCTTTCCTTGAAATCATCTAGCTCAAGTGTCCCAAATCAAAATCCAAGGTTACCATTCTCTTCCTCTCTTTTCAAGCTTCGTTTGGGACGTTTTTGGAGCCAATCCCCGACACTATTCATCATCTTCAACCTCCCTTCTTCTCGTTCAACTAGCTCAAGGTTAGAGCTTGGACCCATCTTCTCATTTGATGTTCTTTAGCTCACCAAGAGCTTGTTTTACGTGTTTTCAAATCCATTTTCGAAATGGGGGTTTGCAATGGCCAAAATGGTGATTTTGTGTGCTCTCTTTTGGGGGTTTTGTGTAGATTTCGTGGAGCTCCCATCCTTGTTGGATTTTGTGGAGTTTTGCTTGGCTTTGGTTAGAGGCAAGTAAACTTTATAGGTTTTTCATGTACATTGTATTGTGGTTTCATTTCTTCCATTAAGACATGATTTTTTATGCTTAAACCTCTGAATGTATGTTATGTTTATGTTCTCTTAAATCATGGGTTTGAGCTCCTCGACTTGTGTTGTTGTTAATGACTTTTCCAAGTTCTTAGAATCAAGTTTGGTTTTGTAAGTTTTATGAATTTGTATTTGGAAATGTCTTAATGTTTCTCATTGGAATGGATGGATTAATTGTGGATGGAAAGCCTTAAAAATGTGTGAAATGTATGCCTTGGAAAGCATGTAGGCTTGGGGAGTGTAGGTGGTGAAAGTGTGGAAGTGAATAAGGGAAAGAAGTGTGAAAATTCTAAACTGAAATGCACTGTCCGTGTTTTGTCAGTCAGGTGTCGGTCATTTGTCGGTTGACCGACACCGACCGATGATCTGTCGGTTCAAATTCCAGAGAGCAACTTTTTGACAGGGAATCCCCTCGGTCGACCGACACGAACCGAAAATCTGTCGGTTCAATTTCCAGAGAGCAACAATTTTGTCAGTTCATCCGTCGGTCAGCCGTCGGTCGACTGACAGCCAACCGAGGACCTGTCGGTTCGAATTCCAGAGAGCAGCATTTCTGGGCTGGATCCTGTCGGTCATCCATTGGTCGACCGACAGATTAACGTTGGTTGACCGACAGGTGACCGAGGGTTGACCGACAATTACTAAAAGAACTGTTTTTGAAGAATTTTTGCGGGAATGAAAACTAGACTAGGTTTTAGACCTTTTTATTGACCTTGTGCACTTGGAATTTCCAAAATGTACTATACCTTCGGGAACACCAAGCTATATAGAATTCCGACATTTGGTCTTCAATTCCACAAGGGTCAAGGATTGGTCTTAGCCTATGCTTGATAGATTTATGTTGAACTCTTGTTTTGATGCTTCATGCATCTTCATGTTCTTGTTTGATTTTCCAAGTATAAGCTCGTTTTAAGATGTGTTTCAAGAATGAGAAAAAGGGAATCATTTTTTTAAGTTTGTCAAGCATTTATACTATGCTATTTTGTTAGTCTTGCCGTGTTATGTTTGGTAAATGATTTCCCACTTGTTGTGTTGTGTTCTCGAACGTGTATCGCCGTGTTTTTGTGTATTCATGATATAAGTGAATACCACTGAGCTTGGACTGCCCTTTTAGCTTGATCCACTACCTGGGGGTCCTTAAACATGTGGACTGTCTGCAGACTAGTCGTGTATTGTATTACACATCGTGCGTGTTCGTGATCCGGTTCCGCGGCCGGATACCCCGTCTACCTCGTGTGGCATGGGATCGTGTCTTTCGTGTCGTGCGTGCTTGCTTTTGTCATCATGTATGATGGAGAAAGGATGAGCTCAATGTGGATTTATCTTTTCATGATATTATAAGTATTCATACTAGTTTCGTAAACTTGAAACATATACATTACTCTTGAACTGTTGTAACATTACTTTTCATATTCATGCCTAAATTGTTTATTTTCCAAACCGTCATGTTTGATGCTTGTTATTTTGGTGTCCAGGTGCCGGAGGTTTCACGCTTGACGAGGAGTGCCCGGAGGAGGCTATTGAGCCACCCCCAGCACATGAGTGGCAGCCCAACAACATCATCTAGATGCCGGTCGGGATCTTGATTCTCGTTCACCTAGTTGGGTTATCTTTTGGGATTCCTTTGTTGTATTGGCCTTTGTTGGCCTCTCTTGGTTATGTAACTTGAACTAATGTACTTTTGTCTAACTATGAAACTTTAATCATGATAGGAATGCTATGTTGACATTCTCATTTGATACCAAGTTTTGATATTATAATTTCTCTTGAATCTTATTGTTTAAGATTTGTGAGACATGTTTTGCTACACGCTTCCGCATACCCATTCGTGTGAGCTCGACCCGTGTCTTGGGATCCTCATCGCGGAAACCTGTGGGAAAACCGACGGTATGTTTTATGTTAGTTAATCATATCGGCGCGTCGCGGTCCCAGGTCTCGGTCTGGGGTCGCGACAGGAACCCCATCCAGATCCTTGAGGGTCAGGTCTTTCAGCTCAACTGAAGGAGTGTCTATCCGTTGGAAGTGAAAGGTTTCAGATCCTTTGTCGAAAGGGACTTCCACAATCGACGCCAAGGTGGCTAAGGAGTCGGCTAGTCGGTTCAGAGCTCACGGGATGTAAAGAAAGGATATCTTTTTGAACTGGGATATGATTCTCATGGCCTTTTCATGGTAATGAGCAAGCTTGGGGGCGTTCACCTTCCATTCACCCGTTACTTGGGAGATAACCACCTTTGAATTTCCGAGAACTCGAAGTTTCTTAACTTCTAAATTCGTGGCCTCTCTTAAGCCTGCTAAGAGCGCTTCATACTCCATTTCATTGTTGGTGGCTGGGAACTCGACCTTAAAAGCCTTCGGTATTGCCACTCCTTCTTGTTGACACCAAAAAAGTCACTATGTCTCCTCAACATCAAGAAGCCTCGTGAATCTGCATCCTGCTATAAAACAGGCAAGGCTACTTCAAGCATCAGATCTTATCAGAATCAGACAGAAACTGAGAGATCCCTCAAGACAGCTAAAAGAGGGGTACACCTGAGGTTTCGGGCCATTCCGACATCGTTTGGCCCCATTTCACTGCTCCGACAGCTAAACAAGCGCTCCCGGCGGCAACATCATCAAAGACACCAAAACTTTGATCAGAGCCTACGGATGACTCCAGAATGTCTCCAAAGGGCGCCATGCCAAATTTCAAGTCAAGCCGACAAAGTTTGACCCTCCATTAATGCTCGAACAGTAAAATCAAGCCTCCCTGCGGCGGGAACCACCGACGCCATCACTCATCAAACCAAGTACATAAGTGGCTTCAACATGCTTCTAAGAGGCTGCACGTCAAATTTCAGGTCATTCTGACAACGTTTGACTAAGTTTCGATGCTCCGAGAGAAAATCAAGCCTACCGGCGGCGGAGCAACCCGGGACCATGACATCCAAAACGGAACCCATGGAACGTCTCAAAATGACTCCAATAGGCTCCCCGTCAAATTTCAGGTCAATCGGACATCGTTTGACCACATATCAAAGCTCGGCATTTTCCCCGCAGCAAAATCAAGTGAAGCATCGATGGGACCCCAAACGGCTTCAAAACTCAAATAAAAGCCCATGGTTGGTCCTATCCACTGCTCAGGAAGCTTCACCACAATTTTCAGGTCATTCCGACATCGTTTGAACTAGTTTCGACTCTTGACGGAAAATCAGCTACAAAGTCTTCGGCTTTCCCGAAAAATGGGAAACTTTGTGCTCCGATTTCGCGTGGGTTCTCGTCAAGTTTTCTCCAAGAAAATGAAGTTAATAATTGAGGAAAAATATCAAGAAAAATACAGAACAAAAAAGGAACAAAAAAGATGCAAAATCGGTCGAAAACGGAGCTCGGCGACCAAAGGGCAAAAACCCCTAAGGTCGCCGGCGACCTTGGCCCAGGGTCGCCGACGACCCTGGGTGCATGGTCGCCCGGCGACCCTGCAAATCCGGGTCGCCGGATTTTGCACCAAATTGATCGTTTTTCGATGGTTTTCGCGTTTCGAGTGTTCCGACCTCTGTGATTTTCGGAAAATCCAACTTTTGGTGCTCGAAAACCACTGATCTTCGTCGACATCTTGGATCCGCCGTCAAAAGCATGAAATCATCACCGATCGCCTCAAGATCGCCAACCAGCTGACCAAGAAAGTGCACTTTCTGTCTGACCGATCGTGAAATCGACAAGACAGATGTCACAAGCCCACCAACGTCAATCAATGTCTGAAATTGCACTGTAATCCGACATCAAACAATGCGTGGATCCACCTGTGATGATCGTAAGAAGAATCTCAAAAGGCGCAGCGCGGCCCGCGACTCTTCACATGCCTGGGCAACCACTTAATGACATTATTTGACCCGTTTATGACAACTTAATGTGGTCATTAACTCATTATTTTGGACGGCCCAATAAGATTCAAGCATTTGGGAGTTACAAATCCAAGCAATCATGACATTAAACCCATGAAACTCCCATCATCATGAAGCATAAAGGTGATTAAATGCCCACTACCTTCATCGGCCAATCACAAGCCTTGAATCGGTCATTACTGGATTCACATCCGAGAAATTCTGGCTCCTTCCCTTCTGAATTTAGCGCTCGTAGAAATGTTGAGCCTTTGTTCGGATTGGAACACCATTTGCTCTCCTTTATGAACCCAAATTTGACCTTTCAAAAAAATCCCATCTCGTGTCCTTTCCAAGGATGCGATTTGCAACATTTGTGCCTAGCGGTGCTAGTACGCCCTTTCGGGTCTACTGTATTCACGACCGACACATTTGTATCTCCAACCTTATATCATTTTACCTCGAGTGAGCCTTGCTTCTCGGTAATTTGAATTAAGGTCTACAATTGTTTCTAGCAGTCACTGGAACGCTCACTCTAAGCCTACCATACTTGCATTTTAGAACAATTGTATCCTCTATGGCTTTTTGCCTTCTTCATCGTCCTTGGGTTGGGCCATGTCCCCTCAAGTGATTTGGAAAGACAAAACCATAGTTGTTCTCCATTTACGATCACCATATTCTTGTGATTACTAATGGATTTGGTCTTGTTTCAGAAGTTTTCCAAAACTAACAATGTCAGCTTCATTGACCATCACTTTCGATGAGAACAAGTACCAGCTTATGCTTCAAGACAAGCAAAACAAGCCCAAAAACAAACAAAATCATTATGAGCCGGCTTGCTCCTACAAGCCCAAAATCAAATCTTGCATCGTTAGGCCTCCGCAAAAATATGCTGAAGCCTGCACTCCCGTGAGTCGACCCTTCATCTCAACAGGGGCCGAGCTCGTAAAATTCAAGTCTTCATTGCGACAGACAAAGGACCGCGTCCAGATCCTGTCATTGCCCAGCTTCAAAGAAGACAAACTCGGCTGCTGTGCATGAGGGACTACATCCTTCATCGCCAGAGCCCAGCCAGAGCTGACTAAAGCTCAAATTGCTCGTCGTATGCGTCGCCACACTGCATATCGACAAAAGAGACTCGAGAAACAAAAAACCCAGCGTTCTACTCTCCATGTCTCAAACAAATGGGTCAAAAAAGAAAGACCCGACCAATTCGTTGCTGTTCATATGGTTGGCAAAACCAGAAAACGCTAGAAGTCAGCAACCAAAATCAGTGTTAGACGTCCGGTGACTCGCAGCGTATCCCGGACACGAACACATCTGGAAGAATCTTCCACTCCTCCAAGCCAAGAACACCGGAGTAACCACTCCTCAGATTCTTCATCCAAAAGAATGAACCCCAGCTCAGTCACCAGGACGATTTCTTCGTTCGAATCCCGAGGGATAAACGTCTTGGCTACAAGTTCTGAGCAGCCTCCACCGCATGATGACGTAACTGCACGCATCCAGCAGTTGGAGCAAGGATAACAGAGAATTGAGGCTCTGATGGAAAACCTTATTCTCACTTTGCAGCGTCCACCACCTAACAATGAAACCCCTCCGAATCATGAAGATGACGAGGGCAATGCGGAAAACAATGAGTCTCGCGCCCTTACCAGAAAGGACGTGGATGATATCCTCACAAAAGCAAAAGAAGAGGATACATTGAAGGAACATGGGATCAAGCCACCCTACCCTTTATGGATGGACTCGGTTCCGTTCCCTGCAAAATTCAAACAACCTACTCTCCAGACATATACTGGGAAAGGTTCAGCCAGGCAGCATGTCATCCATTTCAAGATCCTGACGGGAGCTATTGTGGATCAAGATGCCCTCAAGATTCGTCTCTTTTCAAGTACCCTAAAGGTACAGCCTTTGATTGGTACTCCACTCTGCCGGTGAACTCCATCCAGAGCTGGGCTATGCTGGAGACACGCTTCCTGACCCACATCCAAGGTGAGGATCATCTGTTACTATGGCTCAGTTCTGCAGCCTAAAATAGGGAGAGAATGAGTCAACATACGACTTCATTCACAAATGGAAGGCAATGGCGTACAAATGCTCAGATGTACTGCCACAAGCGTCGCTAGTCGACATCTGCCGTAATAATATGAGAGCAAAAATTCACTCCATGATCATCGGCAACAAATCAAAGAACCTGGGAGAACTCCTCGAAGCTTCCATGGAAGCTGAAATGGTGATCAAAGACCTCAACAGTCAGAAATCATCAAAGAAAGAACCGACTGCTCTTACAACCTCAAAACCAAAGGAAAAAGAGGTTCTCAATGTGCAGACTAAGTCAGCTCCTCAGCAGCCAAAGAAACTTGAAAACAAAACTGCAGGTAAAAGACCTGAACTCTCTGATGCCTTCAAAGAACGTGTAGAAAAGAAATATCCGTTCGATGAAGATGTTGAAGAAATCTTTGAGGCTCTCCTAGCAAATGGCAAACTCATTTTGCCAGAGCCCAAAAGACCGGGAGATGTTGGCAAAACCAATGATCCCCGATACTGTCCATACCATCAGATGATCTCACATCCTCTCAATCAATGCTTCGTTGTGAGAGAGAAGATCAATGAGATGTGGAAAAATGGAGTCATAACCTTTGATAAAAACAATGGCCCTGCCTCTGTCAACATGGTGTCGTGTCGGCAAACTTCAAAGTCACCGAAGGAGAAGATCACTACTTCATTCAAGGTGATAAAAATGGCTCAAGCGTCCCAAGAATTGGTTCCCTATCCAACATTAGATGGACAGCCTATATGGGTGCATCCCGATCTCCTAGATGATGAAAATTGGGAGATCGTCAAAACAAAGCCGACCGCTCAGCAGCGAAGGCAAGCCAAGAGACAACTCCGCAAGCTCAAACAGCAGCAGAAGTCTCAACCAAAACAAGAAGTCCTTGAAAAAGCAGAAACTTCTTCCATTGCTTCACTTAGGACAATGGAAGAATCTCTTCCCAAAACCTCCAAGGCGGTAAGAAAATTCACTCTTGATGATTTCATGCCACCTCTATACAAAAATGAAAATGTGCAAGGGGCATCATACTCTTGCAACTCGGTAGTTGGATTCTCCATGAATGGATACGAGTCCAGTGATACTGCCAGTGATATAGATGAGTGGGAAGAATCCCTTGAAACAGGAGACTACCTCTCCGACGAGGAATGGATTCCCGAGTCTCATCTTATGCCAGTAATCTGGTATAACCCATTACAGCCACAAGGATCTTGGTCTGATGATGACGAAGACCAGGGCCCTGTTCAAGAAAACGCTGTTGATCCAACACCAGCAAATGCTTCAGTGGAACCCAACATGGCGAACCACGAGCAACGGATGACGAAGAAGGTTTGGCTCCTATGCCTGATCTTGAGGAATATGCAAGAATCTTGCAACATCTTGCCATAGAGCAGGAGCAGGATCGCATCAATCTTCGTCATGATCCAGAACTGGAAGTCCCTGAAAATCAACGGGAACTTTCTTCCTCAACTCCTGAAAATGGAGAAAACAGTTGGATCGATGATCCTCTTACATCTGAGGATGAGTCTGATTCCCAACAGTCTACACTGGGGTAATCTCCTGTCAGGATAACCTGCAATGCAATAGCTCAGGACAACAGTGCCTCTGAAGCTTCCGAAGACACGTACTCCCCAACCGGTAGCGTATCTTCTGGAGCTACATCCTCTCAGGTGACTTCCACTGAGATAACATCCTCTTAGCCCTCGTCTCCTGAAGCTGTGACATCAGAGCTCAAGCCTCTCCCAATTAAAGAAACTCCTGTCAATGAAATCTTCTTCAATGAAAACTCAGTCAATTGTCCCAGATACCCGATCTCACGGGCAATGTCTTGGCTAATAAAGGAAAGTTGCCGGCTGCTGTTCAGGACTTGTTCCCGGAAATTGCTCCGTGCAACACAATTACTGAAGACACCATTGTTGTTACAGAGACGTCTTCAGCAAAGGATCAACCTCTTGATCCTAAGAACGATCTTCCAAAAGAAGACCCTTCTCTAGAGGCTCTTAAAGTTGGTAGAGGTACCCGTTCTGGCTGGGATTACCATAAAAATTACAATCAACCCTCTTCTTCTTATGTAAATCCTTCGGGAAAACAAGATATAAGCGCCCCAAGTGGCAATAATAATGAAAATGCAGGCCCGAAGGAGGCTTTCAAGTACGACTTGATTGAGCACTTCAAACACATACCTGCACGTCTGCACATCCTTGACTTATTACGAATGTCTCCACAAACTCGTGATAGTCTCATTTCAAAATTACAAAGGCTGAATGCGGATGTCGACAAACACGCCCCACAAGTCCTACAAACTGAAATGGACTACAGGGTAAAAAAATCAAATACTCCCCCAAAGGGAGAAACGAAGAAAACTGAGGGATCAGGTAATGAATGCCTCTCGGTACAAAAAGCAGCAAGTGCAACAATTGCCTTCGACAAGGATGACCTCCTGCTAGGCGAGACAAAATACAACCCACCCTTGTACTTTACGGGGTACGTCAAAGAAATGCCAGTACAAAGAGTTTAGATCGATCCAGGTTCTGCACTCAACCTCATTTCTACTTCGGCACTCGAAGAGTTGGGCATCCCACCTAGTAAGCTGGGTCACACGTCTGTATCCATCTTCGAATATGACGGGAGCGCTCAAAGGCCTATCGGCAAAATCAGGTTCAAATTGCAAATCAGTGATCTTATTTCTGAAGTCACCGTGTATGCAATAAGGACCCCTTCATGCTATAATATACTCCTAGGACGCCCCTGGATACATGAGAATGGTGTCGTCCCTTCAACTCTACATCAGTGCATCAAGTTCGTTGGCAACGATGGCTTGATACATCGAGTGTTTGCAGACAAAAAGCCCTTCAAAGGCAGAGATGTCCATTTTGCAGATGCTCAAATGTATAAAGATGGAAAGAAGAACAGGAGGAGAAAACAATTCACTTTGCCGACAGACTCCAGAAAGATAAAGGCAAGGCTCCTTATCAATCATCGGAGGTAAACAAACCCTCCACCAAACTCGAAGTAAGCGGCCAAGCTCCCTTCGTCGTCTCCTTCAAATCTCTAAAGCCTTTGGTAATCACTACCAAAGTAAAGAAGACAAAACAAAAGGCTGGGGGCAAGTTCACTGTCTCCTTCGTGTTTATTATGCATGACACAGACTCAGAATTAGAGTCAGAAGATGACACAGCATCAAGCCAAGCTGATACTCAGCAAGATCAGCCCGCTCTCACTTCATTGGAGGCACCTGCAGACATAGAAGACCCTACGTCTGCTTCCTTTGTTATTCCGGCAACTTCGCCAGAAGAAAAAGTGATCTACTTCCACAGATCAGGAGCATCTCCACTAAGCTCTCTGCTTGAACCTTTCCAAAACGAAGGTATGCCTCAGCTATCCCTGTATAGTTCAATGGCATAAGCTATCATGAAGAAAATGGGCTACGACGCTCAAAATCCAATTGGTTTGGGAGGTGGCCGTGGTATTCTCACACCATTGGAACCCACCCTGATCAAAAGTCAACCAGAAGATTGGAAAATCCACCTTCACAAAGGAAAGTCTTCATATGGGTTGGGGTATGATCCTACCGCTCCTATGAGACCATTGACACCATGGCTGTAAAGTCGTTTTACCGACCAAGCCTCAACATCTCATGAAGACATCGATATCCCTGGATATCTCTTTGAGGAGTCACTCGTCAAGGGTCCAAAAAGCTCCTCCAATTGCTATAATTTCTCTAATGATAAAGAGGAATTGCCCGATGACATAGACGACCGGTTCTCTGACCCAAAAGAATCATCGTCTCCAAAAGAAGTACCCTACTTCAACCCAATTCCCGCAAATGATTGGGACCATCTCATTGCGGGCCTTGAGAATGGCACTGATCAAGAAGATCCATGGACAGAAACAGAGCCTCAGTCTGAAAATTTCTCTGGCACTCCAGAAGGTCTTGTTGAGCTGGAAGACTCCGAAAATACTGTGGAGGAACCACCTTCAAATCTTCCGACAGAAGACCCTGTTCAAAAGATAAACTTGGGAACACCTGATAACCCACGTCCTGTATTCATAAGCAAGAATATAAAGGATGGTGAGTTACCCGAGTATATCTTTTTTCTTTGCGAGTTCGTTGATTGCTTTGCATGGTCTTATGCCGAAATGCCTGGCTTGGATCCCAAAGTAGCGGTCCACAAGCTCAACTTGCAAAAAGAAATCAAGCCTATCAAACAAGGCCAAAGGAGGTTCCGTCCCAACGTGATGGACAAAATTGAACAAGAAGGTCAGAAGCTCAAAAACGTTGGCTTCATCCGCGAGGAACAGCATCCTGAATGGTTGGCCAACATCGTCCCCGTGACAAAGAAAAATGGGCAGATAAGGGTCTGTATCGACTACAGAGACCTGAATAATGCATGTCCTAAGGATGAATTCCCGCTCCCCATATCAGAGGTGATGATCGACAACACCTATGGGTTCGAGTGAATGACATTCATGGATGATTCTCTGGCTACAATCAGATAAAGATGCATCCTGGAGATGAAAGGCATACATCATTTCGGACACCATTCGGCATGTATTGCTACACTGTGATGCCGTTTGGTCTGAAAAATGCAGGTGCAACATATCAGAGGGCTATGATGAAAATATTCCAAGATATGCAGCACAAAACGGTCGAATGCTATGTTGATGACCTCGCCATCAAAAGCAAAAGAAAAGAAGACCATCTCGATGATCTTCGAGAAGTCTTCCTCCGACTTCGCAAACACAAATTACGGATGAATCCACTAAAGTGCTTCTTCGGTGTCTCATCGGGTAAGTTTCTCGGATTCATAGTACGGAAAGCTGGAATAGAACTTGACCCTACCAAAGTCAAGGCTTTCCTGGAAATGCCATCTCCCAGAACCCTAAGAGAATTAAAAGGGCTTCAAGGAAGGCTGGCCTACATTCGACGGTTCATCTCCAATCTATCAGGGAAATGCCGTCCATTCTCTCGCCTGATGAAGAAAGGCATCGACTTTGTCTGGGATCCTGAATGTCAAAATGCATTTCAAGACATCAAAGCATACCTCACCAAACCTCCATTACTGGCTGCCCCCACAACTAAAAAACCATTTATCTTGTACACAAGAGCTCTCGACCACTCTTTGGGTGCTCTGCTCGCACAAGAAAACGACGACGGAAAAGAAACTGCTCTATATTACCTTAGCCGCATGATGGTAGGTGCAGAGCATCACTACTCCCTAGTCGAAAAAGAATGTCTTGCAGTAATATTCGCTGTACAAAAGCTGCGTCACTATCTGCTGTCGACCACAGTCTACCTGATTTTGAGAATCAACCTCCTAAAGGTCCTTGTCACAAAAGCAGGTTCTCTCAATGCCCGACTGGCAAAATGGTCTATTCTTCTATCACAGTTTGATATTAGGTATGTGCCACAAAAAGCAATCAAAGGCCAAGCTCTAGCAGACTTTCTCGCAGAGCATCCATTGCCTAAAGATTCTCCACTCAGGGATGATCTCCCAGACGAATTTATCTACAATGTGAAAACTTCCTTATCAAATGCTTCCTGGGACATGTACTTTGACGGTGCAACCAGGACAAATGAAAAAGGAAAGCAAATATCGAGAATTGGCATCTTCTTTCTCAGCCCCGACAAATACATAATTCCACACGCCTTCTCGCTACTGGAACCATGTTCAAACAATGCAGCTGAGTACCAAGCCCTGATTGTAGGATTGGAACTCGCCCTCGAATCCGGCATCACCATGTTGGAAGCTTTTGGGGACTCTCAACTGATCGTCAACCAGATGAATCAGAAATATTAAGTCAGGAAGCCTGATTTGCTACCTTACTACAACAAGGCGCAGTCGCTTCGATAAAAATTCAACATCTGTCACATCACCCACATCCTCAGAGGTGAAAACATCCGTGCAGATGCCCTGGCCGGACTCGCCGTATCCATGGCAATCCAAGAAGGGGAAAATATACAAGTCACAGTGTGTCAAAGAAGGATTCTCCCTCCTCTCAACACACACCAAGCAGTTGCTGAATGCCACCAAGTGGTTGGAAGTCGGATGTCCATCCTCAAACCTCCGATTGGCGACTGGAGAGATCCGTTCATTGATTACATCATGTTCGGAATCCTATCTGAAGATCCAAAAGAGCGGGTAAGTATCCAAAGATGAGCCCTCAACTTTCATTTGGATATACCTTCAAAAGCACTTTACAGAAAATCCTTCAACGGAGTACTCCTACGCTACTTGTCACAACAAGAGGCAGAGGAAACTCTCAAAGAAGTACATACTGGTCTTTGTGGAGCCCATCAGGCTGGCCCTAAGCTCTACAACCAGATAAAAAGGCTAGGTTATTATTGGCCTACCATGGTAGCTGATGCAATGCAATTTGCCAAGCGCTGCCAAAAATACCAGATTCACGGAGATTATGTCCACATGCCTCCAGAATGGCTACATCCAACAGCAATCTCATGGCCTTTCGAAGCCTGGGGTATGGACATTTTAGGTCCTATTTCTCCCCCATCCAGCAAAGGTCATCGCTTCATCTTCGCCGCTACGGATTATTTCTCCAAGTGGTCAGAAGCATTTGCGCTTAGCGAAATGAAGACCTCATCAGTCCTTCAGTTCTTGCGCACCAACATTATTTGTCGCTTCGGCATACCTAAAAGATTCGTCCATGATAACGGACCACAATTCCGGGATCACAGATTCTACAGGTTTTGCAACAAGTACAAAATCCAAAGTTATCCTTCGACTCCATATAATCCAGCAGCGAACGGACTACTAGAAGCTTTGTGGGCCTATCGAACCACCGTTCAAGGACCAACCCATAGCACACCATTCTCTTTGGTCTATGGATGCGAAGCTGTTGTCTCTTTGGAAGTACAAATTCCTTCCTTAAGGGTATCTTTGCAAAATGACATGACGCAAGAAAGCAATGTCAAATTGAGACTCCATGAGCTGGATAAGCTCGATGAAAGACGACTCGAAGCTCTACAAAGCATTGAGTTATACCAAGCACGCATGGCAGGATCTTTCGACAAGAAGGTCAGGTAACGCGCCTACAAAAAGGGTGACTTGGTTCTTGCAGTAAAAAGACCCATAGTCTTTGCCCACAAATCCAAAGGCAAATTTGAACCAGAATGGGAGGGACCCTTCGTCATCGACAAAGTCTTCTCCAATGGCGCATACACTCTTCTAAACATGGAAGGAGATAGATGTATGCTGCCCATCAACGGCAAGTTCTTGAAGCGGTACTACCCTTGAAGACTTCCTCAAACGGGTCAGAGCGATATCTACACGGCCAAAGCCTATTTCCAAGGTACTTGCTAGTCAAACCCACCCCTTTTTAAATTTTCATCTTTATGTTGAAGTTTCCAAAAAAAATCTCTCTCAAAACAAAGCTTACTTTCATCGTTTCATTGTTCAAAAAAAAATTCAAAATCCAAAAAATCCAAGTTTAGGAGCCTCTTCCCAAACTTGACCAAAATTTTCAATCCTTGAACCCAAAAAACTCATGGTTTGAAACAAAAACCAGGACTCAGGAACTTTCACCCCAGTTCGCCCCGGCTTTTACAACCAAAATGGTTTTAAGACAAAATTTATGACCCTCGTGTCTTTAAACAAAAAAATGGTTTTTTTTTTTTGAAACCGCGGGGAAGCGACACTTAGTCGATACTCGCAAAAAACCAAAAAAACGGAAGGATGCGAACCCCATTCGATACTTCGAAAAACCCAAAAAACCGCAAGGAAGTGAACCCCATTCGATACTTGCAAAACCTCAGATCGTGGAGAAGCAACATACCAGTTGATATCCACAACCCAAATTTCAAAAATCGTGGAGAAGCAATATTCCAATTGATATCTACAACCCAAATTTCAAAAATCGTGGAGAAGCAACATACCAGTTGATATCCACAACCCAAATTTAAAAAATCGTGGAGAAGCAACATACCAGTTGATATCCACAACCCAAATTTCAAATGGTTCAAGAAAACCTCAAATTTAAAAAATCACGGGGAAACGACACCAAGTCAGTACCTGTAAAACCAAAAGTTTTGGGAAAAGCAGGGAAGCGACGCTTAGTCGATACTTGCACCCCAATTCGCGAGGAAGCGACATTCCATCGATACTCGCAAAACCCAGCCTGCGAGGAAGTGACATTCCATCAATACTCACAAAACCGAATAAGCAAGGAAGCGACATTCCATCGATACTTGCAAGACCATTCAGCGGGGAGGCGACATTTAGTCGATAACTGCATTTTGAAAACCAAATCCGGCTATAAACGCCGAAAAGCGGCTATAAATGCCAAAATCCGGTTATAAACGCCAAAAAGCGGCTATAAACGCCAAATTTGGCTATAAATGCCAAAACCAAAAAAAAAAAAAAAAAAAACCCGGCTATAAACGCCAAAATCCGGCTATAAATGCCAAAACAAAAAAAAATTTCGGCTATAAACGCCAAAATCGGCTTTCATGCCAACAAAACAAAAACTTGGTTTTAAAAAATCTGGCTCTTATGCCAAAACAAAACAAAACAAAATCCGTCTATAAACGCCAAATCCGGCTATAAACTGATGGAACGCGCTCCAATACCGAGGGTGCTACCAGGGTCGGCGGACGTGGGAGTCCGTCGGGTCCGGCCCTTTCGCACCCGGGGGGCCGAAGCGTGCATCAACATTTCTTTGTGTGGGTGTGCCAGATTTTCTATTTTACTTGGAATTGCAAGTGGTAATCCGGAGATCAACCTTCGCAAGTAAAAAGGAAATCAACTTCTTTCAAGTTTTCCATTGCACAAATATTTAAGAAAAGAGACATTTTCTTGGTTTGCCGTGAAAGGCGATTTTGTTTGGCATTTATAGCCGATTTACAATTCTCATCAATAATGAAAGACAAGAGTTGTGATTTTTGTCTCTTTTAGAAAAATACAAACTACAATGAAAAGCAAGAAAATGAGGATCTAACTTTTCAGGAGATTGTGGGGGACTCGTTTAGATTGACGGTCGCAAGCCATGTGTGGGCTGCGCCATCATCCATGCAGATGAGAACAGTGGATGCTCTTGATTCGCTTGGCTTGGCTATAACCTCAGATTTTTAGAGGACAAAGACCAAGAGGAGGTCCTATGTCCAATAAAAAGCTAAGTAGACGGGCTGAAAAGCCACGTCTAAACCATTGGAGGCAGCGGGAGAAGGCAAGGACCTTGGGGGGGGAGTACCCCCCAAGGGACTTTTTGTCACCTTGTAGTGGTGCTTGATGTAGAATTTCTGCAGAATTTTCTCTCTTTCTCTAGACTCTGTCTGTCTGGAATTCGGGATTCTCTGCACCTTTCGATCTTCGGTTTTCCGTTCGTCTTTTTCCGATTTGGATTTCAATGGAATGCTCTCCTATTTATAGGCTTTTGGTAGCCATTTAGGAGAGCTTTTATGGGCTTTAATGGCTTTAATGGGAGGAGTTACGAGATTTATTTCTTGATTTTGTAACTCCTTTTTCCTTGAATCTGATTGGCCGATGCAGATTAAGGGCTTTTAATCACCTTAATTACCATAATGGGAGGAGTTTCATGGCTTGAATGCCATGACTTAATTGATTTGTAACTCCTGGATGCTTCCTTCTGATTGGGCCGTCCAAAGAAATGAATTAATGACTGCAACAAAGCTAGTCAATTAACTGCATTAATTGGTCGCCGAGCAGTCGAAGAGTCGCGGGCCGTGCCGTGTCTTCTGGAATTCTTCTGGCGATGATCATCGATGGATCTTCATGCTGATCGACATCGGATTAACATGTAACTTCAGACATTGATAGCTAGCAGCGGGCCGGTGATATCTGTCTTGTCGATTTCTCGATCGGTCGGACAGAAAGAGTACTTTTTAGGTCAACCGGTCGGCGATCTTGGAGCGATCAATGATGATTTTATGCTTTTGACGGCGGATCTGAGATGTCGTCGGATATGAGTCAATTTCAAGCACTAAAAATCACATTTTTAGGAAACCACAGGGGCCAAAGTGCGCGAAACGCGAAAAGGGACGGAAAAACGGGTCAGCGGCGAAAAATCCGGTGACCCGGACTTCCATGGTCGCCGGCGACCATGGGCCGACGACCCTGGACCGGCGACCATGGGCCGGCGACCCTGGGCCAGGGTCGCGGGCTGCGACCCTGGGGGTTTTTCTCCCCTTTTTGGTCCGTTTTGCGGTCTTTTTCGTCGCCGTTTTCTTTTGTATTTTTCCTGACATTTCCTCTCATTTATTGGCTTGATTTCCCTGTAGAAACCCTGATGAGAATCCTCGCATTTTTAGAGTGCAAAGTTTCCAATTTTCCGGGAAAGCCGAAGACTTTGTCGCATAGAGCTGCTGATTTTCCGCCAGAAGCTGAAACTTGGTCAAACGATGTCGGAATGACCTGAAATTTGACGTGCAGCCTTTTGGAAGCATGTTGAAGCCACTCATGCACTTGGTTTGATGAGCGAAGACTTCGGTGGTTCCCGCCGCCGGGAGGCTTGATTTTGCTGCTCGAGCATTGATGGAGGGTCAAACGTTGTCGGTTTGACTTGAAATTTGGCATGGAGCCCTTTTGAGACATGCTGGAGTCATCCGTAGGCTCTGATCGAAGTTTTGACGTCTCCGATGATGTCGCCGCCGGAAGCACCATTTTAGCTGTCGGAGAAGCGAAGTTAGGCCAAATGATTCTGAAATGGCCCGAAACTTCATTGTACTCTTCTCTTGGCTATCTTGAAGGATCTTGCAGTTTTTGTTTGATTCTAACAAGATTTGATTTTTTTGGAGAAATTGCATTGCCTATTTATGGCAGGTTACGACTTCATGCAGCTTTCTTGATGTTGAAGAGGCAAAGTGACATTTTTGGTGTCAACAAATGCCCCCTCGAGGTACAGCGACGAGTTGCTTGACTTTTGTAGTCGATGTGCCTCGAAGAGATTTTTTTAAGGAGAGCTTGAGTCTTGACCAAGAGTCTTTGAGCAATCTTTCCTTTGGTAGAGTAGCCTTTGAGCTTCCAGGGGAATTTTATGGTAATGAAAGAAATCAAGTACCATCTCGAGGCAAAGTTTTGAAGATGACATCAGGGATGTGGATTTGGGTTTTTGTTTTTGACCTTGTGACCTAACAAGCTGTATGTGGCAGGTTAGGGGGTCGGGTTTTGGTTTTGACCTTGTGACCCAACAAGCTGTATGTGGCAAGTTGGGGGATCATGATTTGGTTTTTGGTTTTGGTCTT
Source organism: Umbellularia californica (assembly GCA_028538565.1). Taxonomy (NCBI): domain Eukaryota; kingdom Viridiplantae; phylum Streptophyta; class Magnoliopsida; order Laurales; family Lauraceae; genus Umbellularia; species Umbellularia californica. The sequence continues at coordinate 28,402,997 of JAPQWN010000005.1, read as the reverse complement.
GTGACCTAACAAGCTGTATGTGGCAAGTTAGGGGACCAGAATTTGGTTTTTGGTCACTCTTTGGGACTGTGTGGGTCCCATTGGAGTGGTTTGGATTTTTGTGGAATGTCAATTTCAAGATTTTGGCTCAATTTGGTATATGAGGCTGGATGGTTTGATTCTTTGGAAGCTCATGGGGCTTGGGAATTTTTTTTTTTTTTGTATGGTTCAATCAACTCAAAAGAGGCATGGAACCATTTTTGTATGCTCTTGGTAAGAGGGATTTTTTTCCTGACTAAAAGCCCATTTTTTTTTTTTTAGTGCCTAGGTGGTCAAACCTGGCTCATATGGGCTAACCCATGGGACCTTAAGCTTTTTAGGATGGCTTAGATCTCATGTGGGGCCATTTTTGTAAAGAATATCTAAAGATATCTCACTTGGATAGAGAATATCTAAAAATATCTTTATGGGAGAGAATCTCTCATATTCCCTTAATTTGGGAGAGAATATCTCAAGGTATCTTTCTTTTTGGGAAAGAATCTCCAATCTCCTATTTTGTTGGAGAGAATCTCTCATTGATTGATTTTGGGAGAAAATCTCTCAAAGACATCTTTCTTTTTGGGAAAGAATCTTTCTAATTCCTTCTCTTTTGGTAAGGTTACTAATTAGTAGCACTTACCTTTCTTTTTTTGTTTCCTTCTTTGATTTGCTCTCTTCTATAAAAGCAAGGAGGAGGCTAGATCTCTTGCCCTTATTGCTTTCTTTTGCAACAATCTCAAGAGAGCTCCAAGACCAAGAGTTCTTCTTCTTCAAGGATCTTCAAGCTTTTTCCTTCTTCTTCTCCATCAATGGCTTCAAGTAAGTTTTCTCTCTTTTTCTTTCAAGAAAACTCCATGTAGAGAATAGGATGGTGAAAAAAGGAAAGTTTCTCTCCCTTTTTTTTTTTTCTTTTCTTTCTATTCTTCTTTTCGTGATTTTTGTTTTTTTTTTCTTTTTTTTTTTTCGTGCTTCTTTTTTTTTCTGTTTTTCTTTTTGCACGTTTTCTCTTTTTTTTTTTTTTTTGTGGGCCGTACGGATAGATCCGAACTGCTGGCTTCACGAAGTGGTTCGCGAAGAGCTTTTTGGCATATCGGGGGCTTTCCAAGAAGGACCTTGATGTAAAGCTGTCTTCGGGGAAAGGTACTGGAAAGTCGGATGGCGTCCGGCGAGAGGAAGTTTGGGCCTTCCTTTCTGGAGAAAAGCACGAGATAGGCTTTCTCGGTGACCAGGGCGTCATTGGTTCTGAAGCTGTTCGGGAAGTACCTGATGAAGCTTTGGAGCAGCTAGAGCAGGAGGAAGCTAAGCTCGACGCTTGGATGCAAGCGGCACAGAGGCGAGCTTCCGTGGAGTTTACTGGCAAGAGCAGACCATCCAGTGAGGAGTCAAGTGGGAGACCTGACTCTGACAGTGGGGCAGGATCTTCTAGGAAGCGAGCCCACAGAAGTAAGAGGAAGAGGAGTCAGCGTCACACGGGGCGGGACGAAGACTCTCCTGATGTGGAAGTCCGTCTCACTGTGAATGAGGAGGTGCCAGGGGAAGCTGACGAACCTCCGGAGAAGAGGATTCGGGAAGAAGAGACCATCGGTGAAGGTATGATTCTTCCTTTTTCTTTTTTTGCTTCTTTCATGGGGCTTTCCATGTTCTGATTTGTTTGCTCACCCTGCTGCTGTTTTTTTTCTTTTTTTTTTTTTTTTAGCAGAGGATGAAGACTTGGCGATGCCTGAGGTTCCGACCGATGAGGCGGTGATGGAGCCGGTTATGGCATCTGAAGAAGAACCGAGGGACTCTGGAATGATTCCAGAATCTCCAATTGGTATAACTTCTTTTTTTTTTTTTTTTTTTGCCTGCGACTTGATTTGCTGACATTTTTCTTGTCAGCTGACTTGCCACAGGATTCCGATGACTTTGAACCATCAATGGACGCAAATGTTGATGATGCTTCCGATGAGTTCATGGAGGAAGAGAGTGTTCCGCCAGTCGTCGAAGAAGGTACTTTGTAGTGATGACCCTGATGATTTTTTTTAACAGGATCATATTCATACCTCTTTGTGTTTCATTTGCAGGTTTTGAAGTAACAGAAGAGAGTCCATCGCTTTCCTCAGAACTAGAGCAAGGGATGCCAGAGGTTGATCTGGAGGTAGAGACTCCTACAACCAGTCCTGACGCGATAGAGGAGATACCTTGTGCTGAGGTTCCTTCTCCAGAGGCTCCAAGTGGAAAGAGTTCTTTTGTTACTCTTCCAATGGGACCTGACATGAGCAGCCGATCAACGGAGAAGGGTGAATCTTCATCCAGTTCGTCTCTTCATTTTACGAAGAAGGTGCTTGCTCGGGTTTTGAGTTCTTGGACCGAGACTCTCTTTTCTGGACACCTGGATGCCGGATTTGGCATGATCCCACATGTACGGGAGATTCTCACTGATACCGAAGAGCTTGGTCTGGATGTCACAGGTGCCAGGGCGATCGTTGATAGGATCATTGCACTGGGTGAAAGTGGTTTGAGACCATGGATTTCCCTGACGACCAATTCTTCAAGGAGATGTTCTTGGACCCTACTGATAAGGCTAAGTCTCACCTGAATGAGGCTACACAAAGCAAGAAGCAGCTAGTTCGGGAGAAGAACTTGGAAGAGCTAGCCATCATCGGATTGAGGCATGACCTTAACGTCCTTGATAGGGAAGTTGAGGAGGCCAGGAAACGTCTTGAGCATTTGAAGGCGCAAGTCGCTGCCAAGTGGGCTGCTATAACAGAGGCTCGTGACAGGGAGAGTGCTCTGATTCGCAGAGTTGCAGATGCACGTCAAGTTCTCGAGAGGAGGACTTAAGAAAACGAGCAATGGCAAACTGCTGGGGAAAATGTTCCCGGTGTAAAAGAAGGGTTACGGCATTCGCCAGCATCTCATGGCAAGTTCCTGAAGAAGCGTGCCTTGGAAACTCTGATGGCTGAGGCCAAAAGTTTGCTTGAGGAGCTGAAGCTTTGGCTGGAGACCATTTTTGGCAGAGCTCCTGATTTTTTGTAGCAGAAACTATTCTTCTTTTTTTTGGTACCACATGTATATTTTTTGGTACTCTTTTTTTGTAGTGCTTGTGAACACTTTCCCCTTTTTTTTTTTGGTACCACATGTATTTTTTTTGGTACTTTTTTCTCTCTTTTTTTTTTTTGTTTTCCCTACGCTCACTCAAATCTTTTTGTGATGAAAGCAATTGCTAAATGGGGTACTTGTTTGAAAATTTGATCAAAAGGTTGTCTTTTTGTGAAAATCTTTTGTCAAATAATTGTTTTGGCATGGGAGCCTGATTTTGGTTGTGGCGTGAAAGCCGATTTTGAGATGGCATGGAAGCCGAAATTTTATGGCGTAAGAGCCAAAATTTGGGTTGGCATGGAAGCCGAAATTTTATGGCGTAAAAGCCAAAATTTGGGTTGGCATGGAAGCCGGATTTTTGTGGCATTTACAGCCAGTTTGGTGGCATTGATAGCCAATTTGTGGCATTGATAGCCGGTTTGGTGGCATTGATAGCCGGGTTTTTTTGAAAGCCAAGTTTTGGTTTGTCGGCGTGAAAGCCAATTTTTTGTGGCATTGATAGCCGGTTTGTGGCATTTATAGCCGGTTTTGACATGAGAGTCAGGTTTTTTTTTTTGTGTGGCATTTATAGCCGATTTGGTGGCATTGATAGCCGATTTTGGCAAAAGAGCCAGGTTTTTGGTTTTCAAAAATGCAAGTATCGACTAAGAGTCGCCTCCCTGCTGAATGGTCTTGCAAGTATCGATGGAATGTCGCATCCTTGCTCATTCGGTTGCGAGTATCGATGGAATTTTGCCTCCTCGCGGATTTGGGTGCAAGTATCGATGGAATGTCGCATCCTTGCTTTTTTCAAAATTTGGTTTTGCGGGTACTGACTTGATGTCGTTTCCCCACGATTTTTGAAATTTGTGGTTTTCTCGAACCTTTTTTGAAATTTGGGTTGTGGATATCAACTGATATGTTATGTCTCCACGGTTTTTGGATTTTGCAAGTATCGACGAAATGTCGCTTCCCTGCGATTTTGGAAGTGTTGAACGTGGTTCGTATTCTTCCGATGGGTGCGAGTATCGACTAAGCGTCGCTTCCCCGTGGTTTTTTTTTTTTTTTGAAAAACCATTTTTTTTTGTTTAAAGACACGAGGGTCGTAAATTTTGACCTAAAACCATTTGGCGGTAAAAGGCAGGGTGGACTAGGGTGGAAATCCCTGAATCCGGATTTTCATTTCAAACCATGAATTTTGGGTTCAAGGATCGAAAATTTTGGTCAAGTCAGGGAGGGGCTCCTAAACTTGGATTTTTTTTGTTTTTGAACAATGAAACGATAAAAGTAAGCATTGTTTTTGAATCTCTAGAAATTTTGACATTCGATATGAAAATTCTAAAGAGAGTGGGTTTGACGAGTGAGTACCTGAGAACAGGTTTTGGCCATACAGGCATTGCTCTTACCCAGTTGGGTAAGTCTTCAAGGGTAGTACCGCTTTAAGAACTTGCCATTGATAGGCAGCATACATCTGTCGCCTTCCATGTTTAGGAGGGCATATGCGCCGTTGGAGAAGACCTTGTCGATGACGTAGGGTCCCTCCCATTTTGGTTCAAATTTGCCTTTGGACTTGTGAGCGAAGACCATTGGTCTTTTTACCGCAAGAACCAAGTCACCCTTTTTGTAGGCGCGTTGTTTGACCTTTTTGTCAAAAGATCCTGCCATGCGTGCTTGGTAAAGTTCAATGCTTTGTCGAGCTTCAAGCCGTCTCTCGTCGAGATTGTCCAGCTCATGGAGTCGCAATTTGACATTGCTTTCTTGAGTCATGTCATTTTGTAGAGATACCCTCAGAGAAGGAATTTGTACCTCTACTGGCACGACAGCTTCGCATCCATAGACCAAGGAGAATGGTGTGCTATGGGTTGGTCCTCGAACGGTGGTTCGATATGCCCACAAGGCTTCAGACAGTTTGTCGCTCCAGTCTCTTTTGTGACTAGAGACCATTTTCTTGAGGATTTTGCAGAGTGTCTTGTTGAAGGCTTCTGCTAATCCGTTTGCTGCCGGATTGTATGGAGTCGAAGGACAACTTTGGATTTTGTATTTGTCGCAAAACCTGTAGAATCGATGATCCCGGAATTGTGGTCCGTTATCATGGACGAATCTTTTAGGTATGCCTAAACGACAAATGATGTTGGTGCATAGGAATTGAAGGACTGATGAGGTCTTCATTTCGTTGAACGCAAATGCTTCTGACCACTTGGAAAAATAATCCGTTGCAGCGAAGATGAAGCGATGACCTTTGCTTGAAGGGGGAGAAATAGGACCTATGATGTCCATGCCCCAGGCTTCGAAAGGCCACGAGATTGCTGTAGGGTGTAGCCATTCCGGAGGCATGTGAATGTAATCTCCGTGAACTTGGCATAGCTGGCAGCGTTTGGCAAATTGCATTGCATCAGCTACCATGGTAGGCCAATAGTAACCTAACCTTTTTATCTGATCATGGAGCTTAGGACCTGCCTGATGGGCTCCACAAAGACCAGCATGAACTTCTTTAAGTGTTTCTTCGGCCTCTTGTTGTGACAAGCAGCGTAGAAGTACTCCGTTGAAGGATTTCCTGTAGAGGATTTTTGAAGGAATATCCAAATGAAAGTTTGGGGCTCGCCTTTGGATGCTTACCCGTTCTTTTGGATCTTCAGGTAGGATTCCGAACATAGTGTAATCAATGAACGGATCCCTCCAGTCGCCGATTGAAGGTTGAAGGATAGAGATCCGACTTCCAACCACTCGGTGGCATTCAGCAACTGCTTGGTGTGTGTTAAGAGGAGGGAGGATCCTTCTCTCGCACACCGTGATTTGCATGTTTTCCCCTTCCTGGATCGCCATTGATGCGGCAAGTCCGGCCAGGGCATCTGCACGGATGTTTTCACCTCTACGAATGTGGGTGATGTGACAGATGTCAAACTTTTACAGAAGCGATTGTGCCTTGTTGTAATAAGGCAGCAGATCGGGCTTCCTGACTTCATATATCTGATTCATCTGGTTGACGATCAGTTGAGAGTCTCCAAAGACTTCCAGCATAGTGATACCGGATTCGATGGCAAGTTCCAATCCTAGGATCAGAGCTTGGTATTCAGCTGCATTGTTTATGCATGGTTCCAGTAGCGAGAAAGCGTGTGGAATCATGTATTTGTCGGGGCTAACAAAGAAGATGCCAACTCCCGAGATCAGCTTTCTGTTTTCATTTGTCCTAGTTGCACCGTCAAAGTACATGTCCCAGGAGGCATTTGGTGAGGAAGTCTCCACGTTGTAGACAGGTTCGTCTGGGAGATCATCTCTGAGTGGAGAATCTTTAGGCAATGGATGCTCTGCGAGAAAGTCTGCTAAAGCTTGGCCTTTGATTGCTTTTTGTGGTACATACCTAATATCAAATTGTGATAGAAGGATGGACCATTTTGCCAGTCGGGCATTGAGAGAACCTGCCTTTATGACAAGGACCTTCAAGAGGTTGATCCTCGAGACCAGGTAGACTGTGTTGGAAAGCAGATAGTGACGTAGCTTTTGTACGGCGAACATCACTGCAAGGCATTCCTTTTCGACTAGAGAGTAGCGATGCTCTACACCTACTAGCATGCGGCTGAGGTAGTATAGAGCAGCTTCTTTTCTTTCATCATTTTCTTGTGCAAGCAGAGCACCCAGAGAGTGATCAAGGGCTCTTGTGTACAAGATGAATGGTTTTCCAGTGGCAGGGGCAGCTAACACTGGAGGTTTGGTCAGGTATGACTTGATATCTTGAAATGCGGCTTCACAGTCGGCATCCCAGACAAAGTCTACACCCTTTTTCATCAATCGAGAGAATGGACGACACTTCCCCGAAAGATTGGAGATGAACCGTCTGATGTAGGCCAATCTCCCTTGGAGCCCTTTTAATTCTCTCAAGGTTCTTGGAGAGGGCATTTCTAGAATAGCCTTGACTTTTATGGGGTCAAGTTCTATTCCAGCTTTCCAAACAAGGAATCCGAGAAACTTAACCGACGAGACGCCGAAGAAGCATTTTAGAGGATTCATCCGTAGTTTGTGTTTGCGAAGTCGGAGGAAGACTTCCCGAAGATCTTTGAGATGGTCTTCTTTTCTTCTGCTTTTGACGGCGAGGTCATCAACGTAACATTCGACCGTCTTGTGCTGCATATCTTGGAGTATTTTCATCATAGCCCTCTGATATGTGGCACCAGCATTTTTCAGACCAAATGGCAGGACAGTATAGCAATATACGCCAAATGGAGTCCGAAATGATGTGTGTTTTTCATCCTCGGGATGCATCTTTATCTGATTGTAGCCAGAGAAGCCATCTATGAATGTCATTCACTCGAATCCGCAGGTATTGTCAATCATCACCTCCGGTATGGGGAGCGGGAATTCATCTTTAGGGCAAGCGCCATTCAGGTCTCTATAGTCAATACAGACCCTGATCTGCCCATTTTTCTTTGTCACGGGGACAATGTTGGCCAACCATTCTGGATGTTGTTCCTCACGGATGAAGCTGACGCTTTTGAGCTTTTGAACTTCTTGCTCAATTTTATCCATCACATCTGGACGGAATCTTCTTTGGCCTTGTTTGACAGGCTTGATTTCTTCTTGAAGATTGAGTTTGTGGACTGCTACTTTGGGGTATAAACCAGGCATTTCAGCGTAGGACCATACAAAGCAATCAACGAACTCACGAAGAAAAGCGATATACTCGTGTAACTCATCATCCTTTATATTCTTGCTTATGAATACAGGACGTGGGTTATCTGGTGTTCCCAAGTCTATCTTTTCAACAGGATCTTCTGTTAGAAGGTTCGAAGGTGGTTCCTCCACAATATTTTCGGAGGCTTCCAGCTCAACGAAACCTTCTGGGATTCCAAGGGCATTTGTAGACCGAGGGTTTGTTCCTTTCCACGGGTCTTCTTGATTGGTGATCTTCTCAAGGCTTGCTATGAGATGGTCCCAATTGCCTGTTGAAACTGGGTCGAAGTAAGGTACTTCTTTTGGAGACGATGGCTCTTCTGGGTCAGAGTAGCACAAGTCTGTATTATCGGACGACTCCTCTTTATCATCAGAGAAATCATACCAATTGGATGAGCTTCCTGGATCTTTGTCAGGTAACTCTTTAAAAAGATATCCAGGGAGATCGATGTCTTCATGGACTTGAGATGTTGAGGCTTGGTCGGTAAAACGACTTTTAAGCTTTTGTGACAACTGTCTCAGAGGAGTGTCGGGATCATACCCTAACCCAAATGAAGACTTTTCTACACGACCGTAGAGTCTCCAATCTTCCAGCTGGCTTTTAGTCAAGGCGGGCCCCAATGGCGTGAGAATACCGCGTCTTTCTCCCAAACCGACTGGGTTTTGAGCGTCATAGCCCATTTTCTTCATAATTGCTTGTGCCACAGGACTATATAGAGATAGCTGAGGCATACCTTCATTTTGGAAAGGTTCCAGCATGGAGTTTGATGAAGAAGCGTTCGATCTATGGAAGAAGATCGGCTTTTTCTTTGGTGATGTTGCCGGAACAACAAAGGTAGCAGACGTAGGATCTTCTACATCGGCGGGTGTCTCCATCGGAGTGAGAGCAGGCTGAACTTGCTGAGAGTCAGCTTGGCTTGACGATGCATCGTTTTCTGGCTCTGAGTCCGAGTCTGTGTCTTGCATGATAGACACGAGAGAAACAACAAATTTGCCCCCAGACTTTTGTTTCGTCTTCTTCACTTTAGTCTGATGACCAAAGGTTTTGAATTCTTGAGGGAGATGACGAAGGGAGATTGACTACTCTCTTCTAATTTGCCGGAGGGTTTGTTTTCTTCCGGTGATTTTTGAGGAGCCTTGCCTTTATCTTTCTGGAGATTTTCAGCAAAGGATGCTATTTCCTCTTTTTCTTCTTTTTCGCCTTCATACATTTGGGAGTCTGCGAAGTGGACTTCTTTACCTTTGAAGGGTCTTCTGTCCGCAAACACTCGATGTACCATGCCGTCGTCGCCGACGAACTTGATGCATTGATGTAGAGTTGAAGGGCAACACCATTCTCGTGTATCCAGGGGCGTCCGAGAAGGATGTTGTAGCATGAAGGGGTTTTTATTGCATACACAGTGACTTCAGAGATAAGATCACCGATCTGCAATTTGAACCTGATTTTGCCGATAGGCCTTTGAGTACTCCCATCATATCCAAAGATAGATACAGATGTGTGGCTTAGCTTGCTGGGTGGGATGCCCAACTCTTCGAGAGCCGAAGTGGAGATGAGGTTGAGTGCAGAACCTGGGTCAATCTGAACTCTATGTATCGGCATTTCCTTGATGTACCCTGTGAAGTACAGGGGTCGGTTGTGCCTTGCTTCGCCAAGTAGGAGGTCGTCCTTTGTGAAGGCGATGGTTGCACTGGCTGCTTTTTGCACCGAGAGGCATTCAATGCATGATCCCTCAGTTTTCTTTTCTCCCTTTGAGGAAGTTTCAGAGTTTTTGACCCGGTAGTCCATTTCAATTTGGAGGACTTGCGGGGCATGTTTGTCGACATCCTCATTCAGTTTTTGTAATTCTGAAATGAGATTATCACGAGTGCGTGGAAACATTCGTAATAAATCCAGGATGTGCAGTCGTGCAGGTATGTGTTTGAAGTGCTCGATCAAATCATACTTGAAAGCCTCCTTAGGGCCTGCATGTTCATCATTGTTGCCACTGGGGGCGCTTACAACATCTTTTCCCGAAGGATTTACATAAGTAAAGGAAGATAGGTTGTAATTTTTGTGGTAGTCTCGGCCCGAGCGGGTGCCTCTACCAACTTCGAGAGCTTCTTGAGAAGGGTCTTCGCTTGGAAGATTGTCCTCGGGATCAAGAGGCTGTCGTTTCTCATTTACTGAGGATGCGTCTGCAGCAAAATTGCCATCCTCAGTGATTGTGTTGCATGGAGCATTTTCCGGGAGCGAGTCCTGAACAGCATCCAGCAGCTTTTCTTCTTCGTTGACCCATCCATCATTCCAAGTTGGGTTTTCTTCATGATGATGAGTCGGGAAGAGCGTGAGTTCTGAAGTCACAGTCTCAGGGGACGAAGCCTGAGAGGGTGTCATCTCTGTGAAAGTCACGCGAGACGAGGTAGCCCCAGAAGATATGGTGCTAGGTGTCGCCGGTGTGTAAGTGATCTCATCAGATGATGCATCGGAAGAGCTATAATCCCAAATTATCACATTACAGGCAGCTCTTAAAGGAGACGTCGTCTGCTCGGAGTCAGACTCATCCTCAGATGTAAGAGGATCGTCTACCTAGCAATTTTCTCCATTTTCAGGAGTTGAGGGAGGAGGTACCTGGTGGGCTTCAGGGACTTCCGGCTCTGGATTGTGAGGCTCGTTAACGCGATCTTGCTCTTGTTCTAGAGCGAGACGCTGCAAGATCCTTGCATATTCTTCAAGATCAGGCATGGGAGCCAGATCCTCTTCTTCGTCTTCTCCGTGTGGCTCAACATAGTTGATTTCCACTGGAGCAATGACAGGTGCTGGGTTAACAGCATCTTCTTGTGCAGCCACTTGATCTTCTTCATCATCAGACCAGGATCCTTGTGGTTGCAAAGGGTTATACCAGATTACTGGCATAAGGTGAGTTTCAGGAACTCATTCTTCATCGGAGAGATATTCTCCTGTTTCAAGGGATTCCTCCCACTCATCGGTGTAGCCGGACTTGAATCCATCATCGGTGTCGCTGGACTCGTATCCATCAATGGAGAATCCAACTACTGAGTTGCAAGAGTATGATGCCCCCTGCATAGCTTCTTCTCTGAATCGAGGTGGCATGAAATCACTGAGAGTGAAGTTTCTTACCGCCTTTGAAGTCTCTGGAAGGGACGTTTCTGTTGCCCCTAGTGAAGTGGTAGAGGAGGCCTCTGCCTTTTCATGGACTTCTTGTTTTGGCTGGGTCTTCTCTTGCCGTTTGAGCCTGAGGAGATGTTTCCTAGCCTGCCTTCGCTGTTGAGCTGTTGGCTTTGTTTTGACGATCTCCCAGTTTTCATCTTGCAGGAGATCGGGATGTACCCATATAGGTTGTCCATCTGGTGTTGATAGGGAACCAGCTCCTCGGACGCTTGAATTTTGTTTATCACCATGAAGGAAGTAGTGATCTTCTTCTTCGGTGATTTTGGTGTTTGTCCACATGACACCATGTTGACGGAGGCAGTCCCATAGTTTTTGTCAAAGGTGATGACTCCGTTTTTCCACATCTCGTTTATCTTCTCTCTCACAACAAAGCATTGATTGAGAGGATGCGAGATCATCTAGTGGTATGGACAGTACCGAGGATCGTTGATTTTGCCAACATCGCCTGGTCTTTTAGGTTCAGGCAAGGTGAGCTTACCGTTTGCCACGAGAGCCCCGAAGATTTCGTCAACATCTTCATCGAACGGGTATTTCTTTTCTACTCGCTCTTTGAAGGCATCAGAGAGTTCAGGTCTCTTACCTGCAGCTCTCTTTTCAGCTTTCTTTGGTTGCTGAGGAGCTGACTTGGTTTGCACATTGAGGACCTCTTTCTTCTTTGGTTTAGAGGTTGCAATGGCGGTTGGCTCTTTTCTTGATGACTTCTGACTGTTGAGGTCTTTAATCACCGTTTCAGCTTCCATAGAAGCTTCCAGGAGTTCTCCCAGGTTTTTTGATTTGTTGCCGATTATCATGGAGCGTATTCTGGCTCTCATGTTGTTACGGCAGATGTCGACTAGCGACGCTTGTGGCAGTACATCTGAGCATTTGTACGCCATTGCTTTCCACTTGTGAATGAAGTCATAAGTTGACTCATTCTCTCCCCGTTTTAGGCTGCAGAGCTGTGCCATGGTAACAGGATGATCCTCACCTTTGAAGTGGGTCAGGAAGCGTGTCTCTAGCATGACCCAGTTTTGGATGGAGTCCTCCGAAAGAGTGGAGTACCAATCGAAGGCCGTACCTTTTAGGGTACTTGCAAAGAGGCGGATCTTGAGTGCATCTTGATCCGCGATAGCTCCCGTCAAAATCTTGAAGTGGATGACGTGCTGTCTGGCTGATCCTTTCCCCGTATATGTTTGGAGAGTAGGATGTTTGAATTTTGTGGGGAACGGGACCGAGTCCATCCATAAAGGATATAGTGGCTTGATCCCATGCTCCTTAAGTATATCCTCTTCTTTTGCTTTGGCGAGGATACTGTCTACGTCCTTTTTGGTAAGGGCGCGTGACTCATTTTCTTCAAGATTTTCCTCGTCATTGCGATGATTCGGAGGAGGCTCATTGTTCACCTGATTTTGGACAACAAGGAGAAGGTTTTCCATCAGAGTTTCAATCCTCTGCTGGCCTTGTTCCAACTGCTGGATGCGTGTGAGCGCATCATCTTGAGGTGGATTCTGAGGTGGTGGCTCAGAATTTGTAACCAGGACATTCATTCCTCGGGATTCAAACGAAGAAACCGTCCTGGTGACTGAGCTGGGGCTCATTCTTTTTGATGAAGAGCTTGATGAAGGATTACTCTCCCATCCTTGCCTTGAAGGGGCAGGAGATTCTTCGGGATGTCTTCGTGTCCTGGTGACGCTACAGGTCACCGGACGTCGGACATGGATTTTCGATGCTGACTTTTGGCGTCTTCTGGTTTTTCCAACCATATGGACGGCAGCAACTTGGTCGGGTCTTTCTTTTTCGACCCATTTGTGGGAGACTTGAAGTGTAGGAGGCTGGGTCCGTTGCCTCTCTAGTCTCTTTTGTCGATATGACGCACGGCGGAGTGCTCGACGAGCGATTTGAGCTTCGGTCAGCTCTGGCTGGGCTCTGACGATGAAGGATGTGCTCCCTCGGGCGCAGCAGCCGAGCCTGTCTTCTTTGTAGCTAGGCAAGGACAGGATCCGGACCCGGTCCTTTGCCTGTTGCAGTGAAGCTTTGAACCTTTCGAGTTCGGCCCCTGTAGAGATGAAGGGTCAAACTGAAGGAGTGTAGGCCTTAGCAGGTGCTTGTAGAGGCCTGGTGATGCATGATCTGATTTTGGGCCTGTAAGAACAAGCCGGCTCATGCTGGGTTGACTTGGGAGTCAGGTTGGAGATAGGTCTCTCCTCTTTCATGTAGGCAAGAGGGTAGAACTGGTTCTCTTTGAGTGGGGCCAGGTATACTGGCTTGGTGGAGGTTTGAGACCTTCTTTGTTTTGGGGAAGGTCTTGGAGACCAAGTCTTAGGGTAGACCTGGTTGGTTGTTGGTTGAGGTTTCGCGGGGATGCCGCGGGTTTTAGTATTCTTGGGGTTCGCCCTTGGTGTCACAGAAGTGACACGTTGAGGGGCGATCTTCTGCTTCTCGGCAGTTGCCTTTGGTGTCACAGTAGTGACACGTTGCGAGGTGACCTTCTGCCTTTTGGCAGGAGCAGTTTCTTCTTCGGGAAGTGGGAATGGTCCCAGTGTCCCGAAGACGATGGTCCGGGGAGTCGAGGTCGACCCGGAGTTCAGAGAGTTGCTGAGGGAGTTGGTGCTTCGGCAGCTAGCAGGGCGCTTGTAAGTGCGCTCGGTTTGCTTCTTTTGAAGCATGAGCTGGTGCTTGTTTTCATCGAAGGTGATGATCAGTGAAGCTGCCATTGTTAGTTTCAAAATTTCTGAAACAAGACCACATCCATTAGTAATCACAAGAATATGATGATCATAAATGGTGAATTCTATGATTTTGTCTTTTCAAATCGCTCAAGGGACATGACCCAAGCAATATGAAGAAGGCAAAAAGCCATAGAGGGTACAATTGTTCTGGTTGCAAGCATGGTAGGCTCGAAATGAGCGTTCCAATGATTGCTAGAAGCAATTGTATACCTAAATTTGACTTATCGAGAAGCGGAGCTTGCTCGAGATAAGAAGAATATAAGGTAGGAGTTACAAATGTGCCGGTCACAGATACAGTAGACCCTGAAAGGGCGTACCAGTATTGCTAGGCACAAATGTTGGAAATCGCATCCATGAGATGGGATTCTCTTTTTTTTTGAAAGGTCAGAAATGGATTCGTCAAAGAGAGCAGGTGGCATTCCGATTCAAATACGGGCTTAACGATTTCCGCGAGCGCCAGTACTCATAAGGAAAGAGACCACAATTTCTCGAATCCGAATCCAAAAGTGACGAGTTTTTTTTTTGAAATGTCAAGATTGGTTCCATCAAGGAGAGCAAATGGTATTCCAATCTGAACACGGTCTCGGCGATTTCCGCGAGCGCCAGTGCTCAGAAAAGAAGAAACCAAAATTTCTCAGATCTGAAATCAAAAGTGACGAGTTTTTGAAGATTTTTTTTTTGAAATGATTTTTTTTATTTTATTATTTTTTTTATTTTTTTATTTTTTTAAAATATTTTTTTTAAGATTATTTATTTTTATTTTTTTTTGAAGATTTTTTATTTTAAGATTTCTTTTTGAAAATCTTTTTTATTTATTTATTTATTTTTTTAATTTTGATTTTTTTTGTTTAAGATTTTTTTTTTGAAAATCTTTTATTTATTTTTTTTTATTTTGATTTCTTTTTAATTTTTTAAGATTTAAAGACGAGAGAGTACACATAGGCCTCCTAACCCGGTCTTATGAAACCTCGATTGATAGAATTGCCCCCAGGTAAGGGTAGGATTACTTAATGAACCCGTTTGTAGGACCCTTGCCTAGAACAGTCAAGCTGTCTCCACACTCTGGACAAGGCTTTTCTTGAATCAATCGTGATCAAAGAACGCAATTGGTTTAACCTTAGTGGTCTATGTCTTTTTATTTATTTATTTAATTTTTTTTTTAGATCCCTGACAGACTCATCGAAGAGAAACGATGGCCCAATCCCCGATCCGAACACGGGCTCAACGATTTCCGTGAGCACACATGCCCAGAAGAGAAAGGATCAAAGTTTCTCAATTTTGAATCCAAAACGAGAAATTGATTTTTTTGATTTTTTTTAAAGTTTTTTTTTTGAAATCTCTAATGAACTCATCGAAGAGAAACGATGGCTCAAAACCTTAGTAGAACATGCTCAACATTTCTGCAAGCACCAAAGAACGATAGGATAGGATCAAAGTTTCTCAATTTTGAATTCAAACTAAGAAAAATGATTTTTTTTTATTTTTTTTTTGAAAAGAGAAAGAGTGGAAACAAACTCAAAGAAATAGAAATTTCCAAAAAATCCCATCTCTTTTTTTTTTAGGATGCAGAATCCAACATAGGCTACCAGCCAGAAAGTAGCCAAGGAATCCGGAAAAGAAGTATAAGCATAGAGCAAAAAGTATGATATGCAAATATTTCATTTCCGAGCACCGTGTTCTCAAATGAACGAGTCCCACCGGGTGTGCCAGCTTGATGGAACGCGCTCCAATGCCGAGGGTGCTACCGGGGTCGGCGGACGTGGGAGTCCGTCGGGTCCGGCCCTTTCGCGCCCCGGGGGCTGAAGCGTGCATCAACATTTCTTTGTGTGGGTGTGCCAGATTTTCTATTTTACTTGGAATTGCAAGTGGTAATCCGGAGATCAACCTTTGCAAGTAAAAAGGAAATCAACTTCTTTCAAGTTTTCCATTGCACAAATATTTAATAAAGAGACATTTTCTTAGGTTGCCGTGAAAGGCGATTTTGTTTGGCATTTATAGCTGATTTTGGCGTTTATAGCCGATTTACAATTCTCATCAATAATGAAAGACAAGAGTTGTGATTTTTGTCTCTTTTAGAAAAATACAAACTACAATGAAAAGCAAGAAAAGGAGGATCTAACTTTTCAGGAGATTGTGGGGGACTCGTTCAGATTGATGGTCGCAAGCCATGTGTGGGCTTCACCATCATCCATGCAGATGAGAACAGTGGATACTCTTGATTCGCTTGGCTTGGCTATAACCTCAAATTTTTAGAGGACAAAGACCAAGAGGAGGTCCTATGTCCAATAAAAAGCTAAGTAGACGGGCTGAAAAGCCACGTCTAAACCATTGGAGGCAGCGGGAGAAGGCAAGGACCTTGGGGGGGAGTACCCCCCAAGGGACTTTTTGTCACCTTGTAGTGGTGCTTGATGTAGAATTTCTGCAGAATTTTCTCTCTTTCTCTAGACTCTGTCTGTCTGGAATTCGGGATTCTCTGCACCTTTCGATCTTCGGTTTTCCGTTCGTCTTTTTCCGATTTGGATTTCAATGGAATGCTCTCCTATTTATAGGCTTTTGGTAGCCATTTAGGAGAGCTTTTATGGGCTTTAATGGCTTTAATGGGAGGAGTTACAAGATTTATTTCTTGATTTTGTAACTCTTTTTTCCTTGAATCTGATTGGCCGATGGAGATTAAGGGCTTTTAATCACCTTAATTACCATAATGGGAGGAGTTTCATGGCTTGAATGCCATGACTTAATTGATTTGTAACTCCTGGATGCTTCCTTCTGATTGGGCCGTCCAAAGAAATGAATTAATGACTGCAATAAAGCTAGTCAATTAACTGCATTAATTGGTCGCCGAACAGTCGAAGAGTCGTGGGCCGTGCCGTGTCTTTTGGAATTCTTCTGGCGATGATCATCGATGGATCTTCATGCTAATCGACTTCGGATGAACATGTAACTTCAGACATTGATAGCTAGCAGCGGGCCGGTGACATCTGTCTTGTTGATTTCTCGATCGGTCGGACAGAAAGAGCACTTTTTAGGTCAACCGGTCGGCGATCTTGGAGCAATCAATGATGATTAATTGCTTTTGACTGCGGATCTGAGATGTCGTCGGATATGAGTCAATTTCAAGCACTAAAAATCACATCTTTAGGAAACCACAGGGGCCAAAGTGCGCGAAACGCGAAAAGGGACGGAAAAACGGGTCACCGCGAAAAATCCGGTGACCCGGACTTCCATGGTCGCCAGCGACCCTGGGCCGGCGACCATGGGCTAGGGTCGCGGGCTGCGACCCTGGGGGTTTTTCTCCCCTTTTTGGTCCGTTTTGCGGTCTTTTTCGTCGCCGTTTTCTTCTGTATTTTTCCTGACATTTCCTCTCATTTATTGGCTTGATTTCCCTGTAGAAAACCTGATGAGAATCCTTGCATTTTTAGAGTGCAAAGTTTCCAATTTTCCGGGAAAGCCGAAGACTTTGTCGCATAGAGCTGCTGATTTTCCGCCAGAAGCTGAAACTTGGTCAAACGATGTCGGAATGACCTGAAATTTGACGTGCAGCCTTTTGGAAGCATGTTGAAGCCACTCATGCACTTGGTTTGATGAGCGAAGACTTCGGTGGTTCCCGCCGCCGGGAGGCTTGATTTTGCTGCTCGAGCATTGATGGAGGGTCAAACGTTGTCGGTTTGACTTGAAATTTGGCATGGAGCCCTTTTGAGACATGCTAGAGTCATCCGTAGGCTCTGATCGAAGTTTTGACGTCTTCGATGATGTCACCACCGGGAGCGCCATTTTAGCTGTCGGAGAAGCGAAGTTAGGCCAAATGATTCTGAAATGGCCCGAAACTTCATGTGTACTCTTCTCTTGGCTATCTTGAAGGATCTTGGAGTTTTTGTTTGATTCTGACAAGATTTGATTTTTTTGGAGAAATTGCATTGCCTATTTATGGCAGGTTGAGACTTCATGCAGCTTTCTTGATGTTGAAGAGGCAAAGTGACATTTTTGGTGTCAACATAAACGCCAAAATCGGCTTTCATGCCAATAAAACAAAACTTGGTTTTCAAAAAACTCGGCTATAAACGCCAAATCCGGCTATAAAAGCTAAAAATGGGCTATAAACGCCAAAACTTGGCTATAAACGCCAAAATCCGGCTATAAACGCCAAAATTCAGCTATAAATGCCAAAACAAAAAAAAATTCGGCTATAAACGCCAAAATCGGCTTTCACGCCATCCAAAAACTTTGGCTCTCATGCCACAAACAAAAAGCTTTGGCTCGTATGCCACAAACAAAAAAAAAAAACCTTGGCTCTCATGCCACAAACAAAAATTTTGGCTCTTATACCACAAACAAAATTGGGCTTCCATGCCACAAAACAAAATTCGGCTTCTATACCATTCCAAAGTCGGCTTTAACGCCATCCAAAAATTTTGGCTCCCATGCCGCAAAACAAATTTGGCTCCCATGCCACAGACAAAATTAGGCTTTCATGCCATCCAAAATTTGGTTTTCAAGCCATCAAAAATCAGGCTTTTCGTCCCAAAATTGGCTTTCATGCCCAAAACAACCCTTTGACAAAAGATTTTCACAAAATGACAACCTTTTGATCAAATTCTTAAACAAACATTCCCATCAACTTTTACTCAAATTTGTTTTCATAAACAAAAATTATTTAAGTGAAAGGAAGGGGATACATAAAAAAAATAGTACCAAAACTGTTTATACATGGAGGTACCAAAAAAAAAAAAAAGAAATAAAAAGAGTTTGTTACAACTCAAGAGCTCAATCCGACATGGTCTTCAACCAAAGGTTCAACTCCTCAAGCAGACCCTTGGCCTTAACTTCCAAAGTTTTTAGGCCACGCTTCTTCAAAATGTCCCCATAAAACGCGGCCGAATGCCGTGACCCATCTGCAGCACGAGGAAGTTCTTCCCAGAGGACCTACCACTGCTCATGCTCTTGAGTCTTCCTCCGGACATTACCTTCAGCTTCCTCAACCTGGCGAATGAGAGTCTCCTCCTTGTCACGAGCCTCCACAATGGCGGTCCATTTGGCAGTAACTTCTTCCTCTAAAAGATCAAGATGCTGCCTAACCTCGACGACCTCCTTATCAAGGTGGTCCAAGTCTTGCTTCAGCCCCATGATGGATAACTCGGTAACGTTCTTCTCCCGAACGATCTGCCTCCGAGTCTTCGTGACCTCAGTCAGCTCAGCTTTGACTTTGCTGGAAGGTTTTATGAACATTTCATCAAAGAAGTCACCATCTGGGAAACTCTTGGTCTCAGTCCACTTGTTCCCCAAGGTGATGATCTCCTCAACAAAATCCTTGGCGCTTGCGATGTCCAGACCGACTTCTTTGCTATCAGCAAGGATGTCCTCCACATACTTGATCATGCCAAAACCAGCTTCCAAATGACCTGAAGAAAGAGTCTCAACCCATGAGCTCAAGACAGTCTTCAACACCTTCCTTGCATAATGAAGGTGCGGTGCAGATGAGGATTCGCCACGCTCTGGTGCCCGACTGCCCACGTCATACTCCATTGGAAGAGTAATCAATAGACTCATTCCAACGGAAGAAGCTGACTCATTGAAAGAAGAAGAAGCCCCTTGATCAGCCTTGATGGAACGCGCTCCGGATGCCGTGGGTGCTACCGGGGTCGGCGGACGTGGGAGTCCGTCGGGTCCGGCCCTTTCGCGCCCGGGGAGCTGAAGCGTGCATCAACATTTCTTTGTGTGGGTGTGCCAGATTTTCTATTTTACTTGGAATTGCAAGTGGTAATCCGGAGATCAACCTTCGCAAGTAAAAAGGAAATCAACTTCTTTCAAGTTTTCCATTGCACAAATATTTAAGAAAAGAGACATTTTCTTGGTTTGCCGTGAAAGGCGATTTTGTTTGGCATTTATAGCCGATTTTGACGTTTATAGCCGATTTACAATTCTCATCAATAATGAAAGACAAGAGTTGTGATTTTTGTCTCTTTTAGAAAAATACAAACTACAATGAAAAGCAAGAAAGGAGGATCTAACTTCTTAGGAGATTGTGGGGGACTCGTTCAGATTGACGGTCGCAAGCCATGTATGGGATTCGCCATCATCCATGCAAATGAGAACAGAGGATGCTCTTGATTCGCTTGGCTTGGCTATAACCTCAGATTTTTAGAGGACAAAGACCAAGAGGAGGTCCTATGTCCGATAAAAAGCTAAGTAGACGGGCTGAAAAGCCACGTCTAAGCCATTGGAGGCAGCGGGAGAAGGCAAGGACCTTGGGGGGGGGGGGGGGGGGTGCCCCCCAAGGGACTTTTGTCACCTTGTAGTGGTGGCCGGTGCAGAACTTAAGTAGAGTTTTTCTCTCTTTTTCTTTCTCTGGATTCTTTCCGCTCTCTTCCGATCCGATCTCTTTTTTTCTGATTTGGATTTCAATGGAATGCTCTCCTATTTATAGGCTTTTGGTAGCCATTTAGGAGAGTTTATGAGCTTTAATTGCTTTAATGAAAGGAGTTACAAGATTTATTTCTTGATTTTGTAACTCATTTTTCCTTGAATCTGATTGGCCGATGGAGATTGAGGGCATTTAATCACCTTAATTACCATAATGGGAGGAGTTTCATGGCTTGAATGCCATGAATCTCTTGATTTGTAACTCCCGAATGCTTGCTTCTGATTGGGCCGTCCAATAGAATGAGTTAATGACTGCCATAAAGCTAGCCAATTAACCACATTAATTGGTCGCCGAGCAGTCGAAGAGTCGCGGGCCGTGCCGTGTCTTCTGGAATTCTTCTGGCGATGATCATCGATGGATCTTCATGCTGATCGATATCGGATGAACATGTAACTTCAGACATTGATAGCTAAGAGCGGGCCGGTGACATCTGTCTTGTCGATTTCTCGATCGGTCAGACAGAAAGAGCACTTTTTTGGTCGACCGGTTGGCGATCTTGGAGCGATCACTGATGATTTTATGCTTTGGACGGCGGATCCGAGATGTCGTCGGATATGAGTCAATTTCAAGCATTAAAAATCACATTTTCAGGAAACCACAGGGGCCAATGTGCACGAAACGCGAAAAGGGACGGAAAAACGGGTCACCGGCGAAAAATCCGGTGACCCGGACTTCCATGGTCGCCGGCGACCATGGGCAGGCGACCCTGGGCCAGGGTCGCGGGCTGCGACCCTGGGGTTTTTTCCCCTTTTTTGGTCCGTTTTGCGGTCTTTTTCGTCGCCGTTTTCTTCTGTATTTTTCCTGACATTTCTTCTCATTTATTGGCTTGATTTCCCTGTAGAAAACCTGATGAGAATCCTTGCATTTTTAAAGTGCAAAGTTTCCAATTTTCCGGGAAAGCCGAAGACTTTGTCGCGTAGAGCTGCTGATTTTCCGCCAGAAGGTGAAACTTGGTCAAACGATGTCGGAATGACCTGAAATTTGAAGTGGAGCCTCTTGAGCAATAAATAAGACCAACCATAGGCTTTTGTTTGAGTTTTGAAGCCGTTTGGGGTCCCGTCGATGCTTCACTTGATTTTGCTGTGGGGAAAATGCCGAGCTTTGATATGTGGTCAAACGATGTCCGATTGACCTGAAATTTGACGGGGAGCCTATTGGAGTCATTTTGAGACGTTCCATGGGCTCCGTTTTGGATGTCATGGTCCTGGGTTGCTCCGCCGCTGGTAGGCTTGATTTTCTCTCGGAGCATCGAAACCTGGTCAAACGTTGTTGGAATGACCAGAAATTTGACGTGCAGCCTTTTGGAAGCATGTTGAAACCACTCATGCACTTGGTTTGATGAGCGAAGGCTTCGGTGGTTCCCGCCGCCGGGAGGCTTGATTTTGCTGCTCGAGCATTGATGGAGGGTCAAACGTTGTCGGTTTGACTTGAAATTTGGCATGGAGCGTTTTTTAGACATGCTGGAGTCATCCGTAGGCTCTGATCGAAGTTTTGACGTCTTCGATGATGTCGCCGCCGGGAGCGCCAATTTAGCTGTCGGAGAAGCGAAGTTAGGCCAAATGATTCTGAAATGGCCCGAAACTTCGTGTGTACTCTTCTCTTGGCTATCTTGAAGGATCTTGCAGTTTTTGTTTGATTCTGACAAGATTTGATTTTTTGGAGAAATTGCATTGCCTATTTATGGCAGGTTGCGACTTCATGCAGCTTTCTTGATGTTGAAGAGGCAAAGTGACATTTTTGGTGTCAACAAATGCCCCCTCGAGGTACAGCGACGAGTTGCTTGACTTTTGTAGTCGATGTGCCTCGAAGAGATTTTTTAAGGAGAGCTTGTGTCTTGACCAAGAGTCTTTGAGCAATCTTTCCTTTGGTAGAGTAGCCTTTGAGCTTCCAGGGAAATTTTATGGTAAATGAAAGGAATCAAGTACCATCTCGAGGCAAAGTTTTGAAGATGACATCAGGGATGTGGATTTGGGCTTTTGACCTTGTGACCTAACAAGCTGTATGTGGCAGGTTAGGGGGTCAGGTTTTGGTTTTGATCTTGTAGACCTAACAGGCTGTATGTGGCAAGTTAGGGGATCATGATTTGGTTTTTGGTTTTGGTCTTGTGACCTAACAAGCTGTATGTGGCAAGTTAGGGGACCAGGATTTGGTTTTTTGGTCACTCTTTGGGACTGTGTGGGTCCATTGGAGTGGTTTGGATTTTTGTGGAATGTCAATTTCAAGATTTTGGCTCAATTTGGTATATGAGGCTGGATGGTTTGATTCTTTGGAAGCTCATGGGGCTTGGAAATTTTTTGTATGGTTCAATCAACTCAAAAGAGGCATGGAACCATTTTTGTATGCTCTTGGTAAGAGGGATTTTTTTCCTGACTAAAAGCCCCTTTTTTTTTGTTTTTTTTTTTTTTTTTTAGTGCCTAGGTGGTCCAACCTGGCTCATATGGGCTAGCCCATGGGACCTTAAGCTTTTTAGGATGGCTTAGATCTCATGTGGGGCCATTTTTATAAAGAATATCTAAAGATATCTCATTTGGATAGAGAATATCTAAAAATATCTTTATGGGAGAGAATCTCTCATCTTCCCTTAATTTGGGAGAGAATATCTCAAGGTATCTTTCTTTTTGGGAAAGAATCTCCAATCTCCTATTTTGTTGGAGAGAATCTCTCATTGATTGATTTTGGGAGAAAATCTCTCAAAGACATCTTTCTTTTTGGGAAAGAATCTTTCTAATTCCTTCTCTTTTGGTAAGGTTACTAATTAGTAGCACTTACCTTTCTTTTTTTGTTTCCTTCTTTGATTTGCTCTCTTCTATAAAAGCAAGGAGGAGGCTAGATCTCTTGCCCTTATTGCTTTCTTTTGCAACAATCTCAAGACAGCTCCAAGACCAAGAGTTCTTCTTCTTCAAGGATCTTCAAGCTTTTTCCTTCTTCTTCTCCATCAATGGCTTCAAGTAAGTTTTCTCTCTTTTTCTTTCAAGAAAACTCCATGTAGAGAATAGGATGGTAAAAAAAAGAAAGTTTCTCTCTGTTTTTTTTTTCTTTTTTTTTCTTTTCTTTTCTTTCTATTCTTCTTCTCTTTTTTTCTTTTTCCACGTGATTTCTGTTTTTTTTTTTTTTCGTGCTTCTTTCTTTCTCTTTTTCTTTTTGCACGTTTTCTTTCTTCTCTTTTTTTTCTCCTCTTTTTTTTTTTAGAAAGTTTCTTTTTTTTTTTTGGTTATCGTGATAATGCGGTTTTATGCAAATCTAGATGTTCATGCATGTACTTTTTATAGATTGAATTTGAGAGCATGATAGCATACCTGAAAATCTTTGCAAATTTGGGAATTTGGAGCTCGCAGCGATGTTGAGCTCTTCTTGATTTTGCAGAGATTTTGAGGTTTCGAAAGTTTGGAGTTTCGGAGCTCGCAGCGATGTTGAGCCCATCTTCAGACTTTCTATTTCTTTCGGGGTATTTCCCTTTTCTTCGGAATTGCCCCAGAACCATGCCAAAATTTCGCCAGATTTTCTTTTAGCGAAATCCTGTCATTTTGATGATGATCTTTTTTTTTCTTTTCCAACCTTTGCAGGTGGTTCCTCCAGAACGAACAAGGGTAAAGAGCCTACTAGAAGCGTACCTCGTCGATCCGCCAGATCTTCTAATGTGGTCGTTCAGCAGGCCTGGGAAAAGGTCTAGTTTGTTGAGAAGAACTTGGAAGAGTGCGATTCCCTCAATCGTGATGAGATGAGACAGCGATTGATCGCTCTCAAGAATGAGGAGTTCTATAAGATCATGGTAAGCAACCGTCCTTGGGTTATGGACGATCTGAGGGTTTTACCCAAGCCTACCTTCTTCTTTGGAGATGCAGTCCCTGACGACTTGACATACCAAAGGAGATGTTTTCAGTTCTCTTACACAGCAGATGGTGAGGAGAGAACTATTTCTACCCGGTCGTCTTTTGATCGGACCATCTCGATCCTGAGCCTTTCTCCCACGTGCCCTAAGAGGGAAGATCCTCCGAGCTGGGTGAAGAGGACCAGTGTGATCAAGACCGGGGTTTTTGTTGGCGGTCCCTCCAGATATGCGGAGAAGTCGCCTGCCCAAATGGACATGTTGATGCCAGCCAGCGGCTATCAAGGCTTTGATTATCCGTCGGTCGATTTGGGACCGGTGGGCCTTGGCGTTTTCAGCGGTGACGGCAGCAATTGGGTGAAGCCTTTTCGACTTCGTGGCCGTTTCAGTGTTGACTCCGATTGGAAGTCATGGACTGATCGCGTCCTGCTGATTGGTGGCACCATTTTGAAGGAAGTCGGGATTTTTGACGCGGTCCGTGCCTTTAGAGATACCGTGGCTTTTTCCGACGAGGCCTTCATGGCCATGTTGGAATCATTTCTCCGACAAACCAATACCTTCGTTGTAACGAATGGTGAGATTGGTTTTTCCTTGAAGGAGTTGAGCGCCATCACCGGATTGTCCATCCTTGGCAAACTCTACGAGGAGTTCATGCCGATTGACAGCGTCCTTGAGGAGCAGTCAGAGGAGTTCAGGCTCCTATACTTTCAGCTCGTCACCTTCTATGATTTTTTTAAGGAGGGTTCGAAAGTCAGGTCCAGCAGTTGGAAGAGTTATGGCTCTTCATTCTTCAACTTCTTTGACAGCAAAGAGTCTTCTGATAGCATGACCCGGGAAGACAGGAAGAAGACTTCGGCCATGCAGGAAGAGTTGAAGGGTTTCTTCGCGAGCACAGATGTCATTTGTTCTGACATTGCACTGCGGAGAGATCTTGCTGTTTACCTCACTTATTGGCTAGGTGAGGCTGTGTTTACTGGTGGAGATGGGACGCACATCAGGCCGCATTGTATTTTTCCGGCTTGTCAGATGGCGTTTGGAGAGCGGCTTGCATTGGTGCCTGCTCTTTACTCCTACTTGTGTACCGAACTGCAGGCTGCTGCTTTTTTGGTTCGGCTTGGGCTCCCTATGAATAGGGTATTTTCAGCCCATATCTTTTATTCGTGGTTTGTATACCACTGTCCTGGCTTCCACCAGCTGGGTGCTGCACAGGATGATGATCCTCTGATGATTCGATTGGCTAAGGGAAAAGCCGTATCCAAATCACTTTTGTTTGCCCGCATGAGGATCCGACGGTTCAGGGACGTCAAGATGGGGCAGTCTTCAGTGAAGCTCTCTCCGGAGTTGCGGAAGAAGGCTTTTGACTTTGGTGCCCCCCGTGACTCTACCAGGGCAGGGTCAGGGAGACATTATGCTTTGACAAATGCAGAGAAGGAGTGGCTTTTCAGCATACGCGTCGGCACGATGGTGTACCGCAGACATCTTTTCGTCTATATCCAGCCGTATGTACCTTCTCACTTTGCACTTCAGTTGGGCTTCTCTCAAGGCGTTGTTGGGGCGCCTTCGAGTATGGTGAAGCGTTTTGGAGGTTTGCAGGATGGCAGAAATGCATGGGCTATTTATAGTGCTGAAGACACTACTGTCACGATTTCTTATCCTGAGCTGTCGACTTTCCGAACTGCCGGCTTCACGAAGTGGTTTGCGGAGAGCTTTTTGGCATATCGGGGGCTTTCCAAGAAGGAGCTTGATGTAAAGCTGTCTTCGGGGAAAGGTACTTGAAAGTCGGATGGCGTCCGGCGAGAGGAAGTTTGGGCCTTCCTTTCTGGAGAGAAGCACAAGATAGGCTTTCTCGGTGACCAGGGCGTCATTGGTTCTAAAGCTGTTCGGGAAGTACCTGATGAGGCTTTGGAGCAGCTAGAACAGGAGGAAGCTGAGCTCGACGCTTGGATACAAGCGGGACAGAGGCGAGCTTCCGTGGAGTCTACTGGCAAGAGCAGACCATCCAGTGAGGAGCCAAGTGGGAGACCTGACTCTGACAGTGGGGCAGGATCTTCTAGGAAGCGAGCCCACAGAAGTAAGAGGAAGAGGAGTCAGCGTCACACGGGGCGGGACGAAGACTCTCCTGATGTGGAAGTCCCTCTCACTGTCAATGAGGAGGTGCCAGGGGAAGCTGACGAACCTCCGGAGAAGAGGATTCGAGAAGAAGAGACCATCGGTGAAGGTATGATTCTTCCTTTTTCTTTTTCTGCTTCTTTCATGGGGCTTTCCATGTTCTGATTTGTTTTCTCACCCTGCTGCTGCTTTTTTTTTTAGCGGAGGATGAAGACTTGGCGATGCCTGAGGTTCCGACCGATGAGGCGGTGATGAAGCCGGTTATGGCATCTGAAGAAGAACCGAGGGACACTGGAATGATTCCAGAATCTCCAATTGGTATAACTTCTTTAGCTTTCTTTTTTTTTTTTTTGCCTGCGACTTGATTTGCTAACATTTTCTTGTCAGCTGACTTGCCACAGGATTCCGATGACTTTGAACCATCAATGGACGCAAATGTTGATGATGCTTCCGATGAGTTCATGGAGGAAGAGAGTGTTCCGCCAGTCGTCGAAGAAGGTACTTTTTAGTGATGACCCTGATGATTTTTTTTAACAGGATCATATTCATACCTTTTTGTGTTTCATTTGCAGGTTTTGAAGTGACAGAAGAGAGTCCATCGCTTTTTTCAGAACCAGAGCAAGGGATGCCAGAGGTTGATCCGGAGGTAGAGACTCCTACAACCAGTCCTGACGCGATAGAGGAGATACCTTGTGCTGAGGTTCCTTCTCCAGTGGCTCCAAGTGGAAAGAGTTCTTTTGTTACTCTTCCAATGGGACCTGACATGAGCAGCCGATCAACGGAGAAGGGTGAATCTTCATCCAGTTCGTTTCTTCAATTTGCGAAGAAGGTGCTGGCTCGGGTTTTGAGTTCTTGGATCGAGACTCTCTTTTCTGGACACCTGGATGCCGGATTTGGCATGATCCCACATGTACAGGAGATTTTCACTGATACCGAAGAGGTTGGTCTGGATGTCACAGGTGCCAGGGCGATCGTTGATAGGATCATTGCACTGGGTGACAAGTGGTTTGAGGCCATGGATTTCCCTGACGACCAATTCTTCAAGGAGATGTTCTTGAACCCTGCTGATAAGGCTAAGTCTGACCTGAATGAGGCTACACAAAGCAAGAAGCAGCTAGTTCGGGAGAAGAACTTGGAAGAGCTAGCCATCATCGGATTGAGGCATGATCGTAACGTCCTTGATAGGGAAGTTGAGGAGGCCAGGAAACGTCTTGAGCATTTGAAGGCGCAAGTCGCTGCCAAGTGGGCTGCTATAACAGAGGCTCGTGACAGGGAGAGTGCTCTGATTCGCAGAGTTGCAGATGCACGTCAAGTTCTCGAGAGGAGGACTTAAGAAAACGAGCAATGGCAAACTGCTGGGGAAAAGCTTCCCGGTGTAAAAGAAGGGTTACGGCATTCGCCAACATCTCATGGCAAGTTCCTGAAGAAGCGTGCCTTGGAAACTCTGACGGCTGAGGCCAAAAGTTTGCTTGAGGAGCTGAAGCTTTGGCTGGAGACCATTTTTGGCTGAGCTCCTGATTTTTTGTAGCAGAAACTATTCTTCCTTTTTTTGGTACCACATGTATATTTTTTGGTACTCTTTTTTTTTGTAGTTCTTGTGAACACTTTTTTTTTTGTACCACATGTATTTTTTGGTACTTTTCTTTTTTTTTTTTTATTTGTTTTTCCCTACGCTCACTCAAATCTTTTTGTGATGAAAGCAATTGCTAAATGGGGTGTTTGTTTGAAAATTTGATCAAAAGGTTGTCTTTTT
The DNA here is from genome assembly GCA_028538565.1 of Umbellularia californica. Lineage (NCBI taxonomy): Eukaryota > Viridiplantae > Streptophyta > Magnoliopsida > Laurales > Lauraceae > Umbellularia > Umbellularia californica. The sequence continues at coordinate 28,375,271 of JAPQWN010000005.1, read as the reverse complement.
GTGAAAATCTTTTGTCAAATAATTGTTTTGGCATGGGAGCCTGATTTTGGTTGTGGCATGAAAGCCGATTTTGAGATGGCATGGAAGCCGAAATTTTATGGCGTAAAAGCCAAAATTTGGGTTGGCATGGAAGCCGGATTTTTGTGGCATTTACAGCCAGTTTGGTGGCATTGATAGCCAATTTGTGGCATTGATAGCCGGTTTGGTGGCATTGATAGCCGGGTTTTTTTGAAAGCCAAGTTTTGGTTTGTCGGCGTGAAAGCCAATTTTTTGTGGCATTGATAGCCGGTTTGTGGCATTTATAGCCGGTTTTGACATGAGAGTCAGGTTTTTTTTGTGTGGCATTTATAGCCGATTTGGTGGCATTGATAGCCGGTTTTGGCAAAAGAGCCAGGTTTTTTGTTTTAAAAAATGCAAGTATCGACTAAGAGTCGCCTCCTTACTGAATGGTCTTGCAAGTATCGATGGAATGTCGCATCCTTGCTCATTCGGTTGCGAGTATCGAAGGAATTTCGCCTCCTCGCGGATTTGGGTGCAAGTATCGATGGAATGTCGCATCCTTGCTTTTTTCAAAATTTGGTTTTGCGGGTACTGACTTGATGTCGTTTCCCCACGATTTTTGAAATTTGTGGTTTTCTCGAACCTTTGGGTTGTGGATATCAAAACATGGCATCTCCACGATTTTTAGGTTTTTTCGAACCTTTTTTGAAATTTGGGTTGTGGATATCAACTGATATGTTGCGTCTCCACGGTTTTTGGATTTTGCAAGTATCGACGAAATGTCGCTTCCCTGCGATTTTGGGTGCAAGTATCGATGGAATGTCGCATCCTTGCTTTTTTTCAAAAATTTTGTTTTGCGAGTACTGACTTTGATGTCGTTTCCCCACGATTTTAGAGGTTTTGGAAGTATCGAATGGGGTTCGTATCCTTCTGATTTTTTGAGTTTTGCGAGTATCGACTAAGTGTCACTTCCCCGCGGTTTTTTGAAAAACCACTTTTTTTGTTTTAAGACACGAGGGTCGTAAATTTTGACCTAAAACCATTTGGCGGTAAAAGGTAAGGTGGACTAGGGTGGAAATCCCTGAATCCGGATTTTTTTTTCAAACCATGAATTTTGGTTCAAGGATCGAAAGTTTTGGTCAAGTCAGGGAGAGGCTCCTAAACTTGGATTTTTTTTTTTGAACAATGAAATGATGAAAGTAAGCATTGTTTTTTGCGTTTCTTTAGAAATTTTGACATTTGATATGAAAATTCTAAAGAGAGTGGGTTTGACGAGCGAGTACCTGAGAACAGGTTTTGGCCATAAAGGCATTGCTCTTACCCAGTTGGGTAAGTCTTCAAGGGTAGTACCGCTTCAAGAACTTGCCATTGATGGGCAGCATACACCGTCGCCTTCCATGTTTAGGAGGGCATATGCGCCATTGGAGAAGACCTTGTCGATGAAGTAGGGTCCCTCCCATTTTGGCTCAAACTTGCCTTTGGACTTGTGAGCGAAGACCATTGGTCTTTTTACCGTAAGAACCAAGTCACCCTTTTTGTAAGTGCGTTGCCTGACCTTTTTGTCAAAAGATCCTACCATGCGTGCTTAGTAAAGTTCAATGCTTTGTCGAGCTTCGAGCCGTCTCTCGTCGAGATTGTCCAGCTCATGGAGTCGCAATTTGACATTGCTTTCTTGAGTCATGTCATTTTGTAGAGATACCCTCAGAGAAAGAATTTGTACCTCTAATGGCACGACAGCTTCGCATCCATAGACCAAGGAGAATGGTGTGCTATGGGTTGGTCCTCTAACGGTGGTTCGATAGGCCCACAAGGCTTCAGACAGTATGTCGCTCCAGTCTCTTTTGTGACTAGAGACCATTTTCTTGAGGATTTTGCAGAGTGTCTTGTTGAAGGCTTCTGCTAATCCGTTTGCTGCCGGATTGTATGGAGTCGAAGGACAGCTTTGAATTTTGTATTTGTCGCAGAACCTGTAGAATAGATGATCCCAGAATTGTGGTCCGTTATCATGGACGAATCTTTTAGGTATGCCGAAACGACAAATGATGTTGGTGCGTAGGAATTGAAGGACTACTGAGGTCTTCATTTCATTGAATGCAAATGCTTCTGACCACTTGGAAAAATAATCCGTTGCGGCGAAGATGAAGCGATGACCTTTGCTTGAAGGGGGAGAAATAGGACCTATGATGTCCATACCCCAGGCTTCGAAAGGCCACGAGATTGCTGTAGGGTGTAGCCATTCCGGAGGCATGTGAATGTAATCTCCGTGAACTTGGCATAGCTGGCTGCGTTTGGCAAATTGCATTGCATCAGCTACCATGGTAGGCCAATAGTAACCTAACCTTTTTATCTGATCATAGATCTTAGGACCTGCCTGATGGGCTCCACAAAGACCAACATGAACTTCTTTAAGTGTTTCTTTGGCCTCTTGTTGTGACAAGCAGCGTAGAAGTACTCCGTTGAAGGATTTCCTGTAGAGGATTTTTGAAGGAATATCCAAATGAAAGTTTGGGGCTCGCCTTTGGATGCTTACCCGTTCTTTTGGATCTTCAGGTAGGATTCCGAACATAGTGTAATCAATGAACGGATCCCTCCAGTCGCCGATTGAAGGTTGAAGGATAGAGATCCGACTTCCAACCACTCGGTGGCATTCAGCAACTGCTTGGTGTGTGTTAAGAGGAGGGAGGATCCTTCTCTCGCACACTGTGATTTGCATGTTTTCCCCTTCCTGGATCGCCATTGATGCGGCAAGTCCGGCCAGGGCATCTGTACGGATGTTTTCACCTCTACGAATGTGGGTGATGTGACAGATGTCAAACTTTTGCAGAAGCGATTGTGCCTTGTTGTAATAAGGCAACAGATCGGGCTTCCTGACTTCATATATCTGATTCATCTGGTTGACGATTAGTTGAGAGTCTCCAAAGACTTCCAGCATAGTGATACCAGATTCGATGGCAAGTTCCAATCCTAGGATCAGAGCTTGGTATTCAGCTGCATTGTTTGTGCATGGTTCCAGTAGCGAGAAAGCGTGTGGAATCATGTATTTGTCAGGGCTAACAAAGAGGATGCCAACTCCCGAGATCAGCTGTCTTTTTTCATTTGTCCTGGTTGCACCGTCAAAGTACATGTCCCAGGAGGCATTTGGCGAGAAGGCCTCCACGTTGTAGACGGGTTCGTCTGGGAGATCATCTTTGAGTGGTGAATCTTTAGGCAATGGATGCTCTGCGAGGAAATCTGCTAGAGCTTGGCCTTTGATTGCTTTTTGTGGCACATATCTAATATCAAATTGTGATAGAAGGATGGACCATTTTGCCAGTCGGGCATTGAGAGAACCTGCTTTTGTAACAAGGACCTTCAAGAGGTTGATCCTTGAGACGAGGTAGACTGTGTTGGAAAGCAAGTAGTGACGTAGCTTTTGTACGGCGAACATCACTGCAAGGCATTCTTTTTCGACTGGAGAGTAACGATGCTCTGCACCTACTAGCATGCGGCTGAGGTAATATAGAGCAGCTTCCTTTCCCTCACCATTCTCTTGTGCAAGCAGAGCGCCGACAGAATGATCAAGAGCTCTTGTGTACAAGATGAATGGTTTTCCAGTGGCAGGGGCAGCTAACACTGGAGGTTTGGTCAGGTATGACTTGATATCTTGAAATGCGGCTTCACAGTCGGCATCCCAGACAAAGTCTACACCCTTTTTCATAAATCGAGAGAATGGACGGCATTTCCCCGAAAGATTGGAGATGAACCGTCTGATGTAGGCCAATCTCCCTTGGAGCCCTTTTAATTCTCTCAAGGTTCTTGGAGAGGGCATTTCTAGAATAGCCTTGACTTTTATGGGGTCAAGTTCTATTCCAGCTTTCCGAACAAGGAATCAGAGAAACTTACCCGACGAGACGCTGAAGAAGCATTTTAGAGGATTCATCCGCAGTTTGTGTTTGCGGAGTCGGAGGAAAACTTCCCGAAGATCTTTGAGATGGTCTTCTTTTCTTCTGCTTTTGACGGCAAGGTCATCAACGTAACATTCGACCGTCTTGTGCTGCATATCTTGGAACATTTTCATCATAGCCCTCTGATATGTGGCACCAGCATTTTTCAGACCAAATGGCATGACAGTGTAGCAATACACGCCAAATGGAGTCCGAAATGAAGTGTGCTTTTCATCTTCAGGATGCATCTTTATCTGATTGTAGCCAGAGAAGCCATCCATGAATGTCATTCGCTCGAATCCGCAGGTATTGTCAATCATTACCTCTGGTATGGGGAGCGGGAATTCATTTTTAGGGCAAGCGCCATTCAAGTCTCTATAGTCAATACAGACCCTGATCTGCCCATTTTTCTTTGTCACGGGGACAATGTTGGCCAACCATTCTGGATGTTGTTCCTCACGGATGAAGCCGACGCTTTTGAGCTTTTGAACTTCTTGTTCAATTTTATCCATCACATCTGGACGGAATCTTCTTTGGCCTTGTTTGACAGGCTTGATTTCTTCTTGAAGATTGAGTTTGTGGACTGCTACTTTGGGGTCTAAACCAGGCATTTCAGCGTAGGACCATGCAAAGCAATCAACGAACTCACGAAGAAAAGTGATATACTCGGGTAACTCATCATCCTTTATATTCTTGCTTATGAATACAGGACATGGGTTATCTGGTGTTCCCAAGTCTATCTTTTCAACAGGATCTTCTGTTAGAAGGTTCGAAGGTGGTTCCTCCACAATATTTTCGGAGGCTTCCAGCTCAACAAAACCTTCTGGGATTCCAAGGGCATTTGTAGACCGAGGGTTTGTTCCTTTCCACGGGTCTTCTTGATTGGTGATCTTCTCAAGGCTTGCTATGAGATGGTCTCAATCGCCTGTTGAAACTGGGTCGAAGTAAGGTACTTCTTTTGGAGACGAGGGCTCTTCTGGGTCAGAATAGCACAAGTCTGTATTATCGGACGATTCCTCTTTATCATCAGAGAAATCGTACCAATTGGATGAGCTTCCTGGATTTCTGTCAGGTAACTCTTTAAAGAGATATCCAGGGAGATCGATGTCTTCATGGACTTGAGATGTTGAGGCTTGGTCGATAAAACAACTTTTAAGCTTTTGTGTCAACTGTCTCAGAGGAGTGTCGGGATCATACCCTAACCCATATGAAGACTTTTCTACATGACCGTAGAGTCTCCAATCTTCCAGCTGGCTTTTGGTCAAGGCGGGCTCCAATGGCGTGAGAATACCGCGTCTTTCTCCCAAATCGACTGGGTTTTGAGCGTCATAGCCCATTTTCTTCATAATTGCTTGTGCCAGAGGACTATATAGAGATAGCTGAGGCATACCTTCATTTTGGAAAGGTTCCAGCATGGAGTTTGATGAAGAAGCATCCGATCTATGGAAGAAGATCGGCTTTTGCTTTGGTGATGTTGTCGGAACAACAAAGGTAGCAGACGTAGGATCTTCTACATCAGCAGGTGTCTCCGTCGGAGTGAGAGCAGGCTGAACATGCTGAGCGTCAGCTTGGCTTGACGATGCATCGTCTTCTGGCTCTGAGTCCGAGTCTGTGTCTTGCATGATAGACACGAGAGAAACAACAAATTTGCCCCCAGGCTTTTGCTTTGCCTTCTTCACTCTGGTTGTGATGATCAAAGGTTTTGAAGATTTGAGGGAGATGACGAAGGGAGATTGACTACTCTCTTCTAATTTGCCGGAGGGTTTGTTTTCTTCCGGTGATTTTTGAGGAGCCTTGCCTTTATCTTTCTGGAGATTTTCAGCAGGGGGTGCTATTTCCTCTTCTTCTTTTTCTCCTTCATACATCTGGGAGTCTGCGAAGTGGACTTCTTTACCTTTGAAAGGTTTTCTGTCCGCAAAGACACGATGTACCATGCCGTCGTCGCCGACGAACTTGATGCATTGATGTAGAGTTGAAGGGACAACACCATTCTCGTGTATCTAGGGGCGTCCGAGAAGGATGTTGTAGCATGAAGGGGTTTTTATTGCATACACAGTGACTTCAGAGATAAGATCACCGATCTGCAATTTGAACCTGATTTTGCCGATAGGCCTTTGAGTACTCCCATCGTATCCAAAGATAGATACAGATGTGTGGCTTAGCTTGCTGGGTGGGATGCCCAACTCTTCGAGAGCCGAAGTGGAGATGAGGTTGAGTACAGAACCTGGGTCGACCTGAACCCTGTGTATAGGCATTTCCTTGATGTACCCTGTGAAGTACAGGGGTCGGTTGTGCCTTGCTTCGCCAAGTAGGAGGTCGTCCTTTGTGAAGGCGATGGTTGCACTGGCTGCTTTTTGCACCGAGAGGCATTCAATGCATGATCCCTCAGTTTTCTTTTCTCCCTTTGAGGAAGTTTCAGAGTTTTTGACCCGGTAGTCCATTTCAATTTGGAGGACTTGTGGGGCATGTTTGTCGACATCCTCATTCAGTTTTTGTAATTCTGAGATGAGATTATCACGAGTGCGTGGAGACATTCGTAATAAATCCAGGATGTGCAGTCGTGCAGGTATGTGTTTCAAGTGCTCGATCAAATCATACTTGAAAGCCTCCTTAGGGCCTGCATGTTCATTGTTTTTGCCACTGGGGGCGCTTACAACATCTTTTCCCGAAGGATTTACATAAGTAAAGGAAGATTGGTTGTAATTTTTGTGGTAGTCCCGGCCCGAGCGGGTGCCTCTATCAACTTCGAGAGCTTCTTGAGAAGGATCTTCGTTTGGAAGATTGTCTTCATAATCAAGAGGCTGTCGTTTTTCATTTACTGGGGATGCATCTGCAACAGAGTTGCCATCCTCAGTGATTGTGTTGCATGGAGCATTTTCCGGGAGTGAGTCCTGAACAACATCCAGTAGCTTTTCTTCTTCGTTGACCCATCCATCACCCCAAGTTGGGTTTTCTTCATGATGATGAGTCGGGAAGAATGTGTATCCTGAAGTCACAGTCTCAGGAGAAGAAACCTGAGAGGGTGTCATCTCTGTGAAAGTCACGTGAGACGAGGTAGCTCCAGAGGATACATTGCTAGGCGTCGTCGGAGTATAGGTAATCTCATCAGACGACGCTTCAGAAGAGCTATAGTCCTGATATATTACATTACAGGAAGCTCTGATAGGAGATGTTGCCTGCTCGGAGTCAGACTCATCCTCGGATGTAAGAGGATCGTCTATCCAGCAATGTTCTCCATTTTCAGGAGTTAAGGGTGGATGTACCTGATTATCTTCAAGGACTTCAGGCTCTGGGTTGCGAGGAGGGTCGTTAACACGATCTTGCACTTGTTCTAGAGCGAGACGCTGCAAGATCCTTGCATATTCTTCAAGATCAGGCATGGGAGCCAGATCCTCTTCTTCGTCTTCTCCGTGTGGCTCAACATAGTTGATTTCCACTGGAGCAATGACAGGTGCTGGGTTAACAGCATCTTCTTGTGCAGCCACTTGATCTTCTTCATCATCAGACCAGGATCCTTGTGGTTGCAAAGGGTTATACCAGATTACTGGCATACGGTGAGTTTCAGGAACCCATTCTTCATCGGAGAGATATTCTCCTGTTTCAAGGGATTCTTCCCACTCATCGGTGTAGCCGGACTCGAATCCATCATCGGTGTCGCTGGACTCGTATCCATCAATGGAGAATCCAACTACCGAGTTGCAAGAGTATGATGCCCCCTGCATGGCTTCTTTTTTGAATTGAGGTGGCATGAAATCACTGAGAGTGAAGTTTCTTCCCGCCTTTGAAGTCTCTGGAAGGGACGTTTTTGTTGCCCCGAGTGAAGTGGTAGAGGAGGCCTCTGCCTTTTCATGGACTTCTTGTTTTGGCTGGGTCTTCTCTCGTCGTTTGAGCCTGAGGAGATGTTTCCTAGCCTGCCTTCGCTGTTGAGCTGTCGGCTTTGTTTTTACGATCTCCCAGTTTTCATCTTCCAGGAGATCGGGATGTACCCATATGGGTTGTCCGTCTGGTGTCGGGCAAGGAACCAACACTTCGGATGTTTGAATTCTTTTTATCACCTTGAAGGAAGTAGTGATCTTCTTCTTCGGTGATTTTGGTGTTTGTCCACATGACACCATGTTGACGGAGGCAGTCCCATAGTTTTTGTCAAAGGTGATGACTCCGTTTTTCCACATCTCGTTTATCTTCTCTCTCACAACAAAGCATTGATTGAGAGGATGCGAGACCATCTGGTGGTATGGACAATACCGAGGATCGTTGGTTTTGCCAACATCGCCCGGTCTTTTGGGTTCAGGCAAGGTGAGCTTGCCGTTTGCCACGAGAGCCTCGAAGATTTCGTCAACATCTTCATCGAACGGGTATTTCTTTTCTACTCGCTCTTTGAAGGCATCAGAGAGTTCAGGTCTCTTACCCGCAGCTCTGTTTTCAGCTTTCTTTGGTTGCTGAGGAGCTGACTTGGTTTGCACATTGAGGACCTCTTTCTTCTTTGGTTTAGAGGTTACAACGGCGGTTGGCTCTTTTCTTGATGACTTCTGACTGTTGAGGTCTTTAATCACCGTTTCAGCTTCCATAGAAGCTTCCAGGAGTTCTCCCAGGTTTTTTGATTTGTTGCCGATGATCATGGAGCGTATTTTGGCTCTCATGTTGTTTCGGCAGATGTCGACTAGCGACGCCTGTGGCAATACATCTGAACATTTGTATGCCATTGCTTTCCACTTGTGAATGAAGTCATAAGTTGACTCATTCTCTCCCTGTTTTAGGCTGCAGAGCTGAGCCATAGTAACAGGATGATCCTCACCTTGGAAGTGGGTCAGGAAGCGTGTCTCTAGCATAGCCCAGTTCTGAATGGAGTTCTCCGGAACAGTGGAGTACCAATCGAAGGCCGTACCTTTTAGGGTACTTGCAAAGAGGCGGATCTTGAGTGCATCTTGATCCGCGATAGCTCCCGTCAAAATCTTGAAGTGGATGACGTGCTGTCTGGCTGATCCTTTCCCCGTATATGTTTGGAGAGTAGGATGTTTGAATTTTGTGGGGAACGGGACCGAGTCCATCCATAAAGGATATGGTGGCTTGATCCCATGCTCCTTGAGTATATCCTCTTCTTTTGCTTTGGCGAGGATACTGTCTACGTCCTTTTTGGTAAGGGCGCGTGACTCATTTTCTTCTCCATTTCCCTCGTTATTGCTATGATTCGGAGGAGGCTCATTGTTCACCTGATTTTGGACAACAAGGAGAAGGTTTTCCATCAGAGTTTCAATCCTCTGCTGGCCTTGTTCCAACTGCTGGATGCGTGTGAGCGCATCATCTTGAGGTGGATTCTGAGGTGGTGGCTCAGAACTTGTAGCCAAGACGTTCATCCCTCGGGATTCGAAAGAAGAAACCATCCTGGTGACTGAGCTGATGCTCATTCTTTTTGATGAAGAGCTTGATGAAGGATTACTCTCCCGTCCTTGGCTGGAAGGGGCAGGAGATTCTTCAGGATGTCTTTGTGTCCTGGTGACGCTACGGGTCACCGGACGTCGGACATGGATTTTTGATGCTGACTTTTGGCGTCTTCTGGTTTTTCCAACCATATGGACGGCAGCAACTTGGTCGGGTCTTTCTTTTTCGACCCATTTGTGGGAGACTTGAAGTGTAGGAGGCTGGGTCCGTTGCTTCTCTAGTCTCTTTTGTCGATATGACGCACAGCGGCGTGCTCGACGAGCGATTTTAGCTTCAGTCAGCTCTGGCTGGGCTCTGACGATGAAGGATGTGCTCCCTCGGGCGCAGCAGCCGAGCTTGTCTTCTTTGTAGCTAGGCAAGGACAGGATCCAGACCCGGTCCTTTGCCTATTGCAGCGAAGCTTTGAACCTTTCGAGTTCGGCCCCTGTAGAGATGAAGGGTCGAATTGAAGGAGTGTAGGCCATAGCAGGTGCTTGTAGAGGCCTGGTGATGCGTGATTTGATTCTGGGCTTGTGGGAGCAAGCCGGTTCATGCTGGGTTGACTTGGGAGTCAAGTTGGAGATGGGTCTCTCCTCTTTCATGTAGGCAAGAGGGTAGAACTGGTTCTCCTTGAGTGGGGCCAGGTATGCTGGCTTGATGGAGGTTTGAGACCTTCTTTGTTTTGGGGAAGATCTTGGAGACCAAGTCTTAGGGTAGACCTGGTTGGTTGTTGGTCGAGGCTTCGCGGGGATGCCGCGAGTTTCGGGATTTTGGGCACTCGCCTTTGGTGTCACGAGAGTGACACGTTGAGAGGCGATCTTCTGCTTTTTGGCAGGAGCAGCTTGTTCTTCGGGAAGTGGGAATGGTCCCAGTGTCCCGAAGACGATGGTCCGGGGAGTCGAGGTCGACCCGGAGTTCAGAGAGTTACCGAGGGAGTTGACGCTTCGGCAGCTGTCAGGGCGCTTGTAAGTGCGCTCGGTTTGCTTCTGTTGAAGCATGAGTTGGTGCTTGTTTTCATCAAAGATAATGGTTAAGGCTGCCATTGTTAGTTTCGAAAAAGTTCTGAAACAAGACCACATCCATTAGTAATCACAAGAATATAATGATCATAAATGGGGAATTCTATGATTTTGTCTTTTCAAATCGCTCAAGGGACATGTCCCAAGCAATATGAAGAAGGCAAAAAGCCATAGAGGGTACAATTGTTCTGGTTGCAAGCATGGTAGGCTCGAAATTAGCGTTCCAATGACTGCTAGAAGCAATTGTATACCTAAATTCGACTTATCGAGAAGCGGAGCTTGCTCGAGATAAGAAGAATATAAGGTAGGAGTTACAAATGTGCCGGTCACAGATACAGTAGACCCTGAAAGGGCGTACCAGTATTGCTAGGCACAAATGTTGGAGATCGCATCCATGAGATAGGATTCTTTGTTTTGAAAGGTCAGAAATGGATTCGTCAAAGAGAGCAGGTGGCATTCCGATTCAAATACGGGCTCAACGATTTCCGCGAGCGCCAGTACTCAGAAGGGAAGAGACCACAATTTCTCGAATCTGAATCCAAAAGTGACGAGTTTTTTTTTTTTTTTTGAAATGTCAAGATTGGTTCCATCAAGGAGAGCAAATGGTATTCTGATCTGAACACGGTCTCGGCGATTTCCGTGAGCGCCAGTGCTCAGAAAAGAAGAAACCAAAATTTCTCAGATCTGAAATCAAAAGTGACGAGTTTTTGGAGATTTTTTTTTTGAAATGATTTTATTTATTTTATTATTTTTATTTTTTTTATTTTTTTTTTAAAAATATATATATTTTTATTTATTTTTTTTATTTTTATTTTTTTTTGAAGATTTTTGTTTTTTTAAGATTTTTTTTTTGAAAATCTTTTTATTTATTTATTTATTATTATTTTTTTTAATTAATTTTTCTAAGATTAAAAGACGAGAGAGTACACATAGGCCTCCTAACCCGGTCTTATGAAACCTCAATTGATAGAATTGCCCCCAGGTAAGGGTAGGATTAGTTAATGAACCCGTTTGGAGGACCCTTGCCTAGAACAGTCAAGCTGTCTCCACACTCTGGACAAGACTTTTCTTGAATCAATCGTGATCAAAGAACGCAATTGGTTTAACCTTAGTGGTCTATGTCCTTTTTTTTTTTTTAAATCCCAAATAGACTCATCGAAGAGAAACGATGGCCCAAAACCTTAATCGAACGGGCTCAACATTTCTGCAAGCACCAAAGAACGATAGGATAGGATCAAAGTTTCTCAATTTTGAATCCAAACTAAGAAAACTGATTTTTTTTTATTTTTTTTTAATAATTTTTTTTTGAAATTTCTAATGAACTCATCGAAGAGAAACGATGGTCCAAAACCTTAGTCGAATGGGCTCAACATTTCTGCAAGCACCAAAGAACGATAGGATAGGATCAAAGTTTCTCAATTTTGAATTCAAACTAAGAAAACTGATTTTTTTTTAAAAGAGAAAGAATGGAAACAAACTCAAAGAAATAGAAATTTCCAAAAAAAATCCCATCTCATTTTTTTTAGGATGCGAAATCCAACATAGGCTACCAGCTAGAAAGTAGCCAAGGAATCCGGAAAAGAAGTATAAGCATAGAGCAAAAAGTATGATATGCAAATATTTCATTTCCGAGCACCGTGTTCTCAAATGAACGAGTCCCACCGGGTGTGCCAGCTTGATGGAACGCGCTCCGGATGCCGTGGGTGCTACCGGGGTCGGCGGACGTGGGAGTCCGTCGGGTCCGGCCCTTTCGCGCCCGGGGGGCTGAAGCGTGCATCAACATTTCTTTGTGTGGGTGTGCCAGATTTTCTATTTTACTTGGAATTGCAAGTAGTAATCCGGAGATCAACCTTCGCAAGTAAAAAGGAAATCAACTTCTTTCAAGTTTTCCATTGCACAAATATTTAAGAAAAGAGACAATTTCTTGGTTTGCCGTGAAAGGCGATTTTGTTTGGCATTTATAGCCGATTTTGGCGTTTATAGCCGATTTACAATTCTCATTAATAATGAAAGACAAGAGTTGTGATTTTTGTCTCTTTTAGAAAAATACAAACTACAATGAAAAGCAAGAAAGGAGGATCTAACTTCTCAGGAGATTGTGGGGGACTCGTTCAGATTGACGGTCGCAAGCCATGTATGGGCTTCGCCATCATCCATGCAGATGAGAACAGAGGATGCTCTTGATTCGCTTGGCTTGGCTATAACCTCAGATTTTTAGAGGACAAAGACCAAGAGGAGGTCCTATGTCCGATAAAAAGCTAAGTAGACGGGCTGAAAAGCCACGTCTAAGCCATTGGAGGCAGCGGGAGAAGGCAAGGACCTTGGGGGGGGGGGGTGCCCCCCAAGGGACTTTTGTCACCTTGTAGTGGTGGCCGGTGCAGAACTTCCGTAGAGTTTTTCTCTCTTTTTCTTTCTCTGGATTCTTTCTACTCTCTTCCGATCCGATCTCTTTTTTTCTGATTTGGATTTCAATGGAATGCTCTCCTATTTATAGGCTTTTGGTAGCCATTTAGGAGAGTTTATGAGCTTTAATTGCTTTAATGAAAGGAGTTACAAGATTTATTTCTTGATTTTGTAACTCCTTTTTCCTTGAATCTGATTGGCCGATGGAGATTGAGGGCATTTAATCACCTTAATTACCATAATGGGAGGAGTTTCATGGCTTGAATGCCATGAATCTCTTGATTTGTAACTCCCGAATGCTTGCTTCTGATTGGGCCGTCCAATGGAATGAGTTAATGACTGCCATAAAGCTAGCCAATTAACCACATTAATTGGTCGCCGAGCAGTCGAAGAGTCGCGGGCCGTGCCGTGTCTTCTGGAATTCTTCTGGCGATGATCATCGATGGATCTTCATGCTGATCGACATCGGATGAACATGTAACTTCAGACATTGATAGCTAAGAGCGGGCCAGTGACATCTGTCTTGTCGATTTCTCGATCGGTCGGACAGAAAGAGTACTTTTTTGGTTGACCGGTTGGCGATCTTGGAGCGATCACTGATGATTTTATGCTTTTGACGGCGGATCCGAGATGTCGACGGATATGAGTCAATTTCAAGCATTAAAATTCACATTTTCAGGAAACCACAGGGGCCAATGTGCGCGAAACGCGAAAAGGGACGGAAAAACGGGTCACCGGCGAAAAATCCGGTGACCCGGACTTCCATGGTCGCCGGCGACCATGGGCAGGCGACCCTGGGCCAGGGTCGCGGGCTGCGACCCTGGGGGCTTTTTCCCCTTTTTTGGTCCGTTTTGCGGTCTTTTTCGTCACCGTTTTCTTCTGTATTTTTCCTGACATTTCTTCTCATTTATTGGCTTGATTTCCCTGTAGAAAACCTGATGAGAATCCTTGCATTTTTAAAGTGCAAAGTTTCCAATTTTCCGGGAAAGCCGAAGACTTTGTCGCGTAGAGCTGCTGATTTTCCGCCAGAAGCTGAAACTTGGTCAAACGATGTCGGAATGACCTGAAATTTGAGGGTGGAGCCTCCTGAGCAATAAATAAGACCAACAATAGGCTTTTGTTTGAGTTTTGAAGCCGTTTGGGGTCCCGTCGAAGCTTCACTTGATTTTGCTGTGGGGAAAATGCCGAGCTTTGATATGTGGTCAAACGATGTCCGATTGACCTGAAATTTGACGGAGAGCCTATTGGAGTCATTTTGAGACGTTCCATGGGCTCCGTTTTGGATGTCATGGTCCCGGGTTGCTCCGCCGCTGGTAGGCTTGATTTTCTCTCGGAGCATCGAAACCTGGTCAAACGTTGTCGGAATGACCTGAAATTTGACGTGCAGCCTTTTGGAAGCATGTTGAAGCCACTCATGCACTTGGTTTGATGAGCGAAGGCTTCGGTGGTTCCCGCCGCCGGGAGGCTTGATTTTGCTGCTCGAGCATTGATGGAGGGTCAAACGTTGTCGGTTTGACTTGAAATTTGGCATGGAGCGTTTTTGAGACATGCTGGAGTCATCCGTAGGCTCTGATCGAAGTTTTGACGTCTTCGATGATGTCGCCGCCGAGAGCGCCAATTTAGCTGTCGGAGAAACGAAGTTAGGCCAAATGATTCTGAAATGGCTCGAAACTTCATGTGTACTCCTCTCTTGGCTATCTTGAAGGATCTTGCAGTTTTTGTTTGATTCTGACAAGATTTGATTTTTTGGAGAAATTGCATTGCCTATTTATGGCAGGTTGCGACTTCATGCAGCTTTCTTGATGTTGAAGAGGCAAAGTGACATTTTTGGTGTCAACAAGCCTTAGGTATCCCCTATTCTGGCTCTGAGGAAGACGGAGGAACCTCTCCTGCTGCTCCACAATCTGTCAAGGAAAAAGACAAAAAGGTATGAATATAATCTTGTCCTTGTCAAAAATACGTCAAGATTATTATTGCAAATATACCTGCTTCGACAACCGGCGGAGTACTCTCTGCCTCTCTGAGCTCATCCGAAGTATCGTCAAAGGTTGCGTCCATGGATGGCTCGAAATCGTCAGAATCCTCTGGCAAGTCAGCTGACAAGAAAACAAAAGCTACATGTTAGCAAATGACAGCACAAACAAGAAAAAAAAGCGAAAGCAATCATACCAAGTGAAGGTTCTGGAACCACTCTAGAGTCCCTGGGCTCTTCCTCAGATGCCACAACTGGATCCGTCATCGCCTCATCGGCAGGAACCTCGGGCATCACCAGGTCATTGTCCTCTGCTAAAAAAAAGAAGGCAACGGATCTAAACAAAATCTTTCACAAGAAAAAAAAAAGGGGGAAGAAACAAAGGAAAGAAAGAGGATCATACCAGCTGTCCCCTCTTCTCTGCTTCTCTTCTCCGGAGGCTCGTCAGCATCCTCAGACACATCCTCAGCAATGGTGAGAGGAACTTCAAGATCAGAAGGACTATCGTGCCGTCTCATGTTACGGCGTTGTCCTCTCCTCCTCTTACCTCGGCGGGTCAATCTGCTCGACGGTTCTGGCCCACTATCAACATCAGGCTTCTCACTAGAGTCCTCACTGGATGGTCTACTCTTCTCAATAGACTCCATGGAAGCCTTCGTATGCTCTGCCTGTATCATAGCATCGATCTCGGCCTCCTCCTCTTCCAGCTGTCTCAAGAACTCACTAGGAATCCCTTGTGCAGCTCCTGATCTGATGACGTCCTGCTCATTGAGAAAGCCTATCTTATGCTTCTCTCCAGAAAGGAAGGCCAAAACTTCCTCCCGGTGGACACCATCTGATTTGCCAAGACCCTTCCCAGGAGACTGCTTGACATCAAGCTCTTTCTTGGAAAGCCCCTTGTACACTGAAAAGCTCTCCACGAACCACTTCGTGAAGCCAGCAGTCCGGAAAGTGGGCAGCTCAGGATAGGAAATCATGGCGGTAGTGTCCTCTGCACTGTAAAAAGCCCATGCATTTCTCCCATCCTACAAACCTCCAAAACGCGTCACCATGCTCGAAGGCGCTCCAACAATGCCTTGAAAGAAGCCAAGCTGCAATGCAAAACGCGAAGGGACATACGGCTGGATATCGACGAAAAGATGTCTGCGGTACACCATCGTACCAACCCGTATGTTGAAGAGCCATCTCTTCTCCGTGTCTGTCAAAGCATAGTGTCTTCCCGACCCTGCCCTGGTCGAATCACGGGAGACACCAAAGTCAAAAGCCTTCTTCCGCAAACCAAGAGAAAGCTTCACTGAAGACTGCCCAATCTCGACGTCCCTAAATCGTCGGATCCTCAAACGGGCAGACAAAAGTGATTCGGGAACGGCTGTCCCTCTAGCCAAACGAATCATAAAAGGATATTCGTCCTGTGCAACTCCCAAACGATGGAAGGTAGGACAGTGGTATACATACTACGAATAGAAGATATGGGCTGAAAATAACCTGTTCATGGGAAGCCCAAGCCGAACCAGGAAAGCAGCAGCCTGCAGTTCGGTACACAAATAGGAGTAAAGAGCAGGTACCAAAGCCAGCCGCTCTCCAAACGCCATCTGACAAGCCGGAAAAATACAGTGCGGCCTGATGTGCGTCCCATCTCCTCCAGCAAAAACAGCCTCACCTAGCCAGTAAGTGAGGTAAATAGCGAGATCTCTCCGCAACGCAATGTCAGGACAAATGGCATTCGTGCTTGCGAAGAACTTCTTCAAATCTTCTCGCATAGCAGCGATCTTCTTCAAACTTGATGTTTTAACCCTAGCATCCTGGGCCATGCCATCAAAAGAATCCCCGCTATCAAAAAAGTCGGAGCTGCAAATTCTCCAACTGCTGCATCTAACTTTCGAGCCCTCCTTCTCCTTCAAAAAATCATAGAAGGCGACGAGCTGAAAGTACACAAGCCTAAACTCCTCAGATTGCTCCTCAAAGATGCTGTCAATAGGCATGAACTCCTCATACAGTTT
Source organism: Umbellularia californica (assembly GCA_028538565.1). Taxonomy (NCBI): domain Eukaryota; kingdom Viridiplantae; phylum Streptophyta; class Magnoliopsida; order Laurales; family Lauraceae; genus Umbellularia; species Umbellularia californica. The sequence continues at coordinate 28,358,536 of JAPQWN010000005.1, read as the reverse complement.
GCCAAGGATAGGCAATCCGGTGATGGCGCTCAGTTACTTCAAAGAAAAACCAATCTCACCATTCGTCACAATGAAGGTGTTGGTTTGTGGAAGGAATGACTCCAGCATGGCCATGAAAGCCTCATCGGAGAAAACAACGATTTGCCGAAAAGCGCGAACCGCATAAAAAATCTCGTCCTCCCGAAGAACGGCCTCACCAATCCTCAGGGTATGATTAGTCCATGACTCCCAACTCGAGTCAGCACTGAAACGGCTACGAAGTCGAAAAGGCTTCACCCAATTGCTGCCGTCACCCCGAAAAACGCCAAGACCCACCGGTCTCAAATCGACGATAGATGATCGGAACCTTGGTAGCCACTGGCTGGCATCAACATGTCCATACGGACAGGTGGCTTCTCTGCAAAATCGGAAGGTCCACCAACAAAAATCCCAGTCTTGATCACACTGGTCCTCTTCACCCAGCTCGGAGGATCTTCCCTCTTAGGGCACGTGGGAGAAAGGCTCAGGATCGAGATGGTCCGATCGAAAGACGACCGGGTAGAAATAGTTCTCTCCTCACCATCTGCTGTGTAAGAGAACTGAAAACACCTCCTTTGGTATGTCAAGTCATCGGGGACTGCATCACCAAAGAAGAAGGTAGGCTTGAGCACAACGCTCTGATCGTCTGTAACTCAAGGACGGCTGCTTACCATTATCTTATAGAACTCCTCATCTTTGAGAGCGATCAATCGTTGTCTCATCTCATCACGATTGAGGGAATCACACTCTTCCAAGTTCTTTTCAACAAACCGGACCTTCTCCCAAGCCTGCTGAACGACCGCATTAGAAGATCTAGCAGACCGACGAGGTGCGTCAGTAACAGGACCTTTACCCTTGTTCGTTCTGGAAGAACTACCTGCAAAAGATGGAAAAGAAAAGATCAATCAACATCAAAATGACAGAATTTTGCTACAAAAAAAAATTTAGAAAAATTTTGACATGGTTCCGGGGCAATTCCGAAGTAAAAGGAAAATACTCCGAAAAAGACAGGAAGCCTGAAGATGAACTCAACAACGCTGCGAGCTCATAGTCAGTGGAAAATTCTCAACGAAGGTTCGAACTCAACATCGCTGCGAGAACGAGCCAATCTCATCAAATTTCTACAAAATTTAGAAAAGAGCTCAACATTGCTACGAGCTTCAGAATTCAAAAATTGCAAACTTCCTCAAAATCCAGCAAGACCGAGAAAGAGCTCAACATCGATGCGAGCTCAAAATCCCAATACTTGCAAAAGATTTTCAGGTATGCATCATCATGTTTCCAAGTCCATTTACAAATAAATCATGCATCAAAGAATATCATCATGCATTAGATGCTAGGAAAACTTTGACCAAAGTTTGACCAATTCCAACCCAATTTGGTGAAAAACCGATCAAACTTTGTCCAAGTCAAAATCATGTTGGCTTGACCTAGAGACTCTAGCCTACTATCTTGATGCATAAAAAAAAATGCATACATATTGAAATTGCATAGCCTCATTATCATGGTGAGCAAACAAGGAAAAAGAAAAAGAAAGAGAGAGAGAGAAAAAAATCTCAGCAAAAAAAAAAAAAAAAAAAAAATTTGGCCCACAGGCCGTGGCCCACTGCCACATGGCAGTACGGACCTGTCCGTACAAACTAAAAAAAAAAAAAAAAAAGAAATCAGCGTGGAAAAAAAAATAGAAAACAGAGAAAAAAAAAACGCTGACAAAAAAAAAAGGAAGGAAAATCAGCCAAGAAAAAAAAAGCACACGGTAAAAAAAAACAGAGAAAACCGTGAGAAAAAAAGAAGAAGAAGAAGCACGAAAAAAAAAGAAAACGTGCTTGAAAAAAAAAAGAAAGAAAGAAAAAGAAGAAGCACGAAAAAAAAAGAGAAAAAAAAAACGTGCTTGGGAAAAAGAGAGAAAAGAAAAAGTAGGAAAAAAAGAAGAGAAGAAGCTACTTCTACAATGGAGATTCCTGTGGAGGAAGATTACTTGAAGCCATTGATGGAGAAGAAGAAGAAAAGCTTGGAGCCCTTGGAGCAAAAGCACTTCTAATCTTGGAGAGCACTCTTGAAGATTTCTTGCAAAAAGAGAGTAATGGAGCAAAAGCACCAACCCTCTTGCTTTTATAGAAGAGAGCAAGCCAAAAGAGGAAACAAGGAGAAAGCAAGGAGGTAAGTGCTATAATTTAGCTACTTTCCTAAAAAAGAAAGATATTTTGAGAGAATCTTTCCACAAAAAGAAAAATTGAGAAATTCTCTCCAAGTAAAGATATTTTTAGATATTCTCTACACAAAAGAGATATTTTTAGATATTCTTTACAAATATGACACCATATGAGATCTAGGCCATCTCCAAAGCCTAAGGTCCCATGGGTTAGCCCATATGAGCCAGGTTTGACCACCTAGGCACTAAAAGTGGCTTTTAGTCAAAATATTCCTCTTTTGAGTTGATGGGACCATTCAAAAAAAAAGAGAGAAAATAAAGTCTCATGAGTTTCCAAAAACCAAGCCATCCAACCTCATGAACCAAATTGAGCCAAAATCTTGAAATTGACATTTCACAAAACCAAAATCTGGTCCCCTAGCTTGCCACATACAGCTTGTTAGGTCATAAGACCAAAACCAAAATCAAAATCCAAACCAAACCAAAACCAACAAACCAAATCTGACCCCCCAACCTGCCACATACAACATGTTGGGTCATAAGGTCAAAATCAAAATCAAACCCCGACCCCGTAACCTGCCACATACAGCTTGTTAGGTCACAAGGTCAAAATACAAAAAACCAAAATCCAAACAACCCATGTCATTTTCAAAACTTTGCCTTGAGATGGTGTGTGATCCCTTTCACTACCATAAAATTCCCTCGGAAACTCAGAAGGCTATTCTAAAAAAAAATAAAAAATAAAAAATAAAAAATAAAAATAAATGCTCAAGACTCTTGGTCAAGTTGGAATCTCTCCTCCAAATTTCTCTTCGAGGCACATCGACTCCAAAAAGCTACTCGTCGCTGTACCTCGAGGGGGCATTTGTTGACACAAAAAAAGTCACTATGTCTCCTAAACATCAAGAAGCCTCGTGAAGCTGCATCCTGCTATAAAACAGGCAAGGCTACTTCAAGCATCAGATCTTATCAAAATCAGACAGAAACTGAGAGATCCTTCAAGACAGCTAAAAGAGGGGTACACCTGAGGTTTCGGGCCATTCCAACATTGTTTGGCCCCATTTCACTGCTCCGACAGCTAAACAAACGCTCCTGGCGTCGACATCATCAAAGACACCAAAACTTTGATCAGAGCGTACGGATGACTCCAGAATGTCTCCAAAGGGCCCCATGCCAAATTTCAAGTCAAGCCGACAATGTTTGACCCTCCATCAATGCTCGAACAGTAAAATCAAGCCTCCCAGTGGAGGGAACCACCGAGGCCATCCCTCATCAAACCAAGTACATAAGTGGCTTCAACATGCTTCCAAGAGGCTGCACGTCAAATTTCAGGTCATTCCGACAACGTTTGACCAGGTTTCGATGCTCCGAGAGAAAATCAAGCCTACCGGCGGCGGAGCAACCCGGGACCATGACATCCAAAACTGAGCTAATGGAACATCTCAAAATGACTCCAATAGGCTCTTCGTCAAATTTCAGGTCAATTGGACATCGTTTGACCACATATCAAAGCTCGGCATTTTCCCCGCAGCAAAATCAAGTGAAGCAGTGATGGGACCCCAAACGGCTTCAAAACTCAAATAAAAGCCCATGGTTGGTCCTATCCACTGCTCAAGAAGCTTCACCTCAATTTTCAGGTCATTTCGACATCGTTTGACCTAGTTTCGACTCTTGACGGAAAATCGGCTACAAAGTCTTCGGCTTTCCCGAAAAATGGGAAACTTTGTGCTCCGATTTCGCGCGGGTTCTCGTCAAGTTTTCTCCAAGAAAATGAAGTTAATAATTGAGGAAAAATATCAAGAAAAATACAGAAGAAAAAAGGAACAAAAAAGACGCAAAATCGGCCGAAAACGGAGCTCGGCGACCAAAGGGCAAAAAACCCAAAGGTCGCCGGCGACCTTGGCCCAAGGTCGCCGGCGACCCTGGGTGCATGGTCGCCCGGCGACCCTCCAAATCCGGGTCGCCGGATTTTGCACCAAATTGATCATTTTTCGATGGTTTTCGCGTTTCAGGTGTTCCGGCCTCAGTGATTTTCTGAAAATCAAATTTTGGTGCTCGAAAACCACTGATCTTCGTCGACATCTCGGATCTGCCGTCAAAAGCATGAAATCATCACCGATCGCCTCAAGATCGCCAACCGACTGACCAAGAAAGTGCACTTTCTGTCCGATCGATCGTGAAATCGCCAAGACAGATGTAACCGGCCTACCAACGTCAATTAATGTCTGAAATTGCACTGCAATCCAACATCAAACAATGCGTTGATCCACCTGTGATGATCACAAGAAGAATCTCAAAAGGTGCAGCGCGGCCCGCGACTCTTCACATGCCTGGGCGACCACTTAATGACGTTATTTGACCCGTTTATGACAACTTAATGCGGTCATTAACTCATTATTTTGGACGGCCCAATCAGATTCAAGCATTTGGGAATTACAAATCCAAGCAATCATGGCATTAAACCCATGAAACTCCCATCATCATAAAGCATAAAGGTGATTAAATGCCCACTACCTTCATCGGCCAATCACAAGTGTTGAAAAGGAGTTACAAAATCAACTTGTAACTCCTCATCAATTCTTTCATCATGGCCATCAATGCCAATAAACACCTCATGGCTACCAAAAGCCTATAAAAGGAGGTCCATTCCAAGAAGAAAGCATGATGAAAATAAATCCCAAGTGCAAGCTCTGAAAATCCAGAAAATCCAAGAGAGAGACGAAGTCCTGCTACTTTGCTCCCGGAAGCACCACAAGGTGATCAACATCCCTTGCACACCCCCCCCCCCCCCAAGGTCACCTTCTCCAACATGGCCTAAACGCGGTTTTTCAGCCCGTGTACTTCGTTTTTCATTGGATATAGGACCTCCTCTTGGTCCTTGTTCTTTAAAAAACCGAGGTTAAGAGCCAAGCCAAAGAATCAAAGCATCACATGTTCTCATTTGAAGGACGATGGCGAAGCCCATACATGACTTGCGACCGTCAATCTCAACGTGTCCCCACAATCTCCTGAGAAGTTAGATCCCTTTTCTTACTTTTCTATTGTAGTTTGTATTTCTTAAAGAGACAAAAAAAAAGAAATCACAATTCTTGTCTTTCATATTTGATGAGTTTTGTAAAATCGCCTTTCACGGCAAAATCGCCTTTCACGGCAAACAAACAAAAACGCCTCCTACGACATTCTTAAAAAACAAACTTGTCTCTTTTCTTAATATTAATGTAATTTGATAAGTTAGAAAAAAAAGGATTGATTTCCTTTCCACTTGTGAAGGTGAATCTCCGGATTATCACCATTCCAAATTCCAAGTAGAAAGTAAATCTGGCATACCCGTACAAAAATGTTGATACCCGAGATTTCCCCTCCTCCACTGAGACCTAGGTCAGCCCTCGAGGTGCGGAAGGAGAGGACAGAAGATTCCCTTTTCGGGTCCATCACTTCTAGGGATAAAAGCACTATCCCTATCCCTTTTCCAGTTTGATTCAAGACACCGTCAAAATACATTGCCCACAATTCATGGTCCTTTACCTCCTTTATGTTTGCCCATAACACGTCCTCATCTGGAAACTCGGTTCAGACCGGTTCATAGCATTGTAGGGGTAGACGTGAAAGGTGGACAGCGATGGCTTGCCCTTTTATGGACTTTTGAGTCACGTGAGTTATGTCGAATTCTGCCAAAAGCATCTGCCATCGCGCCACTCGCCCTGAAGTGACAGGTTTTTCGAAGATATATTTCAAAGGGTCCATCCTGGCCAAGAGCATGAATGGGTGGGCTAAGATGTAATGTTTTAACTTCTGGGAGGCCCAAACCACCGCCAAGCAGGTTCTTTCCATCAGGGAGTATTTCCGTTCATATGGCAGGAGAGATTTGCTTAGGTAATAAATAGCATTTTCTTTTCTACCCACGTCATCGTGTTGACCGAGAACAACCCCTATCGCCGTCTCTGTGGTCGAAACGTACAAGATAAGGGGCTTGTGTTTAACAGGAGGTTTCAGAATTAGGGGATTCAATAGATATCTTTTCAGCTCCTCAAACGCTTTCTGGCAATCATCGTCCCAATCGTACTGAGCTCCTCCTTTTGAAGGGTTCACATCTTTGCGAATGCTGTGATACAAATCGGTGGATAAATTGTAATCTCCCGATCAAACCTATTAGCTCTTTTAAGTTCTTAGGTGGCGGCATTTCGAGGATGGCTTTCACCTTTGACGCGTCCACTTCAATACCTCGATTGCTGACCATGAACCCTAAAAGCTTTCCTGATGATACCCTGAAGACACACTTTTTCGGATTCATTTTTAACTGTGCTTTTCCTGACCTTTGGAGAACTCTCCACAAAGTCGTGGCATGGTCTGCACGAGTTTGAGATTTAACTAAGATGTCATCGACATACACCTCCATACAGTCGTGCATCATGTTGTGGAATATCGCCATCATGGCTCTTTGGTAAGTTGCACTTGCATTCTTCAATCCTAAGGGCATCACGACATAACAGTAGGTCCCCCAGGGGGTAGTAAATGAGGTCTTTTCTTGATCCTCTGTGGAGAGCTTTATCTAATTGTACCCTAAGTACCCATCCATAAACGAGAGCATTGCATGCCCAGCAGTGTTGTTAACGAGCACATCTATGTGTGGCAAGGGGAAGTCATCCTTAGGCGAGGCCTTGTTCAAGTTCCTAAAATCAATACAGACCCTGACGCGTCCATCCTTCTTCTTGACTGGGACTATATTGGCGATCCATTAAGGAATCAGTACCACTCTAATGAATTTAGCCTAGAGAAGTTTATCAACTTCCTCCTTCACTTTCACTGCTACGTCGGGGAGCATCCTCCTCAACTTCTGTTTGACCAGTGGGATTTGACGTTCTACCAAAAGTGGGTCCAATCCTGGCATGTCGTGGGAGTCTGATGCGAATTGTAAGACCCCGACCCGAGTGACTCGATTAGTACTAATTAAGTGGTGTGTTAGTGCTAAGCTTGATTAGTGGTTTTGACTAAGCTTGGATTAGTATAGTTCTTGATAGCTTTGGGGAATTATTTTTAGTGTCTGGTGTTCAGTGGGACCCTTTGGGGGTTTCTTTTTTTTTTTGTGATAGTCTTGCTAGCTTTGGAGGTTACTTGTTTTCCCCTAATTCTTGTCTTGATCCCGTTTTACTTATTTTGTCGATCCCTACAACTTTCATGTTGAACCCGTGACCGTTCGGAACCCCGAAACCCGATCTTCTTGCTTTGAGGGCAAAACAGTCTTTTTACATTGAAATCTGTACCCAAAACTTGATATCTCCAAAACCCACGAAACATATACTTTTTGGAAACTAGATATTTCGACGATCACTTTTCTCTTCTTCGTCGATTTCATCTGAGGTCCTGAGATTGGTGATTTCAGCCTCCGAAGACTTTCTAGTGGTGGAACCCACACCCATTGCTTTATATAGAGAACTCTTTCCCTCCATTTCTCTTTTTCCAGCACAAGCTCAAGAACAGCCTAGGGTTTTCTTTCTCTCTTTTCTTCTTCTTCTTGCTTCCTCATCCCAAGTCCCTACCAAACTTTACGCCAATCAAGAATGAACTTCACCCTCTTCTTCCTCACTACTAGAGCTACTCATTGATACCATTTGTGGGAGGATCTACTCAACTTAAGACCCTCATTGAGCTCACCTTGTCCATTTGAAGAACTTACAAGTAAGCTCCTTCCCTAATATCTTAGATCCTTGTTCTTCTAGCCTTGGGAAAGCCCTATCTTCATTATTGTGAGTCTCTCTTCTTGTTTCTTGGTTTGACCCATTTTAAGGTTTGTTTTTGGGGGTTTTTGGTGTAGCATGGTATTTGGCTTGGAAGAGTGGAGTAGAGCTTGGATTTCTTGATTTAGAGACCTTGAGGCAAGTGGATTGAATGGATAGTTTAGATTTCAATGATTTTTATGACAAATGTGTTTAAATCATTACTTCATTAATGCCTTGTTTTAATTACATCCAATGGTGTTAAATGCTTTGAATGGGGTTGGTAAGGCTCTTTATTGTCTTGAAACATGATTTCTAGCTTTTGTTTTCATCTATTGTCTTTAAATCATGGATTGTAGTTTTGAGTTCATCTTTTATACAATGCCTAAGTGAATCCGTGTGATGATGGTTGTCTTCTTTCACTTGGTAATTGTATGGATGTCAAATGGGGAATGAAAGGAATTGGTTTGGGGAAAGGGAAAGCCTGAACCTGAACCCAGTGAAGAAATTCCCGTGACTGGCGGTCAGCTGGCGGTCGCCCAGCGGCTAGCCGCCTGGTGACTAGAGGCTAACCGAAGCAAGTTCGGTTACATTTCCAGAGAGCTGTAACCTCACGGTCAGCTCCGCGGTCAGCTAGCGGCTAACCGCCGTGTCCATTGACGGCTAACCGCCATCCAACCGCTTAGTTACGGTCATTTTTCCAGAGAGCTGAAATCTCACGGTCAGCTAGCGGCTAGCCGCCTAATTCATCTACGGCTGACCGCCAGCCAACCGAAATGTAGCGGTTACAATTCCAGAGAGCTGCAATTCCACGGTCAGCCTCACGGTCAGCCAGCGGTTAACCGCCGGATCCACTGGCGGCTAACCGCCATCTGACCGCAAGGTAACCGAAATTCCCTGAATTCTATGAATAAAAGAGGATTGAAGGGAGCCTCCACCCCATTGCTTGTGAACCTTTCTGAGAGCAATGGGCACCGCTCACCTGGGATCGTGTTCGAAGCCTAGGTGAAGTGTTTGTTGGTAGTACGTTAGAGAGAGAAACTACATCATCGAGATTCATTTAAGCATTGAGGCTACCATAGTGTATAAGGAACCCGGAATGTCTCCCAAATTCAAAGAGTACCAAGTTTCCTTTATTATACGGACATACGGGATCCCTATTCACTTGGATTAGTTTTAACCCGACATTGTCTTGGCTTTTCAAAGTATACTCGTACCATTTTGCTAGCTTTGATATACATGACAGACTTGATATGATAGCTGTGCCTTGAGCACCCACGTCTTGCCGAATATAGTCTTGTACTTGATTTATTTTACACCTGTCTTGATTTCCATGTTTTGACCTGATTTCTTGTACATGACTCATAAGCCAAAACCTTGAGGCAATATTGGGCCAGAGCTTTGTAGTGCGAGCCCATGAGCCAAGAAAGAGAACATGCATACATGTACCTGTTTTATTTACTTGCATATAACCTATGAGTCGGCACCACTAAGCTTGGATACCTTGTTAGTCTGATCAACTGACTAGGTGATCCCCCTTTTGTCTTGCCAACTGCAGTTTGGGTCCTGATACCGCAGATTGCTACTGTGGTTCCTGATGCCCGGCTCGCTACCGTGGTCATGTCTAGTATATAGTATATATGTATATGTATTTCGTTGTATCTCCTCACTTCGTTGACTGAGGTCAACGCCTTGACTTGCTTGCTCTATCACTTCGGTGATAGAGGATTTAGCCTGGTGTGGTTGCCATCTTGCTCGTTTCCCGATTTCCTTGGCTACCCTTACTTGTTTTACCTTGCATATATGTTTTTAACGAAATGATGCATTTACTCATGAAAGTATTATTTAGACAGGTTCAATTGTTTCCATGGCAAATGTTTTATCATTAAATGTTCATATCTTTTCATCTACCTGGCAGACCGTCGTGTCTGACCCTTTGCTTTGGTACTCAGGTCCCGTTGTCGGTTATCCCGTGGAGGAGCCAGAGGAGGCGGTCGGAGAACCGCAGCCGCTAGTTGAGTGGCGTGCTGACGATGTTATGTAAACATCGGGATGCCGAGTTGCGAAACATTTTGGGGAATTGTTTGGATAGTTTCCTGGCGGTCATTGTTTTGTATATTGGCCTTTATTGGCCTCTATTTTTGGGAATTGTAATTAACTGATCTTCTGATTAAACTTGAATATGTACTTTTGGGTTATGCTTTAAGACATTGCTCATTCTGATGCTCATATTCAAATGTAATCAGCCTTGATATTTGGGAAATGAAATACATGCATGATTTACCATACTCTTCCGCAATTATACTAACTGGTTATGTGTGTTAGAATATCCTCACCGCGGACACCTGTGGGAAATCACGTACACGGGTAATGTGTGTTCTTTTGGTAACCCGTGCACGCTTGATCATAAACACATTTTAATTATTGTCATCACCCCATATGATTATATCATCGGCTTCATCATAATCGGGTCCCGATCCCGGACTTGGTCCGCGGACCCGGTCCGGGGTCGCGACAGAACTGGTATCAGAGCGAGACGTGTTTCAGGCAATTAAAAGAAACTAGAAATCCTAAGGACGTGGCGAGGATTCGTTAGATCTTTCGTTAGCTAGAATCGCGTGAGCAATGTGTGACCCTATTCTTGATTATTTTGTGCTAACAACTTGTTTTGCAGTATCATGCCACCACGTAAACGCCCGGTAAATGGAAACCCCACAGCGAGTAACAGTGATTATACAGGACCAGTGGGAGAAGATAGAACTGAAAACCCAATTCCAAATCAATTTCAGCAGATGATGCAAGCCATGCTTGACCAGCAGCGTCAGGCTAATGAGAACCAAACCAGATTGCAAGAACAGATGCTCAAGAAAGATGAGGACCATGCTAGGGAGTTGGCAGAAATGCAGCGACAGTTGTTGGAGGTACTACAGAGAAGACCCGAGCCAGTTCAACCTCAACCTGCTATTGTCATTAATCAGAGAGAACATGACCCCAATGCACTGTTTGAGAAGTTCAGAAAGAGAGGCCCGAAAGAGTTTATGGGGACAGAGGACCCCTTGACTGCAGACGACTGGCTAGAGCATATAGAAAATATATTCGAGGTTTTTAGATGTAATGGGAGTGAGAAAGTACAGCTTGCAGCATCACTCTTCACCAGCTTAGCAGATAATTGGTGGAAGACGGTGAGGGAGGAATACAGGACTATGGCGAATGCAGTAGCTTGGGCAAACTTCAAGAGCCAATTTAGAGACAAATATGTGCCTGCCCATGTCAAGAGACAGAAGGCAGCAGAGTTCCAGCAGCTTGTCCAAGGGAGTATGACCGTCTTGGAGTACCTCACCAAATTCGAGAGGTTGTCAAGATACGCTCCGGAATTGGTAGATACGGTGGAAAAGAAGATTGCCAAGTTCCTAGAAGGACTTCATCCTATCATTGAGAGGGATGCCACCGGTGTAGTACCACCTCTTACCTTCGAGGAAGCGGTCAAGAGAGCTTACAAGTTTGAGAACTTCCACCACAAGATCCTTAAGGTCCAAGGCAAGGGATAAGGACAGCCTCAACAACAGTACCACCATCAGAGAAACCAGCAGCACAAGAGACAGAGACAAGATCAGAATGTGCAACTAGTTTGCATTCATTGTGGGAAGAACCACGACAGTGCCCAGTGTCGTACCGTCTCAGGAGCATGCTATAGATGTGGTTCCATGACCCATCAAATGAGGGATTGTCCAAGACAGAACAGGCAGAATCAACAACAGCAAGGAGCACCGCGTCAAGCATCGCCACAGAATGCACTAGTGGTGCAGAATCAGGCAAGGCCACTTCAGCAGCAGGCACCACCGCAACAGTATAGACCGCAGCAACAGCAGCCACAGGCCCGTCAGCAAGGACAACAACAGAATCAGCTTCCCCCGCAACAGAACAGAAATGCCCCTCAAGGAAGGCAACAACAAGCTCATATCAGGCCACAGCAGCGAAGACAAGTTTATGCAGTCAACAGAGCTGATGCAGAGGCGGCAGGCAATGTTGTGGAAGGTACACTTCTTGTTAGTGGAATAGAAGCTAAGATATTATTTGACCCTGGCTCCACGCATTCTTTTATATCCCATGCATTTTCTAGACTGATTGATGTGCATGGTAGAGATCTTGAGTACATTTTGACTGTGGCAACCCCGGTAGGAAAGCAAGTTGTGTGTACTAGTTATTACCCTTGTTGTACAGTCCGGATAGGAGAAGTTGTGTTACCCGCAGATCTTATTCTGTTGGAGATGAAGGATTTTGATGTCATCCTAGGGATGGATTGGCTGGCAGGGTACCATGCCACAATGGATTGTTTCCATAAAACCCTCACATTCAAGTTGGATGCGACACCAGCAGGGGTGTTGTTCCAGGGAGAGAGGAGAAATCCTCGTGCAGGGTTTGTCTCAGCGTTGAAGGCTGATAGACTTTTGAGAAGTGGATGTGAAGCCTATTTGGCGTTTATCATGGAGGATAAACGGTCCCAAGGGGTGGAGGAGATCCCTATTGTTTGGGAGTTCCCGGATGTATTTCCGGAGGAGATTCCGGGATTACCACCCATGAGAGAGATTGATTTCACCATTGAGTTGTTACCAGGGACCGCTCCGATATCTATTGCACCATATAGAATGGCTCCGGCAGAATTAGGAGAGTTGAATATACAGTTACAAGAGTTGTTGGACAAAGGTTTTGTGAGGCCAAGCATCTCACCGTGGGGAGCTCCGGTGTTGTTCGTGAAGAAGAAGGACGGTTCGATGAGAATGTGTATTGATTACCGGAGATTGAACCAAGTGACCATCAAGAACAAGTATCCATTGCCAAGGATAGAGGAATTGTTTGATCAGTTACAAGGTGCCTCGTACTTTTCGAAGATTGATTTGAGATCCGGTTATCATCAGCTGAGAGTTAGAGAATCAGATGTGTTGAAGACAGCTTTCCGGACAAGATATGGCCACTATGAGTTCCTAGTGATGCCATTTGGGTTGACTAATGCACCGGCAGTGTTCATGGCTTTGATGAACAAGATCTTTGCTCAGTACCTAGATCAGTTTGTAGTGGTGTTCATAGACGATATTCTGGTGTACTCCAAGACCAGAGAAGAGCATGAAGAGCATCTGAGGATAGTATTGCAGATTTTGAGGGAGAGTCAGTTGTATGCGAAGCTCAACAAGTGTGAATTTTGGCTTGAGCAAGTCGCATTTTTGGGACATATAATCTCTAAGGAAGGTTTGTCAGTAGACCCGTCTAAGATCGAGGCAGTAGTGAAGTGGGAGAGACCGAAGAATGTGTCAGAAATTAGGAGTTTTCTTGGTTTGGCAGGGTATTACAGGAGGTTTGTGCAAGGGTTTTCGTCGATTGCAGCACCGTTGACGAAGTTAACGAGGAAGAATGTACCGTATGTGTGGACAGATCAGTGTGAAGCTAGTTTCCAAGAGCTGAAGAAGAGATTAACTACCGCACCAGTCCTTACTTTGCCATCCGGAAGCGGCGGTTTCACCATCTTTACCGATGCTTCGAACATTGGACTCGGTTGTGTGTTGATGCAAGAAGGAAAAGTTGTAGCATATGGGTCCCGGCAGTTGAAAGATCACGAGAGGAATTATGCGACCCATGACCTTGAGTTGACAGCGGTCGTCTTTGCATTGAAGATGTGGAGACATTACCTCTACGGAGAGAAGTTTGAGGTTCATTCGGATCACCGCAGCCTACAGTACCTATTTTCTCAGAAGGAGTTGAACATGAGGCAGAGGAGATGGATGGAGTATATCAAAGACTATGATTTTCCGATCAAGTATCACCCGGGTAAAGCGAATGTAGTTGCCGATGCTTTGAGTAGGAAGTCAGTGGGCATAGCAAATTTGAGTGGTACTTGTATTTTTAATCAGTTTGAGGAGTTGAAGATAGACCTCCAGCCACTAAGGAAAGGTGCCATAATTGCCAATATGTCAGTGTCAGAACCTTCGTTCATCCAGAAGATTAAGGACAGTCAGTTGCAAGATCCAGAGTTAGCCAAGATTGCAGATCATATAGCAGAACGTCCTGATTTCGTATTGTTGACGGAGTTCTTTACTACCGTGATCGTTTATGTGTGCCTAACATAGAAGATTTGAAGAATGACATCATGGCAGAAGCTCACAGTGCGAAGTATTCCATGCACCCAGGCAGCACAAAGATGTATCAAAATTTGAAGGGCAGATTTTGGTGGAACAATATGAAGAGAGAGAGATTGCAGCGTTTGTATCTCGTTGCATGACATGCCAGTTGATAAAAGCAGAACATCAGAAGCCTCCAGGTTTGTTGCAGTCATTAGAGATCCCGGAGTGGAAGTGGGAGCACATTACCATGGACTTTATTTCGGGACTACCGAAGACTAGCAGAGGCAATGACGCGATATGGGTGATTGTGGACAGACTCACCAAGTCAGCTCACTTTATCCCCATGAAGACAGGGAAGAAGATGCACATGTTACCCCTGGCAGGGTTGTTCGTTAATGAGATCGTCAGTAGACATGGACAGCCAGTTTCCATCACTTCGGACAGAGACAGCAGGTTCGTCTCGAGATTTTGGAAGACCCTACATGAGTCTATAGGTACGAAGTTGCAGTTTAGTACAGCTTATCACCCTCAGACCGATGGCCAATCAGAGAGGACAATTCAGACACTCGAGGACATGCTCCGTGCTTGTGTATTGGACTTCAAGACTCAGTGGGATGAAACCCTACCGTTGTGTGAGTTTGCTTACAACAACAGCTACCACTCTAGCATTGGGATGGCGCCTTTTGAGGCTTTGTATGGCAGAAGGTGTAGGACACCTGTTTGTTGGGAAGAAGTTGGCACCCACAGTTTCCATGGACCGTCCATAGTGAGTGAGACTACTGACAAAGTGAGACAGATCCAAGAATATTTGAAAGTAGCCCGGAGTAGACAAAAAAGCTATGCAGACTCTCACTGCAGGGATCTACAATTCAAGGAAGGAGATAAGGTTTTCTTGAAGGTGTCACCTACCAGAGGAACTTTGAGATTTGGACAGAAGGGCAAGTTGTCATGGAGATACATCGGACCGTACGACATTGTGAGCAAGATTGGTGATGTGGCTTACAGATTAGCCTTACCACCCGAGTTATCCGGTGTACACAACGTCTTCCATGTGTCGATGTTCAAGAAGTACGTCCCCGATCCTTCACATGTACTCCTACATGAGCCGTTGGAAATTAGAGAAGATGCCACTTATGTTCAGAAGCCCATTCGGATCATAGACACGAAGGAGCAAGAGTTGAGGTCACGGACTATTCAGTGGGTGAAAGTACTTTGGGAGAATCATGAGCCGGAAGAGGCAACGTGGGAATTACGAGATCAAGTGCAGAAGAAGTATCCGCATCTCCTACCCGAGGTGAGTTTGTATTTCATTTGGAGGACCAAATGCCCTAAGGGGTGGAGGATGTAAGACCCCGACCTGAGTGACTCGATTAGTACTAATTAAGTGGTGTGTTAGTGCTAAGCTTGATTAGTGGTTTTGACTAAGCTTGGATTAATATAGTTCTTGATAGCTTTGGGGAATTATTTTTAGTGTCTGGTGTTCAGTGGGACCCTTTGGGGGTTTCTTTTTTTTTTTGGTGATAGTCTTGCTAGCTTTGGAGGTTACTTTTTTTCCCCTAATTCTTGTCTTGATCCCGTTTTACTTATTTTGTCGATCCCTACAACTTTCATGTTGAACCCGTGACTGTCCGGAACCCACGAAACATATACTTTTTGGAAACTAGATATTTCGACGATCACTTTTCTCTTCTTCGTCGATTTCATCCGAGGTCCCGAGATTGGTGATTTCAGCCTCCGAAGACTTTCTAGTGGTGGAACCCACACCCAGTGCTTTATATAGAGAACTCTTTCCCTCCATTTCTCTTTTTCCAGCAGAAGCTCAAGAACAGCCTAGGGTTTTCTTTCTCTCTTTTCTTCTTCTTCTTGCTTCCTCATCCCAAGTCCCTACCAAACTTTACGCCAATCAAGAATGAACTTCACCCTCTTCTTCCTCACTACTAGAGCTACTCATTGATACCATTTGTGGGAGGATCTACTCAATTCAAGACCCTCATTGAGCTCACCTTGTCCATTTGAAGAACTTACAAGTAAGCTCCTTCCCTAATATCTTAGATCCTTGTTCTTCTAGCCTTGGGAAAGCCCTATCTTCATTATTGTGAGTCTCTCTTCTTGTTTCTTGGTTTGACCCATTTTAAGGTTTGTTTTTGGGGGTTTTTAGTCTAGCTTGGTATTTGGCTTGGAAGAGTGGAGTAGAGCTTGGATTTCTTGATTTAGAGACCTTGAGGCAAGTGGATTGAATGGATAGTTTAGCTTTCAATGATTTTTATGACAAATGTGTTTAAATCATTACTTCATTAATGCCTTGTTTTAATTACATTCAATGGTGTTAAATGCTTTGAATGGGGTTGGTAAGCCTCTTTATTGTCTTGAAACATGATTTCTAGCTTTTGTTTTCATCTATTGTCTTTAAATCATGGATTGTAGTTTTGAGTTCATCTTTTGTACAATGCCTAAGTGAATCCGTGTGATGATAGTTGTCTTCTTTCTCTTGGTAATTATATGGATGTCAAATGGGGAATGAAAGGAATTGGTTTGGGGAAAGGGAAAGCTTGAACCTGAACCCAGTGAAGAAATTCCCGTGACAGGCGGTCGCCCAGCGGCTAGCCGCTTGGTGACTAGAGGCTAACCGAAGCAAGTTCGGTTACATTTCCAGAGAGCTGTAACCTCACGGTCAGCTCCACGGTCAGCTAGCGGCTAACCGCCGTGTCCATCGACGGCTAACCGCCATCCAACCGCTTAGTTACGGTCATTTTTCCAGAGAGCCGAAATGTCACGGTCAGCTCCGCGGTCAGCTAGCGGCTAGCCGCCTAATTCATCTACGGTTAACCGCCAGCCAACCGAAATGTAGCGGTTACAATTCCAGAGAGCTGCAATTCCACGGTCAGCCTCACGGTCAGCCAGCGGTTAACCGCCGGATCCACTGGTGGCTAACCGCCATCTGACCGCAAGGTAACCGAAATTCCCTGAATTCTATGAATAAAAGAGGATTGAAGGGAGCCTCCACCCCATTGCTTGTGAACCTTTCTGAGAGCAATGGGCACCGCTCACCTGGGATTGTGTTCGAAGCCTAGGTGAAGTGTTTGTTGGTAGTACGTTAGAGAGAGAAACTACATCATCGAGATTCATTTAAACATTGAGGCTACCATAGTGTATAAGGAACCCGGAATGTCTCCCAAATTCAAAGAGTACCAAGTTTCCTTTATTATACGGACATACGGGATCCCTATTCACTTGGATTAGTTTTAACCCGACATTGTCTTGGCTTTTCAAAGTATACTCGTACCGTTTTGCTAGCTTTGATATACATGACAGACTTGATATGATAGCTGTGCCTTGAGCACCCACGTCTTGCCGAATATAGTCTTGTACTTGATTTATTTTACACCTGTCTTGATTTCCATGTTTTGACCTGATTTCTTGTACATGACTCATAAGCCAAAACCTTGAGGCAATATTGGGCCAGAGCTTTGTAGTGCGAGCCCATGAGCCAAGAAAGAGAACATGCATACATGTACCTGTTTTATTTACTTGCATATAACCTATGAGTCGGCACCACTAAGCTTGGATACCTTGTTAGTCTGATCAACTGACTAGGTGATCCCCCTCTTGTCTTACCAACTGCAGTTTGGGTCCTGATACCGCAGTTTGCTACTGTGGTTCCTGATGCCCGGCTCGCTACCGTGGTCATGTCTAGTATATAGTATATATATATATCTGTATTTCGTTGTATCTACTCACTTTGATGACTGAGGTCAACGCCTTGACTTGCTTGCTCTATCACTTCGGTGATAGAGGATTTAGCCTGGTGTGGTTGCCATCTTGCTTGTTTCCCGATTTCCTTGGTTACCCTTACTTGTTTTACCTTGCATATATGTTTTTAACGAAATGATACATTTACTCATGAAAGTATTATTTAGACAGGTTCAATTGTTTCCATGGCAAATGTTTTATCATTAAATGTTCATATCTTTTCATCTACCTGGCAGACCGTCGTGTCTGACCCTTTGCTTTGGTACTCAGGTCCCGTTGTCGGTTATCCCGTGGAGGAGCCAGAGGAGGCGGTCGGAGAACCGCAGCCGCTAGTTGAGTGGCGTGCTGACGATGTTATGTAAACATCGGGATGCCGAGTTGCGAAACATTTTGGGGAATTGTTTGGATAGTTTCCTGGCGGTCATTGTTTTGTATATTGGCCTTTATTGGCCTCTATTTTTGGGAATTGTAATTAACTGATCTTCTGATTAAACTTGAATATGTACTTTTGGGTTATGCTTTAGGACATTGCTCATTCTGATGCTCATATTCAAATGTAATCAGCCTTGATATTTGGGAAATGAAATACATGCATGATTTACCATACGCTTCCGCAATTATACTAACTGGTTATGTGTGTTCGAATATCCTCACTGCGGACACCTGTGGGAAATCACGTACACGGGTAATGTGTGTTCTTTTGGTAACCCGTGCACGCTTGATCATAAACACATTTTAATTATTGTCATCACCCCATATGATTATATCATCGGCTTCATCATAATCGGGTCCCGATCCCGGACTTGGTCCGCGGACCCGGTCCAGGGTCGCAACACAAATACGTCCTGGTATTTAGTCAAAACTCGTAGGATCTCTTCTTCTTCATCGGGTTCCAAGTATGCACTGATTTCGGCTAGTTTGGGCCTTTCCTCGATCCCCAAGTTGATTTCTTTGGTCTTTTCTGCCGCTACTTGAGTTTGTTCATCAAATCTCTTGATGACCCTCTGGAACCCTTCTGAGACTTCGTCGTCCTCTCCTTCGAAGTCTACTAATTCATTAACACCCATCTCGTCCTTGGCATCGTTGGTTCCTGAAGACAATTATGGCTTCGAAATAACGGGCATCGACTCGTACCCTGTTTCGCTGATTCGGCTCATGATTTCCTCTAGCCACGATTGCTCTACTGGAGGAACTTTCCAACGCTCAGGTTTCCTTGTGGTCCTGCAATAGTTTGAGGTTTCTACTCCTAGGCTACCTATATTTTTGGGATTTTTGTTCTCTAATTTTTTGGGATTTTGTGGCTTTTTGATTTTTTTGGATTTTTTGGAATGGTATGGTACATATTGGGTTGGGAAAGGGCTATCTAAGGAGGAAGATCCCTGCCTCGGGCAATGCCGAGTTGCGGGGCGATACACCACTTCGTCGTCTTTGGGATTTTCGATCTCCCAGGTTTTGCGGTCTTCTTCTGAGGGTCCTGCCCTCCAGTGTTACCACACGGTCGGCCAGTATACAACTTCCTGGCTGTCGGGGTCTTCGATTTCCCATGTTTCATAATCATCCCTCTTTTCGGGAATCGGTAATTTTTTTTGGGCAATTTTGCCGAATCACTGGTACTAATCATGTTGCATGACAGCAATTGGAAATTCTCCTCCAGGGAGGGACTTGATCCTTTAATTTCTTCGGATTCGAGGAATCCTTCCCAGGTACCAAAGATGTCTTCATAGGTCTCAACCTCTTCATCTTTAGACGACGAATCAGTTATACCTTCTATTAAAAGTTCTTTCCCTTTTTTCTGGGGGCGGACCTCATGGCATCCCCCTCCATCGTGAGGTTCGTTGGGGTCTAGGAGTTTGCTATGTCTGATGAAGTGTTCGCCTAGTTTCCAATTTCTTCTGGAGATTGTCGCTTGGTCATACTAGTCGAATCCTAACCCTTCTATCCCTATCTTTGCTCCTGGGATGACGGGGTCAAGGATCCCGTCCTCATTTTTACGTAGTCCGAATCCGGGTTGATATCCGAGCTTTCTCATGAGGTTCCAGCCTTGTATGCATTCTTTTCTTAATGGCGGTTCGGGTAGAGGGACCGGATCTGGTATCATACTTCAGATAGGATCAATGTCGGTTAGGGAGATGATAGGATTGATCTTATATCTGTGGGTTTTGGTTCCAGGTGGGATAGGAGCCGACCGCAAGGTGGGAAGTATCTGAAGTCCTTCCAGTTCAATTACTGGTGGGTCCCCCATAAGTTTCACAATTTTTCCCAGATGGGGAAACTTAATGCATTGGTGCCTAGTGGACATGACCGCCTTCATGTGATTCAGCCAGCGACATCCTAATATCAAGTTAAAGGTTGCCGGGATATCCATGACATAGAATTCTTCATGTATCAAAATCGGGCCTACTTGCACCAATAACATGATCTTCCCGCAAACATTTTTCTTGTTTCCATCGTACCCTGCCACCACCAACGGGGCTAGGGTTAGATCCCTAGCAGTTAGATCCAGCATCTTGTATGTTTTCAATGGACAGATGTTTAAAGACGCTCTTGTGTCCACCAGAGCACCAGATAGTTCTTTCCCTGCAACCCTAACTGTGAGATGTAGGGGTAAGGTTCTTGCTTCAGGTGGTATCTCCTTTAATTCCTCCTCAGTGAAGTTGAGGGTCGGTAAGACAGTTTCCAGGGACAAGGAGGCAATGGACATCCTTAGTTGCTCCGGGGTTATGTCTTTCGGAACTTGTAAATGGGTGATGGCGTCCATCAACTGCTTTTGATGTATTGGGGATGTGTTGATTAGGTCGAGGATCAACACTTTTGCAGGTATCTACGTCAGGTGCCCGAGGAGGTCATATTATGTCCCAGTCTCCAGCTGAATGTGAGCTCTTTCTGGGTCATCTTCTTCGGTCTGCTCGCCGGGGATTTGCAATCCTGGATCTGGCTTATTCGTGATTGGAGGTAATCGTGGTGGGTGGATCCGTCCTGATTGGAGGTGTGCTTGTGATGACTCTATATCCGAAGAATGAGTCAACTGGGAGTAAGTGACGGTTCGAAACCCCCCATGCATGAGGTCATCATCAAAGTATACTTTGTAGAGGTCCGGGTAGTCGATTACCATGTCGGTTATGAGTTTATCTAGTCTGAATTTAGTCTTCCAATCCCAATTGACGTATTTCCAATAGTCATCATCTTCAAAAAAGTCATCATAGTTGGGTTGATTCTGACTAATGGTTGGCTGGATCGGGAAATCAACTGATTGATGTGACACGGTAACAACATTTGTCAACGGTCCTTGCAACGGTTGTGTAGAGGTTGACGCAGGGTGTTGCAGCATCTGGTTCGTGTATATTTGCATGTTAGGCATCCGTTGTGTCGTACCGGTAGGTGGACCTTGGGTTTGTTGTGCTCTTTGTGGACCGTGGACTCCCATGGGTTTGATGCTTCCCCAATCAATCATCCTCTCATCACTAAGGTCGTAGATCAAATCTCTGGCCGTATAACAATGTGTTAGGTCATGTCCCGGTATCCTGTGATATGCATAGAATTTCGCCCGATCAAAGTGGTCCGGCCATTGCTGTTGTCTTTCTGGTGGGAGCAGGATAGCGTTCTCTTCCAAGAGTGACCGGAAAACAGTGATCCAAGGCTGCGAGAGGGGTGGGTAGTTAGCCTTTTTCGGTCCAAGCCTTCTCATGTTCCCGTCATTGTTTTGGTCTGAATTATTGTTATAGTTGTACGGGACTGCGTTATAGCTCGGCCGAGGATTAGTACCCTGATTCAGGTTTTGAGGCATCACCAGCTGATTCACAGGTGGTCGTGCCGGATTTATGTTTTGTCTTGGATAAACGGGTCTCCCTTGGCCATGTGGTTGTTGACCATATCTTTGATCATTTCAAGAAGGGTCTCGGTAATCCTGGTCATCCCGGAAGTTCTGAGTATTCCCTTGGAAATTAACATCCCAGTTTTACCCTTGATTCCGGTGTTGGTTGAAATTCGCTTCCCTGACTATGATTATACGGGCGATAAACCACTTCTTGAGTCGAGTTTACTTCTGAGGCTGTATGATTTTCCACTTGATTGGTCGTGGGACGGACAACCCTTTTTTGATCGAAGATGCCTAGGTTATTCAGTATCCCATCGTCTAGGTTTTGCTTCATTCTTAACAACTGATGATGCAGGTGTTGGAAGTAGGTGGGCCTCGTGGATAGATTTTCATAACTTTTGACCCACTTGACTCAGGGATCAAGTATCCATAAGGCTAAAAACCCAATTCAGGATGCATAACCCTCAATCTCATGATCATGTACGGTAAGTAAAACTATCTAAAAGATAGAACAGAAGCGAACAAGCATCCATAAAAATCTACAACATGCAATGAAGCAGATTATACCATAGGAGCTCGGTTGTGCTCTAATGGAGAAGTTGATGACTTTCGTTGATGTACAAAAGATCAGAATCTCCAACACCTCTTAGCCTTCCACAATATGACCCGAATCAAATCTCCTTTCTCAAGAAGATTGGTAGAATCTTCAAGCGAAAGCCCAACTCGAAACTCTAAGGAACTAGATGAGGAAGAGAGGAGAGAGCAGTGCAACTATTGCACAATAGAGGCTGGGCGTTTTTTACTCCAATATTTTTTTACGTCCAAGAGGGGTGTATTCCCTTTTATAATCTCCCAGGTCTCCTCTTTACTTAATTGAAATAGAAGTCTTACTTCCACGACAATTAGTAAGTATACTATTACCACTATTAGAAGTCCTACTTCAAATAGAAATAATAACTTCCTAATTCCTTCCTTTTAGAGTTAAAGTAGGATTAGTATCTTTCTAATAACTTGGGCTAGCGTGGGGACCACTAGGGATTCCATAGAAAGCTGGCTCCAACTGGGACACGCAACCCCACATCTCATGTGCAATCCCGGCCCATAGTTAATTGCAAATAACACCACTATATAAATGCAATTGCACTCCAGTCTTAAGAATAAATTACAATGAAGACCCTAAACTTCCCAATTACGACAAGTAGGCCCCTCTATCAATATCCATGGATCAATTGGAATAAATCTGTTTCTTCCAATCTTAGTTCCACATCTTATCATCCTTGAGCCCTAATTAATCACTATGATCATCAGTACCATCCAATTAACTGTTAATCGAGATGGGTGTGCACTTACTAATGACAAATCCATTAATTGGCACAAGGGGATAATAGAGATAGATTCCATCTTAATCATTCAATGTTCCCACAGTCCTACCACCACATACCCAAGACACCGAGGTGTTGACCTACAGTTGGCCTCACTCATTGGTGACTCAAAGCAAATGACTAGATAGAAACTTGAGTTCATCAATGTCTCAGGATTGAGAGCCTATTGCTAGGGAATTATGAAAGCATACCTTATTATTGAGACGGAATTCCATAAGGTGCTTCTCATGGTCCTTCAATACATCCAATGTACCAGCACATTGATCTAGAATCTTCCATTCTGATGATCGAGACAAATCACACTATCTCATAGTGATCAAAGTGCTGCAACCTTATCAGATGAGATGCCCAGTCTCATCACTGGTTGTGAAGATATTTTAAGTATAATATTTGTGACATATATCTCCCGTGTGTGGATCTCATCCATACACATATATCACATCTAATATACTAATGGGACCCGGTTCAACTCATGAACCATTATGTCATATGTATTGGTCATGTGCATAAAGTAATAAAATAACATTCATCTCATGAAAGTAAAGCATGATTTTATTAATAAATAAAGAAATTAATCAATTTATCACATCAACTGATGGATTGAGTCCATACAATCTAATTGCAACCCGCTCCAGTTCATGACTTCCCCTATTGTCATCAATGTCCTCATCGGTTCTTTCATGTTCGAAATGACCATCCTGACTTGCTCCTCTTCTTTCATATTGCATTCGGACCTCATGAATTGACTCAGCCATCTCACCACAAATTATTCGTAATCCTCATTATTCTTTTGCTTTAAGTTGGCTAAGTCGTGCCATAAGGGTTTGTTCTTGGTCAAGTTCCGGTATCGCGCCAGGAGCTTTTCTATCACATCCTCAAAGGTATTGATCTCGTGTGAGGGTACAAATGTGTACCAAGTTAGCGCGTCTCCAGCTAGTGACTCTTGAAAGTAGTTAATGAGGAGGGCGCCATGTCAGTGATCATACGACACTTGTTGCAGAAGGACACCAAGTGGTGTTGAGGGTCTGTAGTCCCATCATACGCCACAAACTTCGATGCTTTAATGGGGAAAGGTGATTTCTTGGTCTCTTCTTTCTTTGTGAAGTCATAGAATCCTAACCTCTTCCCTTGTTGTGAAGGGGATTTCTTTCTAATCTCACTCTTTAGTCCCTCGATTTCCTTTCGCATTTATCTAATCGCCTGGGAGTCAGGGTGTTGATCTTCGCATGTTGGGCCACGTCCCGAGGACTCGACTGGGGTTTGATAGTAAGCTTGCTCTGCAAGATCATATTGAAGGTCTTGTCGATATCCGGGAGGTATATATTGATAAATCCCCCTGGCTCGTGTTCTCCCTAGGACTTGAGTTTCGGCTCGATCTTTTGTTCTACCCAGGTTTGGTGTTAATCTTGGCCGCTGAATCACGTAAGTTGGTCGATGGGATGGTTCGTAAACTGGTCGGTCCAATTGATGCTCCTCATAAAGCTCGTGAGGATTCATGGCATTCACAATTTCATCATAGTAGGGCGGAGGATCTTGTTCCTCATCTAATGCCTCGTAAGTCGGAGTCAACTGATTTTGATAGGTCGGGGGTGACCTTTCATATCCCGTCGGTTGGTGATAGGTTGACCTAAGGCCAGATGAGTTTGGGATCGATCGGCCCACAGCGACAGTAGGAGGGGTCATCACCTGAAGTTGGGGTTGGATAACCTCGTGTTGGTATTGATGATGGACTCTTGGCATGTCTCGGGTATTAGCATAAATGGCAGGGTTCTGCCGTGGGACTCTCGACGTGAATGATCAGGCCGGGCCCACCTGTTCTTGCTCAGTTCGGAGATGCCTATTCTCATACGGAATTGGGATTGGTTGCGTCCTCGACTGCCTAGTGGTGGTCGTAGTGGATGTATCGACAGGCATTCCATATTGGGGGACTGTCGAGGTGATCGGCTCGGTCCTGGTGACTATGGCTGAATGAGGGATCACCTGCGAGACTACAGGTGCGACTATACGGCGGGCCCCTTCGTTGGCGTAGGTCCTATGTCCTATCGTCTGCCTACTCGATCCAACCAGATCCTTGTATGTGATTTGCGAATCGGCAGAGTATGAACCCCTTCGTTTCGGAGTTGGAGGACAAGAGTGCCTCTTCCTCGCGACTACTGAGTGTTAGATTGTATGGACTCAATCCATCAGTTAATGTGATAAATTGATTAGTTTCTTTATTTATCAATAACATCTTGTTTTACTTTTATGAGATGAATGTTATTTTATTACTTTATGCACATGACCAATACATATGACATAATGGTTCAAGAGTTGAACCGGGTCCCATTAGTATATTAGATGTGATATATGTGTATGGATGAGATCCACACACAGGGGACATATGTCACAAATCTTATACTTAAATATCTTCAAAACTAGTGATGAGACTGGGCATCTCGTCTGATAAGGTTGCAGCACTTTGATCATTATAAGATAGTGTGATTTGTCTCGATCATCATAATGTAAGATTCTGGATCATGGTGCTGGTACATTGGATGTATTGAAGGACCATGAGAAGCACCTTATGCAATTCCGTCTCAATAATAAGGTATGCTCTCATAATTCCCTAGCAATAGGCTCTCAATCCTGAGACATTGATGAACTCAAGTTTCTATCTATTCATTTGATTTGAGTCACCAATGAGTGAGGCCAACTGTAGGTCAGCACCTCAGTGTCTTGGGTATATGGTAGTAGGACTGTGGGAGCATTGAATGTTCAAGATGGAATCTATCTCTATTATCCCCTTGTGCCAATTAATGGATTTGTCATTAGTAAGTGTGCACCCATCTCGATTAAGAGTTAATTGGATGGTACTGATGATCACAGTGATTAATTGGGGCTCAAAGATAATAAGATGTGGAACTAAGATTGGAAGAGACATATTTATTCCAATTGATCCATGGATATTGATGGAGGGGCCTACTTGTGGTAAATGGGAAGTTTAGTGTATTCATTGTAATTTATTCCTAAGACTGGAGTGCAATTGCATTTATATAGCGGTGTTATTTGCAATTAACTGTGGGCCCGGATTGCACATGAGATGTGGGGTCGCGTGTTCCAGTTGGAGCCAGCTTTTTATGGAATCCCTAGTGGTCCCCACGTTAGCCCAAGTTATTAGAAAGATACTAATCCTACTTGAACTCAAAAAGGAAGGAATTGGAAAGTTACTATTTCTATTTGGAGTAGGACTTCTAATAGTGGTAATAGTATACTTACTAATTGTTGTGGAAATGAAACTTCTATTTTAATTAGGAAAGGAGGAGGCTTTAGTGGTTATAAAAAGGAATAGATCCCTCTTGGACGTCCATCAATTGGAGTAGAAAATGTCCGTCCCCTTTGTGCAATTGTTGCACTTCTCTATTCCTTTTCTAGTTCCTTGGAGTTTTGAGTTAGGTTTTCTCTGGGAGATTCCACCAATTTTCTTGAGAAAAGAGATCTTATTCAGGTGATAGCGTGGAAGGCTAAGAGGTGTTAGAGATTCTTATTTGATAAGTGAAAGAGTTTCATCATCAAATAAAGATGCAAGTTCTCAATCAGAGCACAACCGAACTCCAAAGGTATAATTTATTTCGTTGTATGTTGTAGATTTTATGGATGTTTGTTGGTTGTTGTTCTATCTTCTTGATAGGTTTTTTTACTGATCATGATGGCTGAGATTGAGGACATGGATCCTGGATTGGGTTTTTGGCCTTATGGGTACTTGATCCCTGAATTAAGTGGGTCAAAAGTTTTAAAAATCTATACACGAGGCCCACCTACTTCCAACAATTGGTATCAAAGACATACCTCACCTCTAATCATGTTAGATCAGTAATCTTGTTCTGGTCTTTGCATGAGATGCAAAAAGGATAGAGCGAGAGCGAGGGCTATGTAAGGATCTGTGTTTATTGGGTTTGCTTGCTTTTGTAGTAGATCCATGTTTGGAATGTCACAAAAGGTTTTAATCATGATGGAAGAATAGTAAGAAGCCACTAGAAGCTTGCTGAGATCATTAGAAGTGATTAGGGAATAGTAGAAGTCGAATCTAAAAAACCCAAATTTTTGGGTTCGTCAGGTCGGCTAACCGCACAGATCAATACAACTAGCCGTAAAGGTTTGGTTGGCTAGCCGTAGGGACCAATTCAGCTAGCCGAACGCAGGCAGAATCACTTTGTTCTTTGATATGAATTTTTTGGTTCGGGGGCACTGCCCCTTGGGCCCCCGCGAGCTAACCGGGTAGCTCGACCCCCACCGGGGGACACCCCCGGACCCTTTCTGCAAAGGGCACATTATATAGAAGTGGCAGACTTTTGGCATCTTGTTTTTCCATTGTGGTTTGGTAATCTGGTTTTATGAGATGCTTTGTTGTATGAGATACTAACTTGTAGGTGCTTATGTCCTCTCCATATGGCCCACATGACTTTTTGTTTCTTTTATGATTATTGGTTTATTTGAGGCTAAGTGTAAAGGGCATCATGGTTTCCTTGGTTTCCCGCAAAAAGGCAAGGCATGGTGAATTTCCGTATAGCCCTTTTATTTCCTCGTTATGTAAGTCTCATTGTAGAGACATAGGAATTTATGTAATTTTTTTTCAAATTTGTAAATTCAGGACATGTCCGAGACAAAGAAGGAAAGTGAAGATGGACTCCTAATCAAAAGAGTTTGAAGATTACCAAAAGTTGTTTTGGAGATGCCCAAAGAGTTTGAGGAATCCTAAAGCTTTGGAAAGTCTAGAAGTCCAAGAAGTCTATTCCGCATGGGCCATGTGGAGGAGAGGACTAGTTTCTACTTATAGCACTTTCTATTTATGGATGAATGCTTATTTTGGAAAGTTTCCAAATCTGATCCAAACATACCAAATTCCAAAATTGGTCAAATCAAATTAATTTTTGGAAAGAGTTCTAATTAGAGTTGGTGGGCCCATGAGATGGATCCATTGGTAACACTAATTTTAGAAACTGGACTTTCCTTAAAGTAACTTGACTTGGAACCAATCATTGGTCATATCATGAGATGATATCTATTTTTGATGGGCCCAGATACCTATAAGGAAATCCTCAATTCTAAAATATTAAGTGGGAGCGGGGCATTTATATTTAGAAATCCCCATGGTTTTCCAACATAGGTCCACTGTATGGAAAGTATTAGCCTCGGGCCATCTTGAGAATGGCCGTTCCCCACAAAGGGCTTGTATTTGTCTGGATACTAGATATGGATCTCTTATGGATAGTGTTGATGAGACGGGGCGGGGGCCACTTCCCAAGGAGGAGCTGTCCGTAACGGTTGTCATGCAATGCTAGTTGGTGGGTCACACTTAACTAAAATAATGATGTAGTATCGCGAAGGATTTGCCTCATGTATTTTAGAAACCAAAGATAATCAGGAGTCATACATTATTTGGTATGAGATACCTAGATAATAATGAATGATGGGGATCATAGATAGTTAGTCTTAATCTCAATTTTCACCAACTTTGATCCGCACCAATCTAGGTGGTATTCTCACTCTCCAAGGAAGCATACCCCGGAGGATTGGGATTCCGATGTATTCTGAATTTTGTGGTTATGAGGATTCCCACATAAATTTGCTAGAATACTAAACCCAATGTCATTTAAATTCATTAATTGAATGTCAATTATGAATTCGACTACTTTCAATCCACTTGCGACCATCCTCAACCAGAATAAGTTGGTAGGATCCAACTATGTAGACTGTAAATGGAATCTGGATATTGTCCTAACAGCTTCAGGATATAAATATGTCCTTACCAAAACCCCCCTTGATGAGCCTGGCCCGGATGCATCAGAAGCAAAAAAGGAACTTTACACCAAATGTGCCAAAGACGATGAGATGGCCCGATGTTACATTCAGGCATCCATGTCTAGTGTTTTACAACACCAACATCAATCCTATAAGACTGTATACGATATTATATCGAACTTAAAGGATATGTTTGCAGAATAGGGCAGGCCTGCTATGCAGGCAGCCATGAGGGTGCTCATTAGTACCAAGATGGCTGAAGGTACATCAGTACAGGAACACATGTTGAGAATGATGGACTCATTGAATGAGTTAGATGTACTGGGAGCTATGATTGATGCAGAATCACAGATCAATATAATCCTTGAGTCACTCCCAGAGTCATTCAATAATTTCAAGGTTAACTATAATATGAATAAAATGAATCTGACTTTGGCTGAGCTATCTAGTCAGCTGGTAGTGACTGAAGGGATTTTGAAAAAGAAACCAACTGCCCTGATGACAGAAAAGTTAGATGCCAAGTCCAAGCCGAAAGGCAAAGGGCGGAAAGGCAAAAAGAAAACAGTTCCGAAAGGTCCTACTAGTGGGGTGGCCAAGGCCAAGGGTTCAGGGACGAAAGGAAAGTGTTTCCATTGTGGTAAGACAGGACATTGGAAAAGGAATTGTCCAGAAAATCTGTCTAAGAAGAAGGCCTCAGGTATGATTGAGTCACTTAATTCTGAAGTTAGTTTTACAACTGGTACTTCAGAATCTTGGTATGTGGACTCCAAGGCAACTAATCACATATGTGATACGTTGCAGGGGTTCAGGGAAACCAGGAGGCTAAGTGATGGAGAAATCATTGTGAACCTAGGATCTGACACTAAGGTAGAGGTTGTTTCAATGGGAGTTATTACTTTATGTTTCTCAAATAATAAATTGGTTTTGTCAGATACATTATATGTACCGTCTTTAAAGCGGAATTTAATTTCAGTTTCTAGTTTGGTGAATAAAAGTTATTCTATTACTTTTGGTACTGAAGTTGTCATAAAGAAGAATGGTACTTTTATATGTTCTGGCAAGGTAACCAATGGGCTTTATTTGTTAACTCCCACCATGTATGAGATACAAGATACTGAAACAATTAATAGACCATCATTAAAGAGAAAGTCACCTTCATCTAATCCAACAAAACTTTGGCACTTGAGGCTAGGTCATATAAACTTAAACAAGATTGAGAGGCTAGTGAAAGATGGTTTCTTACCTTCATTGGTGCTAGAACCAATGCATGTCTGCGAGTCCTCTCTAGAAGGTAAAATGACCAAAAGACCTTTTTCATCTAAGGGTAATAGGGCCAAAGATTTATTGGAATTAGTGCATAGTGATGTGTGTGGACCCATTAATGTCAAGGCCAGAGGAGGAGATGAGTACTTCATCACTTTCACAGATGATTACTCAAGATATGGATACATATACCTTATGCACCACAAGTCCGAAGCTTTTGAAAAGTTCAAAGAGTTTCGAACGGAAGCGAAAAAGCAATTAGGTAAGAGTATCAAGACTTTTCGATCAGATCGAGGAGGGGAATATCTCTCTGCTGATTTTATGGGATACTTATCAGAAAATGGGATTCTATCCCAGTTGTCTGCTCCTGGTATGCCTCAACAGAATGGAGTAGCAGAAAGAAGGAACCAGACTCTTTAAGATATGATTAGGTCTATGCTGAGTTTCTCAGGATTACCCATATCCTTTTGGGGATACGCTTTGGATACTGTGATGTACATACTAAACCTCGTACCATCTAAGTTTGTACCTAAGACTCCCCGATTGTGGTTCGGGCGAAAGCCTAGTCTACAACATTTACACATTTGGGGTTGTCCGGCACACTTGCTGAAGATTAAGACGGAAAAGTTGGAAGCGAAGTCTGAGGTATGCACGTTTGTAGGATATCCTAAAGGAACTAAAGGTTGGTCATTCTATAATCCTAGAGAGCCGAAAGTGCTGGTCAGCACCAACGCGGTTTTTCTTAAGGAAGATTATATGATGGATCGAGAATCATTAGAAAAGGTGATCTTGAAAAAGATTCAAGAGCCATCAATTCCAAATTCAAGTATGACCAAACTTGAGGAAGAACCGCCCTTACCAGACCCAGTAGTTACACCATTGCCTCGTCGTAGTGGGAGGATTGTCAGACCCCCTGACAGGTTCTCGTTCTTGGGAGAGTCTTACGAGGCTGTCCCGAAAGAGCCAGAACAAGATCCCTGTAACTATGATGAAGCAATCAATGACTTAGATTCGGGACGCTAGCAAGATGCTATGAAAGTTGAGATGGAGTCTATGTACTCCAATCAGGTCTGGACACTTGTGGACTTGCCTGCCAATATTAAACCTATTGGGTGCAAGTGGGTCTACAAGAGAAAAAGAGGACTAGATGGAAGAGTGGAGACCTATAGCCCAGGCTTATTGCAAAAGGATATACTCAGAAAGAGGGTATCGATTATGAAGAAACCTTCTCGCCGGTAGCCATGCTCAAGTCCATCCGGATACTCTTATCCATTGCGGCTCATCTCGATTACAAGATTTGACAAATGGATGTCAAGACGGCGTTTCTCAATGGCCATCTTGAGGAAGACATCTATATGGTGCAGCCAGACGATTTTGTAGCTAAAAACCAAGAGCAAAAAGTTTGCAAGCTGCAGAAGTCCATTTATGGACTAAAGCAGGCATCCCGAAGCTGGAACATCCGTTTTGACCAGGCAATCAAGTCATTTGGTTTTTGTCAAAATCCAGATGAGTCATGTGTGTACATGAAAAGTGAAGGTGACAAGGTAGTTTTTCTGATTTTATATGTCGATGACATCTTTCTCCTTCGGAAAGACATAGGAATGTTGTCAACAGTGAAAGTTTGATTGGCCAAGACTTTTGATATGAAGGACTTGGGAGAAGCTAGCTACATCCTAGGGATAAAACTCTATCGAGACCGGAAAAATAGGATGATTGGCTTATCCCAAGCTGCATACATAGATAAGGTGCTAGTACGGTTTGCTATGCAAGACTCCAAGAAGGGTATTACACCTTTCAGGCATGAAGTGCACCTTTCCAAGGATCAGTGTCCCAAGACACCTGAGGAAAAGGAGCAGATGAGGTCGATACCATACGCTTCGGCTGTTGGTAGCCTCATGTATGCTATGTTATGTACTAGACCGGATATCTGTCATGCAGTGGGCCTGGTCAGTAGATATCAGTCTAATCCAGGAGCTGAACATTAGACTGCTGTAAAATGTATTCTCAAATACTTGAGAAGGACTAGAGATTACATGTTGATTTATAGCAGTGATGAACTGATTCCAGTCGGATACACAGATTCTGACTTCATGTCAGATAAGGATTCCAGGAAATCCACCTCTGGTTATGTGTTTATGCTTGGAGGCGGAGCTATCAGCCGGAGGAGTATAAAACAGGAATGTACCGCTGATTCAACCTTGAAGGCTGAATATATAGCAGCTTGTAAAGCAGTATGGCTCAAAAGATTCCTTTTGGAACTTGGGGTAGTACCTTTGACACAACAGCCGCTCACAGTTTACTATGACAGCAGCGGGACAGTCGCTCGGTCAAAGGAGCCCAGAAGCCATAAAACCCAAAAGCATGTACAGAGGAAGTATCACTTAGTCAGAGAGATTGTTCAGAGAGGTGATATTGCTATTACCAAGATAGCCTCTACGGACAATCTGGCAAATCCCTTTACTAAGCCTTTGACAACCAAAGTCTTTGAGCAACATGTAGACGGGATGGGCATGAGATGCAACCATGATTGGTATTGAGCCCAAGTGGGAGATTGTTAGATTGTATGGACTCAATCCATCAGTTGATGTGATAAATTGATTAGTTTCTTTATTTATCAATAACATCCTGCTTTACTTTCATGAGATGAATGTTATTTTATTACTTTATGCACATGACCAATACATATGACATAATGGTTCATGAGTTGAACCGGGTCCCATTAGTATATTAGATGTGATATATGTGTATGGATGAGATTCACACACAGGAGACATATGTCACAAATCTTATATTTAAATATCTTCACAACTAGTGATGAGACTGGGCATCTCGACTGATAATGTTGCAGCACTTTGATCACTATGAGGTAGTGTGATTTGTCTCGATCATCAGAATGTAAGATTCTGGATCATGGTGCTGGTACATTAGATGTATTGAAGGACCATGAGAAGCAACTTATGTAATTCCGTCTCAATAATAAGGTATGCTCTCATAATTCCCTAGTAATAGGCTCTCAATCCTGAGACATTGATGAACTCAAGTTTCTATCTATTCATTTGCTTTGAGTCACCAATGAGTGAGGCCAACTGTAGGTCAACACCTCGGTGTCTTGGGTATGTGGTAATAGGACTGTGGGAACATTGAATGCTCAAGATGGAATCTATCCCTATTATCCCCTTGTGCCAATTAATGGATTTGTCATTAGTAAGTGCGCACCCATCTCGATTAAGAGTTAATTGGATGGTACTGATGATCACATTGATTAATTGGGGCTCAAGGATAATAAGATGTGGAACTAAGATTGGAAGAGACATATTTATTCCAATTGATCCATGAATATTGATGGAGGGGCCTACTTGTGGTAATTGGGAAGTTTAGGGTCTTCATTGTAATTTATTCCTAAGACTGGAGTGCAATTGCATTTATATAGTGGTGTTATTTGCAATTAACTGTGGGCCCGGATTGCACATGAGATGTGGGGTCGCGGTGTCCCGGTTGGAGCCAGCTTGCTATGGAATCCTTAGTGGTCCCCACGTTAGTCCAAGTTATTAGAAAGATACTAATCCTACTTGAACTCAAAAAGGAAGGAATTAGAAAGTTACTATTTCTATTTGGAGTAGGACTTCTAATAGTAGTAATAGTTTACTTACTAATTGTTGTGGAAGTGAAACTTCTATTTCAATTAGGAAAGGAGGAGGCTTGAATGGTTATAAAAGGGAATAGATCCTTCTTGGACGTCCATCTATTGGAGTAGAAATCGTCCAACCCATTTGTGCAATTGTTGCACTTCTCTCTTCCTTTTCTAGTTCCTTGGAGTTTCGAGTTAGGTTTTCTCTTGGAGATTCCACCAATCTTCTTGAGAAAAGAGATCTGATTCAGGTCATAGTGTGGAAGGCTAGGAGGTGTTGGAGATTCTTATTTGATAAGTGAAAGAGTTTCATCATCAAAGAAAGACACAACTTCTTCATTAAAGCACAACCGAGCTCCAAAGGTATAATTTACTTCGTTGCATGTTGTAGATTTTACGGATGCTTGTTGGTTGTTATTCTATCTTCTTGATAGGTTTATTTACTGATCATGATGGCTGCAAGTGAAGACATGGATCCTGGATTGGGTTTTTGGCCTTATGGGTACTTGATCCCTGAGTCAAATGGGTCAAAAGTTTTGAAAATCTATCCACGAGGCCCACCTACTTCCAACACTGAGTTCATTGAGGAAGGGACCCGTTCGACGATCGGTTGGCCCTATATGCGTGTGGAATAGCGCGATTCGGATAATGGGGTGCCAAGGGCTCTAGAAACCTCGGCATCCAATGGTGGGAGATAAGCCTCATCGATGGCTCGAGTTGCTCCTGGGGCTGAGTTAAGAAGGTGGGGATGAGAAAAGAAAGACTTTAGAAAAGATGAGAAGGGAAAGAACTTAGGAAAGAAGAGAACATTTTATGAAATTGACGCGAGCAGTGGAAAGGGAAAGACTAATGGGGTCGAGCTCTTATGTTGTAGCGAGGAGAGCTTTAGAGGGCCGTCATACGGACCCAAGTTCATGTTCAATTTATGCCCGAGATGACCTTTAAATAAATGGGATACGGACATTCAGTCATTGACTGAAGGTTCGTGATCCATGACAAAACTTATAAAAGACCCAGGTAAATGATGAGACAACGAATGATGTCCCATCACGATCCCCAGGCTGTTGGCATGGAGATCGTGGGACCTATAAAAGACTCAAATTCGTGACAAGACAACAAAAGAAGTCCCATCACGATCGCCAGTCTGTCGGATGTGAATTTTGATCCCCCAGGGAAGGGAGATCGCCATTCAACTATGTGAGATAAAAAAATACATCGAAAATGAGGATTCCGACAACCCTCAAAATCGACGGATCACGATCGCCAGTTACGGATACAGCCGTAACGCCGTCCTTCGACGAAAGTCGAAAGAGAGCGGGAGAAAATGGGATGGGTTCTTCTCTCATCTAATGTGTCGCCGGCGACACACGACGGTTGTCTTGTCACTTAATTTGAGTCTTTCAATTCGGATCGAATCACGGGTCTCAAAATAGGGTCATAGTCAACTAGGGCAGGGGAAATCAACATCCAGGGGGTGTAGCTTATTCAAAATCAAATCCATGTACACTAAGGGGGTAAAATGCAATAAAATAGGAGTAAACTAAGAAAATAAGGGGGAAGGTGCCAAATATTTTAGAAGAGGATCAGCCCCGTTCTCGAGTATCCCCTTCAATGTCCTTTGACAACCTAAGGTTTAAAGGCTGATTCTTTAAACCGAAAGAACGGTGCAAACGGAACTTCGAGTTGTGATTTCTATGGGTTTGCGTGCGATACGCAAGTGATGAGAGTGCATGCCGATGATGGGCCAGAAATAAGTAAAAATAACCGATGATGGGCCGGGGTTGATTGAGGGTGGCCGGTGATGGGCCGAAAGTAAATAACTGATATTGAGGGTGGCCAATGATGGGGCCGAAAGCAAATAAACTAATATTGGGGTGTGTGAAATCACTCGCCTCGTCTCGTCATTATCATTAGTTCGGATTCTCGGAATTAGCCTCTATTCCTTTTAATTTTTAGTTCAAATGAATATTTGGCACCGGAGCTGGAGGAAAAGAGAAGAAAATATTTTTAGGGTTAATTTCTTGGTTTTATAGTTTTTTTGGATTTTAATAATTGGGGCTAGAAGGGCCTAACTAGGGGATTCCATACTTGGATTTAATCTAACTAATCCATTTCCCTAAATGGATCTCTACCCTATCCTAAGGTCCTGACCGCCCTCATCCACTCTCCCGGTCTCTTAGCGGGGCCCGGAGAAAGAGTGGGACCTAATCAGTCGGGGTTAAAGAAACTAGGGTAGTCTGAGCTGGCTAGGGGGAGACCTAGCTCTAGGTCCGTATCTGACCTAATCAGTTTAGGCTACTATCTAATTCCTAATTTCATTTTATTAATAATTTTTTGGGTTTTGATATCTTTTACTTTGGATTTTGGTCTTTTTGGTTTTTCTATTTTTTAATTTTTTATTTTTGAGTTTATTTACGAGGTCAAAAAATTCCTAAATTGATTTATCCTAATGAAATGGGGGGAGAGGAGGAATGGATTTCTAATTTTTATTTACTTATTAATTGTCCTAAATAATCCAGAATTTTCTAACTAGTTCTCTAATCCTAATGAGATGGGGGAGGAGAAAACAACTCAATTATTAAATTTAATCTAATTATTTTTAATTAATTCGACAACTAAAGTTCTATTTTTAGTTTTCATTTTTTTTTTACCTTTTTATTATTGCTTCTTCTTTTTCTTTTTCTTTTTTTTTGGTTTTGTGATTTAAAGTAACTTCTTTTGTTTTATGAATTATGCGGTTCTAAATTTTATCTAAAAACAATAAAAAGAAATAAAAATGCAACTAAGTTATATGATGCATGGGCATGTCAGATGAATGGGCATGTTTGATATATGAATTAGGGGTAAATAAAAATAAAAATAAATAATGGCATAAACTACTACTCAAATGCATGACATATTGGGTGCATGAACATTTCTTGGCATATTTAATGTGAACCATTGTAAACAGGAATTAAATCGGCTGTTAAACTAACGAATTATAAACTACTCATGCACGAACGATGTCAGATTCTTGATTCATTTAATCTGACCGTGAAATCAATGATAAACAAATTAAAAGAAAATTTTGAAGAATGGGTGTAACAGGTGGGTGAAGTGGGTGCCATCAAGGTGCAGAAGTGGGTGTGCAGGTGGGTGCACAGATGTGTTGCAAGGTGTGGTGGGAGGAGGAAGAGAAGTGAAAGAAGAAAGAAGGAGAGGAAGAAAAAAGGAGAGGAAGAAAGAAGAAGAGGAGGACTGCAGGGTGTAACAAGGGGAGGAAGAAGAAGGGGAGAAAGAGAGAGAATAGAGGGAGAGAGGGAATGGCGGAAGAAGGAGAGAGAGTGGCAGAGGTGCGCAGGGAAGAGAGGAAGAGAAAGAAGAGGAGGAAGAGGAGAGAGAAATGAAGAAGTGAAGAAAGGAAGAAAGAAGAAAGCAGCAGCAGGTGGGTATGTGTGTGCAGGTGGATGTAGTGGAGTGGGAAGAGAGAAAAAGAGGGAACAGAGAGGAAGAGAGAGGGGTGCAGGCGCAGGGAAGGGCGGTGGAGAAGAATGAGACAAAAGAAAGAAGAAGAAGAAGAAGAAGGAAGAGAAGAGGAGAAGTGCAGGTGTCATGCGTGGAGGAGGCAGGGGTGAAGTGCGGTGAGAAGGTGGGTGCGCAGGGTGTGGGCAGCGCAGGAAGAAGGGAAAGAAGAAAGAAGAAAAGAAAAGGAAAAGAGAAAGAAAGAAAGGAAGAGACAAAGAAAGAGGGGGTGGTAGTGGCGGCAATGGACGCGCAACAGTGATGCGCAGGGGAGAAAGGAGGGAAAGAATGGAAATAAGAAGAGGGAAAGAAAAAGAGATGGGTTCAAGGGGTGGGCAGGTGGAGGAAAAAGAAGATGGAGAGGAAAGGAAGAAAAGAAAAAGAAAAAGAAAGGGAAAGGAGGTGATGGTGGGGTGTGTGCTGCTGGGTGGCCGTGTGCGTGTATGTAGGTACGGGGAGAAGAGGAGAAAGAGGAGGGGAGGAGGGGAGGAACAGGGAGGTGCTGGTGTGCAGGTGGGTGCACGGGTGTGGGGTGTGCAGTGAAGAAAAAGGGGAGGAAGAGAGAGAGAGAGAGAGGAAAGAGAGAAAAAAAGGAAGTGAGAGGCATAGCTTGGTGGGGGGGTGTGCAGGGAGATGGAGGAGTGAAAGAAGAAGAAGAAGAAAAAAGATGGTGGGGATGATTCAATGCTGATGAATGCAAAGAGGGTGAGGAGTCCTTACCTGTGAATGGGGCGATTTCTGCACCTGGATAAGGTTCCTCCTTCCTCTGAGCTTTCCGATGGCGGGAGATAGATTCGCTAGTGGGAGTCCGGCTATCACAACTAGCAACCCAGAATCTCGGATCTAGGAGTTCTATGAATCGGTGGAAAGGCCTTGACGAATAGATTGCAACGAGCCAACTTTCGGGTTTTCCAGGGGTCTAGAGATGACAAGTGGTTTTTTAGGCGGCACCCCGGGAGTACGGGACCCACTGTTGGCATTTTCGATCCGTCTGTCAGATCTCAAAGTTCTACATATGGATTGAAAGCCCTTGACGAGCAGATCGCAATGAGAAATTTCTCGGGGCGATCAGAGGTCTAGAAATGATATCATTAAATATGGAGGACTGGATTATCCCTCATAGGGTGCCATAATGAGGTGTCTACAAAGTGTGCTTGAGATGTCGAGTTTTTAAAAAGAAGGATATAAATATTTCTTTTATCAGTTTTGTTGATTATATGGATCAAGAAAGTTCTATATTCATTTTGTCAGAAAAGTCAACTTGATCTTAATAGAGGAAAGTTAAGAATGTGATTTGATTTGAGACTACAGATTAACATGGGAAGGCTTCTACAAGTATTGAAGCAGTTCTATATTTGTTCATTTCATATATCAAGTTCAAGCAGTAGAATTTCTAGCAACAATGTTTTCAGGTAAGTGATTAATAAAAGTTTGTTTTACAAACAACAAGATGGGAAGGTAAGAGACTCATTAATACAAAAGAAAATGGGAAGATTGAAAAATGCAGTTCTGATAAAGAATTCTACAGAGATGTGATTTTCAGAGGGATTCATAATAAAGACATGCAGTCAGATATATTTGTTTCGCCAAAAAAAAATGGGGGATGTAAAATGAAGGCTCTGGTGTTGAAACTTCTTTTATTCCTTTGAACGTTATAGAAAGATGTGAAGAGGACTCGCTCGAATATTTGCTCATGTAAGAGGAGTCGCCCGCACTTCTATTTACATGGGTTCTTTGTTGCTTCACATTCTGAGTGCAGGTTGTTTACAATTTTTTATACAACCCCCCCTCAAGCCTAGAGATCAAAACAAAGGAGATATACGTTGAAGGGAGAGAAGGGAAGTGCTATTTTCAAGAATTCGCTGGAGACAGAATTGGAGAAGTCTACAGTTTGGCTACGTTGAAGGGAGAGAATGGAAGTCTGTTATTTTCAAGAGTTCACTGGAGACAGAATTGGAGAAGTCTACAGTTTGGCTTCTTCAGGCAATCTCTGTAGTTCACCACCATTATTAAGGAAGAATGATTAATCAAAGAAGTCTGCTTCAAAATAGCATGGACAATCTCTGTCCTTCCTCCATGGTCGGAGGAACAAAGACTGCCTTTTGGGAGCCGTCGCCCAGGTCCAAAGAGAAGACTCCACTACCGCCTAATTCTCACCTTTTTTATGAAGGATGAGAGAATTTTGAAAGTGGCAGAGTGTCTGGGCTTTCTTGCGCTTGACTGGGGGAGGGGGGTTCAAGCTCTCCCAAGTCTTCCTTTTATATCTTTTGGAGGAGAAATACTTGCTGGAGATCATGGAGAAGTGGAGGTGGTTTTCAAAACTATCTTCAGTGGGAGTCATTGTAGGTTCAACGGCCATGAGAAGAAGGAACTAGCCAGTTCATAGGAGATCATGGGCAACCAGTAGTCGTGAGGAAAGAAGCACGACGGCCAGTGCACATGACGTCCAGTGGTCACTTATTGACTAGAGACCAGTGGCTACTTCATTGGTTTGTGTGGCTAGTGTGTATGACATTCAACGGCCACTTCTTGACTGGAGACCAGCGACTGCTTCATTGCTTTGAGCGGCTTGTGTATTCAAGGGTTACAATGGCCAATGGGCCTTGTAGTCAGTAGCCATTGAGGAGTCCTCTTGCTGTGGTCGGCCAGACTTTAATGTTATCATTTCCTTATGGAGAAATGAGTAATTTGCCTTGGGGAGGGTTACGTATGGGTAGATGGACTTCTTTTTTTTGTATGTCAACAATATTAACAGTAATTTTTCAGTCCTCACTATTTGAAGGGATTAAGTTGGAATTTTAGAATCAACACAGTAAGAGTCAAAGCTTGGTTAGCATTCACCCGCAAAAGTTTGATAACATCATGGAAACGAGGATGTATTTAAGATAAAATGTGACATCAAGATTTTTGTTTGGTACAATTGTTCTATTATAGTAAGGTTCATTAGTTGGAATTCAGATGAGGTTGCTGATATAAAAGTGGAAATACTAAGAATAATTTTGTTTGTAAGATTTCAGTGTGTTATAGATATCAACGGCATAATTGGCTTCAACACAATTGGTTTCAAGTTTGAACAATCTATTGATTCATGAATGTAATGACTTTGAGAAGATCAGAAACTAGAAACAATTTTGCAGTTGAGGATACATTTAAGAACCATTTACAACTTGAGATAAGATAAGATAGTTTACATTTGGAGGACCAAATGTCACAAGGTGGGGAGAATGTGACATACTGATTTTTTAATTAGGGTTATTAGTGCTAATTACTCTGTTTTGCCTAATTAAGATTGATTAGTCATTTGACAAGATTTTTATTCATAAGGGACGCATTTTTAATTTTTGATTTCAAGGGGACTTGTAAGTATTTTGATTTAACCATGGGGTTCTTTTGTAAAATTTGGATAAATATCAATTAAAAGGACTCTAGCTCCCTCTTCCCTCCATCTCTATCCCATTCGTTCTCTCTCTCTTTCTCTCTGGCTCTCCCTTTCTCAGTAACTCCAGTCCAGCCCTCTCCCTCTCTCAGCTCTCTTTCTCTCTGTCTCATCTCAGCCTTTAGCCACCATCACCATCATCTTCTTCCTTGTTTCTTCTTGGTTCAAGCTTGAAGAAAGCTCTGTCAAGTAAGTTTTAAGAGGATTTCTCAGAGAAATCAGTTAGTCCAGTTAATCTCAGTCCTAAGGCAAGTTTCTAATATGCTAAACATGTTCTTACAAATTGATTTCAAGAAATTTAGTGATTTTCCAATAATTTCCAAGTTTTAGCTCAAATGATGATTTAGGTGTTTAGATTGGAAATTATATGTGTTAATTGTGTTAAATGATGTTTTAGAGCATGTTTTGATCATTAGATATGTTTGTAGGAAGCTTTGAAGATAAATGAATCAAAATAAACTCAGAACCAGAAATTCCGAAACTGGGATTCTCAATCGACTGGCCAGGGGTACTCGGTCAACCAACCATACAGCAAACCCATGTCAATGCAACTGAAACCTAAGGGACTATTTTCTTTGTACCAAGTTGACTCGGGAATGACCAAGTCGACCGGCCACACTAAGTTCTGCAGACTGTGTAATTTCTGCAAATATAACTTCTGGACTGATTTTGCTTCACAGGATGTTGATAGAATGTTGACATCATACACTAGGATGTTGATTGGATGTTGACATCATACACAGGATGTTGACTGGATGTAGACATCATACACAGGACGTTGACTAAGATGTTGACTGGATGTCGGCATCATACCCTAGGATGTTGACTGGATATTGACCATGATGTTGACCTGATATATTGTGGGTGGACCATGATGTAGACTTGATATACTACGGGTGGACATTGTTGTCGACCTGTTACACACTTAATTCTATGTTAGTTATATTGTTTGTAACTGTGACCCTTTTGTATCAAAGTTCATTTGTACCATTTCGACCGAATAAGAAGGATGTAGAATGGACACACTGCGGGTTGACTATGATGTTGACCGGACATGTAAGATGCTGACCAGACATTAATTAGGTAAATGTAAGGTCTAAACATAGATTCTATAGTCTAGAAATGTACCCAATGATAGTCCAATGACCTTGGAACTTTAGAAGACCATTGTAGGTGATGTCTATGACTGACATTGACCTATAATTCTGATAGATTGTCATTTTTCTGGAAAAACCACCATTAAACATCAATGTGATACCAAAAGAGATTTTGTTTACTGAATTAACATCTGAACGCCAAGTTATGGTATACATTAGTGTCTATGGTGATATCCAATGTTTGTAGATTGACTTATGGGATTTTTCGATAAGTTATCATTTTGTACTTAGTCTTATCTATCCAAGACCACTGACCAGGAATCTTAAGCTCGGGGTACCACCTGGGGATATGGATTGATGTTCTGATATTTCGAATATAAGTATGTTTTCTTGTATTCTTCTAAGTATATGATTTCGTCTTGCAAGACAAGTCTGTATTTTCTTAGGCAAGGATATATGTACATGAGTACACATTGATTGGCATCACTTAGCCCGGTCTTTCTGAACTAGATGTAGTAAAGTTGGGTTGTTCAGTTCTAATACTAGCTGCAGTTTAATTCAGTCATGTTCTCTGTGGTGTAACCTTACTCCAGGTACCTCTGTAATCTATATTCAGTAAATCTGTGGCCACTCCCTAACATCTATGGTACCCACTTTTCAGATATTATATTTAGTTTATTGGCTAAGATGGTATTACTTTCATGTTTCAAATTAGCATTTATCACTATCAGTATCAGAATTAATTTTAATGTTTTGATTAGTACTTGACTTTATCAGCATTTCGTTTATATCGGTGTTAATGATTACTCAGTATTATGTTTTACTCAGTATTTGGTATTTTGATATTTCGATCTCAGACACATGTTTATAAGAGATTTATTTTATTTATCATATTCCGATATTTCTTTTATTATCAAGTTCTGATTTCTATATTTTTAGTTCATGTTATTTTATCAGTATGGGTTATTATTTTGTATTTAATTTGTTTTACTCAAATTTTAAAATTAATTCACCATTGTTTGGTACACCAGTTTCTTGCAATTTATCTGATCCATCCTTTGGCGTTTCAGGTGTTTGACCGGAAACCATAGGATTTCTATTCTGATCTGCAGATGTCATATAGACATCGGGTTTCGTGAGCTGTGTAATAACATGGGATGCTTTTACTTTTGTCATAGATACTGACCTTTATTGGTCTTTATGTCTGGATTGTATATTAAAATACATATGTTTCCTGTTATAAACTTTAATATTGTAAATAATAGTTATGCTTATGCTCTGTTTATGCTCTTTATCTGGGAATTTTAGTCCTGTGGGAATGTCACAACTCTAATTTTGGATTAAAAGGCTTAATATGAAATTCGGGGCCTGACAATTGGTGCCATATCTGGAGAATGTGATAGACCGTGTGTACATTGGATTGAACTTGATAGTAATATGTTTCTATTCCATGTCACATTCCATTAGCATCATAACCTTCATGTTTGCCACCTCTTATGCACATATAGGTAAATCGCGTGACCATGTTATGAGATCACAATCTTGGTTGATTAATGGTGGAGGTTGGCTTCATGATTGAACTTCGTTTCCTTTCCCTTGCACATCACAGTTATGTTTAATGTTGAATGAAATGATTTATAAATATACATAGCATATGTTTTTCACAGTCATATTTATTGATGTTATGTTTAATATACCCCACATCTCATCATGGATATCTTTAATTTGGATTAATCCTAGTAGTTATATTTTTCTTAACTCCATTTTAGAATAATTGAGATAATAGTCATATCCTTGATCTCAATTGGTATCTTTTATTTCGATTTCTATCCACGATCTCATTACTCCATGACTATGGCCTAGTAATTTGATCAAATTGACCTCTATAGTTAAACTTGATTAATCATTCCCTAGTGGTTAATCCTCGATTGGTATAACCACCCTCTCTTTGTACTACATAGTTAAATCATTGTCAACTTGTTGACAAAAGGAGAGAATGGATTGAGGGAGAGTGTAGATTTTCAAAGGAAGCATTATGTAAGACCCCGACCCGAGTGACCTCGATTAGTGCTAATTAAGTCGCGTGTTAGTGCTAAACATGATTATAATTTGACTAAGCTTGGATTAGAATAGCTCTTGTTATAGCTTTGGGGAATTTTTAAGTGTCTAGTGTTTAGTGGGACCCTTTGGGGGTTCCTTTTTGATAGTCTTACGTTTACTTGGGAGATTCTTGAGATACCTATAATTATTGTCTTGATCCCATTTTACTCACCGTGTTGATCCCTACAACTTTCATGTTGATCTCGTCCCCGTTCGGAACCCCGAAACACGACTTTCCTAGCATTGAGGGCAAAACAGTCCTTTTTACACTAAATTTG
This sequence comes from Umbellularia californica, assembly GCA_028538565.1. NCBI lineage: Eukaryota > Viridiplantae > Streptophyta > Magnoliopsida > Laurales > Lauraceae > Umbellularia > Umbellularia californica. The sequence goes on along the minus strand of JAPQWN010000005.1, from coordinate 28,314,512 downwards.
TACCCAAAATTTGTTATCCCCAAAACCTGCGAAAAATGTACTTTTTGGAAACTAGATATTTCGGTGATCATTTTTCCCTTCTTCGTCGAATTCGTTCGAGGTCTCGATAGTAGTGTTTTCAGCCTCCAAAGTTTCTAGTAGTGGAGCCCACTCCCATTAGCTTTATATAGAGAACCCATCTCCTACCTTCTTCTTTTTCCAGTACAAACGCAAAAGCTAGGGCTTTTTCCTTCTCTTCTTCTTCCTCTTGCTCACCCATCACCAAATCACCACCAAGTTTGCTCAAATTGAGAGATGGAAGTTATCACCTTCTTCTTCACCACTTGGACTCTCCATTGATGCTATTATTGAAGAGAAGCATTCCATTTCAAGGTCCCCATTGATCTATTCTTACCCATTTGGAGACTTACAAGTCAGCCACCCTCCCTATCCCTTAGAATGGTATTCCTCTAGCCTTGTATAAGCTCTTTTTTCATCTTTTACAGGTTCCCTCTTCTTGTTCCTTGTCTTGACCATTTTAGGGTTTGCAATTGGAGGTTTTGTTGTGCTTGTAGGTTTCTTGAGAGAGAGCTTGACCTTTGCTTGGTTCCTTGACTTGAGACCCTAAGGCAAGTGGAATGATTAGATGTTTTGAGCTTTTGAATGGTTTTCATGACAAGCATAGTTGATTTGTATCTCCATTAATGATTTGTTTTCTTGCATTTAATGTGAAATAAATGCTCTTGAAAATGGTTGGTTAGCTCTTTATTATCTTGAAAATGTGATTTATAACTTTTTTTTTATCCCTTATCTAATACTTGAATGAATCATGGTGGTTGTGGTTATTCTCTTCTTGTTTGGTGATTGAATGTAGAGAAGGAAATGTTTGGGAAGTAAATGTTCAAGGAAGTTTGATGGGGGTTTCAAGTAGTATTTGATGCATGATTATTGGAGGCAAGGTGGCCATTTGATTTCAGGTGAAAATGTATAGGAGAATGGGGAAAGAAAGGCCATGAAGGCCAGCCTCGGGCAGCAGGGATTGACTGCCCGCTCGAGCGCGCAGCCAATCTTCCTACCAACTCGGGCGGCAGTGTCCTCTCGAACGAGCAGCCCTGCTGCCTGCCTGGGTTCCTGCGTGGTTCAGGTTCGCTCGAGCACCCTTTTGTCCACTCGAGCGCACCTTCCCTTGGGTCTAAAGCACTTTTGGAGCTTGGGAAACATTTTTAAAGGAACCCCTTGGTATCGGGCAGACCCATGAGGCAATGTTTGAAGTCCCTTTGAGAAGAAAAACCACACCACCGAGATCCACTGAAGTTCTTTAAAAGTTTCAAAGGTGTATAAGTGCTCCGGAACGTCCCCAAATTCAAAGAGTACCGAGTATTATTGAGATTGACATAAGGGATCCCTATTCACCTTGAATTAGTTTTGAATGCCGATACTCGTCCCGATATTCGAAGTTTTATTGCACCCCATTATTCCCAAATTTCAAGACGCAGCCCCGCATTTATAAGTTATGATTTATCAATCCCGAAAACACTGAACTGTACTTGTAGCGTTTTGCTAGCCCCGATGTGCATGACCTGATATTGAAATGACATTTGTGCCTTGAGCACCCCTATTGACACCAAAAAAGTCACTATGTCTCCTCAACATCAAGAAGCCTCGTGAAGCTGCATCCTGCTATAAAACAGACAAGGCTACTTCAAGCACAAGATCTTATCAGAATCAGACAGAAACTGAGAGATCCATCAAGACAGCTAAAAGAGGGGTACACCTGAGGTTTCGGGCCATTCCGACATCGTTTGGCCCCATTTCACTGCTCCGACAGCTAAACAAGCGCTCCCGGCGGCGACATCATCAAAGACACCAAAACTTTGATCAGAGCCTACGGATGACTCCAGAATGTCTCCAAAAGGCTCCATGCCAAATTTCAAGTCAAACCGACAACGTTTGACCCTCCAACAATGCTCGAACAGCAAAATCAAGCCTCCCGGCGGAGGGAACCACAAAAGTCATCACTCATGAAGCAAAGTACATGAGTGGCTTCAACGTGCCTCCAAAGGGCTGCACGTCGAATCTCAGGTCATTCCGACAACGTTTGACCAGGTTTCGATGCTCCAAGAGAAAATCAAGCCTACCGGCGACGGAGCAACCCGGGACCATGACATCCAAACCGGAGCGGATGGAACGTCTCAAAATGACTCCAATAGGCTCCTCGTCAAATTTCAGGTCAATCGGACATCGTTTGACCACATATCAAAGCTCGGCATTTTCCCCTCAGTAAAATCAAGTGAAGCATCGATGGGACTCCAAATGGCCTCAAAACTCAAATAAAAGCCCATGGTTGGTCCTATCCACTGCTCAAAAAGCTTCACCTCAATTTTCAGGTCATTCCGACATCATTTAACCTAGTTTCGACTCTTGACGGAAAATCGGCTACAAAGTCTTCGGCTTTCCCGAAAAATGGGAAACTTTGTGCTCTGATTTCGCGCGGGTTCTCATCAAGTTTTCTCTAAGAAAATGAACTCAATAATTAGGAAAAAAGTCAAGAATAATACAGAAGAAAAAAGGAACGAAAAAAATGCAAAATCGGCTGAAAACGGAGCTTGGCGACCAAAGGGCAAAAAACCCTAAGGTCGCCGGCCACCTTGGCCCAAGGTCGCCGGCGACCCTGCAAATTCGGGTCGCCGGATTTTGCACCAAATTGATCGTTTTTCGATGGTTTTCGCGTTTTGGGTGTTCCGGCCTCTGTGATTTTCGGAAAATCCAAATTTTGGTGCTCGAAAACCACTGATCTTCGTCGACATCTCGGATCCGCCGTCAAAAGCATGAAATCATCACCGATCGCCTCAAGATCGCCAATCGGCTGACCAAGAAAGTGTACTTTCTGTCCGACCGATCGTGAAATCGACAAGACATATGTCACCGGCCCACCAACATCATCTAATGTCTGAAATTGTATCGCAATCCGGCATCAAACAATGCGTGGATCCACCTGTGATGATCGCAAGAAGAATTTCAAAAGGCGCAGCGCGGCCCGCGACTCTTCACATGCCTTGGCGACCACTTAATGACGTTAATTGACCCGTTTATGACAACTTAATGCTGTCATTAACTCATTATTTTGGACGGCCCAATCAGATTCAAGCATTTGGGAGTTACAAATCCAAGTAATCATGGCATTAAACCCATGAACTCCCATCATCATGAAGCATAAAGGCAATTAAAAGCCCACTACCTTCATCGGCCAATCACAAGCCATGAAAAAGGAGTTACAAAATCAATTTGTAACTCCTCATCAATTCTTTCATCATGGCCATCAATGCCAATAAACACCTCATGGCTACCAAAAGCCTATAAAAGGAGGTCCATTCCAAGAAGAAAGCATGATGAAAATAGATCCCAAGTGCAAGCTCTGAAAATCCAGAAAATCCAAAAGAGAGACGAAGTCCTGCTACTTTGCTCCAAGAAGCACCACAAGGTGATCAACATCCCTTGGGGGGGGCCACCCCCCCCCCCCCCCCCCCCCCCCCAAGGTCTCCTCCTTCTCCAACATGGCCTAAACGCTGCTTTTCAGCCAGTTTACTTGGTTTTTCATTAGATATAGGACCTCCTCTTGGTCCTTGTCCTTTAAAAAACCGAGGTTAGGAGCCAAGCCAAAGAATCAAAGCATCACATGTTCTCATTTGAAGGACGATGGCGAAGCCCATACATGACTTGCGACCGTCGATCTCAACGTGTCCCCACAATCTCCTGAGAAGTTAGATCCCTTTCTTACTTTTCTATTGTAGTTTGTATTTCTTAAAGAGACAAAAAGAAATCACAATTCTTGTCTTTCACATTTGATGAGTTTTGTAAAATCGCCTTTCACAGCAAAATCGCCTTTCACGGCAAACAAACAAAAAAACGCCTCCTACGGCATTCTCAAAAAACAAACTTGTCTCTTTTCTTAATATTTATGCAATTTGAAAAGTTAGGAAAAAGGATTGATTTCCTTTCCACTTGTGAAGGTGAATCTCCGGATTATCACCATTCCAAATTCCAAGTAGAAAGTAAATCTGGCATACCCGTACAAAAATGTTGATGCCCGAGATTTTCCCTCCTCCGCCGAGACCCAGGTCAGCCCCCGGGGCGCGGAAGGAGAGGACGGAAGATTCCTTTCGGGTCCATCAACCCCCGTTTCACCCGTTTATACAATTTCATCTTATGTGTTATACATGTCCCGATTTCTTGCATATGACCTATGAGTCGGCACCACTAAGCTTGGACGATCTTGTTGGTTTGATTCACCGACTTAGAAGTCCCCCTCTCATCCCGCCAGCTGCAGTTTGGATCCCGATACCCGGTTTATTAATCGTGGTCCCGTCCCGATACCCGGCTCGCTCCCGTGGTTCCCGATATCTGGTTCGCTACCGTGATTCCCGATACCCGGTTTGCTACCGTGGTCCCGTCCCGTATTATTATATGTATATGTAAATTTTGTTGCACTTCCTCACTTCGGTGACTGAGGTCAACGCCAGATATACTCTCGTCACTTCGGTGATAAAGGATTTAGCTTTGTGTGGATGCCATCTTGCTTGTTTCTCGAATTCCTTGGTTAAATTTACTTGTTTTATTATTGCATATATGTTTTCAATTAAATGATTCATTTACTTCATAAAAGTTATTGTTTAAACAGGTTTAAATTGTTTCCAAGGTAAATGCTTTTATCATCGAATGTTTCTATCTTTTCATCAGCCTGCCAGACCGTCGTGTCTGATCCTTTCGTTGGTACTCAGGTCCAGTTGTCGGTTATCCCGAGGAGGAGCTCGAGGAGGCGGTCGAAGAACCGCAACAGGTAGTTGAGTGGCGTGCCGATGATGTTGTCTAAACATCCAGTTGCCGAGATGCGTAACATTTTGGGGGGTGTTGTTGACTATTTTTTTATGGCTATTGTTTTGTTTATATTGGCCTTTGTTGGCTTCTAATTTTTGGGGATGTAACTAAATGATCTTTTGTTTAAACTTTAACAGTACTTTTGGGTTAAGCTAATGATCATTGCTCATTCTGATACTTGTTATTGAAATGTACTCAGTCTTATTATCATGGAAATGAATTACATGTTGATTTACTACACGCTTCCGCATTTAACAAAAATATTCTTGATGTTGTGTTATCCTCACCGCGAACACCTGTGGGAAATCACGTGCACGGGTAATACGTGTTCTTTAATTACCCATGTACGCTTTGGCATCAAACATACCATACCATTATTGTCATCTTTGTTTATCTTTCCATTTATTTATTTACCTATTGAGTCCCGATCCCGGATTAGGCCCGTAAACCCGGTCCAGGGTCGCGACACATTAGCTTTGATCAAATTCACCCAGCCCTTAGCAGTTACTGACCATATATGATAGCCTGTTATATATTTCATTTTCGATTTCTCTTGTTAACAGGTGCTACTGAAAGATATTTTCCTTATTTCATATGTGAAGGTACCTTTGCAATTTAATGTCAAAGGGGGAGAGAATGTCCAAGTTGTCTAAGGGGAGACATTGCATAATCTTCCGACGGGGGAGAGAATGCATGTCTTTCCAAAGGGTGAGAGTGCATGCTCAAAGGTGGAGAGATGAAAGAAGAAAGAAAGCTTGGGAGATCAAGAAGATCCTTGGTCAAAGTGAGAAAGCTGGAAAGTAAGATTGAAGGATGATCAAGCTCCAAGCATCAACAAAAATGAAGAAAAAGATTGAGAGCCCAAGCCAAGTCAAAGAAGCATCCAAGAGATTTCAAGACATGTCCAATTCAGGGGGAGCTGAAGACTTAGAGTGAAAATTTAGTGTGTGGGTGTGTTGCCATCAAATTACCAAGGGGAGATTGTTAGGGATATTATGTGTTGCAATTTGGTGGATGTATTATCATGTTATCATCATTTGAATTTTCACATGAGCATTGTTTTTCAAAAACTTGAAATCTTGATTTTCACAGGCATCGTTTTTAAAACTTTTAGAACTTTTGTTATATGCATGATGTGGATTTTAAACTTGGATGTATTAATTTTAAAAAGAAGATTTTCGAATCATGCTAGCCTATGAGTTTAGTCTTTCAAATCTTCTTAGGTATTTTAGTTCATCCATTGATTGATTTAAACATGAAACCAAGCTTGACTCTCCATGGCCAAACTTCCCTCTTTAGAAAATCACTTCCATATTATTTTTCAGTGCAATTAGTCAATCAAATTTGGGAAAATGGCTAACCGAAATCTCACAGAACCAAGAAAAAAAAATTTGGTCAACCAAATTTGGAATTTCAGTCACAAGAAATGGATATTTCAGTCAACTAAATTTTCCAATTCGGTCAACTGAATTTCTATAGTTTGTAGCACCCAAAATTTCTGACCGTTAGGAATTTGATCATTGGGAGTTTGGTCAACCGAATAGTGAGCCATTAGACCACCTTTTAGCTATATATTTGAGCTCTTTCTTAGGATTTGAACCAACTTTGAGGCATTATTTGAGGGATTTTGAAGCCTATGGAAGGAGATTGAGCTGGGAAAGGCTAGTTGCTCCATGGAAAGCTAAAAGCTTGATTTCAGTAAGTTAAATCATTTCAAGTAAGCTTTATTTTCTTTATCATATGTTTTCATGCCTTGTTTAAATGATTTGTAAATCAGTTTTAGCATGCTAACTATGTTTTGTTGAATCCATTACATATATTTAATCTTTGATTTACTTTGTTTTGGATTCTTCACTTTGATTCAAAGAAAATTTGTTTTCTATTTTATAAATCATGCTTTGCCAACATCTTTGATTTCACTTATTGCATGATCTTCACACTTCGTTGAATCTCTAACTTGTTGTTTTCCATACCTTGAGACATATAGTTAAATTGCTTTGTTTTGGAAACAACAAGTTTATGCATCACATATTTTAGTTTTGGAAACTTTCATACAACTTGTAAGCATTTAATAGGTATATCATTGTCAGGTTGTTTTTCATGCAACATGTGATTAGCATTTTCAGTTCAATCAAAATATTTGTGTTTTAAACCTTCAAAAGCTTTAAGCTCACATTCATTGAGCTATCATTTTAAAACTTGATTGAAGCTCTCATGCATACAAATAGAGCATTCATCTTTGCATTCATATAGTCTATGTATTGAGTTAGATTTACACTTTCATATCCGCCTAATTAAGAGGCATTGTAATTGAGCTTAATTTGTATCTCTTCAAGTGTATTGTACACTCTTCGTAGAGACAACCAATCTTAGGATTAAAGGGTATTGCTAAACCTTAGAAAAGCATAAGTGTATGGTTAGGGATGAACAATAAAACCCAAGAGGTTATTGCTTAGCCTTGGAAAGCATATTGCAAGTTTATTGCTTAGCCTTAAAAAGCATTTTGTAAAAGTTATTGCTTAGCCTATTAAAAAGCATAGATAGTGGAAATTCAGTGAGGTGTAGGATCGCAAGTCGGTAGTGGATGTAGGAATTAAGGCCGAACAATTATAAATCTTTGTGTAATGGTGTTTGATTTGTGGTGATTGTTTTTGTTAGCTTCCACACTTAGTTACATAATCATCACTAGTGACTAATTAATTTAAAGAAGTTTAAAAATTGGCATAATTGTTCACTAAAGTCTAGCTCACCCTATTCACACCCCCCCTCTAGGGTTCGAATCGTGGACTTTCAACCTTTGATCAAGAAGAAGAAGGAAATTGGGGAAACTTGAGGAGGTGAGATCTTCTACGCAAAACCACCAATCTACCCACTCAAACGGAACCTAGAACGCAAAGGAGAAGAGAAAGAACAAGAAGATCATGCACAAGCCTAGATCTAAGTGGAAAGGAAGTGATTAAAGAAGATGAGGGTATGGAAAACTCACCAAATTAGACCAATGGTGGGGCGGGAGATCAAGAGGAAGGAGATTGACAGTTCAGATTGTCGACGTTGACCTCTTTTGGCTGGGTTCTGAGCTTGAGAATATGAAGAAGGAGTGGTTTTTTTTTTTTTTTTTTTTTTTTTTTTTTTTTTTTTTTTACGGAGAATGAAAAGAGATTAGGGCTAGTCTTTTCTTAAAGAGGATGGGGAGAGGAAAAGACAAGTTTACCCCTTAAGTGGGTCCGATAAAAAAATGGACTACTTGTTGACACCAAAAATGTCACTTTGCCTCTTCAACATCAAGAAAGCTGCATAAAGTCGCAACCTGCCATAAATAGGCAATGCAATTTCTCCAAAAAATCAAATCTTGTCAGAATCAAACAAAAACTGCAAGATCCTTCAAGATAGCCAAGAGAAGAGTACACATGAAGTTTCGGGCCATTTCAGAATCATTTGGCCTAACTTCGCTTCTCCGACAGCTAAACGGGAGCTCTCGGCGGCGACATCATCGGAGACGTCAAAACTTCGATCAGAGCCTACAGATGACTCCAGCATGTCTCAAAAGGGCTCCATGCCAAATTTCAAGTCAAATCGACAACGTTTGACCCTCCATCAATGCTCGAGCAGCAAAATCAAGCCTCTCGGTGGCGGGAACCACCGAAGCCTTCGCTCATCAAACCAAGTGCATGAGTGGCTTCAACATGCTTCCAAAAGGCTGCACGTCAAATTTCAGGTCATTCTGACAACGTTTGACCAGGTTTCGATGCTCCGAGAGAAAATCAAGCCTACCAGCGGCGGAGCAACCCGGGACCATGACATCCAAAACGGAGCCCATGGAACGTCTCAAAATGACTCCAATAGGCTCCCCGTCAAATTTCAGGTCAATCGGACATCGTTTGACCACATATCAACGCTCGGCATTTTCCCCGCAGCAAAATCAAGTGAAGCATCGACGGGACCCCAAACGGCTTCAAAACTCAAACAAAAGCCTATGGTTGGTCTTATTTATTGCTCAGGAGGCTCCACCTCAAATTTCAGGTCATTCCGACATCGTTTGACCAAGTTTCAGCTTCTGGCGGAAAATCAGCAGCTCTACGCGACAAAGTCTTCGGCTTTCCCGGAAAATTAGAAACTTTGCACTCTAAAAATGCAAGGATTCTCATCAGGTTTTCTACAGGGAAATCAAGCCAATAAATGAGAAGAAATGACAGGAAAAATACAGAAGAAAACGGCGACGAAAAAGACCTCAAAACGACCGCAAAACGGGCTCCGAAGGGAAAAATTCCCCCAAGGTCGCAGGCCCCTGCGACCATGGCCCATGGTCGCAGGCCCCTGCGACCATGGCCCATGGTCGCCGGCGACCATGGAGGTCCGGGTCACCGGATTTTCCGCCGGTGACCCGTTTTTTCCGTCTTTTTTCGCATTTCGCGTACTTTGGCCCCTGTGGTTTCCTGAAAATGTGATTTTTAGTGCTTGAAATTGACTCATATCCTCCGACATCCGTCAAAATCATGGGTCAACCTCCAAAAGCATAAAATCATCATTGATCGCTCCAAGATCGCCAACCGGTCGACCAAAAAAAGTGCTCTTTCTGTCCGACCGATCGAGAAATCGACAAGACAGATGTCACCGGCCCGCTCTTAGCTATCAATGTCTGAAGTTACATGTTCATCCGATGTCGATCAGCATGAAGATCCATCGATGATCATCGCCAGAAGAATTCCAGAAGACACGGCACGGCCAGCGACTCTTCGACTGCTCGGCGACCAATTAATGTGGTTAATTGACTAGCTTTATTATAGTCATTAATTCATTCCTTTGGACGGCCCAATCAGAAGCAAGCATTTGGGAGTTACAAGTCAATTGATTCATGGCATTTAAACCATGAAACTCCTCCCATTATGGTAATTAAGGTGATTAAAAGCCCTTAATCTCCATCGGCCAATCAGATTCAAGGAAAAAGGAGTTACAAAATCAAGAAATAAATCTTGTAACTCCTCCCATTAAAGCCATTAAAGCCCATAAACTCTCCTAAATGGCTACCAAAAGCCTATAAATAGGAGAGCATTCCATTGAAATGAAAAAAATCAAGAAAATCGAGATCGATCGATCGGAAAGAATCCAGAGCTCGTATCCAGAGAAAGAAAAAAGAGAGAAAAACTCTGCTGAAGTTCTGCACCGGCCACCACTACAAGGTGACAAAAGTCCCTTGGGGGGCACCCCCCCCCCCCCCCCCCCCCCAAGGTCCTTGCCTTCTCCCGCTGCCTCCAATGGCTTAGACGTGGCTTTTCAGCCCGTCTACTTAGCTTTTTATTGGACATAGGACCTTCTCTTGGTCTTTGTCCTCTAAAAACCTGAGGTTATAGCCAAGCCAAGCGAATCAAGAGCATCTTCTGTTCTCATCTGCATGGATGATGGCGAAGCCCATACATGGCTTGCGACCGTCAATCTGAACGAGTCCCCCACAATCTCCTGAAAAGTTAGATCTTCCTTTTCTTGCTTTTCATTGTAGTTTGTATTTTTCTAAAGAGACAAAGAAATCACAACTCTTGTCTTTCATTATTGATAAGAATTGTAAATCGGCTATAAACGCCAAAATCGGCTATAAACGCCAAAATCGGCTATAAATGCCAAACAAAATCGCCTTTCACGGCAAACTAAGAAAATGTCTCTTTTCTTAAATATTTGTGCAATGGAAAACTTGAAAGAAGTTGATTTCCTTTTTACTTGCGAAGGTTGATCTCCGGATTACCACTTGCAATTCCAAGTAAAATAGAAAATCTGGCACACCCACACAAAGAAATGTTGAGGCACGCTCCAGGCCCGCCAGGGCGCGAAAGGGCCGGACCCGACGGACTCCCACGTTCCGCCGACCCCGGTAGCCGCCCCACGGCACCTCGGAGCGCGTTCCATCAAGCTGGCACACCCGGTGGGACTCGTTCATTTGAGAACACGGTGCTTGGAAATGAAATATTTGCATATCATACTTTTTGCTCTATGCTTATACTTCTTTTCCGGATTCCTTGGCTACTTTCTAGCTGGTAGCCTATGTTGGATTTTGCATCCTAAAAAACATGAGATGGGATTTTTTGGAAATTTCTATTTCTTTGAGTTTGTTTCCATTCTTTCTCTTTTCAAAAAAAAAAAATCAGTTTTCTTAGTTTGAATTCAAAATTGAGAAACTTTGATCCTATCCTATCGTTCTTTGGTGCTTGCAGAAATGTTGAGCCCGTTCGACTAAGGTTTTGGACCATCGTTTCTCTTCGATGAGTTCATTAGAGATTTCAAAAAAAAAAAAAATCAGTTTTCTTAGTTTGGATTCAAAATTGAGAAACTTTGATCCTATCCTATCGTTCTTTGGTGCTTGCAGAAATGTTGAGCCCGTTCGACTAAGGTTTTGGACCATCGTTTCTCTTCGATGAGTTCATTAGCGATTTCAAAAAAAAAATTTATTAAAAAAAAATAAAAATAAAAATAAAAAATCAGTTTTCTTAGTTTGGATTCAAAATTGATAAACTTTGATCCTATCCTATCGTTCTTTGGTGCTTGCAGAAATGTTGAGCCCGTTCGACTAAGGTTTTGGGCCATCGTTTATCTTCGATGAGTCTATTTGGGATTTTTTTTTATAAAGAAGGACATAGACCACTAAGGTTAAACCAATTGCGTTCTTTGATCACGATTGATTCAAGAAAAGCCTTGTCCAGAGTGTGGAGACAGCTTGACTGTTCTAGGCAAGGGTCCTCCAAACGGGTTCATTAAGTAATCCTACCCTTACCTGGGGGCAATTCTATCAATTGAGGTTTCATAAGACCGGGTTAGGAGGCCTATGTGTACTCTCTCGTCTTTAAATCTTAAAAAAAAAATAAAAATAAAAAAAATAAAAAAAAAGATTTTCAAAAAAAAAAATCTTAAAAAAAAAAAACAAAAATTTTCAAAAAAATAAATAAAAATATATTTTAAAAAAAATAAAAAATAATAAAAAATAATAAAAAAAATCATTTCAAAAAAAAAATCTTCAAAAACTCGTCACTTTTGATTTCAGATCTGAGAAATTTTGTTTTCTTCTTTTCTGAGCACTGACGCTCGGGGAAATCGCCGAGACCGTGTTCAGATTGGAATACCATTTGCTCTCCTTGATGGAGCCAATCTTGACATTTCAAAAAAAAAAACTCGTCACTTTTGGATTCAGATTCGAGAAATTGTGGTCTCTTCCCTTCTGAGTACTGGCGCTCGCGGAAATCGTTGAGCCCGTATTTGAATCGGAATGCCACCTGCTCTCTTTGACGAATCCATTTCTGACATTTCAAAACAAAGAATCCCATCTCATGGATGCGATCTCCAACATTTGTGCATAGCGGTACTAGTACGCCCTTTCAGGGTCTACTGTATCTGTGACCGGCACATTTGTAACTCCTACCTTATATTCTTCTTATCTCGAGCAAGCTCCGCTTCTCGATAAGTCGAATTTAGGTATACAATTGCTTCTAGCAGTCATTGGAACGCTCATTTCGAGCCTACCATGCTTGCTGTCAGAACAATTGTACCATCTATGGCTTTTTGCCTTCTTCATGTCGCTTGGGTCATATCCCTTGAGCGATTTGAAAAGACAACCATAGAAATTCCCATTTATGATCATTATATTCTTGTGATTACTAATGGATGTGGTCTTGTTTCAGAACTTTTTCGAAACTAACAATGGCAGCCTTAACCATTATCTTCGATGAGAACAAGCACCAACTCATGCTTCAACAGAAGCAAACCGAGCGCACTTACAAGCGTTCTGCCAGCTGCTGAAGCGTCAACTCCCTCGGCAACCCTCTGAACTCCGGGTCGACCTCGACTCCCCGGACCATCGTCTTCGGGACACTGGGACCATTCCCACTTCCCGAAGAACAAGCTGCTCCTGCCAAAAAGCAGAAGATCGCCTCTCAACGTGTCACTCTCGTGACACCAAAGGCGAAAGCCCAAAAGCCCGAAGCCCGCGGCACCCCCGCAAAGCCTCGACCAACAACCAACCAGGTCTACCCTAAGACTTGGTCTCCAAGACCTTCCCCAAAACAAAGAAGGTCTCAAACTTCCACCAAGCCAGCATACCTGGCCCCACTCAAGGAGAACCAGTTCTACCCTCTTGCCTACATGAAAGAGGAGAGACCCATCTCCAACTTGACTCCCAAGTCGACCCAGCATGAACCGGCTTGCTCCCACAAGCCCAGAATTAGATCACGCATCACCAGGCCTCTACAAGCACCTGCTAAGGCCTACACTCCTTCGGTTCGACCCTTTATCTCTACAGGGGCCGAACTTGAAAAATTCAAAGCTTCGCTGCAACAGGCAAATGACCGGGTCCGGATCCTGTCCTTGCCTAGCTATAAAGAAGACAGGCTCGGCTGCTGCGCCCGAGGGAGCACATCCTTCATCGTCAGAGCCCAGCCAGAGCTGACCAAAGCTCAAATCGCTCGTCGAGCACGCCGCCGTGCATCATATCGACAAAAGAGACTAGAGAAGCAAAGGACCCAGCCTCCTACACTTCAAGTCTCCCGCAAATGGGTCGAAAAAGAAAGACCCGACCAAGTTGCTGCCGTCCATATGGTTGGAAAAACCAGAAGACGCCAAAGGTCAGCATCAAAAATCCATGTCCGACGTCCGGTGACCCGTAGCGTCACCAGGACACAAAGACATCCCGAAGAATCTCCTGCCCCTTCAAGCCAAGGACGGGAGAGTAATCCTTCATCAAGCTCTTCATAAAAAAGAATGAGCCCCGGCTCGGTCACCAGGACGATTTCTTCGTTCGAATCCCGAGGGATGAACGTCTTGGCTACAAGTTCTGAGCCGCCACCTCAGAATCCACCTCGAGATGATGCGCTCACACGCATCCAGCAGTTGGAACAAGGCCAGCAGAGGATTGAAACTCTGATGGAAAACCTTCTCCTTGTCGTCCAAAATCAGGTGAACAATGAGCCTCCTCCGAATCATGACAATAACGGGGAGAATTGTGAAGAAAATGAGTCGCGCGCCCTTACCAAAAAGGACGTAGACAGTATCCTTGCCAAAGTAAAAGAAGATGATATACTCAAAGAGCATGGGATCAAGCCACCATATCCTTTATGGATGGACTCGGTCCCGTTCCCCACCAAATTCAAACATCCTACTCTCCAAACATATACGGGGAAAGGATCAGCCAGACAGCACGTCATCCACTTCAAGATTTTGACGGGAGCTATCGCGGATCAAGATGCACTCAAGATTCGCCTCTTTGCAAGTACCCTAAAAAGTACGGCCTTCGATTGGTACTCCACTCTGCCGGAGAACTCCATCCAGAACTGGGCTATGCTGGAGACACGCTTCCTGACCCACTTCCAAGGTGAGGATCATCCTGTTACTATGGCTCAGCTCTGCAGCCTAAAACAAGGAGAGAATGAGTCAACATACGACTTCATTCACAAGTGGAAAGCAATGGCGTACAAATGTTCAGATGTACTGCCACAAGCGTCGCTAGTCGACATCTGCCGTAACAATATGAGAGCTAAAATCCGCTCCATGATCATCGGCAACAAATCAAAAAACCTGGGAGAACTCCTGGAAGCTTCTATGGAAGCTGAAACGGTGATTAAAGACCTCAACAGTCAGAAGTCATCAAGAAAAGAGCCAACCGCCATTGCAACCTCTAAACCAAAGAAGAAAGAGGTCCTTAATGTGCAAACCAAGTCAGCTCCTCAGCAACCAAAGAAAGCTGAAAATAGAGCTGCAGGTAAGAGACCTGAACTCTCTGATGCCTTCAAAGAGCGAGTAGAAAAGAAATATCCGTTCGATGAAGACGTCGAAGAAATCTTTGAGGCTCTCCTAGCAAATGGCAAACTCATTTTGCCAGAGCCCAAAAGACCTGGAGACGTTGGCAAAACCAATGATCATCGGTACTGTCCATACCACCAGATGGTCTCGCATCCTCTCAATCAATGCTTCGTTGTGAGAGAGAAGATAACGAGATGTGGAAAAACGGAGTCATCACCTTTAACAAAAACTATGGGACTGCCTCCGTCAACATGGTGTCATGTGGACAAACACCAAAATCACCGTAGAAGAAGATCACTACTTCCTTCAAGGTGATAAAAAGAATTCAAACGTCCGAAGTGTTGGTTCCTTGCCCGACACCAGACGGACAACCCATATGGGTACATCCCGATCTCCTGGAAGATGAAAACTGGGAGATCGTAAAAACAAAGCCGACAGCTCAACAGCGAAGGCAGGCTAGGAAACATCTCCTCAGGCTCAAACGGCAAGAGAAGATCCAGCCAAAACAAGAAGTCCATGAAAAGGCAGAGGCCTCCTCTACCACTTCACTCGGGGCAACAAAAATGTCCCTTCCAGAGACTTCAAAGGCGGTAAGAAACTTCACTCTCAGTGATTTCATGCCACCTCAATTCAAAAAAGAAGCCATGCAGGGGGCATTATACTCTTGCAACTCGGTAGTTGGATTCTCCATTGATGGATACGAGTCCAGCGACACCGACGATGGATTCGAGCCCAACTACACCGGCGAGTGGGAGGAATCTCTTGAAACAGGAGAGTATCTCTCCGACGAAGAATGGGTTCCTGAAACTCACCTTATGCCAGTAATCTGGTATAACTCTTTGCAACCACAAGGATCCTGGTCTGATGATGAAGAAGACCAAGAGGCTGCACAAGAAGATGCTGTTAACCCAGCACCCGTCGTTGCTCCAGTGGAAATCAACTATGTTGAGCCACACGGAGAAGACGAAGAAGAGGATCTGGCTCCCATGCCTGATCTTGAAGAATATGCAAGGATCTTGCAGCGTCTCGCTCTAGAACAAGAGCAAGATCGTGTTAACGAGCCTCCTCGTAACCCAGAGCCTGAAGTCCCTGAAGATAATCAGGTACATCCACCCTTAACTCCTGAAAATGGAGAACATTGCTGGATAGACGATCCTCTTACATCGAGGATGAGTCTGACTCCGAGCAGGCAACATCTCCTATCAGAGCTTCCTGTAATGTAATATATCAGGACTATAGCTCTTCTGAAGCGTCGTCTGATGAGATTACCTATACTCCGACGACGCCTAGCAATGTATCCTCTGGAGCTACCTCGTCTCACGTGACTTTCACAGAGATGACACCCTCTCAGGTTTCTTCTCCTGAGACTGTGACTTCAGAACTCACATTCTTCTCGACTGATCATCACGAAGAAAACCCAACTTGGGGTGATGGATGGGTCAACGAAGAAGAAAAGCTGCTGGATGCTGTTCAGGACTTGCTCCCGGAAAATGCTCCGTGCAACACAATCACTGAGGATGGCAACTCTGCTGCAGATACATCCCCAGTAGATGAAAAACGACAGCCTCTTGATCCTGAAGACAATCTTCCAAACGAAGATCCTTCTCAAGAAGCTCTCGAAGTTGGTAGAGGCACCCGTTCGGGCCGGGACTACCACAAAAATTACAACCAATCTTCCTTTACTTATGTAAATCCTTCGGGAAAAGATGTTGTAAGCGCCCCCAGTGGCAAAAACAATGAACATGCAGGCCCCAAGGAGGCTTTCAAGTATGACTTGGTTGAGCACTTCAAACACATACCTGCACGTCTTCACATCCTAGATTGCGAATGTCTCCACGCACTCGTGATAATCTCATCTCAGAATTACAAAAACTGAATGAGGATGTCGACAAACATGCCCCACAAGTCCTCCAAATTGAAATGGACTACCGGGTCAAAAACTCAGAAACCTCCTTAAAAGGAGAAAAAGAGAAAAGCGAGGGATCATGCATCCAATGCCTCTCGGTTCAAAAGGCAGCCAGTGCAACCATCGCCTTCACTAAGGAAGACCTCCTACTTGGCGAAGCAAGGCACAACCGACCCCTGTACTTCACAGGGTACATCAAAGAAATGCCGATACATAGAGTTCAGATCGACCCAGGTTCTGCACTCAACCTTATCTCCACTTCGGCTCTTGAGGAGTTGGGCATCCCACCCAGCAAGCTAAGCCACACATCTGTATCTATCTTTGGATACGATGGGAGCACTCAAAGGCCTATCGGCAAAATCAGGTTCAAATTGCAAATCGGTGATCTTATCTCTAAGGTCACTGTGTATGCAATAAAAACCCCCTCATGCTACAACATCCTTCTCGGACGTCCTTGGATACACGAGAATGGTGTTGTTCCTTCAACTCTACATCAATGCATCAAGTTCGTCGGCGACGACGGCATGGTACATCGAGTCTTTGCGGACAGGAAACCCTTCAAAGGTAAAGAAGTCCACTTCGCAGACTCCCAAATGTATGAAGGCGAAAAAGAAGAAAAAGAGGAAATAGCACCCCCTGCTGAAAATCTCCAGAAAGATAAAGGCAAGGCCCCTCAAAAATCACCGGAAGAAAACAACCCCTCCGGCAAATTAGAAGAGAGTAGTCAATCTCCCTTCGTCATCTCCCTCAAATCTTCAAAACCTTTGGTCATCACGACTAAAGTGAAGAAGGCGAAACAAAAGTCTGGGGGCAAATTTGTTGTTTCTCTCGTGTCTATCATGCAAGACACAGACTCGGACTCAGAGCCAGAAGACGATGCATCGTCAAGCCAAGCTGACACTCAGCAAGTTCAGCCTGCTCTCACTCCGATGGAGACACCTGCTGATGTAGAAGATCCTACGTCTGCTACCTTTGTTGTTCCGGCAACATCACCAAAGCAAAGGCCGATCTTCTTCCATAGATCGGACGCTTCTTCATCAAACTCCATGCTGGAACCTTTCCAAAATGAAGGTATGCCTCAGCTATCTCTATATAGTCCGTGGTACAAGCAATTATGAAGAAAATGGGCTATGACGCTCAAAACCCAGTCGGTTTGGGAGAAAGACGCGGTATTCTCACGCCATTGGAGCCCGCCTTGACCAAAAGCCAGCTGGAAGATTGGAGACTCTACGGTCATGTAGAAAAGTCTTCATATGGGTTAGGGTATGATCCCGACACTCCTCTGAGACAGTTGACACAAAGGCTTAAAGTCGTTTTACCGACCAAGCCTCAACATCTAAAATCCACGAAGACATCGATCTCCCTGGAAATCTCTTTAAAGAGTTACCTGACAAAGATCCAGGAAGCTCATCCAACTTGTACAATTTCTCTGATGATAAAGAGGAATCGTCCGATAATGCAGACTTGTGCTATTCTGACCCAGAAGAACCCTCGTCTCCAAAAGAAATACCAGACTCAACAGGCGATTGGGACTATCTCATAGCAAGCCTTGAGGAGATCACCAATCAAGAAAATCCATGGAAAGGAACAGAGCCTTGGTCTGGTAATGCAGTTGAAACTCCAGAAGGTTTCGTTGAGATGGAAGCCTCCGAAAATATTGTGGAGGAACCACCTTCGAACCTTCCGACAGAAGATCCTGTTCAAAAGATAAACTTGGGAACACCTGATAACCCACGTCCTTTATTCATAAGCAAGAATATAAAGGATGATGAGTTACCCAAGTATATCGCTTTTCTTCGTGAGTTCGTTGATTGCTTTGCATGGTCCTATGCTGAAATGCCTGGTTTAGACCCCAAAGTAGCAGTCCACAAACTCAATCTTCAAGAAGACGTCAAGCCTGTCAAACAAGGCCAAAGAAGATTCCGTCCAGATGTGATGGATAAAATCGAACAAGAAGTTCAAAAGCTCAAAAGCGTCTGCTTCATCCGTGAGGAACAACATCCAGAATGGTTGGCCAACATTGTCCCCGTGACAAAGAAAAATGGGCAGATCAGGGTCTGTATTGACTATAGAGACCTGAATGGCGCTTGCCCTAAAGATGAATTCCCGCTCCCCATACCGGAGGTGATGATTGACAATACCTACGGATTCGAGCGAATGACATTCATGGATAGCTTCTCTGGTTACAATCAGATAAAGATGCATTCCGAGGATGAAAAACACACTTCATTTCGGACTCCATTTGGCGTGTATTGCTACACTGTCATGCCATTTGGTCTGAAAAATGCTGGTGCCACATATCAGAGGGCTATGATGAAAATATTCCAAGATATGCAGCACAAGACGGTCGAATGTTACGTTGATGACATCGCCGTCAAAAGCAGAAGAAAAGAAGACCATCTCAAAGATCTTCGGGAAGTCTTCCTCCGACTCCGCAAACACAAACTGCGGATGAATCCTCTAAAATGCTTCTTCGGCGTCTCGTCGGGTAAGTTTCTCGGATTCCTTGTTCGGAAAGCTGGAATAGAACTTGACCCCATAAAAGTCAAAGCTATTCTAGAAATGCCCTCTCCAAGAACCTTGAGAGAATTAAAAGGGCTCCAAGGGAGATTGGCCTACATCAGACGGTTCATCTCCAATCTTTCGGGGAAATGCCGTCCATTCTCTCGATTGATGAAAAAGGGTGTAGACTTTGTCTGGGATGCCGACTGCGAAGCCGCATTTCAAGATATCAAGTCATACCTGACCAAACCTCCAGTGTTAGCTGCCCCTGCCACTGGAAAACCATTCATCTTGTACACAAGAGCTCTTGATCATTCTGTAGGCGCTCTGCTTGCACAAGAGAATGGTGAGGGAAAAGAAGCTGCTCTATACTACCTCAGCCGCATGCTAGTGGGTGCAGAGCATCGCTACTCTCCAGTCGAAAAAGAATGCCTTGCAGTGATGTTCGCCGTACAAAAGCTACGTCACTACTTGCTTTCCAACACAGTCTACCTGGTCTCGAGGATCAACCTCTTGAAGGTCCTTGTCACGAAGGCCGGTTCTCTCAATGCCCGACTGGCAAAATGGTCCATCCTCTTGTCACAATTTGATATTAGGTATGTGCCACAAAAAGCAATCAAAGGCCAAGCTCTAGCAGATTTCCTCGCAGAGCATCCATTGCCTAAAGATTCACCACTCAGAGATGATCTCCCAGACGAACCTGTCTACAACGTGGAGACTTCCTCACCAAATGCCTCCTGGGACATGTACTTTGACGGTGCAACCAGGACAAATGAAAACAGAAAGCTGATCTCGGGAGTTGGCATCCTCTTTGTTAGCCCCGACAAATGCATGATTCCACACGCTTTCTCGCTACTGGAACCATGCACAAACAATGCAGCTGAATACCAAGCTCTGATCCTAGGATTGGAACTCGCCATCGAATCTGGTATCACCATGCTGGAAGTCTTTGGAGACTCTCAACTGATCGTCAACCAGATGAATCAGAAATATGAAGTCAGGAAGCCTGATCTGCTGCCTTATTACAACAAGGCACAATCGCTTCTGCAAAAGTTTGACATCTACAACATCACCCACATTCGTAGAGGTGAAAACATCCGTGCAGATGCCCTGGCCGGACTTGCCGCATCAATGGCAATCCAGGAAGGGGAAAACATGCAAATTACAGTGTGCAAGAGAAGGATCCTCCCTCCTCTTAACACACACCAAGCAGTTGCTTAATGCCACCGAGTGGTTGGAAGTCGGATCTCTATCCTTCAAACTTCAATCGGCGACTGGAGGGATCCGTTCATTGATTACACTATGTTCGGAATCCTACCTGAAGATCCAAAAGAACGGGTAAGCATACAAAGGCGAGCCCCAAACTTTCATTTGGATATTCCTTCAAAAATCCTCTACAGGAAATCCTTCAACGGAGTACTTCTACGCTGCTTGTCACAACAAGAGGCCGAAGAAACACTCAAAGAAGTTCATGCTGGTCTTTGTGGAGCCCATCAGGCAGGTCCTAAGCTCAATGATCAGATAAAAAGGTTAGGTTACTATTGGCCTACCATGGTTGCTGATGCAATGCAATTTGCCAAACGCTGCCAGCTATGCCAAGTTCACGGAGATTACATTCACATGCCTCCGGAATGGCTGCATCCTACAGCAATCTCATGGCCTTTCGAAGCATGGGGCATGGACATCATAGGTCCTATCTCTCCCCCTTCAAGCAAAGGTCATCGCTTCATCTTCGCCGCAACGGATTATTTCTCCAAGTGGTCAGAAGCATTTGCATTCAACGAAATGAAGACCTCATCAGTTCTTCAATTCCTACGCACCAACATCATTTGTCGTTTCGGCATACCCAAGAGATTCGTCCATGATAACGGACCACAATTCCGGGATCATCGATTCTACAGGTTTTGCGACAAATACAAAATCCAAAGCTGTCCTTCGACTCCATACAATCCGGCAGCAAACGGATTAGCAGAAGCCTTCAACAAGACACTCTGCAAAATCCTCAAGAAAATGGTCTCTAGTCACAAAAGAGACTGGAGCGATAAACTGTCTGAAGCTTTGTGGGCCTATCGAACCACCGTTCGAGGACCAACCCATAGCACACTATTCTCCTTGGTCTATGGATGCGAAGCTGTCGTGCCCCTAGAGGTACAAATTCCTTCTCTGAGGGTATCTCTACAAAATGACATGACTCAAGAAAGCAATGTCAAATTGCGACTCCGTGAGCTGGACAATCTCGACGAGAGACGGCTCGAAGCTCGACAAAGCATTGAACTTTACCAAGCACGCATGGCAGGATCTTTTGACAAAAGGGTCCGGCAACGCGCCTACAAAAAGGGTGACTTGGTTCTTGCGGTAAAAAGACCAATGGTCTTCGCACACAAATCCAAAGGCAAATTTGAACCAAAATGGGAGGGACCCTACGTCATCGACAAGGTCTTCTCCAACGGCGCATATGCCCTCCTAAACATGGAAGGCGACAGATGTATGCTGACTATCAACGGTAAGTTCTTGAAGCGGTACTACCCTTGAAGACTTACCCAACTGGGTAAGAGCAATGCCTGTATGGCCAAAACCTGTTCTCAGGTACTCGCTCGTCAAACCCACTCTCTTTAGAATTTTCATATCAAATGTAAATATTTCTAGAGATTCAAAAACAATGCTTACTTTTACCGTTTCATTGTTCAAAAAAAAAAAAAAAAAAAAAAAAAAAAAAAAAAAAAAAAAACAAAAAATCCAAGTTTAGGAGCCTCTCCCTGACTTGACCAAAACTTTCGATCCTTGAACCAAAATTCATGGTTTGAAACAAAAATCCGGATTCAGGGATTTCCACCCTAGTCCACCTTACCTTTTACCGCCAAATGGTTCTAGGTCAAAATTTACGACCCTCGTGTCTTTAAACAAAAAAAAAAATGGTTTTTCAAAAATCGTGGGGAAACGACATCAAAGTCAGTACCCGCAAAACAAAAATTTTGAAAAAAAGCAAGGATGCGACATTCCATCGATACTTGCACCCAAAATCGCAGGGAAGCGACATTTCGTCGATACTTGCAAAATCCAAAAACCGTGGAGAAGCAACAAACCAGTTGATATCCACAACTCAATTTCAAAAATCGTGGAGACACAACATTTCAGTTGATATCCACAACCCAAATTTCAAAGGTTCGAGAAAACCTAAAATCGTGGAGAAGCAACAAACCAGTTGATATCCACAACCCAATTTCAAAAATCGTGGAGATGCAACATACCAGTTGCTATCCACAACCCAAAATTACAAATGGTTCGAGAAAACCTCAAATTTCAAAAATCGCGGAGAAACGACATCAAGTCAGTACCCGCAAAACCAAAAGTCTTGGGAAAAGCAGGGAAGCGACGCTTAGTCGATATTTGTACCCCAATTCGCGAGGAAGCGACATTCCATCGATACTTGCAAAACCTAACCCGCGAGGAAGTGACATTCCATCAATACTCGCAAAACCGAATGAGCAAGGAAGCGACATTCCATCGATACTTGCAAGACCATTCAGCGGGGAGGCGACATTTAGTCGATACCTGCATTTTGAAAACCAAAACTCGGCTATAAATGCCAAAATCCGGCTATAAATGCCAAAACAAAAATTTCCGGCTATAAACGCCAAAATCGGCTTTCATGCCAATAAAACAAAACTTGGTTTTCAAAAAACTCGGCTACAAATGCCACAAAAAAAAAAAACCTAACTCTCATGTCAAAACCGGCTATAAATGCCACAAACCGGCTATCAATGCCACGAAAAATTGGCTTTCACGCCGACAAACCAAAACTTGGCTTTCAAAAAATGGCTATCAATGCCACCAAACCGGTTATAAATGCCACAAATTGGCTATCAATGCCACCAAACTGGCTGTAAATGCCACAAAAACACCGGCTTCCATGCCAACCCAAATTTTGGCATTTACGCCATAAAATTTCGGCTTCCATGCCATCTCAAAATCGGCTTTCACGCCACAACCAAAATTCGTTTCCCATACCAAAACAACCATTTGACAAAAGATTTTCACAAAATGACAAGGCTTTTGATCAAATCCCATTTAGCAATTGCTTTCATCACAAAAAGATTTGAGTGAGCGTAGGGAACACAAAAAAAAAGGTACCAAAAAAAATACATGTGGTACCAAAGCAAAAAAAAAAAAAAAAATAGAAAGTGTTCACAAGCACTACAAAAAAAAAGAAAAGAAAAGTACCAAAAAAATACATGTGGTACCAAAAAAAAAAAAGAAAGTGTTCACAAGCACTACAAAAAAAGAGTACCAAAAAATACATGTGGTACCAAAAAAAGAAGAATGGTTTCTGCTATAAAAAATCAGGAGCTCAGCCAAAAATGGTCTCCAGCCAAAGCTTCAGCTCCTCAAGCAAACTTTTGGCATCAGCCGTCAGAGTTTCCAAGGCACGCTTCTTCAGGAACTTGCCATGAGATGCTGGCGAATGCCGTAACCCTTCTTTTACACCGGGAAGCTCTTCCCCAGCAGTTTGCCATCGTTCGTTTTCTAGAGTCCTCCTCTCGAGAACTTGACCGGCATCTGCAACCCTGCGAATCAGAGTACTCTCCCTGTCACGAGCCTCTGTAATAGCAGCCCACTTCGCATCGACTTGTGCCTTCAAATGCTCAAGACGTTTCCTGGCCTCCTCAACTTCCCTATCAAGGACGTTAAGGTCATGCCTCAATCCGATGATGGCTAGCTCTTCTTTGTTCTTCTCCCGAACTAGCTGCTTCTTGCTTTGTGTAGCCTCATTCAGGTCAAACTTAGCCTTATCAGCAGGGTCCAAGAACATCTCCTTGAAGAATTGGTCGTCAGGGAAACCCATGGTCTCAAACCACTTGTCACCCAGTGCAATGATCCTATCAACGATCGCCCTGGCACCTGTGACATCCAGACCAACCTCTTCGGTATCAGTGAGAATCTCTTGTACATGTGGGATCATGCCAAATCCGGCATCCAGGTGTCCAGAAAGGAGAGTCTTGACCCAAGAACTCAAAACCCGAGCCAGCACCTTCTTCGCAAATTGAAGAGACGAACTGGATGAAGATTCACCCTTCTCCGCTGATCGGCTGCTCATGTCATGTCCCATTGGAAGAGTAACAAAAGAACTCTTTTCACTTGGAGCCACTGGAGAGGGAATCTCAACACGAGGCATCTCCTCAATCATGTCAGAACTGGTCTCTACCTCCGGATCGACCTCTGGCATCCCTTGCTCTGGTTCTGAAGAAAGCGATGGACTCTCTTCTGTCACTTCAAAACCTGCAAATGAAACACAAAAAGGTATGAATATGATCCTGTTAAAAAAAAATCATCAGGGTCATCACTACAAAGTACCTTCTTCGACGACTGGCGGAACACTCTCTTCCTCCATGAACTCATCAGAAGCATCATCAACATTTGCATCCATTGATGGTTCAAAGTCATCGGAATCCTGTGGCAAGTCAGCTGACAAGAAAAATGTTAGCAAATCAAGTCGCAGGCAAAAAAAAAAAAGAGAAAGCGAAAGAAGTTATACCAATTGGAGATTCTGGAATCATTCCAGAGTCCCTCGGTTCTTCTTCAGATGCCATAACCGGCTCCATCACCGCCTCATCGGTCGGAACCTCAGGCATCGCCAAGTCTTCATCCTCTGCTAAAAAAAAAAAAAGGCAGCAGCAGGGTGAGAAAACAAATCAGAACATGGAAAGCCCCATGAAAGAAGCAGAAAAAGGAAAAGGTGGAATCATACCTTCACCGATGGTCTCTTCTTCCCGAATCCTCTTCTCCGGAGGTTCGTCAGCTTCCCCTGGCACCTCCTCATTGACAGTGAGAGGGACTTCCACATTAGGAGAGTCTTCGTCCCGCCCCGTGTGACGCTGACTCCTCCTCCTCTTCCTACCTCTACGGGTTCACTTCCTAGAAGAACCCGCCCCACTATCAGAGTCAGGTTTCTCACTTGACTCCTCACTGGATGGTCTGCTCTTGCCAGTAGACTCCACGGAAGCTCGTCTCTGTGTCGCTTGCATCCAAGCGTCGAGTTCAGCTTCCTCCTGTTCTAGCTGCTCCAAAGCCTCATCAGGTACTTCCCGAACAGCTTCAGAACCAATGACGCCCTGGTCACCGAGAAAGCCTATCTTGTGCTTCTCTCCAGAAAGGAAGGCCCAAACTTCCTCTCGCCGGACGCCATCGACTTTCCAGTACCTTTCCCCGAAGACAGCTTTACATCAAGCTCCTTCTTGGAAAGCCCCCGATATGCCAAAAAGCTCTCCGCGAACCACTTCGTGAAGCCGGCAGTTCGGAAAGTCGACAGCTCAGGATAAGAGATCGTGGCAGTAGTGTCTTCAGCACTATAAAAAGCCCATGCATTTCTGCCATCCTGTAAACCCCCAAAACGCTTCACCATACTCGAAGGCGCTCCAACAACGCCTTGAGAGAAGCCCAACTGAAGCGCAAAGCGAGAAGGTACATACGGCTGGATGTCGACGAAAAGATGTCTACGGTACACCATCGTGCCGACTCGTATGCTGAAAAGCCACTCCTTCTCTGCATTGGTCAAAGAGTAATGCCTTCCCGACCCTTCTCTGGTAGAGTCTCGGGAGGCACCAAAATCAAAAGCCTTCTTCCGCAACTCCGGAGAAAGCTTAACTGAAGATTGCCCCATCTCGACGTCCCTGAATCGTCGGATCCTCATGCGGACAAACAAAAGTGATTCAGATACGGCTTTTCCCTTAGCCAATCGAATCATTAGAGGATCATCATCCTGTGCAGCACCCAGCTGGTGGAAGCCAGGACAGTGGTATACAAACCACGAATAAAAGATATGGGCTGAAAATACCCTATTCATAGGGAGCCCAAGCCGAACCAAGAAAGCAGCAGCCTGCAGTTCGGTACACAGGTAGGAGTAAAGAGCGGGCACCAAAGCAAGCCGCTCTCCAAACGCCATCTGACAAGCCGGAAAAATACAATGCGGCCTGATGTGCGTCCCATCTCCACCAGCAAAAATAGCCTCACCTAGCCAAAAAGTGAGGTAAACAGCAAGATCTCTCCGCAGTGTAATGTCAGAACAAATGGCATCTGTGCTCGCGAAGAAACCCTTCAACTCTTCCTGCATGGCCGAAGTCTTCTTCCTGTCTTCCCGGGTCATGCTATCAGAAGGTTCTCCACCGTCGAAGAAGTTAGGGAACGAAGAGCCACAACTCTTCCAACTGCTGGATCTTACTTTCGAGCCCTCCTTCAAAAAATCATAGAAGGCGACGAGCTGAAAGTATAGGAGCCTGAACTCCTCTGACTGCTCCTCAAGGACGCTGTCAATCGGCATGAACTCCTCGTAGAGTTTGCCAAGGATGGGCAATCCAGTAATAGCACTCAACTCCTTCAGAGAAAAACCAATCTCACCGTTCGTGACAACGAAGGTATTGGTCTGAGGGAGGAAAGACTCCAACATAGCCATGAAGGCATCATCGGAAAAAGTCACGGTCTCCCAAAAAGCGCGGACCGCGTCAAAAATCCCGGCTTCCTTCAAAACGGCGCCCCCAATCAGCAAGGTGTGGTCAGTCCATGACTTCCAATTAGAGTCAGCATTGAAACGGCCACGAAGTCGAAAAGGCTTCACCCAAGTACTGCCGTCACCGCTGAAAACGCCAAGGCCCACCGGTCTTAAATCGACCGATGGATAATCAGAGCCCTGGTAGCCGCTGGCTGGCATCAACACGTCCATACGGACAGGTGGCTTCTCCGCAAAACCGGAAGGTCCGCCAACAAAAACCCCGGTCTTGATCACACTGGTCCTCTTCACCCAGCTCGGAGGATCTTCCCTCTTAGGGCACGTGGGAGAAAGGCTCAGGATCGAGATGGTCCGATCAAAAGACGACCGGGTAGAAGCAGTCTTCTCTTCACCATCAGCTGTGTAAGAGAACTGAAAACATCTCCTTTGGTATGTCAAGTCGTCAGGGACTGCATCTCTAAAGAAGAAGGTAGGCTTGGGCAAAACCCTCAGATCGTCCATAACCCAAGGACGATTGCTTACCATGATCTTATAGAACTCCTCATCCTTGAGAGCAATCAATCGCTGTCTCATCTCATCGCGATTGAGGGAATCGCACTCTTCCAAGTTCTTCTCAACAAACTGGACCTTCTCCCAGGCTTGCTGAACGGCCACATTGGAAGATCTAGCAGATCGATGAGGTACGCTTGTAGCAGGCTCTTTACCCTTGTTCGCTCTGGAGGAACCACCTGCAAAGGTTGGAAAAGAAAAAGATCGTCATCAAAATGACAGGATTTCGCTAAAAAAAAAGGGGACACTTTGTCCCACCAAAAATCTGGCGAAATTTTGGCATGACTCCGGGGCAATTCCAAAGAAAAAGGAAATACCCCGACGGAAATAGAAAGTTTGAAGATGGGCTCAACATTGCTGCGGGCTCCGAAACTCCAAACTTTCGAAACCTCAAAATCTCCGCAAAATCAAGAAGGGCTCAACATCGCTGCGAGCTCCAAATTCCCAAATTTGCAAAGATTTTCAGGTATGCTATCATGCTCAATCTACAAAAAGTACATGCATGAACATCTAGATTTGCATAAAAAACGCATTATCATGATGAGCAGAAAAAAAAAAAACTTTCTCAAAAAAAAAAAAAAAAAAAAAAGAAACTTTCTCAAAAAAAAAAAGGGGGAGAAAGAAAAGAACAAAAAAAAGGAAGAAACTTTCTCAAAAAAAAAAAAAAGAAGAAAGAAAACAGCAAAAGAAAAAAAAATATCAGGCCCATCAGGCCGTGGCCCACAGGCCACGTGGCCGTACGGACCAGATCCGTACGGATCTGTCCGTACGGCCCACAAAAAAAAAAAAAAAAAAAAAAAAAAAAAAAAAGAGAAAAGAGACACACGTGAAAAAAAAAAAAAAAAACAGAAATCACGTGGAAAAAAATAAAAAGAAAAAAAAAAGAGAAGAAGAATAGAAAGAAAAAAAAAACAAGAAGAAAGAAAAAAAAAAGAGAAGAGAAACTTTCTTTTTTTACCATCCTATTCTCTACATAGAGTTTTCTTGAAAGAAAAAAGAAAGAAAACTTACTTGAAGCCATTGATGGAGAAGAAGAAGGAAAAAGCTTGAAGATCCTTGAAGAAGAAAAACTCTTGGTCTTGGAGCTCTCTTGAGATTGTTGCAAAAGAAAGCAATAAGAGCAAGAGATCCTACCTTCCTTTGCTTTTATAGGAGAGAGCAAATCAAAGAAGGAAACAAAGAAGAAAGGTAAGTGTTACTAATTAGTAACCTTACCAAAAGAGAAGGAATTAGAAAGATTCTTTCCCAAAAAGAAAGATGTCTTTGAGAGATTTCCTCCCAAAATCAATCAAATGAGAGATTCTCTCCAACAAAATAGGATATTGAAGATTCTC
The DNA here is from genome assembly GCA_028538565.1 of Umbellularia californica. NCBI lineage: Eukaryota > Viridiplantae > Streptophyta > Magnoliopsida > Laurales > Lauraceae > Umbellularia > Umbellularia californica. Next base: position 28,286,095 of record JAPQWN010000005.1, on the reverse strand, counting down.
TCCCAAAAAGAAAGATACCTTGAGATATTCTCTCCCAAATTAAGAGAATATGAGAGATTCTCTCCCATAAAGATATTTTTAGATATTCTCTATCCAAATGAGATATCTTTAGATATTCTTTACAAAAATGGCCCCACATGAGATCTAAGCCATCCTAAAAGGCTTAAGGTCCCATGGGTTAGCCCATATGAGCCAGGTTTGACCACCTAGGCACTAAAAAAAAAATGGGCTTTTAGTCAGGAAAAAAAAAAATCCCTCTTACCAAGAGCATACAATAATGGTTCCATGCCTCTTTTGAGTTGATTGAACCATACAAAAAATCCCAAGCCCCATGAGCTTCCAAAAATCAAACCATCCAGCCTCATATACCAAATTGAGCCAAAATCTTGAAATTGACATTCCACAAAAATCCAAACCACTCCAATGGACCCACACAGTTCCAAAGAGTGACCAAAAACCAAATCCTGGTCCCCTAACTTGCCACATACAGCTTGTTAGGTCACAAGACCAAAACTAAAAACCAAATCATGATCCCCCAACTTGCCACATACAGCTTGTTGGGTCACAAGGTCAAAACCAAAACCCGACCCCCTAACCTGCCACATACAGCTTGTTAGGTCACAAGGTCAAAAACAAAAGCCCAAATCCACATCCCTGATGTCATCTTCAAAACTTTGCCTCGAGATGGTGTGTGATTCCTTTCACTACCATAAAATTCCCCTGGAAGCTCAAAGGCTACTCTACCAAAGGAAAGATTGCTCAAAGAATCTTGGTCAAGACACAAGCTCTCCTTCAAAAATCTCTTCGAGGCACATCGACTACAAAAGTCAAGCAACTCGTCGCTGTACCTCGAGGGGGCATTTGTTGACACCAAAAATGTCACTTTGCCTCTTCAACATCAAGAAAGCTGCATAAAGTCGCAACCTGCCATAAATAGGCAATGCAATTTCTCCAAAAAATCAAATCTTGTCAGAATCAAACAAAAACTGCAAGATCCTTCAAGATAGCCAAGAGAAGAGTACACATGAAGTTTCGGGCCATTTCAGAATCATTTGGCCTAACTTCGCTTCTCCGACAGCTAAACGGGAGCTCTCGGCGGCGACATCATCGGAGACGTCAAAACTTCGATCAGAGCCTATAGATGACTCCAGCATGTCTCAAAAGGGCTCCATGCCAAATTTCAAGTCAAACCGACAACGTTTGACCCTCCATCAATGCTCGAGCAGCAAAATCAAGCCTCTCGGCGGCGGGAACCACCGAAGCCTTCGCTCATCAAGCCAAGTGCATGAGTGGCTTCAACATGCTTCCAAAAGGCTGCACGTCAAATTTCAGGTCATTCTGACAACGTTTGACCAGGTTTCGATGCTCCGAGAGAAAATCAAGCCTACCGGCGGCGGAGCAACCCGGGACCATGACATCCAAAACGGAGCCCATGGAACGTCTCAAAATGACTCCAATAGGCTCCCCGTCAAATTTCAGGTCAATCGGACATCGTTTGACCACATATCAACGCTCGGCATTTTCCCCGCAGCAAAATCAAGTGAAGCATCGACGGGACCCCAAACGGCTTCAAAACTCAAACAAAAGCCTATGGTTGGTCTTATTTATTGCTCAGGAGGCTCCACCTCAAATTTCAGGTCATTCCGACATCGTTTGACCAAGTTTCAGCTTCTGGCGGAAAATCAGCAGCTCTACGCGACAAAGTCTTCGGCTTTCCCGGAAAATTAGAAACTTTGCACTCTAAAAATGCAAGGATTCTCATTAGGTTTTCTACAGGGAAATCAAGCCAATAAATGAGAAGAAATGACAGGAAAAATACAGAAGAAAACGGCGACGAAAAAGACCTCAAAACGACCTCAAAATGGGCTCCGAAGGGAAAAATTCCCCCAAGGTCGCAGGCCCCTGCGACCATGGAGGTCCGGGTCACCGGATTTTCCGCCGGTGACCCGTTTTTCCGTCTTTTTTCGCGTTTCGCGCACTTTGGCCCCTGTGGTTTCCTGAAAATGTGATTTTTAGTGCTTGAAATTGACTCATATCCTCCGACATCCGTCAAAATCACGGGTCAACCTCCAAAAGCATAAAATCATCATTGATCGCTCCAAGATCGCCAACCGGTCGACCAAAAAAAGTGCTCTTTCTGTCCGACCGATCGAGAAATCGACAAGACAGATGTCACAGGCCCGCTCTTAGCTATCAATGTCTGAAGTTACATGTTCATCCGATGTCGATCAGCATGAAGATCCATCGATGATCATCGCCAGAAGAATTCCAGAAGACACGGCACGGCCCGCGACTCTTCGACTGCTCGGCGACCAATTAATGTGGTTAATTGACTAGCTTTATTATAGTCATTAATTCATTCCTTTGGACGGCCCAATCAGAAGCAAGCATTTGGGAGTTACAAGTCAATTGATTCATGGCATTTAAGCCATGAAACTCCTCCCATTATGGTAATTAAGGTGATTAAAAGCCCTTAATCTCTATCGGCCAATCAGATTCAAGGAAAAAGGAGTTACAAAATCAAGAAATAAATCTTGTAACTCCTCCCATTAAAGCCATTAAAGCCCATAAACTCTCCTAAATGGCTACCAAAAGCCTATAAATAGGAGAGCATTCCATTGAAATGAAAAAAATCAAGAAAATCGAGATCGATCGATCGGAAAGAATCCAGAGCTCGTATCCAGAGAAAGAAAAAAGAGAGAAAAACTCTGCTGAAGTTCTGCACCGGCCACCACTACAAGGTGACAAAAGTCCCTTGGGGGGTACCCCCCCCCAAGGTCCTTGCCTTCTCCCGCTGCCTCCAATGGCTTAGACGTGGCTTTTCAGCCCGTCTACTTAGCTTTTTATTGGACATAGGACCTTCTCTTGGTCTTTGTCCTCTAAAAACCTGAGGTTATAGCCAAGCCAAGCGAATCAAGAGCATCTTCTGTTCTCATCTGCATGGATGATGGCGAAGCCCATACATGGCTTACGACCGTCAATCTGAACAAGTCCCCCACAATCTCCTGAAAAGTTAGATCTTCCTTTTCTTGCTTTTCATTGTAGTTTGTATTTTTCTAAAGAGACAAAGAAATCACAACTCTTGTCTTTCATTATTGATAAGAATTGTAAATCGGCTATAAACGCCAAAATCGGCTATAAACGCCAAAATCGGCTATAAATGCCAAACAAAATCGCCTTTCACGGCAAACTAAGAAAATGTCTCTTTTCTTAAATATTTGTGCAATGGAAAACTTGAAAGAAGTTGATTTCCTTTTTACTTGCGAAGGTTGATCTCCGGATTACCACTTGCAATTCCAAGTAAAATAGAAAATCTGGCACACCCACACAAAGAAATGTTGAGGCACGCTTCAGGCCCGCCAGGGCGCGAAAGGGCCGGACCCGACGGACTCCCACATTCCGCCAACCCCGGTAGCCGCACCACGGCGCCTCGGAGCGCGTTCCATCACTACTTAAAAGGCTTTTGGTCGTCGGATTATGATGACCTAAGAGACAAAAACGATCAAAACGATGAGACCTTTCCAACGAGCCAAGAATCACGGAGATTGGAATTTTCCGAAAAAAAAAAAAAAACTCAGTTCTCCCTAAATTGCAAACTACCCCTGTAAGACCCCGACCAGAGTGATTTCGATTAGTACTAATTAAGTCGCGTGTTAGTGCTAAGCGTGTTTGATAGAATTTACTAAGTTGGATTAGTATAGTTCCTGTTATAGCTTTGGGAATTTTAAGTGTATCAGGTTAGTGGGACCCTTTGGGGGTTCCTTTTTACTAGTTTTGCGTTACTTGGGGGATTCTTGAGATTTCTATAATTCTTGTTTTGATCCCGTTTCACTCGTCCCGATAATCCCTACAACTTTCATGTTGATCCCGTACCCGTCCGGAACCCCGAGAACCGATTTTCTTGCATTGAGGGCAAAATAGTCTTTTTACATGAAATCTGTACCCAAAACTCGATATCCCCGAAACCCGCGAAACATATAATTTTTGGAAACTAGATATTTCGGTGATCATTTCTTCCTTCTTCGTCGATTTCATTCGAAATCCCGAAATTAGTGATTTCAGCCCTTAGAGATTCTCATTGGTGGAGCCCACTCCCATTTGCTTTATATAGAACCCATCTCCTTCTTCTTCTCTTTTTCCAGCACAAACACAAAAGCTAAGGCTTTTTCCTCTTCTTCTTCTTCCTTTTGCTTATCCACCACCAAATCTCCACCAAGCTTGCACTTAGAGTACTAATGGTGATCACCCTCTTCTTCCTCTCTACTAGAGCTCTCCATTGATACTATATGTGGAAGGAAGCCACCCATTTTAGAACTCTCTTGAAGCTCATCTTGCCTTTTGAGGACTTTCCTAGTAAGTTTTCCATCCCAATCTCTTAGATTTGTGTTCTTCTAGTATTAGAGGAGCCCTATTGTCATTATTGAAGAGTTCTTCTCCTTCCTTCATTGTTTGACCCATTTTAGGGTTTGCTTTTTGGGGTTTTGTGTAGATTGTGTTCTTGACTTGGAGAGGTGTTTAGAAGCTTGATTCCCTTGATTAGAGACCTAGAGGCAAGTTGATTGAATGGATTGTTTTAGTTTTCAATTGATAAACATGTTGATTTATTGCTTCATTAATGCCTTGCTTTACTTGCATTCAATGAGATTTAAATGCTATTGGAAAGAAGTTAGTTGACTCATTTATTATTCATAGAAAGGTGATTTGTGTCTTCCCATCTCTATGTCTTGTTTTGCTTAAATGAGTTCTTGTGAATGTGGTTTCTTCTCTTTCACTTTTGATTGAATGAGGGAAAGAATGGAGATGAATGGATGGATTTTTGATGTATGTTCAGAGGAGTTTGATGGATTGAAAGAGGTTTGGATGCCCTAAATTTTGATAGAGGAAATGGAGCTCAAGGGAGTGATAAGAAGTTGAAAGGAGGAGTAGAACTGTCCCGGAACCAGTTTCTAGACAGTTCGCTTGAGCGAACTTGCTGGTCGCTCGAACGAAGTGTCCAGAAAGGGTTCCGAACCATTCCAGTGGACCGTTCGCTCGAGCGAACCCTCTCAGAGCTCATTCCAGAGAATAGTTGGCTCGAGCGCACGAATTGTTCGCTCGTGCCATCCTGAACTGGGCAGGTCCGCTCGAGCGATCCTTGGTCCGCTCAAGCGAACCCTCCCAGAAGGCCATTCTAGAGAGCATGTCGCTCGAGCGAACTCCAGGTCCGCTCGAGCGATGCGTACTATTTTCCTGGGATTGTTTGGGAGCCAAGAATGAAAGTCCTTAAGTATTGAGAGAGGTTAGTTGGCATCCCTATTGCGAAGAGAGTACTTATAACCATTGTTTGAAATCCATCCAAGGAAGAGACCATAATCACAGGGAATTCGTTGAAGTTTTGGGAAATCTCAAAGTGCATAAGGAACCAGAATGTCTTCAAATTCAGGGAGTACCAAGTTTCTTATTAAATAGGCGTTCGGGATCCCTATTCACTTTGAAATCCTCATGCATCTTGAATTAGTTTTAAACTCCGATATTTTGAAAGTCTATTTCAACTGTTTATCCCAGAAAGGTATGAGTTATGATTTATCAATTCCGAAAGCATCTGATTTATACTTGTACCCTTTTATTAGTCCCGAGATGCATGCAAGACATGATATGATAGATGTACTCTTGAGTACCCCGTATTGCCCGCTTATAGTCTTGCACTGGATTTGTTTTATACATGCCTCGATTTATGTGATTTGACCTATGAGTCGGCACCACTAAGCTTGGATGACCTTATTGGTATGATCTACCGACTTGGAGGTCCCCTCCCGTCCCGCCAGCTGCAACATGGATCCCGATACCCGGTTCATTAACCGTGGTCCCACCCCGATACCCGGCTCGCTCCCGTGGTTCCCGATATCCGGTTCGCTACCGTGATTCCCGATACCCGGTTTGCTACAGTGGTCCCGTCCCGTATTATTATATATGTATATGTAAATTGGTTGCACCTCCTCACTTCGGTGAGTGAGGTCAACACCCGATACTCTCGTCACTTCGGTGATAGAGGATTTAGCTTCTTGTGGATGCCATCTTGATTGTCTTCAGATTTCCTTGGTTACCTTACATGATTTATTACTGCATATGTGTTTTTAACGAAATCATTCGTTTACTTCTTGAAAGTCATTGTTTAAACAGGTTTATATGTTTTCCAAGGTAAAGGCTTTTATTATTGAATGTTTATATCTTTTCACCCACCTGCCAGACCGTCGTGTCTGACAATTTGCTTTGGTACTCAGGTCCCGTTGTTGGTTTCTCCTAGGAGGAGCCAGAGGAGGCGGTCGGAGAACCGCAGCAGCTAGTAGAGTGGCGCGCCGATGATGTTGTCTAAACATCCAGTTGCCTCGAGAGTTGCGTGACATTTTGGGGGTGTTAGAAACTATACATTTTGGTGGTTATTGTTTTGTCCATATTGGCCTTTGTTGGCCTCTATTTTGGGAATTGTAATTAAATGATATATGTTCTAACTTTAACAGTATTTTGGGTTACGCTATAGAATATTGCTCATTCTGATACTTGTTATTCAAATGCAATCAGTCTTGTTATTATGGAAATGATTTACATGCTTGATCTGCCATACGCTTCCGCAATTATACTATATGGTTATGTGTGTTGGAAAATCCTCACCGCGGACACCTGTGAGAAATCACGTGCACGGGTAATGTGTGTTCTTTATTAACCCGTGTACGCTTGATCATAAACATATCTTTATTTATTGTCATCACTCCATATGATCGCATGTCCATTTATCACACCACATTAGTCCCGATCCCGGATTTGGTCCCTAAGCCCGGTCCGGGGTCGCGACAACCCCTTACTAGGGTCAAACGCACTCAAAATTGTACGATACTCCGCAGACACTATTCTAATAATAAAAGAAACTCTCTTATGGTCTAAACCCACCTAAATATCTAGCAATACAATTAATTATAATAATTATTAAACAAAAGGGTCAATGAACCCGCTAATGGGTCAAACTAACCCAGCATAGTCAGGGACCTTATAGTATTATACTCCTAATACCCTTTGTATCATTGTATATTATTTTTTAAAAACAGTTGCCACCTACTGAAATACATGGTACCTCATTTTATATTGTTTACGGTAACATCTTCTATTAGAGATTCAAACAAGTTGGTTAATGTGGTATTGCCTTCCTACTTCAAATTAGTATTTGATTTTCATTAGTATTCTGTTATATCGGTATTTTATATCTTAGACACGTTCTTTTTTTAGATTGCTTACGTTATTCAATTATCATGATATTTATGTTATTCTTAGGCTTTGATTTCTATTTTATCATGTTTTATTAGTTTTTAGTTATTTTGTCAGTATCATATATTATTTTGTAATTAATCTGTTTTACTCGGATTTTAAGATAAACATGTTATTGCTAAGCATAGCATCCTCTTACCAGTTTATCCGATTCATCCTTTCGCATCTTAGGTGTTTAACCAAAAACCCTAGTGTTTTGTTCAGATCTATAGATGTCATTTAGACATCGGGTTCCATGAGCTGCTCTATCACATCGGATGGTTTATTTTTTGTTACATGTACTAACCTTTGTTGGTCTTTATGTCTCGGTTATATATTAAAAATACTCGTATTTCCGGTTAAAAACTTTAATATTGTAAGCATATAGTTTCGTTTATCTGTTTCTGCTCATTAACTGGGAATTTTATCCTATGGGAATGTCGCATCTCCAAATTTGGATTTCAGGTGCTATTTGAATATGGGACGTGACAGAAATGGTATCAGAGCAAATTGAGTAAGAAATTGAACATTAGAAGTTCTAGAAGTTTAAAATGATATTAGAGTTGTAGGACGCACGTGGGGAGGATTCGTTAGAATTCCAAAGGGGTGATGTTGATATTCCCAATAGATGTTTGATCCTCTAAAGTTATTTGATGTGCCGGAAGATGGAAACAACTAGACCAGACGAAAACAATAACAATGGTTCTAACGACCGAGACAGTAATAGTAAATTTCAGTCATTATTGCAAGTTATAAGAGTACAATAGGAAAATCAAACTCAATTGTTTTAGAGTCTAGTATAGATTCTTGAGAATCTTCAAAGACAAAGACAAGCTACCTTTGCAATTCCAACAGAACTGGAACAGTTGAAGTAAGGAGATATGTTAGTGAAAGAATATTTTCAAAGGTTTACAAAGTTGTTTGATTCTATTGATTCAAAAGTTACTAAGATGTTTCATGAAGGGAATCAAATCAACAATACAAGAAGATGTTGCATTAGTGAACCCTCGGACATTTGATAATGTAGTAAGAAGAGCTTTTTAGTCATAAGTGGAGAATGAGAATCATGCTGGGGCAAGTAAGCAAGATGCTATTCAAACCAACAACATCTACACAAGATGATTATAGTAAGAAACAAAGTGTCAAGGTAAAGAAAAGTACTCAACATTAAAAAATTTTGATTTGTGATTTTTGTGTAAAGAGGCATGCACATAACTCAAGTGTGTCATCAACGCATAGGAGTTTGTTTTCAATGTGGTTCTTCGTAGCATTTAATTAGAGATTGTCCAAGGAATAAGAATGTAAACACTAGTACTACTTCATCAGTGGAAACACTACAAACCACAACAACTTCTTCGGAGATTCCAAGTAACAAGTGAGATTTGAAGGTATGTTCTATGATTAGGAAGATAATCAACATGATGTTTATTTTCAATCCTTCATTATGAAATGAGTAGACTTGGAGATTTTATATTCATTGGAATATCATTGGAAGTTTTATGCAATTTGTATCGGTTAAGTATTGATATGATATACGGTGTTAACAAGTATGAATATGATTGATGTATTGAATGAATATAAATTCAACTTTGACAATAGAGTTTGTTAGATGTATTTGTTAAGTGCTTCTACTCATAGTTAAGTTCTTTACATGCTCATAAGTAAAGTAAGGCTCATGATGACAGAATGGCATTTTCATTTTCTCCAAGATGTCTGGTGTGGCATTGGATCTCCTTAGCTAGTTTATTGTTAGAATTTGGAAGGGAAATAGATTCATAATTGAGTTAGTACCAAGGATGACACCAAAGTTCAAGGATTGTTAATATTTGATTTTGAGTAGATTTGATACAACTGAAGGTACATTTAAAGGCATTGTTAGATAAGGAGTTGCTAGATAAAGATTTTGTTAGACATAGTATATGAAATGCGGTAGAATTGTGATGGGCTAATGAGAATGTACATTGATTAAAGTCTGTTGAATCAGGACTGATGAATTGTCCGATTAATTTTAGAGTGCACATTGTTTCTCTAAAATAGGTTTGAGAAGTGTGTTGTCTTGAGAAGTCTGGAAACCAAGATTATATTCAAAGAAAGATATGATTACTATGAGTTTTTGGTAATATACTTTGGATGATGATTTAGTGAGCTGAGTTAAAAGAGCAACATGTTCAACATTTGAGAATGAAGTTTGACAGATGATTGGGTATAGTGAATGTGATTTCTGGTTAGGATAAGAGACAAAGATGGATTAACAGGAACTTCAGTAAAAATTGAAACCAATGATAAGTGGAGAATGTTGAGAATAAGTCTGCTTGAGATTTGGAGTTTCCAGAAAGAAACATATAAAGATCTCTTTTTATTAGCCTTGCTGATTATATGGATCTAAAAAGCTATATTTTTATTTTGTCAGAGAAGTCAATTTGATTTCAATTGAGGAAAGTTAAGAATGTGAGTATGTTTGAAACTAGAGATAAATATAAGAATGATTCAATTGAGCATTGAAGTAGTTCAACAATTGTTCATTTTATGCATCAAGCTTAAGTAACAGAACTTCCAACAATAGTGATTTTAGATAAATGGTCAACAAAGTTTATTTGTGAAACAACAAGATGGGAAGATAAGAGAATCACTGATAAAGAGAAGGCAAATGAGAAGATTGAAATATGCAGATCTAATAAGGAAATTTTAGAGAGATGTGATTTTCAAATGAACACATGATAAGTTCATAAAGTCAAATATATCATATGAGTAATTTCTAGTCATCACCTATTTAAAGTAATTAATTTGGAATCTCAAAATCAAGACACGAAGAGGATCAAGACTTGGTTAAAATTCAACCTCAGTAAGTTTAATAGCATCATTGGAACAAGGGTGTACTGAAGATAGAATATGATATCAAGATTTTGTGGTGCAATTGTTCTACTATATTAAGGTTCATCATTTGAAATTCAACGATTTTGTATTTTTATGTTTATAATATTTTAATTTGTGATGCTACAAATGTTTGCATACAGTATGTGCATCGAGGATGTTGTAAATGAGTGACTTTTATAATGTTGGCATTTGTTGCATGACAAATTTACTAATGTTTGTATGGAGGATATAAATGGAGGATGTTACAAATGGAGGTTGCTATAAATGGATGATTTTTATAATAATTGCATTTGTTGCTAGAAAAATTGACATAGGTTTGCATGAAAGATGTAAATGGAGGATGTTATAAATGGAGAGTTTTTTTAATATTTGCATTTTTTTCACACAATTACATGACCACATAACTATAGAATCAATTCTGTTCGGTGACAATATCGCCACCAGACAGCAACAACAATTACATAAAATCTTGAAGTAAGCAACAATATCAGCACTCGATAGAGATGATTATATCTTTCAAACAATAGAGCCCGACAAAAACATTTAGTCACATGTAAGGTTTATTGGGTACAATATCGACACTAATTGAAACGGAAAAAAAAAAAAAAGAAATTTTGGCGGGAGATTTCTGTTACGTAAAAACTATTGGGCTTTTTTGGTACAGTGGACATCTAAGGTGATTTTTTCGGCAATTTTTTTTATTTTTTATTTCTCAGTTTCCCCCTTTTCTATCTTTCTCCTTTCCGTATATGTCATTAAAGCATGCCATTGGAGAGAGATGAAGAGAAAAAAGGAAGCCACAAAGGGCGAGGGAAAGAGGCTTGAGGAGAGATGAAGAAGGAGACTTGGAGGGTCTGTTAAGAAATAAGGAGAAAGAAAAAGTTCTCACGTGTTTTCTTTTCCCGCACAAGATAGTTTTCATTTTTCTGATAAAAATTGCACGTACATTGTTTAAATTTTATTGCACGCATCACAGCTTAATTTCGTCGCACCGATCGAGACCTTATAATATATATAAGGCCCCCTATCCTCAGCTCGAGCTGAGGATAAGGCCATCCGCTCAATGGCCTGGGGCCCACCTAGGGACCCAAATGGGAATGGGGACGAAGGGATTTGAAGGACACACATGGGCCCTCCTCTATAGAAAAAATCAGCCATATCCTTGATTTTATCATCTCCATCTGGACCATAAAATTTTAACGGTGTACAGTCTATTCGGATGGGTGTCACTTGATCCAACGGTCTAGTTTAATTGGATGAGGCCAAATTTTGGTGGACATGTGCAATTCGGGGGGGGGGGGGGGGGGGGGGGGGGGGTATGTGTGGTCCATTTGGATGGACCAAATAGTGAGCTCCACCCTAGGCAACAGACAACCCTCTCCCGTCCACTTGAGCTGATAAAAGGGCTGGCCTATATATATATATATATATATATATACATATGAGAAATTCTCAAAAAACTCTCCTATCTAATAGCCAATGATTTGTTAGTATTTTAAGAGAATCTATAAAAGATCCACCTTTGTAAGAGAATGTTAGGAGAAAGAATGGATAAGTGTATGGAGAAAGAATGGATAACTGTATCATTGATGACACATGTCACACTTTCATTGGCTAAAAGAAGGGCATCTTTTTTTATGAAAAATGTCCAGGGAGTTTTTTAGCGTAACTCTCTCTATATATATATATATTTGAATTATCCAAAATGCCCCTTTTTATGCGCCCTTTTCTTTTTGTCAATCTAGTCTTTTTAACATACACTAACACACACCCCTCCAATGAATAATCACAAGTCCAAATTTGATACTCATCCAATATTTCCTCACCATTGGATTGAAATCATAATAAAATGATGACTTTAAACCTTCAGTTTTTGAATAATGCATAAAAAAGGTCACTATGATCTTATGAAGTCAAAATTTTGCATAAATATGGGTATCGTATAGATCTTTCCATCCAATAAACTTTTATGATCATCATGCATCCAAATTTGGAGGGGCATTTTTCTCCTAAAACGCTCGGTTGTTGTGTAACACTCCAAATACATGCATATGAATATATGTGTGTGCGCGCGTGTAGGGAGCACTGAGCATATCCATGTGTACCATTGTGGGGCCCACTTGCGGCCCCACTTAGGGCTGGGACCAGGGGGTTTGAAGATATGAGTGGGACCCTCTCCTCTACAAAATATGGCCCCATCCGATCATCTTAAACTTATCATCCAGGACTCATAAGTTCAGTCCATTTGGATGGGTGCATAGTTGGTTCAACTATCCAATCTATTTGGATGGGTGTAAACTCAAGGGGCGTGTGAAATTTAGGGGGGGTATGTGTAATGTGTGTGTGGTCTAGTCAGATCAACCATCAGGTAAGCTCCACTATGGGTGCACACTATGCTCATATGTAGGAATCATACTGCCACAGAAGAGGAAAGTGTTGTTTCTCCTCTTCTGCGGATCGTGCACAAACATACCCATGGAGGATCATTTTTCATCTTTGATCATTGATGGTGCATATAAAGAAGGATAGAGGGTCTAGTAGATGATGAAAGATCCTTTATTATCTCTAGAATTCTGTGTGCATGGAGAGAGAGAGGATTTTAATTTTCTTTTAGGGGAGGTTTGTGCGACCACTTTTTCACGAAAAAAAAAAACATGGAAAGTGAAAAACCTTTTCCACAGACTTCAAAACTCCACGTTTAAGTGGCCACTTTTTCTTGAAAAAAACTGAAAAAAATGAGCTTCTTTTTTAACAATTCCGTAGAAAACCATTTCTGATGGGGTAGTTTTAGAAATTAAATTCCATAGAAAATAAAAAATATTTTCCGTAGAACTGGTTTTCTGCAACGCTACACAAACATATATAAATGGCCTAATATAAAGATACAAAAAGGAATCAACATATGAAAGAAGAGTCTTTGTCAAAAATCATTTCTAAATTAAAACACTCGGGCACATTTATTTGACCACTTTTCCATAGAAAAAAAAAGGTAGAAAGTGGAAAAATTTCCACTCTACACAACTACACTATAGTGAAAAAACATATTTGTTACGACCAGTACTTTCTTGGGAGGAAAAGAAGAAAAAGTAAAACAGTCAATCAAATACTTAAAGTAAAAGATTTTTTACTTTCCACAAAGTGTTGAAAAATCCACGTTGGCAATTGTAAATCCCTAAGGGCACATTTGGCAATTAAGAGGAATCTTCTATTAAGAGGATTCTAAACTATCCACACTGAGGATATCTCTTGCATAATATTTCCTGCATTTCATGTTTGGCAAAGGGAAGGAGCCTGTGGATTAACATGTGCTACATCCCAAGGGTCTGGGATTTTTTGCCATTTTCTTACAATCCGTGATGAATCAAGCCATAAAATTTAAACCCTTAGCCGTTTTTGACCTTCTACATATGATTGATGGTTCGGATTTTCACTGTGGGTCCCACATAAATTTAAAAATATATATATAATTTTAGGGTGTGGACCATTTTGGAAATATCTCAAAATATATGATGAATCAACGGCAAGAAATTGACATGCTAACCAGGTTGGACATTCTAAACATGATGAACGGTTTGGATCTTGATTATGGGACCCATAAGATAGGTTTCCAAGTAAGAAATGGTTCACCACAAATGACCGGCTGTACCACCACTCACTCCACTCACTGTACATTTGACAAATCGGTAGGCAGTTTGGATGATCAACGGCCAATAGTTTTTTCCAATTTTCTCATGACCCACGATGAGCCAGGCTACCAAATTTGAGCCCATGGCCGGAATAGTTCTTTTGAAAAGAATGAATTGTTCAGATTTTACAAATGGGGCCCACAAAAGTTCACAAATCATGATCAACGGTTTGTATGTTTTAACAAATATCTCAAAATATGAGATAGATCAACGGATGATTTTTTGTGAACTAGCCGTTTTAGACATTATAAACATTATTACCGGTTCAAATTGTGATTGTGGGACCCAAAAGATAGGTTTCCAATGCAAAAACCGGTAACCTCAATATCACCGCCTCTGTACTGTTCATCCGTAAATCCGTCAATGCGTGGATTTGTGCAATTCGTTGTTGACACCAAAAAAGTCAATATGTCTCCTCAAACATCAAGAAGCCTCCTGAAGCTGTATCCTGCTAAAAATAGGCAAGGCTACTTCAAGCATCAGATTTTGTCAGAATCAGACAGAAACCGAGAGATCTTTCAAGACAGCTAAAAGAGGGGTACACCTGAGGTTTCGGGTCATTCCGACATCGTTTGGCCCAACTTCACCGCTCTGACAGCTAAACAGGCTCTCCCGGCGGCAACATCATCAAAGACACCAAAACTTTGATCAAAGCCTACGGATGACTCCAGAATGTCTCCGAAGGGCTCCATGCCAAATTTCAAGTCAAACCGACAACGTTTGACCCTCCATCAATGCTCGAGCAGCAAAATCAAGCCTCCCGGCGGCGGCAACCACCGAAGCCATCACTCATCAAACAAAATACGTGAGTGGCTTCAACATGCTTCCAAAAGGCTGCACGTCAAATTTCAGGTCATTCCGACAACGTTTGACCAAGTTTCGACGCTCCGAGAGAAAATCAAGCCTACTGGCCGAGCAACCCGGGACCATGACATCCAAAACAGAGCCCATGGAACGTCTTAAAATGACTCCAATAGGCTCCCCGTCAAATTTCAGGTCAATCGGACATCGTTTGACTACATATCAAAGCTCGGCATTTTCCCCGCAACAAAATCAAGTGAAGCATCGATGGGACCCCAAACGGCTTCAAAACTCAAATAAAAGCCCATGGTTGGTCCTATCCACTGCTCAAGAAGCTTCACCTCAATTTTCAGGTCATTCCGACATCGTTTGACCTAGTTTCGACGCTTGACGGAAAATCGGCTACAAAGTCTTCAGCTTTCCCGAAAAATAGGAAACTTTGTGCTCCGATTTCGCGAGGGTTCTCGTCAAGATTTCTCCAAGAAAATCAATTCAATAATTGAGGAAAAATGTCAAGAAAAATACAGAAGAAAAAAGGAACGAAAAAGATGAAAAAACGGCCGAAAACGACGCTCAGCGACCAAACAGGCCGAAGCCCTATGGTCGCCCAGCGACCCTGGAAATCTGGGTCGCCGGATTTTGCACCAAATCGCCCGTTTTCTGATTCTTTTCGCGTTTCGGGTGTTCTCACCTCTGTGATTTTCTTAAAATCCAATGTTTGGTGCCTCAAAACCACTGATCTTCGTCGACATCTCAGATCCGCCGTCAAAAGCATGAAATCATCATCGATCGCCTCAAGATCGCCAACCGGCTGACCAAGAAAGTGCACTTTCTGTCCGACCGATCGTGAAATCGACAAGACAGATGTCACCGGCCCACCAACATCAACTAATGTCTGAAATTGCACTGCAATCCGACATCAAACAATGCGTGGATCCACCCGTGATGATCGCAAGAAGAATCTCAAAAGGCGCAGCACGGCCCGCGACTCTTCACATGCCTTGGCAACCACTTAATGTCGTTAATTGACCCATTAAAGCAGTCATTAACTCATTATTTTGGACGGCCCAATCAAAACCAAGCATTTGGGAGTTACAAATCCAAGCAATCATGGCATTAAACCCATGAAACTCCCATCATCATGAAGCATAAAGGTGATTAAATGCCCACTACCTTCATCGGCCAATCACAAGCCTTGAAAAAGGAGTTACAAAATCGATTTGTAACTCCTCATCAATTCTTCCATCATGGCCATCAATGCCAATAAACACCTCATGACTACCAAAAGCCTATAAAAGGAGGTCCATTCCAAGAAAAATGCAATGATGAAAAGAGATCCCAAGTGCAAGCTCTGAAAAATCAGAAAATCCAAGAGAGAGACGAAGTCCTGCTACTTTGCTCTTGGAAGCACCACAAGGTGATCAACGTCCCTTGGGGGGCCGCCCCCCCCCCCCAAGGTCACCTCCTTCTCCAACATGGCCTAAACGCGGCTTTTCAGCCCGTTTACTTGGTTTTTCATTGGATATATGACCTTCTCTTGGTCCTTATCCTTTAAAAAACTGAGGTTAGGAGCCAAGCCAAAGAATCAAAGCATCACATGTTCTCATTTGAAGGACGATGGCGAAGCCCATACATGACTTGCGACCGTCGATCTCAACGTGTCCCCACAATCTCCTGAGAAGTTAGATCCATTTTCTTCCTTTTCTATTGTAGTTTGTATTTCTTAAAGAGACAAAAAGAAATCACAATTCTTGTGTTTCATATTTGATGAGTTTTGTAAAAATGCCTTTCACGGCAAAATCGCCTTTCACGGTAAACAAACAAAAACGCCTCTTATGCCATTCTAAAAACTTGTCTCTTTTCTTAATATTTACGCAATTTGAAAAGTTAGAAAAAAGGATTGATTTCCTTTCCACTTCTAAAGGTGAATCTCCGGATTATCGCTATTCCAAATTCCAAGTAGAAAGTAAATCTGGCATACCCGTACAAAAATGTTGATGCCCGAGATCTTCCCTCCTCCGCCAAGACCCAGGTTAGTCCCCGGGGTGCGGAGGGAGAGGACGGAAGATTCCCCCCTTTTTTCGGGTCCATCAAGTTGGCATACCCGGTGGGACACGTTGACTTGAGAACGTGATGCTTTGATCACTTGGCTCCTTTCTAGTTGGTGGCCTATGTTGCATTTTGCATCTAAAAAACATGAGATGGGATTTCAATTGTTCTTTCTCACTTCAAAAAGAAAAACAAATCTGATCTCTTTTCTTAAAAACTCAACTTTTAGAAATTTTGATCCTCTCCTCCTTGAACTCGATAGCTCACAGAAATGTTCGCAGCTATCGTTCATATCGGGGATTGGGCCATCTTTTCTCTTTGATGAGTCCAATTGGGATTTTTTTTTAAAAAAAACAACTTCGTTTCAAACTCTTTAAAAAAAATGATCTCTCTTTCTTAAGATTCAACTTTGAGAAATTTTGATCCTCTCCTCCTTGAACTCGATAGCTCACAGAAATGTTCGCAGCTATCGTTCATATCGGGGATTGGGCCATCTTTTCTCTTTGATGAGTCCAAATTGGGATTTCAAAAAAAAATTATAAATTCAAAAATTTTTTTAGCTTTCTCTCTTTTGCATTTAAATTTGAGAAACCTTGGTTCATTCCCTTCGAATTTAGCGCTCGCAGAAATGTTGAGCCTTTGTTCGGATTGGAACACCACTTGTTCTCTTTAATGAGTTTATAAAAAACCTTTAAAAAAAAAGGGATTTAAAAAAAAAAAAAACACTAAGGTTCCACCAGTTGCGTTCTTTGACCAAAGTGGATGTAAGAAAAGCCTTGTCCAGAGTGTGGAGACAGCTAGACTGTTCGAGGCAAGGGTCCTCCAAACGGGTTCATTAAGTAATCCTACCCTTACCTGGGGGCTGATCTATCTACTAAGGTTTCATAAGATCGAATTGGAAATCTATGTGCACCTTTCAAAAAAAAATTCTAAAAAAAAATCCTTAAAAAAAAAAAAAAACTTCTGTCACTTTGAATTCAGAGTTGAGAAATTTTGGTTCTTTCCCTTTCAGGTTTAGCGCTCGCAGAAATGTTGAGCCTTGTTCGGAATGGAACACCATTTGCTCTCTCCGATGAATTCAATCTTGACCTTTCAAAAAAAACTTCTGTCACTTTGAATTCAGAGTTAAGAAATCTTGGTTCCCTCCCTTTCGGGTTTAGCGCTCGCAGAAATGTTGAGCCTTTGTTCGAAACGGAACACCATTTGCTCTCTTTGATGAATTCAATCTTGACCTTTCAAAAAAAAAAAAAAAACTTCCGTCATTATTGGATTCACATCCGAGAAATTCTGGTTCCTTCCCTTCTTAATTTAGCGCTCGCAGAAATGTTAAGCCTTTGTTCGGATTGGAACACCATTTGCTCTCCTTTATGAACCCAATTTTGACCTTTCAAAAAAATCCCATCTCGTGTCCTTCCCAAGGATGCGATTTGCAACATTTGTGCCTAGCGGTGCTAGTACGCCCTTTCGGGTCTATTGTATTCGCGACCGACACATTTGTATCTCCAACCTTATATCATTTTACCTCGAGTGAGCCTGGCTTCTCGGTAATTTGAATTAAGGTTTACAATTGCTTATAGCAGTCACTGGAACGCTTACTCTGAGCCTACCATACTTGCATTTTAGAACAATTGTATCCTCTATGGCTTTTTGCCTTCTTCATCGTCCTTGGGTTGGGCCATGTCCCCTCAAGTGATTTGAAAAGACAAAACCATAGTTGTTCTCCATTTACGATCACCATATTCTTGTGATTACTAATGGATTTGGTCTTGTTTCAGAAGTTTTCCAAAACTAACAATGGCAGCTTCATTGACCATCACTTTCGATGAGAACAAGTACCAGCTTATGCTTCAAGATAAGCATAACAAGCATAAGCGCCTTGCCAGTTGTTGAAGCGTCATCTCTCTCGACAACTCCCCAAACACCGGGTCAACTTCAACTCCCCGGACCATCGTCTTCGGATCGCTGGGACCATTCCCACTTCCCGCAGAAGACACTGTACCTGCCAAGAAGCAGAAAACCGCCCCGTAACGTGTCACTAAAATGGCACCAAGGGCGAACACCAAGAAGCCTGAAGCCCGTGGCGTTCCCACGAAGCCTCAACCCACAAGAAACCAGGTTTACACCAAAACCTGGTCCCTGAGATCTTCGCCAAAGCAACGGAGGTCCCAAACATCTGCAAAGCCAGCATACCTGGCCCCTCTCAAGGAGAATCAGTTCTACCCTCTCTCTTACATGAAAGAGGAGAAACCTACCCTCCACCCAAAAAATAAACAAAATCATCATGAGCCGGCTTGCTCCTACAAGCAAGCCCAAAATCAAATCATGCATCGTTAGGCCTATGCAAAAACATGCTGAAGCCTACACTCCCGCGAGTCGACCCTTCATCTCAACAGGGACCGAGCTCGCAAAATTCAAGTCTTCATTGCGACAGACAAAGGACCGCGTCCAGATTCTGTCCTTGCCAAACTTCAAAGAAGACAAACTCGGCTGCTGCGCACAAGGGACTACATCCTTCATCGCCAGAGCCCAGCCAGAGCTGACTGAAGCTCAAATTGCTCGTCGTATGCGTCGTCGCACTGCATATCAACAAAAGAGACTCGAGAAACAAAAAACCCAGCGTTCTACTCTCCATGTCTCAAACAAATGGGTCGAAAAAGAAAGACCCGACCAATTCGTTGCTGTTCATATGGTTGGCAAAACCAGAAAACGCTAGAAGTCAGCAACCAAATCAGTGTTAGACGTCCGGTGACTCGCAGCGTCTCCCGGACACGAACACATCTGGAAGAATCTTCCACTCCTCCAAGCCAAGAACACCGGAGTAACCACTCCTCAGATTCTTCATCCAGAAGAATGAGCCCCAGCTCAGTCACCAGGACGATTTCTCCGTTCGAATCCCGAGGGATAAACGTCTTGGCTACAAGTTCTGAGCAGCCTCCACCGCATGATGACGTAACTGCACGCATCCAACAGTTGGAGCAAGGACAACAGAGAATTGAGGCTCTGATGGAAAACTTTATTCTCACTTTGCAGCGTCCACCACCTAACAATGAAACCCCTCCGAATCATGAAGATGACGAGGGCAATGCGGAAAACAATGAGTCTCGCGCTCTTACCAGAAAGGACGTGGACGATATCTGATGGACCCGAAAGAAATCTTCCGTCCTCTCCTTCCGCACCCTGGGGGCTGACCTGGGTCTCGGCGGAGGAGGGAAAATCTCGGGCATCAACATTTTGTACGGGTATGCCAGATTTACTTTCTACTTGGAATTTGGAATGGTGATAATCCGGAGATTCACCTTCGCAAGTAGAAAGGAAATCAATCCTTTTTTCTAACTTTTCAAATTGCATAAATATTAAGAAAAGAGACAAGTTTTTAGAATGCCGTAAGAGGCGTTTTTGTTTGTTTGCCGTGAAAGACGATTTTGCCGTGAAAGGCGTTTTTACAAAACTCATCAACTATGAAACACAAGAATTGTGATTTCTTTTTGTCTCTTTAAGAAATACAAACTACAATAGAAAAGGAAGAAAAGGGATCTAACTTCTCAGGAGATTGTGGGGACACGTTGAGATCGACGGTCGCAAGTCATGTATGGGCTTCGCCATCGTCCTTCAAATGAGAACATGTGATGCTTTGATTCTTTGGCTTGGCTCCTAACCTCAGTTTTTTAAAGGACAAGGACCAAGAGAAGGTCCTATATCCAATGAAAAACCAAG
Source organism: Umbellularia californica (assembly GCA_028538565.1). Taxonomy (NCBI): domain Eukaryota; kingdom Viridiplantae; phylum Streptophyta; class Magnoliopsida; order Laurales; family Lauraceae; genus Umbellularia; species Umbellularia californica. Next base: position 28,265,696 of record JAPQWN010000005.1, on the reverse strand, counting down.
TAAACAGGCTGAAAAGCCGCTTTTAGGCCATGTTGGAGAAGGATGTGACCTTAGGGGGGGGGGGTGGCCCCCCAAGGGATGTTGATCACCTTGTGGTGCTTCCGGGAGCAAAGTAGCAGGACTTCGTCTCTCTCTTGGATTTTCTGATTTTTCATAGCTTGCACTTGGGATCTCTTTTCATCATTACATTTTTCTTGGAATGGACCTCCTTTTATAGGCTTTTGGTAGCCATGAGGTGTTTATTGGCATTGATGGCCATGATGGAAGAATTGATGAGGAGTTACAAATCGATTTTGTAACTCCTTTTTCAAGGCTTGTGATTGGCCGATGAAGGTAGTGGGCATTTAATCACCTTTATGCTTCATGATGATGGGAGTTTCATGGGTTTAATGCCATGATTGCTTGGATTTGTAACTCCCAAATGTTTGGTTCTGATTGGGCCGTCCAAAATAATGAGTTAATGACTGCTTTAATGGGTCAATTAACGACATTAAGTGGTTGCCAAGGCATGTGAAGAGTCGCGGGCCGTGCTGCGCCTTTTGAGATTCTTCTTGCGATCATCACGGGTGGATCCACGCATTATTTGATGTCAGATTGCGATGCAATTTCACACATTGATTGACGTTGGTGGGCCGGTGACATCTGTCTTGTCGATTTCACGATCGGTCGGACAGAAAGTGCACTTTCTTTGTCAGCCGGTTGGCGATCTTGAGGCGATCGGTGATGATTTCATGCTTTTGACGGCGGATCCGAGATGTCGACGAAGATCAGTCGTTTTGAAGCACCAAACATTGGATTTTCAGAAAATCACAGAGGCCAGAACACCCGAAACGCGAAAAGAATAGGAAAATGGACGATTTGGCGCAAAATCCAGCGACCTGGATTTCCAGGGTCGCCGGGCCACCATGCACCCAGGGTCGCCGGCGACCATAGGGCTTCGGCCCGTTTGGTCGCCGAGCGTCGTTTTCGGCCGTTTTTTGTCTTTTTCGTTCCTTTTTTCTTCTGTATTTTTCTTGACATTTTTCCTCAATTATTGACTTGATTTTCTTGGAGAAATCTTGATGAGAACCCTCGCGAAATCGGAGCACAAAGTTTCCTATTTTTAGGGAAAGTCGAAGACTTTGTAGCCGATTTTCCGTCAAGCGTCGAAACTAGGTCAAACGATGTCGGAATGATCTGAAAATTGAGGTGAAGCTTCTTGAGCAGTGGATAGGACCAACCATGGGCTTTTATTTGAGTTTTGAAGCCATTTGGGGTCCCATCGATGCTTTACTTGATTTTGCTGCGTGGAAAATGCCGAGCTTTGATATGTGGTCAAACGATGTCCGATTGACCTGAAATTTGACGGGGAGCCTATTGGAGTCATTTTGAGACGTTCCATGGGCTCCGTTTTGGATGTCATGGTCCCGGGTTGCTCCGCCGCCGGTAGGCTTGATTTTCTCTCGGAGCATCGAAACCTGGTCAAACATTGTCGGAATGACCTGAAATTTGATGTGCAGCCTTTTGGAAGCATGTTGAAGCCACTCATGTATTTTGTTTGATGAGTGATGGCTTTGGTGGTTCCCGCCATCGGGAGGCTTGATTTTGCTGCTCGAGCATTGGTGGGGGGGGGGGGGGGGGTCAAACGTTGTCGGTTTGACTTGAAATTTGGCATGGAGCCCTTTGGAGACATTCTGGAGTCATCCGTAGGCTTTGATCAAAGTTTTGGTGTCTTTGATGATGTTGCCGCCGGGAGCGCCTGTTTAGTTGTCGGAGCAGTGAAGTTAGGCCAAACGATGTCGGAATGACCCGAAACCTCAGGTGTACCCCTCTTTTAGCTGTCTTGAAGGATCTCTCAGTTTCTATCTGATTCTGACAAAATCTTATGCTTGAAGTAGCCTTGCCTATTTTTAGCAGGATGCAGCTTCAGGAGGCTTCTTGATGCTGAGGAGACATATTGACTTTTTTGGTGTCAACAATATCCTTGCAAAAGCAAAAGAAGAGGATACATTACATTGAAGGAACATGGGATCAAGCCACCCTACCCTTTATGGATGGACTCGGTTCCGTTCCCTGCAAAATTCAAACAACCTACTCTCCAGACATATACTGGGAAAGGTTCAGCCAAACAACATGTCATCCATTTCAAGATCCTAACGGGAGCTATTGCGGATCAAGATGCCCTCAAGATTCGCCTCTTTGCAGGTACCCTAAAAGGTACAGCCTTTGATTGGTACTCCACTCTGCCGGAGAACTCCATCCAGAACTGGGCTATGCTAGAGACACGCTTCCTGACCCACTTCCAAGGTGAGGATCATCCTGTTACTATGGCTCAACTCTGCAGCCTAGAACAGGGAGAGAATGAGTCAACATACGACTTCATTCACAAATAGAAGGCAATGGCGTACAAATGCTCAGATGTACTGCCACAAGCGTCGCTGGTCGACATCTGCCGTAACAATATGAGAGAAAAAATCCGCTCCATGATTATCGGCAACAAATCAAAGAACCTGGGGGAACTCCTCGAAGCCTCCATGGAAGCTGAAATGGTGATCAAAGACCTCAACAGTTAGAAATCATCAAAGAAAGAGCCGACTGCTGTTACAACCTCAAAACCAAAGAAAAAGGAGGTTCTCAATGTGCAGACTAAGTCAGGTCCTCAGCAACCAAAGAAACCTGAAAACAAAACTGCAGGTAAAAGGCCTGAACTCTCTGATGCCTTCAACGAACGTGTAGAAAAGAAATATCCGTTCGATGAAGATGTTGAAGAAATCTTTGAGGCTCTCCTAGCAAATGGCAAACTCATTTTGCCAGAGCCCAAAAGACCGGGAGATGTTGGCAAAACCAATGATCCCCGATACTGTCCATACCATCAGATGATCTCACATCCTCTCAATCAATGCTTCGTTGTGAGAGAGAAGATCAATGAGATGTGGAAAAACGGAGTCATAACCTTTGATAAAAACTATGGCCCCGCCTCTGTCAACATGGTGTCATGTCAGCAAACTTCAAAGTCACCGAAGGAGAAGATCACTACTTCATTCAAGGTGATAAAAATGGCCCAAGCGTCCCAAGAATTGGTTCCCTATCCAACATCAGATGGACAACCTATATGGGTGCATCCCGATCTCCTAGATGATGAAAATTGGGAGATCATCAAAATAAAGCCGACCGCTCAGCAGCGAAGGCAAGCCAAGAGACAACTCCGCAAGCTCAAACAGCTGCAGAAGTCTCAACCAAAACAAGAAGTCCTTGAAAAAGCAGAAACTTCTTCCACTGCTTCACTAGGGACGATGGAAGAATCTCTTCCCAAAACCTCGAAAGCGGTAAGAAATTCACTCTTGATGATTTCATGCCACCTCTATACAAAAATGGAAATGTGCAGGGGGCATCATACTCTTGCAACTCGGTAGTTGGATTCTCCATGAATGGATACGAGTCCAGTGATACTGCCAGTGATATAGATGAGAGGGAAGAATCCTTTGAAACAGGAGAATACCTCTCCGACGAGGAATGGATTCCTGAGTCTCATCTTATGCCAGTAATCTGGTATAACCCATTATAGCCACAAGGATCTTGGTCTGATGATGAAGAAGACCAGGACCCTGTTCAAGAAAATGCTGTCAATCCAGCACCAGCAAATGCTTCAGTGGAACCCAACATGGGCGAACCACGAGGGGCAAATGACGAAGAAGATTTGGCTCCCATGCCTGATCTTGAAGAATATGCAAGAATCTTGCAACATCTTGCCATAGAGCAGGAGCAGGATCGCATCAATCTTCGTAATAATCCAGAGCCGGAAGTCCCTGAAAATCAACGGGAACTTTCTCCCTCAACTCCTGAAAATGGAGAAAACAGTTGGATCGATGATCCTCTCACATCTGAGGATGAGTACTATTCCCAACAGTCTGCGCTGGGGGTATCTCCTGTCAGGATAACCTGCAATGCAATAGCTCAGGACGACAGTGCCTCTGAAGCTTCCGAAGACACGTACTCGCCAACCGGTAGCATATCTTCCGGAGCTACATCCTCTTAGGTGACTTCCACTGAGATAACATCCTCTCAACCCTCGTCTCCTGAAGCTGTGACATCAGAACTCAAGCCTCTCCCGATTGATCATCTAGAAGAAACTTCTGCCAATGAAATCTTCTTCAATGAAAACTCAGTCAATTGGTCCCAGATACCCTATCACACGGGCGATGTCTGGGCTAATAAAGAAAAGTTGCCGGCTGCTGTTCAGGACTTGTTCCCTGAAATTGCTCCATGCAACACAATCACTAAAGACGCCAATGCTGTTACAGAGACGTCCTCAGCAAAGGATCAACCACTTGATCCTGAGAACGATCTTCCAAAAGAAGACCCTTCTCTAGAGGCTCTTGAAGTTGGTAGAGGTACCCGTTCTGGCCAGGATTACCACAAAAATTACAATCAACCCTCTTCTTCTTATGTAAATCCTTCGGGAAAGCAAGTTGTAAGCGCTCCAAGTGGCAATAATAATGAAAATGCAGGCCTGAAGGAGGCTTTCAAGTACGACTTGATTGAGCACTTCAAACACATACCTGCCCGTCTGCACATCCTTGATCTATTACGAATGTCTCCACAAACTCGTGATAGTCTCATTTCAGAATTGCAAAGGCTGAATGCGGATGTCGACAAACATACCCCACAAGTCCTACAAATTGAAATGGACTATAGGGTCAAAAAATCAAATACTCCTTCAAAGGGAGAAAAGAAGAAAACTGAGGAATCAAGCAATGAATGCCTCTTGGTACAAAAAGCAGCAAGTGCAACAATTGCCTTCGACAAGGATGACCTCCTCCTAGGCGAAACAAAGCACAACCGACCCTTGTACTTTACGGGGTACGTCAAAGAAATGTCAGTACACAGAGTTCATATCGATCCAGGTTCTGCACTCAACCTCATTTCTACTTCGGCACTCGAAGAGCTGGGCATCCCACCTAGCAAACTGAGTCACACGTCCGTATCCATCTTCGGATATGATGGTAGCACTCAAAGGCCTATCGGCAAGATCAGGTTCAAATTGCAAATCAGTGATCTTATTTCTGAAGTCACTGTGTATGCAATAAGGACCCCTTCATGCTACAATATACTCCTTGGACGCCCCTGGATACATGAGAATGGTGTCGTCCCTTCAACTCTACATCAGTGCATCAAGTTCATTGGCGACGATGGCCTGATACATCGAGTATTTGCAGACAAAAAGCCCTTCAAAGGCAGAGATGTCCATTTTGCAGATGCTCAAACGTATAAAGATGGAAAAGAAGAACAGGAGGAAAAAACAATTCGCTTTGCCGACAGTCTCCAGAAAGATAAAGGCAAGGCTCCTCAGCAATCATCGGAGGAAAACAAACCCTCCACCAAACTCGAAGTAAGCGGCCAAGCTCCCTTCGTTGTCTCCTTCAAATCTCCAAAGCCTTTGATAATCATTACCAAAGCAAAGAAGACAAAACAAAAGACTGGGGGCAAGTTCATTGTCTCCTTTGTGTCTATTATGCATGACACGGACTTAGAGTCAGATCCAGAAGATGACATAGCATCGAGCCAACCTGATACTCAGTGAGATCAGCCCGCTCTCACTCCATTGGAGACACTTGCAGACATAGAAGACCCTACGTTTGCTTCCTTTGTTATTCCGCCAACTTCGCCAGAAGAAAAGGTGATTTACTTCCACAGATCAGGAGCATCTCCACTGAACTCTTTGCTTGAACCTATCCAAAACGAAGGTATGCCTCAACTATCCCTGTATAGTCCAATGGCACAAGCTATCATGAAGAAAATGGACTACGACGCTCAAAATCCGACTGGGTTGGGAGGTGGCCGTGGTATTCTTACACCATTGGAACCCACCCTGACCAAAAGTCAACCAGAAGATTGGAAAATCCACCTTCAAAAAGGCAAGTCTTCATATGGGTTGGGGTATGATCCTACCGCTCCTATGAGACAGTTGACACAATGGCTGCAAAGTCGCTTTACCGACCAAACCTCAACATCTTATGAAGACATCTATATCCCTGGATATCTCTTTGAGGAGTTACTCGTCAAAAATCCTGAAAGCTCCTCCAATTGGTATAATTTCTCTGATAATAAAGAGGAATTGCCCGATGACACAAACGAGCGGTTCTCTATCCCAGAAGAATCATTGTCTCCAAAAGAAGTACCCTACTTCAACCCAATTCCAGCAAATGATTGGGACCATCTCATTGCAAGCCTTGAGAAGGATACTGATCAAGAAGATTCGTGGACAGAAACAGAACCTCAGTCTGAAAATGCCTCTGGCAGTCCAGAAGGTCTTGTTGAGTTGGAAGCCTCCGAAAATATTGTGGAGGAACCACCTTCAAACCTTCCAACAGAAGATCCTGTTCAAAAGATAGACTTGGGAACACCTGATAACCCACGTCCTGTAATCATAAGCAAGAATATAAAGGATGATGAGTTACCTGAGTATATCTCTTTTCTTCGTGAGTTCGTTGATTGCTTTGCACGGTCTTATGCCGAAATGCCTGGCTTGGATCCCAAAGTAGCAGTCCACAAGCTTAACTTGCAAAAAGAAATCAAGCCTATCAAACAAGGCCAAAGAAGATTCCGTCCTGACGTGATGGACAAAATCGAACAAGAAGTTCAGAAACTCAAAAACGTTGGCTTCATCCGCGAGGAACAGCATCCTGAATGGTTGACCAACATCGTCCCCGTGACAAAGAAAAATGGGAAGATAAGAGTCTGTATCGACTATAGAGACCTGAATAGTGCATGTCCTAAAGATGAATTCCCGCTCCCCATACCAGAGGTGATGATTGACAACACCTATGGGTTCGAGCGAATGACGTTCATGGATGGATTCTCTGGCTACAACCAGATAAAGATGCATCTTGAAGATGAAAGGCATACATCATTTCGGACACCATTCAGTGTGTATTGCTACACTGTTATGCCGTTTGGCCTGAAAAATGCAGGTGCCACATATCAGAGGGCTATGATGAAAATATTCCAAGATATGCAGCACAAGACGGTTGAATGCTATGTTGACGACCTCGCCATAAAAAGCAGAAGAAAAGAAGACCATCTCAATGATCTTCGAGAAGTCTTCCTCCGACTTCGCAAACACAAATTGCGGATGAATCCACTAAAGTGCTTCTTCGGTGTCTCATCGGGTAAGTTTCTTGGATTCATAGTACGGAAAGCTGGAATAGAACTTGACCCCACCAAAGTCAAGGCTATCCTGGAAATGCCATCTCCCAGAACCCTAAGAGAATTAAAAGGGCTTCAAGGAAGGCTGGCCTACATTCGACGGTTCATCTCCAATCTATCAGGGAAATGCCGTCCATTCTCTCGCCTGATGAAGAAAGGCGTGGACTTTGTCTGGGATGCTGAATGTGAAAGTGCATTTCAAGACATCAAAGCATACCTCATCAAACCTCCAGTGCTGGTTGCCCCCACAACTGGAAAACCATTTATCTTGTACACAAGAGCTCTCGACCACTCTTTGGGTGCTCTGCTCGCACAAGAAAACGACGACGGAAAAGAAGCTGCTCTATATTACCTTAGCCGCATGATGGTAGGTGCAGAGCATCGCTACTCCCCAGTCGAAAAAGAATGCCTTGCAGTAATGTTCGTTGTACAAAAGCTGCGTCACTATCTGCTGTCGAACACAGTCTACCTGATTTCGAGGATTAACCTCCTAAAGGTCCTTGTCACAAAAGCAGGTTCTCTCAATGCCCGACTGGCAAAATGGTCCATCCTTTTATCACAGTTTGATATTAGGTATGTACCACAAAAAGCAATCAAAGGCCAAGCTCTAGCAGACTTCCTCGCAGAGCATCCATTGCCTAAAGATTCTCCTCTCAGGGATGATCTCCCAGACGAATTTGTCTACAATGTGAAAACTTCCTTATCAAACGCTTCCTGGGACATGTACTTTAACGGTGCAACCAGGACAAATGAAAAAGGAAAGCAAATATCGGGAATCGGCATCCTCTTTGTCAGCCCCGACAAATACATGATTCCACACGCCTTCTCGTTACTGGAACCATGTTCAAACAATGCAGCTGAGTACTAAGCCCTGATTGTTGGATTGGAACTCGCCCTCGAAACCGGCATCACCATGCTGGAAGCTTTTGGAGACTCTCAACTGGCCGTCAACCAGATGAATAAAAGAATATGAAGTCAGGAAGCCTGATTTGGTACCTTACTACAACAAGGCGCAGTCGCTTCAACAAAAATTCAACATCTGCCATATCACCCACATCCTCAGAGGTGAAAACATCCGTGCAGATGCCCTGGCCGGACTCACCGCATCCATGGCAATCCAAGAAGGGGAAAACATACAAGTCATAGTGTGTCAAAGGAGGATTCTCCCTCCTCTCAACACACACCAAGCAGTTGCTGAATGCCACCAAGTGGTTGGAAGTCGGATATCCATCCTCAAACCTCCGATTGGCGACTGGAGAGATCCGTTCATTGATTACATCATGTTCGGAATCCTACTTGGAGATCCAAAAGAACGGGAAAGCATCCAAAGACGAGCCCCAAACTTTCATTTGGATATACCTTCAAAAGCACTTTACAGAAAATCCTTCAACGGAGTACTCCTATGCTGCTTATCACAACAAGAGGCTGAGGAAACTCTCAAAGAAGTACATGCTGGTCTTTGTGGAACCCATCAGGCTGGCCCTAAGCTCTATAACTAGATAAAAAGGGTAGGTTACTATTGGCCTACCATGGTAGCTGATGCAATGCAATTTGCCAAGCGCTGCCAAAAATGCCAGATTCACGGAGATTATGTCCACATGCCTCCATAATGGTTACATCCAACAGCAATCTCATGGCCTTTCGAAGCCTGGGGAATGGACATCATAGGTCCTATTTCTCCCCCATCAAGCAAAGGTCATCGCTTCATCTTCACCGCTACGGATTATTTCTCCAAGTGGTCAGAAGCATTTGCACTCAGCGAAATGAAGACCTCATCAGTCCTTCAGTTCTTGCGCACCAACATTATTTGTCGCTTTGGCATACCTAAAAGATTCGTCCATGATAACGGACCACAATTAAGGGATCACAGATTCTATAGGTTCTGCGACAAGTACAAAATCCAAAGTTGTCCTTCGACTCCATATAATCCAGCAGCGAATGGACTAGCAGAAGCCTTCAACAAGACACTCTGCCAAATTCTCAAGAAAATGGTCTCTAGTCACAAAAGAGACTGGGGCGACAAACTACCAGAAGCTTTGTGGGCCTATCGAACCACCATTCGAGGACCAACCCATAGCACACCATTCTCTTTGGTCTATGGATGCGAAGCTGTTGTCCCTTTGGAAGTACAAATTCCTTCCTTAAGGGTATCTTTGCAAAATGACATGACGCAAGAAAGCAATGTCAAATTGAGACCCAAGAGCTGGATAATCTCGATGAAAGACGACGCGAAGCTTTACAAAGCATTGAGTTGTACCAAGCACGCATGGCGGGATCTTTCGACAAAAAGGTCAGGCAACGTGCCTACAAAAAGGGTGACTTGGTTCTTGCAGTAAAAAGACCCATAGTTTTTGCCCACAAATCCAAAAGCAAATTCGAACCAAAATGGGAGGGACCCTTCGTCATCGACAAAGTCTTCTCCAACGGTGCATACGCTCTTCTAAACATGGAAGGAGACAGATGTATGCTACCCATCAACGGCAAGTTCTTAAAGCGGTACTACCCTTGAAGACTTCCTCAAACGGGTCAGAGTAATATCTACATGGCTAAAGCGTATTTCCAAGGTACTTGCTTGTCAAACCCACCCCTTTTGAAATTTTCATCTTTATGTTGAAATTTCCAAAAAAAAAAAAAAAAAAACAATCTCTCAAAACAATGCTTACTTTCTCCGTTTCATTGTTCAAAAAAAAAATCATCAAATCCAAAAATCCAAGTTTAGGAGCCTCTTCCCATACTTGACTAAGATTTTCGATTCTTGAACCCAAAATTCATGGTTTGAAACAAAAATCGGGACTTAGGAATTTTCACCCTAGACCGCCTCGGCTTTTACAACCAAAATGGTTTTAAGTCAGAATTTATGACCTTCGTGTCTTTAAACAAAAATTTTGGTTTTTAGAAACCGCGGGGAAGCGACATTCAGTCAATACTCGCAAAACCCAAAAAACCGGAGGGATGCGAACCCCATTCGATACTTCCAAAACCCAAAAATCGCAAGGAAGCGAATCCCATTCGATACTTGCAAATTTCAAAAATCGTGGAGAAGCAAACAACCAGTTGATATCCACAACCCAAATTTCAAAAATCGTGGAGAAGCAACAAACCAGTTGATATTCACAACCCAAATTTCAAAAATCTTGGAGATGCAACATACCAGTTGCTATCCACAACCCAAATTTCAAATGGTTCGAGAAAACCTCAAATTTCAAAAATCGCGAAGAAACGACATCAAGTCAGTACCCGCAAAACAAAAGTTTTGGGAAAAGCAGGGAAGCGACGCTTAGTCGATATTTGCACCCCAATTCGCGAGGAAGCGACATTCCATCGATACTCGCAAAACCTAGCCCGCGAGGAAGTGACATTCCATCAATACTTGCAAAACCGAATGAGCAAGGAAGCGACATTCCATCAATACTTGTAAGATCATTCAGCGGGGAGGCGACATTTAGTCGATACCTGCATTTTGAAAACCAAATCCGGCTATAAACGCCAAAAGTGGCTATAAACGCCAAATTCGGCTATAAATGTCAAAAAAAAAAAAAAAAAAAAAAAAACCGGCTATAAACGCTAAAATCCGGCTATAAATGCCAAAAATCTGGCTATAAATGCCAAAATCGGCTATAAATGCCAAAACAAAAAGTTTTCGGCTATAAACGCCAAAATCGGCTTTCATGCCAATAAAACAAAACTTGGTTTTCAAAAAACTCGGCTATAAACGCCAAGATCTGGCTATAAACGCCAAAATCCGGCTATAAATGCCAAAATTCAGCTATAAATGCCAAAACAAAAAATTTTCGGCTATAAACGCCAAAATCGGCTTTCATGCCATCTCAAAATCGGCTCTTATGCACAAACAAAATTTTTGGCTCTCATGCCATTTCAAAATTCGGCTATAAACGCCAAAAGTCGGCTATAAATGCCAAAACAAAACAAAAAAAATCGGCTATAAACGCCAAAATCTGGCTATAAATGCCAAAATTCGGCTATAAATGCCAAGACAAACAAAATAAAATTCGGCTTCTATGCCATTCCAAAATTCGGCTTCTATGCCATTCTAAAATTCGGCTTTCACGCCATCCAAAAATTTTGGCTCCCATGCCGCAAAACAAATTTTGGCTCTTACGCCACAAAATTAGGCTTTCACGCCATCCAAAATTTGGTTTTCAAACCATAAAAAAAAAAAAACCAGGCTTTTCGCCACTAAAATTGGCTTTCATGCCCAAAACAAACTCTTTGACAAAAGATTTTCACAAAATAACAACCTTTTGATCAAATTCTTAAACAAACATTCCAATCAACTTTTGCTCAAAATTGTTTTCATAAAAAAAAATGATTTAAGTGAAAGGGAGGGGATACAAAATATAGTACGAAAACTGTTTATACATGGAGGTACCAAAAAAAAGAAGAAGGAAAAAGAGTTTGTTACAACTCAGGAGCTCAATCCGACATGGTCTTCAACCAAAGGTTCAACTCCTCAAGCAGACCCTTGGACTTAACTTCCAAAGTTTTTAGGCCACGCTTCTTCAAAATGTCCACATAAAACGCGGCCGAATGCCGTGACCCATCTGCAGCACGAGGAAGTTCTTCCAAGAGGACCTGCCACTGCTCATGCTCCTGAGTCTTCCTCCGGACATTACCTTCAGCTTCCTCAACCTGGCGAATGAGAGTCCCCTCCTTCTCCCAAGCCTGCTGAACGACCGCATTGGAAGATCTAGCAGACCGACGAGGTGCGTCAGTAACAAGACCTTTACCCTTGTTCATTCTAGAAGAACTACCTGCAAAAGATGGAAGAGAAAAGATCAATCAACATCAAAATGACAGAATTCTGCTACAAAAAATTCTAGCAAAATTTTGACATGGTTCCGGGGCAATTCCAAAGAAAAGGAAAATACTCCGAAAAAGACAGGAAGCCTGAAGATGAGCTCAACATCGCTGCGAGCTCATAGTCAGTGGAGAATTCTCAAAGAAGGCTCGAACTCAACATCGCTGCGAGAACAAGCCAATCTCATCAAACTTCCGCAAAATCTGGAAAAGTGCTCAACATTGTTGCGAGCTTCAGAATCCAAAAATTGTAAACTTCCTCAAAATCCAGCAAGACCGAGAAAGAGCTCAACACCGCTGCGAGCTCAAAATCCCGATACTTGAAAAAGATTTTCAGGTATGCATCATCATACTTCCAAATCCATTTACAAAAATCATGCATCAAAGAATATCATCATGCATTAGATGCTAGGAAAACCTCGACCAAAGTTTGACCAATTCCAACCCAATTTGGTCAAAACCAAACAAACTTTGTCCAAGTCAAAAATCATGTTGGCTTGACCTAGAGACTCTAGCCCTCTATCTTGATGCATCAAACAAAAAAAAATGCATACATATTGAAATTGCATAACCTCATTATCATGGTGAGCAAACAAAGAAAAAGAAAAAGAAAGGGAGAGAAAAAAAAATCTCAGCAAAGAAAAAAAAATTCTGGCCCACAGGCCGTGGCCCACTGCCACGTGGCAGGCCATCCGTAAAGCCAAAAAAAAAAAAAACAGCAAAAAAAAAAAAACAAAGAAGAGAAGAGAAAAACACTGAAAAAAAAAAAAACAAGAATCAGCGTGGAAGAAAAAAAAAACAGAAAGAAAAAAAAAGAAAAAAAGAGAAGCACGAAAAAAAAGGAAAAATGTGCATGAAAAGAAAAGAAAAGAAAAGAGAAAAAAAGAGAGAAGAAGAAAGAAAAGAAAAGAAAAAGAAGAGAAAAATGATGAAGAAGCTACTTCTACAATGGAGATTCTTGACGAAGAAGAAAACTTACTTGAAGCCATTGATGGAGAAGAAGAAGAAAAGCTTGGAGATCCTTGAAGAAGAGAAAGCACTTTTTGTCTTGGGGAGCACTTTTGAAGATTTCTTGCAAAAAGAAAGTAATGGAGCAAAAGCACCAACCCTCTTTGCTTTTATAGAAGAGAGCAAGCCAAAAGACGAAACAAAGAGAAAGAAAGGAGGTAAGTGCTAAAATTTAGCTACTTTCCCAAAGAGAAAGATATTTTGAGAGAATCTTTCCACAAAAAGAAAACTTGAGAACTTCTCTCCAGGTAAAGATATTTTTAGATATTCTCTACACAAAAGAGATATTTTTGGATATTCTTTACAAATATGACACTATATGAGATCTAGGCCATCTCCAAAGCCTAAGGTCCCATGGGTTAGCCCATATGAGCCAGGTTTGACCACCTAGGCACTAAAAGTGGCTTTTAGTCAAAATATTCCTCTTACCAAGAGCAAAAAAAAAAAAAAGAAAAGAGCAAAAAAAAGTCCCATGCCTCTTTTGAGTTGATGGGACCATTCAAAAAAAAAAAAAGAAAAAAGAAAGTCTCATGAGTTTCCAAAAACCAAAACATCCAACCTCAGGAACCAAATTGAGCCAAAATCTTGAAATTAACATTTCACAAAACCAAATTCCGGTCCCCTAGCTCGCCACATACAGCTTGTTAGGTCACAAGACCAAAACCAAAAATCAAAATCCAAACCAACAAACAAAATCTGACCCCCCAACCTGCTACATACAGCTTGTTGGGTCACAAGGTCGAAATCAAAATTAAACCCCGACCCCTAACCTGCCACATACAGCTTGTTAGGTCACAAGGTCAAAAACCAAAATCCAAAACCCAAAATCCAAATACCCCATGTCATTTTCAAAACTTTGCCTTGAGATGGTACCTGATCCCTCTCACTACCATAAAATTCCCCCGGAAACTCAGACGGCTATTCAAAAAAAAAAAAAAAAAAAAATATTCAAGACTCTTGGTCAAGTTGGAATCTCTCCTCCAAGTTTCTCTTCGAGGCACATCGACTCCAAAAAGCTACTCGTCACTGTACCTCGACGGGGCATTTGTTGACACCAAAAAAGTCAATATGTCTCCTCAAACATCAAGAAACCTCCTGAAGCTGCATCCTGCTAAAAATAGGCAAGGCTACTTCAAGCATCAGATTTTGTCAGAATCAGACAGAAACTGAGAGATCTTTCAAGACAGCTAAAAGAGGGGTACACCTGAGGTTTCGGGTCATTCCAACATCGTTTGGCCCAACTTCACCGCTCCGACAGCTAAACAGGCGCTCCCGGCGGCAACATCATCAAAGACACCAAAACTTTGATCAAAGCCTACGGATGACTCCAGAATGTCTCCGAAGGGCTCCATGCCAAATTTCAAGTCAAACCGACAACGTTTGACCCTCCATCAATGCTCGAGCAGCAAAATCAAGCCTCCCGGCGGTGGCAACCACCGAAGCCATCACTCATAAAAAAAAAATACATGAGTGGCTTCAACATGCTTCCAAAAGGCTGCACGTTAAATTTCAGGTCATTCCGACAACGTTTGACCAGGTTTCGACGCTCCGAGAGAAAATCAAGCCTACCGGCGGCGGAGCAACCCGGGACCATGACATCCAAAACAGAGCCCATGGAACGTCTCAAAACGACTCCAATAGGCTCCCCGTCAAATTTTAGGTCAATCGGACATCGTTTGACCACATATCAAAGCTCGGCATTTTCCCCGCAGCAAAATCAAGTGAAGCATCGATGGGACCCCAAATGGCTTCAAAACTCAAATAAAAGCCCATGGTTGGTCCTATCCACTGCTCAAGAAGCTTCACCTCAATTTTCAGGTCATTCCGACATCGTTTGACCTAGTTTCGACGCTTGACGGAAAATCGGCTACAAAGTCTTCGGCTTTCCCGAAAAACAGGAAACTTTGTGCTCCGATTTCACGAGGGTTCTCATCAAGATTTTTCCAAGAAAATCTAGTCAATAATTGAGGAAAAATGTCAAGAAAAATACAGAAGAAAAAAGGAACGAAAAAGACGAAAAAACGGCCGAAAACGATGCTCGGCGACCAAACGGGCCGAAGCCCTATGGTCGCCGGCGACCCTGGAAATCCGGGTCGCCGGATTTTGCGCCAAATCGTCCATTTTCCGATTCTTTTCGCGTTTCGGGTGTTCTTGCCTCTGTGATTTTCTTAAAATCCAATGTTTGGTGCTTCAAAACCACTGATCTTCGTCGACATCTCGGATCCGCCGTCAAAAGCATGAAATCATCACCGATCGCCTCAAGATCGCCAACCGGCTGACCAAGAAAGTGCACTTTCTGTCCGACCGATGGTGAAATCGACAAGACAGATGTCACCGGCCCACCAACATCAACTAATGTCTGAAATTGCACTGCAATCCGACATCAAACAATGCGTGGATCCACCTGTGATGATCGCAAGAAGAATCTCAAAAGGCGCAGCACGGCCCGCGACTCTTCACATGCCTTGGCAACCACTTAATGTCGTTAATTGACCCATTAAAGCAGTCATTAACTCATTATTTTGGACGGCCCAATCAGAACCAAGCATTTGGGGGTTACAAATCCAAGCAATCATAGCATTAAACCCATGAAACTCCCATCATCATGAAGCATAAAGGTGATTAAATGCCCACTACCTTCATCGGCCAATCACAACCCTTGAAAAAGGAGTTACAAAATCGATTTGTAACTCCTTATCAATTCTTTCATCATGGCCATCAATGCCAATAAACACCTCATGACTACCAAAAGCCTATAAAAGGAGGTCCATTCCAAGAAGAAAGCATGATGAAAAGAGATCCCAAGTACAAGCTCTGAAAAACCAGAAAATCCAAGAGAGACGAAGTCCTGTTACTTTGCTCCCGGAAGCACCACAAGGTGATCAACGTCCCTTGGGGGGCCACCCACCCCCCCCCCCCCCCCCCCCCCCCCAAGGTCACCTCCTTCTCCAACATGGCCTAAACGCGGCTTTTCAGCCCGTTTACTTGGTTTTTCATTGGATATATGACCTTCTCTTGGTCCTTGTCCTTTAAAAAACTGAGGTTAGGAGCCAAGCCAAATAATCAAAGCATCACATGTTCTCATTTGAAGGACGATGGCGAAGCCCATACATGACTTGCGACCGTCGATCTCAATGTGTCCCCACAATCTCCTGAGAAGTTAGATCCCTTTTCTTCCTTTTCTATTGTAGTTTGTATTTCTTAAAGAGACAAAAAGAAATCACAATTCTTGTCTTTCATATTTGATGAGTTTTGTAAAAACGCCTTTCACGGCAAAATCGCCTTTCACGGCAAACAAACAAAAACGCCTCTTACGGCATTCTAAAAACTTGTCTCTTTTCTTAATATTTACGCAATTTGAAAAGTTAGAAAAAAGGATTGATTTCCTTTCCACTTGTGAAGGTGAATCTCCGGATTATCACTATTCCAAATTCCAAGTAGAAAGTAAATCTGGCATACCCGTACAAAAATGTTGATGCTCGAGATCTTCCCTCCTCCGCCGAGACCCAGGTCAGCCCCCGGGGTGCGGAGGGAGAGGACGGAAGATTCCCCCCTTTTTTCGGGTCCATCATTCGTTGGGGGGAGGTCAGATCTGGATTTTCAGTGCTTGTGATGACTTCTATGTATAATTAGAATTCTTCCCATACCATTGGATTTGCAAACAAACATTGGTTTTCCTCGAATTCGAGGAAAACTTGTGAGGAATCACCTCCGTGGACTTTTGTCAAATGTGTCCTAAAAGGATTTGGATCTATGGAATCCTCACTTGAACCAATTTTTCTGAACTAGATTCATTGATATGGATAAAAAAATTTAAAAAAAATTCAACTATATAAATCCTCAGCTAGGAATCCTTAGATATATGGATTTCTTACTCGCTACTAAAATGTGCTTTAATTGATTTTTCTATCATTCCTTAGTAACCGTTTTCAAGGGACCAGAGGGGTCAAACTTAATTTTATGCAGAATAAGGAAAGCCATCTCCATGATCCAGATTTCGATTTCCATTATTGCAGCACAAACGTGCCCAATTAAATTCCTGGGAGAAGCTTTTTTTTAATGTCCTCGAAGTTGAGCAATTTTTAACATTTAGATGGCTAATTAAAATGGGTCTTGAAATTTATGACTTAGGATAGTTTCAAATTTGGATTGATGGCAATTTCCAAGAACGTTAAATTGATCAGAGATAGGGAGTCGGGTGAACAGAATAGACCAAGTCATTCCCTTGTTGCAAATTTTAAAGTAAAGGAAGTCAGAAATTGAACCTGGTAAATATGTTCTAGGAGAGGGAGACGCGACGCATCAGCCACGTGACATATCGAAAATGGAACCCACAACCACCAGTGCTACCACCTTGGGGCCACATGCGTGTTTACCCGGCTTTCCTCTAGAATCGGAGGGATTAGTCCAACCCAGAGGGTTGGGACCCTCCCATAAAAAAAAAAAAAAAGGAACCCCCCATGTTATGAAACGCGTGCCATGCCTAGCATCTGGTCACGTGACATGCAATTTGATAACTGATAACATCCCCCTTGTGGAAGAGAATTTTCTCATGCGTGGGTAATTCTTGACTCTATGCTTTGAAAGAAAGGACCCCCAGAGTATCTCCAAGAGACACTTTAAATTTGGAGACGTCTTTGTCAAACTAAAGGCTTATGTGGCAGAAAAAAGACATGTAAATTTGGCATCTCACTTGGGCAATTGCAATAGAGATGTCAAATTATTATTTTTTATTTTTTTATTTCAAATTTGGCATCTACTTGTACCAACTTCAAATGCATTTACCCTCATCATCATTAAAAGAAAGATTTGACATCTCATTTTATGGTATGCCAACACAACCTTCAAATGCCATGTGGGATCATAGTTATTAATTTCGTACCGTTTCGGCCAAAATGGCTAAAAATTTTCATTTGAATCAAGTGGCCGAAATGAAATTTCACTCAAAACTTTTCGGTTTGAATTTCGGTCAATCCTGGCCGAAATTCGAGATTTCAGAATATTTCTGACTTCTCGGCCGACATGGTATTTTACATAATTAATTTCTTTTTAACTTTTTTTTACACATATACTTAATATTTCTTATATTTTCCCAAAATGTAATTCCAAAAAATTTACTAAAATGGATTAAATCTATATTTATTACTTTTTATTTTTTTACATATATATATATATGTGTGTGGATATATTATGTTATATTTTTCCCCAAATGTAATTTCAAAAAGTTTCGCCGAAATTCTGAATAGGCCGAAACTTTTCATTTTGTAGGTCAGAGCGAAATGGGGTCCGAAACGATATTGACAACTATGTGTGGGATTTGACCATTCTCTTAGAGGCAAAGCCATATGCCAATTATAGATGTTAGGGGCTGAGTTGGACAAATAAAGGCTCTCTTGGAGATGCTCTAATAAGTTACATATGTGAACTTTTTTATGCACTCTCCTACTCTTTCAGCCATTTTGATTGGTGCCCCTCATGCTAAAGCTAGTTAAATTTAAGGAGATCTCACCTTCAGAGACAATCCAAATATGAGCTCCCATATCCACGAAGAAGGCAACGGCCCTTTTTTTCACTCACATTCCATATTCTACATGTGACAAGCTCCGATTCACAAATTGTTTAGAAAACCATCTAATATTTTTATACACATAAATAACCAGTGGCAGACCTACACACAAACAACCTGAAGCGGGTGTCCCATATTGATTTTGAAATTACCAAAAACATTAAATAGGCCTAAGCTGTACCACATATATCTAATAAACAATCGCTCCACTTCTAGACCTTGTGATCGCCCCAAGTCACAAAACCCTAGTGACCGAGAGTACCAGATCCTATTCACGCCGTTCTCTTTCGACTAAGAGTTTGAGATCCTCTTCATGTCGATTGAGCTTCTCGTCACCGGGTCTCTCATGGTTACTCTCTCTCTCTCTCACCAAATAATCTTAAATAAAACAATCTCCATCCCTTCTCGGATTTAATATAATCCTAATCACTCTATACCTAAATGTGAGCCATTAATCTCCAAACCCTAATTTCAAACCCTACATCCCCAAATCATAAGCTCTAAATCACCTAATCTAAGCATATATATATTTATAATTCCAAAGATGACGAAATCACCATTGGGCACACTTTAATCTTTAATTTACAAATAAATCAAGCCTTAGAATTCATATGTTTGGATATTTGAGTTACATTTAAGTGGCAATTCTTCTTCTTTGTCATGTGCCTATGACCAACTATAGGGAATTATATTTAGAGCTAGGTAAGTGCAGGCAAGCAGATTTCTTAGATCGAAATAGAATTGGGAACCCAAATTGGGTAATTGGGTGCTCACCCAACTCACCATTTCAAGGCATCCAAACACCTAGGATTAAAGAAAATATTATCTTAGTTGTTTTGACTTTTGATGGTGATCAATTGATGATCATGGGAATTTGGGAGAGGCTGTGGAAAAACCCTTCAATTAGGCAAGAGATATGAGCATAGAAAAAAGTTTTGTGTCTGTTTAAATGCAATACATTTTCTGGTTTGGTATTTTTATTGTGGAAAAAGTTAGGCAAAAGTCTAGCACCACCCAAACTAAAATCCTAGGTCTGCCACTGTAAATAACTGTATTGTTATTTGAATTCTCAATAGCAAGCTAGGTGATTGCATGATCTTTTCAGTGTTGGGTCTCCTGCTCAAATATTGAAGATTTCTTCTACAACCTGACAATTTCTAAAGGGACTTAAGCAAACTTCGGCAACTACAAGATTGTTCTTAGCCGTGAAAATGACTTCTTTATTTGCTTAGATTTTTCCCTTTTGTTTTGGTACTTGTGGGTTTTTGTCAATTATTCCAGTACTTGAGTTGATGTGGGTTATTTGATTTTGCTTTTGCCCGGGTTGTGGGCTTTTAATTTACCTTAAGTCTTTTAGACTCTTTTCTTATGAATTACTCCTATATTAGGAAGTAGGCCTATTGTATATTTTGGGAATTTTTTTCATTTTGAATAAAATCAATGTAACTAGTATTTATTTTATGTTTTACAAATGACGGCTTTTATATACTTCAAAACCCACACTAAATGGATTAGAATTCTGTTAGATATATTTTTTGTAAACTTGCATTCAAGGCAATGGCATGAAATTAAAGGGCAGGACATTCAAGTAGATTTAACCAAGATTGTTACCTTCAATTAATATAGATTAAGAGAGGGTGATTTGAGGTTATGCCTCCCTAAAATCTCTTTAAAAAATGAACTCTTTTAAACTCACATATATCTTATGGATATTTAAAAATTAGGACCATTGTTCCCTCCACATTTTAATAACTTGTACTTTTACGAAAATTATTTCAAGTATTATTTCCCTTTTGTATCTTATTTTTAGACTCATACCCAAGAAATGCATCCAATAACATATCAAATGAAACTTTTAGTTCTCATAGAAAGGGCGGGCCTATTCATAAATCTTTTTGGAATATTAGATATATTTCACTCTACTTGGAATCATGTTTGATTGGTCTACTTAAAATACTTTGTTCAAACCTTAAAAATGTATATAAGGTAACTTTTTGTTTTTTAATTTTAATATAGTAGACATCAAATCATCAATACTATAGATAAGATTGTGATTCTTCTAATAAAAAAGATTGTTACTTTGAAAATATTCCAAGCGAGCCCACATTTTATTAAAATGTATATTCTTCATTAGTGACTATTGTTAAGGTGTGTTATATGTGAACTAAATAATAAAGTTAATTATAAGAGAAGTAAGAACTTATTTTTTGAGATTATGGCAATGTTTAAAAACTTGTATCGAGGGGTAACTCGGTCCCCCTTGAGTCGAGTTGAGTCGACTGAGTTGCATATGACTCGATTGAGTCACCTCTGCCCCCTTAGAACTTGTGAAAAACTTTATAATGGGATTTGGCCACCTCGACTTTGACTCAGTTGAGTGTCGATGGGACTTGCTCAATCTAGTGGGACTTGGCCGATTCACTTTGGAAAGGAACACATAACCCAACTCTACCTAGTTGGGATTGAGTTGGAGTTGACTCAGACTTGGCCGAAAACCTTGGGTTATGGGCTACATATGGTCATGAGTTGGTACAGGTCATTGCTAAAACCTATGCTTTAAAAACCACACTAACCATTTAGTTCGGTTGGATATGATTCAATTCACGTCTCATCTTTTTTTTTTTTAAACAACAACCTCAGTGTGAAATCATACTTATGTAATAAATAAAAAAATAAGACTTGAGCTAAATATAAATATATAAAGTAAAAATGATCATACACACAAGGGTTATAACATATCTTTTAAGAAAAATATTAATGGGTTAGTGTTGACACCAAAAAAGTCACCTTGCCTCCTCAACGTCAAGAAGCCACATGAAGCCGCATCCTACTACAAACAGGCAATGCTACTTCAAGCATCAGATCTTGTCAGAATCAAACAAAAACTACGAGATCCTTCAAAACAGCCAAAAGAGGGGTACAAATGAAGTTTCAAGCCATTCTGACATCATTTAGCCTAACTTCACTCCTCCAATAGCTGAGCAAGCACTCCCGACGGCGACAGTGTCGAAGACATCAAAACTTCTATCAGAGTCTACATATGGTTCCAAAATACCTCCGAAAGGCTCCATGTCAAATCTCAAGTCAAACCAACACCGTTTGACCCTCCATCAACTCTCGAGTAGCAAAATCAAGCCTCTCGCCGGCGAGAACCACCAAGGCCATCACTCATCAAATAGAGCAAATGAGTGACTTCTACATGTTTCTAAAGGATTGCACGTCAAATTTCAGGTCATTCTGACAACGTTTGACCAGACTTTGATGCTCAGAAATAAAATTAAGTCTAGCAACGACGGAACCCCAAACGGCTTCAAAACTCAAACAAAAGCCCATGGTTGGCCCTATCCACTACTCAGGAGGGTTCACCTCAAATTTCGGGTCATTCCGACATCGTTTGACCTAGTTTTGACTCTTGACGGAAAATCGGCTACAAAGTCTTCGGCTTTTCCAAAAAATAGGAAACTTTGTGCTCCAATTTGCATGGCTTCTCATCAGGTTTTCTTCAGGAGAATCAAGCCAATAAATAAGGACAAATGTCAAGAAAAATACAGTAGAAAAAAGAAACAAAAAAGATCGAAAAACGGACGAGAAACGACGACCAAAAAAGGGAAAAATCCCCATGGTCGCCTGCCGCAACAATGGGTGCATGGTCGCCGGTGACCTTGGAAATCCAGGTCATCAGATTTCTGCAGGTGGCCCGTTTTTCCGATCCTTTTCGCTTTTTGGGAATTCCAGCCCCTATGGTTTTTCGAAAATTTGATTCTTGATGCTTGAAATCAACTGATCTTCATCAACATTTCGAATCCGCCATTAAGAGCAAGAAATCATCATTGATCGCTCCAAGATCGCCAATCGGCTGACCAAGAAAGTATACTTTATGTCCGACCGATCGAGAAATCGACAAGACAGATGTCACCGGCCCACTCGCACCAATCAATGTCTGAAGTTACATCGCCATCCGACATCAAACAACATGTGGATCTATCGGCGATCGTCACAAGAAGAATTCCAAAAGACACGGTACCGCCCGCGACTCTTCAAATGCCCGAGCGCCACTTAATTCTATTAATTGATCTGTTTCATGGAAATTTAATGCGGTCATTAACCCATTATTTTGGACGGCCCAATCAGAATCAAGGAAAAAGGAGTTACAGGTCCAAGTAATCATGGCAATAAATCATGAAACTCCCCTCATCATGGAGATTAAAGGTGATTAAATGCCCATCATTCTCCATCGGCCAATCATATTCAAGGAAAAAGGAGTTACAAAATCAAGAAATAAAAACTTGTAACTCCTCCTATCATGGAGCATCAATGCCATCAATTCTCTCATCGTAGGTTATCAATGCCATAAATCACCCCATGGCTACCAAGAGCCTATAAAAAGGGGTCATTCCAAGAGGATATAGATCCATACACACATACACACAAGCAAGAAAGAGAGAAATTCTGAAGAAGTCATGCTACTCTGCTGCAAGAAACACCACAAGGTGATCGAAGTCCCTTGGGGGGCCACCCCCAAGGTCTCTCCTTCTATCCAACATGGCCTAAACATGGCTTTTTAGCCCGTTTACTCAGTTTTTTATTGGATATAGGACCTCCCCTTAGTCTTTGTCCTCTAAAAAATCTGAGGTTAGAGCCAAGCCAAAATAATCAAAGCATCATGCGTTCTCATCTGAAGGACGACGGTGAAGTCCATACATGACTTGCGACCGTTGATCTGAAAGAGCCCCCATAATCTCCTAAGAAGTTAGATTCATTTTCTTACTTTTCTATTGTATCTTGTATTTTTTGAAAGAGACAAATAAAAATCACAATTCTTGTATTTCATTATTGATGAGATTTGTAAATCGCTTTTCATGACACAAAAATCACCTTCTACGGCAAAACCGCCTTTCACAGCAAAATCGCCTTTCACGGCAAAAAAATCTCCTTTCATGGCAAACAAAGAAAATCGCCTCCTACTGCATTCAAAAAAAAAAAAAAAAAGAACTTGTCTCTTTTCTTAAATATATGTGTAATTTGGAAAGTTAAAAAAAAATATTAATTTCCTTTCTACTTATGAAGGTGAATCTGCAAATAACCATTTCTAAATTCCAAGTAGAACAGAAAATCTGGCATACCCATACAAAAAAATGTTGATGCTCGCTTTTCTCCTCCGTCGGACCTCGGTAGCCCCGGGACGGAAGGAGAGGACGAATGCCGGGACCATCAGTTAAGGCTTGTGTGGAGTGCTGGAGCACAATACAGTGTTGAAGCACGTGTCCGCAGACACTTTAACAAATCTCCGCAGAGATTGTAGCAAAGATGCACGTCAATAAGAAAACCCAATTCAATTCATTAACTCTGAAAATCAATATCAGCAATGCCATATAAATAGAAGAAAAAACTTAGTCCCTAAGAAACCTAATTAAACTAAGAAACTAAGCAAACTAGAATCCTATCTTAATTATAATTCTTTAAATAAAATTAGAAACTAATGACATGTAATCAATGAATAAAAACCCTAAATCTACTTGGGCACTATACATGTGGCCTAAGGTTTCTCTACATCAATCTCCCTGGTTTGGAAAGAACTCGATCTAGAGCTTGATACATGTCCACCTGAGTCAAAGATCAGTTGGACGAACTTTTGATCCGTTGGATGAGCTTCAATTACTATGCATGACTTGGAATCTTCAACTGACCTCTTTCTGTAATTGGAGTTGGGCTTGTTGCATCACTTCCTTTGATGTTCGAGTTTTATTTGGATGTGCGATCAAGCCATTGGATGCTTCACTTGTAGAACATGTACCATCAAATCATCTCTGACTATTTGTCGTTCATCTTCAAAGAAGAAGTTAGTTTGAGAGATTTCAACGATTGGTTATCTTCCCCATGCCGCCAGTATAGTTATTTTGGTGACCATTACCCATAGGAGAAAATTTGAGGGAAAATTTATTGGTGGGATCTTCTGTGTCTTACTCTGGCTTCTTAGTCTATAATTCCTCGGCCAATGGTTCCTTAATATGATGGTCTGCTATTATTTAAGACAACTTGTATTCTTGAGGCATAATGATAAGTCCTTAAAACTGTATTTTTATATGAATAATTTGGAACATTTTAAGGACTTATTCATTCTAAAAGGAATCGATTAGGGTAAAATCATGATTTATTCATTTAGAAAGTCATTGTAGTGTTTTAATACATAATTCTCTCAAAATTCACATGTTTTGCATCAAATAATGAAAATTGCATTTTTGAAGCCCTGATTTTTTAAAATCTTTGGCAAATCCCTATTTCTCATAAAATGATAAGAATCTTCTTCATCATTAGTTTATTTAGGTCAAATCATATCCAATAATGTTATTTTATGCTACAATTTCATGTGAAACGGATCCGCTTTCATGCATTTGTGATTGTATGGGTAAAAAATGTGATTTCGCATAAAATGACACATTTTTCTACATGAAATCACTCAATTCATCATTTATTATATTCTTCCGTATCATCTTTCATTCCTTAAGATTTTGAGGAAACCTTGTTCAATCAAGACTCTTCATGAGGAATCAGTAACCCATTAAAATCTCTTTCTTCACTTTCTTATTAGTGTTATAATAACCTTATTAGTATGAGCATGGATATGTCCAACATTGTAAGTGAAATATTCATGCATTAAGAAAATTTATAAATTTTAGAAAGAAAATAAGAAAATAAGAAAAAAGATTATGAGGGTACCTGTTTATGCAATAGAAAGGAAAAGACAAAATTTAAGTAGAAAGAGAATGATAGATTTTGAATAAAAATAGTGTTTGCAGAGAAAGGAAAGTAAAACTTTGAAAATTGAGGACTGATTATTAGTGATTTCGTTAATGGGATCAAGCGGGAAGTTGCATAAAATAGAAAATAGAGACTTATTTTAAAAATGGTCAGATTTTTTTCAGCCCGCACCTGTGGCAGATCAACCCAACTCTCCCTGCTTTTGATGCAAGTCAATTAAGGGTTAATGTGACGTAACTAACATTTGTATATCAAATCACTTTTAATGTACACAATCCTAAATCATTAAATAAAGTATTCAAAGCAATTTCCACTTATTGTATTGCATATTACATTACCCACAAAGCAACGCCATCAACACCACAAAGCATACATGCCTTCTTCAGATGCAAACATTCTAGGGTTTCTTGTCTCCAAATGCCTCCTAAGTGGAATTCCATAATGCCCCGTAATTAGTATTGCAAGTGTCGATACTTGACAGTTCTACATGGCAAAATGTCAATTGGAATGACACGTTAAAGAATTCTCCTCAATCAAACAAGTCATCTGGAGTTTTAGGAAGATAGCACCTACAAACATGAAAGGAATTCTAGATAAAGATAAATTATGTAAAAATTGATTTGCTACTAAACAGGCCCTTGGATAACAATCTTGCATCGATGATTTCATCATTGCATCTATACACTCATCATCATCAATGAATTTTACTTTTCCATTCTTATTTATCCTGAGCCAAATCCACATATAAGTTGCACTTCTTCAGATCCATTTTTACTATCTCCATTCATATTCTCTTTGGCCTACTCCTTTCGTTTAGTGGGGTATCAACCTGCATAGCCAAACTTTGTCTTGGCGGCGTCATTGCTGATCTACGTTGAGCATGCCCAATTACTTTAAGAATTTTTTTCTATGCACTATAGAGTATAATTATAGTAGAAAATGAAGGCAATTTAGTCCCATATGATATTGACTAATAACCCTTGTAGGCTATATAGCGTATATGGTGTAGCCTGTAGCCTTTCGCTTATGCATTGATTGTTGAAGATAGAGAGAAAAGACAAAGAAGGTATAGTCTCAACAATGGAGAGAGAGAGAGAGAGAGAGAGAGAGAGAGAGAGAGAGGAGAATAGGGTTTTATGTGAGATTCCGCTTGCTCGGGCTTGCTTGTTGATGGACCCGTTTTTTTTTTTTTTTTTTTTTCTTTCTCTCTTTTCCGTTTCGGGGCTACCGTGAGGCCAGCGAAGGGGAAAAAGGCGAGCATCAATATTTTTGTACAGGTATGCTAGATTTTCTATTCTACTTGGAATTTAGAAATGGTGGTCCGGGGATCCACCTTCACAAGTCAAAAAGGAAATAAACTTTTTTTCTAACTTTCCATTGAACATATATTTAACAAAAGAGACAAGGTTTTTGAATGCCGTAAGAGGCGATTTGTCTTTGTTTGTCATGAAAGGCGGTTTTACCATAAAAGGAAAATTTTCTTTGTTTACCGTGAAAGGCGGTCTTGTCGTAAGAGGTGATGTTTGCTATGAAAGGCGATGTACAAATCTCATCAATAATGAAAGACAAGAATTGTGATTTTTTTGTCTCTTTAAAAAAAATACAAAATACAATATAAAAGTAAGAAAATGAATTCTGACTTCTCAGGAGATTGTAGGGACTTGTTCAGATCGACGGTCGCAAGTCATGTATGGAGGTCGCCGTCATCCTTCAGATGAGAACATATGATGCTTTAATTCTTTTGGCTTGGCTTGGACTTTGGATTTTTTGAGGATAAAGACCAAGGGGAGGTCCTATATCCAATAAAAAATCAAGTAGTTAGGTTGAAAAGCCGCGACTAGGTCATGTTGGATAGAAAGAGAAGGCCTTGTGGGGGTGGTCCCCCAAGGGACTTTAATCACCTTTGGTGTTTGTTGCAGTAGAGTTTCTTCAAAGTAGCGGGGATTTTTCGGGATTTTCTTCTTGGATTTCTCTTTCTGGCTCTTGGATTTCTGGATCCCTGTGTGTGTGGCCCTCTGTGTGCGTCTTTCTCTTGGAATGACCCCCTTTTATAGGCCTTTGGTAGCTATGAGGTGGGTTTATGAGCATTGATAACTATTGATGGCATTGATCTCCATGATGGGAGGAGTTACAAGTTTTTATTTCATGATTTTGTAACTCCTTTTTCTTGGCTTTTGATTGGCCTATGGAGAATGATGGGCATTTAATCGCCTTTAATCTCCATGAAGAGGAGTTTCATGATTTATTGTCATGATTGCTTTGATTTGTAATTACCAGAGGATGTACTTGTAAATCTTCAAGGACTTCTAGCACTGGATTTTGATTGTGATGAAGGTGATTGATACGATCTTGCTCTTGCTGTATGGCAAGACGCTGCAAGATCCCCACATATTCTTCAGGGTCAGGCATGGGAGCCAAATCTTCTTTGTCATCTGCTCCTTGTGGTTCATCAATGTTGGGTGTTACTGGAGCATTGGCAAGTGCTGGATTGACATCATTTTCTTGAACAACCTCTTGGTCTTTTTCATCATCGAACCAGGATCTTTGTGGCTGTAAGGGATTATACCAGATTACTGGCATAAGGTGAGATTCAGGAATCCATTCTTCGTCCGAGAGGTATTCTTCTGTTTCAAAGGATTCCTCCCACTTGTCGGTGTCACTGGACTTGTATCCATCCATGGAGAATCCAATTACCGAGTGGCAAGAATATGATGCCCCCTGCGTAGCTTCATTTCTTAGATGTGGTGTCATGAAATCACCAAGGGTGAGTTTTCTTACCGCCCTTGAAGTCTTGGGAACGGACTCTTCTATTGTCCCCGGTGAAGCAGTAGAAGAGGTCTCTGCCTTTTCAGATACTTCTTGTTTTGGTTGATCTTTCTCCTGCTGTCTAAGCTTGTGGAGTTGTCTCTCGGCTTGCTTTCGCTGTTGAGCAGTCGGCTTTGTTTTGACGATCTCCCAGTTTTCATCTTCAAGTAGATCGGGATGCACCCATATAAATTGTTTGTCTGGTGTTGGATAAGGAATCAACTCTTGGGACATTTGAGTCATTTTTATCACCTTGAAGGATGTAATGATCTTTTCCTTTGGTGACTTTGAAGTTTGTCCACATGACACCTTGTTGACGGAGGCAGACCCATAGTTGTTGTCAAAGGTGATGACTCTGTTTTTCCACATCTCGTTGATCTTCTCTCTTACAACGAAGCATTGATCGAGAGGATGTGAGACTATCTGGTGGTACGGACAATACCAAGGATCGTTGGTTTTGCCAACATCTCCCGGTCTTTTGGGGTCCGGAAAGGTGTGTTTGCCATTTGCTAAAAGGGCCCCAAAGGTTTCTTCAATATCTTCATCGAACGGGTATTTTTTCTCTACTCGTTCTTTGAAGGCCTTAGAGAGTTCAGGTTTCTTGCCTGTAGTTTTTTTTTTTAGCTTTCTTTGGTTGCTGAGGAGCGACTTGGTTTGCACATTAAGAACCTCCTTTTTCTTCGATTTTGAGGTCGTAATGGTAGTCGGCTCTTTCTTTGATGAATTCTGACTGTTGCGGTCTTTGATCACCGTTTCAGCTTCCATAGATGCTTCTAGGAGTTCTCCCAGGTTCTTTGACTTATTTCCGATGAATATGGAGCAGATTCTTGCTCTCATGTTGTTACGGCAAATGTCGACCAGCGACGCTTGTGACAGTACATCTGAGCACTTGTATGCCATCGCCTTCCACTTGTGAATGAAGTTGTATGTTGACTCATTCTCTCCCTGTTTTAGGCTATAGCAGGATGATCCTCACCTTTGAAGTGGGTCAAGAAGCGTATCTCCAGCATGTTCCAGTTTTGAATGAAATTTTCCGGCAGAGTGGAGTACCAATCGAAGGCAGTACCTTTTAGGGTACTTGCAAAGAGACGGATCTTAAGGGCATCTTGATCCGTAATAGCTCCTGTTAGGATCTTGAAGTGGATGACGTGCTGTCTAGCTGAACCTTTCCCCTTGTATGTTTGGAAAGTGGGTTATTTGAAATTTGCAGGGAATGGAACCAAGTCCATCCATAGGGGATAAGGTGGCTTGATCCCATGCTCCTTTAGTGTATCCACTTCTTTTCCTTTGGTGAGGATATTGTCAACGTCCTTTTTGGTAAAGGCACGTGACTCATTGTCTTCCACGTTTACATTGCCATCTTAATGATTTGGAGGAGGTTGATTATTTTCTTGACATTGAAAAGTGAGAAGAAGATTCTCCATTAGAGTCTTAATCCTCTATTGACCTTGCTCTAATTGTTGGATGCATGCGGTCATTTTATCAGGAGATGGATTGCGAGGTGGCTCGAAATTTGTAGCCAGGGCGTTCATCCCTCGGGATTCGAATGAAGAAATCGTCCTGGTGATTGAGCTGGGGCTCATTCTTTTGGTTGAAGAGCTTGATGAAGGATTACTTCGTTGTCCTTCGCTTAAAGGAATAGAGAATTCTTCTGGATGTCTTCGTGTCTGGGAGACGCTACGAGTCACCAGACGTCGGACATGAAGTTTGGTTGCTAACTTCTGGCGGCTTCTATTTTTCCCAACCATATGGACAGCAGCAACTTGGTCGGGTCTTTCTTTTTCGACCCATTTTTTAGAGACTTGAAGGGTAGAATGCTGGGATCTTTGTTTCTTTAGTATATTTTATCGATATACCATGCGACGATGTATGTGACAAGCAATCTGAGCTTCGGTGAGCTCTGGTTGAGCTCTAGCAATGAAAGACGTAGTCCCTCATGTACAACAGTCGAGCTTGTCTGCTTTGAAGCTAGGCATGGACAGGATCCGGACGCGGTCCTTTACCTGTCGAAGTGAGGCTTTGAATTTTGATAGTTCGGCCCCCATTGAGATGAAGGGTCGAACTGCAGGAGTGCAGGCCTTGGCAGGTTCTCGCAGAGGCCTTGTGATACATGATTTGATTTTTGGCTTGTAGGAGCAAGCCGGCTCATGGTAGGTTGATTTGTTTGTTTGGTGGAGGGTAGGCCTTTCCTCTTTCATGTAAGAGAGAAGGTAGAACCGATTCTCCTTGAGAGGGGCTAGGTATACTGGCTTTGCAGATGTTCGGGACCTCCTTTGTTTTGGTGAAGGTCCTGGGGACCAAGTCTTAGAGTAGACTTGGTTCTTTCCAGGTTAAGGCTTCATGGGGTCGCCACGGGCTTTAGGCTTTTTGATGGCTGCCTTTGGTGTCGGAGCAACGGCATGTCCAAAGGTAGTTTTCTACTTCTTGGCAGACACGGTTTCTTTTGTGGGGGGTGGGAATGGTCCCAGTGACCCGAAGACAATGGTCCGGGGAGTAGAGGTCGACCCGACGTTCTGAGAGTTGTCGAGGGAGATGACGCTTCGGCAGTTGGCAGGGCGCTTGTGAGTGCGCTTGTTTTGTTTCTTTTGAAGCATGGGCTGGTACTTGTTCTCATTAAACGTGATGGTCAATGAAGCTGCCATTGTTAGTTTGGAAAACTTCTGAAACAAGACTACATCCATTAGTAATCACAAGAATATGGTGATCATAAATGGAAAAGAACTATGGTTTTGTCTCTTTGAATTGCTTGAGGGAACATGGCCCGACCCAAGCGAGGTGAAGAAGGCAAAAATCCATAGAGGGTATAATTGTTCTAAACGCAAGTATAGGAGGCTCAAAGTGAGCATTCCAGTGACTATTAGAAGCAATTGTAAACCATAATTCAAATTACTGAGAAGCGAGGCTCACTCGAGGTAAGATTGTATAAGGTTGGAGATACAAATGTGTCGGTCGCGAATATAGTAGACCCGAAAGGGCATACCTGCATCGCTAGGCACAAATGTTGCAAATCGCATCCTTGGAATGACACGAGATGGGATTTTTTGAAAAGTCAAAATTGGATTTATAAAAGAGAGGAAATGGCATTCCAATCCGAACACAAGCTATAAATAATTTCCGTGAGCTATTGTCTGAAAGGGAAAGAACCAAGATTTCTCAGATTTGAACCCAAAAATGAAAGAAGTTTTTTTTTTCTTTTGAAAGGTCAAAATCGAATTCATCAAAGAGAGCAAGTGGTGTTCCAGCCTAAACGCAAGCTACAACCAATTTCCTCGAGCTTTTATCCGAAAGGGAATGAACCAAGATTTCTCAAATCTGAATTCAAAAATGACAGAAATTTTTTTTTTGTTTGTTTTGAAAAAAAAAATTTAAGGTTTTTTTTCGAACATATTTTCTTTTGAAGGGTGCACATAGGTTTTCAATTCGGTCTAATGAAACCTCAGTAGATAGATCAGCCCCCAAGTACTTAATGAACCCGTTTGGAGGACCCTTGCCTCGAGTAGTCTAGTTGCCTCCACACTCTGGACAAGGCTTTTCTTAGATCCACTTTGGTTAAATAACGCAATTGGTGTAACCTTAGTGGCTTTTGTTTTTTGTAAAACTTTTGTTGGAAGGTTTCTAATGGACCCATCAAAGAGAGCGAACGGCCCGTCCCAATCCAAACGTTGGCTACAAACGATTTCCGCGAGCCATTGTCTGAAAAGGAAGAAACCAAAGTTTCTCAAATTTGAATCCAAAAGAGAGAAAATTTGAAAAACTTCTTTTTTTTTTGAAAAATCTCTAACGGACCCATCAAAGAAAGCGAACGGCCCCTCCCAATTCAAACGTTGGCTACAAGCGATTTCCGCAAGCCATTGTCTGAAAAGGAAGAAACCAAAGTTTCTCTAATTTCAATCCAAAAGAGAGAAAACTGATTTTTTTAAGATTTTGAAATTAGACTCTTTCTTTTTTTGTTTTTGAAAATCCCTGTCGGACTCATCAAAGAGAAATAAAAAAAAGGATCCATTTCCCGATACGAACGATAGCTACTAACATTTCTGCTAGCTATCAAGTTCAGAGAGGAAAGGATCAAAGTTTTTCAAAATTGAATCCGAGAAAGAGAAATCAGATCTTTTTTTGTGAAATGAGAAAGAGTAGAAATAAACTCAAAGATAAAAATTTCCAAAAAATCCCGTCTCATGTTTTTTTCTAGATGCAAGATCCAACATAGGCCACCAACTAGAAAGGAACCAAAGAATCTAAGCATCACGTTCTCAAATGAACGAGTCCCACCGGGTATGCCAACTTGATGGACCCAGCTTTTTTTTCTTCCTCTCTCTTCCGTCCTAGGGCTACTGTGATGCCGGCGGAGGGGGAAAAAAAAGCGAGCATCAACATTTTTGTACGGGTATGCTAGATTTTCTATTCTACTTGGAATTTAGAAATGGTGATCCAGAGATCCAACTTCACAAGTAGAAAAGGAAATCAACTTTTTTCTAACTTTCCATTGCACATATATTTGAGAAAAGAGACAAGGTCTTTTGAATGCCGTAAGAGGCGATTTTTCTTTGTTTGTCGTGAAATGCGGTTTTGCCGTGAGGCGATGTTTGCCGTGAAAGGCGATGTACAAATCTCATTAATAATGAAAGGAAGGAATTGTGACTTTTTTGTCTCTTTAAAAAAGAAAACAAAATACAATAGAAAAGTAAGAAAATGAATTCTGACTTCTCAGGAGATTGCGAGGACTCTTTCAAATTGACGGTCGCAAGTCATGTATGGACTTTGCCATCGTCCTTCAGATGAGAAAATATGATGCTTTGGTTCTTTTGGCTTGATTTGGACTTCAGATATTTAGAGGATAAAGACCAAGGGGAGGTCCTATATCCAATAAGAAATTGAGTAGACGGGCTGAAAAGCCGCGTCTAGGCCATGTTGGATAGAAAGAGATGACCTTGGGGGGGTGGTCCCCCAATGGACTTCAATCACCTTGTGGTGTTTGTTGCAGCAGAGTTTCTTCAAAGCAGCTCGGATTTTTCCGGATTCTCTTCTTGGATATCTCTCTCTGGATCTTGGATTTCTAGATCCTTTGTGTGTGGCCCTCTGGGTGTGTCTTTTTCTTGGAATGACCCCCTTTATAGGGCTTGGATAACCATGGGGTGGGTTTATGAGCATTGATGAGCATTGATGGCATTGATGCTCCATGAAGTTTTTATTTCATAATTTTGTAACTCCTTTTTCTTGGCTTTTGATTGGCCGATAGAGAATGATGGCCATTTAATCGCCTTTAAACTCCATGATGAGAGAAGTTTCATGATTTATTGTCATGATTGCTTTGATTTGTAACTCCTCTTTCCTTACTTCTGATTGGGCTGTCCAAAATAATGAGTTAATGACCGCATCAAGTTGTCATAAAATGGGTCAATTAACTGCATTAAGTGGTTGCCAGGGCGCTCGAAGAGTCGCGGGCCGTACCGCATCTTTTGGAATTCTTCTTGCGATGATCGCCGTGGATCCACATGTTGTTTGATGTCGGATGGTGATGCAACTTCAGACACTGATTGATACCGGTGGGCTAGTAACATCTGTCCTGTCGATTTCTCAATCGGTCGGACAGAAAGTGTACTTTCTTGGTTGGCCGGTTGGCAATTTTGAAACGTGTGATGATGATCACATACTCTTGATGGTAGATCCGAGATGTTGGTGATGATCAGCTGATTTCGATCACCAAAAATCATATTTTCGGAAAACCATAAGGGCTGGAATTCTCGAAACGCGAAAAGGGTTAGAAAATGGCCCTTTCGGCGGAAATCCGGCGACCCGGATTTCCAGGGTCGCCGGCGACCATGGGATTTTTCCCCTTTTTCGTCGTCGTTTTTCGGCCGTTTCTTGATCTTGTTCGATTCTTTTTTCTCTTGTATTTTTCTTGACATTTTCCTCATTTATTGGCTTGATTCTCCTGAA
Source organism: Umbellularia californica (assembly GCA_028538565.1). Lineage (NCBI taxonomy): Eukaryota > Viridiplantae > Streptophyta > Magnoliopsida > Laurales > Lauraceae > Umbellularia > Umbellularia californica. The sequence goes on along the minus strand of JAPQWN010000005.1, from coordinate 28,231,618 downwards.
GAAAACTTGATGAGAAGCCGTGCAAATTGGAGCACGAAGTTTCCTATTTTCTGGAAAGGCCAAAGACTTTGTTGCCGATTTTCCATCAAAAGTCAAAATTAGGTCAAACGATGTTGGAATGCCTTAAAATTTGAGGTGAAGCCTTCTGAGCAGTAGATAAGATCAACCATAGGCTTTTGTTTGAGTTTTGAAGCCGTGTGGGGTCCCGTCGCCAGTAAACTTGATTTTGCCTCGAGGAAGATGTCGCGTTTTGATGTACGGTCAACCGATGTCCGATTGACCAGAAATTTGCTAGGGAGCCTATTGGAGTCATTTTGAGACGATCCATTAGCTCTGATTTGGATGTCATGGTCCCGGGAAGTTCCGCCGCCGAGAGGCTTGATTTTATTTCCGAGCATCAAAGTCGGATTAAACGTCGTCGGAATGATCTGAAATTTGTTATGGAGCCTTTAAGAGGTATTTTGAAGCCATCCATGTGCTCTGTTTGATGAGTGATTGCCTCTATGGTTCTCGCCGCTGTGAGGCTTGATTTTACTGCTCGAGGGTTGATGGAGGGTCAAACGCTGTCGGTTTTACTTGAAATTTGACATGGAGCCTGTTGGAGAGGTATTTTGGGATTATCCGTAGACTTTGATCGAAGTTTTGATGTCTTTGACACTGTTGCCGCAGGGATGCTGTCCAGCTGCCGGAGGAGTGAAGTTAGGTCAAATGATGCTGAAATGGCCCGAAACTTCATGTGTACTCTTCTTTTGGCTGTTCTGAAGAATCCTGCAGTTTTTGTTTGATTCTGATAAGATTTGACGCTTGAACTTACATTGCCTGTTTGTGGTAGGATGCAGCTTCATGTAGCTTCTTGATGTTGAAGAGGCAAAGTGACATTTTTGGTGTCAACAGTGAGGGGGACGTCCATATCAGGAGAGTCTTCGTGGGTTCTCTTATTACGGCACTGCCCTCTCTTCCTCTTGCTTCTATGGGTGGGTTTACTTGAAGTACCCACCCCGTTGTCAAAGTCAGGACTTTCACTTGACTCTTAACGGGATGGTCTACTTTTCCGAGTGGACTCAATGGAAGCCTTCGTTGGTTCCGCTTGCATCCAAGCGTTGATCTCGGCCTCCTCCTCCTCTAGTTGTTTTAAGACCTCACCAGGTATCTCCTGTACAGCTCCTGATCTGATGACATTTTGTTCGCCGAGAAAGCCTATCTTATGCTTCTCTCCAGAAAGGAAAACCATAACTTCCTCTCATCAGACGCCATCTAATCTGCCAAGACCCTTCCCAGGAGATTGCTTAACATCGAGCTGCTTTCTGGAAAACCCCCGGTACACCGAAAAGCTCTCCATGAACCATTTCGTGAAGCCAGCAATCCGGAAAGTGGGCAACTCAGGATAGGAAATCATGGCGGTGTATTTTCATTGTAAAAGGCCAATGCATTCCTCCCGTCCTACAAACCTCCAAAATGCTTCATCATGCTCAAAGGCGTTCCAACAACGCCTTGAGAGAAACCCAATTGCAGCACAAAACGTGAGGGGACATACGACTGGATGTCGACAAAAAGATGTCTCCGATACACCATTTACCAACACGTATGTTGAAAAGCCACCTCTTTTCTGCATTTGTTAGAGAAGAGTGTCTTCCTAACCCTGCCCTGGTGGAATCACGAGAGACACCAAAATCAAAAGCCTTCTTCAGCAAATCCGGAGAAAGCTTCACTGAAGACTGCCCAATCTTGAAGTCCTTGAACCGTCGGTTCATTAAATGGGCAAACAAAAGAGATTCAGAAACGGCTGTCCATCTAGCCAATCAAATCATGAGAGGGTCATCATCCTGTGCAACTCCCAATCGATGGAAGTTGGGACAGTGGTACACATACCACGAATAAAAAATATGGGCTGAAAATATCCTGTTCATAGGGAGTCCAAGCCGAACCAAAAAAGCAGTAGCCTATAGTTCGGTACACAAATAGGAGTAAAGAGCAGGCACCAAAGCCAGCCGCTCTCCGAATGCCATCTTACAAGCCGGAAATATACAGTGTGGCCTGATGTGCATTCCATCTCCTCCAGCAAAAAACAGCCTCACCCAGCCAATAAGTGAGGTAAACGTGAGATCTCTTCGTAGTACAATGTCAGAATAAATGGGGACTGTGCTTCTAAGAATTTCTTCAAATGTTCTCCCATGACGGAGATCTTCTTCAAACCCAGGTTTTTAGCCCTAGCATCCCGGGCCATACTATCAGAGGACTCCCTGCTGTCAAAGAAGTTGAGGGACAAATAGCTACAACTCTTCCAACTGCTGCACCTAACTTTCGAGCCCTCCTCTTTCCAAAAATTGTAGAAGGCGACAAGCTGAAAATACAAAAGCCTGAACTCCTTAGACTGCTCCTCAAGGACGCTCTCAATAGGCATGAACTCCTCATAGAGTTTGCCAAGGATAAGCAACCCGGTGATGGCACTCAATTCCTTTAAAGAAAAACCAATCTCACCATTTGTAACAATGAAGGTGTTTGCTGAAAAGCGTGAACCACGTCAAAGATCTCGGCCTCCTTCAAAATGGCCCCACCAACTTGTAGGGAGTGATCAGTCGATGATTCCCAGCTTGAGTAAGCACTGAAACGGCCACTGATGGAACGCGCTCCTGCCGAGGGTGCTACCGGGGTCGGCGGACGTGGGAGTCCGTCGGGTCCGGCCCTTTCGCGCCCGGGGGCTTGAAGCGTGCATCAACATTTCTTTGTGTGGGTGTGCCAGATTTTCTATTTTACTTGGAATTGCAAGTGGTAATCCGGAGATCAACCTTCGCAAGTAAAAAGGAAATCAACTTCTTTCAAGTTTTCCATTGCACAAATATTTAAGAAAAGAGACATTTTCTTGGTTTGCCGTGAAAGGCGATTGTTTGGCATTTATAGCCGATTTTGGCGTTTATAGCCGATTTACAATTCTCATCAATAATGAAAGACAAGAGTTGTGATTTTTGTCTCTTTTAGAAAAATACAAACTACAATGAAAAGCAAGAAAAGGAGGATCTAACTTTTCAGGAGATTGTGGGGGACTCGTTCAAATTGACGGTCGCAAGCCATGTATGGGCTTCGCCATCATCCATGCAGATGAGAACAGAGGATGCTCTTGATTCGCTTGGCTTGGCTATAACCTCAGGTTTTTAAAGGACAAAGACCAAGAGAAGGTCCTATGTCCAATAAAAAGCTAAGTAAACGGGCTGAAAAGCCACGTCTAAGCCATTGGAGGCAGCGGGAGAAGGCAAGGACCTTGGGGGGGAGTACCCCCCAAGGGACTTTTTGTCACCTTGTAGTGGTGCTTGATGTAGAATTTCTGCAGAATTTTCTCTCTTTCTCTAGACTCTGTCTGTCTGGAATTCGGGATTCTCTGCACCTTTTGATTTTCGATCTTCGGTTTTCCGTTCGTCCTTTTCCGATCCCTTTCTTCTTGGAAAGCTCTCCTATTTATAGGCTCTTGGTAGCCATTAGGAGAGTTTATGGGTTTTAATGGCTTTAATGGGAGGAGTTACAAGATTTATTTCTTGATTTTGTAACTCCTTTTTCCTTGAATCTGATTGGCATATGGAGATTAAGGGCTTTTAATCACCTTAATTACCATAATGGGAGGAGTTTCATGGCTTGAATGCCATGACTTAATTGATTTGTAACTCCTGGATGCTTGCTTCTGATTGGGCCGTCCAAAGAAATGAATTAATGACTGCAATAAAGCTAGTCAATTAACTACATTAAATGGTCGCCGAGCAGTTGAAGAGTCGCGGGCCGCGCCGCGTCTTTTGGGATTCTTTTGGAGATGATCACCGATGGATCTACATGCTGATCGACATCGGATGACCATGTAATTTTAGACATTGATAGCTAGCAGCGGGCCGGTGACATCTGTCTTGTCGATTTCTCGATCGGTCAGACAAAAATAGCACTTTTTAGGTCAACCGCTCGGCGATCTTGGAGCGATCAATGATGATTTTGTTGGGATTGGTGTATGCCCTAAAGCCCACTAGTTGCTTTTTTCTCTCTGTTACTGGATATTTATTGGTTATATATATTGAAATGATTCTTTCTCTATAAACATGTGTATATGTATGGTTGTGTGTAAGGCCCATTGTTTTCTAATAATTGAATCAGGTGTGAAGTGGCTTCACACAGATAGGTCTGATTCATGGATATTGGAAACAACAGATTGGTTCATAACTGAAAGATGGAGTTGGGCACTTCATCTTGGTATAAGTTATAATGAGATACTCTCCTATATAGGGTGACATACCTAAGTCACGGGAGGGCTTTCCCGGATCTATCTCATTAGTGCATGTGTCATGCATTGAACAGGACCATTGTAGGTGTGATCTCTATAATAGTACTATCACAGAGAGAGATCAAATCACCTCATGCTACTAAGTGACCGGTGCTCTTAATCTTGAGCATTTGTGGATGAACTGACGAAGTCAAGTTCTTGTGCTTTAATTCACTATGGGTGAGATTCTCTTCATGGGTCAACAGCTCTGTGAGTTAGGTACTCGGACTCGATCAGTTGGGACATGCAAATGCAATATAGAATCTATGCCATCTACTGATGGATTGATCGTCCCCTTAGAATTATCCGATTGATCATCAAAATCTAAGATCTTAGTATATGGATGCTCCATATTGATATTGAACTTGTGGGTCGCTCCCTGGATCAAGAGAATAATATCAGGATGATGATTAAGTCATGGATATGAAGTTCTAAGGCTTGAGATTTAATTGAGAAGGTTGATAGTACATCGGATAACCTGACTCGATTGAGGATGTTACATAGAGGGGCATTTAGGTCATTGCACTTGGTAGGTCGGAGACAACAGTCATTTTATGACAAGCTTATTTCATACTTTATATTTGTCCTTGGAGTGCAACCATAACTCTCTAGTGGAATGAGTTAAGGTTAAAATGGTCTTAATGTTGCTATGGGTTTAGCATGGACATTTTGGTCATTTTGGGAGCCAAGGGCAAATATGTCTTTTGGTCCCTTCTCTAGTCACTTTCCTATATTGGCATGGTTTCCTAATTTGTTTAGGAGATGAGGTTGAATTATTTTATGGAAAAATAATTTTGAATTTAAATTCAAATAGGCCTTGATGGCATACATGAATTTAATTCTAGACAAATTATGGACATGTGGGCCATAGTGTGGGCCATAGCATGTGGGACGTCCAACATAGGGATTTCTTAGTGTGGGGTCTCCAACTTTGAGTAGGTCTCTCTACTTGGAAGGTTGGACTCCTCCTTGGATAAGTATTCCTATAATAGAGTTTCCCTTAGAAACTTAAATTAGTAATTGTTGCACAACTAGGATTACTAATTGCTAAGTTTAAGGGATATTCATCATAGTTTCCTTTTCTAATTTGGATTGTTTCTAAGAGGAAATTAATCTTAGGATTGAGCTTTCCTTTTAGGACTTCTAAGAGAATTAGTAGGAGAGACTTAATGGGAAAGGATTCCTTGCAATCTTCATAAAAGGAGGAAGCTTCCCTTGGGCATGGATCACCTTAAAACACAAGAACAAAGCCCAAAACGTCCAGCCCTTGTTTCTCTTCTTTCTTGAGGAGATTTCCATCTCATATGATTCTAGAAACTCATCTCAAAACCTAGATTAAGGTTCCACCACCTTAGCCAATCAGATTTGGAAGTGAGATAGAGGAGAAGATTAGAAGAAGAATAATTCCTGCAGAAATTCTTGCAGCATAGTAGCTGATTGCAAACCTGATCTTGTCCCTATTGCATCAGATTTTCAGAGGTTTAAAGCTTGCAAATCTTTGAGGTAATAGTCTTCTATAATCTCCTATTAATTAGACACATGTTGATTATGATTTCATGGAGTTTCTACGCGATTCTTTATGGCTGATTTCCGCTGCATAGTGCAGAAATCAGATTTTTTAAAATCTGTCATGCTTTGTATCAGCCATAGTTGTCTCTATATGAGAAGTTTCAGATCTGAATCGCGGTTTCCTTCAGTGGTATCAGAGCCACTCCATGCGAAATCATGATCCCATGATGTGATTAATTAATCCTAGATTAGAAGGGGCATGGTGGCACCCTGCTGAAATTTATTTCAGATTTGTATTAGTGCTGTATTTTTGTATGCTGGTTATGTTTGGATGGCTGGAATTAATTTTTTCCAGATCTGAATCATGTTGTACATTATGCACTAACCTATTTGATTGCAGCCATAATTAGCATCCTTGATGGTTCGCATGTATGTTATGTGGATTTGGATGTTTGTTTTAATTAGTTGAAAAGTGTACGATTGCGCGGTTAGCAATCATAGGAAGTTGTAAAGTTTTCTTAATTTTATTCCAACTAGTCTTGATGTAAGCTTTTTTGAAAAGCATAGGAATCTCCAATGTAATTTTTGTTTTGTTTTTCATGGGTTTGCTTGTATATATTTATTTATGGAAACAAGCATGAAAAAGAAAGTTTCAAGACAAGAAGGTTGCAAGAAATTGGAATCCTTGGAGATGAAGGAGTCAAGACTTCTAGATGCATGAGGAGTCCTAATTCGATTAGGATTTGAAATCCTAAGGACAGGGAGCCATCAAGGATTGCATACTTTTATTTGCTTTTATATATGGAATGCATGGTTGAATGCTTTATATAATTGCTATAATTGTCACCTAGAAACATGGCCACTATTAGGATCTAAAAATGGCATCTTTCTAAAATTAGTATGTTTTTGTTTGGTCAATTGGTTTTAAACGGAACTTAGACCAGCACCTTCTAATTGTCTAAGGTTTAAAATTGGATAGGGTTGGCACCCTTTGTTTCCAAAATAGACTAAACTCTAAATCTAATTAGATGCTACCTATGGGTTCCCCAAAACCCTAATTAGGTTTTTGATTCTATTAAGGGTTTTTCTCAAATGTTTTAATGCAAAGGTTATTTACTTTCAAGATGACTTGAGTCATTGAGTCATGAATTTAATTAACCAAGTCTGCTAGTTTTAAAAAGAGCTTTTGAGAAAACGAAGTAAAGATCAAAGGAAAGTTTATAAACCCTAGTGATAAATTATCAAGTGGGAGAGGGGTTTAGGAAAAACCCCACGACTTTCCATTCTCGGTTCATATTAATCTCATTAGAAGTGTTAGTGGGAGCGGCCATCCCTTCGGTGGAGTTCTTTACTAAAGACCACTTCGATGGGTTAGTGGGTGAACTAAAGTGAATATTCGTAATGAGGTGTTAGTAGGAGCGGCCATCCCTTCGGTGGAGTTCTTTACTAAAGATCACTTCTATAGAATGTCAATGAAGTGTTAGTGGGAGCGGCCATCCCTTCGGTGGAGTTCTTTACCAAAGCTCACTTCTAGATTTGGACATTCTGGAAATTTTTCATAAGAGATGGTAATACACTTGACATAAGGCGGTAATAATCTCTTCAAGGAGTTAGAGTTATTTGTCTTATGAGGTCAAACCAATCAGTGATTGGACTGTCACTGGATATGTATCCAGATAGTGATAATCCAAATAAGAAGAGCTTAATTCAACGTTACTGTAGGCTCGGCCATCCTTTCGATGGAGGGTTTATGAGGAGGTTGAAACACTGATACATTATGTTTAGGGTTGAAATAATGTAAAAAGTTTTGTGCATGTTTTTCCTTTTATAACAAGCACCATATGCATGTTACATATATACTGCCTGTCTAATTATAAACCATTTTATATCCAGAGAGAGATGGGTAAAGATTCTTTTAGCCCGTTGATGAGTATTCTTCGTGAGAACAAGTTGACCGGCCCTAATTACTAGATTGGAAGAGAAACCTTGACATAGTACTCACTGCTGAGGAGTACAAGTATGTCTTGGTAGAAAATTGTCCTGAAATTGATCCCAATTCTACTGAAGACCAGTTAGAGGCTGAAAGGAAGTGGAAGAAAGCGAACAACATGGCTAAATGCTACATGCTCGCTTCCATGTCCAACGTGTTGCAAACACAGCACAAGAATATGGACACAGCCTACGAAATCATGATGTCCTTGTCAGAAATGTTCGCAGACAAGAGCAGGCCAGCTAGGCAAGCTGCTATAAGAACCATCATGAATACTAGAATGGCTGAAGGAACACCTGTCAGAGATCATATGCTCAAGATGATGGATTGTTTCAATGTAGCTGAGATTCTAGGGGCTGAGATTGATGGAGAGAGTCAAACCGATATGATTCTAGAAACTCTATCGGATTCCTTCAATCAGTTCAAGCTCAATTTCAATATGAGCAAGATGGACATGACCCTTGCGGAGTTAATGAAGGAACTCCAGGCGGCAGAGGCCATCATGAAGCCCAAGGCCCAAGCCCATTTTTTCCAGTCTTCCTCTCATCTGAACCCGAAAGGGAAGAAGATGAAGAAGAAGAAGATCAAGGGAAAGGGACAGAAAAAGGGCAATGCTGGTAATAGAAAGGACAAGGGTACAGATGATAAGCCCAAAGGGAAATGCTTCAAGTGTGGCCTCAAAGGTCATTGGAAGAAAGATTGTCCCAAGCTCAAAGGCTCGGTTAATAAAGGTACATCTTTTTCTTATTTCATTGAAACTTGTTTAGTGGTTGATTCTACTGACTCGTGGATAGTAGACTCTGGAGCCACTAATCATATCTGCAATTCGTTGCAGGGGTTTCAGATAATGCAGAAAATTGAGAAAGGGGAGTTTGCCTTTAGAGTTGGAACTGGAGCTAAAGTTTGGGCGGTTGCAGTGGGAAATGTTTCTCTACATTTTTCTAATGATAGGATTTTGATTTTAAATAATGTTTTCTATGTTCCGGACATGAGGAAGAATTTAATTTCTGTTTCCAGACTTATTGAATTTAATTATTCAGTTTCTTTCCATTCTGGTGTTGATATCAGTAGAGATGGAAATATTATATGTTCCGGTAGAATACATGATAACTTATTTTATATAAATCCTATTGCTCCCACACTGCATAATGTACAACTAGAAAGTTCTACTTCCCTTAAGAGGAAGGTATCTTCAACCAATGACACCTATCTTTGGCACTTACGTTTGGGTCACATTAACCTAAAACGGATTCAGAGGTTGGTAGAAGATGGGCCCTTGAGCTCATTAGATTTCGAACCTTTTCCTCAGTGCGAATCATGTCTCAAGGGAAAGATGACCAAAAGGTCATTCTCTGAAAAGGGACTAAGATCAAATGAGTTGTTAGAATTGGTTCACACTGATGTGTGTGGTCCTATGAACAAACTAGCAAGAGGAGGATATGAGTATTACATCACGTTCACCGATGATTACTCTAGGTATGGATATGTCTATTTGATGCGACGCAAGTCTGAGGCGTTTGATAAGTTCAAACAATTCAAGGCTGAGGCGGAGTTACAACTAGGGAAACATATCAAAGCCCTTCGATCTGATCGAGGTGGCGAATACCTCCTAGGTGAGTTCAAGGAGTACCTCACACAACAAGGGATTGTGTCTCAGTTGTCTGCACCGGGTACACCCTAGCAAAATGGTGTAGCAGAGAGAAGAAACCGTACTCTTCTTGATATGGTAAGGTCCATGATGAGTCATGCAACCCTACCTATATCTTTTTGGGGATATGCCTTAGAAGCAGCAGCATACATTTTAAATCTGGTACCATCTAAGTCAGTACCTAGGACACCGCAAGAAATCTGGACAGGTCGAAAACCTAGTTTAAGACATATCTACATTTGGGGTTGTCCAGCTTATGTACTGAATGATAAAGCTATCAAGCTAGAACCCAGATCGGAAATGTGCTACTTCATTGGGTATCCTAAGGGAACAAGAGGTGGCATCTTTTATCATCCAAAGGAGCAAAAAGTGCTCATCAGCACTCATGCTAGATACTTAGAGGATGATTGTATGATGCATCAAGAGCTTAGTAGTACAGAAACTCTTGAGGAGATTCTTCCTGAATCCCCTATAACATCTGTACCAGATCCAGTAACAGTAGATGGACCGGATATTCCTTTAAACACTCCGGAGCCTCGTCGTAGTGGGAGAATTCCTAGACAACCAGATAGATATCTAGGAGTGTCTTTAAAGACAGACTCTGAGGATATGGTTGAGGATCCTACTAGTTACGATGAAGCAGTAACGGATATAGATGCTGACATGTGGCAGCAAGCGATGAAATCTGAATTGGATTCCATGTATTCCAATCAAGTCTGGGAACTTGTAAATGCACCTGAAGGGATCAAACCCATAGGGTGCAAGTGGATTTACAAGAGGAAGAGAGGAGTGGACGGGAAGGTGGAAACCTTCAAAGCAAGACTGGTGGCGAAAGGATATACTCAGAAAGAGGGTATCGATTGTGAGGAAACCTTTTCACCAGTGGCTATGCTCAAGTCCATAAGGATTCTCTTAGCCATCGCATGTCATTATGACTACGAGATATGGCAAATGGATGTCAAGACAGCTTTTCTTAATGGAAGTCTTGACGAATGCATCTATATGATGCAACCAGAAGGTTTCATTGCTAGTAGCCAAGAGAACATGGTCTGTAAACTTAAAAAGTCCATTTATGGACTTAAGCAAGCATCTAGGGCATGGAACATCAAGTTTGATCAGGCAGTCAAAACTTTTGGCTTTAATCAAAACATTGATGAACCATGTGTGTATAAGAAAGGAAGTGGTAATGCAGTCATATTTTTGGTCCTATATGTAGATGACATTTTGCTCATTGGAAACGATGTAGGTGCACTATCATCCACAAAGGTTTGGTTATCATCTCAATTTCAGATGAAGGATTTGGGTGAGGCAAGCTACATCTTGGGGATCAAGCTCCTGCGAGATCGCAAGAATAAGATGTTAGCCTTATCCCAATCTTCATATATTGAGAAGATATTGGTCAAGTTTAACATGCATGACTCCAAGAAGGGCTTGCTACCTTCTAGACATGGACTACCACTATCTCGAGATCAATGTCCTAAGACACCTGATGAGATAGAGAACATGAAGAGAGTTCCATATGCTTCAGCTGTTGGAAGTCTCATGTATGCTATGTTATGTACTAGACCAGATATTTGTTTTGCCGTCGGCATGGTTAGCAGATATCAGTCAAACCCTGGACCTATGCATTGGACAGCTGTGAAACATATATTCAAGTATCTTCGGAGAACGAAAGATTATATGTTGACTTATCGAGCAGATGATTTAACGCCTTTGGCATATACAGACTCAAATTTCCAATCAGACACGGATGCCAGAAAGTCAACCTCAGGATACGTTTTTACTCTATCGGGAGGGGCTATTTCATGGAGAAGTGTTAAGCAAGATTGTATTGCTGACTCTACCATGGAAGCAGAGTATGTGGCGGCAGCGGAAGCTGCAAAGGAAGCAGTATGGCTCAGGAAATTCCTTTTGGAATTAGGAGTTGTTTCTGCAGCAGAAAAACCGATTGTCATGCACTGCGACAACACAGGTGCGATAGCACAGTGTAAAGAGCCCCGGAATCACAAGAAAGGCAAGCACATTCAGAGAAAGTACCACTTGATCCGGGAATTCGTTCAGAATGGAGAAATGGTTGTGGAGCAAATTGCCTCGGCTAATAACTTAGCAGACCCATTTACTAAGACTCTTACTGAGAAAGTCTTTACTTCTCATGTTGAGTCTATGGGAGTTAGGTTAGGAAGTAGTGATCTTTAGTGCAAGTGGGAGTTTGTTGGGATTGGTGTATGCCCTAAAGCCCACTAGCTGCTTTTTTCTCTCTGTTACTGGATGTTTATTGGTTATATATATTGAAATGATTCTTTCTCTATAAACATGTGTATATGTATGGTTGTGTGTAAGGCCCATTGTTTTCTAATAATTGAATCAGGTGTGAAGTGGCTTCACACAGATAGGTCTGATTCATGGATATTGGAAACAACAGATTGGTTCATAACTGAAAGATGGAGTTGGGCACTTCATCTTGGTATAAGTTATAATGAGATACTCTCCTATATAGGGTGACATACCTAAGTCACGGGAGGGCTTTCCCGGATCTATCTCATTAGTGCATGTGTCATGCATTGAACAGGACCATTGTAGGTGTGATCTCTATAATAGTACTATCACAGAGAGAGATCAAATCACCTCATGCTACTAAGTGACCGGTGCTCTTAATCTTGAGCATTTGTGGATGAACTGACGAAGTCAAGTTCTTGTGCTTTAATTCACTATGGGTGAGATTCTCTTCATGGGTCAACAGCTCTGTGAGTTAGGTACTCGGGCTCCATCAGTTGGGACATGCAAATGCAATATAGAATCTATGCCATCTACTGATGGATTGATCGTCCCCTTAGAATTATCCGATTGATCATCAAAATCTAAGATCTTAGTATATGGATGCTCTATATTGATATTGAACTTATGGGTCGCTCCCTGGATCAAGAGAATAATATCAGGATGATGATTAAGTCATGGATATGAAGTTCTAAGGCTTGAGATTTAATCGAGAAGGTTGATAGTACATCGGATAACCTGACTCGATTGAGGATGTTACATAGAGGGGCATTTAGGTCATTGCACTTGGTAGGTCGGAGACAACAGTCATTTTATGACAAGCTTATTTCATACTTTATATTTGTCCTTGGAGTGCAACCATAACTCTCTAGTGGAATGAGTTAAGGTTAAAATGGTCTTAATGTTGCTATGGGTTTAGCATGGACATTTTGGTCATTTTGGGAGCCAAGGGCAAATATGTCTTTTGGTCCCTTCTCTAGTCACTTTCCTATATTGGCATGGTTTCCTAATTTGTTTAGGAGATGAGGTTGAATTATTTTATGGAAAAATAATTTTGAATTTAAATTCAAATAGGCCTTGATGGCATACATGAATTTAATTCTAGACAAATTATGGACATGTGGGCCATAGTGTGGGCCATAGCATGTGGGACGTCCAACATAGGGATTTCTTAGTGTGGGGTCTCCAACTTTGAGTAGGTCTCTCTACTTGGAAGGTTGGACTCCTCCTTGGATAAGTATTCCTATAATAGAGTTTCCCTTAGAAACTTAAATTAGTAATTGTTGCACAACTAGGATTACTAATTGCTAAGTTTAAGGGATATTCATCATAGTTTTCTTTTCTAATTTGGATTGTTTCTAAGAGGAAATTAATCTTAGGATTGAGCTTTCCTTTTAGGACTTCTAAGAGAATTAGTAGGAGAGACTTAATGGGAAAGGATTCCTTGCAATCCTCATAAAAGGAGGAAGCTTCCCTTGGGCGTCGATCACCTTAAAACACAAGAACAAAGCCCAAAACGTCCAGCCCTTGTTTCTCTTCTTTCTTGAGGAGATTTCCATCTCATATGATTCTAGAAACTCATCTCAAAACCTAGATTAAGGTTCCACCACCTTAGCCAATCAGATTTGGAAGTGAGATAGAGGAGAAGATTAGAAGAAGAATAATTCCTGCAGAAATTCCTGCAGCATAGTAGCTGATTGCAAACCTGATCTTGTCCCTATTGCATCAGATTTTCAGAGGTTTAAAGCTTGCAAATCTTTGAGGTAATAGTCTTCTATAATCTCCTATTAATTAGACACATGTTGATTATGATTTCATGGAGTTTCTACGCAATTCTTTATTGCTGATTTCCGCTGCATAGTGCAGAAATCAGATTTTTTAAAATATGTCATGCTTTGTATCAGCCATAGTTGTCTCTATATGAGAAGTTTCAGATCTGAATCGCGGTTTCCTTCAGATTTTATGCTTTTGACGGCGGATCTGAGATGTCGTCGGATATGAGTCAATTTCAAGCACTAAAAATCACATTTTCATGAAACCACAGGGGCCAAAGTGCGCGAAACGCGAAAAGGGACGGAAAAATGGGTCACCGTCGAAAAATCCGGTGACCCGGACTTCCATGGTCACCGGCAACCATGGGCCATGGTCGCCGGCGACCATGAGCCAGGGTCGCCGGCGACCCTGGGGGTTTTTCTCCCCTTTTTGGTCAGTTTTGCGGTCTTTTTCGTCACCGTTTTCTTCTATATTTTTCCTGACATTTCTTCTCATTTATTGACTTGATTTCCCTGTAGAAAACTTGATGAGAATCCTTGCATTTTTAGAGTGCAAAGTTTCCAATTTTCCGGGAAAGCCGAAGACTTTGTCGCGTAGAGCTGCTGATTTTCCGCCAGAAGCTGAAACTTGGTCAAACGATGTCGGAATGACCTGAAATTTGAGGTGAAGCCTCCTGAGCAATAAATAAGACCAACCATAGGCTTTTGTTTGAGTTTTGAAGCAGTTTGGGGTCCCGTCGCCAATAGACTTGATTTTGTCGCGAGGGAGATGCCGCGCGTTGATGTGCGGTCAAACGATGTCCGATTGACCTGAAATTTGACAGGGAACCTATTGGAGTCATTTTGAGATGATCCACAGGCTCTGTCTTGGAAACCATGGTCCCGGGGAGCTCCGCCGCCGGTAGGCTTGATTTTCTTTCGGAGCGTCGAAACCTGGTCAAACGTTGTCGGAATGACCTGAAATTCGACGTGCAGCCTTTTGGAAGCATGTTGAAGCCACTCATGCACTTGGTTTGATGAGCGAAGGCTTCGGTGGTTCCCGCCGCCGGGAGGCTTGATTTTGCTGCTCGAGCATTGATGGAGGGTCAAACGTTGTCGGTTTGACTTGAAATTTGGCATGGAGCCCTTTGGAGACCTTCTGGAGTCATCCATAGGCTTTGATCAAAGTTTTGGTGTCTTTGATGATGTCGCCGCCGGGAGCGCTTGTTTAGCTGTCGGAGCGGTGAAGTTGGGCCAAGCGATGTCGGAATGACCCGAAACCTCAGGTGTACCCCTCTCTTAGCTGTCTTGAAGGACCTCTCAGTTTCTGCCTGATTCTGACAAAATCTGATGCTTGAAGTAGCCTTGCCTATTTTTAGCAGGATGCAGCTTCAGGAGGCTTCTCGATGTTGAGGAGACATATTGACTTTTTTGGTGTCAACAAATGCCCCCTCGAGGTACAGCGACGAGTAGCTTTTTGGAGTCGATGTGCCTCGAAGAGAAACTTGGAGGAAAGGTTCGAACTTGACCAAGAGTCTTGAGCATTTCTTTTTTTTTTTTATAGCCTTCTGAGTTTCCGGGGGAATTTTATGGTAGTGAGAGGGATCACGTACCATCTCAAGGCAAAGTTTTGAAAATGACATGGGGTATTTGGATTTTGGTTTTTGACCTTGTGACCTAACAAGCTGTATGTGGCAGGTTGGGGGGTCAGGTTTGGTTTGTAGGTTTTGGATTTTGATTTTGGTTTTGGTCTTGTGACTTAACAAGCTGTATGTGGCGAGCTAGGGGACCGGAATTTGGTTTTGTGAAATGTCAATTTCAAGATTTTGGCTCAATTTGGTTCATGAGGTTGGATGGTTTGGTTTTTGGAAACTCATGGGCTTTCTTTTTTTCTTTTTTTTTGAATGGTCCCATCAACTCAAAAGAGGCATGGGACTTTTTTTGCTCTTTTTTTTTTTTTTGCTCTTGGTAAGAGGGATATTTTGACTAAAAGCCAATTTTAGTGCCTAGGTGGTCAAACCTGGCTCATATGGGCTAACCCATGGGACCTTAGGCTTTGGAGATGGCCTAGATCTCATATGATGTCATATTTGTAAAGAATATCTAAAAATATCTCTTTTGTGTAGAGAATATCTAAAAATATCTTTACTTGGAGAGAATTTCTCAAGTTTTCTTTTTTGTGGAAAGATTCTCTCAAAATATCTTTCTCTTTGGGAAAGTAGCTAAATTTTAGCACTTACCTCCTTTCTTTTCTCCTTGTTTCCTCTTTTGGCTTGCTCTCTTCTAGAAAAGCAAGAGGGTTGATGCTTTTGCTCCATTGCTTTCTTTTTGCAAGAAATCTTCAAGAGTGCTCCCCAAGGCAAGAAGTGCTTTCTCTTCTTCAAGGATCTCCAAGCTTTTCTTCTTCTTCTCCATCAATGGCTTCAAGTAAGTTTTCTTCCTCGTCAAGAATCTCCATTGTAGAAGTAGATTCTTCATCATTTTTTTTTCTTTTTCTTTTCTTCTTCTTTCTTCTTCTCTTTTCTTTTTTTTTTCTTTTCTTTTTTTTTTCTTTTCATGCACGTTTTTCTTTTTTTTTTCGTGCTTCTCTTTTTTTCTTTTTTTCTTTTTTTTCCCCCTTTTTTTTTTTTTTGCAGAGATTTTTTTTCTCTCTCTTTCTTTTTCTTTTTCCTTGTTTGCTCACTATGATAATGAGGCTATGCAATTTCAATATGTATGCATTTTTTGTTTGATGCATCAAGATAGAAGGCTATAGTCTCTAGGTCAAGCCAACATGATTTTTGACTTGGACAAAGTTTGATTGGTTTTGACCAAATTGGGTTGGAATTGGTCAAACTTTGGTCAAGGTTTTCCTAGCATCTAATGCATGATGATATATTTTTTATGCATGAGTTTTGGTAAATAGATTTGGAAGTATGATGATGCATACCTGAAAATCTTTTGCAAGTGTTGGGATTTTGAGCTCGCAGCGATGTTGAGCTCTTTCTCGGTCTTGCTGGATTTTGAGGAAGTTTTGCAATTTTTGGATTTTGAAGTTCGCAACAATGTTGAGCTATTTTCCAGATTTTGCGGAAGTTTGATGAGATTGGCTTGTTCTCGCAGTGATGTTGAGTTCAAGCCTTCTTTGAGAATTCTCCACTGACTATGAGCTCGCAGCGATGTTGAGCTCATCTTCAGACTTCCAGTCTTTTTTTTTTTCGGAGTATTTTCCTTTTCGTTGGAATTGCCCCGGAATCATGTCAAAACTTTGCTAGAATTTTTTGTAGCAGAATTCTGTCATGTTGATTGATCTTTTCTCTTCCATCTTTTGTAGGTAGTTCTTCTAGAACGAACAAAGGTAAAGGTCCTGTTATTGACGCACCTCGTCGGTCTGCTAGATCTTCCAATGCTGCCGTTCAGCAGGATTGGGAGAAAGAGGGGACTCTTATTCGCCAGGTTGAGGAAGCTGAAGGTAATGTCCGGAGGAAGACTCAGGAGCATGACCAGTGGCAGGTCCTCTGGGAAGAACTTCCTCGTGCTGCAGATAGGTCACGGCATTCGGCCGCGTTTTATGGGGACATTTTGAAGAAGCGTGGCCTAAAAACTTTGGAAGTTAAGGCCAAGGGTCTGCTTGAGGAGTTGAACCTTTGGTTGAAGACCATGTAGGATTGAGCTCCTGAGTTGTAACAAACTCTTTTTCCCTTTTTCTTTTTTTTTGGTACCTCCATGTATAAACAATTTTGGTACTATATTTTGTATCCCCTTTCTTTCACTTAAATCATTTTTTGATGCAAACAATTTTGAGCAAAAGTTTGATGGGAATGTTTGTTTAAGGATTTGATCAAAAGGTTGTCATTTTGTGAAAATCTTTTGTCAAAGGGTTGTTTTGGGCATGAAAGACAATTTTTGTGGCGAAAAGCCTGGTTTTTTGATGGTTTGAAAACCGAAATTTTGGATGGCATGAAAGCCTAATTTTGTGGCGTAAGACCCAAATTTGTTTGTGGCATGAGAGCCAAAATTTTGAGATGGCATTGGAGCCAAAGTTTTTGGATGGCGTGAAAGCCGAATTTTAGAATGGCATAGAAGCCGAATTTTGTTTTGTTTGCCTTGGCATTTATAGCCGAATTTTGGCATTTATAGCCAGATTTTGGCGTTTATAGCCGATTTTTTTTTGTTTTGTTTTGGCATTTATAGCCGAATTTTGGCGTTTATAGCCGAATTTTGAGATGGCATGAGAGCCAAAAATCTTGCTTGTGGCATGAGAGCTGATTTTGAGATGGCATGAAAGTCGATTTTGGCATTTATAGCCGAAAAATTTTGTTTTTGGCATTTATAGCCGAATTTTGGCATTTATAGCCGGATTTGGCGTTTATAGCCGAGTTTTGGCGTTTATAGCCAGATTTTGGCGTTTATAGCCGAGTCTTTTGAAAACCAAGTTTTGTTTTATTGGCATGAAAGTCGATTTTGGCATTTATAGCCGAAAAAATTTGTTTTTGGCATTTATAGCCGAATTTTGGCATTTATAGCCGGATTTGGCGTTTATAGCCGAGTTTTGGCGTTTATAGCCAGATTTTGGCGTTTATAGCCGAGTCTTTTGAAAACCAAGTTTTGTTTTATTGGCATGAAAGCCGATTTTGGCATTTATAGCCGAAAAATTTTGTTTTGGCATTTATAGCCGGATTTTGGCGTTTATAGCCGAGTTTTGGTTTTCAAAATGCAGGTATCGACTAAATGTCGCCTCCCCGCTGAATGGTCTTGCAAGTATCGATGGAATGTCGCTTCCTTGCTCATTCGGTTTTGCGAGTATTGATGGAATGTCACTTCCTCGCGGGCTGGGTTTTGCGAGTATCGATGGAATGTCGCTTCCTCGCGAATTGGGGTGCAAATATCGACTAAGCGTCGCTTCCCTACTTTTCCCAAAACTTTTGGTTTTGCGGGTACTGACTTGATGTCGTTTCTCCGCAATTTTTGAAATTTGAGGTTTTCTCGAACCACTTGAAATTTGGGTTGTGGATAGCAACTGGTATGTTGCATCTCCAAGATTTTTGAAATTTGCAAGTATCGAATGGGGTTCGCTTCCTTGCGATTTTTGGGTTTTGGAAGTATCGAATGGGGTTCGCATCCTTCCGGTTTTTTGGGTTTTGCGAGTATCGACTGAATGTCGCTTCCCCGCGGTTTCTAAAAACCAAAATTTTTTGTTTAAAGACACAGGTCATAAATTTCGACTTAAAACCATTTTGGTTGTAAAAGCTGAGGCAGTTTAGGGTGAAAATTCCTAAGTCCCGATTTTTGTTTCAAACCATGAATTTTGGGTTCAAGGATCGAAAATTTTGGTCAAGTCTGGGAAGAGGCTCCTAAACTTGGATTTTTGGATTTTGATTTTTTTTTCTTTTTGAACAATGAAACGATGAAAGTAAGCATTGTTTTGAGAGATTGTTTTTTTTTTTTTGGAAACTTCAACATAAAGATGAAAATTTCAAAAGAGGTGGGTTTGACGAGCAAGTACCTTGGAAATAGGCTTTAGCAGTGTAGATATTGCTCTGACCCGTTTTGAGGAAGTCTTCAAGGGTAGTACCGCTTCAAGAACTTGCCGTTGATGGGTAGCATACATCTGTCTCCTTCCATGTTTAGAAGAGCATATCCACCGTTGGAGAAGACTTTGTCGATGACGAAGGGTCCCTCCCATTTTGATTCAAATTTGCCTTTGGATTTGTGGGCAAATACTATGGGTTTTTTTACTGCAAGAACCAAGTCACCCTTTTTGTAGGCGCGTTGCTTGACCTTTTTGTCGAAAGATCCTGCCATGCGTGCATGGTACAACTCAATGCTTTGTAAAGCTTCGAGTCGTCTTTCATCGAGATTATCCAGCTCTTGGAGTCTCAATTTGACATTGCTTTCTTGCGTCATGTCATTTTGCAAAGATACCCTTAAGGAAGGAATTTGTACTTCCAAAGGGACAACAGCTTCGCATCCATAGACCAAAGAGAATGGTGTGCTATGGGTTGGTCCTCGAACGGTGGTTCGATAGGCCCACAAAGCTTCTAGTAGTTTGTCGCCCCAGTCTCTTTTGTGACTAGAGACCATTTTCTTGAGAATTTTACAGAGTGTCTTGTTGAAAGCTTCTGCTAGCCCGTTCACTGCTGGATTATATGGAGTCGAAGGAAAACTTTGGATTTTGTACTTGTCGCAGAACCTATAGAATCTGTGATCCCAGAATTGTGGTCCGTTATCATGGACGAATCTTTTAGGTATGCCGAAGCGACAAATAATGTTGGTGCGCAAGAACTGAAGGACTGATGAAGTCTTCATTTCGCTGAGTGCAAATGCTTCTGACCACTTGGAGAAATAATCCGTAGCGGCGAAGATGAAGCGATGACCTTTGCTTGATGGGGGAGAAATAGGACCTATGATGTCCATACCCCAGGCTTCGAAAGGCCATGAGATTGATGTTGGATGTAGCCATTCTGGAGGCATGTGGACATAATCTCCGTGAATCTGGCATTTTTGGCAGCGCTTGGCAAATTGTATTGCATCAGTTACCATGGTAGGCCAATAGTAACCTAGCCTTTTTATCTGGTTGTAGAGCTTAGGGCCAGCCTGATGGGCTCCACAAAGACCAGCGTGAACTTCTTTGAGTGTTTCTTCAGCTTCTTGTTGTGACAAGCAGCGTAGGAGTACTCCATTGAAGGATTTCCTGTAAAGGATCTTTGAAGGGATATCCAAATGAAAGTATGGGGCTCGCCTTTGGATGCTTACCCGTTCTTTTGGATCTTCAGGTAGGATTCCGAACATAGTGTAATCAATGAACGGATCCCTCCAGTCGCCGATTGAAGTTTGAAGGATAGAGATCCGACTTCCAACCACTCGATGGCATTCAGCAACTGCTTGGTGTGTGTTAAGAGGAGGGAGGATCCTTCTCTCACACACTGTAATTTGCATGTTTTCCCCTTCTTGAATTGCCATAGATGCAGCAAGTCCAGCCAGGGCATCTGCACGGATGTTTTCACCTCTACGAATGTGGGTGATGTTGCAGATGTCAAACTTTTGCAGAAGCGATTGTGCCTTGTTGTAGTAAGGCAGCAGATCAGGCTTCCTGACTTCATATTTCTGATTCATCTGGTTGACGATCAGTTGAGAGTCTCCAAAGACTTCCAGCATGGTGATATCGGATTCAATGGCGAGTTCCAATCCTAGGATCAGAGCTTGGTATTCAGCTGCATTGTTTGTGCATGGTTCCAATAGCGAGAAAGCATGTGGAATCATGTATCTGTTAGGGCTAACAAAGAGGATGCCAACTCCCGAGATCAGCTGTCTTTTTTCATTTGTCCTGGTTGCACCGTCAAAGTACATGTCCCAGGAGGCATTTGGCGAGAAGGTCTCCACGTTGTAGACGGGTTCGTCTGGGAGATCATCTCTGAGTGGTGAATCTTTAGGCAATGGATGCTCTGCGAGGAAATCTGCTAGAGCTTGGCCTTTGATTGCTTTTTGTGGCACATACCTAATATCAAATTGTGATAGAAGGATGGACCATTTTGCCAGTCGTACATTGAGAGAACCTGCTTTTGTGATAAGGACCTTTAGGAGGTTGATCCTTGAAATCAGGTAGACCGTGTTTGACAGCAGATAGTGACGCAGCTTTTGTACAGCGAACATTACTGCAAGGCATTCTTTTTCGACTAGGGAGTAGCGATGCTCTGTACCTACCATCATGCGGCTAAGGTAATATAGAGCAGCTTCTTTTCCGTCGTCGTTTTCTTGTGTGAGCAGAGCACCCAAAGAGTGGTCGAGAGCTCTTGTGTACAAGATAAATGGTTTTCCAGTTGTGGGGGCAGCCAGTACTGGAGGTTTGATGAGGTATGCTTTGATGTCTTGAAATGCATTTTCACATTCAGCATCCCAGACAAAGTCCACGCCTTTTTTCATTAAGCGAGAGAATGGACAGCATTTCCCTGATAGATTGGAGATGAACCGTCGAATGTAGGCCAGCCTTCCTTGAAGCCCTTTTAATTCTCTTAGGGTTCTGGGAGATGGCATTTCCAGGATAGCCTTGACTTTGGTGGGGTCAAGTTCTATTCTAGCTTTCCGTACTATGAATCCGAGAAACTTACCCGATGAGACACCGAAGAAGCACTTTAGTGGATTCATCCGCAATTTGTGTTTGCGGAGTTGGAGGAAGACTTCTCGGAGATCATCGAGATGGTCTTCTTTTCTTCTGCTTTTTATGGCGAGGTCGTCAACATAGCATTCGACCGTCTTGTGCTGCAGATCTTAGAATATTTTCATCATAGCCCTCTGATATGTCGCACCTGCATTTTTCAGGCCAAACGGCATAACAGTGTAACAATACACGCCGAATGGTGTCTGAAATGATGTATGCCTTTCATCTTCAGGATGCATCTTTATCTGGTTGTATCCAGAGAATCCATCCATGAACGTCATTCGCTCGAACCCATAGGTGTTGTCAATCATCACCTCTGGTATGGGGAGCGGGAATTCATCTTTAGGACATGCACTATTCAGGTCTCTGTAGTCGATACTGACCCTTATCTGCCCATTTTTCTTTGTCACGGGGACAATATTGGCCAACCATTCAGGATGTTGTTCCTCGCGGATGAAGCCAACGTTTTTGAGTTTCTGAACTTCTTGTTCGATTTTGTCCATCACGTTGGGACGGAATCTTCTTTGGCCTTGTTTGATAGGCTTGATTTCTTTTTGCAAGTTGAGCTTGTGGACTGCTACTTTGGGATCCAAGCCAGGCATTTCGGCATAAGACCATGCAAAGCAATCAACGAACTCACGAAGAAAAGAGATATACTCGGGTAACTCATCATCCTTTATATTCTTGCTTATGAATACAGGACGTGGGTTATCAGGTGTTCCCAAGTCTATCTTTTGAATAGGATCTTCTGTTGGAAGGTTTGAAGGTGGTTCCTCCACAATATTTTCGGAGGCTTCCAACTCGACAAGACCTTCTGGAGTGCCAGAGGCATTTTCAGACTGAGGCTCTGTTTCTGTCCATGAATCTTCTTGATCAGTATCCGTCTCAAGGCTTGCAATGAGATGGTCCCAATCATTTGCTGGAATTGGGTTAAAGTAAGGTACTTCTTTTGGAGACGATGATTCTTCTGAGACAGAGAACCGCTCGTCTACGTCATCGGACAATTCCTCTTTATTATCAGACAAATTATACCAATTGGAGGAGCTTTCAGGATTTTTGACGAGTAACTCCTCAAAGAGATATCCAGGGATATCGATGTCTTCATGAGATGTTGAGGCTTGGTCGGTAAAGCGACTTTGCAGCCATGGTGTCAACGGTCTCATAGGAGCGGTAGGATCATACCCCAACCCATATGAAGACTTGCCTTTGTGAAGGTGGATTTTCCAATCTTCTGGTTGACTTTTGGTCAGGGTGGGTTCCAATGGTGTAAGAATACCACGGCCACCTCCCAAACCAGTCGGATTTTGAGCGTCGTAGCCCATTTTCTTCATGATAGCTTGTGCCATTGGACTATACAGGGATAGCTGAGGC
Source organism: Umbellularia californica (assembly GCA_028538565.1). Taxonomy (NCBI): domain Eukaryota; kingdom Viridiplantae; phylum Streptophyta; class Magnoliopsida; order Laurales; family Lauraceae; genus Umbellularia; species Umbellularia californica. The sequence goes on along the minus strand of JAPQWN010000005.1, from coordinate 28,208,644 downwards.
ATACCTTCGTTTTGGAAAGGTTCAAGCAGAGAGTCCAGTGGAGATGCTCCCGATCTATGGAAGAAGATTGTTTTTTCTTCTGGCGAAGTTGCCGGGATAACAAAGGAAGCAGACGTAGGATCTTCTATGTCTGCTGGTGTCTCCAATGGAGTGAGAGTGAGCTGATTTTGCTGAGTATCAGCTCGGCTCGATGCTGTGTCATCTTCTGGCTCTGACTCTGAGTCTGTGTCATGCATAATAGACACAAAGGAGACAGTGAACTTGCCCCCAGTCTTTTGTTTTATTTTCTTTGCTTTAGTAGTGATTACCAAAGGCTTTGGAGATTTGAAGGAGACGACGAAGGGAGCTTGGCCGCTTACTTCGAGTTTGGTGGAGGGTTTGTTTTCCTCCGATGATTGCTGAGGAGCCTTGCCTTTATCTTTCTAGAGACTGTCGACAAAGCGAATTGTTTTTTCCTCCTGTTCTTCTTTTCCATCTTTATACATTTGAGCATCTGCAAAATGGACATCTCTGCCTTTGAAGGGCTTTTTGTCTGCAAATACTCGATGTATCAGGCCATCGTCGCCAATGAACTTGATGCACTGATGTAGAGTTGAAGGGACGACACCATTCTCATGGATCCAGGGGCGTCCAAGGAGTATATTGTAGCATGAAGGGGTCCTTATTGCATACACAGTGACTTCAGAAATAAGATCACCGATTTGCAATTTGAACCTGATTTTGCCGATAGGCCTTTGAGCGCTACCGTCAAATCCGAAGATGGATACGGACGTGTGACTCAGCTTGCTAGGTGGGATGCCCAGCTCTTCGAGTGCCGAAGTAGAGATGAGGTTGAGTGTAGAACCTGGATCGATCTGAACCCTTTGTACTGGCATTTCTTTGACGTACCCCGTAAAGTACAAGGGACGGTTGTGCTTTGCTTCGCCTAGGAGGAGGTCACCCTTATCGAAGGCAATTGTTGAACTTGCTGCTTTTTGTACCGAGAGGCATTCATTGCTTAATCCCTCAGTTTTCTTCTTTTCTCCCTTTGAGGGAGTCTTTGATTTTTTGACCCTATAGTCCATTTCAATTTGTAGGACTTGTGGGGCATGTTTGTCGACATCCGTATTCAGCCTTTGTAATTCTGAAATGAGACTATCACGAGTCTGTGGAGACATTCGCAATAAGTCAAGGATGTGCAGACGTGCAGGCATGTGTTTGAAGTGCTCAATCAAGTCGTACTTGAAAGCCTCCTTCGGGCCTGTATTTTAATTATTATTGCCACTTGGGGCGTTTACAGCTTGCTTTCCTGAAGGATTTACATAATAAGAAGAGGGTTATTGTAATTTTTGTGGTAATCCCGACCAGAACGGGTACTTCTACCAACTTCAAGAGCCTCTAGAGAAGGGTCTTCTTTTGGAAGATCGTTCTCAGGATCAAGGGGTTGATCCCTTGCTGAGGACGTCTCTGTAACAGCATTGGCGTCTTCAGTGATTGTGTTGCACGGAGCAATTTCCGGGAACAAGTCCTGAACAGCAGCCGGCAACTTTTCTTTATTAGCCCAGACATCGCCCGTGAGATCGGGTATCTGGGACCAATTGACTTATTTTTCATTGAAGAAGATTTCATTGGCAGAAGTTTCTTCAAGATGATCAATTGGGAGTGGCTTGAACTTCGATGTCACAGTTTCAGGAGACGAAGGTTGAGAGGATGTTATCTCAGTGGAAGTCACCTGAGAGGATGTAGCTCCGGAAGATACGCTACCGGTTGGGGAGTACGTGTCTTCGAAAGCTTCAGAGGCACTGTCGTCCTAAGCTATTGCATTGCAGGTTATCCTGATAGGAGATGCCCCCAGTGTAGACTGTTGGGAATCAGACTCATCCTCAGATGTGAGAGGATCATCGATCCAACTGTTTTCTCCATTTTCAGGAGTTGAGGGAGGGAGTTCCCATTGATTTTCAGGGACTTCCAGTTCTGGATCATGACGAAGATTGATGCGATCCTGCTCCTGCTCTATGGCAAGATGTTGCAAGATTCTTGCATATTCTTCAAGATCAGGCATGGGAGTCAAATTTTCTTCGTCATTTGCTCCTTGTGGTTCGCCCATGTTGGGTTCAACTAAAGCATTTACTGGTACTGGATCAACAGCGTTTTCTTGAACAGGGTCCTGGTCTTCTTCATCATCAGACCAAGATCCTTGTGGCTGTAATGGGTTATACCAGATTACTGGCATAAGATGAGACTCAGGAATCCATTCCTCGTCGGAGAGGTATTCTCCTGTTTCAAGGGATTCTTCCCACTCATCGATATCACTGGCAGTGTCACTGGACTCGTATCCATTCATGGAGAATCCAACTACCGAGTTGCAAGAGTATGATGCCCCCTGCACATTTTCAAATTTTTATAGAGGTGGCATGAAATCATCAAGAGTGAATTTTCTTACCGCCTTGGAGGTTTTGGGAAGAGATTCTTCCGTCGTCCTTAGTGAAGCAGTGGAAGAGGTTTCTGCTCTTTCAAGGACTTCTTGTTTTGGTTGAGATTTCTGCTGCTGTTTGAGCTTGCGGAGCTATCTCTTGGCTTGCCTTCGCTGCTGAGCGGTCGGCTTTGTTTTGACGATCTCCCAATTTTCATCATCTAGGAGATCGGGATGCACCCATATAGGTTGTCCATCTGGTGTGGGATAGGGAACCAATTCTTGGGACGCTTGAGCCATTTTTATCACCTTGAATGAAGTAGTGATCTTCTCCTTCGGTGACTTTGAAGTTTGCCGACATGACACCATGTTGACAGAGGCGGGGCCATAGTTTTTATCAAAGGTTATGACTCCGTTTTTCCACATCTCATTGATCTTCTCTCGCACAACGAAACATTGATTGAGATGATGTGAGATCATCTGATGGTATGGACAGTATCGGGGATCATTGGTTTTGCCAACATCTCCCGGTCTTTTGGGCTCTGGCAAAATGAGTTTGCCATTTGCTAGGAGAGCCTCAAAGATTTCTTCAATGTCTTCATAGAACGGATATTTCTTTTCTACACGTTCTTTGAAGGCATCAGAGAGTTCAGGCCTTTTACCTGCAGTTTTGTTTTCAAGTTTCTTTGGTTGCTGAGGAGCTGACTTAGTCTGCACATTGAGAACCTCCTTTTTCTTTGGCTTTGAGGTTGTAACAGCAGTCGGCTCTTTCTTTGATGATTTCTGACTGTTGAGGTCTTTGATCACCATTTCAGCTTCCATGGAAGCTTCGAGGAGTTCCCCCAGGTTTTTTGATTTGTTGCCGATGATCATGGAGCGGATTTTTGCTCTCATATTGTTACGGCAGATGTCGACCAGCAATGCTTGTGGCAGCACATCTGAGCATTTGTACGCCATTGCCTTCCATCTGTGAATGAAGTCGTATGTTGACTCATTCTCTCCCAGTTTTAGGCTGCAGAGTTGAGCCATAGTAACAGGATGATCCTCACCTTGGAAGTGGGTCAGGAAGCGTGTCTCGAGCATAGCCCAGTTCTGAATGGAGTTCTCCGGCAGAGTGGAGTACCAATCAAAGGCTGTACCTTTTAGGGTACTTGCGAAGAGGTGAATCTTGAGGGCATCTTGATCCGCAATAGCTCCCGTCAGGATCTTGAAATGGATGACATGCTGTCTGGCTGAACCTTTCCCAGTATATGTCTGGAGAGTAGGTTGTTTGAATTTTGCAGGGAACGGAACCGAGTCCATCCATAGAGGGTAGGGTGGCTTGATCCCATGTTCCTTCAATGTATCCTCTTCTTTTGCTTTTGCGAGGATATCGTCCACGTCCTTTCTGGTAAAGGCGCGAGACTCATTGTTTTCTGCATTGCCCTCGTCATCTTTATGATTCGGAGGGGTTTCATTGTTAGGTGGTGGACGTTGTAGAGTGAGAATCAAATTTTCCATCAGAGTCTCAATTCTCTGTTGTCCTTGCTCCAACTGCTGGATGCGTGCAGTTACGTCATCATGCGGTGGAGGCTGCTCAGAACTTGTAGCCAAGACGTTCATCCCTCGGGATTCGAACGAAGAAATCGTCCTGGTGACTGAGCTGGGGCTCATTCTTCTGGATGAAGAATCTGAGGAGTGGTTACTCCGACATTCTTGGCTTGGAGGAGTGGAAGATTCCTCCAGATGTGTTCGTGTCCGAGAGACGCTGCGAGTCATTGGACGTCTAACACTGATTTTGGTTGCTGACTTCCGGCGTTTTCTGGTTTTACCAACCATATGAACAGCAACGATTTGGTCGGGTCTTTCTTTTTCGACCCATTTGTTTGAGACGTGGAGAGTAGAACGCTGGGTTCTTTGTTTCTCGAGTCTCTTTTGTCGATATGCAGTGCGACGACGCATACGACGAGCAATTTGAGCATCAGTCAGCTCTGGCTGGGCTCTGGCGATGAAGGATGTAGTCCCTCGTGCACAGCAGCCGAGTTTGTCTTCTTTGAAGCTTGGCAAGGACAGAATCTGGATGCGGTCCTTTGTCTGTCGCAATGAAGACTTGAATTTTGCGAGCTCGGCCCCTGTTGAGATGAAGGGTCGACTCGCAGGAGTGCAGGCTTCAGCATGTTTTTGTGTGGGCCTAACAATGCAGGATTTGATTTTGGGCTTGTAGGAGCAAGCCTACTCATGATGGTTTTGTTTGTTTTTTGGGTGGAGGGTAGGTTTCTCCTCTTTCATGTAAGAGAGAGGGTAGAACTGATTCTCCTTGAGAGGGGCCAGGTATGCTGGCTTTGCAGATGTTTGGGACCTTCGTTGCTTTGGCGAAGATCTCGGGGACCAAGTTTTGGTGTAAACCTGGTTTCTTGTGGGTTGAGGCTTTGTGGGAACGCCACGGGCTTCAGGCTTCTTGGTGTTCGCCCTTGGTGCCGTTTTAGTGGCACGTTGCGGGGCGGTTTTCTGCTTCTTGGCAGGTACAGTGTCTTCTGCGGGAAGTGGGAATGGTCCCAGTGTCCCGAAGACGATGGTCCGGGGAGTCGAGGTCGACCCGGAGTTTAGAGAGTTGCTAAGGGAGTTGGTGCTTCGGCAGCTAGCAGGGCGCTTGTAAGTGCGCTCGGTTTGCTTCTGTTGAAGCATGAGCTGGTGCTTGTTTTCATCGAAGGTGATGATCAGTGAAGCTGCCATTGTTAGTTTCAAAATTTCTGAAACAAGACCACATCCATTAATAACCACAAGAATATGATGATCATAAATGGGGAATTCTATGATTTTGTCTTTTCAAATCGCTCAAGGGACATGACCCAAGCAATATGAAGAAGGCAAAAAGCCATAGAGGGTACAATTGTTCTGGTTGCAAGCATGGTAGGCTCGAAATGAGCGTTCCAATGACTGCTAGAAGCAATTGTATACCTAAATTCGACTTATCAAGAAGCGGAGCTTGCTCGAGATAAGAAGAATATAAGGTAGGAGTTACAAATGTGCCGGTCACAGATACAGTAGACCCTGAAAGGGCGTACTAGTACCGCTATGCACAAATGTTGGAGATCGCATCCATGAGATGGGATTCTCTGTTTTGAAAGGTCAGAAATGGATTCGTCAAAGAGAGTAGGTGGCATTCCGATTCAAATACGGGCTCAACGATTTCCGCGAGCGCCAGTACTCAGAAGGAAAGAGACCACAATTTCTCGAATCTGAATCCAAAAGTGACGAGTTTTTTTTTTTTTTGAAATGTCAAGATTGGTTCCATCAAGGAGAGCAAATGGTATTCCAATCTGAACACGGTATCGGCGATTTCCGCGAGCGCCAGTGCTCAGAAAAGAAGAAACCAAAATTTCTCAGATCTGAAATCAAAAGTGACGAGTTTGTGAAGATTTTTTTTTTGAAATGATTTTATTTTATTTTATTTTTTTTATTTTTTTATTTTTTTTAAAATATTTTTTTTAAGATTATTTATTTTTATTTTTTTGAAGATTTTTTTTATTTTTATATATATTTTTTTGAAGGTTTTTAAAGACGAGAGAGTACACATAGGCCTCCTAACCCGGTCTTATGAAACCTCAATTGATAGAATTGCCCCCAGGTAAGGGTAGGATTACTTAATGAACTTGTTTGGAGGACCCTTGCCTAGAACAGTCAAGCTGTCTCCACACTCTGGACAAGGCTTTTCTTGAGTCAATCATGATCAAAGAACGCAATTGGTTTAACCTTAGTGGTCTATGTCTTTTTTTTCCAAATCCCAAATAGACTCATCGAAGAGAAACGATGGCCCAAAACCTTAGTCGAACGGGCTCAACATTTCTACAAGCACGACGAACGATAGGATAGGATCAAAGCTTCTCAATTTTGAATCAGAACTAAGAAAACTGATTTTTTGATTTTTTATTATTATTTTTTTTATATATATATTTTTTTAAATCTCTAATGAACTCATCGAAGAGAAACGATGGCCCAAAACCTTAGTCGAACGGGCTCAACACTTCTGCAAGCACCAAAGAACAATAGGATAGGATCAAAGTTTCTCAATTTTGAATCAGAACTAAGAAAACTGATTTTTTGATTTTTTATTATTTTTATATATATATATATATTTTTAAATCTCTAATGAACTCATCGAAGAGAAACGATGGCCCAAAACCTTAGTCGAACGGGCTCAACATTTCTGCAAGCACCAAAGAACGATAGGATAGGATCAAAGTTTCTCAATTTTGAATCAGAACTAAGAAAACTGATTTTTTGATTTTTTATTATTTATATATATATATATTTTTAAATCTCTAATGAACTCATCGAAGAGAAACGATGGCCCAAAACCTTAGTCGAACGGGCTCAACATTTCTGCAAGCACCAAAGAACGATAGGATGGGATCAAAGTTTCTCAATTTTGAATTCAAACTAAGAAAACTGATTTTTTTTTTGATTTTTTTTTTGAAAAGAGAAAGAGTGGAAACAAACTCAAAGAAATAGAAATTTCCAAAAAATCCCATCTCATTTTTTTTTAGGATGCAAAATCCAACATAGGCTACCAGCTAGAAAGTAGCCAAGGAATCCGGAAAAGAAGTATAAGCATAGAGCAAAAAGTATGATATGCAAATATTTCATTTCCGAGCACCGTGTTCTCAAATGAACGAGTCCCACCGGGTGTGCCAGCTTGATGGAACGCGCTCCTGCCGAGGGTGCTACCGGGGTCGGCCGACGTGGGAGTCCGTCGGGTCCGGCCCTTTCGCGCCCAGGGGGCTGAAGCGTGCATCAACATTTCTGTGTGGGTGTGCCAGATTTTCTATTTTACTTGGAATTGCAAGTGGTAATCCGGAGATCAACCTTCGCAAGTAAAAAGGAAATCAACTTCTTTCAAGTTTTCCATTGCACAAATATTTAAGAAAAGAGACATTTTCTTGGTTTGCCGTGAAAGGCGATTTTGTTTAATAAAAAGCTAAGTAGACGGGCTGAAAAGCCACGTCTAAGCCATTGGAGGCAGCGGGAGAAGGCAAGGACCTTGGGGGGGAGTACCCCCCAAGGGACTTTTTGTCACCTTGTAGTGGTGCTTGATGTAGAATTTCTGCAGAATTTTCTCTCTTTCTCTAGACTCTGTCTGTCTGGAATTCGGGATTCTCTGCACCTTTTGATTTTCGATCTTCGGTTTTCCGTTCGTCCTTTTCCGATCCCTTTCTTCTTGGAAAGCTCTCCTATTTATAGGCTCTTGGTAGCCATTAGGAGAGTTTATGGGCTTTAATGGCTTTAATGGGAGGAGTTACAAGATTTATTTCTTGATTTTGTAACTCCTTTTTCCTTGAATCTGATTGGCCGATGGAGATTAAGGGCTTTTAATCACCTTAATTACTATAATGGGAGGAGTTTCATGGCTTGAATGCCATGACTTAATTGATTTGTAACTCCTGGATGCTTGCTTCTGATTGGGCCGTCCAAAGAAATGAATTAATGACTGCAATAAAGCTAGTCAATTAACTGCATTAAATGGTCGCCGAGCAGTTGAAGAGTCGCGGGCCGCGCCGCGTCTTTTGGGATTCTTTTGGAGATGATCACCGATGGATCTACATGCTGATCAACATCGGATGACCGTGTAATTTCAGACATTGATAGCTAGCAGCGGGCCGGTGACATCTGTCTTGTCGATTTCTCGATCGGTCGGACAGAAAGAGCACTTTTTAGGTCAACCGGTCGGCGATGTTGGAGCGATCAATGATGATTTTATGCTTTTGATGGCGGATCTGAGATGTCGTCGGATATGAGTCAATTTCAAGCACTAAAAATCACATTTTCATGAAACCACAGGGGCCAAAGTGCGCGAAACGCGAAAAGGGACGGAAAAACGGGTCACCGGCGAAAAATCCGGTGACCTGGACTTCCATGGTCGCCAGCGACCATGGGCCATGGTCTCCAGCGACCATGAGCCAGGGTCGCCGGCGACCCTGGGGGTTTTTCTCCCCTTTTTGGTCCGTTTTGCGGTCTTTTTCGTCGCCGTTTTCTTCTGTATTTTTCCTGAAATTTCTTCTCATTTATTGGCTTGATTTCCCTGTAGAAAACCTGATGAGAATCCTTGCATTTTTAGAGTGCAAAGTTTCCAATTTTCCGGGAAAGCCGAAGACTTTGTCGCGTAGAGCTGCTGATTTTCCGCCAGAAGCTGAAACTTGGTCAAATGATGTCGGAATGACCTGAAATTTGAGGTGAAGCCTCCTGAGCAATAAATAAGACCAACCATAGGCTTTTGTTTGAGTTTTGAAGCCGTTTGGGGTCCCGACGCCAGTAGACTTGATTTTGCCGCGAGGGAGATGCCGCGCGTTGATGTGCGGTCAAACGATGTCCGATTGACCTGAAATTTGACAGGGAACCTATTGGAGTAATTTTGAGATGATCCACAGGCTCTGTCTTGGAAACCATGGTCCCGGGGAACTCCGCCGCCGGTAGGCTTGATTTTCTTTCGGAGCGTCGAAACCTGGTCAAACGTTGTCGGAATGACCTGAAATTCGACGTGCAGCCTTTTCGAAGCATGTTGAAGCCACTCATGCACTTGGTTTGATGAGCGAAGGCTTCGGTGGTTCCCGCCGCCGGGAGGCTTGATTTTGCTGCTCGAGCATTGATGGAGGGTCAAACGTTGTCGGTTTGACTTGAAATTTGGCATGGAGCCCTTTGGAGACCTTCTGGAGTCATCCGTAGGCTTTGATCAAAGTTTTGGTGTCTTTGATGATGTCGCCGCCGGGAGCGTTTGTTTAGCTGTCGGAGAGGTGAAGTTGGGCCAAACGATGTCGGAATGACCCGAAACCTCAGGTGTACCCCTCTCTTAGCTGTCTTGAAGGACCTCTCAGTTTGTGTCTGATTCTGACAAAATCTGATGCTTGAAGTAGCCTTGCCTATTTTTAGCAGGATGCAACTTCAGGAGGCTTCTCGATGTTGAGGAGACATATTGACTTTTTTGGTGTCAACAGCCACGAAGTCAAAATGGCTTCACCCAATTGCTGCCGTCACCCCGGAAAATGCCGAGGCCCACTGGTCTCAAATCAGCTGATGGATGATCAGAACTTTGGTAGCCGCTAGCCGGTATCAACATGTCCATACGGACAGGCTGGAAGGGCAGCCAACAAAAACCCCGGTCTTGATCACATTAGTCCTCTTCACCCAGCTTGGAGGGTCTTCCCTCTTAGGGCATGTGGGAGAAAAGCTCATGATCTAGATATTTTAATTGAAAGTCAACCGGGTAGAAATAGTTCTCTCCTCACCATCTGCTGTGTAAGAGAATTGAAAACATCTTCTTTAATATGTCAACTCATCAGGGACTGCATCACCAAAGTAGAAGGTAGGCTTGGGCACAATGCTCTGATCGTCCGTGACCCAAGGATGGCTGCTTACCACAGTCTTGTAGAATTCCTCGTCCTTGAGAGCGATCAATCGCTGTCTCTTCTCATCACGGTTGAGGGAGTCGCACTCTTCCAAATTCCTCTCGACATATTGGACCCTCTCTCAGGCCTGCTGTACGGCTGCATTAGAAGAACTGGCAGACCGACAAGACGTGTTAGTAACAGGCCCCTTACCCTTGTTCGTTCTGGAGGAACTACCTGCAAAGGATGGAAAAGAAAAAATCAATCATCGAAATGACAGAATTTTGCTAAAAAAAATTCTAGCAAAATTTTGGCATGGTTCCGGAGCAATTCCGAAGAAAAGGGAAACACCCTGAAAAAGATAAGAAGCTTGAAGATGAGCTCAACATCACTGCGATCTCATAGTCAATGGAGGATTCTCAAAAAAGACTCGAACTCAAACATTGCTGCGAGATCAAGTCAGTCTTCTCAAATCTCCACGAGAAAGGAAAAGGGTTCAACATTGCTGCGAGTTCCAAACTCCAAAACTTGCAAAGCTCCTCAAAGACCCCGCAAGACTTGGAAAGGGCTCAACATTGCTGCGAGCTCCAAATCCCAAAACTTGCAAAAGACTTTAAGGTATGCATTATCATGTTCCCAATCCAACTTACAAAAAATCATGCATGGAAGGAAAGTTGTCATGCATTAGATGCTAGGAAACTCTTGACCAAAGTTTGACCAATTCCAACCCAACTTGGTCAAACCCAATCAAACTTTGTCCAAGTCAAAATTCATGTTGACTTGACCTAGAAATCCTAGTCTTTTGTTTGATGTATAAAAAATAAAATGCATGAACATATTGACTTGCATAAACCTCATTATCATGGTGGAAAAACAAGAAGAAAATAAAATGGGACTGGCCCACAGGCTGTGGCCCACTACCACGTGGCCGTACGGATCTATCTGTATGGCCACAAAAAAAAGAAGAAAAAAAAAAGGAGAGAAAAGAAACACATCAAAAAAAAAAAAAAAAAACGTGTGAAAAAAAAGAAGAAGAATTTTTTTAGTCATCCTACTTCTACATGGAGTTTTCTTGCAAAAGAAGACTTACTTGAAGCTATTGAAGAAGAATAAAAGCTTGAAGATCTTTGAAGGAGAAATTCTCTTGGTCTTGAAGCACTCTTGAAGATTTTTGTAAAAGAGAGCAATGAAGCAAGAGATCCAATCTCCTCTTGCTTTTATAAAAGAGAACAACCAAAAGAAGGAAACAAAGGAGAAAAGAAAGGAGGTAAGTGCTAAAAATTAGCAACTTTCCCAAAAGAAAGGGGATTTGAGATTCTCTCCCAAACAAAGATACTTTGAGAAAATCTCTCCTAAAAGAAAGGAAACTTGAGAGATTCTCTCCAAGTAAGGATATTTTTAGATATTCTCTATCCAAAGGAGATATTTTTAGATATTCTTTACAAAATGACACCACGTGAGATCTAAGCCATCTCTAAAGCTTAAGATCCCATGGGTTAGCCCATATGAGCCAAGTTTGGCCACCTAGGCACTAAAAGGGGTTTTCAATCAAAAATCCCTCTTACCATGAGCATACAAAATAGTTTCGTGCCTCTTTTGAGTTGATTTGACCACAAAAAACTCCAAGCCTCATGAGTTTCCAAAAATCTAAACCATCCAACCTCATGAACCAAATTAAGCCAAAATTTGAAATTGACATTCCACAAAAAACCAAACCTTGGTCCCCTTACTTGCCACATACAGCCTGTTAGGTCACAAGGCCAAAACCAAAAACCAAATCCTGACCCCCTAACTCACCACATACAGCTTGTTAGGTCACAAGGTCAAAATAAAAAATCAAACCCCGACCCCCTAACCTGCCACATACAGCTTGTTAGGTCACAAGGTCAAAAACAAAAACCAAAAAAAAAAAAAAAACTTTCTTGGCAACCTAATGTGCCACATAAAGCCTTTAGGTTCACAAGGTCAAAAGGGAAAATCCAAAATCCAAAAAAATCCAAATCCAAATGTCATTTTCAAAACTTTGCCTTGAGATGGTACGTGATCCCTCTTACTACCATAAAATCTCCTTGGAAACTCAAAAGGCTACTCTACCAAAAAAATTGCTCAAGACTCTTGGTCAAGTTAGAAGCTCACCTTCAAATTTCTCTTCGAGGCACATCGACTTCTAAAGCTATGCAATTTTTTGTTGTAGCCCGAGGGGGCATTTGTTGACATAAAAAAATATCACTTTGCCTCTTCAACATCAAGAACCCACATGAAGTAGCATCCTACCACAAATAGGCAATGCAACTTTAAGCGTCAAATCTTGTCAGAATAAAAAAAAAAAAAAACAGTCAAAAGAAGAGTACACATGAAGTTTCGGGCGATTCCAGTATCTTTTGGCCTAACTTCACTCCTCCGGCAACTGAACAGGCGCCCTGGTAGCAACAGCGTCGAAGACATCAAAACTTTGATCAAAGCCTACGGATGGCCCCAAAATACCTCCAAAAGGCTCCGTATCAAATTTCAAGTTAAACTGACAATGTTTGACCCTCCATCAACCCTCGAGCAGTAAAATCGAGCCTCACGGCGACGAGAACCACCGAGGTAATCACTCATCAAACAGAGCACATGGATGACTTCAACATGCTTCCAAAGCGCTACACGTCAAATTTCAGGTCATTCCGATGACGTTTGACTCGACTTTGACGCTCGGAAACAAAATCAAGCCTCCCGACGGCGGAGCTTCCCAGGACCATGAAATCCAAATTAGAGCTGATGGATTGTCTCAAAATGACTCTAATAGGCCCCCTGTCAAATCTCTGGTCAATCGGACATCGGTTGACCGCACATCAAAGCGCGAAATCTCCCATTACAACAAAATCAAGTCTACTAGCAACGAGACCCCACATGGCTTCAAAACTCAAACAAAAGCCTATGGTTGGTCTTATTTACTACTTAGAAGGCTTCATCTCAAATTTCAGGTCCTTCTGACATCGTTTGATCTATTTTGACTTCTGACGGAAAATCGGCAACAAAGTCTTCATCCTTTCCAAAAAATAAGAAAATTTGTGCTCCGATTGGCACTGTTTCTCGTCAGGTTTTCTTCAGTAGAATCAAGCCAATAAATGAGGGGAAATTTCAAGAAAATACTGGAGAAAAAAGAATCTAAAAAGATCGAGAAATGGCCGAAAAGTGGCCACCAAAAAGGGGAAAGAATCCCCATGGTCGCCCGCGGCGACCCTGCCATTTTTCGGCCGTTTCTCGATCTTTTTTTATGATTTTTTCTCCTGTATTTTTCTTGACATTTTTCCTTATTTATTGACTTAATTCTCCTGAAGAAAACCTGAAGAGAAGTTGTGCGAATCAGAGCACAAAGTTTCCTATTTTCTGGAAAGGCCGAAGACTTTGTTGCCGATTTTTCGTCAGTAGGTCAATTCTAGGTCAAACAATGTTGGAATGACCTGAGATTTGAGGTGAAACCTGCTAAGAAGTAGATAGGACCAACCATGGGCTTTTGTTTGAGTTTTGAAGCCGTGTGGGGTCCCTTCGCCAGTAGACTTGATTATGTTGCGAGGAAGATGCCTCGCTTTGATGTGTGGTCAACCGATGTTTGATTGACCTGAAATTTGATAGGAAGCCTACTTGAGTCATTTTGAGACGATCCATTAGCTCCGATTTCCGCCGGCGACCCTGGGAATCCGGGTTGCTGGATTTCCACCGAAAGGGCCATTTTCCGACCCTTTTCGCGTTTCGAGAATTCCGACCCCTGTGGTTTTCCAAAAATCTGATTTTTGGTGCTCGAAATTAGCTGATCTTCAGCAATATCTCGGATTTACCATCAAAAGCATGTGATCATCATCCCACGCTTCAAAATGGCCAATGGCCAACCAAGGAAGTACACTTTCTGTCCGACCGATCAAGAAATCGACAGGACAGATGTTACCAGCCTGCTGGTATTAATCAGTGCCTAAAGTTGCATCACCATCTGGCATCAAACAATATGTGGATCCATTGGCGATCATCGTAAGAAGAATTCCAAAAGATGCGGTATGGCCGTGACTCTTCGAGCGCCTTGGCGACCACTTAATGCTTTAATTGAGCCACTTTATGACAACTCAATGCGGTCATTAACTCAATATTTTGGACCGCCCAATCAGAAGTAAGGAAAGAAGAAAGCTGCTGGATCAATGATCCTCTTACATCTGATGATGAGTCCGATTTCCAACAGTCTATTATAGGGGCATCTCCTATCGGGGAAATCTGCAATGCGATAGCTCAGGATGAGAGTGCCTCTAAAGCTTCATTTGCAAAGACACATAGCCTTAGACTATGTCTGATAGTATATCTTCTGAAGCTACATCTTCTCAGGTGACTTCCACTGAGATATCACCTTCTTAGCCTTCATCCCCTGAAACTGTGACATCAGGACTCACACCTCTTCCGGCCGATCATCCTGAAGAAACTCTAACCGATGAAATCCTCTTCCATGAAAACCCGATCAACTGGTCCTAGATACGCGACCTCATAGGTGATGTCTGGACTGATAAATAACTCAACAAGGAAAAAAAAGTTGCTGGAAGCTGTTCAGGACTTGTTCCCCTAAAATGCTCAGTGTAACTCAATCACTAAGGACGGCAATGCTGCTACAGAGACGTGTTCAGCAAATGAGAAGGATCAACCCCCTGATTCCGAGGGCTATATTCCAAACGAAGAACCTTCTCTAGAAGCTCTTGAAGTTGGTAGAGGTACCCGCTCTGGCCGAGATTACCACAAAAATTACAACCAACCTTCTTCTTCTTATGTAAATCCTTCAAGAAAGCAAGTTGTAAACACCCCAAGTGGCTACAATAATGAAAATGCAGGCCCCAAGGAGGCTTTCAAGTATGGCTTGTTAGATTGTATGGACTTAATCCATCAGTTGATGTGAGAAATTGATCAAATTCTTTATTTATCAATAAAATCATGCTTTACTTTCATGAGATGAATGTTATTTCATTACTTCATGCACATGACCAATATATATGACATAATGGTTCATGAGTTGAATCGGGTCCCATTAGTATATTAGATGTGATCTATGTGTATGGATGAGATCCACACACGGGAGACATATGTCACAAATATTATACTTAAATAGCTTCACAACTAGTGATGAGACTGGGCATCTCATTTGATAAGGTTGCAGCACTTTGATCACTATGAGATAGTGTGATTTGTCTCGATCATCATAATGGAAGATTCTGCATCATGGTGCTGATACATTGGATGTATTGAAGGACCATGAGGAGCACCTTATGGAATTCCATTTGAATAATAAGGTATGCTCTCATAATTCTGTAACAATAGGCTCTCAATCCTGAGACATTGATGAACTCAAGTTTCTATCTATTCATTTGCTTAGAGTCACCAATGAGTGAGGCCAACTGTAGGTTAACGCCTCGGTGTCTTGGGTATGTGGTAGTAGGACTGTGGGAACATTGAATGTTCAAGATGGAATCTATCTCTATTATCCCCTTGTGCCAATTAATGGATTTATCATTAGTAAGTGCGCACCCATCTCAATTAAGAGTTAATTGGATGGTACTGATGATCACTGTGATTAATTGGGGTTCAAGGATAATAAGATGTGGAACTAAGATTGGAAGAGACAATTTTATTCCAATTGATCCATGGATATTGATAGAGGAGCCTACTTGTGGTAATTGGGAAGTTTAGGGTCTTCTATGTAATTTATTCCTAAGACTGGAGTGCAATTGCATTTATATAGTGGTGTTATGTGCAATTAACTGTGGGCCCGGATTGCACATGAGATGTGGGGTCGCGTGTCCCAGTTGGAGCCGGCTTTCTATGGAATCCCTAGTGGTCCCCACGCTAGCCCAAGTTATTAGATAGATACTAATCCTACTTGAACTCTAAAAGAAAGGAATTAGAAAGTTACTATTTCTATTTGAAGTAGAACTTCTAATAGTGGTAATAGTATACTTACTAATTGTTATGAAAGTGAGACTTCTATTTCAATTAGGAAGAGATAATGTTGCTAATTTGTAATGGGAGTTAAACTTCTATTTCAAATAGGAAAAGAGGAGGCTTAAAGTGCTATAAAAAGGGGAATTCTCCCCTCTTGGACGTCCAACAATATAGGAGAAAAACATCCATCCCTAAAGTGTGCAATAGTTGCTCATCTTTCTCCTCTATTCCCTTTCTAGTTCCTTGGAGTTTCGAGTTGGGTTTTTCTCTTAAAGATTCCACCAATCTTCTTGAGAAGAGAGATCTAATTCGGGTCATAGCGTGGAAGGCTAAGAGGTGTTGGAGATTCTAATATAATCTTGTAGAAGAGTTCTATATCAAAGAAAGTCATCAACTTCTCCATTAGAGTACAACCGAGCTCCAAAGGTATTATCTACTTCATTGCATGTTGTACATTTTTATGGATGCTTGTTTACTACTTGTTTCTATCTTTTAGATAGTTTTATTTACTGTACATGAACATGAGATTGAGGGTTATGCATCCTGAATTTGATTTATAGCCTTATGGGTACTTGATCCCTGTATCAAGTGGGTCAAAAGTTTTGAAAATCTATCTTACCACAAAAATTACAACCAGCCTTCCTTTTCTTATGTAAATCCTTCAGGAAAGTAAGTTGTAAACACCCCAAGTGGTGACAATAATGAAAATGCAGGCCCCAAGGAGGCTTTCTGTCGCGACCCCGGACCGAGACCCGGGCCCGCGACTGCGCGGCGATGTGATTAACCAACACGTAAAACACACCGCCGCTGTTTTATTTTCCCACAGGTTTCCGCGGTGAGGATCCCAAGACACGGGTCTAGCTCACACGAATGGATATGCGAAGCGTGTAGCAAAACAATTCATACAATCTTAAACAATAAGATACAAGAGAATACGAATATCGAGACAAGGTATCAAAAGAGAATGTCATCAAAGCATTCCTAGCATGATTAAAGTTCAATGTTTAACAAAAGTGTATTAATTCAAATTACAAAACCCTGAGAGGCCAACAAAGGCCAATACAACCAATGGAACCCCAAAAGAACAACCCATCATAACCCAAGCTAGGAGAAACGAGAATCAAGATCCCGACCGGCGTCTAGATGACGTCGTTGGGCTGCCACTCGAGTGCTGGGGGTGGCTCAACAGCCTCCTCTGGGCACTCCTCGTCACGCGCGAAACCGCCAGCACCTGGACACCAAAATACAAGCATCAAACACGACGGTTTGGCAAATAAACAATTTAGGCATGAATAATTGAAATAATGCTAAAACAGTTCAAGATTTGAATACACGTTTCACGTTTACGAAACTAGCATGAATACTTATAATATCATGAAAAGATAAATCCACATAGAGCTCATCCTTTCTCTGTCATACTTGATGACAAGAGCAAGCACGCACGACAAGCACGACACGAAAACACGATCCCACGCCACTCAAGGTAGACGGGGTATCCGGCCGCGGAACCGGACCACGAACACGCACGATGTGTAATAAAATACACGACCAGTCTGCAGACAGTCCACATGTTTAAGGACCCCCAGGTAGTAGATCAAGCTAAAAGGGCAGTCCAAGCTCAGTGAAATTCACTTATATCATGAATGCACAAAACACGGCGATACACGTTCGAGAACACGACAAAACAAGGGGGAAATCATTTACCAAACACAACACGGCAAGACTAGCAAACTTAGGAAATGATTCCCTTTTTCATTCTTGAAACACGATTCTTGAAACACGTCTTAAATACAAGCTTATACTTGAAAAATCAAACAAGAACATGATGACGCATAAAACATCAAAACAGGAGTCCAAACAAAAAATCCATCAAGCATAGGCTAAGACCAAATCTTTGACCCTTGTGGACTTGAAAACCCAAATGTCGAAACTCTATATAACTTGGTGTCCTCGAAGGTAAGATACATTTAGGAATTTCAAGTGCACAATGTCAAATGAAGGTCTAAGGCATAGTCTAGTTTTCATTCCTGCAAAATTTCTTCAAACACAGTTCTTTTTGTAACTGTCGGTCAACCCTCGGTTAACCGTCGGTTAACCGAGGTCGATCTGTCGGTCGACCGAAGGTTTGACCGACAGATCCCAGCCCAGAATTGTTGCTCTCTGGAAATTGAACCGACAGATCCTCGGTTGGCTGTCGGTCGACCGAAGGCGAACCGACGGATGACCTGACAAAAATGTTGCTCTCTGGAAATTGAACCGACAGATTTCGGTTGGTGTCGGTCGACCGACAGGTCGACCGAAGTTGGACCGACAGCTGACCGACAGGCACGGGCAGTGCATTCTGTTCAGAATTTTCACAACTTTCTCTCCCTTCTTCACTTCCACATTTTTACCACCTGCACTCCCCAAGCCTCCATGCTTTCCAAGGGATTCATTCCACACATTATAGAGCATTCCATCCACAATTTGTCCATTCATTCCAAAGAGAAACATCAAGACATTCCCATAAACAATTTCATGAAACTTACAAAACCAACATGATTCTAAGAACTTGGATGAATCTTCAATAATAACACAAGTAGAGGAACTCAACCCAATAATGTAAGAAAACATAACATAACATGTATTAATAGATTAAGCATAAAAATCATGTCTTAATGGAAGAAATGAAACCACAATACAATGTTCATGAAAAACCCATAAGGTTTACTTGCCTCTAACCAAAGTCAAGAAAAGCTTCACAAAATCAACAAGAATGGGAGCTCCACGAAATCTACACAAAAACCCCCAAAAGAGAGCACTCAAAAATCACTATTTTGGCCATTACAAACCCCCATTTCGAAAATGGGTTTGAAATCATGATAAATAAGCTCTAGGTGAGCTAAAGAACATGAAAAGAAGGAATGAAAGAAAAACACCAACCTTGAGCTAGTTGAACAAGATGAAGGGAGGTTGAAGATGATGAATAGTGCGATGGTTTGGTTCCAAAAACTTCCCAAACGGAGCTTGAGAAGGGAGGAAGAGAATGGCGGAAACGAATCGGAGATTGGAGTCTTCTTGTTAGATGATTTCAAGGGAAAAAGATCAAGAAGGAACTTGCTTCTCAACTCCACTCTAGGGCAAACCGTTGCAGGAAAATGGAAATGGGGAAAGAAGAAGAAGAGGGCTTATATAGTGTCTGGAAGTGGGTCCCTTTACAGCTGAACTTTGAAACGATTAAAACATGGTCTTGTGGACCCCGGATGGAATCGACGAAGAAGAACAAAACGATCGTCGAAAAATCTAGTTTCGGAAAAGTATACTTTTGACATAGTTTCACGACTTCGAAAATTGTGCCCAGATTTTGCATGAAAAGACAGATTTACCCTTATTGGGCCAAAACTTGGGTTTCTGGGCCTCAAATGCATGCAGGTTAAAAACGAAAGTTGTCATAAATAATAAAACCATTCAAGAGAAATAAAAATCACATCCACATCAAAGATCTAGAACAAAAAACCCATTCTTACACGTGCACTCAGGGCGTCCCTGAGCGTGTCTGACTCATACTAAACGTCCTCGAAATCCCCAAAGCTATAATCTAGACTAAGTCTAATCACATTCTAACCCAGCTAGTACTAAGACTCACTTAAGACTAATCGCTCACTTAATTAGCACTAATCGAGTTGGTCTGGGTCGGGGTCTAACACTTTCAAGTATGACTTAATTAAGCTCTTCAAACACATACCTGCACGACTGCACATCATTGACTTATTATGAATGTCTCCACACAGTCGTGATAATCTCATTTTAGAACTGCAAATAATGAATGCGGATGTCGATAAACATGCCCCACAAGTCCTACAAATTGAAATGGACTAAAGGATCAAAAAATCAAATACTTCCTCAAAGGGAGAAAAGAAGAAAACCGAGGGATCATGCATTGAATGCCTCTCGCTTCAGAAAGCAACAAGTGCAACCATCGCCTTCAAAAAGGATGACCTCCTGCTAGGCAAGACAAAGCACAATCGACCATTGTACTTCACAGGGTACGTCAAAAAGTTGCCAATACACAGAGTCCAGATCGACCTAGGTTCTTCATTCAACCTCATCTCTACTTCGGCACTCGAAGAGCTGGGCATTCCACCTAGCAAGCTGAGTCACACATCTGTATTTATCTCTGGATATGATGGGAGCACTCAAAGGCCTATCGGCAAAATCAGGTTCAAGTTGCAAATCGGTGATCTTATCTCTGAAGTCACTGTGTATGCAACAAGAACCCTTCATGTTACAACATCCTTCTTGGACACCCCTGGACACATGAGAATGGTGTCGTCCCTTTAACGTTACATTAATGCATCAAATTCATTGGCAACGACGGCTTGATACATCGAGTGTTTGCAGACAAAAAGCCCTTCAAAGGCAAAGATGCTCATTTCACAGATGTTCAGATGTATAAGGATGAAAAAGAAAAAAAGGAGGAAAAAACATCACCCTTTGCCGAAAATCTCCAGAAAGAGAAGGGTAATGCTCCTCAGCAATCATCAGAAGAAAACAAACCTTCTGGTAAATTCGAAGAGAGCAATCCATCTCCCTTCATTGTCTTCCTCAAATCTTCCAAGTCTTTGGTAATGACCATCAAAGCAAACAAGACAAAACAAAAGACTGGGGGCAAGTTTGTTGTTTCCTTCGTGTCTATCATGCATGACACAGATTCGGATTTAGAGCCAAAAGACGATACACTGTCAAGCCAAGCTAATATCAGCAAGTTCAGCTTACTCTCACTCCATTGGAGACACCTGCCGACATAGAAGACCCTGCGTCTTCTTTCTTCATCGTTCCAGCAACTACGGCATAAGAAAAGCTAATCTTCTTCTACAGATCGGAAGCTTCTTCATCAAATTCTTTGCTTGAACATTTCCAAAACAAAGGTATGCCTCAGCTATCCCTGTATAGTCCAATCGCGCAAGCTATCATGAAGAAAATGGGCTATGATGCTCAGAATCCAATCGGTTTGGGAGGAGGCCGTGGTATTCTTACGCCATTGGGACCCGGCTTGACCAAAAGTCAACTAGAGGATTGGAAACTCCACCGTCATATAGACAAGTCTACATACGAGTTGGGGCATGATCCTGACACTCCCATGAGACAGTTGACACAAAGGCTGCAAACTCGTTTTGCCGACCAAGCCTCAACAACTCATGTTCATGAAGATATTAATCTCCCTGGATATCTCTTTGAAGAGTCACCCGTCAAGAATCCAGGAAGCTCATCCAATTGGTACGATTTCTCTGATGATGAAGAGGAATTATTCGACGACACAGAAACACGGTTTTCTGATCTAGAAAAACTATCGTCTCCAAAAGAAGTGCCCTACTTCGACCCAGTTTCAGCAGATGATTGGGACTATCTCATAGCAACTCTTGAGAAGAGTATTGATCAAGAAGACCCATGGACAAAAGCAAAGCCTTGGTCTGTAAATACCTTTGGAACTCCAGAAGGCCATGTTGAGTTGGAAGCCTCCAAAAATATTTTGGAGGAACCACCTTCAAACCTTCCAACAGAAGATCATGTTCAAAAGATAGATTTGGGGACACCTGATAACCCACGTCCTATATGTTGCAAACAAGTAGAAACTAGGATCTCTAGATGTTGCGTAATCAACATTGCGGAAATAACTATGAAGAATATGATTAAAATCATACCTGCGAGATCTCTCTGATTTGATCTCGGTTTCACAGTAACTTGAAAAAACTCAAGATCTTCTACTGTATTCCTGTCGCGACCCCAGACCGAGACCCGGGACCACGATTGCGGCGATATGATTAACTAACATATAAAACATACCGCCGCTTTTCCCACAGGTTTCCGCGGTGAGGATCCCAAGACACGGGTCGAGCTCACACGAATAGATATGCGGAAGCGTTTAGCAAAACGTGTCACACAAATCTTAAACAATAAGATACAAGAGAATTATATAATATCGAGACTTGGCATCAAAAGAGAATGTCATCAAAGCATTCCTATCATGATTTAAGTTTCAACATTTAAGAAAAGTATATTAAATCAAGTTACAAAACCATGAGAAGCCAACAGAGGCCAATACAACAATAAAAAGAACCCAAGAGATAGCCCCAAAGCTAGGTGAACGTGAAGTCAAGATCCCGCTCGGCATCTAAATGACGTCGTTGGGATGCCACTCATGTGCTGGGGGTGGCTCAAAAGCCTCCTCCGGGCACTCCTCGTCAAGCGCGACATCTCCTGCACCTGGACACCAAAATAACAAGCATCAAACACGACGGTTTGACAAATAAACAATTTAGGCATGCATATGAGAAATAATGCTAAAACAGTTTAAGATTTAAATACACATTTCAAGTTAACGAAACTAGTATGAATACTTATAATATCATGAAAAGATATATCCACATTGAGCTCATCCTTTCTCCGTCATACATGATGACAAGTGTCGCGACCCCGGACCGAGACCCGGGCCCACGACTGCCACGGCGGCATGATTAATCAAAACACACCGCCGCCGCTTTATATTTTCCCACAGGTTTCCGCGGTGAGGATCCCATGACACGGGTCGAGCTCACACGAATGGATATGCGGAAGCGTGTAGCAAAACATGTCATACAAATCTTAAACGATAAGATTCAAGAGAAATATTTAACATCGAGACAAGGTATCAAAAGAGAATGTCAAATTAGCATTTCTATCATGATTAAGTTTCAACATTTAGACAAAGTATTTTACTTCCAATTACAAAACCCTGAGAGGCCAACAAAGGCCAATACAACAATTTGGGACCCAAAAGAATAACCCAACATAACCAGCTAGGTGAACGAGAATCAAAATCCCGACCGGCGTCTAGATGACGTCGTTGGGCTGCCACTCGAGTGCTGGGGGTGGCTCAACAGCCCCCTCCAGGCACTCCTCGTCACGCACGAAGCCGCCGGCACCTGGACACCAAAATACAAGCATCAAACATGACGGTTTGGCAAATAAACAATTTAGACATGAATAGTTGAAATAATGCTAAAACAGTTCAAAGTTTAAATACACGTTTCAATGCTTACGAAACTAGCACGAATACATATAATATCATGAAAAGATAAATCCACATGAGCTCATCCTTTCTCCGTCATACATGATGACAAGGGCAAGCACGCACGACAAGCACGACACGAAACACGATCCCACGCCACACAAGGTAGACGGGGTATCCGGCCGCGGAACCGGACCACGAACACGCACGATGTGTAATAAAATACACGACTAGTCTGCAGACAGTCCACGAGTTTAAGGACCCCCAGGTAGTGGATCAAGCTAAAAGGGCGGTCCAAGCTCAGTGAAATTTACTTATATCATGAATGCACAAAACATGGCAATACACGTTCGAAAACACGTCAAAACAAGAGGGAAATCACTTAACGAGCACGAAGTGACAAGACTAGCAAAATAGCATAGTATTAATGCTTACAAACTTAATAAATGATTCCCTTTTTATTCTTGAAACACATCTTGAAAACGACTTGTACTTGGAAATCAGACGAGAACACGATGGTGCATAAAGCATCATAAACAAAGGTTCAAACATAACTTTATCAAGCATAGGCTAAGACCACATCTTTGACCCTTGTGGAATTGAAAACCAAATGTTGAAATTCAATAAAACTTGGTGTCCCCGAAGGTATATTACATTTTGGAAATTTCAAGTGCACAAGGTCAATAAAAAGGGTCTAAGACCAAGTCTAGTTTTCATTCCTGCAAAATCCTTCAAAACAGTACTTTTTGGTGTGGTTCATGCCTCTCTACCGGTAGAAATTCCGGTAGAAGATGTTCTACCGGTAGAACTTCCGGTTGAAGTGCTTCTACCGGTAGAACTTCCGGTTGAAGCACTTCTACCAGTAGAACTTCCGATAGAACTGCGGTTCACAGTTTTTCTCAACTCTCTACCACAATTTGGGCCGTTTCTACCGGTAGAACTTCCGGTAGAACTGCGGTTCACAGTTTTTTTCAACTCTCTGCCACAATTTGGGCCGTTTCTACCAGTAGAACTTCCGGTTGAAATACCCCTACCGGTAGAACTTCGGAATTTCAATTTTTTTTTTCCACACTTCATTCACTTCTTCGCTTCCACATTTTCACCACCTGCACTCCCCAAGCCTACATGCTTCCAAGGGATGATTTTCACACCAAATCCATTCACATTTCATTCAAAACATCAAAATCATTAACCCTTATACATTCAAGTCATGAATCACTAACTTGTAAGGCTTTCCATAGAAAATATACTTCCATTCAAGACAAACTTCTAAATAAAATGGAGAAATTAGTACTCTTGCTTATCAAGCTTAAAACAAACTAAAAGAGATTAATAATATGCAAGAAAGATAAGCTTGATGATAAACAACATTTCCAAAAGTAACAATGCCCAAAAACTTGAAATGCACTAAGGAGAACTAAAAGGTTTACTTGCCTTTAACCAAAGCCAAGCCAAAGCTTCTCAAAATCAACAAGAAAGGGGTGCTCCACGAGATCTACACAAAACCCCCAAAATGGAGCATACAAAATCAACATTTTTGGCCATTACAAAACCCCATTTCGAAAATGGGTTTGAAATCATGAGAAACAAGCTCTTGGTGAGCCTAAGAACGTCAAATGGAAAGATGAAGAAAGACACCAACCTTGAGCTAGCCAAACAAGAAGAATAGGGCTTGAAGATGATGAATAGTGGAAAGGTTTGGCTCCCAAAAACGTCCAGCTGTAGCTTGAGAAGAGAGGAAGAGAATGGTGGTCTTGGATCTTGATTTGGAACACTATAGCTAGATCATTTCCAAGGGAGAAGACCAAAGAGGAAAGCTCTCCACTCACTTGCTCTAGGGCAAAACCATTGCAGAGATTGGAAAAAGGGAAAATGAAGAAGGAAAGGGCTTATATAGTGTCTGGAGGTGGGTCCCTTTAGCAGTGAAACTTGGAACGCTTGGAACATGGTCTTGTGGACCCCGGATGGAATCGACGAAGAAGAACAAAACGATCGCCGAAAAATCTAGTTTCGGAAAAGTATTATTTTGACATAGTTTCACGACTTCGAAAAGTGTGCCCAGATTTACATGCAAAGACAGATTTACCCTTATTGGGCCAAAACTTGGGTTTCTGGGCCTCAAATGCAAGCAGCTTAAAAACGAAAGTTGCCATAAATAATAAAACCATTCAAAAGAACTAAAAATCACATCCACAACAAAGATCTAGCACAAAAATCCATTCTTACACGTGCACTCAGGGCGTCCCTGAGCGTGTCTGACTCATACTAAACGTCCTCAAAATCCCCAAAGCTATAATCCAGACTAAGTCTAATCACATTCTAACCCAACTAGTACTAAGACTCACTTAAGACTAAACGTTTACTTAATTAGTACTAATCGAGTTGGTCTGGGTCGGGGTCTAACAACAAGAGCAAGCACGCACGACAAGCACGACACGAAAAACACGATCCCACGCCACACAAGGTAGACGGGGTATCCGGCCGCGGAACCGGATCACGAACAGGCACGATGTGTAATATAATACACGACTAGTCTGCAGACAGTCCACATGTTTAAGGACCCCCAGGTAGTGGATCAAGCTAAAAGGGCAGTCCAAGCTCAGTGGTATTCACTTATATCATGAATGCATAAAACATGGCGATACAAATTCGAGAACACGACAAAACAAGAGAGAAATCATTTATCTAGCACAACGCGACAAGACTAGCAAAATAGCATAATATTAATGCTTAACAAACTTAAGAAATGATTCCCTTTTTCTTATTCTTGAAACACGTCTTAAAACGAGCTTAAACTTGAAATTCAAACAAAACATGATGATGCATGAAGCACCAAAACAAGAGTTCAAACAAAGTCAATCAAGCATAAGCTAAGACTGTCCATTGGCCTTTGTGAAGTTGAAACCCCAAATGTCATAATTTACATAGCTTGATGTCCCCGAAGGTAAGGTACATTTTGGAATTCCAATTTACACAATGTCAATTAAAAGTCTAAAGCATAGTCTAGTTTTCAATTTCCAAGAAATTTAGAAAAAGATTGAAAATTCAAAGCTGTGAGTATCAGGTTCGCTCGAGCGGTCATACTATTGCTCGAGCGGACCCCAGACAGAAACTTGTTCGCACGAGCCAACCCAAAAGTTTGCTCGAGCGGACAGGTTTCTGCTCAAAATCCTTCAAACAGAGGCATGTTCGCTTGAGCTGACCCTATGGTCGCTCGAGCCAACAGGCTTCTGCCTGAACGCGAGTGAGTGCAGAAACTGCACTTTTCTCCCTTCTTCACTTCCCCATTTGAAACACCTACCCTCCCCAAGCCTACATACTTTCCAAGGGATGATTTCACATCAAAATCCATTCACATTTCATTCAAAACATCAAAATCACTAAACCATTCATATTCAAATCATGTATTAATAACTTGCAAAGCATTCCATTGAAAATCATGCTTCCATTCAAGATAAAACTTCTAGATTAGATAGAGTAATTAGCAACCATGCTTATAAAGCTTAAACACACTAAAAGAGATTGATAACATGAGGGAAATGGTAAGCTTGATAATAAAACCACATTTCTAAAGATAAAATACCCAAAACTTGCAATGTCCAAAAAGGGACTAAAATGTCTACTTGCCTTGGCCCAATATCAAGGAAATCTTCACAAAACTCAACAAGAATGGAGATCCACGAAATCTACACAAAACCCCCAAAAATAGGGCACACAAAAATCACTATTTTGGTCTTTGCAAATCCCCATTTCTAAAATGGGTTTGAAAACAAGTAAAACAAGCTCTTGTTGAGCTAAAGAACATCAAATGAGAAGATGGGTCCAAGCTCTATCCTTGAGCTAGCTGAACAGGAAGAAGAGAGGTTGAAGATGATGAATAGTGGTGAAGGTTTGGCTCCAAAAATGTCCCAAACGAAGCTTGAGAAGAGAGGAAGAGATTGGTATTCTTTGATCTGAGGTTGGAGCCTTCTAGCTAGATCATTCAAGGGGGAAGAGATCAAGAAGAAACCCTTTTTCTCTTCTTCACTCTAGGTCAAACTATTGCAGAGATTGGGAAAACAGGAAATGAAGAAGAGAATGAGCTTATATAGTGTCTGGAAGTGGGTCCCTGGCAGCTGAGTTTTGAAACGCTTAAAACATGGTCTTGTGGACCCCGGACGAAAACGACGAAGAAGAACAAAACGATCGTCGAAAAATCTAGTTTCGGAAAAGTATAATTTTGATATATTTTCACGACTTCGAAAAGTATGCCCAGATTTCGCATGAAAAGACAGATTTACCCTCTTGGGCCAAAACTTGGTTTTCTGGGCCTCAAATACATGCAGGCTAAAAATGAAAGTTGTCAAAAATAATAAAACCATTCAAGAGAAATAAAAATCACGATCAAACAAGATATCTAGAACGAAACCCACTCTTACACGTGTACTCAGGGCGTCCCTGAGCGTGTTTGACTCATACTAAACGTCCTCAAAATCCCCAAAGCTATAATCCAGACTAAGTCTAATCACATTCTAACCCAACTAGTACTAAGACTCACTTAAGACTAATCACTCACTTAATTAGTACTAATCGAGTTGGTCTGGGTCGGGGTCTAACATCCTCCACCCTTTAGGATATTTGGTCCACCAAATATAAATAACCTTACCTCTGGTAATAGGTGTGGATACTTCTTCTGGACTTGATCTCTCAATTCCCATGTGGCTTCTTCTGGCTCGTGGTTCTCCCAAAGTACTTTGACCTAATGGATAGTCCGATTTCTCAATTCATACTCTTTGGTGTCAATGATTCTAACCGGTTTCTCCACATACGACGCGTCTTCTCGAATCTCTATAGGCTCATGTGGAATAATGTGAGAAGGATTGTGAACATATTTCTTGAGCAATGAGACGTGAAAAACATTATGCACCCCGGAAAGTTCCGGCGGTAACGCAAGTCTGTATGCAACATTTCCAATCTTGCTCAAAATCTCATATGGGCCAATGTATCTGCTAGACAATTTTCCTTTCTTTCCAAATCTTAGAGTGCCTCTGACTGGTGAGACTTTCAAGAATACCTTGTCACCCACTTCAAACTGTAATTGTCTCCGGCGAGTGTCAGCATAACTCTTCTGTCTGCTTCGAGCAATCTTCAATCTGTCCTGAATCTGTTTAACCTTGTCGCTTGTCTCTCCAACTATCGTCGGTCCATGAAAACTACGCACACCGACTTCTTACCAACAAACTGGAGTTCTGCATCTCCTGCCATAGAGTGCCTCGAAAGGTTCCATTCCTATGCTAGAATGGTAGCTGTTGTTGTACGCGAACTCACAAAGAGGTAGGTTCTCATCCCACTGAACCTTGAAATCCAATACACAAGCATGTAGCATATCTTCAAGAGTTTGTATCGTCCGCTCTGACTGACCATCTATCTTTGGATGATACGCTGTGCTGAACTGAAGTTTGGTACCCATGGATTCAAGAAGAGATTTCCAAAACCTCGAAACAAATCTGCTGTCCCTGTCGGAAGTGATGGAGACAGGTTGGCCATGCTTACTAACGATCTCATCGATGAATAGTCTTGCAATTGGTGCCATATGCATCATATTCCCAGTCTTCATCGGAATGAAGTGAGCAGAATTCGTAAGACGGTCTACTATAACCCAAATCGCATTGTTTCCCCTCTTGGTATTAGGCAAACCGGAGACAAAATCCATAGTGATGTGCTCCCATTTCCACTCCGGAATCTCTAAAGGCTGTAGCAAACCAGGAGGCTTCTGATGTTCTGCCTTGATCATCTGACAAGTCAAGCAATGAGACACAAAAGCTGCAATCTCTCGCTTCATGTTATTCAACCAAAATCTATTCTTCAAGTTATGGTACATCTTCGTGCTACCCGGATGTATAGAGTATCTAGTATGGTGGGCTTCAGTCATAATTTCATTATTCAAATCATCAACATTTGGTACACACAACCGGTCACGAAAATACACACTCCATCAGAAATCCTGAAATCTGGACGTTCTGCAATCTGATCTACAATCTTGGCCAATTCTGGGTCTTGCAACTGACTATCTTTGATTCTCTGGATGAAGGTAGGCTCCGACACGGTCATATTTGCCAATAAAACACATCTCCTCAAGTGTTGTACCTCCACTCCAAGTTCTGCAAACTGTTGGAAAACACTAACTCCCCTCTCAAACTAGCAATCACTGCTGAATTTCTGCTCAACGCATCTGCTACAACGTTCACTTTGCCCGGAGATACATGATTGGAAAGTCATAATCTTTTATATACTCCATCCACCGTCTCTGCCTCATATTCAATTCCTTCTATGAAAACAAATATTGCAAACTTCGGTGGTCTGAATGAGTTGCATAATTTACCTCATGATTCTTCAACTGTCTCGAGCCATAGGCAATCACTTTGCCATCTTGCATCAATACACAGCCTAATCCCACGTTGGATGCATCTGTAAAAATAACAAATCCACCGCTGCCCGATGGTAATGTGAGGATTGGGGCTGTGGTTAACCTTTTCTTCAACTCTTGAAAACTGCCTTCACACTGATCGGTCCAAACAAAAGGTACGTTCTTCTGGGTCAACTTCGTCAATGGTGCTGCAATAGATGGAAAACCTTGGACAAATCTCCGATAATATCCCGCTAACCCCAAAAAACTTCTAATTTCTGTCACACTGCTAGGCCTCTTCCACTCAATAACTGCTTCTATCTTGGCTGGATCAACTGCTAATCCTTCTCTCAAAATGATGTGACCTAAAAAGGCAACTTGTTCTAGCCAGAATTCACATTTGTTCAACTTATCATAGAGCTGATGGTCTCTCAAAAGCTGTAATGACGTCCTCAAGTGCTCTTCATGCTCCTCCTTACTCTTAGAATACACGAGGACATCATCAATGAACACCACTGTAGAGTGATCTAGGAACTCTGCAAAGACCTTGTTCATGAGAGCCATGAAGACTGCGGGTGCATTTGTCAAGCCAAAGGGCATCACTAAGAACTCATAATGCCCATATCTCGTTCGAAAAGCTGTCTTCGCCACATCAGACTCTCTAACCCACAACTGATGATACCCTGACCTCAAGTCTATCTTGGAAAAGTGTGCTGCTCCTTGCAATTGGTCAAATAATTCATCTATCCTTGGCAAGGGGTATTTTTTCTTGACGGTCACATGATTTAATCTTCTATAGTCGATGCACATTCTAAGACTTCCATCCTTCTTTTTCATAAAAAGAACTGGCGCTCCCCAAGGTGAAACACTTGGCCTAATGAAACCTTTGCTCAACAATTCTTGCAACTGAAGTTTCAATTCACCTAACTCTGCAAGAGCCATCCTATAAGGTGCAATTGAGATCGGTGCAGTCCCTGGAAGGAGTTCAGTAGTAAACTCAACTTCTCTAACTGGTGGTAAACCCGGGATTTCATCTGGAAAAACATCCGGAAATTCACACACTATGGGGATATCCTCCACCTCTTGGGACTGTTTATCCTCCGTGATAAACGCTATAAATGCCTCACAACCACTGCCCACCAATCTATTAGCTTTCAAAGCTGAAATAAAATTTCTGGAAGACTTCTTCCTGTTACCCAGAAACATCAACTCTGTCTGTGGCCCTTGCAATCTAAAGGTGATGGTCTTACCAAAACAATTCATAGTAGCATGGTAGGTCTCTAACCAATCCATGCCTAAGATAATATCAAAATCATGAATGTCTAAAATTATGAGGTTGGCTGGTAAACTGATATCTCCTAACAAAATCGGACAACTAGGGTAATAGGTGGTACAAACAACCTGTCTACCTACTGGTGTAGTGACAGTCAAAATGAAATCCAATTCTGCATGCTGTGCATCAATCTTCTTTGCAAACAAAGGGGATAGAAAAGAGTGTGTGGATCCTGGATCAAATATGATTTGTGCTTCTACTCCACAAATAAGAAGTTTACCTTCTATGACGCCACCTGCTGCTTCAGCGTCAGCACGGTTGATATTGTACGCGCGTCCCTGCTGGTTTGGCCTATTCTGTTGCTGAATCTGCTTGCCCTGATTGTTCCTGTTCTGAGGTGGACGAGCATTCTGATTCTGCACTTCCTTGCCTTGCTGCTGCTGTTGCTGTGGTGGTCTCACTGGATTTTGAACTGGTATTGCCTGATTCTGGGGTGCTGTCTGCCTTTGCTGCTGATATCTGTTGGCCTGACCCTGAAGGTGTGGGCAATCCTTGATTGTATGGTCCATTCCTCCACACTTGAAGCAAGCACCCGTTGCCTTGCGGCATTCGTGGGTAGGGTGATTCTTGCCACAATGATTACAACCACTCTGTCTAACTCGGTTCTGTTCCTGTATTGGCTTCTTGCCACTTTGCTGCCTTTGGTTATGCTGCTGGTAGTGCTGCTTCCTATCCTGGATGATCTCATTGTTGAACTCTTCAAATTTATATGCCCGACTAACTGCTTCATCAAATGTGGCTGGTGGAATCACTCCCGTGACATCCCTCTTGAGAATGGGATTCAGCCCTTCCAAAAACTTGGTGATTTTCTTATGCTCCGTATCTATCAACTCGGTAGTATAGTGAGCAAGCCTCTCAAACTTCATAACATACTCCAGAACTGACATGTTTCCTTGTTTCAACTGTTGAAATTCGACTGCCTTCTGTCTCTTGACATGAGAAGGGACATACTTGTCGGTGAAGTGTGTCTTGAAGGTCGTCCAAGCTACCTCATCTGCCATGACTTGGTATGGCTCTTTAACTGTCTGCCACCAAGAGTAAGCAAGCCCATAGAACAAAGAAGCTGTGAGGTTCACCCTCTCCCTGCCCGTGCAAGTGAAAACATCAAAGATCTTCGCAATGTTAGTGAGCCAGTCATCTGCAGTTAAAGGGTCCTCCTGACCTGAGAATTCCTTAGGTCCACTCTTCCGGATGTTAGTGCCACATTCCAATGAGCAGTACTTGTTTTGTATTGTCAATCCCGTGTCAAAGAGTCCAAGACCTTGCCTCTCAAAATTTCATAAGGAAGATCAAGTTTGAAGGCAGAAGATCAAGTCTTGGAAGGCCTGGATTCATCGAGGAAGAACTCCATGTGTGTGCCAACCTATTCAGGTAAAATGGGACCCAAACCAACCAAGTAGTGGACCCTAAAAACCCTTAGTTTAATGGCTTATTTAATGGGTTTTTAGAAATTGCTTTTGAGCATTTTCAAGACTCAAAACTGGTCCCAAAGGTCGGCTAACCGCCATGGTTTGCAGTCACCTTACGGTTACTTTTCCAGAGGCTTAATATACAAGTTTCTGTGAACATTTGGTTACCTAGCGGTTACCTCGCGGCTAGCCGCTTTGAAAGGGGTTACCTCGCGGCTAGCCCCTTACTCAGCACAGCTTCACAAAAACTAGCCGATTATGACCGTTGGGGTGGCGGCTAACCGCGGATTTGAAGGGGGCTAGCCACCAAAAGCTGTTAGAGAGCCGTTGGAGGGTTTTTTTATAAATAGAAAAGGCCCCAAATCATCTAAGGTCTCTTGAAGATCATGAGAGTTCATGTCCTAACCATGGTCCATTATATTTGACCTCTCATAGATTATTCCACACACACTTTGAGCTTGCATTGGGAAATCTAAGAGCTTCATTAGCTTAAGGAAAGTGTGGTGTGTGGAAACAATATTGCCCACACACACTATGAGCTTGTATTGGCAAATCTAAGAGCTTCATTAGCTTAAGGAAAGTGTGATGTATGGAAACAATATTACCTAGGGAAGAACTTGAGCCATCATAGGTTAAAATCCAAATCCCTAGACCAAAGACCTCTTCCCTTGATTGACCACAACATTGGAGCATCATCATCAACATCAAGGAAGCATTGCAAGAGGCATCAAAGCTTGGAGATGCGGTGACAAGCTTGGAAGAGCATCCTCCGGATTTCGTCAAAGAGGCAAGTGGCAACCTCCAGACTTTGTCAAAAGAGGCAAGTGTTCTTCCCCCTCACTTCATTAAATTCAGAGCATTGTAAGAGTGGCTTATTTATTTGTGATTTAACCACTATAAAAAATGTAGAGGGGAGTAGATCTTTGTGATCGAACCTCGTAAACAAAATTGATGTAGAATCAGTACTTGTGTAGTTTGATTCTTCATAGTGGAACCAGGGGACTGTGTGACCCTTGAGAGTGGATGTAGGTCTGTGTGACTGAACCCCTATAAATCCCTTACGTCAATTTCTCTTTCTCTATCTCTTGTGCTTGATTTACATATCTATAAGTTGTGGAGATTAATATGAATGATATTTCTTCTTTGAGTTTAAATTGACACACATCCACTTGTGCAAAAACAACATTGAACATATTGGTAAATCTTGTCTTGTTTAGCGGACACTCTTTAAACATATATTCAATTGAGCACATTGATATAAATCATAAGTGAATCTGTGAAGAGTGTTGTACACACACTTGTGCCTATTATTATGAAATTAATTGTCATATCTTTGATTGCTTAAGCACTCACACATTGAACACATATTCCGTATAAGTTGTATTCTTATTTGTGTTCATTGTGTTCTTTGTCCTAGTTGAGATTAAAATTGGACTAAGTTTTTTTTTTATTGGGAAAAGAATTCCATTAGTCTTATTCACCACAACCCACCACCCCCCCCCCCCCCCCCCCTAGGACACCTTCATTGGCCCAAGCTGAACTTTCAGTTGGTATCAGAGCAAGGTTACTCCATAAAGGCTTAACAACCCGGAGTTGATCTTCTATCATTGCTAGTGGCAATTCCTTAGAGAGGCCTCATGTATTGGAGGGACCTCAAGGACAAACCTACCAAGACCTTAGGATGATTTTCAAAGGAAGATCGTTAGAGAGATCTTAGGTCTTGAACCCCTTTGGACCAACCTATTTATTTTCAGGTATTTCATATTGTTGGCCCTTGTACTTTTGCAAAAGTATTTGTTGTCAATTGATTTTGTTTTCATAAACTTTTATAGTTATATCTTTTGGTTCACAAAATCACTTGATTGCATCATATTGATGTGCATTTTGTTCTCATATTGTTATTGCTATGAAAATGCATTTCAATGCTCTTTTAATGTACTTCAATTAATTATGGACTTAAAGGATCTTTTTTCCATGATCAATTGATGTTACATCCCCTGTTTTTCAAAAATTAATGAATTTCATAATTTATATCTTTTTAAAGAAAAATTAGATATTTTTGAAAAAAATGAATTTTCCATAGTTTTTGTTTTCAAATGGGAAATTATTCTCAACTTTTTTTTTTTGTTTCAAATAATTATTTTGTTTAAAAAAAATGCAAGTTGAAAGTTATGAGAATTGAATTTGTTTCTCTCTTTATGTTTCAAATCTTGTATAAGTAATTCAATTCTTGTAATATACTTGAAACTCAATTGGTTATCTATCTATAGTTATATTTGTCAAAATAAATGTGTTTTTGAATAAACGTATTTTCCAATTGATATCAAGTCATGTTTTAAATCAATTTGTATAAGTCCTTGTAGTTGTTTTCTTTAAAATACAAATTGAAAAATGATTATGTGTTATCTTCTAAATCATTCTCTTTTTGCTCATTGTTGGATTTTGTGTATTGAAATGATTTGAAGATTGTATGAATGGAAATGCTCTAAAACATCATTAGTTATAATCATCAAAGCATGTTCCATGTTCTCATTTCCTTGTGCATATGGTTAAATCATCTTAAAAATGGAAATGAATTTGTTACAAGCAATTTGCATCTTTACTCATTTGGTTACATTCCTTTTATATGCAAATTGAATTGTATGTTTTGTGGATCATGAAATAGATTTGCATTCTACACATAGTCTTGTGCATCTTTTCAATGCATAGTGATAATGTTTTATGATTCTCTTAGTACATTTGCTAGAGTGGAATTTTTGTATGGACCATGTTAGATGAATTGATGTTAAACTCTTTTTGCATGCTCTTTATAGTTAAACTCACATATATGTAAGAGAGTTATTTTCATTCCTATGTAATTCATGGCTCCTTTCTAACTTCATATCTACATGTGCACACATAGTTGTATTCTTCATTAATGATATGGTATAAGTTAGATCTTGATTTTAATTGATACTCTCTATGCAAATGTCAAATCGTTCCTTGTATGGTTGCATTATTAGTTACATTTGAAGATACCATACTATAACTCACAAATCCATCATTTATGCTTTCTAGTCATTTTTTTTAATGGATGGTTATGATGTTGATTCATGTATATTCTTTAAATGATGTCTTCCTTACATGCTTCAACTTCATATTAGTGATCTTGATTATATGAACCTCTTTGAAATTCATTTCTTGTATTTCATAGTTATATGTATTGTTTGATGAATTTCTTAGACGTTGAATTCATATGGTTTTGACATTTTGAAAATTGCATGCTTTACAAAGCTATATCCTTTCATGCAATTTAGATTGTTCATCACTATACTCAATTGTTATATCATTAAAAGTGATGAATATTCATTTATGATGCTTGATGAAATTTTGTGTTTATCACATCCTTACTCTTAATCATGTTTCAAATTCAATTGGTTTCAATTAGTATCATTTTCAATTGATGTCATATCTTGAGAATGTGATAGACCTTGTGTACATTGGATTGAACTTGATAGTAAATATGTTTTTATTCCATGTCACATTCTATTAGCATCATAATTTTCATGTTTGCCTCCTCTCTTGCACCTATAGGTAAATCTCATGACCACCATGTTTATATATTCATAATCTTGGTTGGTTAATAGTTAAGGTTGGCTTCATGTTTGAACTTCATTTCTTCATCTTGCACGTGATAGTCATATTTAATGATTGAATGAAATGATTTCAAAATATTCATAGCATATGATTTTCTTAGTTATATTGATTGATGCTATGTTTGGTAAACCCCATAACATCATGGATATCTCTAATTTGGATTAATCCTAGTAGCTATATTCTTTTTAACTCCATTTTAGAGTGATTGAGTTAATTGTCTTATCCTTGAATCTCAATTAGTTTTCTTTATTCCAATTGGTATCCATGATTGCTTTTCTACATGGTCTTGAACACTTAGAGATTACTACCACACATGATATCCTGTTATGCATTTCATTTTTGATTTCTTTTGTTAACAGGTGCTTCTAAAAAGGTTTTTTTCTTATTTCATGTGTACGTACATTTGCAAGGGTAAATGACCCTCTATATGCAAATGCTAAATTGTTCTATGTATGGTTGTGTTGTTTTCATTTGTTGACGCCATACTAGAACTTTAAAATCCATCCTTATGCTTGATAGTCTTTATTTATGGTGGATGGTTATGTTAATTGACCCATGTATATGATTTCATTCTTGTACATGTTTCAATTTTCATAAGTATGTTCTTGCTCATATGAATCTCTTCAAATCCATTCCTTGTACACTATGGTCATAACTATTGTTTAATGGATGTTATATTTGTTGAGTTCATATGTTTTTACACCTTGGAAAATTGCACAGACCACAGTCATATTTTTATGCAATTTCCTATATTCATCGTTATGCTTTCTAGTTATATTTTTTTTAAAGGATGAATATTCATGGTGCTTAGTGAATTTTGTGTTTGTCACATCTATGTTCTATTCATGGTTTCCTATTTGTTTGGTATACCTTAAAATGTGACAAATCTTGTGAACATTGATTTGAAATGTCACTTTAGCATCATATCTCTCATGTTTGCCTCCTCTAATACATGATTATGGTTGTTTTCTTGAAGAGGTTCGCTGCATGATAGTTGAACTTCATTTCATAATACATGTTCTTTATAGTTATATTTTATGAAATGATGATAATTCACATAGCATAAGATTTTCAAGATTTAAACATGCTTATGCTATGATTAATATCACTATTCTCATGGATTTTTCTGTTTTGGAACATATCTATTAGTCACATGATTTCAAAACTAGTTCAGATTTTTTGTATTTAAAAAAAAAGATTATTTTACAATCCATGATTTTAAAATGATTGATTGTATCCTTAATGTGTTCATATTTCCGGAATTGATTTAATGCTTTAGATACTCCACCTTGATTCATTCCAAGTTGCACTCATATTGGTATATCTATTTGAATCATTCAAACATTAATGTTTAAGGTAGGATGGCTAGGAGAGTGGGAGGAGACCCCTCACGTGTTGGGTTCGCCAAGCGTAAATCCTTAGGGGGTAGCTTTGGGACAGACCTGTAATTCTGTGTGATCGCGTAAAACACTGCTCTGATGCTTTTATCATCACCACATGAAGCATGATTCATATACTTGGTTGAATCACAAGTTGTTGTCCTCCATTACACTTAAATCTCTTTCGATCTTATCTATGTTTTGGAATCAACAATTCATTTATTTCAAAAGAATTTGTTGTAATTTTTTTTTCTAGAAACCCACATTGACCATCCTTGTTCTCTTTATTGGTATATTAGTATGATAGTCAAGTTGTGTGGAAATTCATTTTGCATATGTTCTTGATAGGTATATATTTTGAAATGCAAATTTGAATGAGATGTGATGAGCTAAAAATCTTTTTCAATTAATGTTCCATCTCATATTTTTCAAATTAAGTGCTTTGTCATTTTGAAAATAAATATGATTTGAAAAATGAATTTTCCATGGATTTTAAGTTTTTACTTCATTGGAAAATTATGCAATTGATTTTCATTTGGGGCTTTGTTAAGTTAAATGCTTTTAAAATGAAATTCTCAATTGGTACTCATCTATTCATCATCATGACTTTCCATGATTAGCAACATCTTGAGAAATTTTATCAATGCGAACTTTAATAGTTATATTTGAGAACTCCCTAGTTTCATGCCTTACATCTTCTTCATGCATTACACAGGTATATTCATTGTCATCATATTGACAAAAGAAGAGAATCATGTTGAGAGGGAGTGTAGACATCTCTAAAATGATCAAATGTGAGTTTATATTTGAGGATCATGGAGATACATATATGGATAGGATGCATATTTGTTTTTAAGTATTTTGAAAACAAAACAATTTTTACTTGAGAATGCATTAACTTTTATAGGTACATCTTTATGTATTTCTCATATTGCCACATCCATGTGCTTTTGGTTATGGTATTTTTCTAAGATATGGATGTTTTTACTTTTGATCATTACTATGCTTTGTAATGTGATTTTTTTTGTGATGATTTTGCGAGTCATGTGCTTTTTCTATTTGTAAAATTCCTATCTTGATGACTTGTTTGGAATGCAATGTACTCAATTCATCATTTTAGATTATAATCACTTTGTTTGATGATTGAATACATTTGGTGATTACATTCATTCTCATAACATTCATTATGCCTTTGTAAGTTAAATTTTTCTAAAGATTGAATGTTATGGCTTTGGATTTTATTTCCATTGGTATCATTTTGAGTTTTAAACTTGAGCTTTAAAAGTCTAAAATATTTTGTTCTTAATGCATGTTCCTATCATATGCTTTTGAATGGATTGATTTTTCATTTGGAACTTCATGCATTTCTCATAATCATTGTCTGTGCTTCATAGTTATATCAGTATGTTAAACTAATGATTATGCAGGTTCATCACTATGCTTAAGTGGTGAAAATGATCAATGAAATAAAATTTCATGTGATCTTTATTGCGTCCTTACTCTTCAATCAGTTTGTATCTTTGGAAGGACTTAGAGAATCCTAATTAAATGGATTCATGGAATTGATATGGACTTACTTAGTTGATTTATATAGTTCAATTCCAACTTAGCATGATTTCATCTCTTTATAGTCAAATCCTTTGATATCATGCTTGCTAACTTCCCTTCATGCTTATAGGTAAATCTTTTTATGTCCTTGATATCATAATGTGCTGAATATTGATATCTCTCTAACATCTCTTTGTCAACTTGTGACAAAAAGGGGGAGAATAAATGGATTGAATCCTGAAAAATGGAGAGATTAAATTAAGGGGGAGAGTGTAGAACAAAAGGTGAGAACACTCCATCTATGATATTTTGTGACTAACAATTAAGGGGGAGTAGCAATCCCACCAAAGAATGTATTTCTCAATGTTCTATGCAGGTGAATCTTTAAGAGACAAAGCACATTCTCTGGGGGAGCTTCTAGAGTCATAAGTCTTTGAGTTGTAATTGTTGTATCCTGTGTAAAGATCATGTACTCCTATAATCTTGGTTGTATTTGAGTCTATTTGTTGTAATTCAATCTAGAATAGGTGTTTTGCCACGAAATTGACAAAGGGGGAGATTGTTAGTGCCACATTCCAATGAGCAGTACTTGTTTTGTATTGTCAATCCCGTGTCAAAGAGTCCAAGACCTTGCCTCTCAAAATTTCACAAGGAAGATCAAGTTTGAAGGCAGAAGATCAAGTCTTGGAAGGCCTGGATTCATCGAGGAAGAACTCCATGTGTGTGCCAACCTATTCAGGTAAAATGGGACCCAAACCAACCAAGTAGTGGACCCTAAAAACCCTTAGTTTAATGGCTTATTTAATGGGGTTTTAGAAATTGTTTTTAAGCATTTTCAAGATTCAAAACTGGTCCCAGAGGTCGGCTAACCGCCATGGTTTGCGGTCACCTTACGGTTACTTTTCCAGAGGCTTAATGTACAAGTTTCTGTGAAAATTCGGTTACCTAGCGGTTACCTCGCGGCTAGCCGCTTTGAAAGGGGTTACCTCGCGGCTAGCCCCTTACTCAGCACAACTTTACAAAAACTAGCCGTTTATGACTGTTGGGGTGGCGGCTAACCGCGGATTTGAAGGAGGCTAGCCGCCAAAAGCTGTTAGAGAGCCGTTGGAGGGTTTTTTTATAAATAGAAAAGGCCCCAAATCATCAAAGGTCTCTTGAAGATCATAAGAGTTCATGTCCTAACCATGGTCCATCATATTTGACCTCTCATAAATTATTCCACACACACTTTGAACTTGCATTGGGAAATCTAAGAGCTTCATTAGGTTAAGGAAAGTGTGGTGTGCGGAAACAATATTGCCCACACACACTATGAGCTTGTATTGGCAAATCTCAGAGCTTCATTAGCTTAAGGAAAGTGTGATGTGTGGAAACAATATTACCTAGGGAAGAACTTGAGCCATCATAGGTTAAAATCCAAATCCCCAGACCAAAGACCTCTTCCCTTGATTGAGCACAACATTGGAGCATCATCATCAACATCAAGGAAGCATTGCAGGAGGCATCAAAGCTTGGAGCTGCGGTGACAAGCTTGGAAGAGCATCCTCCGGATTTCGTCAAAGAGGCAAGTGGCAACCTCCAGACTTTGTCAAAAGAGGCAAGTGTTCTTCCCCCTCACTTCATTAAATTCAGAGCATTGTAAGAGTGGCTTATTTATTTGTGATTTAACCACTATATAAAATGTAGAGGGGAGTAGATCTTTGTGATCGAACCTCGTAAACAAAATTGATGTAGAATCAGTACTTGTGTAGTTTGATTCTTCATAGTGAAACCAGGGGACTGTGTGACCCTTGAGAGTGGATGTAGGTCTGTGTGACTGAACCACTATAAATCCCTTGCGTCAATTTCTCTTTCTCTATCTCTTGTACTTGATTTACATATCTATAAGTTGTGGAGCTTAATATGAATGATATTTCTTATTTGAGTTTAAATTGACACACATCCACTTGTGCGAAAACAACATTGAACATATTAGTAAACCTTGTCTTGTTTAGCACACACTCTTTAAACATATATTCAATTGAGCACATTGATATAAATCATAAGTGAATCTGTGAAGAGTGTTGTACACACACTTGTGCTTATTATTATGAAATTAATTGTCATATCTTTGATTGCTTAAGCACTCACACATTGAACAAATATTCCGTATAAGTTGTATTCTTATTTGTGTTTATTGTGTTCTTTGTCCTAATTGAAATTAAAATTGGACTAAGTTTTTTTTTATTGGGAAAAGAATTCCATTAGTCCTATTCAACCCCCCCCCCCCCCCCCCTCTAGGACACTTTCATTGGCCCTAGCTGCACTTTCACCGGAATCTCTCGAAGAGAACATTGATGTCATCCACTCTATTGTGGTACACCACATTTTGTGCAGCTTGATGTTGAGGTCTGTTTTGGAGGACTTCCAGAAGTTGTCTCTGAACTTGAGCTATCTCCTCATCTTTCTTTGCCATTTGTTCTTGAAATTTTGCTTGAGTTTCATTGGCTTGTTTCTGTTGATCTATCATAGCTTGCATTAATGCCTGGAATTGAGTAGCGGTAGGATTCTCAGACGAATCTGTCTCATTGTGATTACTACCCGAAGCATGATGGTTTGGAGCTTTTCTTGGAGGCATGATGCTGCAAGACAATTTGTTAGCACATATATAAGCATGATTGGGTTGGTCAACTTGTCTAAACAAACGTTCTAACGAACTCATGAATCCTCGCCACGTTCTTAAGATTTTCTAGTTTCTTTTAAGTGCCTGAAACAAGTCCTGCTCTGATACCAGTCCTAATGGTCACAGCCCCGCCCAACTCAGCATGAAATTGTCCGCTTTGGCTCACGTGCACGCGCGGGGACTTCCCAGGAGGTCACCCATCCTAGTACTGCTCCCGCCTGAGCACACTTAACTACGGAGTTCTTACTGTTTCCGGGGCCGCACAGTTTTAAAAGGCCTCATGCTAAGTTAATACGGGTTTTGACTTATAAGCCCAGGGTTAGGACTTGGATATTTCTAATGCGGGCTAACGGAGACTCACCGTTTGAAGGCCATGGTTGACACGCTCCGCCCCGTGGTTAAGGGTGCCGCCCGGACCAAGTTCTTACAATTCCTATATGCTCGAACTCGTACCAAGGAGTGGGCATCTTCTGCGAATTCTCTTCGCTCCCAAAACCGAGATTTCTCTCTTGATATTCTTATATGTTAACCTAGAGAGCAATAATGCATATTTATAGACTACAATAGGGACCTTAAGAAGGAAACAAGGATAGGCTCCTTATGGAAACATGAAACCCTAATTCGACCCAAATTAGAATCCTAGTTCCATAAATTACAACTCAACCCACTAAAAAATTGTAATTGCACTCTAGTCCTTATTCTCAAAATTATATTTCGAGCTTCTTGTTATTAAATGCTTATTAATCTCCCCACGTTAAGATTTCTGATATCCATCGATTAAATAACTACTGACATCTATATTTAATCGATATCTTTATAATTCCTTGAGATGTTACACTTAACTTATTTGATATGTCGGACACAAAGTCCACTTGCAGGGTTTGACATAATCAAAACTTAAAAGCTTCATCAAGGGGATATCATCAATCCCTATTACGAGACGTGGATTCCATCCATAAACTAATATCCACCGTACACGCAGTGTAGTCATCCAATTTACTGAGATTGTTGACCCATAAAAGATCCCACTTCTTTGTAAATCAAAATGCCAAACACGAAATGTATGTGTCTATTATTTATGTCGGGATTAAGAGTACAAGCATTCACAATAACCATTTGGATGTTCATCGTCTTATATAGTTAGTATAAGGACAATAAACCCAAAAACCAGTCTTGTTCAATACACACAAAGTGTACTAGCATAATGAGTCAAAACTATATCGTTTCCTGCAGCCAAGACAAGCCTGCTGAAACATTATGCTACAATCGCACCAACAGTGTGTCCAAATCCATCTAGATTGTGAACAACAACTTATATTCTATAAGAACCGACTAAGAAGTATTCCGTGTGCAAGTAGAACTCTACACACCAACTTGTCTATTTTATAGAATAAAAGACACTCACATGCATAATAATTAACAATGCAACCATTTTCCCATACAAAATCTCAATTAGACGAGAAGACAAAATATACTAAAAATGAACCAGTCAAAGACAAATACATAAAAGTATGTTTTTAGTATAAATTCCCAACAATCTCCCACTTAGACTCAAAACCATGGTGACATGTATTTTAACCCCATGCCTTCCACATGACCATCAAAACTCTTTGCTGGTAAGCTCTTTGTAAAAGGATCTGCCAGGTTATCCACCGATGCAATTCTGGTCACAATAATATCACCCCTCTGTACATTTCTCATATGAGATGATATTTACGTTGGATGTGCTTACCCTTTTTATGCATCCTGGGTTCCTTTGCATTAACAACCGCACCGGTATTATCACAATAAAGTATTATAGGTGATTTTACCGAATGTACCACCTCTAGATCCATCAAGAAGTTTCTGAGCCAAACTGCCTTCTTGGCCGCATCAGAAGCTGCCAAATATTCGGCCTCCATGGTAGAGTCAGCAGTACATGATTGCTTGACACCCCTTCAACTTATAGCTCCACCTCCCAAGCTAAATACAAATCTTGAGGTAGATTTTCTAGCATCATTATCTGATTGGAAGTCCAAGTCTGTGTACCCAATGGGTATCAAATTCTTGGCCTGCTAAATCAGCATATAATTTCTAGTCCTCTTAAGGTACTTAAGTATATGCTTTACCGCAGTCCAGTGTTCTTTCCCTGGATTAGACTGGTATCTGCTAACCATGCCAATGACAAAACAGATATCAGGTCTAGTACATAGCATTGCATATATGAGGCTTTCCACTGCCGAAGCATAAGGTACTTCCTTCATTTTTTCTATCTCATTAGGTGTTTTAGGACACTGATCCTTGGATAAAGTAATTCGATGCCTAAAAGGAAGAAATCCTTTCTTGGAATCTTGCATGCTAAAATGGGCAAGAATCGCATCAATAAAAACCACTTGAGATAAGCCCAACATTCTTTGTTTCCGATCTCGCAAGAGCTTGATCCCTAGAATGTGACTAGCTTCTCCTAAGTCCTTCATATCGAATTGACTGCTCAACTATACTTTGACCAAAGACAACACCCCGACATCGTTTCCAATGAGTAGGATGTCATCTATATAAAGTACTAAGAAAACCACCACATTGCTGTTGCACCTCTTATACACACGGGGTTCATTAGGGTTTTGCTCGAAACCATAAGATTTAACGGCTCTATAAAAACGAATGTTCCAAGATCTAGATGCTTGCTTAAGTCCATAAATGGACTTCTTAAGCTTACACAACATATACTCACGGCCTTCAGCTACGAATCCTTCTGGTTG
This sequence comes from Umbellularia californica, assembly GCA_028538565.1. Classification (NCBI taxonomy): domain Eukaryota; kingdom Viridiplantae; phylum Streptophyta; class Magnoliopsida; order Laurales; family Lauraceae; genus Umbellularia; species Umbellularia californica. Next base: position 28,164,825 of record JAPQWN010000005.1, on the reverse strand, counting down.
TACCATATAGATACAGTCATCAAGATTTTCATTAAGGAAAGCTGTCTTGACATCCATTTGCCAAATTTCGTAATCGAAATAAGCAGCAATGGATAAAAGGATCCGGATGGATTTCAGCATGGCTACTGGCAAGAAAGTCACTTCATAATAGATACCTTCTTTTTGAATAAACCCTTTCACAATAATCCTAGCTTTGAATGTTTCAACCTTTCCATCCACCCCTCTTTTCTTCTTTTAGACCCACTTACAACCGATAGGTTTTATCCCCTCTAGTGGTTCTACAAGATCCCAGACTTGATTATGGTACATAGACTCCATTTTTGATTTCATAGCTTACATAGACTCCATTTTTGATTTTATAGCTTGGTGCCATAGTTCTGCATCTTTGTCCTGGAGTGGTTCATTATAGTTACAGGGTTCGGTATATAGCTCATCAAGGACTATGTCGTATGACTCTCCCAAGAATATATACCGTTCAGGTTGACGAATAACCCTCCCACTACGACGGGGCACACCCTGTGTCTGTGTATGAGTAGTGTCATGCTGTTCTGAAACTAATCTTGGTGTGCCACCATCGACATGCTGATTCGGCTTGTCACCCATCATGTTGGTGATGGACCCTCGGAGTTTCCGTCCATTCCTTTCGCACCTCGGGGGCTGGCCTGGGTCTCGGCGGAGGAGGGAAATCGCAGGTATCAACATTTTTGTACGGGTATGCCAGATTTACTTTCTACTTGGAATTTGGAATGATGATGATCCTGAGATTCACCTTCACAAGTGGAAAGGAAATCAATCCTTTTTTCTAACTTTTCAAATTGCATAAATATTAAGAAAAGAGAAAAGTTAGTTTTTTTAAGAATGCCGTAGGAGGCGTTTTTTGTTTGTTTTCCATGAAAGGAGATTTTACAAAACTTATCAAGTATGAAAGACAAGAATTGTGATTTCTTTTTGTCTCTTTAAAAAATACAAACTACAATAGAAAAGGAAGAAAGGGAATCTAACTTCTCAGGAGATTGTGGGGACACGTTGAGATCGACGGTCGTAAGTCATGTATGGACTTCGCCATCGTCCTTTAAATGAGAACGGTTGATACTTTGATTCTTCGGCTTGGCTCCAACCTCAGTTTTTTAAAGGACAAGGACCAAGAGGAGGTCTATACCCAATGAAAAACCGAGTAAACGGGCTGAAAAGCCGCGTTTAGGCCATGTTGTAGAAGGAGGGGACCTTGGCGGGGTGGCCCCCCAAGGGACTTTGATCACCTTGTGGTGTTTCTTGCGGCAGAGCAGCAGGACTTTGTCTGGATTTCTTCGGAAGAATGCAAGTGTGCAAGTGCAGAATTTCAAGTCGATGTGTGTATCGATTCTGGTCGATGTGTGTATCGATTCTTCTTTTTCTCCCTTTTGGACTTCCTTTTATAGGCTTTTGGTAGCCATGAGGTGATTGTGGGAATTGATGGCCATAATGAAAGAATTGATGAGGAGTTACAAGTTTTTATTCTTTGATTTTGTAACTCCTTTTTATTGGCTTGTGATTAGCCGATGAAGGATAGTGGGCATTTAATTGCCTTTAATCTTCATGGTGATGGGAGTTTCATGGGTTTAATGCCATGATTGCTTGGATTTGTAACTCCCAAATGCTTGAATCTGATTGGGCCGTCCAAAATAATGAGTTAATGACCGCATTAAGTTGTCATAAATGGGTCAATTAACAACATTAAGTGGTCGCCAGGGCATGTGAAGAGTCGCGGGCCGCACCGCGTCTTTTGAGATTCTTCTTGTGATCATCACAGGTGGATCCACACATTGTTTGATGTCGGATTGCGATGAAATTTCAGACATTTATTGATGTTGGTGGGCCGGTGACATCTGTCTTGTCGATTTCACGATCGGTCGGACAGAAAGTATACTTTCTTGGTCAGCCGGTTGGCGATCTTGGAGCGATCGGTGATGATTTCATGCTTTTGATGGCGGATCCAAGATGTCGGTGAAGATCAGTGGTTTTCAAGTATCAAAGATTGGATTTTCAGAAAATCACAGAGGCAGGAACACTCGAAACGCGAAAAGGATCAGAAAACGGGCCCTCCGGCGAGAAATCCGGCGATCCGGATTTGCAGGGTCGTCGGCGACCATAGGCCTTTGGCCCTTTTGGTCGCCGAGCTTCGTTTTCGGCCGTTTTTCCGTCTTTTTTGTTCCTTCTTTCATCTATATTTTTCTTGATATTTTTCCTCAATTATTGACTTGATTTTATTGGAGAAAACTTGACGAGAACCCGCGCGAAACCGGAGCGCAAAGTTTCCCATTTTTCGGGAAAGCCGAAGACTTTGTAGCCGATTTTCCGTCAAGAGTCGAAACAAGGTCAAACGATGTCGGAATGACTTGAAAATTGAGGTGAAGCTTCTTGAGCAATGGATGGACCAACCATGGGCTTTTATTTGAGTTTTGAAGCCATTTGGGGTCCCATCGATGCTTGACTTGATTTTGCTGCGGGGAAAATGTCGACCTTTGATATGTGGTCAAACGATGTCCGATTGACCTGAAATTTGACAGGGAGCCTATTGGAGTCATTTTGAGAAGATCCATTAGCTCCAACTTGGATGTCATGGTCCCGGGGCGCTCCGCCGCCGGTAGGCTTGATTTTCTTTCGGAGCATCGAAACCATGTCAAACCTTGTCGGAATGACCTGAAATTCGACGTGCAGCCTTTTGGAAGCATGTTGAAGCCACTCATGTGTTTTGTTTGATGAGTGATGACCTCGGTGGTTTCCGCCGCCGGGCGGCTTGATTTTGTTGCTCGAGCGTCGATGGAGGGTCAAACGTTGTTGGTGGTTGACTTGAAATTGGGCATGGAGCCCTTTGGAGACATTCTGGAGTCATCCATTGGCTCTGATCAAAGTTTTGGTGTCTTTGATGATGTCGCCGCCAGGAGCGCTTGTTTAGCTGTTGGAGAAGTGAAGTTAGGCAAACGATGTCGGAATGACCTGAAACCTCAGGTGTACCCCTCTTTTGGTTGTCTTGAAGGATCTTTCAGTTTTTGTCTGATTCTGACAAGATCTGATGCTTGAAGTAGCTTTGCCTATTTTGTAGCAGGATGCAGCTTCACGAGGCTTCTTGATGTGGAGGAGACATAGTGACTTTTTTGGTGTCAACAAATGCCCCCTCGAGGTACAGCGACGAGTAGCTTTTTGGAGTCGATGTGCCTCGAAGAGAAACTTGAATGAGAGTTTCCAACTTGACCAAGAGTCTTGAGCAAAAAAAATTTTCTTTTTTTAATAGCCTTCTCAGTTTCCGGGGGAATTTTATGGTAGTGAGAGGGATCACATACCATCTCAAGGCAAAGCTTTGAAAATGACATGGGGGATTTGGATTTTGGTTTTTGACCTTGTGACCTAACAAGCTGTATGTGGCAAGTTAGGGGGTCGGGGTTTGATTTTTGATTTTGACCTTGTGACCAAACAAGCTGTATGTGGCAGGTTGGGGGGTCAGATTTGGTTTTTTGGTTTTGGTTTTGGTTTGTTTTGGTTTGGATTTTGATTTTGGTTTTGGTCTTGTGACCTAACAAGCTGTATGTGGCAAGCTAGGGGAGAGGAATTTGGTTTTGTGAAATGTCAATTTCAAGATTTTGGCTCAATTTGGTTCATGTGGTTGGATGGTTTGGTTTTTCGAAACTCATGAGGCTTTCTTTTCTTTCTTTTTATTTTTCTTTCTCTTTTTTTGTTTTTTTTGTTTTTTTTTTTTTGAATGGTCCCATCAACTCAAAAGAGGCATGGGGCATTTTTTTTTTGCTCTTGGTAAGAGGAATATTTTGACTAAAAGCCATTTTTAGTGCCTAGGTGGTCAAACCTGGCTCATATGGGCTAACCCATGAGACCTTAGGCTTTGGAGATGGCCTAGATCTCATATGGTGTCATTTTTGTAGAGAATATCTAAAAATATCTCTTTTGTGTAGAGAATATCTAAAAAAATCCTTACTTGGAGAGAATCCCTCAAGTCTCCTTCTTTTGTGGAAAGATTTTCTCAAAATATCTTTCTTTTGAGAAAGTAGCTAAATATTAGCACTTACCTCTTTTCTTTTCTCCTTGTTTTCTCTTTTGGTTTGCTCTCTTCTATAAAAGCAAGAGGGTTGGTTCTTTTGCACCATTGCTTTCTTTGTTTGCAAGAAATCTTCAAGAGTGCTCTCCAAGATAAGAAGTGGTTTTTCTTCTTCAAGGATCTCCAAGCTTTTCTTCTTCTTCTCCATCAATGGCTTCAAATAAGTTTTCTTCTTCCACAAGAAACTCCATTGTAGAAGTAGCTTCTTTGTTTCTTTGCTCTCTTTTTTTTTTTTCTTTTCTTCTCTTTTTTTTTCCTTTTTTTTTCCAAGCACGTTTTTTCTTTTTTTTTTTGCTCACGGTTTTCCCTTTTTTTTTTTTTACCGTGTATTTTTTTCTGTTTTTTTTTGTTTGTTTCTTTTTTTTCACACGCTGATTTTCCTCTTTTCTTTTTTTTTTCTGGAAGCGTTTTTTTTCCCATGCTGACTATTTTTTTTTTCAGTGTCTTTTCTTTTTTTTTTTTTCTGTTTTTTTCCTTGGCTGTACGGACAGGTCCGTACGGACCTGGCCGTACTGCCACGTGGCAGTAGGCCACGGCCTGTGGGCCAAATTTTTTTTTTTTTTTTTTTTTTTTTTTGAGATTTCTTCTCTCTCTTTTTCTTTCCTCCTTTGTTTGCTCACCATGATAATGAGGATATGCAATTTCAATATGTTCATGCATTTTTTTCTTTTTTCTTTTTTTTTTTTTTTGATGTATCAAGATAGAAGGCTAGAGTCTCTAGGTCAAGCCAACATAATTTTTGACTTGGACAAAGTTTGATTGGTTTTGACCAAATTGGGTTGGAATTGGTCAAACTTTGGTCAAGGTTTTCCTAGCATCTAATGCATGATGATATTCTTTGATGCATGATTTTTGGTAAATGGACTTGGAAGCATGATGATGCATACCTGAAAATCTTTTGCAAGTATTGGGATTTTGAGCTCGCAGCGATGTTAAGCTCTTCCTTGGTCTTGCTGGATTTTGAGAAACTTTGCAATTTTTGGATTTTGAAGCTCACAGCAATGTTGAGCTCTTTTCCAGATTTTGCGGAAATTTGATGAGATTGGCTCGTTCTCGCAGCAATGTTGAGTTCGAACTTTCTTTGAGAATTTTTCACTGATTATGAGCTCACAGCGATGTTGAGCTCATCTTCAAGCTTCCTATCTTTTTCGGAGTATTTCCCTTTTCTTCGGAATTGCCCCGGAACCATGTCAAAATTTTGCTAGAATTTTTGTAGCAAAACTCTGTCATTTTGATGATGATTAATCTTTTCTCTTCCATCTTTTGCAGGTAGTTCTTCCAGAATGAACAAGGGTAAGGGTCCTGTTACTGACGCACCTCGTCTGTCTGCCAGATCTTCTAATGCAGCCGTTTAGCAGGCTTGGTAGAAGGTCCAGTTTGTCGAGAAGAACTTGGAAGAATGCGATTCCCTCAATCGTGATGAGATGAGACAGCGATTGATCGCTCTCAAAGATGAGGAATTCTACAAGATCATGGTAAGCAGCCGTACTTGGGTTACGGACGATCAGAGCATTGTGCCCAAGCCTACCTTCTTCTTTGGTGATGCAGTCCCTGACGACTTGACATACCAAAGGAGATGTTTTCAGTTCTCTTATACAGCAGATGGTGAGTGTTGACACAAAAAAAAAGTCAATATGTCTCCTCAACATCGAGCAGCCTCCTGAAGCTGCATCCTGCTAAAAATAGGCAAGGCTACTTCAAGCATCAGATTTTGTCAGAATCAGACAGAAACTAAGAGATCCTTCAAGACAGCTAAAAGAGGGGTACACCTGAGGTTTCGGGTCATTCTAACATCGTTTGGCCCAACTTCACTGCTCCGACAGCTAAACAAGCGCTCCCGGCGGCGACATCATCAAAGACACCAAAACTTTGATCAGAGCCTACGGATGACTCCAGAATGTCTCCAAAGGGCTCCATGCCAAATTTCAAGTCAAACCGACAATGTTTGACCTTCCATCAATGGTCGAGCAGCAAAATCAAGCCTCCCGGCGGCGGAAACCACCGAAGCCATCACTCATTAAACAAAATACATGAGTGGCTTCAACATGCTTCCAAAAGGCTACACGTCGAATTTCAGGTCATTCCGACAACGTTTGACCAGGTTTCGATTCTCCGAAAGAAAATCAAGCCTACCGGCGGCGGAGCAACCCGGGACCATGACATCCAAAACGGAGCACATGGAACGTCTCAAAATGACTCCAATAGGCTCCCCGTCAAATTTCAGGTCAATCGGACATCGTTTGACCACATATCAAAGCTCGGGATTTTCCCCACAGCAAAATTAAGTGAAGCATCGATGGGACCCCAAACGGCTTCAAAACTCAAATAAAAGCCCATGGTTGGTCCTATCCACTGCTCAAGAAGCTTCACCTCAATTTTCAGGTCATTCCGACATCGTTTGACCTAGTTTCGACGCTTGACGGAAAATCGGCTACAAAGTCTTCGGCTTTCCCAAAAGATGGGAAACTTTGTGCTCCGATTTCGTACGGGTTCTCGTCAAGTTTTCTCCAAGAAAATAAAGTCAATAATTGAGGAAAAATGTCAAGAAAAATACAGAAGAAAAAAGGGACGAAAAAGATGAAAAACAGCCGAAAACGACGCTCGACGACCAAACGGGCCAAAGCCCTATGGTCGCCGGCGACCCTGGCCCAAGGTCGCCCGGCGACCCTGGAAATCCGGGTTGCCGGATTTTGCACCAAAGTGTCCGTTTTCGATGGCTTTCGTGTTTCGGGTGTTCTGGCCTCTGTGATTTTCGGAAAATACAATGTTTTATGCTTGAAAACGACTGATCTTCGTCGACATCTCGGATCTGCCGTCAAAAGCATGAAATCATCACCGATCGCCTCAAGATCGCCAACCGGCTGACCAAGAAAGTGCACTTTCTGTCCGACCGATCGTGAAATCGACAAGACAGACGTCACCGGCCCGCCAACATCAATCAATGTCTGAAATTGCATCGCAATCCGACATAAAAAAATACGTGGATCCACCCGTGATGATCGCAAGAAGAATCTCAAAAGGCGCAGCACGGCCCGCGACTCTTCACATGCCTTGGCAACCACTTAATGTCGTTAATTGACCCATTAAAGCAGTCATTAACTCATTATTTTGGACGGCCCAATCAGAACCAAGCATTTGCGAGTTACAAATCCAAGCAATCATGGCATTAAACCCATGAAACTCCCATCATCATGAAGCATAAAGGTGATTAAATGTCCACTACCTTCATCGGCCAATCACAAGCCTTGAAAAAGGAGTTACAAAATCGATTTGTAACTCCTCATCAATTCTTTCATCATGGCCATCAATGCCAATAAACACCTCATGGCTATCAAAAGCCTATAAAAGGAGGTCCATTCCAAGAAGAAAGCATGATGAAAAGAGATCCCAAGTGCAAGCTCTGAAAAACCAGAAAATCCAAGAGAGAGACGAAGTCCTGCTACTTTGCTCCCGGAAGCACCACAAGGTGATCAACGTCCCTTGGGGGGCCACCCCCCTAACGTCACCTCCTTCTCCAACATGGCCTAAACGTGGCTTTTCAGCTCGTTTACTCGGTTTTTCATTGGATATAGGACCTTCTCTTGGTCCTTGTCCTTTAAAAAACCGAGGTTAGGAGCCAAGCCAAAGAATCAAAGCATCACATGTCCTCATTTGAAGGACGATGGCGAAACCCATACATGACTTGCGACTGTCGATCTCAACGTGACCCCGCAATCTCCTGAGAAGTTAGATCCCTTTTCTTCCTTTTCTATTGTAGTTTGTATTTCTTAAAGAGACAAAAGGAAATCACAATTCTTGTCTTTCATATTTGATGAGTTTTGTAAAATCACCTTTCACGGCAAAATCGCCTTTCACGGCAAACAAACAAAACGCCTCTTACGGCATTCTAAAAACTTGTCTCTTTTCTTAATATTAATGCAATTTGAAAACTTAGAAAAAAGGATTGATTTCCTTTCCACTTGTGAAGGTGAATCTCCGGATTATCACCATTCCAAATTCTAAGCAGAAAGTAAATCTGGCATACCCGTACAAAAATGTTGATGCCCGAGATCTTCCCTCCTTCGCCGAGACCCAAGTCAGCCCCCGGGGTGCGGAGGGAGAGGACGGAAGATTCCCCCTTTTTTTTTTCGGGTCCATCAAGTTGGCATACCCGGTGGGACACGTTGACTTGAGAACGTGATCCTTTGATCCCTTGGCTCCTTTCTAGTTGGTGGCCTATGTTGCATCTTGCATCTAAAAAAAAAAAAAACATGAGATGGGATTTCAATTGGTCTTTCTCACTTCAAAAAAAAAAAAAAAAAACAAATCTGATCTCTTTTTCTTAAAAACTCAATTTTGAGAAACTTTGATCCTTCCCTCTTCGAACTTGATAGCTCACAGAAATGTTCGCAGCTATCGTTCATATCAGGGATTGGGCCATCTTTTCTCTTTGATGAGTTCAATTGGGATTTCAAAAAAAAAACACCTTCATTTCAAACGCTTTCAAAAAAAAAGTGATCTCTCTTTCTCAAGATTCAACTTTGAGAAATTTTGGTCCTCTCCTCTTTGAACTTGATAGCTCACAGAAATGTTCGCAGCTATCGTTCATATCGGGGATTGGGCCATCTTTTCTCTTTGATGAGTCCAATTTGGATTTCAAAAAAAATTATAATTTAAAAAAAAAATAGTTTTCTCTCTTTTGCATTTAAAGTTGAGAAACCGTGGTTCCTTCCTTTTCGGATTTAGCGCTTGCAGAAATGTTGAGTCTTTGTTCGGATTGGAACACCATTCGCTCTCTTTGATAAGTTCATTAAAAAAAAAAAGACCTTTCAAAAAAAAAGAGTTAAAAAAAAAAACACTAAGGTTCCACCAATTGTGTTCTTTGACCAAAGTGGATTTAAGAAAAGCCTTGTCCAGAGTGTGGAGACAGCTAGACTGTTCGAGGCAAGGGTCCTCCAAACGGGTTCATTAAGTAATCCTACCCTTACCTGGGGGCTGATCTATCTACTAAGGTTTCATAAGATCGAATTGGAAATCTATGTGCACCTTTCAAAAAAAAAATTCTCTAAAAAAAAAATCTTTAAAAAAAAAAAAAAAAAACTTCTGTCACTTTGAATTCAGAGTTGAGAAATCTTGGTTCTTTCCCTTTCGGATTTAGCGCTCGCAGAAATGTTGAGCCTTGTTCGGAATGGAACACCATTTGCTCTCTTCGATGAATTCAATCTTGACCTTTCAAAAAAAACTTCCGTCACTTTTGAGTTCAGAGTTGAGAAATCTTGGTTCCCTCCCTTTCGGATTTAGCGCTCGCAGAAATGTTGAGCCTTTGTTCGAAACGGAACACCATTTGCTCTCTTTGATGAATTCAATCTTGACCTTTCAAAAAAAACTTCCGTCATTATTGGATTCACATCCGAGAAATTCTGGTTCCTTCCCTTCTGAATTTAGCGCTCGCAGAAATGTTAAGCCTTTGTTCGGATTGGAACACCATTTGCTCTCCTTTATGAACCCAATTTTGACCTTTCAAAAAAATCCCATCTCGTGTCCTTTCCAAGGATGCGATTTGCAACATTTGTGCCTAGCGGTGCTAGTACGCCATTTCGGGTCTACTGTATTCGCGACCGACACATTTGTATCTCCAACCTTATATCATTTTACCTCGAGTGAGCCTTGCTTCTCGGTAATTTGAATTAAGGTCTACAATTGCTTCTAGCAGTCACTGGAACGCTCACTCTGAGCCTACCATACTTGCATTTTAGAACAATTGTGTCCTCTATGGCTTTTTGCCTTCTTCATCGTCCTTGGGTTGGGCCATGTCCCCTCAAGTGATTTGAAAAGACAAAACCATAGTTGTTCTCCATTTACGATCACCATATTCTTGTGATTACTAATGGATTTGGTCTTGTTTCAGAAGTTTTCCAAAACTAACAATGGCAGCTTCATTGACCATCACTTTCGATGAGAACAAGTACCAGCTTATGCTGCAAGACAAACAAAACAAGCATAAGGGCCCTGCCGGTTACCGAAGCCTCATCTCCCTCGACAACTCTCCAAACACCGGGTCAACTTCAACTCCCCGGACCATCGTCTTCGGATCGTTAGGACCATTCCCACTTCCCGCAAAAGACACTGTACCTGCCAAGAAGCAGAAAACCGCCCCGCAACGTGTCACTAAAATGGCACCAAGAAGCCTGAAGCCCGTGGCGTTCCCACGAAGCCTCAACCCACAAGAAACCAGGTTTACACCAAAACTTGGTCTCCGAGATCTTCACCATAGCAACGGAGGTCCCAAACATCTGCAAAGCCAGTATACCTGGCCCCTCTCAAGGAGAATCGGTTCTACCCTCTCTCTTACATAAAAGAAGAGAAACCTACCCTCCACCCAAAAAAACAAACAAAATCATCATGAGCCGGCTTGCTCCTACAAGTCCAAAATTAAATCCTGCATTGTTAGGCCTACGCAAAAATATACTGAAGCTTGCACTCCTGCGAGTCGACCCTTCATCTCAACAGGGGCTGAGCTCGCAAAATTCAAGTCTTCACTGCGACAGACAAAGGACTGCGTCCAGATTCTGTCCTTGCCAAGCTTCAAAGAAGACAAACTCGGCTGCTGCGCACAAGGGACTACATCCTTCATCGCCAGAGCCCAGCCAGAGCTGACTGAAGCACAAATTGCTCGTCGTATGCGTCGCCGCACTGCATATCGACAAAAGAGACTCAAGAAACAAAGAACCCAGCGTTCTACTCTCCACGTCTCAAACAAATGGGTCGAAAAATAAAGACCCGACCAATTCGTTGCTGTTCATATGGTTGGCAAAACCAGAAAACGCCGGAAGTCAGCAACCAAAATCAGTATTAGACGTCCAGTGACTCGCAGCGTCTCTCGGACAAGAACACATCTGGAAGAGTCTTCCACTCCTCCAAGCCAAGAACATCGGAGTAACCACTCTTCAGATTCTTCATCCAGAAGAATGAACCCCAGCTCAGTCACCAGGACGATTTCTTCTTTCGAATCCCGAGGGATGAACCTCTTGGCTACAAGTTCTGAGCCGCCTCCACAGCATGATGACGTAACTGCACGCATCCAGCAGTTGGAGCAAGGACAACAGAGAATTGAGGCTCTGATGGAAAATTTGATTCTCACTCTACAACGTCCACCACCTAACAATGAAACCCCTCCGAATCATGAAGATGACAAGGGCAATGCAGAAAACAATGAGTCTCGCGCCCTTACCAGAAAGGACGTGGACGATATCCTTGCAAAAGCAAAAGAAGAGGATACATTGAAAGAACATGGGATCAAGCCACCCTACCCTCTATGGATGGACTCGGTTCCGTTCCCTGTAAAATTCAAACAACCTACTATCCAAACATATACTGGAAAAGGTTCAGCCAGACAACATGTCATCCATTTCAAAATCCTAACGGGAGCAATTGCAGATCAAGATGCCCTCAAGATTCGCCTCTTTGCAAGTACCCTAAAAAGTACAGCCTTTGATTGGTACTCCACTCTGCCGGAGAACTCCATCCAGAACTGGGCTATGCTAGAGACACGCTTCCTCACCCACTTCCAAGGTGAGGATCATCCTGTTACTATGGCTCAACTCTGCAGCCTAAAGCAGGGAGAGAATGAGTCAACATACGACTTCATTCACAAATGGAAAGCAATGGCGTACAAATGCTCAGATGTACTGCCACAAGCGTCGCTGGTCGACATCTGCCGTAACAATATGAGAGCAAAAATCTGCTCCATGATTATGGCAATAAATCAAAGAACCTGGGGAAACTCCTCGAAGCCTCCATGGAAGCTGAAATGGTGATCAAAGACCTCAACAGTCAGAAATCATCAAAGAAAGAGCCGACTGCTGTTACAACCTCAAAACCAAAGAAAAAGGAGGTTCTCAATGTGCAGACTAAGTCAGCTCCTCAGCAGCCAAAGAAACCTGAAAACAAAACTGCAGGTAAAAGGCCTGGACTCTCTGATGCCTTCAAAGAACGTGTAGAAAATAAATATCCGTTCGATGAAGATGTTGAAGAAATCTTTGAGGCTCTCCTAGCAAATGGCAAACTCATTTTGCCAAAGCCCAAAAGACCGGGAGATGTTGGCAAAACCAATGATCCCCGATACTGTCCATACCATCAGATGATCTCACATCCTCTCAATCATGCTTCGTTGTGAGAGAAAAGATCAATGAGATGTAGAAAAACGGAGTCATAACCTTTGATAAAAACTATGGTCCCGCCTCTGTCAACATGGTGTCATGTCGGCAAACTTCAAAGTCGCCGAAGGAGAAAATCACTACTTCATTCAAGGTGATTAAAATGGCTCAAACGTCCCAAGAGTTGGTTCCCTACCCAACATCAGATGGACAACCTATATGGGTGCATCCCGATCTCCTAGATGATGAAAATTGGGAGATCGTCAAAACAAGGCCGACCGCTCAGCAGCGACGGCAAGCCAAGAGACAGCTCCGCAAGCTCAAACAGCAGCAGAAGTCTCAACCAAAACAAGAAGTCCTTGAAAAAGCAGAAACTTCTTCCACTGCTTCACTAGGGACGACGGAAGAATCTCTTCCCAAAACTTCAAAGGCGGTAAGAAAATTCACCCTTGATGATTTCATGCCACCTCTATACAAAAATGAAAATGTGCAGGGGGCATCATACTCTTGCAACTCAGTAGTTGGATTCTCCATGAATGGATAAGAGTCCAGTGATACTGCCAGTGATATAGATGAGTGGGAAGAATCCTTTGAAACAGGAGAATACCTCTCCGACGAGGGATGGATTCCCGAGTCTCATCTTATGCCAGTAATCTGGTATAACCCATTGCAGCCACAACGATCTTGGTCTGATGATGAAGAAGACCAGGACCCTGTTCAAGAAAACGCTGTCGATCCAGCACCAAACAATGCTCCGGTGGAACCAAACATTGGTGAACCACAAGAAGCAAATGATGAAGAAGATTTGGCTCCCATGCCTGATCTTGAAGAATATGCAAGAATCTTGCAACATCTTGCCATAGAGCAGGAGCAGGATCGCATCAATCTTCGTCATGACCCAGAACCGGAAGTCCCTGAAAATCAACGGGAACTTTCTCCGTCAACTCCTGAAAATGGAGAAAACAGTTGGATCGATGATCCTCTCAAATCTGAGGATGAGTCTGATTCCCAACAATCTACTCTGGGGGTATCTCCTGTCAGGATAACCTGCAATGCAATAGCTCAGGACGACAGTGCCTCTGAAGCTTCCGAAGACACGTACTCCCCAACCGGTAGCGTATCTTCCGGAGCTACATCCTCTCAGGTGACTTCCACTGAGATAACATCCTCTTAGCCCTCGTCTCCTGAAGCTGTGACATCGGAACTCAAGCCTCTCCCGATTAATCATCTTGAAGAAACTTATGCCAATGAAATCCTCTTCAATGAAAACTCAGAAACTGGTCCCAGATACCCGATCTCACAGGCGATGTCTGGGCTAATAAAGAAAAGTTACCGGCTGCTGTTCAAGACTTGTTCCCTGAAATTGCTCCGTGCAACACAATTACTGAAGACATCAATGCTGTTACAGATGGCCCAATCCCCGATATGAACGATAGCTGCGAACATTTCTGTGAGCTATCAAGTTCAAAGAGGAGAGGATCAAAATTTCTCAAAGTTGAATCTTGAGAAAGAGAGATCATTTTTTTTTTAAAAGAATTTGAAATGAAGTTTTTTTTTGAAATCCCAATTGAACTCATCAAAGAGAAAAGATGGCCCAATCCCTGATATGAACGATAGCTGCGAACATTTCTGTGAGCTATCAAGTTCGAAGAGAGAAGGATCAAAGTTTCTCAAAATTGAGTTTTTAAGAAAAAGAGATCAGATTTTTTTTGAAGTGAGAAAGAACAATTGAAATCCCATCTCATGTTTTTTTTTTTTAGATGCAAGATGCAACATAGGCCACCAACTAGAAAGGAGCCAAGGGATCAAAGCATCACGTTCTCAAGTCAACGAGTCCCACCGGGTATGCCAACTTGATGGACCCGAAGAAAAAAAAGGGGAATCTTCCGTCCTCTCCCTCCGCACCCCGGGGGCTGACCTGGGTCTCGGCGAAGGAGGGAAATCTCGGGCATCAACATTTTTGTACGGGTATGCCAGATTTACTTTCTACTTGGAATTTGGAATAGTGATAATCTGGAGATTCACCTTCACAAGTGGAAAGGAAATCAATCCTTTTTTCTAACTTTTCAAATTGCATAAATATTAAGAAAAGAGACAAGTTTTTAGAATGCCGTAAGAGGCGTTTTTGTTTGTTTGCCGTGAAAGGCGTTTTTACAAAACTCATCAAATATGAAAGACAAGAATTGTGATTTCTTTTTGTCTCTTTAAGAAATACAAACTACAATAGAAAAGGAAGAAAAGGGATCTAACTTCTCAGGAGATTGTGGGGACACGTTGAGATCGACGGTCGCAAGTCATGTATGGGCTTCGCCATCGTCCTTCAAATGAGAACATGTGATGCTTTGATTCTTTGGCTTGGCTCCTAACCTCAGTTTTTTAAAGGATAAGGACCAAGAGAAGGCCCTATATCCAATGAAAAACCGAGTAAACGGGCTGAAAAGCCGCATTTAGGCCATGTTGGAGAAGGAGGTGACCTTGGGGGGGTGGCCCCCAAAGGGACGTTGATCACCTTGTGGTGCTTTCGGGAGCAAAGTAGCAGAACTTCGTCTCTCTCTTGGATTTTCTGAATTTTCAGAGCTTGCACTTGGGATCTCTTTTCATCATGCTTTCTTCTTGGAATGGACCTCCTTTTATAGGCTTTTGGTAGCCATGAGGTGTTTATTGGCATTGATGGCCATGATGAATGAATTGATGAGGAGTTACAAGTTGATTTTGTAACTCCTTTTTCAAGGCTTGTGATTGGCCGATGAAGGTAGTGGGCATTTAATCACCTTTATGCTTCATGATGATGGGAGTTTCATGGGTTTAATGCCATGATTGCTTGGATTTGTAACTCCCAAATGCTTGAATCTGATTGGGCCGTCCAAAATAATGAGTTAATGACCGCATTAAGTTGTCATAAACGGGTCAATTAACAACATTAAGTGGTCGCCAAGGCATGTGAAAAGTCGCGGGCCGCGCCGCGTCTTTTGAGGTTCTTCTTGCGATCATCACAGGTGGATCCACGCATTATTTGATGTCGGATTGCGATGCAATTTCAGACATTGATTGATGTTGGCGGGCCAGTGACGTCTGTCTTGTCAATTTCACGATCGGTCGGACAGAAAGTGCACTTTCTTGGTCAGCCGGTTGGCGATCTTGAGGCGATCGGTGATGATTTCATGCTTTTGACTGCGGATCCGAGATGTCGACGAAGATCAGTCGTTTTGAAGCACCAAACATTGGATTTTCAGAAAATCACAGAGGCCAGAACACCCGAAATGCGAAAAGAATCGGAAAACGGACGATTTGGCGCAAAATCCGGCGACCCGGATTTCCAGGGTCGCCGGGCGACCATGCACCCAGGGTCGCCGGCGACCATAGGGCTTCGGCCCGTTTGGTCGCCGAGCGTCATTTTCGGCTGTTTTTTCGTCTTTTTCGTTCCTTTTTTCTTCTGTATTTTTCTTGACATTTTTCCTCAATTATTGACTTCATTTTCTTGGAGAAAACTTGACGAGAACCCGCACGAAATCGGAGCACAAAGTTTCCTCAATTATTGACTTCATTTGTAGCCGATTTTCCGTCAAGCGTCGAAACTAGGTCAAACGATGTTGGAATGACCAGAAAATTGAGGTGAAGCTTCTTGAGCAGTGGATAGGACCAACCATGGGCTTTTATTTGAGTTTTGAAGCCGTTTAGGATCCCATCGATGCTTCACTTGATTTTGCTGCGGGGAAAATGCCGAGCTTTGATATGTGGTCAAACGATGTCCGATTGACCTGAAATTTGACGGGGAGCCTATTGGAGTCATTTTGAGACGTTCCATGGGCTCCGTTTTGGATGTCATGGTCCCGGGTTGCTCCGCCGCCGGTAGGCTTGATTTTCTCTCGGAGCATCGAAACCTGGTCAAACGTTGTCGGAATGACCTGAAATTTGACGTGCAGCCTTTTGGAAGCATGTTGAAGCCACTCATGTATTTTGTTTGATGAGTGATGGCTTCGGTGGTTCCCGCCGCTGGGAGGCTTGATTTTGCTGCTCGAGCATTGATGGAGGGTCAAACGTTGTTGGTTTGACTTGAAATTTGGTATGGAGCCCTTTGGAGACATTCTGGAGTCATCCGTAGGCTCTGATCAAAGTTTTGGTGTCTTTGATGATGACACTGCCGGGAGCACTTGTTTAGCTGTCGAAGCAGTGAAGTTAGGCCAAACGCTGTCGGAATGGCCCGAAACCTCAGGTGTACCCCTCTTTTAGCTGTCTTGAAGGATCTCTCAGGTTCTATCTGATTCTGAAAAGATCTGATGCTTGAAGTAGCCTTACCTGTTTTGTAGCAGGATGCAGCTTCATGAGGTTTCTTGATGTGGAGGAGACATAGTGACTTTTTTGGTGTCAACAAATGCCCCCTCGAGGTACATCGACGAGTAGCTTTTTGGAGTCGATGTGCCTCGAAGAGAAACTTGGAGGAGAGATTCCAACTTGACCAAGAGTCTTGAGCATTATTTTTTTTTTTTGAATAGCCTTCTGAGTTTCCGGGGGAATTTTATGGTAGTGAGAGGGATCACGTACCATCTCAAGGCAAAGTTTTGAAAATGACATGGGGCATTTGGATTTTGGGTTTGGGATTTTGGTTTTCGACCTTGTGACCTAACAAGCTGTATGTGGCAGGTTAGGGGGTTGGGGTTTGATTTTGGTTTCGACCTTGTGACCCAACAAGCTGTATGTGGCAGGTTGGGGGGTCAGGTTTGGTTTGGTTTGGATTTTGATTTTTGGTTTTGGTCTTGTGACCTAACAAGCTGTATGTGGCGAGCTAGGGGACCGGAATTTGGTTTTGTGAAATGTCAATTTCAAGATTTTGGCTCAATTTGGTTCATGAGGTTGGATGGTTTGGTTTTTGGAAACTCATGAGACTTTCTTTTTTTTCTTTTTTTTTTTAATGGTCCCATCAACTCAAAAGAGGCATGGGACTTTTTTTGCTCTTTTCTTTTTTTTGCTCTTGGTAAGAGGAATACTTTGACTAAAAGCCAATTTTAGTGCCTAGGTGGTCAAACCTGGCTCATATGGGCTAACCCATGGGACCTTAGGCTTTGGAGATGGCCTAGATCTCATATGGTGTCATATTTGTAAAGAATATCTAAAAATATCTCTTTTGTGTAGAGAATATCTAAAAATATCTTTACTTGGAGAGAATTTCTCAAGTTTTCTTTTTGTGGAAAGATTCTCTCAAAATATCTTTCTTTTTGGGAAAGTAGCTAAATTTTAGCACTTACCTCCTTTTTTTCTCCTTGTTTCCTCTTTTGGCTTACTCTCTTCTATAAAAGCAAAGAGGGTTGGTGCTTTTGCTCCATTGCTTTCTTTTTGCAAGAAATCTTCAAGAGTGCTCCCCAAGGCAAGAAGTGCTTTCTCTTCTTCAAGGATCTCCAAGCTTTTCTTCTTCTTCTCCATCAATGGCTTCAAGTAAGTTTTCTTCCTCGTCAAGAATCTCCATTGTAGAAGTAGCTTCTTCATCATTTTTTTCTTCTTTTTCTTTTCTTTTCTTTCTTCTTCTCTGTTTTTTTTTTCTTTTCTTTTCTTGTCATGCACGTTTTTCCTTTTTTTTTCGTGTTTCTCTGTTTTTTTTCTTTCTTTTTTTTTTCTCTTTTTTTTTCTTTTTCACGGTTTTCTCTTCTTTTTTTTTTAAACCGTGTACTCTCTTTTTTTTTTCTGTTTTTTTTTCCACGCTGATTTCTCTTTTTTTTTTTTCAGCGTCTTTCTTTTCTCTCTTTTTTTTTCTTGCTGTTTCTGTTTTTTGTTTTTTTTTTTTTTTTCTGGCTGTACGGACCTGACCGTACTGCCACGTGGCAGTGGGCCACGGCCTGTGGGCCAAATTTTTTTTTTTTTTTGTTTTGGAGAGACTTTTTTTTTTCTCTTTCTTTTTCTTTTTCCTTGTTTGCTCACTATGATAATGAGGCTATGCAATTTCAATATGTATGCATTTTTTTGTTTGATGCATCAAGATAGAAGGCTAGAGTCTCTAGGTCAAGCCAACATGATTTTTGACTTGGACAAAGTTTGATTGGTTTTGACCAAATTGGGTTGGAATTGGTCAAACTTTGGTTAAGGTTTTCCTAGCATCTAATGCATGATGATATTTTTTGATGCATGATTTTTGTAAATGGATTTGGAAGTATGATGATGCATACCTAAAAATCTTTCGCAAGTATCGAGATTTTGAGCTCGCAGCGATGTTGAGCTCTTTCTCGGTCTTGCTGGATTTTGAGGAAGTTTGCAACTTTTGGATTCTGAAGCTCGCAGCAATGTTGAGCTCTTTTCCAGATTTTGCGGAAGTTTGATGAGATTGGCTTGTTCTCGCAGCGATGTTGAGTTCAAGCCTTCTTTGAGAATTCTCCACTGACTATGAGCTCGCAGCGATGTTGAGCTCATCTTCTGGCTTCCTGTCTTTTTCGGAGTATGTTCCTTTTCGTTGGAATTGCCCCGGAACCATGTCAAAATTTTGCTAAAATTTTTGTAGCAGAATTCTGTCATTTTGATGTTGATTGATCTTTTCTCTTCCACCTTTTGCAGGTAGTTCTTCTAGAACGAACAAAGGTAAAGGTCCTGTTACTGACGCACCTCGTCCGTCTGCTAGATCTTCCAATGCTGCCGTTCAGCAGGCTTGGGAGAAGGAGGGGACTCTCATTCGCCAGGTTGAGGAAGTTGAAGGTAATGTCCGGAGAAAGACTTAGTCCGGAGAAAGACTTAGGAGCATGAGCAGTGGCAGGTCCTCTGGGAAGAACTTCCTCGTGCTGCAGATGGGTCACGGCGTTCGGCCACGTTTTATGGGGACATTCTGAAGAAGCGTGGCCTAAAAACTTTGGAGGTCAAGGCCGAGGGTCTGCTTGAGGAGTTGAATCTTTGGTTGAAAACCATGTCGGATTGAGCTCCTGGGTTGTAACAGACTCTTTTTCCTTCTTCTTTTTTTTTGGTACCTCTATGTATAAAAAGTTTTGGTACTATATTTTGTATCCCCTTCCTTTCACTTAAGTCATTTTTTGATGAAAACAATTTTGAGCAAAAGTTTGATGGGAATGTTTGTTTAAGGATTTGATCAAAAGGTTGTCATTTTGTGGAAATCTTTTGTCAAAGGGTTGTTTTGGGCATGAAAGCCAATTTTGTAGCGGAAAGCCTTGTTTTTGATGGTTTGAAAACCAAAATTTGGATGGCGAGAAAGCCTAATTTTGTGGCGTAAGAGCCAAAATTTGTTTTGCGGCATGGGAGCCAGAATTTTTGGATGGCGTGAAAGCCGAATTTTAGAATGGCATAGAAGTCGAATTTTGTTTTGTTTGTCTTGGCATTTATAGCCGAATTTTGGCATTTATAGCCAGATTTTGGCTTTTATAGCCAATTTTTTTTTTGTTCTGTTTTGGCATTTATAGCCGAATTTTGGCGTTTATAGCCGAATTTTGAGATGACATGAGAGCCAAAAATTTTGTTTGTAGCATGAGAGCCGATTTTGAGATGGCATGAAAGCCGATTTTGGCGTTTATAACCGAAAAATTTTGTTTTTGGCATTTATAGCCGGATTTTGGAGTTTATAGCCAGATTTTGGCGTTTATAGCCGAGTTTTTTGAAAACCAAGTTTTCTTTTATTGGCATGAAAGCCGATTTTGGCGTTTATAGCCGAAAAATTTTTGTTTTGGCATTTATAGCCGAATTTTGGAGTTTATAGCCGGATTTTGGCTTTTATAGCCGAGTTTTGGTTTTCAAAATGCAGGTATCGACTAAATGTCGCCTCCCCGCTGAATGGTCTTGCAAGTATCGATGGAATGTCGCTTCCTTGCTCATTCGGTTTTGCGAGTATTGATGGAATGTCACTTCCTCGCGGGCTGGGTTTTGCGAGTATCGATGGAATGTCGCTTCCTCGCGAATTGGGGTGCAAATATCGACTAAGCGTCGCTTCCCTGCTTTTCCCAACACTTTTGGTTTTGCGGGTACTGACTTGATGTCGTTTCTCCGCGATTTTTGAAATTTGAGGTTTTCTCGAACCATTTGAAATTGGGGTTGTGGATAGCACCTGGTATGTTGCATCTCCACGATTTTTGAAATTTGGGTTGTGGATATCAACTGGTTTGTTGCTTCTCCACGATTTTTGAAATTTGGGTTGTGGATATCAACTGGTCTGTTGCTTCTCCACAATTTTTGAAAATTGCAAGTATCGAATGGGGTTCGTTTCCTTGCGATTTTTGGGTTTTGGAAGTATCAAATGGGGTTCGCATCTTTCCGATTTTTGGGTTTTGTGAGTATCGACTGAATGTCGCTTCCCCGCGGTTTCAAAATTTTTGTTTAAAGACACGAAGGTCATAAATTTTGACTTAAAACCATTTTGGTTGTAAAAGCCGAGGCGGTCTAGGGTGAAAATTCCTAAGTCCCGATTTTTGTTTCAAACCATGAATTTTGGGTTCAAGGATCGAAATTTTGGTCAACTCTGGGAAGAGGCTCCTAAACTTGGAGTTTTGGATTTGATTTTTCTTTTGAATAATGAAACGATGAAAGTAAGCATTGTTTTGAGAGATAGTTTTTTTTTTGGAAACTTCAACATAAAGATGAAAATTTCAAAAGGGGTGGGTTCGATGAGCAAGTACCTTGGAAATACGCTTTAGCCATGTAGATATTTTGCTCTGACCCGTTTGAGGAAGTCTTCAAGGGTAGTACCGCTTCAAGAACTTGCCGTTGATGGGTAGCATACATCTGTCTCCTTCCATGTTTAGAAGAGCGTATGCACCGTTGGAGAAGACTTTGTCGATGACGAAGGGTCCCTCTCATTTTGGTTCGAATTTGCCTTTGGATTTGTGGGCAAAGACTATGGGTCTTTTTACTACAAGAATCATGTCACCCTTTTTGTAGGCGCGTTGCCTGGCCTTTTTGTCGAAAGATCCTGCCATGCGTGCTTGGTACAACTCAATGCTTTGTAGAGCTTCGAGTCGTCTTTCATCGAGATTATCCAGCTCTTGTAATCTCAATTTGACATTGCT
The DNA here is from genome assembly GCA_028538565.1 of Umbellularia californica. Taxonomy (NCBI): domain Eukaryota; kingdom Viridiplantae; phylum Streptophyta; class Magnoliopsida; order Laurales; family Lauraceae; genus Umbellularia; species Umbellularia californica. The sequence goes on along the minus strand of JAPQWN010000005.1, from coordinate 28,143,619 downwards.
TTCTTGCGTCATGTCATTTTGCAGAGATACCCTTAAGGAAGGAATTTGTACTTCCAAAGGGACAACAGCTTCGCATCCATAGACCAAAGAGAATGGTGTGCTATGGGTTGGTCCTCGAACGGTGGTTCGATAGGCCCACAAAGCTTCTAGTAGTTTGTCACCCTAGTCTCTTTTGTGACTAGAGACCATTTTCTTGAGAATTTTGCAGAGCGTCTTGTTGAAGGCTTTTGCTAGTCCATTAGCTACTGGATTATATGGAGTCGAAGGACAACTTTGGATTTTGTACTTGTCGCAGAACCTGTAGAATCTGTGATCCCGGAATTGTGGTCCGTTATCATGGACGAATCTTTTAGGTATGCCGAAGCGACAAATAATGTTGGTGCGCAAGAACTGAAGGACTGATGAAGTCTTCATTTCGCTAAGCGCAAATGCTTCTAACCACTTGGAGAAATAATCCGTAGCAGCGAAGATGAAGCGATGACCTTTGCTTGATGGGGGAGAAATAAGACCTATGATGTCCATTCCCCAGGCTTCGAAAGGCCATGAGATTGCCGTTGGATGTAGCCATTCTAGAGGCATGTGGACATAATCTCCGTGAATCTGGCATTTTTGGCAGCGCTTGGCAAATTGTATTGCATCAGCTACCATGGTAGGCCAATAATAACCTAGCCTTTTTATCTGGTTGTAGAGTTTAGGGCCAGCCTGATGGGCTCCACAAAGACCAGCATGTACTTCTTTGAGAGTTTCCTCAGCCTCTTGTTGTGATAAGCAGCGTAGGGGTACTCCGTTGAAGGATTTTCTGTAAAGTGCTTTTGAAGGTGTATCCAATTGAAAGTTTGGAGCTCGTCTTTGGATGCTTACTCGTTCTTTTGGATCTTCAGGTAGGATTCTAAACATGATGTAATCAATGAACGGATCTCTCCAGTCGCCAATCGGAGGTTTGAGGATGGATATCCGACTTCCAACCACTTGGTGGCATTCAGCAACTGCTTGGTGTGTGTTGAGAGGAAGGAGAATCCTTCTTTGACACACTGTGACTTGCATGTTTTTCCCTTCTTGGATTGCCATGGATGCGGCGAGTCCGCCCAGGGCATCTGCACGGATGTTTTCACCTCTGAGGATGTGGGTGATGGGGCAGATGTTGAATTTTTTTGGAAGCGATTGTGCCTTAATATAGTAAGGTAGCAAATCAGGCTTCCTGACTTCATATTTTTTATTCATCTGGTTGACGACCAGTTGAGAGTCTCCAAAAGCTTCCAGCATGGTGATGCCGGTTTCGAGGGAGAGTTCCAATCCAACAATCAGGGCTTGGTACTCAGATGCATTGTTTGAACATGGTTCTAGTAGCGAGAAGGCGTGTGGAATCATGTATTTGTCGGGGCTGACAAAGAGGATGCCGATTCCCGATATTTGCTTTCCTTTTTCATTTGTCCTGGTTGCACCATCAAAGTACATGTCCCAGGAAGCGTTTGACAAGGAAGTTTCCACGTTGTAGACAAATTCGTCTGGGAGATCATCCCTGAGTGGAGAATCATTAGGCAATGGATGCTCTGCGAGGAAATCTGCCAGAGCTTGTCCTTTGATTGCTTTTTGTGGTACATACCTAATATCAAACTGTGATTGAAGGATGGACCATTTTGCCAGTCGGGCATTGAGAGAACCTGCTTTTGTGACAAGGACCTTTAGGAGGTTGATCCTCGAAATCAGGTAGACTGTGTTCGACAACAGATAGTGATGCAGCTTTTGTACAGCGAACATTACTGCAAGGCATTCTTTTTCGACTGGGGAGTAGCGATGCTCTGCACCTACCATCATGCGGCTAAGGTAATATAGAGCAGCTTCTTTTCCGTAGTCTTTTTCTTGTGTGAGCAGAGCACCCAAAGAGTGGTCGAGAGCTCTTGTGTACAAGATAAATGGTTTTCCAGTTGTGGGGGCAGCCAGCACTGGAGGTTTGATGAGGTATGCTTTGATGTCTTGAAATGTACTTTCACATTTAGCATCCCAGACAAAGTCCACGCCTTTCTTCATCAGGCGAGAGAATGGACGGCATTTCCCTGATAGATTGGAGATGAACCGTCGAATGTAGGCCAGCCTTCCTTGAAGCCCTTTTAATTCTCTTAGGGTTCTGGGAGATGGCAGTTCCAGGATAGCCTTGACTTTGGTGGGGTCAAGTTCTATTCCAGCTTTCCGTACTATGAATCCGAGAAACTTACCTGATGAGACACCGAAGAAGCACTTTAGTGGATTCATCCGCAATTTGTGTTTACGAAGTCAGAGGAAGACTTCTCGAAGATCATTGAGATAGTCTTCTTCTCTTCTGCTTTTTATGGCGAGGTCGTCAACATAGCTTTCGACCGTCTTGTGCTGCATATCTTGGAATATTTTCATCATAGCCCTTTGATATGTCGCACCTGCATTTTTCAGGCCAAACGGCATGACAGTGTAGCAATACACGGCGAATGGTGTCCGAAATGATGTATGCCTTTCATCTTCAGGATGCATCTTTATCTGGTTGTAGCCAGAGAATCGATCCATGAACGTCATTCGCTCGAACCCATAGGTGTTGTCAATCATCACCTCTGGTATGGGGAGCGGGAATTCATCTTTAGGACATGCATTATTCAGGTCTCTGTAGTCAATACAGACTCTTATCTGCCCATTTTTCTTTGTCACGTGGACGATGTTGGCCAACCATTCAGGATGCTGTTCCTCGCGGATGAAGCCACCGTTTTTGAGTTTCTGAACTTCTTGTTCAATTTTGTCCATCACGTCGGGACGGAATCTTCTTTGGCCTTGTTTGATAGGCTTGATTTCTTTTTGCAAGTTAAGCTTGTGGACTGCTACTTTGGGATCCAAGCCAGGCATTTCGGCATAAGACCATGCGAAGCAATCAATGAACTCACGAAGAAAGTCGATATACTCGGGTAACTCATCATCCTTTATATTCTTGCTTATGAATACAGGACGTGGGTTATCAGGTGTTCCCAAGTCTATCTTTTGAACAGGATCTTCTGTTGGAAGGTTTGAAGGTGGTTCCTCCACAATATTTTCGGAGGCTTCCAACTCAACAAGACCTTCTGGACTGCCAGAGGCATTTTCAGACTGAGGCTCTGTTTCCGTCCAGGAATCTTCTTGATCAGTATCCTTATCAAGGCTATCCTTCTCAAGGCTTGCAATGAGATGGTCCCAATCATTTGCTGGAATTGGGTTGAAGTAGGGTACTTCTTTTGGAGACAATGATTCTTCTGGGATAGAGAACCGCTCGTCTGTGCCATCGGGCAATTCCTCTTTATTATCAGAGAAATTATACCAATTGGAGGAGCTTTCAGGATTTTTTACGAGTAACTCCTCAAAGAGATATCCAGGGATATCAATGTCTTCATGAGATGTTGAGGCTTGGTCGGTAAAGCGACTTTGCAGCCATGGTGTCAACTGTCTCATAGGAGCGGTAGGATCATACCCCAACCCATATGAAGACTTGCCTTTTTGAAGGTGGACTTTCCAATCTTCTGTTGACTTTTGGTCAGGGTGGGTTCCAATGGTGTAAGAATACCACGGCCACCTCCCAAACCAGTCGGATTTTGAGCGTCGTAGCCCATTTTCTTCATGATAGCTTGTGCCATTGGACTATACAGGGATAGCTGAGGCATACCTTCGTTTTGGAAAGGTTCAAGCAGAGAGTTCAGTGGAGATGCTCCCGACCTGTGGAAGAAGATTGTTTTTTCTTCTGACGAAGTTGCCGGGATAACAAAGGAGGCAGACGTAGGATCTTCTATGTCTGCAAGTGTCTCCAATGGAGTGAGAGTGAGCTGATCTTGCTGAGTATCAGCTTGGCTCGATGCTGTGTCATCTTCTGGATCTGACTCTGAGTCCGTGTCATGCATAATAGACACAAAGGAGACAGTGAACTTGCCCCCAGTCTTTTGTTTTGTCTTCTTTGCTTTGGTAATGATTACCAAAGGCTTTGGAGACTTAAAGGAGACGACGAAGGGAGCTTGGCCACTTACTTTTAGTTTGGTGGGGGGTTTGTTTTCCTCCGATGATTGCTGAGGAGCCTTGCCTTTATCTTTCTGGAGACTGTCGGCAAAGCGAATTGTTTTTTCCTCCTGTTCTTCTTTTCCATCTTTATACATTTGAGCATCTGCAAAATGGACATCTCTGCCTTTGAAGGGCTTTTTGTCTGCAAATACTCGATGTATCAGGCCATTGTCGCCAATGAACTTGATGCACTGATGTAGAGTTGAAGGGACGACACCATTCTCATGTATCCAGGGGCGTCCAAGGAGTATATTGTAGCATGAAGGGGTCCTTATTGCATACACAATGACTTCAGAAATAAGATCACCGATTTGCAGTTTGAACCTGATTTTGCCGATATGCCTTTGAGCGCTGCTGTCATATCCGAAGATGGATACGGACGTGTGACTCAGTTTGCTAGGTGGGATGCCCAGCTCTTCGAGTGCCGAAGTAGAGATGAGGTTGAGTGCAGAACCTGGATCGATCTGAACTCTGTGTACTGGCATTTCTTTGACGTATCCCGTAAAGTACAAGGGACAGTTGTGCTTTGTTTCGCCTAGGAGGAGGTCATCCTTGTCGAAGGCGATTGTTGCACTTGCTGCTTTTTGTACCGAGAGGCATTCATTGCTTGATCCCTCAGTTTTCTTCTTTTCTCCCTTTGAGGGAGTATTTGATTTTTTGACCCTATAGTCCATTTCAATTTGTAGGACTTGTGGGGCATGTTTGTCGACATCCACATTCAGCCTTTGCAATTCGGAAATGAGACTATCACGAGTTTGTGGAGACATTCGTAATAGATCAAGGATGTGCAGACGTGAAGGTATGTGTTTGAAGTGCTCAATCAAGTCGTACTTGAAAGCCTCCTTCGGGCCTGCATTTTCATTATTGTTGCCACTTGGGGCGCTTACATCTTGTTTTCCCGAAGGATTTACATAAGAAGAAGAGGGTTGATTGTAATTTTTATGGTAATCCCGGCCAGAACGGGTACCTCTACCAACTTCAAGAGCCTCTAGAGAAGGGTCTTCTTTTGGAAGATCGTTCTCAGGATCAAGAGGTTGATCCTTTACTGAGGACGTCTCTGTAACATCATTGGCGTCTTCAGTGATTGTGTTGCACGGAGCAATTTCCGGGAACAAGTCCTGAACAGTAGCCGGCAACTTTTCTTTATTAGCCCAGACATTGCCCATGAGATCGGGTATCTGGGACCAATTGACTGAGTTTTCATTGAAGAAGATTTCATTGGCAGAAGTTTCTTCAAGATGATCAATCGGGAGTGTCTTGAGTTCCGATGTCACAGCTTCAGGAGACGAAGGTTGAGAGGATGTTATCGCAGTGGAAGTCACCTGAGAGGATGTAGCTCCGGAAGATACGCTACCGGTTGGGGAGTACGTGTCTTCGGAAGCTTCAAAGGCACTGTCGTCCTGAGCTATTGCATTGGAGGTTATCCTGACAGGAGATGCCCCCAGTGTAGACTGTTGGGAATCAGATTCATCCTCGGATGTGAGAGGATCATCGATCCAACAGTTTTCTCCATTTTCAGGAGTTAAGGGAGAAAGTTCCCGCTGATTTTCAGGGACTTCCGGTTCTGGGTCATGACAAAGATTGATGCGATCCTGCTCCTGCTCTATGGCAAGATGTTGCAAGATTCTTGCATATTCTTCGAGATCAGGCATGGGAGCCAAATCTTCTTCGTCATTTGCTCCTTGTGGTTCGCCAATGTTGGGTTCCACCGGAGCATTGTTTGGTGCTGGATCGACAACGTTTTCTTGAACAGGGTCCTGGTCTTCTTCGTCATCAGACCAAGATCCTTGTGGCTGCAATGGGTTATACCAGATTACTGGCATAAGATGAGACTCGGGAATCCATTCCTCGTCGGAGAGGTATTCTCCTGTTTCAAAGGATTCTTCCCACTCATCTATATCACTGGCAGTATCACTGGACTCGTATCCATTCATGGAGAATCCAACTACCAAGTTGCAAGAGTATGATGCCCCCTGCACGTTTTCATTTTTGTATAGAGGTGGCATGAAATCATCAAGAGTGAATTTTCTTACCACCTTGGAGGTTTTGGGAAGAGATTCTTCCGTCGTCCTTAGTGAAGCAGTGGAAGAAGTTTCTGCTTTTTGAAGGACTTCTTGTTTTGGTTGAGACTTTTGCTGCTGTTTGAGCTTGCGGAGTTGTCTCTTGGCTTGCCTTCACTGCTGAGCAGTCGGCTTTGTTTTGACGATCTCCCAGTTTTTATCATCTAGGAGATCGGGATGCACCCATATAGGTTGTCCATCTGGTGTTGGATAGGGAACCAATTCTTGGGACGCTTGAGCCATTTTTATCACCTTGAATGAAGTAGTGATCTTCTCCTTCGGTGACTTTGAAGTTTGCCGACATAACACCATGTTGACAGAGGCGGGGCCATAGTTTTTATCAAAGGTTATGACTCCGTTTTTCCACATCTCATTGATCTTCTCTCTCACAACGAAGCATTGATTGAGAGGATGTGAGATCATCTGATGGTATGGACAGTAACGGGGATCATTGGTTTTGCCAACATCTCCCGGTCTTTTGGGCTCTGGCAAAATGAGTTTGCCATTTGCTAGGAGAGCCTCAAAGATTTCTTCAACGTCTTCATCGAACGGATATTTCTTTTCTACACGTTCTTTGAAGGCATCAGAGAGTTCAGGCCTTTTACCTGCAGTTTTGTTTTCAGGTTTTTTTTGCTGCTAAGGAGCTGACTTAGTCTGCACATTGAGAACCTCCTTTTTCTTTGGTTTTGAGGTTGTAACAGTAGGCGGCTCTTTCTTTGATGATTTCTGACTGTTGAGGTCTTTGATCACCATTTCAGCTTCCATGGAGGCTTCGAGGAGTTCCCCCAGGTTCTTTGATTTATTGCTGATAATCATGGAGCGGATTTTTGCTCTCATATTGTTACGGCAGATGTCCACCAGCGACGCTTGTGGCAGTACATCTGAGCATTTGTACGCCATTGCCTTCCATTTGTGAATGAAGTCGTATGTTGACTCATTCTCTCCCTGTTTTAGGCTGCAGAGTTGAGCCATAGTAACAGGATGATCCTCACCTTGGAAGTGGGTCAGGAAGCGTGTCTACAGCATAGCCCAGTTCTGGATGGAGTTCTCCGGCAAAGTGGAATACCAATCAAAGGCTGTACCTTTTAGGGTACTTGCGAAGAGGCGAATTTTGAGGGCATCTTGATCCGCAATAGCTCCTGTCAGGATCTTGAAGTGGATGACATGCTGTCTGGCTGAACCTTTCCCAGTATATGTCTGGAGAGTAGGTTGTTTGAATTTTGCAGGGAATGGAACCGAGTCCATCCATAGAGGGTAGGGTGGCTTGATCCCATGTTCCTTCAATGTATCCTCTTCTTTTGCTTTTGCGAGGATATTGTCCACGTCCTTTCTGGTAAGGGCGTGAGACTCATTGTTTTCTGCATTGCCCTCGTCATCTTCATGATTCGGAGGGGTTTCATTGTTAGGTGGTGGACGCTGTAGAGTGAGAATCAAATTTTCCATCAGAGTCTCAATTCTCTGTTGTCCTTGCTCCAACTGCTGGATGCGTGCAGTTACGTCATCATGCGGTGGAGGCTGCTCAGAACTTGTAGCCAAGACGTTCATCCCTTGGGCTTCGAATGAAGAAATCGTTCTGGTGACTGAGCTGGGGCTCCTTCTTCTGGATGAAGAATCTGAGGAGTGGTTACTCCGATGTCCTTGGCTTGGAGGAGTGGAAGATTCCTCCAGATGTGTTCGTGTCCGAGAGACGCTGCGAGTCACTGGACGTCTAACACTGATTTTGGTTGCTGACTTCTGGCGTTTTCTGGTTTTGCCAACCATATGAACAGCAACGAATTGGTCGGGTCTTTCTTTTTTGACCCATTTGTTTGAGACGTGGAGAGTAGAACGCTGGGTTCTTTGTTTCTCGAGTCTCTTTTGTCGATATGCAGTGCGGCGACGCATACGACGAGCAATTTGAGCTTCAGTCAGCTCTGGCTGGGCTCTGGCGATGAAGGATGTAGTCCCTCATGCACAGCAGCCAAGTTTGTCTTCTTTGAAGCTTGGCAAGGACAGAATCCGGACGCGGTCCTTCATCTGTCGTAGTGAAGATTTGAATTTTGCGAGCTCGACCCCTGTTGAGATGAAGGGTCGACTCGCGGGAGTGCAGGCTTCAGCATGTTTTTGTGTAAGCCTAACAATGCAGGATTTGATTTTTGGCTTGTAGGAGCAAGCCGGCTCATGATGATTTTGTTTATTTTTTGGGTGGAGGGTAGGTTTCTCCTCTTTCATGTAAGAGAGAGGGTAGAACTGATTCTCCTTGAGAGGGGCCAGGTATGCTGGCTTTGCAGATGTTTGGGACCTCCGTTGCTTTGGCGAAGATCTCGGGGACCAAGTTTTGGTGTAAACCCGGTTTCTTATTGGTTGAGGCTTCGTGGGAACGCCACGGGCTTCAGGCTTCTTGGGGTTCGCCCTTGGTGCCATTTTAGTGACACGTTGAGGGGCGGTTTTCTGCTTCTTGGCAGGTACAATGTCTTCTGCGGGAAGTGGGAATGGTCCCAATGATCCGAAGACGATGGTTCGGGGAGTTGAAGTTGACCCGGTGTTTGGGGAGCTGTCGAGAGAGATGACACTTCGGCAACTGGCAGGGCGCTTATGCTTGTTTTGCTTGTCTTGAAGCATAAGCTGGTACTTGTTCTCATCGAAAGTGATGGTCAATGAAGCTGCCATTGTTAGTTTTGGAAAACTTCTGAAATAAGACCAAATCCATTAGTAATCACAAGAATATGGTGATCGTAAATGGAGAACAACTATGGTTTTGTCTTTTCAAATCACTTGAGAGGACATGGCCCAACCCAAGGACGATGAAAAAGGCAAAAAGCCATAGAGGATACAATTGTTCTAAAATGCAAGTATGGTAGGCTCAGAGTGAGCGTTCCAGTGACTGCTAGAAGCAATTGTAGACCTTAATTCAAATTACCGAGAAGCAAGGCTCACTCGAGGTAAAATGATATAAGGTTGGAGATACAAATGTGTCGGTCGCGAATACAGTAGACCCGAAAGGGCGTACTAGCACCGCTAGGCACAAATGTTGCAAATCGCATCCTTGGGAAGGACACGAGATGGGATTTTTTTGAAAGGTCAAATTTGGATTCATAAAGGAGAGCAAATGGTATTCCAATCCGAACAAAGGCTCAACATTTCTGCGAGCGCTAAATTCAGAAGGGAAGGAACCATAATTTCTCGGATGTGAATCCAGACGTAACGGAAGTTTTTTTTTGAAAGATCAAGATTGAATTCATCGAAGAGAGCAAATGGTGTTCCATTCCGAACAAGGCTCAACATTTCTACGAGCGCTAAATCCGAAAGGGAAAGAACCAAGATTTCTCAACTCTGAATTCAAAAGTGACAAAAGTGTTTTTTTTTTTTTTTTTAGAATTTTTTTTTGAAAGGTGCACATAGATTTCCAATTCGATCTTATGAAACCTTAGTAGATAGATCAGCCCCCAGGTAAGGGTAGGATTACTTAATGAACCCGTTTGGAGGACCCTTGCCTCGAACAGTCTAGCTGTCTCCACACTGTGGACAAGGCTTTTCTTACATCCACTTTGGCCGAAGAACGCAACTGGTGGAACCTTCGTGTTTTTTTTTGAAATCCTTTTTGTTTTTTTAAAGGTTTTTTTTTAATGAACTCATCAAAGAGAGCGAATGGTGTTCTAATCCGAACAAAGGCTCAACATTTCTGCGAGCGCTAAATTCGAAGGGAATGAACCAAGGTTTCTCAAATTTAAATGTAGAAGAGAGAAAGCTAAAAAAATTTTGAATTTATAATTTTTTTTTGAAATCCCAATTTGGACTCATCAAAGAGAAAAGATGGCCCAATCCCCAATATGAACGATAGCTGCGAACATTTCTGTGAGCTATCAAGTTCAAAGAGGAGAGGATCAAAATTTCTCAAAGTTGAATCTTGAGAAAGAGAGATCATTTTTTTTTTAAAAGAATTTGAAATGAAGTTTTTTTTTGAAATCCCAATTGAACTCATCAAAGAGAAAAGATGGCCCAATCCCTGATATGAACGATAGCTGCGAACATTTCTGTGAGCTATCAAGTTCGAAGAGAGAAGGATCAAAGTTTCTCAAAATTGAGTTTTTAAGAAAAAGAGATCAGATTTTTTTTGAAGTGAGAAAGAACAATTGAAATCCCATCTCATGTTTTTTTTTTTAGATGCAAGATGCAACATAGGCCACCAACTAGAAAGGAGCCAAGGGATCAAAGCATCACGTTCTCAAGTCAACGAGTCCCACCGGGTATGCCAACTTGATGGACCCGAAGAAAAAAAAGGGGAATCTTCCGTCCTCTCCCTCCGCACCCCGGGGGCTGACCTGGGTCTCGGCGGAGGAGGGAAGATCTCGGGCATCAACATTTTTGTACGGGTATGCCAGATTTACTTTCTACTTGGAATTTGGAATAGTGATAATCCGGAGATTCACCTTCACAAGTGGAAAGGAAATCAATCCTTTTTTCTAACTTTTCAAATTGCATAAATATTAAGAAAAGAGACAAGTTTTTAGAATGCCGTAAGAGGCGTTTTTGTTTGTTTGCCGTGAAAGGCGTTTTTACAAAACTCATCAAATATGAAAGACAAGAATTGTGATTTCTTTTTGTCTCTTTAAGAAATACAAACTACAATAGAAAAGGAAGAAAAGGGATCTAACTTCTCAGGAGATTGTGGGGACACGTTGAGATCGATGGTCGCAAGTCATGTATGGGCTTCGCCATCGTCCTTCAAATGAGAACATGTGATGCTTTGATTCTTTGGCTTGGCTCCTAACCTCAGTTTTTTAAAGGACAAGGACCAAGAGAAGGCCCTATATCCAATGAAAAACCGAGTAAACGGGCTGAAAAGCCGCATTTAGGCCATGTTGGAGAAGGAGGTGACCTTGGGGGGGTGGCCCCCCAAGGGACGTTGATCACCTTGTGGTGCTTTCGGGAGCAAAGTAGCAGAACTTTGTCTCTCTCTTGGATTTTCTGAATTTTCAGAGCTTGCACTTGGGATCTCTTTTCATCATGCTTTCTTCTTGGAATGGACCTCCTTTTATAGGCTTTTGGTAGCCATGAGGTGTTTATTGGCATTGATGGCCATGATGAATGAATTGATGAGGAGTTACAAGTTGATTTTGTAACTCCTTTTTCAAGGCTTGTGATTGGCCGATGAAGGTAGTGGGCATTTAATCACCTTTATGATTCATGATGATGGGAGTTTCATGGGTTTAATGCCACGATTGCTTGGATTTGTAACTCCCAAATGCTTGAATCTGATTGGGCCATCCAAAATAATGAGTTAATGACCGTATTAAGTTGTCATAAACGGGTCAATTAACGACATTAAGTGGTCGCCAAGGCATGTGAAAAGTCGCGGGCCGCGCCGCGTCTTTTGAGATTCTTCTTACGATCATCACAGGTGGATCCACGCATTATTTGATGTCGGATTGCGATGCAATTTCAGACATTGATTGATGTTGGCAGGCCGGTACGTCTGTCTTGTCGATTTCACGATCGGTCGGACAGAAAGTGCACTTTCTTGGTCAGCCGGTTGGCGATCTTGAGGCGATCGGTGATGATTTCATGCTTTTGACGGCGGATCCGAGATGTCGACGAAGATCAGTCGTTTTGAAGCACCAAACATTGGATTTTCAGAAAATCACAGAGGCCAGAACACCCGAAACGCGAAAAGAATCGGAAAACGGACGATTTGGCGCAAAATCCGGTGACCCGGATTTCCAAGGTCGCCGGCGACCATAGGGCTTCGGCCCGTTTGGTCGCCGAGCGTCGTTTTCGGCCGTTTTTTCGTCTTTTTCGTTCCTTTTTTCTTCTGTATTTTTCTTGACATTTTTCCTCAATTATTGACTTCATTTTCTTGGAGAAAACTTGACGAGAACCCGCACGAAATCGGAGCACAAAGTTTCCTATTTTTCGGGAAACCCGAAGACTTTGTAGCTGATTTTCCGTCAAGCGTCGAAACTAGGTCAAACGATGTCGGAATGACCTGAAAATTGAGGTGAAGCTTCTTGAGAAGTGGATAGGACCAACCATGGGCTTTTATTTGAGTTTTGAAGCCGTTTGGGGTCCCATCAATGCTTCACTTGATTTTGCTGCAGGGAAAATGCCGAGCTTTGATATGTGGTCAAACGATGTCCGATTGACCTGAAATTTGACGGGGAGCCTATTGGAGTCATTTTGAGACATTCCATGGGCTCCGTTTTGGATGTCATGGTCCCGGGTTGCTCCGCCGCCGGTAGGCTTGATTTTCTCTTGGAGCATCGAAACCTGGTCAAACGTTGTCGGAATGACCTGAAATTTGACGTGCAGCCTTTTGGAAGCATGTTGAAGCCACTCATGTATTTTGTTTGATGAGTGATGGCTTCGGTGGTTCCCGCGGCCGGGAGGCTTGATTTTGCTGCTCAAGCATTGATGGAGGGTCAAACGTTGTCGGTTTGACTTGAAATTTGGTATGGAGAGCCCTTTGGAGACATTCTGGAGTCATCCGTAGGCTCTGATCAAAGTTTTGGTGTCTTTGATGATGTCGCCGCCGGGAGCGCTTGTTTAGCTGTCGGAGCAGTGAAGTTAGGCCAAACGCTGTCGGAATGGCCCGAAACCTCAGTTGTGTATGCAATAAGGACCCCTTCATGCTACAATATACTCCTTGGACGCCCCTGGCTACATGAGAATGGTGCCATCCCTTCAACTCTACATCAGTGCATCAAGTTCGTTGGCGACGATGGCCTGATACATCGAGTATTTGCAGACAAAAAGCCCTTCAAAGGCAGAGATATCCATTTTGCAGATGCTCAAATGTATAAAGATGGAAAAGAAGAACAGGAGGAAAAAACAATTCGCTTTGTCGACAGTCTCCAGAAAGATAAAAGCAAGGCTCCTCAGCAATCATCGGAGGTAAACAAACCCTCCACCAAACTCGAAGTAAGCAGCCAAGCTCCCTTCATCATCTCCTTCAAATCTCCAAAGCCTTTGGTAATCACTACCAAAGCAAAGAGGGCAAAACAAAAGACTGGGGGCAAGTTCACTGTCTCCTTTGTGTCCATTATGCATGACACAGACTCGGAGTTAGATCCAGAAAATGACACAGCATCCAGCCAAGCTGATACTTAGCAGGATCAGCTCACTCTCAATCCATTGGAGACACCTGCAGACATAGAAGACCCTACGTCTGCTTCCTTTGTTATTCCTGCAACTACGCCAGAAGAAAAAGTGATTTACTTCCACAGATCAAGAACATCTCCACTGAACTCTCTGCTTGAACCTTCCAAAACGAAGGTATGCCTCAGCTATCCCTATATAGTCCAATGGCACAAGCTATCATGAAGAAAATGGGCTACGACGCTCAAAATCCGACTGGTTTGGGAGGTGGCCGTGGTATTCTTACACCATTGGAACGCACCCTGACCAAAAGTCAACTAGAAGATTGGAAAATCCACCTTAAAAAAGGCAAGTCTTCATATGGGTTGGGGTATGATCCTACCGCTCCTATGAGACAGTTGACACCATGGCTGCAAAGTCGCTTTACCGAGCAAGCCTCAGCATCTCATGAAGACATTGATATCCCTGGATATCTCTTTGAGGAGTTACTCGTCAAAAATCCGGAAAGCTCCTCCAATTGGTATAATTCCTCTGATAATAAAGAGGAATTGCCCGATGACAGAGACGAGCGGTTCTCTGTCCCAGAAGAATCATCGTCTCCAAAAGAAGTACCCTACTTCAACCCAATTCTAGCAAATGATTGGGACCATCTCATTGCAAGCCTTGAGAAGGATAGCCTTGAGAAGGATACTAATCAAGAAGATTCATGGACGGAAACAGAGCCTCAGTCTGAAAATGCCTCTGGCACTCCAGAAGGTCTTGTTGAGTTGGAAGCCTCCGAAAATACTGTGGAGGAACCACCTTCAAACCTTTCGACAGAAGATCATGTCCAAAAGATAGACTTGGGAACACCTGATAACCCACGTCCTGTATTCATAAGCAAGAATATAAAGGATGATGAGTTACCCGAGTATATCTCTTTTCTTCATGAGTTCGTTGATTGCTTTGCAAGGTCTTATGCCGAAATGCCTGGCTTGGATCCCAAAGTAGCAGTCCACAAGCTCAACTTGCAAAAAGCAATCAAGCCTATCAAACAAGGCCAAAGAAGATTCCGTTCCGACGTGATGGACAAAATTGAACAAGAAGTTCAGAAACTCAAAAACGTTGGCTTCATCCGCGAGGAACAGCATCCTGAATGGTTGGCCAACATCGTCCCCGTGACAAAGAAAAATGGGTAGATAAGGGTCTGTATTGACTACAGAGACCTGAATAGTGCACGTCCTAAAGATGAATTCCCACTCCCCATACCAGAGGTGATGATTGACAACACCTATGGATTCGAGCGAATGGCATTCATGGATGGATTCTCTGGCTACAATCAGATAAAAATGTATCCTGAAGATGAAAGGCATACATCATTTCGGACACCATTCGGCGTGTATTGCTACACTGTTATGCCGTTTGGTCTGAAAAATGCAGGTGCAACATATCAGAGGGCTATGATGAAAATATTCCAAGATATGCAGCACAAGACGGTCGAATGCTATGTTGGCGACCTCGCCATAAAAAGTAGAAGAAAAGAAGACCATCTCAATGATCTTCGAGAAGTCTTCCACCGACTTCGCAAACACAAATTGCGGATGAATCCACTAAAGTGCTACTTCAGTGTCTCATCGGGTAAGTTTCTCGGATTAATAGTACGGAAAGCTGGAATAGAACTTGACCCCACCAAAGTCAAGGCTATCCTGGAAATGACATCTCCCAGAACCCTAAGAGAATTAAAAGGGCTTCAAGGAAGGCTGGCCTACATTCGACGGTTCATCTCCAATCTATCAGGGAAATGCCGTCCATTTTCTCGCTTAATGAAGAAAGGCGTAGACTTTGTCTGGGATGCTGAATGTGAAAATGCATTTCAAGACATCAAAGCATACCTTATCAAACCTCCAGTGCTGGCTGCCCCCACAACTAGAAAACCATTTATCTTGTACACAAGAGCTCTCGACCACTCTTTGGGTGCTCTGCTCACACAAGAAAACGACGACGGAAAAGAAGTTGCTCTATATTACCTTAGCCGCATGATGGTAGGTGCAGAGCATCGCTACTCCCCAGTCGAAAAAGAATGCCGTGCATTAATGTTCGCCGTACAAAAGCTGCGTCAGTATCTGCTGTCGAACACAGTCTACCTGATTTCGAGGATCAACCTCCTAAAGGTCCTTGTCACAAAAGCAGGTTCTCTCAATGCCCGACTGGCAAAATTGTCCATTCTTCTATCACAATTTGATATTAGGTATGTACCACAAAAAGCAATCAAAGGCCAAGCTCTAGCAGACTTCCTCGCAGAGCATCCATTGCCTAAAGATTCTCCACTCAGGGATGATCTCCTAGACGAATTTGTCTACAATGTGGAAACTTCCTTATCAAATGCTTCCTAGGGCATGTATTTTGACGGTGCAACCAGGACAAATGAAAAGGGAAAGCAAATATCCGGAATTGGCATCCTCATTGTCAGTCCCGACAAATACATGATTCCACACGCCTTCTCGCTACTGGAACCATGTTCAAACAATGCAGCTAAGTACCAAGCCCTGATTGTAGGATTGGAACTCGCCCTCGAATCCGGCATCACCACGTTAGAAGCTTTTGGAGACTCTCAACTAATCGTCAACCAGATGAATCAGAAATATGAAGTCAGGAAGCTTGATTTGCTACCTTACTACAATAAGGCGTAGTCGCTTCAACAAAAATTCAACATCTGCCATATCACCCACATCCTTAGAGGTGAAAACATCCGTGCAGATGCCCTGGCCGGACTCGCCGCATCCATGGCAATCCAAGAAGGAGAAAACATGTAAGTCATAGTGTGTCAAAGAAGGATTCTCCCTCCTCTTAACACACACCAAGCGGTTGCTGAATGCCACCAAGTGGTTGGAAGTCAAATATCCATCCTCAAACCTCCGATTGGCGACTGGAGAGATCCGTTCATTGATTACATCATGTTCGGAATCCTACCTGAAGATCCAAAAGAATGGGTAAGCATCCAAAGACGAGCCCCAAACTTTCATTTGGATATACCTTCAAAAGCACTTTACAGAAAATCCTTCAACGGAGTACTCCTATGCTGCTTATCACAACAAGAGGCTGAGGAAACTCTCAAAGAAGTACATGCTGGTCTTTGTGGAGCCCATCAGGCTGGCCCTAAGCTCTACAACCAGATAAAAAGGCTAGGTTATTATTGGCCTACCATGATAGCTGATGCAATACAATTTGCCAAGCGCTGTAAAAAATGCCAGATTCACGGAGATTATGTCCACATGCCTCCAGAATGGCTACATCCAACAGCAATCTCATGGCCTTTCGAAGCCTGGGGTATGGACATCATAGGTCCTATTTCCCTCCCATCAAGTAAAGGTCATCGCTTCATCTTCGCCGCTACGGATTATTTCTCCAAGTGGTCAGAAGCATTTGCTCTCAACAAAATGAGGACTTCATCAGTTCTTCAGTTCTTGCGCACCAACATTATTTGTCGCTTCGGCATACCTAAAAGATTCGTCCATGATAACGGACCACAATTCCGGGATCACAGATTCTATAGGTTCTGCGACAAGTACAAAATCCAAAGTTGTCCTTCGACTCCATATAATCCAGCAGCGAACGGACTAGCAGAAGCCTTCAACAAGACACTCTGCAAAATTCTCAAGAAAATGGTCTCTAGTCACAAAAGAGACTGGGGCGACAAACTACTAAAAGCTTTGTGGGCCTATTGAACCACCGTTCGAGGACCAACCCATAGCACACCATTCTCTTTGGTCTATGGATGCGAAGCTGTTGTCCCTTTGGAAGTACAAATTCCTTCCTTAAGGGTATCTTTGTAAAATGACATGACGCAAGAAAGCAATGTCAAATTGAGACTCCAAGAGCTGGACAATCTCGATGAAAGACGACTTGAAGCTCTACAAAGCATTGCGTTGTACCAAGCACGCATGGCAGGATCTTTCGACAAGATGGTCAGGCAACGCGCTTACAAAAATGGTGACTTGGTTCTTGCAGCAAAAAGACCCATAGTCTTTGCCCACAAATCCAAAGGCAAATTTGAACCAAAATGGGAGGGACCCTTCGTCATCGACAAAGTCTTCTCCAATGGTGCATACGCTCTTCTAAACATGGAAGGAGACAGATGTATGCTACCCATCAACGGCAAGTTCTTGAAGCGGTACTACCCTTGAAGACTTCCTCAAACGGGTCAGAGCAATATCTACTCGGCTAAAGCGTATTTCCAAGGTACTTGCTCGTCAAACCCACCCCTTTTGAAATTTTCATCTTTATGTTGAAATTTCCAAAAAAAAAAACAATCTTTCAAAACAATGCTTACTTTCATCGTTTCATTGTTAAAAAAAAAAAAATGAAATCCAAAATCCAAGTTTAGGAGCCTCTTCCCAGACTTGACCAAAATTTTCGATCCTTGAACCCAAAATTCATGGTTTGAAACAAAAACCACGACTCAGGAATTTTCACCCTAGTCTACCTTGGCTTTTACAAACCGAAATGGTTTTAAGGAAAAATTTATGACCCTCGTGTCTCTAAACAAAAAAATGGTTTTTTTAAAAAAAAACGGAAGGATGCGAACCCCATTTGATACTTCCAAAACCCAAAAAAAAAAAAAAACGGAAGGATACGAACCCCATTCGATACTTCCAAAACCCAAAAAAAAATCGCAAGGAAGCGAACCCCATTCGATACTTGCAAAATTTCAAAAATCGTGGAAAAACAACAAACCAGTTGCTATCCACAACCCAAATTTCAAATGGTTCGAGAAAACCTCAAATTTCAAAAAAAAAAAAAAAACTCGCGGAGAAACGACATCAAGTCAGTACCCGCAAGGCCAAAAGTTTTGGGAAAAGCAGGGAAGCGACGCTTAGTTGATATTTGCACCCCAATTCGCGAGGAAGGGACATTCCATCGATACTCGTAAAACCCAGCCCGCGAGGAAGTGACATTCCATCAACACTCGCAAAACCGAATGAGCAAGGAAGCGACATTCCATCGATACTTCCAAGACCATTCAGCGGGGAGGCGATATTTAGTCGATACCTGCATTTTGAAAACCAAAACTCGGCTAGAAATGCCAAAATCCGGCTATAAATGCCAAAATTCGGCTATAAATGCCAAAACAAAAAATTTTTGGCTATAAACGCCAAAATCGGCTTTCATGCCAATAAAACAAAACTTGGTTTTCAAAAAAAAAATATCGGCTATAAACGCCAAAACTCGGCCATAAACGCCAAAATCCGGCTATAAACACCAAAGTCCGGCTATAAATGCCAAAACAAAAATTTTTCGGCTATAAACGCCAAAATCGGCTCTCATGCCATATCAAAATCGGCTCTCATGCCACAAACAAAATTTTTGGCTCTCATGCCATCTCAAAATTCGGCTTCTATGCCATTCCAAAATTCGGCTTCTATGCCATTCTAAAATTCGGTTTTCACGCCATCCAAAAATTTTGGCTCCCATGCCGCAAAACAAATTTTGGCTCTTACGCCACAAAATTAGGCTTTCACGCCATCCAAAATTTGGTTTTCAAACCATAAAAAAAAAAAAACCAGGCTTTTCGCCACAAAAATTGGCTTTCATGCCCAAAACAACTCTTTGACAAAAGATTTTCACAAAATGACAACCTTTTGATCAAATTCTTAAACAAACATTCCCATCAACTTTTGCTCAAAATTGTTTTCATCAAAAGAATGATTTAAGTGAAAGGAAGGGGATACAAAATATAGTACCAAAATTGTTTATACATGGAGGTACCAAAAAAAGAAGAAGGAAAAAGAGTTTGTTACAACTCGAGAGCTCAATCCTACATGGTCTTCAACCAAAGGTTCAACTCCTCAAGCAGACCCTTGGCCTTAACTTCCAAAGTTTTTAGGCCACGCTCTTTCAAAATGTCCCCGTAAAACACAGCCGAATGCCGTGACCCATCTGCAGCACGAGGAAGTTCTTCCCAGAGGACCTGCCATTGCTCATGCTCCTGAGTCTTCCTTCGGACATTACCTTCGGCTTCCTCAACCTGGCGAATGAGAGTCCCCTCCTTGTCACGATTCGGCTTCCTCAACCTGGCGAATGAGAGTCCCCTCCTTGTCACGAGCCTCTACAATGGCGGTCCATTTGGTAGCAGCCTCTACCTCAAAAAGATCAAGACGTTGCCTAGCCTTGACAACCTCCTTATCAAGGCGGTCCAAGTCTTGCTTCAGCCCCATGATGGATAACTCGGTAACGTTCTTCTCTCGAACGATCTGCCTCTGAGTCTTCGTGACCTCAGTCAGCTCAGCTTTGACTTTGCTGGAAGGTTTTATGAACATCTCATCAAAGAAGTCACCATCTGGGAAACTCTTGGTCTCAGTCCATTTGTTCCCCAAGGTGATGATCTCCTCAACAAAATCCTTGGCGCTTGCAATGTCCAGACCGACTTCTTTGCTATCAGCGAGGATGTCCTGCATGTGCTTGATCATGCCAAAACCAGCTTCCAAATGACCTGAAGAAAGAGTCTCAACCCATGAGCTCAAGACAGTCTTCAACACCTTCCTTGCATACTGAAGGTGCAGTGCAGATAAGGATTCGCCATGCTCTGGTGCCCGACTGCCCACGTCATGCTCCATTGGAAGAGTAATCAATAAACTCTTTCCAATGGAAGAAGATGACTCATTGAAAGTGGAAGAAGCCCCTACTTCTGGATCAGCAGCAGGTGTCCCCTGTTCTGGCTCTGAGGAAGACGGAGGAATCTCTCCTGCTGCTTCACAATCTGTCAAAAAAAAGAAAAGACAAAAAGGTATGAATATGATCTTGTCAAAAATATATCAAAAAATATATCAAGATTATTATTGCAAATATACCTGCTTCGACGACCGGCGGAGTACTCTCTGCCTCTTTGAGCTCATCCGAAGCATCGTCAAAAGTTGCGTCCATAGATGGCTCGAAATCGTCGGAATCCTCTGGCAAGTCAGCTGCATGTTAGCAAATGACAGCAAAAGAAGAAAAAAAAAAAAGCAAAAGCCAAAGCAAATCATACCAGGTGAAGGTTCTGGAACCACTCCATAGTCCCTGGGCTCTTCCTCAGATGCCACGACTGGATCCGTCATCTCCTCATCAGCAGGAACCTCAGGCATCACCAGGTCATCATCCTCTGCTGAAAAAGAAGCAGCGGATCAAAACAAAATCTTTCACAAAAAAAAAGGGAAGGAAGAAACAAAAGGAAAGAAAGGGGATCATACCAGCTATCTCCTCTTCTCTGCTTCTCTTCTCCGGAGGCTCGTCAGCATCCTCAGACACCTCCTCAGCAATAGTGAGAGGAACTTCAAGATCAGAAGGACTATCGTGCCGTCTCATGTTACGGCGCTGTCCTCTCCTCCTCTTGCCTCGGCGGGTCAATCTGCTCGATGATCCTACCCCACTATCAACATTAGGCCTCTCACAAGAGTCCTCACTGGATGGTCTACTCTTCTCAGTAGACTCCATGGAAGCCTTCGTATGCTCTGCCTGTATCATAGCATCGATCTCCGCCTCCTCCTCCTCCAGCTGTCTCAAGACCTCACCAGGAATCCCCTGTGCAGCTCCTGATCTGATGATGTCCTACCCGTTGAGAAAGCCTATCTTGTGCTTCTCTCCAGAAAGAAAGGCCAAAACTTCCTCCTGACGGACACCATCTGATTTGCCAAGACCCTTCCCAGGAGATTGCTTAATATCGAATTCTTTCTTGGAAAGCCCCCGGTGCACTGAAAAGCTCTCCACGAACCACTTCGTGAAGCCAGCAGTCCGGAAGGTGGGCAGCTCAGGATAGGAAATCATGGCGGTAGTGTCTTTGGCGCTATAAAAAGCCCATGCATTTCTCCCATCCTGCAGACCTCCAAAACGCTTCACCATACTCGAAGGCGCTCCAACAACGCCTTGAGAGAAGCCAAGCTGCTATGCAAAACGCGAAGTGACATACGGTTGGATGTCAACGAAAAGATGTCTGCGGTACACCATTGTACCAACCCGTATGTTGAAAAGCCACCTCTTCTCCGCGTCCGTCAAAGCATAATGTCTTCCCGACCCTGCCCTGGTCGAATCACGGGAGACACCAAAGTCAAAAGCCTTCTTCCGCAAGCCCGGAGAAAGCTTCACCGAAGACTGCCCAATCTCGACGTCCCTAAATCGTCAGATCCTTAAACGGGCAGATAAAAGTGATTCGTGAACGGCTGTCCCCCTAGCCTAACGAATCATAAAGGGATCTTCGTCCTGTGCAACTCCCAAACGATGGAAACTAGGACAGTGGTATACATACCACGAATAGAAGATGTGGGCAGAAAATACCCTGTTCATGGGAAGCCCATGCCGAACTAGGAAAGCAGCAGCTTGCAGTTCGGTACACAAATAGGAGTAAAGAGCGGGTACCAAAGCCAGCCGCTCTCCAAATGCCATCTGACAAGCCGGAAAAATACAGTGCGGCCTGATGTGCGTTCCATCTCCTCCAGCAAAAACAGCCTCACCCAGCCAATAAGTGAGGTAAACAGCGAGATCTCTCCGCAACGCAATGTCAGGACAAATGGCATCCGTGCTTGCGAAGAACTTCTTCAATTCTTCTCGCATAGCAGCGATCTTCTTCAAACTTGATGTTTTAGCCCTAAAATCCTGGGCCATGCCATCAGAAGAATCCCCGCTGTCAAAAAAGTTGGAGCTGCAAATTCTCCAACTGCAGCATCTAACTTTGGAGCCCTCCTTCTCCTTCAAAAAATCATAGAAGGAGACAAGCTGAAAGTACACAAGCCTAAACTCCTCAGATTGCTCCTCAAGGACGCTGTCAATAGGCATAAACTCCTCATAGAGTTTGCCGAGGATAGGCAACCCGGTGATGGCGCTCAGCTCCTTCAAAGAAAAACCAATCTCACCATTCGTCACAATGAAGGTGTTGGTTTGTGGAAGGAATGACTCCAGCATGGCCATGAAAGCCTCATCGGAGAAAATGACGGTTTACCGAAAAGCGCGAACCGCGTCAAAAATCTCGGCCTCCCGAAGAACGGCCTCACCAATCCTCAGGGTGTGATCAGTCCATGACTCCCAGCTCGAGTCAGCACTAAAGCGGCCACGAAGTCGAAAAGGCTTTACCCAATTGCTGCCGTCACCCTGAAAAACGCCAAGGCCCACCGGTCTCAAGTCGACCAATGGATGATCAGAACCTTGGTAGCCACTGGCTGGCATCAACACGTCCATACGGATAGGTGGCTTCTCCGCAAAACCAGAAGGTCCGCCAACAAAAACCCCGGTCTTGATCACACTGGTCCTCTTTACCCAGCTCGGAGGATCTTCCCTCTTAGGGCATGTGGGAGAAAGGCTCAGGATCGAGATGGTCCGATCAAAAGACGACCGGGTAGAAATAGTTCTCTCCTCACCATCTGCTGTGTAAGAGAACTGAAAACATCTCCTTTGGTATGTCAAGTCGTCGGGGACTGCATCACCGAAGAAGAAGGTAGGCTTGAGCACAACACTCTGATCGTCCGTAACCCAGGGACGGCTGCTTACCATGATCTTATAGAACTCCTCATCCTTGAGAGCGATCAATCGCTGTCTCATCTCATCACGATTGAGGGAATCGCATTCTTCCAAGTTTTTCTCCACAAACTGGATCTTCTTCCGAGCCTGCTGAACGGCCGCATTGGAAGATCTAGCAGACCGACGAGGTGCGTCAGTAACAGAACCTTTACCTTTGTTCGTTCTAGAAGAACTACCTGCAAAAGATGGAAGAGAAAATATCAATCAACATCAAAATGACAGAATTGTGCTATAAAATTCTAGCAAAATTTTGACATGGTTCCGGGGCAATTCGAAAGAAAAGGAAAATACTCCGAAAAAAGAAAGGAAGCCTGAAGATGAGCTCAACATCGCTGCGAGCTCATAGTCAGTGGAGAATTCTCAAAGAAGGCTCAAACTCAACATCGCTGTGAGAACAAGCCAATCTCATCAAATTTCCGCAAAATCTGGAAAAGAGCTCAACATTGCTGCGAGCTTCAGAATCCAAAAATTGCAAACTTCCTCAAAATCCAGCAAGACAGAAAAAGAGCTCAACATCGCTGCGAGCTCAAAATCCCAATACTTGCAAAAGATTTTTAGGTATGCATCATCATACTTCCAAATCTATTTACCAAAACTCATGCATTAAAAATATATAATCATGCATTAAATGCTAGGAAAACCTTGACCAAAGTTTGACCAATTCCAACCCAATTTGGTCAAAACCAATCAAACTTTGTCCAAGTCAAAAATCATGTTGGCTTGACCTAGAGACTCTAGCCTTCTATCTTGATGCATCAAAAAGAAAAAAAGAGAGAAAGAAAATGCATACATATTGAAATTGCATAACCTCATTATCATAGTGAGCAAACAAGGAAAAAGAAAAAGAAAGAGAGAAAAAAAAATCTTAGGAAAAAAAAAAAAAAAAAATTGGCCCACAAGCCGTGGCCCACTGCCACGTTACAGCCAGAAAAAAAAACAGCAAAAAAAAAAAGAAAAGAAAGACGCTGAAAAAAAAAAAGAAATCAGCGTGGGAAAAAAAAACAGAAAAAAAGAGAGAGTACACGGTTTTTTTAAAAAAAAAATGAGAAAACCGTGGAAAGAGAAAAAAAGAAAGAAAAAAAGAAGCACGAAAAAAAAAAGAGAGGAGAAAAACGTGCTTGAAAAAAAAAGGAGAAAAGAAAACAAGAGAAAAAGAAAAGGAAAAGAAGAAGAGAAAAAAAAAATGATGAAGAAGCTACTTCTACAATGGAGATTCTTGAGGAGGAAGAAAACTTACTTGAAGCCATTGATGGAGAAGAAGAAGAAAAGCTTGGAGATCCTTGAAGGAGAGGAAAGCACTTCTTGTCTTGGGGAGCACTCTTGAAGATTTCTTGCAAAAAGAAAGTAATGGAGCAAAAGCACCAACCCTCTTTGCTGTTATAGAAGAGAGCAAGCCAAAAGAGGAAACAAGGAGAAAGAAAGGAGGTAAGTGCTAAAATTTAACTACTTTCCCAAAGAGAAAGATATTTTGAGAAAATCTTTCCACAAAAAGAAAACCTGAGAAATTCTCTCCAAGTAAAGATACTTTTAGATATTCTCTACACAAAAGAGATATTTTTATATATTCTTTACAAATATGACACCATATGAGATCTAGGCCATCTCCAAAGCCTAAGGTCCCATGGGTTAGCCCATATGAGCCAGGTTTGACCACCTAGGCACTAAAAGTGGCTTTTAGTCAAAATATTCCTCTTACCAAGAGGAAAAAAAAGGAAAGGAGCAAAAAATGTCCCATTCCTCCTTTGAGTTGATGGGACCAATAAAAAAAAAGAGAAAAGAAAGTCTCATGAGTTTCCAAAAACCAAATCATCCAACCTCATGAACCAAATTGAGCCAAAATCTTGAAATTGACATTTCACAAAACCAAATTCCGGTCCCCTAGCTCACCACATACAGCTTGTTAGGTCACAAGACCAAAACCAAAATCAAAATCCAAAACCAACAAACCAAATCTGAGCCCCCAACCTGCCACATATAGCTTGTTGGGTCACAAGGTCAAAATCAAACCTCGACCCCCTAACCTGCCACATACAGCTTGTTAGGACACAAGGTTAAAAACCAAAATCCAAAACCCAAAATCCAAACACCCCATGTCATTTTCAAAACTTTGCCTTGAGATGGTACGTGATCCCTCTCACTACCATAAAATTCCCCCGGAAACTCAGAAGGCTATTCAAAAAAAAAAAAAAAAACAAAAAGAAAAAAAAATTTTTGCTCAAGACTCTTGTTCAAGTTGGAATCTTTCCTCCAAGTTTCTCTTCGAGGCACATCGACGCCAAAAAGCTACTCGTCGTTGTACCTCGAGGGGGCACTTGTTGACACCAAAAAAAAGTCTCAACATCGAGAAGCCTCCTGAAGCTGCATCCTGCTAAAAATAGGCAAGGCTACTTCAAGCATCAGATTTTGTCAAAATCAGACAGAAACTGAGAGATCCTTCAAGACAGCTAAAAGAGGGGTACACCTGAGGTTTCGGGTCATTCCGACATCGTTTGGCCCAACTTCACTGCTCCGACAGCTAAACAAGTGCTCCCGGCGGCGACATCATCAAAGACACCAAAACTTTGATCAGAGCCTACGGATGACTCCAGAATGTCTCCAAAGGGCTCCATGCCAAATTTCAAGTCAAACCGACAACGTTTGACCTTCCATCAATGCTCGAGCAGCAAAATCAAGCCTCCCGGGGGCGGAAACCACCGAAGCCATCACTCATCAAACAAAATACATGAGTGGCTTCAACATGCTTCCAAAAGGCTACACGTCGAATTTCAGGTCATTCCGACAACGTTTGACCAGGTTTCGATGCTCCGAGAGAAAATCAAGCCTACCGGCGGCGGAGCAACCCGGGACCATGACGTCCAAAATGGAGCACATGGAATGTCTCAAAATGACTCCAATAGGCTCCCCGTCAAATTTCAGGTCAATCGGACATCGTTTGACCACATATCAAAGCTCGGCATTTTCCCCACAGCAAAATCAAGTGAAGCATCGATGGGACCCCAAACAGCTTCAAACTCAAATAAAAGCCCATGGTTGGTCCTATCCACTACTCAAGAAGCTTCACCTCAATTTTCAGGTAATTCCGACATCGTTTGACCTAGTTTCGACGCTTGACGGAAA
This sequence comes from Umbellularia californica, assembly GCA_028538565.1. Lineage (NCBI taxonomy): Eukaryota > Viridiplantae > Streptophyta > Magnoliopsida > Laurales > Lauraceae > Umbellularia > Umbellularia californica. The sequence continues at coordinate 28,117,808 of JAPQWN010000005.1, read as the reverse complement.
ATCGGCTACAAAGTCTTCGGCTTTCCCAAAAAATGGGAAATTTTGTGCTCCGATTTCGTGCGGGTTCTCGTCAAGTTTTCTCCAAGAAAATGAAGTCAATAATTGAGGAAAATGTCAAGAAAAATACAGAAGAAAAAAGGGACGAAAAAGATGAAAAAACAGCCGAAAACGACACTCGACGACCAAACGGGCCAAAGCCCTATGGTCGCCGGCGACCCTGGGTGCATGGTCGCCGGAGTTTGCACCAAAGTGTCCGTTTTCGATGGTTTTCGCGTTTCGGGTGTTCCGGCCTCTGTGATTTTCGGAAAATACAATGTTTGATGCTTGAAAACGACTGATCTTCGTCGACATCTCGGATCCGCCGTCCAAAGCATGAAATCATCACCGATCGCCTCAAGATCGCCAACCAGCTGACCAAGAAAGTGCACTTTCTGTCCGACCGATTGTGAAATCGACAAGATAGACGTCACCGGCCCGCCAACATCAATCAATGTCTGAAATTGCATCGCAATCCGACATAAAAAAATGCGTGGATCCACCCGTGATGATAGCAAGAAGAATCTCAAAAGGCGCAGCACGGCCCGCGACTCTTCACATGCCTTGGCAACCACTTAATGTCGTTAATTGACCCATTAAAGCAGTCATTAACTCATTATTTTGGATGGCCCAATCAGAACCAAGCATTTGGGAGTTGCAAATACAAGCAATCATGGCATTAAACCCATGAAACTCCCATCATCATGAAGCATAAAGGTGATTAAATGCCCACTACCATCATCGGCCAATCACAAGCCTTGAAAAAGGAGTTACAAAATCGATTTGTAACTCCTCATCAATTCTTTCATCATGGCCATCAATGCCAATAAACACCTCATGGCTATCAAAAGCCTATAAAAGGAGGTCCATTCCAAGAAGAAAGCATGATGAAAAGAGATCCCAAGTGCAAGCTCTGAAAAACCAGAAAATCCAAGAGAGAGACGACGTCCTGCTACTTTGCTCCCGGAAGCACCACAAGGTGATCAACGTCCCTTGGGGGGCCACCCTCCCAAGGTCACCTCCTTCTCCAACAAGGCCTAAACGTGGCTTTTCAGCCCGTTTACTTGATTTTTCATTGGATATAGGACCTTCTCTTGGTCCTTGTCCTTTAAAAAACCTAGGTTAGGAGCCAAGCCAAAGAATCAAAGCATCACATGTTCTCATTTGAAGGACGATGGCGAAGCCCATACATGACTTGCGACTGTCGATCTCAATGTCTCCCCGCAATCTCCAGAAAAGTTAGATACATTTTCTTCCTTTTCTATTGTAGTTTGTATTTCTTAAAGAGACAAAAGGAAATCACAATTCTTGTCTTTCATATTTGATGAGTTTTGTAAAATCGCCTTTCACGGCAAACAAACAAAACGCCTCTTACGGCATTCTAAAAACTTGTCTCTTTTCTTAATATTAATGCAATTTGAAAAGTTAGAAAAAAGGATTGATTTCCTTTCCACTTGTGAAGGTGAATCTCCGGATTATCACCATTCCAAATTCCAAGTAGAAAGTAAATCTGGCATACTCGTAAAAAAATGTTGATGCCCGAGATCTTCCCTCCTCCGCTGAGACCCAAGTCAGCCCCCGGGGTGCGGAGGGAGAGGACGGAAGATTCCCCCTTTTTTTTTCTTGTCCATCAGTGAGGAGAGAACTATTTCCACCCGGTCGACTTTTGATCGGACCATCTCGATCTTGAGCCTTTCTCCCACGTGCCCTAAGAGGGAAGATCCTCCGAGCTGGGTGAAGAGGACAGTGTGATTAAGACCGGGGTTTTTGTTGACGGCCCTTCCAGTTTTGCAGAGAAGTCACCTGTCCGTATGGACATGTTGATGCCAGCCAGTGGCTACCAAGGTTCTGATCATCCATCGGTTGATTTGAGACCGGTGGGCCTTGGCGTTTTTCGGGGTGACGGCAGCAATTGGGTGAAGCCTTTTCGACTTCGTGGTCGTTTCAGTGCTGACTGGAGCTGGGAATCATGGACTGATCACACCCTGAAGATTGGCGAGGCTGTTCTGCGGGAAGCCGAGATTTTTTATGCGGTTCGCGCTTTTCGGCAAACCGTTGTTTTCTCCGATGAGGCTTTCATGGCCATGCTAGAGTCATTCCTTCCACAAACCAACACCTTCATTGTGACGAATGGTGAGATTGGTTTTTCTTTGAAGGAACTGAGCGCCATCACCGGGTTGCCTATCCCTGGCAAACTCTACGAGGAGTTTATGCCTATTGACAGCGTCCTCGAGGAGCAGTCTGAGGAGTTCAGGCTTGTATACTTTCAGCTCGTCACCTTCTATGATTTTTTGAAGGAGAAGGAGGGCTCGAAAGTTAGATGCAGCAGTTGGAGAAGTTGCAGCTCCAACTTTTTTGACAGCGGGGAGTCTTCTGATGGCATGGGCCAGGACACTAGGGCTAAAGCATCAAGTTTGAAGAAGATCGCCGCCATGGGAGAAGATTTAAAGAGGTTCTTCGCAAGCACAGATGCCATTTGTCCTGACATTGCGTTGTGGAGAGATCTCGCTATTTACCTCACTTATTGGCTGGGTGAGGCTGTTTTTGCTAGAGGAGATGGAACGCACATCAGGCCGCACTGTATTTTTCCGGCTTGTCAAATGGCGTTTGGAGAGCGGTTGGCTTTGGTACTTGCTCTTTACTCCTATTTGTGTACCGAACCGTAGGCTACTGCTTTCCTGGTTCGGCTTGGGTTCCCTATGAACAGGGTATTTTCTGCCCACATCTTCTATTCGTGGTATGTATAGCACTGTCCTAGCCTCCATCGGTTGGGAGTTGCACAGGACGAAGATCCCTTTATGATTCGTTTGGCTAGAGGGACGCCGTTTCCGAATCGCTTTTGTCTGCCCGTTTGAGGATCCAATGATTTAGGGACGTCGAGATTGGGCAGTCTTCAATGAAGCTTTCTCTGGGTTTGCGGAAGAAGGCTTTCGACTTTGGTGTCTCCCGTGACTCGACCAGGGCAGGGTCGAGAAGGCACTATGCTTTGACGATATACGGGTTGGTACGATGGTGTACCGCAGACATCTTTTCGTCGATATCCAGCCGTATGTCCCTTCGCGTTTTGCATTGCAGCTTGGCTTCTCTCAAGACGTTGTTGGAGCGCCTTCGAGCATGGTGAAGCGCTTTGGAGGTTTGCAGGATGGGAGAAATACATGGGCTTTTTACAGTGCTGAGGACACTACCGCCATGATTCCCTATCCTGAGTTGCCCACCTTCCGGACTGCCGGCTTCATGAAGTGGTTCGTGGAGAGCTTCTCAGTGTACCGGGGGCTTTCCAAGAAAGAGCTCGATGTCAAGCATAAGATAGGCTTTCCTTTCTGGAGAGAAGCATAAGATAGGCTTTCTCAATGAGCAGGACGTCATCAGATCAGGAGTTGCACAAGGGATTCCTGGTGAGGTCTTGAGACAGCTGGAGGAGGAGGAGGCCGAGATCGATGCTATGATACAAGCAGAGCATACAAAGCCTTCCATGGAGTCTATTGAGAAAAGTAGGCCATCCAATGAGGACTCTTGTGAGAGGCATGATGTTGATAGTGGGGCAGGATCGTCGAGCAGATTGACCCGTCGAGGCAAGAGGAGAGGACAACGCCGTAACATGAGACGGCACGATAGTCCTTCTGATCTTGAAGTGCCTCTCACCATTGCTGAGGAGGTGTCTGAGGATGCCGACGAGCCTCCGGAGGAGAGGAGACAGCTGGTATGATCCTCTCTTTTTCTTTTGCCACTTCTTTTCTTTTATGAAAGATTTTTTTGTTTTGATCCGCTGCTTTCTTTCTTTTGGCAGAGGATGATGACTTGGTGATGCCCGAGATTCCGGCCGATGAGGCAATGACAGATCCAGTTGTGGCATTTGAGAAGAGCTCAAGGACTCTGGAGTGGTTCCAGAACCTTCACCTGGTATGATTGCTTTGGCTTCTTTTTTCTTCTTTTTGTTTGTGCTGTCATTTGCTAACATGTAGCTTTTGTTTTCATTTTAGCTTACTTGCCAGAGGGTTCTGACGATTTCGAGCCATCCATGGACGCAACCTTTGACAATGCTTCGGATGAGCTCAGAGAGGCAGAGTACGTTGAAGAAGGTATTTTGCAATACTAATCTTGATATTGATTTTTTGACAAGATTATATTCATACCCTTTTGTCTTTTCCTTAGCAGATTGTGGAGTAGCAGGAGAGGTCCCTCCGTCTTCCTCAAGGCCAAAACAGGGGATACCTGCGGCTGATCCAGGAGTAGGGGCTTCTTCTTCCTTCAATGAGTCAGCTTCTTCGGCTGGAAAGAGTTTATTGATTACTCTTCCAATGGAGCGTGACTTGGGCAGTCGAGTGCCAGAGCATGGCGAATCCTCATCTGCGCTGCACCTTCAGTATGCAAAGAAGGTGTTGAAGACTGTCTTGAGCTCATGGGTTGAGACTCTCTCTTCAGGTCACTTGGAAGCTGGCTTTAGCATGATCAAGCATGTACAGGACGTCCTTGCTGATAGCGAAGAAGTCGGTCTGGACATCGCAGGCGCCAAAGATTTTGTTGATGAAATCATTGCCTTGGGGAAAAAATGGACTGAGACCAAGAGTTTCCCAAATGGTGACTTCTTTGATGAGATGTTTGTGAAGCCTTCCAGCAAAGCCAAAGTTGAGCTGACTGAGGTCACGAAGACTCAGAAGCAGTTTGTTCGGGAGAAGAACGTTACCGAGTTATCCATCATGGGGCTGAAGCAAGACTTAGACCGCCTTGATAAGGAGGTTGTCGAGGCTAGGCAGCGTCTTGAGCTTTTGGAGGAAGAAGTTGCTGCCAAATGGACCGCCATTGGGAGGCTCGTGACAAGGAGGGGACTCTCATTTGCCAGGTTGAGGAAATTGAAGGTAATGTCCGGAGGAAGACTCAGGAGTATGAGCAGTGGCAGGTCCTCTAGGAAGAACTTCCTCGTGCTGCAGATGGGTCGCGGCGTTCAGCTGCATTTTATGGGAACATTTTGAAGAAGCGTGGCCTGAAAACTTTGGAAGCTAAGGCCAAGGGTCTGCTTGAGGAGTTGAACCTTTGGTTGAAAACCATGCTGGATTGAGCTCCGGAGTCAAACTCTTTTCCTTCTTTTTTTTTGGTACCTCCATGTATAAACAATTTTGGTACTATATTCTTGTATCCCCTTATTTTATCTTAAATCATTTTTTGATGAAAACACATTGAGTAAAAGTTGATGGGAATTTTTATTTGAGAATTTGATCAAAATGTTGTCATTTTGTGAAAGTCTTTTGTCAAAGAGTTGGTTTTGGGCATGAAAGCCAATTTTTGTAACAAAAGCCTGGTTTTTTTTTTTTTTTTTTTTTTTTTGGTGATTTGAGAATCAAATTTTAGAACGGCATGGAAGACTAATTTTGTGGCGTAAGAGCCAAAATTTATTTTGCGACATGAGAGCCAAAAATTTTGAAATGGCATTAGAGCCAAAAATTTTTGAGATGGCATGAAAGCCGAATTTTGGAATGGCATAGAAGCCGAATTTTATTTTGTGGCATGGAAGCCAAATTTGTTTGTGGCATGAGAGCCCAAAATTTGTTTGTGGCATGAGAGCTAAGGTTTTTTTTTTTGTTTGTGGCATGAGAGCCAATTTTTTGGAATGGCATAGGAGCCGAGTTTTAAGATGGCATGAAAGCCGATTTTTGGAATGGCATAGGAGCTGAGTTTTGTTTTGTTGTTTGTTTATTCTGTTTTGGCATAGGAGCCAGATTTTTGAAAACCAAGTTTTGTTTTATTGGCATGAAAGCCGATTTTTGGCGTTTATGGCCGATTTTGGCGTTTATAGCTAAGCTTTGGCGTTTATAGCCGAGTTTTGGCGTTTATAGCCGATTTTGGCATTTATAGCTGATTTTCGCATTTATAGCCGATTTTGGCGTTTATAGCCGGGCTTTGGCGTTTATAGCCGGGTTTGATTTTCAAAATGCAGGTATCGACTAAATGTCGCCTCCCCGCTGAATGGTCTTGCAAGTATCGATGGAATGTCGCTTCCTTGCTCATTCGGTTTGTGAGTATTGATGGAATGTCACTTCCTTGCGGGCTGGGTTTACGAGTATCAATGGAATGTCGCTTCCTCGCGGATTGGGGTGCAATTATCACTAAGCGTCTCTTCCCTGCTTTTCCCAAAACTTTTGGTTTTGCGAGTATTGACTTCATGTCGTTTCTCCGCGATTTTTGAAATTTGGGGTTTTTTTAACCATTTGAAATTTGGGCTGAGGATATCAATTAGAATATTGCGTCTCCACAATTTTGAAATTTGAGGTTTAGCAAGTATCGAATGGGGTTCGCTTCCTTGTGATTTTTAGGTTTTTTTTTTTTGGAAGTATCGAATGGGGTTCGCATCCTTCCGGTTTTTGGGTTTTGGAAGTATCGAATGGGGTTCGCGTCCTTCCGGTTTTTTGGGTTTGGAAGTATCGAATGGGGTTCGTATCCTTCCAGTTTTGGGGTTTCGGAAGTATCGAATGGGGTTCGCATCCTTCCGGTTTTTGGATTTTGGAAGTATCGAATGGGGTTCGCATCCTTCCGGTTTTTTGGGTTTTGTGAGTATCGACTAAGTGTCGCTTCCCCGCGGTTTCTAAAAAACCATTTTTTGTTTAAAGACACGAGGGTCATAAATTTTGACTTAAAACAATTTTGGTTGTAAAAGCCGAGGCGGACCAGGGTGGAAATTCCTGAGTCCTGGTTTTTGTTTCAAACCGAGAATTTTGGGTTCAAGGATCGAAAATTTTGGTCAAGTCTGGGAAGAGGCTCCTAAACTTGGATTTTTTGGATTTTCAATTTTTTTTTTTTAACAATGAAACGCTGGAAGTAAGCATTGTTTTGAGAGAGTTTTTCTTTTTTTGGAAACTTCAACATAAAGATGAAAATTTCAAAAGGGGTGGGTTTTACGAGCAAGTACCTTGGAAATAGGCTTTGGCCGTGTAGATATCGCTCTGACCCATTTGAGGAAGTCTTCAAGGGTAGTACCGCTTTAAGAACTTGCCGTTGATGGGTAGCATACACTGTCTCCTTCCATGTTTAGAAGAGCGTATGCACCGTTGGAGAAGACTTTGTCAATGACGAAGGGTCCCTCCCATTTTGGTTCAAATTTGCCTTTAGAATTATGGGAAAAGATTATGGGTCTTTTTACTGCAAGAACCAAGTCACCCTTTTTGTAGGCGCGTTGCCTAACCTTCTTGTCGAAAGATCCTGCCATGCGTACTTGGTACAACTCAATGCTTTGTAGAGCTGCGAGTTGTCTTTCATCGAGATTATCCAGTTCTTGGAGTCTCAATTTGACATTGCTTTCTTGCGTCATGTCATTTTGCAGAGACACCCTTAATGAAGGAATTTGTACTTCCAAATGGACAACAACTTCACATCCATAGATCAAGGAGAATGGTGTGTTATGGGTTGGTCCTCGAACGGTGGTTCGATAGGCCCACAAAGCTTCTGGTAGTTTGTCGCTCCAGTCTCTTTTGTGACTAGAGACCATTTTCTTGAGAATTTTGCAGAGTGTCTTGTTGAAGGTTTCTGCTAGTCCGTTCGCTGCTGGATTATATGGAGTCGAAGGACAACTTTAGATTTTGTACTTGTCGCAGAACCTGTAGAATCTGTGATCCCGGAATTGTGGTCCGTTATCATGGACGAATCTTTTAGGTATGCCGAAGCGACAAATAATGTTGGTGCGTAAGAACTGAAGGACTGATGAGGTCTTCATTTCGCTGAGCGCAAATGCTTCTGACCACTTGGAAAAATAATCCGTAGCGGCGAAGATGAAGCGATGACCTTTGCTTGATGGGGGAGAGATAGGACATATGATGTCCATACCCCAAGCTTCGAAAGGCTATGAGCACTACACCATAATAATGGATTAGTAACGGATCTACAGCCGTTACAAAAAAAATTTAGTAACGGTTATTTTACGTTGACACAATTGCGTTACAAATGAAAAGTAACGGAAGTTAGTAACACTTAATAACCGTTAGAAATATTACTAACGGTTATCAAATGTGACTGAAATTAATTTCAGCAACACATCTTCAATCGTTACAATTTATTAGTAACGGTTATTAATTTTGTTCATAGTTTGTTCCCAACGGATAAAACTGTTGGTAATTCCCACTTCCTGACGCATATAATTCTATTTGTAACGGTTGATGTCCGTTACTAAGTATTCTATTTGTAACGGTTTATATCCGTTACTAAGTATTTGTTGTTTTTAAAAAAAAATAATGGAATTTCTTGATCCATTTCTGACAGGCCACCTACAGTACTTCTGACTACATAGATACTCTCGCATCTGCATGTGTACCACAAATCCCACAATGTAAATATAGAAAACACACAAACACATTTCAGCAAATAAAAAAAAATAACAACAAAAAAAAAAAGCAGAGTATGAAGAAGAAGGAGAGTAGTAGTACATCAGGGGTGCTCCTTGGGTAATGAATGGATCCTGAAATGAGAATCTTTCTTTGACCATTGATGATAATAGCCTTCCTATCATAAGTCACACTACACTAAATCAGCTGAAAATGCACCACAAGCAGAAACAAGGAGATGAAGAAGGAGACTAGGTAGTTTTTAGTCTCCATTTTCATGGGTACTTCTCTCACCACAGGGAAATATAAACAGCAAAAATGCTAGCTATGAAATGTGAGGTAGAAGAGAGAGAAAGCAGTGGGTTTTGCAGTCTGCAACTATTTGGTGATCACGTGTATATCCAAGTGAGTGAAAAGTGATCCAAATAATTGAATAACTTACTTGGTGATCACATGCATATCCAAACATGAGTCCAGAATTCTTATCAGATCCCCACAAAATGATGGCAAGAGAGGACCTAAAGCAGATGGCATATGAGATCTTACCTAGAAAATGTTAACTTCAAGTAAATTTCTAAAAAAGAGGCACTAGATGTAACAAATATAAGTGTGCAAAGGATAGCAGTCACAGCACTACTTGGCACACGTATTATTTCAGCTTTTTTGTCATTTTGTGGTTAAATTAAGATTTAAAAAAAGAGAATAGAGGTCAACTTTGGCACAAGTCACACAACCATAATGCTAAAACAGCATAGTAGAAGTCAACTTTTACATCATAGATAACAGAATATCCTAGCATGTGACACTTGCAATACAAGTGCCAAAAACAGGTATGAACAATTGACAAGGCACCATAACCTACAGAACAAGTGCAGCATGCCAGAATAAGTATCACATTCAAAAGTAAATTGTTGCATTCACACTAACAACAATGAACCAATAATATGAGTACATTCAGGCAAGATTAAGAAAGTACTTTTGAAATGTAACTTGGACTAATACGCTCATATTAAGTATTGAAAAGAAAAACTCACAGAAAAATAGATGCACTTGCATATTATAAGAAGGATTCTTTCAACTTCCACATCTACTCTACCTTGGATAAGTAAAACCTGCCAAGTGTACCATAAGTAGCACAAGATTATGTCACCTCTCCAATTCAAAAGCAACAAAAAGCACAGAGAAAGTGGGGAGCTCCAATCTAAGAATCACAAAATCAATAATGAGCTTAAAAAATAAATGAATTCTACACTGGTGTATAAAATTCTGCTGATAATAGATGCACACATTACAACAGAATACACCATGTCACATAAAGTATGTAATTTGAAGCTCCGTTGAAAACGTACCAGCTCCACACTACACTATTGGCTACATTGAGTGAATAAAAGCCAGATGACAAAACAGTGACATTCTTTATTAGCATATGGAAGTAGAAATGTAAAATTTTAAACTAAAATTAGTGAATCGCAAAGTATGAAAATGGTTCTAACATCTTTGGAAAATGAGGTAAAACTCTATGTTGTGCCTTTTCCTACTAGTATCTAATAAACCAAAGACCTCATCAAACAGGAATTTGTAATAAAATAATACTTCTCAACCTTTACAGATCCAAATCCAATTAAACATCCAGACATTGATTAGGAGCTGAAATCCCAGAAAATCAGTACTCCACCCTGTATGATTTTCAATTTCCATGTCGTCCCAATCAAACAAGACATTGTTAAAAACTAACAGTTTCCCTGTGTAATGTGATACACAACAACCCGAAATCTAATCAGAGCCATATTTGTGGAGGGTTCTTGGGGAGGTTTTATACATTGCATACAAATTGTGTGATTTATAATTTTAGGAGTGATGATCAGGTGAAAAGTGATCCAAATGGTATGCATATCCAAACATTTCCCTGATCAATCTTGCACTTTCACCAATGTACTTATCTATTATAGCACTTGAAACAACCTGCATTTGGACCGAAAGAATTAAAAAACTCACATTTTGGTACTTATCTATTATAGCACTTGAAACAACCTGTACTTATCTATCAATGATAACAAAGAACACTTTCGATATTGCATATAGTCATATACATGTCCTTCCTGAAGACTATAAAATTAATGTTCAACATTCATTACCAACAATGGACCCAATTTTGACACCCAATAAAAAACATCTAAGAAAGGACGTAGAGAATTTATCACTGTGATTTTTATAATGGAAATTCAACACATAGGTATATAGATCATATAGAACAGGTAATAGAGCATGAAATTAAGCATCCCAGAACAGGTATATAGATCCCAGAAGTGAGCAGGGTAGTCCTAGTAGTGTGCAGTGTTGCAGTTCAGCAGTAGTGTTGTTTGTTCTGTAGTGGGCAGAGTTGTTGTTTGCCCTGGAAGTGGCTTTGCTATGTGTTGTTCGGCTGCTAGGTGCAATCATAAGCATAAATAGTACTACATGTTTATTCACCAAGATCATCATTGAAAGTTATTATGTTTCATACCCGTGAGTAAACAAAGATGATCAAAAGCCTTGAAGAAACAAATCAATCTGACAAGTATAGAATAAAATGCAGGAGTACAACAATACAATGTTAAATAAACGACGTTGCTGACTGCCAGCGTGTAGTGCGATGGCAAGCTCCATGCTTGCATCTATGTGATAGCGTAAGAGTGAGTTACTAGGATTTTGGGAGAGTTTAGGGGGGTGAATATGGGCTTAATCTCAACATTTTATTCACACAGCTTGCAAAACTTCCATGTTCTATGAAAGAATTCCAATCATACTAATGAAACTAGACAATGGTATGGGGTACTGTTGTTATTTAATTAAATCACGCATGTCTCACTTGGATCACACTGATGAAAACTAGACGATCAATTTTTTTTGCTAAATGGTAAATTTGGATTGAGAGGAAGAAATGGGCAAAGCCCCAGGACAAGAGAAGAAAAAATACATCCAAAGGAAAGCAAAACAAAAAGGCCTGCCTCAAAATAGGGAGGGCAAAAAAAACCAGAAAACAAAAGAAGAAGAAACAGAATTCTGAAAATTTCCTTGAAGCTCTGAGAAAGAAAAAATCCAGGCAGAGCAGCAGCTCTTAGCTGTACTTCATCCAATTAGGACAAAGGAAAAGCTGCACTACACCAACCAACACCAAGGCAGAGCAACAGAAAGCAGAGCTTACCAGCAGCAGAAGCTCAAAAAAGGAGCACCAAACGGGCCACATGAAGACAAGAAAGCTGCACTTCTCCAAGACAAACCAGCAGAAAACAGAGCAATCCAGCAGCAGGAGCTAAAAAAGGAAGCACCAAACAGGGCACAAGAAGACAAGAAACCAAGGCTCTCCACAACAGAAAAGGCTAAGGAGCACACTGCTAAGCTGCACTTCAAAGGGCAAGAAAGCATCTAACAACAGGTCATGGAAGGCGGAGTTAGTATTTTTATAAATCAGGCATGTAAGTATTAAGATAGGCATGTAAGTATAGAAACTGGATGGGAAAGTAGATAGCACCAAAAGCCATGCAGTCACCTTGTTGGAACTGTTGAATAGCTTTATAGACAGGGAGCTCCACTTCTACAGTGTTGAAATATCTGATGCAATCTTTACCAAGGAAATCAAACTGGGAGAAGAAAGAAGAGTGCATGACATGATTGTCAACTTAAAAAAACACATAAAAGAAGCCAAAGCAAAGAAGTGTTATGTCACATATAATTATTATCTTAAGGAGTCCCTTGGGGTGGAGCACACCAATAAGAATATTATGTAGAATCGTCCCAATTGAGTAATCACCTCATGATAAGCAAGAATATTATGTGAACTAATTTAAATTGCATTTAGAACTCTAGAAAAAGAACAGTAAATAGGAAAACAAGAAAACAAGAATATTATGTGAACTTTTAAAATATAGCTCCCTCCCTCCCTCCATGCCATATATTATTGATTGGTGGAACTTGGAAGGAATTAAAATCATATCACTGACAATGAGCTTCAAACGCAACCTGATACAAGCAAGTATTTGACCATCAAACAGCTCAATTTGCCAGCCACAAGAAATTCCAGGGGCTGTTTATCGATGTGTGCAAACACTAACACCTTCAGAGTTGCAATATTGGAAGTTTTTATCAAGGCGACTAAACACCTGATAAAAGCACAAGGATTTGACCACTTACTTGCTCGGAACAGTTCAGTTTGCCAGCCACGAGAAATTCCAGGGGAGCTGGAAAACATTAACCTCTTTTATATCAAGAACACTACTAATACATTTAGTTTTGGCACGGCTGCATAGTGTTGTAGTGAGAAGAAAGAATGTGATGCTATAGCTCATAAAGAACCACCCAGTTGTCCCAATATGCTATAGGGGAGGCCAATGCACAATGGAAAAGGTAAAGGTAGTTTAGGTTTATTTCCAGATTACCCACCCTGTCCACTGTGGGCAGGGCCTACGGGGTCCCAAGGTCCATTAGGGACAAAAAAAAAAAAAAAAAAAAAAAAAAAGGAGGAAAACCCCCTTGGCATTGCTTCTTCCATTACTCTGACCCTTTTTTTTCAACTTTTATGCCGATTCTGTTTACAGAATTTAAGCCAGCTGGCCTCATATTGAAAGGTATGTCCATATGATCAGCTGCACTGATTACCTAATTCTGCATTGAACGGTGTGTCTCGCTTACAAAGTGGCTTAAAAAAATGGATTATAATTTTATTGGGTTATAGATTACAAATTTAGAGAGACCCATTTTCCTTTCATTTATAAAAAAAAAAGAGCACCAATACTAGAATAGAATTTGTGTAGACAATATATGTGCAGCCAAAGGTGACACTTGAATAACTCTGTTATGATATTTGTTACTCAGAGTATGACCAATGGTATCAAGCACCAAGCTTCCCAGTCCTCCATTAAAAGAAACCTATTAAACAACAAGCTGTAAGTAATTTAAAAGATCATTCATAGAAGTCACTGAATAGTTACAGTAAAAACTAATAATAACCATCACTGAGAAATTCAACTATCATATGCACTTTACTCGTCCAGATGAGCTACAGAGTTTTCCGTGGTGTGCACGTGTGTCACGGGGCAAAAATAAACAAAACAAAAACTGGGTGAGGCCGAACAACTCATAGTAATGCAAATAAACAAAACAAAACAGAGTTTTCCATATTATAGTAATTTTCAACTGGCAAACAACTCATTTTAAGCATAGTAATGCAAATAAACAAAAACAAAGAGAATTTTACAGGTTCAGAAATCACTCCAGATAATCATTGAACCAAGGTTCAGAAAATCACTCCAGAGAAGAAGAATCCACAATTAAGTGATTAATGGCTCACCCAAGGAATCCTTTGACTAAAATCAGATAAACACAAAAAAAAGCCAGAAAATCCAATCTCTTACCTGGAACTTATTCGGAGAGACTAACATGACATTTTCAACTTTCAGAGTACAGCAACCAACTATATCAGCCTCATCATCATCCTGCGAAAGAAAAATCAATTGCAAAAGGCACAAATTTGTGAAATATATGACAAATTTAGGCACTTTGTTGATATCAAAAAGGGTACTTTTACTGTTGTGATAAAAGAGCATGGAGGTGGTGGTTCCTAGAATATAAAGTTATCAGTTTCAGACCCGAACTGAAGCATGTGGAAAACCAAAACAAAAAAGCAAAAGGAAAAAGATAAAATTCATTAATGCTAATTCTCCCTTCCTTGCTGCCCCAAACTCACCTCCTTATTCAAACATGAATTAAGTCACTTTGAGGTCTAACCCACCATATTTTATATGGGTCGAAGCAGATCAACTTACAAAGAACAATACTAAAAAACCACACACATGCGCACATCCATAAGTATTGGTCAAAACATGTAATAGATAGAGGAAGCAAACTATAGTGAACAGGATAAAAGTCAGAAAGGGACAAGAATATGCAGGCATCGTGTCCTAAAAGTCAGTGGATGGAATTTAAAGTATAATATATATATATGGGAAATGATCCTACCCCCTTACTCTCACAGTAGAGAGAGAGAGAGAGAGAGAGAGAGAGAGAGAGAGAAGCTGTAAGTAATTTAAAAGATCATTCATAGAAGTCACTGAATAGTTACAGTAAAAACTAATAATAACCATCACTGCGAAATTCAACTATCATATGCACTTTACTCGTCCAGATGAGCTACAGAGTTTTCCGTGGTGTGCACGTGTGTCACGGGGCAAAAATAAACAAAACAAAAACTGGGTGAGGCCGAACAACTCATAGTAATGCAAATAAACAAAACAAAATAGAGTTTACCATATTATAGTAATTTTCAACTGGCAAACAACTCATTTTAAGCATAGTAATGCAGATAAACAAAAACAAAGAGAATTTTACAGGTTCAGAAATCACTCCAGATAATCATTGAACCAAGGTTCAGAAAATCACTCCAGAGAAGAAGAATCCACAATTAAGTGATTAATGGCTCACCCAAGGAATCCTTTGACTAAAATCAGATAAACACAAAAAAAAGCCAGAAAATCCAATCTCTTACCTGTAACTTATTCGGAGAGACTAACATGACATTTTCAACTTTCAGAGTGCAGCAACCAACTATATCAGCCTCATCATCATCCTGCGAAAGAAAAATCAATTGCAAAAGGCACAAATTTGTGAAATATATGACAAATTTAGGCACTTTGTTGATATCAAAAAGGGTACTTTTACTGCTGTGAGAAAAGAGCATGGAGGTGGTGGTTCCTAGAATATAAAGTTATCAGTTTCAGACCCGAACTGAAGCTTGTGGAAAACCAAAACAAAAAAGCAGAAGGAAAAAGATAAAATTCATTAATGCTAATTCTCCCTTCCTTGCTGCCCCAAACTCAGCTCCTTATTCAAACATGAATTAAGTCACTTTGAGGTCTAACCCACCATATTTTATATGGGTCGAAGCAGATCAACTTACAAAGAACATTACTAAAAAACCACACACATGCTCACATCCATAAGTATTGGTCAAAACATGTAACAGATAGAGGAAGCAAACTATAGTGAACAGGATAAAAGTCAGAAAGGGACAAGAATATGCAGGCATCGTGTCCTAAAAGTCAGTGGATGGAATTTAAAGTATAATATATATATGGGAAATGCCCCTACCCCCTTACTCTCACAGTAGAGAGAGAGAGAGAGAGTGTGTATTCTCCAAAACCAGTATAGAGGATAAAATCATAAAATAATTGTTCAACCAGCATGTGCGTGGGCAATTAAATTTTACCTTCTCATTGCCTACACTAAGAGCTAGCTTATCAATGAGATATGTAGCAACAGTTATTTGTCGCTTGGTTAGATCCTTGCTCCCAAAATCCTTTGTGTATGTCGCTCTAATGCCAAGAATGTAGTCCTGCACATAAAGTTATGGGGTAAAAGATATTGTGTGTCCAGTGAAACTTCCAATTCATCTGAGAATCAATAGAAAAAAACACAAATTATCACCAATTCCACAAATAAAAACCATATATAAAACTTGCCTTCAACATCCTTGATTTCTCATATTTCTCTTTGTCACTCTGTCCTTTTAAGGAACTGCTTGCTGCTAAGAAGACATACTTGAATTCTTTTGGATTGATTGGGTCATTCCAAAATGCTAACCAGGTAACTGTATTGTCATGCTTTATCTCTTTCCACCTGAAAAAGGACTGCTGAGACTCAGAATAATGTTGATGACCAAAACTCTTAATAATCTCTGATGCAACCACACATCTTCTGAAAGTATCCTCCCAAATGAAAAGGTTTGAACTATAAACTTTTCAAAAGGGTGAGCAACAGTGGAGTGATGGAGGATCCAGACTGTTGAGAGAGATTGTCAAAGCAACACAACCCTCTTCAACTGGACTGGCAATAGACAAGGTAGAGAATTAGAAAGAAGGAAGAAAAAATAATACGCGTTGGGCATAAGGGCATGTATAAGATATATACAACCTTATTAAAAATAATAATAATAACAGAACAGCTTTGTGTTATGAGAAATGAAAAAAGAAAGAAAAAATAAAAAGGCAAAAACACCATCTAAAACAATGCAACTCACCTCTCCAACTCTGCTCAGCCAGTTGGGGACATCATGTAGTGTGTGGACGTGCGAGTTCGAGTATCTTGTAAAAAGAAAATAGTGCAACATCCTAACATGCTCAGACAACACAGCACATCCTAAAACTAACACCAATTACCCTTGATGATGCACCTAGAAAAGTCTGAACGTTATATTCCTTTTGTATTATGAAATTGGGACTGGGACAAGGACCTCGACAGTTTTACTAGAGTCTAAAAGTCACTAGAGGTCATCCACTCATCATCCTCTTAACCCTTTCACTAGGTTTGATGACCAGGTGAAAGACAAGGCAGACCAAGAAAGCAAGCCAAATTTAACTATGGACCAGGTATGGGCAAAAAAAAAAACCAGGATTTCATCCAAATGAGTAAAAAAAAAGAATGATGGATCAGTTTTGTCGACACCCAATGCCCCAGTATATGACCAAATAGACTTGATCAGCTGAAAGTTCTCAAACTCCATTACAATTCCTCCCATTACACTTCCTCCCATTTCATCCAAGCTAAAAACATAAAGATGACAAGATACACAAGTAGAAGAGTAAAAAAAAAAAAAAAAAACTTGCAGTACAACACACTAGAAGAAAAAAACCATTTTAACTCCATTCAAATAACTCCATTCAAATAACATGGTAGAACTTCAAAATGGAGTTAAATACATTCAAATAACATGGTATTTAACTCCATTCAAATAACATGGTAGAATGCCACTCCACTTTAAGTGTCCTATAACAATAGAAAGAGCTGTTGATGTGGGAATTACCTCAACAACACTCATGCAAATGTAATTGGCAATGAAGCAGACCCCTTTATGAATGGGAAGAACACAGTAAAAAAAAAGATTGACAAGAATACCTTCTCTTACCTTGATATATTGACATTACAAAGACTTCCAAGAGAACCCCTTCTTCCTCCTCCTTTCTTCGGGCTTGGAACCGGCAATGCAAAGACTTTCTTAAGCTTGCATTGGCAGAGTTAAAAAGGGGTGGTTTGAATAATCTCACAAGCCTGTAAAACAAACAAGCATACTTATAAAAACAAACAACAATTATAAAAAGATTGTTAGATCACATGTCCAAAATGTTACATATATACCCAAAAGATTGTTAGATCACATGTACAAAATGTTCAGCAAGTTCGTTACAGCTTCCATATGTCCAATATGTCCAAAAAGATTAGCCCATATGTCCAAAAAGATTAGCTCATATGCCCTAAAAGACTAGCAAATTTCAATAAGAAAACTAACCATACTTAAAGCTTAGTCAGCCCATATGTCCAAAAAGATTAGCCCTAATCAACCACTCTTAATCATACTTCAACCGTCCATCAGCCCAAATCAGCCACCCTCCATCAACAAAACCATGTAGAGTTTTATTTCCATCCTGAGGACCATCATAGACTAGTGCATCACCTTTAAGCACTTCCTCAATATTGATCTTTGTCTCACCTCTAAGCACTCTTCTCCCATGGCAAATGTCTTTGTGCATAGGATCAGTCACTATATATCCCTTGGCTACTTCATTCCCATCCCTGTCCAGCAGGGCAACTCTAGGCTTCTTAGACAATTCTACACGAGCACTTGTCGCCTCAAAAGGACAAGCCAAGTTTTGAGAAGAGACTGGAGAAGAACGATGAGGTGAGGTTGAACCATTATGAGGTGTATTCACCACAGACTGCGCTGGGACATTTCCAATTGCAATGTGAGCCTGTATTAATGGAAAACGCATATAAAGGTAGAATACAAGTTTTAAGTGTAAAAAATAAAAACACAAGCTTAAAGAGAGTTAATTAAGCATAGTTATATGTAATTAAAGAATTGAAGTTGCGTTACAAACTCACCATCAACAAGTTAGTTAAATTGGCTAGGGAAGCTTTAACCTCAACTAACTCTTTCTCGACATCGGGACTAGATGATGCCATTGCTTTGTCGAGTAAGTATTCACCAATAGCAGCATGTTCAACTTGTGTTGGTGAGATTTGAGAGCCAACAGCACGAGTATGACTTTTTGTGTCTTTCCCAAATACTTCAGCTAGTACATCGCCTTTAAGATCTATGATCTCGCCAACATCATTCTCTCCCCTAATTCTTGCTTCAATAGCTCTCCTTTCTTTAACAGCCTTCACTTGTTCCTTCAATATATACTTAAAGATTCAGCACTAAAACACCAAGCATAACCAAAACAATATATACTCTATGACTAATAGCATTACAATTTATACTCTATGACTAGGACCTACTCAATACATTAAAATGTAACAAGTATAAATACTTACATATGCAGCATGAGCACTCTCCAAAACAGATCCATCAGGATGCTCATGAGTTGTTAGCCAATCATCCTCTCGATTGACTTTGGCTTTAGGGTTCTTTTGTTTCTACACAAAAGATTATCAAGTGTTACCACAATCCACTTCCATTAAAGAGAGTAAGATAGGATGGTACCTTTTTGTAATGCATTTGGGCATATTTTTGCCGCCCAAGAGTATGACCAATAGTGTTCTTCTTCCTATTTACTGCATTCTTTGCATTCCTTTGTATGACTTCGGGTTGGAATTCACGGGTCACAAACTCGGCCCAGATAGTTGGATTCATACCTTCTGGACAAGTGGCAATAGCAGCTTCCTTGTTCAAAGCTTTCTTTATAAGCTCTTTTCGGTAGTTACTTTTTGCTGTCCTGAATTTAGAAGAGAACTCCTTTTGAAGATTTTTGTAAGCCAAAGCCATAGGCACATCATATTCAAACTCACCCTATCAAGAATTATAATAGTTAGAAATTCATTTTGGTAAAGATTGTTACTGACAAAGCCCATATGTCCAAAAATAGATTGTTACCGACAAAGCCTCCCACACTTCATCCTTAAAGGTCGGCTTCACAAGCCTCCAATCTTTATAACTCAATGGGATGGTTGCTCGAATAAAATGCCCCAACCGTGTTGCCCATTTCGCCGCATTAGGACCAACAGCAGTGCCTTTAGTGGACACTGAGACAAGCAACTTAGCCTTAACCAATGAAGGTGCAGCAGATGATTGAGATATTACCGAGGGTGTTTCTTGCCTTGGTGGGGGTGCTTCTTGACCTGATGGGAGTGGCCGCAAGGCACTAGGACCTGGATATTGGCTACTTGATGCCATTAAATTGTCCTGCAAACAGTGGCAAATATTATGTATTGCATACAAAAGCATTTAAGTCAAATCCCTAGACCTCAAAACCTAAAACAAATCGCATTAACTTTGAGGCACAATCATCAAATTATATTGCACTACATAACAGAAAATAGTAACTATTTAACTACGTACCTATTTAACTACTTCAAATCTGAAAATGGTCATGCCAAAACAATCAACAATAGTAAAAATTACACTACATTTCAAAACTTCAAATTAATGGCATTCAACTTTGAGGCACAACCATCAAATTGGTGCATACAACCATCAAATTGCACCACGAAATCATATAACTCATAAAATAAAACTAAACACAAATGGAAACATCAATAGCAAAAGTTTATATTAACATAATAGACAATAAGTTAACGTCGTCTTTCCAGCAGGGGTCTCAAATTGGGTTGGTCTTCAAGAGTAGATTGAAAGTCAGATGGTACATCTAGCTCATCCACTCGACAAGTCAATCGCTTTGGAGAATGTATAACCACCGACCAATCGGGATGTTTCAAATCTTGTGAATAAAACACTTGACCGGCCTCTTTAGCAAAAATGGCTGGCTCATCCAAAAAATTACTAGAACTTTTCAGTTTGTTAAGGTTGACCATCACCAAGCTTGAGTCTGGACAGAGTTTACAGCCATTAATATTGTCTTCCACCCTCACCCAATCACAATAAAAAACCACCTCTTGAAAGTCGGTATAGTCTACCTCGATTATCTGTTTAATGATCCCATACCACATTGTTGTCGCATCAATAGGATTCTTGTCTTTCCTACTTGCAGTAAAAGAAGTAATTGCCCTCATGAAAACACCACTATCTTGGGTGGTAACAGTATCATCATGAGACTTGGGAGAGAAGACAAAACCATTGACACGATACTTCTTATATGTCTTCGCTTTAGTTGGCCCTTTGACTAACCGCCACAACATAGAATTCGTAGCATCGTCCTCCAACAACTATAACATGATACAAAGAAAACAATTTAAAACATAAGTAGTGAGAGAACTATCTTAGTTTTCCTAAATTACATTATTTTTGTAAGAATTAATACCTTCTTGTATAACCAATCAATGAAATTTGTTTGTATTTCTATCTCTGTTTTTGCAATCCCTTTTCCTTTAGCACGTGATCCGGATTGCAACGACTCATGATACTCGCTGTATTTTATTCATCCAGGCTTTAATATATAAGTATATATCTATATAATAACACATGTTACTTGCCTAGATAGTCAAGAATTCAGACCTGTAGAATGTATCGCGTTCTTCGACATCAAGTCGAAAAAGCACCCATCGACGTATCTGTACAAATTGGTGAGGGGATAATAACACATCCTTACCATCTAGCATAGGCCCTTCATCACTATATTCGCCATTTTCATCTAAAAAGGCTTCTTGACTGTATTTGTGATTACCGGCTCGTGGATTGGACATGTACTCCATAGCATACCTAACAGATTCAACAACAAGATAGGATTCCACAATAGAGCCTTCAACATATCGTTTGTTGCTAGGAATGTCTTTACACTCTTTCATCGACCTATTAAATATTCCAAACTTATTTATGTAAATGTTAAATTAAAAAACACGTCAAATAAAGTCAAAGACGATAGAAATAAAAAGTTATTTACCGTTCGAAAGGATACATCCACCGATCTTGGGTAGGTCCACAAAGTAACGCCTCATCTGCCAGATGCACCACAAAGTGAATGCTTATATCAAAAAAGGATGGTGGAAAATGTTTCTCTAACACACACAATGCCTCGACAACCATGAACTTGGCTTTTTGAATGTCATTTCTGATCAAGACCTTCGAACACAATAAATTAAAGAATAAGCTTATCTGGTGAATAGCTTTCCGTAAGTCTCGGTGTTTCGGAAAGGCATGCTGAAGCAATACAGGTAACAAGTACTCCATGATAACATGATAGTCATGCGACTTCATTGTTAGCAAACCAGGTGGATTGAGACTAACAATGTTGCTCAAGTTAGAAGAAAAACCTGAAGGGAGCTTCAAGTTTCAAAGTTTTCAAGAAATCCATTTTCTCATTCTTATCCAAAACAAAAGAAGCATGTGGCTTAACTGTTTTCCCCGTGTTTGAATCAATTTGCATCCACTACCCACTGTGTATGCCAAGAAGCCTCATATCCTCTCGTGCATTTCCAGTATCTTTTGTTTTACTCAAGCAAAGGATGGTGTTTAGTAAATGTTCAGCAACATTCTTCTCGGTATGCATCACATCAATAACATGGCGGACTTTGTGGTTTATCCAGTACCCCAGACCAAAAAGGATGGACTTCTTATACCATGCCACAGTAACTTCACTACCATCACCATCAACATTCACTTCGGCTCTTTTTCGCTTGCCATTGTTGTCTTTCCAAGATACAAAGTTGATACGATCTAAATGCTGTAGAAGTTTTTCCCCTCTTAGCGATTCTGGACGAAGATTATCTTCCACTATCTTGAGCCCCAAGTATTTCCTATCTCTAAACGGGTGATCACTTTTAAGAAACTGCCGATAATTTGTGTAAACAATTTTCTTGCTGACAGGTAGAAGAAGAGATGGAGTATTGTCACCACATGCTGGACAAGCTTTGTATCCATGGGTTACACAACCGGATAGGTTCCCGAAAGCAGGAAAGTCGTGAATCCCCCACATCAACATAGCTCTCAGTGAGAAATGTTCCTTCTTATACATGTCATAAGCAGGCACTCCACGATCCCACAATTGTTTCAACTCGTCATATAGTGGCTCAAGAAAGACATCAATGTCTTGACTCGGTGCCTTCGGCCCAGGAATTAGTAGAGACAACATTTGGAATTCTGCTTTCATACATAATGATGGTGGGAGATTATAAGGCACCGTGATGACAGGCCAACAGCTATAACCAGTAGATTGAACTCCACGTGGATTAAATACATCAGTTGCAATAGCAAGCCAAACATTGCGCTCCTCATTTGCAAATTCTTTATAATTCTCTTTACATACTTTCCATTGGCCAAAATCAGATGGATGCCTCATATAATCCCAAGAAGATTCAGATCTAGCATGCCAAGTCATCTCACGCGCTATCCATGGTATTGTAAATAACCTCTGGAGTCTCGGAATTAGAGGAAAGTGTCTCAAAACTTTGTTAGGCTCTTTTGAAACCTTCCCTCCTTTGCCCGCTATGACTTTATATCTAGGTTTGTTACAATGACAACATTCCATCAAATTTTCATCAAGTTTCCAGTATAACATACAATTATTTTCGCATGCATGAATGCAGTTAGCCTTCATCCCTAGGTCTTTCAACATTTGCTTCATTACAGGATATTTCACTGGCAATGTGTTTCCTTTGGGTAACCATCGCCTCAACATGGACAACAATGCTGTCACACTATTTCCTGACCACCCAAACTGTTTCTTCAGATTATGAAGTTCAACAACTGCTGAAAGTGTTGTCTCAGGTCCCTCACAAGAAGGGTACAATTTTTCTTTGGCGTTTTTTTTATAGTCAAGATACCTCTTACCCAAGTCTGGTTCAGGAACAAATGGTGGTTCAATATCTCCTATTTCAGTACCATGGCAGCCCATATAAGCATCAACAAAGTCCCCTATTCCAAGCCCTTCTTCCTCAGTGTTTTCTTTATTCATGTTTCCCACCACTGGATGCTCCATCAGAGTCTTCGAGCGTCTTTCACCATGCAAAACCCATACACGGTATGAGAGATCTATACCATTTGCGATCAAATGATCTTCAACCACCCCGTATGTCAATCGGAACCTATTCCTACAGATTTTACATGGGCAAGGACAAGCCGACCCGCCCAACTTTGTTTGAGCAAAAAGAACAAAATGCCTAACCCCATCTTCATAAAGTGTGGAACTCCTATTTCTTTCGTCCATCCAATCTTTCTGTATTTGCTCAGACATTCTGCGATTCAACAAAGCACTTCCAAGCATGTTTATACTTAAGAAATTTAAAACAAAATAAGCGAATAAATTAACCTACCCATGCGGAGGGAGGGGGCTTCTAATTTTTATACCCTCGCATGTCTAATCCCAAACGAAAAATGAAGATCGTCTTGTTCTTGAAAATATGAAACACTAGTACATCATGCTAATATGTAGTACTTATGTGAAGCGTATACCACACCATATATCACATTTCCAAAAACTTTTAAACATTGTTTCAAAGTAAAGAGTATTAAAGAATCATCTTTTTTTAGGGAACTATTTAACTATTCAAAAAAGATATATAATACCACATGAAAAATAATCCTCATTCAAACACATTCCACGCATGAACTTCAAATGCATTCTATAAATGCTTGTAAATGACAGTTTTGGAAAGTGGGAAAACTAGGGATCATTGTAGTAATCAACTCACTATGATTCAAATTCATCAAGGGCTCTCTAAGAATGTGTGTGTGAGTGTGTGTGTGTGTGTGTGCGTGCGTGCGTGTGTGTGTGTGTGTGTGTGTGTGTGTGTGTGTGTGAGAGAGAGAGAGAGAGAGAGAGAGAGAGAGAGAGAGAGAGAGAGAGATAACAGACCAAAAAACCGACTGGGAGATGAAGAAGAGGCCTCCTACAATCCACTAAGAACAGACCAAAAAACTGCCAGCAAAAAAACAAAAAATGTTGTCTAGTGTCTATTTGTCTCTGGATGGATATTGATATTATCTAGTAATGAAAATGATTTCCTCTGGTGTGAATGAAATAAAATGTTGTATATTGGGGCTTCTGGTAAACCCGATTTTCTGGAATATGTGCATTTTTCTTTTCTGTATATCCATTCTTATGGCAGTAGACATAGCTGAGGTCGCATTTGGGTGCACTTGTAGCCTCTAAGCAGAAGGTTAAAATTTACTCTCCAAAAGTGTATTTCCCAGTCTCAATTTTGGAATACTTGAGGCAAGGCAAGAACAAGATTAAGATTTATACACTGTCTAAAAGGCATTTACATCTGCAAAGGATGGAACACTGCAAAAAAAGTAGCCAATAAATGTCTAGCCGGCTCCACAGCTAGCCAGACAACAAAACAACCCTTAAGAATGCACACCATGTAAGGCACATTTTTCTGTTAATAATTACCTCCTTCTCAAACAGGTTAAATTCAATGTAAGATCTATAAGGCATAATGAAGGTGAGAAGATGGCTGCCCTGTACCTACAAGTTAGTATAGTGAGCCAGGCTCTGATATTTGTCACCCGGTCCCGTAGCTTTTCCTTCATTGAACGCCCCGGACTCCTATTGCTTAGTGCCTTTGTCGCTGCTCAACTGGTATGTCACTACTTTATTACCATGCCATTCATTTCCCTTTGATTTATTTGATTAAAAGTGGTAATTTAAAACATGTGCAAATTTTCTCCAATCGATTTATACACTATCGTTTTCCTATTCATATTAGTTGGTGATGGTCAATTGGGGCTTGCTTACTGTCACTTTTCATTTTAAACAACTGAATGATAATCATGGCATCCACAATTAACTGCTTTGTTTTGTTTTCTTAGGTGGCAACTCTCATAGCCGTCTATGCCAATTGGGGCTTTGCTAGGATCAAGGGAGTGGGCTGGGGATGGGCCGGCGTCATCAGGCTTTACAGTGTGGTATTCTATTTCCCGCTCGACTTAATCAAATTTGCTGTACGCTACATATTGAGTGGAAAGGCCTGGGACACCCTGATATCAAGAAAGGTAAGTTCTGTCATTTGGTCATTTGGATTCTTGAATTATGCATTTTATTTTTCTCACCCTGTTGTAGCTTTTGATCATCATATGCAGACTGCTTTCAGTAATAAGAAGGATTATGGTAGAGAGGAAAGGGAAGCACAATGGGCTCTCGCACAAAGAACATTGCATGGACTACATCCTCCAGAAACCACCACCCTCTTCTCCGACAAAAGCAGCTACAGGGAGCTTTCAGAGATTGCTGAGCAGGCCAAGAGGCGTGCTGAGGTTGCAAGGTATGCCGGTCCACTTCAATTAAGCAATACAACGCCACTCTTTGAATTCTCAATTTCATTTCTTGTTCATTTAAGAGAAATCATAGTCTCTCTTTAGCGTAGAGAATATTGTGGTTTTGTATTCATTCTAGGCTTCGCGAATTGAACACACTCAAGGGACATGTGGAGTCAGTGGTGAAGCTGAAGGGGCTTGACATTGATAATATTCAGCAGCATTATACTGTTTAGTGAAACCTATAACCGTGCCAATTTAGTTTTGCCAGATGCAAAGTGGCAGATGCATAGGAAATATCAGAGAAGATAATTGTGCTCCAATTAGTTATACTGCATCAAGTAGGCATGTGATTACGTAGTTGTCGTCTTTTCATTATACAATTACAGCTACAATGGGCTGTTTGCTTTCCTTTTTTCTCCATCGGATAGGAGCAAAATAACCTCAATCCATCATTATTTGTAGAGAGGAAGTGAGGAGATTAAAAGTCTCAGGCAGATCATTCAAATATTTGAATAGAATGGGTCTCAATGTGTCTTCTACTAATGTGAATTCAGCTTACATATATAAACACAAAGTGAATTCAACTTACATATATAAACACATTGCATTGCAGACCTGTGGTTGCACACACATGACCACTTGACCGTAAGGTCTGTAACTCTGCACACATTACTCTAAAGAGCATGTATTCTGTCATAAGGGAAGTGATGAAGTTTTTGTGGGTTATTGCACTTGTGTAGATTCCATGATTTTATCTTTGAAAAAAAAAAAACTGTACAAAAAATGAAATAGAAGATCACGAAATTCTTGACCCCCTTTTGTGTGGACATAAGTTCTTATGCTGCTAGAAGATGCATTTTTTTTTTTTTTGCCAAACACATAAACATGTTTGATCTTCAATATATAGGGTATTTTTCAGTTTTTTTTTTTAATAACTGTAATTAAGGGCCTAGGGTGTTTTATGGAAAGGATCCCAGCTCTTACTATTAGACAAAGCAACAGCACTCAGAAGGAAGGCATGCCACCTTGGAAGACAGAATACAAAGGATGCAATCGATTCGAATCAAATCTTTAAACTCCTTTATAAAAAGGGGGAAAAACAAAGGAAGATCACATCTATATCTCAAAAAATCAGAAATGAGAAACAGAAATCATCAAACACACTTAAAACTACAACCATCAGCTCACACCAAATGAATGGAACATAAAGAAAACCCCAAAATCTCCACTCTATCCATTCAAAATCCACAAAATCAATAATGGAAACAAACGGAAAAATCAATGAAACTCCAGATTAAACCTCAAAATGTGAAATCAGGAATCTAGAAAATTCCACTCCAAACACTTCAAAACCCCAAAATCAATAACAGAAGCCGGAAAACAATGACAAGAAGACCTCAAACGAGGCCGAGAAATCTCCATTACACTCTCATCAACTCAACTCAAATGAAGAACCACAACAGCAAAAATCCGCTCCAAATCATCCAAGTTGCCCCAAAATCAACCACAGAAACCCAAAACAACACCCAAAATCAACTAGAAAGCCTCAGGAAAATGAATCCGCGTACAGAAACCACTAAAATTCGTCACAGAAAGAGAGAAACTGCAAGATCTGAGACAGCTAAGGCAGAGGGGAAACTGCTGCAACAGAACAGCTCCGCCCACAGAGAAGACGAGACAACCCCACTACCACCCCACTACCACGGCAGCAGCACAAGGCAGAACCACACACAAACAGAACCACAGGCAGAACCACACACAAGCAGAAAATAAACCGAAGAACAGAGGAAGCAGCAGTGGAAATGGAGAAAGAGAGATGGATTGAATACCTTGGAGGGATCCGCTTTCTGGAAGTTCTTGACGACGGAGATGATAAGGTCGGATACTTCAGATTTGTCGAGGAAAGAGCCTTTGACGTCTTCAGATGAGAATAGTCGTTGAAAGAAGAATGGGTTAAGCTCCGATGAACATGCAGGAGCAAAGCGGGGGTTTTCGAATTAAGAGGAAGGATGAGTGAGAGAAGAGGGATGGCGTGAGAGAGAAGAGGGATCGGCTGAGAGGGATGGTGTGAGAGAGAAGGAGAGGGCCAGAGAGATGGAGGGTTGAGCAGGGGAAAATCGGTGACAGAGTAAGAGAGTGAGGGAGATGGAGGGGTACGCAGGGGAGAGACGGTGAGAGAGTGAGAGCGATGAGGGGCCAGAGAATGGAGGGTTCAGTGAGAGACCGTGAGGGATGAGTGTAAGCCTGCTGTCTTCTGTTCAGGGCGGGAACTAAAATAACTCTCGCTTTTTTCTTTTTTTTTTTTTCATACCATTGTAACACATCTTCAATCATCACAAAATATTCAAGAAATGTTACAAAATAATTCAATTATTTGCAAAGATACTTAGTGATAGTTATGAATAATGCTAACGGATAATAAATGTGACAAATTACCTAATGGAGAAAGATGCGTTACTAATAAGAAATCTCAAATGTTGCAAAATCACCCAAATGGTGTAGTGGAGATTGTTGTTGGATGTAGCAATTCTGGAGGCATGTGGACATAATCTCCATGAATTTGACATTTTTGGCAGTGCTTGGCAAATTGGATTGCATCAGCTACCATGGTAAGCCAATAATAACCTAGTCTTTTTATCTGGTTGTAGAGCTTAGGACCAGCCTGATGGGCTCCACAAAGACCAGCATGTACTTCTTTGAGAGTTTCTTCAGCCTCTTATTGTGACAAGCAGCTTAGGAGTACTCCGTTGAAGGATTTTCTATAAAGTGCTTTTGAAGGTATATCCAAATGAAAGTTCGGGGCTCGTCTTTGGATACTTACCCGCTCTTTTGCATCTTTAGGTAGGATTCCGAACATGATATAATCAATGAACGGATCTCTCCAGTCGCCGATCGGAGGTTTGAGGATGGACATCCGACTTCCAACCACTTGGTGGCATTCAGCAACTGCTTGGTGTGTGTTAAGAGGAGGGAGAATCCTTCTTTGACACACTGTGACTTGCATGTTTTCCCCTTCTTGGATTGCCATGGATGCGGCGAGTCCCACCAGGGCATCTGCGCGGATATTTTCTCCTCTGAGAATGTGGGTGATGTGACAGATGTTGAATTTTTGTCGAAGCGACTACGCCTTGTTGTAGTAAGGTAGCAAATCAGGCTTCCTGACTTCAAATTTCTGATTCATCTGGTTGACGATCAGTTGAGAGTCTCCAAAAGCTTCTGGCATGGTGATGCCGGATTCAAGGGTGAGTTCCAATCCTACAATCAGGGCTTGGTACTCAGCTGCATTGTTTGAACATGGTTCCAGTAGCGAAAAAGCGTGTGGAATCATGTTTTTGTCGGGGTTGACAAAGAGGATGCCAATTCCCGATATTTGCTTTCCTTTCTCATTTGTCCTGGTTGCATCGTCAAAGTACATGTCCCGGGAAGTATTTGATAAGGAAGTTTCCACATTGTAGACAAATTCGTCTGGGAGATCATCCCTGAGTGGAGAATCTTTAGGCAATGGATGCTCTGCAAGGAAGTTTGCTAGAGCTTGTCCTTTGATTGTTTTTTGTGGTACATACCTAATATCAAACTGTGATAGAAGGATGGACCATTTTACCAGTCGGGCATTGAGAGAACCTGCTTTTGTAACAAGGACCTTTAAGAGGTTGATCCTTGAAACTAGGTAGACTGTGTTGGACAGCAGGTAGTGACGTAGCTTTTGTACGGCAAACATCACTGCAAGGCATTCTTTTTCGACTGGGGAGTAGCGATGCTTTGTACCTACCAACATGCGGCTAAGGTAATATAGAGCAGCTTCTTTTCTGTCGTCATTTTCTTGTGCGAGTAGAGTACCCAAAGAGTGGTCAAGAGCTCTTGTGTACAAGATGAATGGTTTTCCAGTTGTGGGGGCAGCTAGCACTGGAGGTTTGGTGAGGTATGCTTTGATGTCTTGAAATGCATTTTCACATTCAGCATCCCAGACAAAGTCCACGCCTTTCTTCATCAATCGAGAAAATGGACGGCACTTCCCTGACAAATTGGAAATGAACCGTCTAATGTAGGCTAACCTTCCTTGAAGCCCTTTTAATTCTCTTAGGGTTCTTGGAGATGGCATTCCAGGATAGCCATGACTTTAGTGGGGTCAAGTTCTATTCCAGCTTTCTGTACTATGAATCTGAGAAACTTACCCGATGAGACACCGAATAAGCATTTTAGTGGATTCATCCGCAATTTGTGTTTGCGAAGTCGGAGGAAGACTTCTCGAAGATCGTCGAGACGGTCTTCTTTTCTTCTGCTTTTGATGGCGAGGTCGTCAACATAGCATTTGACCGTCTTGTGCTGCATATCTTGGAATATTTTCATCATAGCACTTTGATATGTTGCGCCTGCATTTTTCAAACCAAATGGCATGACAGTGTAGCAATACACGCTAAATGGAGTCCGAAATGATGTATGCCTTTCATCTTCAAGATGCATCTTTATCTGATTGTAGCCAAAGAATCCATCCATGAATATCATTCGCTCGAACCCATAGGTGTTGTCAATCATCACCTCTAGTATGGGGAGCGGGAATTCATCTTTAGGGCATGCATTATTCAGGTCTCTGTAGTCGATACAGACCCTTATTTGCCCATTTTTCTTTGTCACAGGGACGATGTTGGCTAACCATTCAGGATGCTGTTCCTCGCGGATGAAGCCAATGTTTTTGAGTTTCTGAACTTCTTGTTCAATTTTGTCCATCACGTCGGGACGGAATCTTCTTTGGCCTTGCTTGACAGGTTTGATTTCTTTTTGCAAATTGAGCTTGTGGACTGCTATTTTGGGATCTAAGCCAGGCATTTCAGCAGAAGACCATTCAAAGCAATCAACGAACTCACGAAGAAAAGAGATATATTCGGGTAACTAATCATCCTTTATATTCTTGCTTATGAATACAGGACGTGGGTTATCAGGTGTTCCCAAGTTTATCTTTTGAACAGGGTCTTCTGTCGGAAGGTTTGAAGGTGGTTCCTCCACAATATTTTCGGAGGCTTCCAACTCAACAAGACCTTCTGGAGTGCCAGAGGCATTTTTAGACTGAGGCTCTATTTCTGTCCGTGGATCTTCTTGATCAGTGTCCTTCTCAAGACTTCCAATGAGATGGTCTCGATCATTTGCTGGAACTGGGCTGAAGTAAGGTACTTCTTTTGGAGATGATGGTTCTTCTAGGTCAGAAAACCACGCTTCTGTGTCATTAGGCGATTCCTCTTTATTATCAGAGAAATCATACCAATTGGAGGAGCTTTCTGGATCTTTGACGAGTAATTCCTCAAAAAGATATCCAGGGAGATCAATGTCTTCATAAGATGTTGAGGCTTGGTCGGTAAAACGACTTTGCAGCCATTGGGTCAACTGTCTCATAGGAGCGGTAGGATCATACCCCAGCCCATATGAAGACTTGCCTTTATGAAGGTGGATTTTCCAATCTTCTGGTTGACTTTTGGTCAGGGTGGGTTCCAATGGTGTGAGAATACCACGGCCACCTCCCAAACCAGTCGGATTATGAGCATCGTAGCCCATTTTCTTCATGATAGCTTGTGTCATCGGACTATACAGGGATAGCTGAGGCATACCTTCGTTTTGGAAAGGTTCAAGCAGAGAATTTAGTGGAGACGCTCCCGATCTGTGGAAGAAGATTGCTTTTTCTTCTGGTGAAGTTGTCAGGATAACATAGGAAGCAGACGTAGGATCTTCTATGTCAACTGTTGACACCAAAAAAAGTCATTATGTCTCCTCCACATCAAGAAGCCTCATGAAGTTGCATCCTGCTATAAAATAGGCAAAGCTACTTCAAGCATCAGATCTTGTCAGAATCAGACAAAAACTGAAAGATCTTTCAAGGCAGCAAAAAGAGGGGTACACCTGAGGTTTCGGGCCATTCTAACAGCGTTTAGCCTAACTTCACTGCTCCGACAGCTAAACAAGCGCTCCCGGTGGCGACATCATCAAAGATGCCAAAACTTTTATCAGAGCATACGGATGACTCCAGAATGTCTCCAAAGGGCTCCATGCCAAATTTCAAGTCAAACCGACAACGTTTGACCCTCCATCAATGCTGGAGTAGCAAAATCAAGCCTCCTGGCGGCGGGAACCACCGAAGCCATCACTTATCAAACAAAATACATGAGTGGCTTCAACATGCTTCCAAAAGGCTACACGTCGAATTTCAGGACATTCCGACAACGTTTGACCAGGTTTCGATGCTCCGAGAGAATATCAAGCCTACCGGCGGCGAAGCATCTCGGGACCATGACATCCAAAATGGAGCGATGGAACGTCTCAAAATGACTCCAATAGGCTCCTCGTCAAATTTCAGGTCAATCGGACATCGTTTGACCACATATCAAAGCTCGGCATTTTCCCCGCAGCAAAATCAAGTGAAGCATCGATGGGACACCATGAAGGAAACCGCGATTCAGATCTGAAACTTCTCATATAAATACAACTATGGCTGATGCAAAGTATGACAGATTTTAGAAAATCTGATTTCTGCACTATGCAGCGGAAATCAACCATAAAGAATCGCGTAGAAACTCCATGAAATCATAATCAACATGTGCCTAATCAAAAGGAGATTATAGAAGACTATTACCTCAAAGATTTACAAGCTTTAAACCTCTGAAAATCTGATGCAAAAGGGACAAGATCAGGTCTTCAATTAGCTACTATGCTGCTGGAATTTCTGCAGGAATTATTCTTCTAGTCTTCTCCTCTATCTCAAGATCCTAATCTGATTGGCTAAGGTGGTGGAACCTTAATCTAGGTTTTGAGATGAGTTTCTAGAATCATATGTGATGGAAATCTCCTCAAGAAAGAAGAGAAACAAGGGCTGGACGTTTTTGGGGCTTCTTGTTGTGAAACACCCCAAGGGAAGCTTCCTCCTTTTATTAAGAACACAAGGAATCCTTTCCCATTATGTCTCTCCTACTAATTCTCTTAGAAGTCCTAAAAGGAAAGCTCAATCCTAAGATAAATTTCCTCTTAGAAACAATCCAAATTAGAAAAGGAAACTATGATGAATATCCCTTAAACTTAGCAATTAGTAATCCTAGTTGTGCAACACTTACTAATTTAAGTTTCTAAGGGAAACTCTATTATAGGAATACTTATCCAAGGAGGAGTCCAACCTTCCAAGTAGAGAGACCTACTCAAAGTTGGAGACCCCACACTAAGAAATCCCTATGTTGGACGTCCCACATGCTATGGCCCACACTATGGCCCACATGTCCATAATTTGTCTAGAATTAAATTCATGTATGCCATCAAGGCCTATTTGAATTTAAATTCAAAATTATTTTTCCATAAAATAATTCAACCTCATCTCCTAATCATATTAGGAAACCATGCCAATATAGGAAAGTGACTAGAGAAGGGACCAAAAGACATATTTGCCCTTGGCTCCCAAAATGACCAAAATGTCCATGCTAAACCCATAGCAACATTAAGACCATTTTAACCTTAACTCATTCCACTAGAGAGTTATGGTTGCACTCCAGGGACAAATATTAAGTATGAAATAAGCAAGTCATAAATTGACTGTTGTCTCCGACCTACCAAGTGCAATGACCTAAATGCCCCTCTATGTAACATCCTCAATCGAGTTAGGTTATCCGATGTACTATCAACCTTCTCGATTAAATCTTAAACCTTAGAACTTCATATCCTTGACTTAATCATCATCCTGATATTATTCTCTTGATCCAGGGAGCGACCCACAAGTTCAATATCAATATGGAACATCCATATACTAAGATCTTAGATTTTGATGATCAATCGGATAATTCTAAGGGGACGATCAATCCATCAATAGATGGCATAGATTCTATATTGCATTTGCATGTCCCAACTGATCAAGCCCGAGTACCTAACTCACAGAGCTGTTGACCCAAGAAAAGAATCTCACCCATAGTGAATTAAAGCACAAGAACTTGAATTCGTTAGTTCATCCACAAATGCTCAAGATTAAGAGCACCGGTCACTTAGTAGCATGAGGTGATTTGATCTCTCTCTGTGATAGTACTATTTTAGAGATCACACCTACAATGGTCATGTTCAATGCATGACACATGCACTAATGAGATAGATCCGGGAAAGCCCTCCCGTGACTTAGGTATGTCACCCTATATAGGAGAGTATCTCATTATAACTTATACCAAGATGAAGTGCCCAACTCCATCTTTCAGTTATGAACTAATCTGTTGTTTCCAATATCCATGAATCAGACCTTTCTGTGTGAAGCCACTTCACACCTGATTCAATTATTAGAAAACAATGGGCCTTACACACAACCATACATATACACATGTTTATAGAGAAAGAATCATTTCAATATATATAACCAATAAATATCCAGTAACAGAGAGAAAAATGCAGCTAGTGGGCTTTAGGGCATACACCAATCCCAACAAACTCCCACTTGCACTAAAGATCACTACTTCCTAACCTAACTCCCATAGACTCAACATGAGAAGTAAAGACTTTCTCAGTAAGAGTCTTAGTAAATGGGTCTGCTAAGTTATTAGCTGAGGCAATCTGCTCCACAACTATTTCTCCATTCTGAACGAATTCCCGGATCAAGTGGTACTTTCTCTGAATGTGCTTGCCTTTCTTGTGATTCCGGGGCTCTTTACACTGTGCTATCGCACCTGTGTTGTCGCAGTGCATGACAATCGGTTTTTCTGCTGCAGAAACAACTCCTAATTCCAAAAGGAATTTCCTGAGCCATACTGCTTCCTTTGCAGCTTCCGCTGCCGCCACATACTCTGCTTCCATGGTAGAGTCAGCAATACAATCTTACTTAACACTTCTCCATGAAATAGCCCCTCCCGATAGAGTAAAAACATATCCTGAGGTTGACTTTCTGGCATCCGTATCTGATTGGAAATCTGAGTCTGTATACGCCAAAGGCGTTAAATCATCTGCTCGATAAGTCAACATATAATCTTTCGTTCTCCGAAGATACTTGAATATATGTTTCACAGCTGTCCAATGCATAGGTCCAGGGTTTGACTGATATCTGCTAACCATGCCGACGGCAAAGCAAATATCTGGTCTAGTACATAACATTGCATACATGAGACTTCCAACAGCTGATGCATATGGAACTCTCTTCATGTTCTCTATCTCATCAGGTGTCTTAGGACATTGATCTCGAGATAGTGGTAGTCCATGTCTAGAAGGTAGCAAGCCCTTCTTGGAGTCATGCATGTTAAACTTGACCAATATCTTCTCAATATATGAAGATTGGGATAAGGCTAACATCTTATTCTTGCGATCTCGCAGGAGCTTGATCCCTAAGATGTAGCATGGCTCACCCAAATCCTTCATCTGAAATTGAGATGATAACAAAACCTTTGTGGATGATAGTGCACCTACATCGTTTCCAATGAGCAATATGTCATCTACATATAGGACCAAAAATATGACTGCATTACCACTTCCTTTCTTATACACACATGGTTCATCAATGTTTTGATTAAAGCCAAAAGATTTGACTGCCTGATCAAACTTGATGTTCCATGCTCTAGATGCTTGCTTAAGTCCATAAATGGACTTCTTAAGTTTACAGACCATGTTCTCTTGGCTACTAGCAATGAAACCTTCTGGTTGCATCATATAGATGCATTCGTCAAGACTTCCATTAAGAAAAGCTGTCTTGACATCCATTTGCCATATCTCGTAGTCATAATGACATGCGATGGCTAAGAGAATCCTTATGGACTTGAGCATAGCCACTGGTGAAAGGTTTCCTCATAATCGATACCCTCTTTCTGAGTATATCCTTTCGCCACCAGTCTTGCTTTGAAGGTTTCCACCTTCCCGTCCACTCCTCTCTTCCTCTTGTAAATCCACTTGCATCCTATGGGTTTGATCCCTTCAGGTGCATTTACAAGTTCCCAGACTTGATTGGAATACATGGAATCCAATTCAGATTTCATCGCTTGCTGCCACATGTCAGCATCTATATCCGTTACTGCTTCATCGTAACTAGTAGGATCCTCAACCATATCCTCAGAGTCAGTCTTTAAAGACACTCTTAGATATCTATCTGGTTGTCTAGGAATTCTCCCACTACGACGAGGCTCTGGAGTGTTTAAAGGAATATCCGGTCCATCTACTATTGCTGGATCTGGTACAGATGTTATAGGGGATTCAGGAAGAATCTCCTCAAGAGTTTCTGTACTACTAAGCTCTTGATGTATCGTACAATCATCCTCTAAGTATCTAGCATGAGTGCTGATGAGCACTTTTTGCTCCTTTGGATGATAAAAGATGCCACCTCTTGTTCCCTTAGGATACCCAATGAAGTAGCACATTTCCGATCTGGGTTCTAGCTTGGTAGCTTTATCATTCAGTACATAAGCTGGACAACCCCAAATGTGGATATGTCTTTAACTAGGTTTTCGACCTGTCCACATTTCTTGCGGTGTCCTAGGTACTGACTTAGATGGTACCAGATTTAAAATGTATGCTGCTGCTTCTAAAGCATATCCCCAAAAAGATATAGGTAGGGTTGCATGACTCATCATGGACCTTACCATATCAAGAAGAGTACGGTTTCTTCTCTCTGCTACACCATTTTGCTGGGGTGTACCCGGTGCAGACAACTGAGACACAATCCCTTGTTGTGTGAGGTACTCCTTGAACTCACCTAGGAGGTATTCGCCACCTCGATCAGATCGAAGGGCTTTGATATGTTTCCCTAGTTGTAACTCCGCCTCAGCCTTGAATTGTTTGAACTTATCAAACGCCTCAGACTTGCGTCGCATCAAATAGACATATCCATACCTAGAGTAATCATCGGTGAAGGTAATGTAATACTCATATCCTCCTCTTGCTAGTTTGTTCATAGGACCACACACATCAGTGTGAACTAATTCTAACAACTCATTTGATCTTAGTCCCTTTCCAGAGAATGACCTTTTGGTCATCTTTCCCTTGAGACATGATTCGCACTGAGGAAAAGGTTCGAAATCTAATGAGCTCAAGGGCCCATCTTCTACCAACCTCTGAATCCGTTTTAGGTTAATGTGACCCAAACGTAAGTGCCAAAGATAGGTGTCATTGGTTGAAGATACCTTCCTCTTAAGGGAAGTAGAACTTTCTAGTTGTACATTATGCAGTGTGGGAGCAATAGGATTTATATAAAATAAGTTATCATGTATTCTACCGGAACATATAATATTTCCATCTCTACTGATATCAACACCAGAATGGAAAGAAACTGAATAATTAAATTCAATAAGTCTGGAAACAGAAATTAAATTCTTCCTCATGTCCGGAACATAGAAAACATTATTTAAAATCAAAATCCTATCATTAGAAAAATGTAGAGAAACATTTCCCACTGCAACCGCCCAAACTTTAGCTCCAGTTCCAACTCTAAAGGCAAACTCCCCTTTCTCAATTTTCTGCATTATCTGAAACCCCTGCAACGAATTGCAGATATGATTAGTGGCTCCAGAGTCTACTATCCACGAGTCAGTAGAATCAACCACTAAACAAGTTTCAATGAAATAAGAAAAAGATGTACCTTTATTAACCGAGCCTTTGAGCTTGGGACAATCTTTCTTCCAATGACCTTTGAGGCCACACTTGAAGCATTTCCCTTTGGGCTTATCATCTGTACCCTTGTCCTTTCTATTACCAGCATTGCCCTTTTTATGTCCCTTTCCCTTGATCTTCTTCTTCTTCATCTTCTTCCCTTTCGGGTTCAGATGAGAGGAAGACTGGAAAAAATGGGCTTGGGCCTTGGGCTTCATGATGGCCTCTGCCACCTGGAGTTCCTTCATTAACTCTGCAAGGGTCATGTCCATCTTGCTCATATTGAAATTGAGCTTGAACTGATTGAAGGAATCCGGCAGAGTTTCTAGAATCATATCGGTTTGACTCTCTCCATCAATCTCAGCCCCTAGAATCTCAGCTACATTGAAACAATCCATCATCTTGAGCATATGATCTCTGACAGGTGTTCCTTCAGCCATTCTAGTATTCATGATGGTCCTTATAGCAGCTTGCCTAGCTGGCCTGCTTTTGTCTGCGAACATTTCTGACAAGGACATCATGATTTCGTAGGCTGTGTCCATATTCTCGTGCTGTGTTTGCAACACGTTGGACATGGAAGCGAGCATGTAGCATTTAGCCATGTTGTTCGCTTTCTTCCACTTCCTTTCAGCCTCTAACTGGTCTTCAGTAGAATTGGGATCAATTTCAGGACAATTTTCTACCAAGACATACTTGTACTCCTCAGCAGTGAGTACTATGTCAAGATTTCTCTTCCAATCTACGTAATTAGGGCCGGTCAACTTGTTCTCACGAAGAATACTCATCAACGGGCTAAAAGAATCTTTACCCATCTCTCTCTGGATATAAAATGGTTTATAATTAGACAGGCAGTATATATGTAACATGCATATGGTGCTTGTTATAAAAGGAAAAACATGCACAAAACTATTTACATTATTTCAACCCTAAACATAATGTATCAGTGTTTCAACCTCCTCATAAACCCTCCATCGAAAGGATGGCCGAGCCTACAGTAACGTTGAATTAAGCTCTTCTTATTTGGATTATCACTATCTGGATACATATCCAGTGACAGTCCAATCACTGATTGGTTTGACCTCATAAGACAAATAACTCTAACACCTTGAAGAGATTATTACCGCCTTATGTCAAGTGTATTACCATCTCTTATGAAAAATTCCCAGAATGTCCAAATCTAGAAGTGAGCTTTGGTAAAGAACTCCACCGAAGGGATGGCCGCTCCCACCAACACTTCATTGACATTCTATAGAAGTGATCTTTAGTAAAGAACTCCACCGAAGGGATGGCCGCTCCTACTAACACCTCATTACGAATATTCACTTTAGTTCACCCACTAACCCATCGAAGTGGTCTTTAGTAAAGAACTCCACCGAAGGGATGGCCGCTCCCACTAACACTTCTAATGAGATTAATATGAACCGAGAATGGAAAGTCGTGGGGTTTTTTCCTAAACCCCTCTCCCACTTGATAATTTATCACTAGGGTTTATAAACTTTCCTTTGATCTTTACTTCGTTTTCTCAAAAGCTCTTTTTAAAACTAGCAAACTTGTTTAATTAAATTCATGACTCAATGACTCAAGTCATCTTGAAAGTAAATAACCTTTGCATTAAAACATTTGAGAAAAGCCCTTAAGAGAATCAAAAACCTAATTAGGGTTTTGGGGAACCCATAGGTAGCATCTAATTAGATTTTTAGTTTAGTCTATTTTTGGAAACCAAGGGTGCCAACCCTATCCAATTTTAAACCTTAGACAATAAGAAGGTGCTGGTCTAAGTTCCGTTTAAAACCAATTGACCAAACAAAAACATACTAATTTTAGAAAGATGCCATTTTTAGATCCTAATGGTGGCCATGTTTCTAGGTGACAATTATAGCAATTATATAAAGCATTCAACCATGCATTCCATATATAAAAGCAAATAAAAGTATGCAATCCTTGATGGCTCCCTGTCCTTAGGACTTCAAATCCTAATCGAATTAGGACTCCTCATGCTTCTAGAAGTCTTGACTCCTTCATCTCCAAGGATTCCAATTTCTTGCAACATTCTTGTCTTGAAACTTTCCTTTTCATGCTTGTGTCCATAAATAAATTTATACAAGCAAACCCATGAAAAACAAAACAAAAATTACATTGGAGATTCCTATGCTTTTCAAAAAAGCTTACATCAAGACTAGTTGGAATAAAATTAATGAAAACTTTACAACCTCCTATGATTGCTAACCGCGCAATCGTACACTTTCCAACTAATAAGACAAACATCCAAATCCACATAACATACATGCGAACCATCAAGGATGCTAATTATGGCTGCAACCA
The DNA here is from genome assembly GCA_028538565.1 of Umbellularia californica. NCBI lineage: Eukaryota > Viridiplantae > Streptophyta > Magnoliopsida > Laurales > Lauraceae > Umbellularia > Umbellularia californica. The sequence goes on along the minus strand of JAPQWN010000005.1, from coordinate 28,078,394 downwards.
AATAGGTTAGTGCATAATGTACAACATGATTCAGATCTGGAAAAATTAATTCCAGCCATCCAAACATAACCAGCATACAAAAATACAGCACTAATACAAATCTGAAATAAATTTCAGTAGGGTGCCACCATGCCCCATCTAATCTAGGATTAATAAATCACATCATGGGATCATGATTTCGCATGAAGTGGCTCTGATACCACTGAAGGAAACCGCGATTCAGATCTGAAACTTCTCATATAAATACAACTATGGCTGATGCAAAGTATGACAGATTTTAGAAAATCTGATTTCTGTACTATGCAGCGGAAATCAACCATAAAGAATCGCGTAGAAACTCCATGAAATCATAATCAACATGTGCCTAATCAAAAGGAGATTATAGAAGACTATTACCTCAAAGATTTGCAAGCTTTAAACCTCTGAAAATCTGATGCAAAAGGGACAAGATCAGGTCTTCAATTAGCTACTATGCTGCTGGAATTTCTGCAGGAATTATTCTTCTAGTCTTCTCCTCTATCTCAAGATCCTAATCTGATTGGCTAAGGTGGTGGAACCTTAATCTAGGTTTTGAGATGAGTTTCTAGAATCATATGTGATGGAAATCTCCTCAAGAAAGAAGAGAAACAAGGGCTGGACGTTTTTGGGGCTTCTTGTTGTGAAACACCCCAAGGGAAGCTTCCTCCTTTTATTAAGAACACAAGGAATCCTTTCCCATTATGTCTCTCCTACTAATTCTCTTAGAAGTCCTAAAAGGAAAGCTCAATCCTAAGATAAATTTCCTCTTAGAAACAATCCAAATTAGAAAAGGAAACTATGATGAATATCCCTTAAACTTAGCAATTAGTAATCCTAGTTGTGCAACACTTACTAATTTAAGTTTCTAAGGGAAACTCTATTATAGGAATACTTATCCAAGGAGGAGTCCAACCTTCCAAGTAGAGAGACCTACTCAAAGTTGGAGACCCCACACTAAGAAATCCCTATGTTGGACGTCCCACATGCTATGGCCCACACTATGGCCCACATGTCCATAATTTGTCTAGAATTAAATTCATGTATGCCATCAAGGCCTATTTGAATTTAAATTCAAAATTATTTTTCCATAAAATAATTCAACCTCATCTCCTAATCATATTAGGAAACCATGCCAATATAGGAAAGTGACTAGAGAAGGGACCAAAAGACATATTTGCCCTTGGCTCCCAAAATGACCAAAATGTCCATGCTAAACCCATAGCAACATTAAGACCATTTTAACCTTAACTCATTCCACTAGAGAGTTATGGTTGCACTCCAGGGACAAATATTAAGTATGAAATAAGCAAGTCATAAATTGACTGTTGTCTCCGACCTACCAAGTGCAATGACCTAAATGCCCCTCTATGTAACATCCTCAATCGAGTTAGGTTATCCGATGTACTATCAACCTTCTCGATTAAATCTTAAACCTTAGAACTTCATATCCTTGACTTAATCATCATCCTGATATTATTCTCTTGATCCAGGGAGCGACCCACAAGTTCAATATCAATATGGAACATCCATATACTAAGATCTTAGATTTTGATGATCAATCGGATAATTCTAAGGGGACGATCAATCCATCAATAGATGGCATAGATTCTATATTGCATTTGCATGTCCCAACTGATCAAGCCCGAGTACCTAACTCACAGAGCTGTTGACCCAAGAAAAGAATCTCACCCATAGTGAATTAAAGCACAAGAACTTGAATTCGTTAGTTCATCAACAAATGCTCAAGATTAAGAGCACCGGTCACTTAGTAGCATGAGGTGATTTGATCTCTCTCTGTGATAGTACTATTTTAGAGATCACACCTACAATGGTCCTGTTCAATGCATGACACATGCACTAATGAGATAGATCCGGGAAAGCCCTCCCGTGACTTAGGTATGTCACCCTATATAGGAGAGTATCTCATTGTAACTTATACCAAGATGAAGTGCCCAACTCCATCTTTCAGTTATGAACTAATCTGTTGTTTCCAATATCCATGAATCAGACCTATCTGTGTGAAGCCACTTCACACCTGATTCAATTATTAGAAAACAATGGGCCTTACACACAACCATACATATACACATGTTTATAGAGAAAGAATCATTTCAATATATATAACCAATAAATATCCAGTAACAGAGAGAAAAATGCAGCTAGTGGGCTTTAGGGCATACACCAATCCCAACACACCAAACGGCTTCAAAACTCAAATAAAAGCTCATGATTGGTCCTATCCACTGCTCAAGAAGCTTCACCGCAATTTTCAGGTCATTCCGACATCGTTTGACCTAGTTTCGACTCTTGACGGAAAAATCGGCTACAAAGTCTTCGGCTTTCCCTAAAAATGGGAAACTCTGTGCTCCGATTTCGTGCGGGTTCTCGTCAAGTTTTCTCCAAGAAAATGAATTCAATAATTGAGGAAAAATATCAAGAAAAATACAGAAGAAAAAAGGAACGAAAAAGACGCAAAATCGGCCGAAAACGAAGCTCGGCGACCAAAGGGCAAAAAACCCTAAGGTCGCCGGCGACCCTGCAAATCCGGGTCGCCGGATTTTGCACCAAATTGATCGTTTTTCGATCCTTTTCGCGTTCCGAGTATTCCTGCCTCTATGATTTTCTAAAAATCCAATGTTTCATGCTTGAAAACGACTGATCTTCGTCGACATCTCGGATCTGTCGTCAAAAGCATGAAATCATCACCGATCGCCTCAAGATCGCCAACTGCCTGACCAAGAAAGTGCACTTTCTGTCCGACCGATCGTGAAATCGACAAGACAGATGTCACTGGCCCACCAACACCAATCAATGTCTGATATTGCACTGCAATCCAACATCAAACAATGCGTGGATCCACCTGTGATGATCGCAAGAAGAATCTCAAAAGGCGCAGCGTGGCCCGCGACTCTTCACATGCCTAGGCGACCACTTAATGACGTTAATTGACCCGTTTATGACAATTTAATGCGGTCATTAACTCATTATTTTGGACGGCCCAATCAGATTCAAGCATTTGGGAGTTACAAATCCAAGCAATCATCGCATCAAACCCATGAAACTTCCATCATCATGAAGCGTATTGGGAATTAAATGCCCACTACCTTCATCGGCCAATCACAAGCCATGAAAAAGGAGTTACAAAATCAACTTGTAACTCCTCATCAACTCTTTCATCATGGCCATCAATGCCAATAAACACCTCGTGGTTACCAAAAGCCTATAAAAGAATGTCCATTCCAAGAAGAATGCATGATGAAAATAGATCCCAAGTGCAAGCTTTGAAAATCCAGAAAATCTAAGAGAAAGACGAAGTCCTGCTACTGTGCTCCCGGAAGCACCACAAGGTGATCAACGTCCCTTGGGGGGCCACCCCCCTAAGGTCACCTCCTTCTCCAACATGGCCTAAACGTGGCTTTTCAGCCCGTTTACTTGATTTTTCATTGGATATAGGACCTCCTCTTGGTCCTTGTCCTTTAAAAAACCGAGGTTAGGAGCCAAGCCAAAGAATCAAAGTATCACATGTTCTCATTTGAAGGACGATGGCGAAGCCCATACATGACTTGCGACCGTCGATCTCAACGTGTCCCCACAATCTCCTGAGAAGTTAGATCCCTTTTCTTACTTTTCTATTGTACTTTGTATTTCTTAAAGAGACAAAAAGAAATCACAATTCTTGTCTTTCACATTTGATGAGTTTTGTAAAATCGTCTATCACGAGAAAATCGCCTTTCACGGCAAACAAACAAAAACGCCTCCTACGGCATTCTCAAAAAACAAACTTGTCTCTTTTCTTAATATTTATGCAATTTGAAAAGTTAGAAAAAAGGATTGATTTCCTTTCCACTTGTGAAGGTGAACCCCCGGATCATCACCATTCCAAATTCCAAGTAGAAAGTAAATCTGGCATACCCGTACAAAAAATGTTGATGCCTGAGATTTTCCCTCCTCCGCCGAGACCCAGGTCAGCCCCCGGGGTGCGGAAGGAGAGGACGGAAGATTCCTTTCAGGTCCATCAAGTTATCATACCCGGTGGGACCCATTGACTTGAAAACGTGATGCTTTGATCACTTGGCTCCTTTCTAGTTGGTGGCCTATGTTGTATTTTGCATCTAAAAAAAATATGAGATGGGATTTCAATTGTTCTTTCGCACTTCAAAAAAAAAACAAATCTGATTTCTTTTCTTAGATTCAACTTTGAGAAATTTTGATCCTCTCCTCTTCGAACTTGATAGCTCACATAAATGTTCGCAGCTTTCGTTCATATCGAGGATTGGGCCACTTTTTCTCTTTGATGAGTCCAACTGGGATTTCAAAAAAAAAAAAAAACACCTTCATTTCAAATTCTTTCCAAAAAAAAAAAAAAAATGATCTCTCTTTCTCAAGATTCAACTTTGAGAAATTTTGATCCTTCCCTCTTTGAACTTGATAGCTCACAGAAATGTTCGCAGCTATCGTTCATATCGGGGATTGGGCCATCTTTTCTCTTTGATGAGTCCAATTGGGATTTCAAAAAAAAAAAAGTTATAATTTCAAAAAAAAGTTAGTTTTCTCTCTTTTGAATTCAAATTTGAGAAACCTTGGTTTCCTTCCCTTTCGGATTTAGCACTCGCAGAAATGTTGAGCCTTTGTTCGGATTGGAACACCATTCGCTCTCTTTGATGAGTTCATTAAAAAACCTTTCAAAAAAGAGTTAAAAAAAAACAAAAACAAAAAAAAAACACTAAGGTTCCACCAGTTGCGTTCTTTGACCAAAGTGGATTTAAGAAAAGCCTTGTCCAGAGTGTGCAGACAGCTAGACTGTTCGAGGCAAGGGTCCTCCAGACGGGTTCATTAAGTAATCCTACCCTTACCTGGGGGTTGATCTATCCACTAAGGTTTCATAAGATCGAATTGGAAATCTATGTGCACCTTTCAAAAAAAAATCCTTTTAAAAAAAAATTTTTTAAAAAAAGAAAAAAAAAACTTCTGTCACTTTTGAATTCAAAGTTGAGAAATCTTGGTTCTTTCCCTTTCGGATTTAGCGCTCGCAGAAATGTTGAGCCTTATTCGGAATGGAACACCATTTGCTCTCTTTGATGAATTCAATCTTGACCCTTCAAAAAAAAAAAAGCTTCTGTCACTTTTGAATTCAGAGTTGAGAAATCTTGGTTCTTTCCCTTTCGGATTTAGCGCTCGTAGAAATGTTGAGCCTTGTTCAGAATGGAACACCATTTGCTCTCTTTGATGAATTCAATCTTGACCTTTCAAAAAAAAAAAAAACTTCCGTCACGTCTGGATTCACATTTGAGAAATTTTGGTTTCCTTCCTTTTTGGATTTAACGGTCGCAGAAATGTTGAGTTGTGGCTCGGATTGGAATACCAGTTGCTCTCCTTTATGAATCCAAATTTGACTTTTCAAAAAATCCCATCTCGTGTCCTTTCCAAGAATGCGATTTGCAACATTTGTGCCTAGCGGTGCTAGTACGCCCTTTCGGGTCTACTGTATTCGCGACCGACACATTTGTATCTCTAACCTTATATCATTTTACCTCGAGTGAGCCTTGCTTCTCGGTAATTTGAATTAAGGTCTACAATTGCTTCTAGCAGTCACTGGAACGCTCACTCTGAGCCTACCATACTTGCATTTTAGAACAATTGTATCCTCTATGGCTTTTTGCCTTCTTCATCGTCCTTGGGCTGGGCCATGTCCCTCAAGTGATTTGAATAGCCAAAAAACATAGTGGTTCTCCATTTATGATCACCATATTCTTGTAATTACTAATGGATTTGGCCTTGTTTCATAAGTTTTCCAAAACTAATAATGGCAGCTTCATTGACCATCACTTTCGATGAGAACAAGTACCTGCTTATGCTTCAAGATAAGCAAAACAAGCATAAGCGCCCTACCAGTTGCCGAAGCGTCATCTCCCTCGACAACTCTCCAAACACCGGGTCAACTTCAACTCCCCGGACCATCGTCTTCGGATCGCTGGGACCATTCCCACTTCCCGCAGAAGACACTATACCTACCAAGAAGCAGAAAACCGCCCCGCAACGTGTCACTAAAATGGCACCAAGGGCAAACACCAAGAAGCCTGAAGCCCGTGGCATTCCAACGAAGCCTCAACCCACAAGAAACCAGGTTTACACCAAAACTTGGTCCTCGAGATCTTCGCCAAAGCAACGGAGGTCCCGAACATCTGCAAAGCCAGCATACCTAGCCCTTCTCAAGGAGAATCGGTTCTACCCTCTCTCTTACATGAAAGAGGAGAAACCTACCCTCCGCCCAAAAAACAAACAAAATCATCATGAGCCGGCTTGCTCCTACAAGCTCAAAATCAAATCCTGCATCGTTAGGCCTCCGCAAAAACATGCTGAAGCTTGCACTCCTGCGAGTCAACCCTTCATCTCAACAGGGGCCAAGCTCGCAAAATTCAAGTCTTCATTGCGACAGACAAAGGACCGCGTCCAGATTCTGTCATTGCCAAGCTTCAAAGAAGATAAACTCGGCTGCTGCGCCCGAGGGACTACATCCTTCATCACCAGAGCCCAGCCAGAGCTGACTGAAGCTCAAATTGTTCGTCGCATGCGTCGCCGCACTGCATATCGACAAAAGAGACTCGAGAAATAAAGAACCCAGCGCTCTACTCTCCATGTCTCAAACAAATGGGTCGAAAAAGAAAGACCCGACCAATTCGTTGCTGTTCATATGGTTGGCAAAACCAGAAAATGCCGGAAGTCAGCAACCAAAATCAGTGTTAGACGTCCGGTGACTCGCAGTGTCTCCCGGACACGAACACATCTAGAAGAATCATCCACTCCTCCAAGCCAAGGACACCAAAGTAACCACTCTTCAGATTCTTCATCCAGAAGAATGAGCCCCAGCTCAGTCACCAGGACGATTTCTTCGTTCGAATCCCGAGGGATGAACGTCTTGGCTACAAGTTCTGAGCAGCCCCCACCGCATGATGACGTAACTGCACGCATCCAGCAGTTGGAGCAAGGACAACAGAGAATTGAGGCTCTGATGGAAAATCTTATTCTCACGCTACAGCGTCCACCACCTAACAACCAAACTCCTCCGAATCATGAAGATGACGAGGACAATGCAGAAAACAATGAGTCTCGCGCCCTTACCAGAAAGGACGTGGACGATATCCTCGCGAAAGCAAAAGAAAAAGATACATTGAAGGAACATGGGATCAAGCCACCCTACCCTTTATGGATGGACTCGGTTCCGTTCCCTATAAAATTCAAACAACCTACTCTCCAGACATATACAGGGAAAGGTTCGGCCAGACAGCATGTCATCCATTTCAAGATCCTGACGGGAGCCATTGTGGATCAAGATACCCTCAAGATTTGCCTCTTTACAAGTACCCTAAAAGGTACAACCTTTGATTGGTACTCCATTCTGCCGGAGAACTCCATCCAGAAATGGGCTATGCTGGAGACACGCTTCCTGACCCACTTCCAAGGTGAGGATCATCCTGTTACTATGGCTCAACTCTGCAGCCTAAAACAGGGAGAGAATGAGTCAACATACGACTTCATTCACGAGTGGAAGGCAATGGCGTACAAATGCTCAGATGTACCGCCACAAACGTCGCTAGTCGACATCTGCCGGACAATATGAGAATAAAAATTCGCTCCATGATCATCGGCAACAAATCAAAGAACCTGGGGGAACTCCTCGAAGCTTCCATGGAAGCTGAAATGGTGATCAAAGACCTCAACAGTCAGAAATCATCAAAGAAAGAGCCGACTGCTGTTACAACCTCAAAACCAAAGAAAAAGGAGGTTTTCAATGTGTAGACTAAGTTAGCTCCTCAGCAGCCAAAGAAACCTGAAAGCAAAACTGCAGGTAAAAGGCCTGAACTCTCTGATGCCTTCAAAGAACGTGTAGAAAAGAAATATCCGTTTGATGAAGATGTTGAAGAAATCTTTGAGGCTCTCCTATCAAATGGTAAACTCATTTTGCCAGAACCCAAAAGACCGGGAGATGTTAGCAAAATCAATGATCCCCGATACTGTCCATACCATCAGATGATCTCACATCCTCTCAATCAATGCTTCGTTGTGAGAGAGAAGATCAATGAGATGTGGAAAAACGGAGTCATAACTTTTGACAAAAACTACAGCTCCACTTCTGTCAACATGGTGTCATGTCGGCAAACTTCAAAGTCACCGAAGGAGAAGATCACTACTTCATTCAAGGTGATAAAAATGGCTCAAGCGTCCCAAGAATTGGTTCCCTATCCAACATCAGATGGACAACCTATATGGGTGCATCCTGATCTCCTAAATGATGAAAATTGGGAGATCGTCAAAACAAAGCCGACCGCTCAGCAGCGAAGGCAAGCCAAGAGACAACTCCGCAAGCTCAAACAGCAGCAGAAGTCTCAACCAAAATAAGAAGTCCTCGAAAAAGCAGAAACTTCTTCCACTGCTTCACTTGGGACGACGGAAGAATCTCTTCCCAAAACCTCCAAGGCGGTAAGAAAATTCACTCTTGATGATTTCATGCCACGTCAATACAAAAATGAAACTGCACAGGGAGCATCATACTCCTGCAATTTGGTAGTTGGATTCCCTATGGATGGATACGAGTCTAGTGACACTGCCAGTGATATCGATGAGTGGGAAGAATCCCTTGAAACAAGAGAATACCTCTCCGACGAGGAATGGATTCCCGAGTCTCATCTTATGCCAGTAATCTGGTATAACCATTGCAGCCACAAGGATCTTGGTCTGATGATGAAAAAGACCAGGACCCTATTCAAGAAAACGATGTTGATCCAGCACCAGCAAATGCTTCAGTGGAACCCAACATGGGCAAACCACAAGGAGCAAATGACGAAGAAGATTTGGCTCCCGTGCTTGATCTTGAAGAATATGCAAGAATCTTGCAACATCTTGCAATAGAGCAATGATGAAACGCGCTCCTGCCGAGGGTGCTACCGGGGTCGGCGGACGTGGGAGTCCGTCGGGTCCGGCCCTTTCGCGCCCGGGGGGCTGAAGCGTGCATCAACATTTCTTTGTGTGGGTGTGCCAGATTTTCTATTTTACTTGGAATTGCAAGTGGTAATCCGAAGATCAACCTTCGCAAGTAAAAAGGAAATCAACTTCTTTCAAGTTTTCCATTGCACAAATATTTAAGAAAAGAGACATTTTCTTGGTTTGCCGTGAAAGGCGATTTTGTTTGGCATTTATAACCGATTTTGGCGTTTATAGCCAATTTACAATTCTCATCAATAATGAAAGGTAAGAGTTGTGATTTTTGTCTCTTTTAGAAAAATACAAACTACAATGAAAAGTAAGAAAATGAGGATCTAACTTTTCAGGAGATTGTGGGGGACTCGTTCAGATTGACGGTCGCAAGCCATGTATGGGCTTCGCCATCATCCATGCAGATGAGAACAGAGGATGCTCTTGATTCGCTTGGCTTGGCTATAACCTGAGGTTTTTAGAGGACAAAGACCAAGAGAAGGTCCTATGTCCAATAAAAAGCTAAGTAGACGGGCTGAAAAGCCATGTCTAAGCCATTGGAGGCAGCGGGAGAAGGCAAGGACCTTGGGGGGGAGTACCCCCCAAGGGACTTTTTGTCACCTTGTAGTGGTGCTTGATGTAGAATTTCTGCAGAATTTTCTCTCTTTCTCTAGACTCTGTCTGTCTGGAATTCGGGATTCTCTGCACCTTTTGATTTTCGATCTTCGGTTTTCCGTTCGTCCTTTTCCGATCCCTTTCTTCTTGGAAAGCTCTCCTATTTATAGGCTCTTGGTAGGCATTAGGAGAGTTTATGGGCTTTAATGGCTTTAATGGGAGGAGTTACAAGATTTATTTCTTGATTTTGTAACTCATTTTTCCTTGAATCTGATTGGCCGATGGAGATTAAGGGCTTTTAATCACCTTAATTACCATAATGGGAGGAGTTTCATGGCTTGAATGCCATGACTTAATTGATTTGTAACTCCTGGATGCTTGCTTCTGATTGGGCCGTCCAAAGAAATGAATTAATGACTGCAATAAAGCTAGTCAATTAACTGCATTAAATGGTCGCCGAGCAGTTGAAGAGTCGCGGGCCGCGCCGCGTGTTTTGGGATTCTTTTGGAGATGATTACCGATGGATCTACATGCTGATCGACATCGGATGAACATGTAACTTCAGACATTGATAGCTAAGAGCGGGCCGGTAACATCTATCCTTTCGATTTTTCGAACGATCGGGCGGAAAGCACACTTTTTTGGTCGACCGGTTGGCGATCAATGTTGATTTTGATACTTTTGGAGGTTGACCCGTGATTTTGACGGATGTCGGAGGATTTGGCGCCTCAAAAGTATGAATTTTGGAAAGTCCCAGGGGTTGGAAGCTTCGAATCGCGAAAAACGACGGAAAACGGAGCTCCCGGGGCGAAACCGGAGATTCCGGGCTTCCAAGGTCGCGGGCGACCCTGGGCCAAGGTCGCAGGGGCTGGCGACCCTGGGCCAGGGTCGCGGGGGTCTGCGACCCTGGGGGAATTTTCCCCTTCGGAGCCCGTTTTGTGGTCGTTTTGAGGTCTTTTTCCTTCGTTTTTTCTTCTGTATTTTTCTTTGACATTTTTTCTCATTTGTTGGCCTGATTTCCCTGTAGAAAACCTGATGAGAATCCTTGCATTTTTAGAGTGCAAAGTTTCCAATTTTCCGGGAAAGCCGAAGACTTTGTCGCGTAGAGCTGCTGATTTTCCGCCAGAAGCTGAAACTTGGTCAAACGATGTCGGAATGACCTGAAATTTGAGGTGAAGCCTCCTGAGCAATAAATAAGACCAACCATAGGCTTTTGTTTGAGTTTTGAAGCCGTTTGGGGTCCCGTCGCCAGTAGACTTGATTTTGCCGCGAGGGAGATGTCGCGCGTTGATGTGCGGTCAAACGATGTCCGATTGACCTGAAATTTGACAGGGAACCTATTGGAGTCATTTTGAGATGATCCACAGGCACTGTCTTGGAAACCATGGTCCCGGAGAGCTCCGCCGCCGGTAGGCTTGATTTTCTTTCGGAGCGTCGAAACCTGGTCAAACGTTGTCGGAATGACCTGAAATTCGACGTGCAGCCTTTTGGAAGCATGTTGAAGCCACTCATGCATTTGGTTTGATGAGCGAAGGCTTCGGTGGTTCCCGCCGCCGGGAGGCTTGATTTTGTTGCTCGAGCATTGATGAAGGGTCAAACGTTGCCGGTTTGACTTGAAATTTGGCATGGAGCCCTTTGGAGACCTTTTGGAGTCATCCGTAGGCTCTGATCGAAGTTTTGACGTCTTCGATGATGTCGCCGCCAAGAGCGCCAATTTAGCTATCGGAGAAGCGAAGTTAGGCCAAATGATTCTGAAATGGCCCCAAACTCCTTGTGTACTCCTCCCTTGGCTGTCTTGAAGGTTCTTGCAGTTTTTATTTGATTCTGACAAGATTTGACTTTTTGGAGAAGTTGCATTGCCTATTTATGGCAGGTTGCGACTTCATGCAGCTTTCTTGATGTTGAAGAGGCAAAGTGACATTTTTGGTGTCAACAAATGCCCCCTCGAGGTACAGCGACGAGTAGCTTTTTGGAGTCGATGTGCCTCGAAGAGAAACTTGGAGGAAAGGTTCCAACTTGAACAAGAGTCTTGACCATTTTTTTTTTTTTTTTTTTGAATAGCCTTCTGAGTTTCCGGGGGAATTTTATGGTAGTGAGAGGGATCACGTACCATCTCAAGGTAAAATTTTGAAAATGACATGGGGTATTTGGATTTTGGGTTTTGGATTTTGGTTTTTGACCTTGTGACCTAACAAGCTGTATGTGGCAGGTTAGGGGGTCGGGGTTTGATTTTGATTTTGACCTTGTGACCCAACAAGCTGTATGTGGCAGGTTGGGGGGTCAGGTTTGGTTTGTAGGTTTTGGATTTTGATTTTGGTTTTGGTCTTGTGACCTAACAAGCTGTATGTGGTGAGCTAGGGGACCGGAATTTGGTTTTGTGAAATGTCAATTTCAAGATTTTGGCTCAATTTGGTTCATGAGGTTGGATGGTTTGGTTTTTGAAAACTCATGGGACTTTCTTTTTTTTTTTTTTCTTTTGAATGGTCCCATCAACTCAAAAGAGGCATGGGACTTTTTTTTTTTTTTTTTTTTTTTGCTCTTTTCTTTTTTTGCTCTTGGTAAGAGGAATACTTTGACTAAAAGCGAATTTTAGTGCCTAGGTGGTCAAACCTGGCTCATATGGGCTAACCCATGGGACCTTAGGCTTTGGAGATGGCCTAGATCTCATATAGTGTCATATTTGTAAAGAATAACTAAAAAATCTCTTTTGTGTAGAGAATATCTAAAAATATTTTTACTTGGAGAGAATTTCTCAAGTTTTCTTTTTGTGGAAAGATTCTCTCAAAATATCTTTCTCTTTGGGAAAGTAGCTAAATTTTAGCACTTATCTCCTTTCTTTCTCTTTGTTTCCCCTTTTGGCTTGCTCTCTTCTATAAAAGCAAAGAGGGTTGGTGCTTTTGCTCCATTACTTTCTTTTTGCAAGAAATCTTCTAGAGTACTTCCCAAGACAAGAAGTGCTTTCCTCTCCTTCAAGGATCTCCAAGTTTTTCTTCTTCTTCTCCATCAATGGCTTCAAGTAAGTTTTCTTCCTCCTCAAGAATCTCCATTGTAGAAGTAGCTTCTTCATTTTTTTTTCCTTCTTTTTCTTTTCTTTTGTTTTTCTTCTTTTCTTTTCTCTTTTTCTTCTTTTCTTTTCTCCTTTTTTTTCAAGCACGTTTTTCTCTTCTCTTTTTTTTTTGTGCTTCTTTTTTTCTTTCTTTTTTTTTCTCTTTCCACGGTTTTCTTTTTTTTTTTTTTTTTTTAACCGTGTACTCTCTTTTTTTTTCTTTTTTTTTTGAGCATTTTTCTCTTCTTTTCTTCTTTTTTTTTTTTTGTTTTTTTCCCTGGCTGTACGGACCTGACCGTACTGCCACGTGGCAGTGGGCCACGGCCTGTGGGCAAATTTTTTTTTTTTTTTGTTTTGTGCTGAGATTTTTTTTCTCTCTTTCTTTTTCCTTGTTTGCTCACTATGATAATAAGGCTATGCAATTTCAATATGTATGCATTTTTTGTTTGATGCATCAAGATAGAAGGCTAGAGTCTCTAGGTCAAGCCAACATGATTTTTGACTTGGACAAAGTTTGATTGGTTTTGACCAAATTGGGTTGGAATTGGTCAAACTTTGGTCAAGGTTTTCCTAGCATTTAATGCATGATGATATATTTTTGATGCATGAGTTTTGGTAAATAGACTTGGAAGTATGATGATGAATACCTGAAAATCTTTTGCAAGTATCGGGATTTTGAGCTCGCAGCGATGTTGAGCTCTTTCTTGGTCTTGCTGGATTTTGAGGAAGTTTTACAATTTTTGGATTCTGAAGCTCGCAGCAATGTTGTGCTCTTTTCCAGATTTCGCGGAAGTTTGATGAGATTGGCTTGTTCTCGCAGCGATGTTGAGTTCAAGCCTTCTTTGAGAATTCTCCACTGACTATGAGCTCGCAGCGATGTTGAGCTCATCTTCAGGCTTCCTGTCTTTTTCGGAGTATTTTCCTTTTCTTTGGAATTGCCCCGGAACCATGTCAAAATTTTGCTAGAATTTTTTTTGTAGCAGAATTCTGTCATTTTGATGTTGATTGATCTTTTCTCTTCCATCTTTTGCAGGCAGTTCTTCTAGAGGTAAAGGTCCTGTCACTGACGCGCCTCGTCAGTCTGCTAGATCTTCCAATGCGGCGTTCAGCAGGCTTGGGAGAAAGAGGGGACTCTCATTCGCCAGGTTGAGGAACCTGAAGGTAATGTCCGGAGGAAGACTCAGGAGCATGAGTAGTGGCAGGTCCTCTGGGAAGAACTTCCTCGTGCTGTAGATGGGTCACGGCATTCAGCCGCGTTTTATGGGGATATTTTGAAGAAGCGTGGCCTAAAAACTTTGGAAGTTAAGGCCAAGGGTCTGCTTGAGGAGTTGAACCTTTGGTTGAAGACCATGTCGGATTGAGCTCCTGAGTTGTAACAAACTCTTTTCTTCTTCTTTCTTTTTTTTTTGGTACCTCCATGTATAAACAATTTTCGTACTATATTTTGTATCCCCTTCTTTTCACTTAAATCATTTTTTGATGAAAACAAATTTGAGCAAAAGTTGAAGGGAATGTTTGTTTAGGAATTTGATCAAAAGGTTGTCATTTTGTGAAAATCTTTAGTCAAAGGGTTGGTTTGGGCATGAAAGCCAATTTTGTGGTGGAAAGCCTTGTTTTTGATGGTTTGAAAACCAAAATTTGGATGGCGAGAAAGCCTAATTTTGTGGCGTAAGAGCCAAAATTTGTTTTGCGGTATGGGAGCCAAAATTTTTGGATGGCGTGAAAGCCGAATTTTGGAATGGCATAGAACCCGAATTTTGTTTTGTTTGTCTTGGCATTTATAGCCGAATTTTGGCATTTATAGCCAGATTTTGGCGTTTATAGCCGATTTTTTTTTGTTTTGTTTTGGCATTTATAGCAGAATTTTGGCGTTTGTAGCCGAATTTTGAGATGGCATGAGAGCCAAGAATTTTGTTTGTGGCATGAGAGCCGATTTTGAGATGGCATGAAAGCCGATTTTGGCGTTTATAGCCGAAAAATTTTGTTTTTGGCATTTATAGCCGAATTTTGGCATTTATAGCCGGATTTGGCGTTTTATAGCCGAGTTTTGGCGTTTATAGCCGAGTCTTTTGAAAACCAAGTTTTGTTTTATTGGCATGAAAGCCGATTTTGGCATTTATAGCCGAAAAATTTTGTTTTGGCATTTATAGCCGGATTTTGGCGTTTATAGCCGAGTTTTGGTTTTCAAAATGCAAGTATCGACTAAATGTCGCCTCCCCGCTGAATGGTCTTGCAAGTATCGATGGAATGTCGCTTCCTTGCTCATTCGGTTTTGCGAGTATTGATGGAATGTCACTTCCTCGCAGGCTGGGTTTTGCGAGTATCGATGGAATGTCGCTTCCTCGCGAATTGAGGTGCAAATATCGACTAAGCGTCGCTTCCTTGCTTTTCCCAAAACTTTTGGTTTTGCGGGTACTGACTTGATGTCGTTTCTCCGCAAATTTTGAAATTTGAGGTTTTCTCGAACCATTTGAAATTTGGGTTATGGATATCAACTGAAATGTTGTGTCTCCACGATTTTAGGTTTTCTCGAACCTTTGAAATTTGAGTTGTGGATATCAACTGAAATGTCGTGTCTCCACGATTTTAGAGGTTTTGGAAGTATCGAATGGGGTTCGCATCCTTCCGATTTTTTGAGTTTTGTGAGTATCGACTAAGTGTCACTTCCCCGCGATTTTTGAAAAACCATTTTTTTTTTGTTTAAAGACACGAGGGTCGTAAATTTTGACCTAAAACCATTTGGCGGTAAAAGGTAAGGTGGACTAGGGTGGAAATCCCTGAATCTGGATTTTTATTTCAAACCATGAATTTTGGTTCAAGGATCGAAAGTTTTGGTCAAGTCAGGGAGAGGCTCCTAAACTTGGATTTTTTTGTTTTTGAACAATGAAACGATAAAAGTAAGCATTGTTTTTGAATCTCTAGAAAGTTTGACATTTGATATGAAAATTCTAAAGAGAGTGGGTTTGACGAGCGAGTACTTGAGAACAGGTTTTCGCCATACAGGCATTGCTCTTACCCAGTTGGGTAAGTCTTCAAGGGTAGTACCGCTTCAAGAACTTGCCGTTGATAGGCAGGATACATCTGTCGCCTTCCATGTTTAGGAGGGCATATGCGCCGTTGGAGAAGACCTTGTCGACGACGTAGGGTCCCTCCCATTTTGGTTCAAATTTGCCTTTGGATTTGTGTGCGAAGACCATTGGTCTTTTTACCGCAAGAACCAAGTCACCCCTTTTGTAGGCTCGTTGCCGGACCCTTTTGTCAAAAGATCCTGCCATGCGTGCTTGGTAAAGTTCAATGCTTTGTCGAGCTTCGAGCCGTCTCTCATCGAGATTGTCCAGCTCATGAAGTCGTAATTTCGCATTGCTTTCTTGAGTCATGTCATTTTGTAGAGATACCCTCAGAGAAGGAATTTGGACTTCTAATGGCACGACAGCTTCGCATCCATAGACTAAGGAGAATGGTGTGCTATGGGTTGGTCCTCGAACGGTGGTTCGATAGGCCCACAAAGCTTCAGACAGTTTGTCGCTCCAGTCTCTTTTGTGACTAGAGACCATTTTCTTGAGGATTTTGCAGAGTGTCTTGTTGAAGGCTTCTGCTAATCCGTTTGCTGCCGGATTGTATGGAGTCGAAGGACAGCTTTGGATTTTGTATTTGTCGCAAAACCTGTAGAATCGATGATCCCGGAATTGTGGTCCGTTATCATGGACGAATCTTTTGGGTATGCCGAAACGACAAATGATGTTGGTGCGCAGGAACTGAAGAACTGATGAGGTCTTCATTTCGTTGAACACAAATGCTTCTGACCACTTGGAGAAATAATCCGTAGCGGCGAAGATGAAGCGATGACCTTTACTTGAAGGGGGAGAGATAGGACCTATGATGTCCATGCCCCATGCTTCAAAAGGCCATGAGATTGCTGTAGGATGCAGCCATTCTGGAGGCATGTGAATGTAGTCTCCATGAACTTGGCATTGTTGGCAGCGCTTAGCAAATTGCATTGCGTCGGGTACCATGGTAGGCCAGTAGTAACCCAACCTTTTGATTTGGTCGTAGAGCTTGGGACCAGCCTGATGAGCTCCACAAAGACCAGCGTGAACTTCTTTGAGTGTTTCTTCAGCTTGTTATTGTGACAAGCAGCGTAGGAGTACTCCATTGAAGGATTTCCTGTAAAGGATCTTTGAAGGGATATCCAAATGAAAGTTTGGGGCTCGCCTTTGGATGCTTACCCATTCTTTTGGATCTTCAGGTAGGATTCCGAACATAGTGTAATCAATGAACGGATCCCTCCAGTCGCCGATTGAAGTTTGAAGGATAGAGATCCGACTTCCAACCACTCGGTGGCATTCAGCAGCTGCTTGGTGTGTGTTAAGAGGAGGGAGGATCCTTCTCTCACACACTGTAATTTGCATGTTTTCCCCTTCTTGAATTGTCATAGATGCAGCAAGTCCAGCCAGGGCATCTGCACGGATGTTTTCACCTCTACGAATGTGGGTGATGTTGCAGATGTCAAACTTTTGCAGAAGCGATTGTGCCTTGTTGTAGTAAGGCAGCAGATCAGGCTTCCTGACTTCATATTTCTGATTCATCTGGTTGACGATCAGTTGAGAGTCTCCAAATACTTCCAGCATGGTGATACCGGATTCAATGGTGAGTTCCAATCCTAGGGTCAGAGCTTGGTATTTAGCTGCATTGTTTGTGCATGGTTCCAATAGCGAGAAAGCATGTGGAATCATGTATCTGTTAGGGCTAACAAAGAGGATGCCAACTCCCGAGATCAGCTGTCTTTTTTCATTTGTCCTGGTTCCACCGTCAAAGTACATGTCCCAGGAGGCATTTGGCGAGAAGGTCTCCACGTTGTAGACGGGTTCGTCTGGGAGATCATCTCTGAGTGGTGAATCTTTAGGCAATGGATGCTCTGCGAGGAAATCTGCTAGAGCTTGGCCTTTGATTGCTTTTTGTGGCACATACCTAATATCAAATTGTGATAGAAGGATTGACCATTTTGCCAGTCGTGCATTGAGAGAACCTGTTTTTGTAACAAGGACCTTCAAGAGGTTGATCCTTGAGACGAGGTAGACTGTGTTGGAAAGCAAGTAGTGACGTAGCTTTTGTACGACGAACATCACTGCAAGGCATTCTTTTTCGACTGGAGAGTAACGATGCTCTGCACCTACCATCATGCGGCTAAGGTAATACAAAGCAGCTTCTTTTCCCTCACCATTCTCTTGTGCAAGCAGAGCACTTACAGAATGATCAAGAGCTCTTGTGTACAAGATGAATGGTTTTCCAGTGGCAGGGGCAGCTAACACTGGAGGTTTGGTCAGGTATGACTTGATATCTTGAAATGCTGCTTCACAGTCGGCATCCCAGACAAAGTCTACACCCTTTTTCATCAATCGAGAGAATGGACGGCATTTCCCCGAAAGATTGGAGATGAACTGTCTGATGTAGGCCAATCTCCCTTGGAGCCCTTTTAATTCTCTCAAGGTTCTTGGAGAGGGCATTTCTAGAATAGCCTTGACTTTTATGGGGTCAAGTTCTATTCCAGCTTTCCGAACAAGGAATCCGAGAAACTTACCCGACGAGACACCGAAGAAGCATTTTAGAGGATTCATCCGCAGTTTGTGTTTGCGGAGTCGGAGGAAGACTTCCCGAAGATCTTTGAGATGGTCTTCTTTTCTTCTGCTTTTGACAGCAAGGTCATCAACGTAACATTCGACCGTCTTGTGCTGCATATCTTGGAATATTTTCATCATAGCCCTCTGATATGTGGCACCAGCATTTTTCAGACCAAATGGCATGACAGTGTAGCAATACACGCCAAATGGAGTCCAAAATGAAGTGTGCTTTTCATCTTCAGGATGCATCTTTATCTGATTGTAGCCAGAGAAGCCATCCATGAATGTCATTCGCTCGAATCCACAGGTATTGTCAATCATTACCTCTGGTATGGGGAGCGGGAATTCATTTTTAGGGCAAGCGCCATTCAAGTCTCTATAGTCAATACAGACTCTGATCTGCCCATTTTTCTTTGTCACGGGGACAATGTTGGCCAACCATTCAGGATGTTGTTCCTCACGGATGAAGCCAACGCTTTTGAGTTTTTGAACTTCTTGTTCAATTTTATCCATCACATCCGGACGGAATCTTCTTTGGCCTTGTTTGACAGGCTTGATGTCTTCTTGAAGGTTGAGTTTGTGGACTGCTACTTTGGGGTCTAAACCAGGCATTTCAGCGTAAGACCAAGCAAAACAATCAACGAACTCACGAAAAAAAGAGATATACTCGGGTAACTCATCATCCTTTATATTCTTGCTTATGAATACAGGACGTGGGTTATTAGGTGTTCCCAAGTTTATCTTTTGAACAGGATCTTCTGTCGGATGGTTCAAAGGTGGATCCTCCACAATATTTTCGGAGGCTTCCAACTCAACAAGACCTTCTGGAGTGCCAGAGAAATTTTCAGACTGAGGCTTTGTTTCTGTCCATGAATCTTCTTGATCAGTATCCGTCTCGAGGCTTGCAATGAGACGGTCCCAATCATTTGCTGGAATTGGGTTGAAGTAAGGTACTTCTTTTGGAGACGATGATTCTTCTGGGACAGAGAACCACTCGTCTACGTCATCGGACAATTCCTCTTTATTATCAGAGAAATTATACCAATTGGAGGAGCTTTCAGGATTTTTGACGAGTAACTCCTCAAAGAGATATCCAGGGATATCGATGTCTTCATGAGATGCTGAGGCTTGGTCGGTAAAGCGACTTTGCAGCCATGGTGTCAACGGTCTCATAGGAGCGGTAGGATCATACCCCAACCCATATGAAGACTTGCCTTTGTGAAGGTGGATTTTCCAATCTTCTGGTTGACTTTTGGTCAGGGTGGGTTCCAATGGTGTAAGAATACCACGGCCACCTCCCAAACCAGTCGGATTTTGAGCGTTGTAGCCCATTTTCTTCATGATAGCTTGTGCCATTGGACTATACAGGGATAGCTGAGGCATACCTTCGTTTTGAAAAGGTTCAAGCAGAGAGTCCAGTGGAGATGCTCCCGATCTATGGAAGAAGATTGTTTTTTCTTCTGGCGAAGTTGCCGGGATAACAAAGGAAGCAGACGTAGGATCTTCTATGTCTGCTGGTGTCTCCAATGGAGTGAGAGTGAGCTGATTTTGCTGAGTATCAGCTCGGCTCGATGCTGTGTCATCTTCTGGCTCTGACTCTGAGTCTGTGTCATGCATAATAGACATAAAGGAGACAGTGAACTTGCCCCCAGTCTTTTGTTTTGTCTTCTTTGCTTTTGTAGTGATTACCAAAGGCTTTGGAGATTTGAAGGAGACGACGAAGGGAGCTTGGCCGCTTACTTCGAGTTTGGTGGAGGGTTTGTTTTCTTCCGGTGATTTTTGAGGAGCCTTGCCTTTATCTTTCTGGAAATTTTCAGCAGGGGGTGCTATTTCCTCTTCTTCTTTTTCTCCTTCATACATCTGGGAGTCTGTGAAGTGGACTTCTTTATCTTTGAAGGCTTTTCTGTCCGCAAAGACACGATGTACCATGCCGTCGTCACCGACGAACTTGATGCATTGATGTAGAGTTGAAGGGACAACACCGTTCTCGTGTATCCAAGGACGTCCGAGAAGGATGTTGTAGCATGAGGGGGTTTTTATTGCATACACAGTGACCTCAGAGATAAGATCACCGATTTGCAATTTGAACCTGATTTTGCCGATAGGCCTTTGAGTACTCCCCTCGTATCCAAAGATAGATACGGATGTGTGGCTCAGCTTGTTGGGTGGGATGCCCAACTCTTCAAGAGCCGAAGTGGAGATAAGGTTGAGTGCAGAACCTGGGTCGATCTGAACTCTATGTATCGGCATTTCTTTGATGTACCCTGTGAAGTACAGGGGTCGGTTGTGCCTTGCTTCGCCAAGTAGGAGGTCTTCCTTAGTGAAGGCGATGGTTGCACTGGCTGCCTTTTGAACTGAGAGGCATTGGATGCATGATCCCTTGCTTTTCTCTTTTTCTCCTTTTAAGGAGGTTTCTGAGTTTTTGACCCGGTAGTCCATTTCAATTTGGAGGACTTGTGGGGCATGTTTGTCGACATCCTCATTCAATTTTTGTAATTCTGAGATGAGATTATCACGAGTGCGTGGAGACATTCGCAATAAGTCTAGGATGTGAAGACATGCAGGTATGTGTTTGAAGTGCTCAACCAGGTCATACTTGAAAGCCTCCTTAGGGCCTGATTATCTTCAGGGACTTCAGGCTCTGGGTTGCGAGGAGGCTCGTTAACGCGATCTTGCTCTTGTTCTAGAGCGAGACGCTGCAAGATCCTCGCATATTCTTCAAGATCAGGCATGGGAGCCAGATCCTCTTCTTCGTCTTCTCCGTGTGGCTCAACATAGTTGATTTCCACTGGAGCAATGACAGGTGCTGGGTTAACAGCATCTTCTTGTGCAGCCACTTGATTTTCTTCAACATCAGACCAGGATCCTTGTGGTTGCAAAGGGTTATACCAGATTACTGGCATAAGGTGAGTTTCAGGAACCCATTCTTCATCGGAGAGATATTCTCCTGTTTCAAGGGATTCCTCCCACTCATCGGTGTAGCCGGACTCGAATCCATCATCGATGTCACTGGATTCGTATCCCTCCATGGAGAATCCGACTACTAAATTGCAAAAGTATGATGCCCCCTGCGTGGCTTCTTCTCTGAATTGAGGTGGCATGAAATCATCAAGAGTGAATTTTCTTACCGCCTTGGAGGTTTTGGGAAGAGATTCTTCCGTCGTCCTTAGTGAAGCAGTGGAAGAGGTTTCTGCTTTTTCAAGGACTTCTTGTTTTGGTTGAGACTTTTGCAGCTGATTGAGCTTGCGGAGCTGTCTCTTGGCTTGCCTTCGCTGCTGAGCGGTCGGCTTTGTTTTGACGATCTCCCAATTTTCATCATCTAGGAGATCGGGATGCACCCATATAGGTTGTCCATCTGGTGTTGGATAGGGAACCAATTCTTGGGACGCTTGAGCCATTTTTATCACCTTGAATGAAGTAGTGATCTTCTCCTTTGGTGACTTTGAAGTTTGCCGACATGACACCATGTTGACAGAGGCGGGGCCATAGTTTTTATCAAAGGTTATGACTCCGTTTTTCCACATCTCATTGATCTTCTCTCTCACAACGAAACATTGATTGAGAGGATGTGAGATCATCTGATGGTATGGACAGTATCGGGGATCATTGGTTTTGCCAACGTCTCCCGGTCTTTTGGGCTCTGGCAAAATGAGTTTGCCATTTGCTAGGAGAGCCTCAAAGATTTCTTCAACGTCTTCATTGAACGGATATTTCTTTTCTACGCGTTCTTTGAAGGCATCAGAGAGTTCATGCCTTTTACCTGCAGTTTTGTTTTCAGGTTTCTTTGGCTGCTGAGGAGCGACTTAGTCTGCACATTGAGAACCTCCTTTTTCTTTGGTTTTGAGGTTGTAACAGCAGTCGGCTCTTTCTTTGATGATTTCTGACTGTTGAGGTCTTTGATCACCATTTCAGCTTCCATGGAAGCTTCGAGGAGTTCCCCCAGGTTTTTTGATTTGTTGCCGATGATCATGGAGTGGATTTTTGCTCTCATATTGTTACGGCAGATGTCGACCAGTGACGCTTGTGGCAGCACATCTGAACATTTGTACGCCATTGCCTTCCATTTGTTAATGAAGTCGTATGTTGACTCATTATCTCCCTGTTTTAGGCTGCAGAGTTGAACCATAGTGACAGGATGATCCTCACCTTGGAAGTGGGTCAGGAAGTGTGTCTCTAGCATGGCCTAGTTTTGGATGGAGTCCTCCGGAAGAGTGGAGTACCAATCGAAGGCTGTACCTTTTAGGGTACTTGCGAAGAGGCGAATCTTGAGGGCATCTTGATCCGCAATAGCTCCCGTCAGGATCTTGAAATGGATGACATGCTGTCTGGCTGAACCTTTCCCAGTATATGTCTGGAGAGTAGGTTGTTTGAATTTTGTAGAGAACGGAACCGAGTCCATCCATAGAGGGTAGGGTGGCTTGATCCCATGTTCCATCAATGTATCCTCTTCTTTTGCTTTTGCGAGGATATCGTCCACGTCCTTTCTGGTAAGGGCGCGAGACTCATTGTTTTCTGCATTGCCCTCCTCATCTTCATGATTCGGAGGGGTTTCATTGTTAGGTGGTGGACGCTGTAGAGTGAGAATCAAATTTTCCATCAGAGTCTCAATTCTCTGTTGTCCTTGCTCCAACTGCTGGATGCGTGTGAGCGCATCATCTTGAGGTGGATTCTGAGGTGGTGGCTCAGAATTTGTAACCAGGACGTTCATTCCTCGGGATTCAAACGAAGAAACCGTCCTGGTGACTGAGCTGGGGCTCATTCTTTTTGATGAAGAGCTTGATGAAGGATTACTCTCCCGTCCTTGGCTTGAAGGGGCAGGAGATTCTTCGGGATGTCTTCGTGTCCTGGTGACGCTACGGGTCACCGGACGTCGGACATGGATTTTTTATGCTGACTTTTGGCGTCTTCTGGTTTTTCCAACCATATGGACGGCAGCAACTTGGTCGGGTCTTCTTTTTTCGACCCATTTGTGGGAGACTTGAAGTGTAGGAGGCTGGGTCCGTTGCTTCTCTAGTCTCTTTTATCGATATGACGCACGGCGGCGTGCTCGACGAGCGATTTGAGCTTCAGTCAGCTCTGGCTGGGCTTTAACAATGAAGGATGTACTCCCTCGGGCGCAGCAGCCGAGCTTGTCTTCTTTGTAATTAGGCAAGGACAGGATGCGGACCCGATCCTTTGCCTGTTGCAGTGAAGCTTTGAACCTTTCGAGTTCGGCCCCTCTAGAGATGAAGGGTCGAACTGAAGGAGTGTAGGCCTTGGCAGGTGCTTGTAGAGGCCTAGTGATGCATGATCTGATTTTGGGCTTGTGGGAGCAAGCCGGTTCATGCTGGGTTGACTTGGGAGTCAAGTTGGAGATGGGTCTCTCCTCTTTCATGTAGGCAAGAGGGTAGAACTGGTTCTCTTTGAGTGGCGCCAGGTATGCTGGCTTGGTGGAGGTTTGAGACCTTCTTTGTTTTGGGGAAGGTCTTGGAGACCAAGTCTTAGGGTAGACCTGGTTTGTTGTTGGTTGAGGTTTCGCGGCGATGCCGCGGGTTTTAGTATTCTTGGGGCTCGCCCTTGGTGTCACAGAAGTGACACGTTGAGGGGCGATATTCTGCTTCTCGGCAGTTGCCTTTGGTGTCACAGTAGTGACACGTTGCGAGGCGACCTTCTGCCTTTTGGCAGGAGCAGTTTCTTCTTCGGGAAGTGGGAATGGTCCCAGTGTCCCGAAGACGATGGTCCGGGGAGTCGAGGTCAACCCGGAGTTCAGAGAGTTGCTGAGGGAGTTGGTGCTTCGGCAGCTAGCAGGGCGCTTGTAAGTGCGCTCGGTTTGCTTCTGTTGAAGCATGAGCTGGTGCATGTTTTCATCGAAGGTGATGATCAGTGAAGCTGCCATTGTTAGTTTCAAAATTTCTGAAACAAGACCACATCCATTAGTAATCACAAGAATATGATGATCATAAATGGGGAATTCTATGATTTTGTCTTTTCAAATCGCTCAAGGGACATAACCCAAGCAATATGAAGAAGGCAAAAAGCCATAGAGGGTACAATTGTTCTGGTTGCAAGCATGGTAGGCTCGAAATGAGCGTTCCAATGACTGCTAGAAGCAATTGTATACCTAAATTCGACTTATCGAGAAGCGGAGCTTGCTCGAGATAAGAAGAATATAAGGTAGGAGTTACAAATGTGCCGGTCACAAATACAGTAGACCCTGAAAGGGCGTACTAGTACCGCTATGCACAAATGTTGGAGATCGCATCCATGAGATGGGATTCTCTATTTTGAAACGTCAGAAATGGATTCGTCAAAGAGAGCAGGTGGCATTCCGATTCAAATACGGGCTCAACGATTTCCGCGAGCGCCAGTACTCAGAAGGAAAGAGACCACAATTTCTCGAATCTGAATCCAAAAGTGACGAGTTTTTTTTTTTTTTTTTTGAAATGTCAAGATTGGTTCCATCAAGGAGAGCAAATGGTATTCCAATCTGAACACGGTCTCGGCGATTTCCGCGAACGCCAGTGCTCAGAAAAGAAGAAACCAAAATTTCTCAGATCTGAAATCAAAAGTGACGAGTTTTTGAAGATTTTTTTTTGAAATGATTTTTTTTTATTATTTTTATTTTTTTATTTTTTTTAAAATATTTTTTTTAAGATTATTTATTTTTATTTTTTTGAAGATTTTTTTTATATATATATTTTTTTGAAGGTTTTTAAAGACGAGAGAGTACACATAGGCCTCCTAACCCGGTCTTATGAAACCTCAATTGATAGAATTGCCCCCAGGTAAGGGTAGGATTACTTAATGAACCCGTTTGGAGGACCCTTGCCTAGAATAGTCAAGCTGTCTCCACACTCTGGACAAGGCTTTTCTTGAGTCAATCATGATCAAAGAACGCAATTGGTTTAACCTTAGTGGTCTATGTCTTTTTTTCCAAATCCCAAATAGACTCATCGAAGTGAAACGATGGCCCAAAACCTTAGTCGAACGGGCTCAACATTTCTGCAAGCACCAAAGAACAATAGGATAGGATCAAAGTTTCTCAATTTTGAATTCAAACTAAGAAAACTGATTTTTTTTTTGATTTTTTTTTTTTGAAATCTCTAATGAACTCATCGAAGAGAAACGATGGACCAAAACCTTAGTCGAACGGGCTCAACATTTCTGCAAGCACCAAAGAACGATAGGATAGGATCAAAGTTTCTCAATTTTGAATTCAAACTAAGAAAACTGATTTTTTTTTTTGATTTTTTTTTGAAAAGAGAAAGAGTGGAAACAAACTCAAAGAAATAGAAATTTCCAAAAAATCCCATCTCATTTTTTTTTTAGGATGCAAAATCCAACATAGGCTACCAGCTAGAAAGTAGCCAAGGAATCCGGAAAAGAAGTATAAGTATAGAGCAAAAGGTATGATATGCAAATATTTCATTTCCGAGCACCGTGTTCTCAAATGAACGAGTCCCACCGGGTGTGCCAGCTTGATGGAACGCGCTCCTGCCGAGGGTGCTACCGGGGTCGGCGGACGTGGGAGTCCGTCGGGTCCGGCCCTTTCGCGCCCGGGGGGCTGAAGCGTGCATCAACATTTCTTTGTGTGGGTGTGCCAGATTTTCTATTTTACTTGGAATTGCAAGTGGTAATCCGAAGATCAACCTTCGCAAGAAAAAGGAAATCAACTTCTTTCAAGTTTTCCATTGCACAAATATTTAAGAAAAGAGACATTTTCTTGGTTTGCCGTGAAAGGCGATTTTGTTTGGCATTTATAGCCGATTTTGGCGTTTATAGCCGATTTACAATTCTCATCAATAATGAAAGACAAGAGTTGTGATTTTTGTCTCTTTTAGAAAAATACAAACTACAATGAAAAGCAAGAAAATGAGGATCTAACTTTTCAGGAGATTGTGGGGGACTCGTTCAGATTGACGGTCGCAAGCCATGTATGGGCTTCGCCATCATCCATGCAGATGAGAACAGAGGATGCTCTTGATTCGCTTGGCTTGGCTATAACCTCAGGTTTTTAGAGGACAAAGACCAAGAGAAGGTCCTATGTCCAATAAAAAGCAAAGTAGATGGGCTGAAAAGCCACGTCTAAGCCATTGGAGGCAGCGGGAGAAGGCAAGGACCTTGGGGGGGAGTACCCCCCAAGGGACTTTTTGTCACTTTGTAGTGGTGCTTGATGTAAAATTTCTGCAGAATTTTCTCTCTTTCTCTAGACTCTGTCTGTCTGGAATTCGGGATTCTCTGCACCTTTTGATTTTCGATCTTCGGTTTTCCGTTCGTCCTTTTCCGATCCCTTTCTTCTTGGAAAGCTCTCCTATTTATAGGCTCTTGGTAGCCATTAGGAGAGTTTATGGGCTTTAATGGCTTTAATGTGAGGAGTTACAAGATTTATTTCTTGATTTTGTAACTCCTTTTTCCTTGAATCTGATTGGCCGATGGAGATTAAGGGCTTTTAATCACCTTAACTACCATAATGGGAGGAGTTTCATGGCTTGAATGCCATGACTTAATTGATTTATAACTCCTAGATGCTTGCTTCTGATTGGGCCGTCCAAAGAAATGAATTAATGACTGCAATAAAGCTAGTCAATTAACTGCATTAAATGGTCGCCGAGCAGTTGAAGAGTTGCGGGCCGCGCCGCGTCTTTTGGGATTCTTTTGGAGATGATCACCGATGGATCTACATGCTGATCGACATCGGATGAACATGTAACTTCAAACATTGATAGCTAAGAGCGGGCTGGTGACATCTGTCCTGTCGATTTTTCGATCGATCGGGCGGAAAACACACTTTTTTGGTCGACCGGTTGGCGATCAATGTTGATTTTGATACTTTTGGAGGTTGACCCGTGATTTTGACGGATGTCGGAGGATTTGGCGCCTCAAAAGTATGAATTTTGGAAAGTCCCAGGGGTTGGAAGCTTCGAATCGCGAAAAACGATGGAAAACAGAGCTCCCGGGTCGAAACCGGAGATTCCAGGCTTCCAGGGTCGCGGGCGACCCTGGGCCAAGGTCGCAGGGGCTGGCGACCCTGGGCCAGGGTCGCGGGGGCCTGCGACCCTGGGGGAATTTTCCCCTTCGGAGCCCGTTTTGCGATCGTTTTGAGGTCTTTTTCCTTCGGTTTTTCTTCTGTATTTTTCTTTGACATTTTTGCTCATTTGTTGGCCTGATTTCCCTGTAGAAAACCTGATGAGAATCCTTGCATTTTTAGAGTGCAAAGTTTCCAATTTTCCGGGAAAGCCGAAGACTTTGTCGCGTAGAGCTGCTGATTTTCCGCCAGAAGCTGAAACTTGGTCAAACGATGTCGGAATGACCTGAAATTTGAGGTGAAGCCTCCTGAGCAATAAATAAGACCAACCATAGGCTTTTGTTTGAGTTTTGAAGCCATTTGGGGTCCCGTCGCCAGTAGACTTGATTTTGCCGCGAGGGAGATGCCGCGCGTTGATGTGTGGTCAAACGATGTCCGATTGACCTGAAATTTGACAGGGAACCTATTGGAGTCATTTTGAGATGATCCACAGGCTCTGTCTTGGAAACCATGGTCCCGAGGAGCTCCGCCGCCGATAGGCTTGATTTTCTTTCGGAGCGTCGAAACCTGGTCAAACGTTGTCGGAATGACCTGAAATTCGACGAGTAACCTTTTGGAAGCATGTTGAAGCCACTCATGCACTTGGTTTGATGAGAGAAGGCTTCGGTGGTTCCCACCGCCGGGAGGCTTGATTTTGCTGCTCGAGCATTGATGAAGGGTCAAACGTTGTCAGTTTGACTTGAAATTTGGCATGGAGCCCTTTGGAGACCTTCTGGAGTCATCCGTAGGCTCTGATCGAAGTTTTGACGTCTTCGATGATGTCGCCGCCGGGAGCGCCAATTTAGCTGTCGGAGAAGCGAAGTTAGGCCAAATGATTCTGAAATGGCCCGAAACTCCTTGTGTACTCCTCCCTTGGCTGTCTTGAAGGATCTTGCAGTTTTTGTTTGATTCTGACAAGATTTGATTTTTTGGAGAAGTTTCATTGCCTATTTATGGCAGGTTGCGACTTCATGCAGCTTTCTTGATGTTGAAGAGGCAAAGTGACATTTTTGGTGTCAACAAGCAGGAGAAGGATCGCATCAATCTTCATCATGATCCAGAACTGGAAGTCCCTGAAAATCAACGGGAACTACCTCCCTCAACTCCTGAAAATGGAGAAAATAGTTGGATCGATGATCCTCTTACATCTAAGGATGAGTCTGATTCCCAACAGTCTACATTGGGGGCATCTCCAGTCAGGATAACCTGCAATGCAATAGCTCAAGACGACAGTGCCTCTGAAGCTTCCGAAGACACGGTAGCGTATCTTCCGGAGCTACATCCTCTCAGGTGACTTCCACTGAGATATCATCCTCTCAGCCCTCGTCTCCTGAAGCTGTGACATCGGAACTGAAGCCTCTCCTAATTGATCATCTTGAAGAAACTTCTGCCAATGAAATCTTCTTCAATTAAAACTCAGTCAATTGGTCCCAGATACCCGATCTCACGGGCAATGTCTGGGCTAATAAAGAAAAGTTGCCGGCTGCTGTTCAGGACTTGTTCCCGGAAATTGCTCCGTGCAACACAATTACTAAAGACATCAATGCTGTTACAAAGACGTCTTCAGCAAAGGATCAACCCCTTGATCCTGAGAACGAACTTCCAAAAGAAGATCCTTCTCTAGAGGCTCTTGAAGTTGGTAGAGGTACCCGTTCTGGCCGGGATTACCACAAAAATTACAACCAACCTTCTTCTTCTTATGTAAATCCTTCGGGAAAACAAGTTGTAAGCGCCCCAAGTGGCAATAATAAAGAAAACGCAGGCCCGAAGGAGGCTTTCAAGTACGACTTGATTGAGCACTTCAAACACATACCTGAACGTCTGCACATCCTTCACTTATTATGAATGTCTCCACAAACTCGTGATAGTCTCATTTCAGAATTACAAAGGCTGAATGCGGATGTCGACAAACACGCCCCACAAGTCCTAAAAATTGAAATGGACTACAGGGTCAAAATATCAAATACTCCCTCAAAGGGAGAAAAGAAGAAAACTGAGGGATCAAGCAATGAATGCCTCTCGGTACAAAAAGCAGCAAGTGCAACAATTGCCTTCGACAAGGATGACCTCCTCCTAGGTGAAACAAAGCACAACCGACCCCTGTACTTTACGGGGTACGTCAAAGAAATGCCAGTACACAGAGTTCAGATCGATCCAGGTTCTGCACTCAACCTCATTTCTACTTCGGCACTCGAAGAGCTGGGCATCCCACCTAGCAAACTGAGTCACACGTTCGTATCCACCTTCGGATATGACAGGAGCGCTCAAAGGCCTATCGGCAAAATCAGGTTCAAATTGCAAATCGGTGATCTTATTTCTAAAGTCACCGTGTATGCGATAAGGACCCCTTCATGCTACAATATACTCCTTGGACGCCCCTGGATACATGAGAATGGTGTCGTCCCTTCAACTCTACATCAGTGCATCAAGTTCGTTGGCGACGATGGCTTGATACATCGAGTATTTTCAGACAAAAGGCCCTTTAAAGGCAAGGATATCCATTTTGTAGATGCTCAGATGTATAAAGATGGAAAAGAAGAACAGGAGGAAAAAACAATTCACTTTGCCGACAGTCTCCAGAAAGATAAAGGCAAGGCTCCTCAGCAATCATCGGAGGTAAACAAACCCTCCACCAAACTCGAAGTAAGCGGCCAAGCTCCCTTGGTCGTCTCCTTCAAATCTCCAAAGCCTTTGGTAATCACTACCAAAGCAAAGAAGACAAAACAAAAGGTTGGGGGCAAGTTCACTGTCTCCTTTGTGTTTATTATGCATGACACAGACTCAGAGTCAAAGCCAGAAGATGACACAGCATCGAGCCAAGCTGATACTCAGCGAGATCAGCCCGCTCTCAATCCATTGGAGACACCTGCAGACATATAAGACCCTACGTCTGCTTCCGTTGTTATTCCGGCAACTTCGCCAGAAGAAAAAACAATCTTCTTCCACAGATCGGGAGCATCTCCACTGAACTCTCTGCTTGAACCTTTCCAAAACGAAGGTATGCCTCAGCTATCCCTATATAGTCCAATGGCACAAGCTACCATGAAGAAAACGGGCTACGACGCTCAAAATCCGACTGGTTTGGGAGGTGGCCGTGGTATTCTGACACCATTGGAACCCACCCTGACCAAAAGTCAACCAGAAGATTGGAAAATCCACCTTCACAAAGTCAAGTCTTCATATCGGTTAGGGTATAATCCTACCGCTCCTATGAGACCATTGACACCATGGCTGCAAAGTCGTTTTACCGACCAAGCCTCAACATCTCATGAAGACATTGATATCCCTGGATATCTCTTTGAGGAGTTACTCGTCAAAAATCCAGAAAGCTCCTCCAATTGGTATAATTTCTCTGATATTAAAGAGGAATTGCCCGATGACACAGACGAGCGGTTCTTTGTCCCAGAAGAACCATCGTCTCCAAAAGAAGTACCCAGTTCCAGCAAATGATTGGGACCATCTCATTGCAAGCCTTGAGAAGGATATTGATCAAGAATATCCATGGACAGAAACAGAGCCTCAGTCTGAAAATGCCTCTGGCACTTCAGAAGGTCTTGTTGAGTTAGAAGCGTCCGAAAATACTATGGAGGAACCACCTTCAAACTTTCCCACAGAAGATCCTGTTCAAAAGATAGACTTGGGAATATCTGATAACCCACGTCCTGTATTCATAAGCAAGAATATAAAGGATGATGAGTTACCCGAGTATATCTCTTTTCTTCATGAGTTCGTTGATTGCTTTGCATGGTCTTATGCCGAAATGTCTGGCTTGGATCCCAAAGTAGCAGTCCACAAGCTCAACTTGCAAAAAGAAATCAAGCCTATCAAACAAGGCCAAAGAAGATTCCGTCCCGACGTGATGGACAAAATTGAACAAGAAGTTCAGAAACTAAAAAACGTTGGCTTCATCCGCGAGGAACAGCATCCTGAATGGTTGGCCAACATCGTCCCCGTGACAAAGAAAAATGGGCAGATAAGGGTCTGTATCGACTATAGAGACCTGAATAATACATGTCCTAAAGATGAATTCCCGCTCCCCATACCAGAGGTGATGATTGACAACACCTATGGGTTCGAGCGAATGACATTCATGGATGGATTCTCTGGCTACAATCAGATAAAGATGCATCCTGAAGATGAAAGGCATACATCATTTCGGACACCATTCGGCGTGTAATGCTACACCGTTATGCCGTTTGGTCTGAAAAATGCAGGTGCAACATATCAGAGGGCTATGATGAAAATATTCCAAGATATGCAGCACAAGACGGTCGAATGCTATGTTGACGACCTCGCCATCAAAAGTAGAAGAAAAGAAGACCATCTCGAAGATCTTCGAGAAGTCTTCCTCCGACTTCGCAAATACAAATTGCGGATGAATCCACTAAAGTGCTTCTTCGGTGTCTCACCGGGTAAGTTTCTCGGATTCATAGTACGGAAAGCTGGAATAGAATTTGACCCCACCAAAGTCAAGGCTATCCTGGAAATGCCATATCCCAGAACCCTAAGAGAATTAAAAGGGTTTCAAAGAAGGCTGGCCTACATTCGACGGTTCATCTCTAATCTATCAGGTAAATGCCGTCCATTCTCTCGCCTGATGAAGAAAGGCGTGGACTTTGTCTAGGATACTGAATGTGAAAATGCATTTCAAGACATCAAAGCATACCTCACCAAACCTCCAGTGCTGGCTGCCCCCACAACTGGAAAACCATTTATCTTGTACACAAGAGCTCTCGACCACTCTTTGGGTGCTTCGCTCGCACAAGAAAACGACGACGGAAAAGAAGTTGCTCTATATTACCTTAGCCGCATGATGGTAGGTGCAGAGCATCGTTACTCCCCAGTCGAAAAAGAATGCCTTGCAGTAATGTTCGCTATACAAAAGCCGCGTCACTATCTGCTGTCGAACACAGTCTACCTGATTGCGAGGATCAACCTCCTAAAGGTCCTTGTCACAAAAGCAGGTTCTCTCAATGCCCGACTGGCAAAATGGTCCATCCTTTTATCACAGTTTGATATTAGGTATGTACCACAAAAAACAATCAAAGGACAAGCTCTAGCAGACTTCCTCGCAGAGCATCCATTGCCTAAAGATTCTCCACTTAGGGATGATCTCCCAGACGAATTTGTCTGCAATGTGGAAACTTCCTTATCAAATGCTTCCTGGGACATGTACTTTGACGGTGCAACCAGGACAAATGAAAAAGGAAAGCAAATATCGGCAATCGGCATCCTCTTTGTCAGTCCCAACAAATACATGATCCCACACGCCTTCTCGCTACTGGAACCATGTTCAAACAAAGCAGCTGAGTACCAAGCCCTGATTGTAGGATTGGAACTCGCCTTCGAATCTGGCATCACCATGCTGGAAGCTTTTGGAGACTCTCAACTGATCGTCAACCAGATGGATCAGACATTTGAAATCAGGAAGCCTGATTTGCTGCCTTATTACAACAAGGCGCAATCGCTTCGACAAAAATTCAGCATCTGTCACATCACCCACATCCTCAGAGGTGAAAACATCCGTGCAGATGCCCTGGCTAGACTTGCGCATCCATGGCAATCCAAGAAGGGGAAAACATGCAAGTCACAGTGTGTCAAAGAAGGATTCTTCCTCCTCTCAACACACACCAAGCAGTTGCTGAATGCCACCAAGTGGTTGGAAATCGGATGCCCATCCTCAAACCTCCGATTGGCGACTGGAGAGATCCGTTCATTGATTACATCATGTTCGGAACCTACCTGAAGATCCAAAAGAGCGGGTAAGTATCCAAAGACGAGCCCCAAACTTTCATTTGGATATACCTTCAAAAGCACTTTACAGAAAATCCTTCAACGGAGTACTCCTACGCTGCTTGTCACAACAAGAGGCTGAGGAAACTCTCAAAGAAGTTCATGCTGGTCTTTGTAGAGCCCATCAGGCTGGCCCTAAGCTCTACAACCAGATAAAAAGGCTAGGTTATTATTGGCCTACCATGGTAGCTGATGCAATACAATTTACCAAGCGCTGCCAAAAATGCCAGATTCACGGAGATTAGGTCCACATGCCTCCAGAATGGCTACATCCAACAGCAATCTCATGGCCTTTCGAAAGCCTGGGGTATGGACGTCGTAGGTCTTATTTCTCCCCCATCAAGCAAAGGTCATCGCTTCATCTTCGCCGCTACGGATTATTTCTCCAAGTGGTCAGAAGCATTTGCGCTCAGCGGAATGAAGACTTCATCAGTCCTTCAGTTCTTGCGCACCAACATTATTTGTCGCTTCGGCATACCTAAAAGATTCGTCCATGATAACGGACTACAATTCCGGGATCACAGATTGTACAGGTTCTGCGACAAGTACAAAATCCAAAGTTGTCCTTCGACTCCATATAACCCAGCAGCGAACGGACTAGCGGAAGCCTTCAACAAGACACT
Organism: Umbellularia californica; assembly: GCA_028538565.1. NCBI lineage: Eukaryota > Viridiplantae > Streptophyta > Magnoliopsida > Laurales > Lauraceae > Umbellularia > Umbellularia californica. Next base: position 28,044,668 of record JAPQWN010000005.1, on the reverse strand, counting down.
CTGCAAAATTCTCAAGAAAATGGTCTCTAGTCACAAAAGAGACTGGGGCGACAAACTACTAGAAGCTTTGTGGGCCTATCGAACCACCGTTCGAGAACCAACTCATAGTACACCATTCTCCTTGGTCTATGGATGCGAAGCTGTTATCCCTTTGGAAGTACAAATTCCTTCCTTAAGGGTATCTCTGCAAAATGACATGACGCAAGAAAGCAATGTCAAATTGAGACTCAAAGAGCTGGATAATCTCGATGAAAGACGACTTGAAGCTCTACAAAGCATTGAGTTGTACCAAGCACGCATGGCAGGATCTTTCGATAAGAAGGTCAGGCAATGCGCCTACAAAAAGGGTGACTTAGTTCTTGCAGTAAAAAGACCCATAGTCTTTGCCCACAAATCCCGGCAAGTCTGCCTTGGCTCTTACAACCAAAATGGTTTTGAGCCAAAATTTATGACCTCGTGTCTCTGAACAAAAAAAATGATTTTTTAGAAACCGCGGGGAAGCGACACTTAGTCGATACTCGCAAAACCCAAAAATCGCAAGGAAGTGAACCCCATTCGATACTTGCAAAATTTCAAAAATCGTGGAAAAGTAACAAACCGGTTGATATCCACAACCCAAAATTCAAAAATCGTGGAAAAGCAACATACCAGTTGATATCCACAACCCAAATTTCAAAAAACGTGGAGAAGCAACATACCAGTTGATATCCACAACCCAAATTTCAAAAATCGTGGAGACTCAATATTCCAGTTGCTATCTACAACCCAAATTTCAAATGGTTCGAGAAAACCTTAAATTTCAAAAATCGCGGGGAAACGACATCAAATCAGTACCCGCAAAACCAAAAGTTTTGGGAAAAGCAAGGAAGCGACGCTTAGTCGATATTTGCACCCCAATTCGCGAGGAAGCGACATTCCATCGATACTCGCAAAACCCAGCCCACAAGGAAGCGACATTCCATCAATACTCGCACAACCGAATGAGCAAGGAAGCGACATTCCATCGATACTTGCAAGACCATTCAGCGGGGAGGCGACATTTAGTTGATACCTGCATATTGAAAACCAAAAGCGGCTATAAACGCCAAATTCGGCTATAAATGCCAAAACAAAAAAAAAATCCGGCTATAAACGCCAAAATTCGGCTATAAACGCCAAAATCGGCTTTCATGCCAACAAAACAAAAACTTGGTTTTAAAAAATCTGGCTTCCATGCCGAAACAAAACAAACAACAAAGAAAACAAATTCCGGCTATAAACGTCAAAAAATCGGCTATAAACGCCAAATTCGGCTATAAATGCCAAAATCCGGCTATAAATGCCAAAATCCGGCTATAAATGCCAAAAATCGGCTATAAATGCCAAAATCCGGCTATAAACGCCAAAATCCGGCTATAAACGTCAAATTCGGCTATAAATGCCAAAACAAAAAAAATTCGGCTGTCACGCCATCCAAAAAACTTTGGCTCTCTTGCCACAAACAAAATTTTGGCTGTCATGCCACAAACAAAATTTGGCTCCTATGCCACAAAATGAAATTCGGCTTCTATGCCATTCCAAAATTCGGCTTTCATGCCATCTCAAAAACTTTGGCTCTAATGCCATCTCAAATTTTTGGCTCCCATGCCGCAAAACAAATTTTCGCTCTTACGCCACAAAATTAGGCTTCCATGCCATCAAAATTTCGCTTTTCAAGCCATAAAAAAACAGGCTTTTCGCCACAAAATTGGCTTTCATGCCCAAAACAACCCTTTGACAAAAGATTTTTACAAAATGACAACCTTTTAATCAAATTCTTAAAAAAACATTCCCATCAACTTTTGCTAAAATTTGTTTTCAACAAAAAAAAATGATTTAAGTGAAAGGAATGGGATACAAAAATATAGTACCAAAACTGTTTATACATGGAGGTACCAAAAAAAAAAGAAGAAGGAAAAAGAGTTTGTTACAACTCAAGAGCCTAATCCGACATGGTCTTCAAGCAAAGGTTCAACTCCTCAAGCAGACCCTTGGCCTTAACTTCCAAAGTTTTTAGACCACGCTTCTTCAAAATGTCCCCATAAAATGCGGCCGAATGCCGTGACCCATCTGCAGCACGAGGAAGCTCTTCCCAGAGGACCTGCCACTGCTCATGCTCCTGAGTCTTCCTCCGGACATTACCTTCAGCTTCCTCAACCTGGCGAATGAGAGTCCCCTCCTTGTCACGAGCCTCCACAATGGCGGTCCATTTGGCAGTAGCTTCTTCCTCCAAAAGCTCAAGACGCTGCCTAGCCTCGACAACCTCCTTATCAAGGCGGTCCAAGTCTTGCTTCAGCCCCGTGATGGATAACTCGGTAATGTTCTTCTCCCGAACGATCTTCCGCCGAGCTTTCGTGACCTCAGTCAGCTCAGCTTTGACTCTGTTGTTGACACCAAAAAAGTTAATATGTCTCCTCAACATAAGAAGCCTCGTGAAGCTGCATCCTGCTACAAAACAGGCAAGGCTACTTCAAGAATCAGATTTTGTCAGAATCAGACAGAAACTGAAAGATCCATCAAGACAGCCAAAAGAGGGGTACACCTGAGGTTTCGGGCCATTCCGACATCGTTTGGCCCAACTTCACTGCTCCGATAGCTAAACAAGCGCTCCCGGCGGCAACATCATCGAAGACACCAAAACTGCGATCAGAGCCTACGGATGACTCCAGAATGTCTTCAAAGGGCTCCACGCCAAATTTCAAGTCAAACCGACAACGTTTGACCCTCCATCAATGCTCGAGCAGCAAAATCAAGCCTCCCGGCGACGGGATTCACCGAGGCCATCACTCATCAAACCAAGTACATGAATGGCTTCAACATGCCTCCAAAGGGCTGCACGTCGAATCTCAGTTCATTCCGACAACGTTTGACCAGGTTTCAATGCTCCGAGAGAAAATCAAACCAACCGGCGGCGGAGCAACCCGGGACCATGACATCCAAAACGGAGCCCATAGAACGTCTCAAAATGACTCCAATAGGCTCCTCGTCAAATTTCAGGTCAATCGGACATCGTTTGACCACATATCAAAGCTCGGCATTTTCCCCGCAACAAAATCAAGTGAAGCATCGATGGGACACCAAACGGCTTCAAAACTCAAATAAAAGCTCATGATTGGTCCTATCCACTGCTCAAGAAGCTTCACCGCAATTTTCAGGTCATTCCGACATCGTTTGACCTAGTTTCGACTCTTGACGGAAAATCGGCTACAAAGTCTTCGGCTTTCCCTAAAAATGGGAAACTCTATGCTCCGATTTCGTGCGGGTTCTCGTCAAGTTTTCTCCAAGAAAATATAGTCAATAATTGAGGAAAAATTTCAAGAAAAATACAGAAGAAAAAAGGAACGAAAAAGAAGCAAAATCGGCCGAAAACGGAGCTCGGCGACCAAAGGGCAAAAAACCCTAAGGTCGCTGGCGACCTTGGCCCATGGTCGCCGGCGACCCTGGCCCATGGTCGCCGGCAACCCTGCAAATCCGGGTCGCCGGATTTTGCACCAAAACGTCCGTTTTTCGATGGTTTTAGCGTTTCGGGTGTTCCGGCCTCTGTGATTTTCTGAAAATCCAATGTTTGGTGCTTGAAAACCACTGATCTTCGTCGACATCTCGGATCCGCCGTCAAAAGCATGAAATCATCACCGATCGCCTCAAGATCGCCAACCGGCTGACCAAGAAAGTGTACTTTCTGTCCGACCGATCGTGAAATCGACAAGACAGATGTCACCGGCCCACCAACATCAACTAATGTCTAAAATTGCATCACAATCCGACATCAAACAATGCGTGGATCCACCTGTGATGATCGCAAGAAAAATCTCAAAAGGCGCAGCGCAGCCCGCGACTCTTCACATGCCTGGGCGACCACTTAACGACTTTAATTGACCCATTTATGACAACTTAATGCGGTCGTTAACTCATTACTTTGGACGGCCCAATCAGATTCAAGCATTTGGGAGTTACAAATCCAAGATATCATGGCATTAAACCCATGAAACTCCCATTATCTTGAAGCATAAAGGCAATTAAAAGCCACTACCTTCATCGGCCAATCACAAGCCATGAAAAAGGAGTTACAAAATCAATTTGTAACTCCTCATCAATTCTTTCATCATGGCCATCAATGCCGATAAACACCTCATGGCTACCAAAAGCCTATAAAAGGAGGTCCATTCCAAGAAGAAAGCAATGATGAAAATAGATCCCAACTGCAAGCTCTGAAAATCCAGAAAATCCAAGAGAGAGACGAAGTTCTGCTACTTTGCTCCCGGAAGCACCACAAGGGGATCAACGTCCCTTGCCCCCCCCCCCCCCCCACCCCTAAGGTCACCTCCTTCTCCAACATGGCCTAAACATGGCTTTTCAGCCCGTTTACTTGGTTTTTCATTGGATATAGGACCTCCTCTTGGTCCTTGTCCTTTAAAAAAGCAAGGTTAGGAGCCAAGCCAAAGAATCAAAGCATTACATGTTCTCATTTGAAGGACGATGGCGAAGCCCATACATGACTTGCGACCATCGATCTCAACGTGTCCCCACAATCTCCCGAGAAGTTAGATCCCTTTTCTTACTTTTCTATTGTAGTTTGTATTTCTTAAAGAGACAAAAAGAAATCACAATTCTTGTCTTTCACATTTGATGAGTTTTGTAAAATCGCCTTTCACGGCAAAACAGCCTTTTACGGCAAACAAACAAAAACGCCTCCTACGGCATTCTAGAAAAACAAACTTGTCTCTTTTCTTAATATTAATGCAATTTGGAAAGTTAGAAAAAAGGATTGATTTCCTTTCCACTTGTGAAGGTGAATCTCCGGATTATCACTATTCCAAATTCCAAGTAGAAAGTAAATCTGGCATACCCGTACAAAAATGTTGATGCCCGAGATTTTCCCTCCTCCGCCGAGACCCAGGTCAGCCCCTGGGGTGCGGAAGGAGAGGACGAAAGATTCCCTTTTCGGGTCCATCATCTGCTGGATGGTTTTATGAACATCTCATCAAAGAAGTCACCATCTGGGAAACTCTTGGTCTCAGTCCATTTGTTCCCCAAGGTGATGATCTCCTCAACAAAATCCTTGGCGCTTGCGATGTCCAGACCGACTTCTTTGCTATCAGCGAGGATGTCCTGCACATGCTTGATCATGCCAAAACCAGCTTCCAAATACCTGAAGAAAGAGTCTCAACCCATGAGCTCAAGACAGTCTTCAACACCTTCCTGGCATACTGAAGGTGCGGTGCAGATGAGGATTCGCCATGCTCTGGTGCCCGACTGCCCACGCCATGCTCCATTGGAAGAGTAATCAATAAACTCTTTCCAACGGAAGAAGCTGACTCATTGAAAGTGTAAGAAGCCCCTACTTCTGCATCAGCCGCATGTATCCCCTGTTCTGGCTCTAAAGAAGACGGAGGAATCTCTCCTACTGCTCCACAATCTGTCAAGGAAAAAGACAAAAAGGTATGAATATAATCTTGTCAAAAATATATCAAGATTATTATTGCAAATATACCTGCTTCGACGATCGGCGGAGTACTCTCTGCCTCTTTGAGCTCATCCGAAGCATCGTCAAAAGTTGCGTCCATGGATGGCTCGAAATCGTCGGAATCCTCTGGCAAGTTAGCTAACAAGAAAACAAAAGCTACATGTCAGCAAATGACGGCACAAAAAAAAAGTAGGAGAAGCCAAAGTAATCATACCAGGTGAAGGTTCTAGAACCACTCCAGAGTCCCTGGGCTCTTCCTCAGATGCCACGACTGGATCCGTCATCGCCTCATCCGCAGGAACCTCAGGCATCACCAGGTCATCGTCCTCTGCTGAAAAAAAAAAAGAGTAGCGGATCAGAACAAAAATCTTTCACAAGAGAAAAGAAGAAACAAAAGAAAGAAAGAGGATCATACCAACTGTCTCCTCTTCTTTGCTCCTCTTCTCTAGAGGCTTTTCTTCAGACACCTCCTCAATAATGGTGAGAGTCCTCACTGGATGGTCTACTCTTCTCAGTAGACTCCATGGAAGCCTTCGAATGCTCTGCCTGTATCATAGCATCGATCTCGGCCTCCTCCTCTTCCAGTTGTCTCAAGACCTCCCCAGGAATTCCTTGTGCAGCTCCCGATCTGATGATGTCCTGCCCGTTGAGAAAGCCTATCTTGTGCTTCTCTCCAGAAAGGAAGGCCAAAACTTCCTCCCAACGGACACCATCCGGTTTGCCAAGACCTTTCCCAGGAGATTGCTTAATATCGAGCTCTTTCTTGGAAAGCCCACGGTGCACTGAAAAGCTCTCCACGACCCACTTTGTGAAGCCAGCAGTCCGGAAGGTGGGCAGCTCAGGATAGGAAATCATGGCGGTAGTGTCCTCGACGCTATAAAAAGCCCATGCATTTCTCCCATCTTGCAGACCTTCAAAACACTTCACCATGCTCGAAGGCGCTCCAACAACGCCTTGAGAGAAGCCAAGCTGCAATGCAAAATGCGAAGGGACATACGGTTGGATATCGACGAAAAGATGTCTGTGGTACACCATCATACCAACCCGTATGTTGAAGAGCCATCTCTTCTCCGCATCTGTCAAAGCATAGTGTCTTCCTGACCCTACCCTAGTCAAATCACGGGAGACACCAAAGTTAAAAGCCTTCTTCCGCAAACCCGGAGAAAGCTTCACCGAAGACTGCCCAATCTCGACGTCCATGATGGACCCGAAAAAAAGAAAGGGGGAATCTTCCGTCCTCTCCCTCCACACACCGGGGGCTGTCCTGGGTCTCGGCGGAGGAGGGAAGATTTTGGGCATCAACATTTTTGTACGGGTATGCCAGATTTACTTTCTACTTGGAATTTGGAATAGTGATAATCCGGAGATTCACCTTCACAAGTGGAAAGGAAATCAATCCTTTTTTCTAACTTTTCAAATTGCATAAATATTAAGAAAAGAGACAAGTTTTTAGAATGCCGTAAGAGGCGTTTTTGTTTGTTTGCCGTGAAAGGCGATTTTGCCATGAAAGACGTTTTTACAAAACTCATCAAATATGAAAGACAAGAATTGTGATTTCTTTTTGTCTCTTTAAGAAATACAAACTACAATAGAAAAGGAAGAAAATGGATCTAACTTCTCAGGAGATTGTGGGGACACGTTAAGATCGACGGTCGCAAGTCATGTATGGGCTTCGCCGTCGTCCTTCAAATGAGAACATGTGATGCTTTGATTCTTTGGCTTGGCTCCTAACCTCGGTTTTTTAAAGGACAAGGACCAAGAGAGGTCCTATATCCAATGAAAAACCAAGTAAACGGGCTAAAAAGCCGCGTTTAGGCCATGTTGGAGAAGGAGGTGACCTTGGGGGGGGGGGGGGGGGGTGGCCCCCCAAGGGACGTTGATCACCTTATGGTGCTTCCGGGAGCAAAGTGGCAAGACTTCGTCTCTCTCTTGGATTTTCTGAATTTTCAGAGCTTGCACTTGGGATCTCTCTCTTTTTCGTCTTTTGGAATGGACCTCCTTTTATAGGCTTTTGGTAGCCATGAGGTGTTTATTGGCATTAATGGCCATGATGAAGGAATTGATGAGGAGTTACAAGTTGATTTTGTAACTCCTTTTTCAAGGCTTGTGATTGGCTGATGAAGGTAGTGGGCATTCAATCACCTTTATGCTTCATGATGATGGGAGTTCCATGGGTTTAATGCCATGATTACTGTTGACACCAAAAATGTCACTTTGCCTCTTCAACATCAAGAAAGCTGCATGAAGTCGCAACCTGCCATAAATAGGCAATGCAATTTCTCCAAAAAATCAAATCTTGTCAGAATCAAACAAAAACTGCAAGATCCTTCAAGATAGCCAAGAGAAGAGTACACATGAAGTTTCGGGCCATTTCAGAATCATTTGGCCTAACTTCGCTTCTCCGTTAGCTAAAATGGCGCTCCCGGCGGCGACATCATCGGAGACGTCAAAACTTCGATCAGAGCCTACAGATGACTCCAGCATGTCTCAAAAGGGCTCCATGCCAAATTTCAAGTCAAACCGACAACGTTTGACCCTCCATCAATGCTCGAGCAGCAAAATCAAGCCTACCGGCGGCGGAGCAACCCGGGACCATGGTTTCTAAGACAGAGCCTGTGGATCATCTCAAAATGACTCCAATAGGTTCCCTGTCAAATTTCAGGTCAATCGGACATCGTTTGACCGCACATCAAAGCTCGGCATTTTCCCCGCAGCAAAATCAAATGAAGCATCGATGGGACCCCAAACGGCTTCAAAACTCAAACAAAAGCCTATGGTTGGTCTTATTTATTGCTCAGGAGGCTTCACCTCAAATTTCAGGTCATTCCGACATCGTTTGACCAAGTTTCAGCTTCTGGCGGAAAATCAGCAGCTTTACGCGACAAAGTCTTCGGCTTTCCCGGAAAATTGGAAACTTTGCACTCTAAAAATGCAAGGATTCTCGTTAGGTTTTCTACAGGGAAATCAAGCCAATAAATGAGAAGAAATGTCAAGAAAAATACAGAAGAAAACGGCGACGAAAAAGACCTCAAAACGACCGCGAAACGGGCTCCGAAGGGGAAAAATCCCCCAGGGTCGCAGACCCCTGCGACCATGGCCCATGGTCGCCGGTCCATGGTCGCCGGCGACCATGGAGGTCCGGGTCACCGGATTTTCCGCCGGTGACCCGTTTTTTCCGTCTTTTTTCGCGTTTCGCGCACTTTGGCCCCTGTGGTTTCCTGAAAATGTGATTTTTAGTGCTTTAAATTGACTCATATCCGACGACATCTCGGATCCGCCGTCAAAAGCATAAAATCATCATTGATCGCTCCAAGATCGTCAACCGGCTGACCAAGAAAGTGCGCTTTCTGTCCGACCGATCGTGAAATCGACAAGACAGATGTCACCGGCCCGCTCTTACCTATCAATGTCTGAAGTTACATGTTCATCCGATGTCGATCAGCATGTAGATCCATCGATGATCATCGCCAGAAGAATTCCAGAAGACACGGCACGGCCCGCGACTCTTCGACTGCTCGGCGACCAATTAATGTGGTTAATTGACTAGCTTTATTGCAGTCATTAATTCATTTCTTTGGACGGCCCAATTAGAAGCAAGCATTTGGGAGTTACAAGTCAATTGATTCATGGCATTTAAACCATGAAACTCCTCCCATTATGGTAATTAAGTTGATTAAAAGCCCTTAATCTCCATCGGCCAATCAGATTCAAGGAAAAAGGAGTTACAAAATCAAAGAAATAAATCTTGTAACTCCTCTCATTAAAGCCATTAAAGCCCATAAACTCTCCTAAATGGCTACCAAAAGCCTATAAATAGGAGAGCATTCCATTGAAATCAGGATCAGAAAAAAAAAGATCAGAAAGAGATCTGAGAGAAAGAAAAAGAGAGAAAAACTCTGCTGAAGTTCTGCACCGGCCACCACTACAAGGTGACAAAAGTCCCTTGGGGGGCACCCCCCCCCCCCCCCCCCCCCCCCCCCCCAAGGTCCTTGCCTTCTCCTGCTGCCTCCAATGGCTTAGACGTGGCTTTTCAGCCCGTCTACTTAGCTTTTTATTGGACATAGGACCTTCTCTTGGTCTTTGTCCTCTAAAAACCTGAGGTTATAGCCAAGCCAAGCGAATCAAGAGCATCTTCTGTTCTCATCTGCATGGATGATGGCGAAGCCCATACATGGCTTGCGACCGTCAATCTGAACGAGTCCCCCACAATCTCCTGAAAAGTTAGATCTTCCTTTTCTTGCTTTTCATTGTAATTTGTATTTTTCTAAAGAGACAAAAATCACAACTCTTGTCTTTCATTATTGATAAGAATTGTAAATCGGCTATAAACGCCAAAATCGGCTATAAATGCCAAACAAAATCGCCTTTCACGGCAAAACAAGAAAATGTCTCTTTTCTTAAATATTTGTGCAATGGAAAACTTGAAAGAAGTTGATTTCCTTTTTACTTGCGAAGGTTGATCTCCGGATTACCACTTGCAATTCCAAGTAAAATAGAAAATCTGGCACACCCACATAAAAGAAATGTTGATGCACGCTTCAGGCCCGCCAGGGCGCGAAAGGGCCGGACCCGACGGACTCCCACGTTCCGCCGACCCCGGTAGCCGCCCCAACGGCGCCTCGGAGCGCGTTCCATCAAGCTGGCACACCCGGTGGGACTCGTTCATTTGAGAACACGGTGCTTGGAAATGAAATATTTGCATACCATATTTTTGCTCTATGCTTATACTTCTTCTCCAGATTCCTTGGCTACTTTCTAGCTGGTGGCCTATGTTGGATTTTGAATCCTAAAAAAAAATGAGATGGGATTTTTTGGAAATTTCTACTTCTTTAAGTTTGTTTCCACTCTTTCTCTTTGCAAAAAAAAAAAACAAAAAAAAATAATCAGTTTTCTTAGTTTGAATTCAAAATTGAGAAACTTTGATCCTATCCTATCGTTCTTTGGTGCTTGCAGAAATGTTGAGCCCGTTCGACTAAGGTTTTGGGCCATCGTTTCTCTTCGATGAGTTCATTAGAGATTTCAAAAAAAAAATAAAAAAAATAAAAAAAAAATCAGTTTTCTTAGTTTGAATTCAAAATTGAGAAACTTTGATCCTATCCTATCGTTCTTTGGTGCTTGCAGAAATGTTGAGCCCGTTCGACTAAGGTTTTGGGCCATCGTTTCTCTTCGATGAGTTCATTAGAGATTTCAAAAAAAAAAAAAATCAGTTTTCTTAGTTTGGATTCAAAATTGAGAAACCTTGATCCTATCCTATCGTTCTTTGGTGCTTGCAGAAATGTTGAGCCCGTTCGACTAAGGTTTTGGGCCATCGTTTCTCTTCGATGAGTTCATTAGAGATTTCAAAAAAAAAAAAAAAAAATCAGTTTTCTTAGTTTGAATTCAAAATTGAGAAACCTTGATCCTATCCTATCGTTCTTTGGTGCTTGCAGAAATGTTGAGCCCGTTCGACTAAGGTTTTGGACCATCGTTTCTCTTCGATGAGTTCATTAGAGATTTCAAAAAAAAAATAAATAAATAAATAAATCATCTTTCTTAGTTTGGATTCAAAATTGAGAAACTTTGATCCTATCCTATCGTTCTTTGGTGCTTGCAGAAATGTTGAGCCCGTTCGACTAAGGTTTTGGGCCATCGTTTCTCTTCGATGAGTCTATTTGGGATTTTTATAAAAAAAAAAGGGACATAGACCACTAAGGTTAAACCAATTGCGTTCTTTGATCACGATTGATTCAAGAAAAGCCTTGTCCAGAGTGTGGAGACAGCTTGACTGTTCTAGGCAGGGTCCTCCAAACGGGTTCATTAAGTAATCCTACCCTTACCTGGGGGCAATTCTATCAATTGAGGTTTCATAAGACCGGGTTAGGAGGCCTATGTGTACTCTCTCGTCTTTAAATCTTAAAAAAATTAAAAAAAAAATAAAAAAAATAAAAAAAGATTTTCAAAAAAAAATCTTAAAAAAAAAAACAAAAATTTTCAAAAAAAATAAAATAAAAAAAAATAAATAAATAAATATTTTAAAAAAATAAAAAATAAAAAAAAATTTCAAAAAAAAATAAAATAAAAAAATCATTTCAAAAAAAAAATCTCCAAAAAACTCGTCACTTTTGGATTCAGATTCGAGAAATTGTGGTCTCTTCCCTTCTGAGTACTGGCGCTCGCGGAAATCGTTGAGCCCGTATTTGAATCGGAATGCCACCTGCTCTCTTTGACGAATCCATTTCTGACATTTCAAAACAAAGAATCCCATCTCATGGATGCGATCTCCAACATTTGTGCATAGCAGTACTGGTACGCCCTTTCAGGGTCTACTGTATCTGTGACCGGTACATTTGTAACTCCTACCTTATATTCTTCTTATCTCGAGCAAGCTCCGCTTCTCGATAAGTCGAATTTAGGTTTACAATTGCTTCTAGCAGTCACTGGAACGCTCATTCTGGGCTCACCATACTTGCTGTCAGAACAATTGTACCATCTATGGCTTTTTGCCTTCTTCATGTCGCTTGGGTCATATCCCTTGAGCGATTTGAAAAGACAACCATAGAAATTCCCATTTATGATCATTATATTCTTGTGATTACTAATGGATGTGGTCTTGTTTCAGAACTTTTTCGAAACTAACAATGGCAGCCTTAACCATTATCTTCGATGAGAACAAGCACCAACTCATGCTTCAACAGAAGCAAAGCGCGTGCACTCATAAGCGCCCTGTCAGCTGCCGAAGCGTTAACTCCCTCGGCAACTCTCTGAACTCCGGGTCGACCTCGACTCCCCGGACCATCGTCTTCGGGACACTGGGACCATTCCCACTTCCCGAAGAACAAACTGCGCCTGCCAAAAGGCAGAAGATCGCCTCTCAACGTGTCACTCCCGTGACACCAAAGGCGAGCGCCCAAAAGCCCGAAGCCCGCGGCACCCCCGCGAAGCCTCGACCCACAAACAACCAGGTCTATCCCAAGACTTGGTCTCCAAGACCTTCCCCAAAACAAAGGAGGTCTCAAACCTCCACCAAGCCAGCATACCTGGCCCCACTCAAGGAGAACCAGTTCTACCCTCTTGCTTACATGAAAGAGGAAAGACCCATCTCCAACCTGACTCCCAAGTCGACCCAGCATGAACCGGCTTGCTCCCACAAGCCCAAAATCAGATCATGCATCACCAGGCCTCTACAAGCACCTGCCAAGGCCTACACTCCTTCAGTTCGACCCTTCATCTCTACAGGGGCCGAACTCGAAAGGTTCAAAGCTTCGCTGCAACAAGCAAAGGACCGGGTCCGCATCCCGTCCTTGACCAACCACAAAGAAGACAGGCTCGGCTGCTGCGCCCGAGGGAGCACATCCTTCATCGTCAGAGCCCAGCCAGAGCTGACTGAAGCTCAAATCGCTCGTCGAGCACGCCGCCGTGCTTCATATCGACAAAAGAGACTAGAGAAGCAACGGACCCAGCCTCCTACACTTCAAGTCTCCCACAAATGGGTCGAAAAAGAAAGACCCGACCAAGCTGCTGCCGTCCATATGGTTGGAAAAACCAGAAGACGCCAAAAGTCAGCATCAAAAATCCATGTCCGACGTCCGGTGACCCGTAGCATCACCAGGACACAAAGACATCCCGAAAAATCTCCTGCCCCTTCCAGCCAAGGACGGGAGAGTAATCCTTCATCAAGCTCTTCATCAAAAAGAATGAGCCCCAGTTCGGTCACCAGAACGATTTCTTCGTTCGAATCCCGAGGGATGAACGTCTTGGCTACAAGTTCTGAGCCGCCACCTCAGAATCCACCTCGAGATGATGCGCTCACACGCATTCAGCAGTTGGAACAAGGCCAGCAGAGGATTGAAACTCTGATGGAAAACCTTCTCCTTGTCGTCCAAAGTCAGCTCCTCAGCAACCAAAGAAAGCTGAAAATAGAGCTGCAGGTAAGAGACCTGAACTCTCTGATGCCTTCAAAGAGCGAGTAGAAAAGAAATATCCGTTCGATGAAGACGTCGAAGAAATCTTTGAGGCACTCCTAGCAAATGGCAAACTCATTTTGCCAGAGCCCAAAAGACCTGGAGCCGTTGGCAAAACCAATGATCCTCGGTACTGTCCATACCACCAGATGGTCTCGCATCCTCTCAATCAATGCTTTGTTGTGAGAGAGAAGATAAACGGGATGTGGAAAAACGGAGTCATCACCTTTGACAAAAATTATGGCCCCGCCTCCGTCAACATGGTGTCACGTGGACAAACACCAAAATCACCGAAGAAGAAGATCACTACTTCCTTCAAGGTGATAAATAGAATTCAAACGTCCGAAGTGTTGGTTCCTTGCCTGACACCAGACGGACAACCCATATGGGTACATCCCGATCTCCTGGAAGATGAAAATTGGGAGATCGTCAAAACAAAGCCGACCGCTCAGCAGCGAAGGCAAGCCAAGAAACATCTCCTCAAGCTCAAACGGCAAGAGAAGACCCAGCCAAAACAAGAAGTCCATGAAAAGGCAGAGGCCTCCTCTACCACTTCACTCGGGGCAACAGAAACGTCCCTTCCAGAGACTTCAAAGGCGGTAAGAAACTTCACTCTCAGTGATTTCATGCCACCTCAATTCAAAAAAGAAGCCATGCAGGGGGCATCATACTCTTGCAACTCGGTAGTTGGATTCTCCATTGATGGATACGAGTCCAGCGACACCGACGATGGATTCGAGCCCAACTACACCGATGAGTGGGAGGAATCTCTTGAAACAGGAGAGTATCTCTCCGACGAAGAATGGGTTCCTGAAACTCAACTTATGCCAGTAATCTGGTATAACCCTTTGCAACCACAAGGATCCTGGTCTGATGATGAAGAAGACCAAGAGGCTGCACAAGAAGATGCTGTTAACCCAGCACCTGTCATTGCTCCAGTGGAAATCAACTATGTTGAGCCACACGGAGAAGACGAAGAAGAGGATCTGGCTCCCATGCCTGATCTTGAAGAATATGCAAGGATCTTGCAGCGTCTCGCTCTAGAACAAGAGCAAGACCGCGTCAACGAGATTCCTCACAATCCAGAGCCGGCAGTCCCTGAAGCCCATCAGGTACCTCCTCCCTCAACTCCTGAAAATGGAGAACATTGCTGGATTGACGATCCTCTTACATCCGAGGATGAGTCTGACTCCGAGCAGGCAACATCTCCTATCAGAGCTTCCTGTAATGTAATATATCAGGACTATAGCTCTTCTGAAGCATCGTCTGATGAGATTACCTACGCTCCGACGACGCCTAGCAATGTATCCTCTAGAGCTACCTCGTCTCACGTGACTTCCACAGAGATGACACCCTCTCAGGTTTCTTCTCCTGAGACTGTGACTTCAGGATACACATTCTTCCCGACTCATCATCATGAAGAAAACCCAACTTGGGGTGATGGATGGGTCAACGAAGAAGAAAAGCTGCTGGATGCTGTTCAGGACTTGCTCCCGGAAAATGCTCCGTGCAACACAATCACTGAGGATGGCAACTCTGCTGCAGATACATCCCCAGTAGATGAAAAACGACAGCCTCTTGATCCTGAAGACAATCTTCCAAACGAAGATCCTTCTCAAGAAGCTCTCGAAGTTGGTAGAGGCACCCGTTCGGGCCGAGACTACCACAAAAATTACAACCAATCTTCCTTTACTTATGTAAATCCTTCGGGAAAAGATGTTGTAAGCGCCCCCAGTGGCAACAATGATGAACACGCAGGCCCTAAGGAGGCTTTCAAGTATGACTTGGTTGAGCACTTCAAACACATACCTGCACGTCTTCACATCCTGGATTTATTACGAATGTCTCCACGCACTCGTGATAATCTCATCTCAGAATTACAAAAACTGAATGAGGATGTCGACAAACATGCCCCGCAAGTCCTCCAAATTGAAATGGACTACCGGGTCAAAAACTCTGAAACTTCCTCAAAGGGAGAAAAGAAAACTGAGGGATCATGCATCCAATGCCTCTCGGTTCAAAAGGCAGCCAGTGTAACCATCGCCTTCACTAAGGAAGACCTCCTACTTGGCGAAGCAAGGCACAACCGACCCCTGTACTTCACAGGGTACATCAAAGAATTGCCGATACATAGAGTTCAGATCGACCCAGGTTCTGCACTCAACCTTATCTCCACTTCGGCTCTTGAAGAGTTGGGCATCCCACCCAGCAAGCTAAGCCACACATCTGTATCTATCTTTGGATACGATGGGAGCACTCAAAGGCCTATCGGCAAAATCAGGTTCAAATTGCAAATCGGTGATCTTATCTCTGAGGTCACTGTGTATGTAATAAAAACCCCCTCATGCTACAACATCCTTCTCGGACGTCCTTGGATACACGAGAATGGTGTTGTCCCTTTAACTCTACATCAATGCATCAAGTTCGTCGGCGACAACGGCATGGTACATCGTGTCTTTGCGGACAGAAAACCCTTCAAAGGTAAAGAAGTCCACTTCGCAGACTCCCAGATGTATGAAGGAGAAAAAGAAGAAGAGGAAATAACACCCCCTGCTGAAAATCTCCAGAAAGATAAAGGCAAGGCCCCTCAAAAATCACCGGAAGAAAACAACTCCTCCGGCAAATTAGAAGAGAGTAGTCAATCTCCCTTCGTTATCTTCCTCAAGAATTCAAAACCTTTGGTCATCACGACTAAAGTGAAGAAGGCGAAACAAAAGCCTGGGGGCAAATTTGTTGTCTCTCTCGTGTCTATCATGCAAGACACAGACTCGGACTCAGAGCCAGAAGACGATGCATCGTCAAGCCAAGCTGACACTCAGCAAGTTCAGCCTGCTCTCACTCCGATGGAGACACCTGCTGATGTAGAAGATCCTACGTCTGCTACCTTTGTTGTTCCGGCAACATCACCAAAGCAAAGGCCGATCTTCTTCCATAGATCGGACGCTTCTTCATCAAATTCCGTGCTGGAACCTTTCCAAAATGAAGGTATGCCTCAGCTATCTTTATATAGTCCTGTGGCACATGCAATTATGAAGAAAATGGGCTATGACGCTCAAAACCCAGTCGGTTTGGGAGAAAGACGCGGTATTCTCACGCCATTGGAGCCCGCCTTGACCAAAAGCCAGCTGGAAGATTGGAGACTCTACGGTCATGTAGAAAAGTCTTCATATGGGTTAGGGTATGATCCCGACACTCCTCTGAGACAGTTGATACAAAAGCTTAAATGTCGTTTTACCATCCAAGCCTCAACATCTCAAGTCCATGAAGACATCGATCTCCCTGGATATCTCTTTAAAGAGTTACCTGACAAAGATCCAGGAAGCTCATCCAATTTGTACGATTTCTCTGATGATAAAGAGGAATCGTCCGATAATACAGACTTGTGCTATTCTGACCCAGAAGAACCCTCGTCTCCAAAAGAAATACCAGACTCAACAGGCGATTGGGACTATCTCATAGCAAGCCTTGAGGAGATCACCAATCAAGAAAATCCATGGAAAGGAACAGAGCCTTGGTCTGTTAATGCAGTTGAAACTCCAGAAGGTTTCGTTGAGTTGGAAGCCTCCGAAAATATTGTGGAGGAACCACCTTCGAACCTTTCAACAGAAGATCCTGTTGAAAAGATAGACTTGGGAACACCAGATAACCCACGTCCTGTATTCATAAGCAAGAATATAAAGGATGATGAGTTACCCGAGTATATCGCTTTTCTTCGTGAGTTCGTTGATTGTTTTGCATGGTCCTACGCTGAAATGCCTGGTTTAGACCCCAAAGTAGCAGTCCACAAACTCAATCTTCAAGAAGACGTCAAGCCTGTCAAACAAGGCCAAAGAAGATTCCGTCCAGATGTGATGGATAAAATTGAACAAGAAGTTCAAAAGCTCAAAAACGTCGGCTTCATCCGTGAGGAACAACATCCAGAATGGTTGGCCAACATTGTCCCCGTGACAAAGAAAAATGGGCAGATCAGGGTCTGTATTGACTATAGAGACCTAAATGGCGCTTGCCCTAAAGATGAATTCCCGCTCCCCATACCGGAGGTGATGATTGACAATACCTGCGGATTCGAGCGAATGACATTCATGGATGGCTTCTCTGGTTACAATCAGATAAAGATGCATCCCGAGGATGAAAAACACACTTCATTTCGGACTCCATTTGGCGTGTATTGCTACACTGTCATGCCATTTGGTCTGAAAAATGCTGGTGCCACATATCAGAGGGCTATGATGAAAATATTCCAAGATATGCAGCACAAGACGGTCGAATGTTACGTTGATGACCTCGCCGTCAAAAGCAGAAGAAAAGAAGACCATCTCAAAGATCTTCGGGAAGTCTTCCTCCGAGTCCGCAAACACAAACTGCGGATGAATCCTCTAAAATGCTTCTTCGGCGTCTCGTCGGGTAAGTTTCTCGGATTCCTTGTTCGGAAAGCTGGAATAGAACTTGACCCCATAAAAGTCAAGGCTATTCTAGAAATGCCCTCTCCAAGAACCCTAAGGGAACTAAAAGGGCTTCAAGGGAGATTGGCCTACATCAGACGGTTCATCTCCAATCTTTCGGGGAAATGCCGTCCATTCTCTCGATTGATGAAAAAAGGTGTAGACTTTGTCTGGGATGCCGACTGCGAAGCCGCATTTCAAGATATCAAGTCATACCTGACCAAACCTCCAGTGTTAGCTGCCCCTGCCACTGGAAAACCATTCATCTTGTACACAAGAGCTCTTGATCATTCTGTAGGCGCTCTGCTTGCACAAGAGAATGGTGAGGGAAAAGAAGCTGCTCTATACTCCTCAGCCGCATGCTAGTAGGTGCAGAGCATCGCTACTCTCCAGTCGAAAAAGAATGCCTTGCAGTGATGTTCGCCGTACAAAAGCTACGTCACTACTTGCTTTCCAACACAGTCTACCTGGTCTCGAGGATCAACCTTTTGAAGGTCCTTGTCACGAAGGCCGGTTCTCTCAATGCCCGACTGGCAAAATGGTCCATCCACTTGTCACAATTTGATATTAGGTATGTTCCACAAAAAGCAATCAAAGGCCAAGCTCTAGCAGATTTCCTTGCAGAGCATCCATTGCCTAAAGATTCACCACTCAGAGATGATCTCCCAGATGAACCTGTCTACAACGTGGAGACTTCCTCACCAAATGCCTCCTGGGACATGTACTTTGACGGTGCAACCAGGACAAATGAAAACAGAAAGCTGATCTCGGGAGTTGGCATCCTCTTTGTTAGCCCCGACAAATGCATGATTCCACACGCTTTCTCGCTACTGGAACCATGCACAAACAATGCAGCTGAATACCAAGCTCTGATCCTAGGATTGGAACTCGCCATCGAATCTGGTATCACCATGCTGGAAGTCTTTGGAGACTCTCAACTGATCGTCAACTAGATGAATCAGAAATATGAAGTCAGGAAGCCTGATCTGCTGCCTTATTACAACAAGGCACAATCGCTTCTGTAAAAGTTTGACATCTGTCACATCACCCACATTCGTAGAGGTGAAAATATCCGTGCAGATGCCCTGGCCGGACTTGCCGCATCAATGGCGATCCAGGAAGGGGAAAACATGCAAATTACAGTGTGCGAGAGAAGGATCCTCCCTCCTCTTAACACACACCAAGCAGTTGCTGAATGCCACCGAGTGGTTGGAAGTCGGATCTCTATCCTTCAACCTTCAATCGGCGACTGGAGGGATCCGTTCATTGATTACACTATGTTCGGAATCCTACCTGAAGATCCAAAAGAACGGGTAAGCATTCAAAGGCGAACCCCAAACTTTCATTTGGATATCCCTTCAAAGATCCTTTACAGGAAATCCTTCAACGGAGTACTTCTACGCTGCTTGTCACAACAAGAGGCCAAAGAAACACTTAAAGAAGTTCATGCTGGTCTTTGTGGAGCCCATCAGGCAGGTCCTAAGCTCTATGATCAGATAAAAAGGTTAGGTTACTATTGGCCTACCATGGTTGCTGATGCAATGCAATTTGCCAAACGTTGCCAGCTATGCCAAGTTCACGGAGATTACATTCACATGCCTCCGGAATAGCTGCATCCTACAGCAATCTCATGGCCTTTCGAAGCATGGGGCATGGACATCATAGGTCCTATCTCTCCCCCTTCAAGCAAAGGTCATCGCTTCATCTTCGCCGCAACGGATTATTTCTCCAAGTGGTCAGAAGCATTTGCGTTCAACGAAATGAAGACCTCATCAGTTCTTCAGTTCCTGCGCACCAACATCATTTGTCGTTTCGGCATACCCAAGAGATTCGTCCATGATAACGGACCACAATTCCGGGATCATCGATTCTACAGGTTTTGCGACAAATACAAAATCCAAAGCTGTCCTTCGACTCCATACAATCCGGCAGCAAACGGATTAGCAGAAGCCTTCAACAAGACACTCTGTAAAATCCTCAAGAAAATGGTCTCTAGTCACAAAAGAGACTGGAGCGATAAACTGTCTGAAGCTTTGTAGGCCTATTGAACCACCGTTCGAGGACCAACCCATAGCACACCATTCTCCTTGGTCTATGGATGTGAAGCTGTCGTGCCCCTAGAGGTACAAATTCCTTCTCTGAGGGTATCTCTACAAAATGACATGACTCAAGAAAGCAATGTCAAATTGCGACTCCATGAGCTGGACAATCTCGACGAGAGACGGCTCGAAGCTCGACAAAGCATTGAACTTTACCAAGCATGCATGGCAGGATCTTTTGACAAAAGGGTCCGGCAACGCGCCTACAAAAAGGGTGACTTGGTTCTTGCGGTAAAAAGACCAATGGTCTTCGCACACAAATCCAAAGGCAAATTTGAACCAAAATGGGAGGGACCCTACGTCATCGACAAGGTCTTCTCCAACGGCGCATATGCCCTCCTAAACATGGAAGGCGACAGATGTATGCTGCCTATCAACGGCAAGTTCTTGAAGCGGTACTACCCTTGAAGACTTACCCAACTGGGTAAGAGCAATGCCTGTATGGCCAAAACCTGTTCTCAGGTACTCGCTCGTCAAACCCACTCTCTTTAGAATTTTCATATCAAATGTCAAAATTTCTAGAGATTCAAAAACAATGCTTACTTTCATTGTTTCATTGTTCAAAAACAAAAAAAAAAAAAATCCAAGTTTAGGAGCCTCTCCCTGACTTGACCAAAACTTTCGATCCTTGAACCAAAATTCATGGTTTGAAACAAAAATCCGGATTCAGGGATTTCTACCCTAGTCCACCTTACCTTTTACCGCCAAATGGTTCTAGGTCAAAATTTACGACCCTCGTGTCTTTAAACAAAAAAAATGGTTTTTCAAAAATCGTGGGGAAACGACATCAAAGTCAGTACCCGCAAAACAAAAATTTTGAAAAAAAGCAAGGATGCGACATTCCATCGATACTTGCACCCAAAATCGCAGGGAAGCGACATTTCGTCGATACTTGCAAAATCCAAAAAACGTGGAGAAGCAACAAACCAGTTGATATCCACAACCCAAATTTCAAAGGTTCGAGAAAATCTAAAATCGTGGAGAAGCAACAAACCAGTTGATATCCACAACCCAATTTCAAAAATCCTGGAGATGCAACATACCAGTTGCTATCCACAACCCAAAATTACAAATGGTTCGAGAAAACCTCAAATTTCAAAAATCGCGGAGAAACGACATTAAGTCAGTACCCGCAAAACCAAAAGTCTTGGGAAAAGCAGGGAAGCGACGCTTAGTCGATATTTGCACCCCAATTCGCGAGGAAGCGACATTCCATCGATACTTGCAAAACCTAACCCGCGAGGAAGTGACATTCCATCAATACTCGCAAAACCGAATGAGCAAGGAAGCGACATTCCATCGATACTTGCAAGACCATTCAGCGGGGAGGCGACATTTAGTCGATACCTGCATTTTGAAAACCAAAACTCGGCTATAAATGCCAAAATCCGGCTATAAATGCCAAAACAAAAATTTCCGGCTATAAACGCCAAAATCGGCTTTCATGCCAATAAAACAAAACTCGGTTTTCAAAAAACTCGGCTACAAATGCCACACACAAAAAAAAAAAAAAAAAAAAAAAAAAAAACCTGACTCTCATGTCAAAACCGGCTATAAATGCCACAAATTGGCTATCAATGCCACCAAACTGGCTGTAAATGCCACAAAAATCCGGCTTTCATGCCAAATTCGTTTCCCCTACCAAAACAACCATTTGACAAAAGATTTTCACAAAATGACAAAGCTTTTGATCAAATCCCATTTAGCAATTGCTTTCATCACAAAAAGATTTGAGTGAGCGTAGGGAACAACAAAAAAAAAGGTACCAAAAAATACATGTGGTACCAAAGCAAAAAAAAAAAAATAGAAAGTGTTCACAAGCACTACAAAAAAAAAAAAGAGTACCAAAAAATACATGTGGTACCAAAAAAAAGAAGAAGAGTAGAAAGAAAGAAAAAAAAAAAAAAGAAGAGAAACTTTCTTTTTTTACCATCCTATTCTCTACATAGAGTTTTCTTGAAAGAAAAAAGAGAGAAAACTTACTTGAAGCCATTGATGGAGAAGAAGAAGGAAAAAGCTTGAAGATCCTTGAAGAAGAAAAACTCTTGGCCTTGGAGCTCTCTTGAGATTGTTGCAAAAGAAAGCAATAAGAGCAAGAGATCCTACCTTCCTTTGCTTTTATAGGAGAGAGCAAATCAAAGAAGGAAACAAAGAAGAAAGGTAAGTGTTACTAATTAGTAACCTTACCAAAAGAGAAGAAATTAGAAAGATTCTTTCCCAAAAAGAAACATGTCTTTGAGAGATTTCCTCCCAAAATCAATCAAATGAGAGATTCTCTCCAACAAAATAGGATATTGAAGATTCTTTCCCAAAAAGAAAGATACCTTGAGATATTCTCTCCCAAATTAAGAGAATATGAGAGATTCTCTCCCATAAAGATATTTTTAGATATTCTCTATCCAAATGAGATATCTTTAGATATTCTTTACAAAAATGATCCCACATGAGATCTAAGCCATCCTAAAAAGCTTAAGGTCCCATGGGTTAGCCCATATGAGCCGGGTTTGACCACCTAGGCACTAAAAAAAAAAAATGGGCTTTTAGTCAGAAAAAATCCCTCTTACCAAGAGCATACAAAAATGGTTCCATGCCTCTTCTGAGTTGATTGAACCATACAAAAAATTCCAAGCCCCATGAGCTTCCAAAAATCAAACCATCTAGCCTCATATACCAAATTGAGCCAAAATCTTGAAATTGACATTCCACAAAAATCCAAACCACTCCAATGGACCCACACAGTCCCAAAGAGTGACCAAAAACCAAATCCTGGTCCCCTAACTTGCCACATACAGCTTGTTAGGTCACAAGACCAAAACCAAAAACCAAATCATGATCCCCCAACTTGCCGCATACAGCTTGTTGGGTCACAAGGTCAAAACCAAAACCCGATCCCCTAACCTGCCATATATAGCTGGTTAGGTCACAAGATCAAAAACAGAAACCCAAATCCACATCCCTGATGTCATCTTCAAAACTTTGCCTCGAGATGGTGTGTGATTCCTTTCACTACCATAAAATTCCCCTGGAAGCTCAAAGGCTACTATACCAAAGGAAAGATTGCTCAAAGACTCTTGGTCAAGACACAAGCTCTCCTTCAAAAATCTCTTCGAGGCACATCGACTACAAAAGTCAAGCAACTCGTCGCTGTACCTCGAGGGGGCATTTGTTGACACCAAAAATGTCACTTTACCTCTTCAACATCAAGAAAGCTGCATGAAGTCGCAACCTGCCATAAATAGGCAATGCAATTTCTCCAAAAAATCAAATCTTGTCAGAATCAAACAAAAACTGCAAGATCCTTCAAGATAGCCAAGAGAAGAGTACACATGAAGTTTCGGGCCATTTCAGAATCATTTGGCCTAACTTCGCTTCTCCGTTAGCTAAAATGGCGCTCCCGGCGGCGACATCATCGGAGACGTCAAAACTTCGATCAGAGCCTACAGATGACTCCAGCATGTCTCAAAAGGGCTCCATGCCAAATTTCAAGTCAAACCGACAACGTTTGACCCTCCATCAATGCTCGAGCAGCAAAATCAAGCCTACCAGCGGCGGAGCAACCCGGGACCATGGTTTCCAAGACAGAGCCTGTGGATCATCTCAAAATGACTCCAATAGGTTCCCTGTCAAATTTCAGGTCAATCGGACATCGTTTGACCGCACATCAAAGCTCGGCATTTTCCCCGTAGCAAAATCAAATGAAGCATCGATGGGACCCCAAACGGCTTCAAAACTCAAACAAAAGCCTATGGTTGGTCTTATTTATTGCTCAGGAGGCTTCACCTCAAATTTCAGGTCATTCCGACATCGTTTGACCAAGTTTCAGCTTCTGGCGGAAAATCAGCAGCTTTACGCGACAAAGTCTTCGGCTTTCCCGGAAAATTGGAAACTTTGCACTCTAAAAATGCAAGGATTCTCGTCAGGTTTTCTACAGGGAAATCAAGCCAATAAATGAGAAGAAATGTCAAGAAAAATACAGAAGAAAACGGCGACGAAAAAGACCTCAAAACGACCGCGAAACGGGCTCCGAAGGGGAAAAATCCCCCAGGGTCGCAGACCCCTGCGACCATGGCCCATGGTCGCCGGTCCATGGTCGCCGGCGACCATGGAGGTCCGGGTCACCGGATTTTCCGCCGGTGACCCGTTTTTCCGTCTTTTTTCGCGTTTCGCGCACTTTGGCCCCTGTGGTTTCCTGAAAATGTGATTTTTAGTGCTTTAAATTGACTCATATCCGACGACATCTCGGATCCGCCGTCAAAAGCATAAAATCATCATTGATCGCTCCAAGATCGTCAACCGGCTGACCAAGAAAGTGCGCTTTCTGTCCGACCAATCGTGAAATCGACAAGACAGATGTCACCGGCCCGCTCTTAGCTATCAATGTCTGAAGTTACATGTTCATCCGATGTCGATCAGCATGTAGATCCATCGATGATCATCGCCAGAAGAATTCCAGAAGACACGGCACGGCCCGCGACTCTTCGACTGCTCGGCGACCAATTAATGTGGTTAATTGACTAGCTTTATTGCAGTCATTAATTCATTTCTTTGGACGGCCCAATCAGAAGCAAGCATTTGGGAGTTACAAGTCAATTGATTCATGGCATTTAAACCATGAAACTCCTCCCATTATGGTAATTAAGTTGATTAAAAGCCCTTAATCTCCATCGGCCAATCAGATTCAAGGAAAAAGGAGTTACAAAATCAAAGAAATAAATCTTGTAACTCCTCCCATTAAAGCCATTAAAGCCCATAAACTCTCCTAAATGGCTACCAAAAGCCTATAAATAGGAGAGCATTCCATTGAAATCAGGATCAGAAAAAAAAAAGATCAGAAAGAGATCTGAGAGAAAGAAAAAGAGAGAAAAACTCTGCTGAAGTTCTGCACCGGCCACCACTACAAGGTGACAAAAGTCCCTTGGGGGGCACCCCCCCCCCCCCCCCAAGGTCCTTGCCTTCTCCTGCTGCCTCCAATGGCTTAGACGTGGCTTTTCAGCCCGTCTACTTAGCTTTTTATTGGACATAGGACCTTCTCTTGGTCTTTGTCCTCTAAAAACCTGAGGTTATAGCCAAGCCAAGCGAATCAAGAGCATCTTCTGTTCTCATCTGCATGGATGATGGCGAAGCCCATACATGGCTTGCGACAGTCAATCTGAACGAGTCCCCCACAATCTCCTGAAAAGTTAGATCTTCCTTTTCTTGCTTTTCATTGTAATTTGTATTTTTCTAAAGAGACAAAAATCACAACTCTTGTCTTTCATTATTGATAAGAATTGTAAATCGGCTATAAACGCCAAAATCGGCTATAAATGCCAAACAAAATTGCCTTTCACGGCAAAACAAGAAAATGTCTCTTTTCTTAAATATTTGTGCAATGGAAAACTTGAAAGAAGTTGATTTCCTTTTTACTTGCGAAGGTTGATCTCCGGATTACCACTTGCAATTCCAAGTAAAATAGAAAATCTGGCACACCCACATAAAAGAAATGTTGATGCACGCTTCAAGCCCGCCAGGGAGCGAAAGGGCCGGACCCGACGGACTCCCACGTTCCGCCGACCCCGGTAGCCGCCCCAACGGCGCCTCGGAGCGCGTTCCATCAATTACTTGGATTTGTAACCCCCAAATGCTTGGTTCTGATTGGGCCGTCCAAAATAATGAGTTAATGACTGCTTTAATGGGTCAATTAACGTCATTAAGTGGTTGCCAAGGCATGTGAAGAGTCGCGGGCCGCGCCGCGCCTTTTGAGATTCTTCTTGCAATCATCACGGGTGGATCCACGCATCATTTGACGTCGGATTGCGATGCAATTTCAGACATTGATTGATGTTGGCGGGCCGGTGACATCTGTCTTGTCGATTTCACGATCGGTCGGACAGAAAGTGCACTTTCTTGGTCAGTCGGTTGGCGATCTTGAGGCGATCGGTGATGATTTCATGCTTTTGACGACGGATCCGAGATGTCGACGAAGATTAGTGGTTTTGAAGCACCAAACATTGGATTTTCAGAAAATCACAGAGGCCAGAACACCCGAAACGCGAAAAGCATCGAAAACGGACACTTCGGCGCAAAATCCGGCGACCCGGATTTCCAGGGTCGCCGGGCGACCATGCACCCAGGGTCGCCGGCGACCTTCGGCCAAGGTCGCCGGCGACCATGGGGCTTTGGCCCGTTTGGTCGCCGAGCGCCGTTTCGGCCGTTTTTTCGTCTTTTTCTTCCCTTTTTTCTTCTGTATTTTTCTTGACATTTTTCCTCAATTATTGACTTGATTTTCTTGAAGAAATCTTGACGAGAACCCTCGCGAAATCGGAGCACAAAGTTTCCTATTTTTCGGGAAAGCCGAAGACTTTGTAGCCGATTTTCCGTCAAGCGTCGAAACTAGGTCAAACGATGTCGGAATGACCTGAAAATTGAGCTGAAGCTTCTTGAGCAGTGGATAGGACCAACCATGGGCTTTTATTTGGGTTTTGAAGCCGTTTGGGGTCCCATCGATGCTTCACTTGATTTTGCTGCGGGGAAAATGCCGAGCTTTGATATGTGGTCAAACGATGTCCGATTGACCTGAAATTTGACGGGGAGCCTATTGGAGTCATTTTGAGATGTTCCACGGGCTCCGTTTTGGATGTCACGGTCCCGGGTTACTCCGCCGCCGGTAGGCTTGATTTTCTCTCGGAGCATCGAAACCTGGTCAAACGTTGTCGGAATGACCTGAAATTTCACGTGCAGCCCCTGAAATTTGACGTGCAGCCTTTTGGAAGCATGTTGAAGCCACTCATGTATTTTGTTTGATGAGTGATGGCTTCGGTGGTTTCCGCCGCCGGGAAGTTTGATTTTGCTGCTCGAGCATTGATGAAGGGTCAAACGTTGTCGGTTTGACTTGAAATTTGGCATGGAGCCCTTTGGAGACCTTCTGGAGTCATCCGTAGGCTTTGATCAAAGTTTTGGTGTCTTTGATGAAGTCGCCGCCGGGAGCGCTTGTTTAGCTGTCGGAGCGGTGAAGTTGGGCCAAACGATGTCGGAATGACCCGAAACCTCAGGTGTACCCCTCTCTTAGCTATCTTGAAGGACCTCTCAGTTTCTGTCTGATTCTGACAAAACTGATGCTTGAAGTAGCCTTACCTATTTTTAGCAGGATGCAGCTTCAGGAGGCTTCTCGATGTTGAGGAGACATATTGACTTTTTTGGTGTCAACAAATGCCCCCTCGAGGTACAGCGACGAGTAGCTTTTTGGAGTCGATGTGCCTCGAAGAGAAACTTAGAGGAAAGGTTCCAACTTGACCAAAAGTCTTGAGCATT
Organism: Umbellularia californica; assembly: GCA_028538565.1. Lineage (NCBI taxonomy): Eukaryota > Viridiplantae > Streptophyta > Magnoliopsida > Laurales > Lauraceae > Umbellularia > Umbellularia californica. The sequence continues at coordinate 28,017,415 of JAPQWN010000005.1, read as the reverse complement.
TTTTTTTTAATAGCCTTCTGAGTTTCCGGGGGAATTTTATGGTAGTGAGAGGGATCACGTACCATCTCAAGGCAAAGTTTTGAAAATGACATGGGTATTAGGATTTTGGGTTTTGGATTTTGGTTTTTTGACCTTGTGACCTAACAAGCTGTATGTGGCAGGTTAGGGGGTCGGGGTTTGATTTTGATTTTGACCTTGTGACCCAACAAGCTGTATGTGGCAGGTTGGGGGGTCAGGTTTGGTTTGTAGGTTTAGGATTTTGATTTTGGTTTTGGACTTGTGACCTAACAAGCTGTATGTGGCGAGCTAGGGGACCGGAATTTGGTTTTGTGAAATGTCAATTTCAAGATTTTGGCTCAATTTGGTTCATGAGGTTGGATGGTTTGGTTTTTGGAAACTCATGGGACTTTCTTTTTTTCTTTTTTTTTTTTGAATGGTCCCATCAACTCAAAAGAGGCATGGGACTTTTTTTTGCTCTTTTCTTTGTTTTTTTTTTTTTTTCTTTTTTGCTCTTAGTAAGAGGGATATTTTGACTAAAAGCCAATTTTAGTGCCTAGGTGGTCAAACCTGGCTCATATGGGCTAACCCATGGGACCTTAGGCTTTGGAGATGGCCTAGATCTCATATGGTGTCATATTTGTAAAGAATATCTAAAAATATCTCTTTTGTGTAGAGAATATCTAAAAATATCTTTACTTGGAGAGAATTTCTCAAGTTTTCTTTTTTGTGGAAAGATTCTCTCAAAATATCTTTCTCTTTGGGAAAGTAGCTAAATTTTAGCACTTACCTCCTTTCTTTTCTCCTTGTTTCCTCTTTTGGCTTGCTCTCTTCTATAAAAGCAAGAGGGTTGATGCTTTTGCTCCATTGCTTTCTTTTTGCAAGAAATCTTCAAGAGTGCTCCCCAAGGCAAGAAGTGCTTTCTCTTCTTCAAGGATCTCCAAGCTTTTCTTCTTCTTCTCCATCAATGGCTTCAAGTAAGTTTTCTTCCTCAAGAATCTCCATTGTAGAAGTAGCTTCTTCATTTTTTTCTTTCTTTTCTTTTTCTTTTCTTCTTTCTTCTTCTCTTTTTTTCTTTTTTTTTTCTTTTCTTTTCATGCACGTTTTTCTTTTTTTTCGTGCTCCTCTCTTTTTTTTTCTTTCTTTCTTTCTTTTTTTTTTCTTTCTCTTTTTTTTTTTTCTTTTCACGGTTTTCTCTCTTTTTTTTTTCGTGAACTCCTTTTTTTCTTTCTGTTTTTTTTTTCCACACTGATTCCTTTTTTTTTTCAGCGTGTTTCTCTTTTTTTTTTTTTTTTGCTGAGATTTTTTTTTCTATCTTTTTCTTTTTCCTTGTTTGCTCACTATGATAATGAGGCTATGCAATTTCAATATGTATGCATTTTTTTGTTTGATGCATCAAGATAGAAGGCTAGAGTCTCTAGGTCAAGCCAACATGATTTTTGACTTGGACAAAGTTTGATTGGTTTTGACCAAATTGGGTTGGAATTGGTCAAACTTTGGTCAAGGTTTTCCTAGCATTTAATGCATGATGATATATTTTTGATGCATGAGTTTTGGTAAATAGACTTGGAAGTATGATGATGAATACTTGAAAATCTTTTGCAAGTATCGGGATTTTGAGCTCGCAGCGATGTTGAGCTCTTTCTTGGTATTGCTGGATTTTGAGGAAGTTTTGCAATTTTTGGATTCTGAAGCTCGCAGCAATGTTGAGCTCTTTTCCAGATTTTGCGGAAGTTTGATGAGATTGGCTCATTCTCGTAGCGATGTTGAGTTCGAGCCTTCTTTGAGAATTCTCCACTGACTATGAGCTCGCAGCGATGTTGAGCTCATCTTCAGACTTCCTGTCTTTTTTCGGAGTATTTTCCTTTTCATTGGAATTGCCCCGGAATCATGTCAAAATTTTGCTAGAATTTTTTGTAGCAGAATTCTGTCATGTTGATTGATCTTTTCTCTTCCTGTTACTGACGCACCTCGTCGGTCTGCTAGATCTTCCAATGCGGCTGTTCAGCAGGCTTGGGAGAAGGAGGGGACTCTCATTCGCCAGGTTGAGGAAGCTGAAGGTAATGTCCGGAGGAAGACGCAGGAGCATGAGCAGTGGCAGGTCCTCTGGGAAGAACTTCCTCGTGCTGCAGATGGGTCACGGCATTCGGCCGCGTTTTATGGGGACATTTTGAAGGAGCGTGGCCTAAAAACTTTGGAAGTTAAGGCCAAGGGTCTGCTTGAGGAGTTGAACCTTTGGTTGAAGACCATGTAGGATTGAGCTCCTGAGTTGTAACAAACTCTTTTTCCTTTTCCTTTTTTTGGTACCTCCATGTATAAACAGTTTTGGTACTATATTTTGTATCCCCTTCCTTTCACTTAAATCATTTTTGACGAAAAAAATTTTGAGCAAAAGTTTGATGGGAATGTTTGCTTAAGGATTTGATCAAAAGGTTGTCATTTTGTGAAAATCTTTTGTCAAAGGGTTGTTTTGGGCATGAAAGCCAATTTTGTGGCGAAAAGCCTGATTTTTTGATGGTTTGAAAACCGAAATTTTGGATGGCATGAAAGCCTAATTTTGTGGCGTAAGAGCCAAAATTTGTTTTGCGGTGTGGGAGCCAAAATTTTTGAATGGCGTGAAAGCCGAATTTTAGAATGGCATAGAAGCCGAATTTTGTTTTGTTTGTCTTGGCGTTTATAGCCGAATTTTGTCATTTATAGACAGATTTTGGCGTTTATAGCCGATTTTTTTTTGTTTTGTTTTGGCATTTATAGCCGAATTTTGAGATGGCATGAGAGCCAAAAATTTTGTTTGTGGCATGAGAGCCGATTTTGAGATGGCATGAAAGCCGATTTTGGCGTTTATAGCCAAAAAATTTTGTTTTTGGCATTTATAGCTGAATTTTGGCATTTATAGCCGGATTTGGCATTTATAGCCGAGTTTTGGCATTTATAGCCAGATTTTGGCGTTTATAGCCGAGTTTTTTGAAAACCAAATTTTGTTTTATTGGCATGAAAGCTGATTTTGGCGTTTATAGCCGAAATTTTTTTTGTTTTGGCATTTATAGCCGACTTTTGGCATTTATAGCTAGATTTTGGCGTTTATAGCCAGATTTTGGCGTTTATAGCCAAATTTTGGTTTTCAAAATGCAGGTATCGACTAAATGTCGCCTCCCCGCTGAATGGTCTTGCAAGTATCGATGGAATGTCGCTTCCTTGCTCATTCAGTTTTGCGAGTATTGATGGAATGTCACTTCCTCGCGGGTTAGGTTTTGCGAGTATCGATGGAATGTCGCTTCCTCGCGGATTGGGGTGCAAATATCGACTAAGCGTCGCTTCCCTGCGTTTCCCAAAACTTTTGGTTTTGCAGGTACTGACTTGGTGTCGTTTCTCCGCGATTTTTGAGGTTTTCTCGAACCATTTGAAATTTGGATTGTGGATAGCAACTGGTATGTTGCATCTCCAAGATTTTTGAAATTTGCAAGTATCGAATGGGGTTCGCTTCCTTGCGATTTTTGGGTTTTGGAAGTATCGAATGGGGTTCGCATCCTTCCGGTTTTTTGGGTTTTGCGAGTATCGACTGAATGTCGCTTCCCCGCGGTTTCTAAAAACCAAAATTTTTTGTTTAAAGACGCGGAGGTCATAAATTTCGACTTAAAACCATTTTGGTTGTAAAAGCCGAGGCGGTTTAGGGTGAAAATTCCTAAGTCCCGATTTTTGTTTCAAACCATGAATTTTGGGTTCAAGGATGGAAAATTTTGGTCATGTCTGGGAAGAGGCTCCTAAACTTGGATTTTTAGATTTTGATTTTTTTTCTTTTTGAACAATGAAACGATGAAAGTAAGCATTGTTTTGAGAGATTGTTTTTTTTTTTGGAAACTTCAACATAAAGATGAAAATTTCAAAAGAGGTGGGTTTGACGAGCAAGTACCTTGGAAATAGGCTTTAGCCGTGTAGATATTGCTCTGACCCGTTTTGAGGAAGTCTTCACGGGTAGTACCGCTTCAAGAACTTGCCGTTGATGGGTAGCATACATCTGTCTCCTTCCATGTTTAGAAGAGCGTATGCACCGTTGGAGAAGACTTTGTCGATGACGAAGGGTCCCTCCCATTTTGGTTCGAATTTGCCTTTGGATTTGTGGGCAAAGACTATGGGTCTTTCTACTGCAAGAACCAAGTCACCCTTTTTGTAGGCGCGTTGCCTGATCTTTTTGTCGAAAGATCCTGCCATGCGTGCTTGGTACAACTCAATGCTTTGTAGAGCTTCGAGTCGTCTTTCATCGAGATTATCCAGCTCTTGGAGTCTCAGTTTGACATTGCTTTCTTGCGTCATGTCATTTTGCAAAGATACCCTTAAGGAAGGAATTTGTACTTCCAAAGGGACAACAGCTTCGCATCCATAGACCAAAGAGAATGGTGTGCTATGGGTTGGTCCTCGAACGGTGGTTCGATAGGCCCACAAAGCTTCTAGTAGTTTGTCGCCCCAGTCTCTTTTGTGACTAGAGACCATTTTCTTGAGAATTTTGCAGAGTGTTTTGTTGAAGGCTTCTGCTAGTCCGTTTGCTGCTGGATTATATGGAGTCGAAGGACAACTTTGGATTTCGTACTTGTCGCGGAACCTATAGAATCTGTGCTCCCGGAATTGTGGTCCGTTATCATGGACGAATCTTTTAGGTATGCCGAAGCGACAAATAATGTTGGTGCGCAAGAACTGAAGGACTGATGAAGTCTTCATTTCGCTGAGCGCAAATGCTTTCGACCACTTGGAGAAATAATCCGTAGCGGCGAAGATGAAGCGATGACCTTTGGTTGATGGGGGAGAAATAGGACCTATGATGTCCATACCCCAGGCTTCGAAAGGCCATGAGATTGCTGTTGGATGTAGCCATTCTGGAGGCATGTGGACATAATCTCCGTGAATCTGGCATTTTTGGCAGGGCTTGGCAAATTGTATTGCATCAGTTACCATGGTAGGCCAATAGTAACCTAGCCTTTTTATCTGGTTGTAGAGCTTAGGGCCAGCCTGATGGGCTCCACAAAGACCAGCATGTACTTCTTTGAGAGTTTCCTCAGCCTCTTGTTGTGAGAAGCAGCGTAGGAGTACTCCGTTGAAGGATTTTCTGTAAAGTGCTTTTGAAGGTATATCCAAATGAAAGTTTGGGGCTCGTCTTTGGATGCTTACCCGCTCTGTTGGATCTTCAGGTAGTATTCTGAACATGATATAATCAATGAACAGATCTCTCCAGTCGCCAATCGGAGGTTTGAGGATGGACATCCGACTTCCAACCACTTGGTGGCATTCAGCAACTGCTTGGTGTGTGTTGAGAGGAGGGAAAATCCTTCTTTGACACACTGTGACTTGCATGTTTTCCCCTTCTTGGATTGCCATGGATGCGGCAAGTCCAGCCAGGGCATCTGCACGGATGTTTTCACCTCTGAGGATATGGGTGATATGGCAGATATTGAATTTTTGTCGAAGCGACTGCGCCTTATTGTAGTAAGGTAGCAAATCAGGCTTCCTGACTTCATATTTTCGATTCATCTGGTTGACGACCAGTTGAGAGTCTCCAAAAGCTTCCAACATGGTCATACCGGATTCGAGGGCGAGTTCCAATCCAACAATCAGGGCTTGGTACTCAGCTGCATTGTTTGAACATGGTTCCAGTAGCGAGAAGGCGTGTGGAATCATGTATTTGTCGGGGCTGACGAAGAGGATGCCGATTCCCGATATTTGCTTTCCTTTTTCATTTGTCCTGGTTGCACCGTCAAAGTACATGTCCCAGGAAGCATTTGACAAGGAAGTTTCCACATTGTAGACAAATTCGTCTGGGAGATCATCCTTGAGTGGAGAATCTTTAGGCAATGGATGCTCTGCGAGGAAGTCTGCTAGAGCTTGGCCTTTGATTGCTTTTTGTGGTACATACCTAATATCAAATTGTGATAGAAGAATGGACCATTTTGCCAGTCGGGCATTGAGAGAACCTGCTTTTGTGACAAGGACCTTTAGGAGGTTGATCCTCGAAACCAGGTAGACTGTATTTGACAGCAGATAGTGACGCAGCTTTTGTACAGCGAACATTACTGCAAGGCATTCTTTTTCGACTGGGGAGTAGCGATGCTCTGCACCTATCATCATGCGGCTAAGGTAATATAGAGCAGCTTCTTTTCCGTCGTCGTTTTCTTGTGCGAGCAGTGCACCCAAAGAGTGGTCGAGAGCTCTTGTGTACAAGATAAATGGTTTTCTAGTTGTGGAGGCAGCCAGCACTGGAGGTTTGATGAGGTATGCTTTGATGTCTTGAAATGCATTTTCACATTCAGCATCCCAGACAAAGTCCACGCCTTTCTTCATTAAGCGAGAGAATGGACGGCATTTCCCTGATAGATTGGAGATGAACCGTCGAATGTAGGCCAGCCTTCCTTGAAGCCCTTTTAATTCTCTTAGGGTTCTGGGAGATGGCATTTCCAGGATAGCCTTGACTTTGGTGGGGTCAAGTTCTATTCCAGCTTTCCGTACTATGAATCCGAGAAACTTACCCGATGAGACACCGAAGAAGCACTTTAGTGGATTCATCCGCAATTTGTGTTTGCGGAGTCGAAGGAAGACTTCTCGGAGATCATCGAGATGGTGTTCTTTTCTTCTGCTTTTTATGGCGATGTCGTCAACATAGCATTCGACCGTCTTGTGTTGCATATCTTGGAATATTTTCATCATAGCCCTCTGATATGTCGCACCTGCATTTTTCAGGCCAAACGGCATAACAGTGTAGCAATACACGCCGAATGATGTCCGAAATGATGTATGCCTTTCATCTTCAGGATGCATCTTTATCTGGTTGTATCCAGAGAATCCATCCATGAACGTCATTCGCTCGAACCCATAGGTGTTGTCAATCATCACCTCTGGTATGGGGAGCGGGAATTCATCTTTAGGACATGCACTATTCAGGTCTCTATAGTCGATACAGACCCTTATCTGCCCATTTTTCTTTGTCACGGGGACAATATTGGCCAACCATTCAGGATGCTGTTCCTCGCGGATGAAGCCAACGTTTTTGAGTTTCTGAACTTCTTGTTCGATTTTGTCCATCACGTCGGGACGGAATCTTCTTTGGCCTTGTTTGATAGGCTTGATTTCTTTTTGCAAGTTGAGCTTGTGGACTGCTACTTTGGGATCCAAGCCAGGCATTTCGGCATAAGACCATGCAAAGCAATCAACGAACTCACGAAGAAAAGAGATATACTCGGGTAACTCATCATCCTTTATATTCTTGCTTATGAATACAGGACGTGGGTTATCAGGTGTTCCCAAGTCTATCTTTTGAACAGGATCTTCTGTTGGAAGGTTTGAAGGTGGTTCCTCCACAATATTTTCGGAGGCTTCCAACTCAACAAGACCTTCTGGAGTGCCAGAGGCATTTTTAGACTGAGGCTCTGTTTCTGTCCATGAATCTTCTTGATCAGTATCCGTCTCCAGGCTTGCAATGAGATGGTCCCAATCATTTGCTGGAATTGGGTTGAAGTAAGGTACTTCTTTTGGAGACGATGATTCTTCTGGGACAGAGAACCGCTCGTCTACGTCATCGGACAATTCCTCTTTATTATCAAAGAAATTATACCAATTGGAGGAGCTTTCAGGATTTTTGACGAGTAACTCCTCAAAGAGATATCCAGGGATATCGATGTCTTCATGAGATGTTGAGGCTTGGTCGGTAAAGCGACTTTGCAGCCATGGTGTCAACGGTCTCATAGGAGCGGTAGGATCATACCCCAACCCATATGAAGACTTGCCTTTGTGAAGGTGGATTTTCCAATCTTCTGGTTGACTTTTGGTCAGGGTGGGTTCCAATGGTGTAAGAATACCACGGCCACCTCCCAAACCAGTCAGATTTTGAGCGTCGTAGCCCATTTTTTTCATGATAGCTTGTGCCATTGGACTATACAGGGATAGCTGAGGCATACCTTCGTTTTGGACAGGTTCAAGCAAAGAGTCCAGTGGAGATGCTCCCGATCTATGGAAGAAGATTGTTTTTTCTTCTGGCGAAGTTGCCGGGATAACAAAGGAAGCAGACGTAGGATCTTCTATGTCTGCTGGTGTCTCCAATGGAGTGAGAGTGAGCTGATTTTACTGAGTATCAGCTCGGCTCGATGCTGTGTCGTCTTCTGGCTCTGACTCTGAGTCTGTGTCATGCATAATAGACACAAAGGAGACAGTGAACTTGCCCCCAGTCTTTTGTTTTGTTTTCTTTGCTTTAGTAGTGATTACCAAAGGCTTTGGAGATTTGAAGGAGACGACGAAGGGAGTGTTGACACCAAAAATGTCACTTTCCCTCTTCAGCATCAAGAAAGCTGCATGAAGTCGCAACCTGCCATAAATAGGCAATGCAATTTCTCCAAAAATTCAAATCTTGTCAGAATCAAACAAAAACTGCAAGATCCTTCAAGATAGCCAAGAGAAGAGTACACATGAAGTTTCGGGCCATTTCGACAACATTTGGCCTAACTTCACTTCTCCGACAGCTAAACGGGAGCTCTCGGCGGCGACATCATCGGAGACGTCAAAACTTCGATCAGAGCCTACAGATGACTCCAGCATGTCTCAAAAGGGCTCCATGCCAAATTTCAAGTCAAACCGACAACGTTTGACCCTCCATCAATGCTCGAGCAGCAAAATCAAGCCTCTCGGCGGTGGGAACCACCGAAGCCTTCGCTCATCAAACCAAGTGCATGAGTGGCTTCAACATGCTTCCAAAAGGCTGCACGTCAAATTTCAGGTCATTCTGACAACGTTTGACCAGGTTTCGATGCTCCGAGAGAAAATCAAGCCTACCGGCGGCGGAGCAACCCGGGACCATGACATCCAAAACGGAGCCCATGGAACGTCTCAAAATGACTCCAATAGGCTCCCCGTCAAATTTCAGGTCAATCGGACATCGTTTGACCACATATCAAAGCTCGGCATTTTCCCCGCAGCAAAATCAAGTGAAGCATCGACGGGACCCCAAACGGCTTCAAAACTCAAACAAAAGCCTATGGTTGGTCTTATTTATTGCTCAGGAGGCTCCACCTCAAATTTCAAGTCATTCCGACATCGTTTGACCAAGTTTCAGCTTCTGGCGGAAAATCAGCAGCTCTACGCGACAAAGTCTTCGGCTTTCCCGGAAAATTGGAAACTTTGCACTCTAAAAATGCAAGGATTCTCATCAGGTTTTCTACAGGGAAATCAAGCCAATAAATGAGAAGAAATGTCAGGAAAAATACAGAAGAAAACGGCGACGAAAAAGACCTCAAAACGACCGCAAAACGGGCTCCGAAGGGAAAAATTCCCCCAAGGTCGCAGGCCCCTGCGACCATGGCCCATGGTCGCCGGCGACCATGGAAGTCCGGGTCACCGGATTTTCCGCCGGTGACCCGTTTTTTCCGTCTTTTTTCGCGTTTCGCGCACTTTGGCCCCTGTGGTTTCCTGAAAATGTGATTTTTAGTGCTTGAAATTGACTCATATCCTCCGACATCCGTCAAAATCACGGGTCAACCTCCAAAAGCACAAAATCATCATTGATCGCTCCAAGATCGCCAACCGGTCGACCAAAAAAAGTGCTCTTTCTGTCCGACCGATCGAGAAATCGACAAGACAGATGTCACCGGCCCGCTCTTAGCTATCAATGTCTGAAGTTACATGTTCATCCGATGTCAATCAGCATGAAGATCCATCGATTATCATCGCCAGAAGAATTCCAGAAGACACGGCACGGCCCGCGACTCTTCGACTGCTCGGCGACCAATTAATGTGGTTAATTGACTAGCTTTATTGCAGTCATTAATTCATTTCTTTGGACGGCCCAATCAGAAGCAAGCATTTGGGAGTTACAAGTCAATTGATTCATGGCATTTAAACCATGAAACTCCTCCCATTATGGTAATTAAGGTGATTAAAAGCCCTTAATCTCCATCGGCCAATCAGATTCAAGGAAAAAGGAGATATAAAATCAAGAAATAAATCTTGTAACTCCTCCCATTAAAGCCATTAAAGCCCATAAACTCTCCTAAATGGCTACCAAAAGCCTATAAATAGGAGAGCATTCCATTGAAATCGGGATAAAAAAAAATCGAGATCGATCGATCGGAAAGAATCCAGAGCTCGTATCCAGAGAAAGAAAAAAGAGAGAAAAACTCTGCTGAAGTTCTGCACCGGCCACCACTACAAGGTGACAAAAGTCCCTTGGGGGGCACCCCCCCCCAAGGTCCTTGCCTTCTCCCGCTGCCTCCAATGGCTTAGACATGGCTTTTCAGCCCGTCTACTTAGCTTTTTATTGGACATAGGACCTTCTCTTGGTCTTTGTCCTCTAAAAATCTGAGGTTATAGCCAAGCCAAGCGAATCAAGAGCATCCTCTGTTCTCATCTGCATGGATGATGGCGAAGCCCATACATGACTTGCGACCGTCAATCTGAACGAATCCCCCACAATCTCCTGAGAAGTTAGATCCTCCTTTTCTTGCTTTTCATTGTAGTTTGTATTTTTCTAAAAGAGACAAAAATCACAACTCTTGTCTTTTTCATTATTGATGAGAATTGTAAATCGGCTATAAACGCCAAAATCGGCTATAAATGCCAAACAAAATCGCCTTTCACGGCAAACTAAGAAAATGTCTCTTTTCTTAAATATATGCGCAATGGAAAACTTGAAAGAAGTTGATTTCCTTTTTACTTGCGAAGGTTGATCTCCGGATTACCACTTGCAATTCCAAGTAAAATAGAAAATCTGGCACACCCACACAAAGAAATGTTGATGCACGCTTCAGGCCCGCCAGGGCACGAAAGGGCCGGACCCGACGGACTCCCACGTTCCGCCGACCCCGGTAGCCGCCCCACGGCGCCTCGGAGCGCGTTCCATCAAGCTGGCACACCCGGTGGGACTCGTTCATTTGAGAACACGGTGCTTGGAAATGAAATATTTGCATATCATACTTTTTGCTCTATGCTTATACTTCTTTTCCGGATTCCTTGGCTACTTTCTAGCTGGTAGCCTATGTTGGATTTTGCATCCTAAAAAAAATGAGATGGGATTTTTTGGAAATTTCTATTTCTTTGAGTTTGTTTCCATTCTTTCTCTTTTCAAAAAAAAAAATCAGTTTTCTTAGTTTGAATTCAAAATTGAGAAACTTTGATCCTATCCTATCGTTCTTTGGTGCTTGCAGAAATGTTGAGCCCGTTCGACTAAGGTTTTGGACCATCGTTTCTCTTCGATGAGTTCATTAGAGATTTCAAAAAAAAAAAAAAATCAGTTTTCTTAGTTTGGATTCAAAATTGAGAAACTTTGATCCTATCCTATCGTTCTTTGGTGCTTGCAGAAATGTTGAGCCCGTTCGACTAAGGTTTTGGACCATCGTTTCTCTTCGATGAGTTCATTAGAGATTTCAAAAAAAAAATTATTAAAAAAAAAAATAAAAAAAAATCAGTTTTCTTAGTTTGGATTCAAAATTGAGAAACTTTGATCCTATCCTATCGTTCTTTGGTGCTTGCAGAAATGTTGAGCCCGTTCGACTAAGGTTTTGGGCCATCGTTTCTCTTCGATGAGTCTATTTGGGATTTTTTATAAAGAAGGACATAGACCACTAAGGTTAAACCAATTGCGTTTTTTGATCACGATTGATTCAAGAAAAGCCTTGTCCAGAGTGTGGAGACAGCTTGACTGTTCTAGGCAAGGGTCCTCCAAACGGGTTCATTAAGTAATCCTACCCTTACCTGGGGGCAATTCTATCAATTGAGGTTTCATAAGACCGGGTTAGGAGGCCTATGTGTACTCTCTCGTCTTTAAATCTTAAAAAATTAAAATCAAAATAAAAAAAATAAAAAAAAAAAATCTAAAAAAAAAATCAAAAAAAAAATAAAAAAAAATAAAAAAAGGATTTTCAAAAAAAAATCTTAAAAAAAACAAAAATTTTCAAAAAATAAATAAATAAAAATATATTTAAAAAAAAATAATAAAATAAAAATAATAAAATAAAAATAATAAAATAAAAAAAAATCATTTAAAAAAAAATCTCCAAAAACTCGTCACTTTTGATTTCAGATCTGAGAAATTTTGGTTTCTTCTTTTCTGAGCACTGCCGCTCGCGGAAATCGCCGAGACCGTGTTCAGATTGGAATACCATTTGCTCTCCTTGATGGAACCAATCTTGACATTTCAAAAAAAAAACTCTCGTCATTTTAGATTCAGATCCGAGAAATTGTGGTTCCTTCCCTTCTGGGTACTGGTGCTCGCGGAAATCGTTGAGCCCGTATTCGGATCGGAATACCATCTGTTCTCTTTGATGAATCCAATCTTGACATTTCAAAAAAAAAAGAGAATCCCATCTCATGGATGCGATCTCCAACATTTGTGCATAGCGGTACTAGTACGCCCTTTCGGGGTCTACTGTATCTGTGACCGGCACATTTGTAACTCCTACCTTATATTCTTCTTATCTCGAGCAAGCTCCGCTTCTCGATAAGTCGAATTTAGGTATACAATTGCTTCTAGCAGTGATTGGAACGCTCATTTCGAGCCTACCATGCTTGCTGTCAGAACAATTGTACCATCTATAGCTTTTTGCCTTCTTCATGTCGCTTGGGTCATATCCCTTGAGCGATTTGAAAAGACAACCATAGAAATTCCCATTTATGATCATTATATTCTTGTGATTACTAATGGATGTGGTCTTGTTTCAGAAATTTTGAAACTAACAATGGCAGCCTTAACCATTATTTTCGATGAGAACAAGCACCAACTCATGCTTCAACAGAAGCAAACCGAGCGCACTTACAAGCGCCCTGCCAGCTGCCGAAGCGTCAACTCCCTCGGCAACTCTCTGAACTCCGGGTCGACCTCGACTCCCCGGACCATCGTCTTCGGGACACTAGGACCATTCCCACTTCCCGAAGAACAAGCTGCGCCTGCTAAAAAGCAGAAGATCGCCTCTCAACGTGTCACTCCCGTGACACCAAAGGCGAGCGCCCAAAAGCCCGAAGCCCGCGGCACCCCCGCGAAGCCTCGACCCACAAACAACCAGGTCTATCCCAAGACTTGGTCTCTAAGACCTTCCCCAAAACAAAGAAGGTCTCAAACTTCCACCAAGCCAGCATACCTGGCCCCACTCGAGGAGAACCAGTTCTACCCTCTTACCTACATGAAAGAGGAGAGACCCATCTCCAACCTGACTCCCAAGTCAACCCAGCATGAGCCGGCTTGTTCCTACAGGCCCAAAATTAGATCATGCATCACCAGGCCTCTACAAGCACCTGCCAAGGCCTACACGCCTTCAGTTCGACCCTTCATCTCTACAGGGGCCGAACTCGAAAGGTTTAAAGCTTCGCTGCAACAGGCAAAGGACCGGGTCCGGATCCTGTCCTTGCCTAGCTACAAAGAAGACAGGCTCGGCTGCTGCGCCCGAGGGAGCACATCCTTCATCGTCAAAGCCCAGCCAGAGCTGACTGAAGCTCAAATCGCTCGTCGAGCACGCCGCCGTGCGTCGTATCGACAAAAGAGACTAGAGAAGCAACGGATCCAGCCTCCTACACTTCAAGTTTCCCACAAAAGGGTCGAAAAAGAAAGACCCGACCAACTTGCTGCCGTCCATATGGTTGGAAAAACCAGAAGACGCCAAAGGTCAGCATAAAAAATCCATGTCCGACGTCCGGTGACCCGTAGCGTCACCAGGACACAAAGACATCCCGAAGAATCTCCTGCCCCTTCAAACCAAGGACGGGAGAGTAATCCTTCATCAAGCTCTTCATCAAAAAGAATGAGCCCCAGCTCGGTCACCAGGACGATTTCTTCGTTCGAATCCCGAGGGATGAACTTCTTGGCTACAAGTTCTGAGCCACCACCTCAGAATCCACCTCGAGATGATGCGCTCACACGCATCCAGCAGTTGGAACAAGGCCAGCAGAGGATTGAAACTCTGATGGAAAACCTTCTCCTTGTCGTCCAAAATCAGGCGAACAATGAGCCTCCTCCGAATCATGGCAATAATGAGGAAAATTGTGAAGAAAATGAGTCACGCGCACTTACCAAAAAGGACGTAGACAGTATCCTCGCCAAAGCTAATGAAGAGGATATACTCAAAGAGCATGGGATCAAGCCACCATATCCTTTATGGATGGACTCGGTCCCGTTCCCCACAAAATTCAAGCATCCTACTCTCCAAACATATACGGGGAAAGGATCAGCCAGACAGCACGTCATCCACTTCAAGATTTTGACGGGAGCTATCGCGGATCAAGATGCACTCAAGATCCGCCTCTTTGCAAGTACCCTAAAAGGTACGGCCTTCGATTGGTACTCCACTCTTCCGGAGAACTCCATTCAGAACTGGGCTATGCTGGAGACACGCTTCCTGACCCACTTCCAAGGTGAGGATCATCCTGTTACTATGGCTCAGCTCTACAGCCTAAAACAGGGAGAGAATGAGTCAACTTATGACTTCATTCACAAGTGGAAAGCAATGGCATACAAATGTTCAGATGTATTGCCACAGGCGTCGCTAGTCGACATCTGCCGAAACAACATGAGAGCCAGAATACGCTCCATGATCATCGGCAACAAATCAAAAAACCTGGGAGAACTCCTGGAAGCTTCTATGGAAGCTGAAACGGTGATTAAAGACCTCAACAGTCAGAAGTCATCAAGAAAAGAGCCAACCGCCATTGCAACCTCTAAACCAAAGAAGAAAGAGGTCCTTAATGTGCAAACCAAGTCAGCTCCTCAGCAACCAAAGAAAGCTGAAAATAGAGCTGCAGGTAAGAGACCTAAACTCTCTGATGCCTTCAAAGAGCGAGTAGAAAAGAAATATCCGTTCGATGAAGACGTTGAAGAAATCTTTGAGGCTCTCTTAGCAAATGGCAAACTCATTTTGCCAGAGCCCAAAAGACCTGGAGACGTTGGCAAAACCAATGATCCTAGGTACTATCCATACCACTAGATGGTCTCGCATCCTCTCAATCAATGCTTTGTTGTGAGAGAGAAGATAAACGAGATGTGGAAAAACGGAGTCATCACCTTTGACAAAAACTATGGGACTGCCTCCGTCAACATGGTGTCATGTGGACAAACACCAAAATCACCGAAGAAGAAGATCACTACTTCCTTCAAGGTGATAAAAAGAATTCAAGCGTCTGAAGTGTTGGTTCCTTGTCCGACACCAGACGGACAACCCAGATGGGTACATCCCGATCTCCTGGAAGATGAAAACTGGGAGATCGTAAAAACAAAGCCGACAGCTCAACAGCGAAGGCAGGCTAGGAAACATCTCCTCAGGCTCAAACGGCAAGAGAAGACCCAGCCAAAACAAGAAGTCCATGAAAAGGCAGAGGCCTCCTCTACCACTTCACTCGGGGCAACAAAAACGTCCCTTCCAGAGACTTCAAAGGCGGTAAGAAACTTCACTCTGAGTGATTTCATGCCACCTCAATTCAAAAAAGAAGCCATGCAGGGGGTATCATACTCTTGCAACTCGGTAGTTGGATTCTCCATTGATGGATACGAGTCCAGCGACACCGACGATGGATTCGAGCCCAACTACACCGGCGAGTGCGAGGAATCTCTTGAAACAGGAGAGTATCTCTCCGATGAAGAATGGGTTCCTGAAACTCACCTTATGCCAGTAATCTGGTATAACCCCTTGCAACCACAAGGATCCTGGTCTGATGATGAAGAAGACCAAGAGGCTGCACAAGAAGATGTTGTTAACCCAGCACCTGTCGTTGCTCCAGTGGAAATCAACTATGTTGAGCCACACGGAGAAGACGAAAAAGAGGATCTGGCTCCCATGCCTGATCTTGAAGAATATGCAAGGATCTTGCAGCGTCTCGCTCTAGAACAAGAGCAAGACCGCGTCAACGAGATTCCTCACAATCCAGAGCCGGAAGTCCCTGAAGCCCATCAGGTACCTCCTCCCTCAACTCCTGAAAATGGAGAACATTGCTGGATTGACGATCCTCTTACATCCGAGGATGAGTCTGACTCCGAGCAGACAACGTCTCCTTTAAGAGCTGCCTGTAATGTGATAATTCAGGATTATAGCTCTTCCGATGCATCATTTGATGAGATCACTTACACACCGGCGACACCTAGCACCATATCTTCTGGGGCTACCTCGTCTCGCGTGACTTTCACAGAGATGACACCCTCTCAGGCTTCGTCCCCTGAGACTGTGACTTCAGAACTCACGCTCTTCCCGACTCATCATCATGAAGAAAACCCAACTTGGGATGATGGATGGGTCAACGAAGAAGAAAAGCTGCTGGATGCTGTTCAGGACTTGCTCCCGGAAAATGCTCCGTGCAACACAATCACTGAGGATGGCAACTCTGCTACGGATACATCTCCAGTAGATGAAAAACGACAGCCTCTTGATCCTGAGGACAATCTTCCAAGCGAAGACCCTTCTCAAGAAGCTCTCGAAGTTGGTAGAGGCACCCGCTCGGGCCGGGACTACCACAAAAATTACAACCAATCTTCCTTTACTTATGTAAATCCTTCGGGAAAAGATGTTGTAAGCGCCCCCAGTGGCAACAATGATGAACATGCAGGCCCCAAGGAGGCTTTCAAGTATGACTTGGTTGAGCACTTCAAACACATACCTGCACGTCTTCACATCCTGGATTTATTACGAATGTCTCCACGCACTCGTGATAATCTCATCTCAGAATTACAAAAATTGAATGAGGATGTCGACAAACATGCCCCGCAAGTCCTCCAAATTGAAATGGACTACCGGGTCAAAAACTCAGAAACCTCCTTAAAAGGAGAAAAAGAGAAAAGCGAGGGATCATGCATCCAATGCCTCTCGGTTCAAAAGGCAGCCAGTGCAACCATCGCCTTCACTAAGGAAGACCTCCTACTTGGCGAAGCAAGGCACAACCGACCCCTGTACTTCACAGGGTACATCAAGGAAATGCCTATACACAGAGTTCAGGTCGACCCAGGTTCTGCACTCAACCTCATCTCCACTTCGGCTCTCGAAGAGTTGGGCATCCCACCCAACAAGCTAAGCCACACATCTGTATCTATCTTTGGATACGATGGGAGCGCTCAAAGGCCTATCGGCAAAATCAGGTTCAAATTGCAAATCGGTGATCTTATCTCTGAGGTCACTGTGTATGCAATAAAAATCCCCTCATGCTACAACATCCTTCTCGGACGTCCTTGGATACACGAGAACGGTGTTGTCCCTTCAACTCTACATCAATGCATCAAGTTCGTCGGCGACGACGGCATGGTACATCGTGTCTTTGCGGACAGAAAACCCTTCAAAGGTAAAGAAGTCCACTTCGCAGACTCCCAGATGTATGAAGGAGAAAAAGAAGAAGAGGAAATAGCACCCCCTGCTGAAAATCTCCAGAAAGATAAAGGCAAGGCTCCTCAAAAATCACCGGAAGAAGACAAACCCTCCGGCAAATTAGAAGAGAGTAGTCAATCTCCCTTCTGTTGTGCGCGTGTATGCGGAAACGTGAATAAGCGATCGAACAAACAATCAACCACACACAAGAACAAGAGAATTACGTGGTTCGGCAAACTTGCCTACGTCCACGGGAAAGAAACTCGACTCTCCTTTGGATTCACTCTCTGTATGATATGCAGTACAGTTCTCCCATGGGTTACACATTACATGAATATATAATGCTCTCTTTCTTATTCCCCAAGAAACCCTATCCTAGTCAATAAGAAAGTCCTGGTACAATTACCAAATTACCCATAACCCTGAACCCAATTGGTCTGGACCCACTGGGCCAACAATCTCCCCCTCCAGACCATAGGGAAGACGCCTCTGAACCCCCCTTACTAGGAGTCCAGTCCTGCCAACTCTGAACACAGCTCCAGCTTTCCCTTAGACACGACCTTAGTCATCATATCCGAGGGATTCTTGTCAGTATGAATCTTCTCCAGCTTCATGAGATTCTTTTCGATGACCTCACGAATCCAATGGTATCTCACATCAACATGCTTCGTGCGGGCATGGTATGTAGCGTTCTTGCTGAGATCCATAGCACTTTGACTATCACAGTAGACTACATACTCTCCTTGCTTCAAACCCAGTTCTTTGAAAAATTTCTTCAACCAAATCATCTCCTTCCCTGCTTCATTAGCAGCTATGTATTCTGCTTCGGTTGTAGACAATGCTGTACACTTCTGCAACTTAGACTGCCAGGAAATAGCTCCCCCTGCAAAAGTAAATAAGTACCCAGAAGTAGACAACCGACGATCAAGATCGCCTGCATAATCAGCATCTGTAAAGCCTTCAAGTACTGGTTTTGAGCCTCCGAAACACAAGCAAAAATCTGATGTACCTTTCAAGTATCTGAAGATCCACTTCACTGCTTCCCAATGCTCTTTCCCAGGGTTAGAAAGAAATCTACTCACTAAACCCACTGCATGAGCAATGTCTGGCCGTGTACACACCATGGCATACATAAGACTCCCAACTGCTGAGGAGTATGGAACAGAAGTCATCCGTTCCTTTTCTTCATCTGTAGTAGGACATTGTCTCTTACTGAGCTTGAAGTGACTGGCTAAAGGCATGCTAACTGGCTTAGCATCTTTCATGTTGAACTTTGCTAGCACTCGTTCAACATATTTCTCCTGTGACAACCACAGCTTCTTGGCATTCCTGTCACGACGTATTTGCATTCCCAAAATCTGTCGTGCGGGACCCAAGTCTTTCATGTCAAAAGTCTTTGACATGTCCCTTTTCAACCTGTCAATCATCTTAATATCATGTCCAACTATCAACATATCATCTACATATAAAAGAAGGATGATAAATTTGCCGTTACCAAATTTACGAATATAAACACAGTGATCTGCAGCTGTCCTCCGATACCCATGATTCAC
Organism: Umbellularia californica; assembly: GCA_028538565.1. Classification (NCBI taxonomy): domain Eukaryota; kingdom Viridiplantae; phylum Streptophyta; class Magnoliopsida; order Laurales; family Lauraceae; genus Umbellularia; species Umbellularia californica. The sequence goes on along the minus strand of JAPQWN010000005.1, from coordinate 27,998,571 downwards.
CATAAATGAATCAAACTTCTTGTACCACTGCCTCGGTGCTTGTTTCAGCCCGTAGAGACTCTTCTTTAGCCTGCAAACCAACTGTTCTTTTCCTTCTACCTCAAAACCCTCCGGCTGAGTCATGTAGATCTCTTCTTTCAGATCACCGTGAAGAAATGCAGTCTTCACATCCATCTGCTCAAGTTCAAGGTCCATGCTGGCGACTAGACCCAAGACAACTCTGATAGAAGTCATCTTCACAACTGGAGAGAAGATTTCATCGAAGTCAATACCCTTCGTCTGCGCAAAGCCTTTAACCACTAGCCGTGCTTTGTGCTTAATCAGTTTTCCACTGTCATCTCTCTTCAGCTTGAACACCCATTTGTTCTTCAAAACCTTCCTGCCTTTTGGAAGTTCCACCATCTCATAAGTATTGTTCTTTTTCAAAGAACTCATCTCATCCTGCATAGCCTTCATCCACTCATCTTTATCTGCATGAGTTTTTGCTTCTGGGTAGCTCTCTGGCTCCCCCTCATCGGTAAGCAAAATATAATCTGCTGCAGGATATCTTGTTGATGGTTGACTCTCTCGAGTAGACCTCCTAACCTGAGGTTCTGTGGTTTCTGACTGAGGAGACTGCTCCCCCTGCTCAACACCATGTTCATCTGGCAACCCCTGCGCCTCATCACGATTCAAATCGTTCTGTCCACCTTCTCCACCTGTAGTCTGCACTGGAGAAGGAGTCGGTGTGAGATCAACCACTCCATCAACAACTTCTTTAGACTTTTCGGTCTTCTCAGTATCTCCAAAGAACTGGTCTTCATGAAACACCACATCCCTACTTCTGATAATTTTCCTCTTCTCTGGATCCCATAATCTGTAACCAAACTCAGCTCCACCATAGCCAAGGAAAATGCAACACACTGCCTTATCATCCAGCTTTGAACGCTGCTCCTTTGGTACATGTGCAAAAGCCTTGCAACCAAACACCTTCAAATGAGAATAAGAAACATCTTTACCAGTCCATTTTCTCTCCGGAAGGTCAAAATCCAAAGGAACTGAGGGAGACCTGTTAATCAGGTAAACGGCAGTCAGGACAGCTTCACCCCAAAATGCTTTGGGTAGCTGTGCCACTCTAATCATGCATCTCATCCTTTCAAGAATAGTGCGGTTCATTCTCTCTGCCACACCATTGTGCTGTGGAGTACCCGGAACTGTTCTCTCATGTCGAATACCATGTTTTGAGCAATAGCCTTTAAACAGGTTGGATGTGTACTCTCCACCATTATCTGTGCGGAGACATTTCAAGAGTTTTCCTGTTTCTCTTTCGACCATGACATGAAACTGCTGAAATACCTGGAACACCTGATCCTTCGATTTCAATGCATAAACCCAGACTTTCCTGGATGCATCATCAATAAATGTGACAAAGAACTTATTGCCACCCAATGACTCCACCTCCATAGGACCACAAACATCAGAATATACCAAATCCAACACATTAGATTTTATCGTTGATGTTTTAGAGAAAGATACCCTATGTTGTTTACCAAATAAGCAATAATCACAAGGGTCAAGGGATGTACCTGTGGAGTACTGAATTCGATCTTTCTTTGCCAGTATCTGCAGTCCTTTCTCACTCATATGTCCCAGTCTCTTGTGCCACAGATTTGGAGAGGATCTGTCTTCAACAGCATTCAACACACTTTTGCATAGCTTGACATGTGTCTTGTACAGCGTATTACACGCTTTCCCTCTCGCAACAATAAGAGACCCTTTAGTGAGTTTCCACCTGCCATTTCCGAAGTAACTCTCATAACCTGCACGGTCCAATGAAGTTCCGGAAATCAGATTCAACCGCAGATCTGGAATATGTCGCACATCTTTCAGCGTCATTGTGCAACCAATATCGGTTTGAATGCAGACATCACCGATCCCAACAATATCCTAATGACTTGTGTTGCCCATCTTCACAGTGCCAAAGTCCCCTGCTTTGTACGTTGTGAACATCTCCTTACAAGGAGTAGCATGGTAGGATGCTGCTGTGTCAACAACCCACTCAACCTGATCATCTGCAACACTCAAACACTTTTCATCGTCACTGACCAGTACCACTACTTCATTATCCAAAGTAGCTGTTGTGTTAGTGTCATTCTTCTTCTCATTGTTGGCTTCTTTCTTTTCCTTCAAGGCAAAGCAATTCTTCTTAATGTGGCCTTCCTTGCCACAATGAAAGCATTTTCCAGACTTTTTCTTAGTCTGTGTTTCACCTTTAGACTTGCCACGACCCCCCTTTGGTCCCCTACTCTTACTCCTCCCCCTTTTCTCAGTAACAAAGGCATGTGCATTATCTGTCCCTGCAGTTTTTCTTCTTGTTTCTTCATTCAACAAGCTGCTAGTAACCTGACTCATTGATAACACACCATCTGGAGTAGAGTTGCTCACGGAAACAACTAATGTTTCCCATGTATCTGGTAAAGAGCTTAAAGAAATAAAGCTTGCATCTCATCATCAAGGACCATCTTCATTGTAGCCAGTTCATTCACAATGCATTGGAAATCATTTATATGATCTTCAATTTTACCACCATCCTTGAATTTCATATTTACAAGCTTTCTAATCAGAAAAGTTTTGTTCACAGCAGTTTTCTTCTCATATCTTTCTTCTAACTTCTTCCAAAGGGTCTTCGCATTGGTTTCATTAGACACATGATGAAATATGCTATTATCCACCCACTGTCTAATGTGACCAATGGTCTTTCTATGCATCTTTTTCCAATCTGGATCAGACATCTCTTTTGGTCGGGCAGAATCCCCCTCAATGGGATCATAGAGGTCTTTGCAATAAAGTATATCCTCCATCTTAGGTTTCCAAATCAACCAATTAGTATGGTTGAGTTTGATCATGGTAGTGTTACCAGTGTTGTTATCCATCTCAATTGAATAATCAAGAAAAACAAACAACTTTCACTAACCTCAAAATCTGTACCAATCTGTAGATCTCGTCACCACGAGCACGCTGGAAGAAACGGATCTGAAATCCGACTTTGGATGGCTCCGATATCGCAAAAACTGTTTTCTGCGCTCCGATGGGTCAAACTTTCATGTTGACCGTCAAACTGCCAATTTTCTTCCACAGTTGCGTAGATCTGCTCGCAACGATTCTGTAGGCTCAAACGGATCTCCGATCTGACCTCGGATGATCAAGATATCGACGAAACAAGTTTCAACCGTCGATCCCAGTCAAACCCCTGCTGACCGTACTGTTCTGCTGACGTGGCGCTGACGTCAGCGGATGCTGGAATGGGCTTCCTGCTTCGTGGGTCAGGCAGAACTGACCCAAAAACTGAACCTGAACTGGCTGGGCTGTTGGCTGTACTGCGCTGGGCTTCTTTAAACGGGTCGGGCTGAACTGACCCAAACCGACCCGGACCCAACCCTTCTTCTTCTTCAAACAGAACTGATTTCTGTAACAGAAATCGTGTGCAGTAGCCTGCAGCTGTCTTCTTCCTTCTTCTCCGGCCAGGCATGGCGGCGGCGGGGTGCGACGAACGGCGATGGCCGGCGATCCTACTCCGGCGACAAGCAGGATTCCGGCGACGGGCGGCGGCGGCTGCTCCGATCGGCGAAAAAAAATCTGGGTTTTTTTTTTTTTCGGCAGCGGCTAGCTCTTTTCTCCGATGAAGATCTTGCGACGGCAAGAGTCCGGATCTGCTGTTATCCGGTCCGTAAATTCAGGATTAGTTTCTCCCTGCGCAGGGGAACAACAGGGAAAGATCGATCCCTGTTATCCGGTCTTTACTGCACTGGTGGTGTGGCCCAACAGAGATCGGTTCGATCTCTGTCCCTTTCCTGCAACGAGAAACCACGTGCAGGAATCTAGATCAATTCGTTGATCCGATCCGTCGATCACAAACGCAGCACAATCCAATCCTAGAAACCCTAGTCTCTGATACCACTTGTTGTGCGCGTGTATGCGGAAACGTGAATAAGCGATCGAACAAACAATCAACCACACACAAGAACAAGAGAATTACGTGGTTCGGCAAAATTGCCTACGTCCACGGGAAAGAAACTCGACTCTCCTTTGGATTCACTCTCTGTATGATATGCAGTACAGTTCTCCCATGGGTTACACATTACATGAATATATAATGCTCTCTTTCTTATTCCCCAAGAAACCCTAACCTAGTCAATAAGAAAGTCCTGGTACAATTACCAAATTACCCATAACCCTGAACCCAATTGGTCTGGACCCACTGGGCCAACACCTTCGTTATCTCCCTCAAGAATTCAAAACCTTTGGTCATCACGACTAAAATGAAGAAGGCGAAACAAAAGCCTGGGGGCAAATTTGTTGTCTCTCTCGTGTCTATCATGCAAGACACAGACTCGGACTCAGAGCCAGAAGACGATGCATCGTCAAGCCAAGCTGACACTCAGCAAGTTCAGCCTGCTCTCACTCCGATGGAGACACCTGCTGACGTAGAAGATCCTACGTCTGCTACCCTTGTTGTTCCGACAACATCACCATAGCAAAGACCGATCTTCTTCCATAGATCGGATGCTTCTTCATCAAACTCCATGCTGGAACCTTTCCAAAATGAAGGTATGCCTCAGCTATCTCTATATAGTCCTGTGGCACAAGCAATTATGAAGAAAATGGGCTATGACACTCAAAACCCAGTCGGTTTGGGAGAAAGACGCGGTATTCTCACGCCATTGGAGCCCGCCTTGACCAAAAGCCAGCTGGAAGATTGGAGACTCTACGGTCATGTAGAAAAGTCTTCATATGGGTTAGGGTATGATCCCGACACTCCTCTGAGACAGTTGACACAAAGGCTTAAAAGTAGTTTTACCGACCAAGCCTCAACATCTAAAGTCCACGAAGACATCGATCTCCCTGGAAATCTCTTTAAAGAGTTACCTGACAAAGATCCAGGAAGCTCATCCAACTTGTACGATTTCTCTGATGATAAAGAGGAATCGTCCGATAATGCAGACTTGTGCTATTCTGACCCAGAAGAACCCTCGTCTCCAAAAGAAATACCAGACTCAACAGGCGATTGGGACTATCTCATAGCAAGCCTTGAGGAGATCACCAATCAAGAAAATCCATGGAAAGGAACAGAGCCTTGGTCTGGTAATGCAGTTGAAACTCCAGAAGGTTTCGTTGAGTTGGAAGCCTCCGAAAATATTGTGGAGGAACCACCTTCGAACCTTCCGACAGAAGATCCTGTTGAAAAGATAAACTTGGGAACACCTGATAACCCACGTCCTGTATTCATAAGCAAGAATATAAAGGATGATGAGTTACCCGAGTATATCGCTTTTCTTCGTGAGTTCGTTGATTGCTTTGCATGGTCCTATGCTGAAATGCCTGGTTTAGACCCCAAAGTAGCAATCCACAAACTCAATCTTCAAGAAGAAGTCAAGCCTGTCAAACAAGGCCAAAGAAGATTCCGTCCAGATGTGATGGATAAAATTGAACAAGAAGTTCAAAAACTCAAAAGCGTTGGCTTCATCCGTGAGGAACAACATCCAGAGTGGTTGGCCAATATTGTCCCCGTGACAAAGAAAAATGGGCAGATCAGGGTCTGTATTGACTATAGAGACCTGAATGGCGCTTGCCCTAAAGATGAATTTCCGCTCCCCATACCGGAGGTGATGATTGACAATACCTGCGGATTCGAGCGAATGACATTCATGGATGGCTTCTCTGGTTACAATCAGATAAAGATGCATCCCGAGGATGAAAAACACACATCATTTCGGACTCCATTTGGCGTATATTGCTATACTGTCATGCCATTTGGTCTGAAAAATGCTGGTGCCACATATCAGAGGGCTATGATGAAAATATTCCAAGATATGCAGCACAAGACGGTCGAATGTTACGTTGATGACCTCGCCGTCAAAAGCAGAAGAAAAGAAGACCATCTCAAAGATCTTCGGGAAGTCTTCCTCCGACTCCGCAAACACAAACTGCGGATGAATCCTCTAAAATGCTTCTTCGGCGTCTCGTCGGGTAAGTTTCTCGGATTCCTTGTTCGGAAAGCTGGAATAGAACTTGACCCCATAAAAGTCAAGGCTATTCTAGAAATGCCCTCTCCAAGAACCTTGAGAGAACTAAAAGGGCTCCAAGGGAGATTGGCCTACATCAGACGGTTCATCTCCAATCTTTCGGGGAAATGCCGTCCATTCTCTCGATTGATGAAAAAGGGTGTAGACTTTGTCTGGGATGCCGACTGTGAAGCCGCATTTCAAGATATCAAGTCATACCTGACCAAACCTCCAGTGTTAGCTGCCCCTGCCACTGGAAAACAATTCATCTTGTACACAAGAGCCCTTGATCACTCTCTGGGTGCTCTGCTTGCACAAGAAAATGATGAAAGAAAAGAAGCTGCTCTATACTACCTCAGCCGCATGCTAGTAGGTGCAGAGCATCGCTACTCCCCAGTCGAAAAGGAATGCCTTGCAGTGATGTTTGCCGTACAAAAGCTACGTCACTACTTGCTTTCCAACACAGTCTACCTGGTCTCGAGGATCAACCTCTTGAAGGTCCTTGTCACGAAGGCCGGTTCTCTCAATGCCCGACTGGCAAAATGGTCCATCCTCTTGTCACAATTTGATATTAGGTATGTACCACAAAAAGCAATCAAAGGCCAAGCTCTAGCAGACTTTCTCGCAGAGCATCCATTGCCTAAAGATTCTCCACTCAGAGATGATCTCCCAGACGAACCTGTCTACAACGTGGAGACTTCCTCACCAAATGCCTCCTGGGACATGTACTTTGACGGTGCAACCAGGACAAATGAAAAAAGAAAGCTGATCTCAGGAGTTGGCATCCTTTTTGTTAGCCCTGACAAATACATGATTCCACACGCTTTCTCACTACTGGAACCATGCACAAACAATGCAGCTGAATACCAAGCTCTGATCCTAGGATTGGAACTCGCCATCGAATCCGGTATCACTATGCTGGAAGTCTTTGGAGACTCTCAACTGATCGTCAACCAGATGAATCAGAAATATGAAGTCAGGAAGCCCGATCTGCTGCCTTATTACAACAAGGCACAATCGCTTCTGCAAAAGTTTGACATCTGTAACATCACCCACATTCGTAGAGGTGAAAACATCCGTGCAGATGCCCTGGCCGGACTTGCCGCATCAATGGTGATCCAGGAGGGGGAAAACATGCAAATTACAGTGTGCGAGAGAAGGATCCTCCCTCCTCTTAACACACACCAAGCAGTAGCTGAATGCCACCAAGTGGTTGGAAGTCGGATCTCTATCCTTCAAACTTCAATCGGCGACTGGAGGGATCCGCTCATTGATTACACTATGTTCGGAATCCTACCTGAAGATCCAAAAGAACGGGTAAGCATACAAAGGCGAGCCCCAAACTTTCATTTGGATATTCCTTCAAAAATCCTCTACAGGAAATCCTTCAACGGAGTACTTCTACGCTGCTTATCACAACAAGAGGCCGAAGAAACACTTAAAGAAGTTCATGCTGGTCTTTGTGGAGCCCATCAGGCAGGTCCTAAGCTCTATGATCAGATAAAAAGGTTAGGTTACTATTGGCCTACCATGGTTGCTGATGCAATGCAATTTGCCAAACGCTGCCAGCTATGCCAAGTTCACGGAGATTACATTCACATGCCTCTGGAATGGCTGCATCCTACAGCAATCTCATGGCCTTTTGAAGCATGGGGCATGGACATCATAGGTCCTATCTCTCCCCCTTCAAGCAAAGGTCATCGCTTCATCTTCGCCGCTACGGATTATTTCTCCAAGTGGTCAGAAGCATTTGCGTTCAACGAAATGAAGACCTCATCAGTTCTTCAATTCCTACGCACCAACATCATTTGTCGTTTCGGCATACCCAAAAGATTCGTCCATGATAACGGACCACAATTCCGGGATCATCGATTCTACAGGTTCTGCGACAAATACAAAATCCAAAGCTGTCCTTCGACTCCATACAATCCGGCAGCAAACGGATTAGCAGAAGCCTTCAACAAGACACTCTGCAAAATCCTCAAGAAAATGGTCTCTAGTCACAAAAGAGACTGGAGCGATAAACTGTCTGAAGCTTTGTGGGCCTATCGAACCACCGTTCGAGGACCAACCCATAGCACACCATTCTCCTTGGTCTATGGATGCGAAGCTGTCGTGCCCCTAGAGGTACAAATTCCTTCTCTGAGGGTATCTCTACAAAATGACATGACTCAAGAAAGTAATGTCAAATTGCGACTCCATGAGCTGGACAATCTCGACGAGAGACGGCTCGAAGCTCGACAAAGCATTGAACTTTACCAAGCACGCATGGCAGGATCTTTTGACAAAAAGGTCAGGCAACGCGCCTACAAAAAGGGTGACTTGGTTCTTGCGGTAAAAAGACCAATGGTCTTCGCACACAAATCCAAAGGCAAATTTGAACCAAAATGGGAGGGACCCTACGTCATCGACAAAGTCTTCTCCAACGGCGCATATGCCCTCCTAAACATGGAAGGCGACAGATGTATGCTGCCTATCAACGGCAAGTTCTTGAAGCGGTACTACCCTTGAAGACTTACCCAACTGGGTAAGAGCAATGCCTGTATGGCCAAAACCTGTTCTCAGGTACTCGCTCGTCAAACCCACTCTCTTTAGAATTTTCATATCAAATGTCAAAATTTCTAGAGATTCAAAAACAATGCTTACTTTTATCGTTTCATTATTCAAAAACAAAAAACAAGTTTAGGAGCCTCTCCCTGACTTAACCAAAACTTTCGATCCTTGAACCAAAATTCATGGTTTGAAACAAAAATCCGGATTCAGGGATTCCCACCCTAGTCCACCTTACCTTTTACCACCAAATGGTTTTAGGTCAAAATTTACGACCCTCGTGTCTTTAAACAAAAAAAAATTGGTTTTTCAAAAACCGCGGGGAAGTGACACTTAGTCGATACTCGCAAAACTCAAAAAAATCGGAAGGATACGAACCCCATTCGATACTTCCAAAACCTCTAAAATCGTGGAGACACAACATTTCAGTTGATATCCACAACCCAAATTTCAAAGGTTCGAGAAAACCTAAAATCGTGGAGAAGCAACAAACCAGTTGATATCCACAACCCAATTTCAAAAATCGTGGAGATGCAACATACCAGTTGCTATCCACAACCAAAATTTCAAATGGTTCGAGAAAACCTCAAATTTCAAAAATCGCGGAGAAACGACATCAAGTCAGTACCCGCAAAACCAAAAGTTTTGGGAAAAGCAGGGAAGCGACGCTTAGTCGATATTTGCACCCCAATTCGCGAGGAAGCGACATTCCATCGATACTTGCAAAACCTAACCCGCGAGGAAGTGACATTCCATCAATACTCGCAAAACCGAATGAGTAAGGAAGCGACATTCCATCGATACTTGCAAGACCATTCAGCGGGGAGGCGACATTTAGTCGATACCTGCATTTTGAAAACCAAAATCCGGCTATAAATGCCAAAACAAAAATTTCCGGCTATAAACGCCAAAATCGGCTTTCATGCCAATAAAACAAAACTTGGTTTTCAAAAAACTCGGCTACAAATGCCACACAAAAAAAAACCTGACACTCATGTCAAAACCGGCTATAAATGCCACAAATTGGCTATCAATGCCACCAAACCGGCTATAAATGCCACAAATTGGCTATCAATGCCACCAAACCGGCTATAAATGCCACCAATTGGCTATCAATGCCACCAAACTGGCTGTAAATGCCACAAAAATCCGGCTTTCATGCCAAATTCGTTTCCCCTACCAAAACAACCATTTGACAAAAGATTTTCACAAAATGACAAAGCTTTTGATCAAATCCCATTTAGCAATTGCATTCATCACAAAAAGATTTGAGTGAGCGTAGGGAACACAAAAAAAAAAAAAAAAAAAAAGGTACCAAAAAAATACATGTGGTACCAAAGCAAAAAAAATAGAAAGTGTTCACAAGCACTACAAAAAAAAAAAAGAAAAGTACCAAAAAAGATACATGTGGTACCAAAAAAAAAAAAGAAAGTGTTCACAAGCACTACACAAAAAAAAAAGAGTACCAAAAATATACATGTGGTACCAAAAAAAAGAAGAATAGTTTCTGCTACAAAAAATCAGGAGCTCAGCCAAAAATGGTCTCCAGCCAAAGCTTCAGCTCCTCAAGCAAACTTTTGGCATCAGCCGTCAGAGTTTCCAAGGCACGCTTCTTCAGGAACTTGCCATGAGATGCTGGCGAATGCCATAACCCTTCTTTTACACCGGGAAACTCTTCCCCAGCAGTTTGCCATCGTTCGTTTTCTAGAGTCCTCCTCTCGAGAACTTGACCGGCATCTGCAACCCTGCGAATCAGAGTACTCTCCCTGTCACGAGCCTCTGTTATAGCAGCCCACTTCGCATCGACTTGTGCCTTCAAATGCTCAAGACGTTTCCTGGCCTCCTCAACTTCCCTATCAAGGACGTTAAGGTCATGCCTCAATCCGATGATGGCTAGCTCTTCCTTGTTCTTCTCCCGAACTAGCTGCTTCTTGCTTTGTGTAGCCTCATTCAGGTCAGACTTAGCCTTATCAGCAGGGTCCAAGAACATCTCCTTGAAGAATTGGTCGTCAGGGAAACCCATGGTCTCAAACCACTTGTCACCCAGTGCAATGATCCTATCAACGATCGCCCTGGCACCTGTGACATCCAGACCAACCTCTTCGGTGTCGGTCAGAATCTCCTGTACATGTGGGATCATGCCAAATCCTGCCTCCAAGTGTCCAGAAAGGAGAGTCTTGACCCAAGAACTCAAAACCCGAGCCAGCACCTTCTTCGCAAATTGAAGAGACGAACTGGATGAAGATTCACCCTTCTCCGCTGATCGGCTGCTCATGTCATGTCCCATTGGAAGAGTAACAAAAGAACTCTTTTCACTTGGAGCCACTGGAGAGGGAATCTCAACACGAGGCATCTCCTCAATCATGTCAGAACTGGTCTCTACCTCCGGATCGACCTCTGGCATCCCTTGCTCTGGTTCTGAAGAAAGCGATGGACTCTCTTCTGTCACTTCAAAACCTGCAAATGAAACGCAAAAAGGTATGAATATGATCCTGTTCAAAAAAAAAAATCATCAGGGTCATCACTACAAAGTACCTTCTTCGACGACTGGCGGAATACTCTCTTCCTCCATGAACTCATCAGAAGCATCATCAACATTTGCGTCCATTGATGGTTCAAAGTCATCGGAATCCTGTGGCAAGTCAGCTGACAAGAAAAATGTTAGCAAATCAAGTCGCAGGCAAAAAAAAAAAAAAAAAGAGAGAAAGCGAAAGAAGTTATACCAATTGGAGATTCTGGAATCATTCCAGAGTCCCTCGGTTCTTCTTCAGATGCCATAACCGGCTCCATCACCGCCTCATCGGTCGGACCCTCAGGCATCGGGCAAGTCTTCATCCTCTGCTAAAAAAAAAAGCAGCAGCAGGGTGAGAAAATAAATCAGAACATGGAAAGCCCCATGAAAGAAGCAGAAAAAGGAAAAGGAGGAATCATACCTTCACCGATGGTCTCTTCTTCCCGAATCCTCTTCTCCGGAGGTTCGTCAGCTTCCCCTGGCACCTCCTCATTGACAGTGAGAGGGACTTCCACATTAGGAGAGTCTTCGTCCCGCCCCGTGTGACGCTGACTCCTCCTCCTCTTCCTACCTCTACGGGTTCGCTTCCTAGAAGAACCCGCCCCACTATCAGAGTCAGGTTTCTCACTTGACTCCTCACTGGATGGTCTGCTCTTGCCAGTAGACTCCACGGAAGCTCGTCTCTGTGCCGCTTGCATCCAAGCGTCGAGTTCAGCTTCCTCCTGTTCTAGCTGCTCCAAAGCCTCATCAGGTACTTCCCGAACAGCTTCAGAACCAATGACGCCCTGGTCACCGAGAAAGCCTATCTTGTGCTTCTCTCCAGAAAGGAAGGCCCAAACTTCCTCTCGCCGGACGCCATCCGACTTTCCAGTACCTTTCCCCGAAGACAGCTTTACATCAAGCTCCTTCTTGGAAAGCCCCCGATATGCCAAAAAGCTCTCCGCGAACCACTTCGTGAAGCCGGCAGTTCGGAAAGTCGACAGCTCAGGATAAGAGATCGTGGCAGTAGTGTCTTCAGCACTATAAAAAGCCCATGCATTTCTGCCATCCTGCAAACCCCCAAAACGCTTCACCATACTCGAAGGCGCTCCAACAACGCCTTGAGAGAAGCCCAACTGAAGCGCAAAGCGAGAAGGTACATACGGCTGGATGTCGACGAAAAGATGTCTGCGGTACACCATCATGCCGACTCGTATGCTGAAAAGCCACTCCTTCTCTGCATTGGTTAAAGGGTAATGCCTTCCCGACCCTGCTCTGGTAGAGTCTCGGGAGGCACCAAAATCAAAAACCTTCTTCCGCAACTCCGGAGAAAGCTTCACTGAAGACTGCCCCATCTCGACGTCCCTGAACCGTCGGATCCTCATGCGGGCAAACAAAAGTGATTCAGATACGGCTTTTCCCTTAGCCAATCGAATCATCAGAGGATCATCATCCTGTGCAGCACCCAGCTGGTGGAAGCCAGGACAGTGGTATACAAACCACGAATAAAAGATATGGGCTGAAAATACCCTATTCATAGGGAGCCCAAGCCGAACCAAGAAAGCAGCAGCCTGCAGTTCGGTACACAGGTAGGAGTAAAGAGCGGGCACCAAAGCAAGCCGCTCTCCAAACGCCATCTGACAAGCCGGAAAAATACAATGCGGCCTGATGTGCGTCCCATCTCCACCAGCAAAAATAGCCTCACCTAGCCAAAAAGTGAGGTAAACAGCAAGATCTCTCCGCAGTGTAATGTCAGAACAAATGGCATCTGTGCTCGCGAAGAAACCCTTCAACTCTTCCTGCATGGCCGAAGTCTTCTTCCTGTCTTCCCGGGTCATGCTATCAGAAGGTTCTCCACCGTCGAAGAAGTTAGGGAACGAAGAGCCACAACTCTTCCAACTGCTGGATCTTACTTTCGAGCCCTCCTTCAAAAAATCATAGAAGGCGACGAGCTGAAAGTATAGGAGCCTGAACTCCTCTGACTGCTCCTCAAGGACGCTGTCAATCGGCATGAACTCCTCGTAGAGTTTGCCAAGGATGGGTAATCCAGTAATAGCACTCAACTCCTTCAGACAAAAACCAATCTCACCGTTCGTGACAACGAAGGTATTGGTTTGAGGGAGGAAAGACTCCAACATAGCCATGAAGGCATCATCGGAAAAAGTCACGGTCTCCCTAAAAGCGCGGACCGCGTCAAAAATCCCGGCTTCCTTCAAAACGGCGCCCCCAATCAGCAAGGTGTGGTCAGTCCATGACTTCCAATCGGAGTCAACATTGAAACGGCCACGAAGTCGAAAAGGCTTCACCCAAGTACTGCCGTCACCGCTGAAAACGCCAAGGCCCACCGGTCTCAAATCGACCGACGGATAATCAGAGCCCTGGTAGCCGCTGGCTGGCATCAACATGTCCATACGGACAGGTGACTTCTCCGCATATCCGGAGGGTCCACCAACAAAAACCCCGGTCTTGATCACACTGGTCCTCTTCACCCAGCTCGGAGGATCTTCCCTCTTAGGGCACGTGGGAGAAAGGCTCAGGATCGAGATAGTCCGATCAAAAGACGACCGGGTAGAAATAGTTCTCTCCTCACCATTTGCTGTGTAAGAGAACTGAAAACATCTCCTTTGGTATGTCAAGTCGTCAGGGACTGCATCTCCAAAGAAGAAGGTAGGCTTGGGTAAAACCCTCAGATCGTCCATAACCCAAGGACGGTTGCTTACCATGATCTTATAGAACTCCTCATCCTTGAGAGCGATCAATAGCTGTCTCATCTCATCGCGATTGAGGGAATCGCACTCTTCCAAGTTCTTCTCAACAAACTGGACCTTCTCCCAGGCTTGCTGAACGGCCACATTGAAAGATCTAGCAGATCGACGAGGTACGCTTGTAGCAGGCTCTTTACCCTTGTTCGCTCTGGAGGAACCACCTGCAAAGGTTGGAAAAGAAAAAGATCGTCATCAAAATGACAGGATTTCGCTAAAAAAAAAAAAAAAAAAGGGGTCACTTTGTCCCACCAAAAATCTGGCGAAATTTTGGCATGACTCCGGGGCAATTCCAAAGAAAAAGGAAATACCCCGACGGAAATAGAAAGTTTGAAGATGGGCTCAACATTGCTACGGGCTCCGAAACTCCAAACCTTCGAAACCTCAAAATCTCCGCAAAATCAGGAAGTGCTCAACATCACTGCAAGCTCCAAATTCCCAAATTTGCAAAGATTTTCAGGTATGTTATCATGCTCTCAAATTCAATTTACAAAAAGTACATGCATGAACATCTAGATTTGCATAAAAACGCATTATCATGATGAGCAAAAAAAAAAAATCAGGCCACGTGGCCGTACGGACCAAATCCGTACGGATCTGTCCGTACGACCCACAAAAAAAAAAAAAAAAAAAAAAAAGAGAAAAGAGATACACGTGAAAAAAAAAAAAAAAACAGAAATCACGTGGAAAAGAAAAGAAAAAAAAAGAGAAGAAGAATAGAAAGAAAAAAAAAGAGAAGACACTTTTTTTCCATCCTATTCTCTACATGGAGTTTTCTTGAAAGAAAAAGAGAGAAAACTTACTTGAAGCCATTGATGGAGAAGAAGAAGGAAAAAGCTTGAAGATCCTTGAAGAAGAAGAACTCTTGGTCTTGGAGCTCTCTTGAGATTGTTGCAAAAGAAAGCAATAAGAGCAAGAGATCCTACCTTCCTTTGCTTTTATAGGAGAGAGCAAATCAAAGAAGGAAACAAAGAAGAAAGGTAAGTGTTACTAATTAGTAACCTTACCAAAAGAGAAGGAATTAGAAAGATTCTTTCCCAAAAAGAAACATGTCTTTGAGAGATTTTCTCCCAAAATCAATCAATGAGAGATTCTCTCCAACAAAATAGGATATTGAAGATTCTTTCCCAAAAAGAAAGATACCTTGAGATATTCTCTCCCAAATTAAGGGAATATGAGAGATTCTCTCCCATAAAGCTATTTTTAGATATTCTCTATCCAAATGAGATATCTTTAGATATTCTTTACAAAAATGGCCCCACATGTGATCTAAGCCATCCTAAAAAGCTTAAGGTCCCATGGGCTAGCCCATATGAGCCAGGTTTGACCACCTAGGCACTATAAAAAAAAAAAAAAAATGGGCTTTTAGTCAGAAAAAAATCCCTCTTACCAAGAGCATACAATAATGGTTCCATGCCTCTTTTGAGTTGATTGAACCATACAAAAAAATCCCAAGCCCCATGAGCTTCCAAAAATCAAACCATCCAGCCTCATATACCAAATTGAGCCAAAATCTTGAAATTGACATTTCACAAAAATCCAAACCACTCCAATGGACCCACACAGTCCCAAAGAGTGACCAAAAACCAAATCCTGGTCCCCTAACTTGCCACATACAGCTTGTTAGGTCACAAGACCAAAACAAAAAACCAAATCATGATCCCCCAACCTGCCACATACAGCTTGTTGGGTCACAAAGTCAAAACCAAAATCCGACCCCCTAACCTGCCACATACAGCTTGTTAGGTCACAAGGTCAAAAACAAAAACCCAAATCCACATCCCTGATGTCATCTTCAAAACTTTGCCTCGAGATGGTCCCTGATTCCTTTCATTTACCATAAAATTCCCCTGGAAGCTCAAAGGCTACTCTACCAAAGGAAAGATTGCTCAAAGACTCTTGGTCAAGACTCAAGCTCTCCTTCAAAAATCTCTTCGAGGCACATCGACTACAAAAGTCAAGCAACTCGTCCCTGTACCTCGAGGGGGCATTTGTTGACACCAAAAATGTCACTTTGCCTCTTCAGCATCAAGAAAGCTGCATGAAGTCGCAACCTGCCATAAATAGGCAATGCAATTTCTCCAAAAATTCAAATCTTGTCAGAATCAAACAAAAACTGCAAGATCCTTCAAGATAGCCAAGAGAAGAGTACACATGAAGTTTCGGGGCATTTCGACAACATTTGGCCTAACTTCACTTCTCCGACAGCTAAACGGGAGCTCTCGGCGGCGACATCATCGGAGACGTCAAAACTTCGATCAGAGCCTACAGATGACTCCAGCATGTCTCAAAAGGGCTCCATGCCAAATTTCAAGTCAAACCGACAACGTTTGACCCTCCATCAATGCTCGAGCAGCAAAATCAAGCCTCTCGGCGGCGGGAACCACCGAAGCCTTCGCTCATCAAACCAAGTGCATGAGTGGCTTCAACATGCTTCCAAAAGGCTGCACGTCAAATTTCAGGTCATTCTGACAACGTTTGACCAGGTTTCGATGCTCCGAGAGAAAATCAAGCCTACCGGCGGCGGAGCAACCCGGGACCATGACATCCAAAACGGAGCCCATGGAACGTCTCAAAATGACTCCAATAGGCTCTCCGTCAAATTTCAGGTCAATCGGACATCGTTTGACCACATATCAAAGCTCGGCATTTTCCCCGCAGCAAAATCAAGTGAAGCATCGACGGGACCCCAAACGGCTTCAAAACTCAAACAAAAGCCTATGGTTGGTCTTATTTATTGCTCAGGAGGCTCCACCTCAAATTTCAGGTCATTCCGACATCGTTTGACCAAGTTTCAGCTTCTGGCGGAAAATCAGCAGCTCTACGCGACAAAGTCTTCGGCTTTCCCGGAAAATTGGAAACTTTGCACTCTAAAAATGCAAGGATTCTCATCAGGTTTTCTACAGGGAAATCAAGCCAATAAATGAGAAGAAATGTCAGGAAAAATACAGAAGAAAACGGCGACGAAAAAGACCTCAAAACGACCGCAAAACGGGCTCCGAAGGGAAAAATTCCCCCAAGGTCGCAGGCCCCTGCGACCATGGCCCATGGTCGCCGGCCCATGGTCGCCGGCGACCATGGAAGTCCGGGTCACCGGATTTTCCGCCGGTGACCCGTTTTTCCGTCTTTTTTCGCGTTTCGCGCACTTTGGCCCCTGTGGTTTCCTGAAAATGTGATTTTTAGTGCTTGAAATTGACTCATATCCTCCGACATCCGTCAAAATCACGGGTCAACCTCCAAAAGCACAAAATCATCATTGATCGCTCCAAGATCGCCAACCGGTCGACCAAAAAAAGTGCTCTTTCTGTCCGACCGATCGAGAAATCGACAAGACAGATGTCACCGGCCCGCTCTTAGCTATCAATGTCTGAAGTTACATGTTCATCCGATGTCGATCAGCATGAAGATCCATCGATGATCATCGCCAGAAGAATTCCAGAAGACACGGCACGGCCCGCGACTCTTCGACTGCTCGGCGACCAATTAATGTGGTTAATTGACTAGCTTTATTGCAGTCATTAATTCATTTCTTTGGACGGCCCAATTAGAAGCAAGCATTTGGGAGTTACAAGTCAATTGATTCATGGCATTTAAACCATGAAACTCCTCCCATTATGGTAATTAAGGTGATTAAAAGCCCTTAATCTCCATCGGCCAATCAGATTCAAGGAAAAAGGAGTTACAAAATCAAGAAATAAATCTTGTAACTCCTCACATTAAAGCCATTAAAGCCCATAAACTCTCCTAAATGGCTACCAAAAGCCTATAAATAGGAGAGCATTCCATTGAAATCGGGATAAAAAAAAATCGAGATCGATCGATCGGAAAGAATCCAGAGCTCGTATCCAGAGAAAGAAAAAAGAGAGAAAAACTCTGCTGAAGTTCTGCACCGGCCACCACTACAAGGTGACAAAAGTCCCTTGGGGGGCACCCCCCCAAGGTCCTTGCCTTCTCCCGCTGCCTCCAATGGCTTAGACATGGCTTTTCAACCCGTCTACTTAGCTTTTTATTGGACATAGGACCGTCTCTTGGTCTTTGTCCTCTAAAAATCTGAGGTTATAGCCAAGCCAAGCGAATCAAGAGCATCCTCTGTTCTCATCTGTATGGATGATGGCGAAGCCCATACATGACTTGCGACCGTCAATCTGAACGAGTCCCCCACAATCTCCTGAGAAGTTAGATCCTCCTTTTCTTGCTTTTCATTGTAGTTTGTATTTTTCTAAAAGAGACAAAAATCACAACTCTTGTCTTTTTCATTATTGATGAGAATTGTAAATCGGCTATAAACGCCAAAATCGGCTATAAATGCCAAACAAAATCGCCTTTCACGGCAAACTAAGAAAATGTCTCTTTTCTTAAATATATGCGCAATGGAAAACTTGAAAGAAGTTGATTTCCTTTTTACTTGCGAAGGTTGATCTCCGGATTACCACTTGCAATTCCAAGTAAAATAGAAAATCTGGCACACCCACACAAAGAAATGTTGATGCACGCTTCAGGCCCGCCAGGGCGCAAAAGGGCCGGACCCGACGGACTCCCACGTTCCGCCGACCCCGGTAGCCGCCCCACGGCGCCTCGGAGCGCGTTCCATCAGGGAGCTTGGCCGCTTACTTCGAGTTTGGTGGAGGGTTTGTTTTCCTCCGATGATTACTGAGGAGCCTTGCCTTTATCTTTCTGGAGACTGTCGACAAAGCGAATTGTTTTTTCCTCCTGTTCTTCTTTTCCATCTTTATACATTTGAGCATCTGCAAAATGGAAATCTCTGCCTTTGAAGGGCTTTTTGTCTGCAAATACTCGATGTATCAAGCCATCGTCGCCAATGAACTTGATGCACTGATGTAGAGTTGAAGGGACGACACCATTCTCATGTATCCAGGGGCTTCCAAGGAGTATATTGTAGCATGAAGGGGTCCTTATTGCATACACAGTGACTTCAGAAATAAGATCACCGATTTGCAATTTGAACCTGATTTTGCCGATAGGCCTTTGAGCGCTACCGTCATATCCGAAGATGGATACGGACGTGTGACTCAGCTTGCTAGGTGGGATGCCCAGCTCTTCGAGTGCCGAAGTAGAGATGAGGTTGAGTGCAGAACCTGGATCGATCTGAACGCTTTGTACTGGCATTTCTCTGACGTACCCCGTAAAGTACAAGGGACGGTTGTGCTTTGCTTCGCCTAGGAGGAGGTCACCCTTATCGAAGGCAATTGTTGCACTTGCTGCTTTTTGTACCGAGAGGCATTCATTGCTCGATCCCTCAGTTTTCTTCTTTTCTCCCTTTGAGGGAGTCTTTGATTTTTTGACCCTATAGTCCATTTCAATTTGTAGGACTTGTGGGGCATGTTTGTCGACAGCCGTATTCAGCCTTTGTAATTCTGAAATGAGACTATCACGAGTCTGTGGAGACATTCGCAATAAGTCAAGAATGTGCAGACGTGCAGGTATGTGTTTGAAGTGCTCAATCAAGTCGTGCTTGAAGGCCTCCTTCGGGCCTGCATTTTCATTATTATTGCCACTTGGGGCGTTTACAGCTTGCTTTCCTGAAGGATTTACATAAGAAGAAGAGGGTTGATTGTAATTTTTATGGTAATCCCGGCCAGAACGGGTACCTCTACCAACTTCAAGAGCCTCTAGAGAAGGGTCTTCTTTTGGAAGATCGTTCTCAGGATCAAGGGGTTGATCCTTTGCTGAGGACGTCTCTGTAACAGCATTGGCGTCTTCAGTGATTGTGTTGTACGGAGCAATTTCCGGGAACAAGTCCTGAACAGTAGACGGCAACTTTTCTTTATTAGCCCAGACATTGCCCGTGAGATCGGGTATCTGGGACCAATTGACTGAGTTTTTATTGAAGAAGATTTCATTGGCAGAAGTTTCTTCAAGATGATCAATCGGGAGTGGCTTGAGTTCCGATGTCACAGTTTCAGGAGACGAAGGTTGAGAGGATGTTATCTCAGTGGAAGTCACCTGAGAGGATGTAGCTCTGGAAGATACGCTACCGGTTGGGGAGTACATGTCTTCGGAAGCTTCAGAGGCACTGTCGTCCTGAGCTATTGCATTGCAGGTTATCCTGACAGGAGATGCCCCCAGTGTAGACTGTTGGGAATCAGACTCATCCTCGGATGTGAGAGGATCATCGATCCAACTGTTTTCTCCATTTTCAGGAGTTGAGAGAGAAGGTTCCCGCTGATTTTCAGGGACTTCCGGCTCTGGATTATGACGAAAATTGATGCGATCCTGCTCTTGCTCTATGGCAAGATGTTGCAAGATTCTTGCATATTCTTCAAGATCAGGCATGGGAGCCAAATCTTCTTCGTCATTTGCTCCTTGTGGTTCGCCCATGTTGGGTTCCACTGAAGCATTTACTGGTGCTGGATTGACAGCATTTTCTTGAACAGAGTCCTGGTCTTCTTCACCATCAGACCAAGATCCTTGTGGTTGTAATGGGTTATACCGGATTACTGGCATAAGATGAGACTCGGGAATCCATTCCTCGTCGGAGAGGTATTCTCCTGTTTCAAAGGATTCTTCCCACTCATCTATATCACTGGCAGTATCACTGGACTCGTATCCGTTCATGGAGAATCCAACTACCGAGTTGCAAGAGTATGATGCCCCCTGCATAGTTTCATTTTTGTATAGAGGTGGCATGAAATCATCAAGAGTGAATTTTCTTACTGCCTTAGAGGTTTTGGGAAGAGATTCTTCCGTTGTCCTTAGTGAAGCAGTGGAAGAGGTTTCTGCTTTTTCAAGGACTTCTTGTTTTGGTTGAGACTTTTGCTGCTGTTTGAGCATGCGGAGCTGTCTCTTGGCTTGCCTTCGCTACTGAGCGGTCGGCTTTGTTTTGACGATCTCCCAATTTTCATCATCTAGGAGATCGGGATGCACCCATATAGGTTGTCCATCTGGTGTTGGATAGGGAACCAATTCTTGGGTCGCTTGAGCCATTTTTATCACCTTTAATGAAGTAGTGATCTTCTCCTTCGGTGACTTTGAAGTTTGCCGACATGACACCATGTTGACAGAGGCGGGGCCATAGTTTTTATCAAAGGTTATGACTCCGTTTTTCCACATCTCATTGATCTTCTCTCTCACAACGAAACATTGATTGAGAGGATGTGAGATCATCTGATGGTATGGACAGTATCGGGGATCATTGGTTTTGCCAACATCTCCCGGTCTTTTGGGCTCTGGCAAAATGAGTTTGCCATTTGCTAGGAGAGTCTCAAAGATTTCTTCAACGACTTCATCGAACGGATATTTCTTTTCTACACGTTCTTTGAAGGCATCAGAGAGTTCAGGCCTTTTACCTGCAGTTTTGTTTTCAGGTTTCTTTGGCTGCTGAGGAGCTGACTTAGTCTGCACATTGAGAACCTCCTTTTTCTTTGGTTTTGAGGTTGTAACAGCAGTCGGCTCTTTCTTTGATGATTTCTGACTGTTGAGGTCTTTGATCACCATTTCAGCTTCCATGGAAGCTTCGAGGAGTTCCCCCAGGTTTTTTGATTTGTTGCCGATGATCATGGAGCGGATTTTTGCTCTCATATTGTTACGGCAGATGTCGACCAGCGACGCTTGTGGCAGCACATCTGAGCATTTGTACGCCATTGCTTTCCATTTGTGAATGAAGTCGTATGTTGACTCATTCTCTCCCTGTTTTAGGCTGCAGAGTTGAGCCATAGTAACATGATGATCCTCACCTTGGAAGTGGGTCAGGAAGCGTGTCTCGAGCATAGCCCAATTCTGAATGGAGTTCTCCGGCAGAGTGGAGTACCAATCAAAGGCTGTACCTTTTAGGGTACTTGCGAAGAGGCGAATCTTGAGGGCATCTTGATCCGCAATAGCTCCCGTCAGGATCTTGAAATGGATGACATACTGTCTGGCTGAACCTTTCCCAGTATATGTCTGGAGAGTAGGTTGTTTGAATTTTGTAGGGAACGGAACCGAGTCCATCCATAGAGGGTAGGGTGGCTTGATCCCATGTTCCTTCAATGTATCCTCTTCTTTTGCTTTTGCGAGGATATCGTCCACGTCCTTTGTGGTAAGGGCGCGAGACTCATTGTTTTCTGCATTGCCCTCATCATCTTCATGATTCGGAGGGGTTTCATTGTTAGGTGGTGGACGCTGTAGAGTGAGAATCAAATTTTCCATCAGAGTCTCAATTCTCTGTTGTCCTTGCTCCAACTGCTGGATGCATGCAGTTACGTCATCATGCGGTGGAGGCTGCTCAGAACTTGTAGCCAAGACGTTCATCCCTCGGGATTCGAACGAAGAAATCGTCCTGGTGACTGAGCTGGGGCTCATTCTTCTGGATGAAGAATCTGAGGAGTGGTTACTGCGACATTCTTGACTTGGAGGAGTGGAAGATTCCTCCAGATGTGTTCATGTCCGAGAGACGCTGCGAGTCACTGGACGTCTAACACTGATTTTGGTTGCTGACTTCCGGCGTTTTCTGGTTTTACCAACCATATGAACAGCAACGATTTGGTCGGGTCTTTCTTTTTCGACCCATTTGTTTGGGACGTGGAGAGTAGAACGCTGGGTTCTTTGTTTCTCGAGTCTCTTTTGTCGATATGCAGTGCGGCAACGCATACGACGAGCAATTTGAGCTTCAGTCAGCTCTGGCTGGGCTCTGGCGATGAAGGATGTAGTCCCTCGTGCACAGCAGCCGAGTTTGTCTTCTTTGAAGCTTGGCAAGGACAGAATCTGGATGCGGTCCTTTGTCTGTCGCAATGAAGACTTGAATTTTGCGAGCTCGGCCCCTGTTGAGATGAAGGGTCGACTCGCAGGAGTGCAGGCTTCAGCATGTTTTTGCGTGGGCCTAACAATGCAGGATTTGATTTTGGGCTTGTAGGAGCAAGCCTGCTCATGATGGTTTTGTTTGTTTTTTGGGTGGAGGGTAGGTTTCTCCTCTTTCATGTAACAGAGAGGGTATAACTGATTCTCCTTGAGAGGGGCCAAGTATGCTGGCTTTGCAGATGTTTGGGACCTCCGTTGCTTTGGCGAAGATCTTGGGGACCAAGTTTTGGTGTAAACCTGGTTTCTTGTGGGTTGAGGCTTTGTGGGAACGCCACGGGCTTCAGGCTTCTTGGTGTTCGCCCTTGGTGCCATTTTAGTGACACGTTGCGGGGCGATTTTCTGCTTCTTGCAGGTACAGTGTCTTCTGCGGGAAGTGGGAATGATCCCAGCGATCCGAAGACGATGGTCCGGGGAGTTGAAGTTGACCCGGTGTTTGGGGAGTTGTCAAGAGAGATGACGCTTCGGCAACTGGCAGGGCGCTTACGCTTATTTTGCTTATCTTGAAGCATAAGCTGGTACTTGTTCTCATCGAAAGTGATGGTCAATGAAGCTGCCATTGTTAGTTTTTGGAAAACTTCTGAAACAAGACCAAATCCATTAGTAATCACAAGAATATGGTGATCGTAAATGAAGAACAACTATGGTTTTGTCTTTTCAAATCACTTGAGGGGACATGGCCCAACCCAAGGACGGTGAAGAAGGCAAAAAGCCATAGAGGATACAATTGTTCTAAAATGCAAGTATGGTAGGCTCAGAGCGAGCATTCCAGTGACTGCTAGAAGCAATTGTAGACCTTAATTCAAATTACCGAGAAGCAAGGCTCACTCGAGGTAAAATGATATAAGGTTGGAGATACAAATGTGTCGGTCGCGAATACAGTAGACCCGAAAGGGCGTACTAGCACCGCTAGGCACAAATGTTGCAAATCGCATCCTTGGGAAGGACACGAGATGGGATTTTTTGAAAGGTCAAATTTGGATTCATAAAGGAGAGCAAATAGTATTCTAATCCGAACAAGGGCTCAACATTTATGCGAGCGCTAAATTCAAAAGGGAAGGAACCATAATTTCTCGGATGTAAATCCAGACGTGACGGAAGTTTTTTTTTTTGAAAGGTCAAGATTGAATTCATCAAAGAGAGCAAATGGTATTCCAATCCGAACCACAACTCAACATTTCTGCGAGCGTTAAATCCGAAAGGGAAAGAACCAAAATTTCTCGATTCTAAATCCAAAAGTGACGGAAGTGTTTTTTTTTTCTATTTTTTTTTTTTTTTTTTAAGATTGAATTCATCAAAGAGAGCAAATGGTGTTCCAATCCGAACCACAACTCAACATTTTTACGAGCGTTAAATCCGAAAGGGAAAGAACCCAAAATTTCTCAACTCTAAATTCAAAGTGACAAAAGTTTTTTTTTTTGAAAGGTGCACATAGATTTCCAATTCGATCTTATGAAACCTTAGTAGATAGATCAGCCCCCAGGTAAGGGTAGGATTACTTAATGAACCCGTTTGGAGGACCCTTGCCTCGAACAGTCTAGCTGTCTCCACACTCTGGACAAGGTTTTTCTTAAATCCACTTTGGTCAAAGAACGCAACTGGTGGAATCTTAGTGTTCTTTTTTTTGAAAGGTTTCTAATGAACTCGTCAAAGAGAACAAGTGGTGTTCCAATCCGAACCACAACTCAACATTTCTGCGAGCGTTAAATCCGAAAAGGAAAGAACCAAAGTTTCTTTGTGAATTTGAATTCAAAAGAAGATTATTTTTTTTTTGAAATTATATTTTTTAATCTCAATTGGACTCATCGAAGAGAAAAGATGGCCCAATCCCTGATACGAACGATAGCTGCAAACATTTATATGAGCTATCAAGTTCGAAGAGGGAAGGATCAAAGTTTCTCAAAGTTGATTTTTTAAGAAAAATAGATCATTTTTTTTTTGAAAGAATAAAATTTTTTGAAATCTCAATTGGACTCATCAAAAAGAAAAGATGGCCCAACCCCCGATATGAACGATAACTGCGAACATTTCTGTGAGCTATCGAGTTCGAAGAGGGAAGGATCAAAATTTCTCAAAGTTGAATCTAAGAAAAGAGATCAGATTTGTTTTTTTTTTTTTGAAGTGAGACAGAACAATTGAAATCCCATCTCGTATTCTTTTAGATGCAAAATGCAACATAGGCCACCAACTAGAAAGGAGCCAAGTGATCATAGCATCACGTTCTCAAGTCAACGTATCTCACCGGGTATGCCAGCTTGATGGACCCGAAAAAAAGAAAGGGGGAATCTTCCGTCCTCTCCCTCCGCACCCCGGGGGCTGTCCTGGGTCTCGGCAGAGGAGGGAAGATTTCGGGCATCAACATTTTTGTACGGGTATGCCAGATTTACTTTCTACTTGGAATTTGGAATAGTGATAATCCGGAGATTCACCTTCACAAGTGGAAAGGAAATCAATCCTTTTTTCTAACTTTTCAAATTGCATAAATATTAAGAAAAGAGACAAGTTTTTAGAATGCCGTAAGAAGCGTTTTTGTTTGTTTGCCGTGAAAGGCGATTTTGCCGTGAAAGGCGTTTTTACAAAACTCATCAAATATGAAAGACAAGAATTGTGATTTCTTTTTGTCTCTTTAAGAAATACAAACTACAATAGAAAAGGAAGAAAAGGGATCTAACTTCTCAGGAGATTGTGAGGACACGTTTAGATCGACGGTCGCAAGTCATGTATGGGCTTCGCCGTCGTCCTTCAAATGAGAACATGTGGTGCTTTGATTCTTTGGCTTGGCTCCTAACCTCGGTTTTTTAAAGGACAAGGACCAAGAGAAGGTCCTATATCCAATGAAAAACCAAGTAAACGGGCTGAAAAGCCGCGTTTAGGCCATGTTGGAGAAGGAGGTGGCCTTGGGGGGGGGTGGCCCCCCAAGGGACGTTGATCACCTTGTGGTGCTTCTGGGAGCAAAGTGGCAGGACTTCGTCTCTCTCTTGGATTTTCTGAATTTTCAAAGCTTGCACTTGGGATCTCTCTCTTTTTCCTCTTTTGGAATGGACCTCCTTTTATAGGCTTTTGGTAGCCATGAGGTGTTTATTGGCATTAATGGCCATGATGAAGGAATTGATAAGGAGTTACAAGTTGATTTTGTAACTCCTTTTTCAAGGCTTGTGATTGGCCGATGAAGGTAGTGGGCATTCAATCACCTTTATGCTTCATGATGATGGGAGTTTCATGGGTTTAATGCCATGATTGCTTGGATTTGTAACCTCCAAATGCTTGGTTCTGATTGGGCCGTCCAAAATAATGAGTTAATGACTGCTTTAATGGGTCAATTAACGTCATTAAGTGGTTGCCAAGGCATGTGAAGAGTCGCGGGCCGCGCCGCGCCTTTCGAGATTCTTCTTGCAATCATCACGGGTGGATCCACGCATCATTTGATGTCGGATTGCGATGCAATTTCAGACATTGATTGATGTTGGCGGGCCGGTGACATCTGTCTTGTCGATTTCACGATCGGTCAGACAGAAAGTGTACTTTCTTGGTCAGCCGGTTGGCGATCTTGAGGCGATCGGTGATGATTTCATGCTTTTGACGACGGATCCGAGATGTCGACGAAGATCAGTGGTTTTGAAGCACCAAACATTGGATTTTCAGAAAATCACAGAGGCCAGAACACCCGAAACGCGAAAAGCATCGAAAACGGACACTTCGGCGCAAAATCCGGTGACCCGGATTTCCAGGGTCGCCGGCGACCATGGGGCTTTGGCCCATTTGGTCGCCGAGCGCCGTTTCGGCCTTTTTTTCGTCTTTTTCTTCCCTTTTTTCTTCTGTATTTTTCTTGACATTTTTCCTCAATTATTGACTTGATTTTCTTGAAGAAATCTTGACGAGAACCCTCGCGAAATCGGAGCACAAAGTTTCCTATTTTTCGGGAAAGCCGAAGACTTTGTAGCCGATTTTCCGTCAAGCGTCGAAACTAGGTCAAACGATGTCGGAATGACCTGAAAATTGAGCTGAAGCTTCCTGAGCAGTGGATAGGACCAACCATGGGCTTTTATTTGAGTTTTGAAGCCGTTTGGGGTCCCATCGATGCTTCACTTGATTTTGCTGCGGGGAAAATGCCGAGCTTTGATATGTGGTCAAACGATGTCCGATTGACCTGAAATTTGACGGGGAGCCTATTGGAGTCATTTTGAGACGTTCCACGGGCTTCGTTTTGGATGTCATGGTCCCGGGTTACTCCGCCGCCGGTAGGCTTGATTTTCTCTCGGAGCATCGAAACCTGGTCAAACGTTGTCGGAATGACCTGAAATTTGACGTGCAACCTTTTGGAAGCATGTTGAAGCCACTCATGTATTTTGTTTGATGAGTGATGGCTTCGGTGGTTTCCGCCGCCGGGAGGCTTGATTTTGCTGCTCGAGCATTGATGAAGGGTCAAACGTTGTCGGTTTGACTTGAAATTTGGCATGGAGCCCTTTGGAGACCTTCTGGAGTCATCCGTAGGCTTTGATCAAAGTTTTGGTGTCTTTGATGATGTCGCCGCCGGGAGCGCTTATTTAGCTGTCGGAGCGGTGAAGTTGGGCCAAACGATGTCAGAATGACCCGAAACCTCAGGTGTACCCCTCTCTTAGCTGTCTTGAAGGACCTCTCAGTTTCTGTCTGATTCTGACAAAATCTGATGCTTGAAGTAGCCTTGCCTATTTTTAGCAGGATGCAGCTTCAGGAGGCTTCTCGATGTTGAGGAGACATATTGACTTTTTTGGTGTCAACAGTCCCTAAATCGTCGGATCCTTAAACGGGCAGACAAAAGTGATTCGGGAATGGCTGTCCCTCTAGCCAAACGAATCATAAAGGGATCTTCGTCCTGTGCAACTCCCAAACGATGGAAGCTAGGACAGTGGTATACATACCACAAATAGAAGATATGGGCTGAAAATACCCTATTCATGGGGAGCCCAAGCCGAACTAGGAAAGCAGCAGCCTGCAGTTCAGTACACAAATAGGAGTAAAGAGCAGGTACCAAAGCTAGCCGTTCTCCAAATGCCATCTGAAAAGCCGGAAAAATACAATGCGGCCTGATGTGCGTTCCATCTCCTCCAGCAAAAACAGCCTCACCCAGCCAGTAAGTGAGGTAAACAGCGAGATCTCTCTGCAACGCAATATCGGAACAAACGGCATCCGTGCTTGCGAAGAACTTCCTCAAAATTCAGCAAGACCGAGAAAGAGCTCAACATCGCTGCGAGCTCAAAATCCCGATACTTGCAAAAGATTTTCAGGTATGCATCATCATACTTCCAAATCCATTTACAAAATCATGCATAAAAAAAAATATCATCATGCATTAGATGCTAGGAAAACCTTGACCAAAGTTTGACCAATTCCAACCCAATTTGGTCAAAACCAATCAAACTTTGTCCAAGTCAAAAATCATGTTGGCTTGACCTAGAGACTCTAGCCTTCTATCTTGTTGCGTCAAACAAAAAAAAATGCATACATATTGAAATTGCAGAGCCTCATTATCATGGTGAGCAAACAAAGAAAAGAAAAAAAAAGAGAAAGAAAAAAATCTCAGCAAAAAAAAAAAAAATTGCTGGCCCACAGACCGTGGCCCACTACCACGTGGCAAACTGTCCGTACAGTCAAGGAAAAAAAAACAAAATAGCAAAAAAAAAAAAAAACAAAAAAGAAAAAAACGCTGACAGAAAAAAAATCAGGGTGCAAAAAAAAAAAAACAGAAAAAAAAAAACGCTGAAACAAAAAAAAAAAAACAAAAATCAGCGTGGGAAAAAAAACAGAAAACAACAGAAAAAACGCTGAAAAAAAAAAACAGAAATCAGCGTGTAGAAAAAAAAAAGGGAAAAGTACACGATGAAAAAAAAAAAGAAAACCGTGAAAAGAAAGAAAAAAAGAAACAACAAAAAAATAAGAGAAGAAGCACGAAAAAAAAAAGGGAAAACGTGCTTGGAAAAAAAAAGAAAGAAAAGAAAAGAAAAAGAAGAAGAGAAGAAAAAAAATGAAGAAGCTATTTTCTACAATGGATATTCTTGTGGAGGAAGAAAACTTACTTGAAGCCATTGATGGAGAAGAAAAAGAAAAGCTTAGAGATCCTTGAAGAAGAAAAAGCATTTCTAATCTTGGAGAGCACTCTTGAAGATTTCTTGCAAAAAGAAAGCAATGGAGCAAAAGCACCAACCCTCTTGCTTTTATAGAAGAGAGCAAGCCAAAAGAGGAAACAAGGAGAAAGAAAGGAGGTAAGTGCTAAAATTTAGCTACTTTCCAAAAAGAAAGATATTTTGAGAGAATCTTTCCACAAAAGGAGGAAACTTGAGAAATTCTCTCCAAATAAGGATATTTTTAGATATTCTTTACAAATATGACACCATATGAGATCTAGGCCATCTCCAAAGCCTAAGGTCCCATGGATTAGCCCATATAAGCCAGGTTTGACCACCTAGGCGCTAAAAGTGGCTTTTAGTCAAAATATTCCTCTTACTAAGAG
This sequence comes from Umbellularia californica, assembly GCA_028538565.1. Lineage (NCBI taxonomy): Eukaryota > Viridiplantae > Streptophyta > Magnoliopsida > Laurales > Lauraceae > Umbellularia > Umbellularia californica. The sequence goes on along the minus strand of JAPQWN010000005.1, from coordinate 27,969,450 downwards.
CAAAAACAAAACAAAGAAAAGAGAAAAAAAAGTCCCATGCCTCTTTTGAGTTGATGGGAGCATTCAAAAAAAGATAAAAGAAAGTCTCATGAGTTTCCAAAAACCAAACCATCCAACCTCATGAACCAAATTGAGCCAAAATCTTGAAATTGACATTTCACAAAACCAAATTCCAGTCCCCTAGCTCGCCACATACAGCTTGTTAGGTCACAAGACCAAAACCAAAATCAAAAACCAAACCGAACCCAAAACCAAAAACCCCAAATCTGACCCCCCAACCTGCCACATACAGCTTGTTGGGTCACAAGGTCAAAATCAAAAATCAAACCCCGACCCCCTAACTTGCCACATACAGCATGTTAGGTCACAAGGTCAAAAACCAAAATCCAAAACCCAAAATCCAAATATCCCATGTCATTTTCAAAACTTTGCCTTGAGATGGTGTGTGATCCCTCTCACTACCATAAAATTCCCCTGGAAACTCAGAAGGCTATTCAAAAAAAAAAAAAAAAAAAAGCTCAAGACTCTTAGTCAAGTTGGAATCTCTCCTCCAAGTTTCTCTTCGAGGCACATCGACTCCAAAAAGCTACTCATCGCTGTACCTCGAGGGGGCATTTGTTGACACAAAAAAAAGTCACTATGTCTCCTCCACATCAAGAAGCTCGTGAAGATGCATCCTGCTACAAAATAGGCAAAGCTACATCAAGCATCAGATCTTGTCAGAATCAGACAAAAACTGAAAGATCTTTCAAGGCAGCCAAAAGAGGGGTACACCTAAGGTTTCGGGCCATTCCGACAACGTTTGGCCTAACTTCACTGCTCCGACAGCTAAACAAGCGCTCCCGGCGGCGACATCATCAAAGACGCCAAAACTTTGATCAGAGCCTACGGATGACTCCAGAATGTCTCCAAAGGGCTCCATGCCAAATTTCAAGTCAAACTGACAACGTTTGACCCTCCATCAATGCTCGAGCAGCAAAATCAAGCCTCCTGGTGGGGGCAACCACCGAAGCCATCACTCATCAAACAAAATACATGAGTGGCTTCAACATGCTTCCAAAAGGCTGCACGTCGAATTTCAGGACATTCCGACAACGTTTGACCAGGTTTCGATGCTCCGAGAGAAAATCAAGCCTACCGGTGGCGGAGCATCTCGGGACCATGACATCCAAAACGGAGCTGATGGAACATCTTAAAATGACTCCAATAGGCTCCCTGTCAAATTTCAAGTCAATCGGACATCGTTTGACCACATATCAAAGCTCGGCATTTTCCCCGCAGCAAAATCAAGTGTAGATCGATGGGACCCCAAACGGCTTCAAAAATCAAATAAAAGCTCATGGTTGGTCCTATCCACTGCTCAAGAAGCTTCACCTCAATTTTTAGGTCATTCCGACATCGTTTGACCTAGTTTCGACTCTTGACGGAAAATCGGCTACAAAGTCTTCGGCTATTCCGAAAAATGGAAAACTTTGTGGTCCGATTTCGCGCAGGTTCTCGTCAAGTGTTCTCCAAGAAAATGAAGTCAATAATTGAGGAAAAATGTCAAGAAAAATACAGAAGAAAAAAGGAATAAAAAAGAAGCAAAATCGGCCGAAAACGAAGCTCGGCGACCAAAGGGCAAAAAACCCTAAGGTCGCCGGCGACCCTGCAAATCCGGGTCGTCGGATTTTGCACCAAATTGATCGTTTTTCGATCCTTTTCGCGTTCCGAGTATTCCTGCCTCTGTGATTTTCTAAAAATCCAATGTTTTGATGCTTAAAAACGACTGATCTTCGTCGACATCTCAGATCCGCCATCAAAAGCATGAAATCATCACCGATCGCCTCAAGATCGCCAACCAGCTGACCAAGAAAGTACACTTTCTGTCCGACCGATCGTGAAATCGACAAGACAGATGTTACTGGCCCACCAACATCAATCAATGTCTGAGATTGCACTGCAATCCAACATCAAACAATGCGTGGATCCACCTGTGATGATCGCAAGAAGAATCTCAAGAGGCGCAGCGCGGCCCGCGACTCTTCACATGCCTAGGCGACCACTTAATGACGTTAATTGACCCGTTTATGACAACTTAATGCGGTCATTAACTCATTATTTTGGACGGCCCAATCAGATTCAAGCATTTGGGAGTTACAAATCCAAGCAATGATGGCATTAAACCCATGAAACTCCCATCATCATGAAGCTTAAAGGGAATTAAATGCCCACTACCTTCATCGGCCAACACAAGCCATGAAAAGGGAGTTACAAAATCAACTTGTAACTCCTCATCAATTCTTTCATCATGGCCATCAAAGCCAATAAACAGCTCATGGCTACCAAAAGCCTATAAAATGAGGTCCATTCCAAGAAGAATGCATGATGAAAATAGATCCCAAGTGCAAGCCCTGGAAATCCAGAAAATCCAAGAGAGAGACGAAGTCCAGCTACTTTGCTCCCGGAAGCACCACAAGGCGATCAACGTCCCTTGGGGGGCCACCCCCCCCCCCCAAGGTCACCTCCTTCTCCAACATGGCCTGAACGTGGCTTTTTAACCCGTTTACTTGGTTTTTCATTGGATATAGGACCTCCTCTTGGTCCTTGTCCTTTAAAAAACCGAGGTTAGGAGCCAAGCCAAAGAATCAAAGCATCACATGTTCTTATTTGAAGGACGATGGCAAAGCCCATACATGACTTGCGACTGTTGATCTCAACGTGTCCCCACAATTTCCTGAGAAGTTAGATCCATTTTCTTACTTTTCTATTGTAGTTTGTATTTCTTAAAGAGACAAAAAGAAATCACAATTCTTATCTTTCACATTTGATGAGTTTTGTAAAATCACCTTTCACGGCAAAATCGCCTTTCACGGCAAACAAACAAAAACGCCTCCTACGACATTCTCAAAAAACAAACTTGTCTCTTTTCTTAATATTTATGCAATTTGAAAAGTTAGAAAAAAGGATTGATTTCCTTTCCTCTTGTGAAGGTGAATCCCCGGATCATCACCATTCCAAATTCCAAGTAGAAAGTAAATCTGGCATACCCGTACAAAAAATGTTGATGCCCGAGATTTTCCCTCCTCCGCCGAGACCCAGGTCAGCCCCCGGGGTGCGGAAGGAGAGGACGGAAGATTCCTTTCGGGTCCATCATCAGCAGGTGTCTCCAATGGAATGAGAGCGGGCTGATCTTGCTGAGTATCAGCTTGGCTTGATGCTATGTCATCTTCTGGCTCTGACTCCGAGTCTCTGTCATGCATAATAGACATAAAAGAGACAGTGAACTTGTCCCCAGCCTTTTGTTTTGTCTTCTTTACTTTGGTAGTGATTACCAAAGGCTTTGGAGATTTGAAGGAGACGACGAAGGGAGCTTGACTGCTTACTTCGAGTTTGGTGGAAGGTTTGGTTACCTCTGATGATTGCTGAGGAGCCTTGCCTTTTATCATTCTAGAAATTGTCGGCAAAGTGAATTGTTTCTTCCTCCTGTTCTTCTTTTCCATCTTTATACATTTGAGCATCTGCAAAATGGACATCACTGCCTTTGAAGGGCTTTTTGTCTACAAACACTCGATGTATCAAGCCGTCATTGCCAACGAACTTGATGCACTGATATAGAGTGGAAGGGACGACACCATTGTCATGTATCCAGGGGCGTCCAAGGAGTATATTGTAGCATAAAGGGGTCCTTATTGCATAAACGGTGACTTCAGAAATAAGATCACCGATTTGCAATTTGAACCTGATTTTGCCGATAGGCCTTTGAGCGCTCCCGTCATATCCAAAGATGGATACGGATGTGTGACTCAGCTTGCTATGTGGGATGCCTAGCTCTTCGAGTGCCGAAGTAGAGATGAGGTTGAGTACAGAACATGGATCAATCTGAACTCTGTGTACTGGCATTTCTTTGACATACCCCGTGAACTACAAGGGTCGATTGTGCTTTCTCTTGCCTTGGAGGAGATCATCCTTGTCGAAGGCAATTGTTGCACTTACTGTTTTTTGTACCGAGAGGCATTCATTGCTTGATCCCTCAGTTTTCTTCTTTTCTCCCTTTGAGGGAGTATTTGATTTTTTGACCCTATAGTCCATTTCAATTTGTAGGACTTATGGGGCATGCTTGTTGACATCCGCATTCAGCCTTTGTAATTCTGAAATGAGACTATCACGAGTTTGTGGAGACATTCGTAATAAGTCAAGGATGTGCAGACGTGCAGGTATGTATTTGAAGTGCTCAATCAAGTTGTCGCGACCCCGGACCGGGTTTGGGGACCAATCCGGGATCGGGACTGATTGTGAAGTAAATAAGAAAGGATCATAGGTATGTTTGATGCCCAAGCGTACACGGGTAGATAAAGAACACACATCACCCTTGCACGAGATTTCCCACAGGTGTCCGCGGTGAGGATTTCCCAACACACATAAACATTTTGTATAATTGCGGAAGCGTGTAGCAAATCAAGCATGTAATTCATTTCCAAAATAACAAGACTGATTACATTTAAGATAACGAGTACCAGAATGAGCAATGTTCTAAAGCGTAACCCAAAAGTACTGTTAAAGTTGAACATATATCATTTAATTACAATTCCCAAAAATAGAGGCCAACAAAGGCCAATATAGACAAAACAATATCCACCAAAAATAACTATCCAACCACCCCCAAAATGTTTCGCATCTCGACAACCGGATGTTTACATAACATCGTCGGCACGCCACTCAACTAGCTGTTGCGGTTCTCCGACCACCTCCTCTGGCTCCTCCTCAGGATAACTGACAACGGGACCTGAGTACCAAAGCAAAGGGTCAGACACGACGGTTTGGCAGGTGGAAGAAAAGATTTAAACATTTGATAATAAAAGCATTTACCTTGGAAAACATATGAACCTGTTTAAACAATGACTTTCAAGAAGTAAATGAATCATTTAATTAAAACGCATATGCAGTCACAAAACATGTAAGGTAATCAAGGAAATCGGGAAACAATCAAGATGGCATCCACAAGAAGCTAAATCCTCTATCACCGAAGTGACAAGAGTATCGGGTGTTGACCACAGTCACCGAAGTGAGGAGGTGCAACCAATTTACATATACATATACAATAATACGGGACGGGACCACGGTAGCAAACCGGGCGTCGGGAATCACGGTAGCGAACCGGATATCAGGAACCACGGGAGCGAGAAGGGTAGGTTAAATCTCCAAGTCGGCAGATCAGACCAACAAGGTCATCCAAGCTTAGTAGTGCCGACTCATAGGTTAAATCACATAAATTGAGACATGTATAAAACAAATCCAGTGCAAGACTATGAGCGGACAAGACGGGGTGCTCAAGGGTACATCTATCATATCATGTCGGGCATGCATTTCGGGACTAATAAAAAGGGTGCAAGTACAAATACAATGCTTTTGGAATCGATAAATCATAATTCACAAGTTTCTGGAATAAACAGTTGAAATAGACTTTCAAAATATCGGGGTTTAAAAACTAATTCAAGGTGAATGGGGATTTCAAAGTGAATAGGGATCCCGTATGTCTGTATAATAAAGAAAGCTTGGTACTCTTTGAATTTGGAAGACATGCCAGGTTCCTTATACACTTTAGTAGCCTCAATGCTTAAACGAATCTCTGTGATGTGGTTTCTCTCTCGAACGGGCTCCCAACAAACAATGGAAGCTCCCTTCAACCCCCCTTTATTCATATAATTCAGGGAAATTTGGTCACCTTGCGGTCAGATGGCGGTTAGCCGCCAGTGGATCCGGCAATTAACCACTGGCTGACCGTGAGACTGACCGTGGGATTGCAGCTCTCTGGAATTGTGACCGCCTCAATTCGGTTGGCTGGCGGTTAGCCGCCGATGGATTCGGCGGTTAGCCGCTAGCTGACCGCGAGATTGCAACTCTCTGGAAAAGTACCCGAACTGCTTGGGTTAGCTGGCGGTTAGCCGCCGATGGATTCGGCGGTTAGCCGCTAGCTGACCGCGGAGCTGACCGCGAGATTGCAACTCTCTGGAAAAGTACTCGAACTGCTTGGGTTAGCTGGCGGCTAGCCGCCGATGGATTCGGCGGTTAGCCGCTAGCTGACCGTGGAGCTGACCGCGAGATTGCAGCTCTCTGGAAAAGTAACCGAAACTGCTTCGGTTAGCCGCTAGTCACCAGACGGCTAGCCGCTTGGTGATCGCTAGCTGACCGCTAGTCACGGGAACTCCTCACGGGGTTCATATTCAAGTCTTCCCTTCTCCAAATCAATTTCTCTCATTCTCCATTCACTTTACTGCAATAACATGAGCTACAAGCTCCTCCAATTCGACCTTCAACACTTCTCCCATATCGAAGCTTCTACAAACCACTCTCTAATCACTTCCTTCCTCTCCACATTCCAACCCAAATAGAAGGAGAATAACTACAACCACAGTGATCCATTTAAGTCCTAAACAAGAGCTTCAAAACCACATTTTTAAGACAATAAATGAACTAACCAACCTCTTCAAGAGCATTTATTTCACATTGAATACAAGTAAAACCAAAGCATTTATGGCAATACAAAATCAATCACACTTGTCATGAAAACCATTCCAAACTCAAAACATCAATTCATTCCACTTGCCTCTAGACCTCTAATCAAGGGAATCAAGCTTCTAGACACTCTTCCAAGCCAAGGATGCAATCTACACAAAAACCCCCAAATACAAACCCTAAAATGGGTCAAACAAGGAATAGGAAGAAGAAAGCTTCAATAATGGAAATGAAGCTCCTCCAAGGCTAGGAAAACACAATAACAAAAGAGTTGGAAGGATTACTTACAAGAGGGTTCCTCAAAAAGGGGAGACTAGCTCAAAGAAGAACTTGGAATGGAGGTTTCTCTACAAAAGTTGTATCAATGGAGAGCCCAAGTGGTGAGAAAGAAGATGATGATTTCCATTTGAACTCTAGGTGCAAGCTTGGTGGAGATTGAGGATGGGGAAGCGCTAAGAAGAAGAGAAAGAAAGAAAGAAACCCTAGAGTTGTTGTTGTGCTGGAAAAAGGAAAATGAAAGAGAAGGGTCTCCTTATATACAAGTGGGTGTGGGTTCCACCACTAGAAAATCTCTTTGGGCTGAAATCACGACTATCCGGACCTCGGACGAAAACGACGAAGAAGGGAAAAGTGATCACCGAAATATCTAGTTTCCAAAAAGTATATGTTTCGCGGGTTTCGGGAATATCAAGTTTTGGGTACAAATTTCATGTAAAAAGATTGTTTTACCTTCAATGCAAGAAAATCAGGTTTCAGGGTCCCGGACGGGTACGGGATCAACATGAAAGTTGTAGGGATTAACGGAACAAGTAAAACGGGGTAGAAATACAATTCATCGGGATCCCGGGTCATTCCCAAATTAACGCAAAGCTATCAAAAGGGAACCCCCAAAGAGCCCCACTAAACACAAGCACTTTAAAAATCCCCCAAAGCTATAACAAGAACTATACTAATCCAACTAGTCAAGTTCTTCCAAACACGCTTAGCACTAACACACAACTTAATTAGCATTAATCGGGGTCACTAGGGTCGGGGTCTTGCACAAGTCGTACTTGAAAGCCTCCTTCGAGCCTGCATTTTCATTATTATTGCCACTTGGGGCGCTTACAACTTGCTTTCCCGAAGGATTTACATAAGAAGAAGAGGGTTGGGTGTAATTTTTGTGGTAATCCCGGCCAGAATGGGTACCTCTACCAACTTCAAGAGCTTCTGGAGAAGGGTCTTCTTTTGGAAGATCACTCTCATGATCAAGGGGTCGATCTTTGTCATTTGCTGAAGACATCTCTGTAGCAGCATTGGCGTCTTCAGTGATTGTGTTGTACGGAGCAATTTCCGGGAACAAGTCCTGAACAACATCTAACAACCTTTCTTTATTAGTCCAGACATCGTCTATGAGATCGGGTATCTGGGACCAATCGACTGGGTTTTCATTGAAGAAGATTTTATTAGCAGGAGTTTCTTCAAGATGATCAACCGGGAGAAGCCTGAGTTCCAATGTCACAGCTTCAAGAGACGAGGGGTGAGAGGATGATATCTCAGTTGAAGTCACCTGAGAAGATGTAGCTCCGGAAGATACACCACCGGTTGGGGAGTATGTATCTTCGGAAGCTTCAGAGGCATTATCGTCCTGAGCTATCGCATTGCAGGTCATCCGGACAGGAGATGCCCCCAGTGCAGACTATTGGGAATCAAACTCATCCTCGGATGTAAGAGGATCATCAATCCAACTGCTTTCTCCATTTTCAGGAGTTGATGGAGAAAGTTCCCATTGATTTTCAGGGAATTCTGGTTCTGGATCATGACGAAGATTATCGATGCGATCCTGCTCCTGCTCTATGGCAAGATGTTGTAAGATTCTTGCATATTCTTTAAGATTAGGCATAGAAGCCAAACCTTCTTCGTCATCTGCTCCTTGTGGTTCACCAATGTTGGGTTCCACTGGTGCCAGGTCAACAGCATTTTCAGCCTCTTGGTCTTCATCGTCATCGAACCAGGAAACTTGTGGCTGCAATGGGTTATACCAGATTACTGGCATAAGATGAGACTCGGGAATCCATTCCTCGTCGGAGAGGTATTCTCCTGTTTCAAGGGATTCTTCCCACTGATCGATATCACTGGCAGTATCACTGGACTCGTATCCATCCATGGGGAATCCAACTACCGAATTGCAAGAGTATGATCCCCCCTGGACAGTTTCATTTTTGTATAGAGGTGGCATGAAATCATCAAGGGTGAATTTTCTTACCCCTTTGAAGCTTTGGGAAGGGATTCTTCCGTCGCCCCTAGTGAAGCAGTGGAAGTGGTTTCTGCCTTTTCAAGGATTTCTTGTTTTGGTTGAGACTTCTGCTACTGTTTGAGCTTGCGAAGTTGTCTCTTAGCTTGCCTTCGCTGCTGAGCAGTCGGCTTTGTTTGGACGATCTCCCAATTTTCATCATCTAGGAGATCGGGATGCACCCATATTGGTTGTCCATCTGGTGTTGGATAGGGAACCAACTATTGGGATGCTTAAGCCATTTTAATTAACTTGAATGAAGTAGTGATCTTCTTCTTTGGTGACTTTGAAGTTTGCCCACATGACACCATGTTGACAGAGGCGGAGCCGTAGTTTTTGTCAAAGGTTATGACTCCGTTTTTCCACATCTTGTTGATCTTCTCTCTCACAACGAAGCATTGATTAAGAGGATGTGAGATCATCTTGTGCTATGGACAGTATCGGGGATCATTGGTTTTGCTAACATCTCCAGGTCTTTTGGGCTCCGGCAAATCGAGTTTGCCATTTGTTAGGAGAACGTCAAAGATTTCTTCAACATCTTCATCGAACGGATATTTCTTTTCTACACGTTCTTTGAAGGCATCGGAGAGTTCATGCCTTTTACCTGTAGCTTTGTTTTCAGCTTTCTTTGGCTGCTGAGCAGCTGACTTAGTTTGCACATTGAGAACCTCCCTTTTTCTTTGGTTTTGAGGTCATAATGGGAGTCGGCTCTTTCTTTGATGATTTCTGATTATTGAAGTCTTTGATCACCATTTCAGCTTCCATGGAATCTTCGAGAAGTTCTCCTGGGTTCTTTGATTTGTTGCCGATGATCATGGAGCGAATCCTTACTCTCATTTTGTTATGGCAGACGTCGACTAGTGACGCTTGTGGCAATACATCTGAGCATTTGTACGCCATTGCTTTCCACTTGTGAATGAAGTCGTATGTTGACTCATTCTCTCCCTGTTTTTGGCTGCAGAGCTGAGCCATAGTAACAGGATGGTCCTCACCTTGGAAGTGGGTCAGGAAGCACGTCTCCAGCATAGCCCAGTTCTGGATGGAGTTCTCCAGCAGAGTGGAGTACCAATCAAAGGCTGTACCTTTTAGGGTACTTGCAAAGAGGCGAATCTTGAGGGCATCTTGATTCGCAATAGCTCCTGTTAAGATCTTGAAGTGGAAGACATGTTGTCTGGCTGAACACTTCCCCGTATATGTCTGGAGAGTAGGTTGTTTGAATTTTGTAGGGAACGGAATCGAGTCCATCCATAGAGGATAGGGTGGCTTGATCCCATGTTCCTTCAATGTTTCCTCTTCTTTTGCTTTTGCGAGGATGTCGTCTACGTCCTTTTTTGTAAGGGCGCGTGACTCGTTGTTTTCTGCATTGCCCTCATCATCTTCATGATTCGGAGGGCCTTGGTTGTTAGGTGGTGGACGTTGTAGAGTGAGAAGCAGGTTTTCCATCAGAGCTTCAATTCTCTGTTGTCCTTATTCCAACTACTGGACGCGTGCGGTTACGTCATCATGCGGTGGAGGCTGCTCAGAACTTGTAGCCAAGACGTTCATCTCTCGGGATTCGAACGAAGAAATCGTCCTAGTGACTGAGCTGGGGCTCATTTTTCTAGATGAAGAATCTGAGGAGTGGTTACTCCGATGTCCTTGGCTTGGAGGAGTGGAGGATTCTTCCAGATGTGTTCGTGTCCGAGAGACGCTGCGAGTCACTGGACGCCTAATACTGATTTTAGTTGCTGACTTCTGGCGTTTTCTGGTTTTGCCAACCATGTGGACAGCAACGAATTGGTCGGATCTTTCTTTTTCGACCCATTTGTTTGAGACATGGAGAGTAGAATGCTGGGTTCTTTGTTTCTCAAGTCTCTTTTGTCGATATACCGCGCGGCGACGCATACGACGAGCAATTTGAACTTCAGTCAGCTCTGGCTGGGCTCTGGCGATGAAGGATGTAGTCTCCCGTGCGCAGCAGCAGAGCTTATCTTCTTTGAAGCTGGGCAAGGACAGGATCTGGACGCGGTCCTTTGCCTGTCGCAGTGAAGACTTGAATTTTACGAGCTCGGGCCCTGTTGAGATGAAGGGTCGACTCGCAGGAGTGCAGGCTTCAGCATGTTTTTGCGGAGGCCTAACGATGCAGGATTTGATTTTGGGCTTGTAGGAGCAAGCCGGCTCATGCTGATTTTGTTTGTTCTTTGGACGGAGGGTAGGTTTCTCCTCTTTCATGTAAGATAGAGGGTAGAACCGATTCTCCTTGAGAGGGGCCAGGTATGCTGGCTTTGCAGATGTCCGGGACCTCCGTTGCTTCAGTGAAGATCTCGGGGACCAGGTTTTGGGCAAACCTGGTTTCTTGTGAGTTGAGGCTTTGTGGGAGCGCCACGGGCTTCAGGCTTCTTGGTGTTCGCCCTTGGTGCCACGGTAGTGACACGTTGCGAGGCGGTTTTCTACTTCTTGGTAGGTACGGTGTCTTCTGCGGGGAGTGGGAATGGTCCCAGCGACCCGAAGACAATGGTCCGGGGAATTGAGGTTGACCCGGTGTTTTGAGAGTTGTCGAGGGGGATGACGCTTCGGCAACTGGCAGGGCGCTTATGCTTGTTTTACTTGTCCTGAAGCATAAGCTGGTATTTGTTCTCATCGAAAGTGATGGTTAATGAAGCTGCCATTGTTAGTTTTGGAAAACTTCTGAAACAAGATCAAATCCATTAGTAATCACAAGAATATGGTGATCATAAATGGAGAACAACTATGGTTTTTGTCAGTAATAATCTCTGATTCTAACATCTCCCAGCAGCCAAGTTAAATTCAAGATTCAACTTTGCCGACGTTTTTGTGAAAAACGTCGGTAAAATGCCACTTTTAGTGATGTTTTTTAAAATGTCGCCAAAAACGTCGGCAAAAAGGAACTTTTAGCGACGTTTTCTAAAAGCGTCGCCAGAAAAACGTCGCTAAAAGTGCAACTTCTTGTAGTGAACAAATTTTAATCAAACTAAAATTGGGTCCATCAAATTTATCGCTTTTAAGCCATCTAAATAAAAATATATATATGATGGTAGGACCAAGTCCTTGGAGAATCCCCCTCTTTTATCTAATGGACCCAAGTTATTTTTTTCAATTGAAAGATTTTATAGTGAGCCTATTTATAAAAATATAAGCCGTTAAAAATAAATGCCTCCTCTTGATGTGGGTCCTTAATAAATTTTAATCCAACTAAAATTGAGCCCATCAAATTTGTCACTTTTTAAGTCACCTGAATTAAAAATGTAAAAGGTAAAGTCAAATGCTTTATAGTAGTCAATCTAATGAAAATCCCATCGGGTATCGAAATTTTTTCTTGACCTACTGTCGCGACCCCGGACTGGGTTCGGGGACCAAATCCGGGATCGGGACTATAAAAGAAAGAGTAATTACGAAGAGGTATGTTTGATGTCCAGGTGTACACGGGTTAATAAAAGAACACACATTACCCGTGCACATGATTTCCCACAGGTGTCCGCGGTGAGGATTTTCCAACACACATAGCCATATAGTATAATTGCGGAAGCGTATGGCAAATCAAGTATGTATTTCATTTCCAAAATGACAAGACTGATTACATTTGAATAACAAGTATCAGAATGAGCAATGTCCTAAAGCGTAACCCAAAAGTACATGTTAAAGTTTAATCAACAATAATTTAATTACAACTCCCAAAAATAGAGGCCAACAAAGGCCAATATAGACAAAACAATGTCCACCAAAATAAATAAATCCATCACCCCCAAAATGTTTCGCATCTCGACAACCCGATGTTTACATAACATCGTCAGCATGCCACTCAACTAGCGGTTGCGGTTCTCCGACCGCCTCCTCTGGCTCCTCCTCGGGATAACCAACAACGGGACCTGAGTACCAAAGCAAAAGGGTCAGACACGACGGTCTGGCAGGTGGGTGAAAAGAAATAAGCATTTGATAATAAAAACCTTTACATTGGAAAACATGCAAACCTGTTAAAACAATGTCTCTCAAGGAGTAAATGAATCATTTAATTAAAACGCGTATGCAGTCACAAAACATGTAAGGTAATCAAGGAAATCGGGAAACAATCAAGATGGCGTCCACAAGAAGCTAAATCCTCTATCACCGAAGTGATGAGAGTATCGGGCGTTGTCCTCAGTCACCGAAGTGAGGAGGTACAACCAATTTACATATACACATATAATAATACGGGACGGGACCGCGGTAGCAAACCGGGTGTCTGGAATCACGGTAGCGAACCGGATATCGGGAACCACGGGAGCGAGCCGGGAATCAGGACGGGACCACGGTTAATAAACCGGGTATCGGGATCCATGCTACAGCTGGCGGGACGGGAAGGGATCTCCAAGTCAGTGGATCAGACTGACAAGGTTATCCAAGCTCAGTGGTGCCGACTCATAGGTCATATGCAAGAGATCGTGCATGTATAAAACACTTACGATGAAATCGTATAGACGAGCAAAACGGGGTGCTCAAGGCTCAAACATCATTTCAATATCAGGTCACATCATGTCGGGCATGCATTTCGGGACTATAAAAGAGTGCAAGTACAAATACAATGCTTTCGGAATCGATAAATTATAACTCATAAATTTCTGGAATAAACAATTGCAATAGACTTTCAAAATATCGGGGTTTAAAACTAATCCAAGGTGAATAGGGATCCCGTATGTCTGTATAATAAAGGAAACTTGGTACTCTTTGAATTTGGGAGACATTCCGGGTTCCTTATATACTATAGTAGCCTCAATGCTTAAATGAATCTCGATGATGTGGTTTCTCTCTCTAACGTACTACCAACAAACACTTCACCTATGCTTCGAACACAATCCCAGGTGAGCGGTGCCCATTGCTCTCAGAAAGGTTCACAAGCAATGGGGTGGAGGCTCCCTTCAATCCTCTTTTATTCATAGAATTCAGGGAATTTCGGTTACCTTGCGGTCAGATGGCGGTTAGCCGCCAGTGAATCCGGCGGTTAACCGCTGGCTGACCGTGAGGCTGACCGTGGAATTGCAGCTCTATGGAATTGTAACCGTTACAATTCGGTTGGTCGGTGGTTAGCCGCTAGCTGACCGCGAGATTTCAGCTCTCTGGAAAAGTGACCGTAACTATGCGGTTGGATGGCGGTTAGCCGTCGATGGACACGGCGGTTAGCCGCTAGCTGACCGCGGAGCTGACCGTGAGGTTACAGCTCTCTGGAAATGTAACCGAACTTGCTTCGGTTAGCCGCTAGTCACCAGGCGGCTAGCCGCTGGGCGACTGCCAGCTAACCGCCAGTCACGGGAATTTCTTCACTGGATTCAGATTCAGGTCTTCCTTTCCCCCAAACCAATTCCTTTCATTCTCCATTTGACATTCATACAATCACCAAGAGAAGGAAGACAACCATCATCACAAGGATCCACTTAGGCATTGTACAAAAGATGAACCAAAAGTTACAATTCAAGATTTAAAGACAACAAATGAAACAAAGCTAGAAATCATGTTTAAGACAATAAAGAGGCTTACCAACTCTTTTCAAAAGCATTTAACATCATTGAATGCCAAGGAAACAAGTCATTAATGAGATATAAATCAAGTCTACATGTCATGGAAATCATTAAAACCAAAACATCCATTCAATCCACTTGCCTTAGAGTCTCTAAACAAAGAAATCAAGCTATTACTCTCTTCCTCCAAGCCAAGGGTGCAATCTACACAAAACCCCCAAAATACAAACCCTAAAATGGGTCAAACAAGGAATAGGGAGAAGAAAGCTTCAATAATGGAAATGAAGCTCCTCCAATGCTAGGAGAACACAATAACAAAAGAGTTGGAAGGGTTACTTACAAGAAGACTCCTCAAAATGGTGAGACTAGCTCGAAGAAGAACTTGGAGTGGAGGCTTCTCTACAAAAGTTGTCTCAATGGAGAGCTTTAGAAGAGAGGAAGAAGATGATGACTTCCATTTCTTGATTGGAGCAAGGTTTGGTAAAGCTTAAGGATGGAGAAGCAAGAAGAAGAATAGAAGGAAGCAAAGAACCCTAGGTTGAGACTCTTGTGCTGGAAAAAGAGTGAAAGAAGAAGATGGGTCTCTATATAAAGCATTTTAGAGTGGGCTCCACCACTAAAGAAACCCTTTGGGCTGAAATCACTAATCTCGAGACCTCGAACGAAATCAAAGAAGAAAGGAAAAGTGATCGTCGAAATATCTAGTTTCTAAAAAGTATATGTTTCGCGGATTTTGGGGATATCGAGTTTTGGGTACAGATTTCATGTAGAGAGACTGTTTTGCCCTCAATGCAAGAAAATCGGGTTTCGGGTTTCCGGACGGGTATGGAATCAACATGAGAGTTGTAGGGATTATCGGAACGAGTGAAACGAAATAGAAATGCAAATCACCGGAATACAAACAATCCTCCAAACATTAGTAAAACCATCCAAAAAGGGAACCCCCAACGGGTCCCACTAACACCAAGTACTAAAACTCTCCCAAAATAATAAAAGAGCTATTCTAGTCCAAGCCTAGTCAAAATCACTAATCGAGCTTAGCACTAACATGCAACGTAATTAGCACTAATCGAGGTCACTCAAGTCGGGGTCTTACACCTACACTCCTGTAATAGAATCCACTTATAAAAAAACTAAACCACTCATAACAAATGCCTCCATAATAAGGCCTCAAATAGATTTTATTCCTGTAGGAGATGGGTTCAAAGTTATATTTATTATTTTAAAAAATGTCAATAAATTAGTAAGAAAAAGTTCAAGTAGCTAGTGTTCTCATAGTCAATGTGGGCTACATAATTGGTTTGTAAATTAAAGAGAAGACCAGAAAAAATTATAATATGAGCATATTAAATTGATAAAGATTAAACGGTGATACCGGATGGTATGATTTAGGGGGGCAATATTTTACTTTTATAGTTGTTATTAATGGAAATCAACATCATTCTCTAGCATTTTATAATGTTATGGATTACTTTGGATATTTTCTCAAGTCTTTTTGGGGTAAAAACATTTTACGCCACAACGACTGTGCTAAATAGAGATCATTATGTGGTCGATACCGTAATGGTGTCATTTATTGGGATGGACCATTACCATGATTCTCATCCATGCTTAAGCATAAGAAAGATAGTTGATTCATAATGGAGTTCCACACGTATTTCAGTCACACGCGTTGTCTGACGCCCTCAATTTCACTCATCAATATATCTTTTAGCTCAAATCTCAACCCAACTTGATTTTAAGACTCATTGATTATGCTAGAAGACTTTGTTGGCATCTTTAATAGTGTGTGATTGGTCGTGCAGTGGGACCCACCCCATTCAAAGTAAAATTTGACGATGCCCCATAAAAAAGTATCGCTAAAAGTAAGACACAAAAGAAATTAGCTATGAAAAAAAGATTGCTGCTAAACTCCTAGACTCCTAGACCACATTAGGGGTGAAGGATTAAAACTCGCCACTAATTCTCTTTCCCCTCCAAAATGACCTTTAGCCACAATATATAAGCTACCACTAAATGTGATCCCTATAATACCTTCACTGAAGTGAGTCTTTTGTGGCAAAAATAACATTGTGGCTAGAAGTGTCGCCACTAAAAGTTGGCTTTCATATAATATATTTTTAGTGGCAATAGAAAGTCGCCGCAAAAGGTGGCAAAAATAAGACAACTAAGCATATAGCCACGAAAATAAAAAGTTATCACTAAACTCCTAGACCATTAATGGCACAAAAAGAAAACTCGCCACTAAATCTCCTTCCCCTCCAAAATGGCCTTTAGCTACAACATATAAGTTGTCATTAAACGTGATCACATAATACCTTTAGTGTCAACATCAAGCTTCGCCACTAAAGGTGAGTTTGTAGTGGAGAAAATTAAATTATGGCAAAAAGTGTTGCCATTAAAAATAAACTTTCTTGTGATATATCTTTACTGGCAATATAAAGTAGCCACAAAAAATAGAACATATAGTGGCAAAAAATATACCGCCGCTAAATGTAAGAATCTAAGAAATTAGTGGCGATCATAAAAAGTTTTCACTAAAACCATACACCATTAGTGGCAATAAATTAAAACTTGCCACTAATTCTCTTTCCCTCCAAAATCCCATGGCGCCAAAAATTCCCGCCAAGGAATTAGTGGTGAAATTTAGCTACAACATTTAAGTTGCCACTATATGTTGGCATTATAATGCCTTCAGTGGCGACATCAAATATTTGCCGCCAAAGGTGGGTTTTTAGTGGCGAAAATTATACCGGGCAAAAAACGTCGCCACTAAAAGCCAAATTTCTTGTATTTTATTCACTATTTTATTATAGTATTCTTCTAGTTCAACTGTTTTATTTTCAGTTTTCTATCTTTTCTTACTCTTAGCACATTGCTTATTTAGTAGGTGTTTTCTTGTAGCCGTAAAGTCTGTATATGCAAGGTAGACGATCTCAGGACTTAGTGATCATTGTCTACGTCCAAAAATTGAACGAACCTTTAGACGACAGTAAAAGCAAGCTCAGAGGGCAAGATCCAATACTCAGCCCTCATCTGACTCAGAACTTGAAGAAATAAGTGTTGACGGAGATCAAAGTCCTGAAAGAAAAATGGCTGACAAAGAAAGAGAAGAAGGGGTAGGGAATAATTAAAAGAAACCAATGAAAGAGTCTTACATTCCCTTGCACACTGAACAGCTGTCCACCATTCTTTATGCACCTAATATGGCTAGCAATTTCACCCTCACTACACAACTGCTGAATATGCTGCCACATTATCATGGGTTACCTAATGAAGATCCTTATCTTCACATTAAGGAATTCTTTGAGCTGTGCGTGACACAACAAATACAAGGAATTACCCCAGAGGTCATCAGGCTACGTCTATTTCCTTTTTCTCTTAAGGATAAAGCTAAAATATGGTTAAACTCCTTGGATGTTGGTTCTATCACCTCTTGGCAGCAGCTAGCTAGTAAGTTTCTGAAGAAATTTTTCCTTGCTCAGAAGACAAGGCAGTTAAGAAGAGAGATCCAAACATTTCAGCAGAAAGATGGAGATTAGCTCTGGGAAGCGTGGGAGCATTTTAAGGGTTTATTATTGAAGCGTCCACGTCACAACCTCATCGAAGATGGTCAGGTTCAAGCTTTTCTATGAAGGACTGTATGAGCTGAACAAGGGAATAGTTGACTCTGCATGTGGAGGAGCCCTGATGGAGAAAAATAGTTAGGAAGCATATGAAATCTTTGAAACTCTTAGTGAAAGTTCATAACAATTTTCAAGTAGAACCAGACAGATGGGTAAGAAGCAAGGAATGTATGAGAACCAGACACAAGGAAATGTAATTGCCCAGATGGCGGCCATGGATAAAAAGATAGACATGATCATCAAAGCAATGGCTTCCAATAGCATGCTCGGACAACCATCAAAAGGAGTATGTGATATATGTTCTCACACTAACCATACTACTAAAAGCTACCCTATGTCATCTTTTACAGATCAGGAACATACCATCTATGTTGGTAATACTTTTCTTAAGCAGAACAATCCCTTTAGCAATACTTACAGTTTTGGATGGAGGAATCTTCCAAACTTTTCTTGGGGAGGTAATAAGAATCATCAAGGAAATCAAGGCAATCAGCAGCAGTATCAAGGATAGCAGAGAAGCTACCAATACTCCCCCCCCCCCCCCCCCCCCCCGAATAACAACTTTTCAAATAATAGTGCACAAAGGCCACTAGAAGATGAGTTCAAAATTTTGGTGACTCAGTTTATTCAGTCATCTCAAGCTAATTTCTAGCAACATGGCTAAGCAATTACAAACACTTAGTAGAATTTGACCAAGCTGGAAGCACAAGTGGTTCAAATAGCTAATGCCTTAAACAAGAGGGAGGATGGTAACTTCCTAAGTTAGACCAAAATAAACCCTAAAAATTATGAGCATGTGAAGGTCATAACTGCCCTTACCAAGGAGCCAAAGAAGGTTTACAAGAGAATGAAGCCGCATGGTATAGCCATAGACACCAAGGTGAATGGGTCAAATGAAAATCCTAAAACTGTAGACACTAAGCCACAGGACAGTGTAAGGCAAAATGAGACTGATGTGCACCAGAAGAGTGACAAGAAGAGCACAGACACTGTGGCCACTCCTATTCAGCTCACAACTTCTAAAGAACCAGAGAGAGTGTATAAGCCAGTTCCACCTTACCCTCAAAGGTTAAGACAGGAGAAGAAAAGTCAGTTCACACAGGACATCTTTGAGACATTGCGGAAGGTAGAGATTAACATTCCACTGATTGATGCTAATGCAAAGTTTATCAAAGACTTATGTACAAATAAGAGGAGATTCAGAGATCATGAAGAAGTTAAGTTAACCGAGGAAGTCAGTGCAGTTCTTTCAAGAAAGCTTCCTCCAAAACTGAAGGACCCTGGGAGCTTTACTATACCTTGCAAGATAGGAGAGCATACATTTGAAAGAGCTTTACTAGACTTGGGTTCTAGTATCAATTTGATGCCATTTTCAGTCTATAAGTATTTAGGATTGGCGGGGCTCAAACCAACTTCAATTACATTGCAATTGGCGGACAGGAGTGTTAAACACCCGAAGGGCATTTTAGAGGAAATTTTGGTGAAGGAAGGAGAATTCATATTACCTGCTGACTTTGTGGTATTGAACGTGGAGAGTGTATCACTGTCACATCACCTTTTTATTATACTTGGTCGACCTTTCATTGCCACTACAAGTTGAAGATAGATGTATAGAAAGGCACAATTGAAATGAAGGTCAATGGGCGTAAGATTGAGTTCAAAGTGTTCAAAGCTATGAAAATGCCAAGAGATAAAGATTACTTTCAAATTGAGGTGATTGAACAAGCTATAGGAGAGGTGTTTCCAAGAGCACATGGGTGCAAGGAGGAGTTGGGCACATGCATTCAACAAGGCCTCATCCAATCTGAAATCGTGCAAGATGGTGATGAACTTGAGGCAACAGTTATGGAGATTGTAAATCAACCAGAAGTACTCTCCTCCATCCTAAGCAAATATTCTAATTCTTATGAAATCCTTGGTTCTTCCACAAAGCAACCCGTTCCTTCTGTTATAAAAGCACCGGAGTTAGAATTAAAGCCATTACCTGAACATCTCAAGTATCACTTCCCACTACCATTCATTGACCCCTTCGAGGTCACTCAGGTATTTGAGCATGAGGCTATTGAGATCTAAAATCCAAACAATGGTAACAAGTTCAAAGTCAATGAGGAGTTGGGCACATGCATTCAACAAGGCCTCATCCAATCTGAAATCGTGCAAGATGGTGATGAACTTGAGGCAACAGTTATGGAGATTGTAAATCAACCAGAAGTACTCTCCTCCATCCTAAGCAAATATTCTAATTCTTATGAAATCCTTGGTTCTTCCACAAAGCAACCCGTTCCTTCTGTTATAAAAGCACCGGAGTTAGAATTAAAGCCATTACCTGAACATCTCAAGTATCACTTCCCACTACCATTCATTGACCCCTTCGAGGTCACTCAGGTATTTGAGCATGAGGCTATTGAGATCTAAAATCCAAACAATGGTAACAAGTTCAAAGTCAATGGACATAGGCTCAAGCCCTATTAGGAACAAAATTTTAACAAGGATAAGGATGTGATTACATTCACAGATTTCCCTCCAGCTTGATAGAAACGCCCAGTCCGGCTGAAGACTATAAAGCAAGCACTACTGAGAGGTAGCCCAGATCTTTGCAAGGAAAAGTTGAGGATGGCGATACAGAGTTGGCGATGTACTCTATATTTAGTTGAGTTCTTTTACCCTTTTCCTTATCTTTCTGATTACTTTTTTGTTATGCTTTTAGTGTTTCCTTATTACTTTATTTTACAACATTGGGGACAATGTTTAATTTTAGTTTGGGGGAAGAGTTTTAGTTAGGATAGGGTCATTAAAAAGATTTTAATAAAAATTAAAAAAATATCGAAAATCACAAAAATATTTATTTTTCTTTGAGTCATAGCTCCTTCCTACCACAATGATGAGTAATGATGATTTGTCTTGCATGGTTCATTGAACTTAATTATGCTGGTTCTTTATATTATTCAATTGTTGTAAATCTCGTTTAAGCACGTTGAGCTATCACTGTGTGGATTACAATGCTGATATAGTTTGAGATTGAAAGCTCTTGCATAATTGAGTGATTAGATGCTTTTGGTGAAAACTTGTGCAACATAGTGAGATTTGAGCCTAAATGCTTATTCTTGAGAGGGTTATATACTGAGTGGTATGATCTTCTATTTCTTGAGCTATATGATGCAGTTGATTTCATTATCATTCTTTGATCACATGTTTTGAATTTCATATGGAATAACATGCTAGAATTCTCATTTTTATCCGATCCGGGCATATTCCAACTACACGAACCATAGGAGATTATTTTAGGCCATATTTGATTATTTTAGGCCATATTTGACTAGTTTGTGCTTTTCTACCCATCCCCTTTGATGTTTATCGCTCGTTATCCATGTTGAGCCTTAATTAAGTCATTTCTTGCGCCCATACCAACTCCATAGTTTGGGGGAGTTACCTTACCATATGTATAGCCTTACCTTATCTAAGGAAGTATAAAGATGAATTCAAGGTTCACTATAAAATGTGTGCAAGGCTTAAGAAAAAGAAAATAAAATAAAGGCTATCGTTGCCCTGCTACTCCATAGTTTTAGTTTTATTAAAAAAAAGAGAGAAAATAAATAGAAAAGAAAGAAAAAAAATGAAAGAATAATGAAGAGGGTACACGTGTGACTTAAGAAGGTGGAAATTCAAAATGCAAGCCTTAGCCGCCAAAATCAGAAGTGTATAAATGAACCAGAAGTGTGATTCTATGCAAATTCCTTAGATCTTGTTATCCATTTCCTCTCATTCTTAACCCTTCACCCTAGCCCCATGATAACCCATGTGTAAAACTCATAATTGATTCTAGGTGAAGTGTAGTACCAGTGTGGAGATGAGATGGAATGGGAGCCTATGGTGTGTGATTTCACTTCAAGCATGTGGTATTTTTCCTGAGATCATTGTTTGTTCACTCTTAGCCAATTATTGAGTGTTTTATTATGAGTGTATCCATGGTGCGGATTGAAGTTAAACTGATTTGCAAAAATGATTATTTGGTTGAGTGAAAGGCTCAACTGAAAGTTATGTTGGTATTGTTTTACACACAACCCTTTTGAGCATGTGGATTGTGAACTGGTTGAGACTCTTGCTTCTTTGAATCATGTATTGATCAGACATCTCTGAGACTAATTGTGGAAAGATAGGTTTCATATTTAATGTATTTATTTTCTTACTTGTTTATTTTATTGTTTTGCTCGAGCACTAGCAAAAGGTAAGTTTGGGGGAATTTGATAGGTGCTTAATTGTTTACAATTTAAACTCTAATATTTGGATTATCTTATGCTAGTTCATGTTTATTTTATTTGATTTTACATAGTTTTCTTAATTTTTATGCAAAGGTAAAAAGAAGCAAAAAGAGAAGAATTCATGAAGACATGATGGGCGTGAATCAAGTAGGGCCAAGGTGGGTCCCATCCAAGCTATTCAGATTTCAAGACTACTTTCTAATTCTTTGGATAACCTAGAATTCAAATCAAAGAAGGAAAGAGTTAGAGAAAGAAATTATAATCAAAGAAGAAAAGTGAAAGAAAGAGGAAAAAAGAAGATACCCAATCTAGGGTTACACGCCCAGAAGGAGGCCCACATTCATTACAAAAGCTGAATTTCAGAATTGGAAAGTCTTATTCAAGTCAATGTAGAAATCAAGAATAGAGGAGAAAAATAAGGAAGGTTTTGAGCAAGAGTTCAAGCCAAAGTAGAAGTCTAAAAAAGGGTCTCACACTCATGTTGCACGCATCATATGGGCCCACTTTTGTGTTACAAACTTCAGATTTAGTCTCTCTTAATTAATTCTTAGATTTGTGGGACCATGTGAGGAATTTTCTAGAAGTTACAAGTGGGATTAGATTTAGAAAGTCTTATTTATCAAGAAAGAAGACTCCTAATGCAATCTAATTAGGAAACAGAATTTGAAAGAAAGTTGGAGAACTATTTCTACAAGGAAACTAAGTATTAAGAGGGTTGCTGCAAGACTTATAAATAGCATACAAGGGGGGACGTCCAACATATAATTCAGCCACCATAAATCAGCCATCATTAGCACTCTACCCAACATCAAATCAGCAATTAATCTAGCCATAATCATCCCAAAAAGACAGTAGCTGTACAGCCATCTTTGGAGAGACTTTTGGAGAGCTTTTGGAGCGAGGAAAAGAGGAACAAGTTGCTAGCCGACTTCTTCTTCTTCTTCAAACTTCTAGTTTTCTTCTTATAACTCTATTTTCTAGTTTATTTTTCATTAAAGACATGAGTAACTAAACTTTTTAGGGCTAGGGTGTAATTGAAACCCTAGCCTAGTTCTATGTAGTCTCTTTTGGCATCTTTTAATTCAGATTTCAGTTTTATTAGTTGAGATTTTAAACTATATTTTTAATTGATAAGTTGTGTATATGCCATGCCAACCATGCCATGTTCAATTAATTTTAAGAGTAATTAACTTAATTTTCATTAATCTTGATATTAAGCATCTAGGGTTGAAAACCATGAATAATCTAAGTATATGCCATGCTTAGACTCATGCATTTATCTTTCCCATTGTTTTTATGCATTATGTTTGTTTTGACTAGGATATATGCCATGCTTAATTTTAGCATCATAATGAACAATTCATGTAGTATGCCACTCATGAATTAGGTTTAGGGGAATAATAATCTAGATACATATGCCAAAGTCTAGGTTGATAGATGTCAATAATAAAATCTAATTTTTTATTAAAAGATAATAAGGGAGATGCATATGATTGGTTAGGAGAGTAGATGAAACCCTAGTTCATTCATTATTACTGTTTTTCAATTTTAATACTAGTTGTGTGTTTTAGATTATTTTCCAATTAGCTTTTAATAGTTTAATTTACCGTTTTTATTAGTTTAATTCAATCTTTCATCAATCAATTGTTTGTTTTAATATTTTTATTTTTAGTTAATTTTGACATTGTTTTATCATAAGTCTTCGTGGGATTGACCTCGTACTTACAATTCACTACACTACATAGTGATCTTGTGTACTTGCGAGTTTTAACTGTGTGCATACTAGTAGCTTATTTCTAGGTTGCTTGGTGCATACTAGATTC
The DNA here is from genome assembly GCA_028538565.1 of Umbellularia californica. NCBI lineage: Eukaryota > Viridiplantae > Streptophyta > Magnoliopsida > Laurales > Lauraceae > Umbellularia > Umbellularia californica. The sequence goes on along the minus strand of JAPQWN010000005.1, from coordinate 27,945,486 downwards.
CATTGCAGGATTTTGGAATGGAAGGGATGAAGCAGTGCAAAACTCCTAATAGAGTTCTGGACAGCTCGGTCGAGCGAGCATGCCCTCTGCTTGGATCTTCTCGAGTGAACCATAGGGCCGCTTGAGCGAATGGGGCTTCTGTCTTGGGACTCATTTTTTACCAAATTTGGGTTTATCACCCAGTTTTAGAGGTCCATAACACTTCATAATTAACCCCGGGGATAATTATGATGTACACACTAATCTATCATGGAAAGACCTTGTAGGGCCTAGAAAGGGTAACCATTGACCATTTAACCTAGTCCAATGGTAATTGTAATTACATGAGAGATCGTTGAGGCTGAGATTATCTCGTGTGCCTTATCCAGCTCGTCTAACACTTCACCATGGGTGTTGGTTAGGGAATTCAATGTACTTTGTCATACCATGTGACACCAAGATAAGATAGTGGTACATTGAATCTCCTAAAGTTACATCGAATTGGACAGTGAAAGGCGGCGGTTAAATAGATTAGGGTTGGCTAGTAAACCACCTTGATTCTTTTAAATTAATTGCATTGCATTTTGAGATGGACTTTATCATTGACCTCAAGTTTCGACTAATATGCATAAGTTGCGTCACCCCAATTCGTTATTGAAATTGTTATTACTGTATTCTGATTTGAGATCTGAAATGGGTATGGGTATGTTTTGGTGAAGTGATTCGATTCGATTAGAAATGAATTGAAGTGAAAACCTTACTCAAGTTCTCTTATTATTCGATTTGAATGGTTCCGCACTACTTAGCTTTGATCATGTGATACTCGACTAGGTTAAGCGCAGTTCAGTTATTTGAGGCCACTACAGTATAGGTTGTTTGGAGTATCGGAACTCCAGAACTAGGTATTCAGGAGAACATTTGGCCGGGTCACTGGTGACATCCCAACATGATTCACTCTCTAATTGAGAGGATGAGCAAGATGTAGTAGCCAACTAGTAATGTGTATTTCCTTACTTGATTCGTAAAGCATAATTATTCATTATTGCACAAATTGCCTAGTTCAACTTGGCATTGATCTCTTTTAATCATTTGTCATTAACTCGAATTTGATACAGCATGTGATTAATAATCATAGCTTATACTTTGCTGAATTGTTATATTCACAACACTATTTATTGGTGTCACAGACTCAGGTGCTGCTCCCAACCTTAAGGAGGCCCCGGAGAGAGTGGATACCGAGGAGGTTCCTCCAAGATTAGAGGAGTGGGCGGCCGAGGGTACCATCTAGTTCTGTTCGTCGGAGAGCATTCCATGATATATTTTGGGTTGTGTTTTTAGATAGATAGATAGGAACTTGATGTCTTTAATGTAAATCATTTTGTAATTGTGGATAAGCAGGGGGATGTTACGTAAGTACTTTTGTTATCCATGTAAGGTATGTTTTGGTGACCCTACTTGTTGGTAAATGAAATCATCATTTGTGTAAATACGCTACTATTCTTTACATAGGTATCACATCATGATTAGTCCGATCTCTTTTAATCATTTGTCATTAATTCGAATTTGATACAGCATGTGATAAATAATTATTGGTTATACTTTGATAAATTGTCATATTCACGAAACTATCTATTGGTGTCACAGATGCAGGTGTCGCTCCCGGCCTTGAGGAGGACCCGGAGAGAGAGGAGACCTAAGGGGTTCCTCCAAGATTAGAGGAGTGGGTGGCCGAGGGTACCGTCTAGTTTTGTTCCTCGGAGAGTGTTCCATGATATATTTTGGGTTATGTTTTTGGAAAGATAGATAGGAACTAGATGTCTTTAATGTAAATCATTATGTAATTGGGGATAAGCAGGGGAATGTTACGAAGTATTTTTGTTATCTAGGTAGGGTATGTTTTGGTGACCCTACTTGTTGGTAAATGAAATCATTTTTTGTGTAAACATGCTGAAACATTATGGGACTAATCATGATGTAATACCTATGTAAAGAATAGCAGTGTATTTGCTTCTGCATTAAATGTACAGACACAGGTGTCAGTAAGCATGTCTCACATGTGGAAAGAGAAATTTCGTCTTTTGTGATTTCGTACTTGGCCCAAGATAGGTGCGAATTTCACGGGAGTACGCGTGTCACACCTCGGGAATTACCCTTAGCTAGGTAATCTCAGGACCGGGATGTGACACTCTTTTGTCCTCTAATTGCATAGATTCCGCTACCACAAGCACGAAGGTGAAAAAAGAGGCGGCACGGTTTACGGTTTGGACTTATGTGAGGTTAACCTGCATTCGACTTTGCTTGCTCCTCGATCTCCATTTTTTTTAAAATTTTTGGTCAGTTCAATCTCTAGTTTTTAGGGTTAGTTTGGCAACTCTACTAATAGAGTCAAGTGAAGTAAAGTTGATTTTGAATAAATAATAAAATATAAGTGGGTTATAATGGTATTTTATTTTTAGTTGTTTGTTATGGAATCTGTTCGACTTTTTATATGGGAATGTAGAGTTTTTTTTTTTTTTTTTTTTTGTATCTTAGTGGATAAAGGTGGTTGCTTTTTGACTTTTTTTGAAAAAGATGGATGGAGTTTTGAATTAAAGTGCTTTTGATGTGACATTTTGTCTGAAAAATGGAGGCTTTACTTGACTTTTACTATGCCAGTAAAGTGCCTAACTAAGGGGTTTTACCCATAGAGTAATTTTTAGCCATTGATAACTCTGCCTGGTGACAAAAGTTGAGATATTTCTCTATAGGTATTCATGCGGTTTTTGGACTAATAATAAAATGCTTTTGACCGTGAGGTATAACATAAAATTATAATTGTGTGATATCACATAAATATGTTCCTTTTTTAAATTCCACAAGCATAGAAGAGATATATTACTTCTTTTAATCCAATATAAGAGGGTAACTTTTGTGCGTTATTGCATAAAGTGAAAAACAATTACAAAAGCTCATGAATATGGGCAGGTTTGTCATTTTATCTAAATATCTCAACTTTCATCACGAGGTAGTATTATCATGGGTAATGGCATTTTCTTTACAAGAATCTCTAACGAGAATTTGCCATGCTGGGGTTTTTGGATATGATGTGACATCTTATCCCGTAACATTAGCAAATACCATATAACTTCACAAGCATTTCAAAATTTCAGCTACCTAAAAGATCTCAATGACCTGTTTATTTGCTAGAATTCAAGAAAATCTTGTCGGGAAATTTTTTGAATTCCCAAACACAGTGAAATTCCTGGATGCTCCCTTGTACTTGAGCATCCAAAAATTCCATCAACCAAGAATTCATAAACTCTCAAAGGTCATTTGAAACATTTTAGGTGGTTGGAATTTTAAAATACTTATAAAGAAAAATAGCATTTCCAAATACCATGAAAAAAGACATCATATCATGTCCAAAAAATTCCAACATGGCAAATTCGTGTCAAAAATTCTAGTAAAGAAACATGCCCAAATGAAAATTGTAGAAACCAAGAATTCTAGTCTCTTTGCTTGTTGTTGGAATTTCTTAATGCTCAAGTACAAGGGATCATCAGGAACTACACCATGCTTGAGAATTTCAAAATTCTCCATACAAGAATTTCATGAATTGCTTCCTGACAAAGAATTTGCTATGTTGGGGTTTTTGGGACATGATGTGACATCTTGTCCACTAGCATTTGAAATTCCATGTTTCTTTCACCAAAACTCCAAATTCTAGCCACCAAAAGGGCCGGCTTGTTTGGAAAAAATGTGAGAATTATTGTCTGGGAGAATTTTGAAAATTCTAAATGTTGCCCCCAAAAGTAGGATTTCAAATGCTTAACCCCCCTCTAGCATTTGAAATACTAAAATTCTACGAATTCACAATTCTAAAAGTTTCTTTTCATGTGCGCCGCTGGAATTCTGAATTTTTGCATGGGGGACAAAATATGAAATCATGTTAGAATTTCCCAACAAGCTCAATTCCTTATCAGAAATTCCTTTAACCAAACATGCCGGCCCAAAAGGTCTCGAATGACCTTTTGGAATTCCTGAAATTCCATCCTCCATGCATTTGGTTGGAATTTCAAATGCTCCACCAAGAAAAGAGATTTGGGAATCCACCCAAGGGACAACTTTTTGGAGAATTTGAACTTCCTCTTCTTGGAGTTCATGTAAAGAAACACACCCTAGAGGTTCAGCATAAGGGCAAAATCCGTGGCTGTAATTATCAGCCAAAGACGAACGAGTTGACTACGATTTTAGAAATAAGGGAATTATTTATTTCTAAAAATAAAAAAATTAAAGAAAAACAGGGGGTCGACTGTAATTGTCAAAAATAGTAGGCAGACATTGGCCCTAATTGGGCGATCCCCTGCACTACCTACTCCCCTCTCTGGGAATTTCCATCAAACAACTTGGTCACTATGATCAGCATAAATTCATCTGAAGCGTTCGATTTCCATTACTAAACATATAAGTGGGGTTCTCTGATCATCAGCATATTGATACATCAACAAGAAGACGAATTAAGATGAAAATTACATTACAATTGGAGATGGGATGTGATGATTTTCCTAAGCGCTTGGAACAGAAACCCTCTGCATCATCTCCTTGAACTCTCCGAAATCGACTCGGCCGTCCCGGTCCCGATCCACGGAGCAAATCATCTGGCGCACCAAGTCCACCTCCTTCCCCTCCTGCAATCCCAGCTTCCCAAGAACCATCTGCAACTCCACTGCAGAGATAAACCCATCTCCATCCTCATCGAAAACCTTAAAAGCCTCCTTCATGTCCGACTCGGACTCGGATTCCGACTCCGATCCCGACTCGGCCCCGAAGAGCGTGTCACCCAGGGACCGGTGAAGCGACACGAAGTCCTCGAACTCGAGGCCGGGCTTCCCGGGCCTGACGTGGGAGCGCACGGTGGAGTCAAGCTCGGAGGGGTCGGCTTCCAAGCCGAGCTGATGGAGGGCTCGGCTCAGCTCGAGGAGGGTGATGACGCCGTCGCCGTTTCTGTCGAAGACGTCGAAGATGCGGCGGAGGCGGAGGGTGTTGAGGCTGGGGTTCCGGAGACGGAAAGAGGGAGAGGCGCGGCTAAGGTTCGGCTTCGCTTCGCGGCCCATGGCGTGGAAGAGGATGAGATAACTGAGATGAGGACTGGAGAGATTTTATAGAATGGTGAACGCGTAAGCTGTATGCCATGTCCATGCCTCTTTCTATGTTTTTATGGGGAGGGGAAAGTTAATTGGAAGGTGTGGTTGTTTTGACTTGACCTATTTGGAAGTTTCCGAAGTGCTAACTTTCCAAGGAAATGCGATTCTCCTTTCCACGTTGGGGCAGGTGAAGCAGTTCCCATTTAAAAGAGTTTTCCAAAGATTCCAGGCGGACGTTTGTATGACAAATTTCTGCAGTAAAGGGTGAAGGCAACCGCTATGGAAAGATAAAATTATCACATTAGTAAATTATATGATTTTTAAATGCCTCGAAAAAAATTTTACGAGGAAGTTAGAAATTCATGTTTGGTGCAACAAATTTTTTTTTTTTCTTTGATGAATTGGTGCTGATGTTATTTGGTACGGCTGCAAATTCCTTTTTGAAAACGGGGGGGGGGGAGTAAAGAAAGGGTTGACGGTTTTTTGTGGAAATAAACTTCTCATACCTCCAAAGGAGGTCTATTTCCAAGCCTAAGAAGGAAAAAGCCGACGTAGTGAAAAAGCTGTTGTGCGGAAAACTGTCGCACCAAACACTTAAAAAAGAAGTTTTCCACATAAAAACACCTCGGGCGGGGGGGTGGGGGGGTGTGGGAATTGGAGTAAAGAAAGGGTTGACGGATTTTTGTGGAAATAAACTTCTCATACCTCCATAGGAGGTCTATTTCCAAGCCTAAGAAGGAAAAAGCCGACGTAGTGAAAAAGCTGTTGTGCGGAAAACTGCCGCACCAAACACTTAAAAAAGAAGTTTTCCACATAAAAACACCTCATTTTCTATGGAAATGGGCTACACAAATGTGTCCTAAATGTTTTTTCGCAAACAAAAAAATTCATACGGATTTTTCTTTTTGATAAAACATACAGGGGTTTTGAAAACTAGGTTTCCTGTGGAAGTGATGAAGCTTTTTTATGGAGATTTGATTTTTTGCCCAAAACGTGTTGTATAGAGATAATAGAAATTTCTCCAAGCGGCCATAATTGTGGTCAATCCCTCGCCCTCACCATAAAACCATTGTTTTGTCATTTCCCATCACCAATTGGTTTTGAGATAAGTGATAGATCAATGGGGTGTAAGATCTTACAACTAGTATCAGAGCCTAGTAGGTCGGATGTTCAAGTCACGGGACATGCATTTTTGCGAGTTGTGCAGCAGGAGTCATGGTGGGTGTGCCATTGAAAGAGGGATTGTTGAGGTCAACGTCTATCTTCACTCCTGAGCAGTCATAATTGTGGTCAAGCCCAGGCCTTCACCATAGAACCATTGTTGTGCCGTTTCCTACACAATATTATGTGGAAATTGTACCTTTTTATCCTTTTCTCAAGTTCCTAATGGTTCCACAATCATACGAATCCAAATGAGAACACCTGTATTTATAATTGAACATTGTAAGCACAATGACAAATTAAAAAAAAAAAAAAATTTGTTCTTTCCAACACCCAATTTCCATTTCATCTCTTCTAATAAATTTCTTTTCCAACTTCTCCAAGAAAACAAAGACTAGCCTAGACACAAGACTCTATCTCTGTACACACACAACATGTCTTCATTTCCATCTCAGTTCTCCATGTGTACAGACCACCCTCCCCAACTTACATCAATGGCTACTAAGGTTACCTGCAATTCTTTATGATCCATAACAGATTAAGGCCAAGAACAAAACAATAGTCATTCGGGCAATCCAAGGACATGAACCAACAAACTTTACACAGAGTTACCTACACTTGGTTTATGAAGATCCAAAGAGGCCTGAATAGTGGCATTTTTAGTCGATGCAACAAATGGATCCAACTAAATAAGTCGACTTACATAAATTCATGATGAAATAAATATTTAAAAAAACACTCAGTCAATTCCAATCAGATGGAGTAAGATTGAAGGTTATTGACAATGATAATGTTGATGATATAAGTTCAAAAATTGAAATCCAATGCTAACTCTTGCTTGTATCCAAATAGCAATTGTCAAAATATGCTATAGATAAAATTGCACTCTGAAAATAAAAACAGGTTGGAATACTTCTCTCTTGACAATTTTTCTCAAAATACTTCCATCTTCTAGATCCACCTCTTCTACGATAGCCATGGCCAACACTCCCACCTTTTTTATGGCCCCAAGTTTTCTTACCTGTTAGGAATTTATACTTAAAACATACTTTTATTATTTGTTTTTGACTGGTTCAATTTTAGTATATTTTGTCTTCTCATATAACTGAGATTTTGTATGGGCAAATGGTTGCATTATTAATTATTATGCATGTGAGTGTCCTTTATTCTATAAAGTAAACAAGTTGGTGCGTAGAGTTCTACTTACACACGAAAGACTTATTTGTTGGTTATTGTAGAATATAAGTTGCTGTTCACAATCTAGATGGATTTGGACACACCATCGGTACAATTGTAGCATGATGTTTCAATAGGCTTGTCTTGGCAACGGGAAATGGTATAGTTTCGACTCATTATGTTAGTACACTTTGTGTGTATTGAATAGGACCATATTTTTGGGTTTATTGTCTTTATACTGATTATATAAGATGATGAACATCCAAACGGTTATTATGAGTGCTTATACTTCTAATGTCACGACCCCGGACCGGGTTTACGGCCCAATCTAGGATCGGGACTAAGTGAGTGATGATGGAATGATGACGATAAATGATGTGAGTATGTTTAGAACCCAAAGCGTACACGGGTAAATAAAGAACACATATCACCCGTGCACGTGATTTCCCACAAGTGTCCGCGGTGAGGATTTTAAAACAACATAAATATTTTTGTTAAATGCAGAAGTGTGTAGTAAATCAAGCATGTAGTTCATTTCCATAATAACAAGACTGATTACATTTGAATAACAAGTATCAGAATGAGCAATGATCATTAGTGTAATCCAAAAGTACTGTTAAAGTTTAAACAAAGATCATTGAGTTACATTCCCCAAAATTAGAGGCCAACAAGGCCAATATAAACAAAACAATATCCACCAAAATAATAGCTAATAACACCCCCAAAATGATACGCATCTCTCGAGGCAACCGGATGTTTAAACAACATCATCGGCGTGCCACTCGACTAACTGCTGCAGTTCTTCGACCGCCTCCTCGTGCTCCTCCTCGGGGAAACCAACAACGGGACCTGAGTACCAAAGAAATGGATCAGACACGACGGTCTGGCAGGTGGATGAAAAGATATAAACATTCGGTATTAAAAGCATTTACCTTGGAAAACATTTAAACCTGTATTAAAAGCATTTACCTTGGAAAACATTTAAACCTGTTTAACAATAACTTTCATGAAAAGATAAATCATTTATTCAAATCTATATGCAATGTAAAACAAGTAAAAGTACCAAGAAAACAGGAAACAAACAAGATGGCATCCACAAGAAGCTAAATTCTCTATCACCGAAGTGACAAGAGCATAACGGGGCATTGACCTCAGTCACCGAAGTGAGGAAGTGCAACAAAAATTACATATACATATATAATAATACGGGACGGGACCACGGTAGCAAACCGAGTATCGGGAATCACGGTAGCGAACCGGATATTGGGAACCACGGGAGCGAGCCGGGTATCGGGACGGGTCCACGGTTAATAAACCGGGTATCGGGGTCCAAGCTGCAGCTGGTGGGACGGGAGGGGATCTCCAAGTCTGTAGATCGGACCGACAAGGTCATCCAAGCTTAGTGGTGCTGAGTCATAGGTTAAATCACATAAATTGGGACATGTATAAAACACACTTGATGCAATAGTATGAACGGGCGGGACGGGGTGCTTGAAGGCACAAATATCCTTTTATATCAGGCAAGGCATGGCTGGGCTAGCAAAATGCTAAATACAATTTCAATGTTTCGGGAATGAACATAAAAACTTCGGGAACAAAGTAATGCAATTAGCCTTTCGAGATTCCAGGATAAACATCGGGGTTCAAAACTAATTCGAGGTGGATAGGGGTCCAGTATGTCATTTTTCAGTAAACACTTGGTACTCCTCAAGTTTGGAGACATTCCGGGCTCCTCATGTACCTTGGCGATTTTCTAACACTTCAATGGATCTTTGTGATGTGTTTCCTTTCTCAAATGGGCTTCTTATGTTATCTGTACATTTCCCATTACATTAGGGCTCCCAACCAACCTCTCTCAATCCTACAGGCATTTTACTTTTCTTTAAAACATGTCCCCAGGTGAGCAGTACCCATCGCTCGAGCGGACGCTGTAGTTTGCTAGAGCTAAATGATCTCTGGAATGGTTTCTGGGAGGGTTTGCGCGGACCTGCCCAGTTCAGGCTGGCTCGAGCGAACTATCAGTTTGCTCGAACTAACCATTCTCTGGATGGGTTGTTGGGAACGTTCGCTCGAGCAGACCAGGGTTCGCTCGAGCGAACTGGTGTCTGGAATGGAACGAGTCCCTTTCTAGGCAGTTCGCTCGAGCGAAGTGTCAGTTCGCTCGAGCGAACTGTCCAGAACCAGTTTCGGAAATAGTTCTGATCTGCCCGACTTCTCTTCCTACAAACCCATTTTTGAGGTTCCATTCTACAACATTAGAGGGCATATAAGCACCTCAATACCATCTTCAAATCCCCATCAAAACTCCTCACAGCATCCTCCAATAATCCATACATTCATCTCCATTCTTTTCCACACTCAATCACAAAGAGAAGAGAAGAATCACAACCACAATGGTTCATTAAAGTCTTGAACAAGAGGTAGAACAAAAAGCTATAAACCACATTCTCAAGATCATAATGAGCTTACCAACCACCTTCAAGAACATTTATTTCACATTAAATGCAAGAAAATAAATCATTAATAGAGATACAAAATCAATCAAGCTTGTCATGAAAACCATTCAAAACTCAAAACATCTGATCATTCCACTTGCCTTGGGGTCTCTAATTAAGAAAATAAGCACAAATCAAGCTCTCTCTCAAGAACCCTACAAGCACAACAAAAACCCCCAAAAGACAAACCCTAAAATGGTCAAACAAGGAACAAGAAGAGAGAACTCTCAATAATGAAAATAGAGCTCTCCAAAGACTAGAAGAATACAAATCTAAAAGATTAGGGAGGAAGCTTACTTGTAGGTTCTCCAAATAGACAAGGTGAGCTCAATAGGGTCTTGAAATGAGTAGATTCTTCCATAAATGGTATTAAGGAGAAGCTCGCAAGGAGGGGAAGAGAATGGTGATCTCCATTTCTTAAATGATGCAAGGTTGGTGGTGATTTGGTAGTGGAAAAGCAGGAAGAAAAGAGAAAAGGGAAAAGAACCCTAGCTTGTTGGGTTTGTGCTAGAAAAAGGGTGAATGGAAGAGAAGGGTCTCTTTATAAAGCAAATGGGAGTGGGCTCCACCACTAGGGATCTTTGGAGGCTGAAATCACTACTATCGGGACCTCGAATGAAATCGACGAAGAAGAGAAAAGTGATCACCGACATATCTAGTTTCCAAAAAGTATATTTTTTGCGGGTTTTGGAGATATCAAATTTTGGGTACAGATTTAGTGTACAATGACTGTTTTGCCCTCAATAATAGCAAAATCAGGTTTCAGGCTTCCGGACGGTTACGGGGTCAACATGAAAGTTATATGGATTAACGGGCAATCACCAGAATCTCGGATAATTCCCAAATCAACGCAAAGCTATAAAAAGGGACCCCCAAAGGGTCCTACAGATCACAAAGGCTCCCCAAAATCCCCCAAAGCATAGCAAATGTATTCTAATCCAGACTTAGTCAAATCTACTAATCAAGCTTAGCACTAACACGTGACTTAATTAGTACTAATCGTGTACACTCGGGTCGGGGTCTTACATCCTCCACCCCTTAAGGCATTTGGTCCTCTAAATGAAATATAAAACTCACCTTGGGTAGGAGATGTGGATACTTCTTCTGCACTTGATCTCGTAATTCCCACGTTGCTTCTTTCAGCCCATGATTCTCCCAAAGTACCTTCACCCACTGAATAGTCCGTGTCCTTAACTCTTACTCTTTCGTGTCTATGATCTAAATGGGTTTCTCCACATATGTAGCATCTTCTTGAATTTCCAATGGTTCATGCCGGAGTACATGCGAAGGATCGGGGACGTACTTCTTCTACATCGACACATGGAAGACATTGTGTACACCAGAAAGCTCAGGTGGTAAGGCTAATTTATAAGCCACGTCACCAATCTTACTCATAATATCGTACGGTCCAATGTACATCCACGATAACTTGCCCTTCTGCCCAAATCTCAATGTTCTTCTAGTAGGTGACACCTTCAAGAAAACCTTATCTCCTTCTTTAAGCTGTAAGTCCCTCATGTGAGAGTCTGCATAGCTTTTCTATCTACTCTGGGCTACTTTCAAACATTCTTGAATCTGCCTCACTTTGTCACTGGTCTCACTCACTATGGTTGGTCCATGGAAACTGCGAGTGCCAACTTCTTCCCAACATACAGGTGTCCTACACCTTCTACCATAGAGGGCTTCAAAGGGTGCCATTCCAATGCTGGAATGGTAGCTGTTGTTGTAAGTGAACTCACACAACGGTAGGGTCTCATCCCATTGAGTCTTGAAATCTAACACACAAGCACGGAGCATGTCCTCGAGCATCTGAATTGTTCTCTCTGACTGGCCATCTGTCTGAGGGTGATAAGCCGTGCTTAACTGTAGCTTCGTACCCATAGACTCATGTAGGGTCTTCCAAAACCTCGAGGCGAATCTACTGTCTCTGTCGAAGGTAATAGAAACTGGCTGTCCATGTCTACTAACAATCTCATTAACAAACAACTCTACTAAGGGTAACATATGCATCTTCTTTCCGGTCTTCATGGGGATGACATGGGCTGACTTGGCGAGTCTGTCCACGATAACCCATATCGCATCATTGCCTCTACTAGTTCTTGGTAGTCCCAAAATAAAATCCATGGTAATATGCTCCCATTTCCATTCCGAGATCTCTAATGGCTGTAACAACCCTGGAGGCTTCTGATGCTCTGCCTTTATCAGCTGACACGTCATACAGTGAGAGATGAACGCTGCAATCTCTTTCTTCATGTTGTTCGAACAAGTTCGGTCAACCGACCATGCTTTATGGTCAGCAAAAATTTGAAAATATGATCGTTGGCAAGTGACCGTTGGGGGTGTCGGTTAACCAACCCTTGCATGTCGGCTAACCGGCGCCTAGCCGTTAGAACAACTTTTTTCCTATAAAAAGTGGTTTTCTCTTTTGGAAAAGTTGCTGAACTTTGGAGATTTTCAAGAGTAAGGAAGAGCAACTTTTCAAGTACCTTTGTGAAGGGATTATGAAGCCATCTCATTAGATTCAACCTTTGATCTTCAAAATGGGTGTGCTTCTTTTCTCTTTAAATTTGAAAAACATGCTCTTTTCTTAAATCTTTGTGTTTCTATTTAAGGCATGATCATAGAGTTGTTAGTATCCTTGTGTAGTTGATTTTCATAACATGTTTCATCTTTTAAAGTCTATTTGATTTATGAAATAAACTTATATTTTGTTTTCATATGAGTTTTTCAAAACCTAGTTTTCAAAATCAACTTGTTTGTCTTGTGATTACATCTTTCAAAATACAAGTTGGATCTTTATGAAAACCATGTGTAAATCATTCTACTCTTTGTCTCACATATGATTAGCATCATTGAATCATCTTGAATTTCCTTTTCTAAAAAGAGTTTGAATGTTTTTCTAAAACTTGCATCTACTACACTCTTTGTCATTCATTTGCATGCATCTAGAAGTTTAGTTTTTCATTTTCATATCAGCCTATTTAGAGGCAAATCTTAGTGCTTGATTAGTTCTCTTATCCATGCATGTTGAGGCATAATTCATAAGAGAAAAATCTAAGTTGTAAAGGTTGGTGCTTAGCCTTGAAAAGCATTTGTTGTGGTTGTAAAGGTTTATGCTTAGCCTTGAAAAGCATAGTGATGTATGTGTAAGGTGTAAGACCCCGACCCGAGTGATCTCGATTAGTACTAATTAAGTCGCGTGTTAGTGCTAAGCGTGTTTGATAGAATTTACTAAGTTGGATTAGTATAGTTCTTGTTATAGCTTTGGGAATTTTAAGTGCTTGTGTTAGTGGGGCCCTTTAGGGGTTCCCTTTTGATAGCTTTGCGATAATTTGGAAATTTTCCCGAGACCCCGATGACTTGTATGCCTACCCCGTTTCACTCGTCCTGCTAATCCCTACAACTTTCATGTTGATCCCGTAACCGTCCGGAGCCCCGAAACCCGATTTTCTTGCATTGAGAGCAACACAGTCTTTTTACATGAAATCTGTACCCAAAACTCGATATCCCCGAAACCCGCGAAACTATACTTTTTGGAAACTAGATATTTCGGTGATCATTTCTTCCTTCTTCGGCGATTTCATTCGAGACCCCGAAATTAGTGATTTCAGCCCTTAGAGATTCCCATTAGTGGAGCCCATACCCAAATTGTATAAAAAGGAACCCTTCTCCCTCATTTCCCTTTTTCCAGCACAAGAGCACTCTAGGGTTTCTTTCTCTCTTTCTCTTCTTCTTAGTGTTTCCCCATCCTCAATCTCCACCAAGCTTGCACCTAGAGTTCAAATGGAAATCATCATCTTCTTCATCACCACTTGGGCTCTCCATTGATACAACTTTTGTAGAGAAACCTCCACTCCAAGTTCTTCTTTGAGCTAGTCTCACCATTTTGAGAAACCCTCTTGTAAGTAATCCTTCCAACTCTTTTGTTATTGTGTTTTCCTAGCCTTGGAGGAGCTTCATTTCCATTATTGAAGCTTTTTTCTTCCTATTCCTTGTTTGACCCATTTTAGGGTTTGTATTTGGGGGTTTTTGTGTAGATTGCATCATTGGCTCGGAAGAGTGTCTAGAAGCTTGATTTCCTTGATTAGAGATCTAGAGGCAAGTGGAATGAATTGATGTTTTGAATTTGGAGTGGTTTTCATGACAAGTATGATTGATTTTGTATTGCCATAAATGCTTTGGTTTTATTTGTATTCAATGTGAAATAAATTCTCTTGAAGAGGTTGAATAGTTCATTTATTGTCTTAAAAATGTGGTTTTGAAACTCTTGCTTAGGACTTAAATGGATCACTGTGGTTGTAGTTATTCTCCTTCTATTTGGGTTGGAATGTGGAGAAAAACGAAGTGATTAGAGAGTGGTTTGTAGAAGCCTTGATATGGGAGAAGTGTTAAATGTTGAATTGGAGGAGCTTTTTAGCTCATGTTGTTGCAGGAAAGTGAATGGAGAATGAAAGAAATTGATTTGGAGAAGGGAAGACCTGAATCTGAACCCAGTAAGGAAATTCCCGTGACTGGCGGTTAGATGGCGGTCACCCAGCGGCTAGCCATCTGATGACTAGCGGCTAACCGAAGCAGTTTTGATCACTTTTCCAGAGAGCTGCAACCTCGCGGTCAGCTAGCGGCTAACCGCCGAATTCATCGGCGGCTAACCGCCAGCCAACCGAAATGAGGCGGTCACAATTCCAGAGAGCTGCAATCCCACGGTCAGCCTCACGGTCAACCAACGGCTAACCGCCGGATTCACTGGCGGCTAACCGCCATCTGACCACCAGGTAACCGAAATTCCCTGAATTTTTATGAATAAAGGGGGAGTTGAAGGGAGCTTCCATCCCATTGCTTGTGAACCTTTCTGAGAGCAATGGGCACCGCTCGCCTGGGAATGTGTTCGAAGCAGAGATGAAAGGTTTGTTGGGAGCCCGTTCAAGAGGGAAACCACATCACAGAAATTCATTTAAGCATTGAGGCTACTATAGTGTATAAGGAACCCGACATGTCCTCCAAATTCAAAGAGTACCAAGTTTTCTTTATTATACAGGCATATGGGATCCCTATTCACCTTGAATTAGTTTTAAACCCTGATATTTTGAAAGTCTATTTCAACTGTTTATTCCAAAAATTTATGAATTATGATTTATCGATTCCGAAAGCATTGTATTTGTACTTGCACTCCTTGTATTAGTCCCGAAATACATGCCCGACATGATATGACAGATGTACCCTTGAGCACCCCGTCTTGCTCGTTTATAGTCATGCACCGGATTTGTTTTATACATGTCTCGATTAATGTGATTTAACCTATGAGTCGGTACCACTAAGCTTGGATGACTTTGTCGGTTTGATCTGCCGACTTGGAGATCCCTTCACGTCCCGCCAGCTGCAGCATGGATCCCGATACCCGGTTTATTAACCGTGGTCTCGTCCCGATACCCGGCTCGCTCCCGTGGTTCCCGATATCCGATTCGCTACTGTGATTCCTGTAAGACCCCGACCCTCAATTTTTGGGTTTAGCATTGTTTTAATTGTGATTTAGCTTTTTAAACAAGATTAGAGTTGATTTGACTTTGTTTTTGAGTTTGAATAGATTTTTCATAACTTTGTAGAGTTTTAAAAGACCGTTGACTTTGTTTTGACCCAACCCTTGTAAATTGTATTTTTGTGAGAATTTATTCTTGGGTTCTAAAATTTTCAATTTTTATTCCTTTCGACTCATTTTATTGTTACAAACAACTTTCATGTTTTGACCATCTTGATTTAATACTCAGAAATCGAGTTTTTCGAGAAAAAGGGCAAAAATGACAAATTTCACTAAATCTGTCCATAAATTTCGAAAATTTCAGAAATTGGGGAAAATATACTTTTTGGAAACTAGATTTTTCGATGATCGTTTTGTTCTTCTTCGTCGTTTCCATCCGGGGTCCACAAGACCATGTTTTAATCGTTTCAAATTCTACTGCATTTGGGACCCACTTCCAGACACTATAAATATCCTCTTATTCTCTCTCCTCCATTCTTTTCCCATTCCAAATCCTGCAACCGATCTTAACCTAGAGTCAAGGAGAGGAGAAGCTTTCCTCTTTGATCTTGTTCCCCTTGAAACATCCATCTAGAGAGCTCCAATCCCCGATCCGACTCCGTCAATCTCTTCCTCTCTTCTTAAGCTTCAGCTGGACACGTTTTTGGAGCCAAACCATTTCACTATTCATCATCTCCAACCTCCCTTCTTCTTGTTCAGCTAGCTCGAGGTTGGTACTTTCCTCCATTCTTTCATTTGGTGTTCTTTTATTTCATTTAGAACTTGTTTTCCATGTTTTCAAACCCATTTTCGAAATGGGGGTTTGTGATGACAAAAAATGGTGATTTTTATGTGTTCTATTTTGGGGCTTTTGTGTAGATTTCGTGGACCTTCTCTTTGGTTGAGTTTTTGTGGAGTTTTCCTTGGCATTGGATTGAGGCAAGTGAACTTTATAGGATTTCTCATGTTTATTGCTTTATGTTTCATTATGGTTTCAATATTTCATTAAGACATGTTTTCTATGTTAATTTCATAATGCAAGTTATGTTATATTCTTTCAATTCATGAGTTTTGGCTTCTTCATTTGTCTTGTTAGCCATGATTTTACAAGCTCTTAGAATCATGTTTGATCTTGTTAGTTTTTATGATTTTATACTTGAAAATGTCTTGATGTCTTTTTTTTTTTAGAATGAATGGTTTATTTGTGAATGGAATGCTTTAAAAATGTGTGAAATGTACCCCTTGGAAAGCATGAAGGCTTGGGAGTGCATGTGGTTCAAATGTGGAAGTGAAGAAGGGAGAGAAGTGTGAAAAAAGTTGAACGTCATAAGTTCTACCAGAATTTCTACCGGTAGAAGCATTTAAACTGGAAGTACTACCGGTAGAAGTGGCTCGAATTTTGGCAGAGAAGTGTGAGAAACTGTGAACCCTTAGTTCTACCGGAAGTTCTACCGGTAGAGGTAGTTCTACCGGAATTTCTACCGGTAGAGAAGCTTAAACCGGAATTTCTACCGGTAGAGATGCTGAACCCAAACCGACAGTTACAAAAAAGTATTGTTTTTGAAGGATTTTGCGGGAATGAAAATTAGACTAGGTTTTAGACCTTTTTATTGACTTTGTGCACTTGGAATTCCAAAATGTACTATAACTTTTGGGGCACCAAACCTTGTCAAAACTCCGACATTTGGGTTTCAACTCCACAAGGGTCAATGAATGGTCTTAGCCTAAACTTGATAGATTTCGTGTTTGAACTCTTGTTTTGATGCTTCATGCATCATCGTGTTCTCGTTTGATTTTCAAGTACAAGTTTGTTTGAAGATTTGTTTCAAAAACCAAGACTTTTGTTTTGATGCTTCATGCATCATCGTGTTCTCGTTTGATTTTCAAGTACAAGTTTGTTTGAAGATTTGTTTCAAGAACCAAGACTTTTGTTTTGATGCTTCATGCATCATCGTGTTCTCATTTGATTTTCAAGTACAAGTTTGTTTAAAGAATTGTTTCAAGAACCAAAGCTCTTGTTTTGATGCTTCGTGCATCATCGTGCATTCGTTCGAATTTCAAGAATAAGCTTGTTTTAAGACGTGTTCCAAGACGTGTTTCAAGAATAAGAAAAGGGAATCATTTCTTAAGTTTGATAAGCATTTATATTATGCTATTTTGCTAGTCTCGTCGTGTCGTGCTTGTTAAATGATTTCCCTCTTGTTTTGTCGTGTTCTCGAACGTGTATCGCCATGTTTTGTGCATTCATGATATAAGTGAGTACCACTGAGCTTGGACTACCCTTTTAGCTTGATCCACTACCTGGAGGTCCTTAAACATGTGGACTGTCTGCAGACTAGTCGTGTCTTGAATGACACATCATGCGTGTTCGTGTTCCGGTTCCGCGGCCGGAAATTTCCCGTATATGTGGGATCGTGTCGTGCGTGCTTACTCTTGTCATCATGTATGATGGAGAAATGATGGGCTCTTTGTGGATTTACTAATCATGATATTATATGTATTCATGTCTTGTTTCGTATATTGTTCATGCACTCGTAATTTCTTGATAAATATCTTGTTCATGCATTGTTTTTAAATCTTGTAAATTTGTTTCAAGTTTAATAGATTGTTTTAGTTCTTGTTTCCTTTAAACTTCAAATTTGTTTATGCTCTTGCCTATATTGATCACCTGCTAGACCGTCGTGTCTGATATTCTTCTGCTTTGGTGTTCTAGATAGCAGGTCCTTGTTTTGAGCTAGTTCGTGTGCAGAAGGCTGTTGAGCCACGAGTTTTGCAGGCTTGTTGTGTCAGCGATATCATGTAGACGTCATGCTTGACTCCGGAGTTACGTTACGCCATTGGGTAGTATTTGTTCTAGCTTGTTTTTGTGTACGACTTTTGTTAGCCTGTTTCTTGGGAATTGTAATTAATACACTCGTTAATTTGTAACTTGAATATGTTGGGTAATGATAAACCTGTTACTGTCAGCTCTGTATACTTTAATATTATGAATTGTTCCAGTCTGAGTTTAAATATGTTTATGATAATCTTATGCTGACAGATTGAGTACGACACGGAACCCGATGGATACGGATTCCGGGTCGTAACGTCTTGTAGAGCTTCCGCGAAATATTTTGGTGTGTTGTGAATTTTATCATCCTTACACATGCGGATCCTGGGAGGGGAAATACAAATTCCCCCAAAATCGCGTCCCCGAGATCGGATCCCGGTTTTGGGGGCGTTACAATTCCCAATACCCGGTTTGCTACCGTGGTCCCGTCTCGTATTATAGTATATGTATATGTAAATTGGTTGCACCTCCTCACTTCGGTGACTGAGGTCAACACCCGATACTCTCGTCACTTCGGTGATAGAGGATTTAGCTTCTTGTGGATGCCATCTTGATTGTTTCCCGATTTCCTTGATCGCCTTACATGTTTTGTGACTGCATATGCGTTTTAATTAAATGAATCATTTACTCCTTGAAAGACATTGTTTAAACAGGTTTGCATGTTTTCCAAGGTAAATGTTTTTATTATTAAATGTTTGTATCTTTTCACCCCCCTGCCAGACCGTCGTGTTTGACCATTTGCTTTGGTACTCAGGTCCCGTTGTTGGTTATCCCGAGGAGGAGCCAGAGGAGGCAGTCGGAGAACCGCAACCGCTAGTTGAGTGGCGTGCTGATGCTGTTATGTAAACATCGGGTTGTCGAGATACGAAACATTTTGGGGGTGGTTGGATTTATATTTTTGGTGGATATTGTTTTGTCTATATTAGCCTTTGTTGGCCTCTATTTTTGGGAGTTGTAATTAAATTAATTGTTGATTAAACTTTAACATGTACTTTTGGGTTACGCTTTAGGACATTGCTCATTTTGATACTTGTTATTTAAATGTAATCAGTCTTGTCATTTTGGAAATGAAATACATGCTTGATTTGCCATACGCTTCCGCGATTATATTATATGGTTATGTTTGTTGGAAAATCCTCACCGCGGACACCTGTGGAAAATCACGTGCACGGGTAATGTGTGTTCTTTTATTAACCCATGTACACTTGGGTATCAAACGTACCTCTTCTTATTTACTTCACAATTAGTCCCGATCCCGGATTGGTCCCCAAACCCGGTCCGGGGTCGCGACAGACTGGTATTAGAGCGAGACGTGTTTCAAGCAATTAAAAGAAACTAGAAATCCTAAGGACGTGGCGAGGATTCGTTAGATCTTGAGTTAGCTAGAATCGCGTGAGCAATGTGTGACCCTATTCTCGATTATTATGTGCTAACAACTTGTTTTGTAGTATCATGCCACCTCGTAAGCGCCCAGTAAACGGTAATCCCACAGCGAGCAACAGTGATTATACCGGGCCAGTTGAGGGTACGGGGCCAGTCGGAGAAGATAGAGCTGAAAATACGATGCCAAATCAGTTTCAGCAGATGTTACAGGCTATGCTTGATCAGCAGCGTCAAGCCAATGAGAATCAGACTAGGCTTCAATAGCAAATGCTGAAGAAAGACGAGGATCATGCTAGAGAGTTGGCAGAAATGCAAAGACACTTATTGGAGGTGTTACAGAGAAGGCCAGAACCAGTCCAACCTCAACCTGCTATTGTTATTAATCAGAGGGAGCATGACCCCAATGCTTTGTTTGAGCGATTCAGAAAAAGGGCTCCCAAGGATTTTGTTGGCTCAGAAGATCCCTTAACCGCGGATGATTGGTTAGACCATACAGAAAACATCTTTGAAGTCTTCAAATGCACAGGGGGAGAGAGAGTAAAGTTGGCAACGTCTCTATTCACCGGGTTGGCAGACATCTGGTGGAAAACAGTAAGGGAAGAGTATAGAACAATGGTTGACGCAGTCGCTTGGCGGAACTTCAAGATACAGTTTCGTGACAAATATGTACCCACGCACATCAGGAGACAGAAGGCTGTGGAGTTTCAACAGCTTGTCCAAGGCAATACGACCGTTCAGGAATACCTCACTAAGTTTGAGAGGTTGTCAAGATATGCCCCCGAATTAGTGGACACGGTAGAGAAGAAGATAACCAAGTTCGTTGAAGGACTTCATCCCATCATCGAGAGGGATGCTACGGGAGTTATACCACCGGTCACTTTTGAAGAGGCGATCAAGAGGACCACTAGGAATTCCATAGAAAGCTGGCTCCAACTGGGACACGCGACCCCACATCTCATGTGCAATCCGGGCCCATAATTAATTGCAAATAACACCACTATATAAATGCAATTGCACTCCAGTCTTAGGAATAAATTACAATGAAGACCCTAAACTTCCTGATTACCACAAGTAGGCCCTTCTATCAATATCCATGGATCAATTGGAATAAATCTGTCTCTTCCAATATAAGTTCCACATCTTATTATCCTTGAGCCCCAATTAATCACTATGATCATCAGTACCATCCAATTAACTCTTAATCGAGATAGGTGCGCACTTACTAATGACAAATCCATTAATTGGCACAAGGGGATAATAGAGATAGATTCCATCTTGATCATTCAATGTTCCCACAGTCCTACTACTACATACCTAAGACACCGAGGTGTTGACCTATAGTTGGCCTCACTCATTGGTGACTCAAAGTAAATGAATAGATAGAAACTTGAGTTCATCAATGTCTCAGGATTGAGAGCCTATTGCTAGGGAATTATGAGAGCAGACCTTATTATTGAGACGGAATCCCAGAAGGTGCTTCTCATGGTCCTTCAATACATCCAATGTACCAGCACATTGATCCAGAATCTTCCATTTTGATGATCGAGACAAATCACACTATCTCATAGTGATCAAAGTGTTGCAACCTTATCAGATGAGATGCCTAGTCTCATCACTGGTTGTGAAGATATTTTAAGTATAAGATTTATGAAATATATCTCCCGTGTGTGGATCTCATCTGTACACATATATCACATCTAATATACTAATGGGACCCGGTTCAACTCATGAACCATTATGTCATATGTATTGGTCATGTGCATAAAGTAATAAAACAACATTCATCTCATGAAAGAAAATCATGATTTTATTGATAAATAAAGAAATTAATCAATTTATGACATCAACTGATGGATTGAGTCCATACAATCTAATAATAAATAGAGTTTATCTCACCAAGAATACCAACAAAACCCCCTATGAACTTTACTTTGAAAGGAAACCTAATTTGGGGTATTTGAAAGTGTTTGGAAGCAAATGTTATATTCTAAGAGATATGGAGCAGCTGGAGAAATTTGAGCCCAAATCTGATGAAGGAATTTTCTTAGGCTATTCTGAAAGAAGCAAAGCCTATAGAGTATTCAATCTTAGAATCATGACTATTATGGAATCAGCTCATGTGGTTATTGATGATATGAATCAAGTTGGAAGAACTCTACAAGAAGATGATGAAGTTGAGATTAATTGTGAACAAACATCTCCTAAAGATAAAAGTGATATCATTCCATCCAAAGAAATTGTACCAGTCAACCTAATGAAAGATCATACCTTGGATGATATCATTGGAAATATCAGCAGTGGGGTTATGACCCGAAAACAAGTACAAAATCTTTGTGCTCATTATTCCTTTGTTTCTCAAATTGAGCCAAAATTTTTTTCTGAGGCTGAATCTAAATCAGAATGGATGGAAGCAATGCAAGAAGAATTAAATCAATTCAAGAAAAATGATGTTTGGGATCTTGTACCTTTACCTGCAGAGAAAAATCCCATAGGCACTAAGTGGATTTACAAGAATAAATCAGATGAGTCTGGTAATGTTGTGAGAAACAAGGCAAGACTTGTAGCAAAAGGATATGCTCAAATAGAAGGTATTGATTTTGAAGAAACCATTGCTCCTGTAGCCAGACTAGAATCCATAAGAATCCTATTGAGCTATGCTAGTAGCATGAAAATCATATTGTTTCAAATGGATGTCAAGAGTGCCTTCTTGAATGGAGAGATTGAGGAAGATGTATATGTTACTCAACCAGAAGGTTTTGAAGATCCCTATCATCCTGAATATGTTTATAAGCTCAAGAAAGCTCTTTATGGATTAAAACAAGCCCCTAGGGCTTGGTATGAAAAGCTTACAAATCATCTGATTGAAAATGAATTTGACTGTGGGAAGGTTGATAAGACACTGTTTATCAAGAAAATTGATCAAGATATTCTTGTTGCTCAAATCTATGTTGATGACATTGTATTTGGATCCACATCAGAGAAGCTTGCACAAGGATTTTCAGAATTAATGAGTTCCACTTTTGAGATGAGCCTGGTTGGTCCCCTTCAATTCTTCCTTGGTCTTCAGGTTAATCAAACTGAGAAAGGGATTTTTCTTAGCCAGTCCAAATTTGCCTTAGATATCATTAAGAAATTTGGCCTAGAAAACTCTAAACCTAATGGCAACCCCATGGGATCCACTTCAAAACTTTCTAGTGATCCTAATGGCATTAAAGTGGACTAAAAACTTTACCGTAGTATGATAGGAAGTCTTCTCTACCTCACAGCTAGTAGACCGGATCTCTCCTTTAGTGTTGGGGTCTGTGCTAGATATCAATCTGATCCTCGAGAGTCCCATCTCAAAGCAGTTAAACGTATTATCAAATATGTCAATGGTACATCTCATTATGGTATCTAGTATCCTTGTGACTCAACGTTACAATTAATTGGATACAGTGATGCTGATTGGGCCGGATCAATGATGATAGGAAAAGCACCAGTGGATGTTGTTACTTCATAGGAAGTTGCTTAGTAGCTTGGCATAACAAAAAGCAAAATTCTGTATCCCTCTCCACTGCAGAAGTTGAATACATTGCTGCAGGGAGTTGTTGTGCTCAATTGTTGTGGTGGATTATAATGTTCCACAACAATGTATGCCTATCATGTGTGACAACTCTAGTGCAATCAGCATTTCTAAAAATCTTGTTCAGCATTCTCGCACTAAACATATTGACATTCGCTATCACTTTTTGCGTGATCATGCTGATCAAGGATCTATTGAGTTACTATTTGTTCCGATACATTCTCAATTGGCTGACCTATTTACAAAGCCCCTCGGAAATGAAAGGTTCATCAAATTGAGACATCAATTGGGCATTGGTCCTTGCCCTGAATTTTAAACCTCTTGTTGGCATATCACTTGTTATTTCATTTCATTTTTATTACAACTCTTATAAACAGGTGCTACTAACAAGGTTATGTGCTTTTCTTGTGGTTGGGCAGACTCCTTTGCAATTAGATGTCAAAGGGGGAGAGAGTGTCTCAAGTCAAATCAAGTTTCAAGTGGTCTCCAATTGAGGGGGAGAAATTCTGGTCTATAGTTGCTCCTAAAAGGAAAATCCAAAGCTCCAGAATATCCAAATGCTCCCAAGCATCCAAAGCTCCTTAATATCCAAAGCAGTTAGTTTTCAAGTTTCAAGGAGATTGAGACAGAGAGTTCAAGCTTCTAGAGTTGCCATCAAATTGCAAAGGGGGAGATTGTTAGAGTGTTTATTTTGTTGCAATTTGATAGGATGCATTCATCTTCATAAGCTTGTCCTCTCATTCATTCATGTTCTCCTTTCTAGGATCATCATGCATATTTCTCTTTCATGGTTTTTGTTTTTACAAAGTTATGCATGGTTTTTCAAAATATTATTAAGTTCTCAAAGCTTTCAGTTCAGTCTTGGTATACTTCATTTTAAAAGCTTTGAATTTGTTCAGTTCTTTAAAATCCTTCAGATCTTCAGAAATTTCTGTGTGTTTGGCCTGTTGGTCACCTGTCGGTCAGGTGTCGGCTAACCGACAGTGAACCGAGTTTAACGGAGACAGTGTCTGTTAGAATTCCAGAGAGCTTCATTTTCAAACATTTGCTGATACTCTCTGGTCGGTCAAGGTGTCGGTTAGGCCTCGGTTAACCGACATTATAAAAAGAGCTAACCAATGGGTTGTCGGTCAGAAATCCAGAGAGCTGTTTTCTGAACTGATTTGATCTGTCGGTTAATGTGTCGGTCAGCCCTCGGTTAACTGAACAAGTTCGGTCAACCGACCACGCTTTATGGTCAGTAAAAATTTGAAAATATGATCGTTGGCAAGTGACTGTTGGGGGTGTCGGTTAACCGACCCCTGCATGTCGGCTAACGGACGCCTAGCCGTTAGAACAACTTTTTCTATAAAAAGTGGTTTTCCCTTTTGGAAAAGCTACTGAACTTTGGGGGATTTTCAAGAGCAGGGAAGAGCAACTTTTCAAGCACCTTTGTGAAGGGATTATGAAGCCATCTCATTAGATTCAACCTTTGATCTTCAAAATGGGTGTGCTTCTCTTCTCTTTAAATTTGAAAAACATGCTCTTTTCTTAAACCTTTGTGTTTCTATTTAAGGCATGATTATAGAGTTGTTAGTATCCTTGTGTAGTTGATTTTCATAATATGTTTCATTTTTTAAAGTCTATTTGATTTATGAAATCAACTTATGTTTTGTTTTCACATGAGTTTTTCAAAACCTAGTTTTCAAAATCAACTTGTTTGTCTTGTGATTAAATCTTTCAAAATACAAGTTGGATCTTTATGAAAATCATGTGTAAATCATTCTACTCTTTGTCTCACATATGATTAGCATCTTTGAATCATCTTGAATTTCCTTTTCTAAAAAGAGTTTGAATGTTTTTCTAGAACTTGCATCTACTACACTCTTTGTCATTCATTTGCATGCATCTAGAAGTTTAGTTTTTCATTTTCATATCAGCCTATTTAGAGGCGAATCTTAGTGCTTGATTAGTTCTCTTATCCATGCATGTTGAGGCATAATTCATAAGAGAAAAATCTAAGTTGTAAAGGTTAGTGCTTAGCCTTGAAAAGCAATTGTTGTGGTTGTAAAGGTTTATGCTTAGCCTTGAAAAGCATTTGTTGTGGTTGTAAAGGTTTATGCTTAGCCTTGAAAAGCATAGTGATGTATGTGTAAGGTTTGAGGTGATCCTAAACCTTAAATTGATTAGTGAAAATCCGGTAGGGTTACCGAGAGTGGATGTAGGCAATTTGGCCGGACCACTATAATTGATTGTGTTATGGTGGTTGATCTTTTACTTTTATTTCATGAATGGTATACTTATGCTTAGGTGATCATTGAATAGAGAATGTGGTTATATGAATGCTTAGGATTGAATATCTAGGAGTCCTCTCTCTTCATCAAAGCATAATGTATTTAAAAGTGAAAGAAAATTAAAAGTTGTATAAGTTCTTAGGAGTAATCCGATTCACCCCCCCCCCTCTAGGATTCGATCTTGGACTTTCAGTATTTGTCTCTAAATTGCCTTTTGAAGTTTGCCCAAGCCACTGCGTCTGTCATAGTCCTGTACTCCTCCCTCACTGTCTTCCACCAAATATCTGCCAAGCTAGTGAAGAGTGATGCTGCAAGTTGTACTCTCTCACCTCCGGTACATCTAAAGACCTCAAAGATATTTTCTGTATGCTCTAGTCAATCATTTGCAGCTAAGGGGTCTTCTGTCCCCACAAAATCCTTTGGAGCTCTCTTTCTAAACTGTTCAAATAAGGCATTTGGGTCATGTTCGCTCTGATTGATGACAATTGCAGGCAGAGGTTGAACCGGTTCGGGCCTTCGCTGTAACACTTCTAATAACTGCCTCTGCATTTCTGCCAACTCTCTGGCATGATCCTCATCCTTCTTAAGCATCTGTTCTTGCAATCTAGTTTGGTTCTCATTGGCTTGGCGTTGCTGATCAAGCATAGCCTGCATCATCTGCTGAAACCGATTTGGCATTGTACTGTCAACTCTATCTTCTTCAACCAGCCCAGTATAATCACTGTTACTTGCGGTGGGATTGTCATTTACCGGTCGCTTACGAGGTGGCATGATGCTGCAAAACAAGTTGTTAGCACATAAAAAATTCAAAAACAAGTTCACACATTGCTCACGCGATTCTAGCTAATGAAAGATCTAACGAATCCTCGCTACGTCCTTAGGATTTCTAGTTTCTTTGAATTGCCTGAAATACGTCTCGTTCTGATACCAGTCTGTCACGACACCGGACCGGGTTTACGGCCCAATCCAGGATCGGGACTAAGTGAGTGATGATGGAATGATGACGATAAATGACGTCAGTATGTTTAGAACCCAAAGCGTACACGGGTAAATAAAGAACACATATCACCCGTGCATGTGATTTCCCACAGGTGTCCGCGGTGAGGATTTCACAACAACATAAATATTTTTGTTAAATGTGGAAGCGCGTAGTAAATCAAGCATGCAGTTCATTTCCATAATAACAAGATTGATTACATTTGAATAACAAGTATCAGAATGAGCAATGATCATTAGCGTAATCCAAAAGTATTGTTAAAGTTTAAACAAAGATTATTTAGTTACATTCCCCAAAATTAGAGGCCAACAAGGCCAATATAAACAAAACAATATCCACCAAAATAATAGCTAATAACACCCCCAAAATGATACGCATCTCTCGAGGCAACCGGATGTTTAAACAACACCATCGGCGTGCCACTCGACTAATTGCTGCGGTTCTTCGACCGCCTCCTCGTGCTCCTCCTTGGGGAAACCAACAACGAGACCTGAGTACCAAAGAAATGGATCAGACACGATGGTCTGGCAGGTGGATGAAAAGATATAAACATTCGGTATTAAAAGCATTTACCTTGGAAAACATTTAAACCTGTCTAACAATAACTTTCATGAAAAGATAAATCATTTATTCAAACCTATATGCAGTGTAAAACAAGTAAAGGTACCAAGGAAACAAGAAACAAATAAGATGGCATCCACAAGAAGCTAAATCCTCTATCACCGAAGTGACAAGAGTATAACGAGGCGTTGACCTCAGTCATCGAAGTGAGGAAGTGCAATAAAATTTACATATACATATATAATAATAGGGACGGGACCACGGTAGCAAATCGGGTATCGGGAATCACGGTAGTGGACCGGATATTGGGAACCACGGGAGCGAGCCAGGTATCGGGACGGGTCCACGGTTAATAAACCGAATATCGGGATCCAAGCTGCAACTAGAGGGACGGGAGGGGATCTCTAAGTCGGTAGATCAGACCGACAAGGTCATCCAAGCTTAGTGGTGCCGACTCATAGGTTAAATCACATAAATCGGGACATGTATAAAACACACTTGATGCAATAGTATGAATGGGCGGGACGGGGTGCTCGAAGGCACAAATATCCTTTTATATCGGGCAAGGCATGGCTGGGCTAGCAAAATGCTAAATACAATTTCAATGTTTCGGGAGTGAACATAAAAACTTCGGGAACAAAGTAATGCAATTAGCCTTTCGAGATTCCAGGATAAACATCGGGGTTCAAAACTAATTCGAGGTGGATAGGGGTCCCGTATGTCGTTTTTCAGTAAACACTTGGTACTCCTCAAGTTTGGAGACATTCCGGGCTCCCTATACACCTTGGCGATTTTCCAACACTTCAATGGATATTTGTGATGTGTTTCCTTTCTCAAATGGGCTTCTTATGTTATCTGTACATTTCCCATTACATTAGGGCTCCCAACCAACCTCTCTCAATCCTATAGGCATTTCATTTTTGTTCAAAGCTATAAACCACATTTTCAAGATCATAATGAGCTTACCAACCACCTTCAAGAACATTTATTTCACATTAAATGTAAGAAAATAAATCATTAATAGAGATACAAAATCAATCAAGCTTGTCATGAAAACCATTCAAAACTCAAAACATCTAATCATTCCACTTGCCTTGGGGTCTCTAATCAAGAAAATCAGTACAAATCAAGCTCTCTCTCAAGAACCATACAAGCACAACAAAAACCCCCAAAAGACAAACCCTAAAATGGTCAAACAAGGAACAAGAAGAGAGAACTCTCAATAATGAAAATAGAGCTCTCCAAAGACTAGAAGAACACAAATCTAAAATATTAGGGAGGAAGTTTACTTGTAGGTTCTCCAAATATACAAGGTGAGCTCAAAGAGGGTCTTGAAATGAGTAGATTCTTCCACAAATGGTATTAAGGAGAAGCTCGCAAGGAGGGAAAGAGAATGGTGATCTCCATTTCTCAAAAGATACAAGGTTGGTGGTGATTTGGTAGTGGAAAAGCAAGAAGAAAAGAGAAAAGGGAAAAGATCCCTAGCTTGTTGGGTTTGTGCTAGAAAAAGGGTGAATGGAAGAGAAGGGTCTCTTTATAAAGCAAATGAGAGTAGGCTCCACCACTAGGGATCTTTGGAGGCTGAAATCACTACTATCGGGACCTCGAACGAAATCGACGAAGAAGAAAAAAGTGATCACCGACATATCTAGTTTCCAAAAAGTATATTTTTCGCGGGTTTTGGGGATATCAAATTTTGGGTACAGATTTAGTGTACAATGACTGTTTTGCCCTCAATACTAGGAAAATCGGGTTTCAGGGTTTCGGACGATTACGGAGTCAACATGAAAGTTGTAGGGATTAACGGGACAAGTGAAACGGGGTAGAAATACAAATCACCGAAATCTCGGATAATTCCCAAATCAACGCAAAGCTATAAAAAGGGACCCCTAGAGGGTCCTACAAATCACAAGGACTCCCCAAAATCCCTTAAAGCATAGCAAAGCTATTCTAATCCAGACTTAGTCAAATCTACTAATCAAGCTTAGCACTAACATGCGACTTAATTAGTACTAACCGTGTACACTCGGGTCGGGGTCTTACATCTAATCCCGACATAAATAATAGAAACATACATTTAGTGTTTGGCATTTTGATTTACGAAGGAGTGGGATCTTTTATGGGTCAACAATCTCAGTAAATTGGATGGCTACACTGTGTGTATGGTGGATATTAGTTTATTGACAGAGTCCATGTCCCGTAATAGGGATTGATGATATCCTCTTGATGAAGCTTTTAAGTTTTGATTATGTCAAACCCTACAGGTGGATCTTGTGTCCGACATATCAAATAAGTTAAGCGTAAGGTCTCAAGGAATTATAAAGATATCAATTAAATATAGATGTCAGTAATTACTTAATCGATGGATATCTGAAATCTTAATGTGTGGAGATTAATAAGCATTTAATAACAAGAAGCTCAAAATATTATTTTGAGAATAAGGACAGGAGTGCAATTACAATTCTTTAGCGGACTGAATTGTAATTTATGGAACTAAGATTCTAATTTGGGTCGAATTAGGGTATCCTGATACCATAAGAAGCCTATCCTTATTTCATTCTTAAGGTCCCTATTGTAGCCTATAAATATGCAATATTGCTCTCTAGGTTAATACACAACTAATAAGAAGAGAGAAATCTCAGTTTTAGAGGGCAGAAGAGAATTCGCAGAAGAGGCCCACTCCCTGGTGCGAGTTCAAGCATATAGGAATACAATAGAAGATCTTAAGATTTTTGAGTTGCTGTAAGACACTATAAGAAAAACCACTTTTAGCTACGAACTTTTAGCAGGGACCGGTCAAAGGCGCCGCTATAGATCACTTATAGTGGGGGCCAGGTAGTGTAGATACTACTAGTACACGTGAAAGTTCTTCCTTTGCAAGTATTAATGGGCAAACCTGTCATAGAGATGTTGACCTGTACATACTACTAGTACTCGTGGAAGTTCTTCCTTTGCAAGTATTAATGGGCAAACCTGTCATAGAGATGTTGACCACAGATTTGTAGGGGTTGGCCAAATGGATGGGGTACCAGCCCAGCCCACAGCCCCTGACAAAACCTCTGCCCGCCCAGCCCCTCCCACCCAAACCCTCTGCCAGCCCTATCACCCAGCCCCCCATCCAGACCGTCCACCAGTCCATCCCTTAACCGCCCAGACCATCCCCCAGCCCTTATGATGCACGTGTAGAAGAAGACCAAATCAAGCTTGATGCACATTCATGAAGAAGTTTAATTTGAGCCATTTGACTCTTGATGCACATTCATGAAAAAGCATTTTTTATTTGTTATGTATACGTCTTATGCCCAGACAATGCTTCATAGCATAGGCAAATTTGGAAATGATGTCACTATGTGACTGTGTAAGTAATATGTCTAATTTAGAACTTCTTATTTATTCATTTACTTATTGAAGGTGGATTCCAAGTCCAGTCAATACTCAACCAAATGTGAGTTTTTTCAATAAAACTAAAACACATGGGAAAAAAAAAAGAAAATTCCCCTGCAGATTTGGTAACATTGATGGATCAAAGAACCTTAAGGCATTATTATAAGTATATTCAATCTGCTCATTTTTGTCGTTCCTACTTAGTAACTAGGAAGACTCATCCTTGTTATAAGGGGAATATTCTCAGAGAAGATCAGTTCATCTCCAAGATACGATCCAATATAGTTCAAGCACAGATACATGTATGCCAAAACTTATGTATGGTTTGTTTTTCTGTGATTATTGAATCTACATTTCAGCCTTAATAGCTATAAGATAAAGAATAGTAAATTTGTAAACAAACAGTTAGCGTATTTGGTGTGTTGTACTGCAATGAAGATTTTTAGATGTGTAATTGTAATGCTGTGGTGTTATGCTGCAAAACTCTAGAAAGTTAGACATGATAGTTTTGAGTTTTTCTATAAGTTTATCAAAATTCATGAAGAATTAAGATAGGATATTTGACATTTACCATTTTGAGAAATATAAAAAAAGATGAATGGGTAAAACTGTATATTTATTTGCTTTTTTTTCCTCTCTATTTGATGGTTGTTTCTATGAAACAAAATATTTCAATTTCAGATTTTTTTGTTGTTTTGTTTTGATGATGATTAGGATTTGTGAATGTGGGTAGGGTTTTGTTTCTCTTTGCTTGAGAATTCTCTATAAGATATGATTTATCTCCAATCAGTGTTTAAGATGCCATGGTTTTCACAATTTGTCACATATTTATTTACATAACAACTTGTCAAATACTTTATAAGAGAATATCAACCCTCGAATGTTTATCATTCAATACAACAACAGAAAAGATCTGAATAAATAATTTAGATTATATATATATTTTTTGGAAAGTCATTTGAAAAATTATATTACTTTCATGTGCGAGTATACTATTAATGGACATAATGTTAACAACTACATCAAAGTAGGAAGTGAGGAATCCTTAAAACATGCCATTAGTAATTATTTACATCCCTTTTTTGAACCATGATTTACATATAGTCCATGGATGGGAGATTGTATTATTAAAATGAAAAATGACATGACATTATAGCTGAATGTTATTGTTCAATAAATAATGTGTTAATCTTATTGGAAATAATCGGATTATAATTTCTAAGGTTTGTGTGACCATGTGCTTTTGGCCAATAGGTGACGTTGTCACGAGCGGGATATTTCGATGGATAAAAGTTGGACGCAGATGTCAAGAGTGAGCCCTGAGTATCTAAATGGGGTTAAGGAATTCCTAGATTATGCATTTGACCATACAACAAATGGGGATAAGAGCCCATGTCCATGTATCAAATGCTGCAACAAGTTTTATAAGAACAGAGAAGAAGTGCACGGTGACTTGTTATGGAATGGGATAATGAAGAGATACATCCATTGGACGAGTCATGGTGAGGACATTTATAGAGATGATGAATATATTAGTGATGAGTCCGATGAGGGTGATGATATACATGGAATGTTACAAGATGCATTTGGAATGTCAAACTTAGTTGGTGGTGATGATAATGAAATACCAGAAGAAAGTACTCCAGATGAGCCAAATATGGAAGCAAAAAAATTTTATGAACTGTTGAAGGAAGCTGAAATTGAATTATACCTTGGATGTACTAAAATTTTAAAACTATCTTTCATTGTAAGATTATTTCACTTGAAGTGTCTTAACGGATGGAGTAACAAGTCATTTGACATGTTGCTTGAGCTATTAAAAGAAGCACTTCTTGTTGGTGAAATGTTGCCCAAGAATCACTACGAATCAAAAAAGATACTTCGGGATCTTGGCCTCCACTACAAAAAGATAAATGCTTGCCCGAATGATTGTATGTTGTATTGGAAGGAGTATGAGAATACAAATGAATGTACCATATGTGGTGAGTCTAGGTGGAAATCAGTCATGACAAGCAGCTCTACTAAACAGGCTTTAACTTCATCTATAAAGGATAAGAAAATACCTGCTAAGATTTTGCGTTACTTTCCATTGAAACCTAGGCTTCAAAGATTATTTATGTCTTCAAAAACAGCCGAGCACATGAGATGGCATGCCCAGGGGCGCACAAAGGATGGTGTCTTAAGACATCCAGCAGACTCTGAGGCATGGGGAGCTTTAGACGAGGAATACCCGTTGTTTGGTTCGGAGCCACGTAATGTTAGACTTGGGTTAGCGAGTGATGGCTTTAACCCTTTTAACTCCATGAGTATTGTTCATAGCACATGACCTGTTGTTCTAATTCCATATAACTTGCCGCCATGGATGTGTATGAAGCAAACATTTTTTCAGTTGTCAATGCTTATTCCTGGCCCTAAGTCTCCTGGAAACGACATTGATGTGTACCTACAGCCGCTGATAGAAGAGTTGTCGGATTTGTGGATAGATGGAGTAATGACATATGATGCCTCTTCAAAACAGAATTTTAAGATGCATGCGGTAGTGTTATGGACTATTAGTGACTTTCCTGCATATGCTAACTTGTCAGGTTGGAGCACCAAAGGGGAAAAGGCTTGTCCCTCTTGCAATAAGAATACTTGCTCAGTTAGATTGAAGAATGGACGCAAGTGGTGGTACATGGGACATCGTCGATTTCTATCACTCGATCATAAATTCCGACACAATAAGAGATCCTTTGACGGGTTTAAGGAATTGAGACGTGCTCCAAATGCATTAATTGGCGATGATGTACTCGACCAATTACGTGACTACCAGTAAATTACATTTGGTAAGGCAGATAAGGATAAGGATGGGAGGAAGAGAAAAAAGGATGATTCCATATTGCCAAAGAACTGGAAGAAGAAGAGTATTTTCTTCCAATTGCCTTATTGGAAAGATCTCATATTGCGGCACAATTTGGATGTTATGCACATTGAGAAGAATGTTTGTGACAATGTGGTTGGGACATTGTTGAATATGGAGGATAAAACAAAAGATACCTTGAAAGCTCCTCTCGATTTGAAGTTAATGGGCATAAGGGAACAACTTCACCCAAAACAAGAAGGTAGTAAGTTGTTATTGCCCCCTGCATGCTACTCAATGTCTTTGGATGAAAAAAGGAAGTTCTGTCAATGCTTGAAGGAGGTGAAGGTTCCAGATAATTATTCATCCAATATTGCACGATGTGTTCAAGTCAAGCAGTGCAAGATCTCGGGGTTAAAAAGTCACGATTGCCATATTCTTATGCAGCAACTCCTTCCACTTGCAATTCGTGGACTCTTACCCAAGGATGTGTGTTTGGTTTTGATTCAACTATCCACCTTCTTCAGGTACTTGTGTTCAAAAGTGTTAAGGGTCTCGGAGCTGGAGCAACTTCAATCCCAGATTGCTCTAACATTATGCAAAATGGAAATGATCTTTCCACCAGCATTCTTTGATGTTATGGTGCATTTGCCCATTCACTTGGCTGATGAGGCCAGGTTTGTTGGACCAGTACAATATCGGTGGATGTATCCAATCGAGAGGTTTGTATATATATATATATATATTATATCAATATATCGTTTACATTTATAATTTTAATAACATTAGCACTTGTATTCTTATAGGTACCTGAACACATTGAAGTCATATGTACGTAATAGAAGTCATCCAGAGGGTTCAATAGCAGAAGGGTATCTTTCAGAAGAATGTTCGACCTTTTGCTCGAGGTACTTGCATGAGATTGAGTCAAGGTACAATCGACCTATGAGGAATTACGATTGTGGTGATGCTGAACCACAAGGAAAGTTTTCGGTTTTCACAAGAAATGGTCGTACTTTAGGGAAGGCATCCTCGCGCAGTCTAAGTACGTGGAAGCTTACGTGGCGTTGCGACCCTGAGTCCGTGGCCATCGGATTCCGCGTCACACTTACTTATTAGCGTAAAGCTATCATAGTAATGTTCAAACTCAGACTGGAAACAAACCAAGATAATACATATACAGAGCTGACAGTAACAGGCTTAATCATTACCCAAGCATGTTCAAGTTATAAATTAACAAATGCATTAATTACAATCCCAAGGAAAAGGGCTAACAAAAGCCTTACAAAATAACAAGCTAAGAACAAAGCTACCCAGGTGTGTAACGTAACTCCGGAGTCGAGCCTGGCGTCTATATGACATCACCGACACAACAAACCTGCAAAACTCGTGGCTCTACAACCACCTGCACATGTACTAGCTCAAGACGAGAATCTGCTACTTAGAGCACCAAATATAGAATATCAGACACGACGGTCTGGCAGGTAAACAATTTAGGCGAGAGTATAAAAATATTCAAAATTTGAAAGAAGAGAATGTTTAAAATAATTTACTGAATTTAAACGAATTACAGAATTTAAAACAATGCTTGAACAATATGCCTATCAAGAAAACAAAAGCCCATGAACAATTTATGAAACGAAACTAGCATGAATACTTATAATATCATGAATAGATAATCCCACATTGAGCCCATCCTTTCTCCATCATATAGAAATGAAAGGAGAAAGCAGAACAGAAATAGAAGCAGAACAGAGCAAAACAGGATCCCGTACCATAAAAGGTAGGCGGGTACCGGCCGCGTTACCGGTCAGAACAGGATGTATATATAAATATACAATTAATCTGCAGAAAGTCTAAGTGTTTAAGGACCCCTAGACAGTGGATCAGACTGAAAGGGCAGTCCAAGCTCAGTGGTGTTCATCATAAATCATGAATGTACAAAACATGACAAACATATACAAAACAGATCGAGAATAGGGGAACAATTTCCAAGACAAGACAAAACAATATATCCTCCGCTACACGAGGTGGATGGAGCAAGCAAGGCTAGGGGAGACTCGCCGTTTGAAGCCCGTGGTTGACACGCTTCGCCCCATGGTTAAGGGTGCCGCCCGGACCGTGTTCTTACATTTACCTCATCGACCACATGAGTTGGATGGTTCAAGCAAGGCGAGACAAGATAGCGTAAGATATTAACATATAAAGGCACAAAAGTAGTCCCTTTTGTTTTGTTCTTAAAACCATTCAAAACAAAGCTGATACTTATGGTAAAAAACGAGTGCAAACTGATACTCGAAACAACATTTGGTACTTATAAGTCAAAGCTAGTGCAAACTGATGCTTGAAATATCAACCCTAAGGTTTTCAAAATAGAATTCTCATACATATGCTAAGGCCCATCATTTGATCCTTGTGTAATTGAAACCTAAATGTTGGAATTTAAAAGCGAATTGTTGCCCTGAAGTTAACAACATTTCAGATTTTCAAATGCACAATATCAAGCTAAAAGCCCCTCAACATATTCTAGTTTTCATTCCCAAGAAAATCCAACAGAAAAATGCTAAAACCGAATTTCGGTTAGCTCATGGTCACATGTCGGCTAGCCGCAGAATTGTAGGTCGGTTAGCCTCCAACTGACCGCCAGCTGATCGCTGGAATCCAGATCAGGAATTACAGCATTCTGGAAAAGGAACCGATGGAGTTCGGTTGGCTCGCGGTTAGCCGAGGTGGTGCAGTTCGGCTGGCCGCCAGCTGACCGACAACACATCGACGAGGTGCATGCTTCTGGAAATGGAGCCGTCAAGCTCGGTTGGCTAGCGGTTAACCGAAATGGGGATTTTGGTTAGCCGCCAGCTTACCGAAACTGCACGGGGCAGTGGATTTCAAGTCAGATTTGCACACTTCTTCTTCCATTCTTCTTATATTTGTACTACCTGCACTCCCTTGAGCCTTCATGCTCTCCAAGGGATAAATTACAACATTTAACATCATTCAATCCATAAATAAACCAATCACTCCATTGAGAAACATCAAGACATTTCCATGTGCAACATCCTAAAAACTTACAAGATCAAATATGATTCTAAGGGCTTGAAAAATCATTAATAACAAGACAAGTGAAGAAACTAAAACCCATGACTTGAAAGAGTATAAACATAACTTGCATTATGAAACTAAACATAGAAATCGTGTCTTAATGAAATATAATAAAGCCATAAAGCAATGTACATGAAGAATCCTATAGAGTTCACTTGCCTCAATCCAATGCCAAGGAAATCTTCACAGAAACTCAACCAAAGGGAAGATCCACGAAATCTACACAAAAAGCTCCAAAATAGAACACATAAAATTCACATTTTTGGTCATCACAAACCCCCATTTCAAAAATGGGTTTGAAAACATGGAAAACAAGTTCTAAATGAGCTAAAAGAACATCAAATGAAGAGAGGAACAAGAGCCCTAACCTTTAGTTAGTCAAACAAGAAGAAGAGAGCTAGAAGATGATGAATAGTGTCAGGGATTTAGCTAAAAAATGGGTCCAGCTGTAGCTTGAGAAGAGAGGAAGAGATTGACGGAGTCGGATCGGGGATTGGAGCTCTCTTGCTAGATGATTCAAGGAGAAGAAGATTAAGAATAAAGGTTTCTCCTCTCCTTTGCTTTAGGTCAAGACCGGTTGCAGGATTTTGGAATGGGTAATGGAGGAGAGAGAATAGGAGAGCTTATATAGTGTCTGAGAAGTGGGTCCCTAGCAGCTGAGCTTTGAAACGATTAAAACATGGTCTTGTGGACCCCGGATGAAATCGACGAAGAAGAACAAAACGATCGTCGAAAAATTTAGTTTCCAAAAAGTATAATTTTGATACGGTTTTGAGATTTCTAAATTTGTGTCCAGATTAGGCGAAAAAGATAATTTTACCCCTTTTGGGCCAAAGCTTGTATTTTTGGGTTTCAAACACGAACGGGCCGAAAACAAAAATCGTAAGAAATAATGAAATCGTTTAAAGGAAATCAAAATCACATAAAACGAAGACCAACACGATCCTCCCACGCTGACACGCGTAAACCAAGGTATCCCTAGGCTGCCAGACTGGGCCCAACGGTTCTCAAAATTTCCCAAAGCTATAGAAAACTATTCTAAACCACAAACTAACCCGATTACACTCAAATCTCACTTAGAGAACTAACCCATAGCTAAAAATACACAAATCATGAAAATTAGGAGTCGGGGTCTTACAGATTTGGATGTCATGGTCCCGGGGTGCTCCGCCGCCGGGAGGCTTGATTTTGTTTCGGAGCATCGCAGTATGGTCAAACGTTGTCGGAATGACCTAAAATTTGACATGCGGCCCTTTGGGAGCATGTTGAAGCCACTCACGTGCTTTGTTTGATGAGTGACGACCTCAGTGGTTCTCGCCGCCGAGAG
Organism: Umbellularia californica; assembly: GCA_028538565.1. Lineage (NCBI taxonomy): Eukaryota > Viridiplantae > Streptophyta > Magnoliopsida > Laurales > Lauraceae > Umbellularia > Umbellularia californica. Next base: position 27,907,785 of record JAPQWN010000005.1, on the reverse strand, counting down.
GCTTGATTTTGCTGCTCGAGAGTTGATGTAGGGTCAAACGTTGTCAGTTTGGCTTGAAATTTGACAAGGAGCCTTTTGGAGGTATTTTGGAACCATCTGTAGGCTTTGATCGAAGTTTTGATGTCTTCGACACTGTCGCCGCCGGAAGCGCCTGCTTAGCTGTCGGAGGAGTGAAGTTAGGCTAAATGATGTCGAAATGGCCTGAAACTTCATGTGTACTCCTTTTTTCACTGTCTTAAAGGATCTTGTAGTTTTTGTTTGATTCTGATAAGATCTGATGCTTGAAGTAGCATTGCCTGTTTGTAGTAGGATGCTGGTTCATGTGGCTTCTTGATGTTGAGGAGGCAAAGTGAATTTTTTTTGTGTCAACAGAGGTACAGTTGTTAGATGTGAATTTTGATCCCCTAGGGAGGGAAATTGCCATTCAACTATATGAAATATTAAAAAACTTACATCGAAAATGAGGATTCTGACTACCCTAAAAATCGATGGATCAAGATCACCAGCTACGGATATGGCCGCAACACTATCCTTCGACAAAAGCCAAAAGAAAATGGGAGAAAATAGGATGGGTTATTCCTCTTGACTAATGTGCTTCCGGCAATACACGACGGTTGTCTCGTCACTTAATTTGGGTTTTTCAATTTGGGTCAAATTATGGGTCTCAAAGTTGGGTCATAGTGAACTAAGTAGGGGATATCTAAATTTATGGGCAAATGGGCTAATTGAAATTAATTCCAACTATTCTAAAAAATAAATGAAATAAAACAGAAATAAAGTAGGAAAATAAGGGGGGAAGGTGCCAAGTACTTAGAAGGGGATCAGCCCAATTCCCTAGTACACCCCCCCCCCCCCCCCCTCAATGTCCCTTGACAACCTAGGGTTTGAATGCCGATTCTTCAAATCGAAAGAACGATGTAAATGAGATTTTGAGTCGTGATTTCTGTGGGTTTGTGTGAGATACAGAACTGATAAAAGTAAGTGGCCGATGGGCCGAACACTAATTTTAGGAGTGGCTAATGGGCTGAGATTAACTAAAAGTGTCGATGGGCCGGGATTGATTTGAGGGTGGCTTATGGGCTGAAAGCAAATAAAATAATATTAAGGGTGTGTGAAATCACTCGTCTCGTCTCGTTATTCTCATTAGTTTGGATTTTTGGAAACAGCCTTTATTCCCTTTAATATTTGCGTTCAAATGAATATTTCGCACCGAAGGTGGAGGAAAAGAGATGAAAATATTTTTGGTTTTGATTTGTTGGTTTTATGGTCTTTCTTTTTTTTTTTTTTTTGGATTTTTAATAATTGGGGCTAGAAGGACCTAACTCGGGGATTTTTCTACTTGGATTTATTCTAATTAATCCATTTCCCTAATGGATCTCTACCCTGTCCTAGGGTCCTAACCGCCCTCATTCGCTCTCCTTGTCCCTTAAAGGGGCCCGGAGAGAGAGTGAGACCTAACTTATTAAAATGCGAGAAACTAGAGGTAGTCTAACCAGGCTTGGGGGAGACCTAGATCTATGTTTGGGGTCTGCCTTGGCAGCCTAAACCACTATTTAGTTTTTATTTTCTCTTTTATTTCATTATTTTTAGATTTTTAATATCTTTTACTTTGTTTTTGGTCTTTTGGGTTTTTATTAATTTTTTTTTTTTTTTTTTAGTTTGGTTCTTGAATCTAAAATTTCTGAAACTACTTTTCCTAATTGTAATGAAAGGAGGTGAGGAGAAGGAAATAAATTACTAATTTTTATTTATTATAATTAACCTAACTGATTTAGAAGTTCTTAATTAATTCCCTAAACCTAATGAAAATGAGAGAAAGCAAAGGAGGTTTATCAAACCTAATTTTCATTTAATTAAACTTACCTAATTAGCACTTAAGTTCTAATTGATTCTAATTCTTATTTTTGAATTTATTAATTTTTATTTTATGTTCTTTTTTTATGTTTTAAATAAATTATGCAGTCCTAAATTTAGAACAATAAATTATGCGGTCCTGAATGGCGAAGAGAAATCTTACAGCAATGAAGATGGAGCTTCCCTAAGTGACCACCAAGCTACACCAAAAACCCCCCAAAACAAAACCCATTTAGAACCCTAAATGATCAAAACCATGAATGGGGAAAAGAAAGCTTGCAACAATGAAGATGTAGCTTCCCTAAGTGTGAAAGAAAACACATCTAGAAGATGGAAGATGTAGCTTCCAAGAAGGCTCTTCAAATGTACAAAGTTAGCTCCAAGAGAACTTCAATGGGGCTGGAGTCCTTCACAAATGGTGTCAATGAGAAGCTTTCATGGTGAGGAAGAAGAGGGCGACATGCATTTCTCCATTTAGCAAGGATTTGTAGTGGAAAAGAGATGAAAAAAGCTAGAAGAAGAAGAGGGGAAAACCCTAGCTTAGGGCTCGATTGTTTGAGCTAGAGAAAGGGGATAAGGGGAATGGTTCTATTATTTATAGCAAGTGAGGGTGGGCTCCACTACTAGCAAATCTTGTCGGGCTAAAAACAAGGTTTTTAGGACCTAAGATGAGTTTGACGAAGGAGAGAAAATTGATCATTGAAAAATCTATTTTCTAAAAAGTATAAATTTCAAGGGTTTTGGAGATATCGAATTTTGTGTCCAAATTTGGTGCAAAAAGACTGTTTTGCCCTTGATGTTGGGAAGGTCAGGTTTCGGGGTTTCAGACGGGAATAGAATCAACACGAAAGTTGTACAGATTAACGAGATAAATCAAACGAAGTCAAAACACAAATTACAAGAAATCTTGAACAATCCCCCATGTACATGCAAAGTCACTAAAAGAACCCCTAAAGGGTTCCGCTAAATGAAGAAGGCATTCAAACTCCCCAAAAGCTATATTAAAGCTATTCCATTCCCAACTTAACCAAAATCCACTAATCTCACTTCGAGCTAAAACATGACTTAATTAGTGCTAATCGAGGTCACTCGGGTCGGGGTCTTACAGTTTTCGTGATGGATTTACATGGGTGAATGTTTGGAATTATGGAGGGTGAATGGGATTTTGATGAGCCATTGGAGGCCCTTTTTTTATGCAGGGAAGGGTAGAAAAATGGGCCTGAAGAGGGGGGAGTAAGAAGCTCCAAAAGCTTGGAAAAATGGAGCATGGCGGAGTTGGTAGGGCCAACCCAGAGTTCGCTCGAGCCAAACCTCCCAGAACTTGATTTGTTTGAGCCAACCGCTCCCAAAAGCGAGTTCGCTAGACCCAACCTTGGGTTAGCTCGAGCCAACCCACATTTTTGGCTTGGGTCTTGTGTGGTGCCTGGAAATAGTTTGAAATCATGGGGAGGTGGATTATTTTCGGATCCTAACCTCATATGGACCATGTATGATTGTACGGAGGAAGAAACGGGAAAAAGGATGCGCCCATGCGGGAATCCAACTCAGAAACATGTTAAGACTCCATTAAAATTGGACAACGTACAATAGAAACTTAGAATGCTACCAACTCTCAGGAGCACCAAATAATATAAAACCCGGCTTTCGAGGTTTTATGTGCACATTAAACCAAATGATGCGGTCTCAACTTTCCTAGGGGATGTGCACATGTGAAAATTGACCGTTGAGCGTGGATTCGCCTGAAAATATGATTCTTATTTTTATTATTAAATTGCTCCTGTTTGAAAGCCTCATTTTTAAGCCCGTTGGATTTATGGTTTGTCAATCTCGCCATTTGGGCTAACTATCACCGGATTTTACTCGTTTTGGTTAAAACACTCACATATAGTTTTTTTGCCTGTCTTCGACTAAAAATGATCCGCTTTAGACTATTGAGCTCGTTTTGACTAAAAATAAACAATTTCGGTATTTCCATTCATTTAGCAAAAAACAATCAGTTTGGCTAGCTCATGTGACTCTGTCAGCTTTTATATGTATATTGGGAGGACTACTCTTTACATTAGTGTGTGTGCTTTGACTTGGCCTGTTTGAGTAGTTCCTCACAGTATTTTCTGTGTTCGTTCACTTTTTATTTATGTGTCGGCACCACTAAGCCTGGACAACCTTGTCAGCTTGATCCACCGACTTGGGGTCCTTCATGACTCTTAGCCAGCTGCAGTCTGGGTTCTAGCCTGTCCTGTTATCCAGTTCTGCGGCTAGTGTTTAGCTTGTTAGCCATGTTTCGTGCCATCTAGTATATGTATTTAGTTGGTCCTCGTCACTTCGTGTGTCCGATACCAACACTCTAGCGCGATAGATGTATCTAGTTGGCTCTCGTCACTTTATGTGTCTAAGACCAACACTTTAGAGTGCTCCGTCACTTCGGTAATAGAGAATTTAGCTGGTGTAGTCGCCAATCTATCAGTGTGCTTTGCTATCATTTTGACTTGGTTTTCTAGCCTGTTTTATCACCCTGCTTATGCCCGGCTATGTTAGCTAGTTTTATACATATTTTACTTAGGAGATTTCAGTTTGAGACCATGTCATGTTTTACATGCACATCATGTTGTAAATGTACTTCATATTTACTCGCAACCCTTATTTGAATACATGTTTTGTCAGATATCCATGTTTTATACACGTTTTAAATATATGCAGCTTTCGACCAAATAACATGATATATCACATGTTTTATTATCTAGTATATTTATTATCCATCTCAGTCACCTACCAGACCGTCTTGTCTGACCTTATTTGTTTGGTGCTCTAGGTAGCAGGCTTTTCGCCCCGAGCTGAGTGCTGTGGAGCCATGATTTTGTAGGTTTGTAGTGTTGGCGATGTCATGTAGTTATCGAGCTTGACATCGGAGCTACGTCATCTTGGGGAAGTATCTTGTATATCTTATTACTTGCAAGTAATAAGACAAACACATTATTTAGCTTTTATTAGCCTTCTCCTTAGATTTAATTAATATACATTGTTATTTGTAACTTGAATATGTGGGAAATGAAACATCCAGTTATTGTCAGCTCTATATTTTATTGTGATGGGCTGTTCCAGTCTGATATGGGCGTTGATATGATAGATGAATGCTAAAGGTTGAGAGCGACGCAGAATCCGATGGCCACGGACTCCGGGTTGCAACTGTTGGAAGTAGGTGGGCCTTGTGGATATGTTTTCAAAACTTTTGGCCCAGTTGACTTTGGGATCAAGTATCCCTAAATGAACGGAAATCTGGCGACCCGGATTTCTAGGGTCGCCGGCGACCATGCACCCATGGGGATTTTCCCCTTTTTGTCGCCAATTTTCGGCCGTTTCTCGATCTTTTTCCATTCTTCTTTCTCCTGTATTTTTCTTGATATTTTTCCTCATTTATTGGCTTGATTCTCCTAAAGAAAACCTAACAAGAAGCCGTGCAAATCAGACCACAAAGTTTCCTATTTTCTGGAAAGGCCGAAGACTTTGTTGCCGATTTTCCATCAGAAGTCAAAACTCGGTAAACGATGTCGGAATGACCTAAAATTTGAGGTGAAGCCTTCTGAGTAGTAGATAGGACCAACCATAGGCTTTTGTTTGAGTTTTGAAGCCGTGTGGGGTCCCGTCACCAGTAGACTTGATTTTGTTGCGAGGGATATGCCACGCTTTGATGTGTGGTTAACCAATGTCCAATTGTCCTGAAATTTGACAAGGAGCCTATTGGAGTCATTTTGAGATGATTCATTGGCTCCGATTTAGATTTCATGGTCCCGGGAAGCTCCACCGCCAGGAGGCTTGATTTTGTTTCCAAGCATCAAAGTCAGGTCAGATGTCGTCGGAATGACCTGAAATTTGACGTGTAGCCCTTTGGAAGCATGTTAAAGTCACCTGTGTGCTTTGTCTGATGAGTGATGGCCTCGGTTGTTCTCGTCACCGTGAGGCTTGATTTTATTGCTCGAGGGTTGATGGAGGGTCATATATCAGTTTGACTTGAAATTTGACATGGAGCCTTTTGGAGGTATTTTGAGACCATCCGTATGCTCTGATCGAAGTTTTGATGTCTTCGACACTATCGCCGCCAGGGCACTTGTTCAGCTGCCGAAAAAGTGAAGTTAGGCCAAATAATGCTGGAATGGCCCGAAACTTCATGTGTACTCTTCTTTTGGCTGTTTTGAAGAATCTTGCAGTTTTTGTTTGATGCTAACAAGATTTGACGCTTGAAGTTGCATTGCCTGTTTGTGGTAGGATGCGGCTTCATGTAGCTTCTTGATGTTGAAGAGGCAAAATGACATTTTTGGTATCAACAAAAACTCTTTGAACTTTTCAAAAGCCTCGGACTTGCAGTGCATAAGGAATATGTATCCATATCTTGAGTAATCATCTGTGAAAGTGATGAAGTACTCATATCCTCCTTTGGCTCTAACATTTATAGCTCGACACACATCAAGATGCACTAATCCTAATAAATCTATGGCCCTATTGCCCTTGGATGAAAAGGGTCTTTTGGTCATTTTTCCTTCCAGACAGGACTCGCAGACAAGCATTGGTTCTACCACCAATGAAGGCAATATACCATCTTTCACTAGCCTATCAATCCTGTTTAGCTTTATATGACTTAGCCTCAGGTGCCAAAGTTTTGTTGGATTAGATGAAGGTGACTTCCTATTTAATGATGGTCTATTAATTATTTCGGTATCATATATCTCATACATTGTGGGAGTTAACAAATAAACTCCATTGGTTACCTTGCCAGAACATATAAAAGTACCATTCCTCTTTATGACAACTTCAGTATCAAAAGTAACAGAATAACTTTTATTCGCTAAACTAGAAATGAAATTAAATTCCGTTTTAAAGACCGTACATGTAGAGTATCTAACAAAACCAATTTATTATCTGAAAAACATAAAGTAATAACTCCCACTGAAACAGCCTCTGTCTTAGCATCAGATCCTAGGTTGACAATGATTTCTCCGTCACTAAGCCTCCTGGTTTCCCTGAACCCCTGCAACGAATTACAAATTTGATTAGTTGTACTGGAGTTAACACACCAGGATTTTGAAGTACCAATTGGAAAACTAACTTCAGAATCAAGTGACTCAATCATACCTGAGGTCTTCTTCTTAAACATAAAATATGGACAATTCCTCTTCCAATGTCCTGTCATACCACTATGGAAACACTTTCCTTTTGTTCTCGAACCCTTAGCCTTGGCCACACCACCATTAGCACCATTCTCCACCTTAGGACCCTAGAGCGGTAAAATCAAGCCTCTCGGCGACAGTGTTTGACCCTCCATCAACCCTCGAGCAGTAAAATCAAGCCTCTCGGCGGCGAGAACCGCCGAGGCTATCGCTCATCAAACAGAGCACATGGGTGGATTTAACATGCTTCCAAAGGGTTGCACGTCAAAATTCAGGTCATTCTGACATCGTTTGACCTAGTTTTGACTCTTAACGGAAAGTCGGCAACAAAATCTGTGGCTTTCCAGGAAAATCGGAAACTTTTCTCTTTGATATACAAGGCTTCTCATCAAGCTTTCTGTAGGGAAATCAGGCCAAAATATGTACAAAAATGTCAGAAAAAATATCAAAGAAGAAAAGAATCGAAAAGTAGGAGAAACGGCCGACAGACGGCCCCCAAAAGGGGAAAATCCCCCATGGTCGCCGGCGACCATAGCCCATGGTCGCCATCGACCTTGCTCTATGGTCGCTGGCAACCCTGGGTGCATGGTCGCCTACGACTCTGAAAATCTGGGTCGCCGGATTTTCGCTGGAAGGCCCGTTTTTCGACCCTTTTCACGTTTCAGGAATTCCAGCTCATTTGATTTTTTGAAAATCTGATTCTTGATACTTGAAATCGACTGATCTTCATTAACATTTCGGATCCACTGTCAAGAGCATAAAATCATCATTGATCGCTCTAAGATCGCCAACCGGCTGACTAAGAAAGTACACTTTCTGTCCGACAGATCTAGAAATTGATAAGACAGATATTATAGGCCCATTGGCACCAATCAATGTCTGAAGTTGCATCGCCATCCGACATCAAACAACATGTGGATCCATCGTCGATCATTGCAAGAAGAATTCCAAAAGATGAGGTACGGCCCGCGACTCTTCAAATGCCCTGGAGACCACTTAATGCTGTTAATTGACCCATTTTATGACAACTTAATGCAGTCATTAACCCATTATTTTGGACGGCCAAATCAGAATCAAGCAAATGGGAGTTACAAATCAAATCAATCATGGCATTAAAACCATGAAACTCCTCTCATCATGGAGATTAAAAGCAATTAAATGGCCATCATTCTCCATCGGCCAATAACAAGCCAAGAAAAAGGAGTTACAAAATAAAAGAATTAAAACTTGTAACTCCTCCCATCATGGAGCATCAATGCCATCAATTCTCTCATGATGGATCATCAATGCCATCAACGACTCATAAACCACCCCATGGCTACCACAAGCCTATAAAAAGGGGGGGGGGGGGTGTCATTCCAAGAAGGTCATTGATCAATATAGAGAAGGAGGCGGAATCTAACAGCCACACACAGAGAGAGAAATCCTGAAGAAGCTTTGCAGCAACAAACACCACAAGGTGATCGAAGTCCCTTGGGGGGCCACCACTCAAGGCAAGGTCCTCTATTCTTCTATCAAACATGGCCTAAACGTGGCTTTTCAACCCGTCTACTTGGTTTTTTATTGGATATAGGACCTCCCCTTGGTCTTTATCCTCTAAAAAACTAAGCTCCAAGCCAAGCCAAAGAAATCAAAGCATCATATGTTCTCATCTGAAGGACGATGGCGAAGTCCATACATGACTTACGATCGTCAATCTAACGAGTTCCCGCAATCTCCTGAGAAGTCATATTCCCTTTCTTACTTTTTTATTGTATCTTGTATTTTTTCAAAGAGACAAAAAAATCACAATTCTTTTTTTTTTCATTATTGATGAGATTTGTAAATCGCCTTCCAAGGAAAAAATCGCCTTTCATGGCAAAAAACAGCCTTTCACAGCAAAATTGCCTTTCACGGCAAAAAAAAACCGCCTTTAATGTCAAACAAAGAAAATCGCCTCCTACGGCATTCAAAAAAATCTTGTCTCTTTTCTTAAATATATGTGCAATTTGGAAAGTTAGAAAAAAGATTAATTTCCTTTCTACTTGTGAAGGTGAATCTCCGGATCACCATTTGTAAATTCCAAGTAGAATAGAAAATCTGGCATATCCGTACAAAAAAATGTTGATGCCCGCTTTCCCTTTCCACTCCGTCGGCCTCTCGGTAACCCCGGGACGGAGGCGAGGGCGGAAAGCACGATAAAGCCGGGTCCATCACTCGTTTTGAAATTGAATGCTCATAAATGATGCAAAGATAAAAACCATAAATGAGAGATAGAATACAAAAATGATGCACACATGTTTTTTTTTTAAATGATGAACAAAATTGTTTTGGAAAGTGAAACCTAAATCTACCAAGTTTTTTTAAAATATTAATTGACTAACATGTGTAGAGCAATTCAAATGATGAAGTTAAAATGATAATCATGTTAAAAATCAAAGCATATTTAAAAAATCAACATTTGAACACTTTGAATACTAAATCATGCCATTTAATGGAACAAAGGTAAAAAGACAAGCATAAATTAATTTAAGGTAAGAGGAGCAAACCCATTTGAAGAATCAAAGGTTTGAAATCATTGATTTGCCCTCCTAGCTTCCCTCTAACCTAGTATGGATGTCCCAACTTCCTTGGCCCTCAAAAGTCTCAAAAATATTGACACAAATCCCAAGGAAGTGCTCATTTTATAGAAAAAGAAGGCTCCAATGGCTTTCTGTTCGACCAGCATTTGGTTAGCCGAACACCAATTTGGCTACCTACTTTTTCCAATGGCTAGTTCAACAGAATTTTAATAAACATTCTACATTCGACTAGCCAAATGGGTTGTTCGGCTGGCCGAATTGGTGGCCGAGCACAGCCTGAGAGAAAAAATGCTTGCTGATCAAGCGGCCGAATGGTGGCCAAATGACCTTTGGCTGGCCGAGTTTTGGGCAGATTTTTTGATATGAAAATGATTTTTCTAAGTAGGAATTTGCCCATGAATAAGTTGATTTGAAAAGAGAGTAACATGTTTTTAAAAGAGGAGTTTCAAAATGTGAAACAAAACATATATGTTTATGCACGACTTTTCAAAATGCTTTTGATGCTAACATTAAAACCTAATAGTGCTTGAAGATTCCAATATTAAGAAGTGTGAGTGCATGAGAGATCAAGTTATTTAAAATGACTGCATCCAATCAAATTGCAATAAATGAAAACCCTAACAATCTCCCCCTTTGCAATTTGATGGCAACTCTTAAAGCTTGAACTCTATCTTTCTTCAAAGATAATTGGATCTTCTTCTTTGAACCTTAAGGAGCTTTATATATTAGGGTGCATTTGGATATTAGGGAGCTTTGGATTTTGCTTGGGGGAGCATTGACTCAAAAAATTCTAAGGCTTTGCTTCTCCCCCTCAACATAAGCATATCTTGACAAATCTACCAATAACGCATTCCTCCCCCTTAGTTAAACAATCCTTGAATCTTCTCCCCCTCCATTGAAGCCTTCTCTATTTCTCTCCCCCTTTGACATCTAATTGCTAAGTAGCCTGCCCATTAATGATGAAACACAAATGTTAGTAGCACCTGTTTATAAGAAGTGTAAAAGTGAAACACGGGTGTTTGTGACAATAAGGATTTAGTGATTAGGGCAAGGGCCAATGACCAATTGATGCCTCAATTTAATGAACCGTTCATTTCCATGGGGTTTAGTAATTAAATCAGCCAATTGAGTATCTGTTGGAACAAAAATTAACCCAATGTTGCCTTGATCAGCATGATCACACAAAAATGATAACGAGTGCTAATGTGCTTTGTGCTAGAGTGCTAAACATGGTTCTTTGAGATGCTAATGGCACTAGAATTATCACACATGATAGGCATATATTGTTGTAGAACATTATAATTTAAAAGTGTTTATTTCATCCACAACAGTTGGGCACAGCAACTACCTGCAGCAATGTATTCAACTTCTGCAATAGACAAGGATACAAAATTTTGCTTTTTGCTATGCCAAGCTATTAAACAGTTTCCTATCAAATAGCAGCACCCACTAGTACTCTTCCTATCATCGATGGGCCCTGCCCAATCTACATCATTATATCCAATCAATTGCAATGTTGAGTCACGGGGATACCAAATACCTTAATGAGAAGTCTCAAGAATACATTTTATGATACACTTGACAGCCTTAAGATGGGACTCATGAGGATCATATTGGTACCTAGCACATATTCCAATACTAAAGAAGAGGTCTGATTTGATAGTTGTAAGGTAAAGGAGGATTCCTATCATGCTTCTATAGAGCTTTTGATCTACTTTCTTACCTTGAGGGTCACTAGAAATTTTAGTAGTAGATCCTATGGGATTGTAACTGACCTTAGAGTCACCTAAACCAAACTTTTTCACTATTTCTAGAGCAAACTTGTATTGACTAAGAAAATTCCATGTTCAGTCTGACTAACTTGTAATCCAAGGAAAAATAGTAAGGGTCCTATTAGACTCATCTCAAAAGTAGAGCTCATAAACTGAGAAAGTCCTTGAGTAAGTTGTTCTGACATGGATCCAAAAAATATGTCATCAACATATATATATATATATATATATATGCAATGAGAATGTCTTGATGAACTTTCTTAATGAAGAGGGTCTTGTCTACATTTCCATAGTCAAAGTCATTTTCTAATAAGTGACTGTGAGCTTCTCATACCAGGCCCTTGGAGCTTGTTTCAGGCCATAAAGTGCTTTCTTCAATTTAAACACATATTCAGGGTGATGAGGATCTTCAAAAACTTCAAGCCGTGTAACATACACATCTTCCTCTATTTCACCATTTAAGAATGCACTCTTCACAACCATCTGAAACAACTTAATTCTCATGCTACAAGCATATGCCAGAAAAATTCGTATGGACTCCAAATGGGCTACTGGAGCAAAGGTTTTTTCAAAATCAATTCCTTCAACTTAAGCATACCCTCTGGCTACAAGTCTAGGTCTATTCCTTATCACATTTCCTAATTCATCCAACTTGTTCTTGAAGATCCATTTAATGCCAATTTGACTTTTTTCCTTCAGGTAGAGGAACAAGATCCCAAACATCATTCTTTTTAAACTGATTTAACTCTTCTTGCATTGCATCAATCCACTCAAATTTCGTTTCAGCTTCAGAAAAGTTCTTGGGCTCAATTTGTGAGACAAAAGAATAGTGAGCACATAGATTATGATCTTGTCTTCTTGTCATGACCCCACTCCTGATGTCTCCAATGATATTATCCAAGTTGTGATTCTTTAATAACCTTGTGGGCATTGTAGATGTAGAGGGGATATTATCTTCAATTCTTGATGGGGTAGACTGCTCAGCCAAGGTCTCACCTTCATCATCATGTAGAGCTCTCTCAACCTGATTAGTCTAATCAATGACAACATGAGCTAATTCTATTATAGTCACGGTTCTGTGATTGAACACTCTATAAGCCTTGCTCTTATCAAAGTATCCTAAGAAAATCACTTCGGTAGATTTAGGTTCAAACGTTTCAAATTGCTCCCTATCTCTTAGAATATAAAACTTACTTCCAAATACCTTTAAGTACCCCAAATTTGGTTGTCTTTCAAAGTAAAGCTTGCTGACACCAAAAAAAGTCAATATGTCTCCTCAACATAAGAAGCCTCGTGAAGCTGCATCCTGCTAAAAACAGGCAAGGCTACTTCAAGCATTAGATCTTGTCAGAATCAGACAGAAACTGAGAGATCCTTCAAGACAGCTAAAAGAGGGGTACACCTGAGGTTTCGGGCCATTCCGACATTGTTTGGCCCAACTTCACTGCTCCGACAGCTAATCAAGCCTCCCGGCAGCGGAAACCACCGAAGCCATCACTCATCAAACAAAATACATGAGTGGCTTCAACATGCTTCCAAAAGGCTACACGTCGAGTTTCAGGTCTTTCCGACAACGTTTGACCAGGTTTCGATGCTCCGAGAGAAAATCAAGCCTACCGGCGTCGGAGCAACCCGGGACCATGACGTCCAAAACGGAGCACATGGAACGTCTCAAAATGGCTCCAATAGGCTCCCCGTCAAATTTCAGGTCAATCGGACATCGTTTGATCACATATCAAAGCTCGGCATTTTCCCCGTAGCAAAATCAAGTGAAGCATCGATGGGACCCCAAACGGCTTCAAAACTCAAATAAAAGCCCATGGTTGGTCCTATCCACTGTTCAAGAAGCTTCACCTCAATTTTCAGGTCATTCCGACATCGTTTGACCTAGTTTCGACGCTTGACGGAAAATCGGCTACAAAGTCTTCGGCTTTCCAAAAAAATGGGAAACTTTGTGCTCCGATTTCGTGCTGGTTCTCGTCAAGTTTTCTCCAAGAAAATGAAGTCAATAATTGAGGAAAAATGTCAAGAAAAATATAGAAGAAAAAAGGGACGAAAAAGACAAAAAAACGGCCGAAAACGACGCTTGACGACCAAACGGGCCAAAGCCCTATGGTCGCCGGTGACCCTGGAAATCCGGGTTGCCGGATTTTGCACCAAAGTGTCCGTTTTCGATGGTTTTCGCATTTCGGGTGTTCCGGCCTCTGTGATTTTCGGAAAATGCAATGTTTGATGCTTGAAAATGACTGATCTTCGTCGACATCTCAGATCCACCGTCAAAAGCATGAAATCATCATCGATCGCCTCAAGATCGCCAACCGGCTGACCAAGAAAGTGCACTTTCTGTCCGACCGATCGTGAAATCGACAAGACAGACGTCACCGGCCCGCCAACATCAATCAATGTCTGGAATTTCATCGCAATCCGACATCAAATAATACGTGGATCCACCCGTGATGATCGCAAGAAGAATCTCAAAAGGTGCGGCACGGCCCGCGACTCTTCACATGCCTTGGTGACCACTTAATGTCGTTAATTGACCCATTAAAGCGGTCATTAACTTATTATTTTGGACGGCCCAATCAGAACCAAGCATTTGGGAGTTACAAATCCAAGCAATCATGGCATTAAACCCATGAAACTCCCATCATCATGAAGCATAAAGGTGATTAAATGCCCACTACCTTCATCGGCCAATCACAAGCCTTGAAAAAGGAGTTAGAAAATCGATTTGTAACTCCTCATCAATTCTTTCATAATGGCCATCAATGCCAATAGACACCTCATGGCTATCAAAAGCCTATAAAAGGAAGTCCATTCCAAGAAGAAAGCATAATGAAAAGAGATCCCAAGTGCAAGCTCTGAAAAACCAGAAAATCCAAGAGAGAGACGAAGTCCTACTACTTTGCTCCCGGAAGCACCACAAGGTGATCAACGTCGCTTGGGGGGTCACCCCCCCAAGGTCACCTCCTTCTCCAACATGGCCTAAATGTGGCTTTTCAGCCCGTTTATTCGGTTTTTCATTGGATATAGGACATTCTCTTGGTCCTTGTCCTTTAAAAAACCGAGGTTAGGAGCCAAGCCAAAGAATCAAAGCATCACATGTTCTCATTTGAAGGACGATGGCGAAGCCCATACATGACTTGCGACTGTCGATCTCAACGTGTCCCCGCAATCTCCTGAGAAGTTAGATCCCTTTTCTTCCTTTTCTATTGTAGTTTGTATTTCTTAAAGAGACAAAAAGAAATCACAATTCTTGTCTTTCATATTTGATGAATTTTGTAAAATCGCCTTTCACGGCAAAATCGCCTTTCACGGCAAACAAACAAAACGCCTCTTACGACATTCTAAAAACTTGTCTCTTTTCTTAATATTAATGCAATTTGAAAAGTTAGAAAAAAGGAATGATTTCCTTTCCACTTGTGAAGGTGAATCTCCAGATTATCACCATTCCAAATTCCAAGTAGAAAGTAAATCTGGCATACCCGTACAAAAATGTTGATGCCCGAGATCTTCCCTCCTCCGCCGAGACCCAGGTCAGCCCCCAGGGTGCGGAGGGAGAGGACAGAAGATTCCCCCTTTTTTTTTCGGGTCCATCAAGTTGGCACACCCGGTGGGACACGTTGACTTGAGAACGTGATGCTTTGATCCCTTAGCTCCTTTCTAGTTGGCGGCCTATGTTGCATCTTGCATCTAAAAAAAAAACATGAGATGGGATTTCAATTGGTCTTTCTCACTTCAAAAAAAAAAAAAAAAAAAAAAAAAAAAACAAATAAATCTGATTTCTTTTTCTTAAAAACTCAATTTTGAGAAACTTTGATCCTTCCCTCTTCGAACTTGATAGCTCACAGAAATGTTCGCAGCTATTGTTCATATCAGGGATTGGGCCATCTTTTCTCTTTGATGAGTTCAATTGGGATTTAAAAAAAAAACACCTTCATTTCAAACGCTTTAAAAAAAAGTGATCTCTCTTTCTCAAGATTCAACTTTGAGAAATTTTGGTCCTCTCCTCTTTGAACTTGATAGCTCACAGAAATGTTCGCAGCTATCGTTCATATCGGGGATTGGGCCATCTTTTCTCTTTGATGAGTCCAATTTGGATTTCAAAAAAATTTATAATTTCAAAAAAAAAAATAGTTTTCTCTCTTTTGCATTCAAAGTTGAGAAACCTTGGTTCCTTCCTTTTCGGATTTAGCGCTTGCAGAAATATTGAGCCTTTATTCGGATTGGAACACCATTCGCTCTCTTTGATGAGTTCATTAAAAAAAAAAAGAGTTAAAAAAAAATACTAAGGTTCCGCCAATTGTGTTCTTTGACCAAAGTGGATTTAAGAAAAGCCTTGTCCAGAGTGTGGAGACAGCTAGACTGTTCGAGGCAAGGTTCCTCCAAACGGGTTCATTAAGTAATCCTACCCTTACCTGGGGGCTGATCTATCTACTAAGGTTTCATAAGATCGAATTGGAAATCTATGTGCACCTTTCAAAAAAATAAAAATTCTCTAAAAAAAAATCTTTTTTTAAAAAAAAAAGAAAAAAACTTCTGTCACTTTGAATTCAAAATTGAGAAATCTTGGTTCTTTCCCTTTCGGATTTAGCGCTCGCAGAAATGTTGAGCCTTGTTCGGAATGGAACACCATTTGCTCTCTTCGATGAATTCAATCTTGACCTTTCAAAAAAACTTTCGTCACTTTTGAGTTCAGAGTTGAGAAATCTTGGTTCCCTCCCTTTCGGATTTAGCGCTCGCAGAAATGTTGAGCCTTTGTTCGAAACGGAACACCATTTGCTCTCTTTGATGAATTCAATCTTGACCTTTCAAAAAAAAAAAAACTTCCGTCATTATTGGATTCACATCCGAGAAATTCTGGTTCCTTCCCTTCTGAATTTAGCGCTCGCAGAAATGTTAAGCCTTTGTTCGGATTGGAACACCATTTGCTCTCCTTTATGAACCCAATTTTGACCTTTCAAAAAAATCCCATCTCGTGTCCTTTCCAAGGATGTGATTTGCAACATTTGTACCTAGCGGTGCTAGTAAGCCCTTTCGGGTCTACTGTATTCGCGACCGACACATTTATATCTCCAACCTTATATCATTTTACCTCGAGTGAGCCTTGCTTCTCGGTAATTTGAATTAAGGTCTACAATTGCTTCTAGCAGTCACTGGAATGCTCACTCTGAGCCTACCATACTTGCATTTTAGAACAATTGTATCCTCTATGGCTTTTTGCCTTCTTCATCGTCCTTGGGTTGGGCCATGTCCCCTCAAGTGATTACTAATGGATTTGGTCTTGTTCTCCATAGTTGTTCTCCATTTACGATTACCATATTCTTGTGATTACTAATGGATTTGGTCTTGTTTCAGAAGTTTTCCAAAACTAACAATGGCAGCTTCATTGACCATCACTTTCGATGAGAACAAGTACCAGCTTATGCTGCAAGACAAACAAAACAAGCATAAGCGCCCTGCCAGTTGCCGAAGCATCATCTCCCTCGACAACTCTCCAACCACCGGGTTAACTTCAACTCCCTTGACCATCGTCTTCGGATCGCTGGGACCATTTCCACTTCCCGCAGAAGACACTGTACCTGCCAAGAAGTAGAAAATCGCCCCGCAACGTGTCACTAAAATGGCACCAAGGGCGAACACCAAGAAGCCTGAAGCCCGTGGCGTTCCCACGAAGCCTCAACCCACAAGAAACCAGGTTTACACCAAAACTTGGTCTCCGAGATCTTCACCAAAGCAACGGAGGTCCCAAACATCTGCAAAGCCAGCATACCTGGCCCCTCTCAAGGAGAATCGGTTCTACCCTCTTTCTTACATAAAAGAGGAGAAACGTACCCTCCACCCAAAAAACAAACAAAATCATCATGAGCCGGCTTGCTCCTACAAGCCCAAAATCAAATCCTGCATCGTTAGGCCTATGCAAAAACATGCTGAAGCCTGCACTCACTCGAGTCAACCCTTCATCTCAACAGGGGCCGAGCTCGCAAAATTCAAGTCTTCATTACGACAGGCAAAGGATCGCGTCCAGATTCTGTCCTTGCCCAGCTTCAAAGAAGACAAACTCGGCTGCTGCGCACGAGGGACTACATCCTTCATCGCCAGAGCCCGGCCAGAGCTAACTAAAGCTCAAATTGCTCGTCGTATACGTCGCCGCACTGCATATCGACAAAAGAGACTCGAGAAACAAAGAACCTAGCGTTCTACTCTCCACGTCTCAAACAAATGGGTCGAAAAAGAAAGACCCGACCAATTCGTTGCTGTTCATATGGTTGGCAAAATCAGAAAACGCCGGAAGTCAGCAACCAAAATCAGTGTTAGACGTCCAGTGACTCGCAGCGTCTCTCAGACAAGAACACATCTGGAAGAGTCTTCCACTCCTCCAAGCCAAGAACATCGGAGTAACCACTCCTCAGATTCTTCATCCAGAAGAATGAGCCCCAGCTCAGTCACCAGGACGATTTCTTCGTTCGAATCCCGAGGGATGAACGTCTTGGCTACAAGTTCTGAGCCGCCTCCACAGCATGATGACGTAACTGCACGCATCCAGTAGTTGGACCAAGGACAACAGAGAATTGAGGCTCTGATGGAAAATCTGATTCTCACTCTACAGCGTCCACCACCTAACAATGAAACCCCTCCGAATCATGAAGATGACGAGGGCAATGCAGAAAACAATGAGTCTCGCGCCCTTACCAGAAAGGACGTGGACGATATCCTTGCAAAAGCAAAAGAAGAGGATACATTGAAAGAACATGGGATCAAGCCACCCTACCCTCTATGGATGGACTCGGTTCCGTTCCCTGCAAAATTCAAACAACCTACTCTCCAGACATATACTGGGAAAGGTTCAGCCAGACAACATGTCATCCATTTCAAGATCCTAACGGGAGCTATTGCGGATCAAGATGCCTTCAAGATTCGCCTCTTTGCAAGTACCCTAAAAGGTACGGCCTTTGATTGGTACTCCACTCTGCCGGAGAACTCCATCCAGAACTGGGCTATGCTAGAGACACGCTTCCTGACCCACTTCCAAGGTGAGGATCGTCCTGTTACTATGGCTCAACTCTGCAGCCTAAAGCAGGGAGATAATGAGTCAACATACGACTTCATTCACAAATGGAAGGCAATGGCGTACAAATGCTCAGATGTGCTGTCACAAGCGTCGCTGGTCGACATCTGCCGTAACAATATGAGAGCAAAAATCCGCTCCATGATTATCGGCAATAAATCAAAGAACCTGGGGGAACTCCTCGAAGCCTCCATGGAAGTTGAAATGGTGATCAAAGACCTCAACAGTCAGAAATCATCAAAGAAAGAGCCGACTGCTGTTACAACCTCAAAACCAAAGAAAAGGGAGGTTCTCAATGTGCAGACTAAGTCAGCTCCTTAGCAGCCAAAGAAACTTGAAAACAAAACTGCAGGTAAAAGGCCTGAACTCTCTGATGCCTTCAAAGAACGTGTAGAAAAGAAATATCCGTTCGATGAAGATGTTGAAGAAATCTTTGAGGCTCTCCTAGCAAATGACAAACTCATTTTGCCAAAGCCCAAAAGACCGGGAGATGTTGGCAAAACCAATGATCCCCGATACTGTCCATACCATCAGATGATCTCACATCGTCTTAATCAATGCTTCGTTGTGAGAGAGAAGATCAATGAGATGTGGAAAAACGGAGTCATAACCTTTGATAAAAACTATGGCCCCGCCTTTGTCAACATGGTGTCATGTCGGCAAACTTCAAAGTCACCGAAGGAGAAGATCACTACTTCATTCAAGGTGATAAAAGTGGCTCAAGCATCCCAAGAATTAGTTCCCTATCCAACACCAGATGGACAACCTATATGGGTGCATCCCGATCTCCTAGATGATGAAAATTGGGAGATCGTCAAAACAAAGCCGACCGCTCAACAGCGAAGGCAAGCCAAGAGACAACTCCGCAAGCTCAAACAGCAGCAAAAGTCTCAACCAAAACAAGAAGTCCTTGAAAAAGCAGAAACTTCTTCCACTGCTTCACTCGGGATGACGGAAGAATCTCTTCCCAAAACCTTTAAGGAGGTAAGAAAATTCACTCTTGATGATTTCATGCCACCTCTATACAAAAATGAAAACATGCAGGGGGCATCATACTCTTGCAACTCAGTAGTTGGATTCTCCATGAATGGATAAGAGTCCAGTGATACTGCCAGTGATATAGATGACTGGGAAGAATCCTTTGAAACAGGAGAATACCTCTCCGACGAGGAATGGATTCCCGAGTCTCATCTTATGCCAGCAATCTGGTATAACCCATTGCAGCCACAAGGATCTTGGTCTGATGATGAAGAAGACCAGGACCCTGTTCAAGAAAACGCTGTCGATCCAGCACCAAACAATGCTCCGGTGGAACCCAACATTGGTGAACCACAAGGAGCAAATGACGAAGAAGATTTGGCTCCCATGCCTGATCTTGAAGAATATGCAAGAATCTTGCAACATCTTGCCATAGAGCAGGAACAGGATCGCATCAATCTTCGTCATGACCCAGAACCGGAAGTCCCTGAAAATCAACGGGAACTTTCTCCCTCAACTCCTGAAAATGGAGAAAACAGTTGGATCGATGATCCTCTCACATCTGAGGATGAGTCCGATTCCCAACAATCTACACTGGGGGCATCTCCTGTCAGGATAACCTGCAATACAATAGCTCAGGACGACAGTGCCTCTGAAGCTTCCGAAGACACGTACTCCCCAACCGGTAGCGTATCTTCCAGAGCTACATCCTCTCAGGTGACTTCCACTGAGATAACATCCCCTCAGTCCTCGTCTCCTGAAGCTGTGACATCGGAACTCAAGCCTCTCCCGATTAATCATCTTGAAGAAACTTCTGCCAATGAAATCCTCTTCAATGAAAACTCAGTCAACTGGTCCCAGATACCCGATCTCACGGGCGATGTCTGGGCTAATAAAGAAAAGTTGCCGGCTGCTGTTCAAGACTTGTTCCCGGAAATTGCTCCGTGCAACACAATTACTGAAGACATCAATGCTGTTACAGAGACGTCTTCAGCAAAGGATCAACCCCTTGATCCTGAGAACGATCTTCCAAAAGAAGACCCTTCTCTAGAGGCTCTTGAAGTTGGTAGAGGTACCCGTTCTGGCCGGGATTACCATAAAAATTACAATGAACCCTCTTCTTCTTATGTAAATCCTTCGGGAAAGCAAGTTGTAAGCGCCCCAAGTGGCAATAATAATTAAAATGCAGGCCCGAAGGAGGCTTTCAAGTACGACTTGATTGAGCACTTCAAACACATACCTGCACGTCTGCACATCCTTGACTTATTACGAATGTCTCCACAAACTCGTGATAGTCTCATTTCAGAATTGCAAAGGCTGAATGCGGATGTCGACAAACATGCCCCACAAGTCCTATGAATTGAAATGGACTATAGGGTCAAAAAATCAAATACTCCCTCAAAGGGAGAGAAGAAGAAAAGTGAGGGATCAAGCAATGAATGCCTCTTGATGGAACGCGCTCCGAGGCGCCGTGGGGCGGCTACCGGGGTCGGCGGAACGTGGGAGTCCGTCGGGTCCGGCCCTTTCGCGCCCTGGCGGGCCTGAAGCGTGCATCAACATTTCTTTGTGTGGGTGTGCCAGATTTTCTATTTTACTTGGAATTGCAAGTGGTAATCCGGAGATCAACCTTCGCAAGTAAAAAGGAAATCAACTTCTTTCAAGTTTTCCATTGCACAAATATTTAAGAAAAGAGACATTTTCTTGGTTTGCCGTGAAAGGCGATTTTGTTTGGTATTTATAGCCGATTTTGGCGTTTATAGCCGATTTACAATTCTCATCAATAATGAAAGACAAGAGTTGTGATTTTTGTCTCTTTTAGAAAAATACAAACTACAATGAAAAGCAAGAAAAGGAGGATCTAACTTCTCAGGAAATTGTGGGGGACTCGTTCAGATTGACGGTCGCAAGTCATGTATGGGCTTCGCCATCATCCATGCAGATGAGAACAGAGGATGCTCTTGATTCGCTTGGCTTGGCTATAACCTCAGGTTTTTAGAGGACAAAGACTAAGAGAAGGTCCTATGTCCAATAAAAAGCTAAGTAGACGGGCTGAAAAGCCACGTCTAAGCCATTGGAGGCAGCGGGAGAAGGCAAGGACCTTGGGGGGGTGCCCCCCAAGGGACTTTTGTCACCTTGTAGTGGTGGCCGGTGCAGAACTTCAACAGAGTTTTTCTCTCTTTTTCTTTCTCTGGATTCTTTCCGCTCTCTTCCGATCCGATCTCTTTTTTTTCTGATCCCGATTTCAATGGAATGCTCTCCTATTTATAGGCTTTTGGTAGCCATTTAGGAGAGTTTATGAGCTTTAATTGCTTTAATGAGAGGAGTTATAAGATTTATTTCTTGATTTTGTAACTCCTTTTTCCTTGAATCTGATTGGCCGATGGAGATTAAGGGCTTTTAATCACCTTAATTACCATAATGGGAGGAGTTTCATGGGTTAAATGCCATGAATCAATTGACTTGTAACTCCCAAATGCTTGCTTCTGATTGGGCCGTCCAAAGGAATGAATTAATGACTGCAATAAAGCTAGTCAATAAACCACATTAATTGGTCGCCGAGCAGTCGAAGAGTCGCGGGCCGTGCCGTGTCTTCTGGAATTCTTCTGGCGATGATCATCGATGGATCTTCATGCTGATCGACATCAGATGAACATGTAACTTCAGACAGTGATAGCTAAGAGCGGGCCGGTGACATCTGTCCTGTCGATTTTTCGATCGATCGGGCGGAAAGTACACTTTTTTGGTCGACCGGTTGGCGATCAATGTTGATTTTGATACTTTTGGAGGTTGACCCGTGATTTTGACGGATGTCGGAGGACATGAGTCAATTTCAAGCACTAAAAATCACATTTTCAGGAAACCACAGGGGCCAAAGTGCGCGAAACGCAAAAAAGGACGGAAAAACGGGTCACCGGCGAAAAATCCGGTGACCCGGACTTCCATGGTCGCCGGCGACCATGGGCCATGGTCACAGGGGCCTGCGACCTTGGCCCAGGGTCGCAGGGGCCTGCGACCCTGGGGGAATTTTCCCCTTCGGAGCCCGTTTTGCGGTCGTTTTGAGGTCTTTTTCGTCGCCGTTTTCTTCTGTATTTTCCCTGACATTTCTTCTCATTTATTGGCTTGATTTCCCTGTAGAAAACTTGATGAGAATCCTTGCATTTTTAGAGTGCAAAGTTTCTAATTTTCCGGGAAAGCCGAAGACTTTGTCGCGTAGAGCTGCTGATTTTCCGCCAGAAGCTGAAACTTGGTCAAACGATGTCGGAATGACCTGAAATTTGAGGTGAAGCCTCCTGAGCAATAAATAAGACCAACCATAGGCTTTTGTTTGACTTTTGAAGCCGTTTGGGGTCCCGTCGATGCTTCACTTGATTTTGCTGCGGGGAAAATGTCGAGCTTTGATATGTGGCCAAACGATGTCCGATTGACCTGAAATTTGACGCGGAGCCTATTGGAGTCATTTTGAGACGTTCCATGGGCTCCGTTTTGGATGTCATGGTCCCGGGTTGCTCCGCCGCCGGTAGGCTTGATTTTCTCTCGGAGCATCGAAACCTGGTCAAACGTTGTCGGAATGACCTGAAATTTGACGTGCAGCCTTTTGGAAGCATGTTGAAGCCACTCATGCACTTGGTTTGATGAGCGAAGGCTTCGGTGGTTCCCGCCGCCGGGAGACTTGATTTTGCTGCTCGAGCATTGATGGAGGGTCAAACGTTGTCGGTTTGACTTGAAATTTGGCATGGAGACCTTTTGAGACATGCTGGAGTCATCCGTAGGCTCTGATTGAAGTTTTGACGTCTCCGATGATGTCGTCGCCGGGAGAGCCATTTTAGCTGTCGGAGAAGTGAAGTTAGGCCAAATGTTGTCGAAATGGCCCGAAACTTCATGTGTACTCTTCTCTTGGCTATCTTGAAGGATCTTGCAGTTTTTGTTTGATTCTGACAAGATTTGATTTTTTAGAGAAATTGCATTGTCTATTTATGGCAGGTTGCGACTTCATGCAGCTTTCTTGATGTTGAAGAGGCAAAGTGACATTTTTGGTATCAACAAATGCCCCCTCGAGGTACAGCGACGAGTTGCTTGACTTTTGTAGTCGATGTGCCTCGAAGAGATTTTTGAAGGAGAGCTTGTGTCTTGACCAAGAGTCTTTGAGCAATCTTTCATTTGGTAGAGTAGCCTTTGAGCTTCCAGGGGAATTTTATGGTAAATGAAAGGAATCAGGGACCATCTCGAGGCAAAGTTTTGAAGATGACATCAGGGATGTGGATTTGGGCTTTTGTTTTTGACCTTGTGACCTAACAAGCTGTATGTGGCAGGTTAGGTGGTCGGGTTTTGGTTTTGATCTTGTGACCTAACAAGTTGTATGTGGCAAGTTAGGGGACCAGGCTTTGGTTTTTGGTCACTCTTTGGGACTGTGTGGGTCCATTGGAGTGGTTTGGATTTTTGTGGAATGTCAATTTCAATATTTTGGCTCAATTTGGTTTATGAGGCTGGATGGTTTGATTTTTGGAAGCTCATGGGGCTTGGAATTTTTTTGTATGGTTCAATCAACTCAAAAGAGGCATGGAACCATTATTGTATGCTCTTGGTAAGAGGGATTTTTCCCTGACTAAAAGCCCATTTTTTTTTTTTTTTTTAGTGCCTAGGTGGTCAAACCTGGCTCATATGGGCTAACCCATGGGACCTTAAGCTTTTTAGGATGGCTTAGATCACATGTGGGGCCATTTTTGTAAAGAATATCTAAAGATATCTCATTTGGATAGAGAATATCTAAAAATAGCTTTGTGGGAGAGAATCTCTCATATTCCCTTAATTTGGGAGAGAATATCTCAAGGTATCTTTCTTTTTGGGAAAGAATCTTCAATATCCTTTTTTGTTGGAGAGAATCTCTCATTGATTGATTTTGGGAGAAAATCTCTCAAAGACATCTTTCTTTTTGGGAAAGAATCTTTCTAATTCCTTCTCTTTTGGTAAGGTTACTAATTAGTAACACTTACCTTTCTTCTTTGTTTCCTTCTTTGATTTGCTCTCTCCTATAAAAGCAAAGGAAGGTAGGATCTCTTGCTCTTATTGCTTTCTTTTGCAACAATCTCAAGAGAGCTCCAAGACCAAGAGTTCTTCTTCTTCAAGGATCTTCAAGCTTTTTCCTTCTTCTTCTCCATCAATGGCTTCAAGTAAGTTTTCTCTCTTTTTCTTTCAAGAAAACCCCATGTAGAGAATAGGATGGAAAAAAAAAAAAATTTCTCTGTTTTTTTTTTCTTTCTTCTTTTTTTTTTTCTTTTTTCTTTTCTTTCTATTCTTCTTCTCTTTTTTTTTTTTTTCCACGTGATTTCTCTTTTTTTTTCCACGTGTGTCTCTTTTCTCTTTTCTTATTTTTATTTTTTTTTGTGGGCCGTACGGACAGATCCGTACGGCCACGTGGCCTGTGGGCCACGGCCTGATGGGCCTGATATTTTTTTTTCCACGTGATTTCTCTTTTTTTTTTCCACGTGTGTCTCTTTTCTCTTTTTTTATTTTTATTTTTTTTTGTGGGCCGTACGGACAGATCCGTACGGATCTGGTCCGTACGGCCACGTGGCCTGTGGGCCACGGCCTGATGGGCCTGATATTTTTTTTTTTTTTTTGAGAGAGTTTCTTTTTTTTTTTTTTGTGCTCATCATGATAATGCGTTTTTTATGCAAATCTAGATGCTCATGCATGTACTTTTTGTAGATTGAGCATGATAGCATACCTGAAAATCTTTGCAAATTTGGGAATTTGGAGCTCGCAGCGATGTTGAGCCCTTCTTGATTTTACGGAGATTTTGAGGTTTCGAAAGTTTGGAGTTTCGGAGCTCGCAGCGATGTTGAGCCCATCTTCAAAACTTTCTGTTTCTTTCGGGGTATTTCCCTTTTCTTCGGAATTGCCCCGGAACCATGCCAAAATTTCGCCAGATTGTCTTTTAGCGAAATCCTGTCATTTTGATGATGATCTTTTTTTTTTTCTTCTTTTCCAACCTTTGCAGGTGGTTCCTCCAGAACGAACAAGGGTAAAGAGCCTGCTACAAGCGTACCTCGTCGATCCGCCAGATCTTCTAATGTGGCAGTTCAGCAGGCCTGGGAGAAGGTATGATTCTTCCTTTTTCTTTTTCTGCTTCTTTCATGGGGCTTTCCATGTTCTGATTTGTTTTCTCACCCTGCTGCTGCTTTTTTTTTAGCAGAGGATGAAGACTTGGCGATGCCTGAGGTTCCGACCGATGAGGCGGTGATGGAGCCGGTTATGGCATCTGAAGAAGAACTGAGGGACTCTGGAATGATTCCAGAATCTCCAATTGGTATAACTTCTTTCGCTTTCTCTTTTTTTTTTTTTTTTTGCCTGCGACTTGATTTGCTAACATTTTCTTGTCAGCTGACTTGCCACAGGATTCCGATGACTTTGAACCATCAATGGACGCAAATGTTGATGATGCTTCCGATGAGTTCATGGAGGAAGAGAGTGTTCCGCCAGTCGTCGAAGAAGGTACTTTGTAGTGATGACCCTGATGATTTTTTTTTAACAGGATCATATTCATACCTTTTTGTGTTTCATTTGCAGGTTTTGAAGTGACAGAAGAGAGTCCATCGCCTTCTTCAGAACCAGAGCAAGGGATGCCAGAGGTCGATCCGGAGGTAGAGACTCCTACAACCAGTTCTGACGCGATAGAGGAGATACCTCATGCTGGGATTCCTCCTCCAGTGGCTCCAAGTGGAAAGAGTTCTTTTGTTACTCTTCTAACGGGACCTGACATGAGCAGCCGATCAACGGAGAAGGGTGAATCTTCATCCAGTTCGTTTCTTCAATTTGCGAAGAAGGTGCTGGCTCGGGTTTTGAGTTTTTGGGTCAAGACTCTCCTTTCTGGACACTTGGAGGCAGGATTTGGCATGATCCCACATGTACAGGAGATTCTCACTGATACCGAAGAGGTTGGTCTGGATGTCACAGGTGCCAGGGCGATCGTTGATAGGATCATTGCGCTGGGTGACAAGTGGTTTGAGACCATGGATTTCCCTGACGACCAATTCTTCAAGGAGATGTTCTTGGACCCTGCTGATAAGGCTAAGTCTGACCTGAATGAGGCTACACAAAGCAGGAAGAAGGTAGTCCGAGAGAAGAATAAGGAAGAGCTAGTCATCCTTGGATTAAAGCGCGACCTTGACATCCTTGATGGAGAGGTCGAAATGGCCAGGAAGCATCTCGAGCATTTGAAGGCACAAGTTGATGCTAAGTGGACTGCTATAACAGAGGCTCGTGACAGGGAGAGCACTCTGATTCGCAGGGTTGCAGATGCCGGTCAAGTTCTTGAGAGGAGGACTCTAGAGAACGAGCAATGGCAAACTGCTGGGGAAAAGCTTCCCGGTGTAAAAGAAGGGTTACGGCATTCGCCAGCATCTCATGGCAAGTTCCTGAAGAAGCGTGCCTTGGAAACTCTGACGGCTGATGCCAAAAGTTTGCTTGAGGAGCTGAAGCTTTGGCTGGAGACCATTTTTTGCTAAGCTCCTGATTTTTTGTAGCATAAACTATTCTTCTTTTTTTTTGTACCACATGTATATTTTTGGTACTCTTTTTTTTTTGTGTAGTGCTTGTGAACACTTTTCTTTTTTTTTTGGTACCACATGTATTTTTTGGTACTTTTCTTTTTTTTGTTTTCCCTACGCTCACTCAAATCTTTTTGTGATGAAAGCAATTGCTAAATGGGATTTGATCAAAAGCTTTGTCATTTTGTGAAAATATTTTGTCAAATGGTTGTTTTGGTAGGGGAAACGAATTTGGCATGAAAGCCGGATTTTTGTGGCATTTACAGCCAGTTTGGTGGCATTGATAGCCAATTGGTGGCATTTATAGCCGGTTTTGACATGAGAGTCAGGTTTTTTTTTTTTTTGTGTGGCATTTGTAGCCGAGTTTTTTTAAAACCAAGTTTTGTTTTATTGGCATGAAAGCCGATTTTGGCGTTTATAGCCGGAAATTTTTGTTTTGGCATTTATAGCCGGATTTTGGCATTTATAGCCGAGTTTTGGTTTTCAAAATGCAGGTATCGACTAAATGTCGCCTCCCCGCTGAATGGTCTTGCAAGTATCGATGGAATGTCGCTTCCTTGCTCATTCGGTTTTGCGAGTATTGATGGAATGTCACTTCCTCGCGGGTTAGGTTTTGCAAGTATCGATGGAATGTCGCTTCCTCGCGAATTGGGGTGCAAATATCGACTAAGCGTCGCTTCCCTGCTTTTCCCAAAACTTTTGGTTTTGCGGGTACTGACTTGATGTCGTTTCTCTGCGATTTTTGAAATTTGAGGTTTTCTCGAACCATTTGTAATTTTGGGTTGTGGATAGCAACTGGTATGTTACATCTCCACGATTTTTGAAATTGGGTTGTGGATATCAACTGGTTTGTTGCTTCTCCACGATTTTAGGTTTTTGGATTTTGCAAGTATCGACGAAATGTCGCTTCCCTGCGATTTTGGGTGCAAGTATCGATGGAATGTCGCATCCTTGCTTTTTTTCAAAATTTTTGTTTTGCGGGTACTGACTTTGATGTCGTTTCCCCACGATTTTTGAAAAACCATTTTTTTTTGTTTAAAGACACGAGGGTCGTAAATTTTGACCTAGAACCATTTGGCGGTAAAAGGTAAGGTGGACTAGGGTGGAAATCCCTGAATCCGGATTTTTGTTTCAAACCATGAATTTTGGTTCAAGGATCGAAAGTTTTGGTCAAGTCAGGGAGAGGCTCCTAAACTTGGATTTTTTTGTTTTTGAACAATGAAACGATGAAAGTAAGCATTGTTTTTGAATCTCTAGAAATTTTGACATTTGATATGAAAATTCTAAAAAGAGTGGGTTTGACGAGCGAGTACCTGAGAACAGGTTTTGGCCATACAGGCATTGCTCTTACCCAGTTGGGTAAGTCTTCAAGGGTAGTGCCGCTTCAAGAACTTGCCGTTGATAGGCAGCATACATCTGTCGCCTTCCATGTTTAGGAGGGCATATGCGCCGTTGGAGAAGACCTTGTCGATGACGTAGGGTCCCTCCCATTTTGGTTCAAACTTGCCTTTGGACTTGTGAGCGAAGACCATTGGTCTTTTTACCGTAAGAACCAAGTCACCCTTTTTGTAGGCGCGTTGCCTGACCTTTTTGTCAAAAGATCCTGCCATGCGTGCTTGGTAAAGTTCAATGCTTTGTCGAGCTTCGAGCCGTCTCTCGTCGAGATTGTCCAGCTCATGGAGTCGCAATTTGACATTGCTTTCTTGAGTCGTGTAATTTTGTAGAGATACCCTCAGAGAAGGAATTTGTACCTCTAGGGGCACGACAGCTTCGCATCCATAGACCAAGGAGAATGGTGTGCTATGGGTTGGTCCTCGAACGGTGGTTCGATACGCCCACAAAGCTTCAGACAATTTGTCGCTCCAGTCTCTTTTGTGACTAGAGACCATTTTCTTGAGGATTTTGCAGAGTGTCTTGTTGAAGGCTTCTGCTAATCCGTTTGCTGCCGGATTGTATGGAGTCGAAGGACAGCTTTGGATTTTGTATTTGTCGCAGAACCTGTAGAATCGATGATCCCGGAATTGTGGTCCGTTATCATGGACGAATCTTTTGGGTATGCCGAAACGACAAATGATGTTGGTGCGTAGGAATTGAAGAACTGATGAGGTCTTCATTTCGTTGAACGCAAATGCTTCTGACCACTTGGAGAAATAATCCGTAGTGGCGAAGATGAAGCGATGACCTTTGCTTGAAGGGGGAGAGATAGGACCTATGATGTCCATGCCCCATGCTTCAACAGGCCATGAGATTGTTGTAGGATGCAGCCATTCCGGAGGCATGTGAATGTAATCTCCGTGAACTTGGCATAGCTGGCAGCGCTTAGCAAATTGCATTGCGTCGGGTACCATGGTAGGCCAGTAGTAACCCAACCTTTTGATTTGGTCGTAGAGCTTGGGACCTGCCTGATGGGCTCCACAAAGACCAGCATGAACTTCTTTGAGTGTTTCTTCAGCTTCTTGTTGTGACAAGCAGCGTAGGAGTACTCCATTGAAGGATTTCCTGTAAAGGATCTTTGAAGGGATATCCAAATGAAAGTTTGGGGCTCACCTTTGGATGCTTACCCGTTCTTTTGGATCTTCAGGTAGGATTCCGAACATAGTGTAATCAATGAACGGATCCCTCCAGTCGCCGATTGAAGGTTGAAGGATAGAGATCCGACTTCCAACCACTCGGTGGCATTCAGCAACTGCTTGGTGTGTGTTAAGAGGAGGGAGGATCCTTCTCTCGCACACTGTGATTTGCATGTTTTCCCCTTCCTGGATCGCCATTGATGCAGCAAGTCCGGCCAGGGCATCTGTACGGATGTTTTCACCTCTACGAAGGTGGGTGATGTGACAGATGTTAAACTTTTGCAGAAGCGATTGTGCCTTGTTGTAATAAGGCAGCAGATCGGGCTTCCTGACTTCATATATCTGATTCATCTGGTTGACAATCAGTTGAGAGTCTCCAAAGACTTCCAGCATAGTGATACCAGATTCGATGGCGAGTTCCAATCCTAGGATCAGAGCTTGGTATTCAGCTGCATTGTTTGTGCATGGTTCCAGTAGCGAGAAAGCGTGTAGAATCATGTATTTGTCGGGGCTAACAAAGAAGATGCCAACTCCCGAGATCAGCTTTCTGTTTTCATTTGTCCTGGTTGCACCGTCAAAGTACATGTCCCAGGAGGCATTTGGCGAGAAAGTCTCCACGTTGTAGATAGGTTCGTCTGGGAGATCATCTCTGAGTGGTGAATCTTTAGGCAATGGATGCTCTGCGAGGAAATCTGCTAGAGCTTGGCCTTTGATTGCTTTTTGTGGCACATACCTAATATCAAATTGTGATAGAAGGATGGACCATTTTGCCAGTCGGGCATTGAGAGAACCTGCCTTTGTGACAAGGACCTTAAAGAGGTTGATCCTTGAGACGCGGTAGACTGTGTTGGAAAGCAAGTAGTGACGTAGCTTTTGTACGGCAAACATCACTGCAAGGCATTCCTTTTCGACTGGAGAGTAACAATGCTCTGCACCTACTAGCATGCGGCTGAGGTAGTATAGAGCAGCTTCTTTTCTTTCATCATTTTCTTGTGCAAGCAGAGCGCCTACAGAATGATCAAGAGCTCTTGTGTACAAGATGAATGGTTTTCCAGTGGCAGGGGCAGCTAACACTTGAGGTTTGGTCAGGTATGACTTGATATCTTGAAATGCGGCTTCACAGTCGGCATCCCAGACAAAGTCTACACCCTTTTTCATCAATCGAGAGAATGGACGGCATTTCCCCGAAAGATTGGAGATGAACCGTCTGATGTAGGCCAATTTCCCTTGGAGCCCTTTTAATTCTCTCAAGGTTCTTGGAGAGGGCATTTCTAGAATAGCTTTGACTTTTATGGGGTCAAGTTCTATTCCAGCTTTCCGAACAAGGAATCCGAGAAACTTACCCGACGAGACGCCGAAGAAGCATTTTAGAGGATTCATCCGCAGTTTGTGTTTGCGGAGTCGGAGGAAGACTTCCCGAAGATCTTTGAGATGGTCTTCTTTTCTTCTGCTTTTGACGGCGAGGTCATCAACGTAACATTCGATCGTCTTGTGCTGCATATCTTGGAATATTTTCATCATAGCCCTCTGATATGTGGCACCAGCATTTTTCAGACCAAATGGCATGACAGTGTAGCAATACACGCCAAATGGAGTCCGAAATGAAGTGTGTTTTTCATCCTCGGGATGCATCTTTATCTGATTGTAACCAGAGAAGCCATCCATGAATGTCATTCGCTCGAATCCGCAGGTATTGTCAATCATCACCTCCGGTATGGGGAGCGGGAATTCATCTTTAGGGCAAGCGCCATTCAAGTCTCTATAGTCAATACAGACTCTGATCTGCCCATTTTTCTTTGTCACGGGGACAATGTTAGCCAACCATTCTGGATGTTGTTCCTCACGGATAAAGCCGACGCTTTTGAGCTTTTGAACTTCTTGTTCAATTTTATCCATCACATCTGGACGGAATCTTCTTTGGCCTTGTTTGACAGGCTTGATGTCTTCTTGAAGATTGAGTTTGTGGACTGCTACTTTGGGGTCTAAACCAGGCATTTCAGCATAGGACCATGCAAAGCAATCAACGAACTCACGAAGAAAAGCGATATACTCGGGTAACTCATCATCCTTTATATTCTTGCTTATGAATGCAGGACGTGGGTTATCAGGTGTTCCCAAGTTTATCTTTTGAACAGAATCTTCTGTCGGAAGGTTCGAAGGTGGTTCCTCCACAATATTTTCGGAGGCTTCCAACTCAACGAAGCCTTCTGGGGTTTCGACTGCATTACCAGACCAAGGCTCTGTTCCTTT
Organism: Umbellularia californica; assembly: GCA_028538565.1. Classification (NCBI taxonomy): domain Eukaryota; kingdom Viridiplantae; phylum Streptophyta; class Magnoliopsida; order Laurales; family Lauraceae; genus Umbellularia; species Umbellularia californica. The sequence goes on along the minus strand of JAPQWN010000005.1, from coordinate 27,876,025 downwards.
CCATGGATTTTCTTGATTGGTGATCTCCTCAAGGCTTGCTATGAGATAGTCCCAATCGCCTGTTGAGTCTGGTATTTCTTTTGGAGACGAGGGTTCTTCTGGGTCAGGATGCCACCCGTCTGTGTCATCGGGCGATTCCTCTTCATCATCAGAGAAATCGTACCAATTGGATGAGCTTCCTGGATCTTTGTCAGGTAACTCTTTAAAGAGATATCCAGGGAGATCGATGTCTTCGTGGACTTGAGATGTTGAGGCTTGGTCGGTAAAACGACTTTTAAGCTTTTGTGTCAACTGTCTCAGGGGGGTATCAGGATCATATCCTAACCCATGTGAAGACTTTTCTACATATCCGTAGAGTCTCCAATCTTCCAGCTGGCTTTTGGTCAAGGCGGGCCCCAATGGCGTGAGAATACCGCGGCCTTCTCCCAAACCGACTGGGTTCTGAGCGTCAAAGCCCATTTTCTTCATGATAGCTTGTGCCACAGGACTATATAGAGATATTTGAGGCATACCTTTGTTTTGGAAGGGTTCAAGCAAGGAACTTGATGAAGAAGCATCCGATCTATGAAAGAAGATCGGTATTTGCTTTGGTGATGTTGCCGGAACAACAAAGGTAGCAGACGTAGGATCTTCTACATCAGCAGGTGTCTCCATCGGAGTGAGAGCAGGCTGAACTTGCTGAGTGTCAGCTTGGCTTGATGATGCATCGTCTTCTGGCTCTGAGTCCGAGTCTGTGTCTTGCATGATAGACACGAGAGAAACAACAAATTTGCCCCCAGACTTTTGTTTCGTCTTCTTCACTTTAGTCGTGATGACCAAAGGTCTTGAATTCTTGAGGGAGATGACGAAGGGAGGTTGACTACTCTCTTCTAATTTGCCGGAGGGTTTGTTTTCTTCCGGTGATTTTTGAGGAGCCTTGCCTTTATCTTTCTGGTGATTTTCAGCAGGGGGTGCTATTTCCTCTTCTTCTTTTTCTCCTTCATACATCTGGGAGTCTGCAAAGTGGACTTCTTTACCTTTGAAGGGTTTTCTGTCCGCAAAGACACGATGTACCATGCCGTCGTCGCCGACGAACTTGATGCATTGATGTAGAGTTGAAGGGACAACACCGTTCTCGTGTATCCAAGGACGTCCGAGAAGGATGTTGTAGCATGAGGGGGTTTTTATTGCATACACAGTGACCTCAGAGATAATATCACCGATTTGCAATTTGAACCTGATTTTGCCGATAGGCCTTTGAGCGCTCCCATCGTATCCAAAGATAGATACAGATGTGTGGCTTAGCTTGCTGGGTGGGATGCCCAACTCTTCGAGAGCCGAAGTGGAGATGAGGTTGAGTGCAGAACCTGGGTCGACTTGAACTCTGTGTATAGGCATTTCCTTGATGTACCCTGTGAAGTACAGGGGTCGGTTGTGCCTTGCTTCGCCAAGTAGGAGGTCTTCCTTAGTGAAGGCGATGGTTGCACTGGCTGCCTTTTGAACCGAGAGGCATTGGATGCATGATCCCTCGCTTTTCTCTTTTTCTCCTTTAAGGAGGTTTCTGAGTTTTTGACCCGGTAGTCCATTTCAATTTGGAGGACTTGTGGGGCATGTTTGTCGACATCCTCATTCAGTTTTTGTAATTCTGAGATGAGATTATCACGAGTGCGTGGAGACATTCGCAATAAGTCTAGGATGTGAAGACGTGCAGGTATGTGTTTGAAATGCTCAACCAAGTCATACTTGAAAGCCTCCTTGGGGCCTGAATGTTCATTGTTTTTGCCACTGGGGGTGCTTACAACATCTTTTCCCAAAGGATTTACATAAGTAAAGGAAGATTGGTTGTAATTTTTGTGGTAGTCCCGGCCCGAGCGGGTGCCTCTACCAACTTCGAGAGCTTCTTGAGAAGGATCTTCGCTTGGAAGATTGTCTTCATGATCAAGAGGCTGTCGTTTTTCATCTACTGGGGATGCATCTGCAGCAGAGTTGCCATCCTCAGTGATTGTGTTGCACGGAGCATTTTCCGGGAGCGAGTCCTCAACAGCATCCAGCAGCATTTCTTCTTCGTTGACCCATCCATCATCCCAAGTTGGGTTTTCTTCATGATGATGAGTCGGGAAGAATGTGTATCCTGAAGTCACAGTCTCAGGAGAAGAAACCTGAGAGGGTGTCATCTCTGTGAAAGTCACGTGAGACGAGATAGCTCCAGAGAATACATTGCTAGGCGTTGTCGGAGTATAGGTAATCTCATCAGACGACGCTTCAGAAGAGCTATAGTCCTGATATATTACATTACAGGAAGCTCTGATAGGAGATGTTGCCTGCTCGGAGTCAGACTCATCCTCTGATGTAAGAGGATCGTCAATCCAGCAATGTTCTCCATTTTCAGGAGTTAAGGGTGGATGTACCTGATTATCTTCAGGGACTTCAGGCTCTGGGTTGCGAGGAGGCTCGTTAACACGATCTTGCTCTTGTTCTAGAGCGAGACGCTGCAAGATCCTTGCATATTCTTCAAGATCAAGCATGGGTGCCAGATCCTCTTCTTCGTCTTCTCCGTGTGGCTCAACATAGTTGATTTCCACTGGAGCAATGACAGGTGCTGGGTTAACAGCATCTTCTTGTGCAGCCTCTTGGTCTTCTTCATCATCAGACCAGGATCCTTGTGGTTGCAAGGGGTTATACCAGATTACTGGCATAAGGTGAGTTTCAGGAACCCATTCTTCGTCGGAGAGATACTCTCCTGTTTCAAGAGATTCCTCCCACTGGCCGGTGTAGTTGGGCTCGAATCCATCGTCGGTGTCGCTGGACTCGTATCCATCAATGGAGAATCCAACTACCGAGTTGCAAGAGTATAATGCCCCCTGCATGGCTTCTTTTTTGAATTGAGGTGGCATGAAATCACTGAGAGTGAAGTTTCTTACCGCCTTTGAAGTCTCTGGAAGGGACGTTTTTGTTGCCCCGAGTGAAGTGGTAGAGGAGGCCTCTGCCTTTTCATGGACTTCTTGTTTTGGCTGGGTCTTCTCTTGCCGTTTGAGCCTGAGGAGATGTTTCCTAGCCTGCCTTCGCTGTTGAGCTGTCGGCTTTGTTTTTACGATCTCCCAGTTTTCATCTTCCAGGAGATCGGGATGTACCCATATGGGTTGTCCGTCTGGTGTCGGGCAAGGAACCAACACTTCGGACGTTTGAATTCTTTTTATCACCTTGAAGGAAGTAGTGATCTTCTTCTTCGGTGATTTTGGTGTTTGTCCACATGACACCATGTTGACGGAGGCAGTCCCATAGTTTCTGTCAAAGGTGATGACTCCGTTTTTCCACATCTCGTTTATCTTCTCTCTCACAACAAAGCATTGATTGAGAGGATGCGAGACCATCTGGTGGTATGGATAGTACCGAGGATCATTGGTTTTGCCAACGTCTCCAGGTCTTTTGGGCTCTGGCAAAATGAGTTTGCCATTTGCTAGGAGAGCCTCAAAGATTTCTTCAACGTCTTCATCGAACGGATATTTCTTTTCTACTCGCTCTTTGAAGGCATCAGAGAGTTCAGGTCTCTTACCTGCAGCTCTATTTTCAGCTTTCTTTGGTTGCTGAGGAGCTGACTTGGTTTGCACATTAAGGACCTCTTTCTTCTTTGGTTTAGAGGTTGTAATGGCGGTTGGCTCTTTTCTTGATGACTTCTGACTGTTGAGGTCTTTAATCACCGTTTCAGCTTCCATAGAAGCTTCCAGGAGTTCTCCCAGGTTTTTTGATTTGTTGCCGATGATCATGGAGCGTATTCTGGCTCTCATGTTGTTTCGGCAGATGTCGACTAGCGACGCCTGTGGCAATACATCTGAACATTTGTATGCCATTGCTTTCCACTTGTGAATGAAGTCATAAGTTGACTCATTCTCTCCCTGTTTTAGGCTGCAGAGCTGAGCCATAGTAACAGGATGATCCTCACCTTGGAAGTGGGTCAGGAAGCGTGTCTCCAGCATAGCCCAGTTCTAAATGGAGTTCTCCGGAAGAGTGGAGTACCAATCGAAGGCCGTACCTTTTAGGGTACTTGCAAAGAGGCGGATCTTGACTGCATCTTGATCCGCGATAGCTCCCGTCAAAATTTTAAAGTGGATGACGTGCTGTCTGGCTGATCCTTTCCCCTATATATGTTTGGAGAGTAGGATGCTTGAATTTTGTGGGGGACGGGACCGAGTCCATCCATAAAGGATATGGTGGCTTGATCCCATGCTCCTTGAGTATATCCTCTTCTTTTGCTTTGGCGAGGATACTGTCTACGTCCTTTTTGGTAAGGGCGCGTGACTCATTTTCTTCTCCATTTCCCTCGTTATTGCTATGATTCGGAGGAGGCTCATTGTTCACATGATTTTGGACAACAAGGAGAAGGTTTTCCATCAGAGTTTCAATCCTCTGCTGGCCTTGTTCCAACTGCTGGATGCGTGTGAGCGCATCATCTCGAGGTGGATTCTGAGGTGGTGGCTCAGAACTTGTAGCCAAGACGTTCATCCCTTGGGATTCGAACGAAGAAATCGTCCTGGTGACCGATCTGGGGCTCATTCTTTTTGATGAAGAGCTTGATGAAGGATTACTCTCCTGTCCTTGGTTTGAAGGGGCAGGAGATTCTTCGGGATGTCTTTGTGTCCTGGTGACGCTACGGGTCACCGGACGTCGGACATGGATTTTTGATGCTGACCTTTGGCGTCTTCTGGTTTTTCCAATCATATGGACGGCAGCAAGTTGGTCGGGTCTTTCTTTTTCGACCCATTTGTGGGAGACTTGAAGTGTAGGAGGCTGGATCCGTTGTTTCTCTAGTCTCTTTTGTCGATATGAAGCACGGCGGCGTGCTCGACGAGCGATTTGAGCTTCAGTCAGCTCTGGCTGGGCTCTGACGATGAAGGATGTGCTCCCTCGGGCGCAGCAGCCAAGCCTGTCTTCTTTGTAGCTAGGCAAGGACAGGATCCGGACCCGGTCCTTTGCCTGTTGCAGCGAAGCTTTGAACCTTTCGAGTTCGGCCCCTGTAGAGATGAAGGGTCGAACTGAAGGAGTGTAGGCCTTGGCAGGTGCTTGCAGAGGCCTGGTAATGCATGATCTAATTTTGGGCTTGTGGGAGCAAGCCGGTTCATGCTGGGTTGACTTGGGAGTCAGGTTGGAGATAGGTCTCTCCTCTTTCATGTAGGCAAGAGGGTAGAACTGGTTCTCCTTGAGTGGGGCCAGGTATGCTGGCTTGGTGGAGGTTTGAGACCTTCTTTGTTTTGGGGAAGGTCTTGGAGACCAAGTCTTAGGGTAGACCTGGTTGGTTGTTGGTCGAGGCTTTGCGGGGGTGCCGCGGGCTTCGGGTTTTTGGGCGCTCGCCTTTGGTGTCACGGGAGTGACACGTTGAGAGGCGATCTTATGCTTTTTAGCAGGCGCAGCTTGTTCTTCGGGAAGTGGGAATGGTCCCAGTGTCCCGAAGACGATGGTCCGGGGAGTCGAGGTCGACCCGGAGTTCAGAGAGTTGCCGAGGGAGTTCACGCTTCGGCAGCTGGCAAGGCGCTTGTAAGTGCGCTCGGTTTGCTTCTGTTGAAGCGTGAGTTGGTGCTTGTTCTCATCGAAGATAATGGTTAAGGCTGCCATTGTTAATTTCGAAAAAAGTTTTCTGAAACAAGACCACATCCATTAGTAATCACAAGAATATAATGATCATAAATGAGAATTTCTATGGTTGTCATTTCAAATCGCTCAAGGGATATGACCCAAGCGACATGAAGAAGGTAAAAAGCCATAAATGGTACAATTGTTCTGACAGCAAGTATGGTGAGCCCAGAATGAGCGTTCCAGTGACTGCTAGAAGCAATTGTAAACCTAAATTCGACTTATCGAGAAGCAGGGCTTGCTCGAGATAAGAAGAATATAAGGTAGGAGTTACAAATGTGCCGGTCACAGATACAGTAGACCCTGAAAGGGCGTACCAGTATTGCTAGGCACAAATGTTGGAGATCGCATCCATGAGATGGGATTCTTTGTTTTGAAAGGTCAGAAATGGATTCGTCAAAGAGAGCAGGTGGCATTCCGATTCAAATACGGGCTCAACGATTTCCGCGAGCGCCAGTACTCAGAAGGGAAGAGACCACAATTTCTCGAATCTGAATCCAAAAGTGACGAGTTTTTTTTTGAAATGTCAAGATTGGTTCCATCAAGGAGAGCAAATGGTATTCTGATCTGAGCACGGTCTCGGCGATTTCCGCGAGCGCTAGTGCTCAGAAAAGAAGAAACCAAAATTTCTCAGATCTGAAATCAAAAGTGACGAGTTTTTGGAGATTTTTTTTTTTGAAATGATTTTTTTTATTTTATTATTTTTTTTATATTTTTTAAATATATTTTTATTTATTTATTTTTTGTTTATTTTTTGAAAATTTTTGTTTTTTTAAGATTTTTTTTTTGAAAATCTTTTTTTTATTTTTTTTTTGATTTGTTTTTTTAGATTTTTTTTTTTCAAAATCTTTTTTTTATTTTTTTTTACTTTGATTTTAATTTTTTAAGATTTAAAGACGAGAGAGTACACATAGGCCTCCTAACCCGGTCTTATGAAACCTCAATTGATAGAATTGCCCCCAAGTAAGGGTAGGATTACTTAATGAACCCGTTTGGAGGACCCTTGCCTAGAACAGTCAAGCTGTCTCCACACTCTGGACAAGGCTTTTCTTGAACCAATCGTGATCAAAGAACGCAATTGGTTTAACCTTAGTGGTCTATGTCCTTTTTTTTTATAAAAATCCCAAATAGACTCATCGAAGAGAAACGATGGCCCAAAACCTTAGTCGAACGGGCTCAACATTTCTGTAAGCACCAAAGAACGATAGGATAGGATCAAAGTTTCTCAATTTTGAATCCAAACTAAGAAAGCTGATTTTTTATTTATTTATTTATTTTTTTTGAAATCTCTAATGAACTCATCGAAGAGAAACGATGGTCCAAAACCTTAGTCGAACGGGCTCAACATTTCTGCAAGCACCAAAGAACGATAGGATAGGATCAAAGTTTCTCAATTTTGAATTCAAACCGAGAAAACTGATTTCTTTTTTTTGAAAAGAGAAAGAATGGAAACAAACTCAAAGAAATAGAAATTTCAAAAAAATCCCATCTCATTTTTTTTAGGATGCAAAATCCAACATAGGCTACCAGCTAGAAAGTAGCCAAGGAATCCGGAAAAGAAGTATAAGCATAGAGCAAAAAGTATGATATGCAAATATTTCATTTCCAAGCACCGTGTTCTCAAATGAACGAGTCCCACCGGGTGTGCCAGCTTGATGGAACGCGCTCCGAGGCGCCGTGGGGCGGCTACCGGGGTCGGCGGAACGTGGGAGTCCGTCGGGTCCGGCCCTTTCGCGCCCTGGCGGGCCTGAAGCGTGCATCAACATTTCTTTGTGTGGGTGTGCCAGATTTTCTATTTTACTTGGAATTGCAAGTGGTAATCCGGAGATCAACCTTCGCAAGTAAAAAGGAAATCAACTTCTTTCAAGTTTTCCATTACACAAATATTTAAGAAAAGAGACATTTTCTTGGTTTGCCGTGAAAGGCGATTTTGTTTGGCATTTATAGCCGATTTTGGCGTTTATAGCCGATTTACAATTCTCATCAATAATGAAAGACAAGAGTTGTGATTTTTGTCTCTTTTAGAAAAATACAAACTACAATGAAAAGCAAGAAAAGGAGGATCTAACTTCTCAGGAGATTGTGGGGGACTCGTTCAGATTGACGGTCGCAAGTCATGTATGGGCTTCGCCATCATCCATGCAGATGAGAACAGAGGATGCTCTTGATTCGCTTGGCTTGGCTATAACCTCAGGTTTTTAGAGGACAAAGACTAAGAGAAGGTCCTATGTCCAATAAAAAGCTAAGTAGACGGGCTGAAAAGTCACGTCTAAGCCATTGGAGGCAGCGGGAGAAGGCAAGGACCTTGGGGGGGGGGGGGGGGGGTGCCCCCCAAGGGACTTTTGTCACCTTGTAGTGGTGGCCGGTGTAGAAATTCAACAGAGTTTTTCTCTCTTTTTCTTTCTCTGGATTCTTTCCGCTCTCTTCCGATCCGATCTCTTTTTTTTCTGATCCCGATTTCAATGGAATGCTCTCCTATTTATAGGCTTTTGGTAGCCATTTAGGAGAGTTTATGAGCTTTAATTGCTTTAATGAGAGGAGTTACAAGATTTATTTCTTGATTTTGTAACTCCTTTTTCCTTGAATCTGATTGGCCGATGGAGATTAAGGGCTTTTAATCACCTTAATTACCATAATGGGAGGAGTTTCATGGGTTAAATGCCATGAATCAATTGACTTGTAACTCCCAAATGCTTGCTTCTGATTGGGCCGTCCAAAGGAATGAATTAATGACTGCAATAAAGCTAGTCAATTAACCACATTAATTGGTCGCCGAGCAGTCGAAGAGTCGCGGGCCGTGCCGTGTCTTCTGGAATTCTTCTGGCGATGATCATCGATGGATCTTCATGCTGATCGACATCGGATGAACATGTAACTTCAGACAGTGATAGCTAAGAGCGGGCCGGTGACATCTGTCCTGTCGATTTTTCGATCGATCGGGCGGAAAGTACACTTTTTTGGTCGACCGGTTGGCGATCAATGTTGATTTTGATACTTTTGGAGGTTGACCCGTGATTTTGACGGATGTCGGAGGACATGAGTCAATTTCAAGCACTAAAAATCACATTTTCAGGAAACCACAGGGGCCAAAGTGCGCGAAACGTGAAAAAGGACGGAAAAACGGGTCACCGGCGAAAAATCCGGTGACTCGGACTTCCATGGTCGCAGGGGCCTGCGACCCTGGGGGAATTTTCCCCTTCGGAGCCCGTTTTGCGGTCGTTTTGAGGTCTTTTTCGTCGCCGTTTTCTTCTGTATTTTTCCTGACATTTCTTCTCATTTATTGGCTTGATTTCCCTGTAGAAAACTTGATGAGAATCCTTGCATTTTTAGAGTGCAAAGTTTCTAATTTTCCGGGAAAGCCGAAGACTTTGTCGCGTAGAGCTGCTGATTTTCCGCCAGAAGCTGAAACTTGGTCAAACGATGTCGGAATGACCTGAAATTTGAGGTGAAGCCTCCTGAGCAATAAATAAGACCAACCATAGGCTTTTGTTTGAGTTTTGAAGCCGTTTGGGGTCCCGTCGATGCTTCACTTGATTTTGCTGCGGGGAAAATGCCGAGCTTTGATATGTGGCCAAACGATGTCCAATTGACCTGAAATTTGACGGGGAGCCTATTGGAGTCATTTTGAGACGTTCCATGGGCTCCGTTTTGGATGTCATGGTCCCGGGTTGCTCCGCCGCCGGTAGGCTTGATTTTCTCTCGGAGCATCGAAACCTGGTCAAACGTTGTCGGAATGACCTGAAATTTGACGTGCAGCCTTTTGGAAGCATGTTGAAGCCACTCATGCACTTGGTTTGATGAGCGAAGGCTTCGGTGGTTCCCACCGCCGGGAGGCTTGATTTTGCTGCTCGAGCATTGATGGAGGGTCAAACGTTGTCAGTTTGACTTGAAATTTGGCATGGAGCCCTTTTGAGACATGCTGGAGTCATCCGTAGGCTCTGATCGAAGTTTTGACGTCTCCGATGATGTCGTCGCCGGGAGCGCCATTTTAGCTGTCGGAGAAGTGAAGTTAGGCCAAATGTTGTCGAAATGGCCCGAAACTTCATGTGTACTCTTCTCTTGGCTATCTTGAAGGATCTTGCAGTTTTTGTTTGATTCTGACAAGATTTGATTTTTTTGGAGAAATTGCATTGCCTATTTATGGCAGGTTGCGACTTCATGCAGTTTTCTTGATGTTGAAGAGGCAAAGTGACATTTTTGGTGTCAACACCTCTCGGTACAAAAAGCAGCAAGTGCAACAATTGCCTTCGACAAGGATGACCTCCTCCTAGGCGAAACAAAGCACAACCGTCCCTTGTACTTTACGGGGTACGTCAAAGAAATACCGGTACACAGAGTTCAGATCGATCCAGGTTCTGCACTCAACCTCATCTCTACTTCGGTACTCAAAGAACTGGGCATCCCACCTAGCAAGCTGAGTCACACGTCCGTATCCATCTTCGGATATGACGGTAGCGCTCAAAGGCCTGTCGGCAAAATCAGGTTCAAATTCCAAATAGGTGATCTTATTTCTGAAGTCACCGTGTATGCGATAAGGACCCCTACATGCTACAATATACTCCTAGGACGCCCCTGGATACATGAGAATGGTGTCGTCCCTTCAACTCTACATCAGTGCATCAAGTTTGTTGGCAACGATGGCTTGATACATCGAGTATTTACAGACAAAAAGCCCTTTAAAGGCAGAGATGTCCATTTTGCAGATGCTCAAATGTATAAAGATGGAAAAGAAGAACAGGAGGAAAAAACAATTCACTTTGCCGACAGTCTCCAGAAAGATAAAGGCAAGGCTCCTCAGCAATCATCGGAGGTAAACAAACCCTCCACCAAACTCGAAGTAAGCAGTCAAGCTCCCTTCGTCATCTCCTTCAAATCTCCAAAGCCTTTGGTAATCACTACCAAAGCAAAAAAGACAAAACAAAAGACTGGGGGCAAGTTCACTGTCTCCTTTGTGTCTGTTATGCATGACACAGACTCAGAGTCAGAGCCAGAAGATGACACAGCATCAAGCCAAGTTGATACTCAGCAAGATCAGCTCGCTCTCACTCCATTGGAGATACTTGCAGACATAGAAGATCCTACGTCTGCTTCCTTTGTTATTCCGGCAACTTCGCCAGAAGAAAAAGTGATTTACTTCCACAGATCAGGAGCATCTCCACTGAACTCTCTGCTTGAACCCTTCCAAAACGAAGGTATGCCTCTGCTATCCCTGTATAGTCCAATGGCACAAGCTATCATGAAGAAAATGGGCTACAACGCTCAATATCCGACTGGTTTGGGAGGTGGCCATGGTATTCTTTCACCATTGGAACCCACCCTGACCAAAAGTCAACCAGAAGATTGGAAAATCCACCTTAAAAAAGGCAAGTCTTCATATGGGTTGGGGTATGATCCTAACGCTCCTATGAGATAGTTGACACCATGGCTGCAAAGTCGCTTTACCGACCAAGCCTCAGCATCTCATGAAGACATCGATATCCCTGGATATCTCTTTGAGGAGTTACTAGTCAAAAATCCAGAAAGCTCCTCCAATTGGTATAATTCCTCTGATAATAAAGAGGAATTGCCCGGTGACATAGACGAACGGTTCTCTGTCCTAGAAGAATCATCGTCTCCATAAGAAGTACCCTACTTCAACCCAATTCCAGCAAATGATTGGGACCATCTCATTGCAAGCCTTGAGAAGGATAGCCTTGAGAAGGATACTAATCAAGAAGATTCATGGACGGAAATAGAGCCTCAGTCTGAAAATGCCTCTGGCACTCCAGAAGGTCTTGTTGAGTTGGAAGCCTCCGAAAATACTGTGGAGGAACCACCTTCAAACCTTCCGACAGAAGATCATGTCCAAAAGATAGACTTGGGAATACCTGATAACCCACGTCCTGTATTCATAAGCAAGAATATAAAGGATGATGAGTTACCCGAGTATATCTCTTTTCTTCATAAACTCGTTGATTGCTTTGCATGGTCTTATGCCGAAATGCCTGGCTTGGATCCCACAGTAGCAGTCCACAAGCTCAACTTGCAAAAAGAAATCAAGCCTATCAAACAAGGCCAAAGAAGATTCCGTCCCGACGTGATGGACAAAATCGAACAAGAAGTTCAGAAACTCAAAAACGTTGGCTTCATCCGCGAGGAACAGCATCCTGAATGGTTGGCCAACATCGTCCCCGTGACAAAGAAAAATAGGCAGATAAGGGTCTGTATTGACTACAGAGACCTGAATAGTGCATCTCCTAAAGATGAATTCCCGCTCCCCATACCAGAGGTGATGATTGACAACACCTATGGATTCGAGCGAATGACATTCATGGATGGATTCTCTGGCTACAATCAGATAAAAATGTATCCAGAAGATGAAAGGCATACATCATTTCGGACACCATTCGGCGTGTATTGCTACACTGTTATGCCGTTTGGTCTAAAAAATGCAGGTGCAACATATCAGAGGGCTATGATGAAAATATTCCAAGATATGCAGCACAAGAGGGTCAAATGCTATGTTGATGACCTCGCCATAAAAAGCAGAAGAAAAGAAGACCATCTCAATGATCTTCGAAAAGTCTTCCTCCGACTTCGCAAACACAAATTGCGGATGAATCCACTAAAGTGCTTCTTCGGTGTCTCGTCGGGTAAGTTTCTCGGATTCATAGTACGGAAAGCTGGAATAGAACTTGACCCCACCAAAGTCAAGGCTATCCTGGAAATGCCATCTCCTAGAACCCTAAGAGAATTAAAAAGGCTTCAAGGAAGGCTGGCCTACATCCGACGGTTCATCTCCAACCTATCAGGGAAATGTCGTCCATTCTCTCGCCTGATAAAGAAAGGCGTGGACTTTGTCTGGGACGCTGAATGTGAAAATGCATTTCAAGACATCAAAGCATACCTCATCAAACCTCTAGTGCTGGCTGCCCCCACAACTGGAAAACCATTTATCTTGTACACAAGAGCTCTCGACCACTCTTTGGGTGCTCTGCTCGCACAAGAAAACGACGACGGAAAAGAAGCTGCTCTATATTACCTTAGCCGCATGATGGTAGGTGCAGAGCATCGCTACTCCCTAGTCGAAAAAGAATGCCTTGCAGTAATGTTTGCCGTACAAAAGTTGCGTCACTATCTGCTGTCGAACACAGTCTACCTGATTTCGAAGATCAACCTCCTAAAGGTCCTTGTCACAAAAGCAGGTTCTCTCAATGCCCGACTGGCAAAATGGTCCATCCTTCTATCACAGTTTGATATTAGGTATGTACCACAAAAAGCAATCAAAGGCCAAGCTCTAGCAGACTTCCTCGTAGAGCATCCATTGCCTAAAGATTCTCCACTCAGGGATGATCTCCCAGACGAATTTGTCTACAATGTTGAAACTTCCTTGTCAAACGCTTCCTGGGACATGTACTTTGACGGTGCAACCAGGACAAATGAAAAGGGAAAGCAAATATCGGGAATTGGCATCCTCTTTGTCAGTCCCGACAAATTCATGATTCCACACGCCTTCTCGCTACTGGAACCATGTTCAAACAATGCAGCTGAATACCAAGCCCTGATTGTAGGATTGGAACTCGCCCTCGAATCCGGCATCACCACGCTGGAAGCTTTTGGAGACACTCATTACCCGTGTACGTGATTTCCCACAGGTGTCCGCGGTGAGGATATTCCAACACACATAACCAGTTAGTATAATTGCGGAAGCGTATGGTAAATCATGCATGTATTTCATTTCTCAAATATCAAGGCTGATTACATTTGAATATGAGCATCAGAATGAGCAATGTCCTAAAGCATAACCCAAAAGTACATATTCAAGTTTAATCAGAAGATCAGTTAATTACAATTCCCAAAAATAGAGGCCAATAAAGGCTAATATACAAAACAATGACCGCCAGGAAACTATCCAAACAATTCCCCAAAATGTTTCGCAACTCGGCATCCCGATGTTTACATAACATCGTCAGCACGCCACTCAACTAGCGGCTGCGGTTCTCCGACCGCCTCCTCTGGCTCCTCCTCAGGATAACCGACAACGGGACCTGAGTACCAAATCAAAGGGTCAGACACGACGGTCTGGCAGGTAGATGAAAAGATATGAACATTTAATGATAAAACATTTGCCATGGAAACAATTGAACCTGTCTAAATAATACTTTCATGAGTAAATGCATCATTTCGTTAAAAACATATATGCAAGGTAAAACAAGTAAGGGTAACCAAGGAAATCGAGAAACGAGCAAGATGGCAACCACACCAGGCTAAATCCTCTATCACCGAAGTGATAGAGCAAGCAAGTCAAGGCGTTGACCTCAGTCACCGAAGTGAGGAGATACAACGAAATACATATACATATATACTATATACTAGACATGACCACAGTAGCGAGCCGGGCATCAGGAACCACAGTAGCAATCTGCGGTATCAGGACCCAAACTGCAGTTGGCAAGACAAGAGGGGGATCACCTAGTCAGTTGATCAGACTAACAAGGTATCCAAGCTTAGTGGTGCCGACTCATAGGTTATATGCAAGTAAATAAAACAGGTACATGTATGCATGTTCTCTTTCTTGGCTCATGGGCTCGCACTACAAAGCTCTGGCCCAATATTGCCTCAAGGTTTTGGCTTATGAGTCATGTACAAGAAATCAGGTCAAAACATGGAAATCAAGACAGGTGTAAAATAAATCAAGTACAAGATTATATTCGGCAAGACGTGGGTGCTCAAGGCACAACTATCATATCAAGTCTGTCATGTATATCAAAGCTAGCAAAACGGTACGAGTATACTTTGAAAAGCCAAGACAATGTCAGGTTAAAACTAATCCAAGTGAATAGGGATCCCGTATGTCCGTATAATAAAGGAAACTTGGTACTCTTTGAATTTGGGAGATATTCCGGGTTCCTTATACACTATGGTAGCCTCAATGCTTAAATGAATCTCGATGATGTAGTTTCTCTCTCTAACGTACTACCAACAAACACTTCACCTAGGCTTCGACCACGATCCCAGGTGAGCGGTGCCCATTGCTCTCAGAAAGGTTCACAAGCAATGGGGTAGAGGCTCCCTTCAATCCTCTTTTATTCATAGAATTCAGGGAATTTCGGTTACCTTGCAGTCAGATGGCGGTTAGCCGCCAGTGGATCCGGCGGTTAACCGCTGGCTGACCGTGAGGCTGACCGTGGAATTGCAGCTCTCTGGAATTGTAACCGCTACATTTCGGTTGGCTGGCGGTTAGCCGTAGATGAATTAGGCGGCTAGCCGCTAGCTGACCGCGGAGCTGACCGTGAGATTTCAGCTCTCTGGAAGAATGACCGTAACTAAGCGGTTGGATGGCGGTTAGCCGTCGATGGACACGGCGGTTAGCCGCTAGCTGGCCGCGGAGCTGACCGTGAGGTTACAGCTCTCTGGAAATGTAACCGAACTTGCTTCGGTTAGCCGCTAGTCACCAGGCGGCTAGCCGCTGGGCGACCGCCAGCTGACCGCCAGTCACGGGAATTTCTTCACTGGGTTCAGGTTCAGGCTTTCCCTTTCCCCAAACCAATTCCTTTCATTCCCCATTTGACATCCATACAATTACCAAGAGAAAGAAGACAACCATCATCACACGGATTCACTTAGGCATTGTACAAAAGATGAACTCAAAACTACAATCCATGATTTAAAGACAATAGATGAAAACAAAAGCTAGAAATCATGTTTCAAGACAATAAAGAGGCTTACCAACCCCATTCAAAGCATTTAACACCATTGAATGTAATTAAAACAAGGCATTAATGAAGTAATGATTTAAATACATTTGTCATAAAAATCATTGAAAGCTAAACTATCAATTCAATCCACTTGCCTCAAGGTCTCTAAATCAAGAAATCCAAGCTCTACTCCACTCTTCCAAGCCAAATACCAAGCTACACCAAAAACCCCCAAAACAAACCCTAAAATGGGTCAAACCAAGAAACAAGAAGAGAGACTCACAATAATGAAGATAGGGCTTTCCCAAGGCTAGAAGAACAAGGATCTAAGATATTAGGGAAGGAGCTTACTTGTAAGTTCTTCAAATGGACAAGGTGAGCTCAATGAGGTTCTTGAGTTGAGTAGATCCTCCCACAAATGGTATCAATGAGTAGCTCTAGTAGTGAGGAAGAAGAGGGTGAAGTTCATTCTTGATTGGCGTAAAGTTTGGTAGGGACTTGGGATGAGGAAGCAAGAAGAAGAAGAAAGGAGAGAAAGAAAACCCTAGGCTGTTCTTGAGCTTGTGCTGGAAAAAGAGAAATGGAGGGAAAGAGTTCTCTATATAAAGCAATGGGTGTGGGTTCCACCACTAGAAAGTCTTCGGAGGCTGAAATCACTAATCTCGGGACCTCGGATGAAATCGACGAATAAGAGAAAAGTGATCGTCGAAATATCTAGTTTCTAAAAAGTATATGTTTCGTGGGTTTCGGGGATATCGAGTTTTGGGTACAGATTTCATGTGTAAAGACTGTTTTGCCCTCAAAGCAAGAAGATCGGGTTTCGGGGTTCCGGATGGTCACGGGTTCAACATGAAAGTTGTAGGGATCGACAAAATAAGTAAAACGGAATCAAGACAAGAATTAGGGGAAAACAAGTAACCTCCAAAGCTAGCAAGACCATCAAAAAGGAAACCCCCAAAGGGTCCCACTAAACACAAGACACTAAAAAATAATTCCCCAAAGCTATCAAGAACTATACTAATCCAAGCTTAGTCAAAACCACTAATCAAGCTTAGCACTAACGCACAACTTAATTAGTACTAATCGAGTCGCTCGGGTCGGGGTCTTTACAGTCGTCAACCAGATGAATCAGAAATATGAAGTCAGGAAGCCTGATTTGCTGCCTTACTACAATAAAGCGCAGTCGCTTCGACAAAAATTCAACATCTGTCACATCACCCACATCCTTAGAGGTGAAAACATCCGTGCAAATGCCCTGGCTGGACTTGCTGCATCCATGACAATCCAAGAAGGGGAAAACATGCAAGTCACAGTGTGTCAAAGAAGGATTCTTCCTCCTCTCAACATGCACCAAGCAGTTGCTGAATGCCACCAAGTGGTTGGAAGTTGGATGTCCATCCCCAAACCTCCGATTGGCGACTGGAGAGATCCGTTCATTGATTATATCATGTTCGGAATACTACCTGAAGATCCAAAAGAACGGGTAAGCATCCAAAGACGAGCTCCGAACTTTCATTTGGATATACCTTCAAAAGCACTTTACAGAAAATCCTTCAACGGAGTACTCCTGCACTGCTTATCACAACAAGAGGCTGAGGAAACTCTCGAAGAAGTACATGCTGGTCTTTGTGGAGCCCATCAGGCTGGCCCTAAGCTCTACAACCAGATAAAAAGGCTAGGTTACTATTGGCCTACCTGAAAGTCCAAGATCGAATCCTAGAGGGGGGGGTGAATAGGATTACTCCTAAGAACTTATGCAACTTTTAAATTTCTTTCACTTTTTAAATATATTATGCTTTGATAAAAAGGAGAACTCCTAGATATTCAATCCTAAGCATTCATATACCATTCATGAAATAAAAGTAAAAGATCAATCACCATAACACAATCAATTATAGTGGTTCGGCCAAAATGCCTACATCCACTCCCGGTAATCCTACCGGATTTTCACTAACCAATTTTAAGGTTTAGGATCACCTCAAACCTTACACATACAACACCATGCTTTTCAAGGCTAAGCATAAACCTTTACAACCACAACAAATGCTTTTCAAGGCTAAGCACTAACCTTTACAACTTAGATTTTTCTCTTGTGAATTATGCCTCAACATGCATGAATAAGAGAACTAATCAAGCACTAAGATTTGCCTCTAAATAGGCTGATATGAAGGTGAAAAACTAAACTTCTAGATGCATGCAAATGAAAGACAAAGAGTGGAGTAGATGCAAGTTCTAGAAGTACATTCAAACTCTTTTTAGAAAAGTAAATTCAAGATGATTCAAAGATGCTAATCATATGAGAGACAAAGAGTAGAATGATTTACACATGGTTTTTATAAAGATTCAACTTGTATATTGAAAGATGTAATCACAAGATAAACAAGTTGATTTTGAAAACTAGGTTTTGAAAAACTCATGTGAACACAAGACTTAAGTTGATTTCATAAATCATATAGACTTTAAAAGATGAAACATGTTATGAAAATCAACTATACAAGGAAACAAGCAACTCTAAGATCATGCTTTAAATAGAAACATAAAGATTTAAGAAAAGAGCATGTTTTTGAAATTTAAAGAGAAGAGAAGCACACCCATTTGAAAATCAAAGGTTGAGTCTAATGAGATGGCTTCATAATCCCTTCACAAAGATGCTTGAAAAGTTGCTCTTCCTTGCTCTTGAAAATCTCCCAAAGTTCAGCCCCTTTTCCAAAAGAGAAAACCACTTTTTATAGAAAAAGTTGTTCTAACGGCTAGGCGTCGGTTAGCCGACATATATGTGTCGGTTAACCGACACCCCAACGGTCACTCCCCAACGGTCATAATTTCAAAATATAGCTGTCCAAAAGAAACATGGTCGGTTGACCGAACTCTTTCGGTTAACCGAAGTCTGACCGACACGATGACCGACAGATCAGAATGGTTCAGAAAACAGCTCTCTGGAATTCCAACCGAGAGAACTTCGGTCAGGTTTCGAATGAAGGTCGGTTAACCGACACCTAACCGACACCCTGACCGACCAGAGAGTATCAACAAATTTTTGAAAATGAAGCTCTCTGGAATTCTAACCGACAATGTCTCGGTTAGGCTCGGTTCACTGTCGGTTGGCCGACACTTGACCGACAGGTGACCGACAGGCCAAACACCCAGAAAATACTGAAAGAGCTGAACAAATACAAAGCTTTTGAAAACAAGGAAGAATACCAAGACTGAACTGAAAGCTTTGATAACTAAGAGTATGATGAAAAACCATGCATAACTTTGAAAGACCAAAAACCATGAGGATAAAAATGCATGATGATCCATGAATGAATGGGAGGACAAGCTTACGAAGATGAATGCATCCTATCAAATTGCAACAAAATAAATACTCTAACAATCTCCCCCTTTGCAATTTGATGGCAACTTTAGAAGCTTGAACACTCTCTCTCAATCTCCTTGAAGCTTGAAAAACTAACTTCTTTGGATATTAAGGAGCTTTGGATGCTTGGGAGCATTTGGATTTTCTGGAGCTTTGGATTTTCCTTGTAGGAGCAACTATAGGCCAGAAATTCTCCCCCTCAACTTGATAGACCTTGATTCTACTCCCCCTCAATTGGAGACCACTTGATTAACTTGATTAACTTGAGACACTCTCTCTCCCCCTTTGACATCTAATTGCAAAGGAGTCTGCCCAACCACAAGAAAAGCACATAACCTTGTTAGTAGCACCTGATTAAAAGATAAAACTGAAATGAAACAATCAGGGGATATGTCAACAGGGTTTAAAATTCAGGGCAAGGGCCAATGCCCAATTGATGTCTTAATTTGATGAACCTTTCATTTCCTAGGGGCTTTGTAAATAGGTCAGCCAATTGAGAATCTGTCGGAACAAATAGTAACTCAATAGATCCTTGATCAGCATGATCACGTAAAAAGTGATAACGAATGTCAATATGTTTAGTACGAGAATGCTGAACAGGATTTTTAGAAATGCTGATTGCACTAGAGTTATCACACATGATAGGCATACATTGTTGTGGAACATTATAATCTAACAAGGTTTGTTTCATCCACAATAATTGAGCACAACAGCTCCCTGCAGCAATGTATTCAGCTTCTGCAGTGGAGAGGGATACAGAATTTTGCTTTTTGCTATGCCAAGCTACTAGGCAACTACCTATGAAGTAACAACATCCACTGGTGCTTTTCCTATCATCAATAGATCCGGCCCAATCAGCATCACTATAACCAAGTAATTGTAAAGTTGAGTCACAAGGATACCAGATACCATAATGAGATGTACCATTGACGTACTTGATAATACGTTTAACTGCTTTGAGATGGGACTCTCGAGGATCTGATTGATATCTAGCACAAATCCCAACACTAAAGGAGAGATCTGGTCTACTAGCTGTGAGGTAGAGAAGACTTCCTATCATACTTCGGTAAAGTTTTTGGTCCACTTTAATGCCATTTGGATCACTGGAAAGTTTTGAAGTGGATCCCATGGGATTGCTGCTAGGTTTAGAGTTTTCTAGGCCAAATTTCTTAATGATGTCTAAGGCAAATTTGGACTGGCTAAGAAAAATCCCTTTCTCAGTTTGATTAACCTGAAGACCAAGGAAGAATTGAAGGGGACCGACCAGGCTCATCTCAAAAGTGGAACTCATTAATTCTGAAAATCCTTGGGCAAGCTTCTCTGATGTGGATCCAAAAACAATGTCATCAACATAGATTTGAGCAACAAGAATATCTTGATCAATTTTTTTGATAAATAACGTCTTATCAACCTTCCCACAGTCAAATTCATTTCCAATCAAATGATTTGTAAGCTTCTCATACCAGGCCCTAGGGGCTTGTTTTAATCCATAAAGAGCTTTCTTGAGTTTATACACATATTCAGGATGGTGAGGATCTTCAAAACCTTCTGGTTGAGTAACATATACGTCTTCCTCAATCTCTCCATTCAAGAAGGCACTCTTGACATCCATTTGAAACAATTTGATTTTCATGCTACTCGCATAGCTCAATAGGATTCTTATGGATTCTAGTCTGGCTACAGGAGCAAAGGTTTCTTCAAAATCAATACCTTCTATTTGAGCATATCCTTTAGCTACAAGTCTTGCCTTGTTTCTCACAACATTTCCAGACTCATCTGATTTATTCTTGTAAATCCACTTAGTGCCTATGGGATTTTTCTCTGCAGGTAAAGGTACAAGATCCCAAACATCATTTTTCTTGAATTGATTTAACTCTTCTTGCATTGCTTCCATCCATTCTGATTTAGATTCAGCCTCAGAAAAATTTTTGGGCTCAATTTGAGATACAAAGGAATAATGAGCACAAAGATTCTGTACTTGTTTCCGGGTCATAACCCCACTGCTGATATTTCCAATGATATCATCCAAGGTATGATTTTTCATTAGTTTGACTGGTATAATTGCTTTGGATGGAATGATATCACTTTTATCTGTAGGAGATGTTTGTTCACACTCAATCTCGACTTCATCATCTTCTTGTAGCGTTCTTCCGACTTGATTCATATCATCTATAACCACATGAGCTGATTCCATAATAGTCATGGTTCTATGATTGAATACTCTATAGGCTTTGCTTCTTTCAGAATATCCTAAGAAAATTCCTTCATCAGATTTAGGTTCAAATTTCTCCAGCTGCTCCCTATCTCTTAGAATATAACATTTGCTTCCAAACACTTTCAAATACCCCAAATTAGGTTTCCTTTCAAAGTAAAGTTCATAGGGGGTTTTGTTGGTATTCTTGGTGAGATAAACTCTGTTGATAAGATAGCAAGCAGTATTAACAGCTTCAGCCCATAGATTTCGAGGAAGATCCTTTTCATTTAGCATGGTCCTTGCCATTTCTTGAATCACTCGATTTCTCCTTTCTGCCACTCCATTTTGTTGAGGAGTCTTAGGAGCTGAGAATTGATGATTGATTCCATGATTCTCACAAAAATTTGCGAATTTTTCATTTTCAAACTCTCCTCCATGATCACTTCTAATTTTCTGAATTTTACAATCCTTTTCAATTTGAATCTTGTTGCAAATCCTTATAATATTGTCCACGGCATCAGATTTTGCATGAAGAAATGCAACCCATCCAAAACGAGAATAATCATCTACCATAACTAATATGAACTTCTTTCCTCCAATACTCTGCACGGGTGCAGGTCCAATCAAGTCCATGTGGATTAGTTCTAGAGGACGAGACGACGATATATCCTTTAATCCTTTGAAATTTTTCTTGATTTGTTTGCCCAACTGACAAGCTTTGCATATTTCTGATTTTTCGCCACTTAACTTGGGTATACCTTTCACAATTTCATTTTTCGACAATATTTTCATCAACTTGAAATTTATGTGACCCATCCTTTGATGCCATAAATAATTTTCTTGATCTTTGGTTATCAAGCACCTCGATTCATTGTCATCACATTCTTCAATGATGTAAATATTTCCCTTTGTCCTTGATCCAGTAAGAATGACTTGATTGGTTTTGTCATTAACTACTTTGCATGAAAGACTGTCAAAGACTACTTTGTTTCCCTTGTCACATAATTGGCTTATGCTAAGAAGATTATGTTTTAATCCTTCCACTAGAAATACATCATTTAGAGTTGGTATTTGATCCCCTTTCACACTTCCTTTGCCAATGATTTGAGCTTTGCTATTATCTCCAAAAGAGACATTTCCACCATCATATTCCACTATGGAGCTGAACCTAGATCGGTCTCCAGTCATATGTTTAGAACACCCACTATCTAAGAACCAAGTGGGATTTTCCTTAGCTTTCAAGGCAGTTTGGACTATAAGATTCTTAAGATTAGTTTCTTCAACAACCCAACTAGCTAACAAAGGTTTAGAAGTAATGATCTTGGGGACAAATTTGAATGAGATCTTAGAGGGATTTTTGAGTGACAACCTAACCTTGTAGGGACAATTAGGAACTAAATGTCCACTACGATTGCAAAAGTGGCAAATCCATCTAGAGAGATAGTTTCTTTCAACTAAGGGTTTTTGAGAATTTTTTGTGAAGCTTTGAATGTTATTCTTTATGTTATTCGAGGAACCTTCAAACCCAAGTCCACTCTTATCACCATAGATTTTATGCATGCCCAACATTTGATAAGCTTTATCACTTCCCAAGGTGAATTTATCAACAATGAATTTTCCTTTGTTAAGTTTTGATTGTAGAGAGTTAATTTCAAGTTGACTAGATTCTAACTTGAATTGTAAATTATGAATGTTGTTTTGAGCAAGCTTTAGATCTTCATTTAGAGTGGTGACTTTTTGTTCTATGCTCTCTTTCTCAACAACTCTTAATTTCAAGTCATCCTTCAAGATGCTTAATTCATTGACAAGCTTTTTTGACACTTCTTTTAGTGATTTGTTTTTCTTAATCACAATCTCCCAATTTTCATAGAGTTCATCATAAGCTTGTTGTAATTCATTATCTTCATTTTCATTTTTGGTTTCTTCTTGCCCTAATAGATTCTCTATTAATGAATTATGCTCATTAATTTCTTCAATATGTGTCATGAGAAGCCAATTAGGGGAATTTTCATCTTCATCATCTTGGGATTCATATTTATTACTTTCTTCATCTTCATCATCCCAAGTTATGTTTAAGGCTTTCTTTCCTTTCTTGTCTCCTCTTTCAAATTCTTTAGGAGTGGAGCAATTTTGTGCAATATGTCCAAACCCTTTGCAATTGTAACATTGCACATCCTTTTTAACAAATGATCTCTTGGGGCTTCTTTGGAATTTTGGAGACTTGCTTTCATCTGAATTTCTTATGTTCTTGTTTGTTCTAAAGAATTTCTTAAATTTTTTAACAAACAGAGCATTGTCCTCATCACTGTCACATTCACTTTTATTTTCCTTAAATTGAGATGAGAGGGCCACTCCTTTCTTTTTGTCTTGCACTTCAAAATCTAATTCATAAGTGAGTAGATTTCCTCTTAGTTCTTCAATTTTAATTTTGTCAACATCTTTACTCTCAGTTATAGCCACAATTTTTGGTTTGAATCTTTTAGGGAGAGATCTCAAAATTTTTCTAACAGTTTTAGCTTCATCCATGACTTCTCCTAGTCCTATGAGAGAGTTGACAAGTTCCATTATCTTTGTGTAGAACTCATCAAATGTTTCTTCCTCAAGCATTTTAATGTCTTCTAATTTAGAGGTCAACATTTGTATTTTAGCTATCTTGACTTGATCCGTTCCTTCATGAGTGGTTTCTAGAGTATCCCAAACTTGTTTAGCAGTATTGCAATTTACTACTCTATTAAATTCTTCTTGAGATAAAGCACAATATAGAGAGTTCTTAGCTTTAGCATTCAAGTTGGCTCTATCCTTCTCCCCTTGAGTCCAAGCACTCTTGGGTTTGAGTTTTATGGATATATCATTTCCTTCAGAATCCTTTTCTATGGTAGTGGGAAGATGATAGCCTTCTTCAATAATGTTCCAAACATCTAGACTTTGGGATTCTAAGAACACTTGCATTCGAATTTTCCAATATCGATAGTGTGTTCCATTAAACAAAGGTGGTCTATTTGTGGCATTTCCTTCACCCAAATGAGATTGCATGGTGGCAACAAAATAAAAGCACTCACTAGGATTCTAACTCTAGGTGGTAAGACCTAATCAAGAGCAACCTTGCTCTGATACCAATTGAAAGTCCAAGATCGAATCCTAGAGGGGGGGGGTGAATAGGATTACTCCTAAGAACTTATGCAACTTTTAAATTTCTTTCACTTTTTAAATATATTATGCTTTGATAAAAAGGAGAACTCCTAGATATTCAATCCTAAGCATTCATATACCATTCATGAAATAAAAGTAAAAGATCAATCACCATAACACAATCAATTATAGTGGTTCGGCCAAAATGCCTACATCCACTCCCGGTAATCCTACCGGATTTTCACTAACCAATTTTAAGGTTTAGGATCACCTCAAACCTTACACATACAACACCATGCTTTTCAAGGCTAAGCATAAACCTTTACAACCACAACAAATGCTTTTCAAGGCTAAGCACTAACCTTTACAACTTAGATTTTTCTCTTGTGAATTATGCCTCAACATGCATGAATAAGAGAACTAATCAAGCACTAAGATTTGCCTCTAAATAGGCTGATATGAAGGTGAAAAACTAAACTTCTAGATGCATGCAAATGAAAGACAAAGAGTGGAGTAGATGCAAGTTCTAGAAGTACATTCAAACTCTTTTTAGAAAAGTAAATTCAAGATGATTCAAAGATGCTAATCATATGAGAGACAAAGAGTAGAATGATTTACACATGGTTTTTATAAAGATTCAACTTGTATATTGAAAGATGTAATCACAAGATAAACAAGTTGATTTTGAAAACTAGGTTTTGAAAAACTCATGTGAACACAAGACTTAAGTTGATTTCATAAATCATATAGACTTTAAAAGATGAAACATGTTATGAAAATCAACTATACAAGGAAACAAGCAACTCTAAGATCATGCTTTAAATAGAAACATAAAGATTTAAGAAAAGAGCATGTTTTTGAAATTTAAAGAGAAGAGAAGCACACCCATTTGAAAATCAAAGGTTGAGTCTAATGAGATGGCTTCATAATCCCTTCACAAAGATGCTTGAAAAGTTGCTCTTCCTTGCTCTTGAAAATCTCCCAAAGTTCAGCCCCTTTTCCAAAAGAGAAAACCACTTTTTATAGAAAAAGTTGTTCTAACGGCTAGGCGTCGGTTAGCCGACATATATGTGTCGGTTAACCGACACCCCAACGGTCACTCCCCAACGGTCATAATTTCAAAATATAGCTGTCCAAAAGAAACATGGTCGGTTGACCGAACTCTTTCGGTTAACCGAAGTCTGACCGACACGATGACCGACAGATCAGAATGGTTCAGAAAACAGCTCTCTGGAATTCCAACCGAGAGAACTTCGGTCAGGTTTCGAATGAAGGTCGGTTAACCGACACCTAACCGACACCCTGACCGACCAGAGAGTATCAACAAATTTTTGAAAATGAAGCTCTCTGGAATTCTAACCGACAATGTCTCGGTTAGGCTCGGTTCACTGTCGGTTGGCCGACACTTGACCGACAGGTGACCGACAGGCCAAACACCCAGAAAATACTGAAAGAGCTGAACAAATACAAAGCTTTTGAAAACAAGGAAGAATACCAAGACTGAACTGAAAGCTTTGATAACTAAGAGTATGATGAAAAACCATGCATAACTTTGAAAGACCAAAAACCATGAGGATAAAAATGCATGATGATCCATGAATGAATGGGAGGACAAGCTTACGAAGATGAATGCATCCTATCAAATTGCAACAAAATAAATACTCTAACACTACCATGGTAGCTGATGCAATGCAATTTGCCAAGCGCTGCCAAAAATGCCAGATTCACGGAGATTATGTCCACATGCCTCCAGAATGGCTACATCCAACAGCAATCTCATGGCCTTTCGAAGCCTGGGGTATGGACATCATAGGTCCTATTTCTCCCCCATCAAGTAAAGGTCATCACTTCATCTTCACCGCTACGGATTATTTCTCCAAGTGGTCAGAAGCATTTGTGCTCAGCGAAATGAAGACTTCATCAGTCCTTCAGTTCTTGCGCACCAACATTATTTGTCGCTTCGGCATACCTAAAAGATTCGTCCATGATAACGGACCACAATTCCGGGATCACAGATTCTATAGGTTCTGCGACAAGTACAAAATCCAAAGTTGTCCTTCGACTCCATATAACCCAGCAGCGAACGGACTAGCAGAAGCCTTTAACAAGACACTTTGCAAAATTCTCAAGAAAATGGTCTCTAGTCACAAAAGAGACTGGGGCGACAAACTACGAGAAGCTTTGTGGGCCTATTGAACCACTATTCGAGGACCAACCCATAGCACACCATTCTCTTTGGTCTATGGATGCGAAGCTGTTGTCCCTTTGAAAGTACAAATTCCTTCCTTAAGGGTATCTTTGCAAAATGACATGATACAAGAAAGCAATGTCAAATTGAGACTCCAAGAGCTGGACAATCTCGATGAAAGACGACTTGAAGCTCTACAAAGCATTGAGTTGTACCAAGCACGCAAGGCAGGATCTTTCGACAAGAAGGTCAGGCAACGCGCTTACAAAAAGGGTGACTTGGTTCTTACAGTAAAAAGACCCATAGTCTTTGCCCACAAATCCAAAGGCAAATTCCAACCAAAATGGGAGGGACCCTTCGTCATCGACAAAGTCTTCTCCAACGGTGTATACGCTCTTCTACACATGGAAGGAGACAGATGTATGCTACCCATCAACGGCAAGTTCTTGAAGTGGTACTACCCTTGAAGACTTCCTCAAACGGGTTAGAGCAATATCTACACGGCTAAAGCGTATTTCCAAGGTACTTGCTCGTCAAACCCACCCCTTTTGAAATTTTCATCTTTATGTTGAAATTTCCAAAAAAAAAAAAAAAAACAATCTTTCAAAACAATGCTTACTTTCATCGTTTCATTGTTCAAAAAACAAATCAAATCCAAAATCCAAGTTTAGGAGCCTCTTCCCAGACTTGACCAAAATTTTCGATCCTTGAACCCAAAATTCATGGTTTGAAACAAAAACCACGACTCAGGAATTTTCACCCTAGTCTACCTTGGCTTTTACAAACCGAAATGGTTTTAAGGCAAAATTTATGACCCTCGTGTCTCTAAACAAAAAAATGGTTTTTAAAAAAAAAAACGGAAGGATGCGAACCCCATTCGATACTTCCAAAACCCAAAAAAAATCGCAAGGAAACGAACCCCATTCGATACTGGCAAAATTTCAAAAATCGTGGAAAAACAACAAACCAGTTGCTATCCACAACCCAAATTTCAAATGGTTTGAGAAAACCTCAAATTTCAAAAAAAAAAAAAAAATTCACGGAGAAACGACATCAAGTCAGTACCCGCAAAACCAAAAGTTTTGGGAAAAGCAGGGAAGCGACGCTTAGTCGATATTTGCACCCCAATTCGCGAGGAAGCGACATTCCATTGATACTCGCAAAACCTAACCCGCGAGGAAGTGACATTCCATCAATACTCACAAAACCGAATGAGCAAGGAAGCGACATTCCATCGATACTTGCAAGACCATTCAGCGTGGAGGCGACATTTAGTCGATACCTGTATTTTGAAAACCAAAACTCGGCTATAAACGCCAAAATCCGGCTATAAATGCCAAAATTCGGCTATAAATGCCAAAACAAAAATTTTTCGGCTATAAACGCCAAAATCGGCTTTTATGCCAATAAAACAAAACTTGATTTTAAAAAAAACTCGGCTATAAACGCCAAAACTCGGCTATAAACGCCAAAATCCGGCTATAAATGCCAAAATTCGGCTATAAATGCCAAAACAAAAAAATTTCGGTTATAAACGCCAAAATCGGCTTTCATGCCATCTCAAAATCGGCTCTCATGCCACAAACAAAATTTTTGGCTCTCATGCCATCTCAAAATTCGGCTTCTATGCCATTCCAAAATTCGGCTTCTATGCCATTCTAAAATTCGGCTTTCACGCCATCCAAAAATTTTTGCTCCCATGCCGCAAAACAAATTTTGGCTCTTACGCCACAAAATTAGGCTTTCACGCCATCCAAAATTTGGTTTTCAAACCATAAAAAAAAAAAACCAGGCTTTTCGCCACAAAAATTGGCTTTCATGCCCAAAACAACTCTTTGACAAAAGATTTTCACAAAATGACAATCTTTTGATCAAATTCTTAAACAAACATTCCCATCAACTTTTGCTCAAAATTGTTTTCATCAAAAAAATGATTTAAGTGAAAGGAAGGGGATACAAAATATAGTACCAAAATTGTTTATACATGGAGGTACCAAAAAAAGAAGAAGGAAAAAGAGTTTGTTACAACTCGGGAGCTCAATCCTACATGGTCTTCAACCAAAGGTTCAACTCCTCATGCAGACCCTTGGCCTTAACTTCCAAAGTTTTTAGGCCATGCTCCTTCAAAATGTCCCCGTAAAACGCAGCCGAATGCCGCGACCCATCTGCAGCACGAGGAAGTTCTTCCCAGAGGACCTGCCATTGCTCATGCTCCTGAGTCTTCCTCCGGACATTACCTTCAGCTTCCTCAACCTGGTGAATGAGAGTCCCCTCCTTGTCACGAGCCTCCACAATGGCGGTCCATTTGGCAGCAGCTTCTTCCTCTAAAAGATCAAGACGTTGCCTAGCCTCGACAACCTCCTTATCAAGGCAGTCCAAGTCTTGCTTCAGCCCCATGATGGATAACTCGGTAACGTTCTTCTCTCAAACGATCTGCCTCCGAGTCAACGTGACCTCAGTCAGCTCAGCTTTGACTTTGCTGGAAGGTTTTATGAACATCTCATCAAAGAAGTCACCATCTGGGAAACTCTTGGTCTCAGTCCATTTGTTCCCCAAGGTGATGATCTCCTCAACAAAATCCTTGGCGCTTGCGATGTCCAGACCGACTTCTTTGCTATCAGCGAGGATGTCCTGCACATGCTTGATCATGCCAAAACCAGCTTCCAAATGACCTGAAGATAGAGTCTCAACCCATGAGCTCAAGACAGTCTTCAACACCTTCCTTGCATACTGAAGGTGCGGTGCAGATAAGGATTCGCCATGCTCTGGTGCTCGACTGCCCACGTCATGCCCCATTGGAAGAGTAATCAATAAACTCTTTCCAATGGAAGAAGCTGACTCATTGAAAGTGGAAGAAGCCCCTACTTCTGGATCAGCAGCAGGTGTCCCTTGTTCTGGCTCTGAGGAAGACGGAGGAATCTCTCCTGCTGCTTCACAATCTGTCAAAAAAAAAAAGAAAAGACAAAAAGGTATGAATATGATCTTGTCAAAAATATATCAAGATTATTATCAACATGATCTTATAGAACTCCTCATCCTTGTGAGCGATCAATCGCTGTCTCATCTCATCACGATTGAGGGAATCGCATTCTTCCAAGTTTTTCTCCACAAACTGGATCTTCTCCTAAGCCTGCTGAACGGCCGCATTGGAAGATCTAGCAGACCGACGAGGTGCGTCAGTAACAGGACCTTTACCTTTGTTCGTTCTAGAAGAACTACCTGCAAAAGATGGAAGAGAAAAGATCAATCAACATCAAAATGATAGAATTGTGCTACAAAATTCTAGCAAAATTTGACATGGTTCCGGGGCAATTCCAAAGAAAAGGAAAATACTCCGAAAAAAGACAGGAAGCCTGAAGAGAGCTCGAACTCAACATCGCTGCGAGAACAAG
The DNA here is from genome assembly GCA_028538565.1 of Umbellularia californica. Lineage (NCBI taxonomy): Eukaryota > Viridiplantae > Streptophyta > Magnoliopsida > Laurales > Lauraceae > Umbellularia > Umbellularia californica. The sequence continues at coordinate 27,846,483 of JAPQWN010000005.1, read as the reverse complement.
CCAATCTCATCAAATTTCCGCAAAATCTGGAAAAGAGCTCAACATTGCTGCGAGCTTCAAAATCCAAAAATTGCAAAACAACCTCAAAATCCAGCAAGACTGAGAAAGAGCTCAACATCGCTGCGAGCTCAAAGTCCCGATACTTGCAAAAGATTTTCATGTATGCATCATCATACTTCCAAATCTATTTACCAAAACTCATGCATCAAAAAAATATCATCATGCATTAGATGCTAGGAAAACCTTGACCAAATTTTGACCAATTCCAACCCAATTTGGTCGAAACCAATCAAACTTTGTCCAAGTCAAAAATCATGTTGGCTTGACCTAGAGACTCTAGCCTTCTATCTTGATGCATCAAAAAGAAAAAAAAAAGAGAAAGAAAATGCTTACATATTGAAATTGCATAGCCTCATTATCATAGTGAGCAAACAAGGAAAAAGAAAAAGAAAGAGAGAGAAAAAAAAAATCTCAGCAAAAAAAAAAAATTTTTTTTTGGCCCACTACCACGGACCTATCCGTATAGCCAGAAAAAAAAAACAGCAAAAAAAAAAAAAAAAAGAAAAGAAAGACGCTGAGAAAAAAAAAAAAAGAAATCAGCATGGGAAAAAAAAAAACAGAAAAAAAGAGAGTACACGGTTTTTTTAAAAAAAAAAAAAAAAAGAGAAAACCGTGGAAAGAGACAAAAAGAAAGAAAAAAAGAAGCACGAAAGAAAAAAGAGAGGAGAAAAACGTGCTTGAAAAAAAAAGGAGGAAAGAAAAGAAGAGAAAAAGAAAAGGAAAAGAAGAAGAGAAAAAAAAAAATGATGAAGAAGCTACTTCTACAATGGAGATTCTTGAGGAGGAAGAAAACTTACTTGAAGCCATTGATGGAGAAGAAGAAGAAAAGCTTGGAGATCCTTGAAGGAGAGGAAAGCACTTCTTATCTTGGGGAGCACTCTTGAAGATTTCTTGCAAAAAGAAAGTAATGGAGCAAAAGCACCAACCCTCTTTGCTTTTATAGAAGAGAGCAAGCCAAAAGAGGAAACAAGGAGAAAGAAAGGAGGTAAGTGCTAAAATTTAGCTACTTTCCCAAAGAGAAAGATATTTTGAGAGAATCTTTCCACAAAAAGAAAACTTGAGAAATTCTCTCCAAGTAAAGATATTTTTAGATATTCTCTACACAAAAGAGATATTTTTAGATATTCTTTACAAATATGACATCATATGAGATCTAGGCCATCTCCAAAGCCTAAGGTCCCATGGGTTAGCCAGGTTTGACCACCTAGGCACTAAAAGTGGCTTTTAGTCAAAATATTCCTCTTCCCAACAGCAAAAAAAAAAAAAAAAAAAAAAAGAAAAGAAAAGAGCAAAAAAAGTCATATGCCTCTTTTGAGTTGATGGGACCATTAAAAAAAAAAAAAAAGAAAAGAAAGTCTCATGAGTTTCCAAAAACCAAACCATCCAACCTCATGAACCAAATTGAGCCAAAATCTTGAAATTGACATTTCACAAAACAAAATTCCGGTCCCTTAGCTCGTCACATACAGCTTGTTAGGTCACAAGACCAAAACCAAAATCAAAATCCAAAACCAACAAACCAAATCTGACCCCCCAACCTGCCACATACAGACTGTTGGGTCACAAGGTCAAAATCAAAATCAAACCCTGACCCCCTAACTTGCCACATACAGCTTGTTAGGTCACAAGGTCAAAAACCAAAATCCAAAACCCAAAATCCAAATACCCCATGTCATTTTCAAAACTTTGCCTTGAGATGGTGTGTGATCCCTCTCACTACCATAAAATTCCCCCGGAAACTCAGAAGGCTATTCAAAAAAAAAAAAAAAAATGCTCAAGACTCTTGGTCAAGTTGGAATCTCTCCTCCAAGTTTCTCTTCGAGGCACGTCGACTCCAAAAAGCTACTCTTCGCTGTACCTCGAGGGGACATTTGTTGACACCAAAAAAAGTCAATATGTCTCCTCAACATAAGAAGCCTCGTGAAGCTGCATCCTGCTAAAAACAAGCAAGGCTACTTCAAGCATCAGATCTTACCAGAATCAGACAGAAACTGAGAGATCCTTCAAGACAGCTAAAAGAGGGGTACACCTGAGGTTTCGGGCCATTCCGACATCGTTTGGCCCAACTTCACTGCTCCGACAGCTAATCAAGCCTCCCGGCGGCGGAAACCACCGAAGCCATCACTCATCAAACAAAATACATGAGTGGCTTCAACATGCTTCCAAAAGGCTACACGTCGAGTTTCAGGTCATTCCGAACACGTTTGACCGGGTTTCGATGCTCCGAGAGAAAATCAAGCCTACCGGCGGCAGAGCAACCCGGGACCATGACGTCCAAAACGAAGCACATGGAACGTCTCAAAATGACTCCAATAGGCTCCCCGTCAAATTTCAGGTCAATCGGACATCGTTTGACCACATATCAAAGCTCGGCATTTTCCCCGCAGCAAAATCAAGTGAAGCATCGATGGGACCCTAAACGGCTTCAAAACTCAAATAAAAGCCCATGGTTGGTCCTATCCACTGCTCAAGAAGCTTCACCTCAATTTTCAGGTCATTCCGACATCGTTTGACCTAGTTTCGACGCTTGACGGAAAATCGGCTACAAAGTCTTCGGCTTTCCCAAAAAATGGGAAACTTTGTGCTCCGATTTCGTGCGGGTTCTCGTCAAGTTTTCTCCAAGAAAATGAAGTCAATAATTGAGGAAAAATGTCAAGAAAAATACAGAAGGAAAAAGGGACGAAAAAGACAAAAAAACGGCGGAAAACGTCGCTCGACGACCAAACGGGCCAAAGCCCTATGGTTCGCCGGATTTTGCACCAAAGTGTCCGTTTTCGATGGTTTTCGTGTTTCAGGTGTTCCGGTCTCTGTGATTTTTGGAAAATGCAATGTTTGATGCTTGAAAACGACTGATCTTCGTCGACATCTCGGATCCGCCGTCAAAAGCATGAAATCATCACCGATTGCCTCAAGATCGCCAACCGGCTGACCAAGAAAGTGCACTTTCTGTCCGACTGATCGTGAAATCGATAAGACAGACGTCACCGGCCCGCCAACATCAATTAATGTCTGGAATTGCATCGCAATCCGACATCAAATAATGCGTGGATCCACCCGTGATGATCGCAAGAAGAATCTCAAAAGGTGCGGCACGGCCCGCGACTCTTCACATGCCTTGGCGACCACTTACTGTCGTTAATTGACCCATTAAAGCGGTCATTAACTCATTATTTTGGACGGCCCAATCAGAACTAAGCATTTGGGAGTTACAAATCCAAGCAATCATGGCATTAAACCCATGAAACTCCCATCATCATGAAGCATAAAGGTGATTAAATGCCCACTACCTTCATCGGCCAATCATAAGCCTTGAAAAAGGAGTTACAAAATCGATTTGTAACTCCTCATCAATTCTTTCATCAGGGCCATCAATGCCAATAGACACCTCATGGCTATCAAAAGCCTATAAAAGGAGGTCAATTCCAAGAAGAAAGCATGATGAAAAGAGATCCCAAGTGCAAGCTCTGAAAAACCAGAAAATCCAAGAGAGAGACGAAGTCCTGCTACTTTGCTCCCGGAAGCACCACAAGGTGATCAACGGCCCCCCAAGGTCACCTCCTTCTCCAACATGGCCTAAACATGACTTTTCAGCCCGTTTACTCGGTTTTTCATTGGATATAGGACCTTCTCTTGGTCTTTGTCCTTTAAAAAACCGAGGTTAGGAGCCCAGCCAAAGAATCAAAGCATCACATGTTCTCATTTGAAGGACGATGGCGAAGCCCATACATGACTTGCGACTGTCGATCTCAACGTGTTCCCGCAATCTCCTGAGAAGTTAGATCCTTTTTCTTCCTTTTCTATTGTAGTTTGTATTTCTTAAAGAGACAAAAAGAAATCACAATTCTTGTCTTTCATATTTGATGAGTTTTGTAAAATCGCCTTTCACGGCAAAATCGCCTTTCACGGCAAACAAACAAAACGCCTCTTACGGCATTCTAAAAACTTGTTTATTTTCTTAATATTAATGCAATTTGAAAAGTTAGAAAAAAGGATTGATTTCCTTTCCACTTGTGAAGGTGAATCTCCGGATTATCACCATTCCAAATTCCAAGTAGAAAGTAAATCTGGCATACCCGTACAAAAATGTTGATGCCCGAGATCTTCCCTCCTCCGCCGAGACCCAGGTCAGCCCCCGGGGTGCGGAGGGAGAGGACGGAAGATTCCCCCTTTTTTTTCGGGTCCATCAAAGCTAAGATCATAATGAGTTTTGATAGTATTTTTTGTCAAATAAACTCTATTAATAAGATAGCAAGCAATATTGATCGCTTCAGCCCACAAGTTATGAGCAAGATTTTTCTCATTAAACATTGTCCTAGCCATTTCTTGAATAACTCTATTTCTTCTTTCAGCCACTCCATTTTGCTGAGGAGTCTTTGAAGTAGAAAATTGATGGATATTCCCATGACTATCACAAAAATCAGCAAATCTTTTATTTTCGAACTCTCCTCCATGATCACTTCTTATCTTCTGAATTTTGCAATCCTTCTCAACTTGAAATTTCTTGCAAATTCTTATAATATTATCCACCGTATCTGATTTTGCATGAAGGAAAGCTACCCATCCAAATCTAGAATAATCATCTACCATCACCAAAATATATTTTCTTCCACCAATACTCTGCATAGGTGCAGGTCTAATAAGATCTATATGAATGAGCTCAAGGGGACGTGTAGAGGATATATCCTTTAATCCTTTAAAGCTTGTCTTGATTTTTTTTCCTAACCGACCTACTTTGCATAATTCAAATTAAGAATCAACTAACTTGGGGATTCCTCTAACAATTTCTTTCTGGGATAACATCTTCATCAGTTTGTAATTTATGTGACCCATCCTTTGATGCCACAACTGCTTTTCTTGATCCTCAAACACATGGATTCATTTTCACAACATTCTTTTATGGTGTAGATGTTATCTTTACTCCATAATCCAGTGAGTATCACTTTGTGGGATTTCTCATTTAGAACTTTGCATGAACTGCAATCAAATTCTACCTTGTTTCCTCTATTACATAATTGATTAATACTCAATAGATTACGCTTTAAACCATCCACAAGAAAAATATCCTTTAAGGTATGTTGACACCAAAAAAAGTCACTATGTCTCCTCAATGGATTCAGTTTCGACGCTCCGAAAAAAAATCAAGTCTACCGGCGGCGGAGCACCCCGGAACCATGACATCCAAATCGGAGCTAAAGGATCATCTCTACATGACTCCAATAGGCTCCCAGTCAAATTTCAGGTCAATCGGACATCGTTTGACCACATATCAGAGCTCGGCATTTTCCCCGCGGTAAAATCAAGTCAAGCATCAACGGGACACCAAACGGCTTCAAAACTCAAATAAAAGCCCATGGTTGGTCCTATCCACTACTCAAGAAGCTTCACCTCAATTTTTAGGTCATTCCGACATCTTATGACCTAGTTTCGACTCTTGACGGAAAATCGGCTACAAAGTCTTCGGCGTTCCCGAAAAATGGAAACTTTGTGCTCCGGTTTTGCGAGGGTTCTTATCAAGTTTTCTCCAAGAAAATCAAGTCAATAATTGACGAAAAATGTCAAGAAAAATACAGAAGAAAAAAGGAACGAAAAAGATGGAAAAACGAATGAAAAATACACTCGGCGACCAAAGGGGCAAAAACCCCATGGTCGCCGGCGACCTTGGGTGCATGGTTGCCGGCGACCTTGGAAATCCTCCAGGGTGGCCGGATTTTCGCTGAATGGCCCGATTTTCGATCGTTTTCGCGTTTCGAGTGTTCCTGCCTCTTTGATTTTCTGAAAATCCAATTTTTGATGCTTGAAAATGACTGATCTTCACCGACATCTCGGATCCGCAGTCAAGAGCATGAAGTCATCATTATCGCTCCAAGATCGCCAACTGGCTGACCAAGAAACTACACTTTTTATCCGACCGATCGTGAAATCGACAAGACAGATGTCACCGGCCCATTAACATCAATCAATGTCTGAAATGCACCTCAATCTGATATCAAACGACGTGTGGATCCACCTGCGATGATCACAAGAAGAATTCCAAAAGATGCGGCGCAGCCCGCGACTCTTCACATGCTCCGGTGACCACTTAATGCTGTTAATTGACTCATTTATGACAACTTAATGCGGTCATTAACTCATTATTTTGGACGGTCCAATCATATTCAAGCATTCAGGAGTTACAAATCCAAGCAATTATGGCATTAAACCCATGAAACTCCCCTCATCATGAAGATTAAAGGTGATTAAATGCCCATTATCCTTCATCGGCCAATCACAAGTCAAGAAAAAGGAGTTACAAAATCAAGAAATAAAACTTGTAACTCCTCTCATCAATACCATCATTTGTCTCATCATGGCCATCAATGCTCATAAACACCTCATGGCTACCAAAAGCCTATAAAAGGAGGTCAATTCCAAAGAGAGAGACACTTTTACACCTACCGAAAAATGATCAACTATCTACTTGAAGTCTGCACACTTGCATTCTCCCGGAGAAATCCTAACGAAGTCCTGCTGCTCTGCCGCAAGAGACACTACAGGTGATCAAAGTCCCTTGGGGGGTCACCCCCCCATGGTCCTATTCTTCTACAACATGGCCTAAATGCGGCTTTTCAGCCCGTTTACTCGGTTTTCCATTGGATATAGGACCTCCTCTTGGTCCTTGTCCTTTAAAAAACTGAGGTTGGAGCCAAGCTAAAGAATCGAAACATCAAGCGTTCTCATTTGAAGGACGATGGCGAAGTCCATACATGACTTGCGACCGTCGATCTGAACGTGTCCCCACAATCTCCTGAGAAGTTAGATCCCTTTTCTTTCTTTTCTATTGTAATTTGTATTTTTTAAAGAGATAAAAATCACAATTCTTGTCTTTCATATTTGATGAGATTTGTAAATCGCCTTTCACGGCACAAAATCGCCTTTCACGGCAAAACAAACAAAAAAATGCCTCCTACGGCATTCTCAAAACAAAAATTGTCTCTTTTCTTAAATATTTATGCAATTTGAAAAGTTAGAAAGAATGATTGATTTCCTTTCTACTTGTGAAGGTGAATCTCCGGATCATCACCATTCCAAATCCCAAGTAGAATAGTAAATCTGGCATACCCGTACAAAAAACTTGATACCCGCGTTTCCTTCCTCTGTCAAGAGCCAGGCTGCCCCCGGGGCGGAAGGAGAGGACGGAAATCCGAGGGTCCATCAAGTTGGCACACTCGGTGGAACATATTCAGTTGAGAACGTGATGCTTCGATCCCTTGGCTCCTTTCTAGTTGGTGGCCTATGTTGCATCTTGCAACTAAAAAAAAAAACATGAGATGGGATTTTAGTTATTCTTTCTCATTTCAAAAAGAAAAATCTGATTTCTTTTCTTGGATTCAATTTTGAGAAATTTTGATCCTCTCTTCTTCGAATTTGATAGCTCACAGAAATGTTTGCAGCTATTGTTCGTATCGAACATTGGGCCATCTTTTCTCTTTGATGAGTCCGATAGGGGTTTTCAAAAAAAAAAAAAACTTTATTTCAAATTCTTTAAAAAAAAATGATCTCTCTTTCTTAGATTCAACTTTGAGAAATTTTGATCCTCTCCTCTTCGAACTTGATAGCTCACAGAAATGTTTGCAGCTATTGTTCATATCAAGGATTGGGCCATCTTTTCTCTTTGATGAGTCCAAATGGGATTTTCAAAAAAAAAATATAATTTCAAAAAAAAAATATTATTATTTCTTTCTTTTGCACTCAAATTCAAGAAACTTTGGTTATTCCCTTTTGGATTTAACGTTCACAGAAATGTTGAGTTGTGGTTCGGATTGGAACACCACTCGTTCTCTTTGATGAGTTCACTAGAAACCTTTCAAAAAAAAAAAAGTTTTTCAAACAAAAAAAAAACACTAAGGTTGCATCAATTGCGCTCATTGACTAAAGTGGATTTAAGAAAAGCCTTGTCCAGAGTGTGGAGACAGTTAGACTGTTCGAGCCAAGGGTCCTTCAAACGGGTTCATTAAGTAATTCTACCCTTACCTGTGGGCTGATCTATCTACTAAGGTTTCATAAGATCGAATTGGAAACTTATGTGCATCTTTAAAAAAAAATTCTCACTTTTTGAGTTCAGAATTGAGAAATCTTGGTTCTTTCCCTTTCGAATTTAACGCTCGCAGAAATGTTGAGCTGTGGTTTGGATTGGAATACCATTTGCCCTTTTTGATGAATTCAATCTTAAACCTTCAAAAAAAAAAAACAAACTTACGTCACTTTTGAGTTCAGAATTGAGAAATCTTGGCTCTTTCCCTTTCGGGTTTAACGCACGCAGAAATGTTAAGTTGTGGTTCAGATTGGAACACCATCAGTTCTCTTTGATGAATTCAATCTTGACCTTTCAAAAAAAAAAAAAACAAAAACAAAAACTTCCGTCATGTTTGGGCTTACATTCGAGAAATTCTGGTTCCTTCCCCTTCGGATTTAGAACTCGCAGAAATGTTTGAGCCCTTGTTCGGATTGGAATACCGTTTGCTCTCCTTTATGAATCCAAATTTGACCTTTCAAAAAAATCCCATCTCGTGTCCTTTCCAAGGATGCGATTTGCAACATTTGTGCCTAGCGGGGCTCGTACGCCCTTTCGGGTCTACTGAATTCACGATCGACACATTTGTATCTCCAACCTTATATCATTTTACCTCGAGTGAGCCTTGCTTCTCGGTAATTTGAATTAAGGTCTACAATTGCTTCTAGCAGTCACTGATACGCTCACCGTGAGCCTACCATACTTGTATTTTAGAACAATTGCATCCTCTATGGCCTTTTGCCTTCTTCATCTTGCTCGGGCCGGGCCATGTCCCCTTGACTGATTTGAAAAGACAAAACCATAGTTGTTCTCCATTTATGATCACCATATTCTTGTGATTACTAATGGATGTGGTCTTGTTTCAGAAGTTTTCCAAAACTAATAATGGCAGGTTCATTGACCATCACTTTTGATGAGAACAAGAACCAACTTATGCTTCAAGACAAGCAAAACAAGCGCACTCATAAGTGCCCTGCCAGTTGCCGAAGCATCATCTCCCTCGACAACTCTCAAAACACCGGGTCAACCTCAACTCCCTGGACCATCGTCTTTGGGTCGCTGGGACCATTCTCACTCCTCGCAAAAGAAACTGTACCTGCCAAGAAGTAGAAAACTACCCCACAACGTGTCACTAACATGGCACCAAGGGCGAATACAAAGAAGCCTGAAGCCCGTGGCACTCCCACGAAGCCTCAACACACAAGAAACCAGGTTTGCCCCAAAACTTGGTCCCCAAGATCTTCACCAAAGCAACGGAGGTCCCGAACATCTGCAAAGCCAGCGTACCTGGCCCCTCTCAAGGAAAATCGGTTCTACCCTCGCTCTTACATGAAAGAGGAGAAACCTACCCTCTGCCCAAAGAATAAACAAAATCAGCATGAGCCGGCTTGCTCCTACAAGCCCAAAATCAAATCCTGCATCGTTAGGCCTCCGCAAAAACCTGCCGAAGCCTGCACTCCTACGAGTCAACCCATCATCTCAACAGGGGCCCAACTCGGAAAATTCAAAGCCTCATTGCGATAGGCTAAGGACCGTGTCCGGATCCTGTCCATGCCCAGCTTCAAAGAAGACAAGCTCGGCTGCTGCGCACGGAGGACTACATCCTTCATTGCCAGAGTCCAGCCAGAGCTGACTGGTGCTCAAATTGCTCGTTGTATACGTCGTCGCGCAGCATATCGACAAAAGAGACTTGAGAAGCAAAGAACCCAGCATTGTACCCTCCATGTCTCAAATAGATGGGTCGAAAAAGAAAGACCCGACCAAGTCGTTGCTGTCCATATGGTTGGCAAAACCAGAAAACGCCAGAAGTCAGCAACCAAAATCCGTGTTAAACGTCCGGTGACTCGCAGCGTCTCCCGGACACGAGCACATCTGGAAGAATCCTCCACTTGTCACGTCCCCCGAACCCGATTAGAGAAATAACCGGATCCGGGGAGTGAAATTTATGACTAATTAAAATTTTTGTCCTTTAGGCCCAAGGATCGTAGGTCCGCTGTGAGGATATAATGTTTCAAGCCTCAAGTATAATAAGAATTGCGGAATTCATACAATCTTAAGCACATGGAATATCAACAATGGCTAATAAATCTCATTTAATGTTAAGTTTCAAAGGAATGAAAATAAAACTACACAAAGTATTAAATTATTACAATGACCAACCCAATAATCAAGGCCATTATAAACAATAGAAAGAAGTCAATAGTATGAAAGGTCCAACGAGAACTAAGAAAGAATGAATAAAATATAATCTAATGAAGTCCCCATTACTCTCTCTCGTGCCAGGATCGATGACGCTACCCTACGTCATCGGCACGCCACTCCCGTTCCTCCTCAGCTGGTTGGAGATCCTCTGGGATCTCCTCACCTGCCTGCTCCTCATAATAGTAGTCACCTGAGGTGTCTGCACACCAAGGAACAAAGTCAACGACATGTTGAGCAAAAGATAAGCAAAGTATAATCCAGCATGGCATGCATCAAGTATAGAATAATGACAAGTACATAATCATATGAATACAAGAAAAACGAAGCTAGGCGTAAAGCAAGAATAATAACCATCAGAAGCAATAACGGGAATCCTAACATCATCTAACAATAACCACTATACAAAAAGTGCAATGCAAGAAACAAGACGGAGACTCCGAGGATGTCCAAGCCACCTCCCGGGGTATTAGTAACAATCTAGACCAGACTACTGATACCAAAGTCCGGCTCCAGTGGGATCCTAGCTCCCAGTCCTGGGAATAGCAGCACGGTCCAAGCCCGCTATTAGATATTCAACGCCATGGACGCCGTCCAAAGCCGACTGCCCACCCTGATGTCCGAGTAACCGGCCCATCAATAAACCCCCAATCTGCAGATGGCCATGATATGCAATAAAACAAAGTGGTGTTGACACAAGGATAGACCAAGACAAGCAGCCTTGCTAGTTCAAAGCACACGACATGATCATAGGGATTATTTTATTCAAAAATAATACAAGACAAGTCAAACACATGATAATCCCTTCCCTACCAGCCAGTCCTGTTTATCAATACATGACACAGGGTTCCTACAGTACATTCTAAACCAGGTCCATATCCTAATTCTACAAGAATTAATGTTTCATTCTTAGTTAAGTGTTTTATGCCAAGAGAGTATACAAGGAATAATAACAACGGATAGAATTCACAAGTCAAGGGGGAATTACAATCCAACCTAGGCAAGTGGTGTCATCCCTGTATTCCACATGTTCTAGCGGAGTACGTGTGGAAATTGAATCAACGATGCTTTTAGGAGAATTCCTTGGTGTACAATCATGTTAAGCATCTAATGAAACAATTCCATACGCATTCGGTTAAACCATGTGCAATATACGAATACCTAGACAACCCATCGAAGCACACCAAGCCACGTGCTACGATTTTAACCCCATTAATGGTCAAATGAGAGTGGGTGCATGGTTTCCAACATCTAAGGCCCAAACCTAAGTTATTAGTCTCATTTACAATAAAACATGAGCTGAAATATTAATCTGAACATTTACATCACTTCCCGATCTCCGATCGTGATGAAACTATAACCATTGGATTCTACATCTCGAGAGCTTTCCAATAGTATATTACATGTAGAATTCCAACGGAAGGATTAAAAGTTATACGTCTTCGAAGTTCCCATGTGCTGTAAAAAAAAAAATAGTCCAATCGATCGTACAAAAAGGTCCGATCGAGCGGTCTGAAATCAGCCACAGTTAGTAACAGTGCCGATGATTGGACTGCAGGTCCGATCGATCGGAACTGCAACCTGAACCCCGAAAATGGCCGAAAAATGGTTTTTCTCGCCCCTTTTCCTCAGGCCAATCCATGGCTAACCTACATAAAATGAGCCACCATGCTCCCCAATCATCACATTCATCATTTCCATCATCTCCAACAAATTAAACACAACCTATAACTACCAATTACAATCTTTTATTTAACCCAAAACCCTCAAAAACCCAATCTAGCATATAATCTCAATCAATAACAAGCAGGCTTGGAATTAAGGTAACCTAACAAGAAAACATAGCCAATCAATAAAGAAAATACACACATGATCCATTATACAATTCAAATCTACTTGCCTCAATCAGGAAGAAAGTTGGAAATTGGGGAAAACTCGAGGAGAAACCGTCTACCGCGAAAACCACCAATCTAACCCACTCAAAAGCAACCTAATACGCAAAGAAGAAGGGAGGGAAGGGAAAAGGTCATGAACAACCTACATCTAACCAAAAGAGAAGGTGATTGAAAAGATGAGGTTAAGAGAAACTTTACAAAACTAAGATTAATGGAAAGAGGAGATCGAGAGGATGAAAGTGAGCGGTCCGGATCCTCGAGATGATCTTTTCTTGAGGGAGTTCTGGGCTTGAGAAGATGAAGAGGAAGAAGAGAGGCTGCTGTAGCTTTCGTTCATTGCAGGGATGAATAAAGAACTAGGGTTAATCCCTGCTTAAGAAGAGAGGGAGGGGGAAAAGACTGATTTGCCCTTAAGTGGGTCCGGTGAAGAAATGGACCACTTGAAGGGTTTACAATCCTCGGATCGCGATGACCAAGACGAAAAAATGATCAGCGCGACGAGACCTTTCCAACGAACCCAAAAGTCACGGCGATTGAAATTTTCGGAAAAACACTTAATTTTCCCTAAATGGCAAACTACCCCCTTACTAGGGTCAAAGGCACTCTGAATCGCACGACACTTCGTAGATGCTACTCTAACATAAAAAGAAACTCGGTCATGATCTAAACCCACTTAAATATATAAAATACAATTAATTATAGTAATAGCTAAATAAATGGGTCAATGGGCCTACTATTGGGCCCAACTTACCCAATAAGGTCGCAGACCATACACCACTCCTTCAAGCCGAGGACACCGGAGTAACCACTCCTCAGACTCTTCATCCAGAAGAATGAGCCCCAGCTCAGTCATTAGGACGATTTCTTCGTTCGAATCCCGAGGGATGAACGTCTTGGCTACAAGTTCTGAGTAGCCTCCACCGCAAGATGATGTAACCGCACGCATCCAGCAGTTGGAGCAAGGACAACAGAGAATTGAGGTTCTGATGGAAAACCTCCTTCTCACTTTACAGCCTCCACCTAACAATGAAACCCTTCCAAATCATCAAGATGACGAGGGCAATGCATAAGACAATGAGTCACGCGCCCTTACCAAAAAGGACGTTGACGACATCCTCGTAAAAGCAAAAGAAGAGGATACATTGAAGGAGCATGGGATCAAGCCACCCTATCCTCTATGGATGGACTAGGTTCCGTTCCCTGCAAGATTCAAACAACCTACTCTCCAGACATATACGGGGAAAGGTTCAACCAGACAGCATGTCATCCACTTCAAGATCCTAACAGGAGCTATTGCGGATCAAGATGCCCTCAAGATTCGCCTCTTTGCAAGTACCCTAAAAGGTATAGCCTTTGATTGGTATTCCACTCTACCGGAGAACTCCATCCAAAACTGGGCTATGCTGGAGACATGCTTTCTGACCCACTTCCAAGGTGAGGACCATCCTGTTACTATGGCTTAGCTCTGCAGCATAAAACAGGGAGAGAATGAGTCAACATATGACTTCATTCACAAGTGGAAGGTGATGGCGTACAAATGCTCAGATGTACTGCCACAAGCGTCGCTAGTCGACATCTACCGTAACAACATGACAGCAAGGATCCGCTCCATGATCATCGGCAACAAATCAAAGAACCTGGGAGAACTCCTACAAGCTTCCATGGAGGCTGAAATGGTGATCAAAGACCTCAACAGTCATAAATCATCAAAGAAAGAGCCAACTGCCATTACTGTTAGACCCCGACCCAGACCAACTCGATTAGTACTAATTAAGTGAGTGTTTAGTCTTAAGTGAGTCTTAGTACTAGTTGGGTTAGAATGTGATTAGACTTAGTCTGGATTATAGTTTTGGGGATTTTGAGGACGTTTAGTATGAGTCAGACACGCTCAGGGACGCCCTGAGTACACGAGTAAGAATGGGTTTTTGTTCTAGATCCTTGGTGTGGTCGTGATTTTTATTGATCTTGAATGGTTTTATTATTTGTGACAACTTTCATTTTTAACCTGCATGTGTTTGAGGCCCAGAAACCCGAGTTTTGGCCCAATAAGGGTAAATCTAACTATTCATGCTAAATCTGGGCACACTTTTTGCATTCGTGAAACTATGTCAAAATTATACTTTTCCAAAACTAGATTTTTCGACGATCGTTTTGTTCTTCTTCGTCGTTTTCATCCGGGGTCCACAAGACCATGTTTTAAGCGTTTCAAGTTCAACTGCATTTGGGACCCACTTCCAGACACTATATAAGCTCTTTCTCTTCTTCTTTCCCCATTTCCAGATTCCTGCAACCTTCTTGACCTAGAGTGAAGAGGAGAGAAAGCTTTTTCTCTTGGTCTTTCCCTTGAAATCATCTAGCAAGAGAGCTCCAATCCTCGATCCGACTCCGCCATTCTCTTCCTCTCTTCTCAAGCTTCGTTTGGGACGTTTTTGGAGCCAAACCATTTCACTATTCAACATCTTCAACCTCTCTTCTTCTTGTTTAGCTAGCTCAAGGTTGGTGTTTTCCTTCATTTTTTCTTTTCATGTTCATTTAGCTCACCTAGAGCTTGTTTTTCATGGTTTCAAACCCATTTTTCGAAATGGGGGTTTGTAATGACCAAATTGGTGATTTTGTGTGCCCTATTTTTGGGGGTTTTGTGTAGATTTCGTGGAGCACCCTTTCTTGTTGATTTTGTGGAGTTTTTCATTGACATTAGACTAAGGCAAGTAAACTCTTTAGGTTTCTTTTTGTACATTACATTATGGTTTTATTTTCTTCATTAAGACATGATTTTTTTGTTAGTTTATTAATGCAAGTTATGTTTATATTCTTTGAAGCCATGTATTTCAGTTTCTCCATTAGTATTGTCATCAATGATTTTTCAAGTTCTTAGAACCATGTTGATCTTGTAGTTTTATGACTTTTGCTGATAGAAATGTCTTGATGTTTCTCCATGGATTGAATGGTTTATTTATGGATTGAATGTTGTTTTTGACCCTTGGTGACTATGGTGGCTCAGGGGTTTATTTGGTTCAAAAGTGAGAAGAAGAGGGAAGAAAAATGCAAGAGAATGGAAGAAGAAATGTGCAGTCTCTGCACTCACTCGCGTTCAGGCAGAAGCCTGTTCGCTCAAGCGACCATAGGGTCCGCTTGAGCGAACATGCCTCTGTTTGAAGGATTTCGAGCAGAAACCTGTCCGCTCGAGCGAACTTTTGGGTTGGCTCGTGCGAACAAGTTTATGTCTGGGGTCCGCTCGAACGATGGTTTGACGGCTTGAGCGAACCTGATACTCACAGCTTTGGATTTTCAATCTTTTTCTAAATTCTTGGAAATTGAAAACTAGACTATGCTTTAGACTTTTAATTGACGTGGTGTAAATTGGAATTCCCAAAATGTACCTTACCTTCGGGGACATCCAACTATATAAATTCTTACATTTGGGTTTCAACTTCACAAAGGTCAATGAACAGTCTTAGCCTATGCTTGATAGATTTATGTTTGAATTCTTGTTTTGATGCTTCATGCATCCTCATGTTCTTGTTTGATTTTTCAAGTATAAGCTCGTTTTAAGATGTGTTTCAAGAATGAGAAAAAGGGAATCATTTCTTAAGTTTGTTAAGCATTTATACTATGCTATTTTGCTAGTCTTGTCGTGTTGTGTTTGATAAATGATTTCCCACTTGTTTTGTCGTGTTCTCGAACGTGTATCGCCGTGTTTTGTGCATTCATGATATAAGTGAATACCACTGAGCTTGGACTGCCCTTTTAGCTTGATCCACTACCTGGGGGTCCTTAAACATGTGGATTGTCTGCAGACTAGTCGTGTATTATATTACACATCGTGCGTGTTCGTGATCCGGTTCCGCAGCCGGATACCCCGTCTACCTTGTGTGGCGTGGGATGGTGTTCTTTCGTATTGTGCTTGTCGTGCGTGCTTGCTCTTGTCATCATGTATGACGGAGAAAGGATGAGATCAATGTGGATTTATCTTTTCATGATATTATAAGTATTCATGTTAGTTTTGTAAACTTGAAATGTGTATTTAAATCTTGAACTGTTTTTATCATTATTTCTCATATTATTGCCTAAATTGTTTATTTGCCAAACCGTCGTGTTTGATGCTTGTTATTTTGGTGTCCAGGTGCAGGAGGTGTCGCGCTTGACGAGGAGTGCCGGGAGGAGGCTTTTGAGCCACCCCCAGCACATGAGTGGCAGCCCAACGACGTCATCTAGACGCTGATGGAACGCGCTCCGAGGCGCCGTGGGGTGGCTACCGGGGTCGGCGGAACGTGGGAGTCCGTCGGGTCCGGCCCTTTCGCGCCCTGGCGGGCCTGAAGCGTGCATCAACATTTCTTTGTGTGGGTGTGCCAGATTTTCTATTTTACTTGGAATTGCAAGTGGTAATCCGGAGATCAACCTTCGCAAGTAAAAAGGAAATCAACTTCTTTCAAGTTTTCCATTGCACAAATATTTAAGAAAAGAGACATTTTCTTGGTTTGCTGTGAAAGGCAATTTTGTTTGGCATTTATAGCCGATTTTGGCGTTTATAGCCGATTTACAATTCTCATCAATAATGAAAGACAAGAGTTGTGATTTTTGTCTCTTTTAGAAAAATACAAACTACAATGAAAAGCAAGAAAAGGAGGATCTAACTTCTCAGGAGATTGTGGGGGACTCGTTCAGATTGACGGTCGCAAGTCATGTATGGGCTTCGCCATCATCCATGCAGATGAGAACAGAGGATGCTCTTGATTCGCTTGGCTTGGCTATAACCTCAGGTTTTTAGAGGACAAAGACCAAGAGAAGGTCCTATGTCCAATAAAAAGCTAAGTAGACGGGCTGAAAAGCCACGTCTAAGCCATTGGAGGCAGCGGGAGAAGGCAAGGACCTTGGGGGGGGGGTGCCCCCCAAGGGACTTTTGTCACCTTGTAGTGGTGGCCGGTGCAGAACTTCAGCAGAGTTTTTCCCTCTTTTTCTTTCTCTGGATTCTTTCCGCTCTCTTCCGATCCGATCTCTTTTTTTCTGATCCGATCTCTTTTTTTCTGATCCTGATTTCAATGGAATGCTCTCCTATTTATAGGCTTTTGGTAGCCATTTAGGAGAGTTTATGGGCTTTAATGGCTTTAATGGGAGGAGTTACAAGATTTATTTCTTGATTTTGTAACTCCTTTTTCCTTGAATCTGATTGGCCGATGGAGATTAAGGGCTTTTAATCACCTTAATTACCATAATGGGAGGAGTTTCATGGGTTAAATGCCATGAATCAATTGACTTGTAACTCCCAAATGCTTGCTTCTGATTGGGCCGTCCAAAGAAATGAATTAATGACTGCAATAAAGCTAGTCAATTAACCACATTAATTGGTCGCCGAGCAGTCGAAGAGTCGCGGGCCGTGCCGTGTCTTCTGGAATTCTTCTGGCGATGATCATCGATGGATCTTCATGCTGATCGACATCGGATGAACATGTAACTTCAGACAGTGATAGCTAAGAGCGGGCCGGTGACATCTGTCCTGTCGATTTTTCGATCGATCGGGCGGAAAGTACACTTTTTTGGTCGACCAGTTGGCGATCAATGTTGATTTTGATACTTTTGGAGGTTGACCCGTGATTTTGACGGATGTCGGCGGACATGAGTCAATTTCAAGCACTAAAAATCACATTTTCAGGAAACCACAGGGGCCAAAGTGCGCGAAACGCGAAAAAGGACGGAAAAACGGGTCACCGGCGAAAAATCCGGTGACCCGGACTACCATGGTCGCCGGCGACCCTGGGCCATGGTCACAGGCTGCGACCCTGGGGGTTTTTCCCCTGTTTTTGGTCCGTTTTGTGGTCTTTTTCGTCGCCGTTTTCTTCTGTATTTTTCCTGACATTTCTTCTCATTTATTGGCTTGATTTTCCTGTAGAAAACTTGATGAGAATCCTTGCATTTTTAGAGTGCAAAGTTTCCAATTTTCCGGGAAAGCCGAAGACTTTGTCGCGTAGAGCTGCTGATTTTCCGTCAGAAGCTGAAACTTAGTCAAACAATGTCGGAATGACCTGAAATTTGAGGTGAAGCCTCCTGAGCAATAAATAAGACCAACCATAGGCTTTTGTTTGAGTTTTGAAGCCGTTTGGGGTCCCGTCGATGCTTCACTTGATTTTGCTGCGGAGAAAATGCCGAGCTTTGATATGTGGCCAAACGATGTCCGATTGACATGAAATTTGACGGGGAGCCTATTGGAGTCATTTTGAGACGTTCCATGGGCTCCGTTTTGGATGTCATGGTCCCGGGTTGCTCCGCCGCCGGTAGGCTTGATTTTCTCTCGGAGCATCGAAACCTGGTCAAACGTTGTCAGAATGACCTGAAATTTGACGTGCAGCCTTTTGGAAGCATGTTGAAGCCACTCATGCACTTGGTTTGATGAGCGAAGGCTTCGGTGGTTCCCGCCGCCGGGAGGCTTGATTTTGCTGCTCGAGCATTGATGGAGGGTCAAACGTTGTCGGTTTGACTTGAAATTTGGCATGGAGCCCTTTTGAGACATGCTGGAGTCATCTGTAGGCTCTGATCGAAGTTTTGACGTCTCCGATGATGTCGCCGCCGAGAGCTCCTGTTTAGCTGTCGGAGAAGTGAAGTTAGGCCAAGTGTTATCGAAATGGCCCGAAACTTCATGTGTACTCTTCTCTTGGCTATCTTGAAGGATCTTGCAGTTTTTGTTTGATTCTGACAAGATTTGATTTTTTGGAGAAATTGCATTGTCTATTTATGGCAGGTTGCGACTTCATGCAGCTTTCTTGATGTTGAAGAGGCAAAGTGACATTTTTGGTGTCAACAAATGCCCCCTCGAGGTACAGCGACGAGTTGCTTGACTTTTGTAGTCGATGTGCCTCGAAGAGATTTTTGAAGGAGAGCTTGTGTCTTGACCAAGAGTCTTTGAGCAATCTTTCATTTGGTAGAGTAGCCTTTGAGCTTCCAGGGGAATTTTATGGTAAATGAAAGGAATCAGGGACCATCTCGAGGCAAAGTTTTGAAGATGACATCAGGGATGTGGATTTGGGCTTTTGTTTTTGACCTTGTGACCTAACAAGCTGTATGTGGCAGGTTAGGGGGTCGGATTTTGGTTTTGATCTTGTGACCTAACAAGCTGTATGTGGCAAGTTAGGGGACCAGGCTTTGGTTTTTGGTCACTCTTTGGGACTGTGTGGGTCCATTGGAGTGGTTTGGATTTTTGTGGAATGTCAATTTCAATATTTTGGCTCAATTTGGTTTATGAGGCTGGATGGTTTGATTTTTGGAAGCTCATGGGGCTTGGAATTTTTTTGTATGGTTCAATCAACTCAAAAGAGACATGGAACCATTATTGTATGCTCTTGGTAAGAGGGATTTTTTCCTGACTAAAAGCCCATTTTTTTTTTTTTTTTTTAGTGCCTAAGTGGTCAAACCTAGCTCATATGGGCTAACCCATGGGACCTTAAGCTTTTTAGGATGGCTGAGATCACATGTGGGGCCATTTTTGTAAAGAATATCTAAAGATATCTCATTTGGATAGAGAATATCTAAAAATAGCTTTATGGGAGAGAATCTCTCATATTCCCTTAATTTGGGAGAGAATATCTCAAGGTATCTTTCTTTTTGGGAAAGAATCTTCAATATCCTTTTTTGTTGGAGAGAATCTCTCATTTGATTGATTTTGGGAGGAAATCTCTCAAAGACATCTTTCTTTTTGGGAAAGAATCTTTCTAATTCCTTCTCTTTTGGTAAGGTTACTAATTAGTAACACTTACCTTTCTTCTTTGTTTCCTTCTTTGATTTGCTCTCTCCTATAAAAGCAAAGGAAGGTAGGATCTCTTGTTTTTATTGCTTTCTTTTGCAACAATCTCAAGAGAGCTCCAAGACCAAGAGTTCTTCTTCTTCAAGGATCTTCAAGCTTTTTCCTTCTTCTTCTCCATCAATGGCTTCAAGTAAGTTTTCTCTCTTTTTCTTTCAAGAAAACTCCATGTAGAGAATAGGATGGAAAAAAAAGTGTCTCTTCTCTTTTTTTTTCTTTTTTCTCTTCTTTCTATTCTTCTTCTCTTTTTTTTCTTTTCCACGTGATTTCTTTTTTTTTCACGTGTGTCTCTTTTCTTTTTTTTTTTTTTTTTTTTGTGGAAGTTTCTTTTTTTTTTCCCTTTCCTTCTCCCCTTTTTTTTTTTTGAGAAAGTTTCTTTTTTTTTCTTTTCTTTCTCCTTTTTTTTTTTTTTTTGAGAAAGTTTCCTTTTTTTTTTTTTTGTGCTCATCATGATAATGCGTTTTTTTATGCAAATCTAGATGTTCATGCATGTACTTTTTGTAGATTGAGCATGATAGCATACCTGAAAATCTTTGCAAATTTGGGAATTTGGAGCTCGCAGCGATGTTGAGCCCTTCTTGATTTTGCGGAGATTTTGAGGTTTCGAAAGTTTGTAGTTTCGGAGCTCGCAGCGATGTTGAGCCCATCTTCAAAACTTTCTGTTTCTTTCGGGGTATTTCCCTTTTCTTCGGAATTACCCCGGAACCATGCCAAAATTTCGTCAGATTGTCTTTTAGCGAAATCCTGTCATTTTGATGATGATCTTTTTTTTTTCTTCTTTTCCAACCTCTGCAGGTGGTTCCTCCAGAACGAACAAGGGTAAAGAGCCTGCTACAAGCGTACCACGTCGATCCGCCAGATCTTCTAATGTGGCCGTTCAGCAGGCCTGGGAGAAGGTATGATTCTTCCTTTTTCTTTTTCTGCTTCTTTCATGGGGCTTTCCATGTTCTGATTTGTTTTCTCACCCTGCTGCTGCTTTTTTTTTAGCAGAGGATGAAGACTTGGCGATGCCTGAGGTTCCGACCGATGAGGCGGTGATGGAGCCGGTTATGGCATCTGAAGAAGAACCGAGGGACTCTGGAATGATTCCAGAATCTCCAATTGGTATAACTTCTTTCGCTTTCTTTTTTTTTTACCTGCGACTTGATTTGCTAACATTTTCTTGTCAGCTGACTTGCCACAGGATTCCGATGACTTTGAACCATCAATGGACGCAAATGTTGATGATGCTTCCAATGAGTTCATGGAGGAAGAGAGTGTTCCGCCAGTCGTCGAAGAAGGTACTTTGTAGTGATGACCCTGATGATTTTTTTTTAACAAGATCATATTCATACCTTTTTGTGTTTCATTTGCAGGTTTTGAAGTGACAGAAGAGAGTCCATCGCCTTCTTCAGAACCAGAGCAAGGGATGCTAGAGGTCGATCCGGAGGTAGAGACTCCTACAACCAGTTCTGACGCGATAGAGGAGATACCTCATGCTGAGATTCCTCCTCCAGTGGCTCCAAGTGGAAAGAGTTCTTTTGTTACTCTTCCAATGGGACATGACATGAGCAGCCGATCAGCGGAGAAGGGTGAATCTTCATCCAGTTCGTCTCTTCAATTTGCGAAGAAGGTGCTGGCTCGGGTTTTGAGTTCTTGGGTCAAGATTCTCCTTTCTCGACACCTGGATGCCGGATTTGGCATGGTCCCACATGTACAGGAGATTCTCACTGATACCGAAGAGGTTGGTCTGGATGTCACAGGAGCCAGGGCGATCGTTGATAGGATCATTGCACTGGGTGACAAGTGGTTTGAGACCATGGATTTCCCTGACGACCAATTCTTCAAGGAGATGTTCTTGGACCCTGCTGATAAGGCTAAGTCCGACCTGAATGAGGCTACACAGAGCAGGAAGCAGGTAGTCCGAGAGAAGAATAAGGAAGAGCTAGTCATCCTTGGATTAAAGCGCGACCTTGACATCCTTGATGGAGAGGTCGAAATGGCCAGGAAGCATCTCGAGCATTTGAAGGCACAAGTTGATGCTAAGTGGACTGCTATAACAGAGGCTCGTGACAGGGAGAGTACTCTGATTCGTAGGGTTGCAGATGCCGGTCAAGTTCTCGAGAGGAGGACTCTAGAAAACGAAAAATGGCAAACTGCTGGGGAAGAGCTTCCCGGTGTTAAAGAAGGGTTACGGCATTCGCCAGCATCTCATGGCAAGTTCCTGAAGAAGCGTGCCTTGGAAACTCTGACGGTTGATGCCAAAAGTTTGCTTGAGGAGCTGAAGCTTTGGCTGGAGACCATTTTTGGCTAAGCTCCTGATTTTTTGTAGTAGAAACTATTGTTCTTTTTTTTAGTACCACATGTATATTTTTGGTACTCTTTTTTTTTGTGTAGTGCTTGTGAAACACTTTTCTTTTTTTTTTTTGGTACCACATGTATTTTTTGGTACTTTTCTTTTTTTTTTTGTTTTGTTTTCCCTACGCTCACTCAAATCTTTTTGTGATGAAAGCAATTGCTAAATGGGATTTGATCAAAAGCTTTGTCATTTTGTGGAAATCTTTTGTCAAATGGTTGTTTTGGTAGGGGAAACGAATTTGGCATGAAAGCCGGATTTTTGTGGCATTTACAGCCAGTTTGGTGGCATTGATAGCCAATTGGTGGCATTTATAGCCGGTTTGGTGGCATTGATAGCCAATTTGTGGCATTTATAGCCGGTTTGGTGGCATTGATAGCCAATTTGTGGCATTTATAGCCGGTTTTGACATGAGAGTCAGGTTTTTTTTTTGTGTGGCATTTGTAGCCGAGTTTTTTGAAAACCTAGTTTTGTTTTATTGGCATGAAAGCCGATTTTGGCGTTTATAGCCGGAAATTTTTGTTTTGGCATTTATAGCCGGATTTTGGCATTTATAGCCGAGTTTTGGTTTTCAAAATGCAGGTATCGACTAAATGTCGCCTCCCCGCTGAATGGTCTTGCAAGTATCGATGGAATGTCGCTTCCTTGCTCATTCGGTTTTGCGAGTATTGATGGAATGTCACTTCCTCGCGGGTTAGGTTTTGCAAGTATCGATGGAATGTCGCTTCCTCGCGAATTGGGGTGCAAATATCGACTAAGCGTCGCTTCCCTGCTTTTCCCAAAACTTTTGGTTTTACGGGTACTGACTTGATGTCGTTTCTCCGTGATTTTTGAAATTTGAGGTTTTCTCGAACCATTTGTAATTTTGGGTTGTGGATAGCAACTGGTATGTTACATCTCCACGATTTTTGAAATTGGGTTGTGGATATCAACTGGTTTGTTGCTTCTCCACGATTTTAGGTTTTCTCGAACCTTTGAAATTTGGGTTGTGGATATCAACTGATATGTTGCGTCTCCACGGTTTTTGGATTTTGCAAGTATCGACGAAATGTCGCTTCCCTGCGATTTTGGGTGCAAGTATTGATGGAATGTCGCATCCTTGCTTTTTTTCAAAATTTTTGTTTTGCGGGTACTGACTTTGATGTCGTTTCCCCACTATTTTTGAAAACCAATTTTTTTTTTTGTTTAAAGACACGAGGGTCATAAATTTTGACCTAGAACCATTTGGCGGTAAAAGGTATGGTGGACTAGGGTGGAAATCCCTGAATCCGGATTTTTGTTTCAAACCATGAATTTTGGTTCAAGGATCGAAAGTTTTGGTCAAGTCAGGGAGAGGCTCCTAAACTTAGATTTTTTTGTTTTTGAACAATGAAACGATGAAAGTAAGCATTGTTTTTGAATCTCTAGAAATTTTGACATTTGATATGAAAATTCTAAAGAGAGTGGGTTTGACGAGCGAGTACCTGAGAACAGGTTTTGGCCATACAGGCATTGCTCTTACCCAGTTGGGTAAGTCTTCAAGGGTAGTACCGCTTCAAGAACTTGCCGTTGATAGGCAGCATACATCTGTCGCCTTCCATGTTTAGGAGGGCATATGCGCCGTTGGAGAAGACCTTGTCGATGACGTAGGGTCCCTCCCATTTTGGTTCAAACTTGCCTTTGGACTTGTGAGCGAAGACCATTGGTCTTTTTACCGCAAGAACCAAGTCACCCTTTTTGTAGGCGCATTGCCTGACCTTTTTGTCAAAAGATCCTGCCATGCGTGCTTGGTAAAGTTCAATGCTTTGTCGAGCTTCGAGCCGTCTCTCGTCGAGATTGTCCAGCTCATGGAGTCGCAATTTGACATTGCTTTTTTGAGTCATGTCATTTTGTAGAGATACCCTCAGAGAAGGAATTTGTACCTCTAGGGGCACGACAGCTTCGCATCCATAGACCAAGGAGAATGGTTTGATATGGGTTGGTCCTCGAACGGTGGTTCGATAGGCCCACAAAGCTTCAGATAGTTTATCGCTCCAGTCTCTTTTGTGACTAGAGACCATTTTCTTGAGGATTTTGCAGTGTCTTGTTGAAGGCTTCTGCAAATCCGTTTGCTGCCGGATTGTATGGAGTCGAAGGACAACTTTGAATTTTGTATTTGTCGCAGAACCTGTAGAATCGATGATCCCGGAATTGTGGTCCGTTATCATGGACGAATCTTTTGGGTATGCCGAAACGACAAATGATGTTGGTGCGCAGGAACTGAAGAACTGATGAGGTCTTCATTTCGTTGAACGCAAATGCTTCTGACCACTTGGAGAAATAATCCGTAGCGGCGAAGATGAAGCGATGTCCATGCCCCATGCTTCAAAAGGCCATGAGATTGCTGTAGGATGCAGCCATTCTGGAGGCATGTAAATGTAGTCTCCATGAACTTGGCATTGTTGGCAGCTCTTAGCAAATTGCATTGCGTCGGGTACCATGGTAGGCCAGTAGTAACCCAACCTTTTGATTTGGTCGTAGAGCTTGGGACCAGCCTGATGAGCTCCACAAAGACCAGCGTGAACTTCTTTGAGTGTTTCTTCGGCTTCTTGTTGTGACAAGCAGCGTAGGAGTACTCCATTGAAGGATTTCCTGTAAAGGATCTTTGAAGGGATATCCAAATGAAAGTTTGGGGCTCGCCTTTGGATGCTTACCCGTTCTTTTGGATCTTCAGGTAGGATTCCGAACATAGTGTAATCAATGAACGGATCCCTCCAGTCGCCGATTGAAGTTTGAAGGATAGAGATCCGACTTCCAACCACTCGGTGGCATTCAGCAACTGCTTGGTGTGTGTTAAGAGGAGGGAGGATCCTTCTCTCACACACTGTAATTTGCATGTTTTCCCCTTCTTGAATTGCCATTGATGCGGCAAGTCCAGCCAGGGCATCTGCACGGATGTTTTCACCTCTACGAATGTGGGTGATGTTGCAGATGTCAAAGTTTTGCAGAAGCGATTGTGCCTTGTTGTAGTAAGGCAGCAGATCAGGCTTCCTGACTTCATATTTCTGATTCATCTGGTTGACGATCAGTTGAGAGTCTCCAAAGACTTCCAGCATGGTGATACCGGATTCAATGGCGAGTTCCAATCCTAGGATCAGAGCTTGGTATTCAGCTGCATTGTTTGTGCATGGTTCCAGTAGCGAGAAAGCATGTGGAATCATGTATTTGTCGGGGCTAACAAAGAGGATGCCAACTCCCGAGATCAGCTTTCTGTTTTCATTTGTCCTGGTTGCACCGTCAAAGTACATGTCCCAGGAGGCATTTGGCGAGAAAGTCTCCACGTTGTAGACGGGTTCGTCTGGGAGATCATCTCTGAGTGGTGAATCTTTAGGCAATGGATGCTCTGCGAGGAAATCTGCTAGAGCTTGGCCTTTGATTGCTTTTAGTGGCACATACCTAATATCAAATTGTGACAAGAGGATGGACCATTTTGCCAGTCGTGCATTGAGAGAACCTGCTTTTGTGACAAGGACCTTCAAGAGGTTGATCCTCGAGACCAGGTAGACTGTGTTGGAAAGCAAGTAGTGACGTAGCTTTTGTACGGCGAACATCACTGCAAGGCATTCTTTTTCGACTGGAGAGTAGCGATGCTCTGCACCTACTAGCATGCGGCTGAGGTAGTATAGAGCAGCTTCCTTTCCCTCACCATTCTTTTGTGCAAGCAGAGCGCCTACAGAATGATCAAGAGCTCTTGTGTACAAGATGAATGGTTTTTCAGTGGCAGGGGCAGCTAACACTGGAGGTTTGGTCAGGTATGACTTGATATCTTGAAATGCGGCTTCACAGTCAGCATCCCAGACAAAGTCGACACCCTTTTTCATCAATCGAGAGAATGGACGGCATTTCCCCGAAAGATTGGAGATGAACCGTCTGATGTAGGCCAATCTCCCTTGGAGCCCTTTTAATTCTCTCAAGGTTCTTGGAGAGGGCATTTCTAGAATAGCCTTGACTTTTATGGGGTCAAGTTCTATTCCAGCTTTCCGAACAAGGAATCCGAGAAACTTACCCGACGAGACGCCGAAGAAGCATTTTAGAGGATTCATCCGCAGTTTGTGTTTGCGGAGTCGGAGGAAGACTTCCCGAAGATCTTTGAGATGGTCTTCTTTTCTTCTGCTTTTGACGGCGAGGTCATTAACGTAACATTCGACCGTCTTGTGCTGCATATCTTGGAATATTTTCATCATAGCCCTCTGATATGTGGCACCAGCATTTTTCAGACCAAATGGCATGACAGTGTAGCAATACACGCCAAATGGAGTCCGAAATGAAGTGTGCTTTTCATCTTCAGGATGCATCTTTATCTGATTGTAACCAGAGAAGCCATCCATGAATGTCATTCGCTCGAATCCGCAGGTATTGTCAATCATCACCTCCGGTATGGGGAGCGGGAATTCATCTTTAGGGCAAGCGCCATTCAAGTCTCTATAGTCAATACAGACTCTGATCTGCCCATTTTTCTTTGTCACGGGGACAATGTTGGCCAACCATTCTGGATGTTGTTCCTCACGGATGAAGCCGACGCTTTTGAGCTTTTGAACTTCTTGTTCCATTTTATCCATCACATCTGGACGGAATCTTCTTTGGCCTTGTTTGACAGGCTTGATTTCTTCTTGAAGATTGAGTTTGTGGACTGCTACTTTGGGGTCTAAACCAGGCATTTCAGCATAGGACCATGCAAAGCAATCAACGAACTCACGAAGAAAAGCGATATACTCGGGTAACTCATCATCCTTTATATTCTTGCTTATGAATACAGGACGTGGGTTATCAGGTGTTCCCAAGTTTATCTTTTGAACAGGATCTTCTGTAGGAAGGTTCGAAGGTGGTTCCTCCACAATATTTTCGGAGGCTTCCAACTCAACGAATCCTTCTGGGGTTTCAACTGTATTACCAGACCAAGGTCCTGTTCCTTTCCATGGATTTTCTTGATTGGTGATCTCCTCAAGGCTTGCTATGAGATAGTCCCAATCGCCTGTTGAGTCTGGTATTTCTTTTGGAGACGAGGGTTCTTCTGGGTCAGGATGCCACCCGTCTGTGTCATCGGGCGATTCCTCTTCATCATCAGAGAAATCGTACCAATTGGATGAGCTTCCTGGATCTTTGTCAGGTAACTCTTTAAAGAGATATCCAGGGAGATCGATGTCTTCGTGGACTTGAGATGTTGAGGCTTGGTCGGTAAAACGACTTTTAAGCCTTTGTGTCAACTGTCTCAGGGGGGTATCAGGATCATATCCTAACCCATGTGAAGACTTTTCTACATATCCGTAGAGTCTCCAATCTTCCAGCTGGCTTTTGGTCAAGGCGGGCTCCAATGGCGTGAGAATACCGCGTCTTTCTCCCAAACCGACTGGGTTTTGAGCGTCATAGCCCATTTTCTTCATAATTACTTGTGCCACAGGACTATATAGAGATAGCTGAGGCATACCTTCATTTTGGAAAGGTTCCAGCATGGAGTTTGATGAAGAAGCGTCCGATCTATGGAAGAAGATCGGCCTTTGCTTTGGTGATGTTGTCGGAACAACAAAGGTAGCAGACGTAGGATCTTCTACATCAGCAGGTGTCTCCATCAGAGCGAGAGCAGGCTGAACATGCTGAGCGTCAGCTTGGCTTGACGATGCATTGTCTTCTGGCTCTGAGTCCGAGTCTGTGTCTTGCATGATAGACACGAAAGAGACAACAAATTTGCCCCCAGGCTTTTGTTTCGCCTTCTTCACTTTAGTCGTGATGACCAAAGGTTTTGAAGATTTGAGGGAGATGACAAAGGGAGATTGACTACTCTCTTCTAATTTGCCGGAGGGTTTATTTTTTTCCGGTGATTTTTGAGGAGCCTTGCCTTTATCTTTCTGGAGATTTTCAGCAGGGGGTGCTATTTCCTCTTCTTCTTTTTCTCCTTCATACATCTGGGAGTCTGCGAAGTGGACTTCTTTACCTTTGAAAGGTTTTCTGTCCGCAAAGACATGATGTACCATGCCGTCGTCGCCGACGAACTTGATGCATTGATGTAGAGTTGAAGGGACAACACCATTCTCGTGTATCCAGGGGCGTCCGAGAAGGATGTTGTAGCATGAAGGGGTTTTTATTGCATACACAGTGACTTCAGAGATAAGATCACCGATCTGCAATTTGAACCTGATTTTGCCGATAGGCCTTTGAGTACTCCCATCGTATCCAAAGATAGATACAGATGTGTGGCTTAGCTTGCTGGGTGGGATGCCCAACTCTTCGAGAGCCGAAGTGGAGATGAGGTTGAGTGCAGAACCTGGGTCGACCTGAACTCTGTGTATAGGCATTTCCTTGATGTACCCTGTGAAGTACAGGGGTCGGTTGTGCCTTGCTTCGCCAAGTAGGAGGTCGTCCTTTGTGAAGGCGATGGTTGCACTGGCTGCTTTTTGCACCGAGAGGCATTCAATGCATGATCCCTCAGTTCTTTTCTCCCTATGAGGAAGTTTCAGAGTTTTTGACCCGGTAGTCCATTTCAATTTGGAGGACTTGCGGGGCATGTTTGTCGACATCCTCATTCAGTTTTTGTAATTCCGAGATGAGATTATCACGAGTGCGTGGAGACATTCGCAATAAGTCCAGGATGTGAAGACGTGCAGGTATGTGTTTGAAGTGCTCAACCAAGTCATACTTGAAAGCCTCCTTAGGGCCTGCATGTTCATCATTGTTGCCACTGGGGGCGGTTACAACATCTTTTCCCGAAGGATTTACATAAGGAAGATTGGTTGTAATTTTTGTGGTAGTCCCGGCCTGAGCGGGTGCCTCTACCAACTTCGAGAGCTTCTTGAGAAGGGTCTTCGCTTGGAAGATTGTCCTCAGGATCAAGAGGCTGTCGCTTTTCATTTACTGAGGATGCGTCTGCAGCAGAATTGCCATCCTCAATGATTGTGTTGCATGGAGCATTTTCCGGGAGCGAGTCCTGAACAGCATCCAGCAGCTTTTCTTCTTCGTTGACCCATCGATCATCCCAAGTTTGGTTTTCTTCATGATGATGAGTCGGGAAGAATGTGTATCCTGAAGTCACAGTCTCAGGAGAAGAAACCTGAGAGGGTGTCATCTCTGTGAAAGTCACGTGAGACGAGGTAGCTCCGGAGGATACATTGCTAGGCGTCGTCGGAGTATAGGTAATCTCATCAGACAACGCTTCAGAAGAGCTATAGTCCTGATATATTACATTACAGGAAGCTCTGATAGGAGATGTTGCCTACTCGGAGTCAGACTCATCCTCGGATGTAAGAGGATCGTCTATCCAACAATGTTCTCCATTTTCAGGAGTTAAGGGTGGAGGTACCTGGTGGGCTTCAGGGACTTCCGGCTCTGGATTGTGAGGAATCTCGTTAACGCGATCTTGCTCTTGTTCTAGAGCGAGACGCTGCAAGATCCTTGCATATTCTTCAAGATCAGGCATGGGAGCCAGATCCTCTCCTTCGTCTTCTCCGTGTGGTTCAACATAGTTGATTTCCACTGGAGCAATGACATGTGCTGGGTTAACAGCATCTTCTTGTGCAGCCACTTGATCTTCTTCATCATCAGACCAGGATCCTTGTGGTTGCAAAGGGTTATACCAGATTACTGGCATAAGATGAGTTTCAGGAACCCATTCTTCATCGGAGAGATATTCTCCTGTTTCAAGGGATTCCTCCCACTCATCGGTGTAGCCGGACTCGAATCCATCGTCGGTGTCGCTGGACTCGTATCCATCAATGGAGAATCCAACTACCGAGTTGCAAGAGTATGATGCCCCCTGCATAGCTTCTTTTTTGAATTGAGGTGGCATGAAATCACTGAGAGTGAGTTTTCTTAGCCCCTTTGAAGTTTCTGGAAGGGACGTTTTTGTTGCCTCGAGTGAAGTGGTAGAGGAGGCATCTGCCTTTTCATGGACTTCTTGTTTTGGCTGGGTCTTCTCTTGCCGTTTGAGCCTGAGGAGATTTTTCCTAGCTTGCCTTCGCTGTTGAGCTGTCGGCTTTGTTTTTACGATCTCCCAGTTTTCATCTTCCAGGAGATCGGGATGTACCCATATAGGTTGTCCTTCTGGTGTCGGGTAAGGAACCAACACCTCGGACGCTTGAATTTTGTTTATCACCATGAAGGAAGTAGTGATCTTCTTCTTTGGTGATTTTGGTGTTTGTCCACATGACACCATGTTGACGGAGGCAGTCCCATAGTTTTTGTCAAAGGTGATGACTCCGTTTTTCCACATCTCGTTTATCTTCTCTCTCACAACAAAGCATTGATTGAGAGGATGCGAGACCATCTGGTGGTATGGACAGTACCGAGGATCATTGGTTTTGCCAACGTCTCCAGGTCTTTTGGGCTTTGGCAAAATGAGTTTGCCATTTGCCACGAGAGCCCCGAAGATTTCGTCAACATCTTCATCGAACGGGTATTTCTTTTCTACTCGCTATTTGAAGGCATCAGAGAGTTCAGGTCTCTTACCTGCAGCTCTATTTTCAGCTTTCTTTGGTTGCTGAGGAGCTGACTTGGTTTGCACATTAAGGACCTCTTTCTTCTTTGGTTTAGAGGTTGCAATGGCGGTTGGCTCTTTTCTTGATGACTTCTGACTGTTGAGGTCTTTAATCACCGTTTCAGCTTCCATAGAAGCTTCCAGGAGTTCTCCCAGGTTTTTTGATTTGTTCCCGATGATCATGGAGCGGATTTTAGCTCTCATATTGTTTCGGCAGATGTCGACTAGCGACGCCTGTGGCAATACATCTGAGCATTTGTACGCCATTGCTTTCCACTTGTGAATGAAGTCATAAGTTGACTCATTCTCTCCTTGTTTTAGGCTGCAGAGCTGAGCCATAGTAACAGGATGATCCTCACCTTGGAAGTGGGTCAGGAAGCGTGTCTCCAGCATAGCCCAGTTCTGAATGGAGTTCTCCGGAAGAGTGGAGTACCAATCGAAGGCCGTACCTTTTAGGGTACTTGCAAAGAGGCGGATCTTGAGTGCATCTTGATCCGCGATAGCTCCCGTCAAAATCTTGAAGTGGATGACGTGCTGTCTGGCTGATCCTTTCCCCGTATATGTTTGGAGAGTAGGATGCTTGAATTTTGTGGGGAACGGGACCGAGTCCATCCACAAAGGATATGGTGGCTTGATCCCATGCTCTTTGAGTATATCCTCTTCTTTAGCTTTGGCGAGGATACTGTCTACGTCCTTTTTGGTAAGGGCGCGTGACTCATTTTCTTCACAATTTTCCTCGTTATTGCCATGATTCGGAGGAGGCTCATTGTTCGCCTGATTTTGGACGACAAGGAGAAGGTTTTCCATCAGAGTTTCAATCCTCTGCTGGCCTTGTTCCAACTGCTGGATGCGTGTGAGCGCATCATCTCGAGGTGGATTCTGAGGTGGTGGCTCAGAACTTGTAGCCAAGACGTTCATCCCTCGGGATTCGAACGACGAAATCGTCCTGGTGACCGAGCTGGGGCTCATTCTTTTTTATGAAGAGCTTGATGAAGGATTATCTCCCGTCCTTGGCTTGAAGGGGCAGGAGATTATTCGGGATGTCTTTGTGTCCTGGTGACGCTACGGGTCACCGGACGTCGGACATGGATTTTTTATGCTGACCTTTGGCGTCTTCTAGTTTTTCCAACCATATGGACGGCAGCAACTTGGTCGGGTCTTTCTTTTTCGACCCATTTGTGGGAGACTTGAAGTGTAGGAGGCTGGATCCGTTGCTTCTCTAGTCTCTTTTGTCGATATGAAGCACGGCGGCGTGCTCGACGAGCGATTTGAGCTTCAGTCAGCTCTGGCTGGGCTCTGACGATGAAGGATGTGCTCCCTCGGGCGTAGCAGCCGAGCCTGTCTTCTTTGTAGCTAGGCAAGGACAGGATCCGGACCCGGTCCTTTGCCTGTTGCAGCGAAGCTTTGAACCTTTCGAGTTCGGCCCCTGTAGAGATGAAGGGTCGAACTGAAGGAGTGTAGGCCTTGGCAGGTGCTTATAGAGGCCTGGTGATGCATGATGTAATTTTGGGCTTGTGGGAGCAAGCCGGTTCATGCTGGGTTGACTTGGGAGTCAGGTTGGAGATAGGTCTCTCCTCTTTCATGTAGGCAAGAGGGTAGAACTGGTTCTCCTTGAGTGGGGCCAGGTATGCTGGCTTGGTGGAGGTTTGAGACCTTCTTTGTTTTGGGGAAGGTCTTGGAGACCAAGTCTTAGGGTAGACCTGGTTGGTTGTTGGTCGAGGCTTCGCGGGGGTGCCGCGGGCTTCGGGCTTTTGGGCGCTCGCCTTTGGTGTCACGGGAGTGACACGTTGAGAGGCGATCTTCTGCTTTTTAGCAGGCGCAGCTTGTTCTTCGGGAAGTGGGAATGGTCCCAGTGTCCCGAAGACGATGGTCCGGGGAGTCGAGGTCGACCCGGAGTTCAGAGAGTTGCCGAGGGAGTTGACGTTTCGGCAGCTGGCAGGGCGCTTGTAAGTGCGCTCGGTTTGCTTCTGTTGAAGCATGAGTTGGTGCTTGTTCTCATCGAAGATAATGGTGAAGGCTGCCATTGTTAATTTCGAAAAAAGTTTTCTGAAACAAGACCACATCCATTAGTAATCACAAGAATATAATGATCATAAATGGGAATTTCTATAGTTGTCTTTTCAAATCGCTCAAGGGATATGACCCAAGCGACATGAAGACGGTAAAAAGCCATAGATGGTACAATTGTTCTGACAGCAAGTATGGTGAGCCCAGAATGAGCGTTCCAGTGACTGCTAGAAGCAATTGTAAACCTAAATTCGACTTATCGAGAAGCAGGACTTGCTTGAGATAAGAAGAATATGAGAAGAAAACGCCAGAAGTCAGCAACCAAAATCCGTGTTAAACGTCCGGTGACTCGCAGCGTCTCCCGGACACGAGCACATCTGGAAGAATCCTCCACTTGTCACGTCCCCCGAACCCGATTAGAGAAATAACCGGATCCGGGGAGTGAAATTTATGACTAATTAAAATTTTTGTCCTTTAGGCCCAAGGATCGTAGGTCCGCTGTGAGGATATAATGTTTCAAGCCTCAAGTATAATAAGAATTGCGGAATTCATACAATCTTAAGCACATGGTATATCAACAATGGCTAATAAATCTCATTTAATGTTAAGTTTCAAAGGAATGAAAATAAAACTACACAAAGTATTAAATTATTACAATGACCAACCCAATAATCAAGGCCATTATAAACAATAGAAAGAAGTCAATAGTATGAAAGGTCCAACAAGAACTAAGAAAGAATGAATAAAATATAATCTAATGAAGTCCCCATTACTCTCTCTCGTGCCAGGATCGATGACGCTACCCTACGTCATCGGCACGCCACTCCCGTTCCTCCTCAGCTGGTTGGAGATCCTCTGGGATCTCCTCACCTGCCTGCTCCTCATAGTAGTAGTCACCTGAGGTGTCTGCACACCAAGGAACAGAGTCAACGACATGTTGAGCAAAAGATAAGCAAAGTATAATCCAGCATGGCATGCATCAAGTATAGAATAATGACAAGTACATAATCATATGAATACAAGAAAAACGAAGCTAGGCGTAAAGCAAGAATAATAACCATCAGAAGCAATAACGGGAATCCTAACATCATCTAACAATAACCACTATACAAAAAGTGCAATGCAAGAAACAAGACGGAGACTCCGAGGATGTCCAAGCCACCTCCCGGGGTATCAGTAACAATCTAGACCAGACTACTGATACCAAAGTCCGGCTCCAGTGGGATCCTAGCTCCCAGTCCTGGGAATAGCAGCACGGTCCAAGCCCGCTCCCAGTTATTCAACGCCATGGACGCCGTCCAAAGCCGACTGCCCACCCTGATGTCCGAGTAACCGGCCCATCAATAAACCCCAAATCTGCAGATGGCCATGATATGCAATAAAACAAAGTGGTGTTGACACAAGGATAGACCAAGACAAGCAGCCTTGCTAGTTCAAAGCACACGACATGATCATAGGGATTATTTTATTCAAAAATAATACAAGACAAGTCAAACACATGATAATCCCTTCCCTACCAGCCAGTCCTGTTTATCAATACATGACACAGGGTTCCTACAGTACATTCTAAATCAGGTCCATATCCTAATTCTACAAGAATTAATGTTTCATTCTTAGTTAAGTGTTTTATGCCAAGAGAGTATACAAGGAATAATAACAACGGATAGAATTCACAAGTCAAGGGGGAATTACAATCCAACCTAGGCAAGTGGTGTCATCCCTGTATTCCACATGTTCTAGCGGAGTACGTGTGGAAATTGAATCAACGATGCTTTTAGGAGAATTCCTTGGTGTACAATCATGTTAAGCATCTAATGAAATAATTCCATACGCATTCGGTTAAACCATGTGCAATATACGAATACCTAGACAACCCATCGAAGCACACCAAGCCACGTGCTACGATTTTAACCCCATTAATGGTCAAATGAGAGTGGGTGCATGCTTTCCAACATCTAAGGCCCAAACCTAAGTTATTAGTCTCATTTACAATAAAACATGAGCTGAAATATTAATCTGAACATTTACATCACTTCCCGATCTCCGATCGTGATGAAACTATAACCATTGGATTCTACATCTCGAGAGCTTTCCAATAGTATATTACATGTAGAATTCCAATGGAAGGATTAAAAGTTATGCGTCTTCGAAGTTCCCATGTGCTGTAAAAAAAAAAATAGTCCAATCGATCGTACAAAAAGGTCCGATCGAGCGGTCTGAAATCAGCCACAGTTAGTAACAGTGCCGATGATTGGACTGCAGGTCCGATCGATCGGAACTGCAACCTGAACCCCGAAAATGGCCGAAAAATGGTTTTTCTCGCCCCTTTTCCTCAGGCCAATCCATGGCTAACCTACATAAAATGAGCCACCATGCTCCCCAATCATCACATTCATCATTTCCATCATCTCCAACAAATTAAACACAACCTATAACTACCAATTACAATCTTTTATTTAACCCAAAACCCTCAAAAACCCAATCTAGCATATAATCTCAATCAATAACAAGCAGGCTTGGAATTAAGGTAACCTAACAAGAAAACATAGCCAATCAATAAAGAAAATACACACATGATCCATTATACAATTCAAATCTACTTGCCTCAATCAGGAAGAAAGTTGGAAATTGGGGAAAACTCGAGGAGAAACCGTCTACCGCGAAAACCACCAATCTAACCCACTCAAAAGCAACCTAATACGCAAAGAAGAAGGAAGGGAAGGGAAAAGATCATGAACAACCTACATCTAACCAAAAGAGAAGGTGATTGAAAAGATGAGGTTAAGAGAAACTTTACAAAACTAAGATTAATGGAAAGAGGAGATCGAGAGGATGAAAGTGAGCGGTCCGGATCCTCGAGATGATCTTTTCTTGAGGGAGTTCTGGGCTTGAGAAGATGAAGAGGAAGAAGAGAGGCTGCTGTAGCTTTCGTTCATTGCAGGGATGAATAAAGAACTAGGGTTAATCCCTGCTTAAGAAGAGAGGGAGGGGGAAAAAACTGATTTGCCCTTAAGTGGGTCCGGTGAAGAAATGGACCACTTGAAGGGTTTGCAATCCTCGGATCGTGATGAGCCAAGACGAAAAAATGATCAGCGCGACGAGACCTTTCCAACGAACCCAAAAGTCACGGCGATTGAAATTTTCGGAAAAACACTTAATTTTCCCTAAATGGCAAACTACCCCCTTACTAGGGTCAAAGGCACTCTGAATCGCACGAAACTTCGTAGATGCTACTCTAACATAAAAAGAAACTCGGTCATGATCTAAACCCACTTAAATATATAAAATACAATTAATTATAGTAATAGCTAAATAAATGGGTCAATGGGCCTACTATTGGGCCCAACTTACCCAATAAGGTCGCAGACCATACACCACTCCTTCAAGCCGAGGACACCGGAGTAACCACTCCTCAGACTCTTCATCCAAAAGAATGAGCCCCAGCTCAGTCATTAGGACGATTTCTTCGTTCGAATCCCGAGGGATGAACGTCTTGGCTACAAGTTCTGAGTAGCCTCCACCGCAAGATGATGTAACCGCATGCATCCAGCAGTTGGAGCAAGGACAACAGAGAATTGAGGTTCTGATGGAAAACCTCCTTCTCACTTTACAGCGTCCACCTAACAATGAAACCCTTCCAAATCATCAAGATGACGAGGGCAATGCAGAAGACAATGAGTCACGCGCCCTTACCAAAAAGGACGTTGACGACATCCTCGCAAAAGCAAAAGAAGAGGATACATTGAAGGAGCATGGGATCAAGCCACCCTATCCTCTATGGATGGACTAGGTTCCGTTCCCTACAAAATTCAAACAACCTACTCTCCAGACATATACGGGGAAAGGTTCAACCAGACAGCATGTCATCCACTTCAAGATCCTAACAGGAGCTATTGCGGATCAAGATGCCCTCAAGATTCGCCTCTTTGCAAGTACCCTAAAAGGTATAGCCTTTGATTGGTATTCCACTCTACCGGAGAACTCCATCCAAAACTGGGCTATGCTGGAGACATGCTTCCTGACCCACTTCCAAGGTGAGGACCATCCTGTTACTATGGCTTAGCTCTGCAGCATAAAACAGGGAGAGAATGAGTCAACATATGACTTCATTCACAAGTGGAAGGCGATGGCGTACAAATGCTCAGATGTACTGCCACAAGCGTCGCTAGTCGACATCTACCGTAACAACATGACAGCAAGGATCTGCTCCATGATCATCGGCAACAAATCAAAGAACCTGGGAGAATTCCTACAAGCTTCCATGGAGGCTGAAATGGTGATCAAAGACCTCAACAGTCATAAATCATCAAAGAAAGAGCCAACTGCCATTACTGTTAGACCCCGACCCAGACCAACTCGATTAGTACTAATTAAGTGAGTGTTTAGTCTTAAGTGAGTCTTAGTACTAGTTGGGTTAGAATGTGATTAGACTTAGTCTGGATTATAGTTTTGGGGATTTTGAGGACGTTTAGTATGAGTCAGACACGCTCAGGGACGCCCTGAGTACACGAGTAAGAATGGGTTTTTGTTCTAGATCCTTGGTGTGGTTGTGATTTTTATTGATCTTGAATGGTTTTATTATTTGTGACAACTTTCATTTTTAACCTGCATGTGTTTGAGGCCCAGAAACCCGAGTTTTGGCCCAATAAGGGTAAATCTGACTATTCATGCTAAATCTGGGCACACTTTTCGAAGTCGTGAAACTATGTCAAAATTATACTTTTCCAAAACTAGATTTTTCGACGATCGTTTTGTTCTTCTTCGTCGTTTTCATCCGGGGTCCACAAGACCATGTTTTAAGCGTTTCAAGTTCCACTGCATTTGGGACCCACTTCCAGACACTATATAAGCTCTTTCTCTTCTTCTTTCCCCATTTCCAGATTCCTACAACCTTCTTGACCTAGAGTGAAGAGGAGAGAAAGCTTTTTCTCTTGGTTTTTCCCTTGAAATCATCTAGCAAGAGAGCTCCAATCCTCGATCCGACTCCGCCATTCTCTTCCTCTCTTCTCAAGCTTCGTTTGGGACGTTTTTGGAGCCAAACCATTTCACTATTCAACATCTTCAACCTCTCTTCTTCTTGTTTAGCTAGCTCAAGGTTGGTGTTTTCCTTCATTTTTTCTTTTCATGTTCATTTAGCTCACCTAGAGCTTGTTTTTCATGGTTTCAAACCCATTTTTCGAAATGGGGGTTTGTAATGACCGAATTGGTGATTTTGTGTGCCCTATTTTTGGGGGTTTTGTGTAGATTTCGTGGAGCACCCTTTCTTGTTGATTTTGTGGAGTTTTTCATTGACATTAGACTAAGGCAAGTAAACTCTTTAGGTTTCTTTTTGTACATTACATTATGGTTTTATTTTCTTCATTAAGACATGATTTTTTTGTTAGTTTATTAATGCAAGTTATGTTTATATTCTTTCAAGCCATGTATTTCAGTTTCTCCATTAGTATTGTCATCAATGATTTTTCAAGTTCTTAGAACCATGTTGATCTTGTAGTTTTATGACTTTTGCTGATAGAAATGTCTTGATGTTTCTCCATGGATTGAATGGTTTATTTATGGATTGAATGTTGTTTTTGACCCTTGGTGACTATGGTGGCTCAGGGGTTTATTTGGTTCAAAAGTGAGAAGAAGAGGGAAGAAAAATGCAAGAGAATGGAAGAAGAAATGTGCAGTCTCTGCACTCACTCGCGTTCAGGTAGAAGCCTGTTCGCTCAAGCGACCATAGGGTCCGCTTGAGCGAACATGCCTCTGTTTGAAGGATTTCGAGCAGAAACCTGTCCGCTCGAGCGAACTTTTGGGTTGGCTCGTGCGAACAAGTTTATGTCTGGGGTCCGCTCGAACGATGGTTTGACGGCTTGAGCGAACCTGATACTCACAGCTTTGGATTTTCAATCTTTTTCTAAATTCTTGGAAATTGAAAACTAGACTATGCTTTAGACTTTTAATTGACGTGGTGTAAATTGGAATTCCCAAAATGTACCTTACCTTCGGGGACATCCAACTATATAAATTCTTACATTTGTGTTTCAACTTCACAAAGGTCAATGAACAGTCTTAGCCTATGCTTGATAGATTTATGTTTGAATTCTTGTTTTGATGCTTCATGCATCCTCATGTTCTTGTTTGATTTTTCAAGTATAAGCTCGTTTTAAGATGTGTTTCAAGAATGAGAAAAAGGGAATCATTTCTTAAGTTTGTTAAGCATTTATACTATGCTATTTTGCTAGTCTTGTCGTGTTGTGTTTGATAAATGATTTCCCACTTGTTTTGTCGTGTTCTCGAACGTGTATCGCCGTGTTTTGTGCATTCATGATATAAGTGAATACCACTGAGCTTGGACTGCCCTTTTAGCTTGATCCACTACCTGGGGGTCCTTAAACATGTGGATTGTCTGCAGACTAGTCGTGTATTATATTACACATCGTGCGTATTCGTGATCCGGTTCCGCAGCCGGATACCCCGTCTACCTTGTGTGGCGTGGGATCGTGTTCTTTCGTATTGTGCTTGTCGTGCGTGCTTGCTCTTGTCATCATGTATGACGGAGAAAGGATGAGATCAATGTGGATTTATCTTTTCATGATATTATAAGTATTCATGTTAGTTTTGTAAACTTGAAATGTGTATTTAAATCTTGAACTGTTTTTATCATTATTTCTCATATTCATGCCTAAATTGTTTATTTGCCAAACCGTCGTGTTTGATGCTTGTTATTTTGGTGTCCAGGTGCAGGAGGTGTCGCGCTTGACGAGGAGTGCCCGGAGGAGGCTTTTGAGCCACCCCCAGCACATGAGTGGCAGCCCAACGACGTCATCTAGACGCTGATGGAACGCGCTCCGAGGCGCCGTGGGGCGGCTACCGGGGTCGGCGGAACGTGGGAGTCCGTCGGGTCCGGCCCTTTCGCGCCCTGGCGGGCCTGAAGCCTGCATCAACATTTCTTTGTGTGGGTGTGCCAGATTTTCTATTTTACTTGGAATTGCAAGTGGTAATCCAGAGATTAACCTTCGCAAGTAAAAAGGAAATCAACTTCTTTCAAGTTTTCCATTGCACAAATATTTAAGAAAAGAGACATTTTCTTGGTTTGCCGTGAAAGGCGATTTTGTTTGGCATTTATAGCCGATTTTGGCGTTTATAGCCGATTTACAATTCTCATCAATAATGAAAGACAAGAGTTGTGATTTTTGTCTCTTTTAGAAAAATACAAACTACAATGAAAAGCAAGAAAAGGAGGATCTAACTTCTCAGGAGATTGTGGGGGACTCGTTCAGATTGACGGTCGCAAGTCATGTATGGGCTTCGCCATCATCCATGCAGATGAGAACAGAGGATGCTCTTGATTCGCTTGGCTTGGCTATAACCTCAGGTTTTTAGAGGACAAAGACCAAGAGAAGGTCCTATGTCCAATAAAAAGCTAAGTAGACGGGCTGAAAAGCCACGTCTAAGCCATTGGAGGCAGCGGGAGAAGGCAAGGACCTTGGGGGGGGTGCCCCCCAAGGGACTTTTGTCACCTTGTAGTGGTGGCCGGTGCAGAACTTCAGCAGAGTTTTTCTCTCTTTTTCTTTCTCTGGATTCTTTCCGCTCTCTTCCGATCCGATCTCTTTTTTTCTGATCCGATCTCTTTTTTTCTGATCCTGATTTCAATGGAATGCTCTCCTATTTATAGGCTTTTGGTAGCCATTTAGGAGAGTTTATGGGCTTTAATGGCTTTAATGGGAGGAGTTACAAGATTTATTTCTTGATTTTGTAACTCCTTTTTCCTTTAATCTGATTGGCCGATGGAGATTAAGGGCTTTTAATCACCTTAATTACCATAATGAGAGGAGTTTCATGGGTTAAATGCCATCAATCAATTGACTTGTAACTCCCAAATGCTTGCTTCTGATTGGGCCGTCCAAAGAAATAAATTAATGACTGCAATAAAGCTAGTCAATTAACCACATTAATTGGTCGCCGAGCAGTCGAAGAGTCGCGGGCCGTGCCGTGTCTTCTGGAATTCTTCTGGCGATGATCATCGATGGATCTTCATGCTGATCGACATCGGATGAACATGTAACTTCAGACAGTAATAGCTAAGAGCGGGCCGGTGACATCTGTCCTGTCGATTTTTCGATCGATAGGGCGGAAAGTACACTTTTTTGGTCGACCGGTTGGCGATCAATGTTGATTTTGATACTTTTGGAGGTTGACCCGTGATTTTGACGGATGTCGGCGGACATGAGTCAATTTCAAGCACTAAAAATCACATTTTCAGGAAACCACAGGGGCCAAAGTGCGCGAAACGCGAAAAAGTACGGAAAAACGGGTCACCGGCGAAAAATCCGGTGACCCGGACTTCCATGGTCGCCGGCGACCATGGGCTGGCGACCCTGGGGTTTTTTCCCCTGTTTTTGGTCCGTTTTGTGGTCTTTTTCGTCGCCGTTTTCTTCTGTATTTTTCCTGATCATTTCTTCTCATTTATTGGCTTGATTTTCCTGTAGAAAACCTGATGAGAATCCTTGCATTTTTAGAGTGCAAAGTTTCCAATTTTCCGGGAAAGCCGAAGACTTTGTCGCGTAGAGCTGCTGATTTTCCGCCAGAAGCTGAAACTTGGTCAAACGATGTCGGAATGACCTGAAATTTGAGGTGAAGCCTCCTGAGCAATAAATAAGACCAACCATAGGCTTTTGTTTGAGTTTTGAAGCCGTTTGGGGTCCCGTCGATGCTTCACTTGATTTTACTGCGGGGAAAATGCCGAGCTTTGATATGTGGCCAAACGATGTCCGATTGACCTGAAATTTGACGGGGAGCCTATTGGAGTCATTTTGAGACGTTCCATGGGCTCTGTTTTGGATGTCATGATCCCGGGTTGCTCCGCCGCCGGTAGGCTTGATTTTCTCTCGGAGCATCGAAACCTGGTCAAACGTTGTCAGAATGACCTGAAATTTAACGTGCAGCCTTTTGGAAGCATGTTGAAGCCACTCATGCACTTGGTTTGATGAGCGAAGGCTTCGGTGGTTCCCGCCGCCGGGAGGCTTGATTTTGCTGCTCGAGCATTGATGGAGGGTCAAACGTTGTTGGTTTGACTTGAAATTTGGCATGGAGCCCTTTTGAGACATGCTGGAGTCATCTGTAGGCTCTGATCGAAGTTTTGACGTCTCCGATGATGTCGCCGCCGAGAGCTCCTGTTTAGCTGTCGGAGAAGTGAAGTTAGGCCAAGTGTTGTCGAAATGGCCCGAAACTTCATGTGTACTCTTCTCTTGGCTATCTTGAAGGATCTTGCAGTTTTTGTTTGATTCTGACAAGATTTGATTTTTTGGAGAAATTGCATTCTCTATTTATGGCAGGTTGCGACTTCATGCAGCTTTCTTGATGTTGAAGAGGCAAAGTGACATTTTTGGTGTCAACAGACGCCGGTCGGGATCTTGATTTCTCGTTCACCTAGCTGGGTTATGTTGGGTTATCTTTTGGGATTCTAATTGTTGTATTGGCCTTTGTTGGCCTCTCTTGGTTATGTAACTTGAACTAATATACTTTTGTTAAATGTTGAAATTTAAATCATGATAGGAATGCTTTGATGACATTCTCTTTTGATGCCATGTCTCGATATTACATAATTCTCTTGTATCTTATTGTTTAAGATTTGTGTGACACGTTTTGCTACACGCTTTCGCATATCTATTCGTGTGAGGTCGACCCTTGTCTTGGGATCCCCACTGCGGAAACCTGTGGGAAAATAGGCGGTATGTTTTATGTTAGTTAATCATATCGCCGTAGTCGCGGTCCCGGGTCTCGGTCCAGGGTTGCGACAATTACAACCTCAAAACCAAATGAAAAGGGGGTTCTTAATGTACAAACCAAGTCAGCTCCTCAACAGCCAAAGAAAACTGAAAACAAAGCTATGGGTGAAAGGCCCGAACTCTCTGATGCCTTCAAAGAACGAGTAGAAAAGAAAATACCCGTTCAATGAAGATGTCGAAGAAATCTTTGAGGCTCTCCTAGCAAACAGCAAACTCACCTTGCCTGAGCCTAAAAGACGGGGAGATGTTGGCAAAACCAATGATCCCCGGTATTGTCCATACCATCAGATGATCTCACATCCTCTCACTCAATGCTTCATTGTGAGAGAGAAGATCAACGAGATGTGGAAAAACGGAGTCATCACCTTTGACAAAAACTACGGCTCCGCCTTTATCAACATGGTGTCATGTGGGCAAACTTCAAATTCACCAAAGGAGAAGATCACTACTTCATTCAAGGTGATAAAAATGGCTCAAGCGTCCCAAGAGTTGGTTCCCGATCCAACACCAGATGGGCAACCCATATGGGTGCATCTCGATCTCTTAGATGATGAAAATTAGGAGATCGTCAAAACAAAGCCGACCGCTCAATAGCGAAGGCAAGCCAAGAGACCACTCCGCAAGCTCAAACTGTAAGACCCCGACCCTCAATTTTCGGGTTTAGCATTGTTTTAATCATGATTTAGCTTTTTAAACAAGATTAGAGTTGATTTGACTTTGTTTTTGAATTTGAATAAATTTTTCATAACTTTGGAGAGTTTTAAAAGACTGTTGACTTTGTTTTGACCCGACCCTTGTAAATTGTATTTTTGTGAGAATTTATTCTTGGTTTCTAAAAATCTCAAATTTTATTCCTTTTGACTCATTTTATTGTTATAAACAACTTTCATGTTTTGACCATCTTGATTTAATACTCAGAAATCGCGTTTTTCGAGAAAAAGGGCAAAAATGACAATTTTCACTAAATCTGTCCATAAATTTCGAAAATTCCAGAAATTGGGGAAAATATACTTTTTGGAAACTAGATATTTTGAGGATCATTTTAGTCTTCTTCGTCGATTTCATCCGGGGCCCGCAAGACCATGATTTAGCCATTTTAAGTTTCAGCTGAATGGGTCCCATTTTCAAGTCACTTAAGTTGTCTTCCTCCTCTTCCATGCCCATTTCTCAAATTCCTGCAACTTCTTGACCTAGGGCTGGGAGAGAAAACCCTCTTTTTCCCCAAGCTTCTTTCTCTTGGACCTATGGCTAGGAAGCTCCATTTGCAAATCTAAAAACGTGGTTTTCTTCCTCTCAACTCGAGCTCTCCTTTACACCCATCTAGTTGAGGATTTCAGCTGAGCACCCACTTCATTTTCTTCATCTCTTCTTGTTTGGGCAGCCATTGGTAAGAGCTTGAACCCATCTCTTCCATGGAGTTTATTTAGCTCATAAAGAGCTCTTTTCTCTAACTTTCAAACCCATTTTCGAAATGGGGGTTTGTGGTGACCAAAATGGTGATTTTTATGTGTTCTCTTTTGGGGCTTTTGTGTAGATTTCGTGGATCTTCCTTTTGGTTGAGTTTTTGTGGAGATTTACTTGGCATTTGGACAAAGGCAAGTGATCTTTATAGGATTTTTCATGTATATTGTTTTATGGTTTCATTATGGTTTCATTTAGACATGTTTTCTATGTTTAGTTCATAATGCAAGTCATGTTCATGCTCTTTCAAGTCATGGGTTTTAGCTTCCTCACTTGTCTTGTTATCAATGGTTTTTCAAGCTCTTGAATCATGTTTAGTCTTGTGAGTTTTATGATTTTGTACATGAAAATGCTTTGATGCCTTTGTTATAGAATGAATG
Organism: Umbellularia californica; assembly: GCA_028538565.1. NCBI lineage: Eukaryota > Viridiplantae > Streptophyta > Magnoliopsida > Laurales > Lauraceae > Umbellularia > Umbellularia californica. The sequence goes on along the minus strand of JAPQWN010000005.1, from coordinate 27,802,052 downwards.
GAATGCTTTAAAAATGTGAGAAATGTATCCCTTGGAAAGCATGAAGGCTTGGGGAGTGCAGGTGGTTCGAATATGTGAATGAAGAAGGGAAGAAGTTGTGAAAAATCTGACTCGAAATGCACTGTCCGTGTACTGTCGGTCAGGTGTCGGTCAGCTATCGGTTGACCGATAGGTCAACCGAGACCTGTCGGTTCAAATTCCAGAGAGCAACATTTTGTCAGGAGGACTGTCGGTCAGCTATCGGTTGACCGATAGGTCGACCGACAGCCAACCGAGGACTTGTCGGTCCCTTTTCCCGAGAGCTACATTTCTGGACTGAGACTTGTCGGCCAGCCGTCGGTCGGCTGTCGGTCAACCGACACATCAACATCGGTTGACCGACAGGTAACCGAGGACTGACCAAAATTTTACCAAAAGTACTGTTTTGAAGGATTTTTGCGAGAATGAAAACTAGAATAGGTTTTAGACCTTTTTGTTGACCTTGTGCACTTGGAATTCCAAAATGTACTATAACTTATGGGGCACCAAACCTTGTCAAAACTCCGACATTTGGATTTCAACTCCACAAGGGTCAATGAATGGTCTTAGCCTAAACTTGATAGATTTCGTGTTTGAACTCTTGTTTTGATGCTTCATGCATCATCGTGTTCTCGTTTGATTTCAAGTACAAGTTTGTTTGAAGATTCGTTTCAAGAACCAAGACTTTTGTTTTGATGCTTCATGCAACACCGTGTTCTCGTTTGATTTTCAAGTACAAGTTTGTTTGAAGAATTGTTTCAAGAACCAAAGTGCTTGTTTTGATGCTTCGTGCATCATCGTGTTTTCATTTGAATTTCAAGTATAAGCTTGTATTTAAGACGTGTTTCAAGAATCGTGTTTCAAGAATCAAAAAGGGAATCATTTCTTAAGTTTGTTAAGCATTTATATTATGCTATTTTGCTAGCCTTGTCGTGACGTGTTTGATAAATGATTTCCCTCTTGTTTTGTCGTGTTCTCGAACGTGTATCGCCATGTTTTGTGCATTCATGATATAAGTGATTACCACTGAGCTTGGACTGCCCTTTTAGCTTGATCCACTACCTGGGGGTCCTTAAACAACGTGGACTGTCTGCAGACTAGTCGTGTCTTGAATGACACATCGTGCATGTTCGTGGTCCGGTTCCGCGGCCGGACACCCTGTCTACCTTGTGTGGTGTGGGATCGTGTTTATCATGTCATGCTTGTCGTGCTTGTCGTGCGTGCTTACTCTTGTCATCATGTATGACGGAGAAAGGATGGGCTCTTTGTGGATTTACTAATCATGATATTATATGTATTCATGTCTTGTTTCGTATATCGTGCATGCACTAGTGATTTCTTGATAAGTATCTTGTACATGCATTGTTTTTAAATCTTATAAACTTGTTTCAAGTTCAATAAAGTGTTTTTATTTATTGTTTCCTTTAAACTTTATTTTGTTTATGCTCTTGCCTATTTTGATCACCTGCCAGACCGTCGTGTCTGATATACTTCTACTTTGGTGCTCTAGATAGCAGGTCCTTGTTTTGAGCTAGTTCGCGTGCAGAGGGCTGTTGAGCCACGAGTTTTGCAGTCTTGTTGTGTCAGCGATGTCATGTTGACGTCATGCTTGACTCCGGAGTTACGTTACACCATTGGGTAGCATTTGTTCTAGCTTGTTTTTGTGTACGGCTTTTGTTAGCCTTTTTCGTGGGAATTGTAATTAATGCACTCGTTAATTTGTAACTTGAATATGTTTGGGTAATGATAAGCTTGTTACTGTCAGCTCTGTATGTTTTGATATTATGATTAGCTCCAGTCTGAATTGAATATTACTGTGAAAATCTTGTGCTGACAGATTGAGTACGACACGGAACCCAATGGATACGGATTCCGGGTCGTAACGTCTTGTATAGCTTCCGCGAAATATTTAGATGTGCTGTGAATTTTGTCATCCTCACACACGCGGATCCTGGGAGGGGAAATACAAATTCCCCAAACTCGCGTCCCCGAGATCGGATCCTGGTTTTGGGGGCGCGACACAAATAGCAGCAAAAGTCTCAATCAAAACAAGAAGTCCTTAAAAAAGTAGAAACCTCTTCCACTGCTTCACTAGAGGCAACGAAAGATTCCCTTCCCAAAGCTTCAAAGGCGGTAAGAAAATTCACCCTTGATGATTTCATGCCACCTCAATACAGAAATGAAACTGCGCACGGGGCATCATACTCTTGCAACTCGGTAGTTGGATTCTCCATGGACGGATACGAGTCCAGTGACACTGCCAGTGATATCGATGAGTGGGAAAAATCCCTTGAAACAGGAGAATACCTATCCGATGAGGAATGGATTCCCGAATCCCACCTTATGCCTGTAATCTGGTATAACCCATTACAGCCGCAAGGATCCTGGTCCGATGATGATGAAGATCAAGAGGTTGTTCAAGAAAATGTTGTCGATCCAGCACCGGTCAATGCTCGAGTGGAACCCAACGTTGGTGAACCACAAGGAACAAATGACGAAGAAGATTTGGCTCCTATGCCTGATCTTGAAGAATATGTAAGAATCTTGCAACATCTTACTATAGAGCAGGAGCAGGATCGCATCAACAATTTCCGTCACGATCCAGAACCAGAAGTCCCTGACAATCAACGGGAACTTTCTCCTTTAACTACTGAAAATGGGGAAAACTGCTGGATCCATGATCCTCTTACATCTAAGGATGAGTCCGATTCCCAACAGTCTAAACTGGGGGCATCTCCTGTCAGGATAACCTGCAATGCGATAGCTCAAGACAATAGTGCCTCTGAAGCTTCCGAAGACACGTACTCCCCAACCGGTAGTGTATCTTCCGGAGCTACATCTTCTCAAGTGACTTCCACTGAGATATCATCTTCTTAGCCCTCGTCTCCTGAAGCTGTGACATCGGAACTCAGGCCTCTTCCGATTGATCGTCTTGAAGAAACTCCTGCCAATGAAATCTTCTTCAATGAAAACCCAGTCGATTGGTCCCAGATACCCGATCTCATAGGTAATGTCTGGACAAACAAAGAAAAGTTGCCAGATACTGTTCAGGACTTGTTCCCGAAAATTGCTCCTTGCAACACAATCACTGAAGACTGCAATGCTGCTACAGTAACGCCTACAACAAATGACAAGGATCAACCCTTTGATCCCGAGAGTGATCTTCCAAAAGAAGACCCTTCTCTAGAAACTCTTGAAGTTTGTAGAGCTACCCGTTCTGGCCGGGATTACCACAAGAATTACAACCAACCTTCTTCTTATGTAAATCCTTCGGGAAAGCAAGTTGTAAACACCCCAAGTGGGAGCAATAAGAAAATGCAGGCTCGAAGGAGGCTTTCAAGTACGACTTGATTGAGCACTTCAAACACAAACCTGCACGACTGCACATCCTTGACTTATTACGAATGTCTCCACAAACTCGTGATAGTCTCATTTGAGAATTACAAAGGCTGAATGCGGATGTCGACAAGCATGCCCCACAAGTCCTACAAATTGAAATGGACTATAGGGTCAAAAAATCAAGCACTTCCTCAAAGGGAGAAAAGAAGAAAACCGAGGGACCAACCAATGAATGCCTCTCGGTTCAAAAAGCAGCAAGTGCAACAATTGCCTTTGACAAGGATGACCTCCTACTAGGCGAGACAAAGCACAACTGATCCTTGTATTTCACGGGGTACGTCAAAGAAATGCCGGTACACAGAGTCCAGATTGATCCAGGTTCTGCACACAACATCATTTCTACTTCGGTACTCGAAGAGCTAGGCATCCCACCTAGCAAGTTGAGTCACACGTCTGTATCCATCTTCGGATATGACGGCAGCGCTCAAAGGCCTATCGGCAAAATCAGGTTCAAATTGAAAATCGGTAACCTTATTTCTGAAGTCATTGTGTATGCAATAAGGACCCCTTCATGCTACAATATCCTCCTTGGACGCCCCTGGATACATGAGAATGGTGCTGTCCCTTCAACTCTACATTAGTGCATCAAGTTTGTTGGCAACAATGGCTTGATACATCAAGTGTTTGCAGACAAAAAGCCCTTCAAAGGCAGAGATGTCCATTTTGTAAATGCTCAAATGTATAAAGATGGAAAAGAAGAACAAGAGGAAGAAACAATATACTTTGCTCAAAATCTCCAAAAAGATAAAGGCAAGACTCCTCAGCAATCATCAGAGGTAAACAAACGTTCCACCAAACTCGAAGTAAGCAGTCAAGCTCCCTTCGTCGTCTCCTTCAAATCTCCAAAGCTTTTGGTAATCACTACCAAAGCAAAGAAGACAAAACAAAAGGGTGGGGGAAATTCACTGTCTTCCTTGTATCTACATGCATGACACAGACTCAAAATCAGAGCCAAAAGACGACAGAGCGTCAAGCCAAGCTGATACTCAACAATATCGGCTCGCTCTCATTCCATTGGAGACACTTGCTGACATAGAATATCCTACGTCTACTTCCTTTGTTATTCCGGCAACTTCACTAGAAGAAAAAACAATCTTCTTCCACAGATCATGATCATCTCCGCTAAATTCTCTGCTAGAACCTTTCCAAAATGAAGGTATGCCTCAGCTATCCTTATATAGTCTGATGGCAGGAGCTATCATGAAGAAAATGGGCTACGACGCTCAGAATCCGACTGGTTTGGGAGGTGGCCATGGTATTCTCACACCATTGGAATCCACCCTGAGCAAAAGTCAACCAGAAGATTGGAAAATCCACTTTCATAAAGTCAAATCTTCATACGGGTTGGGGTATGATCCTACCGCTCCTATGAGACAGTTGACACCATGGTTGCAAAGTCGCTTTACCGACCAAGCCTCAATATCTCATGTCCATGAAGACATTGATCTTCCTGGATATCTCTTTGAGGAGTCACTCGTCAAGGATCCAGAAAGCTCCTTCAATTGGTATAATTTCTCTGATAATAAAGAGGAATTGTCCGATGACACAGACACGTTGTCTTTTGACCCAAAAGAACCATCATCTCCAAAAAAGGTACCCTACTTCAACTCAGTTCCATCAAATGATTGGGGCCATCTCATTGCAAGTCTTGAGAAGCACACCAATCAAGAAGATCCATGGACAGAAACAGAGCTTCAATCTGAAATGCCTCTGGCACTCCAGAAGGTCTTGTTGAGTTGGAAGCCTCCGAAAATATTGTGGAGGAACCACCCTCAAACCTTCCGACAGAAGACCATGTTCAAAAGATAGACTTGGGAACACCTGATAACCCACATCCTGTATTCATAAGCAAGAATATAAAGGATGATGAGTTACCCGAGTATATCTCTTTTCTTCATGAGTTCATTGATTGCTTTGCATGGTCTTATGCTGAAATGCCTGGCTTAGATCCCAAAGTAGCAGTCCACAAACTCAACTTACAAAAAGAAATCAAGCCTGTCAAAGAAAGCCAAAGAAGATTCCGTTTTGACGTGATGGACAAAATTGAACAAGAAGTTCAGAAACTCAAAAATGTTGGCTTCATCCGTAAGGAACAGCATCCTGAATGGTTGGACAACATAGTCCCCGTGATAAAGAAAAATGGGCAGATAAGGGTCTGTATCGACTACAAAGACCTGAATAATGCAAGCCCCAAAGATGAATTCCCGCTCCCCATACCAGAGGTAATGATTGACAACACCTGTGGGTTTGAGTGAATGAAATTCATGGATGGATTCCCTGGCTACAATTAGATAAAGATGCATCCTGAAGATGAAAGGCATACATCATTTCGGACTCCATTTGGCGTGTATTTCTACACTGTCATGCCATTTGGTCTGAAAAATGAAGGTGCAACATATCAAAGGGCTATGATGAAAATATTCCAAGATATGCAGCACAAGACTGTCGAATGCTATGTTGACGACTTCGCCATCGAAAGCAGAAGAAAAGAAGACCATCTCGATGATCTTCGAGAAGTCTTCCTCCGACTTCGCAAACATAAATTGCGGATGAATCCACTAAAATGCTTCTTCGGTGTCTTATCGGGTAAGTTTCTCTGATTCATAGTACGGAAGGCTGGAATAGAACTTGACCCCTCCAAAGTCAAGGCTATCCTGGAAATGCCATCTCCAAGGACCCTAAGAGAATTAAAAGGGCTTCAAGGAAGATTGGCATACATCCGACGGTTCATCTCTAATCTGTCAGGGAAGTGCCGTCCATTTTCTCGCGTGATGAAGAAAGGTGTGGACTTTGTCTGGGATGCTGAATGTGAAAATGCATTTTAAGACATCAAAACATACCTCACCAAACCTCCAGTGTTGGCTGCCCCCGCAACTGGAAAACCATTCATCTTGTACACAAGAGCTCTCGACCACTATTTGGGTGCTCTGCTCGCATAAGAAAATGACGACTGAAAAGAGGCTGCTCTATATCACCTTAGCCGCATGTTGGTAGGTGCAGAGCATTGCTACTCCCCAGTCGAAAAAGAATGACTTGCAGTGATGTTTGCCGTACAAAAGCTGCGTCACTACTTGCTGTCTAACACAGTCTACCTGATTTCGAGGATTAACCTCTTAAAGGTCCTTGTCACAAAAGCAGGTTCTCTCAATGCCTGACTGGCAAAATGGTCCATCCTTCTATCACGGTTTGATATTAGGCATGTACCACAAAAAGCAATCAAAGGCCAAGCTCTAGCAGACTTCCTCGCAGAGCACCCATTGCCTAAAGATTCTCCACTCAGGGATGATCTCCCAGACGAATTTGTCTACAACGTGGAAACTTCCTTATCAAATGCCTCCTAGGACATGTACTTTGATGGCGCAACCGAGACCAATGAAAAAGGAAAGCAGATATCGAGAATTGTCATCCTCTTTGTCAGCCCCGAGAAATACATGATTCCACAGGCTTTCTCGCTACTGGAACCATGTTCAAACAATGCAGCTGAGTACCAAGCCCTGATTATAGGATTGGAATTCGCCCTTGAATCCGGCATCACCATGCTGGAAGCTTTTGGAGACTCTCAACTGATCGTTAACCAAATGAATCAGAAATTTGAAGTCAGGAAGCCTGATCTGTTACCTTATTACAACAAGGCGCAGTCGCTTCGACAAAAGTTCAACATCTGTCACATCACCCACATCCTCAGAGGTGAAAACATCCGTGCAGATGCCCTGGCTGGACTCGCCGCATCCATGGCAATCAAAGAAGGGGAAAACATGCAAATCATAGTGTGTCAAAAAAGGATTCTCCCTCCTCTTAACACACACCAAGCAGTTGTTGAATGCCACCAAGTGGGTGGAAGTTGGATGTCTATCCTCAAACCTCCGATCGGCGACCGGAGAGATCCGTTCATTGATTACATCATGTTTGGAATCCTACCTGAAGATCCAAAAGTGCGGGTAAGCATTCAAAGACGAGCCCCGAACTTTCATTTGGATATTCCTTCAAATGAACTTTACAGAAAATCCTTCAACGGAGTACTTCTACGCTGCTTGTCACAACAAGAAACTGAAGAAACTCTCAAAGAAGTGCATGCTGGTCTTTGTGGAGCCCATCAGGCTGGTCCTAAGTTCTACGATCAAATAAAAAGGCTATGTTATTATTGGCCTACCATGGTAGCTGACGCAATGCGATTTGCTAAGTGCTGCCAACAATGCCAAATTCATGGAGATTATGTCCACATGCCTCCAGAATGGCTACATCCTACAACAATCTCATGGCCTTTCGAAGCCTGGGCTACGGACATCATAAGTCCTATCTATGCTCCATCAAGCAAAGGTCATCGCTTCATCTTCGCCACTAAGGATTATTGCTCCAAGTGGTCAGAAGCATTTGCGCTCAGCGAAATGGAGACCTCATCACTCCTTCAATTCTTGTGCACCAACATTATTTGTCGCTTTGGCATACCTAAAAGATTCGTCCATGATAACGGACCACAATTCCGGGATCACAGATTCTACAGGTTCTGCGACAAATACAAAATCCAAAGTTGTCCTTCAACTCCATATAATCCAGCAGCGAAAGGACTAGCAGAAGCCTTCAACAAGACACTCTGCAAAATTCTCAAGAAAATGGTCTCTAGTCGCGAAAGAGACTGGGGCGACAAACTACCAGAAGCTTTGTGGGCCTATCGAACGACCATTCGAGGACCAACCCATAGCACACCATTCTCCTTGGTCTACGGATGCGAAGCTGTTGTCCCTTTGGAAGTACAAATTCCTTCCCTAAGGGTATCTCTGCAAAATGACATGACGCAAGAAAGCAAAGTCAAATTGAGACTCCAAGAGCTGGATAATTTCGATGAAAGAAGACTCGAAGATCTACAAAGCATTGAGTTGTACCAAGTACGCATGGTAGGATCTTTCGACAAGATGGTCAGGTAACGCGCCTACAAAAAGGGGGACTTGGTTCTTGCAGTAAAACGACCCATAGTCTTCGCCAACAATTCCAAAGGCAAATTTGAACCAAAATGGGAGGGACCCTTCGTCATTGACAAAGTCTTCTCCAACGACGCATACGCTCTTCTAAACATGGAAGGAGACAGATGTATGCTGCCCATTAACGGTAAGGTCTTGAAGCGGTACTACCCTTGAAGACTTCAAACGGGTCAGAGCAACGCCTACACGGCCAAAAGCCTATTTCCAGGTACTTGCTCGTCAAACCCACCCCTTTTGAAATTGTCATCCTTATGTTGAAATTTCTAAAAGAAAAAAACTCTCAAAACAATGCTTACTTTCATCATTTCATTGTTCAAAAAAATCAAAATCCAAAAATCCAAGTTTAGGAGCCTCTTCCCAGACTTGACCAAAATTTTCGATCCTTGAACCCAAAGTTCATGGTTTGAAAAAAAATCAGGACTTAGAAATTTCCACCCTAGTCCGCCTCGGCTTTTACAACCAAAAATGGTTTTAAGTGAAAACTTACGACCCTTGTGTCTTTAAACAAAAAAAATGGCTTTTTAAAAACCGCAGCGAAGCGACCCTTAGTCGATACTCGCAAAGCCCAAAAATCGGAAGGATGCGAACCCTATTCGATACTTCGAAAACCCAAAAACCGGAAGGATGCGAACCCCATTCGATACTTCCAAAACCCAAAAAAAGGGGAAGGATGCGAACCCCATTCGATACTTCCAAAACTCAAAAATCGCAAGGAAGCGAACCCCATTCGATACTTGCAAAACCTCAAATTTCAAAAATCGTGGAGACGCAACATTCCAATTGATATCCACAACCCAAATTTTAAATGGTTCGAGAAAACCTCAAATTTCAAAAGTCGCAGGGAAACGACACCAAGTCAGTACCCGCAAAACCAAAATTTTGGGAAAAGCAGGGAAGCGACGCATAGTCGATACTTGCACCCCAATCCGCGAGGAAGCGACATTCCATCAATACTCGCAAACCCAGCCAGCGAGGAAGTGACATTCTATCGATACTCACAAACCGAATGAGCAAGGAAGCGACATTCCATCGATACTTGCAAGACCATTCAGCGGGGAGGCGACATTTGGTCGATACCTGCATTTTGAAAACCAAAACCACACTATAAATGCCAAAACAAAAAAAAAAATCGACTCTAAATGCCAAACTCCAGTTATAAATGCCAAAACCCGGCAATAAATGCCAAAACAAAAAAAAATCGGCTATAAACGCCAAAATCGGCTATAAATGCTAAAATACGGCTATAAATTCCAAAACCCGACTATAAATACCAAAACAAAAAAAATCCGGCTATAAACGCCAAAATCGGCTTTCATGTCAACAAAACAAAACTTGGTTTTCAAAAATCTGGCTCTCATGCCATCTAAAAAAAAAAAACTTCGGCTTTCACGCCAATTCAAAAATTCGGCTCTCATGCCATCTCAAAACTTGGCTTTTATGCCAATTCAAAAAATCGGCTTTCATGCCATCTCAATACTTGGCTCTTATGCCAATTCAAAAATTTGGCTTTCATGCCATCTCAAAATTTCGGCTCTTATGCCAATTCAAAAAAGAAAACAACTTTGGCTTCCATTCCACAAACAAACAAAACCTGGCTTTCATGCCATTTCAAAATTTCAGGCTTTCATGCCATCACAAAAATTCGGTTTTCACACCATCACAAAAATTGGCATGCCACAAAAAATTTGGCTTCCATGCTACGAAACAAAATTCGGCTTCCATGCGATTCCAAAATTCGATTTTCAAGCCATCAAAAACCAGGCTTTCGCCACAAAAATTGGCTTTCATGCCCAAAACAACTCTTTGACAAAAGATTTTCAAAAAATGACAACCTTTTCATCAAATCCTCAAACAAACATTCCCATCAGCTTTTGCTTAAATTTGTTTTCATCAAAAAATGATTTAAGTGAAAAGAAAGGGATACAAAAAAAAAATATATAGTACCAAAATGTTTATACATGGAGGTACCAAAAAAAGAAAGAAGAAAAGGAGTTTGTTACAACTCAGGAGCTCAATCTAGCATGGTCTTTAACCAAAGGTTCAACTCCTCAAGCAGACCCTTGGCCTTAGCTTCCAAAGTTTTCAGGCCACGCTTCTTCAAAATGTTCCCATAAAATGCGGCCGAACGCCACGACCCATCTGCAGCACGAGGAAGTTCTTCCCAGAGGACCAGCCACTGCTCATCCTCCTGAGTCTTCCTCCGGAAATTGCTTTCAGCTTCCTCAACCTGGCGAATGAGAGTCCCCTCTTTGTCACGAGCCTCCACAATGGCGGTCCATTTGGCAGCAGCTTCTTCCTCCATTTGGTCGCTGCCTAGCCTCGATAACCTCCTTATCAAGGCGGTCCAGATCTTGCTTCAGCCCCATGATGGCCAACTCGGTAACGTTCCTCTCCCGAACGAACAGTTTCCAAGTCTTCGAGATCTCAGTCAGCTCTGCTTTGACCTTGCTGGAAGGCTTCATAAACATTTCATTAAAGAAGTCACCATCTGGGAAATCCTTAGTCTCAGTCCACTTGTTCCCTAAAGCGATGACTTCATCAACAAAATCCTTGGCGCTTGCAATGTCCAGACCGACTTCTTCGCTATCGGCAAGAATATCCTGTACATGCTTGATCATGCCAAAGCCAGCTTCCAAGTGACCCGAAGAGAGAGTCCCAACCCATAAGCTCAAAACAGTCTTCAACACCTTCTTTGCATACTGAAGGTGCGGAGCAGATGAGGATTCGCCGTGCTCCGGCGCCCGACTGCCTATGTCATGCCCCATTGGAAGAGTAATCAATAAACTCTTTCCAATCGAAGAAGCTGACTCGTTAAAAGTAGAAGAAGCCCCTACTCCTGGATCGGCTGCAGGTATCCCCTGTTCTGGCTCTAAGGAAGACGGAGGGACTTCTCCTGCTGCTCCACAATCTGTCAAGGAAAAGACAAAAAGGTATGAATATAATCTTTTTCAAAAATCAGTATCAAGATTAGTATTGCAAAATACCTTCTTCGACGACCGGCGGAGTACTCTCTGCCTCTCTGAGCTCATCCGAAGCATCGTCAAAAGTTGCATCAATGGATGGTTTGAAATCGTCATATTCCTCTGGCAAGTCAGCTAACAAGAAAACAAAAGCTACATGTTGGCAAATGACAGCACAAACAAAAAAGAAGAAAAAAAGAAGCCAAAGCAATCATACCAGGTGAAGATTCTGGAACTACTCCAGAGTCCCTGGGTTCATCCTCAGATGCCGCAATCGGATCCGTCATCTCCTCATTGGCCAGAACCTCGGGCATCACCAAGTCATCGTCCTCTGCCAAAAGAAAGAAAGCAGCGGATCAAAACAAAAATCTTTTATAAGAGAAAAGAAGTCACAAAAGAAAGAAGGAGAATCATACCAACTGTCTCCTCTTCTCTGCTCCTCTTCTCTGGAGGCTCGTCAGCATCCCCAGACACCTCCTCAGTAATGGTAAGAGAAATTTCCAGATCAAAAGGACTTTCATGCCGTCTCATATTACGGCGCTGTCCTCTCTTCCTCTTGCTTCGGCGGGTCAATCTGCTCGACGATCCTGCCTCACTATCAACATCAGGCCTCTCACTACAGTCCTCACTGGATGGCCTACTTTTCTCAGTAGACTCCATGGAAGCCTTCGTACGCTCTGCTTGCATCCAAGAATCGATCTCGGCCTCTTCATTTTCCAGCTGTCTCAAGACCTCACCAGGAATCCCTTGTGCAGCTCCTGATCTGATGATATCCTGCTCGTTGAGAATGCCTATCTTATGCTTCTCTCCAGAAAGGAAGGCCAAAACTTCCTCTCAACGGACACCATCTGATCTACCAAGACCCTTCCCAGGAGATTGCTTGACATCAAACTCCTCTTGGAAAGCCCCCGGAACACTAAAAAGCTCTCCACGAACCACTTCGTGAAGCCAGAAGTCCGAAAAGTGGGCAGCTCATGATAGGAAATCATGGCAGTAGTGTCCTCTGCACTGTAAAAAGCCCATTCATTCCTCCCATCCTGCAGACCTCCAAAACGCTTCAGCATGCTCGAAGGCGCTCCAGCAACGCCTTGAGAAAAGCCAAGCTGCAATGCAAAACACGAAGGGACATACGACTAAATATCTACAAAAAGATGTCTGCGGTACACCATCGTACCAACCCGTATGTTGAAAAGCCATCTATTTTTCGCATTTGTCAAAGCATAGTGTCTTCCCGACCCTGCCCAGGTCAAATCACAGGAGACACCAAAATCAAAAGCCTTCTTCCGCAAACCTGGAGAAAGCTTCACTGAAGACTGCCCAATCCCGACGTCCTTGAACCGTCGGATCCTCAAATGGGCAGACAAAAGAGATTCGGAAAAGGCTATTCCTCTAGCCAAACGAATCATAAAAGGATCTTCGTCCTGTACAACTCCCAACCGTGGAAGCTAGGACAGTGGTATATATACCACGAGTAGAAGATGTGGGCTAAAAATACCCTGTTCATAGAGAGCCCAAGCCGAACTAAGAAAGCAGCAACCTGTAGTTCGGTACACAAGTAAGAGTAAAGAGCAGGTACCAAAGCCAGCCGCTCTCCAAACGCCATCTGACAAGCCGGGAAAATACAATGCAGCCTAATGTGCGTTCCATCTCCTCCAGCAAAAATAGGCTCACCCAGCCAATAAATGAGATAAGCAGTGAGATCTCTCCGCAACGCAATGTCAAGACAAATGGCATTTGTGCTTGCGAAGAACTTCCTCAACTCTTCTCGCATGGTTGAAATCTTCTTCAAACTTGATGCTTTAGCCCTAGCATCCTGGGCCATGCCATCAGAAGACTCCCCGCTGTAAAAAAGGTTGGAGCTGCAACTCTTCCAACTGCTGCATCTAACTTTCAATCCCTCCTTCTCCTTCAAAAAATCATAGAAGGCGACGAGCTGAAAGTATACGAGCCTGAACTCCTCAGACTGCTCCTCAAGGACGCTGTCGATAGGCATAAACTCCTCATAGAGTTTGCCGAGGATAGGCAACCCGGTGATGGCGCTTAGTTCCTTCAAAGAAAAATCAATCTCACCATTCGTCACAATGAAGGTGTTGGTTTGTGGAAGGAATGACTCCAGCATGGCCATTAAAGCCTCATTGGAGAAAACAACTGTTTGCCGAAAAGCACGAACCGCCTCAAAAATCTCGGCCTCCCGCAAAATGGCCTCGCCAACCTTAAGGGTGTGATCAGTCCATGATTCCCAGATCGAGTCAGCAATGAAACGGCCACGAAGTCGAAAAGGCTTCACCCAATTACTGCCGTCACCCCGAAAAATGCCAAGGCCCATCGGTCTCAAATCGACTGACGGATGATCAGAACCTTGGTAGCCACTGGCTGGCATCAACATGTCCATACGGACAGGCAACTTCTCTGCAAAACCGGAAGGCCCACCATAAAAAACCCCGGTCTTGATCACACTGGTCCTCTTCACCCAACTCGTGGGATCTTCCCTCTTAGGGCACGTAGGAGAAAGGCTCATGATCGAGATGGTCCGATCGAAGGTCGACCGGGTAGAAATAGTTCTCTCCTCACCATCTGTTGTGTAAGAGAACTGAAAACATCTCCTTTGGTATGTCAAGTCATCCGGGATTGTATCACTGAAGAAGAAGGAGGCTTGGGCACAATGCTCTGATCGTCCGTAACCCAAGGACGGCTGCTTACCGTGATCTTGAAGAATTCCTCATCATTGAGAGCGATCAATCGCTGTCTCATCTCATCACGATTGAGGGAATCACATTCTTCCAAGTTCTTTTCGACAAACTGGACCTTCTCCCAGGCCTGCTGAAAGGCCGCATTAGAAGATCCGGCAGACCGACGGGGTGCGTCAGTAGCAGGACCCTTACCCTTGTTCGTTCTGGAAGAACTACATGCAAAGGATGGAAAAGAAAAGATCAATCATCATCAAAATGACATAATTTTGCTAAAAAAATTCTAGCGAAATTTTGACATGGTTCCGGGACAATTCTGAAGAAAAGGGAAACACCCTGAAAAAGACAGGAAGCCTGAAGATGAGCTCAACATCGCTGCGAGCTCATAGTCAGCGGAAAAATCTCAAAGAAGGTTCGAACTCAAACATTGCTGCGAGAACGAGCCAATCTCATCAAATTTCTGCAAAATTTGGAAAAGAGCTCAACATTGCTGCGAGCTCCAAAATCCAAAACTCGCAAAGTTCCACAAAATCCAGCAAGACCAAGAAAGAGCTCAACATCGCTGCGAGATCCAAATACCAATACTTGCAAAAGATTTTCAGGTATGCATCATCATGCTTCCAAGTCAATTTACCAAAAATCATGCATCAAAGAATATCATCATGCATTAGATGCTAGGAAAGTCTTGGCTTTGTAACTCCTTTTTCATGGCTTGTGATTGGCCGATGAAGGATAGTGGGCATTTAATCGCCTTTAATCTTCATGATGATGGGAGTTTTATGGGTTTAATGCCATTATTGCTTGGATTTGTAACTCCCAAATGTTTGAATCTGATTGGGCCGTCCAAAATAATGAGTTAATGACCGCATTAAGTTATCATAAACGGGTCAATTAACGACATTAAGTGGTCGCCAGGGCATGTGAAGAGTCGCGGGCCGCGTCGCGTCTTTTGAGATTCTTCTTGTGATCATCACAGGTGGATCCACACATTGTTTGATGTCGGATTGCAGTGCAATTTCAGACATTGATTGATGTTGATGGGCCGGTGACATCTGTCTTGTCGATTTCATGATCGGTCGGACAGAAAGTATACTTTCTTGGTCAGTCGATTGGCGATCTTGGAGCGATCGGTGGTGATTTCATGCTTTTGACGGCGGATCCAAGATGTCGGTGAAGATCAGTAGTTTTCAAGCATCAAACATTGGATTTTCAGAAAATCACAGAGGCAGGAACACCTGAAACGTGAAAAGGATCGGAAAATGGGCCGTTTGGTGCGAAATCCGGCGACCCGGATTTGCAGGGTGGCCGGCGACGTTGGACCAGAGTGGCCGGCGACCTTGGGCCAGGGTCGCCGGCGACCATAGGGCTTTGGCCCTTTTGGTCGCCGAGCTTCGTTTTCAACCGTTTTTCCATCTTTTTTGTTCCTTCTTTCTTCTATATTTTTCTTGAAATTTTTCCTCAATTATTGATTTGATTTTTTTGGGGAAAACTTGACGAGAACCCGCGCAAAACCGGAGCACAAAGTTTCCCATTTTTCAGGAGAGCCGAAGACTTTGTAGCCGATTTTCCATCAAGAGTCAAAACTAGGTCAAACGATGTCGGAATGACATGAAAATTGAGGTGAAGCTTCTTGACCAGTGGATAGGACCAACCATGAGCTTTTATTTGAGTTTTAAAGCCATTTGGGGTCCCGTCAATGCTTGACTTGATTTTGCTGCGGGGAAAATACCGAGCTTTGATATGTGGTCAAACGATGTCCGATTGACCTGAAATTTGACGGGGAGCCTATTGGAGTCATTTTGAGACGATCCATTAGCTCCGCTTTGGATGTCATGGTCCTGGGGTGCTCCGCCACATGTAGGCTTGATTTTCTTTCGGAGCATCGAAACCTGGTCAAACGTTGTCGGAATGACCTGAAATTCGACGTGCAGCCCTTTGGAGGCATGTTGAAGCCACTCATGTACTTTGTTTGATGAGTGATGGCTTCGGTGGTTCCCGCCGCCGGAGGCTTGATCTTACTGCTCGTGCGTTGATGGAGGGTCAAACGTTGACGGTTTGACTTGAAATTTGGCATGGAGCCTTTTGGAGACATTCTGGAGTCATCCGTAGGCTCTGATCAAAGTTTTGGTGTCTTTGATGATGTCGCCACCAGGAGCGCTTCTTTAGCTGTCGGAGAAGTGAAGTTAGGCCAAACGATGTCGGAATGGCCCGAAACCTCAGGTGTACCCCTCTTTTAGCTATCTTGAAGGATCTCTCGGTTTTTGTCTGATTCTAACAAAATCTAATGCTTGAAGTAGCTTTGCCTGTTTTGTAGCAGGATGCAGCTTCTCGAGGCTTCTTGATGTTGAGGAGACATAGTGACTTTTTTGGTGTCAACAAATGCCCCCTCGAGGTACAACGACGAGTAGCTTTTTGGAGTCGATGTTCTTCGAAGAGAAACTTGAAGGAGAGTTTCCAACTTGACCAAGAGTCTTGAGCTTTTTTTTCTTTTTGAATAGCCTTTTGAGTTTCCGCGGGAACTTTATGGTAGTGAGAGGGATCACGTAACATCTCAAGGCAAAGTTTTGAAAATGACATGGGGTATTTGGATTTTGGTTTTTGACCTTGTGACCTAACAAGCTGTATGTGGCAGGTTAGGGGGTCGGGGTTTGACTTTTGATTTTGACCTTGTGACCCAACAAGCTGTATGTGGCAAGTTGGGGGGTTAGATTTGGTTTTTTGGTTTTGGTTTGGTTTGGATTGGATTTCGATTTTGGTTTCGGTCTTGTGACCTAACAAGTTGTATGTGGTGAGCTAGGGGACCGGAATTTGGTTTTATGAAATGTCGATTTCAAGATTTTGGCTTAAGTTGGTTCATGAGGTTGGATGGTTTGGTTTTTGGAAACTCATGAGGCTTTCTTTTCTTTCTTTTATTTCCATTTTTTTTCTTTTTCTTTCTCAAAAGAGGTACGGGACACATTTTTTTTTGCTATTGGTAAGAGGAATATTTTGACTAAAAGCCACTTTTAGTGCCTAGGTGGTCAAACCTGGCTCATGTGGGCTAACCCATGGGACCTTAGGCTTTGGAAATGACCTAGATCTCATATTGTGTCATTTTTGTAGAGAATATCTAAAAATATCCTTACTTGGAGAGAATCTCTCAAGTTTCCTTCTTATGTGGAGAGATTTTCTCAAAATATCTTTCTTTTGGGAAAGTAGCTAAATTTTAGCACTTACCTCCTTTCTTTTCTCCTTGTTTCTTCTTTTAATTTGCTCTCTTCTATAAAAGCAAGAGGGGTTGGTTCTTTTGCTCCATTGCTTTCTTTGTTTGCTAGAAATCTTCAAAAGTGCTCTCCAAGATAAGAAGTGCTTTTTCTCAAAAGGGCTCCAAGCTTTTTTTCTTCTTCTCCATCAATGGCTTCAAGTAAGTTTTCTTCCTCCACAAGAATCTCCATTGTAGAAGTAGCTTCTTTCTTTCTTTTTTTTTTTTTTTTTGCTCTTTTTTTTTCTTCCTTTTCTTTTCTCTTTTTTTCTTCTCTCTCTTTTTTTTTCTTTTCTTCCCAAGAGCGTTTTTTCGTTTCTTTTTTTTTTCTTTTTTTCATGCTTCTTCGCTTTTCTTTTTTTTTTCCACGGTTTTCATCCTTTTTCTTTTCCGTGCTTGTTTCTTTCTTTTTTTTTTCACCGTGTTTGTTGTTTTTTTTTCACGGTTTTTTTTTTCACACACTGATTCTTCCTTTTTTTTTGTCAGCGTTTTTTTTTTTTACACGCTGATTTTTTTTTTCAGCGTCTTCCTTTTTATTTTATTTTTTTCCTTTTTTCAAACTTTGATCAAGGTTTTCCTAACTTCTAATGCATGATGATATTCTTTGATGCATGATTTTTGGTAAATGGACTTGGAAGCATGATAATGCATACCTGAAAATCTTTTGTAAGTATTGGGATTTTGCACTCGCAGCGATGTTGAGCTCGGTCTTGCTGGATTTTTGAGGAACTTTGCAATTTTTGGATTTTGGAGCTCGCAGCAATGTTGAGCTCTTTTCCAGATGTTGCAGAAATTTGATTGGATTGGCTCGTTCTTGCAGCAATGTTTGAGTTCGAACCTTCTTTGAGAATTTTCCACTGACTATGAGCTCGCAGCGATGTTGAGCTCATCTTCAGGCTTCCTGTCTTTTTCAGGGTGTTTCCCTTTTCTTCGGAATTGCCCCGGAACCATGTCAAAATTTCGCTAGAATTTTTGTAGCAAAACTCTGTCATTTTGATGATGATTGATCTTTTCTCTTCCATCTTTTGCACGTAATTCTTCCACAACGAACAAGGGTAAAGGTCCTTGTTGACACCAAAAGAAGTCAATATGTCTCCTCAACATAAGAAGCCTCGTGAAGCTGCATCCTGCTAAAAACAGGCAAGGCTACTTCAAGCATAAGATCTTATCAGAATCAGACAGAAACTGAGAGATCCTTCAAGACAGCTAAAAGAGGGGTACACCTGAGGTTTCGGGCCATTCCGACATCGTTTGGCCCAACTTCACTGCTCCGACAGCTAATCAAGCCTCCCGGCGGCGGAAACCACCGAAGCCATCACTCATCAAACAAAATACATGAGTGGCTTCAACATGCTTCCAAAAGGCTACACGTCGAGTTTCAGGTCATTCCGACAACGTTTGACCAGGTTTCGATGCTCCAAGAGAAACTCAAGCCTACCGGCGGCGGAGCAACCCGGAACCATGACATCCAAAACGGAGCACATGGAACGTCTCAGAATGACTCCAATAGGCTCCCCGTCAAATTTCAGGTCAATCGGACATCGTTTGACCACATATCAAAGCTCGGCATTTTCCCCGCAGCAAAATCAAGTGAAGCATCGATGGGACCCCAAACGGCTTCAAAACTCAAATAAAAACCCATGGTTGGTCCTATCCACTGCTCAAGAAGCTTCACCTAAATTTTCAGGTCATTCCGACATCGTTTGACCTAGTTTCGATGCTTGACGGAAAATCGGCTACAAAGTCTTCGGCTTTCCCAAAAAATGGGAAACTTTGTGCTCCGATTTCGTGCGGGTTCTCATCAAGTTTTCTCCAAGAAAATGAAGTCAATAACTGAGGAAAAATGTCAAGAAAAATACAGAAGAAAAAAGGGACGAAAAAGACGAAAAAACGGCCGAAAACGACGCTCGACGACCAAACGGGCCAAAGCCCTATGGTCGCCGGCGACCTTGGAAATCCGGGTCGCCGGATTTTGCACCAAAGTGTCCGTTTTCGATGGTTTTCGCGTTTCGGGTGTTCCGGCCTTTGTGATTTTCGGAAAATGCAATGTTTGATGCTTGAAAACGACTGATCTTCGTCGACATCTCGGATCCGCCGTCAAAAGCATGAAATCATCACCGATCGCCTCAAGATCGCCAACCGGCTGACCAAGAAAGTGCACTTTATGTCCGACCGATCGTGAAATCGACAAGACAGACGTCACCGCCCCGCCAACATCAATCAATGTCTGAAATTGCATCGCAATCCGACATCAAATAATGCGTGGATCCACCCGTGATGATCACAAGAAGAATCTCAAAAGGCGCAGCAAGGCCCGCGACTCTTCACATGCCTTGGCAACCACTTAATGTCGTTAATTGACCCATTAAAGCAGTCATTAACTCATTATTTTGGACGGCCCAATCAGAACCAAGCATTTGGGAGTTACAAATCCAAGCAATCATGGCATTAAACCCATGAAACTCCCATCATCATGAAACATAAAGGTGATTAAATGCCCACTACCTTCATCGGCCAATCACAAGCCTTGAAAAAGGAGTTACAAAATCGATTTGTAACTCCTCATCAATTCTTTCATCATGCCCATCAATGCCAATAAACACCTCATGGCTATCAAAAGCCTATAAAAGGAGGTTCATTCCAAGAAGAAAGGATGATGAAAAGAGATCCCAAGTGCAAGCTCTGAAAAACCAGAAAATCCAAGAGAGAGACGAAGTCCTGCTACTTTGCTCCCGGAAGCACCACAAGGTGATCAACGTCCCTTGGGGGGCCACCCCCCCAAGGTCACCTCCTTCTCCAACATGGCCTAAACGTGGCTTTTCAGCCCGTTTACTCGGTTTTTCATTGAATATAGGACCTTCTCTTGGTCCTTGTCCTTTAAAAAACCGAGGTTAGGAGCGGAGTCAAAGAATCAAAGCATCACATGTTCTCATTTGAAGGACGATGGAGAAGCCCATACATGACTTGCGATTGTCGATCTCACCGTGTCCCCGCAATCTCCTGAGAAGTTAGATCCCTTTTCTTCCTTTTCTATTGTAGTTTGTATTTCTTAAAGAGACAAAAAGAAATCACAATTCTTGTCTTTCATATTTGATGAGTTTTGTAAAAACCCCTTTCACGGCAAAATCGCCTTTCACGGCAAACAAACAAAACGCCTCTTACGGCATTCTAAAAACTTGTCTCTTTTCTTAATATTAATGCAATTTGAAAAGTTAGAAAAAAGGATTGATTTCCTTTCCACTTGTGAAGGTGAATCTCCGGATTATCACCATTCCAAATTTCAAGTAGAAAGTAAATCTGGCATACCCATACAAAAATGTTGATGCTCGAGATCTTCCCTCCTCCGCCGAGACCCAGGTCAGCCCCTGGGGTGCGGAGGGAGAGGACGGAAGATTCCCCCTTTTTTTTTCGGGTCCATCAAGTTGGCATACCCGGTGGGACGCGTTGACTTGAGAACGTGATGCTTTGATCACTTGGCTCCTTTCTAGTTGGTGGCCTATGTTGCATTTTGCATCTAAAAAAAACATGAGATGGGATTGCAATTGTTCTTTCTCACTTGAAAAAAAAAAATTTTGATCTCCATTTCTTAAAAACTCAACTTTGAGAAATTTTGATCCTTCCCTATTCGAACTTGATAGCTCACAGAAATGTTCGCAGCTATCGTTCACGTCGGGGATTGGGCCATCTTTTCTCTTTGATGAGTCCAATTGGGATTTCAAAAAAAAAAATTATAAATTAAAAAAAATAAATTTAGCTTTCTCTCTTTTGCATTCAAATTTGAGAAACCTTGGTTCATTCCCTTTTGAATTTAGCGCTCGCAGAAATGTTGAGCCTTTGCTCAGATTGGAACACCATTCGCTCTCTTTGATGAGTTTATAAAAAAAAACCTTTCAAAAAAGAGTTAAAATTTTTTTTTTTAAAAAAACAATAAGGTTCCACCAGTTGCGTTCTTTGACAAAAGTGGATTTAAGAAAAGCCTTGTCCAGAGTGTGGAGACAGCTAGACTGTTCGAGGCAAGGGTCCTCCAAACGGGTTCATTAAGTAATCCTACCCTTACCTGGGGGCTGATCTATCTACTAAGGTTTCATAAGATCGAATTGGAAATCTATGTGCACCTTTCAAAAAAAAATTCTCTAAAAAAAAATCATTTAAAAAAAAAAAAAAAACTTCTGTCACTTTGAATTCAGAGTTGAGAAATCTTGGTTCTTTCCCTTTTGGATTTAGCGCTCACAGAAATGTTGAGCCTTGTTCGGAATGGAACACCATTTGCTCTCTTCGATGAATTCAATCTTGACCTTTCAAAAAAAAAAACTAACGTCACGTCTGGATTCACATCCGAGAAATTCTGGTTCCTTCCCTTCTAAATTTAGTGTTCGCAGAAATGTTGAGCATTTGTTCGGATTGGAACACCATTTGCTCTCCTTTATGAACCCAAATTTGACCTTTCAAAAAAAATCTCATCTCGTGTCCTTTCCAAGGATGCGATTTGCAACATTTGTGCCTAGCGGTGCTAGTACGCCCTTTCGGGTCTACAGTATTCGCGACCGACACATTTGTATCTCCAACCTTATATCATTTTACCTCGAGTAAGCCTTGCTTCTCGGTAATTTGAATTAAGGTCCACAATTGCTTCTAGCAGTCACTGGAACACTCACTCTGAGCCTACCATACTCGCATTTTAGAACAATTGTATCCGCTATGGCTTTTTGCCTTCTTCATCGTCCTTGGGTTGGGCCATGTCCCCTCAAGTGATTTGAAAAGACAAAATCATAGTTGTTCTCCATTTATGATCACCATATTCTTGTGATTACTAATGGATTTGGTCTTGTTTCAGAAGTTTTCCAAAACTAACAATGGCAGCTTCATTGACCATCACTTTCGATGAGAACAAGTACCAGCTTATGCTTCAAGACAAGCAAAACAAGCATAAGCGCCCTACCAGTTGCCGAAGCGTCATCTCCCTCGACAACTCTCCAAATACCGGGTCAACTTTAACTCCTCGGACCATCGTCTTCGGATCGCTGGGACCATTCCCACCTCCCGCAGAAGACACTGTACCTGCCAAGAAGCAGAAAACCGCCCCGCAGCGTGTCACTAAAATGGCACCAAGGGCGAACACCAAGAAGCTTGAAGCCCGTGGCGTTCCCACGAAGCCTCAATCCACAAGAAACCAGGTTTACCCCAAAACTTGGTCCCCGAGATCTTCGCCAAAGCAAAGGAGGTCCCAAACATCTGCAAAGCCAGCATACCTGGCCCCTCTCTCTTACATGAAAGAGGAGAAACCTACCCTCCACCCAAAAAACAAACAAAATCATCATGAGCCGGCTTGCTCCTACAAGCCAAAAATCAAATCCTGCATCGTTAGGCCTATGCAAAAACATTCTGAAGCCTACACTCCCGTGAGTCGACCCTTCATCTCAACAGGGGCTAAGCTCGCAAAATTCAAGTCTTCATTGCGACAGACAAAGGACCGCGTCCAGATTCTGTCCTTGCCAAGCTTCAAAGAAGACAAACTCGGCTGCTGCGCACAAGGGACTACATCCTTCATCGCCAGAGCTCAGCCAGAGCTGACTGAAGCTCAGATTGCTCGTCGTATGCGTCGCCGCACTGTATATCGACAAAAGAGAGTCGAGAAACAAAGAACCCAGCGTTCTACTCTCCACATCTCAAACAAATGGGTCAAAAAAGAAAGACCCGACCAATTCGTTGCTGTTCATATGGTTAGCAAAACCAGAAAACGCCGGAAGTCAGCAACCAAAATCAGTGTTAGATGTCCAGTGACTCGCAGCGTCTCTCGGACAAGAACACATCTAGAAGAGTCTTCCACTCCTCCAAGTCAAGAACATCGGAGTAACCACTCCTCAGATTCTTCATCCAGAAGAATGAGCCCCAGCTCAGTCACCAAGACGATTTCTTCATTCGAATCCCGAGGGATGAACGTCTTGGCTACAAGTTCTGAGCAGCCTCCACCGCATGATGACGTAACTGCACAGATCCAGCAGTTGGAGCAAGGACAACAGAGAATTGAGGCTCTGATGGAAAACCTTATTCTCGCTCTACAGCGTCCACCACCTAACAATGAAACCCCTCCGAGTCATGAAGATGATGAGGGTAATGCGGAAAACAATGAGTCTCGCACCCTCACTAGAAAAGACGTGGACGATATCCTAGCAAAAGCAAAAGAAGAGGATACATTGAAGGAACATAGGATCAAGCCACCCTACCCTTTATGGATGGACTCGGTTCTGTTCCCTGTAAAATTCAAACAACCTACTCTCCAGACATATACTGGGAAAGGTTCAGCCAGACAGCATGTCATCCATTTTAAGATCCTGACGGGAGCTATTGCGGATCAAGATGCCCTCAAGATTCGCCTCTTTGCAAGTACCCTAAAAGGTATAGCCTTTGATTGGTACTCCACTCTGCCGGAGAACTCCATCCAAAACTGGGCTATGCTGGAGACACGCTTCCTGACCCACTTCCAAGGTGAGGATCATCCTGTTACTATGGCTCAGCTCTGCAGCCTAAAACAGGGAGAGAATGAGTCAACATACGACTTCATTCACAAATGGAAGGCAATGGCGTACAAATGCTCAGATGTACTGCCACAAGCGTCGCTAGTCGACATCTGCCGTAACAATATGAGAGCAAAAATTCACTCCATGATCATCGGCCACAAATCAAAGAACCTGGGAGGACTCCTCGAAGCTTCCATGGAAGCTGAAATGGTGATCAAAGACCTCAACAGTCAGAAATCGTCAAAGAAAGAGCCGATTGCTGTTACAACCTCAAAACCAAAGAAAAAGGAGGTTCTCAATGTGCAGACTAAGTCAGCTCCTCAGCAACCAAAGAAACCTGAAAACAAAACTCTAGGTAAAAGACCTGAACTCTCTGATGCCTTCAAAGAACGTGTAGAAAAGAAATATCCATTCGATGAAGATGTTGAAGAAATCTTTGAGGCTCTCCTAGTAAATGGCAAACTCATTTTGC
Organism: Umbellularia californica; assembly: GCA_028538565.1. Classification (NCBI taxonomy): domain Eukaryota; kingdom Viridiplantae; phylum Streptophyta; class Magnoliopsida; order Laurales; family Lauraceae; genus Umbellularia; species Umbellularia californica. The sequence goes on along the minus strand of JAPQWN010000005.1, from coordinate 27,777,781 downwards.
CAGAGCCCAAAAGACCGGGTGATGTTGGCAAAACCAATGATCCCCGATACTGTCCATACCATCAGATGATCTCACATCCTCTCAATCAATGCTTCGTTGTGAGAGAGAAGATCAATGAGATGTGGAAAAATGGAGTCATAACCTTTGATAAAAACTATGGCCCCGCCTCTGTCAACATGGTGTCATGTCGGCAAACTTCAAAGTCACCGAAGGAGAAGATCACTACTTCATTCAAGGTGATAAAAATGGCTCAAGCGTCCCAAGAATTGGTTCCCTATCCAACATCAGATGGATAGCCTATATGGGTGCATCCCGATCTCCTAGATGATGAAAATTGGGAGATCGTCAAAACAAAGCCGACTGCTCAGCAGCGAAGGCAAGCCAAGAGACAACTCCGCAAGCTCAAACAGCAGCAGAAATCTCAACCAAAACAAGGAGTCCTTGAAAAAGCAGAAACTTCTTCCACTTTTCACTCGGGACGACGGAAGAATCTCTTCCCAAAACCTCGAAGGCGGTAAGAAAATTCACTCTTGATGATTTCATGCCACCTCTATACAAAAATGGAAACATGCAGGGGGCATCATACTCTTGCAACTCAGTAGTTGGATTCTCCATGAATGGATACGAGTCCAGTGATACTGCCAGTGATATAGATGAGTGGGAAGAATCCTTTGAAACAGGAGAATACCTCTCCGACGAGGAATGGATTCCCGACTCTCATCTTATGCCAGTAATCTGGTATAACCCATTGCAGCCACAAGGATCTTGGTCTGATGATGAAGAAGACCAGGACCCTGTTCAAGAAAACGCTGTCGATCCAGCACCAAACAATGCTCCTGTGGAACCCAACATTGGTGAACCACAAGGAGCAAATGACGAAGAAGATTTGGCTCCCATGCCTGATCTTGAAGAATATGCAAGAATCTTGTAACATCTTGCCATAGAGCAGGAGCAGGATCGCATCAATCTTCGTCATGACCCAAAACCGGAAGTCCCTGAAAATCAGCGGGAACTTTCTCCCTTAACTCCTGAAAATGGAGAAAACTGTTGGATCAATGATCCTCTCACATCCGAGGATGAGTCCGATTCCCAACAATCTACACTGGGGGCATCTCCTGTCAGGATAACCTGCAATGCAATAGCTCAGGACGACAGTGCCTCTGAAGCTTCCGAAGACACGTACTCCCCAACCGGTAGCGTATCTTCCGGAGCTACATCCTCTCAGGTGACTTCCACTGAGATAACATCCTCTCAGCCCTCGTCTCCTGAAGCTGTGACATTAGAACTCAAGCCTCTCCCGATTGATCATCTTGAAGAAACTTCTGCCAATGAAATCCTCTTCAATGAAAACTCAGTCAACTGGTCCCAAATACCCTATCTCACGGGCGATGTCTGGGATAATAAAGAAAAGTTGCCAGCTACTGTTCAGGACTTGTTCCCGGAAATTGCTCCGTGCAACACAATCACTGAAGACGCCAATGCTGTTACAGAGACGTCCTCAGCAAAAGATCAACCTCTTGATCCTGAGAACGATCTTCCAAAAGAAGACCCTTCTCTAGAGGCTCTTGAAGTTGGTAGAGGTACCCGTTCCGGCCGGGATTACCACAAAAATTACAATCAACCCTCTTCTTCTTATGTAAATCCTTCGGGAAAGCAAGATGTAAGCGCCCCAAGTGACAATAATAATGAAAATACAGGCCCGAAGGAGGCTTTCAAGTACGACTTGATTGAGCACTTCAAACACATACCTGCACGTCTACACATCCTTGACTTATTACGAATGTCTCCACAAACTCGTGATAGTCTCATTTCAGAATTACAAAGGCTGAATGTGGATGTCGACAAACATGCCCCACAAGTCCTACAAATTGAAATGGACTATAGGGTCAAAAAATCAAACACTCCCTCAAAGGGAGAAAAGAAGAAAACTGAGGGATCAAGCAATGAATGCCTCTCGGTACAAAAAGCTGCAAGTGCAACAATTGCCTTCAACAAGGATGACCTCCTCCTAGGCGAAACAAAGCACAACCGTCCCTTGTACTTTACGGGGTACGTCAAAGAAATGCCAGTACACAGAGTTCAGATCGATCCAGGTTCTGCACTTAACCTCATCTCTACTTCGGCACTCGAAGAGCTGGGCATCCCACCTAGCAAGCTGAGTCACACGTCCGTATCCATCTTTGGATATGACGGTAGCGCTCAAAGGCCTATCGGCAAAATCAGGTTCAAATTGCAAATCGGTGATTTTATTTCTGAAGTCACCGTGTATGTGATAAGGACCCCTTCATGCTACAATATAATCCTAGGACACCCCTAGATACATGAGAATGGTGTCGTCCCTTCAACTCTACATCAGTGCATCAAGTTCGTTGGCAACGATGGCTTGATACATCGAGTATTTGCAGACAAAAAGCCCTTTAAAAGCAGAGATGTCCATTTTGCAGATGCTCAAATGTATAAAGATGGAAAAGAAGAACAGGAGGAAAAAACAATTCACTTTGCCGACAGTCTCCAGAAAGATAAAGGCAAGGCTCCTCAGCAATCATCGGAGGTAAACAAACCCTCCACCAAACTCGAAGTAAGCAGCCAAGCTCCCTTCGTCATCTCCTTCAAATCTCCAAAGCCTTTGGTAATCACTACCAAAGCAAAAAAGACAAAACAAAAGACTGGGGGCAAGTTCACTGTCTCCTTTGTGTCTATTATGCATGACACAGACTCAGAGTCAGATCCAGAAGATGACACAGCATTGAGCCAAGCTAATACTCAATGAGATCAGCCCGCTCTCAATCCATTGGAGACACCTGGAGACATAGAAGACCCTACGTTTGCTTCCTTTGTTATTCCGGAAACTTCGCCAGAAGAAAAAGTGATTTACTTCCACAGATCAGGAACATCTCCACTGAACTCTAGTGCTGGCTGCCCCCACAACTGGAAAACCATTTATCTTGTACACAAGAGCTCTCGACCACTCTTTGGGTGCTCCGCTCGCACAAGAAAATGACGACGGAAAAGAAGCTGCTCTATATTACCTTAGCCGCATGATGGTAGGTGCAGAGCATCGCTACTCCCTAGTCGAAAAAGAATGCCTTGCAGTAATGTTCGCCGTACAAAAGTTACGTCACTATCTGCTGTCGAACATAGTCTACCTGATTTCGAAGATCAACCTCCTAAAGGTCATTGTCACAAAAGCAGGTTCTCTCAATACCCGACTGGCAAAATGGTCTATCCTTCTATCACAGTTTGATATTAGGTATGTACCACAAAAAGCAATCAAAGGCCAAGCTCTAGCAGACTTCCTCGCAGAGCATCCATTGCCTAAAGATTCTCCACTCAGGGATGATCTCCCAGACGAATTTGTCTACAATGTGGAAACTTCCTTGTCAAACGCTTCCTGGGACATGTACTTTGACGGTGCAACCAGGACAAATGAAAAGGGAAAGCAAATATCGGGAATTGGCATCCTCTTTGTCAGTCTCGACAAATACATGATTCCACACGCCTTCTCGCTACTGGAACCATGTTCAAACGATGCAGTTGAATACCAAGCCCGGATTGTAGGATTGGAACTCGCCCTCGAATCCGACATCACCACGCTGGAAGCTTTTGGAGACTCTCAACTGGTCGTCAACCAGATGAATTAGAAATATAAAGTCTGGAAGCCTGATTTGCTGCCTTACTACAATAAGGCGCAGTCGCTTCGACAAAAATTCAACATCTGTCACATCACTCACATCCTCAGAGGTGAAAACATCCATGCAGATGCCCTGGCTGGACTTGCCGCATCCATGGCAATCCAAGAAGGGGAAAACATGCAAGTCACAGTGTGTCAAAGAAGGATTCTTCCTCCTCTCAACACACACCAAGCAGTTGCTGAATGCCACCAAGTGGTTGGAAGTCGGATGTCCATCCTCAAACCTCCGATTGGCGACTGGAGAGATCCGTTCATTGATTATATCCTGTTCGGAATCCTACCTGAAGATCCAAAAGAGCGGGTAAGCATCCAAAGACGAGCCCCAAACTTTCATTTGGATATACCTTCAAAAGTACTTTACAGAAAATCCTTCAACGGAGTACTCCTACGCTGCTTATCACAACAAGAGGCTGAGGAAACTCTCAAAGAAGTACATGCTTGTCTTTGTGGAGCCCATCAGGCTGGCCCTAAGCTCTACAACCAGATAAAAAGGCTAGGTTATTATTGGCCTACCATGGTAGCTGATGCAATACAATTTGCCAAGCGCTGCCAAAAATACTAGATTCACGGAGATTATGTCCACATGCCTCCAAAATGGCTACATCCAACAGCAATCTCATGGCCTTTCGAAGCCTGGGGTATGGACATCATAGGTCCTATTTCCCCCCCATCAAGTAAAGGTCATCGCTTCATCTTCGCCGCTACGGATTATTTCTCCAAGTGGTCAGAAGCATTTGCGCTCAGCGAAATGAAGACTTCATCAGTCCTTCAGTTCTTGCGCACCAACATTATTTGTCGCTTCGGCATACCTAAAAGATTCGTCCATGATAACGGACCACAATTCCAGGATCACAGATTCTATAGGTTCTGCGACAAGTACAAAATCCAAAGTTGTCCTTCGACTCCATATAATCCAGCAGCGAACGGACTAGCAGAAGCCTTCAACAAGACACTCTGCAAAATTCTCAAGAAAATAGTCTCTAGTCACAAAAGAGACTTGGGCGACAAACTACCAGAAGCTTTGTGGGCCTATCGAACCACCGTTCGAGGACCAACCCATAGCACACCATTCTCTTTGGTCTATGGATGCGAAGCTGTTGTCCCTTTAGACGTACAAATTCCTTCCTTAAGGGTATCTTTGCAAAATGACATGACGCAAGAAAGCAATGTCAAATTGAGACTCCAAGAGCTGGACAATCTCGATGAAAGACTACTTGAAGCTCTACAAAGCATTGAGTTGTACCAAGCACGCATGGCAGAATCTTTCGACAAGAAAGTCAGGCAACGCACTTACAAAAAGGGTGACTTGGTTCTTGCAGTAAAAAGACCCATAGTCTTTGCCCACAAATCCAAAGGCAAATTCGAACCAAAATGGGAGGGACCCTTCGTCATCGACAAAGTCTTCTCCAACGGTGCATACGCTCTTCTAAACATGGAAGGAGACAGATGTATGCTACCCATCAACGGCAAGTTCTTGAAGCGGTACTACCCTTGAAGACTTCCTCAAACGGGTCAGAGCAATATCTACACGGCTAAAGCGTATTTCCAAGGTACTTGCTCGTGAAACCCACCCCTTTTGAAATTTTCATCTTTATGTTGAAATTTCCAAAAAAAAAAAAACAATCTTTCAAAACAATGCTTACTTTCATCGTTTCATTGTTCAAAAAGAAATCAAATCCAAAATCCAAGTTTAGGAGCCTCTTCCCAGACTTGACCAAAATTTTCGATCCTTGAACCCAAAATTCATGGTTTGAAATAAAAACCACGACTCAGGAATTTTCACCCTAGTCTACCTTGGCTTTTACAAACCGAAATGGTTTTAAGGCAAAATTTATGACCCTCGTGTCTCTAAACAAAAAAATGGTTTTTTAAAAAAAAAACGGAAGGATGCGAACCCCATTCGATACTTCCAAAACCCAAAAAAAAAAAACGGAAGGATGCGAACCCCATTCGATACTTCCAAAACCCAAAAAAAATCGCAAGGAAGCAAACCCCATTCGATACTTGCAAAATTTCAAAAATCGTGGAAAAACAACAAACCAGTTGCTATCCACAACCCAAATTTCAAATGGTTCGAGAAAACCTCAAATTTCAAAAAAAAAATCGCGGAGAAACGACATCAAGTCAGTACCGCAAATCCGAAAGTTTTGGGAAAAGCAGGGAAGCGACGCTTAGTCGATATTTGCACCCCAATTTGCGAGGAAGCGACATTCCATCGATACTCGCAAAACCTAACCCGCGAGGAAGTGACATTCCATCAATACTCGCAAAACCGAATGAGCAAAGAAGCGACATTCCATCGATACTTGCAAGACCATTCAACGGGGAGGCGACATTTAGTCAATACCTGCATTTTGAAAACCAAAACTCGGCTATAAACGCCAAAATCCGGCTATAAATGCCAAAATTCGGCTATAAATGCCAAAACAAAAAATTTTCGGCTATAAAAGCCAAAATCGGCTTTCATGCCAATAAAACAAAACTTGATTTTCAAAAAAACTCGGCTATAAACGCCAAAACTCGGCTATAAACGCCAAAATCCGGCTAAACGCCAAAATCCGGCTATAAATGACAAAATTCGGCTATAAATGCCAAAAAAAAAAAATGTCGGCTATAAACGCCAAAATCGGCTTTCATGCCATCTCAAAATTGGCTCTCATGCCACAAACAAAATTTCTGGCTCTCATGCCATCTCAAAATTCGGCTTCTATGCCATTCCAAAATTCGGCTTCTATGCCATTCTAAAATTCGGCTTTCATGCCATCCAAAAATTTTGGCTCCCATGCCGCAAAACAAATTTTGGCTCTTACGCCACAAAATTAGGCTTTCACGCCATCCAAAATTTGGTTTTCAAACCATAAAAAAAAAAACCAGGCTTTTCGCCACAAAAATTGGCTTTCATGCCCAAAACAACTCTTTGACAAAAGATTTTCACAAAATGACAACCTTTTGATCAAATTCTTAAACAAACATTCCCATCAACTTTTGCTCAAAATTGTTTTCATCAAAAAAATGATTTAAGTGAAAGGAAGAGGATACAAAATATAGTACCAAAATTGTTTATACATGGAGGTACCAAAAAAAGAAGAAGGAAAAAGAGTTTGTTACAACTCAGGAGCTCAATCCGACATGGTCTTCAACCAAAGGTTCAACTCCTCAAGTAGACCCATGGCCTTAACTTCCAAAGTTTTTAGGCCACGCTTCTTCAAAATATCCCCATAAAACGCGGCCGAATGCCGTGACCCATCTGCAGCACGAGGAAGTTATTCCCAGAGGACCTGCCACTGCTCATGCTCATGAGTCTTCCTCCGGACATTACCTTCAGCTTCCTCAACCTGGCGAATGAGAGTTCCCTCCTTGTGACGAGCCTCCACAATGGCGGTCCATTTGGCTGCAGCCTTTTCCTTTAAAAGATCAAGACGCTGCCTAACCTCGACTACCTCCTTATCAAGGCGGTCCAAGTCTTGCTTAAGCCCCATGATGGATAACTCGGTAACGTTCTTCTCCCGAACGATCTGCCTCCGAGTCTTCGTGACCTCAGTCAGCTCAGCTTTGACTTTGCTGGAAGGTTTTATGAACATCTCATCAAAGAAGTCACCATCTGGGAAACTCTTGGTCTCAGTCTATTTGTTCCCCAAGGCGATGATTTCTTCAACAAAATCCTTGGCGCTTGCGATGTCCAGTTCGACTTCTTTGCTATCAGCGAGGATGTCCTGCACATGCTTGATCATGCCAAAACCAGCTTCCAAATAACCTGAAGAAAGAGTCTCAACCCATGAGCTCAAGACAGTCTTCAACACCTTCCTTGCATACTGAAGGTGCGGTGCAGATGAGGATTCGCCATGCTCTGGTGCCCGACTGCCCACGTCATGCTGCATTGGAAGAGTAATCAATACTCTTTCCAATGGAAGAAGCTGACTCGTTGAAAGAAGGAGAAGCCCCTACTTCTGCATCAGCCGCAGGTATCCCCTGTTTTGGCTCTGAGGAAGACGGAGGAATCTCTCCTGCTGCTTCACAATCTGTCAAAAAAAAGAAAAGACAAAAAGGTATGAATATGATCTTGTCAAAAATATATCAAAAAATATATCAAGATTATTATTGCAAATATACCTGCTTCGACGACCGGTGGAGTACTCTCTGCCTCTTTGAGCTCATCCGAAGCATCGTCAAAAGTTGCGTCCATAGATGGCTCGAAATCGTCGGAATCCTCTGGCAAGTCAGCTGCATGTTAGAAAATGACAGCAAAAGAAGAAAAAAAAAAAAGAAGCAAAAGCCAAAGCAAATCATACTAGGTGAAGGTTCTGGAACCACTCCAGAGTCCCTGGGCTCTTCCTCAGATGCCACGACAGGATCCGTCATTGCCTCATCGGCCGGAACCTCAGGCATCACCAGGTCATCATCCTCTGCTAAACAAATAAGCAGCGGATCAAAACAAAATCTTTCACAAAAAAAAAGGGAAGGAAGAAACAAAAGGAAAGAAAGGGGATCATACCAGCTATCTCCTCTTCTCTGCTTCTCTTCTCCGGAGGTTCGTCAGCATCCTTAGACACCTCCTCAGCAATGGTGAGAGGAACTTCGAGATCAGAAGGACTATCGTGCCGTCTCATGTTACGGCGTTGTCCTCTCCTCCTCTTGCCTCGGCGGGTCAATCTGCTCGACGATCCTGCCCCACTATCAACATCAGGCCTCTCACAAGAGTCCTCACTGGATGGTCTACTTTTCTCAGTAGACTCCATGGAAGCCTTCGTATGCTCTGCCTGTATGATAGCATCGATCTCGGCCTCCTCCTCCTCCAGCTGTCTCAAAACCTCACCAGGAATCCCCTGTGCAGCTCCTGATCTGATGATGTCCTGCCCGTTGAGAAAGCCTATCTTGTGCTTATCTCCAGAAAGGAAGGCCAAAACTTCCTCCCGACGAACACCATCTGATTTGCCAAAACCCTTCCCAGGAGATTGCTTAATATCGAGTTCTTTCTTGGAAAGTCCTCGGTGCACTGAAAAGCTCTCCATGAACCACTTCGTGAAGCCAGCAGTCCGGAAGGTGGGCAGCTCAGGATAGGAAATCATGGCGGTAGTGTCTTCGGCGCTATAAAAAGCCCATGCATTTCTCCCATCCTACAGACCTCCAAAACGCTTCACCATACTTGAAGGTGCTCCAACAACGCCTTGAGAGAAGCCAAGCTGCAATGCAAAACACGAAGGGACATACGGTTGGATGTCGACGAAAAGATGTCTGCAGTACACCATCGTACCAACCCGTATGTTGAAAAGCCACCTCTTCTCCGCGTCCGTCAAAGCATAATGTCTTCCCGACCCTGCCCTGGTCGAATCATGGGAGACACCAAAGTCAAAAGCCTTCTTCCGCAAGCCCGGAGAAAGCTTCACCGAAGACTGCCCAATCTCGACGTCCCTAAATCGTCGGATCCTTAAACGGGCAGATAAAAGTGATTCGTGAACGGCTGTCCCTCTAGCCAAACGAATCATAAAGGGATCTTCGTCCTGTGCAACTCCCAAACGATGGAAGCTAGGACAGTGGTATACATACCACGAATAGAAGATGTGGGCAGAAAATACCCTGTTCATGGGAAGCCCAAGCCGAACCAGGAAAGCAGCAGCCTGCAGTTCAGTACACAAATAGGAATAAAGAGCAGGTACCAAAGCTAGCCGCTCTCCAAACGCCGTTTGACAAGCCGGAAAAATACAGTGTGGCCCGATGTGCGTTCCATCTCCTCCAGCAAAAACAGCCTCACCCAGCCAATAAGTGAGGTAAACAGCGAGATCTCTCTGTAACGCAATGTCAGGACAAATGGCATCCGTGCTTGCGAAGAACTTCTTCAATTCTTCTCGCATAGCAGCGATCTTCTTCAAACTTGATGTTTTAGCCCTAACATCCTAGGCCATGCCATCAGAAGAATCCCTGCTATCAAAAAAGTTGGAGCTGTAAATTCTCCAACTGCTGCATCTAACTTTCGAGCCCTCCTTCTCCTTAAAAAAATCATAGAAGGAGACAAGCTGAAAGTACACAAGCCTAAACTCCTCAGATTGCTCCTCAAGGACGCTGTCAATAGGCATAAACTCCTCATAGAGCTTGCCGAGGATAGCCAACCCGGTGATGGCGCTCAGCTCCTTCAAAGAAAAACCAATCTCACCATTCGTCACAATGAAGGTGTTGGTTTGTGGAGGGAATGACTCCAGCATGGCCATGAAAGCCTCATCGGAGAAAACGACGGTTTGCCGAAAAGCGCGAACCGCGTCAAAAATCTCGGCCTCCCGAAGAACGGCCTCACCAATCCTTAGGGTGTGATCCGTCCATGACTCCCAGCTCGAGTCAGCACTGAAACGGCCACGAAGTCGAAAAGGCTTCACCCAATTGCTGCCGTCACCCCGAAAAACGCCAAGGCCCACCGGTCTTAAATCAACCGATTGATGATCAGAACCTTGGTAGCCACTGGCTGGCATCAACATGTCGATACGGACAGGTGGCTTCTCTGCAAAACCAGAAGGTCCACCAACAAAAACCCCGGTCTTGATCACACTGGTCCTCTTCACCCAGCTCGGAGGATCTTCCCTCTTAGGGCACGTGGGAGAAAGGCTCAGGATCGAGATGGTCCGGTCAAAAGACGACCGGGTAGAAATAGTTCTCTCCTCACCATCTGCTGCGTAAGAGAACTGAAAGCATCTCATTTGGTATGTCAAGTCGTCAGGGACCGCATCACCGAAGAAGAAGGTAGGCTTGAGCACAACGCTCTGATCGTCCGTAACCCAAGGACGGCTGCTTACCAAGATCTTATAGAACTCCTCATCTTTGAGAGCGATCAATCGCTATCTCATCTCATCACGATTGAGGGAATCGCATTCTTCCAAGTTTTTCTCCACAAACTGGACCTTCTCCCAAGCTCGCTGAACAGCAGCATTGGAAGATCTAGCAGACCGACGAGGTGCGTCAGTAACAGGACCCTTACCTTTGTTCATTCTAGAAGAACTACCTGCAAAAGGTGGAAGAGAAAAGATCAATCAACATCAAAATGACAGAATTCTGCTACAAAAATTCTAGCAAAATTTTGACATGGTTCCAGGGCAATTCCGAAGAAAATGAAAATACTCCGAAAAAGACAGGAAGCCTGAAGATGAGCTCAACATCGCTGCGAGCTATAGTCAGTGGAGAATTCTCAAAGAAGGTTTAAACTCAACATCGCTGCGAGAACGAGCCAATCTCATCAAACTTCCACAAAATCTGGAAAAAGAGCTCAACATTGCTGCGAGCTTCAAAATCCAAAAATTGCAAAACTTCCTCAAAATCCAGCAAGACCGAGAAAGAGCTCAACATCACTGCGAGCTCAAAATCCCGATACTTGCAAAAGATTTTCAGGTATGCATCATCATACTTCCAAATCTATTTACCAAAACTCATGCATCAAAAAAATATCATCATGCATTAGATGCTAGGAAAACCTTGACCAATTTTGACCAATTCCAACCCAATTTGGTCGAAACCAATCAAACTTTTTCCAAGTCAAAAATCATGTTGGCTTGACCTAGAGACTCTAGCCTTCTATCTTGATGCATCAAAAAGAAAAAAAGAGAAAGAAAATGCATACATATTGAAATTGCATAGCCCCATTATCATAGTGAGCAAACAAGGAAAAAGAAAAAGAAAGAGAGAGAAAAAAAAATCTCAGCAAAAAAAAAAAAAAATTTTGGCCCACTGCCACGTGGCAATACGGTCAGGTCCGTACAGCCAAAAAAAAAAAAAAAACAGAAAAAAAAAAAAGAAAAGAAAGACGCTGAAAAAAAAAAAAAAGAAATCAGCATGGGAAAAAAAACAGAAAAAAAGAGAGTACACGGTTTAAAACAAAAAAGAGAAAACCGTGGAAAGAGAAAAAAAGAAAGAAAAAAAAGAAGCACGAAAAAAAAAGAGAGGAGAAAAACGTGCTTGAAAAAAAAAGGGAGAAAAGAAAAGAAGAAAAAGAGAAAAGAAAAGAAGAAAAACAAAAGAAAAGAAAACGAAGGAAAAAAAATGAAGAATCTACTTCTACAATGGAGATTCTTGAGGAGGAAGAAAACTTACTTGAAGCCATTGATGGAGAAGAAGAAGAAAAGCTTGGAGATCCTTGAAGGAGAAGAAAGCACTTCTTGTCTTGGGGAGCACTCTTGAAGATTTCTTGTAAAAAGAAAGTAATGGAGCAAAAACACCAACCCTCTTTGCTTTTATAGAAGAGAGCAAGCCAAAAGAGGAAACAAGGAGAAAGAAAAGAGGTAAGTGCTAAAATTTTGCTACTTTCCCAAAGAGAAAGATATTTTGAGAGAATCTTTCCACAAAAAGAAAACTTGAGAAATTCTCTCCAAGTAAAGATATTTTTAGATATTCTCTACACAAAAGAGATATTTTTAGATATTCTTTACAAATATGACACCATATGAGATCTAGGCCATCTCCAAAGCCTAAGGTCCCATGGGTTAGCCCATATGAGCCAGGTTTGACCACCTAGGCACTAAAAGTGGCTTTTAGTCAAAATATTCCTCTTACCAAGAGCAAAAAAAAAAAAAGGAAAAGAGCAAAAAGAGTCCCATGCCTCTTTTGAGTTGATGGGACCATTCAAAAAAAAAAAAAACAAAAGAAAAGAAAGTCTCATGAGTTTCCAAAAACCAAACCATCCAACCTCATGAACCAAATTCATGAGCTTGAAATTGACATTTCTTAAAACCAAATTCCGGTCCCCTAGCTCGCCACATACAGCTTGTTAGGTCACAAGACCAAAACCAAAATCAAAATCCAAAACCAACAAACCAAATATGAACCCCCAACCTGCCACATACAGCTTGTTGGGTCACAAGGTCAAAATCAAAATCAAACCCTGACCCCCTAACTTGCCACATACAGCTTGTTGGGTCACAAGGTCAAAAACCAAAATCCAAAACCCAAAATCCAAATACCCCATGTCATTTTCAAAACTTTGCCTTAAGATGGTGTGTGATCCCTCTCACTAGCATAAAATTCCCCCGGAAACTCAGAAGGCTATTCAAAAAAAAAAATGCTCAAGACTCTTGGTCAAGTTGTAATCTCTCCTCCAAGTTTCTCTTCGAGGCACATCGACTCCAAAAAGCTACTCGTCGTTGTCCCTCGAGGGGGCATTTGTTGACACAAAAAAAAGTCAATATGTCTCCTCAACATAAGAAGCGTTGTGAAGCCGCATCCTGCTAAAAACAGGCAAGGCTACTTCTAGCATCAGATCTTATCAGAATCAGACAGAAACTGAGAGATCCTTCAAGAAAGCTAAAAGAGGGGTACACCTGAGGTTTCGGGCCATTCCGACATCGTTTGGCCCAACTTCACTGCTCCGACAGCTAATCAAGCCTCCCGGCGGTGGAAACCACCGAAGCCATCACTCATCAAACAAAATACATGAGTGGCTTTAACATGCTTCCAAAAGGCTACACGTCGAGTTTCAGGTCATTCCGACAACGTTTAACCAGGTTTCGATGCTCCAAGAGAAACTCAAGCCTACCGGCGGCGGAGCAACCCGGGACCATGACGTCCAAAACGGAGCACATGGAACGTCTCAAAATGACTCCTCAAAATGACTCCAATAGGCTCCCCGTCAAATTTCAGGTCAATCGGACATCGTTTGACCACATATCAAAGCTCGGTAATTTCCCCGCAGCAAAATCAAGTAAAGCATCGATGGTACCCCAAACGGCTTCAAAACTCAAATAAAAGCCCATGGTTGGTCCTATCCACTGCTCAAGAAGCTTCACCTCAATCTTTAGGTCATTCCGACATCGTTTGACCTAGTTTCGACGCTTGACGGAAAATCGGCTACAAAGTCTTCGGCTTTCCCAAAAAATGGGAAACTTTGTGCTCCAATTTCGTGCGGGTTCTCGTCAAGTTTTCTCCAAGAAAATGAAGTCAATAATTGAGGAAAACTGTTAAGAAAAATACAGAAGAAAAAAGGGACGAAAAAGACGAAAAAACGGCCGAAAACGACGCTCGACGACCAAACGGGACAAAGCCCTATGGTCGCTGGCGACCCTGGCCCAGGGTCGCCGGCGACCCTGGGTGCATGGTCGCCCGGTGACCCTGGAAATCCGGGTCGCCGGATTTTGCACCAAAGTGTCTGTTTTCGATGGTTTTCGCGTTTCGGGTGTTTCGGCCTCTGTGATTTTCGGAAAATGCAATGTTTGATGCTTGAAAACGACTGATCTTCGTCGACATCTCGGATCCACCGTCAAAAGCATGAAATCATCACCGATCGCCTCAAGATCGCCAACCGGCTGACCAAGAAAGTGCAGTTTCTGTCCGACCGATCGTGAAATCGACAAGACAGACGTCACCGGCCCGCCAACATCAATCAATGTCTGAAATTGGATCGTAATCCGACATCAAATAATGCGTGGATCCACCCGTTATGATCGCAAAAAGAATCTCAAAAGGCGCAGCACGGCCCGCGACTCTACACATGCCTTGGAAACCACTTAAAGTCGTTAATTGACCCATTAAAGCAGTCATTAACTCATTATTTTGGACGGCCCAATCAGAACCAAGCATTTGGGAGTTACAAATCCAAGCAATCATGGCATTAAACCCATGAAAGTCCCATCATCATGAAGCATAAAGGTGATTAAATGCCCACTACCTTCATCGGCCAATCACAAGCCTTGAAAAAGGAGTTACAAAATCGATTTGTAACTCCTCATCAATTCTTTCATCATGCCCATCAATGCCAATAAACACCTCATGGCTATCAAAAGCTATAAAAGGAGGTCCATTCCAAGAAGAAAGGATGATGAAAAGAGATCCCAAGTGCAAGCTCTGAAAAACCAGAAAATCCAAGAGAGAGACGAAGTCCTGCTACTTTGCTCCCGGAAGCACCACAAGGTGATCAACGTCCCTTGGGGGGCCACCCCCCCAAGGTCACCTCCTTCTCCAACATGGCCTAAACGTGGCTTTTCAGCCCGTTTACTCGGTTTTTCATTGAATATAGGACCTTCTCTTGGTCCTTGTCCTTTAAAAAACCGAGGTTAGGAGCGGAGTCAAAGAATCAAAGCATCACATGTTCTCATTTGAAGGACGATGGAGAAGCCCATACATGACTTGCGAATGTCGATCTCACCGTGTCCCCGCAATCTCCTGAGAACTTAGATCCCTTTTCTTCCTTTTCTATTGTAGTTTGTATTTCTTAAAGAGACAAAAAGAAATCACAATTCTTGTCTTTCATATTTGATGAGTTTTGTAAAATCACCTTTCACGGCAAAATCGCCTTTCACGGCAAACAAACAAAACGCCTCTTACGGCATTCTAAAAACTTGTCTCTTTTCTTAATATTAATGCAATTTGAAAAGTTAGAAAAAATGATTGATTTCCTTTCCACTTGTGAAGGTGAATCTCCGAATTATCACCATTCCAAATTCCAAGTAGAAAGTAAATCTGGCATACCCGTACAAAAATGTTGATGCCCGAGATCTTCCCTCCTCCGCCGAGACCCAGGTCAGCCCCCGGGGTGCGGAGGGAGAGGACGGAAGATTCCCCCTTTTTTTTTTCGGGTCCATCAATCCTGTTACTGACGCACATCGTCGGTCTGCCAGATCTTCTAATGCGGCCGTTCAGCAGGCGTGGGAGAAGGTCCAGTTTGTTGAGAAGAACTTGGAAGAGTGCAATTCCCTCAATCGCGATGAGATGAGACAGCGATTGATCGCTCTCAAAGATGAGGAATTTTACAAGATCATGGTAAGCAGCCATCCTTGGGTTGCGGACGATCAGAGCGTTGTGCCCAAGCCTACCTTCTTCTTTGGTGATGCAGTGCCCGACGACTTGACATACCAAAGGAGATGTTTTCAGTTCTCTTACACAGCAGATGGTGAGGAGAGAACTATTTCTACCCGGTCGACTTTTGATCGGACCATCTCGATCCTGAGCCTTTCTCCCACATGCCTTAAGAGGGAAGATCCTCCGAGCTGGGTGAAGAGGACCAGTGTGATCAAGACCGGGGTTTTTGTTGGTGGCCCTTCCGGTTTTGTAAAGAAGTCGCCTGTCCGTATGGACATGTTGATGCCTACCAGTGGCTACCAAGGTTCTAATCATTCATCAGTTGATTTGATACCGGTGGGCCTTGGCATTTTTCGGGGTGACAGCAGCAATTGGGTGAAGCCTTTTCGACTTCGTGGCCGTTTCAGTGCTGACTCAGGCTGGGAATCACGGACTGATCACACCCTAAAGATTGGCGAGGCCATTCTGCGGGAGGCCGAGATTTTTTATGCGGTTCGCGCTTTTCGGCGAACCGTTGTTTTCTCCGATGAGGCTTTCATGCCCATGCTGGAGTCATTTCTTCCACAAACCAACACCTTCATTGTGACGAATGGTGAGATTGGTTTTTCTTTGAAGGAACTGAGCGCCATCACTGGGTTGCCTATCCTCGGCAAACTCTATGAGGAGTTTAGTCTTATTGACTACGTCCTTAAGGAGCAGTCTGAGGAGTTCAGGCTTGTATACTTTCAGCTCGTCCCCTTCTATGATTCTTTGAAGAAGAAGGAGGGCTCGAAAGTTAAATGCAGTAGTTGGAGGAGTTGCAGCTCCAACTTTTTTGATAGAAGGGAGTCTTCTGATGGCATGGCCCAAGATGCTAGGGCTAAAGCATCAAGTTTGAAGAAGATTGCCGCTATGTGAGAAGATTTAAAGAAGTTCTTCGCAAGCACAAATGCCATTTGTTCCGACATTGCATTGCGGAGAGATCTTGCTATTTACCTCACTTATTGGCTGGGTGAGGCTGTTTTTGCTGGAGGAGATGGAACGCACATCAGGCTGCACTGTATTTTTCTGGCTTGTCAGATGGCGTTTGGGGAGCGGCTGGCTTTGGTACCTGCTCTTTACTCCTACTTGTGTACCGAATTGCAGGCTGCTGCTTTTCTGGTTCGGCTTGGGCTCCCCATGAACAGGGTATTTTCAGCCCATATCTTCTATTCGTGGTATGTATACCACTGTCCTAGCTTCCATCGATTGGGAGTTGCACAGGACGAAGATTCCTTTATGATTCGTTTGGCTAGAGGGACGGCCGTTTCCGAATCACTTTTGTCTGCCCATTTGAGGATCCGACGATTTAGGGACGTCGAGATTGGGCAGTCTTCAGTGAAGCTTCGTCCGGGTTTACGGAAGAAGGCTTTCAACTTTGGTGTCTCCCGTGATTCGACCAGGGCAGGGTCGGGAAGACACTATGCTTTGACAAACGCGGAGAAGAGATGGCTCTTCAATATACAGGTTGGTACAATGGTGTACCGCAGACATCTTTTCGTCGATATCCACCCGTACGTCCCTTCGCGTTTTCCATTGCAGATTAGCTTCTCTCAAGGCGTTGTTGGAACGCCTTTGAGCATGGTGAAGCGCTTTGGAGGTTTGCAGGATGGGAGAAATGCATGGGCTTTTTACAGTGACGAGGACACTACCGCCATGATTTCCTATCCTGAGCTGCCCACCTTCCAGACTGTTGGCTTCACGAAGTGGTTTGTGGAGAGCTTCTCAGTGTACCGGGGGCTTTCCAAGAAAGAGCTCGATGTCAAGCAATCTCCTAGGAAAGGTCTTGGCAAATCGGATGGTGTCCGTCGGGAGGAAGTTTTGGCCTTCCTTTCTGGAGAGAAGCATAAGATAGGCTTTCTCAATGAGCAGGACGTCATCAGATCAGGAGCTGCATAAGGGATTCCTGGTGAGGTCTTGAGACAGCTGGAGGAGGAGGAGGCCGAGATCGATGCTATGATACAAGCAGAGCGTACGAAGGCTTCCATGGAGTCTACCGAGAAAAGTAGGCCATCCAGTGAGGACTCTAGTGAGAGGCCTGATGTTGATAGTGGGGCAGGATCGTCGAGCAGATTGACCCGCCGAGGCAAGAGGAGGAGAGGACAACGCCGTAACATGAGACGGCACGATAGTCCTTCTGATCTCGAAGTTCCTCTCACCATTGCTGAGGAGGTGTCTGAGGATGCTGACGAGCCTCCGGAGAAGAAGAGCAAAGAAGAGGAGACAACTGGTATGATTCTCCTTCTTTCTTTTGCTACTTCTTTTCTTTTATGAAAGATTTTTATTTTGATCCGCTGCTTTCTTTCTTTTGGCAGAGGATGATGACCTGGTGATGCCCGAGGTTCCTGCTGATGAGGCGATGACAGATCCAGTCATGGCATATGAGGAAGAGCCAGGGACTCTGGAGTGGTTCCAGAACCTTCCCCTGGTATGATTGCTTTGGCTTCTTTTTTTTTTCTTTTTTTGTTTGTGCTGTCTTTTGCTAACATGTAGCTTTTGTTTTCTTGTTAGCTGACTTGCCAGAGGATTCGGACGATTTCGAGCCATCCATGGATGCAACTTTTGACGATGCTTCGGATGAGCTCAAAGAGGCAAAGAGTACTCCACCGGTCGTTGAAGAAGGTATTTTTGCAATACTAATCTTGATATTGATTTTTTTTTACAAGATCGTATTCATACCTTTTTGTCTTTTCCTTGGCAGATTGTGGAGCAGCAGGAGAAGTTCCTTCGTCTTCCTTGGAGCCAGAACAGGGGATACCTGCGGCTGATCCAGGAGTAGGGGCTTCTTCTTCCTTCAATGAGTCAGCTTCTTCTGTTGGAAAGAGTTTACTGATTACTCTTCCAATAGAGTGTGACATGGGCAGTCGGGCGTCAGAGCATGGCGAATCCTCATCTGCGCCGTACCTTCAGTATGCAAAGAAGGTGTTGAAGACTGTTTTGAGCTCATGGGTTGAGACTCTCTCTTCAGGTCACTTGGAAGCTTACTTTAGCATGATCAAGCATGTACAGGACATTCTTGCTGATAGCAAAGAAGTTGGTCTGGACATCGCAAGCGCCAAGGATTTTGTTGATGAAATCATCGCTTTGGGGAACAAATGGACTGAGACCAAGAGTTTCCCAGATGGTGACTTCTTTGATGAGATGTTTATGAAGCCTTCCAGCAAAGTCAAAGCTAAGCTGACTGAGGTCACGAAGACTCGGAAGCAGTTCGTTCGGGAGAAGAACGTTATCGAGTTATCCATCATGGGGCTGAAGCAAGGCTTGGACCGCCTTGATAAAGAGGTTGTCGAGGCTAGGCAGCGTCTTGAGCTTTTGGAGGAAGAAGCTGCTGCCAAATGGACCACCATTGTGGAGCCTCGTGACAGGGAGGGGACTTTCACTCGCCAGGTTGAGGAAGCTGAAGGTAATGTTCGTAGGCAGACTCAGGAGTACGAGCAGTGGCAGGTTCTCTGCGAAGAACTTCCTCGTGCTGCAGGTTGGAGATACAAATGTGTCGGTCGCGAATACAGTAGACCAGAAAGGGCGTACTAGCACCGCTAGGCACAAATGTTGCAAATCGCATCCTTGGGAAGGACACGAGATGGGATTTTTTGAAAGGTCAAATTTGGTTTCATAAAGTAGAGCAAATGGTGTTCAAATCCGAACAAAGGCTCAACATTTCTACGAATGCTAAATCCAGAAGGGAAGGAACCAGAATTTCTCGGATGTGAATCCAGTAATGACGGAAGTTTTTTTTTTTTTTTGAAGGGTCAAGATTGAATTCATCAAAGAGAGCAAATGGTGTTCCATTCCGAACAAACGCTCAACATTTCTGCGAGCGCTAAATCCGAAAGGGAAGGAACCAGAATTTCTCGACTCTGAACTCAAAAGTGACGGAAGTTTTTTTTTTTTTTAAAGATTTTTTTTTTGAAAGGTGCACATAGATTTCCAATTCGATCTTATGAAACCTTAGTAGATAGATCAGCCCCCAGGTAAGGGTAGGATTACTTAATGAACCCGTTTGGAGGACCCTTGCCTCGAACAGTCTAACTGTCTCCACACTCTGGACAAGGCTTTTCTTAAATCTACTTTGGTCAAAGAACGCAACTGGTGGAACCTTAGTTTTTTTTTTTAAACTCTTTTTTGAAAGGTTTTTAATGAACTCATCAAAGAGAGCGAATGGTGTTCCAATCCGAAATAAGGCTCAACATTTCTGCGAGCGCTAAATCCGAAAGGGAAGGAACCAAGGTTTCTTAAATTTGAATTCAAAAGAGAGAAAACTATTTTTTTTTGAAATTATAATTTTTTTTTAAATCTCAATTGGACTCATCAAAGAGAAAAGATGGCCCAATCCCCGATATGAACAATAGCTGCAAACATTTCTGTGAGCTATCAAGTTCGAAGAGGAGAGGATCAACGTTTCTCAAAGTTGAGTCTTAAGAAAGAGAGATCCTTTTTTTTGAAAGAATTTGAAATGAAGTTTTTTTTTTTGAAATCCCAATTGGACTCATCAAAGAGAAAAGATGGCCCAATCCCCGATATGAATGATAGCTACAAACATTTCTGTGAGCTATCAATTTTGAAGAGGAAAGGATCAGAGTTTCTCAAAGTTGAATCTTAGAAAAGAAATCAGGTTTTTTTTTTGAAATGAGAAAGAATAACAAAAATCCCATCTCATGTTTTTTTTTTAGATGCAAGATACAACATAGGCCACCAACTAGAAAGGAGCCAAGGGATCAAAGCATCACGTTCTCAAGTCAACGTGTCCCACCGGGTATGCCAACTTGATGGACCCTCGGAGTTTCCTTCCTCTCCTTCAGCACCCGGGGGGCTTGCCTGGGTCTCGGCGGAGGAGGGAAATCACGGGTATCATCATTTTTGTATGGGTATGCCATATTTACTTTCTACTTGGAATTTGGAATGGTGATGATCTGGAGATTCACCTTCACAAGTAGAAAGGAAATCGATCCTTTTTTTTTTACTTTTCAAATTGCATAAATATTAAGAAAATAGACAAGTTTGTTTTTGAGAATGCCGTAGGAGGGGTTTTTTGTTTGTTTGCTGTAAAAGACGATTTTACAAAACTCATCAAATATGAAAGACAAGAATTGTGATATCTTTTTGTCTATTTAAAAAATACGAACTACAATAGAAAAGGAAGAAAAAGGATCTAACTTCTCAGGAGATTGTGGGGACACGTCGAGATCGACGGTCGCAAGCCATGTATGGACTTCGCCATCGTCCTTAAAATGAGAACGGTTGATGCTCTGATTCTTCGGCTTGGCTCCTAACCTCAGTTTTTTAAAGGACAAGGACCAAGACGATGTCCTATATTTAATGAAAAAACGAGTAAACGAGCTGAAAATCTGTGTTTAGGCCATGTTATAGAAGGAGGGGACCTTGGAGGGGTGGCCCCCCAAGGGACTTTGATCACCTTGTGGTGTTTCTTACAGCAAAGCAGCAGGACTTCATTTGTATTTCTTCGGGAGAATGCAAGTGTACAAGTGTAGAATTTCAAGTCGATGTGTGTATCGATTTGTGTATCGATTCCTCATTTCTTTCTTTTGGACCTCCTTTTATAGGCTTTTGGTAGCCATGAGGTGATTATGGGCATTGATGGCCATGATGAGAGAATTGATGAGGAGTTATAAGTTTTTATTCTTTGATTTTGTAACTCCTTTTTCATGGCTTGTGATTGGCCGATGAAGGATAGTGGGCATTAAATCACCTTTAATCTTCATGATTATCGGAGTTTCATGGGCTTAATGTCATTATTGCTTGGATTTGTAACTCCCAAATGTTTGAATCTGATTGGGCCATCCAAAATAATGAGTTAATGACCGCATTAAGTTGTCATAAACAGGTCAATTAACGACATTAAGTGGTCGCCAGGGCATGTGAAGAGTCGCGGGCCGTGCCGCGTCTTTTGAGATTCTTCTTATGATCATCACAGGTGGATCCACACAATGTTTGATGTTGGATTGCAGTGCAATTTCAGACATTGATTGATGTTGGTGGGCCGGTGACATCTGTCTTGTCGATTTCACGATCGGTCGGACAGAAAGTATACTTTCTTGGTCAGCCGGTTGGCGATCTTGGAGCGATTGGTGGTGATTTCATGCTTTTGACAGTGGATCCAAGATGTCGGTGAAGATCAGTAGTTTTCCAGCATCAAAGATTGGATTTTCAGAAAATCACAGAGGCAGGAACACCCGAAATGTGAAAAGGATCGGAAAATGGGCCGTTTGGTGCAAAATCCAGCGACCCGGATTTGCAGGGTCGCCGGCACCCATGCACCCAGGGTCGCCGGAGACCTTGGGCCAGGGTCACTGGCGAACTTGGGCCAAGGTCGCCGGCGACCATAGGGCTTTGGCCCTTTTGGTCGCCGAGCTTCGTTTTCGGCCGTTTTTCCATCTTTCTTGTTCCTTCTTTCTTCTGTATTTTTCTTGACATCTTTCCTCAATTATTGACTTGATTTTCTTGGAGAAAACTTGATGAGAACCCGTGCAAAACCGGAGCACAAAGTTTCCCATTTTTCAGGAAAGCCGAAGACTTTGTAGCCGATTTTCCGTCAAGAGTCGAAACTAGGTCAAACGATGTCGGACTGACCTGAAAATTGAGGTGAAGCTTCTTGAGCAGTGGATAGGACCAACCATGAGCTTTTATTTGAGTTTTGAAGCCGTTTGGAGTCCCGTCGATGCTTGACTTGATTTTTCTGCGGGGAAAATGCCGAGCTTTGATATGTGGTCAAACGATGTCCGATGGACCTGGAATTTGTCGGGGAGCCTATTGGAGTCATTTTGAGGAGATCCATTAGCTCCTCTTTGGATGTCATGGTCCCGGGGTGCTCCGCCGCCGGTAGGCTTGATTTTCTTTCGGAGCATCGAAACCTGGTCAAACATTGTCGGAATGACCTGAAATTCGACGTGCAGCCCTTTGGAGGTATGTTGATGCCACTCATATACTTTGTTTAATGAGTGATGGCTTCGGTGGTTTCCGCCGCCGGGAGGCTTGATTCTGCTGCTCGAGCGTTGATGGAGGGTCAAACGTGTCGGTTTGACTTGAAATTTGGCATCGAGCCCTTTGGAGACATTCTGGAGTCATCCGTAGGCTCTAATCAAAGTTTTGGTGTCTTTGATGATGTCGCCGCCAGGAGCGCTTGTTTAGCTATCGGAGAAGTGAAGTTAGGCCAAACAATGTCGGAATGGCCCGAAACCTCAGGTGTACCCTTCTTTTAGCTGTCTTGAAGGATCTCTCAGTTTTTGTCTGAATCTGACAAAATCTGATGCTTGAAGTAGCTTTGCCTGTTTTGTAGCAGGATGCAGCTTCACGAGGCTTCTTGATGTTGAGGAGACATAGTAACTTTTTTGGTGTCAACACGGAGGATCCATGGGATGTTGACTCGTACCGAGATGGGTGGACGCCCTTCCCACTGGTCTAGGTAGTTGAGGGAGGGGTTAGGTTCCCCATCCACCCATTGCTTAGGCAATGTCTGGTAACTTGGCACCTTGTCCCCCGCCAATTAATGCCAAATAGCTATAAAATCATATTGGGGACAGTAGAGCTGAATAGGATCTTAGGTATCTGCCTCGGTGTCCATGACATCGAGGATGCGTATGACCTTTGCAAGTCGACTAGGGAATCTGACCTCTGCTATTACCTCCGAGGGAGACCACAGATGGTCCCCTTCGTTACTGCCCTCGAGGATTCTATGCGCCATGCCGGGAGCGACAGTTTGTTCGTTGCCGGCAATTAGGAGTTCGGCGCGGAAGATACCGAGGCAGAAAAGAGGTACAGGGTACCTCGTCACTTCGGGCGCCTCCCAAGTAAACACCGAGCTCAATAGCTCTACTTTTTATATCCTTCTTTATCTGCCGAACTGACGCCTTTTGGTCTGTTGTGCAGAGCTTGGTGAGAGGAGACAAGCGGCCTTGCACGACGGTTGGAGGAGAAACGACGATTGGCTCGACACCATCCAACTCTACCGGGGGCACAGAGGAAGGTCTGCTTGGTGCCTCATAGGGTACCTGCCGAGATACAAATCCTTTTCCAAAAGACAAGGGGCTAAGTACCTTGAGACTGGTCCCAGCTACGCGCCAGAGTCGGTCAAGAAGTAGCCGAACTCACCCGTTACCGACCCAAACCAGGCGATCGAAGGGCATCAATCCAGCCCCGAGATGGAGAGGGGTCGTCGAGATTTTTCCACCACCAACCTCAGGGAGAAGCTTCTGGGCAAGCGGGCCTCCTGTTCCTCAAGGTCCGCCGACTCCAACTCCAAGGATGCCCATAGGGTTAACTCTTCCGGCTCTTCCCACCACCACTCTACCGACGTGAGGGAGGAGGAGAGGAAGCCGAAGAAGGCAAGGGCCGAGGAGCCACGCCAGGCCATGCCTCGGAAGGAGAGGGCTACCCAGTCGACTCCGGCGGAGGAGAGGAGGGATCCGAGGCGGAGGGATGAGGAGGAGCAGGAGAGGAGGGAGGAGCAGAGGAGGAAGACGGAGGAGCAGCGGAGGCAGGAGGAGAGGGTGCCGGCGAGGCCCAGGGGAGAGGGTTCATC
Source organism: Umbellularia californica (assembly GCA_028538565.1). Classification (NCBI taxonomy): domain Eukaryota; kingdom Viridiplantae; phylum Streptophyta; class Magnoliopsida; order Laurales; family Lauraceae; genus Umbellularia; species Umbellularia californica. Next base: position 27,753,773 of record JAPQWN010000005.1, on the reverse strand, counting down.
TCGGCAGGACCCAGTCCAGCCCTTGGTGCCCCTTGCTCCAGAGTCTGAGCCATGGAGGCCGTCCTTCCTCCTGCTGGTGGCAATGGTGGTGGAGAGACTGGCGAAGTCTCTGTTATTGATATTGATCAATTGCCTTAATGTTGTCTTCTTTTATTTTTCTGTACTTGGGGAGAGATTGTATTTTTTTCTTTTTCAACTGTACATGTAAACACATTATTTTGATGAATGAAATCCTTTTTCGCACCAATCTCTGTGCTTGAATGTTTTTTCCTTCTATCTCTTTTCCTATTTTGTATTTGGTCTTGTAATCAAGATAAAACAAGTAACAGGAATAAAGACTAGTAATTTAAACTCGGTTCTGTAACCGAAGTAGCAAGATGAATCCTTCAACCAAGGTCAAGTGACTAAATTAGGTTCTGCAACTGCAATGAGCCAATGAGTTTGGTAGGACGAAATGAGCTGGGTCCCGTGACCAGAGCTGAGATCATTGAGTTTGGTTCAATTACTAGATCTGAGGGCGGTCGGTCATGTGACCGAGTCAGGGCAGCCGGTTCTGTAACCGAGCTGAGGAGTGGCTGGTCCTGTGACCGAGCCCAGGCAGCTGGTTCTGTAACCGAGCTGAGAGTAGCTAGTCTTGTGACTGTGCCAGATGCAAACTGGTTCCATAACTGAGCTGAGAATGGCTAGTCCTGCGACCGCGCCAGATGCAAACTAGTTCCGTAACCGAGTTGTGTGCATATGCCGAGTTCCATAATTTGGCGAAATTTAAAAGTAACAAAACACATTCTTTCATAAGAACTGATTTTATTGACTTTCAAAATTTAGTACAGTTTAAAAATAGTACTTCTTGAGGTGCGTGGCATTCCATGGGCGTGGTAGTTCTCTACCCTCCATGTCCTCAAGTTTGTATGCAGACTGCCCAGCTACCGAGGTCACCTTGAATGGCCCATGCCAGTTTGGTGCTAGTTTTCCTTCGATGGGGTTTTTGTCTGCTAGAAGTGTCTTCTTTAAGACCAATTCTCCAGCTGAGAACTTTCTTTCGTTGACCCTTTGATTGTATCCTCTAGCCAACTGCTGCTGGTAGGAAGCGAGGCGGATGGCTGCTGCATCCCTTCGTTCCTCAGCCAGGTCGAGCTCTGTGGCAAGGTTTACATCCTTTTGGCCTTGGTCGAACAGTTCTGACCTGAGGGTTGGGAGGCCTACCTCAAGTGGAATCACAGCTTCCATCCCGTAGGCCAGGGAGAAGGGTGTAGCAGAGGTCGAGCGCTTTGGGGTACTTCTGTATGCCCAAAGGACACTCGAAAGTTCCTCTACCCATCTCCCTTTGGCTCAGTCCAGTCTCTTCTTGAGTCCGTCGAGCACTACTTTGTTAGAGATCTCAGCCTGACCATTGCTCTGGGGGTAGCCTGGAGTGGAATAGTAGTTCCTGATGCCAAGCTCTTGACAGAAGTTCTTGAAGAAGTTGGAGTTGAACTGAGTCCCGTTGTCCGAAATCAAGGCCCGGGGCACTCCAAATCTTGTTACGATGTTTCTCCATACGAAGTATTTAGTATCCTTCTCGGCGATGGAGGACAACGCTTCAGCTTCATCCACTTGGTGAAATAATCAGTGGCTACTATTAACCATCTCTTATTCCCTGGAGCTCGGAGGAGAGGTCCCACCAGGTCCAGTCCCCATTGGGCGAAAGGCCAAGGACTGGAGAGAGGACTCAGGTCATGTGCTGGTTGATGGAGAGAATGAGAAAACTTCTGGCACTTCTCACATTTCCTGGTATACACCTGGGCGTCCTTCTACATGTAGGGCCACCAGTAGCCTTCGCTGATAGCTCGGTAAGCCAGTGACCGACCTCCAATGTGACTGCCGTAGATCCCTTCATGAATTTCATAAAGGAAGTCTTCGACTTTGCTCGGGTGAACGCACAGGAGGTAGAGGCCATTGTAGGACTTTTTATAGAGCTTGCCATCTGGAGAGAGCCAAAATCGAGCTACTTTCAGCCTGATTTTGTGGGCCTGGTTCTTGTCCTCGAGGAGCTGGTCGTCCTTGAGGTAAGAGATGAACTCATCCATCCAGCTCGGACCGAGGTCGGCACACAGGATCTGCCGAGGTGGGTGGAGCTCTATACTCGGTCTGTCCAGTGCTTCTACTTCGACAGTCCTTTTTCTTCCTGCTTCGACAGCAGAGGCCAAGTTGGCAAGTGCGTCGGCGTAAGACTTAGACTCTCTGCCGATCTGCCTAACTTCAGCTTTTTGGAACTGGGAGAGGAGTTGCTTGGCGTGGGCTAGGTAGGCTGCCATCCTATCGTCACAGGCCTGGTAGTCTCCATTCAGTTGGCTCATCACCAGCTGCGAATCACTGAAGACCACTAGTTTCCGTGCCCCCATAATTTTTGCGCTGCCCAGCCCTGAGATCAGCGCTTCGTACTCAGCTTCTTTGTTTGATGCTTTGAAGTCTAGAGTCAGGGCTTGCTCGATGACAAGGCCCTCCGGAGATTGAAGGACTATGCCTGCGCCAGCCCTCTTGGAGGTTGAGGATCCATTGACGAAGACCTTCCAAGATGAGTCCAGGAACTGTTTCGAGGACCGTTCATGTTCTGTCTCGATCTCGGTGGTTGTCCCCACCTCCTTGTCCCCCAGTTCGGTGTCAAGGTGGCTAGGTGCCGAACTAGGAGAAGTGAACTCCACAATAAAGTCTGCCAGCACCTGGGCTTTGATTGTCGTTCTGGGCTGATATTGGATATCATACTGCTCTAGTTCGACAGCCCATTTGGACACTCTTCCAGAGAAGTCTGCTTTTCTGAAGAGAGACTTGAGTGGGTGTTCTGTCACAACCACTATGGAGTATGTCTGGAAGTAGTGGGAGAGCTTGCGGGAGGCGCGACGAAAAAGACCTCAAAACGACCGCAAAACGGGCTCCGAAGGGAAAAATTCCCCCAAGGTCGCGGGGGCCTGCGACCATGTCGCCCATGGTCGCCGGCCCATGGTCGCCGGCGACCATGGAAGTCCGGGTCACCGGATTTTCCGCCGGTGACCCGTTTTTTCCGTCTTTTTTCGCGTTTCGCGCACTTTGGCCCCTGTGGTTTCCTGAAAATGTGATTTTTAGTGCTTGAAATTGACTCATATCCTCCGACATCCGTCAAAATCACGGGTCAACCTCCAAAAGCATAAAATCATCATTGATCGCTCCAAGATCGCCAACCGGTCGACCAAAAAAAGTGCTCTTTCTGTCCGACCGATCGAGAAATCGACAAGACAGATGTCACCGGCCCACTCTTAGCTATCAATGTCTGAAGTTACATGTTCATCCGATGTCGATCAGCATGAAGATCCATCGATGATCATCGCCAGAAGAATTCCAGAAGACACGGCACGGCCCGCGACTCTTCGACTGCTCGGCGACCAATTAATGTGGTTAATTGACTAGCTTTATTATAGTCATTAATTCATTCCTTTGGACAGCCCAATCAGAAGCAAGCATTTGGGAGTTACAAGTCAATTGATTCATGGCATTTAAACTATGAAACTCCTCCCATTATGGTAATTAAGGTGATTAAAAGCCCTTAATCTCCATCGGCCAATCAGATTCAAGGAAAAAGGAGTTACAAAATCAAGAAATAAATCTTGTAACTCCTCCCATTAAAGCCATTAAAGCCCATAAACTCTCCTAAATGGCTACCAAAAGCCTATAAATAGGAGAGCATTCCATTGAAAAAAAATGAAGAAAATCGAGATCGATCGATCGGAAAGAATCCAGAGCTCGTATCCAGAGAAAGAAAAAAGAGAGAAAAACTCTGCTGAAGTTCTGCACCGACCACCACTACAAGGTGACAAAAGTCCCTTGGGGGGCACCCCCCCCCAAGGTCCTTGCCTTCTCCCGCTGCCTCCAATGGCTTAGACGTGGCTTTTCAGCCCGTCTACTTAGCTTTTTATTGGACATAGGACCTTCTCTTGGTCTTTGTCCTCTAAAAACCTGAGGTTATAGCCAAGCCAAGCAAATCAAGAGCATCTTCTGTTCTCATCTGCATGGATGATGGCGAAGCCCATACATGGCTTGCGACCGTCAATCTGAACGAGTCCCCCACAATCTCCTGAAAAGTTAGATCTTCCTTTTCTTGCTTTTCATTGTAGTTTGTATTTTTCTAAAGAGACAAAGAAATCACAACTCTTGTCTTTCATTATTGATAAGAATTGTAAATCGGCTATAAATGCCAAACAAAATCGCCTTTCACGGCAAACTAAGAAAATGTCTCTTTTCTTAAATATTTGTGCAATGGAAAACTTGAAAGAAGTTGATTTCCTTTTTACTTGCGAAGGTTGATCTCCGGATTACCACTTGCAATTCCAAGTAAAATAGAAAATCTGGCACACCCACACAAAGAAATGTTGAGGCACGCTTCAGGCTCGCCAGGGCGCGAAAGGGCCGGACCCGACGGACTCCCACGTTCCGCCGACCCCGGTAGCCGCCCCACGGCGCCTCGGAGCGCGTTCCATCAAGCTGGCACACCCGGTGGGACTCGTTCATTTGAGAACACGGTGCTTGGAAATGAAATATTTGCATATCATACTTTTTGCTCTATGCTTATACTTCTTTTCCGGATTCCTTGGCTACTTTCTAGCTGGTAGCCTATGTTGGATTTTGCATCCTAAAAAAAATGAGATGGGATTTTTTGGAAATTTCTATTTCTTTGAGTTTGTTTCCATTCTTTCTCTTTTCAAAAAAAAAAATCAGTTTTCTTAGTTTGAATTCAAAATTGAGAAACTTTGATCCTATCCTATCGTTCTTTGGTGCTTGCAGAAATGTTGAGCCCGTTCGACTAAGGTTTTGGACCATCGTTTCTCTTCGATGAGTTCATTAGAGATTTCAAAAAAAAAAAATCAGTTTTCTTAGTTTGGATTCAAAATTGAGAAACTTTGATCCTATCCTATCGTTCTTTGGTGCTTGCAGAAATGTTGAGCCCGTTCGACTAAGGTTTTGGACCATCGTTTCTCTTCGATGAGTTCATTAGAGATTTCAAAAAAAAAAAATTTATTAAAAAAAATAAAAATAAAAAAAAATCAGTTTTCTTAGTTTGGATTCAAAATTGAGAAACTTTGATCCTATCCTATCGTTCTTTGGTGCTTGCAGAAATGTTGAGCCCGTTCGACTAAGGTTTTGGGCCATCGTTTCTCTTCGATGAGTCTATTTGGGATTTTTTTTATAAAGAAGGACATAGACCACTAAGGTTAAACCAATTGCGTTCTTTGATCACGATTGATTCAAGAAAAGCCTTGTCCAGAGTGTGGAGACAGCTTGACTGTTCTAGGCAAGGGTCCTCCAAACGGGTTAATTAAGTAATCCTACCCTTACCTGGGGGCAATTCTATCAATTGAGGTTTCATAAGACCGGGTTAGGAGGCCTATGTGTACTCTCTCGTCTTTAAATCTTAAAAAAAAAATAAAAATAAAAAAAATAAAAAAAAAGATTTTCAAAAAAAAAATCTTAAAAAAAAAAAACAAAAATTTTCAAAAAAAAAAATAAAATTAAAAAAAATAAATAAAAATATATTTTTTAAAAAAAATAATAATAATAAAAAAAATCATTTCAAAAAAAAAATCTTCAAAAACTCGTCACTTTTGATTTCAGATCTGAGAAATTTTGGTTTCTTCTTTTCTGAGCACTGGCGCTCGCGGAAATCGCCGAGACCGTGTTCAGATTGGAATACCATTTGCTCTCCTTGATGGAACCAATCTTGACATTTCAAAAAAAAAAACTCGTCACTTTTGGATTCAGATTCGAGAAATTGTGGTCTCTTCCCTTCTGAGTACTGGCGCTCGCGGAAATCGTTGAGCCCGTATTTGAATCGGAATGCCACCTGCTCTCTTTGACGAATCCATTTCTGACATTTCAAAACAAAGAATCCCATCTCATGGATGCGATCTCCAACATTTGTGCATAGCGGTACTAGTACGCCCTTTCAGGGTCTACTGTATCTGTGACCGGCACATTTGTAACTCCTACCTTATATTCTTCTTATCTCGAGCAAGCTCCGCTTCTCGATAAGTCGAATTTAGGTATACAATTGCTTCTAGCAGTCATTGGAACGCTCATTTCGAGCCTACCATGCTTGCTGTCAGAACAATTGTACCATCTATGGCTTTTTGCCTTCTTCATGTCGCTTGGGTCATATCCCTTGAGCGATTTGAAAAGACAACCATAGAAATTCCCATTTATGATCATTATATTCTTGTGATTACTAATGGATGTGGTCTTGTTTCAGAAATTTTGAAACTAACAATGGCAGCCTTAACCATTATTTTCGATGAGAACAAGCACCAACTCATGCTTCAACAGAAGCAAACCGAGCGCACTTACAAGCGCCCTGCCAGCTACCGAAGCGTCAACTCCCTCGGCAACTCTCTGAACTCCGGGTCGACCTCGACTCCCCGGACCATCGTCTTCGGGACACTGGGACCATTCCCACTTCCCGAAGAACAAGCTGCGCCTGCTAAAAAGCAGAAGATCGCCTCTCAACGTGTCACTCCCGTGACACCAAAGGCGAGCGCCCAAAAGCCCGAAGCCCGCGGCACCCCCGCGAAGCCTCGACCCACAAACAACCAGGTCTATCCCAAGACTTGGTCTCCAAGACCTTCCCCAAAACAAAGAAGGTCTCAAACTTCCACCAAGCCAGCATACCTGGCCCCACTCAAAGAGAACCAGTTCTACCCTCTTGCCTACATGAAAGAGGAGAGACCCATCTCCAACCTGACTCCCAAGTCAACCCAGCATGAGCCGGCTTGTTCCTACAGGCCCAAAATTAGATCATGCATCACCAGGCCTCTACAAGCACCTGCTAAGGCCTACACTCCTTCAGTTCGACCCTTCATCTCTACAGGGGCCGAACTCGAAAGGTTTAAAGCTTCGCTGCAACAGGCAAAGGACCGGGTCCGGATCCTGTCCTTGCCTAGCTACAAAGAAGACAGGCTCGGCTGCTGCGCCCGAGGGAGCACATCCTTCATCGTCAGAGCCCAGCCAGAGCTGACCGAAGCTCAAGCTGCTCGTCGAGCACGTCGCCGTGCGTCATATCGACAGAAGAGACTAGAGAAGCAACGGACCCAGCCTCCTACACTTCAAGTCTCCCACAAATGGGTCGAAAAAGAAAGACCCGACCAAGTTGCTGCCGTCCATATGGCTGGAAAAACCAGAAGACGCCAAAGGTCAGCATCAAAAATCCATGTCCGACGTCTGGTGACCCGTAGCGTCACCAGGACACAAAGACATCCCGAAGAATCTCCTGCCCCTTCCAGCCAAGGACGGGAGAGTAATCCTTCATCAAGCTCTTCATAAAAAAGAATGAGCCCCAGCTCGGTCACCAGGACGATTTCTTCGTTCGAATCCCGAGGGATGAACGTCTTGGCTACAAGTTCTGAGCCGCCACCTCAGAATCCACCTCGAGATGATGCGCTCACACGCATCCAGCAGTTGGAACAAGGCCAGCAGAGGATTGAAACTCTGATGGAAAACCTTCTCCTTGTCGTCCAAAATCAGGTGAACAATGAGCCTCCTCCGAATCATAGCAATAACGAGGGAAATGGAGAAGAAAATGAGTCACGCGCCCTCACCAAAAAGGACGTAGACAGTATCCTCGCCAAAGCTAAAGAAGAGGATATACTCAAAGAGCATGGGATCAAGCCACCATATCCTTTATGGATGGACTCGGTCCCGTTCCCCACAAAATTCAAGCATCCTACTCTCCAAACATATACGGGGAAAGGATCGGCCAGACAGCACGTCATCCACTTCAAGATCTTGACGGGAGCTATCGCGGATCAAGATGCACTCAAGATTCGCCTCTTTGCAAGTACCCTAAAAGGTACGGCCTTCGATTGGTACTCCACTCTTCCGGAGAACTCCATTCAGAACTGGGCTATGCTGGAGACACGCTTCCTGACCCACTTCCAAGGTGAGGATCATCCTGTTACTATGGCTCAGCTCTGCAGCCTAAAACAGGGAGAGAATGAGTCAACTTATGACTTCATTCACAAGTGGAAAGCAATGGCGTACAAATGCTCAGATGTACTGCCACAAGCGTCGCTAGTCGACATCTGCCGAAACAACATGAGAGCTAAAATCCGCTCCATGATCATCGGCAATAAATCAAAGAACCTGGGGGAACTTCTCGAAGCTTCCATGGAAGCTGAAATGGTGATCAAAGACCTCAACAGTTAGAAGTCATCAAGAAAAGAGCCAACCGCCATTGCAACCTCTAAACCAAAGAAGAAAGAGGTCCTTAATGTGCAAACCAAGTCAGCTCCTCAGCAACCAAAGAAAGCTGAAAATAGAGCTGCAGGTAAGAGACCTGAACTCTCTGATGCCTTCAAAGAGCGAGTAGAAAAGAAATATCCGTTCGATGAAGACGTCGAAGAAATCTTTGAGGCTCTCCTAGCAAATGGCAAACTCATTTTGCCAGAGCCCAAAAGACCTGGAGACGTTGGCAAAACCAATGATCCTCGGTACTGTCCATACCACCAGATGGTCTCGCATCCTCTCAATCAATGCTTTGTTGTGAGAGAGAAGATAAACGAGATGTGGAAAAACGGAGTCATCACCTTTGACAAAAACTATGGGACTGCCTCCGTCAACATGGTGTCATGTGGACAAACACCAAAATCACCGAAGAAGAAGATCACTACTTCCTTCAAGGTGATAAAAAGAATTCAAACGTCCGAAGTGTTGGTTCCTTGCCCGACACCAGACGGACAACCCATATGGGTACATCCCGATCTCCTGGAAGATGAAAACTGGGAGATCGTAAAAACAAAGCCGACAGCTCAACAGCGAAGGCAGGCTAGGAAACATCTCCTCAGGCTCAAACGGCAAGAGAAGATCCAGCCAAAACAAGAAGTCCATGAAAAGGCAGAGGCCTCCTCTACCACTTCACTCGGGGCAACAGAAACGTCCCTTCCAGAGACTTCAAAGGCGGTAAGAAACTTCACTCTCAGTGATTTCATGCCACCTCAATTCAAAAAAGAAGCCATGCAGGGGGCATCATACTCTTGCAACTCGGTAGTTGGATTCTCCATTGATGGATACGAGTCCAGCGACACCGACGATGGATTCGAGCGCAACTACACCGATGAGTGGGAGGAATCTCTTGAAACAGGAGAATATCTCTCCGATGAAGAATGGGTTCCTGAAACTCACCTTATGCCAGTAATCTGGTATAACCCCTTGCAACCACAAGGATCCTGGTCTGATGATGAAGAAGACCAAGAGGCTGCACAAGAAGATGCTGTTAACCCAGCACCTGTCATTGCTCCAGTGGAAATCAACTATGTTGAGCCACACGGAGAAGACGAAGAAGAGGATCTGGCTCCCATGCCTGATCTTGAAGAATATGCAAGGATCTTGCAGCGTCTCGCTCTAGAACAAGAGCAAGACCGCGTCAACGAGATTCCTCACAATCCAGAGCCGGAAGTCCCTGAAGCCCATCAGGTACCTCCTCCCTCAACTCCTGAAAATGGAGAACATTGCTGGATTGACGATCCTCTTACATCCGAGGATGAGTCTGACTCCAAGCAGGCAACATCTCCTATCAGAGCTTCCTGTAATGTAATATATCAGGACTATAGCTCTTCTGAAGCGTCGTCTGATGAGATTACCTACACTCCGACGACGCCTAGCAATGTATCCTCTGGAGCTACCTCGTCTCACATGACTTTCACAGAGATGGCACCCTCTCAGGTTTCTTCTCCTGAGACTGTGACTTCAGGATACACATTCTTCCCGACTCATCATCATGAAGAAAACCCAACTTGGGGTGATGGATGGGTCAACGAAGAAGAAAAGCTGCTGGATGCTATTCAGGACTTGCTCCCGGAAAATGCTCCGTGCAACACAATCACTGAGGATGGCAACTCTGCTGCAGATACATCCCCAGTAGATGAAAAACGACAGCCTCTTGATCCTGAAGACAATCTTCCAAACAAAGATCCTTCTCAAGAAGCTCTCGAAGTTGGTAGAGGCACCCGTTCGGGCCGGGACTACCACAAAAATTACAACCAATCTTCCTTTACTTATGTAAATCCTTCGGGAAAAGATGTTGTAAGCGCCCCCAGTGGCAACAATGATGAACATACAGGCCCTAAGGAGGCTTTCAAGTATGACTTGGTTGAGCACTTCAAACACATACCTGCACGTCTTCACATCCTGGATTTATTACGAATGTCTCCATGCACTCGTGATAATCTCATCTCAGAATTACAAAAACTGAATGAGGATGTCGACAAACATGCCCCGCAAGTCCTCCAAATTGAAATGGACTACCGGGTCAAAAACTCTGAAACTTCCTCAAAGGGAGAAAAGAAAACTGAGGGATCATGCATCCAATGCCTCTCGGTTCAAAAGGCAGCCAATGCAACCATCGCCTTCACTAAGGAAGACCTCCTACTTGGCGAAGCAAGGCACAACCGACCCCTGTACTTCACAGGGTACATTAAAGAAATGCCGATACATAGAGTTCAGATCGACCCAGGTTCTGCACTCAACCTTATCTCCACTTCGGCTCTTGAAGAGTTGGGCATCCCACCCAGCAAGCTAAGCCACACATCTGTATCTATCTTTGGATACGATGGGAGCACTCAAAGGCCTATCGGCAAAATCAAGTTCAAATTGCAAATCGGTGATCTTATCTCTGAGGTCACTGTGTATGCAATAAAAACCCCCTCATGCTACAACATCCTTCTCGGACGTCCTTGGATACACGAGAACGGTGTTGTCCCTTCAACTCTACATCAATGCATCAAGTTCGTCGGCGACGACGGCATGGTACATCGTGTCTTTGCGGACAGAAAACCCTTCAAAGGTAAAGAAGTCCACTTCGCAGACTCCCAGATGTATGAAGGAGAAAAAGAAGAAGATGAAATAGCACCCCCTGCTGAAAATCTCCAGAAAGATAAAGGCAAGGCTCCTCAAAAATCACCGGAAGAAAACAAACCCTCCGGCAAATTAGAAGAGAGTAGTCAATCTCCCTTCGTTATCTCCCTCAAGAATTCAAAACCTTTGGTCATCACGACTAAAGTGAAGAAGGCGAAATAAAAGCCTGGGGGCAAATTTGTTGTCTCTCTCGTGTCTATCATGCAAGACACAGACTCGGACTCAGAGCCAGAAGACGATGCATCGTCAAGCCAAGCTGACACTCAGCAAGTTCAGCCTGCTCTCACTCCGATGGAGACACCTGCTGATGTAAAAGATCCTACGTCTGCTACCTTTGTTGTTCCGGCAACATCACCAAAGCAAAGGCCGATCTTTTTCCATAGATCGGACGCTTCTTCATCAAACTCCATGCTGGAACCTTTCCAAAATGAAGGTATGCCTCAGCTATCTCTATATAGTCCTGTAGCACAAGCAATTATGAAGAAAATGGGCTATGACGCTCAAAACCCAGTCGGTTTGGGAGAAAGACGCGGTATTCTCACGCCATTGGAGCCCGCCTTGACCAAAAGCCAGCTGGATGATTGGAGACTCTACGGTCATGTAGAAAAGTCTTCATATGGGTTAGGATATGATCCTGATACTCCTCTGAGACAGTTGACACAAAAGCTTAAAAGTCGTTTTACCGACCAAGCCTCAACATCTCAAGTCCATGAAGACATCGATCTCCCTGGATATCTCTTTAAAGAGTTACCTGACAAAGATCCAGGAAGCTCATCCAATTGGTATGATTTCTCTGATGATAAAGAGGAATCGTCCGATAATACAGACTTGTGGCATCCTGACCCAGAAGAACCCTCGTCTCCAAAAGAAATACCAGACTCAACAGGCGATTGGGACTATCTCATAGCAAGCCTTGAGGAGATCACCAATCAAGAAAATCCATGGAAAGGAACAGAGCCTTGGTCTGGTAATGCAGTTGAAACTCCAGAAGGTTTCGTTGAGTTGGAAGCCTCCGAAAATATTGTGGAGGAACCACCTTCGAACCTTCCGACAGAAGATCCTGTTCAAAAGATAAACTTGGGAACACCTGATAACCCACGTCCTGTATTCATAAGCAAGAATATAAAGGATGATGAGTTACCCGAGTATATCGCTTTTCTTCGTGAGTTCGTTGATTGCTTTGCATGGTCCTATGCTGAAATGCCTGGTTTAGACCCCAAAGTAGCAGTCCACAAACTCAATCTTCAAGAAGACATCAAGCCTGTCAAACAAGGCCAAAGAAGATTCCGTCCAGATGTGATGGATAAAATTGAACAAGAAGTTCAAAAACTCAAAAGCGTTGGCTTCATCCGTGAGGAACAACATCCAGAGTGGTTGGCCAATATTGTCCCCGTGACAAAAAAAACTGGGCAGATCAGAGTCTGTATTGACTATAGAGACTTGAATGGCGCTTGCCCTAAAGATGAATTCCCGCTCCCCATACCGGAGGTGATGATTGACAATACCTGCGAATTCGAGTGAATGACATTCATGGATGGCTTCTCTGGTTACAATTAGATAAAGATGCATCCCGAGGATGAAAAACACACTTCATTTCGGACTCCGTTTGGCGTGTATTGCTACACTGTCATGCCATTTGGTCTGAAAAATACTGGTGCCACATATCAGAGGGCTATGATGAAAATATTCCAAGATATGCAGCACAAGACGGTCGAATGTTACGTTGATGACCTCGCCGTCAAAAGCAGAAGAAAAGAAGACCATCTCAAAGATCTTCGGGAAGTCTTCCTCCGACTCCGCAAACACAAACTGCGGATGAATCCTCTAAAATGCTTCTTCGGCGTCTCGTCGGGTAAGTTTCTCGGATTCCTTGTTCGGAAAGCTGGAATAGAACTTGACCCCATAAAAGTCAAGGCTATTCTAGAAATGCCCTCTCCAAGAACCTTGAGAGAACTAAAAGGGCTCCAAGGGAGATTGGCCTACATCAGACGGTTCACCTCCAATCTTTCGGGGAAATGCCGTCCATTCTCTCGATTGATGAAAAAGGGTGTAGACTTTGTCTGGGATGCCGACTGTGAAGCCGCATTTCAAGATATCAAGTCATACCTGACCAAACCTCCAGTGTTAGCTGCCCCTGCCACTGGAAAACCATTCATCTTGTACACAAAAGCCCTTGATCACTCTCTGGGTGCTCTGCTTGCACAAGAAAATGATGAAAGAAAAGAAGCTGCTCTATACTACCTCAGCTGCATGCTAGTAGGTGCAGAGCATCGTTACTCTCCAGTCGAAAAAGAATGCCTTACAATGATGTTCGCCGTACAAAAGCTACTTCACTACTTGCTTTCCAACACAGTCTACCTGATCTCAAGGATCAATCTCTTGAAGGTTCTTGTCACGAAGGCAGGTTCTCTCAATGCCCGACTGGCAAAATGGTCCATCCTTCTATCACAATTTGATATTAGGTATGTGCCACAAAAAGCAATCAAAGGCCAAGCTCTAGCAGATTTCCTCGCAGAGCATCCATTGCCTAAAGATTCTCCACTCAGAGATGATCTCCCAGACGAACCTGTCTACAACGTGGAGACTTCCTCCCCAAATGCCTCCTGGGACATGTACTTTGACGGTGCAACCAGGACAAATGAAAACAGAAAGCTGATCTCAGGAGTTGGAATCCTCTTTGTTAGCCCCGACAAATGCATGATTCCACACGCTTTCTCGCTACTGGAACCATGCACAAACAATGCAGCTGAATACCAAGCTCTGATCCTAGGATTGGAACTCGCCATCGAATCTGGTATCACCATGCTGGAAGTCTTTGGAGACTCTCAACTGATCGTCAACCAGATGAATCAGAAATATGAAGTCAGGAAGCCTGATCTGCTGCCTTATTACAACAAGGCACAATCGCTTCTGCAAAAGTTTGACATCTGTCACATCACCCACATTCGTAGAGGTGAAAACATCCGTGCAGATGCCCTGGCTGGACTTGCCGCATCAATGGCGATCCAGGAAGGAAAAAACATGCAAATTACAGTGAATGAGAGAAGGATCCTCCCTCCTCTTAACACACACCAAGCAGTTGTTGAATGCCACCGAGTGGTTGGAAGTCGGATCTCTATCCTTCAAACTTCAATCGGCGACTGGAGGGATCCGTTCATTGATTACACTATGTTCGGAATCCTACTTGAAGATCCAAAAGAACGGGTAAGCATCCAAAGGCGAGCCCCAAACTTTCATTTGGATATCCCTTCAAAAATCCTTTACAGGAAATCCTTCAATGGAGTACTCCTACGCTGCTTGTCACAACAAGAAGCTGAAGAAACACTCAAAGAAGTTCACGCTGGTCTTTGTGGAGCTCATCAGGCTGGTCCCAAGCTCTACGACCAAATCAAAAGATTGGGTTACTACTGGCCTACCATGGTACCCGACGCAATGCAATTTGCTAAGCACTGCCAACAATGCCAAGTTCATGGAGACTACATTCACATGCCTCCGGAATGGCTACATCCTACAACAATCTCATGGCCTTTCGAAGCATGGGGCATGGACATCATAGGTCCTATCTCTCCCCCTTCAAGCAAAGGTCATCGCTTCATCTTCGCCGCAACGGATTATTTCTCCAAGTGGTCAGAAGCATTTGCGTTCAACGAAATGAAGACCTCATCAGTTCTTCAGTTCCTGCGCACCAACATCATTTGTCGTTTCGGCATACCCAAGAGATTCGTCCATGATAACGGACCACAATTCCGGGATCATCGATTCTACAGGTTCTGCGACAAATACAAAATTCAAAGCTGTCCTTCGACTCCATACAATCCGGCAGCAAACGGATTAGCAGAAGCCTTCAACAAGACACTCTGCAAAATCCTCAAGAAAATGGTCTCTAGTCACAAAAGAGACTGGAGCGATAAACTGTCTGAAGCTTTGTGGGCCTATCGAACCACCGTTCGAGGACCAACCCATAGCACACCATTCTCCTTGGTCTATGGATGCGAAGCTGTCGTGCCCCTAGAGGTACAAATTCCTTCTCTGAGGGTATCTCTACAAAATGACATGACTCAAGAAAGCAATGTCAAATTGCGACTCCATGAGCTGGACAATCTCGACGAGAGACGGCTCGAAGCTCAACAAAGCATTGAACTTTACCAAGCACGCATGGCAGGATCTTTTGACAAAAGGGTCCGGCAACGCGCCTACAAAAAGGGTGACTTGGTTCTTGCGGTAAAAAGACCAATGGTCTTCGCACACAAATCCAAAGGCAAATTTGAACCAAAATGGGAGGGACCCTACGTCATCGACAAGGTCTTCTCCAACGGCGCATATGCCCTCCTAAACATGGAAGGCGACAGATGTATGCTGCCTATCAACGGCAAGTTCTTGAAGCGGTACTACCCTTGAAGACTTACCCAACTGGGTAAGAGCAATGCCTGTATGGCCAAAACCTGTTCTCAGGTACTCGCTCGTCAAACCCACTCTCTTTAGAATTTTCATATCAAATGTAAATATTTCTAGAGATTCAAAAACAATGCTTACTTTTACCGTTTCATTGTTCAAAAAAAAAAAAAAAATCCAAGTTTAGGAGCCTCTCCCTGACTTGACCAAAACTTTCGATCCTTGAACCAAAATTCATGGTTTGAAACAAAAATCCGGATTCAGGGATTTCCACCCTAGTCCACCTTACCTTTTACCACCAAATGGTTTTAGGTCAAAATTTACGACCCTCGTGTCTTTAAACAAAAAAATTGGTTTTTCAAAAACCGCGGGGAAGTGACACTTAGTCGATACTCGCAAAACTCAAAAAAATCGGAAGGATGCGAACCCCATTCGATACTTCCAAAACCTCTAAAATCGTGGAGAAGCAACAAACCAGTTGATATCCACAACCCAATTTCAAAAATCGTGGAGATGTAACATACCAGTTGCTATCCACAACCCAAATTTCAAATGGTTCGAGAAAACCTCAAATTTCAAAAATCGCGGAGAAACGACATCAAGTCAGTACCCGCGAAACCAAAAGCTTTGGGAAAAGCAGGGAAGCGACGCTTAGTCGATATTTGCACCCCAATTCGCGAGGAAGCGACATTCCATCGATACTTGCAAAACCTAACCCGCGAGGAAGTGACATTCCATCAATACTCGCAAAACCGAATGAGCAAGGAAGCGACATTCCATCGATACTTGCAAGACCATTCAGCGGGGAGGCGACATTTGGTCGATACCTGCATTTTGAAAACCAAAACTCGGCTATAAATGCCAAAATCTGGCTATAAATGCCAAAACCCGGCTATAAATGCTACAAACCGGCTATCAATGCCACAAAAATTGGCTTTCACGCCAACAAACCAAAACTTGGCTTTCAAAAAAACCCGGCTATCAATGCCACCAAACCGGCTATCAATGCCACAAATTGGCTATCAATGCCACCAAACTGGCTGTAAATGCCACAAAATTTCGGCTTCCATGCCAACCCAAATTTTGGCGTTTACGCCATAAAATTTCGGCTTCCAGGCCATCTCAAAATCGGCTTTCACGCCACAACCAAAATCAGGCTCCCATGCCAAAACAATTATTTGACAAAAGATTTTCACAAAATGACAAAGCTTTTGATCAAATCCCATTTAGCAATTGCTTTCATCACAAAAAGATTTGAGTGAGCGTAGGGAACAAAAAAAAAGGGGTACCAAAAAAATACATGTGGTACCAAAGCAAAAAAAAAAAAATAGAAAGTGTTCACAAGCACTACAAAAAAAGAGTACCAAAAATATACATGTGGTACCAAAAAAAAGAAGAATAGTTTCTGCTACAAAAAATCAGGAGCTTAGCCAAAAATGGTCTCCAGCCAAAGCTTCAGCTCCTCAAGCAAACTTTTGGCATCAGCCGTCAGAGTTTCCAAGGCACGCTTCTTCAGGAACTTGCCATGAGATGCTGGCGAATGCCGTAACCCTTCTTTTACACCGGGAAGCTCTTCCCCAGCAGTTTGCCATCGTTCGTTTTCTAGAGTCCTCCTCTCGAGAACTTGACCGGCATCTGCAACCCTGCGAATCAGAGTACTCTCCCTGTCACGAGCCTCTGTTATAGCAGCCCACTTCGCATCGACTTGTGCCTTCAAATGCTCAAGACGTTTCCTGGCCTCCTCAACTTCCCTATCAAGGACGTTAAGGTCATGCCTCAATCCGATGATGGCTAGCTCTTCCTTGTTCTTCTCCCGAACTAGCTGCTTCTTGCTTTGTGTAGCCTCATTCAGGTCAGACTTAGCCTTATCAGCAGGGTCCAAGAACATCTCCTTGAAGAATTGGTCGTCAGGGAAACCCATGGTCTCAAACCACTTGTCACCCAGTGCAATGATCCTATCAACGATCGCCCTGGCACCTGTGACATCCAGACCAACCTCTTCGGTATCAGTGAGAATCTCCTGTACATGTGGGATCATGCCAAATCCTGCCTCCAAATGTCCAGAAAAGAGAGTCTTGATCCAAGAACTCAAAACCCGAGCCAGCACCTTCTTCGCAAATTGAAGAGACGAACTGGATGAAGATTCACCCTTCTCCGCTGATCGGCTGCTCATGTCATGTCCCATTGGAAGAGTAACAAAAGAACTCTTTTCACTTGGAGCCACTGGAGAGGGAATCTCAACACGAGGCATCTCCTCAATCATGTCTGAACTGGTCTCTACCTCGGATCGACCTCTGGCATCCCTTGCTCTGGTTCTGAAGAAAGCGATGGACTCTCTTCTGTCACTTCAAAACCTGCAAATGAAACACAAAAAGGTATGAATATGATCCTGTTAAAAAAAAAATCATCAGGGTCATCACTACAAAATACCTTCTTCGACGACTGGCGGAACACTCTCTTCCTCCATGAACTCATCGGAAGCATCATCAACATTTGCGTCCATCGATGGTTCAAAGTCATCGGAATCCTGTGGCAAGTCAGCTGACAAGAAAAAAAATGTTAGCAAACCAAGTCGCAGGCAAAAAAAAAAAAAAAAGGAGAAAGCGAAAGAAGTTATACCAATTGGAGATTCTGGAATCCTTCCAGAGTCCCTCGGTTCTTCTTCAAACGCCATAACCGGCTCCATCACCGCCTCATCGGTCGGAACCTCAGGCATCGCCAAGTCTTCATCCTCTGCTAAAAAAAAAAAAAAGCAGCAGCAGGGTGAGAAAACAGATCAGAACATGGAAAGCCCCATGAAAGAAGCAGAAAAAGAAAAAGGAAGAATCATACCTTCACCAATGGTCTCTTCTCCATGGCTCCTCTTCTCTGGAGGCTCGTTGACAGCCTCTGGCACCTCCTCGTTGATGGTAAGAGGGATTTCCATGTCAGGAGAGTCCTCATGTGGCCCCTCGCTGCGATGATGACTCCTCCTCTTCTTGCCTCTACGGGTTCGCTTCCTAGAAGAACCCGCCCCACTATCAGAGTCAGGTTTCTCACTTGGCTCCTCACTGGATGGTCTGCTCTTGCCAGTAGACTCCGCGGAAGCTCGCCTCTGTGCCGCTTGCATCCAAGCATCGAGCTCAGCTTCCTCCTGTTCTAGCTGCTCCAAAGCCTCATCAGGTACTTCCCGAACAGCTTCAGAACCAATGACGCCCTGGTCACCGAGAAAGCCTATCTTGTGCTTCTCTCCAGAAAGGAAGGCCCAAACTTCCTCTCGCCGGACGCCATCCGACTTCCCAATGCCTTTTCCAGAAGACAGCTTTACATCAAGCTCCTTCTTGGAAAGCCCCCGATATGCCAAAAAGCTCTCCGCGAACCACTTCGTGAAGCCGGCAGTTCGGAAAGTCGACAGTTCAGGATAAGAAATCGTGGCAGTAGTGTCTTCAGCACTATAGAAAGCCCATGCATTTCTGCCATCCTGCAAACCTCCAAAACGATTCACCATACTCGAAGGCGCTCCAACAACGCCTTGAGAGAAGCCCAACTGAAGCGCAAAGCGAGAAGGTACATACGGCTGGATGTCGACGAAAAGATGTCTGCGGTACACCATCGTACCGACCCGTATGCTGAAAAGCCACTCCTTCTCTGCATTTGTCAATGCATAATGTCTCCCCGACCCTGCTCTGGTAGAGTCTCGGGAGGCACCAAAATCAAAAGCCTTCTTCCGCAACTCCGGAGAAAGCTTAACTGAAGACTGCCCCATCTCGACGTCCCTGAACCGTCGGATCCTCATGCGGGCAAACAAAAGTGATTCGGATACGGCTTTTCCCTTAGCCAATCGAATCATCAGAGGATCATCATCCTGTGCAGCACCCAGCTGGTGGAAGCCAGGACAGTGGTATACAAACCACGAATAAAAGATATGGGCTGAAAATACCCTATTCATAGGGAGCCCAAGCCGAACCAAGAAAGCAGCAGCCTGCAGTTCGGTACACAGGTAGGAGTAAAGAGCGGGCACCAAAGCAAGCCGCTCTCCAAACGCCATCTGACAAGCCGGAAAAATACAATGCGGCCTGATGTGCGTCCCATCTCCACCAGCAAAAATAGCCTCACCTAGCCAAAAAGTGAGGTAAAAAGCAAGATCTCTCCGCAATGCAATGTCAGAACAAATGGCATCTGTGCTCGCGAAGAAACCCTTCAACTCTTCCTGCATGGCCAAAGTCTTCTTCCTGTCTTCCCAGGTCATGTTATCAGAAGACTCTTTGCTGTCAAAAAAGTTGAAGAATGAAGAGCCATAACTCTTCCAACTGCTGGATCTTACTTTCGAGCCCTCCTTCAAAAAATCATAGAAGGCGCCGAGCTGAAAGTATAGGAGCCTAAACTCCTCTGACTGCTCCTCAAGGACGCTGTCAATCGGCATGAACTCCTCGTAGAATTTGCCAAGGATGGGTAATCCAGTAATAGCACTCAACTCCTTCAGAGAAAAACCAATCTCACCGTTCGTGACAACGAAGGTATTGGTCTGAGGGAGGAAAGACTCCAACATAGCCATGAAGGCATCATCGGAAAAAGTCACGGTCTCCCTAAAAGCGCTGACCGCGTCAAAAATCCCGGCTTCCTTCAAAACGGCGCCCCCAATCAGCAAGGTGTGGTCAGTCCATGACTTCCAATCGGAGTCAACATTGAAACGGCCACGAAGTCGAAAAGGCTTCACCCAAGTACTGCCGTCACCGCTGAAAACGCCAAGGCCCACCGGTCTCAAATCGACCGACAGATAATCAGAGCCCTGGTAGCCGCTGGCTGGCATCAACATGTCCATACGGACAGGTGGCTTCTCCGCATATCCGGAGGGTCCACCAACAAAAACCCCGGTCTTGATCACACTGGTCCTCTTCACCCAGCTCGGAGGATCTTCCCTCTTAGGGCACGTGGGAGAAAGGCAAAGGATCGAGATGGTCCGATCAAAAGACGACCGGGTAGAAATAGTTCTCTCCTCACCATTTGCTGTGTAAGAGAACTGAAAACATCTCCTTTGGTATGTCAAGTCGTCAGGGACTGCATCTCCAAAGAAGAAGGTAGGCTTGGGTAAAACCCTCAGATCGTCCATAACCCAAGGACGGTTGCTTACCATGATCTTATAGAACTCCTCATCCTTGAGAGCGATCAATCGCTGTCTCATCTCATCGCGATTGAGGGAATCGCACTCTTCCAAGTTCTTCTCAACAAATTGGACCTTCTCCCAGGCTTGCTGAACGGCCACATTGGAAGATCTAGCAGATCGACGAGGTACGCTTGTAGCAGGCTCTTTACCCTTATTCGCTCTGGAGGAACCACCTGCAAAGGTTGGAAAAGAAAAAGATCGTCATCAAAATGACAGGATTTCGCTAAAAAAAAAAAAAAAACGGGGGTCACTTTGTCCCACCAAAAATCTGGCGAAATTTTGGCATGACTCCGGGGCAATTCCAAAGAAAAAGGAAATACCCCGACGGAAATAGAAAGTTTGAAGATGGGCTCAACATTACTGCGGGCTCCGAAACTCCAAACTTTCGAAACCTCAAAATCTCCACAAAATCAAGAAGGGCTCAACATCGCTGCGAGCTCCAAATTCCCAAATTTGCAAAGATTTTCAGGTATGCTATCATGCTCAATCTACAAAAAGTACATGCATGAACATCTAGATTTGCATAAAAACGCATTATCATGATGAGCAAAAAGAAAAAAAAAAGAAACTTTCTCAAAAAATAAGGGAGAAAAAAAAAAAAAAAAAAAAATCAGGCCACGTGGCCGTACGGACCAGATCCGTACGGATCTGTCCGTACGGCCCACAAAAGAAAAAAAAAAAAAAAAAAAAAACAAGAAAAAAAAAAGAGAAGAAGAATAGAAAGAAAGAAAAAAAAAAGAAGAAGAAAGAAAAAGAAAAGAGAAGAGAAACTTTCTTTTTTTACCATCCTATTCTCTACATAGAGTTTTCTTGAAAGAAAAAAGAAAGAAAACTTACTTGAAGCCATTGATGGAGAAGAAGAAGGAAAAAGCTTGAAGATCCTTGAAGAAGAAAAACTCTTGGTCTTGGAGCTCTCTTGAGATTGTTGCAAAAGAAAGCAATAAGAGCAAGAGATCCTACCTTCCTTTGCTTTTATAGGAGAGAGCAAATCAAAGAAGGAAACAAAGAAGAAAGGTAAGTGTTACTAATTAGTAACCTTACCAAAAGAGAAGGAATTAGAAAGATTCTTTCCCAAAAAGAAAGATGTCTTTGAGAGATTTCCTCCCAAAATCAATCAAATGAGAGATTCTCTCCAACAAAATAGGATATTGAAGATTCTCTCTCAAAAAGAAAGATACCTTGAGATATTCTCTCCCAAATTAAGGGAATATGAGAGATTCTCTCCCATAAAGATATTTTTAGATATTCTCTATCCAAATGAGATATCTTTAGATATTCTTTACAAAAATGGCCCCACATGAGATCTAAGCCATCCTAAAAGGCTTAAGGTCCCATGGGTTAGCCCATATGAGCCAGGTTTGACCACCTAGGCACTAAAAAAAAAAAATGGGCTTTTAGTCAGGAAAAAAAAAATCCCTCTTACCAAGAGCATACAATAATGGTTCCATGCCTCTTTTGAGTTGATTGAACCATACAAAAAAATCCCAAGCCCCATGAGCTTCCAAAAATCAAACCATCCAGCCTCATATACCAAATTGAGCCAAAATCTTGAAATTGACATTCCACAAAAATCCAAACCACTCCAATGGACCCACACAGTCCCAAAGAGTGACCAAAAACCAAATCCTGGTCCCCTAACTTGCCACATACAGCTTGTTAGGTCACAAGACCAAAACTAAAAACCAAATCATGATCCCCCAACTTGCCACATACAGCTTGTTGGGTCACAAGGTCAAAACCAAAACCCGACCCCCTAACCTGCCACATACAGCTTGTTAGGTCACAAGGTCAAAAACAAAAGCCCAAATCCACATCCCTGATGTCATCTTCAAAACTTTGCCTCGAGATGGTGTGTGATTCCTTTCACTACCATAAAATTCCCCTGGAAGCTCAAAGGCTACTCTACCAAAGGAAAGATTGCTCAAAGAATCTTGGTCAAGACACAAGCTCTCCTTCAAAAATCTCTTCGAGGCACATCGACTACAAAAGTCAAGCAACTCGTCGCTGTACCTCGAGGGGGCATTTGTTGACACCAAAAATGTCACTTTGCCTCTTCAACATCAAGAAAGCTGCATAAAGTCGCAACCTGCCATAAATAGGCAATGCAATTTCTCCAAAAAATCAAATCTTGTCAGAATCAAACAAAAACTGCAAGATCCTTCAAGATAGCCAAGAGAAGAGTACACATGAAGTTTCGGGCCATTTCAGAATCATTTGGCCTAACTTCGCTTCTCCAACTGCTAAAATGGCGCTCCCGGCGGCGACATCATCGGAGACGTCAAAACTTCGATCAGAGCCTACAGATGACTCCAGCATGTCTCAACAGGGCTCCATGCCAAATTTCAAGTCAAACCGACAACGTTTGACCCTCCATCAATGCTCGAGCAGCAAAATCAAGCCTCTCGGCGGCGGGAACCACCGAAGCCTTCGCTCATCAAACCAAGTGCATGAGTGGCTTCAACATGCTTCCAAAAGGCTGCACGTCAAATTTCAGGTCATTCTGACAACGTTTGACCAGGTTTCGATGCTCCGAGAGAAAATCAAGCCTACCGGCGGCGGAGCAACCTGGGACCATGACATCCAAAACGGAGCCCATGGAACATCTCAAAATGACTCCAATAGGCTCCCCGTCAAATTTCAGGTCAATCGGACATCGTTTGACCACATATCAACGCTCGGCATTTTCCCCGCAGTAAAATCAAGTGAAGCATCGACGGGACCCCAAACGGCTTCAAAACTCAAACAAAAGCCTATGGTTGGTCTTATTTATTGCTCAGGAGGCTCCACCTCAAATTTCAGGTCATTCCGACATCGTTTGACCAAGTTTCAGCTTCTGGCGGAAAATCAGCAGCTCTACGCGACAAAGTCTTCGGCTTTCCCGGAAAATTAGAAACTTTGCACTCTAAAAATGCAAGGATTCTCATCATGTTTTCTACAGGGAAATCAAGCCAATAAATGAGAAGAAATGAAGGGAAAAATACAGAAGAAAACGGCGACGAAAAAGACCTCAAAACGACCGCAAAACGGGCTCCGAAGGGAAAAATTCCACCAAGGTCGCAGGCCCCTGCGACCATGGCCCATGGTCGCCGGCCCATGGTCGCCGGCGACCATGGAAGTCCGGGTCACCGGATTTTCCGCCGGTGACCCGTTTTTCCGTCTTTTTTCGCGTTTCGCGCACTTTGGCCCCTGTGGTTTCCTGAAAATGTGATTTTTAGTGCTTGAAATTGACTCATATCCTCCGACATCCGTCAAAATCACGGGTCAACCTCCAAAAGCATAAAATCATCATTGATCGCTCCAAGATCGCCAACCGGTCGACCAAAAAAAGTGCTCTTTCTGTCCGACCGATCGAGAAATCGACAAGACAGATGTCACCGGCCCGCTCTTAGCTATCAATGTCTGAAGTTACATGTTTATCCGATGTCGATCAGCATGAAGATCCATCGATGATCATCGCCAGAAGAATTCCAGAAGACACGGCACGGCCCGCGACTCTTCGACTGCTCGGCGACCGATTAATGTGGTTAATTGACTAGCTTTATTATAGTCATTAATTCATTCCTTTGGACGGCCCAATCAGAAGCAAGCATTTGGGAGTTACAAGTCAATTGATTCATGGCATTTAAACCATGAAACTCCTCCCATTATGGTAATTAAGGTGATTAAAAGCCCTTAATCTCCATCGGCCAATCAGATTCAAGGAAAAAGGAGTTACAAAATCAAGAAATAAATCTTGTAACTCCTCCCATTAAAGCCATTAAAGCCCATAAACTCTCCTAAATGGCTACCAAAAGCCTATAAATAGGAGAGCATTCCATTGAAAAAAAATGAAGAAAATCGAGATCGATCGATCGGAAAGAATCCAGAGCTCGTATCCAGAGAAAGAAAAAAGAGAGAAAAACTCTGCTGAAGTTCTGCACCGGCCACCACTACAAGGTGACAAAAGTCCCTTGGGGGGCACCCCCCCCCCCCCCCCAAGGTCCTTGCCTTCTCCCGCTGCCTCCAATGGCTTAGACGTGGCTTTTCAGCCCGTCTACTTAGCTTTTTATTGGACATAGGACCTTCTCTTGGTCTTTGTCCTCTAAAAACCTGAGGTTATAGCCAATCCAAGCGAATCAAGAGCATCTTCTGTTCTCATCTGCATGGATGATGGCGAAGCCCATACATGGCTTGCGACCGTCAATCTGAACGAGTCCCCCACAATCTCCTGAAAAGTTAGATCTTCCTTTTCTTGCTTTTCATTGTAGTTTGTATTTTTCTAAAGAGACAAAGAAATCACAACTCTTGTCTTTCATTATTGATAAGAATTGTAAATCGGCTATAAACGCCAAAATCGGCTATAAACGCCAAAATCGGCTATAAATGCCAAACAAAATCGCCTTTCACGGCAAACTAAGAAAATGTCTCTTTTCTTAAATATTTGTGCAATGGAAAACTTGAAAGAAGTTGATTTCCTTTTTACTTGCGAAGGTTGATCTCCGGATTACCACTTGCAATTCCAAGTAAAATAGAAAATCTGGCACACCCACACAAAGAAATGTTGAGGCACGCTTCAGGCCCGCCAGGGCGCGAAAGGGCCGGACCCAACGGACTCCCACGTTCCGCCGACCCCGGTAGCCGCCCCACGGCGCCTCGGAGCGCGTTCCATCACCGAGAAGCAGAAGATCGCCCCTCAAAGTGTCACTTCTGTGACACCAAGGGCGAACCCCAAGAATACTAAAACCCGCGGCATCCCCGCGAAACCTCAACCAACAACCAACCAGGTTTGCCCTAAGACTTGGTCTCCAAGACCTTCCCCAAAACAAAGAAGGTCTCAAACCTCCACCAAGCCAGCATACCTGGCCCCACTCAAAGAGAACCAGTTCTACCCTCTTGCCTACATGAAAGAGGAGAGACCCATCTCCAACTTGACTCCCAAGTCAACCCAGCATGAACCGGCTTGCTCCCACAAGCCCAAAATCAGATCATGTATCACTAGGCCTCTACAAGCACCTGCCAAGGCCTACACTCCTTCAGTTCGACCCTTCATCTCTACAGGGGCCGAACTCGAAAGGTTCAAAGCTTCACTGCAACAGGCAAAGGACCGGGTCCGCATCCTGTCCTTGCCCAATTACAAAGAAGACAAGCTCGGCTGCTGCGCCCGAGGGAGTACATCTTTCATTGTTAAAGCCCAGCCAGAGTTGACTGAAGCTCAAATCGCTCATCGAGCACGCCGCCGTGCGTCATATCGACAAAAGAGACTAGAGAAGCAACGGACCCAGCCTCCTACACTTCAAGCTTCCCACAAATGGGTCAAAAAAGAAAGACCCGACCAAGTTGCTGCCGTCCATATGGTTGGAAAAACCAGAAGACGCCAAAAGTCAGCATAAAAAATCCATGTCCGACGTCCGGTGACCCGTAGCGTCACCAGGACACGAAGACATCCCGAAGAATCTCCTGCCCCTTCAAGCCAAGGACGGGAGAGTAATCCTTCATCAAGCTCTTCATCAAAAACAATGAGCCCCAGCTCAGTCACCAGGACGGTTTCTTCGTTTGAATCCCGAGGAATGAACGTCCTGGTTACAAATTCTAAGCCACCACCTCAGAATCCACCTCGAGATGATGCGCTCACACGCATCCAGCAGTTGGAACAAGGCCAGCAGAGGATTGAAACTCTGATGGAAAACCTTCTCCTTGTTGTCCAAAATCAGGTGAACAATGAGCCTCCTCCGAATCATCGCAATAACGAGGAAAATTGTGAAGAAAATGAGTCACGCGCCCTTACCAAAAAGGACGTAGACAGTATCCTCGCCAAAACTAAAGAAGAGGATATACTCAAAGAGCATGGGATCAAGCCACCATATCCCTTATGGATGGACTCAATCCCATTCCCAACAAAATTCAAACATCCTACTCTCCAAACATATACGGGGAAAGGTTCAGCCAGACAACATGTCATCCATTTCAAGATCCTGACGGGAGCTATTGCGGATCAAGATGCCTTCAAGATTCGCCTCTTCGCAAGTACCCCTAAAAGGTACAGCCTTTGATTGGTACTCCACTCTGCCGGAGAACTCCATTCAGAACTGGGCTATGCTCGAGACACGCTTCCTGACCCACTTCCAAGGTGAGGATCATCCTATTACTATGGCTCAACTCTGCAGCCTAAAATAGGGAGAGAATGAGTCAACATACGACTTCATTCACAAATGGAAGGCAATGGCGTACAAATGCTCAGATGTGCTGCCACAAGCGTCGCTGGTCGACATCTGCCGTAACAATATGAGAGCAAAAATCCGCTCCATGATCATCGGCAACAAATCAAAAAACCTGGGGGAACTCCTCGAAGCTTCCATGGAAGCTGAAATGGTGATCAAAGACCTCAACAGTCAGAAATCATCAAAGAAAGAGCCGACTGCTGTTACAATCTCAAAACCAAAGAAAAAGGAGGTTCTCAATGTGCAGACTAAGTCAGCTCCTCAGCAGCCAAAGAAACCTGAAAACAAAACTGCAGGTAAAAGGCTTGAACTCTCTGATGCCTTCAAAAAATGCGTAGAAAAGAAATATCCGTTCGATGAAGACGTTGAAGAAATCTTTGAGGCTCTCCTAGCAAATGGCAAACTCATTTTGCCAGAGCCCAAAAGGGCGGGAGATGTTGGCAAAACCAATGATCCCCGATACTGTCCATACCATCAGATGATCTCACATCCTCTCAATCAATGTTTCGTTGTGAGAGAGAAGATCAATGAGATGTGGAAAAACGGAGTCATAACCTTTGATAAAAACTATGGCCCCGCCTCTGTCAACATGGTGTCATGTCGGCAAACTTCAAAGTCACCGAAGGAGAAGATCACTACTTCATTCAAGGTGATAAAAATGGCTCAAGCGTCCCAAGAATTGGTTCCCTGTCCAACACCAGATGGACAACTTATATGGGTGCATCCCGATCTCCTAGATGACGAAAACTGGGAGATCGTCAAAACAAAGCGGACCGCTCTACAGCGAAGGCTGGCTAGGAAACATCTCCTCAAGCTCAAACGGCAAGAGAAGACCCAGCCAAAACAAGAAGTCCATGAAAAAGCAGAGTCTTCCTCTACCGCTTCACAGGGGGCAACAAAAACGTCCCTTCCAGAGACTTCAAAGGGGGTAAGAAAACTCACTCTCAGTGATTTCATGCCACCTCAATTCAGAGAAGAAGCCACGCAGGGGGCATCATACTCTTGCAATTTAGTAGTCGGATTCTCCATGGAGGGATACGAATCCAGTGACACCGATGATGGATTCGAGTCCGGCTACACCGATGAGTGGGAGGAATCCCTTGAAACAGGAGAATATCTCTCCGATGAAGAATGGGTTCCTGAAACTCACCTTATGCCAGTAATCTGGTATAACCCTTTGCAACCACAAGGATCCTGGTCTAATGATGAAGAAGATCAAGTGGCTGCACAAGAAGATGCAGTTAACCCAGCACCTGTCATTGCTCCAGTGGAAATCAACTATGTTGAGCCACACGGAGAAGACGAAGAAGAGGATCTGGCTCCCATGCCTGATCTTGAAGAATATGCAAGGATCTTACAGCGTCTCGCTCTAGAACAAGAGCAAGATCGCGTTAACGAGCCTCCTCGCAACCCAGAGCCTGAAGTCCCTCAAGATAATCAGGTACATCCACCCTTAACTCCTCAAAATGGAAAACATTGCTGGATAGACGATCCTCTTACATCCGAGGATGAGTCTGACTCCGAGCAGGCAACATCTCCTATCAGAGCTTCCTGTAATGTAATATATCAGGACTATAGCTCTTCTGAAGCGTCGTCTGATGAGATTACCTATACTCCAACGACGCCTAGCAATGTATCCTCTGGAGCTACCTCGTCTCACGTGACTTTCACAGAGATGACACCCTCTCAGGTTTCTTCTCCTGAGACTGTGACTTCAGGATACACATTCTTCCCGACTGATCATCATGAAGAAAACCCAGATAATGATGCTTGGGATGATGAAATAGTCAACACAGAAGAAAAGCTGCTGAATACTGTTCAGGACTTGCTCCCGGAAAATGCTCCGTGCAACACAATCACTGAGGATGGCAACTCTGCTGCAGATACATCCCCAGTAGATGAAAAACGACAGCCTCTTGATCCTGAAGACAATTTTCCAAACGAAGATCCTTCTCAAGAAGCTCTCGAAGTTGGTAGAGGCACCCGCTCTGGCCGGGACTACCACAAGAATTACAACCAATCTTCCTTTACTTATGTAAATCCTTCGGGAAAAGATGTTGTAAGCGCCCCCAGTGGCAAAAACAATGAACATGCAGGCCCCAAGGAGGCTTTCAAGTATGACTTGGTTGAGCACTTCAAACACATACCTGCACGTCTTCACATCCTAGACTTATAGCGAATGTCTCCACGCACTCGTGATAATCTCATCTCAGAATTACAAAAACTGAATGAGGATGTCGACAAACATGCCCCACAAGTCCTCCAAATTGAAATGGACTACCGGGTCAAAAACTCAGAAACCTCCTTAAAAGGAGAAAAAGAGAAAAGCGAGGGATCATGCATCCAATGCCTCTCGGTTCAAAAGGCAGCCAGTGCAACCATCGCCTTCACTAAGGAAGACTTCCTACTTGGCGAAGCAAGGCACAACCGACCCATGTACTTCACAGGGTACATCAAAGAAATGCCGATACATAGAGTTCAGATCGACCCAGGTTCTGCACTCAACCTTATCTCCACTTCGGCTCTTGAAGAGTTGGGCATCCCACCCAACAAGCTGAGCCACACATCCGTATCTATCTTTGGATACGAGGGGAGTACTCAAAGGCCTATCGGCAAAATCAGGTTCAAATTGCAAATCGGTGATCTTATCTCTGAGGTCACTGTGTATGCAATAAAAACCCCCTCATGCTACAACATCCTTCTCGGACGTCCTTGGATACACGAGAACGGTATTGTCCATTCAACTCTACATCAATGCATCAAGTTCGTCGGCGACGACGGCATGGTACATCGTGTCTTTGCGGACAGAAAACCCTTCAAAGGTAAAGAAGTCCACTTTGCAGACTCCCAGATGTATGAAGGAGAAAAAGAAGAAGAGGAAATAGCACCCCCTGCTGAAAATCTCCAGAAAGATAAAGGCAAGGCTCCTCAAAAATCACCGGAAGAAAACAAACCCTCCGGCAAATTAGAAGAGAGTAGTCAATCTCCCTTCGTCATCTCCCTCAAGAATTCAAAACCTTTGGTCATCACGACTAAAGTGAAGAAGGCGAAACAAAAGTCTGGGGGCAAATTTGTTGTTTCTCTCGTGTCTATCATGCAAGACACAGACTCGGACTCAGAGCCAGAAGACGATGCATCGTCAAGCCAAGCTGACACTCAGCAAGTTCAGCCTGCTCTCACTCCGATGGAGACACCTGCTGATGTAGAAGATCCTACGTCTGCTACCTTTGTTGTTCCGGCAACATCACCAAAGCAAAGACCGATCTTCTTTCATAGATCGGATGCTTCTTCATCAAGTTCCTTGCTTGAACCTTTCCAAAACGAAGGTATGGCTCAACTATCTCTATATAGTCTTGTGGCACAAGCTATCATGAAGAAAATGGGCTTTGACGCTTAGAACCCAGTCGGTTTGGGAGAAGGCCGCGGTATTCTCACGCCATTAGGGCCCGCCTTGACCAAAAGCCAGCTGGAAGATTGGAGACTCTACGGATATGTAGAAAAGTCTTCACATGGGTTAGGGTATGATCCTGATACCCCCCTGAGACAGTTGACACAAAGGCTTAAAAGTCGATTTACCGACCAAGCATCAACATCTCAAGTCCATAAAGACATCGATCTCCCTGGATATCTCTTTGAAGAGTCATTTGACAAAGATCCAGGAAGCTCCTCCAATTGGTACGATTTCTCTGATGATGAAGAGGAATCGCTTGATGACACAGACGGGTGGCATCCTGACCCAGAAGAATCCTCGTCTCCAAAAGAAATACCTGACTCAACAGGCAATTGGGACTATCTCATAGCAAGCCTTGAGGAGATCACCAATCAAGAAAATCCATGGAAAGGAACAGGGCCTTGGTCTGGTAATGCAGTTGAAACTCCAGAAGGTTTCGTTGAGTTGGAAGCCTCCGAAAATATTGTGGAGGAACCACCTTCGAACCTTCCAACAGAAGATCCTGTTCAAAAGATAAACTTGGGAACACCTGATAACCCACGTCCTGTATTCATAAGCAAGAATATAAAGGATGATGAGTTACCCGAGTATATCCCTTTTCTTCGTGAGTTCGTTGATTGTTTTGCTTGGTCTTACGCTGAAATGCCTGGTTTAGACCCCAAAGTAGCAGTCCACAAACTCAATCTTCAAGAAGACATCAAGCCTGTCAAACAAGGCCAAAGAAGATTCCGTCCGGATGTGATGGATAAAATTGAACAAGAAGTTCAAAAACTCAAAAGCGTTGGCTTCATCCGTGAGGAACAACATCCTGAATGGTTGGCCAACATTGTCCCCATGACAAAGAAAAATGGGCAGATCAAAGTCTGTATTGACTATAGAGACTTGAATGGCGCTTGCCCTAAAGATGAATTCCCGCTCCCCATACCAGAGGTAATGATTGACAATACCTGTGGATTCGAGCGAATGACATTCATGGATGGCTTCTCTGGCTACAATTAGATAAAGATGCATCCTGAAGATGAAAAGCACACTTCATTTCGGACTCCATTTGGCGTGTATTGCTACACTGTCATGCCATTTGGTCTGAAAAATGCTGGTGCCACATATCAGAGGGCTATGATGAAAATATTCCAAGATATGCAGCACAAGACGGTCGAATGTTACGTTGATGACCTCGCCGTCAAAAGCAGAAGAAAAGAAGACCATCTCAAAGATCTTCGGGAAGTCTTCCTCCGACTCCGCAAACACAAACTGCGGATGAATCCTCTAAAATGCTTCTTCGGCATCTCGTCGGGTAAGTTTCTCGGATTCCTTGTTCGGAAAGCTGGAATAGAACTTGACCCCATAAAAGTCAAGGCTATTCTAGAAATGCCCTCTCCAAGAACCTTGAGAGAATTAAAAGGGCTCCAAGGGAGATTGGCCTACATCAGACGGTTAATCTCCAATCTTTCGGGGAAATGCCGTCCATTCTCTCGATTGATGAAAAAGGGTGTAGACTTTGTCTGGGATGCCGACTGTGAAGCCGCATTTCAAGATATCAAGTCATACCTGACCAAACCTCCAGTGTTAGCTGCCCCTGCCACTGGAAAACCATTCATCTTGTACACAAGAGCTCTTGATCATTCTGTAGGCGCTCTGCTTGCACAAGAGAATGGTGAGGGAAAGGAAGCTACTCTATATTACCTTAGCCGCATGATGGTAGGTGCAGAGCATCGCTACTCCCCAGTCGAAAAAGAATGCCTTGCAGTAATGTTCGCCGTACAAAAGTTGCGTCACTATCTGCTGTCAAATACAGTCTAACTGGTTTCGAGGATCAACCTCCTAAAGGTCCTTGTCACAAAAGCAGGTTCTCTCAATGCCCGACTGGCAAAATGGTCCATTCTCCTATCACAATTTTATATTAGGTATGTACCATAAAAAGCAATCAAAGGCCAAGCTCTAGCAGACTTCCTCGCAGAGCATCCATTGCCTAAAGATTCACCACTCAAGGATGATCTCCAGACGAATTTGTCTACAATGTGGAAACTTCCTTGTCAAAAGCTTCCTAGGACATGTACTTTGACGGTGCAACCAGGACAAATGAAAAAGGAAAGCAAATATCAGGAATCGGCATCCTCTTTGTCAGCCCCGACAAATACCTGATTCCACACGCCTTCTCGCTACTGGAACCATGTTCAAACAATGCAGCTGAGTTCCAAGCCCTGATTGTAGGATTGGAACTTGCCCTCGAATCCGGCATCACCACGCTGGAAGCTTTTGGAGACCCTCAACTAGTCGTCAACCAGATGAATAAAAAATATGAAGTCAGGAAGACTTATTTGCTACCTTACTACAATAAGGCGCAGTCGCTTCAACAAAAATTCAACATCTGCCATATCACCCACATCCTCAAAGGTGAAAACATCCATGCAGATGCCCTGGCTGGACTTGCCGCATCCATGGCAATCCAAGAAGGGGAAAACATGCAAGTCACAGTATGTCAAAGAAGGATTTTCCCTCCTCTCAACACACACCCAGCAGTTGTTGAATGCCACCAAGTGGTTGGAAGTCGGATGTCCATCCTCAAACCTCCGATTGGCGCCTGGAGAGATCCGTTCATTGATTACATCATGTTCGGAATACTACCTGAAGATCCAAAAGAGCGGGTAAGCATCCAAAGACGAGCCCCAAACTTTCATTTGGATATACCTTCAAAAGCACTTTACAGAAAATCCTTCAACGGAGTACTCCTACGCTACTTATCACAACAAGAGGCTGAGGAAACTCTCAAAGAAGTATATGCTGGTCTTTGTGGAGCCCATCAGGATGGACCTAAGCTCTACAACCAGATAAAAAGGCTAGGTTACTCTTGGCCTACCATGGTACCCGACGCAATGCAATTTGCTAAGCGCTGCCAACAATGCCAAGTTCATGGGGACTACATTCACATGCCTCCAGAATGGCTGCATCCTACAACAATCTCATGGCCTTTTGAAGCATGGGGCATGGACATCATAGGTCCTATCGCTCCCCCTTCAAGCAAAGGTCATCGCTTCATCTTCACCGCTACGGATTATTTCTCCAAGTGGTCAGAAGCATTTGCATTCAACGAAATGAAGACCTCATCAGTTCTTCAGTTCCTACGCACCAACATCATTTGTCGTTTCGGCATACCCAAAAGATTCATCCATGATAACGGACCACAATTCCGGGATCATCGATTCTATAGGTTCTGCGACAAGTACAAAATCCAAAGTTGTCCTTCGACTCCATATAATCCAGCAGCGAACGGACTAGCAGAAGCCTTCAACATGACACTCTGGAAAATCCTCAAGAAAATGGTCTCTAGTCACAAAAGAGACTGGGGCGACAAACTACTAGAAGCTTTGCGGGCCTATCGAACCACCGTTTGAGGACCAACCCATAGCACACCATTCTCTTTGGTCTATGGATGCGAAGCTGTTGTCCCTTTGGAAGTACACATTCCATAGGGGTATCTTTGCAAAATGACATGACGCAAGAAAGCAATGTCAAATTGAGACTCCAAGAGCTGGATAATCTCGATGAAAGACGACTCGAAGCTTTACAAAGCATTGAGTTGTACCAAGCACGCATGGCAAGATCTTTCCACAAAAAGGTCCGGCAACGCGCCTACAAAAAGGGTGACTTGGTTCTTGCAGTAAAAAGACCCATAGTCTTTGCCCACAAATCCAAAGGCAAATTTGAACCAAAATGGGAGGGACCTTTCGTCATCGACAAAGTCTTCTCCAGCGGTGCATATGCTCTTCTAAACATGGAAGGAGACAGATGTATGCTACCCATCAACGGCAAGTTCTTGAAGCGGTACTACCCTTGAAGACTTCCTCAAAACGGGTCAGAGCAATATCTACACAGCTAAAACCTATTTCCAAGGTACTTGCTCGTCAAACCCACCCCTTTTGAAATTTTCATCTTTATGTTGAAGTTTCCAAAAAAAAAACAATCTCTCAAACAATGCTTACTTTCATCATTTCATTGTTCAAAAAAAAAATCAAAATCCAAAAATCCAAGTTTAGGAGCCTCTTCCCAGACTTGACCAAAATTTTCGATCCTTGAACCCAAAATTCATGGTTTGAAACAAAAATCGGGACTTAGGAATTTTCACCCTAAACCGCCTCGGCTTTTACAACCAAAATGGTTTTAAGTCGAAATTTATGACCTCCGTGTCTTTAAACAAAAAATTTTGTTTTTTAGAAACCGCGGGGAAGCGACATTCAGTCGATACTCGCAAAACCCAAAAACAGGAAGGATGCGAACCCCATTCGATACTTCCAAAAACCCAAAATCGCAAGGAAGCGAACCCCATTCGATACTTGCAAATTTCAAAAATCGTGGAGAAGCAACAAACCAGTTGATATCTACAACCCAAATTTCAAAAATCGTGGAGAAGCAACAAACCGATTGATATCCACAACCCAAATTTCAAAAAAATCTTGGAGATGCAACATACCAGTTGCTATCCACAACCCAAATTTCAAATGGTTCGAGAAAACCTCAAATTTCAAAAATCGCGGAGAAACGACATCAAGTCAGTACCCGCAAAACCAAAAGTTTTGGGAAACGCAGGGAAGCGACGCTTAGTCGATATTTGCACCCCAATCCGTGAGGAAGCGACATTCCATCGATACTCGCAAAACCTAACCCTCGAGGAAGTGACATTCCATCAATACTCACAAAACCGAATAAGCAAGGAAGCGACATTCCATCGATACTTGCAAGACCATTCAGCGGGGAGGCGACATTTAGTCGATACCTGAATTTTGAAAACCAAAACTCGGCTATAAACGCCAAAATCCGGCTATAAATGCCAAAACAAAAATTTTCGGCTATAAACGCCAAAATCAGCTTTCATGCCAACAAAACAAAACTTGGTTTTCAAAAAACTCGGCTATAAATGCCAAAATCTGGCTATAAACGCCAAAACTCGGCTATAAACGCCAAAATCGGCTTTCATGCCATCTCAAAATCGGCTCTCATGCCACAAACAAAATTTTTGGCTCTCATACCATCTCAAAATTCGGCTATAAACGCCAAAATTCGGCTATAAATGCCAAAACAAAAAAAATCGGCTATAAACACCAAAATCTGGCTATAAATGCCAAAATTCGGTTATAAACGCCAAGACAAACAAAACAAAATTCGGCTTCTATGCCCTTCTAAAATTCGGCTTTCACGCCATCCAAAAATTTTGGCTCCCACGCCGCAAAACAAATTTTGGCTCTTACGCCACAAAATTAGGCTTTCATGCCATCCAAAATTTGCTCAAAATTTTGCTCTTTTGCTCAAAATTGTTTTCGTCAAAAATGATTTAAGTGAAAGGAAGGGGATACAAAATATAGTACCAAAATTGTTTATACATGGAGGTACCAAAAAAAAAGAAAAAGGAAAAAGAGTTTGTTACAACTCAGGAGCTCAATCCTACATGGTTTTCAACCAAAGGTTCAACTCCTCAAGCAGACCCTTGGCCTTAACTTCCAAAGTTTTTAGGCCACGCTCCTTCAAAATGTCCCCATAAAACGCGGCCGAATGCCGTGACCCATTTACAGCACGAGGAAGTTCTTCCCAGAGGACCTGCCACTGGTCATGCTCCTGAGTCTTCCTCCGGACATTACCTTCGGCTTCCTCAACCTGGCGAATGAGAGTCCCCTCTTTCTCCCAAGCCTGCTGAACGGCAGCATTGGAAGATCTAGCAGACTGACGAGGCCCGTCAGTAACAGGACCTTTACCTTCGTTCGTTCTAGAAGAACTACCTACAAAAGATGGAAGAGAAAAGATCAATCAACATGACAGAATTCTGCTACAAAAAATTCTAGCAAAGTTTTGACATGATTCCGGGGCAATTCCAACGAAAAGGAAAATACTCCGAAAAAAGACAGGAAGTCTGAAGATGAGCTCAACATCGCTGCGAGCTCATAGTTAGTGGAGAATTCTCAAAGAAGGCTCGAACTCAACATTGCTGCGAGAACGAGCCAATCTCATCAAACTTCTGCAAAATCTGGAAAAGAGCTCAACATTGCTGCGAGCTTCAGAATCCAAAAATTGCAAAACTTCCTCAAAATCCAGCAAGACCGAGAAAGAGCTCAACATCGCTGCGAGCTCAAAATCCCGATACTTGCAAAAGATTTTCAGGTATTCATCATCACACTTCCAAGTCTATTTACCAAAACTCATGCATCAAAAATATATCATCATGCATTAAATGCTAGGAAAACATTGACCAAAGTTTGACCAATTCCAACCCAATTTGGTCAAAACCAATCAAATTTTGTCCAAGTCAAAAATCATGTTGGCTTGACCTAGAGACTCTAGCCTTCTATCTTGATGCATCAAACAAAAAAATGCATACATATTGAAATTGCATAGCCTCATTATCATAGTGAGCAAACAAGGAAAAAGAAAAAGATAGAAAAAAAAAATCTCAGCAAAAAAAAAAAAAAAAAAAAATTTGGCCCCACAGGCCGTGGCCCACTGCCACGTGGCAGTACGGTCAGGTCCGTACGGACCTGTCCGTACAGCCAAAGAAAAAAAAAACAGAAAGAAAGAAAAAAAAGAGTTCACGAAAAAAAAAGAAAACCGTGAAAAGAAGAGAAAGAAAAAAAGAAAAAAAAAAGGAAAGAAAAAAAGAGAAGCACGAAAAAAAAAAGGGAAGAAAAACGTGCATGAAAAGAAAAGAAAAGAAAAAAAAAAGGAAAAAGAAGAAGAAAAGAAAAAGAAAAGAAAAATGATGAAGAAGCTACTTCTACAATGGAGATTCTTGGGGAAGAAAACTTACTTGAAGCCATTGATGGAGAAGAAGAAGAAAAGCTTGGAGATCCTTGAAGAAGAGAAAGCAATTCTTGCCTTGGGGAGCACTCTTGAAGATTTCTCGCAAAAAGAAAGCAATGGAGCAAAAGGATCAACCCTCTTGCTTTTATAGAAGAGTGCAAGCGAAAAGAAGAAACAAGGAGAAAAGAAAGGAGGTAAGTGCTAAAATTTAGTTACTTTCCCAAAGAGAAAGATATTTTGAGAGAATCTTTCCACAAAAAAGAAAACTTGAGAAATTCTCTCCAAGTAAAGATATTTTTAGATATTCTCTACACAAAAGAGATATTTTTAGATATTCTTTACAAATATGACACCATATGAGATCTAGGCCATCTCCAAAGCCTAAGGTCCCATGGGTTAGCCCATATGAGCCAGGTTTGACCACCTAGGCACTAAAAGTAGCTTTTAGTCAAAATATTCCTCTTACCAAGAACAAAAAAAAAAAAGAAAGAAAAGAGCAAAAAAAAAAAAAAAGTCCCATGCCTCTTTTGAGTTGATGGGACCATTCAAAAAAAAGAAAAAAAGAAAGTCTCATGAGTTTCCAAAAACCAAACCATCCAACCTCATGAACCAAATTGAGCCAAAATCTTGAAATTGACATTTCACAAAACCAAATTTCGGTCCCCTAGCTCGCCACATACAGCTTGTTAGGTCACAAGACCAAAACCAAAAATCAAAATCCAAACCTGACCCCCCAACCTGCCACATGCAGCTTGTTGGGTCACAAGGTCGAAACCAAAATCAAACCCCGACCCCCTAACCTGCCACATACAGCTTGTTAGGTCACAAGGTCAAAAACCAAAATCCAAAACCCAAAATCCAAATACCCCATGTCATTTTCAAAACTTTGCCTTGAGATGGTACGTGATCCCTCTCACTACCATAAAATCCCCTCGGAAACTCAGAAGGCTATACAAAAAAAAAAAAAAAAAAAAAAAAAAAAAAAAAAGATTTGCTCAAGACTCTTGGTCAAGTTGGAATCTTTCCTCCAAGTTTCTCTTCGAGGCACATCGACTCCAAAAAGCTATTCGTCGCTGTACCTCGAGGGAGCATTTGTTGACACCAAAAAAGTCAATATGTCTCCTCAACATCAAGAAAGCTGCATGAAGTCGCAACCTGCCATAAATAGGCAATGCAACTTCTCCAAAAAATCAAATCTTGTCAGAATCAAACAAAAACTGCAAGATCCTTCAAGACAGCCAAGGGAGGAGTACATAAGGAGTTTCGGGCCATTTCAGAATCATTTGGCCTAACTTCGCTTCTCCGACAGCTAAATTGGCGCTCCCGGCGGCGACATCATCGAAGACGTCAAAACTTCGATCAGAGCCTACGGATGACTCCAACATGTCTCAAAAGGGCTCCATGCCAAATTTCAAGTCAAACCGACAACGTTTGACCCTCCATCAATGCTCAAGTAGCAAAATCAAGCCTCCCGGCGGCGGGAACCACCAAAGCCTTCGCTCATCAAACCAAGTGCATGAGTGGCTTCAACATGCTTCCAAAAGGCTGCACGTCGAATTTCAGGTCATTCCGACAACGTTTGACCAGGTTTCGACGCTCCGAAAGAAAATCAAGCCTACCGGCTGCGGAGCTCCTCGGGACCATGGTTTCCAAGACAGAGCCTGTGGATCATCTCAAAATGACTCCAATAGGTTCCCTGTCAAATTTCAGGTCAATCGGACATCGTTTGACTGCACATCAACGCGCGGCATCTCCCTCGCGGCAAAATCAAGTCTACTAGCGACAGGACCCCAAACGGCTTCAAAACTCAAACAAAAGCCTATGATTGGTCTTATTTATTGCTCAGGAGGCTTCACCTCAAATTTCAGGTCATTCCGACATCGTTTGACCAAGTTTCAGCTTCTGGCGGAAAATCAGCAACCCTGCGCGATAAAGTCTTCGGCTTTCCTGGAAAATTGGAAACTTTGCAACCCAAATTGCAAGGATTCTCATCAATTTTTCTACAAGGGAATAAGGCCAACAAATGAGCAAAAATGCCAAAGAAAAATACAGAAGAAAAAATGAAGGAAAAAGACCTCAAAACGACCGCAAAACGGGCTCCGAAGGGGAAAATTCCCCCAGGGTCGTAGACCCCCGCGACCCTGGCCCAGGGTCGCCAGCCCCTGCGACCTTGGCCCAGGGTCGCCCGTGACCCTGGAAGCCCGGAATCTCCGGTTTCGCCCCGAGAGCTCCGTTTTCCGTCGTTTTTCGCGATTCGAAGCTTCCAACCCCTGGGACTTTCCAAAATTCATACTTTTGAGGCGCCAAATCCTCCGACATCCGTCAAAATCACGGGTCAACCTCCAAAAGTATCAAAATCAACATTGATCGCCAACCGGTCGACCAAAAAAGTGTGCT
Source organism: Umbellularia californica (assembly GCA_028538565.1). Classification (NCBI taxonomy): domain Eukaryota; kingdom Viridiplantae; phylum Streptophyta; class Magnoliopsida; order Laurales; family Lauraceae; genus Umbellularia; species Umbellularia californica. The sequence goes on along the minus strand of JAPQWN010000005.1, from coordinate 27,714,502 downwards.
TTCCTCCCGATCGATCGAAAAATCGACAGGACAGATGTCACCGGCCCGCTCTTAGCTATCAATGTCTGAAGTTACATGTTCATCCGATGTCGATCAGCATGTAGATCCATCGGTGATCATCTCCAAAAGAATCCCAAAAGACGCGGCGCGGCCCGTGACTCTTCAACTGCTTGGCGACCATTTAATACAGTTAATTGACTAGCTTTATTGCAGTCATTAATTCATTTTTTTGGACGGCCCAATCAGAAGCAAGCATCCAGGAGTTACAAATCAATTAAGTCATGGCATTCAAGCCATGAAACTCCTCCCATTATGGTAATTAAGGTGATTAAAAGCCCTTAATCTCCATCGGCCAATCAGATTCAAGGAAAAAGGAGTTACAAAATCAAGAAATAAATCTTGTAACTCCTCCCATTAAAGCCATTAAAGCCCATAAACTCTCCTAATGGCTACCAAGCGCCTATAAATAAGAGAACTTTCCAAGAAGAAAGGGATCGGAAAAGGACGAACGGAAAACCGAAGATCGAAAATCAAAAGGTGCAGAGAATCCCGAATTCCAGACAGACAGAGTCTAGAGAAAGAGAGAAAATTCTGCAGAAATTCTACATCAAGCACCACTACTAGGTGACAAAAAGTCCCTTGGGGGGTACTCCCCCCCAAGGTCCTTGCCTTCTCCTGCTGCCTCCAATGGCTTAGACGTGGCTTTTCAGCCCGTCTACTTAGCTTTTTATTGGACATAGGACATTCTCTTGGTCTTTGTCCTCTAAAAACCTGAGGTTATAGCCAAGCAAAGCAAATCAAGAGCATCCTTTGTTCTCATCTGCATGGATGATGGCGAAGCCCATACATGGCTTGCAACCGTCAATCTGAACGAGTCCCCCACAATCTCCTGAAAAGTTAGATCCTCCTTTTCTTGCTTTTCATTGTAGTTTGTATTTTTCTAAAAGAGACAAAAATCATAACTCTTGTCTTTCATTATTGATGAGAATTGTAAATCGGCTATAAACGCCAAAATCGACTATAAATGCCAAACAAAATCGCCTTTCACGGCAAACCAAGAAAATGTCTCTTTTCTTAAATATTTGTGCAATGGAAAACTTGAAAGAAGTTGATTTCCTTTTTACTTGCGAAGGTTGATCTCCGGATTACCACTTACAATTCCAAGTAAAATAGAAAATCTGGCACACCCACACAAAGAAATGTTGATGCACGCTTCAGCCCCCTGGGCGCGAAAGGGCCGGACCCGACGGACTCCCACGTCCGCCGAACCCGGTAGCACCCTCGGCAGGAGCGCGTTCCATCAATGGCAGTCCTCGGTTCTGTGCCCATTCTGTTTATGGTAGCCACAGAACTTGCTTTGATCTTGGGAGGAGGGTTCGCCTTTCATAGGCTGGGGCCATTTGAAGAAGGGTTGCGTTTGGATCTTGCCGAGGAGCTTGTAAATAGGCTCCTTGAAGATGGTGTTGACGGCCTTATAAGAGGCACCACTTGACTTCGGCTTTGCGCTGCCTCCCGAGGCGGGAGCAGGATGCGCCGCCGAGCTAGATGGTTCTCTGTTTCGGTCCGCCTCTCTCTTGGCTAGCCTTTTGTCCTTTTTGGAGGGTCGGCCTTCTTGCCAGAAGTTATGGCTCTCCCGAGCTCGGACCTCGTCTTCTCTTGCTCAATGAACTGATTCACCCGGGCCATCAGTGCTTTCATCGAGACCACGGGGAATCGCACCAGGTCCCTCCGGAGCTCGTTGCCTGGCAACAGAGCTTGTTGGAAGGACTTGATGGCACTTCGTCGTTGGCACCTTCGATCTGACTGTAAATGGTCCAGAACCTCTTGGCGAACCGAGTGATATTTTCGGCTGGGCTCATTCTGATGGCCATCAGGTCGGAGTCCATCTTCGGGATGACCCGGTGCGCTTGGAACTTCTCGACGAAGGAGTTTCGGAGCTGCTGCCAGCTTGAAATCCATCCTTCGGAGAGCGCGCAGAACCACCAAAGTGGGAGGTCACCCAAACTGGAGGAGAAGACGTTGCAGTCCAGGTTGCCGTCGCCGCCCCACACCGTCATCCTCTGGGTGAAGTGGCGGAGGTGCGCCTCAGGGTCCGAGGTCCCGTCATAAAGATTGAACCTCGGGATGCTGAACTTATCGTGGAGGGTGTGATCTCTGATCTCCCGAGTGAATGGGGATGTACCATGGTTGTCGCTGTCATTGGTAGCTAGCCGACCTCGGGTGAGGCCAGCAAACTCCATGTTCTGCTGCATAGCCAGTTTTATTTGCTGGCTGATATAATCCCTCATCTCGGGGTCGGCTACTTGTCTCCTCGGCCTCTGGTGCTGCTGCCGAGGATCAGCGCTGGCGTGAGTGCTGCTTGATCCTTCATCATAGGCTCGGTTATGCCTCTTATTTATGATTTGCCTCAAGTCCGACCGAGCTTCAGGACACTTCCGAGCTTGCTGCCAAGGAGGGGGCACGTGTGAGGTCCCGGCCAGGACTTTCTCCTTTGCCTCGAGCTGTCGCTGGAGCTGGAGGACCTGCTCTTTTTGCTCTTGAATAAGGCGGTTTTGGGCCCTGATTGTTTCAACGTATGCCCCGTCGTCCTCCTCCAGGACCATGTCATCGTCACCCTCGTCGTCAAGGTGCACGTGGTCCTCCTCCACGTGGTCTTGGTGTCGAGGCGGGCGTGACCTGGACAGTGCTGGAGTCTTGTCTTGTCGGGAACGTTCTTGAGGAGGAACATCCCAGCAAGGCTGCTCCAGTAAGATGACGTCCTAACAAGGACGCTCCGCCTGGGAAGTATTCGGCCGAGCTCGCTCCAGAACGGGGCCGTGACGAGATACTGTCACACCTCTCGATGAGGAATGTGTCTGGGTGACAGGCGATCCCATGCTCCTCATGCCGGGTTCTCCACCGACCATCCTCCGCCAAGGGCCCAACGGTGTCTGCCTAGCTGCTTCTGCCTGGTTCGTCACCAGTGGAGGCGGCAGAGGGGCAGAAACGTTTCTGGTGGTATGGTCCTGGATGGTCCAGCACTACTCTTTCCTTTCCTAGTCTTCGGAGGCATGGCTTTCGAGATGAAAATATGGTTTTTTCAAATCGCCTTCCCACAGACCGCGCCAAATTGTGTGTGCCTAAAAATTACGGACTTGGTTTAGATGGTAATGGAGCTTATGAGGATACTGTTTGACTGTTTAAGAACATCGCCGATGGCCTGAAACCTGAAAGGGAGAAGAAACAGCGGTCAGGGCCCTGGGCTGCTATCAGCCGAAGGCACTCCGACGCCTGAGTTAGTGCAATCACTCAACTAGGGTGAAGTGGGGAAGAAAATTCTGGCAAGATAGCACAGTGTATATTATATATTGCGTACCTCTTCATGGCTTACTGATGGACCCTCGGATTTCCGTCCTCTCCTTCCACACCCTGGGGGCTGACCTGTGTCTTGGCGGAGGAGGGAAAACGCGGGTATCAACATTTTTGTACGGGTATGCCAAATTTACTTTCTACTTGGAATTTGGAATGGTGATGAACCGGAGATTCACCTTCACAAATAGAAAGGAAATCGATCCTTTTTTCTAACTTTTCAAGTTGCATAAATATTAAGAAAAGAGACAAGTTTGTTTTTGAGAATGCCGTAGGAGGCATTTTTTTGTTTGTTTGCCGTGAAAGGCGATTTTACAAAACTGATCAAGTATGAAAGACAAGAATTGTGATTTCTTTTTATCTCTTTAAAAAAACAAACTACAATAGAAAAGGAAGAAAAGGGATCTAACTTCTCAGGAGATTATGGGGACACGTTGAGATCGACAGTCGCAAGTCATGTATGGACTTCGCCATCGTCCTTCAAATGAGAACGGTTGATGCTTTGATTCTTTAGCTTGGCTCCTAACCTCAGTTTTTTTAAAGGACAAGGACCAAGAGGAGGTCCTATATCCAATGAAAAACCAAGTAAACAGGCTGAAAAGCCTCGTTTAGGCCATGTTGTAGAAGGAAGGGACCTTGAGGGGTGGCCCCCCAAGGGACTTTGATCACCTTGTGGTGTTTCTTGCAGCAAGACTTCGTCTGGATTTCTTCGGGAGAATGCAAGTGTGCAAGTGCAGAATTTCAAGTCGATGTGTGTGTCTCTCCATTTCTTTCTTTTGGACCTCCATTTATAGGCTTTTGGTAGCCATGAGGTGATTATGGGCATTGATGGCCATGATGAGAGAATTGATGAGCAGTTACAAGTTTTTATTCTTTGATTTTATAACTCCTTTTTCATGGCTTGTGATTGGCCAATGAAGGATAGTGGGCATTTAATTGCCTTTAATCTTCATGATGATGGGAGTTTCATGGGTTTAATGCCATGATTGCTTGGATTTGTAACTCTCAAATGCTTGAATCTGATTGGGCCGTCCAAAATAATGAGTTAATGACCGCATTAAGTTGTCATAAACAGGTCAATTAACGACATTAAGTGGTCGCCAGGGCATGTGAAGAGTCGTGGGCCGCGTAGCTGTTGGAAAACTGTTGGGCCCTTAAGATAGGTTTCAAAAACTTTTGACCCACTTGACTCAGTGATCATCTATCCCAAAGGGCATAAACCCAATCCAAGATGCAAAACCTAAATCTCACATATCAAGATCAGTAAAATATATCTATCTAGAAGATAGAACCAGCAACATGAAAGCTTCAAATAAATCTACAACATGCAAGGAAGTAGATTATACCTTCGGAGCTCGGTTGTGCTCTAGTGCAATCCGGGCCCACATCTCATGTGCAATCCGGGCCCACAGTTAATTGCAAAGAACTCCACTATATAAATGCAATTGAACTCCAGTCTTAGGAATAAATTACATAGAAGACTCTAAACTTCCCTATGACCACAAGTAGGCCCCTCCATCTATATCCATGGATCAATTGAACCTGTCCACCAAATTAGATCCATATCTTATTATCCTTGAGCTCCAATTAATTATAATGATCGATTGGTACCTATCCAATTAACTTTTAATCAGAATGGGTGCGCACTTACCAATGATAAATCCATTAATTGGCACAAGGGGATAATCATGATAGATTCCATCTTGACCATTGAATGTTCTCACAGCTCTACTACCACTCACCCAAATCACCGAGGTGTTGACCTACAATTGGCCTCACTCATTGGTGACTCAAAGCAAATGAATAGATAGAAACTTGAGTTCATCAATGTCTCAGGATTGAGAGCCTATTGGTAGGGAATTATGAGAGCAGACCTTAAAGTAAAGACAGTATTCTTAAGGTGCTTCTCATGGTCCTTCAATACATCCAATATACCAGCATTATGATCCAGAATCTTTCATTCTAATGATCGAGACAAATCACACTATCTCATAGTGATCAAAGTGCTGGAACCTTGACAGTATGAGATGTCCAATCTCATCACTGGTTGTGAAAATATTTAAGTATAAGATTTGCTACACATGTCTCCTGTATGTGGATCTCATCCATACACGTGTGTTACATCTAATATACTTGTGGACACCGGTTCATCTCATGAACCATTATGTCATTCGTATTAGTTATGTGCAAACAAGTAATAAATCACCATTCATCTCATGAAAGGAAAGCAAGAATATATTGATAAATAAAGAAATTAATCAATATATTCATCATCTAATGGATTGAGACCATAAAACTAACAACGGTGTCTTTTGAGATTCTTCTTGTGATCATCACAAGTGGATCCACACACTGTTTGATGTCGGATTGCAGTGCAATTTCAGACATTGATTGATGTTGGTGGGCCGATGACATCTGTCTTGTCGATTTCACGATCCGTCGGACAGAAAGTATACTTTCTTGGTCAGCCGGTTGGCGATCTTGGAGCGATTGGTGATGATTTCATGCTTTTGACGGCGGATCCAAGATGTCGGTGAAGATCAGTGGTTTTCAAGCATCAAAGATTGGATTTTCAGAAAATCACAGCGGCAGGAACACTCGAAACGCGAAAAGGATCAGAAAACGGGCCGTTTGGTGCGAAATCCGGCGACCTGGATTTGCAAGCTCGCCAGCGACCATGCACCCAGGGTCGCCGGCGACCTTGGGCCAAGGTCGCCGGTGACCATAGGGCTTTAGCCCTTTTAGTCACCGAGCTTCGTTTTCGGCCGTTTTTCTGTCTTTTTTGTTCATTCTTTCTTCTGTATTTTTCTTGACATTTTTCCTCAATTATTGAATTGATTTTCTTGGAGAAAACTTGATGAGAACCAGCGCAAAACCGGAGCACAAAGTTTCCCATTTTTCTGGAAAGCCGAAGACTTTGTAGCCGATTTTCTGTCAAGAGTCGAAACTAGGTCAAACGATGTCGGAATGACCTGAAAATTGAGGTGAAGCTTCTTGAACAAAGGACATGACCACCCATGAGATTTTATTTGAGTTTTGAAGCCGTTTAGGGTCCCGTCGATGCTTGACTTCATTTTGCTTCGGGGAAAATGCCGAGCTTTGATATGTGGTCAAACGATGTCTGATTGACCTGAAATTTGACGGGGAGCCTATTGGAGTCATTTTGAGACGTTCCATTAGCTTCTCTTTGGATGTCATGGTCTCGGGGTGGTCCACCGTCGGTAGGCTTGATTTTCTTTCGGAGCATCGAAACCTGGTCAAACGTTGTCGGAATGACCTGAAATTCGACGTGCAACCCTTTGGAAGCATGTTGAAGTCACTCATGTACTTTGTTTGATGAGTGATGGCTTCGGTGGTTCCCGCCGCCGGGAGGCTTGATTTTGCTGCTCGAGCATTGATGGAGGGTCAAACGTTGTCAGTTTGACTTGAAATTTAGCATGGAGCCCTTTGGAGGTATTTTGAAACCATCCATAGGCTCTGATCGAAGTTTTGGTATCTTCGATGATGTCACCGCTGGGAGCGCTTATTTAGCTGTCGGAGAAGTTAAGTTAGGCCAAACGATGTCGGAATGGCCCGAAACCTCAGGTGTACCCCTCTTTTAGCTGTCTTGAAGGATCTCTCAGTTTTTGTCTAATTCTGACAAGTTCTGATGCTTGAAGTAGCTTTGCCTGTTTTGTAGCAAGATGCAGCTTCACGAGGCTTTTTGATGTTGAGGAGACATAGTTACTTTTTTTGTGTCAACACTTACCATGCATATATATATAGAAGGGAGTGGAATGTTCTATAGTGGAGGTAGGTGAGGATGCTTGTCCCGTCAGCCCAGACCTAGGACCCTTAGTGGGGGTAGGTGAGGGAACTGTCCCATCGGATCTCTCCTCAAATCCCTCACATAAATGTGGATGTGATCAGTTGATAGGAAAGAGCTCTTATCGATCGCCGGCGGCCACCCTATCTGCCAGGGCTCCCTACTATGTAGCCGTCCCATCTCATAATAGAGATTAGACGCCCAATGTCCTCCTAGGTCAAGTGGACCGAAGTGGATGTCACCGAGGTTAGGCTTGCTCGAAGTCGGGTACTGTTACCGAAACGCTTGAGGCAGAGCCCAGAAAGAGCGTGGCCGGTACACTTACCGGAACCATCTCCAAACCGGTGCCAGTTGGCACGCTGCCGAGCTGGGTGAATGAGGTCGGTGTAGCTCTTAATTGGTATTATTACTCAGGTCAGTGATAACCTCGGTATTAGATAAACACCCCCACACAATTTTAATTAGTCATTTTAACATATATGATACAACATGAATTATATGTTTTACCCACAAAAAAAAAATAAAATAAAAAAAAATAAAAAAAATAAAAACCATATAGAATACCAATAAATTCTATGAAAGAAATGAAGATCATTTGTATATTATTTTCCTATTTATACTTTTATTTGTTCGTCAGTTTTTCCTTCTCCCAAAATCTCGCTCTAATCCATGGTTACTCAAATAATAATATTACTTATTATAATATTCATATCATTAGAGTTATTTACTTCTTGGAATGGATGGATGTATGCTTATGCTGAATCATATAATTAGAGTTATTATTTGTTCATTTGTTACCTCCGTTGGTAATCTTACTTACATAGAAAAATCAGAGTTATATTTTATTATTAATATTTATATATGCTCACTTATGTTTAATAATTAGAGTGACTTATTTCTTGGATTTGACAGACGTAAGGTTATGGTGAATCAATTAAAGATATTAGGTAAGAAAGTTACAATATACCAAATGTTAAGTGACACCGTAAATGAAATCCAAAGAAAGAGAGAGAATTGTTTTATATTTAAACGTGATCATCAAGGACACACCTAATAAAATGATCCAACAGGTCATACTCTGCCACTTGTTGAGTTTTATAATGTAGGGACCCTCTTGCTACAAGCCACCGACAATCCAGATCTCTCTTTTCCAAATTAACGTTTGTTTTGAACGAGTCCGTCTACTGTCGAACCCCAATTTTTCTCAAAACTGTTGAATGCATGCCTTGGCAGAAGTCTGAGCCGTAGAAATAGACTCAACGGAGGCACATCTATACAGAAGAGGGGCAATACAGTAATTAAAACGAAGGAAATGCACGGTCCGAGTAAAACCCGGATACTATAACAGAACGGATTTCTATTCTCATTGTCAGTCGTGTCGGCCAAAACACCACAGGGAGGGAAGAAGGAGAGGTCACAGAGGAAATTGTCGACCCGCTGATTCCCTCCCGCTTTGGCCATCACCGTTGACGGTAGGGGAACGGAAAGGAGAAGAAGAGGAGAATCCTCGTTTGATTGGGTTGCCAAAAGACTCCCCCTAGCAGGTCCCCCAATGGCCGAAAACAGATTTATGAATTTTAATGTAACGGCGGTAGCCATTGACAGGGACAGGAACAGCCAGCATGCAGTGAGATGGGCCTTAGATCATCTTCTCGTCAATGGCCCAGTTGCCCTCCTCATCCATGTCATGAACAAGAGCCACAATCAAAGTAAGGCCTTTTTCTCCTATAGTTAGTTTTAAAATTCAGCCGGGAACTGTCATGAAGTGTTGGTCATCATTGGTACTGATTTTCTCTTTGGCGCTGTTTGGCAAATCTTATCTATATAAAATAAATCTGTATAGAATAGTTCTGTTTCAAATGACCCTGTTTGATATAGATTGTGTAAAAATAATTTGTTTGGTAACACAAAAAAAAGATTGAAATAGACATTTTTAAAACAATGGTTGAAAGTTTTTCATAAATATCTCAAAATCTATGAGGATCCAAGTATTGAAATTTGAAGTCATAGTTGTGTTTAGCCTTACAAAGAGAATTAATGGTTTGGATCTTGCATTTAGGGGCAATGGTTTAAAAAAAAGTATATATAAATGTCTGTCTTTTTTTGTAAATATCTCAAAATCTATGATTGTCCAACGGCTAAATTTTGGACCCATAGTCGTGAATGATCTTTTGAATATATCCAATGGTTTGGATCATGATTTATGGCGCCTGAATTTAAAAAAAATAAAAAAAACCACACTGCCTGTGTACAATTTCAAGACTCAGGCAATAATACATGGGACATCAACGGTCAAAAACGTTTTTGTAAATATCTCAACTCTCAAGATCCACTTTGAATTAAAGGCTCGCTTTTGGGCCCATAGCCGTTTTTGGCCCTCTAAAGAGAACCAACAGATCGGATCATGATTATGGGGCCCACAACGTCCAGAATATTAGATCAAATGGCTCAAGATTTTTTGAAAATATTTCGAGATCCGAGATAAATTAACGGTTGAAATTTTGATACGTGGCCGTGTTTGACCTTCTTCATATATCTAGCGGTCCGGATCATGACTTTGGGTCTCATAAATTAAAAAAAAATGAAAAAACGGACTGTCCCATGAGGAAGTCCGTTTTACTGTAGCAATGTGTGTCTTTCCGCTTCAGACACAAACCACTGATTCAAATATTGCCCTTTTGCTGGCTTCTTGAAATGGAGGCAAATCATCTAAACTCCATTTCAAATAGAGTTTACAGCATGAGTTCCCAAACAGTCTTAAAACTGTTACAAACAGTTTTAAGACAAATAGAGGCAATAGTAAGAGATGCCAAATGCCACCTTTGTTTATTCCATAACTTGAACGGCATTCAAGTTTGTGCCACCACTTTTTCTTAAAAAAAAGAACGTCGAAAGTGAAAATGCAACATTATAGAAAAATCAAATTAATGTTTCCGTTGAATTGTGAATTTGTGATAACCCAAAATGATGTAAAATTTGCACCATAGTAAAAGTCTCATTTTTAATCATCTTTTTCGTAGAAATGTGGCTACACAAACTTGTCTCAGGGAGCGAGCTGTGGCGTTAGGAGTTCCATTCATTATCAGAAACAAAATCCCTCTCTGTGGCTCACTACTGCTGATTTACATTGTGATAAACCCATCCAACCACTCTATAATATTTTTGGTAGCCCACCTACACACGCGGGGAGAGGAAATCACACATGGGGAGACAATCCATACAAGCAGAGAGTGAGTATTCTCACATTTGAGGAGAACAGGGTGATATAAGTGGAGAGTAAGAACTCAACATGAGAGAAGTGAGGGAAACTAGGGCCATCCAGGTGAGATGTGGGGTTGCCAACTACCTTAGCAACCCTCGTTCTCAACTACTCCATATTAGAGATGGAAATGGAGTGGGTTGAGGTCGGGTCATAATAATACCCTGCCATATAATCCAACCCAAACCTACCCCGCAACCTTCCATTGAACTCCACACCCAACCTAACTCACGTCATATGTGATGAGTTGGGTCAAGTGTTTGGTCATATAGTCATAGCATGAAATGCCACTTTAAAAAGAGAGATTAAAATTCTAATTCTATGAGTACAGAAAAGTTCAAAAAAGTTAAAGAGTATGCCACTAAAACATGTGAAAAATGAAAAAATTAAAGGTCATCGTGTACAAACTGAATTGCCACAAAATCTAAACAATTCAACTTAGATGTGTTTTCAAGCAACTACAAACTTTTTCCAATTTAACTTAAGATCCAATTCTAACAACCATATAGTTTTTTTCAATTTAACTCAAATCCACATATAAGTTGAATAAACTCCCCAAGACAACGCATTATTCATGAAGTCCAACTCAATCAGCTACCTAAAATGTTCAGTCAACCGAATCTTCAATCACGGGCAACCCACTCTATACATGTGACGGGTATTAACATGCATATACCCAAATAAGTCTTGAACTCGTAAAAACTTCTTTAAGAAAACACTTAATAGCTGTAGGTCGGGTTGGGTCTCTATTTAAACCTCGACCCGTGCCACCCGTATCTCTATTCCATGTTCCCTACATTTATTTTAATTAGGTATTTTAACATATATGATACAACATGAATTCTATGTTTTACCAAAAAAAAAAAAAAAAAAAAACATATAAAATACCACATAAATCCTATGAAATAAATGAAGATCATTTGTATATTATTTTTCTGTTTATATTTTTATTTGTTCATTTGTTTTTCCTTCTCCCAAAATCTCGTACTGATCCAAGGTTACTTATATAATAATATTACTTAATATAATATTCATATAATCAGAGTTATTTACTTCTTGGAATGGATGGATGTATGCTTATGCTGAATCATATAATCAGAGTTATTATTTGTTCATTTGTTACTTCTGCAGCTAATCTTTCTTACTTAGCAAAATTAGACTTATATTTTATTATTAATATATATTCATATATGCTCACTTATGTTTAGTATTTAGAGTTATTTATTTCTTGGATTGGATGGATGTATGATTATGGTGAATCAATTAAAGATATTAAGTAAGAAAGTTATAACATACCAAATGTGATGCAGCAGCAATTCTACTTTATTACAACAAGAATCGTGGGCCACATGTGGGACCCATGAAATCCTGATTTTTAATTGTTATTAGTTTTATTTTTAGTAAAGAGTGTAATTAGAATTATGTTTCTAATTTGGATAGGATTATTATTTGGTTTCCTAGTTTGATTAGGAATACTTTCTTAGGGCTTAAGTTTGTTTTATTATAAATATAGCATTGTAGAAATCAATGATGTCAGAGAGATTAGAATTGATTAATAAAATTCCAGTGTGGATTTTTCATTGGAATCCGTTTCTTCTTCGAGTGATTGTTCTTCGGAACCCTAATTGTGCCCCGGCACTTGCATCCAAACCCTAGGATTGCATCAATTGGTATCAGAGCCGAACAATCCCTCGATCGTCGGCGTGTTACCCCTATCCCCATCCCTACCTTCATCAACCATCATCGTCCCTGCACCATCGAAAATCCAAACCCACCACTCCCTACCGAACCACCCCACAAACACCACTTCTGTCCCTCTTCCATCGAAATTTTTTTCCTCAGACTTCTGCACCACCGAAAACCCAGCTCCATCATCCAACTTCCTTCCGCCAACCCAACCCTAAATCCCTTTTGTCATCTGAAACCCCACTACATCATCCGAAACCCCACTGCACCCATTCTCCATTCCCCTCTACCCAGCGCCACCTCTGCCGAAACCGAACCCTTTCTCCCAGTCCAGACCGCAAGATCCAGCCATCGTCGCCGGCTTCCAATCAACAGAAACCCAAGCCTCACCTCAGCCCGAAACCCTACTCCCACAGAAATCCATCCTAGAACCCGCCACAGAGAAAAAAAAAAAAAAAGAGAAAAGAAATAGGAGAAAAGAAAGAAGGAAGAAGGAGCGTACCTTGCACCGTCGCCGCCAGCGCACTGCATCGCCATCGCCATTCTCTTCCTTCACCAACGCTAGCAACCAGCGAAGCCGGAAGTGCAGCACTCTCAACTTTGTTGAAGAAAGGGCATAACCCTTTTTTTTGCCTTCGTCGCAGCAAACCCAAGAGGTGGATCACGTGTCACAAGCAGTCACTAGTGCTTGAGGGTTTGGGCCATAATTCCAAGCCCATCTGATTTGGGTTAGTTTGACCCATTTACAGCAAAGCCTGTGTTACAGCAAGTCGAATTCGCAGTCTATTCCAACCCACTTAGATTTCAACCCAGCCAGCACCACTTCTATCATCAGCAAAGAAATACGGATCCAGATTTGGCCACACTCAACGGCTGAAACATCTTTTATGATATCAGGCACATCCACCGTCAGATTTTCGATCTGTTTTCGTCCGCGTGATCGTAAAGTACAGATCTACACATCAGGTCAGTCAGAAATTTTAAATTCTCTTTAACCAAAGATGCCTCCCAAAAGAAAGGTTGGCACAGAGTTTTCCTCTCACAATGATGATGAATTGAGGGAATCCGTTGCACAATTATCAGTAACTGTTAATCAATTATCCGCAACGGTGGCTCAAATGCAAGTTCAAATGCAAGCGACTCTTGATAGGATTGAAACCCAATTAACAAATTTGGAGACTAATCGGCGTGAAGATAACTATCGGGATGACGGAGTACATATTCGGAATCAATGAGATCCACATGCCGTCAATGTTGATCGAGATTTGGGTATTAAACTTGTGATTCCAGAATATGATGGGAAATTGAAGCCAGATGAATTTTTGGATTGGTTAGTGTGTGTTGAAAATATTTTTGCACATAAACCAATGGCTGGTGGGCATAAAATTACACTGGTGGCAACTCGATTTCGCAATTATGCGGCAATATGGTGGGTTGAGTTGCAAAAGAAGAGGAGATACCAGCAAATTGACCCTGTTGACACGTGGGCTGAGATGAAAAATCTGTTGAAGTAAAAACTCCTGCCTGTCAATTACTCTAGAAATTTGCATTCACGTTTTCAATACTTGAAACAAGGATCTAAGACAGTTGTTGAATATTCTGAGGAGTTTCTAACAATGCAAGCCCGTTGTGGTTTGAATGAAGATGATGAGATATTAGTTGACAGATACTTTAATGAGCTTACACTTGATATTCAAGATATCCTGGCGTTCAAGCATTTTGATAATGTTGATGAGATTATTCAGCATGCTATCAAGGCTGAGGGAATTGCACATCATCAAGCCCAGAAACTTAATGCAGCTAAATGGATTATGCAGAAGAATTCCTCCATTGCAGGTTCTAAACCGAGTACATCATCGGAGACAGTTTTCAATAAGCCCGCAGGTCAAAATAGACTCATATGCTTTAATTGTAAACAACAGGGGCATCGTGCAGCAGAACGTCCAAAACGTATCCCTCTCATTGAAAATGAAAGTGATGTGCAAGATGTTCCAAATGATCCTAAAGATGATCCTCAAGAGAATGAAACATGGGAAATTGTGGATACTCCGCCTGAAGAGGGTCTTGAGTCTCTTATGCTCATCCAAGAAATTACATCGACTACCGAGAAGAAATGGTTGAGCTAAAATATTTTCCGCTCCAACAAAACAGTCAATGGTAAAGAATGCACAGTCGTCATCGATGGAGGCAGTTGTCAGAATATTATCTCCCAAACTTTTGTGGATCGCTAACAGCTGAAAGTTCGGAAGCATCATCGTCCTTATTTTGATAGATGGTTAATGACAGGTGATGAAGTGCAAGTTCGATATGCATGTCCAGTTACCTTTTCCATTAGTGCAGATTATACAGATACAGTTTGGTGTAATGTGATACCCATGGATAGTTGTGATATCTTGTTGGGTCGTTCATGGATGTATGACAAGAATGGAACTAATGGCATGCGCGACAACACCTACACTTTCATGCATGGTGCAAAGCAAGTCACACTCCGTCCTCTGAAGCCGACGCCACCAAAGAAAGGATTCCATTCTCATCTCTCCAAGGAAACGCTTCACGTGCACACTATCTATAGAAGTAACATCAAGCAGAAGATCCAAGTTCGAGGTCGAACTCTTTTCCAACCTGGGAAGAATGATGCAGCAGCAATTCTACTTTATTACAATAAGAATCGTGGGCCACATGTGGGACCTATGAAATCCTAATTTTTAATTGTTATTAGTTTTATTTTTAGTAAAGAGTGTAATTAGAATTAGGTTTTTAATTTGGGTAGGATTATTATTTGGTTTCCTAGTTTGATTAGGAATACTTTCTTAGGGCTTAAGTTTGTTTTATTATAAATATAGCATTGTAGAGATCAATGATGTCAGAGAGATTAGAATTTATTAATAAAATTCCTGTGTGGATTTTTCGTTGGAGACCGTTTCTTCTTCGAGTGATTGTTCTTCGGAACCCTAATTGTGCCCCGGCACTTGCATCCTAACTCTAGGATTGCATCAAAATGTTAGGTGACACCGTAAATGAAATCCAAAGAAAGAGAGAGAACTGTTTTATATTTAAATGTGGTCATGTGGGACGCACACCAACTATCCATTTCTATCTTTTCCAAATTAACGTTTGTTTTGACGGAGTCTACCTTCGAACCCCAAATTTTCTCAAATGAGTTGGCAGAAGTCTGAGCCATAGAAATACACTCAACAGAAGAACATGAAGAGGGGCAATACAGTAATTAAAATGAAGGAAACGCACAGTCCGAGTAAAACCTGAATACTATAACAAAACGATTTTACTGACTCCTTTTAAGAAGAGGCACGCCACCGGTTTTTCTTTGGGTTTACTTTATTCTCATTTTTGGTCATGTCGGCCGACACCACATCGAAGGGGAGAAGGAGAGGTCACAGAGGAAAATGTCAACCATCTGATTCTAAACCCCCCACCCTTTTGGCTATTACCGTTGACGGTAGAGTAGAATGGAAAAGAGAAGAAGAGGAGAAGCGTCGTTTGATCGGCTTGCCAAAAGTCTCTCCCCAGCAGGCCCCCCAATGGCTGAAAACGAATTTATGAATTTTAATTTAATGGCGGTGGCCATTGACAAGGACAAGAACAGCCAGCATGTAGTGAGATAGCCTTAGATCATCTTCTCGTCAATACCCAGTTGCCCTCTTCATCCACAATCAAAGAAGGCCTTTTATTCTTATATTTAGTTTTAAAATTCAGCCGAGAACTATCCTAAGGGCCCGTTTCTTTACAGGAATTCTTGGAATTCATGTCTGCTGGAATTTACAGAATTCGAGGTGCTAGAATTCTAAAATGCTGCTGAATCCTGATATTCTTGAATTCCCTATTTCTTTCGTACCGGAATTCCTGTCTGAGAATTTCATCCAACCTGAATTCCATAAATTCCCTGTTTCATAACTACTTGAATTTCTAAGTGGATTTCTAAATATTTATACATTACATTATAAATGTATGCTTATATAAGGCTAAAATATTCATAAATATAACAACCATTATAAATCAAAACCAATATTAGCCAAAGTAACATCCACCATAATGCCAACAAAATAACAACCACCATTATAAATCAAATAACCCAACAAAAGTCCAATCAAATCCAAATTTGAACTTCAAATCTACTTCATAATCAACTACATCCACAACATTAACAAATGACAAAAGTATGAAATAAGTACCTAGTAATTCTAACATAGCAACTTCATAGTTTCAAAGCATAGTAAGTCCAAAGTAAAAGGTTTTCAACAGTCACTCCTCATCACTATAAGCGTTGTTTAAACACTTAACAAAATCATAATCAAAATACCACTCATCCGTTGATGAACTACGTTTTAAATTCACTAAGCACCACTTGACGATCCTGGTTGAAAATGCATCTCTAGCCATCGCATCTTCTCATCATCATTGAAGCTTAGAAATGTTTCCGCCTTTCTATCACTACCGAGAAAATCAATGATATGCATTTTCATATTAGATGGTATAAAAGAAAGCGAACGAATAACTCCCGTGATCTTTGGGATTAATATGCTATGGTATGGGTTGTTCATGCGCTTTGCAAGCTCATGGACAGCATTTGCAACATCTTTCAATATTTCTTTCACTTCATCGCTTGTTGTCGACTTACGTTTCTTCCTCATTCGGCCACTACTACTTTGATGTGCTGAAGCTGGTCCATTCTCTGGTGAGTTCACATTAGTATGAGGTAAGTGAGGCTCGTCAATGTCATCCAATCCAGCCGTCTGGTTGTCAAAAGTGCTGGGGATGATGAAATCTTCTTCTTCTATCATGATTGAGTCAACATTTACTTGGCTTCATTCAGATCTAGTCATGGCTATATCACCTTCAGCAGTATCGTCAGCAATATGATCATGTATTTCATCATAAAACTTGATGGTAATGTTCTTATATTTAGCCAATTTGCTCTTAGCCTGCGTCAAGTTAAATCAACTAGAACATTATTTATTTACCCAAAAATGCAATTAAGTAATGAGTTAAATGAAAGTAAAGGTAATTTACCTACTCTAAAGCTCCCCAAACATCTTCTAGAGCAGTAACCATCTTTGTTGCATCGTCCCATCCAAAACTAGACATAGTAAGAAGTTGTTTTACTTCTCTATATCGTTGACGCCAATTTTTGAACTTATTTTTTGCATTATTTATACTTGGTTTCAACCCAGTTTTTTCCTTCACTTTAGCTATAGTTTGTGCCCAACAAGCAGTGTTGCAGTTTTTTTCAACCTTTCTTCCTTCCAGCTTCATTTCTAGGAGTGTATCCATTAGAACCCTTTCTGCTGTTGGGCTCCATTTGTAATTTTCTTTCCTTTGGGATCCTAATGAAATGTCAATGAAAATTATTTACTAAAAATGGACTGAAAAAATGAGAATGAACTGCAAAATTAACTTGAAAGACATCAAGAATTTTCATTAAGACAATAAAAATGATAACCATAACATCATGTCAATTATTCTCCAATAAGACAAAACATGGTGCCAAAAACATTATGTCAAACATGGTAGCAAGAAACATCATGTCATATTTTCTCATTGTTACTGTTGATTTCTTTGTTGTTGTTGCTCATAATCTATCCACATTTGCTCTGCTATGGAATCTCGAAATGCAAGCCAAGTATCTCTATTCTACCTTGGGATAGTTGTTGTATTTCTGGCCCTTATTAAGGGAGGATCGATCCTGGATGCATTAATCGTGGAAATAGTTTCAAGCATTGGGTCTCCAACACCATGCATAACTATATGGTTGTGTAAAACACAACAAGCAATTACAATGTCCCGTTGGGTGGTCAATGAATACCCATGTTGCATTCTCAGAATTGAAAAGCGATTTTTAACCACTCCGAACACTCTTTCTATGGTGGTACGTAATGAGGAGTGTCGCAAGGCGGATGTTCTTCAAACTCTTTGAGATGGTAGCGTACCCCTCTATATGGTTTTAGGAACCCAGGTGCATTACCATAACTGGCATCGACTAGATAAAATTTACCTACATTTGAAAAGTAAAACAGTGGTAACTATAAATTAGTTTGTCATAAGTAAAAATGTACAACTAAACTAGGCACTTCACATATGAATGGTTCCATTACCATCCGGAACCGCTAATATATCGCCTCTGTTCAATGCATAGAAAAGAACAGTAGCATCAGTTGCAGACCCCTCCCATCTTGCAAGCACATACTGGAACTTCATATCAAATCCACTTGCCATGAGACAATTTTGAGATAGTTGGCCGTGCCTATTTCGATATTTTGCCTGCTTTGAAAATGGTACATGAGCGGGTACATGTGTACCATCTATTGCCCCTATGCAATCCTATTGAGCGAAAGAGCAAGTTTAGGATCGCATCAACATATCACTTAATATAATAACTATATTAAAAATAAAAACTATATAATACACTAACCTTAAAATATGGGTAGAATCTAGTATTTGTTCTAATCTGTTGTGGAGTAGGTGCATTTTCTGGAATTTGAACATAGTGTGGATAAACTCTGCAAATCGTATCTAACACAGTATGAAAATACCGACTAACGGTGGCTTCTGAATGGTTGAACCGATTGGCCATGACTCTGTTAGTGACATTATGGGCCAAAATGTGTAAAAGCATGGCTAGCTGCTCATTTACGGACATAATTCTTGTATGTTGAAGGAGTCCTCGTTGCATAAGTGTATCACGCAGTCTCATAAAACAATCAGGGCTCATACGAAGGTTTTCATGACACTGAGGCCCCTCGCTTGACAAAAGTTCTTTCCCCCATGTCTTGCCCGACAATGATGAGACACGACGTTTTTTCCTAGACTGCTCCTCTTCTAAAGTTAGCCATAGTGTAGCCAACCCGCAACATGCAGCCACAGCAGAAACAACAACGGATATGATTTGATTGTCTGATTCTGTTGTTATATAATTGAACATTTTGTTATATACAAGCATTTTAAAGTAAAGGAACTAAAATCATTATATACAAAGAGCTCAAATCGTTCGATAACATATTCCATAACAACATCATATTAAATTGAATAAACAATTAAGGAAGACTAAATACCTTCCATTGAGAAATAATCCTTCAAATTCAAAATATTGTTGACCTTCTACAGCAAATGAGCACTGTCATAGAATTCCTTCTTTACTCTCCTATAATGATATAAAAAAAAAAAATGAAACTCTTAAAATGGTGTAAATCCATATGAAAACTTGCTCACATGGAATTAACACAGCATAATGGAAGATTAAAAAACCAAAAATAAATTTCTGGTATAAATTAAAAAAAAATGATACATTGTATTAAAACACTAAGCAAATAGTTATTGAGAACTACTACTATTACCTTTTGTCAATCCACAAATTAGCATATAAAACATTTAACACACATCAAGTCAGACCATAGAATCATTAGGATACAAAGGCACAGATACTGTTTACTGTATACATCCATAGGATACCCATAGCAGAGTATACATCCATCCATCCAGGCACGGAAACCCATAGCAGAGTATACATCCATCCATCCATCAAGTCAGACCATAATATATTAGGATACTGTTTTTCCATGTAGATTTTTGTTTTGGAAACCGGATTGTTGAATGATTGAATCTGTTTATTTTAATCTTCTTCAAAATTGTTTCATGTTTTATTAGAAATCAAGCAAATCAAAGAAGAAATGGGGCTTTGGAAAATCAAAATAGCCAGATCCTTCTTCACAAAATGCTACACAGCCATTCCGGGATATATACTTCGTTTGCAACTAGGTGTCTAGACCATGCGAGACAGATGCATAAGAGCAAATGTTAAACTGATAATATACTTGGAACATATCACTAGAATATCATAGAATTCTGCAACAAACCAGAGACACTTGTTAAAAATAGTCTGAGCAATACAAATCAGAACGAATTTCAAATGAAACAATCCCAAGCAACCATTTGAATTACATATTACTCAGGGAACATGCATGTCACTGTGTTGATAGATCTATCTGTGTGTATACTCTGTGTTGATAGATCAACACAAAAATCGTGATTTCTTCCAAAAACAATCGTTGATCAACTTCATAAAAAACCGTGATCAATTTCAGTAACAAACACTAGAAATCTTGATGCGTTGAAGTTGATCACGTCCAGCCGATTTTGAGATGGGTAATGGGCCACTGATCAACTGTGTATAGATTGACCTAAGAATGGATGTCAAAGACACGGTACAAGAAAGGTTGGAGATGACTTTTTTTGGAATCGTTACAACCCAGGAAGAAAAACCCCCAAAAAACCATTTTCTTCCCTTTCCATCAAAACACTTTAGGAAAAAAAAAAAAGCATACGACAAGATGGAAGAAAAATAAAAAAAAAATAAATCATGTGGGGAAGAGGAGTTCAGAGGAAGAAGATTACCGAATCTGATTTTTGTGCAGTTGCATAGAATAGAAGATGACAATCGACTGTTCGGAGAACCAGAGCTCTATTGGAATGCCTAGAGTTGCAAATGAAGTATCTCGGAATGGCTGGATTTCTAAATGCTAGAGTAAAGGCTAGCATTTGGGAATTCCACCTTTTTGGAATTTTAAAATGCCACTTACCTCAAATGCTGGGAATTCCCATAAATGAACATAGAATTTCTGACTGGAATTCAGGAATTCCCAGACAGCCTGAATTCCTGTCAGAAATTCTTGCAAAGAAACAGGCCCTAAAGCTTTGGTCATCATTGGTACCGCCTAAAGCTTTGGTCATCATTGGTACCGATTTTCTCTTTGTTTATTCCATAACTTGAATGGTATTCAAATTTGTGCCACCAGTTTTCCGTTAAAAAAAAAAAATGGCGTTGACAATGAAAATGCAACATTTTAGAAAAACCCAAATAATGTTGCCGTTGAATTGTGATAACCCAAAATGATGTAAAATTTGTATCTTAGAAATGTCTCATTTTCCTTATCTTTTTCGTAGCAACGTGGCTACACAAACGTGTCTTAGGGAGCCGAGTGTTGGAAGTAGGTGGGCCTCGTGAATAGATTTTCAAAACTTTTTAACCCACTTAACTCATGGATTAAGTACCCATAAGGCCATAAACCACATCCAGGATCCAATTCCTCGAACTCATCAATCATGTATAGCAATAAACTCTATTTAAAAAATAGAAACCAGCAACAATCAAGCAACCAAAAATCTACTGCATACAAGGAAGTAAATTATACCTTTGTAGCCTGGTAGTGCTCTGATGGAGAAGAAAACAATTAGCTAGAACAAGAACACTTCTTGTAGTGAATTAGGATCTCCAATACCTCTTAGCCTTCCACGCTAAATCCTGTATTAGATTTCTTCTTTAAGGGAGATTGGTGGGATCTCCTAAAGAAAACAACTAGTAGCTCTAAAGGAATTCGGAAAGAAACTAGAAGAGAAAGAATAGAGAAACCGTGCAGCACTTGCACTAGATGGGCCGGGCGTGAATTCCAAGGCGTTGGATGTCCAGCCCCTTACTCCCTATTTATATCTTTACAACATCTTCTTTACTAATTGAGAATAGAAGTCTCACTTCCACAATAATTAGTAACTTACTCTTCCTACTATTACCACTATTAGAAGTCTCACTTCAAATAGAAATAGTTACTTTCTAATTCCTTCATTTTAGAGTTCAAGTAGGATTAGTAAAATTCTAATATATTGGGCTAGCGTGGGGACCACTAGGGATTTTATAGAAAGCTGGCTCCAACTGGGACACCGCGACCTAACATCTCATGTGCAATCCAGGCCCACAGTTAATTGCAAATAACTCCACTATATAAATGCAATTGCACTCCAGTCTTAGGAATAAATTACAAAGAAGACCCTAAACTTCCCAATTACCACAAGTAGGCCTCTCCATCCTTATCCATGGATCAATTGGTCATATCCACTAAATTAGATCCATATTTTATTATCCTTGAGACCCAATTAATCGCAGTAAATATCAGTACCATCCAGTTAACTCTTAATCGAGATGGGTGTGCACTTACAAATGATAAATCCATTAATTGGCATAAGGTGATAATATAGATAGATTCCATTTTGATCATTCAATGTTCTCATAGTCTTACTACCACATACCCAAGACACCAATGTGTTGACCTATAGCTGGCCACAATCATTATTTGACTCAAAGCAAATAAATAGACAGAAACTTGAGTTCATCAATGTCTCAGGATTGAGAGCCTATTGCTAGGGAGTTATGAGAGCAGACTTTAAAATTGAGACAGTATTCCATAAGGTGCTTATCATGGTCCTTCAATACATCCAATGTACCAGTACCGTGATCTAGAATCTTACAATCTAATGATAGAGACAAATCACACTATCTCATAGTGATAAAAGTGCTGCAACCTTATCAGATGAGATGCCAACTCTCATCACTGGTTGTGAAGATATTTAAATATAAGATTTATGATATATGTCTACCGGATGTAGATCTCATCCATATACATATATCGCATCTAATATACTAATGGGACCCGGTTCATCTCATGAACCATCATGTCATATGTATTGGTTGTGTTCATAAAGTAATAAAACGCCTTCCATATACATATTACATATGTATTGGTTGTGTTCATAATGGGACCCGGTTCATCTCATGAACCATCATGTCATATGTATTGGCTGTGTTCATAAAGTAATAAAACACCTTTCATCTCATGAAAGGAAAAAAAGAATTTATTAATAAATAAAGAAATTAATCAATTTATTACATCATCTGATGGATTGAGACCATACAAACTAACAACATGCTATGGTGTTAGGAGTTCCATTCATAGTCAGAAAAAAAATCCCTCCATGTGGCTCACTGCTGCTGATTTACATTGTGATAAACCCATCCAACCACTCCATAATATTTTTGGTAGCCCACCTACAGATGCGGGGAGAAGAAATCACACACACGGGGAGACAATCCATACAAGGTGAGAGTGAGTATCCTCACATTTGAGGAGAAAGGGCTAATATAAGTGGAGAATAAGAACTCAACATGAGAGAAGTGAGGGAAACTAGGGCCATCCCGGTGAGATGTAGGGTTGCCAACCACCTTAGCAACCCTCGTTCTCAACTACTCCATATTAGAGATGGAAATGGACTGGGTTGAGGCCGGGTCAAAATAATTCCCTGCCACACAAACCAACCCGAACCTACCCCGCAACCTTCCATTGAACTCCATATCCAACCTAACCCACCTCATATGTGATGAGTTGGGTCAAGTGTTTGGTCATATAGTCATAGCCTGAAATGCCACTTTAAAAAGAGAGATTAAAATTCTAATTCTATAAGTACAAAAAACTTCAAAAAAGTTAAGAGTATGCCACTAAAACATGTGAAAAATGAAAATATTTTAGGTCATCGTGTACAAACTAAATTGCCACAAAATCTTCACAATTCAACTTAGATGTCTATTCAAGCAACTACAAAATTTTTCCAATCTAACTTAAGTTCCAATTCTAACAACCATATAGATTTTTCCAATTTAACTCAAATCCACGTATAAATTGAATAAACACCCTAAGACAACACATTATTCATGAAGTCCAA
This sequence comes from Umbellularia californica, assembly GCA_028538565.1. Taxonomy (NCBI): domain Eukaryota; kingdom Viridiplantae; phylum Streptophyta; class Magnoliopsida; order Laurales; family Lauraceae; genus Umbellularia; species Umbellularia californica. Next base: position 27,690,845 of record JAPQWN010000005.1, on the reverse strand, counting down.
CTCAATCAGCTACATAAAATGTTCACTCAACCCAATCTTCATTCACGGGCAACCCGCTCAATATATGTGATGGGTTTTAACATGCATACCCAAATGAGTCTTGAGCTGGTAAAAACTCCTTAAAAAAAAAAAAAAAAAACCTTAGTAGGTGCAGGTCGGGTTGGGTCTCTACTTAAACCCCAACCTGTGCCACCCGTATCTCTATTCCATGTTCCCTACTTCTATTTTAATTAGGTATTTTAACATATATGATAAATCATGAATTCTATGTTTTACCCAAAAAATAAAAAAAATAAAACATATAGAATACAACAGAAATCCTAAGAAAGAAATGAAGATCATTTGTATATTATTTTTCTGTCTATACATTTTTTTGTTCGTTTGCTTTTCCTTCTCCCAATATCTTTTACCGATCCAAGGTTACTTATTTAATAAGATTACTTCTTATAATATTCATATAATCAGAACTATTTACTTCTTGGTTTGGATGGATGTATGCTTATGCTGAATCATATAATCAAAGTTATCTACTTCTTGGATTAGGTAGCAGATATATGCTTATGCTGAATTATATAATCAGAGTTATTATTTGTTCGTTGGTTACTTCCACTGCTAATCTTACTTATTTCTTAAAATCAGAGTTATATTTTATATATTATATATTAATATTCATATATACTCACTTATGTTTAATATTTAGAGTCATTTATTTCTTGAATTGGATGGATGTATGTTTATGGTGAATCAGATATTAGGTAAGAAAGTTACAACATACCAAATGTTAGGTGACACCTTAAATGGAATCCAAAGAAAGCGAGAGAACCGTTTTATATTTAAACGTGGTCATGTTAGACACACCCAATAAAACGATCCAACAGGTCATACTCTGCCACGTGTTAACTACAAGCAACCGACGATTCATATCTGTCTTTTTCAAATTAACCTTTGTTTTGAAGGAGTCTACCTTCGAACCCCAATTTTTCTCAAATCAGTTGAATGCATGACTTGGCAGAAGTCTGGGCCATACAAATAGACTCAACGGAAGCACATCTATACAGAAGAGGGCAATACAGTAATTAAAACGAAGGAAACACATGGTCCGAGTAAAACTCGGATACAATAACAAAACGGATTTAACTGATTCCTTTTAAGAAGTGGAGCGCCCGCCAATTTTTCTTTGGGTTTAGTCTATTCTCGTTTTCGGTCGTGTCGGCCGACACTACAGCGGAGGGGAGAAGGAGAGGTCACAGAGGAAAATGTCGACCATCTGATTCTCACCCCTATTTGGCTGTTATCGTTGACGATAGAGTAGACGAAAAAGCGAAGAAGAGGAGAAGCCTCGTCCCCCAATGGCTGAAAATGGATTTATGAATTTTAATGTTACGGCGGTGGCCATTGACAAGGATAGGAACAGCCAGCATGCAGTGAGATGGGCCTTAGATCATCTTCTCGTCAATAGCCCAGTTGCCCTCCTCATCCATGTCATAAATAAGAGCCACAATCAAAGTAAGGCCTTTTTTTTTTCTCTAATATTTAGTTTTAAAATTCAGCCGACAACTGTCCTGAAGTGTTGGTCATCATCGTTACTGATTTTCTCTTTGTTTATTCCATAACTTGAACGGCATTCAAGTTTGTGCCACCACTTTTTCGATAGAAAAAAGGCGTGGAAAGTGAAAATGCAGCATTTTAGAAAAATCCAAATAATGTTGCAGTTGAATTGTGATAGCCCAAAATGAAGTTAAATTTGCACCGTAGTAAAAGTCTCATTTTTCCTTATCTTTTTCGTAGAGACGTGGCTATACAAACGTGTCTCATGGAGCAAGCTGTAGCGTTAGGAGTTCCATTCAGAGTCGGGAGAAAAAAATCCCTCCCTTTGCCGCGCTGCTACTTACTTACATTATGATAAACCCATCCAACCACTCCATAATATTTTTGGTAGCCCAGCTACACACGCGAGGAAAGGAAATCACACACGGGGAGAGCCCACACAAGCAGAGAATTAGGGTTGTAAACGGGTAGGTTCGGGTCTGGGCCCATGGTGGACCTGGAACCAGAACCATTAAGGAGAAAGGTAGAACCGGACCCGAACCCGGAATCGTTTCGGAACCTATTTCTTAGCTCCGGAACCAGAACCATATATGGGGCGGGTCTGGATCTGGGTCAGGATCTAGGTAGAGAATTATATTAAAAAAATATGATTTTTAGAAGTGATTTTCAAAAATTGAGGTAATATGTCGGGTCTCGAGTCCACCTGTCTGAACCAAGGTGGACCGGGACCTAGACCCATTTACTTATCGGGCCCTAAATAAGGTCACAGACCTGGTTTTTGACAGGTCGGAACCTTCGGGAAATTGGAGAATTAGGGACCCATTTACATCCCTACAGAGAGTGAGTGTCCTCACAATTGAGGAGAGAGCCGATATAAGTGGAGAGTAACAGCTCAACATGAGAGAAGTGAGGGAAAATAGGGCCATCTAGTTGATATATGGGGTTGCCAACCACCATAGCAACCCTCATTCTCAACTACTCCATATTAGAGATGGCAATGGAGTGGGTTGAGCCCGGGTCATAATAACTCCCTGCCATACAATCCAACCCAAACCTAACCTACCTGCAACCTTCCATTGAACTCCAAACCCAACCTAACCCCTCATATGTGATGAGTTGGGTCAAGGGTTTGGTCATATCGTCATAGCCTGAATTGCCACTTTAAAAAGCGAGATTAATATTCTAATTCTATAAGTACAAAAAAATTCAAAAAAGTTATTTGTATGCCACTAAAACATGTGAAAAATGAAAATATTAGGGGTCATCGTGTGCAAACTAAATTTCCACAAAATCTAAACAATTCAACTTAGATGTCTATTCAAGCAACTACAAATTTTTTCCAATTTAACTTAAGTTTCAATTCTAACAACCATACAGTTTTTTTTCAATTCAACTCAAATCCATGTATAAGTTGAATAAACACCCTAAGCAACACATTATTCATGAAGTCCAGCTCAATCAGCTACAAAAAATGTTCAGCCAACCCAATCTTCAATCACGGGCAACCTACTGTACACTTGTGATGGGTTTTAACATGCATACCCAGAGTCTTGAACTGCTAAAAACTTCTCTAAAAAAAACCCTTAATAGTTGCAGGTCGGGTTGGGTCTCTATTTAAACCTAGAACCGTGCCACCCGTACCTGTATTCGATGTTCCCTACTTTTATTTTAATTAGGCATTTTAACATATATGAAACGACATGAATTCTATGTTTTACCAAAAAACTAAAAAGAAAAAGAAAAAACATATAGATCATACAACAAAAGTCCTGAGATCATTTGTATATTATTTTTCTATTTATACTCTTATTTGTTCATTTGTTTTTCCTTCTCCCATAATCTCGTACAGATCCAAGGTTACTTATATAATAATATTACTTATCATAATATTCATATAATCTGAGTTATTATTTGTTTGTTTGTTACTTCCGCTGCTAACCTTACTTATTCAGCAAAATCAGAGTTATATTTTTAGTATTAATATACTTATATGCTCACTTATGTTTAATATTTAGAGTTATTTGTTTTTTGGATTGGATGGATATATGCTTATGGTGAATCAATTAAAGATATTAGATAATAAAGTAGCAATATATAAAATCTTAGGTGACACCATAAATGAAATTCAAAGAAAGAGAAAGAACTGTTTTATATTCAAATGTAGTCCGGAAGAACACACCTAATAAAATGATCCAATGGGTCATACTCTGCCGCATGCTGACTTTCATAATGCAGAGACCCTGTTGCAACAAGCCACCGATGATCTGGATCTTTCTTTTCCAAATTAACGTTTGTTTTGAAGGAGTCAACCTTGGAACCCCAATTTTTCTCAAATCAGTTGAATGCATGACTTGGCAGAAGCCGTAGAAATGGACTCAAGGGAAGCACATCTATATATATAGAAAAGGTTCCTCCCCCAAGGGGTTGGTCGGGTGGTCAGGACCACGGTTCCTCCCTCTTCCGAAGCTAGAGGTTTTGGTATCGACTCCCGGACCCCCCTCTTAAAGAATCGAAGGTTGAGTCTACTTGTTCTACCACCTAGGGGCCACAGGGGTTTTACCCGGCTTCTTTGTGGGCCCGGAGGAAATAGTCCAACCCAAAGGATTGGGAAGCCTCCGTTAGCAATATATATATATATATATATATATATATAGAGAGAGAGAGAGAGAGAGAGAGAGAGAGAGAAGGGGCAATACACTGATTAAAATGAAGGAAACGCACGGTCCAATTAAAACCCGGATACTATAACAAAACGGATTTAACTGAGTCTTTCTAAGAAGATGAGCGCCCGCCGATTTTTCTTTGGGTTTAGTCTATTCTCGTTTTCAGTTGTGTCCGCCGACACCACAGTGGAGGGGAGAAGGAGAGGTCACAGAGGAAAATGTTGACCATCTGATTCTCACCCCCTATCTGGCCGTTACCATTGACGGTAGAGTAGATGGAAAAGAGAAAAAGAGGAGAAGCCTCGTTTGATCAGCTTCCCAAAAGACTCTCCGTAGTAGGACCCCCAATGGCTGAAAACAGATTTAGGAATTTTAATGAAACGGCGGTGGCCATTGACAAAGACAGGAACAGCCAGCATGCAGTGAGATGGGCCTTAGATCATCTTCTTGTCAATAGCCCATTTGCCCTCCTCATCCATGTAAGGCCTTTTTTCTTATATTTAGTTCTAAAATTCAGCCGAGAAATGCCCTAAAGTTTGGGTCATCATCGGTACTGATTTACTCTTTGTGTATTCCATAACTTGAATGGCATTTAAGTTTGTGCAGCCACTTTTTCGTTATAAAAAAAAAAAAAAAAAAAAGGCATCAAAAGAGTGAAAATTCTGCATTTTAGAAAAATCCAAATAAAGTTGCCGTTGATTTACATTGTGAAACCCAAAACGTTGTATAATTTGCACCATAGTAATAGTCTCATTTTTCCTGATCTCTTTCGTAGAAACATGGCTATAGAAACGTCTCTCAGGGAGCGAGCTGTGTGGTTAGGTGTTCCATTCAGAGTCAGAAAAAAAAAAAAAAATCCCTCCCTATGGCCCACTGCTACTGATTTACATAGTGATAAACCCATCCAACCACTCCATAATATTTTTGGTAGCCCAGCTACACAAGCGGGGAGAGGAAATCACACACATGGGGAGAGAATCCACACAAGCAGAGAGTGAGAGTCCTCACATTTGAGGAGAACGAGCTGATATAAGTGGAGAGTAAGAACTCAACATGAGAGAAGTGAGGGAAACTAGGGCCATCCAGGTGAGTTGTGGGGTTGCCAACCGCCTTAGCCACCTTTGTTCTCAAGTTGAGAATCTCAAGTACTCCATATTAGAGATGGCAATGGAGTGGATTCAGGCTGGGTCATAATAATTCCCTACCATACAATCCAACCCAAACCTACCCCTTAACCTTCCATTGAACTCCATACCTGACCTAACCCACCTCATATGTGATGAGTTGGGTCAAGTGTTTGGTCGTATAGTCTTATTAGCCTGAAGTGCCACTTTAAAAAAAGAGATTAAAATTCTAATTCTTCAAGTACAAAAAACTTCAAAAAAGTTAAGAGTATGCCACTAAAACTTGTGAAAAATGAAAATATTTTGGGTCATCGTGTACAAACTAAATTGCCACAAGATCTTCACAATTCAACTTAGATGCAACTACAAAGTTTTTCCAATTTAATTTAAGTTCCAATTCTAACAACTATATAGTGTTTTTCAATTGAACTCAAATCTACATATAAGTTGAATAAACATCCTAAGACAACACATTATTCATGAAGTCCAACTCAATCAGCTACATAAAATGTTCAGTCAACCCAATCTTCAATCACGTGCAACCGGCTCTATACATGTGATGGTTTTAACATGCATACCCAAATGAGTCTTGAACTGGTAAAAACTTCTTTAAAAAAACCCTTATTAGGTTTAGGTCGGGTTGGGTCTCTATTTAAACCCCGACCCATGCCACCCGTATCTCTATTCCATGTTCCCTACTTTTATTTTAATTAGGTATTTTAACGTATATGAAACAACATGAATTCTACGTTATACCAAAAAAAAAAAAAAAAAAACATTTAGAATACAACAGAAATCCTTTGAAAGAAATGAAGATCATTTGTATATTATTTTTCTATTTATACTTTTATTTGTTCGCTTGTTTTTCCTTCTCCCAAAATCTCATAATGATCCAAGGTTACTTATATAATAATATTGTTTTTTGAAGTTTGGAATCATTACTTATATATTTGTAATGTGTTTATATCAGCTGTATATTCATACTCTATTTATATATTAATTTGATTTGGTCAAATAAAAAGAGTTCTAAAAGAATACAAAAAATAGAAAATTGAAAAACTTCATTTTCTCATTCTTTTCTATTAGTGTTTAGATGCAATAAAACAATTAAAAACTATATAATAGCATTGAATAAAGAAATTATAATATTCAGACTTAATCACGAAAATAAATTAGTGTCGATCTTATGGATGGGGCAAAAATTTGGCATCAACCAAATTTTAAAAGCAAGTAATCTAATTAATGTGTTATCTTATCTCAATTATCATCTCTCTCTCTCTCTTAGTGGGATACGGAGACAGCTATGGAATGGAGGGAAGCCCCAAAGCAGAGCGGAACCTCGCAGACTCGGCGGAGATGCAACAACTTTTTCAGCCTTTTCGGGGATTCTGTGCTCGCAAAGGGGTATGCACCTTTAAAATTTAAACTTTCTTTTTATAATTTTCGTTAGACCTATTTTGATCTCCAAGCAATATAATAAATATTAATATCGCAAAATTATTAAAAGTAAATTTAAAGTACTACTAGAATGTTAATCTTAATGTAATTTTTATCACGTTATTATGTTTATTATGATGACACGCAACTTCCCCTCTTTTTTCTAACTGTAATTTTGATTATTTTGATGTTTTTAAAATATTACGATACTATATGGAGATTGATGTTTGATGATGCAAAAAATGACTTCGTGCACCACCGGTCAATTAATAGGTAATAAATGCAATAATTGAGATGAGAGAGAGATTTATAGTGGTTCGGTCAGTGTGACATACGTCCACTCTCGGAAAGGCTGAGATCGCCGGATGTATTAATTCCAGGTATTTCAGAGATTACAAGCTTTGGAGAGAGTGTAGAAGAGAGATTCTTGCTTGCCCTTCAAGTATCGAGAGGCTCTCAGATTTATAGTCTTCCCCTAATAGATGGGGACGACTTTACAGTGCCGTTTACGAGGAGCCTTCGAGGTGTCCTTGACTGGCGAGGCAGTTGTGATATTCTCCGTAGGACTTGGTAAAAGCGGGACGTGGCTTGACTGCTTCCGAAACGACCCGGACTGCTGTGACGTGGCCAGGCATCGTGGGTTTGGGCTTGGACTCCATCGGATCAAACTGATCTCCATCAATTCAGGCCTGGCTCATGACGGAATGGGCCACTCGGGCGGGCCTGACTCATCATTTGCCCCTCAATGCCCCGCGCCCAAAGAAGCTTTGAAAGGGGGACATTTTGAATATCCGGGCTTCTTTCCCATTCAAATGATTATTTGCCGCGTTCCTCTCCTTGCCAGTTTCCTGTGTTTCCTCTCAGGCCCTGAGGAGAAGGATTTTGGGGGAGTACTGATAGAGTGGGGCTCCTCTTATGTTTGTGTTTTTTTTTTTTTTTAAACCCCAGGTAACCCTAGGTTTTGTGGGGCTTGTGGAACCCTAGGCTATGAAAGTCCTTTAAAATAGAGGAGAGCCACCCCACCTTCTTCAACTGTTCCTCTTCCCAGGGAAAGAAAATCTTCAACTTTTCTTCATTCTTCTCCATCTTTTCTTCCATCCATCTTCTTTAAGTAGTAGACTTTTTACTTCTCCCATTTCAAGAAGAGGGTTTCAAGAAGGGGGAAAGTATTGCCATCTTCTAGTCCATGGATCTTCCAAGTGAGAAGAAAACTAAGGGTGCTGCCCAGCAGCGTGCGACGGACGGCACGATGGCGGCAGCGAGCGTGGGTGCAACGCCGATCGGCCTTGGCGACGGACGGGAGGCGGCGACTGGCTCGGGAGTCGTGCAGCGAACGCCAGCCCCAGGGGCGGTTGGCGTGACAGCGGCGCCCAGCCTTGCCGCTGGCGGCGAGGGTGCTGCCTCGGGCAACACTACATGGGGCGGCGCCGGTGCTGCCTCAGGCGGCGCTGCAGTGGGCGGCGCCGGTGCTGCCTCGGGCGGCGCCGGTGCGCAGGGTGCGGTTGCCGCATGCAGGGGAGCAGCAGGCGGTGCACAGGCGGTGCCGTCGGGCCTGGGCGCCGTGCAGCGGGCGCCGCCGGACCCATGCGTCGTGCAGCAGAGGTCGGACGCCGAGGGCGCCGTGCAGCAGAGGTTGGACGCCGTGGTGGGCGCTGGAGTGGTCGCGGCGCCGGGCGTGGCAGCCCCCGCGGGCGGCGGTAGGAGCGTTGGCTGCATGGCAACGCCCGATCTGGGCGTCGGCAGCACGGCAGCCTGGGCGCCCAGGCAGTGGGGTGATTTTTGGCAGCGGCAGCGTGGTTGTTAGCGCGGAGGGCGCCGGTGCGGCAGCGGGTGTTGGGAGTCGCACGGGCGCTGGCGTGACGCGCGCAGCGGTGCCCACCGGCGTGGGCGCGCGTCATCATGTAGCAAGAGAAGTAGGAAAAAGCACTCCTAGCACCGCATCAAGCAAGATTTTGCGTCCTCGTCGCTATCGAGGAAAAGTTATTGTTGAGGATGCCGGATCCAAGGTAAGCAGTATTTTCAGTGTACTCAAAACAGACAATGACCTTTTGAAGATTAGTGTTTGCATCCCTCCTACTGTGCTGTGCCGCCTGGCTGAAGCGGACGAGCCAGCTTGTGATGATTACTCAGGTGACATTGTCATTTATGAGGAGATGATCGAGGCAGGGTTAAGGTTTCCAATATCCTCTCCTGTTTGCCGTATTCTTCACTATTTCTCCTTAACTCCGGGGAATTAGCACCCAACGGGTGGAGAGTTCTGCTCGGCTTCCTTGCACTGTGGAGGAGAGTACATCAAGAGGACGCTTCTCCACTCGAGTTTCATGTTGCCTACAGTTTGATTGAGTCCCCAGCCCCTAACAGGGGATGGTACTATTTTACCCCTAGGGGCGGCAAGCTGCTCACGAGATTGCGTTCAAACTGCCACGATTGGAAATCTCGATTCTTCTTCATCGGTGGAGAGTGGGTTGCTGAGTCAGATCGACCTTTGGTACCCACACGATGGATTGACGCCAAGAGACTCGGTACGTTTTCTGATTGCTTTCTTCCTTTTTTTTTTATGCATGTGCTCACTGTCATATCCCTTTGCAGATCCTCCTGTACTCTCCACTGAGCAGGAGGGCAAGCTACAAGCGGTGAGAGATCACCCTGTCAAGGACTTGGGAGTTCTTCTTCCCAAGGAGAGAGGCAAGACCAGTGGACCTCTTACGGGCTCTTCTTCGGATAGGACAGGCGGGTCCCCCTCTGGACCGTTATCCAAAAGAAAAAGTAAGCTACTCCTGCTTTGGCAATAATCTTAAACTTTACCTGATATGTTGTACCCATGTACCATTCGCTAACACTTCTCTTTAATAGGCATAGAGGTAAGCAGAGAGATGATTGGAGCCTGCTTTTCGACCCGCTTCTCGGATAGGGGTACCCCTTCCCCCAAGGCGGCGAGGACGAACGACGCCTCTCCAAGAACCTCTCCGCCAGCGACTCGCGTCGAGCCCCGGGTGCCTCCTCCTCGAGTGGCTTCACCCATGGTGTCTCCTCAGGGAGGGATCTCCTCTGCTAAGACTGCTTTCCTGCAGTCTTCCTCTTCAGCTACACTTCCTGCCCCTCAACTGTGTCCTCCACAACCGGGCATTTCTACAGGGGTATCGGCTAGGACTGGTTCCATGCTGGGTCATTCGCAGGAGATGCGGGAAAGGCTAGGGAGATATGTGCTGCCGCATGAGGTTTCTCGGGTTAATGCCTTGGGCACCGAGGGGGTTATTGACTCATTTGTAAAGGGTCTGGCTCAGGTAAAGGTTCACTATTCTTTATTCCTTTTTCTCCAGACCGTTACCCCTATTTCTTTCTAACCGTCTTATTTCTCGTCCCTTATCTCTTCAGGTCTCTACTGCATCCATCTGCTTGCTGTCGAGAGCCCAATCTTATGGTCAGATGAGACGGGAGAAGGAGGCTGTGCGGCTAGAGCTCTGCGCTGCTCAAGAGAAGATTACTGCTCTGGAAGCCGCTGGTAGGGCTTCGGGGATTGATCTTGCTGCGGCCCGTGAGAGGGTGAGCGAGCTTGAGATCGGACTTTCAACAGCCAATAAGAGGGCGGCCGAGGCAGAAGTTGAACTTTCGAAGATGTGCGAGAAGGCTTCGCTCAATGAGGCTGAGCTTACGAAGGCCCGCGAGAGGGCTTTGCTCAGTGAGGCTGAGCTTATGAAGGCCCGTGAGAGGGCTTCGCTCAGTGAGGCTGAGCTTGCTCGGACCCTTGAGAAGGCGAGGCTCAAAGAAGTTGCTGTGGAGGCAGAGATGAAGGCAGCGTACGAGAGAGCTTCTCAAGCTGAGAGGGACCTACAGATTGGCCTTGCAGATGCCTTCATTTATGGCTACGAGGAGCTTCGAGAGAAGATTTCGGCTGCCTTTCCAGACATTGACATATCAGGCTTTGTGCCAATGGAGGCGCCTGATGATGGTGGCAGCAGCTCTGGTGATGCTGAGGACGATGCAGAGGAGGATGATGAGGAGGGGGATGAGAGTGATTAGAGTATAGGGACTTTTGCTTTTGTTTATAAGCCTGATTTATGCAACCTTTTTGTAATGAAAGTAATATAATTTTATTTATCCATCCATTGCTTTGCTTTGAACAATAAAAAGTGCAAAATCAAGTCCCCAAACAAAACCCTAATTCTCCCCGTACAAAATCTTCATTGGTAGTATCTCTTCAAGTGCTCTGCATTCCATGGATGAGGTAAGACCTTTCCTTTAGAGTTCTGGATTCTGTAGGTGTCCGGTCTCACCACTTCTATTATGAGATACGGACCTTCCCAATTTGGTCCCAACTTTCCTTCACGAGAGTCCTTTGTGGCGAGAATCACCTTTTTGAGGACTAGTTCTCCTGGTTGGAAGGAACGAGGCTTCACCCTCGAATTGTAGTACTTGGCCATGCGTCGTTTGTACTCCGCATTACGGACCACAGACATTTCTCTTGCCTCCTCTAGCAAATCGAGGTTGAGGCGGAGTCCTTCCTCATTGGTGGTAGGGTCGTAGTGGTGGACCCTTAGGGAATGTACCCCTATTTCGACAGGAATGACCGCCTCAGTCCCAAAAGCAAGAGAGAAAGGGGTTTCCCCGGTAGGAGTCCGTGGCGTGGTTCGATAGGCCCATAGTACCCCCGGAAGCTCGTCGACCCACAGACCTTTTGCTCTTTCGAGCCTTGTTTTAATGTTGCGCAGGACTGTTCTCACCATCACCTCTGCCTGCCCATTTGCCTGGGGGTGTGCCGGGCTAGAGTGAGGCTGCTTTATTTGAAGGTCGGCGCAGAAGGAATTGAAGAGCCTGTTGTCGAACTGCTTGCCATTGTCACTGACAATGGCGTGAGGTATCCCAAAGCGACAGACCAGGTTTTTCCAGACGAAATCCTTCACCTTGGAGTCTGTTATCTTTGCTAGGGGTTCTGCCTCCGCCCATTTTGTGAAATAGTCTATGGCGACGACTATGAATTTGCACTGGCCTCTACTCAAAGGCAGGGGGCCCAAGATGTCAATGCCCCACTTAGAGAAAGGCCATGGGCTGAGGATGGTAGTCAGCTCCTCTGGTGGCTGCTTTGACACAGTGGCGAAGCGCTGGCATTTGTCACACCTCTTGGTGAATTCTTTGGCGTCTTTTACCATGCTTGGCCAAAAGTACCCTTGCCTAAGTGCTTTATGGGCGAGGCAGCGTCCTCCAGCGTGATTTCCACAAATCCCTTCATGAATCTCTCTGAGGGCGTAGTCAGCTTCTTCTGGGGAAAGGTAGCGCAGCAACGATAGGTTGTAACCCTTTTTGTAGAGTACGTCTTGTAGGATGGTGAACTTAGAAGCTCTCATCCTGAGTTTCTTGGCTTCCAGGGGATCATCTGGTACTGTTTCTTCTTGGAGGTATGCCTTGATGGGGGTCATCCAGTTCAATTCGGCCGTGGTGCAGTTGATGCTGGTGGTGTCCGTATCTAACTTACTTGGCTCTAACTGGTGCCCCATGAAAGTTGGTTCTGCAAATGAGGACTCCAGGGATGAGGCGAGCCTGGCGAGAGCATCTGCAGCCATGTTATCACCTCTTGGGATGTGACAGATTCGGAAATGTTGAAACTGCTGGACCAGCTTCTTCGTCAAGCCAAGATATTCCTGCATTTTTGTTTCTTTTGCTTCGAATTCGCCATTCACTTGATTGACTATCAACTGTGAATCACTAAAGGCGGTGAGGGACTGGGCGTCCATTTCTGCTGCCAATCTCAAGCCAGAGAGGAGGGCTTCATATTCTGCTTCATTGTTTGTGGCAACAAAGTGTAGCTTCACTGCATATTTGATGGGTGTACCATCAGGGCTGATCAAAATGAGTCCCGCTCCATCTCCCTCGCTGGTTGCGGAGCCATCAACATACAGGTTCCAAAGTGGCAGTGAAGAAAAATCTTCTCGAGGTGCCTGGGCACACAGAGGTATCTGGACGCTCGCTGGGGATGTCAGGCCGCCAGGAGGGGTGTGGGCGCCCGGAGTGGTATGGGCGCCCATGGATGTCTGGGCGCCTGGGGTGGCCTGGGCGCCCATAGATGCCACCCTGGGCGCCCACTGATGTATGGGCGCCCGGGGTGGCCTGGGCGCCCACTGCTGGTGTCGGGGCGCCCGGAGTGACATGGGCGCCTGGTACTGGTATCTGTGCGCCCGCCCGGGTGTCCTCGTCGGGTGGCAGTTCGACTTGCATCTCTGGGCTAGACGGCAGCGACATGGTGGGTTCACATTCGCAGTATGTAAACTCAGCTACAAAATCTGCCAGTGCTTGTGCCTTGATGGATACCCTTGGTTGATACTGGATGTCAAACTCGCCCAGTTCTACTGCCCACTTGAGGAGTCTCCCGGATACATCCGGCTTTGCCAGGACTCTTTTCAAGGGCTGATTGGTGACGACCACGATAGTGTGGCTCTGAAAATAGTGCCGTAGTCGCCTGGCAGTAGAGATGAGGGCAAGGGCAAGTTTTTCTAACCCCGAGTATCTGATCTCGGCGCCTCGGTATGCTCTACTGACATAATAGATGGGCCTTTGCACGCCATCATGATTTCTGATCAGAACAGAGCTGACTGCCGAGGAGGAAGCAGACAGGTACAAATATAATACCTCACCGGGTGCAGCATGTGAAAGGAGAGGAGGTGTGGCCAAGTATGCTTTAAGCTTCTGGAAGGCCTCCTCAGCCTCAGGTCCCCATTCGAAAGCCTTTCGGAGAATTTTGAAAAAAGGCAGACACTTGTCTGCAGATTTAGAGACGAATCTATTGAGTGCTGCAATTCTTCCGTTGAGGCGCTACACCTCCTTGGTCGAAGTGGGCGACTTCATGTCGAGTATAGCTTTGATTTTATCAGGGTTCGCCTCAATTCCCCTCTGGTTGACCATGAAGCCCAAGAATTTTCCCGATCCCACGCCAAAGGCGCATTTCTCAGGGTTCAGCTTCATGTGGTAGGCTCTGAGAACATTGAAAGTCTCTTGAAGATAGTCGATGTGATCTGCTGCAGCCAAGCTCTTCACCAGCATATCGTCGACATAAACCTCCATTGTTCGCCCAATCTGGGATTGGAACATTTTGTTCACCAGGCGCTGGTAGGTTGCACTTGCGTTTTTCAGCCCGAAGGGCATGACCCTGTAGCAGTAGGTCCCCTTTGGAGTGATGAACGACGTCCTTTCTTGATCTGGGGGATGCATGCTGATCTGGTTGTATCCAGAATAGGCATCCAGGAAGGAGAGGAGTTCATGTCCTGCTGTGGCGTCGATGAGGAGGTCAATCCGAGGCAGTGGATAGGTGTCCTTCGGGCACGCTTTGTTGAGCTCAGTGAAGTCAACGCAGAGGCGCCACTTCCCATTGGCCTTTGTCACCATCACTACATTTGATAGCCATTCGGGATATGCTACCTCTCTGACCGCTCCATTTTCTATCAACTTCCCGACTTCTTTATCCATTGCTTGGGCCCTTTCAGTGGAGGCGCCCCTTAGCTTTTGTCGAACAGGTTTGTGGCGAGGGTCGACATTGAGGCGGTGGGTGGCGACTTCAGGATTGATTCCTTCAAGATCCGCATGGGACCATGCGAAAATGTCCTCATTCACTCTCAGAAAATCTGTTAAATTGTAGACCAGATCTTCCGAAAGAGAAGAGCCGATGTACACTCTCCTGTCAGGATGTTCTTCATTTAATGCCACAGGGGTAAGTTTTTCAACCGGTTCCCCTCTTTCTGTGGTGGCGTCATCTCTCGGGTCCAAGACGTCGACTTGCAACGCCTCCTGTGTCTTCTTGGCCTTCATTGAGGAGAAATAGCATTCTCTTGCTGCAACCTGATCCCCTCTGACCTCCCCGACTCCATTCGGGGTTGGAAAGCGGAGGATGAGATGATAGGTGGAATGGACGACTCTTAATGCGTTAAGAGCAGGTCGCCCCAATATGATGTTGTAGGCTGACGGGCATTCTATCACCAAGAAATTAACCAGAGTAGTGGAGCTTCGGGGTGCTGCTCCGGCTGTAATTGGCAGTGTGATTGTCCCGAGGGGATACACTTTCTCCCCTGAGAACCCAATGAGGGGGGTTTTAATAGGCTGCAGTCTTTCCCGGCCCAGCTTTAGCTTATTATAAGCCTCTGCGTATAGGATATCCGCAGAGCTGCCACTATCTACCAAGATCCTATGCACCTGGAAATTGGCGACGGTCATAGTGAGCACCAGAGGGTCGTCATGGGGCTGCTGGATCCCTTCCAGATCCTTATCTGAGAAGGATATGGTGGTTTCGCTGAAGCCGTGCCTGGGCGCCTTAGATGGGCGTGCTTCATCAGGATGCCTTGCCCTCCTAGCATGGGCCTTCACGGCAAATAGCGACTCTGCTAGTCCGCCCGAGATAGTTCGGATCTCCCCGATGGGCTGCTGGTCCTCCCGATTGTGGGGTGGTGGTGCTTGCACTCTACCAGCAACATACTGGCGCAGGTGACCATGTTGACTAAGATCCTCAATCTGCCTCTTGAGGTCATAGCAATCGTCGGTGTCGTGACCGTGGTCGCGATGGAAGCGACAATATTTGTCCGGGTTTCTGCGGTTTGGAGGAGACTTCATCTTTCCAGGCCATTTTACGGCTGGGTCATCTTGTATCTGGAGCAAAATGTGCTCAACAGCGGCATTAAGGGGGGTGAATGCTTGTCGGTCTCTCTGCGGAGCAGGGACGAGTCGGTCTCTTTGTGGAGAAGGACCGAGTCGGTCTCTGACAGGTAACCTCTCTGTCCTGCTTCGCTTGTTGCTTGTCTCCTTCTTTTCGTCTCTGTCCCGCTCTTTCCCCTTGTCCCCTAATCTGGAAGACTCACCTCGCCTGGCCCTGGTGATGTCTTCAGCATTTATATATTTTTGGGCCTTTGCTAGTAGCTCTGTCATGCTTTTTGGCTGGCGCTTCATCACTGAAAAGAGGAAACTCGACGAGCGAAGGCCTCCCAAGAAGGCTGTCATTGTCACTTTATCATCGGGATCTTCAACCTGAAGTAACTCCTCGTTAAAACGAGTGAGGTAGCTCCTGAGGCTCTCATTTTTGTCCTGCTTCACGCTGAGCAGGTGTGTGGCGGGCTTCTGATGGCGGTGCCCTCCGATGAAGTGTGACACAAATGATTTGCTTAACTCCCCAAAGGTGGCGATGGAGGCTGGAGCTATATTGGCAAACCACTGCCGAGCGGAACCCTTCAGGGTAGTTGGGAATGCCCTGCACATAACCTCGTCAGGGATATTATGCAGCTGCATTACAGTTTTATATGTCTCCAGGTGGTCCAATGGATCCTTCGTCCCATCGAAGGTTTCTATGGACGGCATTTTGAACCTTGGAGGAAGAGGGTAGTTTACCACGTCGGGCTTGAACGGTGTATCCGTCCGCCCGACTAAGTAATCCACTGTTTGTGGGGCCTGCGCCTTCATGGCGTTGTAGACATCACCCAATTGGTTCTCCATTTCCCTGATCTTCTCCTCCCAGCGATTGGGAGCTCCACGGGAGTGATCATGGAAGTTGCTCTCCTCCATGTTTTCACTTTCTCCTTCTTGGAAACTAGGACCATCCCCATTAGATGCAGAGGGAGTAGGTGGGGGTCCTTCATGATGTGCTCCCCCCAGAGGTGGAAGTCCTCCGTGACCTGCTCCTCCTGGAGGTGGGAATCCTTCGAACTGTACTCCACCGGGAGGGGGAGGTCCTTCCTAATTTATTCTCCCAGCCCCCAGCGTAACCCCAAAAGGAGGGGCCAAGGGAAACCCTTGGGCGCCCAGGGGGTTGGCGCCAGGGGGATGGGCGCCCAGTGGATTGGCGCCCAGGGGATGGGCGCCCGGGGGAGGAGCTCCCCGGCGTGGAGCCCTTGCATGCCCCGGGCGTGGTACTCCATGGTGTGCTCCTCCAAAGTGTGTTCCTCCCGTTCCTGCTGTGAGCATGAACTGTAGGATCTGCTGGTTTTGGGTCACCAGCTGTTGCATAGTTTCTAACATCTGTTGTGGAGTGGGAGCAGGGGCATCTGGGGCAGGATTAGTCGGTGGAGGATCATTCTCGCCTTCTCGAGAGGGATTATCCTCTGGGCGTCTTGCAGATCTGGTGGTGATCACCATAATTTTGGAAAAAGAAGATTCTAACGTGAGAATTTTAGTCGATTCCCACAGACGGCGCCAAACTGATGATGCAAAAAATGACTTCGTGCACCACCGGTCAATTAATAGGTAATAAATGCAATAATTGAGATGAGAGAGAGATTTATAGTGGTTCGGTCAGTGTGACATACGTCCACTCTCGGAAAGGCTGAGATCGCCGGATGTATTAATTCCAGGTATTTCAGAGATTACAAGCTTTGGAGAGAGTGTAGAAGAGAGATTCTTGCTTGCCCTTCAAGTATCGAGAGGCTCTCAGATTTATAGTCTTCCCCTAACAGATGGGGACGACTTTACAGCGCCGTTTACGAGGAGCCTTCGAGGTGTCCTCGACTGGCGAGGCAGTTGTGATATTCTCCGTAGGACTTGGTAAAAGCGGGATGTGGCTTGACTGCTTCCGAAACGACCCGGACTGCTGTGACGTGGCCAGGCATCGTGGGTTTGGGCTTGGACTCCATCGGATCAAACGGATCTCCATCAATTCAGGCCTGGCTCATGACGGAATGGGCCACTCGGGCGGGCCTGACTCATCAATGTTCTCTAATAATTTTGCAATAGGTAATTATGATGTTCTCATAATGCTTACAATTTGTGACACTGCTCTTTAGTCAATTGCAACGCCATTTTTTTGTCACTTCGATTATGACATAATTGGTTATCTATGTATCAGTTGCACTTTCTTCTTCTTCTTTTTTTTTTTTTTTTTTTTGGCTCGTTGAAGTCCTGTGCAAGAGCAGTGCAGGATTATCAATACCCACAATATATAATAAAGTGGAACCTTTAAATAAAAAGGTTGACAAAAAATCATACATGGCGGAAAATCCTGTACGATAGCTATGCAGGACTCCCATAGGAGGAAATCCCGACCCCTGCATTGGTTGAGCTCTCGTACATCCTTGTGCAATTGCTTAAACAGTATAGTAATCACTAACAAAAGGCTCGTTTTAGTAAAGCACCACTGAATTTACAAATGGACACACCCAATGCACACGAAATGGGGGCATCATTAGAGAAAAACAACTAGCCCACAGATAAGCACACCCTCGTCAGCAGGTGACTTAGTTAATCGAATCAACCTAGTCGTACGTATTAGTATAATCGATTAAAGCTTGTGAAAGCTCCACTCGTACACAAGACACAACGATGACAAATGCACCATCATGCCCATGCATATGCACTTGTGCACAAATAAGCATCCGCTCCATCCGCTCCCACAAGAAGTTAAAAGGTTGCATTACTGGAGTGAATTTCCCGAACATGAAGCAACTATTGCAAAAATGAGAAGAAATTTCTCAACTAGATTTTTGTCTGGAAATCTAATTGTTTAGAAAGCATTTTTCATGGATTAAATCTAGAATTCACTTTGAATTATTATTTTTAACTAAATGTCAAACGATGCAAAAAGTTTTCAAAAATTTCCTATGAAATTTTCAGCACCAAGCGAGAAAATCTTAGTTGTAGGAGCTTGTCCTCTAACACCATCTTCCTAGTAGAACAATTTAGAGAATGTTTTTTCTGAATGATAGAACTTGAGAAATGTTGATCAAATGTGTACTTTCTTTTCACAAAATGCCATTTTTTGGGTTGTATATAAAAAAAATGAATTCACTTGCTAGTGGCAAAAAATATATGATACAGAAACTGATAAATCTTAAGAGACTGGTGACATTATCTGAATTTCAGTCATTAATTTGAAGAATTAAATTTAAAGAGGACTAATATATCAAAATCACCATTATTATGTCACCATTATTTTCTTTGATTGGAAACCACATTTTACATTTTATAAACTTGATGAAACTCATCACTCTGTCTCATATGAATCGACTTTTATTGGTCATGAACCTCGTATTTGGTGGAAAACTTAGTCATCAATAATAGGTTTGGTCAGACTGTAGTTCACTTGGTTGACTTAACCAAGACTTTGTCAATGCGCGATTGATTTGACCAGATCTTGTTATTTGAAGTATGATTCTCAAGGGGCAGACAAATGCTCAAGATGGCTCATCAAGTCATCTAGAAATTGCTGGTTTCATGCCAGAGACCTTGTGACAAATTAATGTAAATATCACATATAAAAACAGAAGAAAAATAAACAAATATTTTATAACTTGTTTGTAAAAGTAACTAAACATCAAATATTAATGGTCCATTTTCCAACTTTCTTTGGAATTTCTATGAACCCACGGTAACATAGGTTGAACCAAGGAAATCAAAGAGGTGAAGAGTATAGCGTACGATGTAGAGATGTAGATAGTTGCTTTCGCAAAATTTGGTTTATAGGATGATAGCTATGAATATTAGTAATGAATGGGAGAATATTTGATAGCACATGTGCAAATTTGACCTGCAATATTTCAATTTTAATCCTCTTGATTCGAAGGCATGTCCTAAAAATTCCTCAGAAGGCATTTTCTAGAATTCCTAGAAATTTAATACCAGATACAGTTTTTATTGTAATTCTTCTAAACTAATTATGGAATTTGAGAACTGCAGGTGCATGTTAGGGATATTGTTTTGGAAGATAGCGACATTGCAAAGGCTCTAGTGGATTTTGTTGCAAACAATGGCATCACCAATTTAGTTGTTGGCACCTCAAGTAGAAATGCTATTACAAAGTAAGTGCACCACATCTAACAATAAACCCAATCTTTCTTTTGTGTTTCACTATTATACGTTTGATTAGAAGCTGACATGCATAAGTTTTGGGAACAAGCAATATACATATATTGTCATTGTTAAAAATTATTGGCAACTCCAAACATGAGAAATGTTTTCGTATGAACTACTGCATCTACAGTCCAGCTCTTTGGAGCACAGTGGGGTCAACCTTCAATTGGTGCAAGCCTTTTCACATCCTCATCCCCTCATGATCTGGTACCAAGCTCGGGTTCACTATCATCAAACCTTTATCCACCGTCAGATTGAATTAAAAGAAATCTATGATTAAAGGCTAAAGTTTATGACTTTCAAATCAAGGGCTAGAATTATCTAACGAGGCTGATTGTTTTTTTGTTTGCCCTTATCTGCAAGGTGACCTTTAATTTCCATGTAGCCCCACTCCTCTAATTAGAGGGCATCTTAAGTGGGCCCCCAAGTTGGACCTACATATTGCTTATATCCAGTCTTCTCATGGGAGAACATTGCCCCTCCAATAAGATTGGATGCCTTTAATGATGATGAAGACGATAATTATAAAGTGTTATATGGTATGAATTTTGTCTTAGAAACTAACCATGCTATAACAACACATAATTGGTTTGGATTATACATCTATCAAGTATTAGGCCCTGCAAACATTGCTAACTATTTGATCAGCTCTTCATTATTTCAATTTATCATTTTGTTAGATGGGGTCCTTAACAATAGGATTGTCTATGGGCCAGGCTTAATCCAACAGTGCACCGCAATTTCAAATTGCGCCTCTTCAAAATACGTGTTCTCCTATGTGGTTCCAACTTAAAAATGATCATTAAAATAATTAAGTTTTGTTCTATGCGTAATCCTCAAATCTTTCTTTTATCTGGCGAGTTTAATGTCTTAAGAACATATCATTGTCCTATTTTAGTATAAGTCTATGATCTAGAAGTAAAATGTTGTAGAACAATTCTATTCCAAAACATGGCAACAACAATGACAGTTATGGGATGAAGTGACTACATGATGTGGTCAAATAAGTCCTTATTAAATCCATACATACGGAGTGCCCCATCCAAAGATCCAAAACATCCAAAGATCCTAAGAACGAGTTATTAACCATTGATAAAGGAAAAATGTTAGAACACTTATTGAGGATGATTTATTGCTAAGATATATACAAATAGTCACTTCAGCAATCCTAGTAATTAATGCAAAAATACCATTCCATCAGTAAACCTAAACTAGAAAAGTGAAGTTCCGGGTAAAATACTTTTCCCTGTTTATGATGAAAAGTGCAGTAGGCTCACGCACAGATGATCTCATCATGATGTGCCCTTCCTCCTACTTAATGACGTAATCGTCTTGGGTTCATTCAAATGATGAAAAGCAACGCACATCCTATCCACTCATCTATTTTATGGAATGATGGTAGACCTTACCCACCTAGTGACGGAATCCAGATTGAGCCTACAAACCAATGTTGTAATTTTATAGGACTCTCTTGATTGCTAAAATCATAGTGGGCACCACCCACTAAAATGACAGCATAATGAAGGCAGCGCCCACCTTATTATGAGGCTGTTTCTTTACACGAATTTAAAGAGTTTGAGTGGTGAAACTCTGAAATGCTGCTGAATTCTGAATATTATTAAATTTATTGTTTCTTTTCTGAAAAATGTTCCTCCTAAACATTTCTTCCAACTTGAATTCCATATTCATAGTTTCGTATCTATTTTAATTTCTAAGGATGTCTTTGCTCTCTCCCTCTCTTAATGCAATGAAAAACCTAAAATCTAGGATATTTGGTGATTCCTGCTTGTGTATGAGTGAGAAAGAGGAGAAGGTGAGTCATTTTTTGTTCTATCAAAATCACAAAAACCCTTTTTCTTCCATTTCCATCAAAACACTTAAAAAAATGCAAAAGATGAAAAAATAATAGAGAAATAAAGTGGATGAATGACAGGAGTGTAGAGAAAGAAGATGATTGGACCTGATTTTTGTGCCATTGTATAGAGGAGAAGATGACATTCGATTTTTGGGGAGAATCGGTGTTGCAACAAAGTCTCTCATAATGCCTTTAGTTGCAACCAAGTCTCTAGGAATGACTGGATTTGTGAATGTTAGAGTAAAGGCTAGCATCTTGAAATTCCAAGAAATTCAAAATACCTGTCGCATCAAATGTTGGGATTTCTTACAAGTGATCAAACATACAATTTCTAACTGAAATTTAGAAATTTCCAGACTTCCTGAATTCTTGTAGAAAATCTTGGAAAGAAACGGACCCGTTGGAATTATAATGGGCTGCCCGATTATGTAATCATTGTGGATCCACCTTAAAGACAAAATTCAACCCGAGTGCCACCCATTCAAGTGATGAATGTAATGATGAGATCCTTCTATGAAAGGAAAGTGAGTTGAACTTTAAATCTGTTTTATACAAATTGGGCCTTTAAGTAGATTGAGAATGGAAGGATGGGTGTATAAGTACAATATCTGGACCCATTTTCTAATATGGGTCAGGCGTCTTCTGGTCTAGGCTTGGGTCTATAGGATGCCAAGGACATATATATTTTTTTCATTTATTTAAGTGAGTAAGTATTTAGCCTTCCATTTTGCCCAAGCTAAAAGCCCTTTATTCTTGTCAGGGTATGCATGGCCTTTAATTCGTCCATTGGCATGAGTCCTGGATCATGAACTTGAATCAAGTACGAAGTATAGTAGGTAATCGGGATTTATGCCTGGGGGAGAATTTCAATGATGGCATTAATTTTTTTGCCTGATTAGAATAAAAGGAACCGGTCTTAGAACTTTTTAAATTAGGGCCTAAGGTTTTTGGTAAGTTTTCAATTCAGGACAATCGGCCAATTAAAATTTTCTTCTAGCGACTTTTTTTCTTAATTTTTTTAAACACTCAAATTACCCTTCAGTTGTTGCCATGGCATGCTTTTAGCAGGCGGCAGCACTAATCACCAACGTTGATTGTTGTTGATCATTATGAAGGAACGGATGAGAAAATGACAAAAATAGAGGATTTTATTTATATTGAAAGGCAATTTGTGTATTTTAAGAAAATTGATGGGAAAATTTTTCCTCAAAAACTTTAAATGGCCGGGTGTCTTTAATTGAAAACTTACTAAAAAATTTAGACTAATTTAATAAAGTTTTGAAACTTCTGTCCTTTTTTTAAAATAAGTAAAAAAACGTAAGGGCTTATTCGAAAGTAGTATAAACTATGAGCCCAACCTGAGCATAAACCCTTTTCATCTCCAGGACTTTGTTGAGCTTTAATTCCCATAGCTACTCATTGTTGCTTGTTTTCCATCTACAGGAAGTTTAGGACTCATGATGTTCCATCTAGCGTGGTGAAATCTGCACCGGACTTTTGTACTGTATACGTGATTTCGAAAACTAAAGTGATGACTGTTCGTTCTGCGAGTAGGCCATTGCCCCCTCTTCTCAAACATAGAGGCATGCTACCACATTTTCCTCCAGATCTTGATCATGAGGATTCTCTTCGGTAAGTCTCGCTTCTTTGGTTGAAAGACTGGGGAGGAGAAAACCCAAGCTAGACGTGGCAAAATACTTGAGTTAGCTCAATTGTTTCATTTGCCAAGCTCAATGTTAACTCTGGTATGCTTGGCTAGGCTTGAATTGAGCTCAGCTTGTTAAGGGGCTCTACAAACATCACGCTTGGCTTGGCTTTGCCAGTGTGTGTTTTTTCTACCAAGGAACACCATAATAGCTAAATTAATGATGCCCAGAGGGGCCAACACCAAACAAAGGGAGCGAGTTGAGGAGGATTCACCAAAAGGGATGTCCATGAATGAATAAGGAGTTCACCAAAAACCAGCCTACTTGGACATTGAGAGATGGAGATTTGAAGGCCTAAGAAATTAGTACCGAAAAGACGTGAAACAAGGGTGTTTAATGAGTAGTCAAATGAGGATGAGCATGGGGTGAGTGACAATTGATGGAGGGGTGGTGAGTGTGATAGAGTCTGTTTAATCTTAAATATCTCACCGATTTCTCACTTTGTCTTGAAAAATCCATGTTTCGAAAATTGTAAGTCACCCAGATTTGTGCTGGTGGAAATCTTCATTTCTGAGGATTTACATGTCTGACCCCATAGGATTATAAAATCCTACTTTTGTAGATTTACACGCACATCATGCCAATTTTAATCAGCCACATGCATCCATATTAATGTGAAATGCTTAACGAGGAATATCTGTTCCGGGGGAACTGAGGAGTTCTCAAAATTTGCAGATTGCTCACTTATTCCTTGCCTGATGCCAAATGCCTATTAATGTAAACCTCTGCTTTGCTTCAAAAACAGAAATCGAGGGTCATGGAGAGCTCCTGTAGCACCATCTTCTACTGCTTTTGTGGAGCGGAGATCGCTTGAAAGGAGCGAGTATATGAGACGAGAAAGGCCTCTCATGACTGCCAAAGCAAGCCCCACAAACACCTCCTTCGATGAAATCTCTATTCGTCTTTCTAGAGGTCGCGACTCCTTGTCTGAGGACCTGGAGTTCCAAGGCTATGCTAGTAGCTATCGGTCTAGTGACTTCTGCATGGACGGTCTAGATCACACAATCGTCAACGACAGTCCTCGGAGCGAGATTTCTTCACAAAATGTAAGTAAATATTTCCTCACACATATATATTTGCCTACTCCCATTTTCATGGAAATTTGTCTTATTTCTGATTTATTAAGAAAATAGAACGTGTCATTTGGATCCTCATTTCGATGTAAAAGTATATTGGAAAATTTTCTCTTGCACACAAGTGCACTGCAGTGTCGTTCGTCATGTAGGACAGGTGAAATTCAGGGGGTCCTATTTTTGGTGATGGTCTAGATACATGCTGAAAATTATTTTTGAAAGTATATTTTCTTGCCACCTTATTTCTCTTGTTGTCTCTCTTATTTTTGGATTTCGACTTGTTTACTCAAGCTAAAAAAACAATAAGGTATTTGGATACTCATTTTTGTGTGAAGTGTGTTGATCTGGGGCCTAGGGTTGCAAATGTATGTTCGAATAGCCCTGAAGTCTCCACTTATGAATAAAGTGAGTATGGAATCTATTTTTTGATCCGGGAGACATTTAGATCTGGTTCCAAAACCATTCTTAAAAGATCCAGAGCATTCGGATCCAAATTCGGAACCATTATTACACATCCAAAAACAGGTCCTTGTATATTCTCACATGAGGATCTAGATCCGGGATGATTAGATTGACATATTAAAATATCTATAGATTATCTACTTAACTTTAATCATAACAAATTAGAAGCTTTTTTAACCAATTATAATAATGCACTCCACATCTTTATTTTGAATTCTGATCCAGATTTGGAATCGAATCCCTTTTCTAGGTTTATGCCGTATCCATAAACAAAATAAACGTTCCGTGTCAATCTGGGTTCAGAACCACAATGGTGGGCCTGAATCTGACCAGTTTACATCCCTACTCTAGCCCTTGACGTTCTCCCTTGTCCTCCCTTATTTTTCAGTTTTTACTTCTCTAAATGACGTTTTTCCACCATAAAAATCATTAATCAAATATGCGAAAAGTTCTTCTAAGAACCATGGTTTTAGAACTCATTGTCCAATTTGTGCAAGAGGTTTCGGCCATAATCGACATTGATTCTTAAATGCCAGAATCTTACAATGTTATGTTGCTCATTGTTACTAGCTTCATATTCTACTTTGAATGGTTTATTTAATTATTTATTTGCTGAATGAGTATATTTATATTAAATGAAAGGAAACAGTGATGGATTGTACATACAAACAGGATAAATATGTTGAAAGAAGGTGGGCTTCGTGAATAGGTTTTTAAAACTTTTGACCCACTTGATGCAAAGATCAAGTATCCATAAGGCCATAAACCCAATCCAGGATCCAAAACCTCTTTCTCATGAATCAGAATCTATAATAACACTAACTAGACGATAGAAAATAACAGCAACAGTAACCGTGAAAGTCTACACAATAGATGAAGTAGATCTAACCTTGGGAACTCAGTTGTGCTCTAATGGAGAAGTTAATCACTTTGCTTGTTGAAGAACACTTTCACAAGAGTAAGAAGGATCTCCAAAGCCTTGTAGTCTTCCACGCTATCACCGTCTATCAAATTACTTCTCAAAGAGAATTATGGGGTTTCCAAAAGAAACAAACCCTAGAATCTCAAGAAGCAAACCGGAGGAGAAACAAGAAGAGAGAGGTGTGTTGGAAGTAGGTGGGTATCGTGGATAGGTTTTCAAAACTTTTGACCCACTTGACTTAGGAATCAAGTACCCATAAGGCCATAAACCACATCCAGGATCCAATCCCTGATACTCATCAACCATATACAACAATAAACTCTATCTGGAAGATAGAAACCAGCAACAATCAAGCAACCAAAAATCTATAACATACAAGGAAATAGATTATACCTTTGGAGCTCGATAGTGCTCTAATGGATAAGAAGACAATGAGCTTTAATAAGAACTCTTCTTGTAGAAAATTAGGATCTCTATGACCTTGATGTCTTTCACGCTATGAACCGCTTTCAGATTTCTTTTCTCAAGAAGAATGGTGGGATCTTCAAGAGAAAACTAACTACAAGCTCTTAAGGAACTAGAAGAGAAACTAGAAGAGAGAGGGAGAAGTGGGCGTGCAACACTTGCACAAATAAGGGGCTGGGCGTGAATCAAGGTGATGGACGTCCAAGGGGTATTCCCCTACATATAGTCCATGCAATCTCCTCTAACCAATTAAATAGAAGTCCTACTTCCATTTAAAAATTAGTAACTTTCTCCTTTCTAATTATCATAAAAGTTTCACTTCCACAACAATTAGTAACTTTACTATAACCATTATTAGAAGTCCTACTTCAAATAGAAATAGTAACTTTCTAATTCCTTCCTTTAATAGTTCAAGTAGGATTAGTATATTTCTAATAACTTGGGCTAGCGTGGGAACCGCTAGGGATTCCATAGAAAGATGGCTCTAACTGTAACACCACGACCCCACATCTCATTTGCAACCCGGGCCCACAGTTAATTGCAAATAATACCACTATATAAATGCAATTGCACTCCAGTCTTAGGAATAAATTACAAAGAAGACCCTAAACTTCCTTATGACCACAAGTAGACACCTCTATCCTTATCCATGGATCAATTGGATTAAATCTGCCCCTTCCAATCTTAAATCCACATCTTATTATCTTTGAAACTCAATTTATCACAGTGATCATCAGTACCATCCAATTAACTCTTAATCGAGATGGGTGTACACTTACTAATGACAAATCCATTAATTGGCACAGTGGGATAATTTAGATAGATTTCATCTTGACCATTGAATGTTCCCACATTTCTACTACCACGTACCAAAAACACCAAGGTGTTGACCTACAGTTGGCCTCACTCATTGGTGAATCAAAGCAATGAATAGACAAAAGCTTGAGTTCATCAATGTCTCAGGATTGAGAGCCTATTGATAGGGAATTATGAGAGCAAACCTTAAAATAAATACAGTATTTCATAAGGTGTTTCTCGTGGTCCTTCAATACATCTAATGTACCAGCACCATGATCCAAAATCATACATTCTGATGATCGAGATAAATCACACTATCTCATAGTGATCAAAGTGCTGTAAATTATCAAATGAGATGCCCGGTTTCATCATTGGTTGTGAAGATATTTAAGTATAAGATTTGTGACACATGTCTCCCGTATGTGGATCTCATTCATACACATATATCACATCTAATATACTAATGGGACTCGGTTCATCTCATGAACCATCATGTCATATGTATCGGTTATGTGCATTAAGTAATAAAACACCATTCATCTCATAAAAAGAAAGCATGATTTCATTGATAAATAAAGAAATTAATCAATTTATTACATCATCTGCTAGATTGAGACCATACAAACTAACAAGGTGGGCATCCAACCTTGGGTGTGGAATGCCTTGGACGTCTACCCTTGGCTTTTATTTATAGTGTAGGAACACCTCCTCATCCATCATAATTAGAAGTCTCACTTCTATTATAATTAGTATCATTCTCTTCCTTCCTTTTAGAGTTCCAATAGGATTAAAAATAATATTTTATTAAGGCTAGCGTGAGGACCACTAGGAATTCCATAGAAGTTTGCTCCAATTTGGATATTCGGACCCCACATTTCATGTGCAATCCGGACCCATAGTTAATTGCAAATAACTCCACTAAATAAATGCAATTGAACTACAGTCTTAGTAATAAATTATAAGATGACCCTAATGTTCCATATTACTACAAGTAGGCCCCTCCATCAATTATATCCATGGATTCATTGGATTAAACATGTCGAAATAACTTAGATCCATTTTTTATTATCCTTGTGACCCAAATAATCACAATGATCATCAGTACCATCCAATTAACTCTTCATTAATATGGGTGCACACTTACCAATGATAAATCAATTAATTGGTACAAGGGGATATATCTATTAGATGATAGATTCCATCTTGACGATTATATGTTCCTATTACCATGTACGCAAAACACCGAGGTGTTGACCAACAATTGGCCCCACTCATTGGTGACTCAAAGCAAATGAATAATAGAAATTTCAGTTTATTAATCTCTCAGGATTAAGAGCCTATTGTTAGGGAATTATGAGAGCGGTCCTTAAATCAAAGATAGATTTGAGTAAGGTGCATCTCATGGTCCTTCAGTATATATAATGCACCATCACAATGATCCAGAGTCTTATACTCTGATGATTGAGACAAATTACACTATCACAAGATATGTCCAATCTCATTAGCGATTTTGAATCAACTCAAGTATAAGTTTTTTGATATATGTCTCCTCTATGTGGATCTAATCCACACACATGGATCACATCTAATAAACTTGTGAGCTCCGGTTCATCCCATGAGCCATCATGTCATGTCATATTGGTTATGTGCAAACAAGGAATAAAATACCATTCATCTCATGAAATAAAAGCATGATTATATTAATAAAGAAATAAATCAATTTATTTACATCTTTCACTAGATTGGGACCAAATAATCTAACAATCTCCCACTTGGACTCAATGCCAGTCGGGGTTGCATCTCATACCCATCTCGTCTATGTGCCGCTCAAACTTTGGTAGTCAAAGGTTTAGGGAAGGGATCTACGAGATTATCTGCAGAAGCTATTTTGGTGATTGCTATGTCACCTCTTTGTACAATCTCTCTGATTAGATGATATTTTCTTTGTACGTGCTTTTGGCTTTCATGGATTCTTGGTTCCTTGGATTGTGCAACTGCCCTGCTGCTGTCACAGTAAACTGTGAGCGACTGTCGCGCCAAAGGTACCACTCCAAGTTCCAAATACTACCTCCTTCGCTACTTCACAAGCTTGTACGTATTCAACCTCTGAGGTGGAATCAACGGTATATTCCTGTTGTATACTTCTCCGACTAATAGTTCCACCGCCAAGCATAAACACATATTTAGAGCTGGATTTCCTAGAATCCTTATCTGACATGAAGTCAGAATCTGTGTATCCAACTCGAATAAACTCATTACTGCCGTAAATTAACATATAATCTATAGTCCTTCTCAAGTATTTGAGAATACATTTCACAGCAGTCTAATGGTCAGGACCTGGGTTTGACTAATATCTGATAGATATCCGCTTTAGTACAAAGCATAGCAGATATGAGGTTGCCAACGGCCGAAACGTATGGTACCACTTTCATTTGCTCATTTTCCTTAGTAGTCTTGGGACACTAATCCCTGGAAATGTGCAATACATGCTTGAAAGGTGTGATACCCTTCCTATAATCTTGCATTGCAAACCGTACCAGGACATTATCTATGTACGCAACTTGGGATAAGCCAGTCATTTTATTTTTCTGGTCTCGATAAAGCTTGATCCATAGGATGTAGCTAGCTTCTTCCAAATCTTTCATATCAAAAGTTTTAGCCAACCAAATTTTTATCGTTGATAACATTCCTATATCACTCCTAAGGAGAATGATGCCATTGACATACAATACCAGAAAAACTACCCAACCTCCTTCACTTTTCATGTACACGTATGACTCATCTGGATTTTGACAAAAAACCAAATGATTTGATTACCTGGTCAAAACGGATGTTCAAACTCAGAGACACTTGCTTTAGTACATAAATGGACTTCTGCAGTTTGCAAACTCTTTCCTCTTGGTCCTTAGCCACAAAACCGTATGGATGCATCATATAGATGTCTTCCTCAAGATGGCCATTAAGAAACGCTGTCTTGACATCCATTTGCCAAATCTCGTAATCGAGATGAGCCGTAATGGATAAGAGAATCCGGATAGACTTGAGCATGGCTACTGGCGAAAAAGTCTCTTCATAATCGATACTCTCTTTCTTAGTATACCTTTTCGCAACAAGCCTAGCCTTAAAGGTCTCAACTCTTCCATCTGATCCTCGTTTTCTCTTGTAGACCTAGTTGCTCCCAATATGTTTGAGATTGGCATGCAAGTCCACAAGTGTCTAGACTTGATTGGAGTACATGGACTCCATTTCAGCTTTCCTCTTCTTGCTAACGTCCCAAATCTAGGTCATTGATTGCTTTATCATAGTTACAGGGATCTTATTCTTATTCTTTCGGGATTGCCTCATATGACTCTCCCAGTAACGTGAACTTGTTAGGAGGCCTAACAATCCTCCCACTACAACGAGGCTCTGGTGTAACTATTGGGTTAGGTATGGGCGGGTTTTCCTCAAGTTCGGTTATTCTTGGATTTGGAATTGATTGTTTTTGAATTCCTCCAGGAGAACCTTTTCTAAAGTTTTCCAGTCAATCATATAATCTTCTTCCAGAAAAACCGCATTGGTGCTGACAAGCACTTTCTGCTCTCCGAAATTATAGAATAACCAACCTTTAGTTCCTTTAGGATATCTTATAAAGGTGCACACTTCTGACTTAGATTCCAATTTATCCGTCTTTACCTTTAGCACATGTGTCGGACAACCTCAAATGTGTAAATATTTTGAACTAGGCTTTCGCCTAGAGCACAACTCCTGGGGAGTCTTAGGTGCAGACTTAGATGGTACGAGGTTTAGTATGTAAGTTGCAGTATCCAAAGGATATCCCAAAAGGATATAGGTAATCTTAAGAAACTCAATACAGACCTAATCATATCTAAAAGTGTCTAGTTTCATCTTTCTATTACTCCATTCTATTGAGGCATAGCAGGAGCAAACAACTGCCATAGAATCCCATTTTCTGATAAGTATCCCATAAAATTAGCAAAAAGATATTCGCCTCCTCGATCTGATCGAAGAGTCTTGATACTCTTGCCCGATTGTTTTTCTGCTTCCGCTCAAAACTCTTTTAACTTTCCAAAAGCCTCGGACCTGCGGTGCATTAGGTATATATATCCATATCTTGAGTAATCATCTGTGAAAGTGATAAAGTACTCATATCCTCCTCTCGCTTTAACATTCATGGGTCCACACACATTAGTATGCACTAATTCCAATAAATCTTTGGCTCTATTTCCCTTAGATGAAAAGGGTCTCATGGTTATTTTGCCTTCCAGACAGGATTCACAGACAGGTATTGGTTCTACCACCAATGAAGGCAAGATACCATCTTTCACTAGCTTGTCAATCCTATCCAGGTTAATATGACTTAGTCTTAGGTGCCAAAGTTTTGTTAGATTAGATGAATATGAATTTCTCTTTAATGTTGGTCTATTTGTCCTATTAATTATTTCAGTGTCATGTATCTCATACATTGTGGGAGTTATCAAATATAAATCGTTGATTACTTTGCCAGAACAAATAAAAACACTATTCCTCTCAACTTCAGTACCAAAGTTAATAGAATAACTCTTATTTACTAAACATGAAACTGAAACTAAATTCCGTCTTAATGACAGTACCTATAAAGTGTCTGACAAAATCAACTTATTATTCGAAAAACATAAAGTTACTACTCCCACTGACACTGCTTCTGCCTTAGCATCCGATCCCAGGTTAATTATGATCTCGCCGCCACTAAGCTTCCTAATTTTCCAGAACCCCTGCAATGAATTACAAATGTGATTTGTTGCACCGGAGTCAACAAACCAGGATTCTGAAGTACTAATTGTAAAACTAACTTCAGAAACAAGTGACTCAATCATTCTTGCGGTTTTCTTCTTAGATAGAAAATCAAGACAATTCCGTTTCCAATGTCCTGTCACACTACAGTGTAAACACTTTCCTTTGGGTTTAGTACTCGTACCCTTGTTAGCCTTGGCCACACCACCATTAGGACCATTATCCACCTTTTGACCTTTGATGACCGATTTCTTCTTGCCTTTCTGGCCTTTGCCTTTCAGCTTGGGCCTGGCAAATGAATTTTCTGTTATTAAAGTACTTTGGTTCTTGATAATACCCTCCATCGCTACTAGTTGGCCAGAAAGCTTAGCAAAAGTCAAACTCATTTTATTCATGTTGTAATTGATCTTGTAATTATTAAATGAGTCTGGCAGTGACTCAGGATAATATCAATCTGAGATTCTGCATCAATCTCAGCACCCAGTACATCTAATTCGTTCAATGAATCCATCATTTTCAGAATGTGGTCTTGTATCGAAGTCCCATCAACCATCTTAGTGCTCATACTAGTTTTCATAGCTGCCTACCTAGCAGGCCCGCCTTGGTCCCCAAACATTTCCTTTAAGTTCGATATAATATCGGGTGTAGACTTATATGATTGATGTTGGTGTTGTAAAACACTTGACATAGATGCTTGCATGTAGCATTTGGCCATCTCGTCATCTTTTAGCCACTTGGTGTAAAGGTCATTTTGATCATGTGGTGCATCTGGCTCAAGTTCCTCAGGGCAGGGTGTGGTAAGGACATACTTATATCCTGAAGCAGACAGGAAAATATCCAAGTTTCTTTTCCAGTCTACATAGTTGGGTCCCACTAATTTGTTTTGGTTCAAGATGGTCGCAAGGAGATTGAAAGTAGATAAATTCATACTTGATAAACTGTAGCACATAACCATACATTCAATTAATAAATAGAAATAACATTAGGGTTTAGCATTCTACCAAAATTTATGTGGAATCCTCTATCCACTAAAAATTCAGAATGCATCGAAATTCCAATCCCTTAAGGCATGCCTCCTTGGGGAGTGCGAATGCCACTTAGATTGGTGCGGATCAAAGTCGGTCAAAATTAGATTTACGATTAACTATCCATGATCCCTTATCATTCATTATCATCTAGATATCTCATACCAAATAATATATGACTCTCGATTAAACTTTGGCTTCTAAAATACATGGGGCAAATCTTTAGGAATACTACATTATCATTTTAATTAAGTGTGACCCACCAATTAGCATTGCGTGATAACCGTTGTGAGTAGCGCCTCCTTGGGGAGTGAGCCCCTACCCCGTCTCACCAACGCTTTCCTAAGAAGATCCATATCTAGTAACTAGCTA
Source organism: Umbellularia californica (assembly GCA_028538565.1). Lineage (NCBI taxonomy): Eukaryota > Viridiplantae > Streptophyta > Magnoliopsida > Laurales > Lauraceae > Umbellularia > Umbellularia californica. The sequence goes on along the minus strand of JAPQWN010000005.1, from coordinate 27,657,815 downwards.
AATAAATGCCCTCCGTGGGGAATAGTCATTCTAATGATGGTGCGAGGCACTTACTTTCCTTACAATAGACCTATGGTGGAAAACCATGTGGATTTCTCAATTTAAATGTCCTGCTCCCACTTAATATTTTAGAATTGAGGATTTTTCTTTTAGGTGAAAGGGCCCACATATATAGAATATCAAACATCTCATAATATGACTAATATTGTTCCAAGTCAAATTTAAATTTATGGAAAGTCCAGTTTCTAATATTAGTGTTACCGATGGGTCCATCTCATGGGTCCACCAACACTATTTCTAAGATCATCACTCTTTTCATAATATTAAATTGATTTGACCAATTTTGGTAACTACTATGTTTGGATCAGATTTGGAAATAAAATAAAACATTCCATAAAAGCAATCACAGATGCATAGAAAGTAATAAAATTAGAAACTAGTCATCTCCTCCACATGGCCCAAGCAGAATAGACTCCTTGGACTTATTAGACTTTCCAAAACTTTGGGATTCCTCAAACTTTTTGGATATCTCCAAAACTCTTTTGGTATTCTTCAAATTCTTTGATTAAGAGTCCAACATTACTTTCCTTCTTTGTCTTAGATGCCAAAATAAAATAAAATAACATAAATTCCTATGTCTCAACACTGAGACTTACATGGCAATTTATTAATTGAAATAAAAGGGCTTTAGGGAAATTCATTATGCCTTGCCTTTTCATGGGAAACCAAGGAAACCATGATGCTCTTTACATATAGCCTCAAATAAACCAATAATCAAAAGAAAGTAAAAGACTTGTGAGCCATATGGAGAGGACAAGAAAACCTTCAAAGTTAGTATCTCATACAGCCATACAAATCACAAAATTAGGCTGGCAAACCATAGTGAAAAAACAAGATGCCAAAAGAAACTTGAATCCAAAAAAAAAAAAAAAAACAAACAGATATGGAACATGCTGTCTATGTGTATCCGGTCGACATCCCAGAAGGTCCAGTAACCGGACCACATGGACTCGGTTGACCTGACATCAGGTCAGTTCGACCGGACTAACAAACTGGAAACTTGGGTTTTCCATATTTGTGTCCAATCAATAGCAAACATCTTCCAATGGCTTCCTACCATCCTTCCATTATAGTATAACCCTTTTGTGATATTACAATCATAGATCTACTCAAAAGAAAGCAAATCTACAAGAAAATTGATCCTGACATAGCCCTAGGTTTATCCTCTTCGCATCTCATGCAAAGCTTAGATCTAGTAATCTGATCTAACAAGATTAGAGATGAGATATGGCTCTGATACCAATTGTTAGAAGTAGGTGGGCCTCGTAGATAGGTTTTCAAAACTTTTGACCCACTTGATACAGGGATCAAGTATCCATAAGGCCATAAACCCAATTCAGGATTCAAAACATCTTTCTCATGAATCAAGATTATTAATAACACTATCTAGATGATAGAAAACAGCAGCAACAAGGAACCACGAAAATCTACGCAATAGATGAAGTAGATCTAACAATGGGAGCTCGATTGTGCTCTAATGGATAAGTTGATCACTTGGCTAGTTGAAGAACACTTTAACAAGAGCAAAACAGATCTCCAAAGCCTTGTAGTTTTCTACGCTATGACTCTCTATCAGATTACTTCTAAAGGAGAATGGTGGGATTTCCAAAAGAAACAAACCCTAAAATCTCAAGAAGCGAACAGGAGGAGAAATAAGAGGAGAGAGGAGAGAGGTGGGCATCCAACCTTTGGCGTGGAATGCCTTGGACGTCCACCCTTGGCTTTTATTTATAGTGTAGGAACACCACCTCATCCATCATAATTAGAAGTCTCACTTCTATTATAATAGTATCCTTCTCTTCCTTTCTTTTAGAGTTCAAATAGGATTAGAAATAATCTTTTATTAGGCTAGCGTGAGGACCACTAGGGATTCCATAGAAACTTGCTCCAACTGTGATATCCGGACCCCACATCTCAAGTGCAATCTGAATCCATAGTTAATTGCAAATAACTCCACTAAATAAATGCAATTGAACTCCAATCTTAGAAATAAATTATAAGTAGACCCTAATCTTCCCTATTACTACTAGTAGTCCCCTCCATCAATTATATCCATAGGTCAATTGGATTAAATATATCCAACCAATTTAGATCTACATCTTATTATCCTTGTGACCACATACACCTCCCCCTCCTCCCCTTGCTCGATGTTGGAGGCGCATCCCCCCGTCCCTAATCCCAACCCTTCCAAATCCCAAGCCTTCCCATTCCCACCCCTCCCAAATCCTCCCCCTCCTATCTCTTTGGTTCCAACTTCTCAGGACTCGCCCATTGACGCACAGCCATCCAGCAATTTCATGAAATCCCACAGAGACCCTGAGCTAGCTCCCCCAAATCCTCAGGCTCTTACCTCCATTTCCAGGCTTCCTACGGGAAATCACTGGCCCTCCACTAATCCCCTTTCTCCCCTGCTTTCCAATCCCCTTTCTAACCCAACAGGGAAGCAATCAGCTTTACCCTCCCCACTGAATTCTTGGGACCCAGTGCAATTTCAGTGACTTCAGAACCACCTAGATAGCCTCCTCCGACCTCCCAATGGCCTTCCCCCAAGACCCCCTCCATTGTCCATCATTTCCCCCTCCCCCTCCCCCAAATCATATGCCAGTTGTCTCTCCCCTTTGGTTTTTTCTCCTCCCCCAGCTATTCCCCTTGCGGTTTGGATAGAAGGCAAACTTACCATCAGGATTCCACAGCAGATGGTCTCCACCAGCAAAGAGTCCTTTTCCTTCTCAGCCATTGGGAAATTTGTGGGTGGAAGACCCTCCCTGGAAGACCTGGAGCATTGGGTTTCTTCCTCTTGGCAACTCTCCAGACCTTGCCTAATCTCTCTCATTGAGAAAGGTAATTTTATTTTCAAATTTAATTCCCAGGAAGATAGGGATGGGCTAGTTTGCCAAAGCCCCCTCCAGATGGAAAGAAATAAGCTCCTTTTTCGCCCCTAGTCTCTAGGTCAGGATGAAAGCTTGTGGCTTGCGGTAATCCTAGTATTGATCCGTCTTAAGGGCCTCCCTTATCACTGTTGGAGCAGTGACATCCTGCTCTCAATAGTAGCCTCCATTAGCAAGCCTCGGTGCCTTAACGACACAACCGCCAAGCAGCGAATGCTGTGTTTCGCCAGAGTTCAGGTCCTCATGGATGTAGCCAAGCCAGGTCCTACCCACTTGACAGTTATACTGGAAGGGGATGAGACAGTGGAAGTTGAGGTTCAGTATGAGAGGATACCTTGTGCGGAATGCCTCTCTGCTGGCCACCTCTCCAGTAAGTGCCCATTCCGAATGAAGCCTGGTCTACTGAAGACCCCCAAGCAAGCAGCTCGGTTGATCACTCCTCCTTCTGCAGCCCCCTCCGGAAATCACACTCCTTCAGTGTCGCGACCTCGGACCGGGTTTGGGGACCAATCCGGGATCGGGACTAATTGTGAAGTAAATAAGAAGAGGTACGTTTGATGCCCAAGTGTACACGGGTTAATAAAAGAACACACATTACCCGTGCACGTGATTTCCCCCAGGTGTCCGCGGTGAGGATTTTCAAACACACATAACCATATAGTATAATTGCGGAAGCGTATGGCAAATCAAGCATTTATTTCATTTCCAAAATGACAAGACTGATTACATTTAAATAACAAGTATCAGAATGAGCAATGTCCTAAAGCGTAACCCAAAAGTACATGTTAAAGTTTAATCAACAATTAATTTAATTACAACTCCCAAAAATAGAGGCCAACAAAGGCCAATATAGACAAAACAATATCCACCAAAAAAATATAAATCCAACCACCCCCAAAATGTTTCGTATCTCGACAACCCGATGTTTACATAACATCATCAGCACGCCACTCAACTAGCAGTTGCAGTTCTCCGGCCGCCTCCTCTGGCTCCTCCTCGGGATAACCAACAACGAGACCTGAGTACCAAAGCAAAGGGTCAGACACGACGGTCTAGCAGGTGAGTGAAAAGATACAAACATTTAATAATAAAAACCTTTACCTTGGAAAACATGCAAACCTGTTTAAACAATGTCTTTCAAGGAGTAAATGATTCATTTAATTAAAACGTATATGCAGTCACAAAACATGGAAGGCGATCAAGGAAATCGTGAAACAATCAAGATGGCATCCACAAGAAGCTAAATCCTCTATCACCGAAGTGATGAGAGTATCGGGTGTTGACCTCAGTCACCGAAGTGAGGAGGTGCAACCAATTTACATATACATATACAATAATACGGGACGGGACCACTGTAGCAACCCGGGTATCGGGAATCACGGTAACGAACCGGATATCGGGAACCACGGGAGCGAGCCGGGTATCGGGACGGAACCACAATTAATAAACCAGGTATCGGGATCCATGCTGCAACTGGCGGGACGGGAAGGGATCTCCAAGTCGGCAGATCAAACCGACAAGGTCATCCAAGCTTAGTGGTGTCGACTCATAGGTTAAGTCACATTAATCGAGACATGTATAAAACAAATCCAGTGCATGACTATAAACGGGCAAGACGGGGTGCTCAAGGGTACATCTGTCATACATGTCGGGCATGTATTTCGGGACTAATACAAGGAGTGCAAGTACAAATACAATGCTTTCGGAATCGATAAATCATAATTCTTAAATTTCTGGAATAAACAGTTGAAATAGACTTTCAAAATGTCGGGGTTTAAAACTAATTCAAGGCGAATAGGGATCCCGTATGCCTGTATAATAAAGAAAACTTGGTACTCTTTGAATTTGGAGGACATGCCGGGTTCCTTATACACTATAGTAGCCTCAATGCTTAAATGAATTTCTATGATGTGGTTTCCCTCTCGAACGGGCTCCTAACAAACCTTTCATCTCTGCTTCGAACACATTCCCAAGCGAGCGGTGCCCATTGCTCTTAGACAGGTTCACAAGTAATGGGATGGAAGCTCCCTTCAATCCCCCCTTTATTCATAAAAATTCAGGGAATTTCGGTTACCTGGCGGTTAGATGGCGGTTAGCCGCCAGTGAATCTGGCGGTTAACCGCTGGATGACTGTGAGGCTGACCGTGGGATTGCAGCTCTCTGGAATTGTGACCGCTTCAATTCGGTTGGCTGGCGGTTAGCCGTCGATGGATACGGCGGTTAGCCGCTAGATGACCGCGGAGCTGACCGCGAGATTACAGCTCTCTGGAAATGTAACCGAACTTGCTTCGGTTAGCCGCTAGTCACCAGGCGGCTAGCCGCTGGGCGACCGCCAGCTGACCGCCAGTCACGGGAATTTCCTCACTGGGTTCAGATTCAGGTCTTCCCTTCTCCAAACCAATTTCTTTCATTCTCCATTTTTACATTCATACTATCACCAAGAGAAGGAAGACATCCATCATCACAAAGATTCACTTAGGCATTGTACAAAAGATGCACTCAAAGCTACAATTCAAGATTTAAAGACAACAAATGAAACAAGGCTAGAAATCATGTTCAAGACAATAAAGAGGTTTACCAACCCTTTTCAAAAGTATTTAACATCATTGAATGCCAAGGAAACAAGCCATTAATGAGATACAAATCAAGTATACATGTCATGGAAATCATTAAAACCAAAACATCCATTCATTAATGAGATACAAATCAAGTATACATGTCATGGAAATCATTAAAACCAAAACATCCATTCAATCCACTTGCCTCTAGACCTCTAATCAAGGAAATCAAGCTTCTAGACACTCTTCCAAGCCAAGGGTGCAATCTACACAAAAACCCCCAAATACAAACCCTAAAATGGGTCAAACAAGGAATAGGAAGAAGAAAGCTTCAATAATGGAAATGAAGCTCCTCCAAGGCTAGGAAAACACAATAACAAAAGAGTTGGAAGGATTACTTATAAGAGGGCTCCTCAAAATGATGAGACTAGCTCAAAGAAGAACTTGGAGTGGAGGTTTCTCTATAAAAGTTGTATCAATGGAGAGCCCAAGTGGTGAGGAAGAAGATGATGATTTCCATTTGAACTCTAGGTGCAAGCTTGGTGGAGATTGAGGATGGGGAAGAACTAAGAAGAAGAGAAAGAGAGAAAGAAACCCTAGAGTGCTCTTATGCCGGAAAAGGGGAATGAGGGAGAAGGGTTCCTTTTTATACAAGTTGGGTGTGGGCTCCACCAATGGGAATCTCTAAGGGCTGAAATCACTAATTTCGGGGTCTCGAATGAAATCGACGAAGAAGGAAGAAATGATCACCGAAATATCTAGTTTCCAAAAAGTATATGTTTCGCGGGTTTCGGGGATATCGAGTTTTGGGTACAAATTTCATGTAAGAAGACTGTTTTGCCCTCAATGTAAGAAAATCGGGTTTCGGGGTTCCGGACGGGTACGGGATCAACATGAAAGTTGTAGGCATTATCGGAATGAGTGAAACGGGGTAGGCATACAAGTCATCGGGGTCTCAGGAAAATTCCCAAATTAACGCAAAGCTATCAAAAGGGAACCCCCAAAGGGCCCCACTAACACAAACACTTAAAATTCCCAAAGCTATAACAAGAACTATACTAATCTAACTTAGTAAATTCTATCAACACGCTTAGCACTAACACGCGACTTAATTAGTACTAATTGCGGTCACTCGGGTCGGGGTCTTACATTCAGTACACAGTCCTCAGGACTTTCATCCTCCACTGGTAAATTCTATCTTTATGAACCCTAGCTCCCCGGTTTTTCCTAGCTCGCCTACATTAATCCCCAACACTAGTTCTTCTTCACCTTTTGCAAATGTGAATCCAGACTGCCCTCTGTCTGCTCTACCTGCAGACTTAGTCTCTGGAAATGTGGTGAATATCCATTCTTTGGAATTAGAGTGCTCTAATCCCTTCTCTATCCTAGAGCCCGGTACCTTAGCTGACCCCTCCTCCTCCTCCCAGCCCAAGAAGGTAGCTCATTCCCAAAGGGATGGAAATAGTAATCTAGTGATTGTATCAACTAGTCCCACCAAGCAATTAGGATTCCCTGACTCTAATAACCTCCCTTTAATCTCGACCTAGCCTAGCACCTTGGTCGTTGACCTCTCCCCTTTTAAGGTCAAAACTAATAAAAAAAATCTAAGCTTAGAAGAGCTGCTTCTTCAGGCCCAAAAACATGGAGTTCTGCTGGCCCTTCCCTTCCCCTGGTTAATTAATGTTTAAGGCCCTGTATTGGAATTGTAGAGGGATTTGTAATATCCCTACTAAAACCATGTTCTCCCATTTATTAACAGCTCATTCTCCTGACCTTATTTTCCTCTCTGAGCGAAAGGCCAATTTGGATTCTTTTCTTGTAAATAGCTCCCTCTCTTTTGGTCTTAATCCAACCCTTTCCAATCCTAACAACTCTCTATGGTGCCTCTGTAACCAAAATTCAAAATTCACCTTCTCCGTTCTTGACTGCTCCACTCAGCACATATCTCTTTCAATTGCTGGCCCTTCCCCATGCACCCCTAGTATCATTACAAGTGTTTATGGGTCCACTGATTATAGACTCAGAAGGAATCTTTGGAGCTACTTAGTTAACTGCTTCTCCACAGCTCTTCCTTGGAGTGTGATAGGAGATTTTAATGCCATTCTACTTGCAAAGGAAAAGATTTGTACCTGCCCCCCTTCCTCTATATCTGTAAAGGACTTCCATGACATGGTGCTGGCAGCAGGCCTTCTTGACCTTGGATTCAAAGGAAATTGCTTTACATGGGCTAACAATAGACAAGGCCAGTTTTTTGTTGCTGCTAGGTTAGATTGAGCCTTCTCCAATACAAACTGGTTGGACTCTTTTGATGATCCTATAGTGAGTCACCTCCCTAGAATAGTCTCTGATCATAGCCCCATTCTCTTGTCCCACAGGAAAAGCCTATCTTTCAAAAACGTTCTTTTCAGATTTGAAGAAAAATGGTTATCTCATGACACCTTTAGAGGAGTGGTAGAATCCAGCTGGGCCACCCCCTGCAATGGGACCCTCAATTCATTCTTGCTCAAATGCTCAAGAGTCTCAATCACAACCTCAAGGCTTGGAATAAAGAGGTCTTTGGTCACATGAAGTCCAAAATTGTGGAAGCCGAGCTTTTGGTCTTGGCCAAGCAAACAACCTTCGAAGCTCAACCCAGTGACACTATCCTGCATGACCTAAACCTGGCAAAATCAGCTCTTCACAACTGGCTTAATGCAGAAGCAGTTCACTGGAAGCAGAAGGCATAAATTAATTGGCTCCAAGATGGTGACAGTAACACCAAGTTCTTCTATCTCTCCGCAAAATCCAAGGGGATCCGCAAAATCATTGACAGGATCTCTGTGGGAGGTATCTTACTAGAGGAAGAAGGCCAAATCAGAGTTAGACCTCTACTTTCTTCTCCAATCTCTTCCAGGCTACTTCTGTGATTCCAGATGAAGCTCTCTTTCAGATGGAAGGCCCCACTATTTCTGAAGAGCAAAACACTTTTCTTACTGCTATTCCCTTTCCATCAGAAATTAGAGAGGCAGCTTTCAAGCTCAAAAGGAGTAGTTCCCCAGGCCAAGATGGTTTTTCAGGGGTTTTCTTTACAAATTGCTGGCAGATTGTTGGTAAAGAGGTGGTAGGGGCAGTCACTCATTTCTTCACCTCAGGTCGCATCTTGAGAGAGAGACTAATGCTTTTTCCCTATCCCTTATTCCCAAGAAATACTCCCTGGAAACCTTCTCAGACTTTCGGCCTATAAGTCTTCTAAACTTTGTCTACAAAATCATCTCTAAAATACTGGCTTCCAGACTCTCCTCTGTCCTTCCCCTTCTCATCTCCAAGCATCAAGCTGCCTTTGTGAAAGGGAGGTCCATTCATCATCATGTGGCCCTAGCCCATGAGCTAATCCAAAAGCTCAATTCAAAATCTAGAGGAGGTTCAGTTTGCCTGAAGATGGATATATCCAAGGCCTTTGATAAGATGCAGTGGAGCTTCTTGTTCAGGGCTCTCAAGTTCTTCAATTTCTCTCCGGCTTGGATTAACATGGTGAAAGACCTGATTAGCTCCACCAAAGGTTTTGTCCTTATCAATGGCAGTCCTTGTGGCTTCTTTAGTTCTTCTTGTGGCCTGCGCCAGGGAGATCCGTTGTCTCCCTAGTTGTTCATCTTAGCCGAGGAGATCCTAAGTTTACAGCTTGAAGCTCTTCAGAAGGCAGGAGCTATTAAGCCAATTTCTTCTGTTCCCTCCACCCCTTGCCATCTTCTCTATGCTGATGATATTCTGCTCTTTATCAAAGCCTATAAGCGTGGTTTGAGAAGTGTTAATGAGCTCTTTGCCTCTTACCAAGCTTCTTCAGGTCAGCGTTTCAACCTCCAGAAGAGTCAGTTGTTCGTGGGAAAATGCCCTTCTAGGAGAGCCTATATGGCTTCAGAGTTTCTTTGCATCCCTCGGGCTACTCTTCCCTCTTCCTATTTAGGAGTTCCCATATTCCTGGGTACTTCCAGGCACTCTCACTTCAATTAGATCTCAGACTCCATCAGATTGAGGTTGGCCGGCTGGAAATCCAAATGCCTTTCTTTTGCAGGCAGATTAATTCTGGTCAAGCATGTGCTCTCAGCTATCCCCCTTCACATCTCCTTTGTTGTCCCTATTCCTAACAAATCCTGTCTTCAAGTGGAGCGTTTGATGCGGAACTTTCTCTGGTCAGCTAGCCTAGAGAAGTCAAGTAGCCAGGTGAACTGGGGCCAAGTTTGCTTGCCGAAATCTGAAGGAGGCCTTGGTCTGCGCAGAGTCAAGGATTTCAATGAGGCCTGTATGTTGAAGCTTGGCTAGTCTGCTATTTTATCTGACTCCCTATGGGCCACTTGGTTCAGATCTAGATATCTGAGAAGCTCCTCAATCTGGTCATCTCACACCACTAGAGGAGGATCCTACATCTGGAAAAGGATCAGGCCTCTGGCTATACATCTTCAGAGTGGCAGCATGTGGAAAATAGGTAATGGCCTCTCTATCAGTATTTGGTTTGATAATTGGTTGGGTATGGAATCCATAGCTTCTAGATTTCCCCATCTTCATTTCTCAGACTCGGATTTGCTAGCAGACGTCATCCATAACAACTCTTGGAGAGTTCCTTCTCATCTTCCATCTGAGATCTATGACTTTCTTCTTCATTCTACATGTCATATCCCTTTAGGGGGGTCTGTGGTCTCAGATTCTCTCCTCTGGAATGGCAGTTTTTCTGGGTGCCTCTCTCTCAAAGAAGCCTGGAATTTACTTAGACCCAGTTAAGCTAAGGTGCTCTGGTCTGGTCTGATCTGGAACAAGTTGGTGAACCCTAACCCTAGGCTGGCCTGCTTCAGCTGGCGCCTCCTTTTTAGGAAAACTCCTACTGATCGCAGGGCTAAGCAAAGAGGTTGGGCAATGGCTTCCAGGTGTTGCCTCTATCTTCGCTAAGAAGAAGATGACCTCCACCTTTTCTTCTTCTGCCCGTTGGATCGTCAGTTGTGGACGTAGATCCTGAGTCTTGGAATTAACTTCCCTTCCCTCCCTTTGTCTGTGCCAGTTATATGGTCCTCTCTAGCCCAAGGCGAAGATGCTCCTGGACGGAAAGCTGCTACAGTAATCTTCTTCCAAGTTATCTCCATTCTCTGGTCTCTGCGAATCGATTCAAAGCACCGCAATTTGAAGACTTCTTTGGCCAGAGCTAAGTTCTTCTGTATGAATCGGTTGAGAGGTTAGTAAAGCTCCTTTCCGGGTTCCAGATCTTATTCTCACCCAATTCTCCATTCAATGGGGCAGATGATGTAATTTTGGATTTTTCTTTGGCTTCTCCTTTTTTTTTTTTTTTTTATTCTGTTTGTGCTTTCCTAGCCTAGTTCTATCTAGGCTTAATTTTCCTTTTGTGGCCTCCTCCTGTTTGGGTGGGCTCTCTGCCCTATTTTTTTCCTCCTTCTCAATTCAATTTGTCATTTAGCAAAAAAATTATCCTTGTGACCTAATTAATTATAGTGATCTTCAGTACCATCCAATTAACTCTTAATTCAGATGGGTGCGCACTTACCAATGATAAATCCATTAATCGACACAAGGGGATATATCTATTAGGGGATAGATTCCATCTTGATGATTATATGTTTCCACAGTCCCACTACCATGTACGCAAGACACCGGGGTGTTAACCTACAATTGGCCTCACTCATTGGTGGTTCAAAGTAAATGAATATTAAAACTTGAGTTTATGAATATCTCAGGATTAAGAGCCTATTGCTAGGGAATTATGAGAGCAGTCCTTAAATCAAAGACAGATTTGAATAAGTTGCATCTCATGGTCCTTCAGTACATAAAATGCACCAGCACGATGATCCAGAGTCTTATACTCTGATGGTTAAGATAAATCATACTATCACATAGTGATCATAATGCCGTGACCTTGTCAGATAAGATGCCCAATCTCATCACAGGTTGTGAATCAATTCAAGTATAAGATTTATCATATATGTCTCCTACTTGTGGATCTAATCACACACATAGATCACATCTAATATACTTGTGGGCCCGGTTCATCTCATGAACCATCATGTCATGTCGTATTGGTTATGTACAAACAAGAAATAAAATATCATTCATCTCATGACATAAAAGAATGATTATATTAATAAAGAAATAAATCAATTTATTTACATCATCCACTAGATTGAGTCCATATAATCAAACAAAACAGACTACAAACAAAACACACCAAAAGAAAGGAAACACTTAATTACAAGTCCGACTAGACCCAAAACTATGTACGGCAAAATCTTCTCTATCATGATATCTTCCTAAAACTGCATCTAAAGTATCCCCCTTACCCCAAGCTTTATCAACTTCCTGGCAATTCTCTCTACAGTCCTGCACATACAGTTTTCATTTCTTAATTATATTTAAGACAAGCATGTAAAAAAGAAGATTTTATTTTGATTCGATTTCCTTAAACTTCCATAAATTATCCATTTAGTAAGAAAAGGCCCCTAAAAAAAACTGAGATATCAGTGAAGAACTCAAAAATTAACCAACATGTAAAGTTTTTTCTGACAATTCTTAGCCAGTTGGATTTTTCCCCCTCTTTCTTTTAATTTTTTTAACAAGATATTGTTTTCTTCTTATTTTCACCACTATAACAGACGGACGTGGAAGCTGAAATGAAGAGGCTGAAGCTGGAATTGAAGCAAACGATGGATATGTACAGCACAGCCTGCAAAGAAGCAATCACAGCCAAACAAAAGGTGGTTTCATACACTCCTGATTCTACTATGGATAGAAAAATAAAGGGCCAACACAAACTGGCTGCTCATTCCTTACCATATATTTTCTTTTCTCAGGAAACTGAGTGCTTAAATTGAGTCAGGGCATGTTTATATATGATAGTTTTCTGCAGCATTATGATTTTTATAGTGATTTCATGTTCTGCAGAAAATGAATTAAATACATTAATTTCTACCATTCAGTTTCTATAGTTTGGTGTGGTGTAATATTTTCTCCAGTGAAATATATGACTGCAGGAAGTGGTTCTCAACCACTTTTGTTCAAATCTACTTTCATAGAAGACCACGAAAAACATTTTCACCCAAAAATGAAAAGCAGAGAAAAAAATATAAACACTGAACAAGAGAAAATCATTCCCCGTCTCACACCATTTCATTATATGGATTTTTATGGATTACTTCCTCTTTAGTCATTTTCCCCGTGTGAATGACAATACGCCAAAAATTGTTACCAGAGTTGCTCGACTCTGGTGAGTTTTCTTTTCATTTTTAAATGTCCTATGCATAATGATATCGTGGATTAGTAACATAGAAATATAGTTGGTTAAAAACAAGGCGAAAAATATCTTTTTCTTTCCAAAAAAATAGATTTTTGGAAAATGAAATTCACTCTTGGTGACTACCCATTGAGATGTAGCCATCTAGGACACCCAAATTTTTTTTTTTTTTTTTTTTATAATTTTAGAAGAAAAACCATGAGATTATGAGTTAAAGCCATGATTTTGTGGGTTTTCCAATAACATAGATATACAATTACTTCAAAATAGTAAAATAAAAAATATTTTTATTTCACCACAATTAGATTTTTAGGAAATAAAATTCACTATTAGTGACTATTGATTCAAATCATAGAAATCCATAATATATATATATATATATATGGGAGATGTTCCTGTGAGAGTATCTCTCACTTTATTATGAGAGATAAGGTGGGGACCCTCATATTTAAGTTGTTGGCATTGGATATGTATGTTATATATAATCTCATTTTAAAATCCGTGATACCAAGGGATATAAATCCACGATATCATCGGTTCTTTTAGTAACATAGATATACATTTACTTCAAAATTGTGAGAAAATATAGTTTTTTTGCTACTGCAATTAAGTTTTTAAAATGAAATCTCACCCTTAGTTACTACTTGATGATGTCGAGGATATCTTGTTTTTAATTTTTGTAGAAAAATCATTTCATCATGGGATAAAATTGTTGCCAAATAGTGACCAAAATGAAAATTTTTTCTTTTAGTATAAATTAACTTTTAGAAATCAAAATTTACACTTGGTAATCAGTCAATAGGATCTAGTAGCTGGTAATTTTTATTCAAAAATTCAATAAGTAACCCATAATCTCATGGGATAAAGCCATGATATTGTGGGGGTTCTAACCAAAGGGTAAGACTGTTAGAACGAAAAAATAAAAGACAAGAGTCCAATCAAGGCATTCTGGTAACATTTTTAAGTTCTGTCATTAAACAGTGTAGACTGAGTTTAAGAGGTTCTACTCTGTAAAAACCCCTCTATTATATGTAGGATTTTCAGTACAAACATACCATTAATGAGTAAGATTAGCGGGATGAAGCCCAATACAGTATGGTTCGCAGAATGACTAATTCTATTCCTTGTCAAGAAAAGGTTATATCTGTTATCCAGAGTTTATGAGAGTCAACTTGACTAATAGGTTTCCAAGTTTAATTAGTCAAATGTGTTCAACAAACCTGACTATTTGCACCATCACTTGCCTTGATAAAATAAGGCACGAGAGCTTCATCAATGGAAGGTGGAAGAAGCCCGGAGGATGGAGGAGGCTCGACTGGCTGAAGAGGCCGCTCTTGCAATGGTTGAAATGGAGAAGGCCAAGTGCAGAGCTGCAATTGAAGCTGCAGAAGCTGCACAAAAGATTGCAGAAATGGAGGCACAGAAGAGAAGGAACGCAGAGATGAAAGCCAAGCGCGAGTTAGAAGAGAAGATGAAAGCATTGGATAAGTTAGCGAGCACAGACCGTCGTTACAGGAAGTATACAATAGAGGAGATCGAGATCGCCACAGATCGCTTCGCAGAAGAGTTGAAGATTGGAGAAGGCGGATATGGACCCGTTTATAGAGGGACTTTGGATCACACCCCAGTGGCCATTAAGGTTTTGAGGCCTGATGCAGCTCAAGGGAGGAAGCAATTCCAGCAAGAGGTGAGTAAATACTATAGCGACCTTTTTAATATTGTTATTGTCATTATGATTACTAGTAACAACTAAAATGAAAAAGCATACAACGTCAAAACTGTCATTGTAACTGAAAACGTAGATAAAAGGGGAAAACATGGACCAATATGAACATGGGCCTTGGATGTTTGGCATTTTATTTAAGAAAAAAAATTGTTCCCTAGAAAGGAGGATTTGATCAGAGGGGTAAAGAAGGAAACAAAATGATTGCCGCCATGGGAGTTTGCATGCATACTTGTTAGTTTGGCCTACGTGGGCTCACATTTACTTGATCCAAAACATTCAAATTACAACCCTTTCTTAAATATATATGCACTCAACCAAATTTAACTTGATTAATTGTGACTCACACTGTTGGATCAATTTGTATGTAAAAGCAAAAATATCAATGTTTATAAGCCTAACTGAATCATATTATTGAGCACCATCTTCATCTCTTAGCTTCTCCAAGTCAGGATCATATTGGATGTTCCTAGCCATCGAATCAAGCGCTTGAGCGATTTCCAATCTAGTCAATAGCCCCCTTATAAGACGATGACTAGCATCATCCAGTTCGAATCAAAGCAAAACATGGTCTGTTTGCATCTGTGGAGATGCCCTACCTTGCAATATTTATAGATATGCAAGATCCCACAATGCCATGGTCCATATGGGCCACACATATTCACATTCTAGATTAAGTGTGTTTTTCCATGAATGCAGGTTGAAGTATTAAGCACCATCAGGCATCCGAACATGGTGTTGCTGCTAGGTGCTTGCCCGGAATATGGTTGCTTGGTATATGAATACATGGAAAATGGTAGCCTAGAGGACAGGCTCTTCAGGAGAGGCCACACTCCTTCCATTCCATGGCCGGTCCGCTTCAAGATAGCCGCAGAGATAGCCACAGCACTCTTGTTCTTGCACCAGACCAAGCCTGAGCCGCTGGTGCACCGCGACCTAAAGCCTGGCAATATCCTCCTCGACCGCAACTACGTGAGCAAGATCAGTGATGTTGGCCTTTCGAGGCTGGTGCCACCATCGGTGGCCGACAGTGTCACTCAGTACCGGATGACATCGACGGCAGGGACCTTCTGCTACATAGACCCAGAATATCAGCAAACAGGCATGCTGGGGATCAAGTCGGACATATACTCTTTTGGGGTTATGTTGTTGCAGATCATCACAGCTAAATCCCCTATGGGTCTAACACACCATATTGAGAGGGCCATTGAGAAGGGGATGTTTGCCGACATGCTCGATCAGACAGTGCCAGATTGGCCGGTGGAAGAGGCGCTGAGCTACGCTAACCTTGCTCTCAAGTGCACGGAGTTGCGGCGGAAAGATCGGCCAGATTTAGGAACTGAAATATTGCCGGAGCTGAACCGGCTAAGAGCCATTGGGATGACCTATGAGAGTAGTTGTGCCTCTAGCAGCAGCAGCAGCAATAGCAGCCTCCACAGTGGGTTCCGTTCACCACAGCAGCATTGGCGCTGCAGATCATGACCGGTAATTCATCATAACCCCCTTCATCAATAACCAATAAACTTCACCCCATATGACTTCTCAATCCAATGGTGCAATCCATCAGTATGGAAGCCCCTCCCCCTCCCCCCCCCCCCCCCCCCCCCCCCCCCCCCCGGCCCCGGCCGCAACAAAAAAAAAAAAAAAAACCTCGCTGTGGGTCCTATTTCGAGTTGGGACCTAGGGGGTTTAAAGATCTGGGTGGGCCCTTTCTACCTACCGAGTTTGGAGCAAATTTGATGATCTGATCATCTTCTTTTAAACCCCACAAATTTCAACAATTTCACAGTTCATTTGAATGGATAGGCAGTTGATCTGTGGGCATAGTTCATGGGTGTAAACCAAATTGATCCGTGTAATTGGGGGATACCATGCGCAAGGATTTCACTGGAGTCTTTTACTACCACGTGGCCCTCTGTAATAAATCCAACTCCTTTGCACTCACTAACTCTGATGAATTGGCACTTTAAATTCAATTCCCCTCACTCACTCCCTTGAAGTGGCACTTCAATTTCAATTCCTCCCCATTGGAATTGAATTGATCGTCCTAGGTGAGGGTTACTCAGTATAGTCATTGATATCAGCTATTGTCCTTGGTGAGGGGTGCTCAGTATAGTCATTGATATCAGCTAATAATTTGAAAATATTACTTTGCTCAAAACACGCGCAGCATCCAAGACTGGCCAAATGGTGGGCCCGCAGCCTTTTATATTGAGTTGGCCCCAGCGTCTAGCCAAAAGAAAGGCCAGATCCAGCTGAATGCTGATCAAGCCCATGACCTTCCCTTCTAAGACTACACCGAATAGAGGATATCATGTTTACCTATAGCTAGGTCTCTTCCTTCCATGGAAAGCTGAAGATGTTACTTTGGAAATTATTATAATGACTCATTTTCTAACCCAATAAAGTTCTTTGGCAATCAGGAACAACAGTCCCATGTCACTGATGGATGGTCCAGGGCACCCTCATTGGAGAGGCAAAGACATGAAGATGGTGGCTTGAGAGCTGCAGGTGGGGGGGCTCCTGCGGTGGAAGACTCATACCCAGAAGAATGTTTTCCCAAGGTGAGTATTAGGAATAGCAGCTGACCAACAAAACGATTCATGTAGAAATTGTTCTCTTCTTGAAATGACAGTGATATGGAGAGTTATTCCAATGAAACGTGGGGCTTCATCTCCTGTTCTTTTTCCCTTTTTTTTTGTTCCCAAGTATGAATGAGAATTGTTTTACTGAAAACTCCTTTTAAGCTAATTGATAATTGGATTCTGGTCTAAATCCGAGTTCATTTCCGAATAGCCATGGGTCCCTTTTGGGCCTGAGATGTTGGTTCCTATTTTTGAGTATCTATATACCCAAATCCAAGTTCAAAAATGAATTTGGGTAAATCATCACCGCCACTTTCCAAAATTACTCCCTTTATTTTGGGAATGCCATATTAAAGTGAGGTGAATTTCTACTATATATAAATGATATTTTGATACAAATTTCTTTTATCCTAGATTAGGGGCACATTACTGACACAAGGAATATACAACTTACATACGTGTGTATAAACTATACGTAAATCTGTTTAGATCATGCTTGGAAATGGAGGTTTACAGAATGTGAATAATGGGTGTTCCTTGTATTATTTTTTGCAGCATTGTGAATGCATGTAACAGTGGATTTTCCTTTTTTGGGCAGGGATTTGTCAAAAGGGAAGCTCAAAAGTAGAAAATCTTTGAAAATGTTCTCTTTATAAGCTAATATCCTAGAATGTTATGTATCTAACTAAATGACTGCAGGCAAAGTGTAAGGACAAAAAAGAAAAAAAAAAAAAAACAGTATTTGTATCACTTCACCTGTTCTAGCATTGGTGATATCTCCCTATGCTTGTATAATACCATCTATTGGAGCCAAGGCTGCAAATTGATAGTGACAGTACCGATCATTTATCCATAATTTTGTTGCAATAAAGTTCAGCCAGGTTAAAGTGGACTGTTAAACCTGGTTCAAACTATTAACTCATGAGTTCACCCTCCCGTCCAGTTTCTAAAACATTGGTTAAAATAAAGGGGCATTTGGCCAGAGGTCCCTCAAAGTGTGACTTTGTTGTAAACAGTCCACAAAAAAAAGTCATGCAGCCGAAGGTCCTCTAACACATTCTCATACCTGATATGTCTAATTTACCTCTTATTTAAATCATATCCCATGATTGGTGGGATATCCCATTAATAATAGTTAACTACTACGGAATGGGCCACGATTAATGGAATCTCATTAATGAGATTTTCAAATAAATTCTAAAAACACACAAATAAATTTCAAAATAACGCAAATAAATGTCAAAAAATGCAAATAAATTTCAAAAAACGTAATAAATTTAAAAAAAAGCGATAAATTTCAAAAGAACGCAGATAAATTTAAAAAGACACAAATAAATTTAAAAAATATAAATAAATTTCAAAAGATGAAAATCAATTTCAAAAGATCCAAATAAATTTCAAAAGAATATAAATAAATTTCAAAAGACTCAAATAAATTTCAAAGACGTAAATAAAATTAAAAAACGTAAATAAATTTTAAAAAATGAAAATACATTTTCCAAAACTAAGATAACCCAATTTTCCAAATTAGCAAACAATGTGGCAAAAAACTCAAGTTTTTTTTGTCAAAAACTAAGTTTTATTTATTTAAAAAAATAAATAAATTTCAAAAGACACAGATAAAATTCAAAAACACAAATAGGTCTAAGAAAATACAAATAAATATGCCAAAAACACAAAAAGATTCGTTCAAAAACTTAGTTAAATTTTTTTAAAATGGAGATAAATTTTTCAAAAACTCACCTATATTTTTCAAAAACTCAAATAAATTTTCAAAAAACTCAGATAGATTTGTTCCAAAACTCAGATAAATAGCCTAAAACTCAGATAGGTTTGTCCAGAACTCAAATAAATTTCTCCAGAACTCAAATAAATTTGTTCCAAAAGTCAGATAAATAGCCAGAAACTCAGATAGATTTGTCCATAACTCAGATAAATTTGTCCAGAACTCAGATAAATGTGTTCCAGAAGTCAGATAAATAGTCAAAAACTCAAATAGATTTTGTCTAAAACACAAATAAATTTGACAAAAAATACAAAACTCAGATAAATTTAACTTTGACTGGAATGGGGATGGTCTTCTGGAACGGGTCGGTCGAACCGGACCTGGAACCAATCCGGAACTGCTGCAGAGCCTAGGCCCACTTTCTTCTTCTTCTTCGTTCTGGAATCAGAAACACAAAAGCCATCTTTCATTCGCCTTCTTCCTTGATTCCGTTGATGGCATGGCGCGGCGTCCGGTGGCGATCACCCTTCTCCAGCGACATGTAGGAACGACGGTGGTGCAGGAAATCCAGTGATAGCGCAGAAGATCGTCTTCTTCTTTGTTTCGTGTTCTGCAAGTCGTTTTCTTCTTCTTCTTCTTCATTGCAGGGGTCTTTTTCTTATTCTTTGTAGGGGTCTTCTTTTTCTTCTTCTTCTTCTTCTTCTTCTTATTCTTCTTTGGAGGGGTCGTTTTCTTCGTTGCAAGGGTCTTCTTCTTCTTCTTCTTCTTCGTTGTAGGGGTCTTCTTCTTCCTCCCCAGCAATGGCGTGTGGGCTAAGGAAGCAGCAACGTTTGGCGATGCTACTTCTCTAAAAAACCCCAATCTTGTTCTCTGAAAAAAAAAAAAAAAAAGAGATCGATCTCAACTGTTGAGATCCAATCCATTAATGTACATGTTCGGTTTGAAGAAGAAGAAGAGGGAGAATGGAAGATTTAAAATTTCAAAATTTAAAATTTTATGCCTAATCAGTTAAAAGGGAAAATCAGTCATAAAAATGTATGAGGTGGCATGTCTAGGGACATCTCTCTATGAACTAACGTGTCTAGGGATCTCTCACCGAAATATGTCCAAGCTGCATGGACTACAGGCCTTAGAGGAAAAGTTGACGGACTAGAGGCCTTACAAGTCCTATATGAGGGACCTTTCGCTAATTATCTCTAAAATAAATTTGAAAGCTATGAATATGGAACACTCGGAACAGCGTCATCAGGATATCTGGCCTGGGTATTTCCTTGATATATTTAAGTATCTGTTAAAAAATCCCCATAACATTTTTCAAGATATTAAACATAGTTGTATCTTTATGTAGGTGTCTTTTTTTTTCCATAACATTTTTTTTCCTTGATATATTTAAGTATCTCTGTCTCTTGTTATGAGATATGGATCTTAGGTGGATGCCCACTTAAGATGAGTTAGGGTTAGAATTACAGTTCTTCTCTTATGATGTTACTTTGCCTATAAATAGGCCTCTCCCTTTTTATTTATACACACATATAATAAGACAATAGAAAAGCACTCTCTTCTCCCTCTAATCTTCTTTCTCTCAGTCTCTTTCTTTTCTAATACGTTATCAATATGATACTCCTCGGTTTGGATAGGTTGAGAAGAAAAAAAAAAGATTTCCTCTCGATTTACGTGCATTGAGAAGAAGAAAAATACCAAAGCATTCATCTGTTTGCTAGCTAGGTTTCCTGCCTCGGTTTGCGTTTGCGCTTGCCTTTGCCTTTGTTGACACCAAAAATGTCACTTTGCCTCTTCAACATCAAGAAAGCTGCATGAAGTCGCAACCTGCCATAAATAGGCAATGCAATTTCTCCAAAAATTCAAATCTTGTTAGAATCAAACAAAAACTACAAGATCCTTCAAGATAGCCAAGAGAAGAGTACACATGAAGTTTCGGGCCATTTCGACAACATTTGGCCTAACTTCACTGCTCCGACAGCTAAAGGGAAGTTCCCGGCGGCGACATCATCGGAGACGTCAAAACTTCGATCAAAGCCTACAGATGACTCCAGCATGTCTCAAAAGGGCTCTATGCCAAATTTCAAGTCAAACCGACAACGTTTGACCCTCCATCAATGCTCGAGCAGCAAAATCAAGCCTCCCGGCGGCGGGAACCACCGAAGCCTTCGTTCATCAAACCAAGTACATGAGTGGCTTCCACATGCTTCCAAAAGGCTGCACGTCGAATTTCAGGTCATTCCGACAACGTTTGACCAGGTTTCGATGCTCCGAGAGAAAATCAAGCCTACCGGCGGCGGAGCAACCCGGGACCATGACATCCAAAACGGAGCCCATGGAACGTCTCAAAATGACTCCAATAGGCTCTCCGTCAAATTTCAGGTCAATCGGACATCGTTTGACCACATATCAAAGCTCGGCATTTTCCCCGCAGCAAAATCAAGTGAAGCATCGACGGGACCCCAAACGGCTTCAAAACTCAAACAAAAGCCTATGGTTGGTCTTATTTATTGCTCAGGAGGCTTCACCTCAAATTTCAGGTCATTCCGACATCGTTTGACCAAGTTTCAGCTTCTGGCGGAAAATCAGCAGCTCTACGCGACAAAGTCTTCGGCTTTCCCGGAAAATTTGGAAACTTTGCACTCTAAAAATGCAAGGATTCTCATCAGGTTTTCTACAGGGAAATCAAGCCAATAAATGAGAAGAAATGTCAAGAAAAATACAGAAGAAAACGGCGACGAAAAAGACCTCAAAACGACCGCAAAACGGGCTCCGAAGGGGAAAAATCCCCCAGGGTCGCAGACCCCTGCGACCATGGCCCATGGTCGCAGGCCCCTGCGACCATGGAGGTCCGGGTCACCGGATTTTCCGCCGGTGACCCGTTTTTCCATCTTTTTTCGCGTTTCGCGCACTTTGGCCCCTGTGGTTTCCTGAAAATGTGATTTTTTAGTGCTTTAAATTGACTCATATCCGACGACATCTCGGATCCGCCGTCAAAAGCATAAAATCATCATTGATCGCTCCAAGATCGTCAACCGGCTGACCAAGAAAGTGCGCTTTCTGTCCGACCGATCGTGAAATCGACAAGACAGATGTCACCGGCCCGCTCTTAGCTATCAATGTCTGAAGTTACATGTTCATCCGATGTCGATCAGCATGTAGATCCATCGATGATCATCGCCAGAAGAATTCCAGAAGACACGGCACGGCCCGCGACTCTTCGACTGCTCGGCGACCAATTAATGTGGTTAATTGACTAACTTTATTATGGTCATTAATTCATTTCTTTGGACGGCCCAATCAGAAGCAAGCATTTGGGAGTTACAAGTCAATTGATTCATGGCATTTAAACCATGAAACTCCTCCCATTATGGTAATTAAGTTGATTAAAAGCCCTTAATCTCCATCGGCCAATCAGATTCAAGGAAAAAGGAGTTACAAAATCAAGAAATAAATCTTGTAACTCCTCCCATTAAAGCCATTAAGGCTCATAAACCCTCCTAAATGGCTACCAAAAGCCTATAAATAGGAGAGCATTCCATTGAAATCGGAATCGGAAAAAAAAGGAGAAAATCGGGATCAGAAAAAAAAAAGATCAGAAAGAGATCTAAGAGAAAGAAAAAGAGAGAAAAACTCTGCTGAAGTTCTGCACCGGCCACCACTACAAGGTGACAAAAGTCCCTTGGGGGGCACCCCCCCCAAGGTCCTTGCCTTCTCCTGCTGCCTCCAATGGCTTAGACGTGGCTTTTCAGCCCGTCTACTTAGCTTTTTATTGGACATAGGACCTTCTCTTGGTCTTTGTCCTCTAAAAACCTGAGGTTATAGCCAAGCCAAGCGAATCAAGAGCATCTTCTGTTCTCATCTGCATGGATGATGGCGAAGCCCATACATGGCTTGCGACCGTCAATCTGAACGAGTCCCCCACAATCTCCTGAAAAGTTAGATCTTCCTTTTCTTGCTTTTCATTGTAATTTGTATTTTTCTAAAGAGACAAAAATCACAACTCTTGTCTTTCATTATTGATAAGAATTGTAAATCGGCTATAAACGCCAAAATCGGCTATAAATGCCAAACAAAATCGCCTTTCACGGCAAACCAACAAAATGTCTCTTTTCTTAAATATTTGTGCAATGGAAAACTTGAAAGAAGTTGATTTCATTTTTACTTGCGAAGGTTGATCTCCGGATTACCACTTGCAATTCCAAGTAAAATAGAAAATCTGGCACACCCACATAAAAGAAATGTTGATGCACGCTTCAGGCCCGCCAGGGCGCGAAAGGGCCGGACCCGACAGACTCCCACGTTCCGCCGACCCCGGTAGCCGCCCCACGGCGCCTCGGAGCGCGTTCCATCAAGCTGGCACACCCGGTGGGACTCGTTCATTTGGGAACACGGTGCTTGGAAATGAAATATTTGCATACCATATTTTTGCTCTATGCTTATACTTCTTCTCCAGATTCCTTGGCTACTTTCTAGCTGGTGGCCTATGTTGGATTTTGCATCCTAAAAAAAAATGAGATGGGATTTTTTGGAAATTTCTACTTCTTTAAGTTTGTTTCCACTCTCTCTTTGCAAAAAAAAAAAAAAATCAGTTTTCTTAGTTTGGATTCAAAATTGAGAAACTTTGATCCTATCCTATCGTTCTTTGGTGCTTGCAGAAATGTTGAGCCCGTTCGACTAAGGTTTTGGACCATCGTTTCTCTTCGATGAGTTCATTAGAGATTTCAAAAAAAATATATTAAAAAAAAAAAAAAAAAAAATCAGTTTTCTTAGTTTGGATTCAAAATTGAGAAACTTTGATCCTATCCTATCGTTCTTTGGTGCTTACAGAAATGTTGAGCCCGTTCGACTAAGGTTTTGGACCATCGTTTCTCTTCGATGAGTTCATTAGATATTTCAAAAAAAAATATATTAAAAAAAAAAAATCAGTTTTCTTAGTTTGGATTCAAAATTGAGAAACTTTGATCCTATCCTATCGTTCTTTGGTGCTTGCAGAAATGTTGAGCCCGTTCGACTAAGGTTTTGGACCATCGTTTCTCTTCGATGAGTTCATTAGAGATTTCAAAAAAAAAAAATAAAAAAAAAATTAGTTTTCTTAGTTTGGATTCAAAATTGAGAAACTTTGATCCTATCCTATCGTTCTTTGGTGCTTGCAGAAATGTTGAGCCCGTTCGACTAAGGTTTTGGGCCATCGTTTCTCTTCGATGAGTCTATTTGGGATTTTTATAAAGAAGGACATAGACCACAAAGGTTAAACCAATTGCGTTCTTTGATCACGATTGATTCAAGAAAAGCCTTGTCCAGAGTGTGGAGACAGCTTGACTGTTCTAGGCAAGGGTCCTCCAAACGGGTTCATTAAGTAATCCTACCCTTACCTGGGGGCAATTCTATCAATTGAGGTTTCATAAGATCGGGTTAGGAGGCCTATGTGTACTCTCTCGTCTTTAAATCTTAAAAAATTAAAAAAAAAATAAAAAAAAATTTTCAAAAAAAAATCTTAAAAAAAAAAAAAACAAAAATTTTCAAAAAAAAATAATATAAAAAAAAATAAATAAAAATATATTTTAAAAAAATATATATAATAAAAAAATAAAAAAAAATCATTTCAAAAAAAAAAATCTCCAAAAACTCGTCACTTTTGGATTCAGATTCGAGAAATTGTGGTCTCTTCCCTTCTGAGTACTGGCGCTCGCGGAAATCGTTGAGCCCGTATTTGAATCGGAATGCCACCTGCTCTCTTTGACGAATCCATTTCTGACATTTCAAAACAAAGAATCCCATCTCATGGATGCGATCTCCAACATTTGTGCATAGCAGTACTGGTACGCCCTTTCGGGGTCTACTGTATCTGTGACCGGCACATTTGTAACTCCTACCTCTAATTCTTCTTATCTCGAGCAAGCCCTGCTTCTCGATAAGTCGAATTTAGGTTTACAATTGCTTCTAGCAGTCACTGGAACGCTCATTCTGGGCTCACCATACTTGCTGTCAGAACAATTGTACCATCTATGGCTTTTTGCCTTCTTCATGTCGCTTAGGTCATATCCCTTAAGCGATTTGAAAAGACAACCATAGAAATTCCCATTTATGATCATTACATTCTTGTGATTACTAATGGATGTGGTCTTGTTTCAGAGAACTTTTTCGAAACTAACAATGACAGCCTTAACCATTATCTTCGATGAGAACAAGCACCAGCTCATGCTTCAACAGAAGCAAAGCGCGCGCACCCATAAGCGCCCTGTCAGCTGCCGAAGCGTCAACTCCCTCGGCAACTCTCTGAACTCCGGGTCGACCTCGACTCCCCGGACTATCTTCTTTGGGACACTGGGACCATTCCCACTTCCCGAAGAACAAGCTGCGCCTGCTAAAAAGCAGAAGATCGCCTCTCAACGTGTCACTCCCGTGACACCAAAGGCGAGCGCCCAAAAGCCCGAAGCCCGCGGCACCCCCGCGAAGCCTCGACCCACAAACAACCAGGTCTATCCCAAGACTTGGTCTCCAAGACCTTCCCCAAAACAAAGGAGGTCTCAAACCTCCACCAAGCCAGCATACCTGGCCCCACTTAAGGAGAACCAGTTCTACCCTCGTGCCTACATGAAAGAGGAGAGACCCATCTCCAACTTGACTCCCAAGTCAACCCAGCATGAGCCGGCTTGTTCCTACAGGCCCAAAATCAGATCATGCATCACTAGGCCTCTACAAGCACCTGCCAGGGCCTACACCCCTTCAGTTCGACCCTTTATCTCTACAGGGGCCGAACTCGAAAGGTTTAAAGCTTCGCTGCAACAGGCAAAGGACCGGGTCCGCATCCTGTCCTTGCCCAACCACAAAGAAGACAAGCTCGGCTGCTGCGCCCGAGGGAGCACATCCTTCATCGTCAGAGCCCAGCCAGAGCTGACCAAAGCTCAAATCGTTCGTCGAGCACGCCGCCGTGCGTCATATCGACAAAAGAGACTAGAGAAGCAAAGGACCCAGCCTCCTACACTTCAAGTCTCTCGCAAATGGGTCGAAAAAGAAAGACCCGACCAAGTTGCTGCCGTCCATATGGTTGGAAAAACCAGAAGACGCCAAAGGTCAGCATAAAAAATCCATGTCCGACGTCCGGTGACCCGTAGCGTCACCAGGACACAAAGACATCCCGAAGAATCTCCTGCCCCTTCCAGCCAAGGACGGGAGAGTAATCCTTCATCAAGCTCTTCATCAAAAAGAATGAGCCCCAGCTCGGTCACCAGGACGATTTCTTCGTTCGAATCCCGAGGGATGAACGTCTTGGCTACAAGTTCTGAGCTGCCACCTCAGAATCCACCTCGAGATGATGCGCTCACACGCATCCAGCAGTTGGAACAAGGCCAGCAGAGGATTGAAACTCTGATGGAAAACCTTCTCCTTGTCGTCCAAAATCAGGTGAACAATGAGCCTCCTCCGAATCATGGCAATAACGAGGAAAATGGAGAAGAAAATGAGTCACGCGCCCTTACCAAAAAGGACGTAGACAGTATCCTCGCCAAAGCAAAAGAAGAGGATATACTCAAAGAGCATGGGATCAAGCCACCATATCCTTTATGGATGGACTCGGTCCCGTTCCCCACAAAATTCAAACATCCTACTCTCCAAACATATACGGGGAAAGGATCGGCTAGACAGCACGTCATCCACTTCAAGATCTTGACGGGAGCTATCGCGGATCAAGATGCACTCAAGATTCGCCTCTTTGCAAGTACCCTAAAAGGTACGGCCTTCGATTGGTACTCCACTCTGCCGGAGAACTCCATTCAGAACTGGGCTATGCTGGAGACACGCTTCCTGACCCACTTCCAAGGTGAGGATCATCCTGTTACTATGGCTCAGCTCTGCAGCCTAAAACAAGGAGAGAATGAGTCAACTTATGACTTCATTCACAAGTGGAAAGCAATGGCGTACAAATGCTCAGATGTACTGCCACAAGCGTCGCTAGTCGACATCTGCCGAAACAACATGAGAGCCAGAATACGCTCCATGATCATCGGCAATAAATCAAAGAACCTGGGGGAACTCCTGGAAGCTTCCATGGAAGCTGAAACGGTGATCAAAGACCTCAACAGTCAGAAATCATCAAAGAAAGAGCCGACTGCTGTTGCAACCTCTAAACCAAAGAAGAAGGAGGTTCTCAATGTGCAGACTAAGTCAGCTCCTCAGCAGCCAAAGAAAGCTGAAAATAGAGCTGCAGGTAAGAGACCTGAACTCTCTGATGCCTTCAAAGAGCGAGTAGAAAAGAAATATCCGTTCGATGAAGACGTTGAAGAAATCTTTGAGGCTCTCCTAGCAAATGGCAAACTCATTTTGCCAGAGCCCAAAAGACCTGGAGACGTTGGCAAAACCAATGATCCTCGGTACTGTCCATACCACCAGATGGTCTCGCATCCTCTCAATCAATGCTTTGTTGTGAGAGAGAAGATAAACGAGATGTGGAAAAACGGAGTCATCACCTTTGACAAAAACTATGGGACTGCCTCCGTCAACATGGTGTCATGTGGACAAACACCAAAATCACCGAAGAAGAAGATCACTACTTCCTTCAAGGTGATAAAAAGAATTCAAACGTCCGAAGTGTTGGCTCCATACCCGACACCAGACGGACAACCCATATGGGTACATCCCGATCTCTTGGAAGATGAAAACTGGGAGATCGTAAAAACAAAGCCGACAGCTCAACAGCGAAGGCAGGCTAGGAAACATCTCCTCAGGCTCAAACGGCAAGAGAAGACCCAGCCAAAACAAGAAGTCCATGAAAAGGCAGAGGCCTCCTCTACCACTTCACTCGGGGCAATAAAAACGTCCCTTCCAGAGACTTCAAAGGCGGTAAGAAACTTCACTCTCAGTGATTTCATGCCACCTCAATTCAAAAAAGAAGCCATGCAGGGGGCATTATACTCTTGCAACTCGGTAGTTGGATTCTCCATTGATGAATACGAGTCTAGCGACACCGACGATGGATTCGAGCCCAACTACACCGATGAGTGGGAGGAATCTCTTGAAACAGGAGAATATCTCTCCGATGAAGAATGGGTTCCTGAAACTCACCTTATGCCAGTAATCTGGTATAACCCCTTGCAACCACAAGGATCCTGGTCTGATGATGAAGAAGACCAAGAGGCTGCACAAGAAGATGCTGTTAACCCAGCATCTATCATTGCTCCAGTGGAAATCAACTATGTTGAGCCACACGGAGAAGACGAAGAAGAGGATCTGGCTCCCATGCCTGATCTTGAAGAATATGCAAGGATCTTGCAGCGTCTCGCTCTAGAACAAGAGCAAGACCGCGTCAACGAGATTCCTCACAATCCAGAGCCGGAAGTCCCTGAAGCCCATCAGGTACCTCCTCCCTCAACTCCTGAAAATGGAGAACATTGCTGGATAGGTGATCCTCTTACATCCGAGGATGAGTCTGACTCCGAGCAGGCAACATCTCCTATCAGAGCTTCCTGTAATGTAATATATCAGGACTATAGCTCTTCTGAAGTGTCGTCTGATGAGATTACCTACACTCCGACGACGCCTAGCAATGTATCCTCTGGAGCTACCTCGTCTCACGTGACTTTCACAGAGATGACACCCTCTCAGGTTTCTTCTCCTGAGACTGTGACTTCAGGATACACATTCTTCCCGACTCATCATCATGAAGAAAACCCAACTTGGGGTGATGGATGGGTCAACGAAGAAGAAAAGCTGCTGGATGCTGTTCAGGACTTGCTCCCGGAAAATGCTCCGTGCAACACAATCACTGAGGATGGCAACTCTGCTGCAGATACATCCCCAGTAGATGAAAAACGACAGCCTCTTGATCCTGAAGACAATCTTCCAAACGAAGATCCTTCTCAAGAAGCTCTCGAAGTTGGTAGAGGCACCCGTTCGGGCCGGGACTACCACAAAAATTACAACCAATCTTCCTTTACTTATGTAAATCCTTCGGGAAAAGATGTTGTAAGCGCCCCCAGTGGCAACAATGATGAACATGCAGGCCCTAAGGAGGCTTTCAAGTATGACTTGGTTGAGCACTTCAAACACATACCTGCACGTCTTCACATCCTGGATTTATTACGAATGTCTCCACGCACTCGTGATAATCTCATCTCAGAATTACAAAAACTGAATGAGGATGTCGACAAACATGCCCCGCAAGTCCTCCAAATTGAAATGGACTACCGGGTCAAAAACTCTGAAACTTCCTCAAAGGGAGAAAAGAAAACTGAGGGATCATGCATCCAATGCCTCTCGGTTCAAAAGGCAGCCAGTGCAACCATCGCCTTCACTAAGGAAGACCTCCTACTTGGCGAAGCAAGGCACAACCGACCCCTGTACTTCACAGGGTACATCAAAGAAATGCCGATACATAGAGTTCAGATCAACCCAGGTTCTGCACTCAACCTTATATCCACTTCGGCTCTTGAAGAGTTGGGCATCCCACCCAGCAAGCTAAGCCACACATCTGTATCTATCTTTGGATACGATGGGAGCACTCAAAGGCCTATCGGCAAAATCAGGTTCAAATTGCAAATCGGTGATCTTATCTCTGAGGTCACTGTGTATGCAATAAAAACCCCCTCATGCTACAACATCCTTCTCGGACGTCCTTGGATACACGAGAATGGTGTTGTTCCTTCAACTCTACATCAATGCATCAAGTTTGTCGGCGACGACGGCATGGTACATCGAGTCTTTGCGGACAGGAAACCCTTCAAAGGTAAAGAAGTCCACTTCGCAGACTCCCAGATGTATGAAGGAGAAAAAGAAGAAGAGGAAATAGCACCCCCTGCTGAAAATCTCCAGAAAGATAAAGGCAAGGCTCCTCAAAAATCACCGGAAGAAAACAAACCCTCTGGCAAATTAGAAGAGAGTAGTCAATCTCCCTTCGTTATCTCCCTCAAGAATTCAAAACCTTTGGTCATCACGACTAAAGTGAAGAAGGCGAAACAAAAGCCTGGGGGCAAATTTGTTGTCTCTCTCGTGTCTATCATGCAAGACACAGACTCGGACTCAGAGCCAGAAGACGATGCATCGTCAAGCCAAGCTGACACTCAGCAAGTTCAGCCTGCTCTCACTCCGATGGAGACACCTGCTGATGTAGAAGATCCTACGTCTGCTACCTTTGTTGTTCCGGCAACATCACCAAAGCAAAGGCCGATCTTCTTCCATAGATCGGACGCTTCTTCATCAAATTCCGTGCTGGAACCTTTCCAAAATGAAGGTATGCCTCAGCTATCTTTATATAGTCCTGTGGCACAAGCAATTATGAAGAAAATGGGCTATGACGCTCAAAACCCAGTCGGTTTGGGAGAAAGACGCGGTATTCTCACGCCATTGGAGCCCGCCTTGACCAAAAGCCAGCTGGAAGATTGGAGACTCTACGGTCATGTAGAAAAGTCTTCATATGGGTTAGGGTATGATCCCGACACTCCTCTGAGACAGTTGACACAAAGGCTTAAAAGTCGTTTTACCGACCAAGCCTCAACATCTAAAGTCCACGAAGACATCGATCTCCCTGGAAATCTCTTTAAAGAGTTACCTGACAAAGATCCAGGAAGCTCATCCAATTGGTATGATTTCTCTGATGATAAAGAGGAATCGTCCGATAATACAGACTTGTGGCATCCTGACCCAGAAGAACCCTCGTCTCCAAAAGAAATACTAGACTCAACAGGCGATTGGGACTATCTCATAGCAAGCCTTGAGGAGATCACCAATCAAGAAAATCCATGGAAAGGAACAGAGCCTTGGTCTGGTAATGCAGTTGAAACTCCAGAAGGTTTCGTTGAGTTGGAAGCCTCCGAAAATATTGTGGAGGAACCACCTTCGAACCTTCCGACAGAAGATCCTGTTCAAAAGATAAACTTGGGAACACCTGATAACCCACGTCCTGTATTCATAAGTAAGAATATAAAGGATGATGAGTTACCCGAGTATATCGGTTTTCTTCGTGAGTTCGTTGATTGCTTTGCATGGTCCTATGCTGAAATGCCTGGTTTAGACCCCGAAGTAGCGGTCCACAAACTCAATCTTCAAGAAGAAGTCAAGCCTGTCAAACAAGGCCAAAGAAGATTCCGTCCAGATGTGATGGATAAAATTGAACAAGAAGTTCAAAAGCTCAAAAGCGTCGGCTTCATCCGTGAGGAACAACATCCAGAATGGTTGGCCAACATTGTCCCCGTGACAAAGAAAACTGGGCAGATCAGAGTCTGTATTGACTATAGAGACTTGAATGGCGCTTGCCCTAAAGATGAATTCCCGCTCCCCATACCGGAGGTGATGATTGACAATACCTGCGGATTCGAGCGAATGACATTCATGGATGGCTTCTCTGGTTACAATCAGATAAAGATGCATCCCGAGGATGAAAAACACACTTCATTTCGGACTCCATTTGGCGTGTATTGCTACACTGTCATGCCATTTGGTCTGAAAAATGCTGGTGCCACATATCAGAGGGCTATGATGAAAATATTCCAAGATATGCAGCACAAGACGGTCGAATGTTACGTTGATAACCTCGCCGTCAAAAGCAGAAGAAAAGAAGACCATCTCAAAGATCTTCGGGAAGTCTTCCTCCGACTTCGCAAACACAAACTGCGGATGAATCCTCTAAAATGCTTCTTCGGCGTCTCGTCGGGTAAGTTTCTCGGATTCCTTGTTCGGAAAGCTGGAATAGAACTTGACCCCATAAAAGTCAAGGCTATTCTAGAAATGTCCTCTCCAAGAACCCTAAGGGAACTAAAAGGGCTTCAAGGGAGATTGGCCTACATCAGACGGTTCATCTCCAATCTTTCGGGGAAATGCCGTCCATTCTCTCGATTGATGAAAAAAGGTGTAGACTTTGTCTGGGATGCCGACTGCGAAGCCGCATTTCAAGATATCAAGTCATACCTGACCAAACCTCCAGTGTTAGCTGCCCCTGCCACTGGAAAACCATTCATCTTGTACACAAGAGCTCTTGATCATTCTGTAGGCGCTCTGCTTGCACAAGAGAATGGTGAGGGAAAAGAAGCTGCTCTATACTACCTCAGCCGCATGCTAGTAGGTGCAGAGCATCGCTACTCTCCAGTCGAAAAAGAATGCCTTGCAGTGATGTTCGCCGTACAAAAGCTACGTCACTACTTGCTTTCCAACACAGTCTACCTGGTCTCGAGGATCAACCTCTTGAAGGTCCTTGTCACGAAGGCCGGTTCTCTCAATGCCCGACTGGCAAAATGGTCCATCCTCTTGTCACAATTTGATATTAGGTATGTGCCACAAAAAGCAATCAAAGGCCAAGCTCTAGCAGATTTCCTCGCAGAACATCCATTGCCTAAAGATTCACCACTCAGAGATGATCTCCCAGACGAACCTGTCTACAACGTGAAGACTTCCTCACCAAATGCCTCCTGGGACATGTACTTTGATGGTGCAACCAGGACAAATGAAAAAAGAAAGCTGATCTCAGGAGTTGGCATCCTCTTTGTTAGCCCTTACAAATACATGATTCCACACGCTTTCTCACTACTGGAACCATGCACAAACAATGCAGCTGAATACCAAGCTCTGATCCTAGGATTGGAACTCGCCATCGAATCCGGTATCACTATACTGGAAGTCTTTGGAGACTCTCAACTGATCGTCAACCAGATGAATCAGAAATATGAAGTCAGGAAGCCCGATCTGCTGCCTTATTACAACAAGGCACAATCGCTTCTGCAAAAGTTTGACATCTGCAACATCACCCACATTCGTAGAGGTGAAAACATCCGTGCAGATGCCCTGGCCGGACTTGCCGCATCAATGGTGATCCAGGAAGGGGAAAACATGCAAATTACAGTGTGCGAGAGAAGGATCCTCCCTCCTCTTAACACACACCAAGCAGTTGCTGAATGCCACCGAGTGGTTGGAAGTCGGATCTCTATCCTTCAAACTTCAATCGGCGACTGGAGGGATCCGTTCATTGATTACACTATGTTCGGAATCCTACCTGAAGATCCAAAAGAACGGGTAAGCATCCAAAGGCGAGCCCCAAACTTTCATTTGGATATTCCTTCAAAAATCCTCTACAGGAAATCCTTCAACGGAGTACTTCTACGCTGCTTGTCACAACAAGAGGCCGAAGAAACACTTAAAGAAGTTCACGCTGGTCTTTGTGGAGCCCATCAGGCTGGTCCCAAGCTCTACGACCAAATCAAAAGGTTGGGTTACTACTGGCCTACCATGGTACCCGACGCAATGCAATTTGCTAAGCGCTGCCAACAATGCCAAGTTCATGGAGACTACATTCACATGCCTCCGGAATGGCTACATCCTACAGCAATCTCATGGCCTTTCGAAGCATGGGGCATGGACATCATAGGTCCTATCTCTCCCCCTTCAAGCAAAGGTCATCGCTTCATCTTCGCCGCTACGGATTATTTCTCCAAGTGGTCAGAAGCATTTGCGTTCAACGAAATGAAGACCTCATCAGTTCTTCAGTTCCTGCGCACCAACATCATTTGTCGTTTCTGCATACCCAAGAGATTCGTCCATGATAACGGACCACAATTCCGGGATCATCGATTCTACAGGTTTTGCGACAAATACAAAATCCAAAGCTGTCCTTCGACTCCATACAATCCGGCAGCAAACGAATTAGCAGAAGCCTTCAACAAGACACTCTGCAAAATCCTCAAGAAAATGGTCTCTAGTCACAAAAGAGACTGGAGCGACAAACTGTCTGAAGCTTTGTGGGCCTATCGAACCACCGTTCGAGGACCAACCCATAGTACACCATTCTCCTTGGTCTATGGATGCGAAGCTGTCGTGCCCCTAGAGGTATAAATTCCTTCTCTGAGGGTATCTCTACAAAATGACATGACTCAAGAAAGCAATGTCAAATTGCGACTCCATGAGCTGGACAATCTCGACGAGAGACGGCTCGAAGCTCGACAAAGCATTGAACTTTACCAAGCACGCATGGCAGGATCTTTTGACAAAAGGGTCCGGCAACGCGCCTAAAAAAAGGGTGACTTGGTTCTTGCGGTAAAAAGACCAATGGTCTTCGCACACAAATCCAAAGGCAAATTTGAACCAAAATGGGAGGGACCCTACGTCATCGACAAAGTCTTCTCCAACGGCGCATATGCCCTCCTAAACATGGAAGGCGACAGATGTATGCTGCCTATCAACGGCAAGTTCTTGAAGCGGTACTACCCTTGAAGACTTACCCAACTGGGTAAGAGCAATGCCTGTATGGCCAAAACCTATTCTCAGGTACTCGCTCGTCAAACCCACTCTCTTTAGAATTTTCATATCAAATGTCAAAATTTCTAGAGATTCAAAAACAATGCTTACTTTCATTGTTTCATTGTTCAAAAACAAAAAAAATCCAAGTTTAGGAGCCTCTCCCTGACTTGACCAAAACTTTCGATCCTTGAACCAAAATTCATGGTTTGAAACAAAAATCCGGATTCAGGGATTTCCACCCTAGTCCACCTTACCTTTTACCGCCAAATGGTTCTAGGTCAAAATTTACGACCCTCGTGTCTTTAAACAAAAAAAAAATGGTTTTTCAAAAATCGCGGAGAAACGACATCAAGTCAGTACCCGCAAAACCAAAAGTCTTGGGAAAAGCAGGGAAGCGACGCTTAGTCGATATTTGCACCCCAATTCGCGAGGAAGCGACATTCCATCAATACTCGCAAAACCGAATGAGCAAGGAAGCGACATTCCATCGATACTTGCAAGACCATTCAGCGGGGAGGCGACGTTTAGTCGATACCTGCATTTTGAAAACCAAAACTCGGCTATAAATGCCAAAATCCGGCTATAAATGCCAAAACAAAAATTTCCGGCTATAATCGCCAAAACCGGCTTTCATGCCAATAAAACAAAACTTGGTTTTCAAAAAAAAAATCGGCTATAAATGCCACACAAAAAAAAAACCTGACTCTCATGTCAAACCGGCTATAAATGCCACAAACCGGCTATCAATGCCACAAAAAATTGGCTTTCACGCCGACAAACCAAAACTTGGCTTTCAAAAAAAAAAAAAAAAACCCGGCTATCAATGCCACAAAACCGGCTATAAATGCCACAAATTGGCTATCAATGCCACCAAACTGGCTGTAAATGCCACAAAAACACCGGCTTCTATGCCAACCCAAATTTTGGCTTTTACGCCATAAAATTTCGGCTTCCATGCCATCTCAAAAGCGGCTTTCACGCCACAACCAAAATCAGGCTCCCATGCCAAAACAATTATTTGACAAAAGATTTTCACAAAATGACAAAGCTTTTGATCAAATCCCATTTAGCAATTGCTTTCATCACAAAAAGATTTGAGTGAGCGTAGGGAAAACAAAAAAAAGAAGTACCAAAAATACATGTGGTACCAAAAAAAATAGAAAGTGTTCACAAGCACTAAAAAAAAAAAAAAAAGAAAAGTACCAAAAAAATACATGTGGTACCAAAAAAAAAAAAAGAAAGTGTTCACAAGCACTACAAAAAAAAAAAAAAAAAAAAAAAGAGTACCAAAAAATACATGTGGTACCAAAAAAAGAAGAATGGTTTCTGCTATAAAAAAATCAGGAGCTTAGCCAAAAATGGTCTCCAGCCAAAGCTTCAGCTCCTCAAGCAAACTTTTGGCATCAGCCGTCAAAGTTTCCAAGGCACGCTTCTTCAGGAACTTGCCATGAGATGCTGGCGAATGCCGTAACCCTTCTTTCACACCGGGAAGCTCTTCCCCAGCAGTTTGCCATCGTTCGTTTTCTAGAGTCCTTCTCTCGAGAACTTGACCGGCATCTGCAACCCTGCGAATCAGAGTACTCTCCCTGTCACGAGCCTCTGTTATAGCAGCCCACTTAGCATCGACTTGTGCCTTCAAATGCTCAAGACGTTTCCTGGCCTCCTCAACTTCCCTATCAAGGACGTTAAGGTCATGCCTCAATCCGATGATGGCTAGCTCTTCCTTGTTCTTCTCCCGAACTAGCTGCTTCTTGCTTTGTGTAGCCTCATTCAGGTCAGACTTAGCCTTATCAGCAGGGTCCAAGAACATCTCCTTGAAGAATTGGTCGTCAGGGAAACCCATGGTCTCAAACCACTTGTCACCTAGTGCAATGATCCTATCAACGATCGCCCTGGCACCTGTGACATCCAGACCAACCTCTTCGGTGTCGATCAGAATCTCCTGTACATGTGGGATCATGCCAAATCCTGCCTCCAAGTGTCCAGAAAGGAGAGTCTTGACCCAAGAACTCAAAACCCGAGCCAGCACCTTCTTCGCAAATTGAAGAGACGAACTGGATGAAGATTCAACCTTCTCCGCTGATCGGCTGCTCATGTCATGTCCCATTGGAAGAGTAACAAAAGAACTCTTTTCACTTGGAGCCACTGGAGAGGGAATCTCAACACGAGGCATCTCCTCAATCATGTCAGAACTGGTCTCTACCTCCGGATCAACCTCTGGCATCCCTTGCTCTGGTTCTGAAGAAAGCGATGGACTCTCTTCTGTCACTTCAAAACCTGCAAATGAAACACAAAAAGGTATGAATATGATCCTGTTCAAAAAAAAAAATCATCAGGGTCATCACTACAAAGTACCTTCTTCGACGACTGGCGGAACACTCTCTTCCTCCATGAACTCATCAGAAGCATCATCAACATTTGCGTCCATTGATGGTTCAAAGTCATCGGAATCCTGTGGCAAGTCAGCTGACAAGAAAAAAATGTTAGCAAATCAAGTCGCAGGCAAAAAAAAAAACAGAGAAAGCGAAAGAAGTTATACCAATTGGAGATTCCGGAGTCATTCCAGAGTCCCTCGGTTCTTCTTCAGATGCCATAACCGGCTCCATCACCGCCTCATCGGTTGGAACCTCAGGCATCGGCAAGTCTTCATCCTCTGCTAAAAAAAAAAGCAGCAGCAGGGTGAGAAAAGAAATCAGAACATGGAAAGCCCCATGAAAGAAGTAGAAAAAGAAAAAGGAAGAATCATACCTTCACCAATGGTCTCTTCCCCACGACTCCTCTTCTCTGGAGGCTCGTCGACAGCCTCTGGCACCTCCTCGTTGATGGTAAGAGGGATTTCCATGTCAGGAGAGTCCTCATGTGGTCCCTCTTTGCGATGATGACTCCTCCTCTTCTTACCTCTACGGGTTCGCTTCCTAGAAGAACCCGCCCCACTATCAGAGTCAGGTTTCTCACTTGACTCCTCACTGGATGGTCTGCTTTCGCCAGTAGACTCCACGGAAGCTCGTCTCTGTGCCGCTTGCATCCAAGCGTCGAGCTCAGCTTCCTCCTGTTCTAGCTGCTCCAAAGCCTCATCAGGTACTTCCCGAACAGCTTCAGAACCAATGACGCCCTGGTCACCGAGAAAGCCTATCTTGTGCTTCTCTCCAGAAAGGAAGGCCCAAACTTCCTCTCGCCGGACGCCATCCGACTTCCCAATGCCTTTTCCAGAAGACAGCTTTACATCAAGCTCCTTCTTGGAAAGCCCCCGATATGCCAAAAAGCTCTCCGCGAACCACTTCGTGAAGCCGGCAGTTCGGAAAGTCGACAGCTCAGGATAAGAAATCGTGGCAGTAGTGTCTTCAGCACTATAGAAAGCCCATGCATTTCTGCCTTCCTGCAAACCCCCAAAACGCTTCACCATACTCGAAGGCGCTCCAACAACGCCTTGAGAGAAGCCTAATTGAAGTGCAAAGCGAGAAGGTACATACGGCTGGATGTCGACGAAAAGATGTCTACGGTACACCATCGTGCCGACTCGTATGCTGAAAAGCCACTCCTTCTCTGCATTGGTCAAAGAGTAATGCCTTCCCGACCCTGCTCTGGTAGAGTCTCGGGAGGCACCAAAATCAAAAGCCTTCTTCCGCAACTCCGGAGAAAGCTTAACTGAAGACTGCCCCATCTCGACGTCCCTGAACCGTCGGATCCTCATGCGGGCAAAGAAAAGTGATTCAGATACGGCTTTTCCCTTAGCCAATCGAATCATCAGAGGATCATCATCCTGTGCAGCACCCAGCTGGTGGAAGCCAGGACAGTGGTATACAAACCACGAATAAAATATATGGGCTGAAAATACCCTATTCATAGGGAGCCCAAGCCGAACCAAGAAAGCAGCAGCCTGCAGTTCGGTACACAGGTAGGAGTAAAGAGCGGGCACCAAAGCAAGCCGCTCTCCAAACGCCATCTGACAAGCTGGAAAAATACAATGCGGCCTGATGTGCGTCCCATCTCCACCAGCAAACACAGCCTCACCTAGCCAATAAGTGAGGTAAACAGCAAGATCTCTCCGCAGTGCAATGTCAGAATAAAGGGCATCTGTGCTCACGAAGAAACCCTTCAACTCTTCCTGCATGGCCAAAGTCTTCTTCCTGTCTTCCCGGGTCATGCTATCAGAAGACTCCTTGCTGTCAAAGAAGTTGAAGAATGAAGAGCCATAACTCTTCCAACTGCTGGATCTCACTTTCGAGCCCTCCTTCAAAAAATCATAGAAGGCGACGAGCTGAAAGTATAGGAGCCTGAACTCCTCTGACTGCTCCTCAAGGACGCTGTCAATCGGCATGAACTCCTCGTAGAGTTTGCCAAGGATGGGCAATCCAGTAATAGCACTCAACTCCTTCAGAGAAAAACCAATCTCACCGTTCGTGACAACGAAGGTATTGGTCTGAGGGAGGAAAGACTCCAACATAGCCATGAAGGCATCATCGGAAAAAGTCACGGTCTCCCTAAAAGCGCGGACCGCGTCAAAAATCCCGGCTTCCTTCAAAACGGCGCCCCCAATCAGCAAGGTGTGGTCAGTCCATGACTTCCAATCGGAGTCAACATTGAAACGGCCACGAAGTCGAAAAGGCTTCACCCAAGTACCGCCGTCACCGCTGAAAACGCCAAGGCCCACCGGTCTCAAATCGACCGACGGATAATCAGAGCCCTGGTAGCCGCTGGCTGGCATCAACATGTCCATACGGACAGGTGGCTTCTCCGCATATCCGGAGGGTCCACCAACAAAAACCCTGGTCTTGATCACACTGGTCCTCTTCACCTAGCTCGGAGGATCTTCCCTCTTAGAGCACGTGGGAGCAAGGCTCATGATCGAGATGGTACGATCAAAAGACGACCGGGTAGAAACAGTCTTCTCTTCACCATCTGCTGTGTAAGAGAACTGAAAACATCTCCTTTGGTATGTCAAGTCGTCAGGGACTGCATCTCCAAAGAAGAAGGTAGGCTTGGGTAAAACCCTCAGATCGTCCATAACCCAAGGACGGTTGCTTACC
Source organism: Umbellularia californica (assembly GCA_028538565.1). Classification (NCBI taxonomy): domain Eukaryota; kingdom Viridiplantae; phylum Streptophyta; class Magnoliopsida; order Laurales; family Lauraceae; genus Umbellularia; species Umbellularia californica. The sequence continues at coordinate 27,618,765 of JAPQWN010000005.1, read as the reverse complement.
ATGATCTTATAGAATTCCTCATTCTTGAGAGCGATCAATCGCTGTCTCATCTCATCGCGATTGAGGGAATCGCACTCTTCCAAATTCTTCTGAACAAACTGGACCTTCTCCCAGGCTTGCTGAACGGCCACATTGGAAGATCTAGTAGATCGACGAGGTACGCTTGTAACAGGCTCTTTACCCTTGTTCGCTCTGGAGGAACCACCTGCAAAGGTTGGAAAAGAAAAAGATCGTCATCAAAATGACAGGATTTCGTTAAAAAAAAAAAGGGTCACTTTGTCCCACCAAAAATCTGGCAAAATTTTGGCATGACTCCGGGGCAATTCCAAAGAAAAAGGAAATACCCCGACGGAAATAGAAAGTTTGAAGATGGGCTCAACATTGCTGCGGGCTCCGAAACTCCAAACTTTCGAAACCTCAAAATCTCCGCAAAATCAAGAAGGGCTCAACATCGCTGCGAGCTCCAAATTCCCAAATTTGCAAAGATTTTCAGGTATGCTATCACATCATGCTACTCAATTCAATTTACAAAAAGTACATGCATGAACATCTAGATTTGCATAAAAACGCATTATCATGATGAGCTAAAAAAAAAAAAAAAAAAAGAAACTTTCTCAAAAAAAAAGGGAGAAAGAAAAGAAAAAAAAAGAAACACTCTCAAAAAAAAAAGGGAGAAAGAAAAGAAAAAAAAAAGAGAAACTTTCAAGAAAAAAAAAAAAAATAGGCCACGTGGCCGTACGGACCAGATCCGTACGGATCTGTCCGTACGGCCCACAAAAAAAAAAAAAAAAAAAAGAGAAAAGAAGAAAAAAAATGTGTGAAAAAAAAAACAAGAGAAGAAATCACGTGAAAAAAAAAAAGAAGAAGAATAGAAAGAAAAAAAAAACAAGAAGAAAGAAAAAAAAAGAGAAGAGAAATTTTTTTTTTTCATCCTACATAGAGTTTTCTTGAAAGAAAAAAGAGAGAAAACTTACTTGAAGCCATTGATGGAGAAGAAGAAGGAAAAAGCTTGAAGATCCTTGAAGAAGAAAAACTCTTGGCCTTGGAGCTCTCTTGAGATTGTTGCAAAAGAAAGCAATAAGAGCAAGAGATCCTACCCTCCTTGCTTTTATAGAAGAGAGCAAATCAAAGAAGGAAACAAAAAAGAAAGGTAAGTGTTACTAATTAGTAACCTTACCAAAAGAGAAGGAATTAGAAAGATTCTTTCCCAAAAAGAAAGATGTCTTTGAGAGATTTCCTCCCAAAATCAATCAATGAGAGATTCTCTCCAACAAAATAGGATATTGAAGATTCTTTCCCAAAAAGAAAGATACCTTGAGATATTCTCTCCCAAATTAAGGGAATATGAGAGATTCTCTCCCATAAAGATATTTTTAGATATTCTCTATCCAAATGAGATATCTTTAGATATTCTTTACAAAAATGGCCCCACATGAGATCTAAGCCATCCTAAAAAGCTTAAGGTCCCATGGGCTAGCCCATATGAGCCAGGTTTGACCACCTAGGCACTGAAAAAAAAAAAAAATGGGCTTTTAGTCAGGAAAAAAATCCCTCTTACCAAGAGCATACAATAATGGTTCCATGCCTCTTTTGAGTTGATTGAACCATACAAAAAAAAATTTCTTCCAAGCCCCATGAGCTTCCAAAAATCAAACCATCCAGCCTCATAAACCAAATTGAGCCAAAATCTTGAAATTGACATTCCACAAAAATCCAAACCACTCCAATGGACCCACACAATCCCAAAGAGTGACCAAAAACCAAATCCTGGTCCCCTAACTTGCCACATACAGCTTGTTAGGTCACAAGACCAAAACAAAAAACCAAATCATGATCCCCCAACTTGCCACATACAGCTTGTTGGGTCACAAGGTCAAAAACCAAAACCCGATCCCCTAACCTGCCATATATAGCTGGTTAGGTCACAAGATCAAAAACAGAAACCCAAATCCACATCCCTGATGTCATCTTCAAAACTTTGCCTCGAGATGGTGTGTGATTCCTTTCACTACCATAAAATTCCCCTGGAAGCTCAAAGGCTACTCTACCAAAGGAAGGATTGCTCAAAGACTCTTGGTCGAGACACAAGCTCTCCTTCAAAACTCTCTTCGAGGCACATCGACTACAAAAGTCAAGCAACTCGTCGCTGTACCTCGAGGGGGATTTGTTGACACCAAAAATGTCACTTTGCCTCTTCAACATCAAGAAAGCTGCATGAAGTCGCAACCTGCCATAAATAGGCAATGCAATTTCTCCAAAAATTCAAATCTTGTCAGAATCAAACAAAAACTGCAAGATCCTTCAAGATAGCCAAGAGAAGAGTACACATGAAGTTTCGGGCCATTTCGACAACATTTGGCCTAACTTCACTGCTCCGACAGCTAAACGGGAGCTCCCGGCGGCGACATCATCGGAGACGTCAAAACTTCGATCAAAGCCTACAGATGACTCCAGCATGTCTCAAAAGGGCTCTATGCCAAATTTCAAGTCAAACCGACAACGTTTGACCCTCCATCAATGCTCGAGCAGCAAAATCAAGCCTCCTTGCGGCGGGAACCACTGAAGCCTTTGCTCATCAAACCAAGTGCATGAGTGGCTTCCACATGCTTCCAAAAGGCCGCACGTCGAATTTCAGGTCATTCCGACAACGTTTGACCAGGTTTCGATGCTCCGAGAGAAAATCAAGCCTACCGGCGGCGGAGCAACCCGGGACCATGACATCCAAAACGGAGCCCATGGAACGTCTCAAAATGACTCCAATAGGCTCTCCGTCAAATTTCAGGTCAATCGGACATCGTTTGACCACATATCAAAGCTCGGCATTTTCCCCGCAGCAAAATCAAGTGAAGCATCGACGGGACCCCAAACGGCTTCAAAACTCAAACAAAAGCCTATGGTTGGTCTTATTTATTGCTCAGGAGGCTTCACCTCAAATTTCAGGTCATTCCGACATCGTTTGACCAAGTTTCAGCTTCTGGCGGAAAATCAGCAGCTCTACGCGACAAAGTCTTCGGCTTTCCCGGAAAATTTGGAAACTTTGCACTCTAAAAATGCAAGGATTCTCATCAGGTTTTCTACAGGGAAATCAAGCCAATAAATGAGAAGAAATGTCAAGAAAAATACAGAAGAAAACGGCGATGAAAAAGACCTCAAAACGACCGCAAAACGGGCTCCGAAGGGGAAAAATCCCCCAGGGTCGCAGACCCCTGCGACCATGGCCCATGGTCGCAGGCCCCTGCGACCATGGCCCATGGTCGCCGGCGACCATGGAGGTCCGGGTCACCGGATTTTCCGCCGGTGACCCGTTTTTTCCGTCTTTTTTCGCGTTTCGCGCACTTTGGCCCCTGTGGTTTCCTGAAAATGTGATTTTTTAGTGCTTTAAATTGACTCATATCCGACGACATCTCGGATCCGCCGTCAAAAGCATAAAATCATCATTGATCGCTCCAAGATCGTCAACCGGCTGACCAAGAAAGTGCGCTTTCTGTCCGACCGATCGTGAAATCGACAAGACAGATGTCACCGGCCCGCTCTTAGCTATCAATGTCTGAAGTTACATGTTCATCCGATGTCGATCAGCATGTAGATCCATCGATGATCATCGCCAGAAGAATTCCAGAAGACACGGCACGGCCCGCGACTCTTCGACTGCTCGGCGACCAATTAATGTGGTTAATTGACTAACTTTATTATGGTCATTAATTCATTTCTTTGGACGGCCCAATCAGAAGCAAGCATTTGGGAGTTACAAGTCAATTGATTCATGGCATTTAAACCATGAAACTCCTCCCATTATGGTAATTAAGGTGATTAAAAGCCCTTAATCTCCATCGGCCAATCAGATTCAAGGAAAAAGGAGTTACAAAATCAAGAAATAAATCTTGTAACTCCTCCCATTAAAGCCATTAAGGCTCATAAACCCTCCTAAATGGCTACCAAAAGCCTATAAATAGGAGAGCATTCCATTGAAATCGGAATCGGAAAAAAAAGGAGAAAATCGGGATCAGAAAAAAAAAAGATCAGAAAGAGATCTGAGAGAAAGAAAAAGAGAGAAAAACTCTGCTGAAGTTCTGCACCGGCCACCACTACAAGGTGACAAAAGTCCCTTGGGGGGCACCCCCCCCAAGGTCCTTGCCTTCTCCTGCTGCCTCCAATGGCTTAGACGTGGCTTTTCAGCCCGTCTACTTAGCTTTTTATTGGACATAGGACCTTCTCTTGGTCTTTGTCCTCTAAAAACCTGAGGTTATAGCCAAGCCAAGCGAATCAAGAGCATCTTCTGTTCTCATCTGCATGGATGATGGCGAAGCCCATACATGGCTTGCGACCGTCAATCTGAACGAGTCCCCCACAATCTCCTGAAAAGTTAGATCTTCCTTTTCTTGCTTTTCATTGTAATTTGTATTTTTCTAAAGAGACAAAAATCACAACTCTTGTCTTTCATTATTGATAAGAATTGTAAATCGGCTATAAACGCCAAAATCGGCTATAAATGCCAAACAAAATCGCCTTTCACGGCAAACCAACAAAATGTCTCTTTTCTTAAATATTTGTGCAATGGAAAACTTGAAAGAAGTTGATTTCCTTTTTACTTGCGAAGGTTGATCTCCGGATTACCACTTGCAATTCCAAGTAAAATAGAAAATCTGGCACACCCACATAAAAGAAATGTTGATGCACGCTTCAGGCCCGCCAGGGCGCGAAAGGGCCGGACCCGACAGACTCCCACGTTCCGCCGACCCCGGTAGCCGCCCCACGGCGCCTCGGAGCGCGTTCCATCAGCCTTCATCAATTTGCGTGCGTTGAAAAGGAAAGAAAGCAGCAAGAGGTTTTTTTTTATTTTCTAAAGCACCAAAGAAGCATGTGTTACTTTTTGTGACTCGTTTTGCGTGCAGCATCAAATCACTTCTTTTTTATAAGAGCCGTGCTGCTTGTCCCGATAGTTTGTTCCGATTTTGGGACAGACCACCACATGGCACTTTTTGATTGAACAATGGATTCAAATTTTTAGAGAGAGGGAGATAGAAAAAGTCAATTCCATACAGTTTGTCCCAAAATCGGGACAAACATTCGGGACAAATAGACTTTTCCTTTTTATAACTCTCTGTTTCAAGCCAACGAAGCACATGCTACTTGTTTTCCTATCTTGCCTCGAGTCACGAACCAGAAAGGTCTTGTTTTTTTTTTTTAGTTTCATGTCCTGTCTTGTCTTGGGAAGCGTGCCAGAAGAGTTTGATTTTATTTATGTTTCAACTCAGGCCATAACTTCTTCATCCGACCTCCGATCGACGAACGGTTTAATTCTGCAGATTCGTGGCGACAAGCATTACCTAATAGACATAATAGATCAGCATTTCAATGGTCAAAAAGTTTTATACACTACTACAATTTCTCTTTTTTGCGACGCCAAAAAGCGTCGCAGATAATAAAAAAAAAGTGTTGTAATTAGTATATGCGACGCAAAAAACTTAGCGTCGCAATGGGGTCTCAAATAATAGGGTCGCAGAAAGATTAGTTACACTAAAGACTATAGTGTGGTAATAGGAGATAGTATTTGCGACGGTTTCAAAGAGTTGCTAATTACGTATCAATTACGATGTATTATAAGCGTCGCAGATAACAATTTATTTGCAACGCCAAAATTGCGTCACCAATAATTTATATTTGCGACCATTAAAAAAAGTCGTTAATAAATCATTAAGGGTGACGCTCTTATAAAGTTGCAAATAATCTTTTTTTGCAACATTTCTGTGGTGTCGTAAATAATCTTCATCTTGTTACATTTGATTATTTGCAACGCAATAAAAGTGCCACAAATAATAATTTTTCAGGAAAAAACATTTTATAATATTTTCAAAAAATATATTTTTTTTTCCTGTTTAGATACCTAATAAATACAAATATAATCTCATCATCCATTCACAATCCATCCATTCACAAATATTTAATGCAACATCCTTAGGTCATCACAATCATATATCTTTAAGTAGCAATTCATGTATGAAAATAACACTCCATCGATGTAAAAACATAAACTAAATTAATTCATTGCATTTGAGTGCAATGAAACAGTTGTCATCATCACAAATTCTTACTAAAGATATTGATAAAATTCTGTTAAACATAAATCTATATAATAGTTGGTCTCAATATAACATAGAAACAATAACTGAAATGCGGTCTTCGATATATATGTATACGAAGAGACAACGAACAATTTCCACGATAAAATATAGCATCCTCAAATTGATCTGCGCCATCCAAACCGGTCCAAAAAATGTTGCTTGTTCTTATTTTCTCTTCATCTCTCATTTCGATATGTAATAAATAAAACAAGATAGATGTTAAAATCTAAATATATATAAATATAACACAACTATATTTACCATTATAACTAGTCATTTTAATATCACCTAGGATGAGAAGCAAGTGAAATTATAAAGACTAGAAATAACTTGTATAATTCTGGCTAAAAAAACCTTCAATTGGCAAATGACAAACATTTATTGAAGTAAGTAAAGTGCCATGGGTACATGTGATTGTATGGTAGAAACAAGGGACGTTGGAATTTAAGGCCATGTTTAGGCTGAAATACTATTTTGTGATTCAGTTTCAACCTCTGGACTAATACAGTCGTTAGCCTTCAACCTTATTCAGTAATATATATAAAAAATGAAGGAAATTATAATAACAACTACCAGTCCACCATATCAATAACCAAACAATTGGGCATTGTTTTAAAGACAGAAAAATTAGTACCCTGACTCTAAGTAATTCTGATAACTTAGGCACAAGAGGCTTTAAACTGTATATTTTGGTGTCACATCCTATGGGCGTCCCTAAAAATGTAGCATAGATCCAGACTCATAAATTTCATACAAACAAAACCCAGATTAATAAGAAGAGTCTCTACTGAACTCGAGAATTTCCAAGAGTTTCCCGGGAAAACCAAATACAGAGAGCCCCAAATCCCAATTCAGCATAATAATATTATCAAACACAACATCCCACCTGTAAGACCCCGACCCCTAATTTCCTTGATTTTTGTGTTTTTAATTATGAGTTAGTTCTTTAAACGAGTTTTTGATCCTAATCGAGTTGGTTTGTGGTTTAGTTCAGTTTTCTATAGCTGTGGGAATTTTTTAGAGCCATTAGACTTAGTCAGACACGCTCAGGGAGGCCCTGAGTGCACGTGTTAGCATGGGAGGATAATTATGTTTTCCGATTTTAATCGTGATTTCGACCTCATTTGTATGGTTTTATTATTTGTTACAACTTTGTTTTTAAATTGTCCGTGTTTGAGGCCCAAAAACCCAAGTTTTGGCCCAAAGGGATAAATTTGACTTTTCATGCTAAATCTGGGCACGTTTTTCAAAGTCGTGAAACTATGTCAAAATTATACCTTTTGAAAACTAGATTTCTCGACGATCGTTTTGTTCTTCTTCGTCGATTTCATCCGGGGTCCACAAGACCATGTTTTAATCGTTTCAAAGCTCAACTGCTAGGGACCCACTTCTCAGACACTATATAAGCCCTCATATTCTCTCTCCTCCATTACCCATTCCAAAAATCCTGCAACCGGTCTTGACCTAGAGCAAAGGAGAGGAGAAACCTTTCTTCTTGATCTTTTTCTCCTTGAATCATCTAGCAAGAGCTCCAATCCCCGATCCCACTCCGTCAATCTCTTCCTCTCTTCTCAAGCTACAGCTGGATCCGTTTTTGAGCCAAATCACCGACACTGTTCATCATCTTCTAGCTCTCTTCTTCTTGTTTGACTAGCTAAAGGTTAGGGCTCTTGTTCCTCTTTTCATTTGATGTTCTTTTAGCTCATTTAGAACTTGTTTTCCATGTGTTCAAACCCATTTTCGAAATGGGGGTTTGTGATGACCAAAAATGTGATTTTTATGTGTTCTATTTTGGGGCTTTTGTGTAGATTTCGTGGATCTTCCCTTTGGTTGAGTTTTTGTGAAGTTTCCCTTGGCATTGGATTGAGGCAAGTGAACTTTATAGGATTTCTCATGTATATTGCTTTATAGTTTCATTATGGTTTCAATATTTTCATTAAGACATGTTTTCTATGTTTAATTTCATAATGCAAGTCATGTTTATGCTCTTTCAAGTCATGGGTTTTAGCTTCTTCACTTGTCTTGTTATCAATGATTTTTCAAGCTCTTAGAAGCATGTTTAGGCTTGTAAGTTTTATGATTTTGTACATGGAATGCTTTAAAAATGTGTGAAATGTATCCCTTGGAAAGCATGAAGGCTTGGGGAGTGCAGGTGGTTCGAATATGTGAATGAAGAAGGAAAGAAGAGTGAAAAATCTGACTTGAAATGCACTGCCCCGTGCAGTTTCGGTTAGCTGGCGGCTAACCGAAATCCCTATTTCGGTTAACCACTAGCCAACCGAGTTTGACGGTTCCATTTCCAGAAGCTTGCACCTCGTCCGTGTGTTGTCGGTCAACTGGCGGCCAGCCGAACTGCACCACCTCGGCTAGCCGCGAGCCAACCGAACTCCGTCGGTTCCTATTCCAAAATGTTGTAATTCCTAATCTGGATCCCAGCGGTCAGTTGGCGGTCAGTTGGCGGCTAACCGACCTGCAATTTTGCGGCTAGCCGACAGGTGACTGTGAGCTAACCGAAATTCGGTTTTAGCATTTTTGTGTTGGATTTTCTTGGGAATGAAAACCAGAATATGTTGAGGGGCTTTGAGCTTGATATTGTGCATTTGAAAATCTGAAATGTTGTTTAACTTCAGAGCACCAATTCGCTTTTAAATTCCAACATTTAGATTTCAAGTACACAAGGATCAAATGATGGGCCTGAGTATATGTATGAGAATTCTGCTTTGAAAACCTTAGGGTTGATATTTCAAGCATCGGTTTGCACTAGTTTTGACTTATAAGTACCAAATGTTGTTTCGAGTATCAGTTTGCACTTGTTTTTGACCATAAGTATCATCAGCTTTGTTTTGAATGGTTTTAAGAACAAAAAAAAAAAAAAAAAAAAAAGGGGACTACTTTTGTGCCTTTACATGTTAATAGCTTATGCTATCTTGTCTCGCCTTGTTTGCACCATCCACCTCATGTGGTCAATGAGGTAAATGTAAGAACTCGGTCCGGGCGGCACCCTTAACCACGGGGCGAAGCGTGTCAACCACGGGCTTCAAACGGCGAGTCTCCTCTAGCCTTGCTTGCTCCGTCCACCTCGTGTGGCGGAGGATATATGGTTTTGTCTTGTTTTGGAAATAGTTCCCCTATTCTCGACCTGTTTTGTATATGTTCATCCTGTTTTGTGCATTCATGATTTACGATGAACACCACTGAGCTTGGACTGCCCTTTCAGTTTGATCCGCTGTTCGGGGGTCCTTAAACACTTGGACTTTCTGCAGATTAGTCGTGTATATATATACATCCTGTTCTGACCGGTAACGCGGCCGGTACCCGCCTACCTTTTATGGTACGGGATCCTGTTTTGCTCTGTTCTGTTTCTGTTCTGCTTTCTCCTTTCATTTCTATATGATGGAGAAAGGATGGACTCAATGTGAGATTATCTATTCATGATATTATAAGTATTCATGCTAGTTTCGTTTCGTATATTGTTTATGGGCTTTTGTTTTCTTGATAAGCATATTGTTCAAGTATTGTTTAAAATTCTGTAATTCGTTCAAATTCAGTAAATTGTTTTAAACATTCTCTTCTTTCAGATTTTTAATATCTTTTTATACTCTTACCTAAATTGATTACCTGCCAAACCGTCGTGTCTGATATACTATATTTGGTGGTCTAGGTAGTAGGTTCTCGTCTTGTGCTAGTACGTGTGCTGGTGGCTGTAGAGCCACGAGTTTTGCATGTTTCTTGTGTCGGTGATGTCATATAGATGTTAGGCTCGACTCCGGAGTTACGTTACACACCTGGGTAGCTTTGTTCTTAGCTTATTATTTTGTAAGGCTTTTGTTAGCCCTTTTTCTTGGGATTGTAATTAATGCATTTGTTAATTTGTAACTTGAACATGCTTGGGTAATGATTAAGCCTATCACTGTCAGCTCTGTATATGTATTATCTTGGTTTATTTCCAGTCTGAGTTTGAACATTATTATGATAGCTTTACGCTGATAAGTGAGTGTGACGCGGAATCCGATGGCCACGGACTCCGGGTTGCAACGCCACGTAAGCTTCGGCGAAATGTTTTGATGTGTTGGAAATTATGTATTCCTCACACATGCGGATCCTGGGGAGAAATCTTATTGACCACTTCCCCATTCGCGTCCCCGAGATCGGATCACGGTTTTGGGGGCGTGACACCATCCCCCAAAACCATACTCATGAGAAACAGACCCAAAATCCCAATTTAGCATAATTATACTTAACAATCAAATCCCACCCTCCACAATCATACTCAAACAGATTAGAAAAGCTACTAAACACAATAAAAGAAAATTAAAAACAACATCGAAAACGGTAAAATTCAAAGAAAGAAAAGAAGCCCCAATACTAAAAACATCAAAATCACACATACCAAAGGGCTAGAAAGAATCACACTCACCCCATTTCCGATCAAATGCTTGATCATGGGGATGGTGGCTCGAACCCTGGTATCATCAGTAATGTGTTGATTCTCATCCAAGGGCACATTAAGATCAGCCCTCAAAAAAACCTTCTTGCCTTTCAAATCCGCCGATGTCAGATCTCCAATGCTCTTCTTCGCCATCGACGCCATGCCACGTCCGCCGCCTCATCCGGTGGCTGCCACCGCACGAAGTCTGGAGGCGGCATGGAGGGCAAGAAGTGGGTTGATGGAAATGCTTGAGAAGCCGAGACGACGGAGAGGGGCGAACTGTAGGCTCTAATAAATTTAAAAAAAATTCGGGGCTTGAAAATTAAAGCAGTAGGCTTGAAAGCCCCAAACTCCCTAAATGTATCAACATGCTGATATACTCTAGACCCACCATAAATACGAACACACAAACACAAATATTTATATGACAAAAATCATTCCAGTTAATCGATGATTTTCCATTAACTGGCATGCACAAGTCACTTTCTGCATATGATACTTAAAAATAAAAATTCGAATGTCTGGAAAAAAAAAAGTCATGCTCCTTCAAAAATCAACAATGACTGGCCAGTAGCTGTTTGAGCATCTGACAAGGTGGATAGTTCTGTTCCTTTGTGTTTGGGGCAGCAAAGAAATTATTTGGAATACTATCTTTTTTCTGCATTTTCCTACTCCATACACCACTATTAAGTAATTCATCACTGGTTGACTCCACTATCATCAAATTGTTTGCGATCTGCTGCATGTTTGGTTAATCAATATTGAATTCTTAGGAGCTAAGCAAACCCTTTCTATCAAATAGCATAAATATGAAGTTGCGATCTGCTGCATGTTTGGTTAATCAATATTGAATTCTTAGGAGCTAAGCAAACCCTTTCTATCAAATAGCATAAATATGAAGAGTTAAAGGAAAAGACCCACCTGCCACCCAGTAAATAAAATCCTAGTAAACTGATGAGGAAAAGACCCACCTGCCACCCAGTAAATAAAATCCTAGTAAACTGATGGTCCACCTCAAACCCTTCATTTCTTACCAAACAGTACTTCTTCATAAAATCCCTTTCGGCATGAACTCCTAGAAATTCAATACCAAAGTAGCACAAATGCCAATGCACCATTGGCAGGCACCCAAATCCGTCCATTCAAATTACATTTCCAATCTAAATACTCCCAATCAGGAACAAACAAAACAAGTAAAAAAATTGCACCAACCAACTTGAATAATCGGAAAAACCAAAACCCATCTCTTCCTATACACATAAATCAGTCAAAAGAGGCTATAATCATACCATTATAATAAATTTTATAGCAACAACAAATTGAAGATAAAATCAAACAACCCATGACTTGGATTTCCTTCTACATATAACTACAATCACAATCACTCTGTAACCATAGAAAATGGTGACCATCTCTCCCTCCGGCGAGCTCCCCTTTCTGCCCCATCATTATCGGCGAACTCCGCTCTCTTCTCCCTCTAGTGAGCTAAGCAGTTTCTTCTCCTCATTCTTCTCCTCTTCTCTTCCCCTCACCTACTACGACTGAACCCCGACGACCGCTCCATCACCAGCGAGCTTTTCCTCTCTGCCCCACCATCACTGGCGACCATCTTCTCCTCTTTCTTCGCATGTATCACTCGTCGTGGGGTGCATGGAGTTTTAGAGCTGTGCACATAAAGAGGTGCACGGTTGGGAAACCCCGTGTATATATCATGTGCACGGCGTTTCATACCCATGCACATGAGATATGCACGGAACTTATGGGTATTTTCGTCATGTGTATGTTGTTTTTTTAAAAGGTGGGTGTGTTCAGAAAAACCCATGGTGCCTTTAGAATTTCTTAGAAGAGTCAAAAGATCTAAATACGTTACAAGGAGTTTGATACTAATTAACAAAAGGGACTAATCGGAATTCCAGTTTTGGAATTATGTTAAAATGAGAAGGACAAGAGAATCAATAGATTGCCAGTGGAATGGGCATCTCACTGTCACCTTAATGATCTACCCCTGGTGTTGGCAAAGCACCAAAGTGGAAGTATCCTGTGTGGAGCGCCAAAATAAGAGCACTTTCCAGATGAAGTACTGTGGCCAAGCAATGAGCACAGTTGAGTGGAGCACCGACGATAAATTAGGCTCCTTTTTTTTTCTAAGATAGAGACAAGAAGCACACAAACCAAAAGAAGCCACAGACATAAACACACAGAAAACAGAAGACAATCCTTACTCTATACTGAAGTTATTCATGACTCAGACCCGGATATCCAACTCCTAACAAAAGTCTTGTTAAAAGGAAAATCTCAGTTTAGCTAAAAAGTGGGTAGCCCTTTTAAAGTCTTACCAAATATGAGAGAAACTGATTGGAGAGCGTAGTGATATCCAAAATAACCAAATTAATTGACCAATCTTTTTATCGCATCAATCACTTCCATTACATTAGAAAGAACCTGGTGTAAATAGTAAAATTAACTCTAAAAGTGAAGTGGAAGCAAGATAGCTAGAAGGGAAGAAGTGTGTGTGTGCATGGCAATTCTATTTCAACAACTAGAGATCCCGCGGTTTACACTAAGCCTCTGGTCTGTCCGGCATTCAGACTGCCAGTACTCCTTTTTACAGTGAAATCACATAGCATGACCTTTTATGGAGGGGAAGAAGATGACTTGGAACGTCTTTTTTCCCTCTAGAGTATCCCCTCCATGACACCCCCTTAGGATCGGTGTTGACACCAAAAAAGTCACTATGTCTCCTCAACATCAAGAAGCCATATGAAGCTGCATCCTGCTGCAAAACAGGCAAAGCTACTTCAAGCATCAGATCTTGTCGGAATCAGACAAAAACTGCAAGATCCTTCAAGACAGCCAAAAGAGAGGCACACATGAAGTTTCGTGCCATTCCGACATCGTTTGCCTAACTTCACTTCTCTGACAGCTAAACAAGTGCTCCTGGCAATGACAGCATCGAAGACATCAAAACATCGATTAGAGCCTACGGATGACTCCTAAATACCTCCAAAGGGCTCCTCGTCAAATTTCAAGTCAAACAGACGTTTGACCCTCCATCAACGCTCGAGCAGCAAAATCAAGTCTCCCGGCGGCGATAACCACCGAGGCCATCACTCATCAAACAAAACACATGAGTGGCTTCAACATGCTTCCAAAGAGCTGCACGTCGAATTTCAGGTCATTCCGACAACGTTTGCCCAGGTTTCGACGCTCCGAAAGAAAATCAAGCTTATCGGCGGCGAAGCAGCACCCGGGACCATGACATTCAAAGTGGAGCTAATGGATCGTCTCTACATGACTCCAATAGACTCCTTGTCAAATTTCAGGTCAATCGGACATCGTTTGATCACATATCAAAGCTCGGCATTGTCCCCTCAGCAAAATCAAGTCAAGCATCGATGGGACCCCAAACGGCTTCAAAACTCAAATAAAAACCCATGGTTGGTCCTATCCACTGCTGAAGAAGCTTCACCTCAATTTTCAGGTCATTCTGACATCGTTTGACCTAGTTTCGACTCTTGACGGAAAATCGGCTACAAAGTCTTCGACTTTCCCAAAAAATAGGAAACTTTGTGCTCCGGTATTGCGCGGGTTCTCGTCAAGTTTTTGCGCGGGTTCTCGTCAAGTTTTCTCCAAGAAAATCAAGTCAATAATTGAGGAAAAATGTCAAGAAAAATACAAAAAAAAAGGAACGAAAAAGAAGGAAAAACGACCGAAAACGAAGCTCGGCGACCAAAAGGGCCAAAGCCCCATGGTCGCTGGCAACCTTGGCCCAAGGTCTCCGACGACCCAGCAAATCCGGGTCGCCGGATGGCCCGTTTTCCGATCCTTTTCGCGTTTCGAGTGTTCCTGCCTCTGTGATTTTTTGAAAATCCAATTCTTGATGCTTGAAAACCACTGATCTTCACCGACATCTCGGATCCGCCGTCAAAAGCATAAAATCATCACTGATCATTCCAAGATCGCCAACCGGCTGACCAAGAAAGTACACTTTCTGTCCGACCGATCATGAAATCGACAAGACAGATGTCACCGGCCCACCAACATCAATCAATGTCTGAAATTGCACTGCAATCTGACATCAAATACTATGTGGATCCACCTGCGATGATCACAAGAATCCTAAAAGACGAGGCGCGGCCCGCGACTCTTCACATGCCCTGGTGACCACTTAATGTCGTTAATTGACCCGTTTATGACAACTTAATGCGGTCATTAACTCATTATTTTGGACGGCCCAATCAGATTCAAGCATTTGGGAGTTACAAATCTAAGCAATCATGGCATTAAATCCATGAAACTCCCATCATCATGAAGATTAAAGGCGATTAAATGCCCATTATCCTTCATTGGCCAATCACAAGCCAAGAAAAAAGAGTTACAAAATCAAGAAATAAAACTTGTAACTCCTCTCATCAATACCATCATTTCTCTCATCATGGCCATCAATGCCAATAAACACCTCATGGCTACCAAAAGCCTATAAAAGGAGGTCCGTTCCAAGAAGAAAGCAGTGTGATCCCAATCCCTGAAAATCCAGAAAATTCAAGAGAGAAACGAAGTCCTGCTGCTCTGCTACCAGAAGCACTACAAGGTGATCAAAGTCCCTTGGGGGGCCACCCCCCCAAGGTCCCCTCCTTCTCCTTCTACAACATGGCCTAAACGCGGCTTTTCAGCCCGTTTACTCGGTTTTTCATTGGATATAGGACCTCCTCTTGGTCATTGTCCTTTAAAAAATGAGGTTGGAACCAAGCCGAAGAATCGAAGCATCAAGTGTTCTCATTTGAAGGACGATGGCGAAGTCCATACATGACTTGCGACCGTCGATCTGAACGTGTCCCCACAATCTCCTGAGAAGTTAGATCCCTTTTCTTTCTTTTCTATTGCAATTTGTATTTTTTTTAAAGAGACAAAAAGAAATCACAGTTCTTGTCTTTCATATTTGATGAGATTTGTAAATCGCCTTTCACGGCAAAATCGCCTTTTACGACAAACAAACAAAAGAACGCCTCCTACAACATTCTTAAAAACAAACTTGTCTCTTTTATTAAATATTTATGCATTTTGAAAAGTTAGAAAGAAGGATCGATTTCCTTTCTTCGTTGTGAGAGAGAAGATCAACGAGATGTGGAAAAACGGAATCATAACCTTTGACAAAAACTAGGGCTCTGCCTCTGTCAACATGGTGTCATGTCGGCAAACTTCAAAGTCACCGAGGAAGAAGATCACTACTTCATTCAAGGTGATTAAAATGGCTCAAGAGTCCCAAGAGCTAGTTCCCTATCCAACACCAGATGGACAACCCATATGGGTGCATCCCGATCTCCTAGATGATGAAAATTGGGAGATCGTCAAAACAAAGCCGACTGCTCAACAACGAAGGCAAGCTAAGAGACAACTCCGTAAGCTCGAACAGTAGCAGAAGTCTCAACCGAAAGAAGAAGTCCTTGAAAAGGCAGAAACCTCTTCCACTGCTTCACTAGGGGCGACGGAAGAATCCCTTCCCAAAGATTCAAAGGCGGTAAGAAAATTCACCCTTGATGATTTCATGCCACCTCAATACAAAAATGAAACTGCGTAGGGGGCATCATACTCCTGCAACTCGGTAGTTGGATTCTCCATGGATGGATACGAGTCTAGTGATACTGCCAGTGATATCGATGAGTGGGAAGAATCCCTTAAAACTGGAGAATACCTCTCCGACGAGGAATGGATTCCCGAGTCTCATCTTATGCCAGTAATCTGGTATAACCTATCATAGTCACAAGGATCTTGGTCTAATGATGAAGAAGACCAGGACGCTGTTCAAGAAAACGCTGTTGATCCAGCACCAGCCAATGCTCTAGTGGAACCCAACATCGGTGAACCACAAAGAGCAGATGACGAAGAAGATTTGGCTCCTATGCCTAATCTTGAAGAATAGGCAAGAATCTTGCAATATCTTGCCATAGAGCAAGAGCAGGACCACATCAATGATCTTCGTCATGATCCAGAACCAGAAGTCCCTGACAATCAATGGGAACTTTCTCCCTCAACTCCTGAAAATGGAGAAAACAGTTGGATCGATGATCCTCTTACATCCGAAGATGAGTCCGATTCCCAACAGTCTACACTGGGGGCATCTCCTGTCAGGGTAACCTGCAATGCGATAGCTCAGGACGATAGTGCCTTTGAAGCTTCCGAAGACACGTACTCCCCAACCGGTAGTGTATCTTCCGGAGCTACATCTTCTCAGGTGACTTCCACTGAGATATCATCTTCTCAGCCCTCGTCTCCTGAAGCTGTGACACCGGAACTCAGGCCTCTCCCGGTTCATCATCTTGAAGAAACTCCTGCCAATGAAATCTTCTTCAATGAAAACCCAGCCGATTGGTCCCAGACACCCGATCTCATAGACGATGTTATGACTAATAAAGAAAAGTTGCCGGATGCTGTTCAGGACTTGTTCCCGGAAATTGCTTCGTGCAACACAATCACTGAAAACGCCAATGCTGCTACAGAGACGTCTTCAGCAAATGACAAGGATCGACCCCTTGATCCTGAGAGTGATCTTCCAAAAGAAGACCCTTCTCTAGAAGCTCTTGAAGTTGGTAGAGGTACCCGTTCTGGCCGGGATTACCACAAAAATTACAACCAACCCTCTTCTCCTTATGTAAATCCTTCGGGAAAGCAAGTTGTAAGCGCCTCAAGTGGCAATAATAATGAAAATGCAAGCCCAAAGGAGGCTTTCAAGTACGACTTGATTGAGCACTTCAAACACATACCTGCACGTCTGCACATCCTTGACTTATTACGAATGTCTCCACAAACTCGTGATAGTCTCATTTCAGAATTACAAAGGTTGAATACGGATGACGACAAGCATGCCCCACAAGTCCTACAAATTGAAATGGACTATAGGGTCAAAAAATCAAATACTCCCTCAAACGGAGAAAAGAAGAAAACTGAGGGATCAAGCAATGAATGCCTCTCGATACAAAAAGCAGCAAGTGCAATAATTGCCTTTGACAAGGATAACCTCCTGCCAGGCAAAACAAAGCACAATCGACCCTTGTACTTTACGGGATACTTTAAAGAAATGCCAGTACACAGAGTTCAGATCGATCCAGGTTCTGCACTAAACCTCATTTCTACTTCGGCACTCAAAGAGCTGGGCATCCCACCTAGCAAGCTGAGTCACATGTCCGTATCCATCTTCGGATATGACGGGAGCGCTCAAAGGCCTATCGGCAAAATCAGGTTCAAATTGCAAATCGGTGATCTTATTCCCGAAGTCACCGTGTATGCAATAAGGACCCCTTCATGCTACAATATACTCCTTGGACACCCCTGGATACATGAGAATGGTGTCGTCCCTTAACTCTACATCAGTGTATCAAGTTCGCTAGCAACGATGGCTTGATACATCGAGTGTTTGCAGACAAAAAGCCATTCAAAGGCAAGGATGTCCATTTTGCAGATGCTCAGATGTATAAAGATGGAAAAGAAGAATAGGAGGAAGAAATAATATACTTTGCCGATAGTCTCCAAAAAGATAAAGGCAAGGCTCTTCAACAATCATTAGAGTTAAACAAACCCTCCACCAAACTCGAAGTAAGCAGTCAAGCTCCCTTTGTTGTCTCCTTCAAATCTCCAAAGCCTTTGGTAATCACTACCAAAGCAAAGAAGACAAAACAAAAGGCTGGGGGCAAGTTCACTGTCTCCTTTGTGTCTATTATGCATGACACAGACTCGGAATCAGAGCCAGAAGATGACACAGCATCAAGCCAAGCTGATACTCAGCGAGATCAGCCCGCTCTCATTCCATTGGAGACACTTGCTGACATAGAAGATCCTACGTCTGCTTCCTTTGTTATTCCGGCAACTTCGCCAGAAGAAAAAATAATCTTCTTCCACAGATCTGGAGCATCTCCACTAAACTCTCTGCAGGAACTTTTCCAAAACGAAGGTATACCTCAGCTATCCCTGTATAGTCCGATGGCACAAGCTATCATGAAGAAAATGGGCTACGATGCTCAAAATCCGACTGGTTTGGGTGGTGGCCGTGGTATTCTCACACCATTAGAACCCACCCTGACCAAAAGTCAACCAGAAAATTGGAAAATCCACCTTGATAAAGGCAAGTCTTCATATGGGTTGGGGTATGATCCTATTGCTCCTATGAGACAATTGACACCATGGCTACAAAGTCGCTTTACCGACCAAGCCTCAACATCTCATAAAGACATTGATTTCCCTGGATATCTCTTTGAGGAGTCACTCGTCAAGGATCCTGAAAATTCCTCTAATTGGTATTATTTCTCTGATGATAAAGAGGAATTGTCTGATGACATAGACGCACGGTTCTCTGACCCAGAAGAAGCATCGTCTCCAAAAGAAGTACCTTGCTTCGACTCAGTTCCAGCAAATGATTGGGACCATCTCATTGCAAGTCTTGAGAAGGACACCAATCAAGAAGGTCCATGGACAGAAAGAGAGCCTCAGTATGAAAATGCCTCTGGCACTCCAGAAGGTCTTGTTGAGTTGAAAGCCTCCGAAAATATTGTGGAGGAACCACCCTCAAACCTTCCGACAAAAGACCCTGTTCAAAAGATAGACTTGGGAACACCTGATAACCCACGTCCTGTATTCATATGCAAGAATATAAAGGATGATGAGTTACCCGAGTATATCTCTTTTGTTCGTGAGTTCGTTGATTGCTTTGCATAGTCTTATGTTGAAATGCCTGGCTTAGATCCCAAAGTAGCAGTCCACAAGCTCAACTTGCAAAAAGAAATCAAGCCTGTCAAACAAGGCCAAAGAAGATTCCGTCCTGACGTGATGGACAAAATTCAACAAGAAGTTCAGAAACCTAAAAACGTTGGCTTCATTTGCGGGGAACAGCATCCTGAATGGTTGGCCAATATCGTCCCCGTGACAAAGAAAAATGGACAAATAAGGGTCTATATCGACTATAGAGACCTGAATAATGCATGTCCTAAAGATGAATTCCCGCTCCCCATACCAGAGGTGATGATTGACAACACCTGGGGGTTCGAGCGAATGACATTTATGGATGGATTCTCTGGCCACAATCAGATAAAGATGCATCCTGAAGATGAAAGGCATACATCATTTCAGACTCCATTTGGCGTGTTTTACTACACTGTCCTGCCATTTGGTCTGAAAAATGCAGGTGCAACATATCAGAGGGCTATGATGAAAATATTCCAAGATATGCAGCACAAGACGGTCGAATGCTATGTTGACGACCTCGCCATCAAAAATAGAAGAAAAGAAGACCATCTCGACGATCTTCGAGAAGTCTTCCTCCGACTTCGCAAACACAAATTGTGGATGAATCCATTAAAATGCTTCTTCAGTGTCTCATCGGGTAAGTTCCTCGGATTCATAGTACGGAAAGCTGGAATAGAACTTGACCCCACTAAAGTCAAGGCTATCATGGAAATGCCATCTCCAAGAACCCTAAGAGAATTAAAAGGGCTTTAAGGAAGATTGGCCTACATCCGATGATTCATATCAAATTTGTCAGGGAAGTGCCGTCCATTCTCTCGCTTGATGAAGAAAGGCGTGGACTTTGTTTGGGATGCCGAATGTGAAAATGAATTTCAAGACATTAAAGCATACCTCACCAAACCTCCAGTGTTGGCTGCCCCCACAACTGGAAAACAATTCATCTTGTACACAAGAGCTCTCGACCATTCTTTGGGTGCTCTGCTCGCACAAGAAAACGACGACGGAAAAGAAGCTGCTCTATATTACCTTAGCCGCATGTTGATAGGTGCAAAGCATCGCTACTTCCTAGTCGAAAAAGAATGCCTTGTAGTGATGTTCGCCGTACAAAAGCTGCGTCACTACTTTCTGTCTAATACAGTCTACCTGGTTTCGAAGATCAACCTCCTAAAGGTCCTTCTCACAAAAGCAGGTTCTCTCAATGCCCGACTGGCAAAATGGTCCATCCTCCTATCGCAGTTTGATATTAGGTATGTACCGCAAAAAGCAATCAAATGCCAAGCTCTAGCAGACTTCCTCGCAGAGCA
Source organism: Umbellularia californica (assembly GCA_028538565.1). Lineage (NCBI taxonomy): Eukaryota > Viridiplantae > Streptophyta > Magnoliopsida > Laurales > Lauraceae > Umbellularia > Umbellularia californica. The sequence goes on along the minus strand of JAPQWN010000005.1, from coordinate 27,598,177 downwards.
TTCATTGCCTAAAGATTCTCCACTCAGGGATGATCTCCCAGACGAATTTGTCTACAATGTGGAAACTTCCTTATCAAATGCTTCCTGGGACATGTACTTTGACGGCGCAACCAGGACAAATGAAAAAGGAAAACAAATATCGGGAATTGGTATCCTCTTTGTCAGCCCCGACAAGTACATGATTCTACATGCTTTCTCGCTACTGGAACCATGTTTAAATAATGCAGTTGAGTACCAAGCCCTGATTAAAGGATTGGAACACGCCCTTGAATCCGGCATCACCATGCTGGAAGCTTTTGGAGATTCTCAACTGATCATCAACCAAATGAATCAGAAAATTGAAGTCAAGAAGCCCGATCTGCTACCTTACTACAACAAGGTGTAGTCACTTCGACAAAAATTCAACATCTGTCACATCACCCACATCCTCAGAGGTGAAAACATCCGTGCAGATACCCTGGTTGGACTCGCCGCATCCATGGCAACCCAAGAAGGGGAAAACATGCAAACACAGTGTGTCAAAGAAGGATTCTCACACCAAGCAGTTGCTGAATGCCACCAAGTGGTTGGAAGTCGGATGTCCATCCTCAAACCTCCGATCGGCGACTGGAGGGATCCGTTCATTGATTACATCATGTTCGGAATCCTGCCTGAAGATCCAAAAGAGCGGGTAAGCATTCAGAGACGTGCCCCGAACTTTCATTTGGATATTCCTTCAAAAGCACTTTACAGAAAATCCTTCAACGGAGTACTTCTTCGCTGCTTGTCACAACAAGAGGCTGAAGAAACTCTCAAAGAAGTACATTCTGGTCTTTGTGGAGCCCATCAGGCTGGTCCTAAGCTCTACGATCAGATAAAAAGGCTAGGTTATTATTGGCCTACCATGGTGCTGACGCAATGCGATTTGCTAAGCGCTGCCAACAATGCCAAATTCATGGGGATTATGTCCACATGCCTCCAGAATGGCTACATCCTACAACAATCTCATGGCCTTTTGAAGCCTGGGGTATGGACATCATATATCCTATCTCTCCCCCATCAAGCAAAGGTCATCGCTTCATTTTCGCTGCTACGGATTATTTCTCTAAGTGGTCAGAAGCATTTGCGCTCAGTGAAATGAAGACATCATCAGTCCTTTAGTTCTTGTGCACCAACATTATTTGTCGCTTCGGCATACCTAAAAGATTCGTCCATGGTAACAGACCATAATTCCGGGATCACAGATTCTATAGGTTCTGCGACAAATACAAAATCCAAAGTTGTCATTCGACTCCATATAATCCAGCAGCGAACGGACTAGCAGAAGCCTTCAACAAGACACTCTGCAAAATTCTCAAGAAAACGGTCTCTAGTCATAAAAGAGACTGGGGCGACAAACTACCAGAAGCTTTGTGGGCCTATCGAACCACAGTTCGAGGACCAACCCATAGTACACCATTCTCTTTGGTTTATAGATGCGAAGCTGTTGTCCCTTTGGAAGTACAAATTCCTTCCTTAAGGGTATCTTTGCAAAACGACATGACGCAAGAAAGCAATGTCTAACTGAGACTCCAAGAGCTGGATAATCTCGATGAGAGACGGCTTGAAGCTCTACAAAGTATCGAACTGTACCAAGCACGCATGGCAGGATCTTTCGACAAGAAGGTCAGGCAATGCACCTACAAAAAGGGCTACTTGGTTCTTGCAGTAAAAAGACCCATAGTCTTTGCCCACAATTCCAAAGGCAAATTTGAACCAAAATGGGAGGGACCCTTCGTCATTGACAAAGTCTTCTCCAACGGCGCATACGCTCTTCTAAACATGGAAGGAGAGAGATGTATGCTGCCCATCAACGGCAGGTTCTTGAAGCGGTACTACCCTTGAAGACTTCCTCAAACGGGTCAGAGCGATATCTACACGGCCAAAGCCTATTTCTAGGTACTTGCTCGTCAAACCCAACCCTTTTGAAAATTTCATCTTTATGTTGACGTTTCTAAAAAAAAACTCTCAAAACAATGCTTACTTTCATCATTTCATTGTTCAAAAAAAAATCAAAATCCAAAAACCCAAGTCTAGGAGCCTCTTCCAAGATTTGACCAAAATTTTCGATCCTTAAACCCAAAATTCATGGTTTGAAACAAAAATCAGGACTTAGAAATTTCCATTCTAGTCTGCCTCGGCTTTCACAACCAAAATGGTTTTAAGTCAAAATTTACGACCCTTGTGTCTTTAAACAAAAATAAATGGTTTTCTAGAAACCGCGGGGAAGCGACACTTAGTTGATACTCGCAAAGCCCAAAAAAAAATCGGAAGGATGCGAACCCCATTCGATACTTCCAAAACCCAAAAATCGCAAGGAAGCGAACCCCATTCGATACTTGCAAAACCTCAAATTTCAAAAAAATAGTGGAGACGCAACATTTCAGTTAATATCCATAACCCAAATTTCAAATGGTTTAAACAACCTCAAATTTAAAAAATCGCGGGGAAACGACACCAAGTCAGTATCCGCAAAACCAAAAGTTTTGGGAAAAGCAGGGAAGCAACGCTTAGTCGATACTTGCACCCCAATCCGCAAGGAAGAGACATTCCATCGATACTCGCAAACCCAGCCCGCGAGGAAGCGACATTCCATCGATACTCGCAAACCGAATGAGCAAGTAAGCGACATTCCATCGATACTTGCAAGAACATTCAGCAGGGAGGCGACATTTAGTCGATACCCGCATTTTGAAAACTAAAACCCGGTTATAAACGCCGAAATCGGCTATAAATGCCAAAGCCCGGCTATAAACGCCGAAATCGGCCATAAATGCCAAAACTAAAAAAAAAATCCGGCTATAAGCGCCAAAATCGGCTTTCATGCCAACAAAACAAAACTTGGTTTTCCAAAAATGTGGCTCCCATGCCAAAACAAAACAAACAACAACAAAACAAAACTCGGCTTTCATGCCATCTCAAAACTTGGCTCTTATGCCAATTCAAAAAATCAGCTTTTATGCCATCTCAAAACTTGGCTCTTATGCCAATTCAAAAAATCGGCTTTCATGCCATCTCAAAATTTCGGCTCTCATGCCAATTAAAAAAAAAAAAGAAACTTTGGCTTTCATGCCATAAACAAACAAAACTTGGCTTTCACACCATTTCAAAATTCCAGGCTTTCATGCCATCACAAAATTCGGCTTTCACGCCATCTTACAAATTTGGCTCTCATCCCACAAAACAAAATTCGGCTTTCATGCCATTCCAAAATTCGGCTTTCGCGCCATCTTACAAATTTGGCTCTCATGCCACAAAACAAAATTCGGCTTTCATGCCATTCCAAAATTCGGCTTTCATGCCATCTCAAAAATTCTTTGGCTTTAATGCCAAACAAAAATTTGGCTGCCATGCCGCAAAATAAATTTTGGCTCTTACACCACAAAATTCGGCTTCCATGCCATTCTAAAAGTTGATTTTCAAATCATTAAAAAACCAGGCTTTTTGCCAAAAAATTGGCTTTCATGCCCAAAACAATCCTTTGACAAAAGATTTTCACAAAATGACAACCTTTTGATCAAATTCTCAAATAAACATTCCCATCAGCTTTTGCTCAAATTTGTTTCCATAAAAAATGATTTAAGTGAAAAGAAAGGGATAAAAAAATATAGTACCAAAAAATGCTTATACATGGAGGTACCAAAAAGAGAAAGAAGAAAAAAGAGTTTGTTACAACTCAGGGGCTCAATCCAACATGGTTTTCAACCAAAGGTTCAACTCCTCAAGCAAACCCTTGGCCTTAGCCTCCAAAGTTCTCAGGCCACGCTTCTTCAAAATGTTCCCATAAAATGCGGCCGAACGCCGCGACCCATCTGCAACACGATGAAGTTCTTCCCAGAGGACCTGCCACTGCTCATACTCCGGAAATTGCTTTTAGCTTCCTCAACCCGACGAATGAGAATTCCCTCCTTGTCACGAGCCTCCACAATGGTGGTCCATTTGGTAGCAGCTTCTTCCTTCAAAAGCTCCAGACGCTGGCTAGCCTCGACAACCTCCTTATCAAGGTGGTCCAAGTCTTGCTTTTGCCCCATGATGGCCAACTCGGTTGATGGAACGCGCTCCGAGGCGCCGTGGGGCGGCTACCGGGGTCGGCGGAACATGGGAGTCCGTCGGGTCCGGCCCTTTCGCGCCCTGGCGGGCTTGAAGCGTGCATCAACATTTCTTTGTGTGGGTGTGCCAGATTTTCTATTTTACTTGGAATTGCAAGTGGTAATCCGGAGATCAACCTTCGCAAGTAAAAAGGAAATCAACTTCTTTCAAGTTTTCCATTGCACAAATATTTAAGAAAAGAGACATTTTCTTGGTTTGCCGTGAAAGGCGATTTTGTTTGGCATTTATAGCCGATTTTGGCGTTTATAGCCGATTTACAATTCTCATCAATAATGAAAGACAAGAGTTGTGATTTTTGTCTCTTTTAGAAAAATACAAACTACAATGAAAAGCAAGAAAAGGAGGATCTAACTTCTCAGGAGATTGTGGGGTACTCGTTCAGATTGACGGTCGCAAGTCATGTATGGGCTTCGCCATCATCCATGCAGATGAGAACAGAGGATGCTCTTGATTCGCTTGGCTTGGCTATAACCTCAGGTTTTTAGAGGACAAAGACCAAGAGAAGGTCCTATGTCCAATAAAAAGCTAAGTAGACGGGCTAAAAAGCCACGTCTAAGCCATTGGAGGCAGCGGGAGAAGGCAAGGACCTTGGGGGGGTGCCCCCCAAGGGACTTTTGTCACCTTGTAGTGGTGGCCGGTGCAGAACTTCAGCAGAGTTTTTCTCTCTTTTTCTTTCTCTGGATTCTTTCTGCTCTCTTCCGATCCGATCTCTTTTTTTTTCTGATCCTGATTTCAATGGAATGCTCTCCTATTTATAGGCTTTTGGTAGCCATTTAGGAGAGTTTATGGGCTTTAATGGCTTTAATGGGAGGAGTTACAAGATTTATTTCTTGATTTTGTAACTCCTTTTTCCTTGAATCTGATTGGCCGATGGAGATTAAGGGCTTTTAATCACCTTAATTACCATAATGGGAGGAGTTTCATGGGTTAAATGCCATGAATCAATTGACTTGTAACTCCCAAATGCTTGCTTCTGATTGGGCCGTCCAAAGAAATGAATTAATGACTGCAATAAAGCTAGTCAATTAACCACATTAATTGGTCGCCGAGCAGTCGAAGAGTCGCGGGCCGTGCCGTGTCTTCTGGAATTCTTATGGCGATGATCATCGATGGATCTTCATGCTGATTGACATTGGATGAACATGTAACTTCAGACAGTGATAGCTAAGAGCGGGCCGGTGACATCTGTCCTGTAGATTTTTCGATCGATCGGGCGGAAAGTACACTTTTTTGGTCGACCGGTTGGCGATCAATGTTGATTTTGATACTTCTGGAGGTTGACCCGTGATTTTGACGGATGTCGGCGGACATGAGTCAATTTCAAGCACTAAAAATCACATTTTCAGGAAACCACAGGGGCCAAAGTGCGCGAAACGCGAAAAAGGACGGAAAAACGGGTCACCGGCGAAAAATCCGGTGACCCGGACTTCCATGGTCGCCGGCGACCATGGGCCGGCGACCATGGGCCAGGGTCGCCGGCGACCCTGGGGGTTTTTCCCCTGTTTTTGGTCCGTTTTGTGGTCTTTTCCGTCGCCGTTTTCTTCTGTATTTTTCCTGACATTTCTTCTCATTTATTGGCTTGATTTTCCTGTAGAAAACCTGATGAGAATCCTTGCATTTTTAGAGTGCAAAGTTTCCAATTTTCCGGGAAAGCCGAAGACTTTGTCGCGTAGAGCTGCTGATTTTCCGCCAGAAGCTGAAACTTGGTCAAACGATGTCGGAATGACCTGAAATTTGAGGTGAAGCCTCCTGAGCAATAAATAAGACCAACCATAGGCTTTTGTTTGAGTTTTGAAGCCGTTTGGGGTCCCGTCGATGCTTCACTTGATTTTGCTGCGGGGAAAATGCCGAGCTATGATATGTGGCCAAACGATGTCCGATTGACCTAAAATTTGACGGGGAGCCTATTGGAGTCATTTTGAGACGTTCCATGGGCTCCATTTTGGATGTCATGGTCCCGGGTTGCTCCGCCGCCGGTAGGCTTGATTTTCTCTCGGAGCATCGAAACCTGGTCAAACTTTGTCAGAATGACCTGAAATTTGAAGTGCAGCCTTTTGGAAGCATGTTGAAGCCACTCATGCACTTGGTTTGATGAGCGAAGGCTTCGGTGGTTCCCGCCGCCGGGAGGCTTGATTTTGCTGCTCGAGCATTGATGGAGGGTCAAACGTTGTCGGTTTGACTTGAAATTTGGCATGGAGCCCTTTTGAGACATGCTGGAGTCATCTGTAGGCTCTGATCGAAGTTTTGACGTCTCCGATGATGTCGCCGCCGAGAGCTCCTGTTTAGCTGTCGGAGAAGTGAAGTTAGGCCAAGTGTTGTCGAAATGGCCCGAAACTTCATGTGTACTCTTCTCTTGGCTATCTTGAAGGATCTTGCAGTTTTTGTTTGATTCTAACAAGATTTGATTTTTTGGAGAAATTGCATTGTCTATTTATGGCAGGTTGCGACTTCATGCAGCTTTCTTGATGTTGAAGAGGCAAAGTGACATTTTTGGTGTCAACATCGGTAACATTCCTCTCCCGAACGAACTGCTTCCGAGTCTTCGTGATCTCAGTCAGCTCAGCTTTGACTTTGCTGGAAGGCTTCATAAACATTTCATCAAAGAAGTCACCATCTGGGAAACCCTTGGTCTCAGTCCACTTGTTTCCTAAAGTGATGACTTCATCAACAAACTCTTTGGCGCTTGCAATGTCTAGACCGACTTCTTCGCTATCAGCAAGAATGTCCCGTACATGCTTGATCATGCTAAAGCCAGCTTCTAAGTGACCCGAAGAGAGAGTCTCAACCCATGAGCTCAAAACAGTCTTCAACAAAATACTGAAGGTGCGGCGCAGATGAGGATTCGCCTAGCTCCGGCACTCGACTGCCCATGTCATTCTCCATTGGAAGAGTAATCAATAAACTCTTTCAAATCGAAGAAGCTGACTCGTTGAAAGTAGAAGAAGCCCCTACTCCTGGATCGGTTGCAGGTATCCCCTGTTCTGGCTCTAAGGAAGACGGAGGAACTTCTCCTGCTGCTCCACAATCTGCCAAGGAAAAGACAAAAAGGTATGAATATGATCTTGTCAAAAAAAAAAATATATCAAGATTATTATTACAAAATACCTTCTTCGACGACTGGTGGAGTACTCTCTGCCTCTCTGAGCTCATCCAAAGCATCGTCAAATGTTGCATCCATGGATGGCTCAAAATCGTCAGAATCCTCTGGCAAGTCAGCTAACAAGAAAACAAAAGCTACATGTTGACAAAAGACAGCACAAACAAAAAGAAGAAAAAAGAAGCTAAAGCAATTATACTAGGTGAAGGTTCTGGAACCACTCCAGAGTCCCTGGGCTCTTCCTCAGATGCCACGACTGGATCCATCATCGCCTCATCGGCCGGAACCTCGGGCATCACCAAGTCATCGTCCTCTGCCAAAAGAAAGCAGCGGATCAAAACAAAAATCTCTCATAAAAGTAAAGAAGTGGCAAAAGAAAGAAAGAGGATCATACCAGCTGTCTCCTCTTCTCTGCTTCTCTTCTCCGGAGGCTTGTCAGCATCCCCAGACACCTCCTTAGCAATGGTGAGAGGAACTTCCAGATCAGAAGGACTTTCATGCCGTCTCATATTACGGCATTGTCCCCTCTTCCTCTTGCTTCTGCAGGTCAATCTGCTCGACGATCCTGCCCCACTATCAACATTAGGCCTCTCACTAGAGTCCTCACTGGATGGCCTACTTTTCTCAGTAGACTCCATGGAAGCCTTCGTGCGCTCTACTTGCATCCAAGCATCGATCTCGGCCTCCTCCTCTTCCAGCTGTCTTAAGACCTCACCAGGAATCCCTTGTGCAGCTCCTAATCTGATGATATCCTGCTCATTGAGAAAACCTATCTTATGTTTATCTCCAGAAAGGAAGGCCAAAACTTCCTCTCGACGGACACCGTCTGATCTACCAAGACCCTTCCCAGGAGATTGCTTGACATCGAGCTCCTTTTTGGAAAGCCCCCGGTACACTGAGAAGCTCTCCACGAACCATTTCTTGAAGCCAGAAGTCCGGAAAGTGGGCAGCTCAGGATAGGAAATCATGGCGGTAGTGTCATCTGCGCTATAAAAAGCCCATGCATTCCTCCCATCCTGCAGACATCCAAAACGCTTCACCATGCTCGAAGGCGATCCAACAACGCCTTGAGAGAAGCCAAGCTGCAATGCAAAATGCGAAGGGACATACGGTTGGATATCCACAAAAAGATGTCTACGGTACACCATTGTGCCAACCCGTATGTTGAAAAGCCATCTCTTCTCCGCGTTTGTCAAAGCATAGTGTCTTCCCGACCCTGCCCTGGTCGAATCACAGGAGACACCAAAATCAAAAGCCTTCTTCCGCAAACCCGGAGAAAGCTTCACTGAAGACTGCCCAATCTCGACGTCCCTGAACCGTCGAATCCTTAAATGGGCAGGCAAAAGAGATTCGGAAACGGCTATCCCTCTAGCTAAACGAATCATAAAAGGATATTCGTCCTATGAAACTCCCAACCGATGGAAGCTAGGACAGTGGTATACATACCACGAGTGGAAGATGTGGGTTGAAAATACCCTGTTCAGAGGGAGCCCAAGCCGAACCATAAATGCAGCAGCTTGTAGTTCGGTTCACAAGTAAGAGTAAAGAGCAGACACCAAAGCAAGCCGCTCTCCGAATGCCATCTGACAAGCCGGAAAAATACAATGCGGCCTGATGTGCGTTCCATCTCCTCCAGCAAAAATAGCCTCACCCAGCCAATAAGTGAGGTAAACAGCTAGATCTCTCCACAATGCAGTGTCATGACAAATGGCGTATGTGCTTGAGAAGAACTTCATCAAATCTTCTCGCATGGTATAAATCTTCTTCAAACTTGAGGCTTTAGCCCTAGCATCCTGGGCCATGCAATCAGAAGACTCCCCGCCGTAAAAAAAGTTGGAGCTGTAATTCCTCCAACTGCTATACCTGACTTTCGAGCCCTCCTTCTCCTTCAAAAAATCATAGAAGGCAACGAGCTGAAAGTATACAAGCCTGAACTCCTCAAACTGCTCATCAAGGACGCTGTCGATAGGCATAAACTCATCATAGAGTTTGCCGAGATACGCAACCCGGTGATGGCACTCAGTTCCTTCAAAGAAAAATCAATCTCACCATTCGTCACAATGAAGGTGTTGGTTTGTTGAAGGAATCACTCCAGCATGGCCATGAAAGCCTCATCGGAGAAAACAACGGTTTGCCGAAAAGCGCGAGCCGTATCAAAAATCTCGGCCTCCCACAGAATGGCCTCACCAACCTTCAGGTTGTGTTCAGTCCATGATTCCCAGCTCGAGTAAGCACTGAAACGGCCACGAAGTCGAAAAGGCTTCACCCAATTGTTGCCGTCACCACGAAAAATGCCAAGGCCCACCGGTCTCAAATCGATCGACGGATGATCAGAACCTTGGTAGCCACTGGCTAGCATCAACATGTCAATACGGACAGGCAACTTCTCTGCAAAACCGGAAGGGCCGCCAACAAAAACCCCGGTCTTGATCACACTGGTCCTCTTCACCCAGCTCGGAGGATCTTCCCTCTTAGGGCACGTGGGAGAAAGGCTCATGATCAAGATGGTCCGATTGAAGGTCTACCGGGTAGAAATAGTTCTCTCCTAACCATCTGATGTGTAAGAGAACTAAAAACATCTCCTTTGGTATGTCAAGTCATTAGGGACTGCATCACCGAAGAAGAAGGTAGACTTGGGCACAATGCTCTGATCGTTCGTAACACAAGGACGACTGCTTACCACCATCTTGTAGAATTCCTCATCTTTGAGAGTGATCAATCGCTGTTTCATCTCATCACGATTGAGGGAGTCGCATTCTTCCAAGTTCTTTTCGACAAACTGGACCTTCTCCCAGGCCTGCTGAACGACCACATTAGAAAATATGGCAGAGCGACGAGGTGCGTTAGTAACAGGACCCTTACCCTTGTTTGTTGTGGAAGAACTACCTGCAAAGGATGGAAAAGAAAAGATCAATCATCATCAAAATGACAGAGTTTTGTTACAAAAAATTTTTAGCGAAATTTTGACATGGTTCCGGGGCAATTCCGAAGAAAAGGGAAATACTCCGAAAAAGACAGGAAGCCTGAAGATGAGCTCAACATCGCTGTGAGCTCATAGTCAGTGGAAAACTCTCAAAGGAGGTTCGAACTCAAAACATTACTGCGAGAACGAGCCAAGCTCATTAAATTTCCGCAAAATTTGGAAAAGAGCTCAACATTGCTGCGAGCTCCAAAATCCAAAATTGCAAAGTTCCTCAAAATCAAGTAAGACCAAGAAAGCGCTCAACATCGCTGGGAGCTCCAAATCCCAATACTTGTAGAAAATTTTCAGGTATGCATCATCATGCTTCTAAGTCAATTTACCAAAAATCATACATCAAAGAATATCATCATGCATTAGATGCTAGGAAAACCTTGATCAAAGTTTGACCAATTCCAACCCAATTTGGTTAAAATCAATTAAACTTTGTCCAAGTCAAAAATCATGTTGGCTTGACCTAGAGACTCTAGCCTTCTATCTTGATGCATCAATCAAACAAAAAAAATGCATGAACATATTGAAATTGCATAGCCTCATTATCATGGTGAGCAAACAAAGAAGGAAAAAAAAAAGAAAGAAAAGAGAAAAAAAGAGAAATCTCAACAAATTTTTTTTTTCAGGTCCACAGGCCTTGGCCCACTGCCACGTGGCTATATGGAAAGGTTCAAGGTCACCGGCGACTCTGGGTGCATGGTCACCGGCGACCCTGGGTGAATGGTCGCCGGCGACCCTGGAAATCCGGGTCGTCGAATTTCTCGCCGGATGGCCCGTTTTCCGATCCTTTTCGCGTTTCGAGTGTTCCTGCCTCTATGATTTTTTGAAAATCCAATTTTTGATGCTTGGAAGCCACTGATCTTCACCGACATCTCGGATCCACCGTCAAAAGCATAAAATCATCACTGATCGCTCCAAGATCGCCAACCGACTGACCAAGAAAGTGCACTTTCTGTCCGACCGATCGTGAAATCGACAAGACAGATGTCACCGGCCCACCAACATCAATCAATGTCTGAAATTGCACTGTAATCTGACATCAAACACTGTGTGGATCCACCTGCGATGATCACAAGAAGAATCCCAAAAGATGCGGCGCGGCCCGCGACTCTTTACATGCCCTGGCGACCACTTAATGTCGTTAATTGACTCGTTTATGATAACTTAATGCGGTCATTAACTCATTATTTTGGACGGCCCAATCAGATTCAAGCATTTGGGAGTTACAAATCCAAGCAATCATGGCATTAAACCCATGAAACTCCTATCATCATGAAGATTAAAGGCGATTAAATGCCCATTATCCTTCATCGGCCAATCACAAGCCAAGAAAAAGGAGTTACAAAATCAAGAAATAAAACTTGTAACTCCTCTCATTAATACCATCATTTCTCTCATCATGGCCATCAATGCCAATAAACACCTCATGGCTACCAAAAGCCTATAAAAGGAGGTCCATTCCAAGAAGAAAGAAGTGTGATCCCAATCCCTGAAAATCCAGAAAATTCAAGAGAGAAACAAAGTCCTGCTGCTCTGCTACCAGAAGCACTAAAGGTGATCAAAGTCCCTTGGGGGGGCACCCCCCAAGGTCCCCTCCTTCTATAACATGGCCTAAACGCGGCTTTTCAACCCGTTTACTCGGTTTTTCATTTGATATAGGACCTCCTCTTGGTCCTTGTCCTTTAAAAAATTGAGGTTGGAGCCAAGCCGAAGAATCGAAGCATCAAGCGTTCTCATTTGAAGGACGATGGCGAAGTCCATACATGATTTACGACCGTCGATTTGAACGTGTCCCCATAATCTCCTGAGAAGTTAGATCCCTTTTCTTTCTTTTCTATTGTAATTTGTATTTTTTTTTAAAGAGACAAAAAGAAATCACATTTCTTGTCTTTCATATTTGATGAGATTTGTAAATCGCCTTTCACGGCAAACAAACAAAAAAACGCCTCCTACGGCATTCATAAAAACAAACTTGTCTCTTTTATTAAATATTTATGCAATTTGAAAAGTTAGAAAGAAGGATCGATTTCCTTCCTACTTGTGAAGGTGAATCTCCGGATCATCACCATTCCAAATTCCAAGTAGAATAGTAAATTTGGCATACCCGTACAAAAAGTTGATACCCGCGTTTTCCCTCCTCCGCCGAGACCCAGGCAGCCCCCGGGGCGGAAGGAGAGGACGGAAATCCAAGGGTCCATCAATCGGCGCCCCTTCTTCTTTATAGGCTATTCCGTACGTGCTGCCCTTTTCTTTTCCTGCCTTTGTCTATAGACGAAGGCAAGATCCCCCTAGGTCAGCTGCATCGCTCTGACTTCCTTTCCTTGTTTTTGGCAACACAGCAGAGATGGGACCTACTGGGTGAGGTAATCTTCTTAATTCCCTTATCTCTCCTTCTCCGCCTTTGTTCGTAGGGGAAGGCAGGGTTCCAGGGTCAGCCGTGTCTTCGTGAACTTAGCGGAAGTGAGACCCCTCCTTTCTCTTAACTGCCAAGTAAAGATCCACTTGTTGGTCTGTTTGGCAATTTATTTTGGACCCACGTTCTCTTTTGTTTCAGTGTGCCTACATATTGCCTCCCCCCGATCAATCAGGGAAGGTTTTCTATTTTCTTTTCTCTCTTCTTCTCCCCCCCCCCCCTCGTTTTTTTTTTATATCTTCAAGTGAAAGATTCCGTGACTGGTTGGGGTTTTCGTGCGGCATTTCGAAGCCTGCTTCTGCAATGTCTTCTGCCATCCATGTTTCAGGCAGAGCACCCCCAACTCCTCGGGCCATAGTTTCTTACATTGGGCAGAGTCTCCTAGGCCCTGGGGATCTTTCCTCCGGTGCCTCTGGTCGTGCGAAAGGGACTCCTCAAGCGCGTTCCTTATCGTATTATGACATGGTGATGACGGATGTATTCCGTGCTTCATCTCCTCTAACCGATTATATATTTGGGGACTGTTGCCCGGATTCTGTTTGTCACGGGGAGTAGATTCTTCATAATTCCAATTCTGAGGAAGGTCAGTGCTTTCCTTACCCCTCCAGCCATTCGTCTGGCGTATTTGGTTCCGGGGAAACTTCTATTTGAGAGGAGGATTCTGTTAACTCGGTGGAGATGCACGAATTGGGTCGGAGTGCATTGATTGGCGGTGACAAACCTCCTTCTCCTCCTGTATTGGTGCACAGGTGCTTCCACTTCCTTTGCTTTGCCTTCCTCTTATCGGAGTGAACTCCGCCCACTATCAGAACACTTCTGAAGACTTTTGATAGTGGTTTTCTAGGGGATTTGAAGCCAAAGGTTGTTTGAATTCCACGCCGGGTTAGGAACAATGGTCTCAATTTGTACTTTTCTTTTTTGAACCTCTACCGAGGGATGTTGGGGTTTTCGGGGCTGTTCAAGCTACCGCCATCCCCTTTTTCATCCCTGATCATTCTTTCAGGACAATACTAGGGACTTAAAATCCTGCTAGCAACACCTGCCTGACCTTGGTGGGGGAACTTGGTCTTTCACTTTTGGAGATGAAAGCCATTACTGGTTTACCCATTTTAGGGGATTTGTACAAGGAGTATGTCCTGTCTGAAGACAAGTTCTTCGATGTGAGGAAGAATTCCTTTAAATTTGCCGCCACCCTGGACACCTTATTTGACTATCATATAAACTAGGCCATGTCTTGTTCTAAGAGAGATGTCCTTCACTCCCATTGGCTACATCGGGAAATCCCGACCTCCCTTCAATCTTTATTCAGCGATCCTTCCTTTCATTGGCTAGGGAATGCTGTAGAGATGGAATGCTTTTTTCATGACTATCCTAATTCTCATTCTTTTCTGGCGTACTTTCTCGTTGTTTGGCTTTGTCGAGGGATCTTTCCTGGCCGAGGCGGGGACATTGTCAGGGCTTCTTCACTTCTTCTTGTTTGTAAGTTGTCGTGGGGGTCCCGTACGGCTCTATGTCCTACTATGGTGGTAAAATTATGCCACAGCCTCCGCGAGAATGTTGATCACATCATTGGGGACGTTGAACCAAGCGGTCACTATCCAGGCACTACTTCCATGCCTCATTTGTTTTTCATTGTCGCGCTCTTCACCCTTATTCCAGGGAGCTTCCTTATTCCGATGCCCCTTTCATGTGTCGGCTGGCGACTTAGTTTTCGGCTTCCAAACTGAAGCCTTTTAAAGGATTCTCAGGTTCTCGCTCCATTATCTAGATTAGCGAATCCTTTAGGATCCGCGACCACTCCTATTTTACCTGCTTCGATGATGATTCCTGCTTATGTGATGTGGAGAAGGTATGTTGTCTGGAACATTCCTTGATGCACGAGTCTCAAGTGGAATGGCTTTTGTACGTGAGGCCTTCTATACTGATTTTCCGCTCCTGATAGTCTAGCTTCATTGAGCATTATTGGCCTAGTTACTTTGCTCGTCAGTTCGGCTATACCCATGGTAGGGTTGGATTGCATGTACCGTTCCTTCACGGGGAGAATTCTGTCTCAAACAGGTGGAGGGCTTGGTGTGATTTTTCTACCCTGCACACCCGAGGTCACTTCTTGTGTCCCTCGTTGGTGGGGCGGGATTCTGGGGATACCCGGTCTTCCCATCTTCGGTGGTATGTTGTTTCACTAGGAAAGTATCTTCAATTGGGTGAGGACCTGAACTTTAAAAGTGGCATTAGTCACCCTCGCATACTTGGAACCAAGATTTTGGCTATCAAACGAAGTCAGAAGGCCGCATGCATTAGTTTATTGGGAACTCCTGTGGTTAAAAAGCATTGGTCTTCCATGGTCGCCCCTAAGGGTTCGGCCAGCCTTCCCCTTTCTTTTAGTGGGTCGCTCGCACGGGGTTCTACGGATCTTCTTGATGCTGCCGAATGGACCAATAGTGACTTGTGCGCTCTGATGGACCCTGCGGGGGTGGTCGTTGGTACCTCTGTTTTATCAGAGGGCGGCGGTTCCCCCTTACCTCCTCCTGATGGTTTATTACTTGGAGAGGAAGTTAGTGCAGATGGTGCAAGGGAGGTTGTGTCGGGAGACCACAATGCTTACCTAGAGGGTGAAGGGGACAGCTTTCCTTCTCTACATCCTTCCATTATTTCCGCGACTGTCTTCAGGTCTTTGTTTTCACTCTCTTCCTTTATATCTCTTCTTTTGTTGTCCTCTTGTATGTTGGTGGTCGTTCCTCATTTTGTTTAATTTATTTAAGAAGGGTAGAGGGGGGGGAGGTCTAGTGCTTTACCCAGCTTGCCTTCTTCTTCTATATATATGTTTAATCATATGGTGGTGTGATTTTTTTTTCTTCTATACAAATCCATTGGTCCAGACCCAATCTTCATGTTCCTAAGGCTCCTAGAACCAGGCTTCTTGTCTAGCTTTTAACTCAGTTTCTTTTTTTGCTCAGGACGATGTTCCAATGGAGGTTTCCGATCCCTAGTTCCGCTAGCTGGGTCTTGCACCGGGGAGGGGATTCCTTCCGTTCCTCCCTTTTTAGGCAATCCTTGCTGTGATCTGACGATTTCCTCCTTTGGGGGAACTTCTCCTGCTGCTCTTCATTGCTTGTTGATGGCCGTTGGTGCCCTCCAATCTTTCCTAAACGTGGCCTATCAGTCTCCTTTATCTGAATTAGTGGAGGACTTAGCTTACTACGGAGGGATCGTGGCTTCTCCGCTTTAGATAATGCGATTGTCCGGCGAGTCTTTTTCTTCGATCAGATCTAAAGTTGCGCGCATCTTGGTTTTGTGTATTGAATTCACACGCGTAGGGAAGGGTCCTGCATTGGCCATAGTTGAGCCCCTTCTTCTTGCTAAAAGGGGGCCATAGAGTCTGAATATGCCATTATCTGTGATTGTGTTGCTGTGGGTACTCCACAATTAGAATTTGCCTCGCGGGATCTTGACCAAAAGCAGTCTGAAGTTATTAAATTGGAGAAGGATCTGATGCCTCGGCTGGAGTGCTTGCGATCTCGCCGTGTGATCTTGGAAAAGGAGACTGTCGATCTTGATGTGTTGGCGAAAGACCGGCATTGTTCCTTAAAGCTTGATGCTTCTCGGATGAAAGGGCTTGAGCAATCTTTGAGTTTAGTTAATGTTGATTTGTGCAAGATATATTTCGATCCTTGATGAAGTCACAGCTAGCCATACATCCTCTGTAGAGTCTAAGGCTTGTGGTTGTATTGAAGATGTGTTGTTTTCCTTGCAATGATTGAAATAATAGATGGATGATTTGTTTTATCTTTGCCTCCCTTTTTCATATTTTGTGTGTGCGGTTGTGATGCAGCCATTTTTTTTCTTCTTGCTTTGGTCACCAATGTAGCTTCCCTTTCTGCCTCCACGATTGCTGTAGCCACTGATGTTCCCATTCACCTTTTACTTTGTGCACTAGAGTTGTGCTAAAGATTACCCTGTGTGCTATATTTCCACAGGGTCGAGCGCGCAACCGTGGTATCCTTGTGGTCGCATGCAAGACCCATGCCTCCGTGAGGTCTCGCTACTACGTGACCTAGTGGGCCATTCTTTTGTAAGGTCGGGCATTCAATTTGTGCCATCCGGGGTTCCTTCACGATGTGACCTGGTGGGTCATCCTACTGTAGGGTCACGTGCAAGACTCGCAATTGCGTGATGCGACCCGGTGGGCCATCCGCATGAAAGGTTGGGTGCAAGACCCATGCCTCCGTGATGTCTCGCGGCTGTGTGACATAGTGGGCCATGCCTCCACAGGGGGCGTTTGACTCGTACGGCTATCCTTCTGCAAGGTCGAGTGCAAGACCCGTGCCTACGCGAGGTCTTGCGACTGTGCGACGCGACTTAGTGGCCGTCCTTCTGCAGGGTCGAGTGCAAAACCTTTGCCTTCGCGAGGTCTCACGAGTGCGTGACCTAGTGGACGTGGGTCAACAAAATCAGGCGTTCAACCCCTGTCGGCGATCCATATGCAGGGTCTAGGTACAAGACTTGTGCCTCCGTGATGTCTCATGGCTGCGTGACCTAGTGGGCCATGCCTCCACAGACTCGGGCATTCGACTCGTGCCTTCGCGGAGTTTCTCGGCGATGTGACCTGGTGGGCCATCCTTCTGCAAGGTCGAGTGTAAGACCCGTGCCTGTGCAAGGTCCTGCAACTGCGCAATGCGACTTAGTGGGCCGTCCTTCTGCAGGGTTGAGTGCAAAAATTTACCTCCGTGACGTCTCACGAGTGTGTGACCTAGTGGACTATGGGTCCACAAAGTCAGGCATTCAACCCGTGCCGGCCATCCATCGGTAGAGTCTGGGTGCAAGACCCATGTGACCTAGTGGGCCATGCCTCCACGAGGTCGGGCGGTCGGCTTGTGCCTTCGAGGAGTTTCTTGGCGAGTTGACATGGGTAGCCATCCTTTTGCAAGGTCAAGTGTAAGACTTGTGCCTCCGTAAGGTCTCGTGAGTCCGTGACCTAGTGGACCGTGGGTCCACAAAGTCAGGCGTTCGACCCGTGCCGACCATCCATCTGCAGGGTCAGGTACAAGACCTGTGTGACCTAGTGGGCCATGCCTCCATTCGGTCGGGTGGTCGGCTCGTGCATTCATGGAGTTTCTTGGCGAGTTGACCTGGTAAGCCATCCTTCTGCAAGGTCGAGTGCAAGACTTGTGCCTCCGTGGGGTTCTATCACTTTCGTGGTTAAGAGATCGAGTTGTTGTTTTGTCGCGACCCCGGACCGGGTTTGGGGACCAATCCGGGATCGGGACTCATAAGTGAATAAATAATAATAGGTGTGTTTGATGCCCAACGCACACGGGATAATAAAAGAATGCACGTTATCCGTGCACGTTATTTCCCATAGGAGTCTGCGGTGAGGATTTCACAACACCCATAAACATTTTGTATAAATTGCGGAAGCATATGGCAAATCAAGCATGTATTTCATTTCCAACATGACAAGACTGATTACATTTGAATAACAAGTATCAGAATGAGCAATGTTCGATAGCGTAACCCAAAAGTACATATTAAAGTTTAATCAAAAGATGATTTAATTACAATTCGCAAAAATAGAGGCCAACAAAGGCCAATATAGACAAAACAATATTCACCAAAAATATAAATCCAACCACCCCCAAAATGTTTCGCATCTCGACAACCCGATGTTTACATAACATCGTCAGCACGCCACTCAACTAGCGGTTGCGGTTCTCCGACCGCCTCCTCTGGCTCCTCCTCGGGGAAACCAACAACGGGACCTGAGTACCAAAGCAAAGGGTCAGACACAATGGTCTGGCAGGTAGGTGAAAAGATATAAACATTTAATAATAAAAACCTTTACTTTGGAAAACATGTAAACCTATTTAAACAATGACTTTCAAGAAGTAAACGAATCATTTCGTTAAAAGCACATATGCAGTAATAAAACATGTAAGGTAACCAAGGAAATCGGGAAACAATCAAGATTGCATCCACAAGAAGCTAAATCCTCTATCACCGAAGTGACGAGAGTATCGGGTGTTGACCTCAGTCACCGAAGTGAGAAGGCGCAACCAATTTACACATACATATACAATAATACGGGACGGGACCACGGTAGCAAACCGGGTGTCGGGAATCACGGTAGCGAACCGGATATCGGGAACCACGGGAGCGAGCAGGGTGTCCGGACGGGACTACGGTTAATAAACCGGGTATCGGGATCCATGCTGCAGCTGGCGGGACGGGAAAGGATCTCCAAGTCAGTGGATCAGACTGACAAGGTTATCCAAGCTTAGTGGTGCCGACTCATAGGTCATATGCAAGAAAATCAGGCATGTATAAAACACTTACGATGAAATCGTATAGACGAGCAAAACGGGGTGCTCAAGGCACAAACATCATTTCAATATCGGATCACATCATATCGGGCATGCATTTCGGGACTATAAAAAGAGTGCAAGTACAAATACAATGCTTTCGGAATCGATAAATTATAATTCATAAATTTTTGGAATAAACAGTTGAAATAGACTATCAAAATATCGGGGTTAAAAACTAATTCAAGGTGAATAGGGATCCTGTATGTCTGTATTATAAAGAAAACTTGGTACTCTTTGAATTTGAAAGACATGCCGGGTTCCTTATACACCATAGTAGCCTCAATGCTTAAATGAATTTATGTGATGTGGTTTCTCTCTCGAACGGACTCCCAACAAACCTTTCATCTCTGCTTCGAACACATTCCCAGACGAGCGGTGCCCATTGCACTTAGAAAGGTTCACAAGCAATGGGATGGAAGCTCCCTTCACCCCCCTTTATTCATAAAATTCAGGGAATTTCAGTTACCTGGCGGTCAGATGGCGGTTAGCCGCCAGTGAATCCGGCGGTTAACCGCTGGCTGACTGTGAGGCTGACCGTGGGATTGTAGCTCTCTGGAATTGTGACCGCTTCAATTCGGTTGGCTGGCGGTTAGCCGCTAGCTGACCGCGAGATTACAGCTCTCTGGAAACGTGACCGTAACTACGCGGTTGTCTTGCGGTTAGCCGCCGATGGATTCGGCGGTTAGCCGCGAGCTGACCGCGGAGCTGACCGTGAGGTTATCGCTCTCTGGAAATGTAACCGAACTTCTTTCGGTTAGCCGCTAGTCACCAGGCGGCTAGCCGCTTGGCGACCGCCAGCTGACTGTCAGTCACCGGAATTTCCTCACTGGGTTCAGATTCAGGTCTTCCCTTCTCCAAACCAATTTATTTCATTCTCCATTTTTACATTCATACTATCACCAAGAGAAGGAAGACATCCATCATCACAAAGATTCACTTAGGCATTGTACAAAAGATGAACCAAAAGCTACAATTCAAGATTTAAAGACAGCAAATGAAACAAAAGCTAGAAATCATGTTCAAGACAATAAAGAGGCTTACCAACCCCTTTTCAAAAGTATTTAACATCATTGAATGCCAAGGAAACAAGCCATTAATGAGATACAAATCAAGTATACATGTCATGGAAATCATTAAAACCAAAACATCCATTCAATCCACTTGCCTCTAGATCTCTAATCAAGGAAATCCAAGCTATTACTCTCTTCCAAGCCAAGGATGCAATCTACACAAAACTCCCAAATCCAAACCCTAAAATGGGTCAAGCCATGAAACAAGAAGAGAGAGCTCTCAATAATGGAAATGGAGCTCCTCTAAAGATAGAAAAACACAAAACAAAGAGATTGGAAGGAAGACTTACTAGGAAGCTCTTCAAAATCACCAAACTAGTTCAATGAGGGTCTTGAGGTGAATGGATTCCTCCAAAAAATGGCATCAATGAATAACTCTAGTAGTGAGGAAGAAGAAGGTGAAGTTCATTTCTTGATTGGTGCAAGGTTTGATAGGGATTTAGGATGGGGAAGCAATAAGAAGAAGAGAAAAGGGAAAGAAAACCCTAGGTTGGTTGTTGTGCTGGAAAAGGGAAATGGAGAAGAGAACCTCTCAATATATATACGAGTGGGTGTGGGCTCCACCACTAGCAAATCTCTTTGGGCTGAAATCACTACTATCGGTGTCTCGAACGGAATCGACGAAGAAGAGAGAATTGATCACCGAAATATCTAGTTTCCAAAAAGTATATGTTTCGCGAGTTTCGAGAATATCAAGTTTTGAGTACAGATTTCATGTAAAACGACTGTTTTACCGTCAATGCAAGAAAATCGGGTTTTGGGGTTCCGAACGGGTACGGGATCAGCATGAAAGTTGTAGGGATTAGCGGGGCAAGTAAAATGGGCTAGGCATACAAGTCATCGGAGTCTCAGGAAAATTCCCAAATTAACGTAACGCTATCAAAAGGGAACCCCCAAAGGGCCCCACTAACACAAGCACTTTAAAAATTCCCCAAAGCTATAACAAGAACTATACTAATCCAACTTAGTAAATTCTATCAAACACGCTTAACACTAACACGCGACTCAATTATCACTAATCGGGGTCACTCGGGTCGGGGTCTTACATCCTCCACCCCTTAGGGCATTTGGTCCTCCAAATGAAATATAAAACTCACCTCGGGTAGGAGATGTGGATACTTCTTCTGAACTTGATTTCGCAATTCCCATGTCGCCTATTCCGGCCCGTGATTGTCCCAAAGTACTTTCACCCACTAAATAGTTCGATTCCTCAATTCCTGTTCTTTCGAGTCTATGATCTGAATGGGCTTCTCAACATAGGTAGCATCTTCTCTGATTTCCAGCGGCTCATGTAGGAGTACATGTGAAGGATCAGGGACGTACTTCTTCAACATCAACACATGGAAGACGTTGTGTACACCGGATAACTCGGGTGGTAAGGCTAATCTGTAAGCCACATCACCAATCTTGCTCACGATGTCATACGGTCCGATGTATCTCCGTGACAACTTGCCCTTCTGCCCAAACCTCAATGTTCCTCTGATGGGTGACACTTTCAAGAAAACCTTATCTCCTTCTTTGAACTGTAGATCCCTTCTGTGAGAGTCTGCATAGCTTTTCTGTCTACTCCGGGCTACTTTCAAACATTCTTGAATCTGTCTCACCTTGTCACTGGTCTCACTCACTATAGTCGGTCCATGGAAACTGCGGGTGCCAACTTCTTCCCAACAAACAGGTGTCCTACACCTTCTGCCATACAAAGCCTCAAAAGGCTCCATCCCAATGCTTGAATGGTAGCTGTTGTTGTAAGCAAACTCACACAACGGTAGGGTTTCGTCCCATTGAGTCTTGAAGTCCAATACACAAGCACGCAGCATGTCCTCGAGTGTCTGAATTGTCCTCTCTGACTGGCCATCTGTTTGAGGGTGATAGGCCATACTAAACTGTAACTTCGTACCCATAGACTCATGTAGGGTCTTCCAAAACCTCGAGACGAATCTGCTGTCTCTGTCTGATGTGATGAAAACTGGCTGTCCATGTCTACTGACGATCTCATTGACGAACAACTCTGCCAGGGGTAACATGTGCATCTTCTTTCCTGTCTTCATGGGGATAAAATGAGCTGACTTGGTGAGTCTGTCCACAATCACCCATATCGCATCATTGCCTCTGCTAGTCTTTGGTAGTCTGGAATACTTAGTGCTGTGAGCTTCTGCCATGATGTCATTCCTCAAATCCTCGATGTTAGGCACACACAAATGATCACGGTAGTAAAGAACTCCATCAACGATACGAAAATCAGGACGTTCTGCTATATATTCTGCAATCTTGGCCAACTCTGGGTCTTGCAACTAACTACTCTTGATCTTCTGAATAAACGAAGGCTCTGACACTGACATATTGGCAAATATAACACCCTTCCTCAGTGGCTGGAGGTCTATCCTCAACTCCTCGAATTGATAAAAAATACACGTACCACTTAGATTCGCCATGCCCACTGATTTTCTACTCAAAGCATCGGCAACTACATTCGCTTTCCCCGGGTGATATTTGATCGGAAAATCATAGTCCTTTATATATTCCATCCATCTCCTCTGTCTCATGTTCAATTCCTTCTGAGAAAATAGGTACTGTAGGCTGCGGTGATCAGAATGAACCTCAAACTTCTCTCCATAGAGGTAATGTCTCCACATCTTCAATGCAAAGACGACCGCTGCCAACTCAAGGTCATGGGTCACATAATTCTTCTCGTGATCTTTCAATTGCCGGGACCCGTATGCCACAACTTTTCCTTCTTGCATCAATACACAACCAAGTCCAATGTTCGAAGCATCGGTAAAAATGGTGAAACCGCCACTTCCGGATGGCAAAGTAAGGACTGGTGCGGTGGTTAATCTCTTCTTTAGCTCTTGGAAACTAGCTTCACACTGATCTGTCCACACATAGGGTGCATTCTTCCTTGTCAACTTCGTCAATGGTGCTGCGATCAACGAAAATCCCTGCACAAACCTCCGGTAATACCCTACCAATCCAAGAAAACTCCTGATTTCTGACACATTCTTCGGTCTCTCCCACTTCACTACTGCCTCAATTTTGGACGGGTCTACTGATAATCCTTCCTTGGAGATAATATGTCCCAAAAATGCGACTCGCTCTAACCAAAATTCACACTTGTTGAGCTTCTCATACAACCGGTTCTCCCTTAAAAGCTGCAATGCTATCCTCAGATGTTCTTCATGCTCTTCTCTGGTCTTGGAGTACACTAAAATATCATCAATAAACACCACTACAAACTGGTCCAGGTACTGCGTAAAGATCTTGTTCATCAAAGCCATGAACACTGCCGGTGCATTTGTCAACCCAAATGGCATCACTAGAAACTCATAGTGGCCATATCTTGTCCGGAAAGCTGTTTTCAACACATCTGATTCTCTGACTCTCAACTGATGGTAACCAGATCTCAAATCAATCTTCGAAAAGTAGAGGCACCTTGTAATTGATCAAACAGTTCATCTATCATTGGCAATGGATACTTGTTCTTGATGTTCACTTGGTTCAATCTCCGGTAGTCAATACACATTCTCATTGAACCATCCTTCCTCTTAACAAACAAAACCGGAGCTCCCCATGGCGAAATACTCGGTCTAGCAAAACCTTTGTCCAATAACTCTTGCAATTGTATCTTCAACTCTCCCAATTCTGCCTGAGCCATTCTATAAGGTGCAATCAAAATCGGAGCGGTCCCCGGTAACAACTCAATGGTGAAATCAATTTCTCTCATGGGTGGTAGACCTGGAATCTCCTCCAGAAATACATCCGGGAACTCCCAAACAATAGGGATCTCCTCCACCCCTTGGGATCGTTTATCCTCCGTGATAAATGCCAAATAGGCTTCACATCCACTTCTCAAAAGTCTATCAGCCTTTAATGCTGAGACAAACCCTGCACGAGGATTCCTCCTCTCTCCCCGGAATAACAACCCTGCTGGTGTCTCATCCAACTTGAATGTAAGGGTCTTATGGAAACAATCCATTGTGGCATGGTACCCTGCCAGCCAATCCATCCCTAGGATGACATCAAAATCCTTCATCTCCAACAGAATAAGATCTGCGGGTAACACAACTTCTCCTATCCGGATTGTACAACTAGGGTAATAAACCGTACACATAACTTATTTTCCTACTGGTGTAGCTACAGTCAAAATGTACTCAAGATCTCTACCATGCACATCAATCAATCTAGAAAATGCATGGGATATGAATGAATGCGTGGAGCCAGGGTCAAACAATATTCTAGCTTCTATCCCACTAACAAGGAGTGTACCTTCCACAACATTGCCTGCTGCCTCTGCATCAGCTCTGTTGACCGTATATACTTGTCCTCGTTGCTGTGGCCTTATAGGAGGTTGCTGCTGCCTACCTTGATGGACATTTCTATTCTGTTGCAGTGGACGCTGATTCTGCTGCTGTCCTTGCTGACGGGCCTGCTGTTGCTGTTGTTGTTGGGGTCTATAATGCTGCGGTTGTGCTTGCTGCTGAAGTGGCCTTGCCTGATTCTGCACTACCAGTTGATGGACCCGAAAAAAGGGGAAATCTTCTGTCCTCTCCCTCCGCACCTCGGGGGCTGACCTGGGTCTCGGCGGAGGAGGGAAGATCTCGGGCATCAACATTTTTGTATGGGTATGCCAGATTTACTTTCTACTTGGAATTTGGAATAGTGATAATCCGGAGATTCACCTTCACAAGTGGAAAGGAAATCAATCCTTTTTTCTAACTTTTCAAATTGCATAAATATTAAGAAAAGAGACAAGTTTTTAGAATGCCGTAAGAGGCGTTTTTGTTTGTTTACCGTAAAAGACGATTTTGCCGTAAAAGGCGTTTTTACAAAACTCATCAAATATGAAAAACAAGAATTGTGATTTCTTTTTGTCTCTTTAGGAAATACAAACTACAATAGAAAAGTGAGAATAGGAATCTAACTTCTCAGGAGATTGTGGGGACACGTTGAGATCGACGGTCGCAAGTCATGTATGGGCTTCGCCATCGTCCTTCAAATGAGAACATGTGATGCTTTGATTCTTTGGCTTGGCTCCTAACCTCAGTTTTTTAAAGGACAAGGACCAAGAGAAGGTCCTATATCCAATGAAAAACCGAGTAAACGGGCTGAAAAGCCGCGTTTAGGCCATGTTGGAGAAGGAGGTGACCTTGGGGGGGTGGCCCCCCAAGGGACGTTGATCACCTTGTGGTGCTTCCGGGAGCAAAGTAGCAGGACTTCGTCTCTCTCTTGGATTTTCTGGATTTTCAGAGCTTGCACTTGGAATCTATTTTTTCTTTTTTTTTTTCTTCTTGGAATGGACCTCCTTTTATAGGCTTTTGGTAGCCATGAGGTGTTTATTGGCATTGATGGCCATGAAGAAAGAATTGATGAGGAGTTACAAGTTGATTTTGTAACTCCTCTTTCAAGGCTTGTGATTGGCCGATGAAGGTAGTGGGCATTCAATCACCTTTATGCTTCATGATGATGGGAGTTTCATGGGTTTAATGCCATGATTGCTTGGATTTGTAACTCCCAAATGCTTGGTTCTGATTGGGCCGTCCAAAATAATGAGTTAATGAGTGCTTTAATGGGTCAATTAACGACATTAAGTGGTTGCCAAGGCATGTGAAGAGTCGTGGGCCGCGCTGCGCCTTTTGAGATTCTTCTTGCGATCATCACGGGTGGATCCACGCATTATTTGATTTCGGATTGCGATGCAATTTCAGACATTGATTGATGTTGGCGGGCCGGTGACATCTGTCTTGTCGATTTCACGATCGGTCGGACAGAAAGTGCACTTTCTTGGTCAGCCGGTTGGCGATCTTGAGGTGATCGGTGATGATTTCATGGTTTTGACGGCTGATCCGAGATGTCGACGAAGATCAGTGGTTTTGAAGCACCAAACATTGGATTTTCAGAAAATCACAGAGGCCAGAACACCCGAAACGCGAAAAGAATCGAAAACGGACAATTCGGCGCAAAATCCGGCGACCCGGATTTCCAGGGTCGCCGGGCGACCATGCACCCAAGGTCGCAGGCGACCCTGGGCCACGGTCGCCGGCGACAATGGGGCTTCGGCCCGTTTGGTCGCCGAGAGTCGTTTTCGGCCGTTTTTTTTTATCTTTTTCGTCCCTTTTTTCTTCTGTATTTTTCTTGACATTTTTCCTCAATTATTCACTTGATTTTCTTGAAGAAATCTTGACGAGAACCCTCGCGAAATCGGAGCACAAAGTTTCCAATTTTTCGGGAAAACTGAAGATTTTGTAGCCGATTTTCCGTCAAGCGTTGAAACTAGGTCAAACGATGTCGGAATGACCTGAAAATTGAGGTGAAGCTTCTTGAGTAGTGGATAGGACCAACCATGGACTTTTATTTGAGTTTTGAAGCCGTTTGGGGTCCCATCGATGCTTCACTGATTTTGCTGCGTGGAAAATGCCGAACTTTGATATGTGGTCAAACGATGTTCGATTGACCTGAAATTTGACGGGGAGCCTATTGGAGTCATTTTGAGACGTTCCATGGGCTCCGTTTTGGATGTCATGGTCCCGGGTTGCTCCGCCGCCGGTAGGCTTGATTTTCTCTCGGAGCATCGAAACCTGGTCAAACGTTGTCGGAATGACCTGAAATTTGACGTGCAGCCTTTTGGAAGCATGTTGAAGCCACTCATGTATTTTGTTTGATGAGTGATGGCTTCGGTGGTTCCCGCCGCCGGGAGGCTTGATTTTGCTGCTCGAGCATTGATGGAGGGTCAAACGTTGTCGGTTTGACTTGAAATTTGGCATGGAGCCCTTTGGAGACATTCTGGAGTCATCCATAGGCTTTGATCAAAGTTTTGGTGTCTTTGATGATGTCGCCGCCGGGAGCGCTTGTTTAGCTATCGGAGCGGTGAAGTTGGGCCAAACGTTGTCGGAATGACCCGAAACCTCAGGTGTACCCCTCTTTTAGCTGTCTTGAAGGATCTCTTAGTTTCTGTCTGATTCTGACAAAATCTGATGCTTGAAGTAGCCTTGCCTATTTTTAGCAGGATGCAGCTTCAGGAGGCTTCTTGATCTTGAGGAGACATATTGACTTTTTTGGTGTCAACAAATGCCCCCTCGAGGTACAGCGACGAGTAGCTTTTTTGGAGTCGATGTGCCTCGAAGAGAAACTTGGAGGAAGGATTCCAACTTGACCAAGAGTCTTGAGCTCTTTTTTTTTTAATAGCCTTCTGAGTTTCCGGGGGAATTTTATGGTAGTGAGAGGGATCACGTATCATCTCAAAGCAAAGTTTTGAAAATGACATGGGGTATTTGGATTTTGGGTTTTGGATTTTTGGTTTTTGACCTTGTGACCTAACAAGCTGTATGTGGCAGGTTAGGGGGTCGGGGTTTGATTTTGATTTCGACCTTGTGACCCAACAAGCTGTATGTGGCAGGTTGGGGGGTCAGGTTTGGTTTGGTTTGGATTTTGATTTTGGTTTTGGTCTTGTGACCTAACAAGCTGTATGTGGCGAGCTAGGGGACCGGAATTTGGTTTTGTGAAATGTCAATTTCAAGATTTTGGCTCAATTTGGTTCATGAGGTTGGATGGTTTGGTTTTCTAGAAACTCATGGGACTTTCTTTTTTCTTTTTTTTGAATGATCCCATCAACTCAAAAGAGGCATGGGACTCTTTTTTTTTTTTTTTTTTGCTCTTTTCTTTCTTTTTTTTTGTTGCTCTTGGTAAGAGGAATATTTTGACTAAAAGCCACTTTTAGTGCCTAGGTGGTCAAACCTGGCTCATATGGGCTAACCCATGGGACCTTAGGCTTTGGAGATGGCCTAGATCTCATATGGTGTCATATTTGTAAAGAATATCTAAAAATATCTCTTTTGTATAGAGAATATCTAAAAATATCTTTACTTGGAGAGAATTTCTCAACTTTTCATTTTGTGGAAAGATTCTCTCAAAATATCTTTCTCTTTGGGAAAGTAGCTAAATTTTAGCACTTACCTCCTTTCTTTTCTCCTTGTTTCCTCTTTTGGCTTGCTCTCTTCTATAAAAGCAAGGAGGGTTGATGCTTTTGCTCCATTGCTTTCTTTTTGCAAGAAATCTTCAAGAGTGCTCTCCAAGATAAGAAGTGCTTTCTCTTCTTCAAGGATCTCCAAGCTTTTCTTCCTCTTCTCCATCAATGGCTTCAAGTAAGTTTTCTTCCTCAAGAATCTCCATTGTAGAAGTAGCTTCTTCATTTTTTTTTCTTTTTCTTTTCTTGTCATGCACGTTTTTTCTTCCTTTTTTTTTTCGTGCTTCTCTTTTTTCTTTCCCCTTTTTTTCCTCTTTTTTTTTTTCGTGAACTCTTTTTTTTTCTTTCTTTCTGTTTTTTTTTTCACGCTGATCCCTTTTTTTTTCAGCGTTTTTCTCTTCTTTTCTGTTTTTTTTTTTTTTTTTTGCTGTTTTTTTTTTCTCTGGCTGTACGGACAGGTCCGTACTGCCACGTGGCAGTGGGCCACGGCCTGTGGGCCAAAATTTTTTTTTTTTTTTTTTTTTTTTGTGCTGAGATTTTTTTTTCTCTCTTTCTTTTTCTTTTTCCTTGTTTGCTCACTATGATAATAAGGCTATGCAATTTCAATATGTATGCATTTTTTTTTCTTTTGATGCATCAAGATAGAAGGCTAGAGTCTCTAGGTCAAGCCAACATGATTTTTGACTTGGACAAAGTTTGATTGGTCAAACTTTGGTCAAGGTTTTCCTAGCATCTAATGCATGATGATATACTTGTGATGCATGATTTTTGTAAATGGATTTAGAAGTATGATGATGCATACCTGAAAATCTTTTGTAAGTATCGGGATTTTGAGCTCGCAGCGATGTTGAGCTCTTTCTCGGTCTTGCTAGATTTTGAGGAAGTTTGCAATTTTTGGATTCTGAATCTCGCAGCAATGTTGAGCTCTTTTCCAGATTTTGCGGAAGTTTGATGAGATTGACTCGTTCTCGCAGCGATGTTGAGTTCAAGCCTTCTTTGAGAATTCTCCACTGACTATGAGCTCGCAGCGATGTTGTGCTCATCTTCAGACTTCCTGACTTTTTCGGAGTATTTTTCCTTTTCTTTGGAATTGCCCCGGAACCATGTCAAAATTTTGCTAGAATTTTTTGTAGCAGAATTCTGTCATTTTGATGTTGATTGATCTTTTCTCTTCCATCTTTTGCAAGTAGTTCTTCCAGAACGAACAAAGGCAAAGGTCATGTTACTGACGCACCTCGTCGGTCTGTTAGATCTTCCAATGCCGCCGTTCAGCAGGCTTGGGAGAAGGTCCTGTTTGTGGAGAAAAACTTGGAAGAATGCGATTCCCTCAATCGTGATGAGATGAGACAGCGATTGATCGCTCTCAAGGATGAGGAGTTCTATAAGATCATGGTAAGCAGCGTCCCTGGGTTACGGACGATCAGAGCGTTGTACTCAAGCCTACCTTCTTCTTCGGTGATGCAGTCCCCGACGACTTGACATACCAAAGGAGATGTTTTCAGTTCTCTTACACAGCAGATGGTGAGGAGAGAACTATTTCTACCCGGTCGTCTTTTGATCGGACCATCTCGATCCTGAGCCTTTCTCCCACGTGCCCTAAGAGGAAAGATCCTCCGAGTTGGGTGAAGAGGACCAGTGTGATCAAGACCGGGGTTTTTGTTGGTGGACCTTCCGGTTTTGCAGAGAAGCCACCTGATGGAACGCGCTCCGAGGCGCCGTTGGGGCGGCTACCGGGGTCGGCGGAACGTGGGAGTCCGTCGGGTCCGGTCCTTTCGCGCCCTGGCGGGCCCTGAAGCGTGCATCAACATTTCTTTGTGTGGGTGTGCCAGATTTTCTATTTTACTTGGAATTGCAAGTGGTAATCCGGAGATCAACCTTCGCAAGTAAAAAGGAAATCAACTTCTTTCAAGTTTTCCATTGCACAAATATTTAAGAAAAGAGACATTTTCTTAATTTGCCGTGAAAGGCGATTTTGTTTGGCATTTATAGCCGATTTTGGCGTTTATAGCCGATTTACAATTCTTATCAATAATGAAAGACAAGAGTTGTGATTTTTGTCTCTTTAGAAAAATACAAACTACAATGAAAAGCAAGAAAAGGAAGATCTAACTTTTCAGGAGATTGTGGGGGACTCGTTCAGATTGACGGTCGCAAGCCATACATGGGCTTCGCCATCATCCATGCAGATGAGAACAGAAGATGCTCTTGATTCGCTTGGCTTGGCTATGACCTCAGGTTTTTAGAGGACAAAGACCAAGAGAAGGTCCTATGTCCAATAAAAAGCTAAGTAGACGGGCTGAAAAGCCACGTCTAAGCCATTGGAGGCAGCAGGAGAAGGCAAGGACCTTGGGGGGGGGGGTGCCCCCCAAGGGACTTTTGTCACCTTGTAGTGGTGGCCGGTGCAGAACTTCAGCAAAGTTTTTCTCTCTTTTTCTTTCTCTCAGATCTCTTTCTGATCCCTTTTTTTCTGATCTTCTGATTTTCTCCTCTTTTTTCTGATCCGAATTTCAATAGAATGCTCTCCTATTTATAGGCTTTTGGTAGCCATTTAGGAGGGTTTATGAGCCTTAATGGCTTTAATGGGAGGAGTTACAAGATTTATTTCTTGATTTTGTAACTCCTTTTTCCTTGAATCTGATTGGCCGATGGAGATTAAGGGCTTTTAATCACCTTAATTACCATAATGGGAGGAGTTTCATGGTTTAAATGCCATGAATCAATTGACTTGTAACTCCCAAATGCTTGCTTCTGATTGGGCCGTCCAAAGAAATGAATTAATGACTGCAATAAAGCTAATCAATTAACCACATTAATTGGTCGCCGAGCAGTCGAAGAGTCGCGGGCCGTGCCGTGTCTTCTGGAATTCTTCTGGCGATGATCATCGATGGATCTACATGCTGATCGACATCGGATGAACATGTAACTTCAGACATTGATAGCTAAGAGTGGGCCGGTGACATCTGTCTTGTCGATTTCACGATCGGTCGGACAGAAAGTGCACTTTCTTGGTCGACCGGTTGGCGATCTTGGAGCGATCAATGATGATTTTATGCCTTTGGAGGTTGACCCGTGATTTTGACGGATGTCGGAGGATATGAGTCAATTTCAAGCACTAAAAATCACATTTTCAGGAAACCACAGGGGCCAAAGTGCGCGAAACGCGAAGAAAGACGGAAAAACGGGTCACCGGCGGAAAATCCGGTGACCCGGACCTCCATGGTCGCCGGCGACCATGGACCGGCGACCATGGGCCATGGTCGCAGGGGTCTGCGACCCTGGGGGATTTTTCCCCTTTGGAGCCCGTTTTGCGGTCGTTTTGAGGTCTTTTTCGTCGCCGTTTTCTTCTGTATTTTTCTTGACATTTCTTCTCATTTATTGGCTTGATTTCCCTGTAGAAAACTTGATGAGAATCCTTACATTTTTAGAGTGCAAAGTTTCCAATTTTCCGGGAAAGCCGAAGACTTTGTCGCGTAAAGCTGCTGATTTTCCGCCAGAAGCTGAAACTTGGTCAAACGATGTCGGAATGACCTGAAATTTGAGGTGAAGCCTCCTGAGCAATAAATAAGACCAACCATAGGCTTTTGTTTGAGTTTTGAAGCCGTTTGGGGTCCCGTCGATGCTTCACTTGATTTTGCTGCGGGGAAAATGCCGAGCTTTGATATGTGGCCAAACGATGTCCGATTGACCTGAAATTTGATGGGGAGCCTATTGGAGTCATTTTGAGACGTTCCATGGGCTCCGTTTTGGATGTCATGGTCCCGGGTTGCTCCGCCGCCGGTAGGCTTGATTTTCTCTCGGAGCATCGAAACCTGGTCAAACGTTGTCGGAATGACCTGAAATTCGACGTGCAGCCTTTTGGAAGCATGTTGAAGCCACTCATGCACTTGGTTTGATGAGCGAAGGCTTCGGTGGTTCCTGCCGCCGGGAGGCTTGATTTTGCTGCTCGAGCATTGATGGAGGGTCAAACGTTGTCGGTTTGACTTGAAATTTGGCATAGAGCCCTTTTGAGACATGCTGGAGTCATCTGTAGGCTTTGATCGAAGTTTTGACGTCTCCGATGATGTCGCCGCCGGGAGCTTCCGTTTAGCTGTCGGAGAAGTGAAGTTAGGCCAAATGTTGTCGAAATGGCCCGAAACTTCATGTGTACTCTTCTCTTGGCTATCTTGAAGGATCTTGCAGTTTTTGTTTGATTCTGACAAGATTTGAATTTTTGGAGAAATTGCATTGCCTATTTATGGCAGGTTGCGACTTCATGCAGCTTTCTTGATGTTGAAGAGGCAAAGTGACATTTTTGGTGTCAACAAATGCCCCCTCGAGGTACAGCGACGAATTGCTTGACTTTTGTAGTCGATGTGCCTCGAAGAGATTTTTGAAGGAGAGCTTGTGTCTTGACCAAGAGTCTTTGAGCAATCCTTCCTTTGGTAGAGTAGCCTTTGAGCTTCCAGGGGAATTTTATGGTAGTGAAAGGAATCACACACCATCTCGAGGCAAAGTTTTGAAGATGACATCAGGGATGTGGATTTGGGCTTTTGTTTTTGACCTTGTGACCTAACAAGCTGTATGTGGCAGGTTAGGGGGTCGGGTTTTGGTTTTGACCTTGTGACCCAGCAAGCTGTATGCGGCAAGTTGGGGGATCATGATTTGGTTTTTGGTTTTGGTCTTGTGACCTAACAAGCTGTATGTGGCAAGTCAGGGGACCAGGATTTGGTTTTTGGTCACTCTTTGGGACTGTGTGGGTCCATTGGAGTGGTTTGGATTTTTGTGAAATGTCAATTTCAAGATTTTGGCTCAATTTGGTTTATGAGGCCGGATGGTTTGATTTTTGGAAGCTCATGGGGCTTGGAATTTTTTGTATAGTTCAATCAACTCAAAAGAGGCATGGAACCATTTTTGTATGCTCTTGGGTAAGAGGGATTTTTTTTCCTGACTAAAAGCCCATTTTTTTTTTTAGTGCCTAGGTGGTCAAACCTGGCTCATATGGGCTAGCCCATGGGACCTTAAGCTTTTTAGGATGGCTTAGATCTCATGTGGGGTCATTTTTGTAAAGAATATCTAAAGATATCTCATTTGGATAGAGAATATCTAAAAATATCTTTATGGGAGAGAATCCCTCATATTCCCTTAATTTGGGAGAGAATATCTCAAGGTATCTTTCTTTTTGGGAAAGAATCTCCAATCTCCTATTTTGTTGGAGAGAATCTCTCATTGATTGATTTTGGGAGGAAATCTCTCAAAGACATCTTTCTTTTTGGGAAAGAATCTTTCTAATTCCTTCTCTTTTGGTAAGGTTACTAATTAGTAACACTTACCTTTCTTCTTTGTTTCCTTCTTTGATTTGCTCTCTCCTATAAAAGCAAAGGAAGGTAGGATCTCTTGCCCTTATTGCTTTCTTTTGCAACAATCTCAAGAGAGCTCCAAGGCCAAGAGTTTTTTCTTCTTCAAGGATCTTCAAGCTTTTTCCTTTTTCTTCTCCATCAATGGCTTCAAGTAAGTTTTCTCTCTTTTTCATTCAAGAAAACTTTATGTAGGGAATAGGATGGTAAAAAAAGAAAGTTTCTCTTCTTTTTTTTTTCTTTCTTCTTTTTTTTCTTTCTTTCTTTTCTTTCTATTCTTCTTCTTTTTTTTTTTTTTTTTTTCTCTTTTCCACGTGATTTCTTCTTTTGTTTTTTTTTTCTTTTTTTTTCACACGTTTTTTTCTTCTTTTTTTTTTGTGGGCCGTACGGACAGATCCGTACGGATCTGGTCCGTACGGCCACGTGGCCTGTGGGCCACGGCCTGATTTTTTTTTTTTTTTTTTTTTGAGAAAGTTTCTTTTTTTTTTCTTTTCTTTCTTTCTCCCTCTTTTTTTTGAGAAAGTTTCTTTTTTTTTTTTTTTTTTTTTTTTTTTGCTCATCATGATAATGCGTTTTTATGCAAATCTAGATGTTCATGCATGTACTTTTTATAAATTGAATTGAGTAGCATGATGTGATAGCATACCTGAAAATCTTTGCAAATTTGGGAATTTGGAGCTCGCAGCGATGTTGAGCCCTTCTTGATTTTGCGGAGATTTTGAGGTTTCGAAAGTTTGGAGTTTCGGAGCCCGCAGCAATGTTGAGCCCATCTTCAAACTTTCTATTTCCGTCGGGGTATTTCCTTTTTCTTTGGAATTGCCCCGGAGTCATGCCAAAATTTCGCCAGATTTTTGGTGGGAAAAAGTGACCCCCTTTTTTTTTTTTTTTTTTTTTAGCGAAATCCTGTCATTTTGATGACGATCTTTTTCTTTTCCAACCTTTGCAGGTGGTTCCTCCAGAGCGAACAAGGGTAAAGAGCCTGCTACAAGCGTACCTCGTCGATCTGCTAGATCTTCCAATGTGGCCGTTCAGCAGGCCTGGGAGAAGGTCCAGTTTGTTGAGAAGAACTTGGAAGAGTGCGATTCCCTCAATCGCGATGAGATGAGACAGCGATTGATCGCTCTCAAGAATGAGGAATTCTATAAGATCATGGTAAGCAACCGTCCTTGGGTTATGGACGATCTGAGGGTTTTACCCAAGCCTACCTTCTTCTTTGGAGATGCAGTCCCTGACGACTTGACATACCAAAGGAGATGTTTTCAGTTCTCTTACACAGCAGATGGTGAAGAGAAGACTGTTTCTACCCGGTCGTCTTTTGATCGTACCATCTCGATCATGAGCCTTGCTCCCACGTGCTCTAAGAGGGAAGATCCTCCGAGCTGGGTGAAGAGGACCAGTGTGATCAAGACCGGGGTTTTTGTTGGTGGACCCTCCGGATATGCGGAGAAGCCACCTGTCCGTATGGACATGTTGATGCCAGCCAGCGGCTACCAGGGCTCTGATTATCCGTCAGTCGATTTGAGACCGGTGGGCCTTGGCGTTTTCAGCGGTGACGGCAGTACTTGGGTGAAGCCTTTTCGACTTCGTGGCCGTTTCAATGCTGACTCCGATTGGAAGTCATGGACTGACCACACCTTGCTGATTGGGGGCGCCGTTTTGAAGGAAGCCGGGATTTTTGACGCGGTCCGCACTTTTAGGGAGACCGTGACTTTTTCCGATGATGCCTTCATGGCTATGTTGGAGTCTTTCCTCCCTCAGACCAATACCTTCGTTGTTACGAACGGTGAGATTGGTTTTTCTCTGAAGGAGTTAAGTGCTATTACTGGATTGCCCATCCTTGGCAAACTCTACGAGGAGTTCATGCCGATTGACAGCGTCCTTGAGGAGCAGTCAGAGGAATTCAGGCTCCTATACTTTCAACTTGTCGCCTTCTATGATTTTTTGAAGGAGGGCTCGAAAGTCAGATCCAGCAGTTGGAAGAGTTATGGCTCTTCATTCTTCAACTTCTTTGACAGCAAAGAGTCTCCTGATAGCATGACCCGGGAAGACAGGAAGAAGACTTTGGCCATGCAGGAAGAGTTGAAGGGTTTCTTCGCGAGCACAGATGCCCTTTATTCTGACATTGCAATGCGGAGAGATCTTGCTGTTTACCTCACTTATTGGCTAGGTGAGGCTGTGTTTGCTGGTGGAGATGGGACGCACATCAGGCCGCATTGTATTTTTCCGGCTTGTCAGATGGCGTTTGGAGAGCGGCTTGCTTTGGTGCCCGCTCTTTACTCCTACCTGTGTACCGAACTGCAGGCTGCTGCTTTCTTGGTTCGGCTTGGGCTCCCTATGAATAGGGTATTTTCAGCCCATATCTTTTATTCGTGGTTTGTATACCACTGTCCTGGCTTCCACCAGCTGGGTGCTGCACAGGATGATGATCCTCTGATGATTCGATTGGCTAAGGGAAAAGCCGTATCTGAATCACTTTTGTTTGCCCGCATGAGGATCCGACGGTTCAGGGACGTCGAGATGGGGCAGTCTTCAGTTAAGCTTTCTCCGGAGTTGCGGAAGAAGGCTTTTGATTTTGGTGCCTCCCGAGACTCTACCAGAGCAGGGTCGGGAAGGCATTACTCTTTGACCAATGCAGAGAAGGAGTGGCTTTTCAGCATACGGGTCGGCACGATGGTGTACCGGAGACATCTTTTCGTCGACATCCAGCCGTATGTACCTTCTCGCTTTGCGCTTCAGTTGGGCTTCTCTCAAGGCGTTGTTGGAGCGCCTTCGAGTATGGTGAAGCGTTTTGGGGGTTTGCAGGATGGCAGAAATGCATGGGCTTTCTATAGTGCTGAAGACACTACTGCCACGATTTCTTATCCTGAGCTGTCGACTTTCCGAACAGCCGGCTTCACGAAGTGGTTCGCGGAGAGCTTTTTGGCATATCGGGGGCTTTCCAAGAAGGAGCTTGATGTAAAGCTGTCTTCTGGAAAAGGCATTGGGAAGTCGGATGGCGTCCGGCGAGAGGAAGTTTGGGCCTTCCTTTCTGGAGAGAAGCACAAGATAGGCTTTCTCGGTGACCAGGGCGTCATTGGTTCTGAAGCTGTTCGGGAAGTACCTGATGAGGCTTTGGAGCAGCTAGAACAGGAGGAAGCTGAGCTCGACGCTTGGATGCAAGCGGCACAGAGACGAGCTTCCGTGGAGTCTACTGGCGAAAGCAGACCATCCAGTGAGGAGTCAAGTGAGAAACCTGACTCTGATAGTGAGGCGGGTTCTTCTAGGAAGCGAACCCGTAGAGGTAAGAAGAGGAGGAGTCATCATCGCAGCGAGGGGCCACATGAGGACTCTCCGGACATGGAAATCCCTCTTACCATCAACGAGGAGTTGCCAGAGGCTGTCGACGAGCCTCCAGAGAAGAGGAGTCGTGGGGAAGAGACCATTGGTGAAGGTATGATTCTTCCTTTTTCTTTTTCTACTTCTTTCATGGGGCTTTCCATGTTCTGATTTGAATTCTCACCCTGCTGCTGCTCTTTTTTTTTTTAGCAGAGGATGAAGACTTGCCGATGCCTGAGGTTCCGACCGATGAGGCGGTGATGGAGCCGGTTATGGCATCTGAAGAAGAATCGAGGGACTCTGGAATGACTCCGGAATCTCCAATTGGTATAACTTCTTTTGCTTTCTCTTTTTTTTTTGCCTGCGACTTGATTTGCTAACAGTTTTTTCTTGTCAGCTGACTTGCCACAGGATTCCGATGACTTTGAACCATCAATGGACGCAAATGTCGATGATGCTTCTGATGAGTTCATGGAGGAAGAGAGTGTTCCGCCAGTCGTCGAAGAAGGTACTTTGTAGTGATGACCCTGATGATTTTTTTTTTTTTTTTTTTTTTTTTTTTGAACAGGATCATATTCATACCTTTTTGTGTTTCATTTGCAGGTTTTGAAGTGACAGAAGAGAGTCCATCGCCTCCTTCAGAACCAGAGCAAGGGATGCCAGAGGTCGATCCGGAGGTAGAGACCAGTTCAGACATGATTGAGGAGATGCCTCGTGTTGAGATTCCCTCTCCAGTGGCTCCAAGTGAAAAGAGTTCTTTTGTTACTCTTCCAATGGGACATGACATGAGCAGCCGATCAGCGGAGAAGGGTGAATCTTCATCCAGTTCGTCTCTTCAATTTGCGAAGAAGGTGCTGGCTCGGGTTTTGAGTTCTTGGGTCAAGACTCTCCTTTCTGGACACTTGGAGGCAGGATTTGGCATGATCCCACATGTACAGGAGATTCTGACCGACACCGAAGAGGTTGGTCTGGATGTCACAGGTGCCAGGGCGATCGTTGATAGGATCATTGCACTGGGTGACAAGTGGTTTGAGACCATGGGTTTCCCTGACGACCAATTCTTCAAGGAGATGTTCTTGGACCCTGCTGATAAGGCTAAGTCTGACCTGAATGAGGCTACACAAAGCAAGAAGCAGCTAGTTCGGGAGAAGAACAAGGAAGAGCTAGCCATCATCGGATTGAGGCATGACCTTAACGTCCTTGATAGGGAAGTTGAGGAGGCCAGGAAACGTCTTGAGCATTTGAAGGCACAAGTCGATGCGAAGTGGGCTGCCATAACAGAGGCTCGTGACAGGGAGAGTACTCTGATCCGCAGGGTTGCAGATGCCGGTCAAGTTCTCGAGAGGAGGACTCTAGAAAACGAACGATGGCAAACTGCTGGGGAAGAGCTTCCCGGTGTAAAAGAAGGGTTACGGCATTCGCCAGCATCTCATGGCAAGTTCCTGAAGAAGCGTGCCTTGGAAACTCTGACGGCTGAGGCCAAAAGTTTGCTTGAGGAGCTGAAGCTTTGGCTGGAGACCATTTTTGGCTAAGCTCCTGATTTTTTATAGCAGAAACCATTCTTCTGTTTTTGGTACCACATGTATTTTTTTGGTACTCTTTTTTTTTTTGTAGTGCTTATGAACACTTTCTTTTTTTTGGTACCACATGTATTTTTTTGGTACTTTCCTTTTTTCTTTTTTTTTTTTTTTGTTTTGTAGTGCTTGTGAACACTTTCTTTTTTTTCTTTTTGGTACCACATGTATTTTTGGTACTTCTTTTTTTTTTGTTTTCCCTACGCTCACTCAAATCTTTTTGTGATGAAAGCAATTGCTAAATGGGATTTGATCAAAAGCTTTGTCATTTTGTGAAAATCTTTTGCCAAATGGTTGTTTTGGTAGGGGAAACGAATTTGGCATGAAAGTCGGATTTTTGTGGCATTTACAGCCAGTTTGGTGGCATTGATAGCCAATTGGTGGCATTTATAGCCGGTTTGGTGGCATTGATAGCCAATTTGTGGCATTTATAGCCGGTTTTGACATGAGAGTCAGGTTTTTTTTTTTTTGTGTGTGGCATTTGTAGCCGAGTTTTTTGAAAACCGAGTTTTGTTTTATTGGCATGAAAGCCGATTTTGGCGTTTATAGCCGGAAATTTTTTGTTTTGGCATTTATAGCCGGATTTTGGCATTTTATAGCCGAGTTTTGGTTTTCAAAATGCAGGTATCGACTAAATGTCGCCTCCCCGCTGAATGGTCTTGCAAGTATCGATGGAATGTCGCTTCCTTGCTCATTCGGTTTTGCGAGTATTGATGGAATGTCACTTCCTCGCGGGTTAGGTTTTGCAAGTATCGATGGAATGTCGCTTCCTCGCGAATTGGGGTGCAAATATCGACTAAGCGTCGCTTCCCTGCTTTTCCCAAGACTTTTGGTTTTGCGGGTACTGACTTGATGTCGTTTCTCCGCGATTTTTGAAATTTGAGGTTTTCTCGAACCATTTGTAATTTTGGGTTGTGGATAGCAACTGGTATGTTGCATCTCCACGATTTTTGAAATTGGGTTGTGGATATCAACTGGTTTGTTGCTTCTCCACGGTTTTGGATTTTGCAAGTATCGACGAAATGTCGCTTCCTTGCGATTTTGGATGCAAGTATCGATGGAATGTCGCATCCTTGCTTTTTTTCAAAATTTTTTGTTTTGCGGGTACTGACTTTGATGTCGTTTCCCCACGATTTTTGAAAAACCATTTTTTTTTGTTTAAAGACACGAGGGTCGTAAATTTTGACCTAGAACCATTTGGCGGTAAAAGGTAAGGTGGACTAGGGTGGAAATCCCTGAATCCGGATTTTTGTTTCAAACCATGAATTTTGGTTCAAGGATCGAAAGTTTTGGTCAAGTCAGGGAGAGGCTCCTAAACTTGGATTTTTTTTGTTTTTGAACAATGAAACAATGAAAGTAAGCATTGTTTTTGAATCTCTAGAAATTTTGACATTTGATATGAAAATTCTAAAGAGAGTGGGTTTGACGAGCGAGTACCTGAGAACAGGTTTTGGCCATACAGGCATTGCTCTTACCCAGTTGGGTAAGTCTTCAAGGGTAGTACCGCTTCAAGAACTTGCCGTTGATAGGCAGCATACATCTGTCGCCTTCCATGTTTAGGAGGGCATATGCGCCGTTGGAGAAGACTTTGTCGATGACGTAGGGTCCCTCCCATTTTGGTTCAAATTTGCCTTTGGATTTGTGTGCGAAGACCATTGGTCTTTTTACCGCAAGAACCAAGTCACCCTTTTTGTAGGCGCGTTGCCGGACCCTTTTGTCAAAAGATCCTGCCATGCGTGCTTGGTAAAGTTCAATGCTTTGTCGAGCTTCGAGCCGTCTCTCGTCGAGATTGTCCAGCTCATGGAGTCGCAATTTGACATTGCTTTCTTGAGTCATGTCATTTTGTAGAGATACCCTCAGAGAAGGAATTTGTACCTCTAGGGGCACGACAGCTTCGCATCCATAGACCAAGGAGAATGGTGTGCTATGGGTTGGTCGTCGAACGGTGGTTCGATAGGCCCACAAAGCTTCAGACAGTTTATCACTCCAGTCTCTTTTGTGACTAGAGACCATTTTCTTGAGGATTTTGCAGAGTGTCTTGTTGAAGGCTTCTGCTAATCCGTTTGCTGCCGGATTGTATGGAGTCGAAGGACAGCTTTGAATTTTGTATTTGTCGCAAAACCTGTAGAATCGATGATCCCGGAATTGTGGTCCGTTATCATGGACGAATCTCTTGGGTATGCCGAAACGACAAATGATGTTGGTGCGCAGGAACTGAAGAACTGATGAGGTCTTCATTTCGTTGAACGCAAATGCTTCTGACCACTTGGAGAAATAATCCGTTGCGGCGAAGATGAAGCGATGACCTTTGCTTGAAGGGGGAGAGATAGGACCTATGATGTCCATGCCCCATGCTTCAAAAGGCCATGAGATTGCTGTAGGATGCAGCCATTCCGGAGGCATGTGAATGTAATCTCCGTGAACTTGGCATAGCTGGCAGCGTTTGGCAAATTGCATTGCATCAGCAACTATGGTAGGCCAATAGTAACCTAACCTTTTTATCTGATCATAGAGCTTAGGACCTGCCTGATGGGATCCACAAAGACCAGCATGAACTTCTTTAAGTGTTTCTTCGGCCTCTTGTTGTGACAAGCAGCGTAGAAGTACTCCGTTGAAGGATTTCCTGTAGAGGATTTTTGAAGGAATATCCAAATGAAAGTTTGGGGCTCGCCTTTGTATGCTTACCCGTTCTTTTGGATCTTCAGGTAGGATTCCGAACATAGTGTAATCAATGAACGGATCCCTCCAGTCGTCGATTGAAGGTTGAAGGATAGAGATCCGACTTCCAACCACTCGGTGGCATTCGGCAACTGCTTGGTGTGTGTTAAGAGGAGGGAGGATCCTTCTCTCGCACACTGTAATTTGCATGTTTTCCCATTCCTGGATCGCCATTGATGCTGCAAGTCCGGCCAGGGCATCTGCACGGATATTTCACCTCTACGAATGTGGGTGATGTTGCAGATGTCAAACTTTTGCAGAAACGATTGTGCCTTGTTGTAATAAGGCAGCAGATCGGGCTTCCTGACTTCATATTTCTGATTCATCTGGTTGACGATCAGTTGAGAGTCTCCAAAGACTTCCAGCATAGTGATACCGGATTCGATGGTGAGTTCCAATCCTAGGATCAGAGCTTGGTATTCAGCTGCATTGTTTGTGCATGGTTCCAGTAGCGAGAAAGCGTGTGGAATCATGCATTTGTCGGGGCTAACAAAGAGGATGCCAACTCCCGAGATCAGCTTTCTGTTTTCATTTGTCCTGGTTGCACCGTCAAAGTACATGTCCCAGGAGGCATTTGGTGAGGAAGTCTCCACGTTGTAGACAGGTTCGTCTGGGAGATCATCTCTGAGTGGTGAATCTTTAGGCAATGGATGCTCTGCAAGGAAATCTGCTAGAGCTTGGCCTTTGATTGCTTTTTGTGGCACATACCTAATATCAAATTGTGACAAGAGGATGGACCATTTTGCCAGTCGGGCATTGAGAGAACCGGCCTTCGTGACAAGGACCTTCAAGAGGTTGATCCTCGAGACCAGGTAGACTGTGTTGGAAAGCAAGTAGTGACGTAGCTTTTGTACGGCGAACATCACTGCAAGGCATTCTTTTTCGACTGGAGAATAGCGATGCTCTGCACCTACTAGCATGCGGCTGAGGTAGTATAGAGCAGCTTCTTTTCCCTCACCATTCTCTTGTGCAAGCAAAGCGCCTACAGAATGATCAAGAGCTCTTGTGTACAAGATGAATGGTTTTCCAGTGGTAGGGGCAGCTAACACTGGAGGTTTGGTCAGGTATGACTTGATATCTTGAAATGCGGTTTCGCAGTCGGTATCCCAGACAAAGTCTACACCTTTTTTCATCAATCGAGAGAATGGACGGCATTTCCCCGAAAGATTGGAGATGAACCGTCTGATGTAGGCCAATCTCCCTTGAAGCCCTTTTAGTTCCCTTAGGGTTCTTGGTTCTTGGAGAGGGTATTTCTAGAATAGCCTTGACTTTTATGGGGTCAAGTTCTATTCCAGCTTTCCGAACAAGGAATCCGAGAAACTTACCCGACGAGACGCCGAAGAAGCATTTTAGAGGATTCATCCGCAGTTTGTGTTTGCGAAGTCGGAGGAAGACTTCCCGAAGATCTTTGAGATGGTCTTCTTTTCTTCTGCTTTTGACGGCGAGGTCATCAACGTAACATTCGACCGTCTTGTGCTGCATATCTTGGAATATTTTCATCATAGCCCTCTGATATGTGGCACCAGCATTTTTCAGAC
Organism: Umbellularia californica; assembly: GCA_028538565.1. Lineage (NCBI taxonomy): Eukaryota > Viridiplantae > Streptophyta > Magnoliopsida > Laurales > Lauraceae > Umbellularia > Umbellularia californica. The sequence goes on along the minus strand of JAPQWN010000005.1, from coordinate 27,555,701 downwards.
CAAATGGCATGACAGTGTAGCAATACACGCCAAATGGAGTCCGAAATGAAGTGTGTTTTTCATCCTCGGGATGCATCTTTATCTGATTGTAACCAGAGAAGCCATCCATGAATGTCATTCGCTCGAATCCGCAGGTATTATCAATCATCACCTCCGGTATGGGGAGCGGGAATTCATCTTTAGGGCAAGCGCCATTCAAGTCTCTATAGTCAATACAGACCCTGATCTGCCCATTTTTCTTTGTCACGGGGACAATGTTGGCCAACCATTCTGGATGTTGTTCCTCACGGATGAAGCCAACGCTTTTGAGTTTTTGAACTTCTTGTTCAATTTTATCCATCACATCTGGACGGAATCTTCTTTGGCCTTGTTTGACAGGCTTGACGTCTTCTTGAAGATTGAGTTTGTGGACTGCTACTTTGGGGTCTAAACCAGGCATTTCAACATAGGACCATGCAAAGCAATCAACGAACTCACGAAGAAAAGCGATATACTCGGGTAACTCATCATCCTTTATATTCTTGCTTATGAATACAGGACGTGGGTTATCAGGTGTTCCCAAGTTTATCTTTTGAACAGGATCTTCTGTCGGAGGGTTCGAAGGTGGTTCCTCCACAATATTTTCGGAGGCTTCCAACTCAACGAAACCTTCTGGAGTTTCAACTGCATTACCAGACCAAGGCTCTGTTCCTTTCCATGGATTTTCTTGATTGGTGATCTCCTCAAGGCTTGCTATGAGATAGTCCCAATCGCCTGTTGAGTCTGGTATTTCTTTTGGAGACGAGGGTTCTTCTGGGTCAGGATGCCACAAGTCTGTATTATCGGACGATTCCTCTTTATCATCAGAGAAATCATACCAATTGGATGAGCTTCCTGGATTTTTGTCAGGTAACTCTTTAAAGAGATATCCAGGGAGATCGATGTCTTCATGGACTTGAGATGTTGAGGCTTGGTCGGTAAAACGACTTTTAAGCCTTTGTGTCAACTGTCTCAGAGGAGTATCAGGATCATACCCTAACCCATATGAAGACTTTTCTACATGACCGTAGAGTCTCCAATCTTCCAGCTGGCTTTTGGTCAAGGCGGGCTCCAATGGCGTGAGAATACCGCGTCTTTCTCCCAAACCGACTGGGTTTTGAGCGTCAAAGCCCATTTTCTTCATAATTGCTTGTGCCACAGGACTATATAGAGATAGCTGAGGCATACCTTCATTTTGAAAAGGTTCCAGCATGGAGTTTGATGAAGAAGCGTCCGATCTATGGAAGAAGATCGGCCTTTGCTTTGGTGATGTTGCCGGAACAACAAAGGTAGCTGACGTAGGATCTTCTACATCAGCAGGTGTCTCCATCGGAGTGAGAGCATGCTGAACTTGCTGAGTGTCAGCTTGGCTTGACGATGCATCGTCTTCTGGCTCTGAGTCCGAGTCTGTGTCTTGCATGATAGACACGAGAGAAACAACAAATTTGCCCCCAGGCTTTTGTTTCGCCTTCTTCACTTTAGTCATGATGACCAAAGGTTTTGAATTCTTGAGGGAGATAACGAAGGGAGATTGACTACTCTCTTCTAATTTGCCGGAGGGTTTGTTTTCTTCCGGTGATTTTTGAGGAGCCTTGCCTTTATCTTTCTGGAGATTTTCAGCAGGGGGTGCTATTTCCTCTTCTTCTTTTTCTCCTTCATACATTTGGGAGTCTGCGAAGTGGACTTCTTTACCTTTGAAGGGTTTCCTGTCTGCAAAGACTCGATGTACCATGCCGTCGTCGCCGACAAACTTGATGCATTGATGTAGAGTTGAAGGAACAACACCATTCTCGTGTATCCAAGGACGTCCGAGAAGGATGTTGTAGCATGAGGGGGTTTTTATTGCATACACAGTGACCTCAGAGATAAGATCACCGATTTGCAATTTGAACCTGATTTTGCCGATAGGCCTTTGAGTGCTCCCATCGTATCCAAAGATAGATACAGATGTGTGGCTTAGCTTGCTGGGTGGGATGCCCAACTCTTCAAGAGCCGAAGTGGAGATAAGGTTGAGTGCAGAACCTGGGTCGATCTGAACTCTATGTATCGGCATTTCTTTGATGTACCCTGTGAAGTACAGGGGTCGGTTGTGCCTTGCTTCGCCAAGTAGGAGGTCTTCCTTAGTGAAGGCGATGGTTGCACTGGCTGCCTTTTGAACCGAGAGGCATTGGATGCATGATCCCTCGCTTTTCTCTTTTTCTTCTTTTAAGGAGGTTTCTGAGTTTTTGACCCGGTAGTCCATTTCAATTTGGAGGACTTGTGGGGCATGTTTGTCGACATCCTCATTCAGTTTTTGTAATTCTGATATGAGATTATCACGAGTGCGTGGAGACATTCGCAATAAGTCTAGGATGTGAAGACGTGCAGGTATGTGTTTGAAGTGCTCAACCAAGTCATACTTGAAAGCCTCCTTAGGGCCTGCATGTTCATCATTGTTGCCACTGGGGGCGCTTACAACATCTTTTCCCGAAGGATTTACATAAGTAAAGGAAGATTGGTTGTAATTTTTGTGGTAGTCCCGGCCCGAACGGGTGCCTCTACCAACTTCGAGAGCTTCTTGAGAAGGATCTTCGTTTGGAAGATTGTCTTCAGGATCAAGAGGCTGTCGTTTTTCATCTACTGGGGATGTATCTGCAGCAGAGTTGCCATCCTCAGTGATTGTGTTGCACGGAGCATTTTCCGGGAGCAAGTCCTGAACAGCATCCAGCAGCTTTTCTTCTTCGTTGACCCATCCATCACCCCAAGTTGGGTTTTCTTCATGATGATGAGTCGGGAAGAATGTGTATCCTGAAGTCACAGTCTCAGGAGAAGAAACCTGAGAGGGTGTCATCTCTGTGAAAGTCACGTGAGACGAGGTAGCTCCAGAGGATACATTGCTAGGCGTCGTCGGAGTGTAGGTAATCTCATCAGACGACGCTTCAGAAGAGCTATAATCCTGATATATTACATTACAGGAAGCTCTGATAGAAGATGTTGCCTGCTCGGAGTCAGACTCATCCTCGGATGTAAGAGGATCGTCAATCCAGCAATGTTCTCCATTTTCAGGAGTTGAGGGAGGAGGTACCTGATGGGCTTCAGGGACTTCCGGCTCTGGATTGTGAGGAATCTCGTTGACGCGGTCTTGCTCTTGTTCTAGAGCGAGACGCTGCAAGATCCTTGCATATTCTTCAAGATCAGGCATGGGAGCCAGATCCTCTTCTTCGTCTTCTCCGTGTGGCTCAACATAGTTGATTTCCACTGGAGCAATGACAGGTGCTGGGTTAACAGCATCTTCTTGTGCAGCCTCTTGGTCTTCTTCATCATCAGACCAGGATCCTTGTGGTTGCAAGGGGTTATACCAGATTACTGGCATAAGGTGAGTTTCAGGAACCCATTCTTCATCGGAGAGATATTCTCCTGTTTCAAGAGATTCCTCCCACTCATCGGTGTAGTTGGGCTCGAATCCATCGTCGGTGTCGCTGGACTCGTATCCATCAATGGAGAATCCAACTACCGAGTTGCAAGAGTATGATGCCCCCTGCATGGCTTCTTTTTTGAATTGAGGTGGCATGAAATCACTGAGAGTGAAGTTTCTTACCGCCTTTGAAGTCTCTGGAAGGGACGTTTCTGCTGCCCCGAGTGAAGTGGTAGAGGAGGCCTCTGCCTTTTCATGGACTTTTTGTTTTGGCTGGGTCTTCTCTTGCCGTTTGAGCCTGAGGAGATGTTTCTTGGCTTGCCTTCGCTGCTGAGCGGTCGGCTTTGTTTTGACGATCTCCCAATTTTCATCTTCCAGGAGATCGGGATGTACCCATATGGGTTGTCCGTCTGGTGTCGGGCAAGGAACCAACACTTCGGACGTTTGAATTCTATTTATCACCTTGAAGGAAGTAGTGATCTTCTTCTTCGGTGATTTTGGTGTTTGTCCACATGACACCATGTTGACGGAGGCAGGACCATAATTTTTGTCAAAGGTGATGACTCCGTTTTTCCACATCTCGTTTATCTTCTCTCTCACAACAAAGCATTGATTGAGAGGATGCGAGACCATCTGGTGGTATGGACAGTACCGAGGATCATTGGTTTTGCCAACGTCTCCAGGTCTTTTGGGCTCTGGCAAAATGAGTTTGCCATTTGCTAGGAGAGCCTCAAAGATTTCTTCGACGTCTTCATCGAACGGATATTTCTTTTCTACTCGCTCTTTGAAGGCATCAGAGAGTTCAGGTCTCTTACCTGCAGCTCTATTTTCAGCTTTCTTTGGTTGCTGAGGAGCTGACTTAGTCTGTACATTGAGAACCTCCTTCTTCTTTGGTTTAGAGGTTGCAACAGCAGTCGGCTCTTTCTTTGATGATTTCTGACTGTTGAGGTCTTTGATCACCGTTTCAGCTTCCATGGAAGCTTCCAGGAGTTCCCCCAGGTTCTTTGATTTATTGCCGATGGTCATGGAGCGGATTTTAGCTCTCATGTTGTTTCGGCAGATGTCGACTAGCGACGCTTGTGGCAGTACATCTGAGCATTTGTACGCCATTGCTTTCCACTTGTGAATGAAGTCATAAGTTGACTCATTCTCTCCCTGTTTTAGGCTGCAGAGCTGAGCCATAGTAACAGGATGATCCTCACCTTGGAAGTGGGTCAGGAAGCGTGTCTCCAGCATAGCCCAGTTCTGAATGGAGTTCTCCGGCAGAGTGGAGTACCAATCGAAGGCCGTACCTTTTAGGGTACTCGCAAAGAGGCGGATCTTGAGTGCATCTTGATCCGCGATAGCTCCCGTCAAGATCTTGAAGTGGATGACGTGCTGTCTGGCTGATCCTTTCCCCGTATATGTTTGGAGAGTAGGATGCTTGAATTTTGTGGGGAACGGGACCGAGTCCATCCATAAAGGATATGGTGGCTTGATCCCATGCTCTTTGAGTATATCCTCTTCTTTAGCTTTGGCGAGGATACTGTCTACGTCCCTTTTGGTAAGGGCGCGTGACTCATTTTCTTCTCCATTTTCCTCGTTATTGCCATGATTCGGAGGAGGCTCATTGCTCACCTGATTTTGGACGACAAGGAGAAGGTTTTCCATCAGAGTTTCAATCCTCTGCTGGCCTTGTTCCAATTGCTGGATGCGTGTGAGCGCATCATCTCGAGGTGAATTCTGAGGTGGCGGCTCAGAACTTGTAGCCAAGACGTTCATCCCTCGGGATTCGAACGAAGAAATCGTCCTGGTGACCGAGCTGAGGCTCATTCTTTTTTATGAAGAGCTTGATGAAGGATTACTCTCCCGTCCTTGGCTGGAAGGGGCAGGAGATTCTTCGGGATGTCTTTGTGTCCTGGTGATGCTACGGGTCACCGGACGTCGGACATGGATTTTTTATGCTGACCTTTGGCGTCTTCTGGTTTTTCCAACCATATGGACGGCAGCAACTTGGTCGGGTCTTTCTTTTTCGACCCATTTGTGGGAGACTTGAAGTGTAGGAGGCCGGGTCCGTTGCTTCTCTAGTCTCTTTTGTCGATATGAAGCACGGCGGCGTGCTCGACGAGCGATTTGAGCTTTGGTCAGCTCTGGCTGGGCTCTGACGATGAAGGATGTGCTCCCTCGGGCGCAGGAGCCGAGCCTGTCTTCTTTGTAGCTAGGCAAGGACAGGATCCGGACCCGGTCCTTTGCCTGTTGCAGCGAAGCTTTAAACCTTTCGAGTTCGGCCCCTGTAGAGATGAAGGGTCGAACTGAAGGAGTGTAGGCCTTAGCAGGTGCTTGGAGAGGCCTGGTGATGCATGATCTGATTTTGGGCCTGTAGGAACAAGCCGGCTCATGCTGGGTTGACTTGGGAGTCAAGTTGGAGATGGGTCTCTCCTCTTTCATGTAGGCAAGAGGGTAGAACTGGTTCTCCTTGAGTGGGGCCAGGTATGCTGGCTTGGTGGAGATTTGAGACCTTCTTTGTTTTGGGGAAGGTCTTGGAGACCAAGTCTTGGGATAGACCTGGTTGTTTGTTGGTCGAGGCTTCGCGGGGGTGCCGCGGGCTTCGGGCTTTTGGGCTTTCGCCTTCGGTGTCACGAGAGTGACACGTTGAGAGGCGATCTTCTGCTTTTTGGCAGGCGCAGTTTGTTCTTCGGGAAGTGGGAATGGTCCCAGTGTCCCGAAGACGATGGTCCGGGGAGTCGAGGTCGACCCGGAGTTCAGAGAGTTGCCGAGGGAGTTAACGCTTCGGCAGCTGACAGGGCGCTTATGAGTGCGCGCGCTTTGCTTCTGTTGAAGCATGAGTTGGTGCTTGTTCTCATCGAAGATAATGGTTAAGGCTGCCATTGTTAGTTTCGAAAAAGTTCTGAAAACAAGACCACATCCATTAGTAATCACAAGAATATAATGATCATAAATGGGAATTTCTATGGTTGTCTTTTCAAATCGCTTAAGGGATATGACCCAAGCGACATGAAGAAGGCAAAAAGCCATAGATGGTACAATTGTTCTGACAGCAAGTATGGTGAGCCCAGAATGAGCGTTCCAGTGACTGCTAGAAGCAATTGTAAACCTAAATTCGACTTATCGAGAAGCAGGGCTTGCTCGAGATAAGAAGAATATAAGGTAGGAGTTACAAATGTGCCGGTCACAGATACAGTAGACCCTGAAAGGGCGTACTAGTATTGCTATGCACAAATGTTGGAGATCGCATCCATGAGATGGGATTCTTTGTTTTGAAATGTCAGAAATGGATTCGTCAAAGAGAGCAGGTGGCATTCCGATTCAAATACGGGCTCAACGATTTCCGCGAGCGCCAGTACTCAGAAGGGAAGAGACCACAATTTCTCGAATCTGAATCCAAAAAGTGACGAGTTTTTGGAGATTTTTTTTTTGAAATGATTTTTTTTATTTTATTTTTATTTTATTTTTTTATTTTTTTTTAAAATATTTTTTTTATTTATTTTTTTTGAAAATTTTTGTTTTTTTTTTTTTTTTAAGATTTTTTTTTTTGAAAATCTTTTTTTTTATTTTTATTTTTTTTTTTTAATTTTTTAAGATTTAAAGACGAGAGAGTACATATAGGCCTCCTAACCCGGTCTTATGAAACCTCAATTGATAGAATTGCCCCCAGGTAAGGGTAGGATTACTTAATGAACCCGTTTGGAGAACCCTTGCCTAGAACAGTCAAGCTGTCTCCACACTCTGGACAAGGCTTTTCTTGAATCAATCGTGATCAAAGAACGCAATTGGTTTAACCTTAGTGGTCTATGTCCCTTTTTTTATAAAAATCCCAAATAGACTCATCGAAGAGAAACGATGGCCCAAAACCTTAGTCGAACGGGCTCAACATTTCTGCAAGCACCAAAGAACGATAGGATAGGAACAAAGTTTCTCAATTTTGAATCCAAACTAAGAAAACTAATTTTTTTTATTTTTATTTTTTTTTTAATATTTTTTTTTTTGAAATCTCTAATGAACTCATCGAAGAGAAACGATGGTCCAAAACCTTAGTCGAACGGGCTCAACATTTCTGCAAGCACCAAAGAACGATAGGATAGGATCAAGGTTTCTCAATTTTGAATCCAAACTAAGAAAACTGATTTTTTTTTTATTTTTTTTTGAAATCTCTAATGAACTCATCGAAGAGAAACGATGGCCCAAAACCTTAGTCGAACGGGCTCAACATTTCTGCAAGCACCAAAGAACGATAGGATAGGATCAAGGTTTCTCAATTTTGAATCCAAACTAAGAAAACTGATTTTTTTTTTTTTTTTTGAAATCTCTAATGAACTCATCGAAGAGAAACGATGGCCCAAAACCTTAGTCGAACGGGCTCAACATTTCTGCAAGCACCAAAGAACGATAGGATAGGATCAAAGTTTCTCAATTTTGAATTCAAACTAAGAAAACTGATTTTTTTTTTTATTATTTTTTTTTGAAATCTCTAATGAACTCATCGAAGAGAAACGATGGCCCAAAACCTTAGTCGAACGGGCTCAACATTTCTGCAAGCACCAAAGAACGATAGGATAGGATCAAGGTTTCTCAATTTTGAATCCAAACTAAGAAAACTGATTTTTTTTTTTTTTTTTTTTGAAATCTCTAATGAACTCATCGAAGAGAAACGATGGCCCAAAACCTTAGTCGAACGGGCTCAACATTTCTGCAAGCACCAAAGAACGATAGGATAGGATCAAGGTTTCTCAATTTTGAATCCAAACTAAGAAAACTGATTTTTTTTTTTGAAAAGAGAAAGAATGGAAACAAACTCAAAGAAATAGAAATTTCCAAAAAATCCCATCTCATGTTTTTTTAGGATGCAAAATCCAACATAGGCTACCAGCTAGAAAGTAGCCAAGGAATCCGGAAAAGAAGTATAAGCATAGAGCAATAAGTATGATATGCAAATATTTCATTTCCAAGCACGTGTTCTCAAATGAACGGGTCCCACCGGGTGTGCCAGCTTGATGGAACGCGCTCCGAGGCGCCGTTGGGGCGGCTACCGGGGTCGGCGGAACGTGGGAGTCCGTCGGGTCCGGCCCTTTCGCGCCCTGGCGGGCCCTGAAGCGTGCATCAACATTTCTTTGTGTGGGTGTGCCAGATTTTCTATTTTACTTGGAATTGCAAGTGGTAATCCGGAGATCAACCTTCGCAAGTAAAAAGGAAATCAACTTCTTTCAAGTTTTCCATTGCACAAATATTTAAGAAAAGAGACATTTTCTTAATTTGCCGTGAAAGGCGATTTTGTTTGGCATTTATAGCCGATTTTGGCGTTTATAGCCGATTTACAATTCTTATCAATAATGAAAGACAAGAGTTGTGATTTTTGTCTCTTTAGAAAAATACAAACTACAATGAAAAGCAAGAAAAGGAAGATCTAACTTTTCAGGAGATTGTGGGGGACTCGTTCAGATTGACGGTCGCAAGCCATGTATGGGCTTCGCCATCATCCATGCAGATGAGAACAGAAGATGCTCTTGATTCGCTTGGCTTGGCTATGACCTCAGGTTTTTAGAGGACAAAGACCAAGAGAAGGTCCTATGTCCAATAAAAAGCTAAGTAGACGGGCTGAAAAGCCACGTCTAAGCCATTGGAGGCAGCAGGAGAAGGCAAGGACCTTGGGGGGGGGGGGGGGGGGTGCCCCCCAAGGGACTTTTGTCACCTTGTAGTGGTGGCCGGTGCAGAACTTCAGCAGAGTTTTTCTCTCTTTTTCTTTCTCTCAGATCTCTTTCTGATCCCTTTTTTTCTGATCTTCTGATTTTCTCCTCTTTTTTCTGATCCGAATTTCAATAGAATGCTCTCCTATTTATAGGCTTTTGGTAGCCATTTAGGAGGGTTTATGAGCCTTAATGGCTTTAATGGGAGGAGTTACAAGATTTATTTCTTGATTTTGTAACTCCTTTTTCCTTGAATCTGATTGGCCGATGGAGATTAAGGGCTTTTAATCACCTTAATTACCATAATGGGAGGAGTTTCATGGTTTAAATGCCATGAATCAATTGACTTGTAACTCCCAAATGCTTGCTTCTGATTGGGCCGTCCAAAGAAATGAATTAATGACTGCAATAAAGCTAGTCAATTAACCACATTAATTGGTCGCCGAGCAGTCGAAGAGTCGCGGGCCGTGCCGTGTCTTCTGGAATTCTTCTGGCGATGATCATCGATGGATCTACATGCTGATCGACATCGGATGAACATGTAACTTCAGACATTGATAGCTAAGAGTGGGCCGGTGACATCTGTCTTGTCGATTTCACGATCGGTCGGACAGAAAGTGCACTTTCTTGGTCGACCGGTTGGCGATCTTGGAGCGATCAATGATGATTTTATGCCTTTGGAGGTTGACCCGTGATTTTGACGGATGTCGGAGGATATGAGTCAATTTCAAGCACTAAAAATCACATTTTCAGGAAACCACAGGGGCCAAAGTGCGCGAAACGCGAAGAAAGACGGAAAAACGGGTCACCGGCGGAAAATCCGGTGACCCGGACCTCCATGGTCGCCGGCGACCATGGACCGGCGACCATGGGCCATGGTCGCAGGGGTCTGCGACCCTGGGGGATTTTTCCCCTTCGGAGCCCGTTTTGCGGTCGTTTTGAGGTCTTTTTCGTCGCCGTTTTCTTCTGTATTTTTCTTGACATTTCTTCTCATTTATTGGCTTGATTTCCCTGTAGAAAACTTGATGAGAATCCTTGCATTTTTAGAGTGCAAAGTTTCCAATTTTCCGGGAAAGCCGAAGACTTTGTCGCGTAAAGCTGCTGATTTTCCGCCAGAAGCTGAAACTTGGTCAAACGATGTCGGAATGACCTGAAATTTGAGGTGAAGCCTCCTGAGCAATAAATAAGACCAACCATAGGCTTTTGTTTGAGTTTTGAAGCCGTTTGGGGTCCCGTCGATGCTTCACTTGATTTTGCTGCGGGGAAAATGCCGAGCTTGGATATGTGGCCAAACGATGTCCGATTGACCTGAAATTTGACGGGGAGCCTATTGGAGTCATTTTGAGACGTTCCATGGGCTCCGTTTTGGATGTCACGGTCCCGGGTTGCTCCGCCGCTGGTAGGCTTGATTTTCTCTCGGAGCATCGAAACCTGGTCAAACGTTGTCGGAATGACCTGAAATTCGACGTGCAGCCTTTTGGAAGCATGTTGAAGCCACTCATGCACTTGGTTTGATGAGCGAAGGCTTCGGTGGTTCCTGCCGCCGGGAGGCTTGATTTTGCTGCTCGAGCATTGATGGAGGGTCAAACGTTGTCGGTTTGACTTGAAATTTGGCATAGAGCCCTTTTGAGACATGCTGGAGTCATTTGTAGGCTTTGATCGAAGTTTTGACGTCTCCGATGATGTCGCCGCCGGGAGCTCCCGTTTAGCTGTCGGAGAAGTGAAGTTAGGCCAAATGTTGTCGAAATGGCCCGAAACTTCGTGTGTACTCTTCTCTTGGCTATCTTGAAGGATCTTGCAGTTTTTGTTTGATTCTGACAAGATTTGAATTTTTGGAGAAATTGCATTGCCTATTTATGGCAGGCGACTTCATGCAGCTTTCTTGATGTTGAAGAGGCAAAGTGACATTTTTGGTGTCAACACCACCTGTCCGTATGGACATGTTGATGCCAGCCAGTGGCTACCAAGGTTCTGATCATCCATCGATCGATTTGAGACCGGTGGGCCTTGGCGTTTTTCAGGGTGACAGCAGCAATTGGGTGAAGCCTTTTCGACTTCGTGGCCGTTTCAGTGCTGACTTGAGCTGGGAGTCATGGACTGATCACACCTTGAGGATTGGTGAGGCCATTCTTCGGGAGGCCGAGATTTTTGACGCGGTTCGCGCTTTTCGGCAAACCGTCGTTTTCTCCGATGAGGCTTTCATGGCCATGCTGGAGTCATTCCTTCCACAAACCAACACCTTCATTGTGAAGAATGGTGAGATTGGTTTTTCTTTGAAGGAGCTAAGCGCCATCACCGGGTTGCCTATCCTCGGCAAACTCTATGAGGAGTTTATGCCTATTGACAGCGTCCTTGAGGAGCAGTCTGAGGAGTTTAGGCTTGTGTACTTTCAGCTCGTCGCCTTCTATGATTTTTTGAAGGAGAAGGAGGGCTCGAAAGTTAGATCCAGCAGTTGGAGAAGTTGCAGCTCCAACTTTTTTGACAGCGGGGATTCTTCTGATGGCATGGCCCAAGATGGTAGGGCTAAAGCATCAAGTTTGAAGAAGATCGCTGCTATGCGAGAAGATTTGAAGAAGTTTTTCGCAAGCACGGATGCCATTTGTCCTGACATTGCGTTGCGGAGAGATCTCGCTGTTTACCTCACTTATTGGCTGGGTGAGGCTGTTTTTGCTGGAGGAGATGGGACGCACATCAGGCCGCACTGTATTTTTCCGGCTTGTCAGATGGCGTTTGGAGAGCGGCTGGCTTTGGTACCTGCTCTTTACTCCTATTTATGTACGGAACTGCAGGCTGCTGCTTTCCTGGTTCGGCTTGGGCTTCCCATGAACAGGGTGTTTTCTGCCCACATCTTCTATTCGTGGTATGTATACCGCTGTCCTAGCTTCCATCGTTTGGGAGTTGCACAGGACGAAGATCCTTTTATGATCCGTTTGGCCAGATGGACAGCCGTTCACGAATCACTTTTATCTGCCCGTTTAAGGATCCGACGATTTAGGGACGTCGAGATTGGGCAGTCTTCGGTGAAGCTTTCTCCGGGCTTGCGGAAGAAGGCTTTTGACTTTGGTGTCTCCCGTGATTCGACCAGGGCAGGGTCGGGAAGACATTATGCTTTGACGGACGCGGAGAAGAGGTGGCTCTTCAACATACGGGTTGGTACGATGGTGTACCGCAGACATCTTTTCGTCGACATCCAACCGTATGTCCCTTCGCGTTTTACGTTGCAGCTTGGCTTCTCTCAAGGCATTGTTGGAGCGCCTTCGAGCATGGTGAAGCGTTTTGGAGGTCTGCAGGATGGGAGAAATACATGGGCATTTTATAGCGCCGAGGACACTACCGCCATGATTTCTTATCCTGAGTTGCCCACCTTCCGGACTGCTGGCTTCACGAAGTGGTTCGTGGAGAGCTTTTCAGTGTACCGGGGGCTTTCCAAGAAAGAGCTCGATATTAAGCATTCTCCTGGAAGAGTCTTGGCAAATCGGATGGTGTCCGTCGGGAGGAAGTTTTGGCCTTCCTTTCTGGAGAGAAGCACAAGATAGGCTTTCTCAACGGGCATGACATCATCAGATCAGGAGCTGCACAGGGGATTCCTGGTGAGGTCTTGAGGCAGCTGGAAGAGGAGGAGGCCGAGATCGATGCTATGATACAGGCAGAGCATACGAAGGCTTCCATGGAGTCTACTGAGAAAAGCAGACCATCCAGTGAGGACTCTTGTGAGAGGCCTGATGTTGATAGTGTGGCAGGATCGTCGAGCAGATTGACCCGCCGTAGCAAGAGGAAGAGGGGACAACGCCGTAACATGAGACGGCACGATAGTCCTTCTGATCTTGAAGTTCCTCTCACCATTGCTGAGGAGGTGTCTGAGGATGCTGACGAGCCTCCGGAGAAGAGAAGCAGAGAAGAGGAGATAGCTGGTATGATCCCCTTTCTTTCCTTTTGTTTCTTCTTTCCCCCTTTTTTTTGTGAAAGATTTTGTTTTGATCCGCTGCTTCTTTATTTAGCAAAGGATGATGACCTGGTGACACCTGAGGTTCCTGCCGATGAGGTGATGACGGATCCAGTCGTGGCATCTGAGGAAGAGCCCAGGGACTCTGGAGTGGTTCCAGAACCTTCACTTGGTATGATTTGCTTTGGCTTTTGCTTTTTTGTCTTCTTTTGTTGTCATTTGCTAACATGTAGCTGACTTGCCAGAGGATTCGGACGATTTCGAGCCATCCATGGACGCAACTTTTGATGATGCTTCGGATGAGCTCAAAGAGGCAGAGAGTACTCCGCCGGTCATCGAAGCAGGTATATTTGCAATAATAATCTTGATATATTTTTGACAAGATTATATTCATACCTTTTTGTCTTTTCCTTCTTTTTTTCTTTGACAGATTGTGAAGCAGCAGGAGAGATTCCTCCGTCTTCCTCAGAGCCAGAACAAGGGATACCTGCAGCTGATGCAGAAGTAGGGGCTTCTTCTACTTTCAATGAGTCAGCTTGTTCTGTTGGAAAGAGTTTATTGATTACTCTTCCAATGGAGCATGATGTGGGCAGTCGGGCACCAGAACATGGCGAATCCTCATCTGTACCGCACCTTCAGTATGCAAGGAAGGTGTTGAAGACTGTCTTGAGCTCATGGGTTGAGACTCTTTCTTCAAGTCATTTGGAAGCAGGTTTTGGTATGATCAAGCATGTGCAGGACATCCTCGCTGATAGCAAAGAAGTCGGTCTGGACATCGCAAGTGCCGAGGATTTTGTTGAGGAGATCATCACCTTGGGGAACAAATGGACTGAGACCAAGAGTTTCCCAGATGGTGACTTCTTTGATGAGATGTTCTTAAAACCTTCCAGCAAAGTCAAAGCTGAGCTGACTGAGGTCATGAAGACTCGGAGGCAGATCGTTCGGGAGAAGAATGTTACCGAGTTATCCATCATGGGGCTGAAGCAAGACTTGGACCGCCTTGATAAGGAGGTCGTTGAGGCTAGGCAACGTCTTGATCTTTTAGAGGAAGAGGCTGCTGCCAAATGGACCGCCATTGTGGAGGCTCGTGACAAAGAGGGGACTCTCATTCGCCAGGTTGAGGAAGCTGAAGGTAATGTCCGGAGGAAGACTCAGGAGCATGAGCAGTGGCAGGCCCTCTGGGAAGAGCTTCCTCGTGCTGCAGATGGGTCACGGCATTCGGCCGCGTTTTATGGGGACATTTTGAAGGAGCGTGGCCTAAAAGCTTTGGAAGTTAAGGCCAAGGGTCTGCTTGAGGAGTTGATCCTTTGGTTGACGACCATGTAGGATTGGGCTCCTGAGTTGTAACAAACTCTTTTTCCTTTTTCTTTTTTTTTTTTTGGTACCTCCATGTATAAACGATTTTGGTACTATATTTTGTATCCCCTTCCTTTTACTTAAATCATTTTTTGATGAAAACAATTTTGAGCAAAAGTTTGATGGGAATGTTTGTTTAAGGATTTGATCAAAAGGTTGTCATTTTGTGAGAATCTTTTGTCAAAGGGTTGTTTTGGGCATGAAAGCCAATTTTGTGGCGGAAAGCCTTGTTTTTTATGGTTTAAAAACCAAAATTTGGATGGCGAGAAAGCCTAATTTTGTGGCGTAAGAGCCAAAATTTGTTTTGCGGCATGGGAGCCAAAATTTTTGGATGGCGTGAAAGCCGAATTTTAGAATGGCATAGAAGCCGAATTTTGTTTTGTTTGTCTTGGCATTTATAGCCGAATTTTGGCATTTATAGCCAGATTTTGGCGTTTATAGCCGATTTTTTTTGTTTTGGCATTTATAGCCGAATTTTGGCGTTTATAGCCGAATTTTGAGATGGCATGAGAGCCAAAAATTTTGTTTGTGGCATGAGAGCCGATTTTGAGATGGCATGAAAGCCGATTTTGGCGTTTATAGCCGAAAAATTTTGTTTTTGGCATTTATAGCCGAATTTTGGCATTTATAGTCGGATTTGGCGTTTATAGCCGAGTTTTGGCATTTATAACCAGATTTTGGCGTTTATAGCCGAGTTTTTTGAAAACCAAGTTTTGTTTTATTGGCATGAAAGCCGATTTTGAGATGGCATGAAAGCCGATTTTGGCGTTTATAGCCGAAAAATTTTGTTTTTGGCATTTATAGCAGAATTTTTGGCATTTATAGCCGGATTTTGGCGTTGATAGCCGAGTTTTGGTTTTCAAAATGCAGGTATCGACTAAATGTCGCCTCCCCGCTGAATGGTCTTGTAAGTATCGATGGAATGTCGCTTCCTTGCTCATTCGGTTTTGCAAGTATTGATGGAATGTCACTTCCTCGCGGGCTAGGTTTTGCGAGTATCGATGGAATGTCGCTTCCTCGCGAATTGGGGTGCAAATATCGACTAAGCGTCGCTTCCCTGCTTTTCCCAAAACTTTTGGTTTTGTGGGTACTGACTTGATGTCGTTTCTCCGCAATTTTTGAAATTTGAGGTTTTCTCGAACCATTTGAAATTTGGGTTGTGGGTATCAACTGGTTTGTTGCTTCTCCACGATTTTCGAAATTTTACAAGTATCGAATGGGGTTCGCTTCCTTGCGATTTTTGGGTTTTGGAAGTATCGAATGGGGTTCGCATCCTTCCGGTTTTTGGGTTTTGCGAGTATCGACTAAGTGTCGCTTCCCCGCGGTTTCTAAAAACCAAAATTTTTGTTTAAAGACACGAAGGTCATAAATTTTGACTTAAAACCATTTTGGTTGTAAAAGCCAAGGCGGTCTAGGGTGAAAATTCCTAGGTCCCGATTTTTTTTTCAAACCACGAATTTTGGGTTCAAGGATAAAAAATTTTGGTCAAGTTCGGGAAGAGGCTCCTAAACTTGGATTTTTGGATTTGATGATTTTTTTTTTAACAATGAAACGATGAAAGTAAGCATTGTTTTGAGAGATTGTTTTTTTTTTTTTTGGAAACTTCCACATAAAGATGAAAATTTCAAAAGGGGTGGGTTTGACGAGCAAGTACCTTGGAAATAGGCTTTAGCCGTGTAGATATTGCTCTGACCCGTTTGAGGAAGTCTTCAAGGGTAGTACCGCTTCAAGAACTTGCCGTTGATGGGTAGCATACATCTGTCTCCTTCTATGTTTAGAAGAGCGTATGCACCGTTGGAGAAGACTTTGTCGATGACGAAGGGTCCCTCCCATTTTGGTTCGAATTTGCCTTTGGATTTGTGGGCAAAGACTATGGGTCTTTTTACTGCAAGAACCAAGTCACCCTTTTTGTAGGCGCGTTGCCTGACCTTCTTGTCGAAAGATCCTGCCATTCGTGCTTGGTACAACTCAATGCTTTGTAGAGCTTCGAGTCGTCTTTCATCGAGATTATCTAGCTCTTGGAGTCTCAATTTGACATTGTTTTCTTGCGTCATGTCATTTTGCAAAGATACCCTTAAGGAAGGAATTTGTACTTCCAAAGGGACAACAGCTTCGCATCCATAGACCAAAGAGAATGGTGTACTATGGGTTGGTCCTCGAACGGTGGTTCGATAGGCCCACAAAGCTTCTAGCAGTTTGTCGCCCCAGTCTCTTCTGTGACTAGAGACCATTTTCTTGAGAATTTTACAGAGTGTCTTGTTGAAGGCTTCTGCTAGTCCATTCGCTGCTGGATTATATGGAGTCGAAGGACAACTTTGGATTTTGTACTTGTCGCAAAAACTGTAGAATCTGTGATCCCGGAATTGTGGTCCGTTATCATGGACGAATCTTTTAGGTATGCCGAAGTGACAAATAATGTTGGTGCGCAATAACTGAAGGACTGATGAAGTCTTCATTTCGCTGAGTGCAAATGCTTTTAACCACTTGGAGAAATAATCCGTAGCGGCGAAGATGAAGCGATGACCTTTACTTGATGGGGGGGGAATAGGACCTATGATGTCCATACCCCAGGCTTCGAAAGGCCATGAGATTGCTCTTGGATGTAGCCATTCTGGAGGCATGTGGACATAATCTCAGTGAATCTGGCATTTTTGGCAGCGCTTGGCAAATTGTATTGCATCAGCTACCATGGTAGGCCAATAGTAACCTAGCCTTTTTATCTAGTTGTAGAGCTTAGGGCCAGCCTGATGGGCTCCACAAAGACCAGCATGTACTTCTTTGAGAATTTCCTCAGCCTCTTGTTGTGATAAGCAGCGTAGGAGTAATCCGTTGAAGGATTTTCTGTAAAGTGCTTTTGAAGGTATATCCAAATGAAAGTTTGGGGCTCGTCTTTGGATGCTTACCCGCTCTTTTGGATCTTCAGGTAGTATTCCGAACATGATATAATCAATGAACGGATCTCTCCAGTCGCCAATCGGAGGTTTGAGGATGGATATCCGACTTCCAACCACTTGGTGGCATTCAGCAACTGCTTGGTGTGTGTTGAGAGGAGGGAGAATCCTTCTTTGACACACTGTGACTTGCATATTTTTTCCTTCTTGGATTGCCATGGATGCGGCGAGTCCGGCCAGGGCATCTGCACGGATGTTTTCACCTCTGAGGATATGGGTGATATGGCAGATATTGAATTTTTGTCGAAGCGACTGCGCCTTATTATAGTAAGGCAGCAAATCAGGCTTCCTGACTTCATATTTTTGATTCATCTGGTTGACGACCAGTTGAGAGTCTCCAAAAACTTCCAGAATGGTGATGCCGGTTTCGAGGGCGAGTTCCAATCCAACAATCAGGGCTTGGTACTCAGCTGCATTGTTTGAACATGGTTCCAGTAGCGAGAAGGCGTATGGAATCATGTATTTGTCGGGGCTGACGAAGAGGATGCCGATTCCCGATATTTGCTTTCCTTTTTCATTTGTCCTGGTTGCACCGTCAAAGTACACGTCCCAGGAAGCGTTTGACAAGGAAGTTTCCACATTGTAGACAAATTCGTCTGGGAGATCATCCCTGAGTGGAGAATCTTTAGGCAATGGATGCTCTGCGAGGAAGTCTGCTAGAGCTTGGCCTTTGATTGCTTTTTGTGGTACATACCTAATATCAAATTGTGATAGAAGAATGGACCATTTTGCCAGTCGGGCATTGAGAGAACCTACTTTTGTGACAAGGACCTTTAGGAGGTTGATCCTCGAAATCAGGTAGACTGTGTTCGACAGCAGATAGTGACGCAGCTTTTGTACAACGAACATTACTGCAAGGCATTCTTTTTCGACTGGGGAGTAGCGATGCTCTGCACCTACCATCATGCGGCTAAGGTAATACAGAGCAACTTCTTTTCCGTCGTCCTTTTCTTGTGTGAGCAGAGCACCCAAAGAGTGGTCGAGAGCTCTTGTGTACAAGATAAATGGTTTTCCAGTTGTGGGGGCAGCCAGCACTGGAGGTTTGATGAGGTATGCTTTGATGTCGTGAAATGCACTTTCACATTCAGCATCCCAGACAAAGTCCACGCCTTTCTTCATCAGGCGCGAGAATGGACGGCATTTCCCTGATAGATTGGAGATGAATCGTCGAATGTAGGCCAGCCTTCCTTGAAGCCCTTTTAATTCTCTTAGGGTTCTGGGAGATGGCATTTCCAGGATTGCCTTGACTTTGGTGGGGTCAAGTTCTATTCCAGCTTTTCGTACTATGAATCCGAGAAACTTACCCGATGAGACACCGAAGAAGCACTTTAGTGGATTCATCCGCAATTTGTGTTTGCGAAGTCGGAGGAAGACTTCTCGAAGATCATCGAGATGGTCTTCCTTTCTTCTGCTTTTTATGGCGAGGTCGTCAACATAGCATTTGACCGTCTTGTGCTGCATATCTTGGAATATTTTCATCATAGCCCTCTGATATGTTGCACCTGCATTTTTCAGACCAAATGGTGTCCGAAAGGATGTATGCCTTTCATCTTCAGGATGCATTTTTGTCTGATTGTAGCCAGAGAATCCATCCATGAATGTCATTCGCTCGAATCCATAGGTGTTGTCAATCGTTACCTCTTGTATGGGGAGCGGGAATTCATCTTTAGGACATGCATTATTCAGGTCTCTGTAGTCAATACAGACCCTTATCTGCCCATTTTTCTTTGTCACGGGGACGATGTTGGCCAACCATTCAGGATGTTGTTCCTCGCGGATGAAGCCAACGTTTTTGAGTTTCTGAACTTCTTGTTCAATTTTGTCCATCACGTCGGGACGGAATCTTCTTTGGCCTTGTTTGATAGGCTTGATTTCTTTTTGTAAGTTGAGCTTGTGGACTGCTACTTTGGGATCCAAGCCAGGCATTTCGGCATAAGACCATGCAAAGCAATCAACGAACTCACGAAGAAAAGAGATATACTCGGGTAACTCATCATCCTTTATATTCTTGCTTATGAATACAGGACGTGGGTTATCAGGCGTTCCCAAGTCTATCTTTTGAACAGGATCTTCTGTTGGAAGGTCTGAAGGTGGTTCCTCCACAGTATTTTCGGAGACTTCCAACTCAACAAGACCTTCTAGAGTGCCAGAGGCATTTTCAGACTGAGGCTCTTTTTTTGTCCATGAATCTTCTTGATCAGTATCCTTCTCAAGGCTTGCAATAAGATGGTCCCAATAATTTGCTGGAATTGGGTTGAAGTAGGGTACTTCTTTTGGAGACGATGATTCTTCTGGGACAGAGAACTGCTCGTCTGTGTCATCGGGCAACTCCTCAGAGAAATTATACCAATTGGAGGAGCTTTCAGGATTTTTGACGAGTAACTCCTCAAAGAGATATCCAGGGATATCGATGTCTTCATGAGATGTTGAGGCTTGGTCGGTAAAGCGACTTTGTAGCCATGGTGTCAACGGTCTCATAGGAGCGGTAGGATCATACCCCAACCCATATGAAGACTTGCCTTTTTGAAGGTGGACTTTCCAATCTTCTGGTTGACTTTTGGTCAGGGTGGGTTCCAATGGTGTAAGAATACCACAGCCACCTCCCAAACCAGTCGGGTTTTGAGCGTCGTAGCCCATTTTCTTCATGATAGCTTGTGCCATTGGACTATACAGGGATAGCTGAGGCATACCTTCGTTTTGGAAAGGTTCAAGCAGAGAGTTCAGTGGAGATGCTCCCGATCTGTGGAAGTAAATCACTTTTTCTTCTGGCGAAGTTGCCGGAATAACAAAGGAAGCAGACGTAGGGTCTTCTATGTCTGCAGGTGTCTCCAATGGAGTGAGGGCGGGCTGATCTTGCTAAGTACCAGCTTGGCTCGATGCTGTGTCATCTTCTGACTTTGACTCTGAGTCTGTGTCATGCATAATAGACACAAAGGAGACAGTGAACTTGCCCCCAGTCTTTTGTTTTGTCTTCTTTGCTTTAGTAGTGATTACCAAAGGCTTTGGAGATTTGAAGGAGACGACGAAGGGAGCTTAGCCGCTTACTTCGAGTTTGGTGGAGGGTTTGTTTTCCTTCGATAATTGCTGAGGAGCCTTGCCTTTATCTTTCTGGAGACTGTCGGCAAAGCGAATTGTTTTTTCCTCCTGTTCTTCTTTTCCATCTTTATACATTTGAGCATCTGCAAAATGGACATCTCTGCCTTTGAAGGGCTTTTTGTCTGCAAATACTCGATGTATCAGGCCATTGTCGCCAATGAACTTGATGCACTGAGGTAGAGTTGAAGGGACGACACCATTCTCATGTATCCAGGGGCGTCCAAGGAGTATATTGTAGCATGAAGGGGTCCTTATTGCATACACAGTGACTTCAGAAATAAAATCACCGATTTGCAATTTGAACCTGATTTTGCCGATAGGCCTTTGAGCGCTGCCGTCATATCCAAAGATGGATACGGACGTGTGACTCAGTTTGCTAGGTGGGATGCCCAGCTCTTCGAGTGCTGAAGTAGAGATGAGGTTGAGTGCAGAACCTGGATCGATCTGAACTCTATGTACTGGCATTTCTTTGACGTACCCCGTAAAGTACAAGGGACGGTTGTGCTTTGTTTCACCTAGGAGGAGGTCATCCTTGTTGAAGGCAATTGTTGCACTTGCTGCTTTTTGTACCGAGAGGCATTCATTGCTTGATCCCTCAGTTTTCTTCTTTTCTCCCTTTGAGGGAGTATTTGATTTTTTGACCCTATAGTCCATTTCAATTTGTAGGACTTGTGGGGCATGTTTGTCGACATCCGTATTCAGCCTTTGTAATTCTGAAATGAGACTATCACGAGTCTGTGGAGACATTCGTAATAAGTCAAGGATGTGCAGACGTGCAGGTATGTGTTTGAAGTGCTCAATCAGGTCATACTTGAAAGCCTCCTTCGGGCCTGCATTTTCATTATTATTGCCACTTGGGGCGCTTACAACTTGCTTTCCCGAAGGATTTACATAAGAAGAAGAGGGTTGATTGTAATTTTTGAGGTAATCCCGCCAGAACGGGTACCTCTACCAACTTCAAGAGCCTCTAGAGAAGGGTCTTCTTTTGGAAGATCGTTCTCAGGATCAAGAGGTTGATCCTTTGCTGAGGACGTCTCTGTAACAGCATTGGTGTCTTCAGTGATTGTGTTGCACGGAGCAATTTCCGGGAACAAGTCCTGAACAGCAGCCAGCAACTTTTCTTTATTAGCCCAGACATCGCCCGTGAGATCGGGTATCTGGGACCAATGGACTGAGTTTTCATTGAATAAAGATTTCATTGGCAGAAGTTTCTTCAAGATGATCAATCGGGAGTGGCTTGAGTTCCGATGTCACAGCTTCAGGAGACGAGGGCTAAGAGGATGTTATCTCAGTGGAAGTCACCTGAGAGGATGTAGCTCCGGAAGATACGCTACCGGTTGGGGAGTACGTGTCTTCGGAAGCTTCAGAGGCACTGTCGTCCTGAGCTATTGCATTGCAGGTTATCCTGACAGGAGATGCCCCCAGTGTAGACTATTGGGAATCAGACTCATCCTCGGATGTGAAAGGATCATCGATCCAACTGTTTTCTCCATTTTCAGGAGTTAAGGGAGAAAGTTCCCGCTGATTTTCAGGGACTTCCGGCTCTGGATTATGACGAAGATTGATGCGATCCTGCTCCCGCTCTATGGCAAGATGTTGCAAGATTCTTGCATATTCTTCAAGATCAGGCATGGGAGCCAAATCTTCTTCGTCATTTGCTCCTTGTGGTTCGCCCATGTTGGGTTCCACTGAAGTATTTGCTGGTGCTGGATTGACAGCATTTTCTTGAACAGGGTCCTGGTCTTCTTCGTCATCAGACCAAGATCCTTGTGGCTGCAATGGGTTATACCAGATTACTGGCATAAGATGAGACTCGGGAATCCATTCCTCGTCGGAGAGGTATTCTCCTGTTTCAAAGGATTCTTCCCACTCATCTATATCACTGGCAGTGTCACTGGACTCGTATCCATTCATGGAGAATCCAACTACCGAGTTGCAAGAGTATGATGCCCCC
The DNA here is from genome assembly GCA_028538565.1 of Umbellularia californica. Classification (NCBI taxonomy): domain Eukaryota; kingdom Viridiplantae; phylum Streptophyta; class Magnoliopsida; order Laurales; family Lauraceae; genus Umbellularia; species Umbellularia californica. The sequence continues at coordinate 27,533,308 of JAPQWN010000005.1, read as the reverse complement.
TGTACATTTTCATTTTTGTATAGAGGTGGCATGAAATCATCAAGAGTGAATTTTCTTACCGCCTTGGAGGTTTTGGGAAGAGATTCTTCCGTCGTCCTTAGTGAAGCAGTGGAAGAGGTTTCTGCTTTTTCAAGGACTTCTTGTTTTGGTTGAGATTTCTGCTGCCGTTTGAGCTTGCGGAGCTGTCTCTTGGCTTGCCTTCGCTGCTGAGCGGTCGGCTTTGTTTTGACGATCTCCTAGTTTTCATCATCTAGGAGATCGGGATGCACCCATATAGGGTGTCCATCTGGTGTTGGATAGGGAACCAATTCTTGGGACGCTTGAGCCATTTTTATCACCTTGAATGAAGTAGTGGTCTTCTTCTTTGGTGATTTTGAAGTTTGCCGACATGACACCATGTTGACAGAGGCGGGGCAATAGTTTTTATCAAAGGTTATGACTTCGTTTTTCCACATCTCATTGATCTTCTCTCTCACAACGAAGCATTGATTGAGAGAGAAGATCCTCACCTTGGAAGTGGGTCAGGAAGCGTGTCTCCAGCATAGCCCAGTTCTGGATGGAGTTCTCCGGCAGAGTGGAGTACCGATCAAAGGTTGTACCTTTTAGGGTACTTGCGAAGAGGCAAATCTTGAGGGCATCTTGATCCGCAATAGCTCCCATCAGGATCTTGAAATGGATGACATGTTGTCTGGCTGAACCTTTCCCAGTATATGTCTGGAGAGTAGGTTGTTTGAATTTTGTAGGGAACGGAACCGAGTCCATCCATAGAGGGTAGGGTGGCTTGATCCCATGTTCCTTCAATGTATCCTCTTCTTTTGCTTTTGCGAGGATATCGTCCACGTCCTTTCTGGTAAGGGCGCGAGACTCATTGTTTTCTGCATTGCCCTCGTCATCTTCATGATTCGGAGGGGTTTCATTGTTAGGTGGTGGACGCTGTAGAGTGAGAATCAAATTTTCCATCAGAGTCTCAATTCTTTGTTGTCCTTGCTCCAACTGCTGGATGCGTGCAGTTACATCATCATGCGGTGGAGGCTGCTCAGAACTTGTGGCCAAGACGTTCATCCTTCGGGATTCGAACGAAGAAATCGTCCTGGTGACTGAGCTGGGGCTCATTCTTCTGGATGAAGAATCTGAGGAGTGGTTACTCCGGTGTTCTGGGCTTGGAGGAGTGGAAGATTCCTCTAGATGTGTTCGTGTCCGAGAGACGCTGCGAGTCACTGGACGTCTAACACTGATTTTGGTTGCTGACTTCTGGCGTTTTCTGGTTTTGCCAACCATATGAACAGCAACGATTTGGTCGGGTCTTTCTTTTTCGACCCATTTGTTTGAGACGTGGAGAGTAGAACGCTGGGTTCTTTGTTTCTCGAGTCTCTTTTGTCGATATGCAGTGCGGCGACACATACGACGAGCAATTTGAGCTTCAGTCAGCTCTGGCTGGGCTCTGGCGATGAAGGATGTAGTCCCTCGTGCACAGCAGCCGAGTTTGTCTTCTTTGAAGCTTGGCAAGGACAGAATCTGGATGCGGTCCCTTGTCTGTCGCAGTGAAGATTTGAATTTTGCGAGCTCGGCCCCTGTTGAGATGAAGGGTCGACTCGCGGGATTGCAGGCTTCAGCATGTTTTTGTGTAGGCCTAACAATGCAGGGTTTGATTTTGGGCTTGTAGGAGCAAGCCGGCTCATGATGATTTTATTTGTTTTTTGGGTGGAGGGTAGGTTTCTCCTCTTTCATGTAAGAGAGAGGGTAGAACTGATTCTCCTTGAGAGGGGCCAGGTATGCTGGCTTTGCAGATGTTTGGGATCTCCGTTGCTTTGGCGAAGATCTCGGGGACCAAGTTTTGGTGTAAACCTAGTTTCTTGTGGGTTGAGGCTTCGTGGGAACGCCACGGGCTTCAGGCTTCTTTGTGTTCGCCCTTGGTGCCATTTTAGTGACACGTTGCGGGGCGGTTTTCTGCTTCTTGGCAGGTACAGTGTCTTCTGCGGGAAGTGGGAATGGTCCCAGCGATCCGAAGACGATGGTCCGGGGAGTTGAAGTTGACCCGGTGTTTGGAGAGTTGTCGAGGGAGATGACGCTTCGGCAACTGGCAGGGCGCTTATGCTTGTTTTGCTTGTCTTGAAGCATAAGCTGGTACTTGTTCTCATCGAAAGTGATGGTTAATGAAGCTGCCATTGTTAGTTTTGGAAAACTTCTGAAACAAGACCAAATCCATTAGTAATCACAAGAATATGGTGATCGTAAATGGAGAACAACTATGGTTTTGTCTTTTCAAATCACTTGAGGGGACATGGCCCAACCCAAGGACGATGAAGAAGGCAAAAACCCATAGAGGATACAATTGTTCTAAAATGCAAGTATGGTATGCTCAGAGTGAGCGTTCCAGTGACTGCTAAAAGCAATTGTAGACCTTAATTCAAATTACCGAGAAGCAAGGCTCACTCGAGGTAAAATGATATAAGGTTGGAGATACAAATGTGTCGGTCGCGAATACAGTAGACCCGAAAGGGCGTACTAGCACCGCTAGGCACAAATGTTGCAAATCGCATCCTTGGGAAGGACACGAGATGGGATTTTTTTTTGAAAGGTCAAATTTGGATTCATAAAGGAGAGCAAATGGTATTCCAATCCGAACAAAGGCTCAACATTTCGGCGAGCGCTAAATTTAGAAGGGAAGGAACCAGAATTTCTCGGATGTGAATCCAATAATGACGGAAGTTTTTTGAAAGGTCAAGATTGAATTCATCGAAGAGAGCAAATGGTGTTCCATTCCGAGCAAGGCTCAACATTTCTGCGAGCGCTAAATCCGGAAGGGAAAGAACCAAGATTTCTCAACTCTGAATTCAAAAGTGACAAAAGTTTTTTTTTTTTTTTTAAGGATTTTTTTTTAGAGAATTTTTTTTTGAAAGGTGCACATAGATTTCCAATTCGATCTTATGAAACCTTAGTAGATAGATCAGCCCCCAGGTAAGGGTAGGATTACTTAATGAACCCGTTTGGAGGACCCTTGCCTCGAACAGTCTAATTGTCTCCACACTCTGGACAAGGCTTTTCTTAAATCCACTTTGGTCAAAGAACGCAACTGGTGAAATCTTAGTGTTTTTCTTTTTTGAAATCTTTTTTTTTTTGAAAGGTTTTTTTTTTAATGAACTCATCAAAGAGAGCGAATGGTGTTCCAATCCGAACAAAGGCTCAACATTTCTGCGAGCGCTAAATCCGAAAAGGAAGGAACCAAGGTTTCTCAACTTTGAATGCAAAAGAGAGAAAACTAAATTTTTTTTTGAAATTATAGTTTTTGTTTTTGAAATCCAAATTGGACTCATCAAAGAGAAAAGATGGCCCAATCCCCGATATGAACGATAGCTGCGAACATTTCTGTGAGCTATCGAGTTCAAGGAGGAGAGGATCAAAATTTCTCAAAGTTGAATCTTGAGAAAGAGAGATCAATTTTTTTAAGAGTTTGAAATGAAGGTGTTTTTTTTTTTTGAAATCCCAATTGGACTCATCAAAGAGAAAAGGTGGCCCAATCCCCGATATGAACGATAGCTGCGAACATTTCTGTGAGCTATCGAGTTCAAAGAGGGAAGGATCAAAATTTCTCAAAGTTGAATCTAAGAAAAGAGATCAGATTTGTTTTTTTTTGAAGTGAGAAAGAACAATTGAAATCCTATCTCGTATTTTTTTTTTTTAGATGCAAAATGCAACATAGGCCACCAACTAGAAAGGAGCCAAGTGATCAAAGCATCACGTTTTCAAATCAACGTGTCCCACCGGGTGTGCCAGCTTGATGGACCCGAAAAAAGGGGAAATCTTCCGTCCTCTCCCTCCGCACCCCGGGGGCTGACCTGGGTCTCGGCGGAGGAGGGAAGATCTCGGGCATCAACATTTTTGTACGGGTATGCCAGATTTACTTTCTACTTGGAATTTGGAATAGTGATAATCCGGAGATTCACCTTCACAAGTGGAAAGGAAATCAATCCTTTTTTCTAACTTTTCAAATTGCATAAATATTAAGAAAAGAGACAAGTTTTTATAATGCCGTAAGAGGCGTTTTTGTTTGTTTGCCGTGAAAGGCGATTTTGCCGTAAAAGGCGTTTTTACAAAACTCATCAAATATGAAAGACAAGAATTGTGATTTCTTTTTGTCTCTTTAGGAAATACAAACTACAGTAGAAAAGTGAGAAAAGGGATCTAACTTCTCAGGAGATTGTGGGGACACGTTGAGATCGACGGTCGCAAGTCATGTATGGGCTTCGCCATCGTCCTTCAAATAAGAACATGTGATGCTTTGATTCTTTGGCTTGGCTCCTAACCTCAGTTTTTTAAAGGACAAGGACCAAGAGAAGGTCCTATATCCAATGAAAAACCGAGTAAACGGGCTGAAAAGCCGTGTTTAGGCCATGTTGGAAAAGGAGGTGACCTTGGGGGGGTGGCCCCCCAAGGGACGTTGATCACCTTGTGGTGCTTCCGGGAGCAAAGTAGCAGGACTTCGTCTCTCTTGGATTTTCTGGATTTTCAGAGCTTGCACTTGGAATCTATTTTTTCTTTTTTTTTTCTTCTTGGAATGGACCTCCTTTTATAGGCTTTTGGTAGCCATGAGGTGTTTATTGGCATTGATGGCCATGATGAAAGAATTGATGAGGAGTTACAAGTTGATTTTGTAACTCCTTTTTCAAGGCTTGTGATTGGCCGATGAAGGTAGTGGGCATTCAATCACCTTTATGCTTCATGATGATGGGAGTTTCATGGGTTTAATACCATGATTGCTTGGATTTGTAACTCCCAAATGCTCGGTTCTGATTGGGCCGTCCAAAATAATGAGTTAATGACTGCTTTAATGGGTCAATTAACGACATTAAGTGGTTGCCAAGGCATGTGAAGAGTCGCGGGCCGCGCTGCGCCTTTTGAGATTCTTCTTGCGATCATCACGGGTGGATCCACGCATTATTTGATGTCGGATTGCAATGCAATTTCAGACATTGATTGATGTTGGCGGGCCGGTGACATCTGTCTTTTCGATTTCACGATCGGTCGGACAGAAAGTGCACTTTCTTGGTCAGCCGGTTGGCGATCTTGAGGCGATCGGTGATGATTTCATGCTTTTGACGGCGGATCCGAGATGTCGACGAAGATCAGTGGTTTTGAAGCACCAAACATTGGATTTTCAGAAAATCACAGAGGCCAGAACACCCGAAACGCGAAAAGAATCAAAAACGGACAATTCGGCGCAAAATCCGGCGACTCGGATTTCCAGGGTCACCGGGCGACCATGCACCCAGGGTCGCCGGCGACCATGGGGCTTCGGCCCGTTTGGTCACCGAGCGTCGTTTTCGGCCGTTTTTTCGTCTTTTTCGTCCATTTTTTCTTCTGTATTTTTCTTGACATCTTTCCTCAATTATTGACTTGATTTTCTTGAAGAAATCTTGACGAGAACCCTCGCGAAATCGGAGCACAAAGTTTCCTATTTTTCGGGAAAGCCGAAGACTTTGTAGCCGATTTTCCGTCAAGCGTCGAAACTAGGTCAAATGATGTCGGAATGACCTGAAAATTGAGGTGAAGCTTCTTGAGCAGTGGATAGGACCAACCATGGAATTTTATTTGAGTTTTGAAGCCGTTTGGGGTCCCATCGATGCTTCACTTGATTTTGCTGCAGGGAAAATGCCGAGCTTTCATATGTGGTCAAATGATGTCCGATTGACCTGAAATTTGACGGGGAGCCTATTGGAGTCATTTTGAGACGTTCCATGGGCTCCGTTTTGGATGTTATGGTCCCGGGTTGCTCCGCCGCCGGTAGGCTTGTTTTTCTCTCGGAGCATCGAAACCTAGTCAAACGTTGTCGGAATGACCTGAAATTTGACGTGCAGCCTTTTGGAAGCATGTTGAAGCCACTCATGTATTTTGTTTGATGAGTGATGGCTTTGGTGGTTCCCGCCGCCGGGAGGCTTGATTTTGCTGCTCGAGCATTGATGGAGGGTCAAACGTTGTCAGTTTGACTTGAAATTTGGCATGGAGCCCTTTGGAGACATTCTGGAGTCATCCGTAGGCTTTGATCAAAGTTTTGGTGTCTTTGATGATGTCACCGCCGGGAGCGCTTGTTTAGCTGTCAGAGCGGTGAAGTTGGGCCAAACGTTGTCGGAATGACCCGAAACCTCAGGTGTACCCCTCTTTTAGCTGTCTTGAAGGATCTCTCAGTTTCTGTCTGATTCTGACAAAATCTGATGCTTGAAGTAGCCTTGCCTATTTTTAGCAGGATGCAGCTTCAGGAGGCTTCTTGATGTTGAGGAGACATATTGACTTTTTTGGTGTCAACACCAGTGCATTCTGTGGCGGTGCTGGACGTGGTGCTCCTTGAGGCTGGTGATTCTATCTATTCGGTCTCGGGCAATTCCTCATCTTATGATCCATGGAGCCACATCTAAAGCATGCTCAGGTGATGGTACGACATTGGGTACTCTCATGGTTTTTGCCACAGTGGATACAAACGTGCTGCACATTGTCTTGCCTCTGCCTCTTGTTCTGCTGATTCCTTTGCTGGTGATTCTACTGCTGGGGTTGCCCTTGTCCTTTGCCTTGAGATCTAAGGAACTTGTGGTGGAAGTTCTCAAACTTGTAGGCTCTCTTGATCGCTTCTTCAAAAGTGACCGGTGGTATAACTCCTGTAGCATCTCTCTCGATGATGGGGTGAAGTCGTTCAAGGAACTTGGTTATCTTTTTCTCCACCGTGTCCACTAATTCAGGGGCATATCTTGACAACCTCTCAAACTTAGTGAGGTATTCTTGAACGGTCATATTGCCTTGGACAAGTTGTTGAAACTCCACTGCCTTCTGTCTTCTGATGTGCGTGGGTACATATTTATCACGAAACTGTATCTTGAAGTTTCGCCATGCTACTGCGTTAGCCATTGTTCTATACTCTTCCCTTACTGTTTTCCACCAGATGTCTGCTAACCCGGTGAATAGAGATGTTGCCAGCTTTACTCTCTCTCCTCCTATGCACCTGAAGACTTCGAAGATATTCTCTGTATGGTCCAGCCAATCATCTGCAGTCAAGGGATCTTCTGAGCCAATAAAATCTTTGGGTGCCCTCTTTCTGAATCGCTCAAACAAAGCATTGGGGTCATGCTCCCTCTGATTGATAACAATTGCAGGTTGAGGTTGGACTAGTTCTGGCCTTCTCTGTAACACCTCCAATAACTGTCTCTGCATTTCTGCCAACTCTCTGGCATGATCCTCATCTTTCTTCAGCATTTGCTCTTGAAGTCTAGTCTGATTCTCATTGGCTTGATGCTGCTGATCAAGCATAGCCTGTAACATCTGCTGAAACTGATTGGGCATTATATTTTCAGTTCTATCTTCTCCAACTGGCCATGTACCCTCAACTGGCCCGGTATAATCACTGTTGCTTGCGGTGGGATTGCCGTTTACGGGTCGGTTACGAGGTGGCATGATGCTGCAAAACAAGTTGTTATCACATGATAATCAAGAATAGGGTCACACATTGCTCACGTGATTCTATCTAACGGGAGACCTAACGAATCCTCGCCACGTCCTTAGGATTTCTAGTTTCTTTTAATTGCCTGAAACACGCCTCGCTCTGATACCAGTCTGTCGCGACCCGGACCGGGTTTGGGGACCAATCTGAGATCAGGACTCATAAGTGAATAAATAATAATAGGTGTGTTTGATGCCCAACGCACACGGGATAATAAAAGAATGCACATTACCCGTGCACGTGATTTCCCACAGGAGTCCGCGGTGAGGATTTCACAACACCCATAAACAGTTTGTATAAATTGTAGAAGCGTATGGCAAATCAAGTATGTATTTCATTTCCAACATGATAAGACTGATTACATTTGAATAACAAGTATCAGAATGAGCAATGTTCGATAGCGTAACCCAAAAGTACATATTAAAGTTTAATCAAAAGATGATTTAATTATAATTCCCAAAAATAGAGGCCAACAAAGGCCAATATAGACAAAACAATATCCACCAAAAATATAAATCCAACCACCCCCAAAATGTTTCGCATCTCGACAACGCGATGTTTACATAACATTGTCAGCACGCCACTCAACTAGCGGTTGCGGTTCTCCGACCGCCTCCTCTGGCTCCTCTTCGGGGAAACCAACAACGGGACCTGAATACCAAAGCAAAGGGTCAGACACGACGGTCTGGCAGGTGGGTGAAAAGATATAAACATTTAATAATAAAAACATTTACGTTGGAAAACATGTAAACCTATTTAAACAATGACTTTAAAGAAGTAAACGAATCAATTCGTTAAAAACACATATGCAGTAATAAAACATGTAAGGTAACCAAGGAAATCAGGAAACAATCAAGATGGCATCCACAAGAAGCTAAATCCTCTATCACCGAAGTGACGAGAGTATCGGGTGTTGACCTTAGTCACCGAAGTGAGAAGGCGCAACCAATTTACACATACATATACAATAATACGGGACGAGACCACGGTAGCAAACCGGGTGTCGGGAATCACGGTAGCGAACCGGATATCGGGAACCACGGGAGCGAGCAGGTGTCCGGACGGGACTACGGTTAATAAACCGGGTATCGGGATCCATGCTGCAGCTGGCGGGACGGGAAAGGATCTCCAAGTCAGTGGATCAGACTGACAAGGTTATCTAAGCTTAGTGGTGCCGACTCATAGGTCATATGCAAGAAAATCAAGCATGTATAAAACACTTACGATGAAATCGTATAGACGAGCAAAACGGGTGCTCAAGGCACAAACATCATTTCAATATCGGGTCACATCATATCGCGCATGCATTTCGGGACTATAAAAAGAGTGCAAGTACAAATACAATGCTTTCGGAATCGATAAATTATAATTCATAAATTTCTGGAATAAATAGTTGAAATAGACTTTCAAAATATCGGGGTTAAAAACTAATTCAAGGTGAATAGGGATCCCGTATGTCTGTATAATAAAGAAAACTTGGTACTCTTTGAATTTGGAAGACATGCCGGGTTCCTTATACACCATAGTAGCCTCAATGCTTAAATGAATTTCTGTGATGTGGTTTATCTCTCGAACGGGCTCCCAACAAACCTTTCATCTCTAGTTCGAACACATTCCCAGATGAGCGGTGCCCATTACTCTTAGAAAGGTTCACAAGCAATGGGATGGAAGCTCCCTTCACCCCCCTTTATTCATAAAATTCAGGGAATTTCGGTTACCTGGCGGTCAGATGGCGGTTAGCCGCTAGTGAATCCGGCGATTAACCGCTGGTTGACCGTGAGGCTGACCGTGGGATTGCAGCTCTTTGGAATTGTGACCGCTTCAATTCGGTTGGCTGGCGGTTAGCCGTCGATGGATACGGCGGTTAGCCGCTAGCTGACCGCGAGATTACAACTCTCTGGAAACGTGACCGTAACTACGCGGTTGGCTGGCGGTTAGTCGCCGATGGATTCGGCGGTTAGCCGCGAGCTGATCGCGGAGCTGACCGTGAGGTTACAGCTCTCTGGAAATGTAACCGAACTTCCTTCGGTTAGCCGCTAGTCACCAGGCGACTAGCCGCTGGGCGACCGCCAGCTGACAGCCAGTCACGGGAATTTCCTCACTGGGTTCAGATTCATGTCTTCCCTTCTCCAAACCAATTTCTTTCATTCTCCATTTTTACATTCATACTATCACCAAAAGAAGGAAGACATCCATCATCACAAAGATTCACTTAGGCATTGTACAAAAGATCAATTCAAGATTTAAAGACAACAAATGAAACAAAAGCTAGAAATCATGTTCAAGACAATAAAGAGGCTTACCAACCCCTTTTCAAAAGTATTTAACATCATTGAATACCAAGGAAACAAGCCATTAATGATATACAAATCAAGTATACATGTCATGGAAATCATTAAAACCAAAACATCCATTCAATCCACTTGCCTCTAGATCTCTAATCAAGGAAATCCAAGCTATTACTCTCTTCCAAGCCAAGGATGCAATCTACACAAAACTCCCAAATCCAAATCCTAAAATGGGTCAAGCCATGAAATAAGAAGAGAGAGCTCTCAATAATGGAAATGGAGCTCCTCTAAAGATAGAAAAACACAAAAAAAAAAAAAAAAAAAAAAGAGATTGGAAGGAAGACTTACTAGGAAGCTCTTCAAAATCACCAAACTAGTTCAATGAGGGTCTTGAGGTGAATGGATTCCTCCAAAAATGGCATCAATGAATAACTCTAGTAGTGAGGAAGAAGAAGGTGAAGTTCATTTCTTGATTGGTGCAAGGTTTGATAGGGATTTAGGATGGGGAATCAATAAGAAGAAGAGAAAAGGGAAATAAAACCCTAGGTTGGTTGTTGTGCTGGAAAAGAGAAATGGAGAAGAGAATCTCTCAATATATATACAAGTGGGTGTGGGCTCCACCACTAGCAAATCTCTTTGGGCTGAAATCACTACTATCGGTGTCTCAAACGGAATCGACGAAGAAGAGAAAAGTGATCATTGAAATATCTAGTTTCCAAAAAGTATATGTTTCGCGGGTTTCGGGAATATCAAGTTTTGAGTACAGATTTCATGTAAAAAGACTGTTTTGCCCTCAATGCAAGAAAATCGGGTTTCGGAGTTCCGAACGGGTACGGGATCAACATGAAAGTTGTAGGGATTAGCGGGGCAAATAAAATGGGGTTGGCATACAAGTCATCGGGGTCTCAGGAAAATTCCCAAATTAACGTAAAGCTATCAAAAGGGAACCCCCAAAGGGCCCCACTAACACAAGCACTTTAAAAATTCCCCAAAGCTATAACAAGAACTATACTAATCCAACTTAGTAAATTCTATCAAACACGCTTAACACTAACACGAGATTCAATTAGCACTAATCGGGGTCACTCGGGTCGGGGTCTTACACGTTCTTCATAATGGGGCGCCCTACTTCATAATGAGGCTCCCGTCTTTAGGGATTCTTGCATTGATGTGACCTTTCAGGCTCCGCTTGCATAGAATGGGGATTACCTTTTTGGTTGCTGAAGCGCGCATGGGTGAACAATCGCTTCAACTTCTCTTTTGCGGCGTGGTTCGAGGGGACGATTGGTCTTGCCTCGTAACTTTGCCTCCGCGGTAGCCGCAACTCCTTTATAAAAGGGGTAACTCTTCTTGCCTTTTATATTCAAAGCGTCTCCTTCCTAGTCGTTTGATCCCTTCTCTCTAGTCGTTTGATGCCTTCTTTCTTCCCTAATGTCTGGTGTCAAGTATAGTACTCAATCGGAGAATGGTCGAACTCCCCTACTAAGTTAACGGAACATCGGGTGGTTCAGATCATAGCCCCTTCGTGAAATACTCTTTAGGACTTTTTACTCGACCATACGCGGGTTTTTTTCCACAAAATGGTTGATTGATCCATTGATGAGCTTCGTTGGGCGCCTGAGTACTTGGTTCCCTATCTTGGACTTTTGAGGAGGACCGGGTACCTCACCTTCATTCCAAAACCTGCTTTGGCTACTCAGCTATTGGGCCAACGTGGTCGGGATGATGGAAGGGGTGTCAGACAAGTTCCTGGCAGCCAATCTAATCTACTCGAAGTCCCCGAACTCCCATTTTGAGTTGATAGAGCTTAACCGTACCCTTGTGAATGAAGAGCGGCAATTGATCGACGTGCGGGTGGCTCTTTCCAGACTCCGCGGCCATTTGCAATGTCAAAGTGGGCATGCTGGTCATCTTGTCACGGTGGAGGATCGGGAGCGAGAGATGGCTGCCTAGATGGATGGGTTGCTTCAACGGGCTGAAAGAATGCGTTGTTCCGCTTCCTACGGTGTTCCTTTAGGACCGTTTATTGGGTCCGGCGTTGATACTACCGTCAGTCAGGAGTTTCGACAAAATGTCGAAAGGAGTTTGAAGGCTCTCCTTGACCAGGCTAGTCGGATCCTTTGACCATCGCCACTTGTATCAGTCCGACTTGTCGTCGCTCTTTTGGTTGTTGTGATTTCTTGGGTGTTTGTTGGGTGTTTTTTTTTTTCTTTTTTTGTATGGGTGCTTGTGTCACAACCCGGGCTTGAGGTTCGATCAATCTGGACGAGCCCCGAGTCGCGAGCCCATACTTATGCCCGTAAACTCCGAATTAACCGAAGTTAAGATGAAACCCACAAGGGATACCGATACATGCGTACCTGTCAAATGTACATTTTTGCGGAATATATACATTGACGAAACAGTTAACTAAACAAGTCCTTTACATTAAAAGTAAAGTTGATACACACATTCATTTCCTATCTATGTCCACCATTGCATATTCAAATACAATGCAAGTGACAATCATTCACATTTCAAAACAAATATACAAAAGTATTTATAAAAATATTTTAAAAATATTCACATCCCTTCGCACTCCGTTCATGTTCATTCAATCAGTCCTCCTGGAGGAAGCTAATTGGCCTCCTCCGCTAGTGGTGCGGCCTCTATAGGGCCGGCATGGGCAATTGGGCATGTAATGTCATTAATAACATCGTGCACACAACGGTTCAACAATGTATACACATATCTATGATAATACATGCTATCGTTCATAATAATTTGTTTAATTTAACAGTTAAATAATTCTATAACAGTTATCAATTCTAGACAATTCAATAACATATGCATTGGAGTCAAGTAATAACAATAATTGGATTGGTAACTACAATAGCATTCGTTTCATTTGTTTACATTCATTTCATTTGTTTACATTCATTTAATTGATTACATTGAGTACTCTTATTAGATGGCTTATGAAATGGTGACTTTTCAGTCCATAATATGTGGGATTTACTAATGTCTTGATCAGAGATCACTGGCATCACCACGGAGCTCCGGAACAGCCCAGTCCATCTACTGCAGTAGGATTGTTCATTAATTCATTGTTACATTTAGTAAATACTCATTAATTCATTGCATTAATTCATTCAGCTCTAACCGAGCTGGAGAAACAACTACGTAGTGCCAGACACAGGAACCAACTCAAATCAATAAATCTATTCAATTACCAAGTCAGAATTCTAAACAATTATCTAAACCAAACAATTGAGTGAAACGTTTGTTATCTAATGTAAGTGCTGTTAGACCCCGACCTAGATTTGTTCAGTTAGTGTTAATTAAGTGAGTGTTTAGACTTAAGTGGGTTTAGTTATTGTTGGGTTAGAATATGATTTAGATTTACTTCTGGACATAGCTTTGGGGATTTTGAGAGCGTTTAGTGTTTATCAGACACTTGGGGAGGCCCTGAGTGCACGTGCAAGCATGGGAGGATGATTCTGGTTTTTCGATTTAGTTGTGGTTTTGATTTCATTTGAAGGGTTTTATTATTCTTTACAACTTTCGTTTTCAGCCTGTTTGTGTTTGAAGCTCAGAAACCTGTGTTTTGGCCCAAAATGGTAAAATTAAAAATTTCACACTCAAATCTAGATACGAATTTCGAAATCTCAAAACCAAGTCAAATTTATAATTTTTGGAAACTCGATTTTATGAGGATTATTTTAGCATCCTTCGTCGATCTCGTCCAGGGCCGACAAGATGCTGTTTTAGCCATAATTACGAACACCACATTCTCACCTTCAGAAAGTCAGAAAAAAAATAGTAGAGAGCTCATCTCTTTCCTCTCCATTTTCTTTCTCTTGCATGCCATGGCTATGGGACTTGGATTGGAAATCTAATCACACCATCTTCTCCTCCTTCCTTTAAGCTTCAACTAGACTTTTTTGAGTAGAAATTCTGCAACTTTTCCAACTCCATTTAGCTGTTCCTTTCTTGTTTGGATAGCTTCAAGTGAGACCTCTTCCTTGTCTCTAATGGAGTTTTTTTGAGCTCCTAAAGAATCTGCTTTTCAAACATGCAAAACCATTTTCAAAATGGACCTTTTTTTTGAAAATTTGTTGAGTTTTTGAGATGTTTTCTTGGGCTTTTTGTAGAGCTCGGTTCAGCTGTAGGAAAGGATCTTTGAGAAGGTTTTTGGTTTGACATTGGGCTAAGGCAAGTGATCTTTTTAGCCTCTCTTTTGCATGTTAAATATGGAAACTAATTGGTTGGAAAATGTTGTTTTCCTTTGCTAATTTTGTACTTGTAAAGGTCTTCACATGGTTGGTTATTTTTTAATCTACTTTTAAGCTTGCATGCATATGTTTATAGTATGGCTCGAAAATCCTTCACTTAGCCAAGTTTGAATTTTGCTTTTGGTTGCAATTTACTTGTTTGAATGGGTTGGTTGATGATCTCTAATGTTTGGAGAATGGAAGTGTTTGGCAGGTTTGATTTATGTAAAACTTGAGCCCTTGGAGAGCATGTTGGCTCAGGGAAATTGTAAGGTTATGTGATTAGTTCACAAAAGAGACACTTTCATAGCATTATTTTATGATTTTTCAAAGATAAAGGAACTCAAAACATTTTTAGTAGAAAAATAATAAATTTCCTCCATGCTTTGCTCATATCTTTCCATTATAGATGGCCATTTGTATGCATTTATATAAGTTCTAATGATTTCCATACAAAATATGTTCGAAAATACTCTCAATTATGTTAATTTCTCTTTGTAGGTGTTAATTGAAGATTAATTTGAAGATTAAAGTTGAGATTCAAGAGTTAAAGAGAGTATGGATAAGTTTGGAAGACAATTGGATGAAGAAATGACAAAGTTAGGCCAATAATAAGAAAAAAAATGAAAGACCTGGGTTGGTATTTTGACCATATCATTTTACTCAGGTGTCCGATTGAGGTGATCTTAGAAGTGTTGGAAAGCTTGTTCTAAGATCTAGAAATTATATTTCACAACATTTTTCCCAATTCAGACGTTTCGGGGATCAAAATCGCACATCAATGTGGGACCTGTTTTCTAGGAATCACCTTCATATGTTCATATTTCCATTCTTGTGAAGTCCCACATTGGAAAGAAACCAAAACAGAGTAAGGCAAATGTTTCTATATAAGAAAGGGAGCTCTAGGCATTAGACACACAAGCAAGGAGAGCCTCCTCCTCTTTACTTAAGCTATTCATGTAATTGAGAGCAATTGTAGAGAAAAGGTGAGAAAAGCTTTGTAAAATTTGAAGATTTATAATGAAAGCTTTATCTTCTCCAATGGGTGGCTAATCACTTTGATTGGCTCTTCTAGATGAAGCTAAGTTAATACTATTCCATTTGCTTATGCTCTTAATTCCCTTTATTTATGTTTTTAATATGCTAGAATAGATTTTTCTTCATTGCAATGTGCTACCTTCCATGCTTATTTTCTATCTTAGCATTCTTTTTACTATCTATGCTTAGGTTTAATAAATCATGCTTAGGAGTTAATATCTTTTGATGGTTTATACTTACTTTTGATAGATAGTCATTAGGAATCTTTTCTTTATGAAGGGAAGAAAGTCTTAGCTATTAGATTGTTAATTTCTATCTTAGAGCTTTAAAGTTATATTTTTCAAATCTAAGCATTGATTTGTCATTAGATTTGAGTATTTGCTTGGGAAAAAAGAAGAGCATTGGTGTTGGATTAGTATTACTTAGTGGATTCTAGATGATTCAATATATCCATAAGTATTGTTTGTTGCTTATTTTACTTACTTTAGCTTGATTGTATTCACATTCCCACACACTTATTCACTTGTTTTAATTCTCACACTCCATTTCTCTATCACACCATCATATCCATTAGCTTATTTGTTTTTACCTTCTATGTGTTTGTTTTTATTCCCCTTCTAATTTTACACTATTTTAGCATCTTTATTTTATCTCCATCCACTCATTTTCTATCTTGTCTCCTTATTAGTGAGTTTTCATGGATGCTTTTAGTTTCTTTTTATCTTGATCTTTCACTTATTTTCACACACTTATTCACTTGATCTATCTAACATTGCTCCATTATTCTTGTATTAACCTTATCATTTTGCTTTTGTTATTAATTTTGTTATTAACTTGTTACTTGTAAGTGCACAAAAATTCACAGACCCGGGGGGGGGGGGGGGGGGGGGGGGGGGGTGATTTTGGTGGTGTCTTGAGGAGGATGGAGCTCCTTATAGATGAGAAAGACCGCTGCCTGCCTTGAACCTGAGAAAGGGAAAGAGAAAGAAAACGGTGAAGGACCCTGGCTTGGGCAGCGCAGGGCTCTCCGATGCCTCAGTTAGTTGCAGTTGCAGGACTAAGCAAAGGTAGGAGATGAAGTTTGGAGGGAGGAGATGGCGTACCAACATGTGGATGGGCCCCCCTTACCTGTTAAAGGCTTATGAATATTTATAGAGGGAGAGAGCTGACTTTGGGGCAAGCACTTGAGAGGTTGTCCCATCGTAGCCTACTTTGTCCCATCGGACCTTACCCTGACTCCTCGAGAGTTGTGGATGTGACATTCGGATAAGGACAACTCCTTATCTCTATTCGGCGCCCATCCCATCTATCAGCACGTTCTGCAACGTGGTTGTACCTTCACATGGGCGTGCTGGCACTGTTGCCGAGGTCGGCCGTGAGCTTGATCTAGCCTTATTACCGAGATGGGGCATTTTACCGAGGTGGTGAAGACCGACCTGGTGATTTGGAGCTTGATCTAGCCTTATTACCGAGATGGAGCATTTTACCGAGGTGGTGAAGACCGACCTGGTGATCTGGAGCTTGATCTAGCCTTATTACCGAGATGGAGCATTTTACCGAGGTGGTGAACCGAGGTGGTGAAGACCGAGGCCGAGACCAATTGGTACTTTTGCCGAAGTGGACTTTTTGCCGAGGCCGAGGGCTGAGGTCGGCACTCATGCTTTTGTCGAGGCCGGGACCTGAGGTCGGTCGTCTTGGGGAATATCCCCACACATTACTAATGTTGTTCTTGGTTTGTTCTTACTTGAGTTTTTTTTTTTTCTATTTTTAACATCTCTTTGTTATCTAGTTTCTTGTTTTCTTTTAGTTTGCATTTTTTTTATTTCCATTGTCATTATCTTGATTTGTATTTCCATTGTTTTTGTTATCTCTATTTGCATTTATTAGCTATATTTGAGTTGATACTCCTTTTCATTGATCATTGTTATTTTTCTTGTAACGATCCTTGTGGGAATGATATTCAGAATTCCATAATCTACATTACCTGAGACAACCGTATACTTGTGGGAATCAGCAATCAAGTTTTTGGCGCCGTTGCTGGAGATCGGCGTACATAGAAATACTTGATTTTAAGGATTTTCAACTTTCATATAGCTTAGTTGCATTTTTATTCTTTCTTTTAGTTTTCATTGTGGTTTCTATACATTTTCTTTGTTTATATTTCCAGAGATTCCGTGATTGGAGCAAGGAAAGAAGAAAAAAAAGCAACCAAAGAACTCTAACTTAGGAATTTAAATTGCTTTCTTAGAAAATCTTGTATTAGGATTCATTTCAAGTTTGTAATAATTTTTGAAGTTCATTTAAGTTTTCAAAGCATTGTAATAATTAAGGAAGGATGACGGTTGGACAATACCGTCGCGGCCCCCCAAGTTCGTACACCAAAATTGGTGTCGGTGGCTTTGGTCGACTTCAACCGATCTTTCCTCAATTTAGTTTGGGAGGTGCGTATTTTGATACACCCACGCATCCCCCATCAGTGGGTCAATTTTGTTGGTTGTTTGATTGTTTAATTGCTTTGTAGTACTTAATCATTTTAAAATATACAAAGTAATTTGGAAAGCACACACTTAGTAAGGGCAATCATACCACAACAAGATAAGGATTGGATTTCATCACCATTTCCTTGCCCATAGGAACTCATTTTCCTCACTACTTAGGAATTCTTAGCCTTTAATAAAATTTGAGTAGAAAACGTGACCATAGGACACAAGCTCATTAGGAGAAGACCATCAAAGGTTGTACCATTTGCGCTCTTTGACTGAAATCGGTGCCTACAATAGCCTTGTCCCTTAAGGGAGACAGTTCATCTGTTCTAGGAGTTTGGTATTTAAGCAGAACCTTTGCCACGTGCATTGTGATCCCACCAATCCCCTGGGGGCTTGCCTGGCCGACTACGTTTCATAGGACCGGATTGGAGGCCTAGGTGTACTCTTCATAGTTAGGAGCTGTCTAGCTTAATCTTAGGTAGCCTTAGTTAAGCACAGTTTGGTTTGTTTTTCAAAATCATTTTGTTTTATTTATTTGTGTTTAAGCATTAATCCCCGTTCATCATCACTTGAACGGACCATCACTTTCGGAGTTGAGAGATAATTTATGCACAATTGGTTACGTGTGCAGGATCGTTTAGAGAGCTTCGATTTATTCGATATTGCCATTGAGAAAATGGCAGATGGAAACCTACCAACCCAACCCATGACTCTTAGGGAGTACATGTACCCAACCCGATCTACCCAGCCCTCATGCATCATCATACCCGCCACAAATGCCTCATTTGAGCTGAAATTCGGCTTAATCTAGATGTTACCAATTTTCCGAGGGGTGGAAAATGAGAAAACTTTACCAATTGGTTACATGTGCAGGGTCGAGGCCTTTTATAAAAAGTTTTATTCAAAACAGAAAACGACCTTCATTAGACATACCCTGAACAACTTCCACCAACTGGAGGGAGAAACCATGTATGAGTACATGGAAAGGTTCAAAGACTTATTGTTACAATGCCTGCATCACGGATTCGAAAAGATCCAATTAGTCCAAATCCTTTATGAAGGACTAGACTATCCCAATAAGACCATGGTGGAGTCTTTCTACAACGAAGTATTCATTCAAAAGATAGCTGAGCAAGCTTAGGCATACCTTGAGGAGGTTGCTGAGAACACTCTCCAATGGGAACCTATCAGAGAGGATCCCAAAAGACCCATTGCTGCAGAAAGAAGGGGCATGCATAGAGTGGAACCCAAATTCGAGGCCGAGGCCAAGTTGGCCTCATTGGCTAGGAGATTAAAAGCCCTTGAAATGAACCAAACCTGTCAGCAGACCACCCGAAAGACCCTGGAATCATTAAAGATGAGCCAAGCAGTTAGTGACCCTATTGCCCCACCCTGCACCAATTGTGGAGATTTTACCCATCCTTGATCCTAATGTAGAGCATTGTTTGGTCAAAGTTAAAGTGAGAGTAAGGAGGAGGTGAGTGCACTTTACCAGAATACTAGATATGAGCGGCCGAGGTATGATCCGTATTCTAATACATACAATCCTGGTAGGAAAGATAATCCTAATTTTTCATGGACCAAAGGACAAAACCAAGGAAACCCTTCTCAGCCAATGGCCTAGCATATGCCACCTCCGGGATACCAAAAGCCTCAATTACCCCAAGTGTCACAGGGACCGGCAATGGTCCAAGGTTATCAGAATCTTAATTCCCAGAATCAGCAGATAAGTTCTCTAGAGGACACAATGAAAATGTTGGCCCAAAATACCCTCCAATTCCAACAAAGCACTACTCAGGATTTGAATGCCAATACCCAATCCATTGCCAAGTTGGAATACACTGTTAGCTAGTTGGATAGGTCAATAGTTCAAAGAGACAAGGGTACCTTTCCAAGTCAGCCCAAAGCCAAGCTCAAAGGCCAAACTTCAATGGGCCAATTTGTTTGTCCATGATGATAAGGGAAAAGTCCATGAACAAGTCAATGTAGCGCATGCAGTTACCACCTGTAGAATGGCTGCAAGGGAGGTTGACACACCAGAAAAGGATCCTAGGCAATCTGAACGGACCCAAGTGAAGAGGGAGCATGTAGTTTTGGAAAAAGAACCCGAGGAACCAAAGAAGGACCCAGAGCCTACTAAGGAACCTAAGAAACCAATAGGAGCTGCCTCACCGAATGAGAGTGAGCCCCTTCCTAAAACTTTTGTTCCCAAGGCCCCATACCCTTAGAAGCTAGGTCGAATGAAAAATAATGTCCAATTGAATAAAATCCTTGAAGTGTTCAAGCAAGTGAAAATTAACATCCCACTGTTAGAAGCCATCCAACAGATCCCGACTTATGCCAATGTCCTCAAAGATTTATGCACATTCAAGAGAACAACCAGTGTACCCAAAAAGGCATTTTTTAGCCCAGCAATGCAGTTCCATCATTACCACTTCGACCACAATAATACAAGGACCCTGGGTTTCCTACAATTTTCTGTCAAATAGGGGATCATCACATAGAACAGACTTTGCTGGACTTGGGTGCGAGTGTCAATCTGCTCCCGTATTCGTTATACAAGGAGTTAGGTTTGAGGGAGCTGAAACCGACAAAGGTGACCTTACAACTAGCTAATGCTTCAGTGAGGTACCCCAAAGGTGTTGTTGAGGATGTTTTGATCAAGGTAGGTGAGTTTGTTTCCCTGGTGGACTTTATAGTCCTTGATACCCGACGATCAATCGAAAATATTGTGAAGATCTCGGTAATCTTAGGGAGACCATTCCTTGCCACTTCCAATGCCCTGATTAATTGTCATAATGTTGTGATGCACCTATCATTTGGGAATATGACAATCCAGATAAACATTTTCAACGTTGGCAAGCAACCCAGAGATGAGAGTGATTATGAAATTTGTGAGGTGAGTTACCTAGAGGAGCTTATTGAGAGTGTAGGATCACAGGTAGTTTGTGAGGACCCACTAGAGGCTTGTCTTGCATATTTTGGAGGTAACATTGATGTTGAGAAAAGCATTAAAGACGTAAATGAGTTACTAGATTCCGACCCTGCTTTTGAGAGGAGTCAATGGCAACCCAAGCTAGAGATCTTGACTCCATCGGCTACCCCACCTGTTCCATCAATTGAAGAATTGCCCAAGCTCGACCTAAAACCACTACCTGACACCCTCAAGTATGTGTTTTTGGG
Source organism: Umbellularia californica (assembly GCA_028538565.1). Lineage (NCBI taxonomy): Eukaryota > Viridiplantae > Streptophyta > Magnoliopsida > Laurales > Lauraceae > Umbellularia > Umbellularia californica. Next base: position 27,512,577 of record JAPQWN010000005.1, on the reverse strand, counting down.
CCCAGCCGAGACCCTTCCCGTCATTATAGCCTCGGACCTGAAAGAAGTCCAAGAACAACAATTGATTGAGATCCTGAATGATCATAAAAAGGCTATAGGCTGGACGATTGCAGATATAAAAGGAATAAGCCCATCTGTGGTTCAACATCGGATCCATTTGGAAGAAAATGCAAAGACTTCCAGAGAACCACAGAGGCGTCTTAATCCATCAATGAAGGATGTCGTAAGAGTGGAATTTCTAAAATTGTTGGATTCAAGTATCATTTACCCTATTTTTGATAGTTCATGGGTGAGCCCAGTTCATGTTGTGCCAAAAAAGTCCGAAATAACTGTTGTAAAGAATGAGGGGAACGAGTTAGTGTCCACAAGGACCGAGACGGGCTGGCGAGTGTGCATTGACTATAGAAAGTTGAACTCGGCCACCCGTAAAGACCATTTTCCCCTCCCATTTATGGACCAGATGCTTGAGAGACTGGCCGGTCATGCCTTTTATTATTTCCTTGATGGATACTCCGGCTATAATTAGGTACCCATAGCACCCGAGGACCAGGACAAGACAACTTTTACATGCCCTTTCGGTACATTTGCCTACGGCGCATGCCTTTTGGGCTGTGCAATGAACCTGCGACATTTCAAAGGTGTATGATGAGCATATTTTCAAACATGGTCGAGTGATTCTTAGAGGTTTTTATGGATGATTTTTCGTTCCATGGGAGTAATTTCCAAGAATGTTTGCATCACCTGAACCTTGTTTTAGTGAGATGTCAAGAGAAGAATCTTGTTTTGAATTTGAAGAAGTGTCATTTCATGGTGAAAAGAGGAATTGTCCTGGGCCATGCTATTTCTGAGAATGGTATCAAGGTCGACAAGGCCAAAATTGATCTCATTTCCAACCTGCCACAGCCGAAAACGGTGAAAAATATCAGATTTTTCTTGGGCCATGCAGGTTTTTATAGACGGTTCACTAAGAATTTTAACAAGATAGCTGCACCCTTAAGCAATCTGTTATCTAAGGATGTGCCTTTTGTCTTCAATAAACCTTGCCTACAAGCATTTGAGCATTTATACAAGGAGTTGACCTCTACCCCGATAATAAAGCCACCTGATTGGACAACTCCCTTCGAACTCATTTGTGACACTTCTGAACATGCTCTTAGGGCTGTGCTAGGATAGAGAGTGAACAAATCGCCCCATGTGATATATTATGCCAGTAGGACCTTGAATGACGCTCAGCTGAATTACACACCTACAGAGAAAAAGTTGTTAGCTGTCATCTTTGCCTTGGAGAAGTTTAGACCCTACCTGATTGGGTCTAATGTCATAGTTTACACCGATCATTCGGTCCTTAGGTTCCTGTTGATGAAAAAAGATGCAAAAACCCGTCTAATTAGGTGGATTCTCTTGTTACAAGAGTTTGAGCTTGAGATTCGGGACAAGAAACGTTCTGAAAATGTTGTAGCTGACCATCTTTGCCGATTACCTACAGACATCGAGCATGAGAGCATCCCATTAAGTGAAAGTTTCTCGGATGAACAATTGCAGAGTCTCTCATTTCCCTTGGTTTGCGGATATCGTTAACTACCTGGTCACTGGACGATGCCCGATCACTGGTCCAAACAGGATAGGTCCAGGTTTTTGTCTGGAGTTAAGCATTTCTTCTTTGATGACCCATACTTGTTCAAGTACTGTCCAAACTAGATCATTAGGAGACGCATTTCGGAAGATGACTATTTAAGTGTCATATCCTTCTACCATGACCACGCTTATGGTGGGCATTTTAGTTTTAAGAAGACTGCTACAAAGGTATTGCAGTGCGGATTTTACTAGCCCACCCTTTTCAAGGATTGTCACACATTTTGTTTGCACTGTGAGCGTTGCCAGAAATTAGGCAAAATTACGTGAAGGAACATGATGCCCTTAAATCCGATGCTTGTTGTGGAAATTTTTTATGTCTGGGGCATAGACTTCATGGGTCCCTTTTCGAGTTCCTTCGGCAACTTATACATTTTCCTTGCTGTAGATTATGTCTCCAAATGGATAGAAGTGATTCTAGCCAGAACGAATGATCGTCACGTGGTTATCAAATTTATTAAAGAAAACATCTTTTCTAGATTTGGTACCCCCAGGGCGATTATCAGTGATGGTGGGAGTCATTTTTGTAATAGCACCTTCAAGAATCTGATGAAAAAATATTCTATCACTCATAAGGTTACTACTCCTTATCACCCACAAACTAGCAGACAGGTGGAAGTGTCTAATAAGCAATTAAAGCAAATTTTGGAAAAGACAGTCAATCCTACCCTGAAAGATTGGTCTTTAAGATTGACAGACGCTTTATGGGCTTATCGGACTGCCTATAAGATCCTGATCAGAATGTCTCCATATCGATTGGTCTTTGTCAAAGCACGCCACCTGCCTGTAGAATTGGAGCATAGTGCTTACTGGGCCATCAAAATGTTCAATTTTGATTTAGCTAAAGCCGATAACCTACGTAAGTTGCATCTCAATGAGCTGGATGAACTTAGAAATGACGCTTATGAGAATGCCAAGACTTATAATGGATGTAGTCTTGTTTCAGAAGTTTTCCAAAACTAAGAATGGTAGTTTCATTGACCATCACTTTTGATGAGAACAAGTACCAGCTTATGCTTCAAGACAAGCAAAACAAGGGCACTCATAAGCGCCCTGCCAGTTGCCGAAGCGTCATCTCCCTCGACAACTCTCAAAACACCGGGTCAACCTTAATTCCCTGGACCATCATCTTCGGGTCACTGGGACCATTCCCACTCCCCGCAGAAGAAATTGTACCTGCCAAGAAGCAGAAAATAGCCCCGCAACGTGTCACTAACATGGCACCAAGGGCAAACACAAAGAAGCCTGAAGCCCGTGGCGCTCCCATGAAGCCTCAACCTACAAGAAACAAGGTGTGCCCCAAAACCTGGTCCCCGAGATCTTCACCGAAGCAACAGAGATCCCGAACATCTACAAAGCCAGCATACTTAGCCCCTCTCAAGGAGAACCGGTTCTACCCTCTCTCTTACATAAAAGAGGAGAAACCTACCCTCCGTCAAAATAACAAACAAATCCAGCATGAGTCGGCTTGCTCCTACAAGCCCAAAATCAAATCCTGCATCGTTAGGCTTCCGCAAAAACCTGCTGAAACCTGCACTCCTGCGAGTCGACCCTTCATCTCCATAGGGGCCGAACTGGCAAAATTCAAAGCCTCACTGCGACAGGCTAAGGACCACGTCCGGATCCTGTCCATGCCCAGCTTCAAAGAAGACAAACTCGGTTGCTGTGCATGGGGGCTACATCCTTCATTACTAGAGCCCTGCCAGAGCTGACCGAAGCTCAAATTGCTCGTCGTATACGTCGCCGCGCGCCATATCGACAAAAGAGACTTGAGAAACAAAGAACCCAGCATTCTACCCTCCATGTCTCTAACAAATGGGTCGAAAAAGAAAGACCCGACCAAGTCGTTGCTGTCCATATGGTTGGTAAAACCTGTCACGCCCCCAAAACCGGGATCCGATCTCGGGGACGCGAATTAAAATTTTTTTTATTTCTCCCCAGGATCCGCGTTTGTGAGGATGGCAAAATTCATAACACATCAAAATATTTCGCGGAAGCTCTACAAGACGTTACGACCCGGAATCCGTGTCCATCGGGTTCCGTGCCGTACACAATCTGTCAACATAAGATTGTCATAGTAATGTTCAAACTCAGACTGGAAACAAACCAAGATAATACATATACAGAGCTGACAGTAACAGGCTTGTCATTACCCAAGCATATTCAAGTTGCAAATTAACAAGTGCATTAATTACAATTCCGAAGAAAAAAGCTAACAAAAGCCGTACAAAAATAGCAAGCTAGAACAAATACTACCCAATAGTGTAACGTAACTCCGGAGTCAAGCATGACGTCTACATGACATCGCTGACACAACAAGCCTGTAAAACTCGTGTCTCAACAGCCCTCTGCACACGAACTAGCTCAAAGCAAGGACCTGCTATCTAGGGCACCAAAGTAGAAGAATATCAGACACGACGGTTTGGCAGGTGATCAATATAGGCAAGAGCATAAACAAAATTAAAGTTTAAAGGAAACAATAACTAAAAACAATTTATTGAACTTGAAACAAATTTACAAGGTTTAAAACAATGCATGAAACGAGATACTTATCAAGAAATCACGAGTGCATGAACGATATACGAAACAAGACGTGAATACATATAATATCATGATTAGTAAATCCACACGAGCCCATCCTTTCTCCGTCATACATGATGGCAAGAGCAAGCACGTACGACAAGCACGACACGCGCTATCATTCAAGATGACAAGAGCAAACACGCACGACAAGCACGACACACAAGACACGATCCCACGCCACACTAGGTAGACGGGGAAGCCGGCCACGAATCCGGAACCTGAACACGCACGATGTGTAATATAATACACGACTAGTCTGCAGACAGTCCACATGTTTAAGGACCCCCAGGTAGTGGATCAAGCTAAAAGGGCAGTCCAAGCTCAGTGGTATTCACTCATATCATGAATGCACAAAACACGGCGATACACGTTCGAGAACACGACAAAGCAGGAGGGAAATCATTTATCAAACACGTCACGATACGGCTAGCAAAATAACATAATATAAATGCTTAACAAACTTAAGAAATGATTCCCTTTTGATTCTTGAAACACGATTCTTGAAACACATCTTAAAATGAGCTTATACTTGAAATTCAAGCGAATGCACGATGATGCACGAAGTATCAAAACAAGAGTTTTGGTTCTTGAAACAATTCTTCAAACGAACTTGTACTTGAAAATCAAATGAGGACACGATGATGCATGAAGCATCAAAACAAGAGTTCAAACACGAAATCTATCAAGTTTAGGCTAAGACCAATCATTGACCCTTGTGGAATTGAAACCCAAATGTCGGAATTTTACATAGCTTGGTGCCTCCGAAGGTAAGGTACATTTTGGAATTCCAAGTGCACAATGTCAAATAAAGGTCTAAATCCTAATCTAGTTTTCATTCTCACAAAAATCTTCCAAAAACAGTACTTTTGGTAAATTTCGGTCAGTCCTTGGTTACCTGTCGGTTAACCGAGGTTGATATGTCGGTTAATCGACAGCCGACCGACGGCTGACCGACAAGTTGCAGCCCAGAATTACAACTCTCTGGAATTCAGACTGACAGGTCCTCGGTTGGCTGTCGGTCGACCTGTCGGTTAACCAATAGCTGACCGACGGGATTTCTGACGGAAAGCTGCTCTCTGGAATTCAGACCGACAGCTCTCGGTTGGCTGTCGGTTGACCGAACTGGGTGGTTCGTTCAGCCGATAGCTGACCGACAGGCACGGGAAGTGCATTTCTGTTCAGATTTTTCACAACTTCTTTCCCTTCTTCACTCCCATTTCTGAGTAACCTGCACTCCCTAAGCCACCATGCTTTCCAAGGGATAAATTACCACATTTTTAAAGCATTCCATTCACAAATAAACCATTCATTCTATAAAAAGGGCATCAAAGCATTTCCATGTACAAAATCATAAACTTACAAGACTAAACATGATTCTAAGAGCTTGAAAAGTCATTGATAACAAGACAAGTGAAGAAGATAAAACCCATGACTTGAAAGAGCATAAACATGACTTGCATTATGAAATTTAAACATAGAAAACATGTCTTAATGAAATATTGAAATCATAATGAAAACATAAAACAATATACATGAGAAATCCTATAAAGATCACTTGCCTCCATCCAATGCCAAGGAAAATCTTCACAAAACTCAACCAAAGGGAAGATCCACGAAATCTACACAAAAGCCCCAAAATAGAAAACATAAAAATCACATTTTTGGTCACTACAAAACCCCATTTCGAAAATGGGTTTGAAAACATGGAAAACAAGCTCTAAATGAGCTAAATGAACATCAAATGAAAGAATGGAGAAAAGTACCAACCTCGAGCTAGCTGAACAAGAAGAAGAGAGGTTAAAGATGATGAATAGTAAAAGAGATTGGCTCCAAAAACACCCCAAACGAAGCTTGAGAAGAGAGGAAGAGAATGGCGGAGTCGGATCGGGGATTGGAGCTCTCTTGCTAGATGATTCAAGGAAGAAAAGGTCAAGAAGAATGCTTTCTTCTCTTCTCCACTCTAGGTCAAGAAAGTTGCAGGAAAATGGGAAGAAGAATGGAGTGTTAGACCCTAAGTTGTGTTTGCAATTTGATGTCCAACATTTGCATCATGATCATCTCATATCATTACTCAGAGGTTTATCTTGAGAATCACAGGATTTAAATCAACTTGCTCAAACTCTGTTTCAAACCGTTTGGTTGATTTTAGTCTTATTTTGAAAAGCTTTCTTCTTGATAAAACCTTGTCTCAAACACCATTCCATTTTGTGTTTCAAAAGTTTTCTTTAGTTAGATTTTTCTTGTAAACTCAGATCTTCAGAAAACAGTCTGACCATACTGTCGGTCAGCCTGTCGGTCAGGTGTCGACTAACCGACATTGAACCGAAGCCTAACCGAACTCACTCGGTTAGCGTTTCTGAAGGGTGTCTCTGATGTCGGTCAGGGTGTCGGTTATGTGTCAGTTAACCGACCATAGAAAATGGACTAACCGAACACCTTGTCGGTCAGATTTCCGGAGAGCTGAATTTTCACATCTTTTTCACGTCGGTCAGAATGTCGGTCAGGTATCGGTTAACCGACCTTGTTTCTTGTCCTGACCGAAGCTCTCTCGGTTAGATTTCCAGAGAGGTGTTTTCTAACCCTGTTTTCATTGTCGGTTAGGGTGTCGGTCAGGCTTCGGTTAACCGAACATGTTGGCTAACCGAAACGTACTCTTTTGTCAGCAAAATTTCAAAATTATGACCGTTTGGGTTAGTGACCGTTGAGGGTATCGGTTAACCGACCCTTGGATGTCGGCTAGCCGACATATATCCGTTGGGACACTTTTTCTATAAAAGGAAGTTCATTCCAAGGCCAAAATTGATGATTCTTGAAGCCATTTCTGAGGTGTACTAAGGCAAATCAAAGGGAATGAACTAAGGATCATTAAGTAAAGCTAAGCTTGGATTAATGAAGTTCAATCACCAAGTAAGCTTTGACTTTTTCTAATCATATGTTTTTATGCGTTGTCTAAATTATTGGTAAATGATTTTTAGCATATTAACTATAATATGTTGAATCCATTCTCTCTTAATCTTTGATTTAAGTTATTGGATTCTTCACCTTGATTCAAATCAAGTTTGTGGTAGAAAACTTCTTAAACATGTTTATCAAAATCTTCAATTTATGTTATAACATGTTTCACTAACTTGTATGAATCTTACTTGTTGTTTTCAATCTTTAAAACTTTAGTCAAAATACTTTGATTTTGAAAACAACATATCACATGCATCACATGTTTAGATATAATTAATTTCATACAACTTACAAGCTTTGGATTTTCATATCATCATTAAGTTTGTACTTTGTTCATGTGATTTGTATATCACTTCAATCAAATCATGTTATGTGCATTAAACTTTTAATTGCTTCAAGCATAAACTGATTGAGCTTTCATTTTCAACTTGATTGAAGTTTTCACACACACACACATCATGAGCATTCATCTTTGCATTTTATAGTGTGTTGTGAGAGTTGATTTTCACTTTCTCATTCGCCTATTTTAGAGGCAAATTATATTGTGCTTAATGTATTTCTCTCCTAGTGTTGAGAAAGAAAATCAAATTGTATGAAAGGTTATTGCTAAGCCTAAGAAAAGCAAATTGTAAAGGTTATTGCTTATCCTAAAAAAGCACATAGTTAGGTTGTTGTTCAGCCTTAAAAACATCATTGTAAGGGTTATTGGTTAGCCTTTTTGTAAAAGCATAAATAGTGGAAATCCGGTAGGGTGTGTGTTCACAAGCCGGTAGTGGATTTAGGCATTGAGGCCGAACCACTATAAATCTTTGTGCAATGGTGAATGACTTGTGGTGATTGATTTGTTTATCTTCCGCACATTTTCTTGTAATCATCACAAGTTGGAGTTTAATTTGAAGAAAATACAAATTGGCAATCAATTTGTAGCTCACCCTATTCGCCCCCGCCCCCCCCCCCCCCCCCCGGCCCCCCCACTCTAGGGTTAGGATCCGGAACTTTCATGGAGGAAAGAGAATAGGAAAGTATATATAGTGTCTGGAAGGTGGGTCCCAATGCAGTAGACCTTGAAACGATTAAAACATGGTCTTGCGGACCCCGGATGGAAACGACGAAGAAGAACAAAACGATCGTCAAAAAATCTAGTTTCCAAAAAGTATATTTTCCCAATTTCTGGAATTTTTGAAATTTATGGACAGATTTAGTGAAAATTGTCATTTTTGCCCTTTTTTCTTGAAAAACGCGATTTTCGAGCCTCAAATACAAATGGATAAAACATGAAAGTTGTTTATAACAATAAAATGAGTCAAAAGGAATAAAAATTGAAATTTCTAGAAACCAAGAATGAATTCTCACAAAAATACAATTTGCAAGGGTTGGGTCAAAACAAAGTCAACGGTCTTTTAAAACTCCCCAAAGTTATGAAAAATCTATTCAAACTCAAAAACAAAGTCAAATCAACTCTAATCTTGTTTAAAAAGCTAAATCATGATTAAAACAATGCTAAACCCGAAAATTGAGGGTCGGGGTCTTACAAAACCAGAAAACGCTAGAAGTTAGCAACCAAAATTCGTGTCAAACGTCCGGTGACTCGCAGCGTCTCCCGGACGCGAACACATCTGGAAGAATCCTCCATTCCTTCAAGCCAAGGACACCGGAGTAACCACTCCTTGGACTCTTCATCCAAAAGATTCAGCCCCAGCTCAGTCACCAAGACGATTTCTTCATTTGAATCTCGAGGGATGAACGTCCTGGCTACAAGTTCTGAGCAGCCTCCATCGCAGGATGACGTAACCGCACGCATCCAACAATTGGAGCAAGGTCAGCAGAAGATCGAAGCTCTCATGGAAAATCTTCTTCTCGCTTTTCAGTGGCAAGAAAATAATCAAGCCCCTCCAAATCCTCAAGATGACGAGGCCAATGTAGAAAACAATAAGTCACGGGCCATTACTAAAAGGGACTTTGACAATATCCTCGCAAAAGCAAAAGAAGAGGATACATTGAAGGAACATGGGATCAAGTCACCCTATCCCCTATGGATGGACTCGGTTCTGTTCCTTGTAAAATTCAAACAACCTACTCTCCAGACATATACGAGGAAAGGTTCAGCCAGACAGCATGTCATACACTTCAAGATCCTGACGGTAGCTATCGCAGATCAAGATGCCCTCAAGATCCATCTCTTTGCAAGTATCCTAAAAGGTACGGCCTTTGATTGGTACTCCACTCTTTCGGAGAACTCCATCCAAAACTGGGCCATGCTAGGGACACGCTTCCTGACCCACTTCCAAGGTGAGGACCATCCTGTTACTATGGCTCAGCTCTGTGCCTAAAACATGGAGAGAATGAGTCAACATATGACTTCATTCACAAATGGAAGGCAATGGCGTACAAATGCTCAGATGTACTGCCACAAGCGTCGCTAGTCGACATCTGCCGTAACAACATGAGAGCAAGAATCCGCTCCATGATCATCGGCAACAAATCAAAGAACCTGGGAGAACTCCTAAAAGCTTCCATGGAAGCTGAAATGGTGATCAAAGATCTCAACAGTCATAAATCATCAAAGAAAGAGCCAACTGCCGTTACAACCTCAAAACCAAAGAAAAAGGAGGTTCTTAATGTGCAGACCAATTCAGCTCCTCTGCAGCCAAAGAAAGCTGAAAACAAAACTACAGGTAAAAGACCTGAACTCTCTGATGCCTTCAAAGAACGAGTAGAAAAGAAATACCCATTCGATGAAGATGTTGAAGAAATATTTGAGGCTCTCTTAGCAAACGACAAACTCACCTTGCCCGAGCCCAAAAGACTAGGAGATGTTGGCAAAACCAACGATCCCCGGTATTGTCCATACCAGCAGATGATTTCGCATCCTCTCAATCAATGCTTTGTTGTGAGAGAGAAGATCAACGAGATGTGGAAAAATGGAGTCATTACTTTTGACAAAAACTACGGCTCCGCCTCTGTCAACATGGTGTGATGTGGGCAAACTTCAAATTCACCGAAGAAGAAGATCACTACTTCATTCAAGGTGATAAAACTGGCTCAAGCGTCCCAAGAGTTGGTTCCCTATCGAACACCAGATGGACAACCCATATGGGTGCATACTGATCTCCTAAAAGATGAAAATTGGGAGATCGTCAATACAAAGCCGACCCCTCAGCAGCGAAGGCAAGCTAAGAGACAACTCCGCAAGCTCAAACAGCAGTATAACTCTCAACCAAAACAAGAAGCCCTTGAAAGAGAAAAAACTTCTTCCACTGCTTCACTAGGGGGGACAGAAGAATCCCTTCCCAAAGCTTCAAAGGTGGTAAGAAAATTCACCCTTGATGATTTCATGCCACCTCAATACAAAAATGAAACTACGCAGGGGGCATCATACTCTTGCCACTCGGTAGTTGGATTCTCCATGGATGGATACGAGTTCCGTGACACTGCCGATGATACCGATGAGTGGGAAGAATCCCTTGAAACAGGAGAATACCTCTCCGATGAGGAATGGATTTCCGAGTCTCATCTTATGCTAGTAATCTGGTATAACCCATTACAGCCACAAGGATCCTGATCCGATGATGAAGAAGACCAAGAGGTTGTTCAAGAAAAAGTTGTTGACCCAGCACTGGTTAATGCTCCAGTGGAACCCAATATTTGTGAACCGCAAGGAGCAGATGACGAAGAAGATTTGGCTCCTATGCCTGATCTTGAAGAATATGCAAGAATCCTGCAACATCTTGCCATAAAGCAAGAGCAGGATCGCGTCAACAATCTTCGTCATGATCCAAAACCAGAAGTCCCTGAAAATCAACGGGAACTTTCTCCTTTAACTCCTGAAAATGGAGAAAACCGCTGGATCCATGATCCTCTTACATCCGAGGATGAGTCCGATTCCCAACAGTCTACACTGGGGGCATCTCCTATCTGGATGACCTACAATGCGATTGCTCAGGATGATAGTGCCTCTGAAGCTTCTGAAGACACGTACTCCCCGACTGGTAGTATATCTTCTGGAGTTACATCTTCTCAGGTGACTTCCACTGAGATAGCATCTTCTCATCCTTCGTCTCCTGAAACTGTGACGTCGGATCTCAAGCCTCTTCTGATTGATCATCCTAAAGAAGCTCCTGCCAATGAAATCTTCTTCAATGAAAACCCGGTCGATTGGTCCCAGATACCTGATCTCATCGACGATGTCTGGACTGATAAATTACTCAACAAAGAAGAAAAGTCGCTGGACGTTTTTCAGGACTTGTTCCCGAAAAATGCTCCATGCAATGCGATCACTGAAGACGGCAATGCTGCTCCAGAGACAACTTCAGTAAATGACAAGGATCAACCCCTCGATCCTGAGAGTGATCTTCCAAAAGAAGACCCTTCTCTAGAAGCTCTTGAAGTTGGTAGAGGTACCCGCTCTGACCGGGATTACCATAAAAATTACAACGAACCTTCTTCTTCTTATGTAAACCCTTTGGGAAAACAAGTTGTAAACGCCCTAAGTGGCAATAATAATGAAAATGCAGGCCTGAAGGAGGCTTTCAAGTACGACTTTATTGAGCACTTCAAATACATACCTGCACGACTACACATCCTTGACTTATTACGGATGTCTCCACAAACTCGTGATAGTCTTATTTCAGAATTACAAAAGCTGAATGCGGATGTCGACAAACATGCTCCACAAGTCCTACAAATTGAAATGGACAATATAATCAAAAAATCAAGTACTTCCTCAAAGGGAGAAAAGAAAAAAACTGAGGGATCAAGCAATGAATGCCTTTTGGTTCAAAAAGCAGCAAGTGGAACAATCACCTTTGACAAGGATGACCTACTGCTGGGTGAGACAAAGCACAACCGACCCTTGTACTTCACAGGGTACGTCAGAGAAATGCCAGTACTCACAGTCCAAATCGACCCAGGTTCTGCATTCAACCTCATCTCTACTTCGGCACTCGAAGAGCTGGGTATCCCACCTAGCAAGCTGAGTCACACGTCTGTATCCATTTTCGGATATGATGGGAGCGCTCAAAGGCCTATCGGCAAAATCAGGTTCAAATTTCAAATCGGTGATCTTATTTCTGAAGTCACTGTATATGTAATAAGAACTCCTTCATGCTATAATATCCTTCTTGGACGCCCCTGGATACATGAAAATGGTGTCGTCCCTTCAACTCTACATCAGTGCATCAAGTTCGTTGGCATCGACGGCTTGATACATCGAGTGTTTGCAGACAAGAAACCCTTCAAAGGCAGGGATGTCCATTTTGCAGACGCACAAATGTAGGAAGAAGCATCACACTTTGCCAAGCATCTCCAGAAAGATAAGGGCAAGGCTCCTCAGCAATCATCGAAAGTAAACAAACATTCCACCAAACTCGAAGTAAGTAGTCAATCTCCCTTCGTGATCTCTCTCGAGAAATCAAAACCTTTGGTAATCACCACCAAAGAAAAGAAGATAAAACAAAAGGCTGGGGCAAGTTCACTGTCTCTTTTCTGTCTATTATACATGACACAGATTTGGACTCAGAGCCAGAAGTCGACACAGCGTCAAGCCAAGCTGATACTCAGTGAGATCGGCCCGCTCTCACTCCATTGGAGACAAGTGCTGGCATAGAAGATCCTACGTCTGCTTCCTTTGTTATTCCGGTAACTTCGCCAGAAGAAAAAATAATCTTCTTCCACAGATCGGGAGTTTCTCCGCCAAATTCTCCGCTTGAACCTTTCCAAAACGAAGGTATGCCTCAGCTATCCCTGTATAGTCTGATGGCACAAGCTATCATGAAGAAAATGGGCTACGATGCTCAAAATCCAACCAGTTTGGGAGGTGGTTGTGGTATTCTCACACCATTGGAACCTACCCTGACCAAAAGTCAACCGGAAGATTGGAAACTCCACCTTCATAAAGGCAAGTCTTCATACGGGTTGGGGTATGATCCTACCACTCCCATGAGACAATTGATACAAAGGCTGCAAAGTCGTTTCACCGACTAAGCCTCAACATCTCGTGTCCATGAAGATATTGATCTCCCTGGATATCTCTTTGAGGAATCACCCGTCAAAGATCCAGGAAGCTCCTCCAATTCGTATGATTTCTCTGACAATGAGGAGGAATTGTCCAATGACATAGACACACGGTTTTCCGACCCAGAAGAACCATCGTCTCCAAAAGAAATATCCTACTTCAACCCAGTTCCAACAAGTGATTAGGACCATCTCATTGCAAGTCTTCAGAAGAGTACCAATCAAGAAGACCCATGGACTGAAGCAAAGCCTCGGTCTGTAACTGCCTTCGGAACTTTAGAAGGTCTTGTTGAGTTGGAAGCCTCCAAAAATATTATGGAGGAACCACCTTCAAACCTTCCGACAGAAGATCATGTTCAAAAGATAGACTTGGGAACACCTGATAACCCACGTCCTGTATTCATAAGCAAGAATATAAAGGATGATGAGTTACCCGAGTACATTTCTTTTCTTCGTGAGTTCGTTAATTATTTTGAATGGTCTTATGCTGAAATGCCTGGCTTAGACCCCAAAATAGCAGTCCACAAGCTCAGCTAGCAAAAAGAAATCAAGCCTATCAAACAAGGCCAAAGAAGATTATGTCCTGACGTGATGGACAAAATTAAACAAGAAGTTCAGAAACTCAAAAACGTTGGCTTCATCCGCGAGGAACAGTATCCTGAATGGTTGGCCAACATCGTCCCCGTACAAAGACAAATGGGCAGATAAGGGTCTGTATCGACTACAGGGACCTGAATAATAAATGCCCTAAAGATGAATTCCCGCTCCCCATACTAGAGGTGATGATTGACAACACCTATGGGTTTGAGCGAATGACATTCATGGATGGATTCTCTCGCTACAATCAGATAAAGATGCATCCTGAAGATGAAAGACATACATCGTTTCAGACTCCATTTGGCGTGTATTGCTACACTGTCATGCCATTTGGTCTGAAAAATGCAGGTGTAACATATCAGATGGCTATGATAAAAATATTCCAAGATATACAGCACAAAACGGTCGAATGCTATGTTGACGAGCTCGCCATCAAAAGCAGAAGAAAAGAAGACTATCTCGACGATCTTCAAGAAGTCTTCCTCTGACTTAGCAAACACAAATTGCGGATGAATCCACTAAAATGCTTCTTCGGTGTCTCATCGGGTAAGTTTCTCGGAGTCATAGTTCGAAAAGTTGGAATAGAACTTGACCCTATCAAAGTCAAGGCTATCCTGAAAATGCCATCTCCAAGGACCCTAAAAGAATTAAAAGGGCTTCAAGGAAGATTGGCGTACATCCGACGGTTAATCTCCAATCTATCAGTGAAGTGCCGTCCATTTTCTCGCTTAATGAAGAAAGGTGTGGACTTCGTTTGGGATGCTGAATGTGAAGCTGTATTTTAAGACATCAAAACATACCTCACCAAACCTCCAGTGTTGTCAGCCTCCGTAACTGGAAAACCATTCATCTTGTACACAAGAGCTCTCGACCACTCTTTGGGTGCTCTACTCGGACAAAAAATGACGACAGAAAAGAAGTTGCTCTATATTACCTTAGCCGCATGTTGGTAGGTGCAGAGCATCGTTACCCCCCAGTCGAAAAAGAATGCCTTGCAGTGATATTTGCCGTACAAAAGTTGTGTCAGTACCTGCTGTCCAACACAGTCTACTTGGTTTCGAGGATCAACCTCTTAAAGGTCCTTGTCACAAAAGCAGGTTCTCTCAATGGCCAACTGGCAAAATGGTCCATCCTGCTATCACAGTTTGATATTAGGTATGTACCACAAAAAGCAATCAAAGGCCAAGCTCTAGCAGACTTTCTCGCAGAGCACCCATCGCCTAAAGATTCTCCACTCAGGGATGATCTCCCATACGAACTTGTCTATAATGTGGAAACTTCCTTATCAAATGCTTCCTGGGACATGTACTTTGACGGCGCAACCATGACAAATGAAAAAGGGAAGTAGATATCGGGAATTGGCATCCTCTTTGTCAGCCCCGACAAATATATGATTCCACACGCTTTCTCGGAAGTGGAACCATGTTCAAACAATGCAACTGAGTACCAAGCTCTGATTATAGGATTGGGACTCGCCCTCGAATCAGGCATCACCATGCTGGAAGCTTTTGGGGACTCTCAATTGATCGTCAACCAGATGAATTAGAAATTTGAAGTCAAGAAGCCCGATTTGCTGCCTTACTACAACAAGGCGCAGTCCCTTCGACAAAAAATCAACATCTGTCACATCACCCACATCCTCAGAGGTGAAAACATCAGCGCAGATGCCCTGATTGGACTCGCCGCATCTATGGCAATCCAAGAAGGGGAAAATATGAAAATTACAGTGTGTCAAAAGAGGATTCTCCCTCCTCTTAACACACACCAAGCAGTTGCTGAATGCCACCAAGTGGTTAGAAGTCGGATGTCCATCCTAAAAACTTCGATCGGTGACTGGAGGGATCCGTTCATTGATTACATCATGTTCGGAATCCTACCCGAAGATCCAAAAGAGCGGGTAAGCATCCAAAGACAAGCCCCGAACTTTCATTTGGATATTCCTTTAAAAGGACTTTACAGAAAATCCTTCAACGGAGTAATTCTACGCTGCTTGTCACAACAAGAGGCTGAAGAAACTCTCAAAGAAGTGCATGCTGGTCTTTGTGGAGCCCATCAGGATGGTCCTATGCTCTATGATCAGATAAAAAGGCTAGGTTATTATTGGCCTACCATGGTAGCTGACGTAATGCGATTTGCTAAGTGCTGCCAACAATGCCAAATTCATGGAGATTATGTCCACATGCATCCGGAATGACTACATCCTACAGCAATATCATGGCCTTTCGAAGTCTGGCGTATGGACATCAAAGGTCCTATCTCTCCCCCATCAAGCAAAGGTCATCGCTTCATCTTCGCCGCTATGGATTATTTCTCCAATTGGTCAGAAGCATTCACGCTCAGCGAAATGAAGACCTTATCAGTCCTTCGATTCTTGCGCACCAACATTATTTGTTGCTTCGGCATACCTAAAAGATTCGTCCATGATAACAGACCACAATTCCGGGATCACAGATTCTATAGGTTCTGCGACAAGTACAAAATCCGAAGTTGTCCTTCGACTCCATAAAATCCTGCAGCGAATGGACTAGCAGAAGCCTTCAACAAGGCACTCTGCAAAATTCTCAAGAAAATGGTCTCTAGTCACTAAAGAGACCAGGGCGACAAACTACCAGAAGCTTTGTGGGCCTATCGAACCACCATTTGAGGACAGACCCATAGCACACCATTCTCCTTGGTCTATGGATGCGAAGCTGTTGTCCCTTTGGAAGTACAAATTCCTTCCTTAAAGGTATATCTGTAAAATGACATGACGCAAGAAAGCAATGTCAAATTGAGACTCCAAGAGCTGGATAATCTCGATGAGAGACGGCTCGAAGCTTTACAAAGCACTGAGTTGTACCATGCACGCATGGCAGGTTCTTTCAACAAGAAGGTCAGGCAACGCGCCTACAAAAAGGGCGACTTGGTTCTTGCAGTAAAAAGACCCATAGCCTTTGCCCATAATTCCAAAGGCAAATTTGAACAAAAATGGGAGGGACCGTTTGTCATCGACAAAGTTTTCTCCAACGGTGCATACACTCTTCTAAACATGGAAGCAGACAGATGTATGCTGCCCATCAACGACAAATTCTTGAAGCGGTACTACCCTTGAAGATTCCAACAGGTCAGAGCAATGCCTATACGGCCAAAGCCTATTTCCAGGTACTTGCTTGTCAAACCCACCCTTTTTGAAATTTTCGTCTTAATGTTGAAATTTCTATAAAGAAAAAAACTTTCAAAACAATGCTTACTTTCATCGTTTCATTGTTCAAAAAAAAAAACAAATCAATACTAAAAACCAAGTTTAGGAGCCTCTTCCCAAACTTGACCAAAATTTTCGATCCTTGAACCCAAAATTCATGGTTTAAAATAAAAATCAGGACTTAGAAATTTCCATCCTAGTCCACCCCGGCTTTTACAACCAAAGATGGTTTTAAGTCAAATCTTACGACCCTTGCGTCTTTAAACAAAAAATGGTTTTCAGAAACCGCGGGGAAGCGACATTCAGTCGATACTCGCAAAACCCAAAAATCGGAAGGATGCGAACCCCATTTGATACTTCCAAAACCCAAAAATCGGGAGGATGCGAACCCCATTTGATACTTCCAAAACACAAAAATTGCAAAGAAGCGAACCCCATTCAATACTTACAAAACCTTAAATTTCAAAAATCGTGGAGATGCAACATTCGAGTTGATATCCACAACCCAAATTTGAAATGGTTCGAGAAAACCTCAAATTTCAAAAATCGTGGAGATGCAACATTCCAGTTGATATCCACAACCCAAATTTCAAATGGTTTGAAAAAACTTTAAACTTCAAAAATCGTAGGGAAACGACACCAAGTTAGTACCCGCAAAACCAAAATTTTTGAAAAAAGCAGGGAAGCGACGCTTAGTCGATACTTGCACCCCAATCCGTGAGGAAACGACATTCCATCGATACTCGCAAACCCAGTCAGAGAGGAAGCAACATTCCATCGATACTCGTAAACCGAATAAGCGAGGAAGCGACATTCTTTCGATACTTGCAAGACCATTCAACAGGGAGGTGACCTTTGGTCAATACCTGCATTTTGAAAACCAAAACCCAGCTATAAACGCCAAATCCGGTTATAAACGCCAAAAATCTGGCTCTCACGCCAAAATCTGCTATAAATGCAAAAAATTCGACTATAAATGCCAAAAATCGGCTTTCATGCCAACAAAACAAAACTTGGTTTTCAAAAATCTGGCTCTCATGCCAAAAACAAACAACAAAATTTTTTGGCTTTTATGCTATCTCAAAATTTCGGCTTTCATGCCATCTCAAAAAAAAAAAAAAATTTGGCTTCCATGCCACAAACAAACAAAACTTGGCTTTCATGCCATTTTAAAATTTCAGGCTTTCATGCCATCACAAAATTCGGCTTTCACTCCATCTTAAAATTTTGGCTCCCATGCCACAAACAAATTTGGATTCCATGCCACAAAACAAAATTCGGCTTCTATGCCATTCCAAAATTCGGCTTTCATGCCGTCTCAAAAATTTTGACTTTAATGCCATTTCAAATTTTGGCTTCCATGCCGCAAACAAATTTTGGCTCTTACGCCACGAAATTCGGCTTCCATGCCATTCCAAAATTCGATTTTCAAGCCATCAAAAACCAAGCTTTCGCCATAAAAATTGGCTTTCATGCCCAAAACAACCCTTTGACAAAAGATTTTCACAAAATGACAAACTTTTGATCAAATTCTCAAACAAACATTCCCATACAGTTCTTGCTTAAATTTTTTTTCATCAAAAATGATTTAAGTCAAAGAATGGATACAAAAAATATAGTACCAAAAATGTTTATACATGGAGGTACCAAAGAAAAAGAAGAAAAGGAGTTTGTTACAACTTAGGAGCTCAATCCAACATGGTCTTCAACCAAAGATTCAACTCCTCAAGCAGGCCTTTGGCCTTAGCTTCCAAAGTTTTCAGGCCACGCTTCTTCAAAACATTCCCATAAAATGCGGCCGAACACTGTGAGAACCCGACCCTTAATTTCTTGGTTTAGTATGGTTTTAATCGTGATTTGGTTTTCTCGATGGGTTTAGTGATTGTTTGGTTGAGTTTTTGAGTTTGAATAGATTTTTCATAACTTTGGAGAGTTTTAAAAGACGTTGACTTTGTTTTGACCCGACCCTTGTAAATTGTATTTTTGTGAGAATTTATTCTTGGTTTCTAAAAATTCCAAATTTTATTCCTTTTGACCCATTTTGTTGTTACAAACAACTTTCATGTTTTGACCATCTTGAATAAATACTCAGAAATTGCGTTTTTCGAGAAAAAGGGCAAAAATGACAATTTTCACTAAATCTGTCCATAAATTTCGAAAATTCCAGAAATTGGGGAAAATATACTTTTTGGAAAGTAGTTATTTCAACGAACAACTTTGTCTTCTTCGTCGAATCGATTTGAGGTCCCGAAATGCATGTTTTTAGCCCGGCAAATGTTTTAAGTTGTGGGACCCATCTCCCCTTTGTTATAAGAGGAACCCACCTCTTCTCTTCTCTTCTTCCTTGACCTAATTTCTAAGAGAGGAGCAGCCCCAGCAGCCATGGCTTTCTCCATCTCTTTCTTGTTTCCTCCATCTCATAGCACCACCAAACAATGCCAAACCAAGATTAGACTCCACCATCTTCATCCTCATCTCAAGAGCTATCCATTGACACCATTTTTGAAGAAAACCAAGCTTTTCAAGATTTCCTTTGAGCAACCTCTTGCTTTTTGAAGAACTTCCAAGTAAGGAATCCTTGTAATCTTTTGGATTTGTGTTTTCCTAGCCTTTAAGAAGCTTTGTTTTGATTATTGGAGGCTTTCCTTTTGTTTTGATTTGGTTTTGCCATTTTAGGGTTCTAAGATGGGTTTCTTTTGGGGGTTTTGTTTAGATTGGTGATTTATAGCTTGGAGAAGTGATTGGTGGTTGATTTGATTAACATTGGACCCAAGGCAAGTGGATGAAATGATTTATTTTCATTGATCATGTTTTATACAAATGTGTAGCTCTCATTAATGATTTTCATTACTTATGCTTTACTTCATGACATGCTTTTATTGAGATTTGAAATACACTCTTTAGTGTATCTTTCTAGTACATTGCTTCCTTGGAAATGATATGTTGATTGTATTAAGTTTTGACTTGTTTCATGTGATGGATTTCTTTTGGGTTGAATGTGAATGGGATGGATGATTTGATGGAAGAATGGATGTAGTTGAATGGGAAATTTGAAGTGTTGAGAATGAAGTTTTGATTGCTTGAAATGGAGGATCTTTTAGCTCACTCTATTACAGGGATCTGACCCTTGAAAATGAGGAGTGTTTGGAGAAAGAAGGGACTGAAAACAGCTTCAGAATTCTGTGTCCGCAGTAACGTCGGTCAGCTGTCGGTCAGCCTGTCGGTTAACCGACAGCCAACCGAGGTGGACCGAAACCCTCTCGGTTCCAATTCCAGAGAGCAGATTTCCATCAGGAAATCTGTCGGTTAGCTGTCGGCTGACCGAACTCCCTAGTTCGGTCGACCGAGAGCCAACCGACAGATCTTTCGGTTCATTTTCCAGAGAGCAACAAACTTCCTGGTGTGTGTAGAGCTGACAGTCAGCGCCGGTCAGCCGTCGGCTAGCCGACATCCCAGTTCGGCTGACCGAAAGCCAACCGGGGAGCTGACCGACAGCAATTGTATTGTTTTCTTCTTGAAGAACCATAGGGAACTATATTGGAGGAGAGTGAGGAACTGTACAGAAGAAGAAATTCCATCACCATGACTGTGTTGTTTAGGTCTTTTAGATTTGTTAATGTATATAAGGCCCCGGAATGTTTTCAATTCTTAAAGAGTACCAAATGTATGTCAAACGTAACATACGGGACCCTAGTTACATTGATTCAAATCTTGGACTTTCAACACTTGGCCCGGAGAATATGAGAAATCCATTCATGCTTTATTTTGACCGAATTTCACTTGTACACTTAAAATCTCGTGTTTTATGACTAGACTTGCCCGACATTATTGAAAGTTATGTTTTTAACATTGTTGCTAGCCCGTACATGCCCGACCGATACAGATATGCTTTTGTGCTTATGAGCACCCCGTCCCGTCACATGTATTTATTGGATTTGATTTCTTGTATATGACTCATGAGAGTAAAACCTGGAGGCAATAGGGGGCCAGAGCTTTGTAGTGCGAGCCCATGAGCTAAAAGAGAACTTGCATACATGTATTTGTTTTGTTTGCTTGCATATAACCTATGAGTCGGCACCACTAAGCTTGGATAACCTTGTCAGTCTGATCCACTGACTTGGAGATTCCCCACTTGTCCCGCCAGCTGCAGCATGGATCCCGATACCCGGTTTATTAACCGTGGTCCCGTCCCGATACCCGGCTCGCTCCCGTGGTTCCCGATATCCGGTTCGCTACCGTGATTCCCGATACCCGGTTTGCCACCGTGGTCCCGTCCCGTATTATTGTATATGTATATGTGAATTTTGTTGTACCTCCTCACTTCGGTGACCGAGGTCAACGCCCGATACTCTAGTCACTTCGGTGATAGAGGATTTAGCTTTGTGTGGTTGCCATCTTGATAGTTCCTGATCCTTGATACCCGTACTGCTTTATATTGATCATGTCTTTTCTTAATAAAGGATGCATTAATTCTTCATGCTTTAAATGAGTCCCCGATTTGGGAAATGTTTATTGTTTATCCATGTTCTAAAAGAGTTCCCGATTAGGGAAGTGTTTATTGTTTATCCATGTTCTAAAAGAGTTCCCGATTAGGGAAGTGTTTATTGTTTATCCATGTTTTAAAAGAGTTCCCGATTAGGGAAATGTTTATTGTTTATACATGTTTTAAATGAGTCCCCGATTTGTGAAATGCTTATTGTTTATACATATTTTAAATGAGTCCCCGATTTGAAAAATGTACATTGTTCGTACATGCTTTAAATGAGTACCCGATTTGTAAAATGTTTATTGTTTGTACATGCTTTAAATGAGTACCCGATTTGAAAGTTGTATATTGTTTATACACGCTTTAAATGAGTCCCCGATTTGTAAGATGTATATTGTTCGTACACGCTTTAAATGAGTACCCGATTTGAAAGTTGTTTATTGTTTATACATGTTTTAAATGAGTTCCCGATTTGTGAAATGTTCATGTTTTATACATGCTTTAAAGGAATACATGCTTTGCCTAATATCCGTGTTTCATACCCGTTTTATATGAATACATGATTTCGTCAGATACTCATGATTTCCGATACATTTTTATTATGTACAATTTTGATCAGACAGTATGATTTATTTCATGTTTTATCATTCAGTATGTTGTTATATCTTTTCACCCGCCTGCCAGACCGTCGTGTCTGACCCACTACTTTGGTACTCAGGTTCAGATTTCTTCACCCGAGATGAGTGCACGTATTGGCTGTGGAGCCATGAGCTTACAGGTGTTTGTTGGCTATGTCATGTCGACATTGAGCTTGACATCGGTATTACGTCACATATGGGTAGTAATCATTAGCTTGTTTTCTTGTATGGCTTCTATTAGCCTTTTCTTGGGATTTGTAATTAATACACATTGTTATTTGTAACTTGAACATATATGGGAATGTAATATCCTGTTACTGTCAGCTCTGTACTTTTATTGTGATAGTTTATTCCAGTCTGGGATGGATCAAAGATAAGATGATTATATGCTTGGGTTGAGTGCGGTGCGGAATCCAATGGCCACGGACTCCGAGTCGCAACACCATAAAAGCTTCCGCTAAATATTCAGAGTGTGTTGGAATGAATTTGTAATCCTCACACACGCGGATCTTGGGAGAAACATAACTCTCAATTCACGGACCCCGGGTTTGGGGTCGTGACAAACACCGTGACCCATCTGCAACACGAGGAAGTTCTTCCCAAAGAACTTGCCACTGCTCATATTCCTGAGTCTTCCTCCGGAACTTACTCTCAGCCTCCTAAACCTGGCGAATGAGAGTCCCCTCCTTGTCACGAGCTTCTACAATGGTGGTCCATTTGGCAGCAGCTTCTTCCTCCAAAAGCTTAAGACGCTGCTTAGCCTCGACAACCTCCTTATCAGGGTGGTTCAGGTCTTGTTTTAGCCCCATGATGGCCAACTCAGTAACGTTCATCTCCCGAACGAACTGCTTCCTAGTCTGTAAGATCTCAGTCAACTCAGCTTTGACTTTGTTGGAAGGCTTAACAAACATCTCATTAAAGAAGTCACCAATTGGGAAACTCTTGGTCTCAGTCCACCTGTTTCCCGAAGCGATGACTTTATCAACAAAATCCTTGGCGCTTGCAATGTCCAGACCGACTTCTTCGCTATCAACAAGAATGTCCTGCACATGCTTGATCATGCCAAAACCAGCTTCCAAGTGACCTGAACAGAGAGTCTCGACCCATGAGCTCAAAACACTCTTCAACACCTTCTTTGCATACTGAAGGTGCGGCCCAGATGAGGATTCGCCCTGCTCCGGTGCCCGACTGCCCATCTTATGCCGCATTGGAGGGGTGATTAATAAGCTCTTTCCAATCGAAGAAGCCGACTAGTTAAAAATGGAAGAAGCCCCCTACTTCGGGATCGGCTGCAGGTATCTCCTGTTCTGGCCCTGAGGAAGAAGGAGGAACCTCTCCTGTTGCTCCACAATCTGTCAATGAAAAGACAAAAAGGTATGAATATAATCTTGTCAAAAATCAATATCAAGATTATTATTACAAAATACCTTCTTCGACGAACGGCGGAGTACCCTATGCTTCCATGAGCTCATCCGAAACATCGTCAAAGGTTGCATCCATGGATGGCTCGAAGTCGTCAGAATCCTCTAGCAAGTCAGCGAACAAGGAAACAAAGCAACATGTTAGCAAATGGCAGAACAAACAAAAAAAAAAGAGAAAAACCTAAAGAAATCATACTAGGTGAAGGTTCTGTAACCACTCCAGAGTCCCTGGGTTCATCCTCAGATGCCGCAATCGGATCCGTCATCGCCTCATCGGCCGAAACCTCGGGCATCACCAAATCGTCATCCTTTGCCAAAAAAAAAAAAAAAAACAAAAAACAAAAGAAAGCAGCGGGTCAAAACACAAAATCTCTCATAAAAGAAAAGAAGTGGCAAAAGAAAGAAGGAGGATCATACCAGTAGTCTCCTCTTCTCGGCTCCTCTTCTCTGGAAGCTTGTCAGCATCCCCAGACACCTCCTCAGCAATGGTGAGAGGAACTTCCAGTTCAAGAGGACTTTCTTGCCGTCTCATATTACGGCATTGTCCCCTTTTCCTCTTACTTTTGTGGGACGTTCTGCTTGAAGATCTCGCCCCACTATCAATATCAAGTCTCTCACCAGAGCCCTCACTGGATGGTCTACTTATTCCGGTAGACTCCATGGAAGCCTTTGTGCACTCTGCTTGCATCCAAGCATCAATCTCAGCCTCCTCCTCTTCTAGCTGTCTCAAGACCTCACCAGGAATCCCTTGTGCAGCTCCTGATCTGATGACGTCCTACTCATTGAGAAAGCCTATCTTGTGCTTCTCACCAGAAAGGAAAGCCAAAACTTCCTCTCGTCGGACACCATCTGATCTGCCAAGACCCTTCCTAGGAGATTGCCTGACATAAAGCTTCTTCTTGGAAAGCCCCCGGTACACTGAAAAGCTCTCCACGAAACATTTCGTGAAGCCAGAAGTTCGAAAAGTGGGCAGCTCAGGATAGGAAATCATGGAGGTTGTGTCCTTTGCGCTATAAAAAGCCCATGCATTCCTCCTGTCCTACAAACCACCAAAATGCTTCACCATGCTCGAAGGCGCTCCAACAACGCGTTGAGAGAAGCCAAGCTGTAATGCAAAACGCGAAGGGACATATGGCTGGATATTGACGAAAAGATGTCTACGGTACACCATTGTACCAACCCGTATGTTGAAAAGCCTTCTCTTCTCCGCGTTTGTCAAAGCATAGTGTCTTCCCGACCCATTTCTGGTGGAATCACGGGAGACACCAAAATCAAAAGCCTTCTTCCGTAAACCAAGAGAAAGCTCCACTGAAGACTGCCCGATCTCGATGTCCCTGAACCGTCGGATCCTCAAACGGGCAGACAAAAGAGATTCGGAAATGGCTATCCCTCTAGCCAAATGAATCATAAAAGGATATTCGTCCTGTGCAACTCCCAACCGATGGAAGCTAAGACAGTGGTATATGTACCACGAATAGAAGATGTGGGCGAAAAATACCCTGTTCATAGGAAGCCCAAGCCGAACCAGGAAAGCAGCAGCCTGTAGTTCGGTACACAAGTAAGAGTAAAGAGCAGGCACGAAAGCTAGCCGCTCTCCGAATGCCATCTGACAAGCTGGAAAAATACAATGCGGCCTGATGTGCGTTCCATCTCCTCCAGCAAAAACAGCCTCACCCAGCCAATAAGTGAGGTAAACAGCGAGATCTCTGCGCAATGCAATGTCAGGACAAATGGCGTCTGTGCTTGCGAAGAACTTCCTCAACTCTTCTCGTATGGCGGAGATCTTCTTCAAACTTGGGTGTTTAGCCCTAGCATCCTGGGCCATGCTATCAGAAGACTCCCCGCTGTCAAAAAAGTTGGAGCTGCAACTCTTCCAACTGTTGCACCTGACTTTCGAGCCCTCCTTCTCCTTCAAAAAACCATAGAAGGCGACGAGCTGAAAGTAGAAAAGCCTGAACTCCTCATACTGCTCCTCAAGGACGCTGTCGATAGGCATGAACTCCTCATAGAGCTTGCGAGGATAGGCAGCCTGGTGATGGCGCTTAATTCCTTTAAAGAAAAATCAATCTCACCATTCGTAACAATGAAGGTGTTGGTTTGTGGAAGGAATGACTCCAGCATGGCCATGAAAGCCTCATCAGAGAAAACCACGGTTTGCCGAAAAGCATAAACCGCGTCAAAAATCTCGGCCTCCCGCAGAATGGCCCCGCCAATCTTCAAGGTGTGATAAGTCCATGATTCCCAGTTCGAGTCAGCACTGGAACGGCCACGAAGTCCAAAAGGCTTCACCCAATTGCTGCCGTCACCCCGAAAAATGCCAAGGCCCACTGGTCTCAAATCGACCGATGGATGATCAGAACCTTGGTAGCCACTCGCTGGCATCAACATATCCATACGCACATGCGACTTCTCTGCAAAACTGGAAGGGCTGCCGACAAGAACCCTGGTCTTAATCACACTGATCCTCTTCACTCAGCTCGGAGGATCCTCCCTCGTAGGGCACGTGGGAGAAAGACTCATGATCGAGATGGTTCGATCAAAGGTCGACCGGGTGGAAATAGTCCTCTCCTCACCATCTGTCGTGTAAGAGAACTGAAAACATCTCATTTGAAATGTCAAGTCGTCAGGGACTGCATCACCGAAAAAGAAAATAGGCTTGGGCACAATGCTCTGATCGTCCGTAACCCAAGGACGGCTGCTTACCATGATCTTGTAGAATTCCTCATCTTTGAGAGCGATCAATCGCTGTCTCATCTCATCACGATTGAGGGAGTCACATTCTTCTAAGTTCTTTTCAACAAACTGGACCTTCTCCCAGGCCATCTGAACGGCCGCATTAGAAGATCTGGCAGACCGACGAGGTGCGTCAGTAACAGGCCCTTTACCCTTGTTCGTTTTAGAAGAACTACCTGCAAAGGATGGAAAAGAAAAGATCAATTATCATCAAAATGACAGAGTTTTGCTACAAAAAAAAAATTTCTTGCGAAAATTTGGCATGATTCCGGGGCAATTCTGAAGAAAAGGGTAACACCCTGAAAAAGACAAGAAGCCTGAAGATAAGCTCAACATCGCTGCAAGCTCATAGTCAGTTGAAGATTCTCAAAGAAGGTTCAAACTCAAACATTGCTGCGAGATCAAGCTAGTCTTATCAAATCTCTAGAAAATTGGAAAAGGGCTCAACATCGTTGCGAGCTCCAAAATCCAAAACTTGCAAAGTTCCTGAAAATCCCGCAAGACCAAGAAAGGGCTTAGCATCGTTGTTGTTGACACCAAAAAAGTCACTATGTCTCCTCAACATCAAGAAGCCTCGTGAAGCTGCATCCTGCTACAAAACAGGCAAAGCTACTTCAAGCATCAAATCTTGTCAGAATCAGACAAAAATTGAGAGATCTTTCAAGACAGCTAAAAGAGGGGTACACCTGAGGTTTTGGGCCATTCCGACATCATTTGGCCTAACTTCACTTCTCCGACAGCTAAACAAGCGCTCCTAGCGGCGACATCATCAAAGACGCCAAAACTTTGATCAGAGCCTATGGATGACTCCAGAATGTCTCCAAAGGGCTCCATGCCAAATTTCAAGTCAAACCAATAACGTTTGACCCTCCATCAACGCACGAGCAGCAAAATCAAGCCTCCCGGTGGCGGGAACCACCGAGGCCATCACTCATCAAACAAAATACATAAGTGGCTTCAACATACCTCCGAAAAGCTGCATGTCGAATTTCAGGTCATTCCGACAACGTTTCACCAGGTTTCGATGCTCCGAAAAAAAATCAAGCCTACCGGCGGCGGAGCACTCCGGGACCATGACATCCAAGTTGGAGCTAATGGGTTGTCTCAAAATGACTCCAATAGGCTCCCCGTCAAATTTCAGGTCAATCGGACATTGTTTGACCACATATCAAAGCTCGGCATTTTCCCCGCAGCAAAATTAAGTCAAGCATCGACGGGACCCCAAACGGCTTCAAAACTCAAATAAAAGCTCATGGTTGGTCCTGTCCACTGCTCAAGAAGCTTCACCTCAATTTTCAGGTCATTCCGACATCGTTTGACCTAGTTTCGACTCTTGATGGAAAATCGGTTACAAAGTGTTCAGCTTTCCTGAAAAATGGGAAACTTTGTGCTCCGGTTTTGCACAGGTTCTCATCAAGTTTTCTTCAAGAAAATCAAGTCAATAATTGAGGAAAAATGTCAAGAAAAATACAGAAGAAAGAAGGAACAAAAAAGACGAAAAAACGGTCGAAAACGAAGCTCGGCGACCAAAAGGGCCAAAGCCCTATGGTCGCCGGCGACCCTGCAAATCCGGGTCGCCGGATTTCACACCAAATGGCCCGTTTTCCGATCCTTTTCGCATTTCGGGTGTTCCTGCCTTCGTGATTTTCCAAAAATCCAATCTTTGATGCTTGAAAACCATTGATCTTCACCGACATCTCGGATCCGCCGTCAAAAGCATGAAATCATCACCGATCGCTCCAAGATCTCCAACCGGCTGACCAAGAAAGTAAACTTTCTGTCCGACCGATCGTGAAAACGACAAGACAGATGTCACCGGCCTACCTACATCAACCAATGTCTGAAATTGTACTGCAATCCGACATCAAACAGTGTGTGGATCCACTTGTGATGATCACAAGAAGAATCTCAAAAGACGCTGCGCGGCCCACAACTCTTCACATGCCCCGGCGACCACTTAATGCCGTTAATTGACCCGTTTATGACAACTTAATGCGGTCATTAACCCATTATTTTGGACGGCCCAATCAGGTTCAAGCATTTGGGAGTTACAAATCCAAGCAATCATGGCATTAAACCCATGAAACTCCCATCATCATGAAGATTAAAGGCGATTAAATGCCCACTATCCTTCATCGGCCAATCACAAGCCATAAAAAAGGAGTTACAAAATCAAAGAATAAAAACTTGTAACTCCTCATCAATTCCCTCATCATGGCCATCAATGCCCATAATCTCCTCATGGCTACCAAGAGCCTGTAAAAGGAGGTCCAAAAGAAAAAAAAGGGGGATACACACATCGACTTGAAATTATGCACTTGCACACTTGCAGTCTCCCGAAGAAATCCAGACGAAGTCCTGCTGCTTTGCTGCAAGAAACACCACAAGGTGATCAAAGTCCTTTGGGGGGTCACCCCCTCAAGGTCCCCTCCTTCTACAACATGGCCTAAACGCGGCTTTTCAGCCCGTTTACTCGGTTTTTTATCGGATATAGGACCTTCTCTTGGGCCTTGTCCTTTAAAAAACTGAGGTTGGAGCCAAGCCGAAGAATCAAAGCATCAACCGTTCTCATTTGAAGGACGATGGCGAAGTCCATACATGACTTGCGACCGTCGATTTCAACGTGTCCCCACAATCTCCTGAGAAGTTAGATTCCTTGTCTTTCTTTTCTATTCTAGTTTGTATTTTTTAAAGAGACAAAAAGAAATCACAACTCTTGTCTTTCATATTTGATGAGTTTTGTAAAATCACCTTTCATTGAAAAATCGCCTTTTACGGCAAACAAACAAAAAATGCCTCCTACGGCATTCTCAAAAAACAAACTTGTCTCTTTTCTTAATATTTATACAATTTGAAAAGTTAGAAAAATGATCGATTTCCTTTCTACTTGTGAAGATGAATCTCCGGATCCTCACCATTCCAAATTCCAAATAGAAAGTAAATCTAGCATACCCGTACAAAAATGTTGATACCCGCGATTTCCCTCCTCCACTGAGACCCAGGCCAGCCCCCGGGGTGCGGAAGGAGAGGACGGAAACTCCGAGGGTCCATCAGCTGCGAGCTCCAAATCCCAATACTTACAAAAGATTTTTAGGTATGCATCATCACGCTTCTAAGTCGATTTACTCAAAATCATACATCAAAGAACATCATCATACATTTGATGCTTGGAAAACCTAGACCAAAGTTTGACCAATTCCAACCCAAATTGGTCAAAACCAATCAAACTTTGTCCAAGTCAAAAATCTTGTTGGCTTGACCTAGAACCTTTAGATTTCTATCTTGATGCATCAAAGAAAAAAATGCACAAACATCTTGAAATTAAATAAACCTCATTATCATGGTGAGCAAAAAAAAAAAAACAAAAAAGAGAAAAGAGAAAAGAGAGGGAATCTCTTCAAAAAAAAAATCGGCTGGCCCAAAAGGCCGTGGCCCCACTGCCATGTGGCCGTACGGCTAGATCCGACAAAAAAAAAAGAGTGAGAGAAAAAAAAATGGTGAAAGGAAAGAAAAACCGTCGAAAAAAGAAAGAAAAAGAAAAAGAAAGAAAAAACCATGAGAAGAAAAACAAAAAGAAAAGCAGCACGAAAAAAAAAAGGAAGAAAAAAAAAGAAAACCCGTGCTTGAAAAAAAAAAGAAGAAAAAAAGCAAAGAAAACAAAAGGAAAGAAAAGAAACTACTTCTACAATGGAAATATCTTGTGAAAGAAGAAAACTTACGTGAAGCAATGGAGAAGAAGAAGGAAAAGCCTGAAGATTCTTGAAGACAAAGAAGAATTCTTGATCTTGGAGCACTCTTGAAGATTCTTGCAAAAAGGAAGCAATGGAGCAAAAGGATCAACCTTCCCTTGCTTTTATAGAAGAGAGCAAATCAAAAGAGGAAACAGGGAGAAAAGAAAGGAGGTAAATGCTAGAATTTAGCAACTTTCCCAAAAGAAAGATACTTTGAGAAAATCCCTCCCAAAAACAAGGAAACTTGAGAGATTCTCTCTAAGTAAAGATATTTTTGGATATTCTCTATACAAAAGAGATATTTTTAGATAATCTTTACAAAAATGACACCATATGAGATCTAGGCCATCTCCAAAGCCTAAAGTCTCATGGGTTAGCCCATATGAGCCAGGTTTGACCACCTAGGCACTAAAAGTGGCATTTAGTCAAAACATCCCTCTTACCAAGAGCATGTAAAAAAAAAGGAAAAAATGGTTCCATGCCTCTTTTTAGTTGATTGGACCATTCAAAAAAAAAAAAAAAAAAAAAGAAGAAGAAAAAGAAAGCCTCATGAGTTTCCAAAAACCAAACCATCCAACTTCATGAACCAAATTAAGCCAAAATCTTGAAAGTGACATTCCACAAAAAACCAAACCTTGGTCCCCTAGCTCGCCACATACAGCTTGTTAGGTCACAAGACCAAACCAAAACCAAACCAAAACCAAAACCAAAGAACAAAATCCTGACCCCCCAACTTGCCACATACAGCTTGTTGGGTCACAAGGTCAAAATCAAAAATCAAACTCCGACCCCCTAACCTGCCACATACAACTTGTTAGGTCACAAGGTCAAAAACCAAAATCCAAAACCCAAAATCCAAATCCCTTATGTCATTTTCAAAACTTTGCCTTGAGATAGTACATGACCCCTCTCACTACCATAAATTCCCCAGGAAACTCAAAAGGCTATTAAAAAAGAAAAAGAAAAGAAAAGGAGAAGAAAAAAAATGCTCAAAACTCTTGGTCAAGTCGGAAGCTCTCCTTCAAGTTTCTCTTTGAGGCACATCGACTCCAAAAGCCACTCGTCGCTGTACCTCGATGGGGCATTTGTTGACACCAAAAAAGTCACTTTGCCTCCTCAACATCAAGAAGCCACATGAAGCAGAATCCTGTTACAAACAGGCAAATCTACTTCAAGCATCAAATCTTGTCAGAATCAGACAAAAACTGCAAGATCCTTCAAGACAGCCAAAAGAGGGGTACACATGAAATTTCAGGCCATTCCGACATCATTTGGCCTAACTTCACTCCTCCAACAGCTAAACAGGCGCTCCCAGCGGCAACAATGTTGAAGACATCAAAACTTCGATCAGAGCCTACGGATGGTTCCAAAATACCTCCAAATGGCTCCTTGTCAAATTTCAAGTCAAACCGACAACGTTTGACCCTCCATCAATGCTCGAGCAGTAAAATCAAGCCTCTCGGCGGCGAGAACCACTAAGGCCATCACTCATCAAACAAAGCACATGAGTGGCTTCAACATGCTTCCAAAGGGCCGCACGTCGAATTTCAGGTCATTCCGACAACGTTTGACCAGACTTCAACGCTCCGAAAGAAAATCAAGCCTACCGGCGGCGGAGCCTCTTGGGACCATGACATCCAAATTAGAGCTAGTGGATCACCTCTACAGGACTCCAATGGACCCCCAGTCAAATTTCATGTCAAACGGACATCAGTTGACCGCATATCGAAGCTCGACATCTTCCCCGCAACAAAATCAAGTCAAGCATCGACGGGACCCCAAATGGCTTCAAAACTCAAATAAAAGCCCATGGTTGGTCTCATCCACTGCTCAAGAAGCTTCACCTCAACTTTCAGGTCATTCCAACATCGTTTGACCTAGTTTCGCCTCTTGACGGAAAATCGGCTACAAAGTCTTCGGCTTTCCCGAAAAATGGGAAACTCTGTGCTCCGGTTTTGTGAGACTTATCATTAAGTTTTCTCCAAGAAAATCAAGTCAACAATTGAGGAAAAAAGTCAAGAAAAATACAGAAAAAAAAGGAACGAAAAAGAAGAAGAAATAGCCTAAAAAAACACTCGGCGACCAAAGGGTACAAAGCCCCCATGGTCGCCCGCGACCCTGGGTGCATGGTCGCCGGCGACCCTAGAAATCCGGGTCACCGGAATTTCCGCCGAATGGCCTGTTTTCCGATCTTTTCTGCGTTTCGAGAGTTCCTGCCTCTGTGATTTTTCGAAAATCCAATTCTTGATGCTTGAAAACGACTGATCTTCGCCAACATTTCGGATCCGCCATCAAGAGCATGAAATCATCACTGATCGCTCCAAGATCGCCAACCGGCTGACCAAGAAAGTAGACTTTCTGTCCGACCGATCGAGAAATCGACAAGACAGATGTCACCGGCCCACCAATCAGATTCAAGCAAATGGGAGTTACAAGTCCAAGTAATCATAGCATTAAAACCATGAAACTCCCCTCATCATGGAGATTAAAGGCGATTAAATTCCCATCATTCTCCATCGGCCAATCACAAGCCAAGAAAAAGGAGTTACAAAATCAAGAAATAAAAACTTGTAACTTCTCCCATCATGAAGCATCAATGCCATCAATTCTCTCATCATGGCCATCAATGCCCATAAACCACCTCATGGCTACCAAGAGCCTATAAAAGGAAGTCTATTCTCAAGAGGGAGACACCTACTGGCACACTAGCACATCCACACCAACACACATCTGGAGTCTGGAAAATCACAGAGAAATTCCGACGAAGTCCTGCTGCTCTGCTGTAAGAGACACCACAAGGTGAACAAAGTCCCTTGGGGGGGTGTGAGTCCTCTTCTGCTATCCAACATGGCCTAAACGCGGCTTTTCAGCCCGTTTACTTGGTTTTTTATGAGATATAGGACCTCCACTCGGTCTTTATCCTCTAAAAAACTGAGGTTGGAGCCAAGCCGAAGAATCGAAGCATCAAGCATTCTCATTTGAAGGACGATGGCGAAGTCCATACATGACTTGCGACCGTCAATCTGAACGTGTCCCCACAATCTCCTGAGAAGTTAGATCCCTTTTCTTTCTTTTTTATTGTACTTTGTATTTTTTAAAAAGACAAAAAAGTCACAATTCTTGTCTTTCATTTTTTGATGAGATTTGTAAATCGCCTTTCACAGCAAAATCGCCTTTCACGGCACCAAATCGCCTTTCATGGCAAACAAACAAAAAATCGCCTCCTACGGCATTCAAAAACAAACTTGCCTCTTTTCTTAAATATTTATGCAATTTGAAAAGTTAGAAGGATTGATTGATTTCCTTACTACTTGTGAAGGTGAATCTCCAGATCATCACCACTCCAAATTCCAAGTAGAATAGAGAATCTGGCATACCCGTACAAAAATGTTGATACCCGCTTTTCCTCCTCCACCGAAACCCGGCAGCCCCTGGGGCGGAAGGAGAGGATGGAAATCCGAGTCCATCATGTACAAGACACATCAAGTGCGAGTCTGTAACCGGGCAAGATGGGGGTGCTCAAGGCACAAGTATCCTTTCGATATCAAGTAATGCACGTCAGGGCTAGAAAATACTACACGTATAATTTCAATGCTTTCGGGGATGACAAGTCATAAATCGTGTATTTCAGACGGGTAAATAACATGAAACTGAGCTTTCGAAATCTCGGGACTAATATCGGGATTCGAGGTAACTCAAGGTGAATATGGATCCCATATGTCGATTTCAATATAGACTTCGTACTCCTTGAGTTTGAAGACATTCTAGGCTCTTTACACACCTTAGTAATCTCGACACTTCAACGGATCTCTGTGATGTGGTTTCTCTCTCAAACGGGCTTCCAACAAACGTTTCATCTCTGCTCCGAACATATCCCCAGGTGAATAGTGCCCATTGCTCTCAAAAAGGGTTCACAAGCAAACGAGATGGAGATTCCCTTCCTCTTTATTCCCAGAATTCTGGGAAATTCGGTTACTAGGCAGTCAACTGGCGGTTAACCGCCAATGGATTCGGCGGTTAGCTGCTGGCTGACCGCAGGTAGCCTGACCAAATGCAGCATTCTGGAAATGTGACCACCTCAATTCGGTTGGCTGGCCATTAGCCGCCGATGGATTCGGCGGTTAGCCGCTAGCTGACCGCGGGGTTGACCGCGAGGTTACAGCTCTCTGGAAAAGTAACCGAAACTGGTTCGGCTAGCCGCTTGGTGACCGCCAGTTGCGGGAACTTCACAATACAGTTCATATTTAGGTCCTTTCCTCTCCAATCAATTTCCTTCATTCTCCATTCACTTTCCAACAATAAATTGAACAAGAGGCTCCTTCAAAACATCACACATCATTTCCCCACATCCTAACTTCCATGAGCTTAAATCCAATCACCTTCTTCTCAATCACATTTAACGACAAGAGAAAGGAGAATCCACCACATCACAAGAACCCATTTAAGCTATCAACTAGAAATAAATGAGAGACCACAAATGCTAACATTTCTAGGAGTTAACCAAACCAACCAACTCAACCACATGCATTTATTTCAAATCCACGTAAATCAAGAATAGTATGAATGGGAATAACAAAAATCAACACATTTTCCATGAAACTATAAAATGTTCACAAATCAATTCATCCACTTGCCTTGGGGGTTTCAAATCAAGAAATTATGCCACTAATCAAGCTCTCTCAAGAAAACCTACAAGAATAAGCAAAACCCCCAAATACAAACCCTAAAATGGGTTAAAAAAGGAACAAGAAGAGAAAAGCTTTAATACCAAGAATGAGGCTCCCTATAGTGAAGAAGAACACAAAACAAAGAGAAAAGAGGAATTTGCTTACTTGGAAGTTCTTGAAAAAGAATAAGTTAGCTCAAGGAGGGTGTTGAAATGGGTCTCTTTTTCCACTAATAGCATCAAGGGGTAGCTCTCAAAGAGAGGAAGAAGGTGATGATTTTCATTTGGCTTTTGATGCAAGATGGGTGGTGATTTGGTGGTGGAGAAGCAAGTAGAAAAGAGAAGAGAAAGGAAACCCTAGCTTGGGTGGCTCTTTTGTGCTGGAAAAGGAGGAAGAAAGAGATGGGTTCTCTATTTATACAAATGGGGTGTGGGCTCCACCACTAAAAATCTTTGGAGGCTGAAATCACGACTTTCGGGACCTTGGTTGCAATCGACGAAGAAGAGGAAAACGATCACCGAAATATCTAGTTTCCAAAAAGTATATTTTTCGTGGGTTTTGGGGATACTAACTTTTGGGTATAGATTTGGTGTAAAATGACTGTTTTTCCCTCAATGCTAGAAAAGTCGGGTTTCGGAGATCCGGACGGGGACAAGATCAACATGAAAGTTGTGGAGATTGATGAGACGAGTAAAACGAGGTTGAAATACAAATCACCGGAATCTCGTATAATCCCCCAAGTCAACGCAAAGTCACAAAAAGGAACCCCCAAAGGGTCCCACTAATCACAAAGGCACTCAAAAATTTCCAAAAGCTTTAAAAGAGCTATTCTAGTCCAAACTTAGTCAGATTCTACTGATCACACTTAGCACTAACTCGTGACTTCATTAGTACTAATCGTGGTCACTCGGGTCGGGGTCTTACATCCTCCAACCCTTAGGGCATTTGGTGCTCCAAATGAATCATAAACTCACCTCGGGTAGTAGTTGTGGGTACTTCTTATGTACTTGATCTCGTAGCTCCCACGTTTCTTCTTCCGGTCTATGGTTCTTCCAAAATACTTTCACCCACTAAATAGTCCGTGACCTCAACTCTTGCTCTTTCATATCGATGATCTAAATAGGCTTCTCTACATATGTAGCATCTTCTCAGATTTCCAAGGGTTCATGCCGAAGTACATGTGAAGGATCAGGGACGTACTTCTTCAACATCGACACATGGAAGACGTTGTGTAAGGTCCATGACCTTACTGGGTCAGTTGGACCCAATAATCGGCCCGTTGACCCATTTATTTTGATATTATTATTATTATTATTTTGTTAGATACTTAAGTGGGTTTAGATGGTGAGCGAGTTTCTTTTAGCGTTAGAATAGTGCCTACAGAGTTTCATGCGATTCTGAGTTCGTTTGATCCTAGTGGGGGTAGTTTGCAATTTAGGGAAAATTGAGTATTTTTCCGAAAAAATTCCTATCGCCGTTATTTTTTGTTCGTTGGAAAGATCTCGTCGCGCTGATCATTTTGGTCTTCTGGGACGTTGCGATCTGACGACCAGAAACCCTTCTAGTAATTCATTTTTTCACCGGGCCCACTTAAAGGACAAACTTGTCTTTTCTCCTCCTTTCTTCTTAATCAAGAGATTAACCTAATCTCTTTTCATTCTCTGCAACAAACTAGAACTACCACAGACATTCTTCTTCTTCCTCATTTTCCAAGGCTCCAGAACTCCTTCCCTGAGAGATCACTTCCGCGATCCGAGCCGCTCATCTTCTTCCTCTCGATCTTCCCTCTCTCTTGATCCTGGTTTCGGTAAGTTTTACTCACTTTCATCTTTTCGATTAATTCTCTTTGGTTTAGATTTAGGTTAGATCTTGATCTTTTCCTTTCTTTTCTTTTCCTTTGCGCGTTAGGTTGCGTTTGGTCGGGTTAGATTTGTGGGTTTTATGATAGAGAGCTTCCCCGTTTGGTCGGGTTAGATTTGTGGGTCGAATTCCCCGATTCCAATCTTCTTCCTGGTTGAGGCAAGTAGATTTACACTTTATAATTAAGCATGTGTGTATGTTTTCCATTGATTGGATGTATTTTCTTGTTAGATTTTCCTAATTCCAAGCCTGTTCCTATTATTAATTTGGGATTAATATGCTAGAGTAGATTTTGGGTGATCCTCTAATTTAATTGTAATTAATTCTTTAATTTGATGTTTGTGGAAATGATGATGGATGGCATGGATTATTGGGGGAGCACGGTGGGTCAGTTTTGTGCAGGTAAACTTTTGGAAGGATTTGGAGTAGATGAGAAAAGGTTTTGGGTGAAAAGGAAATAAATAAAAAAAATAAAAAAGAATATTGCGCTGTTGAACGTTCAGAACGTTCTGAACGTTCAACGTCATGAACGTCTTGCACAGGACAAATGAGAAAAAAGCGCAGGCCAAATGAGAAAGAAGACAAAACAAAAGGCTAAGGGGCAAGTTCACTGTCTCCTCTGTGTCTATTATGCATGACACAAACTCGGAGTCAGAGTTAGAAGATGACACAGCATCAAGCCAAGATGATACTCAGCAAGATCAGCCCGCTCTCACTCCATTGGAGACACTTGCTGACATAGAAGACCCTACGTCTGCTTCCTTTGTTATTCCAACAACTTCGCGAGAAGAAAAAGCAATCTTCTTCCACAGATCATGAGCATCTCCATAAAACTCTCTGCTTGAACCTTTCCAAAATGAAGGTATGCCTCAGCTAACCCTGTATAGTCCAATGGCACAAGCTATTATGAAGAAAATGGGCTACGATGCTCAGAATCTGACTGGTTTGGGAGGTGGCCGTGGTATTCTCACACCATTGGAACCCACTCTGATCAAAAGTCAACCAGAAAATTGGAAAATCCACCTTCATAAAGGCAAGTCTTCATATGGGTTGGGGTATGATCCTACCGCTCCTATGAGACAGTTGACACCATGGCTAAAAAGTCGCTTTACCGACCAAGCTTCAACATCTCATGAAGACATCGATATCCCTAGATATCTCTTTGAGGAGTCACTCGTCAAGGATCCAGAAAGCTCCTCCAATTGGTATGATTTCTCTGATAATAAAGAGGAATTGCCCGATGACATAGACGCGCGGTTCTCTGACCCAGAAAAACCATCGTCTCTAAAAGAAGTACCCTACTTCAACCCAATTCTAGCAAATGATTGGGACCATCTCATTGCAAGCCTTGAGAAGGATACTGAACAAGAAGATCCATGAACAGAAACAGAGGCTCAGTCTGAAAGTGTCTCTGGCACTCTAGAAGGTCTTGTTGTCGCGACCCCGGACCGAGACCCGGGCCCACGACTGCCACGGCGGCATGATTAATCAAAACACACCGCCGCCGCTTTATATTTTCCCACAGGTTTCCGCGGTGAGGATCCCATGACATGGGTCGAGCTCACACGAATGGATATGCGGAAGCGTGTAGCAAAACATGTCATACAAATCTTAAACGATAAGATTCAAGAGAAATATTTAACATCGAGACAAGGTATCAAAAGAGAATGTCAAATTAGCATTCCTATCATGATTAAGTTTCAACATTTAGACAAAGTATTTTACTTCCAATTACAAAACCCTGAGAGGCCAACAAAGGCCAATACAACAATTTGGGACCCAAAAGAATAACCCAACATAACCAGCTAGGTGAACGAGAATCAAAATCCCGACCGGCGTCTAGATGACGTCGTTGGGCTGCCACTCGAGTGCTGGGGGTGGCTCAACAGCCCCCTCCAGGCACTCCTCGTCACGCGCGAAGCCGCCGGCACCTGGACACCAAAATACAAGCATTAAACACGACGGTTTGGCAAATAAACAATTTAGACATGAATAGTTGAAATAATGCTAAAACAGTTCAAAGTTTAAATACACGTTTCAATGCTTACGAAACTAGCACGAATACATATAATATCATGAAAAGATAAATCCACATGAGCTCATCCTTTCTCCGTCATACATGATGACAAGGGCAAGCACGCACGACAAGCACGACACGAAACACGATCCCACGCCACACAAGGTAGACGGGGTATCCGGCCGCGGAACCGGACCACGAACACGCACGATGTGTAATAAAATACACGACTAGTCTGCAGACAGTCCACGAGTTTAAGGACCCCCAGGTAGTGGATCAAGCTAAAAGGGCGGTCCAAGCTCAGTGAAATTTACTTATATCATGAATGCACAAAACATGGCAATACACGTTCGAAAACACGTCAAAACAAGAGGGAAATCACTTAACGAGCACGAAGTGACAAGACTAGCAAAATAGCATAGTATTAATGCTTACAAACTTAATAAATGATTCCCTTTTTATTCTTGAAACACATCTTGAAAACGACTTGCACTTGGAAATCAGACGAGAACACGATG
This sequence comes from Umbellularia californica, assembly GCA_028538565.1. Taxonomy (NCBI): domain Eukaryota; kingdom Viridiplantae; phylum Streptophyta; class Magnoliopsida; order Laurales; family Lauraceae; genus Umbellularia; species Umbellularia californica. Next base: position 27,473,546 of record JAPQWN010000005.1, on the reverse strand, counting down.
GTGCATAAAGCATCATAAACAAAGGTTCAAACATAACTTTATTAAGCATAGGCTAAGACCACATCTTTGACCCTTGTGGAATTGAAAACCAAATGTCGAAATTCAATAAAACTTGGTGTCCCCGAAGGTATATTACATTTTGGAAATTTCAAGTGCACAAGGTCAATAAAAAGGGTCTAAGACCAAGTCTAGTTTTCATTCCTGCAAAATCCTTCAAAACAGTACTTTTTGGTGTGGTTCATGCCTCTCTACCGGTAGAAATTCCGGTAGAAGATGTTCTACCGGTAGAACTTCCGGTTGAAGTGCTTCTACCGGTAGAACTTCCGGTTGAAGCACTTCTACCGGTAGAACTTCCGGTAGAACTGCGGTTCACAGTTTTTCTCAACTCTCTGCCACAATTTGGGCCGTTTCTACCGGTAGAACTTCCGGTAGAACTGCGGTTCACAGTTTTTTTCAACTCTCTGCCACAATTTGGGCCGTTTCTACCGGTAGAACTTCCGGTTGAAATACCCCTACCGGTAGAACTTCGGAATTTCAATTTTTTTTTTCCACACTTCATTCACTTCTTCGCTTCCACATTTTCACCACCTGCACTCCCCAAGCCTACATGCTTCCAAGGGATGATTTTCACACCAAATCCATTCACATTTCATTCAAAACATCAAAATCATTAACCCTTATACATTCAAGTCATGAATCACTAACTTGTAAGGCTTTCCATAGAAAATATACTTCCATTCAAGACAAACTTCTAAATAAAATGGAGAAATTAGTACTCTTGCTTATCAAGCTTAAAACGAACTAAAAGAGATTAATAATATGCAAGAAAGATAAGCTTGATGATAAACAACATTTCCAAAAGTAACAATGCCCAAAAACTTGAAATGCACTAAGGAGAACTAAAAGGTTTACTTGCCTTTAACCAAAGCCAAGCCAAAGCTTCTCAAAATCAACAAGAAAGGGGTGCTCCACGAGATCTACACAAAACCCCCAAAATGGAGCATACAAAATCAACATTTTTGGCCATTACAAAACCCCATTTCGAAAATGGGTTTGAAATCATGAGAAACAAGCTCTTGGTGAGCCTAAGAACGTCAAATGGAAAGATGAAGAAAGACACCAACCTTGAGCTAGCCAAACAAGAAGGATAGGGCTTGAAGATGATGAATAGTGGAAAGGTTTGGCTCCCAAAAACGTCCAGCTGTAGCTTGAGAAGAGAGGAAGAGAATGGTGGTCTTGGATCTTGATTTGGAACACTATAGCTAGATCATTTCCAAGGGAGAAGACCAAAGAGGAAAGCTCTCCACTCACTTGCTCTAGGGCAAAACCGTTGCAGAGATTGGAAAAAGGGAAAATGAAGAAGGAAAGGGCTTATATAGTGTCTGGAGGTGGGTCCCTTTAGCAGTGAAACTTGGAACGCTTGGAACATGGTCTTGTGGACCCCGGATGGAATCGACGAAGAAGAACAAAACGATCGCCGAAAAATCTAGTTTCGGAAAAGTATTATTTTGACATAGTTTCACGACTTCGAAAAGTGTGCCCAGATTTACATGCAAAGACAGATTTACCCTTATTGGGCCAAAACTTGGGTTTCTGGGCCTCAAATGCAAGCAGCTTAAAAACGAAAGTTGCCATAAATAATAAAACCATTCAAGAGAACTAAAAATCACATCCACAACAAAGATCTAGCACAAAAACCCATTCTTACACGTGCACTCAGGGCGTCCCTGAGTGTGTCTGACTCATACTAAACGTCCTCAAAATCCCCAAAGCTATAATCCAGACTAAGTCTAATCACATTCTAACCCAACTAGTACTAAGACTCACTTAAGACTAAACGTTTACTTAATTAGTACTAATCGAGTTGGTCTGGGTCGGGGTCTAACACTTGTTGAGTTGGAAGCCTCCGAGAATACTGTGAAGGAACCACCTTCAAACCTTCCGATAGAAGACCCTGTTCAAAAGATAAACTTGGGAACACCTGATAACCCACGTCCTGTATTCATAAGCAAGAATATAAAGGATGGTGAGTTACCCGAGTATATCTCTTTTCTTCACGAGTTCGATGATTGCTTTGCATGGTCTTATGCCGAAATGCTTGGCTTGGATCCCAAAGTAGTAGTCCACAAGCTCAACTTGCAAAAAGAAATCAAGCCTGTCAAACAAGGCCAAAGAAGATTCCATCCCGACGTGATGGACAAAATCGAACAAGAAGTTCAGAAACTCAAAAACGTTGGCTTCATCCGCGAAGAACAACATCCTGAATGGTTAGCCAACATCGTCCCCGTGACAAAGAAAAATGGGCAGATAAGGGTCTGTATTGACTACAGAGAGCTAAATAATGCATGTCCTAAAGATGAATTCCCGCTCCCCATACCAGAGGTGATGATTGACAACACCTATGGGTTCGAGCGAATGACATTCATGGATGGATTTTTCTGGCTACAACCAGATAAAGATGTATCCTGAAGACGAAAGGCATACATCATTTCGGACTCCATTTGGCGTGTATTGCTACACTATCATGCCATTAGGTCTGAAAAATGCAGGTGCAACATATCAGTGGGCTATGATGAAAATATTCCAAGATATGCAACACAAGACGGTCGAATGCTATGTTGACGACCCCGCCATCAAAAGAAGACCATCTCGACGATCTTCGAGAAGTCTTCCTCCGACTTCGCAAACACAAATTGCGGATGAATCCACTAAAATGCTTTTTCGGTGTATCATCGGGTACGTTTCTCGGATTCATAGTACGAAAAGCTGGAATAGAACTTGACCCCACTAAAGTCAAGGCTATCCTGGAAATGCCATCTCCAAGAACCCTAAGAGAATTAAAAGGGCTTCAAGGAAGGTTGGCGTACATCCGATGGTTCATCTCCAATCTGTCAGGGAAGTGCCGTCCATTTTCTCGCTTAATGAAGAAAGGCGTAGACTTTGTTTGGGATGCTGAATGTAAAAATGCATTTCAAGACATCAAAGCATACCTCACGAAACCCCTAGTGTTGGCTGCCCCCACAACTGGAAAACCATTTATCTTGTACACAAGACCTCTTAACCACTCTTTGGGTGCTCTGCTCGTACAAGAAAACGACGATGGAAAAGAAGCTGCTCTATATTACCTTAGTCGCATGTTGGTAGGCGCAGAGCATCGCTACTCCCCAGTCGAAAAAGAATGCCTTGCATTGATGTTTGCCGTACAAAAGCTGCATCAGTATCTGCTGTCCAATACAGTCTACCTGATTTCGAGGATCAACCTCCTAAAGGTCCTTATCACAAAAGCAGGTGCTCTCAATGCCCGACTGGCAAAATGGTCCATTCTTCTATCACAGTTTTATATTAGGTATGTACCACAAAAAGCAATCAAAGGCCAAGCTCTAGCAGACTTCCTCGCAGAGCATCCATTGCCTAAAAGATTCTCCACTCAGGGATGATCTCCCAGACGAGTTTATCTACAATGTGGAGACTTCCTTATCAAATGCTTCTTGGGACATGTACTTTGACGGTGCAACCAGGACAAATGAAAAAGGAAAGCAAATATCAGGAATTGGCATCTTCTTTGTCAGCACCGACAAATACATGATTCCACACGCCTTCTCGCTACTGGAACCATGTTCAAACAATGCAACTGAGTACCAAGCCCTGATTGTAGGATTGGAACTCGCCCTCGCTTCCGGCATCACCATGCTGGAAGCTTTTGGAGTGTCTCAACTGATCGTCAACCAAATTAATCAGAAATTTGAAGTTAGGAAGCCTAATCTGCTACCTTACTACAAAAAGGCGCAGTCGCTTCGACAAAAATTCAACATCTGCCACATCACCCACATCCTCAGAGGTGAAAATATCCGTGCAGATGCCTTGGCTGACTCGCCGCATCCATGGCAATCCAAGAAGGGGAAAACATGCAAGTCACAGTGTGTCAAAGAAGGATTCTCCCTCCTCTTAACACACACCAAGCAATTGCTGAATGCCATCAAGTGGTTGGAAGTCGGATGTCCATCCTCAAACCTCCGATCAGCGACTAGAGAGATCCGTTCATTGATTACATCATGTTCGGAATCTTACCTGAAGATCCAAAAGAGCAGGTAAGCATCCAAAGACGAGCCCCGAACTTTCATTTGGATATACCTTCAAAAGCACTTTATAGAAAATCCTTCAATGGAGTACTTCTACGTTGCTTGTCATAACAAAAGGTTGAAGAAACTCTCAAAGAAGTACATACTGGTCTTTGTGGAGCCCATCAGGCTGGTACTAAGCTCTACAACCAGATAAAAAGACTAGGTTATTATTGGCCTACCATGGTAGCTAATGCAATCGAATTTGCCAAGCGCTGCAAAAAATGCCAGATTCATGGAGATTATGTCCACATGCCTCCAGAATGGCTACATCCAACAGCAATCTCATGGCCCTTCTAAGCCTGGGGTATGGACATCATAGGTCCTATCTCTCCCCCATCAAGCAAAGGTCATCGCTTCATCTTCGCCACTACGGATTATTTCTCCAAATGGTCAGAAGCATTTGCGCTCAGCGAAATGAAGACCTCATCAGTCATTCAGTTCTTGCGCACCAACATTATTTGTCGCTTCGGCATACCTAAAAGATTCGTCCATGATAACGGACCACAATTCTGGGATCACAGATTCTACAGGTTTTGCGACAAGTACAAAATCCAAAGTTGTCCTTCGACTCCATATAATCCAGCAGCAAACGGACTAGCAGAAGCCTTCAACAAGACACTCTGCAAAATTCTCAAGAAAATGGTCTCTAGTCACAAAAGAGACTGGGGCGACAAACTACCAGAAGCCTTGTGGGCCTATCGAACCACCGTTCGAGGACCAACCCGTAGCACACCATTCTCTTTGGTCTATGGATGTGAAGCTGTTGTCCCTTTAGAAGTACAAATTCATTCCTTAAGGGTATCTTTGCAAAATGACATGACGCAAGAAAGCAATGTCAAATTGAGACTCCAAGAGCTGGATAATCTCGATGAAAGACGACTCGAAGCTCTACAAAGCATTGAGTTGTACCAAGCACACATGGCAAGATCTTTCGACAAGAAGGTCAGGCAATGCGCCTACAAAAAGGGGTACTTGGTTCTTGCAGTAAAAAGACCCATAGTCTTTGCCCACAAATCCAAAGGTAAATTTGAACCAAAATGGGAGGGACCCTTCGTCATCGACAAAGTCTTCTCCAACGGCGCATATGCTCTTCTAAACATGGAAGGAGACAGATGTATGCTGCCCATCAACGGCAAGTTCTTGAAGCAGTACTACCCTTGAAGACTTCCTCAAACGGGTCAGAGCGATATCTACACGGCCAAAGCCTATTTCCAAGGTACTTGCTCGTCAAACCCACCCCTTTTGAAATTTTCATCTTTATGTTGAAGTTTCCAAAAAAAAATCTCTCAAAACAATGCTTACTTTCATCGTTTCATCGTTCAAAAAAAAATCAAAATCCAAAAATCCAAGTTTAGGAGCCTTTTCCCAGACTTGACCAAAATTTTCGATCCTTGAACCCAAAAATTCATGGTTTGAAACAAAAACCAGGACTCAGGAAGTTTCACCCTAGTTCGCCCCCGCTTTTACAACCAAAATGGTTTTAAGTCAAAATTTATGACCCTCGTGTCTTTAAACAAAAAAATGGTTTTTTAGAAACCGCGGGGAAGCGACACTTAGTCGATACTCGCAAAACCCAAAAGCCGGAAGGATGCGAACCCCATTCGATACTTCCAAAACCCAAAAAAACGGAAGGATACGAACCCCATTCGATACTTCCAAAACCCAAAAAACCGGAAGGATGAAAACCCCATTCGATACTTCCAAAACCCAAAAAAACAGAAGGATGCGAACCCATTCGATACTTACAAAACCCAAGGAAAAAAAAAACGGAAGGATGCGAACCCCATTCGATACTTCTAAAACCCAAGAAAAAGCTGGAAGGATGCGAACCCCATTTGATACTTCCAAAACCCAAAAATCGCAAGGATGCGAACCCCATTTGATATTGCAAAACCTCAAAATTTCAAAATCGTGGAGTCGCAATATTCCAGTTGCTATCCACAACCCAAATTTCAAATGGTTCGAGAAAACCTCAAATTTCAAAAATCGCAGAGAAACGACATCAAGTCAATACCCGTAAAACCAAAAGTTTTAGGAAAGGCAGGGAAGCGACGCTTAGTCGATACTTGCATCCCAATTCGCGAGGAAGCGACATTCCATTGATACTCGCAAAACCCAGCCCGCAAGGAAGTGACATTCCATCAATACTCGCAAACCGAATTAGCAAGAAAGCGACATTCCATCGATACTTGCAAGACCATTCAGCGGGGAGGCAACATTTAGTCGATACCTGCATTTTGAAAACCAAATCCGACTATAAATGCCAAAATTCGGCTATAAACGCCAAAATCCGGCTATAAACGCCAAAAATCGGCTATAAACGCCAAATTCGGCTATAAATGCCAAAACAAAAAAAAAATTGGCTATAAACGCCAAAATCGGCTTTCATGCCAACAAAACAAAAACTTGGTTTTCAATAATCTGGCTTCCATGCCAAAACAAAACAAACAACAAACAAAATAAAATTCGGCTCCTATGCCATTCCAAAAATCGGCTTTCATGCCATCTTAAAATTCGGCTCCTATGCCATTAAAAAAAAATCAGCTTTCTTGCCATCTTAAAATTCGGCTCCTATGCCATTCCAAAATCGGATTCACGCCATCCAAAAACTTTGGCTCTCATGCCACAAACAAAAAAACTTTGGCTTTCACGCCATCCAAAAAACTTTGGCTCTCATGCCACGAACAAAATTTTTGGCTCTCGTGCCACAAACAAAATTTGGCTCCCATGCCACAAAATGAAATTCGGCTTCTATGCCATTCCAAAATTCGGCTTTCATGCCATCTCAAAAACTTTGGCTCTAATGCCATCTCAAAATTTTTTGGCTCCCAAGCCCAATCAAAAACCATTTTGGCTCTTACGCCACAAAATTAGGTTTCCATGCCACCAAAATTTCGGTTTTCAAGCCATAAAAAAACCAGGCCTTTTGCCACAAAATTGGCTTTCATGCCCAAAACAACTCTTTGACAAAAGATTTTCACAAAATGACAACCTTTTGATCAAATTCTTAAACAAACATTCCCATCAACTTTTGCTCAAATTTGTTTTCATCAAAAAATGATTTAAGTAAAAAGAATGAGATACAAAAATGTAGTACCAAAACTGTTTATACATGGAGGTACCAAAAAAAAAAAGAAGAAGAAAAGAGTTTGTTACAACTCAGGAGCTCAATCCAACATGGTCTTCAACCAAAGGTTCAACTCCTCAAGCAGACCCTTGGCCTTAGCTTCCAAAGTTTTCAGGCCACGCTTCTTCAAAATGTTCCAATAAAACGCGGCCGAATCTCGTGACCCAATTGCAGCATGAGGAAGTTCTTCCCAGAGGACTTGCCACTGCTCATGCTCCTGAGTCTTCCTCCGGACATTACCTTCAGCTTCCTCAACCTGGCGAATGAGAGTCCCCTCCTTGTCACGAGCCTCCACAATGGCAGTCCATTTGGCAGCAGCTTCTTCCTCCAAAAGCTCAAGACGCTGCCTAGCCTCGACAACCTCCTTATCAAAGCGGTCCAAGTCTTGCTTCAGCCCCATGATGGATAACTCGGTAACGTTCTTCCCGAACGATCTGCCTCCGAGTTTTCGTGACCTCAGTCAGCTCAGCTTTGACTTTGCCAGATGGTTTTATAAACATCTCATCAAAGAAGTCACCATCTGGGAAACTCTTGGTCTCAGTCCATTTGTTCTCCAGGGCGATGATTTCCTCAACAAAGTCTTTGGCGCTTGCCATGTCTAGACCGACTTCTTTGCTATCAGCAAGGATGTCCTGGACATGCTTGATCATGCCAAAACCAGCTTCCAAATGACCTGAAGAGAGAGTCTCAACCCATGAGCTCAAGACAGTCTTCAACACCTTCCTTGCATACTGAAGGTGCGGTGCAGATGAGTATTTGCCATGCTCTGGTGCCCGACTGCCCATGTCATGTTCCATTGGAAGAGTAATCAATAAACTATTTCCAAATGAAGAAGCTGACTCATTGAAGGAAGCAGAAGCCCCCATTCCTAGATCAACAGCAGGTACACCCTGTTCTGGCTCTGAGGAAGACGTAGGAACCTCTCCTTTTGCTCCACAATCTGCCGAGGAAAGGACAAAAGGTATGAATATAATCTCGTCAAAAAAAATATATATCAAGATTATTATTGCAAAAATACCTGCTTCGACGACCGGCGGAGTACTCTCTGCCTCTCTGAGCTCATTCGAAGCATCGTCAAAAGTTGCGTCCATGGATGGCCCGAAATCGTCAGAATCCTCTGGCAAGTCAAGAAAACAAAAGCTACATGTTAGCAAATGACCAGCACAAACAAAAAAAGAAGAAAAAAAGAAGCCAAAGCAATCATACCAGGTGAAGGTTTTGGAACCACTCCAGAGTCCCTGGGCTCTTCCTCAGATGCCACGACTAGATCCGTCATCGCCTCATTAGCAGGAACCTCTGGCATCATCATAATCCTCTGCTAAAAGAAAGAAAGCAGCGGATCAAAACAAAAAATCTCTTACAAGAGAAAAGAAGAAACAAAAGAAAGAAAGGGGATCATACCAGTTGTCTCATCTTCTTTACTCCTCTTCTCTGGAGGCTCGTCAGCATCCTCAGACACCTCCTCAACAATAGTGAGAGGAACTTCAATATCAAAAGGACTATCGTGCCGTTTCATGTTACGACGCTGTCCTCTCTTCCTCTTGCTTCGGCGAGTCAATCTGCTTGACAATCCTGCCCCATTATCAACATCAGGCCTCTCATTAGAGTCCTCATTGGATGGTCTACTCTTCTCAGTAGACTCCATGGAGGCCTTCGTATGCTCTGCCTGTATCATAGCATCGATCTCAGCCTCTTCCTCCGCCAGCTGTCTCAAGACCTTACCAGGAATTCCTTGTGCAGCTCCTGATCTGATGATGTCTTGCTCATTGAGAAAGCCTATCTTATGCTTCTCTCCAGAAAGGAAGGCCTAAACTTCCTCCCGACGGATACCATTTGATCTGCCAAGACCCTTCCCAAGAGACTACTTGACATCGAGCTCTTTCTTGGAAAGCCCCCGGTACACTGAGAAGCTCTCTACGAACAACTTCATGAAGCCAGCAGTCCGGCAAGTGGGCAGCTCAGGATAGGAAATCATGGAGGTAGTGTCCTCTGCACTGTAAAAAGCCCATGCATTTCTCCCATCCTGCAAACCTCCAAAACGCTTCACCATACTCGAAGGCGCTCTAACAACGCCTTGAGAGAAGCCAAGCTGCAATGCAAAACGCAAAGGGACATACGGCTAGATATCGACGAAAAGATGTATGCGGTACACCATCGTACCAACCCGTATGTTGAAGAGCCATCTCTTCTCAGTGTCTGTCAAAGCATAATGTCTTCCCGACCCAGCCCCGGTCGAATCACGGGAGACACCAAAGTCAAAAGCCTTCTTCCGTAAACCCGGAGAAAGCTTCACCAAAGACTGCCCAATCTCGATGTCCCTAAATCGTAGGATCCTCAAACGGGCAGATTAAAGTGATTCGGGAACGACTATCCCTCTAGCCAAACGAATCATAAAAGGATCTTCGTCCTGTGCGACTCCCAAACGATGGAAGCTAGGACAGTGGTATACATACCACGAATAGAAGATGTGGGCAGAAAACACCCTGTTCATAGGGAGCCCAGGCCGAACCAGGAAAGCAACAGCCTGAAGTTCGGTACACAAATAGGAGTAAAGAGCAGGTACCAAAGCCAGCCGCTCTCCAAACGCCATTTGACAAGCCGGAAGAATATAGTGTGGCCTGATGTGCGTCCCATCTCCTCCAGCAAAAACAGCCTCACCTACCCAGTAAGTGAGGTAAACAGCGAGATCTCTCCGCAATGCAATGTTAGGACAAATGACATCCGTGCTTGCGAAGAACTTCTTCAAATCTTCTCGCATAGCGGCGATCTTCTTCAAACTTGATGTTTTAGCCCTAACATCCTCGGCCATGCCATCGGAAGACTTCCCACTGTCAAAAAAGTTGGAGCTGTAACTTCTCCAACTGCTGCACCTAACTTTCGAGCCCTCCTTCTCCTTCAAAAAATCGTAGAAGGCAACGAGCTGAAAGTATACAAGCCCGAACTCCTCATACTGCTCCTCAAGGACGCTGTCAATAGGCATAAACTTCTCATAGAGTTTGCCGAGGATAGGCAATTCGGTGATGGCGCTCAGCTCCTTCAAAGAAAAACCAATTTCACCATTCGTCACAATGAAGGTGTTGGTTTGTGGAAGGAATGACTCCAGCATGGCCATGAAAGCCTCATCGGAGAAAACAACGGTTTGCCGAAAAGCGCGAACCGCATCAAAAATCTCGGCCTCCTACAGAACGGCCTCGCCAATCCTCAGGGTGTGATCAGTCCATGATTCCCAGCTCGAGTCAACACTAAAACGGCCACGAAGTCGAAAAGGCTTCACCCAATTGCTGCCGTCACCCCGAAAAACGCCAAGGCCCACCGGTCTCAAATCAACCGAGGGATGATCAGAACCTTGGTAGCCACTGGATGGCATCAACATGTCCATACGGACAAGTGGCTTCTCTGCAAAACCAGAAGGGCCGCCAACAAAAACCCCAGTCTTCATCACACTGGTCCTCTTCACCCAGCTCGAAGGATCTTCCCTCTTAGGACACGTGGGAGAACGGCTCAGGATCGAGATGGTCCGATCGAAAGTCGACCGGGTGAAAATAGTTCTCTCCTCACCATCTGCTGTGTAAGAGAACTGAAAACATCTCCTTTGGTATGTCAAGTCGTCAGGGACTGCATCATCGAAGAAGAAGGTAGGCTTGAGCACAACGCTCTGATCGTCCGTAACCCAAGGACGGCTGCTTACCACGATCTTGTAGAATTCCTCATCTTTGAGAGCGATCAATCGCTGTCTCATCTCATCACAATTGAGGGAATCGCACTCTTCCAAGTTCTTCTCAACAAACTGGACCTTCTCCCAAGCCTGTTGAACGGCCGCATTGAAAGATCTAGCAGACCGACGAGGTGCGTCAGTAACAGGACCTTTACCCTTGTTCGTTCTAGAAGAACTACCTGCAAAAGATGGAAGAGAAAAGATCAATCAACATCAAAATGACAGAATACTGCTACAGAAATTCTAGCAAAATTTTGGCATGATTCCGGGGCAATTCCAAAGAAAAGGAAAATACTCCAAAAAAGACAGGAAGCCTGAAGATGAGCTCAACATCGCTGGGAGCTCATAGTCAGTGGAGAATTCTCAAAGAAGGTTCGAACTCAACATCGCTGCGAGAACAAGCCAATCTCATCAAACTTCCGCAAAATCTGGAAAAGAGCTCAACATTGCTGCGAGCTTCATAATCCAAAAATTGCAAAGTTCCTCAAAATCCATCAAGACCGAGAAAGAGCTCAACATCGCTGCGAGCTCAAAATCCCAATACTTGCAAAAGATTTTCAGGTATGCATCATCATGCTTCCAAGTCCATTTACCAAAAATCATGCATCAAAGAATATCATCATGCATTACATGCTAGGAAAACCTTAACCAAAGTTTGACCAATTCCAACCCAATTTGGTCAAAACCAATCAAACTTTGTCCAAGTCAAAAATCATGTTGGCTTGACCTAGAGACTTTAGCCTTCTATCTTGATGCATCAAACAAAAAAAAATGCATGAACATATTGAAATTGCATAGCCTCATTATCATGGTGAGCAAACAAAGGAAACAAAAAAAGAAAAAAAAGAAAAGAGAGAAAGAAGAAGCACGAAAAAAAAAAAAAAGAGAAAAAAAAGTGCTTAGAAGAAAAAAAAAAGAGAAAAGAAAAGAAAAAGAAAAAGAGAGCAAAGCAAGAGAGAAGCTACTTCTACAAATGGAATTTCTTGTGGAGGAAGAAAACTTACTTGAAGCCATTGGTGGAGAAGAAGAAGAAAAGCTTGGAGATCCTTGAAGAAGAGAAAGCACTTCTTATCTTGGAGAGCACTCTTGAAGATTTCTTGCAAAGAAAGCAATGGAGCAAAAGAACCAACCCTCTTGCTTTTATAGAAGAGAGCAAACCAAAAGAGGAAACAAGGAGAAAGAAAGAAGGTAAGTACTAAAAATAGTTACTTTCCCAAAAAGAAAGATATTTTGAGAAAACCTTTCCACAAAAGGAGGAAACTTGAGAAATTCCCTCCAAGTAAAGATATTTTTAGATATTCTCTACACAAAAGAGATATTTTTAGATATTCTTTACAAAAATGACACCATATGAGATCTAGGCCATCTCCAAAGCCTAAGGTCCCATGGGTTAGCCCATATGAGCCAGGTTTGACCACCTAGGCACTAAAAGTGGCTTTTAGTTAAAATATTCCTCTTACCAAGAACAAAAAAAAAAAAAGAGAAAAAGCCTCATGAGTTTTCAAAAACCAAACCATCCAACCTCATGAACCAAATTGAGCCAAAATCTTGAAATTGACATTTCACAAAAACAAATTCCGGTCCCCTAGCTCGCCACATACAAGTTGTTAGGTTACAAGACCAAAACCAAAATCAAAATCCAAACAAAACCAAAACCAAAAACCCAAATCTGACCCCCCAACCTGCCACATACTGCTTGTTGGGTCATAAGGTCAAAATCAAAATCAAACCCCGACCCCCTAACCTTCCATATACAGCTTGTTAGGACACAAGGTCAAAAACCAAAATCCAAAACCCAAAATCCAAACACCCCATGTCATTTTCAAAACTTTGCCTTGAGATGGTACATGATCCCTCTCACTACCATAAAATTCCCCCGGAAACTCAGAAGGCTATTCAAAAAAAAAAAATGCTCAAGACTCTTGGTCAAGTCGGAATCTCTCCTCCAAGTTTCTCTTCGAGGCACATCGACTCCAGAAAGCTACTCGTCACAGTACCTCGAGGGGGCATTTGTTGACACCAAAAAAGTCACTATGTCTCCTCAACATCAAGAAGCCTCGTGAAGCTGCATCCTGCTACAAAACATGCAAAGCTACTTCAAACATCAGATCTTTTCAAAATCAGACAAAAACTGAAAGATCCTTCAAGACAGCCAAAAGAGGGGTACACCTGAGGTTTCGGGCCATTCCGACATCGTTTGGCCTAATGTCACTGCTCCGATAGCTAAAACAAGTGCTCCAGGCGGCGACATCATCGAAGACACCAAAACTTCGATCAGAGCCTACGGATGACTCCAGAATGTCTTTAAAGGGCTCCATGCCAAATTTTAAGTCAAACCGACAACGTTTGACCCTCCATAACCCTCGAGCAGCAAAATCAAGCCTCTCAGTGGCGGGAACCACCGAAGCCATCACTCATCAAACCAAGTACATGAGTGGCTTCAACATGCTTCCAAAGGGCTGCACGTCGAATTTCAGGTCATTCCAACAACGTCTAACCAGGTTTCGATGATTGGAAAGAAAATCAAGCCTACCGGCGGCGGAGTACCCCGGGACCATGACATCCAAGACGGAGCTAATGGAAAGTCTCAAAATGACTCCAATAGGCTCCCCGTCAAATTTCAGGTTAATCGGACATCGTTTGACCACATATCAAAGCTCGGCATTTTCCCCGCAGCAAAATCAAGTCAAGCATCGATGGGACCCCAAATGGCTTCAAAACTCAAATAAAAGCCCATGGTTGGTCCTATCCACTGCTCCAGAATCTCCACCTCAATTTTCAGGTCATTCCGACATCGTGTGACCTAGTTTCTACTCCTGACGAAAAATCGGCTACAAAGTCTTCTGTTATCCCAAAAAAATGGGAAACTTTGTGTTCCGGTTTCGCGCGGACTCTCGTCAAGTTTTCTCCAGGAAAACCAAGTCAATAATTGAGAAAGAATGTCAAGAAAAATACAGAAGAAAGAAGGAAAAAAAAGACGGAAAAACGGCCGAAAACGAAGCTTGGCGACCAAAAAGGGCAAAACCCTAAGGCCGCCGACGACCTTGGGTGCATGGTCGCCGGCGACCCTGCAAATCTGGGTCACCGGATTTTGCACAAAAATGCCCGTTTTTCGATCTTTTTCGCGTTTCTAGCATTCCTGCCTCTATGATTTTCTGAAAATCCAATGTTTGATGCTTGAAAACGACTGATCTTCACCGACATCTTGGATCCGCCGTCAAAAGCATGAAATCATCACCGATCGCCCCAAGATCGCCAACCGGCTGACCAAGAAAGTATACTTTTTGTCCTACTGATCGTGAAATCGACAAGACAGATGTCACCGGCCCACCAACATCAATCAAGCTCTGAAATTGCACTGCAATCCGACATCAAACAATGCGTGGATCCACCTGTGATGATCGCAAGAAGAATCTCAAAAGGCGCAGTGCGGCCCGCGACTCTTCACATGCCTTGGCGACCACTTAATGACGTTAATTGACCCGTTTATGACAACTTAATGCGGTCATTAACTTATTGTTTTGGACGGCCCAATCAGATTCAAGCATTTGGGAGTTACAAATCCAAGCAATCATGGCATTTAAACCCATGAAACTCCCATCATCATGAAGCTTAAAGGGAATTAAATGCCCACTACCTTCATCGGCCAATCACAAGCCATGAAAAAGGAGTTACAAAATCAACTTGTAACTCCTCATCAATTCTCTCATCATGGCTATTAATGCCTATAATCACCTCATGGCTACCAAAAGCCTATAAAAAGAGGTGAGTTCCAAGAAGAAAAAAGAAAGGAAAGAAGGAATCCCAAGTGCAATCCCAAGTTCTGAAAATCCAGAAAATTCAAGAGAGAGACGAAGTCCTGCCACTTTGCTCTGAGAAGCACCACAAGGTGATCAACATCCCTTGGGGGGCCACGCCCCCAAGGTCCTATCCTTCTACAACATTGCCTAAACGCGGTTTTTCAGCCCGTTTACTTGGTTTTTCATTGGATATAGGACCTCCTCTTGGTCCTTGTCCTTTAAAAAACCGAGGTTAGGAGCCAAGCCAAATAATCAAAGCATCTCATGTTCTCATTTGAAGGACGATGGCGAAGTTCATACATGACTTGCGACCGTCGATCTCAACGTGTCCCCACAATCTCCTGAGAAGTTAGATCCATTTTCTTACTTTTCTATTGTAGTTTGTATTTCTTAAAGAGACAAAAAGAAATCACAATTCTTGTCTTTCATATTTGATGAGTTTTGTAAAATCGCCTTTCACAGCAAAATCGCCTTTCATGGCAAACAAACAAAAACGCCTCCTATGGCATTCTCAAAAAACAAACTTGTCTCTTTTCTTAATATTTATGCAATTTGAAAAGTTAGAAAAAAGGATTGATTTCCTTTCCACTTCTGAAGGTGAATCTCTGGCTCATCACCATTCCAAATTCCAAGTAGAAAGTAAATCTGGCATACCCGTACAAAAATATTGATACCCGCGATTTTCCCTCCTCTGCCAAGACCCAGGTCAGCCCCCGGGGTACGGAAGGAGAGGACGGAAGATTCCGAGGGTCCATCAAATCCACCTGTGATGATCACAAGAAGAATCTCAAAACACGCGGCGCGGCCCGCGACTCTTCACATGCCTTGGCGACCACTTAATGACGTTAATTGACCCGTTTATGACAACTTAATGCGTTCATTAACTCATTATTTTGGACGGCCAAATCAGATTCAAGCATTTGGGAGTTACAAATCCAAGCAATCATGGCATTTAACCCATGAAACTCCCATCATCATGAAGCTTAAAGGGAATTAAATGCCCACTACCTTCATCGGCCAATCACAAGCCATGAAAAAGGAGTTACAAAATCAACTTGTAACTCCTCATCAATTCTCTCATCATGGCTATTATTGCCCATAATCACCTCATGGCTACCAAAAGCCTATAAAAGGAGGTGGGTTCCAAGAAGAAGGCATGAAATGAAATGAATCTCAAGTGCAATCCCAAGCTCTGAAAATCCAGAAAATTCAAGACAGAGACGAAGTCCTGCCGCTTTGCTCCCAGAAGCACCATAAGGTGATCAGCATCCCTTGGGGGGCCGCCCCCCCCCCCCCCCCCCCCCAAGGTCTCCTCCTTCTCCAACATGGCCTAAATGTGGCTTTTCAGCCCGTTTACTTGGTTTTTTATTGGATACATGACCTCCTCTTGGTCCTTGTCCTTTAAAAAACTGAGGTTAGAAGCCAAGCTGAAGAATCGAAGCATCAACCGTTCTCATTTGAAGGACGATGGCGAAGTTCATACATGACTTGCGACCGTCGATCTCAACGTGTCCCCACAATCTCCTGAGAAGTTAGATCCATTTTCTTACTTTTCTATTGTAGTTTGTATTTCTTAAAGAGACAAAAGAAATCACAATTCTTGTCTTTCATATTTGATGAGTTTTGTAAAATCGTCTTTCACGGCAAAATCGCCTTTCACGGCAAACAAACAAAAAAACGCCTCCTACGGCATTCTAAAAAAACAAACTTGTCTCTTTTCTTAATATTTATGCAATTTGAAAATTTAGAAAAAAGGATTGATTTCCTTTTCACTTGTGAAGGTGAATCTCCGGATTATCACCATTCCAAATTCCAAGTAGAAAGTAAATCTGGCATACCCATACAAAAATGTCGATACCTGCGTTTTCCCTCCTCCGCCGAGACCCAGGTCAGCCCCCGGGGCGCGGAAGGAGAGGACGGGAATTCTGAGGGTCCATCAAGTTGGCACACCTGGTGGGACACGTTGACTTGAGAACGTGATGCTTTGATCCCTTGGCTCCTTTCTAGTTGGTGGCCTATGTTGCATTTTGTATCTAAAAAAAAAACATGAGATGGGATTTCAATTGTTCTTTTTCACTTCAAAAAAAAAAAAACAAATCTGATCTATTTTTCTTAAAAACTCAACTTTGAGAAATTTTGATCCTTCCCTCTTCGAACTTGATAGCTCACAGAAATGTTCGCAGCTATCGTTCATATCGGGGATTTGGCCATCTTTTCTCTTTGATGAGTCCAATTGGGATTTCAAGAAAAAAACACCTTCATTTCAAATTCTTTCAAAAAAAAATTATCTCTCTTTCTCAAAATTCGACTTTGAGAAATTTTGATCCTTTCCTCTTCGAACTTGATAGCTCACAGAAATGTCTACAGCTATCGTTCATATCGGGGATTGGGCCATCTTTTCTTTTTGATGAGTCCAATTGAGATTTCAAAAAAAAAATTATAATTTCAAAAAAAAAATCAGTTTTCTCTCTTTTGAATTCAAATTTGAGAAACTTTGGTTTTTCCTTTTCGGATTTAGCGCTCGCAGAAATGTTGAGCCTTTGTTCGGATTGGAACACCATTCGCTCTCTTTGATGAGTTCATAGAAATCTTTCAAAAAAGAGTTCAAAAAAAAAAAACACTAAGGTTCCACCAATTGCGTTCTTTGACCAAAGTGGATTTAAGAAAGGCCTTGTCCAGAGTGTGGAGACAGCTAGATTGTTCGAGGCAAGGGTTCTTCAAACGGGTTCATTAAGTAATCGTACCCTTACCTGGGGGCTGATCTATCTACTAAGGTTTCATAAGATCGAATTAGAAACCTATGTGCATCTTAAAAAAAAAATCTTTCAAAAAAAAATCTTCAAAAAAAAAAAAACCTCCGTCACTTTTGAATTCAGGGTTGAGAAATCTTGGTTCCTTCCCTTTCCGATTTAGCGCTCGCAGAAATGTTGAGCCTTGTTCGGAATGGAACACCATTTGCTCTCTTTGATGAATTCAATCTTGACCCTTCAAAAAAACCTCCGTCACTTTTGAATTCAGGGTTGAGAAATCTTGGTTGCTTCCCTTTCGGATTTAGCGCTCGTAGAAATGTTGAGCCTTGTTCGGAATGGAACACCATTTGCTCTCTTTGATGAATTCAATCTTGACCCTTTAAAAAAAAACCTCCGTCACTTCTGAGTTTAGAGTTGAGAAATCTTGGTTCCTTCCCTTTCAGATTTGGCGCTCGCAGAAATGTTGAGCCTTGTTTGGAATAGAACACCATTTGCTCTCTTTGATGGATTCAATATTGACCGTTCAAAAAAAAAAAAAAAAAAAAACTTCCGTCATTATTGGATTCACATCCGAGAAATCTTGGTTCCTTCCTTTTTGGATTTAGCGCTCACAGAAATGTTGAGCCTTTGTTCGGATTGGAACACCATTTGCTCTCCTTTATGAATCCAAATTTGACCTTTCAAAAAAATCCCATCTCGTGTCCTTTCCAAAGATGCGATTTGCAACATTTGTGCCTAGCGGTGCTAGTACGCCCTTTCGGGTCTACTATATTCGCAACCGACACATTTGTATCTCCAACCTTATATCATTTTACCTAGAGTGAGCCTTGCTTCTCGGTAATTTGAATTAAGGTCTGCAATTGCTTCTAGCAATCACTGGAACTCTCACTCTGAGCCTACCATGCTCGTATTTTAGAACAATTGTATCCTCTATGGCTTTTTGCCTTCTTCATCTTCCTTGGGCTGGGCCATGTCCCCTCAAGTGATTTGAAAAGACAAAATCATAGTTGTTTTCCATTTATGATCATCATATTCTTGTGATTACTAATGGATTTGGTTTTGTTTCAGAAGTTTTCCAAAACTAACAATGGCAGCTTCATTAACCATCACTTTCGATGAGAACAAGTACCAGCTTATGCTTCAAGACAAGCAAAACAAGCATAAGCGCCCTGCCAGTTGCCGAAGCGTCATCTCCCTCGACAACTCTCCAAACACGTGGACAACTTCAACTCCCCGGACCATCGTCTTCGGGTCGCTGGGACCATTCCCACTCCCCGCAGAAGAAACTGTACCGGCCAAGAAACAGAAAACCGCCCCACAACATGTCACTAAAATGGCACCAAGGGCGAACACCAAGAAGCTTAAAGCCCGTGGTGCTCCCACGAAGCCTCAACCCACAAGAAACCAAGTTTACCCCAAAACCTGGTCCCCGAGATTTTCACCAAAGCAACGGAGGTCTCGAACATCTGCAAAGCCAGCATACCTGGCCCCTCCCAAGGAGAATCGGTTCTACCCTCTCTCTTACATGAAAGAGGAGAAACCTACCCTCCGCCCAAACAACAAACAAAATCAACATGAGCCGGCTGGGTCCTACAAGCCCAAAATAAAATCCTGCATCGTTAGGCCTACGCAAAAACATGCTGAAGCCTGCACTCCCGCGAGTCGACCCTTCATCTCAACAGGGGCTGAACTCACAAAATTCAAGTCTTCACTGCGACAGGCAAAGGACCGCGTCCAGATCCTGTCCTTGCCTAGCTTCAAAGAAGACAAACTCGGCTGCTGTACATGAGGGACTACATCCTTCATCGCCAGAGCCCAGCCAGAGCTGACTGAAGCTCAAATTGCTCGTCGTATGCGTCGCCGTGCTGCATATCGACAAAAGAGACTTGAGAAACAAAAAAACCCAGCGTTATACTCTCCATGTCTCAAACAAATGGGTCGAAAAAGAAAGACCCGACCAATTCGTTGCTGTCCATATAGTTGGCAAAACCAGAAAACGCCAAAAGTCAGCAACCAAAATCAGTGTTAGGCGTCCAATGACTCGCAGCGTCTCTCGGACTCGAACACATCCGGAAGAATCCTCCACTCCTCTAAGCCAAGGACACCGGAGTAACCACTCCTCAGATTTTTCATCCAGAAGAATGAGCCCCAGCTCAGTCACCAGGACAATTTCTTCGTTCAAATCCCGAGGGATGAAAGTCTTGGCTACAAGTTTTGAGCCGCCTCCACAGCATGATGATATAACTGCATGCATCCAACAGTTGGAGCAAGGACAACAGAGAATTGAGGCTCTGATGGAAAACCTTATTCTCACTCTACAGCGTCCACTGTCGGATGTGAATTTTCGACCCCCCCGCGCCAACCAATGGGGCTTGGGAAGAATCTCCATTCATCTATACATGTGCTATTTTAATTTTACATCGAAAGTGAGGATTCCGACTACCCTCAAAATCGACGGATCACGATCGCCAGCTACGGTAACGGCCGTAACACCGTCCTTCGACGAAAGCCGAAGAAAAATGGGAGAAGATAAATAGGTGGGTTCTTCCTCTCGTCTAATGTGCTGCCGGCAACACACGACGGTTGTCTTGTCACATTAATTTGGGTCTTTTTGGGTCTCTTTAATACAGGGTCAATTCAGGGTTACGCGTTAAAGTCCAAATAAAGATTAATCCTCACATAGCAAAATCATAGTATATCCAAGTAAAGTAAAACAATTAAGATAAAGAAAATAAAAAGGGGGGAGGTGCCAAATATTTAAGAAGAGGATCGGCCCCGTTCCCGGGTACCCCCTTCAAATCCCTTGGCAAAATAGGGTTTAAAGGCTGACTTTGCAAACCAAAACAATGATGCAAATGAGACTTTGACTTGTGATTTCTGTGTTTTTCGTGTACGATACACGAGTGATAAAGGTGAAAGGCCGATGGGCCGTAATTGACTAAAGGTGGCCGATGGGCCGATATTTGTTTTAGAGTGGCCGATGGGCCGTGATTGTTTTAAAAGTGTGTGCGAAATCATTCATCTCATCTCGTCATTCTCATTTATTCAATTTTAGAAATCAGTTCTTCTTTCCCTTTTATCATTAAGTTCAATTAAATATCTGGCACCTGAGGTGGAGGAAGAAATAAAGGAAAAATCTTTTTTGGGTTTATTTTATTGGCTTTATAGTTTTTATGGATTTTTGATATTGGGGGCTAGAAGGGCCTAACTAGGGGATTTCTACTTGGATTTACATAATTAATGCTTTATTACTGATCATCGGATTAATCCTAAACCTAAGGTCCTGGACCGCCCACATTAGCTCTCCCGGTCCCCTAACGGAACAGGAAAAGTGATGGGACGAAGCCTAATGCTCTAATCTATCTAATGAGGAAACCCGATCTAATGCTAGGGTGTAAATTGTCTAAATTTGATAGCTTCTATACCTAAACACCTTATTAATTTGATTTGGTTTGTTTTAAGTTCTGGTTTGATTAAGAGTTATTTAGGGATGAGTTAAGAGTGTTTTAAGGTTCTGTTTTAATATGCTAAAGGCTCTGGAATTTTGAGTTTCAATTTAAATGATCAAAAGGTGTCGAAACCAGTGAAGTGATGGACGGGAGGACTTGGGCGCACCTGTGGTGGCGCCTAGGTCCTCTTGGTGACTTGGGCGCACCTGTAGCGGCGCCCAAGTGGTTGCTCTTTGTGATTCGGTTGTTTGCGCTGGTGTTGGCTAGATTTTGGAATATCGTGGGGTTCTAATCAATGTAGGCTTCTGTTTTGATGTTGTCTTTAACTTTGGGTCAATTAATTTTAATAGTCTTAAGTCCAGGATTCGAAACGAAACCAAGGTTCTCAACTTGGATGTGATAGAGGACTTGGGCGCACCTGTGCATGCGCCTATGTATTCCTGTGCACTTGGGCGCACCAGTAGTGGCGCCCAAGTTGGAATTTGAAATCTTTTGGTCACTTTGGCTAGGTTTGAAGTGCCGGACGAGTCTAAGTTGATCAAGGTTTTGATTTAAAGGTTGTTATTGATTCTGTGATAGTTTTAAGGTAATGATCTAGATCGAAATTGGAAATGGATGGGGGTTCGGTGATCCCAAGGGAGTGGAAATGGACTTGGGCACACCTGTGGGGGCGCCTAAGTTTAAAAGGTGACTTGGGCGCAAATGTGGTTGCTCCCAAGTGTCCGGTTTTCGTGTTTCTCTTGTTTCTGGGTTAATTTGAGGTTGAGTGTTTATCGTTTGATGTTCTTTGAATTAACTGTGTTTTTATTGTGTTGTGTCAATTGGAATTAAATTAGGTTTCAATTAATTAGATTTCTTAATGATTATGGGAGGCTAAGTGTTAAAAGATTGGTGCATACGTGGATGTTTTTGTGGTTTAAGTCGGTTTAATCTTTTAGGTTAATTTGGGCTACTGGCTATAGTTGTTTCAAATCGTAAGGGTGTTCTAGTGTGTTGATATGGGTCGAAGTTTGAAATTAATAGGGATTCGGTGATTCCCAAACTAAATGTGACTTGGGCGCACCTATGGCTGCTCCTAAGTGTCTGGGATGACTTGGGCGCACCTGTGGTTGCTCCTAAGTGTCTGAGATGACTTGGGCGCACTTGTGTTTGCTCCTAAGTGTTAAGGGTGACTTGGGAGCACTTGTGGTTGCTCCTAAGTGTCAAGGGTGACTTGGGCGCACCTGTGGTTGCTCCTAAGTGTCAGTCTAGTAGTTTGTTATCTTCCGGGGTGTCTTTAAGTTAATTTCTTTTAATAAATTAAAGCTTATGGATTAGGTTTGTTAATCGGGATTTTAATTGGGACTTGTTGATTAAAGTTTTATTTAATCAGGGGTTTCACTAGGAGTTGTTAATAAGTTTCAGGGATTTAATTAATTAATTAAATATGTGGATTTTAATTGCGTGATTTAATTAATTGCTTCGAATTAATTGAGTGTTTAGATGAGGGTTGATTAAGTTTATTAATTCACTCAAGCATGAATGGAATAAACTAGGATTACCTAGTTAATGCCTAACTCTATAATTCTACTATTTCTTTTAATTTCTTTTTGTTCTCTTCTCTAATTACTAGAGAGCAAGATGAGAGGAGAAGTGTTTTATGATGTTATGATTTTTTTTTTGGTCTTTTGGTTTTTTTATGCGAAAGCAATGTAAGCTATCCTAAAGAACAATCTAGTGTCTTCTACTTAATGTCTATTCTTTTTCTTTTTATGTATTTTTCTATTTCTTTTAATTTTTTTGTTCTCTTCTCTAATTACTAAAGAGCAAGATGAGAAGGGAATAGTTTTATGACTTTATGATTTTTTTGGTATTTTATGCAAACAATGCAACCTAAGTATGATAATTTGAAGATTCGAAGTCTAGAAGTTCGGCAATTAATTGAAATCATCACAAATATGGAACATCATGTTAAATTAGATGCAAGATGTAGCAAATACGGGCTGAAGAACAAGCCAAGGACTTGGGCGCACCTACAGGGGCGCCCAAGTGTCTCTGCGGGACTTGGGCGCACACACAGTGGCGCCCAAGTGTTCCCCCTGCGGGTTGTGATGTATTTCAGACTTCTGTCGATGTCTCGATATAATTTCTAACAATTTGAGACTAAATGCAAGGTACTATTGTAGATTATTAATGTCAAAGCTTCCGGACTTGAAAATAATAATGCAGGCACCAGGATTCGAGGGTGAATCCCTTTGCAGGGACTTGGGCGCACCTACGGTTGCTCCCAAGTACCTTCCTGTACTTTTTCTTCTTTCCAATGGTATGTTTGGTCCCTTTTCGATTCTTTCAATACTCTTAATAAATCCAAATGCCTTGATATCAACTTATATGAGGATTGACTCGGATTCAAGAAGCAAAATGCACATGAATCAAACAAATAGGGACCAAAAGTCTACTTCTGGACTTGGGCGCACCTACGGTTGCTCCCAAGTACCTTCCTGTACTTTTTCTTCTTTTCAGTGATATGTTTGGTCCCTTTTCGATTCTTTCAATATTTTTAACAAGTCTGAATGCTTTGATATCAACTTATACGAAGATGGACTCGGATTTCCGAAGCAAGATGCACGCGAAATGGAAAACTGGGTTCAAACCTCCAATCTTGGACTTGGGCGCACCTGTATGGGCGCCCAAGTGCTTTTCTGTGTTTTCTTCCTCTTTTGTTTCTTTTTCAATGCTTTTCGCGCGATTTTGAATACAAAGTCACAAGTCCGAAGGTACTAATACTAACTTATATGAATAGAAATCTGGATTTGAGAGAGAAATTGCAAGCGGGATGAGACTAGGGTCAAAATCCCACTCTTGGGACTTGGGCGCACACACAGTGGCGCCCAAGTACTCTTCTCTTGTTTTTTAACACCTTTCCTTTCAGATTCGGATTTTCCTAATGAAAACGATATGGATGCAAGATCTATTCTAATCACGAGTTCAGAATGATGCAAATAATGCAGATCTACAAACTATGAATGATCCTAAGCATGTTCCTAATGAGGAATGAATACTGAATATTAGATCTACTATAACCTAGTACTATTAATGCAGATCTACAATGTGTGCATGACCCTAAGCATGTTTCTAAACAAAAATGCTGGTGGAATGCAAATAAACAAAAGAAACCTATAAATACCGATTCGAATCGTGTTCTTTAAGTCCTAAGTTGAAGTTCTTGCGCAAGTCCATGGCTTTGGGAGGCTTTCTCCATTACTGATCTTGGAGAACCAAAGCAATCTTCTTTCTCCTTTCTTCTAGATCTAGAGATCTCCTTTGTGACCTCTCTCTTTTTCTCTCTTTTTTACTCTACTTTTTCTCTCTTTTTGGTAGCCTCTCCTGCAAAAGTAGTATGTGAGGTCTCTTTATAGTGATTTTGACGTGGAGGAAGAGTTAGGGCTACTTCTTGCACGAGTTTCCAAGGGTTTCACGCAAACCAAGGTGAGATTAGGGCTCTCGGGGACTTGGGCGCACATGGAGGTGCGCCCAAGTGGGTCCCAGGACTTGGGCGCCCACATGGTGGCGCCCATGTCTAACTTTGAAGCCTATTGGGTCTAGGGTCCGGTTCCGGGTTGTTTTTGGGTCTAAACCGAGTCGAAACTGCGAAGAGTAGAGTCAATCGTACCTAAGTATGCATCAAAGTGCATTTTTAAGGCATCTTGGGACTTGGACGCACATGGGGTGGCGCCCAAGTAGGTTCCAGGACTTGGGCGCACCCACAGGTGCGCCCATGTCATGTCTTGGTCAAACGGGCTCGAGGTTTGGTTCCGGTTCATTTCTTAGATTGAGATTGGGTCAAAACTATGAAAGGTAAAGTGGGATGCGATTAAATGTACACCTAAGTGCTTCCCTAAGGCAACTAGGGACCTGGGCGCACCTGTGTGGGCGCCCAAGTACAAGTCTGGGACATGGGCGCACCTACATGGGCGCCCAGGTATGTGCCTGGTGGGGGGTTCGCGGGGTAATCTTCCGACGACCATATCTTTTGATTCGTTCATCGGATTTGGACGTTCTATATATCAACGGAAAGCTCTCGGAACGTAGAATCTTTTGGTCCATATGTCATAGTGATTAGAGTTCAGGAAATAGTAGGGATATCTGGATCAAAGATTCTAACTGTTTAAATCATACTAATTGCATCGTACTTAGGTAAACTAAGTGTAATATCTTTGGGATCAACTTAAGTGCGTTCTATGTAGTCTGGAAGGGACTTGGATAGTGCTGCAGCCTATCCTTTGTATGAGTGGTGGGTTGGATTCGAAATCTCAACGCGATTCGGCCTTTTCTCTCACGAATTTCTAAAGGTCGTCGAACTAAGCATAAAATTTTCAACAAGCATCTTCATCGTCATTAATTAATCTTAATTATGCCATTAACCATTCAATTATGGGTGAAATGGGGGCACCGTTATATATGACAGGTGTTTAAGTCTATCATAGGGGGCCAAGTGAGGTGTCTACAGTATGCCCCTCTTTGGAGAACAACACATGGAGAGTTGTACTCCAAAGAAAGTAGACACAACACTCATGACTCACGGGAGCCTTTGAGCTCGCAGGAGTGGCTACCTACGGATGTATGCAATTGCAAACTCGTTCTAAGGGTGAGGTTCACTTTTTCTAGGATCAATTCTGATTCAGGGGAGAAAGGAAAAAACAAGAAGTTACGTGCCTACTGATTTGATTGGAAATCCGAGATCTGTGCCTCGGTGCCCGTGGTATTGCCACGTGACGGGTTGGGAACTGTGCCCCGGTTGCTTAATTTAAAGTGATGGTGGGAACTGTGCCCCAGTGGTCTGAATCAGAAGTTGGTCTTTCGATTGGCTAAGTCACTATTAGAGTTTCATTTGTTCTTGTAATGGAGTTCAATTCAATTTTGTCATACATAATGTCTTTTAACTTTCATTCACAGTTGAATACTCAAGGCATAGTTAAAATTGATTAGTAATAATGGGGATCTTGAAAGCAATCATAAACATAGTTCAAGCAATGGTGTGAAGTGTATGTGAGAATGAGATGCATTTTTTTTTTTTTTTTTTTGTTTTTTACAAAGAGATTTTATTTTCGAAACTCAGGTATGCATAGAAAAAGCTAAATCAATGGAAGATGTTCACCGGAATAACTGTCACTCTCTAGGGATCTTGGTTACCCAGCTTAGATGAGAACCCGGGATAGATTCAATCATCATTTCATGCTTATCATGGAGAGTTTCAAGTTACACGGATTCCATCCTCCAACGTCAAGACTTGAGTCAACAAACACCACAATTCGTGATAACACAGTATTATGGTCGCCATACCGATCATAAGCGCTTAAGGGAGGCCTACGGCGACTCAATTTTCCAGACGTGAGGTAAAATCATGAAAATCATGGTTAGGGATACTTACCTCAAGAGTTATTTTTTTTTTTTTTTGTAAATCCGTTGATAGAGGTCATTACTGCTTTCTTTCAGTGTTCATTTGCTGAAAGTTCATGCCATTCATCTCCAATAGTCTGCTTAAATCACCTTTGGTGCTCTCATTTTTGCTTTGGAAACCTGCATTGAACAAACACTAAAAGATTCTGCATTTTTTGTTAGTGCTCAGTTTCATAACTTGTAAAGGTAACACTTCTAGTTTCATTGATGGAGATGACATGGGATGCAATGCATAATGTATGCGTGATGGGACTAAAGTGTATGATGATTTTCCCTACGAAGGGGTGATGTCCGGTGCGCGGATTTTCGCCGCTTAGTTCCTTTTATTACACTCTTTTAATCATTGTTTGCTGTTGTTTTTTGTTTGTTTTAGTCATCAATCATCATAGAGTCATTATGGTCTAGACTTGTGCATCGCGCGGCTTCCCGGGTTAAAAAAAAATAGTTGGGCGCACATGGAGGGACGCCCATGTGTTTCAGGGTACTTGGACGCACCTCTATGTGCGCCCAAGTGGTCTCTCCTACTTGGTTTAGGATTCTATGAAGCGGTTACGCGAGGTATTGATCGTGTAGTGAAATTGGGAAGTGAAGGGACTTGGGCGCCACTAGGAGTGCGCCCAAGTGGCACTCTTACAAAGTTTGGGAGGTAGAAGGACTTGGGCGCCACTAGGAGTGCGCCCAAGTGCCAGTCCGTCTTCTTTTCAAATTAAGACACTAATCTATATAAGGAATGGCTGCCTTTGGGTTTTATCACACTTCCTACTCTTCCAAATTCCGAATTCAAGGGTCTTTGATCTCTCTCTTGCTCCCAAGTAAGCACTCTTTCATCTTTGTTGGTTCTAGTTCATGCAACATATGTTCTAGTTTATTTTGTTCTCTCTTTTGGCATGATGCAAACTTAAAATTCAGATTTGTTTATATATATATATATATATTTGTTTGGGTTGTATCATCTTTAATTTTCCTTCCCTTCTTCTCTCTCTTTTTATTTTCAAAAGAAACAAAGATGTTGCTTTGCATGAGTGTTTAATTTAGAGTTACTTTGACAAGGAGGCATGTTTTTTTTTTTTTTTTTTTTTTTTGTTTTTTCTAATGGTCTGAAAGTGACCGAACAGTACCATTGGTGATTTACCCCACGGATTTCAGGGGTTGTGATGGATAATCCTAGGTTGAACCGGGCCCATTCGCGATGAAGTCCCTGAAGTGGACTTGGGCGCCACCCTAGGTGCGCCCAAGTGTGTGTGCTGTTTTTTTTTTTTTTTTTTTTTATACTTGTTTAGTCCTCATCCTGTGTTTTAGCTCATCACTCTTTCATTATTCTTACTTTGATCTTATGATGTTTCCTTTGTTATCATTGTGTCACCCCCTTTCTTTTTTTTTCTTATTTGTGTTTAGATGTTGTATGTAATTTGGACTCTTGGCTCTTAAAACGGGTTAGAATAATCCCACAATACTTCTAAAAGTATTTGGCACGGATTTGGAAAGGCTTGATATAATTTCCATTACTGAACCCCGACCCTTCGGGAGAAGTTCCTTGGGACAGACCTGGGCGCCACCCTTGGTGCGCCCAAGTGGGTTTTTTTTTTTTTTTGTAGTGATTCCTTCAATCTAAGCCTCTTTGGGTTATTTTCGATTCAACGAAAGGTCTTTAATGCCTTGTGTATGTGTTTATAGGTCTCATTCTATTCCAATGGCTGGCGCTCCAATGTTCTCGTTCGTGATTGATGGTGCTGGAGGTACTCCTGCCTGCAAGCCCTATTCACTAGGGGACGAGTATTGGTCCTCGGGGGATGGAAAGATAGGTTACTATGACTCCGAGGAGCGAATTGAGTTCTATCTCCAGCACGGGTCATCCATGCCTGTCACCTACGATTGCGTGTTCCAGTTTGAGGAGGTGATGGATCAACAACTCGTCGAAGCCAAGCGTGGGAAGTACGATTTGCTGGTGATGAAATACAAGAAGATATGCGGATTGTACGGAGATTTGTGCGTTGTAGGGAGGACCGCCCTTAACAGGTTGTGTGGCTACGATGGACTTCTGGGAGACTTGCCAGCTTTCATTAATGACGTACTCCAGTCCCTTTTGTGGAGCATGATGGATCTTCAGGCGATGCTTGAAGTCTGGGAGGGTATGAAGACTACCAGTGAAAGAGCTCCTATCGAGGAATTTAACGCAATACATAGGCGGATGGATCAGTTAGAGCTCATGACAATGTCCTGCCCACATGAAGCCGAATCTGCTGTCCCGAGGCGCTATAGAAAGTATTTCGAAATGCAAAACACCACTCTTTCAGCGCTTATCCATCCAGTGTACACCGCTCATCTGGACGATTTTAGGTTGCTTCGGGAGATTGGTGATGCTCTTCGGGACCTTTGAATGCTTTCGAGGAAGTGAAGGGGCGGCTTGAGACCCACATCTTAGGAATGGAGGCGCGGTTGGCTCGCTTTCCTATTTTTAACGGCATGGTTCACCCCCTATAGAAGACGGAAATCATCACCCTAGTCTAGTTTTTTTTTTTTTTTTTTTTTTTTTTTTTTTTTTAAGAGAGGTCAGGTCATTAGGACCATCTCAGTTAGTGATAGACCCATCTAGGGTATTAGGAGTGCGGGTCGTGACCTCTATTTTAGTCAATGTTTAGGATTCACTTGATGTAGTTCATTGCTATAGTTATTATTTAATGACTCTTATCGGAGTTCAATAAAAGTTGATTTAGATTTATTTATTTATTTATTTATTATTTTATTTATTTATTTATTTATTTTTGTTTTATGCGTGTGTGTATTTTAGTTGATGTATGATGATGTGGAATATGTGGATGAATGCAGGGATTTGGATGCATGAACTATTAATATATGATACCTATGGTGAATCCATAATGTATTTTGAATCAACCGACCTTTGCATGTTGTTTGCACCGTTGTTCTTCATAGGTAGAGATGGGCCATTGATGTTCCGCCGATAATCCTGAACTTCTCTAGAGTTGAGGTTGGTACTCAAGCTAAGTCAGATTTTGCCAAGGTTGTATTGTAGTTATTATTAATAAAGATTGACTTGAACTTAATCAGTGGGTGAATCACGTTTTAATTTTCATCCCTCTTGAGGCTTAATTTAATGTTAGGTTTGATCTCTAATCCCTCTTTCTTTTTTTTTTTTTTTTTTTAAGTTTTCTTTTCAGTTTCTTTTTTTTTTTTTTTTTTTTTTTAGATTTCAGTTCATTTTTTTTTTATTATTATTATTGGGCGAAGGAATGGGCCATTTTGAGGTGGGTCGCCCTTAGAGAGGCCCCCCCATCTGATAAGGAGGCTGGGCCATTCAGCGCCCAGCCTTGGGCACTGCCTACACGTGTTGGGGACTTTCCCCCCTCTTTTCTTTTCTTTTGTTCATCTTTCCCCCTCTTCCTTTCTTTCGTTCCTTTCTTTCTTGCTTTTGCTGTGCCAGGTGAGGCAGGGACGAGTTGGTGAAATAGGGGGAGGCAGCAGCAACGCGCAGGTTCGCCGGCGTTCAGGTAAGTGGGTCTCGACATCTCTTTCCATTTTCTGTTTTCCTTCTTCTCTTCTTCTCTTTTCTCTTTTTTTTTTTTCTTACTTCCTGCCATTGTTGCAGGTGGAGATCTTGGATGCAGCAAGGAGATTGAGGGGAGGAGGAAAAGGAGTTCGAGGTATGTAGTTCTTTCTTTTCCTTTCTTCTATTCTCTCTTCTTTCTTCTTTTTCTATTTTTTTGTTTTGAACTCTGCTGTGGCTGCCATTGTTGCAGGTGAATAAAAAAAAAGAGAAGCAGCAGAGGCGTGGAGAGAAAGGGGAAGCTCGTCCCTGGCCAGGTATGTGGACTTCATCTTCTTCTTCTTCTTTCTTCTTTTTTTTTTCATTCTTGAAACGTCTGCTGCTGCTGTATGCAGGTGAAAACCGTGAGTGAAGGGGCAGGTTGAGTGAGGAGAGGAAGAGAGAACGAAGGGAGAGAAGGGAGAAGAAGAAGGGGGCCCAGGTATGTTTTTTTTTTTTTTCTTTTTACTTTGTTTCTTTTCTCTTTTCTCTCTCCTTTTTTTTTTTTTTTTTTTTTTTTAATGTGTTGCTGCTGCCATTTGCAGGTGAAGGCCTAGGCTGAGGAGGAACAGGGAAAAGGGAAAAGAAGGGGGAGCTCGCCCTTGAGTGGCCCAGGTAGGTGGGTCCCATCTTCTTGTTTCTATCTTCCTCTTTCTCCATTCTATCCTTTCTATTTCCTTTTCTAGTCTCTTTTTCTTTTTTGAATGCTACTGCGATTTCAGGTGAAGACCGAGTGGGCTGAGGAGGAACAAGGAAAAGAGAAAAAAAAAAGAAAGGGGAGTTTGCCCTTGTATGGCCCAGGTACGTGGGTCTCATCTTCTTGACTGTCTTCTCCTCCCCTTTTTTTTTTTTTTTTAATTAGCTGCAGAATGGAGTTTTGGACTTGGTCATGGCCATGGGTGTTCTGTAGAAGTAGTAAATGTGGAGTTCAGTGGAGTTTTGAATTTGAATGGTAGATGGAGCTCATCATAGCTGTGGAAGGAAAGTCCTGATTCTTAGCCCCCCCCCCACAGGTGGTCGTTTAGTAACCAACCTGGGCAATGATTTTGGGTACTGTGAGCAAGGTTTGGGGGTTTTATACGATTCGGTGAGGTCCGAAAAGATTCGTTGGTGGGGCCGAACCCATTGGTTGTTTCGGTTAATCAGGACGAAGTGAGGTGATTTTAGTGATTGATGCGTGTGTAGGGGTGATACGATGATTATGAATA
Source organism: Umbellularia californica (assembly GCA_028538565.1). Lineage (NCBI taxonomy): Eukaryota > Viridiplantae > Streptophyta > Magnoliopsida > Laurales > Lauraceae > Umbellularia > Umbellularia californica. The sequence continues at coordinate 27,442,396 of JAPQWN010000005.1, read as the reverse complement.
GAGTGGTGGTTCTGATCATGATGGGACAAGGGTCATGGTGGTGGTGTCTTAGTTTGAGTGGGGATTTGCTTCACTTGTCATGTTATATTTTTATTTTTATTATTATTTTTAGTCTTGGCTATCAGTTTCACTTTTGTTCTTGGATTGGTTTACCTTGGAATCGTTTGATCAATGCTTCCTTATTTTAATGTCTCTCTTGGGTTCAGCTTGGTTGCTTTGCATAGTATGCAATGTGAGGCCTTTCAAATTTTACCTCGTCACTTGTGCGTTTCTTACTTGCCATTTCTCATATGTGCTTTCTTTTCTCTCCAAATGTACAGGATGAAGACGAGGTTGGCTTGCAAGAGGGCCCCGATGACGGGTGAGTCGGCAGAGGGTCCATCGGGAGACCCGAGGAGTGTTCCCTTAGATAGACCCATGGAGGATCCTGGCTTTGGGCTTGCCAAGGGGACGGATATGGATCCGACAGCGGCCCGCCCCGGAAAAAGGCGTAAGAAACCACGAGCCACGAAGGACCCCCACCTTGCTGACAAGATAAAGGCGGGCAAGGTAGCTGTATCTTCTTTTCTTGTATTGCCTCTAGTCATCATTCATCTTCAATTATTGGGCTAATAATTGTGATGCTTCCCTCAACTTTAGCATGTCCCCCTCGCTCGAATGCGGGTGGGATGGCTAAAGGTGAAAGAGTGGTGGACGGTGCTGCCTGACACTCTGAAAGATCGTGTCCGAGCCATGGGTTTCGGGGATTTTATGTCAATCGTCGCTTTCCGCCCTGATCGCGCTCTTATTAGTGCACTCTCGGAGAGATGGAGGGATGAGACTCATTCTTTTCATTTCCCGACTGGCGAGATGACCATCACCCTTGAGGATATAGCGAGATGCTGGGGTTTGAGGGTGAGCGGTCTGCCGGCCTCGACTGGTGCGACAGATGCTAATCCTGAGCTCGTTCGGCCCTTGCTCCAACGATTGTTTGGTGCCCGGCCTTATCTTGGCTCCAGCCAGATTGATATTGAGTGGCTATGGGAAGCCTATGGTCCGGCCAGGGCGAGGAGCCTAGATCGTGAGCATTCTAGCCTTGTCCTTGTAATTTCGATTCGTTTGTTCTCTTACTCACTATCGTCTCTTATGCATTCCAGGTTGGTCTCGTGATCAGGCGGAGTTTTTAGCAGGTCACGAGGTGCAGATGGCAGCTGTTGGAGGTTCATCAGTCAGGGGTGGGGACAACGGGCCTGCCTCGACTACCGGCGAGCGGGCGAGGACAGGCACGGTCGATGTTATTTGTCCGGATGCCGGGATGGATGGAGGTGAGGATGCGGCTAGCGGCTCCAATGATGAGGAGTATATAGCACCCCTGGATGAGTTATTTGCGTCCGATGATAGTGATGATCCAATGGACGAGAGGGGTAGTGAGGATGAGAGGGGTGGTGATGACGTCGTCTCCCCCACTGGTAAATTCTCAAGTTTATTCTTACCCTCGTTGTTTGGGTGGCCAACATTTATAATCCCTTCTCATTTGCAGAGCACGAGTGTAGAGAGGTACCCGTTGATGGGTACTATCGTCGAAAGAGGGTGGGGATTCCTTGCGAGACCTTCTATGTGACTGGTGAGTAGCAAGCCATGATTCCGGCATTACTTTCCGTAAATTGATGAATATTATTGATTGAACATCTTTGTCACTTTGGCAGGGAAACAGGGGACCCGACCTGATGTCGCATTGAGACGTCCTCGGCTATCGTCGGCTAGGCAAGGCGAGGATGAGAGTCTACGCGCATTCCTTCTTTATTTCTTCGGGAAATGTTTATTTGCCAATGCGACGGGCAACAGAGCGTCTGGCACCTTGCTCAGGTTTGTGGACGATTTGAGCCGAGTAGGTGATTATGCCTGGGGTGCGGCAGCCCTCGCCTTTCTCTTCCATAGCCTGGATGATAGATGTCGGGTGCAGAGGGGCCACAGGAGTCTCCGGGGTTTTGTTCTGATCCTTCAGGTGAGTCAACTTCCCATATTTGTCAATCTTCTGCTTTGAACATTTCGCCTCACTAGTGATTCAATCGTTTCGAGATAGGTGTGGATGTGGGAGCATGTCCTGCAGTGTCGCCCCGAGCGTTTGCCAGTGCGGTTGAGCCTTGCTCCCCGGGCGGCGCAGTGGTATCCGAATGCTACTGTACGGGGCTTCGAGGACGTCCTCCCTACAGAGCTGGCAAAAAGAACCAAGGATTTGAGGATGAGGCTTGATGAGCAGGGCTATCGCTTTATCTTGAATGAGTTAATGGACCGAGAAGTGAGTCGTTCTTTCCTCCTTTTCCTTTTAAGTTATTAACTCGCTTTGGAATTAAGCCGGAATCGGTCACTCTCCTACTTCGAGTTGCTAACAGTTGATATCCTTCAGGGTTATGCTTTCTCCTATTTTTCAGATCATTTGGTGTCCTTACCAAGGCGGCCCTGAAGATGAGCTAGTGGTAGTGCGAGATGGGGCACATTTATTTGCAAGAGATATATGGCTACACGCTCCCCAGATCGTTTCTAGGCTCATCGTGAGTCGGGTTGCTCGCCGGTTCGGTGGTCATCAGGTTGTCCTACCTCCCGAACCTAACATGAGTCATTCATATAGGGGATGGGGCGAAGCAGTATTTGGTCATTCTCACCCGCATCAGCCCGAGATTGATGATTGAGATGGAGGGGGGAAAGCACCTGCCTTTGGTACAGATGAAGAAGCAACGGGCGATTATGAACGGCGTTGGAGGGATATCACGCACCGGTACATATTCCCCGAGTCATATTCCGGCGAGTCTTCCCATTCTATCCGAAATTGTGCTGAGGCGATGGAGACGTTGTTGTCACTTCGGGTAATCAATTAATCTTCACCTGCCTAGATGTGATCCCCTATTCTCGATCTGATCCAATATGTTGTTCTTCTATTTCAGATGGTTTCCTCTGTAGAAACGGAAAGTCGCGGGACACGCTCGTTAGGCAATGATCTAGGCGAGGTAAATCTCACCGGATTTATTAACCGTATTGTCTTATCCTTCTTTTCTAATTGTACTTGTTATGCTCTGTGGTAGGGGACCTCTAGGAGAGCGGCTTCCGATGTTGAGGCAGCCCTTCGTGAGGAGGTATCTCGGTTGACAGAGCTGGTGAGAGATAAGGTAATGTTTGTTGAGGTCGTAGCCTAGGGATTTGGGGAGTCTTGACTCTTGATGTCATGCATTAAGGCATCCACTCACCGTGTCATGTTATTATCCTATTTATTTCAGGAAGCTATGACAGTGAGGTTACAGGCATCATTGACAGCTAAAGAGGCATGGAGATCACTATTCCCCATCCATTGTAGAAGTAGCCTTTTGAGCCTAACAATTTCTTTTATCTTACCCGATGAGATCCTGCAGGAGGAGCTAAAACGACGTGATGCTATTATTGATGCGCCAGTGGACACCTCCGAGGTATAAGGTCACTAACTTGGTTGTTCATTTTGAGTTGATGTTTATGGCCTCTGGTCGTTGTGCAGAGAGACAGGGACTTGGCAGCATCCGAAGCCACAAGAATCAAATTGGAGGGCGAGCTCCAGACACTGCGAGCTGAGATGGACCAGTTGCAGGTTGGTGAGGTTTAGACTTTTATCGCGTTCTTCTTTTGTGTAATGACCGATCCCTGGTTGTTTGCTTTTGTGATATTCTAGGGGGAGGCTCATAGTGAGCGTGACAAGGCGCTTGTCGAGAGAGATGCTTCAGAGGCACAGGTATGAGGTTTTCCCATGTGACATTTCAAACTTGATCCCTCAGATCCGTTGTTGATGTGATTTGTAATCTGGTGATATGCAGGTTCGCGAGTTGCGTGCCAAGCTCAGGAGCTACGAGGCCTCTACGCAGGTGAAGGTCTTTCCTCCTCTTTTAAGTTCTGCGTTCACTGCTGTAAGGTTTGTTGAATATAAGGTGTTCTTAAAATGTCGTCTTGTAGAGTGGTGCCGTTGTCGCCTTTGTTCCTCCGCCTCTCAGCGTGGGCGAGGAGAGAGCCCTTATTCATGATCAGTATCTTGAGCGCATGGATCGTATGGCGCGAGGTCATGAGGAGGTGGTTGCTGATTTACGGAGGCGCCTCGATCAATATCGCCGGAGGGCGGAAGAGAGAGGTTATGCTTTTTCGGACTCGACCCGAGCTCCTTCTCAGCGTGCCCCTGGTCCGTCTTCATTTGCTTCATCGGCTCGTCATGATGGGGCTGCTTCATAGGGCTATTGTTCTCTGATTGATCTCCTAGGGACGTATTCCTTGTGTATCCCTGTTCTATATTGTATTCATATGTCCTGGTCCTGTATTTATGCTGTTACTCCCTATCTTCGGTTCATGGTGGGAGCTGATATGTATGTGTATGTTGTGCGTATGTATACCATGTATGTATAGTCGAGATAGTGTGTTTGGTGTCTTAGAAGTGCTATGGGAATGTGGTTGATTGACGAGGAGTCACTGTGGGGTGCTGGGGGAATATACGAAGTGTTCTTCTCACAGGTAATAGATCCTTACGTATCTCGAAATTTTCCGGGGTCCAAAAAACAAGGGGAAGTGCTGCCGAAATTTTCTAAAATATCTCGAAATTTGTGCTTTGAGCACGGATCTCGTAGGAAGAATCACTAGCAGTTAATGAAGTGAGATTTCATACAACAAAAAAAGAAGAATAAGCACAATCTCTCATCAATCTAAACTTAGTAAGAAACACAGAATGAGGTTCTCAAACAATAGGGGGTGCCTGAGTGCGTGACATTTGTGACCTAAACAATTCTATGTTTTCAGGCATTCACATTGTTAGCTATAAGTATAAAGGCAGAGGTTCAAGATAATTGCACTTTCAATACTACAATCATATGTGATGTCATAAAGGGTGTGTACAGCATACATCTATAATCAAATTCATCATTGGATAACATAACAGACATAACTCATATTTTCCCAGTTTGGTTTTCGTAACTTTGATCTTTTCAAGTCATGAGGAATTGTGCACAAAATAGTACCCGTATATAATAAATAAATGCCCCAGCTTGTGGGATGTTATGAATGTGATCGGGGTTGGTTTCCCTGCAAGGTCTCAAAACAAACTTGTCAGTTTAATATTTTTAGGCCCCCTGCATAGTTTGGCTAAGGTGGCATTTTCTTTCTCGGTAAAAATGTCAGGGGGCCATTTTGGCACTCAAGCTTTGAGAATAACAAGATTGAATTCATACCTTAGGGGATATATTTTTTTTCTGCATCCAACTAAAAGTCATTAGTAGTAAAAACATGTATGAGGTGAGTGTGTGTGCAACCTAGTGAGTGCTCGTGGCAACTGTGTATGCGATGAGGACCCAAGTTGGGAAGCCGTGTAGACATTTATTCATGTGTATATACAAACCAAAAAAAAATGCCCCAGCATAAGACTAGTTTCTATTCTGGCCGTGGGTGAGAGTGTGAAAGGAGATTAGCTTCTCGATCCATGATTGTCACCTAAGTGGCAACGTGGTCTTCCCTAACCGTCCTTTGGAGGTCGAGCCCTCGCGGGCCCCTTTTGTAGCTGCTTAGTCTTTTCGGCCGAACTTCGGAGAGCACCTGACCGCATCCGGGGCTCATTTGTGAGTAATGTTTGTGTGTGGGGTGGTGAGTCACCGTGCTACCTTAGTGTTGTGGTTTTCAACTACCTTCTGCTTAGTTCACCTGATGAGTGCCCATGTCAGTCTAGCAAGCCTAAGATTTTTTTTTTTTTTTTTTTTTTTTTATATGTGACTGTGCAATGCTCGGGTCCCTTAAGCTTTCTAATTAACTCATGTAACGAGCATTCGGCCAATGACTCCCAAACCAGGTGACTTTAGGGCACTAGATATGTAAATACCCCTGCGGGCTTACTGGCTCGAGCTAAAAAGGCTACGAACCCGAGCTAGTCACAAAACCTTCATTGTTTCCAAGACCCCTAACTAGATTTTTTTTTTTTTAACCATATGACTGTGTAATGTCTGGATCCCTTAAGCTTTCTAATTAACCCATGTAACGAGCATTCGGCTAGTGACTCCCAAACCAGGTGGCTTTAGGGCACTAGGTATTTACATACCCCTACGGGCTTACTGGCTCGAGTTAAAAAGGCTACGGACTCGGACTAGTCACAAAGCTTTATTCCCCTTTTTTTTTTTTTTTGGCAAACGGTGAAGAAGCTTTCATGACATGGGCAATCTCACCTATAAACCTTCACATTGGGTGGCCTTAACCGTGCTGAATCCGTGTGGGGTAGACTCGCCATTTTGTGTATTTTTAAGTGCCGGTGTGTGTTCGAGTTCCAAGTTTGATTAGAGTGCATCTCTTCTGTCTTCCTACGGGATTTCTACAACTACGCTAAGGGGCAAGGAGGGCCATACTCCGTGAGAAGTAAGGGAGGGTCATACTATGTACCTTTTCAGGTACATAGCGTTCCATGGATCGGGGAGCTCTTCCCCTTCTGCATTTACTAGTCTATATGCATTACCAGAATATGCTTCTTTAACTACATAAGGGCCTTCCCAATTGGGTCGTAACTTACCTTTAGGATGCGGAAGCTGTGATGGAGCGATGCGCTTCAAGACGAAATCACCAACTTTGAATTTCCGCTCTTTGACATGTTTGTCGTAGGCTCTGGCGATTTTTTTCCGATATACTTGTGCATGTTCTGCTGCCTTCATGCTTCTCTCCTCTGGTCTTCTGTCATATCTTCATCTAGCTGGATGCGTAGTGACGGGTGAAGGACTTCGAGGGGAAGGACTGCTTCCATTCCGTAGGTCAAAGAGTATGGGGTTTCTCCTGTAGGAGTCCTTATGGAAGTCCGGTACGCCCACAACGCTTCAACCAAACGGTCTGGCCAATCACTACCTTTGGTGGTTTGCACAGTCTTTTTGATGATCTTCAGTAAAGTCTTGTTGGTTGCTTCGGCTTGGCCATTTGCTTGGGGGTAATATGGGGTGGAATGATGCAATTCAATGTCATATTTTCTGCACAACTCATTCATTTGTTGGGATATAAACTGGGGTCCATTGTCTGTTATGAATACTTTAGGGATGCCAAACCTGGCTATTATATTCGTTTTAATGAATTTGACCACAGAAGTAGCCTTAATATTAACATATGCTTCTGCTTCTGCCCATTTAGTGTAATATTCTGTGGCTGTCAATATGAATGCCTTATTTTGTGTGTTTTCTAGAGTAGGGGCCAAGGGTCCTATGATATCAAAAGCCCAGGTCGAGAAAGGCCATGGAGCTGTGGTGGGGTGAAGGGATGATGCAGGGGCATGAATTAGGTCGGCATGTAACTGACACTCTTTGCATCTCCTAACGTAATGAACTGAATCCGACTCTAAGGATGGCCAATAATAACCTAAACGGATGATCTTCTTAGCTAACATTTGGCCATTGACGTGTCCTCCACACTCTCCTGAGTGTGCCTCTTCGATTATTTCTTGCCCTTCTTCTGCAGTCACACATCGTAGGAGAATTCCACTGAAAGATCTGCGGTACAGTAGTCCCACGACTATGACATATCTTTGAACCATTTCTTTCAATGCTTTTTTATCCGATCGACTGGCGTATTCAGGGATGTAGCCATCATGTAAGTAATTCCAGATATCGTAGTACCACGGGTGATCGTCTACTAGGTCATCATCATGTTGTATGCGAGCTAGGACTCCTTCTACTGCCTTGGCGTTCTCTTCTTGATCGGACTCTTTGGCCTTGACTTTTTTACCCTTTTCCTTCGAAATTTTCTGCAGAGCTTCAGCAAGTTTCCCTTTGGTTAGATCTATCGATTTGACGGACGGTGAAGCTAGCCTTCTAATCAAGAATTCTTCGGAATCTTTGTTGTCGGGGATTTCTATAATGGAAGCTAAAATTGCTAATGAATCGGCTAAGCGGTTCAAGGCTCGAGGAATGTAGAGGAAGGAAACTTCCTTGAAACCAGACATCAATTCTTTTGCCTTTGCGTGGTAATGTGCAAGCTTGGGGGCATTGACCTTCCATTCTCCGGCTATTTGGGAAATAACAACTTTGGAATCACCGAAGACTCTCAACTTCATGACACCTAGAGCTTGGGCCTCTCTTAGCCCCGCTAGCAAAGCTTCATATTCCATCGCATTGTTGGTTGCTGGAAATCCGATCTTGTAGGCCTTTGGTATGACAACCCCTTCCGGGGATAATAGCACTATCCCGACTCCTTTTCCATTTTGGTTCAAAGCTCCATCAAAGTACATAGTCCATGAATCATCATCTTTAACCTCTTCAACATATGTAAACAAAATGCTCTCGTCAGGGAAATCAGTTCTAACTGGCTCGTACTGAGGCAGGGGGAGGTGTGCTAGATGGTCAGCGATCGCCTGTCCTTTTATGGATTTTTGTGTAACGTAGGTTATGTCAAATTCGACTAGGAGCATTTGCCATCGCGCAACTCTTCCCGAAGTTACTGGCTTCTCGAAAATATACTTTAAAGGATCCATCCTTGCTAGGAGTTTGATCTGATGGGCCAGAAAGTAATGTCTCAATTTTTGAGCCGCCCAAACTACGGCTAAGCAAGTCCTTTCCATTGGGGAGTATTTCCTTTCGTAGGGTAATAGAGATTTGCTCAAGTAATAAATAGCGTTCTCCTTTCGACCGGTTTCATCATGTTGCCCCAGGACGACACCTATCGCAGATTCTGTCGCTGACACATATAAAATGAGAGGCTTGTTTTTTATAGGGGGCTTCAGGACGGGAGGACTCAACAGATATTTCTTCAGATCTTCAAATGCCTTCCGGCAGTCGTCATCCCAGTGGTACCTTACACCTCCTTTTATCAATTTGTAAAAGGGCTCGCATTTTTGGGAGTGCTGTGAAATGAATCTCTTGATGAACTGTAGTCGTCCTATGAGGCCCCTCAATTCTTTGAGATTCTTCGGGGGCGGCATTTCAAGGATGGCCTTTATCTTAGAAGGATCAACCTTGATTCCCCGGTTACTTACCATGAAGCCCAGGAGTTTGCCAGAGGATACTCCAAAAACACATTTCTTCGGATTCATCTTCAGTTGGGTGTCCCTAGATCGTTGAAGGACTCTCCTAAGGGCTACGATATGATCCTCACGGGTTTTGGATTTGATTAGAATGTCATCTACGTAAACCTCTACACAATCGTGTATCATGTCGTGGAATATCGCCATCATGGCTCTCTGATAAGTGGCACCGGCATTTTTCAAGCCAAAAGGCATCACAACGTAGCAGTAGGTCCCCCAGGGTGTAGTGAATGATGTCTTCTCTTGATCTTCTGGTGACAGCTTGATTTGATTGTACCCTGAGTAACCATCCATGAATGATAGCATGGCGTGCCCTGCAGTATTATCAACAAGCAAGTCAATGTGAGGCAAAGGGAAATCGTCTTTGGGAGATGCCTTGTTCAAATTTCGAAAGTCGATACAAACTCGGACACGTCCGTCTTTCTTCTTTACCGGAACTATGTTGGCGACCCATTGAGGGAATAATACGACCCTGATGAATTTAGCTTGGTGGAGCTTGTCAACCTCCTCCTTCACTTTCAGGGCAGCGTCGGGAAGCATCTTTCTCAACTTTTGTTTGACGGGTTTAGCATTTTCCTCTAGCGGAATTCGGTGCTCCACCAGATCGGGTGCAAGACCGGGCATATCATTATAATCTGACGCGAACACGTCCTGATACTCTCTTAGGATCTCAAGGATTTTACTTTCTTCGTCAGGTTCTAGGCATGCACTGATTTGGACTTGTTTGGGTCTCTCATCCGTCCCTAGGTTTATTTCCTTTGTCTTTTCAGCAGCCGCTTGCGTCTCTTCATCAAATTTCTTGATTACTCTCCCAAATTCTTCAGAAATTTCGTCATCCCCTTCTTCGGCGTCCACTAGTTCATAAACACCCATTCCATCATTGGCGTTTATAGGTTGCACTAAGGGTTCGGGCTCTGGAATGATCGGTAGAGACTCACAGCCTAACTTATCGATGTTGGTCATAATCTCCTCTAGTCGGGACCGCTCTACCGGAGGTAACTTCCATCTCCTTAGATTGCCCATGTTTTGATGAGGACTAAAGTCTTCTACTCCTACGGTTCCTATGTTTTTGGGTTTTCTATTTTCTAATTTTTTGGGGTTTTTGGGGTTTTCTAATTTTTTTGGATTTTCGAAATGATATGGTACAGGTGAGTTTGAAGATGGGCTATCTACCAAGGAGGATCCTCCCCGCTGGCGTAGCCAGGTAGTGGGGCGGTATACCACTTCATGGTCGTTTTGGTCATCTGCTTCCCAAACTTCATGGTCTTCTTGAGAGGGGTCTTCTCACCAGTGGTGCCAGGCAACGGGCCAATATACCACTTCCTCGCGGGTAGGGTCTTCAATTTCCCATGTTTCGCGACTTTCTCTGAGTTTGGCAATCGGCGTTTTTTTTTGGGTAAACGAGTTGATTTGTTTGTAGTCAACATGTTGCAGGATAGGGTCTGGAATCTTAGATTGACAGTGCAATCTACATCATCCACTTCTTCTGGTGAATGGAACTCTCTCCAAGTGCCAACGATTTGCTCGTAGGTCTCACTTTCAGACGACGTAGAGTCTTCCCAATCTTCTACTAGAACAGTCTTACCTTTATCGTTCGGATCCAAATTGTCGCGTCCCTCTCTAGTTGGTGATGCATTGGGATCCAGAGTTTTATCGTGCCTTATAAAGTGTTCATCTAAAGTCCAGTCCTCTTGCTTACCTCTCATATTACTATGTGCATCGTATCCTAATCCTTCTGCTTTTACTCTAGGATCTGGTATGTAGGGGTTGATAGCACCTTCCCCGTCTTTTCCTAGTCCAAATCCGGGTTGATATCCCATCTTCCTCATCAGAGTCCATCCTGGCGCTTGATTCCGATCGTTTGTTGTTGGATTTTGAAGGGGAGAAAATTCATGAAACACATTTTGCATGGGGTCCATATCCATTAAGGAGATGAGGGGGTCAACTCTGTATCCATGAATCTTGACCTCTGGCGTTATGGGAGCGGGTTGTAAGGTCGGGAGTATTTGGAGTTCTTCCGGTTCGATCACAGGTGGGTCCCCCATCATTTTTATGATCTTGCCTAAATGGGGGAATTTGACACATTGATGCCTGCTTGACATGACGGCGTTCATATGATTCACCCATCGGCGTCCTAAAATTAAATTGAAAGTGGCGGGGATGTCCATGATATAAAATTCTTCTGGCATCGAAATCGGACCCGCTTGTACTAATAACATAACTTTTCCACATACTGTTTTCTTATTCCCATCATAACCAGTCACCACCATGGGGGCCGGAGTTAAGTCTTTTGTTGTGAGCCCTAAAGCTTTGTAGGTTTTCAATGGGCATATGTTTAATGATGCGCCAGTGTCGACCAAAGCTCCTGATATTTCCTTTCCTGCTATCTTGATCGTTAGATGTAGGGGAGATGTCCTCGCTTCAGACGGTATCTCTTTTAGTTCTTCTTCGGTAAACGTAAGGGCAGGAAAAGGGGTTCCCGGGGCTAAGGTTGCGATGGTAGTTCTCAACTCTTCGGGAGTTATGTTTACCGGGACTTGCAACCGCGTAATAGCCTCAAGTAACTGTTGCTGATGTTTGGGTGAGGTTTTAATTAAGTCGAGGACGGATACCTTAGCTGGGATCTTCGTGAGGTGTCCTAAGAGATCATATTCTATTCCCGTTTCTATCGAAATATGGGCTCTTTCATCGACTATTTCCTCAACTTGAGTGTTGGGGTTCTGCGATTCTGGATCTCGAGTGACCGGATGAGGGGGTAATCGGGAAGGACGAATTCGCCCGGATCGGAGATGGGCTTGAGATGCATTTGCATCCGGGTGAGGATCTAATCTAGAGTTCGCGAGGATCGGTGGTCCTTGGTCATTTGGTTCATCAAAATTTACTTTGTAAAGGTCAGGAGAATCGACAATCGCGTCCATTCCGGAGTTATAGATTTTGAACTTCGTCTTTCCATCCCATGGCGTGATGTATTTTCTATAGTCTTCTTCTTCAAAGAAATCATCATGGCATGGTTGATTATGATTTATGCTCCCTTGGGTCGCGATATCAATGTATTGGTGTTCTATCATGGCGATGTTTATCAATTGAGTTTGCGAGGCTTGTCCAGAGGTTGATGGCCCATGTTGAGGTAGCGGGTTTGTATAAATCTGCATGTTTGGAATATTCTGTGTTGGATTAGCGGTAGCGTTTTGATTAGGAGGGGTATTCCGTGGGTCGCTTGTGCCTATCGGCCTAATATTATTCCAATCAATCCTACCTTCATCATTAAGGTCGTAAATCAGATCTCTAACTGTATAGCATTGGGTGAGGTCATGCCCCGGCATCCTATGGTAGGCACAAAACTTGGTCTTATCCAGGTGTTCTGACCACGCCTGCGGTTGTTCTGGTGGGAGTCGGATGGCGTTCTGATTTAGAAGAGACTAGAAGACAGCAGTCCAAGGTTGTGGCAGGGATGGGTAGCTTGTCCTCTTGGGTCCGAATATCCTTCTATTTCCATTGTTTGCATTATTTTGGTTGCCATTGTTGTCTCTATTGTAATTGAAGGGAACCGTATCGTAGTTGGGTTGAGGATTCGCGTTCTGGTTTGGTGGCAGAACAGTTGAATTCGGAACCGATTGCACGTGGTCGGGGTTCTGACTTTGATTCACCGGGGGTCCTTGGTTCCTTGGCGGTGGGTCATAGCCTTGATTGTTTCTAGGAGGGTTTCGGAAGTTTTGATTGTTCCGCTGATAATTCTGGTTGTTCCTTTGAAAATTCGGGTTACCACCCTGGAAATTAGGATTGCCATTTTGCCCTTGATTTTGGTGTTGGTTAAAGCTGACACTATTATGTTCTTGGTATGGTCGGTAAACCTCTTCTTGATTTGAGCTTACCTCAGGGGTTGCACGGCTTTCTGGTTGGGTGGTTGTGCCTATCCTACGCGTGTTTTTCTTATGGTCAATAATGGTGTTTAACACTCCTTCGTCCAAGTTTTGTTTCATCCTAGACAATCTACGGTACAAGCCACTCCAGCTAACTACTTCCCCGATCGTCATCAAAGCCCTCATTGGATCCTTCATGTTTGATATGGCCATTCTCACTTGTTCCTCCTCTTGCATATTGCAATCTGATCGCGCAAATTGATTTTGCCATCTCACCGCGAATTCCTCGTAATCCTCGTTATTCTTTTGTTTGAGGTTCGCTAAGTCATGCCAAAGGGGTTTGTTCTTTGTCAAGTGCTGGTATCGTGCTAGGAACTTCTCTATTACATCCTCGAATGTATTAATTTCGTGGGAAGGTACAGACGTATACCAAGTTAGTGCATCCCCTGTTAGAGATTCTTGAAAATAGTTTATGAGCATAGAGTCATTGTCAGCGATGGCACGACACTTATTGCAGAACGAAACCAAATGGTGTTGAGGGTCGGTTGTCCCATCATAGGGTACGAATTTAGGCGCTTTGACAGGGAAGGGTGATCTCTCCTTTTCTTTTTTTTTGGTAAAATCATAGAAACCTAGCTTTCTTCCAGTCGAGCTTGAGGACTTCTTCTTAATTTCATTTTTAAGTTCTTCTACGTTTTTCTGCAATTCTTTAAATGCTAAAGGATCTAGGTACTGGATTGTCTGTGGTTGGTATCCTCCTTGAGGTCCTAGTGGGGTCGGGGCATAGGCCGGCTCTTGGAATTGCTCTCGGGGATATGGTTGTTGAATAAGATGATAGTTTTGGTTCAACCGAGTTCCTCCATAACCAACTGATTGTCCTCTGTGTTGATCAATCATCGGACTTAATGCGAACGGTTGATATGCCTGTTGATAGTGTGGCTCGTTTCCTGGGTATGTTTGATAAGAATTTCTAACGCCTGAGGGATTGATAACCTGGCTGTTCTGGATTGGGGGACCCTGATTTGAATTAGGCACTTGGTAGGTTAAGGGGGTCTGATTTTGATAAACAGGAGAGGTCCTCTCATATTGAATCGGCTGGGGATATAATATATCGTTGTTAGCCGTCACAGGGTTGTAATTCATTTGATTGATTGGCGGAGGAGTCATTACTTGAAATTGAGGTCGAGCCGCCTCACGTTGCTGGTAGACATCTGGCATTCCCATATGAGCCAAAGGGTTTTGGTGCGAGGTGTTGGATGTCGCCGACAGACCCGGGTTTACTAAACCATGACTCGGCTGTCGATATAGATTCTCGTTTATTGTGAGAGTCTGGGATGGTGCGATAGCTCTAGCCGGGGTAGTGATAGGTGCATCAGTAGGCATCCCATATTGTGGGATAGAAGACGTGATTGGCTCGGTCTGACTGATTAGGGAAGAGTAGGGTATAACCTGTGAGACAACAGGGTTGTCCGCGCGGAGAGAGTGATCTCTTGACGAGACATTGTCGTGAACCCTATATCTTATAACTTGGCCGGTGGGGCTGACTAGGTTCGTGTAAGTTACTCCTGAATGTGAGGAGAATTGGTTCTCTCCTGACGAATGAGATGGGGTAGATATGTTAGAATGATTCTTTCCCATTGTAATGGTATTGACCGGGATAGGGCCTCCTTCAAAAAGAGACTGTCTTATCTGTTGTGGGTCATGACTTGAAGATGCTAACTACCCATCTAGTATCCTTGATGATTCTATATTTTGTGGTGTTTGTTGTGATCCGCCATTAGTACGAGTCAACAGTGGGGGAGAGAGGGGTTGTAGGTCAGACATTCCGAACGTGTAACCCTCCATTTGTGAAGAAATATTTAGATGAGAGTAGAGAGAAGGGGGGATGAGAAAAGCACGTTTTATGTTCTTGGGTAGTGAGTGTTGGTGTAGGTTTGTTTCTTATGATGTAATGGGGGAAAGCTTAGTGGACGGTTCATTCGAACCTTAGGTTTAATTTGGGATTAAACTTATAATAACCCTAAACTGAATGGGACACGGACATCTGATCATTGATTGGATGTTCGTGTCCTACAATAGAACTGCAGAAAGACCCAAATTCGTGACAAGACAACAAAAGAGGTCCCATCACGATCGCCAGGCTGTCGGATGTGAATTTTCGACCCCCCCGCGCCAACCAATGGGGCTTGGGAAGAATCTCCATTCATCTATACATGTGCTATTTTAATTTTACATCGAAAGTGAGGATTCCGACTACCCTCAAAATCGACGGATCACGATCGCCAGCTACGGTAACGGCTGTAACACCGTCCTTCGACGAAAGCCGAAGAAAAATGGGAGAAGATAAATAGGTGGGTTCTTCCTCTCGTCTAATGTGCTGCCGGCAACACACGACGGTTGTCTTGTCACATTAATTTGGGTCTTTTTGGGTCTCTTTAATACAGGGTCAATTCAGGGTTACGCGTTAAAGTCCAAATAAAGATTAATCCTCACATAGCAAAATCATAGTATATCCAAGTAAAGTAAAACAATTAAGATAAAGAAAATAAAAAGGGGGGAGGTGCCAAATATTTAAGAAGAGGATCGGCCCCGTTCCCGGGTACCCCCTTCAAATCCCTTGGCAAAATAGGGTTTAAAGGCTGACTTTGCAAACCAAAACAATGATGCAAATGAGACTTTGACTTGTGATTTCTGTGTTTTTCGTGTGCGATACACGAGTGATAAAGGTGAAAGGCCGATGGGCCGTAATTGACTAAAGGTGGCCGATGGGCCGATATTTGTTTTAGAGTGGCCGATGGGCCGTGATTGTTTTAAAAGTGTGTGCGAAATCATTCATCTCATCTCGTCATTCTCATTTATTCAATTTTAGAAATCAGTTCTTCTTTCCCTTTTATCATTAAGTTCAATTAAATATCTGGCACCTGAGGTGGAGGAAGAAATAAAGGAAAAATCTTTTTGGGTTTATTTTATTGGTTTTATAGTTTTTATGGATTTTTGATATTGGGGGCTAGAAGGGCCTAACTAGGGGATTTCTACTTGGATTTACATAATTAATGCTTTATTACTGATCATCGGATTAATCCTAAACCTAAGGTCCTAGACCGCCCACATTAGCTCTCCCGGTCCCCTAACGGAACAGGAAAAGTGATGGGACGAAGCCTAATGCTCTAATCTATCTAATGAGGAAACCCGATCTAATGCTAGGGTGTAAATTGTCTAAATTTGATAGCTTCTATACCTAAACACCTTATTAATTTGATTTGGTTTGTTTTAAGTTCTGGTTTGATTAAGAGTTATTTAGGGATGAGTTAAGAGTGTTTTAAGGTTCTGTTTTAATATGCTAAAGGTTCTGGAATTTTGAGTTTCAATTTAAATGATCAAAAGGTGTCGAAACCAGTGAAGTGATGGACGGGAGGACTTGGGCGCACCTGTGGTTGCGCCTAGGTCCTCTTGGTGACTTGGGCGCACCTGTAGCGGCGCCCAAGTGGTTGCTCTTTGTGATTCGGTTGTTTGCGCTGGTGTTGGCTAGATTTTGGAATATCGTGGGGTTCTAATCAATGTAGGCTTCTGTTTTGATGTTGTCTTTAACTTTGGGTCAATTAATTTTAATAGTCTTAAGTCTAGGATTCGAAACGAAACCAAGGTTCTCAACTTGGATGTGATAGAGGACTTGGGCGCACCTGTGCATGCGCCTATGTATTCCTGTGCACTTGGGCGCACCAGTAGTGGCGCCCAAGTTGGAATTTGAAATCTTTTGGTCACTTTGGCTCGGTTTGAAGTGCCGGACGAGTCTAAGTTGATCAAGGTTTTGATTTAAAGGTTGTTATTGATTCTGTGATAGTTTTAAGGTAATGATCTAGATCGAAATTGGAAATGGATGGGGGTTCGGTGATCCCAAGGGAGTGGAAATGGACTTGGGCGCACCTATGGGGGCGCCTAAGTTTAAAAGGTGACTTGGGCGCAACTGTGGTTGCTCCCAAGTGTCCGGTTTTCGTGTTTCTCTTGTTTCTGGGTTAATTTGGGGTTGAGTGTTTATCGTTTGATGTTCTTTGAATTAACTGTGTTTTTATTGTGTTGTGTCAATTGGAATTAAATTAGGTTTCAATTAATTAGATTTCTTAATGATTATGGGAGGCTAAGTGTTAAGAGATTGGTGCATACGTGGATGTTTTTGTGGTTTAAGTCGGTTTAATCTTTTAGGTTAATTTGGGCTACTGGCTATAGTTGTTTCAAATCGTAAGGGTGTTCTAGTGTGTTGATATGGGTCGAAGTTTGAAATTAATAGGGATTCGGTGATTCCCAAACTAAATGTGACTTGGGCGCACCTATGGCTGCTCCTAAGTGTCTGGGATGACTTGGGCGCACCTGTGGTTGCTCCTAAGTGTCTGAGATGACTTGGGCGCACTTGTGTTTGCTCCTAAGTGTTAAGGGTGACTTGGGAGCACTTGTGGTTGCTCCTAAGTGTCAAGGGTGACTTGGGCGCACCTGTGGTTGCTCCTAAGTGTCAGTCTAGTAGTTTGTTATCTTCCGGGGTGTCTTTAAGTTAATTTCTTTTAATAAATTAAAGCTTATGGATTAGGTTTGTTAATCGGGATTTTAATTGGGACTTGTTGATTAAAGTTTTATTTAATCAGGGGTTTCACTAGGAGTTGTTAATAAGTTTTAGGGATTTAATTAATTAATTAAATATGTGGATTTTAATTGCGTGATTTAATTAATTGCTTCGAATTAATTGAGTGTTTAGATGAGGGTTGATTAAGTTTATTAATTCACTCAAGCATGAATGGAATAAACTAGGATACCTAGTTAATTCCTAACTCTATAATTCTACTATTTCTTTTAATTTCTTTTTGTTCTCTTCTCTAATTACTAGAGAGCAAGATGAGAGGAGAAGTGTTTTATGATGTTATGATTTTTTTTTTGGTCTTTTGGTTTTTTTATGCGAAAGCAATGTAAGCTATCCTAAAGAACAATCTAGTGTCTTCTACTTAATGTCTATTCTTTTTCTTTTTATGTATTTTTCTATTTCTTTTAATTTTTTTGTTCTCTTCTCTAATTACTAAAGAGCAAGATGAGAAGGGAATAGTTTTATGACTTTATGATTTTTTTGGTATTTTATGCAAACAATGCAACCTAAGTATGATAATTTGAAGATTCGAAGTCTAGAAGTTCGGCAATTAATTGAAATCATCACAAATATGGAACATCATGTTAAATTAGACGCAAGATGTAGCAAATACGGGCTGAAGAACAAGCCAAGGACTTGGGCGCCACTGTGTGTTCCCCCTGCCGGTTGTGATGTATTTCAGACTTCTGTCGATGTCTCGATATGATTTCTAACAATTTGAGACTAAATGCAAGGTACTATTGTAGATTATTAATGTCAAAGCTTCCGGACTTGAAAATAATAATGCAGGCACCAGGATTCGAGGGTGAATCCCTTTGCAGGGACTTGGGCGCACCTACGGTTGCTCCCAAGTACCTTCCTGTACTTTTTCTTCTTTCCAATGGTATGTTTGGTCCCTTTTCGATTCTTTCAATACTCTTAATAAATCCAAATGCCTTGATATCAACTTATATGAGGATTGACTCGGATTCAAGAAGCAAAATGCACATGAATCAAACAAATAGGGACCAAAAGTCTACTTCTGGACTTGGGCGCACCTACGGTTGCTCCCAAGTACCTTCCTGTACTTTTTCTTCTTTTCAGTGATATGTTTGGTCCCTTTTCGATTCTTTCAATATTTTTAACAAGTCTGAATGCTTTGATATCAACTTATACGAAGATGGACTCGGATTTCCGAAGCAAGATGCACGCGAAATGGAAAACTGGGTTCAAACCTCCAATCTTGGACTTGGGCGCACCTGTATGGGCGCCCAAGTGCTTTTCTGTGTTTTCTTCCTCTTTTGTTTCTTTTTCAATGCTTTTCGCGCGATTTTGAATACAAAGTCACAAGTCCGAAGGTACTAATACTAACTTATATGAATAGAAATCCGGATTTGAGAGAGAAATTGCAAGCGGGATGAGACTAGGGTCAAAATCCCACTCTTGGGACTTGGGCGCACACACAGTGGCGCCCAAGTACTCTTCTCTTGTTTTTTAACACCTTTCCTTTCAGATTCGGATTTTCCTAATGAAAACGATATGGATGCAAGATCTATTCTAATCACGAGTTCAGAATGATGCAAATAATGCAGATCTACAAACTATGAATGATCCTAAGCATGTTCCTAATGAGGAATGAATACTGAATATTAGATCTACTATAACCTAGTACTATTAATGCAGATCTACAATGTGTGCATGACCCTAAGCATGTTTCTAAACAAAAATGCTGGTGGAATGCAAATAAACAAAAGAAACCTATAAATACCGATTCGAATCGTGTTCTTTAAGTCCTAAGTTGAAGTTCTTGCGCAAGTCCATGGCTTTGGGAGGCTTTCTCCATTACTGATCTTGGAGAACCAAAGCAATCTTCTTTCTCCTTTCTTCTAGATCTAGAGATCTCCTTTGTGACCTCTCTCTTTTTCTCTCTTTTTTACTCTACTTTTTCTCTCTTTTTGGTAGCCTCTCCTGCAAAAGTAGTATGTGAGGTCTCTTTATAGTGATTTTGACGTGGAGGAAGAGTTAGGGCTACTTCTTGCACGAGTTTCCAAGGGTTACACGCAAACCAAGGTGAGATTAGGGCTCTCGGGGACTTGGGCGCACATGGAGGTGCGCCCAAGTGGGTCCCAGGACTTGGGCGCCCACATGGTGGCGCCCATGTCTAACTTTGAAGCCTATTGGGTCTAGGGTCCGGTTCCGGGTTGTTTTTGGGTCTAAACCGAGTCGAAACTGCGAAAAGTAGAGTCAATCGTACCTAAGTATGCATCAAAGTGCATTTTTAAGGCATCTTGGGACTTGGACGCACATGGGGTGGCGCCCAAGTAGGTTCCAGGACTTGGGCGCACCTGTCATGTCTTGGTCAAACGGGCTCGAGGTTTGGTTCCGGTTCATTTCTTAGATTGAGATTGGGTCAAAACTATGAAAGGTAGAGTGGGATGCGATTAAATGTGCACCTAAGTGCTTCCCTAAGGCAACTAGGGACCTGGGCGCACCTGTGTGGGCGCCCAAGTACAAGTCTGGGACATGGGCGCACCTACATGGGCGCCCAGGTATGTGCCTGGTGGGGGGTTCGCGGGGTAATCTTCCGACGACCATATCTTTTGATTCGTTCATCGGATTTGGACGTTCTATATATCAACGGAAAGCTCTCGGAACGTAGAATCTTTTGGTCCATATGTCATAGTGATTAGAGTTCAGGAAATAGTAGGGATATCTGGATCAAAGATTCTAACTGTTTAAATCATACTAATTGCATCGTACTTAGGTAAACTAAGTGTAATATCTTTGGGATCAACTTAAGTGCGTTCTATGTAGTCTGGAAGGGACTTGGATAGTGCTGCAGCCTATCCTTTGTATGAGTGGTGGGTTGGATTCGAAATCTCAACGCGATTCGGCCTTTTCTCTCACGAATTTCTAAAGGTCGTCGAACTAAGCATAAAATTTTCAACAAGCATCTTCATCGTCATTAATTAATCTTAATTATGCCATTAACCATTCAATTATGGGTGAAATGGGGGCACCGTTATATATGACAGGTGTTTAAGTCTATCATAGGGGGCCAAGTGAGGTGTCTACATCCACCACCTAACAATGAAACCCCTCTGAATCATGAAGATGAGGGCAATGCAGAAAATAATGAGTTTCGCGCCCTTACCAAAAAGGACGTGGACGATATCCTCGCAAAAGCAAAAGAAGAGGATACATTGAAGGAACATGGGAACAAGCCACCCTACCCTCTATGGATGGACTCGGTTCTGTTCCCTGCAAAATTCAAGCAACCTACTCTCCAAACATATATTGGGAAAGGTTCAGCCAGACAGCATGTCATCCACTTCAAGATCCTGATGAGAGCTATTGCGGATCAAGATGCCCTCAAGATTCGCCTCTTTACAAGTACCCTAATAGGTACAGCCTTTGATTGGTACTCCACTCTGCCGGAGAACTCCATCCAGAACTGGGCTATGCTGGAGACAAGCTTCTTGACCCACTTCCAAGGTGAGGACCATCCTGTTACTATGGTTCAGCTCTAAAGCCTAAAACAGGGAGAGAATGAGTCAACATATGACTTCATTCACAAGTGGAAGGCAATGGCGTACAAATGCTTAGATGTACTGCCATAAGCGTCGCTAGTCGACATCTGCCGTAACAACATGAGAGCAAAAATTCACTCCATGATCATCGGCAACAAATCAAAGAACCTGGGAGAACTCCTCGAAGCTTCCATGGAAGCTGAAATGGTGATCAAAGACCTCAACAGTCAGAAATCATCAAAGAAAGAGCCGACTGCTGTTACAACCTCAAAACCAAAGAAAAAGGAGGTTCTCAATGTGCAGACTAAGTAAGCTCTTCATCAGCCAAAGAAAGCTAAAAACAAAACTACAGGTAAAAGGCCTGAACTCTCCGACGCCTTCAAAGAACGAGTAGAGAAAAAATATCCGTTCGATGAAGATGTTGAAGAAATCTTTGAGGCTCTCCTAGCAAATGGCAAACTCACTTATCCTGAGCCCAAAAGACCAGGAGATGTTGGAAAAACCAATGATCCCCGATACTGTCCATACCATCAGATGATCTCACATCCTCTCAATCAATGCTTCGTTGTGATAGAGAAGATCAATGAGATGTGGAAAAACGGAGTCATAACTTTCGACAAAAACTATGGTTCAACTTCTGTCAACATGGTGTCATGTGGGCAAACTTCAAAATCACTAAAGAAGAAGATTACTACTTCATTCAAGGTGATTAAAATGGCTCTAGCATCCTAAGAGTTGGTTCCCTATCCAACACCAGGTGGACAACCTATATGGGTGCATCCTGATCTCTTAGAAGATGAAAATTGGGATATCGTCAAAACAAAGCCGACCGCTCAGCAGCGAAGGCAAGCCAAGAGACAACTCCGCAAGCACAAACAGCAGCAGAAGTCTCAACCAAAATAAGAAGTCCTTGGAAAGGCAGAAACCTCTTCCACTGCTTCACTAGGGGCGACGGAAGAATCCCTTCCCAAAACTTCAAAGGCGGTAAGAAAATTCACCCTTGATGATTTCATACCACCTCAATACAAAAATGAAACTGCGCGGGGGGCATCATCCTCCTGCAACTCAGTAGTTGGATTCTCCATGGATGGATATGAGTCCAGTGATACTGCCAGTGATATCGATGAGTGGGAAGAATCCCTTGAAATAGGAGAATACCTCTCCGACGAGGAATGGATTCCCGAATCTCATCTTATGCCAGTAATCTGGTATAACCCATTGCAGCCACAAGGATCCTGGTCCGATGATGAAGAAGACCAGGAAGTTGTTCAAGAAAATGTTGTTGATCCCTCACCAGCAAATGCTCCAGTGGAACCCAACATTGGTGAACCACAAGGAGTAGATGACGAAGAAGATTTGGCTTTAATGCCTGATCTTGAAGAATATGCAAGAGTTTTGCAACATCTTGCCATAGAGCAGGAGCAGGATCGCATCAACAATCTTCGTCATGATCCAGAACCGGAAGTCCCTGAAAATCAAAGGGAACTTTCTCCCTCAACCCCTGAAAATGGAGAAAACAGTTGGATTGATGATCCTCTTACATCCGAGGATGAGTCCGATTCCCAACAGTCTACACTGGGGGTATCTCCTGTTCGGATAACTTGTAATGCGATAGCTCAGGGCGATAGTGCATCTGAAGCTTCCGAAGACACGTACTCCCCAACCGGTAGTGCATCTTTCGGAGCTACATCCTCTCAAGTAACTTCCACTGAGATATCATCCTCTCAGCCCTCGTCTCCTGAAGCTGTGACATTGGACCTCAAGCCTCTCCCGGTTGATCATACTCCTGCCAATGAAATTTTCTTCGATGAAAACCCAGTTGATTGGTCCCAGATACCCGATCTCACAGACGATGTCTGGACTAATACAGAAAGGTTGCCGGATGCTATTAAGGACTTGTTCCCGGAAATTGCTCCATGCAACACAATCACTGAAAACGGCAATGCATCTACAGAGACGTCTTCAACAAATGACGAGGATCAACCCTTTGATCCCGAGAGTGATCTTCCAAAAGAAGACCCTTCTCTAGAAGTTGCCCTATATTACCTTAGCTGCATGTTGGTAGGTACAGAGCATTGCTACTCCTAAGTCGAAAAAGAATGCCTTGCAGTGATGTTTGACGTACAAAAGCTGCGTCACTACCTGCTGTCCAACACAGTCTACCTGATTTCAAGGATCAACCTCCTAAAGGTCCTTGTCACAAAAGCAGGTTCTCTCAATGCCCGACTGGCAAACTGGTCCATCCTTTTATCACAGTTTGATATTAGGTATGTACCACAAAAAACAATCAAAGGCCAAGCTCTAGCAGACTTCCTCACAGAGCACCCATTGCCTAAAGATTCTCCATTCAGGGATGATCTCCCAGACGAATTTGTCTACAACGTGGAAACTTCCTTATCAAATGCTTCCTGGGACATGTACTTTGACGGCACAACCAAGACAAACGAAAAAGGAAAGCAAGTATCGGGAATTGGCATCTTCTTTGTCAGCCCCGACAAATACATGATTCCACATGCCTTCTCGCTACTGGAACCATGTTCAAACAATCAGCTGAGTACCAAGCCCTAATTATAGGTTTGGAACTCGCCCTCGAATACGGCATCACCATGCTGGAAGCTTTTGGAGAATCTCAACTGATCGTCAACCAGATGAATCAGACATTTGAAGTTAGGAAGCCTGATTTGCTACCTTACTACAACAAGGCACAGTCGCTTTGACAAAAATTCAACATCTGTCACATCACCCACATCCTCAGAGCTAAAAACATCCATGCAAATGCCCTGGCCGGACTCGCCGCATCCATGGCAATCCAAGAAGGGGAAAACATGCAAATCATAGTGTGTCAAAGAAAGATTCCCCCTCCTCTTAACACACACCAAGCAGTTGCTGAATGCCACCAAGTGGTTGGAAGTCGGATATCCATCCTTAAACCTCCGATCGGCGATTGGAGAGATCCGTTCATTGATTACATCATGTTCGGAGTCTTACCTGAAGATCCAAAAAAGTGAGTAAGCATCGAAAGAAGAGCCCCGAACTTTCATTTGGATATACCTTCAAAAGCACTTTACAGAAAATCCTTCAACGGAGTACTCCTACGCTGCTTGTCACAACAAGAGGCTAAAGAAACTCTTAAAGAAGTACATGCTGGTCTTTGTGGAGCCCATCAGGCTGGTCCTAAGCTCTACAACCAGATAAAAGGCTAGGTTATTATTGGCCTACCATGGTAGATGATGCAATGCGATTTGCTAAGCGCTGCCAAAAATGCCAGATTCATGGAGATTATGTCCACATGCCTCCAGAATGGCTACATCCAACAGCAATCTCATGGCCTTTTGAAGCCTAGGGTATGGACATCATAGGTCCTATCTCTCCCCCATCAAGTGAAGGTCGGCACTTCATCTTCGCCGCTACGGATTATTTCTCCAAGTGGTCAGAAGCATTTGCGCTCAGCGAAATGAAGACTTCATCAGTCCTTCAGTTCTTGAGCACTAACATTATTTGTCGCTTCGGCATACCTAAAAGATTCATCCATGATAACGGACCACAATTCCGGGATCACAGATTCTACAGGTTCTGTGACAAGCACAAAGTCCAAAGTTGTCATTCGACTCCATATAATCCAGTAGCGAACGGACTAGCAGAAGCCTTCAACAAGACACTCTGCAAAATTCTCAAGAAAATGGTCTCTAGTCACAAAAGAGACTGGGGCGACAAACTACCAGAAGCTTTGTGGGCCTATCAAACCACCGTTTGAGGACCAACCCATAGCACACCATTCTCTTTGGTTTATGGATGCGAAGCTGTTGTCCCTTTGGAAGTACAAATTCCTTCCTTAAGGGTATCTCTGCAAAATGACATGACGCAAGAAAGCAATGTCAAATTGAGACTCTAAGAGCTGGATAATCTCGATGAAAGACGACTGAAGCTCTACAAAGCACTGAGTTGTACCAAGCACGCATGCAGGATCTTTCGACAAGAAGGTCAGACAACACGCCTACAGAAATGACGACTTGGTTCTTGCAGTAAAAAGACCCATACTCTTTGCCCATAATTCCAGAGGCAAATTTGAACCAAAATGGGAGGGACCCGTCGTCATCGAAAAAGTCTTCTCCAATGGCGCATACTCTCTTCTTAACATGGAAGGAGACAGATGTATGCTGCCCATCGACGGCAAGTTCTTGAAGCGGTACTACCCTTGAAGACTTCCTTAAACGGGTCAGAGCGATATCTACATGGCCAAAGCCTATTTCCAGGTACTTGCTCGTCAAACCCGTCCCTTTTGAAATTTTCATCTTTATGTTGAAGTTTCTAAAAAAAACTCTTTCAAAACAATGCTTACTTCCAGCGTTTCATTGTTAAAAAAAAATCAAAATCCAAAAATCCAAGTTTAGGAGCCTCTTCCCAGACTTGACCAAAATTTTCGGTTTGAAACAAAAACGAGGACTTAGGACTTTTCACCCTAGACCGCCTCGGCTTTTACAACCAAAATGGTTTTAAGTCAAAATTTATGACCCTCGTGTCTGTAAAGAAAAAAAAATGGTTTTTTAGAAACCGCGGGGAAGCGACACTTAGTCGATACTCATAAAACCCCGAAAACCGGAAGGATGCGAACCACATTCGATACTTCCAAAAAACACCCAAAAATCGGAAGGATGCGAACCCCATTCGATACTTCCAAAACCCAAAAATCGCAAGGATGCGAACCCCATTCGATACTTGCAAAACCTCGAATTTCAAAATCTTGGAGATGCAATATTCCAATTGATATCCACAACCCAAATTTCAAATGGTTCGAGAAAACCTCAAATTTCAAAAATCAAGGGGAAACGACACCAAATCAGTACCCGTAAATCAATAGTTTCGGGAAAAGTAGGGAAGCGACGCTTAGTCGATACTTGCATCCCAATTCGCGAGGAAGCGACATTCCATCGATACTCGGAAAAGCCAGCCCGCGAGGAAGTGACGTACCATCAATACTCGTAAACCGAATGAGCAAGGAAGCGACATTCCATCGATACTTGCAAGACCGTTCAGCGGGGAGGCGACATTTAGTCGATACCTGCATTTTGAAAACCAAAAATCGGCTATAAACGCCAAAGCCCGGCTATAAATGCCAAAATCCGGCTATAAACGCCAAAATCGGCTATAAATGCCAAAATCAGGCTATAAACGCCAAAGTCGGCTATAAACGTCAAAATCCGGCTATGAACGCCAAAGTCGGCTATAAACGCCAAAAATCGGCTATAAACGCCAAAAGTCGGCTATAAATGCCAAAATCGGCTATAAACGCCAAAAATCGACTATAAACACCAAAATCGGCTATAAACGCCAAAAATCGGCTATAAACGCCAAAATCCGACTATAAACGCCAAAATCGGCTTTCATGCCATTAAAACAAAACTTGGTTTTCAAAAATCTGGCTCCTATGCCAAAACAAAACAAAACAAAACAAACAACAAAACAAAACTCGCCTCCTATGCCATTCCAAAAATCGGCTTTCATGCCATCTTAAAACTCGGCTCCTATGCCATTCCAAAAAATCGGCTTTCACGCCAATTCAAAAATTAGGCTTTCATGCCATCTCAAAACTCGGCTTTCACGCCAATCCAAAAATTTTGGCTTTCATGCCACAAACAAATTTGGTTTGCATGACACAAAATAAAATTTTGGCTTTCATGCCATCTCAAAATTCGGCTTTTATGCCATCTCAAAAAAAAAATTATGGCTCTAATGCCATCTCAAAATTTTTGGCTCCCATGCCGCAAAACAAATTTTGGCTCTTACACCACAAAATTAGGCTTCCATACCATCTAAAATTCGGTTTTCAAGCCAAAAAAAATAAAAAATAAAAAGAGGCTTTTTGCCACAAAAATTGGCTTTCATGCCCAAAACAACCCTTTGATAAAAGATTTTCATAAATTGACAACCTTTTGATCAAATTCTCAAACAAACATTCCCATCAGCTTTTACTCAAATGTGTTTTCATCAAAAAATGATTTAAGTGAAAATAAGGGGATACAAAAATGTAGTACCAAAATTATTTATACATGGAGGTACCAAAAAAAAAAAAAAGAAGAAGAAAAGAGTTTGTTACAACTCAGGAGCTCAATTTAGCATGGTCTTCAACCAAAGGTTCAATTCCTCCTCCTCAAGCAGACCCTTGGCCTTAGCTTCCAAAGTTTTCAGGCCACGCTTCTTCAAAATGTTCCCATAAAACGCGGCCGAATGTCGTGACCCATCAGCAACACGAGGAAGTTCTTCCCAGAGGATCTGCCACTGCTCATGCTCCTAAGTCTTCCTCCTGACATTACCTTCAGCTTCCTCAACCTAGCGAA
This sequence comes from Umbellularia californica, assembly GCA_028538565.1. Lineage (NCBI taxonomy): Eukaryota > Viridiplantae > Streptophyta > Magnoliopsida > Laurales > Lauraceae > Umbellularia > Umbellularia californica. Next base: position 27,415,052 of record JAPQWN010000005.1, on the reverse strand, counting down.
TGAGGGTCCCCTCCTTGTCACGAGCCTCCACAATGGCGGTCCATTTGGCAGCAGCTTCTTCCTCCAAAAGCTCAAGACGCTGCATAGCCTCGACAACCTCCTTATCAAGGCAGTCCAAGTCTTGCTTCAGCCCCATAATGGATAACTCGGTAACGTTCTTCTCCCGAACGACCTACCTCCGAGTCTTCGTGACCTCAGTCAACTTAGCTTTGACTTTGCTGGATGGCTTTATAAACATCTCATCAAAGAAGTCACCATCTGGGAAACTCTTGGTCTCAGTCCATTTGTTCCCCAAGGCGATGATTCCCTCAACAAAATCTTTGGCGCTTGCGATGTCCAGACCTACTTCTTTGCTATCAGCAAGAATGTCCTGAACATGCTTGATCAGCAAGAAAGCCAGCTTCCAAATGACCTGAAGAGAGAGTCTCAACCCATGAGCTCAAGACAGTTTTCAACACCTTCCTTGCATACTGAAGGTGCGGTGCAGATGAGGATTCACCATGCTCTGGCGCCCGATTGCCCATGTCATGCTCCATTGGAAGAGTAATCAATAAACTCTTTCCAACTGAAGAAGCTGACTCGTTGAAAGTGGAAGAAGCCCCTACTCCTGCATCAGCTGCAGTTATCCCCTGATCTGGCCCTGAGGAAGACGGAGGAACCTCTCCTGCTGCTCCACAATCTGCCAAGGAAAAGACAAAAAGGTATGAATATAATCTTGTCAAAAATATATCAAGATTATTATTGCAAAAAATACCTGCTTTGACGACCGGCGGAGTACTCTCTGCCTCTCTGAGCTCATCCAAAGCATCATCAAAGGTTGCGTCCATGGATGGCTCGAAGTTGTCAGAATCCTCTGGAAAACCAAGAAAACAAAAGCTACATGTTAGAAAAAGACAGCACAAAAGAAAGAAAAAAAAAAAGAAAAAAAGCCAAAGCAATAATACCAGGTGAAGGTTCTGGAACCACTCCAGAGTCCCTGGGCTCTTCCTCAGATGCCACGAATGGATCCGTCATCGCCACATCGGCCGGAACCTCAGGCATCACCAAGTTATCGTCCTCTGCCAAAAAAAAAACAAAAAAGAAAAGCAGCGGATCAAAACAAAAATCTCTCACAAAAGAAAAGAAGTAGCAAAAGAAAGAAGGAGAATCATACCAGCTGTCTCTTCTTCTCTGCTCCTCTTCTCCGGAGGCTCGTCAGCATCTTCAGACACCTCCTCAGCAATGGTGAGAGGAACTTCAAGATCAGAAGGACTATCGTGCCGTCTCATGTTACGGTGTTGTCCTCTCCTCCTCTTGCCTCGGCGGGTCAATCTGCTCGACGATCCTGCCCCACTATCAACATCAGGCCTCTCAATAGAGTCCTCACTGGATGGTCTACTTTTCTCAGTAGACTCCATGGAAGCCTTCGTACACTCTGCTTGTATCATAGCATCGATCTCGGCCTCCTCCTCCTCCAGCTGTCTCAAGACCTCACCAGGAATTCCTTCTGCAGCTCCTGATCTCATGATGTCTTGCTCATTGAGAAAGCCTATCTTATGCTTCTCACCAGAAAGGAAGGCCAAAACTTCCTCCCGACGGACACCATCTGATCTGCCAAGACCTTTCCCAGGAGACTGCTTGACATCGAGCTCTTTCTTGGAAAGCCCCCGGTACACTGAGAAGCTCTCCACGAACCACTTTGTGAATCCAGTAGTCCGGAAGGTGGGCAGCTCAGGATAGGAAATCATGGCGGTAGTGTCCTCAGCGCTATAAAAAGCCCATGCATTCCTCCGATCCTGCAAACCTCCAAACGCTTCACTATGCTCGAAGGCGCTCCAAAAACGCCTTGAGAGAAGCCAAGCTGCAATGCAAAGCACGAAGGGACATACGGCTGGATATCGACGAAAAGATGTCTGCGGTACACCATCGTACCTACCCGTATGTTGAAGAACCATCTCTTCTCTGCTTCTGTCAAAGCATAGTGTCTACCCGACCCTGCCCTGGTTGAATCACGGGAGACACCAAAGGCAAAAGCCTTCTTCCGCAAACCCGGAGAAAGCTTAACTGAAGACTGCTCAATCTCGACGTCCCTAAATCGTCGGATCCTCAAACGGGCAGACAAAAGCTATTCGGGAACGGCCGTCCCCCTAGCCAAACGAATCATAAAGGGATCTTCGTCCTGTGCAACTCCCAAACGATGGAAGCTAGGACAGTGGTATACATACCACGAATAGAAGATGTGGGCAGAAAATACCCTGTTCATGGGAAGCCCATGCCGAACCAGGAAAGCAGCAGCCTGAAGTTCGGTACACAAATAGGAGTAAAGAGCAGGTACCAAAGCCAGCCGCTCTCCAAACGCCATCTAACAAGCCGAAAAAATACAGTGCGGCCTGATGTGTGTTCCATCTCCTCCAGCAAAAGCAGCCTCACCCAGCCAGTAAGTGAGGTAAACCACTAGATCTCTCCGCAGTGCAATTTCAGAACAAATGACATCTGTGCTTGCAAAGAACTTTCTCAAATCTTCTCGCATAGCAGCGATCTTCTTCAAACTTGATGCTTTAGCCCTAGCATCCTGGGCCATGCCATCAGAAGACTCCCCGCTGTCAAAAAAGTTGGAGCTGCAACTTCTCCAACTGCTGCATCTAACTTTCGAGCCCTCATTCTCCTTCAAAAAATCATAGAAGGCAACGAGCTGAAAGTACATAAGCCTAAACTCCTCAGACTGCTCCTCAAGGACGCTGTCAATAGGCATAACTCCTCATAGAGTTTGTCGAGGATAGGCAATCCAGTGATGGCACTCAGTTCCTTCAAAGAAAAACCAATCTCACCATTCGTTACAATGAAGGTGTTGGTTTGTGGAAGGAATGACTCCAGCATGGCCATGAAAGCCTAATCGGAGAAAATGACAGTTTGCCGAAAAGCGCGAACCGCATCAAAAATCTCGGCCTCCTGCAGGACGGCCTCGCCAATCCTCAGGGTGTGATCAGTCCATGATTCCCAGCTCGAGTCAGCACTGAAGTGGCCACGAAGTCGAAAAGGCTTCATCCAATTGCTGCCATCACCCCGAAAAATGCCAAGGCCCACTAGTCTCAAATCGATCGATGGATGATCAGAACCTTGGTAGCCACTGGCCGGCATCAACATGTCCATACGGACAGGTGGCTTCTATGCAAAACCGGAAGGGCCGCCAACAAAAATCCCGGTCTTGATCACACTGGTCCTCTTCACCCAGTTCGGAGGATCTTCCCTCTTAGGGCACATGGGAGAAAGGCTCAGGATCGAGATGGTCTGATCGAAAGTTGACCGGGTAGAAATAGTTCTCTCCTCACCATCTGCTGTGTAAGAGAACTGAAAACATCTCCTTTGGTATGTCAAGTCGTCGGGGACTGCATCACCAAAGAAAAAGGTAGGCTTGAGCACAACACTCTGATCGTCCGTAACCCAAGGACGGCTGCTTACCATGATCTTGTAGAATTCCTCATCTTTGAGAGCGATCAGCCGCTGTCTCATCTCATCATGATTGAGGGAATGCACTCTTCCAAGTTCTCCTCGACAAACTCGACCTTCTCCCAAGCCTGCTGAACGGCTGCATTGGAAGATCTGGCAGACCGACGAGGTGCGTCAGTAACAGGACCCTTACCCTTGTTCGTTCTGGAAGAACTACGGGCTAGGAAAACCTTGACCAAGGTTTGACCAATTCCAATCCAATTTGGTCAAAATCAATCAAACTTTGTCCAAGTCAAAAATCATGTTGACTTGACCTAGAGACTCTATCCTTCTATCTTGATGCATCAAAAAAATATATGCATAAACATATTGAAATTGCATGAACCTCATTATCATAGTGAGCAAACAAAGGAAGAGAGGAAAAGAAAAAGAAAGAGAGAAAAAAAAATCTCAGCAAAAAAAAAAAAAAAAAGAAAGCCTCATGAGTTTCCAAAAACCAAACCATCCAACCTCATGAACCAAATTGAGCCAAAATCTTAAAATTAACATTTCACAAAACCAAATTCCGGTCCCCTAATTCGCCACATACAGCTTGTTAGGTCACAAGACCAAAACCAAAATCAAAATCCAAACCAAACCAAAACCAAAAAACCAAATCTGACCCCCCAACCTGCCACATACAGCTTGTTGGGTCACAAGGTCAAAATAAAAATCAAACCCCGACCCCCTAACCTGCCACATACAGCTTGTTAGGTCACAAGGTCAAAAACCAAATCCAAAACCCAAAATCCAAACACCCCATGTCATTTTCAAAACTGTGACTTGAGATGGTACGTGATCCCTCTCACTACCATAAAATTCCCCCGGAAACTTAGAAGGTTATTCAAAAAAAAAAAAAAAAAGCTCAAGACTCTTGGTCAAGTTGGAATCTCTCCTCCAAGTTTCTCTTCGAGGCACATCGACTCCAGAAAGCTACTCGTCGCTGTACCTCAATGAGGCATTTGTTGACACCAAAAAAGTCATTATGTCTCCTCAACATCAAGAAACCTCGTGAAGCTGCATCCTGCTACAAAATAGGCAAAGCTACTTCAAGCATCAGATCTTGTCAGAATCAGACAAAAACTGCGAGATCCTTCAAGGCAGCCAAAAAAGGGGTACACCTGAGGTTTCGGGCCATTCCGACATCGTTTGGCCTAACTTCACTGCTCCGATAGCTAAACAAGCGCTCCTGGCGGCGACATCATCGAAGACAGTAAAACTTCGATCAAAGCTTGCGGATGACTCCAGAATGTCTCCAAAGGGCTCCATGCCAAATTTCAAGTCAAACCGACAACGTTTGACTCTCCATCAACGCTCGAGCAGCAAAATCAAGCCTCCCGGCAGCAGGAACCACCAAAGCCATCACTCATCAAACCAAGTACATGAGTGGCTTCAACATGCTTCCAAAAGGCTGCATGTCAAATTTCAGGTCATTCCGACAACGTTTGACCAGGTTTCGATGCTCCGAAAGAAAATCAAGCCTACCGGCGGTGGAGCAACCCGGGACCATGACATCCAAAATGGAGCTCATGGTTCGTCTCAAAATGACTCCAATAGGCTCCATGTCAAATTTCAAGTCAATCGGACATCGTTTGACCACATATCAAAGCTCGGCATTTTCCCCGCAGCAAAATCAACTCAAGCATCGATGGGACCCCAAATGGCTTCAAAGCTCAAATAAAAGCCCATGGTTGGTCCTATCCACTGCTCAAGAAGCTTCACCTCAATTTTCAAGTCATTCCGACATCGTTTGACCTAGTTTCGGCTCTTGACGGAAAATCGGCTACAAAGTCTTCGGCTTTCCCGAAAAATGGGAAACTTTGTGTTCCGGTTTTGCGCGGGTTCTCGTCAAGTTTTCTCCAAGAAAATCAAGTCAATAATTGAGGAAACATGTCAAGAAAAATACAGAAGAAAGAAGGAACCAAAAAGAAGGAAAATCGGCCGAAAACAAAGCTCGGTGACCAAAGGGGAAAAACCCTAAGGTCGCTGGCGACCCTGGGTGCACGGTCGCCGGTGACCTTGTAAATCCGGGTCGCCGGATTTTGCACCAAATGCCCCGTTTTTCTATCTTTTTCGCGTTTCGAGCATTCCTGCCTCTGTGATTTTCTGAAAATCAAATGTTCGATGCTTGAAAACGACTGATCTTCACCGACATCTCGGATCCGCCGTCAAAAGCATGAAATCATCACCAATCGCCCCAAGATCGCCAACCGGCTGACCAAGAAAGTATACTTTCTGTCCGAGCGATCATGAAATCAACAAGACATGTTACCGGCCCACCAACATCGATCAATGTCTGAAATTGCATCGCAATCCGACATCAAACAATGTGTGGATCCACCTGTGATGATCACAAGAAGAATCTCTAAAGACGTGGCATTGCCCGCGACTCTTCACATGCCTTGGCGACCACTTAATGACGTTAATTGACCCGTTTATGACAACTTAATGCGGTCATTAACTCATTATTTTGGATGGCCCAATCAGATTCAACCATTTGGGAGTTATAAATCCAAGCAATCATGGCATTTAACCCATGAAACTCCCATCATCATGAAGCTTAAAGGGAATTAAATGCCCACTACCTTCATCGGCCAATCACAAGCCATGAAAAAGGAGTTACAAAATCAATTGTAACTCCTCATCAATTCTCTCATCATGGCTATTAATGCCCATAATCACCTCATGGCTACCAAAAGCCTATAAAAGGAGGTGGGTACCAAGAAGAAGGCATGAAATGAAATGAATCCCAAGTGCAATCCCAAGCTCTGAAAATCCAGAAAATTCAAGAGAGAGACGAAGTCCTGCCGCTTTGCTCCCAGAAGCACCACAAGGTGATCAGCATCCCTTGGGGGGCCACCCCCCCAAGGTCTCCTCCTTCTCCAACATGGCCTAAACACGGCTTTTCAGCCCGTTTACTTGGTTTTTTATTAGATACAAGACCTCCTCTTGGCCCTTGTCCTTTAAAAAACTGAGGTTAGAAGCCAAACTGAAGAATCGAAGCATCAACCGTTCTCATTTAAAGGACGATGGCGAAGTCCATACATGACTTCCGACCGTCGATCTCAACGTGTCCCCACAATCTCCTGAGAAGTTAGATCCATTTTCTTACTTTTCTATTGTAGTTTGTATTTCTTAAAGAGACAAAAGAAATCACAATTCTTGTCTTTCATATTTGATGAGTTTTGTAAAATTGCCTTTCACGGTAAAATCGCCTTTCACGGCAAACAAACAAAAAAACGCCTCCTACGGCATTCTAAAAAAATAAACTTGTCTCTTTTCTTAATATTTATGCAATTTGAAAAGTTAGAAAAAAATGATTGATTTCCTTTTCACTTGTGAAGGTGAATCTCCAGATTATCACCATTCCAAATTCCAAGTAGAAAGTAAATCTGACATACCCGTACAAAAATGTTGATACCCGCTTTTCCCTCCTCCGCCGAGACCCAAGTCAGCCCCCGGGGTGCGGAAGGAGAGGACGGGAATTCCGAGGGTCCATCAAACACAATGGTTTTGTTTAAGTGCGGAAGCGCGTAGCAAATCAAGTATGTAATTCATTTCCATATTAATAATACTTATTACAATTGAATAACAAGTATCAGAATGAGCAATGATCATTAGTGTTTCCCAAAAATATAGTTAAAGTTTATACAAAGATCATTTAACTACATTCGAAAAAATAGAGGCCAACAAAGGCCAATACAACAAAATATAAACCCAAAAGGATGGTTAATCACAACCCTCAAAATGTTACGCATCTCGGGCAACCGGATGTTTAGACAACATCATCGGCATGCCACTCAACTAAGCGCTACGGTTCGCCAACCGCCTCCTCATGCTCCTCCTCGGGATAACCAACAATGAGACCTTAGTACCAAAGAGTGGGTCAAACACGATGGTTTGGCATATGGGTGAAAAGATATCACAATACTAAAATAAATACATTTACCTTGGAAAACATTTAAACCTGTTTAAGCAATAACTTTCATAAAGAAAATGAATCATTTACTGAAAACATATATGCAGTATAAAATATGTACAGGTATCTAAGAAATCGAGAAAACAAGCAAGGTGGCAACCACACGAAGCTAAATCCTCTATCACCAAAGTGACAAGAGCAAGCATATCAAGACGTTGACCTCAGTCACCGAAGTGACCACGGTAGCGAGCTGGGCATCAGGAACCATAGTAGCAATCCGCTGTATCGGGACAAGACCACGATAATAACCGGGTAGCGGGATCCAAACTGCAGCTGGCGGGACAAGTGGGGGATCTCCAAGTCAGTGGATCAGACTGACAAGGTTATCCAAGCCTAGTGGTGTCGACTCATAGGTCAAATAATAAAAATCAAGACATGTACAAGATACATCAAATGCGAGTATGTAACTGGGCAAGACGGGGGTGCTCAAGGCACAAGTATCCTTTCAATATCAAATAATGCACGTCGGGGCTAGAAAATACTACAAGTGTAATTTCAATGCCTTCGGGGATGACAAGTCATAAATCGTGTATTTCAGACGGGTAAATAACATGAAACTGAGCTTTGGAAATCTCGGGACTAATATCGGGATTCGAGGTAACTCAAAGTGAATGAGGATCCCGTATATCGATTTCAATATAGACTTGGTACTCCTTGAGTTTGGAGACATTCCGGGCTCCTTACACACCTTAGTAATCTCGACACTTCAACGGATCTCTGTGATGTGGTTTCTCTCTCAAACGGGCTTCCAATAAACGTTTCATCTCTGCTCCGAACAGTGCCCATTGCTCTCATAAAGGGTTCACAAGCAAACGGGATGGAGATTCCTTTCCTCTCTCTTTATTCCCAGAATTCTGGGAAATTCGGTTACCTGGCAGTCAGCTGGCGGTTAACCACCAATGGATTCGGCAGTTAGCCGCTGGCTGACCGTGAGGCTGACTGTGGGTAGCCTAACCAAATGCAGTAGTCTGGAATTGTGACCGCCTCAGTTCGGTTGGCTGGCCGTTAGCCGCCGATGGATTCTGCGGTTAGCCGCTAGCTGACCGTGGGGTTGACCGCGAGGTTGCAGCTCTCCGGAAAAGGAACCGAAACTTGTTCGGCTAGCCACCATTCACCAGGCAACTAGCCGCTTGGTGACCGCCAGCTGACCGCCAGTTGCGGGAACTTCACAATACAATTCATATTCAGGTCTTTTCTTCTCCAATCAGTTTCCTTCATTCTCCATTCACTTCCCAACAATAAATTGAACAAGAGGCTCCTTCAAAACATCACACATCATTTCCCCACATCCTAACTTCCATAAGCCTACATCCAATCACCTTCTTCTCAATCACATTCAACCACAAGAGAAAGGAGACTCCCCCACATCACAAGAACCCATTTAAGCTATCAACTAGAAATAAATGGGAGACCACAAATGCTAACATTTCTAGGAGTTAACCAAATCAACAAACTCAACCACATGCATTTATTTCAAATCCACGTAAATCAAGAATAGTATGAATGGGAATAACAAAAATCAACACATTTTCCATGAAACTATAAAATGTTCACAAATCAATTCATCCACTTGCCTTGGGGTTTCAAATCAAGAAATTAAGCCACTAATCAAGCTCTCTCAAGAAAACCTACAAGCACAAACAAAACTCCCAAATACAAACCCTAAAATGGGTTAAACAAGGAACAAGAAGACAAAAGCTTCAATACTAAGAATGGGGCTCCCTAAAGTGAAGAAGAACACAAAACAAAGAGAAAAGAGGAATTTGCTTACTTGGAAGATCTTCAAAAAGAATAAGTTAGCTCAAGGAGGGTCTTGAAATGGGTCTTTTTTTCCACAAATAGCATCAAGGGGTAGCTCTCAAAGAGAGGAAGAAGGTGATGATTTTCATTTGGCTTGTGATGCAAGATGGGTGGTGATTTGGTGGTGGAGAAGCAAGGAGAAAAGAGAAGAGAAAGGAAACCCTAGCTTGGGTGGCTCCTTTGTGCTGGAAAAGGAGGAAGAAAGAGATGGGTTCTCTATTTATACTAATGGGGTGTGGGCTCCACCACTAGAAATCTTTGGAGGCTGAAATCATGACTTTCGGGACCTCGGTTGCAATCGACGAAGAAAAGGAAAATGATCATCGAAATATCTAGTTTTCAAAAAGTATATTTTTCACGGGTTTCGGGGATATCAACTTTTGGGTACAGATTTGGTGTAAAATGACTTGTTTGCCCTCAATGCTAGGAAAGTTGGGTTTCGGGGATCTGGACGGGGACGAGATCAACATGAAAGTTGTGGAGATTGACGAGACGAGTAAAACGGGGTTGAAATACAAATCACAGGAATCTCAGATAATCCGCCAAGTCAACACAAAGTCACAAAAAGGAACCCCCAAAGGGTCCCACTAATCACAAAGGCACTCAAAAATTCCCAAAAGCTATAAAAGAGCATTCTAGTCCAAACTTAGTCAAATTCTACTATTCACACTTAGCACTAACTCGCGACTTAATTAGTACTAATCGTGGTCACTCGGGTCGGGGTCTTACACTTCCGCTCTTAAACAAAAATTCATACATGTTGATGTGATATCCTCACTACAGACACCTGTGGGAAACCACGTACATGGGTGGCATCATTTCATTGACTCGTGTACGTATTGGCCAAAATAAATATATGTTCAATGGTATTATGACATCTCATGAGTCCCGATCCTGGATTAGGCCCGCGGGCCCGGTCCGGGGTCGCAACACGGGGTACTGAGCAGGTCTTTTAGGTTGGTCATTTAAGAATAAGCGAATGAGGGAAAACAGGACTTACCGTAGAAGAGATGGGGGGTGAGAGATTAAAGGCGGAGGAATGGAATCCAAGAAGGAGGGTTTAAAGCAGAAGGGTGATGGATCGAAGTAGGAAGCTGAAGGGTCGTGAATGGCGGTTTTATGGAGAAGGGATGTGACGAATGACAGCTGGAGATGGTAGGATGAACCCGAGGCCAGCTCTCCTAAGCTGAAGCTTACCTTATGCTAAGCTGAAACAATGCTGGTCCCACAAATCAAAGTCGATTATTGTTGTTTTTTGTATGATAATCGTCTCCAACAATAAGATAAATCCAATTACAACTGAATTTTCCATTTATGTCATTCAAAAAACAGATATAATCAACTTCGATTTGTGGGACCAACACTATTTCAGCTTAGGATAAGGTAAGCTTCAGTTTATGAGAGCCATGCTCATAAAGGAAAACGGAGAGGGAAGGGATGGCTTGGGGGGGGGGGGCAATTGTGGGGGGAAGTTTAAATCTCCCTGGAACGAGCCCGAGCCAAGCCAGGTCTGACTTGTGAAATATGTCCAAACACGCAGAGGGGCTTAGTCCAGAAGATTGGATTGATTGCTCGGCAGACCAAGTCAAGCAGGGCCCAAAAGGGTGGCAAAGGTGGATGACGTTGCAGAAGAAAATGAGGAAGTGGGGATCAGACACCCCCTGGACGTGGGCCATGATCTCAACTTGCACCTCAATGGGGAGGGTGCCAAAGATCATGGAATGATGGGCATGAGAAATAAAAGGGAAGAAAGAGGAAGGAAAGAGGTACGCAAGAAAATAGACACACATTCATTCATCACACCATCTGATTTTTGCTAACTTAAGAATCGGAGGCAACTTGATCGGACCCACCGATCGAGACTTCGGTGTTTAGATTTTTCAGGTCTCACATGGAGGATTTCATTCGAATCAGAAAGAAGGATCCAACGATCCGTTGAAGTTAACATGTCAGACCTCCAATCCATTTGGAACTTACCTAAAACTTTGACTCTACACCTACCATAATAGTTGGCGAGATAAGAGTGTATCTATATATAGATGGTTTTGAAGCTATCCATGAGATTTAGATTTACAAGAAGATACTATGGTTGTGAGTTTTCTATAGATAGTGGTTTTGCGATTATCTTTGGTGAGAAATATATATGCTACTTGATGAGTTAGGCCCAAGTGGCCCAGTCTGTCATGAGCCAAAGCCTAAATTAATGGAGATCCGTTTGGTCCAATGGAATCCGGGTCCAAATCCACGATGCCTGAACACGTCACAGCAACACACGTCGCTTCGGAAGTAGTCAGGCCACATCCCGCTTTTACCCAGTCCTGCGGAGAATATCCCAACTGCCTCGCCCGTCGAGGACACCTCAAAGGCTCCTCGTGAACGGCGCTGTAAAGTCGTCCCCATCTGTTAGGGGAAGACTATAAATTAAAGAGCCTCTCGGTACTTGAGGGGCAAGCAAGATTCTCTCTTCTACACACTCTCCTAAGTTTGTAATCTCTGAAACACTTGAGAATTAATAGATCCGGCGACCTCAGCCTTTCCGAAAGTGGACGTAGGTCACACTGACCGAACCACTATAAATCTCTCTCTCCTCTTAATTACTGCATTGATTACCTATTAACTGACCGGTGGTGTGCGAAGTCATTTTCTGCATCGTCAGTTTAGCGCCGTCTGTGGGAAACGACTAAAGTTCTCATGTTAGAATCCTCCTTTTTTCAAAATTATGGTGATCACCACAAGATCTGCAAGACGACCAGAGGATAATCCCTCTCAAGAAGGCGAGAATGATCCTCCACCGACGAATCCTGCCCCACAAACTCCTGCTCCCACTCCTCAGCAAATGTTGGAGACCATACAGCAGCTGGTAACTCAAAACCAGCAAATCTTACAACTCATTCTCGCAGGGGGCAAGGAGGAGCACATTTTGGGGGAGTACCGCAAGGAGCACCGCGCCCGGGGCACCCAAGGGCTCCACGTCGGGGAGCTCCTCCCCCGGGCGCCAATCCCACACAGGGCGAGGGCACCCATCCCCGGGGCGCCCATCCCTTGGGTGCCCAAGGGTTTCCTCTGGGCGCCCCTTTTGGGGTTACCCTGGGGGCTGGTGGCCATCCTGAAGGACCTCCTCCTCCCGGTGGAGCCCAATTTGGAGGACTCCCACCTGGAGGGGGAGCAGGTCATGGAGGACTTCCACCTCCGGGGGGAGCACATCATGGAGGACCACCACCTACTCCCTCTGCTTCTAATGGGGAGGGTCCTAGCTTCCAAGAAGAGGAAAGTGAAAACCAACACATGGAGAGAGCTACTTCCATGATCATTCCAGAGGAGCCCCCAATCGCTGGGACGAGAAGATCAAGGCAATGCAGAATCAAATGGGTGATGTCTTCAACGCCATGAAGGCCCAGGCTCCAGAAACGGTGGATTACCTAGTCAGGCGAACGGACACACCGTTCAAGCCCGACGTGGTAAACTACCCACTTCCTCCGAAGTTCAAAATGCCATCCATGGAGACCTTTGATGGAGCGAAAGATCCATTGGACCACCTGGAGACTTACAAGACCATAATGCAGCTACATAATATCCCTGACGAGGTTATGTGTAGGGCGTTTCCAACCACACTGAAGGGTTCCGCCTGGTAGTGGTTTGCCAATCTCGCCTCAGCCTCCATTGCCACCTTTAGAGAGTTGAGCAAGTCCTTCGTGTCACACTTCATCGGAGGGCGCCGCCACCAGAAGCTCGCCACACACCTGCTCAGCGTAAAGCAGGACAAAAATGAGAGCCTCAGGAGCTACCTCACTCGTTTTAACGAGGAGGTACATCAGGTGGAAGATCCCGACGAAAAAGTGACCATGACAGCCTTCTTGGGAGGCCTCCGCTCGTCGAGTTTCCTCTTCTCAGTGATGAAGCGCCCGCCAAAGAGCATGCCAGAGCTACTAGCAAAAGCGCAGAAGTATATGAATGCTGAAGACATCACCAGGGCTAGGCGAGGTGAGTCCTCCAGATCAGGGGACAAGGGGAAGGAGTGGGACAGAGACGAAAAGAAGGAGACAAGCAACAAGCGAAGCAGGACAGAGAGGTTACCTGTCAGAGACCGACTCGGTCCTGCTCCGCAGAGAGACCGACAAGCATTCACCCCCCTCAATGCCGCTGTTGAGCACATTTTGCTCCAAATACAGGATGACCCGGCCATAAAATGGCCTGGAAAGATGAAGTCCCCTCCAAACCGCAGGAACCCGGCCAAATACTGTTGCTTCCATCGCGACCATGGTCATGACACCGATGATTGCTATGACCTCAAGAGGCAGATTGAGGATCTCATTCAGCGTGGTCACCTGCGCCAGTGTTGCTGGTAGGGGGCAAGCACCACCACCACCTCACAATCTGGAGGACCAACAGCCCATTAGGGAGATCCGAACCATCTCGGGAGGACTAGCAGAGTCACTCTCAGCCATGAAAGCCCATGCCAGAAGGGCAAGGCATCCTGATGAAGCACGCCCATCCAAGGCTCCCAGGCATGGCGCTAGCGAGACCATATCCTTCTCAGACAAGGATTTGGAAGGGATCCAGCACCCCCATGACGACCCTGGTGCTCACCATGACCGTCGCCAATTTCCAGGTACGTAGGATCTTGGTGGATAGCGGCAGCTCTGCGGATATCCTATTCGCAGAAGCTTATGACCAACTGAAGCTGGTTCGGGAAAGACTGCAGCCTATCAAATCCCCACTTATTGGGTTCTCAGGGGAGAAGGTGTATCCCCTTGGGGCAATCACATTGCCAGTCACAGCCGGGGCAGCACCCCGAAGCTCCACTACAATGGTGAACTTCCTGGTGATAGACTGCTCGTCCGCTTATAACATCATATTAGGACGACCTGCCCTTAATGCATTAAGGGCCGTCCTCTCCACCTATCATCTCATCCTCCACTTTCCGACCACGAATGGAGTGGGGGAGGTCAGGGGAGATCAAGTCGTAGCAAGAGAATGTTACGTCTCCTCAATGAAGGCCAAGAAGATGCAGGAGGTGTTACAAGTCGAAATCTTGGACCCGAGGGATGACGCCACCACAGAAAGAGGGGAACCAGTTGAAAAACTTACCCCGGTGGCCTTAAATGAAGAACAGCCTGACAGAAGAGTGTACATTGGCTCTTCTCTTTCAGAAGATCCGGTATGCCATTTAACAGATTTTCCGAGAATGAATATGGACGTTTTCGCATGATCACATGCGGATCTTGAAGGGATTGATCCCGAAGTCGCCACTCATCGCCTCAACGTTGAAGGGATTGTTCGACAAAAGCTAAGGGGCACCTCCACTGAAAGGGTCCAAGCAATGGACAAAGAGGTCGGAAAGCTGATAGAAAATGGAGCGGTCCGAGAAGTAGCATATCCCGAATGGTTATCAAATGTGGTGATGGTGACAAAAGCCAATGGGAAGTGGCGCCTCTGTGTTGACTTCACTGAGCTCAACAAGGCATGCCAAAGAACAGCTATCCGCTGCCGCGGATTGACTTCCTCATCAACGCCACAGCAGGACATGAACTTCTCTCCTTCCTGGATGCCTATTCTGGATACAACCAGATCAGCATGCATCCCCCAGACCAAGAAAAGACGTAGTTTATCACTCCGAAGGGGACCTACTGCTACAGGGTCATGCCCTTCGGGTTGAAGAACGCATGTCCAACCTACCAGCGCCTAGTGAACAAAATGTTTCACTCCCAGATTGGGCAAACAATGGAGGTTTATGTGGACGACATGCTGGTGAAGAGCTTCGCTGCAGCGGATCACATCGACCATCTTCATGAGACCTTCAATGTTCTCAGGGCCTACCACATGAAGCTGAACCCTGAGAAATGCACCTTCGGCGTGGGATCGAGAAAGTTCTTGGGCTTCATGGTCAACCAGAGGGGAATTGAGGCGAACCCCGATAAAATCAAAGCTATACTCGACATGAAGTCGCCCACTTCCACCAAGGAGGTGCAGCGCCTCAATGGAAGGATTGCAGCGCTCAACAGATTCAACTCCAAGTCTGCAGATAAGTGTTTGCCTTTCTTCAAAATTCTCCGAAAGGCTTTCGAATGGGGACCTGAGGCTGAGGAGGCCTTCCAGAAGCTTAAGGCATACTTGGCCGCACCTCCTCTCCTTTCACATGCTGCACTGGGCGAGGTGTTATATTTGTACCTCTCCGCTTCCCCCTCAGCAGTGAGCTCTGTTCTGATCAGAAATCATGATGGTGTGCCAAGGCCCATCTATTATGTCAGCAGAGCATACCGAGGAGCCGAGATCAGATACTCGGGATTAGAAAAACTTGCGCTTGCCCTCATCTCGACTGCCAGGCGACTACGGCACTATTTTCAGAGCCATACAGTTGTGGTTGTCACCAATCAGCCCTTGAAAAGAGTCTTGGCAAAGCCGGATGTATCCGGGAGACTCCTCAAGTGGGCGGTGGAACTGGGCGAGTTTGACGTCCAGTACCAACCAAGGGTATCCATCAAGGCACAAGCGCTGGAAGATTTTGTAGCTGAGTTTACATATGCAGAAAGTGAACCCACCACGTCGCTGCCATCGAACCCAGAAGTACAAGTCAACCTACCACCTGGCGAGGACACCCGGAGGGGCGCCCAGACAGCAGCTGGCACCCAAACAGCAGTGGGCGCCCAGACTTCCTCAATGGGCACCCAGACCACTCCGGGTTCCCAGACCCCTCCTGACGCCCTGCCATCCTCAATGGGCGCCCAGATCCCTCCGGGCACCAAGACACCTCCAGGAGTTTTTCCTTCACTGCCACTGCCACTTTGGAAGTTGTATGTTGATGGCTCGGCAACCAATGAAGGAGGTGGAACGGGACTCATTCTGATCAGCCCTGATGGTACACCCATTAAATATGCAGTGAAGCTACACTTTGTTGCCACAAACAATGAAGCAGAACATGAGGCCCTCCTTTCTGGCTTGAGATTGGCAGTAGAAATGGACGCCCGGTGCCTCGCCGCCTATAGTGATTCTCAATTGATAGTGAACCAAGTAAGTGGCGAGTTCGAAGCAAAAGAAATAAAAATGCAGGAGTATCTTGGCATGGCGAAGAAATTGGTCCAGCAGTTTCAGTACTTCCAGATCCGTCATATCCCAAGAAGGGATACCATGGCCGCAGACGCACTCGCCAGGCTCGCCTCATCCTTGGAGGCCTCATTTGTAGAGCCAACGCTACTCGGACACCAGTTCGAGCCAAGTAAGTTGGATGTGGACACCGCAAACATCAATTGTACAACGGACGAATCAAACTGGATGACCCCCATAAGGGCATACCTCCAAGAAGAAACTGTACCAGATGATCCTTTGGAGGCCAAGAAGCTTAGAATGAGAGCTTCCAAGTTCACCCTCTTACAAAATGTACTCTACAAGAAGGGTTGCTGCTTACCATTGCTACGCTGCCTTTCGCCAGAAGAAGCTGACTACGCCCTTAGAGAGATTCACAAAGGAATTTGTGGGAATCACTCTGGAGGACGCTCCCTCGCCCACAAAGCGCTTAGGCAAGGATATTTTTGGCCGAGTATGGTAAAAGATGCCAAAGAGTTTGCCAAAAAATGTGACAAATGCCAGCGCTTCGCCACTGTGCCAAGGCAGCCACCAGAGGAACTGACGACCATTGTGAGCTCATGGCCTTTTTCCAAATGGGGCATTGACATCATGGGCCCTTTTCCTTTGAGCAAAGGCCAGTGCAAGTTTGTGGTTGTCGCCATCGACTATTTCACAAAATGGGCGGAGGCAGAACCCCTAGCGAAAATAACAGACTCGAAGGTAAAGGACTTTGTCTGGAAAAACCTAGTCTGCCACTTCGGGATACCTCACGCCATTGTCAGTGACAATGCCAAGCAGTTCGATAATAAGCTCTTTAATTCTTTCTGCTCCGAACTTCAAATAAAGCAGCCTCATTCCAGCCAGGCACACCCACAGGCGAATGGGCAGGCAGAAGTCCTGGTGAGAACAATTCTCCGTAACTTAAAGACAAGGCTCGAAAGAGCGAAGGGTCTTTGGGTTGACGAACTCCCAGGAGTGTTATGGGCCTATCGAACCACACCAAGAACTCCTACCGGGGAAACTCCTTTCTCTCTCTCTTATGGGACTGAGGCAGTCATCCCCGTCGAGATAGGAGTTCATTCCCTAAGGGTCCACCACCACGACCCCGTCACCAACGAGGAAGGATTTCGCATCAACCTCGACTTGGTGGAGGAGGCAAGGGAGATGGCTGTGGTCCGCAACGCGGAGTACAAGCGACACATGGCGAAGTACTACAACTCGAGGGTAAAGCCTCGTTCCTCCCAACCGGGGGACCTGGTACTTAAAAAGGTGATCCTCGCCACAAAAGACTCCCGTGAAGGAAAGTTGGGACCAAACTGGGAAGGGCCCTATCTCGTCACAGAAGTAGTGAGACCAGGCACCTACAGGATCCAGAATTCTGAGGGAAAGGTCTTACCTCATCCATGGAACGCGGAACATTTAAAGAAATACTACCAGTAACATTTTAAGAGGATCAGAATAGTGAGGGTTTGGGGCTTCATTTAATTTTTACTATTCTATCAATGTTGTTCAAGCAATGAATGAATAAAACATTCTATGTTTATATTTAATGACAAAAAGTTGCATGTTCCAAAAGATAGGCTTACGTACTGCCTTTACAAAAGTTAGGCTACTTGCCTTTACAGAAAGAAAAAACAGCAAAAGTCTCCCTATCCTCTAATCACTCTCATCCCCCTCCTCACTGTCCTCCTCCTCATCATCCTCGGCATCATCAGAGCTGCCACTGCCATCATCATCAGGCGCCTCAGTCGGCAAGAAGCCTGAGAGGTCAAGGTCTGGGAAAGCAGCAGAAAGCTTCCCTCAGAGCTCATCATAGCCGTTAATAAAGGCATCAGCGAGGCCATTCTCGAGGTCCCTCTCAACGAGGGCAGCCCTCTCCTCAGCCTGAGAAGCCCTCTCGTGTGCAGCCTTCACCTCTGTCTCCACAGCAGCCTCTTTGAGCAGCACCCTCTCACGGGTCTCTGCAAGCTCAGCCTCACTGAGTGAAGCCCTCTCACGGGCCTTCACAAGCTCAGCCTCTAACTTGGCCGCCCTCTCGTGGGCTGCTGAGAGTTTAGTATCAACCTTGGCCGCCCTCTCGCGGGCTGCTGAGAGCTCAGTATCAACCTTGGCCGCCCTCTCGCGGGCTGCTGAGAGCTCAGTATCAAGCTTGGTCGCCCTCTCGCGGGCCGTCATAAGATCAACCCCAGAAGCCTTACTAGCAGCTTCTAGAACGGTAATCTTTCCTTTAGCAGCGGAGAGCTCCTTTTGAACAGTCTCATTCTCCCGTTTCACCTGACTGTAAGATCGAGCCCTTGACAACAAGCAGACAGATGCAGTGGAGGCCTGAAAAGATAAAGGACAAGGAAATGAGAAAGTATATAAAACAAAAAAGATGAAAGTCTGGAGAAAAAGAAACAGTAAACCTTTACCTGAGCCAGACCTTCCAGAAAAGTGTTGATAACCCCCTCGATGCCCAAGGCATTAATCTGACAAACCTCGGGCGGCAACACAAATCTCCCTAGCCTTTCCCGGATCGCCCGCGGGTTGCCCATCATAGGATCAGCCCCAGTCGGTACCCCTGTGGAAGTACCCTCGCGCGGAGGACACAATTGAGGGGCAGAATGCGTAGCCGGAGAGGAAGACCGCGGAGAGCCGTCTTAGCTGAGGAGGTCGCTGCCTGGAGAGACACCACAAGAGAGGCCACCCGTGGGAGACGCACTCGAGGCCCCGAACAAGTCACTGGTGGAGAGGTCCCTGGAGAGGCGTCATCTATCCTCGCCACCTTGGAGGGAGGGGTACTCCTACCAGACAGGCGGGCCTCAATCGCTCTTCTGTTTACGGCTGCAGAACAAAAGTGTTATTTGGGTATGGAATATGAGGTAAAAACACAAAACATTGCTAAAGTTGAAATGACTTACCTTTTCTTTTTGAAGTCGATCCCGGAGGGGGTCTGCCAGTCCTACCCAAAGACGAAGAACCCGGAGGAGGTCCACTAGTCTTACCACTCTCCTTGGGAAGGAGAACTCCCAAGTCCTTGTCAGGGTGAACTCTCACCGCCTGCAGCTTGCACTCTTGATCCGTGGAGAGTACGGGAGGATCTGCAAAGGGACAAGACAGTGAGCACATGCATAAAAAAAAAAAAAAAAGAAAGCAATCAGAAGACGTACCGAGTCTCTTGGCGTCAATCCATCGTGTGGGTACCAAAGGTCGATCTGACTCAGCTACCCACTCTCCACCGATGAAGAAGAAGCGAGACTTCCAATCGTGACAATTGGAACGCAATCCCGTGAGCAGCTTGCCGCCCCTTGATGGAACGCGCTCCGAGGCGCCCGCTGTGGGCGGCTATCGGGGTCGGCGGAACGTGGGAGCCCGTTGGGTCCGACCCTTTCGCGCCCTGGCGGGCCCTGAAGCGTGCATCAACATTTCTTTTGTGTGGGTGTGCCAGATTTTCTATTTTACTTGGAATTGCAAGTGGTAATCCGGAGATCAACCTTCGCAAGTAAAAAAAAGAAATCAACTTCTTTCAAGTTTTCCATTGCACAAATATTTAAGAAAAGAGACATTTTCTTGATTTGCCGTGAAAGGCGATTTTGTTTGGCATTTATAGCCGATTTTGGCGTTTATAGCCGATTTACAATTCTCATCAAAAATGAAAGACAAGAGTTGTGATTTTTGTCTCTTTTAGAAAAATACAAACTACAATGAAAAGCAAGAAAAGGAAGATCTAACTTTTCAGGAGATTGTGGGGGACTCGTTCAGATTGACGGTCGCAAGCCATGTGTGGGCTTCGCCATCATCCATGCAGATGAGAACAGAAGATGCTCTTGATTCGCTTGGCTTGGCTATAACCTCAGGTTTTTAGAGGACAAAGACCAAGAGAAGGTCCTATGTCCAATAAAAAGCTAAGTAGACGGGCTGAAAAGCCACGTCTAAGCCATTGGAGGCAGCGGGAGAAGGCAAGGACCTTGGGGGGGGTGCCCCCCCCAAGGGACTTTTGTCACCTTGTAGTGGTGGCCGGTGCAGAACTTCAGCAGAGTTTTTCTCTCTTTTTCTTTCTCTCAGATCTCTTTCTGATCTTTTTTTCTGATCTTTTCTCTGATCCTGATTTTCTCCTTTTTTTTCCGATCTTTTTCCCGATCTTTTTTCCGATTCCAATTTCAATGGAATGCTCTCCTATTTATAGGCCTTTGGTAGCCATTTAGGAGGGTTTATGAGCCTTAATGGCTTTAATGGGAGGAGTTACAAGATTTATTTCTTGATTTTGTAACTCCTTTTTCCTTGAATCTGATTGGCCGATGGAGATTAAGGGCTTTTAATCACCTTAATTACCATAATGGGAGGAGTTTCATGGTTTAAATGCCATGAATCAATTGACTTGTAACTCCCAAATGCTTGCTTCTGATTGGGCCGTCCAAAGAAATGAATTAATGACTGCAATAAAGCTAGTCAATTAACCACATTAATTGGTCGCCGAGCAGTCGAAGAGTCGCGGGCCGTGCCGTGTCTTCTGGAATTCTTCTGGCGACGATCATCGATGGATCTACATGCTGATCGACATCGGATGAACATGTAACTTCAGACATTGATAGCTAAGAGCGGGCCGGTGACATCTGTCTTGTCGATTTCACGATCGGTCGGACAGAAAGTGCACTTTCTTGGTCAGCCGGTTGGCGATCTTGGAGCGATCAATGATGATTTTATGCTTTTGGAGGTTGACCCGTGATTTTGACGGATGTCGTCGGATATGAGTCAATTTCAAGCACTAAAAAATCACATTTTCAGGAAACCACAGGGGCCAAAGTGCGCGAAACGCGAAAAAAGACGGAAAAAACGGGTCACCGGCGGAAAATCCGGTGACCCGGGCCTCCATGGTCGCCGGCGACCATGGGCCATGGTCGCAGGGGCCTGCGACCATGGGCCATGGTCGCAGGGGTCTGCGACCCTGGGGGATTTTTCCCCTTCGGAGCCCGTTTTGCGGTCGTTTTGAGGTCCTTTTCGTCGCCGTTTTCTCCTGTATTTTCCTTGACATTTCTTCTCATTTATTGGCTTGATTTCCCTGTAGAAAACTTGATGAGAATCCTTGCATTTTTAGAGTGCAAAGTTTCTAATTTTCCGGGAAAGCCGAAGACTTTGTCGCGTAGAGCTGCTGATTTTCCACCAGAAGTCGAAACTTGGTCAAACGATGTCGGAATGACCTGAAATTTGAGGTGAAGCCTCCTGAGCAATAAATAAGACCAACCATAGGCTTTTGTTTGAGTTTTGAAGCCGTTTGGGGTCCCGTCGATGCTTCACTTGATTTTGCTGCGGGGAAAATGCCGAGCTTTGATGTGCGGTCAAACGATGTCCGATTGACCTGAAATTTGACGGGGAGCCTATTGGAGTCATTTTGAGACGTTCCATGGGCTCCGTTTTGGATGTCATGGTCCCGGGTTGCTCCGCCGCCGGTAGGCTTGATTTTCTCTCGGAGCATCGAAACCTGGTCAAACGTTGTCGGTTTGACTTGAAATTTGGCATGGAGCCCTTTTGAGACATGCTGGAGTCATCCGTAGGCTCTGATCGAAGTTTTGACGTCTCCGATGATGTCGCCGCCGGGAGCGCCATTTTAGCTGTCGGAGAAGTGAAGTTAGGCCAAATGTTGTCGAAATGGCCCGAAACTTCATGTGTACTCTTCTCTTGGCTATCTTGAAGGATCTTGCAGTTTTTGTTTGATTCTGACAAGATTTGATTTTTTGAGAAGTTGCATTGCCTATTTATGGCAGGTTGCGACTTCATGCAGCTTTCTTGATGTTGAAGAGGCAAAGTGACATTTTTGGTGTCAACAAATGCCCCCTCGAGGTACAGCGACGAATTGCTTGACTTTTGTAGTCGATGTGCCTCGAAGAGATTTTTGAAGGAGAGCTTGTGTCTTGACCAAGAGTCTTTGAGCAATCTTTCCTTTGGTAGAGTAGCCTTTGAGCTTCCAGGGGAATTTTATGGTAGTGAAAGGAATCACACACCATCTCGAGGCAAAGTTTTGAAGATGACATCAGGGATGTGGATTTGGGCTTTTGTTTTTGACCTTGTGACCTAACAAGCTATATATGGCAGGTTAGGGGGTCGGGTTTTGGTTTTGACCTTGTGACCCAACAAGCTGTATGTGGCAAGTTGGGGGATCAGGATTTGGTTTTTTGTTTTGGTCTTGTGACCTAACAAGCTGTATGTGGCAAGTTGGGGGACCAGGATTTGGTTTTTGGTCACTCTTTGGGACTGTGTGGGTCCATTGGAGTGGTTTGGATTTTTGTGAAATGTCAATTTCAAGATTTTGGCTCAACTTGGTATATGAGGCTGGATGGTTTGATTTTTGGAAGCTCACGGGGCTTGGAATTTTTTGTATGGTTCAATCAACTCAAAAGAGGCATGGAACCATTTTTGTATGCTCTTGGGTAAGAGGAATTTTTTTTTCCTGACTAAAAGCCCATTTTTTTTTTTTAGTGCCTAGGTGGTCAAACCTGGCTCATATGGGCTAGCCCATGGGACCTTAAGCTTTTTAGGATGGCTTAGATCTCATGTGGGGCCATTTTTGTAAAGAATATCTAAAGATATCTCATTTGGATAGAGAATATCTAAAAATATCTTTATGGGAGAGAATCTCTCATATTCCCTTAATTTGGGAGAGAATATCTCAAGGTATCTTTCTTTTTGGGAAGAAATCTCCAATATCCTTTTTTGTTGGAGAGAATCTCTCATTTGATTGATTTTGGGAGGAAATCTCTCAAAGACATCTTTCTTTTTGGGAAAGAATCTTTCTAATTCCTTCTCTTTTGGTAAGGTTACTAATTAGTAACACTTACCTTTCTTCTTTGTTTCCTTCTTTGATTTGCTCTCTCCTATAAAAGCAAAGGAAGGTAGGATCTCTTGCCCTTATTGCTTTCTTTTGCAACAATCTCAAGAGAGCTCCAAGGCCAAGAGTTTTTCTTCTTCAAGGATCTTCAAGCTTTTTTCTTCTTCTTCTCCATCAATGGCTTCAAGTAAGTTTTCTCTCTTTTTCTTTCAAGAAAACTTTATGTAGAGAATAGGATGGTAAAAAAAGTTTCTCTTCTTCTTTTTTTTTTCTTTCTTCTTTCTTTTTTTTTTCTTTCTTTCTTTTCTTTCTATTCTTCTTCTTTTTTTTTTCTCTTTTCCACGTGATTTCTTCTTTTGTTTTTTTTTTCTTTTTTTTTTTCACACGTTTTTTCTTCTTTTTTTTTTTTTGTGGGCCGTACGGACAGATCCGTACGGATCTGGTCCGTACGGCCACGTGGCCTATTTTTTTTTTTTTTTTTTTTTTTTTTTTTTTTTGCTGTTTTCTTTCTTCTCTTTTTTTTTTGTTTGAGAAAGTTTTTTTTTTTTCTTTTCTTTCTCCCTTTTTTTTTTCGAGAAAGTTTCTACTTTTTTTTTTTTTTTTTTTTTTTTTTTTTTGCTCATCATGATAATGCGTTTTTTGTGCAAATCTAGATGTTCATGCATATACTATTTGTAGATTGAGCATGATAGCATACCTGAAAATCTTTGCAAATTTGGGAATTTGGAGCTCGCAGCGATGTTGAGCCCTTCTTGATTTTGCGGAGATTTTGAGGTTTCGAAAGTTTGGAGTCTCGGAGCTTGCAGCGATGTTGAGCCCATCTTCAAACTTTCTATTTCCGTCGGGGTATTTCCTTTTTCTTTGGAATTGCCCCGGGGTCATGCCAAAATTTCGCCAGATTTTTGGTGGGACAAAGTGACCCTTTTTTCTTTTTTAGCGAAATCCTGTCATTTTGATGACGATCTTTTTCTTTTCCAACCTTTGCAGGTGGTTCCTCCAGAGCGAACAAGGGTAAAGAGCCTGCTACAAGCGTACCTCGTCGATCCGCCAGATCTTCTAATGTGGCCGTTCAGCAGGCCTGGGAGAAGGTCCAGTTTATTGAGAAGAACTTGGAAGAATGCGATTCCCTCAATCGTGATGAGATGAGACAGCGATTGATCGCTCTCAAGGATGAGGAGTTCTATAAGATCATGGTAAGCAACCGTCCTTGGGTTATGGACGATCTGAGGGTTTTGCCCAAGCCTACCTTCTTCTTTGGAGATGCAGTCCCTGACGACTTGACATACCAAAGGAGATGTTTTCAGTTCTCTTACACGGCTGATGGTGAAGAGAGAACTATTTCTACCCAGTCGTCTTTTGACCGGACCATCTCGATCCTGAGCCTTTCTCCCACGTGCCCTAAGAGGGAAGATCCTCCGAGCTGGGTGAAGAGGACCAGTGTGATCAAGACCGGGGTTTTTGTTGGTGGACCTTCCGGTTTTGCGGAGAAGCCACCTGTCCGTATGGACATGTTGATGCCAGCCAGCGGCTACCAGGGCTCTGATTATCCGTCGGTCGATTTGAGACCGGTGGGCCTTGGCGTTTTCAGCGGTGACGGCAGTACTTGGGTGAAGCCTTTTCGACTTCGTGGCCGTTTCAATGCTGACTCCGATTGGAAGTCATGGACTGACCACACCTTGCTGATTGGGGGCACCGTTTTGAAGGAAGCCGGGATTTTTGACGCGGTCCGCGCTTTCAGGGAGACCGTGACTTTTTCCGATGATGCCTTCATGGCTATGTTGGAGTCTTTCCTCCCTCAGACCAATACCTTCGTTGTCACGAACGGTGAGATTGGTTTTTCTCTGAAGGAGTTGAGTGCTATTACTGGATTGCCCATCCTTGGCAAACTCTATGAGGAGTTCATGCCGATTGACAGCGTCCTTGAGGAGCAGTCAGAGGAGTTCAGGCTCCTATACTTTCAGCTCGTCGCCTTCTATGATTTTTTGAAGGAGGGCTCGAAAGTGAGATCCAGCAGTTGGAAGAGTTGTGGCTTTTCATTCTTCAACTCCTTTGACGGTCGAGAACCTTCTGATAGCATGACCCGGGAAGACAGGAAGAAGACTTCGGCCATGCAGGGAGAGTTGAAGGGTTTCTTCGCGAGCACAGATGCCATTTGTTCTGACATTACACTGCGGAGGGATCTTGTTGTTTACCTCACTTTTTGGCTGGGTGAGGCTATTTTTGCTGGTGGAGATGGGACGCACATCAGGCCGCATTGTATTTTTCCGGCTTGTCAGATGGTGTTTGGAGAGCGGCTTGCTTTGGTGCCCGCTCTTTACTCCTACCTGTGTACCGAACTGCAGGCTGCTGCTTTTTTGGTTCGGCTTGGGCTCCCTATGAATAGGGTATTTTCAGCCCATATCTTTTATTCGTGGTTTGTATACCACTGTCCTGGCTTCCACCAGCTGGGTGCTGCACAGGATGATGATCCTCTGATGATTCGATTGGCTAAGGGAAAAGCCGTATCCGAATCACTTTTGTTTGCCCGCATGAGGATCCGACGGTTCAGGGACGTCGAGATGGGGCAGTCTTCAGTTAAGCTTTCTCCGGAGTTGCGGAAGAAGGCTTTTGATTTTGGTGCCTCCCGAGACTCTACCAGAGCAGGGTCGGGAAGGCATTACTCTTTGACCAATGCAGAGAAAGAGTGGCTTTTCAGCATACGAGTCGGCACGATGGTGTACCGTAGACATCTTTTCGTCGACATCCAGCCGTATGTACCTTCTCGCTTTGCGCTTCAGTTGGGCTTCTCTCAAGGCGTTGTTGGAGCGCCTTCGAGTATGGTGAAGCGTTTTGGGGGTTTGCAGGATGGCAGAAATGCATGGGCTTTCTATAGTGCTGAAGACACTACTGCCACGATTTCTTATCCTGAGCTGTCGACTTTCCGAACTGCCGGCTTCACGAAGTGGTTCGCGGAGAGCTTTTTGGCATATCGGGGGCTTTCCAAGAAGGAGCTTGATGTAAAGCTGTCTTCTGGAAAAGGCATTGGGAAGTCGGATGGCGTCCGGCGAGAGGAAGTTTGGGCCTTCCTTTCTGGAGAGAAGCACAAGATAGGCTTTCTCGGTGACCAGGGCGTCATTGGTTCTGAAGCTGTTCGGGAAGTACCTGATGAGGCTTTGGAGCAGCTAGAACAGGAGGAAGCTGAACTCGACGCTTGGATGCAAGCGGCACAGAGACGAGCTTCCGTGGAGTCTACTGGCAAGAGCAGACCATCCAGTGAGGAGTCAAGTGAGAAACCTGACTCTGATAGTGGGGCGGGTTCTTCTAGGAAGCGAACCCGTAGAGGTAGGAAGAGGAGGAGGAGTCAGCGTCACACGGGGCGGGACGAAGACTCTCCTAATGTGGAAGTCCCTCTCACTGTCAATGAGGAGGTGCCAGGGGAAGCTGACGAACCTCCGGAGAAGAGGATTCGGGAAGAAGAGACCATCGGTGAAGGTATGATTCTTCCTTTTCCTTTTTCTGCTTCTTTCATGGGGCTTTCCATGTTCTGATTTGTTTTCTTACCCTGCTGCTGCTTTTTTCTCTTTTTTTTTTAGCAGAGGATGAAGACTTGCCGATGCCTGAGGTTCCGACCGATGAGGCGGTGATGGAGCCGGTTATGGCATCTGAAGAAGAACCGAGGGACTCTGGAATGACTCCGGAATCTCCAATTGGTATAACTTCTTTCGCTTTCTCTTTTTTTTTTGTTGCCTGCGACTTGATTTGCTAACATTTTTTTTCTTGTCAGCTGACTTGCCACAGGATTCCGATGACTTTGAACCATCAATGGACGCAAATGTCGATGATGCTTCTGATGAGTTCATGGAGGAAGAGAGTGTTCCGCCAGTCGTCGAAGAAGGTACTTTGTAGTGATGACCCTGATGAATTTTTTTTTTTTTTTTTTTTTTTTTTGAACAGGATCATATTCATACCTTTTTGTGTTTCATTTGCAGGTTTTGAAGTGACAGAAGAGAGTCCATCGCTTTCTTCAGAACCAGAGCAAGGGATGCCAGAGGTCGATCCGGAGGTAGAGACCAGTTCAGACATGATTGAGGAGATGCCTCGTGTTGAGATTCCCTCTCCAGTGGCTCCAAGTGAAAAGAGTTCTTTTGTTACTCTTCCAATGGGACATGACATGAGCAGCCGATCAGCGGAGAAGGGTG
This sequence comes from Umbellularia californica, assembly GCA_028538565.1. Lineage (NCBI taxonomy): Eukaryota > Viridiplantae > Streptophyta > Magnoliopsida > Laurales > Lauraceae > Umbellularia > Umbellularia californica. Next base: position 27,387,766 of record JAPQWN010000005.1, on the reverse strand, counting down.
AATCTTCATCCAGTTCGTCTCTTCAATTTGCGAAGAAGGTGCTGGCTCGGGTTTTGAGTTCTTGGGCCAAGACTCTCCTTTCTGGACACTTGGAGGCAGGATTTGGCATGATCCCACATGTGCAGGAGATTCTCACTGATACCGAAGAGGTTGGTCTAGATGTCACAGGTGCCAGGGCGACCGTTGATAGGATCATTGCACTGGGTGACAAGTGGTTTGAGACCATGGGCTTCCCTGATGACCAATTCTTCAAGGAGATGTTCTTGGACCCTGCTGATAAGGCTAAGTCTGACCTGAATGAGGCTACACAAAGCAAGAAGCAGCTAGTTCGGGAGAAGAACAAGGAAGAGCTAGCCATCATCGGATTGAGGCATGACCTTAACGTCCTTGATAGGGAAGTTGAGGAGGCCAGAAAACGTCTTGAGCATTTGAAGGCACAAGTCGATGCGAAGTGGGCTGCTATAACAGAGGCTCGTGACAGGGAGAGTACTCTGATCCGCAGGGTTGCAGATGCCGGTCAAGTTCTCGAGAGGAGGACTCTAGAAAACGAACGATGGCAAACTGCTGGGGAAGAGCTTCCCGGTGTAAAAGAAGGGTTACGGCATTCGCCAGCATCTCATGGCAAGTTCCTGAAGAAGCGTGCCTTGGAAACTCTGACGGCTGAGGCCAAGAGTTTGCTTGAGGAGCTGAAGCTTTGGCTGGAGACCATTTTTGGCTGAGCTCCTGATTTTTTATAGCAGAAACCATTCTTCTTTTTTTGGTACCACATGTATTTTTTTGGTACTTTTCTCTTTTTTTTTTTGGTACCACATGTATTTTTTGGTACTCTCCTTTTTTTTTTTTTGTTTTGGTACCACATGTATTTTTTGGTACTTTTCTCTTTTTTTTTTTTTGGTACCACATGTATTTTTTGGTACTCTCCTTTTTTTTTTTTTTGTTTTGGTACCACATGTATTTTTTGGTACTCTCTTTTTTTGTTTTCCCTACGCTCACTCAAATCTTTTTGTGATGAAAGCGATTGCTAAATGGGATTTGATCAAAAGTTTTGTCATTTTGTGAAAATCTTTTGTCAAATGATTGTTTTGGTAGGGGAAACGAATTTGGCATGAAAGCCGGATTTTTGTGGCATTTACAGCCAGTTTTGACATGAGAGTCAGGGTTTTTTTTTTTGTGTGGCATTTATAGCCGATTTTTGAGATGGCATGGAAGCCGAAATTTTATGGCGTAAAAGCCAAAATTTGGGTTGGCATGGAAGCCGGTGTTTGTTTTGTTGGCATCTATAGCCAGTTTGGTGGCATTGATAGCCAATTTGCGGCATTTATAGCCGGTTTGGTGGCATTGATAGCCAATTTGTGGCATTTATAGCCGGTTTGGTGGCATTGATAGCCATTTTTTGAAAGCCAAGCTTTGGTTTGTCGGCGTAAAAGCCAATTTTTTGTGGCATTGATAGCCGGTTTGTTTTTTTTTGTGTGGCATTTATAGCCGATTTGGTGGCATTGATAGCCGGTTTTTGGCAAAAGAGCCAGGTTTTGGCGTTTATAGCCAGATTTTTTTTTGCTTTCAAAATGCAGGTATCGACTAAATGTCGCCTCCCCGCTGAATGGTCTTGCAAGTATCGATGGAATGTCGCTTCCTTGCTCATTCGGTTCTGCGAGTATTGATGGAATGTCACTTCCTCGCGGGTTAGGTTTTGCAAGTATCGATGGAATGTCGCTTCCTCGCGAATTGGGGTGCAAATATCGACTAAGCGTCGCTTCCCTGCTTTTCCCAAAACTTTTGATTTTGCGGGTACTGACTTGATGTCGTTTCCCCTTGATTTTTGAAATTTGAGGTTTTCTCGAACCTTTGAAATTTGGGTTGTGGATAGCAACTGGTATGTTGCATCTCCACGATTTTTGAAATTGGGTTGTGGATATCAACTGGTTTGTTGCTTCTCCACGGTTTTTGGATTTTGCAAGTATCGACGAAATGTCGCTTCCCTGCGATTTTGGGTGCAAGTATCGATGGAATGTCGCATCCTTGCTTTTTTTCAAAATTTTTGTTTTGCGGGTACTGACTTTGATGTCATATCCCCACGATTTTTGAAAAACCATTTTTTTTGTTTAAAGACACGAGGGTCGTAAATTTTGACCTAGAACCATTTGGCGGTAAAAGGTAAGGTGGACTAGGGTGGAAATCCCTGAATCCGGATTTTTGTTTCAAACCATGAATTTTGGTTCAAGGATCGAAAGCTTTGGTCAAGTCAGGGAGAGGCTCCTAAACTTGGATTTTTTTTTTGTTTTTGAACAATGAAACGATGAAAGTAAGCATTGTTTTTGAATCTCTAGAAATTTTGACATTTGATATGAAAATTCTAAAGAGAGTGGGTTTGACGAGCGAGTACCTGAGAACAGGTTTTGGCCATACAGGCATTGCTCTTACCCAGTTGGGTAAGTCTTCAAGGGTAGTACCGCTTCAAGAACTTGCCGTTGATAGGCAGCATACATCTGTCGCCTTCCATGTTTAGGAGGGCATATGCGCCGTTGGAGAAGACCTTGTCGATGACGTAGGGTCCCTCCCATTTTGGTTCAAACTTGCCTTTGGACTTGTGAGCGAAGACCATTGGTCTTTTTACCGCAAGAACCAAGTCACCCTTTTTGTAGGCGCGTTGCCTGACCTTTTTGTCAAAAGATCCTGCCATGCGTGCTTGGTAAAGTTCAATGCTTTGTCGAGCTTCGAGCCGTCTCTCGTCGAGATTGTCCAGCTCATGGAGTCGCAATTTGACATTGCTTTCTTGAGTCATGTTATTTTGTAGAGATACCCTCAGAGAAGGAATTTGTACCTCTAGGGGCACGACAGCTTCGCATCCATAGACCAAGGAGAATGGTGTGCTATGGGTTGGTCCTCGAACGGTGGCTCGATAGGCCCACAAAGCTTCAGACAGTTTGTCACTCCAGTCTCTTTTGTGACTAGAGACCATTTTCTTGAGGATTTTGCAGAGTGTCTTGTTGAAGGCTTCTGCTAATCCGTTTGCTGCCGGATTGTATGGAGTCGAAGGACAGCTTTGAATTTTGTATTTGTCGCAGAACCTGTAGAATCGATGATCCCGGAATTGTGGTCCGTTATCATGGACGAATCTTTTGGGTATGCCGAAACGACAAATGATGTTGGTGCGCAGGAACTGAAGAACTGATGAGGTCTTCATTTCGTTGAACGCAAATGCTTCTGACCACTTGGAGAAATAATCCGTTGCGGCGAAGATGAAGCGATGACCTTTGCTTGAAGGGGGAGAGATGGGACCTATGATGTCCATGCCCCATGCTTCGAAAGGCCATGAGATTGCTGTAGGATGTAGCCATTCAGGAGGCATGTGAATGTAGTCTCCATGAACTTGGCATTGTTGGCAGCGTTTGGCAAATTGCATTGCATCAGCAACCATGGTAGGCCAATAGTAACCTAACCTTTTTATCTGATCATAGAGCTTAGGACCTGCCTGATGGGCTCCACAAAGACCAGCATGAACTTCTTTAAGTGTTTCTTCGGCCTCTTGTTGTGACAAGCAGCGTAGAAGTACTCCGTTGAAGGATTTCCTGTAGAGGATTTTTGAAGGAATATCCAAATGAAAGTTTGGGGCTCGCCTTTGTATGCTTACCCGTTCTTTTGGATCTTCAGGTAGGATTCCGAACATAGTGTAATCAATGAACGGATCCCTCCAGTCGACGATTGAAGGTTGAAGGATAGAGATCCGACTTCCAACCACTCGGTGGCATTCGGCAACTGCTTGGTGTGTGTTAAGAGGAGGGAGGATCCTTCTCTCGCACACTGTAATTTGCATGTTTTCCCCTTCCTGGATCGCCATTGATGCGGCAAGTCCGGCCAGGGCATCTGCACGGATATTTTCACCTCTACGAATGTGGGTGATGTGACAGATGTCAAACTTTTGCAGAAGCGATTGTGCCTTGTTGTAATAAGGCAGCAGATCAGGCTTCCTGACTTCATATTTTTGATTCATCTGGTTGACGATCAGTTGAGAGTCTCCAAAGACTTCCAGCATAGTGATACCGGATTCGATGGCGAGTTCCAATCCTAGGATCAGAGCTTGGTATTCAGCTGCATTGTTTGTGCATGGTTCCAGTAGCGAGAAAGCGTGTGGAATCATGCATTTGTCGGGGCTAACAAAGAGGATGCCAACTCCCGAGATCAGCTTTCTGTTTTCATTTGTCCTGGTTGCACCGTCAAAGTACATGTCCCAGGAGGCATTTGGTGAGGAAGTCTCCACGTTGTAGACAGGTTCGTCTGGGAGATCATCTCTGAGTGGTGAATCTTTAGGCAATGGATGCTCTGCGAGGAAATCTGCTAGAGCTTGGCCTTTGATTGCTTTTTGTGGCACATACCTAATATCAAATTGTGATAGAAGGATGGACCATTTTGCCAGTCGGGCATTGAGAGAACCTGCCTTTGTGACAAGGACCTTCAAGAGGTTGATCCTCGAGACCAGGTAGACTGTGTTGGAAAGCAAGTAGTGACGTAGCTTTTGTACGGCGAACATCACTGCAAGGCATTCCTTTTCGACTGGAGAGTAGCGATGCTCTGCACCTACTAGCATGCGGCTGAGGTAGTATAGAGCAGCTTCTTTTCCCTCACCATTCTCTTGTGCAAGCAGAGCGCCTACAGAATGATCAAGAACTCTTGTGTACAAGATGAATGGTTTTCCAGTGGCAGGGGCAGCTAACACTGGAGGTTTGGTCAGGTGTGACTTGATATCTTGAAATGCGGCTTCACAGTCGGCATCCCAGACAAAGTCTACACCTTTTTTCATCAATCGAGAGAACGGACGGCATTTCCCCGAAATATTGGAGATGAACCGTCTGATGTAGGCCAATCTCCCTTGAAGCCCTTTTAGTTCCCTTAGGGTTCTTGGAGAGGGCATTTCTAGAATAGCCTTGATTTTTATGGGGTCAAGTTCTATTCCAGCTTTCCGAACAAGGAATCCGAGCAACTTACCCGACGAGACGCCGAAGAAGCATTTTAGAGGATTCATCCGCAGTTTGTGTTTGCGGAGTCGGAGGAAGACTTCCCGAAGATCTTTGAGATGGTCTTCTTTTCTTCTGCTTTTGACGGCGAGGTCATCAACGTAACATTCGACCGTCTTGTGCTGCATATCTTGGAATATTTTCATCATAGCCCTCTGATATGTGGCACCAGCATTTTTCAGACCAAATGGCATGACAGTGTAGCAATACACGCCAAATGGAGTCCGAAATGAAGTGTGTTTTTCATCCTCGGGATGCATCTTTATCTGATTGTAACCAGAGAAGCCATCCATGAATGTCATTCGCTCGAATCCGCAGGTATTGTCAATCATCACCTCCGGTATGGGGAGCGGGAATTCATCTTTAGGGCAAGCGCCATTCAAGTCTCTATAGTCAATACAGACTCTGATCTGCCCAGTTTTCTTTGTCACGGGGACAATGTTGGCCAACCATTCTGGATGTTGTTCCTCACGGATGAAGCCGACGCTTTTGAGCTTTTGAACTTCTTGTTCAATTTTATCCATCACATCTGGACGGAATCTTCTTTGGCCTTGTTTGACAGGCTTGATGTCTTCTTGAAGATTGAGTTTGTGGACTGCTACTTTGGGGTCTAAACCAGGCATTTCAGCGTAGGACCATGCAAAGCAATCAACGAACTCACGAAGAAAAGCGGTATACTCGGGTAACTCATCATCCTTTATATTCTTGCTTATGAATACAGGACGTGGGTTATCAGGTGTTCCCAAGTTTATCTTTTCAACAGGATCTTCTGTCGGAAGGTTCGAAGGTGGTTCCTCCACAATATTTTCGGAGGCTTCCAACTCAACGAAACCTTCTGGAGTTTCAACTGCATTACCAGACCAAGGCTCTGTTCCTTTCCATGGATTTTCTTGATTGGTGATCTCCTCAAGGCTTGCTATGAGATAGTCCCAATCGCCTTTTGAGTCTGGTATTTCTTTTGGAGACGAGGGTTCTTCTGGGTCAGAATAGCACAAGTCTGTATTATCGGACGATTCCTCTTCATCATCAGAGAAATCGTACAAATTGGATGAGCTTCCTGGATCTTTGTCAGGTAACTCTTCAAAGAGATATCCAGGGAGATCGATGTCTTCGTGGACTTGAGATGTTGAGGCTTGGTCGGTAAAACGACTTTTAAGCTTTTGTGTCAACTGTCTCAGAGGAGTGTCGGGATCATACCCTAACCCATATGAAGACTTTTCTACATGACCGTAGAGTCTCCAATCTTCCAGCTGGCTTTTGGTCAAGGCGGGCTCCAATGGCGTGAGAATACCGCGGCCTTCTCCCAAACCGACTGGGTTCTGAGCGTCAAAGCCCATTTTCTTCATGATAGCTTGTGCCACAGGACTATATAGAGATAGTTGAGGCATACCTTCATTTTGGAAAGGTTCAAACAGAGAACTTGATGAAGAAGCATCCGATCTATGAAAGAAGATCGGTCTTTGCTTTGGTGATGTTGCCGGAACAACAAAGGTAGCAGACGTAGGATCTTCTACATCAGCAGGTGTCTCCATCGGAGTGAGAGCAGGCTGAACTTGCTGAGTGTCAGCTTGGCTTGACGATGCATCATCTTCTGGCTCTGAGTCCGAGTCTGTGTCTTGCATGATAGACACGAGAGAGACAACAAATTTGCCCCCAGGCTTTTGTTTCGCCTTCTTCACTTTAGTCGTGATGACCAAAGGTTTTGAAGATTTGAGGGAGATGAGGAAGGGAGATTGACTACTCTCTTCTAATTTGCCGGAGGGTTTGTTTTCTTCCGGTGATTTTTGAGGAGCCTTGCCTTTATCTTTCTGGAGATTTTCAGCAGGGGGTGCTGTTTCCTCTTCTTCTTTTTCTCCTTCATACATCTGGGAGTCTGCGAAGTGGACTTTTTTACCTTTGAAGGGTTTTCTGTCCGCAAAGACACGATGTACCATGCCGTCGTCGCCGACGAACTTGATGCATTGATGTAGAGTTGAAGGGACAACACCGTTTTCGTGTATCCAAGGACGTCCGAGAAGGATGTTGTAGGATGAGGGGGTTTTTATTGCATACACAGTGACCTCAGAGATAAGATCACCGATTTGCAATTTGAACCTGATTTTGCCGATAGGCCTTTGAGTGCTCCCATCGTATCCAAAGATAGATACAGATGTGTGGCTTAGCTTGCTGGGTGGGATGCCCAACTCTTCAAGAGCCGAAGTGGAGATAAGGTTGAGTGCAGAACCTGGGTCGATCTGAACTCTATGTATCGGCATTTCTTTGATGTACCCTGTAAAGTACAGGGGTCGGTTGTGCCTTGCTTCGCCGAGTAGGAGGTCTTCCTTAGTGAAGGCGATGGTTGCAATGGCTGCCTTTTGAACCGAGAGGCATTGGATGCATGATCCCTCGCTTTTCTCTTTTTCTCCTTTTAAGGAGGTTTCAGAGTTTTTGACCCGGTAGTCCATTTCAATTTGGAGGACTTGCGGGGCATGTTTGTCGACATCCTCATTCAGTTTTTGCAATTCTGAGATGAGATTATCACGAGTGCGTGGAGACATTCGTAATAAATCCAGGATGTGAAGACGTGCAGGTATGTGTTTGAAGTGCTCAACCAAGTCATACTTGAAAGCCTCCTTAGGGCCTGCATGTTCATCATTGTTTTTGCCACTGGGGGCGCTTACAACATCTTTTCCCGAAGGATTTACATAAGTAAAGGAAGATTGGTTGTAATTCTTGTGGTAGTCCCGGCCAGAGCGGGTGCCTCTACCAACTTCGAGAGCTTCTTGAGAAGGATCTTCGTTTGGAAGATTGTCTTCAGGATCAAGAGGCTGTCGTTTTTCATCTACTGGGGATGTATCTGCAGCAGAGTTGCCATCCTCAGTGATTGTGTTGCACGGAGCATTTTCCGGGAGCAAGTCCTGAACAGCATCCAGCAGCTTTTCTTCTTCGTTGACCCATCCATCACCCCAAGTTGGGTTTTCTTCATGATGATGAGTCGGGAAGAATGTGTATCCTGAAGTCACAGTCTCAGGAGAAGAAACCTGAGAGGGTGTCATCTCTGTGAAAGTCACGTGAGACAAGGTAGCTCCAGAGGATACATTGCTAGGCGTCGTCGGAGTATAGGTAATCTCATCAGACGACGCTTCAGAAGAGCTATAGTCCTGATATATTACATTACAGGAAGCTCTGATAGGAGATGTTGCCTGCTCGGAGTCAGACTCATCCTCGGATGTAAGAGGATCGTCAATCCAGCAATGTTCTCCATTTTCAGGAGTTGAGGGAGGAGGTACCTGATGGGCTTCAGGGACTTCCGGCTCTGGATTGTGAGGAATCTCGTTGACGCGGTCTTGCTCTTGTTCTAGAGCGAGACGCTGCAAGATCCTCGCATATTCTTCAAGATCCGGCATGGGAGCCAGATCATCTTCTTCGTCTTCTCCGTGTGGCTCAACATAGTTGATTTCCACTGGAGCAATGACAGGTGCTGGGTTAACAGCATCTTCTTGTGCAACCTCTTGGTCTTCTTCATCATCAGACCAGGATCCTTGTGGTTGCAAGGGGTTATACCAGATTACTGGCATAAGGTGAGTTTCAGGAACCCATTCTTCATCGGAGAGATATTCTCCTGTTTCAAGAGATTCCTCCCACTCATCGGTGTAGTTGGGCTCGAACCCATCGTCGGTGTCGCTGGACTCGTATCCATTAATGGAGAATCCAACTACCGAGTTGCAAGAGTATGATGCCCCCTGCATAGCTTCTTTTTTGAATTGAGGTGGCATGAAATCACTGAGAGTGAAGTTTCTTACCGCCTTTGAAGTCTCTGGAAGGGACGTTTCTGTTGCCCCGAGTGAAGTGGTAGAGGAGGCCTCTGCCTTTTCATGGACTTCTTGTTTTGGCTGGGTCTTCTCTTGCCGTTTGAGCCTGAGGAGATGTTTCCTAGCCTGCCTTCGCTGTTGAGCTGTTGGCTTTGTTTTGACGATCTCCCAGTTTTCATCTTCCAGGAGATCGGGATGTACCCATATGGGTTGTCCGTCTGGTGTCGGGAAAGGAACCAGCTTCTCGGACACTTGAATTTTGTTTATCACCATGAAGGAAGTAGTGATCTTCTTCTTCGGTGATTTTGGTGTTTGTCCACATGACACCATGTTGACGGAGGCAGTCCCATAGTTTTTGTCAAAGGTGATGACTCCGTTTTTCCACATCTCGTTTATCTTCTCTCTCACAACAAAGCATTGATTGAGAGGATGCGAGACCATCTGGTGGTATGGACAGTACCGAGGATCATTGGTTTTGCCAACGTCTCCAGGTCTTTTGGGCTCTGGCAAAATGAGTTTGCCATTTGCTAGGAGAGCCTCAAAGATTTCTTCGACGTCTTCATCGAACGGATATTTCTTTTCTACTCGCTCTTTGAAGGCATCAGAGAGTTCAGGTCTCTTACCTGCAGCTCTATTTTCAGCTTTCTTTGGTTGCTGAGGAGCTGACTTGGTTTGTACATTAAGGACCTCCTTCTTCTTTGGTTTAGAGGTTGCAACAGCAGTCGGCTCTTTCTTTGATGATTTCTGACTGTTGAGGTCTTTGATCACCGTTTCAGCTTCCATGGAAGCTTCCAGGAGTTCTCCCAGGTTTTTTGATTTGTTGCCGATGATCATGGAGCGGATTTTAGCTCTCATGTTGTTTCGGCAGATGTCGACTAGCGACGTTTGTGGCAGTACATCTGAGCATTTGTACGCCATTGCTTTCCACTTGTGAATGAAGTCATAAGTTGACTCATTCTCTCCCTGTTTTAGGCTGCAGAGCTGAGCCATAGTAACAGGATGATCCTCACCTTGGAAGTGGGTCAGGAAGCGAGTCTCCAGCATAGCCCAGTTCTGAATGGAGTTCTCCGGCAGAGTGGAGTACCAATCGAAGGCCGTACCTTTTAGGGTACTTGCAAAGAGGCGAATCTTGAGTGCATCTTGATCCGCAATAGCTCCCGTCAAGATCTTGAAGTGGATGACGTGCTGTCTGGCCGATCCTTTCCCCGTATATGTTTGGAGAGTAGGATGTTTGAATTTTGTGGGGAACGGGACCGAGTCCATCCATAAAGGATATGGTGGCTTGATCCCATGCTCTTTGAGTATATCCTCTTCTTTAGCTTTGGCGAGGATACTGTCTACGTCCTTTTTGGTAAGGGCGCGTGACTCATTTTCTTCACAATTCTCCTCGTTATTGTTATGATTCGGAGGAGGCTCATTGTTCACCTGATTTTGGACGACAAGGAGAATGTTTTCCATCAGAGTTTCAATCCTCTGCTGGCCTTGTTCCAACTGCTGGATGCGTGTGAGAGCATCATCTCGAGGTGGATTCTGAGGTGGTGGCTCAGAACTTGTAGCCAAGACGTTCATCCCTCGGGATTCGAACGAAGAAATCGTCCTGGTGACCGAGCTGGGGCTCATTCTTTTTGATGAAGAGCTTGATGAAGGATTACTCTCCCGTCCTTGGCTTGAAGGGTCAGGAGATTCTTCAGGATGTCTTCGTGTCCCGGTGACGCTACGGGTCACCGGACGTCGGACATGGATTTTTGATGCTGACTTTTGGCGTCTTCTGGTTTTTCCAACCATATGGACGGCAGCAACTTGGTCGGGTCTTTCTTTTTCGACCCATTTATGGGAGACTTGAAGTGTAGGAGGCTGGGTCCGTTGCTTCTCTAGTCTCTTTTGTCGATATGACGCACGGCGGCGTGCTCGACGAGCGATTTGAGCTTCAGTCAGCTCTGGCTGGGCTCTGACGATGAAGGATGTGCTCCCTCGGGCGCAGCAGCCGAGCTTGTCTTCTTTGTGGTTGGGCAAGGACAGGATGCGGACCCGGTCCTTTGCCTGTTGCAGCGAAGCTTTAAACCTTTCGAGTTCGGCCCCTGTAGAGATGAAGGGTCGAACTGAAGGAGTGTAGGCCTTAGCAGGTGCTTGGAGAGGCCTGGTGATGCATGATCTGATTTTGGGCCTGTAGGAACAAGCCGGCTCATGCTGGGTTGACTTGGGAGTCAGGTTGGAGATGGGTCTCTCCTCTTTCATGTAGGCAAGAGGGTAGAACTGGTTCTCCTTGAGTGGGGCCAGGTATGCTGGCTTGGTGGATGTTTGAGACCTTCTTTGTTTTGGGGAAGGTCTTGGAGACCAAGTCTTAGGGTAGACCTGGTTGGTTGTTGGTCGAGGCTTCGCGGGGGTGCCGCGGGCTTCGGGCTTTTGGGCGCTCGCCTTTGGTGTCACGGGAGTGACACGTTGAGAGGCGATTTTCTGCCTTTTGGCAGGCGCAGTTTGTTCTTCGGGAAGTGGGAATGGTCCCAGTGTCCCGAAGACGATGGTCCGGGGAGTCGAGGTCGACCCGGAGTTCAGAGAGTTGCCGAGGGAGTTGACGCTTCGGCAGCTGGCAGGGCGCTTATGGGTGCGCGTGCTTTGCTTCTGTTGAAGCATGAGTTGGTGCTTGTTCTCGTCGAAGATAATGGTTAAGGCTGCCATTGTTAGTTTCGAAAAAGTTCTGAAACAAGACCACATCCATTAGTAATCACAAGAATAATGATCATAAATGGGAATTTCTATGGTTGTCTTTTCAAATCGCTCAAGGGACATGTCTCAAGCAATATGAAAGAAGGCAAAAAGCCATAGAGGGTACAATTGTTCTGGTTGCAAGCATGGTAGGCTCGAAATGAGCGTTCCAATGACTGCTAGAAGCAATTGTATACCTAAATTCGACTTATCGAGAAGCGGAGCTTGCTCGAGATAAGAAGAATATAAGGTAGGAGTTACAAATGTGCCGGTCACAGATACAGTAGACCCTGAAAGGGCGTACTAGTACCGCTATGCACAAATGTTGGAGATCGCATCCATGAGATGGGATTCTCTTTTTTTTTGAAATGTCAAGATTGGATTCATCAAAGAGAGCAGATGGTATTCCGATCCGAATACGGGCTCAACGATTTCCGCGAGCACCAGTACCTAGAAGGGAAGGAACCACAATTTCTCGGATCTGAATCTAAAATGACGAGAGTTTTTTTTTGAAGATTTTTTTTTTTTTATTTTAAGATTTTCATTTTTTTTTTTTTTTTTTTTAAAAAAAAATCTTTTTTTTTGTTTAAGATTTTTTTTTTGAAAATCTTTTTTTTTATTTTTTTTTTATTTTGATTTTTTTTATTTTTTTAAGATTTTTTTTTTTGAAAATCTTTTTTTTTTATTTTTGATTTTTTTTTTTTAAATTTTTTAAGATTTAAAGACGAGAGAGTACACATAGGCCTCCTAACCCGGTCTTATGAAACCTCAATTGATAGAATTGCCCCCAGGTAAGGGTAGGATTACTTAATGAACCCGTTTGGAGGACCCTTGCCTAGAACAGTCAAGCTGTCTCCACACTCTGGACAAGGCTTTTCTTGAATCAATCGTGATCAAAGAACGCAATTGGTTTAACCTTAGTGGTCTATGTCTTTTTTTTTTAAATCCCAAATAGACTCATCGAAGAGAAACGATGGCCCAAAACCTTAGTCGAATGGGCTCAACATTTCTGCAAGCACCAAAGAACGATAGGATAGGATCAAAGCTTCTCAATTTTGAATCAGAACTAAGAAAACTGATTTTTTGATTTTTTTTTTTTTGAAATCTCTAATGAACTCATCGAAGAGAAACGATGGCCCAAAACCTTAGTCGAACGGGCTCAACATTTCTGCAAGCACCAAAGAACGATAGGATAGGATCAAAGTTTCTCAATTTTGAATTCAAACTAAGAAAACTGATTTTTTGATTTGATTTTTTTTTGAAATCTCTAATGAACTCATCGAAGAGAAACGATGGCCCAAAACCTTAGTCGAACGGGCTCAACATTTCTGCAAGCACCAAAGAACGATAGGATAGGATCAAAGTTTCTCAATTTTGAATTCAAACTAAGAAAACTGATTTTTTTTATTATTATTATTATTTTTTTTTTATTTTTTTTAAATCTCTAATGAACTCATCGAAGAGAAACGATGGCCCAAAACCTTAGTCGAACGGGCTCAACATTTCTGCAAGCACCAAAGAACGATAGGATAGGATCAAAGTTTCTCAATTTTGAATTCAAACTAAGAAAACTGATTTTTTGTTTTTTTTTTTTTTGAAAAGAGAAAGAATGGAAACAAACTCAAAGAAATAGAAATTTCCAAAAAATCCCATCTCATTTTTTTTTTAGGATGCAAAATCCAACATAGGCTACCAACTAGAAAGTAGCCAAGGAATCCGGAAAAGAAGTATAAGCATAGAGCAAAAAGTATGATATGCAAATATTTCATTTCCGAGCACCGTGTTCTCAAATGAACGAGTCCCACCGGGTGTGCCAGCTTGATGGAACGCGCTCCGAGGCGCCCGCTGTGGGCGGCTACCGGGGTCGGCGGAACGTGGGAGCCCGTCGGGTCCGACACTTTCGCGCCCTGGCGGGCCCTGAAGCGTGCATCAACATTTCTTTTGTGTGGGTGTGCCAGATTTTCTATTTTACTTGGAATTGCAAGTGGTAATCCGGAGATCAACCTTTGCAAGTAAAAAAAAGAAATCAACTTCTTTCAAGTTTTCCATTGCACAAATATTTAAGAAAAGAGACATTTTCTTGATTTGCCGTGAAAGGCGATTTTGTTTGGCATTTATAGCCGATTTTGGCGTTTATAGCCGATTTACAATTCTCATCAAAAATGAAAGACAAGAGTTGTGATTTTTGTCTCTTTTAGAAAAATACAAACTACAATGAAAAGCAAGAAAAGGAAGATCTAACTTTTCAGGAGATTGTGGGGGACTCGTTCAGATTGACGGTCGCAAGCCATGTGTGGGCTTCGCCATCATCCATGCAGATGAGAACAGAAGATGCTCTTGATTCGCTTGGCTTGGCTATAACCTCAGGTTTTTAGAGGACAAAGACCAAGAGAAGGTCCTATGTCCAATAAAAAGCTAAGTAGACGGGCTGAAAAGCCACGTCTAAGCCATTGGAGGCAGCGGGAGAAGGCAAGGACCTTGGGGGGGGTGCCCCCCCCAAGGGACTTTTGTCACCTTGTAGTGGTGGCCGGTGCAGAACTTCAGCAGAGTTTTTCTCTCTTTTTCTTTCTCTCAGATCTCTTTCTGATCTTTTTTTCTGATCTTTTCTCTGATCCTGATTTTCTCCTTTTTTTTCCGATCTTTTTCCCGATCTTTTTTCCGATTCCAATTTCAATGGAATGCTCTCCTATTTATAGGCCTTTGGTAGCCATTTAGGAGGGTTTATGAGCCTTAATGGCTTTAATGGGAGGAGTTACAAGATTTATTTCTTGATTTTGTAACTCCTTTTTCCTTGAATCTGATTGACCGATGGAGATTAAGGGCTTTTAATCACCTTAATTACCATAATGGGAGGAGTTTTATGGTTTAAATGCCATGAATCAATTGACTTGTAACTCCCAAATGCTTGCTTCTGATTGGGCCGTCCAAAGAAATGAATTAATGACTGCAATAAAGCTAGTCAATTAACCACATTAATTGGTCGCCGAGCAGTCGAAGAGTCGCGGGCCGTGCCGTGTCTTCTGGAATTCTTCTGGCGACGATCATCGATGGATCTACATGCTGATCGACATCGGATGAACATGTAACTTCAGACATTGATAGCTAAGAGCGGGCCGGTGACATCTGTCTTGTCGATTTCACGATCGGTCGGACAGAAAGTGCACTTTCTTGGTCAGCCGGTTGGCGATCTTGGAGCGATCAATGATGATTTTATACTTTTGGAGGTTGACCCGTGATTTTGACGGATGTCGTCGGATATGAGTCAATTTCAAGCACTAAAAACTCACATTTTCAGGAAACCACAGGGGCCAAAGTGCGCGAAACGCGAAAAAAGACGGAAAAACGGGTCACCGGCGGAAAATCCGGTGACCCGGGCCTCCATGGTCGCCGGCGACCATGGGCCATGGTCGCCGGCGACCATGGACCGGCGACCATGGGCCATGGTCGCAGGGGCCTGCGACCATGGGCCATGGTCGCAGGGGTCTGCGACCCTGGGGGATTTTTCCCCTTCGGAGCCCGTTTTGCGGTCGTTTTGAGGTCCTTTTCGTCGCCGTTTTCGCCTGTATTTTCCTTGACATTTCTTCTCATTTATTGGCTTGATTTCCCTGTAGAAAACTTGATGAGAATCCTTGCATTTTTAGAGTGCAAAGTTTCTAATTTTCCGGGAAAGCCGAAGACTTTGTCGCGTAGAGCTGCTGATTTTCCGCCAGAAGTCGAAACTTGGTCAAACGATGTCGGAATGACCTGAAATTTGAGGTGAAGCCTCCTGAGCAATAAATAAGACCAACCATAGGCTTTTGTTTGAGTTTTGAAGCCGTTTGGGGTCCCGTCGATGCTTCACTTGATTTTGCTGCGGGGAAAATGCCGAGCTTTGATGTGCGGTCAAACGATGTCCGATTGACCTGAAATTTGACGGGGAGCCTATTGGAGTCATTTTGAGACGTTCCATGGGCTCCGTTTTGGATGTCATGGTCCCGGGTTGCTCCGCCGCCGGTAGGCTTGATTTTCTCTCGGAGCATCGAAACCTGGTCAAACGTTGTCGGTTTGACTTGAAATTTGGCATGGAGCCCTTTTGAGACATGCTGGAGTCATCCGTAGGCTCTGATCGAAGTTTTGACGTCTCCGATGATGTCGCCGCCGGGAGCGCCATTTTAGCTGTCGGAGAAGTGAAGTTAGGCCAAATGTTGTCGAAATGGCCCGAAACTTCATGTGTACTCTTCTCTTGGCTATCTTGAAGGATCTTGCAGTTTTTGTTTGATTCTGACAAGATTTGATTTTTTGAGAAGTTGCATTGCCTATTTATGGCAGGTTGCGACTTCATGCAGCTTTCTTGATGTTGAAGAGGCAAAGTGACATTTTTGGTGTCAACACCCCTAGGGGTAAAATAGTACCATCCCCTGTTAGGGGCTGGGGACTCGATCAAACTGTAGGCAGCATGAAACTCCAGAGGAGAAGCGTCCTCTTGATGTACTCTCCTCCACAGTGTAAGGAAGCCGAGTAGAACTCTCCAACCGTTGGGTGCTAATCGCCCCGGAGTTAAGGAAAAATAATGAAGAATACGGCAAATGGGGGAGGATATTGGAAACCTTAACCCGGCCTCGATCATCTCCTCATAGATGACAACGCCACTAGAAGAATCATCACAAGCTGGCTCGTCCGTTTCGGCCCGGTGGCACAACACGGTAGGAGGGATACAAACCGCAATCCTCAGAAGGTCGCCGTCAGTTTTGAGTACACTGAAAATAGTGTTCACTTTGGATCCGACATCCTTAACAACTACTTTTCCTTGATAGTGACGAGGACGCAGGATTTTGCTTGATACGTGGCTGGGAGGGTTGTTCTCTATTTCTTTTGTTCCATAACGACCGTCGCCCGCAATTGTAGACAAACTGGCGCCTGTGACCGCCCATGTCGAAAAGCCTGCACCCATGGGGGCTGCTGCGTCTGCCATTGTCGCCCGTGTAGAGACACCCGCCAGTCCCGCACCGGGCGCCGCCGTCCTCGCCACAGCTGCCACGCTGGGCGCTACCGTTGCCTGGGCGCCCGTGCCAGGCGCTGCCCTCGCAGCCGCCGTCCTCACCGCTGCCGCCACATTGAGCACTGCTCCCACCCTCGCCACAACTGCCGCCCCGGACGCTGCCATCACGGCCCGAGAGCCCGCCCCTGGCGCTGCCACCACCGCTGCTGCCACGCCAGACGCAGCCATCGCGGCCTGGGCGCTCGCCACATCCGCAGGCGACGCCCCGATGCCCCCGTCCGTGGGGCCCTTGCCCGAGGGTTCTGCGCCCGCTGCTGCAAACCGTCTGGCGCTACCTGTGCTCATGACTGCAACGCCCGGCGTCGCAGGAAATCTCGACGCCGCCCGGCCCACCTCGCCAACGCCCCTGCCACCAGCGACCGTGCCGCCCACGTCGCCCGTGCCATCCGTCGCATGCTGCTGGGCAGCATCCTTTTTGACAAGTTGCAGGCCCTCTTCTGTCTTCTTCTTCTCATAAGATGATTTGTCTCCACTTGGATTCTCCATGGCTTGAAGTCTTCAGCACTTTCCCTCTTTTTGAATGGGAAGAGAAGGAGATGGATGGGAAAAAGTGAAAGGGTTTTTTCTCTTCCACTCACAGTAAAAGAAGATGGATAAAAAAAAATGGTAAGAAAGGTGAAGATCTCTTTCTCTGGGAAGGGGGACAGTTGAAGAAGGAATGGGTTAAAGAAGATGGGTCTCCTCTCTTTCCAAGGGATTTTATAGCCTAGAGTTTCAAAAGTCCCTCAAAACCTAGGGTTTCAACAGCCCCAACAAAAAAAAAAAAGAAAAAAAAAATAGAGAAGTCCCACACTACAATGACTCTCTCAAACACCCAAGTAGGATAACAGACGACTGGCAAGGAGGAGAAGGTGGAAACAATTATTTGTATTCAAAATGCCCCCCTTTCAAAGTTTCTTTGGGCGCGGAGCATTGAGGGGCAAATGATGAGTTAGGCCCAAGTGGCCCAGTCTGTCATGAGCCAAAAGCCTAAATTAATGGAGATCCGTTTGGTCCAATGGAATCCGGGTCCAAATCCACTATGCCTGAACACGTCATAGCAACACACATCTCTCTGGAAGTAGTCAGGCCACATCCCGCTTTTACCCAGTCCTGCGGAGAATATCCCAATTGCCTCGCCCGTCGAGGACACCTAGAAGGCTCCTCGTGAACGGCGTTGTAAAGTCGTCCCCATCTGTTAGGGGAAGACTATATATGCTACTAATGACAACAAATTTAAAACATGGGTGAGAAGATAACATTGTTAATGTAAGTTTTCTTAAAATAGTAGTATTGAGATTTTCTTTGGTCAGTAATGTGCTGCTGAGAACAACAAATTTAAAACATGGGATGGGAGATACTTGTGACCGCAAGGAGCAAGATATAAGAAGTACCATGATTGAACTTCTATATAACCATGCCTTAGGAGTTAAGGACGCTTTGAAGAGCTGCTACCCTTTGCCTTCACTATGGAAGATGACGCGCTGCACGTTGCTATGGTGCCCTGGCTGGCTTTTGGTCACATGGGACCCTATCTAGAGCTCGCCAAGGCCTTAGCCAAAAGGGGACACCACATCTCCTTCATCTCTACCCCAAGAAACATTGAACGGCTACCCAAAATCCCTCTCGATCTATCACCCCACATAGATCTAGTGGGCCTTCCTTTGCCCCACACCGATGGCCTCACGGATGGCGCTGAGTCCACGATGGATGTCGGCCCAGATCAGATGTACTGCCTCAAGAAGGCATTCGACGGTCTCGAAGGACCCGTGGCTACCTTTTTGGAATCTGCAGCCCCCGATTGGATCATCTATGATGTGATCAGTTATTGGGTGCCTCGGATCGCAGCCAAACTTGGACTGCCATGTGCACACTTTAACACCTTCCCTGCAGTCGCACATGGGGTTCTTGGGCCACCCTCTAAATGGGTCGGGGACGGGGTCGAGGGTGGCCGTTTTAAGGACCTAGAGAGTCTAATCAGTGTGCCCCCATGGGTCCGATTCCACACCAATGTTGCAATCCGCTCCCTCGAGGCCATTCCATTGCTACAATACGTACGACACTTGCCTACTGGTGGGACTGATATCCATCGGTTTGAAACCGCCCTCCGAGAGTGCCCCATTATTTTGCTCCGCGATTGCACGGAATTCAGCTCGGATTGGTTGCGCCTCATGGAGGATCTCCATCAAAAGCCTGTCCTTCCGATCGGGTTTCTCCCACCGCCAATCCAGGAAGCCAACAGTAGTGGAGATGAGACGTAGCCTTATCGCGAGTGGCTCGACAAAAAAGCCCATGGATCCACGGTGTATGTCGCGTTTGGGACTGAGGTCAGCCTAAGTAAAGAGCAACTTCATCAGCTGGCCCTGGGGTTGGAGCAATCTCAGCTGCCCTTCATTTGGGCTCTGCGGACTGGGGCTCACGACCCAGAGATGCTGCCGCTGGGCTTCGAGGACCGGATCAAGGGCCGGGGCATCGTTCGCAAGGGTTGGGTCCCACAGCTTAAGATACTGGCCCACCCATCGATTGGAGTGTTCTTGACACATGGTGGTTGGAGTTCGCTGATAGAGGCACTTGGGCTGGGTAGGACTCTGGTGCTATTAACATTAACTTGTGATCAAGGTGTCACTGCTAGGTTGATAGAAGAGACTTGGCTGGGATTGGAAGTGCCATGGGACGAGATGGATGGATCTTTCACTGGGGCAGATGTTGCCAAGACATTGAGGAAGGTGATGGTGGAAGCTGAGGGTGACATCTACAGAGCCAATGCAATGAAGGTGAAGGAGGTGTTTGGAAACGAGCTCAGTGACCAATACATAGATTGTTTTGCTCGTTATCTCAAGGGCAACAAGAGTGGTAATCGTCTGTCGTCATCTTCAGCTTGACCATATTAATATGGTTATGTAACGGTTCTCTTTTAATAAAATAATATAATATAATATTTCCATCGTTCAAGGGAACAGAACTTTCTGTCAGATTGTTTAAGGGAACCCAAAACCTTCTACTGTATTTACTTAAGTAAATCTAAATCTTTCTAGTTGCATTCCAACAGTCTATTTATATAGATGAGATGAAGTTGCATTTTAAATTCAAATGAGAGAATCATTATAGGTTAGCTGTGAGATTCTCCAAATATCTGTGAGTTTTTGCTTTTTAACTGTTGATCAGTCCCATGTTGTCTCTAATTTTTGCCAACTACGATAAATATTCACGCACTACAAACGCCTGAGTGCCTCACCTTCAACGCCACAGCCAAGGATTGATCCTTCGCTTTGGTGGAAAGAAGGTGCCTCTCCACTAAGTACTAGATTGGCAATCCCATGTTGTGTCTGGCAAATAGGTATGCCTTGCCACTTCTCCATCGGTACGTGCTTTCATTTTCTTTGAGGGAACATTTGTATAATGGCTTTTCCGCGACAAAAAGCGTGGAAAGAAAAAATGGTTTTCCGCAGTGCTAAAAATATCATGTTTGGTGCAACTGCTTTTCCATAAAAAAACAAGGGGAAAATGAACAAACTTTTCTATGATTCAGCCAAAAAAGAAAAAAAGCAATCCATTTCTGACCCAAATCCATGGAAAGGCCTTCTCAAATTTCAGCTAATCCCTTTGTTAGATTATGGACTCAATCCATCAGATGATGTATTAAATTGATTAATTTCTTTATTCATCAATAAAATAATGCTTTCCTTTCATGACATGAATGGTGTTTTATTACTTAATGCACATGACCAATACATATGATATGATGGTTCATGAGATGAACCGGGTCCCATCAGTATATTAGATGTGATAATGTATAGATGAAATCCATATACGGGAGACATGTGTCACAAATCTTTTACTTAAATATCTTCACAACAAGTGATGAGACTGGGCATCTCATTTGATAAGGTTGCAACACTTTGATCGCTATGAGATAGTGTGATTTGTCTTGATCATCAGAATGTAAAATTCTGGATTATGATGCTGGTACATTGGATGTATTGAAGGACCATGAGAAGTACCTTATGGAATACTGTCTGGATTTTAAGGTCTACTCTCATAATTTCCTAGCAATAGGCTCTCAATTATGAGACATTGATGAACTTAAGTTTTTATCTATTCATTTACTTTGATTCACCAATGAGTGAGGCCAACTGTAGGTCAACACCTCGGTGTCTTGAGTACGTGGTAGTATGACTGTGGGAACATCCAATGGTCAAAATGGAATTTATCTCTATTATCCCCTTGTGCCAATTAATGGTTTTGTCATTAGTAAGTGCGCACCTATCTCGATTAAGAATTAATTTGATGGTATTGATGATCACTGTAATTAATTGAGGCTCAAGGATAATAAGATGTGGATCTAAGTTTGGAATGGACAGATTTTATCCAATTGATCCATGGATATTGATAGAGGGGCCTACTGTTGGAAGCAGGTGGGCCTCGTGGATAGATTTTCAAAACTTTTGACCCACTTGACTCAGGGATCAAGTATCCATAAAGCCAAAAACCCAATCCAGGATGCATAACCCTCAATCTCATGATCATGTACAATAAGTAAAACTATCTAAAAGATAGAACAGAAGCGAACAATCATCCATTAAAATCTACAACATATAAGGAAGTAGTTTGTACCTTTGGATCTCGGTTGCGCTCTAATGGAGAAGTTGATAACTTTCGTTGATGTAGAACTTTTCCACAAACTAAGATCAGAATCTCTAACACCTCTTAGCCTTCCACGCTATGACTCGAATCAGATCTCTCTTCTCGAGAAGATTGGTGGAATCTCCAAGAGAAAACCCAACTCGAAACTCTAAGGAACTAGAAGAGGAAGAGAGGAGAGAGCAGTGCAACTATTGCACAAAAAAGATGGACGTTTTTTACTCCAATATTATGGACATCCAAAAGGGGTGGATTCCCTTTTATAATCTCCCAGGTCTCCTCTTTTCTTAATTGAAATAGAAGTCTTACTTCCACAACAATTAGTAAGTATACTATTACCACTATTAGAAGTCCTACTATATAAATGCAATTACACTCCAGTCTTAAGAATAAATTACAATGAAGACCCTAAACTCCCCAATTACCACAAGTAGGCCCCTCTATCAATATCCATGGATCAATTGGAATAAATATGTCTCTTCCAATCTTAGTTCCACATCTTATTATCCTTGAGCCCCAATTAATCACTATGATCATCAGTACCATCCAATTAACTCTTAATCGAGATGGGTGCGCACTTACTAACGACAAATCCATTAATTGGCACAAGGGGATAACAGAGATAGATTCCATCTTGATCATTCAATGTTCCCACTGTCCTACTACCACATACCCATGACACCGAGGTGTTTACCTATAGTTGGCCTCACTCATTGATGACTCAAAGCAAATGAATAGATAGAAACTTGAGTTCATCAATGTCTCAGGATTGAGAGCCTATTGCTAGGGAATTATGAGAGCATACCTTATTATAGAGACTGAATTCCATAAGGTGCTTCTCATGGTCCTTCAATACATTCAATGTACCAGCACATTGATTCAGAATCTTCCATTCTGATGATCGAGATAAATCACACTATCTCATAGTGATCAAAGTGTTGTAACCTTATCAGATGAGATGCCCAGTCTCATCACTGGTTGTGAATATATTTTAAGTATAAGATTTGTGACATATATCTCCCGTGTGTGGATCTCATCCATACACATATATCACATCTAATATACTAATGGGACCCGATTCAACTCATGAACCATTATGTCATATGTATTGGTCATGTGCATAAAGTAATAAAATACCATTCATCTCATGAAAGTAAATCATGATTTTATTGATAAATAAAGAAATTAATCAATTTATCACATCAACCGATGGATTGAGTCCATACTATCTAACACCTACTTGTGGTAATTGGAAAGTTTAGGGTCTTCTTTGTAATTTATTCCTAAGACTGGAATGAAATTGCATTTATATAGTAGTATTATTTACAATTAACAGTGGGCCTGGATTGCACATCAGATGTCGGGTCGCGATGTTACAGTTGGAGCCAGCTTTCTATGGAATCCCTCACTACACCAAAATAGGATATTAGTAACACTCAAGGTTTTTGGTTAGTAACGGTTTTTAAGTGTAACTAGTTTCCTAACGTTTTATGGCCGTTAAGATTGGTTTTAAAGTGTTATATTAATTTATTTGATTTAATAATTTTTTTTTACTGTATCTTAATTTTTGCTCCCGCTTTTATTTCCCCTGCTCCCGCCCTGCTCCCGCGCCCTTTTAACTCTCCGCCTAGCTCTCTTGCGTCGGTTCTCTCTCCCTCTCCCTCTCCCTCTCCCTCTCTCTCTCTCTCTCTCTCTCTC
Source organism: Umbellularia californica (assembly GCA_028538565.1). Taxonomy (NCBI): domain Eukaryota; kingdom Viridiplantae; phylum Streptophyta; class Magnoliopsida; order Laurales; family Lauraceae; genus Umbellularia; species Umbellularia californica. The sequence goes on along the minus strand of JAPQWN010000005.1, from coordinate 27,364,904 downwards.
TCTCTCTCTCTCTCTCGCTCTGCATTGTGCCTTCCCGCGCCCCGAGGACGACTACGCCTCCGAGACCTACGGCGAGGCCGCCTCCAGCGAGGATTTAACTCTCCCTCTCCCTCTCCCTCTCCCTCTCTTGAGTCGGTTCTCTCTCTCTCTCTTCCTCTCCCTCTCCCTCTCCCTCTCTCTCGCTCTATTTCTCTCTCTCTCTATCCCTCTCGCTCTGCACTGTGCCTTCCCGCGCGCCGAGGACGACTACGCCTCCGAGTGCTGATATACTGTAATTTATTATATGCTTTGAAGTGCTGATATACTGTAATTTACAGATCCAACTTGTTAGAATTCAACTGAGAGTCCCTGAGTATGGTTGGACTACGCAGAAGGTTTTCTATTTCTTGAACTTTGATGTGAATGCAGGTATGCATCTGTTTCTATGTTTCTTGGTGTGTTTATGAACTTGTTTTTGGTGTTTATGTTCTTTATGGATCCTTAGCTTTGAATTGTATTTTATAGTTCGATGCGTGGTGTTTGTGTTTCGGCGGGATATACAACATATAAAGCCCGAGGTTTGCTTGATATCTATGTTACTAATTGAAGCTCTTTTTGGTATTTTTTTCTTCTTCTAATCTTTATAAGTTTTACTTCAGTGGTATTAAGTGATAAATGGTGTTGTCTTATTGTCAGATCATACAACATATTTTGCTTGATTTGCCTAGTCTTGTATTCTTCACAACATATGCACTTTTGGTCTTGTTTTGGGCTGAAATTTATTATCAGGTTGGTTTTGATTCTTGGCTGGTTGGTTTTACTCATGTTAGTTGACTTGTGATTATTGCTTGCACCTTTTTTGTTTCTCTTATCATATGGTATTTGGCAGGCACGTGCTGTATCTACTGATGGACTTAGGCCAAGTTTCTTCACGATTAATGCTGTCATATATGCTATACAGGTAGAGTCTTTTTTAAAGTACTCTTTAAGTGGGAGTTCCAGCAAGGGGATTAAGAAGTTGTATTGCTTACAATGAATTTTAGTGCATCTTGGTGTGTTGCTTATTTTCTTGTCCATCTTCATTTCTCTGTCTCGTTTCTTAGCATTATAACTATGTTAAGTTGAGAAGATTTGCTGAAGCTGGAAGTGAGGTTTTATTTTCTAATTTTACTTTAACGACTAATAGTTGGACAAATGACATTTTCTGCTCTTTTTCCTATGTACCAGTCAATCTTCTGTTGTTTTTTTGTTAGAAGTGTGGTCTCTCTGCGTGTGCTATATTATTATTATTTTTTTGAAGTCCAACATAGAAACAGAAGCTTTTTACACATTGAGATTGGTTCATTTATTTGTCTCTGTAGATTAAGTGGGAGCAATCCGAGTTTGGTGGTTTTATTTTGTTGCTTCAATTCAGTTATGACAATCTATGTCAGAAGTTATCACTTAATGCAGATTCTGTATGATTATTGTTTACATTATTTCTCTTGAATAGTTAGTATAAAGATCAAGACATTCTTTTTTGTTGTTTCTGGACGAGGGCACTTGCAATCTACTAAACCTGAATTTATGCACATTTTCCTTTGTATGTATGTGTGTGTTAGGAACAGTGTAGTTTTCTCATGTGGTAATTACAATTTACAGGGGCATTTACAGTGTATCTTTCTCGTGATTTCAAAGTACTTTCCCATACAGCTGATGCCATCTAGCTCCAATGACATTTTCTCTTTGCAAGAACTTGATCAGATTGAGAGTTGCCCCAAGCTGTGGAGTCCCTTCAGATGGCTCCGATGACATTTTCTCTTTGCAATTTGCCTGGAGTCCCTTCAGATGCCTCCCTCTCACTTCTATTATTGATTTTTTTATACTCTTTTCTAATGTAATTGTTGTATAGTTTTCTCCAATGTAATTAAGATTTTAAATGTATTAGTGTTTCACCTTAAAAATTTTAAGTGATTCTAATGAATTTTCAGGCTTTAAAAAAAATATATTGAAAAACCTGGGCATGCCCTGGTTTTTCAATATATTTTTTTTAAATTCGAAAAAATAAAAACGACGGCTTTTGACCGTCGTTTTTAAACCCATTAAACGACTGCCCAAGGGGTGGTTTTTAGATAACTTTTTTTACACATAAACAAGTTTTGTAACAGTTATAAGCCTTTACTAATTTGTACGAATAGCAACACTTAAAAACGTTACAAAAGATTTCACAACCGTTAGGAATGTTATAAATCAGTAACACAAATTTGGCACGAAAAAAACGTTACAGAGTTTACAAAACCGTTACAAATATTTAAGTGTAAAATACCGTTACAAAACTTGCGAAACTGTTACTGTTTTATTAAGAATTATTAACACAAATGAGTATTAAAACCGTTAAGAACTAATTTCAGTAACGGAAATAAAGCGTTACAATTAATATGTTTGTAACGGTTTATAACCGTTACGGATGTTTATAACAGATTAGAAACGCCCAAACTGTGACCCAAAAAAACCATTACAAATTTTTTTAGTAACGGTTTTGGACCGTTAGGTATGTCCTGAAATGGTGTAGTGAATGTGATTGATCGGTTATGGATCTGGTGAATTCTCACCTTAGAAACCTGTGGAAAAATGACTAGCACGCAGAGGAAATTTTCTGGCTCGCCGTGCCACGGCTCCGGATTAAAGCCTTGGTCGGCTCAGTCTCGGTCCCGGGTCGTGACAGTCACTTGCTAGGCAGTCATTGTAGCCCCTTCACCAGCTACAATTGATTCATTGATATGGAGGTGCAAGTGATGGACAGCGACATTCGGCGCCAGGATGCTACCGGGGTCGGCGGGCGTGGGAGCCCGTTGGGTACGACCCTTTCGCGCCCGTGGGGGGCGAAGGCGTGTATCAACATTTTTTTTGGGTGGGTGTGCCAGATTTTCTATTTTACTTGGAATTGCAAGTGGTGATCCGGAGATCGACCTTCGTAAGTAAAAAGGAAATCAACTTCTTTCAAGTTTTCAATTGCACATATATTTAAGAAAAGAGACATTTTCTTGATTTGCCGTGAAAGGCGGTCTTTTTTTTTTTGGCATTTATAGCAGATTTTGTGGCGTTTATAGCCGATTTTGGCATTTATAGCCGATTTTGGCGTTTATAGCCGATTTACAATTCTTATCAATAATGAAAGACAAGAGTTGTGATTTTTTTTGTCTCTTTAGAAAAATACAAACTACAATGAAAAGCAAGAAAAGGAGGATCTAACTTCTCAGGAGATTGTGGGGGACTCGTTCAGATTGACGGTCGCAAGCCATGTGTGGGCTTCGCCATCATCCATGCAGATGAGAATAGTGGATGCTCTTGATTCGCTTGGCTTGGCTATAACCTCAGATTTTTAGAGGACAAAGACCAAGAGGAGGTCTTATGTCCAATAAAAAGCTAAGTGGACGGGCTGAAAAGCCACGTCTAAGCCATTTGGAAGCAGGAGGAGAAGGCGAAGGACCTTGGGGGGGAGGTACCCCCCAAGGGACTTTTGTCACCTTGTAGTGGTGGCCGGTGCAGAACTTCAGTAGAGTTTTTCTCTCTTTTTCTTTCTCTGGATTTTCTGTGTTTGATCCGTCTGGATTCGATTCTCTTCTGGATACGAGCTCTGGATTCTTTCCGATATCTTTCTTCTTGGAAAGCTCTCCTATTTATAGGCTCTTGGTAGCTATTAGGAGAGTTTATGGGCTTTAATGGCTTTAATGGGAGGAGTTACAAGATTTATTTCTTGATTTTGTAACTCCTTTTTCCTTGAATCTGATTGGCCGATGGAGATTAAGGGCTTTTAATCACCTTAATTACCATAATGGGAGGAGTTTCATGGCTTGAATGCCATGACTTAATTGATTTGTAACTCCTGGATGCTTGCTTCTGATTGGGCCGTCCAAAGAAATGAATTAATGACTGCAATAAAGCTAGTCAATTGACTGCATTAAATGGTCGCCGAGCAGTTGAAGAGTCGCGGGCCGTGCCGTGTCTTCTGGAATTCTTCTGGTGATGATCATCGATGGATCTTCATGCTGATCGACATCGGATGAACATGTAACTTCAGACATTGATAGCTAAGAGCGGGCCGGTGACATCTGTCCTGTCGATTTTTCGATCGATCGTGCGGAAATCACACTTTTTTGGTCGACCGGTTGGCGATCAATGTTGATTTTGATACTTTTGGAGGTTGACCTGTGATTTTGAGGATGTCGGAGGATTTGGCACCTCAAAAGTATGAATTTTGGAAAGTCCCAGGGGTTGGAAGCTTCGAATCGCGAAAAACGACGGAAAACGGAGCTCCCGGAGCGAAACCGGAGATTCCGGGCTTCCAGGGTCGCGGGCAACCCTGGGCCAGGGTCGCAGGGGCTGGCGACCCTGGGCCAGGGTCGCAGGGGCCTGCGACCTTGGCCCAGGTTCGCAGGGGCCTGCGACCCTGGGGGAATTTTCCCCTTCGGAGCCCGTTTTGCGGTCGTTTTGAGGTCTTTTTCCTTCGTTTTTTCTTCCATATTTTTCTTTGACATTTTTGCTCATTTGTTGGCCTTATTCCCTTGTAGAAAAATTGATGAGAATCCTTGCAATTTGGGTTGCAAAGTTTCCAATTTTCCAGGAAAGCCGAAGACTTTGTCGCGTAGGGTTGCCGATTTTCCGTCAGAAGCTGAAACTGGGTCAAACGATGTCCGAATGACCTGAAATTTGAGGTGGAGCCTCCTGAGCAATAAATAAGACCAACCATAGGCTTTTGTTTGAGTTTTGAAGCCGTATGGGGTCCCGTCGCCAGTAGGCTTGATTTTGCCGCGAGGTAGATGTCGCGCTTTGATGTGCGGTCAACCGATGTCCGATTGACTTGAAATTTGACAGGGAACCTATTGGAGTCATTTTGAGATGATCCACAGGCTCTGTCTTGGAAACCATGGTCCCGGGGAGCTCCGCCGCCGAGAGGCCTGATTTGGCTTCCGAGAGTCAAAGTCTGTTCAAATGTTGTCGAAATGACCTGAAACTTGACGTGTAGCCCTTTGTAAGCATTTTGAAGCTGCCCATGTGCTCTGTTTGATGAGTAATGGTTTCGGTGGTTTTCGCCGCCGAGAGGCTTGATCTAGCTGCTTGAGGGTTGATGTAGGGTCAAACGTTGTCGGTTTGACTTGGAACTTGACGTGGAGCCTTTTGGATGCATTTTGAGATCATCCACAGGCTCTGATCGGGAATTTGATGTCTCCGATGCTGTCGCCGCCGAGAGCTCCTGTTTAGCTGTCGGAGAAGTGAAGTTAGGCCAAATGTTGTCGAAATGGCCCGAAACTTCATGTGTACTCTTCTCTTGGCTATCTTGAAGGATCTTGCAGTTTTTGTTTGATTCTGACAAGATTTGGTTTTTTGGAAGCAGCATTGCCTACTTTGGTAGGCTGCGGCTTCATGTGGCTTGAAGAGGCAAAGTGACATTTTTAGTGCCAACAGCAAGCACATACCGAGGCTGAGGAAGATTCTAAATAGGTTTCTTGATTATCAACATCCATTGCCGCAAATGGGATATCTTCTGACAGAAGTACAGACGGAACTCTTGATGGATTTCTACAAATATCCCATACATAGGTAACTACAAGTGGTGAAAACATTTCCCTAGTAATTCTAATGTTGTTGAGTTATTTTACTAATTCAACGTCACTCAACTTATTGCATTGATGGGAATGAGGAGTTGGATATGATAATCTTGTGCATCGATTCTAAGTCTGTCACACCCCCGGACCGAGGCCCTGTTAATCAAGTCCTTAATCCGGAAACGTGGCGCGACAGGTCTGAAATTTTCACTCGCACGCGCTAATTATTTTTCCCACAGGATTCCGTGGTGAGGATCCCAGGCGATCCATCACAACCAATTAATCAAGTCCACAATAAATAATGATATGCGGAAGCATGTAGCAAAATAAAAATCAAATATAACATGAGATAAATACACAAGCTTGGCATCAAAAGAGAAATATATACATAGCATAACCCCAAAGTTAGTTAAACTTGTGATGATCACAAAATATTTAATTTACACAACCCAACAAGGCCAACAGAGGCCATAAACAAAGTTCCAAAAATAAAATAAAGTCGCTCCCCAAAAGATGTTATCGAAGCTCCAAACCCAACATGACGTCTACATGACATCATTGGGCTGCCACTCTTGCTCCACCAGAGGTCCTACTACCTCCTCCGTGTGCTTCGCCCCAACGGCTGCGGGTCCGACATCTGACACCAAACGGAAAGTATCAGACACGACGGTCTGGCAGGTGAATAATACAGATGATATACAAGTTTTATAAATGTCATGTTTAAAATCATAAAAATGCAGTTGAAACGAAACATATATAAAGAGTAAATCAATCAAAACATTTCTGTAAAAATAAAAGAATTGCATATTTAAATACTTCAAACTGACTGATAGATAATCATAATGTTAGCAAACCACATTTAGCTATATTCTCCTATTACCGAAGTAACAAGAGCACACAGACAAATAACCGTCGCCATATGACATGGCCTGAACAGATAACCGTTGCCATACAAGATGGCCGGAACAGACAGAAACTGTTGCCACTACTCGTGGGACCGGAAAACAAAATCGTTACCATGGCCGGAGCAAACAAAGTCCAAACTGCAGTTGGCAAATCATAATTTTAGGATCCTAAGTCGGGTGATCAATCCAACAAAGTGACCCAAGTTTAGTGGTGCCGATTCAAATAAAAAATCTGAATTAATACAATCAAATCATAATAATACATTTCCAAAACAGATAAGAAGAACTACTCCGAACAAATACAAATTTACAGAATCGAACGTATCAAATGAGTAGTCTTATCAATGTTTTTCAAACGTAACATATCACTTAGCTTCACTTGAAATTAATTCATAAGAAAACATAGAATTATTCTAACTTGAAATAGAATGATTAAGATGGTTGATAGTGTTTAAGGGCTTACCAGGGGCGTCTCATTATAAACTTAGTGTCTCCATGTCGGTTTATAAGTGAATGAGTTGGTGTCTCTGAAGGTTTCCGACATTTGAGGGCAATAAGTATATATTAAGACTAAAGGATAATCCCCGGTAATTACCTTTCTAAACTTTCTCCATTGGTTTTTGTCCAAAAAAAGTAATTCGGGCTTAAATTCCCACATCCTATTGATCCATAAGTTATTAGGAAGTTTTCATATTCAAACCGGGCCTTAATTTACAAAACAGGCCCAAAATTTGGCATTAAAAAGAATCTAGGCCAGAACCCAGGGCTCGCTCGAGCAGGCTGTCACAGCAGCCCAGCCCGCTAGAGCGAGCCCAGGCCCGCTCGAGCGGGCACAGGTGCTGGTGCCCGATCTGTGCAGCACGTTTATGCACCTCTTTCATTCTTCTTCCTTCTTTTCTTCATTCACATTTTCCAACTGTTCAACAACATTCTAACTGCTCCCAACATCCAACAACATCATCTGAATCACAAAGGAAACCAACTTCATACCCAAATCATTTACAACAAGAATTAAAAATTCAGCATGAATGAACTTGCAGCAATTTTACAAATCAGATTTGAAATCTTATGGGCTATCAAAACTCCTGGTTATCTCAGCTATAAAAGGCTTAACATTAGGCATGCACATTTCACACTATCCTGCATATAAAACTTTATGAAATGAGCAACACATAACCAAGAAACAAATCAAATGAAATAGAGTTTTCTTTCATATCAACTCAAGAAGAAAAACACCCATTTCAAACACATGTATTCCTAGCTGAATTTTTTCACTTGCCTCAACTGAAATGGGATCTCAAGACCACACCAAAAACTCCTACACCACCAGCTGCAAACCTATACCAAAACCCATGGAGAACCCATTTCAAAATCCACACCATTTGGAAAAACAATGGAGTTCCACAAGGAAGGCCATGCATGTATGAAAAGAAGCTTCTATCCAACTAATAAAACCAAGATTTGGGGGAAAGACAGCCATTGCTAACCTTTGAAAGCTCTAAAGAAAAAAGAGGAGCTTGGAGAAGATGATGAAACCAGCTGGAATCTCTTGAAATTGATACCAATGAATAGCTAGAGATGAGGAGAAAAGAATGGTGTAGTTTGCTTTCCAATTTGGTTTAGTTTACTAAGACATGCAATGGAGAGAAGGTGAGATGAAAACAAGAAGTCCTTGAGTTCAGTTGCAGGAAGAAAAATGAAAAGAAGAAGAAGAAGAAGTCCAACGTGGGTTGGGTTTTAAAAATGGGCAAGTTGTGGGCCCCGTGGGCTCTAAATCTTCAAGTGGCTGGATCAGTCATATGTGGGTGCCGAATGAAGTCGACGAAGAAGAGAAAAATGATCATTAAAAAATCTAGTTTTCAAAAAGTATACTTTCCTCATGATTTTCAAATTTCAAAATTTATGCACAGATTTGGAGAACAAAGACGAATTTGTCCCCTTTTTCTCGAAAACCGCGATTTCTGGTTTTCAAATGCAAACAGGACAAATACGAAAGTTGCTGGGATCAAAATAACAAATTCAAAAATATCGAAATCCATATTTTTCAAAAATCAAATAAATCAAATAAATCAAATTCCCATACTAACATGCGTCACACGGGCCACCCAAGGCCCAGTGAAACCCGACTCAACACACTCAAAATTCCCCAAAGCTATTAAAAATTCTAATCTAACTAAAAACCCAAGCTAATTGTCCTCTAATCCCCCTTAGAGACTAATCATAGTTAGAATAATAATAAAATATACTAAACCTGGGTCGGGGCCTGACAAAGTCCCTCAAAGATTTATTGGACAAGGGCACTTGGATGGATTCGAGTATCATATATTTCTAGTTTGATGTGCTACAAGACTAGTGCAAGGATGCATATTTGGCTAACCCTACTATATGTCTAAGTGTAATAAAAAAATTAATGGAACTTAACATTTTTACTCAATAGGTTTAATGTCTTAGTTGTTTGATGTCTAAGATGCTTGTCTTATAGAGTTTCTGGGGAAGCAGCCTAAAGACCGGGGATGATATGGGCTTTGGTTCAAAGGGAGAACGTGTTATGGACGCGATGGAGTACAAGACTCTAGTTTACGTACTACATGCTCACAATCATTGGTCCCTACTAGTCAGATATATCGATGAGAACCGTTGAGAGTATTATAATAGTTCCAAGGGAGAGATCTGAGGCCAAAAGACTTGTGACAGATTCATAAGTATATATTTCTCCCGTCTTGGCAACATAATGTTTCAATACTAAATAAGTTTCAAAATTGAATGATTTACTCAATTTCACTATCTTTGGACAGAGGTTGTGGCTTCAGCAATGATTCATGGTCGGCTCCTATGATGCGGACGATTAGCACAAAGACGGACATCCCATTTCAAAATAACAGAAATGGTTGCGTGTTGTTCGCTTGTGCATTCACAGAACATTGCACATATCGTCATCCCATTGAGTTCACCCAGTCAGACATCCCGTACTACCGACGGAGAATCGTCATCGGCATATTCGAGCAAAATTAGATTCGAAATGCGTCAAAGCTTAACCTCCCTCCACACCCGGTCTTACAGCCTAACTTGTAGTGAATCTTCCCCTAAATTTATTTTGCTATATGAGCTCTTCGATATTGATCCTAATGTAGCTTGTAATTGAAGTGGTTATGCTGTGGATGTTGTCAATTTGTAACTTTAAACTTAAGAGATATACATGCAATTTAAGTAAATGTATATAGGATGTTGATGGATTGATTGAATGTTAATTGAATGCATGAAATATTTTTGTTTGCATTTAAATTCCTAAATGTTGTTTTTGAAGCACATAGGTGTCTTTTGATGTAAATGTTTTGGTCCCCTTCCTTACTATTTTTTTCCTAATTTATACAGTGTCATCACTGACGCTGTAGCACTAAATTTCTAGAAAAAAGCCTAGAAAAGTCCCAACTTTTTTTCCAAAAAATAAGAAACTTGCGTTGGTTATGACCTTATTTTACACTGTTAAGGTCATCACCAACCCGGACTTAGAACTTTTTCCAGAGGATGCCTGAAAGAGTTACAACTCTTCGGAAGAAAAATAGGAAGCCTGCGTTGGTGATGACCTTATTTTACACTGCTAAGGTCATCACCGACCCTGTAATGTGTTTCTTCTAAAGGATACTTAGAAAAGTTACAACTTTTTGTCGAAAAAATAGGAAACCTACATCAATGATGACCTTATTTTTTGCTGCTAAGATCATCATCGACCCGAACTTGGAATTTTTTCCAGAGGATGCCTGGAAAAGTTATAACTTTTTGTCGAAAAATTAGGAAGCATGTGTCACTGATAACCTTATTTTGTACTACTCAGGTCATCACCGACCCTATAATGAATTTCTTCCAAAAGATGCCTGGAAAAGTTACAAGTTTTTGTTGAAAAAATAGAAAACCCGCGTTGGTGATGACCTTATTTTTAACTGCTAAGGTCATCACCGACACGGACATAGAATTTCTTTCAGAGGATGCCTGGAAAAGTTACACCTTTTTATCGAAAAAAATAGGAAGCCTGCATCGGTGATGACCTTATTTTACACTACAAAGGTCATCACCGACCCTGTAATGAAATATCCCACGTGCTTGAGGGCAAAATTACATGTAGATTCGTTACGTTGCGTACAAGAATTACATCTACTTCCACAACAAAATAAATCATCCACACCTCTTTTCGAAAGAAATGATAACTTATACACAAACATAACCAATGCAAAAACCATTACTATCATCTAATAAACTTCCCATAAACATACATACAACAAGAACTATCCAAAAACATACCCAAAACACAAAGATTACATGAGCAGACCCAAAACACAAAATCCATTAACTTTATTGTTGAACTGGTGGATTTTTGCAGCTCCCACGGTTGTGACCCCTCTCTACAGCACGAACAAGTTATCACTCTTCGCTTGCGATGTCAATCTTCAACTTGGATCCTGTTCTTCTATGGTCGACCCGATTGCTTGCTAGCCAATGGTGGGAGGACTCTCCCGCTTAAATGTTGTTCCCATTGCTTTCCATCACGGGTGGCATGAATGACATCAATGTATATGTCTTCTATACGTTCTTGTAAGGTACCAGTGCTCACAATAGTCATATTGATTCATATTCCGTGCTTTAATGACTGCAATAACATGGCAACATGGGATGCCAATGATGTCCCATTTACAGCACGAGCATGACCTGCGATCTAGATTAATTACATCGACATACTCTGAAGATTGCACTTGATATTCATTTAATGTCGCTACCCGTACCATCAGCCTTCACGATTCTTCCATCTCGACGGCAAGGTACTTCTCTGCGTACAGAGTTAGGAGTGAAGTGATGCTTTGTACTTGAGTTGACCATCTCTAAAAGAATTCCATCAGTTTTGCACATCTCTTCCACTTGCTTCGTAATTGGGAGCACTCAGTTGTCTTTTAGGGGGTTATTTGTGCACTCTACAGCATTGCTGGTAAGCATGTCATTCCTGCGTTCATGAGCAAATGCCGTTGCTCAGAACTGATCGCCAATCGCATGGATGTAATTATATGCACGCTCATCTACAAAACTTATGTGGTCCATCCAAGCATCGAACTCACAAGGTTGGTATGCCCTCGCTACTCTCCAAAACTTTCTCATAATGCCATGGTTGTTGAAAGCCACCTTTATGTTTTTAGCTATATGATGGCAACAGAAACAATGCTTGGCGCTTGGCATCCTGGCTTGTACTGCAGGAATCAGACATTTCTGACGTCGGATATAATTGTGAGATTATTTGGCTCACTATCGCGACCCCGGACCGGGTTCGGGAACCAAATCCGGGATCAGGACTAATTGAGTGAAGCCAATGATGTGATCAGATGGAGTGATGACAATAATTAAAAATATGTTTATGATCAAGCGTACACGGGTTAATAAAAGAACACACATTCCCCGTGCACGTGATTTCCCACAGGTGTCCGCGGTGAGGATTTTCCAACACACATAACCATTTAGTATAATTGCGGAAGCGTATGGCAAATCAAGCATATAAATCATTTCCATAGTAACAAGACTATTTGCATTGAATAACAAGTATCAGAATGAGCAATGCTCTAAAGCGTAACCCAAAATGCTGTTAAGGTTGGAACATATAACATTTAATTACAATTCCAAAAAGAATAAAGGCCAACAAAGGCCAGTATAGACAAAACAATAACCACCAGAAACTATCCAAACAACCCCCAAAATGTTTCGCATCTTGGTAGCCCGATGTTTACATAACATCGTCGGCACGCCACTCAACTAGCGGTTGCGGTTCTCCACCCGCCTCCTCTGGCTCCTCCTCGGGATAACCGACAACGGGACCTGAGTACCAAAGCAAAGTGATAGACCCGAAAGGAATCTTCCGTCCTCTCCTTCCGCACCCCGGGGGCTGACCTGGGTCTCGGCGGAGGAGGGAAAATCTCGAGCATCAACATTTTTGTACGGGTATGCCAGATTTACTTTCTACTTGGAATTTGGAATGGTGATAATCCGGAGATTCACCTTCACAAGTGGAAAGGAAATCAATCCTTTTTTCTAACTTTTCAAATTGCATTAATATTAAGAAAAGAGACAAGTTTTTAGAATGCCGTAAGAGGCGTTTTTGTTTGTTTGCCGTGAAAGGCGATTTTGCCGTGAAAGGCGTTTTTACAAAACTCATCAAATATGAAAGACAAGAATTGTGATTTCTTTTTGTCTCTTTAAGAAATACAAACTACAATAGAAAAGGAAGAAAAGGGATCTAACTTCTCAGGAGATTGTGGGGACACGTTGAGATCGACGGTCGCAAGTCATGTATGGGCTTCGCCATCGTCCTTCAAATGAGAACATGTGATGCTTTGATTCTTTGGCTTGGCTCCTAACCTCAGTTTTTTAAAGGACAAGGACCAAGAGAAGGTCCTATATCCAATGAAAAACCAAGTAAACGGGCTAAAAAGCCGCGTTTAGGCCATGTTGGAGAAGGAGGTGACCTTGGGGGGGTGGCCCCCCAAGGGACGTTGATCACCTTGTGGTGCTTTCGGGAGCAAAGTAGCAGAACTTCGTCTCTCTCTTGGATTTTTTGAATTTTCAGAGCTTGCACTTGGGATATCTTTTCATCATGCTTTCTTCTTGGAATGGACCTCCTTTTATAGGCTTTTGGTAGCCATGAGGTGTTTATTGGCATTGATGGCCATGATGAAAGAATTGATGAGGAGTTACAAGTTGATTTTGTAACTCCTTTTTCAAGGCTTGTGATTGGCCGATGAAGGTAGTGGGCATTCAATCACCTTTATGTTTCATGATGATGGGAGTTTCATGGGTTTAATGCCATGATTGCTTGGATTTGTAACTCCCAAATGCTTGGTTCTGATTGGGCCGTCCAAAATAATGAGTTAATGACTGCTTTAATGGGTCAATTAACGACATTAAGTGGTTGTCAAGGCATGTGAAGAGTCGCGGGCCGTGCTGCGCCTTTTGAGATTCTTCTTGCGATCATCACGGGTGGATCCACGCATTATTTGATGTCGGATTGCGATGCAATTTCAGACATTGACTGATGTTGGCGGGCCGGTGACGTCTGTCTTGTCGATTTCACGATCGGTCGGACAAAAGTGCACTTTCTTCGTCTGCCGGTTGGCGATCTTGAGGCGATCGGTGATGATTTCATGCTTTTGACGGCGGATCCGAGATGTCGACGAAGATCAGTGGTTCTGAAGCACTAAACATTGGATTTTCAGAAAATCACAGAGGCCAGAACACCCGAAACGCGAAAAGAATCGGAAAACGGACGATTTGGCGCAAAATCCGGCGACTCGGATTTCCAGGGTCGCCGGGCGACCATGCACCCAGGGTCGCCGGCGACCCTGGGCCAGGGTCACCGGCGACCTTGGGCCAAGGTCGCCGGCGACCATAGGGCTTCGGCCCGTTTGGTCGCCGAGCGTCGTTTTCGGCCGTTTTTTCGTCTTTTTCGTTCCTTTTTTCTTCTGTATTTTTCTTGACATTTTTCCTCAATTATTGACTTGATTTTCTTGGAGAAATCTTGACGAGAACCCTCACGAAATCGGAGCACAAAGTTTCCTATTTTTCGGGAAAGCCGAAGACTTTGTAGCCGATTTTCCGTCAAGCGTCGAAACTAGGTCAAACGATGTCGGAATGACCTGAAAATTGAGGTCAAGCTTCTTGAGCAGTGGATAGGACCAAACATGGGCTTTTATTTGAGTTTTGAAGCCGTTTGGGGTCCCATCGATGCTTCACTTGATTTTGCTGCGGGGAAAATGCCGAGCTTTGATATGTGGTCAAACGATGTCCGATTGACCTGAAAGTTGACGAGGAGCCTATTGGAGTCATTTTGAGACGTTCAATGGGCTCCGTTTTGGATGTCATGGTCCCGGGTTGCTCCGCCGCCGGTAGGCTTCATTTTCTCTCGGAGCATCGAAACCTGGTCAAACGTTGTCGGAATGACCTGAAATTTGACGTGCAGCCTTTTGGAAGCATGTTGAAGCCACTCATGTATTTTGTTTGATGAGTGATGGCTTCGGTGGTTACCGCCGCCGGGAGGCTTGATTTTGCTGCTCGAGCATTGATGGAGGGTCAAACGTTGTCGGTTTGACTTGAAATTTGGCATGGAGCCCTTTGGAGACATTCTGGAGTCATCCGTAGGCTTTGATCAAAGTTTTGGTGTCTTTGATGATGTTGCCGCCGGGAGCGCTTGTTTAGCTGTCGGAGCGGTGAAGTTGGGCCAAACGTTGTCGGAATGACCCGAAACCTCAGGTGTACCCCTCTTTTAGCTGTCTTGAAGGATCTCTCAGTTTCTGTCTGATTCTGACAAAATCTGATGCTTGAAGTAGCCTTGCCTATTTTTAGCAGGATGCAGCTTCAGGAGGCTTCTTGATGTTGAGGAGACATATTGACTTTTTTGGTGTCAACACAAAGGGTTAGACACGACGGTCTGGCAGGTAGATGAAAAGATATAAACATTTAATAATAAAACCTTTACCTTGGAAAACATGTAAACCTGTTTAAACAATGACTTTCAAAAGTAAATGAATCATTTCATTGAAACACATATTCAGTAATAAAACATGTAAGGTAACCAAGGAAATCGGGAAACAATCAAGATGGCATCCACAAACAGCTAAATCCTCTATCACCGAAGTGAGTGAGTAATGGGTGTTGACCTCAGTCATCGAAGTGAGGAGGTGCAACCAAGTTACATATACATATACATATACAATAATACGGGACAGGACCGCAGTAGCAAACCGGGTATCAGGAATCATGGTAGCGAACCGGATATCGGGAACCACGGGAGCGAGCCGGGTATCGGGACGGGACCACCGTTAATAAACCGGGTATCGGGATCCAAGCTGCAGCTGGCGGGACGGGAAGGGATCTCCAAGTCAGTAGATCAGACCGACAAGATCATCCAAGCTTAGTGGTGCCGACTCATAGGACAAATCACATAAATCGAGAGGAGTATAAAATAAATCCAGTGCAAGGCTATAAGCGGGCAAGGCGGGGTGCTCAAGGCACAATCATCATTTCAGTATCGGGTCATGCTTATCGGGGATAGCACAAGGCTACAAATACAATTCCGTGCTTTCGGGGTTCATAAATCCTAACTCGTAGATTTCGGAAATAAAAGAGTGAAATAAGCTTTCGAAATATCGGGATGAGTATCAAGGTTCGAAGTTGATTCAAGTGCATAGGGATCTCGAATGTCTATTTAATAAAACTTGGTACTCCTTGGGTTTGAGGGCATTCCGGCTCCTTATACATTTGAAAGTCTCCAAACTCCAATGAATGCTTGTGATAATGGTTTCTTTCTCATCCGGGCTCCATACATCACCCTATAGTTCTCTTGACACAACAAGGCTCCCAATGAACCTTTCGCAATCATGAAAATGTTCCACTTCAACTCCAAACACATCCCTTGTGCAACAGCAACCATCGCTCGAGCGGACATTACAGTTCGCTCGAGCGGATGAGCCTCTGGAATGGTTTCTGGGAGGGTTCGCTCGAGCGGACATATGTTCGGTCGAGCGGACCTGCTCAGTTCAGGATGTCACGAGCGAACGATTTGTGCGCTCGACCTAACCACTCACTGGATGGCTGCTGGAAGAGTTCGCTCGAGCGGACACTGGGTTCGCACGAGCGAACAGCTCTCTGGAATGGCACGAACCCTTTCCTGGGCAGTACGCTCGAGCGAAGTGTCAAGTTTGCTCGAGCGAACTGTCCAGAACTGAGTTCGGGACGGTTCTGCTCTTCCATTCTTCCCTTCTCTCAAAACCCCTTTTTAGCCTCAACTCCCTTCAATCACTACTCAACCATCAACCAATTTCTCCATCTTTACATTCATACAATCATCAAGAGAAGGATCACACCCATCATCACAAGGATTCACTTAGGCATTGTACAAAAGATGAACTCAAAACTACAATCCATGATTTAAAGACAATAGATGAAACCAAAAGCTAGAAACATGTTTCAAGATAGTAAAGAGGCTTACCAACCCCATTCAAAGCATTTAGCATCATTGAATGCAATAAAACAAGGCATTAATGAGGTAGTAATTCAAACACATTTATCATAAAATTATTGAAAGCTAAACTATCCATTCAATCCACTTGCCTCAAGGTTCTCTACGCAAGAAATCAAGCTATTAATCTCTTCCTCCAAGCCAAGAATGATATC
Organism: Umbellularia californica; assembly: GCA_028538565.1. Lineage (NCBI taxonomy): Eukaryota > Viridiplantae > Streptophyta > Magnoliopsida > Laurales > Lauraceae > Umbellularia > Umbellularia californica. Next base: position 27,348,235 of record JAPQWN010000005.1, on the reverse strand, counting down.
TACACAAAACCCCCAAATCCAAACCCTAAAATGGGTTAAACCAAGAAATAAGAAGAGAGAGCTCATAATAAAGGAAATGGAGCTTCTCTAAGGATAGGAAAAACACAAAACAAAGAGATTGGAAGGAGGACTTACTAGGAAGCTTTCCAAAATCACCAAACTAGTTCAATGAGGGTCTTGAGGTGGATGGATTCCTTCAAAAATGGCATCAATGTATAGCTCTAGTAATGAGGAAGAAGAAGGTGAAGTTCATTTCTTGATTGGTGCAAGGTTTGATAGGGATTTGGTGGTGAAGAAGCAAGGAGAAAGGGAAGGGAAGGAAACCCTAGACTCTTGTTGCTCTAAGGCTGGAAAAAGGGGAAATGAAAGAGAAGGATCTCCTTATATACAAGTGGAGTGTGGGTCCCCATCTCTAGGAAATCTTTGGAGGCCGAAAGCACCAATCTCGGGACCTCGAACGAAATCGACGAAGAAGAGAAAAGTGATCGTCGAAATATCTAGTTTCCAAAAAGTATATGTTTCGCGGGTTTCGGTAATATCAAGTTTTGGGTACAGATTTCATGTACAAGGACTGTTTTGCCCTCAAAGCAAGAAGATCGAGTTTCGGGGTTTCGGACGGTTGCGGGCTCAACAAGAAAGTTGTAAGGATCAACAAAATAAGTAAAACGGGATCAAGACAAAAATTAGGGGAATATCAAGTAACCTCCAAAAGCTAGCAAGACTATCAAATGGAAACCCCCAAAGGGTCCCACTAAATACAAGACACTAAAAATTCCCCAAAGCTATCAAGAACTATACTAATCCAAGCTTAGACAAAACCACTAATCAAGCTTAGCACTAACACATAACTTAATTAGCACTAATCGAGTCACTCGGTTCTGGGTCGATTTTGACGTGATCTACTACGTGAAGCCCAGCCCACAGCCCAGTTCAGGTTCAGGTTCAGTTTGGGTCAGTTCGGTCTGACTTATGTAGCAGGAAGCCCATTCCAACAGCCGCTGATGTCAACACCACGTCAGCAAGTGGTACAGTCAGCAAGGGTTTGACCAAATTGACAGCTGAGAATTGTTCTGGCGATATCTTGATCATCCGGTCTCTAATCGGAGATCCGTTTGCGCCTACAAATTTATTGCGAGCAGATCTACGTAACTGAGGAAGAAGATTGGCAGTTTGACGGTCAACAGAAAACTTTGACTAATCGGAGCGCAAAAAACTATTTTTGTGATATCGGAACCATATAGAGTCGAATTCCAGATCCGTTTCTTCCAGCGTGATCGTGGTGACGAGATCTACAGATTGGTGCAGAAATTGAGGTTAGTGAAAGTTGTTTATATTTCTTGATTATTTAATTGAGATGGAGAACACTGTGAACACTACTATGATCAAACTCAACCGTACCAATTAGTTGATTTGGAAACCTAAGATGGATGATATACTTTATTGCAAAGACCTCTATGATCCCATTATGGGGGATAAAGCTCGACCAAAAGAGATGTCTGATCCAGATTGGAAAAAGATGCATAGAAAGACCATTGGTCACATCAGATAGTGGATGGATAACATCATATTTCATCACGTGTCTAATGAAACCAATGCGAATACCCTTTGGAAGAAGTTAGAAGAAAGATATAAGAAGAAAACTGCCGTGACCAAAACTCTTCTGATCAAAAAGCTTGTGAACATGAAATTCAAGGAGGGTGGTAAAATTGAAGATTACATAAATGAATTTCAATGTGTTGTGAATGAATTAGACACAATGAAGATGGTCCTTGATGATGAGATGCAAGCTTTATTTCTTCTAAGCTCTTTGCCTCATACATGGGAGACGTTGGTTATTTCCGTGAGTAACTTTACTCCAGATGGTGTACTATCAATGAGTCAGGTAACTAGCAGCTTGTTGAATGAAGAAACAAGGAGGGAAATTGTAGAGACAGATAATGCACAGGCCTTTGTTATTGAGAAAAGGGGGAGGAGTAAGAGTAGGGGACCAAAGGGGGGTCGTGGCAAGTCTAGAGGTGGATCACATACTTAGAAAAAGTTTGGAAAATGCTTTCATTATGGCAAGGAGGGTCATATTAAGAAGAATTGCTTTTCCTTGAATGAAAAGAAAAAAGCCAACAATGAGTAGAATAATGACACTAACACTACAACTACTTTGGATAATGAAGTAGTGGTATTGTCCAGTGAAGATGAAGAGTGTTTGAGTGTTACAGATGATCAGGTTAAGTGGGTTGTTGACACAGCGGCATCCTACCATGCTACTCTTTCTAAGGAGATGTTCACAACATACAAAGCAGGGGACTCTGGCACTGTGAAGATGGGCAACACAAGTCATTCAAATATTGTTGGGATCGGTGATGTCTACATTCAAACCGAGATTGGTTGCACAATGATGCTGAAAGATGTGCGACATATTCCTAATCTGTGGTTAAATCTTATTTTCGAAACTTCATTGGACCGTGCAGGTTATGAGAGTTACTTCGGAAATGGCAGGTGGAAACTCACTGAAGGGTATTATTGCAAGAGGGAAGGCGTGCAATACGATATACAAGACACATGTGAAGCTATGCAAAGGTGTGTTGAATACTGTTAAAGACAGATCCTCTCCAAATCTGTGGCATAAGAGACTGAGACATATGAGTGAGAAAGAACTGCAGTTATTGATAAAAGAAAGATCAAATTCATTACTCCAAAGGTACATCCCTTGATCCTCATGATTATTGCTTGTTTGGTAAACAACATGGGTATATTTCCTTAAAACATCAACGATAAAATCTAATGTATTGGATTTGGTATATTCTGATGTTTGTGGTCCCATGGAGGTGGAGTCATTGGGTGCTAATAAGCTTTTTGTCACATTTATTGATGATGCATCCAGGAAAGTCTGGGTTTATGCGTTGAAATCGAAGAATCAGGTGTTCCAGGTATTTCAACAGTTTCACGTCATGGTTGAAAGAGAAACAGGAAAACTCTTGAAATGTCTCCGCACAGATAATAGTGGAGAGTACACATCCAACCAGTTTAAAGGCTATTGCTCGAAGCATGATATTCGACATGAAAGAACAGTTCCTGGTACTCCACAGCACAATGGTGTGGCAGAAAGAATGAACCGTACTATTCTTAAAAGAATGAGATGCATGATTAGAGTAGCACAACTACGTAATCCATTTTGGGGTGAAGCTATCCTGAGTGTCGTTTACCAGATTAATGTTTGACACCAAAAAAGTCACTATGTCTCCTCGACATCAAGAAGCCACATGAACCTGCATCCTGCTACAAAACAGGCAAAGCTACTTCAAGCATCAGATTTTGTTAAAATCAGACAAAAACTGCAAGATCCTTCAAGATAGCCAAAAGACGGGTACACAAGAAGTTTCGGGCCTTTCCGACATCATTTGGCCTGACTTCACTTCTCCGACAGCTAAACAGACGCTCATGGCGGTGACAACATCGAAGACACCAAAACTTCGATCAGAGCCTACGGATGACTCTAAAATACCCCCAAAGGGCTTCATGCCAAATTTCAAGTCAAACCAACAACGTTTGACCCTCCATCAACGCTCGAGCAGCAAAATCAAGCCTCTCGGCGGCGAGAACCACCGAGGCCATTACTCATCAAACAAAGCATATGAGTGGCTTCAACATTCATCCAAAGGGCTGCACGTCGAATTTCAGGTCATTCCGACAACGTTTGACCAGATTTCGACGCTCCGAAAGAAAATCAAGCCTACCGGCGGCGGAGCACCCCGGGACCATGACATCAACATCGGAGCTAATGGGTCGTCTCAAAATGACTCCAATAGGCTCCCTGTCAAATTTCAGGACAATCGGACATCGGTTGACCGCATATCAAAGCTCGACATCTTCCCCACAGCAAAATCAAGTCATGCATCGACGAGACCCCAAATGGCTTCAAGATGATGGACCCTCAGAATTCCCGTCCTCTCCTTCCGCACCCTGGGGGCTGACCTGGGTCTCGGCGGAAGAGGGAAAACGCAGGTATCAACATTTTTGTACAAGTATGCCAGATTTACTTTCTACTTGGAATTTGGAATGGTGATAATCCGGAGATTCACCTTCACAAGTGAAAAGGAAATCAATCCTTTTTTCTAACTTTTCAAATTGCATAAATAGTAAGAAAAGAGACAAGTTTGTTTTTTGAGAATGCCGTAGGAGGCGTTTTTTTGTTTGTTTGCCGTGAAAGGAGATTTTACAAAACTCATCAAATATGAGAGACAAGAATTGTGATTTCTTTTGTCTCTTTAAGAAATACAAACTACAATAGAAAAGTAAGAAAAGGGATCTAACTTCTCAGGAGAATGTGGGGACACGTTGAGATCGACGGCCGCAAGTCATGTATGGACTTCGCCATCGTCCTTCAAATGAGAACGGTTGATGCTTTGATTCTTCGGCTTGGCTTCTTACCTCAATTTTTTAAAGGACAAGGACCAAGAGGAGGTCCTGTATCCAATAAAAAACCAAGTAAACGGGTTGAAAAGCCGCGTTTAGGCCATGTTGGAGAAGGAGACCTTCGAGGGGGTAGCCCCCTAAGGGATGCTGATCACCTTGTGGTGCTTCTGGGAGCAAAGCGGCAGGACTTCGTCTCTCTCTTGAATTTTCTGGATTTTCAGAGCTTGGGATTGCACTTGGATTCATTTCATTTCATCTTCTTGGAACCCACCTCCTTTTATAGGCTTTTGGTAGCCATGAGGTGATTATGGGCATTAATAGCCATGATGAGAGAATTGATGAGGAGTTACAAGTTGATTTTGTAACTCCTTTTTCATAGCTTGTGATTGGCCGATGAAGGTAGTGGGCATTTAATTTCCTTTAAGCTTCATGATGATGGGAGTTTCATGGGTTAAATGCCATGATTGCTTGGATTTGTAACTCCCAAATGCTTGAATTAGATTGGGCTGTCCAAAATAATGAGTTAATGACCGCATTAGGTTGTCATAAACGGGTCAATTAACGTCATTAAGTGGTCGCCAAGGGATGTGAAGAGTCGCGAGACGCGCCGCGTCTTTTGAGATTCTTCTTGTGATCATCACAGGTGGATCCACACATTGTTTGATGTTGGATTGCGATGCAATTTCAGACATTGATTGATGTTGGTGGGCTGGTGACATCTGTCTTGTCGATTTCACGATCGGTCGGACAGAAAGTATACTTTCTTGGTCAGCCGGTTGGCGATCTTGGGGCGATCGGTGATGATTTCATGCTTTTAACGGCGGATCCGAGATGTCGGTGAAGATCAGTCGTTTTCAAGCATCAAACATTGGATTTTCAGAAAATCACAGAGGCAGGAATGCTCAAAATGCAAAAAAGATCGAAAAACGGGGCATTTAGTGCAAAATCCGGCGACCCGGATTTGCAGGGTCGCCGGCGACCTTAGGGTTTTTCCCCTTTGGTCACCGAGCTTCGTTTTCGGCCGATTTTCCGTCTTTTTTGTTCCTTCTTTCTTCTGTATTTTTCTTGACATTTTTCCTCAATTATTGACTTGATTTTCTTGGAGAAAACTTGACGAGAACCCGCGCAAAACCGGAACACAAAGTTTCCCATTTTTCGGGAAAGCCGAAAACTTTGTAGCCGATTTTCCGTCAAGAGTCGAAACTAGGTCAAACGATGTCGGAATGACCTGAAAATTGAGGTGAAGCTTCTTGAGCAGTGGATAGGACCAACCATGGGCTTTTATTTGAGTTTTGAATCCATTTGGGGTCCTATCGATGCTTGACTTGATTCTGCTGCGGGGAAAATGCCGAGCTTTGATATGTGGTCAAACGATGTCCGATTGACCTGAAATTTGACGGGGAGCCTATTGGAGTGATTTTGAGATGAACCATGAGCTCTGTTTTGGATGTCATGGTCCCAGGTTGCTCCGCCGCCGGTATGCTTGATTTTCTTTCGGAGCATCGAAACCTGGTCAAACGTTGTCGGAATGACCTGAAATTTGACGTACAGCCTTTTGGAAGCATGTTGAAGCCACTCATGTACTTGATTGATGAGTGATGGCTTCGGTCGTTCCCGCTGCCGGGAGGCTTGATTTTGCTGCTCGAGCGTTGATGGAGAGTCAAACGTTGTCGGTTTGACTTGAAATTTGGCATGGAGACATTCTGGAGTCATCCGTAGGCTTTGATCGAAGTTTTAGTGTATTCGATGATGTCGCCGCCGGGAGCGCTTGTTTAGCTGTTGGAGCAGTGAAGTTAGGTCAAACGATGTCGGAATGGCCCGAAACCTCAGGTGTACCCCTCTTTTGGCTGCCTTGAAGGATCTTGCAGTTTTTGTCTGATTCTGACAAGATCTGATGCTTGAAGTAGCTTTGCCTGTTTTGTAGCAGGATGCAGCTTCACGGGGCTTCTTGATGTTGAGGAGACATAGTGACTTTTTTAGTGTCAACACAAGACTAAAATGAAAGCCCATGGTTGGTCCTATCCATTGCTCAGGAAGCTTCACCTCAATTTTCAGGTCCTTCCGACATTGTTTGACCTAGTTTCGACTCTTGACGGAAAATCGGCTACAAATCCTTCGGCTTTCCCAAAAAATGGGAAACTTTGTGCTTCGATTTTGTGCGACTTCTTGTCAAGTTTTCTCCATGACAATCAAGTCAATATTTGAGGAAAAATGTCAAGAAAAATACAGAAGAAAAAATGAACGAAAAATAAGGAAAAATGGCCGAAAAAGACACTCGGCGACCAAAGGGGCCAAAACCCCATGGTCGCCGGCGACCCTGGAAATCTGGGTCCCCGGATTTTCCACCGGAAGGCCCGTTTTCCGATCGTTTTCGCGTTTCGGGAGTTCCTACCTCTGTGATTTTCTGAAAATCCAATTTTTGATGCTTGAAAATGACTGATCTTCGCTGACATCTTGGATCCGCCGTCAAGAGCACGAAATCATCATTGATCGCTCTAAGATCGCCAACCGGATGACCAAGAAAGTACACCTTCTGTCCGACCGATCGAGAAATCGACCAGATAGATGTCACTGGCCCACCAACATCAATCAATGTCTAAAATTGCATCGCGATCCGACATTAAATAGCATATGGATCCACCTGTGATGATCACAAGAAGAATCCCAAAGGACCCAGCGCGGCCCGCGACTCTTCACATGCCCCGGCGACCACTTAATGTTGTTAATTGGCCCGTTTATGACTACTTAACGCGGTCATTAACTCATTATTTTGGACGGCCCAATTAGATTCAAGCATACGAGAGTTACAAGTCCAAGCAATTTTTGGCATTAAAACCACGAAACTCCCCTCATCATGGAGATTAAAGGCGATTAAATGCCCATTATCCTCCATCGGCCAATCACAAGCCATGAAAAAGGAGTTACAAAATCAAACAATAAAAACTTGTAACTCCTCATCAATTCTCTCATCATGGCCATCAATGCCCATAAACCACCTCATGGCTACCAACAGCCTATAAAAGGAGGTCCATTTCCAAGAGAGAGGCATCTAGGCATCTACACAAAGACTTGAAACTTGAAACTTTGGATCCTTGCATCCGACGAAGTCCTGCTGCTCTGCTGCAAGAGACACCACAAGGTGATCAAAGTCCCTTGGGGGGCCACCCCCTAAAGGCCCCTTCTTCTACAACATGGCCTTAACGCTGCTTTTCAACCCGTTTACTCGGTTTTTCATTGGATATAGGACCTCCTCTTGGTCCTTATCCTCTAAAAAGCTGAGGTTGGAGCCAAGCCGAAGAATCGAAGCATCAAGAGTTCTCATTTGAAGGACGATGGCGAAGTCCATACATGACTTGCGACCGTCGATCTGAACGTGTCCCCGCAATCTCCTGAGAAGTTAGATCCATTTTCTTTCTTTTCTATTGTATTTTTAAATTTTTAAAGAGACAAACAAAAATCACAATTCTTGTCTTTCATATTTGATGAGATTTGTAAATCGCCTTTCACGGCAAAATCGCCTTTCACGGCAAACAAACACAAAAAAACGGCTCTTATGGCATTCAAAACAAACTTGTCTCTTTTCTTAAATATTTATGCAATTTGAAAAGTTATAAAGAATGATCGATTTCCTTTCTACTTGTGAAGGTGAATCTCTGGATCATCACCATTTCAAATTCCAAGTAGAATAGTAAATCTGGCATACCCATACAAAAATGTTGATACTCGCGTTTTTCCTCCTCCGCCAAGACCCAGGCAGCCCCCAAGGAGGAAGGAGAGGACGGAAAACCAGGGTCCATCAAGTTGGCACACCCGATGGGACCTTTCACTTGAAAACGTGATGCTTCGATCCCTTGGCTCCTTTCTAGTTGGTGGCCTATGTTGCATCTTGCATCTAAAAAAAAACATGAGATGGGATTTCAGTCATTCTTTCTCATTTCAAAAAAAATCTAATTTATCTTTCTTGGATTCAATTTTGAGAAATTTTGATCCTCTCTTCTTCGAATTTGATAGCTCACAGAAATGTTTGCAGCTATTGTTCGTATCGGAGATTGGGCCATCTTTTCTCTTTGATGAGTCCAACAGGGTTTTCAAAAAAAACAAAAAAACTTCATTTCAAATTCCTTCAAAAAAAAAATGATTTCTCTTTCTTAGATTCAACTTTGAGAAACTTTGATCCTCTCCTCTTCGAACTTGATAGCTCACAAAAATGTTTGTAGCTATTGTTCATATCGGGGAATGGGCCATCTTTTATCTTTGATGAGTCCAATTAGGATTTTAAAAATTTTTTATTAGTTTTCTTTCTTTTGGACTCAGATTTGAGAAACTTTCGTTATTCCCTTTCGGATTTAACGCTCGCAGAAATGTTGAGCTGTGGTTCGGATTGGAACACTACTTGTTCTCTTTGATGAGTTCATTAGAAACCTTTCAAAAATAAAATTTTCAAAAAAAAAAAAAACACTAAGGTTGCACCAATTGCGCTCTTTGACTAAAGTGGATTTAAGAAAAGCCTTGTCCAGAGTGTGGAGACAGTTAGACTGTTCGAAGCAAGGGTCCTTCAAACAGGTTTATTAAGTAATCTTACTCTTACCTGGGGGTTGATCTATCTACTAAGGTTTCATAAGATCGAATTGGAAACCTATGTGCACCTTTCAAAAAAAAAATTCACTTTTTGAATTCAGAATTGAGAAATCTTGGCTCTTTCCCTTTCGGATTTAAAGCTCGCAAAAATGTTGAGCTGTGGTTTGGATTGAAATACCATTTGCCCTCTCTGATGAATTCAATCTTAAACCTTCAAAAAAAAAAAAAAAAAAAAACTTACGTCACTTTTTGAGTTCAGAATTGAGAAATCTTGGCTCTTTATCTTTCGGATTTAACGCTCGCAGAAATGTTGAGCTGTGGTTTGGATTGGAACACCATTTGCTCTCTTTGATGAATTCAATCTTGACCTTTCAAAAAAAAAAACTTTCGTCATGTTTGGGCTTACATTCGAGAAATTCTGGTTCCTTCCCCTTCGGATTTAGCGCTCGCAGAAATGTTTGAGCCCTTGCTTGGATTGGAATACCATTTGCTCTCCTTTATGAATCCAAATTTGACCTTTAAAAAAAATCCAATTTCGTGTCCTTTCCAAGGATGCGATTTGCAACATTTGTGCCTAACGGTGCTAGTACGCCCTTTCGGGTCTAATGTATTCGCGACCGACACATTTGTATCTCCAACCTTATATCATTTTACCTCGAGTGAGCCTTGCTTCTCGGTAATTTGAATTAAGGTCTACAATTGCTTCTAGGAGTCACTGGTACGCTCACCCTGAGCCTACCATACTTTCATTTTAGAACAATTGTATCCTCTATGGGTTTTTGCCTTCTTCATCTTGCTCAGGCCAGGCCATGTCCCCTTGAGCGATTTGAAAAGACAAAACCATAGTTGTTCTCCATTTATGATCACCATATTCTTTTGATTACTAATGGATGTGGTCTTGTTTCAAAAGTTTTCCAAAACTAACAATGGCAGCTTCATTGACCATCACTTTCGATGAGAACAAGTACCAGCTTATGCTTCAAGACAAGCAAAACAAGCGCACTCATAAGCGCCTTGCCAGTTGCCGAAGTGTCATCTCCCTCGACAACTCTCAAAACACCGGTTCAACCTCAACTCTCCGCACCATTCTCATTCCCCGCAGAAGAAACTGTACCTACCAAGAAGCAGAAGATCGCCCCGCAACGTGTCACTAACATGGCACCAAGGGCGGACACAAAGAAGCCTGAAGCCCGTGGCGCTCCCATGAAGCCTCAACCCACAAGAAACCAGGTCTGCCCCAAAACCTGATCCCCGAGATCCTCACCAAAGGAACGGAGATCCAAAACATCTACAAAGCCAGCATACCTGGCCCCTCTCAAAGAGAATTGGTTCTACCCTCTCTCTTACATGAAAGAGGAGAAACCTACCCTCCGCCCAAAGAACAAACAAATTCAGCATGAACCGGATTGCTCTTACAAGCCCAAAATCAAATCCTTCATCGTTAGGCCTCCGCAAAAACCCGCTGAAGCCTACACTCCTGCGAGTCGACCCTTCGTCTCAATAGGGGCCGAGCTCGCAAAATTCAAAGCCTCACTGCGACAGGCTAAGGACCGCGTCCAGATCCTGTCCATGCCCAGCTTCAAAGAAGACAAGCTCGGCTGCTGCGCACGGGGGACTACATCCTTCATTGCCAGAGCCCAGCCAGAGCTGACTGAAGCTCAAATAGCTCGTCATATGCCTCGCCGCGCAGCATATCGACAAAAGAGACTTGAGAAGCAAAGAACCCAGCATTCTACTCTCCATGTCTCTAAAAATGGGTCGAAAAAGAAAGACCCGACCAAGTCGTTACTGTCCATATGGTTGGCAAAACCAAAACCAGAAAGCGCCAGAAGTCAACAACCAAAATTCGTGTCAGACGTCCGGTGACTCGCAGCGTCGCCCGGACACGAACACATCTGGAAAAATCCTGCACTCCTTCAAGCCAAAGACACCGGAGTAACCACTCCTCGGACTCTTCATCCAGAAGAATGAGCCCCAGCTTAGTCACCAGGACGATTTCTTCGTTCGAATCCCGAGGGATGAACGTCTTGGCTACAAGTTCTGAGCAGCCTCCACCGCATGATGATGTAACTACACGCATCCAGCAGTTGGAGCAAGGACAACAGAGAATTGAGGCTTTGATGGAAAACCTCATTCTCACTTTACAGCATCCACCTAACAATGATACCCCTCCAAATCATTAAGATGACGAGGGCAATGCAGAAAACAATGAGTCACGTGCCCTTACCAAAAAGGACATTGATGATATCCTCGGAAAAGCAAAAGAAGAGGATACATTGAAGGAACATGGGATCAAGTCACCCTATCCTCTATGGATGGACTCGGTTCCGTTCCCTGCAAAATTCAAACAACCTACTCTCCAAACATATATGGGGAAAGGTTCAGCCAGACAGCATGTCATCCACTTCAAGATCCTGAGAGGAGCTATTGCGGATCAAGACGCCCTCAAGATTTGCCTCTTTGCAAGTACCCTAAAAGGTATAGCCTTTGATTGGTACTCCACTCTGCCGGAGAATTCCATCCAAAACTGGGCTATGCTGGAGACAAGCTTCCTGACTCACTTTCAAGGTGAGGACCATCCTGTTATTATAGCTAAGCTTTGCAGCCTAAAACAGGGAGATAATGAGTCAACATACGACTTCATTCATAAGTGGAAGGCGATGGCGTACAAATGCTCAGATGTACTGCCACAAGCGTCGCTAGTCGACATATGCCGTAACAACATGAGAGAAAGAATCCGCTCCATGATCATCGGCAACAAATCAAAGAACCTGGGAGAACTCCACGAAGCTTCAACGGAAGCTGAAATGGTGATCAAAGACCTCAACAGTCAGAAATCATAAAAAAAAAAGCCGATTACCATTACAACCTCAAAACCAACGAAAAAGGAGGTTCTCAATGTGCAGACCAAGTCAGCTTCTCAGCAGCCAAAGAAAACCGAAAACAAAGCTACAGGTAAAAGACCTGAACTCTCTGACTCCTTCAAAGAACGAGTAGAAAAGAAATATCCGTTCGATGAAGATGTTGAAGAAATCTTTGAGGCTCTCCTAGCAAACGACAAACTCACTTTGCCCGAGCCCAATAGACCGGAAGATGTTGGCAAAACCAACGATCCCCGGTATTGTCCATATCACTAGATGATCTCACATCCTCTCAATCAATGCTTTGTTGTGAGAGAAAAGATCAATGAGATGTGGAAAAATAGAGTCATCACCTTCGACAAAAACTACGGCTCCGCCTCCGTCAATATGGTGTCATGTGGGCAAACTTCAAATTCACCAAAGGAGAAGATCGCTACTTCATTCAAGGTGATAAAAATGGCTCAAGCGTCCAAAGAGTTGGTTCCCTATCCAACACCAGATGGACAACCCATATGGGTGCATCTCGATCTCCTAGAAGATGAAAATTGGGAGATTATCAAAACAAAGCCAACCGCTCAGCAGCGAAGGCAAGCCAAGAGACAACTCTGCAAGCTCAAACAGCAGCAAAAGTCTCAACCAAAACAAGAAGTCCTTGAAAAGGCCGAAACCTCTTCCACTGCTTCACTAGGGGCAACGGAAGATTCCTTTCCCAAAATGATGGACCCGAAAAGGGGAATCTTCCGTCCTCTCCCTCCGCACCCCGGGGGCTGACCTGGGTCTCGGCGAAGAAGGGAAGATCTCGGGCATCAACATTTTTTGTACGGGTATGCCAGATTTACTTTCTACTTGGAATTTGGAATGGTGATAATCCGGAGATTCACCTTCACAAGTGGAAAGGAAATCAATCCTTTTTTCTAACTTTTCAAATTGTATTAATATTAAGAAAAGAGACAAGTTTGTTTTTTTAGAATGCCGTAGGAGGCGTTTTTGTTTGTTTGCCGTAAAAGGCGATTTTGCCGTGAAAGGCGATTTTACAAAACTCATCAAATGTGAAAGACAAGAATTGTGATTTCTTTTTGTCTCTTTAGGAAATACAAATTACAATAGAAAAGTAAGAAAAGGGATCTAACTTCTCAGGAGATTGTGGGGACACGTTGAGATCGACCGTCGCAAGTCATGTGTGGGCTTCGCTATCGTCCTTCAAATGAGAACATGTGATGCTTTGATTCTTTGGCTTGGCTCCTAACCTCGGTTTTTTAAAGGACAAGGACCAAGAGGAGGTCCTATATCCAATGAAAAACCAAGTAAACGGGCTGAAAAGCCGCGTTTAGGCCATGTTGGAGGAGGAGACCTGGGGGGGGGGGGGGGGGGTGGCCCCCCAAGGGACGTTGATCACCTTGTGGTGCTTCCGGGAGCAAAGTAGCAGGACTTCGTCTCTCTCTTAGATTTTCTGAGCTTGCACTTGGGATCTATTTTCATCATGCTTTCTTCTTGGAATGGACCTCCTTTTATAGGCTTTTGGTAGCCATGAGGTGTTTATTGGCATTGATGGTCATGATGAAAGAATTGATGAGGAGTTACAAATTGATTTTGTAACTCCTTTTTCACGACTTGTGATTGGCCGATGAAGGTAGTGGGCTTTTAATTACCTTTATGCTTCATGATGATGGGAGTTTCATGGGTTTAATGCCATGATTATTTGGATTTGTAACTCCCAAATGCTTGAATCTGATTGGGCCGTCCAAAATAATGAGTTAATGACCGCATTAAGTTGTCATAAACGGGTCAATTAACGTCATTAAATGGTCACCCAGACATGTGAAGAGTCGCGGGCCGCGCTGCGCCTATTGAAATTCTCCTTGCGATCATCACAGGTGGATCCACACATTGTTTGATGTCGGATTGCGATGCAATTTCAGACATTAGTTGATGTTGGTGAGCCGGTGACATCTGTCTTGTCGATTTCACGATCGGTCGGACAGAAAGTGCACTTTCTTGGTCAGCCAGTTGGCGATCTTGGAGCGATTGGTGATGATTTCATGCTTTTGACGGCGGATCCGAGATGTCGACGAAGATCAGTCGTTTTCAAGCATCAAACATTGGATTTTCAGAAAATCACAGAGGCAGGAACACCCGAAACGCGAAAAAGATCGAAAATCGGACGTTTTGGTGTAAAATCCGGTGACCCGGATTTGCAGGGTCGCCGGGCGACCATGCACCCAGGGTCGCCGGCGACCATAGGGCTTTGTCCCGTTTGGTCGCCGAGCGTAGTTTTCGGCCGTTTTTTTCATCTTTTTCGTTCCTTTTTTCTTCTGTATTTTTCTTGACATTTTTCCTCAATTATTGACTTCATTTTCTTGGAGAAAACTTGACGAGAACCCGTGTGAAATCGGAGCACAAAGTTTCCCATTTTTCTGGAAAGCTGAAGGCTTTGTAGTCGATTTTCCGCCAAGAGTCGAAACTAGGTCAAACGATGTTGGAATGACCTGAAAATTGAGGTGAAGCTTCTTGGGCAGTGGATAGGACCAACCATGGGATTTTATTTGAGTTTTGAAGCCGTTTGGGGTCCCATCGATGCTTCACTTGATTTTGCTGCTGGGAAAATGCCGAGCTTTGATATGTGGTCAAACGATGTCTGATTGACCTGAAATTCGACGAGGAGCCTATTGGAGTCATTTTGAGACGTTCCGTGGGCTCCGTTTTGGATGTCATAGTCCCCGGTTGCTCCGCCGCCGGTAGGCTTGATTTTCTCTCGGAGCATCGAAACCTAGTCAAACTTTGTCGGAATGACCTGAAATTCGACGTGCAGCCTTTTGGAAACATGTTGAAGCCACTCATGTATTTTGTTTGATGAGTGATGACTTCGGTGGTTCCCGCCGCCATGAGGCTTGATTTTGCTGCTCGAGCATTGATGGAGAGTCAAACGTTGTCGGTTTGACTTGAAATTTGGCATGGAGCCCTTTGGAGACATTCTGGAGTTATTCGTAGGCTCTGATCAAAATTTTGGCATCTTTGATGTTGTCGCCGCCGGGAGTGCTTGTTTAGCTGTCGGAGCAGTGAAGTTAGGCCAAACGCTATCGGAATGGCCCGAAACCTTAGGTGTACCCCTCTTTTGGCTGCCTTGAAAGTGCTTTCAATTTTTTTCTGATTCTGACAAGATCTGATGCTTGAAGTAGCTTTGCCTGTTTTGTAGCAGGATGCAGCTTGACGAGGCTTCTTGATGTGGAGGAGACATAGTGACTTTTTTGGTGTCAACAAATGCCCCCTCGAGGTACAGCGACGAGTAGTTTTTTGGAATCGATGTGCCTCGAAGAGAAACTTGGAGGAGAGATTCCAACTTGACCAAGAGTCTTGAGCATTTTTTTTTTAATAGCCTTCTGTGTTTCCGGGGGGATTTTATGGTAGTGAGAGGGATCACGTACCATCTCATGGCAAAGTTTTGAAAATGACATAGGGTATTTGGATTTTGGTTTTTGACCTTGTGACCTAACAAGCTATATGTGGCAGGTTAGGGGGTCGGAGTTTGATTTTGATTTTGACCATGTGACCCAACAAGCTGTATGTGGCAGGTTGGGGGGGTCAGATTTGGATTTTTGGTTTTGGTTTGTTTTGGATTTTGATTTTGGTTTTGGTCTTGTGACCTAACAAGCTGTATGTGGTGAGCTAGGGGACCGGAATCTGGTTTTGTGAAATGTCAATTTCAAGATTTTGGCTCAATTTGGTTCATGAGGTTGGATGGTTTGGTTTTTGGAAACTCATGAGACTTTCTTTTCTCTTTTTTTTTTTGAATGGTCCCATCAACTCAAAAGAGGCATGGTACTTTTTTTTTCTCTTTTCTCTTTTTTTTTTTTGCTCTTGGTAAGAGGAATATTTTGACTAAAAGCCACTTTTAGTGCCTAGGTGGTCAAACCTGGCTCATATGGGCTAACCCATGGGACCTTAGGCTTTGGAGATGGCCTAGATCTCATATGGTGTCATATTTGTAAAGAATATCTAAAATATCTCTTTTGTGCAGAGAATATCTAAAAAATATCTTTACTTGGAGAGAATTTCTCAAATTTTCTTTTTGTGGAAAGATTCTCTCAAAATATCTTTCTTTTTGGGAAAGTAGCTAAATTTTAGCACTTACCTCCTTTCTTTCTCCTTGTTTCCTCTTTTGGCTTGCTCTCTTCTATAAAAGCAAGAGGGTTGGTGCTTTTGCTCCATTGCTTTCTTTTTGCAAGAAATCTTCAAGAGTGCTCTCCAAGATAAGAAGTGCTTTCTCTTCTTCAAGGATGTCCAAGCTTTTCTTCTTCTTCTCCATCAATGGCTTCAAGTAAGTTTTCTTCCTCCTCAAGAATCTCCATTGTAGAAGTAGCTTCTTCATTCTTTTTTTCTTTTCTTCTCTTCTTCTTTTTCTTTTCTTTTCTTTCTTCTTCTTTTTTTTTTCTTTTTTTTTTCATGCACGTTTTCCTTCTTTTTTTTTTCGTGCTTCTCTTTTTTTCTTTCTTTATTTTTTTCTCTTTTTTTTTCTTTTCACGGTTTTCTCTCTTTTCTTTTTTTTTTTTCCGTGAACCTTTTTTTTTTCTTTCTGTTTTTTTTTTCCACGCTGATTCTTGTTTTTTTTTTCAGCGTTTTTCTCTTCTTTTCTTTTTTTTTTTTTTGCTGTGTTTTTTTTTTTTTTCTTCTGGCTGTACGGACAGGTCCGTACGGACCTGTCCGTACTGCCACGTGGCAGTGGGCCACAGTACGGACCTGTCCGTACTGCCACGTGGCAGTGGGCCACAGCCTGTGGGCCAAATTTTATTTTTTTTTTGTTTTTCTTTTTTTTGCTGAGATTTTTTTTCTCTCTCTCTCTCTCTCTTTCTTTTTCTTTTTCCTTGTTTGCTCACCATGATAATGAGGTTATACAATTTCAATATGTATGCATTTTCTTTCTCTTTTTTTTTTTTTTTGATGCATCAAGATAGAAGGCTAGAGTCTCTAGGTCAAGCCAACATAATTTTTGACTTGGACAAAGTTTGATTGGTTTTGACCAAATTGGGTTGGAATTGGTCAAACTTTGGTTAAGGTTTTCCTAGCATTTAATGCATGATGATATATTTTTGATGCATGAGTTTTAGTAAATGGATTTGGAAGTATGATGATGCATACCTGAAAATCTTTTGCAAGTATCGGGATTTTGAGCTCGCAGCGATGTTGAGCTCTTTCTCGGTCTTGCTGGATTTTGAGGAAGTTTTGCAATTTTTTGATTTTGAAGCTTGCAGCAATGTTGAGCTCTTTTCCAGATTTTGCAGAAGTTTGATGAGATTGGCTCGTTCTCGCAGCGATGTTGAGTTCAAGCCTTCTTTGAGAATTCTCCACTGACTATGAGCTCGCAGCGATGTTGAGTTCATCTTCAGGCTTCCTATCTTTTTCGGAGTATTTTCCTTTTCGTTGGAATTGCCCCGGAACCATGTCAAAATTTTGCTAGAATTTTTGTAGCAGAATTATGTCATTTTGATGTTGATTGATCTTTTCTCTTCCATCT
The DNA here is from genome assembly GCA_028538565.1 of Umbellularia californica. Lineage (NCBI taxonomy): Eukaryota > Viridiplantae > Streptophyta > Magnoliopsida > Laurales > Lauraceae > Umbellularia > Umbellularia californica. Next base: position 27,330,877 of record JAPQWN010000005.1, on the reverse strand, counting down.
TTTGCAGGCAGTTCTTCCAGAACGAACAAGGGTAAAGGTCCTGTTAATGACGCACCTCGTCGGTCTGCTAGATCTTCCAATGCTGCCGTCCAGCAGGGTTGGGAGAAGGTCCAGTTTGTTGAGAAGAACTTGGAAGAGTGTGATTCCCTCAATCGTGATGAGATGAGACAGCGATTGATTGCTCTCAAAGATGAGGAGTTCTATAAGATCATGGTAAGCAACCGTCCTTGGGTTACGGACGATCAGAGTGTTGTGCTCAAGCCTACCTTCTTCTTCGGTGATGCAGTCCCCGACGACTTGACATACCAAAGGAGATGTTTTCAGTTCTCTTACACAACAGATGGTGAGGAGAGAACTATTTCCACCCTGTCGTCTTTCGATCGGACCATCTCGATCTTGAGCCGTTCTCCCACGTGCCCTAAGAGGGAAGATCCTCCGAGCTGGGTGAAGAGGACCAGTGTGATCAAGACCGGGGTTTTTGTTGGTGGACCTTCCGGTTTTACAGAGAAGCCTCCTGTCCGTATGGACATGTTGATGCCAGCCAGTGGCTACCAAGGTTCTGATTATCCATCGGTTGATTTGAGACCGGTGGGCCTTTACGTTTTTCGGGGTGACGGCAGCAATTGGGTTTTTCGACTTCGTGGCCGTTTCAGCGCTGACTCGAGCTGGGAATCGTGGACTAATCACACCCTGAGGATTGGTGAGGCCGTTCTTCGGGAGGTCGAGATTTTTTATGCGATTCCGCTTTTCGGCAAACCGTCGTTTTCTCCGATGAGGTTTTCATGGCCATGCTGGAGTCATTCCTTCCACAAATCAACACCTTCATTGTGACGAATGGTGAGATTGGTTTTTCTTTGAAGGAACTGAGCGCCATCACCGGATTGCCTATCCTCGGCAAACTCTATGAGGAGTTTATGCCTATTGACAGCGTCCTTGAGGAGTAATCTGAGGAGTTTAGGCTTATGTACTTTCAGCTCGTCGCCTTCTATGATTTTTTGAAGGAGAAGGAGGGCTCGAAAGTTAGATGCAGCAGTTGGAGAAGTTACAGCTCCAACTTTTTTTACAGCGGGGATTCTTCTGATGGCATGGCCCAGGATACTAGGGCTAAAGCATCAAGTTTGAAGAAGATCGCTGCTATGCGAGAAGATTTAAAGAAGTTCTTCGCAAGCATGGATGCCATTTGTCCTGACATTGCGTTGCGGAGAGATCTCGTTGTTTACCTCACTTACTGGCTGGGTGAGGCTGTTTTTGCTGGAGGAGATGGGACGCACATCAGGCCGCACTATATTTTTTCGGCTTGTCAGATGGCGTTTGGAGAGCGGCTGGCTTTGGTACCTGCTCTTTACTCCTATTTGTGTACCGAACTGCAGGCTGCTGCTTTCCTAGTTCGGCTTGGGCTTCCAATGAACAGGGTGTTTTCTGCCCACATCTTCTATTCGTGGTATGTATACCACTGTCATAGCTTCCATCGTTTGGGAGTTGCACAGGACGAAGATCCCTTTATGATTCGTTTGGCTAGAGGGACAGCCGTTCCCGAATCACTTTTGTCTGCCCGTTTAAGGATCTGACGATTTAGGACGTCGAGATCGGGCAGTCTTCGGTGAAGCTTTCTCCGCGTTTGCGGAAGAAGACTTTTGACTTCGGTGTCTCCCGTGATTCGACCAGGGCAGGGTCGGGAAGACACTATGCTTTGACAGACGCGGAGAAGAGATGGATCTCCAACATACGGGTTGGTACAATGGTGTACCGCAGACATCTTTTCGTCGATATCCAGCCGTATGTCCCTTCGCGTTTTGCATTGCAGCTTGGCTTCTCTCAAGGCGTTGTTGGAGCGCCTTCGAGCATGGTGAAGCGTTTTGGAGGTCTGCAAGATGGGAGAAATGCATGGGCTTTTTATAGCGCCGAGGACACTACCGCCATGATTTCCTATCCTGAGCTGCCCACCTTCCAGACTGCTGGCTTCACGAAGTGGTTCGTGGAGAGCTTCTCAGTGCACCGGGGGCTTTCCAAGAAAGAGCTTGATATTAAGCAATCTCCTGGGAAAGGTCTTGGCAAATCGGATGGTGTCCGTCAGGAGGAAGTTTTGGCCTTCCTTTCTGGAGAGAAGTATAAGATAGGCTTTCTCAATGAGCAGGACATCATCAGATCAGGAGCTGCACAAGGAATTCCTAGTGAGGTCTTGAGACAGCTGGAGGAGGAGGAGGTCGAGATAGATGCTTTGATACAGGTAGAGCATATGAAGGCTTCCATGGAGTCTACTGAGAAAAGTAGACCATCCAGTGAGGACTCTTGTGAGAGGCCTGATGTTGATAGTGGGGCAGGATCGTCGAGCAGATTGACCCGCCGAGGCAAGAGGAGGAAAGGACAATGCCGTAACATGAGACGGCACGATAGTCCTTCTGATCTCGAAGTTCCTCTCACCATTGCTGAGGAGGTGTTTGAGGATGCTGACGAGCCTCCAGAGAAGAGAAGCAGATAAGAGGAGATAGCTGGTATGACCCCCTTTCTTTCCTTTTGTTTCTTCCTTTTTTTTCTTGTGAAAGTTTTTATTTTGATCCGCTGCTTCTTTTTTTTAGTAGAGGATGATGACCTGGTGATGCCTGAGGTTCCTGCCGATGAGGTGGTGACGGATCCAATCGTGGCATCTGAGGAAAAGCCCAGGGACTCTGGAGTGGTTCCAGAACCTTCACCTGGTATGATTTGCTTTGGCTTTTACTTTTTTTTTTTTTTCATTTGTTAACATGTAGCTGACTTGCCAGAGGATTCCGACGATTTCGAGCCATCTATGGACGCAACTTTTGACGATGCTTTGGATGAGCTCAAAGAGGCAGAGAGTACTCCGCCGGTCGTCGAAGCAGGTATATTTGCAATAATAATCTTGATATATTTTTGACAAGATTATATTCATACCTTTTTGTCTTTTCTTTTTTTTTTCTTTGACAGATTGTGAAGCAGCAGGAGAGATTCCTCCGTCTTCCTCAGAGCCAGAATAGGGGATACTTGCTGCTGATCCAGGAGTAGGGGCTTCTCCTTCTTTCAATGAGTCAGCTTCTTCCGTTGGAAAGAGTTTATTGATTACTCTTCCAATGGAGCATGACGTGGGCAGTCGGGCACCAGAGCATGGCGAATCCTCATCTGCACCACACCTTCAGTATGCAAGGAAGGTGTTGAAGACTGTCTTGAGCGCATGGGTTGAAACTCTTTCTTCAGGTCATTTGGAAGCAGATTTTGGCATGATCAAGCATGTGCAGGACATCCTTGCTGATAGCAAAGAAGTCAGTCTGGACATCGCAAGCGCCAAGGATTTTGTTGAGGAGATCATCACCTTGGGGAACAAACGGACTGAGACTAAGAGTTTCCCAGATGGTGACTTCTTTGATGAGATGTTCATAAAACCTTCCAGCAAAGTCAAAGCTGAGCTGACTGAGGTCACGAAGACTCGGAGGCAGATTGTTCGGGAGAAGAACGTTACCGAGTTATCCATCATGGGGCTAAAGCAAGACTTGGACCGCCTTGATAAGGAGGTTGTCGAGGCTAGGCAACGTCTTGATCTTTTAGAGGAAGAGGCTGCTGCCAAATGGACCGCCATTGTGGAGGCTCGTGAAAAGGAGGGGACTCTCATTCGCCAGGTTGAGGAAGCTGAAGGTAATGTCCGGAGGAAGACTCAGGAGCATGAGCAGTGGCAGGTCCTCTGAGAAGAACTTCCCCGTGCTGCAGATGGGTCACGGCATTCGGCCGCGTTTAATGGGGACATTCTGAAGAAGCGTGGCCTAAAAACTTTGGAAGTTAAGGCCAAGGGTCTGCTTGAGAAGTTGAACCTTTGGTTGAAGACCATGTCGGATTGAGCTCCTGAGTTGTAACAAACTCTTTTCTTCTTCTTTTTTTTTTTGGTACCTCCATGTATAAACAATTTTGGTACTATATTTTGTATCCCCTTCCTTTCACTTAAATCATTTTTTTGATGAAAACAATTTTGAGCAAAAGTTGATGGGAATGTTTGTTTAAGAATTTGATCAAAAGGTTGTCATTTTGTGAAAATCTTTTGTCAAAGAGTTGTTTTGGGCATGAAAGCCAATTTTGTGGCGAAAAGCCTGGTTTTTTTGATGGTTTGAAAATCGAAATTTTGGATGGCATGAAAGCCTAATTTTGTCTGTGGCATGGGAGCCAAATTTTATTTGTGGCATGGGAGCCAAAAATTTTGAGATGGCATTAGAGCCAAATTTTTTTTTTTTTTTTTGAACGGCATGAAAGCCGATTTTTTGGAATGGCATGAAAGCCGATTTTGGCGTTTATAGCCGACTTTTGGCTTTTATAGCCGGATTTTTGGCGTTTATATCCGAATTTTGGCGTTTATAGCCGAATTTTGTTTTGTTTTGTTTTGTTTTGGCATAAGAGCCAGATTTTTGAAAACCAAGTTTTTGTTTTGCTGGTATGACAGCCGATTTTGACGTTTATAGCCGAATTTTTTTTGTTTTGGCATTTATAGCCAGATTTTGGCGTTTATAGCCAGATTTTGGCGTTTATAGCCGAGTTTTGGCGTTTATAGCCAAATTTTTATTTTCAAAATGCAGGTATCGACTAAATGTCGCATCCCCGCTGAATGGTCTTGCAAGTATCGATGGAATGTCGCTTCCTTGCTCATTCAGTTTTGCGAGTGTTGATGGAATGTCACTTCCTCGCGGGCTAGGTTTTGCGAGTATCGATGGAATATCGCTTTCTCTCGAATTGGGGTGCAAATATCGACTAAGCGTCACTTCCCTGCTTTTCCCAAAACTTTTGGTTTTGCGGGTACTGACTTGGTGTCGTTTCCCCGCGATTTTTTTTTTGAAATTTGAGCTTTTCTCGAACCATTTGAAATTTGGGTTGTGGATAGCAGCTGGAATATTGCGTCTCCACGATTTTTTGAAATTTGGGTTGTGGATATCAACTGGTTTGTTGCTTCTCCACGATTTTTGAAATTTTACAAGTATCGAATGGGGTTCGCTTCCTTGTGATTTTTTGGGTTTTGGAAGTATCGAATGGGGTTCCCATCCTTCCGATTTTTGGGTTTTGCGAGTATCGACTAAGTGTCGCTTCCCCGCGGTTTCTAAAAACCAATTTTTTTGTTTAGAGACACGAGGGTCATAAATTTTGGCTTAAAACCATTTCGGTTGTAAAACCCGAGGTAGACTAGGGTGAAAATTCCTGAGTCCTGGTTTTTGTTTCAAACCATGAATTTTGGGTTCAAGGATCGAAAATTTTGGTCAAGTCTGGGAAGAGGCTCCTAAACTTTGATTTTGGATTTGATTTTTCTTTTGAACAATGAAACGATGAAAGTAAGCATTGTTTTGAGAGATTGTTTTTTTGGAAACTTCAACATAAAGATGAAAATTTCAAAAGGGGTGGGTTTGACAAGCAAGTACCTTGGAAATACGCTTTAGCCGTGTAGATATTGCTCTGACCCATTTGAGGAAGTCTTCAAGGGTAGTACCGCTTCAAGAACTTGTTGTTGATGGGTAGCATACATCTGTCTCCTTCCATGTTTAGAAGAGCGTATGCACCGTTGGAGAAGACTTTGTCGATGACGAAGGGTCCCTCCCATTTTGGTTCGAATTTGCCTTTGGATTTGTGGGCAAAGACTATGGGTCTTTTTACTGCAAGAACCAAGTCACCCTTTTTTGTAGGCTCATTGCCTGACCTTTTTGTCAAAAAATCCTGCCATGCGTGCTTGGTACAACTCAATGCTTTGTAGAGCTTCGAGTCGTCTTTCATCGAGATTATCCAACTCTTGGAGTCTCAATTTGACATTGCTTTCTTGCGTCATGTCATTTTGCAAAGATACCCTTAAGGAAGGAATTTGTACTTCCAAAGGGACAACAGCTTCGCATCCATAGACCAAGGAGAATGGTGTGCTATGGGTTGGTCCTCGAACTGTAGTTCAATAGGCCCACAAAGCTTCTAGTAGTTTGTCGCCCCAGTCTCTTTTGTGACTAGAGACCATTTTCTTGAGAATTTCGCAGAGTGTCTTGTTGAAGGCTTCTGCTAGTCCATTCGCTGCTGGATTATATGGAGTCGAAGGACAACTCTGGATTTTGTACTTGTCGCAGAACCTGTAGAATCTGTGATCCCGGAATTGTGGTCCGTTATCATGGATGAATCTTTTAGGTATGCCGAAGCGACAAATAATGTTGGTGCGCAAGAACTGAAGGATTGATGAGGTCTTCATCTCGCTGAGCGCAAATGCTTCTGACCACTTGGAGAAATAATCCGTAGCGGCGAAGATGAAGCGATGACCTTTGCTTGATGGGGGAGAAATGGGACCTATGCTGTCCATACCCCAGGCTTCGAAAGGCAATGAGATTGCTGTTGGATGTAGCCATTCTGGAGGCATGTGGACATAATCTCTGTGAATCTGGCATTTTTGGTAGCGCTTGGCAAATTGCATTGCATCAGCTATCATGGTAGGCCAATAATAACCTAGCCTTTTTATCTGGTTGTAGAGCTTAGGGCCAGCCTAATGGGCTCCACAAAGACCAGCATGAACTTCTTTGAGAGTTTCCTCAGCCTCTTGTTGTGACAAGCAGCGTAGGAGTACTCCGTAGTACTCTGTTGAAGGATTTTATGTAAAGTGCTTTTGAAGGTATATCCAAATGAAAGTTCGGGGCTCGTCTTTGGATGCTTACCCCCTCTTTTGGATCTTCAGGTAGGATTCCGAACATGATATAATCAATGAACGAATCTCTCCAGTCGCCAATCGGAGGTTTGAGGATGGACATCCGGCTTCTAACCAGTTGGTGGCATTCAGCAACTGCTTGGTGTGTGTTGAGAGGAGGGAGAATCCTTCTTTGACAGACTGTGACTTGCATGTTTTCCCCTTCTTGGATTGCCATGGATGCGGCAAGTCCGGCCAGGGCATCTGCACGGATGTTTTCACCTCTGAGGATGTGGGTGATATGGCAGATGTTGAATTTTTGTCGAAGCGACTACGCCTTATTGTAGTAAGGTAGCAAATCAGGCTTCCTGACTTCATATTTCTGATTCATCTGGTTGACGACCAGTTGAGAGTCTCCAAAAGCTTCCAGCGTGGTGTTGTCGGATTCGAGGGCGAGTTCCAATCCTACAATCAGAGCTTGGTACTCAGCTCCATTGTTTGAACATGGTTCCAGTAGCGAGAAGGCGTGTGGAATATGTATTTGTCGGGATTGACAAAGAGGATGCCGATTCCCGATATTTGCTTTCCTTTTTCATTTGTCCTAGTTGCACCGTCAAAGTACATGCCCCAGGAAGCGTTTGACAAGGAAGTTTCCACATTGTAGACAAATTCGTCTGGGAGATCATCCCTGAGTGGAGAATCTTTAGGCAATGGATGCTCTGCGAGGAAGTCTGCTAGAGCTTGGCCTTTGATTGCTTTTTGTGGTACATACTTAATATCAAACTGTGATAGAAGAATGGACCATTTTGCCAGTCGGGCATTGAGAGAACCTGTTTTTGTGACAAGGACCTTTAGGAGGTTGATCCTGGAAATCAGGTAGACTGTGTTCGACAGCAGATAGTGACGCAGCTTTTGTACGGCGAACATTACTGCAAGGCATTCTTTTTCGACTGGGGAGTAGCGATGCTTTGCACCTACCATCATGCGGCTAAGGTAATATAGAGCATCTTCTTTTCCGTCGTCGTTTTCTTGTGCGAGCAGAGCACCCAAAGAGTGGTCGAGAGCTCTTGTGTACAAGATAAATGGTTTTCCAGTTGTAGGGGCAGCCAGCACTGGAGGTTTGGTGAGGTATGCTTTGATGTCTTGAAATGCATTTTCACATTCAGCGTCCCAGACAAAGTCCACGCCTTTCTTCATCAGGCAAGAGAATGGACGGCATTTCCCTGATAGATTGGAGATGAACCGCCGAATGTAGGCCAGCCTTCCTTGAAGCCCTTTTAATTCTCTTAGGGTTCTGGGAGATGGCATTTCTAGGATAGCCTTGACTTTGGTAGGGTCAAGTTCTATTCCAGCTTTCCGTACTATGAATCCGAGAAACTTACCCGATGAGACACCGAAGAAGCACTTTAGTGGATTCATCCGCAATTTGTGTTTGCGAAGTCGGAGGAAGACTTCTCGAAGATCATCGAGATGGTCTTCTTTTCTTCTGCTTTTGATGGCAAGGTCGTCAACATAGCATTCGACCGTCTTGTGCTGCATATCTTGGAATATTTTCATCATAGCCCTCTGATATGTTGCACCTGCATTTTTCAGACCAAATGGCATGACAGTGTAGCAATACACGCCGAATGGTGTCTGAAATGATGTATGCCTTTCATCTTCAGGATGCATCTTTATCTGATTATAGCCAGAGAATCCATCCATGAATGTCATTCGCTCGAACCCATAGGTGTTGTCAATCATCACGTCTGGTATGGGGAGCGGGAATTCATCTTTAGGACATGCACTATTCAGGTCTCTGTAGTCAATACAGACCCTTATCTGCCCATTTTTCTTTGTCATGGGGACGATGTTGGCCAACCATTCAGGATGCTGTTCCTCGCGGAAGAAGCCAATGTTTTTGAGTTTCTGAACTTTTTGTTCGATTTTGTCCATCACGTCGGGACGGAATCTTCTTTGGCCTTGTTTGATAGGCTTGATTTCTTTTTGCAAGTTGAGCTTGTGGACTGCTATTTTGGGATCCAAGCCAGGCATTTCGGCATAAGACCATGCAAAGCAATCAACAAATTCGCGAAGAAAAGAGATATACTCGGGTAACTCATCATCCTTTATATTCTTGCTTATGAATACAGGACGTGGGTTATCAGATGTTCCCAAGTCTATCTTTTGAACAGGGTCTTCTGTCGGAAGGTTTGAAGGTGGTTCCTCCACAATGTTTTCGGAGGCTTCCAACTCAACAAGACTTCTGGAGTGCCAGAGGCATTTTCAGACTGGGGCTCTGTTTCTGTCCATGGATTTTCTTGATCAGTATCCTTCTCAAGGCTTGCAATGAGATGGTCCCAATCATTTGCTGGAATTGGGTTGAAGTAAGGTACTTCTTTTGGAGACGATGGTTCTTCTGAGTCAGAAAACCGCTCGTCTGTATCATCGGGCAATTCCTCTTTATTATCAGAGAAATTCTACCAATTGGAGCTTTCAGGATTTTTGACAAGTAACTCCTCAAAGAGATATCCAGGGATATCGATGTCTTCATGAGATGTTGAGACTTGGTCGGTAAAGCGACTTTGTAGCCATGGTGTCAACTGTCTCATAGGAGTGGTAGGATCATACCCCAACCCATATGAAGACTTGCCCTTTTGAAAGTGGATTCTCCAATCTTCTGGTTGACTTTTGATCAGGGTGGGTTCCAATGGTGTGAGAATACCACGGCCACCTCCCAAACCAGTCGGATTTTGAGCGTCGTAGCCCATTTTCTTCATGATAGCTTGTACCATTGGACTATACAGGGATAGCTGAGGCATACCTTCATTTTGGAAAGGTTCAAGCAAAGAGTTCAGTGGAGATGCTCCTGATCTGTGGAAGTAAATCACTTTTTTCTTCTGGCAAAGTTGCCGGAATAACAAAAGAAGCAGACGTAGGATCTTCTATGTCCGCAAGTGTCTCCAATGGAGTGAGAGTGAGCTGATCTTGCTGAGTATCAGCTTGGCTTGATGCTGTGTCATCTTCTGACTCTGACTCCGAGTCTGTGTCATGTATAATAGACATAAAGGAGACAGTGAACTTGCCCCCAGCCTTTTGTTTTGTCTTCTTTACTTTGGTAGTGATTACCAAAGGCTTTGGAGATTTGAAGGAGACGACGAAGGGAGCTTGACTGCTTACTTCGAGTTTGGTGGAGGGTTTGTTTACCTCCGATGATTGCTGAGGAGCCCTGCCTCTATCTTTTTGGAGACTGTCGGCAAAGTGAATTATTTTTTCCTCCTGTTCTTTTTTCCATCTTTATACATTTGAGCATCTGCAAAATGGGCATCTCTGCTTTTGAAGGGGTTTTGTCTGCAAACACCCGATGTATCAAGCCATCGTTGCCAACGAACTTGATGCATTGATGTAGAGTTGAAGGGACGACACCATTCTCGTGTATCCAGGGGCGTCCAAGGAGTATATTGTAGCATGAAGGGGTCCTTATTGCATACACAGTGACTTCAGAAGTAAGATCACCGATTCGCAATTTGAACCTGATTTTGCCGATAGGCCTTTGAGCGCTACCGTCATATCCGAAAATGGATACGGACGTGTGACTCAGCTTGCTAGGTGGGATGCCCAGCTATTCGAGTGCCGAAGTAGAGATGAGGTTGAGTGCAGAACCTGGATCGATCTGAACTCTGTGTACCGGCATTTCTTTGACGTACCCCGTAAAGTACAAGGGACGGTTGTGCTTTGTTTCGCCTAGGAGGAGGTCATCCTTGTCGAAGGCAATTGTTGCACTTGCTGCCTTTTGTACCGAGAGGCATTCATTGCTTGATCCCTCAGTTTTCTTCTTTTCTCCCTTTGAGGGAGTATTTGATTTTTTGACCCTATAGTCCATTTCAATTTGTAGGACTTGTGGGGCATGTTTGTCGACATCCGCATTCAGCCTTTGTAATTCTGAAATGAGATTATCACGAGTTTGTGGAGACATTCGCAATAAGTCAAGGATGTGCAGACGTGCAGGTATGTGTTTTAAGTGCTCAATCAAGTCGTACTTGAAAGCCTCCTTCGGGCCTGCATTTTCATTATTATTGCCACTTGGGGCGCTTACATCTTGCTTTCCCGAAGGATTTACATAAGAAGAAGAGGGTTGATTGTAATTTTTGTGGTAATCCCGGCCAGAACGGGTACCTCTACCAACTTCAAGAGCCTCTAGAGAAGGGTCTTCTTTTGGAAGATCGTTCTCAGGATCAAGAGGTTGATCCTTTGCTGAGGACGTCTTTGTAATAGCATTGGCGTCTTCAGTGATTGTGTTGCACGGAGCAATTTCCGGGAACAAGTCCTGAACAGCAGCCGGTAACTTTTCTTTATTAGCCTAGACATCGCCCGTGAGATCGGGTATCTGGGACCAATTGACTAAGTTTTCATTGAAGAAGATTTCATTGACAGAAGTTTCTTCAAGATGATTAATTGGGAGAGGCTTGAGCTCTGATGTCACAGCTTCAGGAGACGAGGGCTGAGAGGATGTTATCTCAGTGGAACTCACCTGAGAAGATGTAGATCCAGATGATACATTACCGGTTGGGGTATATGTGTCTTCGGAAGCTTCAGAGGCACTATCGTCCTGAGCTATTGCATTGCAGGTTATCCTGACAGGAGATGCCCCCAGTGTAGACTGTTGGGAATCGGACTCATCCTCGGATGTGAGAGGATCATCGATCCAACTGTTTTCTCCATTTTCAGGAGTTAAGGGAGAAAGTTCCCGCTGATTTTCAGGGACTTCCGGCTCTGGATCATGACGAAGTTTGATGCGATCCTGCTCCTGCTCTATGGCAAGATGTTGCAAGATTTTTACATATTCCTCAAGATCAGGCATGGGAGCCAAATCTTCTTCGTCATTTGCTCCTTGTGGTTCGCCCATGTTGGGTTCCATTGAAGCATTTGCTGGTGCTGGATCGGCAGTGTTTTCTTGAACAGGGTCCTGGTCTTCTTCATTATCAGACCAAGATCCTTGTGGCTGTAATGGGTTATACCAGATTACTGGCATAAGATGAGACTCGGGAATCCATTCCTCGTCGGAGAGGTGGCATAAGATGAGACTCGGGAATCCATTCCTCGTCGGAGAGGTATTCTCCTGTTTCAAAGGATTCTTCCCACTCATCTATATCACTGGACTCGTATCCATTCATGGAGAATCCAACTACTGAGTTGCAAGAGTATGATGCCCCCTGCATGTTTCCATTTTTGTATAGAGGTGGCATGAAATAATCAAGAGTGAATTTTCTTACCGCCTTGGAGGTTTTGGGAAGAGATTCTTCCGTCGTCCCTAGTGAAGCAGTGGAAGAAATTTCTGCTTTTTCAAGGACTTCTTGTTTTGGTTGAGACTTCTGCTGCTGTTTGAGCTTGCGGAGTTGTCTCTTGGCTTGCCTTCGCTGCTGAGCGGTCAACTTTGTTTTGACAATCTCCCAATTTTCATCATCTAGGAGATCGGGATGCACCCATATAGGCTGTCCATCTGATGTTGGATAGGGAACCAATTCTTGGGACGCTTGAGCCATTTTTATCACCTTGAATGAAGTAGTGATCTTCTCCTTCGGTGACTTTGAAGTTTGCCGACATGACAACATGTTGACAGAGGTGGGGCCATAGTTTTTATCAAAGGTTATGACTCCGTTTTTCCACATCTCATTGATCTTCTCTCTCACAACGAAGCATTGATTGAGAGAATGTGAGATCATCTGATGGTATGGACAATATCGGGGATCATTGGTTTTACCAACATCTCCCGGTCTTTTGGGCTCTGGCAAAATGAGTTTGCCATTTGCTAGGAGAGCCTCAAAGATTTCTTCAACATCTTCATCGAACGGATATTTTTTTTTACACGTTCTTTGAAGGCATCAGAGAGTTCAGGTCTTTTACCTGTAGTTTTGTTTTCGGGTTTCTTTGGTTGCTGAGGAGCTGACTTAGTCTGCACATTGAGAACCTTCTTTTTCTTTGGTTTTGAGGTTGTAACAGAAGTCGGCTCTTTCTTTGATGATTTCTGACTGTTGAGGTCTTTGATCACCATTTCAGCTTCCATGGAAGCTTTGAGGAGTTCTCTCAGGTTCTTTGATTTGTTGCCGATGATCATGGAGCGAATTTTTGCTCTCATATTGTTACGGCAGATGTCGACTAGCGACGCTTATGGCAGTGCATCTGAGCATTTGTACGCCATTGCCTTCCATTTGTGAATGAGGTCGTATGTTGACTCATTCACTCCCTGTTTTAGGCTGCAGAGTTGAGCCATAGTAACAGGATGATCCTCACCTTGGAAGTGGGTCAGGAAGCGTGTCTCTAGCATAGCCCAGTTCTGGATGGAGTTCTCCGGCAGAGTGGAGTACCAATCAAAGGCTGTACCTTTTAGGGTACTTGCAAAGAGGTGAATCTTGAGGGCATCTTGATCCGCAATAGCTCCCGTCAGGATCTTGAAATGGATGACATGCTGTCTGGCTGAACCATTCCTAATATATGTCTGGAGAGTAGGTTGTTTGAATTTTGCAGGGAACGGAACCGAGTCCATCCATAAAGGGTAGGGTGGCTTGATCCCATGTTCCTTTAATGTATCCTCTTCTTTTGCTTTTGTGAGGATATCGTCAACGTCCTTTTTGGCAAGGGCGCTGGACTCATTGTTTTCTACATTTCCCTCGTCATCTTCATGATTCGGAGGGGTTTCATCGTTAGGTGGTGGACGCTGTAGAGTGAGAATAAGGTTTTCCATCAGAGCCTCAATTCTCTGTTGTCCTTGCTCCAACTGCTGGATGCGTGCAGTTACATCGTCATGCGATGGAGGCTGCTCAGAACTTGTAGCCAAGATGTTCATCCCTCGGGATTCGAATGAGGAAATCGTCCTGGTGACTGAGCTGGGGCTCATTCTTCTGGATGAAGAATCTGAAGAGTGGTTACTCCGGTGTCCTTGGCTTGGAGGAGTGGAACATTCTTCCAGATGTGTTCGTGTCCGAGAGACGCTGCGAGTCACTGGACGTCTAACACTGATTTTGGTTGCTGACTTCTGGCGTTTTTTGGTTTTGCCAACCATATGAACAGCAACGAATTGGTCCGGTCTTTCTTTGTCGACCCATTTGTTTGAGACGTGGAGAGTAGAACGCTGGGTTCTTTGTTTCTCGAGTCTCTTTTGTCGATATGCAGTGCGGCGACGCATACGACGATCAATTTGAGCTTCAGTCAGCTCTGGCGATGAAGGATGTAGTCCCTCGTGCGGAGCAGTCGAGTTTGTCTTCTTTGAAGCTGGGCAAGGACAGAATCTGGACGCGGTCTTTTGCCTGTCGCAGTGAAGACTTGAATTTTGCGAGCTCGGCCCCTGTTGAGATGAAGGGTCGACTCGCGGGAGTGCAGGCTTCAGCATATTTTTGCATAGGCCTAACGATGCAGGATTTGATTTTGGGCTTGTAGGCGCAAGCCGGCTCATGATGATTTTGTTTGTTTTTTTGGATGGAGGGTAGGTTTCTCCTCTTTCATGTAAGAGAGAGGGTAGAACCGATTCTCCTTGAGAGGGGCCAGGTATGCTGGCTTTGCAGATGGTCGGGAACTTTATTGCTTTGGTGAAGATCTCGGGGACCAAGTTTTGGTGTAAACCTGGTTTCTTGTGGGTTGAGGCTTCGTGGGAACGCCACGGGCTTCAGGCTTCTTGGTGTTCACCCTTGGTGCCATTTTAGTGACACGTTGCGGGGCGGTTTTCTGCTTCTTGACAGGTACAGTGTCTTCTGCGGGAAGTGGGAATGGTCCCAGCGATCCGAAGACGATGGTCCGGGGAGTTGAAGTTAACCCGGTGTTTGGGGAGTTGTCGAGGGAGATGATGCTTCGGCAACTGGCAGGGCGCTTATGCTTGTTTTGCTTGTCTTGAAGCATAAGCTGGTACTTGTTCTCATCGAAAGTGATGGTCAATGAAGCTGCCATTGTTAGTTTTGGAAAACTTTTGAAACAAGACTAAATCCATTAGTAATCACAAGAATATGGTGATCATAAATGGAGAACAACTATGGTTTTGTCTTTTCAAATCACTTGAGGGGACATGGCCCAACCCAAGGACGATGAAGAAGGCAAAAAGCCATAGAGGATACAATTGTTCTAAAATGCAAGTATGGTAGGCTCAGAGTGAGCGTTCCAGTGACTGCTAGAAGCAATTGTAGACCTTAATTCAAATTACCGAGAAGCAAGGCTCACTCGAGGTAAAATGATATAAGGTTGGAGATACAAATGTGTCGGTCGCGAATACAGTAGACCCGAAAGGGCGTACTAGCACCGCTAGGCACAAATGTTGCAAATCGCATCCTTGGAAAGGACACGAGATGGGAATTTTTTTTTGAAAGGTCATATTTGGGTTCATAAAAGAGAGCAAATGGTATTCCAATCCGAACAAAGGCTCAACATTTCTGCGAGCGCTAAATTCAGAAGGGAAGGAACCAGAATTTCTCGGATGTGAATCCAATAATGACGGAAGTTTTTTTTGATAGGTCAAGATTGAATTCATCGAAGAGAGCAAATGGTGTTCCATTCCGAACAAGGCTCAACATTTCTGCAAGCGCTAAATCCGAAAGGGAAAGAACCAAGATTTCTCAACTCTGAACTCAAAGTGACGGAAGTTTTTTTTGAAAGGTCAAGATTGAATTCATCGAAGAGAGCAAATGGTGTTCCATTCCAAACAAGGCTCAACATTTCTGCGAGCGCTAAATCCGAAAGGGAAAGAACCAAGATTTCTCAACTCTGAACTCAAAGTGACGAAAGTTTTTTTTTTTTAAAAGATTTTTTTTAGAGGATTTTTTTTAAAAGGTGCACATAGATTTCCAATTCGATCTTATAAAACCTTAGTAGATAGATCAGCCCCAAGGTAAGGGTAGGATTACTTAATGAAACCGTTTGGAGGACCCTTGCCTCGAACAGTCTAGCTGTCTCCACACTCTGGCAAGGCTTTTCTTAAATCCACTTTGGTCCAAGAACGCAACTGGTGGAACCTTAGTGTTTTTTTTAACTCTTTTTTTTTTTGAAAGGTTTTTAATAAACTCATCAAAGAGAACGAATGGTGTTCCAATCCGAACAAAGGCTCAACATTTTTGCGAGCGCTAAATCCGAAAAGGAAGGAACCAAGGTTTCTCAACTTTGAATTCAAAACAGAGAAAACTAAAATTTTTTTTTTTTGAAATTATAATTTTTTTTGAAATCCCAATTGGACTCATCAAAGGGAAAAGATGGCCCAATCCCCGATATGATCGATAGCAGCGAACATTTCTGTGAGCTATCAAGTTCAAAGAGGAGAGGATCAAAATTTCTCAAAGTTGAATATTGAGAAAGAGAGATCATTTTTTTTTTTGAAAGAATTTGAAATGAAGGTGTTTTTTTTTTTTTTGAAATCCCAATTGGACTCATAAAAGAGAAAAGATGGCCCAATCCACGATATGAACAATAGCTGCGAACATTTCTGTGAGCTATCAAGTTCGAAGAGGGAAGGATCAAAATTTCTCAAAGTTGAGTTTTTAAGAAAAAGAGATCAGATTTGTTTTTTTTTTAAGTGAGAAAGAACAATTGAAATCCCATCTCATGTTTTTTTTTAGATGCAAAATGCAACATAGGCCACCAACTAGAAAGGAGCAGGGTGATCAAAGCATCACATTCTCAAGTCAACGAGTCCCACCGGGTGTGCCAACTTGATGGGCCCGAAAAGGGGAATCTTCCGTCCTCTCCCCTCGCACCCCGGGGGCTGACCTGGGTCTCGGCGGAGGAGGGAAGATCTCGGGCATCAACATTTTTTGTACGGGTATGCCAGATTTACTTTCTACTTGGAATTTGGAATGGTGATAATCCGGAGATTCACCTTCGCAAGTGGAAAGGAAATCAATCCTTTTTTCTAACTTTTCAAATTGCATTAATATTAAGAAAAGAGACAAGTTAGTTTTTTTAGAATGCCGTAGGAGGCGTTTTTGTTTGTTTGCCGTAAAAGGCGATTTTGTCGTGAAAGGCGATTTTACAAAACTCATCAAATGTGAAAGACAAGAATTGTGATTTCTTTTTGTCTCTTTAGAAATACAAATTACAATAGAAAAGTAAGAAAAGGGATCTAACTTCTCAGGAGATTGTGGGGACACGTTGAGATCGACGAACGCAAGTCATGTGTGGGCTTCGCCATCGTCCTTCAAATGAGAACATGTGATGCTTTGATTCTTTGGTTTGGCTCCTAACCTCGGTTTTTTAAAGGACAAGGACCAAGAGGAGGTCCTATATCCAATGAAAAACCAAGTAAACGGGCTGAAAATCCGCGTTTAGGCCATGTTGGAGAAGGAGGAGACCTTGGGGGGTGGCCCTCCAAGGGACGTTGATCACCTTGTGGTGCTTCCGGGAGCAAAGTAGCAGGACTTCGTCTCTCTCTTGGATTTTCTGGATTTTCAGAGCTTGCACTTGGGATCTATTTTCCTCATTGCTTTCTTCTTGGAATGGACCTCCTTTTATAGGCTTTTGGTAGCCATGAGGTGTTTATTGGCATTGATGGCCATGATGAAAGAATTGATGAGGAGTTACAAATTGATTTTGTAACTCCTTTTTCATGGCTTGTGATTGGCCGATGAAGGTAGTGGGCTTTTAATTGCCTTTATGCTTCATGATGATGGGAGTTTCATGGGTTTAATGCCATGATTACTTGGATTTGTAACTCCCAAATGCTTGAATCTGATTGGGCCGTCCAAAATAATGAGTTAACGACCGCATTAAGTTGTCATAAACGGGTCAATTAACGTCATTAAGTGGTCGCCCAAGCATGTGAAGAGTCACGGGCCGCGCTGCGCCTTTTGAGATTCTTCTTGCGATCATCACAGGTGGATCCACGCATTTTTTATGTCGGATTGCAGTGCAATTTCAGACATTGATTGATGTTGGTGGGCCGGTGACATCTGTCTTGTCGATTTCACGATCGGTCGAACAGAAAGTTCACTTTCTTGGTCAGCCTGTTGGCGATCTTGGAGCGATCGGTGATGGTTTCATGCTTTTGACGGCGGATCCGAGATGTCGACGAAGATCAGTCGTTTTCAAGCATTAAACATTGGATTTTCAGAAAATCACAGAGGCAGGAACACCCGAAACGCGAAAACCATCGAAAAACGGACGTTTTGGTGCAAAATCCGCCCACCCGGATTTGCAGGGTCGCCAGCGACCTTAGGGTTTTTTGCCTTTTGGTCGCCGAGCTCCGTTTTCGGCCGATTTTGCGTCTTTTCTGTTCCTTTTTTTCCGTATTTTTCTTGACATTTTTCCTCAATTATTGACTTCATTTTCTTGGAGAAAACTTGATGAGAACCCGCACAAAATCGGAGCACAGAGTTTCCCATTTTTCGGGAAAGCCGAAGACTTTGTAGCCGATTTTCCGTCAAGAGTCGAAACTAGGTCAAACGATGTCGGAATGACCTGAAAATTGAGGTGAAGCTTCTTGAGCAGTGGATAGGACCAACCATGGGCTTTTATTTGAGTTTTGAAACCGTTTGGGGTCCCATCGATGCTTCACTTGATTTTGCTGCGGGGAAAATGCCAAGCTTTGATATGTGGTGAAACGATGTTCGATTGACCTGAAATTTGACGGGGAGCCTATTGGAGTCATTTCGAGACGTTTCATGGGCTCCGTTTTGGATGTCATGGTCCCGGGTTGCTCCGCCGCCGGTAGGCTTGTTTTTCTCTTGGAGCATCGAAACCTGGTCAAACGTTGTCAGAATGACCTGAAATTTGACGTGCAGCCCTTTGGAGGCATGTTGAAGCCACTCATGTACTTTGTTTGATGAGTGATGGCTTTGGTGGTTCCCGCCACCGGGAGGCTTGATTTTGCTGCTCGAGCATTGATGGAGGGTCAAACATTGTCGGTTTGACTTGAAACTTAGCATGGAGCCCTTTGGAGACATTTTGGAGTCGTCCGTAGGCTCTGATCGAAGTTTTGGCGTCTTCGATGATGTCGCCTCCGGGAGCGCTTGTTTAGCTATCGGAGCAGTGAAGTTGGGCCAAACGATGTCAGAATGGCCCGAAACCTCAGGTGTACCCCTCTTTTGGCTGCCTTGAAGGATCCTTTAGTTCCTGTCTGATTCTGACAAAATCTGATGCTTGAAGTAGCCTTGCCTATTTTTAGCAGGATGCAGCTTCATGAGGCTTCTTGATGTTGAGGAGACATAGTGACTTTTTTGGTGTCAACAACTTCAACAAAAATTCAACATCTGTCACATCACCCACATCCTCAGAGGTGAAAACATCCGCGCAGATGCCCTGGCCTGACTTGCCGCATCTATGGCAATCCAAGAAGGGGAAAACATGCAAATTACAGTGTGTCCAAGAAGGATTCTCCCTCCTCTTAACACACACCAAGCAGTTGCTGAATGCCACCAAGTGGTTGGAAGTCGGATGTCTATCCTCAAACCTCCGATCGATGACTGGAGGGATCCATTCATTGATTACATCATGTTCGGAATCCTACTTGAAGATCCAAAAGAAATCGTCAGAATCCTCTGGCAAGTTAGCTAACAAGAAAACAAAAGCTACATGTTGGCAAATGACAGCACAAACAAAAAGAAAAAAAAGAAGCCAAAGCAATCATACCAGGTGTCACGACCCCAAAACCAGGATCCGATCTCGGGGACGCGAATTTGGGGAATTTGTATTTTCCCTCCCAGGATCCGCGTGTGTGAGGATGACAAAATTCACAACACATCAAAATATTTCGCGGAAGCTCTACAAGACGTTACGACCCGAAATCCGTATCCATCGGGTTCCGTGCCGTACTCGATCTGTCAGCATAAGATTATCATAAACATATTTAAACTCAGACTAGAACAATTCATAATATCAAAATATACAGAGCTGACAGTAACATGTTTATCATTACCCAAACATATTCAAGTTACAAATTAACGAGTACATTAATTACAATTCCCAAGAAACAGGCTAACAAAAGCCGTACAAAATAGCAAGCTAGAATAAATACTACCCAATGGCGTAACGTAACTCCGGAGTCAAGCATGACGTCTACATGACATCGCTGACACAACAAGCCTGCAAAACCCGTGGCTCAACAGCCCTCTGCACACGAACTAGCTCAAAACAAGGACATGCTATCTAGAGCACCAAAGCAGAAGAATATCAGACACGACGGTCTAGCAGGTGATCAATATAGGCAAGAGCATAAACAAATTTGAAGTTTAAAGGAAACAAGAACTAAAACAATCTATTAAACTTGAAACAGATTTACAAGATTTAAAAACAATGCATGAACAGGATACTTATCGAGAAATCACTAGTGCATAAACGATATACGAAACAAGACATGAATACATATAATATCATGATTAGTAAATCCACAAAGAGCCCATCCTTTCTCCATCATACATGATGACAAGAGGAAGCACGCACGACAAGCACGACAAGAACGACACAATCCCACATATACGGGGAATTTCCGGCCGCGGAACAGGAACACGAACACGCACGATGTGTCATTCAAGACACGACTAGTCTGCAGACAGTCCACATGTTTAAGGACCCCCAGGTAGTGGATCAAGCTAAAAGGGCAGTCCAAGCTCAGTGGTACTCACTTATATCATGAATGCACAAAACATGGCGATACACGTTCGAGAACACGACAAAACGAGAGGGAAATCATTTAACAAGCACGACACGACGAGACTAGCAAAATAGCATAATATAAATGCTTATCAAACTTAAGAAATGATTCCCTTTTCTTATTCTTGAAACACGTCTTGGAACACGTCTTAAAACAAGCTTATTCTTGAAATTCGAACGAATGCACGATGATGCACGAAGCATCAAAACAAGAGCTTTGGTTCTTGAAACAATTCTTCAAACAAACTTGTACTTGTAAATCAAACGAGAACACGGTGATACATGAAGCATCAAAACAAGAGTTCAAACACGAAATCTATCAAGTTTAGGCTAAGACCATTCATTGACCCTTGTGGAATTGAAACCCAAATGTCGGAGTTTTGACAAGGTTTGGTGCCCCAAGTGCACAAAGTCAATAAAAAGGTCTAAAACCTAGTCTAGTTTTCCTTCTCGCAAAAATCCTTCAAAAATAGTACTTTTTGTAATTGTTGGTCTGGGTTCAGCATCTCTACCGGTAGAAATTCCGGTTTAAGCTTCTCTATCGGTAGAACTTCCGGTAGAACCATCTCTACCGGTAGAACTACCGGTTGGAGCGCTTCTACTGGTAGAACTTCTGGTAGAACTAAGGGTTCACAGCTTTTCCCACTTCTCTGCCAAAATTCAAGCCACTTCTATCGGTACTACTTCCGGTTTAAGCGCTTCAACTGGTAGAAATTCCGGTAGAACTAAGGGTTCACAGTTTTTCACACTCCTCTGCCAAAATTCGAGCCACTTCTACCGGTAGTACTTCCGGTTTAAGCGCTTCTACCGGTAGAAATTCCGGTAGAACTTATGACGTTCAACTTTTTTCACACTTCTCTCCCTTCTTCACTTCCACATTTGAACCACATGCACTCCCCAAGCCTTCATGCTTTCCAAGGGATACATTTCACACATTTTTAAAGCATTCCATCCACAATTAAAACATTCATTCTATAAAAAGACATCAAGACACTTTCAAGTATCAAAACATGAAATTTACGAGACTAAACATGATTCTAAAAGCTTGAAGAAATCATTGATAACAAGACAAGTGAAGAAGCTAAAACCCATGACTTGAAAGAGCATGAACATGACTTGCATTATGAAATTAAACATAGAAAACATGTCTTAATGAAAGTATTAAAACCATAATGAAACCATAAAGCAATAAACATGAGAGATCCTATAAAGATCACTTGCCTCAATCCAATGCCAAGGAAAACTCCACAAAAACTCAACCAAAGAGAAGGTCCACGAAATCTACACAAAAACCCCAAAATAGAACACATAAAAACTCATCATTTATGGTCATCACAAACCCCCATTTCGAAAATGGGTTTGAAAACATGTAAAACAAGCTCTAAATGAACTAAAAGAACATAAATGAAAAGATGGTTCCAAGCTCTAACCTTGAGCTAGCTGAACAAGAAGAAGGGAGGTTGAAGATGATGAATAGTGAAAGGGTTTGGCTCCAAAACGTGTCCAGCTGAAGCTTGAGAAGAGAGGAAGAGATTGATAGAGTCGGATCGGGGATTGGAGCTCTCTAGATGGATGTTTCAAGGGGAACAAGATCAAAGAGGAAAGCTTCTCCTTTCCTTGGCTCTAGGTCAAGACCGGTTGCAGGATTTGGAATGGGAAAAGAATGGAGGAGAGAGAATAGGAGATCTTTTATAGTGTCTGGAAGGTGGGTCCCAAAGTAGTAGAACTTGAAACAATTAAAACATGGTCTTGCGGACCCCAAATGGAAATGACGAAGAAGAACAAAACGATCGTCGAAAAATCTAGTTTTCAAAAAGTATATTTTCCCCAATTTCTGAAATTTTCGAAATTTATGGACAGATTTTGTGAAAATTGTCATTTTTGCCCTTTTTCTCGAAAAGCGTGATTTCTGAGTATTAAATCAAGATGGTCAAAACATGAAAGTTGTTTGTAACAATAAAGTGGGTCAAAAGGAATAAAAATTGAAATTTTTACAAACCAAGAATAAATTCTCACAAAAATACAATTTACAAGGGTTGGGTCAAAACAAAGTCAACGGTCTTTTAAAACTCTACAAAGTTATGAAAAATCTATTCAAACTCAAAAACAAAGTCAAATCAACTCTAATCTTTTTTAAAAAGCTAAATCATGATTAAAACAATGCTAAACCCAAAAATTGAGGGTCGGGGTCTTACACCAGGTGAAGGTTTTGGAACCACTCCAAAGTCCCTGGGCTCTTCCTCAGATGCCACGACCGAATCCGTCATCGCCTCATCGGCCGGAACCTCGGGCATCACCAAGTCATCGTCCTCTGCCAAAAGAAAGAAAGCAGCGGATCAAAACAAAAATCTCTTATAAGAGAAAAGAAGTGACAAAAGAAAGAAGGAGAATCATACCCGCTGTCTCCTCTTCTCTGCTCCTCTTCTCCGAAGGCTCGTCAGCATCCCCAGACACCTCCTCGGCAATGTTGAGAGGAACTTCCAAATCAGAAGGACTTTCATGCCGTCTCATATTACGGCGTTGTCCTCTCTTCCTCTTGCTTCTGCGGGTCAGCCTGCTCGAAGATCCTGCCCCACTATTAACATCAGGCCTCTCACTAGAGTCCTCACTGGATGGCCTACTTTTCTCAGTAGACTCCATGGAAGCCTTCGTGCGCTCTGCCTGCATCCAAGCATCAATCTCAGCCTCCTCCACTTCCAGCTGTCTCAAGACCTCACCAGGAATCCCTTGTGCAGCTCCTGATCTGATAACGTCCTGCTCATTGAGAAAGCCTATCTTGTGCTTCTCACCAGAAAGGAAAGCCAAAACTTCCTCTCGACGGACACCATCTGATCTACCAAGATCCTTCCCAGGAGATTGCTTGACATCGAGCTCCTTCTTGGAAAGCCCCCGGTACATTGAAAAGCTCCCCACGAACCACTTCGTGAAGCCAGAAGTCTGGAAAGTGGGTAGCTCAGGATAGGAAATCATGACGGTAGTGTCCTCTGCACTGTAAAAAGCCCATGCATTTCTCCCATCCTGCAAACCTCCAGAACGCTTCACCATGCTCGAAGGCGATCCAACAACGCCTTGAGAGAAGCCAAGCTGCAATGCAAAATGTGAAGGGACATACGGTTGGATATCCACAAAAAGATGTCTACGGTACACCATCGTGCCAACCCATATGTTGAAAAGCCATCTCTTCTCCGGGTTTGTCAAAGCATAGTGTCTTCCCGACCCTGCCCTGGTCGAATCACAAGAGACACCAAAGTCAAAAGCCTTCTTCCGCAGACCTGGAGAAAGCTTCACTGAAGACTGCCCAATCTCGACGTCCTTGAACTGTCGAATCCTCAAACGGGCAGACAAAAGAGATTCGGAAACGGCTGTCCCTCTAGCCAAACGAGTCATATAAGGATCTTCGTCCTGTACAGCTCCCAACCGATGGAAGCTAGGACAGTGGTATACATACCACGAATAAAAGATGTGGGCTAAAAATACCCTGTTCAAAGGGAGCCCAAGCCGAACCAGAAAAGCAGCGACCTGCAGTTCGGTGCACAAGTAGGAGTAAAGAGTAGGTACCAAAGCCAGCCGCTCTCCAAACACCATCTGACAAACCGGAAAAATACAGTGCGGCCTGATGTACGTTCCATCTCCTCCAGCAAAAACAGCCTCACCCAGCCAATAACTGAGGTAAACAGCAAGATTTCTCCGCAATACAATGTCAGGACAAATGGCATCTGTGCTTGCGAAGAACTTCCTCAAATCTTCTCGCATAGCGGAGATCTTCTTCAAACGTGAGGCTTTAGCCCTAACATCCTAGGCCATGCTATCAGAAGACTCCCTGCTATCAAAAAAGTTGGAGCTGCAACTCTTCCAACTGCTGCACCTAACTTTCGAGCCCTCCTTCTCCTTCAAAAAATTATAGAAGGGGACGAGCTGAAAGTATACAAGCATGAACTCCTCAGACTGCTCCTCAAGGACGCTGTCAATAGGCATAAACTCCTCATAGAGTTTACCGAGGATAGGCAGCCAGGTGATGCTGCTTAATTCCTTAAAAGAAAAACCAATCTCACCGTTCGTGACAATGAAGGTGTTGGTTTGTGGAAGGAATGACTCCAGCATGGCTATGAAAGCCTCATTGGAGAAAATAACGGTTTGCCGAAAAGCGCGAACCGCTTCAAAAATCTCGGCCTCCAGCAGAATGGCCTCACCAATCTTCAAGGTGTGATCAGTCCATGATTCCCAGCTTAAGTCAGCACTGAAACGGCCACGAAGTCAAAAAGGCTTCACCCAATTGCTGCCGTCACCCCGAAAAATGCCAAGGCCCACATGTCTCAAATCGACCGACGGATGATCAGAACCTTGGTAGCCACTGGCTGGCATCCATCAACATGTCCATACGGACAGACGACTTCTCTGTAAAACCGGAAGGGCCGCCAACAAAAACCCCGGTCTTGCTCACACTGGTCCTCTTCACCCAGCTCGGAGGATCTTCCCTCTTAGGGCACGTGGGAGAAAGGTTCATGATCGAGATGGTTTGATCGAAGGTCGACCGGGTAGAAATAGTTCTCTCCTCACCATCTGCTGTGTAAGAGAACTGAAAACATCTCCTTTGGTATGTCAAGTCGTCAGGGACTGCGTCACCAAAGAAGAAGGTAGGCTTGGGCACAATGCTCTGATCGTCCGTAACCCAAGGACGGCTGCTTACCATGATCTTGTAGAATTCCTCATCTTTGAGAGCGATCAATCGCTATCTCATCTCATCACGATTGAGGGAATCGCACTCTTCCAAGTTCTTCTCAACAAACTGGACCTTCTCCCAGGCCTGCTGAACGGCCGCATTAGAAGATCTGGCAGACCGACGAGGTGCATCAGTAACAGGACCATTACCCTTATTCGTTCTGGAAGAACTACCTGCAAAAGATGGAAAGAAAAACAAAGATCAATCATCATCAAAATGACAGGATTTTGCTAAAAAAATTCTAGCGAAATTTTGACATGGTTCCGGGGCAATTCCGAAGAAAAGGGAAACACCCCGAAAAAGACAGGAAGCTTGAAGATGAGCTCAACATTGCTATAAGCTCATGGTCAGCCGAAGATTCTCAAAGAAGGTTCGAACTCAAACATTGCTGTGAGAACAAACCAATCTCATCAAATCTCCGCAAAATTGGAAAATGGCTCAACATTGCTGCGAGCTCCAAAATCCCAAAATTGCAAAGTTCCTCAAAATCCAACAAGACTAAGAAAGAGCTCAACATCGCTGCGAGCTCCAAATCCCAATACTTGCAAAAGATTTTCAAGTATGCATCATCATGCTTCCAAGTCAATTTACTAAATATCATGCATCAAAGAACATCATCATGCATTAAATGCTAGGAAAACCATGACCAAAGTTTGACCAATTCCAACCCAATTTGGTCAAAACCAATCAAACTTTGTCCAAGTCAAAAATCATGTTGACTTGACCTAGAGACTCTAGCCTTCTACCTTGTTGTATAAAAAAAAAATGCATGAACACATTGAAATTGCATAAACCTCATTATCATGGTGAGTGAAAAAAAAAAGAGAAAAAAAAAGAGAGAAAACCTTTTCAAAAAAAAAAAAAAAAAGAGGCTGGCCCACAAGGCCATGGCCCAATGGCCACGTGGCCGTACGGATAGATCTGTACAAAAAAGGAAAAAAAAAACAAAAAAAAGGGGAAAAAACCGTCAGAAAGAAAAAAAAAAGAAACATGGTGAAAAAAAACAGAGAAAATAAAACCCGTGAGCCAAAAAAAAAAGAAAAAAAAAAGAGAGAGAAGCACGAAAAAAAAAACAAAAAACGTGCAAAAAAAAAAAGAAAAAAAGACGTGCTTGAAAGAAAGAAAAGAAGCTACTTCTACAATGGAGTTTCTTGTGGAGGAAGAAAACTTACTTGAAGCCATTGATGGAGAAGAAGAAGAAAAAGCTTGGAGATCCTTCAAGAAAAAAAGGAATTCTTGATCTTGGAGCACTCTTGAAGAATCTTGCAAAAAAAGAAGCAATGGAGCAAAAGATCCAACCCCCTTGCTTTTATAGAAGAGAGCAAATCAAAAGAGGAAACAAGGAGAAAAGAAAGGAGGTAAGTGCTAAAATTTAGCTACTTTCCCAAAAGAAAGATACTTTGAGAAAATCTCTCCCAAAAACAAGGAAACTTGAGAGATTCTCTCCAAGATAGTTCTAGATATTCTCTACACAAAAGAGATATTTTTAGATATTCTCTACAAAAATGACACCATATGAGATCTAGGCCATCTCCAAAGCCTAAGGTCCCATGGGTTAGCCCATATGAGCCAGGTTTGACCACCTGGCACTAAAAGTGACTTTTAGTCAAAACATCCCTCTTACCAAGAGCATGCAAAAAATGTCCCATGCATCTTTTGAGTTTATTGGACCATTCAAAAGAAAGAAAAAAAAAAAAAAAAAAAGAGCAAAAAAGAAAGCCTCATGAGTTTCCAAAAACCAAACCATCCAACCTCATGAACCAAATTAAGCCAAAATCTTGAAATTGACATTCCATAAAAAAAACCAAACCTTGGTCCCCTAACTCGCCACATACAACTTGTTAGGTCACAAAACCAAAACCAAATCAAAACCAAACCAAAACCAAAACCAAATCTGGCCCCCCAACCTGCCACATACAGCTTGTTAGGTCACAAGGTCAAAAACAAAATCCCAAAATCCAAAAATCCAAATCCCCCATGTCATTTTCAAAACTTTGCCATGAGATGGTACATGATCCCTCTCACTACCATAAAATTCCCCTGGAAACTCAAAGGGCTATTCAAAAAAAAAAAAAAAAACAAAAAGAAAAAAGAAAAAAAATTGCTCAAGATTCTTGGTCAAGTCAGAAGCTCTCCTTCAAGTTTCTCTTCGAGGCACATCGACTCCAAAAAGCTACTCATCGATGTACCTCGAGGGGGCATTTGTTGACACCAAAAAAGTCACTATATCTCCTCAACATCAAGATGCCACATGAAGCTGCATCCTACTACAAAACAGGCAAAGCTACTTCAAGCATCAGATCTTGTCAGAATCAGTCAAAACTACAAGATCCTTCAAGACAACTAAAAGATGGGTACACAAGAAGTTTCGGGCCATTCCGACATCATTTGGCCTAACTTCACTTCTCCAATAGCTAAACAGACGCTCCCAGCGGCGACATCATCAGAGAAACCAAAACTTTGATCAGAGCCTACGGATGACTCTAAAATACCTTCAAAGGGCTTCATGCCAAATTTCAAGTCAAACCGACAATGTTTGACCCTCCATCAACGCTCGAGCAGCAAAATCAAGCCTCTCGGCGGCGAGAACCACCGAGGCCATTACTCATCAAACAAAGCATATGAGTGGCTTCAACATGCTTCCAAAGGGCTGCACATCGAATTTCAGGTCATTCCGACAACGTTTGACCAGATTTCGACACTCCAAAAGAAAATCAAGCCTACCGGCGGCGGAGCACCCCGGGATCATGACATCCAAATCGAAGCTAATGGGTTGTCTCAAAATGACTCCAATAGGCTCCCTGTCAAATTTCAGGACAATCGGACATCGGTTGACCGCATATCAAAGCTCGACATCTTCCCCGCAGCAAAATCAAGTCAAGCATTGACGAGACCCCAAATGGCTTCAAAACTCAAATAAAAGCCCATGGTTGGTCCTATCCACTGTTCAGGAAGCTTCAACTCAATTTTCAGGTCATTCCGACATCGTTTGACCTAGTTTCGACTCTTGACGGAAAATCGGCTACAGTCTTCGGCTTTCCCGAAAAATGGGAAACTTTGTGCTCCGGTTTTGTGCGACTTCTTGTCAAGTTTTCTCCAAGAAAATTAAGTCAATAATTGAAGAAAAATGTCAAAAAAAATACAGAAGAAAAAAGGAACAAAAAATAAGGAAAAGCGGCCGAAAAAGACACTCGGCGAACAAAGGGGCCAAAACCCCATGGTTGCCGTCGACCCTATAAATCTGGGTCACCGGATTTTCCGCCTGAAGGCCCGTTTTCCGATCGTTTTCGATTTTCAGGAGCTCCTGCCTCTGTGATTTTCTGAAAATCCAATTTTTTATGCTTGAAAACGACTGATCTTCGCTGACATCTCGGATCCGCCGTCAAGAGCATGAAATCATCATTGATCGCTCTAAGATCGCCAGCCGGATGACCAAGAAAGTACACTTTTCGTCTGACCGATCGAGAAATCAACCAGATAGATGTCACCGGCCCACCAACATTAATCAATGTCTGAAATTGCATCGTAATCTGACATTAAATAGCATATGGATCCACCTGTGATGATCACAAGAAGAATCCCAAAGGACGCAGCGCGGCTCGCGACTCTTCACATGCCCCGGCGACCACTTAATGCTGTTGATTGGCCCGTTTATGACTACTTAACGCAGTCATAACTCATTATTTTGGACGGCCCAATTAGATTCAAGCATATGGGAGTTATAAGTCCAAGCAATCATGGCATTAAAACCAGGAAACTCACCTCATCATGGAGATTAAAGGCGATTAAATGCCCATTATCCTCCATCGGTCAATCACAAGCCATGAAAAAGGAGTTACAAAATCAAAGAATAAAAACTTATAACTCTTCATCAATTCTCTCATCATGGCCATCAATGCCCATAAACCACGTCATGGTTACCAAGAGCCTACAAAAGGAGGTCCATTTCCAAGAGAGATGCATCTAGGCATCTACACAAAGACTTGAAACTTGAAACTTTGAATCCTTGCATCCAACGAAGTCTTACTGCTCTGCTGCAAGAGACACCACAAGGTGATCAAAGTCCCTTGGGGGGCCACCCCCCTAAGGTCCCCTTCTTCTACAACATGGCCTGAATGCCGCTTTTCAACCCTTTTACTCGGTTTTTCATTGGATATAGGACCTCCTCTTGGTCCTTATCCTCTAAAAAACTGAGGTTGGAGCCAAGCCGAAGAATGAAGCATCAAGAGTTCTCATTTGAAGGACGATGGCGAAGTCCATACATGACTTGCAACCGTTGATCTGAACGTGTTCCCGCAATCTCCTGAGAAGTTAGATCCCTTTTCTTTCTTTTCTATTGTATTTTGTATTTTTTAAAGAGACAAACAAAAATCACAATTCTTGTCTTTCATATTTGATGAGATTTGTAAATCGCCTTTTACGGCAAACAAACACAAAAAAACGCCTCTTACGGCATTCAAAACAAACTTGTCTCTTTTCTTAAATATTTATGCAATTTGAAAAGTTAGAAAGAATGATCGATTTCCTTTCTACTTGTGAAGGTGAATCTCCGGATCATCACCATTCCAAATTCCAAGTAGAATAGTAAATCTGGCATACCCGTACAAAAACGTTGATACCCGCGTTTTTCCTCCTCCGCCGAGACCCAGGCAGCCCCCGGGGCAGAAGGAGAGGACGGAAAACCAGGGTCCATCAATTAACAGGTCTCCCTCAGTTCCTTTGGATTTTGACATTCCGGAGAGAAAATGGATAGGTAAAATCTTTCTTATTCTCATTTGAAGGTGTTTAGCTGCAAGGCTCTTGCACATCTACCAAAGGAGCAGCGTTTGAAGCTAGATGATAAGACAGTGTGTTGCATTTTCCTTAGCAATAGTGGAGCTAAGTTTGGCTACAGGTTATGGGATCCAGAGAAGAGGAAAATTATCAGAAGTAGGGATGTGGTATTTCATGAAGACCAGTTCTTTGGAGATATTAAGAATACTGAAAATTCTAAAGAAGTAATTGATGGAGTGGTTGATCTCACACCGACTCCTTCTCCAGTGCAAACTACAGGTGGATACGGTGGACAAAATGATTTGAATCGTGATGAGGCGCAAGAGTTGCCAAATGAACAGGGTGTTGAGCAGAGGGGGCAGTCTCCTTAGTCAGAAACCACAGAACCTCAGGTTAGGAGGTCTACTCTAGAGCGTCAACCATCAACAAGATATCTTGCAGCAGATTATATTTTGCTTACTGATGAGGGGGAGCTAGAGAGCTACCCAAAAGCAAAAAACTCATACAGATAAAGATGAGTGGATGAAGGCCATGTAGAATTAGATGGGTTCTTTGAAAAAGAACAATACTTATGGGCTGGTGGAACTTCCAAAAGGCAGGAAGGTTTTGAAGAACAAATGGGTGTTCAAGCTGAAGAGAGATGACAGTGGAAAACTGATTAAGCACAAAGTACGGCTAGTGGTTAAAGGCTTTGCACAGACGAAGGGTATGACTTTGATGAAATCTTTTCTCCAATTGTGAAGATGACTTCTATCAGAGTTGTCTTGGGTCTAGTCGCCAGCATGGACCTTGAACTTGAACAAATGGAAGTGAAGACTACATTTCTTCACGGTGATCTGAAAGAAGAGATCTACATGACTCAGCCGGAGAGGTTTAAGGTAGAAGGAAAAGATCAATTTGTTTACAAGTTGAAAAAGAGTATCTATAGGCTGAAGCAAGCACCGAGACAGTGGTACAAGAAGTTTGATTCATTTATGGTGAGTCACGGGTACCTGAGGACAGTTGCAGATCACTGTGTTTATATTCGTAAATTTGGTAACAGCAAATTTATCATCCTTCTTTTATATGTAGATGATATGTTGATAGTTGGACAGGATAGTAAGATGATTGATAGGTTGAAAAGGGACATGTCAAAGACTTTTGACATGAAAGACTTGGGTCCCACATGACTGATTTTGGGAATGCAAATACGTCGTGACAGGAATGCCAAGTAGCTATAGTTGTCACAAGCGAAACGTGTTGAACGGGTGCTAGCATAGTTCAACATGAAAGATGCTAAGCCAGTTAGCATGCCTTAAGCCAATCACTTCAAGCTCGTAAGAGATTATGTCCTACTGCAAATGATAAAAAGGAACCGATGACATCTGTTCCATACTCCTCAGCAGTTGGGAGTCTTATGTATGCCATGGTGTGTACACAGCCAGACATTGTTCATGCAGTAAGTTTAGTGAGTAGATTTCTTTTTAACCCTATGAAAGAGCATTGGGAAGCAGTGAAGTGGATCTTCAAATACTTGAGAGATACATCAGATTTTTGTTTGTGTTTCGGAGGCTCAAAACCAGTACTTGAAGGCTTTACAGATGCTAATTTTGCAGGCAATATTGATCGTCGGTTGTCTACTTCTGGGTTCTTATTTACTTTTACGGGGGGAGCTATTTCCTAGCAGTCTACGTTGCAGAAGTGTACAGCATTGTCTATAACCGAAGCAGAATAAATAACTGCTAATGAAGGAGGGAATGAGATGATTTGGTTGAAGAAATTTTTTCGAGAACTGGGTTTGAAGCAAGGAGAGTATGTAGTCTACTGTTCTAGTCAGAGTGCTATGAATCTAAGCAAGAACGCTACATACCATGCCCACATGAAGCATGCTGATGTAAGATACCATTGGATTCGTGAGGTCATCGAAAAGAATCTCATGAAGCTGGAGAAATTTCATACTGACAAGAATCCCTCAGACATGATGACTAAGGTCGTGTCTAAGGGAAAGCTGGAGCTGTGTTCAGAATTGGCAGGACTGGACTCTTAGTAAGGGGGTTCAGAGGTGTCTTCCCCATGGTCTGGAGGGGGCGATTGTTGGCTTAGTGAGTCCAGACCAATTGTGTTAAGGGTCATGGGTATTTTGGTAATTGTACCAGGACTTTCTTATTGACTAAGATATAATTTCTTAGGGGATAAGAAAGAGAGCATTTTATATATGATGTAATGTGTAGCCCATGAAACATAATGTAACACAACTGATCTTATATAGAGTGAACCCAAAGGAGAGTCGAGTTTCTTTCCCGTGGACGTAGGCGAGATTGCCGAACTACGTAATTCTCTTGTGTGTGATTGTTAATTCTTGTGTGGTTGATTGATTGCTCGATCGCATTAATTCACATTTCCGCATACACGCGCACAACAAATTTAATATCAGGCTTTCCAATGCTCGAAGCGTCTCGAATGGTTTGGTTTCTTTCCTCCTGTACAGACCTACAAATAGAGTTATGAAAAAAATACTTCAATCCAGGCTGAAAAATGAAAATGTTGAAATATATATTTATTTCAAGACATACCTATTACCATGAGTGTGTTGGAAAGTGCCTTCATTGCATAGCCTTCTTGAAACGATTAATAATATCCCTTTCGCTTCGCTTCTTGATGATTTCAATAAACCATTGATATCATTGTCATCGTAGATATCTATTAATAAAAAATAAACCTTTCATTGTGTAAAAGATACTTTAGAGTTATCTCATTGGAAGAAGTTGTTGCCCAACTCAATGCGTCCAAAGCAATTGTGGACAGCTCATTGTACATGACATTGCTCGAAAGATATCCCATCTTCTGCCTTCCACCATTGTATTGAGGACGATTGAGCTCAAATTCAAACTCACCGTCATAGTGAAAGATTATTAGGTGCTCAACATCTGACATGCTATTAGAACATCATGAATAAGATAAATCAGTTAGACCATCCTTCTCACGCAACAATGTATGGGGTTTAGATTAAATTTGTGAACGTTTCCTCCTTGTTAGAAACTAATTATGTTTAAAGTACTTTGGCTGTTGACATTTAAGTCAATGTAGTATTATGTATTACATTGTGGATTGCAAAATAGTAAATAGGGCTCTTGTGCAACATATATCATAATCAATGACATAAAAAATAAACAGCATACAATGAAAGAGAACATGCGCCTAAGAATTATTTATCCATGCATTAAATGATAGTGTATGTATGATACGATGTCAATAGAAAGAGGAGATTGATTTCTAGAATTCAATCATGCGAAGAGAAAAATTTTCATTACCTCCTTTATGTAGACCTAACAATATCAAGAGGAGATTGATACACAACTAATGGTGACGTCAATGGTGGAAACAAACAATAGTCAACATGTTTCACAACAATACAATACTGAAGGAAAATGGCCTCTTTACGATTTTGGAGAAGTGGGAAGAATGAAGCTCGAAATTGGATTACATAGGGTTCGCAGACAGGATCGGTACCGACCTTATCAATGTAAATAAGGTCGGCGCCAACAACGTGCCAAATAGATTAAAAAAAATGAAAACTCGGCCCAATTGCTCTAATTGGTGCACCATCGTCTAAAGTGTTTGATCACGTAACACGTGTGCATTAAGTGTTTTTTTGGGTTAAATTATGTTATGTATATTTAAATTTGGTTGTAATAAAAAAAAAACTTATAATAGGAAAAACCGCGAACCATATCGATACCATATCATCCATACCATATGGATGTTTGGGTCGGCCCATCCCGGAACCGATATGCAGTTTTTCCACATCTCGCCCTTTATTGCGGCATTCTTTGCCGGCTACAAGTTAGGGTCTTCTAGGCGTCTCACTCATGCGTCACGCCTTTGAGACTTGACTGGAACGAATAAGCGGACCGAACCTTTTTAAGGGCCTTTGGCCGAGGTCTTTTTCCTCGTACCATTTCTTATGCAGGCCGATTCGCTACATGAAACATTTGATTATGCTATTGCTTGCTTAAATCTTCCGTGTTACGATAGGTTTCATTTGAGAGAATAAAGCAAGGGTGATTCTATATGCACCCACATGGAATGCTGAGCACACCCACTTGCTGAACTCACCACACCCCATGGATTCTTAAAAACAATTTGCT
Organism: Umbellularia californica; assembly: GCA_028538565.1. Classification (NCBI taxonomy): domain Eukaryota; kingdom Viridiplantae; phylum Streptophyta; class Magnoliopsida; order Laurales; family Lauraceae; genus Umbellularia; species Umbellularia californica. The sequence continues at coordinate 27,297,030 of JAPQWN010000005.1, read as the reverse complement.
AAACCCACCCACCATATTACCCAAATTGCCCACGCGAGAAGCCCAGGTCATTCTCCTCCAAATTTCCCTCGTCGACAGTTTTGAAAATCTTGACCAACGGTAGCGTCGAACTCTTCCCCGCCATCCTCCTCTCCACTGTACATCACTTCTTCTTCTTCTTCTTCTTCTTCTTCTTCTTCTTCTTCTTCTTCTTCTTATTCTTCTTCTTGTTCATAGGTTTATCATTTTCACATTCTTTTTGGGTCATAATTTATGCGTTAGAGATTACAGATGTTTGCATTATCATTGCTGCTTATATTTTCACATTTGAACTGCATAATCCCTATCCATTGTACAAAAACTTGTGGCATTCATTTTTCGCGATCTGCTCGGCATTGCAGAACCTTGCAGGGAATTTCTGCACGGAAAATGTTAACTGTGTAGATAATTTATTCACGGCGAATGTAATCCTTGCATAACATGTATACACGGCACGTATAAGCTATGCACATCAAATATGCAAGGAATTATTGTGCCATGCATAAAAATTTTACACAAAATATTTGTGTTGTATAGAAGCATTTTGCACTATACATTTGAACCGAGCAGTACAAGAAAACATGATATCTTTTGTTATGCTGTTTCCTCTTATTGATTTTCATTTTTAACAGATTGGAAGAAATGCCGAGAAGACCAGCTCGTCGTACTAGTGGCAGCTCACAGCCGACAGGTGGATGGCTAATTCTTATAGCAAGCCATCGAGAGTGCAGACGAAGATTGGCGTTGCTAGACCGTGTCGTCGAGGTGTGCAAGCGAATTCTTCGACCGCCGGCCGTCAACGGCCATTGGCGTCTGAACGAAGATGAAAATTACAACAGTATCCACTTCCCGAGCCAGTTGACGAGCATGTTGACAGTTCTTCAGAGGATGATTTCTTAGAGGAAGAGGCACAGCCGTCTAGTCCTCCTATAGCGGCAACAGGGGAGGATGATTCCTTAGTCGAGCAAGCACAACCATCCAATCCTCCTACAACAGCAGTAGAGGAGGGTACTATTCCAGGCGGTCCGGCCGACCTATCTGTCCTTATGAGTGTTAGGACGCACGTAGCCATATCCATATGGGACGGGGAGGTACACATTCATTCTTTTAATGTTTTAAGTAATTGTTTTTCAAATAAGATGTTTCATAGTTTATAATAACATATATTAATGAAGATTTATACTTGTAATGTGCAGTAACGTGGCCCTCTCAAATGTCTCAGTCATTGGCATTTGCTGAGGGATTGGTACATACCTCTGCCTGAAGATGGGGCTGATCTTCATGTTCCTCAGTTTCACGCTATTATAGAAGAGTCTGGATTAGCAAACTTGAAGCGTTTTCCATACCGATATATCTCCTACCCTTCGGTATCGAGCTTTGTGAAAGTGCAGCTAGAGCCAATGAAAGTGTCCTAGAGGGGGGGTGAATAGGACTAATGGAATTCTTTTCCCAATAAAAATTACTTAGTCCAATTTTAATTTCAACTAGGACAAAGAACAAAATGAACACAAATAAGAATACAACTTATACGGAATATGTGTTCAATGTGTGAGTGCTTAATCAATCCAAGATATGACAATTAATTTTATAATAATAAGCACAAGTGTGTGTACACCACTCTTCACAAATTCACTTATGATTTATATCAATGTGCTCAATTGAATATATGTTTAAAGAGTGTGTGCTAAACAAGACAAGATTTACCAATATGTTCAATGTTGTTTTCGCACAAGTGGATGTGTGTCAATTTAAACTCAAAGAAGAAATATCATTCATATCAATCTCCACAACTTATAGATATGTAAATCAAGTACAAGAGATAGAGAAAGAGGAATTGACACAAGGGATTTATAGTGGTTCAGTCACACAGACCTACATCCACTCTCAAGGGTCACACAGTCCCCTGGTTCCACTATGAAGAATCAAACTACACAAGTACTGATTCTACATCAATTTTGTTTACGAGGTTCCATCACAAAGATCTACTCCCCTCTACATTTTTATAGTGGTTAAATTGCAAAGAAATAAGCCACTCTTACAATGCTCTGAATTTAATGAAGTGAGGGGGAAGAACACTTGCCTCGTTTGACAAAGTCTGGAGGTTGCCACTTACCTCTTTGATGAAGTCCGGAGGATGCTCTTCCAAACTTGCCACCACAGCTTCAAGCTTTGATGCCTCTTGCAATGCTTCCTTGATGTTGATGATGATGCTCCAATGTTGTGCTCAATCAAGGGAAGAGGTCTTTGGTCTAGGGATTTGGATTTTAACCTATGATGGCTCAAGTTCTTCCCTAGGTAATATTGTTTCCATACATCACACTTTCCTTAAGCTAATGAAGCTCTTAGATTTGCCAATACAAGCTCATAGTGTGTGTGGGCAATATTGTTTTCACACATCACACTTTCCTTAAGCTAATGAAGCTCTTAGATTTGCCAATACAAGCTCAAAGTGTGTGTGGAATGATCTATGAGAGGTCAAATATGATGGACCATGGTTAGGACATGAGCTCTCATGATCTTCAAGCCTCATTTGATGATTTGGGGCCTTTTCTATTTATAAAACACCCTCCAACGGCTCTCTAACGTCTTTTGGCGGCTAGCCCCCTTCAAATCCGTGGTTAGCCGCCACTCCAACGGTCATAAACGGCTAGTTTTTGTAAAGCTGTACTGAGTAGGGGGCTAGCCGCGAGGTAACCGCGAGGTGACCGCGAGGTAACCCCAAGGTAACCGAATTTTCACAGAAACTTGTACATTAAGCCTCTGGAAAAGTGACCGCAGGACTTCGGTTACCTGGCGGTTAGCCGTGAAGGGTCTCAGCGGTTAACCGCGAGGTGACCGCGGGGCTGACCGAAAACCATGACGGTTAGCCGACCTCTGGGACCAGTTTTGAGTCTTGAAAAGGCTCAAAAACAATTTCTAAAACCCCATTAAATAAGCCATTAAACTAAGGGTTTTTAGGGTCCATTACTTGGTTGGTTTGGGTCCCATTTTACCTGAATAGGTTGGCACACACATGGAGTTCTTCCTCAATGAATCCAGGCTTTCCAAGACTTGATCTTCTGCCTTCAAACTTGATCTTCCTTGTGAAACTCTGAGAGGCAAGGTCTTGGACTCTTTGACACGGGATTGACAATACAAAACAAGTGCTCATTGGAATGTGGCACTAACACTTTGTACAGAGATGACAGCCTGAGACAAATACCTTCCACATGCCATTTGGTTAGACGATGATCACCTTAGATGATGTGGGTACTCTCCTCGGCATCCCAGTAACGGGACTTCCTGTCCACGCATTGACTAGTATGGGATTTACTGAGCAAGTAGATACTTGAGCGTGGACTGGGTGTGGATAGGGCATTTGCGTCAACTGAGTTGAGCCTGGCGCGTGGTGGGGTAGTGAGGATGGGGTGGATTCAATGGGTGTGCGGCGATATGACTTCTATGTCGTCTGTTGAGGAGGTAGAGTGTGCAGCTAGAGGTTATCTTCCTTATTTGTTAGGCTGCACAACTCTTCACCAATAAGTTCGCGACTTGAGTCCCAGTCTACAACCTATCTTTACTGATGGACTTGCCACGGGTCCGTCATTATGCATGGGGGGCTGCCGCACTGGCCTATCTGTATCGCCAGTTGGGGACCGTCACGAGGGCAGATGTGCGACAAATTGCTAGATATCTGACACTCCTCATGGCAAATGTGTACACTTTATATATACATATACATGTTCACTCATAATTGATCCTTTAGATTGTATAATTAATAATTGGTATCATTTGCAGTCTTGGGTGTACGAGCACTTCCCATTTGCCCGTCCTCCTGTACAGTGGGGATATACTGCTAGAATGCCACTAGCGAGCCGCTAGAATCCTAATCAGGATTCTGGAAATGCGAGAGAGAACATACAGCTATTGCGGGAGAGGTTGGATGCCCTACATCTGAGCGAGGTGAGCACCAATAGAGTCCTTGACATATATTTTACGTTTTTGCCATGGAATACATTTTATTATATTAATGACTTGTTTCATTTACTTGCCACAGGTGGCCTGGGATCCTTATATTGGTGCCAGGGCTCAGCATCCATTCCAACAGATATCTTTCTTCTGTGGTTGCTTAAGATCCTTAGATGTCATTGAACCCTACCACCCACACAGGGTTCTTCGATGGTTTGGCTATGCACAGATCATCCCACTCGTACTGCTCACCCCCATTCGTGCATCTTGGGGATCTACTGCTGGAAAATATAAGGTCTCCTACAAATTTCTAGACCAGTACTAGGTTACTTGGGAGCATGATGTATTATCTCTAGCGCACCACGGCCATCAAGCGCAACATGCGTGGGAGTGTTCACCCGACTACCTCGAGTGGTTTACTATGATTTAACACCCTCGAGTATAGAACCCCGACCGTCATTCCCACTATGACCCTCATGAGGGTAGAGATGACCCGACTCCAAGAACGGTGAGGGCATTTCCCACTTTTTCCAAACATTATGCATCTACTCTTTCAAACTATCTTAAGTATATTGACACATTTTATTGTTTGTTATAAATCCTTCGAGCGAAGGACTATCTTCGTGCCACACTTGCGCAAACGGAGCAGCCTGCTGATTTCTATTATCGGGAATTGTAAACTACCCTCGAGATCCTGGATGGCTCACGTACCACCAACGTGCGCAGCCATGATGAGAGGAGGGATGTTGGATGGGTCTTTTTGTTGGGATGTATATGAACTTGTATGAAGGAATGTCTTTTTGTTTGATTTATGTGTACTATGAACATGTATGGGTCAATTGACGAATTTTGTCTTTTTGTATGAATTTGTATGATTTTTATCTTCTTATATAACTGGTTGATATGTGTACTTTTTTATGAACTTCTACCATTTTTATCAAAATGGGAACTCGTATGTGATAGTATAACACTACATGGCCAAAATTTTTAGCGCATATCCACTCTGCACGGCCAACAAGTTCCAAGCAGATACATTCTACACGACCAAGTGCCAAGCATATCCATTAAGCTCAGAAAATGTTGGTGGTGCAGAATGATTTGCACGGTACCTTTGTGACGTGCAGAATGACTTTACACAATGTCTGTTTGTCGTGCAGTATGATTTTACACAATGTCTGTTTGCCGTGCAGTATGCAACCAAACAGGGGTATTAAAGAATAAACACGTAACATAATAACATAAAAGATTGCTTCCATTTCATCAGCCATCTGTCTAAACAACAAGTATTAAGTTTGTTTACATCAAATTGAGAGTGCAAGCATTTAATTGCTGTCCAGATTAACTGACTCCTGTATTGCGACACTGCCTCCAATTATATCTTTGAATCGCTCGATGCTCTTAGCATATGGGAGTTGCCATCCATCTGCATTAGTGTGCTGGTTGTTGACACCAAAAAAGTCACCTTGCCTCCTCAACATCAAAAAGCTACATGAAGCCACATCCTACTACAAACAGGCAATCTACTTCGAGCATCAGATCTAGTCAGAATCAAACAAAAACCGCAAGATCCTTCAAAACAGTCAAAAGAGGAACATCATTTGGCCTAACTTCACTCCTCAAGTAGTTGAGCAGGAGCTCCCGACGACGGTGAAGCCAGAAACCCTGACACACAAAAAAGAGAACACAGCTGGCCTCAAAATGCCACTAGGAGGCTCTACATCAAGTTTCAGGCCATTCCAACATCATTTGGCCCGAAAAGGAAACAGCCGCAGCAAAGTCAGCTCTCTCGGCGGCAAAAGTGTCAAAGACATGAAAACTTCAAACAAAGCCTACAGATGGTCCCAAAATACCTTCAAAAGTCTCTGTGTCAAATTTCAAGTCAAACCGACAATGTTTGGCCCTCCATCTACCTTCAAGTAGTAAAATCAAGCCTCTTGGCAGCGAGAACCACCGAGGCCATCACTCATCAAACAGAGCACATGGGTGGCTTCAACTTGCTTCCAAAGGGCTACACGTCAAATTTCAGGTCATTCCGACCACGTTTGACCAACTTTGACGCTCGTAAACAAAATCAAGCCTCCTGGCGATGGAGCTTCCCGGGTCCATGACATCCAAATCGGAGCTAAAGGATCATCTCAAAATGACTCCAATAGGCTCCCTGTTAAATTTCAGGATAATTGGACATCGGTTGATTGCACATCAAAGAATGGCATCTCCCTCACAACAAAATCAAGTCTACTAGCGACAGGACCCCACACGGCTTCAAAACTCAAGCAAGAGCCCAAGGTTGATCCTATTTACTGCTTAGGAGGCTTCACCTCAAATTTTAGGTCATTCCGACATCGTTTGACCTAGTTTGACCTACTGACCAAAAATCGGCAACAAAGTCTTCGACCTTTACAGAAAATAGGAAACTTTGTGCTCCAATTCATATGGATTCTCATCAGGTTTTCTTCAGGATAATCAAGTCAATAAATGAAGGAAAATGTCAAGAAAAATATAGGAGAAAAAAGGATCGAAAAAGATTGAGAAAAGAGCAAAAAACGGCAACCAAAAGGGGGGAAAATCCCCATGGTCGCCGGCGACCATGGTTGCATGGTCACCGGTGACCTTGGAAATCCGGGTCACCGGATTTCCGCCAAAAGGGCCATTTTCCAACCCTTTTCATGTTTTGGGAATTCCAGCCCCTGTAGTTTCCCAAAAATCTGATTCTTGAGGCTCGAAATCAGCTAAGCTTCGTCACCATTTCGGATCCACAGTCAAAGTAAGAAACTATCATTGCTAGCTCCAAGATCGCCAACCGGCTCACCAAGATAGCATACTTTCTGCCCGATCTATCGAGAAATCAACAGGACAGATGGTACCGGCCCACTGGTATCAATCAATGTCTAAAGTTGCATCGCCATCTGACATCAAACAACATGTGGATCCATCGGCGATCATCGCAAGAAGAATTCCAAAAGTCGTGGTATGGCCCGCGACTTTTCAAATGCCCTGGTGACCACTTAATGCTTTTAATTGACCCGTTTTATGACGACTTAATGCGGTCATTAACCCATTATTTTGGACGGCCAAATCAAAAGCAGGCAAAAAGGAGTTACAAATCATACAATCATGACAATAAATCATGAAAATCCTCTCATCATGGAGATTAAAGGCGATTAAATGCCCATCATTCTCCATCGGCCAATCAAAAGCCAAGAAAAAGGAGTTACAAAATCATAAAATTAAAAACTCGTAACTCCTCTCCATCATGGAGCATCAATGCCATCAATGCTCATAAACCAACCCATGGCTACCAAAGGCCTATAAAAAGGGGGTCATTCCAAGAAATCCAAGATCCAAGAGAAATCTAAGAGCCACACACAAAGGGCTACACAGAGAGAGCCAGAAAATCTTAAAGAAACTCTACTGCAACACCACAAGGTGATTGAAGTCCCTTGAGGGGCCACCCCACCCCCCCCCCCCCCCCCCCCCCCAAGACCCTCTCTTTTTAATCAACATGGCCTAGACGTGGCTTTTCGGTCCGTCTACTAGGTTTTTTATTGGATATAGGACCTCCCATTGGTCTTTATCCTCTAAAAATCCGAAGTCCAAGGCAAGCCAAAGAAATCAAAGCATCATATGTTCTCATCTGAAGGACGATGGCGAAGTCCATACATAACTTGCGACCGTCCATCTGAACAAGTCCCCACAATCTCCTGAGAAGTTAGATTCATTTTCTTACTTTTCTATTGTATTTTGTATTTTTCTAAAGAGACAAAAAATCACAATTCTTGTCTTTCATTATTGATGAGATTTACACATCGTCTTTCATGGAAAACTAGCCTTTCACGGCAAAAATCACCTTTTATGGTAAAAACCGCCTTCCACAGCAAACATCGCCTTTCACGGCAAAATCGCCTTTCACGGCAACCAAAGAAAAAATCGCCTCATACAGCATTCAAAATCTTGTCTCTTTTCTTAAATATATGTGCAATGGAAAAGTTTGAAAAAAGATTGATTTCCTTTCTACTTGTGAAGGTGGATCTCCGGATCACCATTTCTAAATTCCAAGTAGAATAGAAAATCTGGCATACCCGTACAAAAATGTTGATGCTCGCTTCCTTCCACTCCGCCGGCCTCTCGGTAGCCCCGGGACGAGTGGAAGTGAGAGTGGAAACCAAAAGGCCGGGCCCATCAAGTTAGCATACCCGGTGGGACCCGTTCATTTGAGAACGTGATGCTTGGATTCTTTGGCTCCTTTCTAGTTGGCGGCCTATGTTGGATCTTGCATCTAAAAAAACAAACATGAGATGGGATTTTTTGGAAATTTTTATCTTTGAGTTTATTTCCACTCTCTCATTTCAAAAAAAAAATCTGATTTCTCTTTCTTGGAGAAACTTAGATCCCTTTCCCTCCGAACTTGATAGCTCACAGAAATGTTTGTAGCTATCGTTCACATCAAGGAATGGGTCATTTTTTCTCTTTAATGAGTCCGATACGGATTTCCAAAAAAAAAAAAAAAAAAACAGAGAGAGAGAGAGTCTAATTTCAAACTCTTAAAAAAAATCAGTTTTCTCTCTTTTGGATTCAAATTTGAGAAACCTTAGTTTCTTCCTTTTCAGACAATGGCTCGCTGAAATCGTTTGTAGCCAACGTTTGGATTGGGAGAGGCCACTCATTCTCTTTGATGGGTCCATTAGAGATCTTCCAAGAAGACTTTTCAAAAAAAAACACAAGGGTTACACCAATTGCGTTCTTTGACCAATGATCGTGCCCCAAGTGTAGGGTCGTCGCGATTGTAGTAATAACCGGTGAAACCGGGTCGTTCCACAGGGAGCCAGTGATTGCAATGTACCTGTCCTATTGGAAAACTAGTACTAACGTATCAAAAATCTAATAAAATCACAAATCCAACTTTAATTAAAAATTAATTACAGATCTGAATAAAATTAATTACAACAAAAAAAAAATACTAAACTAGAAACCTAGTCCAACTATACTAAAAACTGCATCCACCATAAAAATAATTAGAAAACCAATTGGAAATGTTAAAAATTCAGAAATAATCAAAAATTAAAATTCAAGATTGAATGAGAGCCTTGCAATCTAAGGGTCAGGGTTCAGTTGTATTCTAAATACTGAAAATATGGACGATTTCATTAAGGACTCAAAATCAGAAAAAAATCAGATTTATTAATATTTGATAAATTTCATAAAGACTCTAGTCTCCTTCGATTATTTTCAGTATTTAGCGGCCTTTAAGCATGCAATATATCATTCAAAAATAAGGCATAAAAAAGACATAAATAAAGAAAATAAATTAGTAAATTGAAATTCAGATTTTGCATTAAAATTATTCACCCATAAAATCAATTAAAATAGATCAACTTACAGCCCTTCTCCTTATATTACAAGTAGCAAATCTACCCCTCCATCCTTCTTCTTCTTCCTTCACACATCAATTTTTTCTTTTGCCTCGTATAATAGGTGAGTGAGAGATGTAGATGATGGAGAGAATTAATGAGAGATGGAAGTAGTAAAATAATGAGGGAGAGAGATATGGGACGTGTCTCTTTGTAGATGAGAGAGAGAGAGATTTAAAAGGAAAAAACGGGAGAGAATGAAAGAGAGAATTTAGGAGGGGAGAGAGATTCACATGAGAGAGTGTAGATGGGAGAGAGGAAAGAGAGAGAAATCAAAAAATCAAAAAAGTGAGGTGGTGATGGAGTTGTGTGTGAGAGAGAAAAAATAGGGATGAGGGAGTTAGAGATTGAGAGGGAGAGAATAAAGAGAGAGAAAAGTTAGGAGAGGAAGAAATTCACGTGAGGGATTTTTTGGGGCCTCCCTTTTGGACGTCCAACTCTTTGGGTAATTGAAGGATTTGAATATTTTCAAATCTTTTCTTTGGTTAGAATCCCACTTGTAGATAATCTTTAGAGTCATGGTCTCTTTCAGATTTAAATTTGCACTAACTTGCTTTACCAAAATCTTCTAATTAAACTTGAATTCTTCTTATCATTGCAACTTTCCTCCACACATGGGCCCACATTGGTTTGAGAAATCCTCAAATCTAAAATTCAAACTTGTTGCATAAATTGAATGAAGATGGGCCCCATAATGAGGTGCACCCCTTGAGTTTGAGATGGCCACTTGGAATGAATCTCTGAAATTTTCTCTTCTTAATTGGGTCCCGCCATGGCTGCCCCTACCTTAGGATTTTCACCCAATGTGGGTGAGTCCCATGGTGGGTCTTCTGAAAATTTTTCTCTTCTTGCGGGCCCTGATTTCTGAATTTTTGCAAAACAATTAACACTAATTCAAGAACAATAACTTTTATTAAAAGGATTGATGTTATGCATGGGGCCCAAAAAATGCAGAATGTGATAATTTCACCAAGACATGCATTTTTATGAGAATTTTACTTAAATTCAATCAAAAGAGTCTAATTGCATGTTTTGTGAAAATCTATGAATTCAATGCATTTTATTTTAATTAAGTCCACAAATTTATATGAATTAATTAATTAAATATGTGGTATTGTGAACTTATCACACCCCCCCAACCGGCGTCTTGCTAGTCCCTAGCAAAAGATACGAAAGTTGAAGTTGACTGATCTAATCAAATCTAACCTAAGAAAATAAAAGCCACTTTCACTGGCACTCTCGACTGCATTTAGCGTATGCAGTAAGCCCTTAAACCCCTAGGTTACCCCTAGTGGACGAGTGGTGCCTCGTGAGGGTTTGCAGTGAATATGCCCACAAAATTCATTTAACTAAAAATTAAAAAAAATCAACGGAAGGTTTCTCAAAAGATGATTGAGTCAAATCGGATGCCTTGAATCCTTGAATAATCAAGATTTCAGACTTTTCAAAATTTGGTTCACGTTTTTTTTTTTCAAATATTTTCAAAAATTGTACCAAAACTTTGGGTGCCTTGTGCAAGTGTATACATCAAATCTAAATTTTTAAATGTTCTATAATAATGCAATGAAAACAGAATTCCCCCTCAGAATTTCCAACTTTCATAGATTCGGGGTAAATACAAGTCTCCTCTCGGCTACTTTGACGGCTTTCGCACTATTGTCTTTTCAAAGGCCACGAGATGCATCTCTTTGTTCTTTTTTTTTTTTTTTGTAACACACACATGTGACTGTGCAATGCCTAGGCTCCTTAAACTTTCTAATTAACCCATGTAACGAGCTTTAGGCCAGTGACTCCCAAAACAGATGTTTTTAGGACACTAGGTATATAAATACCGCTACGGGCTTACTGGCTCAGGTTAAAAAGGCTACAAACCCAAACTAGTCACACAACTTTTTATTCTTTTCAACACCCCTTTTTTTCTCTTTTTTTTTAAACACCTATTTGTGCATCCCTTGTCACCTTTTTTTTTTAATTTTTTAATATGGTCCCCAACAATCGGCAGCCTTTTTCAATTCGCCCGAATTAATTCACTGGTTTTGGTTAGCCTAACCTTACCGATGAACCAGGAGAACTCATATGGCCAAATTTCAGAAAGTCGTCTCTTTTTTTTTCTCTCTTGAAAGAACTCTGAAAATGACACTTAAATCTTTCTATCCAAGACTTTTGAAATGATGTACACGTGTTACTGTGAAAAACAAAGTTCGGTATTCTTTTTATTCTTCTAGAAAATAGTGAACCTTCATTTTACTTCCTTCCAAAAATTCTGAAATTCTAGATTTCTAGACATCTTCAAATCGTCAAGTTCTTTTGAAAAACTCTTTTTTTTTTTTAAGGACTATGCAAAAACGAAAAAAAATTTGTCTAAAATTGGACAAGTGTGCTTGTTCCACCCCCCAACCTAAGATAAACATCGTCCTCAATGTTATGCATGAAATGTAATGACTATGAAAATGTAACATGAGGAATATATAATAACGGAGGTAAAATGGATGAGGGTACCTGGGAGTGTGATCTGATCTTCTTCCTGTCCAAGGTTGGACAAAATACACAAAAAGAAAGATAGCAATGAAATATATATATTGTACAAAGGTGTGGGCCACTGTCAGATCCATCGCCCGTCAATCCTGATAGACAGGATTAACCAGAGTTATAACTTCATCATCAAGCACACTGCCTCCAAGAATGGTTTTGCTCTTTGTCCATTAACTTTGAAAAGCTCACCATTCTTTGGGTTTTCCAACTCTACTACCCCATATGGAAAAACTTGTTTCACAATGTAGGGACCTCTCCATCTTGATCTTAATTTTCCTGGGAAGAGATGAAGTCTAGAATTATAAAGAAGGACCTTTTGTGATGGATAAAATGTTTTCCTTAAGATATGTTTGTCATGAAAGAATTTTGTCCGTTCCTTATAAATTCTAGCATTTTCATATGCATCATTACGAATCTCTTCCAATTCATTTAATTGAAATTTCCTCTCAGTCCCAGCTTTCTCCATATCAAAGTGAAACTATTTAATTGCCCAGTATGCTTTATGCTCTAATTCCACCGGAAGGTGGCATGCTTTTCCATAGACCTGTCTAAAAGGAGACATTCCTATTGGAGTTTTAAATGTTGTCCTATATGCCCATAATGCATCGGTAAGTCTAAGAGACCAATCTTTGCGATTTAGATTTACAGTTGTCTCCAATATTCTTTTGATTTCTCAATTTTATACCTCCACTTGGCCACTTTTCTGTGGGTGATAAGGGGTGGCCACTTTATGTGTGATTTCATATTTTCGAAACAAGGCCTCAATTGTGCCATTACAGAAATGAGTTCCCCCATCACTTATTATAGCACATGGGGTTCCAAATCGAGAGAAGATGTTCTCTTTTAGAAACTTTTTCACTGTGTTGGCATCATTCTTTCTACATGGAATGGCCTCTATCCATTTAGAGACATAATCAACAGCTACTAGGATATAGAGAAAACCAAAACTAGAAGGAAATGGTCCCATAAAATCTATCCCCCAAACATCAAATAATTCCACTACAAAATTGGGTTTAATGGCATCATATTTCTTCGTGAAATACTGCCCAATTTTTGGCAACGCTCATATGCTTTGCAAAATTCAAAGACATCTTTAAAAAATGACGGCCAATAAAATCCACATTGCAAAAGTTTAAAAGCGGTCTTTTTAGGTGAAAAATGACCTCCACATGCATGTGAGTGACAAAACGAGATAACACTGCTTTGTTCTTGGTCAGGCACACATCTCCTAATAATTTGGTCTAGGCAATACTTAAAGAGATAAGGGTCATCCCAGAAAAATTTTCGAACTTTAGTGAAAATTTTCTTTCTATCTTGTTGTGACCAATGTTGTGGAACCGTGCCCATAATAAGATAGTTTGCTATGTCCGCATACCATGGGGATTGGAAAATAGAAAATAAATGTTCATCAGGAAATTGGTCTCGTATTGGTGTAGGCTCTAAAGAATTAGAGATGACAAGTCTAGATAGATGGTCTGCCACTACATTTTCTACTCCCTTTTTGTCACGTATTTCTAAATCAAACTCTTGAAGTAGTAGGATCCATCTAATCAATCTGGGCTTAGCATCTTTTTTGGAAAGAAGGTATTTAAGCGCAAAATGATTAGTGAAAATAATGATTTTGGATCCTATTAGATACGAGCGGAATTTGTCCAATGCAAAGACTACTGCTAGTAATTCTTTTTTAGTAGTGGAATAATTAATCTGTGCATTGTTCAATGTTCTTTTCGCGTAATATATTACGTAAGGCTTTTTATCCTTATGTTGCCCAAGGACTGCTCCAATTGCATAGTCACTGGCATCACACATCAATTCGAAGGGCATGCTCCAATCTGGAGGTTGCATAATAGGAGCAGTCGTCAGCATGCCTTTTAGCTTAGTAAAAGCCTCTTGACATGCTTCAATCCATTCAAATTCTACATTTTTCAATAGAAGGTTGCATAGGGGTCTAAATATAAAACTGAGGTTCTTAATGAATCTTCTATAGAAACCAGCATGTCCTAAGAATGATCTTACATCCCTTACGGTCTTGGGTACGGGCAGATTGGCAATTAAATCTATCTTAGATTTATCGACCTCCATTCCTTTGGAGGAAACTATGTGACCTAAGACTATTCCTTGGCGAACCATGAAATGACATTTTTCCCAGTTAAGCACTAGGTTCTTTTCTTCACATCTGATAAGGACTTTCTCAAGATTACTTATGCAATCCTTAAATGAATCTCCAAAGACGGAGAAGTCATCCATAAAGACTTCAAGAATCCGCTCCACCATATCGCTAAATATGCTCAACATGCATCGTTGAAAAGTGGCTGGAGCATTTCATAGTCCAAATGGCATTCTTCGATAAGCAAATGTTCCAAATGGACATGTAAAGGTGGTTTTCTCTTGGTCTTCCGGTTTTATCTCAATCTGGTTGTAACCGGAATACCCATCCAAGAAGCAATAGTATGGGTGGCCTACTACCCTTTCTAAGATTTGATCGAGGAAGAGTAAGGGAAAATGATCCTTACACGTGACCGCATTTAATTTTCTATAGTCAATGTACACTCGCCAACCAGTGGGTACCTGGGTTGGGACAAGTTCATCATTTGAATTCCGGACTACAGTAACACCGGCTTTCTTTGGAACAACTTAGGTAGGGCTAACCCATTGACTATCCGAAATTGGATAGATTATACCCACATCGAGAAGTTTAAGCACTTCAGCCCTAACCACTTCTTGCATAGCTGGGTTGAGTTGACGTTGCATCTGTCTGGAGGGTTTTGAATTTTCCTTCAAATATATGTGATGCGTGCACACGTAAGGGTCAATGCCCTTTATATCAGCCACGGTCCATGCTATGGCATTTTTGTGCTGCTTAAGTATACTCAGAAGTCGGATCTCTTGATCCTTATCAAGGTGTGATGAAATAACCACTGGGTATGTGTCATCCCCCCCTAAATATGCATATCGGAGATCCGAAGGGAGGGGTTTTAACTTAGGTTTGGGCGGCCTCACCTGAGAAGGAAGAGACTGAGTACTAGTTGGTACGAGCTCCTCAAACTGAGATTTCCATATTGTATTGACTATGTCAACAGCGTGATCCGGGGTGTCTATAAAATTGGCCAAAGCCTCGCTTGATTCCATTGTGTCTAAAAAATTGGAGTCAGAGTACTCCTCAAGGGTTTCTTGAACAATGGATTCAATGAGATCTACTTGTTCTACATCAGGACCATCATCCCGCATTTGTTTGCAAACATTAAAGATATTTAATTAAATTGCCATGTTCCTAAAAGAAAGTTTCATTACTCCGTTCCGGCAGTTTATCAACGCATTTGATGTGGCCAAGAAAGGTCTTCCCAATATCACCGGAATTTGTGCGCTAGG
This sequence comes from Umbellularia californica, assembly GCA_028538565.1. NCBI lineage: Eukaryota > Viridiplantae > Streptophyta > Magnoliopsida > Laurales > Lauraceae > Umbellularia > Umbellularia californica. The sequence goes on along the minus strand of JAPQWN010000005.1, from coordinate 27,281,755 downwards.
GTTGGCCACTGGTTGTGTGTCCAAGACGATAAAATCTACTGGGAAGTAGAATTTTTCGATTTGGACTAAAACATCCTTTATTACCCCCCTCAATTTCTTTATTGATCTATCAACTAGCTGAAGAGTGACCTGAGTAGGTTTCAGCTTGCCTAACCCCATCTGTTCATATACCGAGTAGGGTAATAAATTAATACTTGCCCCTAAGTCAAGCAATGCTTGCTCGATCCGGAAATTTCCAATGTGTATGATATAGTGGGGCATCCAGGATCCTAGTATTTAGGGGGAGTGTTTTGTTTTAAAATAGCGCTAATTTGCTCAGTCAAGAATGCTTTCTTTTGGACATATATCTTACGCTTGATTGTACATAAATCTTTCAAGAATTTTGCGTAAGATGGAATCTGTTTGATCGCATCTAAAAGCGGAATGTTGATTTTGACCTCTTTGAAAATATCTAAGATTTCCTGGTTAGGGGTCATTTGTTTTGGCGGATTTAAGCGTTGTGGAAACGGAGCCACAGGCTTGTATACAGGTAGTTCAGCCTCCTTTTCCTTAGCATCAGTGGTTTCTTCCATGACTTACTCAAGGTCAGACGTAATTTGGGATAGTTTTGGATCCGAGGAAGTAGGTTGTTTATCCTTTTTCGGATCTTCAACTGGAATTGCTTTGCCACTCCTAAGGGTGGTCACAGCTTGAACCTGCTGCCGTGAGGTAGAGGGACCTGAATTGGCCACTTCGTATTGTCCATTTGGATTAGGTTGAGGTTGGGCTGGGAAAGCCCCTTTCTCCCTAATCTGAAGGGTATTATTGATTTGGCCAATTGAGGCTCTTAACTCCTTTAGGAAGTCCTGGAATGTTTGCTAATTGCTTTGGTTGATAGAGTTTTGAATTTGAATAAAATTGGTCAACAAATCCTCCAAAGACCTATTTTGAGATTGCGAAGGAGGTGGTGGGACTCCCTGATTAGGGGGTACAAAGTTACCACCTTGATTTGTAGGTTTTGAGAGGATAGGTGCCTGGTTAGTATTTTGCCCATTTCTCCAACTGAAATTGGGGTGGTTTCGACAGTTAGGATTATATGTATTACCTATTTGATTTGTGAATGGCCTTTGGTAAGTATTTGTAGCATTGGCCTATTCATGCAACACCTCTCTGAATGCAAGGATTGTTGGACAATCTTCAGAAGAATGGGTGTCGCATTCACAAATTCCACACACCGGGGCGGGTTGTTTTCCTTTCCCTAATTCTATGGCCTCTATCTTTCTTGTTAGGGAAGCAATTTTAGCATTAACATCATCTTCTTCATTTTTCAATAGGTACATTCCCCCTCCCTTAGGGTTATTCAATTGTTTTAAGTGCTCGGTCCCATCTGATGTGTCCCAATTTTGTGCACTTTCTGCGAGAAAATCAAGATATTCCCATGCCTCATCGGGATCTTTGTTCAAGAAGTCCCCATTACACATCATCTCAAAGAATTGGCGCATTTCTGATATTAATCCATCATAAAAGAGTCCAATTATGCACCAAATTTCGAATCCATGATGTGGGCAAGCTACAAGAAGCTCATTAAATCGTTCCCAACACTTAAAGAAAGACTCATTTTCTTTTTGCTTGAAATTCATGAGGTGCTTTCTTAAAGTGTTGGTCTTGTGATGTGGGAAGAATTTTTTCAAAAATTCGCGGACCATATCATTCCAAGTAGTAATCGAGTTGGCCCTAAGGGAATGTAGCCATGCCTTAGCTTTTTCTTTCAAAGAGAAAGGGAATAACCTAAATTTGATAACATCTTCCCTAACATTATTCAAATGGAGAGTAGCGCACACTTCTTCAAATTCTTTTAAGTGAAGGTACGCACTTTCTTGATGGACCCGAAAAGGGAATCTTCAGTCCTCTCCCTCCGCACCCCGGGGGCTGACCTGGGTCTCGGCGGAGGAGGGAAGATCTCGGGCATCAACATTTTTTTGTACGGGTATGCCATATTTACTTTCTACTTGGAATTTGGAATGGTGATGATCCGGGGATTCACCTTCACAAGTGGAAAGGAAATCAATCCTTTTTTCTAACTTTTCAAATTGCATAAATATTAAGAAAAGAGACAAGTTTGTTTTTTGAGAATGCCGTAGGAGGCGTTTTTGTTTGTTTGCCGTAAAAGGCGATTTTGCCGTGAAAGGCGATTTTACAAAACTCATCAAATGTGAAAGACAAGAATTGTGATTTCTTTTTGTCTCTTTAATAAAGACAAACTACAATAGAAAAGTGAGAAAATGGATCTAACTTCTCAGGAGATTGTGGGGACACGTTGAGATCGACGGTCGCAAGTCATGTATGGGCTTCGCCATCGTCCTTCAAATGAGAACATGTGATGCTTTGATTCTTTGGCTTGGCTCCTAACCTTGGTTTTTTAAAGGTCAAGGACCAAGAGGAGGTCCTATATCCAATGAAAAACCAAGTAAACGGGTTGAAAAGCCACGTTTAGGCCATGTTGGAGAGGGAGGTGACCTTGGGGGGGTGGCCCCCCAAGGGACGTTAATCACCTTGTGGTGCTTCTGGGAGCAAAGTAGCAGAACTTCGTCTCTCTCTTGGATTTTCTGGATTTTCAGAGCTTGCACTTGGAATCTATTTTTTTTTCTTTTTTCTTCTTGGAATGGACCTCCTTTTATAGGCTTTTGGTAGCCATGAGGTGTTTATTGGCATTGATGGCCATGATGAAAGAATTGATGAGGAGTTACAAATTGATTTTGTAACTTCTTTTTCATGGCTTGTGATTGGCCGATGAAGGTAGTGGGCTTTTAATTGCCTTTATGCTTCATGATGATGGGAGTTTCATGGGTTTAACGCCATGATTACTTGGATTTGTAACTCCCAAACGCTTGAATCTGATTGGGCCGTCCAAAATAATGAGTTAATGACCGCATTAAATTGTCATAAACGGGTCAATTAACGTCATTAAATGGTCGCCCAGGCATGTGAAGAGTCGCGGGCCGCGCTGTGCCTTTTGAAATTCTCCTTGCGATCATCACAGGTGGATCCACGCATTGTTTGATGTCGGATTGCGATGCAATTTCAGACATTAGTTGATGTTGGTGAGCCGGTGACATCTATCTTGTCGATTTCACGATCGGTCGGACAGAAAGTGCACTTTCTTAGTCAGCCGGTTGGCGATCTTGAGGCGATCGGTGATGATTTCATGCTTTTGACAGCGGATCCGAGATGTCGACGAAGATCGGTCGTTTTCAAGCATCAAACATTGGATTTTTCGAAAATCACAGAGGCCGGAACACCCGAAACGCGAAAACCATCGAAAAACGGACGCTTTGGTGCAAAATCCGGCGACACTGGGCCAGGGTCACCGGCGACCTTATGGTTTTTTGCCCTTTGGTCGCCGAGCTCCGTTTTCGGCCGATTTTGTGTCTTTTTCGTTCCTTTTTTCTTCTGTATTTTTCTTGACATTTTTCCTCAATTATTGACTTCATTTCTTGGAGAAAACTTGACGAGAACCCGCACGAAATCGGAGCACAAAGTTTCCCCTTTTTTGGGAAAGACGAAGACTTTGTAGCCGATTTTCCGTCAAGAGTCGAAACTAGGTCAAACGATGTCGGAATGACCTGAAAATTGAGATAAAGCTTCTTGAGCAGTGGATAGGACCAACCATGGGCTTTTATTTGAGTTTTGAAGCCGTTTGGGGTCCCATCGATGCTTCACTTGATTTTGATGCGGGGAAAATGCCGAGCTTTGATATGTGGTCAAACGATGTCCAATTGACCTGAAATTCGACGAGGAGCCTATTGGAGTCATTTTGAGATGTTCCATGGGCTCTGTTTTGGATGTCATGGTCCCGGGTTGCTCCGCTGCCGGTAGGCTTGATTTTCTCTCGGAGCATCGAAACCCAGTCAAACTTTGTCCGAATGACCTGAAATTCGACGTGCAGCCTTTTGGAAGCATGTTGAAGCCACTCATGTATTTTTTTTTATGAGTGATGGCTTCGGTGGTTCCCGCCGCCAGGAGGCTTGATTTTGCTGCTCGAGCATTGATGGAGGGTCAAATGTTGTCGGTTTGACTTGAAATTTGGCATGGAGCCCTTTGGAGACGTTCTGGAGTCATGCGTAGGCTCTGATCAAAGTTTTGGTGTCTTTGATGATGTCGCCGCCGGGAGCACTTGTTTAGCTGTCGGAGCAGTGAAGTTAGGCCAAACGCTGTCGGAATGGCCTGAAACCTTAGGTGTACCCCTCTTTTGGCTACCTTGAAAGAGCTTTCAGTTTTTGTCTGATTCTGACAAATCTGATGCTTGAAGTAGCTTTGCCTGTTTTGTAGCAGGATGCAGCTTGATGAGGCTTCTTGATGTGGAGGAGACATAGTGACTTTTTTGGTGTCAACAAATGCCCCCTCGAGGTACAACGACGGGTAGCTTTTTGGAGTCGATGTGCCTCGAAGAGAAACTTGGAGGAGAGATTCCAACTTGACCAAGAGTCTTGAGCATTTTTTTTTTTTTTTTGAATAGCCTTCTGAGTTTCCGGGGGAATTTTATAGTAGTGAGAGGGATCACGTACCATTTCAAGGCAAAGTTTTGAAAATGACATAGGGTATTTGGATTTTGGTTTTTGACCTTGTGACCTAACAAGCTGTATGTGGCAGGTTAGGGGGTCGGGGTTTGATTTTGATTTTGACCTTGTGACCCAACAAACTGTATGTGACAGGTTGGGGGGTCAGATTTGGGTTTTTGGTTTTGGTTTGTTTTGGATTTTGATTTTGGTTTTGGTCTTGTGACCTAACAAGCTGTATGTGGCGAGCTAGGGGATCGGAATTTGGTTTTGTGAAATGTCAATTTCAAGATTTTGGCTCAATTTGGTTCATGAGGTTGGATGGTTTGGTTTTTTTTTTTGAAACTCATGAGACTTTCTTTTCTCTTTTTTTTTTTTGAATGGTCCCATCAACTCAAAAGAGTAATGGGACTTTTTTTGCTCTTTTCTCTTTTTTTGCTCTTGGTAAGAGGAATATTTTGACTAAAAGCCACTTTTAGTGCCTAGGTGGTCAAACCTGGCTCATATGGGCTAACCCGTGGGACCTTAGGCTTTGGAGATGGCCTAGATCTCATATGGTGTCATATTTGTAAAGAATATCTAAAAATATCTCTTTTGTGAAGAGAATATTTAAAAATATCTTTACTTGGAGAGAATTTCTCAAGTTTTCTTTTTGTGGAAAGATTCTCTCAAAATATCTTTCTTTTTGGGAAAGTAGCTAAATTTTAGCACTTACCTCCTTTCTTTCTCCTTGTTTCCTCTTTTGGCTTGCTCTCTTTTATAAAAGCAAGAGGGTTGGTGCTTTTGTTCCATTGCTTTCTTTTTGCAAGAAATCTTCAAGAGTACTCTCCAAGATAAGAAGTGCTTTCTCTTCTTCAAGGATCTCCAAGATTTTCTTCTTCTTCTCCATCAATGGCTTCAAGTAAGTTTTCTTCCTCCTCAAGAATCTCCATTGTAGAAGTAGCTTCTTCATTTTTTTTTTCTTTTCTTTTCTTTTTCTTTTTTCTTCAAGCACGTTTTCTTTTTTTTTTTTTTTCTTTCGTGCTTCTTCTTTTTTTTTCTTTCTTCCTTTTTTTTTCTTCTTTTCATGGTTTTTTTTTCTTTTTTTTTTTTTTGCTGAGATTTTTTTCTCTCTCTTTCTTTTTCTTTTTCCTTGTTTGCTCACCATGATAATGAGGCTATGCAATTTCAATATGTATACATTTTTTTTGTTTGATGCATCAAGATAGAAGGCTAGAGTCTCTAGGTCAAGCCAACATGATTTTTTACTTGGACAAAGTTTGATTGGTTTTGACCAAATTGGGTTGGAATTGGTCAAACTTTGTAAGGTTTTCCTAGCATCTAATGCATGATGATATTTTTTTGATGCATGATTTTGTAAATGGATTTGGAAGTATGATGATGCATACCTGAAAATCTTTTGCAAGTATTGGGATTTTGAGCTCGCAGCGATGTTGAGCTCTTTCTCGGTCTTACTGGATTTTGAGGAAGTTTGAAATTTTTTTTTTTGGATTCTGAAGCTCGCAGCAATGTTGAGCTCTTTTCCAGATTTTGCGGAAGTTTTGATGAGATTGGCTTGTTGTCGCATCGATGCTGAGTTCGAACATTCTTTGAGAATTCTCCACCGTCTTGATAAGGAGGTTGTTGAGGCTAGGCAGCGTCTTGAGCTTTTGGAGGAAGAAGCTGCTGCCAAATGGACCGCCATTCTGGAGGCTCGTGACAAGGAGGGGACTCTCATTCGCCAGGTTGAGGAAGCTGAAGGTAATGTCCGGAGGAAGACTCAGGAGCATGAGCAGTGGCAGGTCCTCTGGGAAGAACTTCCTCGTGCTGCAGATGGGTCACGGCATTCGGCCTCGTTTTATGGGGATATTTTGAAGAAGCGTGGCCTAAAAACTTTGGAAGTTAAGGCCAAGGGTCTGCTTGAGGAGTTGAACCTTGGGTTGAAGACCATGTCGGATTGAGCTCCTGAGTTGTAACAAACTCTTTTTCCTTCTTCTTCTTTTTTTTTTTTTGGTACCTCCATGTATAAACAGTTTTGGTACTATATTTTTGTATCCCCTTCCTTTCACTTAAATCAATTTTTTTTTTATGAAAACAAATTTGAGCAAAAGTTGGCGGGAATGTTTGTTTAAGAATTTGATCAAAAGGTTGTCATTTTGTGAGAATCTTTTGTCAAAGGGTTGTTTTGGGCATGAAAGCCAATTCTGTGGCGAAAAGCCTGTTTTTTGATGGCTTGAACACCAAATTTTGGATGGCATGAAAGCCTGATTTTGTGGCGTAAGAACCAAAAATTTTGTTTGTGGCATGAGAGCCAAGGTTTTTGTTTGTGGCATGAGAGCCAATTTTGGCGTTTATAGCCGAAATTTTTTTTGTGGCATGGGAGCCAAATTTTGTTTGTGGCCCGAGAGCCAAAAATTTTGTTTGTGGCATGAGAGCCAAAGTTTTTTTTTTTTTATGGCGTGAAAGCCAAAGTTTTTGAGATGGCATGAAAGCCGAATTTTGGAATGGCATACGAGCCGTATTTTAAGATTGCATGAAAGCCAAAGTTTTTTTTTTTTTTTTTGCATTTATAGCCGAATTTGGCGTTTATAGCCGGATTTTGGCGTTTATAGCTGCTTTTTGGCGTTTATAGCCGGATTTTGGCGTTTATAGCCGATTTTTGGCATTTATAGCCGGATTTTGGCATTTTATAGCCGATTTTGGCGTTTATAGCCGGATTTTGGCGTTTATAGCCGAATTTTGTTTTCTTTGTTGTTTTTTTTTGTTTTGGCATGGAAGCCAGATTTTTGAAAACCAAGTTTTTGTTTTGTTGGCATGAAAGCCGATTTTGGCGTTTATAGCCAAATTTTTTTTGTTTTGGCATTTATAGCCGAATTTGGCGTTTATAGCCGGATTTTGGCGTTTATAGCCGCTTTTTGGCGTTTATAGCCAGATTTTGGTTTTCAAAATGCAGGTATCAACTAAATGTCTCCTCCCCGCTGAATGGTCTTGCAAGTATCGATGGAATGTCGCTTCCTTGCTCATTCGGTTTGCGAGTATTGATGGAATGTCACTTCCTCGCGGGTTGGGTTTTGCGAGTATCGATGGAATATCGCTTCCTCGCGAATTGGGGTACAAGTATCGACTAAGCGACGCTTCCCTGCTTTTCCCAAAACTTTTGGTTTTGCGGGTACTGACTTGGTGTCGTTTCCCCGCGATTTTTGAAATTTGAGGTTTTCTCGAACCATTTGAAATTTGGGTTGTGGATAGCAACTGGTATGTTGCGTCTCGATGATTTTTGAAATTTGGGTTGTAGATATCAACTGGTATGTTGCTTCTCCACGATTTTTGAAATTTGGATTGTGGATATCAACCGGTTTGTTGCTTCTCCACGATTTTTGAAATTTTGCAAGTATCGAATGGGGTTCGCTTCCTTGCGATTTTTTGGGTTTTGGAAGTATCGAATGGGGTTCGCATCCTTCCGGTTTTTGGGTTTTGCGAGTATCGACTAAGTGTTGCTTCCCCGCGGTTTCTAAAAAACCATTTTTTTTTTGTTTAAAGACACGAGGGTCATAAATTTTGGCTTAAAACCATTTTGGTTGTAAGAGCCAAGGCAGACTAGGGTGAAAATTCCTGAGTCCTGGTTTTTGTTTCAAACCATGAGTTTTGGGTTCAAGGATCGAAAATTTTGGTCAAGTCCGGGAAGAGGCTCCTAAACTTGGATTTTTGGATTTGATGATTTTTTTTTTTTTTAACAATGAAACGATGAAAGTAAGCATTGTCTTGGAAGTTTTTTTTTTTTGGAAACTTCAACATAAAGATGAAAATTTCAAAAGAGGTGGGTTTGACGAGCAAGTACCTTGGAAATCCGCTTTGGCCGTGTAGATATCGCTCTGACCCGTTTGAGGAAGTCTTCAAGGGTAGTACCGCTTCAAGAACTTGCCGTTGATGGGCAACATACATCTGTCTCCTTCCATGTTTAGAAGAACGTATGCGCCATTGGAGAAGACTTTGTCGATGACGAAGGGTCCCTCCCATTTTGGTTCAAATTTGCCTTTGGATTTGTGGGCAAAGAATATGGGTCTTTTTACTGCAAGAACCAAGTCACCCTTTTTGTAGGCGCGTTGCCTGACCTTCTTGTCGAAAGATCCTGTTATGCGTGCTTGGTACAACTCAATGCTTTATAGAGCTTCAAGTCGTTTTTCATCGAGATTATCCAGCTCTTGGAGTCTCAATTTGACATTGCTTTCTTGCGTCATGTCATTTTGCAAAGATACCCTTAAGGAATGAATTTGTACTTCCAAAGGGACAACAGCTACGCATCCATAGACCAAGGAGAATGGTATACTATGGGTTGGTCTTCGAACGGTGGTTCGATAGGCCCACAAAGCTTCTAGTTTGTCACCCCAGTCTCTTTTGTGACTAGAGACCATTTTCTTAAGAATTTTGCAGAGTGTCTTGTTGAAGGCTTCTGCTAGTCCGTTCGCTGCTGGATTATATGGAGTCGAAGGACAACTTTGGATTTTGTACTTGTCACAGAACCTGTAGAATCTGTGATCCCGGAATTGTGGTCCGTTATCATGGACGAATCTTTTAGGTATGCCGAAGCGACAAATAATGTTGGTGCGCAAGAACTGAAGGACTGATGAAGTCTTCATTTCGCTGAGCGCAAATGCTTCTAACCACTTGGAGAAATAATCCGTAGCGGCGAAGATGAAGTGATGACCTTTGCTTGATGGGGGAGAAATAGGACCTATGATGTCCATACCCCTGGCTTCGAAAGGCCATGAGATTGCTATTGGATGTAGCCATTCTGGAGGCATGTGGACATAATCTCCGTGAATCTGGCATTTGTGGCAGTGCTTGGCAAATTGCATTGCATCAGCTACCATGGTAGGCCAATAATAACCTAGCCTTTTTATCTGATTGTAGAGCTTAGGGCCAACCTGATGGGCTCCACAAAGACCAGCATGAACTTCTTTGAGAGTTTCCTTAGCCTCTTGTTGTGACAAGCAGCGTAGGAGTACCCCGTTGAAGGATTTTCTGTAAAGTGCTTTTGAAGGTATATCCAAATGAAAGTTTGGGGCTCATCTTTGGGTACTTACCCGCTCTTTTGGATCTTCAGGTAGGATTCCGAACATGATGTAATCAATGAACGGATCTCTCCAGTCGCCAATCGGAGGTTTGAGGATGGACATCCGACTTCCAACCACTTTGTGGCATTCAGCAACTGCTTGGTGTGTTGAGAGGAGGGAGAATCCTTCTTTGACACACTGTGACTTGCATGTTTTCCCCTTCTTGGATTGCCATGGATGCGGCGAGTCCGGCCAGGGCATCTGCACGGATGTTTTCACCTCTAAGGATGTGGGTGATATGGCAGATGTTGAATTTTTGTTGAAGCGACTGTGCCTTGTTGTAGTAAGGTAGCAGATCAGGCTTCCTGACTTCATATTTCTGATTCATCTGGTTGACGATCAGTTGAGAGTCCCCAAAAGCTTCCAACATGGTGATGCCGGATTCGAGGGAGAGTTCTAATCCTACAATCAGGGCTTGGTACTCAGCTGCATTGTTTGAACATGGTTCCAGTAGCGAGAAGGCGTGTGGAATCATGTATTTGTCGGGGCTGACAAATAGGATGCCGATTCCCGATATTTGCTTTCCTTTTTCATTTGTCCTGGTTGCACCGTCAAAGTACATGTCCCAGGAAGCGTTTGACAAGGAAGTTTCCACATTGTAGACAAAATCGTCTGGGAGATCATCCCTGAGTGGGGAATCTTTAGGCAATGGATGCTCTGTGAGAAAGTCTGCTAGAGCTTGGCCTTTGATTGCTTTTTGCGGTACATACCTAATATCAAACTGTGATAAAAGGATGGACCATTTTGCCAGTCGGGCATTGAGAGAACCTGCTTTTGTGACAAGGACCTTTAGGAGGTTGATCCTTGAAATCAGGTAGAATGTGTTCGACAGCAGATAGTGACGCAGCTTTTGTACGGCGAACATTATTGCAAGGCATTCTTTTTCGACTGGGGAATAGCGATGCTCTACACCTACCATCATCCAGCTAAGGTAATATAGAGCAGTTTCTTTTCCGTCGTCGTTTTCTTGTGCGAGCAGAGCACCCAAAGAGTGGTCGAGAGCTCTTGTGTACAAGATAAATGGTTTTCCAGTTGTGGGGGCAGCCAGCACTGGAGGTTTGGTGAAGTATGCTTTATTGTCTTGAAATGTATTTTCACATTCAGCATCCCAGACAAAGTCGACGCCTTTCTTCATCAGGCGAGAGAATGGACGGCACTTCCCTGATAGATTGGAGATGAACCGTCGTATGTAGGACAGCCTTCCTTGAAGCCCTTTTAATTCTCTTAGGGTTTTGGGAGATGGCATTTCCAGGATAGCCTTGACTTTGATGGGGTCAAGTTCTATTCCAGCTTTCCGTACTATGAATCCAAGAAACTTACCCGATGAGACACCGAAGAAGCACTTTAGTGGATTCATCCGCAATGTTTTCCCGATGGATTTACATAAGAAGAAGAGGGTTGATTGCAATTTTTATGATAATCCCGGCCAAAACGGGTACCTCTACCAACTTCAAGAGCCTCTAGAGAAGGGTCTTCTTTTGGAAGATCGTTCTCAGGATCAAGAGGTTGATCCTTTGCTGAGGACATCTCTGTAACAGCATTGGCATCTTCAGTGATTGTATTGCACGGAGCAATTTCCGGGAACAAGTCCTGAACAGCAGTCGGCAACTTTTCTTTATTAGCCAGACATCGTCCGTGAGATAGGGTATCTGGGACCAGTTGACTGAATTTTCATTGAAGAAGATTTCATTAGCAGAAGTTTCTTCAAGATGATCAATCGGGAGAGGCTTGAGTTCTGATGTCACAGCTTCAGGAGACGAGGGCTGAGAGGATGTAGCTCCGGAAGATACGCTACTGGTTGGGGAGTACATGTCTTCGGAAGCTTCAGAGGCACTATCGTCCTGAGCTATTGCATTGCAGGTTATCCTGACAGGAGATGCCCTAAGTGTAGACTGTTGGGAATCGGACTCATCCTCAGATGTAAGAGGATCATCGATCCAACTGTTTTCTCCACTTTCAGGAGTTAAGGGAGAGAGTTCCCGCTGATTTTCAGGGACTTTCGGTTCTGGATCATGACGAAGATCATTAATGCGATCCTGCTCATGCTCTATGTCAAGATGTTGCAAGATTCTTGCATATTCCTTAAGATCAGGCATGGGAACCAAATCTTCTTCGTCATTTGCTCCTTGTGGTTCGCCCATGTTAGGTTCCACTGAAGCATTTGCTGGTGCTGGATCAACAGCGTTTTCTTAAACAGGGCCCTGGTCTTCTTCATCATCAGACCAAGATCCTTGTGGCTGTAATGGGTTACACCAGATTACTGGCATAAGATGAGATTCGGGAATCCATTCCTCGTCGGAGAGGTATTCTCCTGTTTCAAGGGATTCTTCTCACTCATCGATATCACTGGCAGTGTCACTGGACTCGTATCCGTTCATGGAGAATCCAACTACCGAGTTGCAAGAGTATGATGCCCCCTGCATAGTTTCATTTTTGTATAGAGGTGGCATGAAATCATCAAGAGTAAATTTTCTTACCGCCGTGGAGGTTTTGGGAAGAGATTTTTTCGTCGTCCCTAGTGAAGCAGTGGAAGAAGTTTCTACTTTTTCAAGGACTTCTTGTTTTGGTTGAGACTTCTGCTGCTGTTTGAGCTTGCGGAGTTGTCTCTTGGCTTGCCTTCGCTGCTGAGCAGTCGGCTTTGTTTTGACAATCTCCCAATTTTCATCATCTAGGAGATCGGGATGCACCCATATAGGCTGTCCATCTGGTGTTGGATAGGGAACCAATTCTTGGGACGCTTGAGCCACTTTTATCACCTTGAATGAAGTAGTGATCTTCTCCTTCGGTGACTTTGAATTTGTCAACATGACACCATGTTGACAGAGGCGGGGCCATAGTTTTTATCAAAGGTTATGACTCCGTTTTTCCACATCTCATTGATCTTCTCTGTTACAACGAAGCATTGATTGAGAGGATGTGAGATCATCTGATGGTATGGACAGTATCGGGGATCATTGGTTTTGCCAACATCTCTCGGTCTTTTGGGCTCTGGCAAAATGAGTTTGTCATTTGCTAGGAAAGCCTCAAAGATTTCTTCAACATCTTCATCGAACGGATATTTTTTTTCTACACGTTCTTTGAAGGCATCAGAGAATTCAAGTCTTTTACCTGCAGTTTTGATTTCAGGTTTCTTTGGTTGCTGAGGAGCTGACTTAGTCTGCACATTGAGAACCTCATTTTTCTTTGGTTTTGAGGTTGTAACAGCAGTCGGCTCTTTCTTTGATGATTTTTGACTATTGAGGTCTTTGATCACCATTTCAGCTTCCATGGAAGCTGCGAGGAGTTCTCCCAAGTTCTTTGATTTGTTGCCGATGATCATGGAGCGAATTTTTGCTCTCATATTGTTACGGCAGATGTCGACTAGCGACACTTGTGGCAGTACATCTGAGCATTTGTACGCCATTGCCTTCCACTTTTGAATGAAGTCATAAGTTGACTCATTCTCTCCCTGTTTTAGGCTGCAGAGCTGAGCCATAGTGTGAGAACTTGGTCCAGGCGGCACCCTTAACCACGGGGCGGAGCGTGTCAACCACGGGCTTCAAACGGTGAGTCTCCATTAGCCCGCATTAGAAATATCCAAGTCCTAACCTGGGCTTATAAGTCAAACCCCGTATTAACTTAGCATGAGGCCTTTTAAAACCGTGCGGCCCCGGAAACTTTAAGAACTCCGTAGTTAAGCGTGCTCGGGCGGGAGCAGTACTAGAATGGGTGACCTCCTGGGAAGTCCCCACGCGTGCACGTGGGCCAAAGCGGACAATTTCATGCTGAGTTGGGCGGGGATGTGACAATTGGTATCAGAGCCGAGGACGGCTCTATTTCCGGTGGAGGAGAATGTGAGAACTTGGTCCGGGCGGCACCCTTAACCACGGGGCGGAGCATGTCAACCACGGGCTTCAAACGGTGAGTCTCCATTAGCCCGCATTAGAAATATCCAAGTCCTAACCTGGGCTTATAAGTCAAACCCCGTATTAACTTAGCATGAGGCCTTTTAAAACCGTGCGGCCCCGGAAACCGTAAGAACTCCGTAGTTAAGCGTGCTCGGGCGGGAGCAGTACTAGGATGGGTGACCTCCTGGGAAGTCCCCACGCGTGCACGTGGGCCAAAGCGGACAATTTCATGCTGAGTTGGGCGGGGATGTGATACATAGTAACAGGATGATCCTCACCTTGGAAGTGGGTCAGGAAGCGTGTCTCCAGCATAGCCCAGTTTTGGATGGAGTTCTCCGGCAGAGTGGAGTACCAATCAAAGGCTGTACCTTTTAGGGTACTTGCAAAGAGGCGAATCTTGAGGGCATCTTGATCCGCAATAGCTCCCGTCAGGATCTTGAAATGGATGACATGCTGTCTGGCTGAACCTTTCCCTGTATATGTCTGGAGAGTAAGTTGTTTGAATTTTGCAGGGAACGGAACCGAGTCCATCCATAGAGGGTAGGGTGGCTTGATCCCATGTTCTTTCAATGTATCCTCTTCTTTTGCTTTTGCAAGGATATCATCCACGTCCTTTCTGGTAAGGGCGCGAGACTCATTGTTTTCTGCATTGCCCTCGTCATCTTCATGATTCGGAGGGATTTCATTGTTAGGTGGTGGACGCTGTAGAGTGAGAATAAGGTCTTCCATCAGAGCCTCAATTCTCTGTTGTCCTTGCTCCAACTTTTGGATGCGTGCGGTTACGTCATCATGTTGTGGAGGCAGCTCAGAAATTGTAGCCAAGACATTCATCCCTCGGGATTCGAACGAGGAAATCGTCCTGGTGACTGAGCTGGGGCTCATTCTTCTGGATGAAGAATCTGAATAGTGGTTACTCCGGTGTCCTTGGCTTGGAGGAGTGGAGGATTCTTCTAGATGCGTTCGCGTCCGGGAGACGCTGCGAGTCACCGGATGTCTAACACTGATTTTGGTTGCTGACTTCTGGCGTTTTCTGGTTTTACCAACCATATGGATAGCAATGAATTGGTTGGGTCTTTCTTTTTCGACCCATTTGTTTGAGACGTGGAAAGTAGAACGCTGGGTTCTTTGTTTCTCGAGTCTCTTTTGTCGATATGCAATGTGGCGACGCATACGACGAGCAATTTGAGCTTCAGTCAGCTCTGGCTGGGCTCTAGCGATGAAGGATGCAGTCCCTTGTGCGCAGCAGCCGAGTTTGTCTTCTTTGAAGCTTGGTAAGGACAGAATCTGGACGCGGTCCTTTGCCTGTCACAATGAAGACTTGAATTTTGCGAGCTCGGCCCCTATTGAGATGAAGGGTTGACTCGTGGGAGTGCAGGCTTCAGCATGTTTTTGCATAGGCCTAACGATGCAGGATTTGATTTTGGGCTTGTAGGAGCAAGCGGGCTCATAAAGATTTTGTTTGTTTTTTGGGCGGAGGGTAGGCTTCTCCTCTTTCATGTAAGAGAGAGGGTAGAACCGATTCTCCTTGAGAGGGGCCAGGTATGCTGGCTTTGTAGATGTTTGGGACCTCCTTTGCTTTGCTGAAGATCTCGGGGACCAAGTTTTGGTGTAAACCTGGTTTCTTGTGGGTTGAGGCTTCGTGGGAACGCCATGGGCTTCAAGCTTCTTCATGTTCGCCCTTGGTGCCATATTAGTGACACGTTGTGGGGCGGTTTTCTGCTTCTTGGCAGGTACGGTGTCTTCTGCGGGAAGTGGGAATGGTCCCAGCGATCCGAAGATGATGGTCCGGGGAGTTGAAGTTGACCCGGTGTTTGGAGAGTTGTCGAGGGAGATGACGCTTCGGCAACTGGCAGGGCGCTTATGCTTGTTTTGCTTGTCTTAAAGCATAAGCTGGTACTTATTCTCATCGAAAGTGATGGTCAATGAAGCTGCCATTGTTAGTTTTGGAAAACTTCTGAAACAAGACCAAATCCATTAGTAATCACAAGAATATGGTGATCATAAATGGAGAACAACTATGGTTTTGTCTTTTCAAATCACTTGAGGGGACATGGCCCGACCCAAGGACGATGAAGAAGGCAAAAAGCCATAGAGGATACAATTGTTCTAAAATGCAAGTATGGTAGGCTCAGAGTGAGCGTTCCAGTGACTGCTAAAAGCAATTATAGACCTTAATTCAAATTACCGAGAAGCAAGGCTCACTTGAGGTAAAATGATATAAGGTTGGAGATACAAATGTGTCGGTCACGAATACAGCAGACCCGAAAGGGCGTACTAGCACCGCTAGGCACAAATGTTGCAAATCGCATCCTTGGGAAGGACACGAGATGGGATTTTTTGAAAGGTCAAATTTGGGTTCATAAAGGAGAGCAAATGGTGTTCCAATCCGAACAAAGGCTCAACATTTCTGCGAGCGCTAAATTCAGAAGGGAAGGAACCAGAATTTCTCGGATGTGAATCCAGTAATGACGGAAGTTTTTTTTTTTTTTGAAGGGTCAAGATTGAATTCATCAAAGAGAGCAAATGGTGTTCCGTTTCGAACAAAGGCTCAACATTTCTGCGAGCGCTAAATTCGAAAGGGAGGGGACCAAAATTTCTCAACACTGAACTCAAAAGTGACGGAAGTTTTTTTTGAAAGGTCAAGATTGAATTCATCGAAGAAAGCAAATGGTGTTCCATTCCGAACAAGGCTCAACATTTCTGCGAGCGCTAAATCCGAAAGGGAAAGAACCAAGATTTCTCAATCTTGAATTCAAAGTGACAGAAGTTTTTCCTTTTTTTTAAAGATTTTTTTTTTAGAGGATTTTTTTTTTTGAAAGGTGCACATAGATTTCCAATTTGATCTTATGAAACCTTAGTAGATAGATCAGCCCCCAGGTAAGGGTAGGATTACTTAATGAACCTGTTTGGAGGACCCTTGCCTCAAACAATCTAGCTGTCTCCACACTCTGGACAAGGCTTTTCTTAAATCCACTTTGGTCAAAGAACGCAACTGGTGGAACCTTAGTGTTTTTTTTTTAACTCTTTTTTTTAAAGGTTTTTAATAAACTCATCAAAGAGAACGAATGGTGTTCCAATCCGAACAAAGGCTCAACATTTCTGCGAGCGCTAAATCCGAAAAGGAAGGAGCCAAGGTTTCTCAACTTTGAATTCAAAAGAGAGAAAACTAAATTTTTTTTTTTTGAAATTATAAATTTTTTTTTTTGAAATCCTAATTGGACTCATCAAAGAGAAAAGATGGCCCAATCCCCGATATGAACGATAGCTGCGAACATTTCTGTGAGCTATCAAGTTCAAAGAGGAGAGGATCAAAACTTCTCAAAGTTGAATCTTGAGAAAGAGGAGATCATTTTTTTTTGAAAGAATTTGAAATGAAGTTTTTTTTTTTTTTTTTTTTTGAAATCCCAATTGGATTCATCAAAGAGAAAAGATGGCCCAATCCCCGATATGAACGATAGCTGCGAACATTTCTGTGAGCTATCAAGTTCGAAGAGGAGAGGATTAAAATTTCTCAAAGTTGAATCAAAGAAAAGAAATCAGATTTGTTTTTTTTTTTTTTCTGTGAGAAAGAATAATTGAAATCCCATCTCATGTTTTTTTTTAGAGGCAAAATGCAACCTAGGCCACCAACTAGAAAGGAGCCAAGTGATCAAAGCATCACGTTCTCAAGTCAACGTGTCCCACCGGGTGTGCCAACTTGATGGACCCGAAAAGGGAATCTTCCGTCCTCTCCCTTCGCACCCCTGGGGCTGACCTGGGTCTCAGCGGAGGAGGGAAGATCTCGGGCATCAACATTTTTTTTGTACGGGTATGCCAAATTTACTTTCTACTTGGAATTTGGAATGGTGATGATCCGGGGATTCACCTTCACAAGTGGAAAGGAAAATCAATCCTTTTTTTCTAACTTTTCAAATTGCATAAATATTAAGAATGAAGACAAGTTTGTTTTTTGAGAATGCCGTAGGAGGCGTTTTTGTTTATTTGCCGTAAAAGGCGATTTTGCCGTGAAAGGCGATTTTACAAAACTCATCAAATGTGAAAGACAAGAATTGTGATTTCTTTTTGTCTCTTTAATAAATACAAACTACAATAGAAGAGTGAGAAAATGGATCTAACTTCTCAGGAGATTGTGGGGACACGTTGAGATCGACGGTCGCTAGTCATGTATGGGCTTCGCCATCGTCCTTCAAATGAGAACATGTGATGCTTTGATTCTTTGGCTTGGCTCCTAACCTTGGTTTTTTAAAGGACAAGGACCAAGAGGAGGTCCTATATCCAATGAAAAACCAAGTAAACGGGCTAAAAAGCCACGTTTAGGCCATGTTGGAGAGGTGGCCCCCCAAGGGACGTTAATCACCTTGTGGTGCTTCCGGGAGCAAAGTAGCAGAACTTCGTCTCTCTCTTGGATTTTCTGGATTTTCAGAGCTTGCACTTGGAATCTATTTTTTTTCTTTTTTCTTCTTGGAATGGACCTCCTTTTATAGGCTTTTGGTAGCCATGAGGTGTTTATTGGCATTGATGGCCATGATGAAAGAATTGATGAGGAGTTACAAATTGATTTTGTAACTCCTTTTTCATGGCTTGTGATTGGCCGATGAAGGTAGTGGGCTTTTAATTGCCTTTATGCTTCATGATGATGGGAGTTTCATGGGTTTAACGCCATGATTACTTGGATTTGTAACTCCCAAACACGCTTGAATCTGATTGGGCCGTCCAAAATAATGAGTTAATGACCGCATTAAGTTGTCATAAACGGGTCAATTAACGTCATTAAATGGTCGCCCAGGCACGTGAAGAGTCGCGGGCTGCGCTGCGCCTTTTGAAATTCTCCTTGCGATCATCACAGGTGGATCCACGTATTGTTTGATGTCGGATTGCGATGCAATTTCAGACATTAGTTGATGTTGGTGAGCCGGTGACATCTGTCTTGTCGATTTCACGATCGGTCGGACAGAAAGTGCACTTTCTTAGTCAGCCGGTTGGCGATCTTGAGGCGATCGGTGATGATTTCATGCTTTTGACGGCGGATCCGAGATGTCGACGAAGATCGGTCGTTTTCAAGCATCAAACATTGGATTTTCCGAAAATCACAGAGGCCGGAACACCTGAAACGCGAAAACCATCGAAAAACGGACGCTTTGGTGCAAAATCCGGCGATCCGGATTTGCAGGGTCGCCGGGCGACCATGGGCCAGGGTCGCCGTCGACCTTGGGCCAAGGTCGCCGGCGACCTTAGGGTTTTTTGCCCTTTGGTCGCCGAGCTCCGTTTTCGGCCGATTTTGTGTCTTTTTCGTTCCTTTTTACTTCTGTATTTTTCTTGACATTTTTCCTCAATTATTGACTTCATTTTCTTGGAGAAAACTTGACGAGAACCCGCACGAAATCGGAGCACAAAGTTTCCCCTTTTTCGGGAAAGCCGAAGACTTTGTAGCCGATTTTCCGTCAAGAGTCGAAACTAGGTCAAACGATGTCGGAATGACCTGAAAATTGAGGTGAAGCTTCTTGAGCAGTGGATAGGACCAACCATGGGCTTTTATTTGAGTTTTGAAGCCGTTTGGGGTCCCATCGATGCTTCATTTGATTTTGCTGTGGGGAAAATGCCGAGCTTTGATATGTGGTCAAACGATGTCCGATTGACCTAAAATTCGACGAGGAGCCTATTGGAGTCATTTTGAGACGTTCCATGGGCTCCGTTTTGGATGTCATGGTTCCGGGTTGCTCCGCCACCGGTAGGCTTGATTTTCTCTCGGAGCATCGAAACCTAGTCAAACTTTGTCAGAATGGCCTGAAATTCGACGTGCAGCCTTTTGGAAGCATGTTGAAGCCACTCATGTATTTTTTTTTATGAGTGATGGCTTCGGTGGTTCCCACCACCGGGAGGCTTGTTTTTGCTGCTCGAGCATTGATGGAGGGTCAAACGTTGTCGGTTTGACTTGAAATTTGGCATGGAGCCCTTTGGAGACGTTCTGGAGTCATCCGTAGGCTCTGATCAAAGTTTTGGTGTCTTTGATGATGTCGCCATCGGAAGCGCTTGTTTAGCTGTCGGAGCAGTGAAGTTAGGCCAAACGCTGTCGGAATTGCCCGAAACCTTAGGTGTACCCCTCTTTTGGCTGCCTTGAAAGAGCTTTCAGTTTTTGTTTGATTCTGACAAGATTTGATGCTTGAAGTAGCTTTGCCTGTTTTGTAGCAGGATGCAGCTTGACGAGGCTTCTTGATGTGGAGGAGACATAGTGACTTTTTTGGTGTCAACATTTCCGAATCAAGGCCATGAAATTTAGGCAATAGTTGGATCACACCCGGCTTGATTTCAAAGTTTCCCGCGGTAGCTGGGACAACCATACATGAGGGTGCGGTGGTCCTAGTAGGTTGTAGGTATTCACGTAAAGACCTTCCCCTTTGATTAACCACTCCATTTTCATTTTCATTTTGATTTCTATCATTGTTATTATTATTATTATTCCCACTTTCTGCCATTAGACTAGATGGTTTAGATGAACCAGGAGAACTTAGATTTTCGTAGATCTCAATGAACTTCTTGATCGGAGAGTCCTTTCGCTTTAATCGCTTAAATGAGTCACGATACCAAATTGGTGGTGACTTTGTGCTCATGCACTATGGGATCAAGAAAGGCGGGTGTCCAATTTTTATGATTACTCTTTTTCTTGTGTTTTTTTTAATTAATTTTTTTTTTTGGACCAAAAAAAATAATAAACTAAGAACAACTTAGAAAACCAAGTTCCAAAAAAGAATTCTGGACTTTCCAAATTTTTAGGCAATTTCCTCGCCAAAAAGCCGAAATTGGAGGGTTTCACCTCCCAAACTTTTTCTGAAAATTCCAGAATACTTTCCAGCAACTTAGGTGGCTCAAAAGTGATAAAAAAAAAGTAAATAAACTAGTCCTAAAATTCCAAAATAATAACAATAATAATCTACCTAAACTAGCTATCAAAAGGACAAGAAATCAAGGCAATTTTCAAGAAAAAAATGAGATTTTAAAAAAAAAATCAGCAAGAATTATTTTTCAAATATGAAATTAGCCAATTTTAGTTAAAAATCAGAATCTCAATTTCTCCTTTTAATGTCCAAGGGCTGGTCTAAGCATTCCATGCATGCTATGACTAATCTAGAATGATGATCGGAATTAAACTATAACCATAAAGCAATTAAAAAGGAGGTTTAGAAAATTACCTTCGAGCGCTTGTAAGCTCCCCGGCAACGGCGCCAAGAACTTGATCGTGCCCCAAGTGTAGGGTCGTCACAATTGTAATAATAACAGGTGAAACCGGGTCGATCCACAGGGAGCCAGTGATCGCAATGTACCTGTCCTATTGGGAAACTAGTGCTAACCTATCAAAAATCTAATAAAATCACAAATCCTACTTTAATTAAAAATTAATTACAGATCTGAATAAAATTAATTACAACCAGAAAAAAATACTAAACTAGAAACCTAGTCTAACTATACTAAAAACTGCATCCACCATAAAAATAATTAGAAAACCAATTGGAAATGTTAAAAATTCAGAAATAATTAAATTAAAATTCAAGATTGAATGAGAGCCTTGCAATCTAAGGGTCAGGGTTTAGTTGTATTCTAAATACTGAAAATATGGGCGATTTCATTAAGGACTCAAAATCAGAAAAAATCAGATTTATTAATATTTGAGAAATTTCATAAAGACTCTAGTCTCCTTCGATTATTTTCAGTATTTAGCGGCCTTTAAGCATGCAATATATCATTCAAAAATAAGGCATCAAAAAGACATAAATAAAGAAAATAAATTAATCAATTAAAAATCAGATTTTGCATTAAAATTATTCACCCATAAAATCAATTAAAATAGATCAACTTACACCCTTTCTCCTTAGATTACAAGTACCCCTCCATCCTTCTTCTTCTTCCTTCACACATCAATTTTTTCTTTTGCCTCGTATAATAGGTGAGTGAGAGATGTAGATGATGGAGAGAATTAATGAGAGATGGAAGTAGTAAAATAATGAGGGAGAGAGATATGGGACGTGTGTGTCTTTGTAGATGAGAGAGAGAGAGAGAGATTTAAAAGGATTAAAAGGGAGAGAATGAAAGAGAGAATTTAGGAGGGGAGAGAGATTCACGCACTACGTCAAAAACGCTAATCAATGACTCCTACGGTTTGGCTTTACGGACGGACATGGGCCGTCTGTTTTTTTTCGACTGATTATTAATATTACTGATGGCCTGTAACAGTCGCATTGGCGCAAGAAAAACCCGCCAATATTTGGGCATGTTCGATAGCGCGCCATTCCTAGGAAAGCTCTTGAGTTTTCCCCCAACTCCCTTAACCCTATCTCCATAGCAGATCCCTGGACTCCCCCTCCCGCCGATCTCTCTCTTCCTCTATATCTCTAACTCCCTCTGGAGTCTCCCTGGGATGCAGGCCATCTCCGTCATCTCTATCCCATTCAGGCACAGATCTCGATCCCTCTCATCATCCCATCCTTTCCAGAACTCTCACTGCCCATCGTCATCCATCTCACCATCGACCTTTCCATCACCCTGCGCAAGAAGGCCCGCCATCGCTGCCATCTCCCATCATCATCTCACATCTCGCGTCTCCCATAACCCATCGCCCACCATAGACACCTCAAGATAGACCAGACACAGACTCTCCACCACCCTCATCTCTCCCATCCATCCCTGCGCCCATCTCTCCATCACCCTCATCCCTCTCGATCTCTCCCTCTGCTCAATCTTCCTCCGCCAGACACCCGCCAGCGCGCCGGACACACGCAGCAGCCGCCGCCGGGAGCCAACAGAGCCTGCCTCCTCCTCTCTATCACCGGATGCCATCCCCCTGCACCAGGTAGGCTCTCTTCTCCCTCACACTCTGCACACACTACACTCACTCTCTCTTCTCCCCTTCTTTCTTTTCTCCCCTTCTTCTTCCTCCCCTGCGCACCCACTGTTTCCTCCTTTTATTCCTTTCTTCCTCGCCAAACGCACGCCGGCAGTACCCCCGGGCACACCCCCTACTCAGTCTCTCTCCCTCTCTCCCCCTCGATTTTTCCCACTCGGTCTCGGTCTCTCTCCCACTCTGCCCCTCGATCCCTCTGCTCTGTTGCTGTAGCTGGTAAGATTGTTTGCTTTTTCCCTCTTATATTTTACTTTTTTAGATGATTTATTGCTGGGAATCTATGATTTCTTTGTTTTTCCCTGTTTAATACTTCAATCTATGGAGGAAACTAACAATTTCTCACACTTGTTTGTTGATCCTCGTCCCTGTTTTTCCATGTTGAGCTTTCATGTGGCATTTGTCATGAATATCTTCTACTGTGAATCTGTGAGGAAGATGGTCAATGAGATCGTAATTTAATTTACATGTGATGATGTTCAGATGATTCAATGAAACCCCAAGAAATCTCATACTTGTGATTTATTTTCTAATTCCATGCTTTTGAGGGTCTCAAATCAGGGCACGATTTTGGGGATTTAATGAAGTGGGCTGGTTCTTATTTTCCTAGAATTGATAGCACTCATCTTAAGCTATTAGAATCCCTCTCCTATAGGACCTTTTTTCACTGTTTTTTTGTAGGCTGGTACGCTGGTCCGGATGGTTGCCTTCCAACAGGGTGAGCAAAGCTCAAACCCTGGTGTTCTTATGGCTGTGACGTTTGGATCACCCCATTATGCATATATGGACCTGTAAACCTGTTTTGATGCAGACCCAAATTGCAGGAAATTATTTTGTTGAGTAATGTCAAAAACCAATATTCCCCTGAATGCAGTTTCTTAAAAAAAAGATTGTGATTTGGGAAACATCCAAATTCACCTAGAAAGGGGAAGAGAATTTGTTTCTTCCCCCTTGTAGTTGAGCCATTCCAATTGCTAGGAAGTCCTTACTAGTTTCTGCTTTTGGCTATTGTATTTCACCACCCCACATATGTCATCCATCTTCTTCCATTTGGCTACTTGGAACAGGTGGTGCTCTTTGCATTTTGATCAATAGTACTGCAACTCCACTCAAGTTATACAGCCCAAGTTCATCTTTATTTCACGCCTGAGGTCAGTTCCTTCATTTCATTGTACAAACATTTTTCTAGAACTCTTCTTGCTCTACCATTTATTTGAGAAATCTTTTTACTCCTTTGGCAATTTATGCCATAAGTATTTAAGAGGGTGATGGATGAATTAGGACTAAAGTATATTGATATCTCATTGTATGTACAAAAATGGATCTCCACTGATATATGATCTTTTTTTTTTCTTAAGACTATTCCTCACACACACTACCCCAAGCCCATCATGCACCATCAGCATGATCCCCTGGTGTTTATGTGTTATGGAGTTACCTCACCGACTGAGATAATGGAAAATTTTATCGTTTGTGTGGTGGCACACAAATAGATGGTTTGAAAAGGACTTAAAAACACCCAAAAAAAAAAGGACCATTGTAAAATGAAGTTACTTTATTTGAAGGGTGTTTACAACATCTAATCAAGATCAGTCATGTTTCATTTAAGATCAATGGTAAGAGCAATAGATAGAGAGACTTGGGTGATGGGCGACTCTAGCATTTAATCCTAAGTTTAGATCTATCTTCATAGAGTGGGTCTCATCAAGTATTAGACCATACAATGCAAAGTAAGCTTTCATTTGATCTCAAATAATTGTGATTTTGTTTACAAACTCAGATCTATTCTATCATTGGATAAATGATATGTGGCTTCTCCACCATATGAAATATTCCACAAGACCTAATGTACAATCTATAAATTATCCTGTTCTATGCTCACTTATGATTAGGACTTGTGGATTGATCAATAGATCTTTTCAAGCCCACTTAATCTACAATCTATGAGCAATCAGTTACTGTGTCCTAGGTGTGAATCTTATCCATCAGTTCTTTCCTGAAAGTAGGCATATTCTTCTATTCTTTCTGGTGTAGATCCACTCATATTTTGTGGGGGCTAAGGGCGGTATAATTCCTGTGTGTATTTGGTGATGATAATATCTTATTATGATGATAGTGATATGCATGTAGGACTGTAAAATTGTAAGGTGTATGAGATAATTCGATGCCTTGTTTTTGGTTTCCAAATAGGAGGAAATACATTGTGTTATTTTGTAATTTAAGTGCTAATTGTTATTTTTCAGAATATGGCTATGAACAAAGAGTGGATGATGGCACCAAGGTTATCTAATGAATACTTAAAGGGGGTTGAAGATTTCTTAGAGTTCTTAGAGTTAATTTAGAGAGGTTAATGAGAACTACAAAAGAATCAGATGAGCCATTTATTCTTGCTTCTCAAGCTTCTCAAGTCTTTTATTGCAAAGATCAAAGTCGTCCTACGGAGGAGTGGCATGTTGTGTTAGATGCTCCAAAAAGACTTAATCAATACATGGACTCTTATGAAGATCCGTTAGTCTTTGAGGCTAGAACGAATGAAAACGCATATATCGAAGCATTACATGATGATATTATGGATGTTGATATCATATGAGGTGACAAGTTCATGTCAATATTCTTCTCATTGCATATTTATTTCATTAAATGGACCAATTTTTACATATCATGTTTCATTAAATTGGAATTTTTTTCATGTTTCATCGATCTAGTTTCCTTCCTTATTTTTACATTTCAATGTTTTTTCATATGACAACAATATTCAAAGTTCATATTTTTTTTTTACAGCCAGTATGTCACATGATCAATCAACAACACATAGTTCTGCTGCGTCAGCAACTACACCGTCGGGGTGTAGTTCTCGCGAGAGTAAATATTGCCAACAATCATTATATGTATTCACTTATATTTTATTTCTTCTTAACGAACTAATCCTTACAGTAGTCAATTCGAAACAGGCATGCCTAAGTCAATCACTTTTGGCGAGCATGACCAACCTATCGGACCAGATGCTGCCCAACTGAGTTCGTTGATAGGAAATCTGGTGAGGACATATGTGTCCCCGATATATGAGGCATGGACAAATGTGCCAAGTGAGATTAAGGAGCAAATTTGGAATGGCGTGATTGTGAGTACTTTTGCATTTTTATAATTTAAAGTTTTATATCAGCATTTCATTATATTCATAACTCCTCATTTATAATCTTTGCAGAGCACCTACATCATCAGTGAGATCCATAAAAATTTCGTTATGAAGAAAGCAAACATATCGTGGAAAGGTTGGAAGTATGTTCTTCGTCATCAGGCAATAGACAAATACCTCACAGATGCAGAGAGGAAGAGCAATGTGCCCAAGTTTGTGAAACCAGAAGATTGGGTAAAATTTGTGGACATATCCTCTACGTCGGCGGCCTTAGCTGCCAGGGAGGCTGGTAAGATTGCTAGGTCAAAGTTGAAGAGCCCGCACACAACGGGCAGGAAGGGACAGGCCAGAGTGGCTGCAGAGTTGGTAAGATTTGTGCACATATCTTGTTTTTGCAATTATACTATATTCTTTTATAGATGGTTGATTACAAGACACATAAAAAGAATTAGACTGAATGAACAGAAGTTTACATTGAATATTGTATGGACAGTTGTGCTCAGCATGGGTACTTGTGCTAGTATATCGTCATAAAATATCCCTTTTTTTTTTTTTTACAGAAAGCAAAAAATCCGGATCAACCATTAACTCTCACGGATCTCTTCTTGGCCACCCATAAAAGGAAGGATGGATCAGCATCGAGCCCCCATGTGGTGAGAACCATTTTACTATAATTGGTGAATAGATTATTCATTTGAATTGTTACTTGAGAACCCTTTTATTTAATATTCGTTTGAATTGTTTATATGAAGTGTTTGTGTGAAGTAAATCATTTTGTGCTTTGGAAGAGTGCTGAATGATAAATCATACACAAATTTAGTATTATATACACCAAAGTAAGAAAAAACGCAGCCCAAATAGAAATGTTGAATGGTCAGTTGGTCTGAATTGTCAAGAATGGGTCAGACCAATGAAAGATTTTCCTTTCTAACCCACTCCAACATACCATCCCATATTGAATTTATTGGAACCATATTCTCTGAATTAATTGAATCTATTCTATCCATGTGTCGTCCGCTGTAATTCTGCACAAAACAGAATCATGTTTGTTCCAATTAGAAAATTGTTCTGTAAATAATTCAAACCCAATCTAGCAAGCAAACTCCAAGTAACTCAAAGCAGTTGAGTTCTAAAGAGAAACTATGATTGGAGCTTGGTTTCATTGTTGCTTCAGATTTTGGAATCAGAGTGAGCCCTTTCAACTTTTCAAGGGCTTACATTAGGAACTCATACTAGCTATCCTAACCATTTAGAAGCAATAATTTTACTCCACAATGCATCCTTCTCATTTGCAAACCTCCACGACCATTTAACAAGCAACACCCAGTTCTCAATCACAATGGTACCTTTACCCAACCCCCTTCTCCTCTATCTTGACACTTCACCTTAGAAGATATAACTTCTTTTTCCCATCATTGCGATCCCATAGAAATTCCCTCGAATGCAATCCAGCTTGTTAACAACTGACATTGGCATTTTTTTCTGCCTGATCTCAGATGCATCAGGCCTGAATAATCCAAATCCGTGTTTGGGAAGTTAGTAAATTTTCCAAACAGAATCATGAAAGCATCACATCATATGGAAAAAAGTTCCCATACATAAGTAAATCTAACAGCTCCCAAACTAACATAAAAGAAGATAGCAGGAAAATCAGATTACATGAAATTCATATACCAAAATGCATCAGTAAAGTAAGTAGAATGCATATATTAAAACAGTAAAAATTTCATCAAAGCACAGTTGCAGGCAGATATATTATACAGGATCGCTATCTCAGGAAATTTGCATGTAACCAATTCTAAGAACATCATATAATGTAAAGTAAGAACAGCAGTAAGAAAACAATGCAACAATGCTAAAATTATTAAATCATAGTTATCTCTATTTCAAAAGAGAAATTTCAAGTACAGAACATAAATTTGGTTTTGGGAATGCCCAACTGAAGTGGGAATCACTCAATCCAACAGGAACCCACTCAAAACAAGGGAATCAGTCACCAGGAACCACTTCCTCCCATAAACAAATTTCATACCGAAGCTTTTCTACACTTCAAGTAAGAACCAATGTAACCAAAAAATGGGGAAAATGCAAGAATCAAGTTGTGTTTCTTTCCATTTCAATAGGGAAACTTCAAGTACTCGTTGTAAACCATTACAATTTCAGGAGGAGATAGATTTGGTTGGAATCACTCAACCCAATTGGGGATCCCTCAATCCAAAAGGAAATCAATCACCAGGAATTCATTTCCTCTCCCCAAACCTTTCACACTGTAGTTTTTATCCAAACTGCAGGACCATCCATCCTTGCATGAAATGGAGAAAGATCTGAAAGTCTGAAAGAATTCTAATTGTTCATCTTTACACAAATAACAATTGACATTGGCATTTTGTAAAGAGACATAATAAACTTCTTGAAGGATTACCATAATTGTTGGTTACCGAAACTGCACAAAAAATACTATCCTTGCAGGTAATATTCATACACAAAAGGAAGCCCGCACAAAGTACTTGATTTGTGGCATAAATCAAGTCTTAAAAATATCATTTTAGCAGAAACATTGAATGTCCCCTAATTATAAGAATTCCACCACAGTGCCCAATGATTTATTTTCATCAGGATCCTCAAGCTTTCTAATATTTTTTGGGTGCATCTTTCTAGTGTGTTGGGGCATTGAAGTGCTATGGTCGAATGGTGTATGACTGATGATGTAGTGGTGAATGACTTTGTAGTGTGTTAGGGCATTGGGTTGTTTATATGAAGTGTTTTTTTCTTTTTTGTCATGTGCAGGTACTTAGCAGGTGGTAAAAAAAAAAATTAAATGTCACATGTACAGGGGAGACTATGCCGAAATTTCGAGAAATCTTTTACATTAGAATTTTTTCTTAGGAACATTTTTATGAAGTATCTATTAATGATTGCCAAAATGTGTTTATGCTTCTTATTTATCCTTTTTTGTTATTGCAGGATGATGTTATTACTGCATATGAATCTGACAGATCGGTTGCACAAGGTGATTTAGACCATGATGCAGTTGCGAAGGTATCTTTTTATTGCTTGTTGATCATAATATCTTTTAATGTTTGTAATCTTTAATTTTGTGGGTTTTAGGGTATACTTGTTTTTTTTTTTTTCAAAGGTATTTGGTCGTGATAGCCGAGGACGCGTACGTGGCTTAGGCACTATTTCAAAAACGACCATAAAACATTCAGCTCCTTATAAAAGAGCCTTAGAGGAGGAGCATGAATGCAATACACATCTTCAAACTAAGGTGAAAAGGTTGAAGGAGGATCAGATGGGCATTCGAAGGGAAATGGATGAACTAAAACAAACTCTTACCCAAGGTGGGACACAAGTGCAACCTTCAACTTATCATGGTAGTTCATCTCAGGTACAATGTTTATGTTTCTTACATGATTGATTCGATAAATTAATTAATTATCTTGATTGATGAAATACTAATACAATGCATTTGTAATATTGTTTGTAGGCTCAGGATAATTCCTCATGTCAAGTGGCATGTACAAATCAACCGAACACTAATACACGCCAGGGTACGTGCAGGCTGTTGCATTACGTGCGAAAAGATATTACCGTTGCCCTTGGACGTGTTCTCGGTTTGTCAATTGAGGAGGAAGGATGCTATAGGATCGTTGTAGATGAGATCTTGAAGTTTGACGTAGAGTTGTTGGGTGGAGAAAAGACATTTGGGGATCTCACCGTGGGTGACATCATTTCTTGGCCCACATATAGAACCGTGTTTGGCTAGTTTCAAAGCCCACATGATTTACTGTTAGATGACTTTATTTGTAGTATTTACTCTGATGTGTGTGATCGTGGTATTAGTAATACCAAACGTGAACGTGGTTTATGTTAATTTTTTACTATTTACTGTAGCTACTTTGATGGTTTAAATTTTAAGTGGAAGGATGATTTATTAGCTTATTTGAGTTATTTATTTGATGGATAATGGATGTTTGTATGATTGATGCTAATTTACAGTTTTGAGAATTACATGATTTTTATTAGAAAAATATAAATTTAAAAAATTAATTTTGAAATATTTTTTTTAAAAACCCTCTAATAAAACGACTGCTCCCTTTAAAAACCCTCTAATAAAATGACTGCTCCAAACAGTCGTTAATTGAATGGTAAGTCATTTTTTAATATAGTTTTTAAAAAATGACTTAAAATATTTTCGACTGACGATGTCCGTCGATAAAAAAATTGACTGACATAGACAGTCGCTAATCTGACAAGTTTTCGACTGTCAATGACAGTCGTTTTCGAAAAACAACTGCGATTTTCCCGACTGCTCGTCCGACTGCTTTTAGCAGTCGTTTTTTAAGAAAAATGACCGTCTTCGACAGTCATTTTCTGGCCTTTTTGACGTAGTGACGTGAGAGAGTGTAGATGGGAGAGAGGAAAGAGAGAGAAATCAAGAAATCAAAAATGTAAGGTGGTGATGGAGTTGTGTGAGAGAGAGAAAAAATAGGGATGAGGGAGTTAGAGATTGAGAGGGAGAGAGAATAAGAGAGAGAAAAGTTAGGAGATGAAGAAATTCACATAAGGGATTTTTTGGGGCCTTCCTTTTGGACGTCCAACTCTTTGGGTAATTGAAGGATTTGAATATTTTCAAATCTTTTCTTTGATTAGAATCCTACTTGTAGATAATCTTTACAAGAGTCATGGTCTCTTTGAGATTTAAATTTGCACTAACTTGCTTTACCAAAATCTTCTAATTAAACTTGAATTCTTCTTATCATTGCAACTCTCCACACATGGGCCCACATTGGTTTGAGAAATCCTCAAATCTGAAATTCAAACTTGTTGCATAAATTGAATGAAGATGGGCCCCATAATGAGGTGCACCCCTTGAATTTGAGATGGCCACTTGGAATGAAACTCTGAAATTTTCTCTTCTTAATTGGGTCCCGCCATGGCTGCCCCTACCTTAGGATTTTCACCCAATGTGGGTGAGTCCCATGGTGGGTCTTCTGAAAAATTTTCTCTTCTTGCGGGCCCTGATTTCTGAATTTCTGCAAAACAATTAACACTAATTCAAGAACAATAACTTTTATTAAAATGATTGATGTTATGCATGGGGCCCAAAAAATGCAGAATGTGATAATTTCACCAAGACATGCATTTTTATGAGAATTTTACTAAATTCAATCAAAAGAGTCTAATTTCATGATTTTGTGGAAATCTATGAATTCAATGCATTTAATTTTAATTTAGTCCACAAATTTATATGAATTAATTAATTAAATATGTGGTATTGTGAACTTATCAACCAAAGTGGATCTAAGAAAAGCCTTTTCCAAAGTGTGGAGGCAGCTAGACTGTTCGAGGCAAGGGTCCTCCAAATGGGTTCGTTAAGTAATCTGACCCTTACCTGGGGGCTAATCTATCTGTTGAGGTTTCATAAGACCGAATTGGAAACCTATGTGTACTCTTCAAAAAAAATTTCAAAAAAAAAAAAAAACCGCTTATAGCTTGCGTTTGGACTGGAACACCACTTGCTCTCTTTGATGAATCCAATTTTGACATTTCAAAAAATCTCATCTCGTATCCATTCCAAGGATGCGATTTGCAACATTTGTGCCTAGCGGTGCTAGTACGCCCTTTCGGGTCTACTGTATTGGCGACCGACACATTTGTATCTCTAACCTTATATCATCTTACCTCGAGTAAGCCTCGCTTCTCGGTAATTTGAATTAAGGTTTACAATTGCTTTTAGCAGTCACTGGAATGCTCACTCTGAGCCTCCTATACTTGCGTTTAGAACAATTGTACCCTCTATGGCTTCTTGCCTTCTTCACCTCACTTGGGCCGGGCCATGTTCCGTTGAGCGATTCAAAGAGACAAAACCATAGTTCTTTTCCATTTATGATCACCATATTCTTGTGATTACTAATGTGAGTAGTCTTGTTTCAGAAATTTTCCAAACTAACAATGACAGCTTCATTGACCATCACCTTTGATGAGAACAAGTACCAACTCATGCTTCAAGAGAAGCAGAACAAGTGCACTCATAAGTGCCCCTGCTAATTGCCGAAGCGTCATCTCCCCGGACCATCGCCTTCGAATCGTTGGGACCATTCCCACTTCTCGTAGAGAAAACCACACCCACTAAGACGCAAAAGATCGCCCCGTAACGTGTCACTGCCATGACACCAAGGGCGAACACAAAGAAACCTGAAGCCCGTGGCAACCCCATAAAGCCTCAACCTGCAAAGAACCAGGTCTACTCCAAGACTTGGTCCCCGAGACCTTCATCAAAACAAAGGAGGTCTCGAACATCTGCAAAGCCAGTATACCTGGCCCATCTCAAGGAGAATCGGTTCTACCCTCTCTCTTATATGAAAGAAGAGAGGCCTGCCCTCTGCCAGACAAACAAATCAACCCACCATGAGTCAGCTTGCTCCTACAAGCCAAAAATTAAATTATGCATCACAAGGCCTCTGCGAGAACTTGCTAAGGCCTGCACTTCCGCAGTTCAACCCTTCATCTCAATAGGGGCCGAACTAGCAAAATTCAAAGCCTCATTATGACAGGAAAAGGATAGCGTTTGGATCCTGTCCATGCCTAGCTTCAAAGAAAACAAGCTCGGCTGCTGTACACGAGGGACTACGTCCTTCATTGCTAGAGCTCAGCCAGAGGTCACTGAAGCTCCAAATTGTTCATCTCATACGTCGTCGCGCGGTATATCGACAAAAGAGACTAGAGAAGCAAAGGACCCAGCATCCTACCCTCCAAGTCTCCCACAAATGGGTCGAAAAAGAAGCACCCGACCAAGTTGCTGCCGTCCATATGGTTGGCAAAACCAGAAGACGCTAGAAGTCAGCAACCAAACTTCATGTCCGACAACCGGTGACTCGCAGCGTCTCCCGGACACGAAGACATCTGGAAGAATCTTCTACTCCTTCAAGCCAAGGACGACGGAGTAATCCTTCCTCAAGCTCTCCAACCAAAAGAATGAGCTCCAACTCAGTCACCAAGACGATTTCTTCGTTTGAATCCCGAGGGATGAACATTCTAGCTACAAATTCTGAGCCACCTCACAATCCACCTCATGGTGAAACGACCGCACGCATCCAACAATTGGAGCAAGGTTAGCAAAGGATTGAGACTGTAATGGAGAATCTTCTTCTAACTTTTCAACGTCAAGAAAATAATCAACCTCATTTGAATCATCAAGACGACAATGTAAATGGAGAAGATAATGAGTCACGCGTCCTCACCAAAAAGGACGTGGACGATATCCTCGCCAACGCAGAAGAAGATGATACACTAAAGGAGCATGGGATCAAGCCACCTTATCCCTTATGGATGGATTCGGTCCCGTTTCCTACAAAATTCAAACAACGTACTCTCCAAACATACACGAGGAAAGGTTCAGCCAGACAGCACGTCATCTACTTCAAGATCCTAATAGGAGCTATTACAGATCAAGATGCCCTCAAGATCTGTCTCTTTACAAGTACCATAAAAAGTACGGCTTTCGATTGGTACTCCACTCTGCTGGAGAATTCCATTCAAAATTAGAATATGCTGGAGACAAGCTTCCTAACCCACTGCAAAGGTGAGGATCACCCTGTTACTATGGCACAACTCTGCAGCCTAAAACAGGGAGAGAATAAGTCAACATACGACTTTGTTCATAAGTGGAAGGCGATGGCATACAAGTGCTCAGATGTACTACCACAAGCGTCGATGGTCGACATTTGCTGTAACAACACGAGAGCGAGAATCCGCTCCATGATTGTAAGACCCCGACCCGAGTGACTCGATTAGTACTAATTAAGTTGTGTGTTAGTGCTAAGCTTGATTAGTGGTTTTGACTAAACTTGGATTAGTATAGTTTTTCTATAGCTTTGGGGAACTTTTAGTGTCTTGTGTTTAGTGGGACCCTTTGGGAGTTCCTTTTTGATAGTCTTGCTTGCATTTGGAGGTTACTTGATTTTCCCCTAATTCTTGTCTTGATCCCGTTTTACTTATTTTTTCGATCCTTACAACTTTCATGTTGAGCTCGTACCCGTCCGAAACCCCGAAACCCGATTTTCGTGCATTGAGGGCAAAACAGTCTTTTTACACTAAATCTGTACCCAAATCTTGATATTCCCGAAACCCACGAAACATATACTTTTTGGAAACTAGATATTTCGACAATCACTTTTCCCTTCTTTGTCATTTCGTCCGAGGCCCCGATAATAGTGATTTCAGCCCAAAGAGTTTTCCTAGTGGTGGAGCCCACTCCCTTGACTTTAAATAGAGAACTCAACCTCTTCATTTCCCTTTTCCAGCACAAGAGCAACCTAGGGTTTCCTTGCTTCTTTCCCTTCTTCTCTTTGCTACTCCACCATCAAAGCACCACCTACCTTACTCAAATCAAGAGATAGAAGTCATCATCCTCTTCCTCTCTTCTAGAGCTCTCCATTGATACAACATTTGAAGGAAGACCTCCATTCTAAGATCTTCTTTGAACTAGTCTTGCTCATTTGAGGAGTTTCCTAGTAAGTTTTGCCTCTCAATCTTGTACCATTGTGTTTTCCTAGCTCTAGAGAAGCTCTATCCTCATTATTGAAGGTTTCTTCTTCCTATTCTTTGTTTAACCCATT
The DNA here is from genome assembly GCA_028538565.1 of Umbellularia californica. NCBI lineage: Eukaryota > Viridiplantae > Streptophyta > Magnoliopsida > Laurales > Lauraceae > Umbellularia > Umbellularia californica. Next base: position 27,247,593 of record JAPQWN010000005.1, on the reverse strand, counting down.
TTAGGGTTTCTTTTTGGGGGTTTTTGTATAGATTGCATTCTTGGCTTGGAGGAAGTGTTTAGAAGCTTAGATTTCTTATTAGAGACCTTGAGGCAAGTGGATTTAATGGATGTTTTGGTTTTCAATGATTTCCATGATCAACATGTTTGATTTATTATTTCATTAATGGTTGGTTTTACTTGCATTCACTATGCTATTAAATGCTTTTGAAAAGGGTTGGTTAGCCCATTTATTGCTTGAAATGTGATTGTAGTTTTTATCTTATCTCTTGGTTAAGGCTTGAATGAATCCATGTGGTTGTGGTTATTATCTTCTCTCTTTTCTTGTGATTGAATGTGGAAAGGTATGGAGTTGTTTGGGTGGTTCCTTGGTGGGAGGTTTGATGGAGATTGTAGTAGGTTTGGTAGAGATTTGAATCTCCCATTGATGTGAAGGAATGGGGCTCAAGGGAGTTGAAAGGAGAAGAGAAGAAGGGAAGAACATAGCTGTCCCAAACCCAGTTCTGGACAGTTCGCTCGAGCGAACCTGATACTTCGCTCGAGCGAACTACCCAGGAAAGGGTTCGTGTCATTCCAGAGAGTTGTTTGCTTGTGCGAACCCAGTGTCCGCTCGAGTGAACTCTCCCAACGGCCATCCAGCTAGTGGTTGGGTCGAGCGAACGGGTGCTTCGCTTGTGCCAACCTGAACCTGGGCAGGTTCCCTCAAGCGAACTTGGGTCCGCTCGAGCGAACCCTCCCAGAAACCATTCTAGAGACTCCTCCACTCGAGCGAACTGTAAGGTCCGCTCGAGCGATGGGTGTTGTTTCACTGAGGACATGTTTGGAGTTGAAGTAAAACATTTATATGTTGTGAGAGGTTCATTGGGAGTCCTGTTGTGTCAGGAGAACTATAAAGTGATGTATGAAGCCCGGATGAGAAAGAAACCATAATCACAAGAATTCATTGAAGTTTTAGAAACTTCCAAGTGTCTAAGGAACCTGAAATGTCTTCAATTCAAAGAGTACCGAGTAAATTCAAAGTAGACATACGGGATCCCTATCCACTTGAATTAGTTTTAACCCTGACACTGTCCCGAAATTTCTAAAGGTTACTTCACCTCTTTATTCCCGAAATTTATGATTTGTTATCTATCAATCTCGAAAACATTGAAAGTATATTTGTACTATTTTACTAGTCTTGACATACTTGCCCGACCTAATATGATAGTTGTGCCTTCGAGCACCCCCGTCTTGCCTGATTATAGTCTTGTACTTGATTTATTTTGTACATGTCTGGATTTATATGATTTTGACCTATGAGTCGGCACCACTGAGCTTGGATAACCTTGTCAGTCTGATCCACTGACTTGGAGATCCCCCTCTTGTCCCGCCAGCTGCAGTTTGGATCCCGCTACCCGGTTATTTAACCGTGGTCTTGTCCTAATACCGCAGATTGCTACTGTGGTTCCTGATGTCCGGCTCGCTACCGTGGTCATGTCTTGTATATAGTATATATGTATATGTAATTCGTTGTACCTCCTCACTTCGGTGACTGAGGTCAACGCCTTGATATGCTTGCTCTATCACTTCGGTGATAGAGGATTTAGCTTCGTGTGGTTGCCACCTTGCTCGTTTCCTAAATTCCTTGATTACCTTTACCTGTTTTACCTTGCATATATGTTTTTAATTAAATGATGCATTTACTCATGAAAGTATTGTTTAGACAGGTTTAAATGTTTTCCAAGGTAAATGTTTTATTATGGAATGTGTATACCTTTTTATCCACTTGCCAGACCGTCGTGTCTGACCCTTTGCTTTGGTACTCAGGTCCCGTTGTTGGTTTCCCCGAGGAGGAGTCAGAGAAGGTGGTCGGAGAACCACAGCAGCTATTTGAGTGGCGTGCCGATGATGTTATGTAAACATCCGGTCGTTGAGTTACGAATCATTTTGGGGGATGTTAGAAACTATATTTTTGGTGGTTATTGTTTTGTCTATATTAGCCTTTGTTGGCCTCTATTTTTGGGAATTGTAATTAAATGATTTATGTTCTAACTTAAACAGTATTTTTGGGTTACGCTATTGAACATTGCTCATTCTGATACTTGTTATTTAGATGCAACTAGTCTTGTTATTATGGAAATGAAATTACATGCTTGATTTGCTACACGCTTCCGCAATCATACTAAATGTTTATGTGTGTTGGAAAATCCTCACCGCGGATACCTGTGGGAAATCACGTGCACGGGTAATGTGTAACATCGTCAAGCCAAGCTGATACTCAGCAAGTTCAGTCGGCTCTCACTCCATTAGAGACACCTACCGACGTAGAAGACCCTCGTCTGCTTTTACGGCAAAAGAAAATCCAATTTTTTTAATAAATCAGAAGCTTCTTCATCAAATTCTTTGCTTGAACCTTTCCAAAACAAAGGTATGCCGCAGCTATTCCTGTATAGTTCAATGGCATAAGCTATCATGAAGAAAATGGGCTACAATGCTCAGAATCCAATTGGTTTGGGAGGAGGCCGTGGTATTCTCACGCCATTGGAACCCACCCTGATCAAAAGTCAATTGGAGGATTGGAAACTCCACCGTCATATAGATAAGTCTTCATACGAGTTGGGGCGTGATCCTAACACTCCCATGAGACAATTAACACAAAGGCTACAAAGTCATTTTGCCGACCAGGCCTCAACATCTCGTGTTCATGAAGACATTGATCTCTTTGGATATCTCTTTAAAGAGTCACCCGTCAAGAATCCATAAGCACATCCAATCGATATGATTTCTCTAATGATGAAGAGGAATTGTCCGACGACACAAACACGGTTTTCTTATCCAGAAAAACCATCGTCTCTAAAAGAAGTGCCCTACTTCAACCCAGTTTCAATAGATTATTGGGACTATCTCATAGCAAGTCTTGAGAAGAATACTGATCAAGAAAACCAATGGACAAAAGCAGAACCTTGGTCTGTAAATACCTTTGGAACTCTAGAAAGTCATGTTGACTTGGAAGCCTCCAAAAATATTGTGGAGGAACCATCTTCAAACCTTCCAACAGAAGATCCTGTTCTAAAGATAGATTTTGGGGACACCTGATAAACCACGTCCTATATTCATAAATAAGAATATAACGGATGATGAGTTACCCGAGTATATCTCTTTTCTTCACAATTTCGTTGATTGTTTTGCATGGTCTTATGCTCAAATGCCTGGCTTAGACCCCAAAATAGTAGCCTACAAACTCAATTTGCAAAAAGATATCAAGCCTGTCGAACAAGGCCAAAGAAGATTTCATCCTGACGTGATGGACAAAATTGAACAACAAGTTCAGAAACTCAAAAGCATTGGCTTCATTCGCAAGGAACAGCATCATGAATGGTTAGCCAACATCATCCCTGTGACAAAGAAAAATGGGCAGATCAGGGTCTGTATTAATTATAGAGACCTAAATAATGCGTGCCCTAAAGAAAAATTCCTGCTCCCCATACTAGAGGTGATGATTGACAACACATGTGGATTCGAGCGAATGACATTCATGGATGGCTTCTCTGGCTACAATCAGATAAAGTTGCTTCGAAAGATGAAAAGCATACATCATTTCGGACCCCGTTTGACGTGTATTGCTACACTGTCATGCCATTTGGTATGAAAAATGCTAGTGCAACATATCAGAGGGGCTATGATGAAAATCTTCCAAGATATGCAGCACAAGACGGTCGAATGTTACGTTGATGACCTTGCCATCAAAAGCCGAAGAAAAAAAGACCATCTCAAAGATCTTCGAGAAATCTTCCTCCAACTTTGCAAACACATCTTGAGTTGGAAACAATCGTCTTTGCATTGAAAATGTGGAGACATTGCCTCTATGGAGAGAAATTCGAAGTCCACTCCGATCACCGCAGCTTATAGTACCTATTTTTCTAAAAGGAACTGAACATGAGGCAGAGAAGATGGATGGAATATATCAAGGATTATGACTTTCTGATCAAGTATCACCCGGGGAAAGCTAATGTAGTTACCGATGCCTTGAGTAGAAAATCAGTAGGCTTGTTAAATCTAAGTGGCACTTGTATCTTCGAGCAATTTGAAGAGTTGAGAATAGATCTACAACCACTGAAGAAGGGTGTTATACTAGCCAACATGTCAGTGTCTGAGCCTTCCTTCATCCAAAAGATCAAAGATAATCAGTAACAAGATCCAGAGCTGGCCAAGATTTCAGAGCATATAGCAGACCGTCCTGACTTTCGAATTGTTGATGGAGTTTTATACTACCATGATCGTCTGTGTGTACTTAACATTGAAGATTTGAGGAATGACATCATGACCGAGGCTCATAGTACGAAGTATTCCATGCACCCAGGCAGCACTAAGATGTGTCAGAACTTGAAGGGTAGATTTTGGTGGAACAATATGAAAAGGGAGATTGCAGCATTTGGCTCCCGTTGCATGACTTGTCAGTTGATAAAACCATAGCATCAGAAGCCTCTAGGGTTGTTACAACCGTTAGAGATCCCGAAATGGAAATGGGAGCACATTACCATGGACTTTATTTAGGGACTACCGAGAACCAGCAAGCGCAACGATGCAATATGGGTCATTGTAGACCGACTTACCAAGTCAGCTCATTTCATTCCTATGAAGACAGGGAAGAAGATGCGTATGTTACCATGGGCAGAGTTGTTTGTCAACGAGATTGTCAGTAGACACGGACAGCCAGTTTCCATCACATCTGACAGAGACAGCAAATTTGTCTCAGGATTTTGGAAGACATTGCATGATTCCATGGGTACGAAGCTACAATTCAGCACGGCTTATCACCCTCAAACAGATGGCCAGTCAGAGAGGACAATTCAGACTCTTGAGGATATGCTCCTTACTTGTGTATTAGACTTCAAGACTCAACCGGACGAGACCTTACCATTGTGTGAGTTCGCTTACAACAGCAGCTACCATTTAAGCATTGGAATGGCACCTTTCGAAACTTTGTATGGCAGAAGGTGTAGAAACTTGTGTGTTGGGAAGAAGTTGGCATTCGCAGCTTCCATGGGCCAGCCATTGTGAGTGAAACCAGTAACAAAGTCAAGTTGATCCAAGAACGTATGAAAGTAGCCCGGAGTAGACAAAAAAGCCATGCAGACTCTCATAGAAGGGATTTACAGTTCAAAGAAGGAGACAAGGTATTCTTAAAGGTGTCACCGACTAGGGGAACATTGAGGTTTGGGTAGAAGGGCAAGCTATCCAGGAGATACATTGGACCGTATGACATTGTGAGCAAGATTGGTAAAATGGCTTATAGATTAGCCTTACCACCCGAACTTTCCGGCGTAAACAACGTCTTCCATGTATCAATGTTGAACAAGTATGTCCCCGATCCTTCACATGTACTCCGGCATGAGCCATTGGAAATCCGAAAAGATGCTACCGATGTTGAGAAGCCTGTTCAGATCATCGATATGAAGGAACAAGAGTTGAGGACACGGACTATTCATTGGGTGAAAGTACTCTGGGAAAACAAAGGACCAGAAGAAGCAACGTGGGAACTACAAGATCAAGTACAGAAGAAGTATCCGCATCTACTACCTGAGGTGAGTTTTATGTTTCATTTGGAGGACCAAATGTCCTAAGGGGTGGAGGATGTAATACCCCGACCCGAGTGACCTCGATTAGTATTAATTAAGTTGTGAGTTAGCTTTAAGCGTTATTAGTGAATTTTGGTGAAGTTTGGATTAGAATAGCTTTTGTCATAGCTTTGGGGAATTTTGAGTGCCTTTGTGTTAGTGGGACCCTTTTGGGGATCCTTTTGGTGACCTTACGAGTACTTGGGGGATTATTTGAGATCCTAATAATTCATATTTCAATCCCGTTTTACTTGTTTCGTTAATCCCCATAACTTTCATGTTGATCCCATCCCCGTTTCGAACCCCGAAACCCGACTTTTCCTATATCGAGGGCAAAACAGTCTTTTTACATCAAATTTGGGCACAAAATTTGATGTTCCCGAAACTCTCGAAATATATACTTTTTGGAAACTAGATATTTCAATGATTTTTTTCCCTTCTTCGTTGAACTCATCCGAAGTCCCAAAAAGAATGATTTCAGTCCTACAATATTTCTAGTAGTGGAGCCCACTCTCATTTGCTATATAAGAGAACCCTTCTTCTTTTTTCCTCTTCTTCTTTTCCAGCTTAAAAGCCCACCCAAGCTAGGGTTTCCCTTTATCTTCTTCTTCTTACTCATCCATCTCTAAATCCCTATCAATATTGCACCAAAAGCTAAATGGAGACCATCATCTTCTTCTTCCCCTTGAAAGCTTTCTCTTGATACCATTTTGGAGGAAACCTCCCATTTCAAGACTCTCTTAGAGCCAACCTAGTGCTTTAGAAGAACTTCTAAATAAGAAATCGCTCCCATCTCTTTATTATGTGTTTTCCTAGCCTGTGGGAATCTTCATTTTCATTATTGAAAGCTTCTTCTTCCCCATTCATTGTTTTGACCATTTTAGGGTATAGTTTGGGGGTTTTTGGTGGTGCTTGTAGGTTAACCTGAGAGGGCTTGATTAGAGATTGATTTCTTGCTAAGCTTGGACCAACGGCAAGTTGATGAATGGATATTTGCGTATTAATGGCTTTTATGGGCAATGTAGATGGTTTTACTATTCATTTTGACTTGCATTGATTCTTTGAAATAAATGCTCATCAATGAATCTTGTTAGTTCATTTAATGTTTTGGAAACATTGGTTCATAGTCTTTATTTCTTTCTTGGTTGCAGATTAAATGAGTCTTTTTGATTGGTGAATTTCTCTTTCTCTTCTGGTTGAATGGGTTGAAGGAGAAGGTGATTGGATTAATACTTATAGAAGCTTTGATGGGGAACTGTTGAATAATGAATTGTAGGAGCTTTTTAGCTCATTCTATTGCAAGGAAATGATTGGGAAATGAAGAAAACTGATTGGATGAAGAAAGGGCCCAAATCTGGACTCATTGTGAATTTCCGGCAGCTGGGCGGTCAGCTGGCGGTCACCTGTCGGCTACCCGCCTAGTGACTGGCGGCTAACCGAACCAGGTTCGGTCACAATTCCAGAGAGCTGCATTTTGTTCTGAAAAGGGGCAGTCAGCTAGCGATCACCTGTCAGCTAGCCTCCTGGTGACTGGCGGCTAACCGAACCATGTTCGGTTACAATTCCAGTATACTGCTTTCTGTCAGGCTACTCGCGGTCAGCCAGCAGCTAACTGCCGGACCCATCGGCGGCTAACCACCAGGTAACTGAATTTCCCCAAGAATTTTGAAATGAAGAGAAATGAAAGGGTTTCCGTCCAAATCGCTTGTGAACCCCTTTCAGAGAGCAATGGGCACTGTTCACCTGGGGATATGTCTGGAGTAGAAATGAAACGTTTATGTGATTTGGAGAGGTCTATTAGGAAACCTATTAGGGATGAGGAAATTTATAGACATTGTATGAAGCCCGTTTGAGAAAGAAACCACATCACGAAGTTTCATTGTAGTTTCGACTTTCGAGATTACTAAAGTGTATAAGGAGCCCGGGATGTCCTTAAAACTCTAGGAGTACCAAATCTATATTGAAATCGACATACGGGAATGAGTTAACCTTGAATCCCGATACTTGTCCCGAGATTTTGAAAGTTTAGTATATTCCATTGTCCCCGAATTTTGATATGCACTCCCGAAATCCATGATTTATAATTTGTTACTCCCGAAAACACTGAAATTACATTTGTAGCATTTTGTTAATCCCGATGTGCATTCTCGATATTGAATTAACATTTGTGCCTTCGAGCAACCCATCCCGCCCAGTTATTTAATTGCATTATATGTATTTTATACATATCCTGATTTCTGTCACATAACCTATGAGTCAGCACCACTAAGCTTGGACGACCTTGTCAGTTTGATCCACCGACTTGGAGGTCCCCCTCATGTCCCGCCAGCTGTAGTTTGGATCCCAATGCCCAGTTTATTACCGTGGTCCCGTCCCAATACCCGGCTCACTCCCATTGTCTCTGATATCCGGCTCACTACCGTGATTCCAGATACTCGGCTTGTTGTTGTGGTCCCATCCTGTATTATTATATGTATATGTATATTTTCGTTGAGTCTCCTCACTTCGGTGACCGAGACCAACGCCCCGTTACGCTCTTGTCACTTCGGTGATAAAGGACTTAGCTTTGTGCAGTTTCCATCTTGCTAGTTCCCGATTCCTTGGATACCTTACATGTTTTATATTGCTTATTTGTTTTCCAGTAAATGATTCTTTTCTTCTATGAAAATTATTGTTTAAACAAGTTTAAGTATTTTCCAAGGTAAATTTATTTATTATTGTATTGCTATATCTTTTCACCCACCTGCCAAACCGTTGTGTTTGACCCACTTTTTGGTACTCAGGTCCAGTTGCCGGTTATCTTGAGGAGGAGCTCGAGGAGGCAGCCGGTGAACTGCAATGATTAGTTGAGTGGCATGCCGATGATGTCGTGTAGACATTCGGTTGCCTCGAGATTCGACTCATTTTGGGGATTTTGGCTAACTGTTCTTTTGGAGTTTATATCTTGGGTTGTACTGGCCTTTGTTGGCCTTTATTCTTTTGGGGAGTGAAAAACTAATTGATCCTTAGTATAAACATTTAAATTTACTTTTGGAAAATACCTATGATCATTGCTCACTCTGACATCAAATTGTTTATGCATTGCCATTCTCATTATGTTAGAATGAATTTTTGGATTTGATTTATGACACACTTCTGCACTCAAACAAATATTATGTTGTTGTGATATCCTCACCGCGAACACCTGGAAATCACGCGCACGGGTAGTGTCATATTCTTTAATGACCCGTGGACGTATTGGTCCATCAAATAGATATATACATACGCATTGATGCATTGCTACCATTCATCACTCCTTTATTAGTCCCGATTAAGGATTGGGTCGGTAATCCGGTCCGGGGTCGCGACAGACTAGTATCAGAGCAAGTCGTGTTTCAAGCAATTAAAAGAAACTAGAAATCCTAAGGACATGGCGAGGATCCGTTAGACATTTCGTTAGCTAGAATCGTGTGAGCAATGTATGAAGCCTTTATTTGATTATTTTGTGCTAACATCTTGTTTTGCAGCATCATCCCACCTCGTAAGAGACCGATAAATGGCAATCCCACCGTAAGTAAAAGTGATCATACGGGGCCAGTTGAGGAAGATAATGCTGACAGCACCATGCAGAATCAGTTCCAACAGATGATGCAAGCAATGATTGATCAATAGCGTCAAGCAATTGAGAATCAGGCTCGGTTAAAAGAACAAATGCTAAAGAAAGATGAGGATCATGCCAGAGAGTTAGCATAGATGCAAACGAGATTGCTAGAGGTCTTAGAAAGGAAGTCTGAGCCGGTTCCAGCTCAACCGGCAATTGTCATCAATCAAACGGAACATGACCTGAACGCGTTGTTTGAACGGTTTAGGAAAAGAGCTCCAAAAGACTTTGTCGGGACAGAGGATCCATTGGTTGCAGATGATTGACTAGAACACACAGAGATTATCTTTTAGGTCTTCTGATGCATGGGAGGAGAACGAGTAAAGCTTGCAGCGTCTCTGTTTACCAGTTTAGCAGACATATGGTGGAAGACGGTTAGAGAGGAATACAGGACTATGGCAGATGCAGTGGCTTGGGCAAACTTTAAGAGACAGTTTGGAGACAAGTATGTACCTACCCATGTCAAGAGACAAAAGGCAGTGGAGTTCCAACAGCTGCTACAAGGGAACATGACAGTGTTAGAGTACCTCACGAAGTTTGAAAGATTATCAAGATATGCTCCAGAGTTAGTAGACACTATTGAGAAGAAGATTGCTAAGTTCCTAGAAGGACTAAATCCCATCATTAAAAGAGATGCTACGGGGGTCGTACCACCTGTAACTTTTGAAGAGGCTGTCAAGAGGGCCTATAAATTCGATAACTTTCACAACAAAATCCTTAAAGTTCAGGGAAAAGGGAAGACTCATCAGCAGAACTATCAACAGAGGACTCAACAGCACAAGAGGCACAAGCCAGAACAGAACGTCCAAAATCAACTAGTTTGCATCCACTGTGGGAAGAACCATGAGAGCACCCAATGTCGTACTGTCACAGGAGCATGCTTCAAGTGTGGCTCAATGGAACATCAGATGAGAAATTGCCCAAGACCGAACAGGCAGAATCAGCAGCAGTAATAGGGAGCACAGTGTCCAACACCGCCTCAAAACGTGCCGGTACTCCAGAATCAGGCAAGGCCACTCCAGCTACAGTCACCACAACAACAGCATAGACCACAGCAGCAGCAGGCCCATCATCAACAGGGACAGAATCAAAATCAGCGTCCATCGCAACAGAATAAGAAAGTCCCACAAGGCAGGCAGCAGCAGATTCCAATCAGGCCACAGCAATGAGGACAAATCTATGTGGTCAATGGAGCTGATGTAGAGGCGGCAGGCAATGTAGTGGAAAGTACACTCCTTGTTTGTGGGACTAAAGCTAGGATTTTATTTGACCCTGGCTCGACACATTCATTTTTATCCCATGCATTTTCAAAATTGATTGATGTGCATGGTAGAGAACTCGAATATATTTTGATTGTGGCTACCCCAGTAGGTAAACAAGTTGTATGTAGGACTATTTACCCTAGTTGCACAATTCAGATAGGAGAAGTGGTATTACCTGCAAACCTTATTCTGTTGGAGATGCATGATTTTGATGTCATCCTAGGGATGGATTGGCTAGCAGGGTACCATGCCACAATGGATTGTTTCCATAAAACCCTCATGTTCAAATTAGATGAGACGCCAGAAAAAGTGTTGTTTCAGAGAGACAGGAGGAATCCTCATGCAGGGTTTGTCTCAGCGTTGAAAGCTGATAGACTCTTAAAAAGTGGATGTGAAGCCTATTTAGCGTTTATCACGGAGGATAAACGCTCCCAAGGGGTGGAGGAGATCCCTATTGTTTAGGAATCCCCAAATGCGTTTCCGAAATAGATTCCAAGATTGCCACCCATCAGAGAAATTGACTTCACCATTGAACTATTACCAGGGACCGCTCCAATATCTATTGCACCTTATCGGATGGCTCCGGCGGAATTGGGAGAATTGAATATTCAATTGCAAGAGTTGTTAGACAAAGGTTTTGTAAGACCTAGTATTTCGCCATGGGGAGCTCCAGTTTTGTTTGTCGAGAAGAAAGATGGTTCAATGAGGATGTGCATTGATTACCGAAGATTGAACCAAGTGACCATCAAGAACAAATACCCACTACCAAGGATAGATGAACTATTCGATCAATTGCAAGGTGCTTCATATTTTTTGAAGATTGACTTGAGATCAAGTTATCATTAGCTGAGAGTCAGAGAATCAGATGTACTGAAGACAGCTTTCCGTACGAGATATGGCCACTATGAGCTCCTAGTGATGCCATTTGGGCTGACTAATGCACCAGCAATGTTTATGGCATTGATGAACAAAATATTTGCTCAGTATCTAGATCAGTTTGTTGTAGTGTTCATTGACAATATTTTAGTGTATTCCAAGACCAAAGAAGAGCATGAAAAAAATCTGAGGACACCACTGTAACTTCTAAGGGAAAACCAGTTGTATCCAAAGCTCAACAAGTGTGAATTTTGGCTAGACCAAGTAGCATTCTTGGGGCACATCGTCTCTAAAGAAGGGTTGTCAGTAGATCCGTCCAAGATTGAGGCAGTAGTGAAGTGGGAAAGACCGAAGAATGTGTCAGAAATGAGAAGTTTCCTGGGATTGGCAGGATACTATCGGAGGTTTGTGCAAGGATTTTCATCGATTGCGTCACCATTGATGAAGTTGACAAGGAAGAATGTACCGTATATATGGACAGATCAGTGTGAAACTAGTTTCCAAGAGATGAAAAAGAGATTGAATACAGCACCAATCCTTACTTTACCATCCAGAAGCGGCGGTTTTACTATTTTTACCGATGCTTTGAATGTTGGACTTGGTTGTGTGTTGATGCAAGATGGAAAATTAGTTGCTTATGGATCCCAACAGCTAAAAGATCACGAGAAAAACTATGCAACCCATGATCTTGAGTTGGCAGCAGTCGTCTTTGCATTGAAAATGTGGAGACATTACCTCTATAGAGAGAAATTCGAAGTCCACTCCGATCACCGCAGCTTACAGTATCTATTTTCCCAGAAGGAACTGCACATGAGGCAGAGAAGATGGATGGAATCTATCAAAGATTATGACTTTCTGATCAAGTATCACCCGGGGAAAGCTAATGTAGTTACCGATGCCTTGAGTAGAAAATCAGTAGGCTTGTTAAATCTAAGTGGCACTTGTATCTTCGAGCAATTTGAAGAGTTGAGAATAGATCTACAGCCACTGAAGAAGGGTGTTATACTAGCCAACATGTCAGTGTCTGAGCCTTCCTTCATCCAAAAGATCAAAGATAATCAGTAACAAGATCCAGAGCTGGCCAAGATTTCAGAGCATATAGCAGACCGTCCTGACTTTAGAATTGTTGATGGAGTTTTATACTACCATGATCGTCTGTGTTTACTTAACATTGAAGATTTAAGGAATGACATCATGACCGAGGCTCATAGTACGAAGTATTCCATGCACCCAGGCAGCACTAAGATGTGTCAGAACTTGAAGGGGAGATTTTGGTGGAACAATATGAAGAGGGAGATTGCAGCATTTGGCTCCCATTGCATGACTTGTCAGTTGATAAAAGCAGAGCATCAGAAGCCTCCAGGGTTGTTACAACCATTAGAGATCCCGGAATGGAAATGGGAGTACATTACCGTGGACTTTATTTCAGGACTACCGAGAACCAGCAAGCGCAACGATGCAATATGGGTCATTGTAGACCGACTTACCAAGTCAGCTCATTTCATTCCTATGAAGACAAGGAAGAAGATGCATATGTTACCATTGGCAGAGTTGTTTGTCAACGAGATTGTCAGTAGACATGGACAGCCAGTTTCCATCACATCTGACAGAGACAGCAAATTCGTCTCAAGATTTTGGAAAACATTGTATGAGTCCATGGGTACGAAGCTACAGTTCAGCACGGCTTATCACCCTCGGACAGATGGTGTAAGACCCCGACCCTCAATTTTTGGGTTTAGCATTGTTTTAATCATGATTTAGCTTTTTAAACAAGACTAGAGTTGTTTTGACTTTGTTTTTTGGTTTGAATAGATTTTTCATAACTTTGGAGAGTTTTAAAAGACCGTTGACTTTGTTTTGACCCAACCCTTGTAAATTGTATTTTTGTGAGAATTTATTCTTGGTTTCTAAAAATTCCAATTTTTATTCCTTTTGACCCATTTTATTGTTATAAACAGCTTTCATGTTTTATCCATTTGGATTTGAGGCTCAGGAATCACGTTTTTCAAGAAAAAGGGGCAAAAATGACAATTTTCACTAAATCTGTCTATAAATTTTGAAAATTCCAGAAATTGGGGAAAATATACTTTTTGGAAAGTAGATATTTTAACGAGCAATTTTGTCTCCTTCGTCGTCTTCGTTTGGGGCCCCGCAAACACTTGTTTTAATCCCTTGAAGATTGGGGCCTATAGGACCCACTTGCCCACTTTATAAAAGGGCTGAACCCTTCTTCTTCCCCATTCTTTTCCTGCAACGATTCCAGCTGTGGCTGGAACCCTTTTCCAGCCACACATTTTCTCTCTCTCTCCTCCTATATACTTACATCTTGTGTGCCAAATGGAGGAATGATCTCCCCACCTTCTTCCTCTTCTCTCAAGCTTTCCTAGGATGCATTTTTCAAAGGATTTGAGCTAGGATAAAGCCCTCTTTCAAGCTCTTCTTCTTGGTTCAAGGTTTTAAAGGTTAGCAATGACATTTATTGTTTGAGATTCTTGTTTTTCAAACCATTTAGAGTATTTTCCTCTTTTATGCAAAGAGTTTTCTTGGAGTTATGCAAAGGATTGATTTTTGCTAGGGTTTTCTCTTTGGGTTTTTGGGGCTTTTGTAGGATTGGAGCTAGAGATCTAGTAGAGACCACTCTTGAGTGATTTTCTCCTCACTTTGACCAAAGGCAAGTGATCTTTATAGGATTTCTCATTTATATTGTTTTATGTTTTCATTATGGTTTCAATATTTCATTAAGACATGTTTTCTATGTTTAAATTTGATAATGCAAGTCATGTTTATGCTCTTTCAAGTCATGGGTTTTAGCTTCTTCACTTGTCTTGTTATCAATGATTTTTCAAGCTCTTAGAATCATGTTTAGTCTTGTAAGTTTATGATTTTGTACATGGAAATGCTTTGATGCCCTTTTTATAGAATGAATGGTTTATTTGTGGATGGAATGCTTTAAAAATGTGGTAATTTATCCCTTGGAAAGCATGGTGGCTTAGGGAGTGCAAGTTACTCAGAAATGGGAGTGAAGAAGGGAAAGAAGTTGTGAAAAATCTGAACAGAAATGCACTTCCCGTGCCTGTCGGTCAGCTGTCGGCTGACCGAACCACCCAGTTCGGTCAACCGATAGCCAACCGAGAACTGTCGGTCTGAATTCCAGAGAGCAGCTTTCCATCAGAAATCCCGTCGGTCAGCTGTCGGTTAACCGACAGATCGATCTACAGCCAATCGAGGACCTGTCGGTCTGAATTCCAGAGAGCTGCAATTCTGGGATGGAACTTGTCGGTCAACCGTCGGTAGGCTGTCGGTTAACCGACATATCAACCTCGGTTAACCGACAGGTAACCGAGGACTGACCGAAATTTACCAAAAGTATTGTTTTTACAAGATTTTTGTGAGAATGAAAACTAGATTAGGATTTAGACCTTTATTTGACATTGTGCACTTGGAATTCCAAAATGTACTATAACTTCTGGGGCACCAATTCTTGTCAAAACTACGACATTCAGGTTTCAATTCCACAAAGGTCAATGATTGGTCTTAGCCTAAACTTGATAGATTTCGTGTTTGAACTCTTGTTCTGATGCTTCATGCATCATCGTGTCCTCGTTTGATTTTCAAGTACAAGTTTGTTTGAAGAATTGTTTCAAGAACCAAAACTCTTGTTTTGATGCTTCGTACATCATCATGCATTCATTTGAATTTCAAGTATAAGCTCGTTTTAAGACGTGCTTCAAGAATAAGAAAATGGAATCATTTCTTAAGTGTTTAAGCATTTATATTATGCTATTTTGCTAGTCTCGTCGTGCCGTGTTTGTTAAATGATTTCCCTTTTGTTTTGACGTGTTCTCGAATAAGTATTGTCGTGTTTTATGCATTCATGATATAAGTGAATACCACTGAACTTGGACTGCCGTTTTAGCTTGATCCACTATCTGGGGGTCCTTAAACATGTCGACTGTCTGCAGACTAGTCGTGTATTATATTACACATCGTGCGTGTTCGTGTTCCGGTTCCGCGGCCGGCCTCCCCGTCTACCTAGTGTGGTGTGGGATCGTGTCTTGCGTGTCGTGCTTGCTCTTGTCATCTTGAATGATGGCGCGTGTCGTGCTTGTCGTGCGTGCTTGCTCTTGTCATCATGTATGATGGAGCAAGGATGGGCTCATGTGGATTTACTAATCATGATATTATATGTATTCATGTCTTGTTTCGTATATCGTTCATGCACTAGTGATTTCTTGATAAGTATCTCGTTCATGCATTATTTTAAACCTTGTAAATCTGTTTCAAGTTCAATAAATTGTTTTTAGTTATTGTTTCCTTAAACTTTAACTTTGTTTATGCTCTTGCCTATATTGATCACCTGCCAGACCGTCGTGTCTGATATTCTACTACTTTGGTGCTCTAGATAGCAGGTCCTTGTTTGAGCTAGTTCGTGTGCAGAGGGCTGTTGAGCCACGAGTGTTGCAGGCTTGTTGTGTCAGCGATCTCATGTAGACGTCATGCTTGACTCCGGAGTTACGTTACACCCTTGGGTAGTATTTGTTCTAGCTTGCTATTTTGTACGGCTTTTGTTAGCCTTTTTCTTGGGAATTGTAATTAATGCACTCGTTAATTTGTAACTTGAATATGTTTGGGTAATGACTAGCCTGTTACTGTCAGCTCTGTATATTTTGATATTATGAATTGTTCCAGTCTGAGTTTAAATATTTCTATGATAATCTTATGCTGACAGATTGAGTACGACACGGAACCCGATGGATACGAATTCCGGGTTGTAACGTCTTGTAGAGCTTCCGCGAAATATTTTTATGTGTTGTGAATTTTGCCATCCTCACACACGCAGATCCTGGGGAGAAATACAAAATTTTTAATTCGCGTCCCCGAGATCGGATCCCGGTTTTGGGGGCGTGACAGATGGCCAGTCAGAGAGGACAATTCAGACTCTTGAGGATATTCTCTGTGCTTATGTATTAGACTCCAAGACTCAATGGGACGAGACCTTACCATTGTGTGAGTTCGCTTACAACAACAGCTACCATTCAAGCATTGGAATGGCACCTTTCGAAGCTTTGTATGGCAAAAGGTGTAGAACACTTGTGTGTTGGGGAAGAAGTTGGCATTCGCCGCTTCCATGGGCCAGCCATTGTGAGTGAAACCAATGACAAAGTCAAGTTGATCCAAGGACGTCTGAAAGTAGCCCGGAGTAGACAAAAAAGCCATGCAAACTCTCACATAAGGGATTTACAATTCAAAGAAGGAGACAAAGTATTCTTGAAGGTGTCACCGACTAGAGGAATATTGAGGTTTAGGCAGAAGGGCAAGCTACCAGGAGATACATTAGACCGTATGACATTGTGAGTAAGATTGGTGAAGTGGTTTATAGATTAGCCTTACCACCCGAACATTTCGGCGTACACAACGTCTTCCATGTATCAATGTTGAAGAAGTACGACCCCGATCCTTCACATGTACTCCGGCATGAGCCATTGGAAATCTAAAAAGACGCTGCCCATGTTGAGAAGCCTGTTCAGATCATTGATACGAAGGAACAAGAGTTGAGGACACGGACTATTCATTGGGTGAAAGAACTCTGAGAAAACCATGGATCGAAAGAAGCAACGTGGGAACTACGAGATCAAGTACAGAAGAAGTATCCGCATCTACTACCTGAGGAGAGTTTTAAGTTTCATTTGGAGGACCAAATGTCCTAAGCGGTGGAGGATGTAAGACCCCGATCCGAGTGACCTCGATTAGTGTTAATTAAGTCGTGAGTTAGCTTTAAGCATGATTAGTGAATTTTGGCTAAGTGTGGATTAGAATAGCTTTTGTCATAGCTTTGGGGAATTTTGAGTGCCTTTGTGTTTAGTGGGACCCTTTAGGGGTTCCTTTTTGTGACCTTACGAGTACTTGGGGGATTATTTGAGATCCTAATAATTCATATTTCAGTCCCGTTTTACTTGTTTCATTAATCCCTACAACTTTCATGTTGATCCTGTCCCCGTTTGGAACCCCGAAACCAAACTTTTCCTATATCGAGGGCAAAACAGTCTTTTTACACCAAATCTGGGCACAAAATTTGATGTTCCCGATGTCGCGACCCCAGACCGGGTTTGGGGTCCAATCCGGGATCGGGACTCGTTAAAATAATAATAATGGTGATAAGAGTATGTTTGGTGCCAATACGTACACGAGTTACTAAAAGAACACACATTACCGGTGCACGTGATTTCCCAGGGGTGTCCGCGGTGAGGATTTTCCAACACACATAAACATTTAACATGATTGCGGAAACATATGGCAAATCAAGCATGTATTTCATTTCCAACATAACAAGACTGGTTACATTTGAATAACAAGTATCAGAATGAGCAATGTTCTATAGCGTAACCCAAAAATACTGTTAAAGTTAGAACATATGTCATTTAGTTACACTTTCCCAAAAATAGAGGCCAATATGGACAAAACAATAACCACCAAAATGTAAAGTTAATAACACCCCCAAAATGTCACGCAACTCTCGAGGCAACCGGATGTTTAGACAACATCATTGGCGCGCCACTCTACTAGCTGTTGCGGTTCTCCGACCGCCTCCTCTGGCTCCTCCTCGGGGAAACCAACAACAGGACCTGAGTACCAAAGCAAAGGGTCAGACACAATGGTCTGGCAGGTAGATGAAAAGGTATACACATTTAATAATAAAACATTTACCTTGGAAAACATTTAAACCTGTCTAAACAATACTTTCATGAGTAAATGCATCATTTAATTAAAAACATATATGCAAGGTAAATCAGGTAAAGGTAACCAAGGAATTCAGGAAACGAGCAAGATGGCAACCACACAAAGCTAAATCCTCTATCACCGAAGTGGTAGAGCAAGCATATCAAGCTGTTGACCTCAGTCACCGAAGTGAGGAGGTACAACGAAATACATATACATATATACTATATACAAGACATGACCATGGTAGCGAGCCGGGCATCAAGAACCACAATAGCAATCTGTGGTGTCAGGACAAGACCACGGTTAAATAACCGGGTAGTGGGATCCAAACTGCAGTTGGCGGGACAAGAGGGGGATCTCCTACTCAGTGGATCAGACTAACAAGGTATCCAAGCTTAGTAGTGCCGACTCATAGGTCAAAACACAGAAATCAAGTCATATGTAAAACAAATCAAGAGCAAGAATATAACCGGGCAAGACGGGGGTGCTCAAGGCACAACTGTCATGTCATGTCGGGCATGCATATCAAGGCTAGTAAAACGGTGCAAGTACGTTTTCAAGATCTACCGGAACAAAAGTGAAATAAACCTTTGAAATATCGGGACAATATCGGGGTTTAAAAATAATTCAAGTGAATGGGGATCCCGTATGTCTACTTTGAATTTACTTGGTACTCTTTGAATTGAAGACATTTAGGGCTCCTTAGACACTTGGAAGTTTTCAAAACTTCAATGAATTCTTGTGATTGTAGTCTCTTTCTCAACCGAGCTTCAAACAACGGTTATAAGTCTTCTCATCACGATAGGGATGTTAACAAACCTCCCTCTATAGCTAGGATATTTCATTTTTTTGCTTCCAAAGTGGCCCCAGATGAACAATACACGTCGCTCGAGCGAACATGGAGTTCGCTCGAGCGAAGTGCTCTCTGGAATGGCTTTCTGAGAGGGTTCGCTCCAGCGGACCAAAGGTCGCTCGAGCGGACCAGCCCAGTTTAGGATGGCACGAGCGAACAAATCGTGCACTCAAGCCAACCATTCTCTGGAATGCTGATGGAAGAGTTCGCTCGAGCAGACACTGGGTTCGCACGAGCGAACAACTCTCTGGAATGACACGGACCCTTTCCTGGGGCAATTCGCTCGAGCCAAGTGTCAAGTTCGCTCGAGCGAACTGTCCAGAACTGGTTTCGTGGACAGTTCTTCTCTCCATTCTCCTCCTCTTCCAAACCCATTCTTCTTGAGGTTCCCTTCCATACCAATAGAGGGCATGTAAGCGCCTCAACATTATCTTCAAAACTCCATCAAAACTCCTCACAACTTCCACAATAATCCATCCATCCATTCATTTCCACATCCATTCATAAAGAGAAAGATGTAACCACATTTACAAAGATTCATTCAAGTTTTAGGCACAAGATATAACAAAGACTATCAATCAAATTTCAAGACATAAATGGCCAAACAACCCCTTTCTAAAAGCATTTATAACACAAGAAATGCAAATAAAACCAACCATTAATGAGATAATAAATCACACATTTGTCATGGAAATCATTCAAAACTAAAACATCCATTAAATCCATTTGCCTCAAGGTCTCTAGACAAGAAAATCAAGCTTCTAATCAACTCTTTCCAAGCCAAACTCCAAGCTACACAAAAACCCCCAAAATGCAAACCCTAAAATGGGTCAAACCAAGAAACAAGAAGAAGAAACTCACAATAATAAAAATGGAGCTCCTCTATGACTAGGAGAATACAAATCTAAGAGATTAGGAGGGAAACCTTACTTGGAAGCTCTTCAAATGGACAAGACTAGCTCAAAGAAGGTCTTAGAATGGAGGTCTTCCCTCAAAAGTTGTATCAATGGAAAGCTCTAGAAGAGAGGAAGAAGATGATGACTTCTATTTCTTGATTTGAGTAAGGTGGGTGGTGCTTGATGGTGGAAAAGCAAGAAGAAAAGAAAGGGAGCAAAGAAACCCTAGGTTTGTGCTTGTGCTGGAAAAAGAGTAAATGAAGAGGATGAGTCTCTATATAAAGCATTTGGAAGTGGGCTCCACCACTTATGGACTTTGGAGGCTGAAATCACTAATCTCGGGACCTCGGCCGAAATCGACGAAGAAGAGAAAAGTGATCGTCGAAATATCTAGTTTCCAAAAAGTATATGTTTCGCGGGTTTTGGGGATATCGACTTTTGGGTACAGATTTAGTGTAAAAAGACTGTTTTGCCCTCAATGCAAGAAAAATCTGGTTTCGGGGTTCCGGACGAGTACGGGTTCAACATGAAAGTTGTAAGGATCGACAAAATAAGAAAAATGGGACCAAGACAAGAATTAGGGGAAAAATCGAGTAACCTTCAAATGCAAGCAAGACTATCAAAAAGGAACCCCCAAAGGGTCCCACTAAACACAAGACACTAAAAGTTCCCCAAAGCTACAAAAGAACTATATTGATCCAAGCCTAGTCAACACCACTAATCAAGCTTAGCACTAACACACAACTTAATTAGTACTAATCAAGTCACTCAGGTCGGGGTCTTACATCCTCCACCCCTTAGGGCATTTGGTCCTCCAAATGAAATATAAAACTCACCTCGGGTAGGAGATGCGGATACTTCTTCTGCACTTGATCTCGTAATTCCCACATTGCCTTTTCCGGCCCATGATTCTCCCAAAGTACCTTCACCCACTGAATAGACCATGTTCTCAACTCTTGCTCTTTCGTGTCTATGATCTGAATGGGCTTTTCTACATATGTAGCATCTTCTCTGATTTCCAACGGTTCATGTCGGAGTACATGTGAGGGATCGAGGACGTACTTCTTCAACATCGACACATGGAAGACGTTGTGTACACCGAATAGCTCGGGTGGTAAGGCTAATCTATAAGCCACATCGCCAATCTTGCTTATGATATCGTACGGTTCGATGTATCTCCGTGACAACTTGCCTTTCTGCCCAAACCTCAATGTTCCTCTAGTAGGTGACACTTTTAGGAAAACCTTATCCCCTTCTTTAAACTGTAGATCCCTTCGGTGAGCGTCTGCATAACTTTTTTGTCTACTCCGGGCTACTTTCAAACATTCCTGTATCTGTCTCACTTTGTCACTGGTCTCACTCACTATAGTTGGCCCATGGAAACTGCGAGTGCCAACTTCTTCCCAACAAACAGGTGTCCTACACCTTCTGCCATACAAAGCTTCAAAGGGCGCCATTCCAATGCTAGAATGGTAGCTGTTGTTGTAGGCAAACTCACACAACGGTAGAGTCTCATCCCATTAAGTCTTGAAGTCTAACACACAAGCACGGAGCATGTCCTCAAGGGTCTGAATTGTCCTCTCGGACTGGCCATCTGTCTGAGGGTGATAGGCCGTGCTAAACTATAACCTTGTACCTATAGACTCATGTAGGGTCTTCCAAAATCTCGAGACGAATCTGCTGTCTCTGTCGGATGTGATAGAAACTGGTTATCCATGTCTACTGACAATCTCATTGACAAACAACTCTGCCAGGGGTAACATGTGCATCTTCTTTCCTGTCCTCATGGGAATAAAGTGGGCTGACTTGGTGAGTCTGTCCACAATAACCCATATTGCATCATTGCCTCTGCTAGTTCTCGGTAGTCCCGAAATAAAGTCCATGGTAATGTGCTCCAATTTCCATTCCGAGATCTCGAATGGCTGCAACAATCCTGGAGGCTTCTGATGTTCTGCCTTTATCAACTGACACGTCATACAGCGAGATACAAACGCTGCAATCTCCCTCTTCATGTTATTCCACCAAAATCTGCCCTTCAAGTTCTGATATATCTTCGTGCTGCCCGGGTGCATGGAGTACTTCGTATTGTGAGCTTCTGTCATGAGGTCATTCCTCAAATCCTCGATGTTAGGCGCACACAAACAATCACAGTAGTAAAGAACTCTGTCAACGATACGAAAGTCAGGACGTTCTGCTATATGTTCTGTAATCTTGGCCAACTCTGGATCTTGCAACTGACTGTCCTTAATCTTCTGGATGAACGAAGGCTCTGACACTGACATATTGGCCATTATAACACCCTTCTTCAGTGGTTGAAAATCTATCCTCAACTCCTCGAATTGATCAAAAATACAAGTGCCACTTAGATTCGCTATGCCCACTGATTTTCTACTCAAGGCATCAGCAACTACATTCGCCTTCCCCGGGTGATACTTGATTGGAAAATCATAGTCCTTGATATATTCCATCCATCTCCTCTGTCTCATATTCAACTCCTTCTGAGAAAACAGATACTGTAGGCTGCGGTGATCAGAATGGACCTCAAACTTCTCTCCATAAAGGTAATGTCTACACATTTTCAACGCGAAGACAACCGCTGCCAACTCAAGGTCATGGGTTGCGTAGTTTTTCTCGTGATCTTTCAACTATCAGGACCCATATGCCACAACCTTTCCTTCTTGCATCAACACACAACCAAGTCCAATGTTCGAAGCATCGGTGAAAATGGTAAAACCGCCGCTTCCGGATGGAAAGGTAAGGATTGGTGCGGTGGTTAACCTCTTCTTCAGCTCTTGGAAACTGACTTCACACTGATCTGTCCACACATAGGGTACATTCTTCCTCGTTAACTTCTTCAATGGTGCTGCAATCGACGAAAATCCTTGTACAAACCTCCGGTAATACCCTGCCAAGCCCAGAAAACTCCTAATTTCTGACACATTCTTCGGTCTTTCCCACTTCACTACTGCCTCAATCTTAGACGGGTCTACTGACAACCCTTCCTTGGAGATAATGTGTCCCAAAAATGCGACTTGCTCTAACCAAAATTCACACTTATTGAGCTTCACATACAACTGATTCTCCCTCAACAGCTGCAATGCTATCCTCAGATGCTCTTCATGCTCTTCTTTGGTCTTGGAGTACACTAAAATATCATCAATGAACACCACTACAAATTGATCTAGGTACTGTGCATATATCTTGTTCATCAACGCCATGAATACTGCCGATGCATTTGTCAGTCCAAATGGCATCACTAGGAACTTGTAGTGGCCATATCTTGTCCGGAAAGCTGTTTTCAACACATCTGATTCTCTAACTCTCAGCTGATGATAACCGAATCTCAAATCAATCTTCGAGAAATACGAAGCAACTTGTAACTGATCAAACAGTTCATCTATCATTGGCAATGGATATTTGTTCTTGATGGTCACTTGATTCAACCTTCGGTAATCAATACACATCCTCATCAAACCATCCTTCTTCTTAACAAACAAAACCGGAGCTCCCCACGGCAAAATGCTCGGTCTCACAAAACCTTTATCTAACAGCTCTTACAATTGTATCTTCAACTCTCCCAATTCCGCAGGAGCCATTCTATAAGGTGCAATTGAAATCGAAGCGGCCCCCGGTAACAACTCAATGGTGAAATCAATTTCTCTCATGGGTGGTAATCCTGGAATCTCCTCCGGAAATACATCCGGGAACTCCCAAACAATAGGTATGACCTCCACCCCTTGGGATAGTTTATCCTCCGTGATAAACGCCAAATAGGCTTCACATCCACTTCTCAAAAGTCTATCAGCTTTCAACACTGAAACCAACCCTGCACGAGGATTCCTCCTCTCTCCCTGGAATAACACCCCTGCTGATGTCTCATCCAACTTGAATGTGAGGGTCTTATGGAAACAATCCATCGTGGCATGGTACCCTGCCAGCCAATCCATCCCTAGGATGACATCAAAATCCTTCATCTCCAACAGAATAAGATCTGCAGGTAACACAACTTCTCCTAACCGGACGGTACAACTAGGGTAATAACTAGTACACACAACTTGTTTTCCTACTGGGGTTGCCACAGTCAAAATGTATTCAAGTTCCCTACCATGCACATCAATCAATCTAGAAAATGCATGGGATAAAAAGAATGTGTGGAACCAAGGTCAAACAATATCTTAGCTTATATCCCACTAACAAGAAGTGTACCTTCCACAACATCACCCGCTGCCTCTGCATTAGCTCTGTTGACCGCATACACTTGTCCTCGCTGCTGTGGCCTAATAGGGGCTTGCTGCTGCCTTCCTTGATGGACATTTCAATTCTGTTGCGGAGGACGTTGATTCTGCTGTTGTCCCTACTGACGGGCCGTCTGCTGCTACTGGGGTCTATATTGTTGCTGTGGTGCCTGTTGCTGGAGTGGCCTTGCCTGGTTCTGCACCACTAGTGCATTCTGTGGCGGTGCCTGACGCGGTGCTCCTTCCTGCTGCTGATTCTGCCTGTTCTGTCTTGGACAATTCCTCATCTGGTGATCCATGGAGCCACATCTAAAGCATGCTCCCGAGGCCGTACGACACTGGGCACTATCATGGTTCTTCCCGCAATGAATACAAACTAACTGCACATTTTGGTCTTGCCTTTGTCTCTTGTTCTGCTGGTTGTGCTGCTGCTGAGGTTGTCCCTGTCCCTTGCCTTGAACTTTAAGGATTTTATGGTGGAAGTTCTCAAACTTGTAAGCTCTCTTGACAACTTCCTCAAAGGTAAGAGGCGGTACTACACCGGTGGCATCCCTCTCAATGATAGGGTGAAGTCCTAAGAATTTAGCTATCTTCTTCTCCACCGTGTCCACCAACTCCGGAGCATACCGTGATAACCTCTCGAACTTGGTGAGGTACTCTAGCACCGTCATACTGCCTTGGACAAGCTGCTGAAACTCCACGGCTTTCTGCCTCTTGACATGGGCGGGCACATATTTGTCTCTAAATTGCCTTTTGAAGTTTGTCCAAGCCACTGCGTCTGGCATAGTCCTGTACTCCTCCCTCACTATCTTCCACCAATTATCTTCCAAACTGGTGAAGAGTGATGCTGCTAGTTGTACTTTCTCACCTCCATTACATCTGAAGACCTCAAATATATTCTCTGTATGCTCTAGCTAGTCATCTGCAGCCAAGGGGTCTTCTGTCCCCACAAACTCCTTTGGACCTCTCTTTCTGAACCTCTCAAACAATGCATTGGGGTCATGCTCTCTTTGATTGATGACAATCGCAAGCTGAGGTTGAATAGGTTCAGGTCTCCTTTGTAGTACTTCCAACAACTGCCTTTGCATTCTGCCAACTCTCGGGCATGGTCTTCATCTTTCTTAAGCATTTGTTCTTGCAATCTGGTTTGGTTCTCATTGGCTTGACGTTGTTGATCAAGCAGGGCTTGCATCATCTGTTGGAACTGATTGGGCATCGTATTGTCAACTCTTGTATTTTTAGTTCTATCTTCTTCAATCGGTTCAGTAAAATCACTATTACTCGCTGAGGGACTGCCATTTACCGGTCGCTTACGAGGTGGCATGATGCTGCAAAACAAGTTGTTAGCACATAAAAATCCAAAACAGGTTCACACATTGCTCAAGCGATTCTAGCTAACGGAAGATCTAACGAATCCTCGCCACGTCCTTAGGATTTCTAGTTTCTTTTAATTGCTTGAAACACGTCTCGCTCTAATACCAGTCTGTCACAACCCCGGATCGGGTTGGGGGTCCAATCCGGGATCGGGACTAGTTAAAATAATAATAATGGTGATAAGAGTATGTTTGTGCTAATACGTACACTGGTTACTAAAGGAACACACATTACCGGTGCACGTGATTTCCCAGGGGTGTCCGCGGTGAGGATTTTCCAACACACATAAACATTTAACATGATTGCGGAAGCGTATGGCAAATCAAGCATGTATTTCATTTCCAACATAACAAGATTGATTACATTTGAATAACAAGTATCAAAATGAGCAATGTTCTATAGCGTAACCCAAAAATACTGTTAAAGTTAGAACATATGTCATTTAGTTACACTTTCCCAAAAATAGAGGCCAATATGGACAAAACAATAACCACCAAAATGTAAAGTTAATAACACCCCCAAAATGTCACGCAACTCTCGAGGCAACTGGATGTTTAGAGAACATCATCGGCGCGCCACTCTACTAGCTGTTGCGGTTCTCCGACCGTCTCCTCTGGCTCCTCCTCGGGGAAACCAACAACGGGACCTAAGTACCAAAGCAAAGGGTCAGACACAACGGTCTGGTAGGTGGATGAAAAAGTATACACATTTAATAATAAAACATTTACCTTGGAAAACATTTAAACCTATCTAAACAATACTTTCATGAGTAAATGCATCATTTAATTAAAAACATATATGCAAGGTAAATTAGGTAAAGGTAACCAAGGAATTCAGGAAACGAGCAAGATGGCAACCACACAAAGCTAAATCCTCTATCACCGAAGTGGTAGAGCAAGCATATCAAGCTGTTGACCTCAGTCACCGAAGTGAGGAGGTACAACGAAATACATATACATATATACTATATACAAGACATGACCATGGTAGCGAGCCGGGCATCAAGAACCACAATAGCAATCTGTGGTGTCAGGACAAGACCACGGTTAAATAACCGGGTAGCGGGATCCAAACTGCAGTTGGCGGGACAAGAGGGGGATCTCCTAGTCAGTGGATCAGACTAACAAGGTATCCAAGCTTAGTGGTGCCGACTCATAGGTCAAAACAGGGAAATCAAGTCATGTGTAAAAAAAATCAAGAGCAAGAATATAACCGGGCAAGACGGGGGTGCTCAAGGCACAACTGTCATGTCATGTCGAGCATGCATATCAAGGCTAGTAAAACGGTGCAAGTACATTTTCAAGATCTACCGGAACAAAAGTGAAATAAACCTTTGAAATATTGGGACAATATCGGGGTTTAAAACTAATTCAAGTGAATGGGGATCCCATATGTCTACTTTGAATTTACTTGGTACTCCTTGAATTGAAGACATTTCGGGCTCCTTAGACACTTGGAAATTTTCAAAACTTCAATGAATTCTTGTGATTGTAGTCTCTTTCTCAACCGAGCTTCAAACAACGGTTATAAGTCTTCTCATTACGATAGGGATGTTAACAAACCTCCCTCTATAGCTAGGATATTTCATTGTTTTGCTTCCAAAGTGGCCCCAGATGAACAATACACGTCGCTCGAGCGGACATGGAGTTCGCTCGAGCGAAGTGTCTCTAGAATGGCTTTCTGGGAGGGTTCGCTCGAGCGGACCTACCCAGTTCATGATGGCACGAGCGAACGAATCGTGCGCTCGAGCCAACCATTCTCTGGAATGCTGATGGAAGAGTTCGCTCGAGTAGACACTGGGTTCGCACGAGCGAACAACTCTCTGGAATGACACGAACCCTTTCCTGGGGCAATTCGCTCGAGCCAAGTGTCAAGTTCGCTCGAGCGAACTGTCCAGAACTGGTTTCGTGGACAGTTCTTCTCTCCATTCTCCTCCTCTTCCAAACCCATTCTTCTTGAGGTTCCCTTCCATACCAATAGAGGGCATGTAAGCGCCTCAACATTATCTTCAAAACTTCATCAAAACTCCTCACAACTTCCACAATAATCCATCCATCCATTCATTTCCACATCCATTCATAAAGAGAAAGATGTAACCACATTTACAAAGATTCATTCAAGTTTTCGGCACAAGATATAACAAAGACTATCAATCAAATTTCAAGACAATAAATGGCCAAACAACCCCTTTCTAAAAGCATTTATAACACAATAAATGCAAATGAAACCAACCATTAATGAGATAATAAATCACACATTTGTCATGGAAATCATTCAAAACTAAAACATTCGTTAAATCCACTTGCCTCAAGGTCTCTAGACAAGAAAATCAAGCTTCTAATCAACTCTTTCCAAGCCAAACTCCAAGCTACACAAAAACCCCCAAAATGCAAACCCTAAAATGGGTCAAACCAAGAAACAAGAAGAAGAAACTCACAATAATAAAAATGGAGCTCCTCTATGACTAGGAGAGTACAAATCTAAGAGATTAGGAGGGAAAACTTACTTGGAAGCTCTTCAAATGCACAAGACTAGCTCAAAGAAGGTCTTAGAATGGAGGTTTTCCCTCAAAAGTTGTATCAATGGAAAGCTCTAGAAGAGAGGAAGAAGATGATGACTTCTATTTCTTGATTTGAGTAAGGTGGGTGGTGCTTGATGGTGGAGAAGCAAGAAGAAAAGAAAGGGAGCAAAGAAACCCTAGGTTTGTGCTTGTGCTGGAAAAAGAGTAAATGAAGAGGATGAGTCTCTATATAAAGCATTTGGAAGTGGGCTCCACCACTTATGGACTTTGGAGGCTGAAATCACTAATCTCGGGACCTCGGCCGAAATCGACGAAGAAGAGAAAAGTGATCGTCGAAATATCTAGTTTCCAAAAAGTATATGTTTCACGGGTTTTGGGGATATCGACTTTTGGGTACAGATTTAGTGTAAAAAGACTGTTTTGCCCTCAATGCAAGAAAAATCTGGTTTCGGGGTTCTGGACGGGTACGGGTTCAACATGAAAGTTATAAGGATCGACAAAATAAGAGAAACGGGACCAAAACAAGAATTAGGGGAAAAATCGAGTAACCTTCAAATGCAAGCAAGACTATCAAAAAGGAACCCCCAAAGGGTCCCACTAAACACAAGACACTAAAAGTTCCCCAAAGCTATAAAAGAACTATACTGATCCAAGCCTAGTCAACACCACTAATCAAGCTTAGCACTAACACACAACTTAATTAGTACTAATCGAGTCACTCGAGTCGGGGTCTTACACACGAAACCCTCGAAATATATACTTTTTGGAAACTAGAAATTTTGACGATTGTTTTTCCCTTCTTCGTCGAACTTATCCGAGGTCCCGAAAAGAATGATTTCAGCCCTACAAGATTTCTAGTAGTGGAGCCCACTCTCATTTGCTATATAGGAGAACCCTTCTTCTCTTTTCCTCTTCTTCTTTTCCAGCTCAAAAGCCCACCCAAGCTAGGGTTTCCCTTTCCCTTCTTCTTACTTATCCATCTCTAAATCCCTATCAATCTTGCACCAAAAGCTAAATGGAGACCATCATCTTCTTCTTCCCCTTGAGAGCTTTCTCTTGATACCATTTTGGAGGAAACCTCCCATTTCAAGACTCTCTTAGAGCTAACCTAGTGCTTTTGAAGAACTTCCAAGTAAGAAATCCCTCCCATCTCTTTATTATGTGTTTATTTAGCCTTTGGGAATCTCCATTTTTATTATTGAAAGCTTATTCTTCCCCATTCATTGTTTTGACCATTTTTGGGTTTGGATTTGGGGGGTTTTGGTGGTGCTTGTAGGTTAACTTGAGAAGGCTTGATTAGAGATTGATTTCTTGCTAAGCTTGGACCAAAGGCAAGTGGATGAATGGATATTTGCGTATTAATGGCTTTTATGGGCAATGTAGATGGTTTTACTATTCATTTTGACTTGCATTGATTCTTTGAAATAAATGCTCATGAATGAATCTTGTTAGTTCATTTAATGTTTTCGAAACATTGGTTTATAGTCTTTATTTCTCTCTTGGTTGTAGCTTTAATGAGTCTTTGTGATTGATGGATTTCTCTTTCTCTTATGGTTGAATGGGTTGAAGGAGAAGGTGATTGGATTAATACTTATAGAAGCTTTGATGGGGAAGTGTTGAATAATGAATTGTAGGAGCTTTTTAGCTCATTCTATTGCAGGGAAATGAAGAAAACTGATTGGATGAAGAAAGGGCTCAAATCTGGACTCAGTGTGAATTTCCCTCTGCTGGGTGGTCCGCTGGCGGTCATCTGTCGGCTAGCCGCCTAGTGACTGGCGGCTAACCGAACCAGGTTCGGTCATAATTTTAGAGAGCTACATTCTGTTCTGAAAAGGGGCGGTCAGCTGGCGGTTACCTGTCAGCTAGCCGCCTACTGACTGGCGGCTAACCGAACCAAGTTCGGTTACAATTCCAATATGCTGGTTTCTGTCAGGCTACTCGCGGTCAGCCAGCGTCTAACTGCTGGACCCATCGGCGGCTAACTGCCAAGTAACCAAATTTCCCCAGGAATTTTGAAATGAAGAAAAATGAAGGGATTTCCGTCCCAATCGCTTGTGAACCCCTTTAAGAAAGCGATGGGCACTGTTCACCTGGGGATATGTCTGGAGTAGAAATGAAATGTTTATGTGATATGGAGAGGTCTGTTAGGAACCTTATTGGGGATGAGGAAATTTATAGATATTGTATGAAGCCCGCTTAAGAAAGAAACCACATCACGAAGATTCATTGTAGTTTCGAAATTACTAAAGTATATAAGGAGCCGGGGATGTCCTTAAAACTCAAGGAGTACCAAGTCTATATTGAAATCGACATACGGGAATGAGTTAACCTCGAATTCCGATACTTGTCCCGAGATTTTGAAAGTTCAGTTTATTCCATTGTCCCCGAATTTTGATATGCACTCCCGAAATCCATGATTTATAATTTGTTACTCTCGAAAACACTGAAATTATATTTGTAGTATTTTGCTAATCCCAATGTGCATTCCCGATATTGAATTGACATTTGTGCCTTCGAGTACCCCATCCCGCCCGATTATTTAATTGCATTTTATGAATTTTATACATGTCCTGATTTCTATCACATGACCTATGAGTCGGCACCACTAAGCTTGGACAACCTTGTCGGTTTGATCCACTGACTTGAAGGTCCCCCTCCCATCCTGCCAGCTGCACTTTGGATCCCAATGCCTGGTTTATTACCGTAGTCCCATCCCGATACCTGGCTCTCTCCCGTGGTCTCTGATATCCGGCTCACTATCGTGATTCCCTATACCCTGCTTGCTACCGTGGTCTCGTCCCGTATTATTATAAGTATATGTATATTTTCGTTGAGTCTCCTCACTTCGGTGACCGAGACCAACGCCCCTTTATGCTCCTATCACTTCGGTAATAGAGGACTTAACTTTGTGTGGTTGTCATCTTGCTAGTTCCCGATTCCTTAGATACCTTACATGTTTTATATTGCTAATTTTTTTTCCAGTAAATGATTCTTTTCTTTTATGGAAATTATTGTTTAAACAAGTTTAAATGTATTCCAAGGTAAATTTATTTATTATTATATTGCTATATCTTTTCACCCACCTGCCGAACCGTCGTGTTTGACCCACTTTTTGGTACTCAGGTCCAGTTGCCGATTATCTTGAGGAGGAGCTCGAGGAGGCAGTCGGTGAACCGTAGCGATTAGTTGACTAGCATGCCAATGATGTCGTGCAGACATTCGGTTGCCTCGAGATTCGACACATTTTGGGGATTTTGTCTAACTATTCTTTTGGGGTTTATATCTTGGGTTGTACTGGCCTTTGTTGGCCTTTATTCTTTTGGGGAGTGAAAAAATAATTGATCTTTTGTATAAACATTTAACTAAGTTTTGGAAAATACCTATGATCATTGCTCACTCTGACATCAAATTGTTTATGCGTTGCCATTCTCATTATGTTAGAATGAATTTATGGATTTGATTTACTACATACTTCCGCACTCAAACAAATATTATGTTGTTATGATATCCTCACCGCAGACACTTGTGGGAAATCACGCGCATGGGTAGTGTCATATTCTTTAATGACGCGTGGACGTATTGGTCCATCAAACAGATATATACATACGCATTGTGGCATTTCTACAATTCATCACTCATTTAATTAGTCCCGATCCTGGATTGGGTCGGTAATCCGGTCCAAGGTCGCGACACTGGCTCTCCTCATCCCATACAGGTGAAGACTCCAGATCCCTCCCATCACCTCTAACTCACGCAAGACCCATTTTGCCTCATCCCTGCGTAAAGAAACCGCACCATCTCCCCCAGATCTCAGGCCTCCCTCACAGTATCTCACCCATCATCTTCTCCATTCCCTGGACAAAACTCCCTCTCGATTCCCATCTAATTCCGCTCCATCTCTCCATCCTGCGCAGCAACCCCTGTGAAAGCCCATCCTCTCCACCTTCACCGTCTCTCTCACCCAAAGCCATCACTAATCCTCCATCGACCATCATCTTGTCCCCGAGAGCTCTTCACCCTATCCTCCATCTCCCTCGGGGTCTCTCCCTAATGCCCTCCATCCTCCACCTGCGTCCCACATCGATCATCACCTCTAGTCACCTCCCAGCGCAAAGCCTCCATTGATCTCACCTCCACCACCACTGCGAGCCCTCCCTCGTAACTATAAGCATCCGTCATCATCCCCTGAACTGCCCATGCGCAGGGTGCTCCCCATCACGGCCCACCTTCATCCTCCATTCATTCACAACCTAAGTACAAACCTCTCCGTCCTCCCATCATCTCCATCTCTCTCGTCCTTCATCTCCCTTAGGCACGGACAGAGACTCTCCATCATGCACCTCCATCCCACGCACCACCCTCTCCCATCCATCTCTGTGCCCATCTCTCCAGACATCCAGCCCTCCACCCTCTGCTCCATCTCCCTCCTCAACACACCGTCGCTACCTCCCTACACTCATCTCCACCGGACGCCTCCCTCACCAGACGTTCGCCACCCTCTTCTACATCTTCCTCCGCCAAACACACGCCAGCACTCCTGACGCAAACAAGAGTAGCCCCGGCCCACACACAGCACCTTCTTTCGCCTCCTTGTGCTGTCAGACGCCTCCTCCTGCGCAGGTACACTCCCCTCACGTCTTTGTCACCTGCACCCACACGCACCAGCACCCTCTCCCTCCTCTTTCTTTCTCTTTCTTTTTCTTTTCTTTCCTTCTCCCTCCTCTCTCCATCTCTACCTCCACCCACCTACACACCCATTCCCTCTGTCCCTGCCACTGCGCCCTCTCCTCTC
The DNA here is from genome assembly GCA_028538565.1 of Umbellularia californica. Lineage (NCBI taxonomy): Eukaryota > Viridiplantae > Streptophyta > Magnoliopsida > Laurales > Lauraceae > Umbellularia > Umbellularia californica. Next base: position 27,214,828 of record JAPQWN010000005.1, on the reverse strand, counting down.
TTTCTCACTTCCCTCTCCCCCTTCACTGTACTTCATCTCCCCGAGCTCACCTCTTCTTTCCTTCCGACCTTCTTCTTCCACCTTCCCCTGTATCACACCCATCTTCACTGCAACCACTTCTCTTCCCCACTGCACTTTCCCTTGCAGCTCACACACACAACACTCTCCTTCCCTTTCCTTTTCTTCTTCTTCTTCCTTCTCCACTCTCTCCTTCTTCTTCATCCTTTTTGTGTCGCGCTTCTCCCTCTCTCCACTCCATCTTCCTACCTCTCTGCATTCCATCTCCCCCTCTTCTCTTCTTCTTTTCTCTTCTCTCTCTCTCTTTCCTCTCTCTCCTTTCCCTTTCTCCTTCTCCCCTGTTCCGTCCTGCAACGCCCCCTTGCGCTCCTGCTATCCCCTTCTCTTTCTTTTTATTTCTTTCTTCTCTCCCTCTCTTTTGCTCCCTTGCCGCATTCTCTCTCTCACTCCCTGCTACTCCCTCTCCCCGCTACCTCTCTTTTTCCTCACCTGCGCACCCATCTCTCATTTCCTCTATGTTCGTTCTCTCCCTCTCTCTCTCTGCCACCCTCTCTCGTCTACTCTCCCTCTCTCTCTTTCACCCTCACTCCCTCATCTCTCTCACCCCGCACCCTCTCTTTCTCTGCCCGTTCTCTCTTTCTCTCTCTTTCTTCCCTCTTCTTCTCTCTTCCCCCTCCTTCACTCCTACACTCACTGCACACATGCGCACCCCTGCTAGCCCACTCTTTCTTTCTTTTTCTTTCTTCTCCCTTCTCTTCTACTTTCTCTTCCCCATCACATTACTTCACTCCTGCACTCGCTGCACACACACACGCACCCCTATCACCACACCCATCTAAACTAGCCCATTCACTTGACCCAAGTTGAACTACCAGGAAAAGGCTCGTAACCCGTCTGGCCCAAATCGTTATGCCTATCATGCCCAAGCACCTAGTAAAATTTTAGTTTTATTCTTCATTTTAAATCATTCCTAGCCAGCATCAAATTTGTCCATGCACATAACATGCCATGTATTTAGGCAAATATTTTATTTTATATGTTTATTTCAATTTATTTCTAATTTGTTCAGCCAGCCACGAGTCTAGGTAAGCTCTCCGCTTCATTGTTTATTTCAATTTATTCTTACCATGTTCAAACCTACCCATGCATTTAAACATGCCCATGCATCATATAAATAGCTGCACTTTCTTTATTTTGCACATCTATACTTTATTCCATGAAAATTAGGACTCCTTTTACTTATGTGTTCATCTTATTTTTTTTATAAAAATTAGAATTGCATAATTCATCAGAAAAAAAAAGAACAAAACAAATAGAATTCTAGATATTAGTTAGATTAATTAGAACAAATAAGTTAGGTGTGATAAACCTCCTTTTCCTCCTCCCCTTTCATTAGGATTAGGGAATTTATTTAGAAAATTCTAAATTAGTTAGGTTGATTATAATGAATAAAATTTAGTAATTTATTCGCTTCTCTCCTCCTCCCCTTTCATTAGTCTTATAAATAAACACCAAAAACAAAAATAATAATAATAATAATAATAATAAAAACCCAAAAGTCCAAAAACAAAGTAAAAGATATTAAAAACCAAAAAATATTAATAAACTGGAACTAGAAATTAAATAGTGGTTTAGGCTCACCAGGTCAAACCCCATACCCAGATCTAGGTCTCCCCCTACTCAGGTTAGACTACTTTTAGTTTATTTCATTTTAATAAGTTAGGTCCCTCTCTCTCCGGGCCCCATTAAAGTGCTAGATATTTAATTGAACTTAATGATAAAAGGGAATGAAGAACTGACTTCTAAAATTGAATAAATGAGAATGACAAGATGAGATGAATGATTTCACATACACTTCTAAACAATCACCGGCCCATCGGCCACCTCCGATCAAGTACAGCCCATCGGCCTTTTACTTTTATCACTCGTGTATCGCACACGAAAAAACGCAGAAATCACAAGTCAATGTCTCATTTGCATCATCATTTTGGTTTGCAAAATCAGCCTTTAAACCCTATTTTGCCAAGGGATTTGAAGGGGGTACCCGGGAATGGAGCCAATCCTCTTCTTAAATATATGGCACCTCCCCCCTTTTATTTTCTTTATCTTAATTATCTTATTTTACTTGGTTACACTATGATTTTGCTATGTGAGGATTAACCTTATTTGGACTTTAACTCATGACCCTGAATTGACCCTATATTAAAGAGACCCAAAGAGACCCAAATCAATGTGACAAGACAACCATCGTGTGTTGCCGGCAGCACATTAGACGAGAGGAAAAACCCACCCATTTGTTTTCTCTCATTTTTCTTCAGCTTTCATAGAAGAACGGTGTTACGGTCGTTACCGTAGCTGGCGATCGTGATCCGTCGATTTTGAGGGTAGTCGAAATCCTCATTTTCGATATAAAATTTAAATAGCATATATAGATGAATGGAGATTTCCCAAGCCATGGCCCCAATATAAGAGCCCAAATCTCCTAATTGTTCGAACTCTTTAAGGCCAAGGCCCAAATGGTGGAGGTCTAAAACATTTCAACGCTATCGTTTTCAGCAAGAGCGAACTAAAGGTCCCCAATATAAGAGCCTTATCTTAATGCATCAACGAGCGAAGTCATATCTACATTCTCAAAGAAATCAACATAAGGAGACACATATAAAACCATTTAACATAAGACCAAGGCCCAAATGGCTGAGGTCTAAAATATTTTGACGATCTCGTTTCCGGATGAACCAAAATAAAAACTTATGGACTGAATGCATCATTTTAGGACCTAAACTACAAATAACAAATCACAGGTATCAAAGAAGACACCATAATAAAATACAAGTGAGATATATTGTCATCGAACCAAGGCCCAAATGGCGGAGGTCAAAAATGTTTCAACGCTCTCGTTTCCGAAGAAAGCAAAATGATAAGACCCAGACCAAATATCCACTAATAAAAACACGTAGGTCAAAAGGTCTTAAACACGCACATTTTTGAATAGTCAAAATATTCAAAGTGCGCAACACATCACTAGCACACACAATGGAAAATCATAATCATGCTAGACAAACTCTAGGCTTCATGCCAATGAAGGGGTGAAAATTCAAGCAAGCCCGAATGAATTAGTTATTACATAGGATTATGCAAAAAAAAAAAAAAAAAAAACATAAAAAATAAAAAAAGAACCCTAAAACCCCAAAAAAAATCAAAAATCACAAACCCAAAAAAAGGGAAGTATAAACAATACAAAAACACAATTGTCTAATCATCATAGAAGGCATAGGCGAGCCAAAGCGGTGAAAATCGCTCCAGTAGAACAATCGTGACTAGAAGTGGTCATGAGTACAATTAGTGAGATCGGTTGCAGATTTTACCTATTGCTTCAAAACCGGGACTGCCCTATGAAACACAATTGTTAATGATGGATGGATGTTTATAAATTAGTAGGTACAAAAGATCGTGATTCATCTGACTACATTAGAGGCATTCATATTAACAACAACAACTAAGGCATATGTCAACATTAAAGCCGCCTCCATAGTCAAATTCATTAAAAACAAGATAATAGCCCGGTTTGGCATCCCCAAGGTATTCATAACAGACAATAGTCCACAATTCATACCCCAATAAATAAAAGAGTTGTGCACAAAATATGACATAGAACCGCATCATTCAACCCCATATTTCCCCCAAAGGTAGTAACTGGCCAGACCATTTGGTCAAAGCATTGTGGGTGTACCAAACTTCTATAAGAACTTCTACAGGAGAAACCTTCATACTCTTTGACCTATGGAATGGAAGCAGTCCTTCCCCTCGAGGTCCTTCATCCATCACTACGCATCCAGCTAAATGAAGATGTGACAGAAGACCAGAGGAGAGGAGCATTGCTACTTCAGCTAGACCTACTGGATGAGAAAAGAATGAAAGCAGCAAAGCATGCACAAGTATACCGGAAGCGAATCACCAGAGCCTACGACAAACATGTCAAAGAACGAAAATTCAAAGTTGGTGATTTTGTGTTGAACACATTACTCCATCCCAACTTCCGCATCCTAGAGGTAAGTTACAACCCAATTGGGAAAGCCCTTATGTAATTACAGAAGTATATTCTGGTAATGCATATAGACTAATAAATGAGAAGGGGACGAGCTCCCTGATCCATGGAACGCTATATGCCTAAAACGGTACACAATATGACCCTCCCCTACTTCTTACAAAATATGACTTTCCTTGCTTCTTAGCGTAGTTGTAGAAATCCCGTAGGAGGACTAAAGAGATACACTCTGATCAAACTTGGAACTCGAACACACACCAGCACCCGAAAATACGCAAAATAGCAAGTCTACCCCCACACAAATTCTGCATGGTTACAGCCACCCAATGTGAAGGTTTGTGGGTAAGATCGCCCATGTCATGAAAGCTTCTCGACCGTTTGCAAAAAAAAAAAAGGGTTTTGTGACTAGTCTAGATTCGTAACCTTTTTGACTAGAGCCAGTAAGCCCGTAGGGGTATTTAAATGCCCAGTGCCCTAAAGCCACCTGGTTTGGGAGTCACTAGCCGAATGCTAGTTACATGGGTTAATTAGAAAGTTTAAGGGATCTAGGCATCGCACAGTTACATGTTAAAAAAAAAAAAAGAAAAGAAAAGGGAAAAGAGATGTCTAGTTAGGAGTTTTGAAAACGATAAAGGTCTTGTGACTAGCTCGGGTTCGTAGCCTTTTTAACCCAAGCCAGTAAGCCCGTAGGGGTATTTACATATCTAGTGCCCTAAAGCCACCTGGTTTGGGAGTCATTGGCCAAATGCTCCTTACATGGGTTAATTGGAAAGCTTAAGGGACCCAAGCATTGCACAGTCACATGTCAAAAAAAATAATAATAAAATAAATTCTATTAGAATTAGGCTTGCTGGACTGACATGGGTACTCATCAGGAGGACTGAGAAGAAAGCGTTCGAAAACCACAACACTTAAGGTAGCATGGTGACTCACCACCCCACACACAAACATTACTCACAAATGGGCCCCAGAGGTGGTCAGGCGCTCTCCAAAGTTCAATCGAAGAGACTAAGCAGCTACAAAAGGAGACCTGTGAGGGCTCGACCTCCAAAGGGTAGCCAAGGAAGACCACATTGCAACTTAGGTGACAATCATGGATCGAGGAGTTGATCTATTTTCACACCCTCACCCACGGCCAGAATAGACACTAGTCTTATGCTGGGCATTTGTTTTTGTTTATATGCACACATGAATATATGTTTATCTCACACGGGTTCCCAATCTGGGTCTTCATCACAGAAACAGTTGCCACGAGCACTCACTAGCCCACACACACACACCTCATGCACGCTTTTACTACTAATGATTTTTGGTCGGATGCAGGAAAAACATATCCCCTAAGGTATGACTTCAATCTTGTTATCCTCAAAGCTTGAATGCCGAAACGGCCCCCTGACATTTTTACCAAGAAAGAAAATGCCACCCTAGCCAAACTATGCAAGGGGCCTAAAAATATTAAACTAACAAGTTTGTTTCGAGACCTTGCAGGGAAACCAAACCCGATCACATCCAAGACATCCCACAAGCTGGGGCATTTTTTTTATGGGTATTGTTTTGTGCACAACTCCTCATGACTCGAAAAGAATAAAATAATGGTAATCAAATTTGGGAGATATAAATTATGTCTGTTATGATACCTCATGATTATAAATGCACGCTATGCACACCTTTTTTATGATATCACATGTTATGCGATTAAAAAAAATGCAGTTGTCTTGAACCTCTGCCTTTATATTTATATCCAACAATGTGAATGCCTCACACACTCAGGCACTCCCCATTGTTTGAGAACCTAATTCTATAGTGCTTGCTAAGTTTAGGTTGATGAGAGATTATGCTTATTCTCCTTTTATTATATGAAATCTCGCTTCATTAACTCTAAACTACTAATACTCCCTCTATGAGACTCGCATGTCTACACATGAATTTCAAAAAAAATAAAATAAAATAAAAGAGAGATTTAGCCAAAGTTTCCCTTATTTTTTAGACCCTAAGAAAATCATCGAGTACGAACCTGTCATCTATAAGGGAAAAACACACTTCACATGATCCCTCGGTGCCCCTCAAGGAGTCCATTCCATCATCATACACACAACCAAGTCACTTCTAGGTCGAACTACAAAGCATGCACTCACATCATAAATGCTACATGCACTTGTACACATTGTATACATCATAATACGTACATCGAAGTGAAAAACGAGCCTAGAAATAACATCCCTCCATTATATATACAACACCAATGATCAACAATTAATAATTAACATCAATAGATAACAAACACCAATCATAACTACTACAACAACAACCACATAGGGCCTGATCATCTCTACACAATTTCCAATAGAATAGGAGCCCTCGTAAGAGTATAACTTTGATAATATGTACCGGTATTGAAAATCCCTCCAACATCTCACGTAATCCCCCGATACTCCGAATTCGTGCCTAAATCCTTTAGGGATCCATCCCATATACAATCGACTCATGTAGCCTCATCAACCAGAATGACCTTATAACACCCTTGCTGTCATGCGATCCTGTTAACGACATGCCTAATAACAATTTGTGGTGTGTTGAGCCATATATCCTATCAAATAAATCTTTCCCCTCCTGCACTATAGTCAGCTTATCAGCTAGCCGCCCTGATGAGAACGCCAAGTGACCTGCCAAATTAAATTCTATAAAAGAAATCAACTCACTAAATGAAGATCTAAAACCAAACTCAAAATTAAAATTAAAACCAAACTTGAACATAAAACTGAAATACTTAAAATTAAAATTAAACTTAAACTCAAACGTAAATTAAAGATTTAACCCAACAAAGTAGAGAAAAAGGGTACGTACCTTGTGGTTCCTCAGCTCATTCAAGATGAAATGGTAGCTTCGTTGCACTCCTCCTTGCCTCTCCATGCCAAAATCAATTGAGGTTGTCGTAGAACACCCTCCACCCTCTTTTTGGTTTTCTCTGCAAAAACAACAGATTAACCATCAATAAAATCCACCAACCAACCAATAACAACGAACTTAATTTAAAAACAAACAGACACAAACAAAAAAAATACATAATAAAAACCAACTCACCACTGATAAAAAAAATTTAAAAAAAAAACAACTAAAAAAAAAGCAACGAATAAACAAACCAACCAACCAACCAACTAAGGCCACATAAAAAAAATTAATTCACAACCAGCCCAAAACAAAACAAAACAAACCAACCAACAAAAGCAAATTAAAACTAAACAAAACCAATTTTAAAACTCAATTAATCCAAAACTAAGCTAAAAGAGAAAAATTAAGTACACCACATAAACACAATCAACTAGGAGATAATAATGAAACACACATATTTAATCGAACTCAACAGAGCAGCACTTAAGTTCAATTTTCAACGGTTTGCATGCATACATCATTCATAGGAAATAGAACTTTACCACTCCTCCACACATCACTTTATTCCATACTCCTTCATGTCTTTACCACTACACCTCACTCCATTTCACTTCACCTCATTACACCATGACCACATCTATAGTACATCACTCATCCAGCACCACACATCACATATAATCACAAAAAAAGCAAAAAAAAGAAGAAGAAGAGAGAAAGACAAAAAAAAAAAAAAACTACCCCCTTAAATCCACAAAAAATAATAAAACACAAAAAAATTCACAAAAAAACTGAATCTAAATTAACTAAAACACTCAACAAACCCAATCACACCAACTAATTTCATTAATTTCCACAAATTGCACAAAATCCATTTTTTCCCCAAATTACCTGCCATCACAGCTAATGGCCAAACTTCATCCCACATCTTAGAACTTCCTTTAAGGAAAAAGAAGAGATGGAAAACTTGGAGGTCTAGGCCATAGAGTTTGAACAAACCTAATCCATGGTCTACTCCTAAAGCTATCTTTGATAAATAATTATCTTCTTTGCAAAATTAGGACCGGACCATTTGGGATCAAGATTTTTGGGTAAAAATAATGAAAAGTCAAAGAAAAGGGGCCATGTCCAATTCAAGAACAAAAACACAAACAGCCTAAAAATCACAAACCGATTCAAAACAATACTAAAATAAATAAAAAGTTTAAGGAACCTAAACCTGAACATAAATATGATAAAACCCACCAACACACATGATAAAACAACATAATTAAAACAATTAATCTAAAAACAAACAAACTAATCAAACTTGAACAATTGACTAAAACAAGAAATACCACTCACTCAGATAAAAGATGAGTTGAAACCTCTCACATTCAGATTTCGGAATTGAAGAAAAAATATGCAAAGGAGAGTAGGGGGGCTCTCTGCACACGAAATGTGGAAAAGCAATGCTTTGAAAGGCTGGGTGCCAACCACACCTACACCCATTTCTGCCCCAAAGGCCTAAAAAATAGAAAAAATGATGATCAAACAAAACAAAAAAAAAAAGCAAAAAAGGAAAAGGAAGCAAAAAAGGCACACACACAAAAGCACGACGCATTGTCAAACCAAATATTGTCCCATCACAAAGGGTCCAGTCATGTCATGTGCACATAAGTCCCATCACGCATACATCCATCATTGTGAATTACATCTCATGTTGTCTCCATCGATAAAATTGAAGTAAATGCAAAATCTTTTAGTGTTTGTTCAATATAGATTCCCAAAGAGAAAACGAAGACACCAATAGAGAAGAACCTATAAGCACATTGATGGAGATGAATGGCATGAACTTCAGCAAATAACAACGAAATAAAGCGGTAATGATCCCCATCATTGGATTTACGAAAAGCTCTTGAGGTAAGTACACCTAACTATGGATTTTCATTATTTTACCTCACGTTTGGAAATTGAGTCGTCGTAGGCCTCCCTTAAGCACCTATAATCGGTACGGCGACCATAATACCGTGCTATCACGAATTGTGGTGTTTGTCGACTCAAGTCTTGACGTTGGAGGATGGAATCTGTGTAATTCGAAGCTCTCCATGATAAGCACGAAATGATGATCGAATCTATTCCGGGTTCTCATCTAAGCTTAGGTGAAGACCAAGATCCCTAGAGAGTGACGGGCATACCAGTGAACATCTTCCATTGATTTAGCTTTTTCGATGCATACCTGAGTTTCAAAATAAAATCTCTTTAAAAAAAAAAGCATCTCATTCTCACATGCCCCTCACACCATTCCTTGAACTATGTTTCTGATTGCCTTCAATATCTCCATTATTGCTAGTTTGTTTTAACTATGCCTTGAGCATTCAACTGTGGACAAAAGTCAAAAGACATTATATATGACGAATTGAATTGAACTCTATTGCAAGAACAAATGAAACTCTAATAGTGACTTAGCCGATCAAAAGATCGACTTCTGATTCAGACCACCGGGGCACAGTTCCCACCATCATCTTAAATTAAGCAACAGAGGCAAAGTTCCCAACCCGCCACATGGCAATACCACTGGCACCGAGGCACAAATCTCGGGTTTCAAATCAAATTAGTAGGCACCTCTGAATCAAAATCGATCCTAGAAAAGTAAACCTCACCTTTAGAACGAGTTTGCGATTACATACATTCATAGGTGGCCACTCCCGCGAGCTCAAAAGCTCCCGTGAGCCATGAGTGGTGTGTCTACTTTCTTTGGAGTACAACTCTCCACGTGTTGCTCTCTAAAGAGGAGCATACTATAGACACCTTATTTGGTCCCCTATGATAGCCTTAAACACATGTCATATATGACGGTGGCCCCATTTCACCCATAATTGAATGATTAATGGCATAATTAAGATTAATTAATGATGATGAAGATGCTTGTTGATAATTTTATACTTAGTTCGACGGTCTCTAGAAATTCGTGACAGAAAAGGCCGAATCGCATCGAGATCTCGAGTTCAACCCACTATTCAAACAAGGAATGGACTACAACACTATCAAAACCCCTTCCGGACTACATAGAACACACTTAGGTTGTTCCTAAAGAGATTACACTTAGTTTGCCTAAATACAATATGATTAGCATGAATTAGGAGGCTAGGATCGTTGGTCCAGATATCCCTACCTTTTCCCGACCTCTGATCATTATGATGTATAGACCAAAAGATTCTACGTTCCGAGAAATTTCCGATGATATGTAGTGTAGGCACCTCAGTTTGGCACCCTATGAGAGGTAATTCAATCCACCCTATTTAATGATGTCATGATTTGGTCCCGAGTCAAAGGTCACCTATCATTTATGGACCCCCGATCACCCCGGAAGTTGGCTTATTGCGATCTTCTCTTCGACGGCTTTCCGTCCATATGTAAAACTCCGAGATCCGACGGGCGGATCGAAAAATCATAACAGTGGATCCCACACTCTAAAGGCGCCGGCATAAAAAACCACCTATCATTTCTAGACCTCCAATCACCCTGAAAATTGGTTCATCGTGACCTACACGCCGAAAGCTTTCCGCCGATGTGTAGAACGTCGAAATCCAGCAAACGGGTCAAAATCTACGAAGCCGGGGCCCTGGCGATAATAACCCGAACCAATTCCTTTGGTCCAAACCCGAGCCAAAACCAATCCAAAACTGAGCCAAACCCAAACCTAAGCCAGACCCGATCCAACCCATTAAAGCCAAGCCCAAACCCATCTAATCTAAATCAAACCAAAAGCCTAACCTGAACTCAACCCAAACCCAACCTGGCCTGCCAGGCCCATAACTTGCATGGGAGAGGAGAGTCCTCGAGATTTGGACTCTCCTCCCCCCCCCCCCCCCCCCCCGATATCTCTTTCTCCCACTCCCTCTTCCGCTAGAACTCTCCCGCATCCCTATCTCTTGCTCCTTATCTCTCCATCGCCCATGATATCTCTCTTTCCCTCTCTATCCCAAACATCCTGATCTCTATCCCTGGCTCTTCTCATCCCATACAGGCGCAGACGCCAGATCCCTCCCATCACCTCTAACTCCCACAAGACCCATCTTGCCTCATCCCTGCGCAAAGACACCCCACCATCTCCCCCAGATCTCAGGTCTCCCGCACAGCATCTCACCCATTATCTTCTCCATTCCCTGGACAGAACTCCCTCTCGGTTCCCATCTCATTCCCCTCCGTCTCTCCATCCTGCGCAACGACCCCTGTGGAAACCCATCCTCGCCACCTTCACCGTCTCTCTCACCCAAAGCCATCCATGATCCTCCATCGACCACCATCCTCTCCCAGAGATCTCTTCACCCCATCCTCCATCTCCCTCGGGGTCTCTCCCAAATTCCCTCCATCCTCCACCTGCATCCCACATCGATCATCACCTCCAGTCACCTCCCAGCACAAAGCCTCCATTGATCTCACCTCCACCACCACTACGAGCCCTCCCCCGTAACTACAAGCATCCGTCATCATCCCCTGAACAGCCCATGCGCAGGGTGCTCCCCATCACGGCCCACCTTCATCCTCCATTCACTCACAACCTAAGTGCAGACCTTTCCATCCTCCCATCATCTCCATCTCTCTTGTCCTTCATCTCCCTTAGGCACGCACAGAGACACTCCATCACGCACCTCCATCTCATGCACCACCCTCTCCTATCCATCTCTGCGCCCATCTCTCCAAACTTCCACCCCTCCACCCTCTACTACATCTCCCTCCTCAACACAACCTCGCTGCCTCCCTGTACTCATTTCCACACGCCAGACGCCTTCTTCCTCCTCCTCGCGCCACAAGACGCCTCCCTTTGCGCAGGTAAACTCCCCTCACCTCTGTCACCTGCACCCACACACACCTTCACCCTCTCCCTCCTCTTTCTTTCTCTTTCGTTTTCTTTTCTTTCCTTCTCCCTCCTCTCTCCATCTCTACCTCCACCCACCTACACACCCATTCCCTCTCTCCCTGCCATTGCGCCCTTTCCTCTCTTTCTCACTTCCCTCTCCCCCTTCACTGCACTTCATCTCCCCGAGCTCACCTCTTCTCTCCTTCCGACCTTCTTCTTCCACCTTCCCCTGTATCACACCCATCTTCACTGCACCCATTTCTCTTCCCCATTGCACTTTCCCTTGCGGCTCACACACACACAACACTCTCCTTCCCTTTCCTTTTCTTCTTCTTCTTCCTTCCCCACTCTCTCCTTCTTCTTCATCCTTTCTGTGTTGCGCGTCTCCCTCTCTCCACTCCATCTCCCTCCCTCTCTGCATTCCATCTCCCCCTCCTCTCTTCTTCTTTTCTCTTCTCTCTCTCTTTCCTCTCTCTCCTTTCCGTTTCTCCTTCTCCCCTGTTCCGCCCTGCAGCGCCCCCTTGCGCTCCTGCTATCCCCTTCTCTTTCTTTCTGTTTCTTTCTTCTCTCCCTCTCTCTTCCTCCCTTGCCGCACTCTCTCTCTCATTCCCTGCTACTCCCTCTCCCCGCTGCCTCTCTTTTTCCTCACCTGCCACCCATCTCTCCCTTCCTCTATGTCCGCTTTTCAAAAAACCACGGGGAAGCGACATGCAATCGATACTCGCAAAACCCAAAAAAATAGGAAGGATGCAAACCCCATTCGATACTTCCAAAACCCAAAAAATCGGAAAGATACGAACCCCATTCGATATTTCCAAAACCTCAAAATCGCAAGGAAACGACACCTCGTCGATACTTGCAAAATTTCAAAAATTGTGGAGACGCAACAATTTCGTTGATATCCACAACCCAAATTTCTAAGGTTTGAAAAGACCTCAAATCGTGGAGACGCAACATTTCAGTTGATATCCACAACCCAAATTTCAAAAAAGAAAAAAAAAAAAAAAAAGAAAGGGTTCGAGAAAACCGTAAATTTCAAAAATCGTGGGGAAACGACATCAAGTCAATACCCGCAAAACAAAATTTTTAAAAAGCAAGGAAGCGGCGCTTAGTCGATACATGCACCCCAATCTGCGAGGAGGCGACATTCCATCAATACTCACACCCGAATGAGTAAGGATGCGACATTCCATTGATACTTACAAGATCATTCAACAAGGAGGCGACTTTTAGTCGATACTTGCATTTTTTAAAACCAAAACCCGGCTCTCATGCCAAAACCGGCTATAAATGCCAAAAACCCGGCTGTCACGCCAAAACTAGCTATAAATGCCAAAAGAAAAAACGGCTCTCACGCCAAAACCGGCTATAAATGCCAAAAAACCCGGCTCTTATGCCAAAATCGGCTATCAATGCCCAAAAATTTTGTCTCCCATGCCACAAATTTTGGCTTTCACGCCAACAAAACAAAACTTGATTTTCAGAAAAAATTTGGTTTCCATGCCAAAAACAAATTTCGGCTCCCATGCCACAAACAAATTTCAGCTTCCATGCCAAAAACAAATTTTGGCTTCCATGCCACAAATAAAACTGGCTTCCATGCCACAAAATTTTGGCTTTCACACTATAAACCCAATTTCAGCTTTCATGCCATCTCAAAATTCAGCTTTTATGCCATCTTAAAATTCGACTTTCATGCCATCTCAAAATTTGGCTTTTAAGCCATCAAAAAACCATGCTTTTGCCACAAAATCTGGCTTTCATGCCAAAACAATCCTTTGTCAAGAGATTTTCACAAAATGACAACCTTTTGATCAAGTTTTCTAGCAAACATTTTCATCCAACTTTTGCTTATTTTCATAAAAAAGAATTTAAGTAAAAGGTATATAGAGTACATACAACGTTTTTACATTGAGGTACTAAAGAAAAGAAGAAAATAGTTTGTTACAAAAAATCAGGAGCTCAGTCTAACATGGTCTTCAACCAAAGATTCAACTCCTTAAGCAAACTCTTGGCCTTAGCCTCTAAAGCTTCCAGGCCACGCTTCTTCAAAATTTTTCCATAAAATGCGGCAGAACGCCGCGACCCATCTTCACGGCACGAGGAAGTTCTTCCCAGAGAATTTGCCATTGCTTATATTCCTGAGTCTTCCTCCAGAGATTGTTGTCGGCATCCTCAACCTGGCGAATCAGAGTCCCCTCTTTAACACGAGCTTCCACAATGACGGTCCATTTGGCAGTAGCTTGTTCGTCAATAGCTAAAGATGCTGCCTCGCCTCGACAACCTCCCTATCAAGACGATGCAGGTCTTGTGTCAGCTCAATGATAGCCAACTCGGTGACATTTCTCTCCCGAACGAACTACTTCCAAGTCCGCGAGATCTCATTCAGCTTAGATTTGACCTCGCCGGAAGGCTACAAAAACATCTCATTGAAGAAGTCACCATTTGGGAAGCTCTTGGTCTCAGTCCACTTGTTGCCCAAAGCAATGACTTCATTAACAAAAGCCTTTGCACTTGTAATGTCGAGACTGACCTCTTCGCTATCAGCAAGAATGTCCCGCACATGCTTAATCATACTGAAGCTAGCTTCCAAGTGGCCAGAAGAGAGAGTTTCGACCCATGAGCTCAAGACGCTCTTCAACACTTTCTTCGCATATTGAAGAGACGGCCCGGATGAAGGCTCACCCCTTTCCATCGGTCGACTGTCCATGTCATGCCCTATTGGAGGAGTAATCACCAAACTATTTCCAATCGAAGACACCGGCGAAGGAATCTCCTCAGAAGGTTTCACCCCTGCTGTATTGAAACTGGTAGAAGAAGTCCCTACTTCTGGATCAGCTGCGGACACCCCCTGCTCTAGCCCTGAGGAAGACGGACGAACTTTTCCTGTTACCTGACAACCTGCTAGCAAAACACAAAAAAAAAGGGTATGAATATGATCTTGTTGAAAAACCATTATCATTAGGTTTATTACTACAAATACCTTCTTCGACGACCAGCGGAATACTTTCTGCCTCCATGAGATCTTCTGAAGCATCATCAAAGGTCGCATCCATGGATGACTCAAAGTCATCAGAATCCTCTTGTAAGTCAGCTGGTAAGAAAACAAAAAAATATGTCAGTAGACGGCGGCAAAGAAAAACAAAAGGAGGTAAAAGCAAAAGAAAATCATACCAGGCGAAGGTTCTAAAACCACTCTAGAGTCCCTTGGCTTTTCCTCAGATGCTACAATTGGATCCGTCATCATCTCATCGGCCAGAACCTTGAGCATCGCCAAGTCATCATCTTCTTCTAAAAGAAAAAGAGCGACGGATCAAAATAAAATTTTTCTATGAAAGAAAAAGGAAAAAGGGAAAAATATACCGTCATTAGCAGCTGCTTTTTCTCGACTCCCCTTTTCTGGAGGCTCATCAGCATCCCCGGACACCTCTTCGGCAATAGTGAAAGGGATTTCCGGATCAGGAGAGTCTTCGTGACATCTCTTATTACGGAGCTGCCCTCTCTTCCTTTTGCTTCTATGGGTCGGTTTGCTTAAAGTACCCGCCCCACTGCCAAAGACTGGACTTTCACTTGACTCCTCGCCAGATTGTCTACTTTTCCCAGTGGACTCCATGGAAGCCTTCGTTCGTTCCGCTTGCATCCAAGTGTCGATCTCGACTTCCTCCTCCTCTAGCTGTTTCAAGACCTTATCAGGTATCTCTTGTACAGCTCCTGATCTGATGACATCGTGTTCACCGAGAAATCATATCTTATGCTTATCTCCAGAAAGGAAAGCCAGAACTTCCTCTCGTCAGATGCCATCTAATTTGCTAAGACCCTTCCCAGGAGATTGCTTGACATCGAGCTCCTTCTTGAAAAGCCCCCGGTACACAGAAAAGCTTTCCATGAACCATTTTGTAAAACCAACAGTCCGGAAATTGGGCAACTCAGGATAGGAAATCATGGCAGCAGTGTCCTCTGCACTGTAAAAAGCCCATGCCTTCCTCACGTCCTGCAAACCTCCAAAACGCTTCAGCATTCTCGAAGACGCTCCAACAACGCCTTGAGAGAAGCCCAACAACAACACAAAATGCGAAAGGACATACTGCTGGATGTCGACGAAAAGATGTCTATGGTACACCATCGTACCAACACGTACGTTGAAAAGCCACCTCTTTTCTGTGTTTGTCAGAAAATAGTGTCTTCCCGACCCTGCCCTGGTAGAGTCACGAGAGACTAAAATCAAAAGCCTTCTTCCGCAAAGCCGGAAAAGCTTCACTGAAGACTGCCCAATCTCAACGTCCCTGAACCGTCGGATCCTCAAACAGGCAAACAAAAGAGATTCAGAAACGACTGTCCCTCTAGCCAATCAAATCATAAAAGGGTCATCATCATGTGTGTAAGACCCCGACCCGAGTGATCTTGATTAGTACTAATTAAGTCTCGTTTTAGAGCTAAGCATGATTAGTGCATTTTGGTCAAGTTTGGACTAGAACAATTCTTTTTAGTTTTAGGAGAGTTTTAGTACTTTGTGTGTGTGGTGGGACCCTTTGGGGGTTCCATTTTTGGATAGTTTTACTAGTATTTGGGGATTGTTCGTATTCCGGTGATTTGTATTTCTACCCCGTTTCACTTGTCTCGTTGATCCCTACAACTTTCGTGTTGAACCCGTACCCGTCCAGAACTCCGAAACTCGATTTTCCTAGCATTGAGGGCAAAGCAATCATTTTACATAAAATCTGTACCCAAAACTTGATATCCCCGAAACCCGCGAAACATACACTTTTTGGAAACTAGATATTTCGACGATCACTTTTCTCTTCTTCGTCGTTTTCGTCCGAGGTCCCGAGAGTAGTGATTTCAACCTCCAAAGATTTCCTAGTGATGGGACCCACACCCACTTGTATATAAGGAGACCCTTCTCTTTCATTTCCTTTTTCCAGCACAACAACAACTCTAGGGTTTCTTTCTCTCTTCCTCTTCTTCTTAGTGCTTCCCCATCCTCGATCTCCACCAAGCTTGTACCTAGAGCTCAAATGGAAATCATCATCTTCTTCCTCATCACTTGGGCTCTCCATTGATACAACTTTTGTAGAGAAACCTCCATTCCAAGTTCTTCTTTGAGCTAGTCTTACCCATTTGAAGAGTTTTCAAGTAAACTCCCTCCCTAATCTCTTAGATTTGTGTTCTTTTAGTATTATAGGAGCTCTATTTTCATTATTGAAGAGTTCTTCTTCTTCCTTCCTTGTTTGACCCATTTTGGGGTTTGTATTTGGGGGTTTTGTGTAGATTGTGGTCTTGGCTTGGAGAAGTATCTAGAAGCTTGATTCCCTTGATTAGAGACCTAGAGGCAAGTGGATTGAACGGATTGTTTTAGTTTTCAATGATTTCCATGATAAATATATTTGATTTATTGTCTCATTAATGGCTTGTTTCACTTGCATCCATTTTGCTATAAATACTTTTGGAAAGGGGTTGGTTAGCCCATTTAATGTCTTGAAATGTGATTTAAAGTTTTTGTTTTATCTCTTGTCTAAGACTTGAATGAATTTATGTGGTTGTGATTCTTCTCTTTTCTTTGTGATTGAATGTGGAAAAGAATGGAGATGAATGTATGGATGGAATCTTGGTGAATGTTGTGAGGAGTTTTGATAGGGATTGAAAGAGGATTTGGATGCTCAAATTTGATAGAAGAAATGGAGCTCAAGGGAGTGGTAAGAAGTGAAAGGAGAAGGAGCAGAACTATCCCGGAACCAGTTTCTGGACAGTTCACTCGAGCGAACTTGCAGGTCGCTCGAGCGAACTGTCCAGAAAGGGTTTCGAACCATTCCAATGGACAGTTCGCTCGAGCGGACCTTATATCGCTCGAGCGAACCCTCTCAGAGTTCATTCCAGAGAATGGTTGGCTCGAGCGCACGAATCGTTCGCTCGTACCATCCTGAACTGGGCAGGTCCACTCGAGCGACCCTTGGTCCGCTCGAGCGAACCCTCCAGAAGGCTATTCCAGAGAGCACGTCGCTCGAGCGAACTCCCGGTCCATTCGAGCGATGTGTACTGTTTTCCTGGGGTTGTTTGGAAGCAAAGAATGAAACGTCTTAAGTATTGAGAGAGGTTAGTTGGCATCTCTATTGTGAAAAGAGTACTTATAACCATTGTTTGAAATCCATCTGAGGAAAAAACCATAATCACAAGGAATTCGTTGAAGTTTTGGGGAATCTCAAAGTGCATAAGGAACCGGAATATCTTCAAATTCAAGGAGTACCAAGTTTCTTATTAAATAGGCATTCGGGATCCCTATTCACTTTGAAATCCCCATTCACCTTGAATTAGTTTTAAACCTCGATATTTTGAAAGTCTATTTCAACTGTTTATTCTAGAAATTTATGAATTATGATTTATCAATTCCGAAAGCATTGTAATCGCACTTGCACCCTTTTTATTAGTCCCGAAATGCATGCCCGACATGATATGATAGATGTACCCTTGAGCACCCCGTCTTGCTCACTTATAGTCTTGTACTAGATTGTTTTTTACATGTCTCGATTTATGTGATTTAACATATGAGTCGGCACCACTAAGCTTGGATGACCTTATCGGTCTGATCTGCCGACTTGGAGATCCCTTCCCGTCCCGCCAGCTGCAGCATGGATCCTGATACCCGGTTTATTAATCGTGGTCCCGTCCTAATACCCGGCTCGCTCCCGTGGTTCCCGATATCCGGTTCGCTACCGTGATTCCCGATACCCGGTTTGCTACTGTGGTCCCGTCCCGTATTATTGTATATGTATATGTAAATTGGTTGCACCACCTCACTTCGGTGACTGTGGTCAACACCCGATACTCTTGTCACTTCAGTGATAGAGGATTTAGCTTCTTGTGGATGCCATCTTGATTGTTACCCGATTTCCTTGATTACCTTACATGTTTTGTGACTGCATATGCGTTTTAATTAAATGATTCATTTACTTCTTGAAAGTCATTGTTTAAACAGGTTTATATGTTTTCCAAGGTAAAGGTTTTTATTATCGAATGTTTATATCTATTCACCCACCTGCCAGACCGTCGTGTCTGATCCTTTGCTTTGGTACTCAGGTCCCGTTGTCGGTTATCCCGAGGAGGAGCCAGAGGAGGCGGTCAGAGAACCGCAACCGCTAGTTGAGTGGCGTGCCGACGATGTTATGTAAACATCCGGTTGTCGAGATGCGAAACATTTTGGGGTGGTTGGATTGATATTTTGGTGGATATTGTTTTGTCTATATTGGCCTTTGTTGGCCTCTATTTTTGGGAATTGTAATTAAATGATATATGCTCAACTTTAACAGTATTTTTGGGTTACGCTATAGAACATTGCTCATTCTGATACTTGTTATTTAAATGCAATCAGTCTTATTATCATGGAAATGAATTACATGCTTGATTTGCTACACGCTTCCGCAATTTAACAAAGTATTCATGATGTTGTTGAGATATCCTCACTGCGGACACTTGTGGGAAATCTCGTGCACGGGTGATGTGTGTTCTTTATTTACCCGTGTACGCTTAGGCATCAAACATACCTTTTCTTATTTACTTCACAATTAGTCCCGATCCCGGATTGGTCTCCAAACCCGGTCCGGGGTCGCGACAATGTGCAACTCCTAATCGATGGAAACCGGGACAGTGGTACACATACGACAAATAAAAAATATGGGCTGAAAATACCCTGTTCATAGGGTGCCCCAGCCGAACCAAAAAAGCAGCAGCTTGCAGTTTGGTACATAAATTGAAGTAAAAAGCAAGCATCAAAGCCAGTCGCTCTCCGAATGCAATCCGACGAGCCGGAAAAATACAATGTAGCTTGATGTGCGTTTCATCTCCTCCAGCAAAAACAGCCTCACCCAGCCAATAAGTGAGGTAAACAACGAGATCTCTCCGTAGTGCAATGTCAGGAAAAAGGGCGTCTGTGCTTGCGAAGAATTTCTTCAAATTTTCTCGCATGACGGAGATATTCTTCAAAGCCTAGGTTTTTAGCCCTAGCATCCTGGGTCATACTATCAGAAGACTCCCCGCTGTCAAAGAAGTTGGAGAATAAAGAGCTACAACTCTTCCAACTGCTGCACCTAACTTTCGAGCCCTCCTTCTCCTTCAAAAAATCATAGAAGGCGACAAGCTGAAAGTACAAAGCCTGAACTCCTCAAACTGCTCCTCAAGGACACTATCAATAGACATGAACTCTTCATAGAGTTTGCCGATGATAGGCAGCCTGGTGATGGCACTCAATTCATTCAAAGAAAAACCAATCTCATTATTCGTAACAATGAAGGTGTTGGTTTGTGAAAGGAATGACTCCAACATGGCCATGAAGGCTTCATCGGAGAAAACCACGGTTTGGCGAAAAGCGAGAACCCCATAAGAAATCTTGGCCTCCTTCAAAATGGCTCCACGAACCTGCAGGGTGTGATCAGTCCATGATTCCTAGCTTGAGTCAGCACTAAAACGGCCACGAAGTCGAAAAAGCTTCACCCAATTGCTGCTATCACTCGAAAAATGCCAAGGCCCACCGATCTCAAATCAACTGACGAATGATCATAACCTTGGTAGCCGCTGGCTGGCATCAACATGTCCATACGGATAGGCAACCTCTCTGCATATCCGGAAGGGCCGCCAACAAAAATCCCGGACTTGATCACATTTGTCCTCTTCACCCAGCTTGGAGGATCTTCCCTTTTAGGGCATGTGGGAGAAAGGCTCATGATTGAGATAGTGCGATCGAAGGTCGACCAGGTAGAAATAGTTCCAGGTAGAAATAGTTCTCTCCTCACCATCTGCCATGTAAGAGAACTAAAAACATCTTCTTTGGTATGTCAAGTCGTCAGGGACTGCATCATCGAAGAAGAAGGTAGGCTTGGGCACAATGCTTTGATAATCCATGACCTAAGGACAGCTGCTTACCACAATCTTGTAGAATTCATCATCCTTGAGAGCGATCAATCGCTGTCTCATCTCATCACGATTGAGGGAGTCGCACTCTTCCAAGTTTCTCTCCACATACTGGACCTTCTCCCATGCCTGCTGTACGGCCGTATTAGAAGATCTGGCAGACTGACGAAGTGCGTCAGTAACAGGCCCCTCACCCTTGTTCGTTCTGGAGGAATTACCTGCAAAGGATAGAAAAAAAAAATCAATCATCGAAATGACAAATTTTTGGTCAAAAAATTCTAACGAAATTTTGGCATGGTTCCAGGGCAATTCCAAAGAAAAAGGAAACACCCAGAAAAGATAAGAAGCTTGAAGATGAGCTCAACATCACTACGAGTTCATAGTCAATGGAGGATTCTCAAAGAAGACTCAGACTCAAACATTGCTGCGAAATCAAGCTATTCTTCTCAAATCTTCTCAAGAATGGAAAAAGGACTCAACATTGTTGCGAGCCCCAAACTCCAAAACTTGCAAAGCTCCTCAAAGACCCCGTAAGACTGGGAAAGGGCTCAACATTGCTGCCAGCACCAAATCCCAAAATTTGCAAAAGGCCTTTAGGTATGCATTATCATGTTTCCAATCCAATTTACAAAAAATCATGCATAGAAAGAAAAGTTGTCATACATTAGATGCTAGGAAACCCTTGACCAAGACTTGACCAATTCCAACCCAACTTGATCAAAACCAGTCAAACTTTGTCTAAGTCAAAATTCATGTTGACTTGACCTAGAAATCCTAACCTTTTGTTTGATGAAAAAAAAAATGATGCATGAACATGTTGATTTGCATAAACCGCATTATCATGGTGAGTAAAAAAAAAGAGATAGAGAGAAACCCCTCAAAAAAAGAGGGGGAAAGCAAAAAAAAAAAAAAAGGACTAGCTTGCAGGCTGTGGTCCGCTGCCACATGGCCGTACAGCCAGGTCCGTATGGATCTGTCCGTACGGACACAAAAGAAGAAGAAGAAGAAGAAGAAGAAGAAGAACGTAAAAAAAATCGTGCTAAGCAAAAATAGAAGAAAGAAAGAAAAGAAAGAAAGAAAAAAAAAAAAAAAAGAAGAGAAGAATTTTATTCATCCTACTTTTACAATGGAGTTTTCTTGGAAAAGAAGACTTACTTGAAGCCATTGATGGAGAAGAAGAAGAAAAGCTTGAAGATCCTTGAAGAAGAAAGATTATTGATCTTGGAGCACTCATCAAGACTTCTACAAAAAGAAAGCAATAAGAGCAAGAGATCCACCCTCACCTTGCTTTTATAAAAGAGTGCAAACCAAAAGATGCAACGGTGAGAAAAGAAAGGAGGTAAGTGCAAAAAATTAGCAACTTTTCCAAAAGAAAGGAGATTTGAGATATTCTCTCATAAAGAGAAGATTCTTTAAGAAATTCTCTCCAAAAAGAAAGGGATGTGAGATATTCTCTCCCAAAGAAAGATACTTTGAGAAAATCTCTCCCCAAAAACAAGGAAACTTGGGAGATTCTATCCAAGTAAGGATATCTTTAGATATTCTCTACCCAAAAGAGATATTTTTAGATATTCTCTACAAAATGACACCACATGAAATCTAGGTGATCTCTAAAGCTTAAGGTCCTATGGGTTAGCCTACATGAGACAGGTTTGACCACCTAGGCACTAAAAGGGGCTTCCTCAAAAAATCCCTTTTACCAAGAGCATACAAAATGGTTCCATGCCTCTTTTGAGTTGATTGGACCACAAAAAAAAAAAAAAAAAAATCCAAGCCTCATGAGTTTTCAAAAATCCAAACCATCCAACTTCATGAACCAAATTAAGCCAAAATCTTTAAATTGACATTCCACAAAAAACCAAACCCTGGTCCCCTAACTCGCTACATACAGCTTGTTAGGTTACAAGGCCAAAACCAAAAACCGAATCCTAACCCCCTAGCTCTCCACATACAGTTTGTTAGGTCACAAGGTCAAAATAAAAAATCAAACCCTGACCCCCCAACTTGTCACATACAGCTTGTTGGGTCACAAGGTCAAAATAAAAAATCAAGCCCCGACCCCCTAACCTGCCACATACAACTTGTTAGGTCACAAGGTCAAAAACCAAGAACTTTCCTGACCGCCTGATGAAGCCTTTAGGTTCACAAGGTCAAAAGGAAAATCCAAAATCCAAAAGCCCAAATCCAAATGTCATTTTCAAAACTTTGCCTTGAGATGGTACGTGATCCCTCTCACTACCGTAAAATCCCCTTGGAAACTCAAAAGGCTACTCTATTAAAAAAAAATTGCTCAAGACTCTTGGTCAAGTCAAAAGCTCTCATTCAAATATCTCTTTGAGGCACATTGACTCCAAATGCTATGCAACTCGTCGCTGTACCTTAAGGGGGCATTTATTGATACAAAAAAATTCACCTTGCCTCCTCAACATCCAGAAGCTACATGAAGCCGCATTCTACTACAAACAGGGAATGCTGCTTCGAGCATCAAATCTTGTCAGAATCAAACAAAAATTGTAAGATCCTTCAAAACAACCAAAAGAGGGGTACACATGAAGTTTCGGGCTATTTCAATGTCATTTGGCCTAACTTCACTCCTCTAACAGCTGAACAGGAGCTCCCAGCGGCGGTGAAGCCAGAGACCCTGACACACAAGACAGAGCACACAGCTGGCCTCAAAATGCCACTGGGAGGCTCTACATCAAGTTTCAGGCCATTCCGACATCATTTGGCCTAAAAAGGAAACAGTCGCAGCAAAGTCAGCTCTCTCGGCGGCAACAATGTCGAAAACATCAAAACTTCGATCAAAGCCTACAGATGGTCCCAAAATACCTCCAAAAGGCTCCGTGTTAAATTTCAAGTCAAACTAACAATGTTTAACCCTCCATCAACCTTCGAGTAATAAAATCAAACCTTTCGGTGGCGAGAACCACCGAGGCCATCACTCATCAAATAGAGCACATGGGTGGCTTCAACTTGCTTCCAAAGGGCTACATGTCAAATTTCAGGTCATTCCGACAACGTTTGACCCAACTTTGACGCTCGGAAACAAAATCAAGCCTCCCGGCGGTGAAGCTTCCCGGGACCATGACATCCAAATCGGAGTTAATGGATCGTCTCAAAATGACTCCAATAGGCTCCCTATTAAATTTTAGGTCAATCGGACATCGGTTGATCGCACATCAAAGCGCGGCATCTCCCTCGCAACAAAATCAAGTCTATCGGCGACGGGACCCCACACGGCTTCAAAACTCAAGAAAAACCCATGGTTGTTCCTATCTACTGCTCCGGAGGCTTCACCTCAAATTTCAAGTCATTCCAACATCGTTTGACCGAATTTTGACCTACTGACGGAAAATCGGCAACAAAGTATTTGGCCTTTCCAGAAAATAGGAAACTTTGTGCTCCGATTCGGATGGCTTCTCATCAGGTTTTCTTCAGGAGAATCAAGTCAATAAATGAGGAAAAATGTCAAGAAAAATACATGAGAAAAAAAGATAAAAAAAGATCGAGAAACGGCCGAAAAAGGGAGACCAAAAGGGGGAAAAATCCCCATGGTCGCCGGATTTCCGCTGAAAGGGCCGTTTTTCGACCCTTTTCGCGTTTCGGGAATTCCAGCCCTTATAGTTTCCCGAAAAGCTAATTCTTGAGGCTCGAAATCAGCTGATCTTCACCAACATTTTGGATCTACGTCAAAAGTATGAAATTATCATTGATCGCTCCAAGATCATCGATCGATCGAGAAATCGACAGGACATATGGTACCAGCCTACTGGTATTAATCAATGTCTGAAATTGCATCGCCATCCAACATCAAACAACATGTGGATCCATCGACGATCATCGTAAGAAGAATTCCAAAAGACGCAGTATGGCGCGTGACTCTTCAAATGCCCTGGCGACCACTTAATGCTATTAATTGACCCGTTTTATGACGACTTAATACGGCCATTAACCCATTATTTTGGACAGCCCAATCAGAAGCAAGGAAATAGGAGTTACAAATCAAAGCAATCATGACAATAAATCATGAAACTCCTCTCATCGTGGAGATTCAAAGCGATTAAATGCCCATCATTTTCCATCACCCAATCAAAAGCCAAGACAAGGGAGTTACAAAATCATGAAATTAAAAACTTGTAACTCCTCTCCATCATGGAGCATCCTACCATCTCCATCAGCATCTAAAGTTTTGATTACAATTACCAAGCCATGTTTTTTTCCAACATCCCTTGTCCATTGGATTAGGTCCTCTCGGCTTTTGAATATCGTGTCAGTGATGAAGACATTAGTAAAATTCAAAGAGAACTCATTGGCACCGGTTGACTCAATCTCCTGAAAATATGATTACAAATTCTTAGTTTATTAATGCACGAGCCTTTACAACCGTGCAATATTATACTACATGGTATATATAGGCCGTCTTCATATATATGTTCGGTTTACTGTTGCCGTGCAATAAATCTTTTTTCGACATAATTTTGCCGTGCAAGAAATATTTGTCAGGTGGTATTTCGCCGTGCAATATATAATGTGCACGGTTTTGGAATACCGAACACGATGCGAGAAAAAGAAATAACCGGCTGGAAACGAAGTCAAGATGTATACATCCTCTTGGTAGATCGTCGGTTGCTTGTTCATATTGAAAATGCCTACTTTTAATAGACAATGTGGTGTAGGGAAATGAGTACTTCCAATTTTGTTAAATAAATGGAGGATATTTGAGGATAATTCCAAGAGTTGAAGAAAATTATGAGGAAGGAGATGAACATCAATGAGGATGAAGGAGTGCAAAAGAACATTGACGAAACAATGGATAAAAGGGAGAATGAATAAGAAGAAGAAGAAGAAGAAGAAAAAGAGGAAACAAGTTGAGACACCGAAAAGCTACAATGCAGAAGAACCAAACGAAGAGGAGAGGAGGTTGATGGTGAAGGGTGAATTCGTCCTTTCTCTTGGGGGCATTTTGGTAATTAAAAAAAATATGTGTGCCAATCGCATCTCTCAAATTTAACCGTGGGTGGGTTCACGAAAACAATGGTGCGTTCAGAGTTTCCCATAAAGCAATCGTAGGCGATCAAACATTTGATTCTGCTACTGCTTGCTTAGATCTTCCGTGTTACTATCGGTTTCATTTGAGAGAAGAAAGGAATCGTAGGCGATCAAAAAGAGATTTCTATCGATCGATCCATCCATCGATCATCGCGAGAGAGCGAGAGAAATGGCAGACCAGTCAATCGATCAGTTCAAAGGCCAACCACGCCTTCCGAAATTTGCAGCCCCGAAACGCTACGATCTCAAACTCAAGCCTGATCTTTCCGCCTGCAAATTCATCGGAACCGTTGAAATCGAACTCCAGATCACTGATCAAACCAAATTCATCGTCCTCAATGCCGCTGATCTCTCCGTTGAGAACTCCTCCGTCGGATTCACCTATCTGCAATCTAACCAGGCATGTTCTAAATCGAAGAAACAGAAAAAGGTTTCAATCTTTTTTTAGGGTTGTTGTTTTTTTAAGGATTCTATGGTTTGTGGTTGTGACAGGTAGTCTGTCCATCGGAGGTTTTATTGATGGAGGAAGATGAGATTTTGGTGCTGCAGTTTGATGATTTTTTACCTATAGGAGACGGGGTTTTGAGTATTGGTTTTAAGGGAACCCTAAACGATCAGATGAAAGGATTCTACAGAAGGTAATCTGGGTCATCTTCTTTTGATGAAATTATCATATGCTGATTGGGGTGTGGTTTTGATTGATCCAAGTCACTCTTATTGCACGTGCTCCATTTAATAGGTAAATGGCCCGGAGTCTTCTCTGATCAGAGTGGTATACACGGTTGGATTGATCATTGTGTGAAAAAATAAGATTTGATGATTTTTAGATTTAATGATTAAATCAATGTACTTTATCATTCCAATTGGAGTAAGATTTGGGGAGCCTGCTTTGGTGAGAGGACGTGTGGTATGGATAGTTTGGATCAACAAAAGATTGGCGGATGTGGTTAACTAAAAACAGCTGATGCACACTAAATCTCATGGTTTTTCTATAAAAAATGTCAGCCAACCAGCACGATTGGTCACAAACTGTGGTTGCTCATTTGGTTGCACAGGCCGAGTAAACCTCAAGATTTGATTGCCCATTTGGATTGCTCTGGGGCATTTAGCCAGTTATATATTTATCATTGTTGGTCTAGTGTGTGTATTTGGTCCGGTTGAATACCGTTTGGATGGTTTGAGGCATTTGAATATGGGAATCTATGACTTTCCAAGGCATAGAATGAGTGGGTTTCATTTTTTGGTTTATTCCATAAGCAATGAGTTTAAGCCACACCAAATTGATGATTTGAATTTTGTTGTTATAATTTTACTGTCTGTTGTTGGCTGGTTAGAAGTTTTCTATGAGTTTTGAGTATTGGCTAGTGGCATGTTCATGCTAGATGGTTCTGATTGAAGATTGATTCAACCTGTTTCTTTATTGTTTAAAGGTTAGGTTCTAGGATTTGTAAAAAACATATTCTTATAACACTGAAGAAAATTCTCCAATACCACTTTGTAGAAACATGATCTAATTGTTGGAAGTAGGTGGGCCTCGTGGATAGTGTTTCCAAAACTTTTGACCCACTTAACTCAGGGATCAAGTATCCACAAGGCCAAAAACCCAATCCAGGATGCAAACCCTCAATCTCACATATCAAGATCAGTAAAAACATCTATTTAGAAGATAGAATCAGCAACATAAAAGCTTCAAATAAATCTACAATATGCAAGGAAGTAGATTATACCTTCGGAGCTCGGTTGTGCTCTAATGGAGAAGTTGCTACTTTATTTGATGTCAAACTCTTTCGCAAATCAAATCAAGATCTCCAAGACCCAATTGTCTTCCACACTATGTCCCTTATCAGATTTATTTTCTCAAGGAGATGGGTGGGATCTCCTAAAGAAAACTACTAGAGAACAACTAGAAGAGATGTGCAACAACTTGCACAAGAGAGGAGAAGAGAGAGAGGGCTAGCCTTGCACAATAATGCTTAGGACGTCCAAAGGGGTTTGCTCCTCTTTTATAGCCTCTTGCAACTCCTCTAATACTAATT
Organism: Umbellularia californica; assembly: GCA_028538565.1. NCBI lineage: Eukaryota > Viridiplantae > Streptophyta > Magnoliopsida > Laurales > Lauraceae > Umbellularia > Umbellularia californica. The sequence goes on along the minus strand of JAPQWN010000005.1, from coordinate 27,187,053 downwards.
CCCATCGAAGTCTTACTTCCATTAATTAGTAACCTTCTCTTTCTAATTAAAATAGAAGTCCTACTTCCATTAATAATTAGTAGCTTACTATTACCACTATTAGAAGTCTTACTTCAAATAGAAATAGTAATTCTCTAATTCCTTTTTATCTAGAGTTCTACTAGAATTAGTATCTATCTAATACTTGGGCTAGTGTGGGGACCACTAGGGATTCCTTAGAAAGCTGGCTCCAACTGGGACACGCGACCCCACATCTCATGTGCAATCCGGGCCCACAGTTAATTACAAATAACTCCACTATATAAATGCAATTGAACTCCAGTCTTAGGAATAAATTACATAGAAGACCCTAAACTTCCCTATGACCACAAGTAGGCCCCTTTATCTATATCCATGGATCAATTAGACCTGTCCACCGAATTAGATCCATATCTTATTATCCTTGAGCCCCAATTAATTATAATGATCGATTGGTACCTATCCAATTAACTCTTAATCGGAATGGGTGCGCACTTACCAATGATAAATCCATTAATTGGCACAAGGGGGTAATCAGGATAGATTCCATCTTGACCATTGAATGTTCTCACAGCTCTACTATCATTCACCCAAATCACCGAGGTGTTGACCTACAATTGGCCTCACTCATTGGTGACTCAAAACAAATGAATAGATAGAAACTTGAGTTCATTAATGTCTTAGGATTGAGAGCCTATTGCTAGGGAATTATGAGAGCAGACCTTAAAGTAAAGACAAAATCCCATAAGGTGCTTCTCATGGTCCTTCAATACATCCAATGTACCAGCACATTGATCCAGAATCTTCCATTCTGATGATCGAGACAAATCACATTATCTCATAGTGATCAAAGTGTTGCAACCTTATCAGATGAGATGCCCAGTCTCATCACTGGTTGTGAAGATATTTTAAGTATAAGATTTGTGACATATATCTCCCGTGTGTGGATCTCATCCATACACATATATCACATCTAATATACTATTGGGACCCGGTTCAACTCAAGAACCATTATGTCATATGTATTGGTCATGTGCATAAAGTAATAAAACAACATTCATCTCATGAAAGAAAATCATGATTTTATTGATAAATAAAGAAATTAATCAATTTATGACATCAATTGATGGATTGAGTCTATACAATCTAACACTAATTACACTCTAAAGAAATGCTCTGACACCAATTTGTAGAAAATATAAAGGTGTGGAGTGTGTGCGTGCGCTTGTATATGGGGTTGTACGGCCAAAGGCCATACAAAGCCCATGCTCTGAATCAAATGAACAAAACACTTGTATATAATTCAAACCATAAGATAACAAGAGATCTCTCTCCACCAAAACGCTTCACAAAATCCCGGACCTCCACACAAAACTCTTGCCTGACAAACTTACTTCACACGTAAAAGCTACTACAACACAAACTTATATGGACTACTAAAGGACACTTCCAAAAAACATGACTTTATGCATATCAAGACAACCTGTGACCTTTAACTTTTCTACATGACCTTTGACCTTTAGATTTTCCAAAATGACTTTTGGATTCTCTAGGAGATTTCTTGATTTTCTCATTGGAATATTAGAAGTAATAATTTTAACACAACTCCCCCTTACTTTTAATAAATCAATTCACATCGGAGTCAATGATCCTTCCCCGGATTTCAGTTCTTCAATCTTTTTCTCATTGCCCTTGATGCAAGCTTCATAAAAATTCTTCATAGCCTGTGTCGAGGCTTTCAATTCATCTATTTTTGTAGAAACATTGCATGTTCTTTTAAATTCTGAACTTGGTCATGATCGCCACACCTGTTAACATCGATCACTTTGATTGCACCCAAATCTTGAAGAGCTTTCAAACATTTGATGCTGCACTTTCTCCAATCTTGTTCTTTGATAACTTTTGATGCCTAATAATGGAGTAGAAATACTCATTGAGTATAAAATGAACTGTCGCAACGAACTTTGGCTCATGGGCAGGTCTAATTCTCAGAAAACATACTTAGGAGGGACACATCCAAGCTTTGCCGTAGTTTTTTGTAACACAGTTTCGAAATGGATTTCAACTATCACCATTCTCAGAACCATTTTTTTTTTTAAATAGAGAAACACCGTTAAGAGAAGAAAGTTGTTCGCTTAATCACAAACCATGATGGTGCTTATCAAGAGAAGAAACATCTTCTGTTGAGATACCTAAACCAAACGCGAGAAGAAACTTGTTCTCTTGAAGTACCTAAATCAATCCAAAGAAGAAACTTGTTCTCTTGAGTCTTGATAACAAAATCACATATTTTGTTCTCTTTTCCCATCCTTTTACTCATTTTCTTTTTCTTTAAAAAACAAATAATTTCATTGTCCCCATCATGTTTTCAAATATCAAATTTTCTCTTTCTTAAAACATAAAACCAGAACCACTTGAAAAATCCTTTTCTTTTTTCAAAAACAATGTGCAGCCTTCAAAAAAAAAATATTTTTCAACAACAAATAACAATCAAGGATCAATGCTTTGAAATTTGTCAACCTAGCTCAAATACCAATTTTTAAAAAACATATTTTAAAAACATTATGAAGAAAATTCTCCGATACCACTTTGTAGAGTAATGATCTATTTCCACTCTAAAGAAATTCTTTGATACCTATTTGTAGAAAAGATAAAGGTATGGAGTGTGTGTGTGCTTGTGTATGGGGTTGTACGGCCAAAGGGCCATATAGAGCCCATTGTCGTGACCCTGGACCGAGACCCGGGCCCGCGACTGCGGCGATATGATTAACTAACATATAAAACATACCGCCTGTTTTCCCACAGGTTTCCGCGGTGAGGATCCCAAGACACGGGTCGAGCTCACACGAATGGGTATGCGGAAGCGTGTAGCAAAACGAATCATACAAATCTAAAACAATAAAATGCAAGAGAAATTATATTACCGAGAATTGGTATCGAAAGAGAAATGTCAACATAGCATTCCTATCATGATTAAAGTTTCACCAATTAACAAAGTATATTAATTCAAGTTACAAAACCATGAGAGACCAACAAAGGCCAATACAACAATTAAAATCCCAAAGGACAACCCAAAACTAGATGAACGAGAAGTCAAGATCCCGCCCGGCGTCTAGATGACGTCGTTGGGATGCCACTCGTGCTGGGGGTGGCTCAAAAACCTCCTCCGAGCACTCCTCGTCAAGCGCGACACCTCCTGCACCTGGACACCAAAATAACAAGCATCAAACACGACGGTTTGGCAAATAAACAATTTAGGCATGAATATGAGAAATAATGCTAAAACAGTTCAAGATTTAACTACACGTTTCAAGTTTACGAAACTAGCATGAATACTTATAATATCATGAAAAGATAAATCCACATTGAGCTCATCCTTTCTCCGTCATACATGATGACAAGAGCAAGCACGCACGACAAGCACGACACGAAAAACACGATCCCACGCCACACAAGGTAGGCGGGGAATCCGGCCGCGGAACCGGATCACGAACACGCACGATGTGTAATATAATACATGACTAGTCTGCAGACAGTCCTCATGTTTAAGGACCCCCAGGTAGTGGATCAAGCTAAAAGGGCAGTCCAAGCTCAGTGGTATTCACTTATATCATGAATGCACAAAACACGGCGATACACGTTCGAGAACACGACAAAACAAGAGGGAAATCATTTATCAAACACAACACGACAAGACTAGCAAAATAGCATAGTATAAATGCTTAACAAACTTAATAAATGATTACCTTTTTCTCATTCTTGAAACACATCTTAAAACGAGCTTATACTTGAAATTTGAGCAAATGCACGATGATGCACGAAGCATCAAAATAATAGTCCAAACATGAAATCTATCAAGTTTAGGCTAAGACCATTCATTGACCCTTGTGGAGTTGAAACCCAAATGTCGGAGTTTTGACAAGGTTTGGTGCCCCAGAAGTTATAGTACATTTTGGAATTCCAAGTGCACAAAGTCAATAAAAAGGTCTAAAACCTAGTCTAGTTTTCATTCCGGCAAAATTCTTCAAAACAGTACTTTTTGTAACTTTCGGTCAACCCTCGGTTGCTGTCGGTCAACCGAGGTTGATCTGTCGGTCAACCGATAGCTGACTGACAGATCTCAGTCCAGAAATGCAGCTCTCTGGGATTTGAACCGACAAGTCCTCGGTTGGCTTTCGGTCGACCTGTCGGTCAACCGACAGCTGAGTGACGGTTTTCCTGACAAAATGTTGCTCTCTGGAATTTGAACCGACAGGTTCTCGGTTGGTGTCGGTCGACCTGTCGGTCAACCGACATATGACCGACAAAACTCGGGCAGTGCATTTCAGTTCAGAATTTTTCACACTTCCTTCCCTTCTTCACTTCCACACTTTCACCATCTGCACTCTCCAAGCCTACATGCTTTCCAAGGGATAATTTCACATCAAAATCCATTCACATTTCATTCAAAACATCAAAATCACCAACCCATTTACATTCAAATCATGTATTACTAACTTGTAAAGCATTCCTTAGAAAAACATGCTTCCATTAAGACAAAACTTCTAAATTAAATGAAGTAATTAGCAACCATGCTTATCAAGATTAAACAACTAAGAGAGATTAGTAACAATGAAAGAAAAGACAACTTGATGATGATGTAACAACATTTCTCAATGTAAAATGCCCTAAAACTTGCAATGTACTAGGAAGAACTAAAAGGTTTACTTGCCTTAGTCCAATGTCAAGCAAAAACTCCACAAAATCAACAGGAAGGGGTGCTCCACGAAATCTACACAAAACCCCCCAAAATAGGGCATACAAAAATCACCATTTTGGTCACTACAAACCCCCATTTCGAAAATGGGTTTGAAACCATGAAAAACAAGCTCTAAGTGAGCTAAAGAACATCAAATGAAAAGATGGGTCCAAGCTCTAACCTTGAGCTAGCTGAACAAGATGAAGAGAGGTTGAAGATGATGAATAGTGGTGAAGGTTTGGCCACAAAAACGGTCCTTCTGTAGCTTGAGAAGAGAGGAAGAGATTTATGAAGTCGGATCGGGGATTGGAGCTCTCTTGCTAGATGATTCAAGAGGAAAAAGACCAAGAAGAAAACTTCTCCACTCACTTGCTCTAGGTCAAGAAGGTTGCAGGAATTTGGAAATGGGGAAAGAAGAAGAGAAAGAGCTTATATAGTGTCTGGAAGTGGGTCCCAAATGCGGTGGAACTTGAAACGCTTAAAACATGGTCTTGTGGACCCCGGATGGAATCGACGAAGAAGAACAAAACGATCGTCGAAAAATCTAGTTTTGAAAAAGTATAATTTTGACATGGTTTCACGACTTCAAAAATTGTGCTCAGATTTTTGCATGAAAAGACAGATTTACCCTCTTGGGCCAAAACTTAGTTTTCTGGGCCTCAAATACATGCAGTTAAAAAATGAAAGTTGTCACAAATAATAAAACCATTCAAGAGAAATAAAAATCACGATCAAACAAGAGATCTAGAACGAAAACCCACTCTTACACGTGTACTTAGGGCGTCCCTGAGCGTGTCTGACTCATACTAAACGTACTCAAAATCCCCAAAGCTATAATCCAGACTAAGTCTAATCACATTCTAACCCAACTAGTGCTAAGACTCACTTAAGACTAAACACTCACTTAATAGTACTAATCGAGTTGGTCTAGGTCGGGGTTTAACATCCTCCACCCCTTAGGATATTTGGTCTACCAAATATAAATAATTTTACCTCTGGTAATAGGTGTGGATACTTCTTCTGGACTTGATCTCTCAATTCCCATGTGGCTTCTTCTGGCTCGTGGTTCTCCCAAAGTACTTGGACCCAATGGATAGTCCGATTTCTCAATTCATGCTCTTTGGTGTCGATGATTCTAACCGGTTTCTCCACATATGAAGCGTCTTCCCGAATCTCTAAAGGCTCGTGTGGAATAATGTGAGAAGGACTGTGAACATACTTCTTGAGCATGGAGACGTGAAAAACATTATGCACCTCGGAAAGTTCCGGCGGTAACGCAAGTCTGTATGCAACATTTCCAATCTTGCTCAGAATCTCATATGGGCCAATGTATCTGCTGGACAATTTTCCTTTCTTTCCAAATCTTAGAGTGCCTCTGACCGGTGAGACTTTCAAGAATACCTTGTTACCCACTTCAAACTGTAATTCTCTCCGGCGAGTGTCAGCATAACTCTTCTGTCTGCTTCGAGCAATCTTCAATCTGTCCTGAATCTATTTAACCTTATCGCTTGTCTCTCCAACTATCGTCGGTCCATGAAAACTACACACACCGACTTCTTCCCAACAAATTGGTGTTCTGCATCTCCTACCATAGAGTGCCTCGAAAGGTGCCATCCCAATGCTAGAATGGTAGCTATTATTGTACGCGAACTCACAAAGAGGTAGGTTCTCATCCCACTGAACCTTGAAATCCAATACACAAGCACGTAGCATATCTTCAAGAGTCTGTATCGTCCGCTCTGACTAACCATCTGTCTGAGGATGATACGCTGTGCTGAACTGAAGTTTGGTACGCATGGATTCAAGAAGAGATTTCCAAAATCTCGAAACAAATCTACTATCTCTGTCAGAAGTGATGGAGACGGGTTGGCCATGCTTACCAACGATCTCATCGATGAATAATCTTGCAAGTGGTGCCATATGCATCATATTCCCAGTTTTCATCGGAAGGAAGTGAGCAGACTTCGTAAGACGGTCTACTATAACCCAAATCGCATTGTTTCCCCTCTTGGTATTAGGCAAATCGGAGACAAAATCCATAGTGATGTGCTCCCATTTCCACTCCGGAATCTCTAAGGGCTGTAACAAAGCAGGAGGCTTCTGATGTTCTGCCTTGGTCATCTGACAAGTCAAGCAATGAGACACAAAAGCTGCAATCTCTCGCTTCATGTTATTCCACCAAAATCTATTCTTCAAGTTATGGTACATCTTCGTGCTACCCGGATGTATAGAGTATCTAGTATGGTGGGCTTCGGTCATAATTTCATTCTTCAAATCATCAACATTTGGTACACAACCGGTCACGAAAATACAACACTCCATCTGAAATTCTGAAATCTGGACGTTCTGAAATCTGATCTACAATCTTGGCCAATTCCGGGTCTTGCAACTGACTATCTTTGATTCTCTGGATGAAGGTAGGCTCCGACACGGTCATATTTGCCAATAAAACACCTCTCCTCAAGTGTTGTACTTCCACTCCAAGTTCTTCAAATTGTTGGAAAACACTAACTCCTCTCAAACTAGCCATAACTGCTGACTTTCTGCTCAAAGCATCTGCTACAACATTCACTTTGCCCGGATGATACTTGATTGGGAAGTCATAATCTTTTATATACTCCATCCACCGTCTCTACCTCATATTCAATTCCTTTTGTGAAAACAAATATTGCAAACTTCGGTGGTCGGAATGAACTTCAAATTTCTCTCCATAGATTTAGTGCCTCCACATCTTCAAAGCAAAAACCACTGCTGCCAACTCCAAGTCATGAGTTGCATAATTTACCTCATGATTCTTCAACTGTCTTGAACCATAGGCAATCAACTTGCCATCTTGCATCAATACACAGCCTAATCCCACGTTGGACGCATCCGTAAAAACAACAAATCCACCGCTGCTCGATGGTAATGTTAGGATTGGGGCTGTGGTTAACCTTTTCTTCAACTCTTGAAAACTACCTTCACACTGATCGATCCAAACAAAAGGTACATTCTTCCGGGTCAACTTCGTCAATGGTGCTGCAATAGACGAAAAACCTTGGACAAATCTCCGATAATATCCTGCTAACCCCAAAAAGCTTCTGATTTCTGTTACACTGCTAGGCCTCTTCCACTCAATAACTGGTTCTATCTTGGCTGGATCAACTGCTAATCCTTTTCTTGAAATGCTGTGACCTAAAAAGGCAACTTGTTCTAGCCAGAATTCACATTTGTTCAATTTAGCATAGAGCTGATGGTCTCTCAAAAGCTGTAACGACGTCCTCAAGTGCTCTTCATGCTCCTCCTTACTCTTAGAATACACGAGGACATCATCAATGAACACCACTGTAGAGTGATCTAGGAACTCTGCAAAGACCTTGTTCATGAGAGCCATGAAGACTGCGGGTGCATTTGTCAAGAAAAAAGGGCATCACTAAGAACTCATAATGCCCATATCTCGTTCGGAAAGCTGTCTTCGCCACATCAAACTCTCTAACCCGCAACTGATGATACCTTGACCTCAAGTCTATCTTGGAAAAGTGTGCTGCTCCTTGTAATTGATCAAATAATTGATCTATCCTTGGCAAGGGGTATTTGTTCTTGACGGTCACATGATTCAATCTTCTATAGTCGATGCACATTCTAAGACTTCCATCCTTCTTCTTCACAAAAAGAACTGGCGCTCCCCACGGTGAAACACTTGGCCTAATAAAGCCTTTGCTCAACAATTCTTGCAATTGAAGTTTCAATTCACCTAATTCTGCAGGAGCCATCCTATAAGGTGCAATTGAGATCGGTGCAGTCCCTGGAAGGAGTTCAATAGTAAACTTAACTTCTCTAACTGGTGGTAAACCCGGGATTTCTTCTGGAAAAACATCCGGAAATTCACATACTACGGGGATATCCTCCACCCCTTGGGACTGTTTATCCTCCGTGATAAACGCTATAAATGCCTCACAACCACTGCCCACCAATCTATTAGCTTTCAAAGCTGAAATGAAACTACTGGACGACTTCTTCGTGTTGCCCTGAAACATCAACTCTGTTTGTGGCCCTTGCAATCTGAAGGTGATGGTCTTACCAAAACAATCCATGGTAGCATGGTAGGTCTCTAACCAATCCATGCCTAAGATAATATCAAAATCATGCATGTATAAAATGATGAGGTTGGCCGGAAAACTGATATCTCCTAACAAAATCGGACAACTAGGGTAATAGGTGGTACAAACAACCTGTCTACCTACTGGTGTAGTGACAGTCAAAATGTAATCCAATTCTGCATTGCATCAATCTTCTTTGCAAACAAAGGGGATAGAAAAGAGTGTGTGGATCCTGGATCAAATAAGATCTGTGCTTCTACAGTTCTACTCCACAAACAAGAAGTTTATCTTCTATGACGTCACCTGCTGCTTCAGCGTCAGCACGGTTGATATTGTATGCACGTCCCTGCTGGTTTGGCCTAATCTGCTGCTGATTCTGCCTGCCCTGATTGTTCCTGTTCTGAGGGGGACGAGCATTCTGATTCTGCACTTGCCTGCCTTGCTGCTGCTGTTACTGTGGTGGCCTCACTTGATTTTGAACTGGTACTGCCTGATTCTGGGGTGCTGCCTGCCTTTGCTGCTGATATCTGTTGGCCTGACTCTGAAGGTGTGGGCAATCCTTGATTGCATGGTCAATTCCTCCACATTTAAAGCAAGCACCTGTTGCCTTGCGGCATTCGTGGGTAGGGTGATTCTTGCCACAATGATTGCAACCACTCTGTCTAACTTGGTTCTGTTCCTGTCTTGGCTTCTTGCCACTTTGTTGCCTTTGGTTATGCTGCTGGTAGTGCTGCTTCCTATCCTGAATGATCTCATTGTTGGACTCTTCAAATTTATATGCCCAACTAACTGCTTCATCAAATGTAGCTGGTGGAATCACTCCCGTAACATCCCTCTTGAGAATGGGATTCAACCCTTCCAAAAACTTGGTGATCTTCTTATGCTCCGTATCAATCAACTCGGTAGCATACCGAGCAAGCCTCTCAAACTTAGTAACATACTCTAGAACTGACATGTTTCCTTGTTTCAACTGTTGAAATTCGACTGCCTTCTGTCTCTTGACATAAGAAGGGACATACTTGTTGGTGAAGTGTGTCTTGAAGGTCGTCCAAGCTACCTCATTTGCCATGACCTGGTATGGCTCTTTAACTGTCTGCCCCCAAGAGTCAGCAAGCCCATAGAACAAAGAAGCTGTGAGGTTCACCCTCTCCCTGCCCGTGCAAGTGAAAACATCAAAGATCTTCGCGGTGTTTGTGAGCCAGTCATCTGCAGTTAAAGGGTCCTCTTGGCCTGAGAACTCCTTGGGTCCCCTCTTCCGGAATCTCTCGAAGAGAACATTGATGTCATCCACTCTATTGTGGTACACAACATTTTGTGCAACTTGATGTTGAGGTCTGTTTTGGAGGACTTCCAGAAGTTGTCTCTGAACTTGTGCCATCTCCTCATCTTTCTTTGCCATCTGTTCCGGAAATTTTGCTTGAGTTTCATTAGCTTGTTTCTGTTGATCTATCATAGCTTGCATTAGTGCCTGGAATTGAGTAGCGGTAGGATTCTCAGACGAATCTGTCTCATTGTGATTACTACCCGAAGCATGATGGTTTGGAGCTTTTCTTGGAGGCATGATGCTGCAAGACAATTTGTTAGCACATATATAAGCATAATTGGGTTGGTCAACTTGGTCTAAACGAACGTTCTAACGAACTCACGAATCCTTGCCACGACCCTAAGATTTTCTAGTTTCTTTTAAGTGCCTGAAACAAGTCCCGCTCTAATACCAGTCCTGTCGCGACCCTTGATCGAGACCCGGGCCCGCGACTGCGGCGATATGATTAACTAACATATAAAACATACCGCCTGTTTTCCCACAGGTTTCCGCGGTGAGGATCCCAAGACACGGGTCGAGCTCACACGAATGGGTATGCGGAAGCGTGTAGCAAAACGAATCATACAAATCTTAAACAATAAAATGCAAGAGAAATTATATTACCGAGAATTGGTATCGAAAGAGAAATGTCAACATAGCATTCCTATCATGATTAAAGTTTCACCAATTAACAAAGTATATTAATTCAAGTTACAAAACCATGAGAGACCAACAAAGGCCAATACAACAATTAAAATCCCAAAGGACAACCCAAAACTAGATGAACGAGAAGTCAAGATCCCGCCCGGCGTCTAGATGACGTCGTTGGGATGCCACTCGTGCTGGGGGTGGCTCAAAAACCTCCTCCGGGCACTCCTCGTCAAGCGCGACACCTCCTGCACCTGGACACCAAAATAACAAGCATCAAACACGACGGTTTGGCAAATAAACAATTTAGGCATGAATATGAGAAATAATGCTAAAACAGTTCAAGATTTAACTACACGTTTCAAGTTTACGAAACTAGCATGAATACTTATAATATCATGAAAAGATAAATCCACATTGAGCTCATCCTTTCTCCGTCATACATGATGACAAGAGCAAGCACGCACGACAAGCACGACACGAAAAACACGATCCCACGCCACACAAGGTAGGCGGGGAATCCGGCCGCGGAACCGGATCACGAACACGCACGATGTGTAATATAATACATGACTAGTCTGCAGACAGTCCTCATGTTTAAGGACCCCCAGGTAGTGGATCAAGCTAAAAGGGCAGTCCAAGCTCAGTGGTATTCACTTATATCATGAATGCACAAAACACGGCGATACACGTTCGAGAACACGACAAAACAAGAGGGAAATCATTTATCAAACACAACACGACAAGACTAGCAAAATAGCATAGTATAAATGCTTAACAAACTTAATAAATGATTACCTTTTTCTCATTCTTGAAACACATCTTAAAACGAGCTTATACTTGAAATTTGAGCAAATGCACGATGATGCACGAAGCATCAAAATAATAGTCCAAACATGAAATCTATCAAGTTTAGGCTAAGACCATTCATTGACCCTTGTGGAGTTGAAACCCAAATGTCGAAGTTTTGACAAGGTTTGGTGCCCCAGAAGTTATAGTACATTTTGGAATTCCAAGTGCACAAAGTCAATAAAAGGTCTAAAACCTAGTCTAGTTTTCATTCCCGCAAAATTCTTCAAAACAGTACTTTTTGTAACTTTCGGTCAACCCTCGGTTGCTGTCAGTCAACCGAGGTTGATTTGTCGGTCAACCGACAGCTGACTGACAGATCTCAATTCAGAAATGCAGCTCTCTGGAATTTGAACCGACAAGTCCTCAGTTGGCTGTCGGTCAACCGACAGCTGAGCGACGGTTTTCCTGACAAAATGTTGCTCTCTGGAATTTGAACCGACAGGTTCTCGGTTGGTGTTGGTCAACCTGTCGGTCAACCGACATATGACCGACAGAACTCGGGCAGTGCATTTCAGTTCAGAATTTTTCACACTTCCTTCCCTTCTTCACTTCCACACTTTCACCACCTGCACTCCCCAAGCCTACATGCTTTCCAAGGGATAATTTCACATCAAAATCCATTCACATTTCATTCAAAACATCAAAATCACCAACCCATTTACATTCAAATCATGTATTACTAACTTGTAAAGCATTCCATAGAAAAACATGCTTCCATTCAAGACAAAACTTCTAAATTAAATGAAGTAATTAGCAACCATGCTTATCAAGATTAAACAACAAAGAGAGATTAGTAACAATGAAAGAAAAGACAACTTGATGATAATGAAACAACATTTCTCAATGTAAAATGCCCTAAAACTTGCAATGTACTAGGAAGAACTAAAATGTTTACTTGCCTTAGTCCAATGTCAAGCAAAAACTCCACAAAATCAACAAGAAGGGGTGCTCCACGAAATCTACACAAAATCCCCCAAAATAGGGCATACAAAAATCACCATTTTGGTCACTACAAACCCTCATTTCGAAAATGGGTTTGAAACCATGAAAAACAAGCTCTAAGTGAGCTAAAGAACATCAAATGAAAAGATGGGTCCAAGCTCTAACCTTGAGCTAGCTGAACAAGATGAAGAGAGGTTGAAGATGATGAATAGTGGTGAAGGTTTGGCCACAAAAACGGTCCTTCTGTAGCTTGAGAAGAGAGGAAGAGATTGATGAAGTCGGATCGGGGATTGGAGCTCTCTTGCTAGATGATTCAAGAAGAAAAGGACCAAGAAGAAAACTTCTCCACTCACTTGCTCTAGGTCAAGAAGGTTGCAGGAATTTGGAAATGGGGAAAGAAGAAGAGAAAGAGCTTATATAGTGTCTAGAAGTGGGTCCCAAATGCAGTGGAACTTGAAACGCTTAAAACATGGTCTTGTGGACCCCGGATGGAATCGACGAAGAAGAACAAAACGATCGTCGAAAAATCTAGTTTCGGAAAAGTATAATTTTGACATGGTTTCATGACTTAAAAAATTGTGCTCAGATTTTTGCATGAAAAGACAGATTTACCCTCTTGGGCCAAAACTTGGTTTTCTGGGCCTTAAATACATGCAGGTAAAAAATGAAAGTTGTCACAAATAATAAAACCATTCAAGAGAAATAAAAATCACGATCAAACAAGAGATCTAGAACGAAAACCCACTCTTACACGTGTACTCAGGGCGTCCCTGAGCGTGTCTGACTCATACTAAACGTCCTCAAAATCCCCAAAGCTATAATCCAGACTAAGTCTAATCACATTCTAACCCACTAGTGCCAAGACTCACTTAAGACTAAACACTCACTTAATTAGTACTAATCGAGTTGGTTTGGGTCGGGGTCTTAACACCCATGTTGTCAAGCAAATGAACAAAACACCTATATGTAAGATAACAAGAGATCTCTCTCCACCAAAACACTTGACAATTGATGCAACCCAGGGAAGAGGACCAAACCCGCAACAGAGATTTGGCCGAATCCAGATGGATTCAACAACCAAGAACTCACGCACAGAAAAAAGCTAACCAAAGCAATAGCAAATCAGAACTCAATTTCTTTTCAATAATAAGATGTGCCGATCCCTAAAGGGGATTTACATAGTTATTATAAAATTCATTGGATCTTTCCTATCTCATTAGGATTCTATTGCTAAATATAAAAGTCCAATTTGAAGAAACCTACTAATTCTAAAAAACTAAAGACTACTTGATGCAGCAACAATTCTACTTTATTGCAACAAGAATCGTGGGCCACATGTGGGACCCATGAAACCCTGATTTTTAATTGTTATTAGTTTTATTTTTAGTAAAGAGTGTAATTAGAATTAGGTTTCTAATTTGGGTAGGATTATTATTTGGTTTCCTAGTTTGATTAGGAATACTTTCTTAGGGCTTAAGTTTATTTTACTATAAATATAGCATTGTAGAGATCAATGATCTCAGAGATTAGAATTGATTAATAAAATTCCCTGTGTGGATTTTTTCGTTGGAGACTGTTTCTTTTTCGAGTGATTGTTCCTGTGGGAACCCTAATTGTGCCCTGGCACTTGCCTCCTAACCCTAAGTTGCATCATATCAGAGCCGAACGATCCCTCGATCGTCGGCGTGTTACCCCTATCCCCACCCCTACCCACTCGTCCGTAACCATCTCCATCTCCAGCACCTTCGTCAGTCCCCTGCGACAACCATTCATCTCCCTGCAAAACCCAGAGAACCCACCTACCCCAACTACATCGTCATCATCACCTTGAACCAGCAACAGAAGCCAACCATAACCCACGTCCATATCCGGTCACGCTACAGCAAACCCATTCCACCGGAATCCCTAAATCCAGCCCAGACCGCAGAAACCCCAACCCTTAAAAAAAAAAAAAAAAAAAAGAAGCAGAGAAGAGAAGACGCAGTAGCGGAGAAGAGGAAGGAAACGTGTACCGTTCACCAACGCCGCTCTTCGCCTCGATTCTGGTCACCACCACCAGCGCCAACTTGACCCTTCGCTGCAGAGACATCCTACCGTAGTCGTCCAAGTCCCGAAGCTGTCCGCTGCTTCTCGCCTGCTCCTTGTCGTCGTCGTCGTGAGTTCGGCCCCCAGTCTCTTCAGACGTCTCCAGAGCCTCCCGCCTTTTTACCCCCTCATCTCCCAGCATAGAAAAAGGGAAACCAAACCCTTTTCTCTTGTTCTGCAACGACACGTCGACCGAGACAAGTGTGTTCCGCACGTGGGTTACCTCATACTTGAGTTTGGACTTGGTTTCATCCGGGTCAGTTTAGGTGAATCAAACCCATTGAAAAAGTCCGTTAGCAGAATCTACATATTAACTAATTACAGGAGTAGTCAACGAAAGTTTGACCAAATCAACACCTACAATTTATTTTTGCAATATCTGAGTCATCCACCGTCAGATTTCCAATCCGTCTTTGCTAGCGTGATCGTTAAGAGCAGATCTACACATCAGGTCAGTTACAAATTTTAATTTTGCATTAACCAAAGATGCCTCCCAAAAAGCAGGTTGACACGGAGTCTTCCTCTCACAATGATGATGAATTGAGGGAATCCGTTGCGCAATTGTCGGTCACTGTTAATCAATTATCCACAACGGTGGCTCAAATGCAAGCGACTCTTGATAGGATTGAAACCCGATTAACAAATTTGGAAACTCTTCGACATGAAGATAACCATCGGGATGATAGAGGACATATTCGGAATCAACGAGATCCACATGCCGTCAATGTTGATCGAGATTTGGGTATTAAACTTGTGATTCCAGAATATGATGGGAAATTGAAGCCAGATGAATTTTTGGATTGGTTAGTGTGTGTTGAAAATATTTTTGCACATAAAAACCAATGGCTGATGATCATAAAATTACACTGGTGGCAACTCGATTTCGCAATTATGCTGCGGTATGGTGGGCTGAGTTGCAAAAGAAGAGGAGATACCAGCAAATTGACCCTGTTGACACGTGGGCTGAGATGAAAAATCTGTTGAAGCAAAAATTCCTGCCTGTCAATTACTCCAGAGATTTGCGTTCACGTTTTCAATACTTGAAACAAGGATCTAAGACAGTTGTTGAATATTCTGAGGAGTTTCTGACAATGCAAGCCCGTTGTGGTTTGAATGAAGATGACGAGGTCTTAGTTGACAGATACTTTAATGGGCTTACACTTGATATTCAAGATATCCTGGCGTTCAAGCATTTTGATAATGTTGATGAAATTATTCAGCATGTTATCAAAGCCGAGGGAATTGCACATCATCAAGCCCAGAAACTTAATGCAGCTAAATGGATTATGCAGAAGAATTCCTCCATTGCAGGTTCTAAACCGAGTACATCATCGGAGACAATTTTCAACAAGCCCGCATGTCAAAATAGACTCACATGCTTTAATTGTAAACAACAGGGGCATTGTGCAGCAGAATGTCCAAAACGTATCTATCTCATTGAGAATGAAAGTGATGTGCAAGATGTTCCAGATGATCCTAAAGATGATCCTTAAGAGAATGAAACAGGGGAAATTGTGGATACTCCGCTTGAGGAGGGTCTTGAGTCTCTCATGGTCATCCAAGAAACTACATCGACTACTGAGAAGAAATGGTTGCGAGAAAATATTTTCCGCTCCAAAGGAACAGTCAATGATAAAGGATGCACAGTCGTCATCGATGGAGGCAGTTGTCAGAATATCATATCCAAGGCTTTTGTGGATCGCTTACAGCTAAAAGTTCGGAAGCATCATCGTCCTTATTTTGCTAGATGGTTAATGACGGGTGATGAAGTACAAGTCCGATATGCATGTCCAGTTACCTTTTCCATTGGTGCAGATTATACGGATACAGTTTGGTGTAATGTGATTCCCATGGATAATTGTGATATCTTATTGGGTCGTCCATGGATGTATGACAAGAATGGAACTAATGGCATGCGCGACAACCCCTACACTTTCATGCATGGTGCAAAGCAAGTCACACTCCGTCCTCTGAGCCGACGCCACCAAAGAAAGGATCCCGTTCTTATCTCTCCAAGGAAGCGCTTCACGTGCACACTATCTACAGAAGTAGCATCAAACAGAAAAGCCGAGTTCGAGGATGAACTCTTTTCCAACCCGGGGAGAATGATGCAGCAGCAATTCTACTTTATTGCAACAAGAATCGCGGGCCACATGTGGGACCCATGAAATCCTGATTTTTAATTGTTATTAGTTTTATTTTTAGTAAAGAGTGTAATTAGAATTAGGTTTCTAATTTAGGTAGGATTATTATTTGGTTTCCTAGTTTGATTAGGAATACTTTCTTAGGGCTTAAGTTTATTTTACTATAAATATAGCATTGTAGAGATCAATGATCTCAGAGATTAGAATTGATTAATAAAATTCCCTGTGTGGATTTTTTCGTTGGAGACTGTTTCTTCTTCGAGTGATTGTTCCTGTGGGAACCCTAATTGTGTCCTGGCACTTGCATCCTAACCCTAGGTTGCATCGCTACTAAAATAGGATAACTTCTCACAACGCAGTCGGTCCTTCCCATTGGACTTGTGGGCCATTCCAATGGGTTGGGTTTGATTGACCCAATCACTCACGGGTTGGGCCCATTGGACTTGGGCCTGGCTCGACTTGCACCAGTTCTCCCCGCCTTAGAAAAACTCGACTTTGGCGAGTGTATAGCTTTATAACGTTCATACAGGGCCAATTCGATGCGCTGGAAATCAGTGTCAATGATCCGTGATGCATATGAGATGGGGCGATCCTTCTACTGAACAAGAAACTTTTAAAAACCTCCGCGGCATGTAGACACGAGTTGATCATCAAGTATATCCACAATTTGATCAGACAGAGGAGGAGTAGGTGGTAGAGATACGATGTGTTCTTCAATTCCTTCATCTGTGTGATGTCCATAGTAAAGAGTCAAGTCTTCTACATTAAAAGTGGAACTGATGCCCAACTCTGCTAGCAGTTCAAGAACATATGCATTCAAACTTATCTTCTTTAGGATCTTAAAAGGACTTGCATTACGAGGATGTAGCTTCTTGTTTGCTTTGGGAGGAAGGCGTTCGAGACGTATTCTAGTCATGACCATGTCACCTTCTACAGACTCAACAAAATGGCGACATGCATCAACATGCTGCTTGTAGTTGTCATTACTAGTGACGATGTTACGTCGAACCTCATCATGGCATGCATATGTCGGATAAAATCTTTAGCTTCTCCACTCGATCGCGCTGCTGTAGGCAAAGGGACCAAATCAGCAGGTAGGCGCGGTCGTTCTCTAGTCACGGCTTGGAATGGTAACATTCCAGTGGTTATGTTGACTGAATTATTGTAAGCAAATTTAGCCATGGGTAAGACCAGATCTCAAGATGTAATGTGGTCTCGAGCCAAGCATCTCAACAATTTGCCCAAATTGCGATTTACCACTTCTATTTGACCGTCAGTTTGCGGATGATAGGCACTGGAAAATTGTAACTTTGTCCTAGTGGATAGCTAGAGTGTCTTCCAAAAGTAGCTCATAAACTTCGTGTCTTGATCGGACACAATTGTCTTAGGAAGCCCGTGAAGACGGGCCACTTCTCCGAAGAATAACCGCGCGACTTTGGATGCGTCTGAAGAATTGGAGCATGGTATGAAATGAGCCATCTTAGAAAACCGATCTACCACGTCAAATATAGAATCAACTTTTCGTGCTGTGTTCGGTAGACCCAGAACAAAGTCCATGCTGATGTCTTCCCACGGAGCATGTGGGACGGGAAGGGGCTGGTAGATTCCTGTGTTCTTTTTGTTACCCTTAGCAAGTTGGCAAACCTTGCATAAATCACATATTTTAATGATATAAGATTTCATCTTAGGCCAAAAGTACCTGTCACTAACAAAATCGAGGGTCTTGTCATGGCCTAAGTGTCCGCTACATCCACTGCCGTGTAATTTCCGGACAATATGTTCGCGAATGGAGGTAGCTGGTAGACATAGTTTTGTGCCACGAAACAAATATCCATCATGAATACTGAAGTGCGGATGTTGAGCTTGCTCGCCATTGAGAAGATCAATGTAGATGTGGCCAAAATCATTATCTGCATGGTATTCTTGATGAATTTCTTTGAATCCCGGAACAGTGATAGACATGTTAGTCAGTAAATGCTTGCGGCAGCTCAAAGCATCTGCAACTTGATTTTCTTTGCCGGCCTTGTGTCGAATGAAAAAAGTGAATTCCTGAAGATAGGAGTTCCACCTTGCATGGTGTGCACTCAATTTCTGCTAAGAATGTAAATGCTCGAGGGCTTCATAATCAGAGAATAGAGTAAACTCTTTTCCAATTAAATAATGTCGCCAATGACGAGAGTCTGTACCACAACATATAGTTTGAGATCATAAAGAGAATATGTCTTATTGGATTCATTCAGCTTCTCACTGTAGAAGGTGATAGGATGACCTTTCTGGCTAAGCACGCTTCCAATACCAACATTAGATGCATCACAATGAATTTCAAAGACCTGATTGAAATTTGGAAGGCGCAAAACTGGAGCTTCTGTCATCTTCCATTTTATCTGTTCAAATGCACGGGCGGCAGCACTGGTCCATTTGAATGTCCCCTGCTTCATACAATCTGATACAGCCCAGGGAAGAGGCCCAAACCTGCAGCAGGGATTTGGCCAAATCCAGATGGATTCAACAACCTAGAACTCATGCACAGAAAAAGCTAACCAAAGCAATAGCAAATTAGAACTCAATTTCAATTCAATAATAAGATGTGATATTTATAATAAAATTCCTACGATCTTTCCTATCTCATTAGGATTCTTTTGCTAAATATAAAATTCCAATTTAAAGAAACCTACTAATTCTAAATTATTAAAGACTACTAAAATAGGATAACTTCCCACAACACAGTCGGTCCTTCCCATTGGACTTGTGGCCATTCCAATGGGTTGGGTTTGATTGACCCAATAACTCACGGGTTGGGCCCATTGGACTTGGGCTTGGCTCGACTTGCACCAACAATCTCCTGGACCTCACACACTCTTGTTTCACACACTTCACACACTACAAAACAACTACAACACAAACTTATATAGACTACTAAAGGACACTTGCAAAAGACATGACTTTGCATATTACAAGACATCCCATGACCTTTAGCTATTTTAGATGACCTTTGACCTTTAGATTTTCCAAAAGGACTTTTGGATTCTCTAGGATATTTATTGATTTTCTCATTGGAATAATAAAAGTAATAATTCCAACATAACTCCTCCTTACTTTTAATAAATCCATTCACATCGGAGTTGATGATCCTTCCCCGGATTTCAACTCTTTAATCTTTATCTCATAGCCTTTGATGCGAGCTTCATAAAAATTCTTCATAGCCTCCATCGAGGCTTTCGGCGTCTTCATCTCTTCTTGTAAAAGCATTGCATGTTCTTTCAAATCCTGAACTTGGTCATGATCGCCACACTTGTTAACATCGATCACTTTGATTACACCTGAATCTTGAAATGCTTTTGAAACATTTGATGATGCACTTTCTCCAGCCTTGTTCTTTGATAACTTTTGATGCCTAGTAATGGAGTAGGAATACTCATTGAGTATAAAATGAACTGTCGCAACGAACTTTGGCTCATGGTCGGGTCCAATTCTCATAAAAACATACTTAGGAGGGACACATCCAAGCTTTGCTGTAGTTTTTTTGTAACACAGGTTTGAAAGGGATTTCAACTATTGCCATTCTCTGAACCTTTTTTTTTTCAATAGAGAAATTCAGTTAAGAGAAGAAACCCTTTTTCTTAAACACAAACAATGATGGTGCTTATCAAGAGAAGAAACATGTTCTCTTGAGATACCTAAACCAATCAGGAGAAGAAACTTGTTCTCTTAAAATACGTTAACCAATAAAGAGAAGAAACTTGTTCTCTTGAGTCTTGATAAAAAAATCACATATATTATTCTCTTTTCTCATCCCTTTACTCATATCCTTTTTCTTTAAAAATCAAATCATTTCATGCTTCCCGTCATATTTTCAAATATCAAATTCTCTCTTTCTTGAAACATAAAACTTGAACCACTTAAAAAATCTTTTTTTTCAGAAACAATGTGCAGCCTTAGAAAAATATTTTTCAACAACAAAAAACAATCCAGATTGATGCTTTGAAATTTGTCAAGTTAGCTTTGATACCAATTTGTAAAAAACATATTCTAATTACACTGTGAAGAAAATTCTCCGATACCACTTTGTAGTAACATGATCGAATTCCACTCTAAAGATATGCTCATATACAAATTTGTAGAAAAGATGAAAGGTGTGGAGCGTGTGTGCTTGTGTATGGGGTTGTACGGCCAAAGGGCCATATAGAGCCCATGCTCTAAATCAGATGAACAAAACACTTGTATATAATTCAAGCCTTAAGATAACAAGAGATCTCTCTCCACCAAAAACTCTTGAAATTCTTCTAGACCGTCCACCCACATTCTTGGTTCACACACTTTCTTCACACTATAAAACAACTACAACACAAACTTATAATGATTGCTAAAGGAAACTTCCAAAAGAGTTGATTTTTCATATATCAAGACAACCCATGACCTTTAGATTTTCTAGATGACCTTTGGATTTTCCAAAATGACTTTTGGATCCTCTAGGAGATTTCTTGATTTTCTCATTGGAATATTAAAAGTAATTATTCCAAAATAACTCCCCTTTACTTTTAATAAATCAATTCACATCAGAGTCGATGATCCTTCCCCGGATTTCAATTCTTCAGTCTTTTTCTCAAAGCCCATGGGCGCAAGCTTCATAAAAATTCTTCATAGCCTTTGTCGAGGCTTTCAGCCTCTTCATCTCTTCTTGTAAAAACATTGCATGTTCTTTCAAATTCTGAACTTAGTCATGATCGCCACACATGTTAACATCGATCACTTTGATTGCTCCCGAATCTTGAAGAACTTTCAAACATTTGATGCTGCACTTTCTCCAACCTTGTTCTTTGATAACTTTTGATTCCAAATAACGCACTAGGAATACTCATTGAGTATAAAATGACCTGTCGCAACGAACTTTGGCTCATGGTCAGGT